>CM077914.1:0-10000000 GCA_039766575.1 Serrognathus titanus | reverse complement strand
TTAACAGAGTTTAGTGACATTTTAATTTTACGCATTTCTGTTGAAAATATAAAATAAGGTGCTTTTATTTTATGATGGCACGTCGTAGCTTAGTTCGTATGTTGAAACCTTGAATAACTGTGTGCTACCAACAGCCTCAACTGTCAAAGATTTTGTTTACATCTTCGAGGTATTTGTAATAAAATAAATGTTTTCTTTCATTAATTGTGTTTTATTATCCATTTTATAGAAAATAGTAATTAAATGTATATTAATAAGTTAGGTTATGTTTATAATAATCGTAAAGTTACGTCGTGACTTTGCAAAATTTGCATTTGACATAAGAATTTGTACAAATTTTATTTATATTTACAGATTTCGGTTTTCCACTCTGCTATGATAATAGAAGCGCCGCCACATATTTGGTGAGCTGTCTCCAAACTAACACCGAGTTTGTCTCCAAATTGGGGCGTCAATTTTAAAACATTTGAAGAGCCTTCTGTCTAGTTCTATTTTCTGTGACCATACGAATTGACGAAAATCAGCAACCATGAGATGGCGCTTTCAATCAGAGAATGTTCTGTGCTTTCAATAAGAAACACGAGAAACACAAAGAGCTGTCATTAATGTCTGGCGGCTTCCATTCAATTTATTATTAAGTTAGATGAAGTCTTTGCATAGGCATATGCACACTAGACACATAATACGTACATAAGAATATTTATTCGTTTGGAAGCGTCACACACAAACTATTCAATTTAATGTTTTTCATAGGTTAATCAAATGTCATTTCAATGTTTTCCTTATTATAAGACCCTTCGTAAAACTTTCGCTAGGTTTCAGCACTCCATGATTCTCCTCGATAGGCGTTTTGCGGACTATAATCAATTTCTAAACTACATAGGTGGACACAAACTCGCAAAATTATTGGTCGTCTGACAGCCGGTTTTACACAGCCACCAATTTAAACGTAAAGGCTCCAGTGGAGCCTTAATTTGCAAACCTCGTGTGCAAGTCAAATTAATTTCTGATTTAGTATTACTACAGCAATTTAGTTATTTACTTGAAAATCTATTTTTTTATGAATTCCCGGCTTGCTGTCCAAATACAACTATTATTTACATTAAAATATTGTCGAATTCTTAAGTATTTAGGTAAAATCGTAGTTTAATTCGCCACATTTTACTCCTTGACGTGTTACTATAGTCTATTTTTAAACTAGGAGGGGCAATTTGAATTTTGCCCGCCAAAAACTCACAAAGTTATTGGCAGTTTAACAGCCGGTTTTACACAAGCCTAGAATTTAAGCGGAAAAATTAACATTTTTATAATTCACGTGACAATTTCAGTTAGTTTTAAACTTGTAAGCAAATCAATTGATAAAATTGGTTATTTGAAAAATTTATAAACCTCCTAAGCAAGCCAAATTAATTTCTGATTTAGTATTACAGTGTCAATCTACCTGCGACAGGCCGACAACTGTTACTCCTCCTAGTTTAAAAATGGACTATAGTGATGCAAAAATACGGTATTTTAAAATATTTCGTAAGCCTTATGTGTATTTTATGGTAGAATACGGTATAACACACGTAGGGCTGTAAAGAATATTTTAAAATACTATATTTTTACAACACTTACGTGTCAGTAACGTTAAGAACTGCTTGATTACGACTAATGATGCAATGTTCGGCATTACGGTGGGCATTACGTTCGACCACACGATCTAAGTAAAAGTGTGAGAGAGCGCGATTATGTTTCAATATAATATGTAAGTGTGAGAAAAAAGATACACTCCCAGCGTAATGCCGAACGCACTAATAGCGTTTTCCACTGGCACACTCCGCGTACACGAATGTACACTGTACCAGAATTATAAGTTCCACTGGGGAGGTACGATTACACCGACCGAGAACTGCGCATTCCACTGAGACAATTTGTTCTTTAGCAGTGCACACCAGTGTACACTTTTCTACACGGGCTATATGAGACGGTGTAGAGAGTGCAAAACAAACATGGCGGAAAAATTTGTATTATTAGAGGAGTTACTAGAAACTGGATCGAGTTACTGTAGTGAAGAAGAACTTTTGGTGGCGGTTTTCAAAAAAAAAATCGAAAATATCGAAAATAAAATTTTTTGTAGAAGATGTAGTTCACAATTTTCAAAGGAAAGAAGTATATAATTGACTTTTTTATGTTTTTTTTACCATTAAATCAACATATTTGCGGTTTAAAGCTAAGTTTAGAATGAGTTCTGCTACAGCTTCTTCAATTATAGAGAATTTTAAAAATTCAGCATTCACACAATTGCACGTTCCACTCGAAAGTTGCTCTGTTACAGAATTTGGTTCACTCTGCACGGTGCTCTGCACTCATGTGTACTGTGGCAGATTCTGACGTCATTTGTTCGCGCACAGAGTGCGAAGGTGTAAAGGACTCCCCACACCGACGCGAAACTTTCGCTGCCGCTACCGTTGCGAAACCGCAGCGGACCAATAGACACGGCGGTATATGGACCTGCTCACACCGGGACGGGCGGATTCCGCAGCGGTCGCGGCAGTGCAGCGTTGTAATTGTTTGACGCTGCATGCACGGTTTTTTCCGCTGCCGCTGCAGTTTCGCGTATATTAAAAATGGCGTTAATAGAAAAATTAATCAAAATTGTTAAGCTGTATCCTATCATTTACGATTTAAGTCATGAAGACTACAAAAATGTAAGGAAAAAGGACAAGGTTTGGGAGCAGATAGGGTTAGAGTTAAAAGAAAATGGTAAATTTGCTTATACCGGGTGCAGAACGCAACATAGGAAATCCCATGTTAATAAGATGTTCAAATATTGGCTTCCTAATTATTTTACAGCAAAATTCTTCTACCTATATATTAGATTTGTGTGACGAAAAATTCGCGTTAGTACTACGAAACTTTCGCGTTGGTGTGAATACCGAGTTTCGCTGCCGTACCGCCGGCGAATTTTTCGCAGCGGAAACTTTGCGTCGCGAAAGTTTCGCGTCGGTGTGGGGAGTCCTTAACTCAGTGGAAAACGCTATAAGTTAACGTTGGTATTACCGATAATATCTAAAATGTCTCTTGTCACTTTGACATTTATTTGTTGTCAATAGTAATAACCCTAACATCATAAAATTGATATAAGCCATGACATCAGTAAGTTAATAATTGTTTCACTACAAATTTATATAGATTAACTAATTTTATTACAGATTGAACCATTTCTTTAGTGAAACTTAACCTAACAAATGCGTTCGTCGGTCAGCTATATACTATCAAGTACTACATCAGAGCCGAACATGTCACATCCAGATTACGAACAGTTTTCCCACGACCACGCAGCCCTACTCGTCTTAGTCCGACATATCGGTTCGCAGTTGAAGCCCAAGACGTTCAACAAGTTCTTCGAACGCATATCCAAACTCGGTTCAGTCAAGATAACCGACTCCACCGGGCAGGTGCGCAATATATTCGTGCGCTACGTACGGGAGCATCCCGTAGAAAATAACGATTGGGGCGACTTTCAAACGCACAGGCATCTGTTGGGTTTGATATCTTTGGGAAAGTTCGATTCGCAGCAGGAGTTGAACGAGATCTGTCGCGTTCACGAAAGCCTGAAAGTGAAGTATACGAATACGTTGTTCGATTCGAGGTGTATTTTGTTTTCATCGTTGGGGGAGAACCAGAGTCCGCTTAAATTGCAATGCGCTGGTGAACCGATGGATAATAAAGAGGAAACTAAGAAATCAGGTGAATATTTGCTTGTGTGTTTTATCAATGTTGCTTGTATTTTCCTGTATCGTATGTCCAAATAAGTTTTTGATAAAGGTAGGTCATAGAGGTGTATTTGGATATAGCAAGTAATTTGGATATTAAAGTAAGCTGTAAAACATGATTTTTAATTTAATTCTAAAGTGTTCCAAGAATGACTTCCACATGATAATAATTTGCTTTTGTTTGTAGATACTTCTGAAGGATCTGACAGTGTTGCAATTGAACCCCCTGTAGATTCAACAACAACGAAGAACGAAAATGAAACCAGTCAGGACGATCCAGAAAAATTTGTAACACCATCAAATTTTAAAACGCGGGCGTTTTTCTATAAAGAAAGTGATCCCTGCAGTGACTTGGACTTGCACTTAACCGAATTTATTAATTCTTTGTTCTGGGTGTTAGAATCAAAACGGCTGGAGCGTTCCCGCGAGAAATTGGAGCGGGTTTCTTTGCTTTTGGCACCGTTCGAAAAGAAAGACTTCGTCGGACTCGACATGGAGTCTCGCAACAACAAGAAAAGATGCACGGGGCGCATGACGAAACACCTCGGCGATCTATGCTTGCAGGCCGGGTTACTATCGGATAGTTTAACTTATTACAGCAATGCAGCAGAGACTTTAAAGTCTGTAAACGATTGGCTGTGGCTGGGCGCAGCCTACGAGGGCCTCTGCGCCGCAACTGCTTTGGTTTTATACCCGAACATTCAAAGAAATGTTTCCTTCCATAGAAACTCTAGTTTACAAGAAGGCTCACCGAAACGATCTAATTCGATTACGATGCCCCCAATTGAGATTATCAGCAGAAAAGATATAACAAATGCTTTGAGTCCAGAGGATATTTCAAAAAGATATCGAGAAGCAATTATTCATTACAGCAAATATCAAAATGCAGGTAAAATGTATATAATTATCAGACTTCGGACATTTCAAAGAGTTGCCATAATTTCGAAGTATGAGGACCAATGACGCTCCGAAATGTCGGAAGTCTGGTAATTGTCAATATTAAAATCAACATGACTTATACCTTTTCTTTCTAATTGTAGGTATTATAGAAACGGAAGCTAGTTTTAAAGCTGCTCGTATATCAGTTGAGCAGAATCATGCGCTGCAAGCTGCGAGTTTCTTACAAAACGTCGTATTCATCAATCTAACTTTGTCCGAGCAAGAGAAAATCCAACGTTTTGAAACACTGTCAGATTTGTACACGCAGATCGGGTTCATACGGAAGGCGTCGTTTTGCCAACGCCTGGCGGCAACGAGGTACGTCTCTCCACAAAACACCATGCCGAATTGGGGGCAGTGCTACAATCTGATGCTGCAGAGTTTCCCGGGGCACAAACTCAGTTTAGATCCGACGGAGATGTGCAACAGTCCAATACAAATAGGTTGTCATCACCTCAAAAATTAACATCGAAATTTGAATAATTTAATTTAGGTTGGCCTTCACTGCAAATTCAACTTTTACAAGAACTAGTTGTAGCTGCGAAGCGTATGGGGCACTCAGCACTTGCTACAAGGCACATGACGTTCCTGCTCCAAACTATGTGGCCCCATCTTATGAGCAATGACCAGCGAGAACTTGCTTTGCAGTTACAAGTAAACTAAGTCATCCATTTACCTATTTGTTTGTTTAATACAGGTGGGTTTTAGTCACTTGCATCACAGTGTGAGGGAGCCCCGGTTCCACTGGTGTTAGACAATGGGATCGTTATTCCGCCTGCGAATTTGATTAACATTCCACTCTGTGTAGGTTTTACGTTGCGCAATTTAAAACCACATCTACAACCATGCAAGATACAAATGTTAAAGCAAGAGAGCGGGCCCTTCTTGTTTACCCCGATTAATTTTGGAAGTCTGGAAAGGAAATCGAATAAACCTCAGAGTAAAATGGGTAAGATTTTTTTTCTGATTAGAAATTAGTGTATGCGATATGATTCAAAAGGGTCGCACCACCGCTTAGATGGTGACATTTTTCTCCAATTTTCCTGTGATAAGTGTCCATTTTTATCTTTAATACTAGCTCTCTTACCAAGGCCCGGTTTCTGAAAGAAATTTTAAATGGGCCTTTAACTAATTGATCGTTAAATTTAATAAATATATAAATGAGGTGCTCCAAATCAAAACGCACTTTTTGGCAACTACTTTCATCAAAAAATTATATTTTATGATGTAATGTAATTATTCAAGAGTTCTTGCAGTCAGAGACTATTATAACGTAATTATAAGCATAACATGACATTGAAATTAAATATATCTGCAAAAGTTTTGATGTCATCGACCAATTTTTCAGTTCGGTCGAAAACTGATTTGAATTTGAATTGACTCAAATCTGAATCGGGTTTTTGAAAACATTTTCCAGTTAGTTTAAATCAGTCTTGCCAATTTAGTCTGAATTTTCAAACGAATTTTAGTGTATTCAGGCAAATGAAAAACTTATAGCGTTATGGATTGACTGCCTTAGAGTACTCTGTGAGAATTCTCATCTTATTGTAACCTCACATAATAATAAGGGATGGATATATTCTAAGGGCCAGTTTCATAATGGAATTTAAAGGAGGCTTTAAAAATAAAGTCACATTCAGATGTGTAAACAAATGTGTTTTCGTATTTGTTTTTACATTAGAAAGTAACTTTATTTTAAAGTCTCTTTTAAATTCCATTATGAAACTGGTCCTAAGTGCTCTAGAGCAGTAAATCGGAAACGCTATGAGTGATTTCAAATTCGATTTGGTGTCAAATTTGGTTACTTTATTTAGAAATAATTAATTCAGTTAATTCAAAAGAATATCTTAAGATGAAATGAAATGGTTCCGCTAATCTCCTACAGATGGCGCTGCTCTTTCTTACGCTAGAGAGTCTGTATATAAGTTAGATAAGAATTAGGACATGTATGATGTCCGTTTTAATTGGTTGGATCTAGTTTCAAGGAGTACATATTTTTACGTAATTTGACAAATTAGTCGTAATTTTCCTTTCATAGATTCCTAAAATCTAAAATATTCAGCAAAATTTCTAAGTATAAAGGAAGTTCCCGATTATGCAGCCAACATATAAACATATCACATCAGGTTAAAAAAAAAAACCCTAAAGCATGACGCTATTCGACGCTCATTATGAAAATAATGTCAAAATTTCCGATTATGTTAATAATACTGAAATTTCTAGTGCCAGCGAACTTCAAAAAACTGTGGAACAATATGAAATTATATCTAAGCTTCAAAAGAGAATTCGCATTTTAAAACATAATATTCCAAGAAATTACCCTTTTGTGTTGTTGGTTAGTGATATCAAGCAATCACATAATAACTTTTACACTATTTATTATTTATAATATTAAAAAACTATTGCAAAATACGTACTATTGTTGAAGACTCACGTGCTAATACTGCGCATGTCACTATGACATTGTTGCCAATCATAGACTTCTCTATCTAGACCAGTGATTCCATGGACTTAACTCACATACAATATACCTTCCAAATTATTATTGTTTTATAAAAATGCAAAATGCAGAAAGTATAAAACGAAGAAAGTGAGTGACGACGGATTCCTGCCATTTTTTGAACAAAAAATAATATTCGAAAGTTTTCCATCATCGATCGAGGAGAAAAAAGAACAGTTTTTCTTTGTCTTTGTCGATTTATTTCACAGTTGATCGTGTTTTGTTATTTTTTTACGAAGAATAGTCGAAATTCGATCGTCTTTTATTTGTTTACAATGTTTTTTTTTTATAATATTAATAAACTAGTACAAAATACGTACTACTCCTGAAGACTCGCGTGCTAATACTGCGCGTGTCACTATGACATTGTTGCCAACCATAGACTTCTCTATCTAGACCAGTGATTTCATGGACTTAACTTACAGTACACCTTCCAAATTATTATTGTTTTATAAAAATGCAAAATCAGAAAGTATAAAACAAAGAAAGTGATTGACGACGGATTCCTGCCATTTTTGGACAAAAAATAATATTCAAAAGTTTTCCATCATCGATCGAGGAGAAAAAAGAACAGTTTTTCTTTGCCTTTGTCGATTTATTTCACAGTTGATCGTGTTTTGTTATTTTTTTTACAAAGAATAGTCGAAATTCGATCGTCTTTTGTTTGTTTACACTGTTTTTTTTTAATAATATTAATAAACTATTACAAAATACGTACTACTGTTGAAGACTCGCGCGCTAATGCTGCGCATGTCACTATGACATTGTTGCCAATCATAGACTTCTCTATCTAAACCAGTGATTCCATGGACTTAACTTACATACAATATACCTTCCAAATTATTATTGTTTTATAAAAATGCAAAATGCAGAAAGTATAAAACGAAGAAAGTGAATGAGATGGATTCCTGCCATTTTTTGGACAAAAAATAATATTCGAAAGTTTTCCATCATCGAACGAGGAGAAAAAAGAACAGTTTTTCTTTGTCTTTGTCGATTTATTTTACATTTGATCGTGTTTTGTTATTTTTTTACGAAGAATAGTCGAAATTCGACCGTCTTTTGTTTGTTTACACTGTTTTTTTTTTTTATAATATTAAACTATTACAAAATACGTACTACTGTTGAAGACTCGCGTGCTAATACTGCGCATGTCACTATGACATTGTTGCCAACCATAGACTTCTCTATCTAGACCAGTAATTCCATGGACTTAACTAACAATATACCTTCTAAATTATTATTGTTTTATAAAAATGCAAAATGCAGAACGTATGAAACGAAGAAAGTGAATGACGACGGATTCCTGCCATTTTTTGGACAAAAAATAATATTCGAAAGTTTTCCATCATCGATCGAGGAAAAAAAAGAACAGTTTTTCTTTGTCTTTGTCGATTTATTTCACAGTTGATCGTGTTTTGTTATTTTTTTTTACGAAAAATAGTCGAAATTCGATCGTCTTTTGTTTGGCCTTAATTTTGACGTGAAAAATCGTCAACCATTTTTTTCGTTTCTTGCATTTGCTAAACAATCGAGCGTCGTTTGTTTTAGTTTTTAACAACATCAACTCTAGTTTTCTTTTGCAATTTTAATGGTCTTTTATGTTGAGGCCAGCGTTGCCATTTTGTAGTCACCTCTGACATCTTATCAATACAGGGAGATCGAAATTGATTGTCCTGATCCTACATTGCTTTCCACGAGCTTAATATCGATATTTACATCCAATTATTAAAATGAAGGTAGCAACGTAGGAAGATCTGGGGAAGTTACTAGATATCTGAAGATTTTGTTGACAATTCATTGCTGTTCTTTATTAATTAAGTTAGGTTTGGATGTAAATTTCAAGAATGTTTTATGCACGTTAGTGCTTTTTGTTCTAATTTTCATGTGATAGATGTAAATATTGATACCAAGCTCACGGAAAGTAGTGTAGAATCAGGACAATCAATTTCAATCTCCCTGTATGTGCAAACAAAAGAGTCTTTTAAATTTTTGCAAAAATATCGTTTTGACAATTACAGAAGCAGAAAGAAGACAACGAAAAAAAAAATAAATGACGATCGATTTGTAACTTTTTTTTTTTGAAATAAACATAACCTAACATTTTGTATATTTTATTTTACATATCCGTTTCATTACGATTTTTTACAAAATGGTTAATAAAACGCATTTAATGAAAGCAAACAAAACCTTTGACAGTTGCCGCTGTTAATGGGTTGCAGTTGTTCAAGGTTGTAACGTACGTACTAAGCTCCGACGTACCGTCATTAAATAAAAGCCTTCTTTTGGACGCACGTTATATATTTTGTTTATCTTTTCGTGTCTTTCGAGGAAGAAAAGGCGATATAAACACTTGTAAATTTCTTTGACAGTTACTGTTATTTTGTTCTTTATGAAGAAAAAAGTCGAAAATCGATTGAAACTCGAACGTGTTTTGTTTGTCGGTTTTATTTTTTATTTTTTAAAAGTGATAACTTACATTCAAAAGGCCGGACATTTTTTTCTCTCGCATTTGTTGAATAATCGATTGTGTTTTGTTTATGTTTTTGACAAAAAGCACCAACTCTAGTTTTCTTTTGTAATCTTAACGGTCTTTTAATACCGAGGACAGTGTTGCCAAACTTAATACGCTTAAATTGAATATTGAAATATTAAATATATACAGGGACATCAGAAATGATTCTAACTCACGTGACCCCGCCATATAGGCAACCATTGTACTTTGTGGGTAACAAATTGGTACTAAACATTAATTATGCAGTGCTTTGTATTAAATCGTTGGAGGATGTAATGCTTACGATTTACAAAAATATTGTAATTTACATCGGCACCTGTGAATACTTGGTTAAACGCAACAGAACAACTTCTGCCACGAACATGAATGACAAACCCACGCCAATTTGAAACAGCGACCTCACTTTCCTCAGTGTTGCCATTTCCAAGAAAATAAAACCTAACTTAAAGTTGTGGGTTGAAAACATTTCTGATGTCATTGTATATTCGGCACATTTGATTATTCAGCTTTTGTTTTTAGTGAATTATTGTTTGCATCTAGTGATACTTAAAAAAAAATTTAATTAGTAATAAAATGATTTTTTTTTCAGAATTTCTGTGGGTTGAAAACGATCTATGCGAAGTCACATTGAAACTAATAAACCCCCTTCCGTTTGAACTAAAAGTATCGAACATGCGTCTGCTAACATCTGGTGTTGTATTCGAATCAATCCCAGAAACAGTTATTTTACTATCGGACACCCCGACACCCCTCACACTGAATGGCACCCCGAAAGAAAGCGGTGAATTGGAACTGCTCGGCTACAGCACGCACACTTTAGGTGTGAAATCAAACTGTCGACTGCGTTACATGCCGAACTTCCTTCCGCAGTACTCCATCGAAGTCATACCATCCCTTCCGATAATGGAGGTGAAGACTTCCCTTCCACAGAGTGCGACGTTCTCTACGTTCCAGAATTTTGAAAACGTTGTGACCTCAGCGAGCTTGAGCTTGCACAATGGGGAAAGCGCAGAGTGCACGATTACTCTGACGAATACGGGGAACGTCCCGATTGAAATGCTGGAGGTTTCTATTCAGAGTGTGCTCGAGCCTTCTTTACAGGATCAGATTTTTAAGTGGTCGGAACAAAACTTGAACAGCCAACTACCTTTACTACCGAACACTAGCGCAAGCTTGACTCTTTATTTATATTCGGCTGCGAATTTCCTCGCTTCGAATTACAGTTTGATAAACGAGTTAAGCAGTGGGGTTTTCGGAAGTTCACACGCAAGTAGTATTATGTCGGTATCAGCTGGGCCAAGTTCTTTACCATCTCGATTAAATTCCCCCATCCATAGTACCATGGGGGGAAGTTTCCACGGGAGAAGAAATGATTTAAATGCAAGCTTCCGGTATTAATCAATTCATAATACTTTCCTTTCAAACATAAGCTTGTATTTTTAGGTCTTCAAATTCAGGTCAGTCAAGTATGACAACCCAAGGATGTAGATCCCCGGGGGCCCTCGCCTTACCACAGCAAACGACTTCTTCGATAATTGAAGCGCAATTGCAATTAAAATACAGCGGCGGTGCAGGGTTGGAGGCTGGCTATTGTCGTACGTGTTCCATATTTTTAACTTTGGAAATGATACCGTCTTTGCAAGTCACCAACTGGGATGTTATCCCGGCAGAAACGTAACTTCCTCGGAGATTCTCTCGTTCAAAATTTACTGAGACGTAACCTTCCAGGTCTTCACAGTTCTACCTCGTTTTGGATATTGCAAATCTAACATCGCAAGAAATGGAGCTGTATTACACATCGACCAAACACATGCTGGTCGAAGGCTACGAAAGCTGCCGAATACCGGTGCCCGTAAACAGGTGTCCTTTATCGAAACTGACTAAGCTTTACATGAATCAAAACAGCGGGTTAGATGATAGGTTGGATTTGGATAAAATCTGTTCCGATCACATTGCTGGGATCGTCGATTTACGTTGGCATTTGCTGTCAACGGAGACTAAAGGCAAGGCAACGTTGAAAGGTATCACGTTAACGCCGAGCATGCTGGATATTGTTAGGATGTCGCCACTCCAATGGGGTAAGACTCTTGGCTTTTTACATTATAAAAGCAAAATTACAATAATTATTTGTGTGGCAGATGTGAAAATAAATGGTGATTTAGTTAAGTCACAAGAAGCAATTAACTGTGAGGCAGGAGAATGTCTTCAAATTCACGTCAAAATTTCTAATAGTTTGGATAAGCCTCTGAGGCAACTCACAACTATGGTGCAATTTTACCAAGACTACCAAAACGGAACTTTAAATTACAGATTGGATACAAGATTAGCGACAGCCGGGGCTACAAAGTAAGAAATTCTTTTTGCTAAGCAACTTTCATAATAGCTAAAATTTGCTTAGGTTGTTACTGCCTTCGTTGGAATCACAAGGCAGCGCAGAACATGCTTGCAACGTAATATTTTTTACACCTGGGCAGTACAAGATTGATATTCAGTGTTTTGCTCCTGAGAATTTATCTTCAAATCTTATCGTGCCCTGTGTGGGGCACGTATGGAAATTTATTCCACCGGTTGAGGTAAATGTGACCTGCTAATTTATTTGTGTGCTTGCTCTCAATTATTTATAAATTAATTTACTTAAGGAATACAATAAATGTGATGTAGAAAAATTATTGTTTTATTTAAGTCAGTGGCGTCAGTGCCTCATTATAACAATTAAAAAAGAATTGCTGAAAGGATTTGAACTTTCATATACTACTGAATCTTTACCAGAATCTGTTAGGTGAAAGAATTGTCAATTGTTTTCGATTCAAGTGCCCGTCGAAAGTACGTAACAATTGAAACAACTGAATCGTAATCGGTTGTTTTCAGTTATTCGATCGCTAACGCTGGTTTTTGGCTATTCAATTGTTTCAATTTACTTTCATTTTCAGTTTCATCATTTGTCAATTGTTTTCGATTGAAATACTCTTCAAAAGCACTTAAAAATCGAGACAACCGAATCGTAGTCAATTGTTTCAATTTGCTCTCATTGTCAGTTTCATCATTTGTCAATTGTTTTCGATTTAAATGTTCTTCAAAAGTACTTAAAAATCGGGACAACCAAATCGTAGTTAATTGTTTCAATTTGCTCTCATTGTCAGTTTCATCATTTGTCAATTGTTTTCGATTTAAATGTTCTTCAAAAGTACTTAAAAATCGGGACAACCGAATCGTAGTCAATTGTTTCAATTTGCTCTCATTGTCAGTTTCATCATTTGTCAATTGTTTTCGATTTAAATCGAATCGAATAAAAAAATCGGGACAACCGAATCGTAGTCAATTGTTATAATTTGCTCTCATTGTCAGTTTCATCATTTGTCAATTGTTTTCGATTTAAATATTATTCAAAAGTACTTAAAAATTGGATTAATTGAATCGTAGTCAATTGTTTTCAGTTTGTCGATTGCTAACGTTGATTTTTGGCTATTCAATTGTTTCAATTGATTTTCATTTTAAGCTTCATCGTTTGTCAATTGTTTCCGATTTTTAAGACAAAAGTACTTAAAAATCGGGACAACCGAATCGTAGTCAATTGTTTCAATTTGCTCTCATTGTCAGTTTCATCATTTGTCAATTGTTTTCGATTTAAATATTATTCAAAAGTACTTAAAAATTGGATCAATTGAATCGTAGTCAATTGTTTTCAGTTTGTCGATTGTTAACGTTGATTTTTGAGATTTCAATTGTTTCAATTGATTTTCATTTTAAGCTTCATTGTTTGTCAATTGTTTCCGATTTAAGTAGAAAAGTACTTAAAAATCAGGACAAATGAATCGTGCCAATTGTTTTCAATTACTCGAATGTTGTTGCTTGTGATTTTTTTTTATTATTCAATTGTTTCAATTTGCTTTCGTTTTTAGTGTCATCATTTGTCAATTGTTTTCGATTTAAATGTTCTTCAAAACTGTTTCAAGTTTTGTCAATTGAATTGTAGTCAACTGTTTTCAATTGTTTGATTGACTTTTGTAACTTCTATTCCAGAAAAAAATGTTTTTTTAACCATGTCGATAATACATTGGTTTTTTGTCAAAACAATTGAATTATCCTCAGTTATTTGATTATTTTATTTTTTTAAAAAAGAAAGAATTCTGATCAACTACTCCCGAATACTCCATTGTCATCGATTGTTTTCAGTTACTCAATTGCAATCAAAACCGACTTGCAACAAAACTTTGAAAAAATTATAAAATTATTTTAGTTAATTTTCGAAAAAATTATAGTAAGTAACAAAATTACCATAAATTACAAAAAAATTAATAAACAGGTTTTTATCGTATTGATTAATTTATGAAGGCAAAAATTGATATAAAAAAACACAAAAAAATGATTAAATAAAAATGATAAATGTATGATGGACCCAATTATGATATCGTCACCAAAGGTTTATTTTTAAACCGACCTTTAATCACAGACTTGATTCTCGCCCTTACATTACCAGGCACATTATCAGACTTCTTCTTCCCTAACGGAAACAATTTAGTTTCCGCAATCTGCCTCTGAAATTCTTTATAAAATTTGAGAACATTCGGATTAGCCCAAACTTGGGACGCCTTAAAATCTAATATCCTTAGAGTTTCCAAGCTTTGCGCACGCGATAGAGCGACGTAAGCTTGTCCGGCCTCGAACACCCTCGACAGCGACATTTCAACGCAATCCAACGTTAAACCTTGCGATTTATGAATGGAAAAGGCCCAGGCTAGTTTTAATGGCACTTGTTTTCTTGCTAGTAGAGCACCACTCGCGGTTTTCACGATCCACTGTTCACGTTTCGCCACGTACTCCTTCTTATTTCGTAACCTCACGACTGGAATTTCATCACGAAATTCTATAACGACACCACGAGCACCGTTCACTAGCCCTTCTGCGATGTTGATGTTTTTCAGAAGCATTACCTGCGCCCCGATTTTCAAAACGAGCTTTCCTGGAACCGGCGTTTGCTGATCAAGTTGGTGGGACAAGTGCTTTTCACTGTCCAAAGCCTCAAATACCTTGCTTTCACCCGGGAGGCCGTTCAACTTGGATTCGTTGATCAAATTCGCGTCTTGGGTGTGAGAGCAAAGGCGGGTCGCCAAAATCCCGTTCTGTTCGATTTTCTGTTTCGAAGTCGCCAACAAAACTCGTTCCATATCGTCGTTCACTTTACCGAAACGTATGTTATTTAAAATGTCGATGAATTTCGGGTCGCTCTGTCTGTGAACTTGGGAGAGTTCGAACATGAGGTGGACACATTTCTTCCACGCCGACGTTTGGAAGCAGAATGTGGCAACGTTATTTTTTGTCCCGGTTGTTTGAGCGTTGTACTTTGTTTTGGCTACGGGTGGAAGTTGAAAGAAGTCCCCGCAGAGAATCAGTTGTATGCCACCGAAAGGCTTGTCAGTTTTTCTAATTCTTCTTGCTACTGCTTCTATTTTCTGCAAAAAGAAAAACTTGCATTTTCTTTATTTGCAATACCATAGTCTAATGCACGACCTACTAGATTTTACGAGACAGAAAAAATATATTCGCCATTTTTAATTAAACTCAAGTCTATAGCAAGTAGAGTTTTATTTTCTGGCTCAATTATAGTGTTTCTTATTTGGGTAACTAACACCAAAAACAACTAGGCCGGATAAAAGCTCTGTGTTGTGAAATCTAGTAGGTCGTAGACTATTGAGTTATCTCTAGATTACTTCTAAAGAGTAATGAATCTTTAAAGAGGAAGTCAAGAGAAGCAACTTAAGAGATTTGAAAATACCTCAAAGTAGGTTCCATCTATCATAGATATTTCGTCAATAATTAAATGTTTGCATTTCCTCCAAATCTGCGCGGTCGCTGCCTTTGATGCCATATCATAGCAACGTTCCAGGGTTGCATCGCCAAAACCTATGCCAGCGAATTGATGAAGAGTAACGCCACCTATATGGCAAGCGGCGACTCCTGAAATTAAAAAAGTTCGTAACGCGGCTTCCAAAATCAATAGCGTTTTCGATTGGCTACTCCAGAGCACTCTCAGAACATCTCCATCCCTTATTAAGGTTAAAATGTCACCAGAATACTCTGAGGATGCTCTAATTCGAACTGTCAATCGAAAACGCTCTAAGGAAAGTGAAATCCTTATTCGATTGGTCGCGTTCTTAGTCCAGAGCTAATTTTCTGTTCCGAAGAGGGAACCACACTAGAGCAGTGTTGCCAACTTAAGCGATAAATCCCTTTTTATTTATTTTTTTTTAAATGATTACGGATTAAGATTTTTTTTTAATAAAATGATTTTCAAGTTTATTTCGTAAAAAGCAACAAAAAAAAAGTCCCCAGCCAGGCAGACTAAATGATAACGAAGTCTTAAAATTTTGTTGCGTTATTGTAAGACATTCAACAACGCCATCTGTTGAAACTTGCCGATAGTCTTCTTTTCCTTGAATTTTCAACTGACAGTCATTGTGTTGTTATAAGATATTCAACAGCGCCACCTATTGAAACTATTTTTCTGTTTCGAAGAGGGAACCACACTAGAGCAGTGTTGCCAACTTAAGCGATAAATCCCTTTTTATTTATTTTTTTTAATCATTACGGATTAAGATTTTTTCTAAAAAAAATGATTTTCAAGTTTATTTCGTAAAAAGCAACAAAAAAGTCCCTAGCCAGCAGTCTATAAATGATAACGAAGTCTTAACATTTTGTTGCGTTATTGCAAGACATTCAACAACGCCATCTATTGAAACTTGCCGATAGTCTTCTTTTCCTTGAATTTTCAACTGACAGTCATTGTGTTGTTATAAGACATTCAACAGCGCCAGCTATTGAAATATGCCGGAATTTTTTCTCGTTTGTTTAACATTTTTAAAATAGATTATATATTTTTTTTAATGTTGCTCATTTGTTTTCTCTACTTGTCATCTTGTTTGTTTGCAATCACTAGATTTGTTACGGTCACGAAGTTAGTCAATTTTGGACATAAAATCAGTTGTCTTTTGTTTCTATTGTTTTTTAAAATTTTAGTATTTACTTTTTTTTAATTCTGTTATTTAATTTTCTTTGCTTGTTCGTCGTACTTTTCATTTATTTGAGAAAAAAATCGATTGTCTTTTGTTATTTTTTAATTTGATTATTTTAGAGTTTTTATTATTGTCTTCTTTCTTTTGTCATAATTCTTCTTAATTTTTTTTTATTTACTCTTAATCTGTACTTTGTTTTTTTTTATAAAACCTGTCAGTGTCAAAATTCTAGGGTTTCTGTTGGAACCCTGCTTTTTACACTAAATGTCGAACAGAAATGTTTGATATTTCCTAACATTTAAGTAATAGCTACCAACATCAAAAACATTTGACAGATATTATAGAAAAAAAAACGACCATCTTTTGTTTTTGTTGTCAATTTTTTTTACGTTTTAGGAATTTTCTATGTTGAAAGGGGATCTTTTAGTAACACTTGAGGGATTTCTGCTTTTACGCGTTGGTGATACTGCACTAGACTGTCTGTGTGACCTGGAACCTTATTCTCGAACTAAAGTAATAACTTTAATCAATTTATTAATTAAAAACGCCAGGAATAGTCAAAAATGAAGAGTGCCATCTATCAGAGAAACTTACACCAAAATTGATATCTGTGTTGTAAGGCAGTGTTGCCAATTCGAAGGATATTTTTATTCTTAGGTATTATCTTTGTTGTCACCCCGAAAAAAGAAAATTCTTATTGATTTAATGGAGTCTTGTGAAAAAAATTGAAAGATCTATAAATTTAAGTCGAAGATGTGAAAAACATTACAGATTTCTTTTTAATTGAAAGTATTTTTGTTAATTTGAATAAAATGTAATTGTTTATTGACAGTTTGATTTCCTCTATTGGAATTAAAGTCCATTTCGCAAAAATAAATTTTGTTAATAAAAAGGGAATTTTTCACCAACTGATAGAGAATTTCGGACTCGAAAGCTTGGCAGCACTGAAGAAGACAAACATCAAACTTTTCCCGAAAAAGAGAAGAACAACTGCCATTGACTGTGAGACAAAACTAAAATTCCTGAAAATGAGAAAAACAATTGCCATCGGCCGCAAACGAAACGTCACTTAAAGACGGTCCTCCTTGAATTAACAATTGCAGCTATTGCGGGGAATTCCCAAGATCGTTTAGTTTCTGTCTTCATTTGTTTTGATGAAATTCAATTGTTTTCTTGCACTGTTTCGTGTTTTGTTTTACGCAACTATAAAGTTGATTCGACCCTGTCTCTAGTACGTACAAAATAAGAGCGATTTGTTTTACGGCTCTTAGAAAACGAAGAAATTCGACGAGAAAACGAAAGGTATTTCTAGAAAACAAAAGAAAACAACATAGATGAGCTTTGGAAAAAAAAATAAAAACCAAAAAAGTGGGAAAACTTAAAACATTTATTCAATAAATTTAGAAAAAAAATCAATTTTCGACAACAGAGTAATTTCTCGCTTTAAAAACTCCAGAAAACGAAAGAAATCTATCGAAATTTTAAAAATAAAAACAATTTCTGGAAAACAAAAGCAATTATCCTCGAAAGCTTTATAAAACAAAACAAGAAAAAAAAATAAGCGACAAAAGCGGGATGTCTAGAAAGCTCCGGAAAACAATGTCGACGTGAAAAATGTTCAAAAACAAAAGCTATCTCTAGAAAACAAAAGCGATCTCCGACAACTTACGAGAAACAAAAAAAAGGATGAGCAATTTCTAGAAAACGAAAGCTTTAGAATAAGTGCAAAATGATTTTTTAGAAAACAAAAAGCAGTTTGTCTAAAAGCACTATGAAACGAAAAAGATAGAAAAACAAAAAAAGCTCTAGAAAGCAAAGAGATATCTCGAAAAATATTAGAAAACAAAGGCTATCTCCAGAAGACAAAAGCAATCCCCGACAAATGGTAAAAAAAAACAAAAAAATGGTAAATTTCAGAAATGAAAACAATTTCCAGAGTTCCAGAAACTATATAACATTTATTACCTGTAGAAGCTGTTGCAGTCGTAACATCAGGAGGCAATGCATTAATTATTTTCTTCAACAAATAACTTTTGCCAGTCCCAGCGCTTCCAGTAAAAAAGACGTTGTGTCCCGCCAGGCAAGCATCTAACACTTCTTGCTGCTCAATATTTAGCGGTTCACTAGGAATCGGCGAACCAGAATATAATTTTTTTACAATATTTCCTTTAGTACCTTCGCTTTGCAGCTTCCGTTTTCTACTTGGCGACGGAGTGGTGTCAGTCGACTTTGATACTTTAGCGTGAGCCTGTTGTAAATCTGCCACGGTCACGGGGCTTATCTCTTCGAATTGTTTGGGCTTTTTCGATAGCAACTGGGTGCGCAGTGGAACGCTCGCAGTTGGCACGTTTTTCTCACCCGTCATTTTAACAAACACAGTCCGCAGGAAACACAACAAATTAGATGGCGGAGCGTTCGAAAGGAACAAAGTGCAGTTCTGGAATTTGATTGATGCTTTACCTTCTCGCATGAATTTATTATGAACTGACACATCTTTTAAGGCTAAACGAACTGGAACTGCTTTGTCGGCAGATACTTCTATGAACATTTGTCTAAATTCGTTTCGAATCAGTTTTAATGAGGCAGTCTTGTAACTTAGTTTGCGTTGTACGACACCTTGGGAGTTCAACCATTCTATATTTACCGAACAAGTTAAAATATCGTTAGTTTCCATAGTACACAACAATTGTACACGTACACACACAAACAACAACCCTCCCACCCCCACAAATGCCTTGTTGAAAACATTAAAATTTGAGGTTAACACATGGCTTCATCTGATTGTTGGCAACACTGATAAGAAATTTGTCAACAATATTTTAATTACATCATTTCCATATAAATAATCACTAATTTATAGTTTATTTATTTAAATTTGACTCTAATTCGCTGTACTTATAAATCTGGGGAATTTGAAAACGTAAGGCGAAAGTGGCGCTAGTGTTCCTGTAGCCCTGTAGTGTTAGGTTATGTACGAGATGTCTGCTGCAGCTAAGAAAATACAAGTTTTATCTCTCTACAAAGATTTGCTAAGATACGGCCAACAATTGCAATACACGGACAAGCAATATTTTTACCACAGAATCAAGAAAGAGTTCATGCAAAATAAGAGCTTAACCGACACAAACGACATAGATTTTCACCTACAAAAAGGACTAGTGCTGCTAGAGAAGCAGGCAGTTAAATAAAAACATGTTAAATTTAATACGTACGTGTAGGTCGTACAAATATGTGTTTCAACTTTCTTCGATCAGGATGAAACACGAAGTGGATTACTCCAAAGTTCCGCAGCTGCACGAATCGGATTTAGATGAGCAGTACGTCAGAGGTAGTGGTCCAGGGGGGCAAGCCACCAACAAGACATCAAACTGCGTTGTTTTGAAGCACTTACCCACTGGCATTGTCGTGAAATGTCATGAGGAAAGGTCGCTGCAGCGAAATAGGAAGACGGCTAGGACGATTTTGTTGACTAAATTAGACAATTTAATAAACAAAGAGGACAGTGTAGAAAACCAGATAAAAACTATTGATAGGAGGAAGTTGATTAATTCAGAGCAAAAGAGGCAGAAGGTGAGAGATATGAAAGAAAAATGGAAGCAAAGGGAGAACATAGAGTAGGAATGTGTAATTTTTTTTGTTTTTAATATAGAATGTCTAGTAATAGATAAATCTTTACATGTTTTCCTTATTCTATAATTTATTGTGTGACTCATAAAGATTCAAGTGTTTTTCATACTCATTCAGAATTTCTTATTAAAAAAAAAACCAGTTGCACAGCTAATTGTCAAAATCCTATTAAAAAAGAATAGCAATAATTCATTTGGTATAAGTACGAGTTATGTTAGGCAATTACTTCATATATGTGTTAGTTTGGTTGCATAATCACCTGTATCTTATCTTTTATACCAAAAAAGAATTTGGCAAGATTTATTTATATCTGTTGTTATCAAGTTATAAAATATTTTGATAGTATAGAATTTTATAGACGGTACCTACCCTTTATTCTCCTTATTTTCTCTCATAACGTTAACCTTTATTGGCGAAATGTACAGTGGTGGCAATTACAATCCCTCGCGCTTATTGTGCTGCAACGGCAACAACGCCTATCGTTGTAATTGTTTATTCATATTGCGGCTAAGGTTTCGGAAAACTGCACGTAAAAATTATTTTCTACGAAAACTACATTATCAGTAATTTGCAATGTAAATGCAATTTTTGTAGTAAATTAAAAAATCACATAACCTCAATCGCGTCTATATTTTGTTACCGTAGGTCAATCGCCTTTTGTTAACTTCGGCAATGCTAATTTGTTTTAATTTTTTCTTATTTTTGAAAATCGCCATAACCTGGTATTTGCACTGTTTTCCTTTCTGCTTTTCTGCGTCGAGTTTGTTTTCATTTACGTCTCGTAAAAATTGCCTTCCTCTGGCTGATTGTCTTTTTTCTCACAATTGTTTTGTTACCTGTTTATCTTTTGTTTGGTTTTTCATTGTTTTAACTTCACTAGTTAGTTATATTCCAATTTGTTCGTTTTCTGAAATCGTCTTTCATTGCCCTTCATTGTCTCTCTTGTAAAAATCGCCTTTCTCTGGCTGATCGTCTTTTGTTTTCTCAAACAGTTGATTTGTCACCTGTTTATCTTTTCATTGGTTTTCCTTTGTTTTGACTTCATCGATTCATTACATTTCAATTTGTTCGTTTTTTTTCTTTATTTGTCTTTCATTGACCTTCATTGTTTGATTTTTTCTTAATTTTTTCCTTTAGTTTCTCGATTTTTGCCGAATTAGCTTTTGTTTCCATCATTCGATTTTTACAGGCGATTTTCGCTTGTTTTAGCTTCGCCGTGATTCGTTATTCCAAAGCACTTAATTGTTTTTACATAAGTGGTCTTTCATTTACCTACATTTGTCTGATCGTCTTTTGTTTTTGATTTTTCAGTTTGCATGATTATCTTTTATTTCGCACCCGATTGTAATTTGTTTTAGCTTCGTCGATTTGTGTGGATTTTTTTTTTTGTAAACCGTCGTTTTTCATTGAACATTTGTTTTTTGATTTTTGACTGAATGCCTCTTGTTTTTACCGCTCCCTAACATACATTATGTCGGGCGTTCTTTTAAATTTGGCATCGAAGTTGGCCGTGACAAGGTACTTGCTGTGAACATACCACAATTTTCATTGTTGTAAATCTTATTATCTTTTTTCGTTTGTTACAATAGACCTCATCCTTAGTGTCTTTTTTCATTTGTACTGTTGAGTTCGAAACCTCGAAAGCAAGGTTAGGAATGGCCAAGTTCAAATGTCAAATTGACAACTGTCATGATGATCAGTGCTGTTCCTAGGTGCACAATTGTGCCAAATGAGGCACAATGCTATGTCATTTTGCACGATGGCACCTCTTTAACAAAGTTGCCCCAATATTGTTACTTTGTAAATGTATAAAGAATTATTTTTAGTTTCTTTACTTGTTTTAAATTCCATTTAAATTCGGCACAGTTACTACCTAAAGTGGCACACTTAAGCTTAAACAACGGCACAACTGAAAATAGTTCAGGAACAGCACTGATGATGATGATGGTTCACTATTAAATTTTCATGGCCAACTTCGACGCCCTTCACTTTTGTTTTCAATTCCTTTGTATATAATGTCTCTTATTGTACTTTGTAATTGCTTTCTCCAGGTTCACTTTGGTTACTTTGTTTTAATGAAATGAAATATCTTACTGTACAGTGTCGCCAATCTACGCAGAACAAATTTTCAAAGGTTATTAATTTGGACACGTGTCACTCGAAAACTGTCGAAAATTTGGTACAATTATTTTTAACATTGGCAACACTAGCGAGCTTTTAATCTTGAACGTTGGATGCATTTGTTAGTCAGTTAGGTTATGTTATTGTCAAACATTGCAACTTGTAATTGGATGTTTACATTGAATTTGTGGGTAATAACCAAGAAAAACGTCCTCAATAGAATTGTATTGGATTTTAATATAATTCGTGAAATTGTTTGAAACTTTTGACTTGTGAAAATGGTCGTGGAGAAACGCAAGTTGGACGAAACTGCGTTAGTGCCCGTCAGTAAAAAGAGTAAAAATGAAGTTGCTCTATCCAGTAACAAACAGAAAGCCGTTGTGCAAGCTGTAAGTATAGCTGCAGCAAGTGATATTATAAACGCGCTATGATTTCTAAAATTTTAGACTGTGCAACGCACTTCCAACTTGTTTTCACCTATTATGCTGTTGGAGGGACACGAAGGCGATATTTTTACAATTGAATTTCATCCAGAAGGACAGTATTTAGCATCTTCAGGTTTCGACCGTAAAATATGTAAGCAAAAGGTTATATCAAATCATGTCACGAACTGCTTCTTAAACTATCGACATTTCTCAGTGGCATAACTGTCTTATACGCTATTGGCTGATTTTCATTTGTTTACAAGGATAGGTACCTGTGATTTTTTTTCTTCATATTATTTCAATATTCTCCCTTAGCTTTTAAGCCTGTTTTAAATTTGTTACGAGGTGAGCGAGAAGGGCCTATGAAACGTAGCTTATCTTTCTCACTTTGTAACAAAATTGTTATCAAATTCGTCAAGTGTATACGGCCATAAGTCAAAATTAATTTCAAACTCAGACATACAGACTGTTCATGAAAAATTGACTACAGAGTTTAACTGATTTGACATTCTAAATATAATGTAATATAAAATGTAATAGAAAGTTTTATTTAAAAAAAGGGTTAAACAATTGGATATCTCGAAGTCTGACAGTCATTTGTTTTTTTAACACCACTGCAACTTTATTTTTAATACCGCTGCAACTTTAAGCAGTTCATACAAATTAATTAATGCAACCGTTTTTGTTAGAATTCAAAAAAAAAACAGGGATACAGTGTGTCCAAGATTTCCATTGTTATGAGATACAGGTTTGATTAAATGGGAATGAAGTGCAGACACAGGATGAAATTAAGCCTACTTTTGACACTATTTGCAGCACAATTGAAAAAATTCCAATACACTAGCCTTGCCCTAAAGGTTTTAGTACATTTTTGAAATAAAGGTTAATTTTTTTAAATTTTTTAAATAAAGATTAATTTTTCTGTTTTTTTTTTTTTTTTTTTTTGATGTCTTATTGTTCTTGGTTGGTAATATTTAATTACTTTTAAATGGCAGAAATAGATTTATATTTTCAACTTCCGATTATCTTTTGTTTAATTTTGATTTTTTTTTTAATTTTGTAATTGAATTTTTCTATTTTGAAGAGTGAATTCTTTTTCTTTTTAAAATTTTCGATTTTCTTTTGTTTTAGTTTTCAATTTTTTATAATCTATTATCTTAGCCTTCGATTGTTATCTTTTGTTTTTGTTTTCAATCACGTTTTGCTTTTTTTTTTTTTTTTTATTTGTCGTTAGGTGTCAATACAGTATTATTTTCAGTTTCCGATTATATTTTGTTTTAGTTTTCGATTATCTTTTGTTTTTAAAATTTTCGATTTTCTTTTGTTTTAGTTTTCAGTTTTCCTTAATCTATTGTCTTGGTTTTCGATTATTACCTTTTGTTTTTGTTTTCAATCACGTTTTGCTTTATTTTACTTTTTTATTTATCGTCAGATGACAATACCGTATTATTTTCAGTTTCCGATTATCTTTTGTTTTAGTTTTCGATTATTTTTTGGTTTTTTTAATTTTTTAATTGAATTATTTTGTTTTTAAAATTTTCGATTTTCTGTTGTTTTAGTTTACAATTTTCCATAATCTATTGTCTTAGCTTTCGATTATTACCTTTTGTTTTTGTTTTCAATCACCTTTTGCTTTATTTTTTTTTATTTGTCGTTAGATGTCGATACAATAGCCTCTCACAAAAGATTAGTAGTATTTAATTACTTTTAAATTGCAGAAATAGATTTATATTTTCAACTTCCGATTATCTTTTGTTTATTTTTGATTATTTTTTGATTTTTTTTTAAATTTTGTAATTGAATTTTTGTTTTGAAAAGTGAATTCTTTTTTTTAAATTTTCGATTTTCTTTTGTTTTAGTTTACAATTTTCCATAATCTATTGTCTTAGATTTTGATTATTACCTTTTGTTTTTGTTTTCTATCATCATTTTATTATTTTACTTATCGTTAGATGTCAATACAGTATTATTTTCGTTTTCCGATTATCTTTTGTTTTAGCTTTCGATTATCTTTTTTTTTTTAAATTTTTTTGAATTTTCTTTTTAAAATTTTCGATTTTCTTTTGTTTTAGTTTTCAGTTTTCCTTAATCCATTGTCTTGGCTTTCGATTATTATCTTTTGTTTTTGTTTTCAATCACCTTTTACTTTATTTCATTTTTTATTTGTCGTCAGATGTAGCCTCACACAAAAGATTAGTACATTTTTAAATTTTTAGGTGAAATTTTTCTAATTTTTTTCTTTGTGGTGTCTGGTCTTGGTTGGTAATATTTAATTACTTCTAAATTGCGGAAATAAATTTATATTTTCAGTTTCCGATTATCGTTTGTTTTAGTTTTCGATTTTTTGTTTTTTTTTAAATTTTTTTATTGATTTTTTTAAATTTTCTATTTTTTTTGTTTTAATTTTCAGTTTTCCACAATCTATTGTCTTAGCTTTCGATTATTATTATTATTTCTCGGTTGGTAATATTTAATTACTTTTAAATTGCGGAAATAGATTTTTATTTTCAGTTTCCGATTATCTGTTGTTTTAGTTTTCGATTATTTTTTGTTTTTTTTTTTAAATTTTTAATTGAATGATTTTTCTTTTTAGGTGCTTTGCTTTATTTTTTTTTGTCTTACTATTCCTGGTTGGTAATATTTACATAATTACTTTTAAATTGAAGAAATAGATTCACATTTTCAGTTTCCGATTATCTTTTGTTTTAGTTTTCCTTCGTTATCAATTGAAGTTTAATTTATCGATTGTCTTTTGTTTTTGTCTCTTTCTTTGTAATTGTAAATATTCCTCTTTTTGCATTTTTTTTCTCCAGAATTTTTTTAATTTAACCGTAAATATGTCTTGCGTGTATTTTTTCTTTTTTATTATTATTTTTTTTTTGTCATGTTTCACTTATTTCACATCGGAAAATTTCCCTTTCTTTCTTACTCAATTTTATTTTGAAATTGCCTATTGTCTTTTGTTTTCTATCTCCCTTTGTAATTATAATCTTCCTTTATAACTATAATCTTGTTATGTAATTATATGTCTTCCTTTTTTCTTCATAAATAATAATAAATTATTATTGTTCTTGTTGTTAATATTATTTTTTGATCAAAACGTTTTTGTTTTTTTCTTACTGGTTTTCTTCCTTTGCAAACTTTCACTTGCTTTTTCCATTTCCCTCTCAATTATGTCCTGAATTTTCCGATCCTGTTTTATTATTTTTTTGAGCAAATTTGGAAGTTCTTTTTTCTTTAATTTTGTTGTACTTCGTATTCATATTTTCTTCACATTCTTCCTTTTCCCGATTTTCCATTCAATTGGCATCGTCTTTTGCTTTTATTTCCAGAAATGTTTTATAATAGGTCTGTTCCTAAGTCACTTTCTGATGATTTCAAAACACATCAAAGTTTTACACTTAATAATAATATATTTTTTTTTAATTTCGAAAGGTTATTATATGAAGTTTTCTGTAATTTTCTTTTTTTTTGTTTGCTTCCGACAGCGATAACAACTGCTAAAATAGTCAAAAATAATCAAACGTCTGAACGATAACATGAAGCTTTTCATGTAGACGCGTTTTGATGATCGGAGGGGGGGGGACTGGCCCAAAAATAAAATATTTTCTTGGGGAGTCTTAACGGGCCCAATTTTTGCTGGTCTTGAGTGTCTAAAAATGGGAGGATTATACAGATTTCTTTTTTTTTATTTCAATTATTTTTTCGTGTTCCTAACTAGCGTTGATCTATGGAAAATGAAAAAATATTGTTTTTGGTAATTTGTGGAAAACGAAAAACAAATGAATGATGTTCGGATTCCTGCAATGGAAGCTTCTCTTTTTTTTACCATTGATCCATTTTGTTTATTTATTTATTTTTTATCTTTCCGAGGAAGAAAACGATTATTCTAAAATTTTTACATAACTACCTGGCAGCACCAGTCACATATGTGCCCATTGTACGCTGTTCAATTTGATTTGAAGTTTTGATACAATTAAAATTCTTTCAATCACAACCCTGTGACGGTAACTAATAGAATACAGTACAACCTCATTCATCCGAACTAATAATTGGGCTACTCGATTCACATTTTCGAACAAAAGACAGGAAATATCCATTTTAACAGTTATCAACGAATTTCAGCTTTCTCACAAATCAAAAATTAACAACTACATTACTTATATGTAAGTATAAGGAACAACATGGACCGGAAACTGTACAATTCGTCTCTCAACTCCTAATAAGTTCCATTTTTTCATTAATCGATAAAGTAACATGTTTCCTTTTAGAAGTCATTTCTGCTCTACATTGCAATACAAACTGACCTCAGTAACGGTCTGCGTTCTAATGTACAATGAACACTAAACAGAGTAATTCTTAGAAAACATGAAACCAAGGGACTCCCCCATTTATGTAATGCGAATAATTTTGCTGTTCGGGTTAAGGATTATGGCTTTGAATGTCCACTGTTCAGATTAGGGTTCGTTCGGATTAATCAACACGACAGATAAATCTTAAATGTTACTCATATCTTAAAAGTTTAGTATTTTTCTGTTTCGTTAAAAGGCGATGGTCTTTTCAAACTTTTCAGATTTATGGTCGGTTTATGGCGAATGTGAAAACCTCTCCGTAATGAGCGGACACACAGGAGCCGTTATGGAATTGCACTTCTCACCCGACGGCTCATACATTTACACGGCCAGCACAGATCAAACGCTAGGACTTTGGGATATATGCACCGGACAGCGAATTAAAAAATTCAAGGGCCACACTACATTTGTCAATAGTTTAAAAGGTAACTTATAACTTGCACAAATTTATCTTCAATAACTTGTTTAAATATAAAGAAGTTGTTTTGATTCACAGATTTATTTTTAACATAGATTTACGTCCACTGGAAATTTGGTGATGAGAATATACTCCACTTATACCAACCAAAAACACCTTATTTTGTGTAGTAATTTGAATTAAATGAAGTTTTTTTTTTTTTAATGGAAGCTTTTTCACTTTCTTTAGTTTAATAACCTCAAACTAGTTAAAATACAAGTAGTCAAATGTAAAAAAAAAAAAAAACAAAAATTGATTACAGGTGTTAGAAGAGGCCCCCAAATGTTAATATCAGGAAGCGACGATTCCACAGTCAGATTATGGGATATAAGAAAGAAAAACTGCGTTTCCACATTCAACAATACCTATCAAGTAAGACAGAAATTACTTTTTTTTCCCACCTTAATTAATAAACGAGCTCCTAGGTGACCGCCGTGGCATTTAATGATACGGCAGAACATGGTTACATCGGTGGAATAGACAATGACATTAAAGTCTGGGATATTCGCAACAATGAAATTCTCTATGCCATGAAAGGTCACACAGACACCGTCACCGGTTTATCATTAAGCCCCGACGGTTCGTATTTACTATCGAATGCCATGGATAATACGCTGCGAATCTGGGATATAAGACCGTACGCCCCTCAAGATAGATGTGTAAAAATTTTCACAGGTAAAACGTTTTGCTTTTCATACCGTGAATCGATTTAGTATGATTTGTAGGCCATCAGCATAATTTCGAGAAGAATTTACTGCGTTGTTCTTGGTCGGTCGATGGTAGCAAAGTAAGTGCCGGCTCCGCAGACAGATTCGTGTACATTTGGGATACGACGAGTCGACGTATTTTGTACAAACTGCCGGGGCACAATGGAAGCGTAAACGACATCGACTTTCACCCCAGCGAACCCATCATCGTGTCCGCTTCAAGCGATAAACAAATTTATTTAGGTGAAATCGAGGTGTAAATAAAACGATCGCTATCTGAAAACATATATTATAATATAATTACACTGAAAAAAAGAAAACAAGCCTTTAATTATATGTTAGGAGTCTATCTTAACATATACTAAAATGCAATTTGGTAATAAATACAATGGAATTATAGTTGACATATTTTTAAAGGGGTAAAGGGGGGCGAGGGGGCAACGCATGTTCCTGGTTTTCAACGCTACTAAGAAATAAATTAATGAGAGCGTGCACAGTAACATAATTAATTTATGGATATTCATATATGAAGGCACGGAAACTACATTAATCAGTCTTTATTTTAATGCAGATTTATTTATTTTTTTTTATTCAGGGTGATTTGGGTTTGATTAATATTATTTTCAACAAGTGTGTGTTCTCCTGCCCTACACGTCAAGTGTTTTGTATTTATTTAAATCATTTCCAGTCAGATAAGATATCCAACTTGACTGATTTTAATAAACAATCAACTTGCAAGTGTTTGCATTAAAAAAAAAATGCAATTTGGTAATTAAAACAAACCAGAGGCGTCAGTAGATTTAAACTGGCCCTGGAGTACTTGCGAGTGTGGATTTATTTTATCTAGTCCAATCAAATTAACATATTTTTTTAATTAATTTAATCATGATGCAATTAATTAAAGTTTAAGGCCATAAAGTTTAAAGTATACAGTCTTGTTTGAAAGAAACACGTGGGAAATAAGTTGTTTCAAGGCAAAACTTAAAATAGAACGCAATTTATTTCGTACACGATAAAAAAAATTGACCCATCTAAATTAAAAACCACAACATGTTGCCCTCAAAGACATTTACGTTTGTTATCACTACGCGTCGAGATCATTAATGAAAAGAACTTCCCTATTTTTAAGTCCCGCCTGCTCTATCGTTTGTACTGCGTCGTCTGGACTGGAACCTTGACATTTAAGCACGCGCTTAGGGAAATTGGTGGTGATTTCGAAGCTGTCGGGTGCACTCGGGTGACAAAAAACGAAGAAAAATATCGCCTTAAATTAAAACGTAAACCTAGCATTTTCAAAAACTTCACAAGTACCTTACCTCTAAGGAATGTGTTTTTAGGAAGCGCCTGTTAATCCTTGTACCGCAAGGTAACTTAATGACAAGGTGTATGGCATCGGGGTGAGACGCGTTGGGCTCACTTGGTACTTTATTCACGGACTCGATTTTATCTCTCGCAATGTTCTGTTTCCTTTCTCTTTCCGCTTGTGCCTCCTTAAATTCGTACCAAATAATTTAATTAACTAAATGCTAAAGTAATACCAACCATTTCTTGTCGACGTTGTTCTTCCTCAACTAATCTTCTTTGCTCTTCACGTAACCTATCTTTTTCTTGATCTGCACGCAATGATTCTAAGAAAGCTTCATCTTGGAACGCTCGGATGGACCTGTTCACACTCTGCTCCATTCTGCGTGAATGCGAAGCAGTTAATAATTAAGCGTGTTTTTTGTTTCAATAAAAGTGTACCTGTCTCGCCTGGCTTGCCGCAAGTTAACTTCAAATTCAGCAACGACCGTGGCCAGTCTCTGGACCAATACACTGCCGTTGCAGTAGCCTTCCATTCGGCTGACGATCGTCATCCGCCCGTCTTTCAGAACGACGACGGCTAAGAACGGATAGTGACCGGGCCTGTACAGTTGGTTCACTTTGTAACCTTCACCAGATTGTGTGTTGCAGCCCCAGAAGAAGAAGTTAGTGTTAATGTAAGTGATCACTTCAGCTTGCGAAAGCGTATCCCTGAATAACAACAAAAAAAAAATGGTTATTTCATGTGATGGTATGGAAGTAAGTGACGTACCGACAAAAAGCGCTTGTGTCAACTGCGTCTTCTTTATGAAGGTAAATCAGGAGGAACTTCAGTTCCCTTTTCGCATCGTTTAACACCTGCGAGTACATGCCTTGATAGAAAACCGGATGCATATTCGAATATTTTTCTTCGTACGTTTTTATAAAAGACATGACATCTTCTATAGGGTTTGTAATATCTGCAACGTACAGTTGAAGAATACATGTATGAAGAACAGCAACAAGAAAGAAAAAGACAGACCATGTCTCCACATTTCTATACTATAAAGAGCCTTTCCAAAAAAAATGTTGCAATGTGTTCTGATCAAGCTGAATAATTTTCTTTAAAACTCGGCTTGGTAAAGACATCTTATAATAAAGTTTATAATGCTTAACAGTAACCAACTATGTAACATGACAATTTAATAAACTTACATCCTCGATTATCTCCTCTAAAGATTCTACGTCCGATTTGCAAAACAGTAAATATCGTACTGTAACAAACACTCCAGAATAAGCTAAAAATTGTTCTAAGTAAGCCCCTAAATCCACTTCCCGAGCCATCGGTGGGTGGTGTATAGAATATGTGCTGCGTTAAGTGATCACTGATTACAGCCGGTGGTCGAGCCTCCGTGGCATACACAGATGGACGGCCCTCTCTTATATTTAACTGTTCCTGCACGGCAACTTCTAGATTCCATTGATGCCTCTGCAGCACGTCGCGACACACTGAAATATCTTCGATGCCGGTGAGGTCTTGGAACTGCAGCACTTTCTCGGTTTGCTCCGCAGTTAGGCCCAGACCGGCGTTGTCTCCGAGGTAGTCCATTATGAAAGGTGATTTGAGGAGGGCACGACGCGCATAAATAATTAATGTATCACAGGGTTTCTGTTAAGTTATGCATTAAGAATGTAAGAACGAAAACATGCGAAACTTAACATTCATCAGCGAAAATGATTAAACGTCACACTTTCTTGAATTTTCACTAAAAACGACACTAGACTTAGGGATTTTTCAATATTGCATTATGTGGCAGGTGGCAGTATGTGCATGTTGCGTTCAGTTTAATGGTTAGAACCTCGGCAAATTTGAAAAAAAATTAATCATTTGCTTTTTTTTAGATTGCATTTTTATGTAAGAAATTTCGATTTCTCGAGTTACATTAGCCTCCCGTTCAAGCTTAAGCTGAACGTACCCAACGAGAAAAGTTGACATTATGATTTTCATCGGTGAATTATTTGTAGAAATATAATTCGTTTTCTTACAGTCATTACTAAAATGCGCATCGATCAAAATTCATGTAATTATATTAAGTTGAACTATAAAATGTATTAATTACGTTTAAAATCAGCAGCGATATTTTAAATTTAAACTTGATGGCATCGGTTGTTTTATCGGTGAGATTCAAGTCACTTAGCTTAGTAATTTTGTTGGCAATGTAAAAATACGATTTATCTACAAATATTTCACTTAGGCCCGATCTTTCAACCTCCTGATAAATTTATTCAGCGAATAACTTTACGAATCACCATGGAATCACCATTCTTTACCTATTTATTATCGGAGTTTGCCGTTAAAGTGGTACTCATGTCAGTGTTGCCAGATCTGGTGATTTTGCACCAGATTTGGTGATAATTATGCGCTTCTTGTGTTTAGGAGCACGGGGCGCTCACTTATGTGAGAAGTTTCAAAACCTATTTGAAACTAGGATGATAATTGGAGACAAACTCGTCAGATGTCGCTTTAAATCAAACAATAAAAGTCCCTAGACGAAACTAGGGATTCTAACAGTATAGATTGATAAGTGATAAGAGTGGTGTGTGAAAATCACGGGTGTCCGACAGGATAGGCAAAACTGGTATCACTAATATAGTTTCGGTATATATTTGAAGATGGTGCTATTTGAATTATGAAAACGGCGTGCGTGTTAACATCGAGTAAAAGCGAATTCTAGGGACGAACAACTATTCCTACTTTCTAAGCGCGGTTTATGTTATGACGTCATTAAAAAAAAACTATAGTCGCCAAAGTGCAGTGTTGCCAACCTAGGGGATTTCCCCCTAAATTTAGGGGATTTTAAGTGTTAAGGGGAAATTTAGGGGATAACATTTTTTAGGGGTTTTTTAACATTAATATTAAAGAAAAGGCCTACTTCGAACCAAGTTTTTACAGTTACATGAAGCAAATGAATTTTACAATTTGTGGTCATGGAAAAGAATATTGTAATTGAGATCTATGCTTGTGATTTATTTTTGTACTCCAGCGCCACCTGTTGACTTAAAAATATACACATATGAACACAGGAATATTTTATTCTTGATATTGCAATGAACGTATTCCATTCCTTATTCAAATATTAAAAAATAGTGATACTTTAGTAGAGTATTATTAGTCGTTAAACTAATAAAACAACAATTTAATTTTTGTCTGAAATTTATGTAAGTACTTCATTATTAAATTTGTTAAAAATAAAAACAATCAAAATCAAATTTTATTTTTCTCTTTACTCTACGTAACAGTAATCATTGATTGTTGCAATTTTGAGACTAGGAGAGGTCATCATGCCGTGAATAATAAAATCAACCGAACTAAAAAAGCAATAAATCCATTTCCAGTGTCCGTTTGAGATAATTTATCAAACAATTTCACCGGGCAAGAAGCTACTTTCATTAAGAAAACAAAGATGATTTTTTTTGCGTTTGATCCAATCAGATTATTTCCCGCTAATTATGTTTTATCCCCACGGTAAAAAATTCAACGCACCACTATTTTAACCAATTAGGTATCATTTTTTCCTTCTTGAAAAAAAACGTCCGTTTCTAACCGTTTAATTTAATTCCTGACGGCTTACAGTTAGAATTGAAATTTTGGTGTTTGCTTGTGCTATTGAGTCTTATTCTATTGAAATACTATTAATTAGTAATCGTACTAATAGTGCGTCCAAGGTAAGTTTATTGCTACATGCTTTTTCCTAAGATAATGAAGGCGTTAATTTAATTTTTATTTATTATTGTTGCTACAGATTCACAATGTCGGAAAAAGAGAAGAAAAAGTACCAGCAAACTTATTCCAAAACTTGGGAGCATGATTCTCTACTAAAAGGTGTGTTGGCATACAATTTTAATTTAAACTGTGCCTATAAGTTTCTTTTTAATATTTATAGATTGGCTTGGACCAGACCCCAGTGGTATAGCGAGCAAAGCCTACTGTGAGTGCGCCTTAACAGCTCACAAGAAAGATTTAGTTAACCGTGCAAAATCACAAAAACACCAGAAAAAGTAGCATTTGATGTCCAGGCAAAATCATGCACAACTTTAAATTTTACACCTAACAAAAAAATGATAGCAAAGTAGCCGAGTTAAAATTAAGTATTTTCATCGCAGAACATTCCACAATTGCTGCTGTGGATCACTTATGTGAGTTATTACCTCAAATTCTAAAATTTTAAGTAATCTTAAAATGCACAGAACAAAATGTGCTATGTTATTAAAAAATGTAATTGCACCTTGCATGGTCGATAGCTTAATTAAGGATATTGGAAATTCATCTTTTTCATTAATCATAGATGAAAGCACAGATGTGACAAGTGACAAAATTTTATGTCTCATGATAAAATATTTTTCTTCAAATAGAAGTAAAATGGTGACCACTTTTTATAGACTGATTTTAGTAGAAAAATGTGATGTTCAAGCACTGTATATTCTTGTAACCAACCACTTAGCTAAGCATAATTTGCAAGTAAAAAATTTAATTGGCATTGGTGTGGATGGTGCTAATGTCATGGTGGGAATGCATAATTGTTGTAAAATGCGTACGTCATTCCCTCCATCTGTGCGCTGAAAATGCTTGCAGAGAACTTCCAAGGCAATTAGAATTCTTTGTCAGAGAGGTACATAATTATTTTTAACATAGTCCTAAGTGAATATCAGAGTATAAAAAATTATATTCAGCTTTAAACGATAAAAATCCAAAAAAAATTACGAAATTATCAGGAACAAGATGGTTAGCTCGACATGACGCTATTTCAACAATTTTAAACCAATGGTCTGAATTGTATGAATTTTTTAAAAAAGTTAAAAAAGAGGATAAATGTTTTACAGCCGAACAAATAGTTGATATTATAGGTCGGCCCGCGTATAAGACATATTTAGTATTTTTGAAAACTAATTTAGACATAATTTGCAAAACAAATATTTCGTTTCAGAGTGATGATGTCTAATCCTTTTGTTCTATTTCAAGATATATTTTTACTTTTTAAACAAAATAGTTATTCCAAGTCAAGTACAAAAAATTTCAGACAATAATTTAGTTAATTTTGATTTTGAAAAATATTTAGTGCATACTGAAAGTATCTACTTTGGTTACGATTTTCAGCAAATTGCGAAGACACTAAATGAAAATGATAGGATAGATGTGCAAAACAGACGTAAAAATTTTATAGTCTCATTTTGCAAACAATTGCAAAAGCGTCTTCCAAATAACATAAACGTTTTAGAAAAAATAAATGTTTTCAGGCCAGAAATTGCAACATCTCAAAAGAAGCCGGATATTATTAGTATTGTGTCTTGTTTCAATAGGTATTCAATTAATGACTCTCAGGTAGAATAATGGATAAATACAGACGATATTGTTAAATTCTGGGCTGAAGTTTATAATGATAAAGATAGCGCAGAAAATCCACGCTTTAGAAATATTTCATTGTTAGCTATAGGTTTACTTTCATTGCCTATTTCCAATGCCACAGTTGAAAGAGCATTTTCAATTTATGATGCAAGCAATTATGTTCGTTAGATATTTTTTAAAAGTACATAATATAGATTGTAAAACTTTCCAACCTACTGCTGATATGATAAGTAAATTTAACGTTTCGATGTACGACCACAAAAATGATTTAGAAAATGAAATAGTAAATATAATAGATACTCTTTCAAATCTGTAAATAAAAATGAATTTTAGGGGAATATGTGTTTCATTTGGGGGATTTTTTAACCTCGGATGGGGGAAATCGTTCTCAATGAGTTGGTAACACTGGCGACACTGGTTTGAAGTGACGAAAACGCGAATGTAAGTACAAAATTATGTAGTTTTGCAGTTCATTTTACTTTGTAAAGAAATATAAAAACCAGTGATAAGATCTGAATATCCGGCGTTAGTTATTTCAATTTAATTACAAGAATTTTTGTTGATGTTGATAGTATGAAGCGTTCAGAGAGTCCTACAGCTGAGTGCAGCACGAGAAAAAAACCCATGATATCAGTCAGTCCAAGTCAACGGAATGTTATTGGGAACGATGAGGTAAGGCTAGTTATGTTATGTGATGTTTTTTTTTTTGAATAAGTTTTGTTGTGTTCCTTTTACGAAGGCACTGAGGTTAGACTAAGCGTGTAAAATGAACATTTGTCTAAATGGAACAAGTAAGGAGGAAGAGAACTCATCAAGTTCTCATGTCAAAAATTTCAAAATGAAAACTGTAAATAACACATGTTAGTAATTGAAGGATTTAACTAATGGTGTTTTCGACTGACTTATTATTTTTGTGTAATCTGATTGAGAGTTGGAGCAGTTCAGTCGAAAATGCTATAAATAAAACTGCACATTAGGTTCCTAAATTTGCACACTCAGAACTGCCAGATGTGTTACGGTTACATATAAGATTACATTCATTAATTTGTGTCTTCTGACATAAAGTTAGTGTTATTTTATAATTTTTTTTCATAATACGAAAATGGCTTTACATCTTTCATTGTAAACAAAAAATACTGATTGAAGACCGATGGAATCTGCAAAAATTGGTATTTGATAATCACTTGCGTACATTGCTATCACTGGCACAGAAAAGATCAATAGTTCTGAGCATGCTAACAACGGCATTGATATTTAGGAACCTAAAGTGCAGTTTTATCCAAATAATTTTTAGTAGTAAGAAGAAACATGAACGCTTATTACTAATGAAGGCTTTGCGGTAAGGGGGAGAAGCAATTTTCTCGCTTCTACTTACCTCAATTCAAGTAAAAGTGAGGTCAGATTATCTTGGCGTAAACATTCATAAACATCGGTCTTTAATTGTATGTCATTTGTTTACAGAAAGATGTGGCACAAATCTCTATAAATGTCGAATCAAGTGTCTATGACGAAGTTGTGACATCACCTGCATTTATTGATAAATCTTTACATATAAAATCATTATTTAGAAACACAAAAAGTATGAAAACACTCTTGATAGTAGCTCCCTGTCGCATGGGGAAATCAAGTAACATGAACATGATAAAGGAGTTTCTGGGGATAAACGTGGACGAAGAGGGGAAAGCTAAATGCAACGTGAAATGGAACGAAGAAACCAAAAAATGGAAGGAGAGGAAGGAAGAGGAACAGACAAAAAATTTCAAGCTCTTTAAAACTTTAAAAATATTTCAGTGTCAGTGCAATCCTAAACACACCAGTGAGGAATGTGAAAACGGAAAGTGTAAAGACAGAAACTTTTTTTACGAAAAATGTGGGCAACTACCTATCATTTTTGTGGATCTCGCGCATGTGAATTTGTCATCTCGAGAGGATTTTATTCTGTCACTGTCGACAATTCTGAGGAGAACTTTTGAAGAACATTCTTATTTACAAAATGAAGTTACAAGCCGTTTAACTGCCCCCAATAGGAATGAATTTTCTTCCTACTGCAAGCCAAGAAATGAAGACTTAAAAATTCTAACGAGAGATGTTTTATTTGGCTTGGAATATTTGTCTAACTGTTTAGAAAATCAATTCCAGAAACCATCATTTTTATTGGTGGAGGAATTTGATGCTCCCATTACAAAATTGATGCATAAGTCAAAAACGTCATTGTCTGAAGAGGAACTTATGGACACTATTGGATCCTTTCTCAGACCTGTTTTGAAAGATAATAAAAACATCGCAGGAGCACTGTTAAATGCATGTGTGCAAATGCAAAATGCCTTATCACCTTATGCCAATAACGTGAGAACATATCCATTTCTGGAAAATCATTTATTTTCCACTTATTGTGGATTTACCGACGAAGAAATAAACGAATTGCTTTCTAGGCAAGCCTTCAAGTATATAGACAGAGATGTTATTCGAACCCATTTTAATGGGTACAGAATTCTAAATAGCAGTACCTCAATATACTGTGTCTATTCTGTTTTAAAATACCTTGAAGAATGGTGTGAGAATTACGGAAACTCAAGTCCATCGAGTAGTGATTACAAACCAACATTTCACTGGATTCAAACATACGGTGTACACAAGCTGAAGAATTTGTTTGAATATAAGAAAATTCGAGAGCAATTTGAGAAAGTGTGCTATGAAGAAGTAATAACTGTACCTAACACAAAAGAAAAAATGAGTGTAGAACAAGTACAACAGTTGAGAGCTATATTGAACAGCTCTAGAGAACCTGAAGATTCTGAAGTAGAATTGTTCCTTCATTACTTAAGGGATCGTGGATATTTTAATGTAATTAAGAAATCTGCTCGAACAATAAGTCTTCAAATTCCAAACTTAGAGGTCGAAGATGAAATAACAAATAACATGTTTACTGCACAATTCTATAAAAGCAAGTTCAACATATCCGATGACACTATCGTTAAATATCTACAATCACTAAAGGCATTATGTGGAAATATTGAGACAATTAAGTCTCTTGGGAATGCGGTATTGGATCTGTTTAGCGTTAAACCGGCATCAAGACACGATGAAGTTAAAGGTGTCCTTTTTGCTTTTGCATTTAAAAATGCGAATGACTTTAAAGATGTATTGTGTGAAGCGTTTTGTTTAGAAAGCAGAAAGTACAGTCTAGATTTAGCAATCGTTAGAAGAGATGGGACAGGTATTATTATAGAAATTGCAAGCGGTGATACAAATGCTGATCAAGCATTGCACCAAATTTTCATGAAGAAATATCATCAGTTGTTGAACAGATATTCTGTCATCCAGAAAGATTCCTTGAAGATTTATATTGGCTTAAAATATGATTACCAAAACGGAAATATTGACATATCTGCATATATATCTGAAGAAATACCCAACAGAGATTTTCGTCCACCCAGGAACGATGTGATTAAAGTACATTCAACAAGGAGTTAAACTCAAACCATCAGCATTGTATGTACGTGTTACTCATAGCAGATATTGTGAGACAGAAAATGTTTAATAATTTTTTATTGTATATTCTTAATAAATATTTTTAACACTTTTTTCGTCTTCCCAGTTGCCTTGGTCCAGAAATAAAAAAAAAAGTTTTTATAAAAAAATCCTATTTATACGTGGTACAATCAGAGATTTTTTTTACAGTAACATCCAATGAGAAGGAAAGAAATAAAAATCTCGCAAATTATTCTCCTTTTTACATACCAAGCACAATCTCAGAAAATATCGCAGACAGGTGTAAGGCATATTTAATAAAAACGAAAGTATTTTATTAGACGAAGAAAATAGGATAGAAAAATACAGGGCATGCTTTTTAAGAAAATTGAGTTTTGTTATTTTCAAATATCTAATAATATTAATAATAATATCCTTTATTAAACCATAATAATAATTACGTCAATAATGTATGTACAGGGTTTTCTTTTAGAGTTTGAAAAATTTATAATTTTTATTCAATCAAATTAAGCTTTGAAGAAATTAAACTGGGAGCTTTTCTGTAAACATAAAGCGAATTTTAGCGACGAACAACTATTCCTACTTTCTAAACGCGGTTTATGTTATGACGTCATTAAAAACTATATTCGCCAAAGTGGGTTATTCCATTGCATGTTATTGTGAAGTGTCAATCAATCAATTTATTGAGATTGTTTTTTTTTATAAGTGAAAATGAATGCGGAAATTACTATTATTGTAGCAAATGAAATCGTATTTGACGATGACATTATTATAATAGAGAGATTGTTACAAAATATTAACGAAACAACGACAGTCACTTCAAAAAATATTTTTCTATACTTATGCACAATTCGAGAAGGAGACGAAGGAAATGATTTTCAACTATTAGAATAAATTTATTGTCATCTATTGTATCTAAATATTTTCCACAATGAGCAGGTAATTTAAATCTTGACCACCTGTTAATTACCAACAGTTTTTAATATACAAACATTCTAAAGTGCGTTCAATAAAAATCGTTATCAAGTTTGCAAGGTCACGTCGTAACTATACGATTATTATAAACATAACCTAACCTATTAATATACATTTAATTACTATTTTCTATAAAATGGATAATAAAACACAATGAATTAAATAAAACATTTATTTTATTACAAATACCTCGAAGATGTAAACAAAATCTTTGACAGTTGAGGTTGTTGATGCATCTTCTATATTTTCCATTACTTTACAAATTCTGTTTTTTTTTTCATTGCTAATGTACAGCTGCGGAATCATAAAGCGGGACAGTATAATGTCAGTTTAAATGTTACTTCTTAATTCTGGTCACTCTATGGTAACTTAGAAACCTTTGTGGTTCATAATATAATTAAATAATATAAAATGATAAAATTCTTATCGTATAAATAAGAAAAAAATGAAACACTATCGAAATAATACAAAATTTTGCTATAGGACTTGTCCCGCTTTATGATTCCGCAGCTGTACCTAATGTTTATTATGAAGGTAGCTTCTTGCCCGGTGAAATTGTTTGATAAATTATCTCAAACGGACACTGGAAAATAGCACAAATGCTCGACGTTTCACTCCTGAAGAAACTATCAAGCGATAGTGAAACGTCGAGCATTTGTGCTATTTTCCAGTGTCCGTTTGAGATAATTTATCTAATGTTTATTGTTTATTGCAAGGCTTCTATATAGTGTTTACTCACCCTGCACACACACAACGGTGCACACAACCTTTCGATCATATAATATAACTTTCTAAATTCAAACTACGAAATTACGAATTGCACGATAGGTTCCGAATTTTCACGAACAGAGGATGACAACTTAAAACGCTCTTCTCAACCATCATCAGTGTTGCCAACCGTAGCGACTTGTCGCCACAATAGCGACTTTTAGAAACATGTAGCGGCGCCTGCAACAAATCAGCGAAAAGTGGCGACTTTTGGAAATGTTGTATGTACATAATTATCATTATCATAATAAAACACAAGAACAATAAAATAAAATGAGTTAGGGACGTTAAGGTTACATCCGCTTCATGGTCCTCTTGTGCACATGCGCATGAGCAAACTAAAATTTTGTATCTATCTCTGTTGGAGAGATCAGTAATTACGTTTTAAAATGCGATAGCGATACACGTGCTCTGTTTTCTTTGCAAGTCGGATGTCGGATGCACCCTAATTAGTTTAGGAAATTACGAGGGAAATTGTAAGTAATTTACATTTTAGCAATTGTTTATTTTTTAATGTGTAATAAAACATTTTCAGTACTCACTTCAAATAGACACTACTCAGCAAACTAAGAGAGCTAAAATCGAAACTTCTTATTAAATGTTCGATTCTCTTTTATTTTGTTGTCTATTATGTACATATAATCATATAGGCCAACATTCTCATCTTATTATGTATTATTATATAGTTACCTATATTTTGTAATATAGCATTTTTATAAATTTAAATTTGTTGTCAATTGTGTAGCGACAAAGTAGCGACTTTAAAAAATTTTTAAAGTGAAGATAGAGACTTTTATTTTAAAAAGTAGCGAAATTTAGTTGCGATTGGTTGGCAACACTGACCATCATCCAATAGTTCCACGAACCGCGTTGAAAATATATAACAATGATGTCACGTGTTCGTCAAAAAAGTGTTTAGTTCCTTAACTATTATAACCTGGTTCGTCGACAAAGAAACAGTAAAATCGTAACTGAAATTATTTTCCATGGATGTAAAAATATCTTTCACTGCATGAAGGACCCATCTCCTCTTCTCCCTTGTAAGAGGTGCCTATAGGATAGGTCTTACGTGACCCTGTTTGGCCGTATGCTAGGATCGTAACATTATAGCCTTCGAATAAGTTTTTGATCAAATCCTTAATGCAGGTCATGTAGAAATGGTTTTCTGTCGTCCCGCTTTCAAAGACGTAGTTGTACAAGAATGTTTTGTCTGTGCCTTTAACTTGAATTTGATTCGAGTCGGCTTTAATTATATCTTGGTGGCCCTTCGTACTTTCATTTTCAAGAAGCGGACGAACGCGCACAGCAACTTCTACATTTGAAGCTTTATGGGCCATCTAAAGAAAACATATGTTTTATTAATCACGGTGAACGTTCATTTTACGATTCTTATTTTCGTGCACGTGCACAGTGGATATAGTTTTTAACGGTTACGACCATAAACCAAAAAAAAAAAAAAACAGCCTAAATAAATTATTTTCTAATGAAATAATCTTCAATAATTTTTAGTTTTTTACTATGATAAACATGTAAATAACAAGATTGAAAAATTTCTAAACTCACCTTTCAATAGCCGTGTCAAATTACTATCACGATAGCTGACATAACAGTGTTGATTTTTCTCATCTCCTAAAGTCGACATCACTTTATTAAGTGCCAAAAGACCTTTGTTAATTTGAACTTAAGGCCTATGCTGAAAAGAAGTCCAAGAAACCTGAGCTGATTGCCAAGTCAAGCATAGTACTCGACGTTAAACCTTGGTATGATGAAATGGAAAAACAAGTGAGAACAATTGATTGGTTTGGGGCGCTTCTAAGTTGGTGCCGGTGAGATACGGCATTCCTAAGTTGCAGATCGTGTGCGTTGTGGAAGATGCCAAGGTCTCCGTGGATCTCCTGACTGAAGAAATACAGAAGTTTGAAGTGTACGTGCAGTCCGTGGACATTGCTGCTTTTAATAAGATTGAAAATGTTTGATTACTTATAGCTCTTCAATAAAACTTCCACGAACATTATTCTAATTCATGTTTTTATTTTTTATTTGCCAGTTAAATTTATATCATTCGGTCCAGTCTTAAATAATTTTAATCCGTTGTGTTGCTGTGCTAAAGTCCCGCTCAGAGTTGAACTTGGTACTTGAAAACTGTTTTCAGACAATGTCCTGGGTGTAAGAAAATCACACAAAAGTGGCTCCCTGTCTTTGAGAACCTAATTGTCAATATTTGCGATTTTAATTTATTTTAGAACCAATGCATATGTACACCTTCAACAAGTACTGCTGACTTTCGAAAAAATAGAGCAACCTGGGAATATTCTGGAGCCTTACGATTTTATTTTTTTATTTTTATTTTATATTATTGAATTGTATTAATAATTGATGTAACCCTCCATTCGGTTTGTTGTCATTATTTAATATGGAAATAATGAAAAGCGGCATCTTTGCGCAGCATTACTTTTTTAACAGAAAAAATAAAAATGTTGTGCCAAGAATCGATTGTCTTTTGTTTTTCTTATTCTTTTTAATTTGACTATTTTTGAATTTTTATTTTGTTTGCTTTGTCGCCATTCTTTACAAATTGTCTTTCTAATTAGTCTATTAAATTGCGTTGTAAAGTCGATTGTCGTCTGTTTGTTTTTATTATTTTTTAATTTGATTATTTTTCAATTTTTATTTTGTTACAATTCTTTCAAATTGTTTCTTTGTTTATTTATTAATCTGTTCAATTGTTGATTTGGCTTCTGGTTGGAACCGCGTCAAGGTTCCAACCTTCTATAGTACAGTAGAAGCAGTTGTGACGCGATTCCAACCGGAAGCCTAATCGATTATGGACTACGGCCGCGGAAGCCTCCAAGTTAAACTGTTAAATTTGTTGTAAAATCTTTTGTCATTGTTATTATTATATTTTTTAAATTATTTTTCAATTTTTATTATTTTGTTCAATTTATTATTAATCTCCTTAAGCTTTAGTAATGTCCTCTTCGGTTGGTGACTATTGATTTTTTGTTAGCTAATCTGGTGACTTAAATTCTGATCATCTGGCCACACTGGTTCGACAGAAAGGAATAAATTGAGGTTATGTCATGTCATGCGAACGTTACAAACACCGCCCGAATTTATTTTCTAAATAAAAACATGCTAAAAAGCGGCGTATTTAAATATTGGAAAAGAGAACTTAACTTGTTTATTAGGCGAAAACATAAGAACACGCGAACGGTACGTTGTATTTGAAAAGAAAGGACATAGATTTGAGGTTATGTTTACATAACTTCATATCTCGTTTGTAAACTTAAATAGTTAAGAAAAAAATCATTTCCAGACGCCGTCAAGTAAGAAGAAAGCGCCCACTTTCAAGGCCCTAGAACATTTCGATGATTTTTACGAGCAGGTCTTTACGAATAGCTGGCCTGCTATTCGTCAAGGACTATTGAGTAAGCAAAAATATGTGGCCGTTGTTAATAATTATTCCGATACGCAAGACATAAAAACTGGGCTCGAAAACTTGGGGGCCCTTAACGTTAGAACGTTATTCAATTTAGAGAAACAATACATCACCGATAACTACGATAAAGTTAAAAGAAAATTGCAATTGGAACATATATGGAAGATGGATAAACAAATGGATATTGAACAGGAGAAAACCGCCACAGAAACAAATGAAGTGAGAAAGATGTCACTAGAAAAAAGTTTAGAAAACGCAGAGTATGACTTCACTCGCGTCGTCGATAGTGAAAACGTCTTAACAACAGCTAATTTGCACGAGTTTATCCCCGTAACGAAAATTAAAGGAAGCGACGAATGGATTCCGGAATCCGACCACTACAAATTTTACTCAAGCGTTGAGTTTCCTGTTAAAATTGAGAAGGAATACGATCTACACTTTCCCGAGCACCTTGACGTGTATTGCTATGAGATGTCAAATCATACAACTTTTGCTTATCCTCGCAAGGGCACCACAGATGTTTATAACTACTATTTAATGGATGGGGGCTCTCTCCTCCCAATATTAGCTTTAGATATTAAGCCCGGGAATAAAATCTTGGACATGTGCGCGGCTCCTGGTGGTAAAAGCCTTCTGGCCTTACAAACTTTATATCCGGATCAAGTGATGACGAATGACGTATCAATGTCTCGAAGGAATAGAATCTACCAGGTTCTGAAAGAGTACTTCTATGACCTGGAGGAACGTTGGCTGAAAACAGGGAAAATTGTAATCAGTAACAGGGATGGACGAGAAATCGAAGAATCCAACTTCGATAGGATTTTGGTGAGTCTGCGTCATGCGCTCGCGAAGATTTGAAATTATATTCGTAGGTTGATGTTCCGTGTACTACAGATAGGCATTCGGTGAAGGAAGATGAAAACAACATATTCAGGCCGGATCGGATAAGGGAAAGGTTGAAATTGCCCGAACTTCAGAGTCAGCTTTTAGTGCAGGCTTTAAAACTGATTGCCGAAGGCGGCGTGGTTGTTTATTCTACTTGCTCTTTGAGTCCCATTCAAAATGATGGAGTTGTTCATATGGCATTGAAACAAATATGGGAGGAAACAAAGATTCAAATTTTAGTGAAGTGAGTTTTATTTTTTTTATTTGTTTATGGGCATGCCTGTTCACAAATTTTACAAATTTACAAATGTAAGTTTATTAGCTAATGATGATGTGAGGGCACACATTTGATAAAACAAAAGAAGAAAACAAAACACAAATTCGAGAATGACTTGATTAAATAGAATTTTATGCTCGTTTCAAAAATGTAAAAACATATAGGGCGTTCCATATAAAAAAAAAATCAAAGCTTATATCTCAAATACTGAGCACTTTAGAAAAAGTAATCTGTAACAATGAATTCTGCATGAAGAAGTGCTTTAAAGAAGTTTTTATAGAAATTAAAAATTTTCTTAAACAAAAAAGTTATAAAGGTTGGATTGTGAAAAACACCCTGTAGCTTCTAGCCAGTAGAAGATATCAAAATGCGGTCTTCACCATTAATTTTGCCTTAAAAATCGAGCACCAGGAGCCATGGTCAATTTTTATGTAATTCCTCCAAAAACAGGTGTTTCCTTTTAAAAGTGCCCACCCTGTACATATACCTTTACACACTGCTGAAAATATAAAACAAAGTAATTGTTGATTGCTTCTCATGTATGCATTTTAGAAATTTGGGCCCGGCTTTAACTCAGACCCGGAGTGTATTTAAACTGGCCGATCCCAAATTGATGAAGTACGGTCATTTGGTGGTTCCGAATCTGCAAGCTAATTTTGGACCAACATATTTTTGTAAATTACAACGAATAAAATAAACATTTACTACATCCACTATAATTATTGGTAGGTCAATTAACTTGTCCTCCTTCCCCCGTCCGCCTCCGGCAATTTAGAATTGAGAATGAGACTTACAGGTTTCCTAAATTAACTTTATTTGAACAATGCAGTAGTAAAGTGTTTAACGAATCCAAGAAGATACAATAAAATAAGGAAAAATAAGTGAGAAAGGGGTTGGGTTGGGTTGGGGTTGCTTATAAATTAATTTTTTCTTAGCTGCAGGTGAAAAAAATAAAAAATGAAGTTTGCAGAAACTGATGCTTTCAAAAAAAAAACTCTATCTTGTTTCTGTTTCTTGTTTTTATAGTGGACACCAAAATTACCAAATGATACAGATTTTGACTCGTAATGATATGCAGATTCGAAATACGTAGGGTGTTCCATTTAAAATAAGAAAATTGACGTGACTTCCGGCGAAACCGGAAGTCTCACGATGTTACATAGTATGTCGAAAAATATACAGTTTAGTTTATACAAGGGAGGGGGGTCTTGAAACTGTGGCTGTAGTCTGTTTGCAACCAGGTGTTGCAAGCATATTGAATGCGAACTTAAAAATAATTTCCGAGATGGATTGTGACTATTTATTTTTTTATTTATACAAGGCACCTGCAACTTGCGAATTAAAGCCGACTTACAAATAATTTTAAAAAGAAGATATTGTTTTAAAATAATTTTTTGAATGTAGCCTTATTTTACTTTCGGCTTTTGAGAAAATTGCAAACAGATGTAATAAGTAACAACCAGGAAAAAAAAATTGTATCACCAGAAGTCATGCATTTTACTGTATGCTAATGTATGCAAATAAAAAAAAATCCTGCGTTGTTGATGTTTACTTATAATTTTAAAAAAAATTAAATGCACTGAACGAAATCAACGTGAATGAATTAATTTTCGACTCTTTGACTGTCAAACTCTTTGCATGTGTTTTTGTTAGTTAATAATTTTGAGTATTCTTTCTTAATGATAATTCAAATTGGGTGGCAAATCAAGGGTGATATTTTAACAACGATTTTATAATCATTTCAAATCAAACGAAACGATTATGAAACTTTCTCTAAATATAGGAAAAATATCAATATCCTATCTAAGTATACAAGGTTGTGATAAAAGAACAAATAAATTCAATATTCAAAAAAAAAAGAAAAAAAACGCTATACAGGCTGTGTGCAAAAAGCTAGACGAGTGTTAACCTATTCTTATTTTTGTAAATGCAGATTGTCAAAATTCAACCGTTTTTGAAGTATTGATGCTTGAAAGTTGATAATTTTCAGAATTTAACAAACTGTAAAAATAAAATAAGTCAACTTAAGAGTGGAACTATCGCTGGTTTTCCACCTTAATTTTTCATAGTGATTCCATTATGGCCGCTAAAATTACCACGACTTATAGATTTCACGAGACAGTGTGCCAAGTGTTTCATCGCCGGCGCCACTTACCCCTAAAAACCTGAAGTGAATTTTTGTCAAGTGTGCGCAGTTTATAGAAAATACGGTTGCAGTTTATTTATCGCCCAAAAATAGTTTCCTTGTGATTATTTCTTTCGTTATTTATGATGTTCTTGTTTGGGTAACTACCGCCCAAGCGGGAAAAATTTGCGTTGAATAAAATACTGCCCTGGCGGGATATAAGAGCTCTGTATCGTGAAATCTAGTAGGTGAAAATTACAAAAGAAAATTAGACGTTTTTTTTGGCAAAAACATAAACCAAAGAAGGTCGGTTGTAAACAATAATGATAATAAATTAAAAGCGATGACAAAAGATGTTCGAAAACAACAAAAAAGACGTTCGATTGTTCAAAAAATGCAAGAAACAAGAAAAAAAAAAAAAACGGCCGACGACTTGAATTTAAGAAAACCCTCTTCTTTCACTTTTCCGTTAAAAATAAATTAAAAGCGATAACAAAAGCTGTTTGAAAATATAAACAAACGATGTTCGAAAACGTAAACAAAAGCTGCTTGAAAACATAAACAAAAGATGATCGATTGTTCAAAAAATGCAAGAAACAAAAAAAAAGTGGCCGACGATTTCAATATGAAAAAAGGTTTTGTTTTCAAGTTTCCGTTAAAAATAAATTAAACACTATGACAAAAGATGTTCGAAAATATAAACAAAAGACGATCGAAAACGTAAACAAAAGATGTTCGAAGATATAAACAAAAGACGATCGATTGTTTGGCAAATGCAAGAAACAAAAAAAAATGGCCATCTTTTTCGTGATTTCCACATTTCTTGTAAATCGATTATGAAATGATAATTCTAGAAGGAGGCTGCCCGGTATATAGTTTTTAATTTTTTTTTAACTTTCCGTTTATTTTTGTAACGTTGAAGCATCTCCGACGATCGATCGTCATTTGTTTTGTTTTTACAACTCTAGTTTTTTTCGATTGTTTTTCAAAATTTACTCATTTTGTCTTTAGTTTTAAGCATTTTCAACAATCGATCGTCAATTATTTTCTTACAACTTCAGTTTTTCATTCTCTTGAAAATTTTCCGTTAATTTGTTTTCTGGTTTGAAGCATTTTCGGATATCGATCGTCATTTGTTTTCTTACGACTCCAGTTTTTAATTTTTTGTTTTAATTTTCCGTCGTTAGATTTGTTTTTACAACTCTAGTTTTTTTCAATTCTTCTTCAAAATTTACTGTCATTTCGTCTTCAGAATTAAGTATTTTCGCCAGTCGATCGTCATTTGTTGTCTTACAAGTTCTTTTATTTTCAGAATTAAGCATTTTCGATAATAAATCGTCATTTGTTTTGATACAACTCGATATATTTATAGGTTATGTTGATTTCAATTTTGTGCTGTGATTTTGGACTTTTGGCTTCATACTTTTTCAACATTTTATTGAATGCATCATACCTAAATGTGATTCCTTGTTTGTTTCGTAATGGATTTCCGGATCATTTTTGGAAAGTGCAATTGACAACTAAATTGTGACAAACGATAATTTGATTAAAAAAACCACAGACAAAACTTCAAATGCAATACCGATCGTAACATAAAAACAGGGAGATTATGATTGTATACAAAAAGGAGAATAATTTGCGAGATCTTTTAACTTTATTTCTTTTTTTCTCATTGGATGTTGCTGTAAAAAAAATCTCTGATTGTACCACGTATAAATAGGACTTTTTTTTAAATTTCTGGACCAAGGCAATTGGGAAGAAAGTGTTAAAAAATTTTATTAAGAATATATAATAAAAAATTATCTGTCTCACAATATCTGTTATGAGTACATGTACAATGCTGATGGTTCAAGTTTAACGCCTGGTTGAACGTACTTCAATGACATCATTGATGGGTGGACGAAAATCTGTGTTAGGTATTTCTTGAGATATATATGCAGATATGTCAACATTTCCGTTTTGGTAATGATATTTTAAGCCAATATAAATCTTCAAGGAATCTTTCTGGATGACAGAGTATCTGTTCAACAACTGATGATATTTCTTCGTGAAAATTTGGTGCAATGCTTGATCAGCATTTGTATCACCGCTTGCAATTTCTATAATAATACCTGTCCCATCTTTTCTAACGATTGCTAAATCTAGTCTGTACTTTCTGCTTTCTAAACAAAACGCTTCACACAATACATCTTTAAAGTCATTCGCATTTTTAAATGCAAAAGCAAAAAGGACACCTTTAACTTCATCGTGTCTTGATGCCGGTTTAACGCTAAACAGATCCAATACCGCATTCCCAAGAGACTTAATTGTCTCAATATTTCTACATAATGCCTTTAGTGATTGTAGATATTTAATGATAGTGTCATCGTGTATGTTGAACTTGCTTTTATAGAATTGTGCAGTAAACATGTTATTTCTTATTTCACGTTCGACCTCTAAGTTTGGAACTTGAAGACCTAGTGCACCACCATAATTTTCAGTCACATTAAAGTAACCAAGATCCCTTAAGTAATGAAGGAACAAATCTATTTCAGAATCATCAGGTTCTCTAGAGCTGCTCAATATAGCTCTCAACTGTTGTATTTGTACACTCATATTCTTATTTGAGTTAAGTACAGTTATCACTTCCTCATTGTACATTTTTTCAAATTGATCTCGAATTTTCTTATATCCAAACAAATTATTCAGCTCCTGTCCACTATATGTTTTAATCCAGTGAAATGTTGGTTGGTAATCACTCCTCGATGGATATGAGTTTCTGTAATTCTCACACCATTCTTCAAGATATTTTAAAACAGAATAGACACAGTATATTGAGGTATTTCTGTTTAGAATTCTGTATCCGTTATAATGGGTTCGAATTACGTCTCTGTCTATATACTTGAAGACAGGCCTAGAAAGCAAATCATTTATTTCTTCGTCGGTAAATCCACAGTAAGTGGAAAATATATGATTTTCCAAAAATGGACATATTGTCACGTTATTAGCATAAAGTGAAAACGAAGCTTGCACTTGTACACATGCATTTAACAATGCTCCTGCGATGTCTTTATTGTCTTTCAAAACAGGTCTGAGAAAAGATCCAATAGTGTCGATAACAACCTCTTCAGACAATGACGTTTTTGACACGTGCATCAATTTTGCAAAAGGAGCATCATAATCCTCCACCAATAAAAATGATGGTTTCTGGAATTGCTTTTTTAAACAATTAGACAAAAGATTCAAGCCCTATACAATATCTCCCTGTACATGTCTTGGTATATTAGTGCAGTAGGAAGAAAATTCAGTCCTATCGTCAGGATCTAAACGGCTTGTAACTTCATTTTTTAAATATGAATGTTCTTGAAAAGTTTCCTTCAGAACTGTCCACAGTGACTGAATAAAAGTTCCTCGTGATTCCAAATTCACAGGTGCGAGATCCACATAAATGATAGGTATTTGCCCACATATTTCGTAAAAAAAGTTTCTGCCTTTACACTTTCCATTTTCACATTCCTCACTGGTGTGTTTAGGGTTGCACTGACACTGAAATATTTTTAAAGTTTTAAAGAGCTTGAAATTTTTTGTCTGTTCCTCCTCTTTCCTCTCCTTCCACTTTTTGGTTTCTTCGTTCCATTTCACGTTGCATTTAGCTTTCCCCTCTTCGTCCACGTTTATCTGCAGGAACTCCTTTATCATGTTCATGTTAGTTGATTTCCCCATGCGACGGGGGGCTACTATCATGAGTGTTTTCATATATTTTGTGTCTCTAAATAATGATTTTATATGTAAAGATTTATCAATAAATGCAGATGATGTCATAACCTCATCATAAACACTCGATTCGACATTTATACAGGTTTGTGCCACATCTATCTGTAAAAAAATGACATACAATTAAAGAAGATGTTTATAAAAGTCGCATTCCTTTTACACCAAGATAATCAGGCCTCACTTTTACTTAAAGTGAGGTAAGTGGAAGAAAATTGCTTCTCCCCTTTACTAACAACAACTTGCAACAACAAAAATCTGTTGTAATAACCGAGACATGGTTTCCTAGGTTACTAAAGAATAAAGTTATTTATTCGGCTGGTCACATTTGGTCCTAATAGCCACATTATTCGTTGATACACGCTTTGTTAATAGTTACATACTTTCTTCATTATCTGAAGAATCTGACGATGAAAAATTTTTACAATTGCCCAGACCATTTTCGCAATTAAACTTTCTAGGTTATGTTTTCCAGATAGCTCGATGTTGATCTGACTCGCTCGCGACTTAGATCAAGCATGGTTCTTTCGATATGTTATTTCACAGAGCGCTTGGCGCAGCCGAACATGTAAATCGCACTTCAAGCAACAAAGATAATCACCCGAACGCTTTCAGAGCACCCTAGAGCAGTCAGTCAAAAACGTTATTAGTAAAATCCTTAAATTACTAGCATGTGTTAATTACTAGTTTTCACTTTGAAATTTTTGACATAAGAACTTGACGAGTTCTCTCCTCCTTACTTGTTCCATTTAGACAAAGTGTTTTATGTGAGAAGAGCCACTCACCTCGCTTAGTCTAACCTCAGTGCCTTCGTAAAAGGAACACAACAAAAATTATTCAAAAAAAAAAAAAACATCACACAACATAACTAGCCTTACCTCACCGTTCCCAATAACATTCCGTTGACTTGGGCTGACTGATATCATAGGTTTTTTTCTCGTGCTGCACTCAGCTGTAGGACTCTCTGAACGCTTCATACTATCAACATCAACAAAAAATTTTGTAATTAAATTGAAATAACTAACGCCGGATATTCAGATCTTATCACTGGTTTTTATATTTCTTTACAAAGTAAAATGAACTGCAAAACTACATAATTTCGTACTTTTTTTTTTTTTTTCTCGTTTGTCTTGTTGGTGTTCGAGTAGAAAAACTCCTTTCATACACCAGTCACTATATGTATTAATGTGCCTTGTGGTTTACATAAAAAAAAAAAACATGTAGGTACTCTTCTCGAGCCGGAGCCTCAGCGACTCTAAACACATCCGAAAGAGGCCTCGGAATAGAAGAACCCAGGAAATAAATAGAGGGAGTGGTTTAAAGATTGAGTTTAGATCTGCAAAGGAAAGAAAATAAACATTTATATACTTTAAAATCTAAATTGCTTAGTAATGGTACTATTGAGTAGGGGGGGAAGTGATGTAATCTGATTAGATCTTCAATGAGACTGTTTATCAAGGGATTGTTATTGCATCCAAAGAAAATATGATTAACATCTTCTTTCTCTCCACACTCACACAAGTTGGAATTTAAAACATTGATTCTAGCTAAGTGGTTCCTGCAAGAACAGTGTCCTATTCTAATTCTACTAAAAGTAGTGACAAACTTTCTACTTACAAAAGGAAATTTGGCAAACCAAGGAGACCTGTCTATTTTCTCGTTAATGATGAATAGCTGTTTCCCTTTTTTTTGGCTGGAAGCTATCCAATATTCCTTCCAACATTTAAAAGTGGCATCTCTGATGTTTGGTATTAGGTCCATTCCATTTATTTTGACTGGACTGATTTCCAAATGTTTACCTTGTTTTGCTAAGTAATCAGCGATTTCATTTCCTTTGATTCCCTTGTGAGAAGGAATCCAGCAGAACTCAACATTAATTTGTAAGCCTTCGAGAAGCATTAGGGTATTTCTAATCTCTGTGATCAAGTGATGTCTCCTCTTTGAATAACCTAGGTTTGTTAGAGCTTCTAATGCGCTTAGCGAATCAGTAAATATAACTACTTTTTTGAGCTTTTTCTCAAAAATGATTTGTACAGCTGATATTAACCCAAAAAGTTCGCACGTGAATATTGACGCATGAGAATTAACACGGCCGGCGACGTGAACATCCTCTTCAGGGATATAAATTCCGAAAGAAGAATATTCCGAATCCATACCCTTAGACCCATCCGTAAAAATGTATGTATAATCCTTCCATCTTTTTTTGCTAATATCCTCGAAAATGTTATTAATGTTACAATTTACTCCAGATATTCGGTCTAAAAATCTTCCCATGTCCGTGTTGATGTTAGGTGTATGAAATAATAGTTCGTATTTATACTCAAAGACTTCTTGCTTATCTGCTACATGTATAATTTTTTTAAGTTCTTCAAAAAATAAAAATGCTTCATTTAATATTACTTCTTGATTCCTTCTGGATCCTTTGAAGTTTTTATATGCGGACGATAGTTCGGATAAAGCTGCTGTGACAGGATTATTGTTTTGGGTAATATTTCTAAGTATGAATTTCTTGGCTAAAAATAAACGTCGGATTGCTAATGGCATCACTCCAGCCTCGACTTCTAGCGCATTCGATGGAGATGATCTCATTGCTCCTATGGCTATTCGTATTGATTGATATTGTATACTTTCAATCTTGTTAAAGCAGCTTACGGATATTGGTGCCAGTAAAAAGCTTCCATAGTCTATTTTCGATCTTATAAAGGCCTTGTAAAAGAGAAGCATAATTTTCGGGTCTGCTCCCCACCAAGTTCGCGTGATGGATCTTAAAATATTAATGCCGTGGCCGCAAGATTTCTGTAATTTATTCACTTGAGATTTCCATGTGAGTTTTGAATCAAATTGAATACCTAGATATGAAGTCTCTGTTACCATTGGAAGTACTACATCGTTTACCTTTATGTCTAATCCATTTAAGTTTCTCCTTCTATGGAAAGGGACTACTTTACATTTCGTAATGGATAAATCTAAACCGTGATCTTTTAACCATTTGTCCAATTCCCCCAGTGCAATGTTTAAAATGTTTGTGATCTGTCTAGCATCTCTCCCTGCAAGATAGATAACTATATCGTCTGCGTACTGTAGAATCTCAGCCTGTGGTTTGATTACTGACTCAAGATCTGAAGTATATAGGTTATAAAGGATAGGACTTAGAACGCTCCCTTGAGGCAGTCCTTTATATGCAGTCCTTATACCAATGTCAAGTGGATCATTTCTTAAATTAATTTGTTTTTCACTAACTAGATTGATAATTAAATTGGTAATACTAACCGGGATCCGCAACTTTAATAGTTTTCTCTTGAGAATAGAAATATTAACATTGTCATATGCCCCCATGATGTCCAAGAATACTCCCACTACCATTTGATTATTATGGAATGCTTTTAATATATATGAGGTAAAAATCACCAGATTGTCAACTGTTGATTTTCCTTTCCTGAATCCAAATTGAGATTGGGCAAATAAAGCTTGATTTTCACACCACCAATTTAGTCTTCCCTTAATGAGTCGTTCCAAAGTTTTCTTAAAACAAGAGGCCAGAGCAATTGGTCTGTAACTATCTACCATATTTGGATTTTTATTAGGTTTCGGGACAGGGCAAATCACAATTCTTTTCCAGCTTTCTGGGATTTGTTGATTCTTGATCATATTGTTATAGATGTTAATTAAAATAACTTTGCTTGATACAGGGAGCTTATTTATCATAATATACGAGACCTGATCTACTCCAGGAGCAGAGGAACTAACCTCCTTTAATATGTGATTAAATTCATGTAGGTTGAAAGGTTTCTCAAGAAAGTGATCCAGATTTACAACTGGTGCCATTGGTAACTCTTCTTGAGATGGAACCCATGGAGGTGAAAATTTCATTAGAAATTGTTCCGTCCAATCGTAATTATTAGAGTTGGTAAAATGTTGAACTGCAGAGCTGCGCCTAAATCTTCTGATAGTTGTCCATATATCACGCACTGAGGAATTACGATTGAGAGATTGGCAAAATTTAACAAAGCTTTCCTTCTTCTTAGCTCTTATTGTTCGTTTGGCCATAGCTATGTATCTTTTTGCAATAATAAAAGATTCAAAAGATTTGTCCATTTTAAATTTCTTGATGAGGTTCTTTTTTAACCTTATGATTCTACTGCATTCTGAATCCCACCAAGGGTATGGAATATAATTAACTTTTACTTCGCCTTTTAAAGGGATAGATTTTCGTGCAGCTTTTATAACAACATCAAAAAAATTATCATAGTTAATTGTTTCGTATTCTTGTAAATTTTCTTCGATTAAATTTTCATATTTGACCCAGTCAGCTCTATTGAAATTAAATTTCTTGTTTCCTCCTGTTTGTCTTTGGATCTTGTGTGGAACATTTAAATCTATTGTCGTAAGAATTGGAAAATGGTCACTCCCTAATGTATCATCCAATGTTTGACTGATGCAGAGTGAAGCGATATCATCTGAAGCTATAACAAGGTCTAAACAGCTTTTATTATGGTTAGGGGCGGAAAGAAGGGTTGGCTTACCATCGTTAAGAATAATTAAATCATATTCCTGAATTATATCATAAAGATATCTTCCCTTACGGTTAGACTGACATGAACCCCATGCATAATGGTGAGCATTGAGGTCTCCTAAAATGATATATGGTTTTTGTACCTTTGCCAATAGCTCTCTCCATGAATTGGCAGTCATCTCAACATTTGGAGGAATATAACATGATACAAAAGTGATATCATTTAATTTGCAAATTTGGAATTGTGCATTATTTTCATGGTTGAAAATTGGGATACTGCTGGTAAATGACATACTTCTCTTTAACAGAATAGAAATTCCACCTTTTCCATCTCGTCGTTTCTGATGAATCTGCATGTATCCTGGTGTGGACAGCCAAGTGTCGGAGTTAAGCCATGTTTCACATAGAAACATTGCATCTACATCTAATTCGTAGGCTAATCGCAATAGTTCTGATTTATTTTTCCCCAAGCTTCTGATGTTTGATTGGAGAACTTTAATATTAATTAGTTGATTTAAACTTTTAGCCATTGTAAAGAGTGGAGCTTATCAGATGGGAGAACTTGTTTTAGAATGTGTAATAAATTAGCTGGGTCTGATTGAAAAACCTTCTTCAGAGAATCAATTAATATGATCTCATCTTTTAGGTTGGTATAACTGCTTGGAGACGAATCTTGATTATGGTTGTAACATAATTTCTTTTCCTGTGAACTCATCTGTCGACCATTAGGATTAAATAACAAATCTTCATTGTAAAAGTTATTCTTTCGTTTACCACCTTCATGATTTTTTTTTGTACTTGTATCATGAAATGATTTAGATTTACTCGTTATGTCTGCGAAAGAAGGATTTGGAGATTTTAAAATTGTCATTCCACTTTGTATCTCCATTTCAGATGATCTAAGGGATGGAAAATCCTTGTTAGCTGATAAATTAGGTATTTTATTCCCCTCACCTTTAGTTTTGGCAGCTGCTTCAAAATATGAAAAATTATAGAATGCCATTAATTCCTTTATTTTCTTTTGTCTGGTAAATTCTGGGCAATTTCTTTGAGATAAGGGTGTTCCAACTTCAGTTGAAAAATGAGAACCTTCACAAAACACACACTTTGGTGAAATTTTCGTTCCACATTGATCAAGGTCATGATCTTTACTACATGCTGGGCAACGTATCTTGCTTTTACATTGATTGCGAGTGTGACCATACCTGCAGCAATTAAAGCATTGAGTGACTGGAAGTTTATATGTTTCTGGAATCCTTACGTTGTAAAATATGGTAACATAATCGGGAAGTTTTTTCCCTCTGAAAGTAATTATGACGGAGGAGGTGTTAACATATGAAGTGGATCCTTCATTCTGAACTTTTCGTTTTATTCTTCGAACACCTAGGATTGCTTTATTGTTACTAGTTTTGATATTCCTCATTAAAGTATCATCTGTGAATGAGGTATCAACCTGCCTGATAACCCCTTTACATGAAATCAAATGGTTAGGAATAAATGCGATTAATTTGTGTTTAACCAAAAAATTATGTTGTAGAAAGGAATTAGCTTTTTTAAGGTTATCAAAATCGATTGACACTCTATTTTTCCCTCTTTGATCAATCTTTGTAACTCCTGAAACTTCTGATTTTAAGAGCCAGCTTCCTAAAACCATTGATCTTACCTGGCCAATTTGAGATTCACTTTCTCGAGATTCTACAAATACTGTGTAAGGAGGTTGGTCATAAATGTCATAGAATTGAACCAATTCATTGTATTTCATGGGACTTTGACCCACTGATGGAACCTTAGCAGATTGCGACGTGTTGTTTACTCCATTGCTTGATGATGACAGACAAAAACCGGTTTTGACAGTGTCATTTACTTCATTTAAAAGGGATGGGGAAACTACAAACTGAGATAAAAAATCTCGATCATTAACTGACTTAATATTGGTTTCTAATAATTGTATGAGAGGGATGCCTGAGGGGGATTCATCCATACCCGATGAACCCGAAGCTTCTTCATCGTCCATATTTATTGCCGGTGATGTTGATGGGGGAGATATAATATCTCCCCCGGATAATTCACTCATTAATATTGACAACTACGTTAGTGTTTTAAAAATGTAGTGAGGATCGTGCAAGGATTAGGATAGAAAAACTGACCACAAGGCACTTACCGCAATTTTAGGATTCAACTAGTAATAACATCTACTCACTATCACAGCTGAATCGAAACTGAATTTCGTACTTACATTCGCGTTTTCGTTACTTCAAACCAGTGTCGCCAGTGTTACCAACCCATTGAGAACGATTTCCCCCATCCGAGGTTAAAAAATCCCCCAAATGAAACACATATTCCCCTAAAATTCATTTTTATTTACAGATTTGAAAGAGTATCTATTATATTTACTATTTCCTGCACTGCACTCAGCTGTAGGACTCTCTGAACGCTTCATACTATCAACATCAACAAAGAATTTTGTAATTAAATTGAAATAATTAACGCCGAATATCGAGATCGCAGATCCACATTAGCGCTTTCGTCATTTCAAACCAGTGTCGCCAACATGTAAAATTGAAAAATCCCATTCTTATAAATGAAAATCCCTTCACATCTGTAGCTGCCATTGGCGCACTGGTGTTCGAAGCACAAATGTAAAGAACATGACACGTTAATGATCGGAGTAGCTCCGCATTGTGAAAAGAAAACGCTCTAGAGTATCTATATTAGGTCTAATTTACACCGATACGTTGGTATGAGAACCAACTACATGTTAGTGTGAAACTTCAAATTACAATGTATGCATAATTCAACTTCAACTTAGCATATGGTTTGCATGATGGATTTCCAACCTTCACCTGCACAACTTTTATTTATTCGAGGTTAATTTTTGCATGGAAGAACTGTTATATACTTGTAAACTCGAAGTTATCTATGTTTACAGAAAAGCTCCCATGTGCTTATTTGTTCTATCTATCAACGATTACATCGATTAAATATATGTACATCACACTTATTATAATTCACATGTAATTGTTACCATTACCAACATTACTATTCTAGTGTTGCCAATATGGAATTAATTACATAACAAAAACGACCTGCGCAATTTCGTCGAACGTAACCTCAATTCATAAACTGTTTTGTAATTAAATTGCTAATTTATTTTTTAAGATGTCACAACTCACACAATTACTGACGATAAGTGACATTTTCTTATTGGTCTTTACTTCAGCATCATGGGAAATAGATGGTGGTTTTTCAATGTAAGTTAGTTTCCTATTATATGAAGGAGCAGATTTGAGCTGTCCAAGGTATAGGGGATTTTTTTTTTCTAAAAAAGCAAAATTTCAACTGACAGTTATTTTTGAATGGTAACAAAAGAAATGACTTGCGTCTTTAAAATTTATTATTAATCAATTGGATTGCGCTGTAAACTCGACTGCTTTTCGTTTGTTTCCTGCTCTTTGCGCGATTGTCTTTTGTTTTTATTTTTATTACTTAAATTTCCTGTTTCGTAGTTCTTTTCAATTGTGTTATTTCTTTTGCTTTCTCGTCGTCCTTTTAAGTTTTTTTTTTTTTATTATTAATCTAAATGGTGTCGCAAAAGCGACTGTCATTTGTTTTTATATTTTGTTTTGTCATCTTTTAATCTATTAATCCATAATCGATCAATAATAAGGTCGATCAATTAAAAAGCAAACAAATGACATAGTCAACTGATTAAACTTTATTATTGTCTTATTGCGTTTGCCATTGTCACAGCTTTATATTACTATTTATGAGTTGTCCAATGTAATCTGTATTTACTTTGCTGAATGATAGATAATCAACTCAAAAGAAAAATAAAAGACAATAGACTAATAAGAAGAACCGTCAATCAACTGACAAAAAAAACAAAAGGCAATCGACTAATAAAAAAGACGTCAGTCGTGTAACGAGACTAATAAAAAAATAATTCAATAAAGATCGGCGAATTAAAAAAAAATGATAAATGATCAATTAAAAAAACAAATGACAATCAACTTGTAAAAAAAACAAATGACAATCAACTCGCAAAAAAAAAACAAATAACAATCAACTCACAAAAAATCAAATGATAATCAACTCACAAAAAAAAAAGCAAATGATAATCACAAAAAAAGACAATAGACTAATAAGAAGAACTGACAAAAAAACAAGAGGCAGTCGACTAATAAAAAAAAAGACGTTAGTCGCGTAACGAAACTAATGAAAAAAAAAATCAATAAAGATCGACGAATTAAAAAAAATAAATAATAAAATGACCAATTAATAAAACAAATGACGATCAACTCCCAAAAAAAACAAATGACAATTTAACTCACAAAAAAAGACAAATAACAATCAACTCAAAAAAAAAACAAATGACAATCAACTTACAAAAAAAATAAACGATAATCAACTCACAAAAAAAGACAAAATACTAATAAGAAGAACTATCAACCAACTGACAAAACAAAAACAAAAGGCAGCCGACTAATAAAAAAAAGATGTCAGTCGCGTAACGAAACTAACAAAAAAAAAATTATTCATTGAATATCGACCAATTAAGAAAAATAAATGATGAATGAATAATTAAAAAAAGCAAGTGACAAGCAACTCAAAAAAAACAAATGACAATCAACTCAAAAAAAAAACAAATGACAATCAACTCACAAAAAAACAAATGACAATCAACTCACAAAAAAATAAATGACTATCAACTCAAAAAAAAAAACAAGTAACAAAAAAAAAACAAATGACAATCAACAAGCAAAAAGACTGCCACGAACTTTTAGTCGTGCAGCTTACAATGCACAAAGTTTAGGGCGGGAAGAAGAATTACATGTTTCGGAGAGGCAAATAGCGGGCCTAGAATTCAAACGAGTGTCTACCCGGGATAGATTAAATACAACAAAGAAGGGGGGTGTACGAAGACGGTTCCTTTGGCGATCAAAGCTCCAAAAAAAATCAAACGTTTCCGTCAATATATAGGTGATCCAAAAACTATAAATGAATTTAGCGAAATTCTCCATTGTAACACATGACAACAAATCGCAAATGGTCTCAGTTAACACATATAAATGTAACAAATCATCGTTAACGAAGCTGACATACATGTTAATAATTTATGCTTTAGTTCTATAAATATACGTACTCTGGAATTCCCACAATCTTTAAAAAATTTATGTAGACATTGCAAGAATCATGCCTGGCATTTTTCAGCACCCATACTTCTACCATAAAAGTGTGTTACCCGTGACAAGCCCAATGTAAATGAGTCTTTAAGAGATAAATTTTGTGCATGGAAACGACTGTCAAGTTATTTACACAATGGTAGTTGATTGCAACTATCACAGAAACTATCATTGTGGAAACCAGCTTGTAAATATAAAAATTTAAGGAAGCGAAAGCAGCTCCCTCTTACGGCAGCACTTTGAATTTGAACTTGATGATGGCATCGATTGATTTATTGGTGAGATATAAGTGCGCGATGTCACTTTCGTTTTAATGCATGTTCATGAATTTACTGCACCCTTTCTGTTAACATTTAGAATTCATAAGAATTTTATGTAAATAAATTCAGTAATTAAAAATAGGGTAATTAATAGAAATTTGCATTACGCATGCGCATGACGCGCGTCGAATATTTATTGCCTACATTCACGCAGTTAAATAGCAAGGAGACTTGAGATGAGTCAATAGGTGTGAGATGTCAAAACCATGACGGGTATAATAATCTGATTTTTAATTATTATTGTTGTGATATCGATGTGTGACTCTTTTAAATTATTCGTGTTAGTGTAACAGTAAGACTGAAGCCTGAAGTGAACAGTAGCAGTATTTATTTTTAGCAAGTGTGTAGGAGACTTCTTGAGTACTACTAGGAAAATAATAAAATGGCACACCTATCAAGGAGAAACATATCAAGCTTGTATTTTTATGGGTTCCTCTTCTTTTTATGTCTCGTCGAAAAGGTAAGTCCCTATTCAGTGCAATGTAAATGTAAAAGACTATATATTCAACGTAACTTGAAGTGGTAAATAAAAAGTGGGTGGGCATTTGTATTTGAATGCTGCTTTACATTATCATAGAAAATGATCCTAGAAAAAGGTGTATCAAGTATCAGGATAGTGTAAAACAAATTATGTTATCAAAAGAAAATAGTAAGAAACAGGTTTTTTTATTAAATTTTTTGTACTATTTTCTCATAGGTAACAGAATTAGTCTAATGTAAAGCAGGCTTCGTGACGGGGTGTTAATTTTTGTGTAAAATTTGTTAAAAACCGAGAAAGAAGAATCAAATCAACCAACGAACACTCACTGTCGTAGCCTGTCTTTCTCACCTTGTAAGAAATCTTATACAAAAATTAATAATTAAAGTGAATTGTTGTTAAAAGCCAACGGAGTATTTTTCTGGGAAATGCGGACGTAATTTTCTATAAGCTTTCGCTCGTTAGTAACAGGGAATCAACCAATTCAGTTTTAGAATCATTTTTATGTAATTTCCAACTTTCATTTGCATTATTGTTACCTCAGAGGGGTTAGGATTACATTCACAGCTACTACTGTGAAACTATTTCATGTGTTTTCTAGATATTCCTAATTTTTGTTCTCTTTTTAATACAGCAAATGCATCTAAGTATTTCTCAAAAACAGTTTTAATCTCAGAGATATTATCAGAGGATATAAATAAATCCTTAGAAAACCTCACGCGGCTTTAAAAGTCTCAACAGATTAGGATTAGGTGGACATTTACTTTACATATTTTATTTTATTTAAGTAATGGGACAGATCGCCATCAAACTGGAAAACAGTAAAAAAGAAAAAATATCTTTGATTGGTAGAAAATCGTTTTCTTTTTAAAAATTTGGGCTGCGTTAAGTGAACGGTTGTCACGTCTACGGTCAGTGATTTGAGAAAATTGATCACGTGGTTTAGTTTGATCGTTGACGATGTGACCATTTACTTACCGTACTTCAGATCTTTAAAAAGAAAAGCATTTTCGGCCAATAAAATTTTTTTTTAAACATTACAGTGAAAGGTCTCTGTATGGGCAGTTCTCATAAGTGGACGTCTCTTATGAACGGACAATTTTTCTGGAACAAAAATTTTTGGTATTAATTTGCTTAAGCTTTCTTATAAGCGGAGAGCTCCCATAAACGGACAGAAAAGTTGTAGTTTAAGATATGGAAATGCGGTCTTCACCATTAATTTTGTCTTAAAAATCGAGCTCCACGAGCCAAGGTCAGTTTTCGTCTAACTCTTCTAAAAACAGGTGTTTCCTATTGAAAGTGTCGAATTTGCCCACCCTGTACATCCAAATCGTCAACGATTTTGTTTCTTGTATTTTTTGAACTATCGATCGTCTTTTATTTTGTTACTTGTTTACAAAGAAAAAGTCGAAATTCGATTGGAATTCGAACGTCTTTTGTCATCGCCCTAAATTTATTTTCTGATTTCGTCGACTAAAACTTTTATTTCTTGCATTTGTTAAACTACTATCGATCGTTTGTTGTTTTATTTATTTATTTTTGTTGAAGGAAACGTCAAAATTTGATTGGAATTCAGACGTTTTTTGTTTTTTTTTTATATTCTGACGTAAAAGTAGAAGCGAAAGTTTTTTTTTTACATCGAAATCGCTGACCAGAACTTTTGTTTCTTGTATTTATTAAACCATCGATTGTGTTTTGTTTTATTTTTTTTATGAAGAAAAAGTCGAAATTCGATTGGAATTCGAACGTCTTTTGTCATCGCCCTAAATTTATTTTCTGACTTTGTCGACTAAAACTTTTATTTCTTGCACTTGTTAAACTATCGATCGTTTCTTGTTCTGTTACTTTTTTTTTGAAGGAAACGCCAAAATACGATTGGAATTCGGACGTCTTTTATTTTTTTGTTCTGACGTAAAAGTAGAAGCGAAAGTTTTTTTTACATCCAATTTCTTGTATTTATTAAACCATCGATTGTGTTTTGTTTTATTTTTTTATGAAGAAAAAGTCGAAATTCGATTGGAATTCGAACGTCTTTTGTCATCGCCCTGAATTTATTTTCTGACTTCGTCGACTGATTATTTCTTGCATTTGTTAAACTATCCATCGTTTCTTGTTCTGTTACTTTTTTCTTTTGAAGGAAACGCCAAAATTCGATTGGAATTCGGACGTCTTTTGTTTTTTTTATATTCTGACGTAAAAGTAGAAGCGAAAGTTTTTTTTACATCCAATTTCTTGTATTTATTAAACCTCGATTGTGTTTTGTTTTGTTACTTGTTTGCAAAGAAAAAGTCGAAATTCGATTGGAATTCGAACGTCTTTTGTCATCGCCCTAAATTTATGTTCTGACTTCGTCGACTGAAACTTTTATTTCTTGCATTTGTTAAACTATCGATCATTTCTTGTTCTGTTATTTTTTTTTTATATAAAAGTAACGCCAAAATTCGATTGGAATTCGGACGTCTTTTGTTTTTTTATATTCTGACGTAAAAGTAGAAGCGAAAGTTTTTTTAACATCCAAATCGCTGACCAGAACTTTTGTTTCTTGTATTTATTAAACCATCGATCGTGTTTTGTTTTGTTATATTTTTATGAAGAAAAAGTCGAAATTCGATAGGAATTCGAACGTCTTTTGTTCATCGCTCTTCATTTATTTTCTGACTTCGTCGACTAAAACTTTTATTTCTTGCATTTGTTAAACTATCGATCGTTTCTTGTTCTGTTACTTTTTTTTTTGAAGGAAACGCCAAAATTCGATTGGAATTCGGACGTCTTTTGTTTTTATTTTATATTCTGACTTAAAAGTAGAAGCGAAAGTTTTTTTTACATCCAAATCCCATCCAAATTGTTTCTTGTATTTATTAAACCATCGATCGTGTTTTGTTTTGTTATTTTTTTTATGAAGAAAAAGTCGAATTTCGATTGGAATTCGAACGTCGTTTGTGATCGCCCTAAAAATATTTTCTGTCACAATAATAAATATACAAATCGTAGACCATTTTTGGTTCCTTGGCATTTGTTAAACAATCGATCGTATTTTGCTTTGGTTTTTTTTTATAAATAAAATGTCAAAATCGATTGGAATTCGAACGTAATTTGTTTTTTATTTTCTATTTATTTTTGGTTTTTATTTACTTTAGTTTCTAGTGAATTATTCGCTGCTTCTAGTAACTTTTTAGTGATTATTTAAGCTTTTTGCGAACGCTGGTTGGCAATACTGGTTGTAACATCTGTCAGCACTAGCAAGGAAAATGTCATTTTTTTATTACATGCCGACTTGATCAATCTGAGTTATGAATACAACGTGACCTCCCACTGCAAGTGGCAAATCTGTTTCACAAAAATTAGAAGTATCAAAGAAATTCATCTGTTTCTTCACTAATGTAATAGGAAATGAAGAATAAATTTCATTAAAAGTTACATTAAACTTTCTTTTCATTCAATTTTCTTTCCAATAAACAGGGTATATTAAATTTGGCGTCGAAGTTGGCCGTGACAAGATGTCTACTGTGAACATACCACAATTTTGATTATTTGTTGTAAATCTTATTTTCTTATTCTCTTTTTTCGTTTGTTACAATAGATCTCATTTTTAGTGTTTTTTTTTGTCTATTACAATAAATCACATTCTTGTGTCATCTTAGCGCGTACTGTTGAGTTCGAAACCTCCAAAGCAAGGTTAAGAATGGCAAGTTCAAATGTCAAATTGACAACTGTCATGATGACGATGATGGTGGTTCACAATTAAATTTTCATGGCCAACTTCGACACCAGATTTAAAAAAAAAAAACACTATAAGATTTCTGTATATCGAAGGTATCGCCAACTTTCTATCTCACTCTCTTCTGTCACTTTGAATTTAGGTTAAATTCATTCCTAAACTCAGTAGCAACTCAAACTCAGTAGCGTCTTTTTTAATTTGGGGGACGCAAGTCGCGGAAATGAATGGCGGTACCTTATGCAATAGGCTAATAACCAGACTTCGAACATTTTGAAACGTTGCCATGATTATGCAATACGAGGACCAATGAAAGGTGCCCCTTCATGCGTAGCCATGCCAACGCTCCGAAATGTTCGAATTCTGTTAGCTGTATTCATAATGTCTTTTTTTCTGATTAGCAAGTTATTTAGATTTTCCTACATTAGATTAAAATTTCCTACATTTTCGATACGTTTTTGCGAAATTTAGTACTGAATAGTTTGAATTGCGACATCCTGCGATCACTTTTTTGGAAGTCTCGAGCTACGCCTCTGCTGACGAGGCCCCCAAATAGGACCGAACCAGCTGTACAGACGATGCTCGAGGGATCCACTGCAATCAAAATCGATTTGCGATTTGAAATTTAGCTGAGAATTTAAATAATATAACCCAAACTGATTTTAATGTCACAATAAACGCAAAATAGAAAAAATATAGGAGTATGTGCCTGTTTTATCAAATGTTTTATCATAGTAAGCGATAAGTATCAAACTAAAACGGATAAAAAAAACAATGTAATTGCTTTGTTCACTTCTGACAAGATCATCTAACAAGCAGCAAAACGTCCCGCTCATTATTGCTTGCATGTACGTAAAATAAAATATAGATCTAGAAAAATAATGGTTTGTTTATGAAAACTCTGGATAATTATATACTATCTATGTAAAGGGATAAGATCAACAGGATGCAAACAAGTGATTTTAATTTGAAAAAATACAAAAATAGAATATTTTGTTGTTTTGTTCTGGTAAAATAACTTTCTGTGACGTAAGAGGTCGTTCGAATACTTTGGAATCGAAACAACTTTTTCTATTCACGCACAATACAATCATTGTCGAAACTGGACTGATAAAATTGTCATCAGCAACTCAGCATTGATAATGATTATAAGGCAAACAAAGTCCCCATTTAATTGCATACCAGATTGTACCTAGTAATTGCATATACAGCCTTGACCAAAAGTATTAGGCACCTTACATTAACTTCTAAATTATGAAAATCTGTTAGAGTGGGGTAAAATAAAATTTCCAGGGTACAAAATAATAACAATTTATTAAAGTAATAGTATTTTGTTGGGCCTTAATCACTGCAGCCATTCTTTTCGGCAGAGTACTTATAAGTTTATGACGTTCCTCTGCGATAATATTATTCCATTCTTTCAATAATTGAAATTGCTTTAGATGTAATTGGATGCTTTCTAATGTTACGCTTTTGAATCCCCCACAAATGTTCTATGGGATTAAGGTCTGGGGTTTGTGCAGGCCAATCCAGGTATTTAAAGAATCAAAATTGTATGAAATAAACGTTTCGCAAGACATAATTTTAACGCATGTGTCCAAATATAGAAAACGAGCCGATTTTAAATACAGGGTGTTTCGCAACTTCGTGAAAAAAAAATAATGGCGTGTTGGATGTGAGATGTGAAAAGCATCTAAATAAAAACGGAAATAAAAACAAAATAAAACTTACCCTCAACTGATAACGCATTGATAAATTTGAATTTTGAATTTGAATTTATTATTATAACCTGATAAACATCTAGGCATGTCTAATAACAATGCTACCAACGTAGGCAAAAGAAAATTAACATAATGAAATAAAATTGAAATAAAATAATAAAATACAGACTTAGGTTAGACGCGATACAATAAAGAGCACTGAAGTTTGTCACAAAATTAAATGAGTTTATTCCAATGGCAGTTCAATATCTTGTTGGATAGATTCTTCTACTGAGTAAGGACACTTCTTAATTAGATATTGTTTCACTTTAATTTTAAATTGGCTAAAGTTTAAAGTTATCCAGGAATGTGGTAACTTGTTGAATAATACTTGACCTATACTCATTGGAACAGTTGTTTGTAGTCTGAAGGGTTTTATTGTTAAATAATCATTAGTTGTTAAATTACAACCGTGTACATCTCCTCTGATCATTTGGGAATTCATATTTTTTTCGTGTATATTAACTGTTTATATATGTATACAGCTGGCAGGCTAAATATATTGTTTTGTATAAAAAAAGGTTTATAGTGAGTATCAGTAGTAATTCTTTCCAGTGACCCCAAACCTCTATAGTGTAGAAAATCCTTGAATGGATAAGGGCATAGTAAACAATTACCGCTGCTTCTTTATTTATGTCTCTCTTGATTCTTCTTAAGGCATATAACGTTTTAGAAACATTGGCAATTACATTATCCACTTGGGGTTGCCATGTTAAATGAGTATCCAAGTTCATACAATGAATGTCCACATTTCTGTTGGGGGAGAAACCAAAGTTTTGCGGTGTTTATTATTCCTTGCCATGTAGCTGAGGAGTCTGTATTTTTTAGTGCAAATGTAGTGTCATCCGCATAAAGTGTGACATGACAATTAAATGCTTGAGGAGATCATTGATGAAAATAATAAATAATAATGCCCCCAGAACAGACCCCTGTGGGATTCCTGATTCAATGGTTTTCAGGTTGCTAGTTATTTCATTGTGATAGACGTATTGTCTTCTATTAGTGAGGTATGATTTTATTAATTTACCAGCTACGCCCCGGATTCCATAATATTCAAGTTTGTGAAACAATTCCAAATGAGGCATGCTGTCAAACGCCGTACTAAGGTCATAAAATAAAGCCGTGGTAGAGCTTTTATTTTCCATGTTTAGCATTATGTAATATAACAATGATCGAATTGTACTAAGGTTCTGTCTGAATCCATAGAAAAATATTTGTGAGCCTCAAAGAATAAAATTATACGATGCGACATTTTTCGAAATTTTTGAGGAAGATGGAAGTAAAGCTGTCGGCCGGTAATTTGTGGATCTCCTTTCTTGAATATTGCTAAAATCTTCGCAATTTTTAGACAATTGGGGAATATACCAGTTTCAAATGAACCATTTATTATATCTGCTAGAGGTGCCGCAATAACTTCGGATATTTCCTTTATTGTTCGGGTACTCAAATCGTAACAATCTTGTATTTTTCGTTTTTAGATTCCTTATCATCGTTTTAATTTCTTCTGGTGGGGTGGGTGAAAAAAACCTGGAATTTGCAGTTGTATAGACATTTGTGAGAAAATCTTGTGGGCGAGTTTCTACCGCCTGAATTTGTGTTTGAAGCTGATCGGCAACATTACTGAAAAGTTCTATAAATTCTACAGTCGTTTGTAACTCACTTGGTCTTCTTACAGTATTATTAACGAGGTTCCATGTAGTTTTCTGTTTATTACTAGCCGCTGTTATTAATTTTATATTGCTCGCCTTTTTTTCTTCATCTGCACATTTAAGAAAAAATTGTTTATAATTCAAATAAATTCGTTTTACTGTCTTCTCTACACTTAAGTCATTTATAAAAGCCAGAGGATTTGATTTTATCCGATTCTTAACATACGAGGTGTGATCAAAAACTACGGTGAATAATTTTATTATAAGCAAAATAATAGGTTTACATGAAATCGGAATTAATCTCCTTCAAAGTACTCTCCTTGGCGAAAAATGCACTTGTCCCAATGTTGAATCCAAGACTGGAAACATTTCTGGAACGCTTTTTTCGAAAGGGCTTTCAGCTGCTCTTTCGTGGCTATCTGAATGTCGGGAATGGTATCGAAACGTTTTCCTTTTAGCAGAGTTTTAATTTTTGGGAAGAGCTAGAAATCGCATGGTGCCAAATCTGGTGAGTAAGGCGGATGTGGACACACAGGAAGATTTTTCTTGGCCAAAAACTCGCGAACCAGAAGCGACGTGTGACACGGCGCATTATCGTGGTGCAGAAGGAAGCCATTGGCCCGTTTTTCTGGTCTCTTTCTTCGAATATCGTTTCTCAAACGTTGCAGTAGGCCTTTGTAAAATTCAGAGTTTACGGTTGTTCCCCTTGGAACGAACTCTGACCGCACTATGCCCTCACTATCGAAAAAAACAATGAGCATTGTCTTGATTTGCGATTTTGATTGACGTGCCTTTTTAGGGCGAGGGGAGTCAGGGGTTTTCCATTGGGAGCTCTGCATTTTTGTCTCAGGGTCATAGTCATAGACCCAAGTTTCATCCCCAGTTACAATTTTGGCTATAAAGTCCGGATCTGCTTGAAGACGATCCTTCAATTCCGTGCAAACTGAAACACAATTTGCCTTCTGTTCGTCAGTCAAAAGTCGGGGAACAAATTTGGCACTCACTCGTCTCATGTGCAAATTATCAGTTAAAATACTTTGCACAGACCCGTAAGAGATGTTAAGTTCTTCAGCAAGCTCTCGAATAGTGATTCTTCTGTTTGCACGAACAATCTGTGCCACATTTTGCACGTTTTCGTGTGTTTTTGAGGTCGATGGACGTCCCGATCGTTGTTCGTCTTCAACCGACTCATGCAAATCGCTCATACATTTGTAAACAGTCTTCAGAGTCACCACTTTATCTCCATACACCGACTTTAACATTTCATGAGCCTCTTTGGCAGGTTTTTTCAACTTAAAGCAAAATTTAATGTTAACGCGTTGTTCGAAATCCATGATAAGCGACAAGAGGATAAACACGGTCTCACTCTATCGACTCTGGATACTGACTGACAAGTTAGAACGAGTTCAAACTCAACACGGTCTGTCACAACGGATCAGGCTATCGCACATTTGACATGAAATGGATTTAACATCAGCAGTTTCGGCTCTAAAAATTCATTCACCGTAGTTTTTGATCATACCTCGTATATACTCACTCCCGCACAAGAAAATTCATTTCTACAAAAGTAGAATATTGAAAAAAAATAACTCCAGTCTGCATTAATGAGTCAAAAGTTTTAGGATCACATTCAATAATCTTGTTTTCATTTTTTTAAAAACTTATATTTTATTTCGGGCTTATCGTTGATACATTTATTTTGACTAGTTAAACATTCTCTTAGGGTTTCTTCAGTAAGTTCTTCCTCAATACCTACTATTTTAATTTTAATTGTGGTATAACAATATCATATTTATCCTTCATTTTTTCTTTAGATGTTTTCTCTATTTTTCCGCTTCCACCTTATTTTCACAGTGAACAGCAATTGAACCGTTGCTTGTTTCGCGAATATGTGTAATGGAGGCTTTCAATTCTATCGGATTTATACATTTTTTTACTTCTTCTTTCGAGACAGCAGAACCTTTCAATTTCGGTTTTATTGAAAACATATTATCATCCCTCTTCTTCACGATATCACTAGAAGTTGCATCGCTTTTTTTATTTGCATATCCAACAGACTTTGCCGTAGCAGAGGAAGATGCAGCAGTTGGGAACGAATTACTTCTGAGATTGTTAGTTTCCTTCCTTAACATTTCATTGTTTTCTTTTAAATATTTTACTTCCGAACATATATTTGCGTAAAGGTTTTCTAAATTCATTAGCCTAGCAGTAATGTTTTCAAAAACTGTCTTGTTTATTACAATTTCTTGAGCACTCGACGACGGTACTTCGTTTTTTCGGAAACCACTTACTGGATACTCTGCTTCATTCGCTGTTATAAGTTCTGTTTCACTCGTACTTTCGCTCTCTTTTGATTTAGTTTCACAGCATATAACATTTTTATCGAAAATGGTTCATTCTATTCATTTTCATGCAAACTTTCATTGTTTAATTTATTTTCATGAAGTTATGAAACGTCCTATATAAAAGGCTTATAATTAAAATACAAGAAAATTCAGTTTTGTTTTAAAAGATGCTTTATTAATTTGTTGTCTGTATGTACAAACAAGTTCTTTCGACCTGCCAACTATCGGAATAACATATTTTGAATGATGATTTATATTTGCAATCAACGATCAAAACAAGTTGTTTATTTTTGTAGTCAGGCCAAAATTCAAACAAACCATTAAACAAATAGTTATTTTAAGAGAAAGAGGTGACCAATGTAAATGATTCATTCTACATAATAACGTAACTAAACGTAACAATTCGAAGAAAGTTCGCACTTTCCAGAACAGGGCAAATTGTGACACATACTTATTTGCATAGGAGTTATTTCCTGATTTTTATCTATCTGAAGAAAAGTGAATAAATTATAAGTGCAAAAGTTTTGTATATTTTTTTTTATTTACACATATTCAATCTAAAATATAAAAAAAGGTAATTTCTTTTCCCGCAGTAGTCCGATCAAATTATTATTATTTTTTTTAAGAAGAAGAACAGTTACAATATACAGATTGATTCATCCAAGTAGGTTGGCGGGCGTGTACCTCGAGTATATTCGGGACGGCCGTGGGCAATGCAAGGCACTAGGTGGCGAGGAGCGCATATTTAATAAATTAATAATTTTTAAAATGTACTATTAGTACAAATTATAATGATAGAGAAAAAGTATTTATAGTGTCAATAAAATTATTTTTAACAAAACGTTTCAATATCTCTGCTTGAAGAGCGAGGAATGCATCACATACCAACCCATCTCGTACCTCATTTGCATTATTTAATTTCTGTTTTTATGTTTCATTGGAGTTACACATCCATATTTTTCAAAATTTCTACTACGAATACTTGTCGCGGACGAAGAAGGACGATTTTCATATGTTTCTCTACAAGAACTAATAATTCTTTCTTTCAATTGAAGAACCCCGGTAATACCATTTTATAATTTGTACTATCTCAGGCATGGTATACGAATTCATTGAAATTCTTGGATTAAATAAACGAATAAAAATAAAAAATAATTCCTGGGATAAATAAACAAATAAAAGTAAACGACAGTAATTGAAACCAAATTCAAACGAAAACAAGAAAACAAAGCGAAAGGAAAAGGGGATGATCTTTTTAGATCAGTCTCTGTAATTCTTGTGAGAACGAAATTATACTTATAACTCCACGCTTCGAACTGTAGTACGTGTTAACGGGGGTGTCAGCCATGAACCCCCATTACTGTAAACGATTTCTTTCGAATTTACTTCCACCTACATATTTCCCTGAATCAATCTGTAGAAGTGAAATTCAACAGTATCTTTTGTGTACCAGTACTTTCATGACACAGAAGACCTTATTTCAATGTATTGTTCCAATTAACCTTTACACCAAGCGACAATTTCAATTAAAATCACGGGCCTATACAGTTCCAAAGGTTGTTGTTATTGTTACTCGTAATCAAATATTGTTTTCAATGCGTCATTCCTTTCTTCTCTTTCTTAAGCAGTTTACTAGTTTAATTTGGACTTATTCCAAAACGTTGATGCGTATTAAATAGATCATTCTAAAACTCATGCGTGAGAACATCAACGAGCAATGAAAGAGTTAAAACTAATCGAAAACTTTTATAATTTGTTGCTAATCCCGAGAGACAACGGTGCTTGTTTGTTTTGTTAAATAACTCGAATGATAATCGAGTTATGTACTTTAACTCCAAACGTGAGAATGAGTAACGTTTTGCTAAATGATGATGCAATATTAACGTCACGAAGACATATCGGTGCGCGGATATGACGATCAGATTATCATCAATGTCTTGGTTTACTTTCCTGTGGTTTTGCTTTAATTTAAATTTAATTCCAGGTCTGCATTTGATTTTTTTTAAATTCCGTAAACTACAAGTATCGTTAATAATTTATTTATAATTGCAGTTGCGTTGGTTTAATTATTCAAGTATGAGAAATACCTTTTCCAAGAAGGGAAAAAAACTGAACAGATACAGTATTCTCACATGTATTAATAATTGATGCATATATCAATATTTATTACATCGATCTGCATATAACTGACAGCGTTACATTCAATTGTATTTATTTATAACAATCAGTCCAAAAAGTAACGAGATGTATTTGATATAAATTATATATCTGTATGTATAATTGTTATGTCACATACAATACATATTTAAAGATAAAAAAATACGAGGTTTGGTCAAAAAATTCTTAGAGTTGAAAATTTAATTGACATATTTCCCAATGGAATAGGCGTGCGACATTTAAAAATTCCGCCCGTGCTTTTTGATCAACCCTCGTAACTCACACACGTGTTTCAATTCACAGCAAATTTCGGCATTCTCTAATTATGCTCTCCGACTATAATAATTGCATGTTAAAACATCCAAAGATGCTTCTTCCAATTTACCAAATTATATCCTGAACAAACCAATGATTAAACGTCAAGGTTACAAACTGCTTCTCGATTACTTCACGCTAACAGGACTAATTGAATCGTTTTATCCAACTTTTGTTCCATAATATGCCATTAATTTTAGAGAGAAATAGCAGAGAAATTACGTAAGTAACCAGTTAGGGAATGACTGACGTGTTTTAGTTTTCAAAACATAATTATACTACATGATAAGAAATAATTACATACTGTAGAAAGGTATAGAAACGTGTTTTCCACACAATTAAAAAAAAGAAACACTTAAATTCAGTTAACGTATTTATTTATTTCTTTATTTATTCAGGGTTGTGTTTCTTCTTGAAGAAGTTCGAATGTCTGAAACCGAACGAATTTGAATATTTCAAGGCGAAGTGTAGAAATTTGCAATTCCGACAGCGAAAATAAAACTTGTTTTTTTATGTAGTTTACGAGAAATGTGGGTACTGAGAAGAACAAGACTTGTTCTAATCGCGTTTTCGATTCCCTGCTCCAGAGCACTCTCAGAATACTTGTTTAATAATACTCTATACATAGAGGATAAAGACGGTCGCAGTGAATCGAAAACACCATTAGATTTTCGTTTCAAAAAATGTCTCTGTAAGTTGATTCGTTGCATTATTTTATTATACAGTAAAACCTCGTCATAACGAAAACTCTCGGAGATCATCAAAAAGTATTTATCCAGTTGTATGAATCACTTGCTAACATTACACTTTTTAGTATTTTTTTTTTCATTTTTACTCAGTATTTGAGACTATACTAAAATATTTTCCCGAAGCTTTTGCAATAAATATTATACAGGATGTCCCAACAGGCGATATCTCGATAACTAATGAAGATACAAAAATAATTTCAAGGCATTTCTTTTTTAATTTTAAAGATGTATAACATAAAATTATTTTTATCTATACAGAATGAATCAAAACAATGGGGCCAATCACTACTTTTTTAATTCAAATGGCACACAATATATGTCGAACCAAATTTGGATTTTTGATTTGGATCTGGAGGGAAAAAAGCACACAAGTTTGGAGAAACATGGGAAAGAAAATAAGCGAATGGAAATAATAATTCAATTATAGACCTGGCAGGGAATCAGAGTTCAAGTATGATACTTAGCGCAAAGGGAATTTGCTACGTATTTCGTCGCCATTCCGAACCCTATTAATGACATACCCTCAACTAACTTCCACCTAGACTTTCCCGCATTCAACTGACAGAAATTCATTTAACGTCATCCGTCTATTTGATTGGTAGACGAAATAAGCAAATAAATAATTGATGTTCTTCTATCAAATGTCAGAAAATAAAGAAAATATTAAAGAAATAATAATACGACGAAAGTAATAAAAGTGGTTTACACTAAAAAAAAAAAAAAAAAATAAACAATTACAGTACAAACATAGAAAGAAAAAAACAAAGAATACGAAGATTAATCGTATAGGAAGACAGAAAATGAAACAACTGAGAACAGAGAACAGAATTAGAGAATGAAAGAAGATCGGATCACCTGGTAGAGAATGACATAAAACCTAAAAACCTTTGAACGAACTAAAATAAAATCACACATGAATCAGATTTGAAAACTAAAAAAAAAAAAAAACGAAACAAAACATAAACAACGAAAAACAGAATTATATGTGAAGGAAAACGAAAGTTTTCATCGGAGAATAATGAATAAAAATCACCAATAAAAAAAAAAAACATCAAAACACTAAAAATAAAAAAAATCAAGAAAAACAAATGAATATCGGTAATCCCTCGAAGGAACGTTGAGAAAACTTTTTCATTTAATCTCTTCTAGTGGTTTTTATTACTGACATTTCTTTAAATAATCTTTCCGGGAGTTTTTAATTTATCTTTATTAGATTTTTTTTGTTTTTATTTCGTCGAAATATTTTTGGAATAACAAGGGCGCAGTTTCTTCTTTTACTTTCTGCCTTTTTTTTTTACTCTCGTATACCTACATGTTAGAGTATCATCGACCTTCATTTGTTTTCTTTCGGAACACATCATTTCTCATATTGCTGTGTTATTTACCTGGGCTGGATATATTTAAGGAAATCAAAAGGATACACATTTTTCAAATTTTTGTTTACTTCTTAAAAATTTTCCCAATTTCTGAATTTTATTAGAAAAAACATACAACTCGTTCTAGAATGCCGGAACCTAAAAAGAAATTTAATGTATTTAATTATCTAAAGATGTTTTGTTTATATATTAGAGTTGCCATAACCTTGATCCGGAGGTTTTTCTTGACATCGAGGGCACTACAACAAAGAACTGGCTCAAGGCCAAGTTCAAGGAACTCTTCGGAGAGGATTCTGACACGGAGGCAATGCCGGACGAGTTATTCCGCCCCAAAACTCCCGACATCGAGATCCCAATGGAGGTCGAGGGGAACGTCAGATCCTGTCAGGAGATTGCATCATCTCCACCTTTGCCCGAGGACCCTATTAACTTGGAGGAGGCCATCCAGAAGCTGCCCAGGAGTTTCCTGAGGAATAAGAGGGGCTACATGAGACGTTTTGAACTCAAGCTGCCTGATGGGGGCAAGATAAAAATGACCAAACTTAATGCGCTCCGGCTTGGGCTAATTTCTTTACCTGGGAAGAAATAAAATTTTAGAATCATTTTTCTTTTGTTAGAGTTAGGATTTATTTAGTCAATTTGGAGAAATTTTAATTTTAATTTTGTATTTTGAGGTTATGTTTTATTTTCTGACAAGTTTTTTTTGAAATTTTTGGGTATAAAAATGCGACGCAAACGCGTGCAATTCAGTCTTCCTTGGTCCAGTTAACAGTTAACAGTTAAGTTCAGCTTCAAGTATGGTAATTATAATTGTATTTATTAATATTTTCAAAATTGTTTAAACTTGTAAAATGTTGGTGTTCAAATCATCACACAATTAATTTGTTAGAAGGCAATAGAAACGAGTATAATTATCGTGACTTTGTCTTAGAACAGATTTAAAATTATTAAAAGGACAGACAAGAACGAGTCTTATCGTTTTTCCTGTATTTTTAAAACTACAATAAACAATTACACATTTCATCTGTTGGAGGACATTAGCCACGTGGATAATTATCGTGCCTTTTGACTAAAAACGGATTGAAATTTATTAAAAGGGTACCGAAGAACAAGTTTTATTGTTTTTCTGCGTTTTTAATAATTTTTGCATTTCAAAACACTTACACATTTGCCATGACACTATTAAAACGTGAATAACTTACGTATTTGTCGACTTCGTTTTGTATTTTATTAAAATTTTCCATGAAATTGTTAGAATCTGTTTATGCGTCGTATTGAGGTTATTTTTGACATTGCATGTATTGTGTGAAGTTGCCACGTTCAGAAATAAACAATTTTAACGTTGACTGAGTTTTACTTACCTGTTCATGAGTCAGAAAAGCATTGTTCAAGATATATTTTCACATTCACATTTCACTTATATTTTCACCATTTACCATTCAATTCAAGCCGGTATCATAGTTGAATACGATATATGGACCTCGTGTCGTATTGCCAATTTCACGAAAATCAAAGTTTTCAGGCCCTGAGAAAATTTTTCGTAAATAAATAAATTTGCTTCGGCATTTAAGCCCGTACACAGCAATATGTTATTCGTTTTGCTTTTGTTTTGCTTCTTCTTGTCCAACTCCTTTTTTTGCAGTTTCTTCTTTCACTTTCTCTTTTTGTTTTACTTTCTTACACTTACACGTTAGAGAATCGTCGACCTTCATTTGTTTTCTTTCGGACCACATCATTTCTCATATGTTATTCGTTTTGCTTTTGTTTTGCTTCTTCTTGTCCAACTCCATTTTTTGCAGTTTCTTCTTTTACTTTCTCTTTTTGTTTTACTTTCTTACACTTACACGTTAGAGAATCATCGACCTTCATTTGTTTTGTTTCGGACCACATCATTTCTCATATGTGATTCGTTTTGCTTTTGTTTTGCTTCTTCTTGTCCACCTATTTTTTTTGCAGTTTCTTCTTTTACTTTCTGTTTTTGTTTTGTTTTCTTACACTTACACGTTAGAGAATCATCGACCTTCATTTGTTTTCTTTCGGAACACATCATTTCTCGTATGTTATTCGTTTTGCTTTTGTTTTGCAGTTTCTTCTTGTCCAATTATTTTTTTGCAGTTTCTTCTTTTACTTTCTGTTCTTGTTTTACTTTCTTACACTTACACGTTAGAGAATCATCGACCTTCATTTGTTTTCTTTCGGAACACATCATTTCTCATATGTTATTCGTTTTTCTTTTGTTTTGCTTCTTCTTGTCCAATTTTTTTTTTTGAAGTAACGTAGGCGTTTCGCGCAATTTATTTTTTAAATTTCTGTTGTCTTTTTAATTTTCTTACACTTCGCTGGAGAATAGTCTTTTCTTTTTGTTTTCGAATCACTTTAGTCCTCATATTTCCTTGCTTTTTCTTTTGTTTTTCTTTGTCGATTTTTTTTAAATAACGTAGGCGTTTCGTGTGGTTTCTTTTTTATTTTCTGTTTTTTTTTTTAAAGTTTTCTTACTCGTCGATTTTTTTTTGGTTTCGGATCACATTATTCTCCCTGTTTCTATGCTTTTCTTTTGTTTTTCTTGTCAGATTATTGTTTTTCTTCTTTTGCTTTCTATTTTTTATTTTCTTTCGCTTCGTTGGAGAATAGAAAATCTTTCTTTGTTTTCAGATCACAGTATTTTTCACATTTCCTTTTAGTTTTCTTTTGTTTCTCATTGTTCTTCTTTTAATTGCTGTTGTCTTTTCAATTTTCTTACACTCTGTTGGAGAATCGTCTTTTCTTTTTGTTTTCGAATCACTTTATTCCTCATATTTGCATGCTCTTTCTTTTGTTTCTCTTTGTCGATTTTTTTTTTTTTGGAATAACAGGCGTTTCGTGTGGTTTCTTCTTTTATTTTCTGTTTTTTTTTTTAAGTTTTCGTTTTCTTACTCTTCGTTGGATAGTCGTCGATCTTCTTTTGTTTTTGGATCACATTATTCTTTCTGTTTCTATGCTTTTCTTTTGTTGTTCTTGTCAGATTATTGTTTCTCTTCTTTTGCTTTCTATTTTTTATTTTCTTTCGCTTCGTTAGAGAACAGCCAATCTTTCTTTGTTTTCAGATCACAGTATTGTTCACATTTCCATGGTTTTCTTTTGTTTCTCATTGTTCTTCTTTTAATTGCTGTTGTCTTTTCAATTTTCTTACACTCTGTTGGAGAATCGTCTTTTATTTTTGTTTTCTAATCACTTTATTCCTCATATTTTCACAAACAATTTCTGCACTTTATAGTACAGTACGACAGAAATTAAATTTTAACGACGCCAAAATGTCATCTGTCAATTGACAACGCAAACGTGTACTATAAGCTAAGACATACCTTTTTCTGTCTTCGTCGTTTCAAGGCACACTGTGGGATTATAAAACTTATGACCACTATTGAGTGTATTCGTATTATACAGAGTGACCATTTTTATGATGCTTGTTTTTTAATATACTATTATTATTAAATAGTGCGATCCTTTTTTCTAACACAATTTTAAAATCTCCTAATATAAGCGCAAATGCTGGTTGTAATCTTCATTTTGGGGTTCTTTGTCGTTCGAAGACGAAATAATTTCGTTTCATTTTTAAAGGAAATATTAAATTTAGAAATTAATTCAGTATGTGTACAATGATACTAATTCAGTCTGCCTAATGTCAGAAATGATTGCAATTTGTTTTGTATAAATAAATAGAAACGCTTTTCACTACATTAATAACGACTGTTACAAAACATAATTTTACGTTACATATTTGAATATTCATCAATATGTTTGCCTATACTTACTTACATAGATTTGGGTTACGTGAGTTTTGTGCAATAACTACGTGTGTAAAATATGAAATGATGGGGTTTTTCTTTTCAATTTAAATTGAGCAACTGTATTAAAAAATCGAACATATGGATATTATTTGAAAATCACTTTATTTTTAATATCCTACTAAAATCTGTTTTCCACTAAAAAAGAAACATCGACTCGTTTTGAATTGATCTAAATTTATTTATAGTTTTTTCAAAAGTATTGCCTTTGTTTGTATATTATTCATTATTTTCGGGCATTATGTATGTAATTTATGAATCATATCGAAACTGGCAATTTTGTGACGTCTTGATCTTTGTATATTTTCTTGACACAGGTGGATATTCGTTCTGATAAGAGCTGTAATAATTCAGTTGTAAATACGATAAGGACAAATTTCCTCGAGTTTTATCACTTTTATTCTCCAAATTTCTGGCTAGAAACAGTTAAAATGATTAAAAAAAAAAGTTTATTATTTTTATCGCAAAGTCTTTGAAGCCTGAAGCAAAACTTCCTGTCTGATGTTGATGTTAAATAAAGTATTACGTACGCACGAATATTACTTTGTATTATTCATCGTCGCCGGTTTTAACTTAGTTCTTCAAAACTAGGTGAAGGTTAAATATAAATACAAGGCGACGTGCATACTGTAATACTTGAGAATACAATTAATTAATGCGTGCATTCGTGTTTGTATTATCCACTTGCCGTTTTCTCTGATGGACACAGTTTTAAGGTCACGCCGCGGCATAACTTGAATTTTTCATGAAGTATTTCATTATTCATCCGCTGGTACATATCAAATAAAAAGTGGAACTGGAATTTGATTTATTGCTGCTTGGCCAAGAGGGATTACATTTTTACTTTTTATCAATTATTTACGATTTATACGAGGAACGTACAACATACATACACTGTAGATAACGCACGTGGGAAGATGATTCATGTCGATGTGAAATCTGTTCAAAGAAATTCTGAAGAAATGCTAAACGCTAAGTGATTAACAAAAATTTCTGAATTTTTATTTGTAGTAAATAAATAAAATTTGAAACTATCTTATACAAAATTAATTAGAACCATGATATCGTGGAACAAGAATTTAAGCCTTTGTTTCTATTTGTCGTAATCTTATCGGTAATGTTGCATAATTCCTAACTATAAAATTTAAAAACACTCTGAATTGATTTTGTTTTCTATTTTTTTCTTTGTTCTTGAAAATAGTATTAGAGGGGGAAACTTATTTTCCAATTTTTTTTATTACAATACCTCTATACATGCAGGATTGCGTTCAAAAAGTAGTGAATGCATTTCGAACATTTTTTTTCACCTTCATGACTCTTAACTTATTTTGTGTTGCTCTTTCGAAGAGCTATGTATTTACCTTGACGTAACAACCTTTTCACCTCGCTTATAAATGAGTTAAAGAAAAACATGTTTATTTGCTATGGAAATCGTGGAACATATTTCATATCTCAGCTAATGCTCAATGTTTTGCTGTCACGTTGACATTTATTTACTAAATTTGCTTCAATTAATTTTTCAAGCAACAAATTTAGTGGGTATTGAGATATTTCTCGAGAACACTTTGTTGGGACACCTGTATATATACATACAGTCAACTCCGGATATAGTGAACTTGAAAAATGCAATAAAAATAGGTTTACTATATCTGAGGTTCGTTATAAAAGAAATATAACATTATGTTTTTATTGTGACATACATAGTTTATGTATGTATGTACTTATATATTTATGGGTTACAATACATATAAAAAATAATAAATAAATATTATATTTTGGTTTGCACAAGTCTGTTAGAAAAACTAATGTACCTTATGTATGCTTCAAGGTTACAAAAACTGTTCCGACTTTCGTCTGGAACTTCAGGTGTTTACAAAAAAAAGTGCGAATTTCCGTCATTTTCTGTGTCATCTTTTTCATTGAGGGAACATTGACTAACACATCCTCATCAGACTCATTCTTATCGCTCTTCTCACCATCACTTACTTCTATTGAAAAAAAAAATTAAAATTAACAATTAATTTTAATTCCAAAGTTGTATTTATCATACTACTTGTTGTGACTGGCTGAATAATTTGTTCTTCTATCAGGGATTCAGTTGAAATGACGTCTCACGTATTTTTCAAAGTCAAAATCATCATATCTGTTCCTCATTCTATTTCAGCGAATCTTTGAATATCATCTTTTGTTGTTATTTTTTAAAGGAAACTTAATCATTAATTAGCTCTTCAGTAAATAACTATGATGTCATAAATGGTTTGAACTGTGTTTGACTTGTAATGTCTTTTTTTTAACATCTAGGATTAGCAGATTCTCCGACAATAAACAGTTTTCTCTCTAAAAGCGATGAACAAAAGTCCTTCGAATTCCAAACGATTTTCGATTTTTTTCTAAAAAACAAAACACAGTCTACTGTCAAACAAATTTACGAGTATTTCTTGTTCGAGAGGTACAAAAAAATTAATAAAGAAACAAAATACGATCGTTAGTAGAAAAGAAAACTTGATTATTTTTTCTTTTTTCTTTCTTTTCGGCTTCTGCAAATTGCCAAAACAGGGTGTTTTGCAAATCGCGACTTTATTGTCAGCGCGAGAGATCGCTGTTAATTGCTAAATGGCAAAGTTGCCAATTTAGTACTTTTGGAACCAGATTTAGCGCTTTTTGCAATCGGTTAGTGTCAAATTTTTGTCTCTTAATGCCTAGTGCATTTTCTAATTCTCTGGTGACTTTCAAGACTTTACGTTGGTAATGGTACTGACTGAATATTATAATATTATTGCTGCATTTTCTAATTCTCTGGTGACTTTCAAGACTTTACGTTGGTAATGGTACTGATTGAATATTATAATGTACATTATACTCCGTTTTTTTTTCTATAATACCTGTCAAATATTTGTACATTTACCTTAATGTTAGGAAATTTCGAAAATTTCTGTCCTATATTAGTGATAAAAGCAGGATTTCAACAGAAACCCTAAAATTTTGATATTGACAGGTATCATTAAAAAAAAAACAGATTATACAAAATGGTTAAGAATAACTCTTTGAGTTGGAAATACAATTGTGTTTGTGTTTCGTAGTTTTCTGTCTTTTGATCATCAAATTCTCACCGCCGGTGGAGAATCCTCGATCTTGTTTTGTTTTCTGTTCGTTCAAGTTAATTGCTACTTATTAGAAAGGAGCTCATAGACAGTCAAATAAAATTGTTTGTTATCGAGGAACTCATAGACGGTCAAATATAATTGTTCGAATGCTGGACGGTTTTGCTTTCACAAATTTGTTTAAAAATAATGATAATGAAACACTTGTAATAAATCAAAAGAAAAAATCAAATAAATGGGCGGTTTGGTTAAAATTGATAATTGTCAGAAACCAATTTGAATTTTTATTTTAAATAACGAAAATGGTGGCGCCATCTATGTAGAAGACCGACAATTTTTTCAAAAAGTTCAGACACTTGATGCTTCTCAAAAAGAAGTTCATAATACTTGCAATAAATTTAAAAAAAACATCGGATATACGTGTTGCTAGTTGATTCTGTAACTGTCAGAAACAACTAATTTGAATTTGCATTTTATTTGCACATGTGAAAAATTTACAGACAGTGAACTAATAGCGTTTTCGTTTGCGCACCAGAGGTCGCCTACTTTGTTTGCTTTACGAAAAATGTAAAAAATTCCTTTGTTTGAACATAGTGTTGATAAAGAAGAACACAATTATTATGCTTTTTGAACATCGTTAGTTATTTGGTGGCAAAAAATGTTACCAAGAAATTATAAAAAAATAACTAAATTAGAAATTATTAAATTAAATTCACTAGATTATGTCACTAAATCGGTCGAAAAATCACTAAATTTAAGACACGCTTGAAAGTCACCAGATCTAGTGACAAAATAATTAAATTAGCAACATTTCGTATTAATACATATGATGTCCGACAATTTTTTTCTTTCATGTAGGTGCTACTTTTACATTTCAAAAGTATCAAATTTGGTCACAAAATATCAAAAAGAACAACACTATTGTAAATTTTTTTTTAATCGTTTTAATCCCTTTACGTGTTTGTGATTATTTCTTAGCGTTACCGGAACTGTACAACAGGCACTGATCTGATAAAAAGAAGTATTGCCAACGCAAATTATTATTATACCATGGTTGTATGTAAATTCAGAGATTCAGATTTCCAATGCCATTTAGCTTCTAATGGCTCCCGACATTTATTCAAAAAGCAAACAATGCCATCTGAAATCTTCTATCAGAAGGAGCACTTGAAAGAAATTATCAAATATGAAAATAAATAGAAATATAAATTGCGTAACTGTTTTGTATTTTGTTTTCCCGAATAATTTACTAATAAACGAGGAAAGTACTGAAATCAGTACTGGCAACGCTTCCATTGTTCCGGATTTACTACTCTGTCGCTAGATGGCGACATCCTCTCGCAATTGATAGAGTTCTCTAATTTATTACAAAAATAATTGAAAATTTTGAGAAAATAACCGAAATATCATTTCCAGATCTCAACCAGCTCAAGCACAGACGATGAGGGCCATTGCGTCTGGTACGGACAGTGCCACCAAAACCCGTCGGGCCTCTACGAGAATTGTTGGTACAACGGCACAGCCAAACCTTTAGTGGATCCCGATGGGTTGAAACTCTTAGCCAAAAGGTGCCCCCATATGATATCCGAGAACGTCAAGACTTGCTGCAGCACATCGCAATTGAAAAGTATGGACACCAGCATTAACCTGGCCGCCAATTTCTTACAAAGGTGTCCATCTTGCATGAGCAATTTAATCAAGCACTTCTGTGAAATGACTTGCGCAACGAATCAGTCCAAATATGTGGCCCCCATATCCGTTTTGCCTAATGGAAGCATCAATAGTAAGTGAATTGTATCGTGCGTTCAAAAACTCCCACATTTGGAGTTGGCAATAATTTGAGTTTGTCTTTGCTTATACAGGGACATTGAAATTTATCGTCCTACTTTCCGTGAGCTTCATATTATCAATATTTACATCTATTACATGAAGGTTAGAACGAAAAGCAGTGACGTCCATAGAATATTCACGAAACTTAACCTAATTAATAAAGAACATAATTATTGTTTAATCAAATTGCTATTGCAATCAAATAAACCAACAAAATCTTGCCATATCTAGTAACTTCCCCAGATTTCCCTATGTAGTTAACTTCATTTTAATAATTAGATGTAAATATCGATATCAAGCTCGTGGAAAACAGTGTAGAATCAAGACAATCAATTTCCATCTCGCTGTATTGAAACGTCAAGTAAAGTAAGCATCGACATACGTTTATTGAACCAACGCCAAGTCCAAACGTGGGATGATATTTCTTACCTTCTTTGCTCTGACAAAATCACATAAATTCTTTTTGCAGATCAAACTTATATTCACGAAATAGATCTGTACATTACGGAAGACTACATGACTGGCACTTTCCAGTCTTGTAAGCAAGTGAGCGTGCCAAGCACGGGGCAGTTGGCTCTTGATCTGATGTGTGGGGATTGGGGTGCGGTGAGATGTTCCCCAAAGAGATGGTTCGACTACATGGGGCAAGCCGATGGAAATCCATTCGTTCCCTTTCAAATTAATTACAAGAGTTCTTCGAATCATCCACAGGATATAGTCCCGGTTAATCCACCAATTACTCCTTGCAGCAAAGGCATAGATGTAAGTGTAACTTTCCTCATTTGCCATAAAAACTTCTCAGCAGAATAAATGGAGACAGGCCAATATTGTAATCTCTATGAATATTTTTAACTGTTTTTTTGTAAGCTATTTTAATACTTGTTGCTTTGATAGTTAAAAATGTGTACTTTTTATGTTTGCAATGACTTTAGGCACATGGCCAAGCTTACAAAAAAAGTTTTTTCTTTCGATACATAAATATTTAACTTGAAGCTTACGTCAAACTACGTCGAAAATAAGCTTAAATATACTATGCATCTGAGAGTGAAGTTAATTTTATAATTTATGTGAGTTGGCAAGCGTCGCCCTCATAAATTCAATGCAAATTTGTAGCTGATAGCGTCTTTAATTTTTTTTAGGCAGACACTCCAGCATGTAGCTGTGTGGATTGTGAAACGAGCTGTCCTGTCCCAATCCCCCAACCACCGCCACCTGGCCCCTTTAAAATCCTAGGAGTTGACGGTTATAGTTTCATTATGACTTGCATCTTCCTCATAGGTTCCTCACTGTTCTTAATCGCAGTCTTCTTTTGTTCGAACGGTTCAATTGGTAAGCCTTCTTGAATTAATTAAACACACAATTTGAATTTGATATAGTTAATGGCTTTTGGTTCTTTTAATATGATGCCGACAGAAAGAAGAGGCCACTCCTCTCTTTTCTGTTGAGCAGTAATTTTTATTTGCACGTGTGTTTGCGAGTAGCTAACATGCATGCACGTCATCGCCCTATCATCTCAGATCGCACACATTTTTTACATTGTTTTTTTTTTTGTTTTTAAAATGTTTTGCAGGTTATACATTAGGCAGAAATTCAGATAAATATGATGTAGAGCTCTACTCTGGTAGGAAGTACAAAGGTATCTAAATTTTGTTACGTTGATACGAAGTGCGTTCCTCTCCTGTAACTGTTTTCTCTGGCACCAAAATCGTCTGTACTCGATTCCTGCTGGAAATGCCTTGTATTTGTATGAGTAGTTTTATTTCGGGCTCTACTATCATTACTTTTTTGATAGTACCATAGACTTTATAACTATAGAACACTAGACTTTTAAGAGGACTGTGGATCACATGATAATCTAACATAGCGGCAACGTCGCAAAACTAACACGTGGTAGTATTAAACGTCTATTCTTACATCCGTAAATAAATGAAGTTTGTTAGTTCTGAAGGATTACCACTAATTAAGGGCCCAATATGGAGATCTCGTAATCTATAAGACGGTTAAATACAAAAAAGTTGCGTTGAGAAAATCGCTTCTATCTTCATTCGTTTCTGAAATTTCGAAAATCTTTTGATTATTTATTAACATAAAAATCTCAAAATTTGATAATTTTATATTAAATCCAAAGGACAATCTAATTAATGCACAGTCAGAACAAAGAAACCTCACTTTGGTCTTTCCTTAATAACAAAAAAAGAAAGAAAAAAAAATGAGCAATGTATAAATGACATAAATACGAACAGAAAGTTGAACAAAAAAAAACAAAGACTGTCGAAAATCAAAAGCCCAACGTTAAAAACAAAAAAAAAAAACCACTAAATTCCCCCATGAAATACGAAAGAAAAACAATTAAAGGAAAGGAAACAAAAGTAAATATTGAAAACTGTCAAATCGAAAATAAACAAAAGAGATAACTGAAATCAATTTACTCTTGTCTTATACATATAACATAAAAAAATAGAAACAATAGATAACAAAGTAGAATTCATTCGATGAACGAATTAAAATAAATTAAAACAAACGAAAAAACTATGTTTCAATAGGTGGCGCTGTTTAAATTTCACCAGATCTGGTGATTCTCGGGTTTTGGTGAAAACTTTATTTGAGAAAATTTTAGATTACTTGATAAAATTTTTAATTTTTTAATAAAACAAAACAAAAGCAAGAAAAACAAAAGACAATCGATTTTTCAGTACGATTAAGTAGATGAATAAATTATTCCGAAGGAAATTAAATAAAAATAAATAAAAAGAAAACACAGAGAACAAAATTTAAAAAATATACATAAAATATAAAAAAATAAAAACAAAAGACACAATAAAGTAGAATTCACTAGATGAACGAATTAAGATAAATTAATACAAACGAAAAAAGTTTCAACATGCTTCAACAGATGGCGCTCTTTAAATTTCACCAGGTATCTTTGGGATTTGGTGAAAACTCTAGTTGAGAAAGTTTGGTTTAAAAACAAAAGACGATCAATTTTTCGGTACGATTCAGTAGATCAATAAATAAAAAAAAAAAAAACTGTTCTGAGGAAATTAAATAAAACAAAGAAAACAAAATTTTGAAAATATGCATATAAAAAAATAAAAACAAACGACACAACAAAGTAGAATTCATTAGATAAACGAATTAAGATAAATTAAAACAAATGAAAAAAGTTTTGACATGCATCAATAGATGGCGCTGTTTGAATTTCACCAAGTATTTTTGGGATTTGGTGAAGACTTTATTTGAGAAAGTTTGGTAATTTTTAGATCATTTGATAACATTTAAAATTATTTAATAAAACAAATTAAATACAAAAGACATTTTTCGTTACGATTCAGTAGATCTATAAATTAAAAAGAAATCCGTTCCGAAGGAAATTAAATAAAACAAAAGAAAACACAAAAAGCAAAATTTTAAAAATATACATATAATATGAAAAAATAAAACAAAAGACACAACAAAGTAGAATTAATTAGATGAACGAAATAAAATAAATTAAAACAAACGTAAAAAAAACTTTCGAAATCTTTCAGTAGATGGCGCTGTTTTTAATAGAACAAATCAAAAACAATAAATACAAAAAACACTCGATGTTGTCGCTACGATTCAGTAGATCAATAAATTAAAAAAAAAATTGAGGGAAATTAAATAAAACAAAGAAAATAAAATTAAAAAAATATGCATGTAATATAAAAAGATAATAACAAAAAACATAACAAAATAGAACTCATTAGATAAATGAATTAAAATAAATGAAAACGAACGAAAAAAGTTTTGACGTGCTTCAATAGATGGCGCTGTTTAAATTTCACCAGGTATTTTTGGGATTCGGTGAAAACTTTATTTGAAAAACTTTGGTAATTTTTAGATCATTTGATAACATTTTAATTTTTTAATAAAACAAATTTAAAAAAACTGTTCCGAAGGAAAGTAAATAAAACAAAAGAAAACACAGAAAACAAAATTTTAAAAACGTACATATGAAAAATAAAAACAAAAGCACAACAAAGTAAAATTCATTAGATAAACGAATTAAAATAAATTAAAACAAAACGAAAAAACTTTCGAAATCTTTCAGTAGATGGCGCTGTTTTCAATAAAACAAATCAAAAACAATAAATACAAAAGACACTCGATTTTTCGCTACGATTCAGTAGATATAATAAATTAAAAAAAAAACTGAGGGAAATTAAATAAAACAAAGAAAATAAAATTTAAAAAGTATACGTATAATATGAAAAAAATAATAACAAAACACATAACAAAGTAGAATTGGGTAAACGAATTAAAATAAATTAAAATGAACGAAAAAAACTTTCGACGTGCTACAATAGATGGCGCTATTTAAATTTCACCAGATCTGGTGATTTTTTATGCTTTGGTGAAAACTTTATTTGAGAAAATTTGGTATTTCTTAGATCATTTGGTAAAATTTAAAAATTTTTGATGAAACAAATTAAAAACAAAAGACAATCGATTTTTCGGTACGATTCGGGAGATCAATAAATTAAAAAAAAGAACTGTTCCGAAGGAAATTAAATAAAACAAAGAAAACAAATTAACTAAACTTAAAAAATTACATATAATATAAAAAAATAAAAACAAAAGACGTAACAAAGTAGAATTCATTAGATAAACGAATTAAAATAACTCAAAACGAACGATTTTTTCAATGGATGGCGCTGTTTAAATTTCACCAGATCTGATGAGTTTTGGGATTTGGTGAAAACTTTATTTGAGAAAGTTTCGTGACTTTTAGATAAAATTTCCAATTTTATAATAAAACATTAAGAAAATTAAATTAATTGATTAACGAGAGCCACTTTGAGCCGTTTAGGGATTTCAGCTTTCAGTTACTTCTTGTGAAATAAAACTTGAAAATCCTCTTTTTTTTTTTAAAAAAAACCTTAATCTCCAATGTTTTAAGAAAAGCCCTTAAAGAAGGATTTATTTCCTTATTTGGCAACACTAACCTTAAGGTGGCAGCACATTATATGTATAAACAGCAAATTTTTACATTTCATATTTTTCTCTTGCACGTTCACGAATGATAATCTCATTTTTTTTTTTTGTTAAACAAAGTTGATCACATAGAATGTCGCAGAATTATTTTCAGTTATCGGATTTAAAATGATTAAAATTATTTCATTTGCTTTTACACTGTTTAAATCGAACGCGTTTTAAAAGCAGATTTGAAAAATAAATATGGCGATCCCCCATAGTCCTCTTAATGAATTCCAACAAGAAGCAAATCGTGTAGGCCCCAAATAAGTTTGCTGTTATAAAGTCTGTGGTGTGAAAAGCACACTGTAGAATCTTTATTAGTTTTTTCCTAAATTGCATGCATCTTACATCTTTATAAAAATCAACTTCGAGTAAATAACTGAAACAGTAGTTTTATCATAGATAAGATCAGCCATTCTTTTTTTTTCCAGAATTTATTTTTACTGACATTTTCTTGAAACATTTCATTAATTATGTAGTTCTAAGTTATTGCATCCAATCATACTAGGTGGAGTAAAATTCGTTTTTTAATACTTTAATAATTAATTCTAATTCTCTACTTTTGGTCTCTTTTTTTAACCATCTAACATTAAAAGTAATGAGAAAAGAAATCTGTTAGGCAATGACAGAACGAAATAATTTATGATATTAGATGTTATTAATTTTTTTTTGTAAATATGGATGGATTTGCATACATCATGTAAGCATAAGCATAAGCATTTTATCGTTGAAGAAGCTTTAAGTATTGGTGTGAGACTCGATGACCCCAATATGTATACATGCTGTATGCAAGTAAATAAATAAAATCTTAGAGTAGCATTAAAACAGAGGTGTGGGATTACAGTGGCGGGTCTGGTGCGTGGGCGAGGTACTGACGAGGTGCGTGCTGCCGTAGGCCGAAGACTTGCCGGTGTAGATTGCTCCCCTCACAATACCCTCGGAGACAACGAAGACAGTCCCCTGCAGCAATCTAAGCGGTCTAGTATGTGATTTACTCAACTAACCTACCCTCACACTCTCGCTTTAGCCACTAAATGCTTTAAATAAAATTGAATGTAACTTCAAAACTCGAAAGTCAGTTACATGCAGTTTTATGCTTTTTTTTGCCTTAGTTTAATCAAAACTAACACTAACACTAAGGTATCATTAACAATTAAATTATATTAAGCCCTATTATAATCAAATAAAGAAGATTCATTTAATGCCCCCAATTGCTTCCGCTTTAGACATACAAAGTCCTTGCCAGTGGACAACAAAATTTCTTAATTTTTATTTTAAGGTGTAACATCTGAGAGTGAACATGAACTGGACACTCATTCCATCAGTAAAATGCCCGGAGAATACGAAGTCGCTTCTTCTTTCATTGAAAAATTGGGGGCAAACACCGACACGTACCTGCAGAAATTCTTCGAATATTGGGGCACGATGTGCGCAAGGAAACCATGGCTGATCCTGTTCATAGGCGGTTGCATCGTGGTAGCATTGGGTCATGGTATTAAATACCTGAAAGTCACCACGGATCCGGTTGAATTGTGGGCAGCCCCAAACTCGAGGAGTCGGGTTGAACGGGAGTACTACGACAAGCATTTCGAACCCTTCTACCGGAACGAGCAGATTATTATTAAGTCGGTGGGGCTGCCGCATATCATTCATAATACATCGGATGGGCCCATTACATTCGGCCCGGTGTTTAACGACACATTCTTGAAAGTCGTATTCGAATTGCAAGAATCCATCAAACAAATCGGGGCCGGAACTGAATATAGCTTAGATAAAATCTGCTTTGCACCGCTAAGGCAGAGTAAAGGGCTGGTGGACACTCAACAGAAAGAATGCACGGTGCAGAGTATTTGGGGGTTCTACCAAGACGATATGGATACATTTGAGGACAGTTATGAAGATAATGGGTACACAATTAACTACTTGGATCACTTTGTGGCTTGTTCACAGTAAGTCGACGGTTACGTTTTTATACAATTTATGAATATGCCTCGTTCTTTTTAGGAACCCGTATAATCCGGATTGTCTAGGAACATACGGGGGACCGATTGATCCGGCAATTGCGCTTGGGGGGTTCTTAAAACCCGGAGAAGCCCTTTCGCATTCAACCAATTATAACAATGCAACCGCAGTCATTCTTACGTTCCTTGTGAATAACCACCACAATAAAACGAGGTTGGCCCCTGCGATGGAATGGGAGAAGAAATACGTGGCGTTTTTGAAAAACTGGACGGCCACTCGCAAACCTGATTTCATGGATTTGGCTTTCACTTCGGAGCGATCAATTGAAGATGAGTTGGATCGCGAAAGCCAATCCGATGTACTCACGATCTTAATTTCTTATATCATTATGTTTGCATACATCGCTGTTTCCTTGGGGCAACTGAACAAGTGCTCACGGTTATTAATCGATAGCAAAATCACACTTGGGTTGGGTGGTGTCTTCATTGTGCTAGTCTCTGTGATATCCTCTGTGGGGATATTCGGATTCATCGGCGTACCAGCCACCCTCATCATAATCGAAGTCATACCATTTTTGGTGCTCGCAGTCGGTGTCGACAACATTTTCATCTTGGTCCAAACCCACCAGAGGGAAGCCCGGAAACCAAACGAATCCCTCGCTGAGCACATTGGAAGGACACTGGGGCAAGTAGGCCCCTCGATGCTTTTAACCAGCGTCTCCGAGAGCTGCTGCTTCTTTCTCGGGGGTTTATCCGACATGCCAGCGGTTCGTGCTTTCGCCTTGTACGCCGGCATGGCTTTACTATTTGATTTCCTGCTTCAAGTCACGTGTTTCGTCAGCCTCTTGGCATTAGACACCGAACGTCAAACCAGCAATCGATTCGACATCCTCTGCTGTTTCAAAGGTTCTAAAAAAGACGTGTCCGATGAACAGCATCAGGAGGGGCTCCTCTATTCGTTCTTCAAATCGATTTACGTGCCATTCCTGATGAATAAGTTTGTGAAGGTTATGGTCATGGTGTTCTTCTTCGGGTGGTTGTGCTCGTCGATTGCTGTCGTCCCACACATCGAAATCGGCTTGGATCAAGAGCTTTCGATGCCCGAGGACAGCTTCGTCTTGAAGTACTTCAAGTATTTAAAAGATTATTTATGCATAGGCCCACCGATGTATTTCGTTGTTAAAAGCGGATTGAAATACGAACAGGACAACGTACAGAATATGATATGCGGTGGGCAGTACTGCGATGTCGATTCACTCATCACTCAAATTTACGTTGCATCGAAGGCCTCCAATGTGACGCACATAGCAAAGCCGAGCAGCAGTTGGCTGGACGATTACTTCGATTGGTCTATAACCCCGTCGTGTTGCAAACTGGACAATGCCACCGGCGAATTCTGTCCTCACACCGGTACGTTTTTAATTTGTAATTTAAATTAATTGTTGTTAATGAGTGTGATTTTAGATTCGGATTGCGTGCCTTGTAACATCAGGGTGCAGAATAAAACCAAGCGGCCGGGTGTGCAAGAGTTCAAGCGTTACGTGTCGTTTTTCCTGCGAGACAATCCGGATTCGGAATGTGCCAAAGCTGGGCACGCTTCGTACGGGCAAGGTGTCAACTATATTACGAATGACTCCACTCAATTATCGACAGTGGGAGCTTCGTACTTCATGACGTATCACACCATCTTGAAAACATCCGAGGATTACTATGAGAGCATGCGTGCAGCCCGCAAGGTCTCACAGAACATAACGGATATGATAAACAGCAAACTGAAGAAGTACGGTGAAAATAATACCATTGAAGTGTTTCCTTACTCGGTGTTTTATGTGTTCTACGAGCAGTATCTTACGATGTGGCCTGATACGTTGAAGAGCATGGGGATTAGTTTATTGGCGATATTCGTCGTGACTTTCCTGTTGATGGGGTTGGATTTATTTTCTTCGATTGTGGTTGTGATTACCATCACGATGATCGTGGTGAATTTGGGTGGCCTCATGTATTGGTGGCATATAACATTGAATGCGGTTTCGCTTGTGAATTTAGTTATGGCGGTTGGCATCGCTGTGGAATTCTGCTCGCATTTAGTTCACAGTTTCTCAATGTCGATTAAACACAGCAGGAAAGAGCGTGCTGCCGATGCCCTCACCAAAATGGGTAGCTCCGTGTTCTCCGGAATTACGTTAACCAAATTTGGGGGCATCATCGTGCTTGGTTTCGCTAAATCTCAGATATTCCAGGTGTTCTACTTCAGGATGTACTTGGGCATCGTACTTTTAGGCGCAGCACACGGACTAGTGTTTCTACCCGTCTTATTAAGTTACATCGGTGAGTTTTGCTTTATAATTGGCTTAGTAATGTCATGCATGATTTGTGTAATAGCCCTGGGGTATATTTTTGCATGTTTCTTGCTTTTATAACGTTATTCTTACGATACTTTTTAATTTAATTTGTGTGTGCGAGTTACATGTGTGCGTTTCTCTACTTGAATTTTTTCTACTCTTTAAATATTCCTGTATGGTTTTAAAAACCCCATTCTATTATCAAAGGGGTAGTACTACATTACACTACCCCTCAAACAAATTTGTTAGATTGCGATTTTCTCTCTAGTATTTTATGTATTAAATATTTTTTTAATAAAAAACTCGATTATAATTTTTTCTGTCTCGAAATTCTACTGCAATTAGTCGATGTTTTTCTTTCGAAAGTAGGAAATTGAAATGCTTACAGTGAAAGCAAACAAATCTAACGTAGCACAAAACAGTTAAATATTTATTAACCCTTGCATGTGCATGTACGTGTTTTTATAAATGTTCATTAGTGCGTACCTAATTCTGGGCAAATGTCTATAAGCATGTCGTATGTGATCGCAGGTTCGCCGATGAATAAGGAAAAGTTAGCCAAGCATAGGATTTTAAACGGTGCGCAAATCCAGGAAACGTCCCTCAACAGAGTAAGAGACTATTGTTCTTCTTAATGGTGGCTTTGTGTTATTTAGGTCTTAGCATGTACTACAAGCACAAATATGGAGTTTTACATTGTTCTCTTCCAGGAAGCACTTAGCAACTTTAGTGAAACTTAATTACAAAATTGATTATTCGTTGCTTTCGCTTAGCATTTAATTGTTTTTAATACTTTCAGGAAAAATTAACTGCCAAATTATATTAAGAGGACTATGGATCACGTGAGTAACTATTTGAAAGCCACGCGATTCTTATAATTGAAATAAGTGCTCACCCAGAGCAATGAATTATTTTTTTGACTTTTCAAATTGGGGTGGTAGGGGGTAAGTTTTGATTTTCAAACTATAAGGGGTAGCAATTTTTACATATATGATAGAGCATTGAAAGACAAATATTTTGCCATATAATATTAATTTTTATCTTTGCTGGTTACCGAGTTATTCGCAGAAAACCGAAAATCGCAAAAATTTCGAAGGGTGCTTTTCCCCGCTTAAAGCGTTTTTGGGCAGATAAAAAAATGGCTCCATGCTTACCCTCTCACGAAAGTTCAAATCAAGAAAACAAAAGACAATGAAAACGTCAAAAAGATTTCAAATAACAAAAAAAAAAAACAAAAGACGGCTTGAAATTAATGAAAATCTCGCGAGATTTCAAAACAAGAAAACAAAAGACAATGAAAACGTCAAAAAGATTTCAAGCAACAAAGCAAAAAAAAAAACAAAAAACAGTTCGAAATTGATGAAAACCTCACGAGATTTCAAATTAAGAAGACAAAAGACAATGAAAATATCAAGTAACAAAGAAAAAATCAAAAGATGGTCCGAAATTGATGAAAATCTCAGAAGATTTCAAATTAAGAAAACAAAAGTCAATGAAAACAACAAAAAGATTTCAAATAACAAAGAAAAAAACAAAAGACGGCTTGAAATTGATGAAAATCTCACGAAATTTCAAATTAAGAAGCCAAAGGCAATGAAAATATCAAATAACAAAGAAAAAAACAAAAGACGGTCCGAAATTGATGAAAATCTCACGAGATTCCAAATTAAGAAGACAAAAGATAATGAAAATATCAAATAAAGAGAAAAACAAAAGACGTCCCCAAATTGATGAAACCTCACGAAATTTAATCAAGAAAGCAAAAGACAATGGAAACGCCAAAATATTTCAAATAACAAAGAAAAAACAAAAGACAGTCCGAAATTGATGAAAACCTCACTAGGTTTCAAACCAAGAAAACAAAAAACAATGAAAACGTCGAAAATATTTCAAATAACAAAGAAAAAAAAAACAAAAGACGGCCCGAAATTGATGAAAGCCTCACACGAGATTTCAAATCAAGACAACAAAATGCCATTAGTAAGATATCCAAATTTTGTTTTGACGTGCGTAGATCTCTTCACAATTGTTCATGATGGGGAATCTTTTTTGGACACCCGTTACAAGTGTTAGGTATAAAATGCGATGATCCTGAGCGTATGTAAAACGATGCGCAGATGGAAATTAAAAAAAATACGGACTTTTCAAGTTCAAAAGATAAGGTCATATTTTCAAGACGAAGATATTTTTCAATACTTTCAAAAAATCGAACTGATGAAGTGACAAGTTAAAATGCCGGTCAAATTTCTTTTCGTTTTTTCGATTTTGAAATGAAACATTTTGGAACAAGAGACAGTCGATTCTGAAATGAAAAATGGCGTCGTTTCAGTTTTCAGTTCTAAATGAATTTTCAAAGAAATGACGATAGACTGTGACGTTTCCAATGCTATTTTTGAAGACATTAAAACAAAAGACGATAGATTCTGATGTATTTACATATAAAGTTTCGATTTTAACTGATGAGGTCAACTGATTTTGAATTAAAAGCTTTCTAAACCAAAGTCAGAGTCAGAAACGAAAAATTAAAAAAAAGACGGTCTGATTGTAAAATAAAAACTGCCGTCGATTTTCGACGTTTCAGTTTTAAATTGCATTCACTCCGGACTTTAAAACAAAATGAGGTCTATTCTGATGATTTAGGCAAAACAAGGAACGAAGGCTTTAAACAAAAGACGATCGGTTCCGAAACATAATGTATCGATTTTAACACAAAAATTAATATATAATTAATATAGTTGTTGTTTTAGGTTATGTCTGAGCATATGATTGCCAATTGATGATGCTGCAGTAACTTTTGAAATCAGTTCTCCTTCTTTGCAATAACACAGTTAGTTATTTGTATTAAGGTTCTAGTTTGTACAGGTTAAAAGTGACATTAATTTTAATTCTTTATTAGTTCTTATTAGTCATCAATTATGAAATCGAATTAATTAAGAATTAACCTCGAACAAAAAAAAACCCATTCAACCAGTTCACAATTAAATGCTATCTCTGGCGGAACGCAGCCAATGACAGCCGTCACTTTACCAGCGTCGGTTGACATTTCAAATTAAATCTGTCAGTTGGCATTTCAAATTAACCCATGAAAGCCCAGATTAATTTTTTCTTAAATTATTATTATTTTTTTCGTTCAATTGATTCCAAAGTGCTTAGTTAAAAGCCTTTTGACCAAAATTTTGCATTTGTTATGCAACTTTTTGAAAAATGTAATGTTACCATATGGTAACGCTAGGCTATAACGGTATCAAAAAAAATCATTTTTAAAAAAGAAATTAAAAGGTTTATTTTTATATACAGACATTTATTTTGGGTGAAAACTAAAATTACATGTTAAACATAGACCAACATCACATTTTTTTACAAATAGTGCGGACTAATGATGAACATCTCTCTCCAGCGCAACGTCTCCGTTTATTGTGTGGAGTCGAAATTAGTAAATGATCCAGTCGATCGTACCGGATATCATCGGAAATTCGCATTCCTGTCTACTACTACTACTACTACTACTTTTAGATGGAGCTGACTGACCAGCACCCTTTGATTTAGAACCGAAACGGGTCAAATAAGTAATAGCAATTTCTCGACGGAACTCCAGTTGAGTCATGGCATTACTGCTTGATCTTTTATGTAAAAGCCAGGCATTATTTATTGCAACATCCATCAAGAAAGAAAATAGTTTCAAACTCTCCTTTTAACCAAGAATATACCGGCTTATTTCCCTTTTTAGCAGACTTGTTTTCACTTACTTCTATATCGTCATCTACATTTTATCTATATTCGTTGGTCTCATTAAAACTTTCTATTCTTTCATCACTTGTGAGAACAATTTCCGCCGGAGCTGCTAACTGGCGAGGAGGCAGGTGATTGGTATCACCATCAACATCTTCATCTCCGGATTCTTCATCTGTTAGAGAATTCGCCTCTGGAGGCTCAATATATATTTGCTCTACATTTAAATCATCGCTACAAGCGATTCTAAGAGCTTCTTTCAAAGTAAAACCACGCCTAGAAGTACAATAAAATAATAACAGAGAAAAATAAAATAGGTAAAGATAGCAGCGGATCGACCTAGTGTTACCATATGGTAACGACCAAGAATGGCATAAGTCTACTTTAATCTATCATAATAAATTGTTGCATAAATAGGTACAAAATATCCACTTATGTATTTACTACGGCATTCAAATGCAGCAGCGTAAAAAAAATATATTAGAATACTTACTCCAAGTTGAAGTCCATGCTTGGAGCACTTTCAAATAACGCAAAGTTTTGTTACCGAATATTTGAAAACCGCTGACAGTACAAAGACCTGTTTTATTATACAAGTTACAGAGACCCTATATATCAACGTTGTTACGGCAAATCTCGAATAAGTATAAAATTAAATAATGTAGGTTTCTGCAAGTAACCGTTACCAAATGGTAACGCAGGGCGTTTATGGGTTAAATCTGTCAGTTGGCATTTCAAATTCAAATTAAAACGCAATCAGTCGCTGGTGATATTTATACTCTTTTGGTGTTTTGGGAATTTAATAATTCGTTGGGCGAAATGACCCTAACAGGGTTTTACGTACAAAACAAGTGCTGCAAGGTGGTCAAGATCCACTGTTTGAGTTGGCAGTGCTGAATATTAATTTTAACTGGTAAATTAGAGTAACTTCCGGTTGCTGATAGCTTGACATTGACAGCCGTCACTTTACAAGCGTCAATTGACATGTTAAATTCAAATTAAAACGCAATCACATAACCTACAATCTGTCGCTATTCAGGTTGCGTCAAATAAACTACAGAACATTTCTGGTTGCAGTGTTGCAAGTAGCTGAATAGAAAAGTGTTCTCTTAATTGTATTACCAACTGAAAAGTTATTCTTGACCATTTTGTATAAAGAAATGAATTAATTTAATTTCCTTAGGTGGTTTTAAATTCTAAACATTAAATTTAAATGAGGTCCATTGCTGACGACGTCACTACATTACTACTACGAACATTATGGAACGGAATGAGCAATCCTATAAAGTGTTTACGAAAATTGGAGCGGTATATACCGGTTAATCTGTTTTCTCACTCTTACTTGCATTAAACGCATTACTTTTCTATCTCGATCCAATGTATCGCTCCAATTTTCGTAAACGCCTATAGTGTGGAATAGTGACGTCACTGCAACTCTTTTCCAAAACTGGAGAGTGACGTTATATAAACTTTGCTTAAATTAATTCTTATTCGTTACATAGGTACTCAAAAAAAAAGTTCTTTGAATATGCATATTTCTCAAGTTATCGAAAAAATAATAAAAAAAATGGAATGGCCAATAGGTCACTTGCAGTGGTTAATGAATCCTACGTGTTTCATGATTTTGGAATAATATTTATAAAATGTTTTGACTTAAGTTAAAAAGAATCTCTTGATAACAACGCACTCAGTTTTACAGCAACAACGTTGCCAAACTTATTTGACATGAGTCATTTTTAAACCGTAAGGTGGCAGCACTTTATATAAGGAATTTTTATATTACGGATTTTTAATTTTGCACATTCAGAAATGATAATTCAATTATTTTTTTGGTTAAATAAAGGCTGTCACATTTTTACATAGAGTATCGCAAAATTATTTTCCGTTATCGGTTTTAAGATTTTATGATTTTCATTTTGTTAATGTACAACATTTTCTATATTTTATTGATTTTGTGGTATGTGTAATATTACAGATTGATCTGTTTTTACAACAGTGTTTAAATCGAACGCGTTTTAAAAGCAGCCTTTTAAAAATAAATTTTTACCAGTATGGCGATGCCTCCATAGTCCTCTTAAGTAAATAAATGTTGCAATATTTTTTGCAGCTTAGTCCTTTATTTTTTCTTTTAATATGTTTTTCCTTTTTTTTTAGCTTATTCATCCCTTCCTGCCAATTTCCTGTTTATTTTATCTACTCCTTTAGTTTCCATCAGTTCCCACCTTTGCTTATATCTTTGATGTTATTTCAATCCTTTCTATTTACCTACTAATTTTTTTCTACTAGTTTCCTCCCTGGTATGTCTTTGTTTAAATGTTGTATTGACAATAGTTAAGCCCTTTTCAGAACAGAAATGTTTTACTCTTTCTGTATTAAGGTTTTTTTCCATAATACTCTTTTCTTCAATTATTCGTTTAGTTCTCTTGTAATGATTACATCTTCTATTAGTTACTGCTGCTTATAAATTCTTAAAAAATGGTTTATGTCTTCTTGCATCTATTTTTCACTCATTGTTTTGCATTGTTTATTGTCAGGGCCTTACATCTACATGTCAACGTTGACCTTAAAAAAATAATTTTAACTTTAAGCTATTTTTAAATTATTTGCAGCTACACCAATTCATATCTCGTATCTCTTCAAGTTCTACAGCATCTTATTTTGTATTTATTTTCAAAGTGTACAAACTCATTAACTTTACTGTTACACTTTCTTCTTTGACTTGTCCATGTAGGGGAGGACACTGATGTACTTTGTAGAAAATGTTCCTCCCTTTCTCTTATCGTTTTTAATCTAATTAAGTAATTTTCTTTAACTTAAATTCCTGCAAAGCTTTGTTTAATTAATGTGTTTAGTCACACGTGATGTGTTTAAAAAAAACAATGAATGGCATATCATTTTAAAGCTTATTTAAATATTTTACAACCGAATAATGTTGCTCTTGGTTTAAACGACATTCTTATATGCATTGCTTCCTTTATATTCACTAGACATGTAACATGTGGTCGTAGGTAAACGTAAAATATTAATTTCCTATCCACGTATTTGTCTCCGTCTTAAATTTGTAACACGTACGAACCTTTGCAGGCATGTATTTATTATTGATTTATTCAGCTATTAATTCGTCGATTTGCTTCACTGAAAGCATGCATGCGCAAGCAGATAAATGGAAAGCTCCATATTTAACCGGCAGACTAACACATTTCATGTAGCACACACCGAATAAAGTGTGAAGCGAGTGTTAATTTGTATGTGTGTGTTATTTCAGGCGTGATGCAACGTAGACATAGACAACAGTATACATCAGTTAATACCCAACCAATGGAGGAGAATTCACCTTTACTGTTTCCCTCCACATCGAGTGGCACCCCCAATTACGATAGTATAATCACTTAATAGGTCGGGTTTTCGGTACGGCAGTGTAGCAAAAGGTTATTAATTTATTTAGTTTGTTTTTTTTTTTTTTAAAAAAGAAGTATTTATTTGTTCCTGAAGAGGATTCAAAAAGCAGTCTAAAAATTCAACAATCTCTTTCGATGCGGTGAAAACCACAAGTGATGATTTAATTTAGTTTAACTTTTAACTTATGATTGGCGCAGTAGACTGATTTTGATTCTAGTTTAATAAATATGGAATGGTATTAGTTTGAATGTCTGTTAATGAGACATAAATGCAGGAAGTGTATTTTTTTTTTGTAATGCTCATTTTTGGTTAGTTAGTTAATTGTTTTGTATAAGTGTTAACTTGCAGTGTTTAACATAGTTCTCACCAAAGACAATTTTTTTTTCATCATAAAAAGAACTAGAGTAACTTCTGGCTGTTTGGGGACCAAACACACTCTTTTACAATTCAATTATGTAATTCTTTGCTGAACAGAGTAATCACATCACAGCCAGTTTTTATTGTAGTCCTTTATTATGGGAGTGTTTACTGGGAGGACAATGAAATCATAGATGTAATAATAAAACTAGTATTTTCTGCTTTGCTCATTTCGTATTCGTGTTCGATAGGATAAATGTGCTTTCTGAATTTATGTGGCTTCATCTATTAAGCAGCAAGTAAGATGTTACTTTTAGTTTTTAATCAGTATCACAGGGTGTTGTTGTAAGTATTATCGTTTGCAATCAAAAATTGTATGGGACGTGTCAGGTTTTCATCACACTATGAGCACAGCACGTCGTCATCTCATTGATAACACAACTCTTTCATGTTGTGTACATTCCAGATATAGTGTGACGGAATGTGACACTAATTTTAGTGAGTGCACCTCTAGAGAAAAGCGTTGTTTGTACATACATACTTATTTTTGTACTGTCACTTCATTCTAAATATGTGTTGAAAAGATATATATATATGAAATAAATTATTAAAAAATCGGCCCTAGGCTTTATTTATTCCTTGCATTGATCAGCAAGCCAAGAACTCAAGACTTAAAGGTGTGTTAAGAAAATGACACTTCTCAGAAGAAACAAGAAAGGACCAAGAAAGAAATTATTACGAATGATTCGAATGTAAAACCAGTTGGAATGGAATGTCAAGGGAAATTAAAGCAAGGATGAGGAGGGAAAGAAAAAGGTGGATTATGAAGAACTTGGAAGGATTAGGTAGCAAAAGTTGATAATGAAAAAGGGATACCTCAGAGAACGTTGGAAGCGCAACAGAAAAGTAAAATTTGTTTTGAACACTTTCTTGCCTTGTCTAAGAAATTTCTGCAAATTTTCATTTATTCTAGAATGGTGGAGTGTACCCAATGCGTTTTGTAAAAATTGCTAAATTTTAGAATGTTTAGAGTATCTAATTGGATATTAGTACGACAGGAAAGAAAATAATAGTAAAAAAAACATAAAATTTTAATTTCATCCTTTAATTTAAATTTTAATTAAGCCTTATTTAAATAAGGCCACTTATTATTTTTCTAATGGAAAGTTTTTTCATAATTGTAAACCATTTATTCTAATTAAAATTTGCTATGCTTGAAAAAATTAAACATTTTATAGAATTTAAAAAAAACAATAGAAATATTGACTTTAAGGTAAATTTCTAATACAACGATTATTTTTAATTACAAAATCGCAATTTGTTGTTAGATTCAGGAACAAATTTATTTAAAAAAACCTAAAAAAATTCATTAAGAGTACAAAGATTAAAGAAAACAAATAAAAAGACAGTACAATTCAGTTCGTATATAATACGTAAACTAAAAATCAAAGCAATTCGAAAAGAATGGTGACAAAACAAAGAAAACAGAATAAAAATTCAAAATATAATAGTAATAAAAACAAAAGACAATCGATCTTACAACACAATTTATTAATATGTAGATTAATTTTTTTAATGACGAAGTTATCGAACGATAGTGAAACGTGGAGCGATAGTGGCAATTTTAGTGTGCGTTTGAAAATAATTTATTACGAAAGCGAAACAATGGAATTATTTAAAAATACGAAGTAGTAAACTTTTACAAATAACAAAAACAAAAGACAATCGATTGGCAGCACAATTCAGTAGTTTAATGAATTAAAAAAAACTGCAATGATTGGTGACAAAACAAGAAAAGTAAAAATAAACAATGAAAATTCAAAAATAAATTAATAAAAACAAAACACAAACGATCTTACAACACAATTTAATTGATTTATATTTTTTTTTAATTGAAAAGGACGATGATAAAAAATACGAAATAGTAAGATTTTAAAAATAATGAAAACAAAAGACAAAATCGATTTTACAGCACAGTCCAATAGATTAACGAATTAAAAAAAAACTGGGAGGAAAGGTGACAAAACCAAGAAAACAAAGTAATAAAAATTTAAAAAGCAATAGTAATACATACAAACAAAAGATACTCGATTTTACAACACAATTTAACAGATTAATAACTTAAGAAATAACTGGAATGAATGGTGACGAAACGAAGAAAATATAATAATAATCAAAAAATAAATAATGAAAATTCAAAAATAATTTTAAATAAAAACAAAATAATCGATTTTGCGACACAATGTAACAGATTAATAAATTAAAAATAAACAAAAAAAAGATAAGAAAGTAAAGAAAACGTAATAATATAATTTTTACATAAAAAATAAGAAATAATAGAATTTTAAAAATAATGAAAATAAAAGACAATCGATTTCACAGCACAATTTCAGTAGATTAATAAATTCTTAAGAAACCGGGATGAATGGTGACAATACAAAGAAAATAAAATAACAAAAATTAAAAATAACTAATAAAAACAAAAGACAATCGATTTTACAGCACAATTTACTAGATTACTGTTGGCAGCGCGAATATTAAAACAAAAAAAACTAAGTTGGTAGACCTGAAACGTATGCGGAGACAGTCGAGAAGTTTGCGTTTAGGGCGGGTGTGTCAAAAAATCCCCGAGAGTTTAGTTATAACAAATTATCATATAATCCTGTTTATTAATTTATTAATGTAAATCCTGACAAAATAAAGTAATTAACATTACTAATTTTAAAAGAATTAAAAAAGAATGATGAGAAAAGCAAAGAAAACGAAATCATGGAATTTTTAAAAAACATGAAACAAAAAATTTTTAAATACGAAACAATCTTGTGTCTTGTGTTTACGTGACAACGGACATCATTTCAATGCTCCACTTAATAGTGGGTTGTGAAAAATGAGTCCGTTGTCATGGTAATAATCAGACTTCGGACATTTGGGAGCATTTCCATGGTTACGCAATACGAGAACCAATGAAAAGTCTGGTAACAAGACGTCTCGTCACAGCTGAGCGAGAGACGTAAAAAATGTTAGAAATCGTGAGTGAGAAAGATGCGTTTATATGCCCAAGTTGCTCTCGGAGGTATAGTTTATGAACGCAATCCTGATCAGCGTTTTACGTAAAACAAACATTGTTGAAATCAGCAATCAGCACAACACAACAATAACCGCATTTCTAACTTCTACCATGTAAGAGTCGTCGGTCTCGAGGGGTTATTCTTAAACAACTTAATTTTGTAGTATATTTATTAATCCTTTTATATTCAGTATATTTCTCTCTCACTAATTTTGTAGTATATTTATTAATCCTTTTATATTCAGTATATTTCTCTCTCACTAACTACGACTAACCACCATCATTGCTTTTCTAGTACTACCAACCGTGTCGTTTTTTCTTTCATGTTACCAATCTTTTATATTTTTTTAGTGGAATTTCTAAATTAGTTTCTACAATCAAGTTATTTTCAGATTTCGAATTTCAGCAATTTCACAATATCTTTCAGGCACATGTTTGATGCCACAGCACATTTGCATAAAACGTCAGTTCCATAAAACATCTGCAGAGGTCGTAAGTTGTGAGCGAACTTTGAATTCCCCAATTCCTTGACAAATCATTGGCAGCACTGCTACAAGGAAAATGTAGATCTGGCGACACTGATCTCATTTTGACATTTGCGTTTTGTAAATTTGAATAATTGTTGTTGTGTTGTTGTGTTTAGCTGGAAATAAAAAGATTGGAATATTTTCATGGATTAGAAGCATAAATTTACAAGGAATGAAAAAAGGTATTACACGAAACCGACAGATAATGAGTGACGTATCTATCAACCACTGTTGTACGCTTATTTTATAAAAAAATAATTCAGCATATTATGTAGTAAGATGCCGGTGGACATAAAAGAACTAACAGAAGGCTGGCTGGAGCTGGAAAGCGATCCTGGATTATTCACTCTGCTACTGGAAGATTTCGGGGTAAAAGGTGTCCAAGTGGAAGAAATATACGACTTAAACAAACCCCTGGATAGCCCAGTGTACGGCTTCATATTTCTATTCCGTTGGATCGAAGAGCGTCGCTCGAGAAGGAAAGTCGTTGAACAAACCGAGATCTTCGTGAAGGATGAAGACGTAGTCAACAATATTTTCTTCGCTCAACAGATGGTCCCCAATAGTTGTGCAACGCACGCACTCATATCGATTTTATTAAATTGCCCCACAATTCATTTGGGCGATACTTTAAGCCGACTAAAGGCGCACACTCATGGAATGTCACCAGAAAATAAAGGCTGGGCCATAGGAAATACACCCGAACTTGCTTGTGCACATAATTCGCACGCTATGCCACAAGCAAAGCGAAGATTAGATAAAGGTACAGAAATATAATTAGTAAAAACTAATTAAACGAGTTAAGTTATTTGGTTGTTGTAGGCAGCGGTGTTTCGACTGGCCGTTTTACGGGTGAGGCTTTCCATTTCGTAAGCTTCGTGCCAATAAACGGCAGGTTATTCGAACTGGACGGGCTCAAGCCATACCCGATTGATCACGGACCGTGGAATGAAACTGGGGATTGGACTGAGAAATTCAGGAGTGTAATGAGCGAGAGATTAGGAATAACCACCGGCGAACAATACCATGACATTAGATTCAATTTAATGGCGGTCGTACCCGACCGAAGACTTGCGATTACACACAAACTCAAAATGCTGAAGACGAACAAACAAATAGTGCTGGACGCTTTACAGCAGTTAATGAAAATTAAGCACTCGGATTCTAAAGTCGAGAAAGATGAGCTCGAGAAAGCTAAGAAGGATGTGCTCGAGAGTCAAGGCGACGAAAAGACGACTAACATAATCGATATAGTCGCGTCGCTTAAAACTGTTGAATCGACTGGCAGTAATATTAATAAACCAGAAGAAATAAGTCTGAGTGGTGAAAACAGCAGTAAAATCAAAGATAAAGTAATGTTGTGTCCCTTGGATTATTCGACGCCTTTAACGATTCAAACATCCCCAGCTCCGAGCACTTCCAGTACTGATACGTCTTCGGAAATCGGGTCGGCTTTCAATTCTCCGACTACGGCTTGGAATTGGGCTGCCGCACAAAACAGCCCCTCGTCCAGAGACTTTAAAAGGTTCGTCGTTATAAGGGTAGCCAACGAAGACAGAGATACAACAGCAAAATTAGGTATGAATTTCAATTTAACTACTTCTCGTTTTTTCACAAAATTTTTATGTAGATTACCTTTAAATATACTGTAGGTCAGTGGTGGGCAGGCTTTGGCCCACGAGACCTAAGTCAAATTTTTTTTTTATAAAATGGTAAATATTAAACGTACTTCATAGAATTGGAAAATGATTAAGTCAGAACAAAAATTATGGAAAATTGAGAGTAGAATATTAACAGTAAGATATACATTAATAAAGACCTGACGAAAATGAAAGGGAAAACAAAAACAAATTAGAATGAAAGCAAAAGAAGAAGGAGACAATGGAAGACAAGTCAAGATTGGATACAGTAAATTAATAATTGATGGAACAGAATGGAAATGGAATAAAATCCCAGAAAAACTGGTGCCAATTTCAATTTCAAAAAACTAAGTATAGATAACAAAATAGAAAATCTGGTAAAAGGTCTGGTATTGAAAAAGGACGTGGTTTAATGTAAAAACAAAAATAAATAAAGTAGAGGCAAAGATTAAGAAAGGAAAAGAAATATGCATTGATACTGGAAATACAAACCTTAATGACCTATGGAGAAATAATAATCAAGTAAAAGCAAAAGGATGGAAAATTCCTACATGGAATGTTAGAGGACTGAATGGGAAAGAAGTAGAAATTTTACAAGAATTCGAAAAAGCACATTTTAAAATACTAGCTCTCATGGAAAACAAAAAAAAAAGGAAATAAAGACATAAAGTATAGTGAAGGAAACAAAGGAAGAATCATGGAAAGACTTTGGAAAGAAAATGGACGAAGGCTATCATACGACTCAGAAATTATTTTACAGAATTCTAAAAAATGTACGAACCGAAAGGAAATTACAAAGAGTTCAACAAATGAAAGATAAAAATGGAGTGATACTGACAAATGGCCACAATGTCATGGAAAACTGGAAAAGTACTTTCACGATCTGTTATGCCCGCAGACTAGACATGGTGACTATTCACATCAAGTTGACAAGACGACACAAAACTTAGTACAAGATCAGAAAATAAAATTAGAAGTGTTAGACGCTATAAAAAGTTTTAAAAAAAGGGAAAGCAGCTGGATATGACCAAATAACAGCGGAAATGTTTAAAAATATGGGAGATGAGGGCCTGAATCTACTCACAGAAATGTACAATATAGCATGGGACCAATGAATGGTACCGAAGGACTGGGAAATTGGTATTATCATGCCAGTGTATAAAAAAGAGGATAAGTCAGATTGTAAAAACTATAGAGGCATGTCGTTATTGAGTGTGGTATTCAAAGTGTACAAAAAAATCCTGGAAGGGAGGTCAAAAGAACCACAACTAGAAGTACCGTAATGTGGATTCAGGAAAGGACCACATATTTATAATAAAGCAAAGAACAGGGCAAAAACTATTCATGGCCTTAATAGTCCTGGAAAAGTTTTTGACAGAATACAGAGAGAAAAAATTAAGAAGAGTTTAGCTGAAAGAAAAATTAATATCAAACTAAGAGATGGAATAACGAGCTTGTATATAAACATCAGGAACTACGTAATATCAAATAATTTACAATCAGAAGAATTTGTAGCAGAGGAAGGCCCAAAGCAAGGAGGAGTTTTAAACCCAGTTTTATTTAATGTGGTCATGGACGATATAATAAAAGAAACGAAGATGAGTACTAGTGAGGTTTATGTGGGGCATAGAAACTTAACACCGGAATAGATAGAAGTCTGTGCATTTGCTGATGATTTGGTGATATTCGCAAAAAGTGCCAAGAACCTCAGTAATAATTTACACATATGGAATGAAGCGTTTAAAAATAAATGAACATAAAACAAAAATAACGGCAGTAAGAAATGAACACATTAATATCAATATAGAAATAAATGGTGTAAAACTCGAGCAAGTCAAGACTTTAAGTACTTAGGTGTTCAGATAAATAATAGAGGGAACCAGAAGCTGAAATTATTGCTCGATTAGAAAGTGCTTGGAAATTGTATCATTCCATAAAAACTATGTTGGTCAGGAAGAAATGAAGCCAGTTGAAGCATGAATGGACACTAACAGAGCAGTAAAGAAAATTTGGGAGGCAAGAACAAGAAAAGAAGAAAAGAGGTAGACCGCTGAAAACATGGGATGACAACATTGGAAAAATCCTACAAAAAAAAAAGGAATAGCGAGAGAGGAGGCTAAGACACTCACACATGACTAGGAAAAGTGGAGAAAACTTATGGACACTAGTATTAAGCAACATAAAGTGATTGACAGTTTTGATTACCTTGCACCCACGGGTACTATAAAGTTTTGATTACATATATAGCACAAAATAACGATTGGCCCGTAGACAAAACATGGAGTTTCATCCCAGCCCCTTATTTACAAAAGGCTCTAGATCACGATTATGACTTTGAAATAGAGATACGTGGCTTTGCATGAACAAGGTATTATGGCATTTTCATTTTCAAAAATCTCTATGAAGAAAAAGATTCACTTCTTGACACAGTCTTGACATCATTTTTTTTTTCAATTCAATTCACCTTCACGTTAACGCTTTCGCTTTCAAAACAATTTCATTTGTTTTATTCGATATCCAGTTACACTCATTGTATTTTTTAATTACAACAAAAAAATCCTTATTTTCCCATTCCGAAAAAAAAAAAACAATCCAATAACTGTCACATAGCACAAACAAACAAACCACGATCCCCATGAGGCACTGACGAGCACCTTCGAGTTTTAAGCAAACACAAATATTTGTATTTGTCAACTGCCAAAAGATCTAAAACTCCTTAGACAAAAATATTTATTTATTCAACACAAATACACAATTAGTCTGTTTGTGTCACGTGACACAGACGCAATGTTTTGGGACTAGTTTGTAAAATTTGATCTGAAACTGTGTAGTGCCATACTTTATATATCTAGAGACTTTGCGCCTCTCATTTCATTTATCAAATTATTTCTTTTTTTCGCAGAACGCCACTCTTCATTGATGTTTCTTTTTTCACATTTGAAATTGTATTCACAGTAATTGAACAGTTGATATATAGATGGCGCTCCTATAAACAAAACGAAATTTTATTAAACAAACGCAACTCCTTTCATTTATCAAATAATCCCTTTTTTGCGTAGAGCAAATACTCTTTATTCATGATTTTCTTTTTTACGTTTGACATTGTATTCGCAGTTGGTTTATTAGGTGGCGCTCGTGCAAATAAAACGAAATCATGTTAAATGCCGCTCCTTTCATTTATCGAATTGTCATTTTCAGCGTAAATGAGACTCTTTTTATAATTTTTTTTTCCCAGTGGGATTTTGTAGTTCGACGGTTGAATAATAGATGGCGCTCGATCAAGCGACACAACAAACTCATATTCAATGTCCCTCTTTTCACCCCTCAAACTTTCATTGTTTGTGAAGAACGAATTCTGCTTATATTCTTCTTACTGTCGGATTTTATAATTCCACAGTTGAAAAATAGATGGCGCTCGAAAAACGAAATTTTATTAAACAAACGCGGCTTCTTTCATTTATCAAATAATCCCTTTTTTTGCGTAGAGCAAACACTCTTTATTCATGTTTCTCTTTATTACATTTGAAATTGTATTCGCAGTTGGTTTAGTATAGGTCGCGCTCGTGCAAATAAAATGAAATCATGTTAAATGCCGCTCCTTTCATTTATCGAACTGTCATTTTTAGCGTAAATGAGACTCTTTTTATATATTTTTTTTCTTAGTGGGATTTTGTAGTTCAACAGTTGAATAATAGATGGCGCTCGAGTAAGCGACAAAACAAACTCACATTCAATGTCCCTCTTTTCACCCCTCAAATTGTCATTACTTGCGTGGAATAAATTCTCCTTATATTCTTTTTACTGGCGGATTTTATAGTTCCACAGTTGAAAAATAGATGGCGCTTGGAAAACGAAATTTTATTAAACAAACGCAGCCCTTTCATTTACCAAATAATCTAATTTTTTTTTGAGTAGAGCAAATACTCTTTATTCATGTTTCTCTTTTTTACGTTTGAAATTTTATTCGCAGTTGGTTTGTTATAGGTGGCGCTCGTGCAAATAAAACGAAATCATGTTAAATGCCGCTCCTTTTATTCATCGAACTGTTATTTTTAGCGTAAATGAGACTCTTTTTATAATTTTTTTTTTCTCAGTGGGATTTTGTAGTTCAACAGTTGAATAACAGATGGCGCTCGAACAAGCGACACAAGAAACTCATATTCAATGTCCCTCTTTTCACTCCTCAAACTGTCATTGTTTGCGTAGAATAAATTCTTATATTCTTTTTACTGTCGGATTTTATAGTTCCACAGTTGAAAAATAGACGGCGCTGAAATATTAAATAAATATTAAAAAAATGAAAATAAACGCCAAATTACTTGTGTGTTTCATAAAAAAATCAATTAAATTTAATCATCCGTTGCTATGGTTACATATGCTGAAAGTATAGGAATGATTATTCTCGACCAGTGACTGAACTTTAATTGACTTTTATGAAACCCAGCATACATATATCATTTTCGGTGCGGAACAAATTTTGCTTTTGTCGCTTTGTTTTAAATTTGTTTTCACAGTGTTCTTTGATTGATTAATAGATGGCGCTCACGTAAACAGCATGAAATTACAGTGTTTTCGCAGGTTATACGTTACGCTATTACGCATTAATAGTTTTGTAGTACATATTTAGCATAAACGTAGAAAATGCGAAAACTCTGCTGTTTTTCATAGTACTTCAATAGTTGATTAAGAGATGGCGCTCTTGCAAATAAAATTAATAGTGTTTTCGATTCACCTGCACCGATTGCACTCGGTGTATTTGCATCTTCTTTTAACCTCATGTAATAACACGAGGTGAAGATACGCTGCTTGCGTACTATTGCGGTCAATCGAAAACGTTATAAATTGCCTAGTTTACAGTATTGCCAATTTATGCCTTAAAATTGACGAAAATCAGCAACCAAGAGATGGCAATTTTTTCAGTTTGGACAAATACATTTGGCGTTTTATGAAAACTTATTATTATTAAACTCAGCAACTAAGAGATGGCGCTTTTAGTAAGGAAAACAAAGAGCTGTCATTAATGTCTTGCTTCCATTCAGTATTATTATTATTAAATTGGATGAAGTCTTTGTGCAGGCATAATTACACTAGTCACGTACATACGAATATTTATTCGTGTGGGAGCGTCATGCACAAACTGTTCCATTTATAGGTTAATCACCTGTCATTGCAATCTTTTCTTTATTATAAGAACCTTCTTAAAATTCCGCTAGGTGTCACCCAGTCCGTGATTTTCCTCAATTGCAAAAAGGGGCTTTTTTTAAGAAAAAGGGAATTTTTGGATACGTTTTTTTTTTATTTATGCCGAGATTCATTGCACTTTGCAGTCTAGTATATTTGCATAAAGCTTTCTTGTTATGTCGAACTTCTTTAGAGTTTAAAAAAAAAAATTAAAATACCATAATTTATACATCGTGTTCAAGGCCACGTATCATAAAAATTATGCATTTACACACTATTTCAAGGTCATAATCGTGATCTACAAGATATTTAAAGGAATTCTACAAAAAAATTATATCGTTAAAGTAAAAATCACTCAACGAATTATTTTCAGGTTTAAACAGTAACGGAAAAAGACAAACGGAAGATGTGTTATCGTCCGTAAAAAAATTAAACACAGGCCATGCACGAGTTCGAACCAGCGACGGAGCTACGGTCGTCGCAGAAAAGAAAAACCCCGAGTTGTTGGAGCCCCACACGTTCGCCCCGCAAGATCTCTTGGCGTTGCTGCGCAATCTAGAAAATGAAATATGCATTTGCGAGATTAGTTTAAAGGATGAGAACGACAAGCAGAACAAGTATAAAGTATTATATTTTACTCAATTTTGGAGGCGAGTCGTTATCGTTGCTGTTTGTTGTAGATCGACGATTGTCGACGTACTTACAACTACGACGAGTATATTTGTACGTTTTTATCGATGCTGGCGGAACAAGGAAAGCTGGCGGATCTCGTTGAAGAACATCTCGTTACCAAACGACCTAACGCAGTTCCGGCACCTAAATCGACCAAGGCGACCAAAAAACAGGACAACAATAGCAGGAAGAAGAAGGGAAGGTCGAAAGTGAAAAGGCGTAGATGATGTTAGTAGGTTGCAGTGAGTTGTACTCATTGCTTGAACTGCATTTTGAAAAATGATGATAAGTCATCAATAATAGCTTGAAGCTGTGACGATGTTTTAAATTATAAATAAAACGTAGACGTTTATTTTTATCTACAAACCTCAATATGTAACAAAAAAAAACAACTATAAATAAGTGAACGTTAGGATGAATAAATACATTTAAGTAAATGGTAATTTTTTTTATGCACGTTTGATTATTCTTTACCGAATTCATTTCTAATCCAAGGATATTTTTCAGGGCATGCATTACATGTGTACAAGTATCTTTCCTGTTGGAAAATCCTGCTGTATAACCTGCATGTATTTGGTGTAGCGCAGGCGATTTCAAAACCATCGAAATGCTGTTTGCAGTTCCACGGTTCGAAAGAGCCAAGGTGAGTGAGTGGCGTCGGACGTCTCATCCATTCTATGACTTGCCAGTTCGTTACGAACCAAACGTCTGGGTATTGCATCATGGTATCCAGAAAGCTCTGACATAAATTGTTAAAAAAAAAATTAAGTTTCTGAAACAACTTGCCTGTAGTGCTGCTAAATATTCAGAATTCTTAAACCATTCGGATTTAAAATGCAGGCCATAGGGTGACCTGTTAGTTAGATAATGTCTTTTGAAGTTAAAAAGAAACGATTTGTACATTTCATCCCCCGTTAGTGTGTAGTTTTGGAGGCAGGAGTTGATCACCAAACAATGGTGTCCTTTTACGTTTAGCTGATTTATTACCATTTCCCATATTCCTTGGAAAGGACGAGTTGGACAGCTCTGCCTATCTACATTTAAAAAAAAGAAACGTCACGTTTATGGATTCATTTCTATTGTATACAGGGTATCCGTTTCTCGAGCCTAATCATAGGGAACTTAGTTATTTTAAGAGATATGAGGTTGGGACATAGTTGTCCTAATCAATAATCTGCAAACAAATCACGATTGTTTTTATTTTTTTTTTAGGTAATTGAAGTTCAAGATAACCGAGATCTCTATGGTAAGGCTCGAAAAATGGACTGTTTCTACATAGGAGTGAATTCTAATTACCACTACAATTATGGGGCATTTTGTAATCAAGCGTGTAAGGCCACAATGGTGGGTTCGAAAACGGTGCAATCACCGAACTATCGTAGATAAAACCGAATTCCTTCATCATAAGAAACTGCCGGTTCCATCCGGTTTGAAGGAACGGAGCCCGTAACCCTCGGATCTCACTCAGTCTTATATTTGCAAATTTATTTAAAATATTCGCACTTCCAACCATCTCATCAAACCAATCTTCTACGGTCGCGTTTTTAGACCACCACTCCCTCGGCCCTCTATGACTATAACAAAACAAACAATAAATCAGGGGGAGCTCTAGGCTTCAAGCACAAATCAATTACGTAATTGAATGTATGGCTATTTCATGACCATCGTTCCACAACTTCTGGGTTTGATGATAGTTATTATATTGGTGACTTATGAAATACGTTGCTTTCAACGGGCAACCATTCGGGTTTTGTCGGTCAGCTGTGAATATGCTTTTGGTGTACAGATCCCAATTATCGGAGTTGACGGCATCATCGAACGTAAGCAAAATCATCTGAGGGGTTTGGGTGGGGTCTAAACCACCAGGGATTTGTTTGCCTAAAAATTAAGTTTAAAACTAAGTTAATTATAAGTAGGTATTAGAGCACCATCTTTGGAACAAAAACAATTTGGCAAAGTGCACTTGTCCAAGTTGCAAAGCTCTGCGGCGTACGGATCTTCCCTACCATCGCAATATGCTTCATCGCTTCCATCCGCGCAATCGATTGAACCGTCACAAAAGTACCGTTTGGGCAGACATGTTCCGTCAGCACAGCCCAGCCGATCGTCTTCATAACAATTGGCCTTCTCTAGTAAAGGCTTGGGAACAATAGGTTCTGCTAAAACATATCTTCTTAAGGGGGAGATTTAATTTGCTTAATGTATAAACCTGCTGTAACATTGCAGTTGTCCACGTTGAGTTTGAAGTCACAAATCTGTCGAATGACATCGAACAGTAGACCGGCTGTGCAACGGAACTCGAAAACTTCCTCTTCCAAGCAGAGAAAGTACCTGGCACATTCTTCTTCTGCCCAGGCTTCGCGTGATGGTGTGGCTGGGTTCCTGTAGAATCGACCATTTTCTAAGCAATGCACTTGTTCTGTAGGTGTAACTGAGAGAGAGGAAGAAAAAAAATTGTTTTAGGAAAAGAATTTAATGCCTTAAACTCAACTATGGTTGGTTTGAATAGTTAGGATAATTTTCTAACGTGACAGATTAGTTTTTTCCAAAAAAAAGTTAAAAGTTATGTGACAAAAACACTAAAACTATACAAATGTTGACTTTACAAAAAAAAGTACCTAGATTTTATTGCAATTATAAAAATTTTATATAAAATTTGCTTTAGATGTTGAAATCGGGGATTTTTAGGCTTCAGGAAACTGTAATTCTTCAAGTTAGGCTGTCAACTAAAAGATGGCGCCTTATACGATTGTGTCATTTCATACTTTCATACATTTTGTGGTTTACAAATATTGATTTTTATAAAAAAAACATCTATTTTATGGTGTAAATAAATAGGAAAATTTTATATAAATAAGTCATTGTAAAAACACCGAGATGCTGGAAACCACCATTGGAAGTTTAATCTACCGATTGTCTTTTGTTTTTATCTTTTCCTTTGTAATTGTAAATTCTCTCTCTTTTTGTTTCTCTCGATTTTAATTTGAAATTATTGCCGATCGTCTGATGTTTTCTTAACTGAGGTGCCGTTTGTTTCTCTATTATTTATTGGAAGTTCAATATACCGATTGTCTTTTGTTTTCATCTTTTTCTTCGTGACAATTTGACGTGAGTTATAATGACGTGAATTTAAATTTGTTTAATTTAAAATGATAGCCAACCTACTAACTTCAAATCATAGCCTACATCGATAACAAATAGATAAGGAATGGATAATAGATATATACACAAAATCCGGCGATTCTTTTTCCACTACGTATGTCAACAAAGCGCCATATTGTATCAACAAACCTATGGCAAAGTGGTAACTTCCGTCAAATGTAATTGCATTCTTCCCACTGCCGCAGGTCCCTCCTGTTAATTCTTAACTCGTTGGGGAAATCTGGATTTCTATATTTCCGAGAACTGTAATTTTTCGAGCTAAGTTGTTAGCCAAAATTAATTAAATTCTACAAATATGAATTTTTATTAGAAGTAATTATCTATTTTGTATTGTAAATACGAAAATTTAATATAAGTAAAACGGCGAGATGCTGAAATCGGGATTTCTATGTTTTAGGAATCTGTAATCTTCAAGTTCAGCTGTTAACCGAAAGATGGCGACTACTCGATCACTCCATTTATAAGTAACTACAGCAGTTTTACAGAAAGCTGTAATATTTACTAAGCGTTTGTAAGTGAAATAATTTTAAATATTTTAGGAGAAACAATTTTTTTCTTTTTCGTGGGGAACTTCTATGCCACATTTATCTTGACCATGGGATTTAGACAGTGCAAGCGCACTACGCAATGTCTAAATTAGAGAAAATAAATAAGTTGTAGTTAAAATAAACAAGAAACCCTTTAAATTAATTTAATGTATAAAAAGAGAAAGAGAGAATTCCTTGCAAATTAAACATGTTAAATTAAATTAATCATAGAAATATGAGAAGATGGGACATTGTGTTAGGCATTGTCTTTTACTTCATTTGATTATTTTGAATTAATATTAACATTGTTGTGGTTGGCAGATGGCAGAGGAGTTTCGGTACTTTCTCTTTGACCTTGACTTTTATGTCTGATGATTGATGGAGGTCAAAGCCATCTCTTTTTTTATTGTCAAGATCATCTTAGTATCGCTTGATGGAAAATTACTCACACATACAAGCCGTCCTAATTTAGAACTCAGTGGTTCCTTTTTGAGGATATGAATGCACCTTTTTGCGAATTAGAACTTTAAGTTTATTTGTTGATATTGCAAAGATACACATTTAGCAATTAACACCTAATCATCACTGAAAATCTGAAATATCCTTCGTTTATTTTTCAGAATAATAATTCGACAATTAAAATTCATTTTGGTTTTCTTTATTAATTAAATAAAAAAAGAAGCAAAGTATTAATTTTCATTTCCATTTTGTTTTTGAATGAGAAAAAAATTCATGCCTTTCGTTTAACGTTTTTAATTTCGAAACTATCACGTGGCTATAAACGATCGAAGCAAATTTAGTAGGTTGGCAACACTGACTGGAATTGACAGTGCTCGACATTATTTTTTTATAGTTCGTTGGATCACTTGGTTAGGTTTTTAGGTTAGAGTTGATATACCTAATCGACATTTGTAAATATTTGTAAAAATGACGCTGAAACCTTCAGATTAAATAATAAATCGAGATGTTGGTTTATTTAATTTTTTGTTTTGAATGAAGAATTTGTTTGAATTTCACAATCCAACATAAGATTTAAATTTGAAAATCAATCAATACCAACCTAAACTTTGAAAAGTGCTGCTAATCGAATAAAATAAATCTCAATCATTTCTGGTCACTCGGTAGAGTGAGATAAGTGGCTTTTGAGTCGGAGAAATAAAAGAAATTACTATTTTTGTTGAAAAAATGTGGATTATACGCCGTTTTTAATACACTTATAATTATTTAATAAATTTATAGTATTAAGAAAATTATTAAAAATGAATTACTATTTTTTTATGAGTAGATGTATCCGCTATTAAAATAATTATGAAGTGAAACTATATGTTTTAATATTTATGTATTTCTTTGGCCTCATTTTATGGTCCACAAACCCACAAATAATACGGTAAGACGACATAACGTTTCCATCCGAAATAAATTACACGCTCTGTAAGTCATGCAATACACACATAATTACACTTAATGTAACCAGCGCGTATAATATTTAATGTTTTATTGCTTTTTATTTTTAGGCGCACACCTAAAATTAGGCAGTTGTATTGCGATATCACAGAAATCACCGTCCATTGCAAAACCGTTACCCCCCAATATCATGTAAGATAAAAAATTAAATCAAAAGTTAATTGGATCTCTTAACAAAACTGACAAGAAAATTATTAGTGTTAGGAGTAATTAATTAATTTTAAAAAAAGAGAAACTGAAGATGTCTATAAAGGAATAGACTTTGCAAAAAAAATGGTACACTTACGTTAGTGCTTTCGATAAAATAAAAAGTGATTTACCTGCAGGGAAAGCGCTGCTTAAGAGCAGGAGTGCGGCAGCCTTTAAGAAGACCACTCGACCAGAAGTAGTATACATCACAGACAGCATTAACATAAACACTGCAAGAGATCACGTGGTTTCCACGCTAGTCTTTGCAACTTTCTCGTTGTTTTAATTTAATTACACTACGTCGTGCAATGCGTCGTACACATGTCGCATATTTTGGCATGCGTCTTCGTGTGTTAATTTTTAACGACTAAAGTTTCCCAACTCTTAATCAACTAGTATAACTCCTATTCAAATTCGAATTATCAGTCCATAATTGTTTCAAGTCTGTATTCATAGTACATTGTAGTACATATTTATTGAGGCTTCCTTCAAAAAGGAAGTCTTACGACAATATCCTTTCTATGGGGATCTTTGTTAAAGGGAGCCTCAAGAAAGTACTATGAACAGAGCCATACAAAATTGACGCCCGTCAATTTTTAATCCACCCTCGTATATTTAAATATGATGAAATGATAAAATAAAAAATTCTTTTCTTGTTCAATTTAAATTACCGTATAATCCAAGAGCTATTCCCACGTAGTTAAAGAATATAGAAGTGGATTAAGTAAAAAAGAAATTGCGTGCACTTATTATATTTCTTTCTCGAATTACTTCGTCCTCGGAAGTGACGTCGTTGTTTTTTCGTTATTATTAAACTATTAATAACAACAACAACAATACAGGGTCTCAAAATATTAATACCAGGATAATACAGTGTGATTTTTGAAGATTGAGGAGGCTTTGAATTTGGCGCCGGAGAATCGACACGTCATTTTGTTTAGTGGTAATTTATCACCAGGTATAGTGATTTCTGTTGTTGATTTGATTTTGGTGATTATTTTGGAATTTTCTGATGCTCTTTTGTAACTAAATCTAAATAACAACAAAACAGTGTTTTAAAATCGATTGTCTTTTGTTTTTATCTTGTCTTTTTAATTTGATTACTTTTCATTGTTTTGTTTTCTTTGTTTTGTCGCCATTCTGTCCGAATTGTTTTTTCTTAATTTACTTTCTATTAAATTGTTTTGTTTTTATTTGTTTATTTTTTCAATTATTATTATTTTTTTTTCTTTTGGCCTCTTTTCAACTTGTTTCTTTCTTAAATCAATTAAGCTGTATAATTGATGTAATCCTCCATTCGGTTTGTTGCCGATATTTAATAGAAATGAAAGGCAGCATCTTTACACAATATTTTTTTTAATAGAAAAATGAAGATATTGCGCCAAGACGCCGCTTTTCAATTATACTATTAAATTGTGTCGTAAAATTAATTGACTTTTGTTTTTATTATTTTTTTAAGTTTAATTATTTTTGAATTATTTTGTTTTTTTTAAATTTTTTTCAATTTTTATTTAATTAAATAATTACTAAATTTATTAATCTATTAATTTTTTGTTGTCAAATTGATTTTATTTTCCTACACTACTTTGTCCTAATGTCGATAAATATTTACAGTATTTATTGGTATTAATAAAAAGCACTACCTACTAGATTTCACGAGACAGCGTGTCTTTATCCGGTCTGCGCAGTTTATTAGTTGAAGAGTTATTACGCTAGCTGGCGCCACTTACGTAAAAACTCGGAAGCGAATTACACCCGGAACGTTATTTCAAAGCGTCATCTCCAATTATTAATGTCAAGCTCACGCAGTTTATGGCAACTAGAGTTGCACTGTCTTGCTCAAATATAGTTTCCTTGTAATTTATTCTTTTCTTGTTTATGGTCCTTCTTATTTAGATAACTAGCGCCTATTCGAGAAAAATTTCCATTAAATGAAATATTGCGTAGGCCGGTTAAGAGTTCTGTCTCGCGAAATCTTGGAGGCAGTGATAAAAGGCATTAACTGGTTAACTACACCGATCAAGAATACAAAAAACTACATTATTAATCGATAATTATTTGCTTACTTCGTTTATTTAAGCACACATTTACAAATTTTACCATTATCTAATTCTGAAAATATTAAAAATATAATTTTATAACGAAATAAAAATCATTTCCTATCGAACAAAAAGAAAAACACCAAGAAATCTTAATTAGAGCCAAGAGATGGCGCTCTTCACTGCCATCTAATCATACCTACGAATAAAGAATAAACAGGAGGGGGTCAAAACAAAAGTAGTTTCTTGTCCAAAGTGGTAATTCAATATGTCCGCTCTATGTCACAGGCTAACTACAGGGAGATCGAAATTGATTGTCCTGATCCTACACTACTTTCCGTGAACCTGATAAAAATATTTACATCTATCACATGAAGGTTAGAATGAAAAGCATCGCTATCTAGTAATTTTGTTCGGTATGTATATATAGATGAAAAACATTATATTTTTGTATTAGAATATATTTTAAGTTTTGAACTTTGCAAATAATTTTCAGCTGCAGTTAAAGTCAGCGCCATCTACCGTACAATGCAGGTACAATTCATCACGTTAACATCAATCTTGCCATTTTTGATTTTTAAATCAATTTTCTTCTGATTTTTTAATGAAAAAAAAAGCATTAATCCCAACTTTTTTCGCCACGTCAATTCAAATTTTTTCTCTTTTAAGTTTTATAAAGCTGCGACACACTTGGACTTTTAAAATAATCAATTTTCCACCAGGTGCAATCAACGAGTTAAGAATAACAGGAGAGACTCACAGTAGCTGTAGTTTCTTGTCTAAAGTGGTAACTAAATATGGCCGCTGTATGTAACTGTATATAAATGAAAAAATTATAAAAGTAGTATTTTTCTATTTCTTTTTCCTTTTAGAATATACTTTAAGTTTACTTTTAGGCTGTGTTGTATAAAAGATTTAAGCCAGGATTAAATTTAATCCTAAGTTAGAATGCGACAAACGGTATGACGTACAGATTTTGTGTGTCACAATCTAACTTAGGCTTAAATTTAATCCTGGTTTAAACCTTTTATACAACGCAACCTAAGTTTTGCAAATAATTTTCAACGAAGGTCAGCGCCATCTATTGTACGGTGGAGATACTATTCATCACGTCAACGTCATTTTTGAAATTTTTAATTTTTAGATCAATTTTCCCCTGATTTTTGAATTAAAAAAATTAATGTATTAATCCCAATTTTTTTCGCCACGTCAATTCAATTTTTTTCTCCTCTAAGTTTTATAAAGCTGCGACACACTTGGACTTTCAAAATATCAATATACCATAAGTGCAATCAACGAGTTTAAGAATAACAGGAGCTGCAGTTTCTTGTCTAAAGTGGTAACTAAATATGGCCGCTGCATGTAATAAGCTAACTGTATGTAATTAGTATTTTTCTATTTCTTTTTCATTTTATAATTTATTTTCAGTTTATTTTAAATTTTGCAAATAATATTCGTTTGCAGCGATGGTCAGTGCCATCTATTGTACAGTGGAGATACAATTCATCACGTCAACATCATTCTTGTCATTTTTAATTTTTAAAACATTTTTTCCTGATTTTTGAATTAAAGAAATAAATGTATTAAACCCAACTTTTTTTCTCTCTTCTAGTTTTTATAAAGCAACAGACACAATTGGACTTTTAAAATGTCAATTTACTACCAGGTGCAATCAATGCAATCAACGAGTTAGGAATAACAGGAGAGGGTCACTCTAACGGTAGTTTCTTGTCCAAAGTGGTAACTAAATATGGCCGTTGTATGTCATACGCGCAAGCATTTAACAAAATTCTGGTACAACTACAGACGACACTGTTCACCATTGTTTATAACACACTTACTCTGGAGTTCAATGATTAAAAGTTCTTGAAAGGAACTTAATTACATTACGCTTGCTGCGCCACGTAACAACAAAAACTTCCAAAATTAACCTAACATCGAAGCCTATAATAATGTATCATTGTATCGTTATTAATCACAGTTGCGAAATGAACACATATATTCGTATTACACTCATATACAAGCATAAAATTCGGCAAGTATTTTTCTGCCATATTGAGAGAAACTGACCCTGCAAGGTGGTAACTTCCGTCAAATGTAATTGGTAATTCTCCCATTGCCGTAGATCCCTCCTATTCATTCTTTACTCGTAGAACCAGACTTACAATAATTAATAACTTTGTGGTCTGTTAAATCGTTTGCCAAAAAGAGAACAAAAACTAACCATAACGAAACAGTTTCGATATTCTTACACAGATGGCGCCACTAATATCTGAAATAAAATTGTTAAAAATTAAAACGTGAACAGTGTCGTTTGTAGTTGTTAGAGTGACTCTCTCCTGTTATTCCTAACTCGTTGATTGCACCTGGTGGAAAATTGATTATTTTAAAAGTCCAAGTGTGTCGCAGCTTTATAAAACTTAAAAGAGAAAAAATTTGAATTGACTTGGCGAAAAAAGTTGGGATTAATACATTTATTTTTTTAATTCAAAAATTAGGAGGAAATTGATTTAAAAATTAAAAATGACAAGATTGATGTTGACGTGATGAATTGTACCTGCACAGTACAGTAGATGGCGCTGACCTTAACTGCAGCTGAAAATTATTTGCAAAATTCAAACCTAAAATAAATTCTAATACAAAAAACAAATTGTAAAATTTCATAATGTTTTTCATCTATATATACATACCGAGCAGAATTACTTGATATGGTTGACAGTTCATTGCTGTGCGTTGCTTTCAATTCTAACCTTCATGTGATAGATGAAAATATTTTTATAAAGTTCACGGAAAGTAGTGTAGGATCAGGAGAATCAATGTCCCTGTACTTAGTCTATGACATATAGCGGAAATATTTAATTACCACTTTGGACAAGAAACCATTTTTGGTTCGACTCCCTCTTGTTTATTCTTTATTCGTAGGTTTGATTAGATGGCAGTGAAGAGCGCCATCTTGGTTCTAATTAAGATTTCTTGGTGCTTTTCTTTTCGTTCGATAGGAAATGATTTTTATTTCGTTAGAAAATTATATTTTCAGAATTAGATAATGATAAAATTATAAGCAAATGAAGTAAGCAAATAATTATTGATTAATAATGTAGAATTTTTTGTATTCTTGATCGGTGTAGTTGCCTTTTATCACTGCCTACAAGATTTCGCGAGACAGAACTCTTAACCGGCCTACGCAATATTTCATTTAATGCAAATTTTCCTCGCATTTGCGCTAGTTATCTAAATAAGAAGGACTGTGGTCCAAAAAAGGTTAAATAACAAGGAAACTATATTTGAGCAAGACAATGCAACTGCAGTTGCTATAAACTGCGTGAGCTTGACATTAATAATTGGAGATGACGCTTTAAAATAACGTTCCGGGTGTAATTCGCAATCGAGTTTTTAGGTAAGTGGCGCCAGCTAGCGTAGTAACTCTTCAACTAATAAACTGCGCAGACCGGATAGAGACACGCTGTCTCGTGAAATCTAGTAGGTAGTGCTTTTTATTAATACCAATAAATAGTGTAAATAAATATTTATCGACATTATTAACAAACACGCACCAAAATGAGATAAAGAACTCAAAAATGTTGCCATTTAAGTGAATGAAATTTTTGTACCTTTTCATCATAACTATGACATTTCTTTCAAAAAAATTACAGCCAAACTGATTTTGACACCTGTCATGATTGAATACTAACTTTTTCTTCCAGATTTAAACGTAAAGTAGAAATTTTAGTAATGATCTCCCATTCACTATTCACGTAAGTTCCTTTCCCTTACCTTACTGCTACGTGTAATGAAAAAGTACATTCTGTCAACTATAATACTTTGATTTTTTTTGTTACTTTCAGACTTGCAAAAGACATGTGCATGAAATGCACGCACATATTTGCCGGTGGGCCGAAGAAACCCACCAAGTTTCCTGCAAAGTTGCGTTTTAACGGCGAGTTTTCTCCCAGAAAGTACAGGAAGTTCAGGAAGCGAATCAGAAAGAGACGTAACTTGACGCCTATACGGGAAGAATCGATCCCGGAGTACGCCGATGGTGATGTCTTAATCCCAACAATCAATGTAAATACCTCTGCAAGGTATTGTACATTCACTTTGTGATTGTTTTTCAAATCTATAACACTAGAGCCAGTTGTTATGACTGTAACAGTAACTGGATATGTATTTTTTTTGGACAAAACTTGCTTCTCATTATTTTCCTGGTTTTGATACAAAACACTTTACATTAAGAGGAGTACAATCAAAATTGAAATTTTTTTTTTCCGTGTCAAATACATTTGGTTTTTTGTTAGCCAAATACTTTACTTACAAATCGCCCCTCGTATATAATAAAGAATATACTTTGGAAAGCATTACCTTTAGTAGCTTGGACCAATTTCTTTTTTTTTTTAATTTTGCAGCCATCAGATGCTGAGGGAGAGTTTGCACAACAGATGGACTCATTCTTATCCTTTTGGTTTAAGAACAAAACAAACAGGTCGTCTCTCGTCTACTTACCGAAGCGATTTGTTCAAGCATTGTCTTTCTGGCATCCACAATGACGCAATGACAAAGGAAACGTCCGAGTTAAACACCAATGTAACTAACTAACCACTCATGTTCATTCAGTGTGATTAAAACCGTCGTCTTATCAAAAATATTTTGATACATGATATAAAACCAAGTAAAGGGGCAGGGTATTGACATAGACCTAAATTGTAAAACAAGTTTATTTGCACACAACAACATGGTACAAGTTCAAAAAAACAAGTTGGGGGATAACATAATCAAAATTATGCACATTCACAGCGTTTCACTTAGCCCTCCTAATCATAAGTAACATCAGTAGTGATGAACAAACATTTGAAAAATGCATGGCTGGATGTATCCTCGGAAATCGTCAACAACACGTAACCTGTGGGAGGTGTTGTTCCATCACAGGCAAACGATTTCTGTCTTGTTTTTCCTTAAAAAGCAAAATATTTACAGATGTTTTATTTACAAAAAAATTTAATTTAAAGTACATGTGCATGGTTGTTACTAAAACTTGTTATTTAGGAGTAAAGTAATACCATACAAACGAAAAGAAAAAAATAGAAAAAGTAAAAATTGATTTTGAGATACATCCTGCGTACATATATATTCATATATAATGTGTCAGCAGTCTTCTATTGTCACCTTAGCTTTTCACTTTCGTGTATACCTTTATATAAACAATTATTTCTATACAAAAAACACTTTATGTGATAATCTACGAAATAATATTTGTGGACCGGTGCAATAAAATCATTAAAAAAAAAAAGAACGAAGAAGGCGATTATTAAAAGATTGTCTCTATGTTCCTGTTACCAATGTTGTTCGGTTGTTTCTTCTTTTCAAATAATTTTTGTTTTTGTTTCTTCTCTTTAATTTTGTTGTCAAATCACGTCAAACCGTTCTTCTTCATTCTTTGTTTTTTCTTTCTTATTCATCGTATCCAACACCCATGCTCATTAAGGAGAGAGAGAGAGAGAAACAAAACCAAAAGTCAATCTGTTGACATAAGTAAACAATTTGTTGATAAATAGAAAACATGTATAAACAAAAACACTGAAGACTTAAGGCACCTGAAACGAAGATAAATACGAAGAAAAACAAAAGACGATCTGTTAATCAAACAAATAAAAAATAAAACTACGTTGGTTAATAGAAAAATAAAGGCTTTTAATAATAAAAAAAGAACAACGTGATGTGATTTCTTAAGAAAATGTACCACGCCCATTAAAGAGAAAAAACAAAACAAACGACGATCGGAAAAGACAACGAAACAAGAAAAAAACAAAAGACGGTTTGTTTAATCGAAAAAAGGGACGACAAAACAACATTGGTAACAGAAGTATAAATACAGTTTTTTAATAAAAAAAAAGAAGCAATGAAGAACGCGATATAACGATTTATCGATTTCAACAAAATGTATAAAAAGAGACAAAAGAAAAATGGCAATCTGTTGACATAAGAAAACATTTGTTACAAATTGAAAACAGATTGTGTACACAAAAACGCTAAAGCCTTTAGTTATCTAATAACGACGATGAATAAGAAAGAAAAAACAAAAGATAACAAAACAATGATGCGACGTGATTTGTCAACAAAATATACCGAGCCCATTAAAGAGAAGAAACAAAAACAAAGTTATTCGAAAAGTAAAAACATCCGAACAACATAGGTAATAGGAATATGCAGACAATCTTTTAATATAAAAAAAGAATGAAGAACAAAATATACAACGCCCATGCCTATTACGGAGAGAGAGAAACAAAAACGAAAGTCAATCTGTTGACATAAATAATTTGTTGACAAATAGAAAACATTGTATAAACAAAAACACCGAAGACTTAAGGCGTCTGAAACGAAGGTAAATAAGAAGAAAAACAAAAGAAGATCTCTTAATCAAACGAATGAAAAACAAACAAAGTTGTGTTTCTGAGTTAAATTTGTTATTAACAACGGCTCTTCATTTCATTTTGTATTCCACGTGACTTATAACGTACCATCGAATACAGGGGGCATTCAAATTTTGAATTGAGTTAGTAATTCATGTGAAAATGACAGATGTCATTGCCACAACGATTAACAAATTTAACATAACCTCAAAATAATTTGCGTTTAAAAGGCGGTTTTACACAGTCAAAATTTTCAATGTTAGGTGGTGGCCACAATGTTATACATATAACCAACTAAAGGGTTTTCATTTATCCCTGTATCCCACGTGATCTATGATGTACACGACTAAGTATTTAACAGTTGGTTAAAATCGGGAAAATTAGTAACAAGAATTAGTGCTTTCGCCAATAGTCTGTGTTGTTGATCGCCTAATTATCAGGCAGAACTTGGTCGCATGGGGTACAAACAAATTCGAAACAAGTGTACCTTACAGTTGGTTAATGGCGTAGTTATACAGAGTGATTAAAAAAAAAATTTTATCAACTTTTGCCATGGAATTTAGACTGCACGTCTTAGCTTTATTGCAAAACAGCATCAAGGAGTACAATGACGTACTTTTCACTTAAGCTAAGACATACCGTCCAGATTTCATGGCAAGAGTTGATAAAATTTTAAAAATCACTCGGTGTTTTTGGAAGTGCGATAGATTTTTCAAAGTACAGTTGTGGAAGTACAAGAGTTTGACATGTCGTGTGTATTTAAACAAATTTAGTAAATCTTTCATTGAGATTATATTTCTGTCAAAATAAATAAATACAATTTTTATTAAATGTCAGAATTACTAGCGACATCAGAGTGACACTTTGTATCTTATCCTGCGCTTAATTTGTGTGCGACGTTGTCGATGTCGTTTAGTTTGACTAATCAGCTGAACGTTCGCGGTGGTCGTGAATTATAATGCGACCATTAAATAACAATAGTCGGACTAAGCTCGTTAAATCTTGCTAGTTCGCCCACCAACTAAAGGCAGAATATGTCAAATGTCAAAAATGTTAACGTGAGGTTTACATTGCACAAATGACGTGCCGTATTTTATTGCTTGCTACCGTTAGTGATGTAAAAATACTTTATTTCAAAATATTTTGAACAGCCTTACGTGTATTCGATGATCAAATACGGTATTTGATGATAAAATACAGTATTTGATGATAAAATACGGTATTCAATGATAAAATACGGTATTTGATGATAAAATACGGTATTTTCTGATAAAATAGGTAGTCGATTTCGTTTAGTACGTTGTCTGACTAATCAGCTGAGTGGTCACGGTAATCGTGGTTTATAATGCGACCATTAAATAAATAACCACAATAGTGTAGTTCCGTTTAGAAAATAGTCGGACTAAGCTCGTTAAACCTTGCCAGTTCGCCCATCAACTAAACGCAGACGACGTATTAAATGTCAAAAATGACACAGTGAGGCTTTCATTGCATTGTTTACATTACGTGCCCTATATTATTGTTTGGTACCGTTAGTGATGTAAGAATACTGTATTTTAAAATATTTTATACAGTCTTACGTATATTTGATGATAAAATGTGGTATTTGATGATAAAATACTGTATTTGAGGATAAAATACGGTATTTGATGGTAAAATACGGTATTTGATGGTAAAATACAGTATTTGATGAGAAAATACGTTATTTTATGATAAAACACAGTATTTTATGATAAAACACAGTATTTTCTGATAAAATACGGTATAATACACGTAAGGATGTACAAGATATTTGAAAATACCGTATCTTTACATCACTAGCTACCATACAGGCATACATACAGTGGCGAGTACGAAGAAGGGCCGAGTGTGAAAGGTAAAATGCTCAAAATCTAGCTAAGGGCCGTATTTTTCGATTACAGAAAACTGTAATCGTTAAAATGTTATTATTTAGATTACAGAAAACTGTAATCGTTAAAATGTCATTTGTGATCGATGCAAACGACGATATAACCAAATATTAACATAAAACCCATTGCATATGCAATAAACTTAAAAACTTTCATTGAAATTATTAGATTATAATCTAAGTTAAAAAAAAAAAATTGTGTCCCGTTTTTCATGCTAGCGACTGTATTTGGTTCTGACTGAACAAAGTTTGTTAAAATCGTAAAATTTCGAAATAGCAGCGAGTCAAAGTCATACAACTACCAAAATACCATCCATAAAACTAACTAAATTTAGTGCTGTCGCAGTTCTGCCAACCGTTTATATTGTTGTCGGAGATCTCGCAATGTGAGAAGTACTTGTGGGCGGAGCTTATTTCAAATTCTTTTGAAGTTGCGAGATCTCTACTTAACTATCAAGCATGACTTAATCACGTGGAATACAATAAATTTACGAAGACCCTGTATAAGCAATAACATATCGTTAATGATTAACGACTAGCCTAATTTTGTGAAGACAGTGAAATTTGTTTTTTGTTGTTAATATTTGTAAGTGGAATAAATTCTAGATTAAATAATTTTTTTTTGGTCTTTAAAAACCTGATGAAACGAAATTGATCTTTTTTTGCAAAGTACATGTGTAGTTATCTTGTCAAACAAAAAATGTAAATGTTTAGAATCTCTGATATGGATCAACTGGCAGTAGAGTTTTATCGTGGTTAGTGTAGTTTGAACATTTTTCTTTGCTTGAAGAGTTTTAAGTCAAATAATCTCTCCTTTTGAAGTGAATGGTAACCTTGCGGGACAAGAATTTTACGATGAAAGCATTTTTAACAAAGTAAAGCAACGAGAGACTCAGAAAACTGAAATAAATTTAAATACAATCGGAAACGAACGTAAAAAATACGATATGATCAAAAACATTTACCTAGTGGCCCATGAAACTGATTAAAAAAATTGTGTTGGCAGCATCGGTCTCGGTCATCCTTTTCGTTCAGAATTTGACATTTAATTATTTGATTTGATTCTATGACTTTCTTGATCGTATTGTATTTTACAATTAATAATTTAATTGATATTGTAAACTTGAATTAAAAATATTAAAGTGACAGTAATATTGAGATTTTGAGGTTAGTCTGTAAACGTTAGAGTGACAGTTGATATTCGGATGTTAATCTGTAAATGACAATGTGATGGTTGACATTTTAAGGTTAATCTGTACATCTGAGTGACAATTGATATTTTGAGGTTAATTTGTAAATGTCAAAGTGCCGGTTCATATTTTGAGGTTAATCTGTAAATATCAAAGTGATGGTTGGTATTTTGAGATTAAGGTGACATTTTGAATTAAAGTTTGACAGTTGACAGCGTCTGTGAAACGTTTAGAACGTGCCCAATGTCCAATCTGTGTCTGTTTCTAATCTCACAATTATGGCACTTGTCAAACGTCAAAATTCTACTGATCACATTCGTTTATCTCCGAAGTGTTTTTTTTTATGCGAGATACCCGAATGTGGCTGAAAAGTACATTTGACGGCTATCAGAGTTACTCCAAGCAATGCAAATAAATAAACCTATTGTAAACTTGAATTCAAAACATTAAAGTGACAGTAACATCGAGATTTTTAGGTTAATCTGTAAACGTCAAAGTGACAGTTGATATTTTGAGGTTAATCTGTAAATGTCAAAGTCAATTTAAAAGTTATAACTGTTGTTAGAGTTCAAACACTTCCATTAGCCATGAAACTGATTAAAAAAATTGTGTTGGCAGCGTTCAGAATTTGACATTTAATGATTTAAGGTTATATTTATACATATCTCGATTTTTTCTCATTTCGGACTAATTTTATTTATTTTTGAATAAAGATTGAAAGTGTGTTGCAATCAGTGTTGCCAACTCCTTCTAGTTGTTTGTTGAAAACCCCCTAAGTAGTTGCTAAACTCTCCTATTTTTTTTTTGTATCTCTACAAATAAAATTAAAAAATGAGAATGTTTGGAAAGAACAAAAGAAAAATAAATGTACAAAGTGGGTATAATTTTGTAAATATTTTGTGATGCTCTAACTAAAAGAAACAAATCCTTTGAAAGTCAACTGTTACGTCACTGCTGTCAACTGTCATCAGTCAGTTGGTCAGCTCATTAGTTCCTTTCCAGTCTAAAATGACACTAAAGAAAATCTTTCATAAAAATGTATTAAATTTAGGGGAAAAATCGTTGCAAGTTCCAACAACTGTTTAAATAAAAAAAAAACTAATTGTAACTAAAGAGTCGGTAAAACAGGAAATGATAATTATTCTATGACTTTCTTGATCGTATTGTATTTTACAATTAATAATTTAATTTACAAACAAACGATTTTGTTTGACTGCTAATTTCGTAGACTATCAACTTACATAATCACACTTTTAAAGAGCACCTATATCATACATACAATTTCAAAAATATACATTACCTAAATTACATATACAAACGAGAGTATTGCAACAGAGTAATATATATTTGTATAATATTTATTTATATATGTACAATACATACAATAATATAGTACATTAATTTATGCGCTTTTTTTTTAAATTTATATCACATAGAATTCGTGGAAGTTTTTGGCTCAGTTTCACGATTTATACTTAATTATAATTGCAATAGGAATTGATGAGCGCCAATTTTTTTATTTCACCGCGCGATAAGTAATAACAACAGGGACAGTAAGCCGAGATTAATCTGGAGGGCGCAGGCGCAACCAAAGTTGCTTTCTTGTTCTTCAGGTGGAGCAAATATTACTGAAAATAAAAAAATCACTTTTAGCAATGGTATACTCTCTTCATAATAATAAGCTAAAGTGATATGTAGATTTTTTTGTTTTGGTTGACCAATTGTCAGTCACCCTATATAATGCACTTTAATTATTTATTTGCTTTTTTAACCGCGTAACCATTTTTCGTAAAAATACTTACGCGTCGTTTGCGGATACAATTCCGTCCTGTGCAAGGACTCCCAATTCATGGAAGGTGGCAAAGTCGACATGGTGGAGACGCGGGGTTTCGGCCTCTCTAATTCAACACTAATCTCAGAGCTGCGGTGGTAAACATCGAAGAGGTTGGCCACGCACCGGATTTTCAGTCTTCCCTTGGAGAACAGTTTTTCATTGATCGTGAACCTCAGTCCGGAATGAGATCTGCAATTCAACATGGAGATTCGCTTAAAGAAAGGCGTCTCCATTAGCACTTACAAAACTTAATCTTAGTTTTATTGTGACGTAACGTATTAGTTAATCTAATGCTAACTCACATGTAATACCCTTCCGTGTAATGTGCCCTGTGATGTCTCACGTGGATCGGTTCGACATCACGCCCATTAACAAACCACGTTAAATTAGCAGCGGGCCTTGATTTATTCGATTTACATTCCGCTTTGAGTATCTCCCCAAGGCGGTAGCGATGTTTTAATCCGGAGATGACCGGATCGTGGCGCGGTGATTGAACAACCTGCGAACAAAAACGTAAAAGAAAAATTTAAGAACCCATTCGTTTTACGGCCCTCGCACCAAAAAAACTAACGAACACTGTACTTTAGGAGCTTGCGTTAAAGTCGTGCCTTTTATTGTGCAACTGGGTGTCGTAAACACCAGAATGAATAAATGAATGAATGAATGAATGAACGGGTAGGAAACGGTTTCGCCTGCCCTATTCACGGACGCGTAATTTGTCAGCCGAACCTACTTATTAATTAAACAAACGGATATGTATTTAACGCCCACCCTTTCATTAAAACAAATTCAAACTAATTCTCCGAGGGTTTTTAATGCTCCTGTTATGTCTGACGTGAATTTATTTGGGTCCCAGAGTTAGAATGTCAAAATGATGGGGCGTACTTGCATGAATCCGGATCTTTGTTCGGTGAAGAAGGAGGGCGCATCGGCGGATACTTCGCAGCAATATTGCCCGGAGTTTTCCAGCATGACGTCTTCTAGTACAACGTACGAGCCGTTGGATTCTTTTTCGAGCACTCTATGACCGGTTATTGGAAATTGTTTGATTGACGGGGATTCCCTCGGTGTATACCTGAAGAACTCCCTCTCACCCTTGTACCATTTCACTGCGTACAGCGTATCGCCTTCCAAGTTGTAATGACATTGTAGTATGGCACGATGTCCTTGTTCTACCGCCAGCGGCACTATTATTTTTACGTCACGTAGTGACACACATCCTGGAAATAATAAACAATATTCTACTACCTATGGGGTTACGATTAAAAACAAAAGAATAAACAAAACTGAATTTGGTTCAATATTTATCCACACTAGCGTACATATTGCTTAGATTTTATCGATCAACCTTCGTATGTATTCAGACCTACCTACTTATTAAAAAAATCTGTAAATTTACAGATGTCAACAATTCTAGAGAGCAAAATTGGATTTTAGTTCAATATTTGTTTTCCCCAAGCTTCTAGAGCTTGTCGGGGAGGGAGGCTGCGACCGACTTGATATTATAATTTCTCCTTCGGCATTCGCCTTACAAACTGGGAAAACGCAGAAAACCCAATTCGAAGGAGCCGGCACGAATCCGATCACGGTCCGAGCCATGAACATTCTATCTCCCACGTAGAACCCACACGCACCAGGAGAGGATTCGAACCTACGCCTGAATAATTACATTTAATATTGTCTAGATTTTTTCGACCAACCCGCGTATATTTATACTTCTTAATGTTGGGTAACATTTTAAGGTTAACCTGTACATGTCAAACTGACAGTTGATATTTTGAGGTTAATCTACACATGTCAAAGTGATGGTTGCTATTTTGAGATTAAGGTGATATTTTGAATTAAAATTTGACAGTTGATAGCGCCTGTGAATCATTTAGATTGTTCCCAATATCCAATCTGCGTCTATCTTTACTTTAACAATTATAACACTTGTTAAACATCCAAAATTCAGTAACATTGAGACTAATGTAAACGTCAAAATGACAGTTGATATTTTGAGGTTAATCTATAAATGTCAAAATGATAGGTGACATTGTACGTACATGTCAAAGTGATAATTGATATTTTGAGGTTAATCTGTAATTGTCAAAATTTTGGTTGGTATTTTGAGATTAAGGCGATATTTTTAATTAAAATTTGACAGTTGGCAGCACCTGTCAAGCGTTTAGATTGAGTCCAATGTCAAATCTGCGTGTATCTTTAGTCTAAAAACTATTACACTTATCAAACGTCACAAATTCAGTAACATTGAGATTAATTTGGACGTTAATTTGTAAATGTCAAAGTGATAGGTGACATTTTAAGGTTAACATGTCAAAATGACGGTTAATATTTTGAGGTTAATCTATATATGTCAAAGTGATGGTTGGTATTTTGAGATTACGGTGATATTTTGAATTAAAATTTGACAGTTTGTAGCGCCTGTGAATCATTTAGATTGTTCTCAATGTCCAATCTGCGTCTATTTTTACTTTCACAATTATAACACTTGTCAAACGTCCAAAATTCAGTAACATTGAGACTAATGTAAACGTCAAAATGACAGTTGATATTTTGAGGTTAATCTATAATGTCAGAATGATGGGTGTCATTTTAAGGTTAACCTGTACGTACATGTGAAAGTGATAATTGATATTTTGAGGTTAATCTGTAATTGTCAAAATTTTGGTTGGTATTTTGAGATTAAGGCGATATTTTGAATCAAAATTTGACACTTGGCAGCGCCTGTCATGCGTTTAGATTGTGTCCTTTGTCAAATCTGCGTCTATCTTTAGTCTCACAACTATGACACATGTCAAACGTCAAATTCAGTAACATTGAGATTAATTTGGACGTTAATCTGTAAATGTCAAAATGATAGGTGACATTTTAAGGTTAACCTGTACATATCAAAGTGTCGGTTGATATTTTGAGGTTAATCTGTTCATGTCAAAGTGATGGTTTTATTTTAAAATTACGGTGACATTTTGAATTAAAATTTGACAGTTGGCAGCGTTTAGAGTGTGCCCAATGTCCAATCTGCGTCTATCTTTAATCTCACAATTATGACACTTGTCAAACGTGAAAATTCTATCGAACAAGTATGTTTTCGGTCAAATCCCGTTTATCTCCGAATTTTTTTTTTTTTTGGACCAAATATGGCTGAAAACTATATTTGATGACAGCTATCAGAGTCACTCCGAGCAATACAATTAAACAAATCAATAGTAAACTTGAATTAAAAATATTGAAGTGACAGTAACATTGAAATTTTGAGGTTAATCTGTAAACGTCAATGTGACAGTCGACATTTTGAGGTTAATCTATAAACGGTTGATATTTTCCACGGTTACGCGATACGAGAACCAATGAAAAGTAACCATTCAATGCGTAGCCATGGCAACGCTCTGAAACGCCCGAAGATTGTTTATTAATCCAGGTAGCTATTCGGGTTCTGCTACTCTGTCGATAGATGGCGACACTTGTTAACAATTTTTTTAATGTATTTTATTTACGTATTTCTTCGTTTCACACTTAATTTTGTATACGATTTATTAAATACAAAAAAATAAAATAAAATAAAATAAATCAATCGAACTAAACAATGAAAAGTTTGTGAATCATAGAAACATTTGATAAGTTGAATTTTAAGGCATAATGATTTATAATGAATGATTCAGTTCAGGCACTTGAACCTGAATAGGCTAAACCCCTAAAAAGGGAAAATGCCTTCGAGTTGACAACACTGTTCTGAACTAATAACGCGATTTTGTTCTTCATTAATCTAAGAAGCTCTACGAGTTTGCCACTCTGTCAATAGATGGCGTAATGATTTATAATTAACGATTATAGAGAAATTTCAGTTCAGGCACTTGAATCTGAATAGGCCAAACTCTCAAAAAGGGAAAATGCCTTCGAGTTGGCAACACTGTTCTGAACTAATAACGCGATTTTGTTCTTCATTAATCTCAGAAGCTCTACGGCTTCTCTGCTCTGTCGATAGATGGCGACACTCGTTCAAAATTTTCTTTTTAATTTACATATTTTATTTGCGCGTTTCATATTTAATTTTGCATTTTGGTTATAAAATCAAATGTTTGTGTATCACGGGAACATTTGATGAGTAAAATGTGTTGCACTATTACAAGGCGTAAAGGTTTTAATGGACGGCAACAAATTTCAATACAGACACTTCGTTCCGGCAACATTATTTATTTTACTGCAATACACTCGCCATATTTTATTTATTACTTGCTTTTGAAGTTTCAAAGTAGAGCCCGTGCATGCGTTTAACTTTGTAGCACGACACTTTCTCATCCCCGCCCCCTTCCCACTTTTGAAAGATCAAATTGTAAAAGCTCTGGGCGTTAACGAGCGCTACAGAGTGCGACGATCATGTTACATGAGAAGAGGAGACTCTGGAGTACATGCCGCCTAGTACTTTTAAAAGGAGAAACACATTTTTGTTATTGACGAAGATATACCGTACTTTCAATAATTCTCGAAACCCACGTGATCACTCAAATTAGACAACCAAACTCACACCTCATGAAACCATTTACAGAACAAACTCTAGAATAAATCTGGAACGACGTGATTATGCATGTAACATAGTATTGCACATGAATATTTTAGTTTAAAATAAATATTCAAGCGCCTCATTAAAATTACATAAATTACAATAAATTTCTGTACTGATGGCGCGCAATTTTTTTTCTTTTTTGCGGAACAACAAACGCATTAAAAAATGTGACAAGAAAATACCGCCCCCCTTTCGATTAATGGCTAATATTTGCACGAATTTTAATTATCTCGCCGCCGCGTTTACATCCCCAACTCATGGAATGAATTATGTGGGTTTTGTTCAGTCGGAGTTGAATTTACAATCGCCGCCATTAGCGTTTTGGTTAGATGATATTATTTGCAGCTATACCTACGCACATCACAATTAAAGTAAATAGTTTTTTTTTAGCTGTTAATGTGGTGGCCATCCATTAATATTCAAAGCATTAATTTAAATTTTTAATACCTAAATTAATTATATTTGCAAATCAACAAAGAATTACCTAAATTGTATTTAAAGCGCACGAACAACGAAACTAATACCCGATTAATTATTAATAATTTATTTTAATGAGGATCATAAACAAATTGTTTCGACGTTGAAGGGAATAATAAATTTAATGTGACAGTAAAAACAACTACACGTAATGTTATACAGAGAGTAATAGCGGTAGGAACTGGGATTATATTTCACAAATTCGCTTTGAAATGTATCTAGAGATACATACCTAGGTACTATAGGCAAATACGATAGTGCACTGTAGGGATGTAAGGCTAGAGGGGTTCATAATGCAACAAGCGGCATACATTATGAGAATAGTTTGTTTTGTTGGGTTAAATAAACTTTCGCCCTAAGACAGGATCGTTCTGTATCTCTAGGTCTTGAGTAGTAGGTATTATTAAGAAATCTATTAAGCAAATGTTTTTTTTTTATTTATTTTCGTGTTAGGGCAGGGCTTCTTAAAGTGTGTATCACGACCCACACTAGCTAAATTTGGGGGTTGCAGAAATTCTAACAAAACTGTAATTTTGTAAATAGCGACATCCTGGGATCACAAGCTTCTTTTTCTAAAAACTTATTACCTAATTATAGTTACTTTCTGTAATGAATTATCCCAAACGGACACTAAAATATGGCAGCACAAATGCTCAACGTTTCACTATCGCTTGAGAGCTTCGTCGGGAGTGAAACGTTGAACATTTGTGCCATATTTCAGTCTCCGTTTGAGATAATTCATTATACGCAATTTCACCGGACAAGAACCTACCTTAATTATAGTTATTTTTGTAACCTCAAAAAACTTATTGCAAAAACTGTGTTGTGATAATCCTGTTTTTCACACTATAACTGTTCTTTTCAAATCACTAAAACCATCCGGAAAGGTGACTTGTCTTCCTGTGGGTCCACATACCAAATATCATCCAAATTGGTTCAAGCGTTCTTTTCTTACTAGAAGAATTACTTTTTTTTTCAAAAATTTTGAAATAGAATACTGGCTTAACGAAGCACTTTTGGATATGTGTCTCATTTTGAGTTCCGGAATCTGTAGTTAAGCCATGTTCGCGTAATTTAGTGATACCCTGTAGACTGTGCGAAGTAGGTACCTACTCTTTATTAAATAAAATCTCATCAAACACCTTTTGATAAAATAATTTTAGTACAATTTTTTTTAATGCCGAAAAGTGGTCTAATACCTAATAGGTATTAAACTGTGATACCATTAAATACCTAAATACCTACTTAGGTATGTAATAGTACCTATAGGTATATACATCAGGTAAATAAATAAAAACTCTTAAGATTATGCGTAATACCTAATTCTGTAGGTAGGTACCTACAGTTCTTATGGCATTAAAAAAAACTTTATTTTAATTTGTAAATTTATTATTTAAATATTTTCTATTAATTATAAAAAACAAACTCACTAAAAATAAAATTTTGAAAAATTTTGAAAAGTCGCAAAAAAGGTACAGTCTAAGGTAGCGGTATCTTATAATTACTCAGTCAACTACACTTAGAATGTGACACTTCTTGAAATAAATAAAACCTCATCAAAAGAAAGGCTGATGTAAATAGCTAGGTTATTTTAGTGAAATTTTTAGTCAACTCTAATAGCATTAAAGTCATTAATCAACTCTAATAGCATTAAATAGAAAACTTTATTTTAATTAGGTAGGTCCGAGGACGCAAGATGTTTGGTCTTTGTTTATGCGCATTAAAAATTATAATAATTAACAGATTCCGAAGGTATTTACTGATTATAATGTTTTAAATTCTGCTTCAGGTAATTTGCGTGCATTTGTCAAATAAATATTTCGTTGTTCTTATTACGGCGTTGAGCGTTGACCTAAAAACGGATTTGACGTGCATTTGACATGCATTTTTAGGCAAGGTATTTAGAAGCTCACCTAAAATTTAAGACTGGTTGGCATTTGTTTCGTCGACCGTTGAGAAAGAAACAATTCATTTTTGGAAAGTGAGGAACGAACCGAGAAGATTTTTGAAAAAACGATCAACGCCTGAAAAACACAAGGAACCACACAATTTGCATCATTCGGAAACTGAAAAAAAATTATGCAAAAGCTAAGAACTACTTGAAATTTAAAAACCATTTGACTTTAGTTTATGAAAAATAGAAACCGTCGACTGCATTTTTGAAAAACAAAAGACAATCAACGCTTCAGAAACTCAAAAAACGACCGTTTACAGCTTTCGAACGAAAAGTTAAAAAAATACTTTAGGTAAATTTGAGGAGCCCAAAATTTAAAACGTTGACTGGCTTTCGTTTATGAAAAACCAAAATCATCGGCTGTTGAAAACAAAACAAAAGAAAAAAACAATCGATTCTAGGAAAGCAAAGAACCAAACGAGATTGGCTTTCGAAACAAGCATACAAAAGACTGATTGTCTTTTGTTTATAAATAACGAAAATCGTAGACTGTCGAAAAAAGAAACAATCGATTCTAGGAAAGTACAAAAACGAAATGAGATCGATTTTTGAGCTACAAAGGAGAATCGACGCCTGAAAAACTCAGGGGAACAAAATTTGCATCATTCAGAAAATAAAAATAAATATATTTTGGGCAATTTTAGAGGGCTTTTGAAATTTAAAAGACCACTTAACTTTTCTTTATAAAAAACGAATAACAATCAACGCTTGAAATGTCCAAGAACGACCGACAGCTTACGATATCGTTTTCTTTAAGTTAAAAAAAAAATACTTCAGGTAAATTTGAGGGGCTTCTGAAAGTCACCCGCAATTCAAAACGTTGACTGGCTTCCGGTTATGAAAAACCAAAATCATCGGCCGTTGAAAACAAAACAAAAGAAAAAACAATCGATTCTAGGAAAGCAAAGAACCAAACGAGATTGGCTTTTGAAGCAAGCAAACAAAAGACTGATTGTCTTTTGTTTATAAATGACGAAAATCGTAGACTGTTGAAAAAAGAAACAATCGATTCTAGGAAAGTAAAAAACGAAATGTGAAATACGACGCCTGAAAAACTCAGGGGAACAAAATTTGCGTCGTTCAGAAAGTAAAAGAAATATATTTTAGGCAATTTGAAAGTGCTTTTGAAAGTTAAAAGACCACTTAACTTTTCTTTATGAAAAACAAAAGACAATCAACGCTTGAAAAGTACAAGAACGGCCGACAGCTTACGATATCGTCTTGTTTTTCGTTTTCTTTTTATCATCGACTGTTGATTAATTTTAACTAATTAAAAGACAACTTAAGAAACTCAAAGAACAACTTTTTGGATAGTATGAATATTTGACTTTGTCCTTAGTATGTGGTAAAATTATAATTATAATTTTTTGTAATAAACAAAAGAACGCTTGAACCAATTACGATAATATTTGTTACGAGGACCCCCATGAAGGCAAGTCGCCATTCCAGATGGTTTTAGTGATTTTAAGTGAAAATAACTATAATTAATAGATTGGGAAGGTATTTACTGACTATAATGTTTTAAATTGTGTTGTCAAAATATGTTTAAGTATGGATGGAATAATCTGCTTCAGGGGATTTGTCAAATAAATATTTCGTTGTTCGCATTTCACGACGTCGGGCGTTGACCTATAAACGGACTTGACGTGACTTAAAGGTCAAGTTCACGAACGATACCACGCCGCCATGCCTATCATAAAACTTTTATGAAGGCATTTATTTCGTTCGTCTGGGAAACGGGTTTTCAACCAGAGGCGCTTCGTCGTTTTGGGGCTACGTTTCGATTCATTATTTATTGAAAACTTAAGTAGAAAGAATTTTTTAACACTTTTCCCCTACTTTGAGACATCGCTTCTTATCGTAGTTTTTCTTTGGCGGAACAATTGTCAGTCACCCTGTAGTTAAGTTAATAAATACAATAGTTTTGTCGATATATGACACGTTTTCATTCAAATTTATTTTGATAGGCCAATCCTGGACGCGGCAATTCAGTTAAATAAACACAAGTCACATTTTTTATAACCAATCATAATACGACAAGGCCTGGCTTCATTAAATACACACTTCTTTGGGTAAAATGATTTTGTTTTCGAAAGAGGCCCCAATTAGGATTTAAGCAGCTGTACAGAAGATGCTTGAGGAATTCATTGCAATCAAAACCGAATTGCAACAAATTTATCACGCTACGAAAGACATGATGTTGAATTGAAGCGAAACGTGACGCATCATCGACCATGACGATTATATAAAGAGTAAAAAGTGAGTTCCTGGCAATACGTCCCAATAACTCGGAACATATCGTTGCAATAAATTATCTACATATATATATACCAAGAAATCATGATAATAAAAGCTAACGTTTTACCATATATAAATTTAAGTGCTAGACATAGTTTTTCTTCACGTCTTATCAAACGAATAGTAATTAGTAGCGTGTGCCCCAACAATAAGTAATAATAGTACCTGGGGTATAAACTTGTTTGCTGCTGCCACGATTGCAGGAATTAACTTCGTTAGAAGCAAATCTACGTGTACCCACCACAAAGGAATGAAGATTTAATGCGAAAAGTAGCTCAGATAATAACGTTCTTCTCGTACACTGCGGCGAGAACGCGAAGCCATTTACATCCGAAACGTGTTGTTGGAATTCGTTGCATGCCAACCTCGCGGAATTGAAACTTTTTGTGAGCGTTGCGCACGATTACTTCTGCGGAGGTTCGCCGGGAAATTACGGACCTAATAAAGTGAGGTGAATTTGTTTTCCTTATTGTACTCGGTGATTGGGGACGTAAGTACGTGTGTATGTACACTGGTGGACGGCACGCAATTGCTACGATAGTTTCTATTGCAGGTCAATAAGTACGACTTTATTAATGGCCTAACATACAATAAGAAGCGGAAAATAAAACGGGGTTATTAAATCAATCACTGCTGACATCCTTACGTAAAATAATAAATAAAATTTCGGACACTTTTATCGGTCAATACCCGAAAAAGCAAACAAGAGTAAGAAAGCGGTAAATATCAGCCGGGGGTATGAATAATGTACAACGGAAAGTATGTTTCCCCAGACACGAAGAAAACAACCCGCTGGAAAGTGTATACAGTGTTCCGGTTGTTAAGGCCGTAATTCCAAGCCGCCCTTGCGATTTACGATGCAGTACCGATAAGGAGTGGCGGAAAGAAAAATTTAGTAAACATAATTTTCCACCTCACGTGGTCGGTTACAGCCTCTCTCGCTTTTATTTTCTCCCTCAAACAGACACACACATTCCGATTAAATTGATAATAAAAATATTTTATTCGTCGAATGCACGAAATTGAATTAAATATGGACGCAATACATAAATCAAAAGCGTGTGTCGAATTTTTATCTATCGTCGGCCCGTTCAAACGTATCGCCGAATTCTGAATTGAAAACGGCGCAGGGGAGGAAAAAACTATCCTTCATCCGGAAAGCCGTTTATTATTTCTGGCGCCAGACAACAGTAAAACTAGATAGTTTTGTTTACGTCGGATTTCGGTCGGTGAAGATTCGCCCGTCGCGTCCGTATTATTGCGACTTTCGTTTAAAATTAAAAAAATGAAATATTTACGATTGTCGAGATGGAGTCGCGAACGCGGTAGTAAACAATTTTAACGACAGCATGAAATGTAAATGTCATTAAAACATAAGGTAGGTACTGGGTATACGTCGATTTTATTTTCTTCTTCTTGAATATTGTAATTTTGTGCGAAACTTTTCGAATAGACTCTTCAACAAACAACTATTGTATACTGCAAAGTTTTATTAAGCACCTACTCAAAGAAGTATTAAATAAATTCAATTAAATACCTACCCAAAAATGGAAAAAGAAAACACGATGAAAAGATGAATGGAAAACAAAATACGTCATTAATACATGATACAAGGCTGAAGAAAAAGCTACGAAAAGAGACAATGAAAATACGTAAAAACAATTGGGCAAAAAGAAACAAAAGAAAAGCGAAACAAACGGCATAGAAAAATGAAGTATCGATGATTCAAAAAACAAAAGATGGACGACGATCGCTAGGCCGCGACATCACACGATCGGTTTTTTACTTAGAACTGAGTGAGAATACCAAATGACAACGTTCCTTGTGCCAAATAATAACGTTCGATATTATTTGACATTCTCACACCATAACCTCCTAGATTAATAAAGAACAAAACTCTTTATCCAGTTAGTCGCGTTCTTAGTTCAGACCCATTTTCCCGTGCTGAAGAGGACCACAGGACCTTTTCCTAACTTCATCCGTCAGAGTGCAGTATTTTAGGGTGATACGATGCAATACATTTGTGATTTATTTTTCGAATTGTCATAAATTGTGCAAAATTCAAATTAAAATATAATATTAAACGCAACGGACGAAGTTCATGTCAAAATTTATACAGAGGGAGAGAGTTTTCCTAGAACAGTTCAACAAACTTTTTCAAACGCAACCGGCCGGATAAAGCATTCCTGCTTTATTAATCTAGGCGGTCCTCTACCTTTAACTTTAAATTATTTTTTGTTTTTTTTTTCGAATGAAGATTTTAATCCTCACAGGAATAATTTAGCGAACGAAATTTAGTAGTCACACATAGTTCTAGGTCAAAAACCGGTCGTGCGATGTCGCACTTACTTTGCGTAAAATTTTGTTGGCAGGCGGAATTACGATGGAGTTACTCGAGTTATTCTTCTGCTGATGAGACCCCAAGTAGGACCGAAATAGAACTATATAGAAGATGCTCGGGGGCCCCATTACAATCCAACCGACTTGGAGCAAAACTTGCAAGGACGACCATTTTACAACGGAATATAAAAAATTAAAAGAGAAAAAACAGCAGACACTCAAAGAAGAAACTACGACAGAGTAAATGAATTCGAAAGAGTAAATAAATTCGACTAAAGGAAACAAAAGAAAGCCAAACACATGACCTGGAAATAATGAAAATCAAGGTGATTCAAAAACAAAAGAAGATCGCCATTTGTCCGACATCGTGCTAGAAGAAGAATCGACAGAAAGCAAAAGAAGAAACTACGAAAAGGGTCAATGAAAAAAGAAAAGGTAATTCTAAAAAAAAAAAAAAAAATAGAAGAAAAGCGAAACAAACGACATGAAAATATGAAGAATTCGAAATCCAAAAATCAAAAGAAGGACGACAATTTTCTAATCGAATTAAAACAAAAAACGAACAGAGAGAGTAAAAGAAAAAACTGCGGAAAGGGCCAATGAAATACGAAAAGATAATTCGTCAAAAAGAGACAAAAACAAAAACCAAACAAATGAATTTAACTTGGAGGCTTCCGCGACCGTTGTTCATAATTGAATTGGCTTCCGGTTGGAACCGCGTAACGACTGCTTCTACTGCCGACATTGCAGAAGAACTTCCTCGGGGCTGCTGATGCTGTTGGCAGTGTTGCTGCTGACGATGGTGGCTCAATGCAATGGAGAACGAAACGTCGGCGGTAGAAGCAGTCGTGACGCGGTTCCAACCAGAAACCAATTCAATTATATTAATTGTCATAGTTAGACGATGAGAGTCATCGACTACGAGAAGTGACAGCAACACCACTAGCAGCAGCAACACCGCCAGCAGCAGCAGCAGTCCCGAGGAAGTTCTTCTGCAAAGTCGGCAGTAGAAGCGGTCGTTACGCGGTTCCAACCGGAAGCGAATTCAATTACGAAACAAATGACATGAAAATATGAAGAATAGGTGATCTAAACACAAAAGAAGAACGACGATTCTCCAAGGGAGTGCGAACAGTTTAAAAAGCCAACAGAAAGTAAAAGAGGAAACCACTGAAAGAGTCATTGAAATACGAAGAAATAATTCTACGAAAAGAGATAAAAGAAGAGTGAAGCAAACAACATGAAAATTACGAAGAGTAGGAGATTCCAAAAAAAAAAAAAAAATAAAAGCAAAAGGACAATTCTACTAGGGCATGCAAAAAAATTAAAAAACAACAGAAAATAAAGAAGAAACCACGAATGAAACACGACAAAAAGAGACAAAAGAAGAGCGAAACAAACGACTTGAAAATATGAAGAATGGGTAATTCAAAAAACAAAAGAACTACGACTATTTGAAAATCCAATGTAAAAAGAAACAAGAAACCATTAGAGATATTAGAGATAAGAGAAAAGTGAAACAAACGACACGAGAATGTGAAGAATAGGCGATCCAAAATAAAAACAAAAGCAACACGATTTCACAAGAGCACTCACGTAAAAAATTAAAAAAATAACAGAAAATAAAAGAAGAAACTGCGAATGAAACACGATAAAATAATTCGACAAAAAGAGACAAAGGAAAAACGAAACAAACGACTTGAAAATTTAAAGAATGGGTAATCCGAAAAACAAAAGAACTACGACTATTTTAAACCGAATGTAAAAAGAAACAAAAAACCATTAGAGATATTAGAGATAAAAGAAAAGTGAAACAAACGACACCAGAATGTGACAACAAACAAACAAAAGCAACACGATGATTTCATAAGAGCACCCACGTAAAAAAATTAAAAAAAAACAACAGAAAATAAAAGAAGAAACTGCGAATAAAATGCGAGAAAATAATTCGATAAATAGAGACAAAATAAAAGCGAAATAAATGGTTAGTAGAAATGAAGAGAAGGTGATCAAAAAACAAAAGAAGGACGACGATTTTACAACGACAGTGCAAAAAAACTTTCAAAAAACAACAAGAAATAAGAGAAAAAACTACGAAAAGAGATATAATTCGTCGAGAAGAAACAAAAGCGAAACGCATGACAGGGAAGAATGAAAGAGAAGATGATTCAAAAGCAAAAGAAGGTCGACGATATTCAGACGAAGTGTAAAAAAGAAAGAGTGCCTAAATTATTTCAAAAAAGAAAAAGAAAAAACCAAGTAATTCGACCAAAATAATAACAGAAAAGAAAAGTCAGAAAAAACAAACAATGAAAGGCACAGAGTTTCTAAGTTTCTGAAAATAAAAGACTGTCAAAAAAAATTAAGAAGTGTTGGGTAATAAGGTAAATCAACCTTAATAGTATTAGTCTTTTGTTTTTTAAGATTCTTCCGGATAATAGTCGAAATTCATGTGTTTTCGTTCCTGCATCTTAGTTAGTATTTCAACGTTTTTAGTTTCGATTTTATTTTGTTTTTTCCTCTCTAATTTTTTTTTTAATTTTTAATCGTTCTCGTTCTCATCATCTTATTCTTTGTCTATATACGTTAATTCATTTGTTTTTGGTTCATTCTGTTCTTGGTGCTTTTTTTATTTGTTTCAATTTTCTTTTTTTTTATTTTCAAACGAGAAATCTTTGTGATAGTTCTTGTTCTGTTTTTATTCGTTCTCCAAGGGCTAAAATCGTCGATCTTTTATTTTTTGTTCATATAATCCTCTATCTTGTTTGTTGCTTGTTTCGTTTTTAGTGCAATTAATTTTTCATGTGTGTTGCGTGTGTAATTTCTATTGGTTTGTTCGTAATCCTTCAATTTTTATTATGTCAATTTTCTTTTGTTTCTTCATATTTATTAAATCTCATATTACTTGGCGTTTCTAGAGTCGTTTTTTTTTGTTTCTAAGTCATTTTCGTTTTTAATGCTTCATGTTCATTTGTCTTTTATTTGCTTTTATTCTTTTTTTTTCAATCGAATTATTCTTTTTGGTATTTTTGAAATTCGTGTTCTTTTTGCGCGGGATGAAATCGTCGTTCTTTTGTTTTCTGTTCATTTAATTCCATACCTTGTTGTTTGTTTCAGTTTTTTTTACATCTGTTGTGGAATTAGCATATTGTGTATGCTTTCTTCTTGTTCGCTTATAGTCTTTTGATTTTCAATTGTTGACGTCAATTTTCTTTTGTTTTCTTCATGTCGAATTAAATCTCTTATTATACTTGATGTTCTTTTCAACTCTTCTTTTTTATGTTTTTAGCTGTCCTTTAATTTTCGTCTATCTTGCCCTTCATCTTTTGTTTTTAGTATTTGAAATTCATTTGTTTTTCGTTAATTCTATTCCCATTATATTTTCTTTTGTTTTTCGTTTTCAATCGAATTATTTTTCTGTTTTTTGCATGTCCTCTGCATTCTGCTCGTCTTCTGTTTTTATCATCTAATCTTTTATATTTGATGTAATTTCTTTTGTTTTTTTGTCCAAATTAATTAACGTTTTTTTGCTCAATTTTTATAGATCTTTCACTAGATTCTCCGTGATTGTTTTTTTTTTTGAAATTTTAATTCTCGGTATTTTCAAGAAGCAAATTCTGTGTGATATATCAGTGTAAGCGAATTTCCGAGCGTTCTCTTGCAACTGTCTACGACTGTACCTACATATTTTTGAGTAGTTGGCTTTTCTTGTAATCCATGTATGTGTACTTGCTCTGATAAGCTGCGGATGTCGATAAATAATTACAAAAAAAGAAAACTGTTCTTTCTATTTATACCCTAAGGGCTTATGGGTCTGTGTTGACCACCCCACTACCCACTGCATCTCCAATTGTTCCTCCATTGTTTTGATCACATCGTATAAAAATTTAATTTGTTAAAGGCTTAGTTCCAGCGGATGAAATTGTCTAAATTATAAGGTGCACGTATAGAAGCTTCTAAGGGTCCAAATTATTGTGAGCCACCCCACTAAATTATTTACAAGCTGAAAATAAGCACTGTAAAATTTGGCTTATTTTACAGCGTACTAAAAACTTACGTTCTAATTAAACATCGTGTTAAAGTTGGCTACCAAATTAGATGGCGTATCCTCTCTATACAGTTTCTAAGGGGGACGTTAGGTATGGGTTTTATTAGTATAAAATAAACGTGAGGAGGAGGAGGACAAAAAATTGAATATAATAATAAATTATACTTAATAAAAAAGGTTCTCCTTTGAGCCACGAGAACATGAAATTTTGGAAGATTTTATCGGCTATCGACCTCACTTCCACAAGAGCAATAATTTATTTGCGGCGCCAGACTTTCCTGCTGCTAGGGAGGAATCCACACTTGTTTACACAGATAATCGAGATTGTCTCGACTAGGTTAAGTGTATGTGATTTTTCCAGCGGGGGAACTTAGCGAGATAAACATTAAATTGATTTTTGGGGCGGGTTTATCTTGCTTCGTTGGGAAAAGCTTTGAGCTTTAGGATGCGGTTTCATTTGTTCACTTGCGCAAGAAGGGATCACCACTATCAAACAACTTAACTAATTAATTTTGTAAGACGAATGTTCATTTACACAGCTTAACATAGATGTATGTATAAAAAGCATCGGATCTTTTCTACTCAAAGTGAAGAAAATTCATGTTTAAATGAAAATTATTTTTATTCCAGATGAACTTTCTCAGGGCTGCTGCTGACGGTGTTGCTGTTGCTGGTGGTGTTGCTGCTACTTCTCGTTAGTCGATGAGACTCAATGCAATGGAAAACGAAACGTCTAACCGGAAGCCAATTCGATTATGTTAACTGTCATTGTTACGCGGTATACGCGTCGTGATTGGTGAACCTACGGACAGTGGTACATACAATGAAAACACAACTTAATACCTATATATCTATCTATAAATAAGAGTACAGTCAATAGGGGTATTTTTCTTTTATGAAATATTCGTAAAATACTTTTGTTTGTTTTTATAAAGGACGTGTCACACGATAACAATTTTCATATAAAATTAAATAAACCTTTTCATTTATTTGTTATACCATAATTTCATGCCTTTGGTATTTACCATATCCTACTTAATCTATATTAGTGGTTATCAACACTGGATCCAAAGGTTGACGAAACTTGAGTAAAAGAAAATTGAATCAGTGTTTTAATGGAATAATATCAAATTAAGCTTAGGTATAAGGTTGGTAAGAAAGAAATTTGCCTAACGTCGAAGTTAATAGGTAAGTAGTAGGGTACCTACCTAAAAATTGAACCAAAATCCAATTTCTGATGACATATAAAAAATTCTGTTTTAATTTGTGTGTTAATTTATTAATTTATTCATTAAAAACATTTTCTATTATAAAATAGAAGTCAATTTCACAAAACTGTAGAAAAGTCGCAAAAAAGTCACAGTCTCAGGTCACGGGGTATCAACACGTAACCATGAATGATACTTAGACTGTGATACTTTATCGAAATAAATCAAAACTCGACAAGACTTTGATAATAATTTTCAATCATAATCTGCTTTATTAAAACAACATTTCCAATTATCAAAAATACGTTTCAAAGCGTACCTAATTTGAGGAAAAAGCGCAAATCTAAAAGAAAATAAAAACCTGCAGTAAAGTCGCAAGAAAGTCATAATCTAAGCGCAGAGGTCGCAAACCTTTTTTTTTTTGGATCGGATTTAAGTTAAAAATTTTTGTAGTAATGGACCTTGGGTCAAGTATTTTAAGTCATTAAAAAATAGAATAACATTTTTTTCTCTGATTCCGCCATATTATGCTTATGCAGAGGACCCGGCAAGGAATCGCTTAAACTTCTTCCGAAAGTGTAAAACGCTTCATTTTACCTGCAGTTTATCACTGAGAATTTTTTAAATTTTAATTAAAGAGCTATTCTTTTATTTTTTATTTTATAAGTAGGTACATAGATACAGCTGTGGAATGCATGAGTATACGTTCAACGTAATCGTTAGTGACGTACCGTGATTCAGTTCATTTACGTTTTTCACTAGAGTGAGAAATTTGTTGTTTTTATTTCATTATTATTAATTTCTGTATATCAGGAAATAATTTATTGATCTTCACAACATCAAAGGTTTCGTGAAGTGCAAAGAATAAGATGGATAAAAAAAAAACAAATAGAAAATCGACGATTTCCGGCGAAAGAAATTTCGAAACTCGAAGCCTGGTAGAAGGCTGCAACGAAACACAAAGTATTTGATAAAAAGGAACGAATAAATGAAATAAACTACAAATAAGAAAAATGAGGTAACGAAAAAACAAGAGATGAAATAATTGAAAATCACGAGACGAACAAAAGGAACCTCAAAAAGAAACCGCTAACGTAACATTAAAAATTTAACAAATTCGATTTGACAAACAATAAAACAAAAATTGAAATAAATAACAAGAACACAAACAAGCATTTTTTTTGCTTTTCTTGATTTTCTTTCTGTTTGTTTCATATCTCGTTCATTTTTATTTCACTGGATTTGCTAAAATATTATTTTGAGTTGAATAAAAAACAAAAGACTGCCGGCGCTTGTTCTACGGATCAAAAGACCGACGCAAAATTAAAAAAAAATAATGAAAATCAAGTAAAAAATACGAAATTCGACGGAAGGTTTTTTGAAGATGAAAAATTGGCAAAAAGAAAACAAAAGAAGAGCGCGAAATATTAATAAAATACGAAATACGAGAAATTAATTCAAGAAAAGAAAACAAAACGAAAGCGAAATGAAACAAATTATAACAAAATGACAAAGAACAAGATGAATGAAAGACAAAAGAAGGTGGACGATATTCCTCCTTTTGACCTTCGCGCAAAACGAACAAACGAAAGTACTCTTAAAAAATGAATCACGAAATTAAAACAAAAGAACTCGTGATGATGATTTTTGGATGGAAGGCTTTGGAAAATGAAAACCTAACAAAAAAACAAAATAAAAGCGCAAAAAATCAATAAAGAATACAAAAAGTTCATCAAATCAATGGAAACAAGAACGAAATTCAACAAAACAAATGAAGTAACGAAGAATAAGACGGACGAAAATCAAAAGAAGATAAATAAAAAAACAGGAAATGAAAACAAAAGAACCAAGAAAATCGACGATCGTCTAATAGAAGGCTTTTCAGGGTCAAAAACTGAGTGAAAAAAAAAAAAACAAAAGAAAAACGCAAGGAATCGATAATATACGAAAAAATTCATAATAAAAAAAGAAACAAAAGCGAAATGAAACAATCGACAACGAAATAACGAGGAATAAGATGAGTGATAAACAAAAGAAAATTGACGGTACCCCTCCTCCGTTTAAATTTAGCAATAATAATACATAAACGCAATAACAAAAGAAATTTGTTGTTTTTGTTTTGTTATTATTTTTTTGTGTATATCAGGACAATAGTTTATTGATTTTCACAATATCAATGGTTTCGTGAAGTGCAAATAATAAGATGGTTAAGAAAGTAAATGAAAAATCGACGATATCCGGCGAGAAACAATTTCAAACTCGAAGCCTGGTAGAAAGAAAAAGAAAAAGAAATCTACGAAGTACAAAGTTTTTGATAAAAAGGCTCAAATAAATGAAATAAACTACAAATAAGAATAAACTGAGGCAATGAAAAAATAAGAGATGAAATAATTGAAAATCACGAGACGAACAAAAGGAATCTTAAAAAAAATCGCTAACTTAACATTAAAAATTTAACAAATTCGATTTGACAAACAATAAAACAAAAATTCAAATAAATAATAAGAACACAAACAAGCATTTTTTTGCTTTTTTTGATTTTATTTCCGTTTACTTCACATCTCGTTCATTTTTATTTCACTGTATCTGCTAAAATATTATTTTGAGTTGAATAAAAAAACAAAAGACTGCCGGCGCTTGTTCTACGAACCAAAAGACCGACGCAAAATTAAAAAAAAATAATAAAAGTCAAATGAAAAATAAAAAATTCGACAGCAGATTTTTGAAGATGAAAAATTGCCAAAAAAAAAAGAAGAGCGTAAAATATTAATAAAATACGAGAAATTAAATTCAAGAAAAGAAAACAAAAAAAGCGAAATGAAACAATTACAATGAAATGAAGAAGAACAAGATGAATGAAAGACAAAAGAAGGTTGACGATATTCTTCCTTTTGATCTTTGCAGTTTTATTTTTTCAATTAAAAATTTAATTTTATTTCACATCCAGAAGAAATTTTGGTAATGGAAGGGGATTTCTTTACCAAATTTTAGGGAATTTCGGACTTGAGAGGTTGGCAATAGTGCTTTAAAGTCATCTGCTTCAGGGAAGTGATTGCTATAAAATAACGCATAATTATTTCTTATTATTTACTTTAGAAGAAAAAAGAAGTGGATTGTAGGTAAAAGGTAGGTTATGTTGGTTTCAATGTTGTGCTGTTATTTTAGATGTTTGACATCTTCTACGTGCTTTTACAACATTATACGTAAATGTGGTTCTTTGTTTGTTTCGTAAAGGATTTTCGAGTTATTTTTGGAAATTGCATTTTGCAATTGACAACTAAATTGTAAATTTGTCACAATGAAAGGGATTTTTTAATTTCACAGGTTTGCAACACTGATGGAAACTGAAACTGTAACAACTACCTATGGTTTCAATTAAAGACTTAGGTTTTAAGACACCCAGTAAACGTATTCAGTCGACAATATAATTCAGCCACCCTTGTGATAATCAGAAAGGAACTATATTCTGTGAGCGTGTGCATAAACTTTTGCTTGCGTATTTTCGTCTAGGGAATTTTAATAAAATTAAGATAACATAGAGAGAGTCACATCCACATCTGCCCGACTCTACTTTAGCTTTATTGAATTATAATTTCCAGTGCGGTTAATTAAGGCCAAGCCATTTTATTGTAAATTAAATTTCACGGAAGTCTATTAGGCTTCCACCGAACAAAGGTGAAATTTTACTCTTATATACGCCTCGCGCAAAAAGGTACACCGCGAGTCCTTTGTGTGTATCCTCGGAGGATTTTCTCGACTTTCAATTTTTTTTAACACCATTCCGCCAGAAACACTTTATTGAGATTTATTCGTGCATTATTTTGTTAATTAACGTCGTCTTGCGACGCGACGTTTGGAAATTTATGATACGAATTTGTAATAATTATTTTTTATTAGGGCTTGTTCAGTAATGATGATATTGCAGAGATCTCGCAATGGGGCGGAACTTGTCTGTACATATTCAAGGTTGTCAATTGATTTCCGTAAAAAGTCACTAGGATATTCAGCTTAAATATTCACTAAGAAGTCGCTGGGAACAGACATTATTTCACTAAAAGTTTCATTAAAAATAAATGCTGAAAAAATCAAACTTTTTGAATAAAATAAATATTTTCAAAAGCTCACATCAGTAGACAATCAGACTGTCAAAATTAGTAAAGAAAACGAAATTCGAAGGTGCTCAGAGTTTTTCTTTTGTTAATATCAAAAACATAACAAACAAGAAATGACGGTTTGGCAATAAACTGTGTGTTTGTGAAACAAAAAATGGTCGATGGTTTGCACATAAGAATTCCTTCTTTTTTTTGTATTAATAAATATGTAAATAAAAGAGTGATAACGAAAATTCGTTTCGAATTTGACTTCTTCCTTTAAAAATAAATAAATAAACGGAATAATGAAACACATGCAACTGTCTATTCATAAGAATAACAAAAATGTAACGAACAAAAGACGATCGGTAACAAAAGCACGAAACAAAAATGGTCGACGAAACACGCATTCTTCCGCGAAACAAATTTAGGACAATATAAGATTTATAAGAATAACAAAATTATAACGAACAAAAGACAGTCGATTGAGTCACAAATGTAGGAAACACAAAAAAATTGGTTGCCGATTTGGGTATCAAAAAGCCTTGTAAAGTTGAAAAAACAAAAGAATATCGATGGTTATCCAGTGAAATGTTAAACAAATGAAACAATAAAATAAACGTAGTAAGCGCGAAAAATTAATTCGATCAAAAAAAAAAAAACCAAAAACAAAAAAGAACGATAAACAAACAAATCTCAAAATAGCTATATGTAATAAAAGTAAAGAAAAACAAAAGAATGTTGACGATTATCCGCCGAAATATTAAATGAATCAAACAATAAAATAAATGAAGTAGATAAAATTAATTCGACGAGAACAAAAACAAAAAAGTGCTGTAAACGAACGAATAACAAAAGAATGTCGATGACCAAAAAAGAAAAAAAAACAAACAAAAAAGAACTGTAAACAAACAAAGCTCAAAATAGCTATTTGTAATAAAAATAAAGAAAAACAAAAGAATGTCGACGATTATCTGCCGAAACGTTAAATGAATGAAACAATAAAATAAATGAAGTAGGAAAAATTAATTCGACAAGAACAAAAACAAAAAGGTGCTGTAAACGAACGAAAAACAAAAGAAGGTCGATGACAAAAAAAAAAACAAAGAAGGACTGTAAACAAACAAAACTCAAAATAGCTACGTTGTAATAAAAGTAACGAGAAACAAAAGAACGTCGATGATTTTATTAAATAAGTGAAACCATAAAATAAACGCAATAGACACGAAAAATTAATTCGACAAAAAAAAAACAAAAAAAAAAAAACTGTAAACAAACCTCAAAATAGTTACGTGTAATAAAAGTAACGAAAAACAAAAAAAGTCGACGATTATCTGCCGAAATGTTAAATGAATGAAACAATAAAATAAATGAAGTAGGAAAAATTAATTCGATGAGAACAAAAACAAGAAACTACTGTAAACGAACGAAAAACAAAAGAATGTCGATGACAAAAAAAACAAACAAAAAAAGAACAAACAAACCTCAAAATAGCTACGTGCAATAAAAGTAACGAAAAACAAAAGACTGTCGACGATTTTGTTAAATAAGTGAAACCATAAAATAAACGAAATAGGCGCGAAAAATTAATTCGACAAAAAAAAAACAAGAAAGAACTGTAAACAAACAGACCTTAAAAAATAGCTACGTGTAGTAAAAGTAATGAAAAACAAAAGAATGTCGTTAAATAAATGAAGCAATAAAATAAATGAAGTAGGAAAAATTAATTCGACGAGAACAAAAACAAAAAAGTGCTGCAAATGAACAAAAAAAAAACAAAAGAATGTTGATGACAGAAACAAGCAACATCACAATAGCTATGTGTAATAAATGTAACGAAAAACAAAAGAATGTCGATGATTTTGTTAAATAAGTGAAACCATAAAATAAACGAAATGGGCGCGAAAAATTAATTCGACGAAAACAAAAAAGTGCTGCAAACAAACATCAAAATGTGTATGTGTAATAATAGTAACGAAAAACAAAAGTATGTCGATAATTATATTAAACAAATGAATGAACAAAATAAATGAAGTAGGTACGAAATATTAATTCGATAAAAAAAAACAAAAAATAACTGTAAATAAACAAACCTTAAAAAATAGCTATTATGTGTAATGAAAGTAATGAAAAACAAAAGAATGTCGATGATTGCGTTAAATAATTGAAGCAATAAAATAAATAAAGTAGGCGGGAAAAATTTGACCAAAGAAAAAAGAAACAAAAAACAACTGTAAACAAACAAATCTCAAAAGAGCTATGAACGAAATAATAAAATAAATGACGTAGGAAAAATTAATTCGATAAAAACAAAAAAGTGCTGTAAACAAACAACATCAAAATATGTACGTGAAATAAAAATAACGAAAAACAAAAGAATGTCGATGATTATGTTAAATAAATGAATTAATAAAATAAAGAACTATACACAAACAAACCTCAAAATAGCTACGTGTAATAAAAGTAACGAAAAACAAAGTAATGTTGACTATTACTTGTCGAAAGGAAATAAATGAAACAATAAAATAAATGAAATAACAAAATAAATGAAGTGAAAAAAATTATTCGACAAAATAAAAACAAAAAAGTGCTGTAAACAAGCAACATCACAGTAGCTACGTGTAATAAAAGTAACGAAAAACAAAAGAATGTCGACAATTATCCGGCGAAATGTTAAATAAATGTAAAGATAAAATAAATGGAGTAGGAAAAATTAATTCCACAAAAACAAAAACAAAAAAGGGCTGTAAACAAACAACATCAAAATATGTACGTGAAAAACAAAAGGATGTCGATGATTATGTTAAACAAATGAATTAATAAAATAAATGAAGTAGGCGCGATAAAATTAATTCGACAGAAACAAAAACAAACAATATCAAAATATGTACGTGTAATAAAAATAACGAAAAACAAAAGAAAGTCGATGATTAGGTTAAATAAATGAAACAATAAAATTAAAATTAATTCGAATAAAAAAAAAACAAAAAAGAACTTTAAACAAACACATCTCAAAATAGCTACGTGTATAAAAAAAAAACAAAAAGAATGAAAGAAAGAAGAAGAAAGAAAGAAAGAAAACAAAAGAATGTCGACGATTATCCGGCGAATTTTAAATCAATGAAGTAGGTGCGAGAAATGAATTCGCAAAAAAAAATAAATAAAAAAAACAATCAACATCCAAAATATGTACTTGCAGTAAAAGTAAAGAAAAATGAAATAATGTCTGGCGAAATGTTAAACAAATGAAATAATAAAATAAATGAAATATGTGCGAAAATGACAAAAGAAAAAAACAAAAGATTAACGGTTTTCATCCGGCGGAGCATGGGTATATTTGAGGGGCAAAACCAAGTCAAAACTTAACGATCAAAAGAGAGGGGGAGGGTGGGAGAGGTGGAGAGGGAGAGAGACAGAGACAATCTCTGAAAGAGAATAATTCCTTCCGTTGTTTCAAAAAGTCTCTTTTTATAGATGAGAATCCTTTTCTACATTGAAAAAAAAATGCAGTAAAAATTAATTATTTATTGTAGTAAATATTAAAGCATAAAACAAAAGACCCTCCATAAAACAAAACAAAATAAATTTCTGTTATGATTGATTTGATATTTAAACCAATTTTTTTGCATAAATGATACCTGGCAACACTGGTAATATGAAACAAACTGTGACAATGTAGGAAAATTGATATTTTTTCAGAACGCATGCGCTGAAGACATAATGAGTATAGTATTTCCCAGTGTTGCCAATTTGTCCGCTACACCTCCGTTCGATTGAAATTGACGGTCTACGCAATCAGCCAGCGTCGATGCAGCAGCTTAAATTGGGAGGAGATGTAGCGGAACTTCTACAACCCTGTTGGCAACACTGGTTTTACCTGAGGTCTATATTTATTTCTTCTAATTTAAGTAAAATAACAAACACAGATTCTGATGATTGTCTCATTGGCGATACAAAAAAGAAACCCAAGGCTCTAAGGCCTTCAAAACTGACTCAAAATAATTCTTAATAAAAAATCGATTTCTTCCTATTGGATTTAAGACATAAAATCACTCAAGTTGGCAACACTGCAGCCATATCATTCAAATCAAACGGCGGATTAAAACATGACGCCAAATGAATTCGGCACGGCTTCACTTTTGGCAGCAAATTAATCATAAAATACCGAAACATTTTCTTTAATTCAGAAGATTTTCTTTTTTTTTTTTTTTGAAAACCCTGTTTGTATATAAATTATTTAATATTATGGAGTAGTTCATGCAACAAATTCGCCTCGGATGCCAACATTAATTCAAGAAATGTGGTAGTTAATTATCGGCAGTGGTTCCGCGAAAGGGAATAATTTAGGGTGCGTGGAAAGTTGCGCTTCCTAATTATCTGGAAGTAGAGTGTATGAAACAAACCCTCACTTTGTGAAACTACATCTTCATTAGGTTTTAATGACGTGCTTAAAACTTCGATGAGTTAATCTTCGCCCGCAGTTCAAAAGCTCTTTTAATAACAATAACAAAAAATATTTTTTCTATATCGTGAAACTGAAATTATTATGAAACTATTTTTGGTGAAATTTTGGTTTTTAAAGAGTGGTAATATTTGTTGCAAGCTTCACTCAGTTACTAACCAACTTCATAGAGACGTCAAATGTTAACACAACTACCAAGTTTGCCAGTGCTGCCACGTGCTAGAATCGAAATCCCCTAGGAGTAATTTTTTTTTTTGGCGAAATCTAAAAATGAGATCAGTTTCGGTCTAAACATTCTCAATCACAATACTAATGATCTATTCGTTTCAAGAAATTGCATTTAGCGAATATTCAAAGGCAAATTGGATTTATTACACAACGTTGCATATAAACATACAATGGTCGGCGTCCATGCAAAAACAATAGTGCCCAAATTGGGCGAGCCAGAGTGTCAAATTAACGCAGTAATTTGTACGTAACTACGAAACGAGTTTACCATCTAGATACAGAGTGATTTACATGCGGCGAATTCAGGAGTGGTTGAATGTGAAAATTAAATCTCGCACTCACTCACTCACAGGAGTTGCTACGTCGAAAATGCATTTAGATGCTGATGATAAGATTCGGATAATGAATGTGCCGCACAACTAAGGTGTTACACAAACATTTACTTCCATAAAGCACATTAGCTCTTTCGCCGAAACTAAGGGGGGAAATTTATGTATGCATGCACGCCAGGAATATGTAGCGACCGAAAACTTTAAAACGCAAAGTGCTTTCTAACTTTTAAAAAGTACAAATAACAGTAACACTTTTATTAATGCAACACAACTTTACGTTTTATTTTAGTCAACAATTTTTCAGTCGAGATAAATTAAATCCTCATATACAGTGATACCTTAAAAAAGCAAAATAAATGGCAACGTAATGCCAAAGGTTGATTAAAGGCAAACCAAAGAGTTTAAATAAAAGATGAAAGGCAAACAAAAAAATTAATTCAACCAAAAACACCCGAAGATATTTAATAATGTTCAACAACAATAATGTAATACGATAAATTAATTTGGCCAAAGTACCAATAAAAAAGAGGACTGGAATAATAATAATAACAATATTTGAAAAATAAAATGAATGAAAAACAAAAGTCAACGCTTCTCCTCCAGCGAAGAGTGTTTGAAATTCTAAAAACTAATCAAAAACAAAATAAAATCACAAATAGGTCCAAAAAGAAATAATTGAAGAAAATAAATAAAAGAGAAAATTGAAATACGCAAACATTAAGGAGAAAGAAAAAAGTTTCGAAATCAACCACAACACAAAATTAGATAATAGAAAATAAAACAAAAAAAAAACATCTAAGAAACTTATTTGACACTGAATGTAATTGAAAATCGAAAAAAAAAAGAAGAAACTAGGAAAAAAATGAAGTAGGTGCGAAAAATTAATTCGACAAACAAAGAAAAACCTACTGAGACAAATAACATCGAAATAGTAGTAAATCTAACAAAAACAACGAAAAACAAAAGAATATCGACTATTATCGGGCGAAATGTTAAATAAATGAAACAATAAAAGTAGACGAGAAAAATTAATTTAACAAAGAAAAACAAAACAATATCAAAAACGTATGATAAAAATTACAATTATAAAATCACGATTTTAGTTAATTTTGATATAAGTTACGAAAAACAAAAGAACGTCGACGAATATGCGATTATAAATAAACGAAGTAAATGCCAAAATTTAATTCGACAAAAAACAAAAACAAAGTATAAGTGTAAACAAACAACATCAAAATACGTGAAATAAAAGCAACGAAAAAAAAAACAAAAGGAACGTCAAATAGATGTAGATAGATAGGCGCTGAAAATTAATTCGACAAAAGAAAAATTAAAAAAAAAGTCAACAAACAGCATCAAAATACAAAAGTGTAATAAAAATAACGAAAAACAAAAGAATGTCGACGATTATCCGGTGAAATGTTAAATAAATGAAACAATAAAACAAACGAAGTATGCGCAAAAACTTAATTCAACAAGAAACACAAAAGAAAACTGTAAACAAACAACATCAAAATAGCTATGTGTAATAAAAGTAACGGAAAACAAAAGAATATCAATGATTATCCGGCGAAACGTTAAATAATGAAACTATAGAACAAGTGAAGAAGGCGCTGAAAATTAATTCGACGAAAGCAAAACAAAAAGAGAATTGTAAGCAAACAATATCTAAATACATACGTGCAATAAAAATAATTAAAAAAAAAGAATGTCGACAGATATCGGGCGAGATGTTAAATAAATGAAACAATATAACAAATGAAGTAGGAGGAAAAAATTAATTCGAGAAAGAAAAAACAAAAAACAACTACAAACAGACAATATCAAAATATCTACATATAATAAAAGTAACGAAAAACAAAAGAATATCGACGATTTCTACTGAAATATTGAAAACAATTAAACAAATGAAGAAGACGCGAAAAATTAATTCCACAAAGAAAAACAAAGAAGAACTGTAAAGAAACATTCGGTAGTACTAGTAACGAAAAAGAAAAGAATATCGACGATTATTCGGCGAAATGCTAAATGAATGAAACAATGAAACAAATGAAGTAGACGCGAAAGAGTAATTTTCGATATAGGAAAATTAAAAAAAAAAACTGTAAACAAACGCCATCGAAATACATGCGTGTAATAAAAGTAAAGAAAAAACAAAAGAATGTCGACAATTATCCGACGACGAAATATCATATAAATGAAATATTAAAATAAACGGAGTAGACGCGAACAATTAACAATTAACTCGACAGAGAAAAACAAAGAAGAACTATAAAGAAATAATATCAAAATACACACGTGTTGTACAAGTATACAAGTAACGAAAAACGAAAGAATATCGATGGTTATCCGGCGAAATGTTAAACAAATGAAATAATATAACAAATGAAGTAGACGCAAAAAATTCATTCAAGAAAAAAAAAACTGCAAACAGACAATATCAAAATACCTACATGTAATAAAATTAACGATAAACAAAAGAACATCGACGATTATCCACCGAAATAACGTGCGTTCAAAAACTCCCGCGTTTGCAGTTGGCGTTGGATCGGTAAACGTATGTCGGTGCTCAATTTATTTTAGTGTTCATTTTTGTTCGTCTGACACATGCAATTAATAAGTAAAGACATACTTTGTTTGTTGCTATCTCAAGTCATGGCCAACTACAAACGTGGGTGTTTTTGAACAAACGTTATTAAAAACAATAAAAAAACAAATGAAGGATACGCGAAAAATTAATTCGAGAAAGAAAAACAAAGAAGAACTGTAAAGAAACAATATCGAAATACATACGTGTAGTACAAGTAACGAAAAACAAAAGAATATCGACGATTATCCGGCGAAATGTTAAGTAAATGAAACAATAAAACAAATGCAATAGGCGCGATAAATTAATTCGAGAAAGAAAAAAACAAAAAAGAACTGTAAATAAACAATATTAAAATACGTGTAACAAAAGTAACGAAAAACAAAAGCGTAAAGAAAAACAAAATAAAATGTCGTTCATTATCCGACGAAATGTTAAATGAATGCAACAATAAAACAAATGAAATAGGCCTGAAAAATTATTCGACAAAAAAAAACAGAAAATAACTGAAACAAACAACATCAAAATATGTAGATCGCGCAATAAAAAACGAAAAACAAAAGAATGTCGATGATTATCCGGCGATACGTTAATCGAATGAATCAATAAAACAAATGAAGTAATTAATTCGATAAAGAAAAACAAAACAATATCAAAAATACGTGTGATAAAAGTAACGAAAAACAAAAGAATATCGACGATGATGCCAATTATAAACAACAATTATAAATAAATGAAGTAAATGATAAAATTTAATTGGACAAAAAACAAACAAAAAAGAACTGTAAATAAACAATATCAAAATACGTGTAGCTAAAGTAATGTAGATGTAAAGAAAAACAAAAAAAAATGTCGAGACGATTATCCGACGAGATGTTAAATGAATGAAACAATAAAACAAATGAAATAGACCCGAAAAATTAATTTGACGAGAAAAGAAACAGAAAAGAACTGAAACGAACATCAAAATATGTAGTACGCGCAATAAAAAACGAAAAACAAAAGAGTGTCGATGATTATCCGGCGAAATGTTAATCGAATGAAACAATAAAACAAATGAAGTATAAGTATTTTTGAGCTAGACCATTGAGATTTGCAGAATTGATTTTCTTTTGTGATAAAGAACGTGCAGGATTAATAAATGAAGCTTATTCAATTACAACCTGTATATGTCCTCACGTAATAATCTAGTCTAGAACTTCCTGTACATTTGAAGAAGTTGCACGAGCTTTCTACTCGACACTGTATCGTTCCAGACTAATTAGGTGTGAAATAACTGCGAGATATTTGAGTTTAATTTTTAACGAGCTATTTGTTCATCGTTTTACTGTGTTTATGGTTGTTTTGAAACCTGAGGCCTTTCAATTGCAATGACATACATCAAACACTTAAACGACCAACCACATTTAGTGTTGCATAAGTGGATCTGATAAATACATGAAAGCATTTCACACGTCAACAATGCGCTCGTCCAATTTTCAATTTGTTTTCCATCTACATCCTGACAGCCATTTTGGATGTATCGAGGAGATATTGATTCCGTCATTTACGTGACGCGTGGATTTCTTCTTCAACCCGGGTGTATTCGTTTCACATTTTTGACTGAAATATGTTCTCCTGTTTGACATGTTGATTTATTAGTGTTTTAAAAGTCATACATCACACAACCCTCGTCCTTAAATTTCAATTTACTGCTGGCGAAAGCCGGAAACAATGAGGGGGATATTTGGTTTTCAATAAAGTTTTATTATGTTGTTTTTTTTTCTGTTCTCGCGCGTTTAATTGAGGGATTGAATAAAAATCAAATTGATTAAAGCTTAAATAAAATAAATTATTGAATGCAATTCGTTAAATTACAGAACAAATATTTCAAAGCTGCTTCTCTAAATAATTAATTTAAAAACGTTCAATATTGAAGCGAAAATATTTGATGTGAAAAATTAATTTAAAAAGAGGCTGCTTTATTATTTAATCAATACAAAATGAATCTGCGAACGCAAATAACACGCCGAACGAAACCAAACATACATGTTCATTTAAAAAGCGGAATGTAACGATACGAAATTTAGATGAAATTCGCCGCGCAAATTTAATAACTTTTTTTTTTTTGGGAACGAATGACAAACCCATACGCCGGCATATTTGCTTATCATCATATATGAAAATTTGCAAACGTCGGATGCAGATGGATAACTTTTTATTTAAAAATAACGTACGCCTTCGCGTTTACATATTAAAACCGATCTCATTAAATCTACATGAATATAATTAAAATCTGCAATACCATGGCGAATGTTCAATATTTCTGCATACAGGATGATTCTTGAATAGACCGATTGTTATGTAAGTGACATGTGTAGGGTGTAATTGAATAAGCTTCACTTTTTAATCACCAAAAATGACGATACGTTCTCAATTGAGAAGGAGCAGCAGATGAACGAAATAAATACAGTCATAAACAACAGTCGCGAGACCGAGAGCGTGAATTTTAGGTGCGATCAAGTTCCGAAAATTCGTCTCTTCGTCTGCATCTAGTACCATCGTTTGGTGAGAAAACACTAAATCTACTTTAATCTAATTAAAATCTACCATACCATGGCGAGTGTTCGATATTTCTGCATGCAGGGTGATTCTTGAATAGACCGACAAAGAAAAAATGACCGCCAAAAATGACGTCTCCAAAATGACCATACGTCACTGGTTGACAAGGAGCAACTAATGAACGAAATAAATACAGTCTCCAAAATAGTTTTATGATTGTTACTGTGCGGCGACAGGCGTGAGCTTGACCCTTAAACGAAACTGACGATGTAAGAAATCGGCGTTTTGCATCGCACAAATTAAATTTTAAATTAAATACAACGTTCACCTACGCGACCATAACAAACGTTACAGCGACTTGCTCTATCAAGAACCTTGGCCGTCAATAGTCATGGCTGACCTTTCAAATAAAATTGCATGTCAGCTGCGTGTTGCATCATCAAACAGCTGCCAAGGTAACTCATTAAAGAAACCTGCGTTATGTAAGCCTAAACAAACATGATAGAGAAGTCAATATTTCGAAAATCACAATGACTCATAGGGTAAGTGGCCTACATATAATTGAATTTCAATTGAGAAACCAAAAAGGCAATTGTGTTTTGCGAAAATTATCATTATGAGACAGTAGTCGTTTGATTTACTCATCATCGAGAGTCCGAGATAGTCCAAAAATGTCAAAGTGTGTGATCGAGTTCCGAAAAGCCGTTTTTCTCTACATCTAGTACTATAGTTTGGTGAGAAAACTTTAAATCTACTTTAAACTAATTAAAATCTACCATACTTGATTCTTGAATAGACCGACAAAGAAAAGATGACTCCCAAATGACGTCTCCAAAATGGCGATACGTCCCTGGTTAACAAGGAGCAGCTGATGAACGAAATAAATATAGTCACAAAAAAAAGTTTTATAATTGTTACTGTGCGGCGTCGGGCATGAGTTTGAACTTTAAACGGAATTGACGATGTAAGAAATCGGCGTTTTGCATCGCATAAATTAAATTTTAAAGTAAATACAATGTTCACCTACGCGACCATAATTATGTAAACAAACGTTACAGAGACTCGCTTTATCAAGGACTTTGGCTGTCAATAGTCATCGCTGACCTTTCCAATAAAATTGCATACCAGCTGCAAGTTGCACCATCAAACAGCTGCTAAGGTAACTCATTAAAGAAACCGGCGTTATGCAAGCCTAAATAAACATGATAGAGAAGTGAATATTTCGAAACCGGCGTTATGCAAGCCTAAATGATAAAGAAGTCAATATTTCGAAAATCACAATGATTCATAGGTGGGTTCGCGTTTTACGAAAATTATCGTTCAGGCGGTGATCGTTTGATCATATACATCATATCATCGAGAATCCGAGGGCGTGAATTTTAGTCGAAGAATATCATAGCGTGCGATCAAGTTCCGAAAATCCGTCTCTTCCTCTACATCTAGTACCATGGTTTGATGAGAAAATATTAAATCTACTTTATTCTAATTAAAATCTACCATACCATGGCGAGTGTTCGATATTTCTGCATGCTGGGTGATTCTTGAATAGACCGACAAAGAAAAAATGGCGTCTCCAAAATGACGATACGTTGGTGGTCGACAAGGAGCAGCAGATGAACGAAATAAATACAGTCACAAAAAATAGATTTATGATTGTTACTGTGCGGGGTCGGGCGTGAGTTTGACCTTTAAACGGAATTGACGATGTAAGAAATCGGCGTTTTGCATAGAGAAGTCAATATTTCGAAAATCACAATGACTCATAGGGTAAGTGGCCTACATGTAATTGAATTTCAATTGAAAAACCAAAAAGGCGACTGTGTTTTGCGAAAATTATCATTATAAGACAGTACTCGTTTGATTTACACATCATCGAGAGTCCGAGTGTGAATATTAATCCAAAAATGTCATAGTGTGTGATCAAGTTCCGAAAATCCGTGGTTTGGTGAGAAAACTTTAAATCTACTCTAATCTAATTAAAATCTACCATACCATGGCGAGCGTTCGATATTTCTGCATGCAGGGTGATTCTTGAATAGACCGACAAAGAAAAAATGACCCCCAAAAATGACGTCTCCAAAATAACGATACGTCCCTGGTTGACAACGAGCAGCTGATGAACGAAATAAATACAGTCTCCAAAATAGTTTTATGATTGTTACTGTGTGGCGTCGGGCGTGAGCTTGATTTTTAAACAGAATTGACGATGTAAGAAATCGACGTTTTGCGAAGAGAAGTCAATATTTCGAAAATCACAATGACTTATAGGGTAAGTGGGCTTACATGTAATTGAATTTCAATTGAAAAACCAAAAAGGCGACTGTATTTTGCGAAAATTATCATTATGAGACAGTAGTCGTTTGATTTACCCATCATCGAGAGTCCAAGTGTGAATTTTAATCCAAAAGTGTCATAGTGTGTGATCAAGTTCCGAAAATCCGTCTCTTCTTTTACATCTAGTACCATGGTTTGGTGAGAAAACATAAATTTATTTGCCATTTAACTATGTGAACAGAAACTTACTCATACTTTATTTAATATGCAAATGCTGTTCCTTTTTTTTAGTTTTAAAATCATTTTGAACGCGAATTTGCATTGTTTTCGCATGATATCGCCGTGATTTTGTGTAATATCATATTGAGTCATTACATTTATAAGTATTTGTTAAAAATTGTCGTAATTATTAATCGATGATATATGACTTCTAATTAAAATTTCTTATCGTGACCTTTAAACGAAATTGACGTGATCAGCTGAAATAGGAAGTCCAAAATACTTGTTTGACAGATGATAAGAAGACGGAGAGAGTGAAGGGCAATCAAAATTAGGGTGACTGCAAATTACGACTGCGATAGTTTGCAAATTACTTAAAATAAATTATTCCGTACAAATTGTATAAAATAAAAACCTGCTTCGACATAAACAAATAAATTACTACAATTTGAAAATAAATTTAAATTTCTGTTAAGAATTCCTAGTATTTTTCTTCAATTTCAATTTCAATTGTATTGTTCAAACAAGCAATGTGTCCGTCATAAACGTTTCAGCAACTTTTATGGCCCAAAATGAAATTATAATAATTAACAAAGCAAACAGCAGCACATAATATATTTATATTTATTTAACCAGTTTCTTGAGAACGTCGGATTTTCTACTTCTCTTTAAATATTTATTTATTAGAAGTTACTAGGACTAGCCTTTGTGTACTAGAAAAACGAATATTTCATGAAGTACGGAGCTAAATAAACAGAGCTTCTTTTCTGTTATTTGGGTGGCCTATACACCAGGAGATAACAACATCTTAAAAAATGGTGCGATGAGGAGTTACATCGGGAGTTCTTTTAAATATGGCGTCGAAGTTGGCCGTGACAAGGTGCATACTGTGAACATACCAAAATTTTGATTATTTATTTTTTTTCATTTGTTACAATTAGTGTCTTTTTTCGTTTATTACAATAAATCACATTCTTGTGTCATCCTATCGTGTTGTCAAGTTCGAAACCTCGAAAGCAAGGTTAGGAAACGTCAACTTGACAACTGTCTTGATGATGATGGTTCACAATTGAATTTTCATGGCCAACTTCGACGCCAGATTAAAAAAAAAACACTAGTTACAGATAATTTCACGTACATAAACGGAATTACAAATAACAAGAACGCTTCGCGTGTATGCAAATTTGTATTGGAGAATTGAAGGCACACAAGATCTGCAACCGCGATAACGGCCAGACTAATTCATTATTGATCGTAAACATCAATTAGAACTATTTGATGTGCTTATCATTTAAGCTTTGGTATGGCGGGCAGTCAATACCGGAGATACGGTTGCGGAATTTGCAACAGCAGCAAGCCAGCCAGCCAAATGCTCTAATCACAGAGTAAAGAATGAGATAGAAAGAGCACAATGCATATTCATTCTATGCACTATTTCTGTGTGCTCGACGTGAACCTGCATTAACATCAAATAAATTTCTTTCTTGCTTTGGAAAGCCTTTTAAAACATTTGAAATTTCAAGTAATTAAGAAAAAAAAAGGTAGCTGATCGCTTTTCATTATGGTTGACGATTAATCTGTTTTGCCAGTTGAAAGTTGACAACAGTTGACAGTTGACAACAGTTGACAGTTTACAGCAAAATGAATCAGACGATAAAAGATTGACAAGAAAAAAAAAGAAGAAGAAGCCCAAGAAATAGGAAATACATCTCGGCGAATAGAAACAAGAGAAAAGCCAAACAAACGATGTCGAGTATAAAGAATAAGGTGATTCAGAAACAAAAGAAGATCGATAATTTCCCAGGCGCAGTGCAAAAAATAAATAAATAAAAAAAGAAAAAAAAGACACGTGAAACAAGCGAGTGGCAAAACAAAAAAAAATTAACGATGAAAAAGAAACAAACGAAAAGCGAAACAAACAACGTGGAAGTTTAAACAATAAGGCGGTTCAAAAACAGAAGACGATTCTCATGTGGAGTGCAAAAAAAAATTCAAAAAAAGCGAAAAATAAAGAAAAAATCACGCGAAACGAGTTAGTCCCAAACACAATTGAAAATAAAAACAAAAGAAAATTTAACGATGTCAAAGACTACCAAAAAAACAAAACGCGTCAGACGATAAAAGACCGACAAGAAGCAGCAGAAGAAGAAGCTATGAAAGGATTTCATGAAATAGAAAAAAAAAATACTTCGAAGGAAAGGACAAAAGGACAGTGAAAAAATGACGTGAAAGTATAAAGAATAAGATGATTCAAAAACAAAAGAAGATAGACAATTTTCTGATCTCTGGCGTAGTAATAATATACTTAATTGTGGCCGTAAAATAGATTCTTTTGTTTTCTTTGTTATTTTTTTTTTTAATTTTATTACTTGGCACTTCATATTGTATTCCTTCTCGTCATTTTTTGTATTTCTTTTAAAAATTTATTAATCTATTAAATTGTGTTGTAAAAACGATTACTGTTTTGTCATCATTTCTTCAATTGTTTTTCATTACTTTTATTATTCTACTGAATGGTGCTATAAAATCAATTGTCTTTTGTTTTTAGTGTTATTTTTAAAATTTAATTATTTTTGAATTTTGATAATTTTTTTATATGATTTTTATTTCGGTTTATTATTAATCTACTGAATTTATTATTAATCTACAGTAAAATAGATTGTCTTTTGTTTTTATAATTTTTTTAATTTGATAATTTTTAATTTTTATTATTTTGTTTTCTTTTTTTTATCACTTTCAAAATTATTGAAAATTTTGTTTAATTTATTAATAATCTACGAATTTCACTTCAAAATCGATTGTCTTTTGTTTTTATTGTTTTTTAAATTTCATTGTTTCGTATTTTTTTTTAAATTTTGTTGTAAAATCGATTGCCTTTTGTTTTTGTTGTTATTTTTATTTTTGAACTTTGATAATTTTTTCAAATGGTTGTTATTATTAACTTAGTATTAATCTACTGAATTTATTATTAATCTACGATTTTTTTTTGTTTTTATTATTTTTTTAATTTGATAATTTTTAATTTTTATTATTTTGTTTTCTTTCTTTTATCACCGTTCTTTTAAGATTATTAAAAATTTTGTTTTTTGATCTACTGAATTAGGCCATAATATCGAAAGTCTTTTGTTTTTATTGTTATTATTTTTTCATTTAATTATTTTGGAATTTTTATTACTACGTTTCCTTTGTTTTGTCACCATTTTTTCAAATGTTTTTTTTTTCATTATTTCGTCTCTTTGTTTGTCATCATTTTTCCAAATGTCTTTTATTATTATTTAATATTATTATTAATCTACTGAATTACACTGTAAAATCGATTGTCTTTTATTTTTATTGTTATTTTTTTTTAAATGTGTAGCGTAAATATTTTTAAGCAACGGTGAATGTGTAGTAGTGGAACACTGCCCTTAATAGCTACCGATTAATTTTGAAAAATATTTAATTTTTATAAAAACATAATTAAGGGATGATCATATCGACCACCTCAAACCTCAAAATTCTCAAACGAAAAAATTTCCGCCCGGATAAATGGGCGAAATAAATTTTAACTCGACCGGGTCCAAGTTATGCGAACAATGTGCATAATTTCCTTAGAAAAATATTTATGAACTCTCCCCCCTCGTAGGGTAAACACGGGCGGAAATGGAATGCTTCCCCTCATTCGCACTGGCGCCGTTAATATCATTATAAGGAATTTACCGCAAGCTGGAGTTCGTTTGCGTACAATTTGGCAGCAGCAGCAGCAGCAGCAGCACAAGGAGAACCGCCCCGGGTGCGCTCTTTTGCAAATTTTTTTACGAGAGGGGTTGCTCGTTTCGATCGTCGAGTTACGACGCGTTCCTCCCGCGGCTTATTAAGTTGTTTATGAAAAACTTCGTTCCGCACGCAAGTGACATCGCCGGGAAGAGTTTTCCACTTGGTAATTTTAAGCAAATAAGGGAGATGCTAAAAACTTATACATACAGGGTGAATGTTAATTGTTTTTACAAAAGAAAAGTGTAAGAAAATGATGACAATTGACAATTCTTTTACTTATTATTATTTTCATCTTCATGGTGGAACAATTGTCAGTCATCCTGTATAGGGAAAGTAAGGTATTTCGAATGCAAATTCATTAAATCGATTATAATATCATACCAACCAACCCTATAGTATTAATGCGTAAAAGTAATCAAGCTAATTGACTTATTAGTAAATTAGTCAGCTCAAATATAGGACGTGTTGCTGAACTAGAATCTGGTGGGTTCGTTCAAATTGTACGTGGTCAGCATGCAAGATATGACATATTGATTTCATGCAGTCCATGATCACGCTCCTGTTAAAGTGTTAATCCGATTTTGCATTGTGCATGTTATATTATACCACGATTAAGACACATGACAATCAGATCAATGTTAATATACGAGTACAAATCATTTATAGTAGACTGGACGTAAAATCATCTACATTTACTACAATTTAATTTTTTTTTATTAGAATGTGTTTTTGACAATGAAATCTTCTACGAAAATAATTCACAGGAGATGAAAACAACAAATAATCAAAACAGTTGATTACATGGAAGTGAAATAATGTGAATCGTCTTTCCAAAAAAAGTTGGTTTTGAGTAGCCGGGGCTTAATACTTGAAAATAAGGTAAAATCTCAGGAAAACAAGAAGAATTTCGAATGAAGTACCCCTTTTTTTTAAATTCTAATACTTAGCGAGCTGTCAAGACGAAATTGAATCACCTTCATAAATTAATGCTGATCACTGAATTATATTATGCCGTGATTTACGTGGCCTGGGGCTGAAAATCGCGGCAAAACACGCACGCTGCGAATGCAAAACAGGGGTAATTGAATAATTAAGGGCGAAGAAAGCAAAAAGATAAAGCAAATTAGTTGCTACGTCAGTTTTAAGTAACGAGGATATTGGGGGGGTGTACTGCTGATTTTTTTCTCCCATCTATTTTGGTATTAAAAAATTCAAACTTTCTTTAATGTTTTTAATTTGTTTTTATTCAACATTTCAAACGCTGAAACTTGAACATCTTCCTCTTCATTCCTGAGGTACACGCAAACATACGATCGAATTCTAATGATTTTGCGCAAAATCGCGGAGAAGAGAGCTAAGACGATGAAAATAAAACATTCAAAAGTCTTCCGAGGATTTGTTCTGTAAGAAATCAGCATTTTGCAAATCATTAAGAGTATTACGTAAGTTAAACAAACCTTCGCTGGAACGTCGCCAGTGCAAACATCATAACGTCATGATAATGAAACTGACTTTTGCAATAAAACTGCATATTGCATCATCAAACAGTCGCCGAGGTGACTCATCAAAGAAGCCGGCATTATGCAAGGATAAACAAACATGACTAAGAGCTGACGAATCTAGGTAAATCGCTGTGGCTCATACTTAATCCCACACACAGCGTTACATTTGTAATCGGAATTTTCGGTATGTCATCAATCACGGAAGTAAAAATCGACAAGTATCTTATATGTTTATGGTTGTTTTGAAATCTGAGGCCTGACATACATCAAATACTTGAAACGACCAACCACATTTAGTGTTGCATAAGTGGATCTGATAAATACATTAAAGTATTTCACACGTCAACAATGCGCTCGTCCAATTTTCAATTTGTTTTCCATCTACATCCTGACAGCCATTTTGGATGTATCGAGGAGATATTGATTCATGTTATTTCCTTCTTAATGATGAGTAAGAAAAGGATAGAGTTGTGCTTTATATATCTTTTACTTCAACACCAATTTATAGCTTGGCTATCATGATAATGAAACTGACCTTTGCAATTAAAATCACTTTCAAAGAATGCCAGAAAACACATCAGCTAAATATTGCTTAACCAAACAGTCGCTGAGGTGACTCATCAAAGAAATCGGCATTATGCAAGCATAAACAAACATGACTAAGAGCTGAAATCCTAGGAAAATCGTGGTGACTCACTCGTAAGGAAAATCTTAATCTCAGGCACAGTGTTTTGTACGTAACCGGTGTAAATCATACACAACATGGCTGATAGCGAGATTAGCTATCAGATACATGCTTGTAATCATCGGCAAGGACGTTTCTGAATCCACTTGTCTTTACAATGGGATTGTTACATTTTCTATAGTAAACTTTTAGAAATGTGTAAAGAAATTAGCATTTTGCAAATCATTAAAGGCATTACGTAAGTTAAACAAAAGGGCGTCGTCAGTGCAACTTTGGATAAAAACGGCCACCTAAGAATAATGTAAACAAATGTTACAGCGACTGCTACATCCAAGGCTTTGCTATCATGATAATGACACTGATCTTCGCAATTAAAATCGCTTTCAAAGAATGCCAGAAAACACATCAGCTACATATTGCTCAACCAAACAGTCTCTGAGGTGACTCATCAAAGAAACCGACATTATGCAAGTATAAACAAACATGATTAAGAGCTGACGAACTTAGGAAAATCGCGATGACTCATAGGGAAAAGTCATCTTGAACGGTGTGAACCATACACAACATGGCTTGTAGCGAGATTAGGTATCAAATACATACTTGTAAATATCGGCAAGGACGTTTGTGAATCCACTTGTTTTTACATTTTATAGTAAACTTTTATAAATGTGTAACAAAATGGCACTTTGCAAATCATAAGAGCATTACGTAAGAACGTCGCCAGTGCAACCTCGATTAAAAGCGCTCACCTAAAAATAATGTAAACAAATGTCACAGCGGCTTGCTTTACCAAAGGCTTCATGATGATGAAGCTCAACTTTGTATTAAAACTGCATTTAAAGAATGCCGGAAAACACACCAGCTGCATATTGCATTATAAAACAGTCACCGAGGTGACTCATCAAAGAAGCCGGCATTATGCAACCATAAACAAATATGACTAAGAGCTGACGAATCTAGGTAAATCGCTGTGACTCATGTGGATAATGTGCACCTTAATCCCGCACACACAGCGTTACATTCATAATCGGAATTTTCGGCATGAACCATAAAAAAGACCGCTGGTACCGAGACTAGAAATCAGGCAGTACAAAGAAAAACATCTTTAGAGTCTTTGTTTGGTATCCGTTTATTTTAACGGATTCGATGAACTAATCATCGTTGCTTATAGTCACCTTCGCGGGCAGGAAGGTTGTAAATCTTTCCCTTTGAAATGCGCTCGCGAAAGTAACTGACTATGGGAGGTATCGGTTTAAAGTTAAGAATGAGTCGAAGTAAGTCCAAAAACTATTTATTACATTAAATAACTGAATAAAAATGAATACATGAATTTGAAACTTATGAACCGTGAGTACCGTGCCTTATTGTCTGCGAGCATGAATTACCCGGACGAGATCGCTACGATAACTGACTGTTGATTTTACAAAAATTTGCCAAAAGGAAAAGTGACAAAGATGATCAACGGAGGGGTGACTTGCCTGATTGGCCGATACTTCTCACGGTATCAGAGAATTTATTCTCATTTCAGAAAGCTGATAAACAAATTTACAGAACACCGGAAATACGTGCCTAATAAAGCTGGGAACAGCTTCTAAACTATAGTTTCCAGTAAAGCAATATAAAACATCTGAATTTTGAATACAATAGCGTCGGCATGAATTGCCTGCAAATAATTGTGACGCTTCTCATTACTTCTCGGAATGAGTAATTAAAAACATTACATACAAAACTAAATCTAAAATGTGTCCAAATGTTCACTCTAAGTTCTAAACAGTCCTCGTATATTAAAATCGTCGTAATAAAGAAAAACGTGACGTGACTTTAATTCGCTTGACGTTTGTAAACAAGTCCATTGCTATAGAAGTCGCTGCCCGCGCACTTTAATCATTACGGATTATTTTTCTAAAATAAATCATGAAATTTATTTTCATATTAATTCAGCACGGTAAGAATCCAGTATGAAATAAAATTTTGTATTTATATCGAACGAAAAGTCTCTTTAATTGCTTCCATAAAAGTATTCACGTATTTTCAAATTCACGGATCTTGAGCTCTACGTCATTAATCACCGAAGTAAAAACCGACAAATGTCTCAGTGTTATTTCCTTTTCAATGGTGAGTAAGAAAAGGAGAGAGTTATGCTTTAAATGTCTTTTACTTCAACGCCAATTTATGGCGCAGAGCTCTTCTCTTGCTTTATCAAAAGTTTTGTCGTCATGATAATGAAACTGACCTTTGCAATTAAAACCGCTTTCGTAGAATGCCAGAAAATACATCAGCTATATATATTGCTTAACCAAATAGTCGCTGAGGTGACTCATCAAAGAAATCGGCATTGTCAAGCATAAACAAACATGACTAAGAGCTGAGAAGCTAGGAAAATCGTGATGACTCATAAGGAAAATGTCATCTTAATCCCAGACACAGTGTTTTGTACGTAACCGGTGTGAACCATACACAACGTGGCTGGTAGCGAGATTAGGTTGTTGTAATCTCCGATAATTGTCTGAACTTGATTTATGTAATCATGCAATTGATTTTATTTTATAAAGTAGTTTCTCATGCGGATATGTTGATTCCAAGAATTATTTCCTTTTATCTAACGTTTATCTACATCACTTAATATAGTTCTAGCGTTCACGTCACGTAACTGCATTTTTAGTTTTAACTCATCTTTCGCTTCACTGCAGAAATTAATTAAAGTAAGTTTTGAGCTTTGTTGTTTCGAGTCATACGTAGCTTTGTTAATTGAAATTATTAAAACTATTTTCCATACGAGAAACTCAGGGTTGTGCAACATCGAGGAGACAGACCCTAACTAACCAGTCAAAGAATTAGAACCACATATTCTGTTGGGGCTCACAAATTAATCAATAATTGTAAACTAATATTAGATTACAATAATAAACATTTTTATTATCAAAAATTAGTTTGTTTAAACTATCAAAGTTTACAACAAGGTATCAGATACATACTAGTAAACATCGGCAAGGACGCTCCTGAATCCACTTGAAATTAATAACCCTCTCCCATACCCGTAGTCCTTAATAAAATAATCCACCATCAAATTAGAACTGACTAATCGTCAATTTTGAGTTTTCGTAACTCTTTACAATGGGATTATTACATTTAAAAATGTGTTAGAAATTAGCATTTTGCAAATCATTAAAGGCATTACGTAAGTTAAACAAATCTGTAAAAGGGCGTCGTCACTGCGACTTCGGATAAAAACGCCCACCTAAGAATAATGTAAACAAATGTTACAGCGACTTGCTACATCCAAGGCTTTGCTATCATGATAATGACGCTGACTTTTGCAATTAGAACCGTTTTCAAAGAATGCCAGAAAACAACACAGCTACATATTGCTCAACCAAACAGTCTCTGAGGTGACTCATCAAAGAAATCGGTATTATGCAAGCATAAACAAATATGACTAAGAGCTGACGAACTTAGGAAAATCGCGATGACTCATACGGAAAATGTCACCTTGAACCTGGCATGAACCATACACAACATGGCTGGTAGCGAGATTAGGTAGACACATACTTGTAAACATCGGCAAGGACGTTTGTGAATCCACTTGTTGGGATTATTACATTTTATAGTAAACTTTTATAAATGTGTAAGAAATTGGCATTTTGCAAATCATTAAGAACGTCGCCAGTGCAACCTCGAATAAAAGCGCTCACCTAAAAATGATGTAAACAAATGTCACAGCGGCTTGCTTTACCAAAGGCTTTGCCTTCATCATAATGAAACTCACCTTTGCATTAAAACAGCATTTAAAGAATGCCGGAAAACAACCAGCTGCGTATTGCATCATAAAACAGTCCCCGAGGTGACTCATCAAAGAAGCCGGTATTATGTAAGCATAAACAAGCATGACTAAGAGCTGTCGAATCTAGGAAAACCGCGATGACTCGTAGGGAAAGTGCGCACCTTAATCTCACACACAGCATTTTGTTCGTAATCTGAATTTCCGGTCTGAACTGTATAAGACACGCCTGATACCGGTATTAGACATCGGACAATCAGAAGACGTTTGGTCGTAATGTCATCCACAGAAGTGACAAGTCCGTAATGTGTCCGTCTGTTTCTCTGTATTCATTACCACATGGTTTGGGGAGCGTAATTTATTTGCAAATTATGTGCAGAATGCCATTTCTTCTTATTGTAAAATTATTTTGAATTTAACTTTGCCATGGCTTTGAGTGATTGTTTCAATACTGTATAGAATTTCGTTTTATTTCAATTAAGTTTTAATTAAGACGTACAATTTGGGCGTAATAATAGAATCTCACTCTCTCACTCTCGCCATGATATCTAGAGGAGCATGGTGTCTCGACGAGGCCTTAAATTGATAAATTTAAAAGTAAAGGATAATATATCCCCTTTCTTTTTATCATTTTTAACCATTCGTTCGTCACAGTTTAAACCACCAAATCCAAATTCTATTGAAAGTCAAAACAGTTTTATAGGAAAATAAGTATAAGACGTTTGGTCGTAATGTCATCGATAGAAGTGTGTTCGAAATTCCGTCTGTTTCTCTGTATTTGAATTATTCTCGTGTTGTAGTGTTTTATTTGTTGTTGTTATCATTACTTTATACAATTTGTCGAAATTTAGGAGTTCGTATTTCCGCTGATCACACCAATTCTGTTTAAAGGTCAAGTTAACGTCAAGCGCCGTAACAATCATAAAACTATAAAACACTTTTATGACTGTATATATTTATTTGCTGTATTTTCTTAACCGTGGATATATCGTTGTTTCGAGTATAATTTTGGATTAATTATTTTTCGAAAACTAAAGTACTAAGCTCGCCAAAGAAATCTATACGTACATGAATTTTTGAGTTATTTTTTTAGTTTGAATGTAGCCTTTAACAAGTCACTATGTCTGTTCTATGGTAACATGAAAAAAGGTACAGAAATAAATAATACTTACAGTTTACAGTAGAACATATTACATGTCCCAGATCATTTGTCGGGTATAGTAGATAGAGTTTTTTTTGAAATATTTTTCCATACTCTGGGATAACGCTTCTTTTTTCGCGAAACAATTGTCAGTCATCCTGTATATAGTGATTTATCTATAGCACTTTGATGTCAATTTATTCTGCAGAGTTAAAGTTTATAAACTATGATTATTTTTGCTATGTTTTAATCCCGAAGAAATTCATTTTTGGTAATATCTATTTAAATAATTACAGGCAATTTGGGGCCCTCCTGACCAAGCGTTGCACAATATTCACAATGGGCATCGAAGGGGTTCAAGTGTAGGAGTCCAAGTTCAACAATTCAATTGTGATATGAAATACACAAAAGTCACATACAGGGTGATAGACAGGCAAAGAAAAAGTGGTAAACGAATAGAACATGAAAATTTTGTAGGTATTTTAGTTTTCCAAAAATAAATAAGGAAAAGTTATCCCCAAAATGACGATGCATCCTTGAGAAAGGGCAGCAGATGAATGAAATAAATACAGTCATAAAAGTGTTTTTCAGTTTTATTAATGTTGTGGGGCCACGTCAGACGTGGGTTTGACCTTTAAACGCTTCGGCGAGGTCAGTTCGAACTCCAAAATGATTATTTGACAAATGCATAATTAAAGAAAATTATTCCGTATAAACTAAAGATAACAACGGCCCCACTTTGAACACTTGCTTTGACAGGTAAACAAATAAATCATTACAACATGAAAAAAAATCAAATCTCCGTATTAAGAATTTCTAGTATTTCCTTTTAATTTTAATTGTATTGTAAATAAAATGTATTTTCATAAACAACATGTCCGTCATAAACATTTCGGCCTTTTTTATGGCTCAAGATTACCCTTTGGATTTTGATTAGTCGGTTTTCTTTTGACGTGCATTCGGTTAACCTTGTAAATTGATAAATTTAAAAGTAAAGCTTAATTCATCCCCTCTCCTCCTATCATTTTCATTTATAGGGTGACTGACAATTGTTTCGCTAAAAAAAATTTTGAGAGAATGATTACGGGAAAAAAGTTTGGAAAAAAAAGAAAAGTAGATTGGATTTTTTAAACATTTTTTCCATGCTCTCGGATATCGCTTCTTTTCGTGCATTTCTTCGACGGAACAACTGTCAGTCGCCCGGTATTAAACGAATTTATAAAACTTGAAAGGTTTTCTCTAGAAAATATTATTGTATACCCTTCATAAAGTGTTACTAATTTTCATTTTTCATTAATAAAGAACTACCGGACGCAATTAATTAGAAATTAAAACTGATTACGTTAATTATAAACTCGTTGACAGCGTTGTTATAATATTCATTCCATGTAACTACACGCAGACGAAAAAGTATCGACTGAATATTTTATGCAAATCTAAAAACTTTGTTAGTCGCATCCCCCAAATAAAAGTCGTTTTTATCTGCGAATACACGGTTTGCCGCGCGCCAAGAAACGCCCCGGTTTTTTGTCGGAACCGGCTGTATTTTAATATTACAAAGTGGCGTGTGTGAGCGAAAAAGCAAATCTCATAATGTAAATGTAGATCTTATGAAAGATTGAAAAGCCGACCGAAATAAAATGCGTCCAGCTTTCACGTATGAGTAGTAAATATAAAAAAGAATGTGCTCCGGGAAGCAAAAAAAAAACGCACATAAATAAGAGCGTAAAACACCCGTACCCTTCCATCCTAAAAACCTGGAGATTACTAAATTTACGCACTTTTATATCAAAGTTTTCCCGTAAGGATTTATACCTACTCTAATTTAAATTCGCCCGCCAAAGACTTTCAATGTCATTGGACAATTTATGCGACAGTTTCAGTGAGTTTTCAACTTGTAAGTAAACTTAATGACAATTTTATACAATGCTTCCTGCCCCAATAGGCGCACAGCACAGCATTTCTGAACTTTATTAACAAACCCTGTATCTTTTCGAAAAAAAAAATGTTATCCGATTTCTAAAAAAATAACATATTTAAAATAAACATGTAATTAGAAACTGAAAGGGAAAAAAGAAGATTTCCACATTAAACGCAAAACATTGATCCTTCCGAAGATAAAGTAGAGCGACTGGGGCGAAGTAGTTTCATTAAAGTTAGCTCAAGTCGATAGGTAATGATCACGCTCGCCTGGAATTTGGGTTGAAGTACGTATACCTCAACCGAGCTTCCAGATTTACGAACGAGAAGTACCGGCTTACTCGAGCAGGGCCTTTATTTACCAAACTGTTTCCCTAATGTTGCCCTTCCATCGCGTGGATGTTGCGCTAAATTGCGCGAGAAGTTGTGGTAAATTATAAACCCCCCCACTGAATGTTGTAAGTTCGTCGGTTGGAAGTGTATCTGAATTATGTGCGAATTCGGATACCTACTTTAAAATTAAAATTTATATACAGGGTGCATTATAACTAACTCTCAATACCACCACCACCACGCGATTCTCCATTGGAAACGTTGTTTAGCTCGATTCTTAAATTTTTCAGAATCAGTCATTAGGTTTAGGAGCTTCCGAACTCTATGTCTGTCATTTGTTCGTCCTTAGGTGTGTTGAAGTTAGAAACCTTAGCCGCCGTTGGAAGTCTCATATGATTTAGGAGCCTTCGCCTTCTTGGTCTGTCCTTTGGTCGTCTTTATCACTTTCGCGGAGGCTTTGATTTCAAGACCTTGAGGATCGCCCCGTGCCTTTCATTGAGAATCTTTACCTCTGCGGTGATGGTGGCGACTTTCCTGGACGTCCAGAGGTTAGATGTTAGATTCATGAAGAAATTAGGTCCACTTGGAATGTCTTACCATCAAATAACCGTCTCTTTAAAATCGAGATCCGTTTCGTGGTCAGGTCACTTAATACCTATTGGTGCCCGTGGAAACTAGGTATAAGCGGTTTAAGGGCTTGCTGGATCTGGTTAGGTCGAACAGGTTTTCTGGGCACTTTCACTTTAGGGTTAACATTTTGATTAATGTTATTCCGCCTTCTTGGAACATCCCTTTTCATCAGGAAATAGTTTCGTTAATATCAATATGAGTTTTACCTGCGTTGACCGAACCAGGGAGAGTACAATAAGCCTAAATGGCTGCTGTGCCTACGGCGCATTTTACTTATGTAGACGGGTTCTGGTCTAAAAGGGGTGAACTGTCTAGGGAAAGTAGATGTAAGGGGCTTTCTGGATCCGGTTAGGTCAAACTAGTTCTATGGGCGCGGGTTAACGTATTGATTAATGTCATTGCGCCTTTTCACAATGGCTTTTGTTCAATTATGTCTAGTTCATCATCAGAAAATAACTTCTTGATGACCTTGTGAGTAACATCTTTCATCATCCATTACCATCTCTTTAAGGATCAGAACCTATTTCATTCTCGGAACACCCACGTAGGACCAATTGCTACCTAAATGGAGTGAAGTGGCAACAAGAAAAATTATTTTGACAAAGATATTAAAAAAGCAAAAGCGAAATTCGAAAAACAAATGAATACGTGATTTGATTTTCAAAATCTTCGCGCCGGAAATCACCGGTTTCTCATTTGTTCTTTGTTTTCTTTCACACTTCTCCTGTATAGGTTTTTCGTACTTTCGTACTTCGTTAGGGTTTTGTTTTTTTTCATATTGATTGTCATTTGTTTTTTTTAATACTTTCATCAGGAATCCTTTTTCCCATTTCGATTGGGTTTTTTGAAAGTCAAAAACGTTCTTCATTTTTTTTGTTTCTAATTGTTTACCATTTTTCAGAAATTACCTAAATAATCTTTTTATTTAATAAATGTTGCGATTGTGATTTCTTTCGTTCTTTTCTCTTTGTCAATTCTCGAAAATTCGAGTTTCGTGCCAAATGTTTATTATTAATTATCTTTTTAGTTTTAATTATTTATTACGATTATTTGATTTTCTTACTTTAGGAATTTTAATTATTTTAATTACTTTTAATTTTCCCACAAAAGACTTCTTCATTTTTTGTTTTCAATTGTTTGCCATTCTTTTGAAATAAAATAGTCAGAAATTTATTTTTGAGTTTCAATTTTTTATTACGATCTTCATTTGTTTTCTAGGAATTTTAATTTTTTTTCCTGTCTATTGTATCGCTTCGTTTTTCTTGTTTTCAATTATTTAGTATTTTTTTATTTTTCAGAAATTAATTATGTAATCAGAAATTTATTTTTGAGTTTTCATTCTCCGTTACGATCGTCATTTGTTTTTTTTTAATTTTCTCTAAGAATTTAGATTTTTTCATTTTGATAGGGTTTCTTGATCGTCAAAAATCTTTTATATTTTTGCTTGTTTTTAATTGTTTACCATTTTTCAGAAATTAAATAGTCACGGATTTTTTCTTGAGTTTTAATTTTTTATACGATTTGTTTTTTTTTACATCCTTTAGGAATTTTATTTTTTTTCTCATTTTGATTGGCTCGTCGAAAACGTTCTTCATTTTTCTTGCTTTTAATTTTATTATAATTTTTCAGAAATTAAATACACAGAAATTTATTTTTAGTTTTCATTTTCCATTACGATCGTCATTTGTTTTTTTAATTTTTTTGCTGCTATCGTCATTTTTTGTTCTTCATTCTCTGCACAGTTTAAGGTCCGAACTTAATCGTGGGATGGCGCGACTAAGCGGTACGTTCTTCTTATACCTTTCTTTAGCAATTTTGATTACTTTTTTCATTTCGATTGTTTTCTCGATCGTCACAAATGTTTACAATTTTTCTTTTGTTTTTGGTTGTTTCCAATTTTTCTTTGTGTCTGTTTTTCCGTAAATGTGGCGATCGTCTTTTGTTTTCTTTTTTCCTTTTCATCGTTTGTGAATTTCATTTTTTCACTTTGGTATGATTAAATTCAATTTGTTTTGAATTTGATCATACCAAAAACGCACACAAATATTCACACTTTTCGCTTTCGGAATAATAACTGATTCAAATAGAGCATAGACGGTAATCTGGAATAATCGAGAATGTAGATGGCGTGAGGGGTTAAAATAGTAATCATCGTAATCATTGTCGGTTTTTAACGTGACATCTGTCTTTTGTTTTTGTGACCATTTGTTTTTTTCCTTTCTTTTTTTCTCTCTAATTTTTAACGTGACATCTGTTGATCGTCTTTTGTTTTTGTGACCATTTGTTTTTTCCTTTTCAAAATTTCCGAATTTGCTCTTCCTTTCGATTGTCTTGTTTGTTTCTTATCGGTTTTTTTTTAATTTTTGGTGCGTCATTGTCGATTGTCACTTGTTTTTCCTTTGAGTTATTCGAATCAAAATTTGTTTCCTCTTCTTTAATCGTCGTTTGTTTTTTATCAAGTTTTCTTTTTTCTTTTTAATGTGACGTCCGTCAATCGTCTTTTGTTTTTATGACGTGTCTTTTGTTTGTTTTCTTTTCCCTTTTCAAAATTTCCGAATCTCTCTTTTTTATGAATTTGTCTTTTGTTTTTTTTTCGAGTTTTTTTTCGAATTCAAATTTGTTTTTAATTTTTTTTAATTTTCGTCGATCGTCTTTTGTTTTCATTGCGTTTTCTTTGTTTAAATTTTCAACGTGGCATCTACTGATCGTCTTTTGTTTTCGTGACCTTTCGTTTTTTCCCTTTCCGAATTTTCCGAATTGGGATTCGCTTTGTCGATCGTCTTTTGTTTTTTTTTTTTTATTAAAGTTTCCTTTTTTTTAAATTTTGTAATATGGAATTCGTCGAATGTCTTGTTTTTTGTTCGAGTTCGTTCGATTGGTTCTTTCTTTTTTTTAATTTTCGTCGATCGTTGTTTTCATTACGTTTTCACTCTCTTTTTGATACATTTGTTGATTGTATTTTGTTTTTCCTTCCTTTGACTTTTACAAATCAAATTCGTTTCCTTTTTTTTTAATTTTAGCATATCACTTGTTGATTGTCTTTTGTTTTTGAATTTTAGTCGTTTGTATTTTGTTTTTATTGCGTTTTCTTTCTTTGTTTTGTTTTTGGTACTCTTCCTGTCGATTGTCTTTTGTTTCTTGCAATTAATTTTATTTCTTTTTAATACATCTGTTGATCGTCTTTTGTTTTTTCTTTGAGTTTTTTCGAATCCAAATTTGTTGAATTTTTTCTCCAATTTTCGCCGATCGTCTTTTGTTTTCTTTACGTTTTCTTTTTGTATTTTTAATGTGACGTCTGTCGGTTGTCCTTTGTTTTGTTTGATTTTTTTCAAACTCCTAGATCTTTTTTTTTAAATATTTTCTGTGAACCATTTAAAATGAACCGCGTCGGTATTGCTTTGTCTGCGCCTTAGTAGATGGCGCACCTGAATATTTCTGTTTTTTTTATTACTTACCGTAATTCTAATTAATGTCGCTTTACTTTTCGCCAGATGGCGTTCTGAACTGTTTACATGCAGCAGCTGAAACTGTAGGTAGAAGATTAACAGTGACGCGATTCTTTCTTGTACGTGTTAATAGATGGCGCTTTTGTTTACCGTGCCTTCGAGAAGACGACATTCCAAACTATTCCGAACGCTTCCGAAAGGTGGCGTTCTAAATAATTTTCATGTAATGTAACAATATCGTAATTTTTAAAATATCTCAATATAGCAGATGACTTTAGTGACATTTAATCCACCAAACCACATTCATTTTTTTCCTTGTCGTTACTAAAATTATATTTCCCAAAACAAGATTTACATCCAATTTTGAATGTTTAGCGCAAAAAAATTGTAGTGTACTATTTTAAACCTCAACAAATTTATGCCTCTCTTATGGAAGACATTTTTTTAAACAGAAAATTAAAATAAAATAGTCCAGCATGATTTTAATCTCGACAATACGTTTTTCTATTAAGGGCACTTTAATTTGCAATTAGTTGATATTTTGTCCACGTTCGCGTACTTAATAAGTGATTATCACGTGCCATTTAACAACACAGAAGGAAACGATTGGTTTTCGTTTCGCGCAGTTTTTGCACGTCTGGCCACCATCAATTAAATCACTATTAACGTCAGGCGCTCGATCAGTCAGAATTACGAAAGAAATATCGCCGAGCTCACAGTAAATCTACCGGAAGAGGAAATCCTTTGCAAAAAATTGCGATTTAGCGGGAAAAAATGGGAAAGTCTATCTCACTTGATATAATAGTCTGATATTGTATAATTCCATAAATAAATTAAGAATACTCCCCCCGCCCAAATATGAAAGTTAAGGCTGTGCAGTAAAGGCGGAATTCCACTGAGGCATATAATAATGTCAAATATTTAAACAATCTCAGACGTACTTTTATTTGCTTCTAATTTGAATGATAAATAAATAAACTCCTTAATACAAAATCTTGGCTAAAAACTTATCAGTATCCCCTCGTATAAGCTCAGAGGCCAATAGACATTGTTTGAGATGATCCAGCTTTAATTAGAGCGACAATTAAAGAGGCATGGGGGGGTATCAAAGCCGAGGAAGGCATTAAAAATTCTTATTAATTGTATTGAAACGTCACCTTAATAAACACAGCTACCTGACGCTTTTATCTTTCGTGTTTGCATGTTGTACCGACAATCTAATTCCGTTTTATAACAAGCATCAGATTTCAGTTATCTTTAAATCAATAAACTAATGGAAGGCATGTCGATAAAGCGCTCGGCGCGAGGCTCGAAGCTCGATCAAATTTATTTTCGTGTCTAATGGTTCCTGAAGTCGCACGTAAGATTTTATTAAAACGTTATAGGAGCGCTGAAGGGAGAATTTAATAACATTAAAATGCGCCCGTTCGGGAGAGCGTTCGAAGGCGCAGGCAAACTCGATTAAATTTAATGGTTGCAGGCTAACAATAAATGAAAGTTTCTCGGGTGATAAATAATGTTTTCGAGATAAATGCCCTACGAGAGGGGCTTTGCCTTTGAACGCCTTGATGTGTATTGAAACTTTAGGGAAATAAATGTGTTTCGCACGCCATACAATGGGACCGAAGTATTTTATTTTAAAATATACGTCGAAATGTCAGCTTTGAGCATATACATTTGCATGTCCTTGTCACTCCTAAATGTTTAAATTGTTTTCGGTTTTTGATTATGTGATTTGAGGTTAAGCCCAAAACTTATCAGTACCACCCCGTATAAACTCGGATACCAATACAGAAACAAACCATCAGCAAACTTTGACATGGTTGGTGGTGTCAACTGGCTAAATAACACAGCTGTTTAATTAAAGGAGATTTACTGATGACACCAATTGCAAATTATGGGCGGGCGAGGACCAGCGAATTTTAAGGGCAGTGCGGACCGGAAGTTTACGACAACCGTAAATTATTGGCGCAGTAACATTTTAATTTAGCAGTTCGATCTCTACTTATAGAATAAATATTTGCCTTATCATTTTCGAATTCAATTTATGAAGTTCTGGTTCGGCGCTCATTTATTACTTTCGCAGGGTGAAGCCTGGAGATTGAATTTTTAATGTGCTTCTTTTTTTTATCTTTCCCAACGCGAATGTAAACTAATAACTTCAAATTGGCTTGAAAATTTTTATCGACTTAGCTTTATGCCTCCTATGATTAAGAAACGTCATTTCTTTTATTCATTCACTTACAAGGGAAGTATCCCAACCCGAAAATTCAAAAAAAAATTTGAAACTTTTTGGGTTAGTAGTTCACCTTAGGATAAGCACGGAGCCATTTTTTTTATCGACCCATTTTATTTATGTACTTTTTCTTCCTGAACAATTGCCAGTTTTTTCACTAACGATTGTTTGTCAATTGTTTTTTTAGTGTGTTATTATTTTCTCAACGTTGCTTCGGTATTATTTTGTTCTGTATATTTTTTCGATTGTCACTTGTTTTTCTTTACAACGATTGTCAATTTTTTGTTCAATTTTTAAGTTGGCTTTTGTTTTTCTGTTCTACTTCAATATTAGTTTACGTCTTTCTTTCGTTCGTGACCGCTATTTTGATCACCAAGAATCTTCATGAACAAATGTCAGTAGCATTTCTCTCACTATCCATCGTCAATTGTTTTTCTTCGCGAATAGTTGTCAATTGTTTTTCTTTTCAGTGTGTAATTCTTTTCTAAATATTTGCTATTTTTTCTCAGTGTTATTTTATTCTGTACATTTTTTCGATTGACACTTGTTTTTCTTCAAACGATTGTTTATTTTTTGATCAATTGTAAGTTGTTCTTTGTTTTTGTTTTTAACGTTCTCTTTCAATTTTTTTTTTTTCAATTTTTGTATTTTTTTTTGGAACAATCGTCAGTTCTTTCTTTTTCACTAAAAATGGTTTGTCAATTGTTTTTTTCAGTGTGTGATTTTTTTTCTAAATGTTCGCTATTTTTCTTCAGTATTATTTTGTTCTGTACACTTTTTCGATTGTCACTTGTTCTTCATCACAATGATCGTGAATTATTTGTTCAATTGTAAGTTTAAGTTGATTTTCATTTTTCTTTTAACTGTACATACTTCAATATTATTGTACGATTTTCTTTTCGTTCTTCTTGAACAATTGTCAGTTGTTTGTTTTTACTAGCGATCGTCAATTATTTTTCATGAGTTTCAATTTAAAATTTTGCTACTTTCCTTCAGTTCGTTCTGTATATTTTTTCGATTGTTACTTGTTTTTCATCACAACGATTGTCAATTATGTGCTCAATTGTAAGTTGAATTTTCTTTTTCTTTTTATTGTTCTTCTTCAATATTACTTTACGTGTTTTTTTCGTTCGCGGTCGGTATTTTGATCATCAAGTAACTTTAGCCTTTGGTTTATTCCCACACTTACAATTGTAAAGACAATTGTTTCTTTTTTCATTTAAACATTCTTTCTTCTTCATGAAGATTGTCAATTATTTTTTTGTTTTTATTTTCGTTGTTTTCCTTTAATCTGCTTTTATGACTTTCTTTCATTCGGTGTATTTTTTCTTCATGAACAATTGTCAGTAGCGTTTCTTTCATTATCGAAGTTGTTCTTTGTTTTTGTTTTTACGGTTCTATTTAAATATCATTTTGCGATTTTCTTTTGTATCTTTTCCTTTTTGAACAATTGCCAGTTCTTTCTTTTTCACTAAAAATCGTCTTTTTTTCAGTGTGTAATTCTCTTCTAAATGTTTGCTATTTTTCTTCAATATTATTTTGTTCTGTATATTATTTTTTCGATTGTCACTTGTTTTTCATCACAACGATCGTCAATTATTTGTTCAATTGTAAGTTGATTTTTGTTTTTCTTTTTACTGTACTTCAATATTATAGTACGACTTTCTTTTCGTTCTTCTTGAACAATTGTCAGTTGTTTAAAAGACAATTGACGATCGTTAGCAATCGTTAATTGTTTTTCATGAGTGGTTGCCAATTGTTTTTTTTTAAATTTTGCTACTTTGCTTCAGTATTATTACGTTCTATATATTTTTTCGATTGTCACTTGTTTTTCTTCACTACGATTTTCAATTTTTTGTTCAATTGTAAGTTGATTTTTTTTCCTTTTTATTAAACTTCAATATTCTTGAACAATTGTTAGTTGTTTTTTTTTGCACTAACGATCGTCAATTGTTTTTCATGAGTGATTGCCAATTGTTTTTTTTTCCTAAACTTTTCTTTCAGTATTATTTCGTTCTGTATAGTTTTTCGATTGTCACTTGTTTTTCTTCACAACGATTGTCAATTTTCTGTTCAATTATAAGTTGTTCCTTGTTTTCGTTTTTACTGTACCTCAATATTATTGTACGACTTTCTTGTCGTTTTTCTTGAACAATTGTTAGTTATTTTTTTGCACTAACGATCGTCAATTGTTTTTCATTAGGGTTTTTTTTTCTTAAACTTTTGTTACTTTCCTTCAGTATTATCACGTTCTGTATAGTTTTTCGATTGTCGCTTGTTTTTCTTCACAACGACTGTCAATTTTTTGTTCAATTTTAAGTTGGCGTTTGTTTTTCTTTTTATTCTTTTTTCTTCTTCAATTTTATTTTACGACTTTATTTGGTTCGTTCGGCATACTTTTTCGTCGTGAACAGGTGTTTTTGTTTTAACGAACGATCGTCAATTATTTTGTCAATTATTTTTTTAATTGTTTTTTTTTGCTTTTTTGTTTTTCTTTAATATGATTTTATGACTTTTTTTTCGTTCAGTATACTTTTCCTTCATGAACAGTTGTCAGTTATCTTTTGTTTTTACTGACGATCGTTAATTGTTTTTTATGAATAGTTGTCAATTGTTCCTCTTTCTATGTGTTAATTCTTTTTCTGTGTTGTTTTTTTTTTTCACTAAGATCGTCAATTGTTTTTCATGAGTGGTTGCCAATTGTTTATTTTTCCTAAACTTTTGCTACTTTCTTCACTATTATTTTATTCTGTCTATTGTCACTTGTTTTTCTTTACCACGATTGTCAATTTTTTGTTCAATTTTAAGTTGGCGTTTGTTTTTCTTTTTATTCTTTTTTCTTCTTCAATTTTATTTTACGACTTTATTTGGTTCGTTCGGCATACTTTTTCGTCGTGAACAGGTGTTTTTGTTTTAACGAACGATCGTCAATTATTTTGTCAATTATTTTTTTAATTGTTTTTTTTTGCTTTTTTGTTTTTCTTCAATATGATTTTATGACTTTTTTTTCGTTCAGCATACTTTTTCTTCACGAGCAGTTGTCAGTTGTCTTTTGTTATTATTGACGATTGTTAATTGTTTTTCATGAATAGTTGCCAATTGTTTCTGTTTCCATGTGGTATTCTTTTTCTTAACTTTTGCTACTTTCCTTCAATATTATTTCGTTGTGTATACATTTTCGATCATCACTCTATTTTGTTTTTCTTTTTACTATTCTCTTTCAATATTATTTTACGACTTTCTTCCGCCGTTCGGCATATTTTTTCTTCGTGAACAATAATTGTTGTTCTTTTCACGAACGACCGTCGATTGTTTTTCTTCGTTCATTCTTTTTTAACGAAGATTGTAAATTATTTTTTTAAATCGTTTTTTTTTTGCTGTTTTCCTTCAGTATGATTTTATGGCTTTCTTTCGTTCGGGACAATTTTTCTTCATGAGCAACTGTCAGTGGCCTTTTTTCCGCAAACGACAGTCAATTGTTTTTCTTCACGAATAGCTGCCAATTATTTCCTTTTTTCAGTGTATTTTTTTCTAAATTCTTGCAAATTTTCTTCAGTATTATTTCGTTCCGTATCGTTTCGATTGTCACTTGTTTTTCTTCGCGATTTTCTTTTTAATTGTAACTTGTTTTTTCGTTATTCTTATTTTTATTTTATTTGACTTTTAACCTAAGTAAAGACAGACGTATTTCTTGCTATTTCAAGCCATGACCAACTCCAAACGTGGGAGTTTTTGAACGTATTATATGTTTTTAATACAGAACGTCAGTAGAACACGCAAATTATTAGAATTACAGATGTTAAGTTCGTGAAACGACGTGGAATTAATGAATGCAGTAGATATGCTGGATGCAAACAGAATAAAAAGAAAAGCAAATATATCGCTGTGGAGATTCTCTTGGGGTGCTTTACACCACAACTCGAAAGTCAAGAAAAATCGAACTAAGAGAATTCTTTTTATTACGATTGGAGGAACTATAAATTTCCCCCCGTTTTTATGTGTATACGCGAGGGGACCAGCGATTAAAGAGAGAATCGGACCTTCGGAAGCGAGTTACATATAAATACACGTATATATATTTTTTTTAAGTTTCGTTGTGATAATAAAGCTTACGCAAGCGAAACTGACGATTCGGAAAATCTCATGAAATCTCTCTCTCACCTTATGCGGGCGGCCATTTATTATACTTCCGAAAAAATCTTTCCCTTCTATGATGAATGGAGTTTTTATTCGCGGAACATTTTTCATATCGTCCCACTTTCGGCCCTAATACTGGAAGAATGAAATGTTTACTCCTGAATTTATAAATCCCAAGTCTATGTATAATTGATGAGCTTTATGACTTCCTAGATATAAGAGGGACACACATACATACAGGGTGATTCTTGAAGAGACCGACAAAGAAAGAATAGACGTCACAAAAAAGTTGCAACTCTTTCCATTGCGCTTCTTCTCTCCGGCATTACTCAAGCTTATTTCAAACGAAGCGCTTCTCTTAACTCTGAATACTTAATGTTTTTGTAGACGCGTTGTTATGTAAATTTGAACACCGCCCTTTTACGACGATTTACATCTTTTAAGTATGAACTTTTTGCAGCGCCTCCGTTTCCAGTGCCTCGCGAAATCAATTTTTTGGGCGCCTCCGTTGTCGTTCGAAATTTAAAATCAGGAGGAACTTTGAACGTGGTTCGCTCTCTTCACGAGGAGCATTTCCATCAAATTTCATCCATCCTACATTTATGATCGCGGAGGGCACGTGCCTATGAAAATATGAGGAGGATCCTGAGCACACATAATAACTTGTGTAAACATGTAAATATTATTCCATAAATATATGTTCTCCGTTCGTCTTTTTGCTTCGCTGAGGAAATGTGCAGCAATTTTTGTGTGCACGCTATTTCGATTGAATTCTATTTTGCAAATTAGCTACGCCGACAAATTGATTCAACAGGAAGTTGTAAGTTAATGAGCGGACCAACTGTCTCTTGCTGAAGTTGGCAGACTGGTAACTTTACGGTTTATATTCGAACTAATCCAACAGCAATTTGAGTTTGAGTGGTCAATCTGTTAGCTAACGCTTTAAATACTCTATGGAAAGCACACGATTGATTCTCCAAACACTTGCAAACGTCTATTATTAAATTAAAAAAGAAAATCCTGCAGTTTTTCTAAAAGTGTCATCATCATCTTCAATCATAATCTCAGTTTAAAAAAAAAAACCAATTTGTTAAAACGCAGGCAAATGGCGAAACAAATCTACTTTTATTAAAGTAACCACGACGTGAAACGCAGGAGGAAATCGCTTATTATTTAATAAGAAAATGTGGCAGGAAAAACAGGAAGGGTACGGTAAACTAAGTGTGACGGCTTGCATTATTAAGGTCCCAGATGAAATCCTCCGGTTTTAGCATATGCTGGCATGTTTCTATTGCAAAATTTTATTCATTCGCTTCTCTCCATTCTTGAACTTCAGTGACCGTAGAATACTGAGGCGTGAGGCGGTGAAATGGGTATATTTCATACAATATGGAAACACCTAGATGTTTTTTAATTTATTTTTCTCCTATTCTTGGTTACACTAATTATTATTTCTTCTCTTTGTATTTAATTAAATAATTTATTACTGGCACGAGGTATTGTTTTTGTGGTTGGTAATGCAGGGCCTTTAATTCCCGCTCATTAAAATATCTTTGACAGAATTTTAATTTTTTTAATTTTGAAAAATCCATAGATTATTCCAGTTCAAATTTTAAAGTTTATGTGATTTCCGGTTAATTTAAATTTTAATTTAATAATTTTTAAAATACTTTTGTAATACACTTGAACCCATCAATTCCATTATCTAACTTCTACTTCCTCATTAGCAAACCTAATTTTTCGTGGTTTGATAACGATTTGCATAAATTCGCTTGTGATTTAAAAGGATTGCTTGCTCTTTGTAAAATGTACAATGAACCTTATTGAGTAAATACATATTTTAAAAAAGCAATACTTCGAAAACAAAATACTAACGTCTTCTAATAAATCTAAGACTACATGGGACGTTATAAATTTAGCAAAGGCAAAAAAGGATTCTGGTTTTTATATATCCTTATTCCCTGAAAATTTGAGCATCAACCCAAACATTGTAACCGAGTTGTTCAATGACCGACCATTTCAGTAGTATTATTTTCAACACAGATAAGTAATAAAAAAAATCATTTCAATCAGGATAAATATATCTAAAACAAATTTCATAAGTATATCTTTAACGGTATTTGAAATATTTCGGTGTTTTGTCTATCACTGTATACAGCTTGCGAACTGCTGCTAAGGTCGCACCCACACTTCGTTCTGTAGTGCGGAAAGGCGACGTCTTAGATGATGCTTTAATATTATTACTTGCTCTGCTTTACTAATTATTACTATTACTAATTATTAAATTTACCGATTATTTGATACGCAATTTAACTTACTTCGTCGTAGTATAATTTTCAACATAGATTATAAGCAAAGTAATAAAAAAAATCATTTTATTCGGGATAAATATATTTAAAACAAATTTCATAAGCATATCTTTAACGATATTTGCAATATTTCGGTGTGTTGTCTATCAATGTATACAGCTTGCGAACTGCTGCTAAGGTCGCACCCACACTTCGTTCTGTAGTGTGGAAAGGCGACGTCTTAGATGATGCTCTCATATTATTACTTACTATGCTTTACTAACTATTACTATTACTGATTATTAAATTTGCCGATTATTTGATAGGCAATTTTACTTACTTCGTCGTTTGTTTTCAAAAACAGTTTTTAGTTTTTTTCTTTATAACAATCTTTATTTGCTATTTATTATTAAAAATGTTTAATTTTCTTCTTAATAGCGAATCTATCATTTTCAAGAGCTTTTCTTTTAAATTTCTTTTCAAAATCTCTTCAGATGACGTTGATTTTAAGACGCGCGAATTTTTAATTACTTTGACGTTAACATCAATGCTTTATCAACAGATGGCGCTGCATCAAATTACAGTTTAAATAACTCGCGGAAAGAAAAACGATCGAAGAAGAAATATGTATTTCTTGCCTTAATTATCCTAAACGTTAGCAACGTAATATTTTTATCGCTGTAAACAAATTCTTCTTCTAAATTATTTTCTGGTTTCTAGCCTTTTCATTTTATTTTTGTTTCCTCGGTGGTCTGATTTGTTTTAATTCATTTATAAACAGGTTTACATTTTTTTTTTGCTTAAAAAAGCAGTTGGCAATGTTTATTTAATTTCTAATAACTGAAAACAATTGCCTGTGACGTTATTTTCTGATCTTCCGTTATCTTTTCTTAAAGAAAAAACAATTGACAATATGCACATACATTTTAAAAGCAATAAACAATTGCCTACAACTTATTTTTGATCTCTAGTTTTCTTTCTTTTATTTTTTTTTCTTTCTTCACAGGCGATCTTCAATTGTTTTCCGTCTGTATGAATGGTTTTACGTTTCCTTCACTTAAAAGAAAAACAATTGACAATATTCAGGTAAATTTTAATCGCTTTAAACAATTGCCTACAATTCTTTTTAAACATTAATTTTTGACCTTATTTTCGTCTTCTTTTCTTCATGCACGATCTTCAACTGTTTTTACTTTTATGCGTAATTGAATAATTGAAAACAATTGTCAAGGTTTTCTACGACGTTATTTTCTCGTTATTTATTTCCTTTTTTTTTCGTGGATGATCTTCAATTGTTTTTCGTCTTCATAAATGGTTCCATATTTACTTAAAAAAAAACAATTGACAATATTTAAATACATTTTAATAGCTGTAATCAATTGCTTAGAATATTTTCAATGTTAATTTCTGATTCCCGTTTTCATTTATTTTTTTCTTTCTTTCTTCATAGGCGATCTTCAATTGTTTTTCGTCTTTGTAAATGATTTTATAGTTTCTTTAGTTAAAAAAAAAACAAATTGGCAATATTTACGTAAATTTTAATCACTTCAAATAATTGCCTACAATTTCTTGGCTTTTGTCTTTGCTTTTTCCTTCAGTATTATTTTGTTTTGTATATTTTTTCGATTGTCACTTGTTCTTCATCACAACGATTGTCAATTATTTGTTCAATTGTAAGTTGTTCGTTGTTATTGTTTTTACTGTTCTCTTTCAATATCATTTTACGTTTTCCTTTTTTTCGGTGTATTTTTTTTTCTTTTTGAACAATTGCCAGTTCTTTCCTTTTCAGTACCGATCGTTTGTCAATTGTTTTTGTTTTCGGTGTGCTATTATTTTCTAAATGTTTACTATTTTCCTTTAGTAAGTATTATTTGGTTCTGTATATTTTTTTGATTCACTTGTTCTTCATCACAATGATTGTCAATTATTTGTTCAATTATAAGTTGATTTTTTTGTTTTTCCTTTTAGTGTACTTCAGTATTATTGTACGACTTTTTTTTCGTTCTTCTTAAACATTTGTCAGTTGTTTTTTTTTTCACTAACGATCGTCAATTGTTTTTCATGAATGGTTGCCAATTGTTTTGTTTTTCTTTCTTTCTTTCTTCAAAGGCGATCTTCAATTGTTTTCTGTCTTTGTAAATGACTTTATAATTTCTTTGTTTTGTCTTTGTTTTGTCTTTTACAATCAATTTGTTTTAATCATTGTTTATTATTGACTTTACTTTTTTTTACTTTTCTTCATGGATGATTGTTTTTACTTTTGATAATAATAATTGAAAACTATTGCAACAATTCTTTTTCTTTCTTCGTGAGCGTCCGGGTTTTTCTTTATCGTAAATAGTTTTGTTTTCTTTACTTAAAAGAAAAAATCGTCGTAAATTTCAAACGCCGTAAACAATTGCCTACAATATCTCTTTAATATAATTTCTTGACAGGCGATCTTCCATTGTTTTTCATCGTTATAAAAATAGTTTGAGATTTGCTTTACTTACGGAAAAAGAATAGAAATTTTTTTATTTTCTGATTTTTCTCTCTCTCTTGTTTATTTTTTTAACTTTCTTTCTTTATGGCTGCTTTTTTTTGTTAGTTTTGGATTGACTATTACACCGCACAACAGCGGTGTTGCATCCAACAATATTTCTGATTTTGAATAAAGTATTGGCTCTCATTGAAGAACTGCAATCAATTTTATTGCAGCAGCTCTAGTTTTTGAAATATCGAACAAAGATAGTTTGGCAAAAAATGAATGATTTTGGAATTTAACATTTTACTAAGTAAATTGAAAGAGATAATTTTTTTTATAAGATTGGCGACCATAATCAGTCTTTTGAGAACTTCTTTGAAGATTCCAACAATAGTCAGCCTACTATCTCATAAGTAGATAAAACAGAGGTATTTTGTGTATCCATTTTGTTGACCCAAAAGTAAGTTGAGCATTTTTATATATAGTTAGTTCCTTTTCCTTTTTTTTTAAACTGGATGTTACAAAAACCTTGTTCAACTGAAGACGTTGTTCGTCCTTTCATTGTTTTTTTTAGTTTTTGGTAACGATTTTTGTTTTACTTGGATATTTTCCGTTAAAGGCTTGTTTTGTAATCAATCGTCTTTTGTTTTAATTTTTTTGACTGTTTTTTGTTTCGCCTTTTTTAAAATTTTAATTAAATTATTATTTTTTCCAGTTTGACTGCTAAGGACAGATAACTTTTGTTATACTTTGGAGTAAAAAGAGAAGATGATAATCTTTTGTTGATTTTCATATACTAATAACTATATAGTTTTCTTTTCTTTACTGAAAACGCTATTAATTTTTGGTGTTCTTAGTTTCATTTAATTAAGTTTCGTGGCTCTATTAGGGGATAGATGAGCACCCTTGTAAATCTTACTCGCACCTGTTCACGTGTTTAAACAATCCAAATAAGAACGGGTCGTTTTCACCCCTGCCTGCCTGTATCAAATTAAATATTGAAAGCGCAAGGATTTACACGCATTTTCCTGACTACGTGCAGCAACCGACGACTCAAAGCGAGGTTTCCTTCCACAAATGCAAATTAATTCACGGATGACTGCCATTCACCGCACGGAACGTAACAAACACGGATTTTTAACTTTCGATAAAGCCGCGTTCAAGTCGGCCTAATGGAGCTTTTGAAATTTTAAAAGCCCTGAAACATTAAGATTTGTACCTGACAGCGGCGCTCGATTTATGTTTCAGCGGGAGCTTTTTAGAATATTACTGCGCGGATTTTTTGGGGAGGAGAGTGGCGTTTCTTTGTGTGGGTTGTATGCACACTAAAAACGTACTTCATTTGATTAAAATTGCTTTCGAGAAGAGTCTATGGATAAATACGCTCGTAGTATTTTGAGTTGTTTAAAAACACGAAGCAAATAATATTTTTTTAAGCGTTAACTGAATGAATAATAACTCGATCGGATCGAATGAATCTGAGTTAAGAATACGACTAGAAGCGGCAAAACTGTATCACGAAAGTTATACGTTCTAAGTAATAAGGAGATGGTTATACAGGGTGACTGACAATTGTTCTGCCAAATAATTAACATACCTGCTCGCAGATTGATCGAAAAGCGTTGTTGGAAACTACGGTGCCACATTGTATGAGGATTTTTTTCTGCCCACACTGCATCCCTTGTAAACACTGATGCGTCGTAACGCTGTGCATACAAACGTCAGGGAGCCAATGCATTTTCACTATATTCGTTGTAAATTAAAATCATGTCCACAAGAACAGTATTGGAAAATTCGGACAAAGTACAGCTGACAACTGATCCACTTAACAGCCGATGCTGACATCAACAAATTTCTCCGAGGACGTAATTACGTCATAAAAATAAACCAGGGACTATCAAACTGTTTCATCGTTCGCCAAAAACATTTATCATCTCTAATATTTATTAATCAATTGTTATACAAAAACTGCTTCATTCTATCATTTTTAATGTAAACTTTCACTGGTTTAATTTTTTGTATGAAGTTAAGAAACATGCAGTATAATGATCAAGAAAGCATGACTCGAAATAAAACATTTAAAACATGTATAACAAAAATATTCTTCCACTGATTAATTTATTTATATTTTTTCGTTGCAATGTTTTTTAATACAGAAGTTAATTATAGCAAATGCGTTTCCTAGGTGGCGTTCTATGTACGTAGCTGTCTGTGTAATCCTCGGAGACTCGCGCCATCATTCTGGCGCTGCGCTTCATTAAACAAAAGCAAGCAAGTCGACTTCATCATTAGAATATTCCGACGGGAAAATCAAGATAACGGCGAAATTTATGCAAGAGCAACGAGCCCCTTCAAGTGTATCGGTCCTCTCTTTATGCAACTCTGGTGACGGCATTAACGTAAAGTCGCAGTAACCCTGGTGGTAAAGTAAATACTGCGAGGGTTCTTGACATAAATAGAAAATGAGCTAATTTTCTTCGCCTTTCTGCAACGGTTTTACGCAAGTGAAATAAAGGGTAATTAAACGTTCGTGTTACGCTTTGAATGAAGTTATTATCACTGTTGCATAAGTTAACGTAAGACTAATATAGTGCTGATCCGCACAAGAATATTAAAATTGCGCGCGTTTTTAATGTCTTATATAAAACAACTTTTACCAATCGTAGTTGGTCAATTTTTATAAATAACTTAACATGATGCAATCTACAACTGTTGTAAATACAATCTTCTTGGAATATTCAAAATTGTAGAGTAGAGAAAAAACGTCAGAAAGCCCGAATGTGAAAACATGTAAAAATAAAACAGGAAACAAAAATTACAAAAAAATACAACGTTCATCATTGAAGAAAAAAGAAAAACGAGAAAAGAGTCAATCATTTGTAAAATTAAAGACAGTCGGCTTCCAATAAATACACGGTGTGGGACACCCGGTATATCGAAATTTGTAGGAAAAAATGAGAAAGGAATCGACCAGTTGTGAAACAAAAGCCAAGATGGAATAAAATAACAAAAATGTGTATGCTCTTGAAAAAAGAAAATCGTTTGTCTAGAAATAAAAAAAAAGTATAGAAAATTGAAAGAAAAACGAAAAACAAGTTGTAAAACAAAAGCCGATAGACTTTGAATGAAATGTTTAAAATTGAAAAAGAAATCTGGTTGGAAAATGAGAAACGATCTAGAATTTAAAAAAAATAATTAAAAGAAGAAATGAGAAAAGATTGAACATTTCCGAAATAAAACACAATCGAATAAAGCAATGAATTTTCCAATCTTGAAAAAAAGGAGGAAAACATAAAGAAATTGAAAGAGAAAACGAGTAAAAGATTGAACGGTTGTGAAACAAAAGACAATATGAATTTCTAAAATTAAAAAAAAAAATTGCTATAGACATCTGAAAGAAAAATCAGATGTAATTGTGAAACAAAAGACAAACGCATAAAATATAATTAAATAAAAGAGTTTATTATAAAACAAAAGAGATCTAGAAATTCTAGAATTAAAAAAATAGTCGTCGAAATTTAATAGAAAAAATTAGAAGAGATCGACGAATAATAATTGTGAAACAAAAGATAATCGAACAAAATAATAAAAAGTTTGAAAAAAGAAGTCAAAAACGTTATCTAGAAGTAGAACAAACAAATATATAAAAAAATTGAAAAAATAAAGAATCAAAGCAGTTGTAAAACAAAGGACGATCGACTTTGGTTACAATGTTAAATTTTTTTTTTTTAAAACAAAGCTGTCTGTAACACAAAAGACGATATAGAAAATCTAAAATTTAAAACTATGATATAACCGAAAATAAAAAAAAAAAAAACAAAAAACGATCGACTGTAATTTTAATTTCATTTCATTTTCTGACAAAAGACGATCTAGATTCTAAAATTTGAAAAATATATAGAAAAATAGAAAATAACAAGACGTGAGACAAATGACAGTTGAATAAAGTTATAAAATGTACAATCTTCAAAAAAAAGAAGATCGTCAAAAAGATTATCTATGCATGTAAAACGAAAATTTGAAAGAAAATTCGAGAAAAAGGATAAACAGTCGTAGAACAAAAGACGTTCAATTTTGAATGAAATGTTTAACATAGAAAGAGAAAGATGGTTGCAAAACAAAGAACAATCTGAAAATTGTAGAATCAAGAAAAAATACATTATCGACATTTGAAAGGAAAAATGAGAAAAATGTGAAAACAAAAGGGAATTTAGTAAAATATTAAAATGTTCAATTTCAGAAGAAGAAAATTCAAAAAGACTATCTAGAATGAGGCGAAAAAAAAAAGAAAAACGAGAGAAAGATTAGAGATCAAGCAGTTGTAAAACAAAACACGATCGACTTTGAATAAAATGTTCAAAATTAAAAAAGAAAGCTGGCTGAAAAACAAAGAAAAAAACAACCAGAATTGGAGAAACATATTTATCGAAGTTTGAAAGAAAAAAATGAGTAGTTAAACAAAACCAGTAGTGAAACAAAAGATAAGCGAATAAAACAATAAAAAAAACAATAAAACGTTCATTTTTTTGAAAAAGAAGTATCTGGAAAGAAAACAATCCAATTTAAAAGAAAAAACGACAACAAGAGTAACTAGTTGCAAAAGAAAGAAGAAAATTAGTTGAGAAACAGAATTTCAAAACTTAATTAATTCATTCGTAATCATTTCATTAGAAAAAAGTACAGTCGCAAGCAAAACAACTGACTACCATCAGTGTTACTTTTAATTTGAAAATAAAACAAACTAGAATAAAATTGTTTACAATAGAAAAATATTTAAAAAAATGAAAGAAAAATGGACTAGTTGTAAAGCAAAATAAAACAAAAGACGATCGACTTCCAATAAAAAAAAACAAAATCGTTTAAAAATGAAAGAAAATCCACACTTCCAGACGAAAGAACCACAAAAACAAGGAAATATGAAAATCAATCAATCAAGTATATCAAAAGACAATCAAGCTTGGTCAACACAGTAAAAATGTTTTGAATAAAAAAAAATACGTAACGAAGGAATTAATTAGTTGATAAAGAAAATACCGAAACCGAAAGAAAAACAGAAGGGATGTTTGAATTTTGATTGTAGTGGATTTCTCGAGCATCCTCTGTACAACTGTTTCGGCTCTATTTGGGGTCTCGTCGGCAGAAGCGTAACTCGAAAATGCCTAGTTATTCGCAAATACAAAGTAACAGTAAAAAAAGTTTAGATCGCGATATCCTGCGAGGTCCCAAATAGGGTCGAAACAGCTGTAAAGAGGGTGCTCGAGGAATCCATTGTAACCAAAACTGACGTGCAACAAAATTTTTAAAACTTTCATTATGCTTTGACAGCACGCATGGGATGGCATGGGATGACTTATTAAGTAGCAAACTGTATGCCCAAAGATTTGAAGACATTTCTACAAGATTCTTGCAGATTAATACCATCTATAGCCCGAAATATTATTTTTTGGCAACGGAACATATTTAATGAGTGTGAGGAATTGCCCCAAAAGCATAGCATTTTTGATTAATAAATCTAAGTCACTCGAGTTGCGATTAAAAATGATGTGAGACGCCTTTTCAGAATTTAAGTAAGTCGTTAGCACTAGACCAAGACGTTAACTTCGTCAAAACACATTTTCCGCACAACAAACCTTTGCATTTATCAGAAATCACAAGCGGTGTGTCGTCAGTGTGAATGGTGAAAGCAGTTTCTTTGCTTATTTTATCCAAGTTGTTTATATAGATTGTAAAAAGCATTGGACCTAAGGTTGTTCCCTGTGGAACACACATAATCAGCTTTGGATTCGTCATTTCCACGTAATGGAAACATAGTGTTTTCTGTCCACCAAAAAATGACCGTATCCACTCAAAGGCCACGCCTGTGACACTTAAGTCAGATAACTTGTTCAGCAATACGTCATGGTTGATGCAGTCGAATCCCCTGCTGAGATTACAGACAAACCCAACAGGACACCTTTAGTCTCTAAGGCAAAAAGAACTTTGTCATATAAAGCCTTCATAGCAACATTAGTGGATTTTCCTGGTTGAAGTCCATACTAATTTACGAAGGGTCAGAAAATTCAATAAGCGTTCCATTAAAGCAGATTCAAGTGGCTTAGAAAATGGAGAGATTTAAGGTAATTATTAACTACATTTGGACTCCCTTTTTTGAACTTTTCCCAATGCTCAAGCTATCTGGAAATCTTCCGCTTATATATGAAGTAATGGTTTCAAAATAACATGACCTTTTTTAATCAAATTTAATTAATTAATTAATTATTTTTCCTTTTTTAAAATGATTTTTAATATCATGTCGAAAATACCTATAAACGAAGTAAGAGGGAAAACTGATTTCAAATTTCGCACCAAAAAATTGTAGTTCGGCAAATAAACACAGGTGGCGTTGGCATAACAATTTTTTTTAAGTACTAATGGCGTTCTCGATTGACTTTACTCTCAGAGTTTTCTCATTTTATTTTAAGCTCATGTAAGTAATAATAAAGAATGGAACAGATCCGGTGAGAAAATCACTAAGTTGATATCAGTATGTGAACTTTGAAAAAGATGAGTTGGTAGCAATGGCAGGAAGTGTTACCAATTCGAAGGAATTTTCTCTTTTCATGGACTCCTTAATGTCATGTGGGAACAAGGGAAGCTTTATTCATTTTCGTGAATTTGTAATTGGACGTAGAAAATGGTACAGTTACTTCAATCCATCTTCCATTCTGTTGGTTGGAGAATTATGGATATATAAATAAAGTAAAGAGGAAAAATTGATTTCAAATTTCGCGAGGAAAAATTGTAGTTCTGTAAAACATCCACAGATGGCGCCGGCGTAACAATTTCAATTTTTTTAAATAATAATGGCGTTCTCGATTGACTTCTCTATAGCACTCTCAGAGTATTCTCATCTTAATTTAATCTCATGTAAGTAATAATAAGAGATGCAACAGATTCAGTGAGAAAGTCACTAAGTTGGTATCACTATATGAACTTCAATAAAAGTTGTTGTAGCAACACTGGCAGGAGGTGTTATCAATTTCCCCTTTTACGAATTCTTTAATGTCACGTTCGAGAAATGAAATATTTATTCATTTTTGTGAATTTGTGAAAAAACTTATGTAGGTTATGTTATACATTTATTTTCTGGCTCGCTGTTACCACTTGTTAGCAGTACTTCTATTTGACATAGAAAATGGTGCGGTTACTTCAATTCATCCTGCATTCTGTTGGTCGGAGGATTATTGATACATAAATGAAGTGAAGAGGAAATTGAATTGATTTCAAATTTCGCGCGCAAAAATTTTAGTTCGACAAAATAAACACAGATGGCTGAAAGCATTCGGTGAAGTGCTTAGTTATAAATGAATGTGTGTCTCATTTATTGTCAAACTGATTAAAATTTAATATATCAAACAAGAAGGCAGTAATTATTTTTAATTTGCGACGATTCATTCAAATTTTTGAATGACATTGACGACCAATTTTTTGTGTATACTTTAAGGTATCGGTTTTCGTGAATCACCTGTATATTACTTAATCAACTTAAAATAATGAAAATTTGAACTGTTGAGCTTCAGTTTTGGTAATATTTCTTTAAAATGATTAAATTACACTATGCGATCGAAAATTATTTAATCAAGGGAAAGCTATGCAAAATAAAATAAAATCAGAGAATTACAAAATTGAATCAACGCTAACTCAATCAATTCTCATTTCGCCTGTACGGAACAACTGTCATTGGACGCAATAAAATACGTTAGGTTTTCAGAAAAAAAAAAAAAAATAGAACGCGATTAAATTATTTTCCGACCGTGTTGGTCTCTTTACGTGAAATTACGTTATGTTTCGGGAGCCCTTTTGAAGCCTCAAACAAATACAAAGCTTTCATCGTGTAAATGTTTACAGCACATAGCTTTCATTAATGAGTTCTTTTGTGCAATGTTATTTTACGTTGGTTAAATTTGTATGTATGTAGTGGATACAATTTGGGCTGGTGCTTGTTGTGGTATCGTTTAACGATGAAAAATATCTATACATAAATCAATTGAGAACGATGCTGCTGCTGCCTACAGCAAGTAGTAATTTAATACCAACAACAAAATCGATTGTTGGTGCATTTAGCCATTTACATTAAAGTTTCAACTCGTTTATTAAATGAATAATTTTCTCACTTAATTTGATATTCAAACAATATGCCACCTGATTCAATCAAAGACATGTATATTTGATAAGAACGATTAGTTATGAAAGTACAATCAAACTTAAGCTTGCGTAATCAATCAAAAATATGGATTTGTTCGGAGATTGTTTTCCTGTACGTACAGGAAATCAATGAGCGAGCAATCAAACGAGTGGAAACATCTCATTTCTAATGTAAAACGTATATCGATTGTATGTATCTTCCGGATTGTCATGACTGCGATTAAATGACGAATAGCGTTGAACTATTTACTCCGTTTGCGTTTCCCTGTCTTTCATGTCAAAACTTTAGGCTTTAATTATTGCCCTGTTTTGTGCTAGGAAACCACAATTTCAGTCTCAAAATTAGAACAGAATAATTTAGCTCCCAATACATCAGTTCAATTCAGATTTCATATTTGTATGTCTTCACATTCACATTCACAATAGCGTTTCTTATGGCTACAATAAAATTGTGTCCTGTACCTGTAGATATCAAATGGCGCTCGTAATTTACAACAAATATCGGATACTATTTCTCCGGGAGATATATTATATATTCGTTCCTAGAAAACGACGCTTTGATCGTAACTAACGCAGAGCCGCGTTTAATCTTATTCTTCCATTAAAAGTGAGATCAAAATTTAGTGCCGCTACTAAAAGTTTCTCTAGTTTGCTGTTGCGGAGATGTGTCCGAGTATTAAATTTTAACAATCCTTTTAAAGTCTTCCGCAGAGTTTGTGTGACCGCTGCAGTTTTCGGTTTTATTTCCAACCGAAAGGTTTACTAATAGCAAACGGCTTTAAAATTGCACGATTTCAATTTAAATTCTAAATTCCTTTTTAAGTTGATTAACGGAAACTTACTCTGAAATGGAATGTTTTTCAATTTCCTAAAGAAAAGTCCATGTCGAGTGAACAAAGTAAAAACAATTGCAAAAGCGCATATACCAGGTGACTGATACTTGTTTCGCCAAAAAAAAAGAACGAAGAATTAGCAACGCCAACTGTTGTACAATATGTGAACCATTTACTCGCGTAATGCCGTTCACTTCCTTTCTCTCCTCCTCGTAATTCTTGGATTATAAAATAAATGTATTTTCCATCACAAAGCATATCAAGTAGATGCATGGTTGTACTTTGAAGTTCTAACCAAGATTAATCCGAATCGTTTTTCACCACGTCACTTTGTGAGAGCCCAGATTTCCTTTACTTCATGTTTTTAGAAAACCCAAGTCACAGCTGAAAAATTTCAAATTACTGTTTGTAATAAAGAATGAGTTAGCAGCGCCATCTGTTAAAGGGCAGACGAAGTGTTAGTACGTCATAAAAATAATAAATTTTCTTTTAACGTCCGAAATTGTGGACAACTGAATTTAATTTGTTTTAAATTTGAGTGCCATTTGTTGAATAATAATGTAATAAATTGTACACAGTAATTTTCTGCTTTATTTTCGTTTTCTTTTGTACTCAACGATTTATTTTTGTTCAAGTTTTGCGCTTGTGCCAACGAAGAGCAGAGCCATCTGTAGTAGAGCAGGCAAACGATTTTACTTTCTTTTTAAAATTAAAGTTATTTTTTTTTCACTCGATATTCATTGTTTATTTCGTTCACACTTGAAATATCAATCTAAAAAAAAACTTCAATCCGCCTTGTATTCTGCTGGTTAGAGAATTATTGATATATAAATGAAGTAAAGAGGAAAAATTTATTTCAAATTTCGCGCGGAAAAATTGTAGTTCGACAAAATAAATAGAGATGGCGCCGGCGTAACAATTTCAATTTTTTTAAATAGTAATGGCATTTTCGATTGACTTCTCTATAGCACTCTCAGAGTATTCTCATCTTATATTAATCTCATGTAAGTATTAATAAGAGATGGAACAGATCCAGTGGGAAAATCGCTAAGTTGGTATCACTATATAAACTTCAAGTTGTGGTGGCAGCACTGGCAGCAGGTGTTACCAACTCGAAGGAAATTTCCCCTTTTACGGATTCTTTAATGTCACGTCCGAGAATTCAAATATTTATTCATTTTTGTGAATTTGTGAAAAAAAACATGTAGGTTATGTTGTACATTTATTTTCTGGCTCGCGGTTATCACGTTATCAGTTGACATAGAAAATGGTACAGTTACTTTAATCTATCTGAAATTCTGTTTGAGAATGACTGAAACATAATGAAGTAAAGAGGAAAAATTAATTTCAAATTTCGCGCCGAAATATTATAGTTCGATAAAATAAATACAGATGGCGCTGGCATAACAATTTCAGTGTACTTCTTTAAACACTTTTTAAAAAATTTTAAAAAATATATTGTCTGTCTCAAAATTTAAAAACCACCACCAATTTCGCAACCAGAGTTCATAAAATTACGATTAAAATTCTTTTTTAATAAAAATTGCTTGATTAAATCAATTACACGTTTTAAACATTATTTTAATCAAATTATTTAAATCGGTTCCACTTTGCTTAAAATATATCTGAATTTTAGAAAGTCGGGACAGTTTTATTTATTCAATGAGATTTTTATTTTTGTTATTAAAAAGAAATTTTTAATTTGGTCTTTTAAGTTTTATCTTAATTATAGAAAATCAATCCAGTTTTGTTTATTGAAGGAGAATTTTTTTATTTTCGTATTATTTTTTTAAATTTTATAAAATTTTCTTTATTTCTCGATCTTGTCTTTTGTTTTATTTTGCGTCAAAACATGTACGATTGTCAAATGTCTTAAAACATATCTTAATTATAGAAAGTCAACATGGTTTTGTTTATTTAATGAGAATTTTTTTGTTTTTATTTATATTATTTTTTTAAAATTTTATAAATTTTCTTGATTTATTAATCGATCGTCCTTTGTTTTACTTTACGTTTTGTTTATTTGAAGAGAACATTTTTATTTTTGTTTTATTTTTTTCAATTTTATAAATTTTCTTGATCGATCGTCTTTTGTTTTACTTTACGTTTTGTTTATTTGAAGAGAATATTTGCATTTTTGTTTTATCTTTTTCAATTTTATAAATTTTCTTTGAAGAGAATATTTTTATTTTTAATATATTTTTTTTTAATTTTCTTGATTTATTAATCGATCGTCTTTTGTTTTGTTACGTTTTGTTTATTTGAAGAGAATATTTTTAATTTTTTTTAAAATTTTATAAATTTCTTCATTTATTAATCGATCGTCTTTTGTTTTACTTTACGTTTTATTTATTTGAAGAGAATATTTTTATTTTTGTTTCATTTTTTAAATTTTATAAATTTTTTTGCTTTATTAATTGATCGTCTTTTGTTGTACTTTACGTTTTGTTTATTTGAAGAGAATATTTTTAATTTTTTTAAAAATTTTATAAATTTCTTCATTTATTAATCGATCGTCTTTTGTTTAACTTTACGTTTTGTTTATTTGAAGAGAATATTTTTATTTTTGTTTTATTTTTTCAATTTTATAAATTTTCTTGATTTATTAATCGATCGTTTTCTTTATTTTAGTTTACGTTTTGTTTATTTGAAGAGAATATTTTTATTTTTGTTTAATTTTTTTAAAAATTTTATAAATTTTTTTGATTTATTGATCGATCGTCTTTTGTTTTGTTACGTTTTGTTTATTTGAAGAGAATATTTTTAATTTTTTTAAAAATTTTATAAATTTCTTCATTTATTAATCGATCGTCTTTTGTTTTACTTTACGTTTTATTTATTTGAAGAGAATATTTTTATTTTTGTTTCATTTTTTAAATTTTATAAATTTTTTTGCTTTATTAATTGATCGTCTTTTGTTGTACTTTACGTTTTGTTTATTTGAAGAGAATATTTTTAATTTTTTTAAAAATTTTATAAATTTCTTCATTTATTAATCGATCGTCTTTTGTTTAACTTTACGTTTTGTTTATTTGAAGAGAATATTTTTATTTTTGTTTTATTTTTTCAATTTTATAAATTTTCTTGATTTATTAATCGATCGTTTTCTTTATTTTAGTTTACGTTTTGTTTATTTGAAGAGAATATTTTTATTTTTGTTTAATTTTTTTAAAAATTTTATAAATTTTTTTGATTTATTGATCGATCGTCTTTTGTTTTGTTACGTTTTGTTTATTTGAAGAGAATATTTTTAATTTTTTTAAAAATTTTATAAATTTCTTCATTTATTAATCGATCGTCTTTTGTTTTACTTTACGTTTTATTTATTTGAAGAGAATATTTTTATTTTTGTTTCATTTTTTAAATTTTATAAATTTTTTTGCTTTATTAATTGATCGTCTTTTGTTGTACTTTACGTTTTGTTTATTTGAAGAGAATATTTTTAATTTTTTTAAAAATTTTATAAATTTCTTCATTTATTAATCGATCGTCTTTTGTTTAACTTTACGTTTTGTTTATTTGAAGAGAATATTTTTATTTTTGTTTTATTTTTTCAATTTTATAAATTTTCTTGATTTATTAATCGATCGTTTTCTTTATTTTAGTTTACGTTTTGTTTATTTGAAGAGAATATTTTTATTTTTGTTTAATTTTTTTAAAAATTTTATAAATTTTTTTGATTTATTGATCGATCGTCTTTTGTTTTAAATTACGCCCAAAAAATTTTTCAATAACAGTCTATTGTCTTAAAATATATCTTAATTTCAGAAAAGCCGAACATTGTTTTGTTTCTACTTTTGCTATTTTTTTTAAATTTTATAAATTTTCTCTATCTGTCGATGGTCTTTTGTTTTATTTTACATCAAAAATTGTACATATGTCAAATGAGTTTAGTTTACTTAATGAGAATCGTTATTTTTATGCTATTTTTTTTAATTGTATAAATTTTCTTTGCTTTTTGTCGATCGTCTTTTGTTTCATTTTACGTCAAAAATTGCACAATTATTTTTGAAAAAACACGACTTAAAAAAATAAAGACGCTTGGTTAAAAAATCAAACATGTTTATAATCAAGTGATTTAAATCTGCCTAACCTTGCTCTCAACGAAAAGAAACGATATCCGTGAAGTATGGGAGAAATGTAAAAAAAAATCACGGAGATTTGAATTGTTTTCATGTTGTAGTGATTTATTTGTTTACCTGTCAAAGCAAGAGTTCAAAGTGAGGACCTCATTTCAAATAATTTGTACTTAATAATTTAGTTTGGGTTTTTTTTAGCGGAACAATTGTCAGTCACCTGGTATAGTGTCATCACCAGTAATAGCATATCGCAAATAAAATAAAAATTTAAGAAATATGCTAACAAGAATAATTATTAGTGAACGGAATTCAATACTTTGTTCGGTTTATTTCGAACAAGGCGGCACATCAAATCGTCGGCGTCGTGGTAGCGTTGCCGCTTCGCTTGTATTTAATCAAATATCAAATTCCATTCACTAATGATTGCTTGTGATCTATACTTAATAATAACTTGAGCTTTTTAACTGGATTAGAAACTGAGAACGAAGGAGTACCTTATTTTAAAACCTGACACAAGAGTCACAACATTAATTTCATCATAAACATACGTGTTTGGACGTGGACGCAGATCACGTGCCTCACATTTTCAAAAATGGACGCCCGAAAATTTCCCAGCGGAACACACGTTAACATATCCGACCCCTCCTCATTTGACGATGTCGCACCGGTAGCACACAGATTTTATTTCGGTTAATTCCTCGCACCGTTTGACCGACCTTTCTCTTTATTACTGTTTGCTTAATGGAACAAATAAATTCATACATATAAATTACCAAAAGGTTTGTAGTATATATTTATTTTTCAATTTCGAGCTGATAGGGCTAAGCTAAGCTAAGCTAGAAATTTAGAAGAACTTGTTTGATTTTGCTTAGTAAGAGTTCTACAGCCACTTGGAAATTATTTTAATATTTTACATCGCATTTGTTAGTTTCCATAATGCTAATATAATTTAACAGAAAATAATTAATCGCACTTAAGGCGATCCTACCTTTTTAGTTAACTTGCGTAGTTAATACAAATCCAACTATGATGTTTCAATTTCTCGTTATACTTCTTTCTTATTTATTATAACTTGGTCATAAATCGTGTTATTTTTCAATTTATTAGCTACTGCAGGATAGAATTGGAAACCGAAATCAAAAACAAAACCCTCATCAACACGCATACTAAAACAACGCACGGTATTTAGGAGAAGCCCAGAAACTGTCTACGATCGCAATTTCTCTCCGTTTTATGACCCGATGTATTTTTTAGGGCCATGAGTATAATAAAAGATAAAACAGGGAGATTTATTTTATGGAGCTACAAAGTTTACCCCGCCATTGTCGTAAAGTTGTTTAGGCAATTTGTAACGTAAACTGTAATTTCCAGTGGCCGCTGCACATTTCGCTTATTTATTTCGTAGGTTCGGGGATATTTCTCTTTTAAAAACGGCCGCCGAGGTTCGCGCAGAATTAATCACCTCTGACGTAACGCCCCCCCCTCCCGATCAATTTTGGTACTTTCGACTATTAATTGCTCCCATAAAAGCACTTACATACCTACTTCCTTGTAATCGCTAGAGACGAACAAGAAATAAACCGATGCAGATGTGTGAAGAAGTCACCAAACCAGTAATGTAAGCTGTCAGACGTACAATTTGCAAATAAAAACAAACGAATTTAAGATTAAGAAGAAATTATATTATGTAGGGAAAACTGAACTATTGTAAGATTGTCGGGATCTAAAAATAAACAAACAAATTTCTTAACGTAAGTTTCGGTTTAAATTAAATCCTTAAAAGCTCTATTTTGTGTTTAAAATGCATTTGTGGCCTGAATTGTAACGCGATTCGCTATGTAAAGTTTTAGCTAATTATTAAATCCTGGAAAGCAAGGCCATCTGAGTGGTACAGATTTGGCCCGGAATATCATGAAATTTATAAACACCTACCGTTATGTAAACATCGACAAGGACGTCCGTTAATCCACTCGTGTGTCCGAGGTGACTCATCAAAGAAGCCGCCATTTTGCAACCATAAAATACGTGACTAAGAACTGACGATTCTAGGAAAATCGCGATGACTCATAGAGAAAGTGTGCACCTTATCCCAGATATAGCGTTTTGTTCGTAATCGGAATTTCCAAACAGTACAAAAAATACATCATTATGGAATTTTGTAATATCTGACTAGGACTCTTCCTAGTACAATTAAATCGTTGTAACTTTAATTATTACGGATTATTTGTTTAAAACAAACCTCCAAATTTATTTTCATACTAATTTAACACAGTATGAAAACAGTTATATTTATGTACATCGAACGAAAAGTGTCTTTAACTATTAATTGCTCCCTTTAAAGTACTTCTATACCTATTTCCTTGCAATGAAGAAATGAAGCGATGTCGATGTGTGAAGAAGAAATGTATTTTTATCGTAAACTGTAAGACGTACAGTATGCAAATAAAACAAACGGATTTAAGATTAAGAAGAAATAAGTTTAAATTAAATTGGGTCGACTGCAATTTATGTAGGGAAAAACCGAACTATTGTAAGATTGTCGAGATCTTAAACTAAACAAATAAATGTCCTAACGCAAGCTTCAGTTTAAATTAAAGTTTAAAACCTGTATGGATCTGCGTAACAAATTTTGTGTTGAAAATGCATTTGTGACCTGAACTGTAACGCGATTCACTGTGAAAATTTTTAACTAATTACTAAATTCTGGAATATCATAAAATTTATAAACATCTATCGTCGTGTAAACATCGATAAGGACGTTTACGCTTTTATTTTATGACGGCACGTCGTAGCTTAGTACGTATGTTGAAACTTTGAATAACTGCGTGCTACCAACTGTCAAAGATTTTGTTTACATCTTCGAGATACTTGTAATAAAATAAATGTTTTATTTGATTAATTGTGTTTTATTATCCATTTTGTAGAAAATGGATATAAAAAGTTAGGTTATGTTTACAATAATCGTACAATTACGACATGACTTTGCAAAATTTGCGTTTGACATAAGCCTACTTGATAACGGTTTTTATTGAACGCACTTTATAACTTTACAGTAAACTTTTACAAATATGTAAGAAATAGGCATTTTGCAAATCATTAAGAGCATTTAGAAAGCTAAACAAACCTTCGATAGGACGTCGCCAGCGCGACTTCGGATAAAAGTGGTTTTGTTGTCATGATAATGAAACTCATCCTTGCATTTAAAACTGCATTTAAAGAATGCTGAAAAACACACCAGCTGCATATTGCATCATAAAACAGTCGCCAAGGTGACTCATCAAAGAAGCCGGTATTATCCAAGCATAAACAAGCATGACTAAGAGCTGTCGAATCCAGGAAATCCGCGATGATTCATTCAAGTGCGCACCTTAATCCTACACACAGCGTTTTGTTCGTAATCCGAATTTCCTGTGTGAACCGAATAAAAGACGGCTGATACCGGCATTAAACATCAGACAGTCGGGAGACGTTTGGTCCTAATGCCATCCACAGAAGTGACAAGTCCTTAGTGTAGTCGAAGTTCCGTCTGTTTCTCTGTATCCAGTACCATGGTTAGGGGAGAGAACATTAAGTTATTTGCCAATTAGTTATGTTATTGGAAACTAACTTTGTTTGATGTGCAGAATGCCGTTTCTTCTTTTTCTTTAAATTATTTTGAATTTGATTGTTTCAAAACTGCTTATAGAACTTCGCTTTATTTCAATTAAGTTCGAATTAAGACACAGGGTTTGGGCATAATAATGGAATTTCTCTCGCTGTCATCATGATATCTAGAGGAGCATGATGTCTCGACGAGGCCTCAAATTGATAAATTTGAAAGTAAAGGATAATTCATCCCCATTGTTTTTATCTTTTTTAATCACCCGTTCCTCACAGTTTAAATCCCCAAATCCAAATTCTATTGAAAGTCAAAACAATTTCCTACGAAAATAAGCATCGATGTCTTCAGGAACTTCTCATGAGGAGACCGTAACGATTGAAAATGATCCAAACTCTGCTTTGGGCGGAAAGTGTTTTGATCCTTGAACACATAATCATTCCTCGTATAGTTGCTTTTGGGTGGATTTTCTTCAGGAAGTGAAATAAGAGTCAGAACATTTAATGAGCGATCGATATTTTCATTTTAAAATTCGCTGCGTGCTTAACGCGAAGAGATGATACTTGATTGCCAATGATCTAAATGATCTATCCTAAAAATGTTTGCAATTAAAACTACATCCAAAGAATGCTGGAAAATACATCAGCTGCAAATTGCATCATCAAACAGTCGCCAAGGTGACTCATCAAAGAAGCTGGTATTATGCAAGCATAAACAAACATGACTAACAGCTGACGAATCTAGGAAAACGGCGATGACTCATAGGGAAATTGCGCACCTTAATGCCACACACAGCATTTTGTTCGTAATCTGAATTTCCGGAATAAATCATACAGAAGACATTTGGTCGTTATAACATCGATAGGAATGACAAGTTCCTAGTATGATCGAAGTTACGTCTGTTTATCTGTATCGAGTGCCTTGGTTTAATGAGCAAACATTCGTTTTTATTTGCCAATTACTTATATTATTAGAAACTAACATCTTTGTTTGATGTGCAGAATGCTACTTCTTCTTTTCGTAAAATTATTTCGAGTTTGATTTTGGCATAACTTTGAGTAATTGTTTCAATACTGTATAGAATTTCGCTTTATTTGAATTAAGTTTGAATGAAGACATAGAATTTAGGCGTAATAATAGAATCTTTCTCTCACACTCTCGTTATGATATCTAGAGGAGCAAAGTATCTCGACGAGGCCCTGTAAAATTGGTAAATTCGAAAGTAAAAGGTAATCATCCCCTCATCCCTTTTTTAATAATAATAATAATAATAATAATACATTTATTTTTCTTTCTCTTCCTACGGTTAAAAAAAAAAAATTATAAATAAAGAAAAAGAAAAGAAAAATCCTAAGGGTTAGTTCAGATCAGTGATATTAACTATTAATATCACCCCTGTTCTTCCACTTCTTTTATCATTTTTAGCCACCCCGTCCTCACAGTTTAAACCCCAAAATCCAAATTCTATTGGAAGTCAAAACAGTTTACTATGAAAATAAGTATTGATGAACTTCTCATGAGGAGACCCTAACGATTGAAAATGATCCAAAGTCTGCTTTAGGCGGAAAGTGTTTTGGACCTTGAAAACTTAATCGCCCCTCGTACGCTTTCGGGTGGGTTTTCTTCAGGAAGTGAAATAAGAGCGATTGATATTTTCATTTTAAAATTCGCTGCGTGTATCACGCGAAGAGATGATACTTGATTGTCAATGATCTATGTGTGAATCCTAAAAACGTTTGCAATTAAAACTACATCCAAAGAATGCTGGAAAATGCATCAGCTGCAAATTGCATCATAGAACAGTCGCCGAGGTGACTCACCAAAGAAGCCGGCATTATGCAAGCATAAACAAACATGACTAAGAGCTGACGAATCTAGGAAAACGGCGACACTCGTGGGGAAAGTGTGTCCTCTGTGAACTATATAAAAGACGACTAGTACAGGGATTAGATGTCAGACGTTTGGTCGTAATCTCATCCACAGAAGTGTCCTTAGTGTAATCGAAGTTCCGTCTGTTTCTCTGTATCCATTTTAGTGAGTAAACATGAATGTATTTGCCAATTATTTATGTTATTAGAAACTAACTGTTTTGTTTGATGTGCAGAATGCCATTTCTTCTTTTTTAAAAATTATTTTAAATTTGACTTTGAATGATTGTTTCAATACTGCTTATAGAATTTTGCTATAATTGAATTATGTTTGAATTAAGACGTAGAGTTTGGGCCTCTCTCTCACTCTTGTTGTGGTTTCTAGAGGACCGAAGTATCTCGACGAGGCTTTGTAAAATTACTAATTTCTTTTATCCTTTTTAACCATCCGTCCCTCACAACTGTATTTATTTCGCTCATCGCCTGCTATTCGTTCACCACGGAAGTATCGCCGTTAACAAAATTAGTTTTGAAAAACTAAAATTTCTGACATGTTCTGTGTTGGGCGTTTAAAAATGGATACCATCTAGGAGAACATATTCATATTCGCCACTCTACGTAGAAGAAAAAAAAACCCGGAAATGATATACTTTGTGAACACAGGTGTACTACTAGAAAATTCCTGTTTCCGCGCAGTTATATTTCTGAATTGTTTCTTCTTATCACCAGAGTAATAAATCGGGGGGTAATTCCGGGCAAACTATTATCAAAGCATATTATGACGTGAATTGAAATTAATGTGACTTAGATGCCAAGTCTGGCTGCTAGATGACAGTTTCGTGCAAGCGACTTCACCGGGCGCAACGCCATTTATCATTTATTGTTCGCATTCTGCAATTATGTTTTCATTTTGAAAGGCTTCGGTAATTTCTCTCCTGAAGGCCTTTAACTAAACGTATGTAACGATAAATAAATCAGTGAATAAGAAAAGAAAAGAGGAAAATACAATTATTAATGGAGTACTCCTTCTAATCATCTTTGTCTTCATGAAACGCAAGGCAGGCAATTACGAAGTCGACCTAATTTTTTCTTTTTGCAAACATCTGTCAGCCCAGTTTTTAATTTCGACATTCATCACTATCTTGCGCTGAAATTTTAATTCGGGTGGGCGTAATGCGATTTTAAAATGACGTAGATTTCAGCCGGCGGGCGGCGGCACTGGAAACGGCAAGTGCCAATTTAGATGGTAATAATGTAATTAAACTTCCTTGAGAGATTTATTACCAAAGTCTGAGTGTCTGTAATGATTTGGGATTGCGAAGTTGCAAAAATATCCGAATTGTTCCGTAATTGTTGCAACAGTAAACAAAAATTGAAACAACAAGGAAGGAAACGTCATAACAGAATTTTACAGGGTGACTGACAATTGCTCCGCCAAAAAAAAACCTGTAAGAGAATAAACTTTATAGAACAGTTTATAATTAATTAAAAATTTACCCTAAAAGCATGCTATAGTACTATGAAATACTAGCCATATTTGATAAATAGTTACACTTTTTTGGGGATGAAACAATTATCAGTCACCCTGTATTTTTACAACGCAATTTTTTACTGTTAATTTTTGTAATTATATACTTTATAATAAAAACCAGTCTTTGTTAATCTATACAGAAGAAAATAAGTCTATTATTGTGTAAATCAACTTCATACATATACAAGTACATACATTTCGAAGAACAAAGAGGCTTATAAATTTCGTAATTACTGCGCAGAACTTCTAGATTATTTACATTATACGCAGCGGCGGTAAATATTTGCATGATCCTATTTTCCGGTGCTGTGAATATTCCAGGAGGAAATACACTGTTTAAGGACCGGCAATAATGGAGATCTGCCATCCCTTGTTAATAAAAACTGACCCGCAGCACTATAAATTATAGAAGTTTATGTGCACTACCTGCCTAATAACGGCGCGTTCGTCGGTTACATTGCGGGGAAGCACGCGACTTTGTTGTTAAATAAGTTTCCAGCGTGGATGGATGGGCGCATTCCGAAGTGGCAGGGTAAATAGCACCGGCGAAACGCAGACGTTTAAGTTGATTTGAAAAGGTCTTGAAATTGTTTGGACACCCCCTTTGGTGCATTTTAAATCGAGACCCCTGAAGATTTTGGAATAGGCAACCCATCAATCAAATCACCACTGATATTACATTTCAGAAGTAGAATGGGTTTTCTAGGCATCATAATATAAAATGGTCGCCCGTGTAAAAGAAGTTTTATATAAAAAAACAGTTTATTGTTTTTGTTTTATTGCAGAGTAAATAATAGACTAGTGATAACAGGATTAATATAAAAATGAATAAGGGTAGGCGTTGGAATTTAAATGCATGTATTGAATAATGTCATATTAATACTAATTGTCTATCAATTGTGACATCAATAACACGCTGGAAATGTTTAACGTTGCTGACGCAGTTAATAAAAGAGTTCAAAACTATCTTGTGGTTATTTTACGCATCTGCTTAATTTTTTTTAAATTTAATATAATGGTTTTCTTGCTTTGTAGAAACGTCATAGTGACTAAGGGAACGTTCGGTGAACTAAATGCACACGTGCGTGTTTGGTTGCATCGCCAACTCTAATTCATTTTTTATTTGATCACTTCTTATTTTGTTTTAGAGAAGCATAACGCAGTACACACGCGTGCTCTTAGTATCTTCTTCTTGTAACCACCTTTGCCGCTATTAACGACGTTAAGGGTCAATATGAAAACAATCAAATTATCACTTTCATTAGTTTTATTCCAAGTCGATTGTCTTTTGTTTCACAATTGGTTGATCCTTTATCATATCAGCTTTCATTTTTAAAATTGAACGTTTTAATCAAATTCGACCGTCTATTGTTTTACTTAAAATCGAGCTTTTCTCATCTTTTCATTGATTGATTGATTGATTTATTGGCCAAAAAGTTTAAAAAACAATTTGAGCAAGTCAAAAAAAAAACAATACATGAACTAGTTAATTACAAAGAAAAAGAAAAGCAGTAATTGTTAACAAAAGATTTCTAAAATAACAATATTTTCCTCATAACAAAACAATAAAATGAAAATAAAAAGAAACATAATAAATAATTAATATTGTGATTTGATTGTTGAAAAAAATTCTTCTATCGTATAGAAACAGTTTTTGTTTAAATATGTTTTTAGTTTTTGTTTAAAACGAGACATAGATAACGATCTCCAGCTCACAGGTAAGTTATTAAATAATTTCAGGCCCATTGTCAGTGAATCTGTAGAGTTTAGTCTTAGGTAAGGCACTGTAAGATTTTCACCTGTACGTAGGTTATAATTCTGTGCTTCTTGTCTAGAATTAAACTCACTTAAGTTTTTATACACTTGAATTAATTGCTTATAAACATAAACACCAGGTAGGGACGTTATTTTATGCATTAGAAATAATGGTCTACAGTGAGCATCCACAGGCGCGTCCGATAAGATCCGCACAGCCTTTTTTTGGAGAAGGAACACTTTATCCAGATGTGAAGAGTGGCCCCACACTTCTAAGGCATAAGTTGCTTTTGAGTGAAAGACAGCATAATAGACCATTCTCGCAGCTTGGGAATTTATAATACTTTTAATTCTCCTTATGGCGAATAACGACGACGACAGGGAGTGACAAAGATCTTCTATATGCTGTTGCCAGGTAAGTCTCGAGTCTAAATGAATTCCCAAGAATTTTGCACTCTTTGATGATGTTAAATTCCTATCGGCAGTAAAAGTATTTATTATAGTTTTTTCAATGTTTAAGGTGAGTTTGTTGCAGTTAAACCAATCATTTGCCTGTGCCTTCATTAATTCTAGTCTTGTCTCATTATCCATGTCATTTGTTGCCAAAGTTGTGTCATCAGCAAAAAGGGTGACATGACAATCCACTGCCAAGGGTAAGTCATTAATAAATATTGAGAACAGTATGGGACCCAGAATAGACCCTTGAGGTACACCTGTCTCAATTCTGCATGAGGAACTAAGTTTTTCTTGGTGGTATATGTATTGCCTTCTGTTGGATAGATATGACTTTAATAGATTATATGGTATGCCTTTGAATCCGTAGTAGCTAAGTTTATCCAGTAATATATCGTGAGGTACACAATCAAAGGCCTTTGTAAGGTCACAAAAAATAACTGAAGTTTTCTTCTTAGATTCCATATTGTTCATTATGTAATTACTCAACGAGCGGATTGCATCAACTGTAGTTAATTTTTTACGGAAACCATATTGACGATGTGAGTAAAGGTTATTAGCTTCAAAAAAATTATTAATTCTATTGAACATTAGTTTTTCAAATATTTTAGAGAATATAGGTAATATTGCTATTGGTCTGTAGTTGCCACAGATGGAAGGAGATCCTTTTTTTAATATAGGAATTATTTTCGCTATTTTTAAGCAGTCAGGAAAAATCCCAGTGCTGAAAGAACTGTTAATTATTTCTAGCAACGGTACTGCAATTAATTCGGACACTTCTTTTATAATTCGAGTGTTTATGTCGTAGCAGTCAAAGGTCGCTTTGTTTTTTAGTGCTTTCACAACATCGATTATTTCTTGTTCTGTTGTAGGTGAAAGAAAGATACTGACTCCTTTTGTCGAATGTTGATGAAGATAATGATAATGATTGTGTGAATGTTTTGATGGAATTAATTGTGAATATAAAGTAGTGGCTATGTTTTTAAAATATATGTTAAAGTCTTCTGAGGAGGGAGACGTTTCTAAATTTGTTTGTGATCTCCTCGTGGCAGAATTCACGATTTTCCATGTCGCCTTTACTTTATTTTCAGCTTCCGCCAAACTACGAATATTTATCGTTTTCTTTTCCTCGCTTGCAGCTTTTAAGAAAAATTGTTTATATCTAATGTAGATATTTTTAAGTTCATCATCACCAATTTTTATGTATGCTTCATATATGAGGCCTAGTGTTTCCTTAATTTGATGAAGGTCAGAAGACATTTGTTGAGGTTGTACTCGCGGAGGAGCTGATTTTAAAGGAAAACATTCATCATAATGACTTTTAAAAATATGTAAGAAAATATTCATTTTTATATTGGGATCATCCTGAAGATATATAGCAGACCAGTCCTGGGAGCGAAGTCGATCTTGAAAATTCGTTTTACGTTTTGATGAGAAGATGCGAAATGTTTTCTCAGATAGGGGAGGTGTACAGTGAAGTTCGATTTCTAGTAACTGAGCTTCATGATCAGATACGCCGAGTGGTACCACTCTAGATTTATACGGAATACTATTTGTAAATATATTGTCTATACAGCTTACAGAATTATTATGAAATCTCGTAGCTTCATGAATGGTTTTTTGTATATTAAAAGCGCAGAACATATTTATCAGATCTCTAACATGATTCGATGGAAGTAAAAAGTTTAAGTTGAAATCCCCCGCAATTACAATTCTGGGGTTGTTGTAAGTAACCGTAATTCTATTTAGAATAGTTTCAAGCTTTGATAAAAATATTTTAACGTCAGCATTAGGGGTACGATAACAACAAATCACAATGGTGTTATGCTTGGAGATGAAAATCGCTGCCATTTCTAAGTTTTTATCTTCACTCATTTCATTTATCCAATTTATGCTAGTAGATTTCCAGTGTTGTTTAACAAAAATACATACTCCTCCATGAGAGTATGTGTTACGACAATAATAACTACTTTTATCATAATTTGCTATGTTATACAGATGTATCGTATTATTGGTTAGCCAGTGCTCACTTATGCATAAGAGATCCAGTTCCAGACAAGCAGATATATGTTCAATTGCTGCAATTTTATTTGTTATACATTGTATATTTATATGTAGAATCTTCATTGCTGAATATGGTGGATTTGAATGTTTCGTATTTTTGTTAGACGGCTCGTCGCTGACATGATATTTCGTTCTGCTTTGATTTATGACTTGTTTGGGTACCTGATTTTGGAAGGACGTTCCAGTATCACATTTAGATTGAGAGATCTTATTTTCTGTTAATGATTGAATTAATTGCTATGAGGAATATTCTATTTTTTTACTAATAGAATCTCTAATTTTGCATAGAACTGGGCAGTTCTGATCATAAACTGAATGGTCAGTGCTAAGCTGCAGATTAAGTTTATTGTTGTACTCAGTACAATTAATGCAGTTCATTACCGTGCTGTTACAATTTGTACTTTTATGTGAATTGGTTCCACATTTATCACAATTTTCTTCGTATTTGCAATCACTGGCTTTGTGGTTAAATCTTTTACATTTAAAGCACCTCATAATTTTAAAATGTTCGTATACATCGCACCGATCCCATCCGATATTGAGCTTTGAGTTTCGATTATTCATAATATCATTAAAGAGATCAGAGTTAATTTCTACGATTGCCATGTATTTAGTTTTCATTTTTTTAGTAACTTTCACATCGAACAATTTTATATGATTTTCAATATTTTCATTTTGTTTAATAACATGCTCTTTTAATAAGCTTGGTTCATATTCCTCTGACATTCCAACAATTTTTATCATAGGGTTTATCAGCTTTGGTATTCTTATACTATAAGACTCACCCATTTTATTTATTGCCGCTTCTTTTAGTTTGATAATATCTTCCCTGCTGCTACAAGCTACGGCGACTCCACCTTTTTTAAGATGTTTTATGTTGGAGATTCCTACAGCTATATCGCTGGGACTAACCTTTTTCCGTAATTCATTCTTCGTTTCTTTACACTCCTGTTGATTCCTCGGCTCTATGATGACGACTTCTTTAGTTGCTACGACGTCACTATACAAGTTTTTCATGCGTTCCTTTCCAACTTCTTTAGTAAGGGAATTTGCTGTCAGTTGAAGGGAATTCTTTAGATTTATGCTCTTTAATTGCTCCTTTAGTGCTTCGTTTTCTTGTTTTAACGATTTATTTTCATTTTCTATAAATTTTAAAATGCTTCGTATGTCTCCAGCAATTTCCGTTTTAAAATTATAATTCTCTTTCATAATTATTTCAAACTTATTTTGCATCTCAATGTATTTGGTGTTTATAGAACTGAACATCTTGAAAATCTCTTCAGTAGTGATGTCACTGTTCGAATCTAATTTGGAACGTTTCCGAATCTGAAGGGGAATAGCATTCGTGATCTCTGTGTTCATCTCGGGAATATTTTCTGATCCAGGGGTGCAGTTGATACATTTCCATGAAGATTTCTTCATGTGGAAACCTCTCATATCAACAATGCCTCCACAGGTATTGTGGCAATATTTTTTACATGCGGTGCACTGTATAACGGCTCTCGCATCATTTAATATCTGCTTGCAAAAAATGCACGCATCACAATTTTTACTGTTCATTTTCAAAATATTTATAATCTTCTATGTTGCACATAGAGTCTAAAATAAAATTTTAGTCCGATAGCGAGTTTATTTTTCAACCTAAACGCAAGATCGAGGAATTTTAAACAAAACCAGATTGAAAGTTTTTGCCGTTCGTGAATGCGGTGTCAGGCAAGGCTTAGTTTATTTGCAATTACTCCCGTATACACGGTTCAACACAAAATTCACCATCACCATTGGGAACACCGTTTAACTGCGCTTCGTGTGATATAATTTATATATTTGATTTACACTTTTTTCCCGTTGAAAATGAAGTCGATATTCACCGAGAACATCGCTTGTACGCTTCTACGCTTCTACGCACATTATCGTTTTTATACTTCTTCTTTCTGTCCGCTTTTTTTCCTTCAACACTTTATTATTTAGTTAAATTATCTTTTATTTATTTATTATTTATTTCTTATTTATAATTTATTCAAAGTCTACCGTCTTTTGTTTTATTACTAATTAAACCTTTTCTTGTTTTTTTTTTTTCATATTTTTTTGTCCACCTAACAATCTTTTCTTTTTTCAAGATTGGACACTTTTATTTTATTCGATCGTCTATTGTTTCTCAACCGGTTGATCTTTTTTCATTTGTTTTTCAGATATATGGTGTGTTTTCAAATTCTAGAATTTCTAAATTGTCTTTTGTTTTTCAACCAGTTTTCTTTTTCAATTTTGAACACTTTATTCAAAGTCGATTGTCTTTTGTCTTATAATTGTTCAGTTTTTTTTTGTGTAAGGTTTGAAAGAAATCTTACACAATTTTCGTTCTAGATCCTCTTTAAAACGCTCTCTTTTTATTCTACAATCTCTAGATCGTCTTTTGTTTTACTTGCTTGATTCTTTCTTGTTTTTTCTTTCAATTTTTTTTACAAATGTATTTATTTCTTTTCGTTTTGTTGAGTCTTTTTGACGATCTTTGACATTTTAACATTTTATTTGATTTTCTCTCGTCACAACTATTCGGTTTTTCTCATTTTTTTTTCAAATTTCGATGGCGTATTTTTTCTAATTCCAGGATTTCTTCAGATCGTCTTTTGTTTTACGACCGGCTTTTTTGTTTAATTTGAACATTTCACTCAAAGTCGAACGTCTTTTGTTTCACAACTCTTTCGTATTTTGTTTCAAATTTCGATGACACATTTAATTTTGAACGTTTCATTTAAAGTCGATCGCCTTTTGTTTCATAACTCTCTTGTTTTTTCTTTGAAGTTTTGCAGACAGATTTAATTTTGAACATTTCATCCGGTCTTTTGTTTCACAACTGTTCGATATCTCTCTTCTTCTTTTCTTCAAATTTCGATGACGCATATTTTTTTAATTCTAGATTCTAGATCGTCTTTTGTTTTACGACCAACTTTCTTGTTTAATTTTGAACATTTCATGCAAGGTCGATCGTCTTTTTGTAATTAGTAATCTCTCTTGTTTTTATTTAAAGTACAGATGATGCTTTTTGTTTAATTCCAGCGTTTCTAGATCGTCTTTTGTTTTACGGCCATCTGTGTTGTTTAATTTTGAACATTTTCGAATGAATAAAGGCGAACTCTTTTGTTTCACAACTGTTCGATTTCTCTCTTGTTTTTTTTTTTAAAATTTCGATGACACATTTTTTTATTCTAGAATTTTTAGATCGTCTCTCAAAGTCAATCGTCTTTGGTTTCACAACTATTTGCATCTTTCTTATTTTTTTCTTTCAAATACCGTTGACGTGTTTTTTCAATTCTAGAATTTCTAGATCGTTTTTTGTTTTAATATTTCTTTTCGTTCTAGAGAGTGTTTTTGACGATCTTTGACATTCTAATATTTTATTTGATTGCCTCTTATTTGGTAACTATTCGATTTTTCTCATTTTTTCTTTTTGTTTTACAACCGGTTTTCTTGTTTAATTTGAACATTTCACTCGAAGTCGAAGGTCTTTTGTTTCACGACTCTCTCTTATTTTGTTTCAAATTTCGATGACACATTTAATTTTGAACATTTTGTTGAGTCTTTTGTTTCATATCTGCTCGATACATCTTATGTTCTTTTTTTCAAATTTAGGCGACGCACATTTTTAATTCTAGATTTTCTAGATCGTCTTTTGTTTTACGACCAACTTTCCTGTTTAATTTTGAACATTTCGTGCGAAGTCGATCGTCCTTTGTTTCAAAACACTTCAAATTTGTTTGCTTCAAATTTCGATGACACATTTAATTTTGAACGCTTCATTCAAAGTCGATCGTCTTTTGTTTCATAACTCTCTTTAATTAGTACTCTCTCTTGTTTTTCTTTAAAATATAGATGATGCTCTTTATTTAATTCCAGCGTTTCTAGATCGTCTTTTGTTTTACGACCGGCTGTGTTGTTTAATTCTGAATATTTCACTCAAGGTCGAACGGCTTTTGTTTCACAACTGTTTCATTTATTTTTTGTTTTTTCTTTAAAATTTCGATGGCGCACTTTTTTTAATTCTAGATTTTTAGATCGCACTTTGTTTTATTTACGGCCTTCTTGTTTAATTTTGAACATTTGATTCAAAGTTGATCGTCTATGGTTTCACATCTATTCGATACCTCTCCTGTTTTTTCTATCAAATATAGGCACAGTATTTTTTTAATTTCAGAATTTCTAGATCGTCTTTTGTTCTATGACGATGAACGAATCCCATTTTGCTTCTATTTTTCGCCACTAGTCGGGGTATACTTAGCACAGCGCCATCTATTTTTTATTATCCGAATCAGTTATGGCGGGAAATTTAAAATCGACTTCCTCTCTTTGGTTTGTAATCGACTCTCACCGTTTTGCCAATACTGTCCGCGACTAGTCGGGAAAAAATTTAGCACAGCGCCATCTATTTTTTATTATCCGAAACAGTGACGGGAAATTTAAAATCGACTTCTTTTCTTTGGTTTGTAATCGACTTTCTATCGTTTTGCCAATACTGTCCGCAACTAGTCGGAAAAAAGTTTAGCACAGTGCCATCTATTTTTTATTATCCGAGATAGTGGTGGCGAGAAATTTAAAATCGACTTTCTGTCTGATTTCTAATCCACTCTTTCGCGACAAATGGATTCCATTTTGCTTCTACTTTTAGCGATTAGTCGGGAAGAAGCATAGCACAGCGCCATCTATTTTTTATTGTTCGAAACAGTGGTGGCAGGAAATTTAAAATCGACTTTCTCTCTATGCTTTCAAGTCGACTCTTTCATGACAAATTAATCCCATTTTGCTCCTATTTTTCGTGACTAATCGAGAAAAAAAAACTTAGAACAGTGCCATCTATTTTTTATTAACACAAGCAGTGTCGGCGGGAAATTTAAAATCGACTTTCACTCTATGGAATCTTTCTCGACGAGTAAATCTCGTTTTACTCCTACTGTTTGCGACTGACTAATCAGGAAAAGCATAAACACAGCGCCATCTGTTGGACATTATGCGAAACAGTGACGGCGGGAAATTTAAAATTCTCTTTCGCGAATATATATATAAAGAAAGAAATCGGAAATAACAACTCCTTTGGGAATTAATTAATTAAATACAATTAACAAATTTAAGTTAATTGTAAAAAAATTAGTTATTTTTCAATTAGCTAACTTGGCTATGATTTTTTATTTGATTCTTATTTTTATTGTTAATTCTTTTTTTGTCATAACTCATTTGCTAATTATAATTATTCTATAATTGAATAGTTGACTGTATTTATTTCATAAATCTATTTCATTTATTTCATAATTCAATTGTTAATTATGTATTTATCTCATACAAAATAAAAATAAATTTTAAGAATTTTGACAATTCTATAATTTTGAGGTTTGTAAAATAAAACAAAAGACGATCAATAAATACACTGAGACAATTAAAAAAAGTAACAAAAATAATGTTTAAGACATTTGTCAGGTGTGCATTTTTTTTTCGTTTTGTAAAATAAAACAAAAGACGATCAATAAATACAGCGAGAAAATCTACAAAATAAAAAAAAATAATAAAAATAATGTTTAAGACATTGGACGGTTGTGCAATTTTTGACTTGTGTAAAATAAAACAAAAGACGATCGATAAATACATTAAGAAAATTTACAAAATCAAAAATAAAAATAAATTTTAAGGAATTGTAGAATTGTACAATTTTTGTGGTTTGTAAAATAAAACAAAAGACGATCAATAAATATACTGAGAAAATTCAAAAAATAACAAAAATAATATTTAAGACATTTGACAGTTATGCAATTTTTGTTCTTTGTAAAATAAAACAAAAGACGATCGATAAATACATCGAGAAAATTTACAAAATGAAAAAATAATAAAAATAATTAAAATTTTATCTAATTTTGACATTTATTTAATTTAACAACGAACAACATAACATTTCATAAATGTTTTTAGGTACATTAAAGGCGTTTTTCTAAATTTTGAAATATCAAGGCATTTCGGACGCTACTGTACACAAACGGGTCACCATTAAATTTATTTTATTAGTGGAGATCGTTGCAAAATCGAAAGGAAAAAAAAACGTTGTTTATTTTTGCGTTGAAAAGCAAACGACTTATCATTCATTATCAAGTTCTTGCATTCGCGACAATTATTGTATGCACTTGAGGTTTTATCTGGGGAAATTTATTGCGCCACTAAATACGTATTGGTGGTTACTTCTGGAAACTCCGATAAATTAAGCTTGGTCGTTGCAACCACCAAGTTTGTTTCTTCTGCCGAACGCCGGACGTTTCATAATTTAAATCGGCCCCAAAACCTAATCTAAGTAGTTTTTATATTTATACCGGGCGTTCCAAAAAGATTAAATTGGAGAATTCATTTGCAACAAAAAGTTCCTACAAAAAAAATTCCCAAAACAGTAAGTCAGTTTATGTTGTGGAGAATTCGAAATTGTATTGCTTCATATGGATGAACATTTTGAACATGTCACGTTAATTTTTTCGTTTTTTTTTTGATTTTTTTATAAAATACGACTGTAAATATATATATAGATAATATGGTAAGATTGTATAGTATGATGGTACAGTGCGATGATACGGTACAATGGTACATTACGATGATACGCTACGATAGGATGATACGATGACATATTATATAAATTACATAAAAAAACTGAATGTAATATTATTTTGTTGTCCACGTAATGACAACAATATAACTTCTTTAAATATCTCATCATAAATAAATGCAAGTTTCAGGAGAATAACGCAATTTATGGGGAAAATAATAAAGATTTTATTGCAGTTTTAAAATTAAATTCACGTACTCTATTTTGCAAAGGGAACACATACACATATATCTTTACGGTGGCATATGTGAATAGCCTTCGGAGTAATCCCGACGATTTTGCCAAAGTTGAATCACATTAGGATTATCATCGTTCAGAAAGTTTAAACGCAAAGTTGTTTTAATTTATCCCATTAGCATAACAAACGGGTTAAGCGATGCCTCACATAATCATATCACATTTGAGTAATTTTCTGATACGGATCCACGTGTCTGAAATTCCTGACTTTTAACGCACAATATGTGACGCGAGGGAGCGATTTATTAATCTAGTTTGCTGAACACGCCGGAATTTATGTCTTTCGTTCAGCGTGTCGCTGCCGAGGGGCAAGACGAAAAGATGTAATTACAAAATTCATATTTTCATTATACCACCACAGCACTGGTTGTTATTAAAATTCAATCTTTTCTGTGCTTTATCGGGAGTTTTCATTTTATGTTCGCCCTTAGGGGATTCACTGAAATAAAAACTTACTCTACTTTCGTAATTAATAGAGTGCGGACTTTAGGCAAACACCTAATGTTCAGAGCCCGTAGACTTTGAGAGTAGCGCAATTGAGAAACATCGCCGCCATTTTTACTCCTAACTCAAAGCGTACGTGTACATTTGAATTTGAAAACTGCAACACGTAATTGTAATTTTGAAAATAAAGTAGTAAGTGTTGAGTGTAATAACGTTCCTTTTTTGAAACTCTTCCTCGTAGTTGGCCGTAAATTGTTAGTTGAGAACCAGCCTCGTTTGAAACTTGAAACAAATTGACGTATATCATAACCTCATTTTTCTTATTCAAGGAAATGTCATAAGTTCAAAAAAAGGGTTATTAAATTAAATTCAAAGTAAAATCATAATAAGTGATCAAAGCGTCCAACATTTTCATTAAGACAGACTTGGAATCTACGCCATACGTCATGTCAGGTCGATTGAGGCAGGTTCACAGCTAACAATTCCCGGCCAACTACGAAAAGAAATTTAAAAAAAGGCACGTTAGAAATAAAGTAGGAAATGAGATGGAGAAGCTAGCGTTAAAATTACATATAGACTGGACTAGAAAAAAAATCACTAATTCTTTTTAATTTGAAGAAAGCGACTAACGATACCATCAACATCGACAAGAGTTTAATAAAAAAAGACACTAAATTCACTGCGCGCCAAATTCAAACAGGTCACAGAGCTTTTGGGTCACCCGGTATTAATCATCATCTGCAACGTTACAATTCCACATATGACTCACTGTGGTGCAGCAAATGTAAACGAAAAGTTTTTCCCTGGAGGAAGTTAAAGTAGATTGCTAGGACATGTACTTAGGATATCTGACGATAGATGGGGTTGAAATAATTTTAATAAGAGATGGAGGGAAAAGAAGAAGGAGACGACTCAGAAAGAAAGGGTTAAAGGAAGTGAAAAAAGATCTGAGGGAGGTAGGAGTCATGGATAGGAAAGAAAAAGAAAAAGACCTTCCGCATCTTTCTCTTCCATTCAACTGGCATATCTTAAACAATCTTCACTTTTATGCTTTTTGATTTTATTGTGATGCTTCGAAGCCCTTTTTTTCATTCTCAAGCTTGCTCTGATCGTCTTCTTTGCATTGGGTATTCCAGCGTTCTAAGTGATCCTTGTTGTTTTACATTTTTCTCTTCAATTCAACACTCCTCTTCCAAACAACCTTCACTTGTTTATTTTTTGCTACTTTTATGATGCCTCTAAACAACCCGATAACAACAAATAACAAAAAATTCCTTTTTATCTTCAAGTTCTTCGGAGCTTTCTCCTGTTTCGGCTATTTTCGCGTTTGTATGATTCTTGATCTGCCTTCTCCTTCTCAATTCAGTACTCGTCTCCTAAATAGTCTTCATTTGTTTTCGCTTTTACATTTTGTAATGCTTCCAAAAAAAAAACGAATTCTTTACCATTCCTAAGAGTCTTATGATTTTTTTTAAATCAACTATTCTGGCGTTCTAAACGAAGTGCTCAGTTCTTCTACCTCAAGTAACCTTCATTTGTTTATCTTTTGATACTCTTGCGAAATCTCCAAAAACCAAAGCTATTGTTTAGCAAATTTCTATTACCTTCAAGCTTCTTCTGTTGCACTAACTATTCTGGCACTTCAAGTGATCCTTGGACCTTTACTTTCTTCGCTTTCTCATTTTAGCATTCGTTTCCCTAAACAGCCTTCTTTTGTTTGTCTTTTGACATTTTCTTGTTATCCCCAAAGAAATGAATTTCTGTTTACTTTGAAGCTTCTTCCTACTGCGACTAAGGCCTCTCAATTTAGATTTGTTTACCAAACATCCTCATTTGTTTGTCTTTTGATATTCTGTTGATACCTCTAAACAAACAAAACTGTTGAATCTTTTTTTTTTTTTTGGCAAATTCCGTCTACTCTTTTTTTTTATTATATGGACTATTCTAACGTTGCAAGTGATCTTGACCTTTTCTATTCCTTTCCTCATTTCACAAAAATCTTTCACTTCTCTGTTTTCTGAAAATCCCTCCAAAACTGTTTTTCTTTTTTAGAAAATTCTGTTTTTTTACTGCATCGACTATTTTGGGATCGTAAGTGATCTTGATCTGCTCTATTACTCCCTCCTTTTCCCAACCGATCTTCACTTGCTTGTCTTCTGATGATTCTTTGAAATCTCCAAATAATCGAAGATGTTGACTTTTTTGCGGCAAATGAACTTGATCTTCTCTATAACTTTCCTCATTTCCCTTCGGACTTAGGATGTGTGACGATAGATGGGGTTAAAATAATTTTAATGAGAGATGGAGGGAAAAGAGAAGGAGACGACTTAGAAAGAAAGGGTTAGAGGAAGTGAAAAAAGATCTAAGGGAGGTAGGAGTCATGGATGGGAAAGAAAAGGAAAAAACCTTCTGCATCTTTCTTTCCCATTCAACAGGCATATCTTAAACAATCTTCACTTTTATGCTCTTTGATTTTATCGCGATGGTTCGAAGCCCTTGAATTTTTTTTTGCAATTTTTTCATTCTCAAGTTTGCATTGGGTATTCCAGCGCTCTAAGCGATCCTTGTTCTTTTGCATTTTTCTCTTCAATTCAACACTCCTCTTCCAAATTACCTTCACTTGTTTATTTTTTGGTACTCTTATGATACTTCTAAATAACCCAATAACAACAAATTGCTTTTTATTTTAAAGTTCTTTGGAGTTTTCACCTGTTTCGGCTATTTTGTTTTAGCTTTTAGTTTTTGTAATGTTTCCAAAAGAACGACCTTGTTTGTTTGTCTTTTGATATTCTGTTGATACCTCTAAACCTCTAAACAAACAAAACTGTTGAATCTTTTTTTTTTTGGCGAATTCCTTTTACTCTGTTTTTTTTATCGTAACGTTGCAAGTGATTTTGACCATCTCTATTCCTTTCCTCATTTCCCAAGTCTTTCACCTCTTTGTCTTTTGAAAATCCCTCCAAAGCCGTTTTTCTTCTATGGAAAATTCTCTTTTTTATTTCTCTCTCTTCTCTTTTTTATTATTCTCTCTTCTCTTTTCTATTACTCTCACCATTTCAACCGATTTTCACTTGTTTGTCTTGTGACGATTCTTTGATATCTCCAAACAATCGAAGATGTTGAATTTTTCTGCGCCGAGTGATCTTGATCTTCTTTATGCCTTTCTTCATTTTCCATCCGACTTTCTTTTGTTTGTCTTCTGATAATTCTTTGGTACCTCTCAGAAACCGAAGATTTTGACTTTTCTTGTTTGACGGATTCCAGACTAATTTGGTATTGCAAGTGATCTCGTTCTTCTCTATTCCTTTCTTCATTTCACAAACGACTTGCACTTGTTTCGTCTTTTAACAATCCTTTGATGTCTTCAAGTAACCGTTCAACTTTCTAGATTGGCGGATTTTGTTTACTCTTTGATCTTTTTACTGCATCGACTATTTTGGCATTGCATTCTCTATTCTTCTCCTCATTTCACGAATGACTTTCGCTTGTTTATCTTTTGATAATCTCTTAATATCTACAATCATAGATTTTCTTTTTTTTCTAGCGAATTCCTGCTAATCATTGACCTTTTTACCGCATTTTGGCATTGCAAGTGATTTTGATCTACTGCATTCCTCTCCTCATTTCTCCTCTCATTTTAGTATTCGTTTCCCAGACCACCTCATTTGTTTATCTTTTGATATTTTCTTGGTACCTCAAAATAAAGTTGTTGAATTTTTTTTTTGCGAATTCCTTTCACTCTTTGGTTTTTTTATCCTATGAGCTATTCTAACGTTGCAAGTGATCTTGAGCTTCTCTATTCCTTTCCTCATTTCCCAAAAGTCTTTCACTTCTCTGTCTTCTAAAAATTCCTCCAAAGCCGTTTTTCTTTTTCGGAAAATTCTCTTTCCTTACTGCATCGCCTATTTTGGGATTGTAAGTGACCTTGACCTGCTCTATTACCCTCGCCATTTCCCAACCGATCTTCACTTGTGTCTCTTCTGATGATTCTTTGATACCTCCAAACAATCGAAGATGTTGAATTTTTTTGCGGCAAGTAATCTTGATCTTCTTTATACCTTACTTCATTTCCCCTCGGACTCTCATTTGTTCGTCTTCTGGCAATTCTTTCGTACCTCTAAGAAACCGAAGACGTTGACTTTTCTTGTTTGACGGATTCCAGACAAATTTGGTATTGCAAGTGATCTTGTTCTTCTCTATTCCTTTTTTCATTTCAGAAACAACTTGCACTTGTTTCGTCTTTTGACAATCCTTTGATGTCTTCAAGTAACCGTTCAACTTTCTAGGTTGGAGGATTTTGTTTACTATTTGATCTTTTTAGTGCACTGACTATTTTGGCATTGCATTCTTTATTCCTCTCCTCATTTCACGAATGACTTTCGCTTGTTTATCTTCTGATAATCTCTTAACATCTACAATCATAGATTTTCTTTTTTTTTTCTGGCGAATTCCTTCTAATCATTGACCTTTTTACCGCATCGAATTAGTTTGGCATTGCAAGTGATTTCGATCTACTGTATTCCTCTTCTCATTTCTCCTCTCATTTTAGTATTCGTTTCCCAAACGACCTCATTTGTTTATTTTTCGATGTTCTCTTGATACCTCAAAACAAAGTTGTTGAATCTTTCTTTTTTCGGCGAATTATTTCCACTCCTTGTTTTTTTTTTTTTTCGTATGGCTTATTCTAAGTGATTTTGACCTTCTCTATTCCTTTCCTCATTTCCCAAAAGTCTTTCACATCTCTGTCTTCTGAAAATTTCACCGAAGGTGTTTTTCTGTTTTGGAAAAAAATGTCTTTACTGCATCGACCTGCTCTATTACTCTCGCCGTTTCCCAACCGATTCTCATTTGTTTGTCTTCTGATGATTCGTTGATACCTTCAAACAATCGAAGATGTTGAATTTTTCTTTTGCGGTAAACTCTTTCTACCTTCATCTTTTTTGCTGCATCGATTATTTTGGCATCCTCAAGCGATCTTGACCTTCTCTATTCCTTTTTTAATTTCTCATATGACTTCTATTTGTTTGTCTTCTGACAATTCTATGGTACCTCTAAAAAACCGAAGATGATTTTCCTTGTTTGGCGGATTCAAGGCTATTTTGGCATTGCAAGTAATTTTGTTCTTCTCTACTTTTTTTTTCATTTCCAAACGAGTTTCACTTGTTTTATCTTTTGACAGTTCTTTGATACCCCTAAGCAACTGAAGATGTTCAATTTTCTTGTAAGGCGAATTTTGTTTAGTCTTTGATCTTTTTCCTCTTTTCCTCTCCTCATATCCCGAATGACTTTCATTTGTTTATCTTTAAATTTTGACGAATCATTGACCCTTTTACCGCATCCGATTATTTTGGCATTGCAAGTGATCTTGATCTACTGCATTCCTCTCCTGGTTCCCTAAACGACTTGCATTTGTTTGTTTTCTGACAATTCCTTGATACCTCCAAATAACCGAAGATGTTGAATACTTCCTTTTTCCTCTTCTGACTTTCGACTCCTATACCTGTTTGTCTTCTGATAATCCCTTGACACTTCCAAATAATCATAAACTGTTTAGACGACTTTTTTTACTATTTGACCTTCTTACCGCATCGCCTATTTTGGTATTGCTAATGGTTATTCCCCTCCTTATTTCTCCAAACGACTTGCACTTGTTTGTCCTCTCATAATCCCTTGATAACTTAAAATAACCAAAACTTTTTTGGGTGGATTTTTTTTAATTCTTTGAACTTTCTTACTGCTTCGACTATTTTGGTATTTCATTCTCTGTTCCTCTCCTCATTTCTCATACGATTCTCTTTCGTCTTTCTTCAGACAATCCATTGATATCTCCAAACGATCAAATTTCTATTTCCTTGCAATTTTCTTCTAGTCTCTGTCTTCTGCATTCTCCTCCTCATTTCAATACTTATTGTTTAACATTCTTTGGATATTTCTAAATAACTAAAGCCTGTTGAATTTATATTTTGTGCAGTTTGCTTTTACTCTTAATCTTCTTCTTTCCTTTTTTCATTTCCAAATGATACGTGATCTTCTGAAACTAGTGTTTTTGCTGCAAATTCGATTTGCTCCAAATTTTCACTTCGCATAAATCAATCTATCCAAAAAAAGATCATATTCGTACAATCGAAACAAGTCCTTATTCTTTATTCTTTTATTAATACCAAACATTATCTTTGAAAATTATTTCCTTCGATTAACCCCAATTGAAGATCCCTTAAATTGCAAATTAAAATGTGCAGCAAAATCTAAAGGTAATAACTGAATTTCATGTATTTATTCTTATCGTTTTCATGCTTTAGAACTCAGAAAAATAGCGTGTAATAATATCTGTAATCAAGTAAAAGGTACACGCAATGTCTTTATTAAATATTAAATTACCAACGGACCTTTTAAATCAAATATTGTTACGAACCCCATAATACGCGAAGAAAGAATTATACGTAACGAGTACGCTAGAAATGTTTCATAAAAACGAACGTACCTTTGCAAAACCACGTGACGAGTAAAACGGTAAACTCAAGGAAGAAAGTTTGCCTCATTATACACTCTCTCGTATTCCCCAATGAAAAACAACTAAGCACAAGAGTGAATCGATACGAACTTTATTAACTCCGAATGAGAGTTGTTGCGAAAGCAGAGACGTAACGTGCGGCCGATAAGTTTCGGCGCACCCCCCAATTGCGGCGCTGTTACGATACAACTAACTTTCAGGATGATATCAACGCGCGATTGAATATTTTCGCGTCTGCGCCACCTCTTAAGGGCTAGAGATACGGCGCAACGACATTGCCGATGAATTAGAGATATAGCGCAAAAACTTTAAAGAGAATTATATGGCGTGTTATCCTGCAATACTGTTGTTTGTGACCGGTCGAGAATTTCTACCGCAAAATGTTCGCATGTCGTAAATGCATTTCTAAGTATGTATTTTATTTTTCACATAATTATTACTGCTTTTGTTTTTTAAATAAAAATGGGGCAGAATTGTTGTAATTATCTCTGACGTTATCCCAGTTAGATACCAGTGAATTTCGTGACCCCAGATAAACTATTAAACTCGTCTTTAAGATTTTTTTAAAATCAGTTTACTACATAATATCCATTCACGATCTTTTTGCATTCTAGTAGGCCATGTTTTTTTTTCGTTATGTTACATGCATGTTTTTTGAAGGTAGTCAAAGTCTGACGTGAAAAAAATTAAGATATTGTCACGTCAGTTGCCAATACTAAAATAAACTTGAATTACAATGCCATAATCAAAGTAATTCAAAACAAATAACTAATTATTTAATTACATTTTTTAATCCTGTCAAAATGTCGAAAATTATAAGCGGGCAAACCAAACAAGCCATAAAAAAAGCCTACAATTATAATAAAAAGGATCGTCCAGATTTCACACAAGATGAAACTATAAGCAGGTTGATAGATATAAAAGGAGTAAGGCTTAAAAAAAAAGAAAAAGCCAAGTTGGATCGAATTTTAAAACAGGAAATTCGAAAAGAATTAATCCGGAAAATTCTAAATAAAAAAAAAAAACAAAACAATCGGAACTTTATTTTGATTTTGTTCTTGATTCTTGATTTAGTAAATTCAAGCCGTTTGTTACTTAGCTGTCACAATCCGCTTTAACGGCAAATGTTATTATTACCACCATTAAAACAAAAGACGATCGAAATAACACGAAAAGTATTAAATGTCAAGAACCTAACCTGACATTAACAAAAGACGGTTTTATTACAAAAATAATACAAGTAAATCGAAACCGCCAAAAAAAAAAAAAAGAAAAAGCCAAGTTAGATCGAATTTTAAAACGGAAAATTCGAAAAGATTAATCCGGAAAATTCTAAACAAAAACAAAAAATAAAACAATTGAAATTTTATTTTGTTTTCATTCGCGTTTAATGGCTTAAAACCATTTGTTATTTAATTGTCACAATCTGCTTTGACGGTGAACGTTATTATTACTGAACAGTTTGAATCGCAGCATCCTGCGATCACTTTTTGACACATTAAACCATTAAAACAAAAGACGATCGAAATAATTCGTATTAATGTTAAGAACCTGACATGACATAAACAAAAGACGGTCGATTTTATTACGAAAACAATACAAGAAAATCGAAACCGTCAAAAAAAAAAAGAAAAAATAAAGTCGGATCGAATTTTGAAACATAGGAAATTCGAAAAGGATTAATCTGGAAAATTCTAAATAAAGAAAAACAAAACAATCGAAATTTTATTTTGTTTCTTTATTCATGTTTAATGATTTGAAGCCGTATGTTATTTAGATGTCATAATCTGCTTTGACGGCAACTTTATTATTACTACCATTCAAACAAAAGACAATCGAAATAATACGAAAATTATTAAATGTTAAGAACCTGAAATGACATAAACAAAAGACGGTCGATTTTATTACGAAAACAATACAAGAAAATTGAAATCGTCAAAAAAAAAGGAAAAACCAAGTTGGATCGAATTTTAAAATATAGGAAATTCGAAAATGATTAATCTGAAAAATTCTAAACAAAAAAAAAAACAAAACAATCGAAATTTTATTTTGTTTTTTATTCATGTTTAATGGTTTGAAACCGTTTGTTATTTAACTGTCACAATCTGCTTTGACGGCGAACCTTATTATTACTACCATTAAAATAAAAGACGATCGAAATAATATGAAAAGTGATGAATGTTAAGAATGTGACCGATATAAACAAAAGACGATCGAGTTTAGATTTTATTACAAAAACAATTAATAGCAAAACAAGAAACGAACGAATTTTGAAAATCAGAAACTGGAAACGATTTAACCTGAAAATATCGAAACAAAAAAACAATCGATATTTTATGTCGATTTTGATTCGTGTTTAACGGTTTGACGGTAAACGTTATTATTATTGACATTAAAACAAAAGAACGAAATAATACGAAAAGTTTTAAATGTTAAAAACTTGACTACGATATAAACAAAAAACGGTCGATTTTATTACGAAAACAATACAAGAAAATCAAAACTTTTATCGCGCGGGCTTGATAGTCTTTTGTTTTCTTTTTAATTCTAAAATTGTACTATGACTTTCTCTGATTGAAAACTTTTAATCTTCATTTTGTAACTAATAATTTTTGACGTACTTTTGTTTCTCGTTTTGAAATTATATTTTACGATTTTTTTTTAGGTTCAGAACTTTGCATTTTAGTTTGTAGTAGATCGACTTTTAGTTTTAATTTTTATGCTCGGGACTCAGAAAGATGTAAAAAAAAGGAATTAGGTTTTTCGCAAACGATTATATTTTGTTTTCTTGTTTTTGTTTTATGAACAACAGATGTTTCCACTTCTACACGTTATAATTGATGTAAGTGTTTTGTTTTTATTTAATAATATTGAGATTTTACTCTCAGTTTCTGCAGCTTTACTTTACAATTGATCGTCTTTTGTTTCTTTATTATTATAATTAGACTTCAGCTTTTTCAACTTAACACCGCTTCTACAGTTGACTGATAGTCTTTTAATATATTTTTTCTTTCTACATTTTTTATTGTTTCACTTCAATTTTGTTTTAGTGTTTATTTTTTTTTTTAAGTTTGTGGCTTAGGAAGCTGTTGAGAAAAAGAGATAACGAAATTTTTCGTTACCCCCTCCGCCTCCATTCATTAAAAATGAAACTGACACGACTATGAACAATTACTTCCGTGTTTACGCAGTAGAAAAGTTGTGTTTATTAAATTCTTTATCATCTTCCCTTATGGAGTCGTAACGTGAATAACAAGGGTGGCGTGCTGCTTTTTTTTCTGCCCGGGTCCTTACATTATTTATGCCCCTCACTATTTACCGTTCCTTCACTTGTTTTTTTGTTCGTGTATTGACCCTCGGAAGCGTAAACATTTTACGCTGTTTTTGTCTGCGTTGTCTCATAATTCTACTTATAATGCATTCACAGAAAATTAACGAATAATTTATTACACGATATACAGGCACGAGCGAAAATGCGACAAAACAAACAAAAAAGACACGTCATTACAACCTAATAGTTTCATTAAAGATTTCTGTTTTTAATTTTTGATCTAAAAAAACATGTCATGGAAACAAAGAAACATCACAAAGCTGTTTAGCTTCAAGAGAAAAGAAACAATTACGTCTACTTCTCCTTCTATGATTCTTATCGCGTGAACGATAATTAGTGACTTGCGCACCCTCAAGAGAAAGGGAAATATAAACTCGCTTCCTGTCAGGACTGCAAGGATTAACTCCATTAGAAACGCGCGTACGACAAAGGAACAAAGATATTTAATGTGGAAAGTAACTCCGATAATGTCCTCTTCGTGCGCTGCGGGGATTTGAAACCATTTACACCTAAATTCACTCAGATTAAAAAAAAACCTAAAGCTTTTTTTTAATACGAGTTCAAATCAACAGGCAACTTGTTTGACGAATTTGTTATCTTATGTGAAATATGATGCATTTCATCATCACATCAAGTCTCCCCCCCCAACCCCAAAAACGAAGGAAACAACCATGTGTCGCAGACTTAATTTAGAAAGCGCAGGAGTTATTAATGTGTAAATTACCGCGAAAAGCTCTTTGCCATGACATTAACGATGCATCAAACGAGGCGACATGTTAATATATGCATCTATGTATGAACTTGATGCTAGGGGACCTAAATGAGAAAGTATATATATATATTTTAATACCGGGCGTCGCAAAAAAAAAACACTAAAAGAACTCACGTGTCTATTAAAATATATACTACAGTTTCCGATGACCCTGTATGGATACTGCCCATCCTTGGGAATCGTTTGATGTTCGGTTCCTAGTTGAAAATCATGTCCGGGTTAGTGGAGATGGGGTGGGCGATAAGCTCTGGTTGGCTTAGAGAGCACCATCTAGCGTAGAGTAAAATAAATGCGTGATATCGCTTAGGCCTACACGCGTTGTTAATATAAACAAAACCCCGAAAGTCTGAATCTGCGAGCTATACCTATGATGTTCAGTCACCCTGTATAGTGACAAGAAGCGCTTCTCAACTTACTTATCTACTAAAATTCGAGAGTTTCCGATAACCCAGTACAATTAGTGCTAATCCTTGGGAATCGTTTGATTTTCGTTCCTACTTGGAAATTATGTCCAGCTCAGTGAAGACGGGATGGGCGATAATATCATTATTGGTATTGGTATAGAGAGCGCGCCATCTAGCGTAAAGTCGTACAAGTAGGCAGAAAAATAAACGCGTAATATCGTTAGGCCTACACGCGTTGCTAATATAAACGAAACCCCGAAAGTCCGTCATCTTGAGGTTGGTTACCTGAACACTGGTCATTTCGCCGCTTAAGGATACCACTTAAGCGTCATCAAAGTGGTAACTGAGAGTGAATCCCTCCTGGTGTTCGCTTTTTCGTTGGAACGGAGCCACATCTGTCAGACGTCGACGGACGCGACACAACGACTTGGGCGTTCGATTTTGGGATAGGAGAAGGCCGGATGATTACTTTTGTTTACTTATTTCATGCGCCCGTTAGTACGTTTCGTTTAGCCGCCACTGATACGAAATTATACAGCGGTTGTTGCTTTTTGTTTTAATTTCATTTTGGACATTTTGTTTCGACATTTCTTGTCGTGTTCTATTTACCATGTATTGTTAATATAAAGAAAACCTGAAAAGTCTGAATCTGCGAGCAACACCTATGATGTTCAGTCACCCTGTATAGTGACAAGAAGCGCTTCTCAACTTACTCATCAGTAAAATACGACAGTTTCCGATAACCCAGTATAACTATTGCTAACCCTTAGGAATCGTTTGATGTTCGATTCCTACTTGGAAATTATATCCAGCTCAATGGAGACGGGATGGGTGATAATATCATTATCGGTGCCTGGGTTGGGGGTTGGTATAGAGAGCGCGCCATCTAGCGTAAAGTCGTACAAGTAGGCAGAAAAATAAACGCGTAATATCGTTAGGCCTACACGCGTTGCTAATATAAACGAAACCCCGAAAGTCCGTCATCTTGAGGTTGGTTACCTGAACACTGGTCATTTCGCCGCTTAAGGATACCACTTAAGCGTCATCAAAGTGGTAACTGAGAGTGAATCCCTCCTGGTGTTCGCTTTTTCGTTGGAACGGAGCCACATCTGTCAGACGTCGACGGACGCGACACAACGACTTGGGCGTTCGATTTTGGGATAGGAGAAGGCCGGATGATTACTTTTGTTTACTTATTTCATGCGCCCGTTAGTACGTTTCGTTTAGCCGCCATTGATCCGAAATTATACAGCGGTTGTTGCTTTTTGTTTTAATTTCATTTTGGACATTTTGTTTCGACATTTCTTGTCGTGTTCTATTTACCATGCATTGTTAATATAAAGAAAACCTGAAAAGTCTGAATCTGCGAGCAACACCTATGATGTTCAGTCACCCTGTATAGTGACAAGAAGCGCTTCTCAACTTACTCATCAGTAAAATACGACAGTTTCCGATAACCCAGTATAACTATTGCTAACCCTTAGGAATCGTTTGATGTTCGATTCCTACTTAGAAATTATATCCAGCTCAATGGAGACGGGGTGGGCGATAATATCATTGTCGGTACTAAAAGCTCGAGTTGGCATAGAGGGCGCCATCTAGCGTAAAGTCTTCTAAGTAGGCAGAAAACTGAATACGTGATATTGCTAGGCCAACAACAAAATCCCAAAAGCATGAATCCGCGAGTTATACATGAAGATGTTCAGTCACCCTGTATAAAGTGACAAGTGAAATTTCTTTCTCTAAATGAAAATAAAATGAATCATGTGTTATAAACTCACGCGTCCGTGTATCGGCGAGGATATCCTTTCAGATACACAAAATATGTACAGTTATGCGCATCTAAAATGCGCCTTCTGCATGCAAACCTCACAGTTAAAATCTTGAGCTACAAGGTTCATAGAATTGTTAAGTTGTAAGCACGATAGAATATAAGACAGATATTCACACGAATCCGCGCTGAGAGCGGGGGATTTGGGTGCGTGCAATGTGAGAAAGAGAATGGTATAAAGGAAGGAAACTCAGAGGATCACTTGCAGGCTGCAGACCGAAGCGCGTCAATTAAGTATTAAGTACTCGCGCACTGACTCACGCGTTCATGTGCCGGCACCGAAGCGATGCCAAAGCACTTCTATATCTTTCATCGTGGTTGTAACACTTAGGTTGCGCACGACTGTACATAACCACACTATACTAATGACATTAACTTCAACTGCATCTTAACTTTGTTTTCTATCTATATTTATAAGTCTGTGCTCTTTGTTAGGGAAAATATATTAAAATTTGATACTGTGGGTAGTAACCATGATCATAACACGAGGCATGGTTCATCCCTTCGCCGCACGTCTTTGTATGAACGCAGTCCCCATTATAGCAGCTTAAAAATTTTCAATCAATTGCCTAGCAAACTACGAGATTGCAAAACCATCACTAGTTTTAAAAACCAGCTAAAATGTTTTTTATTCCACATCTGAATGTTATGAAAGCCACCTAGGGAGCGCCTAGTTCGACTGTTATATAGGCAAGTGTTTATTTACATTGTATGTTATTAATGTTTATTGTAACCATTTGTGTAACCAATCACATTGCATGTTATTAATTGTATGTTATTAATGTTTATTGCATCTCTGACATGTCCTATCTACCACCATGGCCTAAAGGATGAATAAAGTTACTATTACCATTACTGTTACTATTACTGATTTAAAGTCAATGATAAAATATTAACAAAAAATAAATAAACCAAAGCGTTACGATCCCAATGGTTTCCATCTGTCTGCCGATGTGGGAGTGGTTCCACACGGAGTCCAGAATCACCCAAAGGCTACAGTCTAGAAACGTTAGAATGGTTCTCGAAATCCTATGGTCCCCAAACTTGTTAATCGAAGAAAAATGAATGCCAGAGTAACTCGGTTTTTCTATCTTTGTCACTTCTTCGCATATTGAAGATTTTTTATTGAAAACCCAATTTTGAAATAAAATCAAAGCGAAAAGCAGCGTTATTGTTTCTTATCATCAACTACAATTTTGCGCATTATCTCGAAAACAAAAAATTCCCGCAAATGATTTTATTAAGAAAACAGTGCTTAATTCGACGCCTTCTATCATCCCTCAAAGTTGGGAATAGTTATTTTGAAACCCCCTGTATAATGTTCCTTCTCTTATATCGTGCGTTTTTTGAGAAAAGGCCAAAAATATTTAAAAATTGTGACCAGAATGCTTTCTAATGAACAAAAGTTTTTTTTTTCTAGAAAATTTAAATTTAAAAAGATGGATGTTTCGCAGGTGAAGGACAACATTTCGAACATTTATTCTAACGTTTTGACATTAATAATATTGTCAGTCACCCTGTATAAATTAAACGAGATACCAAAAATATCTTACCGCTCATGAAAATTCATGATCCACCCCCAAGAAACCAGGTGTGTTTTTATCACCATGGGATTTAATTCAGAAACGCTTTCCTTCTACAGCATAATCTGCTGTAAGAAAATTGGATTGCATAAACCGAGTTCCTCTTTTTTTTTATATAAGACTCTATAGAGCCGTAAATAGGAAGTGAAACTGCGTAAACGGTTATGAAGCTGCTCTCTCTAGTTCGAGGCAATATTGAGGAATGCGATGAAGTTGGTACTTTTTAACGAGATATCAAAGAGGTCTGGTGCCCGGAATTTTCCCAACGAATTTACAATGGCGAGACCAACCCGAGAGAGGCCAACTCGCGTGTATTAATAAAACAATATTACGAATAGTTTCCTTTGTACAAATTCAAACAGAAATGCCGGGCCAATTAGAAAACTGCCCTCGGGAGGAATTATTAATTTTAGGATTCCCGAGTTTCGCAGAAACTCCGTTTCGCAATTTTTAACGTCAAGCGAATAATATTTATGAAATTGTTAAAGTCTTGTACAGGAAAAACCGGCGTGTACTTAACCTAGAAAGACAATTTCCGTTATCTGTGTAAACAAGTTCGCTTTACACAGGAAAGTCCCCGGCGCCTCGATAAATTATTGCTATTGTGGAAATAGGTCGATGGCCCGCTTCATTTATAATCCCCAGAAGTTCGGCGGCGATTGTCATGTTTTCATACTTCCATTTGTTTCGATGACTTCCTTCGGAATACATTATTTATGGCTTTATTAGTACTTGCCGGGGCGCTCTTTTAGCTGTCACACTTCCGCACGAAATACTAAATTTATTGTTGGCTTGGCTTTGTAAAAGAAACATTTCGATAGAAAAGAATCTACGCCGCGCATCGCCTAAGTGTGCGTATCGCTTGTACTAAAAAAAAAAAACAATCAATTTTGTGGTTTATTTTAATTGTAACTGAGTGTACAATTTGTAAAAACAAATTTAAGAAAGTGCACCCTCTCCATGTAAATAATGCAGGGGCCTTTTTGCGGATGGCTTCGTAAATTCACCCTGCGACGATAATTGGACGTTGTTTCGCGTATTTCATACTGCGTAAAGCTCACGGCATAAATTTACATTTTCTTTTGATGTATTTCCCCTAGATAAGGCGCGAAGATAAACCATAAAGCTTCATTTACATTTGGCATTATAGCGTCGCGTGTCTGCCGTGCATCTGTTACCTTAAGATTTCCGGGCGTCGAAATCTATTATGTGTTTTTGGGGTAGGTATAATAATCTCGGGGTGGTGTCTTTCTTCTTCAAGATTAGATTAACACTTTTGCTAGAAATTAAATAAAGCATGATTCTCACTATTGTTAGGTCTTCTTTTAGGCCTCTCCAAGCTTGACCGTCGATTTTATGGCCAGATATATTTGGTTGTCACGCTGCGCGTCGATCGGTTTGTATGTAATTGAGGTTTTTCAGTTTTATCTAGGCTTTTGTTAGTTACTGTCTGTGCTGTCCCGTTCTCCCTTCCCCTTTTGCTTTCCGGACGTTCTACCGGAGTTTGGTAACCGGAGGCAAGCTAGAGAAACCTACGGGGGTATTGTTGTTTCGGTTAATGGCGTATGTTAACTATTTTGGTCCGCTATCTTGAGGTTGGTTACCTGAATGATAATTATTTTGGTCGCCAGTGGCCGCCTACCCGTCGATCGCGAGCTACCGGTAGCTCGCAAAGGCAATTCTGGCAGCTCACAACATGTTTTATATTTTAAAAATACAAACGGTTAAAAGTCATAGAAGCCTCCGTAAATTTCGCAAATTCTCATAATAAACACAAGCAGTGGCAACACTGCGGTGAGCGATCTGCCGCCAACGTCACCATGCTAACACCTGTTACGTAAATTTTGGGAAAAACTTTAAATGCTTTCTGTGACATAGTAAACCCAATACATCTAGTCGACTATGGCCAAACATGTTGCTAGGGGCTATGTCAATTTGTTTAACATTTCACATTTTCGTTTGTCGTTTGCGAAATGGCGTATGCGAAAGTCCATCTGCAACCTGGTTGGACAGTTGCCTAGACGAGATATAGTAAACTTGTTTCGCGAACAAAATATTTCAAAAAGTACCATATATCGGACAATTCGGGAATGCGAAGAGGGAATTCCACGTTTAAACCTACCAAAAACAGTGCGTTAACTGAAGTTCAAGTCAACAGATTAGGCAACCGTTCCAGAAACACCATTGGAGTGTCTACCCGCAAGCTTTCCCGTCGTTTTCGCGTTTCAAACACTATAATTTCTCGTTACATTGCAAGAATAGGCCTAAAATACAGAAAACGCCCCAAGTATACTCCCGCACAATTCGCCAGAATCTCAGTTTGTTGCCTAGCTTTGAGACGTCGTCATTTCGCCCTCAACCGGATCATAATCACGGACGACGAGAAATATTTTACCTTTGACCATACAGAACTTCCTGGAGATGCAGGCTTCTATACGGATAATATTGAAGACACTCCCATTAACGTAAGATGCAAAAAGAAAGCAAAATTTTCTGACAAAGTTTTGGTGTGGTGCGCCATTTCTGAGGCGGGCATGTAGGCCATGTAAGAGGCCAGGCAGTGAATGCTGAAGTGTACATCCGAAATTGCCTATCAAAATTGATTATTATGACCTTGCAACATCGCATTATGCCAGAGTTACGCTAAACTGGTTAGAAGCCCACCATGTGCCATATGTCCCCAGAAATGATACCCCTCCAAATGTCCCTCAGGCAAGGCCAATTGAAAATTTTTGGGCCCTATTGGCAAGAAAGGTGTATGATAATGGTTGGGAAGCTCAAATGAACAAGAATTGCGGCAAAGAATTCTTCAAAAAATTAGGATGAGCCAGAAACATGATAAAAAGTGTAAAAAATGGTGCTGCAGGACAGAGGGAGAAACGGATTATTATCTGACACAGGCTCTGAGCGGGCACGGTGCGTTCAAAATGTACTTAAAAGAAGCAAGAAAGAGGGAAACAGCCGAGTGCTGGTACTACGGAGAGCCGCAAGACACGCCAGAGCACACTTTGCTCATATGCCCTAGGTGGCAAGAACTGCGAAGACGAGCGAAAATAGAGGTGGAGACAAGTATAAAAAAAGAGAGTATCGGGATATAATATAATGGAAAGAGATACAAAAGCCTGAACAAGCATTGCGAACATGCTGAGAGCAATAATGGTAATAAAATGCAATGATGAGAGAGAAATGGGAGAGGAAGCGCAAAGCGTAGAAGAGGAGGTGGAACCAGAAGAGGAAGGGGGCGAAGAGGAAGGATGAGGTTGAGAGGAAAGAAGAGGTGAGATAAGAGGGAAACACAGGCACGAATGAAGAAGAAGAAGAAGATGGAAGAGGATAGGACAGAAGAAGAAGTGAAGAGGAAATGAAGATATAGGTTGGTATGCGCCCCTGCATATAAGCAGGGATGAATCCAACACGCTTCCGGGGTTGATATACTCGGAGTGTCTTTTGAAGATTCTCTAAACCTCAATAAAAAAAAAAAGGTGTTAAAGTCTAACATTTATTGGTGATTGTTATGTTACGTCAGGGTTATTAAGTTTGTTAAAACGAGTCGACGATTGTGAAAGGAAAACAAGGAATGACAAAAGATTCATACCTAATAACTTCCAAGCAAATAGAAATTATAACCTAAACAATAAACGATGACAAATATAAACGATGGAACCAGGGATCAAACAACCAGAACAATTACTCACGACAACAAGGGGAAAATTGGAACAGAAATAGGTACAACCCACACAATGAAAGAACAAATGAGAAGAACCGATATGAAAATTATCAAGAAAGAAGGGATCCAAGAGAAAATAAAGAAGAACAAAACAAAAGTATACACAACATCAAGAAAACAAAATTTTCACCGAACTATGATGAAATAACAATAGTAGATGTACGTGCTGCGCCAAGAAATAAGGATTTTTAGAACTAAGAAACATTTAAGCCAAAACAACATGCTTAAATCAATAAACAATATTTTACAACAACAAGAAGAGGAACGCATTATTAACATAAATTTACCAAACATAAAAATTTATTTAGAAAACATCTAAACAACCGCATTAAGAGACACTGGTATCTTTAATTGATAAAAATTTTGTAAGCGAAAACAATTTACAAAGGTCCGGAAAAATTATTCCAATAAAAGCCATAAATTTAATTACAGCCACAAATAAAAAGTTAATGAAAAGAAAATGAAATTTGGAAATTTACCATATGATGGAGAATTCGTTATTGTTCCAGAATTAAGAAATAAATGTATAACTGGGATGGATATTATTGATAAATTAATAATGAAGATTGATGCAGAAGTAAGAATAATAATTATAGAAGGAAGGAAGTTTTTCTTTGAAGAAGAAAGAATAATCAATAATGTTCAAATAAATAATGACATTAATTTAAGTGAAATAAATTTAAATTGGGATGATCAATATAAACCCAAATGATTACAAATGATTCTTAAAAATAAACAATTAATAAATTCTGAACCAATGAAAGCATTCGGCTATGAACATCAGTTGGAAGTAGTGGAAAAGGAACCATTCTTTTGCAAAACTTATCCTATTCACCCCAAGTAATTGAAAGTTTATTGAGCAGATGTAATAATGCACGTGTTTTTGGAAAATAGATTTGAAAAACTCTTTTTGGTTGATACCATTAAATGAAAATTCAAGAAAATACACAGGTTTCATGATTAATGGAAATGTTTACCAATTTAAAGTAGTATCGTTTGGACTATCAAGCTCTTCTGCAGCACTTATAAGAGCAATCCAATTAATTCTAGACAAATTTGAAAATTTTTGTATGCACTACGTAGATGATATACTACTGATCTATAGTGAAAATTACATACAACATGAGAGACATTTAAACATTATTTTACATGAACTTTGTATTGCTGGCATGAAAAGAAATGCAGAAAAATGTTCATTCTACGGAGAAGTTGAATATCTCTTCGTCTTTGGATATGTTTGGACATAATTTCTTTTGTTTCTTCTTGTACAGATTCATTTTTCCAGGGGAGCCAAAAATGCATTTGTTATTGTTGCTTACTAACTAATTTCGTATTAAACAGTTTAGGTATTAATAACCATGTCTTGCCTAAACTGCTGAACCTCCAGAACGTTCATGGCAAGTAATTGGGGCCGTAATAATTAATGGGCTGAGAACTTTGAAGTTACAAATCTATACTTAGTTCATTGCTAATGTAAGTTGTAGTACGAACAAACTTCAAAATCATTGTATACTTTAATACAGAATTACGTGAATGCTATAATTACAAAAGATCTGTGCAAGGTATGAGAGAAGTAGATGGAGAGAGAAAATAATGAAAGAATGCCACAGTAGGCCGAAGAAAATAGAAAATTAGCTGAAATAGGAAAAGAAAAATGAAAATCGGAGAAGAAAAAATAGATTGGAAGAAGAATGAGTTGCAGAAAATGTAACAGACAATAAGAATTTAATTAATAATATCAAAAGTTTGCAATGCTTTATGAAAATAGATGTAATGAAAATCGTCTTTTTCTGCAACCGTATTAAATATAATGACTTTTAATACCAAAACCTGCAATTGAAGTTGATGTTTTCATCACTAAGTAAAACGTGTACATTGCTAGGTAAGTTTTTAGGAATTTTTTACTTTTAACATTTTTAATTAAGATTTGTTTTGTGAATAACTTCATTTTATTCGGATTAAAAGTGCATTTTGTCTCACAATTTTGCATCTGCTCGGCTACGTCTCGCTTCGCATCGCAATTGCAAAATTTACTCGAGAAAAAAGTGACACTTTTAATTCTTATAAAACAATAATACTCTTATTTTATAAAAAGTAATGTTCAGCATTCTCTTTGTTTGTAAGCTCCTCTCATTTAACAACGGAACAATCTGAAATGATTCCAAACAATTCGGACAACATCTTTCTCTTTTAATTCTTTAAAGGCCCGCTTAACACTCCTCAATTAATTCATCTCTGAAGGGTTGAATGTAAAAACCCGACAAAGTAAATAAGTAAGAGACGGGATGTTTTAAGTAAATTAGTCCGATGCGATTAAAAATTCCCACCGCCGCTGTTTGTTTACCTTTCTTCGCCTTCATTTGATTGCGAAATTAATTATAATTAAAGAAGACGTAATTGTTCCCCCGGAAATGAGTTACTTTATTTTTTCTGTTGCGAATTTTTTACCTTCTTTGTGCTTTAGTATTAATTTTGTTTTGTTTTATGCAATGAATGAATGTTTCTTCACAGAGAAAAAACAATGGTATTTCTTAACACAATTGTAGATTTTATATCTACAAATTGTTACTAAAATGAAGGCACCAACAATAAATAGAAAGTAGTTATATTTGATTGTAATACTGTAAAGGATAGTAAACTTTTGCCCAATTGTAGTATATTTCGATATTGTGTGTACGAATTGTACACTGTGTGTTAACAGTCACTTAAATTGTGTCGCTGATTCCATATATTGTGTGAAAATTTTACAGTTAATGATGTAATTATGTACACATCTCCAGTCGAGTGCTCGGAGCCGCTGATAACGAGTTTTGACTCTTAATTGGGAAACTAAAGATGTGGGTTCGACCCTGTGCAGATACGTGCAGATCTTGTGAAGAAATTCACAGGCTGGAATACGGCAGACACTTGCTCGACAAGTTCCGGCTTGGGTCATCTATAAATTTAAAAAAATAAGATAGAGGAATAGTTCCATATCAAAAAACAATTGAAATAATCAACGACTAAATTCAAAAATAGAGGAATTAGAAGATCGACATTTCTTTTCTGACATTGAGTGATTGAGGACAGAGGTTGGCTGAAAATTGGAAGACTATGAGTGAAAAAAAAAACATGAAAATCAATTCCACTGAAAAAACAAAAGAGAACTGAAACAAACGACGACAACATATAGAATTACGTAAATAGAAGAGGAAAGTTCGAGGATTTTGAGTGATTGAGGACAGAGATTGGCTGAAAATTGAAAAACTCTGAGTGAAAAAAAAACAGGAAAATCAATTCCATTGAAAAAACAAAAGAGAACTGTAACAAATGACGACAACATATAGAATTACGTAAATAGTAGAGGAAAGTTCGAGGATTTTGAGTGATTGAGGACAGAGATTGGCTGAAAATTGAAAGACTATGAGTGAAAAAAAAAACAGGAAAATCAATTCCACTGAAAAAACAAAAGAGAACTGAAACAAACGACGACAACATATAGAGCGACGTAAATAGAAGAGGAAAGTTCAAGGATTTTATTCGGCGGATTATGAATAAAAAACCTTAAAAAAAAGACAACGTCGAGAGCGAACGAAAAACAAATGAATGTCGACCCCTCCCCGGAAGAATATTGAAAATTCAAAAGACTAACAACTATTTTGTTTCATTTAGCATCATCATCTTGTAACATTTAATTTTTATTAACACTTCTTCGAGTTTTCTTTCTGATAGTCTTTCATTTCCAAAAGCTTTCCACCATCTAACTTCTTGCCTTTCCTGTTTGTCTTTTTAGAATATTTTTTTGTTTTTATTTTGTCAATAGTTTCTTCTACTTACTGTTGGTATTCTACACTTGTACCTAACCTTCGGATTTCCACGTGGCTTGTTTCGTTCTTTGCAATTCCCTCTTTTATTCCCTCGTCAGCCTTGTATCATTTGACTTGTTTTGTTTCTTTATATAAATAATCGCATTTCGTTGGTTTGTTTTTTGAACACTCTTTGATTCATTGTCGTAGAGTTAATTTTATTTATTTTATCAATTTCATTATAATTATTATTTTTTTTTAATAACATAGGTGTATTGTTAATCTTCTTGCAATCCATTGAAGAATCGTTGATCTTCTTTTGTTGTTGGATTCTTCATGTTTCCGTGTCGTTTGTTTCGCTCTTCTTTCGTTTCTTCTTGTTTCCCATAAATGAAAAAATATTTTACTAAATTTTTCGAAAAAATTTTGTCGGCCGAGGAAAAAAATTCCTAAGAATAAGAGAAATCCTCCAATCTGACAAACCTGAAACGTACGCCCTCTCGAGGTAGCTTACAACCTAACCTCGTTTTAGAGTTTCTTCTTCTTTTTTCTCGTTACCTTTATACCGTCTGACATGTTTTGTTTTTCGTTCATCTTTTCCATCGTTTTTCGTTGGTTTTTCTCCGAAAACACGTTCATCCATTATTCCAATGTTTTATCAATTTAATTTTTTAACGTAGCACCCGAAAATCGTCGTTTTTCTTCTGCTTTTCGTTTATCTTATTCTTCGTATTTCGACTCATCGAAACCCGAAGGCAGGTTTCAAAATTTCGAGTTGATTCGTTAAAACAAAAGAACACGTCTCGTCTTGCTACGCCATTGATATTAAACTTGTGGCACTTAATGTTCAGATGGCGTTCAGATTGTTTTTCTTCTTTGTTTGTCGATTGTCGTTTGGTTTAGTTTCATTTGAACATATGCTGTCATTTTTTTTTGCTTTCTCTATTTGCCTTTCGATTTCCAATTGTTTATGTTTTTTATTTGTCTGTCTATTGTTTTCGATCGCCTTTTGTTCTTGCAGTAACATTCAGGGGTATTACTAAAATTGCGTCTACATTAACGGCTGTTTGTTTTTTTTGGTTTGTCGGTCGTCATTTGTTTTTGTTTCTTTTTCCTTAAATGTTGACTGTCACCTGCGTTTCTTGTTCGCCTTTCGATTTCAAATGGTTCTTGTTTCTTTATGTATCTGGCGTTCGCCTTTTGTTCTTGTACTAACACTGAGAGGTATTACTAAATTACGTCTCCATTAACGATTGTTTGTTTTTTTTCTTTGTTTGTCGGTCGTCATTTGCTTTCGTTTACTTTCAACGTTGACTGTTTTTTTTATGATCTTTTGTTCTTGCAGTAACATTGAGGAGTATTACTAAATTTCGTCTCCATGAACAGTTATTTGTTTTTTTTGTTTGTTGGCCGTCATTTTTTCTTGAACGTTGACTGTCACTTACGTTTTCTGTTTTTGTTTTTGTTTTTTTTTTTATTTATCTGTCGATCGCCTTTTGTTCTTGCAGTAACATTAAGGGGTATTACTAAAATCCCGTCTCCATTAACGGTTGTTTGTTTTTCTCCTTCGTTTGTTGTTCGTCATTTGTTTTTGTTTTCTTTGAACGCTGACTGTCACTTACGTTTTCTGATCGCCTTTCGATTTCAAATGGTTTCTGTTTTTTATTTATTTAGCCATTTAGTCTTTTGTTCTTGCAGTAACACTGAGAGGTATTACTAAAATTGCATCTCCAATAACGGTTGTTTGTTTTTCTTCTTTGTCTGTCGGTCATCATTTGTTTTCGTTTGTTTCTTAAACGTTGACTGTCACTTGCGTTGTCTGTTCGCCTTTTGGTTTCAAATGGTTTTTGTTTTTTCATTTATCTGGCGATCGCCTTTTGTTCTTGCGGTAATATTGAGGGGTATTACTAAAATTGCGTCTACATTAACCGTTGTTTGTTTTTTTTTGTTTGTCGGTCGTCATTTGTTTTCATTTTTTTTCCTTAAACGTTGACTGTCACTTGCGTTTTCTGTTCGCATTTCGATTTCAAATGTTTTTGTTTATTTATCTGGCGCTCGCCTTTTGTTCTTGTACTAACACTGAGAGGTATTACTAAATTACGTCTCCATTAACGGTTGTTTGTTTTTCTTCTTTGTTTGTCGGTCGTCATTTGCTTTCGTTTACTTTGAACATATGCTGTCATTTTTCTTTGCTTTCTCTGTTCGCCTATCGATTTCCAATTGTTTATGTTTTTTATTTGTCTGTCTATTGTTTTTGATATTACAAAAATTACGTCTTCATTGATGGTTGTTTACTTTTTCCTTCTCTGTCATTTGTTTTCGTTTTCTTTAAATGATCTTCTTTTGTTCCATGAACAGTTATTTATTTTTTTTGTTTGTTGGTCGTAATTTTTTCTTGAATGTTGACTGTCACTTACGTTTTCTGTTCATCTTTCGATTTCAAATGTTTTTGTTTTTTTTTTAATTTACCTGGCGATCGCCTTTTGTTCTTGCAGTAACATTGAGAGTTATTACTAAAATTGCGTCTCCATTAACGGTTGTTTGTTTTTCTCCTTTGTTTGTCGGTCGTCATTTGTCTTTGTTTTCTTTGAACGTTGACTGTCACTTACGTTTTCTGTTCGCCTTTCGATTTCAAATGTTTTTGTTTTTTTTTTAAATTTACCTGGCGATCGCCTTTTGTTCTTGCAGTAACATTGAGAGTTATTACTAAAATTGCGTCTCCATTAACGGTTGTTTGTTTTTCTCCTTTGTTTGTCGGTCGTCATTTGTCTTTGTTTTCTTTGAACGTTGACTGTCACTTACGTTTTCTGTTCGCCTTTCGATTTCAAAAGTTTTTGTTTTTTTTTTTTTTAATTTAACTGGCGATCGCCTTTTGTTCTTGCAGTAACATTGACGGGTATTACTAAAATTGCGTCTACATTAACAGTTGTTTGTTTTTTTCTTGTTTGTCGGTCGTCATTTGTTTTCGTTTTTTTTTTTTTTCTTAAACGTTGACTGTCACTTGCGTTTTCTGTTCGCATTTGTTTTCGTTTGTTTCTTAAACGTTGACTGTCACTTGCGTTGTCTCTTCGCCTTTTGGTTTCAAATGGTTTCTGTTTTTTCATTTATCTGGCGATCGTCTTTTGTTCTTGCAGTAACACCGAGGGGTGTTACTGAAATTGCGTCTCATTAACGGCTGTTTGTTTTTCTTAGTTGGTTGTCGGTTGTCATTTGTTTTCGTTGGCTTTCACTTGCGTTTTCTGTTCGCCTTTCGATTTCAAATGGTTTTTGTTTTTTTTTTATTTATCTGGCGATCGACTTTTGTTTCAATAACACTGAGGGGTATTATAAAAATTGCGTCTCCATTAACGGTTGTTGGTGTTTCTTCTTTGTTTGTCGATCGTTATCGTTTAATTGTTGTTATTGAATTATTATTTTGTAAACATTTTAGAATTTTCGTAGTTTTTATATTTGATGATTCATTTTACAGGAGCATAATCTTTCTACTATTAACAAGTCTTACACTAAAGCCAGTTTTACACTAAAACCAATCTTCTAATTACCACTTCTTCTTCTTCTTGCACTTTCTTATTTTTTCTGTCCACGCATCGTCTACTCAGCGATTTTCAGAGACTTTCATAAAAGCACGGTTTAAAGCTTGATAAAACTTTTTATGTTATACATGGCGTTCTGAATTAAGTGAAAAAAGACAAAAAATTGAGAAACTTTTGTTTTTATGTGCACAAATGTACTTATTTTAGAAAATCAGGTTAGATCTCAGTGCACATTTCACATAAACTAAAAACAACTGCAAAATATTTGCAACGTCTCATGAGGTGCATAAGATAAAATCGTTGGTTTATTGTCTCTCATTATTTTGAGAATATAAGTTATAAAGTTCGTCGTCGTTGTAATCGAACCTCAGTCGCCCGAAATCAAATAACAATAACAAATTTCCGAGGAGAGGGCCCCATCTACCGAACATAATTCCACTATTAGCATTTAAATTGCCGCCGTAACTTTCGGCACGGATCGAAAAACAACCATGACTGCTTCAGTTTTCCGCCAATTTCTTCAGATAATTTCCACCTTAATCCGGCAGTTAATTATCAGATTGTCGAAAATTTATTGCCGCTTCCATCGACGGAGTTAAATACTATGGCCGGGCTCAAATCTCCATTTAGGAAAATCAAATTTATGAACGTAAGCTGCTCGATGTGTCTTACAATTTCAATTATTGTATTATACATACATAGATCAAATTGGTTGGCATGCTAAATTCAGATTTATTTTTTTTAAGTCGAATATAATTTTTTTTTAAACTACCGTGTAATTAGTTAGTACTATGTTATTAAAGTGAAGTGTAACATATTGAAAATAAAGTCAAAGAGCTTGAAAGCGTGCGCTTGAAACCCGTTCAATTTATTCACATCGCATATGGTGGCTGCAGTTTGTAAAACATGACGGCACATCATACGTTGAGAGTGCAATTTCCGGCGGAAATGTGAATTGTTTTCCCGTGTGTGCCAACACACTTCGATATTTATCATTTAACACATTCAGTTTACACTTTCTTCGTTGGTCCATTTCAAGGGATTTTTTCCATTTCATATACTGACTGATACTGAAGAGACTGTTACATTTGTTAAAAAAACCTTCATTAAAAATGAGTCAATCAAACGAGAATAATGAAGAAATTTTACAATCGCTATCAGAAGCAGAGTCAAGTTTATTACCTAAAAAGTACAAAGCAAAGGACAAGGAAACTTACCAACAGTTCTGTGGCTGGAGAAATGAAAAAAATGTGCAAGGGGCAAATGACGGTTATGCGGCAAAAAAATCGAGAATTCTCTCGATGGATAAAATAATGGAAAAAAGAAATTAGAAATAAGAAAGTAGTTTAGATCAATTTACAGAATAAAAGCCATTCCATCTCTGAAAGGAACTTTCATTGTTTAAATCATTTATGATCCATTAATAACTAAAGAAAGCAAAAAAATGGTAAAAGTAGTAACAACGGTTAAACGGGGCGAGTACCTTAAAGAAGTAGTAAAAGGCGAAGGAATCAAACTAAAGAAAGGAAGCAAATTGAAATCTGCAGGAAGAAGTATATAGAAGATGAAATAACTAAGGAAGACAGTTTCAAAGCTAGTTTGAAAGAGAAGAAAGGGAACGACTTGGTGGGGTTCATAGACTTGCATGTTTGCCCCCAACTGACGTTGGTTCAATTCCCAACCCGGTGGTCGGTTTTTCAATTGCGGATGAACATGCCTTCTTCTCGTGTCAATATCATGTTTGACACGATAAAAATCCGCACTGGAAGTGGAATTCCCCTAGACTCGTCCAAGTTGTAATAGGGCTTGTCATGTGTTAGAGCTTAAAGGTACATTACCCGATATCAATAAAATGATTGAAAGAAAGTGTTGCTAACTGAAATCGTGAAGAAAAGTGTTGTTAACGAGAAATGTCGTACTTTTCTTCGCGATTTTTGATTAAACAATGTGTCACTTTTCTATCAACTACACGAAAAAACAATTTTTTTATTGGTTAACTGAAAATGCTTCATTTTTACATGACTGTCAAGATCAGTATAAAGTAAAATGTAATCAAAATAAAAAAGTCGTCCATTCTCTTTAAAACAAAATTAATTAATTAAAATAAAAGTTGAAGAGCGAAATGGTTATGCGCAAATAAAATCTTCTAAGAAAAAAAGCGAGAATCGAAACTGTCGAACTAAATTTAAAAAAATAACTGTCAACTTCAAAATAAAAACAAGAAACAATCGATCTGTAATTTGTATAAAGACGTCACCAGGAACGGAAGGATAGTCGACGACATTGAAACAAAAGGCAATCGTGTACGACATGATTTTTTCTTTTTGAGAAGTGCCAACTTTAAAAATGATAAACGTTCTATTTTAAAACTGAAAAGGCTTATGACGTTTTCTTTCCTTTCTTAAAAAAGAAAACAACTTCAAAACAAAAGAAATCGCAATTCGTTGGTCTTCTTTTGTTCTAATTTTGACGAGGGAGTGAACACTACATTTTTTTAAATAATTTTCTATGGTCCTTTGTTTTTGTTTTAATTTGGTTGCCTTTTGTTTCTCTTTTTTCTTTAGGTTGTTTTTTGTCTTTTTTTTCCTCTGTTTTTTTTTTGCTTATAAACTGTTTTGATCGTCTTTTGTTTTTCTGTTTTAATCTTGTCAAGAAAAAAGAAATCGCAATTCGTTGGTCTTCTTTTGTTCTAATTTTGACGAGGAAATGAACACTATATTTTTTAAAATAAATTTTCGATAGTCTTTTGTTTTTGTTTTAATTTAATTCGGTGGCCTTTTGTTTTTCTTTTTTGTTTTGGTTGTTTTTGTTTTTTTTTTTAACGGCGTTGCTCTTATTTTGTTCTAATTTGTACGAAGAAATCAATAATTTCTTTTTATAAGTATAAATTATTGATCGTCTTTTGTTTTTCTGCTTTATTTTGGTTGGTTATTACTTATTTTTTCTTTTAATGAAGGAAACGGAAAAAAGTAGTAATTTTATTAGTTTTTTTTGTTCTAATTTTGACGAATGAGTGAACACTGTTTTCTTTTTAAATATATTTTCGATAATCTTTTGTTTTTGTTTTTTCTTCTTCCTTTTGGTTGATTTTTGTCTTATTTTTGCTTTAATGAATTTTTTTAAATAAAATTTCGATAGTCTTTTTGTTTTTGTTTTAATTTGGTTGCCTTTTGTTTTTCTTTTTTATTTTAATTGCTTTTTGTTTTCTTTTTCCTTCAATGCCATTGCTCTTCTTTTGTCCTAATTAATAATTTCTTTTCGTATGTAGAAATTATTGTTATTGCTTATTATTTTTTTTCCTTTAATGAAGGAAGAAGAGAAAAGTAGTAATCTTTTTGCTCTTCTTTTGTTCTAATTTTGACGAGGGAACGAACACTGTTTTCATTTTAAATATATTTTCGATTATCTTTTTTCTTTGTTTTAATTTGGTTGTCTTTTGTTTTTTCTTTTATATTTTTGTTAATTTTTGCCTTAATTTTGCTTTAATGACGTCGCCCTTCTTTTTTCTAATCTTGACGAAGAAATTAATAATTTTCGTATAAATTATTGATCGTCTTTTGTTTTTCTGTTTTATTTTGGTTGTTTTTTAATTTTTTTTTTTTTTTTTGATGAAGGATATTTTGTTCTATTCTAATTTTGACAGGGGAATGAACACATTTTTTTTTAAACAAATTTCTTTTGTGTGCATTTAGTTTCCTTTGGTTTCTCTTCTTTTGTTCTAATTTATACGAATTATTGATCGCCTTTTGTTTTTCTGTTTTATTTTCGTTGCTTGTTACTTATTTATTTTTTTTAATGAAGGAAACAGAAAAAAGTAGTAATTTTGTTGCTCGTCTTTTGTTCTAATTTTGACGAGGGAATGAACACTGTTTTCATTTTAAATACATTTTCGATAATCTTCTTTGTTTTAATATGATTGTCTTTTGTTTTTTTTTTAATTTTGGTTGCTTTTTCTCTTATTTTTGCTTTAATGACATTGCCCTTCTTTTGTTCTAATTTCGACGAAGCAATTAATCATTTTCCTATTGATCGTCTTTTGTTTTTCTGTTTTATTTTGGTTGTTTTTTCATTTTTTTCTTTGATGAAGGATATTTTGTTCTATTCTAATTTTGACAGGGGAATGAACACTGTTTTTTTTTTTAAACAAATTTCTTTTGTTTTCATTTGGTTGCACTTGGTTTTTCTTTTTTTACTGTGGCTGCTTTTTGTTTTGTTTTTGCTTTAATGACGTTGCTCTTCTTTTGTTCTAATTTATCTGAATTATTGATCGCCTTTTGTTTTTCTGTTTTATTTTAGTCGCTTTTTATTACATGTTTTCCTTCAATGAAGAAACAAGACGCAATTCTTTGCTCTAATTTTGAACATTGTCCTTTTTTTTAATGAATTTTTGATTTGATTTTGTTTTAGTTTGGTTGACTTTTGTTTTACGTTTTTAGGTTAGATGCTTTTTGTTTTGTTTTGTTTTTTTCGTTTAATGACGTTGCTCTTCTTTTCTACTAATTTTGATGAAGAAAAGATCGTCTTTTGTTTCTCTGTTCTGTTTTTCTTGTTTTATTTTATTCGTTGCTCGTTTTTTGTTCTGCGTTTTCAAAAAAAAAGGTAACGAACTTTTTTTTTATGGATATACATTTTTGATCGTCTTTTGTTTTCTGTTTTTAATTTTATAAAGAAAAAAGTCACAAACGAACATTGCTTTTTTTTAAAATAAATATTTTTTGCTTTTGTTTTAATTTGTTCCAAATTTGATAAAGACGTTCATAATTTTCTTTCCAATATAAATTATTGATCGTCTTTGCTTTGTTTTGCGAAAAGGAGAGGACTTTTTTTTAATATAGATTGTTGATCGTCTTTTTTTTTCTGTTTTAATTTTGTGAAGAAAAAAGGCGCAATCGAACAATTTTTTTTTTAATACATTTTTGAAGATCTTTTGTTTATGTCTTAATTCGGTTGCCAATTAATTAAAATAAAAGTTGAGGAACGAAATGGTTAAGTGCAAATAAAATCGTCTATAACAAATGCAGAATCAGAACTACTGAATTAAATAAAAGGAGATGGCTTTTAAACGTACGGCGCGATATTTTAAAGACGATCGACTTTAAAATAAAAGATAACTGATCCTGATGCGTAAAAAATCTGTCGAAATATTGATTAATTTCCGAAAAGTAATAAATTAAATCAAATCAAATTACAAAAAAATCAGGGGCAAAACAGATAAGCACAAATTATTGCAACAAAAAGCACTGTACACATAACATTTTTTTGTCGGAACGATTAACAGTCATCTGTATTTCCAAATAGACATAAAACTTTTTATGTGAAAAATACTTCAAATACCTCAGAAGTAGCCTTTTTATTTCGTTAGGATCTTTTGCACTGGACCATTCGATTAATCTTTTAAATCTGATTTTCAATTCAATAGAAAGGAACTACTTCATTTTGAGAAACTTTAAGTAAGTTTTTACTTACTTCAGAATCGATAACACAGGCCTCAAATTCTTCTCGCAGATTTGTGAATTGTAGAGTATTCACAAATGTTGGGGATTCGGACCAATGCCCATCGTCACACTTTACTACTACCATTGCCACCATTGCTGACATTTTTTTGTAAATCATCTGCCACTATTTTTAGAGGGATTGGATTTCAACTGCCTTCAATTCATTCTTTTATTATTGTTATAGAAAACTGCAGAGCGTTTTTTTGGATTTTTTTTTTAATTGTGGGGATCGAACCCAGTACATTTAGATTATCCGACCGGGCACTCTAACCATTAAGCTATTCAGGCGACAATTTTATGCAGTTATAATCATCTATATAAGCTATTTTTGTGCTTCGTAGTAAACCAGCATAAAAACGTAACTATGAAAATAGCTTCCGCATACTTCCAATTCGTGTTTGCGTGAAGCAGCAATGTAATCCCTGTTTATAACAAGGCGTCGGGTTTCCAACTACCTCCAATCAAACGTGCACTAACAAGAAATACGCCTGTCATGCAAAAGCGTTCGGCACGAAGCCCACGCTCGATGATGAGAAATTTATTTACGTGCCTAATGGCTCCTGAAGTCGTAGGCAAGATTTTATTAAAACGTTAAAACGGGCGAGATGAAAAGAGAATTCATAATAACATTAAAACGTGCGCGCTGCTCAAGAAGATATAAACTCGATTAAATTTAATGGTTGTTAGACTATAATAAATAAAAGTTCGTCGGAGATAAATCTCTTACAAGCAAGTTTTCTTTGAGGAACGAAGCGAACCGCGTTCGGTAAATCAACACATTAACACTTTAAGAGTTTATTTACATAGATTCGTGCTTCTGAGTATAGATCTAAAATTAATTAATTTAAGTAAACGCAACAACCAAAGTCAAAACCACGTCAGTCTTGGTCGCCATCGCTTGTTAGCAAACTTTTGTCAGTTTTATCTGCTGGAATATTCCGTCTAATAAGACAAGACCGGAGAAGGAAGCATCACTTGCGAATTGTGACTTATCACTTATCATTTGCGAATTACGACTTTTTATGGCTTAAATATACAATGTAAATAATTCGTCTGACACAATTAGATTTGGATCAATAAATCCTTGATCTGTCCTTTTACTTGCATGTAACTATCTCTAACCTTTAACCAAAGAAAAAATACATATTTTTAAGTATTATAAACAGCAGCCCTTGCAAAAATACGATTGGCAAATAAAAATAATCTTGATGACGAAAGAAGTTGTACCAAGCGAAGATCAAGGTTGCACATCTGCGAGTTACGAACGTATGAAATATGACATTAGTTAAAAAGGTCAAAGTTGCACAGGTGCACTATTTACATAAAGACATTTTTTTGTTGAAATACAGAATTCTTTCTATAGACTGGTCGTCTTTTGATTTTCTATCTTTTTCTTTGTCAAAATAGAAGAAAAAAAAAACAAAAAATGATCGATTTCACTACGAATTTCGACTGTTTCTTTCATCAAGTAAGAGAAAAAAATAAATAAAACTGGAGTGCATTGAAAAATTGCGGCAAATTTTTACTTTTTTAAGAAAAACGAAAGTCTTTTGCATTTTACTGTTTATTCCAAAAGCAATAATAAAAGACGTTTGATTTCACGAATTTCGATTATTTTCGTAATCAAAACCTAGTCCATTAAGAGTTTATCGACTGCCAGCAGATCCATGGATATGGGTCGATATTGATCTATTTAGAACTCTCGATTTACTGTAATCTACCTACTTCTTATAGGTATAAGATTTAGTTCAATTTCTTGAACAATTTTCATTGAAACAAAATTTAAACTGAAAAAACAAAATAAGCTAAAAAGAAGAAAAACGACCTTCATTTGTTTTCAACAATAAATAAATAAAAATGAAAAGTTTTTTTTGTCTTTTGAAGAAAATCATTAGTGTGTTCTGCCTAATTATTTTTCGTTGATGAAAACAAAAATAAAACACCAACGATTTCGTCATTGCAACATCGTGCGCTTTAATTTTTTTCTCTTTTTAAGAAAAACAAGTGTCTTTTGATTGGCCGTTATCGTCTTGCATTTTTCTCTTTCTTCCAAAAATAAAAACAAAAGACGATCAATTGATTTCACTACGAACTTCTAAAAAATCGAAGTGAATCGTAGTGAAATCACTCGATCAGATTTCACTACGATTCACTTCGATTTTTTCTTCATTAAAAAAAGAAAGAGAAAAAACCGGAGGGTAACAAAATTGCGACTCTTTAATTTTCCTCTTTTTTAAGAAAAACAAAATTCTTTCCATTGACTGATCGCCTTTTGTTTTTTTACCTTTTTCTTTGCCAAAAATGAAAAAAAAAACAAAGGACGATCGTGTTCACTACGAATTTCGACTGTGTGGAAAAAAGAAGAAAACTGTAGAGCACCGAAATTGCCAAAAAAAAATTATTTTTTTAAGAAAAACGAAACTCTTTTAATTGAGCGTTTGTCTTTTTTTTTTTCAAAAAACAAAAAACAAAAGACGATCGATTTCACTGCGAATTTCACCACGAATTTCGACTTTTTTTCGTCAAAAAAAAAAAGGAAAAAAAAAACTGGACGGCAATGAAATTACGAAAAATTAATTTTACTTTTAAACAAAATTCTTTCCATTGACTGATCGTCTTTTGTTTTTCTACCTTTTTCTTTGCCAAAATAAAAACAAAAACAAAAGACTATCGATTTTACTATGAATTTCGTCTGTTTTCTTCATCAAGTGAGGAAAAAAAAAGAAAACTGTAGAGCATCGAAATTGCCACATTTTTTTTTTATTCTTTTAAGAAAAACGAAACTCTTTTGATGGAGCTTTTGTCTTTTGCATTTTTCTTTTTTTTTCAAGAAACAAAAAACAAACAACGATCGATTTCACTGCGAACTTTGATTTTCCCTACGAATTTCGATTTTTTCTTCATCAAAAAAAAAAAAAAAAAAACTGGACGGCAACAAAATTACGAAAAATTAATTTTCCTTTTTTTAAGACAAACTCTTGATTGAGCGTTCGTCTTTTGTATTTTTCTCTTTTTTTACAAAACGACAAAAAACAAACGACGACCGATTTCACTGCGAACTTTGATTTTCAGTGCGAATTTCGATTTTTTCTTCATCAGAAAAACAAAGAGAAAAAAGAAACTGGACGATAACGAAATTACGAAAAATTAATTTTCGTTTTAAAAAAAAAAATTCTTTCTATTGACTGATCGTCTTTTGTTTTTCCACCTTTTTGTTTGCCAACATAAAAAAAAAAAAAAAACAAAAGACGATCGATTTCACTACAGATTTCGACTATTTTCTTCATCAAGAGCATCGCAATTTTTTTATTTTTTTTAAGAAAAACGAAACTTTTGTTTGAGCATTCGTCTTTTACATTTTTCTCTTTTTTCCAAAAACAAAAAAGCTAAAAAAAAAAAGTGGACGGTAACGAAATTACTAAAATTAATTTTCGTTTTTTTTTTAAATCTTTCTATTGACTGATCGTCTTTTGTTTTTCTACCTTTTTGTATGCCAACACCAAAAAAACAAAACAAAGACGATCGATTTCACTACAGATTTCGACTATTTTCTTCATCAAGAGCATCGAATTTTTTTTATTTTTTTTTTAAGAAAAACGAAACTCCTTTGGTTGAGCGTTCGTCTTTTGCATTTTTCTCTTTTTTCAAAAAAACAAAAAACAAAAGACGATCGATTTCGCTGCGAATTTTGATTTGATTTGAGAGAGAGAGAAAGAATGAAAGTGGGAGGGAGGGAGAGAAAACAAAAAAAAACAAAGAAAACCGGAAAGCGTCGAAATTGCAACAAATTTTGTTTTTTTAACGAAAACGAAAATCGTTTGATTGACGGATCGTCTTTAGCAGTTCCTTTTTTTTTCCAAAACCAGAAACAAAAGACTATCGACTTAACAACGAATTTCGGATTTTTTCGTCTTCAAAAAAAAAGAGAAAAGGAAGGCAACGAAATTACGACAAATGATTGTGCTCATTAATTTTCCTTTTTTTTTTTTTTTTTAGAAAAACAGATAGATAGATCGTCTTTTGCTTTTCCACCTTTTTCTTTTCCAAAATCAAAACAAAACAATCAAAACAAAAGACGGTCGATTTCACTACGAATTTCGACCGCTTCCTTCATCAAGTGAGAGAAAATATGAATAAAACTGGAGCGCATCGAAAAATTGCGGCAAATTTGTACTTTCCTCAAGAAAAACGAGTCTTTTGCATTTTTCTTTCTCTTCCAAAAGCAACAATAAAAGACGTTCGATTTCACTACGAATTTCGATTATTTTCTTAATCAAAACCTTGTCCACTAGGAGTTCTTCGACTCCCAACCGACTGATGGGCCGATAGTGACCCATGGGGGACTTCAGGTTTACAATAATCTTGGCCTACTGCTCTCTACTATTCCGATGTTTGATTGAATTGAAAGTACACAATTTTACCAGGAGGTAAAAACGAGTATTATCTGCGTATTAGTGAACCTTGTAATAATTTAATATAAAGTTTGTATAAGCGAAATAAAGTAAAGGGCTCAACGTTGATCCTCGAGGAAGCCTTGTTACTGAAGCGGTAGCTTTGAAGTCAAAATTCTCACGCAATTGAATACTTGAACGTAATATACTTCTCTCTATTACTTACAGGATGTTCCAGACAGAATTAACAGTTGTATTAATAAAAATAATATAATATTCCTATCTCAATATGAACCAATGGATGTGTAAATCGAAAGTCTTTGAAAAGAAGATTTTAGGTATAGATGTTATTAATATATTGTGATTATATGTTCTTCTTAATTACTGATTGTTATTAGCACCCATCCTTTAATAACACAAACAGCACCGAAAAAAAAACGATCTAATGAAGATGTCCTAAAGCCAACGGGGCACAAATTTTGCAAGGTCAGCAAGCACGTCAATAGTTTCAGGAAAACGACGCGTCAGCAGAAGCTGATAATTTATTGTGTACAGCAGAAAATATACCCTACGTCCAATTTAACTAAATGTTAATAATTCAAAGGGTAGAACGAACATATTTAGCGCGATACAATAACATACACATTTCAATTTAATGAAATTATTGAAGAAAGCAAATTTAGATTTCAAGAAACGTGTAAGCTCTTTGGTCAGCGATTGTAATCATAATTATTATTGCCGCGTGGTTAATATCCTGATAAGTTCCGGTCGGCGGTGTTCCAGTTCAAAATAAATTCTCATCTACGAAATATACCGCGGGCCCATAATTCATGTTAAATATGAATTTATGGACACAGACGCGTTTTCAGACAAGTTAGAAGGGGGGCAAATCCTCCTGTGCGCCATGAAAGTAATGGCGCTCCTCTGAACTTTTAAATTTTCAATTAATAATTCATTCTGATAAATAAACCTCGTTCTCGGCTTTTTAAGGAAAGGCGAGTGAATAACTCACACTAGAAATGTATGTGTTGTTAACTTTAGAGTGCTTTAGAATTTGTATCATTTAAAAAGTAGTTGTGAAACTGCAGTTTCAAAAACTTAAAGCAGGAAATGTTTGTTGGTAGTAAGGTTGGATTGTTGTAGGTCGCAAAGATATCAAAGGAACTACGCAATGTTTAGTTAAATTAAATTAACTTAAATAAATATTATAGTAAGTGTGTTAATAAAAGGCTCAAGTACAATAAGACCCTGTATATTATTGCACGTGTATAATAGAACAAATTGAATCAAATTCATTTTACAATTCTACTACCGTTTCGACTTATTGTTTATGAATGTAATAAAGTTGTGTTTCAGATGTCGAAAGTTTCTGGCAACGTCTTTGCTTCCGGTTTTCCCCAAGAAAGAAAATCGGGGTGGAGCATTTGACCGCTTTCAACAAGACGCCCTTCTCCGGCGTTCAAATTAAGGAACGCACGAGTGTGACAAATGCCCGGAACTTTTCTCTAAACTTAAAAACGATACGAACCGAGCGGGAGAAAAAGTTTTCGGCGTAATATGATATCGCGATTCGAGAGCAAAGTTGGCTTTTTTCGATTAGTCCTTTCCATTTGCTTATCTTCATCTTCAAAGTTTCCGGAGTTGTGTGTGTTGTAGATGATATGTGGGCCTAAAAGCCTGACGCCTTAAACTCGAAAGTTTCTTTTTTATAGAACGCATTACTTTTCGTTGACTGTTTTATACTTAATTTTGTATTTTATTAGCTGGAGGTATTCGTTTGATTGAGGCAATCCTCGTTCCTCCAAAGTATAAACGGAACGAAGGGAAATGAACCGAAGAATAGAGTTCGCCTGTGTGTTCTTAGAACGATCTTTTCTACGTCGAGCTTGTCATTTTCTATGAGATGGAAAAGCATATCGTTCTATTTCGTTTAGTTTTTATTTGATGTTCGAGCGAACGTAACATTTAATAAGGGGTTAAATCAACATGAAGTTAAAACTACCAATAAAATTAAAACCGAGATTTGTTTACTTAAAAAAGAAAGAATACTTGGTCATAACTTTGAAAACAAAAGAGCCTATGTAGCCATGTAACGTACATGTAGGTATAATTAAAAAGAAAAATTATTTTCTTGTCGTTCGAAGTTTTTTATTTATTTCCAAGTGGATCGCGGAACTTAAATCTGCAAAAAATAGAACGACGACATTATGAATGTGTATTACAGAATGCGAAAACGCACAAACAAAAGAAAAATAACTCCATAAGAAATCTTTATAACACATACAGCTACAGTAGAACGATGACGTCATAAACACAGATTTTGAGCTAAAAACAATAAAATAGTGACGTCACGAGCAGGAATGTTAAGGTGTATCATAAATTAATATAAAACTGCAAACAATAGATAACGAAATCATAAAAAGTTCTTATGAAAATATATTCTGTGTTGCGAACAATAGAACAATGACGTCATAAGCACTCTTGTAATGATGCATCACGGAACTTGAAGCTGCAAACAATAGAACGATGACGTCATGAATGCGTATCGCAGAATTCGAACTCACAAACAAATGACGCCGTAAGAAATCTTTATAAAATGTATTGAAGCTACAAACAGTAGAACAGTGACGTCATAAACACTCTTGTAATAGTGCTTCACGGAACTTAAAGCTGCAAAACAATAGAACGATGACGTCATGAAGGTGTACCGCAGAATTCGAGAACACACAAACAAAAGAAAAATAAGGCCATAAGAAATCTCCATAGAATGTATTGGAGCCTACAAACAATAGAATAATGGCGTCATAAGCACAGATTTGGAGATGCAGACAATAAGACAGTGACGTCACAAGCATTAGTCTTGAAATGCATCACAAATTGTGAAGCTGCAAAGAATACAATAACGAAGTCATACGCAGTTCTTATGAAAGTATATTCGGAGTTGCGAACAATAGAATAATGACGTCATAAGCACTTTTGTAAAAGTGTACTTAAAGTTACAAACAATAGAACGAAAACGTCATGAATGTGTATTACAGAATGCGAAGACACGCAAACAAAAGAAAAATAACTCCATAAGAAAACTTTATAACATGTATAGCTACAATCAGTAGAACTATGACGTCATAAACATAGATTTTGAGCTAAAAACAATAAAACAGTGACGTCACAAGCAGCAATGTAAAGGTGTATCACAAGTTAATGTGAAGCTGCAAGCAATACAATAATAAAATCATAAAAAGTTCTAGTACAATAGAACAATGACGTCATAAGCAATCTTGCACAGAGCTTAAAACTGAAAACAATAGAACAACGACGTCATGAATGTAGTTCACAGAATTGAAACGCACAAACAAAAGAAAAATAACTGCATAAGAAATCTTTATAAAATGTATTGGAGCTACAAACAGTAGAACAATGACGTCATAAGCACAGATTTGGAGCTAAAAACGGTAAAACACCGACCTCACAAGCAGTAGAGTTAAAGTCTATCACAAGTTGTGAAACTGAAAACAATAGAATAACGAGGTCATAAGCAGTTTTTATGAAAATATATTCGGAGTTGCGAACAGTAGAATAATGACGTCATAAGCACTCTTGTAAAAGTACATCACACAACTTAAAGCAGCAAATAAAAGAATAATGACGCCATGAATGACTTTCACGCAATGCGAAGAGATACTAACAAAAAAAAATAACATTTGTAGCTGCATACAGTAGAACAATGGCCTCATTAGCATTCTTGTAAAGCTGCTTTTCCTGCTTTGAAGATTTAGAAGATCGTCGATTAAAGATGGGCTACGAATTATGTATGTTTGACGTAAATTGTTGCTGTAAATCGACGTTTAAAACAAAATCACAAACGAAACAGCTGATTGGGGTAATGATAAACGCGGATGCGTCTTCAAATTGCCCAAAAAGACTTGAACTTGAACATATTTTTTGGGGATTTTGCTAACGCCTCTCACGGCAGCAGGAAAAGTGATCATGTGATCGACGAAAACCAAAGTTGGTAGTCCTCAAATACCCAATTTCCCAAATTTCCAAAGCAGGAAAAACAGCTTGAAAGGGGGTGATTAAAAGTGCTATTTTCAATTTTGCTCCAACTCTGGAAATAAATAAAAATCTTCGAACAACAAGAAAATAATTTTTCCTTTTAATTATACCTACATGTACAAGAGTGCTTGTGACGTCATTGTTCTATTTTTCGCAGCTCCGAATAAGAAGCTGTATCGTTTGCCAGCTTTATGTCGTTGTTCTATCGTTTGCAGCTTCAAATTATACAATGCGCTTCAATAGGACTGCTTAGGTTACGTCACCGTTTGTAGCTCCAATGATTTCTTATGACGTCATTATTCCATAGTTTGTATGCCTCCGATTTCTGTTTTATGGCGTCATTATTCTATAGTTCTACTTATTATTCCATTCTATTGTTTGTAATGTGTATTGTTTGCAGCCTCTCATATGATGACATTACTGTTCTATTGTTTGTAATACCATGGACTTCTTATGACGTCATTGTTCTATTGTTTGTGCCTCCGAATTCTGTTTCATGACGTCATTATTCTATTCTACTATTTCTATTGTGTATTGTTTGCAGTTTTGCATGTTGTGACGTCATTGTCCTATTGTTTGTAGCTCACAAGCTTTCGTATTGTTTGTATATCTCTGAATTTTGTTTTATGACGATATTATTCTATTATTCTATTTTATTGTTTCTACTGTATATTGTTTGCAGCTTCAACTTATTGCGACGTTACCTTTCTATTGTTTGTAACACCATGGACTTCTTATGACGTCATAGTTCTATTGTTTGTGTCTCCGAATTCTGTTTCATGACGTCATTATTCCATTCTATTGTTTCCATTGTGTATTGTTTGCAGTTTTACATGTTGTGACGTCACTGTCCTACTGTTTGTAGCTCACAGGACTTCGTGTTGTTTGTATGCCTCTGAATTTTGTTTTATGACAACATAATTCTATTATTCTATTTATTAGTCTATTTTATTATTTCCATTGTATATTGTTTGCAGCTTCACTTATTGTGACGTCACTATTCTATAGTTTGTAGCTCAAAAGATTTCTTATGACGTCATAATTCTATTGTTTGTGTGTCTCCAAATTCTGTTTTATGACGTCACTATTCTATACTTCTATTTATTATTCCATTCTACTGTTCGCAGCTTTACCTATTGTTTCTATTATTTGTAGCTCAAAAGATTTCTTACGACGTCGTAATTCTATTGCTTGTTGATGACGCCATCAGTAAGTTTCTAGTTATTATTATTCTGTTCTATTATATTGTTGGCAGCTTCCATATTGTGCTGCCACTGTTCTATTGTTTGTAACTCCAAAGACTTCCTATGTTGTCTTTGTTCTGTTGTTCGTGTGCCTCCAAATTTTGTTTTATGACATCACTATTCTATAGTTCTATTTATTATTATGTTTTATTGTTTCTATTGTATATTGTTTGCAGCTTCAGTTATTGTGATGTCACTGTTCTATTGTTTGTAGCTCAAAAGATTTCTTATGATGTCGTAATTCTATTGTTCGTGTGTCTCCAAATTCTGTTTTATGACGCCACTATTCTATAGTTCTATTTATTATTCCATTCTACTGTTCGCAGCTTTACCTATTGTTTCTATTATTTGTAGCTCAAAAGATTTCTTACGACGTCGTAATTTTATTGCTTGTGTGATATCGAATTCTGTTTTATGACGCCTTCAGTAAGTTCTATTTATTATTCTGTTCTATTGTATATTGTTTGCAGCTCCCATATTGTGCTGTCACTGTTCTATTGTTTGTAACTACAAAGATATCTTATGACGTCATTGTTCTATTATTTGCGTGTCTCCGAATTCTGTTTTATGACATCACTATTCTATAGTTCTAGTTATTACTCCATTCTATCGTTTCTATTGTATATTGTTTGCAGCTTTACCTATTGTGACGTCACTGTTCTATTGTTTGAAGCTCCAAGGACTTCTTGTGTCTCCGAATTCTATTTTATACGTCATTATTCGTTCTATTTATTGTTTTTTATATTGTTTGTGGCTGCACATATTATGACGTCCAAGACTTCTTATGACGTCACTGTTCTATTGTTTGTGTGCCTATTATCCTTTTCTATTGTTTGATGTACTTTTAGGTGCCAACCAAGTGAGTTTTGTTAAGCTGTTGCTAGAACGTTCGAGTGAATGACGCGATTAAGGAGAATTTCAAAAATACAGGTTTCGTCTCAAAAAAAAAAAGATTTGTATTTAAATCCCGACAGGCCAGTTAACGTATCATAGTCAATGTTGCCAACTTTTCAATAAACTATTCCCCTAGATGCTAGTTGAAAAGAAATCAAACCTAAAACTCACGAATAATAAAATATAAAGATAGCAAGAGCTTTTATGACACTCAGCTCTTTAACTGTCAAACTGTCATCGGTAACCAATGTTACCAACTTAGTGGCTTTGTCACTAGTTTTGGTGACTTCTTGTTGAAATTTCATACAACGTTTTCACTAAAAAAAAAGAGCTGCATCAGCGAACGGAAGCTCTTGCAGCGTTTCTAGTTCTGTACAGGCGTAAACTGGTAAGAATAATAGACAATCGCGGGCCATCTAGAAGCGAGTGCTTGGAAACTTAAAAACCCTTCATTTTTTGAATGGGTAACCCATCAACTTCCTCTTTTTTATAGTGCCTTAAATGTATAGAAGTAGAATGGGTTGCCTATTTCTTAATTTTAAGGCGTCACGACCCTATGGATTTGAGGGAGTACAGTTCTTGTTTCGTGCAAAAGTAGAAAATAGTCTAAAACAAAAAGCCAAGCTACTTTAATAAATGAACAGGCGAGGAACAAAAAAAGAGACGAAGGAAAATACACACAAATACAGTTAAAGTTAATTAAACAGAGATCGTGCGACAGCTGTAATTTAATCGGAGAAATGACACTCTGGGGTACAATCAATACCATTTGCATTAGAAATGAGTTGTTTCCATTTGTTTGATTAGATATAGATTTTCATGTCGAATGGAATTATTTGTTGCACCTCTATTCAGAACTGTCTCATATTTTATTGATGTATTAATGTCGCTTGTTCAGAAGTTGTGTTACAAAATTCTCTTTGTCCCAATCAGTCAACAATCTGTACTTCCTGTCTGTACTTCATTTACAAACTAATTACTTGGTACCTCATGTATTTCGTGTGTGACGAAACGTTTTACTGTCTACTGAATGCACAATCACCCCAAGAGGAAGTTTAAGTGTTCAGTCTCGGCTCACCCTGTATAAGCGAAGTTTAATTTGTGTTACAAAGTAACCCCTTAGAAGTCAATATTTGCACAGAGTGTAAGTTTGTTTTAAATTTGCGAGCCACTTCACTTGACTTGAAACTTCTCTCAAAGAATGTAATGGAATTTTAAATCACGTTAAGTGCACTGCGATGGGCTGCTGCATCCATTGTTTGTGAACTAATTGATTTTTTTTTTTAAATAAAACACGGTACCAATTTTAATTATTCCATTTAAACTGCGTGTGTGTGTGTGTGTGTGTGTTTGGGCGACTTGCAAATTAATTTGACTCGAAACAACATCGCGTACAGAACACTCACCAATAAAGCCGAAAGCTCGGAAACATTTACATGATGATGAAATAAAGCACCGTAGTTCTAACACTGATACGATCAGTACTACAAAATTAAACGAAACAGAGGACAGTAGATTGTATATTATAAAAAAAAAATTACTACACGTAGAGTGGACTCGATGTTATAATGTAAACTTTTTAATACGTTTGACGATTTTTTTTAATTAGCCAATCAACCCTTTGGATGTGCACTTTTGAATCGATTCAAAGAGTTACCGTTTTTTGTGGTTACACCAGAATGAATAAATAATAATTTTTGTAACCGTTCCGAGTGCACCGAATGACATTAAATGTGCGCACGTACTTTCTTTGATGTGGAATATGTAAAATGCAATCGAACGTATTATGTACCCCTTTTTATCTGGTGTATAAATGTAAATAATATTTTACTGCAAAATTTACAGCCATTAAAGTTTCATTAATGTTTATTTATGTGCAACATGTGCAAATTAAAACTGAAAATTAAAAAGAAAGTTTTATTGGATGAAATGCGAAACATGCAAACGAGTTACCTCATTTGATTGGTTCGAATAATTTATTGAGATTCTACTATACTTTGTTCTTTTGTTTTATTATATACCCTAAGTACATAGATACTTCACATGAAATATTGATTGTACTCGTACTAATCCATGCTGTACAACAATAGAAAAATTCAATTCGTTCCTTAATTATGGTTAATACGGGCGTGTTCTTTGGTTGTAAAAACGACGGCTTACCATTTTAATTAAACTCGCAGCTCCAGTGGAAATGTGTGTCGGAAAATGCGGGCGCGGTCTCATTTCTAATTGTAAGTAGATTCGCGAAGTGACGTCCGCCCGCTTTACTTGTTCATACATAATCACTCCGGCGCTAATTAAGTTTAATTAATTTAATTTCGCATTTACGATGACAAATTCTTAATTAGTTGGAACATCTGGGTTATATAAATTAACACACGTACGTTTATTATGGCAATCAACATCAAATACTTATTAAAAAAAAAAAAAAAAGAATGTAATTAATTATTTTTTGTTGCAATGCTACAAACTCCCATTTGTAATATCTATATTTTGTTTGTTTCGTTTGTTTGATTACTCTATTCGCTTCTATGCTCTAAGGTTAGTCTATTTATTTTGGTTACGTTGTTTTGGCTCCTCTTCGTAATAGTTGGGAACGTTGAAAATGGTTCCAGAAATGAGGTTGATGGGCAGAGCCTCAATTTTTGGATCTTTTTTCGGCATACATATTGGGACATTCGAATTGTTTGTTTGATTACTCTATTCGCTTCTATGCTCTAAGGTTAGTCTATTTATTTTTGTTACGTTGTTTTGGCTTCTCTTCGTAATACTTGGGAACATTGAAAATGCTTCCAGAAATGAGATTGATGGACAGAGCCTTCATTTTTGGATGCTTTTTCGGCATCCATGTTGGCATTCGATTCGTTTGTTTGATTACTCTATTCGCTTCTATGCTCTAAGGTTAGTCTATTTATTTTTGTTACGTTGTTTTGGCTCCTCTTTGTAATAGTTGGGAACGTTGAAAATGCGTAAGGACCCGGAAAATGCTTTAGAGAATTTATTGTGTTAATTTATTTTATTTTATTTTAATCATTTGATTATCAGCTCTGCTTGTTCTTAGAAAGAAGCCGGACGTTCGTATCGCTTTTGAGCTTCAGATGCGTTTTCAAATCAATACTAATTTCAGGTTACGAGATAAAATTTTCTCATTGACTCAGCAATAGGAAATCACGCCACTGTGCGTCCCTGCCTCCAGAAATGAGATTGATGGGCAGAGCCTCAATTTTTGGATATTTTTTCGGCATTCATATTGGGACATTCGAATCGTTTATTTGATTAATCTTTTCTCATCTATGTTCTAAGGTTAGTCTATTTATTTTTGTTACGTTCTCTTGGCTCCTTTTCGTTTGAAAACATTGAAAATGCTTCCAGAAATGAGATTGATGGGCAGAGCCTCCATTTTTGGATGCTTTTTCGGCATCCATAATTGCATTCGAGAAGTACGTATTAACATGTAATGGTTGCCTTTTGTTCCAACCGTCCAGAGTTATTGGGGATTTAGTTTATTCGTGAAAATCACCAGGAACACCAAATCCAACACTTTTAACGAATATCGTGGTGCTTCAAGACCGAGACCTCACATGTTTCGTACTTTGTTTTGCTCTTATCGTAGAAGAGTAACGTTTTGGGGAGCAAAAATATAGGGTTAAAATCAGCCTTAATCCCTGGTTTAAGTTAAAGTAATCGTTTGGTTCTTCCCATACGAATTTGGTCCAGATTACGAGAGCCTTTCCTACCCCGAGTTCAATGTTCGTTGTTCGGAAACCCTGTAGGAATCTGCTTCGGGAACCGTAGCTGTTTCAGGGACACACAGATCGTAGGACTGGTGGGAATCGTCGTGATATTGTAATTTTGGGTATTTACCTGTATCCCGTATAAGATTTAGATTCCTTCCGAATCGACGTTTAGATTCTGTTTAGGTGTAGAGTCCATCGTTGAACAATTTAGACCTCCTTCCGTGCTATGGTTAAAGTTAATTGTCGAGGCCGCTAGTGTCATTGCTTTGTGTGGCAATTTAATTTAACTGCCTATAATTTTTGGTGTGTTAATTAATAAACGACATTACCCTTATTTCCGGTGTTTTTGTATAATTGTTGTGTTTGATATAGGGTGATTGATGCTTGGGTCACAATACAGGGTGATTGTCAATCATATAGGTACGCGGATATAAACCTGCGAGAATTTCGATCTCTTTCAATAACATGGGCAGTCCTGGCGGTGCCACGAACTTTACCTCGGACAATTTTACACTAGGTGGTGCCCTTTTTACATCCAAGTTTCGAGCTACCGACAGTCACATTGTGGCCCAGCCCATCTCCACTTCAAGAGTTTTTAACATCAACGATTTTCCCCAAGAATCCATCAAGCAAGTCGACTTTAATTGCAATGCTCCTCCCATTTGCGATGTAATAATAACGAAAAGTTTAGATCGTTTTTTGACCTAACATTGCATTAAGATTGACAAACTGCAGGCAGTTTGCTACTTAATAAGTCATCTCATACAAAGCGACCAAGCGTGTTGTCAAAGCAGATTGATAGTTTTCAAAATGTTGTTGCAAGTCGGTTTTGATTGCTATAAAAACAGGATGCTACCACAAAACTTTAATAAAGAACAACTTCTGTTTACTTTGCGTTGCTTTTATTATTATTTTATTTACGAAATCAAAAAGATACAAGTTTCTTTTAATGTTACCATCACGTGCCTTCACAGTAAAAGAAGGCTCTTTACATTGCGGATGATATGTCGATTCAATTCGCCAATGAATTCCACTTTGACTTGCGTACACTGACCCTGAGAGCCTGTGCGTCCCAAAACCTTAATAACACGGGCTAAAACTACAGGTTTATCCATTTTTTAACAACGGAGTTGTCTCCAAACACGTGCGTCACTTATGGAAGGAGATGTCATCAGCTATTGCCCCAGTTACCTCTAAATTGAGGATGGCGTGGCGTAAGGTTAAAAGTAAGGCGCCAGGGTGAACCTTCTCAGCTGAAGATGTTACTGCGAGATAAATTTCCAAACACTACTTCGCTGTTGTTGCGTAGAACTATTGCTAGAGGATTTATTTTGCTTCGTGATTTGAAAAACGTACTCTTCGTGAGAGTAAAGCAAGTTATGATGCTTTCCGAAATCTTCTTCTCACAAGTCAGGCATTTCTACGAGCAAATGCTGCGCGCAGGTTTGGTGGTACCTAACGTTGGTTTTTCGTTTCTTAATTAGGTCTTGTCCGTGGTTAAACGGAGGTTTTCATTTGGGAACTTCAATGCTGGAGTATCTGAAGATGAGTGTGGCATCTTAGATTAGTTTGATCGATTTCGACACCGATTCGACCTGGGCGCTACTCTGGTGGTTATGCACTCCTCTGCCTGAATTCTTTACTCGGAGGACTTCCTCCTTGGTCTGACAGCTTACATAAAGTCGGACGGATAGTTTAATTTAGTTTAAGATAAGTAAGCTTTTGTTGCACGTATTTAATTTGTTTGTGCATTGAGATTTAATTTGGTGCTTGTAAACGAGAGACGGATCCGTGCTTTGTGTTTTTTTTTTCACTTAACCAAATGTCGATTGTATTTATTTTAGGTACGTGGTGATCGCGTGGTTATTAATTTATTTCTTTTTTTACTGAATCGATTCAAAGCCAAGTGCGCAAAATAATGATTTTTATTTATTTGATTTTTAAATTCGCCCCTGGTATTTTGGTTACGAATGATCTTACCCGTCTCCAAGAGTCTAGTCGGCAACGGGAACCATCTTAATTTGCCTTTCCTCTTTTTGCGAACCAGTCAGGTAGCAGTCTTCTGACTATTTGATGAGTACGATCACACGACTACTTGTGGTGTGATACTTAATCCGGTGCCAGTAGCATTTTTATATGGTTCCGGCCGGAAATTCAGTTTACGTAAAAGACTGCATGTGGAATAAAGTTTTACAATTGCTTTACTAGTGATCGGGACTTTCCTTGAATCGACTGTTCTGTTTGATTTAAAATAAACAATATAACGTCAACATTCTCTGTGAGCTATTTCGGCGACTCTTTGATAACGCAATATGCAGCTGGTATTCCGCAAATATAATTCTATTGCAAAGGTCAGTCATGGCTTATGATGGCAAAACAAGTTGTTTGTTTATATAATTTATAGACGGCGAATTTTCCGCAATCGAGTAGGCGATACTCTTAATGATCTGCAAATATGCCGGTTTCTTACACCACAAGCAACGTGTCCACCATAAACATTTCGGCAAACTTTTACGGGTTACCCTTCCTTTGCATTTTATTCTGAACAAAGCGTTTATTTTTTAATTATGTCATGGCGATGACAACCAGAATTTAATTCATTATAGTAATCAGTAAACACATTCGTAATATGTTTGGTTTGTTAATTATTATAATTTAGTTTTGTGTGCGGCGTTCTATTAAAAGTTTAACAAAGTGTAAAAGGTGTTTACAACTCTCTATCCTATGTTTTCAGCGTACTGTTAATAAATCGTTCCCCGTTCCATCGTAAGCATTCTTTTGATTTTGAATAATTTGTTCGACTTTGAAGTAAATATTTAACTAATTATGAACTGTCCATTATTTTGAGTCTCCGTGCGACCTTCACATGAACGGAAGCTTTTACAATCAGCCACAAGTTTGCCTCAACGACGAACTAGGTTCGCCCGTTAATAACTAAAAAAAATATCGAAGAAAACCGATAAGTCTAAGCGATTCCTTGGAAATGTGATCGTCGCGTCTTGTCACGATAATTCCTTATTAGTAATTTCATCTACATACATCAATTTCTAGCAATCTTGTTTGAGTTTCTGATATTTTCAAACATCTCAGCTGTGTGTCAATGTCACATTATGTTGTGGTCAATAGAAGAATAATCATAAAACTTTATACTCCAATTTACTGGTACACGTTGTATTTCGTACACGGTGTTGTATTTCGTACGCGGTGCTTTTAGGGCAGACTTTTAATTAATTATAAACTGTTCTGTAGACTTTCTTAAACATTTCTTCCGTAATCCATAATGGCCGGAATAATTGTCAATAACCCTGTACACATAGTATATTTATTGTAACTAATTAACAAGAATGGTCTATTTTTATTTCTGTTCAACGTGACCTGAATGTATTTAATATATCGTCAGAAAAGTTTGCACCTGTTACACGACGCTCTGAATGTGGGGGGGGGGGATCCTTCCCTTACATTTCCGAGACATTTCATTCAAAACCTCCACGCGGATATTAAAAATGCCGAGCCCCAGAATAATGTACGTACTTTTTTTAGAACGTATAAACTAACGTCACTGAAAAACGCAACAAAACACTAATTTGCAAACAAATTTTATAACTGTAGAGCAACTTTTTTAAAGCGGCAAGAATTTCGTTGATGACCCTCCGCTCTTTACGTACTCAACTTCATTCATATTAAAACGGCGCGGTTAAATAATGACCGGGAACATCTGTTACCAAGCGGCTCAATTTGTTTCTTCGTTGCTTTCCCCATCTATCACCAAGTAACTTTAATTTTTTTTCTTTGTTGGTGGCGCCATCTATCACCAAGTAATGAAATTGTTACTTGCGCCATCTCTCGCTAAGTAACGCAATTTCTTTCTGCTTTCGAAACTTCCACCACATTCGAGAGAGTGCTAGATGGGACTGGGGCCTTCTAGAAATTTTAATTTAACTTTATACCGGGTGTGAAGTAAAAAAGAGTGTCAAAGCATAACGGTGGCAATCTTTTTCAAATGGCTAGACTTATCTCTTTTTTTTATATATATTGTTTGATAGAGACTTTTTTCTGACCCACACGTTAGGGAGCACTGATGTAGTGGGACTACAAAACGTTATCGCTCACTCTGTATGTTTTAGATCTTATTTCAGACATGTTTAGTAATCCAAATGCAATCGGTATTTTATTTTGTTTGTTGTTTGCAAACGAGCCTCATTAAAAATTACATTCGGTTCTAACGAGAGCGCTTTCAGGAACTCCTGCTGATAAAATTATATCTGGGTTTCGTTTTCGTCGAGATGCAAAAACATCTCGAACTAATTTACTTGCGTGTACTCGAGGAGCAACTTTCCCAAAGACAACCGCATGTTTGCGTAGGCAGTATTTCGCAAAGTTGAACTAAACTTCATCATCTTAGGTCATGTTATTACGGACTATTTTCATAAGAAACTCATAACTTAAAGCCCTCATTTACACGCTCAAAGTACGCAGTTAATTGACTTCTGGGTAGTTACGCTCCCTGTGTTTGTATTTCTTTTTTTCTTGGACTTCGAGTTTTCCTTTTTCTTTTGAAGCATACGAATAAATATCTTTTTGATTTTCCCTTAATAAGGTAACTTGCAGGACGACGTCAATTTCCGTGTAATGAGGTCGTTATTTATTTTTTTATCAATGAAAGAATTAAGCTGCTGCTAAAGCAAGGAATCGTTTGAACATTGTACAGGATGTACCGTTTTAATTAGGTATGTACTTAGTGCTACATTCACTGTTGAAAAATGTTTGTCTCTGTTTAGTTTTTCATTTGTTATTATAGTATTTCATTTTAGGATTAAATTTTCTATGTCGGGCAACTTAATTATATATTCTACTGCAGATTTCGTCGGCAAAACCCCACGCGTATATTATATTATATATACCGCCCCAAAATACATTAACGTGACGTTCAGACGCATTTAACATCGCAGCAAAGAGCAGCGGGGTAATTTAAACATTAATAACTCTCCGGGTGTTTCTTCGTTTGCTCGTGTGCGCTTCACTCCTTTTTGGAAGAAAGTGACACAGAAATGCGCTATACACTACTGCACGGCATTAATAAATTAAGCCCGCGTTGCAAAACCTCATTCTAAAGCTTAGATATTGAAGCACAAAATTAGCATCTTGCAGCAGTGTGCTCATAAATTACGTTGAAAATGTATGTAAGCCGCAACGTACATACATATATACATACATGGCATGTGTAGAAATCATTGTTAATTCATTAGAATTCTTTTGTACACTAAAAAGATGGCAATATTTCGTATATTATATAGGGATTGAATCAACACCAATCAAGAACACTCTGTGCATGTTAAATTTACAGTTGATGCAGCAACCACGTGTATACTCAGTATATAGGAAAAAAATATTTTATATTTTATTTGTCCGTTGTTTCTTTAAATCTTGGAAAAACATATTTTTCGTTTGTCTTCATTACTTAATCGATTCAATCGAATGTAAATTTTACTCATTTTTTTGTACATTGATGAACGCGTCTCAGAGTTAGTGATTCGAATATGCCATCAGTTTTGCCTTGTAAGATTGGCTGCTGTTCTCGAGATATGCAATATTACACAATATTACTAAATATTACACAACATTGCTCAATATTACACAATATTATACAATTTAATATTGCCCAATATTACACATTATTTCACAATCTTAGGTAACCAAAAGCGAGAACTTATATTTTTGTTTATATTATTGGAGAGAAATAACTCTTTCTTATTTCTAATGATTTTTTCATGATTTAGGATCATTTCGTGTTGGTGATTTCGAATATGCCATCAGTTTTACCTCGCACTATAACGCAATAAAGCAGAATACTACACAATACTACTCCATTTTATGTAATATTACCCAATATTACGCAATATTTCACAATATTACATAGAATTAAACAATACTATACAGGGTGATTTTAAAATAGACCGACAAACTTGAATCACAGCGTCGGTGTGGAGGGTAGAACCGAATGCTGTTACTTGTATGTACATATTCTATAGAGGCAAAAAAACCCTTTTTTATCCCAGCAACGACGCTAGTGTAATGAATGCGGCTCGCTCACTAACGCAGCTGATTTACTAGAACAACTCTTGAGGATTCGTTTGACGCTATTTTACCCAAATTATTTGAATTTGTCAAATAGCTTAATTACATTAAGATTTTATCAGCACGTGAAACTACCATTTCAAAATACAATAAGAGCACCTTTTACAGTTGAATGTTCGATGTACGAGCTCGCCTGGTCATAGGTGTTCTGCAGGATGAAATTTCCCGCAATCCCGCACATGTTGTACAACGTAAGTAAATGTGGTAAAATGTGGAACTTCGTGCAAGGGAAAACTTGACGGGCACGGCGTACACTCAAAGTTAAGGTAGTGTAATGAATACGGCTCGCTTACTAACGCAGCTGACATAACAAAACATAACAGTTGCTTGCGTCATAATTGCAGTAAAAAATGTGTTTCGTGATGCGTGTTGAGAACATTTGCACTTTATAAAAAAAACTTGACCTTATTTTCTTATAACGGCGTCATTATAGCTGGCAAATTTATGCAAATTGCAAATAACTCTTGAGGATTCATTTGACATGATTTTATCCAAATTACTTAATTGGATTAAGATTTTATCAGCACGTGAAACTGCCATTTAAAAATGCAAAAAGAGCACCTTTTATAGTGTAATGTTCGATGTACGAGCTCGTCTAGTCATAGGTGTCCTGCATGATGAAATTTCCCGCAATCCCACACATGTTGTGCAACGGAAGTAAACGTAGTAAAATGTGGACTTGGCACAAGGGGAAATCTCTCCATCCACAATTGAAGGGCACTGCATACACTCAAAGTTCATTTCACCCTCAACGATTGTTACACAACTGAGGCTCCGTCTCACAAGGTTCTCGTACTTGCACAAATTCAGTTTAAAAGTCATGTGTACGCGCTGTAAAGGTGGCCATTGACGCAATGATTTTCGGGCGACTCTTTCGATAGCAATTGTATCGGGCGACTGGATTGCTTCAATATATGTACGGTAAAAAGCAAGCGATATTTTGATCGCCCAGCAATCTTGTAACGACAAGAAAATCAACCCGTCAGTAGTTACCTTAACAATTTTTTTCCTTCGTCCGTTGCTCTTTATTAACCAGGGGCGTATCGTGATTCTCGGGACAATTTTTAATTAATTATTTCTCGAAAACTAAAGCTTAAAGATTTTTTTAAACATTTTTCCCATAATCTCGGATATCGGTTCTTTAATTGGTTTCATTTTGTCGGTCTATTTCAGAGTCACGCTGTATGTACAGGGTGGTCCAAATTCTACACTTTTAATGAGAAACACACATTTCTAGAGGATTTAGATAAAAACTGGCCTCGGTGCCTGAAACTCGATTTTTATTACAAAATTAATGGTGACGACCGCATTTTGATATTTTGTACCATTTTGGAGCTACAAGGTTTTAGATGTTTAAAATAATTAGCATAACATACTGAGTAATATTGTGCATTCGATTGCATCGATTAAGCACTGAATTCAAATATAAAATATACTTTTCCTAGCTTTTACAACTTCTAGCATAATATATATAGTATAATACTGTGTAATAATGTGAAATAATGCGTAATATTGGATAATATAAAATAAAATTGAGTAATATTGTGTATTGTTCTGCTGCATTGTGTAATATTGCTTAGTATCTGAGGAACGAGAGTCAATGTTGTAAGATGAAACTGATGCATGTTCGAAATCACCAACACAAAATTACTCTTAACTCATTAAAAAAATCAATAGAAATAAGGAAAAACTTTCCACATTTTTATTTTATATTTAATTGAATCGATTAAGCAATGAAATAAAATATAAACAATACTTTTCACAAACAAAAGAGCTACTACCATGGCATTTAGAAATTGCAGAATTTCGAATTTTTTAATTGGTTAGAGTAATTTTGTTTTGGAGATTTCGAATATGCATCAGTTTTATCTTGTAAGGTTGACTCTCGTTTCTCAGCAACTAATCAATATTACAAAATATAGCAGAACACTACTCAATTTTATGTAATATTACGTATTATTTCACATTATTACACAGTATTGTACAATATTACGCAATATTATAGTATATATGATATGCTACAAGTTTTAAAAACGAGGAAAAGTGTATTTTTGTACTGAATTTTGTATTGAATTCAGTACTTAATTGATGCAATCAATCAACAATATTACTCAGTATGTTATGTTATGTATTTCAAAAGCTGTTTTACACTTGAATTCATTGCTTAATCGGTTCAATCCAATTTTTGTCGAATTACATAAATGAATGCGTTTCTGATAACGACGACTGAAAACTTCTATTTATTTATAGCACTAGGGAACAAAATTAAACTCTTTTCTAATTGTCCAGAATTTTTTAAAGGTTTTTAGGGTAATTTTATGTTGGTGATTTCGAATACGTCATCGCTGATGGCAAAACTGTTGACTCCTCAGTTTAATACGCAATATTGCCCAATATTACGCAATATTTCACAATATTACACACTATTAAACAATATTACGCAATATTTCACAGTATTATGCTAGAAACATGCGTACGCAAATAGTTTATCGCAAGAGTTTGTTCTTTAAATAAAATGTTATTATGAGTTAGGTAGGTAGATGCTTTTCTTTTTTTTGCATGAGGCAGTTTCCACTGATTTCTAGATACTCCTCAGGTAAACAATCATATTTTTGTATATTTGTTGCAATTTATCACCATCTACGATTTAAAGCTGCAAGCAAACGTAGGGGTACGTTCAGAAATAATATTCTGGGTTTATTCTCGATTATAGTAATCGGTCTCTCTCGTATACATGATTTTTTATTTTTCATCACAGAATTTTAGAAAACTTGGCTTCAATAATAACTTAATATTTAGTTTCTTTATCGTAGGAAAATTTCTAAAATAATTTCGCTAAGGAACAGCCTAAAAATCGTACCGAGTAATTTTTAAAATAGTGTGCCTTAGCTTTACTTAGTAAAATAGCACCAAGGAGACCAATGACATACTTTTCATTTAAGCTAAGACATTACGACTATAATTATAATGGCGCCATCTATTACTAAAACATTGAAAATCTATTACGAAACTAGTGACATCTACTATAAAGCTTACAATTTTTCTGGCAACACTCCAGTGATCCAAAATTTGTTTTAACGAAGTAAGTATCTTAAAAACTTGTGTGCTTGTGAGTTTCAATTTCAAAACAAATTTGAGTTGGCTGTTATCATAAATATGTTCAAGTTAACTTCATTGAAACTGTTTCCGAGTTGCTCTACTTTATCATCCCGAAGGACTGACGTTTCCCTCCCAGCTTCATGTTCTTCCCTGTTTTTGCTCCGGATGATATAGCAGGGTACTGTTTCTTATTTTTTGCTCAAGCGGCGCTCTAGCAGCTTCGCGCTGAGAAATTATCGGGCGATTTTACATTCTGCAAAATAAATATTGACGTACGTATTCCCGTTGTTATTTCATAGAAACACGAATTACAAATCCAGCGACGAAAAGGAAATTTGTTTAGCAGCGTGCGAATCTAGGGCGCGGAAACTTTTCACGTTTCACGGCATCACTATTAAGTTCGAGGAGATAAATGGTTCTTGCAGGCGAACGCTATTTTTCTATTTCCATCTGGCCACTATCTGTTTTCTTTCGTCGGTTGCGCCGGAGAAACTTTCCAAACTTTTATTTTCTGTCTGGCGCGCTCTGCTATAAAACAGTCACGAGATAAAATTCAAAGCGGAAACCTGATAAACACCGAAAGCTTGATTGGGAAGCCTTCGGCAGGAGAAGTGTTTATTGAAGACGTACTTGGAAATACACTATCACACCTTTTTTTATGAAACGTCACCTCCTTCCATTCTTCCGTGATTGAGCAACGAGCAATCGTGAAATTACTTGCAAAAAAATATTTGTGCTATTGTATTTTGGTTTTTTCGTTTGAAATTTGTAACCGCTTCACGTGTACCTACCCATAAGTAAGTCTTATATGAATTGCGAAAGCTTTCTATGTCGCTGGATTTTACATAGCTTTTAGCGTCTGATACTGACATCCTTTGTCGGAGGTTTTCGCTCTGAAGTGTATGACACGGTGTAACGTTTAACAAGGAAAACGTTACAGCTTCAGTAACGGCAAAAAGTTTCAATTTCCTGGATTCGTTTCGATTCGACGACTTCTAAATGCTTAAATAAGAAATTTTCAATCACCTACACGCGATTAAATTTGGCCTACTTCATATTACGCACACATTTCAAATTATTCCTATATTGCTATAATTATGACTGTGATGGCGGCATCTATTAGATGTCATGAAAATCTGTTACAAAAGTGACAGCACTGAACCGGATGTTGCATGAAGCTAAGAGCTTACTGTACGTCTTCATATGAGCTCATTAAAAAAAAACTAAATAATTAAATTTAGAAAGTTGCTCGATTTAAATTTGGCGCTTTAGAGTATGTATTCGGCAAATTCATAGATGGCGCAACTACTAATCTGTTTCTATTCCAAAATATTTCAGTGTTTACTTACGTATGTCTGAAATTAACGGCAGAGTAACGCAAAACTAAAAGAGTGAAGTTATTTCAAAAAAATGTTTTGTTTTAAGTTGGCGGTTGTTTCATCTTGCAACGTGTAATTTAAATTTGATGTGGGTATAATGTTTGTTAGGAAACTCGTAGATGGTGCTACTATTTTTTTTTTAATTTCTTTCAATTGGAAAAGAATTCATTTTTATCACTAACTCTCTACTTTGGTTTCAATTACTGTAAAATATTTCTTCGAACTTCGCGCCGAAAATCGTGGATTTTTCATTATTATTAAAAAAAAAAACAAATACAAAAAAAAACCAAATGAAAGGTTCGGTTTTACAAGAAGAAAAAATGAAATACAAAGGAAAACAAATGAGTTTCGCTCCAAAAATCTAGGATTTTTCATTTGTTCTCGGTTTCTTTTTTACTTAGAAGAAAAAAAAATGGAATACAAATGAAAGTTTCGCCCCATAACTTGAGGATTTTTCAGATGTTTTCAACTTTTTTTTACTCACAAGAAGAAAAAAATGGAATACAAAAAAAAAAACAAATGAAAGTTTCGCTCCAAAAATCTAGGATTTTTCATTTGTTCTTAGTTTTCTTTTACTTAGAAGAAGAAAAAAAAATGGAATACTAAAAACTAACGAAAGTTTCGCTCAGTAAATTAAGGATTTTTTAATTGTTTTCAACTTTTTAAGAAGAAAAAATGGAATACAAAAACAAATGAAAGTTTACTCAAAAAATCTAGGATTTTTTATTTGTTCTCAGCTTCTTTTTTATTTTACAAGAAGAAAGAAAAATTGGAATACAAAAAACAAATAATAATAACAACAATAATAATAATAAGATTTATTAGATGTAAATGAGAACAATATCTAATAGCAAAAACAAATGAATGCTTCACTCCGTAAATCGATGATTTTTCAGTCGTTTTCAACTTTTTTTTTACTTACAAGAAGAAAAAAAAATGGAATACAAAAAAAAACAATTGAAATCCAAAAAACGAGGATTTTCAGTTGTTTTCAATTTTTTTTACTTACAAGAAGAAAGAAATGGAATACAAAAAGACAAATGAAAGTTTCGCTCCGAAAATGGAGGTTTTTCATTTCTTTTCAGCTTCTGAAAGAAATGGAATACAAAAAAAACAAATGAAAGTTTCGCTCCAAAAATCTAGGATTTTTCACTTGTTTTCAACTTCTGTTTTACTTACTTATAAACTGAAATAAAACAATGAAATACGAAAAACAAATGAAAGCTCCACTCCGAAAATCGAGGATTTTCAATTGTTTTCAACTTTTTTTTACTTACAAGAAGAAAGAAATGGATTACAAAAAAAAAAAACAAATAAAAGTTTCGCTCCAAAAATCTAGGATTTTTCATTTGTTTTCAACTTCTGTTTTATATATTTATAAAATGAAAGAAAAAAATGAAGTGCGAAAAACAAATGAAAGCTTCGCTCCGAAAATCGAGGACTTTTCAATTGTTCTCGGCTTCCTTTGCACTTCTGAAAGAAATGGAATACAAAAAAACAAATGAAAGTTTCGCTCCAAAAATCTAGGATTTTTCACTTGTTTTCAACTTCTGTTTTATATATTTATAAAATGAAAGAAAAAAATGAAGTGCGAAAAACAAATGAAAGCTTCGCTCCGAAAATCGAGGACTTTTCAATTGTTCTCGGCTTCCTTTGCACTTCTGAAAGAAATGGAATACAAAAAAACAAATGAAAGTTTCGCTCCAAAAATCTAGGATTTTTCACTTGTTTTCAACTTCTGTTTTACTTACTTATAAACTGAAATAAAAGAATGAAATACGAAAAACAAATGAAAGCTTCACTCCGATAATCGAGGATTTTCAATTGTTTTCAACTTTTTTTACTTACAAGAAGAAAGAAATGGATTACAAAAAAAAAAACAAATAAAAGTTTCGCTCCAAAAATCTAGGATTTTTCATTTGTTTTCAACTTCTGTTTTATATATTTATAAAATGAAAGAAAAAAATGAAGTACGAAAAACAAATAAAAGCTTCGCTTCGAAAATCGAGGACTTTTCACTTGTTCTCGGCTTCCTTTCCACTTACAAGAAGAAAGGAAAAAAATGAAATAGAAAAAAAAAACAAATGAAAGTTTTTATTTTACAAGAAAAAAGAAAAAATGGAATACAGAAAACAAATAATAATAATAATAAGGTTTATTGGATGTAAATGAGAACAATATCTAATAGCAATAACAAATGAAAGTTTCGCTCCGTAAATCAAGGATTTTTCAGTCGTTGTCAACTTTTTTCTACGTATAAGAAAAAAATGGAATGCAAAAAAAAACAAATGAAAGTTTGACTCCGAAAATTGACGATTTTTCATTTGTTCTCAGCTTCTGTTTTGCTTACAAAATGAAAGAAAAAAATTAAATACAAAAAACAAATGAAAGCTTCGCTCCGAAAATCGAAGACTTTTCATTTGTTCTCGGTTTTATCAAGTGGCGCTAATTTTTGATTAATTATTTCTCGAAAACTAAAATAGAATGATTTTTTCCCATACACTCGGACATCGCTTCTTTTAGTGGCATCTTTTTGTCGAGTTAATTAACAGACACCCTGTATAGCTACCTCCTTTTAGATTTACGTGAAACAGCTTTTCGTTTCGCAGTCTTAAGTCACGTCGAATTATTAATTAGGATTGAACAGATCGGCGTATAATAAAAAAATGACGTTTAGTTTAAATGTAACGCTTTTAAAGATGCAGTTCTTTAGAGAACTCATAGATGGCACAATTAAAAATTCTAAATATTTTAAAGATAATGTTGAAGCAAAAAAGAACCTTGGAGTTAAGAATAAGAATAAGGCCATTCTTTTCCATTCGCGTTTCGCATTTGGCGTTTATGTTTTACGCACACGAAAAAAAATTAGAGACAAGACAGAAACGCTTCTAGAAGATGAGCCAACAAGAAAAGAAACGATATCTTAAAAAGCTTTTTTTTCTCTTTTACGTGACGTTAATGTGATAAAGGAGAATTTAATTTTCGTCACACATGACATAATACGCGAAAAGATGTTTGAATTATTTTCTCGTTTCCTTTTGAGCAAACGCCGCACGTCTCGGATTTATCATCATGAAGACTGCTGCAATTGCGAAACGATCAAAACACTTTTTATTGCCTCCGACAGCGCAGTCAGGACGTGCCATGATAAAACTGAAACGCCTGGGCGTCTATCTTGAGGAAGCGTTTTTATTTGTCTTCTTATTTTGTGGCCTTTCAAATAAAAATGCTTCACAGTCTTCCCTTGTATTTTGTCAATTACTATTATATAATTTGAGTGAGTTTTCTTATAGTTGTGTCGCTTGATGAATTCAAAAAACAAAACACACGAATTGAGTTTTATTTAGCGAACACGAATTTGAAATATTATTAATAACATTTGTCGAAAATTACGAATGCCTGCCTGCCCGGCTCGTGTGAACGCTTAATTGAACAACTTCACTGAAAAATGTTGTGATTTATTCCATAATCAAAATAGATTTCAAATTTATTGTTTTCCAATAGTAGCTTTAATTTTTTTGTTAGCACATAATTTGTTGCTGCAATAAATGTAAAGAGCAAGTTAAGTGATTACTATATTCTGTTTCTGAACTCGGTGCCACCATCCAATAAAACAATCGGATTTTTCTTAAATTTAAAAAAAAAAAAAACAAATGCAAGGTAATGTGAACGAATCATCGATCGCTTTCAAAACCATCAAAACAAAACACTTAATAAAAATGAAAGCTCGCGAGGACTATTGACGGCGTCCATAAAAATTTCGCATTGCATCTAGACAAAACGTTTTTCATCATAACTCCGAAACGCTTTTTCCGTTTTATAGCTTCACCTGTCCGTCATACGCTAATGCCCCATAAATTTTACTGCGGATAATAAAAACCGAAAGCTATCAGCGACAGCTTACCTTTGAATATTTTTTTCCTCTGCATACTATAGGTGGACAGTTAAAAGAAAACTGTTCCAAATTCGATCTTATTTACAATATACGTTAGTGCTATACATTTAAATAACATAATCAATATAATTTGGTGGCAGCGGTGGGATGTGATACTACCAAACTGTTTGCCTTAAGTTAATATTTAACTAAAATACAAACTACGTAATCAAAAGTCATCTCAAAACATTTCCCTGCCGTATAGTTTATTATTCAATCGACACGTGTCGCTTTAAACGCGCGAAAGTCCTTACATCTCAATTTTGATTTGAATTTTTAAAGGAAATAAGTGCGCTTTGCACGCTCATTTCACTTATAAACAATTCACATGACATTGTGCATCTTTTTCGAGGAACTATGCTAATGTACTACTTATAACTTTAATAAATATATAGTTGAATGCGTGGAAAGAATTTAATTTATTCTAATTGTCTAAGAAACAACATGTGTTATATCTGCAGTTTATTACTTTACCGATCGATACGTTACTGATAAATTTCTAAATTGGTTCGACGAAATTTTAAATTTTCAACTTAAAATGATATCGAGAAGAAATATTAATCAATGAAAATAATACTCCCAAAACTATAACGTCTTGTAAGTGGAGTAGGTAGTAAGTATCCTCTTAATCCCTACAAGCAAATTAAAAAAAGGGGAAAACAAACAGTTTTTAATTAATTTTTCATCTATTCATCTGAGTGAAAGGCGGTTATTTATTTTCAAAAACAACAACAAACGCACAAAATGGAAATCAATACAAAAGAAACGAGAACCGTCTCGATGTTAACAAACAATCAGAGCTCGCCCCCATTCCTTACAATGATTTATGGCGCTACCCGCTACACCACCTGCATTATACGAGTATATTTTTTCCTGTTTGTATTGTGCAAGAATCTATCTAATTTAAAATTAGATATCGAATTCAACCGGGACCGATTGTCCCACGTTATTTTTTAGGGCATTGTCCTCCGGTTTTGTACGTATACAGGGTGACTGACAATTGTACTGTTATTCTATGAAACAAAATGCAGCAGTTAATTGAAGTATAAAGTTTTATGATTAGACTACACACAATATGATCTTGATTTACTGCTGCTATTATCGTCCTTAACATCGGCCTTTTAATTTTGGATGTATTTTTGCATATTTAATAAATCAGCTTTTGAGTCTAAGAACTACGTCCTCCGACAATGAAAAATAATGATTAAATAAATGAGAATAATAATTGAAACACCGTTAACTCAACCGTTAATCGCTCCAGAGATAATGTGGGAAGTAAATTGAAATTGTAGCATGGGGTTAAACACTTAACCTAAACAAAGCGTCAGAGAGCTTAATTTTAGAAGTTAAAGTTGTAGGGTGGCCTTTTTAGAATGAAGATGAATAATAAAATTAGATATCGAATTCAACCGGGACCGATTGTCCCACGCTATTTTTTAGGACATTGTCCTCCGGTCTTGTACGTATACAGGGTGACTGACAATTGTACTGTTATTCTATGAAACAAAATGCAGCAGTTAATTGGAGTATAAAGTTTTAAGATTATTATTTTAATAATAATAAGTGATTATATTAGTTAGTTAATTAGCAAGTAAATTAATTTTTGCTCACCAGATCTCGGTACTGGATACAGAGAGAGAATGAGGATTGTAACTTGACACGATCAAATTATGATGACATTACTGGAACGTCAGATCTGTTAACAGCCACACTGTGTAATAACCAGCGATCAATATAAAAATGAATTAGGCTAAGCGTTGGAATTTAAATTATATTATATATTAATACTAATTGTCAAACAACTATGATATAAATAATATTCCGGAAATTATTAATTTTACTCGCAGTTATTCATAGAGTTTTAAAAGTATCTTGATGCAGCAGGCAGTGGACATTCTATGTATCTGCTTTAATTTTATTTTCCTTTGTAAACTTTCGCTTGCTTTTCTTCAGAATATTTCCATTTGCTTCTCAGTTAGATCTTGAATTTGTCGATTTTTTAAATTATTTTTTGTAATGAAATTTGGAATGCATTTTTAAATTTTTTTTGTAACTATTCAAATTTTCTCCACGTTTTTCCTTTTCTCAATAATTGACTTGTCACCTTTTGTTTTTATTTCCAGAAATGTTTCATATTATATCATCATATCAGAGCAGTCTTTCATTTGTTTTTTTTTTTCAATTTAGAAAGAAAATATCGGGCGTTCTTCTAAATTTTGCATCGAAGTTGGACATGACAAGGTGCTTACTGTGAACATACCACAATTTTGATTATTTGTTGTAAATCTTATTTTCTTATTCTTTTTTTTTTTTTTGTTTGTTACAGTGGATCTCATTCTTAGAGTCTTTTTTCGCATTAGATAACATTCTTGTGCCGTCTTATCGTACTGTTGAATTCGAAATCTCGAAACCAAGGTTAGGAAATGTCAAAATGACAATTGTCATGATGATGATGGTTCACAATTAAATTTCAAAGTCAAACTTTTAATAGATTAAAACAATATCTATCTATATGTATTGTTTGAACTTTTTGCAAATTTTATTTTTACAAATTTTCCATTGATCGTCTTTTGTTTTTTTTGTTTAATTATAAAATTCTTATAATTTTTTTTTTTATTTGGAAACTTACAATTTTGTTACATTCTATTCTTTACTGTGATGGTTTTTTCCTTATTTTTCCAGTTCATGTGTTGTCCATAAGTTTTGTGCTTTTTTGGTTGGTAATGATCTGAACAAAGCTAAGTAGTAATATTTTCTACCTTAAAAGGACACATATTTTAATTATTTTCTTTTTTAAACGAGTTATCTATTTTTTTTTCTTTTTTTTAGTAGTAGTTCCCAGAACACTGAGTACCGCTCACTGTCACTCCCACTAATTCGGAAATGATCTCTCAATTAAATGATAAAACACTCTGTTAGTTAGTAATAATCTGACATAACTAAGCAGTAAAGCAGAACACTGATTACCGCCCATATTCACGCCCACTAATTCGGAAATGACCTCTCAGTTTAATGGCGAAACAGAGTAACGCCCACTTTCACTCCGTTGAATGAAGGAACAATAGAGTGACGCCTATTTTCACTCCGTCAAAGTAAAGAGCACCAATCAGAGAGCTCGGATTTTGATGCCACGACATAGTAACGCCCATTTTTGACATTTTTCCTTTTCATTCTGTTCGTACAGCGTAAAAGTTGCTGCAGCTGCTAATCTGAACGTAATGATCCCCTCTTAACAAAAGTCATTTCTTCGAGATAGATTCACTATGTCCCGCCCACTTTCACTCCCATCGAATCGAAAATGACCTCTCAATTTAGTGTCGGAACAGAGTAACGCCCACTTTGTTTATTCTACATCTACACCATAGCTGCTGGTAACAATCTGAACATAACTAAATAAAGTTTGTTTTTCACTATGAAAAGACATGTTTTAATTTTTTCTTTGTCTTTTAACTAGCAATTGCCATTTCCTTGAGGCGGAAGGACCTCTACTTAATTCCAAAATAACATCTAAATTTAATGGCGAAACAAAGCAACTAATCAGAGAGTTCGGGTCTTGATGGCACGACATGGTAACGCCTATTTTTGACATTTTCCCGTTTCATTCTGTTCATACTGCGCAACAGTTGCTGCTGTCAATCCGAACCTAACTATATGTTTCCCTATTAACAAATGTCATTTCTTCGAGGTAGTCACTAAGACCTGCCCACTTTCACTCCCATTGAATCGAAAATGACCTCTCAATTTAATGGCGAAAGAGTAACGCCCACATTCACTCCTCAGATTAAAGTACGCCAATTAGAGTGCCCGAGCTTTTAATGCTATGTCCGTTTGTGCCACTTTTTTTGTTTCTACGGCCTATCAGTTAGTAATAATCTGACATAACTAAGCAGTGAAGCAGAACACTGATTACCGCCCATATTCACGCCCACTAATTCGGAAATGACCTCTCAGTTTAATGGCGAAACAGAGTAACGCCCACTTTCACTCCGTTGAATGAAGGAACAATAGAGTGACGCCTATTTTCACTCCGTCAAAGTAAAGAGCACCAATCAGAGAGCTCGGATTTTGATGCCACGACATAGTAACGCCCATTTTTTTTGTTTTACTTTGTTTATTCTACATCATAGCAGCTGGTAACAATCTGAACATAACTAAATAAAGTTTCTTTCTCACTATCAAAAGACACGTTTTAATTTTTTCTTTGTTTTTTAACTAGCAATTGCCATTTCCTTGAGGCGGAAACACCAAATACTGTCCACCTACTCCAGTTAATTCCAAAATAACCTCTAAATTTAATGGCGAACTAGAGCAACTAATCGGAGAGTTCGGATTTTGATGCCACGACATGGTAACGCCCATTTTTGACATTTTCCCTTTTCATTTAAAACGGTTTCCTTACTTGGTAGAAACGTCAAAGTGGCTAAACGAACGCTTGATGAACTAATTGCACACATGCGTGTTTAATTGCATCGCCAACTCTAATTCATTTTTTACTTGATCACTTCTTACCAATTGACCAACATTTGACGTCTCTTATTTAGTTATTAAACCGAAAAACGCCGATTAATTACAAATCAAGCAGTTACCCATCGCACACGTGTTCCAAAACGGATGTAGGTGCTAGCATCGCAAAGTCGACTGAACTAGCTCGTTTGTAACATGTTTTGTTTATTATTTCATTCTATTTCAAATTCAGAATAACGGTTTCTTACAGAATGAAACGTGAAAAAAAAAACATATATCAGCGAACACCATTGACTTCGAGAAAACAAAACAAATTAAAAAGAAAGCCGACCACCGCATATACATATTTGTTTATCAAGGTTATTTGACTAATGGGATTAGGATACAGGAAGATGAGACAAGAGATGGATTTGTAGGAAAAGTTCGATTTTTGAAAGGGCGCGAGAATGGTATTGGTTACGTGAGACAATCATTTCTAAAGACGGTCTACAAGTAAAGAATTGAAAAATAAGAACGAACGGCAATGGATAGCAAAGAAGGAACTCTTCTTCTTGGTGTCAGATACAAATCGCTTTTCGGAATATAATTTCTCGTAACGCCATGGAAAGTTCCTGAGTAGTTAAAATGCAAATCGCTGCAAACTGCGATGTTTAAATCTACATAAACATGTTTCCAGAGCAAAGTAAAAGCTTCGTTCCGAATAATCGTCGGTGATGCTGAATTACGACGACGCGGTAGCTTAACTGAGTCAATGCTATTATATGGGTTAGTACTAAAATTAATTTCTATTTTGGGTCCTGGACGTATTGATGACTGATTCCAAGGGCATTAAGTTCTTGCACCCCATTGAAACGAACCATCGCTATGCCACTGCAATCATTGTTTATTTAGAATTTGGCGAATCTCATGCTGTTGAGACCAATTTACAGAAATCAGGGGAGAAATCGTCCCTATTCAGATGCGTCACAATTTACGCAGCAAGACGCCCAAGTATTATACTTAAGAAAAAAAGTTATATAGACGAATGTGGGGCGCTGACTAATTTCTTGCAATTCAGATATTGAAGATAACTTGACTTTTTGGTTTCACGCAGTTCAGCATACATCATGGGACGTGCCTTTGATCTACTATTTTTTTAAAAATTTTCTATGCACTGCAAAATCTAATTCAACAACTTTTATTATTTATACTTGATGTGTCCGAGAGCTAAACGCCTTAATATAATAATAAAATAAAAGCAGAGATTTACAACTACATAAAGCTCTGGCTCTCTCAGCGCAGCTCGCTTCTGAGGAACATTATTAATGTATAAGCGGCACAAAGACGGCACGAAGCCTTCCGGAAAGAGAAACGTTTCATCATCTCGTTGTTCCTAGTGTAAACCAGATTCCTTTTGAATGCATCATTGAATAACTACTCGCGCGGAAGTTTGATTCGATATTTGCACAGTTTTCCTCGTCGTGATGACGAAGCATGTGCATACGAAGAAGCTCCTTAGAGGCTAAATGTTAAATAAGAAAACCTTTAATTATGGCATCGACGTATCTCATCTATATTAAAAATATACGCTTGCGAGAAACGAATATAAAATGCTTGAAATATTCCGCTTCTGGATTCAAAGAGAGCAAAAGAGGCAGTAAAATAATAAGTAATGATCAAATGTCGTTGCGAGCAAAAAAAATGTTCATCAATGTCATTCTTTGACATAGTGACAAGTGTTGTAAATTGGCCGTCATTGCCTTAATCATAAACAACATGAAAATGTAATCCATAGCCGTGTATCTTCAGTTTGTTAAATTGATCGAAATATGTCAAGTAGACGATTCCATCAAATTTTTGAATGACATTGACGACCAATTTTTTCGGTCGTGACTGTACGTGTAGTGGTGTGTGAATTTTAATTTACATTTTATTATTGCGATTTGAACTTTTATACAGGGTGACTGACGATTGTTCCGCAAAATAAAAAGAAATACACGAAAATATCCGATATCCGAGAGTATGGGAAACATGTTTAAAAATTCTGTGTACATACTTTAGTTCTCCAGAAATAATTAATCAAAAATTATACGCAAAACGACGATACGTCGCTGGTTAAGAAAGAGCAGCAGTTACATTTTGAGCATCTACCTTCAACAGAAAATCAAATAAAGCACTACAGCACGAAAACAATTCCAATATCCGCGTTAACAATTCCTTTCAATTTAAATTTAAATTAGAATTTTTAATGGCGCCACCTGCGAGTTTTCTAACGAATTATACGTCACAAGTGATGAATTTTCTAAAGAGGAAACTACTTTTGGATGTACGACTTCAAAACAATATTTTTTCTAATAATTTCTTTCGTGCGTAAAGTTTTCTTAATTTTTCAGTTTTTTGTTACTTCGAAATTTTTTTTTTAATTTTTAGTGGCGCCATCTATGAGTTTTCTAACGAACTGCATACGGGTGACATCTACATAACAGGGTTACGATGACGTCCGTCAAAATAAACAAAATCAAGGCCGCCTCGTAACGAATTAGATGTATATGGTTTGGGAAACCAAACGATTCACCGTCGTGCTGAGCTTCTGAGATTTTCAAACACTATTTAATTATATCGCGTAAAAGAAACGTAACTCAGACTTTCGTTACCAGCTGTTAAACACGTAATAAAATAAAATTCAGATGTAAGTCAAGGTCACATTATGTGTAGTCAATAAAATAATAATCATAAAACTTTATACTCCAATTAACTGCTGCATTTTATTCCATAGAATAACGGAACAACTTACAGTCACCCTGTATACGTACAAGACCGGAGGACAATGCCCTAAAAAGTAACGTGAGACAATCGGTCCTCATTTATATTTTCGGACCCAAATTGGTGAGTCGTTTTGACCATATGCTTATCTGGTATCTGTGGCATTACGACAAAAAGTAATTGCTTTAATCATTGTACAGAATGCCAGTTCTTCTCTTTATACAATTATTATTTTGAATTTGTTTTGTAGGATATCATTTTGTCTCAATGAGGCCTTGCTCCCCTTTTAACCCCCATCCATTCACCCTCGTTTAATTTTTGGATTTTATAATGAACCTTAATTTTTCTCTGGATCAAAATGCGAGGGAAAAATATAAATCTCGTTCGCAAGAAAACATTTTTCTGTTTAAAATAAACAGAAAAACAAAAGGTGTATTTCAATTTTTCCAAAGAAAAAACAAAAGATTTTTAGAGCCTCCTTCGTATAATGCTTCTCAATGAAACGAGAGACAATCGAATTCACAACTCAATCTCAACTTTTTGCGCGTCAAAAACGGAAGTATAATACAAAAGGTCATTGACTAGTTTTGTTTTTTAAACGCCAAAGAAAAAAAACATTTTCCAATTTCATAACGAATTAAAATATTTCTCTTGTATCAATAGATAGATAAAAAAAAAAAAAACAAAACAAAAGACCACTGAAATTATGAGGGGTACCACTCTTTGTTAAGTAAAATTAAAAAAATTCTGTTTCTTCAATTGTTTAGAAAATGAAACAAAAACAAAACTCGACGAGCTTTAATTTTTCTCGGCATCAAAGAAAAAAATAGAAGATTGCTGAAATTAGGACGAGTTTCGTTCACTTTTTAATTTTTATTTTTTAGGCAAATTTAAGGAAACGTTTCCGAATTCCTCAGGCGATTAGAAAAAGAAACCAAAACAAAAAAAAGTCGATTTCTCACAGATTTCAACTTTTTGCGTATTAAAAACAACGCTTTTCTCGTATTTTCTATTTCTTTTCATTGTTCAAAAAAAACAAAACAAAAACGAAAATAACAGGCAATCGATTTCAGAACGAATTAAAATATTTTCGAAAAAAAAAATTAGGCACTGTAAATTAATTTGCTACGTCAAGCTTAAAAACTAAGGCGTTTTACATATAATGTAAAATTCAGAAAGTGAATAACAGCTCTGTCTTAATAAAAAAATTAAATTTGTTCTTAAAACTAATAATATCTTAGAAATAGTTTTGCATCTTGGCATGGTAATTAAATATGATTGTTTTATTCAGTGGAGTTCTTGAGGGGCGCAGAATCCGGGGGGCGCCAATAACCCTCTAGTTACGACACTCTGGAAAAATATAAAAATTTCCGAAAAAAGTAAGAAAGCAACAAAAAAGGAAAACAAATGACAAGCACAATGTCTACGAAAGGAAAAGAAACGCAAAAATCTAAAATAAAATTTCTTAATTTCTGAAAAATGATGAAACAATGAACACCAAGCAAAATTGAAGAATATTTTTGATAACTCGAGAAACCGAATAGAAATGAAAAAGAAAAAGAAAACTTTTGAAGAAAGTAACAAAAACAAATGACGATCGTACTATTCGTGAAAGAACGAGAAACGCAGAAATTTCTTGGACATATAACAGATAATAATAATAAATAACATATATAACAAATAAAAGCAAAGAAAGCACATTTTTAATTATTGGAAAAATGTAATAAGCATAGAAAAGAAAAAAAAAAGAAATATCTTCAAAAGAAAAACAAATGACGATTACAAATTTTACGAGGAAAAAAAGAACAGAAAAACAAATGACAATTTACTTGCTTTATTTTTCATTTAAAATTTTGTTTTTGTTTTATTTTTCATTTAATTTTTGTTTTTTTTTTCGAAATTTTTTCTTTCCATTCAGTTTTTCATTTGTTTTGTTCTTTCATTTTAATTTTCTCCTTCTTTTTCACTTGTCTTTTCATTTAAAATTTTGTTTTTCATTTCACTTATTTTTTCCATTTGTCTTTTTTTTTAATTTTTCCTTTACATTTAGTTTTCATTTCCCTTTGGTCTTTCATTTGATTTCTTTTAAATTTTTTTCTTGGTTTTCACTTGACTCGTTTCATTCTTTATTTGCTTTCCGTTTTCTGTTCTTATTCATTTTCTTCATTTTTGTTTTTCCTGTTAATTTGCTTTCATTTTTAGTTATTTCGTTATCATTTTTTATTTGCCTCTTGCTTTTCATTTTCAATTTTTGTTTTCATTTGTTTGTTTTTTTTTCTAGTTTTTGTCTTTAAATTTATAGGAAATTTACTTTTTTTTAAGAGTATCTAGAAAGACGTTTCCCAATTCGTCGGCCGATTAGAAAGAGAAACAAAAACAAAAAGCAGTCGACTTCTCAACGGAATTCAACTTTTTTGCGCATTAAAAAAAGATGAAAAAAGGCAACGCTTTTCTTGTATTTTCCAATTTTTTCATTGGTTCAAAAAGAAAAAAAAACAAAAATAAAACATTTTTGATGAAGAAGAAAATTTCAAACGAAAAACAAAAGACGATCGCAAATTTTACGAAAGATAAACGACAGAAAAACAAAGGACGATCGTAATGTTCACAACAACTTGAATTTTTCGCTTGCTTCGCTTATTATTTTAAATTTTGTTCGTCTTTTGACTTTCATTTTTTCATTTCATTTCTGATTTTTGTTTTCATTTGTTTTTTTTTAATTTTTCCTTTCCATTCAGTTTCTCATTTGTCTTTGATCTTTCTTTTTAATTTTCTCTGTCTCCTTTCATTAAATATTTGCTATTTGTTTCCAATTTAATTTTTTGTTTTTCATTTTGTTTATTTTTATTTACTCTTAGTTTTTCATTTCCTTTTGGTCTTTCATTTGATTTTTTACTCATCTCGTTCAATTCTTTATTTGGTTTCTGTTATGGTTACTAATTTCTTTCCTTTGAGTTTGATTTTCCTTTTAAATTGCTTTCACCTTTACTCACTTGACTTTCTTTTCTGCCTTTTGCTTTTCATTCTTTTATTGCATTTTTGGTTTCCGTCTTTCATTTGTTTTGTTTTTTCTAATTTCAGCTTTTCATTTCCTTTTGATTTCTTTGCTTGTCTCGTTTACTTCTTTATTTGCTTTCTGTTGTGGTTCCTAATGTCTTTCCTTTGATTTTGTTTTTCCTTTCAAATTGCTTTCATTTTTGGTTACTTGACTTTCTCGTTTGCCTTTTGCTTTTAGCTCTTTCATTGCATTTTTGGTTTCTGTTCTTCATTTTTTTTCTACCTTTTGCTTTTCATTCTTTCGTTGCATTTTTGGTTCCTGTTCTTCATTTGTTTTGTTTTTCCTAATTTTAGTTTTTCATTTCCTTTTGGTCTTTCATTTCTTTTTCTTTACTTGTCTCGCTTAATTCTTTATTTGCTTTCTGTTGTGGTTTTTGATTGCTTTCCTTTGATTTTGTTTTTCCTTTCAAATTGCTTTCATTTTTAGTTACTTGACTTTCTCGTTTGCCTTTTGCTTTTAGCTCTTTCATTGCATTTTCGGTTTCTGTTCTTCATTTGCTTTGTTTTTCCTAATTTTAGTTTTTCATTTCCTTTTGGTTTTTCATTTGATTTTTTGACTTGTCTCGTGTAATTCTTTATTTGTTTTCTGTTGTGGTTTCCTGATTTATTTCCTTTGATTTTGTTTTTCCTTTCAAATTGCTTTCATTTTTAGTTACTTGACTTTCTCGTTTGCCTTTTGCTTTTCACTCTTTCTTTGCATTTTTGGTTTCTGTTTCTCATTTCTTTTCTACCTTTTGCTTTTCATTCTTTCGTTGCATTTTTGATTCCTGTTCTTCATTTGTTTTGTTTTCCTAATTTTAGTTTTCCATTTCCTTTTGGTCTTTCATTTGACTTTTTTTACTTGTCTCTCTTAATTCTTTATTTGCTTTCTGTTGTGATTTTTGATTTCTTTCCTTTGATTTTGTTTTTCCTTTCAAATTGCTTTCACTTTTAATTACTTGACTTTCTCTTTTGCCTTTTGCTTTTCATTCTTTCGTTGCATTTTTGGTTTTTGTTTTTCATTTGTTTAATTTTTCCAAATTTTCGTTTTTCATTTCCTTTTGGACTTTCATTTGATTTTTTTACTTTTCTCGTGTACTTTTTTATTTGCTTTCTGTTTTTGATTTTTTCTCTTTGATTTTGTTTTTCCCTTCAAATTGCTTTCACTTTTAGTTAATCGACTTTCTTTCTTGCCTTTTGTTTTTCATTCTTTCATTGCATTTTTGGTTTCTGTTCTTCATTTGTTTTGTTTTTCTTAATTTTAGTTTTTCATTTGATTTTTTTTACTTATCTCTCTTTTAAGTCTTTATTTGCTTTCTTTTATGGTTTTGGATTTTTCCTTTGATTTTGTTTTCCCTTTTAAATTGCTTTTACTTTTAGTTACTTGCATTGTGGGTTTCTGTTTGTTTCATTTGTTTTGTTTTTCCTAATTTTAATTTTTCATTCTCTTTTGGTTTTTCATTTCTTTTTTTTTATTTGTCTCGCTTAATTCTTTATTTGCTTTCTGTTATGGTTTCTGATTTCTTTCCTTTGATTTTGTTTTTCAGTTCAAATTGCTTTCATTTTTAGTTACTTGACTTTCTTTTCTGCCTTTTGCTTTTCATTCTTTCATTGCATTTTTAGTTTCTGTGTTTCATTTGTTTTGTTTTTCCTAATTTTTGTGTGTCTGTCTTAGCACACATAGAAAATTTACTTTTACTGCCCATTTATCATTAGGAAAATTGGCGCGTTTTGGTGACATTTTGTGAACAAGTTGGCGATATTGCCTATAAAAAGTTTGGCAGCGCTGCGTGTTACGACGTACTCTAGTTATAGCGATGGGGCGTAACAATATAATTATTATTTCATCAGATTATCCGTAATTTTCAAACAATCCTCTTCCAATATGTATTCGTATTATGAATATTGATGTTAAATTATAATCCAAATGCATTCTGACTTTGAATTGCACACACAACGAGAGCGCAAGTTACCTCCTGTACAGCAAACATAATTTCAATATATTCATCAAAGTTCAGGTGCATATGTAATGTACTCTCCCAAATCCCACCAAATTACTAAATCCAAGTGCAACATCAAATCCGGGAACTTTTCACAATACGCCCTACAAACGAATTTACGAGATTAATTACGTAAAACCGTAATTTTTTCCGGCCGCGTCTTCAGCGGCAACCGCCGCCGAGAATTTATTAATAACATCCGAATTAACGAGAGGGCATCTCCTCCCCCCCTCCCCCCGCGCGCGAATTTCGTGGGGTGGCGGCGCGAAAGAACGAAATAACACGCACAATGCTGACGTTATTGGAAATTAAAACTGTAACCCAAAGCGGATTATGACACGCCCCGGTTTTCAATTTATCGTGCGGAAACATCGCAAGTCTAATTGGCAAAATTTAATTAATTGGTGGTCATCCTTGTGGGGGGATAAAACCAACCGAACTGATTTTACTTTATTTTCGGAACGCCTTGTTTATATTTGTGCGAATTTACGCCCTCGTGCAACATAACGCGAATAATTGAATTTACGAAACACTGCACGAGCGAGCAACTTGTAAGTTGTAGACTTGCAAAAAAAAGCGTTCAGCGGAAGAGAAGAGTAAGTGGATTGTTTTTCGTTTGAAAAAAGACAGCAGTGATGAGGCCTCGTTATCCGGGCTAAAGACGTCTGCAAATAATAATCGCTTATAGACATCCTCAAGAGAACAGGAAACGATAAGAAGCTGTTTACGTTTTATCTGATCCTAACGAGATCGTAATGATATCATTTTATAGCACCATTTCCTTCAGTATGGGGGTAAAGGAAAATAACGTCCACCTGCAGAATTTCTTGCCCACCCCCCCACCCCGTCGTTTCAGTGATTAAAAGCAGCACTGATCATTAGGGGCCAGAGTTGTCAATTCAATTCCCTCTTACCCAACCTACCCAACTTCACCTTAAATATCGAGAGTTGGTTTTTAATTTGGGACGTGACAATATAAACGTAAATTTTAACCTAACTTTGTTTATTGAATGTGTGTAGCAAATTCGAAAACGATTACTTTTACAAGCATTCTGCGGATAATTTCATCAACAAAAACGAGTTGCAAAAGCTCGTTATGGAGGAGCTAAAGATTTACTGACGTTTTTATTAACTAGATAACTTCGAACTGCACGCCAAGATTAACTAACTCTCTGAAGTTTTAAGTACATCATTAAAATTTAATGAGGATGTAGTTTCACAAAGTAACGTTTTGTTTCATATATCATACTTCCACGTAATTAGGAAGGCAAATTCATGTGCGCACCAGATAATTCTCTTTCGTGAAATCATTATTAATAGTTAAATAAAGTGTCGAACGTACAAGTATACAGGATGTTCGCGTAGAAAATTTAAACGTTGCTTTCAATTCGCACTGTATACAGACTGTTTCTAAACCTATGTCTAATTGAAACCACAAATAGTACTCAAGAAATTAGTTTTCATTATTACAAAAAATGTTTAAGTAAGTGACTTAAATAACTTAAATGTCTAAGCTGAGTCGAATTGATTTTTTTTATTATGTAGCTACGAACGAATGCGCCGAGATGCGTATGTTGGGCCATATCAAGTTCGTCGTTTGTAAGAAAAAATGCGACGTTTTCGATCGACTAGGTGCAGACGTTCTTACGACACTTGCAATTACTTATTACGTAATAATTTCGTGTCATTTACGCTTACGTTTATTTTATTCAAAGTAAAACTTGAAAGCAAACTAAATTATGCATTTCACTTTTTGTTTGTTTATAATAAATAATTACAATGTCTTGATTGTATAATAAAAATATTAGTTAGCACGTATTGTCGTTTGGTTACAAAGAAGGCAGTTAGGTGCCGAACCTTACGCGTTTCAAAATCTTTGTTCCGAAGGACATCGTTTAAAAATAAGAAAACCAGAACTGCATACCCAACTCTTTAATAAGTTAATAAATATCTCTATCGTGTTAATAAAAACAGACGAAAAACGCATTTCGCTATATCAATTATCGATGTAGAGATGCCTTTACACGACGCAACTTAAGTGGCGTGCAACTCAGAAAATTGCATAAGCATTTATTGTACAGTGGTCCAAGAAAGAGACGACTCCCCCAATAAAATATAATTGTGTAAAAAAAAAGTAAAAAATAAAAATTATAATAACAATATAAACATATATTTTATTACGGGAAAATGAATCTTACCGATAATTTAAAAAAATATTAAACATCTTTAAAGATATTGTTCAAACTTGTCATAATTTGATTAATACATAAATTTGAACAATATGTTAACATTTTTCTAACTTTTGTTAAGAGCTACATGGTTCTCTAATAAAATTTATGTTGTGGTTTTTTAATTATTTTTTTTTTAAAGAACATTCGATAACATATATGAATTTTTAATTAAAGGTGAGGAGAAAATATGTTACAGAAATAAATAAGCACTATACGATGCACAGGACAATGATATCCGCAAGATTTAATTTGTAAGGGTTTGTAGTAAGAAGTAGAGGTTGAATGAAAATAATTTTTTAATTCGTACTATGATTTAATATTACTATTTCATTTCTGTTATTATTTTTTAAAATAAAAATATAATATAAAGTAAAGGTCACTTATTTCCAAAAATACAATATAACAGAAATGTCAATTTTTTCATAAAAATTCAATATAATATATGCCGATTTTTTCCAAAAATACATTGTAAAAGAAATTTTGTCTATAGCAATAAATTTAAAATTAATATTTTGTATAAAACCCGTTTTGTTGAATGCAATCATCAAGTCTACTCCTCATAGAATTAACCAATCGTTCACATAAGTTGAGACCTTTAAAAGACTCCCATGTCCTGTTTGTTTCTCGGATAACATTAGGAACAGTTCTAATATTTTCTCGACTTTGCCAATTTTTGTTCATTATGGCCCATAAGTTTTCTATGGGGTTTAAATCCGATGATTTAGCTGGCCAAGGAATTAAGACCACTTCAGGATTATTATCGAACCAATTTCGTACTATCCCCGATGTATGTATTGGAGAATTATCTTGCACGAAGTATATATTACCATCAGGAAAAAGAATTCTGGCTGATGGTAGAAACACGTCTTCTAAAACTTCTCTGTGTTCTTCTCTGGTGAAACGCCCGGGTCCAGCAGCAGATATCCATCCCCAAAAGCCACAACTAATTCTGCCACTTCTTTTGGTTGTTTTTGGATGTTCCTCTTATCGTATCGTATTATTCCGTCGCCATAGAACTGGTGCTGCATCGTCTGAAGAACAGAATATTTCTCGTCGGAGAAAATTACATCTTGCCAATTTCTGTTTATATTATGAGAAAATTGTCTCGACTGAGCATGTTCCTCAGTAATTTCTATTTTCTTTGCTGATCTTCGGCAATAAATTTCTTCTTTATGTAAATATTGACGGATGGTTTCCTATATGCAATGAAGATGTAATTCTTCTTTAATTTGTAAGGTTGTAATAAATGGTCTCTCGTTATACAATTCTACTATTCTTGGCATGTCATTTGCATTTAATGATCTTGGTCGTTCAGATTTTAGCAGGGTTTTTAGAGGTCTGTCTTCTTCATTAAAATCTCTATGTCGAGCTATCCATCTTTGAATTTGTCGAGTCTGGAAGTAAAAAGTGTTCTACGTAATTGAAATATTCACATAACATAGGTCTAACTTACCGATAAATTAACAGCTTCCGATATGTGTTTCTTAGTGCTTCCTAATTCCCACATTGCTATAATCTTGCCTCTTGTCTCAAGTAAAGAGTCTCGTTAATTGTGCGCCCTTGGCATTTTTATACGTAGTTGATTTATGTTAAGAAAGAAAGGAAGGAAATAAACTACTAAGATCACTAAATAAAATATAACTATAAAACAATAAGAAAAAAATTAAAAAAGCTTCTAACGAAAGAATTTAGTAAAAAATAAAAAATAAACTGCTAAAAAATAATAAACTACACAAATTAGCTACACATAATAATTTCGAACTCAAATAAGAGAGAACGATAAAAAACAAAAAACAATATTCGTTAAAAAAAATTTTAAAAAGATAAACACAAACTAAACTACTACGCAAGGAACTACACAACATACGATCGCCCGCCTGGGCACTGAGAATAAAAATAATTATTCCGCAAAAACGGAAAAAGTGTTAAATAAAATAGCAATTAAAAATATTTCTTCTATTATGTCTAATTTGTATTTGCCAAGCATCTTAAAATAAGTTGTTTTAAAATTATGTTCATTAATAATCATCCGACTTGTGTTACCGGTATCTTTAAATTATAAAATAATTAAGTTGTAATTATCATTATAATTAATTTTTTTTATACAAAAGGAAGTGATATACTTGACTGTTAACATGAGTGAAAAATATAAATATATATAAATATAAAACATGTAGAAAACTTCAATCTTATAATTCATTTATTTAGAAGTTTTGTGGATAAATAATCAAGTCCAGCAGAAATTATCTTGGCCCGAAATTTAAATAATCCACTTGCATGTCGCTCTTAATAACATTCTGTTACTATAAGCACGCCCCACCCAATACCCTCGCTGCTTTCATATCGTTGTCCGCCTGCTCGGTATAATGCTCTAAAGTAGGTAAATTCTTAAATTACAATTATTTGAGGAGACATTTCTTTATTGGGGCACTACACTGCAGTGTAACTCAAAAAATGACTTGTGTCATTCAGAGTTATGCCACTTTTTGAATTGCAAGCCACTTTTCAAGTCGCCCCATTTAAAGAACCAAAAATATAAAGTTGCGCGCCATTTATTAGAAATTCTAAGTTGTTCGATTTTGTGTTGCACGTTTCTATAAAATTGTTATGTTTTTTCCCAGAATTTTTTGGAGTTTCTATTAAAATAATGATTTATACTATACAGGGTGACTGTTAATAACCCGACAAAATGGAACCACTAAGAGAAATCGAAGAGTATGGAAAAAATGTAAAAAGATCTTCTAAATAATTTATAATTATTTTAAAAATTATCTAAAAACGCGCCAGTATAATATTACTGTAAAAGTTTTTTATTGTCTACCCGCTTGCCACAATGCGACAAATATCTCAATTCGTTTAATTACGCGTTTAACAGCTGGGAACGGAATTTCTTTTACGCGACATATTATTAATTTATAAAATAACTGGATTTGCATAAGGGTAACAACTTTGCAAATAATGATTTGATAATTTTTGAGGATTATCTACTGGGGTGCCTAATGTACTTCTTCACAAAAAAAGTATCACGAGGATTTAAATCTGGTAATCGTGGGGGTCAACGCACGGCCCGTAATGTCCGAGAACGTCCAATTTTTGATTAAATCGCGTACGTAAGTAAATGTCGTAGATTACGAGAAAATGTATACAAAATTCTGTAGAAGAGCTTGTAATTGATTAATTTTAAATTTCCGAAAAAAGTGGGTATGTTTAGATTAAAACGCCAAATTCACAGCGTACGTCTGTCATAAATGTTTTATGATATTTCCTCAGACAAGCTTTGTAAAACTTCACCTTGCATAATAGACCCAATAGAGTGCGTGCAAGACAGCATGCTTCGCGATCTTCGATCTCAGCTCTATCCGAATGCTGTGGGCACTCAGTTAGAACGTAACATAAATTTGTATACAAATTATAAATAGTATAATATAAAATGTATACAAAATTCTATAGAACAGCTTGTAATTGATTAATTTTAAATTTCGAACAAAAGTAAGTATTATTATATTAAAAGCCAAATTCACAGCGTACGTCTGTCATAAACGTTTTATGATATTTACTCAGAGAAGCTTTGTAAAACTTCATCTTGCACAATAGACCTGATAAAATGCGTGCAAGACAGCATGCTTCGCGATGTCGTATCTCAGCTCTATCCGAATGCAGTCGCTACTCAATGAGAACGTAATATAAATTTGAATACAAATTATAAATAATATAATATAAAATGTGCGCAAAATTTTTTAGAACAGCTTGTAATTGATTAATTTTAAATTTCCGAAAAAGGTAAGTATGTTTAGATTAAAACGCAAATTCACGGCGTACGTCTGTCATAAACCTTTTATGATATGTACTCAGACAATCTTTATAAAACTTGACCTAGTATAATAGACTTGATAAATTGCGTGCAAGACAGTTCTATCCGAATTCTGTCGGTACTAAGTGAGGACGTAATATTTCATCAATATTTGTTTGCCGGAGACTTCGAACAACTGGATCAACGGCGAACACTTCTCATGCGGACTTTTTACAAATGCACGACGAGGAAATTCCCGTTCTTGCTCAAGTCTGTACATAGCTTTGACCAGCTGACGAAATAATGTGAATAAGTGCGTTAAAAACACAGGATAGGGAGTGCGTCTTGAATTTGTTAAACTTTTAATAGATGTTTGTTAATATTCGATATCTTGCTTGTGAGAATAAACTTGATTTCCGATACAGTTTAAATTAATATTAAAGAAAAGTACTAGACGTCACGACGATTTGAATTGTTTTTCGTTTTAGCGGTTTATTTGTTTACCTATCGAAGCAGGTATTGAAAGTGGGACCCGTTGTTATCCTTTGTGTGGAATGATCTGCTTCAGGTGATTTGCATTGCACATATTTGCCAAGTAATTATAAACTCATTTTTCTTATTGTACGACACATTTATCTGTACTACTTGAAATATAATACTAATTACAGTCATGTTACTGATCACAGAAAAATAAAACAAACGGCTTTAATTAAATTCAAAGAAGCTACGTAAAGCATACCAGGGGGGGGGTGCGGTTTTACTTCCAGCGCGAGATCTACGAATGTAATGCCCCAGCTGTAGTTTTAATTTCAATTAAGCTGAAACTAGTAAAATTTAATTAATTAAATTCCCCGTTAATTACTGCGTTACGTTCACCGAATTTTCAATTAGCACGGAAATCAGTCTGTAATGTGAATTGTACTGAAGCAAATACAAACGTGTAGCCATATTCCAGCCATTTATAATCAATCGAATCTGAGTTATTTTCATTAATGGTCTTGTCGCATAATTATTACAAAACTCAAAAGAAAACAAAAGCCTTTTTTTGTTATGAAAGAAACAATAACAGGTGACCCAATCCTAATTTCGACTGCGCAGATGACATTGGAAATAAAACCTGGTCACCAAGAACTGACCTACATCAATTGCGATAAAATGAAAATTATGTGAAACCACTAAAACTAAAGTCACTGAAGAAGGCAGAAATAGCAAGATGTTCCTACATCGTCAACCAATACGGAAGTTAAAATCCATTCGAAAGATGAAAGAGCTCCGTTACAATGTGTGGAGGTTGTTCGAAGAAGCTCCGGAAGCTATGGAACATGGGATATATTATACCCTTGCATAACCAAGAGTACAAAGCTCTAGATATCACCGAAACGAAAGAGGAAAGAAGACCGAGCCGAGCCACATTCAAAGAAGATCGCAGAACCGTGTAGGAAAATGTTCTAGCAAATATATTTCATGTTGATCACCAGATACAGTTTGATTTTGAGGGGAAAAAAGTCTTAGAATGTAATCATACACAAATTTAAATTTACGACAAATTATTTTCTGCCAAATACTTGTCGACGGTAGGGGCGATATCTTGGTATTGCGCGCAGAGTTCCTCCAGTTTCTCCAACGCACCCTTGTTTGCTTCCTGCAGAAACTCCAGCTCCAGACTTTTCTCCGAGTGCGTCAAGCCTTTTTGCTCGATCTTGCTCTTCAGTGACGTTATCTTCGATTCGGTCTCGTTCAATTTGCAAAGCCTTTCAACGTCTTCTTGCTTCAACGACTTGCGCGTCGCCAGGTTTTTGCTGAAGAGTTCCCAGAGCTGCGCGCTCTTTTCGTTCAGGTCTTCCAAGGTCTGGTGCAATTGCTTGACGTCCTCGCGTTTTTTCTCGAGGAACTTCTTGTTTAGGCGCAGGACGGTGTCCGTGTTGGTCACGTCCTGTTCCAACCGTCTCAGCTCTTGACTTTCTCCAACACTCTCTTCTTCTGTCATGATCGAAATTGATCTGACAGGTTTGGATTGTCTTTTTTTAAATGTCAAGTGTAACTTATAACAGAAAACTGAATACGGTTGATTAGGTTTCTGTTGGAGTCCCAGAGTTGCGCGTCCTTTTCGTTCAGGTCTTGTTGGACGTCCTTGCGTTTTTTCTCGAGGACCTCCTTGTTTAGGTCCAAAACGGCGTCGTGCTGATCACGTCTTGGTCCAACCGCCTCAGCTATTGACTTTCTTCAACACCTTCTCCTTCTGTCATGATCGAAATTGATTTGACAGGTTTGGATTGCCTTTTTTTTACATGTCAAGTGTAAACTTATGAGCTTATAACAAAAAACAGAATACGATTGATTAGGCAAAGCTTAATAGACTAATTTAAAACCATAAATGATATTGTGTGTGTAGTAATTTCTGCATGGAGAAATTATACATAAAAACAAAGAAAGTTTAAATGTGTGAATTGCTCATTTTTTCGTTCTCCTTCCTCCGGAATCATATTTTATCCTCTTCGCATATGCTCTTATCGTGAATATGCGGGAAGCCCCGTTCTTTTTTTGTACTTTAATATGCACGGACAAGCAAAACCGCGGACACAACAAACATTTCCTAATTTTCACCGTCGTCGTTTTGCGAGAAATTATTCCTGGTTTTGCGAGCGCATTTCGTTAAACTCCCATTGTTGTTCGCCTCAGCATTCACGAAACTAACCCTCTTGCTAATTTTATTAGCATTTTATCTTTATGGATTTTTTTTTGTGGCCGAGACTCTTGCAACGTTGGTACCATTGAATTTTCATACAACTACACTTAGAATGCGAGACGCCATTCAGAATTTTTACACGCTTTTTTCTGTACGTGTTGTGGACTTTGGCCTTTTTTTTTCTAGTTTGTCTAAATGCTGAAAAGGAGTTAATTTGCATCGAAACGAGCAAACATGCTCTCTCGTACAATCGGAATCGTAAGAGGACTCTTTTTTTTTTATTTAAGATGAGAAGCGTAGGAAAGCAAAAGACCAGGAGATAAATAAAATAATTGAAAATGCTACTAAACTCCAGATTCTACATCAAGGATCTACCATACCTAGGGTGACCAGACCTACTTCATCAGAAATCGGGAGTAGACGATCAAAAATAGGGACAAATCCCAAAAAATCGGGACGTTTGGGCACCATACCTGGTAATGGATTAACTCAATGGAGTTAAATAGAAGGCGTCCTTTAAATGTTACATATAAATAAATAGTTATGTATAAACAGAAGAGCAAAACATGATTTAATTTTTCTGAAACCTGTAGAAGAAATCACTGTTTTGCATTTTATTCAATTTTTCTCCTATTATTTCTAACAAATTTAATTGTCTTTTGTTTTCGTATTTTCTCATATTTTCAAATTTAAAACTGTTTTCCTTGTTAATACATTTTTTTTAATTTTAATTTTAATTAATGCTATAACGTTAAAAATCTTGCTAAATTATTTTAATAAATTATGAATGCAAACTTTTAAATGGCAAATGAATAAATCTCTAGGCAGAACGAAATACAATTCTATGTATAATTTAAAGGCACAGCTTCATTTTAAATTCATTAAATTTTACGGTTTATATCTTTATTGGTTTAAGGTATAAAGCACAAAATTTAATGAATTTAAAATGAAGGCGAGTGTCGGCGTACCTCAGCTTTAAAACATATATTTTTTTTAATATAAATTTCATCCAAACTACCTACTTCATCTTTTGAATAATTCTGAGATACTGAACGATATAGAATGGCCAAGTGGATACGTCCCTCTTAAACCAATTTGCTAAAAATCTTTCTTCTGTGCTGCAACGGAAATAAATCATTCATCTCTTCGCCGGCGCAAACTCAATTAATTCGAACGTAAAATGCTGATACCATACTTACGCGTTCCTTCGAGCGCTTAAAATGTCATCAATATTTCAGCGGGACTTCAGGTAACTTCCTTCTGCAAGTTGTAATTAGGTTTCAGAGGGCTAATTTCATTACCTAATTCACTCGAAAAAGAAAGAACGAAAAAAGCGCGAAGAGGCGAAAATATATGTATCCAAGCGGAATCTAATCAATAATATTGAGCAAACATATCAATTGTTCCGCAAAAAAAATATGAAGATGTTAAAAAAAATGGTATTTCGTACAGAAGTAAATCATTAAGTTAATTCTGCAAGTTAAGATAATTAAACGCACGGCAGAATGTCGCTATCTCACTTGTCTAGAATTAATATAAGAAAATGGTGCGCTGCGGCTTGCATCTTCAAAGACGGCTTTGCCATCACGGTGCTGATCTGAACCTTCCAACAATATTGCCTCAAAGAATCTCGACAAGAGCATCTGAACATTGAATCATCGATCACTCGCTTAGGTGACTCATAAACACTTGCATTCGGCCTAAGAAGACAGTATTCGTTCCTCGTTTCACCGTAAGCATTTTTTTGACTTTGAATAATTTGTTCGACGTTGAATGAAATTTGTAAGAAACCGGCATTTTATGTAGAAGTAAATCATTATGTTCATTCCGCAAGTCAAGTTGCCTAGAGTGGCTTGTACCTTCAAAGACAGCTTCGCCTTCGTGATGCTGAGATTAACCTTGCAACAATATTGCATTAAAAAATGCCGAAAAGAAAATCTACATGTTGCATGACTCATAAACACCTGCATTCGTCCCAAGAAGTCCCGGTATTCTGTAAAGAAGTTTGTTTATTTTAAATATAATGCAATTATAAACGAAACATGACGAGAAGCAGTCGATCTGAGGAGCGTCGCGATGACTCATGAAGACCAGCAAAGAACACGTGTGCATCAAGTTACAACTTGATCTAACGTGTAGAGTTTTGTTCGTAGTTAATCGGAACTTTTCGGTTTTTGAGCGATTTGAGAGAGGGCTGTTACCAACATAGGAGATATATTACCCACAGTCCGCACGCGTTATCACTGGCATAATGTCATAGGGTGCGATCAAATTCCGAAAATCCTATTTCTCTTTCTGTATCCAGTACTATGGCTTGGCAAACGCAAATTAATTTATTTGCCAATTAGTTATGTTTTAGAAACTGACAGTGACTGCTACAAGTAATCAAATGACGAAATAATCAATTAGAAATAAACTAAATGAATAACAAAGGCAAATGACCAATGAAACGATCGAGGAAATAAGAAATAACTACCAAACGAAATAATTTAAAAAAAGAGAAAAATTAATAAAAAATTAAATGATCGACAAGAAAAAATGACAAAAACGAAAATAATTGACTGACGGAAGATCTCATTAAATAAAAACAAACACAATTGACGTATTAAAAAAACACCTTTTGACGAAATAAAACAAAACACGATCGACAAAGAAAAATAGGAATTAAATAAACAAAAACAAATCGAAAGTGAAAATCGTTTAATCAAAAAAAAAAAAACAATTGACTACTGCAACTGTTTAATTCAAGACAAATGATAAATGGAAATGTTTGATCTAAAACAGCGACCAACGGTTATAATTATTTAATTATTAAAGTGAACGATAACGAAATAAAATTAAATTTGATCAAAAACAAATGATTAAATTAAATTTAATCAAAAACAAATGACTGCTAGAAATAAGCAAATGGCGAAATGATCAATCAATTTCCTAATGAGAAACAAAAGCAAATGACCAATGAAACAATTGAGAATATAAGAAATAATTTAAAAAAAAGCGAAGATTGAAATAATAATATGTTCGATGAAAACAAATGACAAACGGAAATGATCAAGCGTTCAAAACAAATGACTGAAGGAAATCATGATTAAACAAAAATAAAACGAAAATGAAAATCGTTTAATCAAAGAAAAAACAATTGACTACGGCAATTGCATTAAACAATTGACTACGGCAATTGAATTAAACAATTGACTACGGTAATTGTTTAATTCAAGACAAATGACAAACAGAAATGTTCGATTCTATTTAAGTTATCGTTTGATCCGAAACAAGCGACTAATGGTTATAATTATTTAATTGAAATGGACGATAAAAAGTGACAGTCACCTCGCGATATAATTAAATTTAATCGAAAACAAATGACTGCTAGAAGTAATCAAATGGAGAAATAATCAATGAGAAATAAATTTTCCAATGAAAGACAAAAGCAAGTCACCAATGAGACAAATGAGAAAATAAGAAATAATAAAAAAAAAAACGATTAAATCAATCAAGTGATCGACAAGGGCGAACGACAAACGGAAATGATCAAGCGTTCCAAACAAGTGACTGAAGGAAATCAAGATTAATCAAAAACAAATCCAACACGAAAATCGTTTATCAAAAACAAATGACTACAGGCAGTGATCAAATGACGAAATGATCAACCAGATATGAATTTCATAATGAGAAGCAAAAGCAAGTGAGCAATGAAACAAATGAAACAATTGAGAAAATAAGAAATAATTAAAAAAAAGTGATTAAATCAATCCGAGTGATCGACAAGAACAAATGACAAACGGAAATGACGAAACGTTCAAAACAAGTGACTGAAGGAAATCAGGTTTAAACAAAAACAAATCCAACATGAAAATAATTTATCGAAAACAAATGACTGCAAGCAGTGATCAAATGACGAAATGATCAACCAGACATGAATTTTATAATATGAGAAGCAAAAGCAAGTGATCAATGAAACAAATGAAACAATTGAGAAAACAAGAAATAATAAAAAAAAGTGATTAAATCAATCAAGTAATCGACAAGAACAAACGACAAACGGAAATGACGAAACGTTCAAAACAAGTGACTGGAGGAAATCAGGTTTAAACAAAAACAAATCTAACTCAAAAATCGTTTATCAAAAACAAATGACTACAAGCAGTGATCAAATGACGAAATGATCAACCAAACATGAATTTCATAATAAGAAGCAAAAACAAATGACCAATGAAAAAACAAATGAAACAATTGAGAAAATAAGAAATAATAAAAAAAGTGATCAAATCAATCGAGTAATCGACAAGAACAAATGACAAACGGAAATGACGAAACGTTCAAAACAAGTGACCGAAGGAAATCAGGTTTAAACAAAAACAAATCGCAAATAAAAATCATTTAATCAAAGAAAAAACAATTGACCACTGCAATTGTTTAATTCAAGAGAAATGACAAACGGAAATGTTCGATTCTATTTAATCGCTTGATCTAAAACAAGTGACTGCTGGAAGCATCAAAATAATCAATCAGAAATAATTTAAATGAAAAACAAAAGCAAGTGACCAATGAAAATAATTGATGTACAGAATACCGTTTCTTCTCTTTAATAAAATTGTTTTATATGTTATCGTTTTGATAATCTTCAATTATATTTAACTTGTATGTACAGGGTGATTGAAATTCGAGGGCGAGCATGGGGATCTCGCTTTTTATAAGAGATAGAGAATCGGTTAATTGGAAGCAAAGTTGCCAAATTTCATTCTCATTAATAATACGTTAAGAAATTTGAAATATCTTGAACGGTTTCTTCATAATCGGAAAAAAAATTAAAAATTGCGATTTTCGAAAATTGAACATAACTTCTTTATTTATGATTTTTTTTCAAAATCTATGAAAACATTCCTGAAGCCACTTTTTCTGCTTGATTGAATGCCGAGCGTACTTTATTTCTGGAGAGATTCGTTTTTGTTTTTCCAGAGCCAGCTTCATTTTTTTTATGGGCGCGATTTTTATTGTTTAGACAGGTAGATAGCACAATTTTTAGTTTTTTTGCGATTGTGAAGAAACCGTTTAAGATATTTCAAATTTCTTAACGTATTATTAATGAGCATGAAATTTGGCAACTTTGCTTCCAATTAACCGATTCTCTATCTCTTATAATAAGCGAGATCTCCATGCTGGCCCTCGAATTTCAATCACCCTGTATGTCTTAAATTTTCATTATTGATAATTTGTCTAAATGATTATAATACGTATACAGGGTGTTTCCTAAGTACGTTTCAAAATTGGAGGATGTGATTGTATAAAGAAAAAATATAAATGTCACTATAAATACTAGCGATTACACTCATATGGGACATATGAGTGCAATCGTTACCATTTGTAGTGATATATTATAGGTTTCAAGCTTTCCATAACTATCACAGTCACCCTGTATATTAAGGAGACTATGACCAAAAATAAAACTTAATACAAATTCTCAAATTTTTGAGTTTGATGTTTGTTCTTATTCGTGATGTTATAATAAGAAAAAGAAAACAAATTTTTATCTGGCGTAAGTAAGTACTTTATATGTATACACTTTTGCTCGATCAAAAATTGTTTTCTCTTTCATATTGTAACGTGTGTTCAAAAACACTCGCGTTTGTAGTTGGCCATGATTTGAGATAGCAACAAACAAAGTATGTCTTTACTTATTAATTGCATACGTTCACTGATCCAACGCCAACTGCAAACGTGGGAGTTTTTGAACGCACGTTATTATGATAATTATTAGTATTTGTATTAGATTTTGGTTTTGGTCATAGACTCCTTAATATGTATTTGCGACCATATGTTCATAGGAACATTTTTTTCTTAAAATATTAACGGAAATCACGTCCTCAAATTTTGGAACGTACTTAGGAAACACCCTGTATACTTATTTTGCTTTGTTTCCTTAATTTTTTCTTAAAATGTTATTTAAAAGTATATGATTCTGAATTGTCGTTTCCTTATCTTGATCTATAACTGTTGTTATTTATTTTGAATCTTCAAGAGTCTGGAATAAAATTCGTAATTTCTTTATTTTTGACATTTCGAGAAAACGCTCGTACAGGTTTTGTTTTTATATGAAAACTGATTCTTCGCAGTCATTTGTTTTCAAGTAATGACGTCAACTCCCATTTTTCTTATTCTGATAGTACATTGAATTCTCTATCCAACCACATTAAGAATCTATGTATTTTATGGGAAAAATGTGGAGAATAAGAATAATTCTGGGCACTTTATCAATAGATTTTTACCGGAAAATGAAAATGAAAGTCACTAATATCAACAACAAATGTTGAAAATTTATGTTTTTCAAAGAAAGAAAGGTGTGTGGAAGTATTTATTTATTATTGTGCTTATAGTAGCGCACCTTTGTTTACAACTGTCAAAGTTATGACGTCATCGACGTTTTCTTCAAGTTGGACACGGACATTGTGAAAATCTGGTGGATAATTGTCAGTCACCCTGTAGGTTGAATTGGATTCTTTCTATCCAACGCATGTAAATTCGATGTGAAAAACAGAGACTTCTCTTTGACAAGCTGAAAATATTAAGAATTAATTATTGATTGTACTTAATTAAACTTATGCTTTCATTTTATTTACTCAAATACTGACAGACACGATCAGCACGCGTGCAATCAATTTTATAGGACCTACAAATGTTCCCCGTCACATGCGACTTTTATTGCTATTTTATGTATTTGTGGAATGATATTTAGTTGTTTACCAAAGTAATCATCGGTCCGGAATTTCTGACGTGAATCGTGAATTTATTTTCGTGCTTCTTAGCTATGCAAATATTGCATCCCAGGATCGTCTCTGCATACGTGCCATTTACTCACCCGGGGGCATCCAGCTGAAGGAGGTCAGACTCGAACCAAATCAAATTATGCATTAAGAAAATTTATATGTTTTTCAGAACTGTTCACAGTTCATCAATTTTCATTTACCCCCAACTCCAAGCTCACCTTATAGCATTAAGACGATCCTAGCGCAAATACCAGCTCGTTGTCATTAACAAATTTTAAATAAGTAATTTACCACGCACACAGATTAATCGGGGATTCCTTCCAGGCCCTTGAAGCTGCTGAATAGATTTTATATTCACCCTCTGCCTTCAGTTTACGTCGTACGTGTAGAATCTCAAAATAACATCCACTACTAAACTGGTGTCCTTCACCGTCATTACAAACACCTCTCTGCTCGACAAGATATAGTTGCGCTCGCTTATTTGATTGCATTTCAAAAGGGGTTGGGATTTTATGGAGGGATTTAGAATCGAGTGCACAGAAGTACTGGCTTATCTCAATATTATGGACTTTATGGCGCTGTTTATTTTCAATTAGGATGTTAATTTAGGACGGGCAAGAAATTCGAAATCAAAAAGGAGTGAACTGAATTAATAATAAAAATGGAATTGGTTTATTTAAGAAAATCATCATCATAATCGATGCTCGTTTCAACACATTCCATGACCTGGAAGCGTCTCGTCTTGTCACATCTTTTTCGTTCGATCATTGCTCGTTTTTTTGTTTTTGTAACTTGATTGGCCACTCGTGTTGCTTCCCTGGTCTAATCGTTATTCGTACCAACATATTACCCGCCCGCTCACCTATAAATGCAACGAAAGTGACAAATCAACGCCGATTTCATCTTCAAACACAAAACACTATTGGTTATATGTCAGTTTCCGTCTATCCAATCAGCACTCGTTCTGGTATATTTGTAAGATGCCTAAGTGATGGGTTGTAAAAAGAAAGTAATAAAATAAAATGATATTAGCAATGAACAAAGCAAAGTATAACGTAAAATGACATAAATTTAATAATGGTAAATAAGAATAAGTACGATCTTTATTTACAAGAAAGTATAACATTTACTGTAGCGTTATTTAAATATTTTCTTATCAAGTGTTTTGAAGAGGTGGTGACGTCACGTGAGTCTATTAAATTGAATTTTTCTGTTCCGCGTGAAACTTGTAAATGACCGGTAGCTACAACGAGATGGCAGATGGATGTGGGCTTTTACCAATTTCCCGGTGCCGAGTATGTGAAATATTCTGTCCTCGGCTTCAATTTTCGATTCAACAAAAAAAGGTATGAATTTGCTGAATTAATGGTTTCATATGGCGTCAGCCTGTGATAAGAACGAAATTTTTAACGAGTAATTCTATGACTTGGACAGAGTGTCATAAATCTTAAGTATAAATCTTGAAATATAAAAATTTTATTACGGAAAAATTAATTGATTTTTCACGAAAAACAAATCGGACTTTGAAAAGAAAAGAACAATGACGAGAGCAACGCACAGTCAAGTTGAAAAGTCTACCGGAAACGGAACTCCAAATTGGGAACTCTCCGCGGCGTTATTTCAGCATTTTCTTATCAAGTTTTGCTGAAGAGGTGGTGACGTTACGTGAGTCTATTAAAGTTAAATTTTTTGTCCCGCGCGAAACTTCTAAATGAGGAGTAGCTACCACGATATGGCAGATGGGTGTGGTTTTACCAATTGCTCGATGCCGCGTATACGAAATATTCTGTCCTCGACTCAAATTGTCGATTGCGTAAAAAAGGAACGAACTTGCTGAATTAACGGTTTCATATGGCGTCAGCCTGTGATAAGAACGAAATTTTTCACGAGTAATTCTATGCCTGGGACAGAGTTTCACACGTCTTAAGATACGTTTTCAATCTTATCTCTGCAAGATAAGATTTCAGTTGCGTTTACGAAATATAAAAACTATATTACGGATGAATTAATTGATTTTTCATGAAAAACAAACCAGACTTTGAAAAGAAAAGAACAACGACGAAAGCAACGCACAGTCAGGTTGAAAAGTCTCTAACGGAAACGGAACTCCAAATTGGGAACTCTCCGCGGCGTTATTTCAGCATTTTCTTATCAAGTTTTGCTGAAGAGGTGGTGACGTTACGTGAGTCTATTAAATTTAAATTTTTTGTACCGCGCGAAACTTCTAAATGAGGAGTAGCTACCACGATATGACAGATGGGTGTGGTTTTACCAAATGCTCGATGCCGCGTATACGAAATATTCTGTTCTCAACTCAAATTGTCGATTGCGTAAAAAAGGGACGAATTTGCTGAATTAACGGTTTCATATGGCGTCAACCTGCGATAAGAACGAAATTTTCTATACTTGGGATTTCAGTTTCGTTTTTGAAATATAAAAATTTTATTAAGGATGAATTAATTGATTTTTCACCAGAAACAAACGGCACTTTGAAAAGAAGAAATTAACGACGAGAGCAGCGCGCAGAGTCAGATTGAATACTTTTCTAAATGAGAAGTAGCTACCACGAGATGGCAGATGGGTGTGGATTTTGGCAATTTCCCGGTGCCGCGTATGCGAAAAACTTTGCCCTCAGCAATTCAGCGAAAAACAAAGGTACGAATTTGCTGAATTAACGGTTTCATATGGCGTCAACCTGTGATAAGAACGAAAATTTTCACGGGTACTTCTATGCCTGGGACAGAGTTTCACACGTTTTAAGTTACGTTTTCAATCTTATCTCAGCAATATAAGATTTCCGTTTCGTTTTTGAAATATAAAAATTCTATTACGAAAAATAAACCGTACTTTTAAAGCAAAATGTCACCGACGAGAGCACCGTGCAGAGTCAGGTTGAAAACTCTTTACTAGGAAAGGAACTCCAAACTGGGAATAAGCATTTTCTTACCAAGTTTTATTTAAGAGGTGGTGACGTCACGTGAGCCCATTACATTTAAAATTTTCTGTCCAGAGCGAAACTTCTAAATGAGGAGTAGCTAGTAGAGGCCTGCACGAGTAAATACAGAATCGTCCGAGTACAGATACGAATACGTGTTTCAACGATTACAACGATGCGCATCGCAATACGCATAATCGTGATGAGTACTAATCGGCATCGTCGCATCGTGGCATCGTTATGATTAGTAATCGGCATCGTCAGGAGCAGAGTTGAAAAAGGAAATATTTTTACTGAAAAATATTACAATATCTACATACAAGAGGACTTTTGTCTAACGGTTGGAGGAACCAGATTTGAGATGACTCGAAAAATGCAAAATGTTTGAAAGACCCTTGCTTTAGTTTTTAGGAAACTTCCTGCTATATTATTTGTTATAAATTAAGTGGCAGTATGATAACATATTCTGTAAATTAATTACGAATAAGTATTTAAGTGAAGGCATGGAACGGAAACAATATATTTATTGAGAGTACTATGAACAAAAAAATTATTAAATGTTACTCCTTTTGTTGAAAATGTAAAAACAAAAGGGCATCCACATTTTCGCCTTTTAAACTACTTCTTCTTTCTTCGAGTATTCGGTTTGCCGAACTGAAGCACCTTTCACTTACTGCACTGGATGCTGAAATACATAAAATGCGTCGCGCTTGCTTCGCTAACAATGGAAAATCTTTTCCACGGACTCTCCACCAATGGAAATTGTTATTATCCGGATAATAGGCGCCTTTATACAATTCCATTTTCACATTTATTTAGATTTGAGAATTATCTTCAGTTATGGTATGGATATCTTTATATTTTATATTGTTTGTTTCTTACTTCTATTACATTTCCTTCCTCGTTTTGGCGTTTGTAACATCGGTGCTTTTTTTAATTTGAAGGGCTACAGCCTTTTCCAAACTTAAATGTTTTCGCATGCTCCACATATTACAAACGGTTGAACTTGTTGAGTTTCGGTGTTTACAATTTTTTCAAAGTAGAACCATACATCACTCGAACCCTTTCCTTTCACTTTCTTATATTCACCACTTTTAATTTTTTCTAAAATATTCATTGTTAAGCTAATTTTTAATCGTTTGCACTACGAGCTTCGCAGCACGCATTAATTAATTAATTCACAGCTTCGATTGATTACCAAGATCACGACCTACTAGATTTCACAAGATCGCGTATCATATTGTTACGATGCATGCGATGCTGTATTCGCGATTACGTACTCGCATCGTTGCGTAAGGTAATCAGCGATTATTAATCGGTTACATTTTTACTTACTCGTGCAGGCCTCTGGCTAGCTACCACGAGATGGCAGATGGCAGTGGTATTACCAATTTTTCAATGTCGCGTATGCGAAACACGTACGAATTTGCTGAACGGTTCCTTATGGCGTCAGCCTATGATAAAAACGACAAATTTCCTGCGTAATTCTATGCTTAGGACAGAGTTTCACAAGGCTTAAGTCACGTTTTGAATCTTACCTCTGCAATATAAGATTTACGTTTCTTTTTTGAAATAGAAATATTTTATTAGGGATGAATTAATTGACTTTTCACGAGAAACAAACCGAACTTTGAAAAGGAAAAAATCAGAAACGTGAGCAGCGCGTAGAGTCAGGTTGAAAACTCTTTACCGACAATGAAACTCCAAACTGAGAACTGCCGTTTTTCTCTCTCGATGCGTTTTTTAAATAACGCCTCACCCTTAAATAAATGCTTAAGCATTTTCTTATCAAAATTTTTGAACAGACTATTAAATTTAAATATTTCTGTCCCGACCGAAACTTATAAACGAGATGACAGATGGGTGTGGTTTTTACCAATTTCTTTGTGCAACGAATGCGAAATACTCTGCCCTCGGCTCCAATTGTCGGTTCAGCAGAAAAGTTACGAATTTGTTGAACTAACGGTTTCATATGGCGTCAGTCTGTGATAAGGACGAATTTTTTCCCGCGTAATTGGGTGCCTAGGACAGAATTTCACGCGTCTTAAGTCGCGTTTTCAACCTTATGTCTATAATATAAGATTTCAGTTTCGTTTTCGAAATATAAAAATTTTATTACGGATGAATTAATTGATTTTTCACGAGAAACAAATCGGATATTGAAAAGAAAAATTCAGTGACGAGAGCACCACGCGAATCAGGTTGAAAAGTCTCTACCGAGAACGGAACTTCAAAGTAGGAACTGCCGTTTTCCTTCCCCATGGTGTTATTTAGGCATTTTCTCATCAAGTTTTTTTGAAGAGGAGGTGAGCTCATTAAATTTATTTTTTTTTGTCCCGCACGAAACTTCTAAATGAGGAGTACCTACCACGAGATGGCAGATGGGTGTGGTTTTACCAATTGCTCGATGCCGCGTGTGCGAAATATTCTGTCCTCGGCTCAAATTGTCGATGCGGCAGAAAAGTTACGAATTTGTTGAATTAGCGGTTTCTTACAGCGTCAGCCTGTGATAAGGATGAATTTTTCTCACGTAATTTTATGCCTGGGACAGAGTTTCACACGTCTTAAGTCACGTTTTGAAGCTTACCTCTGCTATATAAGATTTACGTTTCGTTTTCGAAATAAAAAAAATCTATTAGAGATGAATTAATTGATTGAAAATTCTCTACCGGGAACGGAACTTCAAACTAGGAATTGCCGTTTTCCTCCCCGATGCCGTTATTTAGGCATTTTCTCATCAAGTTTTTTTGAAGGGGTGATAACGTCACGTGATCCCATTAAATTATTTTTTTTGTCCCGCGCGAAACTTATAAATGATGAGTAGCTACCACGAGATAGCAGGCAGATGGGTGTGGTTTTTATCAATTCCCTAGTGGCGCGTATGCGAAATACATTGTCCTCGACTCCAATTGTCGATTACGTAAAAAAGGGACGAACTTGCTGAATTAACGGTTTCATATGGCGTCAACCTGTGATAAGAACGAATTTTTTCCTGCGCAATTCTATACTTGAGACCGAATTTCACACGTTTTCAATCTTATCTCTGCAATATAAGATTTCAGTTTCGTTTTTGAAATACAAAAATTTTATTACGGATGAATTAATTGATTTGTAACGAGAAACAAACCAGACTGAAAAGAAAAGACTAACGATGAAAGCAACGCTCAGTCAGGTTGAAAACTCTCTACCGGAAACGGAACTTCAAATTGGGAACTCCCCGGGGCGTTATTTCAGCATTTTTTTATCAAGTTTTGCTGAAGAGGTGGTGACATTACGTGAGACTATTAAATTTTTTGTCCCGCGCGAAACTTCTAAATGAAGAGTAGCTACCAAGAGAAGGCAGATGGTTGTGGTTTTTCCTGGTGACACATATGCGAAATCCTCTGTCCTCGGCTCCAATTATCGATTCTGCAGAAATGTTACGAATTTGTTGAATTAATGGTTTCATATGGCGTCAGTCTGTGATAAGGACGAATTTTTTTCCCGCGTGATTGTATGCTTAGGACAGAATTTCACACGTCTTAAGTCACGCTTCGAATCTTACGTTTGCAATTTTGCTAAGGTTTAGTCTCCTACGTTTCAATTTTTTACGCGGAAATTCAATTTTTATGGCTTTCATTAACAAAAGAGAGCAACATGCAGGGCGTTACATTCACAATCAGTTTCAAACAAGCACCATTCAAAATAGTAAATAGTAGTAGCCCTCGGGCCCAGTTGTCAATTCAGCGAAAAAGGTACGAGTTTGCTGAACTAACGGTTTCTTACGGCGTCAGCCTGTTATACGGATGAAAAAAACGGAACTCCAAATTTGGAACTGCCGTTTTTCTCTCCGCGGCGTTATTTCAGCATTATCTTATCAAGTTTTGCTGAAGAGGTGGTGACGTTACTTGAGACTATTAAATTTGAATTTTGTGTCCCGCGCGAAACTTCTAAATGAGGAGTAGCTACCAAGAGATGGCAGATGGGTGTGTTTTTCCCAAATTTCCTGGTAACACGTATGCGAAATCCTCTGTCCTCGGCTCCAATGGTCGATTTAACAGCGAACTTGTTGAATTAACGGTTTCATATGGCGTCAACCTGTGATAAGGACGAAATATTTTCCCGCTTAAGTATATGCTTGGGACAGAATTTCACACGTCTTAAATCACGCTTTGAATCTTACCTTTGCAATTTTGCTAAGGTTTAGTCTCCTGCGGTTCAATTATTTACGCGAGAATTCAATTTTTATGGCTTTCTTTAACAAAAGGGAGCAACTAGCAGGACGTTACATTCACAATCAGCTTCAAACAAGCATCATTCAAAATAAATAAATAGTAATTCGCACGCTCGGTTCGACTTTAATTCTAGAATCTTCGAGTACAATTCCAGCATATCTAGAGCCCCCCCTTCCATTGGAAATTTCTAGAATCATCGAGGCAATGATAAAAACAGATAACATTATCGATGATGCAGATGTTTTTTATTTAAAATAAAACAAAAATCCTTTAGAAATAATATTTCCGTCTGAATAAATCCAACGCATTTGTCTCTGGGCGTATAATAAAAAGGACGAAAAATATTTGCAGAAGCGATTTTGCTTTGAGTTAAAGTCGAAAAAAGGTGGATTTTCCCTTTGATTAAAAAACACTGTCCCGGACTATTAAAAACCCCTACCCTTCCGTATGCGCCTAATCCGCTGATTTAGTGAAGCGGATCCGAGTATATATTTAGGATACTCAAGTCCATTACGTCGTCGTCGCTTCGCCGGCCGGGGAAAAACCGAATAAATATTTCACGGCCGAGATGCATAACTAGATTTCCACTTTTCACGATACATATACTTTAAATACCATGCTTCTTGGAAACTACGATCTCGTGCTGCGCGAATTTATCGCCGTAATTCCCGGCGTTTTCATGAGATTATGTTATCGATTTTGGCGTTGGACTTCCTCACACACAATAATTCAGTGGAAATCAGACTTTTCTAATTGTGTCACTTTTAATAGCAACTCTATTGTATAATCTTCAATTATTCATTCACAAAGCTCTTTGTTGATATGTATATAGGGTGTCATCCACCTTGTACATAACATGTGAAAGAACAAACGCACAACTTTTTATAACATGTGAAATTCAATTCAACCTGCGTGACAATTTAAAGACAAGGAAAGAATGTCAACGCTTAATTAAATGCTGCAGTTTTTAAATTATTGTTTGCACTGAAGCATCCTGTGAAAACGTGACGATGAAATTTACTGTGATATTAGGCAATTAATCCAAGCGAACGCGACGTTTTCTTGTTACATTTTTCTAATTGAGCCTGGGGGAAGCACCGGAGAAAAAGCGAACTAATTTCAGCTTATTGCACGTCAGGATGTAAATCCACCGAGAAACGACGCAACAAATAAGCGGCGGCGGAGAACTTAACTAAAAAATATAGCCGCCCCCGTAAATTAAGATTTAATTTGAATTATGAGCGCGGCGCGATTCTTCCCTAAATACGGAAATTAAAACACAATCGGCCCGGGATGTGTTTCCGTGTAATTGCACTTTTTTTTTTTTTTTTGGTGTGTTTTCGAAATTTCGCGACCTCATTCGGGCGGTCGTAAATATTCGATTTTCTTTTTGAGCGCTGCAATGAAAATCGCAATAATACCGGAAGCCGTTTTGAATCGTATCGCCGCCGTTCGATGTAAACAAAGCTATCTAATTTTACTGTTGTCTGGCGCCTGAAATAACAAATGGCTTTCCGGAAGAACGACACTTTATCCCATCATTTGCAATCTACAGTTCGGTGATATGTGGGAATCCCCGGCGATAGATTAAAATTTTCGACGCGCGCGCTTTTGATTTATGTCACGCGTAACGTTTTTGGTGAATTAAAGAAAAAACTTTCAATTTATTTTATGTAATATTGCATTGGACTCATTGTAACATATTATTACACCAGTTTCTTACAGACCCAGTATTCTAATATACTATTTTTATTACGTTGCCTCATTTATTTAATGAAACTAGAAAAATTAGTTTTAAAAATTAACTCCTTAATACCTAGGGAGTTTTGATTGTACCAAGTGACAGCCAGCACTGATAAACTAGGCAGATGTGTTGACGTTTGACGTTTCATGTGCACGGTAGTGTGTTGCCAACTTAAAGGATAAATCCATTTTATAGGGATTTTTTCAAATCTTTAGAGAAACTAACATCCCCCTACACAGGTCAAAGTTGTTCTTTTATTTAGAAGGAAACCCACTTACATTGAGAAACCACCATCTATCGAGCGAAGCTTCAACTGACAGTCATTTCTTGATGGCCACAAAAAAAATTACTTGCGTTGTTAAAACAAAAGAAGATCAATAAGGATATGTCACTTGTCGTCTGTAAAGGATGAGATGAATTGCATTTGTGCGAGATATTGAACAGCGCCATCTATTGCACGTGGAAGGCAAATAATTCTTTGATTTGTCAGTGTTGGTTTCAAACTGTTACTTTCTTTATTTTATGAATCTATCGAATTGTGCTCTGAAATCGATTGTCTTTTGTTCATTTCCTTTCTTTGTTTTGTCACCTTTCCTCCTGACAGATTTTCTTTTTATTTATTAATAATCTACTGAATTGTGTTGTAAAATCGATTGTCTCTTGTTTAGTTATTATTTGAATTTTGTTGTTTCGTATTTCTTTAAAAATTGTTCATCTATTGAATTATTGTTTGTCATTAAATTGCTTCTTTAATTTACTTCTAATTAAATGAATGGCGCTGTAAAATCGACAGTCTTTTGTTTGTTTTCTTTAATTTTATATATTTTTAATGAATTTTTATACGTTTTTCTTTCGACTTTATTCCCGAACCTAGCAACAAATTGAGCGATTTTCTTTTTGAAAAGAGAAAAGGGATTTTTGCTTTTTCTGCGTTGGTAACTCTTCTAAGTCGAGTTTTTTTTTTTTCACCTATCGATTGTTTTTCTTTGTCGAGGTTATTGAGATTAAGATTGTGACGCCATTATTTTGTCTTTTAATAATCGACAGTCTTTTGTTTTCTTTTCAATTTTGTAGTTACGGATCGCATTTAACTTTTGTCAGTTTAGTATATCGCTTATTTAACGATTGTCTATTTATTGAGGTTATGATTCGATGTCATTGTCATATCAACTCATTATTTTCGTTTATTTCTTTTAATTTCGTTTTTTGTCACTTTATTATTTGCCACTAGCTTTGCGTAATTTATTGTTCTTCTCATTCTGATTTCTTTTTTTCATTTTCGTTGGCTATTCAATTTTTAATAGTCAAAAGTCTTTTGTTTTTCAATTTTGTCGTGTTAGAATACCGGTCCATCTCACATAACCTCAATCTCGTCTATTTTTCGATTTCCTTCATATTTTCAATGGTCTTTTGTTTTAACTTCGCCAGTAGATAGTGTACTAATTTGTTTATTTTTTTTTTCTTGTTTTTGATTTTGTTTTTTCTTCTGCCCTCCTAAGTCGAATTTGTTTTTCTTTGTCGAGATTATTGAGGTTATGAAAAATCGATAGTCTTTTGTTTTCTTTTCAGTTTTGCAGCTACGGATCGCATCTAACTTTTGTCATTTTAGACTAACGATTGTCTATTTATTGAGGTTATAATTCGATGTCATTGTCATATCAACTCATTGTTTTCATTTATTTCTTTTAATTTCGTTTTTCGTCGTTTTATTATTTGCCACTTGTTTTTCGTAATTTGTTTTCTTTCTATTGTCCTTCTCATTCTGATTTCTTTTTTTATTTCTGTTGACTATTCATTTTTTAATAGTCAAAAGTCTTTTGTTTTTTTGTAGCTACGGATCGCATTTAACTTTTGTCGAGTTTGTTTTCACTTGTCGTTTGTTTTTCTTTATCATATGTACTCATTGTTTTCATTTATTTCCTTTAATTTCGTTTCTTCTTATTTTATTATTTGCCACTTGCCTTTCTTAATTTATTTTCTTTCTATTGTTCCTTCTCGTTGTGATTTCGTTTTTCATTTATTTTCTTTTGTTTTGTCTTTTAATGGTCCACAGTGTTTTCTTTTGATACGTATTGCTTCCATTCTTAAAAGCCAATTAATTCTTTTTCTTAATAATTGACATGTTTCATATTGCCTTTTATTTTTTGTCTTTTTTATTTCCTTATGTCCTGTTTTCCTCGTTTAATTTTTGTTTTCATTTCTATTTCATGTAATTGGCGATTACATTTTGTTTTCTTTTTAATTAATTTGAATCCTACAATTAGCCATGGATGTTGTGCTGTCTTAATGACTTAGACCCAACTATAACATACATTGAAAATTGTCTGGAATGGTAATTGCCGCGTAAGACAATAAAGCAGCATTGCTGTGCAAAGCGAAAGAAAGAACGAAAGAGTTGTACTCTGAAATCGATTGCTTTTTGTTATTTTTTTTTTCTTTGTTTTTCTCTTTTCCTCCTTAACAGTTTCTTTATAATTTTTTAATCTACTAAATTGTGCTAATATCATTTAAATTTTATTATTTCGTATTTTTTAAATTCTATTATTTTTTTTTTAATTACAAAATCTATTAAATTTTATTATTTCGTATTTTTTAAATTCTATTATTTTTTTTTTAATTACAAAATCTATTAAATTGTGTCTTAAAATAGTCTTTTGTTTTTATTATTATTACTTTTTTAATTTTTATTATTTTGTTTTCTTTGCTTGTCATCGTCCCTTTCAAATCGATTTTTAAATTTATTTTTAATTAAATGAATGGCGCTGTTAGATCGACCGTCTTTTGTTTGTTTTCCTTAACTTTATGTATCTTTAAAGAATTCTTTACGTTTTCTTTTTTCGAAATTTATTCCTGAACCTAGTAACAAATTGAAGGAGTTTCTACTTGAAGGGATTTTTTGATAACTCTTGAGGGATTTTTGCTTTCTACGCGTTGGTAACATTGGTTCTCCAATTGCACATGTTATGAATCTACTGCATTGTACTCTAAAATCGATTGCCTTTTGTTAATTTGTTTTGATTGTTGTGTCACCCTTTCCTCCCGAACAGTTTCTTTTAAATTTATTAATCTATTGAATCATGCTGTAAAAACGATCGTCTTTTGTTTTTATTATTATTTAAGTTTTATAATTTCGTATTTGTTTAAAATTCGATTGTTTCTTTTACTTTCTCAGCGTTTTTGCATTTTTCTTTTCTGATTTACTAATTTAATAAATTGTGTCGTAAAATTGTCTTTTGTTTTTATTATTACTTTTTTAATTTCTATTATTTTGTTTTCTTTGGTTTGCCATCGTTCTTTTCAAATTTTTTTTTTATTTATTATATTAATCAAATTAATGACGCTGTAGAATCGACCGTCTTTTGTTTGTTTTCTTTAACTTTATGTATTTTTAACGAATTTTTTTTTTAAATTTATTTCTGAATCCAATAACAATTTGAGGAATTTTCTACGTTGAAAAGGGATTTCTTGACGACACGTGAAAAACGATTTTTGGCAACATCTGAAAGATTTTTGCTTTCTGCGCGTTGGCAACACTGGTTCTAGACGCTTTCCAATTGCACATATGAGTTACTCGCTGCATCTCTGACTAGCTATATGAGCATTTGGAAAGTGCCTCATGACGTTGGCACGGATTACAAGATGCAAAGACTCCAAGCGTTGCCTTAGATGTATGACAAAATTCCGTGACCTTCGGCCATTATTTAAGTTGTCCATAAGGCGCGAAATTTGAAAACTACAGCGATTGCTACATACCTCTTCAATACATTAACGCACCTTTCTTCAATTTTCAATTTTGATTAATGAATAAAGATAGAAATTAAAATTAGCAGGGAATCATTCGATTAAAGCTGGATTTATATGGAGCGTTGAAAGCGTCAAAACGCCGGGCATACTGTGCTCTCATTGGTCGCTGCTCTTTACGAAACGATCACTAACCAATGGGAGAACTGTACGCCCGACGTTTCGACGCGCTCCATGTAAATCCAGCTTTAAAGGACCCTATATTTCATAAAACAAACTCTCTGATATACCGGGTGTACTACAAAAAACGCCCCGAGCCATAACTCCTTTATTTATAGACTAATTTTAAAAAACAAAAAGGCAAATAAAATAAGACTAAAAACACTATAAAATGTGGTCAATTAATTATTTTTTTTTAATTACCTTCATGGTTAAACGACTGTCAATTTTTATTTTTTAAATAGCTCTGTATATTTTTTATTACTGTATCTGGTAGAGCTATTTTTTCTAAATTCAATGATGTGCAGCACTTTGAGTTTTGGCCAGCAAATATGGCAGAAGACATTAATGAAAGAATTAAAATTAAGTATGCAAATGTAAGTTGCTGTAGGAAAAAAATTGAAAATCGAACTTTAAAAGAGTGGTGTTGACGTAAAATTGTCAATTTGGAAACAACAAAAAAATTAAAAAAACAACTGCAACGTGTAAAATATTTATTCAAAAAACTAAATAGCGACATGAGAAAAACCTGAAAGATTAGTGCACAAAAATCTATAAAAGTTGCTCAACCACCTGTTTCAACACAAAGCTGACATCTTTTAGCTACTCCGTAAGTCGCGCTCGATAAAGTATCAGAAGGTATAGCACGACAAGTGTTAATAATTCTAGCTCGCAATATTTCCTCATTTTCAGGACATGTTAAGTAAACGTGATCCTGAAGAAAACTCCACAACCAAAAATCTAGTGGCGTAAGATCGGGGGAACGTGCAGGCCATCGAACTGGTCCGAAAGTTCCTATCCATCTTGCCCCAAATGTTCTATGTAGCCAGTTAACGTTAATTCTGGCATTGTGTGATGTAATTCCGTCTTGTTGAAAATAAATATCATTGAATTTACACTGGACCTTTGTTGAAAATTAGTTTCTATAAGAATTCATTTTCTTGATGATTGTTTCTATTAAAGATGCAATTACTGCCGAAAGTGCACTCGTCAGACCAAATAATTTATCGAAGAAAAATTGGATCCTCTTGTATTTTGTTGAAATAAAAATTACAAAAAGCCTGTCTTTGTTCAGGATCATTTCTTCCTAAGCCATGCACTTTCTGAGGAATGTAGGGATGAAGTTTGTGCTTTTTCAACACACCCTGCACAGTAGATTTTGATATCCCAGTCAAACTACTAATTTCACGAGCAGAGATTTTTGAATTTTCCTGAACACTAAGGAGGATATCCAATTCCGTATTTTCCTCGTATTGGCGGTTCTTTTGTTTAGGTTTTTTGAAAGATCCATAATTTCTTAAATTTAATTCAAGTCTCGAATTTGCAACGATCTGGAATATCTCTGTTTGGAAATCGCTGCCTGCTGTTTTTATTACATTCAAAATAAATTTGGAATAAGTCAGTCAATTGGTTATTATCCATTGTAACCAACAACTTTTAAACTACAATAAATCAAACTACCCGATAAAATCTTTCTTTTAGGAAACAATAAATCATAAAGCAAGAAGAACTTGACAGCTTTAAACAATAACTGCGCAAAACGATGACCAATGATATTGTTTTCACGGCTCACTTAAACATTTTTATAAAACGCACGTTTTGCGTAATAAACTATTTTCTTTACAAACACTATTAAAACTTAAAAACTGACTTTTCTCATGTCGCAATTTAGTTTTTTGAATAAATATTTTACACGTTGCAGTTGTTTATCAAAGCGTGCTTGACAATTTTACAACACCACTCTTTTAAAGTTCGATTTTCAATTTTTTTTCCTACAACAGCTTACATTTGCACACTTAATTTTAATTCTTTCATTAATGTTTTCTGCCATATTTGCCTGCCAAAACTTAAAGTATTGCACACCATTGAATTTAGAAAAAGTAGCTCTACCAAATACCATAATAAAAAATATACAGAGCCATTTAAAAAATAAAAATTGACGGTCGTTTGACCCTGAAGGTAATTAAAAAAAATTATTAATTGACCACATTTTATAGTGTTTTTAGTCTCATTTCATTTGCCTTTTTATTTTTTAAAATTAGTCTTTAAATAAAGGAGTTATGGCTCGGCCGTTTTTTGTAGTACACCCGGTATAAACTACCAAAACAATGGCGGCATGAGAAACGGTGGAAGTGGCTAGCCTTCGTATCTGTCATTAGTTCGACATTACGCTCGACGCACGCTCTGGACAAAAGTATGAGAGAGAACGAACGTGTTTCAGTGCATGTAAGAGTGAGCACTCCGAACGTAATGCCAAACACACCGTATATTAATCTGTGACGTTGGTTGATAACTTGTCACGTGCAACAAATACTACCCCTCCCAGAAATCAAAATTTCACCAAAAATAGTTTAATAACAATTAACTTCTGTTTTTGATATCACAATAAGTTCTTTATTATAAACGCGAAAAAAATGAAATGAACAGTTTTCCGAGCGCTTCCATTTCACCGAATCTAATTTCTAAGTTCGGCACGTGTTCAGTTTCACGTTCCGGATATTTTTCAGCGAAGTCGTCGTAATTTTCACTCGCCATGCACGGTCCGCCTTGCACCTTATGAATATTCAGCACGATTTGTTTGTGAATTACTGCAGCATGCTAATTTCATGACTGCCTCAATATTTAAGCATTAACATGTCCCCCAAATTTGTAGGAGTGAATTAATTCCTCGGTGCTCACGTTACATTTCCTCTGCGGAATAATTTCTTTCGGTCTAGGCAAGTATTAATATGTTAGGAAATTTACACTTAACGCAGTATAGAGGGTGGAGTAACGTATCCGAATCATATCATTTTAGTTTTTAAAGCTCAGCACTTTAATAAGTTTACTTTTAATTTGGAATATTTCTGGGAAGTACTCAGGTACAGTTTTCTATTTATTATATTCGCACTCTAAACGCTTAGATTTATTGTAAATTTATACTTTATATTAATAATATAAAAATTTTAAAAATTTCAGTCTTGATTTACATAAAGTATTTCAGTTTGTCATTTTTGACAACGAATTTGTTCAAGGTCAAATATCCACTGTCAGTTTCAAAAATATGATGGCAGTACCTGTGTCTTAAGCAGAGATCGACTCTATATGCGTGCGCCATCTTTCGATATTACTAATACTAATAAATCACAGGGAGTAATTCCCCCTACCAATTTGAATTGCTTGTGAATAATATGCATTCGAATTTATGATATTGCCCCAATTTATGATATTGCCACGTTAGTAACAAATTGTTAATCAATTAATAATAACATTTGAATGCTTTCGATACACATGCGTCTAAATATGAAGTGAGCATCAAATGTTATGGAATATTGTTACGATATATTTTGAAGAGAGGGAACGCAGCCAGAACAAATAATACATCTATTAAAATAATAACAGCAGTATCGCACTGCACTTGACAGAAGAGAGATTTATTTACATACTCTGATAACAATTAGATTTGTTATGCTACTATTTTGAAATGGCGACAATTCCGATTATTGACAAGGGTAAAACATGTTTCATAAGACAACTTTCGAAAAGTTAGGTTTCGCGATGCACCTGTTCAACGGAACGTGGGAACTCAAGGTCATCTTTAACCTTAATAGTAAAGTGACTTTCCAAGAGAATATTAAATCAGATCTTGTTGTATTTATAATATTTATACCTATCACTTAAACTTAAGCGATAATGCTGGTGAGATTATTATGTTGTGCATCCCAGAGGAACTTTAAAGTTGAAAGCAAACCTGAGATACGGTTTACGGTGTCAGTATTAAGTTAGAGATAAATAGTTCTTGCAAAACGGCAGCTATTATTCTATTTCCGTTCTTGCAATCTCTTTCATCGGATGCGCCAAAAAGTTCCGAACTTCCATTTTTCTAGCGAATGCGCGCTCTGCGGAATAGCTGCGAGTCAGTAGAAACTCAAGGCACATAAATTTCGGTTTAAACAAATGAAATCGAGTCATCGGTTTATTCAAGTTTTATCCGAAAACTGATTTGGAAAATCTCTAATTCATTATTGTTGTGGTAGAAGTGAAAGTAAAAGATTTCATAAAGTAAAGTAGTTGTTGAAAATCTTCTAAAATTATTGCCACAGACTTGTAATGAAATAAAAAATAATAATGATAATAATAAAAGCAAGTAAACTGATATTTTGTGCATTTTTTAACCAGAGAAGTGTTCTTTGTTAATTTTTCAATATTAAAATACGATCAATGCGTTTACAATGAATTATTCAAAATATTTTTTTATGAAATTGGAAGTTATATATACCGTGGAGGAAATTTAAATATACTGCGTGGGAAAAAACGATTCCACCAAGGTTTTTCTTATGCTTCATTAAATTAAATTAACATTTTTATAATAATTAATAACCGCAGAGGTTAATTGTTTATTTTTAGTTCACTTTATGATTTATTGTATGTACACTGTATTTTTATTGGTCGCCAATATAATAATAAAAGACCATGAAACAAAACTTTTTCTTCCTTCTTGTTTCTCTTGGGTAGAATTTGTATACGTATTATTTTCTTATATATTTAGTGTTCAATTGAAAAATTCATCAAGTTGGTCTTGATTTTTCAATGAAGGTAGTACAGCGTTTCTCAACCTGTCGGTATTTGCGACCCAATTTTCAATCACAATTTTCATGGCGCCCCTCCGCCTCTCCTCTCATGCAATAATAATGTATTTTGACGCTAAAGTATGCTACAACTTACAGATCTTAAAAATTACCAAGAATAGATAAATTTATTGATATTTGGCAACACCGAAACGTTGCATTGACAAAACCAGAATCGAAGCTTCTTTCTATTGTTCACTCTCTTACGACTACCATGTCGGACATACTCGCGGCTTCGTGAGAAGTTTCGTTTTGTCTCGAACATTCTGGAATGTCTGCGCAAGCGTATATAGATTCGTTCAATTTCAATTGTAATTTACGTGTTAGTTGCAATTCACGGTATTAGATATTCACGGCAGATTTATACAGAAACATGGATAAATTTTTAAGTGGGCGTAAGCGAGCATCAACAAGTGCAGAAACGAGCGTGGTTCCGAAGATAAAATTAACAAAATATTCTCAAGAATACTTAAATTTTGGGTTTACCAGTACTGAAATAAATGAAGAAGAAAGGCCCTGTGTGTCATTTGCTCAAAAATTTTGGCAGCAGCCAGTATGAAACCTAATAAACTTAAACGACATTTGGTAACGCTTCATAGTGAGTACGTTAACAAACCCCGAGATTTCTTCAAATTCAAATTAAAATCATTTAAAAAAAAAAAACTTTGTAAATGAAAAAGCTTTACTTGCCTCTTATAAAATTTCATATAAAATAGCCAGATGTAAAAAACCTCACACCATTGGTGAAAAGCTTATTCTGCCAGCTACAATTGAGATTGTAGAAACTATGTTTGGAGATAATTTTGCCAAACAATTGCAGACCATACCTCTATCAAATGATACTGTTGCCCGTCGAATTGGTGATATGGCTGAAGACGTACAGCATCAGCTCTTCTGGAAGTTGCGTGACAAATTATTTTCAATTCAGCGTGATGAGGCAACAGATAGCAACAAAGATGCTTATTTAATTGCCTACATTCGATTTTGTGATGGTATGTCAGCAGTAGAAGAACTATTTTTCTGCAAACCAATAGAACTTAAAGCAACAGCACTCGCATTATTTGCTATCTTAAATGATTTTATAAACGGGGCAAACATAGAACGGAAAAATTGCGTCGGAATATGCATCGATGGTGCTCGTACAATGTCTAGAAGATTCCAAATTTTACAAGCACTTGTGAAATAAAAATCTCTGCAGTGTGTCTGGACACATTGCATGATCCACAGAGAAGCTCTGGCTTCCAAAGAAATGAGTACTGGTCTGAATATTGTTTTAACTACGGTTGTAACCGTAGTAAATTATATAGAAATGAGACCCCTAAAATCAAGAATCTTTTCTGCACTTTGTAGTCATGGGTGCAGTACATTCAGCGTTACTATTTTATTGCGAGGCAAGATGGTTATCACGTGGGAAATTTTTGCGACGTGTTTATGAATTAAGAGATGAAATCGTCATTTTTCTAGAAGAGGAAAACCGAACGGAAACCGAGAAGTTTCGAGATGTTTTATTGAAATTGAGCTACTTGGTCGACATATTCGAGAAATTAAATACCTTGAATCTTCAACTCCAAGGAGCAAACACAAATATGTTGGATGCGAGTGATAAAGTTAATGCTTTTTGTTGTAGAAAATGGAATTGTAGAGCAGAAATTTAAAGCAAAAAAATCTAGAAATGTTTGCAAATGTGGATGAATGTGTTAAAACTTACAAGGCTGAAGAACAACACGTGAAAGTTATTTTTGTAACCATTGAAAATCATTTAGCCATGCTAGCAAAAAATTTTAAAAAGTATTTTCTTGCTGACGACAACTTGCTAGCAAGCTACGAGTGGGTTAGGTATCCATTTCAAAATACTCCCGAAGGTCTCTCAACTGCCGAAGAAGAAATCTTCATAGACTTCACAGCAAGAGGCGAATTCAAAAGACAATTTAGTAATAAATCACTCTTTGAATTTTGGGCAATGTGAATGATGAGTTTTCTGCACTGAAAACGAAAGCATTTCGTACACTATTACCATTTTCAACATCCTACCTTTGCGAAACTGGATTTTCTGCGGTGGCTGGTCTGAAGACAAAATATAGGTCTCAACTAAATATAGAAAAAGAACTCAGAGTGTCTATTTCTAATATTAAACCTTTTTTGAAAAACTTCGCTCTGCAAGATAAGCCCAAGGAAAACACTAATAATTATGAAACTTGTTTTTAATTTAGTATTGATAAGTTAATTATTAAATACATTGTGCAATACAGATACAATTCTATTTATAAGTGTATTATGCCAGTGTAAAGGTGTATTTTATTTTATTATGTCAGAATGTATTTTATTTTGTTTTTCCTTCAGTAAATTAAATAATTCTTTTTCGCTGTACTCGCGCCCCCCTCGTATTGTTATCACGCCCCCCTTAGGGGGCGCGCCCCACAGGTTGAGAATCGCTGAGGTAGTAGATAGAGTGCAAAAGCGATGATTTTCTAAACCAACTGAATGAATGACAGTTGCCAACAGTGTTGCCAACCGGGTCGCTATATCTCCCTCTAATCTCTCTAGGCCCGGCGTAGATCGTCGCTATTCCAGTTTTAGTTGAAGGAAGTGGAAATAGTTATGTTTTTCCATGTTTACTTCTTCCGAATTTATGGCGTGAGACTTTTTCAAAATGTACCTCCGACATGTGGCAAAATTTTTGTAATCATTGTGAAAAATTAATTTCGGAAGACTGGACGAAACACATGGGAAATTTTTGTTTGAAAATATTCCTCCTTTCATTATTACATTAGGAGAATCTGATTCAGAATCAGAAATTGATGATTAATAAAATTCTTGGATGGAATCAATGGAAGGGGAATAGGGAACATTTAATTTGGCAACAAAATTTCATAGTGTAGAAAACGCATGTATATCTGTAAAACTTATAAATAGACTGCGACGATCCTTTTAGCAGTCAAAACTAATAGCTACGAATATACACAAATATAAGCAGATTTGCAGAATTCTAGTGTTAGCCGAAGAATTTGATGGCGTGCATATTGGAGGAGGTAGTGAAAGTAGACAGAATTTTAAATGAGATCTACCTTATGGTCTTCTCGGGAAAAATGATAAGATATTTTACATAAATATGGCCATGGAAAAGGTTCTGAGACACCGTCAACAGCAAGAAGCTCCTGTTATTTAAATACCCCCTTCATATAATGCTTTTACGCCACCTGCAGCGCACCTCTACACCATTGTCAGGCACCAAACTCGAATTCCCTTCAGAAATTCATCCCGGCCTCGAGTATTCATCCCTTCTGCGACAGCGACGCGAAAATCGCCGCGTGCCCTATAATAAGACCATCCAGGGCCTGAGAACGACAGTTCTTCGGTCTGAACAAGTCCGAAAAAAAAACTCCTGGCTGAACAAGCCATCCTCACGGGTTGCGCAAGCCGATATACCTCTCCACCCGCTGCACAAGTGGCAAGATCAATTTAGCCACACCACTATGCACAAGATTCTATGAAAACACAAACAAACATTCTGTCATTATTGTTTATTATCATACCTGGAGTCACATTTGTTAATAAAGAAACACTTCTTCGCTTTGTGGCACAATTGTTGACTAAGAACACGCAAATAACTTTCACCCCAAACTTTCTCAATGAAAAAAAATAATTAATCATTAAACGTTTGTTCGAGACGATATTTCTCGTTTTCATGGAATACTTTGTACAGCACACTTGAGCTGGCAACATTGGCAGTGGCAGTTTTCAAAAATGTAACCACAAAATTAAAAACGAATGTCAATCAAATTTTTTTTGTGGTACCAACAAAAATGTCACCCGAAGACGGCCTACTCTGAATGCAAAAATATCGTAAACAGAGTATATGTGTTGTTCGGTTTTAAACCGAATGCAATTTCGCCGCTCAATGCGTACTTATCCCATTCAAAGCAAATCAGATCGTTCTCGAATACTAGACCGCTGCGGTTCTAGCCGATTCTAGGCATGATGACGTTGGCGGCAGATCGCTCATCGCAGTGTTGTCACTGCTTGTGTTTATTATGAGAATTTGCGAAATTTACGGAGGCTTCTATGTTTTTAACCATTTGTATTTTTGAAATATAAAATATGTTGTGAGCTACCAGAATTATTGCTTTTGCGAGCTACCGGTAGCCCGTGATCGACGGGTTGGTGCCTGGCACTGGTCTAGAGGGTTTAGCCGCTCGTGTTTGTCGCAGAAACGAAGATGAATTTTCTGTGATTAAACACTAGATGACGCTCGTAGTCGTTTCATTATATTCACAGGCTTTCACTTCCTGAACTGACTCAATGGCTATATTTATTTTGTTATACTCTAGTTTTTGGTAATTGAGCCGCTGTTGAGATTTAGGGCCATTTATATAAACGCTCGATCAACTTCATTGTGTGGTTAACTACACTTATACAACTGGCCTAAGTGATCTTAAAAAAAAATGTCAATCTTTTTTCTATCTAAGTTTATGATTTTGTGATCTCTTGGTATCCCCCCATCTTGTAGTGTGTTAGAGGTGAAATGATGGTTCAGAGAGGAAGATACAGATGGCAATTTCAATCGTGCATTGAAGGTCGTGAGAAAAATTATGAAAGAAAATTTGTTTTGAAAGCTGCGAGGGATATACATTCTCAGCATTTTCATATACTCTGCGCGCATCGTATTTACATTTAGAGTAGTTTTGATACAGACAAAAATCTGTCGGTATATTAAATTTTCGTCGGCACGAGGCACGGAATCTACATGCATGTGTAAGGAACGGAGCAGATATTATAATACATATAGACCAAAATATTCAAAGGAAATACGAAGAAAGAAAAAACAAAAGCGAATTTATTTATTTGTTTGACTTTAAATAAAGGCAATGCGAAAATGGATTTCAGTAAATTAAATTTTTTTAACTCTTCTTAGAGCCTAGTTTGAGAATCTCTGACCTGCTTTTTAATGCAAGGGAGTTGCATAAGTTTTTATATTATTTATGTATTATTTTTATAAGTTTATGTATTATTATATGTATTGTGAAGAACTACGAAAGACTCAAATTGATAGCGGCCCGTGTTGTAAGAAAGCAACTCAAGTTTGGTAACACCCTATATTGTAAACGAAAGGTTAAAAGCAATTATTTTTTTTTCCAATTAATTTGGATATGGTTAGGTATGGTTTGTGCATTCGTATTTTCAAGTGCCCGGTCGTTTTGGATATCGACCCTTGCGAATCTCTGGAACATCCATAAATCTCCCCCCGGCGCCAGACAGTCGATACTTTCCTCCTAGTTTCCAGCAATTTCTAAAAGTGCACCACCAACAAAAAGTTGCTCCTTGCACTTGTCACTCTTGTTTCAGCGAGTAAGTTTCAGCTTTCAGGTAACAAGTTACGTTACGTTCTATCTATACTCATTATATTTTTATTATCATCAGAAAGTATTTATACTGAAATTTTTTCATATACGTATATGTGCATCATGCTAAAGCTGAAGGGCTTTATACGTACATTCAGATTTAAAAGTAATGTCTCCTCATTAAGTCGTAATTTAACTTTTGATTAGGGAGACTTCACTTTTAATTCCGACTGTACATATAACTTTGAATTAATTATAACCTAATAAACTTTAGAGAGTATTTTGAGCGTAAAACGTGAGAATTCTCTGAATGGTGAGTGTTTCGCGAAATGTTCGATTCCAAAGTCACTGACCATATAAACAGATGGCTGCCGGTGGTTGTGTTTGTGCAAAGTTTCTCTCGCAGTATCTTACGCACAAGTAAATTAATTCGTGCTGTTTTTGCAAGCAATGGTACTCTCGGAACGGGTGGAACCGAGGCGGAAGTTTATTACAAACTTTAGGGTATCTCTTTTTCGTCGGGATTTCCAATGCCCTCCCCCTCCTATAGAGGAGGAGGCCATTTTCCAGATAACTCAATGTCTACATTTATATGAGTATGTCTTTGTTGAAAATTATAAAGTCAAACCAAAACCTTTGGCTTTCACTCTTTGAGATTATAATTACTTTATTGACCGTAGAGACAAGATGCTTTTTTCACAAAGTCAAATTGGAAATTTGAAAAACAGGAAAAATATTGTGAAAACGTCGAGTGATTGATCAATTCACGAAAGCACTTGCACTTGCTTAAATTAAATCAGTTTCAAGATCTAATTTTACCGGAAACACAAGATGTGAGGGGTCATCCTGTTTAAAGACCACGCGGAGATGATTGAATGTATCTCCCAAAATCCGGGGGCAGATACACTTTGAATTATAGAGAGTCCTACGTAAACACGCAAACTTACTGCCTAAACTCGACTCGGCACAGTAAATATTATTTTGAATGATTGTTGAGTACATTACTGTTCATAAATTTGGGCATTTGTAACTCATATTCACAAAACACAGCGGTTTTTAAATTCTTTTAACAACTCTTGCCGTGAAATCTGGACGGTATGTCTTAGCTTAAGTGAAAAGTACGTCGTTGCACTCCTTGATGCTGTTTTACAGTAAAGCTAAGACAAGTCGTCCAAATTCCATAGCAACAGTTGATACAACAATTAAAAAATCACCCTGTACAAATAACACTACACATATACTGGTAGTTGTTTGAATGTGAGAACATATGAAACGCAACAGAAAGAAGGAGATGAAGGAGGTCTTTGTATACTGGCTAACTCAAACTCTCAGCCGTTTTTTGTTTTATGACTTTTATGCTTTGATACGCTTAATTTCTTGCTCACAACTGTGTTTTCGACTCTCGTTTGTTTTTTGTCTTGAATTACAGTTATCTTTTCGCTTTCATTTGTTTTTTTTTTATCATTTAAATTCCTATAAGTAATGTTAGCCAGTTTTTTTGTTTATCATTTGTTTTTATTCCATTCCGCAATTGTGATTTCGATTCTCGTTTGTTTTTGTTTTCCGTTAAGCACAACACTACATCTGTTTTTTATGCGTACGCGCAGAACACTGTTTCAAATGGAACGTAACCTTCTTTTGATTTTCATTTGTTTTTCTTGAATTACTTCGCCGGATGTTGTCTTGAATTACAGTTACCGTTTCGCTTTCATTTGTTTTTTCTTATCATTTAAATTCCTACAAGTAACGTTAGCCAGTTTTTTTTGTTTTTCATTTGTTTTTATTCCATTCCACAACTGTGATTTCGATTCTCGTTTGTTTTTTCTTATCATTTGAATTCCTACAAGTAACGTTAGCCAGTTTTTTGTTTTTCATTTGTTTTTATTCCATTCCACAACTGTGATTTCGATTCTCGTTTGTTTTTGTTTTCCGTTAACCACAACACTACATCTGTTTTTTATGCGTACGCGCATAACACTGTTTCAAATGGAATGTAACCTTCTTTTGATTTTCATTTGTTTTTCTTGAGTTCCTTCGCCGGATGTTGTCTTGAATTACAGTTACCTTTTCGCTTTCATTTGTTTTTTCTTATCATTTAAATTCCTACAAGTAACGTTAGCCAGTTTTTTTTTTGTTTTTCATTTGTTTTTATTCCATTCCACAACTGTGTTTTCGATTCTCGTTTGTTTTTTTTTCCGTTCAGCACAACACTACATTTTTTTGTTACTTTTTTCACTTTCATTTGTTTTATCTACTTTCAATAGTAGCTCGTTTAGATTCCTACACAGAACGCTGTCTCGAGCGATAGTCACTTTTTTTCGCTTTTATTTGTTTTTCATTCAGAATGTGTTCTTTTATATTCCTACTCACCCGTCTTGCTTTTAAATGTTTGTTATTGTTTATTTATTTACTTATCTCTATTGTCTAAGTAGCTGTTTATCGCGTTTAGTTTTAATATTCTTTCAAGTATCGGTTTCCTTTTTTTATCCGTGCTCATTTGTTTGTTTACTTATCTCATTTGTTTTTACTGTAAATCGATAAATCGATCTCTATTCTCTGTTTGGCTCTCGCAATTGTTTTTTTAAGCAAGCCGTGAGACCACGTAATGGATTCATATTGTTTTATTTTCTTCGACGTTCAATTAAGAACTCAACTGTCACTGTTTTCACTTAATACTAGAGACCGGACTTTAGTTTTTAAGTTTGCAAAGATTTGTTAAATATATATAAATGCCTTTTCGTTTCATTAGAAATATAGTCAGATAACTCTATTTCTAATGAAACGTAAAGATAAATTTTTTACAAACTTAAAAACCAAAAAAAAAAAAGGATTTTGCCTAAATTCCGGTCCCTACTCATTATCAAGTAGATTCTATTTAAGTCATCCCCAGAAGGCTATGAAATTTCTAAACTTAGCTAGATTCGAGAAATTAAAAATAAGTCAGAATACTGGGATATCAAAGTTTTTCTTTTTTTTTTAATTCCACGGTAATCTGAAGATGATAATAAAAATCATTATTTAACCTAATTTCCATGACCTGCTTCCTGAGGATGTTTTAAATTGGATTATCTTTTTGTTTTTGTTTTCGGGACTCTATTCATTTGACTTTTTTCAAAATGTGCCTTTTCTGTGTATCAGAATTTATAAATCCGTGACGACTTAAATACGCGTTAAAAACGGTTTTGTTTTTTTTTTTTGGTGCTTGTGGGATTCGAAACCAGGCTGTTTAGTTTCGTAGTTCAAACGCTCTAACTTCTCACCTATAGATACTGTAATTTATTAAGTTTAATTTCTATACAAGATGGTCCAAAAGTAATGAGACCCTGACATCAAAATAATGTGATCTGCCTAAACTTACTTAGTCCAAAAGTTAAAGGAGATACAGGGCATTAAAGTCAAAATTTTCGAAAATAGAAAATTGCAAGTTAACTAATTAGAGACATTCATTAATCGCATTTTCCGAGACCACTCTTTATTAGTTTTATGATCGATTTTGCGTCCGCACCTCTTTCTTCAATTATTTTTAATTGCAATGGCTCGGTTCGAATTAAAAAATGAAAACAAACAAACGAATCAATCTTTTACTTTGCATTTCAGCTTGCAAATCGCATTTCTTTTGATGTTGGCCGTGCAATTCTCAAAGAAACTCGAAGGACGTGCGCGCTATAAGTAATTTCGCGACTAAACCTAACGAAATTACAGGAACCGGAATCCTTTTTCTCCGGCTGTTGATTATGAAAACAGAATTCTTTTTTTAATGATACTCGGTGTTCGTGCATTACTTGATTAAAACCAACGTGCCCACGCTTTTTGCATGTCATTATTACGCTGCCGCTGTTTTAAAAGGGTTCATTTTTAATTAAAATTATACAAATTGACAGAACGCTGCAAATAATAATATTAGAGCTTGGAAGGTTGTTTGGAGTATAAAAAATAAATAAATAATAATCAAGTAATAGACAATATTTTAGATTTTTAAATATTCGGAGTTGCATGCAGTTACCGACTCGAATTTAGTAACGCCCTATACATATACTAGGGTAAGACCGCAAAATTAGTAAATAATTCTAGTATTGTATCACCCTGTATGGGACAGTAGGGTACTCAATGTATTACAGAAGGCCTGCGGCACTACAAATTATTGGAGTTTATTGTACAACGATTACGCGCTGCAAAAACACGCAAATTTGCAATTAAATAAGTTTTTTTTTTAATGCACGGATAGATACAATACGAAGTACCACAATAAATGCAATTGCTTTTAATTGTAATATGAAAATAGAGGCGGAATGGCCGCCCGTTGCCTCCTGCTGTTAACACAGTTAAATTTACGGCCTCTGAAAACTTAGTTCTGCTGTTGTTCTGATGTGTAAATTAACTAACTTATTTACATAAGAATTACTCTTACCCTCTTGTTCGAACATCGCTACTTTTATTTGCGTTAACTTTTCACAAGGTTAACAGTTTCGTAAGGAATCAAGCGATTACATTATTATTATTTATTAATTAAGAATAAAAGGATTATTAAATATTATTCGCAAATGTTAAAGCTATTAAAATGCCTTTTCATTCGTCGTAATCCAGTTGTGTGAGAATTTAAACTTAATTAAAATGTATCCCGAACAAATTAAACATTCTTGACTCGCGCAAGTAAATTCAGTTTAATTTCATTCGGTCAAATTCTCGCGATAAATTCATTCAACGGAAAGTACAATGCAAATATTGAACGTAATTAGAGAAAAGATTCATTCTTTCGTGACGTTTACCGACAATTTATGAAAATCTAGAGACATTTCATGCCTGAAAAGAACCATATATTGCAACTCTAATTAAATCTATATAGGGTGACTGACATGTTCCACCAAGCCAAAAAAAAAAAAACACAGACACACACACACACGAACATAAGCCGATGTCTTAGAGTATAGGAAAATTGTAAAAAAAATTCAATGTACTTTTGTTTTCAAGAAATAATTAATCAAAAATTATACACCAAACGACAATACGTCTCTAGTTAAGGAAGAGGAGCAGATGAACGAAATAAATGTAGTCATAAAAATGCTTTATAGTTTTATGGTAGTTGTGGACTTGACTTGACGTAAGATACAAGGATAGACGTAAACAGGTCTGTCCTAAATAAATGTCTATTAGATATTTAGGAGCAAACAGGTCAATCCTAATGCAATATTAGGCCAAACAGCGATCGCAGGATATCGCGATTTAAACTTTCCAAAAAATTAAATGTAAGACAAAATATATTGTGGGGGTCACACGTTGCTTAGCGACTAGTAAAATCAAACCACGATGACAGATGACAAGAAAAGTCAAAATGCAGACGTCAACAAAGTCGCAATGACAAACGTTACGTAAGATACAAAGATAGACGTAAACAGGTCTGTCCTAAATGTCTATTAGAGATTTAGGAGGAAACAGGTCAATCCTAATGCAATATTAGGTCAAACAGCGATCGCAGGATATCGCGATTTAAACTTTCCAAAAAATTAAATGTAAGAAAAAATATATTGTGGGGGTCACACGTTGCTTAGCGACTAGCAAAATCAAATCACGATGACAGATGACAAGAAAAGTCAAAATGCAGACGTCAACAAAGTCGCAATGACAAACGTTACGTAAGATACAAGGTTAGAGAAAAACAGGTCTGTCCTAAATGTCTATTAGAGATTTAGGACAGACCTGTTTATCTGTATCCGTACAACGTATACTTATTGAAATACGTTTAACTCCACCCACTTTCGGTATCTTTATTCGCATACGTTAACTTTGACAAATACACCAACGTAAGAACCGTAACGCTACGTTTGACTTAATACGGCTCAGAGTAACGCAACAAGTCAGATTTTAGATCTTCGATGAAACGTGTTGACCTCATCTTTTGTAATTTAGTTCGTTTCTACGTTCAGATATTAATTTCCAGTAATTTAGAGTTGTTAGAATTCTAGGCACACATGACTTTGTAGGAAAAAATCTGAATTGGTACTAAGAAATGTAAATCGGCTTTGTACACGTACCTACCTTCAAACATTTTCATACATTTTGTGAGGATATGTTTTGACAATCATACGAACCTATTGAATGTCCGACGCAAAACATTAACCAAACCCCGTAGCCTTAATTAAAACGCTTAAAGCCGACCGTATCCGTAAATGTGCTGCCGATAGATTTACGTATACGTACTACGAATACGTATACGCGGTGTTTATCCTAAATGTCTAATATCACGATGACAGATACGGATGAAACGCCACATTGACATCTACGTAACAGCGTCATGGTGATGACCGTCAATATAAATAAATAAGACCTGACCTTACCTAAAAAGTTTAAAGCCGACCGTATCTAAACGTACTGTCGACAGATTTACGTATACGTACTACGAATACGTATATGCGGTGTTTGTCCTAAATGTCTAATATCACGATGACAGACACGGGCGAGACGTCACGTTGATATCTACTTAACAGGATCACGATGATGACCGACATAATAAATAAATAAGACCTGGCCTTAACTAAAAAGTTTAAAACCGACCGTATCCGTAAACGTACTACCGATAGATTTACGTATACGTACCACAAATGCGTATACGCGGTGTTTGTCCTAAATGTCTAATATCAACGTCACGGGCGTCACGGATGTCACGTTGACATCTACGTAATAGGATCACGATGACGACCGACAAAATAAATAAATAAGACCTGGCCTTAACTAAAAAGTTTAAAGCCGACCGTATCCGTAAACGTACTACCGATAGATTTACGTATATGTACCACAAATACGTATACGCGGTGTTTGTCCTAAATGTCTAATATCACGATGACAGATACGGGCGTCACGGATGTCACGTTGACATCTACGTAATAGGATCACGATGACGACCGACGAAATAAAATAAATAAGACCTGGCCTTAACTAAAAAGCTTAAAGCCCACCACATCCGTAAACATACTGCCGACGGATTTACGTATACGTACTGCGAATATGTATACGCTGTGTTTGTCCTAAATGTCTAATATCACGATGACAGATACGGGCGAAACGTCACGTTGATATCTACAGGATCACGATGATGACCGACAAAATAAATAAATAAGACCTGGCCTTAACTAAAAAGTTTAAAACCGACCGTATCCGTAAACGTACTACCGATAGATTTACGTATACGTACCACAAATACGTATACGCGGTGTTTGTCCTAAATGTCTAACATCACGATGACAGTTACGGGCGTCACGGATGTCACGTTGACATCTACGTAACAGGATCACGATGACGACCGACGAAATAAAATAAATAAGACCTGGCCTTAACTAAAAAGCTTAAAGCCGACCATATCCGTAAACATACTGCCGACGGATTTACGTATACGTACTGCGAATATGTATACGCGGTGTTTGTCCTAAATGTCTAATATCACGATGACAGACACGGGTGAGAAGTCACGTTGATATCTACTTAACAGGATCACGATGATGACCGACAAATTAAATAAATAAGACCTGGCCTTAACTAAAAAGTTTAAAGCCGACCGTATCCGTAAACGTACTACCGATAGATTTACTTAAACAGCTGAAATACGAGCTCCGAAATTATTGAGAATTATATGCAAATCACCTGAACTAAATTATTCAGTATAGAATCAAGACTGGCCATGCTTTGACACGTAAACAAATAAAGCACTACAACATGAAAACGCTACAAAACTCCGTGACGAGAATTCCTAGCGTTTTTCTTTAATTTTAATTTAAATTGTATTGTACATAAAGTTTATTGCCATAAGCAACATGTCCGTCATAAACAATTCGGCATATTCTTACGGCCCAATGTTAGGCCTTTGTATTTTAATCAGAACAAAGCGTGTATTTACTTTTTAATTATTTTATGGTGATGGTGACAATTAGAATTTAAAGCATTATAATGAGTAAACACACAAAATTTGGTTGCAAGTCAGCTAGATTGTAATATAATAGAGCCCCCGAGCATCCTCTGTAGAGCTATTTCGGCCGTGATTGGGGCAGAAGAGTACCTCGAGAACTCCATCGCAGTTCCAACGAGACTTACGACTTGTTTCTGGCTTTGGTTGCAAGTCGGCTGGATTGTAATATAATAGAGCCCCCGAGCATCCTCTGTAGAGCTATTTCGGCCGTGATTGGGGCAGAAGAGTACCTCGAGAACTCCATCGCAGTTCCAACGAGACTTACGACTTGTTTCTGGCTTTGGTTGCAAGTCGGCTGGATTGTAATATAATAGAGCCCCCGAGCATCCTCTGTAGAGCTATTTCGGCCGTGATTGGGGCAGAAGAGTACCTCGAGAACTCCATCGCAGTTCCAACGAGACTTACGACTTGTTTCTGGCTTTGGTTGCAAGTCGGCTGGATTGTAATATAATAGAGCCCCCGAGCATCCTCTGTAGAGCTATTTCGGCCGTGATTGGGGCAGAGGAGTAGCTCGAGAACTCCATCGCAGTTCCAACGAGACTTACGACTTGTTTCTGGCCTGCAATTGTGCGTGAAAATTGCAGCAATATCGCTGCCTCTTAGCCACCACGCACTGGATGGCCAGTGCGGACAATAGCGTGTCATCTCAAACTTGCAAAATTTGGCAATGGGGCCCCCGAGCATCCTCTGTGTAGCTATTTCGGCCCTAATTAAGGCCTCATCAGCAGAAGAGTAGCCCGAGAACTCGAGAATAGCTATACAGAGGATGCTCGGGGCCCCATTACAATCCAACCGACTTACAGCCAAATTTTGCAAGTTTGCGATGACACGTTATTGTCCGCACTGGCCATGTAGTATATAGTAGCTTAAGAGGCAGCATAAGTCTTGTTGATCGAATGGATTGCGATGCAGTTATGCAGTTATCCAGCTACTCCTACATACGTACCATGTATTCAATTAAATTCCTAATTAAAGTAGGCCACGGCTTCAGTGTTTTTTCTCTTAAAGGTTAGTATCACTGACAGCTGTGCAATTAATTGTTTGTGCTAACATAACCTCCCAACACTTGGCAAACGCGTTTGTGCATTCAAGATGAAGGACAAAATTTTCAGCGTCTGTTTTAAGCGTTAAGTTAAGTTAATGTTGTTTTGAATTGAAGTAATTAAGTGTTTCTTTGAGTTTTGAGTTTAGACATTTTTTTTATGTGATATCATGATTAGATAATATGACACTGACAGTTCTTGACAACCGTCCCTCATTCTTGTATCGAGCGTCGCCAACTTTATAAAAAAATCACAGCTTACTTTAATGAGGAATTCCTTTAAAGGCAAGGTACATTCAAAGACAAGAAAACTAAAGAAACAAATCGTCTTCCCTTTTTTCTCCTGGCATCTTTCGAATATCTGTACGGTGTAACGGAAAGTTACTTAATAAATTCTTTCATTTGTCCTGTGCCCAAACGTACGGAAAATTAAATGGGAAATCGAGTGCCTATTTGGCAGCACGTTTACTGAAAACTGGCCGAAACTGGTTGATATTATGATAACGACGGACACTGCTTAGGAGTTCATGCTGGTCCTCGCTGTTAGGACCTGCACAATAATATTAAAGAGGTTTCCTACGTGATCGTTTGCCAAACTACATATTTGATCAAATAAAAGCACCCTCGTCCACCCTTATTAACCCATCAAGGAGGAAGGGACACTGAAAATCTTTCATAAAAGAAAATGCATTTATTTATTACATTGAACACACCGAAACGAGTTTCTCTGCATTAAATAATGGAAGCCTTTAAAGAAAAATGATCGTTGAGCAAGAATTAAATGTTCTTTTGAGTAAATATTTAAAAAAATCTTCAATCAATTAGTTTGTAAGGTCTGCAAAAACATGTCACAATGACAGACAACACAAGAAACGTGACAATGACAAACGTGAAAAGGAAAGTCGCAATGACGAACGTCAAAATAACAGACGTTAAACAATGTCACGATGACAAGCGTCAAATAATGTCATGATGGCAGATACGAGCGAAACATCAGGTTGACATTAATTAAATTAAGGTCGCCCCTTAACGAATTAAAGCGAAACTGCATTCGTTTCGGATTGGCCAATGAATAAGGTCACGAGTGTCATTTTGATCGCTAGGACTACCTCCGAGCCAAACACAAGACTGCCCTGTAACAAATATGATGCGACTTTGCTCATCACTGCTTCGAACAAGCAAACAGACCAATGAAGCAGAGATACTTAATCTCCACCAAAAAAGTAAGAGTATAAAAAACAGAACGTGTATCAATTCACATCAGTATTTGATAGTGCTGCATAGTCTGGCGCTGTTATGGTCCGGCGAATCATACACCTTACCTCTGGTGCTGTATAATCTGGCAAACCGTACAAGTCGTGTCATAGATGGGTAGAGAAGTACCCACAAATTATTTTGAAGTTTTCATCTTAATCTGGAGCGTTCCTTTCCGTGCATTTGACTCGTCGCCTTTCACAAGCCAATGCTTCGCTTTAAGTGAGTATTTTGGTTTCCTTTGCCATTTATCTTAATACTGGCACAACTCCAACCAAGCCTCTCTGAATGAGCTCAATATTTTCATCAAATTTGACGGGAGGGCAAATTAAGTTCTCCAATCACTGCAGGCTAACTCTTGGAGTAGGGTCGAGGTCATGCGAAACCCCGAAGCAAAGGGGTAGAATTTTAAAATAAAGTAAAACTCGCCAGTAATGCACCCTTGATTTTATTTATATGCAACCTTGACGGGTTAAACAAAACGTACAGTATATCGGACAAACAAGAAATGTCCAAGCAACGTGTCCAAAATGAAGTTAAACCAAATGCAAATACGGATCTCTGCTTACACTGTATCTGAACTTTAATAAAAACAGACAATAATGCTGTATAATTTCGTCCCAACGCCGTTTAAAAGACGGCGCACAAAATAAATAAATAATACTAATCCTCCAACCTTCTCATATCCCAAAAGCGAACGTCCAAGTCTTGTGACCGTCGAGGTTAGGAATCCTCAAAGCTTCACGTCAAACACTTGACAGATGTTGCTCTGTTTCAACGAAAAAGCGAACACCAGGAGGGAGTTTCTCTCAGTTACCACTTCGATGACGTTAAAGTGGTATCCCGTCTTGTTCAGGTAACCGACCCTAATATGGCGGACCAAAATGGCTAGCATACGCCATTATCCCAAAAGCGAACGTCCAAGTTTTGTGTCCGTCGAGTTTAGGAATCCTCAAAGCGTCGCGTCAAGCACCTGGCAGATATTGCTCCGTTTCAACGAAAAAGCGAACATCAGGAGGGAGTTACTCTCAGTTACCACTTCGATGGCCTTAAAGTGGTATCCTCTCTCGTTCAGGTAACCAACCTTAAGATGGCTAGCATATGCCATTAATCGAACCGTATCATAACGATGCCTCCGTAGGTTTCTCTAGGTTGCCTCCGGTTATCAAATTCCGGTAAAACGTTCGGAACATCGTGGGGGTGGACAGTAGGTGGAATAAGGTAATATAAAATATCCCAAACAGAAGGAGAAAGAAGAAGAAACAAAAAACCTAGATAAAGGAAAATGCGGATTACAAACCAAACACAACGTGACTAAAAACATACCTGCCGTAGAATCGCCGAACAGGTTTGGAAAGACCTTGGACTCGCAGAAAACATTTCACAACCGGATTATTACATTCGTTCACTTCAGAACAAATACAATTTAATGAAAATTTAACCAAAAGCGAGAACAAATGTCCATGCGGTCTGTTTGCTAAGCGAGCAGCAACAAGACTGCGACGAACTTTTAGTCGGGCGGCTTACAATGCGTAAGGTTCGGGGTGGGAAGAAGAATCAGGTGTTTCGGATAGGTGAATAGCAGGCCTAGCTCCAAAAGATCAAACGGTGATGCGACCACGTTTCCGCTAATATACAGGATGAACCAAAAACTACAAATAATTTTAGCGAAATTCTTGACGAATTTTTTTTTAATTTTGAACAATTGTATTAATAATTTCTCTACCTCCTTTTTACACAATATTGTCTAAAATCTCACTTTGTCATTTCTCTCCGTGTAAGGATAATTGTAAAAGGAAGTCACAATAATTTTATATAATAATATTTATATAAAAATCGGTCGTGAGATATCGCTATCTAAAGGAGACGTCTATAAGGTCTTTTTATTTTCAATGCACAGCAAATCCATTTGCTTTTATACAATTGTTTTTTTTTACACTGTTGATAATAGCGTATCTCTTGTAGCTTCGTTTGTTTTTGTTCGCCACCAAAAACCCCCCAAATTACAGTGGTAACTTCGAGTAACTCTCGAGTGCAAATTCAGTGGTTTATAAATCATAACATACATCTCCTCGTTCTTGCTGCATAAACGGTAACGATCCGAAGGAAATAACCCTCGAATAAAATTATGTGAGCCATATCTGATTGAATTATGAGACCCAAAAAGTTCCTTGCGTCGTTTGTTTTTTTTTTCTTTAGGAATCTTAGGTATTCATGAAAATTTATTGCGACGTAAATTTATGTCGAGTTTTTGTTAGTATTTCTGTTACATTTTTTCGCAACCACAAAAATCTATAAGCGAGAAAATCTATGGTCTATGGTATCTATATTATGCAAACTTTGGCGGCTCGCTTTGAAGTGCTGAAAGCAGAGAATCTCGTTGTAGGGACGTCGGGAGAGGCGCATTGTTTACTTTTTCTTCCCCAATTTTGTCTCTTGCCGTCGTAGATTATTTAATGTCGGCGTAGGAGGGCCGGATAATATGATAATTCGTTAATGGATTTCATTTTTGGAATGTTATGCAAGGAAATGTTCGCTGGATTTAGTACTAAATTAAAAACAAAATAAGAAACTGTACAATGGCGCTCACCACTAGGCGAGGTCATTATAACAGTTCAAGGGAGGGGATGGGTTTAATTTAGTAACATAGGGATACAAAAAAAAACAACATTATAAGATAAGTGTCTAATGGTAACAAGGCATCGCCGAAAGGGGTCTTTGTATTAAGACCTCCGACATCTCTCATTTTCTCTCTTTTACGAACTATGTTTTTACTGTGATTATTGAATTCTTTAAAAAAATATATACATATTGTAGTATTTTAAGTGCCCCACGTTGGGCGCCAATTTGTAGAGTTTTTGTATGTTGTTTGTGGGTACGTTTATTTTTTTATATTGTTAATATATATTTTTTTTGTTCATTTGTTTTCTTTGTTTCGTCACCACTCCTTGCAAACAGTTTTTTTTTTTAAATTTATTAATCTACTGACTTGTGCTACAAAATCAATAGTCTTTTGTTTTTATTATTCATTATTTCGTTTTTTTAATAAGTTATTAATCTATTAAGTTATGTGTAAAGTCGATTGTATTTATTTTTTGAATTTTTATTATTTTTCTTTGTTTTTTTTTTAATTTGCACATTTTTAAATCAACTGAATTGGACCGCAAAATCGACCGTCTCTTGTTTGTTTTCTTTAATTTTATGTATTTCTAATGAATGAACGTTTTTTTTTTAATTCTCGAATGTACAGGATCATCAAGAATGGTTTCAACACATTTGGCTCCGCCATATAGGCAACACATTGTGCTCTGTTGTTAACAATCCAGTGCTTTCTGTTAAATTTTTGGAGGACGTAATACCCGCGATTTACAGAGACATCGTAACTTACATCAGCATTTGGGAATGCTCGGTTAAACATAACAGAACACCTACAGCCACGAATGTCAAATGTCAAATGTACGCCAGTTTTAAACAGCAACATCAATTCTCTCAGTGTTGCCACTTCTAAGAAAACAAAACCTAATTCAATTTGGTCACGTGGGCCGAAATCATTCCTGATATCATTGTAGACATAGAATAATCGCTTCGCCAACATAAAAAAAAAACAACTATTACGCTTGAATGATTGATCCGATCATCTTTTGTTTTTTAATTTAACTATCTTTTGTTGACGAATACACGCCAATTTAAAACAGCGATTTCAATTTACTCAGTGTTGTCATTTCTAAGGAAACAAAACCTAGTTCAAATGTGGTCACGTGAATTGAAATCATTTCTGATGTCATTGTAGGAACAAAACAATTGCTTTGTAGATGCCAACATTAAAAAACAAAAAAAAAACAATTATTGCTTTTGAGTCATTGTTTTTTTTATCGTCTTTTATTTAATTTTTATGTTTTTTTGGGATAAATTTTAGTGAGAAATCAAAAATCAATTGTCTCTTGTTCCGCGAAAAAAAAAAACAAAGCGCTTTGCAGATGTCAACATAAAAAAACAATAATTATTATAGTTATTGACGGGTTATATTAATAAATCACTATTCATTGAGCAAAGTTTCAAATGACAGTCTTTTGAATTTCTGGACGATGACAAGAAATGGCTTGTGTTGTGGTGTTGTCGTTAGACATTCGGCAGCGCCATCTGTTGAAACATGCCGAAAGTTTCTATTTCGTTTGCTTTTGTCACTTGTCATCAACAAAGGAAGAAATGAATGTATATACAGTTTTCTTTTAATAATCTCTTCATCACGTGGGCTGCAAATAATTCTTGTTTCTTTTCTAATTTATGAAACTACTGAATTATGCTATAAAATAATTTGTCTTTTGTTTTTATTACTTTTTAAACTTTATTGCTATATATATATTTTTTTTAATTTTGCTTGTAGTCTTTGTTTCGTCACCTTTCCTCCCAAATATATTTTTTGGAAATTTATTTATTTACTGCTCCGCACTCGAAAGATGATCGTTTTCAATTTTTAAATATTATTGTTGCATATTAAAAAAATCATTTTATTTTGTCACCTTTCATCCCAAACAGATTTTTCTTTTAATTTATGAATCCATGAATTTTGTTATTTCGTTTTATTAAAAATTCTATTTTTTCGCTTTTTTGCTTTCCCTTAGGTTTTTCACTTTTTTTAAAATTATTAATCTATTAAATTGTGTTATAAAATCGATTGTTTTTTGTTTTCATCATTATTTTTTTAACTGTAATTATTTTTCGAATTTTTATTATTTTTTTTCTCTTCTTGTCACCTTTCTTTTCAAATTGTTTTTTTTTAATTTGCATACGTATTATTAATCAACTTAATTACACTGTAAAAAATCGATCGTCTTTTGTTTGTTTTCTTTAACGTTATGTATTTTAATGAATTTTTTACGTTTTTTTTAAATTTATTTCTGAATATACAGAGTATTTCTGGAAGTGTGACTGGCGGAAAATGGACACGGGTACAATATGAAACAAATCTATTCTTTTTCCTTTTTTGGTGTTCACTTTGAAATGAAAAAGTTACCGATTTTGAATTTCAATTAGTTTTTCAATATTTTGACAGTTGTGAAAGTTTCCCCTTAGTTATTGACATAGTTTTTCGTTTCATAACCAGTACATGTAAATACCAAGGTTCAGTTTTCGGACACACTATCGAAAACAACCTGTATAGTTCGTTTTTCTTTTTTCTATAATATCGATCAGTGTCAAAATTTTAGGATTTTTGTTGGAATCCTGCCTTTATCACTTAGATCTATAACAAAAATTTTTTTTAATTTCCCAACATTCAGGTAACAGGTACCAACATCAGAAACATTTGGCAGGTATCATGGAGTTGGCAGCGCTGAATTTTATTTTTAAATGGTACAACTGGAGTAACTTCCGGTTGCTGACGGCTTGACACTGACAGCCGTCACTTTACAAGCGTGTTTAGACTTTTCAAATTCAAATTAAAACACTAATTTTTATTCACATAATCTACAATCTTGTCGTTATTCAGGTTACGTCAAATAAACCAATAAAATTGTTAATTGTATTGCCAACTGAAACAGTTACTTTTTACCATTTTGTATCGTGCATTCAATTAAATTCCTAATTACTACTTTCTTTTTATCTTTCTCTCAGGGTTTCTGTTTGGGTTGCTCGGAATTACCCACTTCTCGTTTTATGGCCCCATGGTGGGCACACAATGACAAACACAAAAATGTGAGGGGGAGGGGAAGGGAGTGTCAGTGTTAAATGTAGATATATGCGTCCGTATGTATCAGAAATAAAAGAAAATTATCGAAAAGGTTATTGTCTGCCCCAAAATGTACACCGGTTAGCACAAGTCGGTCATGTCACCTCGCCTTTCACAAGGGTCGGTGGGCCTCTTGTCCTATCAGATGTATATTTTGTTAAAAGTGGACGCTCTGTACCGCCGATCACGCATGTGCCTCAATTCTATCACAAGAAAGACGATACAGATCCGTACAAAGCGAACACCAGATATCACAAGTCGGTCATGTCACCTCGCCTTTCACAACGGTCGGTGGACCTCTTGTCCTACCCGATGTATACTTGTCAAAAGGGGGACGCTCTATACTTGCGATCACGCATGTGCCTCAACTCTTTGACAAGAGAGAGGCGCCTTTCGACAATACCTAAACGTCTCCCGCTGTCCGGTGTTCAAATAAAAAATTTTGTTTGTGTTGTCATGTGTGTTACCTGGAAGCGTCGGCTATGTCGTTGATTAAGGAAAAAGGATACAGGTATTCAGAATCCAATAAAAATGTTTTATTTCTTAATGAAAATACTGCGTACTAAATAACCTTTAATAAAAATTTCTTCTCTGCTTGTTTTCTCGAAGTGTTGCCTACGGAGGTCGAAGAAGGAATTCGTTACTCACGGAGGTCGAAGCAGGAATCCTCCAAATCGTAGAGCGCTCGCCTTTTATAGCGCTTTTCGTTGTTTATTTTCCCGTTGTCATAGTTACTGGTACATCCGCGTTCTGATCTAGTTACACACTAGATTTGAGTTGGTAACCAGACGTCACGTTTTGACAACTAGCGTTTACCTTAGTTATGACTACATTGCATGGAAATTAAACTATAAATTGAACTAAAAATGGAACAAACTTAACTCTAAATAACAGATAAGTATCTAAAATACATTATTTCCTAATTATCTAACCTCTAAAACCTAACTTATCTAAAATAATTCTCAACGTATCACCAACAAAACAAACTTAACCTATAATATCCTATTCTCTTATTATCTACACTTTGTCTTTTTTAGCACTTCCTTATAAGTGTTCGTCGTTTTGATAATCAATTAAGAAGTCCGGCTCTTGGTCCCATCGAAGACGCATTCTTCGGCCGTCTTCTAAATATACCAGCCTTCTCTTATTTTTGGTCGGCTTCCTCCCGTCCACTGGGTAATGTAAGGCTGTTAGTGGCCCCCGGAATGAGCCAAACCTCTGCTGCATTGTTGCTTCGAAATCCCAGTGTTTGGTCGCCCACTCAAATTGATCTACCACCTCTGGGATGCTAATTTTATTTGTTAAGCTGCAATCATGCTTTCTATAACTGCTGCTTTTACATTTGTAAGTGTCCCTTTTCGTTTTGTATTCGTCATATAGTCTGTTTGTTTGTTTTAGATGCATGTCGTCTCGTCACTCTTGCGTCTACCTCGTCAAGTTGTTTCAAAAGCTGTTGTTGAACGTCTCCTGGACCGTGACACTGTTGCATATGTTTTTAATTCTTTCCACGTAATGTACTTGTTTAATTAATTTTTCCAAAAAGGTAATTAATACTGGGCGTTTCTTAACTTCATACAAAAAATGAAACCAGTGAAAGTTTACATTAAAAGTGATAGTATGAAGCAGTTTTGTATAACAATTGATTAATAACAGTTTGATAGTCTCTGGTTTATTTTTATGACGTAATTACGTCCTCGGAGAAATTTGTTGATGTCAGCATCGGCTGTTAAGTGGGTCAGTTGTTAGCTGTACTTTGTCACGTTGAAAACATGGCCGAATTTTCCAATACTGTTTTTATGGACATGATTTTAATTTACGGCGAAAGTGGTAAAAATGCGTTGGCTGCAAGACGTTTGTATGCACAGCGTTACGACGAATCAGTGTGGGCAGAAAAAAATCCTCATGCAATGCGGCGCCGTAGTTTTCAACAACACTTTTCGGCCAGTCTGTGTGCAGGTATGTTAAACGGCACTTTAATCGGTCTATTTGTTTAACTAATCGCTTTGACGAAATGGTGTATTTACGTTTCTTGCAAACTAATTTGCCGGAACTCCTAGAGGATGTAAATTTAAATATTAGAAAATATTAGACCTTAATCCATTAGATTTTTATCTTTGGGGACATTTAAAAAATCTAGTGTACGCCGAAGAAGTAAATACAATAGACGCAGTGGAAAATATTCGATAACAGAACCAATTCCGTAACGCATGTGAATACCTGCTTCGTCGAGCCGACGTATCTTTACGTCTTGCGCAGAGGGGAACTTCGAACACTTATTGTGAGTGAAGGTCAACGTCCGTTGCGTCCAGCGGTTCTAAACATGTCACAGAGATTGCCGGATGTCGGAATGATTCCTTTTAGTTTTGATGCATTCGTGAGAATATCTCATACCACATACGTCATTATTTTTTTTTTGTATCAAATTGAAGAACACCCTGTATATAATTAGAATTCAATCAGCTCATTTCCGTTTTGTTTGAACTATGTCATTGGGTCTCTCGGATTAAGTAATCACCATCTTATTCCAAATTATGTTAAAAATTGCCTGGGATATATCGCCCTCACTAAATCCTCTGCCCATTAAAACATCCAGGAGTTCCTGCATTTCGGTTTACGCCTGTGCATTTCACTTTACAGATTCTCGTAAATTCTTCCATCATAAAATTGACGAATAAAAATTTTCATATCACTGCGCCAACGTTATAACCTCACTCGTAAACTATTCCTTTCATGGAGGGGGTATTTCACATTCGCGTTTAATTCTATAATGATAAGGTGAAATATTTCCTTGATAAATATTTTATGATGCACGGCGCCGCCGTCGCCATTTTCAAGGGGGTTTTTATTTTGTCTCCCTCTCTTATAAGTAGTTGTCAATATTGCGCGCTACTTTGCATTTTCTTTTTATAATAATATCAAAGCAGACGGAATTTTATTTACTGCAAACCTCAAGATAAGGGAAAGATCAATAAACCACTTAACATTTTCTTTATTATTTTATTATAAGGGGAAGGAGTACCTGGTATACTAATTAATATGATAAAGAAAGAAATAAAGGTGAACGCGATATATTCATTATTCTGATGCCTGTGGCGCCATCTATGAAGCCGTATTCGAATTAGAAATATTTTTTAATTTGTTCTCACAGTATTAATGAGACTCTAAAGGATCACAGTTATCTTATTGTTATTTCAACGAATATATATTAAAAAAAAAACAGAGGGTCCAGAATAGAATCCTGTGGCATCCGTGTTAGCAGTCGTGACGCGGTTCTAACCGGAAGCCAATTGTGCACAACGGCCGCGGAAGCCATCACATTAAAAAAACGAAAAGTAACTAAAAGACCAATGAAAAAAAAATGAAAACGAAAAAGTATTTCAACTATGAAACAAAAGAAGACCATCATGACTGACACAAATGAGATAGATTAGAAGTCAACTTCAACACTTTTGGACATAAAGTAAATGCAATATAATCGTAATAAAAAGTTAAAAAACAAAAAACAAACAAAAAATTAAAGCAAATTCATTTTTTTATTTAAGAAAATTTTTAAAAAATAATCGAAGGTCAACACCAAAAAGTCTTTTCGCAAACGACACGTTTCTTTCTGTCGGAAGAGCTTCTGGCTACTAGAAAAAGAAAGATGATTTGCATCAGCAAAAAGAAAAACAAAAGACGAATGATCATTTAATTTAAAAATAAAACAAAAGAGACACGTTTGTTGGAAGAGCTTCTAGCTAATAAAAAAAGAAAGACGATTTGTCAACAAAAAAAAACAAAAGACGATCATTTAAATTAAAAAAAAAAACAAAAGAGGATCTATGAGGCAATTAAGTATGCAATTCGAGAAATGGAAAACTCATCTCAGCCCAGAAAAGCAAAAGAAAATGCAAATGAAACAAATTGAAATCATTTTTTTTTATTTAAAGGAAATTTTTAGAAAACAATCGAAAGTCAATTTCACAAACGACACATTTTTTCTGTTGGAAGAGCTTCCAGCTGATAAAAAAAGAAAGACGATTTGTATCAACAAAAAGAAAAGCAATGATCATTTAAATTAAAAAAGAAAAAACAAAATAAAACAAAAGAGGATCTATCAGCCAATTAAGTGTGCATTTGAAGAAAAGGAAAACCCATCTCGACTCAGAAAACCAAAAGAAAATGCAAATGAAAAACTCTTAAATCAATTTTTTTTTTTACTTTAGGAAATTTAAGAAAAAACAATTGAAAGTCAACACGAAAATCTTTTCACAAATGACACATTTTTTCTGTTGGAAGAAAATGATGACAAAAGACAATCGATTTTTTTACAATAATGAAATTTAATCAAAAAAACAATCGATTTTATAACACAATTTAACGAATTAATAAATAAAAGAAAAACAACTTCAAAAGAATGATGACAAAACAAAAGACAGTCGATCATTTAAGTAAAACAAAAAAAAGACAAAATAAAACAAAAGAGGATCTATCAGGCAATTAAGTATACAATTGAAGAAAAGGCAAACTTGTGAAGAAAACAAAAGATTGAACAGAGTTCGTGACGATAAAAAGACGGACGTTCATGTTTTCAATTTTGAAACAAAAAACAATCGAAGAATTAAAAAATCTGTTGCAAGTCGGTTTTGATCGTAAAGAGCTAAAATCAGTGGCAACCTAAACTGTTGGCAACAAATAAGAACAGGGAAAAAAAATTACCCACGCAAGATGAAAAACTAACGTTTCAATACAAAACAAAACAGGATCTATTTACAAACTGAATGTCCAATCAAGAGATGAAACACTAAAAACAAAAGTCAACCGACAAATTACGCGTAAGCCAAACAAGATTAAAGAATTTTTTCGATCGCATATCGACGTTTTATCTAAAAACAAAAGAACGACAAATTGAATGTACGTACAAGTTGAAAAAATTAGAATTTCTTGTGAAAAATAAACCTAAAACAGAATCCGGATTGCAAGTTGAAAACAAATCAGAAAAACAAAATTCTACAAAAAAAAAAACAACAGAAACGCCAACAATATTAAAAGAAAGGAAGACTTTTAATTAAGACTGAAAGCAGAACTAAAAAACTAAAAGAAAAAGGAAGACTTCAGGTGAAACATTAAGAAACAAAAGAGAACTAACTAAATAAAAAACTGATGACAAACATTCTAACTAAACAAAAAACAAAAGAACAAAAAATTGAATACACAAGTAGAAAAAAAATAGACAGATGTCGTTAAAAACAAAAAAAAAAACAGAAAAGAATCAAGAACACAAAAGCCAAATTGCAAGTGAGAAACGCTGGCATTTTTTTAATAAACCACAAGAAAATATTGAAAGCATCAGAGAAACAAAATTCTACAAGAAACAAAAGAAACACCAACGATATTAAAAAAACGAAGACTTTCAATTAAGAAAACAAAAGGTGGTCGCAAATTGAAAGTAGAACTAAAGAATTAAAAGAAGAAACAAACGACAACAAAGAGGATCGATACAAATTGAACATTGAATCAGAAATGAAGAAAAAACTCAGGTGAAACACAAAACAAGAAACAAAAGACAGCCACCAAATCAAAGACAGTGCATGGGATGCTTTGAGTGGGACACCTGTACATACACTTCGAGTGTAATTTCAAATTGCTTGCGTCTTCTGCACATACAAGAGATTTATAACAGAAATTACTCACCACTCTGTAGATCAGTTGAAAATTCTCAGCGCCAATCGCTACGATGAGTATCGGATAACCACCCTCCACGCTCTGATAATTTATTGAAAAGTCTTTAATGCGACTGGAAGAGATAACAGGGCGCAATAAAACGTACGCTGTCGGAAGCTTAATTGCGTCTTTCCCAGAAGATACTTCAAGGATGTACGTTTCGTAGTAATACCACGAGATCGAAAATAAATTAATTAAAATTAATATTGAAGAGAAATTTAAGAGTATCTATTTGTTACAACATATTCGAGTTGGAACACAAAACGTTTATTGTTGAAATTTATTTCACATTATTCTAGATCTTGTCCCCCTAAAATTATGAACATAGGCAACCCATTCTACTTCCGTGTTTTTAGTACATCACTTACTTCTGATTTGTTCGATGGGTTGCCTATTCGAAAATTGTCGAGGGGTCAAGGTTTAAAACGGTCGTCCTGTATAGACGCATTTGGGCGTAGATTTTATACATAGAAAATAAGACGTGTTTAATCAATCAAGTTACAATAAATTACCGTGATTTAGAAAAAGTGTCACCTGAATATTTCATGCAAATCTACAACTTTGTTAGCGACGACCCAATAAAAGTTTTTGGCAACTTTTTATCTGCTACCCGGCGGTCGGGTCGGTCGCGTAAAGAAACGTTCGCGTTTTTGTCGGAAGGCCCTTGCTGCTTTAATATCGCCGCGGCATAGTGGCGTGTACATACAAGCGAAAACGGAAATCCCCGCAATATAAATGTAGATCTTATGAAATATTGAAAAACCGACCGAAATAAACCGAGTCGAACAATTCACCGTATGAGTAATAAATATGAAAAAAGGTGATGCGCTCCGGAAAGCAAAAAGGCGCACATCAATAAGGGCGTAAAATATTGTATCCTTCCTAGCTTGGGTTACTAAATTTTTATAACCTTACTCCAACCTTTCAAGAATTTTATTTTATTTTCTTCTTTTGCACCAATACATATTGTTACGGTACTTTCTTAGCTCAAATTAAGTAGTAGCCAAAAACAAACAGTAGATTTGATTTTTTCTTAAATCACTTAACGTTATGAAACCGTACTCTAAAAACATGGGTATAATTTTTGATATGCTCGCTCGTGAATTACGTACAGACATAGAAAACATCACGCAACACACAACTTGTTAAGCTTTAAAAGCGACAGTTCCATTCGCTTTGAAAGCGCACAATGTCAACTGCAAAGTTTCAGATAATGTCAAAACGCCGGCGTGTAATTACAAGCGTGACGGAAATGTGAATCTGAGTAATATTTCGCGTGTTTTATTCGCGAATTTAAAACACCTGGGTGCCCGGAAACTGAGATATTGCCACTACACAGATGCGACCGAAAGTTTCGCTTACTTTTTTCTTATCATCGGATAAAACTGTGTAAAATCGTTAGAAAGAACAATGCTTTTAAAAACAATATTGAATATCGTCATCAAATCGCTATCGCGTTCATAATAAATAATTACAAATTTATCGTAAAACCATGCTACGGAACTGAGTACGAAATATAACGCACGTTTTATAAATGCAGCAAACAATGTAACCTTGAATTTAGTTTTATTACATGAATAATCACTTTCTGTGTTATGCGAATGGCCTGTCCATCAGGATGCAACAAAACATAGAAAATACCCCAGCGTCCTTATTTATTAAATTATAATTGCATGCGGTCCACAATAACGATCAAGTGCCCCAATTTAATTCTTTTAATTCACTTCCCGATTTACTTGCGAGGATCGAGAGATTTTTCCATAAGGTCCTGTGATTTATAACGGCCATTCGTCCGTGGAAGTTGTTAATCCTTACAAATTGCTCCGTAATAACGCCAGACGTTAAAAAGTTCCAAATCCAATTATAATCGAATTAAAATTCAAACTAATCGATCCTGGGGCCGAGAGTTCGGGATTTAAAATGGTCCTTGAATGCAAATGTCCGGTAAGGAGTTTTGTATGGAAGCCGTTTGTACGTAAGCAGTAGATTCGTTCTCGAGTTGGTTTTAAATTAATTTAAATTATCAATTTTAATTGATAAAAAAATAATAGTTTAATAATTATTCATTGCGTTGATGGAAATCAATTAATAATCTGTATAAAGAATTTGTAGATTCATTGCTGAAATACAGGGTGACTGTTAGTTAACTCAGGCAATGCGTACGAAATACCACGCCACGTTTTATAAATGTGGCAGTATAATAGGACTATAAAAGTTTTTTATTGACTACCCGCTTGACACACATCTCAATTTGTTCTATTACACGTTTAACAGCTGGGAACGGAAATCTAAGTTGTTTCTTTTACGAGATGTAATTATTATTAATTTCTAAAATAATTGGAATTGCGTATGAAATAATTTTTGATTAAATATTTCTCGAGAAATAACATTTTCTTCATACTCTCAGACATCGCTTCTTTTAGTGTTTCATTTTGTCGGGTTAATTAACAGTCGCCCTGTATTACAAATGTACAACCGCATTAAAATAGTCAGCTGTGTTTTTTATTTGCAGTTAACAGATACAGGCATCAAAATTGCTTAAATTCCGCGCTCATTTCCGCTTTTACGGGCGAAGCCCATCGCGAATCTACGGGAAGAATCGCGTTGTTTACTGTAATGTGCACGACTGGAACAGTTTAAATAACTAAAATATTCTTTCAATTTCACATAAATATGAAAATTAAATATTATACTATCGAGAAGATAAGGGGGCAAAGTTTCTATTAAAATTAAAGTGGGACCGCCGATTTATTAACTTAACCTCACAACAAACTCTGCTACATTAAAATGATAAATACAGGGCAACATTTGATTCTTCCGGCCAAACAAAATCGGTTCCTACTCCTTGCAACTCTCGATAAAACTTGAAAAACTAACAAAAGATAATTAAGTATTGCAACTTTTTCTATATTTCACATATGAAACGAGAAAAGTTCGAGGGGGAGGAAGAGATTTAGGGCGTAGATTTAATTTGTTTGGAAAACCCTAAAGGAATTTTTAACGCGGTAATCTGATTTGTTTTTCGTTTTAGTCATTTATTTGTTTACCTATCTGTTTACCTAGTTCAAAGTGTTATCCTTTGTACGGAATGATTTGCAAGCATTTGTCAAATAAATATTCGTATTTCGTTCATATTTCATGGCAGTGGTCCTGCCTGACCTAATAGTGGCATTGACATAAAATTCCACTTAAAAGTCAAATTCACGACATACGCCGCCGTATTATAAAACTATAAAAAACTTTATTTTTTAACCAGGGGCGCATTATCGTTTTGGGGTTATTAATTAATTATTTCTCAAAACTAAAGTACAAAGAATTTTTTAAACATTTTTTCCATACTCTCGGACATTGCTTCTTTTAGTGGTTTCACTTTGTCGGGTTAAATAACAGTAATCCTGTATGTATCAATTTAAATGCTTGTAGTAGGGTATCGATTTAATTGATGGGAACTGTACGTACTAGTAGTATAGCAAGCGGGATACTGTGACACTTTGGCCTTGAAAGAAATTGCGCATGGCACGTGTCCATCTGCAGTGACCATCGATTAAAGAGGTTGTTTCTTGTCCTGAAGAAGTTAGCCATTAAGGCTTAAGGTTGTATAAAAGATTTAGGCCAGGATTGAATTTAATCCTAAGTTAGAATATGACAAACACTGTGACGTACAGCATTTTGTATGTCACATTCTCATATTTAATCCTTTTATACAACGCAGCCTTGCATAAAGTAATGCTTACTTTACCATTTATCAAAATCAAATGGCAATTACAATTTAATGCTATCGTGACAATTTTAGTAGATAACAGGAAGAAATAAATAAATTTTATATAATTTCTGTTCGATTATTATTTACTGCTTTAAAGGTCATTGGCCTCTTTAAAAGACTACAAACCCGTCGAAAAATGTTTCGACAATACTAAGATTTTTCTTTATATTTAGGAAATTGAATGAGAAATAAATGTAAAGTCTATTTACTCATGAAACATTTTTTATCGTTCACCTTGCTAACGTATTGTATTGTTTTCGATGTTCGTGCCCGATGTTGGGGTTCAATTGCAGTATTTATGTATGTTGTTTGTGGGTGCGTATCTACTCTCTCAGGGTTTCTCTTTTGGTCGCTCGGAATTACCCACGCAGACAATGTGAGGAGAGATGGGAAGGGACTGTCAGTGTTAAATGTATGCGTTCGTAAGTGTTAAAGAAAAAATTATCGAAAAGGTTGTTGTCTGTCCCAAAAATGTACACCGGCTAGCACAAGTCGGTCGTGTCACCACACCCTTCACAAGGCAGGTGTACCTCTTGTCCTATCCGATGTATATCTTGTTAAAAAAAGAACACTTTGTATCGCAGATCACGCCTGCGCTTCAACTCCTTCACAAGAGAGAGGCGCCCTTCGACGATACAGATCCGTACACAGCGACCACTAGGTATCACAAGGCGGTAATATCACCACACCCTTCACAAGGCAGGTGTACCTCTTGTCCTACCTGATGTATCCTTGTTTAAAAGAGGGACGCTCCGTATTGCCGATTACGCATGTGCCTCAACTCCTTCACAAGAGTGAGGCGCCCTTCGACAATACCAAACATCTCCCGTTGTCCGATGTTTAAAAGAAAATTTTGTTTGTTTGTCACGTTTGCGGCTACCTTGAAGAGTCGTCCATGTCGTTAAAAAGGATATAAGTATTCGGAATCTGATATAAGGTTTAATTCTTCATTAAAATACCTTTCTATATTTTATAACCTTTTTAATAAAATTTATTCTTGGTGGTCGGAGCCGGAATCTTCTTGCGGTGGTCGAAGCAGGAATGTTATTCTCGGTCGTCGAAGAAGGAATTATATTCTTGGTGGTCGGAGCCGGAATCTTACTTGCGGTGGTCGAAGCAGGAATGTTACTCTCGGTCGTCGAAGAAGGAATGAATTCCTCGCGGTGCGCTTGCTATTTATAGGGTCTTTCGTTGTTGATTTTGCCCGTTGTCTTGGTAACCAAAACGTCACATTTGACAATTAGCGTTTTATCTTAAATATGAGTACATTTCATTGAAGTTAAACTAAAAATTGAACTGAAAATGGAACAACTTAATTCTAAACAATATGTAAGTATCTAAACACCTAACCTATAAAATACAACTTATTTAAAAAATATTTTTCAACAACACACTTAACCTATAATAATATTTTCACTTTCTAATTTCCACTTTGTGTCTTTTCGGCCTTGCCATGTAACTGTTCGTCACACAAACTTTGATAGTCGACTATGAAGTCTGGCACTTGCTTCCATCCACAACGTATCCTTCGGCCGTCTTGCAGGTAAATTAATGTTTTTCTGTTTTTTGGCGGCTTATTCCCGTCCACCGGGTAGTGTTTTGCCATCAGTGGCCCCTGGAATGAGCCAAAACTTTGGTTCATTGCTTGTACGAAACTCCAGTGCTTCATAGTCCATTCGAATTGATCGACGACCTTGGAACTTCCCTCTGTTATCCTTATTTGATTTGTTGAGCTGCAATTATCCTTTCTATAGCTGCTGTATTCACTTTTGTAAATGTCCCTTTTCGTTTTGTTTTTGTGATATAGTTTGTTTTGTTTTAAATGCATGTCGTTATGTCGAAACGTCTCGTCACTCTCGCGTCTACCTCGTCAAGTCTGCTTCGGAAGCTGTTGTTGAACGTCTGCTGGACCGTGGCACTGTTGTATATGTTTTTTATCTCCTCTCACGCACTGTATTTATTTATTTAATTCTTTACAACAAAGTAATTAACACTGCATGATGTAACAAATTTTTTTTCAAATTGTTTTATTTAAATTTATATTAAAAAAATTAGCATAACATAGCAGCTAAAGGGCTATGGGTTTCAATGGTTCGCAATTTAATGCGAGTGTCTCTCATTAGTCTCTTTACGGTAAGTGGGCTAAACTTCCGAATTTTTTGGTAGATTTTTCGTCGTTGCTCTTCTTCATTTTGGGTTTCCCTTCCACCGTTGCAAACTTTTCTGACGAGTAAAGCCCAAAACTCTTCTATAAGACGAGCCTGGGGAACATTCGGGGGGTTATCCTCTCTAGGTATATATGGGATATTTTGTTGCCTTAACCAATCTTGGGTTCTTCTTGCATAATGGCACGATGCCAGATCCGGCCAGAACATAATATTATCAGGAACTTGATGTGTTTGAATAAAATTTACCAATTAGGGATTAGGGATTAGGGAATTAGGGAGGCATCTTCTAACATAAATGTCTGCATTTACGGCTAATAATAATAAACGAATAAACGCCAAGATGTGTCTGTTGGGCTGGGTCATGTTTGTCAAAAAAAATTCGCCAGGATTTTAAATAAAAACGTCTTCACGCGCGCTGCCGAGAGGTTTCCTACGACATTTACAATTACTTATTACTACTTTATTTATGCTTATTTATTCAAAGTAAAATTTAAAAGCAAACTGAATTCGTAGCACAATTATGCACTTAAGTTTTATTTGTTTCATTTTCATGGCAGTACATCGACCTTAACACTGCGAAATACAAAATGTTTGATTCTGGTTTAAAATAATTCAGAATTTTCAGAAACGTTTACCTACATTCGCCTTGCCGATTTATTGGTAACAAGCATACGCTTGGTCAGTTTTTCATTTTTGAGCAATACCGTTCAGATTTGGAGAATCAATCTCTTTTATAATGAGATATCTACAGTTTTAATTAAAAACATAGGTTTTGAGACACTTGTATATTATAACATTAGGAACGTCCTGATTGTTGTACGTATAAAAGCCTTCGTTCCCTTTTATTTTGGAGTTAGATAATGTAAAATAAAAAAAACTGTCAAGTTGTGGCACTGAACCAGGTATGCACCGAACACATTAATCCAGTTTAAGTTTAAGCATCTCTTATAACACTCAAATTTAAACTCGGTTTAAGTGTGCGATCATACGACCCTTAAGTTGCGCACAGCTATACATACAGAGGTATTTTTAAAACACATGTTTGTTCTTGTTTCAACATACCTATGTTTGTCAATACAATCCTATTCCGTTATTTTTATACTATTGTGACGAACTAGGGCGACGGGTGAATCATGCACTTGCCTGACCGGCGGCGGCTCGCCGAGATGACTGCACCCGTTCGAGATAGTTCCACCGTCGAAATACTCTAGGGAAGAAGCTGCTGGAAAGCCTCCCCGGTTTAAATACACGCGCACGGGGAACTGGAGATCAGACATCTTTAGTTCGACGTAGAGTTTAGTTACTGTCAGATCGCTCGGCTTGTGAAAATAAATTATTCATAGTCTGTTGTAAATAAAATCACTGTTAAGTTTTGTTAATAAGTTAGTTATTAGTCTCATCGAGTATTTTATTTAAAAATAAATCAAAGCGAATCCTAAATTCACTACACTATTTATTATTAGGTTTTATTACCTAATTATTTCTACTTAATTGTTTACCTAATTAATCGTGTAGTCGAGTAATCGAGTAATCATGTTGCGATTATGACTAACCAATTAAACAAATAATCGATTAACCGATTATTGAAAAAAATTGTCGTCTCTACCAATAACACATACAGATATGTTCGGCTCGCTGTCTGTGCTCGTCATTTTGGACTTTGAACGGTGAGCAAAACGTGAACACCGAGCGTGTAGACACACACATATGGATTTGTATCAGACAGATCCTCCGGACATACTCGTATGTGAATGCCACCTTTTAAACACACAAAGTAGACATTTTAATAAAACTGCATTTTATTTTTATAAATTGAAAAGGAATTCATTTACTTTGGAAAAAACTTTCAGTTTAAAAAATTCAGCGACCACACGCGCTGACTTCTAACTTCCGTAGATACGTAAGAATGATCGTTGACCTAGTCCAATGGAACAAAAGAGCAACTTGCATGCATGTAAATTTTTTTTCTCGTTACGAATTGATTAAAAATATTTTTAATTCTGGAATAATTTCTTTCTAGCAGAATAAATTATGTTTTTTATAAAACTTGTTTACGTACATGCAATCTCGAAACGAAGCAATCATCTAAAATGGAACTTAAGCAATTTCTTTACTTTGTTCAGACATGCTCTACCAAGATTGAAAAGCCATTGACTTCACGTGCTAACCAAAAAAAATCCATCAGCAGCCACCCTCTGGTAAGAGGACATCGTTGTCGACAATACTTCAAATGCAAGAACTAAAGAAGATGACCTTGAACGACACACCCCTGCGTAAGACCAGTGACATTATCGACACTTCTTAAATAAAAAAAAAAAACTAAAATGTTACTTCTTCAGCACAAGAAACAACCTCTCTAGAAGGGTAATGACCGTCTAAGCATCCGGACAGTACGGGAAAAGGGGTGGTTTATATTTTGTCAAAACGGTTCTTAACCAGGACACGAGATTTCTAAAATAGAAATAATTTATAGTGAAAATTAAAAGAGATTGGAAGTCTCAAATTCTGACGTCTCTGAACTCCCCTTCTAAACTTTACCACCCTTTTAACCAAAACTTTTCCAAACTTAATTGAGACGCGAGAAACGACTCTTCTGTTAGTAGCGTTACCAGTTTTAGCCAAAAATTAGCCAGCAATCGTTCTTCCCGCTCTCTTAGGACTTGGTTTGAATGTAGGCCCTTTTTACCCTCAGACTTACTTATTTTGGATTTGTTGGATCTTTCTCCTCTCCTTGTTCGCCTTATTAAAGATTATCAAAAAAACTACCTTGAGATTTTAAATAAAATTCGAAAGTTTTAACAAATAAAATACATTGAGCTTACGAGCGACGAATCAAAAGATTTTTCTCGTATCCGAAATTTTTGGGGTACACTCTAAAGTTATATTTGCGAGACTTTTTTCAATTACGACGAATTTAATTTAGTTAGGCAAAACACTATAACTGCACGGGAAAAGCTTCTGCTTTTCCAGACCGAAATCGATAACAAACTTTTGGAAAATTTATCAAATCCCGAACTTAGAACAAAATAAATAAAAATTAAACCAAAATTTCGACGAGAGATTTAACGCGAACCAAACATAAGGAAACCGGGAACTGCAATTTCGACGAGAGATTTAACGCGAGCCAAACATAAGGAAACCGGGAACTGCAATTTCGACGAGAAATTTAACGCGAGCCAAACATAAGGAAACCGGGAACTGCCTTATCTCCCTCGTAAAGCTACTTAAAGGCTCGTCACCTCCTGGAAAAGTGAGAAAGGAAATTCTGCGAGATCAGCAAGAATTTGAATTCAGACGGCCCAAAACAGTAGCTTCCAAGCGGAACTTTTCTTGTTACGAGAGGGCGTAGACGTCTCGCTTTTACCGCGTTTTATACCAACGTCGGTCGCTCAAGGGCATAGACGCACAGTGGCTTAATTTTCTATTGCTGAGTCAATGAGAAAATTTTATCTCGTAACCTGAGATTAGTATTGATTTGAAAACGCATCTGAAGCTCAAAAGCGATATGAACATCCGGCTTCTTTCTAAGAACAAGCAGAGCTGATAATCAAATGATTAAAAGAAAATAAAAATAAATTAATTCAATAAATTCTCTAAAGCATTTTTCCGGGTCCTTACAACCGTAAGCGATGGTCATCGCAAATGGATACGTTCCATCCACATTTTTTTCAAGGCCAAAGTTTACAGTATCCCGCTTGGTGTACTACTCACGCCGCTACAATAGGATATTACATGATAATGAAACTTATAGTGTAGACTTAGTGATATTACTGTTTAATTACTTACGTTTATATTTTCGATGTTACAAATGAGAAGAAGCATTTCGAACTTGGGTGTAAACTTCGTTTCACAAATAGGAATCGATTTTAAAAGGCGGACGAAAATATCCCAGAAACACATCTTTTTAAAGAAAAAATTGCGTCGTATATGGCTAAAGCGATTTCAACTCGGATATGCACTTGAAGTTTTATTATATGCGATAAATGCGGCGCAACGTTTATTGCGGGTAGGTAATAAAAAAAATGGGAGGTTTCATAGACGGCATATCGTTAATTTTCTTCGTTCTTTGAAGTGATTACAATTGCTCTATATATAAAACAAAATTTGTTGTGTGCTTTGTATATATAGGGTGACTGATAATTTTACGCCAAAAAATAAAAACAAACACTTATAATACAACACGTTTTATAAATACAGGGTGTCTCAAACTTCCGAAATAACCCGAAAATGCCCTTTTGTTTATATTTTATCAAAAAAAATCGTAATGAAAGTTGTGCAGGTATCTATACTAGATTTTCGGTACAAAGTTTGATTATTAATTTCACAAAAAAACGCGTACGCGAATAACTTTCACAGATTACGAGAAAAATTTTGTAAAACAGTTTAGAGTTAACTAAAAATTTAATTCAAATCGAACAAATGATTCAAGGTCAAAAGAGTGCTTACGGAGAAACGATTTGCAAACATTTTTTCCATGGTCAGTGACATTGGTTCTTTTACTGGTCTCATTTTGTCGAGTTAATTAAGAATCAGCCTGTATTTTTATTGCACCTCAACTGTCTAGCAAATTCTTTTCATTAAGAGCAACATTAAAATTTGTAATGAAGGGAGCCTTTTGTTACCGAAAACCTGGCTCCGGTTAATCAATACCGGAGTGACGAGAGAGGCCGGCTGTAAAAAGGGTTAAATAACTTTGTAAAAAAAATGAGTAGAGCAGGGTGGGTTTTTCGTTGAAAGGGAAAAGGTAAACTGTAATTTTGTTCTTTTAAATTACGCACTTTTTTATTCTGTGAAACCGATTTTATGTTCGTTAATTTTTATTTCATATATTTCATAGTTTAATAAACACTTTACAATACAAATTTTTTTATTTTGGTTCTTTTAATGCAAACGAAGCTTGAAAATCTGAGTTACTTTATAATTTAGTTACAGGAAAATGCTCTGTTTTGTTATGTGGTGATGACATTGGTTGGCGCTTAAAACAAAATACTTCTCAAGTGGTGAGGCTACCATTGCGTGTTATGTATTTAGTACACCTCACAAATGTGATCACAAGTCTGGTGATTGGTATGCGAGCGCAATCAATCAATTTATAGAAAACCACAAAATTAGGGACCCTGAGCTCAGTGCTTAAATTGGCGCTCAATGTGGTGGAGCCATACATTGCAATAAAATAAAATTTCGTGCGCTTTAATGAGATACTTGGAATATACTTGTACTTAGATACAGTTGACAACACTGTACAGGTATCCAGGTACATATTAATTTACTACTTGTATTATTAAATGAGTTCCATAAAGTAGTCATCAAAGAACTAAAATGTGATTATCTGATATGCTAGCAAATTCAAGTGCATATGAGAAATCTAAATAAAAAATAATTATTATTAGTATAGACCCTGTGACAACTAATTAAGTTTTAAGTAATTAACTGTAAAGCGAGAGCTGTTCTTAAAAAACAAACATCTGAATGGCTCAATGAGGATAACTACGTAGTACTGCAGCAGCATGAGGGTCTCGAATGCTAAATCCGTTCATAAAATCTCGTCGTGCACCTAATTCCTTTGAAGTTCACAGAGATAAGTGAATGCGAGTATAGTTACCCCGTCATTAGCATATTCAAAGACGTTAGGGTGCGTGTAAATAGGAAAGGATGTAAATAGAGGAGACAAATTGAGCTTTAGTTTGGTACGCGTGTAGTTTCAAAACGTAAACGTAAAAGTGCCCCGTTCAGTTTTGATTGATAAGCAGAACGAGAACGCAAAGTTTGCATCTGATATATAGATTGACTAGGATTAATATTAATAGGGAGAATAATCGGTTGATGACACTTTAATGACGTCGTTTAATTAAATACTTCAAATTTATACGATATGATATACGGGGTGGTCAGGTTAAATAGATTGAACACACATTCCTGACATGATTTTTCCTAGCTTCACCTTTTTCAGAAGCTATATAGGAAGTGCTTTTTTTTCCATGACCAGAACCAGTCTGCAAAGGATGCACCGGAAGCACCGCAGCCATTTAGGCTTATTGTGCTCACCCAGGTTCTCTTACCGCAACCATTCAGTGAGGCATATCCCCTGCACGAGTTGGTACAGGGTTTTCACTGACTGCGTGTTGAAATTTTCGGGAACTATCATGAGATGTCCGAATATGCGCGTCTGCGATTTGCCAGCGCATCACATCTACACAAAACGTGCATTGCTGTCTCTGGTTGCAAAATCTGCAGTTTGGATCCTCATTGAATTTACCGATCCTCCACAGATGCTCCTTAACAATCAGGTGTCCTGTTAGTAACCCCGTGGTGATCTGGCGTTGCGCTCTGCTTAAAAGCAAAAGTTCCCGCAACTCTCTTTTTACAAGGACCTCTAAGGAAGGTCTTGCTATGGCCATGTCCTGCTTAGCCAGTATCTGTTGTGTTCCTCGCTTATCCAGTAACTAAAAGGCCCCGAATAGCGTTCTTGGTTTTACTTAGGATAGGTTCGGGGCCAAAGTATGCCATACCCGCACCCTGCCTGGCTACTTCATTGGCCCGTTCGTTGCCGATAATAATCCGATGACCTGGGACCCACACCAGCGTGATGCAGTTGTATTCCACCAGGTCATTGGGCTCACTTAAACATTCCCACACCAGTTTGGAAAAGATCTTTGAGCTTACCAAAGCCTTTAAAGCCGCCTGGCTATTGGTTAGGATAAAGATCCGCTTATTTGTGTAAGCCCTCCGCGCACATTGTAATATGGCGTATATTTCTGTTTGGAATACTGAGGCAAATTGGCCCAACGGGAAGCATAACTTCTCCTTTGGTCTATGCCCGTACATTCCAGACTCGGCATCGATCTCAGTTCTGGAGCCGTCCATATACTAGATCAGACTTCCAGGAGGAAAGTTCTGTTCAGGTTCCCGATGCTCAGCTGATTCATTAATTTCTATCTTAATGAGCAGGTTTATATTGCCTTTGGGAGCCATATAGTCCGTCCTCATATCGAGTAAAGGACCCCTTATACTGCCAACGATACTTGTATGATCCGTACTTGTATTAAGTGGGTGACATGAATGCTGCAATCTGTGGAGTCCTCGTCTTGCCTCTCCCATTATCACAATGTGTAAGGGAGGGAGGTCTAGAATGGTTTCTATTGCAGCGGTGGGCGTTGTGCTCATCGCCCCCGTTATGCCTAGACAAGCAAGTCTTTGGACCCTGCTCAGTCTAAGTTTTGTGGTTTCCTGCTTGACCTCGGGCAACCACACCGAAGCCCCATAGATTATTGTGGGTCTGACCATTCTGGTGAACAACGGATGTACCATACTTGGTTTTAAGCCCCACGTTCTGTCATAGGCTTGTCTGGCCACCGCGAAAGTGGTCATCGACAGCTTGACTGTTTAAGTGTTGGTTGCAGATAAGTTTGGAGTCAAAAATCACTCCGAGGTACTTTACCTCCCCCGACAAGACTATCTCGTTTGCACGAAGACGCAGAGGACCTAAACCCTCTAGGTTTCGCTTTCGAGTAAATGGCACAATGGTGGTTTTTTGAGGACTGATCCTCAGACCTTCCTCCACGGCCCACCTTGTTATTATATTCAGGGCAAGCTGCATTCGGTGTCTAACACTGTTGTTGAATTTCCCTTGTACGGGTACGACTAAATCATCGGCATACCCTAAGGGATCAAAGCCGTCTCAGAAGCCCGTCCATGACGAGGTTCCACAGCAGGGGAGACAATACACCTCCCTGTGGATAGCCTCCCGCCATCCCAGCCATCAGAATATCGTCCAGTAGTGATGTGTAGACCACCCTTCCTTTGAACATGCAGTCAATCCACCTGCAGCAAATTTCTTCCACCCCTCTTCCCCTTAAAGCCATGGTGATGGAGTCGAAGGATGTATTGTCAAAGGCCCCTTCGATGTCTAGGAAGGCAGCTATTTTCCAGAGATTTCTCCACATTTCAAGTGAGATGATGGGGTGCTGTTTCAGTAGGAAGTGTTTACGTTAATGTCTTTTCCTATAATCGTGTGTTCACTTCATTATAACTTGCATTGCGTACAATAAGTGTTAAAACCGATTTATTTGACAGCTGTCAAATTGACAGTCATTGTGATCAACAGACGTCCACAAATTTATACACTATTCGTGTTGGGTTTAAATAAAATTTACTGGTTCTGGTTCAAAAATGTCGACTATATTTATTTGTTAACTTTTACAAGAATTTTTTATTTATATAAACAACGCTCTTGTTTTCCTAAGCGTACATGATAATAATTACCTAAGCGAAACCAATTCGGTTAATAGGAGTTGGCCACGGAAATTAAACTGATTCTCCTAGATTGAATGTGCATAAGCTTTCCTATCCTTACTACTTCCGGAAGCAACAATGTTAATTCCTTTTTCATATATCATGTCTTTACGTCTAGGGTAATTTTTGTTAGTAATTTCAGATTTTATGTTGGCTAACCTGATTTGACTTATCGTTTAACATAGGCTTAGTATTGGCAGTTATTTTCAGTGCTTTCTAGATGTGTTTCAAGTTTCCCCCACTCCAAATTATAAAAAATCAGAAAATTCTCTCTCATTGAAAGTTGGCTAGAATCTCATACTAATGACAAATCCCTAATTTGGCAACACTGCCTCTTTTCCATGACGAGGACCGGTATTGTTTGATCATTATCAGGCAATTTACGCATTTATATTTGTGACGTCAGCAGAGCCTGCGCAATGACGACGAATTCAAGTACATTATTGCATAATTGCTTCCCAGCAAAATCATCTAATTTCTTACTAAACCGCTTACGAATCACTAAATTTTCGTCACGTCACAAAATACCCTCCGAAGGGGGGTTATCTCTTGCATTTGGTGGCACTGATTATTTCCAAGTAATAATAATTGATTTTGACACGAAACCGATCACGAAAAGCACATATCTGTACTCGTTAAAAATCATAAAAGAACGTCTCCAAACTAGTGGCAAATTACTAAATTGGCAACACTACCTCTTAATCATAACGAAAAACAATAGTGTTTTCCGGTAATCTTCCAATTTACGCATTTACGTATTATTGTAAATTATCTTTAAATAAAAATCACTGAATTTGTGACGAAATCACAAAATTCTCGATATTACCGAATTCATTAAAAAATTGCTTAAAATTTCAAGAAAAACATCACCAAACTAGTGACAAAATCACTAAATTGCCAACACTGCCGATAGTGGTTGTCGATAATTCTCCAACTTACGCATTCGTGACGTTATTTGCGCATCGCCAATGACGACGAATTAAAGAGAATCATCAATTGTTTTCAAATAAAATCACTAAATTCTCGGACTTGTCTGAACTCGCTAAATTCTAACAGAAGTCACCAGGTTAGTGATAAATACAATAAACTGGCAACACTGCAAAAATAATATCGTTCACGCATTTACAATTGTGACGTCATCGGCGCATGCGCATTGGAGAATTTAAGTGACGACGAATTTACACGCATTGATAATTATTTTTAAATAAAATTTTATTTATCACCAAATTGGTCACGAAATCACTTGATTTTCGACTTCTCTGCACGCACGAAAAGTATTTTGAAAATCTAACAGACCAGTCACTAGACCTAGTGATAAAATCAATAAATTGGCAACAATGTAATTTTTCTATGACGAAAATCAATTGTTAATATTTGCAATTTGAGCGTTCACGTTTGTGACGTCATTGGTGCATGCGCAATGAAATTTTAAAAAAATCACCAAACTAGTGACGAAATCACTAAATTGGCAACACTGTTGATAGTATTTGTCGATAATTATTTGACTTGCACATTTATGATGCAATTTACGGATGGCTAAAGACGACGTATTCAATAAATTCGTCTATTGTGTTTCAATAGAGTCACTAGATTTGTCACTAAATAAAAAGTCACTAGATCTACTGAAAAAACAAATAAATTGGCAACAATGTATTTTTTCCATGAGGAAAACCAATAGAATTTATTGCCAATTTACGCTTTCACATTTGTGACGTCAGGAGCGCATGCGCAATAAACACGAATTTAAGTTCATTTTTAATTATCTTTAAATAAAATTGGATTTGTCATTAAATTGGTTCCGAAATATGTTCGCTTTATTTGTATTCACCTAAACCATTTGAAATTTTAATAGAAAATCACTAGTCCTAGTGACAAAATTGGCAACAATGTAAGTTTTGCACGACGAAAACCAATAAAGTTTACAATTGACGCGTTAACATTTATGACGACACTAGCGCATGCGCAGGAAAGACGGATTGTTAATTATTTCTAAATAAACTACTTGTCATTATACCAATCACTAAATTTTCAATAAGTTTGAACCATGAACTCCTAAATTAATAAAGGACCAATCTGGTTCAAGGATGCTTAATACTGCAATATTATTCAGTTCCCCGTTTCCAAATGTTACAATTAATTGGGGTCCATTGCTGACGTGACGTCAGTAGTAGACCTTTAATTAAATATGACGATTAACGTTCATTACTCTAAAGTGTGCACTCTTCTAATTTCACTTTAATTTGTAAACTTGCGATCAAAAAAATTGATTCACTCTCTGTGTTGTAAATTGACTTTCGATCTATCAATTGAAGATTTAATTTGTAACACGACATTTAATATAACCTCCGAAACTGCGAGGCCGGTACACAGTATACAAATATAATCAAAACGACATTAAATGTCACTCATTTTGTGAGAACGGCGATTGAGCAATCCTATAGATTAAATATCCTTGAATCTGGTCGGACGTTGTCCGTTGCTCACGTCACTCGTCACGTGGGACTGGCGATTGAGCAGTCCTATAGATTGAATATCCTTGAATCAGGTCGGTCGTTTATTACTCCAAAGTGTATGCTCTTGTAGTTTCATGTTTGACGTTCGTTGTTTATGTCATTCGTCACGTGGAATCGGCGATTGAGCCATCCTAAGGATTAAACATCCTTGAATGTGGTCGATCGTTTATTACTCTAAAGTGCACGCCCTTGTAATTTCAGTTTCGTTTTGTGTGGTCTGTTGCTTACGTCACTCGTCACGTGAGACTGGCGATTGAGCAGTCCTATAGATTGAATATCCTTAAATCAGGTCGGTCGTTTATTACTCCAAAGTGTATGCACTTCTAATTTCATTTTGCATGGTCCGTTGCTTACGTCACTCGTCTCGTGGGGCCAACGATTGAGCAATCCTATTTGAATTTAATCGATTGTGTTTCAAAAAATCTCTTCCAAGACAGTTCTCGTTAGAGTGGCCCCCCACTATGCAACTTCTAGCGTCGCCATAGCTACCATGTCTAATATTATACCATGTGATCAAAAATGATTGAATGTGCCGCTGTGTAATAATTTTTTATTGTCCACGCTGTATAGTGTAGAAGTTATTATTGATATCCTCATAGATTGTAAATGGCTGTTGATAATATATATATTGTATATAAAATATATAATATAATTGATAATATTTCAAATGAAAACCAGTGCATTTGACATTTGATTTGAATTCAAATATTTTGTCAGTTTCAATAGTAACCCAAAGTAGTTAACTAATTACAATCCAAAAGGTTATGTTTCCTTTTCCTGTTTGCTTGCAGACATAACTTCTTTGAAAATATTAACAAATAACTGTGACTGCTTTTTCGGAACAGAGAAACGACTCCGAACTAAGAAACGACCATTCTGCTTTATCCTTTATTAATCTTATTCAAAACTGCCTTATTATAAATTATATTTGCATAACACTGCTGACAGTTCATTTGGTAGGTACTATTTGTATGAAAAAGAATTATTCCAAGTAAATGCATTTGTTTTTCACAGCCACCCCTTATCAAAAATTTAAATGATCACGCGGTATAAGTAGCAGGGGGAGTATTCGTTTTGATGGCACTCAATCACTCAAAATAAATAAATAAATAAATAAGAAATCAGAAATTCCCACCGGATCGTTTAAGAAGCGCGGCCTCATAACGCCAAGAAGAAAAATCAAAGTAAGTGAGAGCTTTTTATTACTATTGAAAAACAATAAATTCTCCCCATTGTTGTGTGCATTTGCGAGAGGGAAGCGGTGATTAAAGGATGAATCAGGCCTTTCTGCTTCGGCTCCTTCGCCTCATATTTCTCCGGCTCGAGGAGGAAGAAGAAATATACGCCCACGTCATCTCGACCGTAAGCATCCATATTTACATTTACATATTTTTGAGTGAAGTCGTTAACGCAAGTCAGCTTTTCGAATCGCACACACATAAAACGCTCGCGCAAACAAAACCGACAACTCGTGAAATCTAATAAGGCCTGCGTGTGTGACCGGTTTTTATATATCCGAAAAAATCTTTTCCATCTTGTGATTAATGGAATTTATATCCTCGCGGCATATTTATGAATTACACATTATAAATAATGGGGGTGACGTTTTTTTGAGAAATTGCCGTGCATGTGTGAAATATAAAAAAAAAGAACTTCCCAAACAATTTGTCCATAAAGCTCGATTCTGTTTTGCAAACATATCTGTTAATGTCGCGTGTAGCGAGTTCATAATTAAATCTCATTACATTACTTGTATGAGACATTAAAGCATGCATGGCATTAACGTTCAGATTAAATTCCAGTATCTATGAACGAACAGACATATATTTAGGTCTAGAGACACGGTTGCTCTGCTTATCATGTATGACATATAGCTCAAAATACATAGAATTTCAATGCGTTCATCGAAGTTGAGATGCATATGTATATGCGCATCAAATTACTACATCTAGATGCAATGATTAGATTACATCATTCATATTTCACCAACGACGTAACAGTTTCCAAATGGATTAATTATTTATTCACTTATTTACAGTACTATTACATAGAATTGTCACTTTTATACTCGCCGCTGTACATACAAAAACTACTTTGATTTATTTATTAAAAAAAAAAAATTGTTTCGCTTCAAATTTGTTCTTAGAAACCTCTAACTTCGAGATTTAGTAATGTTGAAAACTGTTTCGTTTTATGGGAACAGCAATATATCGACGGTAATTCCGGGCGAACTATTGTCAACCATATTATGACATAAATTGAAATTAATGTCCCTTAGATGCCAAGTCTAGCTGCCAGATGACAGTTTCGTGCGGGCCATTTCACCTGCCCCGGTGCCATTTATCATTTATTGTCTATCCGACACCTACATTTTCATTACTGGAACGCTCTAGCCTATGTCCGCGCGTTTCCTTAAAACATGTTTAAACTAAAAGCTTAATGTAAATCGACTTCTTGATGAAAGCTTTAAAGTTAAAAATAGTGGAAGCTAGAAAGCAAAGTTCGTAGCGAGGGCTTTCTGTGATTAATTCTTTCCATTTGCCTTTAGTCAAGTTTTCAAATATACAGGGTGACTGACAATAGTTTCACAAAAGAAATCACAAAACGATACGAAATCCAAGAGTGTGGGAAATATGTTAAAAAGTTCCAGAGAAATAATTAATCTAAAACTGTCGATACGCCCCTGGTTAAATTATTCAGTACAAGGCCTCACTTCAACATCTGCTTCTACAATTAACACACTGCAACACGAAAACACTTCAAATCTTCATGTTAAGAATTCCCAGTAGTTTTATTTTAATTTTAATTTAAATTGTATTGTAAGTAAAGTTTATGGTCGCAAGCAACATGTCCGTCATAAACATTTCGGCATATTGTTCCGACCCAATATTACCCGTTACCCTTCCTTTGCATTTTAATCAGAACGAAGAGAGTGTTTACTTTTTAATTATTTTATGACGACGTTGGCAATGAGAATTTAAATTACTATAATGGGGAAAATACATTCATAATCTGTTTGGTTTCGTTTTGTCTGCGGTGCTTAATGACAAATAAATTCGTTATTTATTAAAAATTAAGAAAACTCAAGACGCGTTTTCAACTGTCTATCTTGTGTTCTTAGCTCGCTGGTTGTAAATCGTTCCTCGTTTCGCCTTAAGCATTTTTTTGACTTTGAAGAATTTGTTCGTCATTGAAAGAAATTTGTAAGACACCGGCATTTTGTACGGAACTAAATCATTATGTTCATTCCGCAAGTTAAGTTAATAAAAACAAATGTTACGTCGTGGCTTGTATTTTCAAAGAGAGCTTCGCCTTCATGTTGCTGAGATTACCGTGCATTAAAGAATACTGAATAGAACATATGCACATTGCATCATGAAACACTCACTGAGGTGATTCCTTAACACCTGCATTCGGCCTAAGAAGCCGGTATTCTACAAAGAAGTTTGTTTATTTTAAATAGAATGTAATTATAAACAAAACATGACGAGAAGCGGTCGATCTGAGGAGCATCGCAATGATTCATGAACACCAGCATGGAACACGTGTGCATCAAGTTACAACTTGACACAACATGCAGATTTTTATTCGCAATTAATCCGCGTTTTTCGGTTTTTGAGGCTTTTAAAAGACAACTGTTACCGAGATTGGAGATATGCGTCATCCAGAATCACCGTTCGAACTCGTGATCAAGTTCAACTATTATAATTTCATTTATGAAAACGTTGCAAACGTTCCAAAAAATTCACCATTTTTTTAGAATCTCTAATTTTTTAATCAATAGTTTGAACTGCGATCACTTTTTGACACAACTTTGTACAGGAAATGACAAATTGATACTTAATCGTGCTGTCAAAGCATATTGAAAGATTTAACAATTTTTGTTGCAAGTCGGTTTTGATTGCAGTGAATCCCTCGAGCATCCTCTGTACAGCTGTTTCGGCCCTGTTTGGGGCCTCGCCAGCAGAAGTGTAGCTCGAGACTTACTGTACAAAGTTGTGTCAAAAAGTGATCGCAGGATGTCGCGATTCAAACTATTGATTATTATTACATCGCATTTGCGAATAACCTTGGACAGGTCGGTTTGGTTTGCAGTGGAAGTCTTGAGTTACGCTTCTGCCGACGAGGCGCCAAATAGGGCCGAAACAGCTGTACAGAGGATGCTCGAGGGATTCATTGCAATCAAAACCGATTTGCAACAAAAATTTCTTCTTTTTAGATGTTTCTTTCATTATTAAGTGAAAACAAAAGCCGATCGGCATGAAATTCAAAAAGAAGAAAGAATTTTAAACGAGTAAGAAGGCAACTTTTTAAAATAGAATCGCTTTCCGAAATATAATAAAATTATAATCTTTTTTAGAAGATAAACAAAGACGATTGGCCTAAAATTAAAGAAAAGAAAACGATTCTGTTGAGTAAAAAAACAAAAGACGATCGGCGTGAAATTATTAAAAAGAGAAAACAAACGAATTCTAAAACAGATGAGGCAACTTGTTATGAAAACGTTGCACGTTCCAAAATACATATCGAGGGTAAAATTCAGAATTTTTTCTTTTTGACATTAAATTATTTCATTAACGTCATTATTAAGTGAAAACAAAAGGCGATCGGCATGTGATTCAAAAAGGGAAAAAAAAATTTAAACGAATAAGACAATTTCTTAAAACCGAACGCATTGCAAAATATCTTCACTTTTTTTAGAAATTCTAATTTTCTTAGAAGATAAACAAAGGACGATTGGCCTGAAATTAAAAAGGGGTAAATTAAAAAAAAATATATATGTATATATATATAAGAATTTCGAACAAATAAGGCAATTTCTTGAAAATAAAATACCTCGAACCAAACATGCATTTTTTTTTTTTACAATCTTTTTTTATGAACGATTATACGAAGTAAAAACAAAAGACGATCGGCACGAAATGAAAAAAAAAACTATTTTTTTTTTTGTGGAAGTTTTCAAGTATACAGTGTAGTACAGAACTTGACTTATTTACTTAAACTGCTTTTACAAATTAAAAATAAACTTTCGAACGTAAATATATGTTATTGGCGCCATCTCTTGGCCAACAAGAGAAACTAGTTTTAATGTCGTTCGTATGTTTTGATAAGAATTTCGTTCGTACTCTAAATAACCTTGCAAATTAAGGAAATGTTAAGAAAAAATTAATTAAACAAATTATAATTTACAAAATTATACGAAAGCAAACGAAATTGAAAGATTAATTCATTTTTTGTTTTTCTTCAATATTGTTTTCAGATTTTTCTTTTGCATAAAAAAACAAAAGAAAACTGAAAGCAAAAATATTGCACGTGATTGTATTTTCTTAGGTTTTTTCTTCCATTATACCTTGCTGTGCACTTTTTCCTCTTCATAGGCGGTTTTCAATTGTTTTCTTTTTTTTTTCATTTTAATTAATTTTATTTTGTTTCTCTAACGAAACCAAACTTCCCTTTTAATATACCTTAATTCCAATATCAGTTGTTTTCCTTGCATTTCTTTTAGCGACCGCGGGATGTCTTTCTTCTTTTCCTTTCTTCATTGTTCTTTTGTTTTTCTTAATAATAATAACAAAAATTAAAAAGAAAAATAATTGACAATTGTCTGCGAAATCAATTGTTTTTCTTCAAGATTGTTGTCAGATTTTGTTTATTATTTCTTCGAACGCGATGTATTTTCAGTTTTCTTCGATTTTTTTCTTCCATCTTGACTTCTGATTCTTCGTTGTGCACATTTTTCTTCATAAGCGGTTGCATTTTTATTCCTTTTATTTTCAGTTTTCTTTTGTTGCCTTGACAAAACCAATGGAAGAAACAGAAAAAAATTTGAAAACAAAAAATTTAGAAAAGAAAACAGTTGACAATCAACTGCATTTTTTCTTGTGTTTTATTGTAACTTTAGTCTCCATCTGTTTCTTCTTCCATTCACTGGTTTGTTGTGCCCTTTTTTGTTGAGTGGCGTTTGTCAACAGGAAACACCCTGTAAATTTATTTTGTTTTGTTTTTTTAAATTTCTCTTAAAATATTATTTAAATACCTGCATTCGGCTTAAGAAGCCCCGGTATTCTGCAAAGAAGTTTGTTTATTTTAAATAGAAGCAATTATAAGCAAAACATGCTATCCAAATAAATCACATATTGAAATAACTGATACAATGACAAAAGTGAAATTACAGGCATTATTAGACCACACCGTAACACGATTGATATAACCTCAGCGGACGAGTCAGCGAATCAATTTATTTTATAGTGGGGTTGTGATGGTTCCTCAGGAGAAACAAATACTTTCTGGTGAAAGCGCGTTAATATCTGATGCAAACTTTTTCATTTCTTCTTGCGTTCCACTCCGACTAATCAACAAAGTGTCCAAAAAAATGATATGGCAAAACACATTCCCATCATCTGTACGATTTTGTAGGTCCGAATTTTCTAAAGAAACGCCAGAGAACACGAGAAGAGTTGTCAATGAAATAGAGTCCCAAATTCGTTCTCTAACACCGACATCTATTCAAATAAGAGGAAAAGAAGTTTCCGTAACACATGAACTTTTCTGACGATGATTGACGGAAAAGTTACACAGGTATTAACAGACACACCATCTAGTTCTACATGCATTGTTTGTCTGGCTAAACATAAAGAATTGAATGATCTTGAACGTCTCAAACTGAGAACAGAAACAAAAGAGACTTTCAAATTTGGACACGCTTGGATTCGCTGCATGGAATTTATTCTACACATTTCATATAATTTAGCATTTGAAAAATGGTCAGCAACTACTGTAGAATATAAGCGAAAAAAAAACAAATTAAAAAACATCGTGTCTAGGAAAGATTGCGCTATGAAATGTGTTTCATTATCGACAAACCTCGACAAGGTAGCGGGAAAAGTAACGATGGTAACACTGCGAGAAGATCTTTTGCAACTCCTAAATGAATGCCATTACTGGAGTTGATGAAGAGTTGATGAAGAGCTTATAAAGAGATTTTATATTATTGTGCAAACTATGGTATGTCGACAACGAATCAATGCAGAAAAGTTTGGAGACTATGCTTTTAAGACCGCAGTTGCGTATTGCGTTATCAAAGAATGCCGCTGTTGTATAAAACGAATTATTTATTTTCAATCAAAGAGAGCGATCGATTCAAGGAAAGCCTCGAAGACTCTAGGAGTAATTGTGAAACTTTGTGTCCCATGCAGTCTTTTACATAATCGAAATTTCCGGTCGGAACCATATAAAAAGGTTGCTGTCACCGAATTAAATATCATTCAGATAGTAATTGTGTGATCGTATCCATTACCGAGAATTCGAGGGCGTGAATTGCACTCAAAGATGGATGGCCTAGTGTGTGATCAAGTTCCGAAAGTCCCTCTGTATCTCTCTATCTAAAAACATGGTTTGGCCGAGAAACTAAACGTCAATGCCGTCAAACTCGCACAAAGAGGTTGCTACTTGGGTCCTTTATAGTTTGATTAAAATTTTGGTAAAAGGGTAAGGAGATGAAGTGAAAATTGTTGATTCTTTCTGTAAAGTGAATTAAGTCAGAACTTCTTTCACGCTCTCGCCGTGACAGTTAGAGGAGCAAAGTCTTTGTAAAACATTGATAATTCTGAAAGTAAAGGATAATCCATCCGCTTTCCTTTCCGTCATTTTTTAATCACCAGTCTCTCACACCATACTCTCTCCACGTTTTTTTTTTCGCAGAACAATCAGTCACTGTGATATTAAATTTTTTATATTGTTTGCCTTGTTTTTCTGAATCACTCTATGAACCACACATAATTTCGTATTCCCAGCATGATTAAACATTGCATTGAAATAAATCACTTGTAAACTTGCTAACGACTGGTTATTTGATTGTTAATTGAAGAGCAAAAAGCGATCGGAAGACGATATTTACACGACGGAGTAAATTGTGTGTTATTTACTTTCCGCTTTGCTTGTGCGTGTGAGCTGGTGATTAAGGTAAAATGTTTTCAAACTTCGTGTAAATTTCCCGTAATGACCTGGCGCAGATGGTCGGAAATGTTGGATTCGGAATACATACACATATTGCTCGTCGTATACAATAAGCACAGCAATTTTCAAATGGGTAACAAAATAAAGGGACGACTCCTTTTAATTTATGTGAACCAGTAATGACATGTTTCGATGTTAAAAGAGAGGAATTTTATCTTCAGGAATGTGAATATTTTACTCCTGTTCAAATTTCTTAACACGAATAATAATTAGTGTAATGGGCGAGAGTACGAGAATTATAGTGATATAAACTTGCTCGCTGACGCGATTCTAAGGATTAACCTCATTAGGAATGGTAGCAAATCTGAGTATACAACAATGGAATGAAGATTTAATGCGGAAAGTAGCTCCCCGTACGCCGAAAGCTCCGAATCATTTATACACAAAGCGTGTTGTTCGGACTCATTTCAACTGCTAACTCCGGGATCGAAACTTTTTGTGGATGCGCACGATTACTTTTATCATGAGTAACTAACTCCCTCGTTGACAACGAGCCTAGTATATCGGACAATTTTTTTTTCTCAAAGTAAAGACAACATCAAAACGATGTGTGATTATACACAACGGAATCACATATTTTGACGTCATCAAACTTCTACATCACCATAATATTAAATGAATTAGCAAATCACTTACTCTTTTACTAGATTTATGGCAATTAATTTTTGTAATTTGTTCATAAACAAATTCATTTGATAAGTGATTAATATTCATATAATCCGCACTCACGGTAATTACAATTTCAAACACGTCACACAATGGTTTTCATTGATTACGCACTGTTTAACACAAATTAATTAATAATTATGTAACTGTGATAAATGAGTAAAACCACTAACTCCAAATCCCCGTGCAAACAAACAAACTAGTTAATCAATATTAATTATTGTTAATAAATCCGCGTTTCTTTGTGAAGGTATGTTTTATGTAGTACATAAGCGAAGTGGTGCCTGTTTTGTATACTATACAGATTGCGTACTTTAGAAAACTAATTTAGAATGTGCCAAAACTGATGGTGATAAAAACGGTCCCTGATTATATTTCACAAGCTTCAAGACCGCAAATTTCTCTTTGAGATGTAGAGATACCATACAAATACGGCGCGGCGCGCACTGCAATCTAAATTGGGGCTCGTAGAGCAAGCAAGGAGAATATACTATTCGCATTACGCCGAACGGCTGCTGTATATTTCTCTAAATAAACTCCTAAGCCAAAGCTGGTTCATGTATAAACTTGTATAATACACATATGGCTCCAGGCTAATATCATAACCGGTAAAAAGAATAAGTGGAATGCAAATGCTTATACATATGAAACAAAATTGGAAAACGAAAAGGAAACTAAGATTTAGACTTCATAAAATGTAATACGTATGATTTTACGGTTTGAAATGAGACGGGGTTTTTCACTCATCACGTTAAACATGTCTGCGCGTCTAGTGGAGCCACAAACTAAATAATCTACGCAAAGAACCGCCGTAAATCTCCCCCCCTCCGCTCGAACTTTTCTCGTTTCATATGTGAAATATAGAAAAAGTTGCAGTACTTAATCATCTTTTGTTAGTTTTTAAAGTTCTTTCGAGAGTTGCAAGGAGTAGGAACCGATTTTGTTTGGCCGGAAGAATCAAATGTTGCCCTGTATTTATCATTTTAATGTAGTAGAGTTTGATGTGAGGTTAAATTAATAAATCGGTGGTCCCACTTTAATTTTCATAGAAACTTTGCATCCCCCCTGTCTTCACGATGGTATAATGTTATTTAATTTTCATATTTATGTGAAATCGAAAGAATACTTTTTGTTATTCGAACTGTTCCAATCGTGCACATTACAGTAAACAACGCGGTTATTCTCGTAGATTCGCGATGGGCTCCGTTTGTAAAAGCAGAAGTGAGCGCGGAATTTAAACAATTTTTACGCCTGCGTGTCTGTTAACTGCAAATAAAAAAGAAACAGTTTCACAGCTGAGTATTTTAATGCGGTTGTGAATATGAAATACAGGGTGACTGTTAATTAACCCGACCAAAAGCGATGTTCGAGAGTATATTTCCAAGGTACTGCAGACATTTAAGACGAGCACGCACATTTCAGAGACAATGCCACGATAATTTTGGATGATGAAAAATATTTTACATTATCTAACTCCGAAATAAAAGGAAACGAAGGCTTTTAAACAGACAACATTGAGGACGTTCCTAATGATGTTTGTAAGATATAAGAAAAGAAGCGAAATTCGAGGACAAGATACTAGTGTGGTGCGCCGTTTCGGAAGTTGGTATTTCAAGACCTTATGTTGGGCGAGTTAGGGGTGAAGCTGTAAATGCAGACACTTATATTAGAAGATCCCTCCCTAAATTGGTAAATTTTATTCAAACACGTCATGTTCATGATAATATTATGTTCTGGCCGGATCTGGCATAGTGCCATTATGCAAGAATAACCCAAGATCCGTTAAGGCAACAAAATATCCCATATGTACAGTCGCAATCAAAGATATTGATGTAGAGAAATACTATAGCATTTGGGGTAAGCGCTTCAAGCCAGAAAGAAAGGGCGGGCGGTAGAGATAAAAACTCGCCAGACCGAAACAATTAGAACATAAACAATTTCGATAATATCAGAAACCACTGTTAAGACAAAAAGTTAGTCAGCAGAATTCATTAATTTCTAAAGAAACGCCACTGAACGGCATGAATATACAGGGTGTTTATGTATACAATCGATTGCTGAATTCCTTTAAAAACAGAAGATACAACCGATTAGGATGTAAGAAATTTATTTAAATTAACGCATATATTCCAAGTTTTGTTTCAGATGCAGGAAGAACTCGCATTACCTTACAAAAGGATGTCATAAGAAATCAAGATAGACATGAAAACAAAAGAAAGAACACAAAAAAAACAACATAAACAAATAATATGGAAATACGAGAAAAAAAAAGAAAAAAAACAAAAGGAGATCGACGTTTCTGGAGCGGAATGTAAGAAATTAACAACAGAACAAATCAAAAAAGAATAAACTGCTTGAAGTATCAATTGTTGCAGGAGAAATTAATGGCATAAAAATATTTAAAAAAAGAATTAAATAGAAAGACAGTATTTGATTTTCAAATTTTGATTTGATTTTATTTCGAAAAGTTTCGCGATGGCAATCTTCTTACTTTTTTCGTTTGTTCTCAGCTTCATTTTTGCTTATAAGAAGAAGGGGGAGGAGAAATGAAAAATTTAAAAAAAAGTCAAACGAAAACTTGATTTGATTTTTAATAGCTTCGCACCAATTTTTCATTTGTTATTTTTTACTTCGATTTTTCACTTGTTCTCGGCTTTCTTTTTGCTTACAAAGGAGAAGGAGGAAAAATGTAAAAATACAAAAAAGAAAACAAACGAAAATTTGATTTGATTTTTAAAAGCTTCCGGTCGGAAATCCTCGATTTTGCATTTGTTCTTTTTTGTTTACAAGAAAAAGAAAAAAAAAGAAATATATAAAGAAACAAATGAAAGCTTGATTTATTTAACTTTCAAGGGCTTCCCGTCGGAAAGCGACGAATTGTCTTGCCTCGGAAAGAAACAAGAAAAAAATTATGAAATGCAAAGAAACAAATGAAAGCTTGATTTTATTTTGAAAAGCTACGCGCTGGAAATCTTCGATTTCTCACTTGTTCTCGACTTAATTTTTGCTTACAAGAAGAAGGGGGAAAATGAAAAAAAAAAAATACAAAAAAGAAAGCAAACGAAAATTTGATTTTATTTTTAAAAGCTTCCGGCCGGAAATCCTCTATTTTGTATTTGTTCTTCTTTTTTGCTTACAAGAAAAAAAAATAAATAAATATAAAGAAACAAATGAAAGCTAGATTTATTTGATTTTCAAGGGCTTCTCGTCGGAAAGCGACGTTTGTCTTGCCTCGGAAAGAAACAAAAAAAAAAATAATGAAATACCTAGAAACAAATGAAAGCTTGATTTTATTTTCAAAAGCTACGCGCTGAAAATCTTCGATTTCTCACTCGTTGTCAGCTTCATTTTTGCTTACAAAAGAAGAAGGGGAAAAATTAAAAAATACGAAAAAGAAAACAAATGAAAATTTAATTTTTAAAAGCTTCCGGTCGGAAATCCTCGATTTGGCATTTGTTCTTTTTTGCTTACTAGAAAAAAGAAAAAAACGAAATATAAAGAAACAAATGAAAGCTTGTTTTATTTGATTTTCAAGGGCTTCTCGTCGGAAAGCGATGGGGGGGAAATGAAAAAATACAAAAAAGAAAACAAATGAAAATTTGATGATTTGATTTTTAAAAGCTTCCGGCCGGAAATCCTCGATTTTGCATTTGTTCTTCTTTTTTGCTTACAAAAAAAAGAGAAAAAAGTTAAATATAAAGAAACAAATGAAAGCTTGATTTGTTTGATTTTCAGGGGCTTCCCGTCGGGAAGCAACGATTTGTCTCTTGCCTCAGAAAGAAACAAGAAAAAAATAATGAAATACAAAGAAACAAATGAAAGCTTGTTTTTATTTTCAAAAACTACCTTCGATTTCTTTTTTACTTATAAAAAAATGAAATATAAAGAAACAAATGAACGCTTCGTGCCGAAAATTGTCGATCCTTCAGTTGTTTTCTTTTGTTTTTTTTGTCTTTTCATTTTCAATTGCCCGTAGTCGGATAAGAATCGACGATCGTCTTTTGTTTTGATCCAATTCAGCATTTCGTCGTTGTTTGTTTTAGTTTTCTTTGCTTCTTCTTATGTGCTCCTAATTAACGTTCTATAAGTTTGTCTTTTGTTTTTGAAATTAGTTGCACAGTTCCACAATCCGCTAGATTGTGTTTCGCTCTTGAAAACAAAAGGAAGTAAAGAATACTCGGAATTAAAAACAAATTTAAATAATGAGAAATTAATTTTGAATGTCGCTTTTGTTTTCATAAACCACTGGGCTAACGTTCACTTTTTCATTTGCAGGATTGCGTTTTGTTTTCGAAAACAAAAGAAAGATCGTCTTTTGAAAATGCAAAGAAAACTCAGAATAAAAACCAAATAAATACGAAATAAGAATTTCATATGCAAGTGTAAATCAATTAAGTTCCCACTTTGTGGTTTATCTGATCGTCTTTTGTTTTTCGAAATGTGAGATTAACATTATGTCAACTTTTTTCGAAGTCAAATTTAATTTAGGCTTTTGTTTTTGAAGGTGATGCAACAGTGAAGTTTTCCTTGTATTTGTTTTTCTTCGACATGGAAGGAAGTTTTCTGCCTGTTTTGCGTCTCTTTTTTGTTTCTTTGGAAATTTAACATTCGACTGCAGTTTTGGTTTTTAAAAAAAAGTTTTCGAAAAACTCCAAATAAAAAATAACAACAAAATAAAAAGCGACTTTCGTTTAAAGCAGGAAGTTTTCGAAAAACTCAAAACGAAAAACAACTTTGAAATGAAAATCAATTTTTTTCATCGTCTTTTGTTTTTTTTTCGTCTTTTGTCTAGCTTTTATTTTAGTTTTTATGAACGATTTCACAGTTTATGATAATTAGAATTAAAAACGAACTTAACTTTGAATGATGCTTTCTTTTGAAATCAATGCAACAATAAAGTTTTCCTTTGACGCGGAATGAAGTTTTCTGTTTGTTTTGCATTTGTTTTTGCTTCTTTGGAAATTTAATATTCGAGTGCAGTTTTGGTCTTTAAAAAAAGTTTTCGAAAAACTCAAAATAAAAAATAACAACAAAACAAAAAGCGACTTTCGTTTAAAGCAGGAAGTTTTCGAAAAACTCAAAACGAAAAATAACTTTGAAATGAAAATCAATTTCTTTCTGGCTTTTTTTTTGATCGTCTTTTGTTTTTTTTTTTTGTCTTTTCTCCAGCTTTTATTTTAGTTTTTATGAACGATTTCACAGTTTTTGATAATTGCCTTTTGTTTTCGAAAACAAAATAAAACAAACATACTCAGAATTAAAAACGAACTTAACTTTCAATGTCGCTTTCTTTTGAAATCGTTGCAACAGTAAAGTTTTCCTTTGACGTGGAATGAAGTTTTCTGTTTGCTTTGCGTTTGTTTTTGCTTCTTTGGAAATTATTTAACATTCGTCTGCAGTTTTGGTCTTTAAAAAAAAATTTTCGAAAAACTCGAAACAAAAAATAACAACAAAATAAAAATCGACTTTCGTTTTCTGCTTTTATTTTGTCCGATCGCCTCTTATTTTTGGAAAGATATTCTTTCGCCTTTTCAAGAGTTGATCGTCTTTTGTTTCTAATTGCGCAGTTTTAGCAAATTGCCTTTTGTTAATGGAAACAAAATAAATTAATTCAAAACTTAAAAATTAAAAGCAAAAATAAACGTTATAAAGTGAATATCAATTTTTGTTTTCTATTGTTTATTTTGTTTGTTAGTCTTTTGTTTTTGAAATTAGTTCCGCAATGAAATTCCTGTCACTAACATTGTGTTTTATTTTTGATAAATAAAAAATTAAAAACAAATTTAAACAAGAACTTAATTTTGAATGTCGCTTTTTTTTTCATAAACCGCTTTTCTATTTGCACGATCACGTTTTCTTTTTGAAAAACAAAAGAATGATCTTTCATTTTCAAAAAACATCTTTCATTTTTTAATTAATTATGTTCTGTTTTTAACGTTGAGTCGCTCGTCAAATTTTATTAAAAAATATTGGCGATGGCGTCTCCACTTGCTGATATTTTTTTTTTTTTGTTAATTTTTCAATCTTTAAGGAAGCGGAACATGAAATAAGTTGAGGTTAAACGATATTCTATTAAGGGAATTAAGTCTTCGGGTTGGTTATGGACTCTGAGCAGTTGCTGGATGATTGTAACGGTGTCGGGAATAGGGACTTTGGTGAAAAGAGATTCTACATCGAAGCTGACCAGAATGTCTTGGGGGTCTAAGGACATCTCGTGAATTTTTTCGACGAAATGCCGGGAATTGAGGATGAAAGTTTCACTTTTCCCTCCAAAAGGTTTGAGGATGTGTGGTAGATATTTGGAGACTTTGTAGGTTGGTGAGTTGATTGCGCTGACTATGGGACGTAAAGGTGTATCAGGTTTGTGGATTTTAGGGGGACCATAAAGTCTGAGTATTCTGGAGTCACGGGGATCAAGATTTTTTTGTGTTTCTAGAAGGATAGAAGAAGATGCTATTAAAGCCGTTACGTTACGTAAGGTCGAATTTCGTTGCAAGGTTTGGTAGGAAGGGTCCTCTAATAGGGTATTGATTTCTGGTCAGATTGTACGCGGTCCAAAACTACAGTGGCATTCCCTTTGTCTGCGGAGAGTATGACTATGTCTGAGTTATTTATGAGTTATGAAGGCTTGAAATTCAGTTTTTGTACAGTTTGGTTTAGGGGATTTGGCTGTTTTTAGAATTTAGAAAGTTTCGTGACGAATTGGGTCAGCAATGTGAGAAGGAAGTTTAATAAGGGCGAATTCAACTCCAGTTATGATGTCATTTGGGGTGATGGCGAAATTTGGGCCTTTGGAGGGGACGGAGATTTCGTTTTTGGTTAATTGTAAGAACCTGATCAGTACGGGAAAAGGGTGGTTTATATTTTGTCGAAACGGTTCTTAACCAGAACACGAGATTTCTAAAATAGAAATCTTTTACAGTGAAAATTAAAAGAGATTGGAAGTCTCAAATTCTGACTTCTCTGAACTCCAAACCAAATCGAGACGCAAGAAGCGACTCCTTTGTTAGTAGCGTTTCTAGTTTTAGCCAATTTTTAGCCAGCAATCGTTCTACCCGCTCTCTTCGGACTTGATTTGAATTTTGGCCCTTTATACCCTCAGATTTACTTATTTTGGGTTTATTGGATCTTTCTCCTCTCCTTGTTCGATTTATTAAAGATTATCAAAAAAAACCACTTTGAAATTTTAAATAAAATTCGAAAGTTTTAACAGATAAAATATATATTCAAATAAAATTTTACAAGAACAAAGAAAAAAAGATTTAAATTAAAATTTCTACGAGAGATTTAATGCGAGCCAAACATAAGGAAACCGGGAACTGCAATTTCGACGAGAGGTTTAACACGAACCAAACATAAGGAAACCGGGAACTGCCTTATCTCCCTCGCTTAAGCTACAGTAACTTCCAAGCGAAACTTTTCTCGTTACGAGAGGGCGTAAACGTCTCACTTTTACCGCGTTTTACCAACGTCGGTCGTTCAAGGGCAGAGACGCACAGTGGCGTGATTTTCTATTGCTGAGTCAATGAGAAAAGTTTATCTCGTAACCTGAGATTAGTATTAATTTGAAAACGCATCTGAAGCTCTATAGCGATATGAACATCCGGCTTCTTTCTAAGAACAAGCAGAGCTGATAATCAAATGATTGAATGAAAATAAAAATAAATTAATTCAATAAATTCTCTAAAGCATTCTTCCGGGTCCTTACATCATGTATAGGAGGATTTGTTTTTCATAGTGTGTATTAAGGAATGAGATTCATGATGACGATTGAGTAGTTGTTTGGAAACTAAATGATTGAATTTACGAACGTGGGTAATAGCCACCGGGTGCCGGTGGCTTGTTCGTAGGTGAGTCTGTCAATTAGTTACTGGTCTGTTGTGCTAAGCGTAGCAAGTTCTAGAGGCGAATTATAGTAGCAGAGAGGCTGGAGAGTTGATGTCGGGTAAACAGGATGCGTTCTCGAACTAAGACCAAACTGGTTCATCGAAGAATTTTGTGTGATGAATGGGTTTTGGTATGGTGTTTGACGGTCAGGAAAGTAGCTATAACATGGTTATCACGACAACGAATAAGAAAAGTTAAAGAACAAATTAAACATACCAATTTTATGTTTGAAAAAATTGATTTCAGTTAATTTGTCTTTTCTTTGTTATACATGCTAAATCGTCTGTTGTATTTCTTAAAATGTTTGTTTTTAAAGTGAACACTGAAATTTGAACCGCCAACATTCGCAGCCATCTGGAGGTTTAAGCCTCTCGTGCGACAAGCACAGAATAAGTACAACAAAAAATGAAGGAATTTCGGAAACTGGCTTGATGATAATTCCGCAAGTGTGCCATCTAGTGTCCGACTGGGGAAATTATAAGGCGCACGTCATACGTACAATTTTGCCAACTTTTTACAAAGTCTAATCAAAGCCTAAAGTCGTGATTTAAACGGACTAGTTAAAAAACTCTACAAAAACATTTAATTAAAGGCCGCGAGTGAAAGTTAATTTAAAACGAATTCGTGCGTTTGATTTACTACAATAGCTCAAATTAATCAAAAGAAAAAAAATGAGAGGAATTAAATTGCCTGTGATTGTGTGAAAATAAATGCAAAACAGTTTCGTTTTTTTCTTTCTAAGTTGCTTTAACATTTTATGGATAATTCACAAAGGTACTCATATAATTGGAGAATTTAATATAAAATAATGAAATTCTCTTTCTTTTGATGTTATTACGATGATGGTATGTATACGTGAGGCCGGTTAAATTATAAAGTAAATCGGTAATGAGTTTTTAAATTGCATCTTAAACCAACCACCCAATAAATTCTGGGTAATTAATTCCCAAATTGGTAAAAGACCGAAAACCTTAAGCCGCTTCTCGATTCCGGTCGATAACTAGAGTGGCAATTTAGATGTTAATTATGCAATTAAGCCGGCGAGTAGGTGAGAGCCAAACCCTCCGAATTTGTTATTATTATTTGATTACATGCGCGCAGTGTTCCAAAGCCGATAATACACAAATAATTTTCGGCCACATTAGTAAAACGCAGGAAATTTAATTTTCCTGAATCGTTTTGGGTAAACTACAATTTATGAAAATACAATATTTTTTTAATAAACATTTTAATATTAATAAATAATAAAATTTAAAAAAAGCAAGATTATTTAAGCAATTAACTTCTACAACAAACCTCACTGAAACACCAGTAACAAAAGTAATTGTTTCTGGGATGTATACAGGGTGATTGTTAATTGTACACCTGCATTCATCGCTGACAATTTTTTACTTATTAACGAGCGAACATGCAAACTTACAGCTGATTGTAAAGAGCTTTCGCCATTATGAAGGTCACACGGAGACATAAAACAACAAAACTTTATTAGACACGCAGTAGAATCCACGTGTTTTTTGATTAACTCTTTATGGAAAACTTAAGTACATTACAATATCGCTTCTTCTCGTGTTTCTTTTTTGGCGAAACAATTGTCAATCACCCTGTATTGACCCTTTCCACATCAAACCATGTTTCCCTCATTAAATTCACTAGGTTAATATATTTAAATATTTTGTTTACTTAAATTAAACATGGCGAGCCCTCATAATGAACTAAGCATAATTATATGGCTTTAAATACGCCGAGCCCACTGATAATTATTTGCTACGCACCGTTTGGTTTAAATTAGCTAATAAATATACATATTTCCCTGAAATTACATATTTACACGGCGGCGTTGAAATAAACAAAGTAGGAGTTGCTGAATATTAATTGCACTCTCCCTGTGTGGGCCGTTTGTTTGTTGATTATCAGTGGGTTCAGCTTTATTAAAAAACACTAAAAACCCTATTCACCACTTCTATAAAATAATAATTTCACATTTTAATCCCTTATTTAAAGTACGTTCTATTTTAAATAAAGTATTTAATAAACTTCAATCATTTATAATGTTGCAGGTCTTCAGGTCTTTGTAATATACTCTACTTTCTATCTAACTATTGTATACAGGGTGATACTATACCTGAGTCATTTATTAATTCTGTTGGTAACTCAGACGCTAGATGAAGTGTTACTATACTCGAGTCATTTACTGATACCTCAGGCAATTCAAAGTAGAGTTCAATGCTCTAGCTCAAAAGTCAAAACTTGACTTAAATTTTAAAGTTTCTGTTTAATGTGAAAGGCTATTTGATCGCTTAATATCATATTCCAGAACTAAATAAAGTAAGCCACATAATTGGGTCCGCTGGAAACGGACTTGACGCTCAATTTGGTTACTGCAGGTATGGGTTCGCCTCTTTGAATTTAGATTCTCGATTATTAAAAATAGAATTATCAAGTTAATAATTCGTAAAGCAGACATCACAAAAGTAAGTCGGTAGCAGCCGCAGTCGACAGCTTCAATTAAGCTTGGGATTTACAACTATTTATTGAATCCCCGCTGAAGTGACTAAGTTGGCTGTTGCAACACATGTAAACTATATCCGGGATGTAATGATTAGGTATCTTCCCAAATATATGTAAATATATATATTGTAATGTTTGTGTGTTCGATCCTCACGTTGTACGTCAATTAATGTTATGTTGATGACTCGTGTCCAAGTGGGGGTGTCAATAAATTTAATGATTTTAATGTTCGTGGGTGCGTTTCTACTCTCTCAGGATTTCTCTTTGGGTAGCTCGGAATTTACCCACTTCTTGTTTTATGGCCCCATGGTGGGTACAAACCATGACAAAACGCAGAAAATGTGAGGGGAGAGGGGAAGGAAGTGTCAGTGTTAAATGTATGCGTTCGTAAGTGTCAAAGAAATGTAAAAATTATCGAAAGAGTTGTATGTCTGTCTCAAAATGTACACCGGCCAGCACAAGTCGGTTATCACCACGCCCTTCACAAGGCAGGTGTACCTCTTGCCCTTTCCGATGTATATCTTGTTAAAGTGAACACCCTGTATCGCTGATCACGCTTTTGCCTCAGCTCCTTCACAAGAGCGAGGCGCCCTTCAACGATACAGATCCGTACACAGGAAACACCAGGTATTACAAGTCGGCCTTCACCAGCACACACTTCACAAGGCAGGTGTCCTACCTGACGTAACCTTGTCTATTAGAGGAGCGCTTGTTATTCCCGATTACGCAAATGCCTCTACTCCTTCACAAGAGCGAGGCGCCCTTCGACAATAACAAACGTCTCCCGATGTCCGGTGTTGAAAATGAAAAATTTTGTTTGTTTGTCCAGTATGCGCCTACCTTGCGGAGTCGCCCATCTCGTAAAAAAAAGGATATAGGTTACTGAATTCTGGTTTCAGGTTAAATGTTTCAATAAAATGCCTTTTTATAACCCTTTTTATAATTTTATTCTTCTTGGAGCTGGTAGTCGAAACAGTAGTCGTAGTAGGATTGCTCTTGGTCGTCGACGAAGGAATGCCGTACTTGCGGTGCACTCTCCCTATTTATAACGTCTTTCGTTGTTGATTTTTAACGTTGCCTTGGTTACCGGAACATTCGCGTTTGGATTTAGGTTGGTAACCAAGACGTCACGTTTGACAATTAACGTTTTATCCTAAGTATGAGGATATTTCATTAAAGTTGCACTAAAAATTGGACTAAATATGGAACAACTTAACTTAAATAATATGTAAATATCTATACACCTTATTTTCCAATAGAATGAACAAATGACGTTAAATCAGAAAAATTCACATTTGTGACCAAAACAAAACCAAAAAAAATTCGTCGCCACTATTAAAATGTTACTAAGAAACGGAGGACACACAATATCAAGAAAAGAAAGTTAAAAAAAAACAAATAACTATCGACAACGATATCAATGCCAGAGAAAACAAGTGAATGTCAACAAAAATATTAGAGGAATAAAAATAAACGAAAAGAAAAAAATTAAAATTTTACTAAAAAACGAAATATTGACAGTCATTGGATGTAAAACAAATGACTACCGACAAGGTAAATTCGCTTGAAAAAATGAAAATTGTTGAACAAAATGAGAGACCTGTAAAAGCTAAAAAAATTAGCGAACAATATAAAGAGTGTACCGATCGAATACTACTTGTGGGTTAAATGAATAACTAAGTATAGTAACACCCTGTATGATACGCTCCGTATGATGATAGTATCCCATCTGGCATTTCTATTTAATAGAATAAACACTGAAAATTGTTGGGTAGCCAAAATAACGAATTCAATTTGTAAACGAAATGCGTGTTTGCAGTAAATAAAAAATAATAATTACAATTCCGCTTAGTATGTACAGGGTGGATCAATTTCGATGTCTCTTATGGGCATCTCGGCAACTCTAAGAGATAGAAAAAAAACCAGTGGCCAAGTCTCGAACTCTTTTTTAGAGATAAAGTCAATAACGTAAACAAAAATTGGCTACCTTCTTTTGTTTTCGAGTTATAAGCAAAAATTAACATTTTCAAATTTTCAACAATCGCACATATCTCGTTTATTTTTACAGATATTAAAAAACTGTTTTAACATCATTAGGACACTTTTTTAAACACAATTCAGTGGAATAGTTGGTTTTTTGCTATTTAGTTAAATTTTCGAGTTATAACATAAAGTTATATTTTTTTTAATGAAAATTATAGTAGGCAATGTCATCATTAAATAGAGAATTTTTTTCTGTTTTCAAAAATATATACTTTGTTGTGTTTATTTCGTATAATTAATACAGTAAACCGCTTTTTTATTTTTTCTTGGGAGTAGTATGTTCTTAGTAGGCCATGCCCACATTTTTTTTTGTTTTTTATTAAGTATCAACCAGCTTTCGGGCGAACGTTAATTAAATATCTTAAAACATTTGCATAACCTTGTACCGGCCTAGTGCTATTGATTGATTTTAATTAATAGCTCTAGTTTAGTAACACCCTGTATAAAAGGAAAAAGACTTATTCACTTTGTAAGGTGCTAGTTTCCGCATTTCCATTTATTTAAAAAAAAGACATTGAAAATTGTTGGTTAGCCAAAATAACGAATTCAATTTGTAAACGAAAAGCGTGTTTGCAGTAAATAAAAAAAAATAATTACAATTCCGCTTTTCATGTACTTTTGCGGGCGAACGTTAATTAAATATTTTAAAACATTTACATAACATTGTACTGACCTGATTGGTTTTAATTAATAGCTCATTTTCAGCAACACCCTGTATAAAAGGATGCATGGTGCCATTTTCCTCATCCAGCTTTTTTTTATTTAATAGAAATAACGAATTCGTTTTATAAGCGAAAGCCGTGTTAGCAGCAGTAAATAAAAAAAAATTAATTACAATTTCGCTTTTCACGTCCGCTTTTGTGCGCACGTTAATTAAATGTTTGGAAAAAAAATATATATTTCCACGACATTGTATACCAACCGAAACAGGTAGACGGATGGTCCACCGTCAAAATGAAATTCCCTGCAAGAGTTTAATTAAAATTAAAAATAAAAGGTGCAACGTGTAATTAAATTTAAGCCGCAGTTTTAATTTGCCTTGGATTTAGATACACTCAGAAAGTGCTGCACTTATACAGGTGGTATCTTCGGGAAACGTTCTCCTTGCGTAATTGTTTTTCTGTTGCGCATAATAAGGTCCGCCGCAATACGTCTTCGTGAAGTTCCGCTTGTTTTTGTCCGCCAGCCGGAACCCAACAGTACTTGCGTCTCGGTGGAAATTTATTGGGTTTATAAATCATAGAATACATCCCTATTCTTACCGAATGGTAATGAACCCGGGGAATTACCTCCAGATAAAACTCTATGTTGCCTACGCCAGCTGGAATTAAACGGGGAGGGCACAAAGCGTTTTCTGTTTAAAAGCCAAGGTCTACGTACAAACATCATTTATTTTAAACTCACTTTAAAAATTTCTTCTATTTTGCGACGCCCTTATTTTTCAACGAGATTAATTGAAACGACGTTAGCAAAACTGAGAGAAAAGTAAAATAAAAATGCATTCATTTTTAACAACAAAAAATGTATGTTCTTGCGATGAAGAGCAAGTGACGATCAGAAATTAAAAATTAAAACAAAAAAATCACAAATAAAAATTGATTATTTGTTATTAATAAAACAGAAGATGTAGAAATCATACAAAAGCAGTAGTAAATGAAATTTGTAAGAGAAACTGAAATTCACTAGAAAATAAAACAAATGACCGTCGACAAGAAAATGAAAATTAAAGTGAAAAGTATTGTAAAAAAAATAAAAGGAGAAATATAAAAAATAAGCAAGAGAACGTGAAGCGAAATCAAAATAGAAAAACAAATCACGATTTATCATAATAAACGGACTTCGAACATTTCGCAGCGTTGCCATAGGCTGCGCAATGAATTGATCCTCATATTGCGTAACCATGGCAACGCACCGAAATGTCCGAAGTCTGGTCATAAAAGAGCAAAATCAAAACAGAAGAAAAACGTATTTTTATCCATCAATTCAAGAAACAAATGACGTCGAATTAGAAAAGCAAAGAAAATTGAAAGTGACATTTTGATAAAAAAAAAAAACAAAACCAAATCAACCTTGTCACCAAAATAAACATATTACCAGAAAAGAGTCTGGACAACAGGGAAAAACAAGTGACTATCATTCACCCATGTTACTAAGAAACGTGCGACAGATAATATTAGAAACAAAAAATAAAAAACAAAAAAAAGAAATGACTAACGACAAGAGAAATTCGCTGGAGAAAAACAAAAGACTGTTAACGAGAATATTAGAGGTCTATAACAAAACAAATTTAAAAAAGTGAATGACGAAATATAAAGGTAAAACAAAATGAAAGCGAAAAAAGAGCAGCTGATAATCAGCCAAAAAAAAAAACAATACAAAAGCAAAACAGAGAAAAAAATTAATAAATTCACGACGAGAAATGCGTTTTCATTCATCAATAGAAGAAACAATTGGCGTTATATTGCAAAAATTCGTGAAAAATTGACATTTGAGACAAAAACGAACAAAACAAAAACGGAGGACAGATAATATTGACAACAAAAAACAAATAACTATCGATAGGGCAAATTGGCCCGAAAAAATAAATTAGGTTTACAACAATATTAGGCGCGGAGGAAATTTTAAAAAAGTTAATCGACAAGGAAATGGAAAACAAAATGCAATCGAAAAAACAAAGGACGATCGACCATAAAACAGAAACAAAATGGAGGAAGAAATTAATGCAGGACGAGAAACGTCTTGATTATTTGTTATTAATAAAACAAATGACCGTCGGCAAGAAAATGAAAATTAAAGTGAAAAATATGGTAAAAAAAAAATAAAAGGAGAAATATAAAAAAATAAACAAGAGAACGTGAAGCGAAATCAAATAGAAAAGCAAATCACGATTGGTTATAATAAACAGACTTCGAACATTTCGCTGTGCAATGAATTGGTCCTCGTATTGCGTAACCATGGCAACGCATCTAAATGTCCGAAGTCTGGTCATAAAAGAGCAGAATCAAAACAGAAGAAAAACGTATTTTTACGAAAAGCAAAGAAAATTGAAAGTGACATTTGTGATCAAAAAAATAACAAAACCAAATCAACCTTGTCACCAAAGTGAACATATTACCAGAAAAGAGTCTGGACAACAAGGAAAAACAAATGACTCTCGTTTACCCATGTTACTAAGAAACGTGCAACAGATAATATTGGAAACAAAAAACAAAAAAAAAAAAACAAATGACTACTGATAAATGACCACTGATAAGAGAAATTCGCTCGAGAAAAACAAAAGGCTGTCAACGAGAATATTCAAGGTGTAAAACACAACAAAAGATAAATTTAAAATATTGTGTAAAGAAATATGAAAGCGAAAAAAAGCAGCTGATAATCAGCCATAAAAAGCAACACAAAAATAAAAAACAAAAAGAAAAAATATAGACATTTCAGTTACAAATACAAAAGACGATCGTCAACGGCAAGCAGAAAAGTTCTTTTCTTTTGTTTCTTTAATTGCTTTTATAAAAAAAAAAGAAAAACGAAAGAAGATGAAAACGAAGAATGTCTTAATTTAATTAAAAAACAAAAATAAAAACATTTCAATTACGGAAACAAAAGACGATCGCCAACGGTAAACAAAAAAATTATTTTCTTTTGTTTTCAGAAAAACGAAAAAAAAAAAAAAACAAAGAAGACGAAAACGAAGAATTCAGAAAATAAATGACAAAATCAAAAAACTGAAGAATGTAAGCCTGTGGACGTTTTGGGAATCATCTAACCGAAAAATTGCTACTTTACAGCCTAGGCCGAAAAAGGATCTTTTTATTTGAATCAATTTGAAAGTAGTGTCTGGAGAAAATAAGATAAAAAAATCAAGAATCAAAAAAAAAGGAAAAAGTGTATTTTTATAGACTAGGCGGAAAAGTATACTTTTTAAAATTTTATTTAGTTTCTCATTTTTTTTTTTTGTTAATTGAATTTAATGCTTTTTCTCATTTTTAATATTCCTCTAATATTCTTGCTAACATTTTGTTTTTTCAGGTGAATGATGTCAATTTTTTTTTATTACTAACACGACTTTTTTTTGTTTTGGTTTTTTTTATGGTCGCAAACACGAATGTCAATTATTCTTAAATTTTTCTAATTTAATGTCATTTACTTCTATTCATGACTAAAATTGCGTTCTTCGTCGTTAATTAAATTTTTTCTCTATTTTATTTTTGTTCTGCTATGGTCTAGCATCATTTGTTTTTTCGATTTCATTCTGTTTCCTTTTCTTTTCTTAATTGATTTAAAAAAATATTATCATTTTTTTCACTCCTATAATATTCTTGTTGACAATAATTTATTTTCTAGCGTGAATTTCCCTTATATTGTGGTTGATAGTAATTTGTTTTTTTTTTTAATATTTCCTAATATTACCTGACCTTCGATTCTGAGTAACATTTTAATTTTGGCGACGCCATTATTTTGTTTTTGTTTTGGTCGCAAATGTCAATTTGTCTTTAATTTTTCTAAATTATAACGTCATTCATTTTTTCTATTGATGAATGAAATGACGTTTCTCGTCCTGGATTAATTTCTTCCTCCATTTTGTTTCTGTTCTATGGTCGATCGTCCTTTGTTTCATCGATTGCATTTTGTTTTCAATTTCCTTGTCTATTAACTTTCATAAAATTTCCTCCTTATTTTTTAAACGCCCCTAATTATTCTTGTAAACCTAATTTATTTTTTCGGTCGAATTTGCCCTATCGACAGTTGTTTGTTTTTTGTTGTCAATATTATCTGTTCCTCCGTTTTTGTTTTATTCGTTTTTGTTTCAACTTTTCATGAATTTTTGCAATATAACGTCGTTTGTTTCTTCTACTGATGTATAAAAATGCGGTTCTCGTCGTGAATTTATTAATTTTTTTCTCTGTTTTGCTTTTTTGTTGTTTTTTTTTTTTTTTTGGATGATTATCAGCTGTTTTTTTTTCGCTTTCATTTTGTTTTACCTTTATATTTCTTCATTCACTTTTTTAAATTTATCTTTTGTTTTGTTGTACACCTCTAATATTCTCGTTGACAGTCTTTTGTTTTTCTCGAGCGAATTTCTCTTGTCGATAGTTATTTCGCTTCACGTTCTCTTGCTTATTTTTTTATATTTTTTCTCTTATTTTTTTTACTATACTTTTCACTTTAATTTTCATTTTCTTGTCGACGGTCATTTGTTTTATTTCCAGGTGAATTTCAATTTTTCTTACAAATTTCATTTATTACTGTTTTTGTATGATTTTTACATCTTCTGTTTTATTAATAACTAATAATCAAGACGTTTCTCGTCCTGGATTAATTTCTTCCTCCATTTTGTTTCTGTTCTATGGTCGATCGTCCTTTGTTTTTTCGATTGCATTTTGTTTTCTATTTCCTTGTCGATTAACTTTTTTTAAAATTTTCTCCTTATTTTTTAAACGCCCCTAATATTCTGGTAAACCTAATTTATTTTTTCGGGAGAATTTGTCCTATCGATAGTCATTTATTTTTTGTTTTTTGTTGTCAATATTATCCGTTCCTCCGTTTTTGTTTTATTCATTTTTGTCTCAAATATCAACTTTTCAGGAACGGGTATCGGGGTAACAAAATTATCGGGTATTCCTAATTTATACGTTACAAATATCATAATGTCACGATTCGAAATTACAATTTCGATTAATTTGAATGTGTCGACATTATTGTCGAATCTCAAATATGAAAAAACGATAAAAAATTTCACTTTTTGTCCAATAATTATTTTTTTCGTCCTAGACAGCGGAAATTTCATATTTGAGATCTCAGAATAATTCTGAATAACTTTTATAAATAGTATTTCCGCGTACCTTGAAAAATAAAGATACTTACGTCGATTTCAAATATATATCGATTTCCTCGGAGGTATTATTGACAATATATATTGAGAGTGAGAAGATGTAGGAATTTTCATAAAGAATATATTTTTCTGAGAAATCATTAATAAAAAGTTTCCGAATGTGCCGAACTTGACCATCCTGTACATCCAAAACGAAGCATTTGAGGCCTCATATTTATAGGAAACTTTTTACTTAAAATGAGCTCAGGAATCATCTCTTCAATTTTTTTGTAATCATTGAGTAGCACCCTGTATTTTCAATAATCTTTAAATGATAATTACAAATGCAGTCCTTACTTTCATTGATGAGAAGATACTGGGTGGCCCTTTCTCGCATTTACAATTCATTCCTTACTGATACCTTATCAGAGAGTACGAATATTGATATTTTCACAACATAACTAACTAAGAAAATCTGCCAACACAATAATAACATTTTCTAATTCCCGGCGGCGTAGTTTTGTTTTGAAAATTAATCTCGGTTTACAAGCGGAGTGAGGCTTTGTGAAAAGCTAATTTTTATTCAACTCGGCGACTCTCGAAACTAATTCGTTACTGTTTATGCAAGGAGTTTTGATGCGCGTTTTATGGAGATACGGTACAACTCTAATGCGAAAACTTGTTCATTAAAAAACTATGTGTATATATATGTATGTATACATGTACGCAACGCTTTTTATAATTTTTTTTTTTTAATTGTTGATTTTAAATGTTCCACACAATGCTTCGTCTTGCATTCATAAACCTTCTTATTTCTTTTGTATATGCCATCTTTATACATTATCTGATATACTAGATATTATTTTGCCTTATACAGGGTGTGTTACTACCTTAGGAATATACTCACATCGCGCGATTCTACGTTAAAAACTGCGCAGAAAATTATAGCACCATTCTCCTCTTAGATAACTCATTACGAAGTTATTGGGCTTTGAAAATTGATTTTGCCATCGTGAAAATTATATAAAACATGCAATTGATTGGTTACTTAAATAGTGTTTTCTCGGTTTACTTATAATTTATATTTTATTGATGTTGCGAGTGTATCTTGTAACCGGTATTTATAATACACCCTGTACAGCGAGGTGAAAATACAAGAGGTTGAAAATACACCGTGAGAGATTCGTGAATACTTTAAATTTTGCCCCCGTTTCACGTGACCAAAATTTATGAGCGTCATATTATGTACGCGGGTTGAATTGTTGAGTGAAAAAAAAAATGCCGCCATTCACAAGGACGCCGTCAGCGAAAGGCTTTCCGGCTTTATTATCCGCAATAAACTTTATTTCGCATTTTTCATGTGATGGACAGCAGAAGGGTAAGGCAGAAAAAGCGTTTTGAAGTTATGAAAAATGCTTTGTCTCCTGTACATGTTATGCGAAATTTTGGCGCTTTTTTACTCGGCCGAAGTTTTTTTTTGTATCGCCTAAATTTTTTAACACAATGCGTTTCGAAGTTACAACAGAATCATAATACAGTTTGGAAACTCTCTTTGGAACTCTATAATTATTCTCTAATATTTTACGTTGTTTATGTTTTATATACAAGTGTCGCCTATTTTGAGAAATATAATAGGTAAATTACAAAAAGAAGATACCACCCTGTATATAGCATCTATATTTTCCTATGGAACTATTAAAAAAAATATTTTTAAAATTTTGAACCGATATCTTTGAAGTTTTAAAAAGTGAAGAGAGAAAAAAGGAAGTGTCGTTATAGTATTACACTGTGAAAGTTTGCCAAGTAAAGCAAAAATCCGGTAGTATTTCCCGTGGAAAGGAACACACAGGCGAGGCGACGTCAATCCTTCAGGATAATAAGCAAGCAACTTCGAAGTAGTTTCATTAAAGTTGGATCGAGCCCATGAGCCGTCAAGGCTTCGGGTGTTCTAACGAACACGAAAAAGAACACTGATTTATTCTTCAATAAGGATTTTCGTTTTCTTAATTTGCATCCCTAGATAGGTATTGACGGGAATAATTAAAATATAAAATAAATAAATTTGTAAACTTCAGACATATACAGGTGAAATAGCGTCAATCTCGAGATAGCTTTTTCTAAATGCCGTTGAAAGACAAATTCATCCTCGATTTGTAAAATGTATTCAATTAGGAAAGAAACAATAACTATTTGTTATTAAAAATTTTAAAATTGTAAAAATTTCAGTTACCTTTAACTTGCTTGTCGTTAGTCATTTGTTTTTTTCAGAAGAATTTCAGCGTCATATTTTTCAGTTTCATTTAATTTTTCTTTCTTTGATTTCCTATGTTTCAGGCAGGTGTGATATCCCGAGGTCGCGCGCTGACAACGTTCTGCCGATCATGTGTTTACCGTAACTTGCGAAAATGTCGGTTTCTTACATCTGTTCGATAAAACGACGTTAAAAAGTTAAGCCCCTATAAATAGTGTTGAGTTGTTTTCTTTTTGGTTGCACCCTTATGCATGTGTACCTTCTAATTTAAAATATTGATAATTTTGTTTATCAAAAATTTTTCAATCTGAAATATTAGGTAACGTTTGCAATGACTTAAAGTGAAATGAAATAAAAAGACCATTCTCACATTTGATCGTCTGTGGGCTCCTTTCGGACAATCTGACTTTTTTGAAATTTCTTTGGAGCTCGTTTTAAATTTGCCGCTTATAAAATTGTCAGACTTGTACATAGATGGCGCCACCGTTTCCTTTATTGATTATAGATTTATCGCCCAATTAACCGGAAACAAAACGTCATCGATTTGTTTAAATTGCGTTTTCCTTTTCGATTTTTAACGATGCGTTTTTCACGTGTGCAAAAATTCGAATTAGTCATTTCAGACAGTTACAGAGTCATTCTATGTTAATCAACCCAGCAATTTATTTGACATTTTTAAATTTATTGCATGTTCATAATTTTTAAACATTCGGTTTCGTACAATCACGTTTGACGACCTCTGAGCTCCTCGATAACAAGCATGTTTGACCGTCTATGACAAACATTCCAAACATTCCACTTACAAAAAAGAAATTGTCAGATTTGCACATACATGGCGCCACCATTTTCTTGATTAATTATGGACTTATTACGTAATGAAACAGAAAAAAACAGAAAACGTCATTAATTTGTTTAGATTGCGTTTTTCGTTTTGTTTTTTTTTTTAACCGTGAAATTAAATTACGCACAGTATTACGGGGCGTAAAAATAAAACAAAAATTCAAATTAGTTGTTTCCGACAGATACAGAGTGATTCAGTTCACTGTTAACCACACCAGCAACTCATCGACTTTTTTTAAAATTTATTGCAAGGTTTCATAAGCATTACTAAAAAAAATAAATAAAAACCGTCTTTCTGACATGCTTCCGGTTCCAGTTCCAGTTCGATCTTTGAGCTCCTTGATAACAAGCGTTAAAACGATCATGTTTGATGATCAATGAGCTCCGGAAATTGTCGGACTTGTTCATAGATGGCGCCATCGTTTTTTTATTTGTTATGGAAGTATGTACCTATTTGACCCTGCAGCATATGTTGAGTACACTGAGGAAAAATACTCTACTTGGCGGAACGCGTATCAATGCAAGCCAGTATTTGCTTCTGGCGTTGTTATAGTCCGGCAAACTATACACCTCATCGCTGGTGTTGCATAGTCCGGCAAATCGTACACATTACCCTCTGGTGCTGGTACAGTTCGGCAAACCGTACATCAACTGCACCTACTTCGTCGGCGTCAAGTCGTGTCATTGATGGGTAGATGAAACAGAATTTAAAATTGATCTCTAATCCCGGTACCAGTCGTCTTTTATATGGTTCATACCGGAAATACCGGTTACGAACAAAACGGTGTGCGCGGGATTAAGATGCACACTTGCCCTATGAGTCATCGTGATTTTCCTATAATCCATTCCTTATCTATTTACCATCAAAGTATGCTTTGAAAGTCTAGTGAGATATAGATTTATTATTGAATTAGGCAATGTTGTAACAACATTGTTGTGAAACCACCAACACGCCAGTGTAGTGAGTAATTAATTAGCTATCGTAGATATTAAATCAATATATTTGAACGTTTAGATTTTCATTTTAGTAGATGTGTTCGACCTTACAAGTTAATTTTCGATTATTGTTTAGGTTTTTGTAAATCTTCAAAATCGATAATGTGCAAGACAGTTGCAATTTTTAATGTATACCTAATTCTCTGTAACCATGGAAGTTTAACTTTCCCAGTTTTAACCCTCATTAATAACATTGCAGGTAACTAAGCTCGATTAAACATTACGTTTTATAAACGTGTCGTTTTTTGCAATGTATCTTTTTTTTTTATTTTCTATGAATATACAGGCAGGGTAAAATTCATGCTTCGATTAAAATTGAGTTATACCTGTTTCACTCTTTATTTTTCTGGTCGTTCCCCATCGTGTGCATGACTCTATCTGTATATCAATCGATTTAAACATTATGAAAATACGTGCATTGCACTGAGAATACTGAATACACTGAAGTCAATATGATTACGAAAATACATAAAATCGCAATAAACCGCAGTCGTCTGCAATCCACTTAGGAATACATTGGGGCTTGTGTACTACTTTTAGTTACGCAGTGTACAAATTGATTGCGCGTACGCCTCTGTTCCGCAACCAATTTACGTGCGCACGTTTATACTGGGCAAATAAAATGAAAGCTAATGTTTGATTTGCTGATTTGAAAGGTAGTAAATACTGTTTGAAAATATAACGTTTAATACGTTAATGATTTTTTTTCTTGAAGAGCAATACGCTAATACACCGTCTGAGTTACCGTTGACGATATAAGTTCTAACCCCTAAGGGACTTTAACCAAGTTTGTTTAAAAAAAATATTATTTATCAAGGAAGTATCTATGTTCAGAATGCATAAGTTTGAGTGAAGAAAATTAACAAAGAAAATCATAAACGAAATCAAATCTAAAAGTAAAAAGAACCGAGGCAAATTTAGGAAAAAAATGAGTAAATTCATCACGAACACGCATTTTTCTTCAGCGATAGATTGAAGAAACAAAAGACGATCGTTTGAGAAAACGGCGACGTCAAATTAGAAAACCAAACGAAACACCGCCGTTAAAATTGCAATAATATTAATAAAGAACAGATGACTATTGACAAAGAAACGAAGCTAATGACAAAAGAAGATAAAATTAAAAAAAAAAAACGTCGCCGAAATGTCAGAAAAAATAAAATGTTTGTACATGAGAAAATCAAGGGTGTAAAAAATAAGAACAAAGTCAAAAATGAACAAAAAGAAATGAGAAACAATATCAATTCGAAAAATAAAAGCAAATGACAGTAGACCGTAAAAAAAAGCAGAAACAAAATAGAAAGAAAAGTATATTAGCTAAAGTAAGTAAAAAAACAAATGACCATCGGCAAGGAAACGAAGCTATATGGCAAAACAAAAAATAAAAAAAATAAGAGGTGTATAAAAAATTAAAAAGAAAAAAGTAAAAACGACGCTATATGACAAAATAAAAAAGGTGTATGAAAAGAAAAGAAGAAGAGAAGTCGATAATTAACAAAAAAGAAAAGAGAAACAAAGTCAAATTAAAGAGAAAAACAAATGACTGTCGACAAGGAAACGAAGCTATATGACAAAACAAAAGCAAAATTTTGCTAAAACTAGCCTGACAAATATATGTACATGATTGTCAATAAGAAAATTAGAGGAGTGCAAAAACTTAGAATAAAGTCAAACATTAACAAATAAAAATGGGAAACAATCTTAAATCGAAAAACATAAACAAATGACAGTAGATCATGAAAAACAGAAGCAAAACAGAAAAGAAAACATATCCACAGCATTGAAAATAAAGTAAAAAACAAATGACTGTCGACAAGGAACCGAAGCTTTATGAAGAAACAAAGAAAACCAACAAAAAAGGAAACGGAAACACAGTCAAGGTAAGAAAACAGATGATTGCCGACAAGGAAACTAAGCTACGTGAAAAAACGAAAATATTAAATTTTTTAAAATAAGAGGTGTAACGAGGCTATATGACAAAACAAAAAGAGGAAAAAATAAGAAATAAAAAATCAAAAATTAACAAAGAAGAAAAGGGAAACAAATGACCATCGACACGTAAGCGAAGCTATATGCTGTATGACAAACGAAAAATAAAAAAATAAGAGATATAAAATATATAACAAAAAAGTAAAAAATTCGAAAATTTACGAGAGACACAAAATCAGAGTAAGAAAACAAAGCTGCATGACAACACAAAATAGTAAGAAAAAGTAAAAAATTAACGAAAAAGAAATGTGAAACAAAGTCAAAGTACAAAAAACAAATGACCATCGACAAGGAGACGAAGCTGTAATAATAATAATAATAATAATAATAATATTTATTCATCAAAAATACATGAAAAGTCAAAAGAACAATTGAAAAGAAAAGAAAAGAAAAATTGAAAATGAAAATGAAAATGATGAATCTTTAAAGTAGTTTACATTTGCAATATACTAATATTTAAAAATTCTTGTATTGTGTAGCAACAGTGACTGATCAACATCCTCTTAACTGCCTTTTCAAAACCTCTGGGCGATTTATTTTTCACTTCTATCGGTAATTTATTATAGAGTTTGGTTCCCCAATAGTCTTGGCCTTGCTGGGTACGTTTCAATCGATGGAAAGGTACTTGAAACGCATCCTTATTTCTGGTGTTCAGCTTATGGACTCCGTTTTTTGGAAAATTATCTTGATTGTTGTGAACGAAATTTACACTGGCTAGTATGTATGCGGACGGAACAGTAAGTATCTTCGCTCTTCGGAAAACTTCTCTACAGCTGTCTGTTGGCCGGAGACCGTGGATGATCCTCACAGCTTTCTTTTGGAGTAAAAAAATTTTGTGTGCTTCTGGTGTGATACCCCACAGTAGTATTCCATACGTTGCTACGCTATGAAATTGGGCAAAATAAAGTTGTCTGGTAAGTTCCTCTGTTGAAAGTTTGTACATTCTCCTTAAACAGTATAGTGTGGATGAGAGCTTTCTGCTTATATTGGTGATATGCGCTGCCCAGTTTAGTTTTGGGTCCAAATGAACTCCTAGAAACTTTATTGATGCCGTTTCCTCTTTAGTCCCAGCAAAAGTTAGATGTTGCGTTTTTCTTTCATTTAGTTTTAATTTGTTTGTATTGAACCATGTACTCGCTTGCTTGATAGCTTCATCAGTTGCTGTTTTTAGTTCATCTTTTGTTTTTCTGGTTACTAGAAGGTTAGTATCATCGGCATATAAGCATACTTCACACGCATTAATATATTTTGGAAGATCGTTGATGTAAACTAAGAATAAAACAGGGCCCAGTACTGATCCTTGAGGGACTCCACAATCTACTTTTCGAGCATTCGACACTTTACCCTTCCATTGCACTTGTTGTTGTCTGTCTGCGAGGTATGATTGTATTAAATTATTTGCTACGCCTCTTATCCCATAATAATTTAACTTTTGCAGCAGTAATTCGTGTGGCACAGTATCAAAAGCTTTACTCAAATCACAGGTAGATAGTTCACATAATTCTTTTTTATCATAGGTTGTTAATATTTTTTCTATTGTTTTTAATATGGCAGTAATTGTTGATCTGTTTTTACGGTATCCATGCTGTTCATTAGTAAAGATGTTGGATTTTTCAAAAAAATTTAGAAGCCTGTTTTTTACTGCTATTTCAAAAATTTTAGAGAACACTGGCAGAATTGATATCGGCCTAAAATTACTGCAGTCGTCGAAGTCATCTTTTTTATATACAGGAGTAACTTTTGCCACCTTCAGTTCGTTCGGTACATAACCTTCAGAGAAACACTGATTTATAATTAGAGTTAGAGGTGTTATTATTTCATCTTGAATTTCCTTCAGAAAAGTTGTTGTCAATCCGTAGATGTCTTGCGAATTTTTAGATTTCAGGGAGCAAATGATATCTTTCACCTCAGCTTCTGTTGTTTCAAAGAAATAACAAGATTGTAGTGTGTCAACCGTGTGTAGTTTTAGTAGATCTAATGGATGTTTGCCAGTATTTCTTACACTTTTTGCTGTGTCGCTTCCTATTGTAGTAAAAAAAATATTGAATTCATCAGCTGTCAGGTTGCTCTCCACTGTTTTATTGATTTTTGTAGCTTTAGAAGTTTCTGCATTGATAACATTCCATATTGCTTTCTGTCTATTGCTAGCGTTATTTATATAATCCGCAGTTTTCTGTTTTCTTGTTTCCGTAATTTTTCTAATATAAATTTCTTTATAACACTTATATGCTTTGCTTGATTCTTCGTCCTTTTTTACTTTTGCGATCACATCTAAAGCATCCAGAGTACTTTTCACAGACTTCAATTCGTCTGTTAACCATGTCTTTCGATTGTTAAACAGTTTTAGCAATTTATGTTTTTCGGGACAACATTTGTTAAATTTTGCCATAAAAGTTTCATGGAATACCTTGTAGGTATTTGTTGCATCACTTTGCTCCAATACCCGTATCCAATCAATTTTCTTCAGTTCTAATTTTAAATTCCTCATATTGCTCACCGAAAATTCTCTGTATGTGATCTCAGATGTTCTTGTTTCGTTTTTTAAGTCTTTCAAATCTACGATTACTTGTTGTCCTAAGTGGTCAGAGAAATGTAAATTTTTTGTGAGGGTTCCTTTTATCAAATCTTGATTAATATTGGAAAAGATATTGTCAATACAAGTTGATGTTGTATCCGTGATTCTGGAGGGCTTTTTCATCAGCATACACATACCATAAGAAGAAAATAAATTTACGATTTCTAACTTTTCTGCAGTATCGATCAGAAAATTGATATTAAAATCTCCAACAATAAAAATATGCTTGTTAGAGTATCTGTCTAAAAGAGCATTTAATATTTCAGTTAATTTGTTTTTGAATATTTCGTAATCTCCTGATGGCGATCTGTATAAGACCAGAATTATAGTATTTTTTAAAGGAATATGTATTGCAGCCAGCTCAAAATGTTTATCTTCTGACAGTGTTTCGAGTTCAATAACTGATTTAAAAGCAATGTCTTCTCTTATGAAAATCATTACACCTCCATTTTTAAATTGTTTTCTGCTATAACTAGATCCGAGATTGTAATTTTCTAGTTTAACTTTATTTATTTGAGATTCATTTATCCAATGTTCAGTGACACAAATTATCTCAATTGAATCATATAAAGATTGAGCGTTTATTTGATCTATTTTATTAAAAAGTGATTGAACATTGATGTTTAAGATTGAAAAATCTTTGTTTTTTGTTCCTTGTAGAAAAGACGTGTTTCGAATTTGTGCAGTAGTGTCATTGGGTGGGAGTCTATACATATTTGATGCGCTTTGATTCGTTAATTGCTACATGTTATTTATTTTATTTTTTTGCAAATGTTCAATTCTTTTATAACATGGACAATTCGTATCCCATGAGAAATGTTCCTCATCTAATTTTAAGTTTAACTTTTGGTTTGCTGTGACGCAGTTTATGCATTTTTTAATATCATTTGTGCATTGTTTGCTATCGTGACTTCCAGAGCAGATCGCGCAGGTTATTTCATTTTTACAAGCTGCAGAAATGTGACCAAATCTGGAACACTTGAAGCATCTAACTATTGATAGGTGTTCTGTAACGAAACATCTAGACCAACCAATAAATACCTTCATTTCGTTTTCTTTGATTCTATTTATTATTTCATTTGTTACTTCTAATACAATATTAAACTTCTTATTTACTATTTTACTTTTATGTTTTATTTTTATGTGTTTTATTGAGTCTTCATTTAAGCGATTTTGATTTATCAATTTACCTATGATATTTTGGTCATACTCCTCGTGAAATATTCCACTCACCTTTATGCACGGTTGATGCAATTTTGGAGTTCCAATTTTATAATCTTCTCCTAAGTTTTGAGCGACTTTTTCGGCAGCTTCCTTGTCGTTACATTTTAATATTACACCTCCTTTTCGTGTGGATTTACCCATCTTAATTCCTATTTTTAGTTTCTCCGGTTTAATTACTTCTCTAATATTTTCTATAATCTGCTTTCTATCACTAGGCTTCTTTGGTACGACTATTATTACTTCTTCCTTTTGCTTTGTTACTTCGCTATACAATTGTTTTTTAGGACTCTCAGTATTTGCAGTATTTGCACGTGTCAAGTTATTTCGCACATTCTGTTCAATTCTGCTATTATGTTGCTGTATTTGATCGATCTGTGTAACTATATTATCCAGTTTATTTGTAGTTTCTTTGTTCTCACTCTTTTTTATTAATTTATTTATAATTTCATTCTGGTTTTCTACCATCTTATACAATTCAACGATTATCTGTAATAAATCTTTCATGTCTACATTTTCCTTTTGCTCGTAATCCTCAACGTTAAAGCGTGATGTTTTACAATTTTCATACTCCTGTCTTGTTTCTTGACAACAGAAAACCGTCCCGTCATTTAAAACTGCATTAATTAAAGACGCGCAACTTGGGTGAAATTTTGCTCCACACTGTATACAGTCGGACGATGTCACAACTTTGCTCTTACATTTTTTACATCTTTTATCGGGATTCATTGTCTAATGTTTATATCGTCTTTGATTTTAAATTGCAACCCAAAAACATTACCGTAAGTTTTCATGCGTTCTTTAGCTTCGGTTTTTAAGTTTAATTTCCACACGCCCGGTACGAAAACACGCGCACTTCGGAACAAAACCAGTTTTTATCAGTCTATTAGTTCTTTTTTTCTTTCCAAAATGAAATATGTTATTTATTGTCAACTTACTGTTGCACTGCCGTACTTTGATACAATTAATTCACTTTACAAATTAGCGAAAAACTGCTTCTAATAGGAGCACATTATTAACACGACAATTTCGACAATCACTCGACAACACAAAAAAAATTTGTGACAACACAAAAAAAATTCGCTGGGATAACCCCGAGAAAGATATTATTATTAATAAGAAAATTAAAAGCGTTTAAGAAATAAGAAGAAAAAAGCCAAAAAGTTAAAAAATAACAAAAGAGAAAAGGAAAACAAAGTCAAAGTAAGAAAACAAATGACCATCGACAAGCAAGCGAAGTCTTATGCTAAATGACAAACGAAAAATAAAAAAAAGAGATATAACAAAAATAATAAAAAAGTAAAAAATTCGAAAATTTACGAAAGATAAACAAAATCAAAGTAAGAAAACAAATTATTGTCGACAAGGAAACGAATCTGTATGACAACACAAAATAGCAAGAAGACAAAAGTAAAAAATCAACAAAAAAGAAAAAAGAAACAAAGTCGAAGTACAAAAAACAAATGACTAGGAAACGAAGCTGCATGACAACACAAAAAAAATGTCGCTGGGATTACCCCGAGAAAGATATGATTATTAATAAAAAAATTAAAGGTGTATAAAAATAAGAAGAAAAGTAAAGTCAAACAATAAAGGGAAACAAAGTCAAATCGGGGAACAAAAACAAATAACCTAAATAAAACAGAAAGAAAAGTAAATTCATAGTGAAAGACGTATTTTTCTTCCACAATAGAAAACGCAAACAATAATTGAAACTGACAAACGGTGGAAACAGTTGACGTCAGAGCGGGGAGACGCCAACGTTGAATTAGAAAAGTGACCAAAAAACCAAAAACGTCACTAAAAGCGTTAAATTTAATGACAAGTTTGAATACAATCTTCTCCTCATTGAATGACGGACTCTTTCGAAAACACCAGGGGTGTTCCTTATTGCATTACATCTTCGACTATCCGCTTCCTTAAATCATTTTCAGTTTTCACTGGAATGGTATAAAGTAAGGGCGGTATTCATAGTCGTGACTTAAGAAAGCGCTTAAGACCGTCTTTCGTAAGTTCGTCTTATACGTTTAAGATTGTCTTAAGCTGCTACGTGAACTTTGATAAGTCAATGACAACATTTTCAATATCTCGTATATTCCGCAGTAGAAATTAAAATTGTTCGTCGCTGCAAATAATTCTTCGTTATTCTACTCCTTCAAGAACATGTTCGAGACAATTCTGGAATGTTTTTAAATAAGATGGCCTTACGTGAGTTAAGACTTCAAGCAAATGCTTAATATTTTGTTAAAATCTGTCTAAGACATTGCGTAGGATTTTCTTGAGTATGAGAACTGACTATGAATACGGGCCTAAGGATTTCCAATATCCCTATAGGAATTTAAGTCTAGAGATCGAGCACGACATACACGAGGTCAGCCTCGACCAATACAGCGATCTTAATACGTAGTATTTATATAAAAAAATATTGTTTCCTGAAAATCTTCATAACACAGTATCTTCGAAACGAAGCGATTATTGAAAAATCATCTAAGATATAATTATTCATGAAATAACCCAAAGAACCACTTCTTGAATTTTTGCCGTATGTTTAACAAACACTCTGTATACTTAATATGTAGCTGTACAGGATGTCCCAAGCTTCTGAGCTTTTGTATAGAGTTTATCAAAAAAATGTCTTAGGTTGTGTAGATTTCCATTCCATTCCATAAATGAAAATTGAACGAATAGAAGAAATAAAAGAAACTGTATTTAAAACAGTTGACGATTAAAAAAGGTTCGAGAGAATCAGAATCTGATCATCGAATATTCAAACAAATGACGATCGGAAACCAATGCGAAAATTTGACGAACAAGAAAAATAAGATACGTCAGATTGTGATACAACTTTAAACAAAAGAGGACGATTGAAACAAATGCGAAAATTAGAGGAACAATTGAATAAAAATCAGAAATGTCAAAATCAGATCGAAATTTAAACAAAACACAGTCGAATTTAAACGAAAATGAATAATTTTTTAAATTTAAATTAATTTAAATTTATCGAAATTAAATAAAAGACGATCGGAATTTAATGCGGGCAAAAATCGAGAAAATAAAAATTATTTAACAAAGATTCGAGATAATCAGAATCTGATCGAATTTGAAACAAAAAAAAACGATCAAAACCAATTCGAGCATTTGAGGGACAATTTAATAGAAATCAGAAATGTCAGAATTTGATCGAATTTAAACAAAAGACGATCGAACTTAAACCAAAAAGAATAATTTGTGAATATCGAGTGAAAAATTTTAAAATTCACCATTTTATTGAAATTTAAGCAAACGAAAATCGAATTTAACGTCGACGAAAATTGAGAAAATCAAAATTATTTAAGAAAAATTTGAGATAATCAGAATCTGATCGAATCTGAAACAAAAAAAAAAAACGATCGAAACCAATTCGAACATTTGAGGAACAATTTAATAGAAATCAGAAATGTCAGAACCTGATCGAAATTTAAACAAAAGACGATCGAACTTAAACCAAAAAGAATAATATGCGAATATCGAGTGAAAAATTAAAAAATTCACCATTTCATTGAAATTTAAACAAACGAAGGTCGAATTTGTCGCCGACTAAAATTGAGAAAACCAAAATCATGTAAGAAAGATTCGTGAAAACCAGAATCTGACCGTCGAATTTTTAAACAAAAGACGACCAAAGCCAACTTGAGGAACAAGACAGACGGACACGTTAGAATCTGATCAAAATTGAAATAAAAGACGGACGAAACAAATGCGAAAATTTGAGGAGCAATTGAATAAAAATCAGAAATGTCAAATCTGATCGAAATTTCAACAAAAGACAATCGAATTTAAACAAAAAATAATAATCCGTAAATATCGAGCTTTTGAAAGTGGAAATTTGATCGAAATTTAAATTTAGGATCGAATTTAACGCGGAAAAGATTCAAGAAAATCAAAAATCATTTAAGAAAAATTCGCGAGAATCAGAATGTGATCGAATTTTAAACAAAAAATCGATCGAAACCAACTTGAATACTTGAAGAACAATTTAATAAAACCAGAACTGTCAGAATCTAATCGAAACTTAAACAAAAGATAATCGAATTTAAACAAAAAATAATAATCTGTAAATATCGAAAAAAAAGTGGAAATTTGATCGAAATTTAAACTTAGGATCGAATTTAGCACGGAAAAGATTCGAGAAAATCAGAATGTGATGAAATTTTAAACATAAAATCGATCGAAACCAATTTGAATACTTGAGGAACGATTTAATAAAACCAGAAGTGTCAGAATCTGATCGAAACTTAAACAAGAGATAATCGAATTTAAGACGATCGAAACCAATGCCAAAAAATCGGATACGTCAGAATCTGATACACCTTTTAACAAAAGACGAAGATCGAAACAAATGCGAAGGTTTCAGAATTATACGAGAAATAAAAAGCATTCGATAAGCATACATAAGCATACAACAACAAAGAATTTTTATGTAAATAGTACAGCTGCGCAGCCTTGGTCTTGTTTATTAATCTTAGATTTCATATGTTCGTAACTTGCAGGTGTGCAACCTTAATCTTATTTACTAATTACTTGTGCATACAGGTGTTCACAGAATATCTCTGTTGTTATCACATGCAAAAGCCGAAGTTTTTCGAATTTTCTTTTTTGCTTAACAATCTAATTTTTGCATACAAAAATGGGATTTAATTGGACGTGGCTGTACAGGTTTTATACATCATAAATCATTTAGACGAGTGTCTTTAAATGTCTCTTTCGTATTTAATAACAAAGTACAAAGTCCCAATTTTATATAATTTGTTATGCGGAATGAAAATCTATACAACTTTTATTACGATTTTTTTCTGATGAACTGTCTATAAAAGAGAAGTGATTTGGGACAACCTGTAGATAAAGATTTTATTAACAATTTCATAATCAAATTCTGACGAATGTAAAACTGTATTGTCTACACGCGCCGCTCAATTAACGAAGGATTTTTTTCTTTGTTGTTAAGGTTGCTTAACACCTTTCGTCTTAATTAAACTCAAAGGGTTTAATAACGGAAACCGATAAAGTAATAAGCGGCAAGAAGTTTTAAGCAGATTAGTCAAATGCGATTAGAAATTTCCTCTCTTCCATCTTTCATTACTGCTATTTGCTGGCGGAATTAATTTTAATTAATTAAAGAAGATGTAATTGATTTGAATCGTTCGCTTTGAATTTGGAAAGCTTTAAAATGTTAATACCTAAAAAGCGATTGTTAATACATAATGTTATCTGTAACTGAAGATTCCAATGTTGCCGAAAATGGAACACTCTGTATTTAACATTTAACATTTAAGTAGATTATTGTATCTCCTTTCCGAATATGAGTGACTTAAACTTTGATGTTTTCTTTTCCATTGAGTTATTTTTATTTTCTTGATTACCTATACCCTACAATTTCTTTTATGTATAGGATTGTACGAAAACCTATTCAAACGTATTTATTGATTTGGTTACTTATTTGAGGCAATTTTCGTTTTCTGTGGAAACATGTTTTCTTGTTTGACATGTTGATTTATTAGAGTTTCTAAAAGTCATACATCACTCCGCTTTCATATTAAAATTCAATTTAGCGGGAAGGCAGGAACAATAATAATACGTAATCGTAAATTACTTCGTCCTCGATTTTTATTCGAGATAATCCTCGTTTGTATTTTGTTTATATCGAGCTCGGGGTAGTTTTGTGAGTCGAAAAGGAAACGAGACTTAATAGTTGTGCTTGCGTGTAATTGAGAGTTTTATAACGAAATCACTTGTGAAAGTTCTAATGTGAACTGTTTACGTTCGTTGGTAATAAAGGGGGGATGACTAAATTGAATGTTACTTATTTTCCGCGTGTGTGCATGTGAATCGACGATTAAGGGAAAATGTTTTCGTATTTATGTAAATTTTCTGTAATGGCTAAAGAGAAGGGTAGGAAAAGTGTGAACTTCGAAACTATGTACCGTGCCTTCAAATGAATTCCTCATTAAAGTAAGCTGCGATTTTTTTATAAAGTTGGCGACGCTCAATACAAGAATGAGGGACAGTTGTCAATAACTGCCAGTGTCATATTATCTAATCATGGCATCACATAAAAAATGTGTAAACTCAAAATTCAAAGAAACACTTAATTACTTCAGTTAAAAACAACATTAACGCTTAAAACAGACGCTGAAAATGTTGCCCTTCATCTTGAATCCACAAACGCGTTTGCCAAGTGTTGGGAGGTTATGTTAGCATAAACAATTAGTTGGACAGCTGTCAGTGTTTTAGGAGAAAAAACACTGAAGTTATGGCCTACTTTAATTAGGAATTTAATTAAATGCACAGTATATACTTTTATAAAAAAAACGTATTAATTTTACTATTAAATTAAATTATTATTATTGTTATATATATATAACATTTCAAATTAATTGAAACTCATCAATACTTAACGTGCTACGACAGGCATAAACAATTTGCCAATTTGCACACTGTTTCGCCAGTCGATCTTCATTTGTTTTTCTTTTGTACTGATGAAGAAAAATGCGTTGTGAATTTGTCATTTGTTTTTCGACTAGAGTTTTCACTAATTTTGACTCTGATGTTCTCTGCTGCTTCCAAGTAGTTTTATTTTGTTGTTTCTTCTTGTTTTCAGTGTTTCTTCTTGTTTTCCATTTCGCTTTCAGTGGCGTAGGATTTTTCTTGCTGCTCTTCTATGATTCAACATCACTGCCTTCTCGCTCTATTGCCAACTGTTTCTCTGTTTGTCAGTTTCAAAAATTGTTTATATTTTCTACTGTTGAAGAAAAATACATTTGTTGAATTCTTGGCTTCCGGTTAGAACCGCGTGTCTCGGATTTCTTCACTGCCGACGTTTCGTTCTTCGTTGCAGAAGAACTTCTTCAGGGCTGCTGTTGGTGGTGATGCTGCTACTGCTGCTGCTGTTGGTCTTGCTGCTGCTTCGCGTTAGTCGTTGAGACTCAACAGCATCACCACCAACAGCAACCCTGAAGAAGTTCTTCTGCAACGAAGAACGAAACGTCGGCAGTGAAGAAATCCGATACACGCGGTTCCAACCGGAAGCCAAGATTTCAACAATGGACGACGGCCGCGGAAGCCTTCAAGTTAAATTAAAAATATATTTTTCTATTAGGAGTCTACATTGTTTTCTATTTTATTTCTTTTATTTTATTGTCATTTGTTTTCGTTTCTCTTTTTTATTTTTGTTAATTTTTCAATTTTTCTCTATATTTTTTCGTACTCCTCTAATTTAATCTTATTAACAATCATTTGTCTTTTTGGGGCTAATTTCGTCGACGTTATTTTTTTGTTTCCTCATATAGCTTAGTTCCTTGTCGATAGTCTTTAGTTTTTCCATTGCTTTCGTTTTCGTTATGAATTTACTTTTCTTTATGTTTTGCTTCTGTTACTTTATAATTTACTGCTTTTGTTTTTTTTTTCAGGAACATTTTTTTTGTATTATCTTGTTTTGTCATTTAACTTGCTTGTCGATAGTCATTTGTTTTTTTTTTGTTTTCAATGCCGCCTGCCTTCCATTTATTACTAAATATTTCAATTTCGTTTGGTTGGGAATGTATCTTTTCGCTTCTTTTTATTTTTCTAACTTGAGGTTGCCGTTTCCTCAAACGATTTTCATTTGTTTCTTGTATCGATAATTTTTCCATTTGCCTCCGATTTTATTTTTATACTTCGATTTGATTTCGTTTTACGTTTTTCTTTACTAACTTTCTTCACTCTTCAACTTTTTTCGTTTGTTTTTACGAGCGATTTTTAGAGGTAGATATTTTTTCTTATTCCATCAAATTTGTCGGCCAATTTCATTTCATTTTTTGTTTTGTTCCAATGTTTGACATTTTTCGTTTATTGATGACGTTTCAAGTTCGGCGTTAGCGTTTTCGTGATAGTGTCAGTTTCCATTTTTTTTTTAGCTCCTCTTTTATGATTTAACGTTACCATCTTCACGTTCTATTGTCAACTGTTTCTCTGTTTGTCAGTATCAAAAATTGTTTATACTTGTATCATTGAAGAAAAATAAATTTTTTATTAGAAATTTACATTGCTACTACTTTATTTCTTTTATTTTATTATTTATCATTTGTTTTTGTTTCTAATTCTTTTTTGTTAATTTTTCAAACTTTCCTTTTCCTCTAATTTTATCTTATTAACAATCATTTGTCTTTTTGGGGTTAATTTTTTTTCGTGTCACTATATAGTTTCATTTCCTTGTCGACAGTCATTTGTTTTTCCACTGCTTTCGTTTTCATTGGAAATTTACTTTTATTTTTGTCTTGCTTCTGTTATTTTATAATTTACTGTCATTTGCTTTTGTATTATTTTTTGACTTCTTTTAATTTTTTTTTTCTTACTTTTTGTTCACATTAATCATTGATGTTTTTTGCGACATTTCAGCGACATGTTTTTATTTTTTTAACTTGAGGTCGCCGTTTTCTCAAATGATTTTCATTTGTTTCATCTATCGATGACTCCGTTGTTATTTTCATTCTTCGATTTGCTTTCACTTTACTTTTTTTTGCTAATTTTCTTCGCCCTTCAACTTTTTTTCTACTTGTTGTTAAACTCGTTTAATTTTCTTATCGACAGTCATTTGTTTTTACGAGCGATTTTAGAAGCAGATATTTTTTCTTTTTCCGTCAAATTTCTCGGACAATATCATTTCAGTATTTGTTTTGTTATTTGTTTGTTTGACATTTTTCGTTTATTAATAACGTTTCGGTTTCGGCGTTAGCATTTTCGTAATAGTGTCAGTTTTCATTTGTTTTTTTTTGTGTTTTCCAATTCCTGATTGTCATTTGTTTCTGGTCACTGGTTACGCGTCACCGTTTTCCCAATCGATCGTCAATTGTCTCTTCCATCTGTTTCGAAGATTGTTTACGTTTCTGTTGGTGAAGAAAATAGAATTTTCTTTCTATTTTGTGATCGCATGTTATTTATTTATGCTTTTTCGTTTTTTGCACATTTTTTTTAAATTCACTTCTTATGTCATGTAACAATCATTTATTTTTTGGGATATAATAATTTTATTATTGCGTCATAACCTTATTTCCTTTTCCCATGGTCATTTGTTTTTATGGTCATTTTTTACTTGGGATTTCTTCTTTTATTTTTTAATACCAATTGTCATTTGTTTCTTTTTTCAGTTTCTGTACTTTTTTTATAATTATTAAGTAGTAATAATAAAAGTTTTATTTTTGTACTTTGGTGATCGAACGTCGTAGTTACCTACTGTTTTGTTTTGTTTTTAATTTGATTTTGCTTTGTTTTTTTTTTTAATTTGGTTTTGTTTTGTTTTTTTCTTTTCCTTTTTATATTCCCACATAGCTTTAGGGGCGAACATCGTAACGGTTTTTTTTTTAACATTTTTACACAATTTCGCTTCTGTTTCTATTCAGTTTCGATTTTCTTTTATATTTTGAATTATAAAAAGAAAATTAGGTCTGTCATAAATCTGTCTGTTTTCTGTGCTTTTGAGATTGATCGTCATTTGTCATTGTCTCATAGCTTTAATTTTATTCATTTGTTTTCTGTGTTTTTTTTGCTGCAAGCGTCTTTTCACAATAGTCCTTTCCTTGCTACTTCTACACAACCTCGTTGTCTGTTTCTGTTCAGTTTCAGTTTCGATTATTTTTTACACATTTTGGGATGTTCAAAAAATTTGTTTTATTTTGATTCTGTCGTTTTTATTTTTGTACTTTAGTAATAGATCGTCACTTGTTTTTTTTTGTTTTGTTTATGTTTTATTTTTTTTTCTCACATAGCTTTGATTTTGTTCATTTCTTTTTGGTTTTCTTTTTTTTGGAGGGGGGGGGGGAGGAGGGCAACTCTTCACAACAGTTTTTTTCGTACTATTTTCACACAACTTTCAATTCTCTTTTCATTTTGAGATATTCAAAAAATTTGTTTTTTTATGAATCCTCGTTTTTATTTCTGCACTTTTGTAATCGATCGTCACTTGTTTTTTTTTTTTGTTTTGATTATGTTTTATTTTATTTTCGCACATAGCTTTGATTTTTATTCATTTGTTTTCGGTTGTTTTTTTTTCTCTTGGGGCGTCTTTTCAAGACGATTTTTTTCCTTACTACTTTCACAGACCTTCATTTTCTGTTTCTATTCAATTTCGAGTCTTTGTTTACAGTTTGAATTATTTATTATTATTTGTCGTGAATCTGACTTGTTTCTATTTTATTTATGTGGCTTTATGATCGATCGTCATTTGTCACTCCTTTTTGATTTTGATTTTGTTTTATTTTACTTTCTTCTTCTTGCTTTGTCGCTTAAATCTAATTAAATTCTTGATAATTATTTGAGAGGAGGGAATTTGAGAAAATTTCACATAATCGATCACCATTTGTTTTTCTTTTTTATTTTGACCATGTTTAATTTTATTTTCTCACGTGGCTTTGATTTTATTCATTTGTTTTCGTTTTTTCTTTTTGGGCGACTTTTATTTTTCTTATTACTTTCACTCAACCTCGTTTCTATTTCTATTCAATTTATGTACTTTTGAAATGAACAACTAATCAATTACTACAACCAATTGTAAGCTGTGATGAGTTCCTCTTCGGACACCCTATATATTACAATTTCTATTTCTCTTATAATAAAACATTTCATTGGCAACTTTTTAGATTTGTCGGCGAGTTGCAACAACCTTGCAGTTTTTATTCACCTGTCGGTCAGTAGACGTATCTACGAAGTGAAACCCAAAGGGAAGAACGGTAAACATCAGCCACACATAAATAATGTAGGAAGCAAAATATGTTTCCCCGGACACGAGGAAATAACGAAAACAACCCACGATTTACGATACGACCCCGATAAGGTGTGACGTAGGAAGAATTCGGTAAACATAATTGTTTCGCAGCACAAACACATCAGCGCTTAATAACAAGTATATTTGGGTGTGGATTGTTGCTTCCGTTTCAGCACAGATAGATACACTTTGAATTCTATCACGTGTGAAACAATTTTGTTACAGATTTAGCACATATAAGAACATTTAATTATATGTACTGTTGGGAATAGGAGATCGATGTGTCTATGACAACTAAAACATATTCAAATTTAAACACCCCCGCCCTTTCCTTTACGGTATTAATTAAATTGAATGCCTTCGTCTTCTGCCACTAGCTGTATAATTAATCCACAAATGCAAGTCGTAACACATGAACAAGATTTAATTTGGCAAAGCAACGTCCAGACTGCTCTCGACATTAATTTCGCGAAATTTATTGTTTGTTGTGTTCCCGGAATTACTGTGTCGTTCGAATCAATAACTGTAAATTAAATTCCGTTGAAATTTGTACTACAACGTCTTACAATAAATTGTTGCACAGTGGAACTCCGCTTCGCAGTGCTTGAAAAATAATGGAACTGAGTCGCAGATAACGTATGGAAACAATTACAAACTTTTAACTAGACAAATACCATTATAAACGAGATAACGACAGAGTTTATGGTATATTAAAAAAAATAATTTCATAAGATATGATGTTGGCGTAAGCGAAGTTGTGTAAAAATGTTTTGAAAAAAAATTGTTACGATGTTTGTTCCTAAAACTATGTGGAAAAAAAATAAGAAAAAAAAGATAACAACAAAACAAACAAATAACAAAACAATAACAAATGTTAAACAGAAAAAAATGGATTCGCTAAAAAGGAAATTAATTATTATGTCGCTAAAATGCGTCCAAGAAACAAATTATTGTCAATAAAAAAATTAAGAGTAAATTAAAAATAAGGAGAAAAAATAAAGAAGTGAATTAGCAAAATACCTGAGAAACAGAATGAAATCGAAAACAAAATCAAATAACAATCGAGTACAAAATAAGAAGAAAAAAGTAAAATAAAACAAAATCAAACCCAAAAATACTGACAAATGACAACGAAAACAAATGAATAAAATCAAACCCACGTGAGAAAATAAAATTAAACATGATCAAAACAAAAAAAAAACAAATGACGATCGATTATGTGAAACTTTCTCAAATTCCCTCCTCTCGAATAATTATCAAGAATTTAATTAGATTTAAGCGAGAAAGCAAGAAGAAAAAAAGTAAAATAAAACAAAAACAAAATCAAAAAGGAGTGACAAATGACGATCGATCATAAAAGCACATAAATAAAATAGAAACAAGTCAGATTCACGACGAATAATAATAAATAATTGAAACTGTAAAAAAGACTCAAAATTGAATAGAAACAGAAAACGAAGGTGTGTGAAAGTATTAAGGAAAAATTGTCGTGAAAAGACGCCCTCCCCAAAGAAAGGAAAACCGAAAACAAATGAATAAAAATTAAAGCTATGTGAGAGAATAAAATAAAACATAATCAAAACAAAAAAAAACAAGTGACTATCGATTACAAAAGTGTAGAAATAAAAACGAGAAATTCATAATAAAACTAATTTTTTGAATATCTCAAAATATGAAAGAGAATCGAAAGTGAACAAATGTAGGTAACGAAATAGTTTGAAAGTAGTAACGAAAAAAAGTGTTGTGAAAATTCGCCCCCCCCCCCCAAAAAAATCATGAAAAAAAGTTATCCGAAAAAATGAGAAGGAAAAAATAAAACAAAGTCAAAACCAAAAACAGTGACAAATAACAACTGATCACAAAAGTATAGAAAAATAATAAAATAGACAGGTTCGTAATAAAATTAATATTTTTGAATGACACAAAAAGTCCCCTCCCCCTAAGAAAAAGCAAAACACAAAACATTTTCATGAATAAAATTAAAATTATGCGAAAAAAGTGAGAAAGAAAAAACAAAATAAAACAAAATCAAAACCAAAACACAGTGACAAATGACGATCGATCATAAAACACAGATGTGAAACAGAAAAAAATGGATTTATATTAAAACTAAATTTTTTGAACATCACAAATTACAAACAAAAAAAAACAGAATCTGAAAAATAAACGCAAAGTCAAGCGGTAATTGGAAAATGAAAAAACAAATCGCAAGTGAAAAGTGACACAAGTGACCATAGGACAAGGAAATCTAGGTATGACGCAATAATAACAAAAAAAGTAATAATAAAAACAATACAGTAACAAATGACGTACGATTACAAAAATACGAAAATAAAACAGAAAAAAATTGAATTCATCATACAAAATAATTATTCTTGTAACAACACAAATTATAAAAAGAAACAGAAACTGAAAAAAATAAACAAATGACTATCGGTAATTAGAAAATAAAAAATAATAATAATTGCACATGAAAAGTGCCCACGAAAGACATTAGTGACCATGGGACAAGAAAATGAAATTAGCACGCAATTATAATAATTAATTAATTAATTGTCAATAATAAAATTGAGAGTATATAAAAAATAAGAAGAAAAAATAAAAAAGTCAATTAGCAAAAAGCGTGTGAAACAAAATGAAATCGAAAAAAAGACAAATAACAATCGATCATAAAATTTTAAAAAAATGCATTTTTCGTCAACAGCAGAAATGTAAACAATCTTCGAAACAGACGGAAGAGACAATTGACGATCGATTTGAGAAACACCTACGTGAATTAAAAAAAAAATTGGAACTTGCGACCTAAGAACAAAAACAAAATGACATTGACAAGAAACAAATGACAATCGGGAATGTGGGAATGTGAAACACAAATGAAAACTGATATTGAAAAACGACAACGCCGAAACTGAAACATTTTTAATAATCTGAAGATGTAAAACGGAACAAAGAACAAATAAAATCGACCGAAAAATTTGAAGAAATAAGGAAAAATATCTGCCCCTAAAATTAGCTTGAAAAAACAAATGACTGTCGACAAGAAAATTAAAGGTCTCGACTTAAAAAAAAAAACACAAGTGAAAAATAACACTTGCGTCCAAAAAACGGAAATAAAATGACAGTGACTAGAAACAAGTGACAATCAGAAATTAGAAAACTGCTACTGGTGATCATAAAACGTCTTTAATAAACGCAAGGTGTAAAACATAAAACCGAAAAACAAATGAAATTGACCGACAAATTTGAAGGAACGAGGAAAACTATTTGCGTCTAAAAATCGCTTGGAAAAACAAATGACTGTCGATAATAAAATTAAAGGCGTGTTTGTTCAATGACTTCAAAAATAATATTAAAAAAAAAACGCAAGTGAAAAGAAAAACGACGCGTCCAAAAAAAAAAACGGAAATAAAATGACAAAGACAAGAAACAAATGAAAATTAGAAAAAGAAAAAAAAACACAAATAAAACCGATACTTCTAAAACCGTCAATGCTGAAATTAAATCGTCATTGGTAAATGGAAGACGTAAGACATTGAAAACAAAAGAAAAACGAAACGACGAAAAACGATGTCTAGACGTGTACAGGGTGGGCCAAATTCGACACTTTTAATAGGAAACTCCTATTTTTAGACGAGTTAGACAAAAACTGACCTCGGTCCCTGGAGCTCGATTTTTAAGACAAAATTAATGGTGAAAACCGCGTTTCGATATCTTGTACCGTTTAGGAGCTACAGGGCGTTTCTCAAAATTCTACGATTTTTAAAAACTTTCATAACTTTCTTGTTTATGAAAATTTTTGATTTCTGTAAAGACTTCTTTAAGGCACTTTTATATGCAGAATTCATTGCTCCAAGTTATTTTTTTCCAAAGTGCTCAATATTTGAGATATTAGCTAGAACTTTGATTTTTTATATGGAACACCCTATATATTTTTACATTTCTGAAAAGAGCATAAAATTCTATTTACAAAAATATAAAACACTTGATATTTTATTCAAAAGATTTTTGAGTTGTAGAGCTTTCATGTTTTAATTAAAATTTTGATGGTTATCGCAGCATTCAAGTAGGCTGTGGATAATGATAGCTAAATATTTTTTGAAGATTCAATGAGCCATAAAAAATATTACTTTATTTTTAATAAATATAACGAAGTTATAACGAATAAATACTAATGTAATCGAAATTGCGCAAAAATTACATAAAGTATCAAATTGTCGGCTATTTTGTACTAATCATAAACGATTCCGTTTTGTTATGGTTTGAGCTGGCATCACCAATTCAAAGACTGGTAGTGATGCATTTTTCTTATTCAATAAGGTCAGAATTTTTGTTTCTTTAAAATTCGTATTGCAAAAGTTCTTGCTAAGATGTTTGCTTCAACTGGCGTCGGTCATTTTCAATTTCTCCCAAATTATGATCACCTCTAATTCTTTATTTCCGTTTTGAGATTCATAATTTTTAGTTTTTATCAGTTTAAATGACTAAAAATTTATTAAATTGTTTTTAAATCTCAAGAATATATCTCCGAAGGATTGTCATCTTTCAGGATACTACTCATAGTAAAGATTAATCGCTGCTTCTGAATTTTGGCCAATTTCTATAAAACACTTTAACATTTAATATTAGTAAAGAAGACAGTGGTTTAGAAATAACAAATCAAGAAAGTAAATATAAATCAAAAAAGTTTATATTCTTAAATATAAATAATAATAGATTGTATCCGTAGATACGTATTTCGGCAGGTACGCTGTCATCGTCGGTACACACATACACTTACAAGTTACAGGCACTTCATGAGGTCTTGAGTTGGTATAAATATTATAACATGTCATATTTCTCGTAATTTTCGTACATGTTTAATTATCTCCCTAAGTCTACTTTATAGAGATAGTAAAATTCAAGGGAAATGCAAATACCGTAAGAGATTGTGTCAAATTTTGACAGCGGCCTACCAGGGAGTTACAAAAACCTAAATCGCTTAGTTATCATCATCCATAGCCTACTTCAAGCTGTAAAAACAATTAAATTTTTGATTAAAACTTTGAAACTCTATATTTCACAAACTGTTTGAATAAAATATCAAGTGTTTTATATTTATATGAATGAAATTTTAAACTCCTTTCAAAAACGTAAAAATATATAGGGTGTTCCATATAAAAAATCAAAGTTCTACCTAATATCTCAAATATTGAGCACTTTGGAAAAAAAATAACTTGGAGCAATGAATTCTGCATGAAAAAGTGCTTTAAAGAAGTCTTTACAGAAATCAAATATTTTCATAAACAAAAAAGTTATGAAGGTTTTTAGAAATCGTAGAATTTTAAGAAACGCCCTGTAGCTCCTAAGCGGTACAAGATATCGAAACGCGGTTTTCACCATTAACTTTGTCTTAAAAATCGAGCTCCAGGGACCGAGGTCAGTTTTCGTCTAACTCTTCTAGAAATAGGTGTTTCCTATTAAAAGTGTCGAATTTGGCCCACCCTGTACAGGAGTGTACTCAGCTACAGGATCGTCAAACACATTATTATTTTTTTCCGTATTGTATGTTATTAAAATTTCTTGCAAATTTTATCGTTTCATTCTTGATGTAAGACTACTATCAAGTCCAAAAAATTATTCCTTCTAGTTGTAACACTTCTAATGTCATTGATTATATAAAAACTTTGTACGGTAGTTTCTCATCAATAATTAAAAAATAATAATTGTCAAAATACTAATGATAAGTGGAAAGGAAATAAATATTTACAAAATGAATTTTTAAATTTGTTTAAACTAAACAGGAAACAGGTTGTCTGAGGCTCTCGTACCGAGTCGGGCTATCTGTGAATAAGACACCTACCCTAGGAATACACGAGACGCTCGTATCAGGCTGGAGAGAGTAGGACACCTACTCTATGACAGAACATACGAACGAGACTCTCGTATCAGGCTGGTGAGAGTAGGACGCCTACTCTATGAAGGAATATACGAACGAGACTCTCGTGTCAGGCTGGTGAGAGTAGGATACCTACCCTAGAATAGAATACACGAGACGCTCGTATCAGGCTGGAGAGAGTAGGACACCTACTCTATGACAGAACATACGAACGAGACTCTCGTATCAGGCTGGTGAGAGTAGGACGCCTAGTCTATGAACGAATATACGAACGAGACTCTCGTGTCAGGCGTGTGAGAGTAGGATACCTACTCTAGAATAGAATACACGAGACGCTCGTATCAGGCTGGAGAGAGTAGGACACCTACTCTATGACAGAACATACGAACGAGACTCTCGTATCAGGCTGGTGAGAGTAGGACACCTACTCTATGAAGGAACATACGAACGAGACTCTCGTGTCAGGCTGGTGAGAGTAGGACACCTACTCTAGAATAGAATTACGAGACGCTTGTGAGAGAGAGCAGGACAGCCACCTTTAGGATAGAATATACGTAATGTAACGTCGGGTGAAAGTGCACCTGGGTTATGAACCGGCGGAAGTCTGCCTCGGAACATGCTGGTGTCACATTGGTTAGAGTAGGATAAACACAAACCAAACAAGATAGAATATCTCTTATTAATTAAAATATTTGCTTTTGAAATACGCACATTAACACGATAAACGATTTTTTATTACTGAAAGGTGGAGTTGTCTAGCGCATGCGTGTACGAACAAGATTCATCGCCCTGACCATAACGAAGTCAACAACAAAATGAAGTACAAAAAATTTAACATTTTTTTGAATTGTTTACTAAACGACAACAATTTTATGAAAATATTTAGGCGCAAATGGTATTAAAATGATTTTTGAAGACGTCCGCGTGAATTTGCTGCACAACTAAACGGGGGAAACCGTACAAAAATCAAATGAAAATTCCACGCGAGCAGATACTCAATGGCGCATTCAAAGAAAATCTGTTTTACGTCTGGAACACACAATACACAAGGAAACGTTCCTTTTCCAGACGCTTTTATGTTTTTGCGCTTATTCATTAATAATGTTTTTCTAAGAACCTTCTCGTTTGCTACTCTTGTTAAATCGTACCTACTTTCTTATTTCCGTATTTAATCGTAATTTGCACACACAAAGAAATTATTTGAAGTTCGTTAGAATTTCATTTTTTTTTAAGCAGAGTTGATCTCGTGAAAACGGAAAATACGGCTATAAATCGCGCACGAAAGCGTAAATATTTTTCAAGAACGCCCGTATCAAAATATATGTGAGAGAAAAATGTAAATTTTCCGCGCCCTTCCTGCCGTGAAATATTTTTCCGGGTTATTCCGACGAAACGAAAATGCTTAACGACGGACGGCGGCGGTTTTATGCGTCCTAAATATACACGGGTGGTTGTTCATTAAAGCAAGGAACTACGAATCCGGAAGGGTCCGTTTTTAATTGTCCGATTCAGTATTTTTAATCAAGGCAGAAATTCATTAGCAACTCAAATCATGTTTTTCTCTCGCACAGTTTTAAATGTACACTGCAGCGAAAACTCTTTCGGAATAACAATATGTTAATTTTTTTAATTTGAAATACAAATTATATCGTGCAAATCTTTGTAGGCGGTGTCAATTTCTATTAATAGAACTTTCTTTTTCTCTTATTTCTCGTCGTTACTTAATTTTTTTTTTGTTAGTCTTCATCGAGCTGAGAATAAGGCCCTTGTTCTTTTTTTAGGACGGCCACTATCTTCTTTTCATGCAACGCTAGCAAATTCTCTGAATAAAGCTACATAAAGGTTTAAAACATTCGCAAAAGTTTCATAATCGATTAAAACAGTAGGAAATTTCTCTTGAAATTCACATGTAGTGTCCTGAAAGGAGTACCTCCAAATTTCGGTTCAAAATTGATTAAAAAAAAACTCAATGTCAAGTCGATAGCAAGACATTAAGCTAAGACATAGTTGCCTGTGACCTGAAATTTATTGAACAAAACGTTATTAAAGTGTTGATGATAATAACAATATAAGAATTATGTGAAATTAAATTAGACGTGCTTGTAATAACTTGTTTATCTGCATGTTACATATTGCCTCAATGGAATCTTTCCTCTGCAGACGAGAAACGTGTTTCGATAATTCCTTCCTAAAAACCAGACCTGTATGCTTTCATGTCAGATAATTAACACTTTTTTGAAGTTGTGTTAAAATTTCCTCTTTTTTGTAGAATATGGCGCCGCTTCGTGAGGAGGGTATTAATTAATTAAGCCGGACAAGGTTTCTGGCAACAAAAAACCTTGAAATGTCTCACATCATTACGATTTTTAACACTGCCAAGTACTGGATTATTAAAATATATAAAATATTTTGGTTTCAACTCATTTGAACTCCAAACTTTATTTTGTTAGGTTGGCACATCTAGCTAGATTTGTTACAAAAGGTCTGTTCATAGGGCAATTCTGACTAGTTTGGAAGCGTAGGAAATATTCACTAATGTAACGAAATTGTCTAAACTGACCATTACTTCGATGGGCGACAGGTTCTGATGGTTCCAAACTATACCACTAACAACTTTATTTCACATTTCTGAAATCAAACTTCAACTAACAAAAACCAATTTCACACAAACGAAATCTAAATTCACATTCACACTGATGGAAATAGATTTCACATAATGAAAATTTATTTCAAACTGAGCGGAGTCAGACTTCAAATTGTGGCAAATAAAATGCCACAGCAAGGCAATTTCGCGATGGGACAAACCAACATCTCGATAGGCAACAATTCTACCCCTGTCAAAATCGCTAAGATGGTGATACTGTTAATGCCCTCGGGCTCTAGGCATTTTATTGCGCTTAACACAATTAGATGGAGGCACAAGGACTTAAAATATCTGTACTTATATAATAATTAAGCTACTCTTTTGCCTGTTGAACCTTCAACTCAATATAAGGCACGTTCCGAGGCAAACTTCCTCCGAATCTTAGCCCAGGTGCACTCTCACCCAACACAAGCGATTCGTATATTCCGCTCTAGAGTGGGTGTCCCGCTCTCTCTCACAAGTGTCTTGTATATTCCATCCTAGGGCAGGTGTTCTACTCTCACCAACCTGACACGAGATTCTCGTTCATATATTCCCTCAACTTGTTTCCCAAGCAAGGGCCACATTTTTATTTCCCGAATCCCTGGTTTTAACACCTCGTACTTCGACTTGAATTTTTTATATATACTGCAATGGTGTTTAAGCTTTATATGTGGGTACGTGTCTACTCTCTTTTTATCTTTCTCTCAGGGTTTCTCTTTGGGTCGCTCGGAATTACCCACTTCTTGTTTTATGGCTCCATGGTGGGCACATACAATGACAAAACACAGAAATGTGAGGGGGAGGGGAAGGGAGTGTCGGTGTTAAATGTATATGCATCCGTGTGTGTCAGAAAAAGAAATGAAAAAATTATCGAAAAGGTTGTCTGTCCCAAAAAATGTACACCGGCCAGCACAAGTCGGTCGTGTCACCTCGCCCTTCACAAGGTTCGGTGGACCTCTTGTCCTATCAGATGTATATTTTGTTAAAAGTGGACGCTCTGTATCGCCGACCACGCATGTGCCTCAACTCCTTCACAAGAGCGGGGCACCCTTCGACGATACAGATCCATACAAAGCGAACACCAGGTATCACAAGTCGGTCGTGTCACCACACCCTTCACAAGCTAGGTGTACCTCTTGCCCTACCTGTTGTATCCTTGTTAAAAAGAGAGACGCTTTGTATTGCCGATCACGCATATGATTCAACTCCTTCACAAGGGAGAGGTGCCCTTCGACAATACCTAAACGTCACCCGTTGTCCGGTGTTTAAATGAAAATTTTGTTTGTTTGTCACGTATGCCCCTACTTTGAAGCGTCGTCCATGTCGTTTGAGAACAAAGGTTATAGGTATTCAGGATCCAGTAGAAGGTTCAATTCTTCATTAAAATATTTCATAACCTTTTTAATTAAATTTTCTTTTTGCTTGTTGCGGAGGTCAAGGCAGGAATGCTCACGATGGTCGAAACAGGAATGCTATTCACGATAGTCGAAGCCGGAATCTCTTCACGATGGTTGCAGCAGGAATGTTACTCTCGGAGGTCGAAACAGGAATGCTCCAAATCGCGGAGCGCTCGCCTTTTATAGCGTCTTTCGTTGTTTATTTTCTCGTTGTCTTGGTTACCGGAACATCCGGAACATGATCTAGTTACATACTAGATTTGAGTTGGTAACCAAAACGTCACGTTTGACAATTAGCGTTTTATCTTAAATATGAGTACATTTCATTGAAATTAAACTAAAATTGAACTAAAACAACTTAATTCTAAACAATAAGTAAGTATCTAAAATACATTATTTTCTAATTATCTAACCTATAAAACACAACTTATCTAAAAATATTTCTCAACAAAACAAACCTATAATAATAGTATCCTAATCTCTTACACTTTGTCTTTTTTAGCCTTGCCATATAAGTGTTCATCACATAAACTTTGGTAATCGAACAAGAAGTCCGGCACTTGTTCCCATCTACGGCGTATTCTTCGGCCGTCTTCCAAATATATTAGTCTTTTCTTGTCTTTTGGTGGCTTATTCCCATCTACGGCGTATTCTTCGGCCGTCTTCCAAATATATTAGTCTTTTCTTGTTTTTTGGCGGTTTATTCCCGCCAAGGGGGTAGTGTTTTGCCGTTAGTGGCCCCCGGAATGAGCTAAACCTCTGGTGCATTGCTTCTACAAAACTCCAGTGCTTCATCGCCCACTCAAATTGGTCGACCACCCCTCTGCGATGCCTATTTGATTTGTTGTGCTGCAATTATGCTTTCTATAACTGCTGTATTCACATTTGTAAGTGTCCCTTCTCGTTTTGTATTAGTGATATAGTCTGTTTTGTTTCAGGTGCATGTCGTTCTGTCGAAACGTCTTGTCACTCTTGCGTTTACCTCGTCAAGCTGTTTCGAAAGTTGTTGTTGTTGAACTTCTGCTGGACCGAGGCACTGTTGTATATGTTTTTAATTCTTCTCATACTGTATTTGTTTAATTAATTTTTTTAAAAAGGTAATTAACACTGCAATATGTCCTGCCGAAACGACGAAGGACGCATGCACACAAGCGAGGCCCGTTACACTTATTAAAGTGGTCTTGTTCTAATTCGTACTCACATGTGCTCGTGAACTCGATCTTTTATGAAGATTAAAAAATATTTGATCGTGCTCTCGTTGCAACAACAAATTAAAATTCTACGAGTCATGATAGATTTATGATTCATGTTGAAACGAAACATGTCGTATTGCGCAATTAATTGGAACAGTAACTTGAAATAAACGTAAACAATTCAAAGCAGAACCGATTTCATTCGGAGAATACCTCGCAGCTTCAAACCTTCAGAAAAATTACAGGAAATAAAAATTAACTTGTTTCAACGAAATAGTTTCAATTTGCGGAAGTTTACGTCTCTTCCTCGATTTTTTTTATATCCAAACCTGCTAATACTGAAATTGTGTCCATTCCTTGTTTACCTTTTTTTTTTTGTTTACCCTGCAATCGTATTTTACCCTCTCGGCACGTGTGCTTGTGTTCCGAGATATATGAGGGAACCACTTTCCTATTCTCACGTTCACGTTTAGTCCAAAAAAAAAGGCAAACAGTAAACATTTCGTAATTCTCGGTGGTATTACTTCGTTGGTTGTAGGAGTTAGTATTTATTACATTTACAAAAATAAATATCTTTGTGAAAATTCTTTCAGAATGAATGTACGTGCCGTCGTAAGTTGGCTGACGCCTCTCGTAATTTTTTCAAAGAAAGATTTGTTCGAACTACGTTCGCTAAAACAGAATACGACACCATTCCTTGTAATGATTTATTGCGTTACACCACCAGGAAACACATATTTTTTTGCTCTGTTTCTATTGTACGTGCATCGTGTTCGAAATTAGATATCGAACTCACAGGAAATACATTGTTCGTTGTAATTTACGGCAACTCTCTCCTCAAAATACTCTCGACCTCTCGATTAACGAAATCCTTATATAATCGCTACACCACCGAACAAGTTTCTAAAGTGCCAAATTGGAAAATTGGTGCAAATAAATTCTAAAACTCATTTTATTTAACTTCTGTTTATTCGTGTGTATTTGCTCAATAAATTATTATTAATCTGACCTTGTTCCTGTACGTACTCACATGCGCCCAAGAACCTGATCGTTTATTAAAAAAGTAATTTATCGTGTTTTCGTGTTCAATATTTTTTTCCTTTCATGTGAATTTGTTCCTGCTCGTACTCATATGCGCCCAGGAACGCAATCGTTCACCAACAAAAAATATTTTATCATGTTTTCGTGTGCCTGCAATATTTTTTTTATTAACGTGAACTTGTTCCTGTTCGAACTTATATGCCCCCTAGAACTCAATCGTGTTCTTCTGTGTTTTTTTTTCTTGTACCGGCGTTCATTCGTTCATTTTTTATTTTAGCACCGTGTTTTAAGACATACTTTGTAAATTTGGCTTAAAATTCAGGCCAGAATTTATTAGTTAAATCACAATTAAGGGATTTGTTAATTGCGAATTTGGGAATTGCGATTGATGTCGATTTGCCGTCAGTGATGTACATGGTAATTATTGCCGGGGCGGTATTTGCAAATGAATTATTAACGAAGTCGGTGCGTTTGCCCGTGTGGACAGCTGTATGGTGCAGAAATAGCAATTCAGGTCGCTTAGGAACTACATAATCGTATTAACGCATCGGATATTTCATCAGTGTATCTAGCACGTTATCCCTTGATAAAGTTGAATGCCTTCCATTATCAATAGTAAGACTTACATTCTAATTTTATGATTACTTTTATCTTATCTTCGTCCTAATTAAGCACTTCAAAAATCAGTATAATCAATGCTATTGCAGTCAGCCTGTATTAGCGGTGGGCCATTGAAAAAATATTTTTCTTTCGTCCAGGTTTCGTAATCGCGCGGAGTTAAGCCACCACGTTGTAACAACTCTCTGTCAAACTCCGCGCTTTACACAAGATTATTCGGAACGAAGCTTTTCTCTTCACTCTGAATATATAATGTTTTTCTAGACGCTTCGTTATGTAAATTTAAACAGCGCGGTTTGCAACCGATTTACATTTTAACTACGAACTTTCTGGCCCTCGTTTTTCTCCATGCGCGATCATAACGGAATGATTATTTTTGAACGGTGGCAAACGTACCTAAAACTGTTCGGATTTCTTTTTCAAATGTAATAAAATCTTTGCATGTACGGCTACCGACATTAAATAAAAATTATTATTGTATAATAACTCGAAATTAATTTGAGTACCAATAACCCGAAAAATTGAATGAAATGACAGGCTCTTTGGAAATTAAAACTGTAATTCAAAGCAGATTATAACGTGCGCCCCAGTTTTCCATTGTTGGAAACGTCAGCCCTGAATTGGTGTTGAAATCAATATTGTCTTTCATTTATTTTTTAAATTCATAATTAAAGTTCATTTTTTTATTATATGATGATCATGGCATCTGACCAGGGTTGCCAACTCTTCTATGAACGTTCCCCTAGACGTTATTTGAAAACCCCCTAGATTGATACTACTAAATCCCCCATTTATTTCTTCTTCCAAAAACTGCTTAAGATATCAAATTTAAGTCACACGTGATAAGATTAAAATAAAAAAGAAGTATATGTGTACAAAAAGCACAAACAAAAAAATCACTTTTACAATTTATTATTAGTTTTAGCAAGTTGGTTCATAACCGAATATAACTTTGTAAATAGTACTAAATTATAAGTCATCTTGTTAATAGAAACAAACCCTTTCAAACAGTCAACAGTTAGTCAGCAGACAAATACTCAAGTAAAACAAAATTATAAAGGAGAACTTAAATGTAAATAATAAATACTTTTGTCATAAAACATTTGTCATACACAAGATTAAATTAATTTTTAATTTCGATTTTACTTTTTCCCTCTATAAATAACCATAAAGAATTTCCTTCCAAAACATCCCATTCAAAAAATGTACCCTAAATTTAGGGAGAAAATTCCTAAGTTGGCGACGCTGCTTCCGACTGCGGCAAACCTGCAAAACTCTCACGATAATTAAACTAAAAGTGCTTAAACTTAGGATTTAGGACGCTTAGGATATGTCAAAGAACTACCAACGTCAACACTGTCAATCAGTATTGCCACGACTACAAAATTTAACGTCTCGACTTTGCCCGAAAAACGTTCTGAATTTTGAGGTTAACGCACTTCAAATATAGAAATGACTTTGTTTGTATTGTTTCGTATTTGCTAACGAAAAATATTTTGAAAAATTTAATCAAATTGTCTGTGCTTATCAAATAAAATATATAAATTTAATAAAAACAAAAGACGAAACTCTAAAGTGTCAAAGAACTGCCAACGTCAACACTGACGATCAGTGTTGCCATAGCTCCAAAATTTAACGTATCGACTTTGGACGAGGGTTTTGTTGTTGGTAAAGAAGAGCTCGATGCTTTACGAACGCCGCCAATTATTTTTTATGATAGATGATGTCACCAGAGTATCTCAGAATCACTGAAAACTGGAGTGCAAATATATTTAGGATTGGCAACATGGTTTCGGCCTAAAAGAAACCGACCGTCAAAATAACAAAAAAAAACGATGGTCTTCAGCGTTTTTCCTCTTTTTTTTCTGTTAATGCACAACAAACAAAAGACGATCTATTGTTTAACGTGTACGGGAAACTTCATTTTTTTTTCTTCATCGAAACGAGAAAACGAAAACAAAACCAAACACAATCAACCGTGAAAGGCACCGGAAATAATTAAAGAAACAAAACACGATCGATGTTGGTAACGAAAATTCTTAATTTGCGTTTCTTTGACAAAAAAAAAACAAAAAACGAACAAATCGTCGTTCGTTTTTTCTTTCTCGCCAAACGCAAACTGCAAGTGTTTTTAAGAAAAAAACAAAACACTGCTGTGTAAAGCACAAAAATAAATAAACGAAGAGACAAAACACGATCGACGTTAGAAAAGAAAGAAAAAGAGCTAGAATCGATCAAAATGAGAGAAAGCAGGAAAAAAATAAAGCACGATCGACGCTAGAGAAGAAGGCTTTTGATTTGTTTTTCTTTGACAGAAAAAAAAATAAAACACTACTGTGTAAACCACAGAAATAAATAAACGAAGAGACAAAACACGATCGACGTTAGAAAAGAAAGAAAAAGAGCTAGAATCAATCAAAATGAGAGAAAACAGGAAAAAATAAAACACGACGACGCTAGAGAAGAACGCTTTTGATTTGTGATTCTTTGTCAGAAAAAAAAAACAAAACACTACTGTGTAAAGCACAAAAATAAATAAACGAAGAAATAATACACAATCGACGTTAGAAAGGAAAGACATTCTCGATTTTCGTTTCTTTGTCCAAAAAAAAAAAAAACAAAGGAAAATCGATCAAAACGGGATAACAAGAAAAAACAAAACACAATCAACTGTGAAAAGCACAAGAGATAATTAAAAAAAAACAAAACACGATCGATGTTAGAAATGAACACCCTTGATTTGCGTTTTTTTTAACAAAAAACGAACAAAACAAGACACAATCGACGTTAGAAACGAAATTCTCGACTTTCGTTTCTTTGTTCAAAGAAAACAAATACAAACGAGAATCGATCAAAACGAGAAAACAAGAAAAAACAACGCAATCAATTGTGAAAGGCACGAAAAATAATTAAAGAAACAAAACACAATCGACGTTAGAAAAGAAATTCTCGATTTTCGTTTCTCTGTCAAAAAAAAAACAAACGCGAGCACAAAAAAAAAACAAAACACGATCGATGCTAGAAAAGAACGCTCTTGATTTACGATTTCTTTAACAAAAAAAAAAAAACAAAACACTACTGTCTAAAGCAATAAAAATAAATAAACGAAGAAACAAAACACGATCGACGTTAGAAAAGAGAGAAAACAAGCGAGAATCGATCAAAAAGAGAAATCAAGAAAAAAAAACAAAACGTTACTGTGTAAAGCACAAAAATAAATGGAAGAAACAAAATACGATCGACGTTTAAAAAAAAAGAAATTCTCGATTTTCGTTTCTTTGTCTCAAAAACAAAAACAAAAAACAAGGAAGAGAATCGATCGAAATGAGGAAACAAGAAAAAACAAAAGTTAATCAAACTGTTTGTGATTATTAAATAAAATAAATAAATTTAATAAAAACAAAAGACGAAACTCTAAAGTGTCAAAGAACTGCCAACGTCAACACTGACGATCAGTGTTGCCACGGCTATAAATTTTAACGCATCGACTTTGGACGAGAGTCGCCGAGTGGCTTAGTGGTTAGCACAGCCGACTTTTGAAGTCGTTTTGCTCGGCGGCGTAGGTTCGAACCTTACCCTTAGCCATGGATGTTGTGCTGTACAATTTCTCAACTACAAAACTTAAAAAGTGATTGGAATAGTTAATGCCAAAAAACAATAAAGCAGCATTGCTGCGCAAAGCGAAAGACATAGAGACTTTGGACGAAAAACGTAACGGATTTGGAGGTTAAAGCACTTCAAATATAAAAGCGGCTTTTATGGATTAATCACATTCTGAGTTTTGTAGTTGCTGATGAAAAATAATTTAATAAAGTTAATCGAATTGTGTGCGTTTATTAAAAAAATAAATAAATTTAATAAAAACAAAAGACGAAACTCTCAAATGTCAAAGCACTGCCAACGTTAACACTGCCGATCAGTGTTGCCACAACTATAAAGTTTAACGTATCAACCTTGGACGAAATACGTAACAGATTTTGAGGTTAAAGCACTTCAAATATAAAAGCGGCTTTTGTGGATTAATCACATTCTCAGTTTTGTATTTGCCGATGAAAAATAATTTAAGAAAGTTAATCAAATTGTGTGCGTTTATTAAAAACATTAATAAATTTAAGAGAAACAAAAGACCAAACCCTCAAATGTCAAAGCACTGCCAACGTTAACACTGCCGATCACGACTATAAAGTTTAACGTATCGACCTTGGACGAAATACGTAACGGATTTTGAGGTTCACATTCTCAGTTTTGTAGTTGCCGATGAAAAATAATTTAACAAAGTTAATCAAATTGTCTGTGTTTATTAAATAAAACAAATAAACTTGATAAGAACAAAAGATGAAACTCAAATATCGAAGCACTGCGAACGTCAATACCGACGATCAGTGTTGCCACGACTATAAAATTTAACATATCGACTTGAACGAAAAACGTAACGGATTTTGAGGTTAATCCACTTCAAATATAAAAGTGACTTTTATTGATGCATTAAACACATTCCCACATTTGCCGATTGAAATCAGTTAATCAGATTGTCTGTGTTTATTAAATTAAATAAGTAAAAAAACAAACAAAAGAGAGAATTGGCAAATGTCAAAGAAGAGGGCCAACAACTGCCAATATCAAAAGTTACTAGAACATTAATCCTCAATTAAGTACGAATACACTGACTTCGGCAACAAATTATAACAGTGTTGCCAACTCATCAATTTTAAAATTTCATATTTTTCAGAGAAACAAACCGTATCATCCCGATTTAACTTTTAATATTAACAATAATAAATGAAAATGAATTTGTTTTTTCTGACGTTTTCTAAGTCTGAATTCGCTCTCAAATATTTCCGTCCCTTTTTGATTTTTTGCGATCGTCATTTGTTTCAGTAGTCTCAGATTAATTAAACTTTTTTTTTGTTTATTTTGTATATATTTTCTGAAATTATTTCTTTTTCTTCGCAAACTGTATACCCAGGTCGTCAATTGTTTTTTCTAATTTTCTTAAAGAAACGTAAAATCTACAATTTGTTATGAGTTTTTGTTCCATTTTGTTTTATTTATTATGTTTTGTTTTTTTTTTAACTTTGTTCGAGAATTCTTTTTTCTTTTAATTTTTTTTGTTTTGTTTTTTCTTTCCTTTTCTTTTTTTTTTGTTTTGTTTTCGTTTCCTTTTAATTTTTTTGTTCCGTTTTTAATTGTTTACCATTTTTCAGAAATTCAATGAAATTTATTTTCAATTTTTTGCATTTCTTTTCTTTCGTAAACGTTGCGGTTGTGATCCGTTTTCTTTTCTCTTTTTTTTTGTGAATTTTAAATTTTACCGTTACGTTTTGAAAATTCATTATTAATCAATTTTTTTGAGTTTTAGTTTTTTATTGCAATCGTCATTTGTTTTCCTTTGCTTTCTTTGTTTTCCATTTCGATTGTGTTTCTCGACAAAAAAATTTAAATTTTTTTTGTTTTGTTTTTGATCGTTACCATTTTGCTTTCTTTGTTTCTTTTTTTGTAATTGTTGCGATTGTCATTTGTTTTACTTTTTCATTTATTTATGAATTTCAGTCCGAACGTTTTTTTTTTAGAGATTTTGTGATTCTCAAAATGTTTATCAAAGAATAATCGGCTTTACGCGCCGCACGATTTTAAAAATGATATCGCATCTCGTACCAACTTCTTACGAATACGATTAATAATAATAATAATCGTACAGTTGGCATCACTGGGTTATAAGCGAAACATAAAAGGTATTTTACAACTGTCATTCATTCAAACGTCAATCGGTTTAGGAAGTCTTCACTTCGTCGTTCCTTTAATTTCGCTTAAAATTACAAAATTAAGACCAACTTGATAATTTTTTTTAATGAACGCTCACTTGTTTAAGCAAGTACGAAATCTGAACATTCTTTAATTCTAGCCTGACTTAATATAAAAATCTACAAGTTAGCGCTGGAAAAATGACAGCTAGTATTTACTTGTTTATTATCTCCTTTTGACCAGCGGTTGTCTAATATATTTGTCTCAATCTCTCCTCAATAGTAACTCGATTTCAATAATGCCTTAAGTTCGATAACACCCTGTATATATAAGATAAGTTTATTCTATAAATTAAACACGACGTTCATAATTTCTGTAATGTTTGTAAAAATAACTTCAAAGAAGTAATTAAGCACAAAATGTTTTGCTCAGAAAATACTTTTTTTTAACTTATTTTGAATATTATAATTTTATTCTTCTGGGAGCTAATTGTTTTTGTATACTTATTTATGTGTTTCTATAAATGACTGGCGTTCAGTAATACCCTACAAAGTGCAAGGAGAAATAGAAGAGAGAAAGAGGAGACGTTTTCATTACATATAAAATGGCAACATTGACATAAAAAGGAAACGGTACAGCTTGCAGGCACTTGAGGATATCGATTCATATAAGTGAATCTCGGGTGTCTCACACACGAAATCGTCTCCTTTAGTTCTTTTCCGGCCGACATAATTTACTGGAAAATTGTTCCAAGCACGTAAAGATCTCGATTCAGGAACTTGTTATCACCGCTGCATCTTTGTGTGTAGAGGAGAGGAAAAGATCAAATTTAGGAAATTACTTTCGCATTTGTCTTTTTATTTTTGTGTATGTAGACTTGAAAATATGAATCAAAACATTAAATGTAAAAATTTTAAATTTAAAAGATAGAGATAGGCAAATGGCAAGAATTAAACATGAAAATAACTTTGCTTTTTCCAATCATGATGTCGCATGTCCTCTGCTGAGTTCGTTTCGGTTTTAACTTTAGAAAACTTCACGACATTTCTCACAGTCATGCGCTCCTTAAAATTGTGAAGAAAGAAACGTGGATTGCCATTAAAAAAAAGGCAAAGTTGATCTCTGCCATATCGTTTTTGGGACATCCTATATATGTAATGTAAAACATTTTAAAAATAAACATAGCAAAAGAAGGTGAATATTGTGGCTTTTTATTTTAGGTTGCAAAAGTAAATTCGGACTTTTGGACCTAAATCAGTAATTATTATTACGCAATGTTACCCAACGCTACGCATTTATTCACAGTATTACGCAATATCATCCAGTAAAGACGTGCATATGCAAATACCTTGCATAAGCCAGGCTTCTTTCTTAAAAATTCCGCACTAGATAAATAATAAAAGTTCTCAAATTGATTTGAAATCATTAAATAAAAGCGATTCACTCCAGACTGAACCGATGGATTTGAAAGGCGAAAATTATTTTTACCGGAATTACTTACTTTATGTACGTCATAAACTTCGAATCGCTTTGAAAACGCAGTCGTCCCGTCATCGCTTGCTTGCAACTTGCGCCTCCGGTCTCTTTTAATTAGACGGAATATTCTGCCACATAAAACTGACAAAGTTTGCTAACGAGCGGTGATGCGGAGTGATGGTTGATTTTGCACGATAAATTAATTTCACTCCGGGATATACGAAAACGTCTGTTTCTAAACCTGAACGAAGCAATTAATTAACCGGAAACTTCATATTTTAGTTCAGTTATTATGGCAAGAGCTACGACTTCCGCAAATCAATCGGAAATTATTTAAGTAAAGTTCACTTGGAAATATTAAAAGATTTACGCAGTGTAAATTAATGCCTATTAACGAACGAGCTTTAAAAATTGAAAATGCATTTAGATGTTAGCGATAAGATTCAGATAATGAATGTGCCAGGCCAAGGTTTACTTTCACTTTACTTTTCCATCAAAACGAACAGGAAATTTATGTGTACATGCCAGGAATACGAAATTAAAGTTTCATATAGAGTGAGTGCTTTTACCTGCCTGCATTTTCTATTTCAAGTTTAAATAATAGAGCACCATCGAACAACTTCAATATTTACATTATCTTTATTAGTATGTACTGGCATTAAAGCAACACACAAGTTCAGAAGGGACTTCCCTTGTATTTTATTCTTATTACGACTAACGTCAGTCGTTCGCAAAAATGTATGAACTTGGTTTGTACCAATATGGTCAATAAAAAAAAGAAGAAAGATGTAAGAAAATTACGTTATTGATTTGACATTCACTGATCTGAAACTCAAAAGTTGGGTATTTTTAAAATTGCTTTTTGCACCAATATTTGCAAAACCTCGAGAAAAATATTAGTTACGTGATCTTGTTATTATTATTTCCATTTATAAATTATTAAAACAAAAATTTCATTATTTCACATCTATCAATCACTTGTTTCGACTCTCTTGTATAATACATTTTCAGACATTATGTTAAAACTGTATTTTATTTTAAGTATTGCCATAAGTGCAAATTTGGATGCCTCTTTTGGTGATTACATTTTTTTTTAAATTTTTGTTTTCTTCTAGAAATGAGAAGATATTACTTAGTAATTTCTTCTCATTACTTAATTACTTAGTAAATCCTTCTTTAAGCTGCTTAGTAGTTTCTTCTTTAAAAGAAAAATAAAAGTCTCTCGGATTCCTTTACGTTCCCCGTCTGTTATAACGAATTAATAATAACATCGAAAACGGCAGTTTTAATTTAAAGAAGAAGAATAAAATAAAAGACAATCGATCAAACAAAAACAATTGATTTTTAGTTCTGATTAGTCAACTGTCTTTCGTTTTGTACTTGTTTATTTCATTTGTGTTTTCATCACAGTAATCCTTTCGTTTGTTTTGATTTTCTTCTCAAAATAATTACTTTCTTCTGTTAAAAAAAAAAAACAAAAGACTGTCGACTTAAAAGAAAAAACAATTGCTTTCTTCTTTCAAAATACAAAAAGAAACGATCAAGGAACAAATTCTCTTTGTAAGCTTCTAATATTACTGAAACAAAAGACTGTCGATTCCTTTATTATCCTGTCTGTTTTAAGTAATTTTAAAATTTAGCATTATCCGCCGATTTCAATCGAAAAAAGAAACAATTGCTCTCTTCTTTCAAAAAACAAAAAACAATCGATCAATACATTTATGACGAAACAATAATAAAACAAAATTTCTAGCTTGTAAGATTATTTCCTTCTTTAAAAATAAAAACAAAAGATTATCGAAAACGGCAGTTTTCATTTAAAGAAGGAAAATAAAGCGAAAGACAATTCATCAAACAAAAACAATTAATTTTTAGTTCTGATTAGTCCTTTAAAAGAAACAATGAGGTTTGAAAAACAAATTTTTCACTTTTAATAAATTACTTTCTTATAAAAGAAAACAATAAGAAACAATTGCTCTTTTCTTTCAAAAAACAAAAAACAGGCGACCAATACATTTCCTAACTTTAATAAATTACTTCCTTCTTGAAAAGGAAACAGAAGACTGTCGATTCTTTCATGATTCCGTCCGTTATAAGTAATTTTAGAAATTATTTTAATTTATCGAGTTACAACAAAATGCTTTCTTATTAAAAAAAAGAAAACAATCAACTTAAGACTTCTTCTTTTGAAAACAAAAAAAAACAAAAGCCGCTGTCGTTGTACTTCTCAACACAAAAAATAAAACAAGAGACAATCGACACTTTTATACTCTCTTGTCTTTAAAACTTCAAAATTGTCCTTTGATTTGCTCCTTAAAACACTTACTTCTTCTTTTCAAAAAAAAAACAATGACGTTTGAAGAGCACGTGCTTTCTTCTTTCAGAAAACAATACACTTTCTCACTTTTAATAAATTACTTTCTTCTTAAAAAGAAAACAAAAACTTTTTCTTTTATGACCCCGTGTGTTGGAAGTATTAAAACAAAAAAGAAACAATTGTTCTTTTCTTTCAAAAAACAAAACACAGTCGACCAATACATTTTCTAACTTTTGTAAATTACTTTCTTCTTTAAAAGGAAAACAAAAGACTGTCGATTCTTTTCTGATTCCGTCTGTTATAAGTAATTTTAGAAATTATTTTAATTTATCAAGTTACAACAAAATACTTTTTTATTAAAAAAAACACAATCAACTCAAAACAAAACAAAAGCTGTTGTCGTTTTACTTCTCAACATAAGAAAAGACAATCGACATTTATGTTCTCTTCTTTTAAAAATTTCAAAATTGTCGTTTGGTTAGGTTCTTAAAGCACGTGCTTTCTTCTTTCAAAAAACAATATACTTTCTCACTTTTAATAAATTATTTTCTTCATAAAAAGAAAACAAAAGACTGACGATTGCTTTATGAGCCTGTGTGTTGGAAGTAATTAAAACAAAAAAGAAACAATTGTTCTTTTCTTTCAAAAGACAAAACACAGTCGATCAATACATTTTTTAACTTTTGTAAATTACTTTCTTCTTCAAAGAAAAACAAAAGACTGTGGATTCTTTTATAATTCCGTCCGTTATAAGTAATTTTGAAAATTATTTTAATTTGTCGAGTTACAACAAAATGCTTTCTTATTAAAAAAAAAAAACAATCAACTGATGAAAATCGCTTCTTCTTTTCAAAACAAAAAAAAAACAAAAGCCGCTATCGTTTTACTTCTCAACACAAAAAAAAAAAACAAAACAAAAAACAATCGACACTTTTATGCTCTCTTCTTTTTAGAACTTCAAAATTGTCCTTTGATTTCTCCTTAAAACACTTGCTTCTTTTTTTGCAAAAAAAAAAGAAAAAAGGCGCTAATTATTTTACTTCTCAAAACAATTGCCAAAAAGAGAAAAGAAAAAGCGACAGATAGAGATTTGTTCGCGTTTGTTCCTTGTTCGTATTTTTCTAGTTTCAGAAGAGTTCTTCAATTTGTTTCTTAAAACGATCTCTTTTCAAGAAACAAAAGACGATCAATCACTTTTTTTGTTGTTTATTTGATAATTTTTCTGATTCTGACAGTATCTTTCAGTTTGCTCGTATCTTAAAACAATTGAATTCAGAAAAAAGCGCGATCACTATTTTTTTTTTATTCTTATGTAAGAAGACAATTGTTTACTTCTTTCAAAATCGAAACAGTCTTTTGTTCCTTGTCATTTATTTAATTATTTAGTTAGATGAAAAAATATGCGTGGGAAAACCGATATACCTACTATTTTTTCTTTCCTGGGCGTTTGTATTCAAATAATAAAAGTGACGAAAGGGTAAACGATCCCCCAACCCTTATATTTATTTACAGCGTTACGCCGCGCGATTAATGAGATTTTACGAAGCGTTTCTTTCTAAGTGTTAAATTAGAAGGAGGTGAAATGAAAACATCGCTGTAACTTTGATAAATGGCTGGTGTTTAGCCAAATTTAATTATCTCACCTTACTTTAGGCTTTAGCTCGCCGGGAATTAATTGCGAGGTTTTGCTTAACCTGCAATTAACGATAACTCATTATTTAATTTTGATTCAAATAAGTGTAGATTTGAGAAAAGTTAAGAATCTATGTGTATATATATATAAAAATATGTGAGGTGCAAGTGTAGGTCAAAAAGCTTAGACTTTTCGTTTTTTTATTGTTTTGATCCTGTAGCTATCGCCATATGAAATTATTGCACTCAAATCTCTGACACCCTGTATAAAATATTTTGTTGCAAATATACGATTCCTGACTTTAAATATTTCTAGCTTGATTATTTCAATTCGGATTATTATTTGGCGGTCTATTGAAGAATCACCCTATTTGTATAAACATAATTTTTGGGGAAAGTAGAGTAACATTTAATTTTAATACATCCATTTAATATATTGTGATTGCGTTTATAAAAAGACTGTAACAAAACAATGTTGGACATGTATTCGCTTTTCTGGATCTGATTGAAATCACGTGTCACATTAATAAATGAATCTAATAATAATAATGAATATCCGAACAGCGCCCTTTTAAAATTCCCAAAATGATATTAACAGGTCGAACAATTTTTCACTTAGTGCATGATAATATATGCAGTGAATGTTAATACAGGCACCCATTAAATTTCAACGGCGCATTATTGTCGGCGAAAAATATGATTTACCGCCGCCATTAAAACGAATAATGGAGTACTAAATGTGAAATCATTATCTGCCCCGAAAAACCTGTACGCTGTGTTCACGCGTTTCAGAAGTAATTTGATCAGTTTTTTTTTCTATTATTGTCACATACGAGGGCACAACTTATACAATCACATTTTATTTATTCAAAACTCCACTCGTTGGATGATAAAGCAAATCAAGTTTAATGTGAAGTTACATAAAACAATAAATGCATGCACTCTGACAGTAAACACTTTAGGATATGTATGAAGAGATGGAAAACATTGCAGTGCCGCAACACTTCTGAGATTTTACATCGTGAATAATCCCGCTGCTTCTATTTTTCGTCGCACAGACTGACGTAAATTTGCTTTATCTTTTTTACTTTAACTTACCCTTCATAATTCGATTACGCCTGTTTTGCATTCTGCTGTGCGTGTTCTGCCATGATTTTCAGTCTTGAGTATGCAAATCACGCTATAATGTAATTCAGTAATTAGCATTAGTTTGCTATGGCGTATTACGGAAGCAACAGCGAATTTGTTTCAGTTTATCTAAGAAAGTGCAAAGTTAATCTTAGAATTTTAAGGCAAAAAAAAAAAATCGCGCCGTCACTTGCCAAAAATATATGTAAACGTTAAATGAATTACATTTTACACAAACATATACAAGGTGTAGCCATAAGAGAAACAAACAAACGCAGTTATTATCTGATATGTAAATGCAAAACTCAATTCGTTCCGAAAGCACGTCTGCACCGTGTTGAATCTGGGGTGTTAATGACGCATCTTTTGCGTTGAGGCAACTCGGAGCCAGGGTGTGGGCTTGTCTGCAAGACTTGTCTCTAAGGAACCTCAGTCAGAGGAGTTGATTTCAGGGGTAGTAAAACTCGGACTGCAATCCAAAGAACTCTCAGGATGAGGGTCGTCCAAGTGAACCTCCACCAGCTTCGGCAGCTCTCTGTAAATTAATGGAGGGGCGCGATATCGCCCTGATTGAGGAACCTTGGGTTTGCAAAGGGAAGGTGTTAGGCCTTGGGATAGTCGGAGGGGAGCTGATATGCAGCAGAACTTCTGACAGACCCAGGGCCTGTATATTGTTTAAGAAAACAATAAAACCGCTGCCACTAACAAACTTCTGTTCGAAGGACTTGGTGGCAGCGAAAGTGGCGTCGAAGAGAGAAGGGTTGAAGGAGATTGTTCTCGGATCAGCCTATTTACCTTACGACCAACCAGAGCAACCACCACCTGAGGAAGTGAGCGAGCTGGTGAGAAGCTGTGGAGCAGGCGGATCCCAACTAATCATCGGCTGTGACGCAAACGATCACAACATTGCCTGGAGAAGCCGGGACACCAATACTAGAGGTGACAGTATCCTACAACTCAGGCAGTCATAGTACTTCCTTTATAAGTAACTTTGTTAAAAACTGGTATATATCTGATGAGGAGAACTGCTCAGATCACAGATATCACTAGGTTAAACCATGTGAAACAAACATACCGTAATCCGCGTAAGACTAACTGGGAGGCCTATAGGTTGGACCTAGATAGTCATCTCGCGGGAACAATGGCTACGGTCAACAACAATATTGAGTTGGACGTGGCTGTAGATCAGCTCACTGATGCAATCATGTCCGCTTACAATTATAACTGTCTCATGACTGTGAGGAACACCAACAGGGAAGTTTCCTGGTGGAACGAAGACCTCACGGAAAGGAGACGACAGGTTAGAAAACTTTTTAATAGGACAAAAGTATTAGGAAGGTGGGAAGAATACAAAGTATCCCTAACTGAATACAATAAAACACTGAGAAGGTCCAAGAGGGCATCGTGGAGGCGCCACTATGAGGAATTTAAAATACTCCAGAATGTGCTAGACTGCATAAAATGCTCTCGAAGTCCCCTCAAGGATACCTAAATACTCTGGTAAAACCTACCGGAGAATTCACCAGAACAGGAAAAGAAACTATGACTGAAATGTTTCGGGTTCATTTTCCTCGGTCAACTGTCATTGACGTTGCGCCTGCTGACTGGAATAGCCAGGTCCCGGATGCCTCTGTTTTCAGAGCATCAGGGGAGGAATGGAGTTCTGCCAGGAGAGTCATAACGTTTTCTAGTACCAAATGGGCAATAAACTCACTTGATAGTTACAAATCCCCGGGTCCGGACGGGGTAATAGTTGCAATGCTGCAGAAGGGCTCGGACCTTCTGCTCACCAGAATTTGCATGATTCTAAGAGCCTGTCTGGCTCTAGGCTATTTGCCAAGAATGTAGAGACTGATCAGAGTGGTAAAAGCTAAAAACCCCAAAAGAAAAAAGAAATCGAGCAAGGTGAGAAGAAAACAAAAACAAAAGGCATTGAAAAGAACAATTGCGCCTGAAACAAACGTCCGCTGTTTCTCGATCAAATCAGGAACTTCTCGCAGACGATTTTCAGTTGTTTCTTTTAATTTTCGAAATGGTTTTCGCAGTGTTTTTTTTATAATTAATTTCTAATTGGAGAAAGTAACGTCACGATCCCCATTTACACTAGGAAATTTTGTACTTTTACACCAGCCAACGTCATAAACCCTTAAACTTCAACAACAAAATAAAAAAAAGAACGCCCAATTTGGCTTCAATTTGACATTTGTCAAACCAACTTTTCTAGTGATTTACTTAATGTCAAAAAAATAAATAAATAAACAAACAGGGCTGCAAGCTTTTAGTGTCGAATTATAAACAATTGCCAAAGTGCTGCTTCACTTGTTTTTAGGTGTTCCCCGTATCGTGTACTTTGGCTTAATAATTATAAATAATGTGAAAACCGTTGGTGAATGTGAATGAACGTCGATTTAAAAAAAAAACAAATTAGGAAATGTTTCTTAAAACAAAGACAAGAAACAAGTGAAGATCGACCTCTTTACACGCAAAGATCATTTCTAACTTTGATGGCTGGACTGGTATTTTTTTTTCTTCCCATATATTCCCCAAGCTCCTAGAGCTTGTCGGGGAGGGGGGGGTGGCGGCTGCGACCGACTTCATGTTATGATTTCTAAAGTAAATGAAAATGTTTTAAAATCGATGCCAAAAAAAAAAGAAACAAGTGAACATCAACCGACAGATTTTAAGTAAGATTATTCCAAATTTTGTTGAAGGTAATAATACCAAAGAAACGAAAACAAGTGAACATCGATTAAATTTAATGCAGCTACCAGTAACATGTAAGTGTGACAAGGACAAGAAACAAATGAACACCGAATAAAAAGTCTATAGCTAAAGTAATTCGGAGCACATAAGAAAATGTTTTAAAATCGATGCCAAAAAAAAAAACAAGTGAACATCGATAGATTTTACGCAAAGTAAGCGGAGACTTTGACGAAGGCCTAACTTAATTGATGCGACATAAATGGATAAATACAAAAAAGAAACAAGTGAACATCGATTAAATTTACTTCAACTATAGGCCGAACAAATAAGAAAATATTTTTTAAAACGGATGCTTTTAGCATTTGTTTTAAGAAATATGAAATGAACATCGACCTTCTTGGGCAAAATACCAAAAACTGAGAAAAAGACAAACAAATTTGCTAATTTGAACGACTCTGTAGCTCCAAAAATAAGAAAGTTAGCAATGGTGCCGACTATAGACGATAGATGGCGCTAAAAAACTTCCAAGCATACAAAGAGAAAAGAACATAAATTTCGTTGTTCTCAACAATTACGTTTGTTTTATTTAGATGTTTTAATGTCTTCTTCGTCCTTTACTTGTCGTTACCTTTGATTAAATGTTTTGGCGTTGGTTTCACTTTTGTATAGTAGGTGGCGCTGATTAAAGTAGAAGATTTCTCTGTATTTCAATTGCATTGCATAACAATGAGTTGACTGCCAGCAATTTATATAAGAAAATCTACTTTCGCGCAAGAGATTGCGGTGGTCTTATTTATACTCAACCACTCACCGATAGATGGCGTTGAAAAATTATGTCTTATTTAAATATTTGTTTCAAACCCGAACAATAGTTTCATAATGAGTGTATTCGAATCTCCAACTGCTAGCACCGAAAATTCCAAGGATGGAAAAGTAGACAAATTTTTAAAATTTTTTGAGTTTGGTTCCACTTTTGTGTACTAGGTGGCGCTGATTAAAGTAAGATGAAAATAACTTGAATGTCGCTTTTTGCATTGGCATTTTTTTTTGCGCAACAATGAGATGACGATCGGCAATTTACTACGATCACGCAATAGATTGTACTGGTCATGTACTCATACAACCACTCACCGATAGATGGCGCTGAAAAATTCCATACGTAAAACGAAAAACAAATTTCGTTCTTCTAAATCATTACGTTTTTCTTATTTAATGATTATTATGATCATCTTATTTAAATGTTTCAGTGATTGTTTTAAACTCGAGCGATAGTTTCAAAATTCATACATAGATGGCACTGAAAAAAGCTTTTGTGTACTAGGTGGCGCTGATTAAAATAAGACGAAAATAACTTGAATGCCGTTTCTGCCACTCACCGATAGAGGGTGCTGAGAAATTTCAAAAAACGCACGTTTCGTTCTTCCGAATCATTACATTTGTCTTATTTAAATGTATTAATATTCGTCTTGTATAAATGTTTTAATCTTTATCTTAAACGTGAGCAAAAATTTCATAATATTATACCCACATGGCGCTGAGAAAATCCAAGTATGAGAAAGTAGCCAAAATTTTTTTTTTGTTCTTCATTAATTAGCTTGTAGTTTTGCTTGGATTAATTTTTTTAATTTTGATGACACTTTTATATAATAATGGCGTTGATTAAAATAAGACGAAAATAACAAAACAACTTGAATGCTATTTCTTATTTTTTGCCTGAAACTAAGATGACTGTCAACAATGAATAAAACAAAATCTACTTTCTCCCAATATGTAGTCAACCACTCACCGGTAGATGGCGCTGTAAAATTCCGCACGAAAAACGAAAAACACAAATTACGTTTTCTTTAATGTTTGTCTTATTTAAATGTTGTAATGTTTATCTTATTTAAATGTTGTAATGTTTATCTTAATAACGCGACCAAAAGTGTCACAATTTATGTACCTACCCGAAGCTCCGACAGGTGGCGCTGAAAAATCCAAACATGGAACAATAGCCAAAATAGTCTTTTTTTGTTCTTCAATAATTAGAGAAATCCGCTCAATGTACAAACGCCAAACTTCATATGAATTTTGTTTTATTTTTTTTTATCAGTCTCGGGAGTTTCGAAAAATCCACTCAATAATAATATAAAAACATCGAACTTTATTTTGTTTCAGTTATTTTTTTGTCGAAACATTTTGGTGTTTTCTTTTGTTTATCAGGATTTTTTTAGGACTTTCGAAATATCCGTTCAAGTGTGATACTTCCTAAGAAAACCGCCTTCCTAAACATTTCAACGTTGTGTGAAAAGTGAAAAAGTGAAAAGCACAGCATTGTGTTGTAATGTAGCCCACACATCAATTAAATAAACAAGAAACTAGGATAAGCCAATAATAAAATCCACACTCAAAGTAAGTAGCAATTTAGGACAAATTCAAAATCAAAATTGACCTTACGATTAGGTGATACCTTGTATGATAATAATAATAAAAAAAACTGTATCTGAAGCTACTGGTGACAATAATAAATTTTTCGGTGTAAAGCCGTGACTTAACTATCACCGAGCGATAGGAAGTGAGTCCTGCGATAATCGCTGCAAGCACTGTAATATATTATTGAAAAGTCATTAATATGACTGCAAGAGATAAAAGCGGAATGGAACGATGATAAAACGAGAACAGCACCCAAGCTTAATTGAATCTCCCCGCCCCGCCGCCCCTCCTCCCAAAAATAACTTTCGGAGGCGCGCAATTTATAACGAAATGATTGCCTTATCCTCTTGAAACTTTATCCGGCACTTTAATGTAAGGCGAGAAGAAATTCGGTGAGGTTTGTTTCTTACACTTGAATTTAAATAGGGATAATGAGTGTACGGGGTGTGATAGGAACGGAATGGGACTTCTGTGCCTTATTTCGCGTCAGATGTAAAAATTAAGCAGTTTTAGCTTTCAGCAGCGTTGGACTTTGAACGATTAATAAGAACGTAAGGATTTAATATCGTCATCGCGTTGTAATCACGAGGAGCGGACAAAAAGTTCTCGTAATTGCAAACTCCAAACTAAAAATCAAATTTGAAGCAGCTCAGATTGATCACTGCTTGCAGTTGCAACAAACCTAAAAAAATTTCATCATCATTAATTCATTCTCTGACGGTTTGAAGAAAAAACGTGTTAATGCGAAGTTTATTCAGAAGCACCTGATGAAGACAAGCGTGAACCAGAAAGCTAGACTATTGCAGCACTAGCGAGTAAGTACCAGTCTTGCACGATACGCGTTCTGCCTTTTATACTCTTATTTTGTGGCGGGGATTAGGTAACTCTGTGTCGTTGGTCTGTTTGCTTGGTTTGAAATAGCGTTGGGTAAACTTCCGTCCTATTGGCCAATCAGAAACGAATTCGTCAAGGCGTGGCCTTAATTTTGTCTATTGTTACGGTCGTCGGGGTGACCCTGTTACGTCAGATCTGTCAATGTACGGTTTTAATTTAATCAATTTTAAGAGATCAAATTTATGTTAGTTTCCACACGAATGCATTTTAAAGCGAAATAAATTTTAATTTGTCAAGTATTACACGCCCGTAATTCAAATTAAACTTCAATTTATGAAAGCGGGCGTATTTTTTTGTTAAATTCGGCCACGTTTATGTACATATATATTTTTTTGTTTTAACCGAGAACCCGTCGGCACCGGTAGATTTACGGCCTGACGTGTCATAAGCTGAAATTAGTCCGGTTTTTTTCTCCGGTGTTTCCGGCTGCTGAATTAGAGGAGACATAACAAGGAAACGTCGTCCTGCCTCCGCTTAATTGGATAATATTTGAAGCAAATTTAATTATCCTCTCTCTCTTTGACTGTAATTCACGCAATGAATTATGCACAGGTTCTGCTTCGGTATTTTTTTAAGACGAAACTTTAATAAAAAAATTGATTTCTTTCAGAATTTTATCTGTTTAGTATTTACGGTGAAGCAACATAATTTCACACGGTTCCACGAGAGGTAAAAATCCATATATGTATAAATCGTATACAGGATGACTGTCAATTAACCCGAGAGTGTGGTGGGAAATTTTTCTACTTTAGTTTTCGAGAAATAATTAATCACAAATAATCCGCAAGAATTAACAAACAATTATTTACACAATTATTTGCGAATTTGTTATACTTATTTCATACGCAATTCTAGTTAATTTTAGAAATCACTAATAATTACGTCGCGTAAAAGAAACAACTCAGACTTTCGTTCTCAGCTGTTAAACGTGTAATAAAACGAATTGAGATATGTGCCAAAGTCGCATTGTGTTAAGTGGTTCAATTTTGTCGGGTTAATTAACAGTCAGCCTGTATTTCAGCAAGAGGCATAATGGAAAGTGTAAATGAAACGACTAACTTACTACGACTTTCTATCAAACAAATACCTACACAGGTTTGGAAATGGAAAGAGAAGGAAAAAAAAGAAGTTGTAACGGATCTAAATCAATAAAAGCATATAATCAGGCACTAAAAACTAAAGTATTGCTATTATTATGAATTAGGAACGATTTTTTGCTCCACACTTCATTAATACTAAGGTTTTGTTTAAATGCTTTTCCTTGTGCGCCATCCTTTAGCTTTAAATCAAAATGCAAAATATTAAAGAATGCTCAACATTAATTTAAAAAAAAATATATACATCTTTAGGCAACAGCTTTACTTTCTGTAAAATAAATTAAAATGAATACGTGCATCCTACATTTTGCTATTTTTCTGTTTTTAAAAATTCTGGTCTTCTCTTTTTTTTTGTTTCTGCTGATTTTCATTGCTTTATTTTTTTTTAGATCTCTTGTTTCTCTTTTTACGCATTCGTAAGATTTGCACGTTTAAAATGAATGCTGTTTATCTGTTATTGATATTTTTCACTTTTGAAAATTCTCGTCATCCTTTTTTTTTTTGTAATATTTGTGACACTTTCTGGTCATTTAAATGTCTTTATAATTTGTGTGTGTGTGTGTTTTTTTAGTTTCTTCATTCATTTGTTTAATACAGTTAACTATGTTTTTTTTGCAAATTAAAAAAGAAAGTAAACAATTTAAGAAAAGTTTTAAATTACCGTTGGCGTTTTCTGTTTTGGAAAATTCTCGTCTTCTTTTGTTTTTTTTTTGTTTCTTATAGATCGATTATCTCTTGTTCATCCTTTCTCTCATTCGTAAGATTTGCGTCTTTCTTTCTTTCTTTGTCAACTGCTTCTGAATTTGAAATTCGGCCTCAAATATTCCTGGCAGTTTTTAAATCTTTTTTTTGTTGTTTCAAATTCACCGATACTTTTTTTTTCATTTATATTTCCTGAAATTATACCATTAAATTCCGTAAACATTACGATCGTCATTAGTTTTTTTTTGCAGTCTTTTTTTATTTCTAAAAATTTACGATGGTGATTTGTTTTTATTTTTTTTTTCGTTTCCTTCTGAAGTTATTGTTTTGTTTCTTTTATTTGTCATCTATGTTTACCGAAATTAAACGATAAAAAATGTTCCGTGCTCCGCGTTCTTTCGCGAATATAGTGATTGTCAATTGTTTTTCCTACTTTCTTCAGGAGTTTTCATTTTTTTTTATTTCATCTTTTGAGGTTTTCGAGATGACGAAAACGTTCTTCATTTTTTTCATATTTTTGATTGTTGACCGTTATTCAGAAATTAAGAAATTTTATTTCAGATTTCTGCATTTCCTTCCCTTTCACGAATGTTTTGCGTTTTTTTTTTTAATTACTAGTATATTTTGAATGTTTATTATTAATTATTATTTTTAAAAAAATTAAATCTACAATTATTCGTTCAGAGATTTTATTTTTTTTATTACGATAGTCATTTGTTTTTCTTATTTCATGAACTTTTTATTTTTATTATCCATTTCGATTGGGTTTCTGGATCGTCAAAATCGGTCTTATTTATTTATTCATTGCTCTTAATTGCTTGCCATTTTTCAGAAATCTAATAATCAAAAATTCATTTTTATTTTTTTGCGTACTTTATTTTTCAAAAATGTTGCAACTGTTAATTTTAATTAAATTTTAATAAAAACTCTGCATCTCAAAAACTATTTGAATAAAATATCAAGTGTTTAGATGTTTGTAAATAAAATTTCATACTCTTTTCAAAATTTCAAAAACGTAAAAATATATAGGGTGTTCCAAATAAAAAAAATCAAAGTTCTTGTTTACATCTCAAATATTGACCGCGTCCTTTTGATGTTATGTTATCGTTTTCTTCATCTTCTATTACGATTAAATTTTCCGGAGAGGCAAAATGTCTTTTTTGTTTCTAATTGTTATCTATGTATGTTTACAGATATTATTATCCTGATTTATTTTCTTTATTTTCTTCAGAAATTTTCGTTTTTTTAATGTTGTTATTTTCGATTGGATTTTTCGAGTCATCAAAAACATCCTTCACTTTTTCGTGTTTTTGAAAAATCAAAAAAAAAATTATTTGATTTCTGTCTTTCTTTCGTAAATACTATGATTGTCATTTGCTTTTCTTTTTTTTAAATTTTTTCAAGGCATTTTAAACCTTCAATTGTTCTTTTTGAATGTTTATTTTTTTGTTATGATCGTCATTTGTTTTTCTTACTTCCATCATCATTATTGGAAGAAATAAAATGAAAATTAAAAAAAAAAGTGTGAAAGCAAGAGCTTATCTTCAACACATATTCTAATTTGCTGTAAAATATTCTTGAACTAAAGAGTTGTTTTTTTTTTCTGGTCGTCACTTGGAGTAAATGTAAAAAACCTACACATTTTGATCTAAGTTTTTTTTTTTTGTAAAAGATTTTAAAATATTCTTTAGAATCTGCGCGTACTAAATAAAAAAAAATTAATTGTCAAGGTAGGTACAAAAGAATTCCAGAAAAGTGTGGTCGTGGTCGATGTCTAATACAGGTGTCCCAAAACAACATATATATTGACTTAAAAAAAACCAAACCAATTGTTTTAACCATTTACTAAAATTTATTTATCATAAAAATATACCGTGTCATAAAAAATAATAAGGCATAGCCGCTTCGTAACAATTGAAGCAATTGAATAACGACAATAAGATTGAGGCTTTTAACAATCATTATAAAATATCTATATAATAACGAAGGTGTACCACTTTGAAACAATTGAAGAATGACTTGAAACAATTGAAGAACCACGTCCCATGAGTTAATAAGATTGGACCTCATCAAAATGTAACATGTCAAAAACAAAAAAACAAAAAAAACATGAAGGTTTGAAACTCTGAAGCAATCGAAAAGAATGACGTCACATGAGTGACAAAAAGATCGTTCATCAATCATTAAAAAATTAAATAAAACAAAAACGGCGTGTGGTTACTTTGAAACAATTGAAAAATAACGGGCCCGTAACGTTCATCATAAATATACGCTGCGACAAAACAAACGAAGGCATGGCCACTTTGAAACAATCGGAGAACGACTTGAAACAACTGAAAAAATACGTCAATGAGTTAATGAAATTGCACAGCGTCATCGAAAAAGAAAAAAAAAACTTTGAAACAATCGAAAAGGACGACATCGCTTAAGTTGACAAGCATGGCCCTTAACATTCGTCAAAAAAGAAAAAAGAAAATAAAAAGAGGGCGTGACTATTTTGAAACAATTGCGAAAAGATTGCGGTTGGCACTCAACATACGTTGCAAAAAAAAATTAGGGCGCGGCTAATTTGAAACAATTGAAGAACGATGCCACACGAGTGGATACGATTATAGCCCTAAAGATTCATTATCGAAACGTACCAAGTCATCAAAAAAAAAAATGAAGTAGGCGTGGCCCTTTTAAAACAACTCAAGTGCGACATCACATGAGTTGTTCAGTTGTTTCACGCCTTCTTATTTTTTTTTTTTGATGACTTGGTATGTTTCGATAATGAATCTTTAGTAGATAAGATTATGTCAACTCATGTGATAAGAGTACATCAACTCATGTAACGTCGTATTTTAATAGTTTAATTTTTTTTTTGATGGCTCGGTACTCATGTGATAAGATTACATCAACTCATGTGACGTCGTATTTTAATTGTTTCAAAAAAGCCACGCCTTCTTAATTTTTTTTGATGGCTTGGTACATTTTGATAATGAATCTTGAGGGCTCATTCTTCAAAATTCTGCATAAAAGTGCCTTAAATAAGTTTTTGCAGAAATGAAAAATTTTTTAAACAAAAGAAAAATATCCTGTAGCTCCTAAGCGCCACAAGATATCGAAATGCGGTCTTCATCATTAATTCTGTGTTAGAAATCGAGCCAAGGTCAGTTTTGTCTAATTCTCTAAAAACAGGTGTCAAATTTGGCCCACCCTGTACATATAATTTTTTTTAAATATTTTTCCCATACTCTCAGCTATTACTTCTTTTCGTGTTTTTTTTTCCTGGCGGAAAAATTGTCAGTCACCCTATATACGCATAGATTTTCAGAATAAAAAGTTATGAATGTCAGTCATCTGTCAATGTAACAGACACTTCGGTAATTCATTAAATTATTCTCAATCATAAACGTCGTTCACGTCAATAAAATAAATATGTATATAGAAACCTTAAAACGCTGAATAAAATAACACGTAAAGTCTGGCGTTGAGAATATCTTATTTCTCCTCTTCCTTAAACATATTCTTTTCCTCTTCCGTGAGAAGTGCTAATAGAAAAAGTATGTTCGTCACTTATTTTCTTTTTTCGTATTTTATCCCTCGAAAAGAGATACTTTTAGATGGACGTCAAACGTCCGTGCCGAAACGAAAACTACAAACAATCAAATTTCATTATTTCCTATATCCTTGTTTCAATGTGAAATTATTTTCTTGGTTTTACAAATGGTAGCCTCACCTTGTGTTTAAAATAAAAAGAATTATCTAAATATCCAAGGAGATTTTTAATTAATTAGATAATTAAATAAAATTTGGCTTTTCTAGAATAGAGGTCAGAACTTTAATTAATTGTCAAATAAGTAGTGGCTTTTTTTTAATATAAATCTTGTGTAAATTTAAATTTTCTTCCTAACAAAACGTTATTTAGTTCACGATAAATTATTTTTTTAACACAAACTCATAAAACCTTTTTCTTTCGCAGAAGCGGCGGCTTTCATTACATGTATTGATTAACCTTAGCGGAGGTTCCAGTAACAAAAAGCTTTTAAATTTCCCTTCATTACAATTTTTAATGTTGACTGTAATTAACCGGGCGGCGTTGAATTTGCTGGATCGCTGAAATTTCAGGGCGCGATTTAATAAAAGGTACGTAGTTATATACTCCATTATAATATTTAATGTGATAATTAAAATAAATTAGAAACTATTTCATTATGTATTTTAATGACGGCTTTCGTAACAACGTATTTTTAAAACGGATGATTTGGTTTTAGTAAAAAGTAAAGAAGAAAATAAAAAAAAAACTTTTAAATACGGATTGTAGCGATTAATCGTGAAAAAATAATACCATTCATCGCACCATCGCACCATCAGTGAAAGCTTTTAGCTTATTATCCGCAATAAATTTTGTAACACATCTATGGACGTGAAAGCAAAAAATTTTCGAGTTGTGAAAAATGCTTTTTCCGCACGTGCCAAAATTATCACCGATCATAATATTGATTGTAGGTCATTATTTACGTTTACTATTATTAATCTACACTTTGGACAAAATTAAGGGACCACAAAATAAACTTGAAATAACTTTTCCAATTTAAAAGTTATTTTTAATAACAAATTGATGTCACAAATTGACGTTTATTAAACACAATTTAAATAATGTGCCAGGAAACAATTAACAATAGCAAGACATTCTCTGCTAGGAAACGAAAAGTCAACAAAAAGGCCTAATTATTGACACCTTTTTAAGTCATTTAATTAATTACTGGTGGTCCCTTAATTTTGTTCAGAAGTGTATAATACTATGCAAAAATATTGCAGCTGCATTAAAAAAGAAGTTATAAAAAGCGTGGACGCTTCAAGACAATTGAAGATTGTTCCGAATTATTTTTTTCTAGACTGTTCAGTATTGCAGATATAAGCAAAACTTTGATTTTTTATGTGGAATGCCCTATATATTTTTACGTTCACGAAAAGAGCATAAAATTCCATTTGCAAAAACACTTGATATTATACAGGTGAGGCAAAAAGTTGTTAACATTGTATGGGAGACTAAATTTTTTTTTCGCAGATTAAAATATGGCGTCCCGATATTCCATTGAGGAACGACGGTAGATAGCTGCCTGGATAGAGATCTTTCAGTCCCCAAGCATCGTACAAGAAAAATTTAAGGCCTGGACCGTAAGCAGCCGAAAATGTTCGTTCTAAATTCAATTAAATTAAATTACTTATTGCTCGAATTGAACAAAGGAATTTCAACTTAGTCTTAACGTAAACAAGTTCCCAGGCGAGTTAGTCTAAACATCCTCTTAAGAGCCATTTAGATATCGCTAAAATAATCCTTGGTCAGCAAATCTCCCGCTTGAAAACGGACTTGACTCCCACGCAAAAAAATAATAAGAACTGTCGAAATTGGACCAATTTGCACCTTGATGTAGGCAACTTAAGACACCTCTCGGGAGGGGCTTGTTTACAAAAACGATCCCGCGGAAGAAAGGGATTTCGAAAATTAATTAATGTTCGCTTAGCCCCGAGCGAAGGCGAACGTTCGTGCTTCTTTCCGTTTTTGATCCACTTAGAAAAATTAGTGTTTTTTTCCTTTTTCTTAAATGAATGAAATAAATAAATAAATCACCCGTGAGTGAGTGCCCTAAATCCCAGAAAGAATATATCGCGGCCCCCTTGAAAGTTCGCAGAGGCTCTCTACAGCTGCAGTCCTTCTCCTTTCTCTCCAGACAAGGTAGGGGAACTTTTGTAAATTCTTTTATCGTTATGTATCAAGCTCAATATATCCTACTTTGAGTACACAATAGTTTTTTTTTTATTTATTGCGATATGTGGCGCCTTGCGCAGTTCCAGCCTGGAAGAACTTAAGAAACCTCGAAGATTAGTAACGGCCTGATACGAGTTAAGTAATCAGGGAAGGCTTCGAATTTCCCTTAAAAATTCGGTGGTGGCAGCGAAAATTGACTACCCTAAATGTTTTCTGTAAATTCAGTTATCAAGTATAAAAATTTATAATCTGCTTACTTAATTCCTACTACTCACGCTACCCCAGTAAGGAGGGTAAAATTTTGGTAGTAATATTTAATTTTCTATTTTTTTTTTGTTTTTATTATTTTATGGTTTCTTTTTCTAGATTCGAATATGACCCTTCTTACAGCACCATCGCGCCTGACGCCTGACAATTCGTAGGATCTACGAGAAATTTGTCCGGACGAGGTTGCAAGAGGAACAGCGGTAGAAAGAGATCTGTCCGAACTGAAGAGAATATTATCCTCGTCCAGAGAGCGATGATAGACAGCCCAACCAAATCCACGCGCAGACTTTCTCTTGAAACTAACGTTTCGCAAAGGTCGCCCGTTAGAATTTTGCATTGTGATTTAGGAATGAAGCCATACTCTTTCCAGATTGTGCAACAGCTCACAAACGCGAACAAGCAAGCACAAGAAACGCTGTTCATGTTCTCTAATGAAGCAACATTCCACATCAGCGGTCCTGTGAACAAGCACAACTGTATCATCTGAGCGACCTAGCACCCGAAGGAAGTTCGAGAGCACATGTGGGATTCCCCCAAGGTGAACGTTTGGTGTGCCGTGAGCAAATTTGAAGTGATTGGACCCTTCTTTTTTGAAGGACAGACCATCAGGGGAGAGAATTTCCATGCCATGCTCAGCACATTCATGGAGAAGAATGCACCACCTGCCATTTTCCAGCGAGGGTACTTTCAGTAAGGCGTCGCCCTTGCCCATTGCAGTCTGATGGTTCGAGTTTACCTGAACAACACGTTTGGTAAACGCTGGATTGGTAGAGGTGGTCCTCTAACCCGACCTGACGCCATGCGATTTTTGTATGCGAGGAATGATCAAGGATCGGGCAACCTCGAAACTTAAACGACCTGAAACAACGCATCACTCACGTCATCGCTGGAATTCCTGCCCAAATGGCCCAGAGGGCCTTACAAATAACAACGGACAGAGTCCATAAGTGCATTGAAAGGGGTGGGTGCCAAATTGAAACCCTGTAACCAAATCCCTGCCTTGTAATTAGAGGTGGGTCGATGTATCGATATATCGATACGTATCGATACGCCAGTTGTATCGATAGACGTTTTCAGCTGTATCGAAATATCGGATATCGATATATCGATACGTATCGAAATATCGAATCACAGATTAACTAAACATTATTTTATTTATTTATTTTTATTATATGGTTGAATATTCGGATTCTGCTTTCATCAGGTTGGCAACACTAGTTTCCAGTCAGTCACTCAGTCGGTAACTGCGTTAGCATCGACGGATATGTCGATATTTCGATACGTATCGATTGCTGATGCTCGATACGTATCGATATTCTATATATCGATACACAATTTCCCGTATCGCCCACCTCTACTTGTAATTTAAAGTAATTAAACACCCATTTATTGTTAACATATTTTTGCCTCACTCTGTATTCAAATAGTTTTTAAAATATAGAACTTCAAAGTTTTAATTAAAAATTTAATACAAATTAACAGTCGCAACGTTAACGAAAGAAAAAAAAAGCAAAAAGATTAAAATAAATTATTAATTTCTGAAAAAATGGTAAACGAACAAAAACAAACAACAAAAACAACAAAAAAGACCGTCTTTGACGATCGAGAGACCCACGAAATGGAAAAAAAATTAAAATTCCTTGAAAAAGTAAGAGATCATAATTAAGAATAAAATAAAAACTCAAAACGAATTGTAGATTTAAAATTTCTTTAAAGAAATAATAATGAACATTCAAAACATAATAATAACAATAATTCGAAATGTACTTAAAAAAAGAACACAAAACCAAGAAAATAAATATCAATCACAATATTTGCTAAAGAAAAAGAAATACAAAACAAACAAGAAACAAAATTTTCTAATTTCTGAATAATAGTAAACAACCAAAAACAAGACAAATATAAAGAACATTTTCGACGATTCGAAAAATACAATGGAAATGAAGAAAAGAGAAAATTTTTCGAAGAAAGTAAGAAAAACAAATGACGATCGTAATAGGGGCGAATTTTAGATCACTTGTTAAACATAGATGACAAACAAAAACGAAAAAGAACGACATTTTTGGCTCTCGGAAAAATATATTCGAAATAGAGTAGAGAAAAAATCCATAACTTCCAAAAAGAAAAGAAGGAAAACAAATGACGATCGTATATTTTGCGGAAGGAAAAAAGAGAGAAAAACAAATGACGACTGTAATATTTACGAGAGAAAAAGAAATAATTTAGGGAAATGCAAAAAGAAAAGAAGAAAAAACAAATGACGATCGTAATATAGACGAATTTTAGATCACTTGATAAACATAGATGACAAATAAAAGCGAAAAAGAACGACCTTTTTGACTCTCGGAAAAATATAATCGAAAGAGACTAGAAAAAAAAGCGATAACTTCAAAAAGAAAAGAAGAAAAACAAATGACGATCGAATATTTTGCGAAAGGAAAAAAGATAGAAAAACAAATGACGACCGCAATATTTACGAGTGAAAAAGAAATAATTTAGGGAAATGCAAAAAGAAAAGAAGAAAAAACAAATGACGATCGTATATTTTGCGAAAGGAGAAAAGGTAGAAAACAAACGACGATCGCAATATTTACGAGAGAAAAAGAAATAATTTAGGGAAATGCAAAAAGAAAAGAAGAAAAAAACAAATGACGATCGTATATTTTGAGAAAGGAAAAAAGATAGAAAAACAAACGACGACCGCAATATTTACGAGAGAAAAAGAAATAATTTAGGGAAATGCAAAAAGAAAAGAAGAAAAAAACAAATGACGATCGTATATTTTGAGAAAGGAAAAAAGATAGAAAAACAAACGACGACCGCAATATTTACGAGAGAAAAAGAAATAATTTAGGGAAATGCAAAAAGAAAAAAAAACAAATGACGATCGTATAGTTTGCGAAAGGAAAAAAGATAGAAAAACAAATGACGATCGCAATATTTACGAGAGAAAAAAGAAATAATTTACGAAAATACAGAAAAAAAAGTAAAAAGAAATAATTAATCTGAACTTGCTGTGAAACATTATTTCTAACGATAACAGCGAACAACAAAAATGAAAATTTCAAAAACAGTCTGGAATATTTGAGGACGAATTTCAAACTCAAAAACGGCCGATAAAAAAAGAAAGACGCAAATCTTACGAACGAAAGAAAGAAAGAACTAGAGACAATCGTTCTGAAAGAAACAAGAAATAATTGACAAGGCAACAAGAAATAACAGAAACAAAAGAAGACGAGAATTTTCCAAATCAGAAGACGCTGCGCTACTAATGGCAATTTGAGACTTTTCTTAAATTGCTTAGTTTCTGTTTTTCATTAAAAAAATATATATACGGTTAGCTGTATTAAACGAGTGAATGATTATCCTTTCATTTAGAAGACAAAGTCAATGAGAAACTCATTTGACGACCAGAATAAAACACAAATAATTACGAATATTACAACAAAAAAAAAACAAAGGAAAGGCGATCGTCTTCAAAAAATTTGTATAATCGAGAAACAACAAAAACAGGAACAAAAAAGAAAACAAAGTCTTTTGTTTCTGGTTTTGTTGTTTCTCGATTATACATATTTATTAAAGATGATGATCGCCTTTCATTAGTTTTTTTTGTTGTAATATTCGTAATTATTTCTGGTTCAAATATCAAAGTACAGATGTTAGGAATGCGAAAAGAGAGAAGCACTAGACGGTCGATCTAAACAAAAACCAAAAGAATTGGCAAAAGAATAAAAAGCAGCAGAAATTAAAAACAACAAAAGATGTTTAATTTTTTTTTTGTATATTTTTAATTAATTATAAACTATTTTTCTAGTAATCTGTGACACCCATTCTGTTGCGGGTTCTTTTCTTGACCGAATAATTATCAGTCACCCTATATATCTCTTTTAAAATTTAGAGCTAACAGTGCCAAAGCGTATCGAAGCAGTATTCTGTTACTACTTCGCTTATTCTTGATTCTCTAAACGTTCAATGTATTTCTTTGGGTCCCACTTTTTCACTTGTGTCCTGCATATGAGTTTTCAGCTTCCCCTAAATAAGTCTTTTAGGGTTTTTATAGCATCTGCAGTATCATGCTGGGAACTCGGGTTTTTTCAATTATTTACATATCATTCAATTTTTAATTAGTTACATATCATTCCATAGAATTAAAAAAAAAATTCCGTAATCTCCGACATCTGTTACGCGTTTTTCTTTTGTCAATCACCCTGTTTATCTCGTTGGAAATTATGAACTTTAAAAGCTCACATATTTTACATCAGATTTCAGCAAGAAAAGAAAAGGGTCACGCAAATCATTTTTCTCGTAATCTGTGACATCGGTTATGTTCTGGGTTTCTTTTGCCGGCACAATTGTCAGTAACCCTGTATATCTCCTTTAAAATGTTTAACTTTAAAAGCTCATCGGATCACAACAAAAGAAAAAGGCATCACAGATCACTTTCTTAACAATCAAATTAGTATCTGTTTTTATTATTTATTATTTTCCTTATAAGAAGTGATAGTGATAGTATCATTTCGTCAACGAAATCCATATTTAATTACATTCTGTTATTAGCACGGTCATTACAGACATGGCCGTATTTACCATCAATGAATTATTAAGGACTTGGATCATTTTGTCGTGTGCCAAGAGCCAAGATACATTATGCATTATGAAACTATTGATTTACCCGAAGTAAATCCACATACACCCACGTGCATTAAATTTTTAAATATGTTCCAGCAAATAGAAATTTTCATATATTTGTAACATTTAAGTGAGACTTTAGCGCGAGTCAAAAGTTAAAATATGATTTTGTGAAAAATTTCAAAAATTCGCTCCCATTAAATGACATCATATGCATATCTGTTACGCAGGGATGCAGTCGCCTTGCAAGTTTAATAAAATCGCTCCGCGTTATGTATTTGCATTAGACAGCAAAGCGTGATGGATATTAACGTTTAGATTAAATTCCAGTACTTACATACAACACATATTATGTACACATGCACAAACAGATGGTCATGCATATCGAATAGTTGAGATACACAGAATTTCGCTTCATTCACTTGGGTCTAGATGTCCAACAGACAAATGTGCAAACCAAATTACTAAATCGAAATGCAATTAGGGGAATGTAGGGCACGGGGTTACACATTTATTATTCCTATAGTCAAATTTATAAAAAAAAAAATGAAACTAATGAATAGGCCACCCTTTAACCAGAAAGGAATGACCAACGCATTCCAGCAAACTTCTCGTCGGTCAAGATCGGCCCACGGGTGAAAGGATCGGTTCTAAAAGCAGGAGTGATTGCGAAATTTGAACATTTTTTATCAGAAACGTGAGTGCATGAACTATCACAGCGAATACTCTAAGTTTTAATGAAATTATTTTAATGTAATTTATCTTTCTTTGTTAAGTTTCGATTATTTTAAAGGTAAACCTTACGCATTTAGATATAGAGATTTCAATTTAGATCGACTAACCGCCAACAAAGAAAAACAACTGAAATTGAGGCGGTACCCAGAAAGTACACCAGGAACAGAGAATATTTCAACCGCCCCAAGCGAACCCAGAGAGGTTCAATTTCCTGGCTTAAATTATTTTAAACATATATGAAGCAAATGTACCTACTTTAAAATAGGTTAGAGCGACCGGAACACTACGAGATTATTACGTAGATAAAGAGGAGAATGCAAGAGCTTAAGTCCGTTAACGAACCTAGGACGAAGAATAATTATTTATTAACCGGTAAAGAATTATTTAGTACAAGTAGATTATGTTACAGGCAGAAATGTTATTCTTTTTGGCGCGGCGCTTTTCTCGTTGCGCTTTCGTTTCTCGAGTCGCAAGAGAAAAAAAAGAACGCCGCCTGAATATTTCATGCAAATCCCTAACTTTGTTAAGTGACATCCGCAATGAAAGTCTTCGTCGGTCAGACACCGGAAAAAATGTTCCCGTTTTTGTTAAACTTGTCGTTTTAATATTGTAAGTTGACGTGGAGGAGCTGAAAAGAATAAAAGGGTGAAATAACCTTGAAACATGAAAGAAAAAGAAAGGCGAATATTGAATAACCTTTTCATCTTCGATTTATAAAATACTTTCTACGATCAAAGTTAAAATTTCATTTATTATTATTAAAGTAATTTATTGTGCAATACAAAGATATTAACGACGTAAAACAACATTCAAGAAAGCAGAAACAAGGGAAGATAGGAGAAACAAGGGAAGAAACAAAAAATAATCTACAAAGCAAAAACAGTGGAAACACAAAAAGCAAACAAAGACGAGACTTTTCAAAAATTGAGATCAGCCAATGAAAAATGTCACATGTGAAAGGTCGGTTGCGTTTTGGGGTTGAAGCATTTCATTACGTGATGAAAAAAAAATGAAATAAAATATAGAATCATGCAGCAATTAGAGGAGGAGAGATATTTTGATAATTGGCTCGTCATGAGAAATATTTTTGCCGTGCAAAGTTCTAAAATTAGAGATGGGTTTCCACCTGGTGCAATCGTTTGCACCGGTGGAATCATGGAATGCACCTGTAACGTCAACTACGTTCAGTTTTATTACCCTTAGCCAGTCCTATTAAGGCAGGCGTTTACCTATTGAGATCAGCCAATGGCAAAATGTCACATGTGGCTTAGTCCGTTGCGTTTTGGAGTTCGTACTTTTGTTTTTGTTTCTTTTTGCCGCATTACGTGTTACGCTGTTTCTTCTTTTGGTTTCTGTCGGCCGTTGGCGTTTCGTTCTACGTAGTCACGCCATTGTTTATTGAAACAATAATAGATAATTCCTACGAAATTTACGAATATACGAGCACAAGGAACATGTCAGCTAATTGCCAATAAAGTAGCGATGGCAAGTTGGCAGACTCAGTTCATTAACACTATTTTCCTACCTTTTTAAATTCTATCCTGTATAAGTATTTCTACAGCAGCAACATTCTAGATTATTTAAAAAATACAAAAAAAAACCTCTTTCAAGATCTTAGTGAAGCTCTAGAAGATATTAATTTTTGAAAAATGCTTTAAGTTTTCTTTAATAAGATTTTTCACTGTGCCAGTGCAAGCGTTTTTTCTTTTATTTCTCAATGTCGGCTGATGTCGTGTCGTTTGCAATTTCTGATAAATCCGTAGCTCTTTTATTCACGCGCGTCCATTCTTCCTCACTACCAGAAAGTGACCAAAGCTAAATGAGCGAAAAACAAAAGAATGGGAACATTAAAAAAGAAAATTGAAGAAATAAATAAAATTAATTCGGTGATGGACAGAAGAGACGAGAGCACTCGAGAAAAAAAAACGAAATGCGATGAAAAAGACGACGATGAAAAACCAAACATGTCGGACAATACAGGGCCATCAAGAAACTAAAAGAAGTACGGAAAATTCGACGCGACGGAAAAGAAAACAAAAGAAAAGCGAAACAAACAACGTGGAAGTAAGCATGAAGAATAAGGCGATTTAAAAAAACAAAAGAAGATCGGCAATTCTCGCCAGCGGAGTGCAGCAAAAATACGATGAAAAAGACGAACAAAAAAACCGAAAATACGTCAGACACTACAAGGCTGACCAGAAAACAAAATAAGTTATGAAGAGAGTCGACGAAGTTCGGAAAATAATTCGATGAAAAGGAACAAAAGAAAACAACGTTTGAATGAAAGAAAAGAAAAACAACGAAATACGATGAAAAAGACGGACAAGAAAAAACACGAAAATACGTAAGACACTGTAAGGTTGACCAAAAAACAAAAGAAGAAGAGTCGATGAAGTACTAAAAATAATTCGATGAAAAGAAACAAAAGAAAACGTTGAAGATTGAAGAATAAGGTGATTAAAAAAACAAAAGAAAAAGAGTCGATGAAGTAGTAAAAATAATTCGATGAAAAGAAACAAAAGAAAACGTTGACGATTAAAGAATAAGGTGATTAAAAAAAAACTAAAGAAAAAGAGTCGATGAAGTACTAAATGTAATTCGACGAAAAGAAACAAAATAATAATAATAATAATAATGTTAAAGTATGAAGAATAAGGTGATTAAAAAACAAAAGAAGATCGACCATTCTCGCCTGAGGAGTGCAACAGAACTAAAAAAAAAAAAGAAACACATGTCAAGCATTTGTTTTTCGTTCATTTTTAATTTTCTGTATTTCGGTGTTTTAATGAAACAAAAGAAAAATTACAATATATGATGAAAAAAACAGAGAAAAACACGAAAATACGTCAGACACTATAAGGTTGACCAGAGAACAAAATAAGTTATGAAGATAATCGATGAAGTACGGAAAATAATTCGATGAAAAGGAACAAAAGAAAACTACGTTGGAATGAAAGAAAAGAAAAACAACGAAATAAGATGAAAAAGACAGACAAAAAAAACATGAAAATCCGTCATACACGGACAAGGCTGAGAAGCATTTCATTACGTGACGAAAGAAAAAATGAAATAAAATATAGAATTATGCAGCAATTAGAAGAGGAGAGATATTTTGATAATTGGCTCGTCATGAAAAATATTTTTGCCATGCAAAGTTCCAAAATTAGAGATGGGTTTCCACTTGTTGCAATCGTTTGCACCGGAGGAATCATGGAGTGCACCTATGACGTCAGCTACGTTCAGTTTTATTACCCTTAGCCAGTTCTATTAAGGCAGACGTTTAGCTATTGAGATCAGCCAATGGCAAAATGTCACATGTGGCATAGTCCGTTGCGTTTTGGGGTTGAAGCATTTCATTACGCGACGAAAGAATAAAATGAAATAAAATATAGAATCATACAGTGATTAGAGGAGGAGAAAGATCTTGAAATTTGGTTCATCGTGAGATGCCGTGCAAAGTTCCGAAATTAGAGATGAGTTTCCACCCGGTGCAAACGATTGCACCGGTGGAATCATGAAACGCACCTGTGACGTCAGCTACGTTCAGTTTTATTACCTCTTAGCTAATCCCATTAAGGCAGGCGTTTATCTGTTGAGATCAGCCAATGAAAAATGTCACATGTGGAAGGTCGGTTGCATTTTGGGGTTGAAGCATTTCATTACGTGATAAAAGAAAAAATGAAATAAAGTATAGAATCATGCAGCAATTAGAGGAGGAGAGATATTTTGATAATTGGCTCGTCATGAGAAATATTTTTGCCGTGCAAAGTTCCAAAATTAGAGATGGGTTTCGACCTGGTGCAATCGTTTGCATCGGTGGAATCATGGAACGCACCTGTGACGTCAGCTACGTTCAGTTTTATTACCCTTAGCCGGTCCTATTAAGGTAGGCGTTTATCTGTTGAGATCAGCCAATGGCAAAATGTCACATGTGGAAGGTTGGTTGCGTTTTGGGGTTAAAGCATTTCATTACGGGACGAGAAAATAAAGTGAAATAAAATATAGAATCATACAGTAATTAGAAGAGGAGAACGATCTTGAAATTTGGTTCATCGTGAGATGCCGAGCAAAGTTCCAAAATTAGAGATGAATTTGCACCGGTGGAATCATGGAACGCATCTGTGACCATAGCTACGTACAGTTCTATTACACCTTACCCGGTCCTATTAAGGCAAGCGTTTACTTATTGAGATCAGCCAATGAAAAATGTCACATGTGGCTTAGTCCGTTGAGTTTTGGGGTTGAAGCATTTCATTAGGTGACGGAAGATAAAATGAAATCAAATATAGAATCATGCAGCAATTAGAGAAGGAGAGATATTTTGATAATTGGCTAGTCATGAAAAATATTTTTGCCGTACAAAGCTCCAAAATTAGAGATGAGTTTCCACCCGGTGCAATCGTTTGCACCGGTGGAATCATGGACCGCACCTGTAACGTCAGCTACGTTCAGTTTTATTATCATTAGCTAGTCCTATTAAGGCAGGCGTTTGCCAATTGAGATCAGCCAATGGCAAAATGTCACATGTGGCATAGTCCGTTGTGTTTTGGGGTTGAAGCATTTCATTATGTGACGGAAAATAAAATGAAATAAAATATAGAATCATACAGCAATTAGAGAAGGAGAGAGTACTTGAAATTTGGCTCGTCGTGAAAAATAGTTTTGCCGTGCAAAGTTCCAAAGTTAGAGATGGGTTTCCACCCGGTGGAATCATCGAATGCATCTGGGGCATTGCCAGTTTGTCCATATTCATATAGAACATATTCATATAAAAAATGTACTTCGTTAAAGCGATTCCAGACATTATCTTCTAATTTAAGCATGCTGAATTAACTCTGACAAATATAGGAGAGTAAAAGAAGACTTTTATTTATTGAGGAAAGCAAACTTATTGAATATTTTGTTCATATTTTAGTTATAAAGCTTTGGTTTAAATTTAAATGTATTGTGACTGCTTTATCTCAAACAATCATATAAATACAGATAACTTTAACCGAAAAGGAGAAGAAAGTAGAAAGTGATTGTGCTGCAACTTGCTGTACTTGGGATGATAAGTCTATTTTTCTGTAGTCAACGACCACTGAACTATAAACTCGATGTAGGAACGTCCATACAAGACATCTTGAACTATGTGACGTTAGACAGTGTAAATTTACAATCCGTACTTAACCAACATAATCGGCCAGTCGGCGTAAAAGTGAATTAAAAAAAGATTTTTTATTTTTGCCCGTATTAGGTGGTTTACAGCATCAATTGTGAACTTCTTAGGTCTAAAACTAAATTGTTTTTCATAAAAGATATTGAGATTTTCAAAAAGATTTAATATCTGCGCCTTTAAAGCTACTTCAAAGACTAATATTAGTAAGTTTAATTATTTGTTTCTGTTCTATTACCAGTTTTGTGAATTACATTATTATTACCTCTTGCCTTATAGGCCACACTCTTCGGATCTATTGCTTTGTTGTTTTTTACTTACGTTTATTTCCTTTTTAAAAAAAATATTCGCAAATAATGCACAGGGCGTCACAAAAAAAAACTCAAATCAACAGAAACACAACAACAATTAAACACCACGATTTAATAAAATTTGTATAACTTCAGACTTATAAGTTACGATAGGTTGGTTACATTCGACATATATTTAATGCGCTTCAAAATCCACAGAGCGTTAACCAATATTATTTAAAAAGTTATTTACTACAAGATGGTACAGACCAAAACCATCACCAAATACAAGGAGCAATGAAACAAGTACTTATTTAACCGCGGCGCATCCACCAATATTGTAACTAAAGTAAGTATTATTTATGCCTAAAAGAAAATTGCGTTGTCCTTACCAATAACTTGTTATTTTTTTGTAACAATTTTTTTTTCTGCTGATGACATAATCGTTGTGCATGCACAAAAAAGATGTATTTAAAAAAAATATGATTCTACCTTTGTAGCAGCAACACGTGATGAAGAGAACACCAAGCTTCAGCAGGAACGTCAGCTTCATTGCACACGTTTTTCTTAAGTTTCCAGTACAAACATAAACAACAAGCACAAAAGAAAGAGAGGGAGAGAGAAGACGCGAACTTTAAACGACGTCGTCTTTGAATATGCTTGCCTGAAGCGAAAACAACACGCAACTTTCTAGCTACTTTCGGCGTGCCCTTTTCCGGGACAGTCCTGATGCGACTAACTTTCGGGATATCCGTACGCGATTAGGAAATTTCGCGTCTGCGCTGCCCTGAAGGGCCAAACAGCGCACATTACAATTTCGACAAATTAAAAAGATGTATAGGTGAAGTACACCTTTTAATAATCGCGTCCTCCTTAGCAGTAGAAGAAAATTTGAAAGCAAAATTAATTTAGGCTCTGCTTGACTTATTAAATTTATTATTGGCATTATTATTATTCAAAGGAAAAAGACTGGATAAGGCAATAACTTTTTTTTTTCAGTATAAAGTAATACTTCAATTTCGACTTTGGTGGATGCGCCGGTTAAATAAGTTTTTATTTTAATTGTTCCTTGCATTTGATTTCTCTAGTTAATATTATTTTCTTTTTATAGATTGTTATAAACGACACGAGTGATCAAATCAAATTTAAAGAGGAGTGACGTAATGAAATCTTCAATTTACTACCAACTGTGTACATTACACGGAATTAAGAATTCACGTAGAAAAGGAAGAATAATAGAGTAAGTTGAAAGAGGAATTATCCTAACGAGCTAAAAAGGATCGATGAACCAAATTTAAATTAATAAGGCGATTAGAAGCCAACTTCAAGTTGTTACCAGCCATGCAAATCCTGAAATTAACAAAAAGTACGTCATTGCACTCGTTGATGCTGTTTTACAGTAAAGCTAAGACATGCTGTCCAAGTTTCATGCAAGAGTTGATAAAAAATTTAAAAAATCACTCGGTATGTACTGGGTGTCTCAAAACCTACGTCTTTAATTGAAACCACAAAAAGTAGTCAAGAAAAGAAGCAAATTTTGTCATACAACAATAGGGAAAAAGTGAATAATAACTCCGGTAAAAATCAGTTTTTGTTTTCCAAGAAATTGTTTGGCGATTTAAATGGATTTAAATGTCTCAGCTGTGCAGAATTGGTGTTTTTTGTGGCCATAAACGAATAAACGTCGAGACGTGTCTGTTGGGCTAGGTCATGTTTATCCTTCGCAAAAAAATTTTAAATAAAAACGTCTTCACGCGCGCTGCCGGGAAGTTTCCTACGACAATTACTACTTTATTTAAGTTTATTCATTCAAAGTAAAATTTAAAAGCAAATTGAATTCGTAGCACAATAATGCACTTCAGTTTTATTTATTTCATTTTCATGACAGTACATCGACCTTAACACCATAAACTGTAAAATGTTATGTTTATGATCATTAATAAGACGAAAATAAATGTTTACTAAAAATGTTGATAAATATTAATTAAATTCAAGAAACGAGTGGCTCAATTAGTTTTCGTGATGAAAATTTGATTATGGTTTAAAATAATTTGGAATTTTCAGAAACGTTTACCTACATTCGCCTTGGCGATTTATTGGTAACAATTGCACTGTCATAAAATAAAATTCAGCTGGCTCAGATTCGTTCCTCGTACTTTATTGTTTGTTTTTATTATTATTATCATGCTGTCATAAATTCACAGATGCATACATTAGGGAGGGGATTAGAATGGAAGACTTTTATCTACTCTTGCCATTAAATTTAGACGGCATGTCTTAGCTTAAGCGAAAAGTACGTCATTGCACTCCTTGATACTGTTTTACAGTAAAACTAAGACATGTCAACCAAATTCCAAGGCAAAGGTTGATAAAAAATTTAAAAAAATCACTTGGTGCAACATTTTATCAATTTTTTATCAAGAAATTTGATTTTTTTATCTCAACGATTGACAAATTAGTTGAAATTTTTTTTTTTGAATAATTTCTATAATTTTCTTTTGATAAATCAGAATTAAAAAGTGAAAACAGCAAACAGTCGACTAATAGTATCTAAATTCATAATATAAACGAATCTATGAACATTTACTGTAAATTTAATGCAGAATTTTATTCCACCACATAGTACTCACTCACCGAACAGCGACATGCAATTATGTTGGGTTTGCTGCTGTCATGTAAGTATTCGAAATTTCAAATATTCAGAACTTTATTTAGAATGCGACGCTCAAAATACATTAAACGAGTGGGTGTGAATATATCGAGACATTTCAAATATGAATAATTAGTGCGAGAAACAAAACAAGATCTCGGGTGGAATGTTTAAAATCGAAAGACTAGCTGAAAACGAGAAGGAAAACATGAAAAGTCATAAATGAAACCTAAAAAGTTAATTCATTCAGAAAACTCGAACAAAAAACAACAAAACATGAGAAAAAAGAACAACAAAATATGGCAAAAAAGACGAATAAAAAAAACAAAAGATGAAAGCAAAAAACGTCACCGAAGTAAATAGGAAAATATAATTGACAAACAGATCAAAACAAAACGTGACTCAAACGGCATGAAAATACCAAAAAAAAATTAATGACAAATAAAATGATCAAAAGAGTGTAAGAAAATGAGATCAGAAGCAAAAAATAACAGACCAAGAAAATTGAAACGTAAAGAAATGAAATGGACACAAAAACAAATTAAAAAGCGGAAAAAGAATTTGGGTTTTTGACAAAAAACGAAGCCACGAATCTTCAGCGGAAAACGATTTTGGTTTTCAAACCTAAAGAAGTATAATATACGAAATAGGATTGACAAGAAACAAATGAAAATCGATTTTTTTTAAACTCAGGAAAAAACCGTAAAAAACAAAAAAAAACAAGATGACAACATGAACAAAAATGAAAACAAACACCAATGAAATCAAAAAAAAAAGGTCGATGACTATTTGAAAATTATAAAAATAATAATAAAAAAACATAAGAAAGCTCGAAGAAGCGTCAAGAGTCAAAAGGAGGTTGGTAAAAACAATGTGTCATCGTAAACGTCCTAAGCAAAAAAATCAAACAAACAAAGAAAAATAATACGTATATGAAATAAGGTAGGCAAAAAGCAAATGACAATCGACGTTTGTCTCTAAAAGAAACCCAAAAAAAAGAAGATTAACGATGGAATATTAAAAACTCACGAGATGAAGGAAAAGAAAAGAAAATTTAACTAAAAATTAATGTTACAGTAAAAATTGATTCGACAAAAACCAAAAAGAATTTGTGCAAACAACAGACAATGAACAACAACAAGAATGTTAAAAAAACACAAAACAAAAGTGTTTTGTTTCTTTAATTTTTTGAACCAGTCACTAACATAATGGATAACCCATTATTACAAAACAAAAGATCGATAATTCTCCCGCCCGCGAAGTGTTTAAAAAAACAGAAAAACAACTAAAAAAAGCATCAACAATCAAAATTGTTACGAGAAACTAATTCAACAAAACGAAACCAAGAAAACTGAAACGTAAGAAATGAAATTGACAAGAAAACACAAATGACAAAGCCACGAATCTTCGGCGGAAAACAATTTTGATTTTCAAACTTAAAGAAGGAATAGAATTGACAAGAAACAAATGAAAATCGTTTTTGTTTTTTTTATTAAAGACAGGTCAAAACCATAAAAAAACAAAAAACAAGATTAACAATGGAATATTAAAAAATCAGGAGATGAAACAAAAATTAAAAAAAGATCTGTAAAACATTAATTCCGCAAAAAAAATGAAATACAAAATAAAAGATCGACGACTAATTGAAAATTATAAAAATAATAAAAAAAGAACACAAGAAAGCTGGAAGAAACGTCAACAGTCAAAAAAAGAAAAAGAAAAATAAAGTAAACTAAACGAATCAGTAACTTTTGTTTTTCTTTATGCTCCGACGTTGATATCCTTTTGTTTTTCGTTAATTTTATTCTTTATATTTCGATGTTCTCCAGTAGTACTCTTTTGTTTTGTTTTATGCAATTACTTTTTCATATTGATTTAATTTATTTTTCATCGGTAATTCTCCGTCGCTTTTTAATTAATTAATTCTGTACTTCGTTGTACTTTTTTCTTTCAGTTGTTCAGTTGTTTTCGCTTGCTATTGGTCCTTTGATTGTCTTTTGTCATCGCTTTTATTTTATTTTTTGACGTAAAAAATCGTCGACAGTTCTTTTTTGTTTCTTGCATTTGTTAAACGATCGAGTTCTTTTAACAAGAATCGAAATTCATATTTTCTTTTATTTTGAGGTCGGTGTTGCCAAACTTAACATATTGATTAAGTAGCATATTTAATGCCAATTTTTAAAGAATAAACATAAATATAATTTATTTTTTCCAGAGAAATTTTTAAATAATTATTTTCTGCTTCTGGTGACTTTTTAGTGATTATTTAAAGTTAAATATTTAAACTTTTTGAGGATATCTATTGGCAAGACTGACACAACAATACAAAGCTGCGAGTATTATTATTATTTTATTATAGTTATCCCCAAAAACGCGCCCGTTTGTTAAAATTGCTCCTATACTTTTTTTAATCATAAGAAACTCACGAAAAAGGGTAAAAACTCTCGCAATTGGCAACACTGCAATGCAGCAACTTTACAAAAAAAAGGCGGGAAATTTAAACCATCCCCAATCATTTTCGATGAAATTAATTGAGTGATCCAATTTAAGGTCATCCTCAGTAGGCCATGGAATTAAGAAAAATCATGTCCCAGCAAGATTCAGAAAATTTGAGATCTCGAAAATGAGTATGACCTTAAATTAAATAGTGTACTTGTTCTGTAATTTCAATTCGACGCCAAATGTGTAGTTTTAAAAAATTCGCCACTGGAGAAACGTCGATTTTCTTTTGTTTTTTTTTATTCACTTAATCTACGTATTTTATTGTTTGTGTATTTCAATCCACGTATTTTGCGCCAGTTATTATATATATTTTTTTATATTTACAATCTTCTTTTATTTTTATTAGTCTTTAGGTTTTCATTTTATTTTCATTTGTTCACTTTACCTTTCATATTTACTTTATTTATATTTCAGTAATTCTGCGTGGAACGACAATCGTCGATGTTCTCTTGTTATCTTCGTCAAAAAAGCTGCGGACTTCTTTTGTTTATCTTGTTCATCGCATTTCATTGTTTGCCTGCTTTAGACCTATTTCTCATATTTTATGCATTTTTTTGTTTGTTTTGTATTTACAGAATTCTTTTGTTTTCTATTATTCTTTAGAATTTCTTGGTCATGGGACACTTTTTGCTTTTTTTACTTGTTCTATTTTTTAAATATTATTATTGATCATTCCAATTCCTTTCAATGTTATTTTTGCTTCCGTTCGTCTTTTGTTGCATCATCTAATTCTTCATATTTTGATTTTATTTTTTTCTTTTTTCATCAAATTGATATTTATTTTTCGATTTTTATAGATACGTCGAAATATCGACGATTTCCTTTTGTTTTGAATGAATTTTTTTCATGTTTTCATTTAGCACTTTGCGATTTCTACTGTTTCTAGTTTACCATCGATTTTCTATTGTTTTTAAACATCGAATGCATCGAAAGTTTGCCTTCAGAAATAAATGTCAAATTATTAAAAAATAAAAAATAGTTGAATGACGTTTGACAACAAACGTACCAGTTAGTTTTGACTATCATAATTTTTTCGCATAATTTTTGAAATAAAAAAAAATAAAACCAACTTTAAGATAAGATATTATGACGAACTAAAGGCAACAAATGAGTCATACACTTGCCTAGCCGGCGGCGGCTCGCCGAAGTGTCTGGACCCGTTCAAGATAATTCCACCGTCGGAATACTCTAGGGGAGAAGGTGCTGGAAAACCTCTCCAGTTTAAAAACGCGCACGAGGAACTGCGAGATAGACTTCTTTAATTCGATGTAGAGTTTAGTTACTGTTTAATCGCTCGGCTTGTGAAAATAAATTATTCACAGTCTGTTCTAAATAAAATCAGTGTTAAGTTTTGTTAATAAATTAGTTATTAGTCTCATAGAGTATTTTATTTAAAAATAAATCAAAACTAACCCTAAATTCACTACAATACTATCCAAGCAGGTATTTTGAAAATCAATTTTTAATAAAATCGAAGATAGTTTAAATTTAGCGCCGCGGTTTCTAGTGTATTTCACGTATCATGGCCATGCTGAGAAAAGTAGTCGAAGTCTTTCTTTTTTGTACTTTCTAGTTTAATTATCATTTGCTGCGCCTAAATAATTATTATCAAATATCTCTAAGCGAGACACCACTAATAAAACAAACAATCTTCGCAAAAGTGTATTGCCAACATAGCAATAATTTTGTATGGCGGCAAATTTAAACTGTTTTCAACTATTAAAAGTCACTCTACTTTTTCAAGTATTACTAAACCACATTCAAAGCTGCTCGTACTTAATACCTAAAAAGCAATCGGCGATAACTTCAGTGATAATGATAAATAGACGTAACTTTCAGGACTTGTTGCGAAATACTTAAGAGGAGCATCGACTGTCTGGCGCCCCTGATGGAGTTATTGCTATTCAGAGGGTTTCATGAGGGGTCGATACCACAAACTATTGTAGCATCTTACGCGGCTCGTGCCCGCCGCCTCCTATGCAAAATAATCACCATCAAACACTTGAAAATGCGTTCGGAAAGTACTTCAGAATATATCGATTCTGACGTCCTCTTGTTATATTCTACAATCTACATAAAACTAACGTCGGAGGGAGCAAAGGGGGCGGTGCGCTTAAACTTAAAATGATGAAAGTTTCATAACTATAAAATATAATTTTGAAACGAAAAAGACTTCTAATTCCAAATATAAAATAAAAGAGACGGTTGCAGCGGGCATAAATACGGGCGACAGCATTCTTATATTTCGATAAATTTTCAAGTGGGTAACTCTTGTAAGAGAACGAACGAGCGCGATTCTTTTTAATCTCGTAATTTAATCAGATACAGCCCGGCATAATTTTATTCGGAGGTTATTTCCCCGGACTCATTACCATTCAGCACGAGATAGGGGATGTATTTTATGATTTATAAACCACTAAATTTGCACTGAGACTTCAAGTTCCCACAGTAATGTAACGGTTTTGACTGCGGACGAAAATAAACGCAATTCAAGTCGTTATTATATGCATTCAAAAAGAAAATAACGACGCAAAAGAACACTACACATTTGGCATCGAATTGAAATTACATAAAAGTAATTCAGTCTGAAGTCATCCTCAGAAGGCTATGGAATTAACAATATTGAGGTCTCAAATTTTTTGAATCTTGCATTTTTAATTCCATGGTCTTTTGAGGATGTCCTTAAATTGGATCAGACTCTTAATACACTTCTGGACAAAATTAAGGGACCACCAGTAAAATTCAAAATAAATTTAAAACATGATAACGAAATTTCATGAAACGAATAAATATATAAATCTAAATGTTTCCTTACAGTTTACTTGATTTGAGGGCTATTAAATTTAACAAACTTTAAAATACTTTAAATCTTTAAAATACCATTGGTTTTTTTCATGAACTTATATCCTAATTTGTAACAAGTTAACAAAACTAAAATTATTAATAGCGTAGCGAAAATGATTGAGGATAGTTTAAATTTCCCGCCTTTTTTCAAAAGTTGGTGATGTACAGTGTTGCCAATCGGGAAGGCTTTTACCCTTTTTCCTGGGTTTCTTTTAATAAAAAGAAGTAAAAGAATAATTTTAACAAATGAGCGTGCTTTTAGGGGTAATTATAATAAAATAATGAAACACTGTTGATACTGGAACATGTACTGTTGTAAGAAACTTCTGGGTCAAATGTCAAATGAAATGGGTCATTGACCCCTGATACTATTCGCAGTTTGTATTGCTGCGTCAGTGTTGCCAATGGGAGTCCGCAAAACGTGTAAATTAAACTTAAATATAATAACTAAAAACGTCAACAGAAGCAGAAAATAATTAACTAAAAATTTCAGGGAAAACAAATTCCGAAAAAGCAAATGTTGTTTTCCTTTGTTTCTTATAAATTTGGCATTAAATATGCCACTTAAACATGTTAAGTTTGGCAACATTGACCTCAATAACAAAGGTAATATGAATTTCGATTCTTGTTAAAAAACTTTACGTCAAAAAATAAATTAAAAGCGATAACAAAAGACAAAACAAACAAATTGACAAGATTTGGGTGTATAAGAATTATCACATTTCTTCTCTAGAAAGAAAATACAATAACCGAAAAAACAAAATTCGATCGACAATGGAACAGAAAACTTTCGAATATTGTTTTCTTTTGTCCAAAAAAAAAGGCAGAAATCTATCGTCATCGTTTTTGAAAAATGTAAAAAAAAACTGCACAACATCTTGTTGATAAAGAAGAAATCGATTTTTATGCTTGGTCACCGTCGCTAGAATTAGAAAATAATTCATGTGTTGAAAAAATCCTTTATTGATTATACCGAGTGTGTCTAAATAACTGAGATTTATTTTATTAGATTGGCAACACTTCAAAATTTATGTTGGTACTGTGGATTTTCAAATTCGTAGTTTATGTCAGATTATCAAATTCAAATAAATTAATCCATTGCCTGTAGCACAGCTCTTCATTTGTCTCGAATAATTATAAGAAAGAAATGTAAAATTACGAATGGAAAGTTCGAGTTTAACAAATCAAAAATGAAATAAATCAATCATCGTTGTTTCTACAAGTATTTACAATGTCAATTAGTTCTGTTACAATTGCCAATTGCTCAGTGTTCTCAACCTACGAAATTTGGTTCAATCAATGGGCTCATTCAGCAAAACTTATCAGTAACAGTTCCCCCTCTCCAACAGTTGAGAGTGAGAACTCTCATTTATTCTGAATGAAGTTCATAACAATAACATGTTCCGCAGGTAACAGAAAGAAGTTACGCTACAAGAAATGGCGACCACTCCAAGTCATCAGTTGAGTGATCACTTGTGAGAGGTCGCATTCAGCAAAAATTTAGTCAACAGTTGAACAATTCTTGGGTCTGCTGAATGCGCCCATTTATAGCCACGGGGTATTAAATGTGCTACTTAAGCTTGCTTAGATTGGCAACACTAACCTCAAATATAAATATGAGTTTTGGTTCTTGTTAAAAAACAAAAGAAAAACGGTCGATTAATTAATTGCAAGAAACAAAAAATAACTGTCGACGACTTTTTAAGTCAAGAAATAAAATAAAAGCGAGATCAAAAGACGATCAACTGTAAAACAAATTGACGAGGGCAGGAGTCGATTCGATTTCTTCTTTCTACAATATAAAAAAATATATAAAAGAACTGTTTGGTTGTTGGTAGAGAAGAATTCAATTTTTATGCTTGGCGAATAGTGTTCCCCCCCCTCTAACTTTAGGAGTAGATATTTTAGAAGGAGCTTTTTCCGTAAAAGTAAGAATTTTTTGGTTAAATAATCGCTAAAATAGTTGCTAGAAGCAGAAAATCATTCATTTTATTGTTTATATTAATTATGATACTTAATTAGATTGGCAACACTGACCACAACATAAAAGGCCACTGTTAAAATTACAAAAGAAAACGTGAGCTTTGCTTTTTGTTAAAGCTCGATTGTTTAACAAATGCAAAAAACCAAAAAAGGGACTGCCAACTATTTTTTACGTCAAAAAATAAAATAAAAGCGGTAACAAAAGACGATCAACTGTCAAACACGCATTGAGAAAATTTAAGTATAAGAATTATCATCGCCATTTTCCCTCAAAAGACACAAAAGAAATGAACGAAAGATACAATCATCATGCGGTCGATGATAAAAAAGAAAACTTTCCAATATTGTCTTTTTTTTTGTCCAAAAAAAAAGGGTCATGTATCGATCGTCATTCATTCGTTTTTTTTTCTTCATTTTGCGTGGATGTAAAAAAAACTGCACATATTGTTAGTAAAGTGAAGATCTCGATTTTTATGTTTGAGAACCGTGTTGCCAATTGTAGATAAAGAAGAACTCGATTTTTATGCTGGGCAAACAGTGTTGCCAACATATGGAACATTGACTATTTGCCTACATTCATTTAGGAAACGTATTCAATGTTTCACATTTTAGCTATAAAGCTTTAGCTTTAACTTAAAAGTAACTAACTATTCGTTCTCCACTATGAAGCGTGTAAACCTGTCCTCCTGTAAAAAAGGATATGTTTCGTTCGATTTGAGCGGGAAATTTAAATTCTTTGAATCGATCACACGGAAGAAGAGGGTTATATCTCAAAAAACTCCGTTTGCAAGACTGAACTGACATTGACATGGATGGTTTCATTGCACCGGGTTAATTGCCTGGTCCATCTCTGTTAAATATGCTACCTAATCATGCTAGGTTTGGCAACACTGACCTCAACACAAAAGACCATTAAAATTCCAAAACAAAACGTGAATTTTGTTTTTTTATTAAACAAAAGACGATCGATTGTTTAACAAACGCAAGAAACAAAAGAAAACGATTTCTCACGTCAAAAGGTAAATTAAAAGCGATAACAAAAGACGTTCAGCTGAAACAAATTAATAAGACTTAGGTAGGCACAAGACTTATCATCACCTTTTTCTCTCGAAATAGAAAGAAAATAAAATAAACGAAAAAACAAAATATAATCGATGTTGGAGAAGAAAACTTTCGTTTTGTTGTCCAAAAAAGACAGAAATCACTCTTTCTGCATTTTATCAAAAACGACGTCCTTGCAATTCTACAATTGTTGATAAAAAAAATCTCGATTTTTATGCTTGGTAAACAGTGTTGCCAACATATAATAAATTGACAATTTGCCTATATTCAACTTAAGAAACTTACTCAATGTTTTGTTCACATTTTTGCTATAAAGCTTAAATTTAAAAGTAACTATTCGCCCTCCACTATGAAGCGTGTAGACCATCTGTAAGAAAGGATATGATTCGTTCGATTTGAGCGGGAAATTTAAGTTTTTTGAATATTCACATATGCAACTTAGTGAATGCACCCATAAGGGTGATTCCATTGCACTGGGTTAATGGCCTGGTCCATCTCTACTAAATATGCTACGATTGGCAACACTGGCCTCAACATAAAAGACCACTGAAATTACTAAAGAAGTCGTGAGTTTTAGTTTTTATTAAACAAAAGACGATCGATTGTTTAACAAACGCAACAAACAAAAAAAAAATGTCTATGATTTCTCTCACAAAGACAAATTAAAAGCGATAACAAAAGACGATCAATTAAAACAAATAAATAAGGTTCAGGTAGAATTTTTCTCTCGAAATCGAAAGAGAATAAAATAAACGAGAAAACAAAATACGATCGATGGCAGAAAAGAAAACTGTCGTTCTTTTGTCTAAAAAAAGGATAGAAATCACTCTTTTCGTGTTCTTCTTTCTGCGTTTTGTCAAAAATGGCGATTTTACAATTGTACAGTTGTTGATAAAAAAAAACTCAATTGACAAACAGTGTTGCCAACAATCTCCGCTTAGAGATAAATTTCTCTGAAAAGTATTTGATTGGGAGAATTTTTTTTAGGTTTCTTTTTAAGAGGGGGGAAAGAAAATGAAAATTAAAATTAATGTGTTCTTATGAATGATACAAACATGTAAAATTTAAGTTACTTTTTAATTATTTTATAATGCGCTGTTAGTTGCCTACCTTACCGGCCTTGTCTTATCTTACCTTATCGTATTTGACAGCTAACCAGTTGAATATTTAGTTTGTTTAGATTTTATTCATTATTTTATTCATACAATCATTCATAAGTTTTGAATTTAGTTTCTAAAATATTTCTTTTTATAAAATCCTGGGGGGTTTTCCAAGTAGCTAGGGGAAAAGTTCACTTAAGAGTTAGTTGTCAAAACTTGACAAACATTGCTAATTTTTTATTTTACGACAAGCATTGCCACAAAATGGCAGAATCAACTTAAATAATTGTTTAGTTTATAATGACCTCGAATGTTTTGATTAAAATTATTTTAAAATGGAATAACTAGATTTGTCTGATCTCACTGGAAGTTGTTTAAAATTTCAACAAAAAAATCACCAGAACTAGTGACGAAAGTAAAACATTTTGGTTATCATTAGCTACACTAAGAAAAGTAAAAGTCACTAGATAGCGCGGGAAATTCAAACTGTCTTCAATCGTTTTCGCTCATACTTGTACGAAGCGAGCTCAAGTTTTCATAACACATTGTACTGATGATTTTGTTAAGTATAAAATAAAAAAATGTCAAAATAAAAATTATATAATACATGGTCTGTTTGTTTTAGCTTGTTTTTTTTTTTTTCTTTTTCAAGGCTATAAGGGCCTAATAAGAGTGGACCAGGCTAGTTTTATTTCATTAAATGTGTAGTTTGGTAAAGAATCACGTAGGAAACCTCTCTAACACAATTGTGCACGTCCTGCCCGTGAAAGCTGTATAAACTCCTAAGCAGTCGTGTCGTTTACTCAACGCGGTCGTTTTCCTAATATCGGTCAGTTTTCAGTCAATGTTTTGCTAGAGGGACAGTTTATTTTTTTCTTATACTATATACACTGTCGCCGGCACGCAACAGCAGCAAGAATTTTGTTAATATACTTTCGTTGAATACCTGAAGCGGGTATATTAGGGATTCTTCCTCCGTAAATTCGACTCGATTTAATAATCTCGGGGATATTTGTTTTATTGTTTTGCAAAATTCGTTATTGTGGAATTTAATTTCTGACATAACTGCGCGAACAAAATATCTAAATATTCGTGAGTTGGTATTAAATATTCAATAACTTGAGACCCCCCTGAAACAAATTTCGATATAATTTACTGCGAAAACAGATAAAGCCAGCGTGGCGTGGATCCTGTATGCACGTGTACCACCAAGAAAAAATTAATGAACGTTATACAGACTGTTTCAAAGTAAGTCCGCTGATTACAAATGTAAAGACAAAATACTTATATATAAGTATTCAAAATTCCAAATATTCAGAACTTCATCTAGAAAGCGACGCTCAAAATACATTAAACGTGTGGGCGTGAATATATCGAGATATTTCAAATATGAATAATTAGTGCGAAAAACAAGAAGATCTCGGGTGGAATGTTAAAAATCGGAAGCATGGCGGAAAACGAAAAGGAAAACTTGAAAAGTCATAATTGAAACCTAAAAAGTTAACTCATTCAGAAAACTCGAACAAAATAATATGAGAAAAAGAGCAACAAAATACGGGGAAAAAGACGAATAAGAAAACAAAAGACGAAAGTAAAAGAAAGTAGGAAAATAATTGACAAATAGAAACAAAAGAGAACATGACTCAAACGGCATGAAAATATCAAAAAAAAATTGAAAAATAAAATGATACCGCCATCAATAGAGTATAAGAAAATCAGATCAGAAACAAAAGAAAACTCAGACCAAGAAAATTGAAACGTAAAGAAATGTGATGGACAAAAAACAAATGAAAAAGCGAGAAAAGATTTTGGTTGTTTAACAAAAACAAAACAAATGAAAAAGCCACAAATCTTCAGCAGAAAACGATTTTCGTTTTCAAATTTAAAGAAGAGTAATATACGAAATAGAATTGACAAGAAACAAATGAAAATCGATTTTGTGTTATTAAAGTCAGGTGAAAACACTAAAAAAAAAACAAAAAACAAGATTAATAATGGAATATTAGAAAATCGGGCAAAAAACAAATGACAGTCGACGTTTCTCTTAAAAAGTTTACCCCAGAAAGAATATTAAAACTGAGATGAAGGAAAGGAAAAGAAAATTGAACTAAAAATTAATGTTATATTAAAAGATTCGACAAAAAACAAAAAGAACTTGTGCAAACAACAAACAGTGAACAACAACGACAATGTTAAAAAAAACAATACAAAAGGTCGGTAATTCTCCCGCGAATTGTTTAAAAAAACACAAGAAAATCAGCAGAAGCATCAACAACAAACTTATTACGAGAAACAAACGAAACAAAGAAAACTGAAACGAAAAAAAAAATACACCTATGAAAAAGCCACGAATCTTCAGCGGAAAACGATTTTGGTTTTCAAACTTAAAGAAGGATAATGTACGAAATGGGGTGGACAAGAAACAAATGAATATCGATTTTGTTTTTTATTAAAGACAGGTAAATATTGGAACGCTACTGACAAGTTGTAAATTATTAATTGTGAAATGAAAAAGACACTAAAAAAAGTGCTGCCCCATCTTGTTTCATTCATTTTGGTTCTCCCTGTTAACGAGAGCAGAGTCTTTTCTATAGAGAAAGAAACGTGTACGATAGCCGAGAAAAATAAGGTCGGAATAAACAGCTGGTCAATCAAAAAAAGAAAAAACTAAAGCCCTTAATCAAGAAAGCTTTTGATTGGTCAGCTGTTTATTCCACTACTAATCTTCCAAATTGTCAGGTCACTCATGTCATTGCTCTTTATAAAGGAGTCTAGGTTGCAGCACCATCTATTGCATCCATTCATCAAACCCACGTCATCAAGCGCCATCTTTTAACCAAAACTGAAAGATTTTACATCACACTCTTTGGAACTACATACTTTCATCAGAACTACTATGATTATTAATTATAAATTTAATGAAAATTAATTGAAATTGTGTAACTGGCAATATAGAAAGTGTTAGGAAAGAGTTTACACATGTATTTCGGCCTTATTGGGCCTCATCAGAACTCTGTACCTTAAAAAAATGTGGTTTATTGAAAAATTTAGAAAAAAAAAAGATTTTCATTTAAAATATTTTGCAAATTATACAAGGAAGCGATTGTATTATTATTATTATTATAACATTAATTCCTGTTCTTGTGTTTTGGGATTTTAGAAATTCAAAAAAAGGGGTAAGTTTTTCTAAATTTTACAATAAACCAAATTTTTTTAAGGTACAGAGTTCTGATGAGGCCCAATAAGGCCTCTTTCCTAACATTTTCTATATTGCCAGTTACACAATTTTAATTAATTTTCATAATTTTCTTCTGGCAAGAAAACTTGATTTTATAAATTTAATGGCGGACAAGTTGCTTAAATAATGTTTAAGATCCAATTGAATTTTTTTTCCTTGAGAAGTAAACCGTAGTCTCTTGATGTTGGTATTAAAAATTCTTTAGAAACGACAAAAACCGTAGACAATTTTAATAGGTCCCATCACTAGGGGAAGTATAAAGCCGTCTGCAGATAATAACCGCTTAATGGCCGTCGTACGGCACAGATGCGTTTGCCATTTATCCCGATCTAACGAGATCGTGATTTTATAGCATCTTCTGTTCCGTATTGGAGTAAAAGTGATTGAAAAAATTCGAAGCTTGGCGGAGAAATAATCCTGACGAACGCCCACCCCATCGTTTCAGCAGACGTTCCCTGCTTATTACTTCAGTTTATTTCGAAATTTCGTGGGAAACGCCGATTTTGAAACGTGTTTGATTGAATTGCAAAGTTACATGGAATATAAATCTAAAACAGTATTGAATTTAAAGCACCCTAGCTCAGGAACTGTGCAATTGATTTTGATTAAACCAGTCACAGTTCAAACATAATTATTTCCTTTTATACAAAAAAAATTCTTATTTTCCGAATGGGAATTGATTTATACAGGTAGATTCTTGACTAGACAGGTGGAGTCTTAAATGGGCCATAAAAAGGTGCCGAAATATTTATGACGGACACGCTGCTTGTGGCAATAAACTTTATTTACAATTTAAAATAAAATTTAAAAAAAAACACTAGGAATTCTTAACACGGAGATTTGAATTGTTTTCGTGTTGTAGTGATTTATTTGTTTACCTGCTAAAGCAGGTGTTTAAAGTTGATTTACGTACATATCTTTGATTTCAAATAAAATCAGACGCTTTTGTTGTGAGTATTTTATTCTCTTTGTCATTTAGAAGTCAATTGTTTCATGTATAGGTGCTCCAAGCAAAATAATCTTTTCTCGTTTCATCTTGTGTAGTAATTTTCTTACTGATAACTTATTTTTGTCAATCAATGGAAAGCGTGTGGACTTTAAAGATTCCGCAGCTTTTAAAAAGAAGATTAGAACATTTCAAATGGAATAAGTATCGATTATATGCAGTCGAGATGATTCAGTTTCCGTGACAACGCCGTTAAGGAGACGAGACGGCGACGTCCATGATTCATCTTACAATACAATAACCCTTGCAGGACTTACTCTAATAACTACTAGAAAAAGTCGACGAAAATTTGGCGATGAAATACTTGGAGCGAACTGATTCGTCACAAATTTTTATTAAAAGTTGTTTTCGACGAGTAAAAAATAATTGTTTCATAATTTTAAACAGAAAATAGTTAGCTGAATTGAAAGTCCTTGTGAAAAAATGAAAATCAATTAAAAATGGCGAATTAACAGCGCCAACGATCGCTACACCGCGCTGTGTGATACAGGTGAACTACTCAAAGCAGGAATTTAGAAGTCATGTACTTGATGTTGACGTAACGTCACGTCATGTCACTGTCCCTAACCTGCTTTATGCAGCCATAATAGCAGCAATGTCACTAATAACTAATAACGTTTTCGATTCACCTGCACCGGTTGCATTCAATGTATTTGCATCTCCTTTTAATCTCATGTAATAAAATAAGATGAAGATACAATGAGTACGAACTACTGCGGTCAATCGAAAACGCTATTAATCTCAGAGGCAAAACTGTAGATTACAAAAAAGTATCATTACATACAGTGTTGCCAGATCTACCGCTAAAACGGTATTTCCACCATTTTAGGATATCATTTGCCGTTCTCCGGTTTTAACACATTAATCTATCGTCTTTCAATTTTTAAGAGAAATATCACCGATTTATTTTCAGAAAATCCCCGACATCAACCTGAAATATACGGTATTGAGCATTTAACATCATTACAGATTTCTTTAATAAATACTACAGCAATGCACCAAGAGAGGGCAGTACGTATAATTAGGAACTTGTAATATTTTGCTTACGAGAAATCTAGGCTAGTTAATTAAATGATTAAAATTTGTAAAGTAATGAAACTGATTGAAATTATTTTTAGTAAGGCCGTTTTACATTGACTATTTATTCATGAATTAATTCATGAAGTTCTTCACGAATTTCTTCGTGGATTTATTCACGAACACATTTCGCATTACCTTAGTAAAGAAATTGAAGAATTTCTTTGATCCTATGAATGGCCGTCTATAGGTGTTACCAACATAACGAAAGAATTTGCAGGCGATTTATACTGCTACACACGAACAAGTACCATAACTTTAGTTTTCTACTGTTGGCACGCCTGAAATTCACGCAAATATTGACGAAAAATCGAACTTGCTGTTATTCGTGAATATAAGTTGATGAAGAAATTCATGTATTTATTTGACGTCAAAGTTTGGTGCATTACACTTGTCCAACTTCTTCATAAAGCATCTTCACGAATTAATTCATGAATGAATTGTTAATGTAAAACAGCCTTAATAAAAATAATTTCAATCAGCTTTATTACTTTATAAATTTTAATTAATTAGCCTAGATTTCTCGTGACCAAAATATTACAGATTCCTAATTATGTGTGCTGCCCTCTCGTGGTTATTGCTGTAGTACTTATTAAAGAAATCTGTAATGATATAAAATGCTCAATGCCGTATATTTCAGGTTGATGTCGGGGATTTTTTGAAAACAAATCGGTGATTTTTCTCTAAATATTTCAGTCGCATATACGGTTTTTATTTATTTATTGGTAGATCTTTTTGTTATATTAAATAATAAAAACGAAACAAAAGAGAACAACATTAAAAAGTAAAAATTAATTAAAATTGTGTAACTGGCAGTATAGAAAGTGTTAGGAAAGAGTTTATACATGTATTTCGGCCTTATTGGGCTTCATCAGAACTCTGTACCTTAACATTAAAAAGGTTCAATACGATTGACCTATCAAATGAAATCTGACAGAAGTCTGTAAAAAGGAAACAAAAAAAAACAAAACGAAATTTGATACGAAACTGACACAAAAGTGAAAGCTAAACAATCGATTTTAAGCGAAATCGGAAATAAAATTAAAACAAATGCAAATTGAATTAAATAGTTGGTAGCACTGATTTGAATGGCAAAGCCTTCAAGACAAATAGACTTATTGGAACGCCACTGTTGTGAAAGCTTGGTGCATGTCATTCTAACCAGCATATCCTGCAAAATAAAAAAGACACTAAAAAGTGCTGCCCCAACTATTTCATTCTTTTTGGCTCTCCCTGTCAACGAGAGCCGAGTCTGCTTTAGAGAGAGAGAGGGTAAAGACAAGACAAGAGAAGATTAACGGCGGAATAAACAAATGGTCAATGAAAGAAGAAACTAAAGCCTTTAATAAAGAGAGCAATTCGCTTTTGATTGGTCAGCTGTTTATTCCACTACTAATCTTCCAAATTGTCAGGTCACTCATGTCTTTGCTCTCTTTATAAAGGACTCTAGTTGCAGTGACGAGTAGCGCCATCTATTGCATTTATTCATCAAATCCACGGCCATCAAGCGCCATCTTTTAATCAAAATTGAAGATTTTATATCACTTTTTTTGGAACTATATACTTTCATCAGAGCTACTATGATACTTAATTATAAATTTAATGAAAATTAAATAAAATTGTGTAACTGGCAATATAGAAAGTGTTAGGAAAGAGTTTATACATGTATTCCGGCCTTATCGGGCTTCATCAGAACTCTGTACCTTAAAAAAATTTGGTTTATTGAAAAAAATTTTTTAAGGTACAGAGTTCTGATGAGGCCCAATAAGGCCGAAATACATGTATATACTCTTTCCTAACACTTTCTATATTGCCAGTTACACATTTTTAGTTAATTTTCATAATTTTCATCTGGCAAGAAAACTTGTTTTTATAAATTTAATGGCGAACACGTTGCTTGTTTTCTAAAGACCGTTTTATATTGACAATTTACTCATGAATTAATTCATGAAGTTCTTCATGAATTTATTCACGAACACATTTCGTATTACGTTAGTGAAGAAATTGAAAAATTAGTTTGATCGTAATGGCCGTTTATAGATATTACCAACATAGCGAAATAATTTGCATCACAACCCTAGTTTTCCACTGTTGGTAAGCCTGAGATTTACGCAAATATTGACGAAAAATAGAACTTGTAATTCGTTGATGAAGAACTTCACGAATTCATTTGACGTCAAAGTTGGTGTATTACGCTTGTCCAACTTTTTCATGAAACAACTTCACGATTTAATTGATGAATGAATTGTCAATATAAAACAGCCCTAATAAAAATAATTCAATCAGTTTTATTAGTTTACAAGTTTTAATAATTTTAATTAACTAGCCTAGATTTCTCGTAACCAAAATATTACAGGTTCCTAATTATATGTGCTGTCCTCTCTTGGTGCATTGCTGTAGTACTTATTAAAGAAATCTGTAATTATGTTAAATGCTTACTACCGTACATTTTAGGTTAATGTCGGGGATTTTCTGAAAATAAATCGATGACTTAATATTTCAATCAAATATACGGTTTTTATTTATTTATTGGTAGATTTTTTTGTTATATTAAATAATAACGAATGTACAGGATATAATAATTTTCGTTCATCTTTACATTTTACTTTTGATAAATAAGAATTTTTTTATCACATAAAAAAAGGAAATTTGTTTGACGGAACTATTTTTAAAACTAAATAATTTTGCATCACGAACATTCAACTTTCGGTTGCTACGAGTTGAGCGTTTTTTGTTCTTTCAAGACCGAATCATCTTTTGTTTTTACTCTCGGCAATTGAGTTTTTTGTTTTTTATTTGGAAAAAGTTAAATGCTTTTTACTTGTCAAGAAACCAAGAGACGGAGACAGTTATTTTTTTTATCATCGACGAGTCGATTGACTTTTGTTTTTTTTGTGTCAGTAGTCTTTTGTTTTTCATTCGGGAACCAATACGAACGAATTCAATTATCTGCTATAATTTTTTATGAAGAATGAATGGGGTATCAAGAAACGCCAGCTTTCGAAAACCAACCGCCTTTTGTTTTTTCAAAAGTCTACCGTCTTTTGCTTTTCAAGAGTCGATTGTCTTTGTTTCTTAAATCTCACTTTTTTTTCTGTTTAAAGCTTCGCGACTAAAATCCTCAATTTTTCATTTGTTTTCATCTTGATTTTCGCTTGCAAAAATAAAAATGAAATACAAAGAAACAAGTGAAAGCTTGATTTAATTTTCAAATGCTTCGTGCCAAAAGTCGTCGACTTTTCATTTGTTTTTTTGTTCTTTAGTTTTCAATGACTGCTCCTAGCCGAATAAGAATCGACAATCGTTTTTTTTTTGCTAATTTTTAAATTTTCAAAGAAACTTTCCGATTTCTTTTATTTAGTCTCTGTAATTTATTTTTTATTTCTAAAGAATAGTTTGGAAAATGTTTAGAATTTGGCAGTGAGGTTAGATTTAGATTTACAAATTTCTTCACAGACTATTTTCACAGTTTAATGTTCTTCCAACATATTTTAAATTAGATTTTTTTTGATTCCGGTTAATTTGGTTTTTTATTTTGTTTTACGTGTCGTCTGTTGTATTTCTTAAAATTTTTATTTTTCAACCGCCGACACATGCGCCTGTGCAACTGTAAGACACAAAACATCGATAAAACAGAAAACGATAATCGATAAAATGTACTATCAACACAATTTTTTAAAGACAGTTACAGGACAAGGTAACTTTCTTTCAATCAATATTGTAAAGTATATATAGTGCATTGGTAGTCGTATTTAAATACAATGCAGTTTCTTTCTGTATTTGACATAAGCTCTGGTTACGACTGTACATTACCATTAATAATACACAGAAACAAACCCAACCCTCTCAACAATTAATTATTAATTTGGGACAGTTACATAAGACATAACTGAAAATAAATAAAATAACAAACCCAACCCTCTCAACAATTAATTATTAATTTGGGACAGTTACATAAGACATAACTGAAAATAAATAAAATAATTTATTTCTAATATAGAAAATATATTAAATAAAACCCAAGATTTTACTGCACTAATCCTAGCTGCTAAATAACAAATTTCAATTTTGTTTGTAACATTTACATAATGCTTAATAACTCAGGGCTTTCAACAAAAAAACTAAATTAAGCATGATATCCCTTAAACACCTACAATTTTTTTTTACATTACCAAAACGGACACCAGCCAATATAGCATTGACATAAATTCTCATTATCAGTAGCCTGCAGTATTAGAAGATCGACTTGTTTCTGAATAGTAACCGTCTCCTCCACATTAAAGTCATTGCCGGTCAGCTTATCTCGAACCCGATTTATAATTGCCACCGCCTTTTTATTCACGGCCTCCGGCTGAGAACCATCCCCGATGATTTCAGGCGAAGGCAAACCTTTCTTCGACAAATTTATAGTTAGCGAATCCATCATGTCTTGATCTTGAGAGGTTCCCGCTGATATAGAACCGACATCGTTGGTGTTGGAACGATTGGTGCGTGCAGTCGTATCAACCAAACGCCAATTCAAGAGTGGATCGTAAACGAAAGCCTCCAAAACAGCCATCACGCTATCTCTGTTCCTGTGCAACACAGACATGACACTCTCGCAGGTCCTACGGTAAGTGCCTTCGATGCCTGTGACTTCCATTGCGTTGATGAGCATGCGGGTTAATCTGAAGGGTATTTTTTCAGGGAACTTTTCTCTCGTCATTGCAACCTCGAAGCAATCCCCGAAGTCTATGTGCAGGATTTTTCCACTTAACCTATCCAGCATTAGATTTGAGGGGTGTCGATCACCAAGCCCCAAGATATACCCCACCATGGACATGACGGCTAAGGACCTCGTGTAATTCGTTCGCCTATCGAACCATACTTCGGATGAAGGGCTCTTTAGCCATAACAGCCGGGCTAAATCATCGCCGTGTGTGTGCTCTAAAGCCTGCTCGAAGACTTCAACTTTTTGGATTACGGTCAAGTGATCGTAGTCGGGGGCCATCCGCAACATGATGCGGTGTTCTATGTTGAGGAGTATTTTCTTTTTCTCCCTGTAATCTCTTATTAGGGTGTGCAGGGTGTCGCAGTGGGGCACCCAACCGATTAACCCGGAGTTCGTGCTTAAAGGGATGACTGCGTATCGCTGGATGGTCAAATTACATCGTATCGTGTCAGGATCTTTCAGTAAGAGTGTGTTTACCAGCCCAAATATTTGCATGACTCGCTCGTCTTGCCTCAAATCTTCGTGACCTTTCAAGAGAAACATGTAATCTTTGCCGTTGCTACCTCTGATAAGGAGTTTCCTCGGTCTCTGCTTCGATGTTATTACCTTGAAATAATTTAAATTAACGGGGGTTTAGGAAAATATGAAACTTACCTCCAAAGAACTGTGTATGTATGCGATCCTAACAATCGGTTGCCCCGGACTGTAACTACCAGGTATTGCCAACTCTAAATCTTTGCAGACCAACAAATTTGGAGAGACGTATTGCAGCTCCAAAGATGTAAGCTGAGGTAACTGTCGTGTAATCCTCCTGAAGACATGGTAATAAAGGTCCCAGGCGTGGGTTAAATCGCGTTTATTTTTCGACATCTAAAATTTTGTCCGGGTTTTACTTATTTAAATCAAATTTGCGTTGTGGCCTTACTTTATATCGTTGACACCACTCCTGGGCCTCGTTGAGGTCACGACCGTACGCCTGGTGGAAGCTCGTCTCCTTCAAAGTCTGGGGCCCTCTTTCTAACCTCGCATGCAACGGATCGAGGACTTTAAACATGCCATCGACGTCCCCCTCACCGAAGAACAACCTGAAGTAAGTTGATGATAAGTTAAATTCTTAAGGACTGCGCAAAGGTACCAACCGGGAAGCTTCCTCTAGCCCTTCGTGCCACATTTCGTGCCAAAGAATTGCAACTCGGATCAATTCTTCCGAAGCCATTAAAGCCTGACTTACAAGGGTGGGCCAGTGTTCGCTCATCGATTTGAGAATTTTATTGGCGGCATTTCGTCTGAACATGGATTGGCTCTTAGAGGCCACGGTTAAAGGATAAATGAGAGCCTGAAAAATAACATAATATGTACAGTCAAAACTCATGCCACAATTTTTTTTTTTTAATTTTTTTACAGATCGTTTGCATTTTGTTTATACTTTCTCAGTGCATTTTCGTTAAGCAATTTCCATGGGCCGAGGTCGTCTTTATTTTAAAATACTCTGATCTTGCAGTAGATGTTTCTTTTGGTGGCTGTGGTTTGAGTTTTCTTTTCTGTATTATCACTGTCAATGTTATGGAATTTTGTTAAAAAGAAAGGAAGGCATTTATAGACGTTGTTTCAGTTATGGTGAGTCTAAGGTATGAAGCCTTTAAGTTGCAATCCTCCAGAATTTGTTTTTATTTTATTTATTCCTCGAAAAAAATCCTTTCTAGAGATTTAAGAAAACCTGGGATTAGTTTTGTTTTCTAAAAGTAGCTACCTTGTTTGCTTTTTATTTTTTAAATTAAAAATTGCTTTTTTGTAGAAATTATTTGTGCTTCCTCAAATTTACTTAAAAAAATCTTTTGTTTTCTAAAACTTCCAGAGAATTACCTTTTGTTTCCTGGAAATTACTCTTTTTTTGTTTTCTTAAATTACACAAGAAATATCTTTTGTTTTCTAGAGCTCTTCAAGCATTGGTTTTATTCTCCAGAAATCGTTTTTGTTTTTAAAATTCCTCAAAAAAATTGTTTTGTTTTCTCAGAACTGTTTTCTTATATAAAGGATGGATCCATTTCGATGTCTCTTATGAGCATCTCTGTAGCTATAAGTGGCCAAGTCTCGATTTCTTTTTTAGAGATAAAGTCAATAGTATAAACAAAAATTGGCTACCTTCTTTTGTTTTCTTTTAAATTTATTTTTTTAATCTTTTGTTTTCTAAAATTACTTGAGGAATACCTCTTCTGTATCTGGAACTTTCGAGATTCTTTGTTTTCTAGAAATCGCTTTTATTTCCAAAATGTATCGATAAATTCTTTTGTTTTTTTCTACAGCTTTTCTTGGATTGCTTTTGTTTTCTGGAAACAGCTTTTGTTTACTAAAATTTCTAGAGAAACTCATTTAAGCTTTTACAGAAACTACTCTGTTATACAAAATCAGTCAAAAGATGGCGCTCGTTACTTCAACACTGGCAAAACGGTCAGTTTAAATTCCAACGTTTTGTTTATTTTTTTTTATAACAAGCTGTACTGGTAAAGAAAAACATAAGCAAACTTAAACAAAAGAATATGTAAAATAAACTAAAAACGTTAGTATTGAAATTGAATTAAATTCAAGAAATACTGTGGTTTTAAAACGGCACTTCGATTCCCAGTTAAAAGATGGCGCTGGCATATCTGTCAGTTTAAATGTCACTGTTTTTCGTTTGTTTTTTTTTTAACAAGCTGTAGTGGTAGAGAAAAACAAAAGCAAATTTAAACAAAAGTATATGTAAAATAAATTAAAAATATTAATATTGAAATTGAATTAAATTCAAGAAATACCGTGGTTTTAAAACGGAACTTCGATTCCCAGTTAAAAGATGGCGCTGGCATAACGGTCAGTTTAAATATCAATGTTTTGTTTGTTTTTTAACAAGTTGTAGTGAAGAAAAACATAAGCAAGTTTAAACGAAAGAATATGTAAAGAAAACTAAAAACATTAATAGTGAAATTGAATTAAATTCAAGCAATACCATAGTTTTAAAATGGAAGTTCGATTTCTAGTTAAAAGATGGCGCTGGCATGTCTGTCAGTTTAAATGGCAATGTTTTGTTAATTTTTTTAAGCTGTAGTGGTAAAGAAAAACATAAACAAACTTAAACAAAAGAATGTGTAAAACAAACTAAAAATATTAATACTGAAATTGAACTAAATTCAAGAAATACCGTGGTTTTAAACGAAACTTCGATTCCCAGTTAAAAGATGGCGCTGGCATATCTGTCAGTTTAAATGTCATTGTTTTGTTTATTTTTTTACTAGCTATAGTGGTAAAGAGACACAAAAGCAAATTTAAACGAAAGAATATATAAAATAAACTAAAAATATTAATTTTGAAATTAAATTCAAGGAAAAAAAAATTCAAGAAACCCCATGGTTTTAAAACAGAACTTAGATTTCCAGTCAAAAGATGGCGCTATTTACTTCAATTCTGTCGGTTTAAATGTCAATGTTTTGAAATTGAATTAAATTCCAACTATACTGTGATTTTAAAATGGAATTTCCATTTCCGGCCAAAAGATGGCACTCGTTACTTCAATTCTGGCATAACTGTCGCTTTAAATGTCAATGTTTTGTTAATTTTTTTAATGAGCTGTAGTGGCAAAAAAACAACAACAAACTAAAAACGTTAATTTTGAAAGCAAATTAAATTCAAGAGCTTCCACTTCCGGTCAAGAGATGGCGCTCGTTACTTTCCAATTTTGACATAACTGTTAGTTTAACTGTCAATGTTTTGTTTATGTTTTTTAACAAGTTGTAATGGCAAAGAAAAACATAAACAAACTTAAACAAAAGAATATGTAAAGCAAACTAAAACCTTTAATATTGAAATTGAATAAAATTCCAAATATATCGCGGTTTTAAAATGGAACTTCCATTTCCGGTCAAAAGATGGCCCTCGTTACTTCAAACCTGGCATAACTATTTCTTCTATTCTGACATAATTGTCACTTTAAACGTTAATGTTTTGTTTATTTTTTAACGTTAATATTGAAAATGAATTAAATTCAAGAGTTTCCATTTCCGTCTAAGAGATGGCGCTCGTTATTTTTCAATTCTGGCATAACTATCAGTTTAACTGTCAATGTTTTGTTTACTTTTTTAACAAGCTGTAGTGATATAGAGAAATATAAGCAAACTTAGTCAAAAGAGTAAGTAAAACTAAAAATGTTAATATTAAAGTTATTAAAATTTTATAAAATCAATTTTAATTAATTTTCATAAAATTTTATAGTATTAAAATTTAATTAAATTCAATAAATACCATGTTTTAAACTGAAACTTCTCATTTCAGTCAAAAGATGGTGCTCGTTACTTCAATTCTGGCATAATTGTCAGTTTAAATGTCAATGTTTTATTTTTTTTAAAAAGCTGTAGCGTCAAAGTAAAACATAAACAAACTTAAACAAAAGAAGATGTAATATAAACTAAAAACGTTGATATTAAAATTGAAGTAAATTCTTTTGTTTTTGTTGCAGTTTCTCGAGGGTTGCTTTTGTTTTCTAGAAACAGCTTTTGTTTACTAAAATTTCTCAGGAGATTTCTTTAAGCCTCTATATATATATAAGAAATCGATTTGTTTTTTAAAAATTCCCTCTGTTTTTCAGAACTGCCCAAGAATTGTTTTCATTTTCTAGAAATTGCTTCAATTTTTAAAACTTCTTGACACTTTTCTGTTGTTTTCTAGAGCATTTCAAGAACAGTTTTTGTTTTCTAGAAGTAACTATTATTTGCTGAAATTTTTATAACAACTTTTTGGCGTCCAGAGTTCTTAAAGTAACTGTTTTGTTTTCTAAAATTTATTTTAAAAAATCCAGTGCTTTTTTAGCTTTCTAAAAATTGCTCTATTCATAAAAGTTCTCGATAAATTTCATTTATTTTCTATAATTTCTGTTGTTGTCTAAAGACAGCTAAATTTTAGAGAGCTTTTAAAGAAACTGTTTCATTTTCTAAAATTTAAATTAACACACCTGTGGATGCGTCTTTCCAATATCGATCAACAAGTGATGAATAAGCCTCGAAACCAACGCCCTCGGCGTGTCAATACGTGCAATCAGTTGCGGAATAACCTGCAGCCACGTATTCTTCTCAATCAACCGAAAACCTTCGACGATAGCATCGTGAACCTCCGGCCACTGTCCGTAATCAAACCACAAAGTCAATAAGCGAAGCGTATCCTGCAACGAACTGCCCTTCGATAGGTTAATCGATTTGAAAAAACCTTGCACGGCTAAGACGGTGTATCTTATGTAATCACCGGCCTTATCCGGCTTCAACGGTTGGCGAGTAGCATGGGCCAGGTTCTCACTCTGCAATTTATAGAACAGCACGGTCTCGAAGTTCATATAAGCCCAGGAGTGCCACGCTTTGTACCAATGGGGGTCGTGCTCGGTGGCCTGTTGGTATCGCTGCAAGACCACCGGAATCGACTGCTCGGTGATCCCTTCAAGTGATACCATCCACGTCCCCAATTTCAAGTAACACCTAGAATGCAAAGCATGTTTTAAAGCTCGAGATTTTTTAATTATTTATTAAAGACCTTGCGAGAAGCCGCCTGCGTTCATCGTGTGTAACGTCTTCGCTGTTTGACTGAAGCAAGTATTCCTCGAGGAAGTGTTCCAGCTGATCGTAAGCGTACTTACGCTTGCCACTCATCCAGAGGTGCTTCGTGTAAGCGAAAGTGACCTGAGGTTGACTGCATGGTAGTGAAACGCCTGGGTGATCGCTTGGATCATACCCGAGAAGCATGACTAAGGTTTTGTGTGAGAGTACCTTCAATTTAATGACCTTGTTAAATTTAAGTTCAAGAAGAAAGAAGTTAGTTACGTACATGTGATCCACTCTTACGACATAGTGATGCGTACTTCAACCAAGTGTGTATGTCTTCGTGTGGACTTAGCACAAGTGAATGGACTTGTATTATTCTTTGCCAGTCTTCGGCGATGCGTTGTCCTGCTTGTAAACGCTGCCACCACATAGCCCGTAATGTCGGCCTTCTTTCAGGCACTAATTTGTACTGTATGACTTCCTCTAACTCCGCGAGCATTTGCACAACGACCATTGCACCGTAAGCCCTTTGATATGACTCACCAGCCATCGCAGTCAATTCAGTGTCTAGTAAATTTCTTGCTGTATCTATATACCTCTGAGCCTGTAAGTATTAATTTGTTGTTTTCAATAATTATTTTGTAATATTTTACCTTACTTCATCATATTGCTCCTTATGTATACATAAAATAGCTCTATAAAACGACCCCTCTTGTGAATCCCGTGGTATAACTCGAACATACCTAAAAATAACGACTTCTTAGATTTGATTTAACAATGGTCAAAACGGCTTACCTTTCCATTGAATCCCAATGGTGTATTCCCCAAGCGGAAGCCGCAGCCAAACGTCCTGCCTTTTGCTTATTATACTCGTTCATCTTTTCGAACCTCGCTTCAGCAACTTTATGCAATTCATCCCACTCGCCCAGAGCCTCCAAGCACCTATGACTTGCCTTGATAAAAAATAATCAAACGAAACAGAAATAACAACCTCATTTGCCCCAAGCAAGCCTCTTCGTCTTCGGTGTTTTCGACGAGTCGCTTCTCGTAAAGGCCCTTCGCCTTGTCCCAATTGTGCAGCTTCTCGTACCACCTCACCTGGATCTCCATGTCGCAATTGCGCTGCATTACATACTGAAGTAAGCCTTCAGCTGCCTCTTTCTGTTGAAGTTTGTTGTTGATCGAGATCAGAGCTTCAACGACTTGATTTGTTGCTCCCCTCTGGAACTCCTCCTCTTTATAATGCAAGGCCTTAGCGTAAGCCCTAGAATTTTTAATTGGTTTAATTTAGTTGATCAGACCGTAAGATTCAAATAAAGTCATCCTCATATCTTAGTTAAATTCAGAATCTACGAGGGACCTAATCCCAAAGTGTGCAATCTCTACTCTTATTTTTAATTTCTCTTCAGAAAACAAAAGCCGATCGCTAAATAAATAATTTACGGCTACAGAATTTGCTAATTTATTTTGAAAAAATGTCGATATTTTTTTTTAAGCTATAGTGACAAAGAAAAAGAAGTTGTGAAACAAACAAAAAACGTTAATATTGAAATTGAATTAAATTCAAGAGCTTCTATTTCCAGTCAAGAGATGGCGTTCGTTACTTGAATTCTGGCATGACTGTTGGTTCAATTCTGGCATGAGTGTCAGTTTAACTGTCAATGTTTTGTTTATTTTTTTAACAAGCTGTAGTAGCAAAGAAAAACGTAAACAAATTTAAACAAAAGAATATGATAAACGAATATAAACAAAAGAATATGTTAAACAAAATCAAACAAAATAATATATACAAATATATTTGGATTTGGAACTTCCATTTCCGATCAAAAGATGGCGCTCGTTACTTCGATTCTGGCATGATTGTTGCTTTAATTCCAGCATAACTGTCACTTTAAATATGTTTTGTTTATTTTTTTAAGAAGTTCTAGTGGCAAAGAAAAACAACAGCAAACTTAAACAAAAGAACGTGTAAAACGAAGCAAAAAAGTTAATATTGAAATTGAATTAAATTCAAGGGCTTCTATTTCCGGCCAAGAGATGGCGCTCATTACTTTTCAATTTTGGCATAAGTGTCAGTTTAACTGTCAATGTTTTGTTTATTTTTTTTTTAATAAACTCTAGTAGCAAAGATAAACGTAAATAAACTTAAACAAAAGAATATGTAAAACAAACTAATAACGTTAATATTGAAACTGAATTAAATTCCAAATATACCGGGTTTTAAAATGGAACTTCCATTTCCGGTCAAAAGATGGCGTTCGTTGTTTCAATTCTGTCATGACTATTGCTTCAATTCTGGCGTCATTGTTACTTCAATTCTGGCATAATTGTCACTTTAAGTGTCAATGTTTTGTTTATTTTTTTAACAAGCTTTAATGGTAAAGAAAAACAACTGCAAACTTAAACAAAAGAACATGTAAAACAAACAAAAAAAAGAGCTTCCATTTCCGGTAAAGAAATGGCGCTCAATACTTTTCAATTCTGGCATAAGTGTCAGTTTAACTGTCCATGTTTTGTTAATTTTTTTAACAAGCTGCAGTGGCAAAAAAAAACGCAAACAAACTTAAACAAAAGAATATATAAAAAAGTTCAAACGGAAAAATATGTAAAACAAACTTAAATAAAGGAATATGTAAAACAAACTTAAACAAAAGAATATGTAAAACAAACTAAAAACTTTAATATTAAAATTGAATTAAATTCCAAATATATACCGTGGCTTTAAAATAGAAGCTCCATTTGTGGTCAAAAGATGGCGCTCGTTGCTTCAATTCTGGAATGACTGTTGCTTCAATTCTTTAAATGTCAATGTTTTGTTCATTTTTTTAAAAAGCTGTAGTGGTAAAGAAAAACAATAACAAACTAAAAACGTTAATTTGGAAAATGAATTAAATTCTAGAGCTTCCATTTCCAGTCACAAGATGGCGCTCGTTACTTTTGAATTCTGCCATAACTATCAATTTAATTGTCAATATTTTGTTTATTCTTTTTAACAAGTTGTAGTGGCAAAGAAAAATATAAACAAAGTTAAACAAGAGAATATATAACACAAACTAAAGACGTTAATACACATTGAAATTGAATTAGTTTTTTTAAAAAATATAAAAAAGGGAACTTCCACTTCCGGTCAAAAGGTGGCACTACTTAAACTCCATTACAGTACAGTTTCTTCGTCATTTATTTTCTCTTCTTTTGTTTTTTTTTTTTTTTAATTGCGATTTTTTGTTTCAAGAACGAAATTCAGCGACTATCTTTTATTTCTTTTGAACCGCGAAATTTAAGGCCTACTGTAATTTAGTCTTTGGTGTACAAAGTATTCGTCTTTTGTTTTGTTTTTGTCAACTACTCTAAACGCAGTTTCAGGTTTTGATTTTCGACGCCTTTAAGAAATCGTTTTCGTTCTTTTTTCTTTTTCGTTCGTTTATCTAATTAATTCTTTTGTTTCGAGAACGAACGCTCCATTAGAAAATCGTGAAATTTATCACATTTTTACCAGCCGTTCGTCTTTTATTTACCAATCGCCTTTTGTTTTTGTGGTTATTAAATTTTGATCTTCTGTGATTCTAAGAAACCGATCTTCTTTTGTTTTTTCTTTCTTAACTTTTTTAGTTTTAACGTATTCGTGTCGTTGTCAAGAGATAATGTTTTTTACTTAAAGAAATTAGCGATAAGCAGATATTACAAAAAAAAAGAACGAAGCTTGTACTTGAAAGTAACAAATAGAGATTGCTCACTTTGGAATTAGGCTCAGTGTTACCAACGTGTAAATCCCCCAAGAGTTTCTAAAAAAAAAACCTTTTCAACATAGAAAATCGCTCAATTTGTTACTAGATTTAGAGATAAATTGAAAAAAAAAACGTAAAAAGTTCCTGAAAAGCACAAAGTTAAAGAAAACAGAAACAAAAGACGATCGATTTTACAGCGCAATTCAGTGGATTAATAATAAATTTTAAAACAAAATAATTTGAGAAGAATGGTGGCAATAACAAAGAAAACACTATAATAAAAACAAAAGATAATCGATTTTACATCACAATTTAATACATTAATAAATTTAAAAAAAAATAAAAATCATGAAATGAGAAAGCAAAGAAAATGAAATAAGATAATTAAAAAAAAATGCAAAATAATTTTTTTTTTTTAATAATAAAAACAAAAGACTATCGAGTTTACAGCACAATTCAGTAGATTAATAAATTTAAAAAAAAAACTATTTGAAAGAAAAGGTGACAAAACAAAGGAAACAAATGAACGAAATTTTAAAAAATATAGCGTGCCTTTTTTAAAATTTCTCCTCGTAGTTGGCCGTGAATTGTTAGTTGTGAACCAGCCTTGCTTAAAACTGAGAGCGATTTCGACTGACTTAATAAATTGACGTATATCGTAACCTCACTTTTCTTTTTGAAGGAAATGTCATAAAGTTCAAAAAACAGCCAACTGCGAGAAGACATTTAAAAAAAAGCACGTTATAATAATACAAACAATAAAAACAAGAGATGATCGATTTTAGAGCACAATTCAACTCAAAAATTATAAAAAAAAGAAACTATTGTTATTACTATAGAATTATTTGCCTTCCAAGTGATTAACAAATTAAAAAAATTGCAAATACAATTAATTTCTTCTTTTACTGATGACAAGTGACATTTTCTTACTGATCTACCCCATCGCGGGGAATAGCTAGTGAACCACCCCCGTGGAAACAAATGAAAGAAAAACTTTCGGCATGTTTTAACAGATGGCGTTGTTGAATGTTTTACAACAAAGCAAGTCCAGAAATGACTATCATTCAATGCTCAATGGACGGTGATTTTTCAATACAACCCCCCTTCAATAACTAGTGTGAATCACACTCGTAGAAACAAATGAAAAAAAGACTACCGGCAAGTTTCAACAGATGGCATGGTTGAATGTCTTAAAATAATGCAATAAATAAGTTTTAAAGACAAGCACAAAGAAAATCTCTATTTTTAGAAAAAAAAAAACCTTAATCCCTAATGATTTGAAAAAAGCAACACTGACTAGGATCCTCATATGTATAAAACTCTGATATGTATTTTGATCTGAAACGAATTAATTGAAAGAAGGACAGTGGAAAATATAGTCTGGAAAATACCAGTTGATCAAAAGAAACGAGGAAGACCTGGCAGAAAAGAAGAGGGAAAAGATAGAAAAGAATACAAAGATATGAGTTTTAATTCTGTGGCCAATTTGTGGATGACTTTTTAAATTGAAAATCACTTGATACATACCTGCAGTGTATGGCCTTTTCTCCGAGTAACTGCGGATCTAGGGGCAATGGTCCTTTATCGCAGTGCTCCATGAATTCGGCCAAATTCAAAATCGTCTGCGTAATCTCAGGAATATCAGCGACATTCAACGCTTGCTTCAAGCTGTTTATTAATTCCTTCTGCATCGAATCGTTCAATTCAGTCCAACAGCTCACGAAAGCGGCATTAAAAAGATCCCTGGGCAGTTGCGAGTAAGTCTGCGCAAGCGATAAACAAGATCTCAGGGCCGGTATGGGGGATTGCTTCAGCAATTCGATGCTTAACCTTCGCAGCCATTCCAGCCAGTCATCTTTCGAGACTCTCCGCGTGATGGTCCACGCTTGCTGTAGGTTGGAAGACAGGACCTTCAGCCTTTGGATCATGGTCGTATCAGTTGGCAGGTTTGAATCACGGTTTTTATTCTTGATCCTGGTTCGAGAAAGTGAGAAGTCACTGTCGTCAGCGAGAGTTGTTTCATTCGAGATCTTCGAGATGAGCATTTCGTACCTTGCGTGCTGGATCTTGTGCTTCACCATCACTTTACGCACGAGAGGAACAAAAATATTAAACTTCCTTCCCAGTTGTAGCACTAAAGAGCACAGAGTTTCCATTGCGGTCACCCTCAACTCTGGTGTGGTATCCAGAGTGCGCACCAAGGGATGCACGATACGTGAAATAAAGTCAGAGAAATCGAGGATGTCTGCGAGTAAATCAATGGTCTCGAGGGCTTGCTTCGATACATTAACCGAACAATCCTGGGCGTCGAATAAACGCACGATCGGAGGCAGAATCAAATGCATGTAATCATCGAGGTTGTTCCCGAATTTTTTTAGGGCTTCCAGAAGTTTGATGGTGACCATGCGGTCTTTTGAAATGTCGTGGTTTAACACGCGCAGAATTTGGGGCATTAACTTGGGGAGGTAGACCTTGAATTCTGCCCCCAATGCAACAGCGATGTGTTCAATCAAGATGATGAGGGTGACTTGAATCGTGCTATTTGGAGTCCAGAATTCCTTGATCAAAGCGCAAATGTCATCGAGGTAATTCCTAATGTGTTGCTTTACAATTCCAATCAATTGAGCCAACTGTTGAAATAAGAATTCCCTGAAATTTATATCGGCGGTCCTTACAACGTTCAACAAGCTCGGCAGGACTTGCGAAATGTAAGTCACACACTTGATTCCCAGGCTTTTAAAAATGAAGGTCACCGCTTGCACTACCATAGTGTGATGCTGGGCTAGAGTAGGATCACGAATGATTCTCATGAGTGTTGCAATAGCCATGGCTAGGTAGTATTCTTCTAATGTATTCGAGCTCATGTTGACGAGCATCTCACTCGATGTCAAATCAGCATTGCCGTCATCACCTTTATCTGCAATCGCAATCAAAACGGGTGCTTCGGGTTGGTAATCGATTTGTCCACGGTTTATTTTATGTCGGTACGGATCCAAGGCTCCCAATAGCCCCAAGACCCTGATGGTCTCACGCCTTATAGACGGGTGTTGCTCGGTCTTCAGGAAATTTATTAATACGTCTAGTAATATGGGGTACTCGTTGTAGGGTTTTATGACGTGCCCGGTGGCCCCAACTAGCTGGCCTAAAGTGCAAAGCGCAGCACCTCTCTTCTCTGGTGCGGAAGCATCGCCCAGCATCTCCAATAAAATCGACATCAGCTCTTTCATCCATTGCTGTAATTCCAGGCCTCCTCCGGTTACTTCGGCTAGATCACCGATGGCAAGGAGCACGGATAGAACCACTCCGGGATTTGGTTCGGCTTCTTTTAATTTTGGAACCAACACCTTAAACAAACAGCGCAAACTTTTAGTAAAAAATAATTATTGTTCGATTTTTATAGTAATTTCTTTAGGTCTCATTTTACCTTCCGTTTAAAATTGTCCGTTTTCCCTTTTGTGATTTTAAAATTCATTTCGCAATTTTCTACAGGCTGATGTAAAGAAGTGAGAAAAAAAACTTATAATAATAAGTTAAAGTTAAAGAGTGTCGAAATTTTTCTCACTTCTATGCATCACCCTGTAGAAAATTGCGAAATGAATTTTAAAATCACAAAAGGGAAAACGGACAATTTTAAACGGAAGGTAAAATGAGACCTAAAGAAATTACTATAAAAATCGAACAATAAATTTCTAATCAAGAAATAAAAGGCAAGAAAAAATCTCGGCAAGTATAAAATAGTTTTGCTGTTTGGTATTTTTCAATTACAGAAAATAATACATTTTATTTTAACGATTAATTTAGAAATTTATATTCTTGCCTAAATAAACAGACAATTTCTGTAATTTTTTGTTGTTTCTTTCTCCCGGGGTTACCAGAGATTACACAGATTTCCCCTTTTTTTTATTGGGGATTAATAATGTTTTAAATGAAATGCCACTCCGCACTTTTGTATTTTTTTTTAATTCCTGGTTGATTTATAAGATTTCAACATTTGATTGATTTGAGGAAAGCAGTATTCCACATCCAGGGTTGCCACTTTCAGCGCCTTTCCGCTTGATCTAGTGCTTTTTGACGGTACAAAGCGCGTTTCCAACATCATTTAGTGCCTAGCGCATATTTTGGTGCTTTTTAGTTTTGAATTGCGTGCGATTTCAGCGCATTTTAACTACATTTATTTTCCATGGTTCTTCCGCTTAACAAATAATAATGTTAAATTGATACGGTAAATAACTAGTACATAAATTCTATTGGCGTAGGCATGCCAACCTTTTAAATTTACATTATCACGTCAGTAGTTAGGGTAGTTAGGCAACTGCAAGAAAATAGCGTTGTCATATCTTTTATGTTGGCATATCTTATTAACGTTTGACAGTGGGTAAATCACAGAAAAGCAGACGACAAGGTAAAGCGCTTGTTTATTGTACACTATTTATAATTAATTATCTAATTCCTAGTACAGAAAATGCAACAACCAATATATAAACAAAATTACAAAAAAGAATGGGAACAAATGCCGGTATTAAAGGATTGGTTAGCACCTGTTGCCGAAGATGCAACCAAAGCATATTGCAAGTACTGCAAATCAAAAATGTATGCAAAAGTTAAACATCTTGAAAGACATGCTAAAACTGGAAAACACCTGAAGTCTATGAAACCCTATGCTGATTCAAGGCAAGGCGTGATTAGTTTCCCTTCAGATTCTGCCTTACTAAAGAAAGAACAAATTGAAGCAAGAATCATTCTGTTTATTGCTGTTCATAGTAGTATTCGGTCTGTAGATTATCTCACAAATTTGTGTAATATTTCGTTTAAAGATAGTAGTTCTTCCGGGTTTAAACTGCATCGTACAAAATGTAGCAACGTGATTACTAAGATTATATCTCAACATTTTATAGATAAATTACATGATGATATTGGTGATAGTACCTACAGTTTATTGATTGATGAGTCAACTGACGTATCTGTTAGTAAAATGTTGGGTGTAATTATAAGGTATTACAGTGAAAATCAGAATTGTGTAATATCAACATTTAAAGATTTAATTCACATTGAAGCTGGAAAAGCAATTGATATTGCTGCTGCCTTAACCAATCATCTAACATCCCAAAAAATAAATATTAAAAACCTAGTTGGCATTGGTACTGATAATGCTTCAGTAATGGTTGGCTCAACTAATGGTGTATTCGAAATTTTGAGGAAAGATTTACCTCATTTACTTCTTGTCCGCTGCATATGTCATTCATTACAACTTGCTTTAAGTAAAGCGACCGAACAGACTCTTCCAAGATGTCTGGAATTTATGGCAAGAGAGACTTTTAAATGGTTTTCACACTCATCTGAACGATTGATAAAATATGCAAATATTTATAAAACAATTAATAATGAGAAAGAACCTTTAAGAATACCCAAAATTTGCGGTACTCGTTGGATTTCAATTGAGCCAGTGGTAATGCGAATCCTTGACCAATGGCTAGAATTAAAAACATTTTTCAATATATCACGTTTGTCTGAAAACTGTTATTCAGCTGAAATGCTCTGCAACATGTATAAAGATGAGAGTAACAGATTATATTTCATTTTTCTTAAAGATATTTTACAGAAAGTACAGAGTACCAATAAACTCTTTGAAAGTAAAAAGGCGGATGCAGCGAAATTGTTAGGTAGTCTGAAAGATTTGCTACTTTTTTTATGTTCAAAAATTCTTAAACCCAGTGCTTTAGCTGAATTTTCAGTTTTAAATTCAGAATTAAATGAAAACGTTATTAATAGTAACCCATATTTTTCGTATGCCTTCGATAATGCGAGTTCAAAAATGAATTTGGAACGTACTCAAATTAAAGAAATAAAAGAGCGATGTTCTCAGTTTTTAAAAAAATTAATAACAGAAATTCGCAATCGTTTGCCATCTAACATCACTTTGTTAGAAAATATTTCAATTTTATCTGTAGATGAAGTACTTAAACATCCAGGCTGTAAAAGAAACATTATCAGTTTAGCTCAGCAATTTTATGAAGAGGAGGATATCATCAATAAAATTGAAAGGCAGTGGTTCTTAATAAAGTTTCGGTAACTGGAAGGAAACTGACAACACAGAAAACTTCTGGGCAGAGGTGAACAAATTCAAAGATGCTGCAGGGCACAATTCATTTGGAGACCTATGTAGGTTAGCTAAATTAGTTTTAACACTTCCTCACTCAAATGTGGATGTGGAACGCGTTTTTAGCCATATGAACTTTTTTAAGAACAAAATTCGAAATAGACTGTCTGTAATGAGTACAAATTCTTTATTGCATATTAAATATGGTTTAATTACCTCGAAAAAATGTTGTGACACATATCAAATGCCGGATAATATTTTAAGATCGCTGAAGAACATGAAAGAGCCAGCTGAAGACACTATATCTGAGGATGTTATAGATATTTATGCTGAAAGCTTAACATGTTAGTAGATTAGAAAGAGATTGTTAGAAAGTATGGTTTAGATATAAATACAGATGTATATGTACAATACGTATATGTATAAAATATTGTAGTTTTTGTTATTTTTCAGTGCAATAAAAATTTTCACCCTGCATTAATTTTAAAACACTCCGGAAGTCATTGTCATTACCATAGATGTTATTTCCGAATTTGCAAACGTAATTAGCAAAAATTAATTATTTTGAATTCTAAAATCTGAATATTAGGTAATGTAAAAACTAGTGCATAAAAAAAGTGAACGATTTTAATTGCTATTGTAGATACGTCTGGCTTTGATTTACCAATGCTCCGATAACGGACTGTAGGTAAATTGTAAGAAAATAGCCTTTAAACCGACGCTGTTAAAATTTTCGTTTTCAGGTTTCACTATCGGAAACCAATGTATAAAACTAGCATTACGCGTTTACTTTTATTTATACTCGATGGTAACCTGAAAATTTAAATTTAGTGCTTTATATTGGTGCGTAAATTCTGACGTTTGGAGCTTTTCTAGTGCTTTTTACTCTTACGCCTGGTGCCTTTTGTTACGAACATTGTGGCAACCCTGTCCACATCTCTTAAACTTGCTACTAGTAAAATTCGCTCATTTTTTTTTTTTTTTCTGAGGTGGAAATAAATCTAATCATTTTGGAAATTTTGAGGGCCTAGCTTATTTAATATTTATTTAATTTTCAAGATGAAATCTAAGATCTCTAGGTTTTATTTACGTTTAACTTTGTAGGAAGGTTCTAATTTGTCATTAATGTAGGGCCTGGACATTTAAATCAGTATTGCCAACTACTGACAGTCGTCTCTCCCTCACCTTGGGACAAAAATTTCCTTTTATGCTTGTTTTTTTCCTCAAATTGCAATTTTAAGCTATTTTTTATGAATATTTGCCTTAAAATTTAAATAATTTTGTCTTCAATTGTCCCATTTTTTGAAAAAAAGTTTCCTCTTTTTCAATTTTAAGACAAAAACTCCTACGAATCTGGAGAAATTTTCCGCGTATTGGCAACACTGATTTAAATGGAAAGTAAAAATCACTCTGAAATAAAATGAATCGGAAGTTTCTGTTTCTATGGTCTCATAAAAAAACAAGAGACGGTTGATTTCGGCGGACAGTTCAAAAACATCATTAACTTTTCAATAGAAAAACGTCAATAAAATAAATTTTAAAAATAAACCGAAGAACTGAGAAGCAAAAGGCAAAACAAAAGACTGTTCATTTACGATTGCTTTCTTTTTATTGTGAATTTTTCAATTTTCAGGGCCAATTTGAAAAGAACCGAGTTTAGAACTAATAAACTTCTTAGAACCAAAAGAAAAACAAAAGTCTATCGATAATAAAAAAATTGTTAACGTCGTCAACGGTAAATAAAAAGAAATGGCGGAAACGAAAAAACACACATTTAAAAAAAAATCTCCCTGAAATAAAATGAATCGAAAGCTTCTATTTCTACAGTCTCATAAAAAAAAAAACAAAAGACAAAAGAGGATTGATTTCGCCAGAGTTCAGAAAAAAAAACAAAAGTGTATCGATAATAAAAAAATTGTTAACTTCGTTAAAAAGAAGTTATATTTCTACAGTCTCATAAAAAATAAAAGACGATTGATTTCGCCAGACAGTTCAAAAACGTCAATAAAATAAATTTTAAAAATAAACCGAAGAACTGAGAAGCAAAAGTAAAAACAAAAGACTGCTCATTTACGATTGCTTTCTTTTTACTGTGGATTTTTGAATTTTCGGTGCCAATTTGAAAAGAACCGAGTTTAGAACTGATAAATTTCTTAAAACCAAAAGAAAAACAAGTCTATTGATAATAAAAAAATTGTTGACGTCGTCAACGGTAAATTAAAAGAAATGGCAGAAACGAAAATGCACACATTTAAAAAAAATCACACTGAAATAAAATGAATCGAAAACTTTTATTTCTACAGTTTCATAAAAAAAAACAAAAGACAAAAGAGAATTGATTTCGCCAGGCAGTTCAGAAAAAAAAACAAAAGTATATCGATAATTAAAAAAATTGTTAACTTCGTTAAAAAAAGTTCTATTTCTATAGTCTCATAAAAAAAAACAAAAGACATTGATTTCGCCGGACAGTTCAAACACGTCATCAACTTTTTCAATAGAAAATTAAATCAATTTTAAAAAGAAACCGAACAACTGAGAAGCAAAAGTAAAAACAAAAGTCTGTTGATTTACGATTGCTTTCTTTTTATTATGGATTTTTGAACTTTCGGAGGCAATTTGAAAAGAACCGAGTTTAGAACTAATAAACTTCTTAGTAGCAAAAGAAAAACAAAAGCCTATCAATAATAACAAAATTGTTAACGTCGTTAACGGTAAATAAAAGAAAGTGGAGGAATCAAGAAAGCACGCATTAAAAAAAATCACACTGAAATAAAAACAATCGAAAGCCTCTATTTCTGCAGTCTCATAAAAAAAAAACAAAAGACCAAAGAGGATCGAATTCGCCAGACAATTCAGAAAAAAAAACAAAAGTGTCTCGATAATAAATAAAATTGTTAACTTCGTTAAAAAAAAGCTCTATTTCTACAGTCTCATAAAAAAAACAAAAGACGATTGATTTCGCCGGACAGTTCAGAAAAGAAAACAAAAGTGTCTCGATACTAAAAAAAAAATGTTAACTTCGTTAAAAAGAAGGTGGAGGAATCAAGAAAGCACGCATTTAAAAAAAAATCACACTGAAATAAATCAATCGAAAGTTTCTATTTCTGCAGTCTCATAAAAAAAATAAAAAACAAAAACGATTGATTCCGCCGGACAGTTCAAACACGTCATCAACTTTTTCAATAGAAAATTAAATCAATTTTAAAAAGAAACCGAAGAACTGAGAAGCTAAAGGAAAAACAAAAGACTGTTGATTTACGATTGCTTTCGTCAATCAAACAATTGAAAGCTTCTGTTTCTACAGTCTCATAAAAAAAAAAACAAAAGACGATCGATATCACCGGACAGTTCAGAAACGTCATCAACATTTTCAACAGAAAATTAAATAAATTTTAAAAAGAAATCGAAGAACTGAGAAGCAAAAGAAAAAAACAAAAAAAACTTGATATTTGGCGAACAGATTTGAATTAAAAATAAAAAAAATAGACTGAAATAACAAAAATGGAAAGTTTCTTCAGTCTCATAAACAAAAAACAAAAGACGACTGACTGATTTCGTCGGATAGTTCAGAAACGTCATCAACTTTTTCAATGGAAATAAATTTAAAGAAAAAAAAGTCGAAGGACTGAGAAGCAAAAGGAAAAACAAAACATTGTTGACTATTTCAAGGGCAGATCTGAAATTATTAAATATTAAAAAAAAATCACACTGACGTAACATGAATCGATAGCTTCTGTTTCAAATCTTGCAAAAAAAAGAAAAACGATTGACGATTGATTTCACTGGACAGTTCAGAAACATCATTAAGAGAAGCAAAAGGAAAAGTAATTATTTCGCGAACGAATTTGAAATTATTAGAAATTAAAAAAAAAAACTCGTACTAAAATAACGAGAGATAAATAAATGATGAAAAGATATGTACAGGGGCTTTACTGCTTATAAATCGATTTATTTTGTAAATGTTTATCTAGTTTCCAAGTTTTAGTTTTTGTTTTCTTAGTTTTTCTAGTTTATATGTAACTTAATTTAACTGAACTTAATTTAGTTATTACCAGACTGCACAGATGTTTTTTTTTATGTAACCTGGTTTGAAATAAACAAAAAATTAATAAAATCGAAGAACTAATAAGCAAAAGTAAAAACAAGAGATTGGAAATACATGATTAAAAATTTTTAAAAATCATGAAGATTGTAAATTATTTTAAATTCGGATTTTGAACAATTCTAGAAATATTTGTGATTTTGTACGATTTTTGTTCAGTTCTAGTGTGACATTTAATAGCACTCTGAGAGTATCTCTATCCTATGTTATTACATGAGGTTAAAACAAGAAGGAAATAATTTGAGATTGCTCTAGAGCAATCAGTCGAAAACGCTATAACATCTGGTAACCCTGAGTAAAAACCCGACTTGTAGTGTCGCCATCTGACAGCCACCCCGTAGATGTTACAGCTACTTTCTGACAACGAGCGGCCGTCAGATGGCAGCATACGAATTTAACCAATAAACTCCCTAGCCACCACGTTTTGGATAGTTTTTAAAATTTAAACTAAACTGTGTATTGCCATAATTCATATATCTAGGGACTTTATTGATCAAATATGATTTCGAATTTGGAGGGTTGACATTTAATAAAGGGGAAAGTACTTTATTTCTATAAAGAGATAATAAAGGAAGCTACTTACTTCAAAGAAAAAAAATTCTTCCTTTTTTCTAACATTAAGGAAGCAGAATTTTTCTTAATAGGGACAATTTCTTTAAAGGAAAAAATCATTTTTCTGATATTTAATTAAGATGGAAGTATATATTTTTTTTAAATAAGCAAGCCATAACGACATCTACTTTAAAGAAAAATTTTTTTTTCAGAATTTATGGTGATGAGCACCAATCAAGAGAAACTCAAACTATATTAGTATATTACTAAAACAATGTAAACTTTTGTAATTTCATTTAATACATGATCTTTCTTCCCTTCACCAGTTTTAATCCTTTCCCTGTTCTGTTTTGATATTTCCTTCTTAGCTTTGACCTTTTAGTCATAACTATAGACATATGCACTACTAGTGAAATACTTTCAACTTATTTGGTGTCCATCACCCTTAATGAAGGAGAAAGTATTTTTTTTAATAAAGTGACTATAATGAAAGCTTTAAAGAAAAAAAGATTATTTCATTTTTCTGACCTTCAATTAAGAGAAAAGTATTTTTTTAATGATGAAAGTTTATTTCTCTGAAGTTTAATAAAGAAGAGAGGATTTTTTTAAAATAAAAAGGCGATAAAGAGAGCCACTTACTTTTAAAATAGGTTCCATATACGGCCTAATTAACCTCGGTGCATGAACGACCAAAAGATCCAGCATCCGAGCGCCCTGTTCCTTATTCCTGCCAGTTCCAGAATGTTCCAATTCAGTTAGCAGCTGCACCAACGTCTTCCTAAGCGAAGGCATCACGTAGGCAGGATTCATGGTACTCAACCTCCCGATAGTGCACAAAGCAACTTCCCTAATTTCAAAAATTTCATCATGGAGCGCAACGAATAAAGCGCTGAGCGATTCAGCTTGCGCCAGGTGATTATCAAACGTGCTATCCATGGAATACAAGACTGAGAACCTCACATCTGGATCGGTGTCTGTCATTCCGACGATGAGGAGTTTACTCAAGACAGCTGCGACCGTCGTTGTTACCGTTTCGGAATGAAACTGCGACGTAAGTATGGACTGCTTCAAGAGTCTGCTGCACGTCCTAACGGCTTCCAAGCGTATTTCCTGTTGCTCATGCACCAGGAAGTAATCGGCGCACCTCTGAACAAATTGTAGCAAACTGTGGCCCTCAAAATCAAATGTCCCCAAAGTATGGAGGGCGAGCACAATGCTCACAGTATCCGGCTCAGATAAACCACTAAGCGAGAGCGAATTCGAAGGTAAATGTCTAGGCATACCTGGATGCCTGAGCGGTTTGTTCATTAGTATCTGCGATAACATCCTCAATAGCCCCAGGCTTATAGTTTGCTTCAACTCGGGTATATTATTGGCTAGTTCTCTGAGACAGATCGTTAAGGAATTTGTTAGACCCGTCACCAACATTTGCTCTTGTATATCGACGATATCCGTGGCAATGTGGCTTTTAATGGCATGCCCGAGTAAGGTGATGCATTTGAAAACGCTGGAGTCAATGGTCATGCGCTTTTTCGATGGGGTTTCACGATTGGGCAACGCCATTTTGACAACCTCCATGATCCTCGGGATGTACGGTTTAATATCGTTTTCAACGGCCACTGCGATTAACCCAATTGTGATGAAAGCTGCCGCTCGATCTTTCTCTCGACCTTTGAGTGTGTTCAGCAGGTAAGGGATGGTTATGGGGAGATGGATTTTGACGAAGTCTTCCTTGTTGAATGCGGCTAGCCTTGGTAGGATTACCAGTAAGGTCTGTTGGATGTAGGCGAAGCGTGAGATGCGATGGGCAAGCACGTCCAGACATATATATTTATATTTTTCTGCGATGAGTTGCCTGCAAATCGGTGACTCGATTATCGCAGCATGACTGCTTGAGGTGGAACTCTGATATTGAGGTGAACGTTTAGGAAATGCCATGAAACGCGGTTTACCAAAGTTACTTAACTGTTCATCGGTCTTCGGCTTCATTTCCATATTATCCGTGAGCTTGGTGTACTTACGCTCCCATTCTGCATTGGAGCAACGAACCAACTCGTTTAAAACAAGCAACGCCCCATGTATCTTATCGTCTCTAGTCTTATCGCCTTTCTCGTTCAAGAGCTTGTTGGTTTCGTCATAGCACTGCTTATACCACTGCAATCTATCTTTTTGTTTGGCAGATTCACGTTGTGCTGTGACTACCAGCGCTGCCCTAAGTGCTTCGACAGCTGCTTCGCGAATTGCGGGCTTAGGATCTTGCACCGCATTGAAAATCAAATCAAAGAAATTCGAAACTTGCTGATAAAAGTAGGTCGGCATCGTTAATGCCAGTTCCCTCAAGACTAAAGCGGCTGCGTGTCGCTTACCTTCAACTCGATCACCACCCAACCACTCAAACGCTCTTTTAACTTCGAACTCGACGTACTCGGATGCTTTTGAACCAGAAACCAAAGCGAGCCTGCCCATGGTTATTGCCACCAACTCCATGACGCTTATGTCGTTCGACGGTAACAGATTTCTAAGATAATTTGCAAACCTAGAGATGCGTGTGGTCATGTTACCAACGTCGGCTCCAATTAAACAAACGATAGCTAGGATGCCGCCTTTTTTTTCGTTCACGTCACTGCCGGAAACCATTTCGAATATGTGGTGGTTGAATTCGTCGAGGAAGTTGTTGATTTCATCGGGCGTCGCCTCTCGGAGCTCGCTCTTCACGTAGAGCGACAGCTCGTGGGCGGTCTTCGTGCGGACGTCCGCGTTCCGCTGCTTCAGGCCGGACACGAACTGTTGCATCGCCGCGGTCGACATTTTAGAGTCGAATCACATAGTACTATTTCAAGTTCAAGTGGAAATAATTATACTTAATTGTTTTGTGCGAAGGTTATGTTTATTTAGGAACTTTCAACTTCAGGTTATTATTAGAATATTTCAGGACGGCCAACACTCAAACACAAACACAGTCATGAGCAGTGTTGCCAACTATATATTTTTCCTCACAACGGGACAAACATCCTTTCTGTACCTGTTTTTCCCTCAAATCGCAATTTTAAACTATTTTTATGCGTTTTTGTCAAGATTTAAATAATTACAAATTTTTTTATAATTTTAAGACAAAAATTATCACGAATCGGGAACACTGGTTATGTAAGCAACGTTGCCAATCGCTTGGAGTGATATATCGCTACGTCCAGAAATAAATATCGCCGTTCTCGCTACCAAATATTAAAAAGCTCGCGAAATTGGCGCTACTTAATTTAAATAATAAATTATCTCAAACGGACACTGAAAATGGCACTAACGCTCAACGTTTTACTATTGTTTGATAGCTTCGTCAGGAGCGTTAGTGCCATCTTCAGTGTTCGTTTGAGATAATTCATTATACAATTTCACCGGACAAGAATCTACCTTAATTATAAATAATAAAAGTTCACAAATAACGGTGTTTCATAATTTTTTAAGATAAAAATATAATGATGGCTACATACCCCCGGTCATCTATCAGCTGCATAGAAAACTAAGGTAGAAAAACATTTTTTTATTGTATGTAATGAGGGTTTGCGTCTTAGCTGTAGTATCACTAGGGCATGCTGATGTATTGAAAATTGAAACAATAATTTTATTTACGAAGAATTATGCTAACCATATCGTGCAGTCTCGTTTGAATGACAACTTTTTGAGGATCATTCAACTGTAGCATTTTGACAGGACTTTGTTTGAAGCTTTCATGTTGCAGCCCAATTCAACAGCGATTACGCAGATCTTTGCATTTAGTACGCCTGGCATGGTTATTTGTGAATTAGTGTTATTAAAACTACGACTGCCTGGATTAATGAGTGCTCCATCCGGCCCATATCCGGCCAGTTGCGTTTGAAAATAACCTCTTCCATGACAGTTGTTAGTGTGGCTCCCTCTGCAGTTTTGACTTACAGATATACCGTTGCCATAGTTACCACGTCACTTTGACATTTAATTTAAATATGAAATTGTAATTCTCAAATGATGAATCCACTACAATCAAAACCGACTAGCAACAAAATTTTTAAAAACTTTCAATATGTTCTGACAGCACGCTTGGTCGCCTTGCATGGGATGACTTATTAAGTAGCAAACTGGCTGTAATTTGTCAATCCTCATACAACGTTAGGTCAAAAAGCGATTGCAAGATGTCGCAACTTACACTTTTCATTACTATTACATCGCAATTGCAGGTCGGTTTCTTTTAAGATAATAGAAGGCACTGTAACAAATAAAAACTTCAGATTCACATTGTTTATTGAGTTTGTTCAAATTTGTTTCAATTATTTAGAATACAGCGACTTCAGAAATTATCTTTCAAAAATTTTTGTTAGAATTTGTACTCAATAATTTAAAGGAAAAAAAATCACATTGTGACAATTCAGTTCACAGAGGGCGACTCAATTAACCAAGAAAAACGAATAATTGGTCACATTCAGAGTACGTAACAGTTACGGAACAGTTGTGAAAACGTTCTTGTATTGTACCGCTACCTTTGTAACATGTTGTAGAGCGGTCGCCATTTTTGGTAGCTGATTTCATTTCTGCTACATTTAGTGAGCAGCTGCAAGGTTGTAAATTGTTTCCAAACAAATCATTTAAAAAAATTGCATTATCCATTTTTTCAAATACCCAAACTGAAATTTTGAGATAGTATTCTCTTACTTTGAACAAAATTACACTGACACGTAGAAACCCGCAGAATATCTATTTTGTAGAAACCGCTCCTAAAAGAGCTAAATAAGAAACGTAGCAAACGTTGAAGGAGCATATCAGTAGCAGTAGCGCTTTCTGCTACGTTATCTGAATGTAACCATTTACTGACGATTCGTGTCATTTATGTTTTCATTTAACTATCGTCCAATAGATGGCGCACAAACACCAAGAAGCTGACATTTGAATTGTTTCTTAGGACAATTTGAAATCAGTTGTTCCGTAAAAATAAAAGCAAAAAATCGATGTAATTTTTGAATTAAGTTCTATTTCTTTTAATTTCACTCTCGGACATAAGAGGGCGATAACAGTTCTCAAAAATCAACGTTTTAGTTGTTCCTCAAATTTGTTCAAAATTTCATAGACATTAACGAGAGAGGGTACCTCCAAAAGTATCTCCAGAATTTTACCTTAATTATCATTAAACAGAGGACGTAAAAGAAACAGAAATTTGACGTCTGCATTGCTTGTTTACATTTTGTTCAATTTTCTTTAATACAAAAACCTAAATTTGCCTGTCATTAATAACACAAGGAATATAAAATTTAAAAACTGTCGACATTGTTACAATTCATTTCACCTATTGCCCGACAGAGGGTGACTCAATTCAAACAAGTTTGTAACGAAAGAAGTAAATAATTAAGGTGGCAATTTTTTAGTTTAATTTTCATCCAACAGAGAACACCTCAATTCTAAATGAAGAGAAAATGAAAGCATTAATTATTAACGGTTCTTGTTGTTTCAATTATTTATGAGGTGTCCTTGATGTTAATTTCAACATTACTAATAAAAAAGAACTGTTTACTTTAGCTCCAATATCGTCCAACAGAGGGTGCCATAAGTTCCATTTGCTTTATAGATTATATTTAAATTTGCTTCCATTTTCTTCAATATCTCAAAATCTACGATTATTTAAATTTTTTTAAATAAATATTCTCAGCGATAAATAAAATGGCCTCTACTCTCCTCAGTTTAATTTTCATCCAACAGAGGACGCCTCGGTCCTAAATAAAAAAAGCATTAATTTTTAAAGGATATGGTAGTTTCGATTATTTGTTGTGTACATTTGTGTACAAGAGAGCATTTCAACATCATTATTAAATGTTTCTTTTTTCTAAAAATGGACGCAAAAAATAGATATGTCAGCTGATGTTTACTTTAGTTCAAAATCGTCCAATAGAGGGCATCACACGTCAAAAACTGAAATTCTTATTTTTTCCAGATTATTTAAATTTGCTTTAGTTTGATTCACGTTAATTTGACTGCATAAGTTCATTTCGATATCACTAAAAGTAAAAGCAATAGATTGATACGTCAGCTGCCACTTACTTTAGTTCGAATATCGTCCAACAGAGGGGGTTATACTTAAAAAAAAACTTTCTTTATAGATTATTTAACTTAGCTTCAATTTTCCTCAACATTGAAAAATTGTATTGTCTTTTGTTAAAAAAAAATATTCTCAGTGACAAAGAAAATGACGCCAGCTGCTTAGTGTAAATTTCATCCATCAGAGGGCACCACACGTCAAAAACTGAATTTCGTTTTCATTTCTGCTAGTTACTTTAGTTCGAATATCGTCCAACAGAGGGCGTCATACTTCAAAAAGACACCGTACTTTATAAATTATCTAACTTTGCTTCAATTTTCCTCAACATTGAAGAATTGTTTCAGTTTTGTCTTTTATTTAAAAAAATATTCTCAGTGTTAAAGAAAATGAGGCCAGTTGGCTTAGTGTAAATTTTATCCTACAGAGGCCACCACACGTCAAAAACTGAATTTGGTTTTTTTTTTGCACTTTAGTTCGAATATCGTCCGACAGAGGGCGTCAAACTTAAAAAAACGTAATTTAGATTATTTAGCTTTGTTTCAATTTTCCTCAACATTGAAGAATTGTTTCGGTTTGTTTTTTGTCAATTTCATCCAACAGAGAGCACCACACTTCAAAAACTGAATTTCGTTTTTTTTGCCACTTACTTTAGTTCGACAGAGGGCGTTATACTTAAAAAATTCGTACTTTATTGATTATTTAACTTTGCTTCAATTTTCCTCAACATTGAAGAATTATTTCAGTTCTGCCTTTTGTTTAAAAAAAATATTCTCAGCGACAGAAAATGACTTAGTGTACAAAGAAAAAAAATGTACTTCATAGATTATTTAACTTTGCTTCAATTTTCTTTAACATGGAAGAATCGTTTCAGTTTTGTCTTATGTTTAAAAAAAATATTCTGTGGCAAAGAAAATGACGCCAGTTGGCTTAGTGTAAATTTCATCCTACAGAGGGCACCACACGTCAAAAACTGAATTTAGTTTTTTTTGCCACTTACTTTAGTTTGATAATCGGCCGACAGAGGGCGTCATACTTAAAAAAATCCGTACTTTATAGATTTAACGTTGCTTCAATACAGTGCGGCGCAAGTTAAAAGAGAATGCTGATAAAAATTTAAGATTCTGTTTTAAACATTAAAATTAAAAAAAAGTAGGAGATTCACGCAAGAAAAAAAAATGAATAAGGAATTCATAATCATACTTTATTATAAATTACTATTAATCTACAAGCTATGGATTGCACCACCACCTAGCCTATGAAATTTTGAATTTTGAAACAAAGTACATGAACAACATAGCAAACGCAAGTGAGATTTTAAAAACAAGGTGGAAAAACTCACAATAAATAACTACACGAGAGATATGTACTTCAAACACTATCTAGAACGGATGAAGTAACTAAGGATCAGTAAATTAAATACCTATCTACAATAACTTATACAAAAAAAAATTACTTAAACATGGCTAAGTAGGTATAGTAAATGCTTTCAACACAACAAGTAACAACGTTTCGTCTTTTTTTTTTTTTTGTTAATCTGACTTGATAACAAACGCATTAAAATATTACGCGCTGGAAGCTCCGAACGTTGAGAATATTTTCAATGATTGTCAGGAATATATATACGTATAATATAAAATATTCTCTTTGTTTAACAACTGGAAATAAAACAGAACATAACAAACGAGTTTTTCTTTTATGAAATTGTTAATACTTTACAGGTTTATCATCGGTTATAACATTATGTATATAATTAAAAAGGAAAAAGAAACTTAGTGGCATAAAAGGAGTGACTATACAAATATAAGCAAAACATTTTTTTTTAAATTAATGCAATTTTTGATTTATTGAAGGGGACGAAGTTGAGTGTTGAGAAATTATTCTACAGTATGACAAATTGGCAGAATTAAACTTTGTATCTCAAAAAAAGAAATTTATTGTTCAATAAAGTTTTAAAATAGGTCCTACAATTTTTCAGCGCCCTGTATACATATGTAAAATGTTTTAAAAAGTCTTTTCTAAGTGAGAAAAAAAGAATCATTCTGTCACCTTCAGTAAATCAAGGAATAAAGTTTGTAGACTCATTCTTCATATTATTTTTTTTTATATATGGAAAGCACAGAGTAATTTTTTTCTATTCTAAAGCATACTGATGGTTTGATGAAACTTTGATAATGACAGTATTGCTCTATTCCACTTATTGACGCACAAAGCATTCCGAATTAACCCTGTAGTTGGGAATGTTCCCGTTTATATAATAAAGCAAATCTAAGAAATGCGATTATTTATTTCTACAAGTATCTTTGAGGCACTTCTAATTATATCAGAGTTAAAAAAAAAGTAGAAAATGATTATGTCTTTTTGCAAAACACTGATATCAGGGTTTAATATGGCCAAAAACTGATAAATATTTGTTTATGCTCATTTCTGGTTTTATATTTTGTAAAATACTAAATCTTCTACAAGAAAATGTATTAGATTCAAGTTTCTGTTTAAGTAACCATCAGTATTTAACTTAATATCAGAATGTATTGCTTTTTATTAATTACATTTCGCGTTACTATGATATGCCCTTAGTCATAAAAAATCGTTTTCACTCTCAAACAGTCTTCACAATCGTTCCAAGAGTCGAATCACAGAATTTTTTCACTCATCACAAACTATCTCGAATAATTTCTTATTTTAGCTTATAAACAAGACGGTGTATAATTCAATAATCAAGATTGAATGACGGTTTTAGGAGCCGACTACTAAATAAAACTAACCAAAAAAAAAAAAGAAAAAAAAAGGGGAAAATATAATTGCTTTATTATAAATAATAAATGTCATTGTATATAATATTCTAGAGAAAATAAAGCTCCTAAACGCAAGCCTTATTTTACAGCTCCGTTTTTAAAAAACAATCTACATTTTAGAGGATATCAGGAAGTTTGGCTAGAGAATAATATGTACAAATGGCAGTCCACAGATGTTGATATAACGTCACTTAGATCTTCGAATATGTATTCGGATATTCTTATATTGTTGGCAACGCCTCGAACGTATGTATAAAATTATTTTTAAATTAATACTTACGCAATGGAATGGTCAATTTTCTTTCTCTCTAAATGCATCGGTGAATACTGTGTTAAAATTTACGTTTTACAAAAATATACTTTCACATCATCAGAAATTAAATAACTTCTTGCTTGCTTTTCATCGCAATCAAAAAAAAAAGCAAAAATACTTAACTTCTATTATTAATCATTTTTCAAATGCACCTGCGCACAAGTGAAACTAATTACCAAACCTCTAGTACTAGCACTGCGGAATTATACAGCGGTGTGTTTTCGTTTGTACTTCGATATAAACTAAAATAAATTAACCGTTTGAATTTTACTCAAAGTGCATACCAGAGGTTTTGTTTTTTTCTTTTTTTGTTTAATCGTAATAAATAAATGACGCATAAACTATCACAACTAACACTGCCAACAATTTTTAAAATACCTATCTGTCCTCAGACTTTCGTGCTTGCCACTTAAATGCACTTTTCATTATCCATTGCTGTCCTAACGTGTAATCACAGGGCCTTAATAAAGGCAGGTTCATGTCGCTCTGGTCCGGCTTCTGAAGACAGTTGCCCGTATTCTCATGTCGGATGGTTCGATCCTACAAATTCACACGTGAATTACTGTTGTTAGGGTGTTTTGGGAGGGGGTTTACTGACGATTTCATCGTAGACCCAAGCCTGATTGCCGCCCATTCCGTGGCACCGCACCAACTTGACGGGGCCAAGCTTCTGGCTGGCATCGAGGCAGTTATCATCGGACATTATTTGCTGCCTCTTGGTGTACGCAAACACTTGGTTGCCCCCGAGATTGTGACAGTAAGTGATTCCGAGGTTTTCACCCGATTTTCTACCCATTGTATCCAAGCAGTTGTGAGTTTCGGCGTTCCTCACCTAATTTACAATTGCTTGAATGGAAATTAATAAATGGCTAATAACTTACATCTCCCAGGTAATAGTATTCCAATGGCATTTGTGATTCCGGATAAATTGTTTCTAGGTACCAGCGGAAGCTCTTGCATTTTAATTTCTCCCTAAGAGTTAACCTTGAAGATATATCACCAACTGGAACGCTACGTGCACCTACAAACAGTGGGGCTTTAAGTTGCTTTCGGGTTTTAAATTCAAGCAGTACAAAACTAGAGTGGAATGTATATGGAAGTTTTGTTATGAGATTTGGTTTCAATGGTATCAATACATTTCACTCGGTTTTTAACTTACTAATAAATCGAAATTTACACAAACAAAGCTATTTACAAAATATACACTTGAATAAAATTAAATGAAAAGATGTAGTGCTTCATAAATAATCAAGACCCACTTAAGAAGAACTAAACATGAAAAAAACAAGCGAGTATGAAAAATCTATAACGTGCTGATGAAGATAAAAACGACGGATACAAGTGAATTGATTCGAACAAGACAAAATGTGTAAACTAAAAATTACTGCTACGTGATTTTTTTTTTGTGTTATGTGATTAAACCACCTGGGTTAATGTTATAGTAGAAATGTTTCCATTCATCGAGCCAGACCTCGGCCAGGCGGGCATTGTTGTGGTTGACGATGCGACTGGTGCCCCCCGGGAAGGAGTAAGGAGTGGACTTGCGGAACACATGCCCCACATGCGAGCACGTCGCTATCTCCAGCGTGCCACCGCACATCCACACCTACCCACAACATGCAGTTAACGAGTAAAATTAATTCACAATTTTATTATTATTATTATCATCATCATTAATTAAGCTTCACTAAATGCTAAACATGTTTACTTAATTTGTAGTCGGTTAATAAAATGCAATGGTAATTATAAAACAATCATCGTTATTGTAGAATTGATTCACGTAAGCAAATGTTACTTGTATGTTCAATGAGACGTGTATCATTAAAATTTTTTTAGTATCATCCACCCTGTGTCAAATGTGTAGGATGAATGAAGCTGTAAATGGGACGATATAAAAATTAATTAAATTGGGAAAAAATTGAGTAAATTTATAGGCAACAATAATTCGAAATCAATTAGAAAAAAAAATTATTATTTTACTTGGGGTCATGGAAATGATATAGATCTCTCAACTTGAGAAGAACCTATCACATGACCCATGCTACATAGCAATATAAGCAGATAAGCTCCGCCCACAGGTACTTCTCGCATTGCAAGATCTCTACCAAAAAAAAAAAGCCTTTATATGTAATACTGAAAAACCTGAAACAATTTACACAATTCTTTCCCCTAATTTAACCAACATAATTTTTTTACAATTGTTTCCAAAAGAGTAATGCGTCCAGTACCATGCTAATTAGACACAAATTTGTGCAAGCGTAAGCCCAATTAGTACATAGTCATGTTAATCAAAAAAAATATTTGAATACTAAAGCATAGCAACTCCTATTTTTTATTAAATCACATCTCGAGTTATGAGTTAGAGAAAGATGGTTGTTAAAAAAAATGCTCTGAACTGCTTTTGAAAAGTCAAACCTGGATTCATCGCATAATAGAAGTCTCTCCACTCGTCCATCCAGACTTCGGCAACCCGAGCAGCATTGTGCAGCACAATTTTAGAAACGCCCCCTGGGAACGTGTACGGTGACTTGTCCCTAAATACGTGGCCTACATGCGAGCACGGTATAATCTCCAAAGTACCACCGCACTGCCATACCTAATACGTCATTCAATAACAACAATTAAAACATTAATAACTCTGGTTTTAGACGACACAGGGTGGTTCATTACAACAATCGAAAATATTGTTTTGCAAATATTTGAGTAAGCTTTTTTACCCTGAAACTCATTTCCAGGTTTTCACCGCCCCAAATATCCATGCCTTCATCGTACGACCCCAGCTCGTAGAAGTAATCCCGATCGATTGAGAAGAGTCCACCGGCCATCGTTGGAGTCCGCAAGGGGGCTGTTCTATCTCCACCTCTTCGTTCCATCTCCCTCTGAGGCACACGGTACCTTTGAAATCACAATTAAAACTTGGCATGCGAATTTAAATCAAAGCGACTCACCATCTGAAATTAAGCTTCCAATTGAAACCTCCCCAGGTCATGTCTGAAGCGGTGATGTACTCGAAAGTGTCATCGGATATAACGTCTATTATGGGGCACACCACGGTCTTACGATCCTCCACGATTCTGGCCAGTAAAGGTTCCAGCCAACCCTCGGTGCATTCGCAGTGGGCGTCCAGGAAGGTTATGACTTCGCCCTTAACGTGCTGTGCCCCTAAAAGGCGCGCCCTAATAAGACCTGACCTTTTTTCCATTCTGTAGACGTGCACTGGTATGGGTAAGGTTTTCACGTAGTTTTCCAGTTGTCTTCCTAAATGCTCTGAAATGTAAGTCCACGTTTAAAATACATTAATGCAATTTGTAAATATTATTAATGAGTAGTTTAGGTCGCGACATCCGGCGACCGATTTTTCAACTAACTACAAAATTGTAAATATTATTGTTTTACAACTTTTAGAATACTTTCTAAATTCATGATTAATAAAATAATTTGTGTAATCATTGCTGCCAAATCCGAGGCGAAACCTCGATTAAAAAAAGTTTTAAAAGTTATTTGACAATAGTTTAAGAAAATGACTTTAATGCAGCGATTCACCATAGACCATGGAATGACTCAGCGTAAGAATGATCCGAAAATATTTTACTTCTATTACATATGGTATAACTCAGGGTAAGGATGTCCTTGATGGAACTATTCAGCATAGGAGTGACCTGAAAATATTTTTGCTATGTAATTCAAAGAATAATCCAGTTTCAGAATGACCTTGAACAATTCTGCGCCAAATTGATCTGAAAATATTTTTGTTATGAGGGTGATTCATGGAATGATCAACATATGAATGGTCTTGAATTGAACAATTGACAACCATTCGCGAAAAGAAGCACTCGAAAACCGTTCACAAAAAAAGAACTAATAATCCAGTTTCAAAATGACCTTGAACGATTCTGCGCCAAAATGACCTGAAAATATTTTTATTGTGAGGCCGATTCATGGAATGATCAGCATAAGAATGACCTTGAATTAAACAATTGACAATCATCCGCGAAAAGAAGCACTCGAATACCGTTCATAAAAAAAGAACTTACAAACCAAAAAAGAAAATTGTAAAATAATTCTGAAGTGAAACAGTGAAAAACTGACGAAAAACCAACTCACAATGAAGAGAAACAATCGACAATCAATTAGTCATGAAGAATATTAATTGAGAATTATTTATTGATGAATAGAAGTTTTAAGAAACGATTAATAATTCACGAAGAAAAATAATTGACAGTCGTGACAGTCGTTAAGAGAAGAAAATCAATTGACAATCGTTCGCAAAGAAAAATAATTTATAGTGTTCCTAAAGAAAAATAATTATGTATGAAATTCATTCATGAAAAAAATAATAATTGACAGTTGTTGATGAAGGAAAACAATTGACAATTGTTCGTTAAGAAAAACCATTTATAATCATTAATAATAATAATATTAATAATTGAAGAAAAATCAAGAAAAATAATTGACGGTTGTTGTTGAAGAACAGTAATTGACAGTTGTCGGTGAAGAAAACAAATGACAATCGCTCAAGAAGAAAAACAGCAAAAAAGTGACAATCGAACGACCACAACAAAGAAAAACAATAATTTCATCTCAGGTCAGGGCAGGCTTAAAATTTTCCAAGGCAGGCTTAGGCTTCCTTGGCGCCCCTCTAGCTACGCCCCACTGCACGTGACCATATAAAAAAATGAACCGTGCTTCAAGAGTGTCTTCTTTAAGTCAAAATAAATCGATTTAGATTAATTGATCTTTTGTTTTCTTTATATTTAAAGTTGTTTTAAAATTAAAAACTGCGTTTGTTTTCGTATTCTTAAAATGACTTGGAATTAAAGTCCCCTTTAGTCCTATTATGAAAACGACCCTTTAATGCGATTTCACTTCATTTTTTTAAATGTCTTTTAGTCATAATTTAACAAAGCAAAGTTGGATCCTTAATTTTTTTAACAGTTACAACTTTTTAACAAAACAAAATTTTTACTGAATCATATTGGCGTAACAATTAGGGCACGTGCAATAAATTTAAGTGCTGTTAAAAAGACTATGTTAGAAAGTGACACCATGAACATGTTAAAACATTTTAAAGTTAAAAAACAATGAAAAAGAAGTCGGCATCTAAATTTATTGGAGTTAAAATGAAAACGATTGGTAAAATTATTTCCTTTCGATTCATTTTTAATTAATTAATAATTACTTAATTTTATTTCTGCCAGGTACTATACAGAACGTGTTACTACCCTATGGTCTGACGCCTCAACTTCGTGAACTTTCGCCGCCGCCCCACTTAATTGCCACGTTAATCTCGATATTCTTTTAGCAAACTTTATGCCTAGTGCGTAATGTTTCAATAGCAACTGAAGCCCAGTGTTGCCAACCTCCAATGATTTTCCTGCCATGAAAAAAAAACCTTTTGAATACAAAAATTCCCTCCTCAACATAAAGGAAATAAGTAGAAAGAAATGGCAATAGGAATAATAAGGAGTAATACTTTCTTTTAATAACTCTTTCGTTGAGAATGATGATTAATTTTTCAAAACAATCCCGTGCTTTATAGTTTTTTCATTCCTTAAAATTCCCGCAAAATAGGAATTTTCCCTCCAGTTGGCAACAATGCCGAAGTTTCATTCCGGACTGCAATACATTTCTCTCTCTCCGCGTCAACAAACGTTAATGATGTGATCATAATCACGCGACACTTTCTGTATAGAACCTCCTCAAATATTAAATTCTCTCTGGTTGTCAAAAAAAAAAAAAATGGAGGAAAAAGGAGGAAAACAAAAGACGATCAATTTGTTTATGCTGCCAAATTGAAAATTTATACTATATTGTTTTTTTTTATCAACAATGGAATAAAGATCCACATGTGTTTTATTGCCTTTCAATGCCTATTAAGAATGTAGTAGTGGGCGAGCATCACATAGGAGCAATAAAGTTGCCAAATTCGAGTTGACGCTCGGAACACTCGGAGTGTTCCTTTTTCTCACTCTTGCATGCATTGAAACACATTCGCTCTCCCTCACACTTCTGTTCAGAGCGTGCTCTGAGCGTCCTCTCGAACATGGCAAGTGTTATAACCGGAAATAGCGGGAAATTCAAAATTTGCTTCCAGAGAAATAAATCTGAGCAACTCAGTATAAGTTGCACTGGTTTTAGCTGTTTAATTCGGAAAATTTTAAACGTTAACAACAAAGAAAACGACAAAACAAAATTAAGGTAGATTCTTGTCTGATGAAATTGTGTAATGAATTATCTCAAGCGATAGTGAAACGTTGAGCATTTGTGCCATTTTCAGTGTCTGTTTGAGGTAATTCATTAGACAAATCAAAACTATAAAACGACATAAATAACAATGAGATTTCAGAATTCTAGTGACATTTCATTTTATTTTAAATTTCGTATGCGAAAGAGTCAACTTCACGCCATTATGAACTTGCCTCAAATTTCAACCCGATCACAAAAGTGGAAAAATATGAGAGAAAAGGAAAACAAAACCGGACAGTCAATGTATTTCATTTTAATCAAAAGCGCAGGCGCACCATCTTACGACAACCCCAAAGAATAACCTGGCACGTGACATGACATGTGCCCCTAGTCTGTAATAGCTACACATACTTTTTTTTAATCATATTATATAGAAAGTAAATAAAAGACATAAAACGAACACAAATATAATAATTTTTATTTCCAAGAAGTAAATCTTAAATTGACATAAATTTTGTACAAGTCCTTACACGGAATAAATTTAATTTATCAAATGGAACTTCACAACATAACAATGTTTTTTGTTTCCTTTAAAATACTGCTATGAACAAGTGCCGTTTCACACATTCAGAAAAACAGCATTTATTATGAACACTCAAATATCTAGTACGTCATGAGTCATGAAACTAACGAGTCCTCTCAATTCAAATCGGTCAAGTTGGCTATGATCGAAAATTTGTTGACTACATGCACGTCGCTTCTAAGTTCAAACGCTAAGCTGTCGTATCTAACGTCAAAATTTGTTATTGAATTCTCATTTTACTATTAAGTCAACAGTTTTTTTTAAAACTATTTTTTTACAAAATACTATAAAATTCCTTTTTCAAGCCCAGAAACGTCCTTTATTTATTTGCTACCTCATGGCGCGCCAAGTTCAAACACGTTTCAATCTTTTATGAGTGCTCTGTGTTTCTTAGGACCGGTCTTTAAACTCCATGTTTAGTAAAATGAACATTAAAAGACAGATTAATATAATTTTGAAATAAGGAAATGTGTCTTTCATAAGGAATGAAAGTGGTTTTTAGTGTAAAATAGGTTGTCATGGCAACGTATGAATGAGATAGATGCAACCATTTAGTTAATCCGAAAAAGACCAAACACTAAATAAACTTTTCGCGTTACTTCATTTCAGTCATTGAGATAGTAGGTACAACAGGAGTCGATACTACGACTATTTAATATTACGGAAAATGGGTTGAGTGGCCTACTACCAATTGGGCGCTTTCAACAGGATGGTATTCAAGAATTAAAGTCCACTAAGTTTTGTAAATAAAATATACTAAATATAACAGTATAGTCCATTCTTTACTGTACATCCTATATATGTATTTACCGAAATAAGGAATTTAAGAAGAAGAATGAGAAACACAATTAAATAAAATTGATCAAACCAAATCAGTTTTCCATTGATTTGTCTATTTATGGTTTCACATAATATTAAGTATTTAGTTTAATGAAGGTTTATTTTGGGCAAAACATTGCAATTTACTTATTGATTTAATAAACTTCCTGCACGATCAATATTTGGGAAAACAACACTATTGCAAGGTTATCAAAATTCAAGCTAAAGAATTTACGAAGGTGAACGTTTTTATGTAAATCCGCAACACCCACATAAATGTCAATAAATACAATAATCAACTCGATGCCAAACTATATTAATATTAATAAGCATTTAGATCGAAGTCTTGATATTTGTTTACTTTGCAACTGGTTAAGAGATACATGGTTGATCAATACATCACGCGGTCTGTACCAAACACAAAATTGTTTTTCGATACTTACGATATCGCGAAAAACTGTAAATGATTTTGGGGGCATGGAAATCAATGTGTGTAATAAGCGTGAAGCGACAATTTTGAAATTCAACTTCACTTGTGCAAGATCCGTATCACATTGTCGGGATGATACAATTGCTGCTGAAGTTACATGGTTCCTGGAAATTGATGAAAGAGCTGTGCGTGTTTTATAATCAGAACAATGTTATACTCAACTACTCATTGTTCAATGCCGGGGAAAACTTTGTGTCGCAATTTTTGAACGACCTCTTCGTTTTTTGATTCGAAAAAAAAAAGAAACTTTACACGATCGGAATTCATTGTGTTTCCTTTTGTTTTAAACATGTTTGAAAATTCACAGCTGTAGTTTGAGGTAGTACTTAATAAAGTGTTAGTCACGATTATATTTATAGTGCCACAAGTCAGAAGAACTTACACTTTTCTGTTGTCGTTCGGCATAAAAGGTAAAAGGAGAGAAGGTCGATTTTGAAAACACGACCTTGAATTCAGGCTGAAATAAATAAATAACTTACCTCTTTCGCTCGCGTCATCGACGAGAATTATCTCTTTTAGAAGGGGTTTAGGAGATCTATTGATGGCACTCCATACCGTCCGCAACAGCGTCGTCCAGGCCTCATTGTGGAACACGATTACTATGGAGGTTGTAGGAAGCAATGCTGCGTACTTTTTACTTTTGCAACTGCAAAAAAATGAAGAAAATCAATTAGTTTCAATCAAATTTCGGCTTTTTATTACACAATCAAGGAATTGTAATTATTTAATACACAAATAAAAGCTGAAATGCATAATGGCGCTACGAATTCAAACAATTTGCTTTCAAATTTTACTTTGAATAAAAGTAACTTACACTTCTAAGTAGTGTTTTTTTTTTAATCTGGCGTCGAAGCTGGCCATAAAAATTTAACTGTGAACCACCATCATCGCCATGACAGCTGTCAATTTGACATTTGAACTTGCCATTCCTAACCTTACTTTCGAGGTTTCGAACTCAACAGTACGATAAGACGACACAAGAACGTGATATATTGTGATAAACGAAAAAAGACACTAAGAATGAAATCTATTGTAACAAACGAAAAATAAGATTTACAACAAATAATCAAAATTGTGGTATGTTCACAATAAGCACCTTGTCACGGCCAACTTTGACGCCAAATTTAAAAGAACGCCCAATAGAAATTATTATGTAATGACTAATAGGTGGTAATTGCAATTGTCGTAAGAATGCCTGCACCTAGTCTACTAAAAACATCGCTTTTTTCTTACGAAAGGCAAACTTGATATAGCCCGACATACACATTAGTATAACTTCAACAATTTCTGTAAAACTGAAAACTAATTTTTACCAGAGTTATTATTTAGTATTTCTGTATTGTTACATAATAAAATTTGCTGCCTTTCTTGAGTACCATTTGTGGTTTCAATTAAAGGCATAGATTCAGAAGCACGCTGTATTCTTGTCGCCAACCTAATAAAATAAAAATTCGGAAGCTTCAATGAGCTACTTTCTGAAACCCAAACAAATTCACTCAAATTTTGTTTTATTTCTTTGAAAACCAAGTTAAGAAAAAAAGAGTCGCTGTCAAATGTGTATGCATCAGTGCGTGTAAGAAAAAGAAATAAAGAAAAGGTTTAACCAAAAAGGTTATTGTCCGCCCAATCCGGACATCTGGTACCACAAATCAGCCAAAACACCTCGCCCTTCACAAGGTTCGGTGGGCCTCTTGCCCTACCAGATATATACTTTCTCAAAAGGGGGACGCTCTGTACCGCCGATCACGCATGTGCCTCCATTCTTTCATAAGAAAGAAGCGCCCTTCGACGATACATGTTGCTGTCCGTCCAAAGCGAACACGAGTTAACCAATTCACCTCGCCTTTCACAAGGTTCGGTGGGCCTCTTGCCCTACCAGATGTACACTTTGTCAAAGGGGGACGCCCTGTTCAGCCAATCACGCATGTGCCTCAACTCTTTCACAAGAGAGAGACGCCCTTCGACGATACCGTGGAGGTAATACTAACTGGAGAGAAAGTACAGTCAAATTTACGGTCATCCTGCCTTTTCCACTAGGATCGTGAAAGGTCGTTGCAGAACAGGTGCTACTTCAGTGGCGTAGATATTGTCGGATAAATAAAAAAAAACTACAGATACTAACATTTTCTTAAATAAATTTACTGAATTAATTTGTTACAAGAATTTCTAATAATTTCACAATTATTAGATTTATTTTTACAAGAATATTGTATTTTTTACAGAATAACCACTAACACAAGTTGAAAACTGAAAACTAAATCGAAACTAATGTACAAAAACTTCAACGCACAAGATGCAATGCTCAGCAATGCTACACGAACACTTTGCACGAACGTTACTAATTCACGCCGCCTATGCAAATCGTACAAGGTACAAAAGCGCGTAGTTTAAAATGGGTTGTAAAAAGTTGTTGTAGGGTTTCTGCAGCAGCAAAACTGGTCCCGCGTATTATGTATTGGCAGTATAGGCTATGCTCTATCCAGTTAATACTCCATCCGCGGACGATACCTAAACGTCTCCCGTCGTCAGGTGTTTAGATGAAAAAAAAAAATTCTTGTTTGTGTCGTCACGTGTGCCCTACCTTGAAGCGTCCTCCATGATGTTGGTGGTCAAGGAAAAAGGATACAAGGTATTCAGGATCCAGTGAATATTCTCAGGTTCTTATTAAAAAAAAACCTAGTTGTATTTTACTGACTTTTTTAATAAAAAAGTTTCTTATGTTTAACCAATTGTTACTCGCAGAAGTCGAGAAGAAGCAGTGTTACCCGCGGAGGTCGAGGATGAAGTATTACCCGCAGAGGTCGAGGATGAAGTCGTATTACCCGCAGAGGTCGAGGAATAAGTGTTAACCGCGGAGGCTGAGGAAGAAGTCGTTACCCGCGGAGGTCGCGGAAGGAACGCTCGCCTTTTATAGGGGTTCGTTTTGTTTGTATTTTCGTTGTTATCCTTACGGAAAAATCTGAATTCTAAACTAGTTACATACTGGATTTGAGTTGGTAACTAAACTTCACGTTTTGGCAATTAACGTTTAGATATACCTTAGATATGAGGTGCTTTCCAATTACTAACTCTAAGCACCTGAACTGATCTGATCCGAGCTACACTTTAGAAATCGTAATGGGAACGCTAGCAAGCGTCAGTTATGACGTGTATGTCAAACTGACCATGTGCGCACCACATGTATTCCCTTTCCCACCCTTTTGGTGCTCGAAACGCAAACGATCTGACAGGTGCTCGAGGGGAAGAGGGAAATCAAAACTGATTAGTTTAGGTGCTTCACGCTCTTGCAATTGGAACGCTTCGGATCATCTCTCGACACTTTAGTTAAGACGCCGGTTTTCTTTTGAGTTACCAAGGAAAGAACTGAGAAGGTGAATTAATTCACAAATGAAAGGGCAAACTTTCATGAAATTTCAAAAGGTGATCTTTTTTCGGTTCTAATCTCAAAGCAGGGTGAAGGGACAGTTTAATAAAGAACAATTTTTTTTCCGTCAAATCACCAACGGTAGAAGCTGGAAGGTATATTAACTAGGAATGAAATCGATCCGAATTTAATCAAAGTGGACCGACCTTTCCTAATTAGACCCTTAAGAAAGGTGAAATGCCTCCTTTATCCTTCGTCAATACAGGAATCACAGGATACTTTATCTAACACACCGGTTTTTCTTTTGAGTTGTCAAGGGAAGAACTGAGAAGGTGAATTCATTGAGAAATTAAGCGGACCGACCATTCATCGATGAACATTTTCAAAGGGTAACCTCTTTCCAGTTCTAATTTCAAAGTAGAGTGAAGGTACAATTCAATAAAGAATAGAGAATAAGAGATTAGGATATTATTATTATTGTAGGTTAAGTTTTTAGATAAGTTGTGTTTTATAGGTTAGATAATTACGAAATAATGTATTTTAGATACTTACCTATTGTTTAGAATTAAGTTGTTCCATTTTTATTTCAATTTTTGGTTTAATTTCAATTAAATGTAGTCATATTTAAGATAAAACGTGACGTTTTGGTTACCAAGTCAAATCTAGTATGTAACTAGATCAGAATGCGGATGTTTCGGTAACCAAGACAACGGGAAAATAAACAAGCTATAAAAAGCGAACGCTCCACGATTTGGAGCATTCCTGCCTCGACCATCGTGAGAATTCCTGCCTGGACCTCCGCAACAAGCAGAGAAGAAATTTTTAATTAAAAAGATTATCTAGTACGAGGTGTTTTCATTGAGCAAGAAACATTTTTGGATCCTGAATACCTATATCCTTTTTTCTCAAACAACGACATGGACGACGCTTCAAGGTAGGGGCATACGTGACAACACAAACAAAATTTTCATTTAAATACCGGACAACGGGATATAGGTATTGTCGAAGGGCGCCTCTCTCTTGTGAAGGAGTTGAGGCACATGCGTGATCGGCCTTTGACATGGAGTAAATACCTGCAAATTTTATTGTTATTATTCCATACCTACTTAAAATTGCTTCTTTTCTGTTGCTTTTTTTTATACTGTTAAGCTAAGATATATTTTATTTTTGTTTAGTTTTCTTGTTCAGTTTGTCGTTTAACTATTTTTGTAAAATCGTTACTTTCGGAGATTGTTTTTACTCTGTCATTTCTTAATATAGTTCATTTGTATTGTAAATTGCTCGTGTTTTTTTTTTGTTTTTGTAACACTCTACCTTTGTTAGGGTTTGGAGGACAGATCTGGCAGCTCCACCCTTTGTAACATCCACTTTTACCAAAATATATATCGGATAGGACTAGAAGTCCACCGAACCTTGTGAAGGGCGAGGTGACACGACCGACTTGTGGTAACCGGTGTACATTTTTGGGACAGACAATAACTTTTTCCATAATTTTTTTATTTCTTTTTCTGACACATACAGATGCATATACATTTAACACTGACACTCCCTTCCCCTCCCCCCCTCACATTTCTGTGTTTTGTCATTGTATGTGCGTGCCCCCCATGGGGCCATAAAACGAAAAGTGGGTAATTCCGAGCGACCCAAAGAGAAACTCTGAGAGAAAGATAAAAAGAAAGTAGACAGGCACAATATTATTACAAAAATTGGCACCTACAATACCAATACAATTATTGACATCCCAACGTGGGGCACTTACAACCACATTACAAAAATTGGCGCCCAACGTGGGGATATATATATATAAAACAACCATAGATTAGAGCAGATCCCACTCACACGCAACAAATTAAGAGCTCTTCGGGAAACTTATTTCTTATTTTCTGAAGTGCACTTAACTTGTGGTGTATGGCGGGGTGTGATCTGCTCTAATCTGTATGCTCCTAAAAAAAAAAAAAACAGGTAGAAAATCCTTAACTTGGCAACGCTGATTTGATATCACCCATCAGTCACGTGGCTTTCAGTTGAATTTGTTATCTTTGTAGTGAATTATTAAAATTGAAAAGTTTTTTTTAACTGACACAATCAGTGTGTACACAAGAAAAAATTATTGGTTTCCAATACTTACCAACTATAATAAACAAAAACCTTAATAGTCATTAATAATTCAAATAAACAAATTTTTATTGATGAATTAGAAATGTTTTTTAAGAGTGTTGCTGATAGCGACTGCGAATTAAAGGAAACAATTATGTTTGTTTTAGCAGGAAATCAAACACAATTGTTAACGAAACGATTTTTAATTCGCGAGAGAAGATTATCAACACTGTAATTAACGTACGTACATATTAATTGTGATAAGATAACTGATTAAATACCGGAAGGTAGACAAATTATCAGTCGATTAATATTTATCACAACAGCAGAAATTGTACAAGAAACCACAACCTCATTTATAACTTTCGGTTAATAAAATTTGAATTCTGCATGTGAAACTTGCACAAACAGAGAACGTCAGTGCATTTTGCACAGACAATTACTGAGGATGATTTGAATTTACCGCCACACGTTGGCAACCGAATGGTTCTTGTCCGATATAAGAATTTTTATTGCAAAATAAAAAAAAATAATGTATCGATTCTGAAATTTAATATTTGTCCATCGTGGCCACATTGAAAACGTGAAATACACTAGAAACTTTGGCGCCAAATTCAAAATATCCTCAATCATTAAAAATCAATATGCATGTAATTATGTCATTTGTTGTCAAATTATTTTCATAAGAAAAGTCAGAATTTATTAAAATATGTCGTTATTTTAAATACAGAGCTTTTGAAACTCTTAAACCTGATTGTAAAGTTGCTAAGATTACTGTTTATGACCATCAAGGCACGTTAAGTATTTCTTTACGAGTTTCAAGTGTTGTGAAATATTCTATATAACGAAAGCGCATCTTGATTATTCATTCGCATTATTAGAAAAATATGTCAACCGTTAACACCATCGGTGAAACTTTCTATGCGAAGGATGATACTTAACAAATTTGTGAAATCTGATGCTTGGCCAACAAACACAAAACATTTATGAGTTCACTTCGTCTTATTCAAACGTGCAAAATAAATTAACACAACGTCGATTTACAAGCAAGAGAATATTGAATTAAAAAATCATTTTCTAGTAATAGTGATATTAAATTAGCATTACCAACTAACTAGAGATGTAAATTAAAATTTATCTAATCAAATTAATTGGGATGGCCCGGATGACATTAAAATTCCATTCAAAATCTCACGTGTATTTAAATTATTATTAGCTAATCGTCAAACCGCAATTAAATATGTAATAGTGGCGACCCTGGCTGTAGAGCAAACTTGTTTGCCATTGGACGCTTTCTCTTGACATTTATGTATTTCGCTTTGTGCCAACGCACAGAAAATGCTCATCTGTGTTAACAATAACAATTACAACTATGTGCAATTCACCTGTGTACATTTTATGTAACACACGAGTTATTCGATTCGCACAATAGCTAATAGCGACAGCAAAATGATAATAATCGTAGTAAATCACGTGTATTTTCAGTACAAAGGCATACAACGCTTTGTATAAATATAATTTTATTTATTTAATGGAATTTGCAATGTAATCAAACGAGGTCACAATTACGTATATATTTACAGAAATTCCACCGGGTGATCAAAAGTTGAGAAGAAAATAATAGTGACTATTATAGTTTGTTTTTTTTTTTAATAACACCTAGAGTTTCTATTGGAGTCCTGTTTTTATCACTAAATTGAGAACAGAAAATTTTGAACTTTCCTAACATAGAGAAACATTTGACAGTTATTATAGAGAAAAAAGAAAAAAGGGGACAATATATGCAATCTTCAAAAAAATGGAGGACTACATCAAACCAAATTATATGCTCTTAATGTAAAGTCTGGATTGGTTTGAAATAACTTTGCCCAACAACGAGTAAAAAAAAAAATATTAAAAAGAAATGTTAAAGTTTACTACTCACCCCTCGAGGCGGACGTCTGTGAGAGACCTGTTCAAAGAAATCATATCGCTCGCTAGAAGGTTGAACTGGTTCAGTTTGAATTTCTCCTTCATGAGCGCCTCCTTGTCTGCCGGTGTGTGAACGGGCTTGCCCATTTCGCCGGGAAGCCCCGAAACGGCTCGCACGGTTGGCGCAAGTTGCCATCGTTTCAGCTGAGACGATTTGTAAGTTCTCGATATTCCGCCACTGAAACCAAAAACGCATCGATCACGAACGAAAAACACCTAGCAAGTCGGTCGCAGCCGCAGCAGGCAAGGCGGAATAAACTTCTGTTAAGTTTAACATAGTAGTAAACACCCGTTGGTAACACTTACAGTTCATCGAGTATCACCATGAATCTGGGAACGTCCTCTCATGATTACAATTTATTACTTCTTAATTAATAAATTCAATTAAAAATAATTTATGAATGGATTTTAAAAAGAATGCTGACGTGTCTAATCTGTAATCTGCAAATCTCTTCAATATAAGTGTTTAGACAGTAGTCTTTTGTTTTCTGCGTTTTCTTTTTTGTTTTGTCAGTGAAAGAAGCAATTGTTCTCTTTTGTTTTTGTTTTTTTTTTTTGCTTTTCACAAGGAAATAAAAAATACGAGACATTGTGCCCGTCTTTTCCTTTTGAATTAACGCAATCGAAACTTTCAGCGGTTTCCGCATTTTTTACTTTTTCTGAACGATAAAGGAAATTTGCAATTTGCACCCCAATCGATCGTTTTTTGTTTCCCTCACTTTTAAGGGGAAAAAAAGCAAACTATATTTCCATTCGTCGATTTCCCAAAGAATAAATTAACGCAAACACAAATTTCGTCTTTTCATCAAAAGGAACGAAAGAAAAACAAAATAAACGCGAAGATTCGCCATGAATTGATCGTCTTTTGTTTTTGCCGTTGGAGTGCCCGAAGAGCATTTTTTGAAATTGGTAAAATTAAAAAAAATGTATTTTTTGTTTTTGATTAAAAAAAATGTATTTTTTGTTTTTGATTAAAAAAAAAAGAAAATGCGGAAGGTGTAATTTTTTTTATGTTCGATGTTCTCTTGCGTGTTATCGATAGTCTTTTGTTTTTGTTTTTTTTTTTTGTCTTTTAATTACGAAAAAGTGACCGCCTTATAAAAATTTGTTACATAATCGATCATCTTTTATTTTGTTTTTATTTTTATTTAATACGATCAAAATTTTTAATAACTTCGACAATTTTCCCTTCTTTCTTCGAACAATAAGACATAGTGCAACCAATAAACTCGATCGATCGATCGTCTTTTGTTTCTTTTGCTTTCGAGGAAGAAAAATAAAATAAAAATTACTTTATTTAATTGCCTTTAAAGTAAATTATTTTTAGTTTTCTTTTAATGCAGAACTTAACAGAAATTACCGTTTTTTTTTTTTAATTTTTCTTCGAAGTAATTAAAGAATAATTTTTTGTAAAATTTCATTTTTTGCATTTTTCGAGTCGACAATTAAAGAGTGATAAGTAATTTTTGTTTTTAACAGAAGAATCAGGAAATGCGAAAGACGATTGTCTTTTGTTCATTTTTCCTTTTTGACTTCTATGTTTTCTTAAGGAGCAAGCACACAGACATGGCGATATTCGGATTGCTTCGATATCGCCTGATTACAAGTGATATTTTGATCTCCCGACAATTTTTTTCGTAAGCACTTGATGGCAATTTCCGGGCGATCAGATTTCGGCTACCAGATCGCCCGAATATCGCCGCGTCTGTGTGCTCCATTATGTTTAGTTGATAATCTTTTGTTTCCTGTTTTTTCGAATTTTAATTAAGAAAAGTGACCGTCTTATAAATATTTATTATTATATTGTGTAAATGTTTATAAAGGCCACAACACTACAAAATATTTATTATACAATCGATTGTCTTTTATTTTATCTATTTCAACTATTATGACTGAAACAAATAAAATTGTATTATTATTATCGACTTTAATTGTTGTTATGCGATCAGAATTTTTAATAATTTCGACAATATTTTCCCTTCTTTCCTCGAAAGATAAGAGAAATGCAGTTCGTTAATGCAGAAAGAGAAAGAAAATAAAAATTACTTTATTTAATTGCCTTTAAAATAACTCACTTTTTGTTTTCTTTTAATGCAGAACTGCGAAATTAATGTTTTTTGCTTTTTTTGAAGTGTGTGATTGAAGAACGATTTCATTTCTGGCATTTTTCGAGTCGGAAACGAAGTATATAATTATTGCTTTTAACAAAGAAAAAAATTCGGAAGAAAATGACTTGTTAATTCTTTTTTTAATTATTTTTTTATGATAATTTACTAAAATTGTGTAACTGGCAATAAAGAAAGTGTTAGGAAAGAGTTTGTACATATATTATATATTATTATATTATATATTATTATATTATATTTCTAAAATCCCAAAAACAAGAACAGGAATTAATGATAAAAATATGAAAATCTTTTTTTTCTAAATTTTTCAATAAACCAAATTTTTTAAGGTACAGAGTTCTGATGAGGCCCAATAAAGCCGAAATACATATATAAACTCTTTCCTAACACTTTCTATATTGCCAGTTACATAAGTTTAGTTAATTTTCATAATTTTCATCTGGCAAGAAAACTTGATTTAATTTTATTTTAGGAAGAAACGGATCTCAGAAGTTTCTCTTAAATTGCTTTTTCTGCTTTGGAGAATTGGCGATTAAAAAAGGGGCTACGAAGTTTGTATGTTTGACGCAAATTGTTGCATAAATTAACTTTAAAAATAATGTAATAAATGATCTCAAACGGACACTGAAAATGGTACTAATGCTCAACGTTTCACTATCGCTTGATAGCTTCGACAGGAGTGAAAATAAATAAACAAGTTGTCAAGTAAAAAAGTAAATAAAGGTTAAGGGAAACTAAAACTGTAAAACGATAATTTTTTTTTGTTTTAAATTAATATTAAAACTGACAGATCTACATCTTACTTAACAAATCTAGAAAACTCAAAACATGTCATTTAAGTTAACATTTATTGATTATATTTTAATCAAATTTTATGTATCGTTTTACTGTTTTAATTTTAATTAATTAATTCTTTTTTGAATTTTTAGAGCAGTTTTATAAATATTTTTTTCTCAACATTATTGTTGCGTATTCCTTTGAGAATTCGGTCAGATTTAAGAAGAAATTAGAAAGTGGAGTTTTGTTAACATTTTTATAAAACCGTTATTTTTTTTGTATTTGTATTTACATTTCCCCCCGGCTTTTTTTTTTAAATGGCACATTTCAAATGATTTACGGTGAAAGCAAAGAAGAATGGCAGAGCAATACATAATTTTTTTAAAGAAAACTATCAAGGTTTTTTTTGTTAATCTATCACGAAGTGAAATTTCCTCAACGAATTAAATTAACGCTTCAAAAGCTCTCAGGGAACGACAATTTTTTAAAGTGGCACATCATGGGTTAGTGATTTTACAGCAAACTTGCGATACTTATATTTCCTTGGATTCGTTAGGAAGCAGTGAAGCCGGAAGAATTTTTTTAATTGTTAATAACTTCTGGAGCATGAAAGCGAAATTATAGGAGACACGCCTTTCCGTTGCCACTTAAGAAGCAACAAACCGACTATATATATTTTTTCTTTAATTTCTGAAAAAAGTGTGCCTCACAGTCTCTGTTAAATGGATACAAAAATTAAAGCTAAAGGTTAAATAAATGTTGTGATAAACGTTCGCGGAATACTACAATCCCTGATATTCTGCAAACAAGTTGAGACCGGATAATAAATTGAGAAGAAAATGTTATTTTTAACTGCACATCATCACAGTTTAAAAATAAAAGCTGAAATAAAAATCACGCCAAACATATTAAACCTGACTAATAGAATTACGCGGGTATAATGTTTTTTGCATTACTAATGCCATTTTTAATAATTTTTTTTAGTAAACGCAGTGGAAATGTAAAATACAAGTATTAAACTAAACCAAAAGTATTCGAGGTGTAACTGAATAAGGTACAACATAAGTGTGATTTGCAAATATAAATAAATACAACTTTACAACTTTCAAATGTCATTTGTTTATTAAATTACCCAAAGTTAACGCAAATACTTGCATAATTTACCCGAATATTTCACACAAACTTTAGATGAGTCGCAAAAAAACTTTCACTCCTTAAATACGTGCTAATATTTTAACGCTTTCATACAGGATGACTGACAATTTTCCGCCAAAGCAAAACCATGAAAAGAAGCGATATCCGAAAGTGCTATTATAACATGTCTAGTTACAAGTATTTAGATACACAGTATTTAGATACTTTCAGTTAATCTGATTGTGTAACTAGTTACAAATTGCAGTAATTGGTATCCATAACTGTCTATAGTTACAAAATTAATTTTTTGTCACTCACCCTGTATTTTAGAACATAAAAATAAATTAGGCAAAAGCAACAAATCCAAGCATTTCATTTAACTCATCCAACATTCGAGTAATTCTCTCACAACTAAATTAATCAAATTGCAAACTTTTTGGCTAGTTTCTTTTTCTCTCTCAAATACTAATTTCTGCAGAATAGAAGTCTCATGAATTACAGTTGAAAGTTGAAATTAATTTTAGAATTGATGGCTTAGAAGTTCGGCGCAGCAGTAGATAGAGGACTTATATTATCTACTGAGAAAGGAGAGTGAGAACTTTCGAGTTCTACACATACTACAAACGCAGAGAAATGCAAATAACCTGTTCCTCTCTCGCTAATTAAATTAATTTGTCGTAGCTCGAGTGTTTACGGTTTTTAAATTGTGTACTACCTAAACAGGACAGACAAATTAAGCGGTTTAATTAAACAACTAATAAGTAATTTAATCCCGATACGTAAACTCCTTAATAATATTCGTTTCTGATGTCTCTTTTAAGAAATAAAATAAAACTGGCGAACAAAAATGAAATGAATTGTATAGGATGTCCCGAAATGAAACAAAATTTAAAAAAATTGAACTGTGCGGAAGTGAATGGTAATTTCCGATTAAGATCTTCCTGGCGACTCTTTTAAGAAAATTAAACTGAAGAACAATACAAAAATTAAGTGTATAGGGCGTTCTGAAATGAATAATTAATAAATTAATAAAAAAATCTGTGCATTGGCAATTTTCGATTTAGATCCTATTTTCCTCCCTTGAAAGTGTAGGTGGAAATACATTTATCCATTTGCCAGTTGCAACGAATCACGATACATAATAATACATAAATAAATCATAAGTAAATCACTGAGTAATCATTAAAAAATTAATTTTCCTTCTTGATTTGTTTGTAGATTATCAGCGATTGTATCCCCGTGGATGTTTATCACATTTATTTAAGCAAGCATGTGGCCTTTAGCGTTAATTTTTCGTCCCATTTAGTAGAGGCCGTGAGGCAAGTTTCTTTAAAAAAATACATTTAAAAAAATTACTTCACCGCGCAATTTTCTGAATCCGTCATGTAATATGAAGTTTATTGCTTCTTAAGTGGCAACGGAAATGCCTGTCTCATATAATTTCGTTTTCATGCTCCAGAAGTTATTTACAATTAAAAATTTCTTCCACCTTCACTGCTTCCTACCGAATCCATAGACTTAAGTATCGCAAATTGTTGTAAAGCCACAGCAACCCACGATGTGTTTCTTTAAAAAATTAATTTAATTAATTTAAATCGTCAAGAAAATTTCACTTCGTGATTGATAATGAATGAAAACTGGATTAATAAATCTGTTAAGGATTCATCTAATAATCTTTATCACGTGTACAAATTAATAAAGAAGTAACCTTTCCTGTCGAATAACTATAAGATAGCTAAAAAGGAGCACATGATGCTTGTTCGTTCAACTAAAAAGGAATTTTTCCCAATTTTACTTACAAGAGAGCATAACTCAGATCCGAGTAACAAGTTACCCTGTATAATCAAAATACTTAGTTTATTTTATTATATAGAACATGATAATTTATTGGCCCACTTTTGAACTGCGATCATTTCTAATAATATAATAAATAACGTCAATACTTGTGCAATACGATTCAAATTTAGTTCTAGTTCATAATTTTTCTATCTACTTAAGATCTCATTTATATTCTAGGCGTTCACGTTTACGATACGAAAAAAAAACATCTGTCGTAATGTTTCCTTTCACAAGGACATTTTATTGCAACAAGTTTGATCAAGATCGTGTGTGGTCAGTTCAGATGGATTATTGATTTTTGCAAAATTTTACACATAGTCAAAATGTTCAATCGAATCAAAACATTTTTTAATAAAATTCAATTCATGGAAAGACACTTTTTTGTATATATGTAAGCAAAAAAAAAATTGCTGTACGTAGCTAAAAGGTATAATTTTACAGTATATTATGTAAAACAGTATTTTAAGTATGCATATCATTTTGAATAGCTGTTTCCATTGTAAATTATCGGCGTTCTCTTAACATAACTTTCTGATAAAATTGCAGTGAGTCTACTGTTCGAAATTTTTCACATTTACTATCCACATACAAGTCATGCCGTTTTCAATTATGTAATACTGACTGAATTTGGAAAGAGCTTTTCTGAATAAATTTAAAATATTAACAATTTTATACTTTTAATATATTTTCTTTAAATAAAACTGGGGGAGTAAGACAGGGTTATTAAGATTCAGAAATTAAGGGGGACGTCCCTTCAAGTCGCAGCTGCAAACATTATTTTTGGGAAGAAATATTTTAATTTTTAAGTTAATTTATTAAACCACGATCTCCTAATTACACCTTTGTACTATTAATTAATTTCTTCTGTTAAAAATATTAAAAATCAATGCTGTCAACTATATTGACAAAAACAGTCAATCACATTAATTAATTCCAATAACTTAAAATATTTTTAAACTTTGTTCATCTGCTTTTTTTTTATGTTGTCACCTTCCTTCCTTTTTTTATTAATTGTGCTCTAAAATCGATTATCTTTTGTTGTTATAGGTAAAAAAAATATGCAATCACATTTTTTAAATATTCTATGTTTTTAATTTTCTTTGCTTTCTTTTTTTTATTTATTTTTTTTTTTTTTTTATTTAATATATGGGCGTCGACTGCTATGGTCATTTGCCCAGCTACAGTTTAGGGTGTAAAACATTTAATAGCCTAATAATTCACAGGTATGGCAGGACGGTACATCAGGTAAAATATCACAGTAGAAATATCACAATCAGTTTATCACACACATTGCAGGTATCACAGATTCGAGCCAGTAAGCCTCATATGGGTCTTATTATCAGCGAAAGCACACAATAATTACATAGATCCGTCTTTCAGACCGAGATGGAAGCCGCTTTGACGAAAGCAAGAATTAGCCTCATTTGTTCAGTGGAATTCACCAGGACCTCCGGGAGTGTACCCCTAATGTGATGCATCCTACGGAGTCGGCTGAGGGAGGGGCATTGTAGAAGAGCATGTTCGACGGTGTAGGGGAGCCCACAGGTGGCACAAAGTGTCTGGGGTTCGCCGGTCAACAAATGGGCGCTAGAGAACTTAGTGTGGCCAATCCTAAGTCGGGTAATTATGACTTGTTCTCTCCTTGTTAAAGTTGAGGGGAGGAGCCAGGGTCTCGTAATTGGTTTGATTAGCCGAAAGGGACCTGCCACACTGTCCCACTGCCTCTGCCAGGATTGCAGGATCTGGGTTTTTAGAGACGCTTTTATATCTTCTCGCTTGAGAGGAAGGTCTATCGGAGGCTGGGCAGTAGCTCGACGGGCAGCTACGTCAGCCTGCTCATTTCCCGGGATATCCATGTGACCCGGAACCCAAACGAACAGGCATTTCCTGGTATACGTATTCAGGGTGAGCAATATCCTTCGAACCAGCGGGTCAAGCGAGAATGGGTTAGAAATCCCTTGAATCGAACTTAGCGAGTCAGTGCAAATAATAATCTCCTGTTGGGAACCAGGCGGGCTGTTTTCAAGAGCGAACAGGATAGCGTACATCTCTGCCGTGAGAATCGAGGCAGCTTTAGGAATAGCGAAGTTATGTTGTTCCTCCACCGTAGCAAACGCCGCACCCACGCCTACATTTGTTTTAGAGCCGTCTGTATAGATCACTTCGGCATTCGGGAAAGGGGCAAGTATGGAAGCAAGGCCCCTACGAAGAATATCAAGATTCCTCAATCCCTCGGGGATCTTTAAGAGATCTAGCCTGGGATGAATTTGTGGAAGCTTCCAGGGTGGTAAGTTGTCGAAGCGGAACTGTAATATTTCAGGGAAGCGATAATTTAATTTTTGCAGCAGTTCTTTCAACCGTATCCCAATGGGCTTTTTTAGAGGGCGCCTACGTCGATATACATCGGGACGGGGAGGACTGAAAAGGATTTTATAATTCCTATGCCAGGGCTGGGCTCGTATGTTAGAGGCATATAGTAAGAGTGATCTATCCCTTCGGTAGGAGAGCGGCGGTATACCGGCATCATTACAAAGACTAAGAGCCGGGCTCGTGGGAAAAGCCCCAATTGCCAGGCGGATCGCAACATTCTGGAGAACCTGAAGAGGGCGAAGTGTGGATTTCGCTGCGGAAGCATAAGCAATGGACCCATAATCTAATCGAGACAGTATTAGAGTTTTGTATAGATAAAGGAGGGTTTCGCGATCTGCTCCCCAACTTATCTTGGCGAGTGGTCTCATAAGATTAATGATTTTCCGTATTTGGATGGCTAAGTCACTGATATGCGGTTTCCAAGTGAGCTTATGGTCAAACTTGACGCCCAGGAATTTAACTTCAGGTACGCAGGCTATAGGCGATCCATATAGGGTCAGGCGTGGGAGATGATGTGGTCTTCGTAATCTACAAAAATGTACACAAGACGTTTTTGCTGAGGAGAAACGGAAGCCGCGTTCTTCGGCATTAGCAGCAATTTTATCGATGGCAAGCTGTAGCGACCGATTATACGGCTGTTTAGGCTTAGCTGTTGCAAAGATGACTAGATCGTCAACATATAAGCATTTATTTACAGCTGGAGAGAGGCCATCTGTTAAGCTATTAACAGCGATCATAAACAGTGAAACACTGAGGACAGAACCTTGTGGGATGCCGTTTTCCATTTGTCTCTTAGAAGAGAGGGTGGCGCCAACTCGAACCCTGAACGAGCGATCTCTTAGAAAGGACTGAATGAAAATAGGAAGGTTGCCTCTCAAACCCCAGTTGTACATTTGGCTTAAGATTGGATAGCGCCAAGTCATATCGAAAGCTTTCTCTAGGTCGAAAAAAACAGCAGTAAGATGTTGATTGGAGAAGAGGGCATCCTGAATCGCGCTCTCCAAATAGACCAAATGGTCCGTAGTTGAACGAAATCTTCGGAATCCCATTTGATGTTCAGCGATCAGGTTATTACACTCAAGGAACCATATCAACCGATAATTTACCATTCTTTCTAATATTTTACTCATCCCACAGGTCAGAGAAATTGGCCGATAGCTCGTGGGATTGTGGGGGTCTTTCCCATCCTTAAGGACGGGGCAGGTTATGGCTTCACGCCATGCATCGGGATAGACGCCAGTCAGCCAAATTTCATTTAAGAATGATAGTAGTTCCTGGTGATATGCATCTGGTAATTGCTTAATGAAACCATATGGTATATCGTCGATTCCTGGGGAGGTGTCGGCACAGCAACTTAAGGCATGCTTATATTCCGTCATGGAGAAGGCCTCATTATACTCCGGGGCCATGTCGCCAGTGAAGTCCAGCTGATGCTCTTCTCTGTCCTTAATCTCCCTGAAAGTGGGCGAGTAGTTTTGGGAGCTACTTTGGTTTTGAAAATGTGACGCAAAGAGCTCGGAAACCTGGGCAGGGTCGGCAATGGTTTGGCCCGCATTTCTCAGATGGATTTCCTTAGGGAGGGTCGCCTTCCCAGCGATAGATCTGATCTTTCTCCATATCTCTGACAAGGGTGAGGTAGGACATAAGGAAGAGACATAGGTTCTCCAGGAAGACCTTTTAGCCGTTAGTATGGTAAGTCGGGCGCGGGCACGGAGTCGTTTAAAAAGAATCAAGTTATCCATCGATGGATTTCTATGGAAGGTCTTTAGTGCACGTTTTTTCGCAGAGATCGCCTCCCTGACCGCATCGCTCCACCAAGGCACCCTGGGGCGTGGTAGTGCACCACCAGAGCGACGGACGGTGCCAGTAGCAGCCAAAATGATGGCCTGGTTTAATCTTTGTAGATTTGTGAAACGTCGAGCATTTGTGCTGTTTTCCAGTGTCCGTTTGAGATAATTTATCAAACAATTTCACCGGGCAAGAAGCTACCTTCATTTTGTAGATATAGATTTATATCATTCGTGTGCTCAGGTGGAATAAAGTTCGTCCTATACATGTCCCAGTTGGCATGATCTAATTTCCATCTAGGAGGGTAAGAATAGTGAGGCATGGGTACATGTGTTGTAATTAGAATCGGGAAGTGGTCACTTCCGTGCAGATCCTTGTCAACGTCCCATGCAAGACTTAAAGATAGTTGCGGAGTGCAGAATGTTAAATCGAGAGCCGAGAAGGTGTTAGACCTCGCTGAAAGATGCGTGGGATGGCCAGAGTTCAAGAGGGTCAGTTCAGCAGCATCCAAAAATTCCTCAATCTTTTCGCCACCAGTATCCCGCCAGTTCGATCCCCACAGTGGGCTGTGAGCATTAAAATCACCAAGTAGAAGAAGAGGGTGAGGAAGTTGAGCGATCAACATGTCTAGCTGCCTTCGTTCCCAATTCATGTTGGGTGGAAGGTAGATATTGCATATTGTAAATTGGAAGTTTGGCAGGAAAATTTGAACAGCCACAGCTTGTAAATTAGTATTCAGAGGTATCGGCTGGGCAGTAACCGTATCCTTGACCAGGATGGCAACACCGCCTCTAGCTCGGCGTTCCGGTACTACATCTGTTCTGTAAATTGTGTAGCCTTTGAGGGCAAAGTGTTCATCTGGTTTGAAATGCGTCTCCTGTAGACAAAAGGCAAAGGGTAAGTATTGAGCTACAAGCAACTGTAAATCACAAAGACTTTTCCTACATCCATTACAATTCCATTGTATGAAACTATATGCCATAGTGTAATAAGCGGATAATATAATGAGGTAAGTAATTCGTAGCTCAAAGAAGAGTATCTAAGACTAATGATCCAGGTCAGGATTCAATCGGGGCCTTTCCCTTCCTCGGACGTCCCTTTTCCCAGCCTGGTTTCTTTTTCCGGCGACAGCCGGTAATTTGAGAGAGAGGTATATCGGGTATCTCAGATTCATCAGAGGGGGGTGACTGTTTCCTTTTCTTCTCCGTAATAGGAGAGGTGGGGCAACTGTGCGAGGGAGTGTCAATCAGAGATTGAATGACCTCGCCGGAAGATTGTGGAGTGTCCTTCGATAGAGGAGAAGGCGACCGAGAGGCGGCCAATACCCGGAGGGGAACACCCCTGCCGGGCTCCCGAGGGGGGGGTTCGAGATTTAGGGGGGAGTCCCCCACCGACGACGACCGCGAGGCAGTCATCTTTGCTTGTGCAAGTGGAAGGGGCTGAGGGGGTTTCGCACGTGATGAAGATGGTAGTGATTGCATGAGAGGAGAAAGAAGTCTATTCACGATTTTTTTTTATTAAAAAAATATTTATTCATCCATTAAATTGTGTTGTAAAATCGATCGTCTTTTGTTTTTTTTTATTATTGTCGCCTTTTTATTAGTTTCATAATTTTTAAATTTTTATTGTTTTGTTTTCTTTGTTTTGTCAGCGTTCTTTTCAAATTTGTTTTTTTTTTCCAAAATTTATTATTAATTGAGTTTCTTTTTACTTAACTACATTCTTTTTAGTTATTCCCGAACCTAATAATAAGTTCTAGGGATTTTTTATGTTGAAAAGGGATTTTTGGTAACTCTAGAGATTTTTGCTTTTTTTCACGTTGGTAACACTGGCTTGGCTACGTGTTTGTTATGGTGATATTTACAATGAAATTGCTTTTTTTTATTAATATTTGGGTTGTAGTCCTCATTTGCGTCATTAAATCACCAAATAATAGGTGCTTTCTAGGTTAGTGTAGGAGTAACCCTGAGCTACACTGGAATAGCTCTAAGTTACTCCAGAGCTGCAATTAATCGCCTCGTGTAAAGCTAGCTTTAGAAAGAGAATACTCCGAGAGTGCTCTAGCTCTAGAGCAGTCAAAACATTTTAATGTGAATTTTAAATGTCACATGACGCTTGTAAAGTGACGGCTGTCAGTGTCAACCGGAAGTTACTTCAGTTGTATCATTTAAAAATAAGATTCGGCTCTTCCAACTCAAACAGTGATTCTTGACCACTTTGTATAATAGGAAATATGTCAAAATAAAAGATAAAAAAATAATGTTCTTTGTCTGCTTAAATCTATGAAATCACTTAACAACAAATTTTGCCAACGAACCTACGCTGACAAACATCATACTGTTTATTGAGAATAAAAAAAATCTAGTAGGCCGTGAAAAACAAAACATACAGTGTTATTTAGAGCAACTCTTAATCTGTCACTTGAAGTTTAGTTGTTGAGGTTACGTTTGTTAGGATCCAAGTTACTAATTTTTTAAAGTGATATTACAAGTAAAAGAATGTAATTAAAGAGATTTTCGAATCATGATTTATTATGGTTTTAAAAAAGGTCTAAGTGTTTTAACGAGCATCTTCCTTGACTACAATTTACCGATGGTATAAGCAATTTGAACGCGAAAGGAATTCTGCTTTTGAAAAGTGGAAAAAAAGAATGGCCAAGTGTATCATTGCCGAAGGAAATTACTTCGTGCATATTTAAAATAAAATCCTAGAAAATATTAACCGTGTTAATAAATTCAGCTCGACCCTCGTAGTTGTATTCAATAAAGTAACCCTATTTTGGAGGAATAAATACAGTCCTGTGAATAAGGTTACGTTGGTAACACTGCATCTGCTACCCATTTTTCGTTTTTGTGTACAGTAGCAGACGATAAAATCCGGGCAAGAGTTTGACACGTCGAGTATATTTAGACAACTTTGGTAAATCGGGCTTTTTATTGAGGTTATATTCTGTCAAAATAAATAAAATTTGTATTTGACGACAGGATTACTAGTGACATTTTGTATGTCTAATAAACGTCAAAAATATGAAAACGACGTATACATTGTACAAATGACGTGCCCGTAGAAGAGTTCAAATTTGACACTCGAATGTCACCATCTCAAAGACTCAAAATATCCCTAGCAGTGTTGCCAACCCGAAATTTATCTTCCTAAATTTAGGAATTTTTTTAGGGAGAAGTTTAGGGATACATTATCTTTATGGTTTTTCTAGGGAGAAAGTCAAATTAAGCAGCAAATCGAATCTTTTAAATTCTTGACAAATTTTGCTTACCATTAGTTATATTCAGCTTTCTATTATTTATTCTAATTCCATGGTTATTTACTTATGGCTTATGACAATGCCGTTTTCTTAAATAAAATTCCTTTCAAAATGTACCTCTTTTAAGTAAAGAAAGTTGGCCATGAACCATCTTCATCACGACAGTTGTCAATTTGACATTTGAACTTGAGCATTCCTAACCTTAACTCAACAGTGCGAAAACACCAAGAAACAATAAGTTTGCTCGTTTGTTCTGCACTTTCTACACTTTTAACTAATTTATTCTACTTTTCTCACTCCTATTTACATTATATTACGTACATCTCACTCTCTCAGACGCAGTTGGTGCAAAAAGTGTAGAAAAGTGCAGAACAAACGAACTGACCTACTAAGAATGAGATCTATTATAACAAATGAAAAAAGATAATAAAAAAAATAATATTTACAACAAATAATCAAAATTGTGGTATGTTCACAGTAAGCACCTTGTCACGGCCAACTTTAAAAGAACACCCAATATAATTGTGCTCAAATCTATTTTAGGGTTTCTTTGGTGGTAGGGGGGGGGGGGGGGGTGTTGAAATTACTTTTAAGGATAACAAGTCCTCAGAAATTGACAATCTCATAGTATAATAACATGTTGGTGACATTGTCTAAAGTTGCATGGCAGTGTAACAGTTACTTTTGAAGAAGTTTAATTTTAGGATAAAACACTGTTTGGTTCTGTTTGTTTGATTCACTTTTCCTTACAAATATGTTTGTTTTATTTATTGAAAAAATTAAGTTTTTGTTACATGACTTAAAAGATACTTATTAAAAAAAAGTGCTGAAACATGCAATTTTGTATCTACTTTAGTAATAGCATTTTCGATTAACTGCACTAGAGTCTAGAGCACTCTCACAATATCTCTATTCTTTATTATTACATGAGATTAAAATAAAATGAGAATACTCCCACTTGGTCTAGAGCAGTAAATCGAAAATGTTATTAGATTGAAAATATTGAATAATTTCAATGACTACGTATACAAGAGAGCTAACTACAGTAGTTATAACTACGACTGATACGGGTTCCTATGACCATAATTATTAAAACACCGCAGTTACGCTACTATACTTCAGTCAGCCGTAGTAAGTTACAACTTCAGAGTTATAACTTCGCTTCTGTACTGTACATGGGTAATTTTGGACATTACCAACAAACGAAAGAAAAAGTACACTAAAGTAAACATACGTGAAGTCAATAGGGAATCTTGTACAAATAACACGGAATGTTGCACAATTTAGTTTCTATCTTCACTCCGCAGTTGTTACTACAGTTGGGGAGATTTATGTTTGAAATGTGTATATCATGTTGGTTACTATTGTAGTTCTAACTACTGTATTTATAACTAAGGTAGTCGTTTAATGTGTAATTCAATTTCTTCATCACTCACAAAGCATTTATTAGCAGAATTAATTTTTAAAAAAATATATAAAAATGTTGGTACTTTTAAGGCAACTTTGCAGGCCGTACAATATCACATAACAAGCAAGTAGGATCATCTTATCTCCCGGTACACTTTCACAAATCATTATTTTCCTGTTATCAGGTATTACATAAATCTCTGCTACCTATTTTCTGATTCACCCTCATTTAATATTGCCAAAATAAAAACTTTACATGCCTCTAGTTTGGTATTTGTTTTAATAACACGTAACAAATTTATAATTATCATTCACTAAACAATTTTTATATTACTTTTTGTGTTACTTACACCTTTTCCTTGAACAAAAAAATGTTACTATAATTTGGTAATTTCGAATCACTTGACGATTTAATGGGAATACTGCTTTGTAATGCAGCCGAGAGCAGTTGGTAACAACGACTTCTTCATTGCAGGTCGTACTTTACTTTATAATCTTAGGAAGCTACAAAACATTAAAAAGAAAATAATTACCTTTCCTCATTAGATTTAAATTGGTTCTGTTTTGATTCTAACTCGTCTTCTCTCCTACTAACTAAAGGTTCGGCAACGATCACATCGTATTCACCACTTTTCTTGCACGTTCCCCCCAGACAGTCCGAATAAAACGAGAGTATAACAACGACTAAAAGCAACCACACCAGAGAAGTCAAAAGTATCACTCGACAGGTGTGGATTCTTATCTTTCCAGGGAACATTTTCAGTCTTATAATTCAAATACTCTCCGGACCTGGCATGTCACATGTATTGAGAGGTGGTTTTAGCTACCTGCTGCACTATTACGTTTTTTTCTCACTACCCTCTGTACATAAAATATTTTCGCTATCAAGGCGGAATGTGTTCTGCACACGTGTGAAGGCCGTCGTGCTGTGCTCGTTCGGAAGGTGTTTGAAAATGAAAAACGCGCTGCTGCTGCTGCTGAAGTATTATAAACACATAAAGTTTGTATCTCACTGCAAAAGTACACTAAAAATCACTTAAAATTTTATTACCGTCAATCAGATGTGATACTTCGGGTGATAATTTGAAACGGCTCTTGTGTTACGCGGACTGTTTTTTGTCGGTTTGTCCGTAAGCATTTTTTTTACACCTGTGATACACGTCGCACATTCCGCAAGACAGCTGTCAAACCGCTGAATATTTGTTCGACGCGCACGCGCAGAGGTGGGATTGACCTTCAAAATAAAAATTTCCCTATGCAAATTACTTTCATATACAGCATGATCACAAAAAAATATTCGTGTCTTTAGCTAACGCAATATTTTAAGTGATTGTAACTTCTGCTGTTTTGCTGATTAGTAATGGAAGCTAAACTTTCGCTAAAAGGAGCGCTAAACCTAGCGACCGCCATATTTTAAATCGTTTTTTAAAAAAGCTACGTCACTAGTGCTAACTGTAGCGCTGTTTTAGGTTATGTGTGACCATATGAATGCCAATATTGATGATGTTTTAGTAACTTTTAAAATCAATTCTCCTTCTATGTAATAACAGAGTAATTTGTACAGGTTAAAAGTGACATTAATTTTCATTCTTCATTAGTTCTTATTAGTCATCAATTATGAAATAGAATTAATTAAGAATTAACCTCAAACAAAACGAAAAACCCGTTCAGCCAGTTCACAATTACGCTACAAATTAGCGCTCCGCTACGAAGCAATAGCAGAATGTAAACGCTATCTCTAGCGGAACGCAGCCATTGGCACATGTAGTACTTTTTTCCATTAAATAAAATTTTTTAATTGCATTATCATTTGATTCTCGCGGATTGTAGCCCTAATTACGAGCAAGTGAGACGGTATCACCTAAAAAAGTGAGATTGAACTGAAACAGAAATTAAAAAAAACCGTTGTCGATGATTTCATTTTTTGTTTTCTTACTTATTTGGTACAGTTGGCACAATTGAACCAATTCTAATCTAATTTTATGATTTCGTTTAGTATAATTTTTAAGCAACTGGTGGCAACATTATCTCCAAAGCAGGAAAAGCCTCTAGCTTTAAGTATACAAGGAGATCGAAATTAATTGTCCTGATCCTACACTACTTTCCGTAAGCTTGATATCAATATTTACATCTATCACTTGAGGATTAGAACGAAAAGCAGTGACGTACATAGAATATTCATAAAACATTCATCTCAACCTAACCTAATTAATAAAGAATATAATTATTGCCATTACAATGTAATAAACAATTTTTGATGAATGAACTGTCAACATAATCTTGGGATATCTAGTAATTTCCCCAGATCTCCCCATGTTACTAATTTCATTTTAATAATTAGATGTAAATATCGATAACAAACTCGTGGAAAGCAGTGCAGGATCAGGACAATCAATTTCGATCTCCGTGTACCCTGACGATAGTCTTTTGTTTCTCGAGTTCTTTTGTTTTCAGTGTAACAAACGCGATCGTTTTTTAAAAGATTTGTAATACAATCAGTTCTCTTTTGTTTTTTTTTTCGAGCAAGTTGAGATTTGATCTGAATCAATCATCAATCATTTGTTTTCTTTTCTGTTTTTGACGAATAAAAGTCGGTTTTCTTTGGTATTTGTTTAATAATAATATGTACGAACAAGACTTACGTCAATTCGTCTTTTGTTTTTTCTTGCTTTTGATGGTAATAGGTGGCCAAAGATGTACGTTCTTCCCATCGCGTTTTAAATGGGACGTTCAAGACTCGAGGGAAATTTTCTTGATGTTTTAAAAAAGAGGTGATTGTCATATGTTTGCTAATTTTTGTACTGCTTTTGTTTTCATTTTTCAGTTTAATTTTCGTTTCTCGTCTTTATAGTTCCATCGTCTTCATACTTTTTAATTTTTACTCTTCCAGTAAAATACTTTTGTAATGCGTAATTAAAGTTACACGATTTGGTAACTTCTAGCGTCCAAACCTGACTTCTTTTAGTTCTCGTATCTTGTAAATGGGACTTTTATTTTTAGGTTATGTTGGTTTCGATTTTGTGCTATTATTTTGGTGGCAACACTATCTCCAAAGCAAGAAAAACAGCTTTAAGAATATTCGGACGATGGACTTTTGTTTCTGGAGTTCTTTTGTTTTCAGTGTAACAAACGCCATCGATTTTTAAAACATTTGTAATACAATCAGTTCTCTTTTGTTTTCGAGCAAGTTGAGGTTCGATCTAAATCAATCCTCTGTCATTTGTTTTTTTTTTCTGCGTTTGACGAATAAAAGTCGACTTTCTTTGGTATTTGTTTAATAATAACATGTATGAACAAGACTTACGTCAATTCGTCTTTTATTTTTTCTTGCTTTTGATGGTAATAGGTAATAGGTGGCGTTTGGAATGAGACGTTTCAGACTCGAGGGAAATTTCCTCGATATTTTAAAAAGGAGGTGACTGTCATACGTTTGTTAATTTTTTCACCGCTTTTTTTTTTAATTTTTCAGTTTAATTTTCATTTCTCGTTTTTGTAGTTCCATGGTCTTCACATTTTTTAATGTTTACTCTTCCAGTAAAGTAGGTACAGTCACTTTTGTGATGAGTAACACGATTTGGTAACTTTTAACGTTCAAACCTGACATCTTTTAATCCCCGTATCTTGCAAAAGGAATTTTATTTTTAGGTTATGTTGGCTTCAACTTTGTGCTAATATTTTGAATCGTTGGCCTCCCTTTCCATGCTTTCCCAATTTTTTATTAAATGCATTATACGTAAATGTTTGTTTCGTAAGAGATTTCCGAGTCATTTTTGACAATTGCATTTTGCGATTGACAAACGATAATTTGATTAACAAAACTTTAAATACTATACCAATTGTTTTTGTAAGATAACATAAGAACAAAAAAATCACAATAAGTTACTCATTACAAAAGTGATTGGAGTTTATGTAATATTTATTTTCAATTAAGACAAAGACTTACCTCTAAATCAGTATTAGAAATTGAAAGTTACTAGTTTTTTTCTTTTTTCATTTTTTATTTGCTTCCTCTTCGTTTTTTTTATTGCTGAATGAACAGTTGGCAACATTGCTAGTGCTTGTGTTGGCAACAACGGTATGGGATAAGGGCGGAAGACTTCTGAACATGCGCATTACATTACAAGCAAGATTTTTTTCAATAATACATTACTGGTTTTTTGTGTGCGTCTTAGTAGTGGAAAAATAAAAGAAAGGAAAACCCGAAACATCATTTCATTAACAAATAAAAATAAACCAGCGACATCAAAAACCCAACAATTGCTTTTCGTTTTCCTTTTCCACTCACTATTGACACATTTTCATTTTTCATTTGTTTTATATTTTGGTTTAAATTTTGCTTTTTGTTTCTGATGTTTTCATTTCATTTTTGATTCTTGTTTGCTTTTTTTTTCAATTTTTTTCTTTCCATTCTGTTTTGCCTTTGGCATTTGATTTGTTTCGTTTTAATTTTCACCTTGTTTTTCGCTCGTCTCTCTTTTCAATTAACATTTGCTTTTTGTTTTTCAATTTGTTTTCTTCGATATTGTTTTACCATTCAATTTGGTTTCCTTTTTTTTAATTGCCTTTGGTTTTCGTTTTTCTATTACATTTTTGGTTTTTGTTTTTCATGTGATTTTGTTTCCTAATTTTTGTGTGCCAGTCTTAAAATACGTAGGAAAATTGCTTCGTCTTTTTGAAAACTGCAACTTTCTTTTTTTCTTTATTTTTTCAATTTGCGACACCTTACGGTACCTAAGTACACTAACTTTCACCCTTTATTTTATTGCGAATCGGACGAATTCATTTGGAAAAAAGTTTATTTCACATTTATTGTTAGGAAAAAATTGGCGCCTTTTGGTGACATTTCGTGAACGGGTTGGCGACATTGCCTATAAAAATCTGGCAATCCTGTTCGTTTGTAGCATTACTTGTTTATCTTATTTTTTAACATTCGTTGTAATAAATTGAAATAAAAATGTAAGTGTTTCTAATCTATATTTATTATTAAGATTAAAAAATAAGTTATGCTGTTAAGTTAATTTAACTTTAACTTAAGAACATAACCTCTAAACCGCAATGTTATGCAGTAATTTGTGTTCGATATTTTCCACCATTGAATTTTTCACACTTGCTTTATAAAGTTGGTATAAAAAATACCAAATTGGAAATCCAGCATAAATTTGTAAACATGCAAGTCGTACTTAGAACTGACAACAAACAGAACTTGAACCTCTTCAATGAGGGACCCCTTAGAATGAAATTGTAGTAAAGCAATTGCACTAGAACAATACTCATTCTAAGGTGTCTCTTATTGAAGGAGGCCTCAAGGAAGTTCTATGAATATGGGCATAAGGGCATTAAGCTACAAGACAAAAGCAAAATTCTCTAATTTCTGTTTTAGGTTCAAGTCTAACTTCAAGTACGTAAAGTGCCCCTTCAATCCACAGCACGTCATAATCGATAATCGTCTTCAAAGGCACATCTTAAAGTGCATGAAGAACTACCCCGATTACGTGAGGTGTCCGTATAACGCCATGCATTTCTTTGCGAGTAAAGAGGAACTGACCAAACATATATTTCAATGTCCGAACAAGGTTTACACGGAACCCTGGAAGTACACGAGCCTGCCGGAAAAGCACGGTGACCTTTCCGAGACACCCATTCACTTGAACGTGCCTAAAGATTTAAATGAAGAAGATTGGGATAGTGAATATCGATGATTTGATGTTTTTTTTCTTTTATGATTGATACCTGTACAGTCTCCCATTCCTTTGTGTTCGCTTACTGAACATAATGAATTAAAGGTCACATGATTGTCATTCTTATTCTGTATTATGTGCACAAATTTACGTTTTAATGTTTCTTCTGTGGTTAATGTTTTGTTAGAATGTGATTTCAGATTTTAAATAATTTTAGTTAGGTAAGGTTTATGCAGTTAAATTTAGAAATTGTTTTATACTTTTGTACAAAAAATATATTGAGGAATTCAGTATTAGTAATTTTTATAACTAAGAGGAAAAAAAACTTGAAAATATTATTCAATTAATTTTTCATCAGTCAAGTTGTAAACAATTGACCTTTTTTTTTCTCTTGTAATTTTATATTCTTGAACATGCTCATCCAGTGATTACTAGTATAGAGAAAATCGTCGTTACTTTCTTCTGTATTTTTAAATGTCGTCGCTTTCAAGGGATTTCCAGCTTTCACAGTAACTTCTCATAAATCCAAGGCTTTTTCCTGGTAGTACTCAATTCAGGATCCTTTTTGGTAAACTTCTTCATATTTTAAAGAGTGTGGTCATCATTCTATTAAGGACTTTAAAAGATATTCCATATTTGTTTCTCTCGCAGTGTTATTTCCTTAAACACTTATTTACAGACTTCAGATATTTTAGAGCATTGTCATGGCTACACAATGAGTGGGTACTCTTCATTGGTCATCAAATTGCGTAATCATGGCAACGCTCTACAATGTCTGAAGTCTAATTATTTACTGAAAGTTTTTCTTTTTTCCTTATGGTAAATGGTGACCAATGCAGAATGCTTTTTGGTCATTAAACACAATTCATGTCATTTAAAAAATTTTGTAGTGAACTTTAGCTCTCTTTTATATGGTTTTACAAAATTAATTTGTCGTATTACATTACAGATATTATTTTCTACTGTTTTCTGTTCGTCTTTTGTTTTTATTATCTAATTCACTAATTAGTCACATTTCGATGCAATTCCTTATAACTAGAGCTCGGAATCGCACATTTTGACGTCATCAATAAAAGAGCAAGTGATTTGTTTATAGCTCCACCTATTGAAACATGCCGAAAGTTGTTTTGTTTGTTTTATTTTATGAATCTACTGAATTCTGTTGGGCAATTTCCTTCCAAACAGTTTTTAAAATTTATTAATTTACTGACCTGTGCTGTAAAATCGATTGATTTTTTGTTGTTTCTTTTTTTAAATTTGATTATATCGATTTTTTAATTCTTTTCATTTTCTTTGCTCTCTAGTTGTTCTTCTTATTAAAAAAATTGTTAATTTATTAAATTGTGTTGTAATATCGATTGTCTATTGTTTTTATTAATGTTTTTTTTTATTTTGAATGTTTTTGATTGTTTTGTTTTGCCATCGTTGTTTTCAAAAATTCTATTATTTCATTTTTTTTGCTTTCTCATCGCTTTTTTTTTAAATTTATTAATCTATTAAATTGTGTTGTGATCGATTTTTTGTTTTTCTTTAATTTTGATTATTTTTTAAAATTTTTCAAATTTTGTTTTCTCATTTGTAATATCGATTGTTTTTTGTTTTTATTAATGTTATTTTTTTATTTTAAATATTTTTTTATTGTTTTGTTTTGTTATAATTCTATTATTTCTTTTTCTTTGCTTTCTCATGGCTTTTTCTATTTTTTTTAAAATTTATTAATCTATTAAATTGTGTTGTGATATCGATTGTCTTTTGTTTTTCTTTAATTTTGATTATTTTTCAATTTTTAATTTTTTATTTTTCAAATTTTGTTTTCTCTTTTTTGTCAACATTGTTTTCAATTATTTTTTTATTTTTTTTTTAATTGTTTTATTTATGAAATCGATTATTATTACTTCTAATAATAAAAACAAAAGACAATCGATTTATTATTCTTAGTACAGTTTTCGTTTATTAATTTATTTTTTAATTTTTTAATTTTGTTTTTTTTTCTTTTTTGTTACCATTCTTTTCAATTATTTTTTTATTATTTTTTTTTAATTGTATTATTTCATTTTCTTTCATTTCTCATTTTTATTTTTATATTAAAAAAATTATATTAATCTGTTGAATTGTGTTGTAAAATCAAATATCCATGATTATTACTCCTATAACAATAAAAACAAAAGACAAGCGATTTATTGCAGTACAGCATTGGTTTATTAATTTGATTATTAATTTTTTTTAAAATTGTATTAATTCATTTTCTTTGTTTTCTCATTTTTCTTTTTATATAAAAAATATTAATCTGTTGTGTTGTAAAATCTAAAATCGATTATTATTACTAATTATAAAAACAAGAGACAATCGATTTATTATTCTTAGTACAGTATTCGTTTTTCAATTTTGATTATTTTTGAATTTTAAAAATTTTGTTCTTTCTTTTTTGTCACCATTCTTTTCAATTATTATTTAAAATTTTTTTTTAATTGTATTATTTATAAAATCGATTATTATTACTTCTAATAATAAAAACAAAAGACTGTCGATTTGTTATTCTTAATATAGTATTCATTTTTAAATTTTGATTATTTTTTTAATTTCTTAAATTTTATTTTCTCTTTTTTGTCACCACTCTTTTCAATTATTATTTTTTTATTTTTTTTTAAATTGTTTTATTTATGAAATCGATTATTATTACTTCTAATAATAAAAACAAAAGACAATCGATTTATTATTCTTAGTAGAGTATTCGTTTTTCAATTTTGATTATTTCTGAATTTTTTAGATTTTATTTTCTCTTTTTTGTCACCATTCTATTCAATTATTTTTTTTTAATTTTTAAAAAATTATATTTCATTTTCTTCGCGTTCTCATTTTTCTTTTTATTTAAAAAAAATATTAATCTTAAATTGTATTTTAAAATCTAAACTCGATTATTATACTTCTAATAATAAAAACAAAAGACGATCGATTTATTATTCTTAGTATATTATACGTGTTTTAATTTTGATTATTTTTGAATTTCTTAAATTTTGTTTTATTTGCTTCTTCATCGTAGTTTCCTTCAATTTTTGTTTAAATTTATTATTAGTCTACTGAATTGCGCTATTAAATCGATTGTCTATTTTTTCTGTTTTCTTTAAGTCTATTTTTAATGATTTTTTTACGTTCAATTCATTCCTGAAATAATAACAAATTTTAGGAATTTTTTATATTGAAAGGGGATTTTTGGTAACTCTTGGGGATTTATGTTTTTGCAAGTTGGTAACGCTGCCCAAATATCGTATTACATTTATTAATAATACATTGGACTCATTAGAAATTTACTAAGCGAATTAACAGTTAATTTTGTTTCGAAATGAATAATTTGACATTAGTGAGTAAATAATTTTGCTTTCTTAAGAGTGAGTCACGTTGGCGCTGAGGGATATGACTACAGAAACATCGCGGTTTCGAGGTTATGTTGGCTTCAACAGATTAATACAGTACGGCGTATCTACTATACTATGTATATCATTGGTGTGCGCCGCTTACATGACGACGTCAAAATATGTGATTCCGATCTCTACTTATAACTAGGGTAACCACACATCCAGCATTACGCTGGATTGTAAACTTGTGGCAAAAAAACTGACTCAGTCTTTTTTTGTATTGTAAATTGACTTTCGATCTGTCAAAGTTGTAAATTATTGAAGCTGTCATATTGTGTCACATTACTATAACCTCCAAAACTGCAACGCTGATACACAATATATAAATATAATCAAATAAAGCAGGAAACAACAATAATACAACCCTTTAAACTGCTTGCATAAGATTTAAATAAAATGCAAGTTTTTAACGAGAAAAGACTTCAGACTTGGATGACTAAATAATGAGAATTAAATGCGTCGCAAGAAACAACATAAAAATAGAACGGCGTTACTTCCCGAATCATAAATAAGTTGTTGACTTTAAAACGTGGCATCACCCTTTTCTGGGGCGCTCTGCAACCGTACCTACCTGTCATCGGTGTGCGAGTGTGTCCGTGTGAAGGAAAGAAATTAATCTAAACGGCACCGAAATGACTTAGTTCGGCAGAGGACGCTAACTTTCGACCCGACGCCAACGGCGCTTCTAAACATAGACGCCCGCTCACCGGTACTCGTGGAAGTTTATTTTTCGGTGTTTGTATTTAACCGTGCCGAATCCGTAATTGTTTAGAATTAAGAAAACTGATTTTGTGACTGAAAATGGCCTACAGTTGGGATAATCGGGTCAGTTTTGTTATTAAGTACCTTTACGGTGAGTACCTGCCTGAGCGGTTAGAAAAAACCACTTGTTGACCGATTGGCTTCTTGCTTACCCCAGCGGATGATTAATGCCTTTTATGTCCTGTGTGATCTGATTCAGTAATACCCGCCTGCATTTTTTTTTAATTGAAAACCTAGACCTAGACGATTTGCACTATTAGGAAAAAGTCATAATCGCGTTTATTGGTCATACCGGCAATTTTATCTAACCATAAAAGCAACGCACTTTTACGAGTTATGCGTGTGGAATGCACTAAGTAGTCATTATCTATTTTTGTGGCACTTTTCGCCATCGCTTTTATATTGCGTTAACATTTTGTTTATAAATTTTTTGATGATTTAGATAACGTCTAATCTGTTTCTCTTGTTTTTAACATGCACCATAAATGTCAAACCATAAAATATTAAAATTGCTTCTCTTGACTTATAATAATGATTTAATTAGAAATGCAGCAAATAGGTATTGGATCTTTAACAAAAAAAAAGTATCTCGAGTCGGCCTTGGAAACAAAAGTACATATCATAGATTGAACTGTACAAGTGCTGTGGCGATTGCAAGAACTGTCAAAATTGGAAATTTAGGTTATGCGAAGAAACTAAAGCCAGACAATTTATTTTAATATATTCTTTTAAGAACGTAAATATTACTTTCAAAATAACTCTTTGCGTTGACCACTTTCACCAAGGAATATATGTCGTCTAACAACTGAAATTAATTAACGAACTACAATAGAAAACCATAAAACGACTGTCAGGTGCTTCAAAACTTTGACAAGTGGGCGCCATGACAGTTGACGTCAACTCGCAGTGCAAAGGTAGCTTCACTTGACTAATTAGGGTGGGTTTATTAATTACAGGTTAACTCTAACTGTCAGTTTGTTTCCATAGTAACGACTATGAAGACAATAATTGCCATGGCAATTAACTGAAGATCAGAGTTAACTTAAAGTTAACTTATGATTGATAAAGCTACCCTTAATGATTTAATAAGAAGTGCACCAAATAGATATAGAATCTTTAACAAAAAAAAAGTATCTCGAGTTGGCCTTGGAAACAAAAGTACTTATCATAGATTGAGTTGTACAAGTGCTGTGATTATTGCAAGAACTGTCGAAATTGGAAATTTAGGTTATGCGAAGGAACTAAAGTCAGACAATTTATTTTAATATATTCTTTTAAGGCTCGATCTTTCTATCTCTTAATAAATTTATTCGGCGAATAACTTTACGAATAACCATGGAAACTATTCATAAAAATAAAGTTATTTGCCAAATAACGTTATCGGGAACTTTATTAGGAGGTGGAAAGATCAGGCCTAAGAACGAAAATATTACTTTCAAAATATTTCTTGCATTGCCCACTCTCACCAAGGAATATATGTCGCCCAACAACTGAAATTAACCAACGAACTATAACAGTAAACTATAGCGCGGCTGTCAGGTGCTTCAAAACTTTGACAAGTGGGCGCCATGACGGTTGAGGTCAACTCGCAGTGCAAAGGTAGCTTTTTATTATAAGCAAACTAAATTTATTAAACTTATTATCAGTAATTCACATATTTATTTAATTACTGCCCCATATACTGTGCATTCAATTAAATACCTAATTAAAGTAGGACATGACTTCAGTGTTTTTTCTCCTAAAGGTTAATAACACTGACAGCTGTCCAACTAATTGTTTGTGCTAACATAACCTCCCAACGCTTGGCAAACGCGTTTGCGCACTCAAAATGAAGGACAAAATTTTCAGCGTCTGTTTTAAGCGTTAATGTTGCTTTGAATTGAAGTAATTAAGTGTTTCTTTGATGTAATTAAGTGATGTCATGATTAGATAATATGATACTGACAGTTAGTGACAACTGTCTCTCATTCTTGTTTTGAGCGTCGCCAACTTTATAAAAAAATCACTTCTTACTGTGAGAAATTCATTTGAAGGCACGGTACTTGTTAAGTTGCGGTTTATTAAACAGCAAACAAAAATTGTTTTTGTTAATTTCTAATACACCTGAACCAGTACAATCCTTACTTGTTGTAAAACGATATATTCGCGTCTTTCTTTTCCTACTACTACAATTTATAGGCGAACAAACGAAGGGTATTTCCCGATTGTAGAAATTACTCATCAAACAATTCGTTTACAATTCAGTCTGTTGATTAAGCTATGGACTTATCAGGAAATAACGTTACCTAAACATAAGCAATTATCATCACTCGTCGCTTTGACCTCAATTGTCATGGCAAATGCTAATACCTTAAATCACAGTTGGGGGCGCTGTCCCCGAACGTATTCACCATTCTATGGTTTACTATTACAGTTCGTTGAAATTAACGATTAAAAGCAGGATTCTGTTCACATAAGAACATCTTGAGGTTAATCAAATGTTTATCCATTCTTTTACATGATTGTGCAAGCTACGACATACGATTTTTCTCCAATGCTAACTCGAGGTATGTATTCAGCTTACAATTACTGCAATTACCGCTTTTTATTTTATTAAATGTTAGCTCGAATTTTATTTTGATTGTGTTTTGTCTTTCTTTGTTATGAAATAATTTCACAGATCCGTTTATTTAAGTTAACGTTTATTCTGTATCTTAATCAGTCACGTGTGTTCATGCTTCTATATATTATACACACTACTGCCAACCTGACATATATATTATTACCAAACTAAAATATATTTTATTGCCAACCTCTAAAGGTTAGTTGCAGCTGCAATGGAAAGCAAAAGAAATAGTAGACAAAAACAGTTTCCTGTAATTGTTTTTTTTTTTCAAAATGATATTGTTTAAGTACGACTTCATAAAAATTTTGAAAGCTTTGAAATTTGACAAGCTTAAAACTTTTGTAAAATCATTTAAATGCCTTTTATAAATGAAGAAACGAGCAAGACCATTTACAGGAAACCTTTTTAGCTACAATTTTTTGCTGTCAACTTTAGTGGCCAACATTACCGACATTTTGAGGAGAGCTTAAATTCAAGTCCTGTTTAAAATATGAAATTATTTGTGGATAATATCAATCACATTCTGACTGAAAAGAAAAAATAAAGACAGTCATTGTTGTTCGCATCGAACTTGTTAATAGTTAAACGCTGAAGAATAAGCAGATTGAAGCCTCAGTGAAAACTTTAATTCTATCTTTGTCCTCTATAATGTGATTGGTTGATTATAGAAAACAATAAAGTCTTTAAAGTTCGAAAAGTCTTATCAATTTGACAGTTGGCAAACTTGCCATAGCGAACTATTATAATAAAAATGGTTTTTTTTCCTTATGTGATTGTATTTTGATTTTCCCAATTCGAAAATAGGATTCTATCGCAAAGATGTACCATTAAGCAAGAAAAAAGGCATTAACATGTAGTTTACTTTGACAACTGTCAAATTAATTACAATGTAGAGCTGAAATCAATAAAAACGGGAAATGTCAAAAAAATTGATACGTTTTTTCATAGTGAGAACATGATTTTTTAGAAATAGGTTAGAATTATTTGACAGTGTGTTAATTTATAAATAAATAGGTTATATTTTTTCGTAAGGTATGTATTTGTCAAGTAGACAATTCATTGACAAATACAACCAAATTTACAACTGGAAAAATTTCATTTTTCATTCAGCTGTATTATCACCTTTTTATGTAAGACTTCGGGATCATATTTTACGTTGTTTCTTTTTATTTCAGAAATTTTCATTTGTTTATTTGTTCCCACGTGCAGTTAAAATTAACTTTTCTTTTTAGAATTTATTTATTTTTATCCAGGTCAACTTCATCTTTATTAATAAATTGAATAGTATGTTAAAAATAAGTGTTGTTGCAAGTGGAACGAGGAGTTGATCGTCCATTAAATAGTATTAATCAATAGTTTATGGCCAGTATTACCAACATTTAAAGGAGAGTTTAAATTTAAGTCGTGTTTAAAATACGACATTTTATGTAGGTTCAACGAAAAGTCAGTTACATTCAATTAAATTGCAGATCAATGGCCCGTTGGACGAAACGCTTAAGCCGAGCTTAAATTTAAGAGGTATTTGTAATTTGACATTTGAGGTTAGACAGCGTAGGGTGTCATATTCTAAGCGATGCTTAAAGTTAAACAGAGATTACTTGTTTGGCGCAACTTGTCATAAGTGCCAGTTAGAATGTGATTGACATTATCCATAAATGATTTCATATTTTAAACAGGACTTGAATTTAAGCTCTCCTCAAAATGTCGGTAATGTTGGCCACTAAAGTTGACAGCAAAAAATTGTAGATAAAAAAGTTTCCCGTAATTGTTCTTGCTCATTTCTTCATTTATAAAAGGCATTTAAATGATCTTACAAAAGTTTTAAGCTTGTCAAATTTCAAAGCTTTCAAAATTTTTATGAAGTCGTACTTAAACAATATCATTTTGAAAAAAACAATTACAGGAAACTGTTTTTGTCTACTATTTTTTTCTTTGCTTTCTATTACAGCTGCAACTAACCTTTAGAGGTTGGCAATACAATATATTTTAGTCTGGTAATAATATATATGTCAGGTTGGCAGTAGTGTGTATAATATATAGAAGCATGAACACACGTGACTGATTAAGATACAGAATAAACGTTAACATAAACAGACGAATCTGTGAAATTATTTAATATCAAAGAAAGACAAAACACAACCAAATTGAAATAAATAGCAGTGATTGCAGTAATTTTAAGCCGAATACATATCGGGTCTTCGATAAAAAAAATACCTCGAGTTAGCATTGGAAAAAAAATCGCGTGTCGTAGCTTGCACAATCATGTCAAAAATGGATAAACATTTGATTAACCTCAAGATATTCTCCTGTGAAGAGAATCTTGCTTTTAATCGTTAATTTCAACGAACTGTAATAGTAAACCATAGAATGGTGAATACGTTCGGGGACAGCGCCCCCAACTGTGATTTAAGGTATTAGCATTTGCCATGACAGTTAAGGTCAAAGCGACCAGTGATGATGATCGCTTATATTTTGGTAACGTTATTTGCTGATAAGTCCATAGTTTAATCCACAGACTGAATTGTAAACGAGATGTTTGTTGAGTAATTTCTACAAATAGAAAATGCCCGCTGCTTGTTCGGCTATAAATTGCAGCAATAGGAGAAGAAAAGATGCGAATACATCGTTTTACAAGTAAGGTTCAGGTGTAAAACAAGAATTAAATCGGTGAGACCAATCGTGTCCGGTTTAAACTTATTCACTTACTCTCTTTCCGAATGGTTGAATAGTGAGTTTAGGACACTTCCCAATCCTCAAGATAATTTCTCGCTAAAAAATTCAAAGGAATCTATAAATAAGATTAAAATTATTTCTTTACAAGAAGGGGAAACCCTAGTGTCTTTTGATGTTCAATCGTTAATTCCCAGTGTGCCCATAACTGAAACAGTAGCTTATTTGCGGGACAAACAAAAGAAATACATTAACACGTCACTAAAGGTATAATAGGTTTGAGAAATCGGGTGTTGCCCAACATATTTACAATACTGGATTATTGATTATTAAGAATAATTTAAAACCCGATAAGGCGGTATCAAATAATAAGTATTTTTATTGGAGAAAATAAAAGCAATGTAATGAATTCAGATAAAGGACTAATACCTAGTCCCATATTATTTGATTTACTCTATTTTGTAGGTTGTTTGTGAATTAGTTCTTAAACCACCTTTGCTATTTTTTTGGTTTTTAAGTCCAGTAAGTAAACATATCATTATCTTGTTGGCCCAAAGTTACTTTGTATTTTTTCCTATGCTGTTTAAAGTGAATAAAAATTCGTCTATTAATGTCAAAACTATGACATAAAACCAAAACCAGAGTTGGATAAAACAGCTGCCCGGAATTTTAAATGGAGTTTTCATTTCGTTGCCAGTACAAAATTACATCTCACAAGTTTATTAACACTTCACGTATCAACAACATTAGCTCTGGTGTAAATGAGGGATAATTGTGTATGTACGGTGTTTTGCCAAGAAGCAGGAGATTTGGCATTCGTGCAGCTCATTTAGATAGGTATGTAGGGTATCGCCTAAAACTGCTATGGGCGACTCAAAATTACCTACAAATGAAAAATGGGCATCATTTAACAAGACGGAAAACATAACGTTCTTGGCACGACGGTTAAAACGATGGCCTGCAGGAAATTACAGGCGACAATGAAGTTAAAATGAAACTAAAAACTTGCCGGAGACGCCCCCATACATTTTTGAGTAAAACGGTAATATGTCTTCATTTGGTTATTTAATTAGTTTAGTATTTTAGATTTTGTACATGTAGGGTGGTTGGTAAATAAAGGTATTCCTCTGAGGATACAATAGTTTCTGAAATATTTCATTTTCGTGTATTTGTTTCTTGAAAATGCGTTCTGTACGAGACAAGAAAATTTTTCAATTTGTAAATCTGAGCAGACTGCTCGTCTGTGCACCCAAAAAATAAATTCCTCTCGCAGACGGCTGCCAAGATTTTTCGGTCAACGGGAAAGTTACCTTTTGCTGAGAGAGCGCATTGGTCGACCTTGCTTGAAAATAAAATAATTGTCACTCGTTGCGAACAATTAAGACGAATATATATCATTTCCTGGAATCTATTTCTGATGTTGTACAATAAATAGAACTTGTAAATCCAACGGTGCATATAAATAGAAAGCGGGTCGCTATTAATTTTAACGCTTCTTGGTTTGGTTCTGTGTTGCTGCTTTTGCAAACGTAAATAATGTGAGAAAGATAAAAATACTAATTTCCTTATTCTAACTACATATACTCTGTTCACGATCTTTTTGCATTCATAGTAGGCCGTGTTGGGGTGACATTTTTGTTGGTACCACAAAAAATATACTTGTCAGAAATTTGATTGGCGTTCGTTTTTAATTTCGTGGTTACGTTTTTGAAAACTGCCACTGCCAATGTTGCCACTTCAATTGTGCTATACAAAGTATTCCATGAAAACGAGAAATATCGTCTCGAACAAACGTTTAATGATTAATTATTTTTCTCATTGAAAAAGTTTGGGGTGAGGTGGTTGTTTGCGTGTTCTCAGTCAACAATTGTGCCACAAAGCGAAGAAGTGTTTCTTTATTAACAAATGTGACTCCAGATATGACAATAAACAATAATGACGGAATGTTTGTTTGTGTTTTCATAGAATCTTGTACACAGTGGTGTGGCTAAATGGATCTTGCTACTTGTGCAGCGGGTGGAGAGGTGTATCGGCTTGCGCAACCCGCGTGGATGGCTTGTTCGGCCAGGAGTTTTTTTCGGACTTGTTCAGACCGAAGAACTGCAGTTTTCAGGCCCTGGATGGTCTTATTACAGGGCTCGCGGCCATTTTTGCCTGAGAACGATAGTTCTTCGATCTGAACAAGTCCAAAAAAAAGCTCCTGGCTGAACAATCCATCCTCAGGGGTTGCACAAATCGTTACACCTCTCCACCCGCTGCACAAGTAGCAAGATCCATTTAGCCACACCACTGTGCACAAGATTATATGAAAACACAAACAAACATTCCGTCATTATTGTTTATTGTCGTATCTGGAGTCACATTTGTTAATAAAGAAACACTTCTTCGCTTTGTGGCACAATTGTTGACTGAGAACACGCAAACAACCACCTCACCCCAAACTTTTTCAATGAGAAAAATAATTAATCATTAAACGTTTGTTCGAGACAATATTTCTCGTTATCATTGAATACTTTGTCTAGCACAATTGAAGTGGCAACATTGGCAGTGGCAGCTTTCAAAAACGTAACCACAAAATTAAAAACGAACGTCAATCAAATTTCTGACAAGTATATTTTTTTGTGGTGCCAACAAAAATGTTACCCTAACACGGTCTACTCTGAATGTGATTGATAAACTTTATACTGAGCAATCGAATGAAAAAATGATTCAGAGTAGCCCGTAGATGCAAATTTTGAAAATTGGCACCACCAGTGACGTCAAAATAACTAGGTTATGTTAAAATGGAGCTTAACATTAATTAATTGTTGTATCGAATCTTTGAAATGACTTCTTTTATTTTTTGTAGGTATACTTTCATTACATTACTCTTTCATACTGTATTTAAATAGCCTGTGTTTGTCATTGTAACATAACCTAGTCTTTATTGTACTTGTGTTACTAAAGACGTGTCAATGCTGCCAACTCTCAAGTTGTCTGCTCTTTATGTAATCGATTAATCGATAATATAGTAACTAAATTAGTAAAATAAATTACAGAAATTTATTTTGGCAAAAGAATTTTTTTTTTCTTGTTAAAAAATCGGAAAATTCAGAAGTCAAGTTGTGTATAGCACGGAATTATTTTTTGTTTGTTTACTTTCATAAAGTCGTTGCCGGATCGATCATCACTTCTTACCAACTTTATATTATTTCCATTTTAATTGTAGATTTTTTATTTCTTATATTTTTCTTTCTACTCGTTCCATTTTCATGTAGTTGTCATTTATGTTTTTTGACAGTTTGGAGTTTCGTATAATGCGATATGAATTTTTCCCCTTTTCTATTTATACTTTCGCGTAGTCGTTTCCCAGATCGTCACTTGTTTCTTACAAATTTTATATCTTTTTTATTTTAATTAACTTTCTTTTATTTCTTCTATTTTTTTAAATTTTTTTGTGTTACTTCAATTTTCATTTCCTTAGTTGTCGTTTGTTTCTTCTAATAGTTTTGAATCTTCCTTAAGTTTTGTAGAGTACGTCCGGAATTAGTTTTTTCCTTAGTTTATTTTCACGTAGTTGTTCCTCGGATCGATCGTCGTTTGCTTCTTTGTGATGGTTTTGAAAATTTTTCTCCTTTTTTTTTGTAATAAATTTCTATGTTGCGAAAATTAATTTTTTCACTATTTGGATTTTATTCTTCTTTTATTTTTATATATTTCATGATCCGATCATTCGTTTCTTCCGGAAATTTAATTTTTTTTTCAATTCTTTTATTCTTACTTTTTTTTTTTGGTATGTTTATTTAGCGATTTGATTTTTTAAAATAATTTCTGCAATCTTGAGAAACACGCAGCTTTTTTTTTGAATTGTTTTATTTTTCTCATTTTTGTCTTGTGATTTTGCCCCGATTGACAATATTTTTTTTAATCATTTTCAATATTTTAAAATTTATTTTGTTTTTAAATTTTCTTGCGACTGTTTCTGTTGATCGATCGTCGTTTATTTCTTCCTCACAGTTTGCAATTTTCTTTTCCTTTAATTTCACATTTCATTGCAAATTTTATTTTTTTTATTTCCATTTTAATTTTTCTTCTAATTTTTGTTCGAAATTCATGTAATTTCTGCATTCAAGAGTTATTTTCAACTTTTTTACTAATTTTTGTTACAAATCTGAGGTTTCATTTCGAAATATTAGTTTTTCTCTCTTTATTATACTTTTGTTTTTAGATTCTCTTGCGGCAGTTTTTTTTTGTTGACTCATTGTCATTATTTGTTTCTTGTGATTGTTTCGAATTTTCTATTTTTATTTTACAGTTTTCGTAACGAATTTGTTTCAGATTTGATTTTACATTCTTCCATTTTCAAATTTTTTTTCGAAGTTCGATTCTCACATAGTTGTCATTTGTTTCGATTTTTGTTGTATCTCGATTTTATTTTATTTTTCATAATTTTTTGTATTTATTTGAAATTCACGTTTTCGAATTGGTCAATCGAGATTAAGTTGGCAACACCGATTTCGCCCAATTTAGAGATCATCGTGGCAACCCAGGCGCGTGATCGATGACCTTTGCGTTTATTGGGTGGAGCTGACTTCATTTGCAATTCCTCCGCGTCCGTCAAAGTATTGATCGATTTCATTACATTGGCGTTTAGGTTCAGTATGATTTCTAAATAGGCCGAAATTCTTCAGTGACGTCAACTTAATCAATTTTGACTAATTCTAAAACGTAACAATCACAAGTTAAAAACGATAAGGAAAGTGATATACACTCGCGATAATCCAACTTGGCCATATAAGAAAACCGATCAATAGGTCGGCGGACGCGGAGAAATTACAAATGAAGTCAGCTCCACCCAATAAACGCAAAGGTCATCGAAAACGCCAAGTTTTCAATAAGCGATAATTTCAATTTGATGTTTGGGGCGACTGGGTGGTTACTGTGATTCGGTAATGTCAACTTAATCACGTTTGACTAATTCTAAAACGTAACAATCACAAGTTAAAAACGATAAGGAAAACGATATATTACAAATGTTACTAAAATTTCGCGCGCGCTTTCCTTCAAAATTCGATCGTCTTTTGTTTATTTTTTTCTTCGTATTTTATAGCACGAAACAAATAAAATAATTACATTTAGAACCTCTTTTTGGTTTGTGTTTATTTGAATTTTCTCTTAAAACAGTTTTTCTTGCGTTGTTTTTGAAAATACTGATTGTCTCTTGTTTATTTTTTTTTTTCATATTTTACATCACGAAAAAAACTAGAAACGCTTGAAACAAAAGAATTGCAGAACTTTTTGGCGTTTGTGTACGTACTTATGTATTTGAATTTTGTTTTAAAATAGTTTTTTTTTGTTTTTGTTTTTTGAAAATACTGATTGTTTATTATAATTTATGTTCTTTATTTCTTTTAATAAAATTCGCGTAGGCTTGCTTTCAAAATTCGATCGTCTTTTGTTTATCGTTTTCTTCATTTTTATATCGCGAAAAAAACAAAAGAATTACGTTCACAACTTTTTCTGCGTGTGTTTATTTGAATTTTCTATTAAAATAGTTTTTTTTTGTTTTTGTCTTATTTTTAAAAAAAAACTGATTGTTTATTATAACTTATGTTGTTTTTTCCTTCTAATAAAATTTCACGCACGCTTGCTTTCAAAATTAGATCATCTTTTGTTTATTTTTGTCTTCATGTTTTATAGCGAAAAATGTTCGAAACAAATGAATTACGTTAAGAACTTTTTTGGTGTTTCTGTTTATTTGAAGCTTCTATTAATATCGTTCGTCCTTTTTGTTGATTTATTTTTGAAAATATTGATAGTTTATTATCATTTACATTGTTACAAAAATTCGATCGTCTTTTGTTTATTGTTTTCTTCATTTGTATATTGTGAAAAAAAAAACAAAAGAATTACGTTCACAAGTTTTTTGGCGTTTGTATTTATTTGAATTTTCTATTAAAATCGTTTTTTTTTGTTTTTGTTTTTTGAAAATACTGATTGTTTATTATAATTTATGTTCTTTATTCATTTTGATAAAATTTCGCGTACGCTTGCTTTCAAAATTCGATCGTCTTTTGTTTATTTTTTTCCCCCATATTTTATAGCGCGAAAAGTAACGAAAAATATTCGAAACAAATGAATTACGTTCAGAACTTTTTTGGCGTTTGTGTTTATTTGAACTTTCTATTAAAGTCAGCTCCACCCAATAAACGCAAAGGTCATCGATCACGAGAAGTTTTCGATAAGCAATAATTTCAATTTGATGTTTGGGGCAACTGGGTTGTCAATATGATTTCTAAATAGGTCGAAATTCTTCGGTGATGTAAACTTAATCACGTCTGACTAATTCTAAAACGTAACAATCACAAGTTAAAAACGATAAGGAAAACGATATACACTCATGATAACCCAACTTGGCCATGTAAGGAAACCGATCAATAGATCGGCGGACGCGGAGAAATTACGAATGAAGTCAGCTCCACCCAATAAACGCAAAAGTCATCGATCACGCGAAGTTTTCGATAAGCGATAATTTCAATTTAATGTTTGGGGCGACTGGGTTTTTATTTTATTTTATAATTCATTAATTAATTATTTGAGCACTATTACCACAGTACATCAATGTTAAATTCGACCGCCATACTGTTTGATACCAGTGCTGCCATCCTACTATGCATACAGTTGCGGAATTGAAAAAAACATTTACTCGAAAAATGTCTCGTCGTGAATTTGGCTTTGTTTGAAATTATTTTTGTTTAATAATAGCGTTTTCGATTGACCCCACTAAAGCGCACTCAGAGTATTACATGAGGTGAAAACAAGATGAAAGTACAGCCAGAGGTAGAGGTGAATCAAAAATGCAATAAGTCAAAATAATTGTCAAAGTGACAGATTGATATTGACATGCCGCATTTAAACGCTGCCGAAAAAACCCAAATCATTACATTAATTGAAGAAGACTGGTCTTTTTGACTCCTAAAAAAGAAAGTAGAATTTTGCATTATGTCATTTTACTTCATTTAAGATTGTCAACGTTAATGTCAATCAGACAGAGATCGATTATAATATAGCAAAATACAGCCTAAAGCACTGTTGCCAACTTGTAAGGACCTGTTATTCCTAAAAGTTACTTCAAAACCCCCCAAAAAGTCTAAAATTAATTTGAACACTTCCCAAAAATCCCAACGCACAATTATACATACTTTTTCTCCTCAAGTTTGTAGAGCTGCGGCTGCGACCGACTTTTGATGTTATTTTAAAAGAAGTACCTACATTTTGGAACGAATTTTATTTAAGAAAATTGTCATAACTAAATAATCGTAGAATTAGAATAAAAAAAAAAAAAAAAAAACTAGAATTATAAGAAAACTATAAACTAAATACAAGTAAGCAAATTCGTCAAAAATTGTAAACGGTCCTAAATTTCTCCCTAATAAAAAAGAAAGTCCGTAAATTTAGGAAGAAAAATCCCACGTTGGCAACACTGACCTAAAGACTCGTATATTTTTTTTTAATTACGCAATTGTAGATCTTCTTTTGTTTTTAGTTCGTCTGTTTCTTCGAATCGGGGTCAATTAAAGCATCAGACAAGATTTTCCTTTCGTCCTTTCCTTTTTTTTCTTTTGTTCATCTTATTCTTCGCTTGTTTCAGTTCTTTAATTCAAATACAACAATCGTTTCGTTATTGTAGTTGTGCATAATTTAGACAATTAATTTATTCCGACCGTGAATGCAGAGGCTGGCTGTAATTATACGAATAAAGAACTGTGAAATATTTACGTATTGTAACTGCTCTATTTAACATGATTGTTTTAAACTGTACTTCGTAACAATATATTTTTATGTCAAAAATTGTAAAGCGATCGCAATTACAATTAGTAAGAGTTTTTTTTTTTTTAATTGAACAATTCTAAGGTAATTAGAGGACGCTGAAGCTAAAATTTTTAATTCGTTTTCTAGATATAGACGGAAATGGGTACTTAGATGAAAGAGACTTCGCTTGCCTAGCATTGAGGGCGACGATAATCGAAGGGAAAGGAGAGTTTAGCTTCTCAAGATGGCAAGAATACCAACACATCATGCTCAGCTTGTGGGAAGAAATCGCAGAGCTTGCCGATTTCAATAAGGTTTGGTGTGTGCTTGTGCCTTAACAGTTTTAGATTTGATCTCCCTAATAAATAACGAACTTAATTATGCCTTCTTCTTTGTGTTCCTAACTTCTGCATTGTGGCTATTATCCTTTTACAGATTCAACCAGCCTTGGCTAAAAAGGAACCTTGAACTTTTTTGCTACTCTCACAAATATTTATCGCTCTGGTTTATTTTCGGTGTCAGAATCATTTGTATGCCATTAGAAACAGGCGTTATGTTTGGCGCATTAATAAGATGTTATAAAAATACTTTCTAATGTATTAGTGACGTTGATGTTTTTCTATCGCGTAAATGATTCCGCAGGTATTCGCCGCTGATTCAAGCGGTTCGAAAATATCGAAGCTCATTTTCCTCTCCATTTGTAGACCAAATGGGGTGATCCTAAAAGTTAATCAAAATTTTATTTTTGCCTCGTCTTAATTGGAGTTTCCTAATATTTAATAGGAAAGAAAAAAGCAGTTGGTTCAGTAGTATTTGCACACGAGCTATTCGATGGAGTAATTGTTTCTTTAATTTCTAAAAAAAAAAAATCGTGTAAGCTTACACGTCTACTCGAGTTTACAATTTAGTCATCTTTATAGATAATATCAACTGTTAATTTGGTTCTCAGCATCAGATGATGTAATATGAGAATTGCTATGAACTATAACAGCATGTTAAGTTTTACACGTGTCATGTTTGTAAAATACAAAACAAATCCACACATATAAATGTGGACCATTTTTTTTTTATTAATTAGTTCCCGATTATCAATTTTAATTGAATTAATTTTTTACTCTACACTAATCTCTTTATACACACACACACACACACACGAGGTTTTTTTTACTTTCGAAGTTCAAAAAAAAGCTACTGGAAATTGTATCTGTGGAAGCGCTGCCAAAAACGTTCTACGCTTGCTGTAAATAAAATTCTTTTTCGCTTTCCATGTGTAGTCTAGCAAAAATATTGTATTCATCTTCATGTAAAAGTCTCTTCACAGATACACAGTACACAAACAAATTGCACTCTGTTTATCGGTCCGAATGTACAGGACCTGTTGCAGGATGGTAAGATCACGGTTGAGGAATTCAAGCAGGCGGTGCAACAGTGCTGCGTTGGGAGAAGATACGAGGATTTTCCGCAAGCGATGAAGATGTTTATAGATTCCAATTTTAAGATGGTCGATCTCAACGATGATGGCGTAATTGCTGCTGATGAGTACAGATTTAATTGCATCACCAAGTTCGCTATCGATGACGTCGAGACTGTGGACGAAGCTTTCAATAATTTGCTATGTGTAAGTCTTTTTTTAAATGTTTATTAAATCTTCAGGAAAGGCATTTTTTCCGTTGCTCGAGTTGGGTTTGAACCCTAGACCTTTGACTTCGCAGAACTCGCCCTTAACTACTAAGCCACCAAGACGACAACTTTGTAAATTTTAAACTTCTATATAAGTTAACGTTTAAGACTCGAGATAAATAAATAATAATACATTTAATAATAATATTTATGTCTACATAACAATTCAGAAGCGAAATGTGTCGACAGCTGCGAGCAATATTGGTTTATGCTTGTAATTTGTTTTATTTTTGAATTGGCTCATCTACAGCTACATACTCACACACACATACAATCTTGACAGTTTCATTTCTAACTTAGATAAAGATAGAATTTAATTATTTCGTGTTGGGTTTCTTAGGATGATGATAGAAGAAGAGGAGGGCTTACGTTATCGCGTTATCAAGAATTGTACGCGCAGTTCCTGGGAAACCCCGACGAAAAATGCAGCGCCGTTTACCTCTTCGGCCCCCTGTCGGAATTTTACGTCAACGGAATGTGATCTCAAGCTTTACGATCTCCGTCTATTTCGCAATTGTTTTTTTTCTTTCTTCTTCTTTGTACCTTAACAGATTTTTCACTCACGTTTTTACTTTTTTTATTATTGTTACGCAGTATGTCCAGTTTTACGTAATAAAGTTTGCCTTTTGAATCCTAGTTGCTCATTCTGAAAACAAACGCCCGCCAATACCTTGGAAAATAAATAATTCAAGCGATCAAGAACAATCAAGAAGTTTTTTATTTATTAATTGAACAATTATTTATTTCGTATGGCACGGAATTAATTATTTCCTTTTCTCTGTTTATTATCACGTACTTAGTCATTCCTGGATCGAGTCATTTTTTACCATGTTATGTTCTAAAATCTCGCGTGGAAAAATGGAGAATTTCTAACCAATTTAGAGAACATCGTGGCAACCTGGTGGCCCGGACACCCCGGCGTAGATTTGAAATTATCGATCGACGAAAACATGGCGTAATCGATGACCTTTGCGTTTTTTGGATGGAGCTGACTTCATTTGCGATTTCTCGTCGTTCACTATCTCGACTCGACTCCGTTTGAGGGAACGAATAGGTCAAGTCAGAGACAGAGAGGACTCGGTTAGTCGGGGCTGCTATGTTTAGGGATTTTTGATATGACTAGGGAAAAAGGGATTTTTTTTTAATGTTCTCCATATCTAGGGAGTCCAAAAGCCCAGAAAATCGCGAAGCGCATTTTCCAGTTAGCGTTAGCGTTTTACGCTTAATGTATCCTTCCCTTGTTGTCTTGATATAGTGAGTGTATATCGTTTTCCTTATCGTTTTTAACTTATGATTTGAATCAGTCAAACGTGATCAAGTTGACATCATTGGAGAATTCCGGCCAATTTAGAGATCATCGCGACAACCCAGTTGCCCCAAACACCCCGGCCTGGCTTGAAATTATCGATCGACGAAAACTTCGCGTGATCGTTGAGCTTTGCGTTTATGGGGTGGAGCTGACTTCATTTGCAATTCCTCCGCGTCCGACAACCTATTGATCGGTTTCCTTATATCGTCATTGGCTGCTCCGCATCGGTACTTTGCAAGCAGTTTTCATTCTAACGAGTGCAAGTTGGATGTCGTGAGTGTATAGGGTTTTCCTTATGGTTTTCTTTTATTTGTTTATTTACGTATCGATCGTCCTTTGTCTACTACCAATTTTATATTTTTTATAATAACTTTTTTAAATTATATTATTTATGGTTTTTTTTATTTCTTCTTCTTTTTCTTTTACAGTTTTCTTCTACTCATTCAAATTTCATGAAGATAATTGTCATTTGTTTCTTCTGCAGTTTCATTTGTTTATTTTCAACGTGATTGATTGTCATTTGTTTCAAGCAAATTTTATTTTTTCTATTTAAAGTACACTTTTTCATTCCTTCTATTTTTTACCATTTTTTTTCTGTTCGTTCTATTTTCATTTATGTAGTTGTCATTCTTCTTCTTCCTCTTGCTTTTTTATTTGTTAATTTCACGTAGTTATTCCTGGGATCGATCGTCTTTTGTTTCTTTCTGACAGTTTTGAACTATTTTCTGCTTCTTGGATAAAGTTCCTATATTGTGAAAATTTATTTTTTTTTAAGTATATTTTGTATATTTTCATGAAGTTGTCGATCATTTGTTTTTTTCAGAAATGTCTATTTCTCTTCCTTATTCTTCTTTTGTTTTTAAATTTTCTTGCGGCCGCTCTCATTGATTTGACGGTTTGGAATTTCATTTTCCTTTACTCTCAGATTTCCTTGCGAATTTTAGTTTTTTATTTCGATTTCACTTTTTTATTTTTTCTAATTTTTTTTACTGCCCAAAATTCGTGCAGTTGTTTCTGTGTTAAATAGTTATTTTTAACGATTTTATTTTTTTTGACGCAACTTTGTTGTTGAAAAACACGTTAGTTTCCTTGCAAATAATTAAACTTTTCTCTCTGTTTGTTATTATTCTTTTGTTTTTAGATTCTCCTGCAGCTGTTTTTCTTGGCCGATTGTCATTTGTTTCTTCTGATTGTTTCGAATTTTCTACTTTTTTATTTACAGTTTCCGTTGCGAATTTGTTACTATTTTGATCTTACGTCCTTCTGTTTTTTTTACACTTTTTCACACAGTTGTCAATTGTTATCAATGTTCATTTGTTTTTTCTTCCGTCTTGAATTTTATGAAAGTAATTTTATTTGGGGTGAAATCTTTGCGGTGTTAAAGAAAACACTCAGTAGTTTCCGTTGCAGAAAAAATAATTTCTCTCCCTTTTTTATTTTTCTTTTGTTTTTAGATTATCTGGTAGCTAGTTCCGTTGATAGTTCGTTTTTTGTTTTTTTTTAGCGGTTTCAAATTTTCTACTTTTTATTTTCAGTTTTCGTTGCGAATTTTACATTTTTCTGTATTTCGATTTTATTATTACTACTATGTTTTTCGATATATACATTTTTATTTATTAGTTGTAAAAAAATCCTTTTTTTTTTTTTAATTTAGTTGACAAATCTATAATAATTTACAAAAAATTAAAAATCAAAATAAAATTCTTCAGAAAGAAAAAATTGTTTAAATATAAACACTGATGGTTGGTAACTAAAAATAACTACATCGATTGCTAAAGTTGAAAGGATTTGGTAATCTCAGGTTTGCAAACACTTTTAAGAACAGTGGCCTCAAATTGATTGGCCGCTTTTCTTTTCAAAAATATCCTAGTATTGACACGATGAAAAAATAAATCACCGAATGAAGCAGCAACGTAGATGTCTTGACTAGACCTTATTTTTGTCGTCATACTATTTGTTAAGACTATCTGAAATAGAAATATGAATTACAAACTCAGTATCAGTAGATACGCCACTTATGTAAGCATTCTACTTTCTTATGGAGGAATAACATTATGAACCAAATGCGTATGTTTGGTTGCCTGTCGTCGCCTTCCGCATTCCCTCACGTCAAAGCGTCTCCCGTACCGAGCTCCTGTCAGACCAACGATAGGCAACCATACATATAAATTTAGTATTTTCCCATAAGAAATAGCCATAAATTAGAACGCACCGAAAAATTATATTCATTGCCCAGCGCCTGTAAATCACAGAACATTTTGTAAACTATCTGCTGCCTGTTCCTATAATCCACTTGATCCAAAATAGCAGATATACTGTCGATTACCACTAAACGAATCTAAAACCAAGACGATTCAATTCATTTGTTTTTTACCGTGCCCACAGAAGTACCTGAGATGAGTTCTTCAGTTTACTTTTCAAATGTATAATCGAAGCAAACAGCTCTTCACATGTAGTAATTTTGAAGTAATGAATTCCATTCAGGAAACTATCCACTTTCAAGTCTTCAAGTTTCAATTTTCTGTCGGTCTGTGGTATTAAAGAAATTTTATTAATAGTGGAAGCTGCGATTTCTGAAATAACAGAAAAAATAGTAAGAAGAAGTCGAAAAATGCCTCTGAGTAATTACCTTTTAATCTAGAAGATGAGAAGTTATAATTGCTGCAAATGTACACGGCTTCGCCTGCTTTTCCACCTAGCAGCTCCGGTAATTGTACGTTAATGCATAGCTGGAAACTAATTCTCAAAAAGTAAGGCCGATTTCATGTTTCATCTAAAGAAACGATAAATAAAATAAAGAATTTAGTCCAACAGTGGCTAATTTTATGATTCAGCTAAAAAAAATATTTTGCACCACGTTTCAACGTTGCCAGAAAAAATATATGCTTTGTACAACAGATGTCTCTTCAGTAAGTAATAGATTTTTTATGTGGCACTGTCATAGTATGGTAGCAGTGTAATAGTAACGGTATTAAGGTATACCTCCAACAAACTATTTTAAACATGATATTTAAAACATGTTTATCATTTTGAATAAAAGATGGCGCTAAATTAACCGATCAGTTTGCAGTTTTGCCAAACTACTGATTTTGACAGTAGATCTAGTGAAATTTCAAACAATTTTTAGTGAGTTCAGATAGGGTAAACAGGACAGTTGTTGGCCACCAGATAGTTAACGGCCATTTAATTATATATATATATATAAAATAAACAATTAGCTTGCTCTATCAACTTCTAAAACATGGTCAGAAAATGACAGTTTTGCTCTGCGTAATATAAAGATTTCATGTTTAGTTGGCAGCATTTTCTACATGTTGTTCAGTTCTAAAGGCTCGTTTACATATAGAAAAATGCGAGCACACTTTTCCTATGGCCAAAGTTTAACGTGTGTTATGTAGATGGCAATGTTTACATAAAAGCGTGCTTGACACGATGTCAACACGTGTCTATGCGCAGGGAAGTTTGGAACTTCCAAACTTTGTGCGTGCCGTGCATGGTGTGTGGGCGTTGTGCTTACAACCGGCGCAGACGCAGAACTCAGTTTTATTTTCTTAACAAGTGAATAAATAAATCATTCAATAAAGATCGACCAATTAAAAAAAAACAAATGCCAATCAACTCACAAAAAAAAGCAAAAGACAATAGACTAATAAGAAGAACCGTCAATCAACTGACAAAGAAAAACAAAAGGCAGTCGACTAATAAAGAAAAGACGTCAGTCGCGTAACGAGAGTAATGAAAAAAATTAATAATTCAATAAAGATCGACGAATTAAAAAAATAAATAAATGATAAATGATAAAACAAAAAAACAAACAACAATCAACTCACAAAAAAAAAACAAATGAACCCGCAAAAAAATGACAATCAACTCACAAAAAAAAACAAATGACAATCAACTCATAAAAAAAATTATAATCAACTCACAAAAAAAAAAAAACAAAAGACAATAGACGAATAAGAAGAACCGTCAATCAATTGACAAAAAAACAAAACGCAGTCGACTAATAAATAAAAGACGTCAGTCGCGTAACGAGACTAATGAAAAAATAAATAAATAATTCAATAAACACTGACGAATTAAAAAAGATGATAAATGATCAATTGAAAAAAAAACAAAAGACAATCAACTCCCAAAAGAAAAACAAATGACAATCAACTCATAAAAAAACAAATGACAATCAACTCAAAAAAAACAAATGATAATCAACTCATAAAAAAATGATAATCAACTCACAAAAAAAAAACAAATGAGAATCAACTAAAAAAAAACAAATTATAATCAACTCACAAAAAAAAGCAAAAGACAATAGACTAATAAGAAGAACTATCAATCAACTGACAAAGAAAAAACAAAAAGCAGTCGACTAATAAAAAAAAGACGTCAGTCGCGTAACGAGACTAATGAAAAAAATAAATAATTCAATAAAGATCGACGAATTAAAAAAAAAACAAATGATAAATGACTAATTAAAAAAACAAACAACAATCAACTCACAAAAAACAAATGACAATCAACTTAAAAAAAAAAACAAATGATAATCAACTCATAAAAAAATGATAATCAACTCACAAACAAAAACAAATGAGAATCAACTTAAAAAAAAACAAATGATAATCAACTCACAAAAAAAAAACAAAAGACAACAGACTAATAAGAAGAGCCGTCAATCAATTGACAAGAAAAACAAAACGCAGTCGACTAATAAAAAAAAGACGTCAGTCACGTAACGAGACTAATGAAAAAATAAATAAATAATTCAATAAACACTGACGAATTAAAAAAAAATGATAAATGATCAATTAAAAAAAAACAAATGACAATCAACTCGCAAAAGAAAAACAAATGACAATCAACTCACAAAAAAAAACAAATGACAATCAACTCAAAAAAAAAAACAAATGATAATTAACTATTAAAAAAAAAAATCAAATGACAATCAACTCAAAAAAAACAAATGACTATCAACTAAAAAAAAAAACAAAAGACCCTAATTCCCTAATTCTATGTGCTGCCATCTCTTGGCGCACTACTCTACTTATTTAAAAAAATCTACACCGCGGAAAATTTCAGCTTGATGTAGGGATTTTTTGAAAATGTTACAATCAGATAATTGTAACGTTAAGTATTTACTAGAACGTACAGGATAACACATTACATTACATTTTACTTTTGATAAATAAGAATCAATTATTGCGTAAAAAAAGAAAATTTGCTTAACAGATCACTTTTAGAACAAAATAATTTTACACTGCGAGTTACCAATTTTCGGCTTTAGACCATTTGACCTTGAAATAAATCAAAAAAACTGTTCATTTAGCAACACTGTGTGTGGCAAAAAAAAGCAATGAATAACAAGGATGGAATGTCATACAGTGAATATGGATAAATGGAACTATTGTTCATTTGGCAACACTGTGTGTGGCAAAAGAAGCAATAAATAAGAACGATGGATACTGAATATGGATAAATGAAACTTTATAAGTTTGATTACAAGAATTAATTAAAGTAATGCATCCACATACCAAATTTGAGTTTTACCAGATCCCGCTTCTCCACATAACTCTAATATATTGCCAGCAATAAACTCGCCGTCGAGTATTTCATCGAGGCAAGGATCGAACGTGTAAATCGTGCCGCTAATTGTGTCCCTTTCGAGCAAATCCAAGGCGGTTTTAGTTTCAGGCACTTTCGTCGCTCTTGCCCATTCTTCAATTGTGCATATTCTGTTTATTGCATCGTCGCTCACATCACGCACGTAAAAGTAACCAGCGGATTTGAATTTCTGGTAAGTGCTCGTGGTTAAATCTAATGATGCTAATGTTTGCTCCATTTTTACTGGTTATTTAACTCATTTTTGTAGGTTAACCAAGTTCTATTTTGAGGTTAAGATAACTGGCGGTCGTGCCAATATACAAAATGAGAAGGCGTTGGTTACAGATTAGAATTGTATCTTGTAAAACAGGAAAGAAATATATGGTTTTGTGTGAATCTCAAATGGTCATAGCTCATGAGCGAGGTCATAACAAAATCGCCAGGAATTTCGAAATGTACGTTCCAGTTAGGCATATAATTAACTCATTTTTGTGGGTTAACCAAGTTCTATTTTGAGGTTAAGATAACTGGCAGTGGTGCCAATATATAAAATGAGAAAGCGTTGGTCACAATTTACAGTTGCATCTTGTAAAACGGGCGAAATATCTGGTTTTGTGTGAATCTGAAATGGTCATAACTCATGACAAAATCGCCAAGAATTTCGAAAGCACGTTTCAGTTAGGCATACATTTAACTCATTTTTGTAGGTTAACCAAGTTCTATTTTGAGGTTAAGATAACTGGCAATGGTGCCAATATATAAAATGAGAAAGCGTTGGTCACAGTTTACAGTTGCATCTTGTAAAACGGGCGAAATATCTGGTTTTGTGTAAATCTGAAATGGGTATAAGTTATGACCAGTTAGGCATACATTTATGATCTTGAAAACTCAATGGTACAACAGGCACAAAATCAGAGCTAACAAGAAAGAAAATCCAGGAATAAACACCACTGGCATCGGTGGTCAGTGTCCTATCTAAGTATCCGTAATTTATGATGCAACCACCGTTGCCAACTTAAGAGATTTTTCCCTTTTTTGGAGGAGTTTTTACAATCGGAAGGGAAAAAGGATTCTTTCCATTTTAATATACAAATAGGGGATTTTTATGTTGGAGTAACTATATATATTCTTTCACTATTTTGAAATGACAACAGCGACGTTCATGCAAAATTAAAATTAACTTTTTTTTCTACAAGAATTAAACATTTCTTTTTAGTAGTAATGTAAATAAAATCGATGTTTTCTATAATTAACGATAATAATTGAATGAATGGCATATCCTTATAAGGTTGCTGGAATGGTGAAATACAGCCAACTTTCTATCCGACTCTCTTCTAACTCTTTTAATTTGGCGTTACATTCATGGCAAATCCCTAACTTGGTCTTCTTATTGCCTATAATCGCCTCCTCTTTAGTTTGGATTGGAAAGACGCGGAATGGAATGTCGGTATCTTATCAATCTTATATTTTCACGTTTATCTGCGCCATCTGTGTAGATTTTCTCAAACTAAACATTTTAACCCGCCAAATTCAAATTGTTTCACGTGAAGCTTCACGTAAGATTAAAATTGTCCAAAGCGAATGTGAAAATTCAAAACGAAAACAATTTGATGTCGTCATCTCAATCTGCTCAATCGCTCATCCAATAGGAGAATCTTATTTCCATGAAAAACAGACGATATTTCACGTTCCACATTTAAGCAGGGTTGTGAATAGATCAAGAATAGATCACCTGTTGTCGTGGAAATAATGTAAACACACGATTTTTCAACCGGATGAGCGAGATACAAAGAGACCGCCATTAATTTCCACGTTTTTCATCATCCAAATTACAAAAGACGCGATGAAACGCTAAGAAGAAAAAGGGATAGATGTATAACAAGTTACTGTTGTTAGAGAGTTTGTGATGAACTTAACCTAAAAATAAAAGAAGTAGGAGTGAGTGAGGTAAAAAGTTGGCACTGCCTTCTAAATACAGTCTACGCCATCTATGTAGATTTTTCCAAACGAGAAGTTTAAACCGCCAAATTTAAATCACTGTTGAGTATTTTTTGTTGATCGCGTGAAATTAAAATTGTTCGAAACAAATACAATAATTCAGAAAAATGTACACGAAAAAAATCTTGGTGACGCCATCTATGTGTACAATTTTTTTTTCTAAATCTAAATCTTAATTATCAATTTACACATTTGTAATACATACAAATCTCTCTTACATTTTTAAGATTATACTTTTCAAGCAATGATTATTTTAAAAAGACGTTTTACATTTAGTTGCGGCATCTATGCAGATTTTCTGAAACCGAAGGTTTTAACCGCCAAATTCAAATTACTGAGGATTATTTTCTGTTGATTTTTATGTAAAATTAAAACAGTCCAGAACAAATGCATTCCACCCCTTGACATTATTTTTAAAGTAAAGCTGACAGGCCGCCAAAATTTCATGATAAAAATTATAAATATCCAAAAAAAAAATTAATAATTACTTTTCGATTAACTTCGCCAATGTTTACTTAGGAAGGCACTTTGAGTGCACATCAGTCTCGTATGTTTTCTTTTAATAAGAAGAATTTTATTGTAAGAAAGTGAGATTTCCTGCAGCAGGAAATTTTCTTTTCTTTTTACTGATGCGAAGGGAATTTTCGTTTCGGTGGATTGGCAACAATGTTGCCAATCGTGGCAATTTGTCGCGACACTTTTAAGCTTGTAGCGACGTAGCGGCGCTTGCCACGGAATGAATCAAAAGTAGCTATTTTTTTACGAATCTAAAATTAGTTCAAAATTAAGTGGGTTATAAATTAAAAAAGAAAGAAAAGTCGTAAGAAATACATAAAGTTAAAGAAAACGGAAACAAAAGACGATCGGTTTTTCAACGCAATTCAGTAGATTATGATAATTTTCTTTTAAATGGTTTGAGCAGAATAGTGAGAAAGCAATGAAAACAAAATGATAAAAATTCAAAAATAATCGAATTAAAAAATTATAATAACAAAAACAAAAAACAAGCGAATTTTTAATTTATTAATATTTAAAAGCCAACAAGAACAAAAGACTATTTTACAGAACAATTCAGTATTAAAACAAACTAAAAAGAACCATTTGACATCTTTCGACAGATGGCACTGTTGAATGTCCAATAACAACGCATTACGCAATCTTTTCTTGTCATTGTTCAGAAGTGATTGTCAGTCGAAACTCAATCAATGGTGGTTTTTCAATGTGACTTTTGTCAAAAACCATAGAAACAAATGAAAAGAAGACTACCGGATGGCGTTGTTGAATAACGCAATCGATAATTTTAAAAACATACGCAAGGGTCATTTTAATAGAAACTTTGGGAAATTGTGGAGCGCATTCGTATTATACAGGATGCCTATTTTAAATCGTGACCCCTGAAGGTCTTAGAAAATGCAACCCGTCAATCAAAACAGAAACAATTTCGTGCTTTCCATTAGCCGAAAGTAGAATGAATTTCCTACTTTCAATTTCGATAAATGTATTATTTGTTACTGAATTTTATTTAATGTTAAATATGTCAAATATTTAGAAACTAATATACCTGTTGTTGTTAAAAACCGTTATTTGTGAATTTTTATTATTTAAGTCAAGTAGCGACCATTTGGCGACTTTCTTAGGTTTTGATAAAACGAAATCAGCGACTCGTTTCTACTTCTGTGTTAGTAATGAACACACGAAGTTATTTCTGATTTGATTGTGTTTGATTTTAAAATAATTTATTGCGTTATTGTAAGACAAAGTAAGATAAGGTTACTGTATCGCCCTTCCCGTCCTTCAAATTAAAAAGGACGCTAAGAAGTAAAAGGATAGATATATAACAAGTTACTATGTCTATGGAGCTTGTGATCACGTTGCAAGCAATTTTACCCCAAATTAAAAGAGATAGAAGAGAGTGCGATAGACAATTGGCGATACCTTCTCAATACAGTAACCTTAATGTAAGTTATTCAACAGCGCCATCTGTTGGAATTCGCCGGTAGGTAGTCTTCTTTCATTTGTTTCTACGATAGTGATTCACTGGTCATAGATGGATTATGTTGAACATTGATTTCAACTGACACCCATTTATGGTCGGTCACAAAACATCACTTGCGTCGTTATAAGACATACAACAGCGCCATCTGTTGAAACAAGTCGTAAGTTTTTTTTCCGTTTGCTTTAATTCTTGAATCTACTGAATTTGTTATGTTCATTTGTTTTCTCTGTTTTGTCACTTTTCCTTCCAAACAGTTTTTTTAAAAAGAATTATTGATATATTGAATTATGCTGTAAAATCGATTGTTTTTTGTTTTTTAAATTTTATTTTTTCGTGTTTTGAAAAAAATTCTAATATTTCATTTTCCTTGCATCCCCATCGTTCTTTTTATTAAAAAAAATATTAATCGAATTGTGTTATAATATCGATCGTCTTTTGTTTTTATTATTATAATTTTTTTGCTTTGATTGTTTCTTAATTATTATTGTTTTGTCACTGTTATTTTGAAATTGCTTTTTCTAAAAATTATTATGAATCTACTGAACTCATCATTTCTATACGGTCACAGAAAATTGCTTCTTGAATTGTTATAAATACATTCAACAGCGCCATCTGTTGAAATATGCCGCAAATATTTTTCCGTTTGTCTTAATTTATGAATTTACTGAATCGTCTTTTGGTTTTATTTATTTTTTAAATATTGTTTCATATTTTTTAAAAAAATTATTCATTTATTTTCCTTCCTTTGTCACCTTTCCTTCCTAACAATTTCTTTGTTGATATTACGTATTAATCTATTGAATTGTGCCTTAAAATCGATTGTCTTTTGTTTTTATTGTTTCTTAAATTTTACTTTTTCGTGTTTTGAAAAATTCTACTATTTCATTTTCTTTGCATTAACATCGTTCGCATTTTTATTAATTTCTTTTGTGTTATAAAATTGTTACAAGACAATCAATAGCGCCGTCTGTTGAAACATGCCGAAGGTTGCTTTTCCCTTTGTTTTACTTTAAGAATCTACTGAATTTGGTTTTATTGTGTCTTTTGTTTTATCTTTCTTTTAAATATTGTTATACCTATATTTTTAAAATATTTGTTCATTTATTTTCTCTCTCGTCACCTTTCATTCCAGGTTTTTTTTTGTTTAATTTATTAATCTATTGAATTTTGCCATAACATCGAATGTCTTTTGTTTTCATTGTTTTTAAAATTTTATTTTTTCGTATTTTAAAAAATTCTGTTATATAATTTTTTGCACTCTCTCCTTTCTTTTTATTAAAAATAAATATAACGTGTTATAAAATCGATTATTGTTATTATTCTTTCAATTTGATTATTCTTGTTTTGTTTTCTTTGTTTTGTCACTATTATTTTTTTTTAATTCATTATTAATCTCCTGATTTCACCTGTAAAACTGATCGTCTTTTGATGCTGTTTTTATTTTATATGTACTTGTATTCTTAATGTTTTTTTTACAAATTTTATTATGAATCGGTTTTGATTGCAAGGGATACCTCAAACATCTTCTGTACGGCTCTATTTGGGGTCTCGTCAGCAGAAGCGTAGTTAGATACGTCCGCTGTAAACTAAACCGATAATGTTGAGTCAAAAAGTGTTCGTAGAATGTCGCGGTTTAAGCTATTCGTTTTTTTACCTTTTCTTTTTAAATCTACATTGCGAAGCCAACATGTTGCCATATAGTTGGCAGCACTTTTTGAGGGTCTTTTTCATTGGCGAAATTTCACTCCTAGCGGTTGGCAACACTGCATGCAACCATAACCTACAATACCGATAATTATAGTTTGCGTAACCAATGAATATTCTCGAGTGATTTAATTTATTGTTTATTATAAGCAACATTAGATTAAAATCCACGGCAATGAATACATTAACGAAAACTCTGTTGAACACCATTTCTAAACGGTTATTGTTTCCTAACCTACAAAACACAGCCACCAAGTCGATAGCTTTCAAAAGTGCAATTTCTTTGGAGCATTTATACCCGAATAGTTCGTTAAAACTCACGACTCCAACAAAGGTAACGTTTCTAACATTTGAGGCAATAGGAGAAACTTTTAATTTACAGCCGACCACTGCACGACATGAAAAATTTTCTGGATACATCCCCATAGAACAACTACAAATCACGTACACCAGAAGCTCAGGCCCTGGCGGGCAAAACGTCAATAAAATTAACACAAAAGTCGATTTGCGATTCCATTTAGAATCGGCGGAATGGTTGGACGCTGATGTGAAAGAGAAGCTCGCGGATGCGGTATGTTTGACACCATGCGCTTCCAGATTGGACCATTTTTGGTTTTTAGATGAAAGCAAGAGTGACGAAGGACGGCTTCTTAGTTTTTCGATCGGATTTGACCAGATCTCAACATTTAAACTTGGCCGACTGTTTGGAAAAGCTGAGGTCGAGTATTGTAAATGCATTGGAAGAGCCGCAAGAAACACCCCCAGAGACTTTGGAGAAAATTAGACGAAAGTAAGGCGATATAAGACATCAGATTGAACGTTAGTCTTATTTCTTTTGATTTTGCAGAAAGGAAAAGGCGGCTAGGGAAAGAGTGGCTCTAAAGAGAGAAAGAGGACAGACAAAGAGTGACAGGCAAGCTCCAGATGTTAGATACATGGAGTGATAGCAATAGAAAAACTAAATTAATTAAAACAATTTTGTATAATTTTAAGTCGAGAGTAAATTTAAAAAAAGACGTATAAAAATCAACAGCTAAGGTGGCGACATCTTGCGGTCGATGTTTTACCTAAAACCGACTTATAACAAATTTGTAAGAAAAATCATCAGAAATGCATAGTTAGAAACGAGACGGTCGATTTTGCCAGCGTAATTCAGAAGATTAATAATAAATTTAAAAAAAGACGATTTGTAAGAAATGGTGACAAAACAAAATAATAAAAATTGAAAAATATGTGTAATCAAATTAATAATAAAAACAAAAGACAGTGTGGCATGTTTGCATTTACGCGCTATCTGCGTAAGTTTCGTTGGTTGTCGGGATTGCGATGGAATTCTCGAGCTACTCTTCTGCTGATGAAGTTCCAATTAGGACCGAAATAGCTATACAGAGGATGCTCGGGGGCTCCATTGCAATTCAGCCGACTTGCAGCCAAATTTTGCAAAAGACAATCGATTTTACAACAGGATGTAATGGATTAGTATATATTTTTTAATTAAAAAGAACGATGAGAAAAAAAATGAAATACTTTAGAATTAAAAAAAAATAGAATATGAAATAATAAAATTTGAAAAACAATAAAAACAAAAGGCAATCGATTTTACAACACAATTTAGTAATTAACATGTGTTCAAAAACATTCACGTTTGCAGTTGGCCATGACTTGAGATAGACATGTATGTCTTTACTTATTAATTGTATGTGTCGTACGAACAAAAATAAACAGTAAAATTGAGGTTATAAAAAACTTTACACTTACCGTTTAATTCCACCGGATTCTATACATTTTAAAACTCGATTCCTGATTCCAAATAATTTTTAATAAATGGATTAATGACAAACAGAAACAAGAGAGAATTAATTCCACTGTAACCTTCCATTGTAACCTTAAAACTGGTTATGGTTATGTTCAAAGCACCGACATACGTTTACCGAACCAACGCCAACTGCAAACGCTGATGTTTTTGAACGCACGTTAGATCAATAAAAAAAAGTGTTTAGAAGGAAAGGTGATAAAACAAATGAACGAAATATTAAAATAATAAAAACAAAAAACAATCGAGTTTACAGCACGATCTAATAGATTAATAATTTTTTTTAATAAAAAGAACGGCGAAAAAAACAAGAATAAAATAATAAAATTTTAAAAACAGCAGACACTCGATTTTACAGCACAATTCAGTAGATTAATAAATTTAAAAAAAAGAAGGAAAGGTAAAAAAACAAATGAACAACATTAAAAAATACAAATACAGTAATGTTCGTTAAATAAAAAGAACGATGAAGTACTTTAGAGTAAAAAAAAAAATAGAATATGAAATAATAAAATTTGAAAAACAATAAAAACAAAAGACACTTGATTTTACAGCACAATTCTGTAAGTAGATCAATAATTAAAAAAAAAAACTGTTCAGAAGGAAAGGTAATAAAACAAATGAACGAAATATTAAAATAATAAAAACAAAAGACAATCGAGTTTACAACAGGAACTAATAGATTAATAATTTTTTTTAATAAAAAGAACGGCGAGAAAGCAAAAAAATTAAATAACAAAATTTAAAAAAAAAACGCTAGTAAAATTAAAAAAAAAAAAAACAGGCGGTCGATTTTACAGCACAATTCAGTAGATTAATAAAATTTAAAAAAAGAAGGAAAGGTAAGAAAACAAATGAACAACATTAAAAAATACAAATACAGTAATGTTCGCTAAAAAAAAAAAAAAGATGAGAAACAAAAAATAAAATACTTTAGAATTAAAAAAAAATAGATTATGAAATAATAACATTTGAAAAACAACAAAAACAAAAGGAAATCGAATTTACAGCACAATTCAGTAAGTAGACCTATAATTTAAAAAGAAACTGTTTAGAAGGAAAGGTGATAAAACAAATGAACGAAATATAGATTAATAATTTTTTTTAATAAAAAGAACGGAGAGAAAGCAAAAAAATTAAATAACAAAATTTAAAAAAAAAACGCTAATAAAATTTAAAAAAAAACAGGCGGTCGATTTTACAGCACAATTGAGTAGATTAATAAATTTAAAAAAAAGAAGAAGAGAAGGTAAGAAAACAAATGAACAAAATTTAAGAAAATACAATATACACCAATGTCGCTAAATAAAAAAAAAAGATGAGAAACAAAAAATGAAATACTTCAGAATTAAAAAAAATAGATTATGAAATAATAGCATTTGACAAAACAATAAAAACAAAAGGAAATCGATTTTACGGCATAATTCAGTAAGTAGGCCCATAATTAAAAAAAAAAACTATTTAGAAGGAAAGGTGATAAAACAAATGAACGAAATATTAAAATAATAAGAACAAAAGACAATAGAGTTTACAACACGATCTAATAGATTAATATTTTTTTTTAATAAAAAGAACCGCGAGAAAGCAAAAAAAATGAAATAACAAAATTAAAAAAAAAATAAAAACGCTAATAAAATTTAAAAAAAACAGACGGTCAATTTTACAGCACGATTCAGTAGATTAATAAATTTAAAAAAAAAAAAAACGAAGAGAGGTAAGAAAACAAATGAAAAATTTAAGAAAATACAATATACACTAATGTCGCTAAATAAAAAACAGATGAGAAACAAAAAATGAAATACTTTAGAATTAAAAAAAAATTGATTATTATCATTTGAAAAACAATAAAAACAAAACGAAATCGATTTTACAGCACAATTCAGTAAGTATACCCATAATTTAAAAAAAAACTGTTTAGAAGGAAAGGTGATAAAACAAATGAACGAAATATTAAAACAATAAAAACAAAAAACAATCGAGTCTACAACATGATCTAATAGACTAATATATTTTTTTTTATAAAAAGAACAACGTGAGTAGTAGGGATAGGCCGATTCTGGAACTCCTCTAACTTTGTCCGAAAATTCAAGGTCAAGGTCGGAGGAGGTTCCAGAATCGGCCTATCCCTACTACTAACGAGAAAGTAAAAATTAAATAAAATTAAGAAAATACGAAATATGTAATACAATTTTTAAAACAAGAGACAGTCGACTTTACAGCACAATTCAGTAAAGTAATAAATTTAAAAAAAAAGCGAAGGGAAGGTAAGAAGAAAACAAATGAACAAAATTTAAGAAAATACATACATATTTGTATACCGAGTAACAATGATTGAAAATTATTTTATTAGATTGGCAACACTTTTCAATGTTTATGTTAGTGTACTTTTCGAAAATCGCAATTTTTCAGTTTTTTTCCGATTGTGAAGAAACCGTTCAAGATATTTCAAATTTCTTAACGTATTATTAATGAGCATGATGAAATTTGGCAACTTTGCTTCCATTTAACCGATTCTCTATCTCTTATACAGCGTGTCTGTTAATGTCCGAACGCCATTTATGTTGGCACTATTGAATTTATTTTTCTACTGTTGGTGTGGTACAGTGGCGTGGTATGAAGTTTTGATGTGAAAATATGAAAAATGACAAACAGCAAGGTTATGTGTATTGAACATTGTCAAATTAGCAAGGCTACATGCCAGGTAGCAAGGCATTTGTTACATGTCCATTGAACATGTAACAAATGTTTGCTACTTGGCATAATAAAACATTGATGACTAAAAAATAACTTTTATTTTTATAATAATTGTTCCCCATTATTCTGTAAGCACAAGTTCACTCGTCGTTTCATATTTTCGAATACACGGCAGAGTTCTTCCTGTGTTATATTTTGCATTTCATGCGTAATTGCTTGTTGAAGTTCATCTAAGTCATGCAAGCGGTTTTTGTACACATTATTCTTCATGCGTCCAAAGAGGAAATAATCTGGTGGTGTCCAATCTGGACTTCTTGGTGGCCACAAACCTTGGCTTATAATTCGATTTCCATAAAACTGTTGTAAATAATTTATGGTGGCACGTGCAGTATGAGCAGTAGCTCCGTCTTGCTGGAAATAGCCCCTTGTTAATTCATCATCATGCAGCTGATTAATAAATTCTGTCAAAATGATAGTTTGGTATCTTTCTGCATTGATTGTTTCGTTAAAGAATATTGGTCCTATTATTCTTCGTCTTGATATTGCTACCCAAATTCCAACTTTTATTGGATGTAAATTTGTTTCAACAAAATTATGAGGGTTTTCTGTTGCCCATGTCCTGTAATTCTGGCTATTCACGTAACCAGATAAATTAAACCATGCTTCGTCAGTAAAAAAAGTTAAATCAAGCAAATCATCGTTGTTTAATTGCTCATTAAACCATTGACAGTACATCACTCTATTTTGAAAATCATGTGGGTACAGTTGCTGAACAACAGAGACATGGTACGGATGCATATGCAGATTCTTATGCAGAGCTTTTGAACAACTAGCCCTACTAATGCCTGCAAAAAGTATGTAATTAAGGACTTGCATTATTTTCATTGCTGCGGTTCACATACCTGACTGTGCTGATAACTTTCTTAGTGATTTATTCGGGCTTTGATCCATTCAACATTGAAGATCGTTGACAACAGGTTCAGTTAAAACTGTAGGTCGCCCAGTTGATTTACCTTTGCAAATACAATTTTTTCTCTCAAATCTCTTCACAACTTCACGTTTGAGATGACTAAAAACTTCGTAGTTTACATTTTCATCAGGAAATGCTTCCACGAACTGTTCAAAGCAAGAGCTTAAATTATATGCCCATGTTCCATCGAGATTTCGAGTTGCACTTCGAAAGTGTGCCATAAGAATATATGCATCCTGTTCAGGTGTAAACATTTTTGATAAACACTGTGAATACTGAAAAGAATAAGAATATATTGGAATGTAATTTGAAATTCACATTAAATTATTACTTACAGCAACTCACAACGTTAATTAATGAGCTCTAATAAGAACTGACTGAAAATAAAGCAATAAATATCAAAAAACCACACCAAAGAACCTTTATAACACCAACGAGACACCCAAATAACGATACGCCAATGTGCACTGTCAAAATTGACACAATCGACATGGTTGCCACTACAAGTTGATAAAACTGCAGGCTGCCAACATAAACCGCGTTCGGACATTAACAGCCACTCAGTATATTAAAAACTGTTGGTAAATAACAGGTTGTCAAGATTTAAATTACCTGCTCATTGTGGAGAATATTTAGATACAATAGATGACAATAAATTTATTCTAAAAGTTGAAAATCATTTCCTTCGTCTCCTCGAATTGTGCATAAGTATAGAAAAATATTTTTTGAAGTGACTGTCGTTGTTTCGTTAATATTTATTATAATAGTGTCATCGTCAAATACGATTTCATTTGCTACAATAATAGTAATTTCCGCATTCATTATCACTTATAAAATAAAACAATCTCAATAAATTGATTGATTGACACTTCACAATAACATGCAATGGAATAACCCACTTTGGCGAATATAGTTTTTAATGACGTCATAACATAAACCGCGTTTAGAAAGTAGGAATAGTTGTTCGTCGCTAAAATTCGCTTTATGTTTACAGAAAAGCTCCCAAGTGCTTATGTTGGCAACACTGACTGCCAGTTTAATTTCTTCAAAGCTTAATTTTATTGAATAAAAATTATAAATTTTTCAAACTCTAAAAGAAAACCTCTACATACATTATTGACGTAATTATTATTATGGTTTAATAAAGGATATTATTATTAATATTATTAGATATTTGAAAATAACAAAACTCAATTTTCTTAAATAGCATGCCCTGTATTTTTCTATCCTATTTTCTTCGTCTAATAAAATACTTTGGTTTTTATTAAATGTCTTACACCTGTCTGCGATATTTTCTGAGATTGTGCTTGAGAATAATTTGCGAGATTTTTATTTCTTTCCTTCTCATTGGATGTTACTGTAAAAAAAATCTCTGATTGTACCACGTATAAATAGGATTTTTTTATAAAAACTTTTTTTTTTATTTCTGGACCAAGGCAACTGGGAAGACGAAAAAAGTGTTAAAAATATTTATTAAGAATATACAATAAAAAATTATTAAACATTTTCTGTCTCACAATATCTGCTATGAGTAACACGTACATACAATGGTGATGGTTTGAGTTTAACTCCTTGTTGAATGTACTTTAATCACATCGTTCATGGGTGGACGAAAATCTCTGTTGGGTATTTCTTCAGATATATATGCAGATATGTCAATATTTCCGTTTTGGTAATCATATTTTAAGCCAATATAAATCTTCAAGGAATTTTTCTTGACGTCAGGGTATCTGTTTAACAACTGGTGATATTCCTTTGCGAAAATTTGGTGCAATGCTTGATCGGCATTTTTACCACCGTTTGCAATTTCTATAATAATACCTGTCCCATCTTTTCTAATTATTGCTACATCTACTCTGTACTTTCTGCTTTTTAAACAAAATGCTTCACACAATACATCTTCAAAGTCATTCTCATTTTTTAACGCAAAAGCGAAAAGGACACCTTTAACTTCATCGTGTCTTGATGCCCGCTTAGCACTAAACAGATTCAATACCGCATTCCCAAGAGACTTAATTGTCTCAATATTTCCACATAATGCCTTTAATGATTGTAGATATTTAACGATAGTGTCATCGGATATGTTGAACTTGCTTTTATAGAATTGTGCAGTAAACATGTTATTTGTTATTTCATCTTCGACCTCTAAGTTTGGAATTTGAAGACTTATTGTTCGGGCAGATTTCTTAATTACATTAAAATATCCACGATCCCTTAAGTAATGAAGGAACAATTCTACTTCAGAATCTTCAGGTTCTCTAGAGCTGTTCAATATAGCTCTCAACTGTTGTACTTGTTCTACACTCATTTTTTCTTTTGTGTTAGGTACAGTTATTACTTCTTCATAGCACACTTTCTCAAATTGCTCTCGAATTTTCTTATATCCAAACAAATTCTTCAGCTTGTGTACACCGTATGTTTGAATCCAGTGAAATGTTGGTTTGTAATCACTACTCGATGGACTTGAGTTTCCGTAATTCTCACACCATTCTTCAAGGTATTTTAAAACAGAATAGACACAGTATATTGAGGTACTGCTATTTAGAATTCTGTACCCATTAAAATGGGTTCGAATAACATCTCTGTCTATATACTTGAAGGCTTGCCTAGAAAGCAATTCGTTTATTTCTTCGTCGGTAAATCCACAATAAGTGGAAAATAAATGATTTTCCAGAAATGGATATGTTCTCACGTTATTGGCATAAGGTGATAAGGCATTTTGCATTTGCACACATGCATTTAACAGTGCTCCTGCGATGTTTTTATTATCTTTCAAAACAGGTCTGAGAAAAGATCCAATAGTGTCCATAAGTTCCTCTTCAGATAATGACGTTTTTGACTTATGCATCAATTTTGTAATGGGAGCATCAAATTCCTCCACCAATAAAAATGATGGTTTCTGGAATTGATTTTCTAAACAGTTAGACAAATAGTCCAAGCCATATACAATATCTCCCTGTACATCATCTAAGTTTACATCTCTTGGTATATTAGTGCAGTAGGAAGAAAATTCAGTCCTATTGCGGGCATTTAAACGGCTTGTAACTTCATTTTCTAAATAAGAATGTTCTTCAAAAGTTTTCCTCAGAATTGTCCACAGTGACCGAATAAAAGTTCTTTGTGATTTCACACACACAGGTACAAGATCCACAGAAATGATAGGTACTTGCCCACATTTTTCGTAAAAAAAGTTTCTGTCTTGACACTTTCCGTCTTCACATTCCTCACTGGTGTGTTTAGGATTGCACTGACACTGAAATATTTTTAAAGTTTTAAAGAGCTTGAAATTTTTTGTCTGTTCCTCTTCCTTCCTCTCCTTCCATTTTTTGGTTTCTTCGTTCCATTTCACGTTGCATTTAGCTTTCCCCTCTTCGTCCACGTTTATCCCCAGAAACTTCTTTATCATGTTCATGTTACTTGATTTCCCCATGCGACAGGGAGCTACTATCAAGAGTGTTTTCATACTTTTTGTGTTTCTAAATAATGATTTTATATGTAAAGATTTATCAATAAATGCAAGTGATGTCACAACTTCGTCATAGACACTTGATTCGACATTTATAGAGATTTGTGCCACATCTTTCTGTAAACAAATGACATACAATTAAAGACCGATGTTTATGAATGTTTACGCCAAGATAATCTGACCTCACTTTTACTTGAATTGAGGTAAGTAGAAGCGAGAAAATTGCTTCTCCCCCTTACCGCAAAGCCTTCATGAGTAATAAGCGTTCATGTTTCTTCTTACTACTAAAAATTATTTGGATAAAACTGCACTTTAGGTTCCTAAATATCAATGCCGTTGTTAGCATGCTCAGAACTATTGATCTTTTCTGTGCCAGTGATAGCAATGTACGCAAGTGATTATCAAATACCAATTTTTGCAGATTCCATCGGTCTTCAATCAGTATTTTTTGTTTACAATGAAAGATGTAAAGCCATTTTCGTATTATGAAAAAAAATTATAAAATAACACTAACTTTATGTCAGAAGACACAAATTAATGAATGTAATCTTACATGTAACCGTAACACATCTGGCAGTTCTGAGTGTGCAAATTTAGGAACCTAATGTGCAGTTTTATTTATAGCATTTTCGACTGAACTGCTCCAACTCTCAATCAGATTACACAAAAATAATAAGTCAGTCGAAAACACCATTAGTTAAATCCTTCAATTACTAACATGTGTTATTTACAGTTTTCATTTTGAAATTTTTGACATGAGAACTTGATGAGTTCTCTTCCTCCTTACTTGTTCCATTTAGACAAATGTTCATTTTACACGCTTAGTCTAACCTCAGTGCCTTCGTAAAAGGAACACAACAAAACTTATTCAAAAAAAAAAACATCACATAACATAACTAGCCTTACCTCATCGTTCCCAATAACATTCCGTTGACTTGGACTGACTGATATCATGGGTTTTTTTCTCGTGCTGCACTCAGCTGTAGGACTCTCTGAACGCTTCATACTATCAACATCAACAAAAATTCTTGTAATTAAATTGAAATAACTAACGCCGGATATTCAGATCTTATCACTGGTTTTTATATTTCTTTACAAAGTAAAATGAACTGCAAAACTACATAATTTCGTACTTACATTCGCGTTTTCGTCACTTCAAACCAGTGTCACCAGTGTTACCAACCCATTGAGAACGATTTCCCCCATCCGAGGTTAAAAAATCCCCCAAATGAAACACATATTCCCCTAAAATTCATGTTTATTTACAGATTTGAAAGAGTATCTATTATATTTACTATTTCATTTTCTAAATCATTTTTGTGGTCGTACATCGAAACGTTAAATTTACTTATCATATCAGCAGTAGGTTGGAAAGTTTTACAATCTATATTATGTACTTTTAAAAAATATCTAACGAACATAATTGCTTGCACCATTTCCAACGTCAGCCTATTTTCTAATTTTATTTTTAATTGCATTATAAATTGAAAATGCTCTTTCAACTGTGGCATTGAAAATAGGCAATGAAAGTAAACCTATAGCTAACAATGAAATATTTCTAAAGCGTGGATTTTCTGCGCTATCTTTATCATTATAAACTTCAGCCCAGAATTTAACAATATCGTCTGTATTTATCCATTATTCTACCTGAGAGTCATTAATTGAATACCTATTGAAACAAGACACAATACTAATAATATCCGGCTTCTTTTGAGATGTTACAATTTCTGGCCTGAAAACATTTATTTTTTCTAAAATGTTTATGTTATTTGGAAAACGCAAACAATTGTAAAATGACTATAAAAGTTTTACATCTGTTTCGCACATCTATCCTATCATTTTCATTTAGTGTCTTCGCAATTTGCTGAAAATCGTAACCAAAGTAGATACTTTCAGTATGCATTAAATATTTTTCAAAATCAAAATTAACTAAATTATTGTCTGAAATTTTTTGTAGTTGACTTGGAATAACTATTTTGTTTAAAAAATGTTTAAAAAGTAAAAATATATCTTCAAATAGATTATCATCATCACTCTGAAACAAAACATTTGTTTTGCAAATTATGTCCAAATTAGTTTTCAAAAATACTAAATATGTCTTATACGCGGGCCGATCTATAATATCAACTATTTGTTCGGCTGTAAAACATTTATCCTCTTTTTTAGCTTTTTTAAAAAATTCATACAATTCAGACCAAATCTTACATTTTTTCTAATTTTCCTGAGATTTTTTGGATTTCAATATTAACGAAATGCGCAATTTCTTGTTTGTACATACGCCGTTGCCAAATCTTCGACTTTGTTCTTGTTTTCTTGAGATTGTTAGGTTTGAAGTCGAGAGAACGCGCGATTTTCTTTTGTTTATATCAGAGACAACCTTAGCTGTATTTCTTTTACCACTTTGAACTGAGTATCTCAGTTTGTCTCAACAGCTTAGTTAAATTACTTGTTTCTTTTAACTTTAACAAGTGAGTTTTTGGTGAGCTTAACTGAGACGATTCACTTTATTCTTACTGAAACTGAGCTAGCTCTTCAAAAGTCTTAGAAGTGAGTTTCTTGTGAGAATGGTTTTTGAGATTATATTTGATTTGAATGATTTGATTCTGTTGAATTCTTTGCAATCGCAACAAACACATAACTTTCTGGTTAGGTATTTTCATGTGAACGGATATTTTTAATACTTTCTTAGACGACACAAAAATTTCGTTTTTTTAGCTCCCATTTGTCTCAATCTAAACTTAGTTAATGTCGTCTCAGTTGGTCTTATTACTAAGCCAATTTTGTGGTAAAAGAAATACAGCTCTTATCTCTGTTTATATACACTTACTTCGTTGCCCAAATTTTTCTATTTTTCTAATTTTGTCCAAATTTTTAAATGTGAATGATAAAACAAGGGGCACAACAAAGTAGAAAATTACATCATAAAATGAACAGTGTGATTTTTTAATAGAATTAATAAATTTCCAATTTAAAAAGAAATTACTTCTTCTTGACCAGCGTTGGCAGGCCTGGTAGATTTTCACTAGAAGGAGTAATATGTAGTTGTCGGCCTGTCGCAGGTAGAATGACACTGTAATACTAAATCAGAAATTAATTTGGCTTGCTTAGAAGGTTTGCAAATTCTTTTAATAACCAATTTTATCAACAGATTTGCCTACAAGTTTAAGACTAATTGAAATTGTCAAAACATTTTCTCGTTTAAATTGAAGGCTTGTGTGAAACCGACTGTTAAAACCCAATAACTTTGTCGCTTTTTGGCGGACAAAATTTAAATTACTCCTCTTAGTTTAAAAATAAATTATAGGCGATTATATGATTCTGTTCACCTAATCATTGATTCTATGATTGATTTGAACGTAAGTAGCTATTTATTAAACACGTAAATGAAAATAATCACGGGTACGGCCAATTGCTCAGTGTTCCCAACCTACTCAATTTGCATCAATCACGTGGTAGGTACGATCCATAAATTTCAATGCCCCAATTAAGGATTTATATGAAGACTATTACTTTACATAATTATGATTGTATGTACAATACATACAAGGTTTGGTATCTACAATTATCGTCCAAATATGTGTAAACATAATATCTTTTTCTTATTTTACTTCAATATATTTCCATTGTTCTTTTTAATTTTGCCATGTCTCATTAGTTTTCATTTCCAAAAGAAGTATGAAAACTTTTCCTTTCGCCGTGTACGTAAACCTGGTGTTTTTAAAGTTTTGTGCCCGTCAAGTGGCAACACTGCCTTTGACATATGAGCTTGACTTCTTGTGTAACTTTTTCGAACCGAAGTGAACTTAAACGCCCGCAATGCCGGAAAATAAACCCAGGAATTTAATAGAAGCATTTTTTGAATCGTGCGCAAATGTTCTATCCGCCCCTGGGATATGGGTAAGAGGTACATAGACATAATTTTCAAAATATTTCAGGTTATTAATAGTTTCTTTCCCGTTGTAGAAAATATCGTCGAACCAAATCAAAAACAGTACCCGTGGTACCACCAGAAGTTCCGCAGGGTTCCAACCATAGACCAGTGCGACGTCGATGATTTAATTTGTTATCACGAAGCCAACGTTCAGTATAAAAGAGACAGGTAATCGATCGATACTTGCTGAAATGAGACACGTGTGATTTTAACATTACAGACAAGTTGATACAGAAATATTAAGTATTTTACGTGACCGCTTTGAGGAGTGTGTCATGTACGAGTCTCCTGATCACATGGAGAAATGTAAGGACATCTTTGATCAGTATCAAGAAGGTAGCACCAATTGGTTTATTAAGTATGGTGATTTGGGGGCGTACCATAACGTGAAAATTGCTTACATGAAACAGAAACACCGTATGATTTGGGAACGTCGTCACGGTCCTGTCGGAACGGGTATGAAAAAGGAAGAAGCGAAGGAATCGCTGGAGGATTAGCAGAATACAGTGAGCACGTTGTAACTGTAACATACTGTAATGTAGGAAATGTTAGTGTAAATAAAAGCGATGTGGAAGTTCCGCTGCTAATTAAACGGCCCTTGAAAAAGTATAAATTTATTAAATTAACATTTGGTATTGCAATGGATCGTACATTATGTGTACATCTAAATACCTACATACTAGACTTAATAATGGTCATGGAAAATGTAAAACAATATGACGACGAGTGGCACAAAAATCTAAAACATCAGAATACGACAACAAATCACAAGAAAAAAATACACCATTTTCTGAGCTTGATATTTAAGAAAATGGCACACGAATACATTAATTAAAACCTACAAAATACAGCATTTTATACTCATAATGTAATTGTTTTTGTTTAACACACTCAGTGCTAAAAAAAAATTAACGCTCAAATTTAATATTTGATGCAAAATGAATTTTTTTTCCTTAACTGAAAAAAATAAAATTGTAAAGCATTTTTAGATGGTTTAAAACAATACAGCGACGGGCAGCTAATGTATACATACGATAGTCAAATAAAGTTTCATAAATAATTTTAAAAAATCTGGCTTTTACACAGCAATGAATGTGTTAAAAAATATTACAAACATAATATAATTGATAAGCTAAAACAACCTCTCAATCACAGCTAAGTAAATCAACAACCGACGACTTAAAATATAGGAATGTAGCAAAGACCTCCGGCATTCTTTTCTTAATCGTGTTACGATATGTATTTTCCGAAAGAAAAACCATAACCAACATACAGAACTAAGAAAAACACAAAAAGTTTACTACACACACTTAAAAAATAGGAACAAAAAAGTCGACTTTGTACGAAAACATTAAAATCATTGGCGTCTCTTAAGAGATTTTAAATGATTTTCTTTTTCGCTTAAAATATGCTTTGTACTTTACATTTCTTAAAAATTACATGTTGTACGTTACGAACGCCTTATTGTAATTGGAACCGAACTTTGGTTTCGCACCTTAAATCAAATCAAGTTGAAAGGGCCAAGTTAAACACAAAACATCTCCGAATCTTACCCGTTTGTTCAGCTGACATATCCATTTCGTTTTCCGAAGCTGTGTTGGAATTGTTATTAACTCCAGAATCGTTTGAATCGTCTGCAATGAAGTAAAGGATTGGATTAACGATGCACAATCACGTTTGGCTAAATTCTAAGAATTATTTACTCTTTTCTTTACGACAATTAAAACTCCTGTCCTTTTTAAAATCATCACAAAACTTGTCCAATTTTTTTCTAACGATATTAATTCGTCCAATTCGCAAGAAAACGAGTCGAAATTGAACTTTATTGAAGTACTTCTCAAAACTGTTGCTTTATTTTAGTGCTTGAATGCATTTGGAAGGTAGTGTACTTGTGAAAATAGTAAAGGCTTAAAATTGTATTTTCCAAAAATTAAAAAAAAAATTATTTTCATAAATATTTTGAAACGGACACACAAGAATTAGGAAAAAAACAAATGAAAAATAAAAAGCAAATATGACACGAAAAGAGAGACAAATTAAAACGAAAAAACTAAATGAAAAGATGCAAAAAAACACAAATGAAATGCAAGAGGCAAATAAAAATGAAAATGAAACAAAGTTGAAAAAAAAAATAAATCAATAAAAAGCTGAAACAGAAAGCAAATAAAGAATGGAACGAGAAAAGCGAGAAACAAGAAAAACGTTAAAATGAAAGCAAAAACTAAAAGTAATAGAAAAATTAGAAAAAAAAATACAAATGATAAACAAAAGGCAAATATTAAATGAAGAGAGAGAGAGACGAATGAAAAACAAGGAGAATATTAAAACGAAATGGAAGACTAAAAGCAAATGAAAAACTCAATGAAAAGATGAAAAGAAAAAAAAACAAATGAAAACCAAGAGGCAAATAAAAATGAAAATGAAACAAAGTTGAAAAAATAATCAAAAACCAAAACAGAAAGAAATTAAAGAATGAAACGAGACAAGCGAGAAACAAGGAAAACATTAAAATGAGAAGACCAAATAAAAACAAAAAACTAAAAGTAATGGAAAAATTAAAAGAAAAAAACAAAAGGCAAATATTAAATGAAAAGAGAGACGAATGAAAAACAAGGAGAAAATTAAAACGAAATGGAAGACTAAAAGCAAATGAAAAACTCAATGAAAAGATAAAAAGGAAGAAAAACAAATGAAAAGCAAGAGGAAAATGAGAATGAAACAAAATTGAAAAAAAAAAAATCAAAAACCAAAACAGGAAGCAATTAAAGAACGAAACGAGACAAACGAGAAACACGGAAAACATTAAAATGAAAAGACCAAACGAAAACTAACTAAGTGCTGGAAAAATCAGAAAAAAAAACAAATGATAAAACAAAAGACAAATGTTAAATGAAGAGAGATTAATGAAAAACTAGAAGAAAATTAAAATGAAAAAACCAAATGAAAGAACTAAAAGCAAATGAAAAACTCAATGAAAATATGAAAAGGGAAAAAACAAATGAAAAGCAAGCGTCAAATAAAAAATGAAAGCGAAACTAAATTGAAACAAATAAATCAAAAAGCAAATAAAGAATGAAAGGAGACAAGCGAGAAACAAGGAGAACGTTAAAATGTAAAGACCAAATGAAAACAAGAAACTAAAAGTAATGGAAAAATTAGAGAAAACCAAAGGAAACAATTAAAATGAATAAATCAAATGAAAGACTAAAGCAAATCAAAAACGCAATGGAATGGGAAATTTTGAAAAAACGAAGAAAATAAAAACAAAAACCAACGTGAAATGAAAAAAATTAAAAACAAAAGACAAACAAAATTTAAAATAGGAAATAAAACAAATAATAGTAAATAACGAGTAGAAACGGAAAACGAAAAACAATTGAAAAAGAAACAAATAAAAAATGAAAAGAGACTCTTTCAATTTCTAACACTGATGTATGTCTTTGTTTTTTAATGAAAATATATATATCATACCTACAACTATTATTAAGTATTATAAGAAGAAAATTAGAATGAAAAGAAAATCAAATAATCAAAGGCAAAAGAAAAAGGAAAATTATGGGGAAAACACAAATAAAAAACAAATATCAAAAATTGAATTTCCAATTTTTGAATTTCGAAAATAAAATTGCAGGGGAAATTCTTTGAGAAAAGGGAATTTTTTAAGACAAGATTAATTGAATTTTAATGTAAATCATAAAATTGCAGTTTGAGGAAAAAAGGCTTAAACAGAATGCAACGCCATTACCAACCAGTCACTTCAAAAAATATGCACCACGTGCAACGTCATCAATCTAACCTAAAAATAAAAATAACTTGTGCCACATACGGATAAATTTCAAGTATTTATATTGTTATACAGTATGATTCAAAAGAGTCGCACCACTGTGGTGATAGAGAACGTTGTTGATAGAAGCACAAATATAATTCTAGAATATTTTTACGGTGCGTGGTTATCTAAATCATTATAATTAATTATAAATTAATTTAACGGACATGATTAATTTATTATACAATTTTCACAAGTAGGCAACGCTGCACCTTGTAGATGCACTTACTAATTTGAAATCATAGATCATAGGTAGCCATTTTTGTTGACATGCACCGAATTAACTGGAAATCAAATTTGGCACAATAATAATTGTTTATCCTTAATATCTTATTTTAATCAGCTATCAGTTTCTTAAATAAAATTTGATGAAGGAGTAGGACGAGGCGTGCTTGCCAAAAAAACACGGTAAACTTGCAAAGAATTTAGAAAAATCTGAACTTAAAAGAAGCAAACGCTCACTTAAATTCACATGTCAGTCTACGGTAACCTGTTTTTTAATTAATATTAATTAATGGTCATATATTATGACGTTTGCTACCGTCAAGGTTGGAAGTTGATCAGTTTTCGTAAACATTTGAATCTTTGTGTTTAACTTTCATTCGACAGATAACGGTACGTAACGGCGACGCATTCTTTTTAAGCCTTAAAAGGAAAATTTTTCCTAATGTGAGGAAAAACGACTGTCAAAAGTTGGTTGGCAACACTGTTTTTAACTCTTACGACTTATCCAGATCAATTTTAATTACAAATTTTTTTAATAATCTTCATTAACTGCTTGCAAATTAAAGTAATTAATCCAAAATCCCTAGCCTCAAAAAATTTAGTTCGCTTTGACAGCCATCAAATTTATTGTAACTTTGTGAACTAATTAAAGACTTTTTTTTATTATTTGCTGGTGTTTAAATATTAGAAACAAATGGAAAAATAGCTGTGCAAAGTTACCTTTACCTAGTAGTTTATCCGGCATTGGTAATTCGGTGGGGTGAGGTGGAGTGATGATGCGTCTAATGGGTGGATGTAAATGAGCGGATAGAAGATTCTTCGTTGGAGAAATGAGTGCGTCTAAATTATCCATCAATTTTGGTGTTTGTATTGCAGGTAATGGTATTGATAAATCCTACAAAAACACATCAATCTTTACTTGAGACACATGACGATGATGATGATAATCACCTCATTACAATTAAATTTTGTTGGTGTAACCCAGCTTGACCAAGGAACAGTGCCCTACAATCAGATTAACACAATACCTACCAATTTGATTGGATTGAGTACTTACGGGTGCAGGGGGTGTATCAGGTTTAGGGGGGGTGATACCACGCTCGGTTTTATTCAATACCAGGTCGTGTGCAGGTGGTGGAGGCCAATGAATAGACGTATCTTCCTTTTTGTAAGGCACATCCTGAGTTTCCTGCGAAGGAAAAGGAACTCCAAATTCTAAAATTAATAAATTAAAAAAAAAAGACTTCGATTAATTAAAGTACAAACCAGTTAATTTTTGATTTAATAAGATGTAGGTTTTCTTCCTGTGCCCTTTGATCACCAGAGTGAACTTAAAAAGCCTGATCAAGTCCTCGATTGAATTCACATTGAAATCCGTGTAGTTGATGTCTGAGCCGTAATAACACCTGTACATGCTTTTGAGGTTTGAGTACAACAACTGCCCACTGGATTGATAAACGATGTGGTACAGTTGCGCCCCTAATATATAAAACGGTCTAAGCCGGACGTACTGTTCATCTCCACCGGATGAGATCTGTGGAAATAAAACAAACGCACACAAAATGGAAGCTTTCGTTACCTCGAAGGTTACTCACCGAAATAACATCGCTCAGCTGTTCTAATTTAGCCGTGGAGATAATGCTTTGAAATCTGAGTCTGTATTGGTTAACGAAGGCGGGCAAGCTTGATCCATGCGGTGCATGCAATAAAATCGCCCAAATGCGTAGTGTTAAAACTTCTTTAGTTTCCGGCTCGATTAAAACCACGAGGGCCCCGGCTGTTGTTTGTGTGACCTGAATGAACTCGCTCAGCTTCGAAACCAAATCATCCACACCTTCGCACTTCAAGGGATACCCGTATTCTCGAAGGTAAGCTGAGGAGAGCGCCTCCAATGGCAGGGAGGCCAACTTCGATTGTCTTATGATATCACTGATTTGATTCCCGAGGACCTTCAGTGCCTTCGGTGAAGTCAGGCATACTTTCCTTTCACCATCAGGCAATTCCTCGATCTTAACCGTGTCTGGGATGGCCTCGAATAGCTCGATTAATTTTGTGAATCCGTAATCGGATACTTTACATTGATGGCCGAAGTGGTGATGATAAGCCGGAATGAATTTGTTAAAGAGCATCGAGCACTGTGGTGAGTGACGTAATAAATTTATTACCTTGGGGGAGGAGGGGAAAGAAATGCTTTAATAACAATTAAACTGATTTAAGTCATCCTCAAAAGGCCTTGGAATTAGAAGTCATGTCTCGGCTACATTCAAGACATAAAATGAGAATGTAAACAAATTTTTTGAATCTGGCCGACAGGCTTTTAATTGCTTGGGCCCGTATTCTCACATAATGTGTTTATTTCCTATGGCAACGCACGTCTGTCTCTCTCTTATACGTTAAATTGACATAAAGTTATGTCCTTTCTTGTTTATTATATTAAATACGACTATAATCGTAAGATCAGAATACGGGCCATGGTCTTTTGAGGATGACATTTCAATCAAACAATTTGTTTTCGTTTATTAATACTTAATGTTTGTAATAATGCACACTCGTTATATTTTCATCTCATTTTAACCTCATGTAATAATAAGAGATGAAGATACACTAAGTGTGCACCAGTGCAATCAGTGGAAAACGCCACAATACCTCTTCTGCAAACTGTTTGGTTCGCATAATTTCTTCAGCTGTTTGTTCTCGTTTGGGGATTGCGATTGTGATATCATGATTGGTCCTTGTCATAACGACGGTGTGTTCAGACATCTCTTCGAGTAGATCCTCCAAATTACAAAGGCCATACTCTACAGGATTGAAAGGTTTTAGCAGCGCGCGTTCGTAAACAGCAGCAAATTCGGCAGTTGTAAGTTGCTTGGCCACCTGAGTTTTTAATATGCGCAGAAGATCCGACGTGAAACGACGCATCTGCGCCGAATGAGTCAACGTGATTAGACGTCTAGGGCCATCACCTAGAATCTACACAAAAATCGTACCTATAATTTATTTGCTTAAGTCATTAAGTCAATATTGGTTAATAAGTTTCACATTTTGCAATTTGTTGATAATTTATCAAATCTGATTTGGAATTGCTTTGTCAACCTGCAATCAACAGATGGCGACACTAATCAAAACACTGGCGACAATAAACCAGAAGCTGCGCCCATTAGCCGCCATTTTACACATACGTCTGTCTTATAAAAATATAATTTTTTGTTGCTAGAAACACACATTTGTAAAAAAGAAAGTAAAGCTAAGACATGCCATCTAAATGTCATAGTTGATAAAAAAATGTACAAGTCGGTCAGTAAGCAAATGCAATAGTTCCAACTAACCTGTATCACATTTGATATAACTTGCGATTCAAGCAGATCAATCAACTTAGTGTATCCGTAGTCAGCTACCCGACACTGGCGACCAAAGTGATGATGATACGCGGGAATAAATCGACTCAATAATAACTGACAGCGATCCGTAGTCTTCAACAAATCGACAACTTCGCGGCACAACAACTGCATGTTTGGAACGATCGATGGTGATACACATTTCAAAACAGCCTCTGGAAAGTAGAAATTTGCAACGACACCCGGTTTAAGGGGTAAAAAGTAACAACACTTACCTTCTTTCTCGCTGTCAGCTACTTTCAGTCCGATTTCTCTCTTGATGTACTTAATATTACGATTGGGCCCTTCTAGCTTCAATTTTACGTTACTAACACAAGTGACTAGATGTTCTAAAGGTACTCCGGATTCGTCGACTGGCAGTGGTTCACTAAATTCTAATTCGTAGCAATTCGGGAAACTGCAACATATGTATAATTAGTAAAGTTATTTAAAATCACAACCATAACTATCTCAGAATAGACACAAAATTGATTTATTTTATTATAAATTGGATTATTTTGTTGTATTTGTGTAATGGCTATGGGGAAAACAAATGCAGTGGCTTCGATTCAGTCATGGGGGGTTCCAGAATGTTTTCTTGAACCAAATTTTAGATTATTCTGTATTGTAAGTGGGAAAGTGGATGTCGCCACCTAGCAACAAAACAGCGAACTCGGGAGTACATGCGTAGAGGGCAGCACTACCTTTTTGGTATTTTTGTAGGGGCTAGGGTATATTAGCATAATTGCCAACCTGAGAGATTTATCCCTTTTTGGAGATCTTTTACACTCAAAAGGCAAAATGTGTTCAAAAACACCCGCGCGTGGATCATGACTTGAGATAACAACAAACAAAGTATGTCTTTACTTATTAAGTGCATGTGTCATACGAACAAAAATAAACAGTAAAGTAAATTGAGGTTATAAAAAGCTTTACACTTACCGTTCAAGTCCACCAGATTCAATTATTTTAAAACTCGATTCCTGACTTCAAATAATTTTTATTAAATGGATTAGTGACAAACAGAAACAAGAGAGAAACAAAATTGTAACCTCAAAACTGGTTATGGTTATGTTCAGAGCACCGACATACGTTTATTAAACCAACGCCAACTGCAAATGCGGGAGTTTCTGAACGCACGTTACAAAGGTATTATTTTAGTTAAAAACGATTATTTTGATAGAGTTTGAGCTTTCTGTAGTGCCAATGAGACAATCCTCAGATCTGTCTATATTTCTTTTATTGTAATGAGTAACTAAAGTTACACGATTTAGTAACTTTCACTGTTGAAACCTGACTTCTTTTAGTTCCCGTATTTTACAAATGGGACTTTTAGGTTATGTGTTGGTTTTAATGTTCAACATTATATTGAATACATAATACCAAAATGTGGTTCGTAATGGATTTCCAAGTCATTTTTGAAAATTACATTTTGCAATTGACAACGAAATTTTGACACATGATAATTTGATTAATAAAACTTTAAATTCAATACCAATCGCTTTTGTAAGACAACATAAGAACAAGAAAATCACACTTAGTTACTCATTACAAAACTGAATGGAGTTTAGTGTTTTCGATTTCTTGAGCACTCTCAGAGTATTTCCATTTCCTATTAGACATAAGGTTAAAACAAGATGACATAATGACAAAACTGAATGCTCTAGAAAATGCTATTAGAGAAGAGAAATTATCGCATTATCGGTGGTAATTTTTATGCCTTAAAATTGCAACAAGGGAATTTTTGAAAACAAAATTATTTAAATTTGAAGGCAAATCTCGACAAAATGCATCATAAAAATGGCTTAAAATTGCAATTCGACGGAAAAGAGAAGCATAAAAGGAAATTTTGTCCCAAAGTGAGAGAAAAACGACTGTCATTAGTTGACAATTTGTCAAGTCTTCAGCGCACATGTTTATAAATAAAATCAACGTTTACGCATTTTTCTACAAAGTGGTCAAGATACACTATTTGAGTTGGCGGTAATGATTTTTTTTTAATGGTACGACTGGAGTTGTTGAACTCTTGATACTGACAGCCGTCACTTTTCAAGCATCATATGACATTTCCAATTCAAATTGAAGCGATCATTTTTATGCACATAACCTACAATCTTGTCGTTTAGATTACGTTAAATAAACCAACAAGACATTCGTCCAATTGCAATGTTGCAAATAGCCAAATAAAAAATGCTGTTATTTATATTGCCAACTCAAACTGTTATTCTTGACAACGTTGTAAGGTGAAAGTTACACCTTTCAATCATTTCTCAACATACTGTATAATCCGAATATTATTTTGTTAAAATTTTTAATATTATTCATATAATTGTATTTTTCTTAATATTTACAGATGTTTATGTTGAAATGTTCCGTTTCTTTTTACTTTCATCCATAATACTCCCTCCCCCTCTCCCCCCGGGTCGGCTTTGTTTCGCCTCCCCAAAATTAAAGTTGGTTACCTTATCTGTATATTATCAATCAACTTCAATTTAAATTTGAATGTCAATTAGAATGTGATTGACATTTTGTTAAATCCACATAAAATGTCACATTCTACAAAGTGGTCAAGAATAGCCGTTTGAGTTGGCAATATAACAAAAGCATTTTTTTGTTCGGCTATTTGCAACACTGCACATTGCAACCAGATATATGTTTTGTTAGTTTATTTGGCATAACCTGAACAGTGAGAAGTTTGTAGGTTATGTGAATGAAAATTAGCATTTTAATTTGAATTTGAAATGTCAAACGACGCTTGTAAAGTGATGGCTGTCAGCGTCAAGCCGTCACTGTAACATTTAAAAATAAAATTTACCACTGCCAACTCAAGCAGTGATTCTCGTCCACTTTGTAGTATAAGCATTACTTAAAATTACGCTCTCCTTAATATGTTGGTAGCACCCACCGTCAGAGTGCTCTACAATAGCGAATCGAAAAACTTTAAAGCAACTTTAAATTTAAAATCCTAGTTTGTAGTGATGCAGTTTATTAATTAAATTGCAATTTAGTGGACTTTTAAAAAAAGTGCATCACCTGTCGCCATAAAAAGGAACTAATATTAAATTTTTTATAAACTTAAATGAAAAATCTGTGTATTTATTATTGCGTCTGGATCTTACGATGCAAAATTATTGAAACAAAACCTGAGAACCATATTTACCTTTAAACCAAACTTTAAATTACTTTTGTATTGCGAATGGGTGTCGCCATCTAGCGAGAGACTAGCGAACTCCGAAATACACGCTCAGAGGGGTACGAGAAATTGAAAAGAAATTTGAGGTTAGCGTCACGTAAGTTCATATAGAGTTGAAGATTTTTCGTGCTATTTGTGTGAGTATATTATAATTTCACTGAAAGTAGTATGATTAACTGACCTTAAAAGCGGCAACGTTCCCATATGAGTTGATAACATGTGACTTAGTTTCGTGGCTAATACTTTCAAAGGCATCTGTATGTTAGGTAGCTGCGAAGTCTCAGGTTCACCCCAACCTCGACTTTCCAATCCGTTGGGACAATGCACCGTGCAATACATCAAGGACATCTGGAACGGAAAAAGTTACAACCCCTATTCGCCGAACAACACAAATGAAAACCGACTCGATTAAAATTTGTCGTTGGCGAAGTCCGAATTTCTGGCCTGAGTGATATAATACGTTCTCCGACTTCATCGGTGACCCTGCACACGTCCTTCAGTTTGTTGATTTCGGATACAGATACGTTAGTGTGGAATCGGCTTTGCAAGAGTTCGATTAACTTGAATAACGGCATGCGATTTCCAGGTACTTCCTGAAATATTTTCTTTGTAAGTCCAATAATATGCTTTCTCATAGAGGAAATTAATGAGTGGAATCAGAGTACGCTCCGGTAGAATTAATCGAAGGCAATCACAAGCTCGACTTTCACGTTGTGAGAAAGGAACTCGATGAATGCCTCATATCGGCCTACGGAATTTCATCATGACAGAGTAGTATGTCCGAATTAATGAATTAATTAAAATTTTGAAAAATCCTACCTGCAAGAGTGCAACAATCATTTCTCTCAACTCGCACGGATCGAACGTTTGAATTTGGGCGTATGAGATTGTAAGTCTTTTATAGCCTAATTTGTAGTGATGCAGTTGAGAGATCGCATACTGAGCCTCCTGCTGCGTGCTAACTTTCACGATTGCAATTGGACTACCATCGACTCGCGTACTTATACTCAAATTCAAAATCTAAATAACACAGGACATGCTTCAATTTTTATACAATTTTGAAATCGCCTTTTTGAGTTTCATATGAATTCAGTTTTTACTTTACTAGGAACTTAAATAATTCAAGCAAGTACATACCATTACGTATTCTTTTAAAAGATCCGTTAAGATCCTTCGTAAATCCTTAATATCAATTGTTGGATCTAAGTTTGAGATCATTAGTTCTATTGGTGTTGCATTATGACCTTGGACGGAATTTTTATTGAAGGTACTTGTGTAAAGCCCCTGTAAGAAATTTACTATGAGATAAGAACAGTTTAAAGTGTTTTGAGACTTCTCTTTAAAACTGAATGGTAAATAATAATTAGGAAATTGAATTAAATTTAATTATAATGACATAAATTTGCTTTTACTTCACTGGAGAGTCAATCAATTAATAATTGATTAATATCTAAGTATGATTGTAATTAACATCAATTGCATTTAATCCAATTAAATAGTTTACTTGCAGATCACAATGAAATTTAATTGCAGCTAACATAATTCTTAATTGTAATTAAATATTTTTAATGACGATTATTAAAAAAAAAAGTGATGTGAGCTTAATACACTTGAAATATGCAAGTTGCAAATAAAATTGAAAATAATGACCTTGCTGCTTTCGGTGTGTTCGTTTGAAGTATGAGGACCAGGCAATTTGTTTGATGTGAAAACACCACCACATGCCTCATCCTGATTTACGCAACTTCTTCGCTCGTTGCTTGAATTTTGAAGAGGTGGCCATATTTGTTCTGCTATATTCGAAACGGACTGGAATAAATCTTGTGCGATCAGGGGTGGTTTTGTCTGAACTTCCTTTAAAGAAATACGAAATTGATTAGTAATTGAACCCCCTGCCCATTCTAACCGAATTGCTTTATTTTTAATAATCAGAGGTGCTTTCGAAAATTCTCATGGTCACATAAGGAACTGCAGACGAGGAGCTCGACTTATACAACTCAAACTCGGCCTTATGTTTGTCATCACGTGTGCAAAATTGATTAGAATGGAAATAAAAGAAATACTTGCCTGATCTTGATAAGTCTTCCAAGTATCTTTTGCAGAATTTTGACTACCTGAATAACATATGCCTGCGTCCTGCACAGGATACACCTGCGTTGGTACTGTGTACGTCTGTACTGGATGCACATCAAGCCCCTTTGTCTTGCGACCTGAACATTTACATTAAAATAATAATAATAAAAAGTGAGTGCTCAAAACTCACTCGGATAATTTCTGGCAGGTGAGTCTCTAGAACTCGCTGGGTTGGAGACTCTAATTTTATATCCGAAAACATCTTCCCCTTTTAAACGTCTCTGTGCCCTGAAACACAACGAATAAATTTATTTTAAGCACGGCGATGAAATTACAAAAAAATTTTCCTAATTCACTTCTATTTTAATCAGCAAATTCCACTAACCTGTCTTTATTATAAGGTCTATAATGTGACATATCTTGAAGAGATGTTTCAAGTTTGATTTAATTTCACTGTGTGAATATTTTTAATGCAACATTAATTAACATGTTAAACAGATAAATAACTCGCCCGTACTGAATTTTATCACGGCACACGTTCGATAGTTTTTGTAATTCCAGTTTTTGCTGCAACTAAAATCGCGTGGAAGAAATTCCAATTTTCAGGGTTATTTTGGTTGGCAAGTGTTGATTTGAATTTTAACAAATAATTTAAAAATAAATATACTCTAAAATAATTTAATTCATAAAGCACTTAAATGAATTTCCTTGATTGGTGATATAAAGTGTAAATAAAAAATATCTCCAATCTTCTTGTCTATTGAAAATTTATGAAACCAAGAAATGCAAATAATTATTAATATTCCTTGAAGAACTCTCTCAAGGTTAAATGATAAATCATCTTGAGGAAGCCCAGCACTTATCTAATCTACGTTTTTCAGTACACAGACAGTTTTATTTATTTAGATTAAATGATAAACTATTTTATCAGGATTTTTCGAATTCCTGTAGTAAACATACATTTTCCTTCGGTTAATAAAAGAATATCGTAAAAGAAAATCGCTTAGTATCTAGCAAAGCAATGACTTTTTGGTCTAGTACTGCACAAGCTAGTTGTAGTATTGGACTAGTTATTAGTATAAATAAGAACGATTGTTTTCATCGATGACTTTACCAATTAATAATAATCACACTGTACAAATCAGTTTGCCAGAAAAAACAAGGCAAATAAAAAAGCATAAATTTGCCATAATTTTCAACAAATAAAATATTAAAATTTCTTTTAAATTTGAAATGAATTTCAACAATAAATTTTAGTTGATCGTTAATCAAGCTGATTTAATCGAATATTACTACATACAACAATTCTGAAGGAATCTATGGATGTTCAATATTTAATAGTACACTGTGATCAACAATGATTGAATAAGAATTTTTGATTGACTTCACACCGATGTCTTTATAGATAGTAAACAGCTGTTGCTGGCTGAAATATTGACATTTCGGAAATATTCCAAATGCAAACCTTCAATCATTGTGGATCGTAGTGTATAAGTCAATGGATCACATTTTTTCTTTACCTTACCAAATTGTTTCATGCATTTCTCTTGAAATTTAACTTAATTTTTATATTTTTATCTAATGAAAATTTTACAATTTACACCCCTTTGCTTCTAAACCCCCTAATCACATACTTAAAACTTAGGAACTTTCTACTTTTTAAGCTGACTGGAGATTATTGTTGATTATTTGGAATTTCAGATAATAACAACAAGACTGCTAAGTATTTTTTTTTGTTTACTTAATAAATGATATTAAAATGCAGAATTTCTATGTTTTAATTAAGAATCTCAAATAGCAATATTTGTTTAAAGTCATATAATTTGACAATGTAAAATTATATAAACGATGCAATTTAAAGTCATCCCCAGTGTTGCCAGAAAAAAAAACATAAACTACTAGTGTTTTCGATTGAGTGCTCTAGAGAATAAGTATTCTTATCTTATTTTAACCTCATGTAATAATAAGGGATGGAGAAAATCAGCAACCGCTTTTTTATATCGAGAAAAGCGTCAACGAAATTGGGAAAACATTGTTGGTGATAAATCCAGTTAGTATTAATAATTACTATTACTATTACGTTACTATATGTCCGCGTGATTAATAACACTAATATTTTATTTATATTTGTTCTTTACGTGCGCTTTAAAGTATAATATTTTAATGTGATTGATTTTATTGCACAGGAATGTACTAGTCATAATTAGTTATTTATTTTCACCAATTAAACACTTTTTCAACTCAATCGCTGCACACACTCCTGTGGCAATTCTAACGTTTTCCCTATTTCAGTAGTTACGAAAGTGGCCACCAGAGGTCAGCTACTTTGTTATTTTCTCCTATTAGTAATAGATGGCCTGAAGAGTAGGGTAGTAATAAATTTTCTACTATAGTAATAGATGTCACCATCGAAATCATGATAGTAGCTTCTTATCCAACCAACGTCAATTTTAGAATTCAGTTGTTATTTAAAAAAATAGATGGCGGTAAATTAGCCAAAATTGTCGCTGTAAAGCAGTGTTACCAGATTGGGCGAAATTCCGCCAATTAGGCTATTTAGTGTAAAGTTTAAGCTACTCTTTCTTATTTCAATTTTTCTTTTTATATTTAAATGCATCACGTAAGCACTTGCATAACAAAAGTACTTTTTTTGTCGTCAACATACGAGTGTCCCATTTTCGATGGTATTCCGTATGTAACTCCGTTAATGACGCGAATTAAAAAAAAAATTGATCACACAATATTGGGTCAATTTTTACGCTGATTCCAAAGGTTCAATCAAACATTTTCTATTTCTTACCGCCTCCGTAGTACAGTTGAAAACCGAAAAATTTTCCAAATACGAATAACGTTTTTGTTTTTGAAGTTATCGAATTTATTCGACTCTTAACGTAGATCATGGCTTCTTCATTAAAACATTAAAAAAAAAGTTCATAAATTTTGAAAAGTCTTTTAATGGTGTCAAAGCAAACTATGACTTCTATTAAAAAAAAAAACAAATGTTGGGTTCGTAACACGATTATTATGAACTTTTTATGTGATTTAATTAAGACACAACATCAGAGTTGATAAAAAATCATGACTTTTTAAAAAAAAACAAAAAAAAATCACGATTTTGTATTTTATTGATTTTTTTATTTTTATTATCTTTTTACATAGAAAATGCAATTGACATTAACAATAACGAATAATTTAAAATAACAATAACGACTAAGATACGTCTTGTTCAAACTTGCAAATGAAATAACTTATGTGTAACGCAGCAGTAAATAAGGTTGCACCACTTTGCACTTTCATATAAACAAAAGAAATGTTTGTCAGAACTTGAAAATTCGGTTGTCTTTATAATGCGGGGATGACGCGAGTTGTCGCTATTTTTTAGTCTACATCGCGAAGTGCGCTTCGTAACGATAACGAGTAATAAAGTGTGTAATACTTCATAACAGTGCATAAAAGTCCATCTATATTGATATGTCTTCTCATAGAAGTGATAGGAAAAAAGATCCTATTTGGGAACGTTTTATTGACAAGTCGTGTAAATCTGCTGGAAAAAGAGGAAGTCAAGCTACTTGTAAAAAATGCAATGGCTTGTGGAACGTATGAAAAACCACTGGGAAAAATGTGCTTCAAGTAATATAGAAAAAGAAACAAAAACAGATAATGGAAGTGCCTCTGCAGGAATAGTGGCAAATGTACAATCGTACACACTAGAAGAGGACACTTTGGATAGTGCCCCATTGCTCATAGCTTTAACTTCATCAATTAAAAAAAGAAAGGTATCTGATTCTAGTTCTGAGTCTTTATCTTCTTTTGTCGTGCGTATAACGAAGTCTAGTAAAGAGGAACAAATTGCTAGGGCTTTTTATGCAACAAATAGCAACTTCACATGTGTTGAACAACCGGAAGTAATGTGTTGCGCTTTTACAGCCTGGATATATATCATCCTCTAGATATGATGTGTCTAACCGACTGGTAAATGAAGTGTACAATGAAGAGAAAAGTAAATGTTTTAAAAATTTATCGGGAAATTCGGTTTGTCTGTCATTGGATGGATGGTCCAATGTCCATAGTGCAAAGTCACTACGGAAAATGGGTTCTCCTTTTTAGTAGATACTTCTGGAAATCCACATGCATCTGCATATTTAACAGAACTTGCAATAAACCTAATTAAGATGCTGAAGACTGAATATCGCTGTGCAGTAAGCAGTTTTTAGCAGATAATGCTACTAATATGAATGTAATGAGAAATCAGATCACAGAATTAAATGTTATTACATACGGTTGTGCTCCATACATCTTAAACTTATTATGTAAGGACCTGGAAATTAGTGAAATTAAGGAACTTGTTACGTTCATTGTAAAACAATCATTTTGCTTGCTTATTTTACCTAGTGACGTAAGATGGATATCACTTGCCAACTACTTACATGGTTTTGTTGAAGCATGACCCAAACTTTTTAAAATTAGCGAGGGACATAAAAATGAAATCGACAGTATAGTAAGGCAGAAACTTTCGAATATTTATTTGAAAAGAACAGCTGAAGATTTCTTAACAATACTGAATCCGATATCTGTTGCAATTGATAGGCTTCAAAGAAATAATGCAATTCTATCAGACATTGTAGAACAATTAAAAATACCAGAATCACATTTTGAGGAAACTGAATTTACTCTAAGCCAAATGCAAAAATGTAGACATCGCTATGAACAGAGTATCACTCCATACCATTTGCTAGCTTTCCTTCTGAACCCACGAAAATGGTGCATACATTAACAGAAAGTGGAAAAAATTGTGCTTTAAATGCTGCAAATGATTTATACCCCAACACTGGTTTACTACCATTGATTATTAAATTTCTGGCTAAATTCGAGCCATTTGTCGAAATAATGTTTCACGAAGAAATTCTTAAAAGCACAAATCCATTGGAATGGTGGAAATCTCAACGGAATATTGAGGTTATTGATAAGTTCTTCACGATTATCAAACAATTTTTATCTGCTGCAGCTTCTTCAGCCTCCGTTGAAAGGATATTTTGAACATTTGGTTTAGTTCATTCTTTAGAAATCGCTTAGGGACTGAAAAAGCTGCTAAATTAGTTTTTCTTTATAAACACTATAATTAAAAAATGAACTTAAAATGTCTCTTTTTAAGTACCTGAACCATGTTTTATTTTCTTTTTAAATTTAAGTTTAGTTTACCTACATGTTCTTTTTAGGCAGGTAGTTTTAGATATGTAGATAATCTAACATTAAATAAATTGTTCTTTTTATTTGAATTTTCTGAAGTTTGATTTATTTAGATTAGTTTTTTTTACACGATTTGATTTAAATCATTTAAATTAAAAAAAATCAGTTGATTTAAATCGTCGCAACCTCGATCTACGTCAAAAGTCAAATAAAAATATCCTTATCATTTTTTGATATCTTTTAAAATTAGCATAAAAAGCCGACCAAATATTGTGTGCTCAAAATACCATCGAAAAATGGGACACTCTCTACACGTTTATTTTCTGTGATGAACCTGACTAAAATGAAGGATCGTAATAAACTACAAATGAAGAAACACCGTTCACTATTCAGACTGAAAATGTATCTTACAGATTATAATACTGTTGAAAAACTATCTTTCTAAAAAGATACCGCAGAAATTTAAAAATGATGTAAGTGTACAGAGTGACACAAGACACAAGGACTGACACATTAGTGCGGCAAAGGTCAATAACTACACTGTGATACACAACATCTGGGGCGACAGACGAGTCAGACGCATTGGGACTATCATGCTCCACCGTTGGAGTTCGCTCCAGATCTCCAACGGCGGGTTCGAATCGGTACATCAGTTACTATTACCGTAACTGCTAACAAAACAAAATAACCCAACCCAGGCAGATAGAAAACAATCAGCTACTCTTAGCAGACCGGCAGTCGAGTAAGTGACCCAAGGCCACACTCCACCTGGCAAACAAGACACAAGGACTGTGATATAAAAATTTATATATAAAAATTGTACCTACAATTGTGAAAATACCAGGTGATTTTTAAAGTTTTCTATCAACTCTTGCCACGGAATTTGGACGGCATCTCTTAGCTTTATTGTAAAGCAGCATCAAGGAATGCAATGACGTACTTTTCACTTAAACTAAGACTAAATTTAAAAATCGCTCGGTATAATCAAATATACCGGTTGTCCCACAAAGAAGTGAAACACACAAAACATAAAAATTTTTTAAATAGACTTTTGACATGTTTAAAGGGTTAAGGCGAAGAAGTATACTATCTACTATTTGTATGACTTTTAAGCATTGGAGCATCAAAATTTGCAAATTGTAATAAAAACAACTGATTGATTTTTAACCTCTTTTTTACTTGAACATGTCAATTATATATTATATTTCGTTTTATTTATAACAATATAATCAAATAACTTTCATGATAAAATTGGCCATGCAGAATAAAGAAAAGATATTTTTATCCATATATCTTTGTACCATTACAGTTCCGGAATTTAAAAAAGCTACAAGTCTTACAAGTAGTGTAAATCAATATCTATCTGATTGACATAAGCGCCTACTATTACATCATGTAAAATGACACAATAATGCATAATTCTACTATGCTTTTTAGGAGTCTAGAAAACCACACTTTTTCAATTAATGTAATTTTCCATTATAGTAATAGATGTCACCATCAAAATCATGGCGGTAGCTTCTTATACAACCAACGTCAATTTTAGAATTGAGTTGTTATTTAAAAAAATAGATGGCGTTAAGTTAGCCAAAATTGTCGCTGTAAAACAGTGTTGACAGATTGGGCGAAATTTTGCCAATTGGGCTATTTGGCGTAAGAAAAATCTTTTTAGGAGTCTAGAAAACCACACTTCTTCAATTAATGTAATTATTTGCGCTTTTTCGGCAACATTTAAATGCGGCACGTTATCACTTTGGCAATTATTTTCACTTACATGTAATTTCAAACAAAACCAAGTTCACAGCGAGACATTTTAAGTGTATGCTTTTTTAAATTCCGGAACTATACAGGCTGTCGCATTTTCGATGGTATTCTACAGGTGTCTGCATTAATAACCGAAATTAAAAAAAAAAAAAAAAAAAAACGAGCACGCAATACTGGGTCAATTTTTTATGCTAATTTGAATGATTAAATCAAAAATTTGTAAATCGTGGTACAGTTGAAAAACGAAAAATTCATCAAAACTTCAACAAAGAAAGTGGACAGATGCAAGCAAGCTCCATAAAAATGATAGATCAAAGGAGTGCATCTACAGTGAATACTTCCCGAAGTGTTGCAAACCACATTTTTTAATTGGGAAATGCTTCAGATGTGGTAAGAGTAACCACAAGGCAAGGCAAACACACCTGTCAGGCAAAAGCATCACTTGCAGAAATTGTGGGAAGTTGGGTCACCTATAAAGACTAAGTTTAGAAAACAAAGAACAATACGAATAATCTTCAGAAGATCAATGTTAATCAGAAAGAAAATTTACAACCCGAAGAAATGTCAATTATCACTATGAGACAGATTAATTCACTGCATTTGGATGAAATCATGAAAATAAGAACTGCCAAATGGAATTTGACACACACTGGTGGGGTGTAATGTCAACAATGTCATATAACTTGTTCTGAAAACTATGTCCAAACAAGAAGCTAAAACCTGCGAAAGAAACAATACATGTATACATATTCAGAAGATTCATTAAAAATCAAAGGTTAGTGTTAAGTTAATAGTTAATTAAATTACATTAAAATAGAATTTGGACTAAAATTTCGAATAATGTATAAAATTAATTGGAATGGAAAAAGAGTGGAATACAATTATCTATAAGTTTCTGTGAATATAACAATACTTAGTTTTTCATGCGAGCATTTTTCACACTTAAGTATTTGGCAAAATTGGGCTAACTTATGTGAAATGTTTGACGATATATTTGAAGAAAAATCTGGCAACTCTGTTGTAAAATTTAAAGTTATCAAGTTCTTTAGAAAGTAAGTGAAAAAAAGAAAAAGGTTTTAGCGAATAACATTGGTCATTCTAAGGCCATGAAATTAAAAATCATGTTATACTAGATTCAAAATATTCTTAAACTTTGAGTCAAGCTAAGACATGATTTAAAATTCCCAAGCCTCCTGAGAATGACTTTAAATTGAATCATTTGCTATAAATTATTAATTATGTTGTTACACCTACAGACATGGTTTTTCTTTTCTAGCAAATACAAAACATTCGTTTTAGCTACCTGGTTGCAAAGTCCAAAGATGAAAATCGTAGAACGGCAGTTCCTCGTTCCGTGTCAATGCTGACCACTCGCCCTCCACAGTTGTTTGATAAATACCCCAACCTGCACTTCAACTTGCCTTTGTCATAACTAATGGGCAAGTTCGATATGAACAATTCATACTGTGTGGAACTCTAAAATACCTTGGTTAATTGAGCACACACCGGCACGCCGGTCTTTACCTTGAGCTTTAACTCGGGCAAATTTTCAGTTATGCTAGAAAACGTGTAACTTTCGTTTGCGCACAGTATCAAAGCATCGGCCACGTTAGAATTATGTACTAAAATAACGTGTATTTTCTTACGATATCTTAAATCTGAAAGGTCGGCTGCGAAATTAACATCACCGGATATTAAAATGACGGCTGAAGGCGCGGGATGCGTCTCTGCGAACCTTCGCAGGGACTGCCTCAGTTTCTCATCGGCGGCGTTCTTACTCGTAGAAGCTACGTGTATTAAATTTATCTGAAACGAGTGCGGCAGTGAAAACTTCCTTTAGCTTTAGTCGGCGTAGGTGACGTACTTGTGCGTCATGTAAGTCTTGTATGATTTGAGCGTTTTCTTTTTTAACATCACAAACGACTATAAACTCAGCTTCTCTATACCCGTCGAAAAATATTTCTCTTATTTTCTGTACAACCGACGAGGCGCTTTTATTCTTAGGTACCTGGCAGTTCTCGATGTCCCAGAACACTCCGATTGGTGGTAGAGCTCTCGGATTTTTCCTGCGGCTCCTTCGCTTAATCTTAACTATTTTACCATCGCTTATCGAACTGTCCGACTGACAACTTACACTACAGCTGGTATTGTTTGCACTCTTGCACAACCTGGGAGCCGGAGGGAACACGAATTTTGGCCTCACGTAATCCGAAGAGTTTGAATCGAAGTTGTTCGATTCGTCGGTTGAATCGATTTTCGATTCGTTTGAACTTGATGTATTCATGATGGTTGTTGCTTTGTACTTACATAAATCTATTAAAATATGTACATGCTTTTGTAAAAATAATTTTAAAAATCTGTTTGTATAACGGTTATTAACGTAAACACATTTGAAGACAGTCTGCAAGCGTACGTGCTGCGGAAACAAACGAAATATCGACGGAAGTTCCCACCAGACAAAAGTCCCTAGAAATATCTCAAGTGTTTTCAGCATTTTTGTTTATTATTAGATTCAATCGCTTAGACTTTAGCACAAACACTTAAATTAATTAATTAATGAGCAATATTATTTCGAAAAGATTTAATTTCATTGACAACACTGGGACCTTTTTGTTTTCAACCATGTTACCAATTTAGTGATTATCGACAGATAGTAAATAATAACGATTTTATTTGATCATACATAACATTTAAGCATAATTTGAGACAAATGTGTAATTACAAGCCGTATATGTAACGTGCTGTACGTAGGATTGCAACACTACACATATATCACAGTTGGCAAGACTAACAACGCACTGTCTTCCTTGACATGTAACTAGCAGTAAGAAAACGTAAGTTTTGTAATTTATTTACATTAAAAGATAAAGAAAACATAACATAATGTAAAGATCTATTATTTTTTAAAATTAGATTACTTTTGAATTCTTATTAATTTGTTTTCTTTGTTTTGTCACCGTTTTTTAATTTTTTTTTATTATTATTAATCTATTAATTGTGTTGTAAAACAGATTGTCTTTTGCTTAGATTATTTTTGAATTCTTATTAATTTGTTTTCTTTGTCTTGTCACCGTTTTTTATTTTTTTTTTTAATTATTAATCTATTAATTGTGTTGTAAAACCGATTGTCTTTTGCTTTTCTTACTTTTTTAAATTTGATTATTTTTCAATTTTTGTTATTTTGTTTTCGTTGTTTAGTCTGTTTAGTTTTCGGTTGGTAACTGACGACTTCAGTTTTCATCGTCTGGCAACACTGCTGTTGTAGGTATATTATCACTATAAAATTAAATCAGAAATTAATTTGGCTTGCTTATAGGGTGTTTACAAATTCTTCAAATATCCAACAGTGCTAGTAGCAAAATTGCCCATTTTAAACCATGACAATTAAAAATTGAAAATAGGCAACCCATTCTACTTCCGTGATTTTAGGACACTATGAAAATACGAAGTTCTTTTGATATGATTGATGGGTTGTCTTTTCTAAAACCTTCAGTGATCACGATTTAAAATGGGCACCCTGTACAATAGAATACGCTCGCAAAGTTTCTATGTTTTTAAAACTATTTATTGCGTTATTTTAAAACATTCAACAGCGTCATCTATTGAAACTTGCCGATAGATTTCTTTTCATTTGTTTCGATGAGGGTGATTCATTGGTTACCGACGGGTTATAATGAAAAACCACTATCCATTGAGCATTGAGTTTCAACTGACAGTCAGTCCTGGACGGTCACAAAAAATGAACTGCGTTGTTATATTACGATCAACAGCGCCATCTGCTGAAACATGACGAAATTTCTTTTTCGTTTGTTTTAATTATTTCATTTATGAATACGTTCGCAAGTTTCTATGTATTTAAAACTATTGCATTATTTTAAAACATTCAACACCGCCATCTGTTGAAACTTGCCGATAGCTTTCTTTTCATTTGTTTCGATGTGGTGATTTAATTGGTTACTGACGGGTTATATTAAAAAACCACAATCCATTGAGCATTGAGTTTCAACTGACAGTCATTCCTGATTCCTGGACGGTCACAAAAAATGAGCTGCGTTGTTATATTACGATCAACAGCGCCCTCTGCTGAAACATGACGAAATTTTTTTTTCGTTTGTTTTAATTATTTCATTCATGAATCTACAGTATTCTGCTTCGTAGTCTTTTGTTTTTATTTATTTTTTTTTGAAATATTGTTAATATATATTTTTTAAAATTTTGTTTCATTTGTTTTGTCACTTTTCCTTCCACTGATGTTTTTTTTTAAACTTATTCTTCTGAATTGTGCTACAAAATTGATTTAAAGTCCACTTTCCACAACTACAAAATTGATTTAAAGTCCACTTTCCACAACCATTAGTTCACCATATTTGGAAATTTCTGCCTGCTATCTAATATTATAATAAAGAAAACCGTTTTAAAATTCGAATTAACAGTCATACAGTATTTGCTGAACGCGTTCATTTTGTCTGTTTTTTTTATTCTATTTAAAATTTTACTATTTCGTATGTATTAAAAAAAATATATTATGTCACTATCTTTGCTTTCTTATCGTTTTTTTTTAACTATTGTCTTCCGTTTTCATGATTTTTTGAATTTGATTATTTTTGAATTTTTATTATTTTGTAACCTTTACAGCTTTTTCTCTTTATAATCTAAAGTGTGTTCAAAAACACCCACGTTTGAAGTTGGCCATGACTTGAGATAGTAACAAACAAAGTATGTCTTTGCTTATTAATTGCAGGTGTCATACGAACAAAAATAAACAGTAAATTGAGGTTATGAAAAGCTTTACACTTACCACTTACTTCAATTAATTCCACTAAATTATAAAAGATGATTAAAATGCCCAACACCGGATTCAATAAAAATAATTAATTAAAAAAGGATTAATGACAAACAAAAGCAAGAGAGAATTAATTCTACAACAAAATTGTAACCTTAAAATTGGTTTTAATTTATTATCAATCTACTGAATTACTTTGTAATATCGACCGTCTTTTGTTTCTGTTTTTCTTTAACTTTGTGCATTTTTAATGATTTGTTTGTTTTATGTTTCTGAATCTAGTAACAAATTTTAGGGAGTTTCTATGTCGAAAAGGGATATTTTTTGCAATTCTAGGGGATTTCTTGGTTGGTAACACAGTTAACAAGTTTAAAATTGACTGAAACTGTAACATACATTGGGTGCGTTCAGCGGACACAACTGTAGAGTATGTTGACTTGTTTGGTACGCTAAACGGTTAATGGTTACTTGTATCGACTGCCAACAGTTGTCGAATTTACTCACCAGAAATAATTGATGGTGAGAGCGGTGCCAGTAAGTTATTTGTTTTTTCGAATTGGGGATTTCTTGGTTGGTAACACTGCTAACAAGTTTAAAATTGATTGAACTACAACATACATTGGGTGCGTTCAACGGACTCAACTGTTGAATATGTTGACTTGTTTGGTACGCTGAACGGTTAATGGTTACTTGTATTGACTGCCAAATTTACTCACCAGAAATAATTTACGGTGAGAACGGTGCCAGTGAGTCATTTGCTTTTTCGAATTGCCGAAAACTCGGTTTTTTTATTATAATTATGATGAATAATACTGTAATGTTGTAAGAAGTATAACCTACAATTACTTTCTTACTATATAATCTAGAATAACTATTTATAATCATAATGTATGAAAACCTAACCTCACTCCAGATGTCAAATATCGATTGATTAATAATAGTAAGTTGTTATAGTAACTTGTTTAAATTCAACCTAAATGAAACACGTTTCTGGTTTTAGTCAACTGTTGTTTCCGCTGAATGCACCCATACGATGTTAATTTTTAATCAAATCGAAGGTTGATGTGAAATTGAATTGACTTCAGGTTGGAATCGCATCATGTTGGCATCTTCTAGCACCGACGTTTTGTTCTCCAGTGCCTAAGAACTTCATGGCTGCTGCTTTTCGTTAGTCGTTGAGTTGAGACTGAACAACAGGAATGTTAAATTATGTCCAAGTCATTAGACAGTACAAAAATCCATGGCTCTGGTGGGATTCTAACCTATAGCGCCGAGCGACACGACTTTTAAAGCTGGCTATATTGACCGCTAAGCCATTCGACAGTCTCTAAACGAATTTAGGTTTCAGATTGGCCATAACCGGTGTGGTCAACTTTCCTGCCACACCTTCATTCAACTGAAATTGGAATAGCGGCAATCGATGCTTTACGCAGGCAGCTGTATAGGAATTTTTACTACTCTATTGGCAACGCTGACAATAAAATACAAAATGGTTAAGAATCACTGTTTGAGTTGGTAGTGCTGAATTTTACTTTTCTGTGGCACAACTGGAGTAACTGTTGACGGCTTGACATTGACAACCGTCACTTTACTTTGACATTTCAAATTCAAATTTAAAAGCGAATTTTTATTCACATAACCTACAATCTTGTTCGCTGTTCAGGTTACGTTAAATAAACCAACAAGACATTTCCAGTTGCAAAACGCTATCTCTTAACTGAGTAAGTAGCTTAAGTTTTACTTTTATATTAACGGTGTTTTTTTCATAACCGCTAAGTTTTGCATTACAACTTCACTCCCATTGCACTATTGTCTGTGTGAATGTTACTTAAGAAAATATTCTTAATAGTATTACCAATTCAAGCGGTTATTCTTGATCACTTTGTACAATACGAATGTTATAGGGAATTTTGTTGACTTGAAGTTACCAAAATGTCACTAAAATCACCGCCTGCATAGCCATCAAACGTCAGATTGGACAAGCTCTAAAACCCTTCTCAAAACGCCGTGTTTATCTCTAAACATTCCAAACTCAATGTTATTTATAAATTAGGAGGGGGGAGGCTCGGTTAAGTTTTAAATGCATCGAAAGTTTTGAGAAGTTGGTTTCTTCAGTTCGCGTCTGCTGTTTCTTCTTGATGTTTTGACTTTTGACTCAAGAAGAAAGCATGTTACTCTAGCAATAAATGCATTTAGGTACAAAAACTCTACCTAAACATAAGTGATATTTAAAAATAAACACCAGTAGTTTAAATTATTTGATAAGACAAGAAGTAAGAAATGGAATCTACAAATTTAAGGCACGTATATTTTGAGGTTATATTAGCAATGCATTTGTTTGATGACACAATTTATTTTCTTTTGCAGAGAAGGCATGCTGTTAGGAATGGGGAATCCTCTATTGGATATAACAGCGGTGGTAGAGGAAGAATTTCTAGACAAGTATGGTATGAGGCCCAACGATGCGATTCTTGCCACGGAAAAACACCGAAAGAGCTTGTATTCTGAATTAATGGAGAAATTCAACGTTGATTACACAGCAGGCGGCAGCGTGCAGAACGCTTTAAGAGTAGCACAGTGGGTGATTGAAAAGCCTAGAGTGGCCACGTTTTTCGGGTGCGTCGGAGAGGACACCTATTCGAAAATTCTCGAAGAGAAAGCCAGATCGAACGGCGTTAACGTTCAGTACCAATATGTAACTAATGAAAATACAGGTACATGTGCTGTTTTAATAACTGGTCAGAATAGATCATTGTGTGCGAACCTAGCCGCTGCGAACTGTTTTACAATAGACCATATACGAAAACCAGCAAATAAGAAATTTATAGAAGATGCACTTTTTTACTATGTGTCAGTAAGTCTTTACTAAATTTTTTTCTTTTTAACTGTTAAAGGTTTTAAAAGTTTTAAAAACCATCATCAGTTAGCGTGCAGCTGACAATTGGATTTTGATCATATTTCATAATCAGTTACTTAGATACTGCATAAAAATATGTGTAATTCAGGATGTTTAATTTAGAGAATGTACTGAAATGGGGGTAGTGTAGAGATACCGGTGGTCGACCGATTTGACTGTATTCAAAACTGAAAGTGCTCTGTTTTTAATGTTGTCAGTTAAATGCAGAAAAATAAATTTCAATTTGTTACCAAATATATAAATTAAACAGGGCTGCGATGATTTAAATCAACTGATTTTTTTAATTTAAATCATTTAAATCAAATCCTGTAAAAAAACTGATAATCTAAATAAATCAAAGTTCGGAAAGTTCAAATAAAGCGAACAATTTATTTAATGTTAGATTATCTACATATCTAAAACTACCTGCCTAAAAAGAACATGTAGGTAAACTAAACTTAAATTTAAAAAGAAAATAAAACATGGTTCAGGTATTTAAAAAGAGACATTTTAAGTTAATTTTTTAATTGTAGTATTTATAAAGAAAAACTAATTTAGCAGCTTTTTCAGTCCCTAATTTTAAAATGAACTAAACCAAATGTTGCAAATCCTTTCAACAGAGGCTGAAGAAGCTGCAGCAGATAATAATTGTTTGATAATCGGAAATAACTTATCAATAACCTCAATATTCCGTTGAGATTTCCACCATTCCAATGGATTTGTGCTTTTAAGAATTTCTTCGTGAAACATTGTTTCGACAAATGGCTCAGATCTAGCCAGAAATTTAATAATCAATGGTGGTAAACCAGTGTTGGGATATAAATCATTTGCAGCACTTAAAGCACAATTTTTTTCACTTTCTGTTGATGTATGCCCCGTTTTCGTAGGATCCAGAAGGAAAGCTAGCAAATGGTATGGAGTGATACTCTGTTCATAGCGATGTCTAAATTTTTGCATTTGGCTTAGAGTAAATTCAGTTTCCTCAAAATGTGATTCTAGTATTTTTAATTGATCTACAATGTCTGATAGAATTACATCGTTTCTTTGAAGCTTATGAATTGCAACAGATACCGGATTCAGTATTGTTAAGAAATCTTCAACTGTTCTTTTCTAATAAATATTCGAAATTTTCTGCCTTCTGTCGATTTCATTTTTATGTTCCTCGCTAATTTTAAAAAGTTTGGGCCATGCTTCGACAAAAGAATGTAAGCAGTCAGCAAATGATTTCCATCTTAGTCACTAGGTAATATAAGCTTTTTCCCTCCTTCTTTCGCGTATGTCGCTGAAGCAAAATGATTGTTTCGGAAGTATTTTACAATGAACGTAACATGTTCCTTAATTTCACTAATTTCCAGGTCCTTACATAATAAGTTTAAGATGTGTGGAGCACATCCATATGTAATAACATTTAATTCTGTTGACTGTTTAATCTGATTTCTCACTGCATTCACATTAGCAGCATTATCTGTTACAAAACTGCTTACTGCATAGCGATATTCAGTCTTCAGCATCTTAATTAGGTTTATTTCTGTTAAATATGCAAATGTATGTGGATTTCCAGACGTGTCTATTGTGTTTACTAAAAAGGAGGACCCATTTTCTGTAGTTACTGTTGCACTATGGACATTGGACCATCTATCCAATGACGGACAAATCGAATTTCCCGATAAATTTTTAAAACATTTACTTTTCTCTTCATCGTACATTTCACTTAGCAGTCGGTTAGACACATCATATCTAGACGATGATATACATCCAGGCCATAAAAGCGCAATAAATTACTTCCGGTTGCTCAACACATGTGAAGTTGTTATTTGTTGTATAAAAAGACCTAGCAATTTGTTTATCTATTTTCTCTTTACCAGACTTCGTTGTACGCACGACAAAAGAAGATAAAGACCCAGAACTAGAATTAGATTCCTTTCTTTGTTTAATTGATGAAGTTAAAGCTATGAGCAATGGGGCACTATCCAAACTGTCCCCTTCTAATGTGTTCGATTGTACATTTGCCACTATTCCTGCGGAGGCACTTTCATTATCTATTTTTGTTTCTTTTTCTAAATTACTTGAAGCACATTTTTCCCAGTGGTTTTCCATACGTTCCACAAGCCCTTGCATTTTTTACAGATAGCTTTACTTCCTCTTTTTCCAGCAGATTTACACGACTTGTCAATAAAATGTTGCCAAACAGGATCTTTTTTCCTACCACTTTTATGAGAAGATATATCAATATAGACGGACTTTCATACACTGTTATGAAGTATTACACACTTTATTACTCGTTATTGTTACGTAGCGCAAGTTCGCGATGTAGACTAGCAAATAGCGACAATTCGCGTCATCCCCACATTATAAAGACAGCCGAATTTTCAAGCTCTCAAGAATTTCTTTTGTTTATATGAAAGTGTAAGGTGGTGCGGCCTTATTTACTGCTACGTTTCACATAAGTTATTTCATTTGCAAGTTTGAACAAGACGTATCTTAGTCGTTATTGTTATTTTCAATTATTCGTTATTGTTAATGTCAATTATTGCATTTTCAATGTAAAAAGATAATAAAAATAAAAAAAATCAATAAAAATCGTGATTTTAAGAAAAAATCGTGATTTTTTTGTTTTTTAAAAAATCATGATTTTTATCAACCCTGATGTAGATCACGGTGTCTTAATTAAATCACATAAAAAGTTCATAATAATCGTGTTACGAACCCAACATTTGTTTTTTTTTTTTTTTAATGGAAGTCATAGTTGGCTTTGACACCATTAAAAGACTTCCACTTTTCAAAAATTTATGAACTTTTCATGTGTTTTAATGAAGAAGCTATGATCTACGTTAAGAGTCGAATAAAAAACGTCCTCATTATTTTCGATAACTTCAAAAATAAAAACGTTATTCGTATTTGGAAAATTTTTCTGTTTTCAATTGTACCACAAAGGCGGTAAGAAATAGAAAATGTTTGATTGAACCTTTGGAATTAGCGTAAAAATTAATCCAATATTGTTTGATCATTTTTTTTTAAATACCCGTCATTAACGGAGTTACATACAGAATATCATCGAAAATGGGACACTCGTACATTGACGACAAAAAAAAAGTACTTTTGTTATACAAGTGCTTACGTGATGCATTTAAATATAAAAAGAAAAATTGAAATAAGAAAGAGTAGTTAGTTCAAACTTTACGCCAAATAGCCTAATTGGCGAAATTTCGCCCAATCTGGCAACACTGCTTTACAGCGACAATTTTGGCTAATTTAGCGCCATCTATTTTTTTTAAATAACATCTCAATTCTAAAATTGACGTTGGTGGTTGTATAAGAAGCTACTATCATGATTTCGATGGTGACATCTATTAGTATAGTAGAAAATTTATTACTACCCTACTCTTCAGGCCATCTATTACTAATAGGAGAAAATAACAAAGTGGCTGATCTCTGGTGGCCACTTTCGTAACTACTGAAATAGGGAAAACGTTAGAATTGCCACAGGAGTGTGTGCAGCGATTGAGTTGAAAAAGTGTTTAATTGGTGAAAATAAATAACCAAATATACACTCCTGTGCAATAAAATCAATCACATTAAAATATTATAGTTTAAAGCGGACGTAAAGAACAAATATCAATAAAATATTAGTGTTATTAATCACATGGACATATAGTAATGTAATTATTGTAATGTAATAGTAATAGTAATTATTAATACTAACTGGATTTATCACCAACAATGTTTTCCCAATTTCGTTGATGTTTTTCTCGACATAAAAAGCGCCATCTGGCGGTTGCTGATTTTCTCCATCCTTTATTATTACATGAGTTTAAAATAAGATAAGAATACTTACTCTCTAGAGCACTCAATCGAAAACGCTAGTAGTTTATGTTTTTTTTTCTGGCAACACTGAGGATGACTTTAAATTGTATCATTTATATAATTTTACATTGTCAAATTATATGATTTTAAACAAATATTGCTATTTGAGATTCTTAATTAAAACATAGAAATTCTGCATTTTAATATCATTTATTAAGTAAACAAAAGAAATACTTTGCAGTCTTGTTGTTATTATCTGAAATTCCAAATAATCAATAATAATCTCCAGTCAGCTTAAAAAGTAGAAAGTTCCTAAGTTTTAAGTATGTGACTTAGGGGTTTTAGAAGCAAAGGGGTGTAAATTGTAAAATTTTCATTAGATAAAAATATAAAAATTTAGTTAAGTTTCAAGAGAAACGCATGAAACAATTTGAAGGTAAAGAAGCAATATGACCCATTGACTTATAAGCTACGATCAACAATGATTGAAGGTTTGCATTTGAAATATTTCCGAAATATCAATGTTTCAGCCAGCAACAGCTGTTTACTATTTATAAAGACATCGCTGTGAAGTCAATCAAAAATTCTTATTCAATCATTGTTGATCACAGTGTACTATTAAATAGTGAATATCCATAGATTCCTTCAGAATTGTTGTATGTAGTAATATTCGATTAAATCAGCTTGATTAACGATTAACTAAAATTTATTGTTGAAATTCATTTCAAATTTAAAAGAAATTTTAATATTTTATTTGTTGAAAATTATGGCAAATTTATGCTTTTTTATTTACCTTGTTTTTTCTGGCAAGCTAATTTGTACAGTGTGATTATTATTAATTGGTAAAATCATCGATGAAAACAATCGTTCTTGATTTATACTAATAACTAGTCCAATATTACAACCAGCTTGTGCAGTACTAGACCAAAAAGTCATTGCTTTGCTAGTGAAAGTTTAATTATTAACAATATTTTTTAGATCGTTATCTTCCGTATTAGTGATTAATTCAGTGTCACATAAACTGCATTTGGTCAATTTTCTTTCTTTCACAGTCATCATTCATCATTGTGTGCTAACTGATCAGTATTTAGAATATTTTTCTCATTTACTTTTTCCACGGAATTTTTTAACTCTAATTTTTTCATCCACGTTTTTTCTATTTGAGATTCGCTCGATTTTTTTCTTTTATCTATTTCAGCTTGCTTCGCTCTCTTCCTTGATTGTGATTGTGAAGTTTCTCTAATTTCGTCTGTTTGAGGAACGTGGCTACCAGCCTCATCAATGTCGTATAGATGGCCATTAGGCAATAATGAAATGGGTGGAAGATTTTCAGCTTCATTCTCGGACAGACCTGACCGTAATAGGACGCCCACTAGCCACTCATATAAAACATGGAGATAATGTGTCGTTACGGTTACACTCCTAGCGCGGTCCTATTACGGTCAGATCTAGTGGGTGGAGTCCTTTATCGACTGGGGCCAAAATACGTAACTTTGTCTCAATTTAGGCAACTTCGTATCTCTTAAGGTAACCGAGTTCCCTACGGTTGTTCGAAAAGCGGACATCCTGTATAAGTAAAATCAGCTCAAGTATAGTTTAGTTTTAAATGAAATCACTAAATCCATCAATAAACTAGTCATGAAATCACTAAGATTTCGACGTTCTGAATTCAACGAAAGTTATTTGAAGTGATCACTAGAACTACCCGATAAAAGTTTAATGTCGTTTGTCCACAAATCTTGTGACAAAGGCGATGGCATATTTAAATTCCTCATAAAAATATGCCTTAACAATGCTTGATTTAAAATAAAAATAAAACGAGATTCGTGATTTTTATTTCTTTTTCGGATATTTTGGAAAACCGTAATAAATAGGTGAAATTTGTTTGCATGTTACTGATTGGGACAAAAATACACAACTTTGTCCCGATTTAACCAATTTAGTATCGTTTAAGACAATCGATAATCGTATGGGTAGGCCCGAAAAAAGAACATCCTGCATAAAAAAAAATTGTGGCAGTTCAAACCGATAACTCTGTTAAGAATAAATTGCTTAAATTATACTTATTTAAATTTCTTTTAAAGGTTAGTGATAAGTGAAAAATTCTTCGTTTATTATATTTTTTTTTAATGGGGATCTTTTAGGGAACAATTAATTTCCAGGATTGCCACATACTTATCCATTAAGAATTTTTTTTATTTAAGTTAATAAAAACCCAAATTAATTTTTTGCAATGAAGAAGCCGCATCAAAAAGATTATTTGGCAAATTTATATCACAACTTGTTTTCAAGATTTCAAAAACATCGTCAACAAGAACGTAAAAATTACTACTTATATGAGTTTGATAATAATAAATACAAAGTTGTATACTTTTATGTATTTTATTTGTCGAAAGTTAAGAATTATTTTGAGTGTGCACTATCTGCTACTGAGATATATTTATGTACATATGTAAGACGACCTCTGATCTGTTTCCTTAGAAGATTACAGACATGAAAACAACTGATTATTGGTTAATCTGATTTTTTCATTTGTTGAAAAGACGTACTAAGTTTTTAAAACAGGTCAGGAGATCAAGAGGATCCTTAAACACAGTTCGTCAAACTGGTGCATATTTAAAAGAAATTCTTTTGAAGTTGCGAACAGATTAACAAAGAAATTATTAGACCCAAAAATAAAATTTAAAAACCTCACAGACGCTCGATTTAAATGCCATTCTATGTGAAACGTAGAAGCACTTAAAATTAAGGAACATTATCACCAGTCCAATAAAAAATATATGGCCTGAGTAGCTTTCTATCTGCTTTGTATTCAAATGAAGGCCTAAAACTTAAATAATAGCAACGCAAATATTCTTGGCCAGTGAATTTGATTTTAGTATCGTATCTTGATTGAGTCAATTATTGAAATATTCAAAGCAGACAGGCGGTATCCAGTTTCAATTACACAATTTATTAGATAAATTAAAGGACCCGTTATAAATATCTCTAATAATTTTAAATTAAATCGTCAGCCCCTCGAATCATCAAAATATTCTGTTATTTTTTAATTAAAAGAAATACTCGAATTTTTATCTTCACAGGAATACTGCAAAATTGTTATTATTTATTTCAATCAAGCACTGACTTTTTTTAATGAATATTCGAAGGAGACTGGCAGAATTTCGTGCAATTTCTTAAATTGTAAAATCTTTCTCATATTATGTACACTCAGGTAATAAAGAGACGTCTCCCCCATAAAATATAAATTTAGTTTAGAATACTAATACGAGTAAGCGGACATGTGAGCGGAAAAGGCCTTCCTTCTATTGTTCCATTCGATTGTCCGCCTGCTCGGCATAGTGATTAGCAATACTATCACACTTTATGGGGGAGACGTCTCTTTATTACCTGACTGTACTGTATTTTTTTACCTTTTAATATTTTTTATTGTAAATTGGCATGTAATTTGTTGCTGTTGAAATTGTAAAATCCTGTTTGATTAGCATATTTCTCACGTTTCGATTAATGAACGTGTTGCAATGAATGTATTTACGTTTCCTCTCTAAATATTTACAAAGACAAAGCAGAGCAAACTTGGCATTGGATTTTTTTATAATAGTTTATCTCATTCCACACAATCGTGATATTGATCGATTAGTTTGGGACTCATATGTTATTAGATAACATATGAAGTCAAGGACAAAAATAGATTTTTGCGACTGAATACTCGTGTGTACCCAATTTATTAAGGCACTCCACGTTTTTTTCACGAAATAAATAAAGAACGAATAGCCTAAAATGTAAAAATAAATGAGCTAATGGGAATAGGGGGATATTAATAGCAACGCTAATTTAACAAATAAATATTTTTAAGTCGACGGAAAGTGCGATCGCGCGCTTTAGAAATGAGCTCAAGAATTTGAGCATCAGAACCAAATATTTCAGAAAATGCGACGACTTTAATTACAACTCACAGCCAGCGTTTTCGATTCATTACCCTAAAAGCACTCTCTGAATACTTCTATCCCCTAGACTCTAGAGCAATGAATCGAAAAACACTATCAATTATATGAGACTAAACGCATTTATTTTTGCAGGGTTTCTTCCTTACTGTTAGTCCGGAATCGATACTCGAAGTAGCAGATTTCGCTCTCAAACAAAAACGACCGTTCCTAATGAATTTAAGTGCCCCATTCATCTGCCAATACTACAAAGATAAATTAATGCGAACGATGCCTTACGTCGATGTAATTTTTGGAAACGAAACAGTACGTTATTTAATTATTACAAAACTCAACTCAATCATTTCTTATTGTTTTGGTTGTTTTAGGAAGCAGACACATTTGCAAACGAGCAGAACTTTGGCACTCACGATTTAAGAGAAATCGCACTCAAAATATGTGAGCTTCCCAAATTAAATGCGAACCAACCGAGGATCTGTGTCATCACGACCGGGGATAACCCGGTGATTGTGGCGGTTAACGGGGCGGTCAGGGAGTACCCCGTCGTCGAGCTGACGGAAGAGCAACTCATCGATACCAACGGTGCAGGCGATGCTTTCGTTGGGGGGTTTCTTGCGCAGTACATACAGAATCAACCCCTCGACGTGTGCATCAAGTGTGGGATTTGGACTGCGACGGAGATTATTCAGAGATCTGGTTGTACTTACGAGGGCATTGCAACTTTCCGGCCTTAACGGTCAGTTCTGACTTATTTAATGCAAATGACAATATTTAAGTAGAATGTAATGAATGCAAGGTGTTAATACATACTTAATTTTATTTTTAATTGGTAACGTTTTAGTTGCTTCCAAATTGGGGAGGGGTGCACATATTGATGCCTTAGTTTTTAATTAAAATCTAAATTTAATCGTGGGGGTTGTTAGGGTATTAATCGTTCCAAGTCGCAATAATAAATTTAATATTTTTTTCAGAATTGGGTACGACAAAAAAATTATTTTTTTTTCAATACATTTAACGTGAATAAAATTAGTATCTTGTGATCAACAAATAAATACAGGATGTCCGTGCTTTGAGGGGATAAAGTTGCGTATTTTTGTCCTAATTTTTCTGATGAAGTTTAAAGATTTAATTTTTACGAAATTATTAACGATAATAGCAATAATTTTAGTTCAGTAATAATGTCTTAACCATCGATTAAAGTTACTTGCCAGTTAGAATGTGACGCTGTCAGCAACACTACAGTGTAACTTCATCACATTCTAACTGTCAAGTAACTTTAATCAATGGTTAAGACATTAAGGCCTTGTTTATTCACTTTCAAGTAACTTTAACCTTTAGTTTATTCCCACAGTAACAATTATTTGTACAATTGTTATTATGACAATAAATCAGAAGATAAAATTAATTGAAAGTGAATAAACCGGCCCTTATGTTACCGGACGTTAATAGTGCAAAAATCCAAGATGGCGTCCAGAAGCAATGGCGCCACTACTATAAAATTTAACGCATCGACTTTGTTCGAAAAACGTACTGAATTTGGAGGCTAATCACAAAACTGTATTTTTTTTTAATGAAAAAATTAATAAATTCTCTAAAAACAAAACACCCAACACTTTATTAATTATATTATATCTTTAAATATTATACAGGGAGATCAAAATTGATTGTCCTGATCCTACACGTGAGCTTGATATCAATAATTATACCTATCACATGAAGGTTAGAATGAAAAGCAGTGCCGACTTGTGGCGTGCATGGAACATTTAGGAAAGTTACATCCAAACCTAACCTAATTAATAAAGAACATAAACCATTTTTCGTGAATGAACGGCAATGATCTGTCACCAAAATCTTAGGATATCTAGTAACTTCCCTAAATCTCGTTATGTTGTCAACTTCATTTTAATAGTTGCATGTAAATATCGATATCAAGCTCGTGGAAAGCAGTGTAGGATCAGGACAATCAATTTCGATCTCCCAGTATTAGGTAGGATTGGCAGCAGGCCGATAAAATTATAGAGGACGTTATGGTTTTGTCAAAAACATAAAGAAGACCACCGATTGTTTAGCAAATGCGTCAAAAAAAAGACGATCGAATTTCAGCCGAATTTCGTCTTTTTTGTTCGTAAAAAAATACAATGGTGAAACAAATTTAAAAATATTTATACGAATAATAATAATAAAATAAAAAATAAATAAATAAAAAAAGAAACAAAATACGATCGATGGTAGAAAAGACAACTTTCAAATAATGTTTTTTTTCTCGTCAAAATAAGGGGCAGGAATAGATTGGTATTTGTTTGCACGTATTGTCGATAAAGAAGAATTCGATTTTAATTGTTTTATGGCAGATGTCGCTACAAAATGAGAGATCTACAGCAGTGTTGCCAATTGTGGGAATTTTTACGCCTTAAAACTGCAAAAAGAAAATTGTTTTGAGAAAAAGAGAATTTTTTAAACCAAAATTGTTTCAATTGTAATGCAAATATTGACAAAAATGCATAAAAATAGCTAAAAATTGCAATTTGAGGGAAAGAACATGCACAAAAGGGATATTTTGTCCCAATGTGAGGCAAAGGCGACTATCAATAGTTGGCAACGCTGCACCATACAGTGACTTGGTGATTCTAAACAATGGCGACACGATTATCCGCTATGATGAGGCAAATTAAAATTGAGATCAATGGCTTCATGTGATTTCAGATTAACTATTAATCTGAAATTAGCAGAAATTGTACGATAATAATTGCATAATATTCATCGATAGCTTCGTTACTCCTGACGAAACCATCAAACGATAGTGAAACGTAGAACAATAGTGCCAATTTCTAATAGAGATTTTCACGATTTTCTAATAAAGAGTTTCCAAAACAAAAAAAAACTAATTGAATGAACAAACAAACGAAAAAGAAAGAAAAAACGAAGACGATTTCTTAAAAGCGCCGAAAACGATAACCTAAGACTACAAACTTCGTTTAGAGTAGTTGACAAAAAAAAACAAAAGGTACACGAAAGACTAAATTACGCAGGCCTTAAATTTCACGGTACAAGAAAAACAAAAGAAAACCGCTGGACTTCGTTTTTGAGACAAAAAATGGAATTAAAAAAAAAAAAAAAACAAAAGAAGAGAAAATAAATGACGAACAAACTGTACTGTACGGTAACGAGCGCCATCTTTTGACCGCAAATGTTCTATTTTAAAGCCACGGTGTATTTAAAATTAATTCAATTTCAATATTAATGTTTTTAATTTGTTTTACATATTCTTTTGTTTAAGTTTGTTTATGTTCTTCTTTGCCGCTACGGCTTGTTAAAAGCATAAACAAAACATTGACAGTTAAACTGACAGTTATGCCAAAATTGAAAAGAAACTAGCGCCGTCTCTTGACCGGAAGTGGAAGCTCTTGAATTTAATTCCTTTTCAATATTAACGTTTTTAATTTGTTGTTGTTTTTCCTTGCCACTACAGCTTGTTAAAAAAATCACAAAACATTAACATTTAAAGTAACAATTATGCCAGAATCGAAGTAACGAGCGCCATCTTTTGACCGCAAATGGAAGTTCTTGAATTTAATTCAATTTCATTATTAACGTTTATAGTTTGTTTGTTGTGTGAATGAAAGTTCCATTTTAAAACCACGGTATATTTGGAATTTAATTAAATTTCAATATTTTAGTTTGTTTTACATATTCTTTTATTTAAGTTTGTTTTACACGCTCTTTTGTTTAAGTTTGTTAGCGTTTTTCTTTCCACTACAGCTGTTAAAAAATAAACAAAACATTGACAGTTAAAGTGACGCCAGTCAGAATTAAAAAGTAACGAGCGCCATCTCTTGACCGGAAATAGAAGCTCTTGAATTTTATTCAATTTCAATATTAACGTTTTTGGTTTGTTTTACACGTTTTTTTGGTTTAAGTTTGCAGTTGTTTTCCTTTACCACTACAGCTTGTTAAATTAAATTAACAAAACATTGATATTTAAAGTGACAGTTATGCCAAAATTGAAGCTATAAACGCCATCTTTTGACCGGAAATTGAAGTTCCATTTTAAAACCACAGTATATTTGGAATTTAATTTAATTTGAATATTATTAAATTATTCTTTTGTTTATGTTTATTTTTACGTTTTTCTTTGCTACTACAGCTTGTTAAAAAATAAACAAAACATTGACTTTTAAACTGACAGTTATGCCAGAATTAAAAAGTAACGAGCGCCATCTCTTGACCGTAAACGGATTGAATTTAATTCAATTTCAATATTAACGTTTTTAGTTTGTTTTACACATTCTTTTGTTTAAGCTTACTATTCTTTTTCTTTGCCACTACAGCTTATTAAAAAAAAACAAAATATTTAAAGTTATGAATTGAAGTAGCGAGCGACATCTCTTGACCGGAAATTGAAGTCCCATTTTAAAACCACAGTATTTCTTGAATTTAATTCAACTTCATCATTAATATTTATTAATAGTTGGCAACACTACACTATACAGTGACTCTTGGTGATTCTAAACAGTGACGACACAGCGATTATTTGCTATGATGAGGCAAATTAAAATTAAGATCAAAAATTATTTCATAATTTCTGCCGATTTCAGATTCAGATTAACTAATAATTTGAAATCAGCAGAAGTTGTCGATAATAATTGCATAATATATTTATGTGTTAATTTGACTGGTCAGCTGTTTATTTCACCATTAACCATCCAGACCACCACTTCATGTCTTTACTCTCTCTCTCTCTCTGTTAAAGGGAGAATCAATCGAAATAATTACGTATTTATTTTATAAGAAGTGTTTGGTTAAAATTAGTTTTAAATGAAATCAATAGATTTGGTCAAGAAATCACTAAGTTTTCGACATGTCTGAATTCATTCGATTTAAAATTTCAACGGAAAGTCACCAGAACAACTGACAAAATCATTAAATTGGCAACGTTGCCCCCTACACGCCAACAACAGCAACATTGTCCATAAGAAAATAAAAAGTTGAATAACGTTTGTTGGCAATTCTTTACGCCATGAGTTAAAAACGTCTAACCGTAACAAATAGGCGAAATTTGCTTACAGATTAAGGACTCCGCCCACTAGTTCTGACCGTAACAGGACCGTAATAACGTCCACTAGCCATACATATAAAACTATGGGGATACTGTGTCGTTACAGTTACATTCCTAGCACGGTCCTATTACGGTCAGGTTTTTATCGACTGGGACAAAAAAAAACGCAACTTTGTCTCAATTTAAGCAAATTTGTATCTCTTAAGGCAACCGAGTTCCCTATGGTTGTGTTCGAAAAGCGGACATCCTGTATAAGTAAAATCAGTTCAAGTATAAAATGCACTTTAGTTTAAGAGTACAGAAATTCTCTAATACTAGAAACGTTTAATTGTTAAAATCATAGTATTTCTTAACATTACTTGTATAATAAATAAATATAATTTGTACATCGTTAAAAGCAATTATTTAAATACAAACTCATAATTTATTTATTTATTTATATCAAAGGTAAGGGGCGTCTGAACCATTTTCAGAAGTCGAAGTGCTAAAAGCTGATGTAAAATGTGAAAATCGATGAAAATATCATTTAGTTTAAAAATGTTTTCAATTTTCTTTTGAAGATTTAGTTGCTAATCGTTTAGATATAAAACTGTTGTTATCAATATTTCATAATTTAAAGAGAAAACATTTGTAAACTATGTACCTAATTAAATAAATATTATAAAATCTACTCATACATACATGAACTGGGGTAACCTAGTCTTGCGGCTTGTAAATTAGGAACTACTTTACGTGGGTCACTGAAGTCATCTCTTGCTTCTTGATGAATGTAAGTCCACTCTGTATTAAAACAAACATGGACACATAAGATTTAGCTCGAGTATCACATCAAAGTTGGTAATAATAATAATTTTTACTGTATTTTATAAAGTTTAAACAACTAACGACTTACGCATACAGAAATTGCAGATCAAAAAATAAGTTTTTGTACTTACGATTTTTTGTGACTTCAGATATTTGTCTCAGTAAAAATTCTTTGTCCTTCGCAGCCAACAACAATCTACCCCGCAGGAATTTAACCAAACTAATCTGCGCCTTAGATCGTGCACGTAAATAATACACGAGCATGCTGCAACATCAAAAGGATGCCCAAATCGTTTCGATTAAAATACAACTCTGCTTCTTACCCCATTCCGATTAGTATCAAAGCAAAAACCCCAGGCCGGCCGATGTACGACAGATAATACCAGAAAGGGCTTCCGTTATCTGCATCCAAAACGTATTTGGAAAACACCTCGTAAATATAATTAAAATCTCTGAATGGTCCGCAGTTCGAAATGGGGATACTGCGAAGTGAAACTCGTTTTAATCATTGATTTTAAATACTGCGGCTCGTTTTATACCTTATCATGATGTAACCCTGGCATCCAAGCACGAATAAAAGGCAGAGAAACGTCAAGATGTTGAAGAACGTTCGGGTTTGTGACGCCCTCCAGGATTTCTTAGCTGGGACGCAATACTTCATCAAGGCAGTGCTTCGTATGTACCATGTAAGCAACAGTTTTATAATGACGACAACACCGAGCAACGGTGAATACATCAGACCTGCCCAGAATAGTGTTTGGTTGTAGACTACCGACAGGGTGTTTCTGGCTATATCGAATTCTATTTCACCTATTCGTTGCCAGAAGTTTCTAAAATAAAATTGAAAATAGTGAATTGCATGCGTTATTTATAGGGGGGGGATTCAAATGAAAGCGTAAACTTACTTAAAAATAATATAGTGAATGCTTTCAAAGAGTGTAACCAAAATAACAGAAAAGAAAAAGTCAAAAAGTACTAAGCGATATATTTCTTGTCCGATGGAAGTCTCCCAGCATTCCTACAATAAAATAAAATGTGCACACGCATGCTATTGTGCTGCTGTAATCAAAAAGAAATAAAAAGAATGTGGGATGTTGTACTCACCTCTTCTTCAGCATACGTAAGCCAATAAACAATCAAAATACCAATCACCATTATTTTCAACAAAAAAATTCTAACCAGCGTAACGTATAGTGCTGTTTTTGGAGTTCTGTAACCCTCGTACCTAATAAAACAATTGTCATTTACAATCTATGAACTCGATCGATAAGTGGGGTAAATACCTTGCAATGTATCTGAATATTATGGGAAAGAGAAGTACGATCACGTTTATAAATATGGCTATCAAAACTGCATTTGTGATTTTATCATCGCTTTCCTCACTTCTACGTTTCAGATCTAATAATAACCACAGGGCAAATCCGGTACCCCCGAGTAAAGCGAGGATGAAGATGTTCATGACAGTTTGCATGGTGAACGTAAGGAATTTATCACCGCATGAGATTTTTTTAGAATTGGAAATTGTGTCGCTTACAAGCTCCTAAAATATGAGGCAGTAGATTCATACACCTATCCTACATTGTGGAAATTACCTGAAGTTCATGGTATATAGCATTTGATTTTAAATTTGCAGCTTTAATCGTTGCTATCCCATAATCCCAGCCGCAGAAAATTTTATGAGCGTAAATGTTTTTCAAGCCACCTTTGGTTTCGATGAAGCTTTTCCTGTAAGACTGTGCCATACTAAAAGGGAACAGTTTTGTTAAAATTAAATTAAAAAATTGCTTATTCTTTTTTCACCTAATACTTATTATGGCGAACATTAAAATGTATATGACGACCATCGTGAAAAAGTATGCCATCGGCATGGAATAAACTCCATTGACGTTGGTGTTTGTGTAGAATCCATAAAATAAAATTGTTTGGGAGAAAGACCCCTGAAATATTTGGCGAATTTATTAAAAAAAATGCATAAATAGTAGTAATAATAATAAGCATCCATTAGGTCCTGTTTTAAGTGAAACGATTAGATTAAAATGATAGTTAATTTAAAAAAAAGTGATAATAATTTTCAATGTGTTCATTAAGCCGTCAAAGTACTTATCAGGCAATCTCTTGAATACGTTACAAAAAAAAAGTATTGTTTTAAATTCTTCGTATGGTAAAAACTGTTTAAAATTGTTAAAAATGGATTGTGAAGAAAGTTGTGATAAGATGATCCAAAATCATTCAAATCATTTCGAAGTTTGGGACAATAATTGTTTCCTCACACAGTTTTAAATATTTTTGAACAAATTGAAAATGTTACTACTCATCCAACAAATAAAAATAATGCCTTACGGTTAATATATCAAAAAAAAAAAAAAAACTATTAATAGCACATATATTATAACCACATTTCGGACATTTAGGAGGGTTGCCATGGTTATGCAATGAATGGGCACTTTATTGGTCTTCGTATTGGGTAACCATGGAAACGCTCTGAAATGTCCGAAGTCTGACTATAATCAGGGGCGCGCCAGTAGAGTCCGGCGCCTGAGTACACAATTTTAGTTGGTGCCCCTCTCTAATTACAAAAACTTACAACTGATATCTTTCTGATTAGTGATACAATACAGCATATACAGTTATGTAATAAAAACATGTCTCCCCCTCCTTCCTCCCTATATTTTTGTTGTAACTATATTGCTTTAGATAGTAAAAGTAGGCTCATATACACGGTGATTCAAAATTGTCTCCAAATATTTTCAGGGCGAATAGAACATCAAAAAAATAAGGTCTTCTTTTTATATAATTTTTTTCCAAGTGTCTAGGCAATAAAGGCGTTATAAGCCCTGAGAGAGAGGGGTGAAAAATATTCTATTTTTGTCAACATCTTCTGGATCCTTTAAGTTATCAAATTAATATTTAAAACTCAAGTATAAGGCATCTAACTGCATATTTACAACATATTTGTCAGATTCTCCTTCCTTTTTAAAGTTTGAGGGGGTGACTTTCAGTATTTTATCTCTAAGATTTTATTTTGTACATATTTCATCAAAAAATTGTAAAGAAAATATTTTTTTAGATTATTTGACACAAAAAAGGTCCTCTTGTTGCATTTTGATAAACTAAACCATTTTCGAATAATTGAGGTTGAAAAGCGATTGCACTTTATATAAAATACACCCTCAAACTACCCCTTAAAAACGAGGGAGAATCTGACAAATATATTATTAATGTCCAGTTAAGTGCCTCAGGGCCATTTTTATAATCGGAGACTTTCAAATTAAACTCACATTCAGATGTGTAAACAAATGTGTTTTTACATCTAAAAGTGACTTTATATTTAAAATCTCTTTTAAATCTGATTATATTAAACTAGCTCTTATACATGTGTTTTAAATATTATTTTAATAACTTAAAGGACCCAGAAGATTTGCCAAATTTTTCGCCCTTCTTCCAGGAGATTGTACCTCCTTTATTATTCCTTATTTTTTATGTTCTGTTCATTCTGAAAATATCCGAAGACAATTTTGAATCAGCCTCTATGTGCAAAATAGGCATTAATATATCGTAATTAGTTTGGAAAGTATTTAGTTAGAATCGGCTTTATTTCAAGGTTACTTTCAACCCCCAGCAATTTTGATTCTGAATTTTCTGGTAAAAAGTAATGCTTCTATTTTTTTCTGGACAAAAAGGCATATTATAGGTTTTTTTTCTAAACTAGTATTATTTGGATAGGTATTAAATAAAACGTATTTATAATTATGTCCTATAAAAGTAGTACTTAATAAATAAATAAACATTTCCGCATTCTCTTAGGTCCTGTTTTAACTAAAAAGATTAAATTAAAATAATAGTTAATGAAAAAAAAAGTGATAATAATTTTCAATGTGTTCATTAAGCCGTCAAGGCAATCTCTTGGATACAAATTACAAAAAAAAGTATTGTTTTAAATTCTTCATATGTTAAAAACTGTTTAAAATTGTTAAAAATGGATTGCAAAGAAAGTTGTGATAAGATGATCCAAAATCATCTTAATTTCACGTTTCAAAAAAAAAAAACCAAGAAAAAAAAACGAAAAAATGCGAATGTGAAGACAAAAGAATAAGCGCAGAATAGAAGAAACAAATGAAAAGCACTAAAGAAACCACAAATCAAAAAAGCAAATACGGGAAAACAAATGAAAAATGAAAGTGTTTGGAGAAAGGTGAAATCAAACATAAAAAGTGCGAAAAGAAAAAAAAACAAATGAAGAACGAGGAGGAATTGGAATGACAAAAAATCAAAAGCAACTGAAAAACTAAGAACAAAAGAGAACCAATCAAAAACGTGACAAATAAAAACGAGAAATGAAATCAACGTAACGACACAAAAAGCAAATGAAGAATAGAAAAAAAAAAACAAGTGAAGAATAGGAAGAACAAATGAAGAATAGAAAAAAAAAACAAGTGAAGAATAGGAAGAACAAATGAAGAATAGAAAAAAACAAATGAAAACAATCAATTCTTTTAAATTATGTTGTAGAGTCGATTGTCTCTTGTTTGTATTATTATTTTTTAAACTTTTAAGAAAGAAAACGAATGAAATTTAGAAGAAAAAAAAACAATATTAAAATAATAATAATAATAATAACAAAAGATGATCGATTTTAGAACACGATTCGGTAGAACTTTTAACAAATACGAAATAATCAAATTTAAAAAAGAATAGAAACAATAGACAATCGATTTTACAGCACAATTCAGTAAATTAATAAATAAAAAAAAACTGCTTGAGAGAAAAGGTGACAGAACAAAGAAAGCGAAGAAATTAAAAAAAAATGAACAATATTAAAAAAAATAATAATAACAAAAGACGATCAATTTTAGAACACAATTCAGTAGAATTTTTAACAAATACGAAATGTCGAATAAAAACAAAAGACAATCGATTTTACAGCTCAATTCTAAGATTAATAAATAAATAAAAAAAAAAAAAACTGGGAGAAAACGTTACAAATAAAATAAATGAATATAATTAAAAAATATATATAGGTAGCAATATTTTTTGAAAATAAAAACAAAAGACAATCGATTTGTAGCACACCACAGTAGATAAAAAAAAAACTGGGAAAAAAAGTGACAAAACAAAAAAATGAACAAAATTTTTAAAAATAACAAAAGATTTTAAAGCACGAAATACGTATGTAATAAACTTTAAAAAATAATAAAAACAGTTTGAAAACTAATGACAAAGCGAAGAAAACAAAATAATAAAAGTTTAAAAAATAATAATAAAAACAAGAGACAATCGACTCTACAACATAATTTAAAAGAATTGATTGTTTTCATTTGTTTTTTCTATTCTTCATTTGTGTTTTGTGTCGTTACGTTGATTTCATTTCTCGTTTTTATTTGTCACGTTTTTGATTGGTACTCTTTTCTTCTTAGTTTTTCAATTGCTTTTGATTTTTCGTTTGATTTTTTGTCATTTCAATTCCTGCTCGTTCTTCATTTTTTTTTCTTTTCGCACTTTTTATGTTTGATTTCACCTTTCTCCATACACTTTCATTTTTCATTTGTTTTCCCATATTTGCTTTTTTGATTTGCGCTTTCTTTAGTGCTTTTCGCTTGTTTCTTCTATTCTGCGCTTGTTCTTTTATCTTCACTATTTCAATTGCATTTTTTCGTTTTTTTCTTCGTTTTTTTTTTTTTTTTTAATTAACAACTTTCTTCGCAATCCATTTTTAACAATTTTAAACAGTTTTTAACATATGAAGAATTTAAAACAATACTTTTTTTTGTAATTTGTATCCAAGAGATTGCCTTGACGGCTTAATGAACACATTGAAAATTATTATCATTTTTTTTTTATTAACTATTATTTTAATCTAATCTTTTTAGTTAAAACAGGACCTAAAAGGATGCAGAAATGTTTATTTATTTATTAAGTATTTCTTTTATAGGACATAGTTATAAATACGTTTTATTTAATACCTATCCAAATGGTACTAGTTTAGAAAAAGAAACATATAATATGCCTTTTTGTCTAGAAAAAAAAAATAGAAGTATTACTTCTTATCAGAAAATTCTGAATCAAAATTGCTGAGGGTTGAAAGTAACCTTGAAATAAAGCCGATTCTAACTAAATACTTTCCAAACTAACTACAATATATTAATGCCTATTTTGAACATACAGGCTGATTCAAAATTGTCTTCGGATATTTTCAGAATGAACAGAACATAAAAAATAAGGAATAATAAAGGAGTTACAATCTCCTGGAAGAAGGGCGAAAAATTTGGCAAATCTTCTGGGTTCTTTAAGTCAGTGTTTTTCAACCTGTGGGTCGCAAAGCCTCTGTAGGGGGGTCGCGAAAGGTCGAGAGAACTCAGTAAAAAATCAATAAATTTTAAAAAGGTAGATATATTAAAGAAAAGTTAACAATATGATACTCGTTGTTATTTATACAAACACATTAACAAAAAATAAAATCTTTGATATTAGGGGGGTCGTGTCATGAAGAAGATTGAAAAACACTGCTTTAAGTTATTAAAATAATATTTAAAATACAGGTATAAGGGCCAGTTTCATATAATCAGATTTAAAAGAGATTTTAAATATAAAATCACTTTTAGATGTAAAAACACATTTGTTTACACATCTGAATGTGACTTTAATTTGAAAGTCTCCGATTATGAAACTGGCCCTAAGGCACTTAACTGGACATTTATAATGTATTTGTCAGATCCTCCCTCGTTTTTAAGGGATAGTTTGAGGGTGTATTTTATATAAAATGCAATCGCTTTTCAACCTCAATTATTCGAAAATGGTTTGGTTTATCAAAATGCAACAAGAGGACCTTTTTTGTGTCAAATAATCTAAAAAAATATTTTCTTTACAATTTTTTGATGAAATATGTACAAAATAAAATCTTAAAGATAAAATACTGAAAGTCACCCCCTCAAACTCTAAAAAGGAAGGAGGATCTGACAAATATGTCGTAAATACGCAGTTAGATGCCTTATACTTGAGTTTTAAATATTAATTTGCTAACTTAAAGGATCCAGAAGATGTTGACAAAAATAGAATATTTTTCACCCCTCTCTCTCAGGGCTTATAATTCCTTTATTGCCTAGACATTTGGAAAAAAATTCTATAAAAAGAAGACCTTATTTTTTGATGTTCTATTCGCCCTGAAATATTTGGAGACAATTTTGAATCACCATGTATATGAGCCTATTTTTACTATCTAAAGCAATATAGTTATAACAAAAGTATAGAGAGGAAGGAACAAATTAAAAAAATTAGAAGAAAATTTGAAAAGTACAAGAACATCACGTTCGTAATCTCTATAAAAACATAAGAGAAAAAAGTAATAAGCTGAAAGAAGCACATAAGATGTAATTGAAGGATTTTGGCTCACAACAGTTTGAATGAATACAAAAAAAATAAATATATGAGAAGATAAAGAAGAATTCATGAACTAATACCAACGAATTCAGTTGAGCCAAATTAAATTAAAAATCTAGCTAATACTAAACACTAATAAAAATTTGATGAACCTGAAGAATGTATGTAGACTTTTTTGAACAATCTTGAAAGACCATTTGGCCACTGTAGGTGACTGTCAATATATTTAATGTAGTACTTGACAAATCAACACATAAAAAATAGTTACGTTTTTAACTTAATTACCTAATAAATACTTACACTCCCTGTAAATATATCAGCGACTGAAAACGCAGTGTTATTCTCATTGCTCGTTTGCATGTAAACAATTTGGGGCACATTAACGAAACCGAAGCACAGTATCGTAATCAAGACATTCAGCACGAACAACCAACGCAAGAATCTAAAGTACGTAGAAATGGCCGAACCGAAATTCCCTTCGATTTGTTTCATGGTGCCGTACCAGAGCTCGAAGGAGTACGACAGATCGCTGAAGCCATTTTTCAACTTTAACAATAAAAAATCACTAACGTGAAAATAATTTATGAAATTGTCTCACCTGTAAAAACCACATGCTGATTCTATACTTCAACATTTTCCAACAGCCTGGAGATTTGCGTTCCCCACTCATTGACGTCAGCAGCTTACGTTTAATGAGTTTTTTCACCAGGAGTGATTGGGGCATGTCTCTTAGCGCAGTCCTAGAAAAAAGTGCCTTACATTTATGGGGGGTGGGGGGCATATAAGAAAAGGGGCTTTACTTTCTCAGTTGTTCCGCTTCTGGTGTATCGTCCATCAACAAGTGATCCTGCTGCATATATTCCACGATTCTCGAAGCATGTTCCATCAACGGTTGGGTTCTGAGCGTGCCTGGAGGATGCTTTCATAAACAATTTCATTAATTGAATTGGTTATCAATAAACTACCTGACTGTGACATCCACTTTCGTTTATTCTCAATGGTCTTCAATTGAATTCGCTGGCTAGGGTCTTGTGTTGCATAAATATTTCTATGCATCGAAGTGTTTCGATGGTGTACCCGTTCGTCATCTCCATATCGCCAGCCGATATGTTGCTGGGATGGGTCCTCGTTTTGCATTTGTGAAGGGGGCCCTTCGTACCGCGTTTGCGTATTTCCTTCCATCTTAAAAATGTCCTCTAACCTTCTGGAAGTGCTCGGTCGACTTTGACTATAGGAAGGGTATTGAAAATATGGAATTTCATTGTTTTGTTCGTAATTTCTGGGCGCATTCGACACCCTGTCGGAAGTTGGCCTTCGTTGCATTTATTTAATTGGCCTTATCAGTTGGGTTTTACTGAAAACGATGGTTTTTGTCTACAAAAGTGATGGCTATCAAGTGTAATGAATCACTTCATATCTGCCTGAATGGTAATGTGTAAAATGTTTCATCACTCTGAACAACGTAAGCTACTTATATACATAATAGACGGGCATTTAAGAAATTGTAAATAATAATAAATACAGAAAAATACCTGTTGCTGTAGCTGGTCACTTTACTGCGACACCTTTCTGATAATAAATAGTTTATAATTAACTGCAATACTCATGTTAATCAGTTATAGATAAACAGATAAGTGTAATAAAGGATGTGCCTGACTGAAAAGAACGTTCAGCTGTCAATCAAGATAACTGATTTTCTTAAAATTCTTACATTTTCGTATTTACTTTTTGTACTTACTATAAGTTTTATTTGGTGGGATATTTAAAGTAATATTTTTAAATTACTGGGCGGCATATTTATACTCTTTGCACATGTCAAAAAATACCGGAATTGCATCGTTGCCAACTGCAGAGTTGCCAGATTTGTGTAGGCAATGTCGCCAACTTGTCCACAAAATGTCGCCAAAAGGCGTCGATCTTTAAAAAGTTCTACACTGTAATTCAATATTTGAAGAGCGTCCTAGCAAAATAGGACATGCTCATTTTATATAAAAAATGAGACTTTAGCTATTAGTAGAATTTATTGCTTCAAATAAAATACTTGTAGATGTAATGCTATAGAACGCTCCTCATTTGGGGTACATTCAGAAACTTCATCTTCTGGTGCACCTAGGATACGTTAAACTGTCTTAAAATTCGAAACACTTTCGGTTGAGAATGAACGAATAAGAGAACTTGGCTTTGTTCACGATTATATCAGCAAAACCATTTGTTTCTTATTTAAACAACTGGCATTATAAAATACATCTATATTTTTTATTTTTTTTATTTGCTCTTTAACGGGATCCCCTGTCCAACGAACTTTCCATGATAATTGATAATAATTAAGTTAAGATACTTTGGTATAACTTTCTATAATAATTGATAATAATTAAGCTAAGATATTTTGGTATAATAGGTGTTAAGTGATTAGTTCTCAAATAATATCTAGAGGGAGAGTTCATCGAAAAGTTGGCAACACACCTCAAAAGTGGAATTGCACCGTTGCCAACTGCAATATCACCCAAAGGCGTCAATTTTTTCTAACAATAAGAATGCACCGTTGCCAGATTTGTATAGGCAATGTCGCCAACTTGTCGACAAAATGTCGCTAAAAGACATCAACTTTTTTTCTAACGATAAAAATATGAAATTTGTATATATATATATTTATTTCACATTTCTCGTCAGAAAGAAATTGGGGCCCTTTGGCGACATTTTAGGAGTTTTTCTTTTACTACAAATCTTACCTCAGATCAGCTAAACGTCATTTCCGTTAGGACGAACAAGTCAGTTTAAGTAGACATTTTGATCTCTCACTTTGACGCGCGAGGATTTTCTTTAGTGCTGGATTGAAATATCCGTACAAACTTACAGGTTCCTGCTAACGGAAATGACGTTTAAAGTGATCTGTGATAAGGTTTGTGATAAAAGAAACGCAGCTTTTGTGAAGAAGTTGGTGACATTAGGTGCTTTCCTATTACCTTAGATATTTTGAATCATTTATATAGAGCGTTCATAAATTATTGAAAGGCATTTGAACTTTCCGCTCAGTTGGTATTAAATAGCGAATTAAAAAATACTTCAATAATACTAGAATTATTTTTATTAAATACAATGAAATTTAAAGTGATTTTTTTTTGTATTAATTTTTTATTGAATATATTTTTCATATTTTGAATGAAAATAATTTAGTGAAAGTAAATATCACTTCAACGAGAATACGGGAAACCGGGAAACTAGGAAAACCCAATGTAAGCAATTGCACGCTACTGGTGAACAGAGCAGTGTTGCCAGACGTTAAAATTTAAGTCACCAGATACCAACCGGAAGGCATAGGTTTAAATTTTTTTACGCTCATTGTGATTTGCATATTTTAATTTTTGACATTTTTATTGAAGCTTGAAATATTATGTTAAATATTTACAAGTTTAAATTTACAGTTCAATTCAGTAGATTAATAATAAATAAGAAACAAAATAATACGAATTAAGAAAACATCAAATTTTAAAAAATAATGAAAACATAAAACAATAGATTTTACGATACTATTTGACAATTTGAATAGTGACAAAAAGTAATGAAATTTCAAATATAATCAAATAAACAAACTAATAAAAACAATCGATCGAGACGGTTGATTTACAACACAATTTAATAAAAAAAAGACAATTTGAAAAGAATGGTGACAAAATTAATAATAAAAATTTAAAAATAATCGAATTTCATTTTTTCATTTAAAATAATCGAATTTCGATTTTACAACACAATTTAATAGACTAATAAATTTAAAAACAAGTGAAACGAATGGTGACAAAATGTAATAAAAATTCGACAATAATGAAATAAAAAAAGTAATAAAAACAAGAGACAATCGATTTTACAGCAAAATTTAATGTGCTAATACATAAAAAAAAATGAAAGGAATGGTGACAAAATGTAATAAAAATTCAAAAATGATGTAATTTAAAAAAATAATAAAAACAAAAGTCAATCGATTTTACAACACGATCTATATTAAATTAAATTAAATTAATAAAAAAAAAATCAAACGAATGTTGACAAAATGTAATAAAAATTCAAAAGTAATGAAATTTAAAAAAATAATAAAAACAAAAGACAATCGATTTTACAGGAAAATTTAATATACTAATACGTAATAAAAAAAAGCGAAACGAATGATGACAAAATGTAACAAAATTCAAAAATGATATAATTTAAAAAAATAATAAAAACAAAAGACAATTGATTTTACAACACAATTTACAATAAATTAAATTAAATTAATAAATAAAAAAAGTCAAACGAATGATGACAAAATGTAATAAAAATTCAAAAGTAATAAAATTTAAAAAAATAATAAAAACAAAAGACAATCGATTTTACAGCAAAATTTAATATACTAATACATAAAAAAAATGAAAGGAATGATGACAAAATGTAATAAAAAATGAAAAGTAATCAAATTAAAAAAATAATTAAAACGAAAGGCAATCGATTTTTTATGCGATTTAATAGTTAATTAATTAGTCGTAAACTATTTAACAATGTGATTATTATTATTATTCGATGTAATAAGAATGTGTCACTTGTAGTTAATAAAGGACAAAAGAAATTGTATTTGTGTCATTTTTTGTGCGCCATCTATTGCAGTTTTTTTTAAAATAATCTGTTTACCATGTAGAAGGCAAACAATTTTTTTTCACTACTCGTTTCTTTCTTTTTCTTTCTTAGATTTAATATATTAAAACATTTAAAAAAGAAAATTTGAAAAGAATGGTGACAAAGTAAAGAAAACAAATACATAATAAATATTTTTAAATAATCGAATTTCAAAAAAATAATAAAAACAAAAGACAATCGATTTTACAACACAATTTAATTAGATTGTATGAGATGTTGTGCGCCGTTTTTTGCAGTTTTTTTTTAAAGAATCTGTTGACCATGTGGTAGGCAAACAATTCTTTGTTTTTCACTATTCGTTTCAAATCGTTTCTTTTTTAAATATATGAGTCTTTTGAATTGTGCTCTAAAATCGATTATCTTTTGTTTTTATTTATTTTTTTTTAATATTATTGTTATATTTTTTTTCAAATTTTCTTCGTTTGTTTGGAACCCTTGCGCGTTGCAAAATCTGTACGACGGGCAACGGCAGGCCTGCCGATTTGATTTTCAAATATGTCGCCATTTTGAAAAATGTGTTGTCAATTTGTTGTTAGATTTGATGTAATATTTTTGGTAGCAAACTGTATGATAAATTAATAAGAAGGAACACCTCGTTATTTAGTTTCCCGAAGAAGACACTAGTCCTTAATTGAATTGGCTTCCGGTTGGAACCGTGTTACTACTGCCGACGTTTCGCTTTCCATTGTAGAAGAAGTTCCTCAGGGCTGCTGCTGGTGGTCACGACTGCTTCTGAACTAGTCGTGACGCGGTTCCAACCGGAAGCCAATTCAATTATGGACAACGCCCTCCAAGTTAAACTAGTCCTTTTATTTATTTAAAATATTTATTTGAAATACAACTGGTAATAGTGCTCTACATGTTTAGAAATTTGATAACAAAAATGACAAGCATTCTGCTATTTGAAGCAGTCTCTATACAACATTATTTTCTTTCCTTTTTTTTTCTGCAACCATTCAGTTAGGTTTTTGTTGCTATAGTTGCATGTGTTTACCATAATTTTATGACAATTTATTAATTAATAAAAATATCATGCGCTCATAAACTCCCACGTTTGAAGTTATTTGATATAGCAAGAAACAAGGTAGGTACATCCTTCCTAGTATTAAAACATCAAATAAAGCAAGTGCAATCAGTGGAGTACGACTACAGCACCGACGTACATTTACCAAACCGAAAGCCAACTCCAAACGTGAGAGTTTTTGAATGTATGATACTTCTTTAATAGAAACGTACACCTGTAGCATGTGCTTCTTTCAGCCCTTGTTGGGTAATGTACTATTAATGCTAAAGTTAAGCTTGCATTGTTTGAAGTTATTAATGTTTTAGAAAGTTACAAGAATACAGAAACTTTTCAAAAGAAACCCGCAGCCACACACAACAAAGTATGCCTAATCGTTTTTCCTGGAATTCGTCTGTTCACGACATGCAATTAAACGTGTAACTAAAATTTATTCAAGGTTTACGATTGCGTGATACGCCGATTGAACATAATCGAAGCTATAAATACATTCCTAAATATCAAATCATTTCAGCTTTTGTAACAACGAACACATTACATTGATTATGACACCTGCGATATTATTATTATTATTAATTCAACCAAGTCTTGTCGCCGCAGTTAGCGGAGACTTGGAGTTGAAAATAAATAAAACCATCTCGGAAATAATCGGTCAATTCCCCAAATTCGATTTTATTATTCATTACGACGACACCACGAAATCCGAGCTGGATTTGCTTTTGAATACTGCCGGAATTAACCACCCTGTTACTTTGTTGGCGAATTACGACGAGGCGTTCAGTTTTAACCGACCTGTAGGGTACCGATTCGTAAACGTCGTTTACATGGAGGACCCGTTTCGATTTGGGGGACGTTTCAAGCTGAACTATAACGACGTGGTGATTTTCATCCTGGACCGTTTTAAGCGGGAATCAGCCTTTTGGAAACAGAAGGGTCTTAATCAGACTGGTTGCGTTATAGTATACGACCGATACTCAGGAGAATTCTACTACGTTCACTTTTACGTCGGTTATAGGAACGGCCTGCTGAATAAAATTCCTGTTAGGGCGGATGGTGGACCGCCTCGACTATTGGATTACATGAATAGATTTAAGGACTTCAAAGGGCACGTTTTCAATGTGGGGTATTTTAATTGTCCACCATTTGTTACAAATGTGTAAGTTTTATTCTCGATTTCACTGCTGAAAACAATTTATTGCTTTATAAATAGAGGTGTAGGTTTGAGTTCGGTTTCCTGCTAAATTTGAAGGGTGGTGGGCCCAGGCGTTCAAGCGTAAACAAACATTTTTTTCTCGCACCAATAGGGACGTCATGCAATGCAAGAATTGATTAGATAAGAAGAAACAAAAGAAACTGAAACGAACAAACTCTGAAATGCAAAATTATATGAACAAAAGACAAAAGAACAAAAAACAAAAGAATCGTCAATTCTCGTTCGGCAACAAAATTTTTTTATCGCACCGATAGATGGAGAATTGGATAAACGAAAAAAAAAACAAAGAAGATTGTCGATTCTCGTTCGATCGTGAGCGACTGAAAATCAAAAGAGGAAACTGAAAACAAATGAAAAATTGACAAAGCTATCGAAAATTCAATGAAGTTCCGTTGTTTCTTTGTTCTTCAACGAAATACGATGAAAAAGATGGACAAAAAAAACACGGAAATACTTAAGACACTATAAGGTTAACCAAAAAACAAAAGAAGAGGAGTCGATGAAGTACTAAAAATAATTCGATGAAAAGAAACAAAAGAAAACGTTGTCGATTGAAGAATAAGGTGATTAAAAAAAAACAAAAGAAAAAGAGTCGATGAAGTAGTACTAAATGTAATTCGACGAAAAGAAACAAAAGAAAATAATGTTAAAGTATGAAGAATAAGGTGATTAAAAAAAAAGAAGAGAAGATCTCGCCTGCGTAGTGCAACAAAATTAAAAAAAAAACGAAACACATATCATGCATTTGTTTGTCGTTCATTTTAAATTTTTTGTATTTCGATGTTTGAATGAAAGAAAAAACTATGAAATACTATGGAAAAGACGGACAAAACACGAAAATATGTCAGACACAAGAAAGTTGACCAAAAACAAAAGAAGAAGAGTCGATGAAGTACTAAAAATAATTCGACGAAAAGAAACAAAAGAAAACAACGTTAATGTATGAAGAAGAAGGTGATTAAAAAAAAAAAACAAAAGAAGATCTCACCTGCGTAGTGCAACAAAATTGAAAAAAAAACGAAACACGTCTTGCATTTGTTTTTCGCTCAATTTGAATTTTTTGTATTTCAGTAGTTGAATGAAAGAAAAGAAAAACAACGAAATACGATGAAAAAGATGGACAAAAAAAACACGAAAATACGTCAGACACGGACAAGGCTGACCAGAAAACAAAATAAGTTATGAAGAGAGTCGATGAAGTACTAAAAGTAATTCGACGAAAAGAAACAAAAGAAAACAACGTTAAAGGATGAAGAATAAGGTGATTAAAAAAAAAAACAAAAGAAGATCGACGATTCTCGCCTGCGGAGTGGAACAAAATTTAAGAAAAAACGAAACTTATATCATGCATTTGTTTTTCGTTCAATTTTAATTTTTTGTATTTCGGTGTTTGAATGAAAGGAAAGAAAAAGCAATTCGACGAAAAGAAACAAAAGAAAACAACGTTAAAGTATGATGAATAAGGTGATTTAAAAAAAAAACAAAAGATCTCGCCTGTGTAATTCAACAAAATTCAAAAAAAAAAACGAAACACGTGATGCATCTGTTTTTCGTTCATTTTAATTTTTTTTTGTATTACGATGTTTGAATGAAAGAAAAGAAAAACTGCGAAATACGATGGAAAACACGGACAAAAAACGAAAATACGTTAGACACAATAAAGTTGACCAAAAAATAAAAGAAAAAGAGTCGATGAAGTATTAAAAATAATTCGACGAAAAGAAAAAAAAGGAAACAACGTTGAAGTAAGAAGAATAAAGTGATTAAAAAAAAAACAAAAGGAGATCGACGATTCTCGGCTGCGGAGTGGCACAAAATTAAAAAAAACCGAAACACTTATGTCATGCATTTGCTTCTCGTTAATTTTTAATTATTTGTGTTTCGTATTTTGTATTTTGAATGAAAGAAAAGAGAAATACGTCAGACACAATAAAGTTGAAGTATTAAAAATAATTCGACGAAAAGAAACAAAGGAAAACAACGCTGAAGTATGAAGAATAAGGTGATTAAAAAAACAAAACTAAAAAAAAGAATCATATGTCAAGCATTTGTTTTTCGTTAATTTTTAATTTTTTGTATTTTGGTGTTGAATGAAAGAAAAGAAAAACTACGAAATACGATGAAAAAGACGGACAAAAACACGAAAGTACGTCAAACACAATAAGGACCAAAAAACAAAAGAAGAAGAGTCCATGAAGTATTAAAAATAATTCGACGAAAAGAAACAAAACGAAAATATGTCAGACACAATAAGGTTGACAAAAAAACAAAAGAAGAAGAGTCGATGAAGTACTAAAAATAATTCGACGAAAAGAAATAATAGAGAACAACATTGAAGAAGAAAAATAAGAAGATTTAAAAAAAAACAAAAGAAGATCGACGATTCTCGGCTGCGGAGTGGAACAAAATAAAAAAAAAACAAACGTCATGCAATTGTTCATTTTTAATTTTTTGTATTTTGGTGTTTGAATGAAAGAAAAGAAAAACTACGAAATATGACGAAAAAGACGGACGAAAAGCACGAAAATACGTCAGACATTGTAAAGTAGATCAAAAAACAAAAGAAAAAGAGTCCATGGAGTATTAAAAATAATTCGACGAAAAGAAACAACGTTGAAGTATAAAGAATAAGATGATTAAAAAAAAAAACAAAAGAAGATCTTGCCTGCGTAGTGCAACAAAATAAAAAAACCAAACATGTCATGCATTTGTTTTCGTTCATTTTAAATTTTTTGTATTTCGTATTTTGTATTTTGAATGAAAGAAAAGAAAAACTGCAAAGTACGATGGAAAATACGGACAAAAGCACGAAAATACGTCAGACCTCATAAGGTTGACCAAGAAACAAAAGAAGAAGAGTCGATGAAGTACTAAAAATAATTCCTCGAAAAGAAACAAAAGAAAACAACGTTAATGTATGAAGAATAAGGTGATTAAAAAAAAACAAAAGAAGATCTCGACTGCGTAGTGCAACAAAATTCAAAAAAAAGTACGGAAAATAATTCGATGAAAAGTAATAAAAGAAAACTACGTTTAAGTATCAAATTAACCGTTTCACAACAATGCACCTGTAAGTTTCTCGAGCTTGCCTCCGGTTACCAAACTCCGATAAAGCGTCCCAAACGTCGTGGGGGTGGACGGAAGGCGGAATTAGATAATATAAAATATACCAAAAAGAAGGAAAAGAAAAACTAGATAAAGGAAAACACGGATTGCGAACCAACGTGACAACGAAACTCTCTATACCTATGCGGTCTGTTTGCCAAGCGAGCAGCAACAAGACTGCCATGAACTTTTAGTCGGGCAGCTTACAATGCGCAAGGTTTGGGGTGGGAAGAAGAATCACATGTTTAAGTTGGGCGAATAGCAGGCCCAGAAATACAAACGAGTGTCTACTTGGGACATATTTATTATAACGGAGGCGGTCAAAGCTCCAAAAGAGCAATCGATGATGCCACTACGTTTCCGCCATATACAGGCTGACCCAAAAACTAAAAATGAAATTCTCCACCGTAACAAACTGTTTAAACTTCGCGCTCGGTTCTGCTTTTATAGATGTATTCCTCTATTGACCCAGAAGCAATCAAGCAGCTTCGAAAATCATACTTATAACTAATTTTGAGTAGTGTGCGTATGTATAAATATCTTCGTAGACTTATTATTATTATTTTAGGAACTGTGATGACTTGGGTAAGTGTAAGTCTGATGGCATCGACAGTAAAATTTTGAACACAATGAGCAGTCACCTCAATTTTCGTTTCCGTTTAAACACCTGCACGCCGAGTATAGATGGAAAGTGGATAGCAATGATTAACGATGTAAGTACTCTTTTTTTACTTCTCACGAACTAGGATTGTTTTTACGAAATGGATGGCTATACCTAGAAATCGTCTTTTCTACATTCGTCTTAAATTATACGTAATTGAATTGGCTTCCGGTTGGAACCGCGTCACGACTACCTCAGAAGCAGTCGTGACGCGATTCCAACCGGAAGCCAATTCAATTATAGACAACAGTCGCGGAAGCCTTCAAGTCAAATTAAATTGTGCGATTTAATAAAACACACGTGCAGGTCTATTCTCGCCGGAAGGATTGGGCCATCGGAGGCATAACCAGAACGATTAAAAGAATGGAACTGGTAGATTTTACATCGATGTTGCACATGGAGAGTTACGCCGTTTTGTACGCGGAAGAAAACGACGCAATAAAAAGTTGGGACAACGCTTTGACACCACTGAAGACCTACGTCTGGTTGGGGGTAATGTCACTCACGTGTTTCATAGGAATACTTCTTAAAGTGGCTTCGGTTTTATTGGACACCAGGACAAAGTTAAACGTTTTGGTAAGTTTGCCCTTGAGTGAGGAGAACAGTTCCTTCTAGACGTGTGATTCTAGATACCGTTTCGTACACTCTCGGAGCAACCTATTTACATTGCAACGCCGAGTTTCTGCGCCATCAAAATTTTGCTGGGGACTTGCTTTTTAACATCGATCATCATTACCACTGCTTACAAAAGCAAATTGGCTTCGTCTATGATAACGACGGTTTCGAAAATTCCTGATTCCATTCTTGATTTGTACAACGCGGGCTACAGTTTTCAGGTAAATTTTTTATTCTGGGTCCAAGATATAAATACTTTCTCTAAACAAACGTTTTCGAATAAATTAAAAGTTTTTAAAATGTGTCAATAATGTAACAATAGTGTTTGACTTCCCCGATCCAGAATGGCCTCTCACTATGGTTTTAAAGTTTTTATTTCCCATTTTATCATCGTATTATACGTATTTATTTAATACATCGTTAGTCGAAGATGTAGAAGACATGTGTACGTTTTTAAACAAAAGATTTTCGAAAAAATAGAAGTTTTTAAAACATATACTTTCGGATTTGTTAGTAACGTAACAATAGTGTTTGTCTTGCCAATCCGGATGTGCCACAGGCCTGCGCTTTCGTTATCTAGGAATATATTTACCTTAGCGATGATTCCTTTACGCGTACGCCGACTTGGTTCTTGGTTCAGCGCTTATGAAGGTTCTCAACTTATCTCTGCAATCTAAGATTTCCGTTTGTAATGGAAATGAAATATTACAAACATTAAGATACTCATTAATTTGTAGACAGACCCGGATGATTGGACCGTTTTAAGGGAGAGCTTGTCACAGGCGCACGACAAAAGATATCGCGGTATCCTATCGAGGAGTAAAAATGACCTTGGGTTTTGTGCGGCCATTAAGAAGCTGTTCGATGAAAAAGTTGCTTTCGTTGATGAAGAAACGCTCTTACAATACGCAGTTGGGTCCCGAGATTGATAAACACTAAGTATTTTTGCAAGTTCTTTTTCTTCTAGATTTGGCACCGTTGTAAAGGATACTTTACCATGAATAAAATGACAAAGCTGCGAAAGGTTAGGCAGGAACTTCTGCCCAGCATACACGCATGGCCCGTACAGCAAGCCGCTCCCTACAGAGCTAGGTTTTCGAATGTTTTCAACAGGCTCGTGGCTTCTGGTATGATCGAACATTGGTAAGATAAGCTTGAGAAATTACAAGTATACACTCTGTAAACGGCTCAATCATATATTGCGAAATAATTACCTGGGCTGTTGTACCTTAAACCGTGAGCGTGGGGAGATTATGGTAGGACGCCGACTCGTACAACCGTAAACTAATAGTGACGTTTTTTTTTTGTAGGTATAGATCACATAGACGATTTTCAACGAAACGCAAGAAAGTAAACGCCGCCAAGTCGACTGCTCTGACCATTACGACATTTTGGGGCCCCGCATTTACACTTATTAGTGGCTTCATTCTATCAGGTGCAGTGTTTCTGTGCGAACTTATTTGTGTTTATAACCACCGATGTTGAATCTTTGATGTACCTAAATTCTGAAAGGTATAAATAAAAGAAGGCAGAAATTAATCGAATTTGAGTTTGTTTATTTTTCTTCCCTTACGTTTACTTTTCATGGAAATGTCCAATGTCTTGTCCTTCACCGGTGATAAGTCAAGGTTGCTTCAAGATCATGATGTCCACAATATTTTTCCAACATATAGATTCAACTGAAATCACATGGTAACCTTGATAGTTGTGCAAAGCTTGAAACCTGTAATATATCACTGTAAATGGTTTTCGAAAAAATCGCAGTTTGGCTTTGCTAACATACAACGTTAAAAGATTTTTTAAATGTGATGACTATTACGACTACGCTTTTGAAATTTAAAGTTTTTTAATATTTTCCCCTATTTTCCAATTTTTTGGCATTGACCTTGACCTTTGACCTTTCTGAACCTTCACTTTCAAAATTGTAAATATTTTTTAAAATGTCTATTTTTTACATTTTTTTAAAATTTTTTTTAGGGATAGACCTTGACGTTTTGGGAATTCGATCCTCAAAATTATAATTTTTTAAAACAATTTTTTCCATTTTATTTTTGTTGATCTTGACCTTTAACTTTAGCTCACGAAATTGTAAATATTAAAAAAAAATCTTTTTTTCAATTTTTAGGGGTTAACCTTTTTACAACCTTGCTCTTGAAATTCTATTTTTTTTAATTTCCCCAATTTTTTTGTAATTTCTTGCCTCGAATTGGGTTGATCTTGACCCTTGACATTTGCGAAACTCGATCCTCAAAATTAAAATAATTTACCATATTGTAATTTGTTCACTTTTATAGTTGAACTTGAGTTTTAACCTTCGCTTTCGAAATTGCAAATATTTGAAATTTTTTTCCCTATTTTATCTATAATTTTTAAAATCTTTTAGGGGTTGATCTTGACCTAAGACTCTCGATATTTGCACATTAAAAGAATCCTATTTTTTATAGTTTTTATTTATTTATTTATTTTTTGGTCGACCTTTTGACTTCTGAAATTCTGTTTCCTTTAATTTTCCCAATTATTTTTTTTTACTTTGGGTTGGGTTGACATTTCCCCATTTCTTGTGACTTTCTTAATTTGTTTGGGTTGATCTTGACCGTTAACCTTCGCTCTCGAAATTGTAAATATTTAAATTTTTTTTCCAAATTTTCCATCTTTTTTGTTTCTGTTTTTAAATCGACTTTGGCCTTTGACATATTCGCAACCTTGCTCTTAAAATTCTATTTTTTTTTAATTTTTCAAATTTTTTTGCCTTGGCTTGGGTTGACCTTGACCTTTGATATTTCTGGAACTCGAACTTCAAAATTATAATTTTTTTTAAATAATTTTCCCCCATTTTTAATTTTTTAATTTTTTTTTTGGTTGATCTTGACCTTTAATCCTCGCTCTCGAAATTGTAAATATTAAAAAATTCCCCATTTTTTATTTTGTAGGGGTTGTCCTCGACCTTTGACCTTTCCGTACCTTCGCTCTCAAAATTGTAAATATTTTTAAAAAATTTATAAATTCTTCATTTCGTTTTTGTTTTTGGGTAGACCGTGACCTTTGACCTTTTCGCAGCTTTGCTCTTGAGACTCTATTTTTTATTTTCCCAATTTTTTTGCCTTGGTTGGGTTGACCTGCACCTTTGACAATTTTTGGAACTCGATCCTTAAAATGATAATTTTTTAAAATAATTTTCGCATTTTTTTAAATAAAATTTTTTATTGTTGATCTTAAACCTTCCTTCGTTCTCGAAATTGCAAATATTTTTTAAAAATTCCCTATTTCTCCATCTTTTTTATTTTCGGGCTTGACCTCGACCTTTGACCTTTCCGGATCTTCGCTCTTGAAATTGTCAACTTTTTTTATTTTTTTGGGGTTGACCTTGACGTTTAACCTTTCCGATCCTTCGCTCTCGAAATTATAAATATTTTAAAAAATCACAAATTCTGTATTTTTAGTATTTGTTTACGAGTTGACCTTGACCTTTGACCTTTCCGCAACCTTGCGCTTGAAACTCTATTTTTTAATTTTCCCATTTTTTCTAATTTATTTGCCTTGGATTAGATTGACCTTGACCTTTGAACTTTTTGGAACTCGATCCTTAAAATTATAATTTTTTAAAATAATTTTCTTTTTTTTTGTTGTTGTTCTTGACCTTCAACCATCATTCTCGAAATTGTAAATATTAAAAAAAATCCCCAATTTTTCTATTTTTTTTTTAGGTTGTCTTGATTTTTCCTAACCTTCTCTCTCAAAATTGTAAATGTTTTATTTTTTAAGAGTTGACCTTGACTTTTAACCTTTCCAAACCTTTGCTCTCGAAATTGTAAATACAAATACAAAATTCTGTATTTTTTTATTTGTGTATGGGTTCACCTTGACCTTTGACCTTTCGCAATCTTGCTCTTGAAACTCTATTTTTTTAATTCTCTCATTTTTTCTAATATATTTGGTTGGTCGACTTTGACCTTTGAAATTTTTGGAACTCGTTCCTCAAAATAATAATTTTTTAAAAATAATTTCCTCCATTTTTTGTAGTTTTTTCATTTTTTTGTTTAATCTTGACCTTTAACCTTCGCTCTCGAAATTGTAAATATTGAAAAAATCCTTATTTTTTCCATCATTTTTATTTTTTATGGATTGACCTTGGCCTTTTCGAATCTTTAATCTCGAAATTGTAAATATTCAAAAAAATTTTCCCTATCTTACCATCTTTTTGTTTTTGGGTCGATCTTAACCTTTGACCTTCCCGCAACCTTGTTGAAATTCTATTTTTGTTTTTAATTTTTCCCATTTTTTCTAATTTTTTGTCTTTGTTTGGGTTGACCTTCACCTTTGACATTTTTAGAACTGCATCCTTAAATTTATAATTTTTTAAAATAATTTTCGCCATTTTTTTGGGAAATGTTTTCAATTATTTTTTTGGTTGATCTTGACCTTTAACCTTCGCTCTCGAAATTGTAAATATTTTTTAAAAATTCCCCATTTCTCCATCTTTTTTTATTTTTGGGGGTTGAACTCGATCTTTGACCTTTCCGAACCTTCGCTCTTGAAACTGTAAATACTTAAAAGAATTTTTCATATTTTTAGTTTTTTGTTTTTGGGTCGACCTTGACTTTTGGACCTTTTCGCAACCTTGTTCTTGAAATTCTATTTTCTCAATTTTTCCTATTTTTTCTAATTTTTGCCTTGGTTTGGGGTTGACCTTGACTTTTGACATTTTCGAAACTCGTTCCTCAAAATTATAATTTTTTAAAACAATTTTCGCCGTGTTTTTTGTATTTTTTTCATTTTTTTTTTGTTGATCTTGACCTTTAACCTTCGCTTTCGAAATTGAAAACATTAAAAAAAATTTCCCTATTTTTTCATCTCTATTTTTTAGACGTTGATCTTAATTTTTGACCTTTCTGAACTTTCGCTCTCGAAATTGTAAACTTTAAAAAATATCTTATTTGTTAAATATTTTGTTTTTTTTTTGGGTGAACCTTGGTCTTGGGTTGACCTTGACTTATGACATTATCGAAACTCATTCCCTAAAATTTTAATTGTGCCTACTTCTTATAATTTTTTCAATTTTTTTTTTTATATTGACGTCCATTTCGAACATTCGCTCTCGAAATTGTTAACTTTTTAAAGATTTTTTACGACTGTATTTATTTAAATGTTTTCTGATAGCCAAGTTGGTTAACGATTTAGGCATTATTGATAAATATTTCTAATTAAATAAAATTGTTTGTCAAAACAAGGAGGTGTTTGTTACTCGGGATACATGTAAATAGACACTTCAACATTTACGTGTGACGTCTAGGGTTGATGTTGTTTAATCGATATTCACCCTTGAGGCATTCAACGATGTCTTTTAATGAAAGTTCTAGACCGGCAATTATAACTGAGGATTGAAGTGCAACAATGGCTAAACCTTTTCCGAAGTACGACGAGTTTGGCAGATTGATGATCCCGGAACTACCATGGATGCCCTGGGCAGGTGCCGAAGGAGAATCCCAACCCTCATATTTGGTCAAAAAGTGCTACGAAGTGAACGAGTATCCTCCCCTTTTTGCCAAACAGTCTTGGACGAAAAGCGTGCCTTACAAAGATACTTTCGAATATCACAAGCCCAGTGAAACTATAGGTCTGTAAAAATTTGTTATGCCATCTGGAAACTACTTCTGCAAACATAATACGACGTCTCACGTCAACCTAGACTACCACGGAAATTGTCAGCTTCACGCGAAAGACTTGCACTAAAAAATAGAATACTTATAATTCAATATCTTTTGTATTGTAGGTTCTTGTTACACCCCATCTGCAAGTGTGCTTAAAATACAAAACTTACCCCCGTACAGAAAAAAACCGCCCTCAAATCCCTTCGGCCCAAGCGGTACGAACTTACTAATTAATAAAAAAAAAACGAAAATCAAATGGCTTTCAGGTAAATTAAATTATCCACCGGCCAAGAGCTCTGAGGAATTGAAAAGGGAGGCTGAAAGAAGGTCTCAAATTGAACTTAAGAGGAAGGCCGACTTCGCACCTAGCACCGTCCCGCTGCGAGATTTAATAAGCGGCGAGTACTGGAGGAGGAAAAAACGGGAGCAACGCGAAGAGAGGCAGGCCAAAAGGCGAAAGAAGCTCGAGGAGAAGCGAATTAAAGAATCGGAAGCTTGCAGCGAATCTGACTTACTTAAGAAATACGAAGCGGTCCTACCCGTGCATCCCGACGATCAAAAACGTTTGCTGATCGAACGAGCCGAGGTTGATTTACGCAGGCTTGTACGTGAAGAAGATCTGCAGAGGATTCAATATTATTTAAATGAAGTAAGTACTCGCGAAAAGGAATTCCCTTCTTTTACCGAGTCACATGAGTCAACTAAATTCGAATTTCTCTGCCCGCGCGGAGCTTCTAAAGAGTCAACCAAATTCGAATTTCTCTGCCCGCGCGGAGCTTCTAAACGAAAAATAGTCACCATGAGAGGGCGGTCGAGTCTCGTTTTTAACAAATAAAAAAAAATAAATTAATAAATGAATAAATGAATTTTTTTTACGTTATAACTAAACGAACAACAAAATTTTAGGCGATAGAAGAGCGTATGGTCTCAGACTTACCAGAACAGCTCCTAACGCAGGCGAAAAGTATGGTTTCAAGCAAATACAGAAAGCTGAAACTCTACCGAGAGATTTACGACACTTTCGAACCGGACATACGGCGATTGTATTCTGTTTTTATGAGGGAGTACTTACTCAAGTACATCTTGAACGACCCCTACGAATGGCGGCGCCTGAAAATCGTGACTTTCCCCGCGGAATACCCCACCATGCAAATAAGGGCGCCGGTACCCTGGCACATACCCTACTGCATCAACAAGGAAATGCTGTTTCGACACTTATTTATCGGCAACAAAGTCTTGCTGAGCATCAGAGATATATGGGAGAAAGAGTAATATCTATATTCATAATGGTTCCTTGAGGCTTCCTTCAATAAGAGATCCCTTAGAATGGGTCCTGTGGTAATGCAGCTGCCTGACTACAATCCCATTCTAAGTGTTTCCACATTGAAGGAAACCTCAAGGAAGCACGGACATAAGAGTTTTTAAATCGACCCTTAAGTAGCAATAACAATTTTTTTAAAGATATTCAAACATGTGGATCTTACCTGTTGATCGTTTGAAAGAAGTCAGCGAGTTTCCTCTTGATACTACAGCTTTCGAGGAAAAAGTGAAGGAATTATGCCAGGAAGCAAAAGACATCCTTCTTCGGGAGTGGTTAACGAAGTGCGCCGACACCTTTCTCAGCTTGAAGTCCTACTGGGAACCGTTTATACCAAAACGCAAGGGGGACACGCTGCAAATAATCGAGAATTTCTTTAGTTCGGTTAACGCCCTAATGGCAATGCAATTGCGTCAGTTGGTCATGAAGAGTCTGCAACACTTTCTGGACCTCGTCGTCACGTACAAGGTACACCGGTGCTTGCGCTCAAATCAAACCACATTAAATCTTGTGTTTCCAGGATGGAAATGATTATGGTGAAGAGTACCAAGACTTGGCCATCATCAACATTTCGTTACTGCAGGTTACCCCGAAAGCCGTTTTGGGCACCAACGACATCAAACTGCAACCCACCATTGAAGAATTGAGGAACATCATGTTCCATTGCTTCACTAGAATCTTGGACGTCAACAAAAACATCCCCAGGATAGAAAACATCATGTTTCCTGGTAAACCCAACCGGCCTTCCGAAGCTGAAGTAAATCTGTGGTGTTTTTTTTTCGCTTCGCAGAATTCTCAACGAACGAGACGTGTTTGATTTCCGTCCAGCAGGAAGAGGAACTCGTTTCGGGCATGATACAGAAGGGCATGGACAGTTTCGAACCGAATATCGTCGGCCCAGGCATGTATTTGAAGATGTATGAGAAGTATTTTTATTTGTTGAACGGAGAGGCGGAAAAAGAATGCAAAATGTTCATGCGGCAGGATCCTCCACCGTTATTAAAGGTACAGCTACATATAAGATGTCTCCGTCATCATCTGTCTCATGATTCTTCAAAAAGATCACCACGAATTTGAAGTTTTTATTTTTCATTTTATCACTGCATTATATTTATTTATTTCATGTAACGTTGGTACTAGGTTTTGAAGGTATACGTTTTTTTAAACAAAACGTTTTCGAAAAAAATTTTGAAACGTATACCTTAGGATTTGATAATAACGTAACAATAGTGTTAGACTTTCCGATCCGGATCTGTGACCGCGGAATTTTAATGTGAAAAGGAAAAAATATATATTTCTAGGAAATCCCAACGCTGGCCCTACTTTAAATAGATGAGAATTTTTATATATAAGTAAAATTTAGAAATTTAAATTATATTTAAATTATTTATGCTGCCATCTCAGGAGTTTTAATGAACACTAGATCCTTTTACATTTACTAAAGTTAAGCCTCATTTATTTATTTATAATTTTCATTTTTCGAAGATGCGTGTTCTTAGACTTAGAAGCTATTTAAAGTAAGTTTAAAATATGTACAAAATAAAAGAATGTTACTAAAGATAATAATTGAGATTGGGTAGGGCAGCAGTGGACCTCTTTTATAATTTCCCTTCCAAGACTTCGTTTACTTCCCTTGGGTTTGGGTTGGGAAGCTGTTTAAAGTAAATTTAAGCTGTTTAAAACAAATTTATGATATACCCAAAAGATTCCTTTCGATTCAACGAAATGCCGATTTGAATTTAATAATTTTAGGACTTGAGATCTCCGGCCGTTTACAACGTTAGGATGTATCAACAACGTAACAATAGTGTTTGATTTTCCGATCCGGAAGTGCCACAGATAATAGCCTTTACCTGATCTTCTACATCACTTTGATTGTTTTTGAAAAAATAAGTCTTTTTCTCTTTAATTTGTTTCTCAATTTGGTACATCTTTTTAGCTTTCTTTAAATAAAACATCTTCGAAAAAATTAGAAGTTTTTAAAATGCGTACTTTAGGATGTATCAACACCGTAACAACAGTGTTTGACTTTCCGATCCGGAAGTGCCACAGTTGATAGCGTTTACCTGATCCAGATAACTTTGATAGTTTTTTTTTAAATAAGCCATTTTCTTTTCTTTAATTTCTTTCTCTATTTAGTACAACTTTTCTCTTGTTATTCATGTATCTTTTTTTCTGAAATATTGCTATTTATTCCACATTTCTTTTGTTATTCTTTTTAGTTTGACGCTTTCTTTCCAAATACCGTCAATTTCTTCTTCTTGTCTTGATTGAATTTTTTATTGTCTTAATTAAAGACCGTCTAAACCTTAAGCAACGTAATTTACAATAATGACCAAAAGAGAAACAAATAAAATTTTGCACGCCTCGTTAAAATGAAGCAAATGAACGAATGGAAAAACGTCGACATTGAAACAAACGAATATTTAAAAGAAAACATCAAATTAAAAAAAAATCCTATGGGTGTATAAACTCGATGAGAAACAACTGATGATAAAAAAAATTATGTAAAATTGATAAACAAGGAAAAAGTTTGATAAACAAAAAACTGCGAGCCGTGAAGAAAAATGGCGTTAATTAATATCAAGTGAACGAATAAACGGAAAAACAATGACATTGAAACAAAGGAATGATTAAAAACAAAGGAATGATTAAAAGAAAACAACATGGAAAATTCCAATTGATGTATAAACTCGATGAAAAACATCTGAAACGGTATTAAAATAAACCAAAAGAACGAATGGAAAAATATTGATGTTGAAACAAATGAATATTTTAAAAAAATCAGCAAAAAAGTAGAAGGAAAACAAACGAAAATCCGAATGGATGTGTAAACTTTTTAAAACGTGTACTTTATGATGTGTTAACAACTTAACAATAGTGTTAGAGCTTCCATATTTTTGGATGTATCAACACCGTAACAACAGTGTTTGACTTTCCGATCCGGAAGTGCCGCAGCTAATAGCGTTTACCTGATCCAGATAACTTTGAAGTCATTTTCTTTTCTTTAATTTATTTCTCTATTTAGTACATCTTTCTTTTAGCTGTCGAAGATATCATACTTCCTTTGAACAAAATATTTTCGAAAAAAAAAGAAATCGCCAAAAAGAAATAAAGGAGAATATCTAAATATGAAGAACAGGATGATCAAAAAAAAAACAAAAAAAGATCAGATCGACAATTCACCGGAGAAATGTAGAAAAATTTTCTTTTGTTATTCATGCATCTTTTTTCTAGAATATTGCTATTTATTTCACATTTCTTTTTTTTAGTTTGATGCTTTCTTTCCAAATCCCGTCAATTTCTTCTTCTTGTCTGGATTGAATTTTTTATTGTCTTAATTAAAGACCGTCTAAACCTTAAGCAAAGTAATGTACAATAATGACCAAAAGAGAAGCAAATGAAATTTTGCACGCCTCGTTAAAATGAAGCAAATGAACGAATGGTAAAACGTTGACATTGAAACAAACGAATATTTAAAAGAAAACAGCCGCGAAACCCACCAAGTTAAAAAAAAACTGATATTCAAACTGATTAATATTTATAAGAAAAGATCTGACAATTGTAGAAAAAACGTCACGCGTAATTAGAAATTGAAAACAAATGAAAATCTTTGGCAAAACATGTAAAATAATAACTAAAAGACAAACAAATGAAATTTAATAAATTAGGAATCATGTGCCGTATCGTGAAGAAAAACGACGTTGAAAACAAGCAAACGAACAAACGGAAAAACATCGACTGTTATTGAAACAAATGACTATTTAAAAGAAATCGCCAAAAAAGTTAAAGAAAAACAAAAGAAAATTCGAATGGTTGTGTAAACTTTTTAAAACATGTACCTTAGGATGTGTTAACAACTTAACAATAGTGTTAGAACTTCCGATCCGGAGTTGTCGGAGATAAAGCGTTTACCTGATTCAGATGACTTGGATCGTTTTTGAAAAATTAAGTCATTTTCTGCTCCTTTAATTTGTTTCTCTATTTAGTATATTTTTCTTTTAGCTATCGAAGATATAAAACTTTCTTTAAAGAAAATATTTTCGAAAAAATTAAAAGTTCTTAAAATGTGTACCTTGGGATGTATCAATAACGTAACAATAGTGTTAGACTGTCCGATCCGGAATTGTCGTAGATAATAGCGTTTACATAATTCAGTGTTATTGAAACAAATGAATATTTAAAAGAAATCAGCAAAAAAGTAAAAGGAAAACAAAAGAAAATTCGAATGGATGTGTAAACTTTTTAAAACGTGTACTTTAGGATGTGTTAACAACTTAATAAAAGTGTTAGAGCTTCCAATCTGGAGTTGTCGGAGATAATAGCGTTTACCTGATCCAGATGACTTTGATTGTTTTTGAAAAATTAAGTCTTTCTCTGCTCTTTAATTTCTTTCTCTATTTAGTATATTTTTCTTTTAGCTATCGAAGATATAAAACTTTCTTTAAAGAAAATATTTTCGAAAAAATTAGAAGTTCTTAAAATGTGTACCTTAGGATGTATCAATAACGTAACAATAGTGTTAGACTGTCCGATCCGGAATTGTCGTAGATAATAGCGTTTACATAATTCAGTGTTATTGAAACAAATGAATATTTAAAAGAAATCAGCAAAAAAGTAAAAGGAAAACAAAAGAAAATTCGAATGGATGTATAAACATTTTAAAACGTGTACTTTAGGATGTGTTAACAACTTAACAAAAGTGTTAGAGCTTCCAATCCGGAGTTGTCGGAGATAATAGCGTTTACCTGATCCAGATGACTTTGATTGTTTTTGAAAAATTAAGTCTTTCTCTGCTCTTTAATTTCTTTCTCTATTTAGTATATTTCTCTTTTAGCTATCGAAGATATAAAACTTTCTTTAAAGAAAATATTTTCGAAAAAATTAAAAGTTCTTAAAATGTGTACCTTGGGATGTATCAATAACGTAACAATAGTGTTAGACTGTCCGATCCGGAATTGTTGCAGATAATAGCCTTTACGTAGTCCAAATAACTTTGATTGTTTTTTTTTTTAATAAATCACTTTTTTCTCTTTAATTTGTTTCTCTGTTTGGTACATTTTTCTTTTAGCTATCGAAGGTGTAATACTTTCGTTAAACAAAACATTTTCGAAAAAATCAGAATGTGTCAACAACGTAACGATAGCGTTGGACTTTCCGATCCGGAATTGTCGCAGCCAGATCACTTTCATTATTTTTGTTTTTCTTTTTTTTAACTTCGTTTGTATACTTTTCTGTCTCTTGCTCATTTAGTCCGTTGGTTTCTTCCAATGGTGGTGATGATGTAACTTATTATTGCAGGATGTCACGAGAAAACTTGATGGCTATAAAACTTTGATGGTCGAGCTGATATTCCTAAGACGTTCAATTCCATTAAATCTCGTGTCCTTGGAATGCGGAGACCTGAACGATACGTTATTGAAGATCGTCAACGACATGAGAATGTATATAATAAATTACTACATCGATAAAGGGCACGCTCACAACAGAGAGTAAGCCGTCCATTTACTTAATTTGTAGTGTACTCGCTCTCACTGCTGATTTACATGTAAGAATCTGCAATACATTTGATGAAATGTCGGCTAGAGTAAGCGAAACCCCCGAAACCGTCCAGGAATTGGTGACGCTCATGAACTACGTGATCGAATGCAGGGACGTCACGATGTACAACATAAAAGAAAAAATAAGGCAGATGGCAGAGAACGTTTCGTTCCTAATGGACTACGCACACCTATCAAGTATCGTAATTAATACACCATTAAACTTTACGCCCCAAATTTCGCAATTTTGCAGATGAGGACATTCAGTTGAATTCGCGAGTTTTCCTCTGGCCCAAAGACATGGAGAACGTAATCGAGCTTGCGCTCCAGCGACTCAACATGAAGAGAGACCAAGCCGAAGCCACTCTCAAGAACAGAAGGATGGCGTTCGATAGTAGGTTGATCAAACACGAAAAGTTGATTTTACTCTTCAAGAAGAAGGACCCCCCAATTCTTACGATGGAAGAAATGATTGAGAATGTGCAAGTCGTTGAAATGTTATCCGAAAAATTACAAGTACGTCCAACACATTTAATAAGCACTTAAGTAATCGAAAGTTGAAGAAGCTCGATGGCCTAGTGGTCAGTGCGTTTGGTTACGAAGCCACCGGCCATGGGTTCAAACCTCCTTCTATAAATACGTTTTCACAATCACGTTCAACATGCACATAAGTAACGAAGAAACATTTCAAATTAAAAAAAAACTTTGAAGCCCCCCACACTAAAAAATAATAAATTAAAAATTCTTCGCAGGAAGACAAAGAAGAAGCCGCTGAAATAAATGCTGAGGAGCAACTGTTGGATTTTGATCCGTCGCCGTTCTTGAACTTACAGAAGATGCTCTCAACGCTAGAGCCGTTTGATAGACTGTGGCACACCGTTCTTAAATTCCATCAACAGTACGATGTGTGGTGAGCATTTGTTGTAACGAAGTCGTGCGGTTTCGCGTTTTATCTAAACACATCCCCGTAGGTTTTACGGGCCATTCAAGAAACTCGACGCCGAGCAAGTGAAAGAGGAGGTTGAGAACATGTGGCGCACCCTGTATAAGTTGTCGAAGTCGTTGCAAGATAACGCTGGGGCCAGAAGAATCGCCGACACCGTAAGAGGAAAGGTCGAGAAGTTTAGGGTTTTCGTGCCGGTGCTTCAAACTGTTTGTAATAAGGGATTACAAGAACGCCACTGGAACGAGGTACTTTAGCAATTTTGTTTTCGACTGCGACACACCATTGTTTATAAATCCCCGCCCGTTCTTTTGACAGTTCGCTTCGCCTTCCTACAAGTGGCGTTGCAAACATTATGTAAAAATTTGTAAAAATCTTCCTCCAATTCAGTGTTGCCAAGTTAAGGACTTATCTCTACGATCTAAGGATTTTTACAAGCAATTAGGAGTTTGGGAAGATTTTTATAAAAGCCCCGAAATCTAAGGATTTTTGTCGTGCTTGAAATTGCGACCAAATTTAAAAAGAATCGTTTGTTTGCGTTCCAATCTTGACCTTGCGCGTTAAGCATGTTGGTAGGCCTTGAAAACTGACATGAATTTGTGTCAAACGTCACCTCAACCAGTGTTGTGCCAAATCGCTGGAATTTTAACTCCTTAAAATTGAAAAAAGAAAATTTTTTGAGAAAAAGGGAGACAAAATTAAGTAAGGGAAAAACGACGTCACAGAGGAAAACAAAAGCCAATCGAGAAATTTTTTCGATAAAATGTGTTTACCAAATTAAAAATTCGATACCTACGGTTCATAAAAGCAGGAGGGAGGGGGGGGTCAAGTTAAGATCGTCCCTATTGCCGACCAGACTCTTATAGACGGATAGGGTCATACGTAAGCCCCATATAAGAGGGCAGAAGTTAACTCTAGATCGAATAATTCTGCACACTTGTCTTTATTTATGTCACAGAAAAATAAATACACAAACAGAATCCACGTAGGATTCATATGTAAACAAGTGAAACGTGTCAAGAAATAAGTACCAATAAAACCCGGAGCACGGATCCGTCTTTCGTTTACAAAGACAAAAATAATCTAGTTAAATACAAAAACAAAGCCGATCTTAATACATCCACTGTGACTTCACATCAGCTGTCAGACCAATGAAGGTAACCAATGAGTATCAAAGTTCGGCAGAGGATTATGACGTCAGTATGTCAAGTCACTCTTTAGGGCGACATCTTCCGTACGCGTGGTTCACTACCGGTGGACGAGTTCAAATCCGTCCTCTATCGCGGGATTACAATATTTCATAAGCATAAGAAAAACGTCTTTCTTTTGTTTCAGTAATGTAGTGCTCTGTTATTTTTTTCTGCGAAACGACAGAAAATTTTTACAAATTTGCCTTTGGCATTTTCTTAATTTCTTCTTCTTATCATTTTTGACAGTTGGTTATGCACCTTGGGCCAGACACTCAAGTTTTAATCAAACATTGCGCCGATTTTTTTTTAAAGAAAATTCGCAGTTTCATACGAGAAATTGAAAACTGACAGTTTCGGACCTGCTAATAGATAGCGCTTTCTAACTCTCCTAGAAAAAAGTCACAGAAAGTGTATTTATTCACAATTGCTTATGAGAAAAAACAATTGATATAGTTATTCGTAAAGAAAAACAATTAATAGTCGAAGAAAAATAATTGACGGTTGTTGGGAAAAAGCAAATTGACAGTTGTCGGTGAAGAAAAACAATGGACAGTCTGACAGTTGTCGGTGAAGAAAAACAATGGACGTCGTGGGTGAAGAAAAACAGTAAATAATTAATAATCGAAGAAAAATGACTGACGTTTGTTGGTGAAGAAAAGCAAATTGACAGTTGTCGTTGAAGAGAAACAATTGATAGCCGTTGATGAAGAAAAACAATTGACAATTGCTCGTAAGGAAAACAATTGATATAGTCATTCGTAAAAAAAATAATTAATAATCCAAGAAAAATAATCGATGGTTGTTGGGAAAAAGTAAATTGATAATTGTCGGTGAAGAAATACAATTGACAGTCGTTGGTGAAAAAAAAATACAATTGCTCGTGAGGAAAAAACAATTGGTAGTCATTCGTAAAGAAAAACAATTAATAATCGAAGAAAAATGACTGACATTTGTTGATGAAGAAAAGCAAATTGACAGTTGTCGTTGAAAAAAAAAACAATTAACAGTCGTTGATGAAGAAAAACAATTGACAATTGCTCGTAAGGAAAAACAATTGATATAGTCATTCGTAAAGAAAAAGAATTAATAATCGAAGAAAAATAATTGAATGGTTGTTGGGAAAAAGTAAATTGACAATTGTCGGTGAAGAAATACAATTGACAGTCGTTGGTGAAAAAAAATACAATTGCTCGTGAGGAAAAACAATTGATAATCATCCGAAAAGAAAAACAATTAATAATCGAAGAAAAATGACTGACATTTGTTGGTGAAGAAAAGCAAATTGACAGTTGTCGTTGAAGAGAAACAATTGATAGCCGTTGGTGAAGAAAAACAATTGACAACTGCTCGTGAGGAAAAACAATTGATATAGTCATTCGTAAAGAAAAAGAATTAATAATCGAAGAAAAGTAATTGATGGTTGTTGATAAAAAGTAAATTGACAATTGTCGGTGAAGAAATACAATTGACAGTCGTTGGTGAAAAAAAAAATACAATTGCTCGTGAGGAAAAACAATTGGTAGTCATTCGTAAAGAAAAACAATTAATAATCGAAGAAAAATGACTGACATTTGTTGATGAAGAAAAGCAAATTGACAGTTGTCGTTGAAAAAAAAACAATTAACAGTCGTTGATGAAGAAAAACAATTGACAATTGCTTGTAAGGAAAAACAATTGATACAGTCATTCGTAAAAAAAGAATTAATAATCGAAGAAAAATAATTGATGGTTGTTGGGAAAAAGTAAATTGACAATGAAAACAAAAAACGATCGCTTTTACAACACATTTTGTTTTTTTTAAATCGGTTTTACAGCACAATTTAATAAATTAAGAAATAAAAAGAACTGTTTGGGATAAAAGGTGACAAAACAAAAAAAAATAAATGAAATAAAAAAAAAACTTAAAAAACAAATAATAGTAATATTTAGAAAGTAATAAAAACAAAAGACAATCGACTTTACAGCACAAATCAATAAATTTAAAAAAAAACTGTTTGAGAGGAAAGCTGACAAAACAAAAAAAAACAAATGAAAAAAATATCGAGAATATAATAAAAACAAAAGACGATCGTTTTTACAACACAGTTTTTTTAATAAATTCGGTTTTACAGCACAAGTCAATAAATTTATTCAAAACGTTATCATAAATTAAACCCCAAAAAAAATCTAACACTGTTGCCAACTCTTCAATGAACTCTTGCCTCTAGACATTAGCTCTGAAAATCTCCTAAATTGGTATTAAACCCACCTGTCAAGTGTCCTTATTTAACCAAAGTTAATTTATCAATAAGTAGTCAAAATTTGGCGAATTACACAACGGTTGGGATCTTAATAGTTTGCTGCCCTACTCTACTATCAAATGTCTGTGGTGTGTTGGGCGTTTCGTGGCTTGCCTGCGTATTTGTGTGTGCATTGGGTGCGTCGTGGCTTGCCCGCGTGTTTATGTGTGTATTGGGCGCTCGCTTTGTGGCTTGCTCGCACATTTTTCTGTGTATTGAGCGCTTCGTGGCTTGCCCGTGTATTTATGTGTGTATTGAGCGTTTTGTGGCTTGCTCGCATATTTTTCTGTGTATTGGGCGCTTCGTGACTTGCCAGCATTTTTATGTGTGTATTGGGCGCTTTGTGGCTCGCTCGCGTATTTTTGTGTGTATTAGGTGCTTCGTGGCTTGCCCGCGTATTTGTGTGTGTAGTAGGCGCTTCGTGGCTTGCACGCGTAAAGCTTCGTTTTGTTAGAACCATACACGGCGCACGTAGCCTTAGCGTCGTATCTTGGCGATACCTTGCCTCATTGACTAACCAATCACTAACTCGCGTCGTCTTATTTCACTCTTTGAAGTTCATGACGTGTAAGGTCATTGAAGTGACTTAAGTTGCCTATCCTACAAGCTGTTTTGTTCAGTCGCCATTGACATCACGCATCAAGAGTTCTTTATCGCGTGCAATATTTACTTTAGGCTGTTTGATTAAAACGGCTCGAAGTTTTGTCTAAATAATTCGAAATTCTTTCGTATGCTTTGACGAAAGGGAATTTGAAGTTTTTGTTTCAATTTCAATGTAATAATTTGCTGTCTTCCACTGTTAACTGTCAGTGGTGTTTATGTGGGATGTGTGTTGGGCGCCTCGTAGCTCGCCCGCGTATTTTTGTGCGTATTGGGCGCTTCGTGGCTTGCCCGCGTTTTGTGTGTGTAGTGGGCGCTTCGTGCTTGCCCGCATAGGGCTTCGTTTTGTTAGCATCATGCACTGCGCACAACTTACGCACACGCAATCCGAAGCCTTAGTGTGAGTGTGACTAAAAACGTACACCTGTTCGTAGTCAGAAAGTCACTAATTTTTGATTCTCCAGTCGTCGTCTTATATTCACTTTCCCTCACAATCTCCTTTGGTTCCGGCGATCTTCGTGGTGTATTCCTTTTTGGGTGTCGAGTAATTACGCGAGTGACGTAATGCATACAGCCAATCCATGGGTCGTATCATCTCTCCACATTGGAGGGGGCCAATCACAGCCTTAGCGTCGTAGCTTGGCGTTACCTCAACTCATTCGCTGACCAATCACCAGCTTGCGTCGTCTTATTTTACTTTCTAAAATTCATGACGTGTTTTTCCGAAAGTCGGCCTCAGTTGTTTAAAACTCAACATGGTTATAAAAACTAAGGCATATATATATATATATTTTTTTTAAATTTAGATTAGCAATATCGTCGGAGTCAAATTAAAAATAACCGACGAGTCAACCCTAAACGAAATGATAGAGGCAGGTTTGCCCAAATTTACGCCCCAATTAGAAGAAATCAGCGCGACTGCGACCAAAGAATACGCGCTGGAAAAGAACTTGAAGAAAATGAAGGAAGAATGGACCGATGTTAAGTTCGACTGCGTGCCATACAGGTGAGGCGATTCATTTCCGATTAACCTAATCACTCAACTGGTTAATCGCCTTCAGGGAAAGCGGCGTCTACATCTTATCGGCCGTGGACGAGATTCAACTGATGCTCGACGATCACATCCTCAAAGCCCAAACCATGAGGGGATCACCCTACGTGAAGGCTTTCGAGCAGGAAATGCAAGCGTGGGAGGAAAAGCTGATTTCCATGCAAGACATCCTCGACGCATTGCTGACTGTAAGGTGAACCAAACTCGTTCCTTCCTTGGGCTAACGCCTTTCGTTTAGTGCCAGTCAACTTGGATGTACTTGGAACCAATTTTCGGTTCGGAGGATATAATGAGGCAGATGCCAACGGAAGCCAGGGCTTTCAAGCAGGTCGACAAGATTTGGAGGGCCATACAGGCCAATACGATTCTTGACACCCACGTTCTCGTCGCGACCAGTTTCGAAAATATGTTGAATTTGTTGAAGGAATGCAATCAGTTGCTGGAGGAAATTCAGAAAGGCCTTAATAACTACCTGGAAAAGAAAAGACTATTCTTTCCGAGGTAACCCCACCATCACCTCGGTTTATCCCCTGTTTTAAATCAACACTTTCAGGTTCTTCTTTCTTTCTAACGACGAGCTATTAGAAATATTATCGGAGACCAAAGATCCTTTGAGGGTGCAGCCGCACTTGAAGAAGTGCTTTGAGGGAATTTACTTGCTTCGGTTCACTCCGAATGAGGAGATTGTTGGGATGGTAAGCGCGGAAAACGAGGTGGTGCCGCTTAGTACGCGCATAGTACCAGCTGAGGCGAAGGTAAACTTGCTATTGGTTATGGTTTGAAATAATGTCGTCGTCGTCCTTCAGGGGATGGTAGAGAAATGGTTGCTGCAAGTCGAGCAAACTATGCTTCAGTCGATGAAGGATATAACTAACGAGTCGGTGACGTCATATACTCAAGGTGAACGTCGTGAATGGATTCTAGCATGGCCTGGACAAGTAAGTTCTTTTTTCTCTCTCTTAACCACCACTTCGACTTACCGTTGGTACGTCTTTTTTCTCCTTTAACCAAATCTTCTCTTTTTTCACTTTTCCTCGATCTATTGCTGTGTTTTCCACCCCTCCCTTTATCTTGGGCCTTTTGCTCGTGCAACTTTTCTTTCCTACTCTCCTCAATCAAGTCTCCCAACATCCTTGTCGTTTACTAATCCTCGCTTCGAACTTTTTTTTATTATTCTGCTCAATTCCTTCTATTTCATAAAAACATTGAAGGTAGTGCAGTGCGTGAACTGCATTCAGTGGACGTCCGAGGTTACCAAAGCAATACAAACCAACACACTGAAGGACCAGCTAAAGAGGTGCACCAAACAAATCGAAGATTCGGTCCAGATGGTTCAGGGCAAATTAGAACCAGGAAATCAAATTACCATCGAAGCGCTTATCGTAATCGATGTACATGGTAAGTCCTAAACAGTCGCTTACTTTCGAAACAAATTTTCGTTGTACAGGAAGGGACATCGTTAAAAATCTCCAGCAGCTGAAGGTGAATCAAATCAGCGATTTCAACTGGATTTCGCAAATGAGGTTCTACTGGGTCGAAAATAAGGTTACCGTTGCCATGATCACCACGGAGGTGATGTATGGGTTTGAATACCTGGGAAACACCGGACGTTTAGTAGCCACACCTCTGACGGATAGGTGCTTCAGGTGAGGTATACCGTAGATTTAAGCAAATCCTTTCTACTTTATGCCTTAGAACTCTAATGGGGGCGTTGAAACTAAATTTGGGCGGCGCACCTGAAGGTCCAGCAGGTACTGGGAAGACAGAGTCATGTAAGGATTTGGCCAAAGCCGTTGGTAAAAAGTGCGTTGTCTTTAATTGTTCTGACGGTCTGGATTATAAGGCGCTTGGAAAATTCTTTAAGGTATGTTTTAGGGATTTTGGGGATAGATCTCAATTGTCGTCCTTCTGAGCTTAAAATCAAAATGGCTCAAAAGGCTCGCGGCTTCACCAGACATTCGACTTCTTGTTCCTAGACGACTTTGGTCGATGGTGGGGTCATCCTAAGACATCGCCTCCATGCCCTTCCAAATCCCCAAAAGTGAAGGTAATAGGGGAACAAGTGTAGACTCCATTTTTCATTCAATACCAGAGGCGTAGTGTTGAAACACCATCAAAATGTCTTGAATGTCACGTGATTTTCACATCCCCTACATTCTTTGCTTTGAAAATGTCAAGTTTTTTTCATTTCAACCACCTGTTACATGTAGTCTGGTAAGTCTTTCCTTCCAAATGTTTGCGTTTCTCCTATTATCTAATCTTCTCATAGGTATAGTGTTTTTTAAATCCTCTGCTACCTCAAGGTCTTCTTAATTTAGTTCCAGTCTAGCTTTAAGTTCATGCTTAAGGGGTGAAGGACCGATGGGGATGAAGATCAAGAAGCCTCCTCATTGTTAACCCATCTTTCTATAACTACCGAATTTATAAAGAAATTTCTTTGAAGGCTTCATAGTTACTTCATCGCTGCCTTTTATCTCTTCTTCGTGCTCTGAGGTGATGGTTGTTTTCTTTTACTCAGTTTAGCAACAACCTTTCTAAAATTGTAAATGACAAGAAATTCTGAATTATGCAATTCAAATCAGAATCGTCTTTAGCCGTTTTCACAAAGAGGATTTCAAATTTTACTTTTAAAGTAAACAATCCCAGACGATAAGTGGCACCGTGCACCATCGCATGGTCAATAACCACCTCACTACCCTCAATGGTCACACCCCAACGGTCCTATAGGTAAGATGTGGTCAGTAGCCACCTCACTACCCTCAATCGTCACGCCCCAACAGTCTTATAGGTAGGGCGTGGCCAATATCCATCTCATTTCCCCCACTCACCAGGTTCTCTCGCTTCTATAGGTGGGTGGTGGCCAATAGACTTCTCACTACCGTCAATTGCTATGCCCCGACAGTTTTATAGGTAGGGCGTGGCCAATATCCATCTCATTTTCCCCACTCACCAGGTCCTCTCGCTTCTATAGGTGGGTGGTGGCCAATAGACTTCTCACTACCGTCAATTGCCACGCCCCAACAGTCTTATAGGTAGGGCGTGGCCAATATCCGTCTCATTTCCTCCACTCACTAGGTCCTATCGCTCCCATAAGTGGGTTGTGGGTAATAGACTTCTCACTACCCTCAATCGCCACGCTCCAACAATCTTATAGGTAGGACGTGAGCAATATCCATCTCACTTCCCCACTCACCAGGTCCTATCGCTCCTATAGGTGGGTCGTAGCCAATAGACTTCTCACTACCCTCAATCGCCACGCCCCAACAGTCTTATAGGTAGGGCGTGGCCAATATCCATCTCATTTCCCTCATTCACCAGTTTCCATCGCTCCTATAGGTAGGTTATGGCCAATAGACATCGACGGAAGGTAGCAATTATCGTTAAAAACTTTTGAATTTTAGGGTTTAGCACAAACTGGCGCTTGGTCATGTTTCGACGAGTTTAACCGAATCGAATTGGAAGTACTATCGGTGGTAGCACAACAAATTTTAACCATACAAATGGCGGTGGCATCAAAACTGGAGAGGTTTTTATTCGAAGGCACGGAATTATCCTTGGATCCAACCTGTACCATCTTCATTACTATGAACCCTGGGTAAGAGGATGCATTTGATCATTGCACTAACCCCAGGCGGCCAACTCAGTAATTTGGGTTACATGTCAAAATTACTTTTAGATATGCAGGGCGTCAGGAACTTCCAGATAACTTGAAGGTGTTATTTAGAACAGTAGCAATGATGGTTCCTGATTACGCAATGATAGGGGAAATTTCGTTGTATTCCTACGGGTTTATTGAAGCGGCAAGGTACCTACCATTCATGTCACTCATAATTTGAAGTTTACTAATCGACTCTTGCAGTTTATCACAGAAAATCGTGCACACTTATAAGCTCTGCTCGGAACAACTGTCTTCCCAGAATCACTACGATTACGGAATGAGGGCCGTCAAATCAGTCCTCCTGGCTGCGGGTGCCCTAAAGAAAGCATACCCCAAATCCGCTGAGGACCAGCTGGTGCTGAGAGCTATAATAGACGTCAATTTACCCAAATTCCTCTACCAAGACGTCCCTTTATTCGAAGGAATCTACTCTGACCTATTTCCCGGCATTGAGGTTCCTCAGTTCGAGCGAGGTGAACTCATTCAGTGTCTCACAGCGGAACTCGAGCGGAAGAATTTGCAAGCGACCCCCTGGTTCGTCGAAAAGGTCATGCAGATCTACGAGATGATTTTGGTGCGCCATGGCTTGATGATCGTCGGTGGACATATGGGCGGAAAAACCACTGCTTACCAAGTAATCAAGTCACGCTAACTCACACGCCTTGAGACAAAGGAATTTTATATTTTAGTCACTGGGAGAAGCGTTGGGGAAGCTTTCGGGTGATAAAGCTGCCAAGCTGAAAGAATCGAGGGTGGTTTACCGAATCATCAATCCCAAAGCCATTTCGATGGGGAAACTGTACGGCCAATTTGATCCGGCTTCTCACGAATGGTCGGACGGTGTATTGGCCACGACTTTTAGGGAATACGCAAACTCGACTGCTACGGATCGAAAATGGATTCTGTTCGATGGGCCGGTGGATGCGGTTTGGATTGAAAACATGAACACTGTACTAGATGACAACAAAAAGTTGTGCCTTATGTCCGGAGAAATTATTCAGGTGTGTAGAAATTTCGGTGGGTAATAACCAGGAGTTAAAACCGGGGATGGTAAATGAGTAGCAAGTTTGTTTGCGAAATGGTCTAACGGCCTAGAACAAAAACCTCGAACTTCATTCGGAAACCACCCGGTGAATTTTAATTAATTTTCGAAATCCGTTTATGTACACAAATCCCTCCCGAGAGGTGTCTCGAGTTGCCTACATCAAGGTGCAAATTAGTCCAATTTCGACCGTTCTTTTTGTTTTTGCACGCGTGGGCGTCAACACCGTTTTCACGCGTGAGATTTGCTGACGAAAGATTTATTTATTTTAGCACATCTAAATTACTTTTAGATAACTCTTAAGGAGTATGTTTGGGTTAACCTGTTTACATTAGGATCAAGGTGAAAATTCTTTAGATATGATTTAAGGCAGTACAGTCGTGACTTTACTTTAATTAATTTTCAGTTTTAAAATTTTCTGGTGCTTACACGTTTCTGAACTGCCCGATAAAATCAATCGTCTTTTGCTTTTAGTTTTTTTTTTTATGAGACTTGAGGGAACCAGAACTTCCCGATTCTTGTTATTTCAGCGTGATTCTTGTTTTCGCAATTTTGAATGGTTTCAAGTCCGTTCGCGATGTAATCAGTGGTTTCTTGTTTTTCCTTTTGTTTCTCAGTTCTCGATTTTTCTTATTTATTTAATTTCTTACTAAAAAAGTTGACGTTTCTGAACTGTCCTGCAAAATCAGTCGTCTTTTGTTTTTTTTTCCGTGACCAAAAAGTTTCGATTATTATTTCAGTGTGATTTCTTTTTTTTCAATTTTTAATCGTTTCAAATCCGTTCGCGACATAGTCTTCTGTTTTTTCTTTTGCTTCTCAGCGGTGTAGGTTTAAACGTCAAAATGACAGACGTCAAATTAACGGGCTCAAGAAACTTCAGGATGACAGACGTCGAGAAACTTCAAATTGACAAACGTCAAAATGACAGGCGTAAGAAACATCGAGAATCGTCAAAATGACAGACATCAACGTAGCAGATGTAAGAAACGTCAGAATGACTGACGTCGAGAAACGTCAAATTGACAAACATCAAAATTACAGAAGTAAGAAACTTCGGAGTGACAAACGTCGAGCAACGTCAAAATGACAGACAACGTTTTTTCGTTTGCTTGACAGCGGTGTTGCTCTAAAAGCCAAATCAAAAATCACTGATTTAAATAAAAAATCTTGATTTTTTTGATATTTTTAAACAAAAAAACAGAAAGTATTTCATTAGCAACAAATTTTAAAACATTCATGGTTTTTAAAAATAAAATGATTAAATCATCAGTTCAATCTCGCTTTAAATATATCTAAATTTTAGAAACGTCGAACCAGTTTAGTTTATCTAATGAGATTTTTTTTATTTTTATTTTTTTTAAATTTTATAAATATTTATATCTCGATCTTCTTTTGTTTTATTTTATGTCAAACTTTACACAATTTTCAAATGCCTTAAAATACAGTGTGTCCCAGATTGAATAGGCTACCATGGGTAACTTTTTTATTAGTGAAGATAGAGATTGGGTTAAATGGGCAATATTTTGCAGTTTTATGTGCGTGGGTGTCAACTCCGTTTTCACGCGTGAGATTTGCTGACGAGAGATTTATTTATTTTGGCACATCTGAATTACTTTTAGATAACTCTTAAGGAGTATGTTTAGGTTAACTGGGCTGGGAACCTGTTTACATTAGGATCAAGGTGCAAATTCTTTAGATATGATCGAAGGCAGTGCAGTCGTGACTTTACTTTAATTAATTTTTAGTTTTAAAATAAAATGTTCGAGTGCTTATACGTTTCTGAACTGCCCGGTAAAATCAATCGTCTTTTGTTTTGTTTTTAATTTTTTTTTATGAGACTTGAGAGAACAGAACTTCCCGATTCTTTTTTTTTTTCAATTTTTAATCGTTTCAAGCCGTTTGCGATGTAATCAGTGTTTTGTTTTTCCTTTTGCTTCTCAGTTTTCGATTTCTTTTTATTAAATTTTTACTAAAAAGGTTGACGTTTCTGAATTGTCCTGCAAAATCACTCGTCTTTTGTTTTTTTTTTTGACCAGAAGGTTTCGATTATTATTTCAGTGTGATTTCTTTTTTTCAATTTTTAATCGTTTCAAATCTGTTCGCGAAATAGTCTGTTTTTTCTTTTGCTTCTCAGCGGTGTAGGTTTAAACGTCAAAATGACGTAAGGAACGTCAGAGTGACAGACGTCGAGGATCGTCAAAATGACAGACAACAACGTAGCAGATGTAAGAAACGTCAGAATGACAGACGTCGAGAAACGTCAAATTGACAAACATCAAAATTACAGAAGTAAGAAACGTCAGAGTGACAAACGTCGAGCAACGTCTTTTGTTTTATATTATGTCAAATTTTACACAATTGTCAAATGCCTTAAAATACAGTGTGTCCCAGATTGAGTAGGCTACCATGGGTAACTTTTTTAATAGTGAAGACAGAGATTAATATTTTGCAGTTTTATGTGCTGATTCAAATTCCGTTGAGAAAACTTTAAAATTCCGAATAGATAGTTCAGATATTATCGCAGAAAAACTGAAAATCGCTATTTTCTTCAATGTCCAATTAAACTACCTTTCCATAGCAATCTTCTTAGCAGAACTCCTCTCCTCCCCTGTGTGTGGACTGAAGTGTTGTCTTTGCCGGAAGATTTGCAGGTTAATTGAAAGCAATTTGTCGAGAGACTGAAAGTGCCATAACTGCAAAAGCGGAGTGCCGATAAAACAGTCATTTGGGTCCTTAGCGCAAACAAATTAGTTCGATAATAAGTTTAGCTGACGAAAAACGACGTAAAGGGATCTGAAAAAAGGCGTACATTGTACCACTCTCTAAGGCACTAGAACGTAGTTTGTCGAGAGACTAAAAGTGCCATAATTGCAAAAGCGGAGTGCCGATAAAACAGTCACTTGCGTCCTTTGCGCAAACAAATTAGTTCGATAATAGGTTGAGTCGACGAAAAACGACGTAAAGGGATCTGAAAAGAGGCGTACATTGTACCACCCTCACGAGGACGTAGTAGACAAAGATCCTACCCCGTAGCCTCAATTAATTAGGTTAATTATAGAGTTAGGGTAGCCCAGCACCTTCGAAAAGAGTCCCAGAAACACTAGTGGCAGTTGCTGTTAATTATCTTGCAGATTGATCGCCGAGGGCGGCCTTTGTATCTATCACATACTTCTCCGAAACATCTGATTAATCAATTAAAAATTTCCATTAATAAAGTACACCGTAGACGCACTGTCACACGAGTACCAAAACAAAGCTATCTTGAATAAAAATTCTTCGTTGATCTAATTTAAGTCACAGCCGCTAATTGCGTGTGCACCAAACCACCAGCTGTGTGAATTGAAGTAAGTTAGATCGCTACGATATTCGACGTGAAATACGTTAAGCAAATGGTACTTTACTTCTCGATAAGCGTGTATTTTATTGTGGTTTTTATATTGGCTTTAAAACACGAGGTTTTTACGCTTATTTTACCAGATCCCTCAGTGGCTGGTATAAGAAATTTTTACCTTTTTTTGCAATAAATAATTAATTAAATTTAACGTCCCCTATTTTTATATGTATCTATTTAGTTCCTTTAATCTCTCAAATTTGTTCACCGTCTCACCAAAATTAGAATCCAGTTACAACAACATAGGGTCAAGTTTAATTAGACGATCACGAACAACAGGCATTATGTTTTTAGGCTTTTAATCTCGCGGGAGGGCTGATTAACTGAGTATTACAGATGTCTAACAAAATGAATTTAATCTTCGAACCCGAGGACCTTGAGCACGCCTCCCCAGCAACCGTGTCCAGGTGTGGCATGATCTACATGGAACCGCGCCAACTCGGCTGGGTGCCCTTTAAAGTATCGTACCTAGCAAATTTGGTAAAAATCTTGCTGGCAGAGCAACTGGAATTGCTGGAAGAACTCATCGACTGGTTGGTGCCGCCTTGCTTGGAATACATTAACCAAAACTGCCGGCGCTTTTTAGTTACTTCCGACATCCACTCTTTCTATGTAAGACACCGTTTTTTTAAAAAAGAACATTGGCATTTGATTTATTATTATAGTGTTTCACGAGGATGTTGACGAGTATGCTCCTGGAGGAGACGCAAGTTAGCACCGTGTGGTTGCAATGCGTCTGCATTTTTTGCATCGTATGGGGATTGGGATCGACGTTAACCACCGAGGGGCGCCAGAATTTCGATGTTTTCTTCCGGAAGGTTATAAATGGGGAAAGTAAGAACTTGCCCAAACCGAAAAGCTTTAAACTCGCCAAGAACCAGTTATTCCCCGAGCGCTTCATTGTGTTCGATTGGATTTACGATAAAAGGAACAACGGCACGTGGATATCCTGGTCCGATACCATCGAGAAGATGCAGCAAATCCCGGCGAACGCGAAGGTAAGTAATTGCAAATTAAAAAAAAAAACCAACTGATCGTGAGGTATCACATTAGGTTAATGAGATTATTATTCCAACCAATGACTCTTGCTGCCAAAAATATTTTTTGAATTTATACCTCGTAAATAACTTACCTGTGCTATTCGTTGGGCCCACGGGCACTGGTAAATCGGTGATAGTCTTGGATCACATGGTCAATTTGCCTAAAGAGAAATTTTTGCCTAACGTCGTGAATTTCAGCGCTAGAACTTCTTCCGCGATGGTAAGTATGGTGCGCCCTTATTCTCCTCCTCTTGGGGATAATCCAATTTTTTAGACGCAAGAAGTTATCATGTCCAAATTAGATAAGCGCCGTAGGGGTGTCTACGGCCCTTCCATGGGAAAAAAATGCGTGCTCTTCGTTGATGACGTTGGTATGCCCCAAAAGGAAACGTACGGCGCTCAACCACCCGTCGAGTTACTGAGGCAGTGGCTAGACCATGGCCATTGGTTTGATAAAGACACGTCAATGCTGCTCTTGGTTGACATGGTGCTTTTCCAAGTTATCTCAAGTCATACTGATCAAAAACTGCTTATTTCAGATGTTCGTTGGTGCTATGGGGGCCCCCGGAGGAGGCGCCAATATGGTTACGGCCAGATTCTTGCGACATATGCAAATTATTTGTTTGGACGCGTTTGAAGATAACACTTTAAATAAGATCTTTTGTTCTATTCTTGATTGGCACTTTGCGAAGGGCTATCCGGAACCTGTATCTCGCCTTAGTAAGGTCAATATTCTCCTCTTTCGTCGATAGTATTTAACTTGGTCATCATAACGGGGCGTTCAAATGAGACTCATCGGAAGGTTCTTCTTGTGACCTTATTCTGTACCTCAGCGCTTTTTAGCTTGTTCTAAAAAGCGACTTTTTTTTAATTACCCAAAGATGTGGAAGAGAGTAGTAGAATAAATCTAAGCTGCTTGTTATCCGCTAGGTTGGGTAACGGCCTAAAATTATTACCTAAATTAAAATCGGCATTGCCTTTAACTTTATCTACAATGTAAACATTCCCAGGCGCCGGAAGTAGACCAGCCTCAACTTCTTTAGATTATGGCCAATTTTGATACACCAAAATAAACCAACGCGCGATAAGGAATTGCTGGGTACGTGAGAAACGAAGCTGGCACCCACGCGCGGTGGAAAGCAATCGGTCAAAATTTGGATAATCTCATCCTATGGAATAGGCAACCTAAATCACCCCCATGATCTTTTTACCAAAGAGTGCACCACTTTACAGAAGGGGAACGGCCTCTTTTCGTTTGAATGTAGACGATAAACCTTGGGTTCGAGGGGGGTTTCAAGAAATTCAATTAATGTTTGCCTAGTCCTTATTTTAAACGAATGTTCTTGATTTCTAAATTTAGTATTATCCTGGTGAAGGAAGAAGTGAAGGTGTAAGAGAAGACTTTTCACCTAGAACCCAAGGAAGCTACCCCTCATCCCCCAAAGGAAGCTACAAAGAGGTCCTCTACTTTTTTTTTTTTTGTGAGGTTTGGAGAAATCTTCAAAAGACATTCCTGTGCCTGAACAGTGCTCAGGAAGTGTTGGATTCGCTGGGTTGATGCCTTTCTGAAGGTCTACAGCCGAGCGCCTACCAACTAAAACTCCTTATCCTCATGTTAGCTGCTAACTTCTGGAAGTCCGTCTTTCGGCATGGCGTCAGAAGCTTCGCACTGTCTTCAGTCATTCTCCAGCCGCTGATTCCTGAAACAGAAAACCTTCGCGGCTGTTCGGTGTTTTGGATTGCCACTTCCGGTAGTCGCACGGCCTCTCGTGTCTACGTCAGAAGCCGAGCATTTGAGTCGCTTCCAATGTGTTCTGTTTATTTACTCTTCTCTTACTTTCCATGATTCCGCGCATCATGAAAACTGCGGCGTCCCATCCCTCCGAGCCGCTGAGCAGGACCTCCGAGATGTTCTCCCTCGTGAGATCTGTCCCACACCGGAGAGCCGCCTCCGCCCTCACGTCCCGCCAATTCGGGCAAAGGAAGATCGTGTGTTCTGCTGTGTCTTCTTCACCGCAGTACCAGCACTGGTTGTTCGGTGTCTTCCCGATCTTGTGTAAATATTTTACGAACCTCCGTCTCCTGTCATGGCTTAGGTCATGTAATAGTCCACCTCGCCGTGCTTCCTATTACACCATCTCCCGATGTCTCTTATGAATGTCTTCGCCCATCCATCGTAAGCATTCCATGCGGTCTGCCACTTTTCTATGAGGGGAACGGTGCTCGGTTGGGTGCCCGTTCTCTTGGCCATGTATTCCTGCTCTCTTTTCCTCTACCTTCAACTTTATAGGATGGACGGCTGCTATCGCTAGTCCGGCCGTAGTAGGAACCGTTTTGTAGGCTGATGTGGTGCGGATTGCCATCTTTCTGTTTACGGCTTCCAGCATCCCCTCATAATGTTTGAATTTCATAGCGGGCGTCCAGATGGGCACGATCGAAGCGATCACTCCCGCCAGAACTCTTCGCCTTTTCGGTCTGGGACCGCCGAGGTTGGGCATAAGTCTCGCTAGCGCCATCTGTGTTCTCGCTGCTTTCTCGCATGTTCTTTTCACGTGGGTGGTCATCTTCAGACCTCTGTCCAGATGTAATCTGAGGTACTTTATCGAGTCCCTTGAAGCTATAACTGTGTTCTGGACATTTAGTGTCATGTGTCCTATCTTCCTTGGAAGGAGGTCCTCTACTGCTAAGCCCTCGGTCTACCCTAGCTGGTAGGTGATCATGTTATTGTACTCATGGTGTCGTTCTAAGCGCAGATCAGCACCCTAAAGTTTTAATACATCCCTGAAGACATACCTTAGGTTTTATTCACTTGCACAATTCCAACCCTAAAAGAACCTACCTCCGATTTCTTATTAAACAGCCAACCCCTCTCCACAAAGGAAGCTATAAAGAGGTCCTCTACTGCTAAGCGTTCAGACTATCCTATCTGGTAGGTGATCGTGTTACTGTACAGAGTACAGACTCATGGTATCATCCTAAGCGCAGATCAGCACCCCGAATGTAGAAGTGTTTCAATACATCCCTGAAGGCGTACCTTGCATTTTATTCACGTGCACAATTCCAGCCCCAAATGAATCTTCCTCCGATTTTAAAGGGCGTAAAAGAACCCAGAATCCCATTAAACTCCGGCGATGGCAGCGAACTCATTTTTTTCTAAAATTACGGGGAAAGACTTCATCTGTCACACCCACGACCTTCCTACATTCATTTGTAGCGTGGAGGTAGTGGTAACACCACTTGATGGCAGACCCTCGATAATTTGTCTTGTAGCGTTCAGTATTTTACCCCCTGGTGACTTCTCCAAGCTTTGGTTGACCTGAAAAGAATGTTGATGAAGGAATGAAGAGGTTTGGAGGAAGGTGAAGTAGTGGTTTCGCTCACAGTCCATCAATTTCCTTCTAAAAGTCAAACGAAGGATTTCTTGAAGGAGATAAACCGGTGAGCAGACCAGTTGCAATGTTACGGAGAAGGGGTTTACCTCTCTAGGGGAGTTGAGTTTGGTCACAATGGATGGAAATCAAGAAGTAAAGACCGGACTCTTAGTTAATGCTGATGGTCTCTTGTTCTTGAATTGCGGTATCACTGGTAGTAACTGGTGCCGGAAGATGAGCCCGATGTAGAAATTCCTTCAGGATGTTCCGATTCTGACGACTTCACTACTTCTTTTCATCATCAACTGACACGGCTTCGATGGAGTTTATGAAATGTGGGTGCTCGACAATTCTGTATAAGCGGTGTTCGCTGGACAAATTCTGCACAAGCAATGGTGTAGGTGCTTGCTCGATAAATTCTGCACAAGCAGTGGTGTGGGTGTTCACTCGATAAATTCTGCACAAGCGGTGGCTCGAGTGTAGCTCGACAATGCTGCGCAAGCCGTACTAGCAGGAACGGTACACGTTCTTCCTTTTATTCCGTATTTTCATGGCGAGGATTCTTTATGCATGCTCGAATCAACGATGAGTAAAGTTGCGTCCTATTTGTCAGGAGGAAGACTTCCGTGTTTACTCTTATGGGGGATTTCATAAAAGTCAATTAAATTTAATCATCCGTTAAAAGTGAATGATCAATCTTAACCAATGATTCAGTTTAATAGACATTTATGAAACCCAGCATCAGTTTGCTCCAGTGGTTGTCTTAGCGACCAAAATGAGGTTGCAAACCTATTTGTTGGCCAATCAGGCGAAATGCGGTTTCGGTTTGATATTTCTTATTTTGATAATCGTCATCGTTGCTCTGATACGTAGATGTCAATGCGACGTTTTGACCGTATATGTCTAAATACCACGTTTGTTGTCATCTGTCATCGTGACATGATTTTGTTGATCACTAAACCTGACCTATGAGCCCTCACAGTTCCTACCTTTCGGGATATTACCGGCAGGCAATTCATAAAATAATTAATTCAGATGTGGAAAAAGTTGGTTCAAACAAAAATATATTCCTTCCGAAACCACGACGGCCTATTGTTTACATTTTGAAAACAGTTAACTGCCATCTTAATCGTTTTCCCCTGGTAGACCTGTCCAAATAGGTCTTGAAAGTTATGTAAGTTGCCTAGACTCGCTTCTCGCCACATATGGGCGCCAGCTAGCCGTTCTCACGCGTTAAGGGTTCTTTGTAGATATTATTTACTCCTATCGCATCTTAATTTGAAGAAGAGTTAGTATTTTGTCTGGACTACTTCCTGGCCGAGACCCGTTATCAATGCAAGTTGCCTAGTCTCAAGGGTAATTTACCGATCGCCTCTCGCCACGCGTGGGCGCCAATTTGCTGTTCTCACGCGTTAAGAGTTCTTCGTAGATATTAGTTACTTTATCGTCGTATCTTAACTTGAAGAAGAGTTAGTATTTCGTTTGGACTACTTTCTCGACCGAGACCGGTTATCAATGGGAATGTTTACTTTTAAATCAAACCTTGAGTTTCCGTTGTGGATGCGGCTAAAGGCATTTTTTATTTTAATTAATCAATTCCTTATTAAGACTGAGTTTCCATGGCTTTTAAACATCGTAGCCACGGAGAAAGCGTTCAAAGATAAAATACAAGGCAGCCTTGATGTTTACTGATACTAGTGAATACCAGCTCAGGTTTTTTTGGAAGAAGAAAAATTAAGTCAAAACCCAACCCTTTCAAACACCGAACCTTCCGATCCAGTAAGATCATGAAAGGCACGTTCCGAAAGAACTACCTCGACTCCAACAGTCCAATCGTGAGGTATTCCTCCCTGATGTTGAATCATCGGTCGTTGATTTCGATTTCAATAAAGTCGTCGCTTTTGAAAGAGGTCTTAGGATCACGATGGTGCAACCTCGATTCCAAAAGCCCACTTCTTAATACAATGGTTAGGGTTGTATGCCTTCAAATCTGAAATCGGTAGAAATGTCAGCGTCCTAGGAACTCGAAAGACATACACATTCCGAAATAGCGAGCTCGATTCCAAGGGCTAACTCGATGGATGTTCCTTCCTGATACTGAATCATCGATAGAGTTTATCCTACGTATACCAAGTACCTAGTTGATTTCGACACCTAAAGGGTCGTCAAATTTAAAACATGAGGAACATACCCCGATGGAACGAGCTCCATTCCAAAGCCCACCCACAAGGTATTACTCCTGACACAATGATTTGAGCTATACTCCTTCAAATCTAGGTCCCCAAAAGATATGGTGGTAAAATTAGGAAAATTAATTGAAATAAAATTGGCCATTTAGTGACTGCAGAGGACCTCTTCTTCCAGCGCTCCTTGGGGCTTCAAGTGGAGGGTCTTCTTCCTTGCACCGTCATCATCCTCACCGAGAAGTTCCGTTTATAAAAAGTGGTCAGCGATTATTTAAAAAAAAAACTTCTGATGTTGAATGATAAAAAAATTAATAATAAAAAGCAAATTGAAAGAAAAGGGAGGACCATAACCGTTCAGAAAAAGGGTTCGGCATTTTTTTTGACTCCCCCTGAAACCATGACGGTTTTTAAACCATGCCTCCCTCGGGACGTGGGTTTCCCCTGGGGGCTTGTCCAAATAGGTTTTTAAGTTGCAATTCCTCAAAGCGTCAGTAGAGGACGTAACCACTAATCACCACAAACACCCGATGAGTTTCATTGTATTGCCCCAACAAGCAGATGACCTAGGTTTTTGTTATTTGCACAGATGGCGGTAGGTGCTACAATGGAGGTCTACAAAGAAGCGATGGAGACATTCCTACCAACCCCGGCCAAGGCCCACTACATGTTTAACCTGCGCGATTTTGCAAGGGTTGTGAAAGGGATGATGTTGATACCCGCCCCGAAAATGCAGGATCCCGATAAGTTGATCAGACTGTGGATCCATGAGAGCTACAGGGTGTTCAACGATCGTCTTATAGACGAGGCCGACAAGTAAACTATCTGTTTTTAATTTCCCTTATATTTTCTTTGAATTTTCGACAGGGACCAATTATTCGGCATCGTCAAGAAGGCTTGCTACCAAAATTTCCGGCAGCACATGGACAAAGTGATGGCCCAAGTTATTCCGGAAGGGGAGGCGGTCAACAAGGAGCACGTGCGCAGCTTATTTTTCGGCAATTACATCGAACCGGATACGGATCGTAAAATTTACGACGAGGTAGACTTAGCTTCCGGTTATTCGCCGTTTACCTCCCAGGTCATTTCAGATCACCGATTTGGATGATTTAACGGAAAAAATGGTGTACTACCTCAGTGACTACAACTTAATTTCAAAGTCCCCGATGAACCTGGTCATGTTCCAGTTTGCCATTGAGCATGTCTCCAGGGTTTCGCGCGTCCTTCAACAAGACAACGGAAACGTGCTTCTGGTTGGGATCGGTGGGTCTGGACGACATTGTTCCGTGAAACTAGCTGCGTCCATGTCCGAGTATAATCTATTCGAAGTAAATTACATGTTTTTGTAAGTTACATGAGGTGGATTAACTTTAATCCCTTCCCAGATTGAATTATCGCGTAGTTATGGCCCTTCGGAATGGAGAGATGATATAAAGCATCTACTCCTCAAGGCAGGTTGTGAAGGTAAACCCATTGTGTTTTTATTCGCCGACACGCAGATAGCAGACGAATCGTTTACTGAAGACATCAACATGATTTTGAACACCGCCGACATCCCCAACTTATACGCACCCGACGAGAAGGCCGAAATACTGGAGAAAATGCAAGCCGCCGCCCGGGAAACCGCCAAAAAAGTAGACTCCACCCCTCTAGCCCTCTACAACTTCTTCATCGAGCGCATCAAGAATAACTTGCACATAGCAATGGCGATGAGTCCCATCGGAGATTCTTTCAGGAAGCGATGTCGCATGTTCCCTTCGCTCGTGAACTGCTGCACCATAGATTGGTTCACCGCGTGGCCGAAGGATGCCCTAGAGAAAGTGGCCACCATGTTCCTAAACGAAACAGACTTCGATGAATCTTTGGTTCAAACTTGCGTCTTAATGTGTCAGCACTATCACACCTCGGTCCAGGAGGCATCCGAGCAGTTTTACAAGGAGCAAAGGCGAAGGACTTACGTCACCCCAACTTCCTACTTGGAACTCATACAGACCTTTAAATCTCTGTATTACATGAAAGTCGAACAAATTACGTTACAGCGAAACAGGTACGTACGAGTTTCCTCCACCATCCCTTTTCATACTTTTTCTCCCAATTTTTATCCATAATTAGCTTGGTTTGAAGGCTTCCGCGGCCGTTGTCCATCACAATCTTGGTTTCCGGGCTGGGAACCACGTCAATTCTTCGTCTTGCCGACGTTTCGTCCATCTCGCCGTGGACTTCTTCAGGGCTTCGTTGGAGGCTGTAGCTGCTGCTGCTGTGAAGACTCTGAACTGGTTGTGGGTAGGTTGTGCGTATTTATGCGGTCAGTCGTTATGGGCGTTGCGTCTCCCGAGTTGGGAGTGTCTGACCCAATCAGACCCAATCAGACACTCCCAACTCGGGAGACGCAACGCCCATGACGACGTGTCTGATTGGGTCAGACACTCCCAACTCGGGAGACGCAACGCCCATGACGACTGACCGCATAAATACACACAACCTACCCACAACCAGTTCAGAGTCTTCACAGCAGCAGCGACTACATCAGCAGCTACAGCCTCCAACGAAGCCCTGAAGAAGTCCACGGCGAGATGGACGAAACGTCGGCAAGACGAAGAATTGACGCGGTTCCCAGCCCGGAAACCAAGATTGTGTTTATCCTTAATTTTTTGCTCCATTTTTTTTGTCGTTATATTTTTTTTATGTTTATTTCCTCTATTATTTTAGAATATAGTTTTTGTTTTGTTTAGGTAACATGTTTTTTCGTTTTATTTTTGTTTCATTTCACCTTTGAATAACCGGCCGACAGTCTTTTGTTTTGCATTTCTTTTTTGTAATTTTTTTTTTTCGCGTTTGTTTTCAACGTCACTTTAGAATTTTCGATGTTCTTTTCGAGTACGTGATCGTCTTTTGTTCCTTGATCAGTACTTTCGCGTTCGTTTCTGCTTTTATTTCACTTAAACCACCGGGCGATCGTCTTTTGTTTTTCGACCAATAGTTTCCCCAATTCTTATCGCACCCTTTTTGTTTATATTTCCGCTATTATTTTAGAATTTCCGACAGAAAAGAAAAGAGTCAATCTTCTCTAGTGAATGATCGTCTCTTGTTTTTTTTTGACAAGTATTTTAGCGTTTGTCTTGTTTTTATTTCACTTTTCAACTTAATAAGCGTCCGATCGTCTTTTGTTTCTCCATCGACCATTTTTTCCTTATTCTCGTGCGTGTAATCGTCTTTTGTTTTTTGGTAAGTTGACGTTTCTTATTGTTAGTCGACTTGCTTTTGTTTCCTTTTCCTGATTGATTGTCGTTTGTTTTTTTTTTAAATTGGTCGTTAGGCGATTGACGCTACTTATTGCCAATCGACTGTCTTTTGTTTCCTTTTCCTGAGTTGATTGTCGTTTGTTTTTTTTTTATTGGTTGTTAGGCGATTGACGCTTCTTTCTATTATTTTTTTTCCGATTAGTTGTTTAGCATTTCTTTTTTGTAATTTTTTTTTCGCGTTTGTTTTCAATGTCACTTTAGAATTTTCGATGTTCATTTCGAGTGCGTGATCGTCTTTTGTTTCTTGATTAGTACTTTCGCATTCGTTTCTGCTTTTATTTCACTTAAACCACCGGGCGATCATCTTTTGTTTTTCGACCAATAGTTTCCCCAATTCTTAACGCACATTTTTTGTTTCTATTTCTATTATTTTAGAATTTCCGATAGAAAAGAAAAGAGTCAATCTTCTCTAGTGAATGATCGTCTCTTGTTTTTTTTTTGACAAGTATTTTAGCGTTCGTCTTGTTTTTATTTCACTTCAACTTAGCAACTTGCCAATCGTCTTTTGTTTTCTGATTAGCATTTTGACGTTCGTTTTGTTTTTATTTCACTTTTCAACTTAATAAGCGTCCGATCGTCTTTTGTTTCTCGATCGACCATTTTTTCCTTATTCTTGTGCGTGTGATCGTCTTTTGTTTTTTGGTAAGTTGACGTTTCTTATTGTTAGTCGACTTGCTTTTGTTTCATTTTCCTGAGTTGATTGTCCTTATTTTTTTTTTTTAAATTGGTCGTTAGGCGATTGACGCTTCTTCCTATTATTTTTTCTGAGTTGATTGTCATTTGTCTTTTTTTTAATTGGTCGTTAAGCGATTGACGCTTCTTATTGCCAATCGAGTGTCTTTTGTTTCCTTTTCCTGAGTTGATTGTCGTTTATTTTTTTTTTAATTGGTTGTTAGGCGATTGACGCTTCTTTCTATTATTTTTTGTGAGTTTTCCGATTAGTTGTTTAGCATTTCCTTTTGTAATTTTTTTTTCGCGTTTGTTTTCAATGTCACTTTAGAATTTTCGATGTTCTTTTCGAGTGCGTGATCGTCTTTTGTTTCTTGATTAGTACTTTCGCGCTCGTTTCTGCTTTTATTTCACTTAAACCACCGGGCGATCGTCTTTTGTTTTTCGACCAATAGTTTCCCCAATTCTTATCGCACCTTTTTTGTTTCTATTTCCGCTATTATTTTAGAATTTCCGACAGAAAAGAAAAGAGTCAATCTTTTCTAGTGAGTGATCGTCTCTTGTTTTTTTTTTAACAAGTATTTTAGCGTTCGTCTTGTTTTTATTTCACTTCAACTTAGCAACTTGCCAATCGTCTTTTGTTTTCTGACAAGCATTTTGGCGTTCGTTTTGTTTCTATTTCACTTTTCAACTTATTAAGCGTCCGATCGTCTTTTGTTTCTCGATCGACCATTTTTTCCTTATTCTAGTGCGTGTGATCGTCTTTTGTTTTTTGGTAAGTTGACGTTTCTTATTGTTAGTCGACTTGCTTTTGTTTCCTTTTCCTGATTGATTGTCGTTTGTTTTTTTTTAAATTGGTCGTTAGGCGATTGACGCTTCTTTCTATTATTTTTTCTGAATTGATTGTCATTTGTCTTTTTTTTTATTTGGTCGTTAAGCGATTGACGCTTCTTATTGCCAATCGACTGTCTTTTGTTTCCTTTTCCTGAGTTGATTGTCGTTTATTTTTTTTTTAAATTGGTCGTTAGGCGATTGACGCTTCTTTCTATTATTTTTTGTGAGTTTTCTGATTAGTTGTTTAGCATTTCTTTTTGTAATTTTTTTTTCGCGTTTGTTTTCAATGTCACTAGAATTTTCGATGTTCTTTTCGAGTGCGTGATCGTCTTTTGTTTCTTGATTAGTACTTTCGCGTTCGTTTCTGCTTTTATTTCACTTAAACCACCGGGCGATCGTCTTTTGTTTTTCGACCAATAGTTTCCCCAATTCTTAACGCACATTTTTTGTTTCTATTTCCGCTATTATTTTAGAATTTCCGACAGAAAAGAAAAGAGTCAATCTTTTCTAGTGAGTGATCGTCTCTTGTTTTTTTTTTAACAAGTATTTTAGCGTTCGTCTTGTTTTTATTTCACTTCAACTTAGCAACTTGCCAATCGTCTTTTGTTTTCTGATAAGCATTTTGGCGTTCGTTTTGTTTTTATTTCACTTTTCAACTTAATAAGCGTCCGATCGTCTTTTGTTTCTCGATCGACCATTTTTTCCTTATTCTCGTGCGTGTGATCGTCTTTTGTTTTTTGGTAAGTACTTTCGCGTTGGTTTTGTTTCTGAATCAGTCGTTTCCTCCTTTCTTTTTTTTATTTATTTATTTTTTTGTATTTATTTTCACTGTTATTTCAGAATTTCCGATAATGACTTTTCTTTTCTAGTGAGCGATCGTCTTTTGTTTATTTTGAGAAGTAATTTTGGCATTCGTTTTGTTTTTTCTCGCTTGGCCGATCGTCTTTTGTTCGGAATGAGCGATTGTCTTTTATTTTTCGACCAATTGTTTCACACAATGTTTGTCGTTACTTTTTGTTTCTGTTTTTACTGTTACTTGGAATATCCGATTTGACTTTTCTTTCTCTTTCTTACATCTTTTGGACTCTGTCGAAATTCGAAAAGAGGGGGAAGCTGAAGGAGACTAGAATTTTCGATGTTCGGCTTTTCGAATCAACCGATATCGCATTTGTTTTTTTGTTAAGTATTTTCTTATTTTATTTAATTTTTTTTTATCATAACTTTATTTGAACTTATCAACTGGCCGATAGTCTTTTGTCTTTCGACCAATCGTTTGTTCCCCGCTTTTCGTTATTTTTTTTTGTGTTTGCCTCCGCTGTTATTTTAGATTTTTCGAAATTGCCTCTTCTCTTTGAATGTGCGATCGTTTTTTGTTTTCTGACAAGTACATAGGCATTTTCGCGTTCGTTTTATTTGAACTTATCAACCGGCCGATCGTCTTTTGTTCCTTGATCAGTCGTTTCCTGCTCTTTTTTCTTTTTTTCTCCTTGTGTTTACCTCCACGGTTATTTTGCAATTCTCGACGTTGCCGTTTCTTTTCGAATGTGTGATCACCTTTTGTTCTTCGTTTGAAAACTACCGCATGTCATGTCATATGGCGCCTAAAAAAATAGTTTTTTGCGAAACTGTCAATTCTAACTTATTTCTTCTGAATGTATTTGATTGTAATAATAATAATTTTGTGACTTTATCTTCATAAATAAACAATTGAAGATATTTCAAAAATAAATGAAGATAAAAGAGATTTTTATAGACGCCAAAATTGCGCAACTTTTTTGTAATTTAACTTATAGTTTACCACGAGATTAGTTGTAACTCTATATACGAGGGCGATTTTCATACTTTGGTCATCAATTTGAATAGGTACGAAACCGGTTTAGAGAAGTTGGACTTTGCGGCTGGTCAAGTCGGTTTAATGCAAGACGAACTTTTCGCCCTTCAACCCAAGCTCGTGGTTGCCCAGATGAAAACCGAGAAACTAATGGTCAAAATCGAACAGGACACGGTCATCGTGGAAGCCAAAAAGGAGGTTTGCTTTTGAACCAAATCATTTCGCTTTGTGACAGTTGCGTTGGTAGATCGTGGCAGCTGATGAGGCTCTGGCCAACGAAGCTGCCGCAGCAGCTCAGGCAATCAAAGACGATTGTGAATCCGATCTGGCAGAGGCGACGCCGGCTTTGGAAGCTGCCCTAAATGCGCTCGATACGTTGAAACCGGCCGACATCGTCATCGTCAAATCCATGAAGAACCCGCCTTTCGGGGTTAAATTGGTCTTGGAATCGGTAAAATTGATGTTTTTATTAATTAACGGAATAGATTAATTTTCGTTCTTCAAAGGTCTGCGTAATGAAGGGTATCAAACCTGACAGGAAACCTGATCCTTCTACCGGACATATGGTGGAGGATTACTGGGGACCATCCATCAAATTGTTGGCTGATATGAAATTTTTGGAAGGTTTGAAAACGTACAATAAAGACGACATTCCGCCTCCAATTATGAAAAAAATTAGAGAAAGGTAAGTGTCTCATTATTCAAAAAGTAGAAGCAATCACACGTCTAGCTAGAGCAAGGCGCCTACCGAAATACGGGACGCCCTCTGGACGTCATTGATGTTAAAAATTCTACTTGGAAATACGCCCAGCTCAGTGGAGACGTGACGAGCTACAAATAGATGGTCGGTAGCTTAAATCTGGATGTAAAGAGGACATCACCTAGTGTACAATTATCCAATGAAACTCGTGGTACCGATAGGGCTACACACAGTCTTGAAACTCGTGGTACCGCTAGGATTACACACGGTCATGAAACTCGTGGTACCGCTAGGACTATACATGGTCTTGAAATTCGTGGTATCGCTAAGACTATACACGGTGTTGAAAGTATAGCGACACAATGAACAGTCACCCTGCATTTTCCCCTAAAAAACTTGAACAAGATGAAACACACACATATATAAGAAAAATTCGACAACGAAAAGGAAATAGATTAAAATTGAAACGTAACAACAGTGACCAGGGGAGCTCTGGCATATTAGACTCTAACGCGTTATGAGCCCTAAAGGAAAAAAATTTTAAAAACATACACACTTCTGCTTTTAATAAGAAACTATCCCGATAAATACTGTCGCCTGAGCTAAAATCATCTTCCTCGACTTTGGTTGGCAATGTTCTTTGGCATTGAAGCTGATAGCGTCTGTGGATACCGAAATAATTTTCTATTCCTCTTGTTTTCTTATGCTAAATTAACATTATGCACGAAATTTGTATGTATGGTTGCCTATCACCGCTCGGTACTCGATACAGAAACAACGTGGATGGGAAGGGGCAGAGCGGTTTCTGGAAAACAGGTAGTAACAGGAAGCTGGAAACAGCTTAACTCCCTCCCATCCATGCCGCCATCTCTATCAGAGCAATGATTGGCAACTATATTGTTAATTCTCCACAAGAAAGTGAACCCGAACAGCCATACTATACCCACTGGCCACAAATTACAAATTAACAACAATTTTCGACTTGCTTTACGAATTGCACAAGACTTGTCTAGCAATGTTCGGCGATTGGCAATAATTAAGTGTACAGTGAAAGTAAACAAATGATATTGCTGCAGGAAAATTCAGGAAATTGGAATTTTGCGAGGGAGGAAAATAGCTTACAATTAACTATTTGGTTTAGGTTTTCCCTTAGGGATAAATGGTCCAAAAACAAAAAAATACCTAATGAATTTTAACGTAAACATTTCCCGGGCGATAACAGGCGCGAGGAAATAGTCCAGACGAAATACTGACTCTACTTCAGATAAGTGACCATTAAGTTACAAACCCTTAATGCGTGGGAACTGTCGCCCACGCGCGATGAAAAGCGGTCGGCCGAATTAATTGTTCTCTTTTTGCGAGTTGATTGTCATTTGTTTTTCTTAATTGGTCGCTATTTATTTTTATTTTTTTCAGTCAAGTGACGCTTCTCATTGTCAGTCGACTGTCTTTTGTTTTCTTTTTTCTTAGTTTTTCTTAGTTGATTGTCATTTGTTTTTTCTTAAGTTGGTCGTTAGGCGATTGACGCTTCTTTATATTATTTTTTGTGAGTTGATTGTCATTTGTTCTTCTTAATTGGTCGCTATTTATTTTTATTTTTTTCAGTCAAGTGATTGACGCTTCTTATTGTCAGTCGACTGTCTTTTGTTTTCTTTTTCTGAATTGATTGTCATTTGTCTTTTTTTTAATTAGTCGTTAAACGATTGACGCTTCTTATTGTCAATCGACTGTGGTTTTCTTTTCCCGAGTTGATTGTCATTTGGTTTTTTCCATTATTTTTGTGAGTTGATTTTCATTTGTTTTTCTTAATTGGTCGCTATTTATTTTTATTTTATTTTTTCAGTTAAGCGATTGACGCTTCTTTTTGTCAGTCGACTGCCTTTTGTTTTCTTTTTCTTTGTTGATAATCAATTGTTTTTTTTTAATTAGTCGTTAGGCGATTGACCCTTCTTTCTATTATTTTTTGTGAGTTGATTTTCATTTGTTTTTCTTAATTGGTCGCTATTTATTTTTGTTTTTATTTTCAGTTAAGTGATTAAGCGATTGACGTTTCTTATTGTCAGTCGACTGTCTTTTGTTTTCTTTTTCTGAGTTGATTGTCATGTTTTTTTTTTAATGGTCGTTAGGCGATTGACACTTCTTTCTATTATTTTTTGTGTCAGTCGACTATATATTGTTTTCTTTTCCTGAGTTGATTGTCATTTGTTTTTTTTTTATTATTGGACGTTAGAGGTTTGATGCTTCTTTTTATTATTTTTTTATGAGTTGATTTTCATTTGTTTTTCTTAATTGGTCGCTATTTATTTTTATTATTTTTTTCAGTTAAGCTATTAACGCTTCTTATTGTCAGTCGACTGTCTTTTGTTTTCTTTCCGAGTTGATTATCATTTGTTTTTTTTTTTAAATTGGTCGTTAGGCGATTGACGCTTCTTTCTGTTATTTTTTGTAAGTTGATTCTCATTTGTTTTTCTTAATTGGTCGCCATTTATTTTTGTTTTTCTTTTCAGGTAAACAATTAAGCGATTGACGTTTCTTATTGTTTGTCGACTTTCTTCTGTTTTCTTTTTCTGAGTTGATTGTCATTTGTTTTTCTTAATTGGTCGCTATTTATTTAATTTTTTTCAGTCAAGCGATTGACGCTTCTTATTGTCAGTCGACTGTCTTTTGTTTTCTTTTTCTGAGTTGATTGTCATTTGTTTTTTTTTTTTAATGGCTGTTAGGCGACTGACACTTCTTTCTATTATTTTTGTGTCAGTCGACTATGTTTTGTTTTCTTTTGCTGAGTTGATGTCATTTGTTTTTTTTTTATTGGTCGTTAGCGTTTGACGCTTTTTTCTATTATTTTTTGTGTAAGTCGACTATCTTTTGTTTTCTTTTCCTGAGTTGATTGTCATTTGTTTTTTTTTTAATTGGTCATTAGGCGTTTGAACGCTTCTTTCTATTATTTTTTGTGAGTTGATTTTCATTTGTTTTTCTTAATTGGTCGCTATTTATTTTTATTTTATTTTTTCAGTTAAGCGATTGACGCTTCTTTTTGTCAGTCGACTGCCTTTTGTTTTCTTTTTCTTTGTTGATTCTCAATTGTTTTTTTTTTAATTGGTCGTTAGGCGATTGACGCTTCTTTCTATTATTTTTTGTGAGTTGACTGTCATTTGTTTTTCTTAATTGGTCGCTATTTATTTATTTTTTTTTCAGTTAAGCGATTCACGCTTCTTATTGTCAGTCGACTTTCTTTTGTTTTCTTTTTCTGAGTTGATTGTCATTTGTTTTTTTTTTTTTAATTGGTCGTTAGACGATTGATGCTTCTTTCTATTATTTTTTGTGAGTTAGTTGTCATTTGTTTTTCTTAATTGGTCGCTATTTACTTTTATTTTTTTCAGTTAAGCGATTGACGCTTCTTATTGTCAGTCGACTGTCTTTTGTTTTCTTTTTGTGAGTTGATTGTCATTTCTTAATTGGACGTTATTTATTTACATATTTCTTTTTTCATTAGTCTCGTTAGGCGTTCAAAAATAGGCAACACAGTCGAGTTTAGTACGTATATTATGAAAACACGAAGTTATTTCTGATTTGGCTGATGGGTTGCCTATTGGAAGATCTTCAGGCGTCACGATTTAAAATGTTTACCCTGTATACAAGCCAGTTCAAAGTTTCTTATTTTTTTTTAATGAAATTTTGAATTTCTTTTTGTCGTGGAACCCCATCAATTATATTAAAAATTTCCCCCTCTTAAACTATTCTTCCTTTATCTTACGAGGAGTCAGTATTTTGACTAGGAGCTTTCCGCTCGAGCCCGTTATCATATGAGAATGTTTACGTTACGATCATAGCTTGAAATTATTTTCTTATTTTAATTCAATAACTCAGAGTGGCAAGAAACTACACCATGTTGTATTCTTTCCGATTTTGCTTTACAGATACATGCCCGACAGGGAATTCACCCCGGAACGAATGCACAGCGTTTCGACGGCTTGCGAGGGCCTCTGCAAGTGGGTCAGAGCGATGGAAGTTTACGATCGCGTCATCAAAATCGTCGCGCCCAAAAAAGCGAGACTGGCGGAGGCGGAAGCCGAGCTGGCCGCTCAAATGGAGACCTTGAACGAAAAGCGCGCGCAACTCAAGGAGGTCACCGATAAGCTCCAGATTTTAAACGACGAGTTCGCGGCCGAAACCAAAAAGAAGAAGGAGCTGGAAGACGAGATAGAAATCTGCTCTCAGAAACTGGATAGGGCCGAGAAACTAATCGGTGGGTTGGGCGGTGAGAAGACCAGGTGGTCGGAAACCGCCAGGTACCTCCACAGCCTTCTAGGGAACGTCATAGGGGACGTGCTGCTTTCGTCTGGGATGATCGCCTACTTGGGGCCTTTCACTGTTAATTACAGGTGATTTAGACTTGCCATCAACACCAATGGGATGATTCGTTTTACTTTTAGACAAAAATTGACGAAAGAGTGGAACGCGTATTGCACCAAATTAAAAATCCCTTGCTCCGAGCAATTCTCTTTGGTGCTCACCTTAGGTGAACCAATTGTGATTAGAGCTTGGAATATTGCAGGGCTGCCAGTGGATAATTTTAGCGTTGAAAATGGGATTATCGCTACGAAGGCCAGAAGATGGCCTTTAATGATCGATCCTCAAGGTACTTTTGCAAAGGCTTGGCTTTGAAAGAGAGTCAGCGTTTTGGCTAGGGGCTTTCCGCCCAAACCCGTTGTCATATGGGGATGTTTACGTTACAAAGTTTGAAATTCTTTTGTGTGCCATTAAGGAATGGAGTCAGCACTTTGGCTGAAGCCCATTATCATATGATAATGTTTACTTTACAATCAAAATTTGAATTTCTATCAACGCAATTTTAGGGCAAGCAAATAAGTGGGTAAAAAACATGGAGAAACAAAATAAGTTGCAAGTGATAAAGCTGACCGATGGGAATTACGTACGGGTTGTGGAGAACGCCATCACCTACGGCCAGCCGGTCATTCTGGAAAACATAATTGAAGACATTGATGCTGTTCTAGAACCGGTCCTCGTCAAAAACATTTTTAAACAGCAAGGCGTTCTATACATGAAGCTGGGGGATGACGTCCTTGAATATTCGACTGACTTTCGATTTTACATCACCACCAGGCTGCGTAATCCACATTATTTACCGGAAATTGCTGTTAAAGTAAGTACTTTATGATTTGATGGATGGGGAAGAGACTAAATATGGTGGGGTGCTTCCAGGTGACTTTATTGAATTTCATGATAACCCCACAAGGTCTTCAAGATCAGCTCCTCGGTATAGTCGTGGCAAGAGAACGCCCCGAATTGGAAGAAAAAAAGAACGAAATGATCATCGAGAGCGCCAATAATAAGAAGATGCTAAAAGAAATCGAAGACAAAATACTGGAGGTACTGTCGACGAGCGAGGGTAACATTTTAGAAGACGAAACGGCTATTAAGATACTATCCAGTAGCAAAGTGCTCTCAGAGGAGATCCAAGCGAAACAAGAGATAGCCGCCGTTACGGAGACCGAAATCGATTTGGCTCGAAATCTTTACACGCCGGTCTCTAAGCACTCCTCAGTCCTCTTCTTCTGCATTTCCGAGCTAGGAAACATCGACCCCATGTACCAGTACTCACTGGTTTGGTTCATAAACTTGTACAACCAGTCCATTTTGCACAGCGAGAAATCCGACGATCTGGAGAAACGTTTGAACAGCTTAAACGCGTACTTTACCACCAGCATCTACAAGAACGTGTGTCGTTCGTTGTTTGAAAAGGACAAGCTAATTTTCTCTTTCGTTTTGACCGTCGGCATTCTCCGATCTAAAGTGAGGATTACCTTTTTGGATTAAACAAGCCGCACTCAACCTTTTATCGCAGGGCAAAATTGACGAGGACGTCTTCAACTTCCTCCTCACCGGAGGCGTAGCCCTCGACAACCCTTTCCCCAATCCAGCTCCGGAATGGTTAAGTGACAAGTCCTGGTCGGAAGTTGTCCGCGCTTCAAATTTAACTGGGTTTGTAAACTTGCTCTTTTAACCCTCCCCCCGCTTTCATACATTCTTTAATATAGTTTAGAACAATTCAGGAATTCCGTCAACAGCAACACAGCGGCCTGGAAGGCTTACTACGACGTATCAAATCCACAGGAAGTGCCTTGCCCAGCCCCGTTTAATAACTTACACGGTTTGCTTCGTTTGGTTGCTTTAAGGTGTATACGAGCCGATAAAGTTGTCCCAGCGGTTCAGGTGAAATATTGATATGTGATGGGCCCAGGCGTCCGGTAAACAAAAAATATTGTAGATGTACATCGGTGAAGAAATGGGGCAGGCATATTTGGAACCGCCCCCATTTAATTTGGAAGAAACCTACAAGGACAGCAATAGTTGTTCTCCTTTGGTCTTCATACTTTCGGCAGGTTCTGACCCCATGGCCAACTTGATACGCTTTGCTCACGACAAAGGCATATCCAAGACGAGCCTCTTAACTATGTCGTTAGGCCAAGGACAAGTAAGCAATTTCTTTTGGGGGCGTTCCCGAATTTACCCGTATCTTGTAGGGTCCAATTGCTTCTGGTATGATAGATAAGGCCTTAGTCACCGGCCAATGGGTAGTTCTACAAAACTGTCACCTGGCAGAAAGCTGGATGCGAGAACTGGACAGAATATGCGATGAAGTTATTGTGCCTGAAGCTACCCATCCGAATTTTAGGCTGTGGCTCACCAGTTACCCCAGCAAAGCATTTCCGGTGTCCATCTTGCAAAACGGTAAAGTATCGTGCGTTCAAAACTTCCACGTTTGGAATTGGTGTTGGTTTGGTAAACAGTCATAACCAACTGATCTCACTTAATTTATTTGAGTTTCTTGCCATCTCAAGTCACGAGCAACTCCAAACGTGTGAGTTTTTGAACGCGTGATAGTAAATATGCTCGTCACAAAGGGGTGAAGATGACGAACGAGGCGCCCAAAGGTCTTCGCCAAAATCTGATACGCTCGTACCTAACGGATCCAATTTCCGATCCGGTCTTCTACAAATACTGCCCAAAATGGCGGCAGTTTGAGGTTATGTTGTTCAGCTTGTGCTTCTTCCACGCTCTGGTGCAGGAACGAAAAAAATTCGGCCCGCTCGGCTGGAACATCCCGTACGAATTCAACGAGTCCGACTTAAGGATCAGTATCCTTCAGTTGCAGGTAAGCCCGCACATACAAACACACCAGAGAAAAAAGGAAAACAAGAACGCTCAAATTTAATCAAGCGAGGGCGCGCCATCTTACGACGGCCTTACAGAAATAACCTGGTTTGGATCTCTACTTAAAAAATACGTGGCAGGTTCCTGTACTAGCTGTAATTACATGTTCTTTGTTAATCATTTTTCATAGCAAGTAAATAGGAGACATAAAACAATTGTCAAATTCATATGCGATTAAATTTTAATAGAAAATAACTGTAACTTCTATGGGGTGGCGTCGGATGGCGCCACTACAACTCGGATTTTTGTTTTCCATTTAACTATCTGTACGTGCACCCCCTTTACGTCGAACCCAATTTCCAGATGTTTTTAACGGATTACGCGGACGTACCTTTCGAAGCCTTGACTTACTTAACGGGGGAGTGCAATTACGGAGGGAGAGTTACCGACGACAAGGACAGGAGGTTGCTCAATTCGTTGCTGAGCATATTCTACAATCCGGATGTTATCAACAAACCTCTGTAACGTTTTCTCTTTTTTTTTTGGGTGTGGCCTAAAACCTTCAAACTTTATTTTTGTAGGTATAAGTTTTCGGATAGCGGCATCTATTACATACCTGAAGACACTTCTTACGAGGGTTGCATGAATTATATAAAAACTTTTCCGTTGATACCCGCCCCGGAAGTGTATGGCTTTCATGAAAATGCTGATATAACTAAAGACAATCAAGAGACTTTAATGGTTTGTATAACTTCTTGAGGGTCTCGGTGGCGCAGTGGTTAGTAAGGAAGTACCTCACCAGTTTATACCGGTTAGTCTATTTTCTCGCTCTTACATCCATTAAACGCATTCGTTCTATCTCACCTTTCTACCTCGATCCACGTATCGCTCCAATTTTCGAAAACGCCTATTTGTAATACAAGAGCATCGATGGCGCAGTGGTTAGTGCAAGTGCGCCACCAGTCGACTCGTTACCAATGCCGGACGAAATGGGTCACCCGAGGAACAAACAAACAAATCACAAGTAACTGAAATATAAGTAAAAGAAACAAACGTACGTACCTTACGATCATCAAAACAGTTGATAAGCGACGTTTTATAACGCTTATAAAGAAGCATTTAGAAAAATCGAATGTTAAAGAAGAAAAACAAAAACATCACAAAACAATTTAAAGATCGACGAAAATAAAACAGTCGAGAACAAGTAAAAAATACATAAAATAAAGAATTTAAATTAGAAACGGAAAACAATCAAAAACAATCGATGATGATTTAAAATAAATGTTCGTCAAAATTGATTTTCTTCAAGTGTTCCAAAAGAGCGTTTAAAACGAAAACAATCGACAATCGATTATTTTTTACTTATGGGAAAATAAAAAGAACACTGTTTAAGAAGAGACCCCCATCAATATCTGAATTGAAAACATCCAGCAAGACGGTAGCAGCAGTAACGTGTTGATTTTCTTCAATGACGACCAAAATGTTTCAAGAGAACATTTCAAATGAAAACAATTGTCAATCGACTTTTTTTTAATTTTTGGAATATTAAAAAACCAGTTAAGAAAAGTTCCCCGTTGATATCTCAATTGAAGACATCCAGTAAGGCGGTCGCAGCTGTGACGTGTCATTGATGATAATCTCAAACAATTGAACAAAATTGATTTTCTTCAACGATGATCAAAATGTTAAGAGTTCCTAGAGAATATTTAAAATGAAAACAATTGACAATCGACTTTTTTTTATTTTTCGAAATATTAAAAAAAAACGCAGTTAAGGCAAGGCCCCATTGATATATTAATTGAAGACATCCAGCAAGACGGTCGCAGCTGTAACGTGTCGTTGATGATAATCTAAAACAATTGAAGAAAATTTATTTTCTTCAACGACGACCAAAATGTTAAGAGCTTCAAGACAACTTTTAAAATTAAAACAATTTTTTTTAAATTTTTTGGAATATTAAGAAGAACACACTTAAGCAACGCCCCCATTGATATCTTAATTGAAGACGTTCAGTAAGGCGGTCGCAGCTGTAACGTGTCATCTCAAACAATTGAACGAAATTGATTTTCTCCAACGACGCCCAAAAAGTTAAGAGTTCCAAGAGAACATTTAAAACGAAAACAATTGACAATCGATTTTTTTTTATTTTTTGGAATATTAAAAAGAACACAGTTAAGAAAAGGCCGCCATTGATATCTAAATTGAAAACAATTGACAATCGATTTTTTTTTATTTTTTGGAATATTAAAAAGAACACAGTTAAGAAAAGGCCGCCATTGATATCTAAATTGAAAACAATTGGTATTCGATAATCTTCAATTTTTTGAACGAAATATGAAGAACGAAGGATATTTTAAAAAAATGGTAAATTGACATTTGCGTTGAAACAATTAATATTTGCATTGAAACAATTGATATTTGCATTGAAAAAATTGATAATTGAATTCAAACAATTGACATTCGATAATCTTCAAAATGATGAAAGAATATTCAATTAATTTTTTTTTTTAATGACTGAAACCAAAAGTTTTTAATAAAAAGTCTGAATTTATACTTCTATTGAAAATAAATGATCTCTGATCATCAGTAAAATTGACAAAGAGTGAGAAATATTGAAAAGAAAAAATAAATTGACATTAGCATTAAATAGTTGACATTCGATTATTTTCAAAATGATAGGAGCATTTTTCCATTGAAATCAATTGATATTCGATAATCTTCAATTATTTGAACGAAATATGAAGAACGAAGAATATTCAAAAGAAATGGTAAATTGACATTTGCATTGAAACAATTGATATTTGCATTGAAAAAATTGACAATTGAATTGAAACAATTGACATTCGATAATCTTCAAAATGATAAAAGAATATTCGATTTGATTTTTTTTTTAATGACTGAATACCAAAAGTTTTTAATAAAAAGTCTGAAGAAATACTTCAATTGTAAATAAATGATCATCGCTCATGAGTAAAATTGACGGATAATGAGAGATATTAAAAAGAAAAAGTAAATTGACATTAGCATAAAACAGTTGACATTCGATAATTTTCAAAATGATAAGAGCATTTTTCCATTGAAAACAATTGATATTCGATAATCTTCAATTATTTGAACGAAATATGAAGAACGAATAATATTTAAAAGAAATGGTAAATTGACATTTGCATTAAAACAATTGATATTTGCATTGAAACAATTGATATTTGCATTGAAAAAATTGACAATTGCATTGAAACAATTGACATTCGATTATCTTCAAAATGGTAAAAGAATATTCGATTTTTTTTTTTGAAGGACCGAATCTAAAAGTATTTAATGAAAAGTCTGACCAAATACTTCAACTGAAAATAAATTATCATCGCTCATCAGTAGAATTGACGGAGAATGAGAGATATTAAAAAGAAAAAGTAAATTGACATTTGCTTAAATCAATTGACATTCGATAATTTTCAAAATGATAAGGGAGTTTTTCCATTGAAAACAATTGACATTTGATAATCTTCAATTGTACGCCATCTAATGGTTCTGATCGAAATAGTTACGTTCTTTTATCAGATCACAGATTAAGAACCCTCAGATGGGACACTGTAACTGTAATTTTCCGAAAATTTTTATTGATTTTGGATGGCCTTATTTAAACAGATGAACCTCCTAGATGACGACGAACGCCTTGCGCCCCTTAAAATTGTTCTTGTTGTAATAGTTTTTAATTCATATTTGAAAATTGTTAAGAGGATAATATATTTATCGATGAAGTACAAACGCTAGTTGTAAACTAGCAGTGCTATATAATATATAAATAAATATATATATATGTTATATATTAAATATATAACCGCCTACGATAAATTTCTAATAAATGGCACGAATGGGAATGTTTTCAAATGTGTGCGTGTGTTTATATATAAATGTTTCATAGCTTTAGAGGTCTAAAGTCTAAATTTTGTACAAAAAAAGCGAATGCCTAATTAAAAAAATTAATCTACGCCCACAATATTTTTTTTTTATATTCGTAGATACGTATTTCGGCAGCTGAGCTGCCATCTTCAGTACACACACTACTAATGCCTAAAATGCCTAAAACACTACGAATGCCTAAAATTACAATTAGTTTTGGGAATCGTTCCGTAATTAAAAAAAAAAACCTAACCCGTACGGACTCGTTTCACTGATGACTTAAGACACTGAAGTTTTCTCATTTCACCTTGGAAGAGACGAGGAATATTTGCATAAAAAGCAAACAATAAAGTTGATAACCTAACGCGCCATCTAGTGATGAAAGCTGCAATATGAATGATAATTTTTTTTTATTTGATTTTGTTTTTCTTAATGTCTAGTGTTAAAACGTGATAAATTTTTGACTTGATTTGAACTGAATTTCCAGAACTTTTTTTTATATGTAGAGAACTCCATTGAAAACAATTGACATTCGATAATCTTGAATTGTTAAATAGTAACTAATGTATAACAATTGACATACGATACATATCAATTGTTTTCGATTCAAAAATAGTAAAGAGGCATTTGCGTTCAAAACAAATGATTTTGGCCTATTTTCAATTGTCTTAAATTTAAAAATGTTACCTTGAAAAGTAAACTGATGGGGAATCCATCGCCGAACTAGCCACTCGACGCCCCCAGACCCAACGAGTAGATGATTATGGGGTGATCATGCGTTGCTTTCTTTTATATTCAGCTTTTAAATGGAGTATTGCTTACTCAAAGCCAAATATCAGTATCTGCCGCCGGAGAAGAAGAAGAAGAAGCTATCTGCAATTTGGCAAACGATATCAACAAGAAAATACCCGACCTTTTCGACATCGAAGAGGTCAGCAAACAGTATCCAGTTATGTATGCGAATTCAATGAATACAGTGCTGAGGCAGGTAAAGCAAAATCATCTATGTCCATCAGGGATTCCCGACAGGATCAATTTCTCCCCATTTTTGGCGGGATGAACCCCCCTCCTAGCTTGAAGCGATTTCAAATGATCACTTGATGCCTCGATGTTTCGTCTAAATGATTTCCTTCGCGCCCACTTATCTTTATTTTAAAATCGAAGTTTGAAATTCCTCCAACGCTTTTCCTAAATGGGATTTGTAATTTTTATTTTTTCTTGTAAGCGGTGTACGATTAGAAAGATTCGGGAACCCCCGAACTACGGCATGTAGACCGTAATCATTAATAAGGTTCGTCGTAGGAACTGATACGATTCAATCGCCTGATCAAGGAAATCCATACCACTTTGAAGGACATGGCCAAAGCTGTGAAAGGCCTAGTAGTGATGTCCAATCAGCTGGAAGAAGTTCACTACTCGCTAATCGTAGGAAGAGTTCCGGAAGCTTGGTTGAGCAAGAGTTATCCGAGTTTGAAACCTCTGGGCTCTTACGTTACCGATTTAATCGCTAGGTAGATTTTTGATTTGCTTCAATAAATTAATTTCACTAAACTGTACTGCTCACTCACCGAACAGCGACTTGCAAAAGAATTTGCATGCATATATGCCCAATTTCGTTATATCTCTCCTCTCTTTGTTTATCGAACCTGGTCGATTCTTCTTTACAGAATAAAATTTTTCCAAGATTGGATCGATCGTGGCGTGCCGAACGTCTTTTGGTTGTCGGGGTTTTATTTCACGCAGTCGTTCTTAACCGGCGTTCTTCAGAACTACGCGAGGAAAATGAAGCTGCCGATCGATTGGATCCACTTCGAGTTTTCCGTAACCGAGTACGAGCAAGAGGTTCCATCTGAACCGAAGATTGGCGTTTATTGTAAGGTAAGACCCAATTAATAAACAATACTTGCATCGTTGAGCGGACAATCGTAAAAAAATTAATGGGGGTAATTAAAACGATTAAAAAAAAATTGGCAATATATAGTGTGTTATTGAACTTGACTCGTCTCACATTTTGACATACTGTACTTATACACAGGACGCGACGATTACGTATGCAAAGGATCGTTAAAAAATATCGATTCCTTCCGAAAGTGTAAAACACTTCATTTTACCTGTAATCTTTTGCTGGAGATTTTTTAAAATTTTGATTAAAGGGTTATTATTTTATATTTTATTTATTAGATACAGCTGTGTAAAAATTCGTTATAGAAAAAGAAACAAAAGCGAAATAAAACAATCTACAAGCAAATAATGAGGAATAAGGCGAATGAAAAACAAAAGAAAATTAACGGTACTGCTCCTTTTAATTTTAATAATAGTAGTGATAGCCTTTATTTAGGTAAACGCAATAACAAAATAATGAGCTTAGGAAATACACAAATCGCTTGGGTACTTCCTACAAACCGCGCGGCATGTGTCATCTCGCGAGAGAAATTGAAACTTTGAAAAACTTTTACTAATTTTTTAATTTAATTTTGTAATGAAAACACAAAAATTTAAATATCTCAAAAACCGTTGACTTTTTTATAATGTATATTTTGGCTAAATCAATTTCAATTGAGCTCTACTAACACGCCCTCCAAGATATACGATTACGTACTAGTCACCCTGTATAAGGTTAAAAGAAGATGCAAATACATTGGCTGCAACCAGTGCAATTGAATCGCAAACGCCACAATTGCGAAACGTCCGTGAAAAAAGTCTACAGAACGAAAGGAGGTCGTGAAGTAAAACCGAAGGAAACGAGTAAAAAATTGATTAAAAAAAAATTGACAATTGTCCGTGAAGATAAACAGTTGATCGTTGTTGGTAAAGGAAAACAATTATTAATAACCGTTCATGAAAAAAAAAAAACAATGACATGCATGACTGAAGAAGAACAATTGACAATTTCTCGTGAAGAAAAACAATTGATAGTCACTCTTAAAGGAAAACAATTAAAAATTCACAAAGAAAATAATTGATAGTCGTTAGAAAAGAATATCAATTGACAATCGACAATAAAAAAAAACAATTGACAGTCGTTGGTGAAGAAGAACAATTGACAATTGCTCGTGAAGAAAAACAATTGAATCATTCGTCGAGTCATTCGTAAAGGAAGAAAATTTGATAATTGTCCATGAAGAAAAACAATTGATCGTTGTTGGTAAAGGAAAACAATTATGAATAACCGTTCATAAAAAAAAAACAATTGACATGCGTTGGTGAAGAACAATTGACAATTTCTCGTGAAAAAAAAACAATTGATAGTCACTCATAAAGGAAAACAATTAAAAATTCACGAAGAAAAATAATTGATAGTCGTTAGAGAATAAAATCAACTGACAATCGTCCGTGAAGAAAAATAATTGATAATCGTTCGTAAAGGAAAACAATTATTAATAAATAAAAAAAAACAATTGACAGTCGTTGGTGAAGAAGAGCAATTGACAATTGCTCGAGAAGAAAAACAATTGATTCATTCGTTGAGTCATTCGTAAAGGAAGAAAATTTGACAATTGTCCGTGAAGAAAAACAATTGATCGTTGTTGGCAAAGGAAAACAATTATGAATAACCGTTCATAAAAAAAGCAATTGACGTACGTTGGTGAAGAATAACAATTAACAATTTCTCGTGAAGAAAAACAATTGATAGTCACTCATAAAGGAAAGCAATTAAAAATTCACGAAGAAAAATAATTGATAGTCGTCAGAGAAGAAATCAATTAACAATCGTCCGTGAAGAAAAATAATTGATTATCGTTCATAATGGAACACAATTATTAATTAAAAAAAAACAATTGACAGTCGTTGGTGAAGAAGAACAATTGACAATTGTAATAAAGGAAAACAATTATTAATAACCGTTCATAAAAAAAAACAATTGACATGCGTTGGTGAAGAATAACAATTGACAATTTCTCGTGAAGAAAAACAATTGATTGTCACTCATAAAGGAAAACAATTGAAAATTCACGAAGAAAAATAATTGATAGTTGTTAGAGAAGAAACTCAATTGACAATCGTCCGTGAAGAAAAATAATTGATAATCGTTCGTAAAGGAAACCAATTATGAATTAAAAAGAACAATTAACAGTCGTTGGTGAAGAAGAACAATTGACAATTTCTCGTGAAGAAAAACAATTGATAGTCATTCGTAAAGGAAGACAAATCGAAGAAAAATAATTGACGTTTGTTGGTGAAGAAAAATAATTGACAGTTGTCGGTGAAGAGAAACAATTGACAGTCGCTCATGAAGAAAAGTTAAGTTACGGCGGAAGGAAAACAGCAAAAAAAGTGACAATCGGGCGTCCAGGATTAAGAATAATAATAATTTCGTCTCAGGTCGGGGCAGGCTTAAAATTATCCAGGGCGGCCCCCCAAACTACGGCCCTGAGGTACCACGTGATTAATGTTGTTTAGTTCTTTCACTGTTAAGAATCAAATTTATAAACAATTGGCAATTGCTCGTGAAGAAAAACAATTGATAGTCATTCGTAAAGGAAAACAGTTAATGTCGAAGAAAAATAGTTGACGTTTGTTGGTGAAGAAAAGCAATTGACAGTTGTTGGTAAAGAGAAACAATTGACACTCATTCGTGAAAAAAAGTTAAGTTATGGGGGAAGAAAAACAATAAAAAAAAGTGACAATCGAACGTTCACGATAAAGAAGAATAATTTCGTCTCAGGGCAGGGCAGGCTCAAAATTTTCCAGGACGCCCCCCAAGCTATGGTCCTGAGGCACTACGTGATTAATCTTGTTTAATTCTTTCAACATAAAGAATCAAATTTATGAACAATTGACAATTGCTCGTGAAGAAAAACAAGTGATAGTCATTCGTAAAGGAAGACAATTAATATCGAAGAAAAATAATTGAGAGTTGTCGTTGAAGAGAAACAATTGACAATCGTTCGTGAAGGAAAGTTAAGTTATGGCGGAAGAAAAACAGCAAAAAAGTGACAATCGAGCGTCCACGATAAAAAAAAATAATAATTTCACCACAGGTCAGGGTAGGTTTAAAATTTTCCAGGGCGCCCCCCAAACTATGGCCCAGAGGCACTACGTGATTAATCTTGTTTAGTTCTTTCAATATTAAGAATCAAATTTATGTGTGCATACCGTATGTTTCGTTTTGAAATGTAAACGAAAGCGTTCACCTGTCTTAAGCCCTTGATGAATGAAGCGCTAGTCGGGCGTACGTTTTACATCCCTCATTTCAAAGTCCACTCTTTTTTCCACCTTCTCCAAGTTTTAATGAAAAAGTCGGTATGTTGTACTTCAATGAATAATAAGCATTTTTTTTTTAATACGAAACGTAATTATTGTAATTCCTGCTACGCCGAATCGCACAGAAATTTCTTTATTTTTCTTTTTAAAGCAACCACCCAGAGATGAGGCGAAGTTCCAGGATTTTCTTAAAGTAAGTAAAAACTGCTCTAAATGTAGAATCACTTTTCGTGTTTGTTTTTTTATTAATTCAAGTATTGTTTTATGATTTACCTAATCTTCGAAAGCTCGCTGTTATTGATCAAAGTGGCTCACTGCTCTTGCACTGAAGGTGAAGTGGGCAATGTCCGAAAAAAATAAAATAAAATCGTTAAACTTAACTATTATAGTGCATAAACTCCGAACAAAAACGAGAAATTAGGGAAAAATAAAAGGAAATAAAATCGAAGAAATGTAAAATTCGCAACGAAATCTGAAAATAAACAAAAGGAAAATTCTAAAAGAAGATTAAGAAAGAGATAGGAAATAATTTTTGTTCAACAGAAACTGCGCGTTTCTTAATCGCAGAAATTATAACAAAATAAATTCAAAGTTAAAAAGTGTTGTTATTAATAAATAAATGAGAAAGAAAAAACAATCCAAAAAAAATTAATTTTCACAACATAGAAATTTATTTAAAAAAAAAAGAATAAATTTCAAAAATGTCAGAAAGAAGCAAACGACAATCGATCCGAGGAAAACTACGTGAAAATAAAGAAGTAAACAAGGGAAAAGATCCGGACCATACTATACAAAGGACGGTTCGAAACTGTCAGAAAAAAACAAATGACAACTACATAAATGAAAATTGAACGAACGAAAGAAATAAAAGAAAGTGTATTTAAAACAATTGACGATTAAAAAAGGTACGAGAGAATCGGAATCTGATCATCATCATTTTTAAACAAAAGACGATCGGAAACCAAAGCGAAATGAGGAACACAAAACTCTGAATTGTGAACATCGAAAGAAGATTTTCAAGATTCATAATTTTATCGAAATTTTAACAATGACGATCGAATTTAACACGGAAAAAATTCGAAAAATCAAAAATAATTAAAACAAAAATCGAGAAAATCAGAATGTGATCGTGAACTTTAAACAAAAGACGACGATTGAAAGAAATGCGAAAATTTGAGAAACAATTTAATAAAAAAATCAGAAATGTCAAAATCTGATCGAATTTAAACAAAAAACGATCGAATTTGGACGAAAAAGAATATCGAAAGAAGAAATTCAACACTTTATCGAAATTTAAACAAAAGACGATCGAATTTAACATGGACAAAAATTGAAAAAAAAATATTTAAGAGAGATTCGAGGTAATCAGAATTTGAAACAAAAAAGAACGATCGAAACCAATTCGAACATATGAGGAACAATTTAATAGAAATCAGAAATGTCAGGACCTGATCGAAATTTAAATTTCGATCAGGTTCGATTGAATTTAAATCAAAAATAACAATTTGTGAATATCGAGTGAAAAATCTAAAAATTCACCATTTCATTGAAATTTAAACAAAGGAAGATCAAATTTATCACCGACGAAAATTGAGAAAACCAAGATTCGTGAAAATCAGAATCCGATCATCGAATTTTTAAACAAACGACGGTCGAAAGCAATTTGGGGAACAAAAATAAAACGGATGCATTAGAATCTGATCAAAATTTAAATAAAAGACGAACGAAACAAATCAGAAATGTAAAAATCTGATCGAAATTTAAACGAAAGACAATCGAATTTAAACGAAAAAGAATATCTAAAGAATTTTTTTTAATTCAACATTTTATCGAAATTTAAACAAAAGACGATCGGAATTTAACGCCGACAAAAATTGAGAAAACCAAAACATTCGTGAAAATCAGAATCTGATCATCGAATTTTTAAACAAAAGACGATCGAAACCAATTTGAATCTCTGATCATCGAATTTTTAAACAAAAGACGATCCAAACAAATTTGAGGAACAAAAAAAAACAGATGCGTTAGAATCTGATCAAAATTTAAAGAAAAGACGAACGAAACAAATGCGAAAATTTGAGGAACAATTGAATAAAAATCAGAAATGTAAAAACCTGATTGAAATTTAAACAGAAGACGATCGAATTTAAACTAAAAATAATCATTTGTGAATATCGAGTGAAAAATTTTTAAATTCACTGAAATTTAAACAAACGAAGATCGAATTTAACGACGACAAAAATTGAGAAAATCAAAAACATCTAAGAAAAATTCGTGAAAATGAGAATCTGTTCGTCGAATTTTTAAACAAAAATCGATCGAAACCAATTTGAATCTCTGATCATCGAATTTTTAAACAAAAGACGATCCAAGCAAATTTGAGGAACAAAAGAAAACAGATGCGTTAGAATCTGATCAAAATTTAAATAAAAGACGAGCGAAACAAATGCGAAAATTTGAGGAACAATTTAATAAAAATCAGAACACTTGATCGAAATTTGAACAAAAGACGATCGAATAATATAATAATAATAATAATAAGAATATCGAGAGAAAATTTTTAAAATTCAACGTTTTATCAAAATTGAAACAAAAGACGATCGAAACTAATTTGAGGAGCAGAAAAAAACGGATGCGTTAGAATCTGATCAAAATTTAAATGAAAGACGTACGAAAAAAAATGCGAAATCGAATTTAACACGGAAAAATTCGAAAAATCAAAAATCATTTTAAAAAAATCGGGAAAATCAGAACGTGATAGTCGAATTTTTAAACAAAAGTCGATCGAAAGCAACGGGAAAAATTTGAGCAACAAGAAAAATCAGAAACGTGTCAGAATGTGATACAACTTAAACAAAAGGCGACGATCGAAACAAATGCAAAAATTGAATAAAAATCAGAAATGTAAAAATCTGATCGAAATTTAAACAAAAGACGATCGAATTTAGAAAAAGAACATCGAAAGAAATTTTTTAAATTCAACTTTTTATCGAAATTTAAACAAAAGGCGATCAAATTTATCGCCGCCAAAAATTGAGAAAATCAAAATCATGTAAGAAAAATTCGTAAAAAGAATCTGATCATCGAATTTTTAAATAAAAGACCAATTTGTGAAACAAGAAAAAAACATGTGCTAGAATCTGAAATAAAAGATGAACGAAATTTAAACAAAAGACAATCGAATTTAAACGAAAAGTACTTTGTGAATATCGAAAAAAAATTGTAAAAGAGGAAATTTGATCGACATGTAAACAAAGGATCGAATTTAGCACGGAAAGAATTCAAGAAAATCAAGAATCATTTGAGAGAAAAATTCGCGAGAATCAGAATGCGATCGAATTTTAAACAAGAAAGCGATCGAAACCAATTCGAACATTTGAGGAACAATTTAATAAAACCAGAACTGTCAGAATCTGATCGAAACTTAAACAAAAGATGATCGAATTTAAGACGATCGAAACCAATGCCAAAAATTTGAGGAACAAGGAAATCAGATATCAAAATCTGACATAACTTTTAACAAAAGGTCGAAACAAATGCAAAAATAAAAAAGCATTCGATAAGTTATATCTACAACGACAAAGAATCTTTATGTAAATAGTACAGCTGCGCAGCCTTGGCCTTGTTTACTAATCTTATATTTCATATGTTCGTAACTCGCAGGTGTGCAACCTTAATCTTGTTTACTAATAACATGTGCGTGTGTTGCCCTCGTTTTTGGAATTTTCTTTTGCTTAACAATCTAATTTTTGCATATGAAGATTCGATTTAATTGAACGCGCCTGTACAGGCCTTCTATAATCCTAAATCATAAAGTTTACCACTTAAATGACCTTGAGTGTCTTAAAAGTCTCTTTCATATTCAGTAGCACAGTACAAAGTCTCAGTTTTATATAATTATGTTTTTTTTTAACGCAGCGACTTAAGGAGGAGGAAGAATTTAGCATCGTGTTTTACGTAAGTCAACGGTTTGTTAGTTGACGTGTGTAACTGTGCAATTAAATAAAAATTTACGTTTAAAGTAAATATCAATACCGGATGTTTCAAATTTCTAGAGTCCTAACGAAACAAGATATTTAAATGACACAGTTTTAAGGAAAGATGATCGTTTAATATTTTACGCCATTTTGATATCTTCTTTCGGGACACACTCTATATTCAATGAAATTTTAAGTTTAATCAAAATTTCGTAGGGTTTGTTTCTGGAAGGTGCACGATGGGACCGGCAAAAGAAAGAGCTAAACGAGTCACTTCCAAAAATACTTTTCGACAGTATCCCGGTCATGTGGTTACAGCCGGCCCTGATATCTCGGTATCGCCCGAAAAACATCTACAATTGCCCCGTTTATAAAACCACGGCCAGGAGAGGAGTCCTGTCCACCACCGGACACTCTACGAATTTCGTTATGTATACAACATTCGCCAGTACGGTTCTGGAAAAACACTGGATCAACAGAGGAGTCGCAGCCATATGCCAACTCAACGACTGAATATTTACTTTTTTTAATTGTAAATTTATTTTTTATTAAATTGAAAACAAATACACAAACATTTTTTACAATAACGAATTTTACCGTACATATTAAAAAAGTGGATGTACAGGTGTCCCAAATTAGACAGGTACGTCACTTAATTTTTTTTTTGTAGAAAAAATATTTTTGCAAAATTTTTTGAAAAGTATGCACTGTTCATTCAATGAGTTTAATTTAATCTGATCACGATTTTAAAAAGAAACTTTTTTTTATTAAAGAAGTATTTCGACATAACCGAAAATAAGCAAATTTTTTACATCGTTTTTCTTTGTTTGTTTTACTTAATTAATTAAAAAGAAAATTGTAAATTATCTTTGGTATTGACACATTCCCAAATTAACCATGAGCGCATGCATTGTGGGGAACACAACCGGAAAAGCTATCAGATTCAAAGCAGTCGGTCTCTTATCTGGGTCGACTTGTACTGTGACGTTAATAATTTCCTGGATCTCTTCGCTGTAACGCTGAAGATTTATGCACTTCTTTGTTCCGCTCTTAATCGACAATACTATGTTTGACATCTACAATTTGGATAAATTTATTCAAAACGTTTTGAGAAATTGCAACACTTACAGATCCATCGAACAAACGTTCCAACGCGCAAAGCTCGTACAGCACGCAACCAAGTGACCATATGTCGGATTTTGTGTCATACGGATGACCATCACATATCTCTGGCGCCAGGTAGTTCGTCGTGCCGATAGAAGTAGAAGTTTTATCGCTATTAAATAATAACATAGTTATTAAAAGTCAACCTGAAGTTATAAAAAAACAAAGGAGAAAAACAAAAAATAAATACAAAATGATTAATCGCACTTAAGGCGATTCCATTGCTTTCGTTAATTTCATTGACGCACATAAATTCTGATATCACCAATCATGCCTATCTTCTTGTGAATACTAATTTAAATCAACTACTGTAGGGTAGGTATTTAACTTACGCAATTAAAATTTTAGAAATTCCAAAGTCGCCAATTTTTACGACGTTGCAGGTACTAAGGAATAAGTTCTCCGTCTTTAGGTCTCTATGCACGATTTTCTTCTGATGAATGTGGTCAAGCCCCATTAAAATTTGGCAAAACATATCCAGCACCATCTGCAAGTATACTTCAGTTACGAATTCAAAACAAAACACGATTTTCTAGATTAATAAAGGATAAAAGTTCTTCTTTTGACAGTTTTCGGTAGCGTGGCTCCCTCTGTACAATTTTTAATTAAAGTCCTGTTGTTGCTATAGTTTGACGTTTCGAATTTTGTCCTTTGTTAAGGCTTGTTTACATAGAAGTGTGCGAGCACACTTTTCCTGTGACCGAAGTTTAATGTGTGTTATGTAGATGGCAATGTTTATATAAAAGCGTGCTTGACACGATCTCAACACATGTCAATGCGCACGGAAGTTTGGTACTTCCAAACTTTGTGCATAGTGTGTGCGCGTTGTGTTTACAACCGACGTGAACGCAGAACTCAGTTTTATTTTCCTGACAAGTGAATAAATAAATAATTCAATAAAGATCGACCCATAAAAAAACAAATGACAATCAACTCAAAGAAAAAAAATGACAATCACTCACAAAAAAACAAATGATAATCAACTCACAAAAAAAAAAACAAGAAACAATAGACAATAGACTAATAAGAAGAACTGTCAATCAACTGATAAAGAAAAAACAAAAGGCAGTCGACTAATAAAAAAAAAATGCGTAAGAAGCGTAACGAGACTAATAAAAAAATAAATAAATAATTCAACTCGACAAAAAAAAAACAAATGACAATCAACTTGCAAAAAAAAACAAATGACAATCAACTCGCAAAAAAATGACAATCAACACAAAAAAAAACAAATGACAATTAACTGAAAAAAAATGACAATTCAAAAAAAAACAAATGTTAATCAACTCATAAAAAAACAAATGACAATCAACTCGCAAAAAGAAAACCAATGACAATCAACTTAAAAAAAAAAAACAAATGATAATCAACTCATAAAAAAACAAATGACAATTAACTGAAAAAAAAAACAAATGACAATTAACTCAAAAAAAAAACAAATGTTAATCAACTCATTAAAAAAACAAATGACAATCAACTCGCAAAAAGAAAACCAATGACAATCAACTTAAAAAAAAAACAAATGATAATCAACTCATAAAAAAACAAATGACAATTAACTGAAAAAAAAAAACAAATGACAATTAACTCAAAAAAAAAACAAATGTTAATCAACTCATTAAAAAAAAAAACAAATGGCAATCAACTCACAAAAAAAAAACAAATGATAATCAATTCACAAAAAAAAACAAAAGACAATACATAATAGACTAATAAGAAGAACCGTCAATCAATTGACAAAAAAAAACAAAAGGCAGTCAATTGTTAAAAAAAAAGACGTCAGTCGCCTAACGAGGCTAATGAAAAAATAAAGAAAAAAATAAAGATCGACCAATTAAGAAAAATAAATGAACAATTAAAAAAAAACAAATGACAATCAACTCGCAAAAAAAACAAATGACAATCAACTCGCAAAAAAATGACAATCAACTCAAAAAAAAAACAAAAGACAATTAACTGAAAAAAATGACAATTAAAAAAAAACAAATGTTAATCATCTCATTAAAAAAAAATGGTAATCAACTTATAAAAAAGCAAATGATAATCAATTGACAAAAAAAACAAAAGACAATAGACAATAGACTAATAAGAAAAACCGTCAATCAACTGACAAAAAAACAAAAGGCAGTCGACTAATAAAAAAAGACGTCAGTCGCGTAACGAGACTAATGAAAAAATAAATAAATAATTCGATAAAGATCAACCAATTAAGAAAAGTAAATGAACAATAAAAAAAAACAAATGACAATCAACTGACAAAAAAAAACAAATGACAATCAACTCACAAAAAAAAAAACAAATGACAATTAACAAACAACAAGACAGACACGAATTTTTATTCGTGCAGCTTAGAATGCGCAAAGTTTGGGATGGAAGAAGAATTGCACGTTTCGGATAGACGAATAGCAGGCCTAGAATTCAAACGAGTGTCTACCCGAGACAGACTCAATACGACAAAAAAGGGGTGTACGGAGGCGGTTCCTTTGGCGGTCAGAGCTTCAAAAGGTCAAACGGTGATGCGCCCACGTTTCCGCCAATATACAGGATGACCAAAAAACTATAATGAATTTAGCGAAACTCTCCACCGCAACACGTACATTGACAATAAACCATAAATGGTCCCAGTTAACACATACAAATGTAACAAATCATTGATAACGAAGTTGACATCAATGTTAATTCTTTATGCTATAATTCCATGAATATACGTACTACGTAATTTCCACAATCTTTAAAAATTTTATGTAGACACTCAAGAATCGTGCATGGCATTTTTCAGCACTCATACTTCTACGATAAAATTGTGTCACCCGTGACAAGCCCAATGTAAACGAGCCTTTAATCTAATAGGTAATAAGCAGACTTCGCACATTTCGGGTCGTTGCCATGACGGTCCGAAACCTCCGAACTCTGGTAATAAGTCATGAAACAAATGATATTTACGTTCGGCGATAAATGGCGTCCTCGACGTTGCTGAATAAACTCGTGCAGAGTCCCCTGATTGGCGTATTCCATGACGATGTAGTAAACATTGTTTCTCGAGTAACTGTCGTAATATTGGATGACATTCGGATGATCCAAAGCCTTCAAAATGCAGACTTCGTTTCTCGCCGCTTTGAACTGATCGCTGTCGAATTCGAAGCTTATCTTTTTGATGACGACTTTTTGCTTGTTATGTTTCCTCTCGCATAGTATCACGGTCCTTAATTTCATGATAAAAAAAACAAATATTAAAATATTAAACAACGTATCACCCTGTATAAGATTTTTTGAGTGTTCTTCAATTTTTTATTTTAATTTAGATCTTAAATACTTTGACTTTCTTTTTTGCCACTATTATTTACCGTGAATCACTCTGTATAATTTTATTACTATTTAATTCATTATTTTTTTATTGTTTTAAAACGCACCTGCATTGGAAGAAGTACAAAAAAAAATAAGTAGATGAAAGGATACAAGATAAAATAAAGTAGGTGCAACGTACCTAAAAAAATTACAGGGGTGGATTTAGGGAAGGGCAATTATCGGAATTAATTAATTTCTACATATTACATTCTTTTTTTAATGGAGAAAAATTCAAGGGCACTTACCCAAATGTCCCTTGCCCAAGCATACGTATAATATTGTACGGTTCCATTGCAGCAAAATTTAAAACTAGAATAACCAGGTAGATCCAAGCGTGCTTGCTATAAAACTGCAAGTCGCAGATGTTTCTTTTGGAAAAGGCAAAGAATCATGTTTTGCTATTGTAAGAAAATTATCTCGATATAAATAAAGCACACAAACAATTCGTTCACAGAAAAGTATAGAAACATTTTGTACTGGGTGACCCACGATAAAGGATCTTTACATTTATAAATTGTGCTTATACAGGGTGTCCCAAGTTATAACTAGAGAACGGATCACTATAGTATAAATAACAGTCTAATTAATAAAAACATTTTACGTTTATTTATTATGTACACCGTATCATCATAAATCAAATTTCAATTCACTAAACTAAACGTTCCTTATTTTTATCACTGTCACTTAAGTCATCACGTTATTTATAAAATGACGCAGCAGCAGCAAGGACTTTTGCAACAGCAAGGACACTTGCAGCAGCAAGGGGTGCAAACGCACGTGCAGCATTCGCATTTGTTTGTATCACATTTGCACGTGCAGCAGCAACAACAGCATTCAGTCCGGTCGTCGACGGGTTCCGGTTGAGGAAGAGGCTGAGGTTGTGGTACAACTACCACTGGATGTGGCCAAATTTGATCGGGTGGTGGCGGCGGTTGGTTTGGCGCAGTCCAAATTTGATCAGGTGGTGGCGGTGGTTGTTGGTGCCAGCCCTGGGGCCAGTGTTCAGCGGGTCTGGAAAAATCAGACATTTCTTTTTTTTTTGTAAATCAGAAAGTACCTCAAACTGTGACACTTTTAAAAATGTAATGTATTTTTGTTTCGTATGGATAATATATATAAATCTGTTATCTTACGCTAGGGCTTATGTTATCAAAAATAAAAAAAATAAAACAGAAAAAATATTAGTCATTCAATAATGAGTAACACGATTATATCAGATGATTCAGTGGGGTTTTTAGGAGGCATTACCCATCGGATTCCATAAATTATCAATGTAAATACCTTATGCAACAAAGTTGTAAATATTTTGGTGTTAAGTGTGAATTAGAAAACTTTTTAATCGACGTTTTATTTTAATTCAGCTAATGTAAGAAATAATTTCGTAAATAAATAAATCTTATAATTAAAGTCATGTTTAATTAAACTGGTGATTTCAAATGATGGGGATTGTCAGATTGCATAAGTAAATACCATTTAGGACGTGGCGGCATCTTTTGCATAGGAAGAAAATTGACTTTACAGTTTTGCCTGGTAGATGGCCCTATTGTAATACTGGTATTCTCCTTAAATCACAAAGTACCATAGAATTTGGTGGCATTAGAGCATACATAGAATAAAGTGATTTGAGGAATAGTTTCATTTGTTGTTGTTCATTTATTCGTAAGACAATTAAATTTTGGTTGTTACTGTTATACCGGATGCCCCACGTCATGCGCTCAATAAATACTTTACAGATGGCAATATAAATTGCTGATGAATCAAGCATCAAGTTTCTTAAGTTGTCAATTCCATGCAAACTTGTGGGAAAAAATTTTGATTACCCTTGAAACGGTCGCGAATTTGATTTTGAAAACAAATCGCGTTTGTTTATTTGATTGCTCGATAACAAAGAGGAATGTTACAAGGCGGAGAAGGCCACCGGAAACGACTCGGTTTTCAGATTTATGGTCTTTTAGAACATCGAGTTCGTAAACAGCACTTGAAGCAGCGTTACTATCGGCCATAAATTAGACCGTTTTAAAAGTTGTCTTGTACGGTATTAGGATTTTTGAAAGCATTTGTCACGCAAGTGTTTGAGATATTGTGAAATTTCTAAAGGGCTCATGTTGCAGCGCCAGTAGAAAAGAACTTGGCTTTTGTTTTGGGAAAAATCGACGAGCTCGGGAAGTAATAAATATGTCAATGGACACTTGTATAGCGTCGCTATTTTGAAAAAATTTAGAAAGTTAGAACATGTGCAGCGGCCGGAGTATCTGTCAGCCGTAATTTACCAGGAATGCACTAGGAACGAGGGAGAAACGGGGTTGTTTTTCTGAGCTAGAACCGCGGTGATTGGTCCAAGAATTTTTCGAGATGGGGGAGGAGTCAAAAATTGTCGCCCGCGAAGAAAAAATCAAAACTTAAGACAGAAAGCTTCCGATCGTTCGAACGGAAAGCTGCATTTTTAATTTAAGTTTATTTTGAGTGCTTTGCAATTGATTTCATCTAGCTTGCATAATTAGAATTAAATCAGAGCGTTGAAATTAAAGTTAATTCAAAAAGGGCAATCAAATAAATAACCGCGAGACGCGCGCGATCGGAGACGCGAATAAAAACCGAGTGCGCGAGTGAATTAGTGAAGTGTCGCGGAACGGAATAGGAATAATTGCATGAATTTTTTCTATTTGTTTTCACATACTTGGTGGCATAAATTTGTGTAGGAATTATTTTAATTGCCTTATCAATCAGTGGCTTGGAATTTCTGTAAAGTTCCATCTTTGCATTGCTTAGGCAATCTTTTGGTTTATTTTTGGTACTTGCATTTGCTTTTGAATCAAGTTAAAACTAAATAAATCCAGGAGTTTGCGCAATCTGTGATTTAATCAACCAGAGTAAATTAACTACACCTAAAATCTTTTGTTCAATTTCAAATACTTGTTTTTTTTACCTCTTTTTTTTTCAATAATAACACCTCGCATTTTATTGATACGTATTTAGTTCCTTTAATCTCTCAAATTTATACACCGGCTCACCAGAAATAGAATCCAGGTACAACGACGTAGAGCCCGTTTTTTATTTAATTAGACGATCCAGAATAATCGGCAATTTAAGTTTTAATTGCGGGAATTCCAAAAAAAGGTCGACAGTAGATGTAGGTCAGCAGAAGATTAGCCTTAGCGCCACTAAACCATAACAGTAGCAGGTAACAACCCGAAGCGCATGTTGTTAACAATAACATTTTCGACTTTTTTTAGCGGAGTGTTTCCGAGGCCAAACCCGCGGTAAAAAGGCGTTTATTGCTTCATTGAATTTAGTCAAATTCTTCGGTCCATTTAAAAAATTAATTTGTTAATAATTTTAGTTTGTTTTTGTTTGGGACCGTGTTTATTAGTTATTTAGTTGTCCGTAAAGTCAACAAACAAGGTGGCACGTCCGGGCGTATTACACCCTTCAGAAAGAATTCAAAATCCTTATATTTTTTTTGTTGTTTTTGTATGGTATGTTACAAAATATTTTAAAATACGGTCTTTTTATAACACTAAATACTGTTGTATTTGATTGATTATATGTTAGCTGATAACTATTTACGGGTCCGAACATCGTTCAACTTTGAATTTGGTTCTATTTCTTGTCCTTATAATTGTTGGTATGGGAATAAAACAGAATTCAAAGTTAAACAATGTTTGACCAACTCGTTCTATACTCGTTTATATGACTGAATTATTTTTAGTAAGCGCCAAGTATAACAGATGACGCCACTATAAGGGCCCGGAAAAATGCTTTAGAGAATTTATTGAATTAATTTATTTTTATTTTATTTTAATCATTTGATTATCGGCTCTGCTTGTTCTTAGAAAGAAGCCGGATGTTCGTATCGCTTTTGAGCTTCAGATGCGTTTTCAAATGAATACACTCAGGTTACGAGATAAAAATTTTCTCATTGACTCAGCAATAGAAAATCACGCCACTATGCGTCTCTGCCCTTGAACCACCGACGTTGGTAAAACTTGGTAAAAGCGAGACGTTTGCGCCCTCTCGTAACGAGAAAAATTTCGCTTGGAAGCTACTGTTTTGGGCTGTCTAAATTCAAATTCTTGCTGATCTCGCAGAATTTCCCTCCTCACTTTTCCAGGAGGTGACGAGCCTTTAAGTAGCTTAAGCGAGGGAGATAAGCCAGTTCCCGGTTTCCTTATGTTTGGCTCGCGTTAAATCTCTCGTCGAAATTGCAGTTCCCGGTTTCCTTATGTTTGGCTTGAGTTAAATCTCTCGTCGAAATGTTGGTTTAATTTTTATTTACTTTTTTCTAAATTCGGATTTTAAGCTTTTCCCACGCAGTTTTAGTGTTTTATCTAGATTAAATTCGTCATAATCGAAACAAGTCTCTCAAATCTAACTTTAAAAGTGATTCCCAAAAATTTCGGATACGTGAAAAATCCTTTCTGATTCGTCGCTGGTAAGCTCAATGTAAGTGTTGTCAGAAAAGTTAATTAACTAAAAGCATTTTTCTATGTGAATTATACCTCTCTCCTTCTTGTCGAATTATATATTTGTTTTGTTGTCATTAATATTTTCAGATATTTTGTATTACCTTGATTCTGTAATTTTTTTCATATTTGTTCTTGTAGTTTTATGTGTTTTAATGGAAAATTTCGTTACGATTTGTTAATTTTAAAATTTGTTGTAAATTCTTTGTTCTCATAAAATTTTATTTTAATATATATTTCATTTGTTAAAACTTTCGAATTTTATTTAAAATCTCAAAGTAGTTTTAATAATAATTCGAACAAGAAGTTGGAGGAGAAAGATCCAACAAACCCAAAATAAAGTGTGAGGGTAAAAAGGGCCAAAATTCAAACCAAGTCCAAAGAGAGCGGGAAGAATGATTGCTGGCTAAAAAATTGGCTAAAACCAGAAACGCTACTAACAAAGGAGTCGCTTCTTGCATCTCGATTTGGTTTGGAAAAGTTTTGGTTAAAAGGATGATAAAGATTCAAAGGGGTTCAGAGAAGTCAGAATTTGAGACTTCCAATCTCTTTTAATTTTCTCTGTAAAAGATTTCTATTTTTAGAAATCTCGTGTTCTGGTTAAGAACCGTTCTGACAAAATATAAACCACCCTTTCTCCCGTAACATTTAATGTATAGGGATTTGTTTTCTCTTAATTGATGTGTGTTCTGTGGCATTTAGCAAGCGGCATTTCATTATATTGTTTTGTGTATTTCATATTATAAATATGAAATTATGCTTATTTTATTCTTCTTAATTAAATAAAAAAATTCCAAACAGGATTTTGACTAAAAAATCACTAAATTTGTAGTAAAAATTGCAAACGCGCTTGCACAATCTCAAGTGTTAATTTGGGGAATTTCAATTTACTTCGTTACATAGTTTCAGTGTTGCCAACTTAGGGGATTTCCCCCTAAATTTAGAGGATTTTAAGTGTCAAAGGGTGAATTTAGGGGATAACGTTCTTTAGGGGATTTTTCAGGGTTTTTCTTAACACTAACACTAACACTAACATCTCGCATTGTTACGTTAAATTAAAATTAAAATAAAATGCAAATACTTCGAGTGCAAGTGAAACGAAAACGCTATAATATTTAGAACTAATTTTTTAGTTACATTAAAGTAAACGAAACCGAAAATGATTTAAAAAAGAAATAGAAATATACACCTGCAGATTTGTGAATAAAAACAAATTTTAGGGGAACGTGTTTTTCATTTGGGGGATTTTTAAAGCTTAGATGGTGGAAATCGTTGTCAATGGGTTGGCAACACTGCATAGTTTGTTTTCACTAAATTCAACTGACAGTGAACATAACCTTGATGTCTTGTTATTAAATGCATCTAGCAGGAAACTTTCTTTTCGTATTTTGCTTTATTAATGTAACGTACCTTTTTTTTAATGCTCCTCGTAGTTGATCGTAAATTGTTAGTTGTGAACCAGCCTTGTTTGAAACTGTAAATTGCCGTATATTACAACCTCACTTTTCTTATTGAAGGAAATGTCTAACGTTCAAAAAGCCGTTTTATTAACCAATTTTATTCAAAATAGGTGATCAAAGTATCCACCATTTTCATTAAAACAAGGTTGGATTTTACGTAAAACTCATATCTAATATGTCAGGTCGATTGAGGCTGGTTCACAACTAATAATTCATAGCCAACTACGAGGAGAAATTTTTAAAAGGGCGCGTTATTTGTCATTATGAAAACATATTGAAACATTTTCTGCTCTCTCGGATTCTCTAATCAATCAGTGCGAATAGAATAAAATTGAAAGCTGTCCATTTTGACCATTTGGGAGCGAGAATTATACAGACTGATCGTTATATATTCTCCATAAAAAACTACTTTTCTTGCGTACATCAAACCTTAGTTCCTCTCTGATAGTACCCACATTATTTGACACTTGTGCTTGATGGTCCTACTTTTGTTAGTTTACGAATTTTCTGTAGTAATTTTCCAAAAATAGTCTTTTTCAAGACCGCGTAGCATGTTGTTATTATTTCAGAATCTGTCGGGTGTTTTCATAAGTAAATTTTATGCAAAGATGGATTAAAAACATGTAGGTAAAGTAGATAACTTCACTGCATACATGACAATGAATGAAAATTTTGATATCACGTCCATGGAAAGCAGTTTTTTCTGGACAATGTATAATGATCTCTCTGTATTTAAAAAAAAAATAAGTATATCACGTTCATTAATATCAGTCAAACGTATTATTTGTGTGTACATAGTTATAAAATAGTAAGGTTTTGAAAAGATGTTGCACGAAATTCTGGTTCATGACGTTATTACTTCAAAATGGCGGTGTTTTCTGAACTCATCGAAACGTATTCTCGCTTCTTTATTTCTCAGTATTCATACACAACATCGAAACTATTTTCTAGATTATGTTATTGTATTGGATGCGAAAATTGATAAAATTTACGTAACTTTCAATGTATTAAAATAGAATCTCGTTCATATGACTGAAAAGCATTTAAATTTGGCGCCTATTATTTAGAGCAAGCGTCAAGTATAACAGATGGCGCCACGCTTTTCTGGGAACATTTATAGGGATTTGCTTTCTATTGATTGATGTGTTCTGTGAAGTGAATGCAACAGTTATCAAGTGCTAGTAGAGAGTGATTTAATGCTGGCCGTCGCGTCTTTCAACGAAACCGTTTTCATTGCAGACGCCTTAAATCGGTCTCTAGCATCTGACCGCACTTTACAGAAGCCTGTAATAACCTGCGAACGTATCGTTTATATATAGGTATACTAATAAACACACAAATTCATTTCACACTCAGATACAAACACAAAATCCAGCAATTATTTTATAACGAAGGATGTCAACAATAACCTACGAATGTATCGTTTATATATAGGTATACTAATAAACGCACAACTTCCTTTCACACTCAGATACAAACACAAAATCCAGCAATTATTTTACAACAAAGGATGTCAACAAACCGCCATATTGCAGAAACTGATCTACCGCAAAGTGGTAACTTCCGTGAAACGAATTGCCTTCTTCCACTGCCGCAGGTTCCCTCCTGTTAATTCCTTACTCGTAGGTTCGCAAATATTGCAACGAATGTAGCCAATCAAACAGTGAATTTTCTGGCGGCAATTTCAATTTATTCTAATTCGCGGACGTAAGTACAAATCAATTTTTTATCATATGCCGTTTGGCTCCGCTTGATTCTCGTTGCAAAGTGGATTACACTACAAACTACGATCCGCTTATGAGTACGCGGCCCGAAAGAAAATTTGAAGTTTTGATCTTACCGCTGAATAACGGCGGTAAACTTTATTTTATTAAAATTGCTTTGTTATCAGTTTAGTTTTAAAAGAAGTTATTTATATCGACAGTTTATAAAAACTGAGGTCCGTGCCATATATAAACTCGCAAATCTGTTTGCAAATATGGCACCTGGTGCAAACTAAAGACGAGTTCAGTAGTAAAATTAGAGCGAGTGCGAGTAAGTTTTAATACAAGTAAGAATGAGACAGAAGCGCAGAAAGAGTAGAGTGAACGGAGTTGAATAAACGAACGCAGCTTTTTCATATGTAGCCAGGGCTGCGTTCATGAACTAGCCTCCGAGAGCGATTTGGGCGTGTATCGCATCTTTCTCATTCACGATATTTTGCGTCTCGCTCGGTTATGTGGTGACGTTTTGTGTTTACATAATTTTCATGACAACGGGCGTATTTTTTACGCTTTATTTAAAAGTGGGTTGTGAAAAGTATGCTCATTGTCGTGGAAGTTATATACACACAGGACGTCTCGACACTTAACGAGCGAGACGCAAAATATGTTAAAAATCGTGAGTGAGAAAGATGCGATTACACGCCCAAGTCGCTCTCGGGGGAATAGTTTATGAACGCAACCCAGGAGCGATTTTTTTGGCGGCAATTTGAATTCATTCGCAATTCGCATACGTAATACAGATCATTTTTATTATATTACGATAGCTATATAAAAGTTATTAAAATTATCATAGATCGATCAGTGTATAATAAAGTAAATGAGAAAATTTAAATCATTTATTTGAGGTGCTTTGGTTTTTGGTTTCAGGATTGGTGAGGGGGGATGAATATGAATTCACATATACTTAGGCCACAATTGGGTCCATTGTGCTACCCCCACGTTCACCAGTATTTGTCTGTCAGCGTTCTTCGAGCCATCCCACTCTTTCGATGAAGCCAAGAACGTCCGACAGAGGGGCACTGCGAATTCCAGCCATGTCAGGCCAGAAGTCCCCTAACATGGGACCCTCTCATCAACTTTTTTTTCAAAATATGAACTATTAAATTTAATAGATTCAATTAATGAATCGCTTTCTGTGCTACCTTACCCTGTAACTGCAAAGATAATTACTTTTTTTTTGTAAATATTAATACTAAAACTTCTACACACGTTTGTATCATTGTAATGTGTTTGTAAACACACAATGCAACTCTAATATGCTTATTTCCTGAATATCGCAAAATTAATAAATAATCGGCACATTAAAAAAGAAAAACATTTATTTACAAATAATATTCACACCATATTATTTTTCACTATATTTAAATTATTTTGGATTGTTCATTGCATGTCGAAAGTCTTTTTCATTTCGGCGGACTTTGTCACATCTTCACAAGATGCGGCGTAGAAAAATTTTATCAACATCTTCACTAAAGTATGGTACAGAAAACACACACACATTTTCCCTCTTCTTTTCCATCCTTTCCCTCTGTTTGGCTCTTGGTGTCCTCAGAGTAAGGCGGCGGCGGTTCTCTTTGCACGCTATCTCTTGAGCGTTCTTTAACCATTTTCACACCGACAACAATTTACTTAACACATAAACCTCGTGCAAAATAATTTTAAAAGGGATTTCGAACAGGACAAGAATTTATAAGTTTACGGCCTTATCTGCTCGGCTTTAAGTTGGTTTATCTTAAAATTTTATCTATGCTAAATCCAACTTAATGAAATATTTTTGCGTTTTATATTATTTGCAATCTACATCCCATAACTTCATGATATTTAAATAAAAAGTTTACAAAAAAAAAAACGATTTATTTTTTGTTTATACACCGTACAAAGAAAAAATAGGATTTAGAAAATCAACAACATGCAAATACAATTATTTCAATATACAGATCCAAAAAAAAAATTAAGTTGTCATTATAAAGTAAAAAGTTCTCAAAAATGTATGTATGTACAATGCTAACAATAGGAGGTGAAAAAAATATTTCCATACACGATGTATATCCTCGAAAACAGTTTCTGCAATGCAATAGTTATCAATCATTGAATTTATGGAATTTAGGAGAAAATTTTACAGTTTTTTTATTTATAAATCAAAAGTTTTCAGCTTTCTTTAATCAATTTACAGACAGACGGGGCATGTAAAGGAAAAATAACAGGATTTCTATTCCTGTATTGTTTTTTTCTTAAAACTCCTTGTGTAAAAATTAATTTCTAGGATACCAGGACGGAAAAGGATTGCCAAATAAATAACAAATTCCACAAAAACATACCTGTTTTATTATAATTAATATACCACGGCATTTTAGTGATGTAGGCCTACAAAATAAAACAATTCTTATGTAAAACAAACCAAGTAAATCGATGCGTTATCTTTTGGCGTTACATACCTGGTGGTGGTGGTGGATGAGGCAACCCCGAATTTTGAAACTGCATCTCATGAGGCAACGACATGTGACGAGCCGAGGAATGAGGTTGAACTTGACTATGAGGGGGATGACCGGTCGGGCCAAGCAGGGGCAGGCCATGTGGAGGAGGACCGTGAGGTGGCAGTGACATGTTAACAGGCCTGAACTGGTGTAACGTGTTTACTGGAAACGATTGTATACCAGATATAAACGACGGATGGATGTTATTTATGGTATGTGTTTTGATTCTAGGTGGGAATATATGGGGTGGCGGTGAACCTGGGGGCGGAGAAGGAGGGGGAAGATTGTCATCTTCACTATCGTCGTCTTGTGAATCAAGTGCTTTCCTTATAATCTTCACCTACAAATACACCATTATCATAAAACTACAACTCCGTAGGATCTCATCATGATTACCTTAATTTTCTTTTTCTTGGGAACCTTAATCTTCTTCTGCTTTTTTATTTTTATACTTTTGGTGTATCGTTTTTCTTTAGGCAGTGGAATTTTCATAGGAGGCGGTGAAGAAAGTTCTTCACCCCCCGACGGAGATGTGCCTTCGCCTGGTATCACCCCATCGGCAAACGTCACACTCTTTCGGGTTTCAAAGCTCGCATCTTCGTCGACACTCTGCTTACTGCTTCAACAAAAAACGTGACTCACTTACTTGCTACGCGTTAAAATTGACCTACCTGGGCTTGCCGGATGTTAAAATCCCCTTCCCGGCGGGCTTAATCGAAGGGTTTGAAACTATAACAGGCACCCCAGGCCAATAATCGGAAGAGGCATCCAAATTCTCCAAATCTTCCCCTAGGGCAAGCGCCTCAGTTTCAAGCAGTATAGCTTGCTGCAGACAAAATTATTTCAGTACGGTTTTTTTTACCCCCCAAAAAAAATACCTTAATCATATTATCAGTCTTTTGCTTAATCCTAATCTGTCGTTGCTTCTCCTTTTCTTTCCTTCGCTTCTCCTTTTCCCTTCGCTTCTTTTCTCTCTCCTCGTGCCGCAATTGCCTTTGTGCCTTGCGCTCCGACACTTTTTGTTTCATCAGAGCTTCCGGTGACATTTTTTCTATGATGAAAATCGATGGAGAAATGGGATTTGGAGCTTCAACGGGAGGAATGATGCATGGTGTTACAGGTACTGGAGGCGCTGTTGTAACAACAGGGGGTGGTTTCGAAGATTCCATCGTCGTTATCCTCGGGGCAGGCACTATCTGCAGCATGTTGCCTACTTGAAGGATTTTTTGTTGTTGTTGGGGAACATACTCCTAAGGTGAAAACAATTTAACAAATTTTTTTATTGATTGATTAACCGACTGACCTTAGTTGGAGTTGGTATATTTTCAATGGGCACAACTTCCAATACGTTTCCAATTTGAACGACCTTAGTACTAGAAGACTTTTCCTCGCTAGCATAATTAGGCTTCTGCATGACCTGATTCTCGTAGCTTGCAAAATGATCGTACTGCACGCTGTATTGATTGTAGGAGGTGTATTGGGTCGAGTAGGTTGTGCTTATGGGTTTGGGCATTTCCTTTTCCATGCCCAACACGAAACTGATGCGTTCATCTAAAGGTATCCTCTTCGGCGAGCAGGGTTTAGTTTCGAAATAAAGGGGCGGATTCCTTGGTGATTCTGCGAACTCCTCCGAATTCTGCTGCATGAGTTGATCGTCGCTGATTGTGGAATCGGCTAGGCTTCGCTTGAAGCCATCCAGAGGCGAGTTAATTGGAGACTTAACCGAAGCGACATTTGCATAATCTTCAAGCCCAGCAAGTCTCTGCAGGGTAACTTGTATGGGTTCCTTCTTACTACGGTCTATAGATGGAGACCGGCTGAAACTATATCTGCGATTTCTTGGGGACGGTGACCTGCGTCGTCTTGGTGAATAATTTCGACGTCTGGGTGATCGAGGGGAGTAGCACCAGCGTCCCCCCGGAGACGAATCTCTGTACCTCGGTGAAACACTTCTGTACCTCGGAGATAGGTTCTTACTCCTCCTTCTCGGGGAGTAATTTCTCCTGGGGGATAAATCGCGATATCTAGGGGAAAGGCTTCGCCTCGGCGACAAACTTCTTTTAACAAGGGGCGCATCCGGGTGCCTCAGTGGTGATAAATCCCTTCGTCGGGGAGACTCACTCTTAAAGAAGGGCGACAGATTGCGTCTCCTAGGAGAATATTCTCTTTCCGAAAGGTATCTCCTAGGGCTCCGCCGTCTACCATCGGATTTCCTATTGCTCCTCTTTGGTGAGATACTCCTGGATGATAAGTCGCGATTCCTCGTTGGTCTAGGCGACAGCCTACTTCTTTTCGGTGATGAACCCAAAGGCGACCACCTGGCTCGCTTAGGCGATGCACTTTTGTTTTGTTTCGGAGACAAATTCCTTGGCCTTTTTGGTGAAATACTCCTCCTCGGAGACAACTGGTTTTTCTTTGCGAACGGACTGAGACTTCTTTCTCTTTTGTTAACTCGAACCGGCTCGGCTTTTGCAGTTTCATCCGCTTTCTTAGCGAAAAGCTCTGTGAAGTCTTGACTTCCCGAGCTCTCGTTCAGGCACACTTCGGAAACCGGTTGCTTCAAAGGGAGCGAGAAGGAGGAGTGGCATTTTTCCTCTACAAGAGGATACTCGATGGTTGCGGCTTGGAAACTGTCGACGAATTTTACTGAGTTATCGTTTGGGGCCTGCGGTGTTTCTGCAAATGCGGTTGCTGGGGGGAACTCCTCCGGCTGTTGCTTTCTTGTAACCGACGTTAAAAATTTCGACGGGATTAGAGTGGGTCTTTTAACCGGGGAGGTTGTCGAATCGATCTTGGTACTACTGATGGGACTTTCTTCTTTTATGGTAGACAAGTTCACGAGAGGGGGGAGAGGAATGAGCGCAGGACTTGGTACAGGTTGGGGGACGCAATTTTGTCCTAGTTCTAGACTCAAGCTTGGTACAACATCCGTCAGGTTCTCTTCTTTAATTTTATTAATTATTTCATTGTCGTTTAGTTCGACCATATCCTTCGATATGGGGAACGAATTTAAATTATTTAAATCGTCGATGTCTAACTCGTTAATGATGACATTGTGTTTTCCTTTCGCTTTCCTAAATTTCAATTTCTTTTTGCGTTTCTTTTCGTCGTCAGTCGAAGATGAGCTCGTCGTACTTGACGAATAAGAAGAGCTGGAGCTGTCGGTGTTCGATGAGTACGAACTGCTGCTGGTGCTGCTGCTGCTGCTCGAACTGATGCTGCGTTTTCGCTTCCTTTTCTTTTTCTTTCCCGGCTTGAATTTACTTTTGTGACCTTCGTCTCCCCCCGAACTCACTTTGATGTCTTCGTGTATGATTTCGTCTTTATAATTTTCGGAAGTCACGGCCTTCATGAATTCCTCATATTCACTTTCTAAAATGACCACCTTGTTTACTGGGGCAACGGAATCACACGTCGGTGGAACCACTGCCTCTGGACTTATTTTATCTTCTTTTTTTTTATTCGAGTGTGCGGGCTCCGTTTTGTTTTGTACATCAATCAAATCCCTTTTACTTTCGTTTTGATTGTCTGGTAAATCGATGGTTAGACTTAACTGTTTATGTTCTGGGAATTTTGGCCCGGTGCTTCCAACGAGTACCTCATCGATGCTCGGCTTATTTTCATGTTCATCGAGTAGCTGCCTGCCATCTTCAACAAGCACCTCATCGATATTCAATTTATTTTCCAAGCACACATCCACACTTCCCCATCTTTTTTTTCGACGTTTTTGCTTCGCGGCAACCTCTGGTTTGGGGCCAAACGAATTAAATTCCGACACAATATTACTATTTTCTTTATCATCCTTGAACGGTTTACTTTCCACGCTGTCTTTATTTTTATCTTCTTTGGAACGCTTCTCATCATCTTTCATCGTTTTCTTTTCCTTTTTCTCCCCCCTGTGCCTCCTCTCCAACAATTCCTTTCGCCTTTGCTGTATAGACCTGAGTTCAACATCGTTAGCTTCCTGCGGATAAACCCCATCGTAACTCCTGTAGACTAAATTACTCGTGACCTGCTCCAACTTCTCGGCCAGTTTACGTTTCTCTTTCTCCAACAACCGCCTCTCCTCACTCAGCGATTCTCTTTCTTGCTTTAACTTTTCTGTTTCGATGTCATTGCGCAGTTTTAAATACTCGCCCCTCTCCCAGCTGTCCTCGGAGTATAATCCCCCGACGCTTAATGGATCTCGCATGTCACCCCCAAGCTTTCTTCTTCTACTCAAGTGCTTTATGTTGAGGGGCATTTCTAAAGACCGCTCGAGTTCCGGTGCGTCTAAGAGCTTTCGGGTCCTCCGATCTATCGATCTCTGAGGTGAGACCTCGACGTATCTCCCTCGGGCCTTTTGCTTGTGAAATGGAATATTTTTGACGATTTCTTCATCGCTCTCCCATGAAGTATTTGCAATTTTGTTGTTAGGTTTTTCTATGGGGAGTGGTGAATAAGATATGGCATTCGAAACATCCTCGTCGCTCTCCCAGTGCGAGTGATACTCCTCAGTATCCGGGGTCTTTAATTCCGGCTCCGGTTTACTGTTTCCCGGTGTTACTTCGCCAGTCTTAAAAGTGCTTTCTCCCTTAACCTCAGTTATTATATTGTCTGCTTTCAAACTCAACTTGATTTTTGGTTTGATGTTACCCTCGGTTTTTGGGTCACCATCTGTCTTAATTGGTGGTTCATCCTGACGTGTTTTTAAAGTCTCAACGTTTGCAAGAGGTTCTACTTGCTTATTTTTTTCGGTTGCTCTTTTCTTATCATTTATTTTCACGGTAGGCTCGGACGTTTCGCTTGATTTTTTCTCTACTTTCGTACCAAAGTCTTCGGACTTTCTGGTTTTCACATCTTTATCTCCTTTCGTGTAAATCTGAATTTCTTCAGATTTTCTGGCTTTGGTAGCTTTCTCTCCTTTTGGGTGAAACTGAATTTCTTCAGACTTTCTGGCTTTCGCATCTCTCTCTCCTTTCATATAGAGCTGAACGTCTTCGGATTTCTTTTTTGATTGTTTGTCATCTTTCTTTAATTCGTTGATTTTCTCTGCGATCGTCTTATCTCTGGGTCTTGTTTTCGAGTTAACAGATTCATCGTCGTGGTTAGATTTTTTATTGTCAGTCTCACGCCTTACTTCTCCTAAGTAAGTTTCAAAAATAAGCTCGTTTTTAGCTATTGCATTGTCAACTTGCTCGTGCTCTTTATGTTTCAACTTGGATTTCCTTTTGCTTGCTTTTTCTGTTGCCTTCTCCGATTTACTCTCGGTGTCTTTGGATTTCTTCGGTTTTAAAAAATCCTTGTCTTTATCGTCTTCGTGATCACCTTTCTTCTTTTTATTCTTTGACTTTTTCTTTTTCTTTTCGTGTTTTTCCTTGTGCTCCTTCTTTTTGTGTTCTGTCTTATTCGTCCTGTCCGATTTCTTGCTTTCGGTTTTCTTGCCATCGTGCTTTTTTTTCTTGGGTTCCTCAATGTGATCTGGTGCGACGTTTAAATTACTAGATTGGGGCTTTTCCTTCCGCATGGTTTCTGTCTTGCCATCTTGTTCACTATCCGTGCTCTGTGGATTCTTGAGTCTTGCGATATCCACCTCGTAAGGTGTGGTTTTGTCTTTAATAATAACTTCCTGTACGACTTTCTCCGTCTCAGTATTCGATTGAATTTTAAATTCGGTTATTTCAGATACTAAATGTTCTTCGGGTTGTCCTTTCTCATCTTCGTCTTCCTCATCCGTGTAATTCTGAAGTATGCTCAGTCCCAGAGATGGTTCCAAAAGTTCACATTCCGTAACGTCAACGAGATTAGCCAATGCGGTTTTCAGGTACCATTTACGTGGAAATTTTTTCGGAGATTCGAAACTCCTGCAATTAAAAACAAAGCATAACTCAAAACCCAATCTATTTTACAATAGGTTTACTTTGTTGATAACGTTGGGTCTTTTAATTTTTCCAGTATTTCCACGTGTGATTTGGGCACGATGTCACAGACTTCCTTTTCAGAAATATGCACATCTTTAATTTTTACGAAGTTTACGTTGTAAGATATGGAAGGAATTGTGTGTGTGTATCTAAAAGCGAGAGATTGAATTCCCTATTGTAAAAATAAATTGAATTCACACCTAATATATCCCACTGGTACAGTTTTTTCTAATCCGTTAGAACTCTTTATGACTAAAGGTTTCAATGGTAGAGACGGCTTAGAAAAAAGTGCTTGTTTACGGAAGCTAAAACAAAATTATTCTTCACACGCAGAAAAGATATTATATCAATATTACTTACTCGTGACACTCTTTGTGTTGTTTCTTTTGGTGTCTAGACATGTGCTGCTTAATATCTTTAACGTCTTCCAATTTCAAGTGTTTATCTTTCATTTCCGCCCAATTCTTTGGGTACGATTCTTTTTCTAAATACCTGCTCCGCCGGTCCTCCAAGCTCCGGCTGTGACTTTTATATCTGCGATAGCTTTGCTCCTTGTACCTGTTCCCTCTTTCCCTCGATCGTGATCTCGATCTGGACCTGGATCTTCTCTGACTCTTCTCATAAATATCCTGCTCAATTGATTCGATCATTGCAATCTCGACTTTCTTCATCATTTCGATTTCTTCGATTACAGCTTTCGCAATGTCATCAGGAACTGAAACATAATAATTACGTTGGAGATTATTAAAACGTATAAAGCTAGAAAAAGACAATATTTCTCCTGCATTTAAATGCTTTTGTTAAAACAAAAATTGAGAAAATAATAAAAGAAAATTCTCTATGCAGAAAGAGTTAAGGACTTGGCATGTAAACATTGGGGATTTTTATGTTGGTGGAACTAGATAATTCTTTTTGAGCACATGGTGTAAAGTTTGAGTCATAATTAATTAGTAATAATTGTAATAAGTGCATACCAAACAGTGTTACTGCAAAGCGAACTTTTTGTGCTGCTTTATTGTAAATTGTCAATAATGTTAATCGGTATTCATTCTATGAAGATATCTTTTTCCTAATTGCAAAAATATGTAGTTTGTATATATTTATTTAGTTTCATACTTTTTGCGATATTTAAATTTGAAATTAAAAAAAAAATTACTTTAGTAGGCTTTGGATTAATGAAATTATTATATGTATAGTTACAACCAGACTTCGAACATTTCGGAGCCTTGCTATGGTTACGCAATACGAGAACCAATGAAAAATGCCCATTAATTGCGTAGCCATGGCAAGACTTCGAAATGTCGAGTTATAACCTCTACAAGTTCGATTCAAGCCATGAAAAGGCAACTTTATTTAAAAAATCTAAAAAGAAAACTCAATTTTTTGGTTAATTCTCGAAATGTGTTTTTTTTTCATACATTTCTTATTTATGTAAGGGCTAGACTATTTACGTAAGGAGGAATTAAACTAACACAAGCTATATGCAGCTTCTAAGATCGACAGAGAAAAACTTCCCCCACTATACGTTTTTGCGAAACTGACGTTCTTTTGATTCGTTTTTCTTCACTTGATAAACGATGAGTGGCTCTTGTTGGCTCAAGAAAGAGATAAGCGAATGCCAAAAAATCCAAAAAAGTTTCGAACATAACAAAAAAACGCTCAACTTTTGCGTAGAAACAGTTTTCGGCGATCCCTTTCACATTCATGAACAATGATCGATAGCTTTTGTTTTCCTGAGCTTGTAAATAATCGCCGAGGTGTTCGACAGCTTTTGTTCTTTTGAGTTTGTAAATTAATCGTCGATGCAATCGATAGCTTTTGCTTTTTTTGAGTTTGTAATTAATCGCCGATGCGTTCGATAGCTTTTGTTTTTTTTTGAGTTTGTAATTAATCGCCGAAACATCGATAGCTTTTGTTTTTCTAAGTTTGGTAATTAATCGCCGATGTGTTCGATAGCTTTTGTTTTTCTGAGTTTGTAATTAACCGCCGATGCGATCGACAACTTTTGTTTTTCTGCTCTTGTAAATAATCGCCGAGGCGTACGATAGCTTTTGTTTTTTTGAGTTTGTAATTAATCGCCGATGCAATCGATAGCTTTTGGTTTTCTGCTCTTGTAAATAATCGCCGAGGCGTTCGATAGCTTTTGTTTTTTTGAGTTTGTAATTAATCGCCGATACATCGATAACTTTTGTTTTTCTGAGTTTGTAATTAATCGCTGATACATCGATAGCTTTTGTTTTTCTGAGTTTGTAATTAATCGCCGATGTGCTCGATAGCTCTTGTTTTTCTGAGTTTGTAATTAATCGCCGATGCGTTCGATAGCTTTTGTTTTTCTGAGTTTGTAATTAATTGCCGATGCGATCGACAGCTTTTGTTTTTCTGAGATGGTAATTACTCGCCGATGCGATCGACAACGTTTGTTTTTCCGCTCTTGTAAATAATCGCCGAGCCGTTCGATAGCTTGTTTTTTTGGGCTTGTAATTAATCGCCGATAGCTCTTGTTTTTCTGAGTTTGTAATTAATCGCCGATGCGTTCGATAGCTTTTGTTTTTCTGAGCTTGTAATTAATCGCCGATGCAATCGACAACTTTTGTTTTTCTGAGCTGGTAATTAATCTCCGATGCTTTCGACAACATTTGTTTTTCTGCCCTTGTAAATAATCGCCGAGGCGTTCGATAGCTTTTGTTTTTTTGAGTTTGTAATTAATCGCCGATACATCGATAGCTTTTGTTTTTCTGAGTTTGTAATTAATCGCCGATACATCGATAGCTTTTGTTTTTTTGAGTTTGTAATTAATCGCAGTTACATCGATAGCTTTTGTTTTTCTGAGTTCGTAATTAATCGCCGATGCGTTCGATTGCTTTTGTTTTTCTGAGTTTGTAATTAAACGCCGATGGGATCGACACCTTTTGTTTTTCTGAGCTTGTAATTAATCGCCGATGCGATCGACAACTTTTGTTTTTCTGAGATGGTAATTAATCTCCGATGCTTTCGACAACTTTTGTTTTTCTGAGCTGGTAACTAATCTCCGATGCTTTCGAAAGCTTTTGTTTTTCTGAGCTTGTAATTAATCGCCGATGCGAGCGATAGCTTTTGTTTTTCGGGGCTGTACAAGATATAAGAGGAAGAAGAAGAAGAAGAAAATATATCATAAATTGCAGAAAATTGTCATTATTTTATGAAAAATTCAAATAATTCCTGAAGTTTTATTTTTACTAAGATGGCAAACTTCTGTGAGTCCTTCTTTTTTTAGTTACGAATGTGATCGATAGCTTTTGTTTCTGCGAGCTTGTGATTTATAGAAAACGAGTTGAAACCAACGCAATCGAAAGCTTTCATTTTTCTTTTTCTTAACTTTTAACTTAATTTTTTTTTGCATTATCGATTGTCACCTATTTCTGTCGATTAAAAAAAATAGCACTGTGGAATGTTTTCTGCTTTTTGTCAATTAAACAATTTTTCGCATCAATTTTCATTTGTTTTGGTCGTTTTTTTCTTCACTGTCGCGTGTCATTTGTTTTCGTCAATTTCAAAATTTCTTATCACTGGCAATTGTCATTTGTTTTTGTCGTTTTCAATTTTTTTTTTCACTGTTGATTGTCATTTGTTTTTGCAATTTTCAATTTTTTTTACTTTATCGATTGCCATCTATTCTTGTCAATTTAATTGTTTGCACTATGAATATTATTCTATTTTTGTCAAAAAAAAATTCACGCTGTCATTTGTTTTTGTTGTTTTTCTTTTTCACTGTCGATTGTCGTTTGTTTTCAATTAAAACATGTTTCTCATGAATTGCCATTTTCTCTCGTCATTCTTTTTTTTTGTCAGTTGTGTTCGCCGATTTCAAAATTTCTTTTCCGTGTTAATTGTCGTATGTTTTTTTTTGTTTTCAATTTTTTCTTTCAATGTCGTTTGCCGTTTGTTTATGCACTTTTCATTTTTTTTGCATTATCGATTGTCATTTGTTCCCGTCGATAAAAAAAAATGTTTGCACTATGGAATGTTTTCTGTTTTTGTCAATCGAAAAATTTTCACACTAATTGTCGATTGTTTTTGTGTTGTTTTATCACTGTCGCGTGTCATTTGTTTTCGTCGATTTTAAAATTTCTTCTCACTGTCGATTGTCATTTGTTTTTGCATTATCGATTGTCATCTGTTCTATTAGTCGACTTAATTTTTTGCACTGTGGAATGTTTTCTATTTTTGTCAATTAAAAAAATCCACTCTGTCATTTTTGTTTTTGTCGTTTTTTCTTTCACTGTCGATTGTCATTTGTTTTCGACGATTAAAAAAAAAATGCTGTCGATTGTCATTTGCTTTTGCCGACTTTATTTATTTTACCATCGTTTGTCATTCGTTTTCATAGTTCTCAATTTTTCTAGCATTATCGTCTGTCACCTGTTTCCGTCGATTAAAACAAAAATTGCACTACGAATTTCTTTTGTTTTTGTCAATTTAAAAATTTTATGTGGTCGATAGCTTTTGTTATTTTTAGAACTTTATTCTTTGGTTAATCCAAAACCTATAATCAGATAAATTCATTCTTTTTGTTTTAATTTGAAACTTAACTATCGCATAAAGTATGAAATTAGAAATAGGCAAACTACATATTTTTGGAATATTAGGAAAAAATATTTCTTAATTCGAGAATATACCGAGTGTTCGACTTAAAATAATTAAGTTGGTCCTCATTTGATACGTTTCCTATCGACATTTGTTTTTTGGCAGTTCAGGTAAGTAACACCTGTTTTTAGAAGAATTAGATAAAAACTGGCCACGGGCTCCTGGCGCTCGATTTTTTAGACAAAATTAATGGTGAAGACTGCATTTCGATATCTTGTACCGCTTAGGAGCTACAGGACGTTTTTAAAATTCTACGATTGTGAAGACTCGAACTATTCTTCTGCTGAAGAGGCCCCGAATAGGGCCGAAACAGCTGTCCAGAGGATGGTCGAGGAATCAAAACCAATTTGCAACAAATTATTAAACTTTCTGTCAATCACAAGGTGTCTTTTTTTTGGGAACAACATAAAACAATTTGAGCTGATGAATATCAGACAACACACAGCCTTAATTAAAACATATAAAGCAATCAAAAAAAAAAAAAAAAGTAAAACTTAAGCATAATTAAATACTCACACTTCTTATTTGTTTTCTTGACAGGTGATATTTTGTTTTCACCCTTAACTGTACTCTCATCACATTCCTTGAACTTCTTCTGAGGTGAAGTGCACGTTACATTCGACCTAAGCGCCAAAAAAGCATTCAGTCTTTGTTTAGCCTTCAATTTACCTAGCAGTGTCGTTTTCGGCAACGACAAATTAGACGAATGCTCAACTTTAGGAGAAGAAACATGTATTATCCTAATCTCCTCGTTGCTGTCACTATCGCCATGACTGCTCGTAACATGTAAACTTGACTCAGGGGTAATATTTAAGCAAACCTTCTCCTCAGTCTCATATTCTTTACCCTTGGATGTGGATGGAGTCTCCAGCATGAGCTCCGAATCGAGAGTTTCCTGAGACATGTGAGGTTCACTGTTATCATCACAAGTACTCTCAACACTATCCATTGCTTTAATTAATTGGAACTAATCATGTGTTTCTAAACCTGCCCGTGGCATTATAATAGCTGAAATCATTACGCTGCTTTTAATTCGAGCGAGAGCTCAACTCAAAAGAAATCATCACATCAGGAACTTACCAACTAAGCAAGGCAGGCAAACGTATTTTTAGATGCATTACATTCTGAAATTAATTATATAATAAATACGGCGTGAAATTAATTAACTAGGTAATCGCCGGAGGTATTCACTATTTAGATTATTTACAAAATTATTATTTTTTTATGTTAATTGACAAAATACTATTTCACACACAATCAATTCAATTACCTAGTGACTTTTTGTTTTACACCAAAAATCCCTAGGACGCGAGAGCGCCATTCCCTGGCAAATGTCGTCCGACGGAACTAAAGTCAACGCCATTTTAGTAAAGAGAAAGTGTTTGTGTGTGTGCGCGATTAATTTCACTGATGCATTTTGAAAAAATGGAATTAAAAGACAAGGTGAGTGCCCTCCACGCTTTGCGTTCAACGCCTAGAGAAATTTTTGATTTAACAAAACTCGCTTGTGCTTTCCATCGGAGGTGTTTACCCTTGTTGTGCTTTGCAGGATGCATCAGTATCAGACGACGACGAAGAAGATCTGGAACAATTAAGATTAGCCGCTTTACAGTCGTTGAGGAAGCCGACAGTCGCGAACAATACGGTAGTTCGAGCCAAACCTAAGAAATCACCTCAAAGTCTGAATAATCGAGGTAGAGGTTTCCAAGGCCGAAATACCAGAAATGTAAGTTTCCAACCTAAAAAGATCTCGCTTTCTATTCTTTAATTAACCTATTAATTAATAAGTCACTCGTATGAATTTGCAAGCTGCAACTCGCATAATATGATTATGATCATGAAGTAATTGGCCTTGAAGATGTCTTAAAGAGTTTGATTAATCAGAATTACGTTTCTATTTAATAAACTAACACCTAGGCACAGTTTTACGAACAACGAACTAGTTGTTCCCAGAATAATGTTATACTTAGTTTATCCAATGAATAGAAAATTGTGCCTGAGGGGGTCAGGCTGTGCCCATATAGATTAGTAAAGAACCACCCCTTTATCTGACAAGTCACATTTGAATAAAAAATGTTTTGTGAGAGCTTTCGTCATAGATATAATAAAATGGATATCGTGTACGCCAGCCGTAATGACTCCAGCATTAGAAAAGGATGCTTGCCCGAAATCAGCTGATTATAGGTCGAATTCAAAAATATTGATTAAGTTTAACGAATGATTAGAAGTAATTGTTGCTATAGTTTTAACAAATGTATGGATGGAGTTAATCATTCGTTAAACTTAATCAATGTTTATGAATTCGACCCTATATAACTGTTTACGTTGATTACTGACGGAAACCAACAGAAACTTCATCAAAAGTCACATGGTTATATTTCCCTTTCTTTACTCTCTCTGGGGAAATAATTTTTAATGTTGGAATCCTTCATTTTCTATGCAGTTAGTTGCATCGCCACATGATATCCATTCTACTAAATCTATGGTTCTCGTTAGTGTGGCTCCCTCTGTGGAGTTTTGAATTGAACTTGCACCATTACTATGGTTACCATGTTAAATGTTACATTTAACAATAATTTGTTGGGTCTTTTTAGTTGCAACAAATTTCTAAATTTTCAAATTTGCTGTTAGAAAACTTATTTGGCAAGCGTAATACGTCATTGATGATGAAAACTCGTACCATCTTCAAATATTAAAGATACGTTTAGAATACCGTACGTAAACGAAAATTAAGTTGGCAATAATTCACCATGTTGCCAAATTGAATAGTAAGCATAAACATCCATATTCCGTACATAACCTCAGTAATTTGTTAACTGTCTTCGTGTGTTTGACAATTGTATGTCCGAATCCGAATTACGAGTTTAACATTTTGCAAACAATAGTTTTTTTTTTAAAACTAACAATGCCTAAACCGTTGTGACGAGAGGTGAAGGAAATGCTAGCATCTTTAATTACATATTTCGAAAGAGAACGCGATTTTGGTGGACCATTATTACCGTTGACTTCAGTTAGAGAAGTATGTATAAACAACATAAAATGTAAACAAATTATTGCAATTCCTTTTTATGTAGCTTGTTGCTGAAGCTCTGCAATTAAGTTTGGGATCAGTTAACCGGACGAGATGGAAGATCGACAGAAAATTGCATTGCTTTGTGGCGTGAAAGTCTTTGCAATGTTACTCCAAGAATGTGGGCTGATTGTGTGAAACATACGGAAAAAGAAATATTGAAGTGGTGGGACAAAGACAAACATTTGGAGGCAGCAGACGTAACACCTTTAATAATTAATGGACAAGATAGCATCGAAAAATCAGATTCAGAAAGCTATGAATAAATAATAATTCTTTTCTGTTCTACAAATTTATTAAATTATTTTGATATTTCCCTAATTAAACTAAAAATATTTTCAAGTTAATTATCTCACAAATATTACAATTTAGTATTAAAAAGTTGAAAATGAAACAATTGTGAATAAATGAATAAATTTTTGGAACAATTTAGGTTTATTTATTCCTAACTGAAAATATATTCTTTCAAGAAAACAGTGATATGTAGTGATGCGAAGAGTAGTGTAGACTGGTTAAGGACTGGATAAGAAAGAAAGTGCACACCTAAACAAGCACGCAACACTTCAAATACTGAAAAGTTAGATCAACACAGGCTGGTTGTGTTTTGTTCAACATTGCAGCTGTCACGTCAATCAGTTCTGCTTGTGTCAAAACTGTGAATTTACGTATTATCCCTCGAGTCAGTTATGAGACGCGGAAATTCATTGTACAAAGGTGGTGTCGTGAGAACATTTCACTTAGAAAATTGGCAAAAACTTTTAAAGTGTCTGTTAATGGCGCAAAAAAAGTAATTTATAAGTTTGGCCAACATAATACTTTACATGATTTGCCGAAATCAGGACGGAAAAAAGGTACAGTTGACAAACTAGCGGAAAAAAATATTTTGGCTCTGTTAAAAAAGAACAAATCCATGTCAATTCGTGATGTAGGAAAAAAAGTAGAAGTATGTCACGGAACAGTGTAAAATGTCAAGAAAAGGAATGGTATGAAGACGTATAGGAAACACACTATGCCAAAGCTACCTTGGATTTGTTGAAAGCATACAATGTTACTTTTGTAGAAAAAAACATGAATCCCCCTAATTGCCCAGAACTTCATCCTATAGAACGTTACTGGGCAATTATTAACCGAGAGCTGCGGAGGCAAGGGAAGGTAACCAAAAATATGGGAGAGTTTAAAAAAATGTGGATCTCTGTTAGTAAGACAATACCTAAGTCTGTTGTGCAAAATCTTATGAAAGGCATACGGTCCAAGTGCGAAAATTTTATAGAAATAAATAATTTTGAAATACTGACACTATATTCTTGTTTTTAAAATGTATATGATTTTTGAAACATATACTACCATTCATATAGTATAAAAAGGTTCCCTTAGTTTATCATTATCGGCGTGCACTTTCTTTCTTATCCTGTCCTTATCAGACTTGATTCTCAAAGGTACTCGTTCTACTCAAGTAACTATTTCAGTGGATAGCGAGTCAACTCGAGTTTGATTCAGGTACTCAAGTACTGACTTTAGAATTATTTTATGCACAACCAGCACCTGTTTCAACATTATATAAGGTTTGTTTGTTTACTCCAAAAGGAGTAAATTTTCAATAACTGTTAAAGGCTGTTAAGTATTATTAATTAAAGTTTAATAACTCATGTGGACTGATTTTGTTTAGGTATTATTTAAACTAAAAGATTTAATAAATAATATGGAATTATGTTGTTTTCTTTTGCATAAAATAATTTTAATTTAATTAAAGATATAATTATTGCATTTAAATTTTAATCCAATCTTAGAAGTGTAACTTTAATTGTATAACAGTAAGTGTAACGTATAATGACATTTTTTAGTTCCCACTACACTTTTGCTTTCCTTCAAAATAAAATAAATACGCTAATTTAACTCCGTTACATTCCAATGGTAGTCTCCTCAATTCTTTACAATAGGTACTTTCCAATTGCACATAAGAGCCACTCGGAGCTGCTTCAATGTATTCCGATTGCACTTGGAACAGGTCAGAATAGTTCCAAAAGCATATGTGCAACTGGAAAGCAGATAATAACTCTAATGATGAGTCTTACTCACCTATTTTATTCCTTATAGTATTAAATGAAAAACGATTTTAAATTGAATCCATGTCTTTTATGTTGTATAGCATTATCAAAAGATAGAGAGTTCCTAGTCCCCCACAAAGCAAAGATTGCAGAGTTAAAACCTTTTAGTTTCCTGAAATGTAATCATTCGAAAATTAACCTAAAAAATCAAATAACGTAATTTAAAATAAATAACTAATGATATATTGTATTTTGATTGTAAGCTGAGTCATTCTGAAGGTCCAATAATTTCCAAATTAACAATCCAAAAGTTGGACTCATAATTATTGAGAGAGAATTTTTTGTTGTCATTAAATGACGTTTTATTTAAATCCGTATTTGGCGCCATTATTTCTGGCAACGTTGGATCATTCTGACATTATTAGATGTGATGTATTACTCTTGTTTCGTGATTTTGCCTGTAGGATGATTATTATATTGGGCATCAAACTGGTTGCTATTTGTCATTTCTCACAGAATTGTAGGTCAAAAATCGAAAGCAAGAAACTCTTGGTTACATTTAACATATAATTTGAATTCAGTTTATGATGATATGAATAAAGAGACCCAATCACCCACAAAGGGCGAACCATGCCATTTGAATGTTCGAGTACACGAACAGTTATTTGCACACTTTAAAAACACATCCAATTAATGTTGCATTTCTTGTCGCAACTCCTTTAAGCTGCTTTTCCTGCTTTGGAGATAAAGAGAATTGGGTATTTGGTGATTACAGTTATTGGTTTTCGTCGATCACCTGATCATTTCCCTTATTGGCGTGGAACCGCCAATTCTTCAAATTCCCAAAGCAGGAACTAGTTACTGGTTCCTTAAAAACTTCATAAGGAAAAAGAAAGTAATCAAGGCAGGCAAGGTCATAAAATCTGGATGGGATGAGTCTGTCATTGAAAAATTATCTTAAATTACGCATGGCGTTTGCCACATGTAATTTTACAGGCTTCAGATTCACTCGTTATTAATGTAATAATATACAGCAGTCCCATGACATTATGGCTGGCCATAGCTTAAGATCATTTTAAGTCATTATTATTCATAATGAAGCTGCGACAATTTTAAGTACAGTGAAAGCTCTTCATATGAACAGTTCTCATAAGCGGACATCTCTCATGAACGGATAATTTTTTTGGAACTAAAATTTTGGGTATTACTTCGCTTAAGCTTTCTTATAAGCGAACAGCTCCCATAAGCGGATAAAAAAGTTTGAACCATCCGTGTGTCTGCTTATAAGGTTTTCATTTTGGTCAGACAGAAAGAAGAGTTAATAAAATAAATAGTTCTCTTACTCATAATAAGTTAGAGTCCATAGGTACGTATTTCGACAATTATTCTGCTGTTGTCAGTACACAAACACACATCCATAAGTTAAAAATACTTCATGGGGCCTTTAGCAGATACAGAGTTGAAATAGCGACTTGCATATTAGATAGCTTTGTCAGGGGAGTATTTTTTTGCATCCTTTCTGACCTCACTGAGTTGGTATTGCTTTAAACCACTGTCCCCTACACTATACTCAGTGTATATCCGCTTACAAACTTTTAAATTTAAAAATACTTGCATTTTTGACTTAAAACGACTTCAACAACACACACTCAATCTTTGGGTGTTATGGTCTAGGGACAGCCTGTATATTTTTACCAATAGTACAAAAAAGTATATATTTGTTTAAAATAAAGTTTTTATGTGATCTTGAATTGTAGCCTTAATTACTAACTCATTGATTGGCAATATATAACACATTAAGGCTGCGTTGTATAAAAGATTTAAACCAGGATTAAATTTAAGCTTAAGTTAGAATGTGACATACAAAATGCTGTACGTCATAATGTTTGTCACAATCTAACTTAGGATTAAATTAAATCCTGGCTTAAATCTTTTATACAACGCAGCCTAAGGTTTTAAACAGCAGATTATACATGTATTCAATAAACCTCTGTGAAATACAATAATTAAGGCCAGATCTATTCCAGATAATCCGAAAATCTTGACCTATGCCTGAATACCGAATCAAAAATTAAGTCCAAAGAATTAAAAAAAAATCTTGAACGCCAGCAAGCAGGAATTTGTAATGCTAATTTGGTTTTGATTTATTTTCTAGCTTCCAGACTTTGTACTTGCATTGTTGTATCTACGTTTAAGTTGCATAAGCAGTAAGAAAAAAAGAAATATTGGTTTACATATTACTAATAGCACATTACTTTGTATGCACTTCTAAAGTTTTTTAATGGAGCACACCAGGTTGAGATTGTAACACAAAGTTTACATTTCAGGGTCAGTTCAGTAACAGATCAAGAAATACAAACCTGATATCAATCCCAACAGTTCAAACGGAGAATCTCGTTGCTGACACCACAACACCAGCAAAGAAACTAAAGTTCAGCGATAACGTCACCGTTTCCAAGTTGATTTTACCTCAAGATCGATATTGCAACGTGAAAACCTCCGAAGAGAAATCAACAGAGCCCGTGAGTAAATTCGATCGATATGACAACTCCGACAAATCAGAAAGTGAAACCGAGAATGACTTCGAATCGGATTCAGAAAACGAATGTGCCCCACCGAAACTGGAAAGAGCCAGTAGCTTGGAAGCTCTGATGCAGGAATTGGAGAATGAAATTCAAGGGGATTCGAAGCCAAAGGAAGACAAAGTCAAGAAGAGAGGTAAGAAACGTAAGCGAAAGACGTGCCCTAATCCGGATTCTACTCAAAATGAGGACGCTTGTATAACCGAGGAGATCGTTGTTGATACTTCAACTACCGCAGATAATATTGTGCTACGTGAAAAAGATAAAGAACCACCAGAAAGTAATTTTGAGAAAACCAAAAATAAATTGGATGGCGAAGATCGAGCTGATAAAAAAGTCTCTTCCTCTCATGTACAAAAAAGTGTTAAATCTCGATCTGCAATACAAAGAAGATCTCCTGTTTATGACAGATATAAAAGACAGTATTATGATCCTTTGCCTAAAGTAAATTACCCTCAGCAAAATGTGTACCCGTTAGTTTTTCCTCAAAATATACCTTTTAATAATCAACCTGTGCTTTTTCACCCGGTCCTACCGTATAACTCTCAATTTTCAGTAGGCAATCAAGTGCCACCACCACCACCACCTGCAGAAATGCAACGTAACTTTTTCTCTGAGCGTTCCTTATCACCCTTAACACTGAACACTGATGATGCTTTAACTATAGCACGAGCGCCGCTCTCACCTAGAAGTGCTGCGTTTGTTTTGCAAAATCGGGAGATTATCGAAAGGCGCAAGAAATCGCCTAGGAGATCGTATTCTCGCAGCCCATCTCCCAGATACAGGAGATCGAAGTCGCCTCGAAATTACAATCGTTCTCCTACGTTGGCACATCCAAAATTCATCAAATTGTCTCGATCACTAAGTCCAAATCCGCTGAAGTTTTCACCGAATTATGATAAAGGTTTGTCACCCACTACAGAAAAAAAGTTGTCCCCGCTGAGAGAAAAACGTTCGCCCCTAAACAGAGAAAAGTACGTTTCTCCTCCAAGGGAAAGAAAGCAGCATTCACCACCGTACAGGCCGAAAAGACCATCACCACCTCGAGATAAAAAGTTATCACCAATCAGGGACACAAAATTGATTCCTGCGAGGGATAAAAAACTATCACCCAATAGAGATAGGAAATCACCCATCAGAGAAAGACGCCCATCACCTTTGAGGGATAAGAAGCCGTCTCCAATTGCGGACCATTCATCACCTAACAGACGAAAATCGCCAGTTTTAAATAAACCTGCTCTAAGCGAACAAGCTTCGAAACAGAACTATCGAGTACCTTCAAAGACATCAATTCGAGATCGCCTAGGAAGTAGATCTCACTTCAATCAATCTAACGAGAGCAAAAGTAACTCACGTGCTCAGCAGAATGAACGTAAAGTTAAAAAGTGCAGTCGAAGTCCTAGTCCAGAACCTTCACCTAAAGAATCTGTAGATTTAAAACAAAATTATCTAGATCCGATCCTGGAGGCACGTAGACGCAAGTTCGAGTCTAACGAAATCAAAAATACCGAAGGCATCATCCGGCTCAAACCCAAAACCGAACAACCTCCCACACCGAAACCCATCGTCGAAACTCCATCCGAAAACATTTTAAATTTAAACGAAGATCTTCTAGAAGTCGACGCGGACATTCTGAACACAAAAGTCGACGACCTATTTTCCGATGACGAAACGGATGAAGAAAATGAGGGTCGCTTTAAATCCCACGCTCAGCTTCACAAGCGTAACGTCTCGGTACTACCGTTCACTCAGTTACTGGGCAATTCCGCCCACAATGTGAAGAACGAGGGTCTATCACATGATCGATCTGAGAACCGAAAGAGAGACAGACGAAAGAATTCTACGAAAGACAAGGGTAGCAGTAATAGGACGACGACGAAGAATAAAACTGCGAAAAATACAAGTAGTAAAAGTGACAACGCGAAGAGTGACGTTTCTGAAAAGAAGGACGCGAAGGAGAAGCCTAATCTGAAAAACAGGTTGATGTACAGGAGTGAAGTTAAGAGGGATAAAGTGCTAGTGACGGCTCCGATTGAAAATAAAAAAATCGAAATTAAAATTCGCAACCCCTCGAAGTACGAAACCACAAGCAAGTATGATGTCGCTAACGAGCATGAAATCGAGAGGGTGTCCAGAAAAGTCGAAGCCACCAGTAAGGGGGAGATCGAAGAAGAAGAAGAGGGCTTGAATGGAACCGAGCCGGAGATTATAATCGATAATGAAGACGATACTGCAGATTTAACTTCAAAATCTGAAGGTAATTACTCTCTCTTAATTTAAAATACTTTGTCTGTAGCACGACTTTTATTTGAACAACAGGTGATCTTCGGGCACAGCTGAGTAGAAAACGAGCAGAAAGACAAAATAAACTTCCTATAGCCGAAGATGTCCAGTCTCGCTTGCTTCAAAGTGCTTTACAGGGTGCTGTTTTTAAAAAACCTAAGAAATCTAAGAAGAGCAAAGAATCAGTTCCTAAAGGTGAGTACTTTTTGAACAAAATAAACTATTATTCTTATTTGCTTTACTGAGAACTGAATTTTTTCAGAGTGAACCGATTTAAATGTGAACTTTTCGTGTATTTTCTGACGTACAAAAAATTACAGAGTATTTTATGAGTTGTGATTAAATGCTTCCCCTACTCACTACAGATGGCGTTACTCTTTCTTACCCAACCAGGGTATCATTCGCTTTTTGCCTTGCACTTGTTGAAGGAATTAAATTTTTATGTAAATTATTGATCGTTCTTTGTTTTTCTGCTTCATCTTGTCTTTTTTTTCCTTTAATGAAGAAAACATCGAAATTCAATATTTGTTTTGCGTCTTTTGTTTTTCTGTTTTAATTTTATGAAGGAAAAAGCGGCAATTCGTTGCTTTTCTTTTGTTCTAATTTTGACGAACGTACGAATACATTTTTTTTATTATAATTGTTGATCGTCTTTTGTTTTTATGCTGCTTTAACCTGATGAATAAAAAGTCGACACAATTTGTTGCTCTTCTTTTTAATTTTGACGAAAAAGTTAATATTGTTTTTTTTATATATATACATATATAAATTGTCGATCGTCTTTTGTTTTTATGTTGTTTTCATCTGAAGAGAAAAGTCGCAATTCGTTGCTCTTTTATTTTAATCTTGATGAAGGATCTATATACATAAATTGTGGATCATCTTTTGTTTCTCTGTTTTTTTTTTATTCGTTTCTAATAGTCTTTTGTTTTAACTTGGTTATCTTTTGATTTTCTATTTTATTTTGGTTGTTTTTTTTTTTTTTTTAATAAACGTCGAAATTCATTAGTCGTTTTTAAATTGTCGATCGTCTTTTGTTTTTGTGTTTCAATTTTATGAAGACTTCTTTTCTAATTTTGACGAGAAATTGAGAATATCTTTTTTTTTTTTAATAAATGTTTGTCCTTTTTTTTAAATAATTTTTTGATAATATTTTGTTTTTTTTCAATAAATTTTTGATCTTTTGTTTTTTTAATTTGATTGCCTTTTGTTTTTCTGTTTTATTTTGGTAGGGTTTTGTTTTTGTTTTTTTTTTGCTTTAATGAAGAAAACGTTGAAATTCGTTATTTGTTTTGCGTTTGCAAAAGAAATATAAATTGTCGATCGTCTTTTGTTTTTCTCTTTTAACCTTATAAAGGAAAAAGTGGCAATTCGTTGGTCTTCTTTTGTTCTAATTTTGACAAACGTACGAATACATTTTTTTAAATTATAATTGTCCATCGTCTTTTGTTTTTAATTTTATGAAGACAAAAGTCGCACTTCGTTGTTCTTTTTTTGTTCTAATTTTGACGACGAATTGAGAATATCGTTTTTTTTTTACATTTTACATTTTTGATGATCTTTTGTTTTTTTTTTTTTAATTCGATTGCCTTTTGTTTTTCTGTTTCATTTTGGTAGATTTTTGTTGAAGAAAACATCGAAAGGGAATATAAATTGTCGATCGTCTTTTATTTTTCTATTTTAACTTTATGAAGAAAAAAGTGGCAATTCGTGGGTCTTCTTTTGTTCTAATTTTGACGAACGTACAAATACATTTTTTTATTATAATTGTTGATTGCCTTTTGTTTTTACGCTGCTTTAATCTGCTGGAAAAAAAGTCACAATTCGTTGCTCTTCTTTTTTTTAATTTTGACGAAAAAGTGATTCTTTTTTTTGTATATATAAATTGTCGATCGTCTTTTGTTTTTCTGTTTTAATTTTATGAAGGAAAAACCGGCAATCCGTTGCTCTTTTGTACTAATTTTGACGAACGTACGAATGCATTTTTTTAATTATAATTATTGATCGTCTTTTGTTTTTATGCTTGCTTTAACCTGATAAAAAAGTCACAATTCGTTGCTCTTCTTTTTTAATTTTGACGAAAAAGTGAATGTTGTTTATATATATTGTCGATCGTCTTTTGTTTTTATATTGTTTTCATCTGAAGAAGAGAAAAGTCGCAATTCGTTGCTCTTTCATTCTAATCTTGATGAAGGATCTATGTACATAAATTGTTGATCATCTTTTGTTTCTGTTTTTTTTATTCGTTTCTGATAGTCTTTTGTTTTAACTTGGTTATCTTTTGATTTTCTACTTTATTTTGGTTGTTTTTTTTTTTTAATAAAGAAAACGTCGAAATTCATTAGTCGTTTTTAAATTGTCGATCGTCTTTTGTTTTTGTGTTTTAATTTTATGAAGACAAAAGTCGCAATTCGTTGTTCTTCTTTTGTTCTAATTTTGACGAGGAATTGAGAATATCGTTTCTTTTTTTTTTTTAATAAATTTTTGATGATTTTTTTTTTAATTTGATTGCCTTTTGTTTTTCTGTTTTATTTTGGTAGGTTTTTGTTTTTTTCCTTTAATGAAGAAAACATTGAAATTCGTTTTTTGTTTTGCGTTTGCAAAAAGGGAATATAAATTGTCGAGCGTCTTTTGTTTTTGTTTTTTTAATTTTATGAAGGAAAAAGCGGCAATTCGTTGCTCTTCTTTTGTTCTAATTTTGACGAACGTACGAATACATTTTTTTTATTATAATTGTTGATCATCTTTTGTCTTTATGCTGCTTTAACCTGATAAAAAAAAAGTCGCCACAATTCGTTGCTCTTCTTTTTTAATTTTGATGCAAAAGTTAATATTGATTTTTTTTATATATACATATACAAATTGTCGATCGTCTTTTGTTTTTATGTTGTTTTAATCTGAAGAAGAGAAAAGTCGCAATTCGTTGCTCTTTTATTCTAATCTTGATGACGGACATAAATTGTTGATCATCTTTTGTTTCTCTGTTTTTTTTTTTTTTTAATTACGCTTCTGATAGTCTTTTGTTTTAACTTGGTTACCTTTTAATTTTCTATTTTTTTTTTAATAAAGAAAACATCGAAATTCATTAGTCGTTTTTAAGTTGTCGATCGTCTTTTGTTTTGTGTTTTAATTTTATGAAGACAAAGGTCGCACTTCGTTGTTCTTCTTTTGTTCTAATTTCGACGAAGAATTGAGAATATCGTTTTTTTTTTTAAATAAATTTTTGATAATCTTTTGTTTTTTTTTTTTTTTAATTTGTTCGCCTTTAGTTTTTCTGTTTTATTTTGGTAGGTTTTTGTTTTTTTTTTTCCTTTAAAGAAGGAAACGTTGAAATTCGTTTTTTGTTTTGCGTTCGCAAAAAGGGAATATGAATCGTATTTTGTTTTTCTACTTTAACTTTATGGCAATTCGTTGGTCTTCTTTTGTTCTAATTTTGATGAACGTTCGAATACATTTTTTTATTAAAATTGTTGATCGTCTTTTGTTTTTACGCTGCTTTAATGTGATGGAAAAAAGTCACAATTCGTTGCTCTTCTTTTTTAATTTTGACGAAAAGTGAATTTTTTTTGTATATATAAATTGTCGATCGTCTTTTGTTTTTCTGTTGTTTTAACCTGAAGAAGACAAAAGTCGCAATATTCTAATCTTGATGAAGAATGTACTAATTTTTTTTTAATATACATAAATTGTTGATCGTCTTTTGTTTCTGTTTTTGTATCTGCGAAACTGTCAATCCTAACCTATTTCTTCTAAATGTATTGTCCATCGAATTTAATATAAAATTGCCGAATATTGTGTGTCTTATCTTAATAAATAAACAAAATATTCAAGATGTTCGAAATTGAGATTTTCAGTTTTATGAAGATAGAAGAGATTTTTTTTACAAAATTTATTGACCCTAAAATAGTGCAATTTTTTTTTAATAATTTAACCGTGTATGTGCGAAATCTCCATGGTGGACCTTTTATTAATTGTAACCCCCCTGCATAAGTCATACAACTTATTTGTGCAAAAATCTTCACTTTTTAAATTCTGTGTGCAACTGAGAAGGAAGTGTTCTTCTAAATTTCTATTAAATTATTATTAAACAAGTTGCCGAAAATATTTAATTCGAAAAAGGTAGGTCGATGATACATGTAAAAATAAGTATCAATATTGGGTTGCGTTTTATTTCAGAAACGATAGAAAGTGAAGGATAATTGGATAGTTGAGTAAATTAATTAATTCAATAAACTCAAAAAGCTGGAATGTAAAATAAGAAAATATTTTTTTACTGGATGTTGTCTTTCCTTTTTAAAAATATGCGTCATAAAATGCTTTGTAATTAATTGAATGTGCATAACAGTTGTTGATTCACTCTACTTAAGTTTCTATTAAAAAAAATTAACAAATTCTTACTACTTGTCGAGGACGTACCAACAGGTATGATCTATTTTAATTTAAAAAATACACATAGAATAATCAAAAATAATTAAAAAGAGAATGAAAGATAGCGACTTTATTGACACACTTTCCAATGACGCCTTTTCTAAACTTGTAACAATAGATTATTGCAAATCAAAACTTATTTTTAATTTTTGTAAAACGCAATTTATTTTATTTATTATTATTGAAAATAGATCATACAGTTGGTAAACCCTGTTTGATTATTACCCCTTTAAATCGAAGCAGAAGTGTGTGATAGTAAACAAAACATCTATTAATTTTTTTTTATTAACTATCTTAACTTCTGCTTAATTTCTCTGCTCTGTTACTAACCTACACAATGATTCTGCTAGAATATACTGCTGTTAAAAGAACGTCGAGTTTCACTCACATACGTTATGGTCTAATGAAACTTAAAAGTAACTGTTTTTTTAATCCTGCGAGAAAAGTACTGTATTCTGGCACAGAACTTCTTGTTAACGATACAGGTACATTGTTTTTTTTTTATTGTTAATTTCTCTCTCTCTTTTTTTCAAAACTAAAATACCATAAATTACTTTTGTGACTGTGTGTGTTTACTGCTGGCACTCAGATCTAAGTAAAAGTATTTATTTGTAAGAAATTCCTAAAATTTCATTTGAATACACAGTCACAAGAAGCCCGAAGTATTAAATCGAGTCAAACTTAGAAAATATTTACTTCTGTCTTTTTGTGTTTTGTGAAGATGGCAAACTACCAATTCATCTGCGTTTAGGATTCGCCAACGACCTAGAGACCTTCGCAGAAACTGTGAGTCACAAAAAGAACAGGAAAAACAAGAGTAGCGGAGGACTCGAACAGGTATTATATTTTGCCTTCAAATTGCTGAATAATTTCAAGTCTCATGTATGTATATTCTAATTTTTTTCCCATTAATTTATTTTATTAATTAAGTTACGCCTATGTTGAATTAGGAATGCGTGGGAGCATGCTGTTTGCGTGAGCGAATTAAATTGTGTTCGATTGAGAGATTCATCTTACCATGTACTTTTCCATTCACTTCATATTTAGGACTCTTAACAACTGTAATTTAGTTTTGAGTGCACGGTTCAGATTGAAAGAAATTTATCACAATAATTTTTTTTTTTTGAATAGACAAAGCGGATTGTAGACAATAAATAAGTGCATGTTATTTTACAAACATATTTACATTAATTTCAGGTGACAAGTGTTTTGATTGTGTAATTAAACTCTCTCTCTCTATCTACATATGTGTAATTTGTCTTCGGCATTTCAAAATTGCGCTTTTATAAATTTATTTGACAGATCCAAATTTTACTGTGTAGAATTATTTTTGCTTAATTTATAAAAATATGTTGTTATGTAAGTATCAAAGGTAGATTAGAAGCGAAAGTGTAATTTATAAATCTAGCAGTTACATATTATGTTTTGAATTGATTGTAAGGCATTTTTGTGTAGTGTGCATTTTTTATATGAAATTTTCACACGAGTTTCCATGGAAATTTTTTACAGGAAATACACACTTTTGTATTATTCTTAATTGTAACCTTCGAGTTCCATGCATTTTATATTCCGATTCCTTTGTAAAACTATTGTTAAACAAGTGACCTGACCCCAAATTCAATTAACTATTAAATTTGTTTAACAATACAAATCCATCATTCCTGTATTATCCGCTAGTGTAACACTATTATTATAATGCAAAAATTATTCATTCAAGTTCTCTTCGCATTGATAATTTCATTTTAGTGAATGATTTTTGCAAATAATATTCGATGTAAATAAAATTGTGCCAGGTTTTGTTTTTTTGAAAAGAAGTATTTTTAAAACTAAAAAAAGGAAAAGAAAAAGATTTTTAATGAAAAATATGTTTCGAATAATATAGGTTTAACAACCGTCACAGTCAACCATTTGGTTCCAACACAATATCATCCGATAAACGAAGAAAAAATAAATCTACCACACATTAAACCCTCATGCTCTGACATGAAGTATCTGCGCACATCATGAAGGCTGCCAATGTAACAGAAGCTGCTGCGTTTATCCACGTTTGTATTAGTTAATTGATTGATTGATTGTAACTTTGTATAATATAATTTTTTGGAATGCCTATGTTGTTTAAAATATTGTAAACATTGCATTTGTTTATTGCTTTATACTGTTCTGTATATATTTGATTTTTATTATTGAATAACTTAAGTAGTACTGTCGAGGAAGGCGCGAATTTTTTTCTTATAGTGTAAGCATAAAGGTAATTATAATATTTCTAGGTTTCTGTATAAAGTTAGTTGTTTCTCTCCTAAGCTAAGAAGTAATTTGTAATTACCAGTGGATAATAATAATAAAAATGTATATAATATTTTTGTATATACTATATATAGTTCGTTTTAACTTTTATTTATTAAAATAAAAATGTTTTACATAAGAGGTCTTTTTATTTATTGTTTAATCTGCATCCCTATAATATTACGCTCAATTTTTTTTTACAAAAGTTACACCCAAGAGTGTTTCTTACAAATATAATTTAATTCTAATATTTATTTGATGTATTTCTTCATTCATTATTTTTAAATTCGTATGTGTCGGTTAGAGAGGGAGATTTGGATGTAGTTTAAATTTCCCGCAATAATTGACTGAAATGCACCGTTGCCAATCGAAGGGAATAATCCCCTATTTAGGAGATTTTTAGCAACTGACGTGAATGTCGAAACGACATTTTTGCAAAAATGCAAGGAAATCCTTTGCACATTTCGTTGATAAAGAAGAATGTGATTTTTATGGTTGATGAACATGGCTAATTATTTTATCACAGTTGTCACCAGGGTTGCCAACGTGGGCGATTTTTAAGTAAAATGGCGACCAAAATTTTTCTTTTGTCCATTTAAAATGCATTAGTGGGCGATTCGTACTTTTGAATTTGGCGACTAAAAATTTTTATCTTCCATATAAAATATACGCACTGGGCGATTTCATTCTGAAATGTTGGCGACAATACGTTTGACAAAGTTGGCAACTCTGGTTGTCACCAAAAAAATGACAGAATCCACTAAAATAATTATTTATTGTATACGGACTATTTAATCTTGAATGGCAAATTAAATCACTAAGTTTCAACTGAAAGTCACCAGATCTAGTGCCAAAATCACTAGATTGTCAATAGATAATCAAAATGTAAGAAATCACTTAAGTTTGTCAGAACGTCATCAGTTACCAACCGAAAAGTAGTTGAAATTCTTGTGCTATTTGTGATTTATTTTAATTTTTGACATTGTTATTGAAGCTTTAAAAGTTATGTGAAATATTTAGGTACAAATTTAATTTACAGAGCAATTCAGTAATCAAAAATCAAAAATAATGAAATTTAAAAAGGTAATAATAAAAACAAAAGACAATCGAATTTACTGCACAATTTAATAGATGAAATAATGAAATTAAAAAAATAATAAAAACAAAAGACAATCGAATTTACGACACAATTTAATAGTTTAATAAATCAAAAAAACATTTGGTTTAATAAATCAAAAAAACATTTGAAAAGCAATTCAGTAATTAACAAAAAAAAAACAAAATAATAAAAAATCAAAAATAATGAAATTAGAAAAATAATAAAAACAAAAGACAATCGAATTTGCGACACAATTTAATAGATTAATAAAAAAAAAATATTTGAAAAGCAATTAAAAAAAACAAAATAATAAAAAATCAAAAATAATGAAATTAAAAAAATAATAAAAACAAAAGACAATCGACTTTGCGACACCATTTAATAGTTTCATTCATAAAAAAAACATTTGAAAAGTAATTCAGTAATTAATTAACAAAAAGAAAACAACATAATAAAAAATCAAAAATTATGAAATTTAAAAAATAATAATAAAAATAAAAGACAATCAAATTTACGACACAATTTAATGGTTTAATAAATAAAAAAAAACAAAATAATGAAATTTAAAAAATAATAAAAACAAAAGACAATCGAATTTACGAATTTCTAATAAATTATTAAATTTAAAAAAACATTTGAAAAGCAATTCAGTAATTAATTACAAAAAAAAACAAAATAATAAAAAACAAAAATAATGAAATTAAAAATATAATAAAAACAAAAGACAATCGACTTTGCGATACCATTTAATAGTTTCATTAATAAAAAAAACATTTGAAAAGTAATTCAGTAATTAATTAACAAAAAGAAAACAACATAATAAAAAATCAAAAATTATGAAATTTAAAAAATAATAATAAAAATAAAAGACAATCAAATTTACGACACAATTTAATGGTTTAATAAATAAAAAAAACAAAATAATAAAGTTTAAAAAATAATAAAAACAAAAGACAATCGAATTTACGAATTTCTAATAAATTATTAAATTAAAAAAAAACATTTGAAAAGCAATTCAGTAATTAATTACAAAAAAAAACAAAATAATAAAAAACAAAAATAATGAAATTAAAAATATAATAATAAAAACAAAAGACAATCGAATTTGCGACACAATTTAATAGATTAATAAATTAAAAAAAAAACATTTGAAAAGCAATTCAGTAATTACAAAAAAAAACAAAATAATAAAGAAATAAAAAATAATGAAATTAAAAAAAATATATTAAAAACAAAAGACAATCGAATTTACGATACAATTTAATAGTTTGATAAAAAAAAAACTTGAAAAGCAATTCAGTTAACAAAATTAACTAAAAAAAACAAAATAATAAAAAATCAAAAATAATGAAATTTAAAAAATAGTAAAAACAAAAGACAATCGCATTTACGATTTTATAATAAATTATAAAATTTAAAAAAAAACCATTTGAAAAGCAATTCAGTAATTAATTACAAAAAAAACAAAATAATAAAAAATCAAAAATAATGAAATTAAAAAAATAATAATAAAAACAAAAGACAATCGAATTTACGACACGAGTTAACAGTTTGATAAATAAAAAAAAACATTTGAAAAGCAATTCAGTAATTAATTAACAAAAAAACAAAATAATAAAAAATAATGAAATTTAAAAAATAATAATAAAAACAAAAGACAATCGAATTTACGAATTTATAATAAGTTATTAAATTAAAAAAAAAAACATTAGAAAAGCAAATCAGTAATTAATTAACAAAAAAAATAATAAAATAATAACAAATCAAAAGTAATGAAATTAAAAATAATAATAAGAACAAAAGACAATCGAATTTACGACACAATTTAATAGTTTAATAAATTTAAAAAAATACATTTGAAAAGCAATTTACTAATTAATTAACAAACAAAAACAAAATAATAAAAACAAAAGACAATTGAATTTACGACACAATTTAATAGATTAATAAATTTAAAAAAAACATTTGACAAGAATAGTGATAAAAACAAAAGACGATCCATTTTACAACATTTATTAAATTCATAAATTAAAAAAAAACAATTTGAAAAAAATGGTAACCAAACAAAGAAAACAAAATAATAAAAATTGATAAATAACAAAATTAAAAAATAATAAAAACAAAAAATTTTACACGATTTCATAGATTAATAAATTAAAAAGAAAACAATTAGAAAAGGATAGTGACAAAACAAAAAATTAAAATAATAAAAATTGGAAAATAATAAAAACAAAAGACGCAACTTATTGTTAGTAGATTAATAAATAAAAAATACAATTTGAAAAAAATAATGATAAAACAAAGAAAACAAAACAAGTATTGCAAATACAAAAAAATTGTTAATATATTTTTTTGATTACTAAAAAAGCACTACTATACTTATTATCGAATATAAAATCTCGCTTGTGCTTGAATTTTCTGATTCTAACATGTTCAACACATCTAAAAATATATGAATTTATATAAAACAGTTTACAAGACAAAAATAAATAAAAGTTACTAAATGTTAACACCAAGAAAATCCCGATTTCTTAAAAATAATCACCAGGTAATAATTCAACACTAAAAGTCACTAGGTCCGGTGATAAATCACTATCTCTGACAACTCTGATTGGCAACATCGAACAAGCTTACCACACAGAAATTGCGCCATATGACTTAGTTCATTTGTTGAAGCGGCAAGACACATTTTCACAAATATAATCAAGATTAATAAGTATTTAAATTTAATAGAGCATGAAGTAAGTTAAAATAAATGATTAGAATAGTAATTAAAAGGAATGACATTTTTATTAAACAGTATGCACGAAAGTTGGCAGCACTGAGTGATTTCAATTTTTCATTGTCAAACAGCTGTCAATTACAACGGACCATTTTCAAATTTAAAATAAGTAAGTATAAACAATTTATCACACAAATACATTCTAATAATCGTTTTACAACAGGTGAAAGCATTTTATTATGAATAAGAATCAAGCTCAACACGATTTTACAAGCAGCTCTTTCATCATTTCAACACCAAAACCAACAGCTTCTTCCACCGTTGAAAAGAAGCACGTTCCGCCTCCTTATTTCAACAAGAATTATGTACCGGGTACGATTAATTATTCGTTAATCAGCGAAGGTGAAGGGAACTCAGTCGAATCGTTAGGAATTTTATCACTCGGAGAAGTCGATTTAACACCTCAACTGGAACATCCTCGCAACAAAAAGGATTCGTTGGTGGAGGATGAGTCGTTTTCTCGCCTGAAAACGCAAAGATTACTAGCTCAGAAAACACTAAATAAAGCTAAATCAGGTCTACCGTCAAGATTTCCGTCTGGGTCAGGTCTACCATCACGATTTCTAGTTCCATCCGAGTCATACGAAAGTATAGCTGCGTTAGAAAATGTCCCAAAATGTGAAAGCACGGTTAACGAAACTGATTTGCTGAAGAATGCAACACCAATGCGCGAGGTCAGAACTTCGTATTTTAACCCAAATGATGTTTCAACGCCGAGAAGCTCAAACGTAGCAGAAATGCAAAAGTCAATGTTCGAGGATATGACGAATATATCTAAGAAAATCAGGAACTCCGATATCAGTTTAAAAGAACTGTGTTCACAGCTGGGGGGCAAGCTCAGTTTAGGCAGCGAGCAAAACATCTCGGAGCTCAGCAGCCGAATGTTTAAACCTGCAGAACTCGTCGGACAGAAATTGATTGAAGACGAACTGTCTTGGCGGAAAGAATACGGATTTCCTTGCAGCGACGTCGAATCTAGTAAGGAGTCGTTCTTGACGAGTGCGATTTCTGATGCGCTCGATGTCGAGAAGTGTTCGGTTGGGAATTTTTTTAAACAGAAAAGCGACGAGGTGTTAGATGAGATTTTTTTAAAAACCAGCCCCGAACGAAAAGATCCTGTACCTTTAATAGATCTCACCAATACGTTGCATGAAACTCACAGGGAAATCGATGCTCTTTTGGAAGATTCCCAAAATACAACAAACATCTTGAGTGCTTCACGAATAGCTAAAATAATATCAAGCGCCGACTCTCAAGATAGCCCCAACCAAGTCATTAACTATTTATTAAAGTCCAAACAGGCTAGAGTATCCAATCTACAAAAAAATCTAGAAGACACAGATGATTTCAAGAAAAGCTTTGACGATGAAGTTGCTGATGATGAAGATTTATTAAGTAGTAAAAGCTCGGGGGAATGTGCGTTAGATTCTTCTGGTGAAAAACAGGATTCCACGGGAGTGTATTCGAAGCGATTAGGTAAAAATTCCGTTGATGAAAACAAAGAAAACTTCTCACATCTAACAGACCGCTCTATATCCTCGACGGGAACCGCTAGTAGCTTGAGCACACTCCCAGAGGGGAAGTTCCCCATCAAAAGCACCCGCACCGAACTCACTTGGGGGTGTGTAAAACTGCTCCGCAGTAACACGCAAGAATTCTTCATAAGAAACCAACTGAACCAGCGGATACGAATGCAGGCATCAATAACCGGATTATGCTTCCGAATTCTAAAAGACCGAGCAGATTCCGAAGTGCTAACCGCAATAACCTTTCTCTTACACCCCATGGAGACCAAATCCTTTTACGTATCGTTTTGCCCGACAACCCTCGGTGCTTTCTGTGAGAAGCTCCAATTTTATCCGATTATCAATGGCGAAATCCAAAGCAACAAGAAACAGACGCTTGCGTTGTATGGTTATGGGGGCCATGTCTCTTTAGATATTGCTAATGTTGCGAAAGACTCGAACGGCAAACGCTGGCTCTCACTAGGAACGGTCCATCACAAAACTGCAGTCGTAAAAAAGTTCACAATTAAAAACAACGGGACTCTCAATGCGTTCGTCTGCATCGATGTGCACTCAAAGGGACTGTATGCGTTCTCCGTCGTATACGTGCAACCAAACGAGCTCATTTTGAGGCCCCAGGAAGAGTCGATAGTCACAATTACGTTCACACCTGCTAAGAAAGACTTCCTTAACTCAGCTGCTTCTGAAGTCATAGAGATCGGCCTTTTAAAAGTGATTTACGGTGCAGAACCACTTAGGGGCAGATTACGCAGGCTCCGCACGAAATTAAAACAGAAAGGTGAAATCCCTGATCCGATCCTTGAAAGACTGAGCGCGTACTTCCCGGATGAAACCATGCCCGGCGACTTGAAAGTATTTAAAGAAACCGTGGGGGTTACTAAAGAATTACTACAGCAGCTGATGGTTAAGGAAATCATCATAACAGTGGAGCAGGATCTCGAGAAAACTTTGATTGGACACATGGATATAGACGAGACTTCGATTTATCAGACTTTGGGTCCAAATAATTCAAACTTCAGTGTGCTAGAGAATGAAACCATAAGGGAAACAAAATGCCAGTTCAAGGTGGAACCTTCAAGCATTTTACTGACGCCCCCGTCGAAAACTGAGGATGTGATATTTATTCATTCGGAGAATGCGAATCCGATGCACTTTGAGGCCGTCGTTGAACCGTCTGGTGTCTTTCAGGTATGTCCGAGCATGGGGACCATTTCTTCTAAAGGTCATGTGTTTTTAAAGATTAGTTGCTCAACGAACAAAATAATTGGTAGGGGTGAAGGGAAAGTTTCTGTGTTTGTTGAAAACGATGTCGTGGAAATAAGTGTCAAGTGTATATTTATTAAATAGTCTCAATGAGTGAATTTATGTGGTACTTAATTATTATAAGAGGGAATTATGGTATGTCGTAGAATACATCAAAGACTGATTAAGAATTTTTTTTTGTTTTAATGTATTCAGTCACTCAATTTATTTAATTGAAATTAAACATTTTTTTAGAAGTACCTGTCATGCCAATTGATTTAATCCTTTAATAAAAATGCTTGTAGAAAATGAAATCACAAACCACTTAATCAAAATCAGCAAGAATTTTTCTCACATTTAAAATTGCAACAAATAAAAGTAGTTGCAAGTAGAAGGACGAAGTTTAAAGAAATAATACTCGAAGTGGCCACTGAGCAACAGCTGGAAACAAAACTGGTTGCAATTTGTCAATCCTCGTGCAATGTTAGGCCAAAAAGCGATTGCAAGATATTGCGCCTTAAACTTTTCATTACCATTACATTGCAATGGAATTCTAAAGGACCGAAACAGCTGTACAGAGGATGCTAAAGGTATCCACTGCAATCAAATAACAAGCAGCCCTGAAGAAGTCCACGGTGAGATGGATGAAACGTCGGCAAGACGAAGAATTGACGCGGTTCCCAACTCGGAAACCAAGATTGTGATGGACAACGGCCGCGGAAGCCTTCAAACCAAACAATAAATTTGTTACTAGATAAAAAAAACTTAAAAAACCCTTAACAATACACAAAGTTAAAGAAAACAAACAAAAGACGGTCGATTTTACTGTAAATGATAAGTAGTAAATTAAAAAAAAAAAACAGTTCTAAAAGGTTGCTGACAAAACAAAGAAAACAAAATAATAGTAAAAATCCAAAAAGAATTAAAACGAAAATAATAAAAACAAAAGAAAATCGATTTTATAGCACAATTTAACACATATATTAATATTAAAAAAAAAAAAAAAAACAAAAGATCGAATTTTTATGGTGAACATTCGTTAGAAACAAATGACAATCGATTTTTATGCACATTCTTAGAACAAAAGCAAAAACAAACGAAGATCGATATTTTTATGGTGAATTTTTGTTAGAAACAAAAGACAATCAATTTTTACGCACTTTCTTAGAATAAAAGAAAAACAAAAGAAGATCGATTTTTTAAGGTGAACTTTCGTTAGAAACAAATGACAATCGATTTTTACGCACTTTTTTCTTAGAACAAAAGCAAAAACAAAAGAAAATCGATATTTTTATGGTGAATTTTTGTTAGAAACAAAAGACAATCGATTTTTACGCACTTTCTTAGAATAAAAGAAAAACAAAAGAAGATCGATTTTTTATGATGAACTTTGGTTAGAAACAAATGGCAATAGATTTTTACGCACTTTCTTAGAATAAAAGAAAAGCAAAAGAAGATCGATTTTTTATGGTAGCCTTCATTAGAAACTTTCTTAGAACAAAAACAAAAGAAGATCGATATTTTTATGGTGAATTTTTGTTAAAAACAAATGACAATCGATTTTTATGCATTTTCTTAGAATAAAAGAAAACAAAGGAAGATCGATCCTTTATGGTGAACTTCAGTTAGAAACAAATGACAATCGATTTTTACACACTTTCTTAGTACAAAAAAACAACAAAAGAAGATCGACATTTTTATGGTGAACCTTCGTTAGAAGCAAAAGACAATCGATTTTTACGCACTTTCTTAGAACAAAAGCAAAAACAAAAGAAGATCGATATTTTTATGGTGAACCTTCGTTAGAACAAATGACAATCGATTTTTACACACTTTCTTAGAACAAAAAAAAACAAAAGAAGATCGACATTTTTAAGGTGAACCTTCGTTAGAAGCAAATTTCAATCGATTTTTTCGCACTTTCTTAGAACAAAAAAAAAACAAAAGAAGATAGATATTTTCGTTAGAAACAAAGGACAGTCGATTATGAAGATCGATATTTTGTGGTGAACCTTCGTTAGAAACAAATGACAATCGATTTTTACGCACTTTCTTTAGAATAAAAGAAAAACAAAAGAAGATCGATTTTTTATAGTGAACTTTCGTTAAAAACATCGAACTTTCGTTAAAAACAAATGACAATCGATCTCTTTATGTCAACTTTAGAGTGATTAAAATAAAAAAAAAAGTCATGATCGAATTTTACTTGTTTTTCATTTGTTTTTAACAAATTCGTTCGTTAACACGCAGATATTGAATGAAGACTGCGGAGATGACATTTGAATTTGAAGTTTGAGTAATTAGTAATGCCAACTTAACAATAATTGAAACTAAAAACCAATGACGATCAAATTTCACGTTTTTCATTTGTTTTTAACAAAAAGTTAAAAATTCTAGTAAATTATAACGCCAATTTAGAGTGATTAAAACAAAAAAAAGGGACGATCGAACTTTACACGTTTTTCATTTGTTTTTAACAATTCGTTCGCTAACATGCAGTTATGGAATGAAGACTGTGGAAATGACATTTGAATTTTGAGTAATTAGTAATGCCAACTTAACAATAATTAAAACAAAAAAGAGAATGACGATCAAATTACGTATTTTTCATTTGTTTTTAACAAAAAGATAAAAATTCTAGTAAATTATAACGCCAACTTTAGAGTGATTAAAACAAAAAAAAAGGGACGATCGAACTTTACACGTTTTTCATTTGTTTTTAACAAATTCGTTCGCTAACACGCAGTTATCGAATGAAGACTGCGAAAATGACATTTGAATTTGAAGTTTGAGTAATTAGATATGCCAACTTAACAATAATTAAAACAAAAAAGAGAATGACGATCAAATTACGTATTTTTCATTTGTTTTTAACAAAAAATTAAGAATTCTAGTAAATCATAACGCCAACTTTAGGGTGATTGAAACAAAAAAAAAATGATAATCGACGGAAGTCAATTGTCAATTCAACATTCTAGTAAATTATAATGCTAGCGTTAGAGTATAATTAAAACAAAACAAAATGACAACCGAATTGTCAACTTAATATGTTTTTATTAAATTCCTTTTTTAATAAGCAAATATTGAAGACAATGGAAGGGAAGTGACATTTTAACTAGGAACTTTAATAATTAGTAATGCCAACTTTGCAATAATTGAAACAAAAAACGAATGACGATTAAACTATCAAATTGCATGTTTTACATTTGTTCTTAACGAAAAAACTAAAAATTCATCTTTTAATAAGCCACCCAACTTAGAATATCCTGTATGTGGTCAATTGTTATTTTATAATAAAAGACAAAAAGGAAGATTACTTAGGAATTACATGGAGATGGGGGGAAAAAACATAGATAGATTAACTAACTAAAAATTTAACAAGTGCAGGAAACTAGGTTAACAGATAAATGAAAACCAATCAACAGTTTTTACTGATTTATTGAAAACCTAACAACATAAGAATGATTTAAATCGAAACCAGCAATAGCATAATCAAAGAGCTGAACATAATAAATACTTCTTAACTTTATTATTTAATAGAAATAAAAATATGCTGCTTAACATAAAAGCCGCAGGTGAATCAAGCACACAGCTGGATAAGCTAGGCCACATCTAATTCAACATTATTTAAAAAAAATAACAAAACTCTCTCACGTTTCAAACTTACAATAAAATCACCATAACGTATCCAGCTGTGTATTGCTTTATTAGTTTTGACAGGTTTCATTAATTTGTGTGCCCACGGTGATTATAAATAGACCAATAATGTAACTACATGTTAAAAGTTGCAATTTTTTTTTCAAGCAATATTGTGTTTCGTGTATTCGAAATATATTTATCTTATGATGACGAATAAAAAATGAAACGTTATTATTAAGAGTTATAATAAGTAAGTAACCCAAACCCAAATCTACACTAAACATACATAAAAAAGTGTTAACAATCCAATGAATGTAAATACAAACAAACAAATAAACTGTAAGATAAAACTAGTGTAAGTAAAGTCTGCGTTTGCCATATGCTAGTTAACATCGGTCATACTATTGATGCAGTTGTTTAAATCCAATAATTCCCTTAGGTATACCTTATCGTTTATTAACTCGGCAAGTGATGTTATGATACGCAATAGTTCGTTCTGCTTTAAGTTCAGTTGACGATTACATTTAGAGATGATATTTAATATGCCTTCGTTAACCTGAAAGCAAACGGTGATTAGTTTTTGCCCACTCGATTTTATTATTAAGCAAGCCTTACCAAGTCCGGATACAAAAACATAGTGAAATTCATCTTCATCCGCTGCTTCCCCCCCTCGTCTTGATAGAATATGGTGAATTCATCGCTGTTTTCTTTTAGTTTGAAGTAAATGCCAGCGATCAGATGGCCCTTGGTGTCCCTAGACAAGAGACTTCGGAAATTGTAGACCAAGTTTCTTCTCTCGGTGACATCCACCGCGGTTAAATAAGGTTTCCTAACAAAAATCAATGCGGTGAAAAGCTCCGTTAATCCAGATTTAACATTGCGTTCCGTCCACTCGATGTAGTCGTCGTTGATTACTGAGAATGTGTAGCAGTATTCCTTTCGTAGATTATTTTCTTGAGACTGTATGAACCAACCTGTAATTAATTGATTGATTAAAAATTATCGCGTGCGATTTTCAAAAATTAATTACCCGTGTGGGGATATTTCTGGTCGTACATGACCGTTATAACTCTACCGATATGATAGCCCGGATCACAAAGGAGGACACCTTTACGGTCACCAATCTCAAACTTTAAGGCTAAAAGTACATGTTCCTTTTCCAAAATGTTCGCCACCTTTTCCAAGTCTTCATACAGAGCGACATAATCCAAAGAATCCACGCCTTCTTCGCATGAAACCAAATACAAATGATCCGTGAGTACGGTGGTTTGATTGTTGAGGATGAAGAGTTTCTTCCATAATTCTAGAGCCAACCCGACGCATGTATAATGAGCAGATGTTATTGGAGGTGCATAACTAAAACCAAAAAACAGTCACTTTGTGATAAAAAAAAAATAAGTAAAACAAACCTTTGATAAAATTCTGATAGACTTGAACATCCACTTCTTTTAAAACCCCCGTATAAAGTAAGAAAATTTCCAACGGTGTTATAATTATGTTCTTCCAACAACTTCTGGACGTGAAATTCTATATTGGAAGCCGTTTCCTCGTACTCCCATATGGTTGTAAACTTCAGAGGTGCTTTGGCTTCCGTCGCCCAAGATGGTATTGGAAGTGGATGATCAATTGGCCATGGACCTTCAACCTGAGTGGCCTCAAGAACATGACTGTTGTCATTAGACAATATCACACAGTTTTCACCGAGATGTGAATTGTTGTTCCTGGGTAGGATCGCATTATATCTGCCGGATTGACCGGACTTTGTGGCCCCTAAGAGGGGCCTTTCTTGGGCCCATAGTGATTCGTTTTCGAGTCAACTTGGCCATTCGCAGCCCCAACGGCCAACCGTTGGTACACAAGCACGTTCCGTACTTGTCTCTTCCAGGGGTAACACCACTGCGCTGGATATGGTAGAGAGTCTAGTGGACCCGTGTACAGCTGCATCTTTTTCAGCTGTACACAGTAACGTCGATATTTGGTTTTTCTCACGCTCTACAACAATATATTTTTTTTTTAATTTAAAAATATATAAAAATTATATGTGATAAGGTAAAGTAAAATGTGTAAGTAGCCTTGGGGCACGTCCTGCTTTATTGATTTGTGACAAAGAACGTTTTTAATCAATAACATTTAACATGCAAATTGTTTCACATCAATTTACGTAACTTAATCGAGTTCTGCTTATTACATAAGCTCTGTTGTTTTACAATATTACATTTTATGTGCACTCTTTTTTTGTTTTTTGATTAGCATTACGTATCATAAAAATACATATTTAACGACTTCATTACATCCAGTTACTTTTTTCTTTCTTAATTACATATATGTACCTGATTACATACAACGGCATGAGGAATTAATTATTCTTTTTTATTTCAAACTACCATTTCGTCGTGACCATACAATGTTGTACAATGAACATGTTGTCAGGTGTTACGGAAATCAAAAAAGAATATTCAATATTTAAATTGAAATCCTATTAAAAATTCAGTTTTTTTTTTATTACTTACTTTTCGTACAGATTGAGTTTTGTACTCAACTGAACTGTGCAAAAAAAATTATAAATTTTAGTGTTTATGCAGAAGCTGTTTCTTAAGTACAAGAGAATAATGGCCTTTTTTTAAAACAAGGAAGAAAAAAAAATAATAGCTGCGCAAAGAAGAAAAATGATTAATTTATTATTAAACCCCCAACTTGAGACGTTACTGATGAATAATACCGGGTGATTATAAATGATTGCAATTTATTTTGTTAGATTGGCTGCACTTTATTACAACTGCCAACTCTAACCTAAAAAAATATCCAAGTAATCGAGAGAACTTATAAAAATAATGCCAATTATTGCCTATTAAATTTATTTCAATCTTTTCTGCTTATAGCCACGTGGTACAGTAGTGGACAATAAGGTTTGGGCAAGAAATGTCATGTATATTTAGACAAATTTGATAAATCAGGCTTTAATTGAGGTTATGTTTCTGTCAAAATAAACAAAATTTCTATTAAACGTCAGAATACTAAACATCAAAAATATTGATTACATGCTCGCTGCTGTATATTGCATAACTGCTGATTAGTTGCATGCAGTGTTGCCAACGCTTTACGAAATTTTGGACCAGATAAACCCAAAGAAAATTATTTAAAAAAAAATATAGTTTTCATAAAATTTAACTTCATAGAAATTGTGTTTTCTCCAGAAAAATATATTGGCATCGCTGTGAAAAGACAAACAAAAGAAAACTATGTATAAAACAAACAAAAGTAAACTATGTATAAAACAAACAAAAGTAAACTATGTATAAAACAAACAAAAGAAAACTATGTATAAATGCTACAAAATTTTACTTCATTGCAATTGTTTTTTTGTTGTTGTTGTAGACCTGAAGAATGACAAATTGTTTTCAGAAAAATATATTGGCATTATGAAAAAAAAAAAACAAAAGAAAATTATTAGTGCAACAAAATTTAATTTCATTGTCAATTGTTTTTTTTTTTAATCTTTAAAGCTTTCAGAAAAATAGTTGGCTGTGGAAAAACAAAAAAAAATATAATTTTCACAAAATGTAACTTCATTGTAAATTGCTTTTGTTTCAGAAAAATATATTGGCATCCCCTTGAAAAAAAAAAAAAACAAAACAAAACTACCTATAAATACCACAAAATTAAACTTCATTATCAATTGTTTTTTTTTAGACTTGAAGATAACAATTCTGTTTTTAGGAAAACATATTGACATCTTTGTGAAAAAAAAAACAAAAGAAAACTATACATAGATTGGCGACGATATTGACTTTCAATGCTAATTTTTTGCAGTCTTGAATAACAATTTATTTGCAGAGAAAAATATTGGCATCACTGTTAAAAAAGACAAAAGAAATCTATAAGTGCGACGGTAATTTTGTTTTTAGAAAAATAGTTGGCTATGAAAAAAAAACAAAAAAATTTCGTAAAATTTAACTTCACTGTAAATTGCTTTTGTTTCAGAAAAATATATTGGCATCCTCTTGAAAAAAAAAAAACAAAAGAAAACTACCTATAAATACCACAAAATTAAACTTTATTATCAATTGTTTTTTTTTAAACTTGAAGATAACAATTCTGTTTTCAGGAAAATATATTGACATCTTTGTGAAAAAAAAACAAAAGAAAACTATACATAGATTGGCCACGATATTGAACTTTCATTGCTAATTTTTTTTGCAGTCTTGAATAACAATTTATTTGCAGAGAAAAATATTGGCATCACTGTTAAAAAAGACAAAAGAAAACTATAAGTGCGATGGTAATTTTGTTTTCAGAAAAATAGTTGGCTATGAAAAAAAACAAAAAAATAAATAATTTTCGTAAAATTTAACTTCACTGTAAATTGCTTTTGTTTCAGAAAAATATATTGGCATCACTGTTAAAAAAAAAGACAAAAGAAAACTATAAGTGCGACAAAATTTAATTTCAATATCAAATGTTCTTTTTATTTTGCAATAACAATTTTGTTTTCGACGAAATATGTTGACGTCGCTGTGAAAAAAAAAACAAAAACAAAAGAAAACTATAAATACCACAAAATTAAACTTCATTCTCAATTGTTTTCTTTTTGCAGACCTGAAGAAAACAATTTTGTTTACAGAAAAATGTATTCGCATCGCTGTGAAACAAAAAACAAAAGAAAACTTCAAACTTTCAGAAAAATAATTGGCTATGAAAAAAATATATATATATAATTTTCATAAAATTTAACTTCATTGTAAATTGCTTTTGTTTCAGAAAAATATATTGGCATCCTTGTGAAAAAAAAAAAAACAAAAGAAAATTACCTATAAAACTTTATTATCAATTGTTTTTTTTGTAGATAACAATTCTATTTTCAAGAAAAGATAATGTATTGACATCGTTGTGAAAAAAAAACAAAAGAAAGCTATACAGTGCGACGAAATTGAACATCATTGCTATTTTTTTTGCAATGGTCTTGAATAACAATTTATTTGCAGAAAAATAAAATATTGGCATCACTGTTAAAAAAGACAAAAGAACACTTTAAGTGCGACAAAATTTAATTTCAATAGCAATTCGTTTCTTTTTTGCAACAACCTTTTCTCAGCGAAATATATTGGCATCGCTGTGGAAAAAAAAACAAAAGAAAATAAAATTTAACTTCGTTGTCAATTTCTTTTTTTTGCAAAGACTTGAATAACAATTTTGTTTACAGAAAAATATAAGTATTTGGTATCGCTTTGAAAATTTAAAAAAATAAAATCAAAAGAAAACTCCAAATAAGTGCCACAAAATATATCTCCATTGTCAATTGTTTTTCTTATGCAAAGGCTTGAAGAATAACAATTTTGTTTTAGGAAAAATATAAAAATATGTACTAGCATGGCTGTGAAAAACAAAAACAAAAAAAATACTACGAATGCAATAAAATTTAACTGCATTGTTTTTTTTTTCTTCTTTTAAAGACAAAGAATAATAATTTTGCTTTCATGAATACATACGTATATAGCATCGCTGTAAAAAATAGAACAAAAGAAAACTATAAATACCACAAAGTCAAACTTCATTATGAATTGTCTTCTGTTTATAGACTTGAAGATAACAATTTTATATACAGAAAAATGTAGTGACATTTGTGACAAAAAAAAAACAAACGAAAACTAGAAGTGCAACAAAAATTAATTTAAGTAATTTTAAGTGCTATGAAAAATAAACTGAAAAAATAATTTTCATAAAATTTAACTTCACTGTAAATTGCTTTTGTTTCAGAAAAATATATTGGCATAGCTGTAAAAAAAAAACAAAAGAAAACTACCTATAACTACCATAAATTGAACTACATTATCAATTGTTTTTTTTTTATAGACTTGAAGATAACTCTTTTGTTTTCAGGAAAATAGATTGACATCGTTTGAAAATTAAACAAAAGAAAACTATACAGTGCGACGAAATTTAACTTCATTGTTATTTTTTTTTGCAAAGTCTTGAATAACAATTTATTTGCTAAGAAAAATATATTGGCATCACTGTTGAAAAAAAGACAAAAGAAATCTATAAGTGTGACAAAATTTAATTTCAATATCAAATCTTGTTTTGCAATAACAATTTTCTTTTCAGCGAAATATGTTGGCGACGCTGTGAGAAAAAAGAAACAAAAGAAAACTATAAATATATACCATAGAATTAAAAAATCAAGTTTTCTTGCCAGATGAAAATTATGAAAATTAATTAAAATTGTGTAACTGGCAGTATAGAAAGTGCTAGCACTTTCTATACTGCCAGTTACACAATTTTAATTAATTTTCATAGAATTAAACTTCATTATCAATTGTTTTCTTTCTGCAGGCTTGAAGATAACAATTTTTTTACGGAAAATGTATTGCCAACGCTGTGAAACAAAAACAAAAGAAAACTATAAGTGCAACAAAATTTAAATTAAGTATTTTTTTTTATTTTGACGGTAATTTTGCTTTCAGAAAAATAGTTGGCTATGAAAAAAAAATAAATAATTTTCATAAAATTTAACTTCACTGTATATTGCTTTTGTTTAAAAAAATATTGGCATCTCTGTGAAAAGAAAAACAAAAGAAAACTTCCTATAAATACCACAAAATTAAATTTCATTATCAAATGTTTTTTTTTTTTTTGTTGACATGAAGATAACAATTCTGTTTTCATTAAAGTATATTGACATCACTGTGAAAAAAAACAAAACAAAAGAAAACTATATAGTGCGACGAAATTTAATTATTTTTGTCAGTTATTTTTTCGCAAGCAGTGTTGCCAACGTTGTAAAAAATTATATTCATATTCATACTTTTTAATCCAAAAAGGACTTGTCATACAACCATAAGCTAGATAATTAAACTTATGCATATCTAAGAAAAAAAACGGCTAAGGAAGGCCAATGATAAAAATTAGGTTTAATTTGTGGATTTTTATTAAATTCGCTTTCTGAATTGTACACCTGACATTGCAGTAAAAAAAAAAACAAAGGAAACACCAAACAATTTAATTGCCAGTGCAAGTTGCGCAGTGTTGCCAATTCCATAGGTTCTTGCCACAAAAAATAGTACCAATTAAAAAAGCAACAACAAAAAAAGACGAGGATTTAAAATTTCATAGCTAACTTGGCAACAGGGTTAAGAAACGATTAAATTTGGCGGTAAATTTAAACGTCAATTTAACAATTTCCTATTCTTAGCAGGATAACCGCTATTAATAAGCAATTAACGACAGAGACAAAGCCGGTTTCTTTTTCGCTTTCCAATTTGAATGCACACGCGAATGATGTACAGGAGAGAGAAATTTCGAGCAGAGTGAATCAGCATGCGTCACGAGAATCGCGATCACGATAAGGCCGATGACGTCAACGTTACGAATTAATTAGCAAGTACGAGGCGGAATTACTTAGAAAAACCGATAAACGGAGTTGCCTTGAATTCCGGGAAGAAACTCACCAACGTAAATTCCCCCCCTCCTCCCCCGTCCTTCCCACAAGCCGAGCAAATTGCGCAAAAGTACAAACTTCAGGTGATAAAGAATGCAATAAAAATTACGCTATCAAAAAATTTTAATAAAATTAGAACTGCTTTATACTGTAACCATTGCAAATAAAAATAAATATATTAACTTAATCACTAATGCAAACTTAGCTCTTAGTGTTATTTAAAAAAGAAAAGTACACAGTAGGGGTGGTAGCAGATCGATAATTTCAGTCGTCGATCTTAGTGATAATTAAAAAGAAAAACAATTTCATGGAAATACTGTCGTGTCACTTTCTTGCGTAAAGTATTTTTTAGAAAATGATAATACAGAGTGAGCGCAGTTGATACTAAAAAGGTCCCTAGATGTGTACTAGGTGTGCAAACTGTAGAACATTTTTTTCCATCTAGAGACCTTTTTGAAATCAACTCGGCTCAATTGAACCTGCTCACTCTGTATGTATGCATTCATTAATACATAATGTATAAGATTATATGTATGTACTTATGACGTAACACATTATAAATACCGAAATAATTGAAAAAAAAAACGCTCTATGTAAATTATGACGTGGTGTGATATGCCTGGTGATAAATTTCTACGTACACGTAGAAGCCACTAGATCATTGCATGATTCTAAATTAATTAGAACTATTTTTCACTCATCGTCAGCAACAACCTTGTGAGATATCAATTATGATATGAATATCAGACAAAATAAAAAAATGTATACCCGAAGCAAATTTTATTTTTGAGCTACATGTACTTATTCGGTTTATTATTTTATACATATAACAATTTCTAAGCTTTTTAAATCATATTTTGTCTGTATTTTCTTTTGTTTTTGGTACCGATCTCGTCTCCATTTTGGATCCTTTAACGCCTATGTTTAGGGAAATTAGTATTTTATAGTTGGCAGCGAGATAAAACAGGAAGAAGAAATCCAAACTCCGTTCTGAAAATGTTTCAACTCGAAAACTGTCAAAAACGCACGGAAAAAATGAAAAACAAAACACGATCAATTGAAAACTACTTTTCATTTATTTTTTAATCGAGATAAGAGAAAAGAACTTCATCGAAATTACCGCGAGTTTCGTTCGGATTAATTTTCTTTATCAAGAGAAGGAAATCGAAAAAAAAGGAAAGTGTTATTAAAAAAACAAAAAACAAATAAATGACAATCTGTAATAACTGACAATACAAACAAATGACAATCTGTAATAGCCGACAATACAAACAAATGACAATCTGTAATAACTGACAATACAAACAAATGACAATCTGTAATAACTGACAATAAAAAAAAAACTTTTCCGCGATTACAATACTTATTGAACGTTGTAAATTTCAAAAATAATTTCTTTCGAAATCATTGTAAAAATGGATCCCGAAACGAATTTTGATTTCTTCATCAAACACGCATAGAGAACGGAGAGAAAACAAAAAGAAAAAGAAAAGCTCCTTTTGCGTTGTTTTTGTCAAAAGAAAGCATAAGAAAGTATTTTACGATTTTTCTTAACCAGAAACAAACGAAATAAAATCGGAAGGGCAGTTTAAATTTCCCGCCCAAATTTTGAAGCAAAAACAAAAGACGATCGATTTCAATAGAAATGCCAATCGCGTTTATTACGAACAGTCGAAAACAAAAGAAAATTTTTCGACGAAAATTGTATTTTAGGATATTTCTTAGCCAGAAACAAAGGAAATAAAATCGGAAGGGCAGTTTTAAATTTCCCCCCCAAATTTTGAAGCAAAACAAAAGTCGATCAATTTCTACAGACATGCCAATCGCGTTTATTACGGACAGTCGAAAACAAAAGAAAACTTTTCCGCCAATATTGTCGCTGTATTTTGAAAAAATTTCTTTCAAAAATTGCTCAAAAACAAAAGACGATCAATTTCTTAAGACATGACGAGCTAAAACAAAAAAAAAGAACTTTTCTGCGAATATTTCTTAAAGCTGTAAATTAAAAAAAAACGATTTCTTTAATAAAATGTTGCGAAAAAAAACCATTATCAAAAAAAAAAAGACAAAGAGAAAAGAAAAGTTTCGTTTGCGATATCTTTTTTAAGTCTCGAGTATTTTACAAGATTTCTGAGCCAGAAACAAAATCGGAGGGGCAGTTTTAAATTTTCCCGCCCAAATTTTGAAAAAAAAACAAAAGACGATCGACTTCTGAAGATATGCCTATCGGGTTTATTGTGGACAATCGAAAACAAAAAAGCAAACTTTTCCGCGATTATTTTTGAAAGTTGTAAAATTCAAAAAAAGATTTCTTTCAAAAAGGTTGTAAAGAAAAACATTGCTTCAGAAAAAAAAAAGGCGATCGATCCTGCAACGAATTTGGATTTCGTCATCGAATATAGAGCAAGGAGAAAAACAAAAAAAAAATGTTACTTTTTAAGAAGGTCTGTCATTAAATCAAATTTTGAAGCAAAAACAAAAGACGATCGATTTCTATCGATATGCCAATCGCGTTTATTACGGAAAATCGAAAACAAAAGAAAACTTTTCCGCCAATATTGTCTGCGTAATTTTGAAAAAAAATTCTTTCAAAAATTGCTCAAAAAAAAGACGATCGATCCCGCGACGAAATGGATTTCGTCATCAAGTATAGAGAAGGTTGAGGAGGAGGTTAAGAAAAAAACATAAGATTTGAAACAATTGGAGAAAAACTAGGGCGTTAGAGAGCTGAACGAAAAACTGCAAGATCTGAAAGGATTGGAGGTCACAAGGTGAAAGGAGAAAGCAGGGATCGAAGGTAGCTTGAGGAGGTTATGAAAAATAAGCACTCGAAGCGACAAGGTGAAAGAAGCAAGAAACGAGCTTGAGGAGGGGGTTGAAAAAACATAGGATTAGAAACTACTGAAAGGGGAAAGCAAAGAACGAAAATAGGGAAAGACTGGAGTTTTAGAGATGTAAGAGAAGCACAATAAGATCTGAAAGGTTTGGAAGGCACAGGATGGCTGGAGAAAGTAGAGAACGAGAACGAAATTAACTTGAGGAGGTTTAAAAAAAAAACTATTTCTTATTGCTTCGAATTTCTCTGATTTTGCTGCATTTGTTCTGTATTCAGATGTTCCAGGTGGTTCCAGAAATTGTGAAGTGAATATCTAGATGGCAAGAGAAAATCTCTCGACAAAAGCTACACAAAAGTTGCGTGTGATGTTGGATGGCTTGTGTGTGCTTTCGACAATGACTGCACAGAACTGCTCCTCACAGTTTTTCATTTGTTTTTTCCGCTTGCATTTAAACGTTGTTCATAACAAAACAGTAGAATTACATGAAGTTTAATTTCATTTGTTAATTTAAATGTGGTAAACTTCAATTTTCTTTTTTTAATTTTTGTGTTATGTCATTTACCATTACACTCAGTGTTGTGATTTGAGATTTATTTTTAGTACTACTACTACTACCAACAGTGAAAACGTAACAAAACTATGCCTATGAAAAGTTCAGCCTTTGAATTTCTCATGACAATGTGAGGCAGGTCTTGAATTAGATCATCGCGAAATGTTACTTGACGTTTATCGTTTTCGTTTGCTGCACCCAGAGTATTCGCCTTTTGTTTTTATCTTATACATACTCTGAATGCGCAACAACAAGAATGAAACAAAAGAAACCGCTAATAACTCAGGTTATAAACAAAACACCACATCTGTTTGACAGCTGTCATCTGTTAAACGTCAATCGGTCTAGGAAGTCATTTTACAGCATTTTCGATTCACCTGCACTGAAGTGCCGTCATTTGAAAACACTATGTGGACAGTGATGTCAGTGATATTAGTAATATTACTGTAGCACATGCATTTGGCAACGCTCCGAAATATCCGAAATCTGGACATTACCGTAGCCAATGTTACCGGTAAAATACGTTCAGAAATATAGTATAGTCGGCTAAGTAGAGCTCTAAGGAGGCAGATTTTCTAGTGTCAATTTTACGTTAAAATTATCAAAAATTAAAGCAATAATAACAAAGTAACTTTTAGTTACAAATTTGTTACAACTTTCACAACACTGATTACAGTGCACTTGTTTACGATTTATTTCCACTTTTTGCGTTTGTGTCCGCGCCAAGCTTTCGAAAGTCCGGCAACACTGCATGTGACGTTTAATTCGCCTAGCCCCCATTTTTAAAAAGTGCTGTCAGTTTCACTTTTGTTTTATTTGACTGTGTGTTGCATTTTGCTGGAAACAAACGAAATGTGTCAAACAGTTTCCTGTTTGGTATCTGCCAAGTTGAGTGACTTGTGATTTTCAAAATGACGAAGAGGCGCGGCTATACTTTTAGTCAATAAATTATATCCATATGTTTATAAAGAAATTAGTTAATTACTTTGCTGACATGTTCAGATATTTCCAAATTTAGATTCGCCAGCTGTATGGCGGCTCGTTCCAAGCAATATGTTTTGACATCTGAAAGGCCGTTTTTGTTTTCTCAAGTTCAAAGGCCAATGCGAGCGAAAAAAAAAACTTGACTTTTAAACTTCGATTTAAAAAAGAAATTAAATCAGCGGCCTCCGTTAAATATAAACTGCATTTTGATATGGTCCGACGATAAAAATAATTGGGCAAGAACATCTAAAGAAGAGGCAAGGTACATTGTTGCCACATCGAGGTCCGGTTATTAAAAATTGGCACACATCCGAATTCACGCCATTTGTTTATAAAATAAAGCTAAATTTAATTTTATGTAAACGCCAAAGCAATAATAAAAGCAAACTGCGTCGCAAGGTCGCAACTGAACCAACGAAGCAGCAGATGATAATAAAGACACTTTCACTTACCCATACAAAGAAGACGAAAATAAAAACAAAAAGCACAAACTCTTGTTTCTTTGTTTCTTCCTATGCACCTTTGAGATTTCGATACCTCTGCACAAATTACAGCGACGAGTCGAGCGAATTCTGATATTATAAGGTCGTCTCCCCTCTAGCCTATCCTTGTGAAGCTCTCCCCACCACGTTGCACGTGTTCAACAAATGAATTAGCAGCACTCGTAAACAGTTCTGGGATTTTTATTCACGAAATTTTTTAACTTTAATCTTATTGTAGACGGGCAAGATGGTGAAATAATTAGCATCTTGAACTGAAAAGTTTCGATCGAATATCTGAAAAGAAAAACGCATAGTTTAGGTACAATTTCATTTTCGCACATACGAGGGATGGACAATAATTTTTGTTCCTTGGCAACGATCATATTTGTTTACTTATTGTATTGACAAGTGACTTGTCAAGTTTGACAACTGAACAGTGTTCAAAACTTTCTCAGTACGAAATTCCCCGTTTTATTAGTAAAATTACCCTTTTGTGAAATGAAATTCAATAATAATAATAGTAAATTTAATAAAAATAAAAGTAAATAAAAGTCAGTCTTTATAAATAGCAATACATTCAATAAAAAAAAATATACAATTTAGAAACAAGAAACAAATGTTTCGATGTGATAACACCAACAAAAAACAAATATGAATCAATAAATTTCAGATCCCGGACGGCCGTCATGTCAAGAAGTCATGTCTTAGCTTAGAGCAAACACCAATTAAGAATCTCTAACCTAGATATTAAATATACAAACTCACAACTTTAGTAAATTAATATTTCAGTTAAGAATGATGTGAAACTAAAGTAAACGAAGTTTAAACTCAAAATGTCAAAGTGACAGCCGAAATCTGAAATTTTATGAATCACACGTTAACATAAAACAGAAACTAAAGTTGACGTATTTATTTCCACAAAATTCCCTCGAGGGAATAAAAAGAAATCCTAAAAATGAAAAATTGCCTGGGGTTGGCAATTCCCCCAGGGTTGCCACATTTTTTATTATGGCTAAATATTGAAAGAAAAACGAGTGTCTAATCGGAATATACCTAATTCCCAATGGTTCCTTTGAGATATTTACTGATTCCTTTACACGAATACTTCAAATTGCAAATAATTGTGATGTAATTTTGATTTGTGGTGACCTAAACGTGGACATTTTACATAATAATTTTCAAACAAACATTCTAAATGACATTTTAAATTCTTTTGACCTGCATACTAAACTGACGAACCCACTCGCATACATACAGGTCCAAATGGTATTGTGTCTGCAACTGGAATTGACTTTATGATAACAAATCTTGTGAGTGATTATGATTGCATTTTAATCGATACTAATCTGGCCGACCATCTTGGCCACTGTTTAACACTACGCTTTAGTGTTCCTAAAATGGCTTCATTATCGAAAGCCAATTCTCGTTGTGTAAATGAAAACTACATCCAAATACTGCACCAACAATTAACTATTGAAGACTGGCTATCGGTATATAAAGAATCTGATGTAAACACTGCATTAATGTATTCCTTCTGACTCTCGAATGGCATTTAAATATGTCTTGCCTTATTCGTGAAAAAACTGTAAACATTTCCCAAAGTGCAGCTAATAAATGGATCACTCCAGAAATACAAAAGGCAGGTCAAGAGATCTTTTCTCTATATACCGTTCAACAGGAGAGAGGCAGTTACAAGAAATTTACCTGGAAAAGAAGAAAAAACATCTAAATCTAAAAGAATTTATTTTGAAAATCAAATCCAAGAAGCTGATAATAAGATAAAAGGCCTATGGAAATTAATGATATAACGAAGCAAGATCATCCAGATTCTCGTATAATCTCTCTTGATATTGGGGGGACCTCTGTCGACAAACCGCTTAAAGTTGCCAATGTAGCTGAACACTCAATCAATCAACATTTTAAAGTCAATGTTTCCAAAAAGTGTACCGTTGGTTATGATGTTGGTAGATCTATGTATTTTCCAGAAATCACTGAGGAGGAAGTCTTAAGAACCATTAAGGATATAAAAGACCGCAATTCTTTAGGAGTGGATGGTTTTCCGTCGTGGATCTTCAAAGACAATGCCCACGCACTACTAACACCATTAACATACTTATTCTTTACATTGAAAGTTGCACATTTCCTGAAGTATTAAAATTGTCAACTATTCTGGCAGTACACAAAAAAGGCTAGTCATAAAGACTAGTGAAATTAACTGAAAATGTATAACTGGCAATATAGAAAGTGTTAGGAAAGAGTTTATACATGTATTTCGGCCTTATTGGGCCTTCTGTACCTTAAAAAAGTTTGGTTTATTGAAAAATTTAGAAAAACTTACCCCTTTTTTTAAATTTCTAAAATCCTAAAAAACAAGAACTAGAATTAATAATAAAAATATAAAATTCTTTTGCAAAATATACAAGGAAAGCGATTGCAATCTCTAGCAATTCACAAAAGTGACATTTTTAATATTTGTTTGATGTTACTAAGGCAACAAATTGACAATTTCTCTTGTCAGATGAAAATTATGAAATTAACTAAAATTGTGTAACTGGCAATATAGAAAGTGTTAGGACTTTCATATTTTTATTATTAATTCTGGTTCTTGTTTTTTGGGATTTTAGAAATTCAAAAGAGGGGTAAGTTTTTCTAAATTTTTCAATAAACCCAACTTTTTTAAGGTACAGAGTTCTGATGAGGCCCAATAAGATCGAAATACATGTATAAACTCTTTCCTAACACTTTCTATATTGCCAGTTACACAATTTTAGTTAATTTCATAATTTTCATCTGGCAAGAAAACTTGATTTTCTAAAGACTAGGATGATTTTGATATTCGAATACTGTGCATTCGAATGAACGAAATTCTCGGTTCTTTCGAATGCAACTGCGAAAGTTAATTCGAATGAAAAAGTTTCTCGGAATCATCCGAATTCGAATTCGAATGCGCTAGCGACGTCGCATTCGAATATGCGCATTCGAATACAGAAATCTTCGGATCACACGAATTCGAATGCAACATCGAGAAAACCATTAACACACAACGTTCTATTTAACGTCTATTATCTTCATCGGTAATTTTGAAATTTCTCAGTAAAATGTGACTTTCATTACAGAAAATTATATAGGACACACTTACAATTTTTTTACCATTTTTTTAAATTTGATACTACAATTTAAACTTGTCCCTATTTGTGTAATTTTTGTAGCAAATAATTCTACAACTGTAGAATTTTTTTCCAAAAATTTATGCAATTTATGCCTACTAAACACGTCTTCGATTATTTCGAACAAATAAATAAAAGGTACAGCAATAGGAAATTCCATTATATTGTTTCTTATTTTCATTGGAATTATATAAATAAAAAAACTGGGAATTGTGTGCGGTTCGTTTAATGCATAGAGAGTCATTGGAGATTTGCGATTTTAACTCTATTGCTGCTGTTGCATATGCCGATGTAAACTTCGGGAGAATACTCGGATTAATTTGAATCCGAATATCCGAGTAATCGGTTTGAAGGGAAATTGATTCGAATTCGATTCCGAATTCGTGCGAGAGAAAATAATCGGATTAATTTTAATCCGAGTACCCGAGTACTTGGATGCAACGAATATTTTAATTCGAATTATTTACATGACTAATAAAGATGTTACGAACAACAGACCTATATCTATTATCAATGAAGTCTCAAAAATCTTTGAAAAAATAGTTTATGAAAGAATTTAAAATTATCTAGAACATTTCAATCTATTCTCGGAATCACAGTTTGGCTTCCGTCAAGGAAAATCTGTTGTGTGAATTTCGTTGAATATGTCTATGATGCTCTGGACAATAGTAGGTGGGTTGCTGCAGTGTGTTTTGACCGAAGTCGAGCTTTGACGCCATTCAATTGAACTTTTTAAGTGAAAAACTTTGTGTACTGGAAATCAGAGGCACTATTCTCGAGTGGCTAAGTTCCTACTTACATAATCGCCAACTAAGAGTGAAAGTGCAAAATAAATTGTCGTATAAACTTAATACCAACTACGGAGTTCCGCAGGGCTCAATGTTAGGACCTCTCCTGTTTCTCATTGTTGTCAACGACTTATCAATTTTCATAAATGGGTCTGAAAAATTAATCACTTTTGCAGACGACACAACAGTATTACTGTTTGAAGACAGTGTTACCAGACTGGAAGAAGGACTTAAAGCGATTGTTTCACAGTTCACAACTAATTCTAAATTCTGACAAGATACTTAGAATAAGTTTTTATAACCGGCGCCCAGTACCAAACATGAACATCAAATTATTTAACGGGGAAATTGCTCTCTCTGAAAGTAAACGTTTGTTCGTTGTAACTATCGATAGTAATTAATCGTGGGACTTGCATGTAGTAAATGTTAGCAAAAAATTAAATAGCGCCCATTTTGCGATTTTGAATCTGAGAAGTAACTTAAGTGTATCATGCTTATTACAAGTTTGTCTTAGTCTAGTTTATAATCATTTGTCATACTGCTGTGAATTATGGGGTAACGGACATAACGCTAAAAGAATTTTTATCTCGCAAAAACGAATTATCAGGTTGATTTTCAATATTGGACAAATCAATAGACTAAAAATGAAAGCAAATTGAAAGGAAAAACAAAATTGAAGAAAAGAAATAAAAAACCAAAACAGAATTGAAACGAGACAAGTGAAGAGCGGGAAAAAAATCAAATGAAAAACCAAAGGAGAATGAAAAGCTAAATTTAAAGGAAAAATTAGAAAAAATGAACAAATGAAAAACAACAAAGCAGATATTAAATGAAAAGTCGAGGAGAAAATTAAAATGAACAACTGAATGGAAAGGAAAAATTTGAAAAAAAAACCAAAAATGAAATGAAAAAATTAAAAACAATAAAAATAAAATTTAAAGTAGAAAATTAAACAAAATTATTTTCTATTGTCCATTCTTTATCAAGCTGTTTTATAATCAGATAATTTAATGAAACAAAATTGAAGAAAGACAGGTGGTAGGTAGATACTTGATCATTCGAATGCGAATGGTTAGATTTAGAAACAAAGGTAGGTACTTTGTATTGAGGACTCTTAACCTCACGTATTACAAAATAGATAAGATTATCTTATCAATTATCTTATTTGAAACTATAACACGCCACAAATAAATAAGATTGTCTTTACTTCCTTGTAAATAAATAAATCATTTCCTGCCGCTTATCTAACGAAAAAATACACTTCTGGACAAAATTAACGGACCAACAAATAAACTACTTTTAAATAAAATATTTTTATTAAATAGGATGAAATTTAAAGTGATTCTTTTTCTATTAATTTTTTATTGAATATATTTTTAATATTTTGAATGAAAAAATTCAATATTCAACGAGAATACGGAAAACCGGGAAAACCCAATGTAAGCAACTGCACGCCACTGGTAAACAGAGCAGTATTGCCAGACGCCAAAATTTAAGATTAATAATAAATAAAAAAAAAAACAATTTGAAAAGAATGATAACAAAACAAAGAAGCAACTCCACGCCAGTGATCAATAGACCAGTGTTACCAGACGCCAAAATTTATAATGAAGGTAAATAAATTTAAGTCACCACATCAGCTGACAAAAGTCGCCAGTTATCAACCGGAAGACACAAGTTTCAATTTTTGTGCTCATTGTGATATACATATTTTGACATTTTTAATGAAGCTTGAAATATTCTGTTAAATATTTACAAGTTTAAACTTACAGTGCAATTCAGTAGATTAATAATAAATAAAAAACGAAAAACAATCGATTTTACGACACTATTTGATAATTTCAATGATGACGGAAAGTAATAAAATTCAAAAATAATGAAATTAAAAAAATAATAATAAAAACAAAAGACAATCGATTTTACAACATAATTTAATAGATTAATAAATAAAAAGAAAAGTGAAATGAGTGATGGGAAAATGTAATAAAAATTCAAAAGTAATGAAATTCAAAAAAAAAGTGAAACAAATGGTGATAAAAGTAATAAAAATTCAAAAGTAATGAAATTTTTAAAAAAAGTGTAACGAATGGTGATAAAATGTAATCAAAATTCAAAAATAATCAAATTAAAAAAAAGTGAAACGAATGATGATAAAAGTAATAAAAATTCAAAAGTAATGAAGTTAAAAAAAAAGTAAAACGAATGGTGATAAAAGTAATAAAAATTCAAAAGTAATGAAATTAAAAAAATAATAAGAACAAAAGACAATTGCTTTTGCAACACAATTTAGTAGACTAATAAATAAAAAAAAAGTCAAACCAGTGGTGAGAAAATGTAATAAAAATTCAAAAATAATAAAATTTAAATAATAATAATAATAAAAACAAAAGATAATCGATTTTGCAACACAATTTAATAGATTCATAAATAAAAAAAAAGTGAAACGAGTGGTGAGAAAATGTAATAAAAATTCAAGATAATGAAATTAAAAAAATAATAAAAAAACAAAAGGCAATCGATTTTACTACACAATTTAATAGATTCATAAATAAAAAAAAAAGTGCATCGAAAGGTGACAAAATGGAATAAAAATTCAAAAATAATGAAATTAAAAGAAAGTAAAACGAATGGTGATAAAATGTAATAAAAATTCAAAAGTAATGAAATTAAAAAAATAATAAGAACAAAACACAATCGATTTTACAACAAATTTAATAGATTAATAAATAAAAAGAAAGTGAAACGAGTGGTGAGAAAATGTAATAAAAATTCAAGATAATGAAATTTAAAAAATAATAAAAAACAAAAGGCAATCGATTTTACTACACAATTTAATAGATTAGTAAATTAAAAAAAAAGTAAAACGAATGGTGACAAAGTGTAATAAAAATTCAAAAGTAATTAAATTTAAAAAAAAAACAAGAAATCGATTTTACAACACAATTTAATAAACTAATGAATAAAAAAGAAGTGAAACGAATGGTGATAAAATGTAATAAAAATTCAAAAATAATGAAATTAAAAAAAAATAATAAAAACAAAAGACAGTCGATTTTACAACACAATTTAATAGATTAATAAATAAAAAAAGTGAAACAAATGTTGAAAATGTAACAAAAATTCAAAAATAACGAAATTTAAAAAAAAAACAAAAAATCGATTTTACAACACAATTTAATAAACTAATGAATAAAAAAGAAGTAAAACGAATGGTGACAAAACGGAATAAAAATTCAAAAATGATGAAATTAAAAAAATAATAATAAAAACAAAAGACAATCGATTTTACAACACAATTTAATAGATTAATTAGTTGTTGTGAAACATTTAACAATGTGACTACTTTTACGGGGATGGTTCACCGCCGACGTAATAAGAATGTGTCACTTGTCATCAGTAAAGGACGAGATAAATTGTATTTGAGTGAGATGTCGTGCGCCATCTATTGTAGCTTTTATTTAATAATCTGTTGACCATGCGGAAGGCAAACAATCCTTTGCTTTTTCACTATTCGTTTCAAATGGTTTCTTTTTAAATTTTGAATTGCGCTCTAAAATCGATTGTCTTTTGTTTTTATTTATTTTTTTTTTTAAATATTATTGTTATATTCTTTTTCAAATTTTCTTCGTTTGTTTGGCGCTTCTCTGATCAGACGCCCTAGTGCGTTGCACAATCTGCACAACGGGGCAGCGGCGGGCCTGCCGATTTGTCGCCTTTTTGAAAAATGTGTTGCCAATTTGATGTTAGATCTGATGTAATATTTTTGGTAGCAAACTATAGGATATATTAATAAGAAGGAACACCTCGTTATTTAGTTTCCCGAAGAAGATACTAGTCCTTAATTGAGTATCGCGACTGGTTCAGAAGCAGTCGTGACGCGGTTCCAACCGGAAGCCAACTCAATTATGGACAACGGCCGAGGAAGCTTCCAAGTTAAGCTGGTCCTTTTATTTATTTAAAATATTAATTTGAAATACAACTTGTAATAGTATTCTACATGTTTAGAAATTTGATAACAAAAATGACAAGCGTTCTGCTATTTGAAGCAGTCTCTATACAACTTTATTTTCTTTGGGCAACAAAATTAAAATCGCACCGAGACCACCAGTAACACTTGATGAGCTCAAGAATGGGAACAGATACCTCAAGAAAGTATAAGAAACTTAATCATGCCAAGAAAATTAGCAGCGTGTGTTGCTGCAAGAGAAGGGCGTACACGCTATTAATAATTTTAGTTTTGTTAACTTGTTACAAATTAGGATATAAGTTCATGAGAAGACCAATGATATTTTAAAGATTTAAAGTATTTTAAAGTTTGTTAAATTTAGTAGCCCTTAAATCAACTAAAGTGTAAGGAAACACTTAGATTTATATATTCATTCGTTTCATTAAATTTCGTTACCTTGTTGTAAATTTATTTAGAATTTTACTGGTGATCCCTTAATTTTGTCCAGAAGTTATTTTATTGTAAACGACTCTCCTCGAAAACGTGTTTTACTGCCACGTGCCAAACTAATAATAATCTACTTTGTGAGAGAGAGTACCGATAAGAAGACAGCCTTTGTTTGATTCATCAAACAATATCAGTTTATGCTTTAAGGACCTACCCAACTTTAATTGAGACATGGACATTCTCACTTAACTTCACACCCTTGTGTGCTTTGTAACATCTACATTTTTAATGCAGTTTAAAATAACATAAATATTTTCACTCACAGAAAATGATTTCGAAACGTGATAAGTATTTGGCTTGTTTTATATCAAACGCACCTTGTAGTACACCTATTTTTTTTTTAATTTGACGTTTTCACGTTTGCATTGTAAACTGTAAGTACCTATAATAAGTAAATGATTATTTTTAAGCGTACCTTTTAAATATTAAGATTTATAAAATGGAGTATCCATTTTCCAAACGCAAATAATAAAGCAAAAACCGCACACGTTAACTAAATTGCCTCCCTGAATTTTTTTATTTTATTTTTTAATAATCGGTATTAAATTAAATCGGTATAATATTATAAAATTATACACTCGTAATTAGGGTATTACATTATACCTACTGAAAATACATGCTTATGTCAGAGCATAGCCAAGCACGACGTTACGAAATTAGACACGCCTAAATAAATACATACAGATATAAATAAGTAGGTACTTACTTAAAACCGATCGTTGGATGTATGTAGTAATCACTGGCTAAATATTTAAAAGGCTCGCTTCGTAAGGAAATACTCAGCGGAACGTGGCGTAGCGTTGCGACGGCAGGCGTCGCAATCGATACTATGACGTTACACGGTCGCAGACTGCTCTTGCGGTGGACTCTGCGACGTACGCTTGGAATTCAGACTCGAATGTTCTTATTATTCCTCATTACGATCGATACCGGCGCAATAAAAAAATACTAAACGATGGCATTAAAGTTTGCGATACAGTTTCTCATTTTGTAATCAGAAAAGTAAATTATATTTATTTATAACCGTGATTCAATGATTCAATGTCTCAAGTGCAGTAAAACTCTGTATACATAACGTAGAAAAAAACAGTATAGTAAGACCCTGTATATATCAAACGTTTCCTGAAAATTAAAGCCAACCGGTTCTTTTGTTTGTCATTATCCACGGCCACCTTAGAGAGTTATTCAGTTTAAAACAAATAATGCAAATAGATCTAAAAATCTAAAAAAATATCACAAGTAGGTATAAGACATACTTAACACAAAATGTACTTTTTTAGACGAAGTAAAGAAATCATGCAGTTACAATGTGTAGAATGAGTTTGTTTATAATGCAAAACCTGTAGCATATAATAAATGACTTAAGTAAAGTAACACCCTGTATGTATATTATATATTTAATATAATACTTAAAACTACATGGTCAGAAAAACCTATAGTGTAATAAATAACATAAGTAAAGTAAGATCCTGTGTAAAAATAAAATCGTAATCGTTTTAAAACTGCATAATGTCAATTGTTCGTTGTCCGATGATAGAAAGCAATTATTGTTTGTAGTAATTTCATATTTCTACATATAAATAGGTCGCCTACAGTACATAATTGATCTAAGTGGGATGTAGATATATTTTCAAACCTACAATATATCAACTGACTCAAGTCTAGTAACACCCTGTATGTGCGAAACAAATTTTGAAACCGCGTAACTTTTGTTACACGGCGGAATAATAGAAACAAATTACTGCAATTTCGACGCTTTTGCAATGTGAAAGCGCACAATGATTTGCAATCAATAGTATACGGTGAATGGCACTATGGCATTCCGTAGCAAGCGGGTCAATGTTTATTGTTTCGGTTTGTTGTTTGCTCGGTCGGTCGTGTTCTCTGTAAAAATACACATGAAAACGCATCAATGTTCATTGACGAACAAAAAACAAAATATCTACGGGAGGACAATTAATGAAAACAAAAAAGAAAGAATAATACGTTAGAACAAAACAAAAAAAAATCGAAGTACTAAGAATACGAATAAGAAGAAACAAATGAATAACATGTTTCGTGTTGTTTCTTCTTTTACTTTTCGTCGTTTTTTAAAATTTTCTTTCTTCTTTCATCGATTACTTTTCATAATTATATTCCTTCAGCCGACAAAAAAAAACAAAACACAGCGAAAAGCAGAACTACACGAACAAAAAACAAAAGATTGACAGGAGGAAAATTAATGAACACAAGAAAGAAGATCGACGGAAGAAAAATTAGTGAAAATAAAAAGGAAGAAGGAATTATTCGTTAGAAGAAAACAAAACAATGGAAATACTAATATTATGTGCGGTTTCTTCTTTTACTTTCCGACGTTTTTTTTAATTTTCTTTCTTCTTTTCGTTGATTACTTTTTCTAACCGTAATCTTTCGGTTTCTTGTTACTGGCTAACAAAAAAAAAAAAAACAAAACAGCAACGAAAACACAATTACACAAACAAAAAGCAAAAGATTGACAGGAGAAAAATTAATGAAAACAAGGAAGAAGATTGACGGAAATAAAATTAGTGAAAACAAGAAAGAAGAAAGAATGGTAAGTTGAACAAAACAAAAAAAATCGAAATACTACGAATAAGAATCAGAAAAACAAATGACTAACGTGTTTCGCGCTGTTTCTTCTTTTATTTTTCGTCGTTTTTTTAAATTTTATTTCTTCTTTCATAATCGTATTCTTTCAGTGGACAAAAAAAACGACAAAAAAAAACAAAACACAGCGAAACGCAGAACTACACGAACAGAAAACAAAAAAAAACCAACGGGAGGAAAATTAATGAAAACAATGAAAACAATGATCGACGAAAAGAAAAATAGTGAAAACAAGAAAGAAGAAAGAATAATAAGTTAGAACAAAACAAAAAAAAACGAAATACTAAGAATAAGAATAAGAAAAACAAATGACTAACATGTTTCGCGCTGTTTCTTCTTTTAATTTTCGTCGTTTTTTTTAAATTTTCTTTCTTCTTTCATAATCGTATTCTTTCAGTGGACAAAAAAAAAACGACAAAAAAACAACACAGCGAGAGGCAGAACTACACGAACAGAAAACAGAAAATTTATAAAATGAAAAAATAACATAGAAATAAAAACAGACATTAAATAAAGACATTTGTGCAATTTTTGACGTAAAGTAAAACAAATGACAATCGAAAAATAAAAGAATTATAAAATTTAACAAAAATCAACAACAATTCTCATTAAATACACAAAACTGGGTCCACTTTCTTTCTAAAACTAAAATATGCAGATATAAAATAAAACAAAACAAAAGACGATCGACAAAATAAATAAAGAAAATTTTTTAGAAAATAAAAAGAAATTAAAAAAAATTTTCGTCAAATAAACTAAACTGGGTCGAATTTCTGCAGTTAAAATATATTTTAAGACGTTTGACAATTATGGTATTTTTGACGTAAAATAAAACAACAGACGATCAAGCAAGACATTTGATAATTGTTCAATGTTTGACGTAAAATAAAACAAAAGACGTTCCAGGATAACATTTGACAATTGTGCAATTTTTAACGTAAAATAAAACAAAAGACGATCAAGAAAGGCATTTTGACATTGTCCAATTTTTGAAGTAAAATAAAACAAAAGACGATCAAGGATGACATTTGATAATTGTACAATATTTTTGACGTAAAATAAAACAAAAGACAATCAAGCAAGACATTTGATAGTTGTGCAATGTTTGACGTAAAATAAAACAAAAGAGATCAAGGAAAACATTCGATAATTGTGCATTTTTTGGCGTAAAATAAAACAAAAAACGTTCCAGGATAACATTTGACAATTGTGCAATTTTTAACGTAATATAAAACAAAAGACGATCAAGAAAGGCATTTTGACAATTGTCCAATTTTTGAAGTAAAATAAAACAAAAGACGATCAAGGATGACATTTGATAATTGTACAATATTTTGGACGTAAAATAAAACAAAAGACGATCAAGCAAGTCATTTGATAGTTGTGGAATGTTTGACGTAAAATAAAACAAAAGAGATCAAGGAAAACTTTCCATAATTGTGCAATTTTTGACGTAAAATAAAACAAAAGACAATCCAGGATAACATTTGACAATTGTGCAATTTTTGACGTAAAATAAAACAAAAGACGATCAAGAAAAACATTCGATAATTGGGCAATTTTTGATGTAAAATAAAACAAAAAACATTTGACGTTCGTGCAATTTTTGACGTAAAGTAAAACAAAAGACGACCGAGAAAAAAAAAATTATAAAATTAAAAAAAAATAAATAAAAAAAATTTTCATTAGTTAAACTTGGTCCACTATCTTTTTAAAATTAAAATATGTAGATATAAAATAAAACAAAAGACGATCTAGAAAGACATTTGACAATTGTGCAATTTTTGACGTAAAATAAAACAAAAGACCGACGGCAGAAAAATTAATGAAAATAAGGAAGAAGATCGACGGAAAGAAAATTAGCGAAAATAAGAAAGAAGAAAGAATAATAAGTTAGAACAACACCAAAAAAAAAAAACGAAATACTAAGAATAAGAATAAGAAAAACAAATGACTAACATGTTTCGAGCTGTTTCTTCTTTTACTTTTCGTCGTTTTCTTAAATTTTCTTTCTTCTTTTATAATCGTATTCTTTCAGTGGACAAAAAAAAAACGACAAAAAAAAACAAAACACGGCAAAAGGGAGAACTACACAAACAGAAAACAAAAGACCGACGGGAGGAAAATTAATGAAAACAAGATCAAAACAAGAACAATGATCGATGGAAAGAAAATTAGTGAAAACAAGAAAGAAGAAAGACTAATAAGTTAGAACAAAAAAAAAAAAATGAAATATTAAGAATAAAAATAAGAAAAAACAAATGAATAACATGTTACGTGCGGTTTCTTCTTTTAGTTTTCGTGGTTTTTTAAAATTTTTATTCTTCTTTCTTTCTATCTTTTATTCTTAAAAAGAATTGTTGAATCACTGGGCGGTCAAATAATTTTTTTCCGACTGTTTTAAAAACAGCACAACAATCGTCTAATAGATGGCGCTGATTGTTTTTCGTTGTCAAGTACTCTAATTTTAAAACAAAATTTGTTTTTTTTTTGTTTAACGCTATTATTTATTTTTTACCTCAACGAAGAAAAATGATTTTCGCTGTACTTCGACTTTTATTTTATTATTGTTTTGTAACGGCCAATTTTCTTTTGTTTTGTATACGTCTTCCACTTTAATTCGCTTCGATCGATTTGTCGATTGTCTTTTATTCAACCTACGTTATTCGCTTTTCATTTTTAGAGTAAGTTTCCTTTCGTTCTTGTTTCGTTCACAGTTGTCAAGCAGAAACGAAATTTCGCTTTCGTTTTTTCGGCACTTATGCAAGATAATAAAACAGTTGAATAATAGATGACGCTGAAAAATGTGAGAATGTTTCTAGTTTTCCCGGAAGAATATAATGAACGAAAAACAAAGGAAGATAAATATTATCCTTTGTATGGAATAATCTACTTCAAGTGATTTGCATGCACTTGTCAAGTAAATATTCGTATTTCGTTCGTATTTCACGGCATCGGTCGTTGACCTAATTCCACTTAAAGGTCAAGTTCATGATGCCACACCGCCATATCATAAAACTATAAAAAAATCTATAGGAGGGTTTATCTGCTCGTCTGTTTTTTTTTTAACCAGGGGCGCTATGGGGCTAATTTTTTATTGAATTATTTCTCGGAAACTAAAATACAAAGAATTTTTCCCCACACTCTCGGATATCGCTTCTTTTACTGGCTTCATTTTGTCGGGTTAATTAACAGTCACCCTGTAGAAAAATGGAGAAAAAAAAGAAAATACAAATTTCGTTCGCGTTTTTTTTTTTTTTATGAAAATCCTGAATGTTTTAGACCTTTTCTTAGCCAAACACAAAAGAAATAAAATCGGAAGGACGTTCCAATAAACATCCCATCCGAAATTTTAAACCAAACACAAAACGAATTTCGATATTCTCTTCATCAGAGCCAGAAGAAACAAAAAAACAAAAGACTGTCGATATTATTAAGTCAATAAAAAAAAATAGATTGTCGATATTACGTCGAATTTTGACATCCTCAGGCAACTTCCCTATCATGCGTTGGGACAGCCTATACTTGTTTTTTTTTTTTATATTAAATGCAAACACTTTCTTGGAGCGTGTGTGAAGAGCGAAATGATGATTCGTGCATTAAAAATTTCTGATTATACGAATGAGCAATCGTCTAAAGGGGGCGTATGGCAATATCAAATTGTATAGTTTTAAATTGCAAACGTTGGTCAATTTAGTTCGATTGTGACTGTGCGCAAAAATGTGCGGACAATATTACAAATACGAAAAAGTACAAAAACCTCGCTTAAGGAAGCCCCGAAAATACGACTGGAACTCCATCCTTTTGAAGAAGGTAAAGCTGCCTTTATTTATTGTACCACCGATTTAAATGCGTTACGAAACTGACGAAAATAGGAGCGCACCTACGCCTTGCATCAAGTGAATAGTTTAATTTGTTATATCCGTAAATGATTCATAACATCATGCGAAAATTATACTTTCGGAAGTCGCCTTAAAGTTTTGCGCCATGTATTTTTATTGCGGGATATATTTAGAACATGCTAGAACAATCGATACGAGGTCGGACTTGGCTGCATGTGTTTCAAACCGATCACAGTCGAATCTGCACAATCTTTTTAGTGCAAGGACGATTTTGCACGGGGACTTGCGTATCACAGTAGGCGCGCGCTCTTTCGTTGAAACAATTTCGGGAGTTATTAAAAATTCACCGTCAAGCTGTGACATATCTTGAAGTGCGTCGAACATGGTGAAACCATCCGCAATTGGGATCGATTTGGGCACCACCTACTCCTGCGTCGGGGTTTGGCAGCAAGGAAAAGTCGAGATCATCGCCAACGACCAAGGTAATCGAACAACCCCTAGCTATGTCGCTTTCACCGAATCAGAGCGACTCATCGGCGACGCTGCCAAAAACCAAGTGGCCATGAATCCATCCAACACGGTTTTCGACGCGAAACGCCTCATCGGACGAAAATTCGACGACCCAAAAATACAGGGCGACATGAAACACTGGCCCTTCAAAGTTATCAACGACGGGGGCAAACCCAAGATCCAAGTCGAGTTTAAGGGGGAACGCAAGCGGTTCTCCCCCGAAGAAATCAGCTCCATGGTTTTGATCAAAATGAAAGAGACGGCTGAGGCGTACTTAGGCATGCAAATCAGAGACGCCGTCATAACCGTCCCCGCTTATTTCAACGACTCCCAAAGGCAAGCGACGAAAGACGCCGGTACAATCGCCGGGATAAACGTCCTCAGGATCATCAACGAACCAACAGCGGCTGCCCTGGCGTACGGTTTAGATAAAAACCTGAAGGGTGAAAGGAACGTGTTAATTTTCGACTTGGGAGGAGGAACCTTCGACGTTTCCGTCCTTACCATCGACGAGGGATCTTTGTTTAACGTAAAATCAACGGCGGGGGACACTCATTTAGGCGGCGAAGATTTCGATAACCGCTTGGTCACTCACTTCGCCGAAGAATTCAAGAGGAAGTATAAGAAAGACCTAACGCAAAACCCTCGGGCGATTCGTCGACTTCGTACGGCGGCCGAAAGAGCTAAGCGCACGCTTTCTTCAAGCACGGAAGCCTCTTTGGAAATCGATGCTTTATACGAGGGTGTCGATTTCTACACGAAAATATCCAGGGCTCGCTTTGAGGAATTGAATTCGGATTTATTTAGAAGCACCCTCGGCCCGGTGGAGAAAGCTTTGGTCGACGCGAATTTAACCAAAAGCGCGGTGGATGATGTGGTTTTAGTTGGGGGCTCGACGAGGATTCCCAAAATACAATCCCTACTTCAAAATTACTTCGGGGGTAAATCCTTGAACCTATCGATCAATCCGGACGAGGCGGTTGCTTACGGCGCTGCGGTCCAGGCGGCCATCCTAAGTGGTGATACGAGCTCCAAAATCCAAGATGTTTTGCTGGTCGATGTTACGCCGCTTTCTTTGGGGATCGAAACGGCAGGGGGCGTCATGTCTAAAATCGTCGAACGCAACGCCCGCATCCCCTGCACGCAAGCTCAGACGTTCACCACGTATTCCGACAACCAAACGGGGGTGACCATACAAGTCTTTGAGGGGGAGCGAGCTATGACGAAAGATAATAACTTATTGGGGACGTTCGACTTGCTTGGGATACCTCCTGCCCCCAGGGGGGAGCCCAAAATCGACGTGACTTTCGATATTGACGCGAACGGCATCTTGAACGTTTCGGCCAAAGAAGTGAGCACCGGGAAGTCCAAAAACATCACGATTAAGAACGACAAGGGAAGACTCTCCAAGCAAGAAATCGAAAGAATGCTCGCAGAAGCTAAGCGTTACGAAGCAGATGATAACGAGCAGAGGGAGAGGATCGCTAGGAAAAACGCGCTGGAGAGTTACGTCTTCAGTGTAAAACAGGCGGTAGAGGATGCCGGCGGTAAATTGACTTCGGGTGAAAAGGAGAAGGTTAAGAAAGAATGTAAGGATTACATGCGATGGTTAGAAATGAACCAGGCAGCTGATAAGGAAGAGTTTGATTATAAATACAAGGAGTTCCAGCGCTTCTGTAATCCCTACATGACGAAACTGCATAAGGGATCAGGTGACCGCCGTAGCACCAATCAGGATGGACCTACCATCGAGGAGGTCGATTAATTCGCAGGTCTTTATTTCAGAGTTATTTCAACTTCCAAATCAGGGTGATTTTAGTGAAAATTTAGCGAATATAGCAGGCACCTGGAGATGGTAAACATTCCGTCCATAAATAGAAAGTAGATTGTTAGTTTTATATTTTGCGTGATGTTTATAATACGAATGACTTTTTTTTTTTGAATAAATTAGTGCTTATGATGCAGTTTTTTCTTTTTAAACATTTTAGAAAATTGTAAGCCAAAAAAGAATGGATGGCATAATAAAACTCAGGCATTATTTGATTGAAAATAAAATTTCTATTGTAAGATTTAAACATATGTCAAGGTTACTAAAAATGTGACCTTGACATATCTTTCATTAATTATTTCTGGTTACTGCTATCAAATGGAGCAACTCACCAAGGATTTATAGATCCATTACATTCTTTTAATTACAAACAAATGAAAGAAAACTTTTATAATCAAATACTTATTAGCTGTGTCACAAAATTTAAGGTTTAAACAGAATGCAACAGCGCCACCTATCACTTCAAAAGATATGCGCAGATAAAACGATCAGTGAAGCCAACCCTAAGAACTTTTCATCACCAGTCTGACAGTTCAAAAATCACCAGATCAAGGTTAAAAATCACCAGATTGGGCTTCATCATTATGATTTTAATATTTAAGCAAAGCAATATTTAGTTGTTTTACTTAAAAATACAAAAGAAACATATTTTTTTTATTTCTAAACATGTATTGTTCATTTTTTTTATTATAGCCGACCAACTGCAAGTTCCTAAACTTACCAAACGATCGATCAACATAAATATATGTAATAAAAAGTGATTTGTACGTGTTATGTTTTTTTTATACGAAGAGGTCAAGAAGAATTGCTTGAGTTGGCAATACAATTAAGAGCATTTTCTTATTCGGCCATTTGCAACACTGCAAACGGATATATGTTTTGTTGGTTTATTTGATATACAATATATATTACATTTGTAAAAGGAGAATTATTCTGTTCCCACTTTTAACTTATTTCTCTGTTACTTAAAAGAGACATCTGGCGGCAAATGAGCCAATCGAGCTTCGGAATTAACAAATGGTTTACGACAAATGTTCAGCTTTCGAATTTGTGCAGGCAAGTGACATCTATTGAGTATTTAACAAACTATTTTTAGAGCGTCCAGTCGTTTCTTATTTTGTTGGCTATCTTTAATCTATGGGCTATCTGGAGAAATCTATTATATGTAGTCAGAGACAACCATGAGACGACCAAGTCAAAAGTAAAATTCTATTTGCTCAACTAAATTGGTCCACTATAAAATGAAAGGTGAATGCAGAGGGCGCTCAAAGCAACGAAGCGCGAAAATTGACCAATGACAGTTGTATTCGTATTGTAAGACAAGAACAACGCATACTGCATATGTATGTGATAGACAAAGATAGAGCACAGCTAGCAAAAGCGAATAAATTTTCAATATGAGTTGGACGTCTCATGGTTGTCTCTGCCTGTGGTTATATTAAGTTTGTTCGCGGAGCAGTTCTGGACTAGTTCGGAACTGTTAAAAACAAATGCTCGGTTTTAACGATGCTTTCAAGCGTATATCTTTCATGAATGCATGAATTTGACGATTCTGAACTGCTCCGCGAATTATTCACATATAACGTGTGTTCAATAAAAAAAAAAAAAAACGATCAAGTAGGTTGTAACACGCTTTTGTTGTCAAGATCGTACGTCGTGATAAAGGTCATTTGTTTTTCAACTTGGAGACCATGGTGAATGCAATTAAGCAGCACAGAACGTTGAAATGTTTTCAGGAAAGAGGTTTAATTTAATTAGTAATAAACGTTTTTTTTTAATAAACAGGATACAGGAAATTGTCGGATGAAAATGAAAATTATGTATTATGACGTTTGCCGATGTCAAAGTTGAAAGTTGATCGACTTTTCGCGCACAACACCGCTTGATCGTTCATTTTGTGCATTGACTTTTAACATTTGTTTTTAACTTTCATTTGACAGGTAACGGCGCGTGACGGCTGTTTAAGCCTTTATAATCATCCTATAAAATTTTCGCCGTTTTGGAATTGCAATCGCACCTAATGACCAGGCTTCTCAGATTTTTTATAGGCAATCTCGCCAACTTGTTCACAAAATATCGCCAAAACGCACCAATTTTTTTTTCTGACAATAAAAGTGAATTAAATATATTTCTTGGGTCACCGGGTCACTTAGCGGTCAGCCTGGCCGATTTTGGAAGTCGTGATGATCGGCGTAGGTTTCAATCCTACCAGGGACATGGATGTTTATGCTGTCTGATTTAGACCCAGGTTAAACATACTTCGTTAAACATACTTCGTTAAACATACTTCGTAAATGTCTTAAACAACTAATAGCCGAAGGACAAAAATGCAGCATTGCTGCGCAAAGCAAAAATAAAGAAAATATATTCTTACTTTTATAATGCCTGTCAAATGCTTCTGTTGTTGGTACCTATAACTTGAATGTTAGGAGATTTCCAAAATATCTGTTCTACATTAATCATTCATCCGGTTTTTTTAATAATTTGTCCCGCGTTCCGCTTTTTGTAAAGAATTTGCTTTTCGCCAGTTTACACCAAAAAAATAAAATATATTTTAGATTTTTAATATTTTTCTTTAAGTTTCTAACGTTTTTATAATTGTACTTTTTTTCTTATATTTACAGATGTTTAAGTTTTAAAATGTTTTGTTCTGCTGTTTTTTTGCTTTCTATCACAATAGGTAAAATTTAGTTTTTTGAACTATTTTTTTACTTTTATTCGCAATACCCCCTCTTCAGGGGTCAATTTTGTGCCATCTTACCAAGATTAAAATTTGGTCACTTTAGAGTATAGGCATTAGTGATAAATCAGGATTCCAATAGAAATCCTAAAATTTTGGCACTAACAGGTGTTATAGGAATAAAAACAAACAAACTTTAGTATGTATACTTTTTCCAAAAAAAAAAGTAAATTTCCTACGTATTTTACAAGAGACACACTAAAATTAGGAAAGAGAACAAATGAAAACCAAAAATGAAATGAAAAAATTAATGAAGTAGCTAAAAATGAGAGGAAATTGAAAGGGAAAAATAAAAATGAAATAAAAACCAAAACACAAAGCAAATAAAGAATGAAACGACGACACAAGTGAAAAAATTCAAATGAAAGAAAAAATGAAACAAAAGAGTAAAAGTAGAGGGAAAATTAAAAAAAAAAACAAATGAAAACAAAAACCAAAAATGAAATGAAAAACAAAAGGCATATCTTAAGTGAAAAGAAAAACGAGTGAAAAAATAAAAAATGAAGGAATCAAAGGAAAGGTCAAAGGCAAATGAAAAACTGAATGCAATAAAAAAATTTGAAAAACAAAAGTCAAACAAAATTTAAAATATAAAATAAAACAAACGAAGAACGAAAGTTGTTATAGACATTGCGATCGTCATTTGTTTTTCTGTTTCGTAAAATTTACGATCACTTGTTTTTTTGAAGTTATCATTTTCATTCTCTTCTATGCCGATTATACTTTTCGAATAATCCAAAATATATTTTTGTTTTTATTTGTTATCTGATGTTATATAATCATTTGTACGTTTCCCCTTCGTTCTCTCACGAATATTACGATTGTCATTTGTTTATCTTGCTTTCTTGAGGAATTCTTATTGCTTTCCATTTTGATTGGATTTCTCAATCGCCCAAAAAAAGTTCTTAGTTTTCTTTTGTTTAACATAAACTTTTCAGAAATTAGATAATTTAATTTATTTTCAGATTTTTGCATTTTTTTCCCTTCGTTAACGTTGCGATTGTGATTTGTTTTCCATTCTCTTTTCTTACGTTTATATATATTTTTTATTGTGATCGTCATTTACTTTTTCCATAGAAATAAAGAAAGCAAACAACCATAGAATGGAGAGTGCGCTCGGGAACAGCGCCCCCTAACTGTGACCTAAGGTATTAGCAGCTGCCATGACAGTTGCGGTCAAAACCGGCTGAAACGATAGTTGTGTTGATGACACTGCTGACAATATGGAAGGTGCGTTAAAAAAAATCATTTATCAAGAAGGCTCTGAACTTGCTTTTACTTTATGATGGCTATGAGGGCACGTCGTAGCTTAGTACGTATGTTGAAACCTTGAATTACTGCGTGCTATCGACAGCGTCAACTGTTAAAGATTTTGTTTACATCTTCGAGGTATTTGTAATAAAATAAATGTTTTATTTCATTGATTGTGTTTTTTTATTATCCATTTTGTAGAAAATCGTAATTAAATGGATATTAATAAGTTAGGCTATGTTTGTAATAATCGTCTAGCTATCACGTGACTTTGCAAAATTTGCATTTGACATATGAAACAAAAGAAATATGAAAAAAGGCAAAACGAAAAGCAATTGAAAAAGAAATAAATCGGAAACAAAGAGTAAGCAAAAAAAATTAAAAAAAAATCAAATGGAAGACCAACGGCAAGTGAAAAACTAAAAGAAAAAGGAAAACTATGGAAAAACGGAAAGCAAGTAAAAAATGAAACGAGATAAGCGAAAAACATGGAAAAAATTAAAACGGAAAAATCAAATAGAGGACCAAAGGTAAATGAAAAACTAAAAATAAAGTTAAAATTTAAAAAAAAAAACAAACAAAAAATGTTTTTATGACGTATGGATGCTACTTTGACATATCACATCGAATTCTATATTACCAAGTGAATGAACTTTTATTTATTTTTTTTTAATAAAAAGCAAATATCGAAAGAAGAGATACAAGTGAAAAACAAGAAGGAAATGCAAGACCAAAGGTGAATGAAAAATTGAATCGAAAGGAAAAATTTGAAAAACAAAAACAAAAAAAACATCAAAAACCGAAACTGAAATGAAAAATTGAAAAACCAAAGGCAGACAATATTTAAAATAGAAAATAAAACAAATGAAAAGTGAAATATTACGCGTCATTTGTTTTGCTGACTTTTATTTTTTCGTAATATTCATCAACACAACACAACTCAACTCAATTATTATTCATACATAGCCAGTATTAAGTAGTACATGGATATACAGGGTGAGCCAAATTTAACACTTTTAATAGGAAACACCTATTTTTAGAAGAGTTAGACAAGAACTGACCTCAGCTCCTGGAGCTCGATTTTTAAGACAAAATTAATGGTGAAAACCGCATTTCCACATCTTGTACCGCTTAGGAGCTACAGGGCGTTTCTCAAAACTCTACGATTTCTAAAAACCTTGATAACTTTTTTGTTTATGAAAATTTTTGATTTCTGTAAAAACTTCTTTAAGGCATTTTTCCATGCAATCACCCTGTATAATATTGAATAAGTCATATTCCAAGTGACGCTTAAGGTTAAGCAGAGCTTAAGTGCAATGAACTTAATGGTTAATATCGTTGTTACATAAATGTAGAAATAAATGTTTATCAGTTGAAAATACGAGTTTCTAAAATTAATGAAATGCCTTTACTAGTATCTTTATTGTAACATTCTTTTTTAACATTCTTACATTAAAATACGAAATTACAAGCGAATTTTTTATATCCCCAATATCATTGAGGATGTATTTCTGTTTACTATTATCTATGAAAACGATGCACATTTGTAACACGATGACTTTGTTATTGTTTTCCAAATCACATTACCGGCTATTTATTCCATAATTTGTGCCTAGCATTTTTTGAAGGATCAATGCGAGCAAGTTGGCATTTTCGGTACGCCAAATCTAAATTGTGAAGCCCTGGGATTACCGTTGTTTTGCGATGCATTTCTTATAGTCCTTTTTCATCCAACATAAGAGTTCCTAGTAATGGATTATCATCAGAATTGACAACGGATTTTATTTTGTTGAAACTTCCTCTTGTGATTCGGGGACTAGCATCAATATTTTGTGCCCACGCCGGAATTATTCGAGGATGAGGTAATTCAACAAACTTTCTAATATACCTGTACGCCCGCGCAGAATAAAAATGCAGTGTAATGGCAAATTGTTTCACCGACTCAGGATATTCACCATTTTTGTAACCATTTCTCTGATTCAATAGTAAGTCTTTTAGGACTCCATCGAAACAATTTGCTTTTACTAAGTTACCATTTTCGGAGAGTCTTTTCCGTAGGCCGCCGACAATTTTTTTCGATTCGGCAAGTTTATCTTGTTTTCTTTTTAGACGTTGCCTTAAAGTGGCTATCGTGCGCTTTTGTGATTTAAGGGTTTCAATTAAGTCATTGTTTGCTTGTTTCAATTTTCTGGGATTTGGAAGACTATAGTTGTGATCTTTAGTGACGTATCTACTATCACCAGTAGGTGTGTCATGGCATTTTGGGATCTCATTTTCTGTAAAAAACAATACTTTAGGGGCCGGTACTTGGATCACCGATTAACTTTAACCTTTGGTTTATTTGGCATGTAAATACAATTGTTTCTATGAGGATAAAGCAATTATTAAAGTTAATCAGCGAGCAAAGTACCGGTCCTGTAAACCCGGTTACATAAAGTTAACCGCCCAATAAAAGTAAACGTTGCTATGGCTACACATGTTAGGAGTATAGAAGTATTTATTTTAACCCAGGTAGGCTGAGCCCCAGAATTAACCCGGTGGATACACCATACTCTCTTTTTCACACTCTTACAGGCACTAACTCTTCTCTCTCACATTTCTAACCCAGTTAGGAACCGTGGCCATAGTTAACTTCATGAAATTTTCCAAAAACCCACCTTATAGGTATAAGGGATAGTGAACTTAATTTACTATGAACAAATGACTACTATGACATATAAATGATAAATTATACCTGCTCTAGTATTTGACTCCAATTTTAGTTTCTTCGAAGGCAACGTGTTGGATTCCTCTATATCAATGTCTCGCTCTTTAGGACATGATTTTGATTTCTTCTTTTTTACTGGACGTGAGGAAAAATTAAATATTGAGGGCACAGAATTCAATACCAAACTTCTTCGATCGTTATTGTATCGAAAACATGTTTCTTCGAAATGCTGGGAGCATATGTAGGTATGTGCCGTTGGCTGCCATTCGTCTCTTTTCATAGCAACTATCCATTTTTTAAGTAGTTTTTTATTATCCATAGGAAATCTAAAAATGCAAAAACTAAGGTTAAGTAATGTTACACGTCGACTTAATTTGTTTTTTGATTATTACGTTCATCATTGGTGAGGTATTAATTCAATTTATCTATATATGAATTTTGGTAATTTAGAGGTTAGTATACTTACTTGTAAAACGATATATTCCCATTTTTCTTTCTTCTATTGCTGCAATTTATAGCCGAACAAGCAGCGGGCATTTTCTATTTGTAGAAATTACTTTAATTAAACTATGTAATCAGCAAACAAATAAAGCGCGTTCAATAAAAACCGTTATCAAGTAGGCTTATTGGCTTATGTCTTATGTCAAATCAAATGCAAATTTTGCAAAGTCACGTCGTAGCTAGACGATTATTATAAACATAACCTAACTTTTTATATCCATTTAATTACGATTTCCTACAAAACGGATAATAAAAAAACACAATCAATGAAATAAAACATTTATTTTATTACAAATACCTCAAAGATGTAAACAAAATCTTTGACAGTTGATAGGACGCAGTAATTCAAGGTTTCAACGTACGTACTAAGCTACGACGTGCCGTCATAAAGTAGAAGCAAGTTCAGAGCCTTCTTGATAACGGATCTTTCTTGAACGCACCATTGTCAGCAGTGTCATCACACAACTGTCATTTCAGCCGGTTTTGACCGCAACTGTCATGGCAGCTGCTAATACCTTAGGTCACAGTTGGGGGCGCTGTTCCCGAACGCACTCGCCATTCGATGGTTGCTTGCTTTCTTTGCTTTGCGCAGCACCCGCACACTTTTGCCTTTCGGACTTAAGGCTTCTTTACATAGAAAAGTGCGAGTACACTTCTGCTAAGGCCGAAGTTTAACATGTGTTATGTAGATGGCAATGTTTACATAAAAGCGTGCTTGACACATGTCAATGCAGAAGTTTGGAACTTCCAAACTTTATGCGTACCCTACCTGGTGTGTGCGCGTTATGTTTACAACCGACATGGACGTGGAACTCAGTTTTATTTTCCTGACAAGTGAATAAATGATTTAATAAAGATCGACCAATTAAAAAAAAAACACAAATGATAATCATCTCACAAAAAAAGCAAAAGACAATAGACGACAAGAAGAACGATCAATCAACTGACAAAGAAAAAACAAAAGGCAGTCGACTAATAAAAAAAAAAGACGTCAAGCGCGTAACGAAACTAATGAAAAAATAAATAATTCAATAAAGATCGACGAATTAAAAAAATGATAAATGACCAATTAAAAAAATAAAAAATAACAATCAACTCACAAAACAAACAAATGACAATCAACTCGCAAAAAAAACAAATGACAATCAACTCGCAAAAAAAACAAATGACAATCAACTCAAAAAAACAAATGATAATTAACTCATAATAAAACAAATGACAATCAACCCACAAAAAAAAACAAATGACAATCAACCCACAAAAAAAAAACAAATGCCAATCAACTCACAAAAAAAAACAAATGACAATCAACATAAAAAAACAAATAACAATCAACTCGCCAAAAAAAAGAAATGGTAATCAACTCACAAAAAAAAACAAAAGAGAATACACTAATAAGAAGAACCGTCAATCAACTGACAAAAAAACAAAAGGCAGTCGACAAATAAAAAAAAAAGACGTCAATCGCGTAACGAGACTAATGAAAAAATAAATAAATAATTCAATAAAGATCGACGAATAAAAAAAAAATAAATAATAAATGAATAATTAGAAAAAAAATGACAATCAACTCTCAAAAGAAAAACAAATGACAATCAACTCAAAAAAAAACAAATGATAATCAACTGATAAGAAAAACAAATGACAATCAACTCATAAAAAAAAACAAATGATAATTAACTCATAAAAAAGACAAATGACAATCAACCCACAAAAAAAAAACAGATGCCAATAAACTCACAAAAAAAAACAAATGACAATCAACATAAAAAAACAAATGACAATCAACTCACCAAAAAAAAAGAAATGATAATCAACTCACAAAAAAAAAAACAAAAGAGAATAGACTAATAAGAAGAACCGTCAATCAAGTGACAAAAAAACAAAAGGCAGTCGACTAATAAAAAAAAAGACATCAGGCGCATAACGAGACTAATGAAAAAATAAATAAATAATTCAAAAAAGATCGACGAATCAAAAAAAAAAAATGATAAATGAACAATTAAAAAAAAACAAATGACAATCAATTTACTGCGACGCATCCAAATGTCTAAAAATATACAGGGTGCTTCATTAAAATTAATTGGTTTCCACGAACCACCATTTTTCTGACCACTCTCTATAGTTCAAAATAATTTTGCAATATGTTCCGTATTGTCTAATATAAACTTATTTATAGATTTTTTCTTAATTTTTTGCCACACAGAAAAATACGCATCATTGGGCAACTCTGTACTGCGCGGATTTTTGAGTAAGTCATGTGTATTGCCTATACAAAAGGGGTTTGATTCGCTTTAAATAAATCGTAGACTTTCGTAGATCATCGATGAAAGTCACTTATGCAGATCAGTTCTATAAACGCACTGCATTTCTGTTCTTACTTCGACGATGCGTTCTTCTACTTCCAGCGCACTTGAGTCAAAAGAATAGCGCCTAGGGCTGCGTGCAAATAACTTGTATAAATAATTTCTCCAAAGAATTTTTTTTTAAATAATTTCATACAATTAATTAATTTTGATATTGAAAGTGTCAAATTTTGCTTGTCAGTTGTGTTGCCAGTGACAACACCGAAAAAGTAATCAACAATGAGAATGACGTCACACTTCTTTAAGCAATTATTTTTGAAGATGTCGCCTTACAATATCCAAGTGTTCACTTGTTTTATTGATTGAAGTTCAAATTCATGAGAAAGTTAACATTTCTAATACTGGTTGTACCTTTCAAAACTAATATTCAGCATTGCCAACCCAAGCAGTGTTTCTTGACCACTTTGTAGCACTTGTTTTGTACGTAAAAGCCGCGTTAAGGTTGTTTCGCCCAAAACAAATTAATCAAATAAAAAGCACCAGATTTATCACAAAAACAAAAAAATCTTTAAGGCACCATAAGAGTGTAAATATCTCCGGATCACCAGCGACAGATTGTAGGTTATGTAATTGCGATTTAATTTGAATTTGAAATGTCAACTGACAGATTGTAGGTTATGCGATTACGTTTTCATTTTAATTTTAAACGCCAACTGAAGCTTGTAAAGTGACAGCCGTCAGTGTCAAGCCGTCAACAACCGGAAGTTACTCCGGTTGTTTCATTTAAAACTAATATTCAGCATTGCCAACCCAAGCAGTGTATCTTGATCACTTTGTAGCACTTGTTTTGTACGTAAAAGCCTTGTTAAGGGTTGTTTCGCCCAAATCAAATTAATCAAATAAAAAGCACTAGATTTATCTAAAAAACAAAAAAAATCTTTAAGGCACCAGAAGAGGTAAATATCTACAGATCACCAGCGACAGATTGTAGGTTATGTAATTGCGATTTAATTTCAATTTGAAATGTCAACTGACAGATTGTAGGTTATGCAATTACGTTTTAATTTTAAACGCCAACTGAAGCTTGTAAAGTGACAGCCGTCAGTGTCAAGCCGTCAACAACCGGAAGTTACTCCGGTTGTACCATCTGAAACTAATATTCAGCACTGCCAACCCAAGCAGTGTATCATGACCACTTTGTAGCAATTGTTTTGTACGTAAAAGCTAAGGTTGTTTAAGGTTGTTTCGCCCAAAACAAATTAATCAAATAAAAATCACCAGATTTATCTAAAAAACAAAAAAAAACTTTAAGGCACCAGCGACAGGTTACGGGTCATATAATTGCGATTCAATTTGAATTTGAAATGTCAACTAACAGATTGTTGGTTATGCGATTACGTAATGCCAATTGAAGCTTGTAAAGTGATGGCTGTGAGTGTCAAGCCGTCAACAACCGGAAGTTACTCCGGTTGTATTATTTACAACTAATATTCAGCACTGCCAACCCAAGCAGGGTATCTTGACCACCTTGTAGCACTTGTTTTGTATGTAAAAGCCTTGTTAAGGTTGTTTGGCCCAACGAATTATTAATCAAATAAAAATCACCAGATTTATCTAAAAGCAAAAAATCTCCAAAGCACCAGAGGAGTAAATATCACCAGATCTGGCGTAAAGTCATCACACTTGGCAACACTGCGTCGGTAAAACAGAAAGCGATAAACAACATTTTAACATTTTCGATCTTATTGTGTTTGATAATTATTTTTTAACCTGTCTTTATAGCTTTCTCGATCGTATTGTATTTGATAGTAGCTGACTGTCATTATTCGCTTATTTTGTTACATTTTGCGTATCGTCGAGTTCCGTCACATTTTGAGGACAAAATTTGGAACTATTTGGTGAAAAGATCGACACAATCAAATAAAAGAATAAACAAATGAGCGAGGTTGTCAAGAGCAACGCAATCCCAAATTTTCAAGTTACATTAGGCCTGTTCCATTTGACAGAATTTCTAGTTCTGAGCTGTTCAAATCATGTGTAGTATGAAATTCATAATCAATTTTGTGTACTGCTCATGTTCAGTGTGATTTTGAACGGTTCAGAAATTAAAATCCCAACGAATGGAATAGACCTATTAAGAACAACAACTTATTGTAGCTCCCTCGTAGATAAAATAAGAATATAAAATAATCTTGCATTATTTATTGCAAAACTGCAATGATATGAGTGCGGAATCGCTTCGAAATCATAAGCAGTGTTTAGCATTCACATTCACATTTAGTGAAATAAGTATTGGTCAACAGCCATTTATAAATCTCAAGAGAGGGAGGCCGCATAACTTCTTCTTAAGTTAGCTTAACAAAGCAGCCATGACGATCGTAGCGCTTCGCTAAGGTTAAGTTCCAGTGATTTTCTTCTTGTCGGTTGAGACATCCGCGTCGCCGAAAATTTTAATTTCACCAGTGAAACAGTGAACTATGAGAGAATATCGCTGAGACTTTCTCGTTTTCTTACTTTTACGTGCAACTCGCGAAGGTTACGATTCGGAGTTTGTGGGTAATAATTGATAGCGCAGTTAGTTCGAAAAGTGATTGTGTCTGGGCAACGTGTTTCCTTGCGATTTAAATGTCTTGGTGCGTTCGCGTGTTTGGTTTTTACTTTTTAGTTTTTCTCCGCACGTTCGTGAAGCATTCTGCTAACTCAAACGGCACATAGGATGGAAAGTATAGCGAACAACAACTTGGTGGTGAGCAACTTACCTGAGGTGAGAGAGATTCTTTGAAACGTTCGGTCACCTGTTGTTTTGTTTGAACGATTTGAAGCTGTTGCTGCTGCTGCGTTGCGCCGCCCGCTCGAATGCCATTCAATAACGTACCTGCTTCGTTCTCAAATAAATCTTCATTGCGTTGGAATGTTCATGTTTACAAATTTGTTATCAAAACATCAAGACGCTCGCAGCACAATTTTTAATGTGGAGATTTTATAGAGAAAAAAAACATTATTTTTTTCTAAACGGGGGGCGGAGTTTAAACCCTTCGAACTGCCCTCTGTGTGTGTGTACGACCTTGACTTATTTATTTATTTATGCGAACGTATCGGGTGTCCCATTTATTGTATTTCCTACCGGGTGTCCCATTTATTGTGTTTCCTACCGGGTGTCCCATTTATTGTGTTTCCTCCATACCCCCTTAATTTTCTATACAAAAAAAATTCCAATAAATCATCTGATGCATATTTAATATTAATATTGTTCGATTACTTCCGTTGTTTCAAATTTTTTGTTGATTGACTCGACTTTATGTTCCAGCGTATTACTGATAAAGTCAAAGATAGTTCACATAAATCAATTCAAATCAGATAGATTATTCAGTGTTGTCGATTTTCAACTTTACGTAAATTTGGCTTTAATTTGGAGTGACCTTAACGTTTAAATCGACATGACATTCGTTGCCAAAATTTAGTTACATCCATGAGAACCACATTCTCACTAGACTCACGGCACACTGCGATAATAAATAGTGAAGCAATAGACAGTTGTTAAATTAACTAAAAATTCACTTACGTAATTGTTTACGTAGTTTTTGATTTATTATTTATAGTGTGCACGACATGAAAAATACACTTTTAAAACACTTTTCTCGCATTAAAATGTAATTCCAAGTAAGTTTTTATTTTGCGTTTTATTTTCTTTATTCCTGAAATTTGCTTTTTTTTTATTCCTCATTTTAATTGTTTTGTTCTCTTGTTTTATTTTCAAAACTATCGTCTTTTGTTATTTCAGTAAATTTTACTACTAGTTTTTTTTTTTTTATATAAACGATTGTCTTTTGTTTCTCTTTTGGTCGTCGCTAATATTTTGCGTTTTTTTCTTTATTCTTGAAATTTGCTTTTTTTTTAAATTTCCTCATATTAATCATTTATCATTGTTTTATTTTCAAAACGATCGTCTTTTGTTATTTCAATTGATTTTACTTTTATTTTTTTTTATGAACGACTGTCTTTTTTTTTATCTTTTCGTCGATAATATTTTGTGTTTTTTCTTTATTCTTGAAATTCGCTTTTTTTATTTTCCTCGTTTTTAATTGCTCTGCTCTCTTATTTTATTTTCAAAACTATCGTCTTTTGTTATTTCAGTTGGTTTTACTATTAGTTTCTCTTTTTTTTGTTTTTATAAACGACTGTCTTTTGTTTCTTCTTTGGTTTTTCGTCGCTAATATTTTGCGTTTTTTTTTTAATTCGCTTGTTTTATTTTCAAGACGATTGTCTTTTGTTATTTCAGTTAATTTTACTATTAATTTTTTTTATGAACGACTGTCTTTTGTTTTTTTTTTTTTGATCTTTTTGTCGCTGATATTTTGCGTTTTTTTTTCTTTATTCTTCAAATTTGCTTTTTTTATTTTCCTCATTTTAATCGTTCTCTTGTTTTATTTTCAAAACGATCGCCTTTTGTTATTTCAGTTGGTTTTACGATTAGTTTTTATAAACGATTGTCTTTTGTTTTTTCTTTGGTTTTTTCGTCGCTAATATTTTGAGTTTTTTCTTTATTCTTGAAATTCGCTTTTTTATTTTCCTCATTTTTAATTGTTTTGCTCTCTAGTTTTATTTTCAAAACGATCGTCTTTTGTTATTTCAGTTGATTTTACTATTAGTTTTTTTTTTGTTTTTATAAGCGATTGTCGTTTGTTTTTTCTTTGGTTTTTTTCGTCGCTAATACTTGCGTTTTTTTCTTTATTCTTGAAATTCGCTTTCTTATTTTCCTCATTTTTAATTCTTTCGTTCTCTTGATTTATTTTCAAAACGATCGTCTTTTGTTATTTTAGTTGTTTATTTTTTTATAAACGACTGCCTTGATTTTTTTTGGATCTTTTCGTCGCTAATATTTTGCGTTTTTTTCTTTATTCTTCAAATTTGCTTTCTTTTATTTTCCTCATTTTTAATTGTTTTGTTCTCTTGTTATATTTTCAAAACGATCGTCTTTTGTTATTCGAGTTGATTTTACTATTAATCTTTTTTTATGAACGACTGTCTTTTGTTTTTTTTTGATCTTTTCGTCGCTAATATTTTGTTTTTTTTTTTTAATTTTTCCTCATTTTATTTGTTTTGTTCTCTTGTTTTATTTTCAAAGCGATCACATTTTAATGTTTCAGTTGTCTTTTACTATTTATTCATTATTGCCTTTTGTTTTTGCTTTTTTATCTTTTCGTTCTCGGTTTTTGTTTTCTTTATTTTCCTGGCTTTAATTGTTTTGTTCTTTTGTTTCATTTTCAAAACGAAGGTCTTTTGTTATTTCAGTTGGTTTTGTTATTAATTTTCTTTATGTTTGGTTTTCGGTTTTCTTTAAAGTTTTCCTCATTAATGTTTTGCGGTTTCTTTTTTTTTTTTTTTGTTTTTTGAATTCATTCGTAAGATGATCGCCTTTTGCAAGATTGCTATTCATTTCATTTCTTTGTATCTTTGTATTCTCTCCGTTTTTGCTCATTTCAGTAGTTTTTTTTTCTTTCTTATTTTATTTTTAAAACGATCGCTTTTTTAATACTTTAATGAAACCCTTAGTTTTCTATTTAAAAAAAAATTACCAATAAATAATAATAATAATAGAATGAATGAGAAACAAATGAACGTCAAGTGTTCTGCGGAGGAAGTTTGAAAAAACCAACACCAACGACTATTCCATTTCGTCCACCCTTTCTCTCTCAAAAAAGAAACAAAGGAAATCGAAACAAACTGCATCGAAATCGAATAAAACAAAATTCAAAAATTTTCGGGAATTGTCTTTCGGTTACAGAATTATCTTTATCGAATTATTCTTTGTAATAAGGTGGGACGCTTCACATCTGATGGCTTTTGAAATATTCTCTGGCGCACTGTCGGAGAACCGTCGATCTATTGTTTCCATCTTTGACGTTTCCATGTCGTTTGCTTAGGTTTTCTTTGATAATCACAGTCAATTTACGCAAACAGTCCTTTAACAGAAGATGAGTGAATTATAAAATGAAATAACACCTCCCAAAAATAGAGGAGTTATTTCATAATTGGTTCCTGTCCAAGGAGGATTTTGCTTGCAATGGAAAGAAATATTTTATAACGTTTCATTTGCCCATGCAAATTCGTAAACATAGAGCAACGCTGTCTCGTCTCTTTAAATTCTATTCAGCATGAAAATGTATCGGCACTCCATAAACATGCTGAGCTTACAAAGTAAGGTGTGTCGAACAAGTGATATAGGTAGAAGCAAACACAAAGAATGTGAACGTTCAGGTGTTTGCTCAGTCTGAAACGCGTAGATTTGCTGCTTGCTAATGCAACGCACAACACAATTGTATGAGTACTTATTTTCTAAATTTTTTTTGTAGATCAAGAGGAAGTTATTTTGGTATGCGGTTGGTTACTGTGACATTTTTTTTAATTACCTACCTGGCTTTGGCTGATGTGATTAAAGAAAATTCTTGTGAGCGAAAGTAGATGAAAGCAACAAATAATATATATGGCGTTAACTGTTTGATAATGGTTTAACAGCTGAAAGTTGAAATAACTTTTCTAATTTACAAATTATTTTTAATAGACTTTTCACATGTCATAAATTGACGTTTATTAAACACAATTCAAATAGTGTGCCATGAAACACTTAACAATAGCAAGGCATTCTCTGCTAGGAAACGAATAGTCAACAAAAAGGCTTAATTGTTGACACCTTTTTAAGTCTTTTAATTAATAAAGCGTGCTTTTTGTTTCGAAAATTAGTGAATTTGTTCGCATTAAGTTAATTAAATATGTCTAGACGCCATTGTAGACCAGAAGAAGTATCACAAATGATTATTCTTCTTCGCGAAGGACATTCACAGAGAAAAGTTGCTGAAATTCTAAATACCAACAAATCTGTGGTACAGAGGCCGCAGCACGGTTCAGAAACACTGGTAGTTTCAAAAGAAGACGTGGACAAGGTGGTAAAAAAAAACAACGCGCAGAGAAGATCGCTTTATCGAACTTCAGAGTTTAAGAAAGCGGTTTGTAACATCTCGTGAATTAAAAAATGATCTTCGATTAGCCACTGGAAAAGAAATTTCTACCAAAACAGTAAGAAGAAGACTAAAAGAAGTCAATTTGTCTGCTAGAAAACCAGCAACCAGTCATTTAAACAACAAGAAAAGGTTCCTCATTAAACATGGTGATGGTCATCATTAAATCTGAAAATCCTAGTTTGTTTTTTAATATTATTGTTCATAGTTTTGATTGAATTGCACTTTTGTTTCTGTCCATAATTGTCCTAAGCATGAACTATGAACTAAGAATGGTTCGTCTCAGCATAAGTATTCGGGCGACGCTAAATAATAGCAGAAGCAGACAGTGAAATAATTTCTGGAATATTTCAAATATCATGTGGTTTCTTGGTTCGTAATTAAATGGGTAATAATTACTCGTTCCCGTTTTCCTTGCCCATAATACGTACGCTATAAATCTAATTGGTTACCATTCATTTAAGCGACTATAATTTACATCGGCGAAACTAGATCGAATTGTTGAATGTATCTGCATATGTAATGCCTGAGCCTTTCAGCTTGTTATTTAGTTTTCGGGAAAAATTGCTTTAATTAATTACTTATGAATGCGAGCAGTTCTTGTCTGGAAAAAATATGAAAAAAAAAAAGAAAAACACGTCCCGTCTGTAACTGCACATGTGCGTCTCTTCTGGTGTGCAGAATACTTATCAGATTGCTAAAATAACTTTGGCGAAAGTTACAATCGTAGCAGCATTTAATACTTTGTTCTTTTTAAGTTACGTAGTGGCAGAATTTACTTCTCACCATTGTTCCTAGAATGTGGAAATCCGGTTAGGTGTTCGTACCTACTTACAGGCGAAGAAGAAAGAATTTATGTGTGAACGTGACTAATGCTCAGAATTTCTCAATTGGTTGACAATAGGGTCCGCACAGCCACTAGATTGGATTGATACTAAACAACCTGTCAAATTCACCGTCTTCATTAAATTGTTAATTTGTCACAGTTCGTTTCAAGTTGTCGCAATCTCAGATTAGAAATTTCGCTCTCCTTTTCTGTAACTCTGTTTTCTATCTATTGAGACAGAAGAACGATCTCAAGGTCATCACATAAAGAAGAGGGCCACAACGAAACCAAGTATTAGTACACGAAAAGGCACACTCAAGAAGACTTATAGCGGCAAATAATAACGAGATACAAGATTTTAGGAAAAGAAAATAAATAATACATTTCAAGGTTAAATGGTGCGCGAAACTACAAAACGTCAAAATATTTTTTGAGGTTATGTCAAAGATTATTTTCGTTGTGGTTAATTTATTCGTTACGTGTTTTTCATTTGGGCTTCGAACATTGTGATTGATTTTTGATTAAAATCCTGCCACACGAAAGCCAATACACCTCGATTTCGAGTTGTCCAAATGGCGAAGTCAAATTCAACGAAAATAATCTTACTTGGTCGTTATTCATTAAACTCGTTTGGTGTTTGACTTTTTTGATTAGTCGACTGTCAATTTTATTTCTTTGTTTAGTTTATTGTCGTTTGTTTTCCTTAATTCGACAATTGTTTCTGTTAAGTTGATTGTCTCTTTGTTTTTTCTTTTTCATTAGTCTCGTAAGGTGATTGGTTTTCTTTTTATTAATTGACCGTCATTTATTTTTCTTAATTAGTCGTTATTGATTTACTTATTTATTATCGATTGACGCTTTCTTAATTGGTCGATTGTCAATTGTTTTTCTTTACAAGTTGATTGCATTTATTTTTCTTAATTGGTTGTTATTCATTTATTTATTCATTAATCTCGCTTGGTGATTGGCTTTATTTTATTAATCGAATATTTTTCATTGTGAGTTTATTGTCATTTGTTTTTTTTTTGAATAGGCCATTGTCAAGTTTGATTGTCATTTATTTTTCTTTGTTTTCTCAATAGTCAGTCAATGTGACTGACTTTCTTATTAGTTGGCCGTCATTTGTTTTTCTTAATTGATCGTTATTGATTTACTTATTCATTATCTTAAAAAAAAATTGTTGCTACTCTTCTGCTGACGAGGCCTCAAACAGGGCCGAAACAGCTGCACATAAGATCCTCGAGGAATACTTATTTATTATCGATTTGCGCTTTTTTAATTAATTAGTCGATTGCCATTTGTTTTTCCTTATAAGGTGAGTGTCATTTATTTTTCTTAATTGGACGTTATTTTTTTATTTTTTTTCTTATCGATTGTCATTTGTTTTTCTTTGTGAGTACATTGTGATTTCTTTATCTTAATTAGATTGTTTTTAAGTTGACTGTCATTTGTTTTTTTTAGTTGATTGTCATTTATTTTTCTTTATTTCTTCATTAGTCACGTTAAGTGACTCTTTTTATTAGTTGACTGTCATTTATTTTTCTTAATTGGACGTTATTTATTTTATTTTTTTCTTATCGATTGTCATTTGTTTTTCTTTGTGAGCACATTGTCATTTCTTTATCTTAATTAGATTGCTTTTAAGTTGACTGTCATTTGTTTTTGTTTAGTTGATTGTCATTTATTTTTCTTTATTTCTTCATTAGTCACGTTAAGTGACTCTTTTTATTAGTTGACTATCATTTATTTTTCTTAATTGGACGTTATTTATTTATTTTTTTTTCTTATCGATTGTCATTTGTTTTTCTTTGTGAGTTTATTGTCATTTGTTTTTCTTTGTGAGTACATTGTCATTTCTTTATCTTAATTAGATTGCTTTTAAGTTGATTGTCATTTGTTTTTGTCGATAAGACGATTATTTTTGTTTAATTGATTGTCATTTATTTTTCTTTATTTCTTCATTAGTCACGTTAAGTGACTCTTTTTATAAGTTGACTGTCAATTATTTTTCTTAATTGGTCTTATTTATTTTTTTTTTTTTTATTACCGATTACCGTTTGTATTTCTTTGTGAGTTTACTGTCATTTCTTTTTCTTAATTGGACGATTCCTTTTGTCAACTTGATTGTCATTTGTTTTCCTTATTAGTCACGTTAAATGATCGACCCTCTTTTTATTAGTTGACAGTCATTTATTTTCTTTTAATTGCTCCTTATTTATTTACTTCTTTATTATCGTTTGACGCTTTTTTTTATTCTTTCTGAGTTTATTGTCTTTTGACTTTTGTTTAGGTGAATGAAGTTGAATTTTTTTTTATGATTAGATTGTCAATTGTTTTTCTTTATGAGTTTATTGTTATTATTATTATTATTTTTTTTTAGTTAGACGATTGTTTATGTTTAGTTGATTGTCATTTATTTTTCCTTATTTTTTTTTTTATTGAGTGATTGACCTTCTTTTTATTAGTGTCTGATTGATTGTCATTTATTTTTCTTAATTAATCGTTATTTATTTATTTTTTATTGTGGATTATCATTTGTTTTTCTTTGTGAGTTTCTTTTTCTTAATTAGACGATTCCTTTTGTTAACTTGATTGTCATTTGTTTTCCTTGTTAGTCACGTTAAGTCATTTATTTTCTTTTAATTGCTTCTTATTTATTTACTTTTTTATTGTGGTTTGACGCTTTTTTTTATTCTTTCTGAGTTTATTATCTTTTGACTTTTGTTTGGGTGAATGAAGTTGATTGTCATTTATTTTTTCGAATTGGTCGTTATTTATTTATTCTTTCATTAATCTCGTATGGTAATTGATTTTTTTTATGAGTAGATTGTCAATTGTTTTTGTATGTGAGTTTATTGTCATTTGTTTTTTTTTTTTTTAGTTAGACGATTGTTTATGTTTAGTTGATTGTCATTTATTTTTCCTTGTATTTTTTTTTTCATTGAGTGATTGACCTTCTTTTTATTAATGTCTGACTGACTGTCATTTATTTTTCTTAATTAGTCGTTATTTATTTATTTTTTTATTATCGATTTTCATTTGGTTTTCTTAATTAGACGATTGTTTTTGTTAAGTTGATTGTCATTTGTTTTTCATAATTAAACGATTGATTTTGTTAAGTTAATTGTCATTTGTTTTTCTTAATTAGACGTTTGCTTTTGTTAAGTTGACACACCTACGGCGTACGACCCTATTCGCGATTGGTTGATTTAAAATTTCTGGTTTAGTAATTTTAAATCAACCAATCAGGAACAGGATCCCGGATGCGGCATGTGGTATGAAGTGTGGCGGCAAATTTTTATGGCAACATTGCTTTACGGTTCATCATACGTTGGGTTACCGATTTAGTTGGACGTGACTGTACACAACACATTTCCCATCAGTAAAATTCTTGAACATGATCAAAACCAAATTAATTTCAAGGATACTCTTGCTAATGGGTTGGTGCGCGAAGCTTCAAAACGTCAAAACACTGTTTGAGGTTATGTCAAAGATTATTTTCGTTGTGTTTAATTATTCGTTATGTTCTTTTCATTTGGGCTTCGAACACTGGAGCGCTAATAGCAGATATTCTCCATATCTCTAAGGCTCTTGCTAACGGGTTGGCGCACGAAGCGGGTTTGAGGTTATGTCAAAAATATTTTCGTTGTGTTTAATTTATTCGCTGATGAAGTTATCTGAACTCACAATGGTAGGTGGTGCAATGTGATTGCTGAAAGTGCTACTAATTGTAAACAATTAAATTTGATTTAAGTACAGCGAAGCGTCGGGCGTCAACGTCGCCATCTGGTCGTCAAGCTTCAATTTATTGTTGTTGGCGTGTTCTTTTCAGAACTGCTCAAAGCCGCACCGAAGAGCGTGATACTCATGAAAAAGAAAAGAAAACGCTCCTAGCGTCGCTGTTTTCAAGAGTAGGACACACAATTGGGGCATGTCTTGCGCTTCAAGCTCAAAACGAAACTTACTATATGTTAGTCAATGTAGTAAGGGTTGCGTTCAGAAACTATACCTTCCGAGTGCAACTTAAGTAAGGCCCAGTATTTCATTCAAAGTTTAACTTTAAGCCTCGTTTTATTTCCATAGTAATTGTAATGCTAATATTCGTAGAAATAAAACGAAGCTTAAAGTTAAAAAAACTCCGAATCTAAGAGTATTCGCATCTTTCTCATTAATAATCTTAACATGTTTCGGAGTCATGTTTTTATTATGACAATAACGACTTTGCTTTTACACCTCGCTTAGTAAATTGAATCAAGAAAATGCGTCTGTTAGTTTATTTGCTTTGGAAATCATGCTAATGTATTTGTCTGTCGTTCTAAAATAAAAAGTTTAATATGCAAACCAATTATTACAAATACGAGAGGGAGACTGAAATACTATTCAAGGATGAATACTGAACAGCGTTGCCAGCGTTATGACCTTCGTGATGAATTTATTACTATTGTTATGTTATCGGTTTTCCATTTATTTAAGTGTTCAGATCCAAACTTGTGCTGGATTTCATATAAATCAATTAATTTCATGATTTTTGATTAAGAAAAATCATTCCTGTACCCTTCAGCACATGTAACGTCAAAATATTTTTGAGGTTATGTCAAAGATTATTTTCGTTGTGTTTAATTTATTCGTTATGTTCTTTTCATTTGGGCTTCGAACGCTGAAGCGCTAATGGCAGATACTCCCCATATCTTTCATACTCTTGCTAATGGGTTGGTGCGCGAAGCTTCTAAACGTCAAAATATTGTTTGAGGTTATGTCAAAGATTATTTTCGTTGTGTTTAATTTATTCGTTTCGTTTTTTTCATTTGGGCTTCGAACGCTAGAGCGCTTATAGCAGATACTCCTTATATATCTCATGCTTTTGCTAACCGGTTGGTGCGCGAAGCTTCAAAACGTTTACTTTTAACGAACAATTAAATGTAACTGACGTTGATTGATCTCTTAAAAGCGATTACATTGACAGATCTGGTTAATTTTGCGCCATCTATTGTTCAGTTTGACAGTTAAACTTACGAGATTCCCGTTTTATACCTGCTGATGATAACAGCTTCTAAGTTCAAACAACAATCGGTGGTCTAAGAACAGATTAAACCTACTGTTAATATAAGTGAGGTTAGTTTTCATTGACTTTTCCTCATTTTATTGTTTAACTTGTCTTTAACTTCACACACGTTAGTCAGAAAATGGATTTTTATCCCAATCACTGATCTGAAGTTTTACGTTTACATTGAAGTTTACGTAGAGACACTTTTAAACTAATGCTATATTACCGGTCCTAGTGTCAACGTCATAAACGTCATAATACATAACCAAATATGTCCCGCTATTGCATTTTCATCCGGCAATTCCTTGTTTATGTGAATAATACATATAATAAACTAGTTGTAACATAAACATGTATAACAATATAAATACTTGAAATTTATCCACATGTGGGACAAGTTACTCCTATTTTTAGGTTAGGTTGATGACGTTTCACGTTGCTTTATCTCTGCATGTCTTTTGAAGTGACAGGTTGGCGTTATTGCAACAGCGCCTAACGACCTTACATTCAGTTTAATACGTAATTATAGTGGCGAGATCTACAGGGAGATCAAAATTGATTGTCCTGATCCTACACTGCTTTCCATCCATATTTACAATCAATTATTAAAATGAAGTTAGCAACATAACGAAATCTAGGGAAGTTACTAGATATCTCAAAATTCAGTTGACAGTTCATTGCCGTTCATTCACGAAAAATCTCATTTTTATAACAATCTGATTAAACAATCGTTATGTTTTTTATTAATTAGGTTAGGTTTGGATGTAACTTTCATGCACGCCACAAGTCGGCACTGCTTTTCGTTCTAACCTTCTTCATGTGATAGATATAATTATTGATATCAAGCTCGTGAAAAGTAGTATAGGATCAGGCCAATCAATTTCGATGTCCCTGTATTACTGTAATAGTGAAAAATTAATCTCCGCCCACAATAATTTTATATCCGTACATACGTATTTCGACAGCTAAGTTGCCATCTTCAGCACGCACACTACCAAGTTAAAAGCACAACCACCTAATCGAACTAGTAATTTTTAATTTTTATTTATTTCTTAAACCACAGTCTCCTTTACTACCTTTTAGTTTACTATAGAACTGAAGTGACATCTACTATGAAACATAATTTTTTTTAGCAACAATCACCCTGAGTATAATTTCTGAACGCACCCCAAGAAGCGTTACCATTCAAAAACTTCATGGCAGTGTTGCCAGACACTCAGGAATTTCTCTTTTTTGTGGGAAATTCAATTTTGCACTATAAGTTCTTAGGTCCTCTAGGTTTGGCAGTCTAAAACGACTCTTTCAATAAATAAAAAACACACTTTGGTTTATTTCTTACTAAAAGTAAGAAAATTATGGTGTAATGGGGGGTTCCCACATCTAGGCGTGCGACCCTATTCGTGATTGGTTGATTTAAAATGTGATTGGTTGATTTAAAATTTCTGGTTCGGTAATTTTAAATCAACCAATCACGAATAGGGTCCCTGATGCGGCATGCAGTATGAATTGTGGCGGGAAATTTTTATAGCAACATTCATCATTTAGAGCAGCTTACGTTGGGTTACCGATTTAGTTGCACGTGACTGTACACAACACATTTATTATCGATTGACGCTTCTTTAATTAATTAGTCGATTGTCATTTGTTTTTCCTTATAAGTTGACTGTCATTTCTTTTTCTTAATTAATCGTTATTTATTTTATTTTTTTCTTATCGATTGTCATTTGTTTTTCTTTGTGAGTTTATTGTCATTTGTTTTTCTTTGTGAGTACATTGTCATTTCTTTAACTTAATTAGATTGCTTTTAAGTTGATTGTCATTTGTTTTTGTTAATAAGACGATTGTTTTTGTTTAGTTGATTGTCATTTATTTTTCTTTATTTCTTCATTAATCACGTTAAGTGACTCTTTTTATAAGTTGACTGTCAATTATTTTTCTTAATTGGTCGTTATTTATTTATTTATTTATTATCGATTATCATTTGTTTTTCTTTGTGAGTTTATTGTCATTTCTTTTTCCTAATTAGACGATTGTTTTTGTTAAATTGACACACCTACGGCGTACGACCCTATTCGCGATTGGTTGATTTAAAATTTCTGGTTCAGTAATTTTAAATCAACCAATCACGAATAGAGTCTCGGATGCGGCGTGCGGCATGAATTGTGGCGGGAAATTTTTGTGGCACGGTTCATCATTTAGAGCAGCATACGTTGGGTTACCGATTTAGTTGGACGTGACTGTACACAACACATTTCCCATCAGTAAAGTTCTTGAACTTGATCAAAACCAAATTAATTTCAAGGATTCTTTAAAACATTTCAACCGATATTCATTGCGTATCATAAAAATTTCTTTGTGTCCTTGGTCAATAACCTTGATTGCGACCGCAGCATTCTAATATCAGTCAGTATAGCGATAATTGTTGTGTATTAACGCAAGAAAGAGATGAAAGTGTTGTCTTAATTGACACTTAATTACCGACTGCAGTTGAATGTATTGCATGTGGCTGGCGCAGTTGTGTAATTAAAGCAAAGAACTCGCGGGGCGATTTTTAAATCCGCAGACACACACAATGGCTTGTCTTTTGCTAAAAGATAAAACTTGCATGTAATTAAACGCGTGTGGAAACCGTCGTCGGGCTAATTGAACCTTGAAGACAATTATTATTATTGAATAAAATTGTTTATTTTCAGCGCGTGAATTCGTTTCGAAATATTCGAACACGGTTGAATCACGTTCGAGAAATTTATTCCTTTTTTTTTTATTCGCTGTAAAATCTACCTGATGGTATTTTCGCTCGTTGTAGCTTCGGGCGTAAATTATTAAATCATAACACCGCAAACAGGTGTCGTATACGTAGGTGTTAATGACGTATACATACGTACGTTTATAGTCAACAAAAATTTACGTTTGCATACGTAATGTACTAGATGAGACATACCACATACCTACCACTGGTTGTTTCGAAATCGAAGGAGTTCACAGATTCGATTAAAATGCAACATTGTAAAATACAGACGGAAAAATTTTGTCCCTATATTTCAGAAAATAGGCATCAGTAGTGGGATACATAGACGATAGAGGGCGCTGATTAAATAAGTAATAGTCCTAAAAAAAAGGGTACACAGAGCATTAAAAACGGGCTATGTCTTGAAGCTAAAATGCTCAAAATCTATTTCAGAAAAGCGTAACCAACTTTAAATATCATTATTAATGTTATTATGACATAACCTAAGCTGTAAGATGTACAACGTTTAGAAATGTCGTTTAAAGCTGGATCTTATAATAAAGTGTCCCGTTTTCTGTGCTTGCGACTGTACATACAATGTCTAATCAAAAAAAAAAAAAAATTTTAAATAGTCGAAAAGTGAAGTTAGCTTGAATTTTTCTGAAAGTGGTTTTGCTCTGGCTATCAAAATGACTGGTATGAATATGAATGAAGCCAAAACTGAGTCCGAAATTTTGTGTCCACCACGACATGACACATTATTTCGTATGAAAGGTTAAAAAATTTAATACTTGCAAAAAAGTTTTGACAACTTCAATTGGCAACACTGATCAATTGTTTGGATTGAAAAGTGTTGCAGAATCTTAATTATCCTCAGCTTTTATCGGAATTTCTTAGTCTCAGCGTTATCAACCTTTTGCGTTAGCCACGCTTTAAATTATACAGGGAGATCGAAATTGATTGTCCTAGTCCTATACTGTTTTTCACGAGTTTGATATCGATATTTACATCCAATTATTAGAACGAAGTTAGCAATACAGGGAGATCAGGGGAAGTTACTGGATATCCTAAGATTCTGTTGACTGTTCGTTGCCGTTCATTCATGAAAAATGAACTGCAACGAACAATAATTATGTTCTTTATTAATTAGGTTAGGTTTGGATGTAAGTTTCGTGAATGTTTTATGCACACCGCTGTGATAGATGTAGATATAGATATGAAGCTCGCGGAAAGAAGTGTAGGATCAGGACAATCAATTTCAATCTTCCTGTACTTTTAATGTATACCGCAAACAGGGTTGCCAGACTTTTTATGAGCAATGCCGCCAACTTGTTAGGCCCCAATTTTTTTTCTAACGTTAAACCAAATTAATTCCTCCGATTCGCAATAAAACGGGGCGAAAATTAATCTTTTTAAAACACTTCATAAAACTAAAAACAAATGAAAAATAAAAACTAAAAATGAAGATAGAAATAAAAATAAAATATCAAAAAGAAATAATGTTACCGAGTCAGGCGCGGACATACGTGACATACAAGTTATTTTTTTTTATTGTTGCAAATCAGTGTAAAACAATTTTTTTCAGTGGTATTTTTACGATTGCATTTGTTTACAATTTTTTAACCCTAAGGCTGCGTTCAAACTGATGAAGCCAAAACGTTTTCGAACAAAATATTTTTGGCTAATTTTTCAATGCTTTAAAATAGGACCAGACACACACAGATATATTAAAAAAATGTTTTTTGCTTCATCATTATGTTTGTCAATTTGACGTTTGACGCCTGTCATTCTGACGTTTCTTACATTTGTTATTTTGATGTTTGTCATTTTGACGGAAACGTCAAAAGACACTTGACACTTTATTAAATACCTTAAAAACAATACCCAAAATTGCGTTTTGATTTGAAGCTCCTCATATGTCAACGTGACGTTTCGTGCGTATCTGTTTTTATGACATTGCTTGCCGTCTATCAATTTGACGTTTCTCGACGTCTGTCATTCTGACGTTTCTTACATCTGTTATTTTGACGTTTCTTGACGTCTGTCACCTTGATACTTTATTAAATATCTTAAAAACAATACCAAAAACTGCGTTTTGATTTAAAGCTCCTCATGTGTCAACGTGACGTTTCGTGCGTATCTGTCTTTATGACATTGCTTGCCGTCTGTCAATTTGATGTTTCTCGACGTCTGTCATTCTGACGTTTCTTACATCTGTTATTTTGACGTTTCTTGACGTCTGTCACCTTGATACTTTATTAAATATCTTACAAACAATACCAAAAACTGCGTTTCGATTTGGAGTAAAAGTAAAAGGAAATTATAAATGAATAATTATAAATTAATTTCCGCCCACAATAATTTTTATATCCGTAGATACGTATTTCGGCAGCTAAGCTGCTATCTTCAGTACACACTACCTGGTTAAAAGCATGAAATATATATATTTGTATATTAATAATAATTATGAGTGTGATTAGGTGGTTGTTAGATTTCATTTCTTAAACCACCGCCCCCTTTACTATTTTCTAGAAATGAAAGGAAAAATAAAAAGCATATGTTAAATGAAACTAGAAAAAATGAAAGACTAAAGACGAATAGAAAACTCAACGGAAGGGAAAAATTATTAAAAAAAAAAAAATAATAATATCCAAAAATGAATTGAAAAATTGAAAAACAAGAGGCAAACAAAAATTGAAAACGAAGTAATTAAAAATGAAAGCAAATTGAAGAAAAGGAATCAAAAACTGAAACAGAAAGCAAATGAAGAATGACGAGAGAAGTGAAAAAGTGAAACGCAAGAAAAAATAAATGAAAGATCGAAAGGAAAGGAAAAACTAAACGCAAAGGAAAAATTAGAAGAAGAAAGAAACACGAAATAAAAAATAAAAAAGCAAACATTAAATGAAATGAGAAACAAATCCAAAAATCAAGGAGAAAATTAAAATGAAAAATCAAATTGAGGCAAATAGAAAACTCAACGAAAATAAAAAATTTGAAAAAGAAACAAAAGAAAAATGAAACCCAAAAATGAATTGAAAAAATTAAAAACAAAATTTCAGGCAAAAATTAAAACAAATGGAAAAAAAGAAAAACAATTGAAAAAGAAAACACTGGGGAAAGCAAATAAAAAATGAAAAGAGAGACAAGTGACAATTTCTAACACCGATGTCATTGTTCTTTTGTTGAAAATAAGTACATATTACATAACGTACTACTACAGAGTGTTCGTTATTGATTGAAAGGCGTTTGAATTTGGTGCCCATTAGATTATTTGTAAAAGTTGGTACTGCATACTATTCTGTCTTACTATGGGTGGCACATATAATTATTTATTATTATTATTATTTAAAAACTCATTAAACCATTGGCAATTTTGCACTCGACGAGGCAAATCAAGAGGCAGCAACTCGTGAGTTGCAGTTATCTTGTATGGATGTAAATGTAGAACCTTCTTGCAAGCCTCTTGGCATGTACCAAGTGATAAATTCGTTTGAGCCGATAAACATCGTAAAGACTATTTTGGACCATTCTTTAACGAATATCTGCGATCACTTCTTCATTAGTGCGGACAGTGGGCCGGCCTGTAGATTTTCCTTTAGAAACACTGCCTGTTTCACGAAATGTCTGAATTGTATGCCTTTTACTCCGAAAGAAATTAATATTTTGGTGGCGCCATCCATAAGTTTTCCGTCGAACTATATTTTAAAGCGCCAAATCTAAATTGCTGAACATAAAATTGATTTCTGGCATTACTTTTGAAAAATTCGAATGTGCAATTGAAGAAATAATTGTTTAAATAATGTTATTTATTTTAAACTTGCTTGGCCACGCTTTCATTTTTGATCTATTTTGTTTCGAAATGTTTTATTACAACGGAGAATATAAAGATTTCTGGGGCGTCATCTATGAATCTTCTCACGAAACGTAGGTTTTAAAGTTAAGAATAATAATAATAATAATAATAATAATAATAATAATACACTGTGATCAACAGTGATTGAATATGTATTGAAATATTTTACAATGGATAGTGATTTCAGTGGCGCCATCTATTAATCTTCTTACGAAGCGCCAAATTTAAATTATAGTAAATCAGTAGGTAATTAATTGATTTCATTACATCATTTGAAAATGAAGAAATAAAATCAATTTGTTCATTAAATGTAATTATCTCACAGATTTCGAGTATTTAGTTTCATTTTAGTTTTTCTTTTCCTGTTGTTGGTCGCAATGTGTTGCCATCTGTTGCCATTGTGTTTATTTAAAACGCCGTATTTAAATTATCGAAATTAAAGAAGGGATTTCTTTTAGCTACGATTATGTTAAGCTTTTCAGAGCTGGAAAATTTAAAGTCATTGCTCAAACCAGCAACCATTTATATGATTTCTTTGTATGCCTTTACGGGAAATCTGTACGTATGGGTAAAATTGTAAATAATTATTTTTGTAACTCTCTTCAACTTCTAAATAGGAGTTCAGGATAATAACTAACTTTTATGAAACTCTTAGATTATATGACTTTTCTTCTTTTTCAGGAAAGAGGTTGGGAATACAAGCAAGTAACAGTAACCAGAGTTCCCGGATATGGTTTTGGAATCGCCGTGTCAGGAGGCAGGGACAACCCTCACTTTGCTTCGGGTGATCCCAGCATTGCTGTCAGTGATGTTTTGGCGTCCGGACCTGCTGAAAGATTGCTGCAGTAAGTTTTAGAATCCATTCTTTTTTCCTTTGTCTTTGTAAACCTTCCTTTGATGATATACACTTCCTTCACTCGCTCCTTTCTTTTTTTCAACTGTCCATCTCAATTTTGGCTTTCCTTTTTTTTTCGTTATTTCATGAGCGCCGAATAAGGGACTGATTTAGGAATTTTCTTTTTGTTATACGATTTTTTTTTGTATTTTTTTGTGTTGTTTGTGCTGTCAGGGTAATGTGGTTAAAATTTCTGCACTTATTTTGGAAACACTCTGTATATGTATATTAACAGACTGACATTCCGTACGTTCTAGTTTCAGTGTATGTTCGAAGCGATGTATGTTCTCATTTCTGAAGGTTGTTGTATGAGTTTTGCTGGCTTACTTACCCAAATTTCTAACACTGGGCGAAGAGCTCTTCGTTTATTTGCTTAACATAAAAATGTGCAAAAGTATGTACAAGGTTTTTTACGTGAACTGATTTGATGATTTCACTTGAACTGAAACAAAAACAATACAGAGTGCAAAGCGAATGAAAATATACGTATACAGAGCGTGTCTTAAATGAGACATTTAACAACTCCTCTGTACGAATGAGTGACTAGGACATTCGGTGTTTGCACTTTAATCTCATTCTCGCCGTTTTTTATTGACGTTTTTGAATAAACAGTTTTTTTTGTTTGATGTTGGTCCACATTTTTTTTTAAATTTCAGCTTTTCTTTTAATGTTGGTTCATTTTCAATTAAGATTTTGATGGTTTGTTTTAAATTGCCACTTTTTTACTTGCTGTCAGTTTTTTCTTCTCAATTCTGTCTCAATCGCATTCGATTTTTTCTTCTTCTTGTGTTTATGGGCTCTTCCACGTCATACCGTTTTATGTGTATCGGTCTTCTTTACCTCTTCACTATTTTTTTGGCCACCGATTTCCTTTTCGGATACCATTCAGTGTTTCAGCCAACATTTTCACTCCGTAAGTCCATATTTGTTGGTGAATAATTCCCTTTTGTGAATTGGAATTTAATTTTAACAGGGGAAGTGAAACTGTAAGTAAAAAATCAGTCTTTATTAAACTTAACAAAAATACAGTTAAAACAAGAACAAAAAATTTGAAAGACTCCCTCTATCGGTGCAACACTGTCTCTATCGGTGTTGGTTTTCTCCGGTAGATGGCACTAATTAATTTTTTGGCTATAAGAGGTTTGTAAATTAATTAACGGGCAGGTTTTTTCAATTTGTTTTATTCGAATAGAATTACATTTCAATATTGCCTCCCTCAAAATAGTTTCCTTGGGAAGCCACACGGCGCTGGAGACGGTTCTTCCAATCCTCACAGCGGTACTGGAACTCGGATACTGGAATAGCTTTCAGCTGGTCAGTTATAGTCGTTTGAATGTTTACGAGTGTCCCAAAATGAGTTTCCTTGACCAACCAAATGAGTTCAGACTCGTACTGAAGGCGTTCACTTGCCGCCCCTCCAAGTCCCGCGTCCCAAGTGTTGCCAGATCGAACGCCATGTTGCCAGTCTCATTACTTAATTTACTCACCTCCTATGTAATTAGTCATTTTAGATTAGAACAGTGATTAAAGTTATTAATTTATTTGCTATCATTCTTTTTTCTTATTAACAGAAGCATTGATGTTACTTTTCTCCAGTAGATGGCACTGTTAATTTACTGGCTTATCCTTGTTCTTTTTGGAACAGTAATTAAAGTTATTAGTCTGTTTACTACCTTTTTCTCTTTTAATATACTTTTTTTTAAATTTCAGTTCAAGTGTAATTTTTATAAAATCTAGGGAAATTTGGATTTAGTTATTTATGCAACTGGTGTGTAAAGTAGGTCCAGAAAATTAACAGTGCCACCTACTGGAGAAAACCAATACCAAAACTACCAAAACATTTCAAAAAATAAACGTTTATTACTAACTAAATTAAACTTTTTACAAAAACTAGACTTCGATAGTAAGTATTGAACGAGTCCATCTCCTTCCTGAAAACATTTCAAGGTTCCTTGCTTAATTGCATTCATGATGATTTCTAAGTTGAAAAACAAATGACGTTTATCATGACTACAACAAAAGCGTATTGCAGCCTACTTGACCGTTTTTTTTTTTTATTGAACACACCTTATCTTCATCTCGTATTATTACACGAGATTAAAACAGGAGAATACCCTGAGTGCAGTCGAAAACTAAGTCTATGCTTTTGGGTAAATACTAAGACTGTATTATGAAATTTAATACGTAAAGTTAGCAACACTGAACTTGTAGTCTCCAATATTCAAATGATTTTTCTCGTATAGAACATGTCCAAATAAAATGTTTGATCATTACAGCATTTTAGTTATGTAGTATGTAGTTGGTAGTTTGCCGGAGAAAGTAAAGATGTCAGTGGCGCCATCTATGATTCATCCTACGAACTCTATCTTTTACATTAAACACAAATACGTTGTATAATTTGTTTTAAACTTGGTCTTCCATAGTTACATTTTTTATTTCGAATATTTTAGGTCGCAGAATGTAAAGATCTCAGTGGCGCCATCTGTGAACATTTACATTGGATTTTTTTTAATTATCTACTTATTTAAAAACGTAAAAGGGAAAACTCCTGAGGGTTGGCAACACTGGACTCGTGCTTCTCGATACGCAAATTATTTTTCTCGTACAGAATACCACCAACTTATTTTCTAAATTTTTTATCAATTCTTGCCAGGAAATCTGGACGGCATGTCGTAACTGCATACATCATAATACATCATTGCACTTCTTGATACTGTTTTACAGTAAAGCTAAGTCAAATTCCATGGCAAGAGTTGATAAAAAATTTAAAAAATCACTTGGTACCTTATCCAAATAAATTTTTGATAAGAGGAGGGAGTGGAACACCAAACATTTGTCTGAGATTACAGCATTTTACTTATTTAGCTGTCAGCTTGATGGTTTGACTTAACCTGTACTATTGAATAATCAAATCACTGACGATTTTTACAAGACTCTCATGAATAAATCGTTAAAAAACAACGTAGAGAAATTAAATAATTAATTGACGTTCTCATACCTTTCTGTAAAGAATTTACAACAAAATTCCCTAACCTTGATCCCACTATTTTTTTTTTTTTTTTTATTACGACATACGTTTTCATTTCCATGGCCTCCCTTACAATAAGTGATTTTTTAACAACTCTTGTCATGAAATCTGGACGACATGTCTTAGCTTTTTTTTGTTTTGTTTCTTTTTCGTCGTAAAATTTTCCTTTGCCTTTATTTTGTCGAATTATTTTTTTTTTTAATAACGTTATATAGCGTTTTTCCTTTTTACTTTCACTTTATTTGTTTTGCTTTTCTTTTGTTTCTTTTCGTTCAAATATTTTTTCTATTTCATGGGCTTCTTTTTCTTTCTTGTCAGTCTTTTATCGTCTGATGTATTTTGTTTTCTTAATTATCTATCGTAAATTTTTTTTGTCAATTGTTTTTTTTTAATAATTCGTTTCACGTAATTTTTTAATTTTTTTGCACTGCGCTAGAACATTATCATTATCATTCTTCTTTTGTTTTTGAATTATTATAATTTCATACTTTTAGATTGTTTGTTTCATTTTCTTTCATTTCTTTTTCGTCATTAAATTTTCTTTTGTCTATTATTTTTTGGAATAATTCGTTTTCCGTGATCTTTTTCTTTATTTATCAGTAGTTTTCTATTAATTATTTATTTCGCGCTGCTCGAATGCTCCAGAGAATCATCGATTTTTTTTTTCGTTTTTGAATCATTCTATTTCCATACTTTTAGGTTGCTTGTTTCGCTTTTCTTTTGTTTTCTTGAAATAACATGATGTGGCGTTCTTCTTTACACTTTCACGTCATTTTGTTTACTTTTCTTTTGTTTTTTTTCCGTCGAAATATTTTTCATGGACTTTTTATTTGTAAAGTAAATTCTTTTGTTTCGCTTTTCTTTTGTTTTCTTGAAATAACGTGATGGGGCTTTCTTCTTTATACTTTCACGTCATTTGTTTGCTTTTCTTTTGTTTTTTCTATCGAAATATTTTTCATGGATTTTTTCTTTGACTTTCTTGTCAGTGTTTTATCGTCTGATGTGTCTTTTTCATCGTTGAATTGTCCTTTATCAATTGCATTTTCGGAATAACTCGTTTCATGTATGTTTTACTTATTTTCCTTATCATTGCTGATCTTCTTTTGTTTTTGAATCATTTTATTTTTTATTTGTTTGTTTCGCTTTTCTTTTCTTTTCTTTTCATTGTTAAATTTTCTTGTATTTTTTGCCAATTCCTTATTGGGACAACTCGTTCGTGTGATTTCTTATTTCTCTACTTTTCTTGTTTGTTGTCTTGTACTATGCTAGAGATTCATCGACCTTCTTTTATTTGTGAATCACCTTATTCTTTGTACTTCATATCGTTCGTTTCGTTTTTCTTTTGTTTCTTTTCGGCGAAATATTTTTCCTGTTCCAAGGGCTCCTCTCTTTCAGTCTCAGTTTTCTATCCTCTGACATATTTTGTTTTTTTTTTTTGATAGTCTTCTTCATCGTTAAGTTTTCTTTAGTTTTTATTTTGTCAATTACTTTTTTGGATAAACTCGTTTCGTATAATATTTTTTCTTTACTTTTGGTTCTTTCTTATTTACGTTTTTTTTTTAACTGCACTGGAGAATCGTCGATCTTTTTTTGTTTTTGAATCACCATTGTTATTTTTCTTTGAAGTCATTTGGTTTGCTCTTACATTCTTCTTGAAAATATGACAAAGAAATGTGACCATATGACCGTCTAAAACGGGTTTTACAGTAAAGCTAAGACCTGTCCAAATTCCATGGCAAGAGTTGATAAAAAAATTTAAAAATCATTCGGTACATCCTGTATAAACTGTTGTTGAGAAGATATTTTACGTTTTCGATGGATTTCTCCCTAATTTCCGTATTTTTTAGGGTAAACGATAGAATAATATCGGTGAATGGTATCTCCCTACAAAACGTGGACTACGCTACGGCGGTCCAAGTCCTGAGGGACTCCGGAGACACAGTGGTGCTGGTGATCAAGAGGCGCACCGTGAATCATCAGCACAGCCATAGTTTAAGCGCGTCGTACGCCGGCACGCCACTGGCAGCCCTTGGAATCAATCCTTTACCTCCAAAAGTGACGCTTACGAAAAATTCCAAAAAAGAAGGTTGGTAAACTGCATAAATTTTGTAAATCGAATTATCTCGCGAATATTCAAATTTTGTGCGTCGTACCTAATTTAGATACGAGAAGTAGTTTTTTTTCAGTATGTAACTTTTAGCTTTTGACTTATTGAATCGGCAATTGACTTGCTTACGAAGCACACCGAATAATCAGTTTTCATATTTTGGTTAAAACTGACTAATGTGCCATAATAAATTTGGTGGATTTTGAATTTTCAAATTGAAGTCCTGTGTGAGTCTGGCTTTCGAACAACCAACCAATAGCTGTGCGAATTTTCAGCGGCTAAATTTTGGATCGCCCTTCCCAGTTTAAAAGCAGCAAACATATATTTTTCGAACTTAAACCAAATATGAATTTTAAATACCAAAAAAAAAAATCACAGGCATGTACGAAAGTATTTATTTGGGCCTGGTAGTTTTATTTTTAATTTTATGAAGCCCGCGTAAAAGAATAAGAGAGGACGAGAGCGATAAACAAAGTTGAATTCCTCGGCGACGGTTTGTTGTTATTAAATGAAACTAGTTTTATCGCGTGAGCTATATTTGTTTTCCTTCTCTTTACAGTAATTTAGTTATTTTTAAAAACTTGTTCGGTTTGTTTTATCGATATTCGTTCCTATCGGCGCGACGCCGTCGCTACTGCAATGACAACAGTCTCGTCACGTTCTCACAAAAGCAAACAAAGAAATTCTTTGAGTCTTTAATATTATTATTTTTTTTTGGCATGATTATCGTTTATGAATTAGTCTTTCTATTTAATCTTCATGCTTACATAAATTTAAATAATTTAGATTTATTTCTTTAATACTTAGATTTAAAATATCTACCATTTTAGAAGAAATTATTGATTATAATAATTTTTTAATAATATCGGGTGTTCTTGAAAAAACGGTCTAGAGAAGCTATGAATTTGTTTTCTGAACGTATGGCGTAGAGTACTTCATACGACTAGTCGAGTGTCGTTGGCACTCGCATTCAGTGCTGCCAAATTATACCAATTTTTCGGTTTTGAACTCAACCGAATTCAAATAAATTCTACCGAAATTTACAAAAAAAAGTAAAATCATTGATGACTTTTCAAATTTATACGTATAGTATTCGTTCAATCATTATTGTTTTCATTTCAGAAATTACAAAACTATTTTTTGTTAAAATTCAGTAAATCCGTTTATTTCAATATAAAGTAATTAATACAGCTGAAAAGAGATTAAAAAAAAAACTCTGTTTATTGATATCTCACATCTTGCTATTAAAAAAATTGACATTATTGTCGTTGCGCTTTTGTTTTGATAGTTCAGTGAAAACTGTATCAGCGAAACGTTGATAACAATCTCTAAACGAAACAATTATACATTTTTTGAAAATAATATTATTACATATTTAAAGCATTACATTTTTGCCGCAACCCTGTATATTATACACATACAGAGTGATGATAAAGACACGCACCAAACTCATAATTTTTTTGTTTCAAGTCTTTTTGAAACGGCATTCGATTGGCATTTGATTTTCCGCTATGACGTCATCGTTACTTTTTTTAAATGGTCCTTCTTGATTTCTGCATTAAAATGTGTCTTTTTAAAATCCTGTTCCAGGATTTTACAAAAAAAAAAAAAAACATTAAGTAAACAAATCATGAGCTAGGTGCGGGACCTTATCACCACTCTGTATAAATATTTAGACGATTATGTTTCTTAAAATTCTTTTGTTATTTGTCATTATTTTGTTTTTGTTATTCTTGTTTAATAACAATTTAATAATCACTAATTAAATATTGTTTTACGCTAGTTTTACTACTTTATTGAAATCATTTTAATGATCTACTGAAACTCAGAGACATCTAGCGGAATTTTACACAACTGTAAATGTACACTGGGTCGGTTGACTGCACTGACCTAACCTCACTTGTCATTTTAACTCAAAGCTCAACATTTTACTTTCCTCGTCGTAATTACTAGACGATCGCCATTTGTTATTTCAGTTATTTTGCTATTAATATTATTTATAAACGACTGTCATTTGTTTTTTTTTTCTTTGATCTTTTCGTTCCCAAGTGATTTCTTCCGAAATTTTACACAACAGTCGGTTGACTGCACTGCTTGCATTTCTAACCTCACTTGTCACTTTAGCTCAAAGTTCAACATTTCAAAATTAAACCTTCCTAAATGCTTTGTTTTTACGGCCTACTAGATTTTCTTATTCTCAATAAATTCAGCTTTACACTCGTATTCGTTTTTTTTGTGTTTTACAACGTAATGCATTAAAAATAGCTTCAAAGACGAAAATTTGTGATAAAAATTAGACTTAAAGAATAATTCGAGTCATAAAAATTCCACTATATTTTGATTTTTGTTTCATTTTCTTCATTTCGATCTTCTTTTCGTCTAATTTTTGTTTTTGTTTTTTTTTTCGTTTCACTTGTTTTGTTCTCTTGTTTATTTTCAGAATGATCGCCTTTTGTTTTTTGAGTTATTCATTTTCTTTATAAATGATTGTCATTTTTTTTTCTTCATTGATCTTCTCGCGTCAATGTGTTGCATTTTTTCTGAAATTTACTTTTCGTTTCTCTTTCAGTTTGATATTCGTTATCTTTATAACCGATTGTCTTTTGTTTTTTTTCTTTGATCTTCTCGTTGTCATAAATGTTTTGTGCTGTTTTCTGTTGATAGTTGAAATTCGTATTTTGTTTGTTTTTATTTTTTTCCGCGCTGTAATTACTACACGATCGCCTTTTGTTATTTCAGTTATTTTGCTATTAATTTTATTTATAAACGACTGTCATTTGTTTTTTTTTCTTTGACCTTTTCGTTGCCAAGAGATTTCTTACGAAATTTTACACAACAGTTGCATTTCTAACCTCACTTGTCATTTTAGCTCAAAGCTCAACATATCAAAAATAAATTTTTTCTGAAATTTGCTTTTCGTTTCTCTTTTGACTTTCCTTGTCCTAATTATTTTGTTCGATTGTTTTATTTCAGTTCTTTCAGTTTGATAATCATTATCTTTATAACCGATTGTCTTTTGTTTTTTTTCTTTGATCTTCTCATTGTCATTAATCTTTTGTGCTGTTTTCTGTTGGTTGTTGAAATTCGTATTTTGTTTCTTTTTATTTTCCTCGCTGTAATTACTACACGATTGTCTTTTGTTATTTCAGTTATTTTGCTATTAATTTTATTTATAAACGACTGTCATTTGTTTTCTTCTTTGATCTTTTCGTTGCCAAGAGATTTCTTCCGAAATTTTACACGACAGTTGCATTTCTAACCTCACTTGTCATTTTAGCTCAAAGCTTTCAGTTTGATATTCGTTATCTTTATAACCGATTGTCTTTTGTTTTTTTCTTTGATCTTCTCGTTGTCATAAATGTTTTGTGCTGTTTTCTGTTGGTTGTCGAAATTCGTATTTCGTTTCTTTTTATTTTCTTCCTCGCTGTAATTACTACACGATCGCCTTTTGTTATTTCAGTTATTTTGCTATTAATTTTATTTATAAACGACTGTCATTTGTTTTTTCTTTGATCTTTTCGTTGCCATTTTGAGTTATTTTGTGTTGGTTCTCGTATTTCGTATTTTGTTTTTTTTTTTTTAATTTCTTTTCCTCGCCCTAATTACTTTGTTCTTTTGTTTTACTTTCAAGACGATCGTCTTCTGTTATTTCAAATGTTTTGCTTGTGTTTTGTTTATAAACGATCTGTTCGTCGTTTTGTTTTGCGTCGTTTCCTTTTTGTTTGCCTTCAAGTTGTGCTCATTTCAGATTGTTTTTGCTCTTCTTTGATTTTATTTTCAAAACGACCGCTTTTGTCACTTTTAATTCTTCATTTCGTTGCTTTTGTTTTTGTTTTAGAAGTGCGCGCCGTTTTACACGGCCCGCTTAGACAATTATTCTTTTTAAAAGAAACAATTCAAATAAATCTAAAAATCTCGAGACTTTTAGATTTAGATATCGCAGATAGGCATAAGACGTGTAGAAATAAAATCGCTAAGCAAAAACGACTCTTGCACCATTCGATTGCAGCGCCATCTAACGGATGAATTGCGAATTATTTAATTCTCGATGAGAATTATTTTTTATGTTGGTGTAAAGAGAAATTTAATAGCGTTTTCGACTGCAGTCAGTCGTAAGTTTCTGTAAGTTTCTTTAATTTCACCCAATGATATGTACAGGGTGTTATATTTTCAGAGAACAGGCAAATTACAATCGATTTACAAAAAGATAATAGTTTTTTTTTTTTTAATTTTAACAAGCGAAATATTATTTTTTAAAGCGTGGAGGAAAATTTTTGTACAGGGTGTACAGGGAACACCTAATTTAGAAGAGTTAGACAAAAACTGACCTCGGCTCCTGGAGCTCGATTTTTAAGACAAAATTGATAGTGAAGACCGCATTTCCATATCTTATACCGCTTAGGATACAGAGTGTTTTTTAAAACTCTACGATTTATGAAAGCTTTTATAACTTTTTTGTTTATGAAAATTTTGGATTTCTGTAAAAAACTCCTTTAAGCTACTTTTTCATGCAGAATTCATCGCTCCAAATTATTTTTTCTAGATGCTCAATATTTGAGATATAAACAAGAACTTTGATATATAATATTTCTATTAAAAGTGTCAAATTTGATACTATCGCTTTGTATCTAAATACTTTCATAGATAGATGTTTTTAATATATTTTCTTTTTATAAATCGATTGTAATTTATCCTACATCGTCGTTCTATGCTAAAAGATAGGTGACAAACACTCCCTATATAAGCTCTTCTTAGTTTAATAAACAGATATAAAATTGGGAATTCTCGCCAAAAAATTAATTAAGGAAGATTAATTATTATTATTTTTGTTAGATTTTGGCATAGTACTTGGCTGTAAACTGTTCGTAAAGGAAATCTCTTCGAAAGCACGCGAACAACTACTAAACACCAACCAAGTCCTAACCGAAGGCGACTTCATAGTCAAGCTCAACAACACCAACTGCAACGACCTCATGTCACTGAAAGAAGCCAAGAAAATCATCGACAGCACTAAAGACAAGCTTCACCTCACAATCTCCAGGGAGTTTAACACCAACATCATGCACCAAACACAAAGTTCCGTTAGTACGACCGGCGCTGTTAACAATTTCTACAAAGGTATCTATCTATTTTATTTCCATTTGAAGTTCTTGAAGCCTAGAGCAGCTCGGTGTTAGTTGCTGAATGCTATGTCTTGAAGCTTTATGTAAAAGGAAAACATCTATTACTTGTGTGAGTTGGTATTTTCTTTTAGGCGATGATTTTCTGACGTCCGGGCAAAGTTACTCGAATCAAAACCTGTACGTCCAGCCCCCCACGAGGAACCCCAACTTAAACATGAACGGCTTCGAAGATAAAATGGATCCGGGCAGTGGGCCAAATTCTTTGACCGATGATAAAAGCAATTTGGCACCGAGGGGGCGCCTCAGGGGGCCTTTGTCCGAAGCTAATTTAAGTCAGTTGGATAGAAATAGCTATGGAAGGTCTAAAGGCAGAGAGGAGCCACCTCGACCACCCCCACCTCGTGCTGAAGGTACCCTAGCGATCCACCTTAATAAAAATTATGAATTTTTGTTTTAGATTATTATAGCAGCAGAAGGCTTTACGATGAAGACCCGATTATACAGAAGAACAAACAACAACCAATGCAAGTATCATAATTCTCTTCTTGCTCTTAATTTTGCCGCCTTTTTTTTTCTTGCAGACCTGACGCTAGATTCATAACGTTCCACAAGGAAGGATCTGTGGGTATTAGGTTGACGGGGGGCAATTTCGTTGGTATTTTTGTTACTGCAGTACAACCGGGAAGTCCTGCGTCTTTGCAAGGGCTTCAACCCGGTGATAAAATACTGAAGGTAAAATCACTACTTGAAGCTAAAACAATCTCCTATATATTTTTTTTTGTGAAGGTAAATGATATGGACATGACGGGTGTTACACGTGAAGAAGCGGTGCTCTTTCTGTTGAGCCTTCAAGACAGAATCGAGCTCATCGTCCAGTTTTGCAAAGAAGAATACGATAACATCGTTGCCTCGCAGAAAGGCGACAGCTTCTACATCAAAACTCACTTCCACTATGAGAACCCCGCGAAAGGAGAAATGTCATTTAGATCCGGTGATATATTCCATGTGATCGATACTTTATATAACGGGGTCGTGGGATGCTGGCAGGTCTACCGAATAGGCCGAAATAACCAAGAAGTCCAAAAGGGCATCATACCAAACAAGGCCCGAGCCGAAGAGCTTGCAACTGCCCAATTTAACGCCACCAAAAAAGAGATGTCAACGAATGAGTCGAGGGGAAGCTTCTTCCGAAGAAGGCGGAGCTCGAACAGGCGCTCGAAAAGCCTGGGAAAGGAGCACTGGGATGACATTTTGTTCTCCGATACGGTTTCTAAGTTCCCGGCTTACGAGAGAGTTGTACTTAAGCATCCGGGCTTTACTAGGCCGGTCATCCTATTTGGCCCCATCGCAGACATCGCCAGAGAAAAATTGCTCAAGGATTTCCCCGATAAATTCATTTCTCCACGTGAGTTCACAGTCGATTTAAAAAAATAAATAAGTGAAATTGTTTCGTTTAGAACTGGATAGTAACGTGGAGGACCCCAAATCGAAAGCATCATCGAATATAATCAGGTTGAGTGCGATTCGAGAGGTGATTTCGACTGGCAAACACGCACTGCTCGATATTACACCGAACGCAGTCGAAAGACTCAATTATGCTCAGTTATACCCGATCGTTGTCTTTTTTAAAGCCGACACAAAAATTATCATCAAGCAACTCAGACAAGGATTGCCCAAGTAAGTGTTGGAAGTCGGTTTTAACTAAATAAACGTTTTGGGGTTTAGGTCCGCGCATAAGAGCTCGAAGAAATTGCTGGAACAATGCCAGAAGTTAGATAAAGTGTGGAACCACATATTCTGTTGCACGATAACACTAAACGATAACACGGATAACTGGTACAGGAAAGTGCGTGAGATTATCGACAAGCAACAAAGTGGTGGATTGTGGATGAGCGAAAGCAAGGTTTACAATTAATATTTTTTTACATAAAATTGGAAAAACTGTGCTTTGGTGGAGGCCTTAACTTTGTTTCTTTTCAGCTGGCCGTAGATACATTTACAGATATATACTTTCCGATGTTGTCAGGCACAAAATCCAGATCTCGTTCCCTGCCCGGTCACAACCGCTTATCTCGAAATCACCCCCAAAGGATCCCGTTGTCCATGTACGGTGCCCCGAAAATCCTACCTTACCATCTACCCTTAGAGTCACCCAGCCTCAGTAGCTTGTGTAGTACGTCCTACCAGCATTCACTGAATCAAAGTACATATCAAAATCAGCCATATGCAAGTAGTCTTCCATTAAGTTATCATTTCGCTAGTGACTTTTATAACAAGGATTTGAGTTTTTCTAGCACTAACATGCTTGGGTGTGATGTCAAGTGCAATGCTAACGAGAACCAACCGACTAAGTACGTTGCTTTTTAACAGTGGGGTGATTGTAAGCTCGCGAAGAAAAACAATTTATCCGGGGATCAACGAATTTTATTTAAACAAAACGACCGCAGGCAAATCACTGGTAATAATAATAAAAATGAAATCGAGTCATTTAAAGATACAAAAGATCTATTTAAACCTCGCGTTTTAAGTAATGCCTATTCGAGCCCGATTAAGTTTGGTACGATAAAAGAAGAAAATTATGGAGAAGTTTAAATAATCTGTATTAACTAATATTTAAACTGTAAATACTGAGTAGTACAATATTTCTTTTAATCATGCAACTTTAATTTTACGGGGAGTAACTTAATGGTTGCAAATGATTTCAAATTTGTATCCTTTTTTATGATCAGGACGATCAGGCTTACCAATTTTAGATAAAATATTGTAAACTGAAATTTTTATTGCATTTATTGTGTGCAGGTGCTTTACACAGTCAGAGAAATTGATGAATTTTGTCACTTTCGGTTTATTCATGCTTAAAATACATAAAATTGTCATGAATGAGTTGACTACTACTAATAATAATAATCTTTATTTTACAAGAAAGTATAACGTTTGCAATATAATGAAATTCGTGAATAAATTGCCACATAAGAACCAGCCAGTGTTGCTTAAAATTTGAAGAAGACTTTTGAAATTTAGTCGAAGATAAGATTTGACGTAAACAAATTCATTTAAAATATGAAATGACTACAATTGAACAAATTGTAATGAAATAATTCTACTCGACGATAGATTTGCGGATGTGGACAGTTTTTTTTAACTTCAACAGATGGCGCGACCACTTATTGACTATCGCTCATAAGTTTGAATTTTTTTTTTTCAAATTCAAACGAGGATAAGATCGTTTACATTCTTAATGCGACATTTTCTAAAACATTCAACTAATTCTGCCTTTATTAGCACATTTGTAAATAAGTTAACAAATAAAACATAACCTCATATTTTGCTTGCAACACCAACTCAAATCGAAAACAATTGACGAATGTTAAAATAGCGTATGACTTGAAACAATTGACAATCGGCAATTTATTTTTAATTAAAAGAAAATCTACCGGCTATGGGATTGGTCAAAACAATCGAAAGTAAATCAAGTAATTGAAAACAATTGTTTAAAATAGATTATTTTCTTCAACTGATGGCGATATAGGCATACAAATTGAAACAATTGAGAATCAACAATTGTTTAGCTTAAAAAAAACTCAGCTGGATATAAGATCGAAACAAAATCGAGCAAATTGAAAATCGCTAGCGAATCAATTAATCGAAAATAATTGTTAAGAATTCGCTCATGAGCACTTGAATCGGAAACAATAGACGAATGTTAAAATAGCGTATGAATTGAAACAGTTGACAATCGACAATTTATTTTTAATTAAAAAAAAGTCAACCGGCTATTGTCCAAAATTGATTATTTTCAACAGATGGCGCCACTAATGCTTTAGCTTACCACTCATGAATAGTTGAAATGAGCTTTTGAAATTCATTTGATGACGCGATCGGACGCTTATGACGGAATTTAAAGAGAAAACGACAGAAACATAATATCATTAGAAGCAGACAATAATTATTTGAAAACAAATGCTGAAAAATAAAACTGTCGAATACGTTAAATATTTCAAGATTCTACTTAGCAGCACTGGTCTCAGTTTTAAAAGACTAGTTCTTTTATAACTTCAACAGATGGCGCCACCAATTATTGACTACCGATCATAAGTTTGAAAATTTTTTTTTTAATTCAGACAAGGGTAAGGGTAAGACCGGACGTAAACAAATTTTTAAATATGAAACTAAAAAAGTATGAAATCGCTCTTCTACTTTACGATGGGTGCCGGTACTAGTTTTTCTTGACATCAACAGATGGCGCCACTAACTCTTATGCTTGCCTACCACTCATGAATATTTGAAATGAGCTTTTGAAATTCATTTGATGACGAGATTGGACGCTTATGACGGAATTTAAAGACAAAACGACAGAAACATAATATCATTAAAAGCAGACAATAATTAATTAAAAACAAATGCCGAAAAATTAAACTGTCGATTAAATATTTTGAGATTCTACTTGGCAGCACTGGTCTCAGTATTAAAAGATCAGTTTTTTTTTTTAACATGAACAGATGGCGCCACCAATTATTGAGTACCGCTCATAAGTTTGAAAAAAAAAAATTAATTCTGACAAGGATTAGACCGGACGTAAACAAATTTTTAAATATGAAACTAAACAAATATGAAATCGTTCTTCTACTTTACGATGGATAGCAGTATTAGTTTTTTTTTGACATCAACAGATGACGCCACTATTGCTTTTGCTTACCACTCATGAATATTTGATAGCGTTATCGGACACTTATGACAGATTTTAAAAACAAAACAACAAAAACATAATACCATTAAAAGTAGATAATAATTAATTAAAAACAAATGACCTAAAGTAAAACGTCGAACACATTAAATATTTCAAGATTCTGTTTGTCAGCACTGGTTTCAGTATTAAAAGACCAGTTTTTCTTAACTTCAACAGATGGTGCCACCATTTATTGACTACGACTCGTAAATTTGAATTTTTTTTTTCAAATTCAGACGAGAATAAGATCGGACGTAAACAAATTTTTAAATACGAAACTAAACACATATGAAATCGTTCTTTTACTTTAGGATAGATGGGAACATTACTTTTTCTTGACCAACAGATGGCGCCACTAAGGCGTCAATCATGAATATTTGATAAATATGAGCTTTTGAAATTCATTTGATGACGACTCGGGACACTTATGACGGAATTTAAAGACAAAGCGACAGAAACGTAATATCATTAGAAGCAGACAAGAATGAATTAAAAACAAATCCCTAAAAATAAAACTGTTGAATACATTAAATATTTAAAGGTGCCTGTACTGAAGATGGCAGCTTAGCTCCCGAAATACGTATCTACGGATATAAAAATTATTGCGGGCGGAGATTAATTTTTAATTACTAGTGTCAGTATTAAAAGACCGTTTTGATTTTAAAATTACAAAAGAAAACTGGAATTTTTGTCTGAAACATAAACAAAAGACGATCGATTGTCTAACAAATGCAAGAAACAAAACAAAAGATCGACGATTTGAATATAACAGAGCCTTTCGCTTTAATTTTTGCGTTAAAAATAAAACAAAGCGATAACAAAAGACATTCGAATTCCGATCGAATGTCGTCTTTTTTCCTCGTAAAAAGCAAAATATGCAGATTCAATTGTCAAAGAAATTTACAAGTCTTTTCTTCCTTGAAAGACAAAAATAAATAAATATGGAAATATAATACAATCGATGGTAGAAAGGAAAATATTCGATTGTTTTTTTTTTGTTCAAAGAAATGGTCAGGCACCGATCATCATTAATTCTTTTCATTATTTTTTTTTCTGCTTCTGCGAATTGCCAAAGCGACGTTTTTGCAAAGCTTTAAATTCTTTTGTTTTTTTACTGTTGATAAAGAAGAACGCTTATGACAGATGTCACCACAAAATGACAGCCTCTACGGTGACTCTAATTATGATTAGAGTCGGCGTAACAGAATTATCAATAATTATTTCTATCTATCACAGTATACTTACGAATGTGGGTAATTATTTTATGACAAAAGTTCAAACAAATTTAAATAAAATAATTAAATTAGTTATTATTAAATGAAAATATCACTAGGTTTGTTACTAAACCGATCATAAAATCACCAAATTTCAGACGTGTCTTAAATTGTTAAAATTTGTCTGAACTTTCATCAGAAAATCACCAGATCTGGTGAAAAATCCACTAAATTGCTAAATAATTTTATGGCAAAGATTTGATTAAAATTATTTTCATATGAAATCACTGGATTGTCACCAAATCGGTCATGATATCACTAAATGCTCAATATGTTTGAAATTTGTCTTAAGTTTCAACAGAAAGTCTCCAGATGTCACTACATTGGACATAAGTTGGTACAAAAAAAATAGCTTTTTATGCTTGGCGAACAAGTTAATTATTTTATGACGAAAGTTATCATAAAATTAAATTAAATAACCAAATTAATTATTATTATTATGCAAGAAAATCACTAGATTGGCAACAGTGGAGGTTATTATTAGTTATTAATTTGTTATACTTTACAGCAATGTTGCCAGATACCCGAGAAATTCTCGGTTTCGTGGGAAATTAATTTTGAGTTGAGATTTCCTCTAGGTATTTGAGTGGTGTGGGAAATTGGAGGCCTGCTGGATAACTTACTTGTGGAACATGCTGTGTATGTGAAAATAATTTACTAATTTGGAATTCATTTGGTAACTTTTATGCAAGATATTGTCCTTTATAAATAGTAGTTAATGAAGAAATCCATACCAATGATGCCATCCTGTATACGAGGGTCGCAAGTAAAGTTTCCTCATATTACGTTGAATGGTCCTTTTTTTAATGAAAATCTGAACTAAAATTGTTCGATCGTCTTCTTCTGACAAAAAAAAGAAGGTGGCCAGTGCCCTTATAAACTTTTTTCGTACGATCGATCGTATTGTATTTTATTTTGTTTGTTTCCTTCCATTGACGAAAGAAAAAAGATAAAATTCGTGGTGAAATTGCTATTATCGTTAATAATTTCGTGAAAATTATTTTTTTTTAATTTTAATTTGATTAGAAAAATGTAGTTTCTATCAATGGAAATAAACCAACCCATAAAGTTAATTGGCGATAAAGTATATCAGATTGGAAATCTTCAAATATTTTCTATTATATGTATGTGAATCATTTCGTTTTATTAATCATTTTGCAAAAAGGTCTGCAACCCAATAATCTGAGGTAGCCTAAAATTGTCATCGATCGCAAAGTTGAAAAAATCATCTTAGTTTGCGATAAATCGCGGCATCTGGCAACCCTGTATTTGTTCTTCCGGTTCTCCTATAACGCTATCCTTTTTTTAAAACATACCCACGTTGCCAAATTTATGTTTTTTTCTCCAACATTTTACGTTTTCTCTATTATACAGTTAAGAAGTTAATTTTTTACTTTCGCAATGACTTAAATAAAATTTTTAGTCACTTATCAGGTGGCATACGGGCACTATAACTCCCATTTTCCTTTTCCTCCCCGAAAATAAATGCTTGGCTTTGGCTGAAAACTACTTAAAGATGCTTGTAGCTTCAGTTATAATTTTCCATTTTATACAACGCATAGTCTTTACCTGCTTAGAGCACATATCAAAACATGTAAATAAAACTTTTTTGCAGATGTGTTGCGTCCACGCATAATACTTATGATTTGCTTCTTGTGTGTTAGACATGTCTCGAATTGTAAATCGATGTTCATCACCTCCATTCTAATGTATTTTAGCCTGAAGAGTCACTTTCCGACGATTTCCTATTCCCCATGTCATCACTACGACTCTCTTACGCCAGCTCGCCTGAAAGTGACCTCGAGCACAGCCCGGGACCTCCGGTATCCCCCGGATTATCCACGAACGGCAACAATGGTGGACGATTGACGAAAGCAAGCTCAGACCCCAGCGTTGTAATGCCCGATAATAGCACCAACGATGCATTACCACCATATCAGGTAAAATACAATTAACTTCTTCAGCCCCCCTGTATGCGAGCCATTTTCAGCCGACCTATGATTCGAGGTACGGTTTTAATACTCAGAACTCGAGTGAGCCACAAACTCCGACCACCCCAACTAACAAAGATGTGAATTATGAATCGCAGGAATTACCCGGTGTGAACGATTCACCCGGCTATAATAATAATAATAATAAGAATCGAATATACGGTACTAATCAAAACTATGAAAAAAGTGAATACTCGAAAGGGGAACAAAGGAACGATGAGTATGCTAAGAACATTGTGTCTCATAAGCGCCAAATCAGTAGCCTCCATGGTCACTTCAATCACATGAAGGGGATGAACATGAACGAACCAAGTCCTACACACGAGGGGCTATACAGCACTGCCCCTGATTTACCACCGAGAGTTGATAGGGCAGTAAAACCACTGGGTTTGTTAACTACACCAACTAAAACTCCAAATGGGTATGGCAGCCGTGATGCAAGGCCCCTTGATACTAAAAAAGAATTTGTTGTAGGAGATCCGCTCATGAAAGATTATTTGGAACGAAAGCAAATCAACAAAGCGAGCCGGAACAATTGAACCCGGAAGCTCAAAATTTTGGCAATAAATTAAGCTCGCTTGAGCGAAGTCAAAATTCCAAATCCGTAAGTAAATTGCCTGCTTCCAGGCTTAATAATACCGCGCATTTTTTTTTTTTTTTTTAGGATTCCCTATCAAGTTACGACTCGTTTAATAATAATCAGAACACCAAGCAGATGCCGAGTGCTCGCATCATACCCAATGCTCACGACGACTTGAAAACGACCCTCTCCAAAATTGAACCTGGCAGCCCCAATATACATAACAGCCCCTCGAAGTACGGCGCCCCAAAATGGGGGGACCACAACAATCACAGGCATGACAGACTTGGTTCGAAATTAGACTTGAAGTACATGATGCCACCGAACTCTAGCAACAACGAGTTAGCAGCTGATTTAAGTCCGAGAAGCTCGAGGGAAATGGATAAAGACATCAACAACATGGAGCAGATGCATCAGAGGTTACCGGAGCGTGATATGTATAGGTCTGCATTCGTTTGTATCAATATATGGACTTCATTCATTTTTTTTTAGGTATAACCGATCTCCTGCTAAACATAACACACCAACAAAAGGGCCACATATGGAAACCAAGACTGATTATGGCAAATATAGGTGAGTCCATGGACTTGATTCTACTTCTCTCTGCTGTTTCAATAAGTAATCGTTTACTAATTTTCTTTCCTCTTGATGTGACCTATTGAGTCACTTAATAGTTTCTTCTAATTCCTTGTTTGCCATATCTTCTCCTTTGAGGCAAAAATTTGTGCGAACAATTTTCTTCATTTTCTTCTTTTTTCTTGATGTGTACGCAATTAAATTTATCGTTTATCCTTCTTCATAATATTTTAATTTTTGAAGCAAAAATCTGCAAATAACTTAAGTTTTGATTGTCAATTAGTCTTCTTCTTCTTTCTTGATGTGGCCTTACTTAAGCCTGTTTCTTCTAACTCTTTATTATTTGTGCTTTTGTCGTAGCTTTTCCTTTGAGGCAAGTCTGCAAAGTAACTTTAGTGCAGTGGAACTTCTCAAAGTCGAAGCTCAAGGGACAAGAAAAAAAATCGAGTTGAGCAAATTTCGAGTTACAGAAAATAAATAAACAAATACACAAAAAAGTTATTTGTTTATTTCAAAGTATTCAGTAATAAATAGGTTAAAACATGAAAATTCGATTTAAAAAGCAATTCGTGTTATAGAAATTTCACTGTATTTTGATTTTCTTCGTTTTCCTTCTTTTCTGTTTTTTTTTCGATCTTCTTTTCGTCGCTAATGTTTTGCGTTATATTCCGCTTTTTGTTTTTTCTCGTTTGACTTGTTTTGTTCTCTTGTATTATTTTCAGGGCGATCGCTTTTTGTTACTTGAGTTATTCATTTTTTTTTGAAATTCGCTTTTCGTTTCTCTTTTGACTTTCCTTGCCTTAATTACTTATTTCAGAACGATCGCCTTTTGTTCTTTCAGTTATATCGATATTCATATTTTTTTTAACCGATTGTCATTTGTTTTTTTTTTTATCTACTCGTTGTCATAAATGTTTTGTGCTGTTTTCTGTCGGTTGTTGAAATTCGCACTTTGTTTCTTTTTATTTTCCTCGCCTTAATTACTTTGTTCTCTTGTTTTATTTTCAAGACGATCGCCTTTTGTTATTTCAGTTGTTTTGCTTCTTCATAAAAGGCTGTCCTTTATTTTTTCTCTTTGATCTTTTCGTTGTCATTTTTGTGTTACTTTCTGTTGGTTCTTGAATTTCGTATTTTGTTTTTCTTTTTTAAATTTCCTACCCTTAATTACTTTGTCCTTCTGTTTTACTTTCAAGACGATCGTCTTTTGTTTTACTTTCAAGACGATCTTTTGTTTCGTCGTATTCATTTTCTTTATAAACGATATTTTCGTAGTTTTTCCTTTTTTTATTTTTCTCAGTACTATTTTGTTCTTTTGTTTTTAAACGACTGTCATTTGTTTTTTTTTTTCTTTGATCTTTTCATTGTCATTAATGTTTCGTTGTTTTCTGTTGGTTCATGTAATTCGCATTTTGTTTTTTCCTTGTCTTAATTGCGTTGTTCTTTTGTATTACTTTCAAGACGATCGTCTTTCGTTTTGCTTTCAAGACGATCTTTTGTTTTGTCATATTCATTTTCTTCATAAATGATATTTTCGTAGTTTTGTTTCTCTCTTTTATTTAAATTTTGCTTATTTCTGTTTTGTTCTTTTATTTTCTTTTTAAACGACTGTCATTTATTTTCTTTTCTTTGATCTTTTCATTGTCATTTGTTGTTTTCTGTTGGTTCTTGTAATTCGCATTTTGTTTTTTTTTCCTCGTCTTAATTACGTTGTTCTTTTGTATTACTTTCAAGACGATCGCTTTTGTTATTTCCTATTCAGTTTCTTTACATACTATCTTTTCCTCGATTTGTTTCTTTTTCTTTAAATTTGTTCATTTCACTTTTGTTCTTTAATTTTATTTTTAAACGACTGTGATTTGTTTTTTTTTTCTTTGTCATTAATGTTTTGTGTTCTTTTTTGAAGGTTCTTTTATTTTCCTCGCCTTAGATAATTTGTTGTTTTGTTTTACTAGTTAAATTTTTTTTTATTTTAATTTCGCCTAATTTCTTATTCTTTTGTTGTTTTTTGTTCGTTTTCATTTCGTGCGATAGTGGTTTTTTCTTTTTTTTTTAACCTCGATTTAATCGGCGCGCGTTTTTCATTTTTTTACTTGTTTTTTATTTATTCGATTTGTTCTTGACATTTGCCTTTTGCTTTTTTAATATTATTATTATTATCATCCTCTTCTGTTTTATTTTCAAAACACTCGCCTTTTGTTATTTCAGTTGTTTTGCTATTCACGTGCTTCATAAACGACTGTCTTTTATTTTTTCTTTTGTTCTTTTCGTTGTCATTTTGTGTTATTTTTTGTTGGTTCTTGAATTTCGTATTTTGCCTTTTTTTATTTTCTTCGCCTTGTTCTTCTGTTTTACTTTACTACAAAAGACGATCGTCTTTTGTTTTACTTTCAAGACGATCGTCTTTTGTTTTACTTTCAAGACGATCGTCTTTTGTTTTACTTTCAAGACGATCACCTCTTGTTTTACTTTCAAGATGACCATCTTTTGTTTTACTTTCAAGATGATCACCTATTGTTTTACTTTCAAGACAATCATCTTTTGTTTTACTTTCAGGACGATCGTCTTTTATTTTAGGAAATAACAAAAGACGATCGTCTTTTATTTTGGGAAGTAACAAAAGACGATCGTCTTTTGTTACTTCTTCGTTCTGCAGCTATTCATTTTCTTTATATACGATCTTCTGTTCGTTCTGTTTTCTATTTTTTTTTATTTTGCTCGTTTCATGTTTCGTTCTTTTTTTTTAATTTTTAAAACGATCGTTTTTTGTCATTTTTAATTCTTCGTTTCGTTGCTTGATTTTTGTTCTAGAAAATTAGTTTGCTAATAATTTTCTTAATAAAAGACTGTCTCTTGTTTTCTTCTCGTAGCTAAAAAATGTTTTATGTTGTTTTTTTTTAATAAGTTCTTGAAATTTGATTTTTGTTTTGTTCTCTTGTTTTATTTTCAAAACGATCTCCATTTGTTGTTTCAGTTGTTTTGTTAATAATTTTCGTAATAAGTGACTATCTTTTGTTTTCTTCTCAATAGTTAATATTTTACGTTATTTTATATTAATTCTTGAAATTTGCTTTATTTTTGTTCTAGAAACTCAGTTTCAGTTGTTTTGCTAATAATTTCCTTAATAAGTTTTCTATTAGCTCTTGGAGTTTGCTTTTGTTTTTTAATTGCCTTATTTTAATTGTTTTGTTCTCTTGTTTTATTTTCAAGACGATCTCCAATTGTTGTTTCAGTTGTTTTGCTAATAATTTTCTTAATAAACGACTGTCTTTTGTTTTCTTCTCGTAGCTAATGTGTTTTTTTGTTGTTTTCTATTAGTACTTGAAATTTGCTTTTTGTTTTTTTTTTAAATTTCCTTATTTTAATTGTTTTGTTCTCTTGTTTTATTTTCAAGACCATCTTCATTTGTTGTTCAGTTGTTTTGCTAATAATTTTCTTAATAAACGACCGTCTTTTGTTTTACGTTGTTTTCTATTAGTTCTTAAATTTTTTTTTCGTTTTGTTTTTTATTTTTTTAAATTTGGCTCGTTTCGTGTTTGGTCTTTATTTTAATTTTTAAAACGATCGCTTTTTGTCATTTTTAATTCTTCGTTTCATTGCTTTATTTTTGTTCTAGAAACTCGCTTTTGTTTTTTTTATTTAGATATTGTTTTGTTTAATATATTCACATCTCAATTATTTCTCTGTTTACATTTAATTTGATGGTCGTCTTCTGTTTCTTTCTTGCATTTGTGCCTTTTTTAAATTTTCTTTTCGAAAAATCGTCTTTTGTTTGCTTCTTTCGTCATTAATTTCTTATTATTTTGTAGTGTTTCGTTTATTTTCATTTCGTGCGATTGTGTTTTATTTTTTTTTTTCAGTTTTTTGATTATTTTGTTTTCAATTTTTTGATTATTTTGATTCTTTCTGTCTTTTCATTTTTTATTTCATACTCGTTTTTGCCCTTTATTTCCTCGTTTCATTTATTTTTGTGTTTCGTTTTCTTGTCGGTAAATCATATTTCGTTTTTGTTTTTGTTTTTTTTTTTTTTTATCAATTTTATCATGTTTTATTATTATTTTTTGCTTGTATTACTTGTTTACATAATTTCTTCATTAAATTTTTTTTTCTATTGAATTTTTTTTTAATTACAGTCCAGAGTCTGAATCTTTTACTTTTTGAATCGTCTTATTTCTTTCTCGGCAATTATTTTGCGTTTCATTTTTGTTTTTGCGAAATAGATCGTCTTTTGTTCACTTTTTCTTTTTTTAATCAGTGTCGCCAACCTTTATTATTTTGTTTTGCTGTACCCTTTTCCTCCAATAACGTTTATTTACATTATTTCTTGATTAAAATTTAGAATTCCTTTGAATGAGTGGTGAATAAATTCAAAGAAAAAAATTTCTTTTAAGTGTCAACTAAATAAAAGTGAGATACTTTCAAAGGGGGGAGGGAAGTGAAGGTTCATCAAAATTACACTGAAGTTTTAATGTTCGTTTGATGTCTGCAAAGTAAATTCAGTATTTTGATTGTTGGTTCATTTTCTTCTTTTTTCTCGATGTGCCCTCAATTAAATTAGTTTCTTCTAATTCATTCTTTGTCCCTTCTTTGTCACACCTTCATTTTTGAGGCAAAAGTCTACCAACTTAAATTTTTTATTGTCAATTCATTTTCTTTTTGCTTCTGGGGTGTCTTCAATTAAATTTGTTTCTTCTAATTCTTCGTGTGTCCTCGTTTGCCATATCTGTAAATAACTTAATATTATGAGTGTCAAATTATTTTCTTCTTTTTTCTTGATGTGCCTTCACTTAAATCTGTTTCTTCTATTTCTTTGTTTGGCACAAATCTGAAAATAACTAATTTTGTTATCGATTGAACAGTTCGGCTCAGGACTACGCAAGGAGTTCCCATCAGGATTTATCGCAGTCACATCTCAGTATACACCAGGTCCCACCACATCACCATTCACCGATGAAAAGCAACATACACTCAAATGGTTTCGAAAACGTATCTCCGATGAACCACATGGCCCAATCGAACGGACCACCGAATATATACAAGCCAATTCCACCGCCGAAGCCAAAGAACTACAAGCCACCGTACAAAGGGCAAGGCAGCTACGGGCCAGGGGATGGTATGATGCAACCGCCTTTGCCGTATCAACACGGAAAGAGTCACAGTAATCCTGTGGTAAAGATTTTTTTACTGCACTGGAAACATTATTAATGAGTGTCGATTACAGGAACAGCAATCACCAAATATGCATGACTATTATTATAACATGTCACAGCCGAATAACTGGCACACGGAAACAGCCGTTCGTTATAATTCGAACACCCACGGTCACTTCGATATGGCCCCACCGTACGAATCTAGACGACACACCAGCATATCGTACGCAAGCCGTAGTGAAATCGCCCCAATTTCCCAGCACGAAAGCCCCTACAGTATGGAAGGCAACGACGTGCTAGATTTGAGGCCCCCCGAACGGCCCAACATAGTTGATTTGCAAGGATCCAGAGAGCAAAGAGGTTCAGCGTTCGAACTGTATCGAAAGCCACTTCATCATAACCTAAGGTAAGCCCCCGCATTCCAACACGTATGTATGTACACTGGTTTATTATAATAGTAATGATTTGTTGTTGCGTAGGATACTGCATTCGTTTGAAATTTAAAATGAGAGGTATGTCTGTCTGTGTGTTGTAGTATTCGTCCGTGTGTGTGTGGATTTTTTTTTTTTTTAAAGACAACCAACCCGCCCCCAACAACACTAATAATAAACTTTATACGAACGCTTTAACGTGATAGTTCGCTTTTTTCAATTAATTAAATTTACTCTAGCTCGTAGTGATTTGCTTCGATTTATATGATTAGCTTAATAATAGCTTCTTAACAATTTCTTTTCTAATTTTAAGGGGTGAGGAAAGTATTGCTTTATATGGATCACAACCTAACATCGCTCACTTAATAAACCAAAGCCCATCTACTAACAATTCAAAACCACCGAAAGCGTCTGCAAAACTCACCAAAACACAATCATTTAAACATCAAAAGAGTAGTAGCAGGGAGGGAGGACTTGGCACGCCCAAGTTCTTCAAGCGGTTCGGATTCAGGGGCAAGAGCAAAGCGTCAAAGATACCGGAAGATTTTAATAGGAACTCGAACAACCGAGATGTAACCTCGGCCCTGGTAGATCACAGAGGTGCGAAGCTGATTAACAAGTACTGGGGTGTTTCGTTGGAAATTCCTGAGAACGCAATACGGGAAGGTGTGCAACAGGAAATTTATTTCGTTATTACTGATCCTAGGTTATGTGAAAATGCTGCCCCGCCATTGGATTTAGAGAACGGTATTATTACATCGATTTATTTATTTTTTTTTAGCCAGTGTACATACATTAGACCCCCCTTTTTCTTCCCTTTAAATAAATTATGTGTTGAATTATTCATGTTGTAGGTGAAACAATGTTGTCACCACTCGTTATGTGTGGACCACAAGGTAATTAATGACTTTTGAGGAGGGGGCGAGAGGGATGAGTACTTTGCAAAACTATTTTGTTGTAGGTATTGAATTTCAAAAACCTGTGATTCTAAATATACCCCATTATGCCAATACTCTACCTAGTTTAGGAATAAGCTTGAAGGCAACTGATTCTGAAACGGATGTTTGTACTGACTGGGATAATATTTTACTACCGTCCAACCATGCTGCCAATACCGTGGCTGTTAAAGTGGATCACTTTTAAATTTTATACTCACTCTTTTTTTTTTTTTATTTAATATCAATGGTCTTCTGCAATTATTAATCAAATACATTTCTAAAAAAATTGTTGAGAATTGTCAATTGTGATCTTATTTACTTCTCTATGTACACATACATATATTTTTATTTTATACATTTTAACTTTCATACCCTTCTCAATTTATAAGTATCTTAACATATCATTTAAATTGTCTAGGATAAGTAATTATTTTTTAATTTCTATGTAACATTCAGATATTTTAATTATAAGTCAAAATATACGTCAATATTTTCAAATTGTTTAAATTTTTTTCCACTGTTTTTTTCCTGGCGTTAATTTGTTTTTGTTTAATTTTTTAGTATTTCATTTGTTTTGCTATTAATTATCGTTATTATAAGCGATTGTCTTTTGTTTTCTTTTTGTCTTTAAACTAACATTTTACGTTGTTTACTTTTCATCACTAATATTTTTCGTTGTTTTCTATTCGGTCTTGAAATTTGCTTTTTGTTTTTTTTTTTGTAATTTTCCTTATTTTAATTGTTTTGTTTTCAAGATGATCACCATTTTTTTTTTCGATCTTTTCGTCGCTGTTTTGCGTTATTTTCTGCTTTTTGTTTTCTTTTAATTTTCTCGTCCATGTTGTTTTATTTTATTTTTTATTTTCGATTACTACTTGTTGTTTCAGTTGTTTTGTTTTTTTTTTAAATAAATGATTGTCTTTGGTTTTCGTTTTGTTTTGTTTTCTTTTCTTTACGTTGACTTCTGTATGTTCTCGAAATTCGCCTTTTGTTTTATTTTTTTTTATTGTGTAATTTTCAAGACGATCTTCATTTGTTGTTTCAGTTGTTTTACTAATATTTTCTTAATAAGTGACTGCCTTTTGTTTCTTCTTCTCATAGCAAATGTTTTACGTCGTTTTCCATTAGTTCTTGAAAGTAGTCGCCTTTTTATTTTCATCATTTTCATTGTTTTAGTTTCGAGATGATCACCATTTGTTTTTCAGTTGTTTTGGTAATTTGTTTATCTGCTTTTACTTCGATCTTTTCGTCGCTAACGTTTTGCGTGATTTTAATTTCCTCGTCCGAGTTTTGTTTCTCGTTTTATTTTTAAGGACAATCACTATTCGTTGTTTCAGTTGTTTTGTTCATTTTTTTTTTTACAAATGATTGTCTTTTGTTTTCTTTTCGTCACTAATGTTTTACGTTGATTACTATTTGTTCTTGAAGTTCGCTTTTTGTTTTTATTTATTTTCCTTATTTTTGTTCTCTTGTTTTGACGTCTGTTATTTTGACGCTTCTTAGCGTGTCATTTTGACGTTTCTTGATGTCTGTCACCTTGACGTTTGCTGTTTTTCATCGTGACATGATTTACTAGTCACTAAGCAACGTGTGAATCCCCACGTTTTTCGTCGTCTGTCATTTTGTTTCTCGAAGTTTCTTATTCTGACGTTTCTTATGTCTGTTATTTTGACATGTGTCATTTTGACGTTTCTCGACGTGTCATTCTGACGTTTCTTACATCTTTCTTTTTAATGTTTCTTGATGTCTGTCATTTTGACGTTTCTCAAAGTCTGTGATTCCGACGTTTTGACGTTTCTTAACGTCTATCATTTTGACGTTTCTTGATGTCTGCCACCTTGACGTTTGTTGTTTTTCATCGTGACATGATTTGCTAGTCACTAAGCAACGTGTGAATCCCCACGTTTTTCGCCTTCTGTCATTTTGTTTCTCGGAGTTTGTCATTCTGACGTTTTTTACGTCTGTTCTTTTAACGTATCTTGACGTCTGTCATTTTGACGTTTCTTGACGCCTATTATTTTGATGTTTCTTGACGTCTGTCATTCTGACGTTTCTTACGTCTATTATTTTGACGTTTTTTGACGTTTGCTGTTTTTCATCGTGACATGATTTGCTAGTCAATAAGCAACGTGTGAACCCCCACGTTTCTTGTCGTCTGCTAATCAGATGTTTCATACGTTTGTTACTTTGACGTTCCTCGACGTCTGCCATTTTGACGTTTCTTGACGTTTGATGTTTTTCATCGTGATATGATTTGCTAGTCACTAAGCAATGTGTGGATCCCCACCTTTCTCGTCGTCTATTAACCTGATGTTATTACGTCTGTTATTTTGACTTTTTTTGACGTCTGTCATTTGGACGTTTGACAATCTCCATTTGTTTCAGTTGTTTTGCTAATAATTTTCTTAATAAGCGACTGTCTTTTGTTTTCTTCTCACAGCTAATATTCTACGTTTTTTTCTATTAGTTCTTGAAATTCGCCTTTTGTTTTTATTTTCATCATTTTCATTGTTTTGCTCTCTTGTTTTAGTTTGAAGATGATCACCGTTTGTTGTTTTGCTAATTTGTTTTTCTATTAGTTTAAGTTTACTTTTTTTTTCTTAATTTTCCTCATTTTAGTTGTTTTGTTCTCTTGTTTTATTTTCAAAACGATCTCCATTTGTTGTTTTGTCGCTAATGTTTTGAGTTATTTTCTGCTTTTTGTTTTTTTCTTAAATTTCCTCGTCTGAATTGTTTTGCTCTCTTGTTTTACTTTCAAGGCTATCACTATTTGTTGTTTCAGTTGTTTTGCTAATTATTTTTCTTTACAAACGATTGTCTTTTGTTTTTCTTTCGTCACACTATTGTTGTTTTCTATTTCTATTCTTGAAATTCGCATTGTGTTTATTCCTCGCCTTAATCACTTTGCACTCTTAATTCGATTTCAAGGCGATCGCCTTTTGTTATTTCAGTTGTTTTGCTATTCAATTTCTTTATAAACGACTGTCATTTGTATTTTTTTTTTGATCTTTTCGTTGTAATTTTGTATTGTTTTGTGTTGGTTCTTGAAATTCGCATTTTTCTTTTCCTCGCCTTAATTATTTTGTTGTCTTGTTTTACTTTCAAAACGATCGTTTCATAAACGATCTTCGTTTTCTTATATTTTAAAACGATCGCTTTTTGTCATTCTTCATTTCGTTGCTTCCCTTTAGTTCCAGAAACTCTCTTTTGTTTTTTATTGAGATGTTGTTCTTATTTTAGTTATTTTCTTCGTCTTTTGTTTTATTTTTTTCTTGGATCTTTTCGCGTGAATGTTTGCGTTGTTTTCTATTCATTCTTGAAATTCGCGTTTTGTTTTTTTTTTTTGATTCTCTTCAGTTTTATTGTTTTTTGCACACTCGTTTCATTTCCATGACGATCGCCTTTTGTTATTTAGGTTGTTTTGCTAATTTATTTTCTTTATAAACGACTGTCACTTGTTTATTATTCTTTGATCTTCTCGTTGACATTAATGTTTCCAGTTGTTTTCTGTTGGTTCTTGAAATTCGCGCATTTTTTCCTCGCCTGAATTACTTTGCTTTCAAGACGGTCGTCCTTTGTTATTTCAATTGTTTTGCTGGTTTTGTTTATAAACAATCTTTTCGACGTTTTGTTTTGTGTTGTTTCCTTTTTCGTTTGTTTTTAAGCTTTGCTCATTTCGGATGTTTTTGCTCTTCTTTTATTTGATTTTTAAAACGATCCTTTTTGTCACTTTTAATTCTTCATTTCGTCGCTTTCGTTTTTGTTCTAGAAGCGCGCGCTTTTCTTTTTTATTTAGATATTGTCTAATTTCTTATTATTTTGTTGTGTTTCGTTTATTTTAATGGTTTATTCTTTTTTTAAGCTCGATTTAATCGGCGCGCGTTTTTCGTTTTTTTTATTTTTATTCGATTTGTTCTTGAAATTCGCCTTTTATTTTTTTTTTTAATTGTTTGTATTTCAATTGATTTGTTTTATTTTCAAGATGATCACTTTCTTCTGTTATTTCATTTGTTTCGGTATTCATTTTCTTTATAAACCGATTGTCATTTGTTTGTTTTCTTTGATCTTTTCGTTGTCGTTAATGTTTTGTGTTGATTTTTGAAATTTGCGTTGTTTTTTTTTTTAATTTTCCCTGCCTTCATTCTTCTGTTTTACTTTCAAGACGATCGTCTTTTGTTATTTCAGTTGTATTGCTATTCATTTTCTTTATAATAAACGATCTTTTCGTCGTTTTGTTTTGTGTTGTTTTCTTTCTGTTTTGCAGGCTTCAGTTGTTTCGTCCTTTATGTTTAAAATGATCGCTCTGTCACTTTTAATTCTTCATTTCAACGAAATTGTTCTAGAGAAACTCGCTTTTGTTTTTATTTAGATATTGTTTTATTTGAAATTTTCATATTGCAGGTATTTCTCTTTTTTACTTTCAAAATGTTTTATCGTCTTCTATTCCTTGTTTTTTTTTCTTTTAGTAGCGTTTGATGTGCTTTTGTTTTTCTCGTTCGTCATTAATTTTTTATTCTCTTATTGTTTCATTTGTTTTCATGACGTACGATCGTGTTTTATTCTTTTTTTTTAATCGCGATTTTAATTTTTTTTTCTTGATTTTTATTCGGCTCTTATTTCTTCGATTTTCTTCCATTTTTGCGTCGTTTTCTTGCAGGTAAATCACGTTTTATTTTGTTTTTGTTTTTCAAATCTGATTCTGTCATCATTTGTTTACATTACTTCTTGATTGTTTTCAATTCCTTCGACATTTTTTTTTCAATAAAGGGGGGAGGTGAAGGTAAATCAAAATTGCACTTACTTTTTAATGTTCGTTTATTAGTCGACAAAATAAATAATCTGAAACTAACGGACACCGGAACGGGTGTAAAACGCCGGAGTAGACCATAAGCCCTATCTAGAAACATTCTTTACGAAGACCATTACATAAATTATAATAGGCACATAATTACTGTTATATTTATACAGGGTGGATACCGTTTCACTTGTCTATGGACATTTTTTAAACGATTGAAAAATAGGGATTTGGTTAAAGAAAAGTTGCCCCCAATTCATCGAGTGCTTGCTTTCCTACACTCTCTCAGTGTTTCTTTTTTCAATACTTTTGACGTCCCGTCTTACATTTCCATTTTTCCATCACTATTTTAGGGTTTTTCTTGCCTAAACGTGTCTGCCAACATCCAAGACTGCCCCATATTTTTATTAACCTAATCTCTATCTACCAACATTTAAAATATGCTCATAGCGAAACAAGGCGATGGTGTCAACCCGAAATACTAATATTATATACTAATTATGACAACACTGAAAGAGAAATACTATTCACTTTTTGTTAATTTATATAACCTATTATGTTACACTATTAAAAATTCAAAGTGTTTTGCCTTTTCAAGTTTTAAAGAAAGAAAGAAAATAAAAACAAGAGAAATTAACAATCAAGATATGTGCGAGTCTCATTACGACGAAGTAAACAAACGATGCGAAAGAAATGGTGATTGAAACAAAACAAACAAAAATTGTATGATTCTTATTTAAACTTAAAACGAGAACAGTACGATTACAATAGCTTCCTCTTCGCAGTGACCTGCAGAGTAAATAATACACAGAAAATGTTCTTATTAAATAACTTGCTGTTAAATATGAACTTGACAGAGATATTATTACTCTGGAGTATTTCCATCGTCGAGCTTCATTACTTTCCGTCAATTTCATATTTACTTTCCGTTTACATCGGCTACTTTTTCACTTATAAAATACACCAGAAGTCGATTTGCTGTCGTTTATTGCAATTTATATAGCCACAGCTCTTATACCTACATACATTTAAATCATCAAATCGAGCATTTAATAAAATACACAGAAACAAAAAAAAAAGTTTTCCACCGACACTATAATTTCTACTGCCTAAAATAAAAGTGAAAATGCAATAATTTATACGTACTCAGAAAAGGAACAAAAACAAAAAAAAAAAAAACCCATTCACTTAATTAACCATAGTTTATGAAGAAATGATTACAAAAATATTAATTCTAACGCGTCGAAAATTTTATATATCGGGAGGGGGTGAGCCGGAAACGGTTTTGATGTTCTTTGTCTTTCGAGTAGGTTGTTGCTGCCCGGGGGGGCTGTAGGGTCTTCTGCTTGTCGAGGAACTACAAAAAAAAATAAGCAACACTTACACAAAACCCGACTCCCCCTGCACTGAAGTCAAAATAAGAAAAAAAGCTCAAAAGCACAGAAGTCATGCAGAAATTTACGTGAATTTACAGGTGTCCATGAAGAGTACATCCGAGATGCATTTGTTTAAAGCAAAGCACTGTTTTAATACAATTTTTTGAGGAAACGAATTAAAAACATTTTTTTCCTTGTTGAGGAAATTGGTTTAAATCGGCGTGGTGTTGTCTTTACAGAGCACAGCATTTGTGGACACCTGCATGTACACTGGTCCATCGACATTGTCGCACTCTTAACGAGACTACACAGTAGTAAATTTCATTTTTATTTTTAATCAAATATTCAGAATTGTAAGCGTAATCATTACGTAGGTGGTGGTCATTGCCTGTTGAAGTTGAAACTTTGAAATGTCTCCTTAACTGCAGAGGAGCGTAGAAAAAAAAGTTATTTTGTGTTGCAGTGTGGTTAATAAAAAAAAATCCCCAACAATGGATGACGTATTTGTTTCACACGTCTCACATATCAAACAATTCATATTTTAAATCCTCCCAACCTCTCTCCAACTCATCTTACCCTCAACGTAAAGGGAGGGTAATTAAAAAGAAATCAATAAAAATGACATTTACACAAAATACATCTTGGCGCCCAACGTGGAGCAATTATTAAAAATTCTAACAAAACCACAGTAATATAGTTTTCTAAATTAGGACCAAAAACTGTGCTTCATTTGTGATTTTGATTTTATTAATCTATGAAGTTAGTTGGGAAAAAGCCACTCCAATGTAATTTTTAACAAAATACTGGGTGCCTGTCTTTCATTGAAACCACAGATAGTAGTCTAAAAAAGGAGCAAAATTTGTCATACAACAACAGGAAACAAGTGAATAATAACTCCGGTAAAAATCAGTTTTTGTTTTCTAAGAAATTGTTTTAGTAACGCTGGTTGGCTAAATGGATTTTTTTGTGGCCATAAACGAATAAATGCCGAGATGTTTGTCCTTCGCAAAAAAAAATTCGTCAGGATTTTAAATAAAAACGTCTTCACGTGCGCTGCCGGGAGGTTTCCTACGACAATTGCAATTACTTATTACTACTTTATTTATACTTATTTATTCAAAGTAAAATTTAAAAGCAAACTGAATTCGTAGCACAATTTTACACTTATTTATTTAATTTTTATGGCGGTACATCGACCTTAAAATGTTATTTTATTTTATGTTCGTTAATAGTACGAAAATAAATATTTACTAAAAATGTTGATAAATATTAATTAAATCCAAGAAACGAGTGACTCAATTAGTTTTCGTGAGGAAACTTTGATTCTGGTTTAAAATAATTCGGAATTTTCAGAAACGTTTACCTACATCCGCATTGGCGATTTATTGCTAACAATTGCACTGTCATAAAATAAAATTCAGCTGGCTCAGTTTCGTTCCTCGTACTTTATTATTTCTTTTATTATTATTATTATTATTATTATCATTATTATCATGCTGTCATAAATTCACAGATGCTTACATTAGGAAGAAATTTTTTTTTTAATTCAGTTTTATCTTCGAAAATTTGTACGGGGTTCGGATTTTTCTTTTGTAAATTTAAGTGATCGCCTTTTGTTTTTGATATTTCTTATTTTGTCGCCGTATTTACTTCAATCTTTCTTTCGATTTTACCTTTCTCTGCAGCAATCGTCTTTTGTTTCTGAAATTTGTTGTCGCCTTTCTCTTGCTTCATTTATCTATAACATTAACCGTCTTTGGTCTTTTCGTAATTCCGCTTCATTTAATTTAAGTTATTATTGCTTTTTAATATCTGAGTTTTCTTTTTTTTAAATTTAAGTTTCGTCTTTTGTTTCTTATTTTGTCTCCGAATTTGCTTTAAAATATTTTTCGTTCTTACGCAAAGAATCTTTCATTTCTTTTTTCGTTTTTCTTTGACGTTCTTTTGTTTTTTTCTTGCATTTTCGAGAGAGCCTTTTCTCTACAGAGACCTTCTTTAGTTTCTGAGCTTTGTTGTTTTTCATAAATCGTCTTTCTTTTGTTATATTTGTCAACAAAACGCCGAATCGTCTTCTGATTTGTTTTTTTTTTTTAAATTCCATTTCATTCAATTTTTATTTATTTATTTTTTTAATTTGAGAGAGAAAGTTTCAAATGCCCTTCAATTTTATCTGCGTTATTTTGTGTAGGGTTGGAATTTTTTTTTTTTTACTTTAAGTGATCGTCTTTTGTTTCTGACATTTCTTATTTTATCTCCGTGTTTACTTCGAACAAATATTTTTTTCCCATTTTTGTCGATCTTCTCTTGCACTTTCTCTACAACGATCGTCTTTTGTTTGTGAAATTTGTTGTTTTTTTTTATAAATCGTATTTCTTTTGTTTTATTTATCAACGGCGTCGAATCGTCTTTTGTTTTTCTTTTAATTCCAGTTCGTTTAATTTTGAGTTAATCTTTTTTTGAATTTTTGAAAAAAAAACATCAAATGTTCTTTTTCTAAATTTAAGTGATATTTTCATATTTTTATCATTAATTCCTGTTCTTGTGTTTTGGGATTTTAAAAAGGGGTAAGTTTTTCTAAATGTTTCAATAAACCAAATTTTTTTAAGGTACAGAGTTCTGATGAGGCCCAATAAGGCCGAAATACATGTATAAACTCTTTCCTAACACTTTCTACATTGCCAGTTACACAATTTTAATTAATTTTCATCTGGCAAGAAAACTTGATTTTAATAAATTTATCAATGAAATGTCTAAATCGCGACATCCTGCGATCACTTTTTGATCTAACATTGTATTAGAAATGATCAATTTCAGCCAGTTTGCTACTGAATAAGTCATCCCAAACAAGGCGGCCAAGCGTGCTGTCAAAGTATATTGAAAATTTTCAAAATTTTGTTGCAAATCGATTTTGATTGCACTGGATTCCTCGAGAATTCTCTGTCCAGCTGTTTCGGTCATATTTGGGTCATTGTCAGTAGAAGCTTAGCTCGAGATTTCCACTGCAAACCAAACCGATCTATCCTAGATTATTCCTAATGCAATGTTAGGTCAAAAAGTGATCGTAGGATGTCGTGATTTAGACTTTTCATTGCTATTACATCGCAATTGCGAATAACCTAGGGCAGGTCGGCTTGATTTGTATTGGAAGTTTAGAGCTACCCTTCTGCCGACGAAGCACCAAAATAGCAGGAAATAGCTGTAGCTCGAGGAAATTTTTATAAATTTTTCTCAACACATTTATCAATTTTATCAAATTGAAGTGGCTTTGTCTCTTAATTATTTATTTGTTTTTAACGATAATTATATATCTGATGATGTTGCGTGTTTACAATTCGAGAACACTTGCAAAAACCTTCTTAACATAATATTTTTTTCGATTTCTCATAATAATAGAGACAACAAATGTTTAGTGTTAATTAAAAAATTCTTTTGATATTAACACAAAATATGTTTAAATAATGAGTTGTCTCATATTCTATGAAAATATTGCCATGATGTCTTTTTGTCTGAAGTATTCGCTTAACATGAATTTTAATTAAAAAAAAAAAAAAAAAACTGAAGTCATGAAAGAAAAGAAGTTGCACTAAAACATAGAACAACAGTTAAAAAGACACCAAATCATAAGGGCAAAGTAAGCACATTATTCCTACTGTGACTTTTGAAAAATAAAAGAAGTTGAGTAGTACTAAGCATAGTACTTACTTGGGGAAACGTCGGAAACTGCACAATTTTTAATTAGTCTTAGTATTTTCGTGAATACCTGAAATACACCAAGCCTAATGTAGACAAACATGTTGTTGATGCATGAGCGACATGAGTATGACTCTAAATGAAATGAGACGTTAGAATAAATGATGACAAACAAAATTTCCCTGTCTTAACTTGTTTTCTAGAACGTTATTCACACAGTCGACGGAAGAAGTACAAACGAGTAACCGTTTGTAGTTCTTTCACGTTTAAACTACTTTTGAACGTGGCTTTTAAATTAGTTAGAATGTAAACACAAGCCAAAGCAAGATGTTTTCGTCAGAGAATTCAGGGAGCCAAAACTAAAATTTTGTCCTACCTTGCTGAATTAGAAGCGGGTAAAGCTAATGGCGATGATCGTATACTTCTTCTCGGCGATACCAGGCTGGTATTTGTCGTGTGTCTATCTCTATGTCGACGGCTACTGTACCATGCACAATACAACATTTAATCACTGGTGTGTTGAAATTTAAATAATTAACTCTTGAAGTACATGCATTACTGTTGTCATGTATGTAAATGTAAAAAACAAAACAATTTTTAGATCGAGCAGAAATATATTTTAAATTATTTATTTGTTCATTCTAAAAGTTGTTTTATTTTTCGTGTATAAAATTAAAATAACTACACAGGAGTATGTAAAGTGTATTATCATAGTAATAATTTTACGAATATTTCAATTCACCAGTGAATGCAAACATAATTGCAGTAAATAAAATAATGCAATTGTTAAAATTATTTAAGAAATACTTAAAGATTGCAGTTCTACTTTCTTAATTAATTAAAATAATTTAGTGAAAAAAAAAAAACGCCGCTTGTAAAGTTTAATAAATTTTGTGCGTCGCTATCAAAAACTAATTAATGCTGCTTGTAGATGATGCCTCTTTGCACATAATAATAATTGTGTAAACGTTTTATTATTATTCATGCAAAGTCTTGTATAATTAATTCACGTCATCACTACTGTTAATTTGGATTTCTTAGAACACGTTTGTTTAATTTATTATAACACACCTGTATTGCTATTGATGACGTGTAGTTGCACGTTTTACGTAAAAATATAAAGAAAGTAGGAACACATAAAAAAGTAAGAATTAAAAAGCGATGCATAGAAACCTGCACGACCAGATCTAAAAATCTCCAAAAAATATCACAGAGATTAATAAAAATTACAATACTTTATCTAGAATTTAGAAAAACTTAGAAATAGAAGAATTTTGTATTTTTGAAATTTTGTTTATTGTCGTGACCACCCTGTAACGATGAAAATACATCCAAATTTGACATCATAGGCTTGTTCTAGCAGCAGTAGCTATATAACTGTTAGAAATTGTACTGAATATGTGTCCCTTAAGTGTCATATGTATACAGGATGTGTATTTATTTATTTATTTAACTTATCTATTAATGGTGTAAAGCAATAAATATTTTTGTTTTGTCGACACTTAGTACGATAATTTTAGCAAAATGTGCCACTATAATAAATAATTATAGATAACAAGAAAACTAAAAGAAATAGATATAAGGAATACTAATACTAATCGATGTAGAATGTGATTCTGTATCTAATGATGTAAAAATATTCCATAAAAGTATTCCATTTACAAAAATCAAGTTTTGGGCATTTAAATATAATGAGGTTCGACACCACATTGTGACCAGCCTGTGAATTTTTCAGGGATAATTAGGATATGATTTGAAAGCCCGAACAATATACGTATACGACACTTGGTGTCACTTGAAAGTGCACCATAAAAAAATCGACCTTTTGTTTCTTTTATTCTAAGAAACTGCACCATAAAAATCGATCTTCTTTTGTTTTTTCTTATTCTTTTGTCTTTTTTTTTCTAAGAAAGTGCTCCATAAAAAAATCTATCTTCTTTTGTTTCTTTTATTCTATGAAAGTGCGTAAAAATCGATTTTCTTTTGTTTTTTTTTTTATTCTAAAAAATCGATCTTTTGTTTTTTCCTATTCCAAGAAATAAAATAAAAAAATCGATCTTTTGTCTTTTTTTTCTAAGAAAGTGCACGATAAAAAATCGACCTTCTTTTGTTTCTTTTATTCTCAGAAACTGCACCATAGATCTTCTGTTTTTTTTTTTATTCTAGAAATATGTACTATAAAAATCGATCTTCTTTTGTTTTTTATTATTCTAAGAAATAAAATAAGAAATCGATCTTTCGTCTTTTTTTTCTAAGAAAGTGCACCCTAAAAAAAATCGATCTTCTTTCGTTTCTTTTATTCTATGAAAGTGCGTAAAAATCGATCTCTTTTTTTATTCTAAGAAAATGCACCATAAAAAATCGATCTTCTTTTGTTTCTTTTATTCTACGTGCATAAAACTCGATCTTCTTGTTTTTTTTTTATTCCAAGAAAGAGCACCATAAAAAATCGATCTTCTTTTGTTTTTTTTTTTACCTAAGAAAATGAACCCATATAAAAATCGATCTTCTTTTGTTTCTTTTATTCTAAGTGCGTAAAACTCGATCTTCTTTTGTTTTATTTTTTATTCTAAGAAAGAGCACCATAAAAAATCGATCTTCTTTTATTTCTTTTATTCTATGAAAGTGCGTAAAAATCGATCTTTTTTTTATTCTAAGAAAGTGCACCATAAAAAATTGATCTTTTTTTTTGTTTCTTTTATTCTATGGAAGTGCATAAATATCGATCTTCTTCTGTTTTTTTTATTCTAAGAAAAATCGATCTTCTTTTGTTTCTTTTATTCTAAGATAGTGCACCATAAAAAATCGATCTTTTTTTGTTTTTTTTTTTTATTCTAAGTGCACTATAAAAATCGATCTTCTTTTGTTTTTTTTATTCTATGAAAGTGCGTAAAAATCGATCTTCTTTTGTTTTCTTTTATTCTCAGAAAGTGCGCCATAAAAAACGATCTTCTTTTGTTTCGTTTATTCTAAGAAAGTGCGTAAAATTCGATCTTCTCTTGTTTTCTTTTATTCTCAGAAAGTGCACCTTAAAAAAACGATCTTCTTTTGTTTCGTTTATTCTAAGAAAGTGCGTAAAATTCGATCTTCTTTTGTTTTCTTTTATTCTAAGAGTGTGCACCTTAAAAAAATATTTTGTTTTTTTTATTCTAAGAAAGTGCACCATAAAAAATCGATCTTCTTTTGTTTCTTTTATTCTAAGAAAGCGCATAAAAAGAACCCTACTGTCATTTGTTTCTGACGAAGAAAAGTCGATCTTCTTTTGTTTATCGATTCTAACAAAGTTTACAGAAAAATCTATACAGGGTGTTCCATTCACGAAAATTGAGTTTTGGGCAGTTAAACATAATGAGGTTCGACACCACATTGTACCAGCCTGTGCATTTTATCGTCGACTCTTCATTTTCTATTTTTTTTTCATGCAAAAAGAAACAAAAGATAAAGAACTGCACAGAAACATATGAAAACTTGATCGAAAACTGCCGATATATTTTTTTTTACGGGAAGAAACAAGAAATTATGAAACGCAAAGAAGCAAAGGAAAGTTTTATTTTAAAAAAGCTGGAAATTATAGCCTTTTCATCCGTCTGTTTTTGCTTATTTGTTTTTTTTTGTCCTATGATTTCAGTCGCCGAATAAGAATTGACGATCATCTTTTGTTTTCATTGCTATTTGTCTTAGTTCTCTTTTGTTTCTTCCTATCTAATTAATTTTTGTTATTGTATTGATGTCTCTGTGCAATATTTTTTTTTTTGTTAATTTTGGAATATACAATGTATCCCAGATTGAGTAGGCTACCATGGGTAACTTTCTTATTAGTGAAGATAGAGATTTGGTTAATTGGGCAACATTTTGCAGTTTTATGTGCTGATTCAGATTCCGTCGACAAAATTTGAAAATTCCGAATAGTTCAGATATTACCGCAGAAAAACTGAAAATCGCTATTTTCTTAATGTCCAATAACTTCGCAGATACAAAAAATATAAAAAAATGTTTCATACAAAAGTTACTATGTTTGATAAAATACAGCTGAAAATTAAGTCAAAATAAAATTCAAAATGACGGCTGACAAGATATTGATAGCAACTTTCTTATTTTAAATGAACGCCATATTGGATTTTTATACAATTAAATAGCATTTTTTTTTTTATTTCGACCGTGTATCACAGCACATAAAACTGCAAAATATTGCCCATTTAACCAAATATCTATCTTCACTAATAAGAAAGTTACCCATCGCAACCAACTCAAACTGGGACATACTGTATAAGGCAACCTTCTGATTGTTTTCATTTTGTTTCTGTAATTTTGTTTTATTCTTAAAATATAGGTTTGGAAAATGTCCGAGATTTGTCAGTGAGACTTTTCTTCTTCAAAAATTAAAAGTATACACGACATTACATGAATTTGAGAAATGTCACCGATTGTACATTTATAATAAGAGACATCATCTAAACAAGTCAGATCATCCCATTTCTTATTAGTGCTAAAAAAATCTTACCTCGAACCAGCTGTAATAGCAGGAACTCCATAATGTGAATATCCGCTTGTGCCGCCGTAATTATGTCTATTACGTGATCCAGATGCTGTAATACGTGGAATTTCCGAGCGGCTGCGTGTTTTGGTTTCCCATTCCTTATTAAAATCATCTGCTTCCTCCTCCTCCAAATTAATGAAGTCCTGTCTTTCTTCTTGATCACCTGAACGGACATTCTGTTCCCTCTCGATAATGTGAGCCCTCTCGCCGATGTGGTGGCCAATCGCCATCTTCTTTGTGCCGCTCCTCGAATCACAAATGGTTCTCTGAGTTTCCTTAATACCACCCGGAGCAGTACGGGTACTCGAGCTAGCCTTGTAAACTTGAGGTCGACCATCTGGGCCAGACGTCATACTTACAACCGTGCTAGAGCTGTAACTGTGACCGTCTCCGAGTGAGTCAAGTGATCCGCTCAGTAATCTATTGATGTTTGGCAAAGGGAAAGCGAATGGCATCAATGAATGGTGGCTGTTGGATCGGTGGGCTAACGCATGATTCTCGAAGTTGTTTCCCATCATTCCGAATGGATCGGCAAAGAGCGAATTCATCATGTTATTCATGTGACGCATCGTACGAACGTGAGACCTAACGTTAAAATTCAAATTAATTATTTCTAGAAAATCTCACTCAAGCATGGCGGACTGTTTACACGATGCAATAAAACGGTTTTTTAAGCGCACGCTCTAAATGGCTCCTTGGAAAACTTACCCGAAGAAAGGATCGTCTTCCATGTCGCCTAAGAATGACCCAAATAACGACATTTTTTTTAATTAACAGCTTTTTCGATCGTTGAGATTCTCTTGGCGAAAATGACGTTTATTCGACTATAAACTGAAGTTAGCCGTCAGTCGCGTATGAGACAAGCGGTCACAGAAAAATAAATCAGATAGGACACTGGCGCTACTTCATTTTTCGCTTTGAATGCAATCTAATCTTTTATGGAAGGTTAAAAATGAAAAATTTTACTAATACTCGAGAACAATAAAAAAAATTATGCCCTTATATTCTATGTTCTACAAGTATAATTGGAAACATCTTCAATTTTCCCCGGAATTTACTTACGAATACAACTTAAACTAGCGTTGCAAATTTCTACAGTTTTACCGCCATTTTTTTTCTGCTAATCCATTCAAAACTACAAACTTCTTTAAACCTTGCCAAGGAGCAGAGTTCGCAATTTACCAATAGCGTTTTCGATTCACCTGCACCGGTTGCACTCAGTGTATTCGCGTCTTCTTTCAACCTCATGTAATAACACGGAATGAAGATGCTCTGAGTGGACACTAGTGCAGTCAATCGAAAACGCTATAAAATTGCTGGCTGCGACTACGCCCGACGTATTAGATGTATTTACTTCTCAGCAGAGTTGCCAAATCTTTCATAGGCAATGTCGCCAATTTATTCACAAAATGTGCCAAATTTTTTTTAACGATAAAAATATGAAATAAATAGTATACACACTATTTTCCAAATGAATTCATTCGATTTGCAATAAAATAGGAAGAAAATGCTACCTGAAAGTAATTTTTCTATGTATATTAAGACAAACACCCAAAAACTAAGAAAACAAAAACCTCAAATGAAATGAAAAGGTAAACAAGAAATGAAAATTAAGTAACTAAAATGAAAACAACTTGAAATAAAATTGAAGTAAAAAATTTAAATAAAAGAAAAACAAACGAAAAGCAAAAATTAAATTATTAAAAACAAAAGCAAAATTTAAATGAGAAGCGATATGAATGAAAAACAAGGAGGAAATTAAAATGAAAAAATCAAATGCAAGACCAAAAGCAAATGAAAAACTGAATGGATAGAAACAATTTGAAGAAAAAACAAAAGGCAAACAATTTTAAATAGAAAATAAAACAAATGAAAAATGAAACCAAATAATGATTAGAAAAGAAAAGCGAAAAACAATTGAAAAAGAAAGAAATTATTAAAAACAAAAAACAAACGTTAAACAAGAAGCGAGATGAATGAAAAACAAATAGAAAATTAAAAGAAAAAATCAAATGAAAGACCAAAAACAAATGGAAAACTGAATGGATAGAAACAATTTGAAAAAAAAAACAAAAGGCAAACAAAACTTTAAACGGAAATTAAAACAAATGAAAAATGAAACCAAATAATGATTAGAAAAAGAAAACGAGAAACAATTGAAAAAGAAATAAATTATTGAAAACAAAAAGCAAATGTTAAATGAGAAGCGAGATGAATGAAAAACAAAGGAGGAAATTAAAATGAAAAAATCAAATGCAAGACCAAAAGCAAATGAAAAACTGAATGGACAAAAACAATTTGAAGAAAAAACAAGAGGCAAACAAAATTTTAAATGGAAAATAAAACATGAGAAATGAAAGTATATAATGATTAGAAAAGGAAAACGATAAACAATTGAAAAAGAAACAACGGGGAAGCAAACAGAAAATAAAAAAAAAACAATTGATTTTCAATTTCTTACATTTTCATGTATGTCATTATTTTCATTGAAACTAAATACTATTAAAAAAATTAAAATTAAAAAATATGAAGGTGATGGAACGATAATAAGCAAAAAATAAAATAAAATAAAATTGAAAACAAATATTTTTGAAATTTTGAAATATCAAAAATTAAATGTTTCCTCCTATTCTGTTTGAAAGGAGAAATAACAATTGAATAATGTGAGGACGATGGAAAAAAATTGAAATTATTATTTTTTTTTGTTAACGTTGGTTAATAATTTGAAAGGAAAAAAACAAATAAACGACGACTTTTGTAATTGTCAATTTTAGTTACATTTTACTTTGCAATTTACTGGTAGTCATATTAAAAAAAAAACAAATGAATGACAACTTTTATATTTAAAATAAATGGAAAGTGAAAAGCAAAATAAATTTCATTTGTCGCTTTCTTTTCAATTTAATTTTTTTTTGTTATTTCACGTTATTAATAATTTGCAAAAAAAAACAAATGAATGACGGCTTTGGCGCGTGTCAATTTTTTGCAATTGACCGGTAGCCATATTAAAAAAGAAAAACAAGTGAATAATGATTGGATTGTTATTTTTTTAAATTGCGGGTTTCATTTCATTTCAATTTTTTGAAATTAATTCGTATTGATTTGCAGATTGAAGAAAGAAAAACAAATGAACGACAATTTTTACGTTTCAAATAAATGGAAGGAAAAGAGCAAAGAAAAAATCAAATGTCGCTGTCTTTTCAATTTATTTTATTTTATTTTTTTTTTGTTAACGTTGGTTAATAATTTGAAGGAAAAAAAAAACAAATGAACGACGACTTTTGTAATTTTCAATTTTAGTTACACTTTATTTTGCAATTTACTGGTAACCATATTAAAAAAAAAAACAAATGAATGACAACTTTTATATTTAAAATAAATGGAACGTGAGAAGCAAAACAAATTTCAATTGTCGCTGTTTTTCAATCTAATTTTTTTTTTGTTAATTCGCGTTGATTAATAATTTGCAAAAAAAAAACAAACGAATGACGGCTTTTGCGTATGTCAATTTTAGTTACGTTTGCTTTTGCAATTGACTGGTAGCCATATTAAAAAAGAAAAACAAGTGAATAATGATTCGATTATTTTTTTTTAATTGTAGATTTAATTCCATTTCAGTTTTTAAAATTAATTCCTGTTGAATTCCAAATTGTAGGAAAAAAACAAATGAATGACAACTTTTACATTTAAAATAAACGGAAGGAGAAAAGCAAAGAACAAATCAATTGTCGCTGTTTTTTCGATTGAATTTTTTAATTTTTTTAAATTAATGTTGGTTAATAATTTGACAGGAAAAGAAACAAATGAACGACGACTTTTGTAATTGTCAATTTTAGTTACATTTTATTTTGCAATTTACACAAGCCATATTAAAAAAAAAAACAAATGAATGACAACTTTTATATTTAAAATAAATGGAAAGTGAAAAGCAAAACAAATTTCAATTGTCGCTTTCTTTTCAATCTATTTTTTTTTTGTTAATTCACGTTGATTAATAATTTGCAAAAAAAAATGAATGACGGCATTTGCGTATGTCAATTTTTTGCAATTGACTGGTAGCGATATTAAAAAAGAAAAACAAGTGAATAATGATTTAATTGTTATTTTTTTAAATTGTGGGTTTAATTTCATTTCAATTTTTTGAAATTAATTCGTATTGATTTGCAGATTGAAGAAAGAAAAACAAATGAACGACAATTTTTACGTTTAAAATAAACGGAAAAAGAAGAACAAAGAACAAATCAATTGTCGCTGTTTTTTCAATTGAATTTTTAAATTTTTTATATTAATGTCGGTTAATAATTTGAAGGGAAAAAAATAAATGAACAACGACTTTTGTAATTGTCAATTATCAGCCATTAAAAAAAAAACAAATGAATGACCACTTTTATATTTAAAATAAATGGAAAGTGAGAAGCAAAACAAATTTCAAGTGCCGCTTTTTTTTCAATTAATTTTTTTTTGTTAATTCACGTTGATTAATAATTTGCAAAAAAATGAATGACAGCTTTTGCGTATGTCAATTTTAGTTACGTTTGCTTTTGCAATTGACTGGTAGCCATATTAAAAAAAAAAAACAAGTGAATAATGATTCATTTGTTATTTTTTTTAATTGTGGATTTAATTTCATTCCAATTTTTTAAAATTAATTGGTATTGTTTTGCAGATTACAGAAAAAAAAACAAATGAATGACAACTTTTACATTTAAAATAAACGGAAGGAGAAAAGCAAAGAACAAATCAATTGTCGCTGTTTTCAATTGAATTTTTTTATTTTTTTAAATTAATGTTGGTTAATAATTTGAAGGGAAAGAAAACAAATGAATGACGACTTTGTAATTGTCAATTTTAGTTGCATTTTTTATTTTGCAATTTACTGGTAGCCATATTAAAAAAAAAAACAAATGAATAACAATTCAGGTTTAATTTGATTTCCATTTTTTTTTTAATTCGTATCGATTAAAAGATTGAAGAAAGAAAAAAACAAATGAAGACAACATTTCTTTATTTGAAATAAATGGAAAGAGAAAAGCAGAAAAAAATTCTTTTTTTTATTCTTTAATGTTGATTCATAATTTGAAGAAAACAAAAACAAATGAACAAAGACGATTTTTGCAACTTACTGATAGCCCTATTAAAAAAAATAAAAGAATAACGATCGACAATTTTAGTTTTCTTTTTGCTTTTTTTTTGTTTGATTATTTTAAAGAGAGAACGAATGAATATTGAACAAATTAATGAAAAGAGAAAAGAAAACATACGAATGACAAACGGAAATGAAAATGTATTTACATTTCACGATGACACCAATCATCATCATGACAACAAATCCATAGAGCTACGTAGTCAATTAAGCGGATAGCGTTTTGCGGCTCTCGTTCAGCATTTGTAATTGGCTATAATTTTGAATGACTTTGAATGAGCCAATCACAAATGCTGCACGGGAGTCGCAAAACGCTATCCGCTTAGCTAAGTAGATAGCTTAACAAATCACTGAATTGGGTAGAAACCACCGGGGGAACGGAAAAATTGACATTTCTATGATGGTCTAGTTGATACTCTTTAACAGATGGCATTACACGTAAAATACAAAGCGTCAAATACAGTGTCTAAGAAATCCTTAAATAGTAAAAAAATATTGTAGGCAACTATTGTATTTTACAAAATAAATAATGTTTAAAAAGAGAAAACAACTAATGTTGGGTTTCATAAAAGGCCATTAAAGTTAATCATTGGTTAAGAATAATCATTCCCATACATTCAGCATATGTAACCATAGGAACGTATACTTGTAACAGATGATTAAATTTAATTGACTTTTATTAAATCCACCATCAAACGAATATTCAATACGATGATTATCATATGGTTGGCAACGCTGGTTCTTAGGCCAAATTAATAGCTAGGCGTTAGATGGCGCGGCAGGGATGTCTCATTTCCGACTTTGGCAGCCCTGGAGATAATTGATAATCATAACCTAATTTTTTCAAATTCTACTTGAAACTACGACAGTCCGAATAAGATTTTATTTTATTAAAATGAACTCTCTAACAAGTAGATATCAAAAGGTACTAAACACCTGCACAAGTTCTTTAGCATCAAGCGCCGAACTAGTAGAACGCTACACGAGCGAAAAAGAAAAGCACCGTCAACACAGCCTCATAAAGAAACTGGCGCAAGAATACTGCGAGATAGAAGTTCAGTTCAAGCAGTCGCAATTAGCTTGCACTTCGTGCGATGAACACTTTGATTCGGAAGACGTGGAGGCTTCAGCAAGCGTCGACGATGTGTACGACAAGTTCTTAAACGAAAACGTCTACGAAGCAGTGCCATATAAGGAACACCCCATATGGAAGTCCGTGAACAAAGCCATCTATAGCACGCAGCAAGATGTTTTAGGCGAAGGAACGAGCCACGACAGCAGCATGGTTGTCTCGCAACAATTCCAGAAGCCAATCGATCCCCTATCTAAGAAACCCATAGAAAATCCATGTAAGAGCAAAGTGTGTGGACATATTTTCGAGTACAACACGATTATGACGTACATAAAATTGAGGCAACAATCTAAGAATTGTCGATGTCCTCACGTCGGGTGCACAAATTCTAATATGAAGTTAGACGATATGGTTTTGGATGAAAACTTGAGGGACATCTTGAATCAATCTGTAACTCAAGACATTGACTAGCATTGAGATTTGTGGTGAGAAACATTGAATTTGTTATAAATTTAAAGCACCTACCTCTGATTTTGGGTTTTATATTGATTTCGTGTCCTTGCCATTTTCCCCACGGTGAATTTTTAACTTTTTGACACAATTTCTATATCACAAACTCATGATTAAATAAGAAATTTGTCAAATCATAGACTCCTTAATTTAGTTTTCCTAAGTTCTACATTTGGATAAAAAAATTATTTTTTTACATTAATTAGAAGTCATTGGAAAGTCCGTTTATCGACTCCTGGAAACAATATGATATTAACAAAAGTTTTTGTTAACATGGACTCTACTATAAGGAAATTAATTTAATAATGAATGTATGGGGTACAAAATAGTTCGTTTAACGTTTAAACTATATTTGCATTTCTTTAATAACACTATTCATTCGATAACAGTCAGATCAATAACTTAATTATACAACATTCATTTACAATCTAAACATCTCATCACTACAGTGTATTGATCGTGCACCTGAATTATTATTGAGTTAAAGCGAAAGAATGATTCGAATATGCAATATCATACGTTGCTTAATTCAAAGCTAAATAATTCTTAAATTAAACAAAAAACCTGTCATAAGAACGAAGTGAAATGTTATTGAAGTCAATCATACGACACTAGAACATTTTAAAGCATATCGCATACAGCCTCGAATAATCATGGTCTAACAAAAAGCATAAAATACATAATGCGTAAGCTTGAGCAATTATAAAAATTGTCCAAACAAATAGAACCACGTAAGAGAGGCACAAATGTTAAGTAATTCGAAAATTAAATATAAAAAAATATACTTAGCACGTAGCTAACTCGAGTAGTTTGGGGTTTAGAGCTTGTTACACAAGTCAACTTTAATACTAAATAGATTGCAGCATGTTTTGGACTATGGTATTCACTTTCGATTAAATTTTAGTGACTCTTCAACATGACTAGATTTCAAAACTAAACTAGGAAATAACATCCAAACAATAGTATAAGAAAGAAAGAAACATTCGAGACTTGATTTCCAACAAGCTAAAAAATTGTATCAACAAAGCAAGAATTTTGTGAAGTCTATTTTCATCAAACCTACAATTTTCTGTTTTTTTTTTTGACAGAACAACAACCAATAGTACAGAGAGCTTTGAATTAATTCAAATCATTTTCACAAAAACTTTAAGCAAAGCAACTTGCATCATGCCCACAAGATACAAACAAAAATTGACTTGTATAATCAACTCTATATAAAAAAAAGTATAATAGAATAACTAGCTTACCTGTGTTTAAAAATTTTATAGACATTTATCTAAAGATAACTTGCACTTCAAGGCGAAGGAGGTCGCTCTGGCGGCGGTGGAGGTGGAGGAGGAGGGGGAGATGAAGGAGGGTATCCATCATTTTTATTATCAGCGTTATCAGAGTTATTATCGTGGTCACTTCGTTGGCCTAGTAGGAAATCAATGATCCTGTAATCACGGCCATTGTCTGTGTTTGCAATCCACAAAGGCAGCCATTTATTAACGAGCAGCCATTGCAGAGACACCTTGCTTATCCTACCAGTAGAATCACCCGTACCATACAAACTTTCAATGGCATAGTGATTACTATCGATGCCACTTCCACAAGATGAGGATAAATGCCTCTCGATTCTACCAATGCCATGACCGATGATGTCTATTCGTCCATAAGCGTTGCCAATCCGACCGTACGTGCTGCAGCTTGGTAGTTCGTTCAAGTTCGGAATCGACTGGTCTTGAACTGGGAGAGGAGGATTGTTCGGGGGTGCTTCAAGTGATACACAGGCTGCACTATTTCTAAGGGATCTTAATCTAGGAATGTCTTCAATACTTTCGTATATGTTCTCGCTTTCATTATTGCTACCAGTGGGGTCGTTATTCATGGGTTCGTATATGTTGCCATAGTTCTCGTTTTGTGATGACGGTAGTCTGTCAAAACCTATGGCATCTTCCGCGTTACTGTTATCATCACAATTTGCATACCTAAAATTAGTAAACACGATAATCATTAATCGTCAATCATGGGATTCAGTTCTTACCTTCCAGGAACAGCGACCCCATTGCTAGCAATAGCAAAACTTCAAATGGGTTTATCTATAATTGCGACGCCAGCATAACTGCGGCCAATACTCATGCAACTTGGCAGCATAGTCCATGAATTGGTTTTCGGATTGTAAACTTCAACGGACGCCAAATTACAAGAACCATCGTCACCACCGACGACGTACAATAGATTGTTCATAGCAACAACGCCTGCGTTCCTTCGACACAATGCCATATCACTGACGGAAGTCCAACATTTAGTTTCGAAATCATAAGCTTCGACAGACTTTCGAACCAAGGGGCCATCATGACCACCAACCGCATACAATATACCATCAAGCACACCAACACCTGCGCAGTTACAATAAATATTATGAAATTAATGAGGTTGCACAGTTTTACACACCAGCACCACTCCGACGAAAATTCATATCACTAACAACAGTCCAGCTATCGCTTTCTGGATTGTAGCACTCGACTGAACTAAGACATTGACGTGAAGCACCATCATAACCACCTACCTAAAATTTTTAAAATTAAATTTTGCAAGGACACTTCAAGCCTAATTTACATACCGCATACAATAAGCTGTTTACAACACCGACCCCCACACTACTTCGTCTGGTTGACATGGCCGCTATCGCTCTCCATTCTTGTGTTCTGGGATCAAAAACCTCTGCTGTATTCAATCCAGTGGAACCATCGAAACCTCCGACAGCATATATACAACTTCCTAACACGGCTACACCCAACGTCGATCGCCTCGCTTCCATACTTGCACTCGTACTCCACTGATCTAACGTGGCATCATAAACATCAACAGTTCTAACCCTGAGGGATCCGTTAAAACCCCCAACTGCGTACACTTTGCCATTGATGACGGCCAAACCGGCCCTGCATCGTCGCGTCGGCATCTCGGCTACCTGATACCAACGCTCTTCCTTAAAATCAAAACACTCTACGCTTCGAATGGCTTTTGGGGCCTGTCCCCCGACCACCAACAGCACCTTCGGTAAGCCAACGGGTTGACGTGGCTTTGTTCGGGGGGTCTTGAAACTGATTTTCATGTCACCTTTCAACAGGTGATACTTGAGGGCTTCGATGAGGTAATCTTTGCATTGAAGGTCTGCCTTGAGTAAGGGTTCTTCTTCAACTCGTTGCACCAGGTAGTCTTGTGACATTAAGGGGAGACGTACGTGTTCCATTAAGGTGGCCAAGTGTCTTTGTCTTGTTTCGAGATCGTGTTGGACCCAAGCTATCACGCATTCAAAAACCTATAAACTGACTTGTAGACCCACTCTTACATACTAAACTAAATAACGTACTTTTTCTTCAGAAGGAACCGTCAATCTATCACTACATATTAATTTCGAGACCTGCTGATGCGATAAAGTTAAAAATTCTTCACATTCAACCACCTCCCTGAAATATTTCAGTTCATGATTAATTTTTAGCTTGGATTATTAAATACGTGTAGACTTACGGAAAATGTTGTTCAATGTAACTCTCCGCATTACTAAGTAAATCGAGACACCCGTGTAGATCAGCGAAAGCCCGTATTCCTAAACAATTCGTCGGGTGGAGCTGCGCTTGCAGAAAATCGCAGCAGGCATCCCTTACATCGGTTAGCTGTAGTAAGTTAGCTGCAGGCAAAAGCACCTGTAACATGTGCTTCACATACTGCGGCGTGATTTTTGAAATGTCAAAGAGTACCTGAACGTTTTCTTCGGTGACGTGAACCTCTGATGTGTAGACGTATTCGACGAGTAAGCAGAGGGCCTGAGAGTCGATGCCTTGCAGTGTGATGCGGTCCTGTTTGCTTTCTTCGAAACTCGTGAACATGGCGTAGAAGTAGGGTGAGCAAGCAGCTAGAACCATTTTGTGAGCTGGGATTTCTACGCTATCGGCTACTAGAGTTACATCACAAAGCAGTAATTGCCTACAAAAAAAATTGGAGGAATTTAACAAAATATGACATAAATAGATTTCAATTACAAAATTTAACTTTTGTGAAAAATCAAGTCCAACAGATAGCGATGTTTCCCACTACCTGTTCGTTAAATTATGACTGCATTCTCGTTCCTTTAAAAGTTTTATTTTAAGAAATTCCTTACCTAACACACCCATTGTTTGCAAGAACCAACTTCAGGAAAGAACCATAAAAAATGATTGAAAAATAAATTATGTGAGAACCATGAACGAAGTAGCTGACATCTAGTGGTGACAGTTGCACTATTTGAATACAGAAAATTTCCGCCATTTATTGGAGCTGATTTTCCTCAAATTGTTAATGAGGAAAAATTAATGTTGATTAGACCCTCGAGATGGAGATAAAGTGAAAAAAAGAATACAACATTAAATTAAACCAAGAATTACACAAATTAATTTTGATTTTAATTACGTTTATAAAACTATTTTGGAGTCTATGCAAATAAATCTCTTCTCTCTTCATTCACTTCTGAAATATCTTTAAAAAATTGAAAATTCCCAACTTCGAATACCTTGATTAGTATTTGAAGATAAAATCACAAAATTTGGTAATTTTAATCGGGTGTTCTTTTAAATTTGGCATCGAAGTTGAAGGTGCTTACTGTGAACATGCCACAATTTTAATTATTTGTTGTAAATCTTATTTTCTTATTATCTTTTTTCGTTTGTTACAATAGATCTAATTCTTGCATCGTCTTATCGCACTATTGAGTTCGAAACGTCGACAGCAAGGTTAGGAATGGCAAGTTCAAATGTCAAATTGACATCTGTCATGGTGGTGATGGTTCACAATTAAATTTTCATGGCCAACTTCGACGTCAGATTAAAAAAAAAACATTCTTATTAAAATGATAGGAAATCTAAAAATCTAACATAGAAGAAATATGTGTTGTCCAGGGTTGCCAAATTTTTGCAAGACAATATCGCCAACTTGTTCACAAAATGTCGCTAAAAGGCGCCAATTTTTTTTTCTATTTCCTATGTATTTTAGGACAGACACACAAAAACTAGGAAAAAAAACACTGAAAAACAAAAACCAAAAATGAAATGAACAAATGAAAAGCAAAAGGCAAATAAAAAATTAAAATTATGTAACTAAAAATTGAAAGGAAAAACAAAATTGAAGAAATGAAATCAGAAACCAAACCAGAAAGCAAATAAAAAAATGAAACAGAACAAGTGAAAAACATGGAAAAAATTAAGACGAAGAAAAATCAAATAAAAATCCAAAGGAAAATGAAAAACTAAAAGTAGAGGTATAATTAGAGAAAAAATGTGAAAAACAAGAAGAAAATTGAAGAGAAAGTCCAAAGGCAAATGAAAATCTGAATGGAGAGAAGAAAATAGAAAAAGAAAAATAAAAGCCAAAATGAAATGAAAAAATGAAAAACAAAATTAAAAGCAGAAAAGAAAACAGATGAAAAACGAAAGATTATACGTTACGATCATCTTTTGTTTTTCTTACTTATGGCACTATTGAGTTCGAAAGGTTAGGAATGGCAAGTTCAAATGTCAAACTGACATCTGTCACGGTGGTGATGGTTCACAATTAAATTTTCATTGCAAACTTCGACGCCAGAAATCTAATATAGGAAACAAAAAACAAAATTGAAGAAATGGAAAGAAAAAATTTGAAAAAAAAAAATAAAAGCCAAAATGAAAAACAAAATTAAAAGCAGAAAAGAAAACAAATGAAAAATGAAAGTTATTATAAACATTACGATTATCATTTGTTTTTCTTACTTAACGCACTATTGAGTTCGAAACATCGATAGCAAGGTTAGGAATGGCAAGTTCAAATGTCAAATTGACATATGTCATGGTGGTAATGGTTCACAATTAAATTTTCATTGCCAACTTCGACGCCAGAAATCTAATATAGTTAGAAGAAATAGGTCAAGATCAGTGTTGCCAGATTTTTTGTGGGCATTATCGCCAACTTGTTCACAAAATGTCGCGAAAAAAAGCCCATTTTTTTAACGATAACGTAAAAAGCAAAAAAATTCTCTGTATTTTAAGACAGACACACAAAAATTCGGAAAAAAAAACATTGAAAAATAAACCAAAAATGAAAAACAAAAGGCAAAAAAAACAATGAAAAATAAACTAAAAATGAAAAGCAAAAGGCAAATAAAAAAATTAAAATCACGTAATTAAAAATTAAACCAAATTGAAAGGAAAAACAAAATTGAAGAAATGAAATCAAAAACCAAAACAGAAAGCAAATAAAGAATGAAACGGAAAAGTGAAAAACATGGAAAAAATTAAAACGAAGAAAAAATCAAATAAAAAACCAACGGGTAAATGAAAAACTAAATGTAGAGGAATAATTAGAGAAAAAAAAGTGAAAAACAAGGAGAAAATTGAAATGAAAGTCCAAAGACAAATGAAAATCTGAATGGAAAGGAAAAATTTGAAAAACAAAAACAAAAACCAAAATGAAACAAAAAAATGAAAAACAAAAACTAAAATGAAACAAAAAAATGAAAAACAAAAACCAAAATGAAAAACAAAATTAAAAATAGAAAAGAAAACAAATGACAAACAAAAGTTGCTCTAAACATTACGATCATCATTTGTTTTTCTCACTTTAAAATTTTTTTCCATTACGACTGGATTTCTCAATCGTCAAGAGTTCTTAATTTTCTTCGTTTTTTATTGTTTAACATTTTTCAGAAATTAAATAATCAAAAATTTATTTTCAATTTTTTGCGTTTTTTTTCTTTCATAAATGTTGCGACTGCGATTCGTTTTCCATTCTCTTACGAATTTGGATTAAAATTACATTTATTATCAATTAATATTTTTTTCAGTTGTACTTTTTTATTGTGATCGTCATTTGTTTATCTTACTCTCCTAGGGAATTTTATTTTTGTTCCATAGAAACAAAAATAAAACAACTGAAAAATGAAACACTAAGTAACGAGTAGAAAAATAAAACGAAAAGCGACTGAAAAAGAAAGAAATCGGAAACAAAGAGGAAGCGAATAACAAACGTAAAACAAGTGACTCTTTCAATTTCTAATACAGATGTGTCATTGTTTTTATTAAAAATAAATATTATTATTATAACAATCGAAAAATTAGAATGAAACTCAAAAGCAAATGAAAAACTAAAAGAAAAAGGAAAATTATGAAAAAAGAACTAAAAAGCAAATATCAAAAATTGTAAAGTAAAAAAAAATATGTACACAATTCATAAAAAATTTAAAATATCGAAAACAAATACACAAATGAAAAGAAATAAAAAATTGAAAGGTGTGATTTAAAATTTTTTTTTTTAAAGTAGTGTACTTTTGTTCCTCATTCCACTATACACTAATTTTTTCCTGTGGGCACTATCTTAGTACCATGTGATACAAAAATAAAATCTGAATACGACGATATGGCACACTTATGCTTTTGTTTTAAAACAAAATATTAAGTTACTAACAAAGAAATATTTTCAGAAAATAACATTTTTTATGTAATTACGTACTATAATTTAATAAGACTCGTTAATTTAATAATAATTTCAAGTTCTTAATGTTTGCAAGCAACCGCCTTCTGGGATAAGAGTACTTTTGGTACAACATATTTTCAGTAAAATTGAAAAGAATTCAGTGTAGCATTCTTTTAATTTTCAGGTGAAATGTGCTTCACATTTCTGGGTGATTTTTATTGTTCTTGGTTGGTAATATTTAATTAGTTTTAAATTGCCAAAGAGATTTAAGATATTAGGTCTGTTCGTAGAGCAATTCTGACTACATAGTTTTGAACTGTTGGAAATATATGTTTTACATCTAACAGCCAAAACTGATCATTACTTTAATGGGCGACCGATTCTGATGGTTCAAAACTACTTACAAAAAGCACTACGAAGAAACCTAGTATGATCCAGTCACCGAACAAATACAATTGGTATGGATGAACGACCATGATTTTATCACTAAAACCGCGCGTTCATTCTTTCAAGGCCATTGTTTACTATTTTCAATAAATTCCTGGAAAATATAATTAACTATCGCCCTATAAGCAAACTAAGTGCTACTCCCAAATTATTTGAAAAAATCAGGACTATACAGTTGAGCAATCTATGGTCAACACTCCTACTTAACTAGAACCATAAGGTCGGCCAATGGTCGTAGCAATCTTAATTTTTTTTTCATAAATTCTCAAATTTCTGCGTGGCACTTAATGGAATTAGAAACTAAACTTAATTAAGTCATTCTCGAATTTGTGATTTGTTTTCTTTTTTTTCCAATGTGTGCTTTCACACCAACTTCATTATAAATCATAAATAAATAAAAAATTTGGTGACTTTTTGTTAAAATTTCAATGAGAAACTTCTAGTGAGTTAAGACAAGTCGAAAATTAAGGCTGCTTTGTTTAAAAGGTTTAGGCCAGGATTACATTTAAGCCTAAGTGAGGCTTACGACGTACAGCATAACGTTTGTCACATTCTAACTTAAGCTTAAATTTAATCCTGGCTTAAATCTTTTATACAACGCAACCTTAGTGATTTCATTTGAAAGCAATTTTATATAAACCATTATAATAATTATAATAAATAATTATTGCAGTTGATTCTATCACTTTGTGGCGACATTATAAAGCAATGGAAAACAATTTTTGGCTATCTATGGAAACCAAAAACAAATGAATGACGATCGGATTCCTAAACTTCTTGGCCAAAAAATAAAAAATGGAAATTGATCTATTTTGTTTCTATTTGTTACTTTTATGTCTTTCCGAGGAAGCAAATGTAATTATTTTAAATTTATTTCACAATTGATTATGTTTTGTTATTTTTTTCTGACGAAAAATTTCGAAATTCGGTTAGAATTCGAACGTCTTCGCCATCACTCTAAAATTAATTTTTTAAAAATATATATTCATATCGTCGCCGTCGATCAAAATTTTTGATTTTTGTATTCGTTAAATAATTGGTCGTCTGTTGTTTTGTTATTTTTTTTTATGAAGAAGAAAGTGAAAATTCAATTGGAATTCGAACGCCTTTTGTTTTGTTATTTTTAATTATTTCCTAAACCACAGTGTCCTTTACTGTTTTCTAATTTTTTATGAAGAAAATGTCGAAATTCCATTGGATTCGATTCTTTTGTCATCGCGCTAAATTTATTTTTTGATGCAAAAGTAAAAACGCATTTTTTTTAAATACCATTCCATTATTTGTTGCTTGCATTTGTTAAAAAATCGATTGTTTTTTGTTTATATTTTGAACAAAAACCATCAAGTTAAGTTTTATATTGCTACGTTATGCCACAGAATAACCAGAAGTGACACTCCCGCTTTCCCGCGAAAAAGGAGTTAAGCGCGCGAGAATAGACGATCCCACCGAAAATATGGCGTAGAATTCGATCATATGATCTTGTTTACCATTTTATCTCAGCTATATTTCGTATTTTGTAAACGTATATTACCTTGTGATTAAACATTCATAGTTTAACATTAAAATGACACTTCATAATTGAACTATCATGAATTAATATATTTCAAAATAATTAAAATACCATGAAAATATTTCAAATACTAAGCATTTAATAAAATAATTGAATACTTAATAGTTTTTAAGCGTAACATTTTCTTTCCATTAATTCCAACTCAGCCTATATTGTTCTATATTATGCAATAAACGCTTATAGGTCCCACCAAAAACATGGCGAAGGTCACCGGTCGATGTTTAAAAAGATCAAAGTGCCGACAGCGACTGTCACTTCTGGGTATTCTGTGGTTATGCTCAGGCCAGTGTTGCCAGTTCTAATACCCGTGAGTAGAATAATATGCTCCGTCTTTTTTTATATAACCTGTCAAATGTTTCCGAAGTTGGTACCTTTACCTTAATGTTAGGAAATTTCGAAAATTTTTGTCCTACATTTAGTGATAAAGGCACGGTTCCAACAGAAGCCCTAGAATTTTGACACCAACAGGTATTATAAAAAGAAAAAAAAAGTAGTCAAGAATAACAGTTTGAGTTGGCAATACAATTAAGAGCAATTTTTTATTCAGCTATTTGCAATGCTGCAACCAGATATGTTTTGTTGGTTTATTTCACATAACAGTGACAAGATTGTAGGTTATGTGAATGAAAATTAGCGTTTTAATTTGAATTTGCAATGTCAAATGTAAAGTGTAATTGTAAAGTGACGGCTGTCAGTGTAAAGCCGTCAACAACTGGAACTAACTCCAGTTGCACCACTTAAAAATAAAACTCGGCACTACCAACCCAAACAGTGATTCTTGACCACTTTGTATATTCATGCTGTATTCGGTTATTACATCGGAGCGCTTATTTTACTCCGAAGTGTTCGTTAATTGTAAAGCGAGGTCTTCGAGTTAAATCCAATGCGTTCAGTTATCCACCGAGGAATGCGTTTGAGGAAACTCGATTCGCTCAGAGTATTTTGATCGAGTTCACCGATGAATTGTGAGGATCATGCGCACAATACGCTAAATGTTACCGCATTTTGCAAAATTGTACATTTAGGTTAAGTTTATGTTTTTCGTCACTACATTCCATGCTATGTTATACTTGATGTTCATTTTTTAAATGTTAAGTACATACAATAAATAAATTTAAGGGTTAGTTATCTGTCAACCGAACTGTCAAGTCTTATGCCGCCTAAAATTTGACTCTGATTCGTTCGTTAATAGTTGAGGAAATCGCATTCATCCAGGTTCACGTGATCAACATCTACTTCCTCTACGCTCAATCTGAGATGTAATTACCGAACGCAGCATCAAAATGAAAACAATTTGATCCTGTCAGCATTGGTTTCTATATTCTATATTTGCTGCTTCTAGTGGCTTTTTAGTGATTATTTAAGCTATGTTCACTTTTTGGTGTTAATGACATACATTTCTTTTGCCTTTAGGTTGTGGAGGCTGGGTCACAGTCATATGTGTCTCATAGTACAGTACTTAACAAAAAATAAAATCCAGGCAAGAGTTTGACATGTCATTCTTATTTAGACAAATCTGTTAAATCAGGCTTTCATTGAGGTTATAATGACTTTAGGCGCTTTCCAATTACACGTTTGTGCTATTCAAGACTAGTCCGGAGATGATCTGAAGCTTTCCAATTGTAAGAGCATGAAGCACCTGAACTAATCAGTTTTGATTTCCCTCTTCCCCTCGAGCACCTGTCATATCGTTTGCGTTTCGAGCACCAAAAAGGTGGGGAAAGGGAATACATGTGGCGCGCACATGGTCAGTTTGACATATACATCACAACTGACGCTTGCTAGCATTCCAATTATGATTTCTAAAGTGTAGCTCGGATCAGATCAGTTCAGGTGCTTAGAGTTCATAATTGGAAAGCGCCTTTTTTGTATAGGATTACGTATTAAACATCAAAAATATTAAAGTGAAATTTACATTGTACAAATGATGTGCCCAGATTTTATTGTCCGCTACTGTACAATGTTAGTGATTTTAGCACAATTGTTGTTAGAATTAATTCTTTCAATTGCGACGCTTATAAATGCTTCATAATATCCACTAAAACTTATTACAATATTAATTCCTGTCTTAGTAATAAAATTAAATCAAAAATTTAAAAACTTTCAGAACTGTCTAACAAATGTGTAAAACTTACTTTCTCATATGATTGATGACATCGAACGCCCGATGAGTATGATGACTGTTTCGATATGGAGGTTTTTCTTTGCCATTTGGCCGAGGTACATGTTTCTGGGAACTTTCATCTAAGGAATTTTGGCTTGCATAACGAAGCAGTAAACAGCTACAACAAAACGAATCCGCATTAACAAGAACAATGTGCGTCATGTTACATGAAAAAAGGCTCACATATAAACAAACCGTTTAAGTATTTACCTTCCTTGGCGCTCCATTAGGCCTTCGCGATCGATGTTATTCGCTTCCATATCCATTTGGCAAGCAGGATGTTATTTTACAGATTAAAGAACATTTTCGAAAGGTACTTCTTTTAATCTTGTTTAATTCGATTGTATTCTTCTGGATTATCTACTTTGGTCGCTCATCGAACTGTTCGTGCCAGACATATTGCAGATTACTTCAGAGAATACAGATTTTAGGCCGGTACCACATGCACAGACAAGAATAACCAGTTTAAATTATTCTTACTCTTTTAATCTTCGAAGCAAGAAAAACATATATAGAGACATTTTATGCTTCTTTTTAGCCTGAAGTTAAAAAAAAATGCAAACGGTTAGTTTTTGTAGAGTAAAATCTTTTAACACCAACACATGTGTGCAGTCGACCTTAATGTCAAACTCATTTTGACCGTTTTGATCAATGACGTGTTAAGTATTAGACTCGCTGTAGACAAGGAGAAATTGGTGTCATTCTAAGAGTGAGAGAGTATATACATATAATAATCTTCGATTATGTACAGAGTGGGCCAAATTTGACACTTTTAATAGGAAACATCTATTTTTAGGTTTTGGCAAATTAATAAAAATTTATCAAATTGTTTTGAAATCTCAAGAATGTATCTCTGAAGGATTAATCGCTGCTTCTGAATTTTCGCCAATTCCTATAAAACACTTTAACATTTAATATTAATAAAGGAGACAGTGGTTTAGGAATAATAAATCAAAAAAAGTTTATATCTGTAAATATAAATCAAAATAGATTAAAAGTGTCAAATTTGGCCCACCCCACACTGTGATAGATAGAAATAATTATTGATAATTCTATTACACTTGTAAATGCTGTCGTTTTGTAGTAATATCTGTCATAAACTAATTAGCGTCATAAAATAATTAGCTATGTTCGCAAGCAGAAAGATCGCGTTCTTCTTTATCGACAGGAAAAAGCGATAGAATTTAAAGCTTTGCAAAAACGTCGTTTTGGCAATTTGCAGAAGCAGAAAAAAGATAACGAAAAAAAAAAAGAAATGATAATCCATTTCTTTGAACAAAAAAAAAAACAATCGAATGTTTTCCTTTCTACCATCGATCGTATTTTATTTCCATATTTATTTATTTTTTGTCTTTCGAGGAAGAAAAGGCGATATAAACACTTGCAAATTTCTTTGACAATTGAATGTGCATATTTAGCTTTTTACGAGGAAAAGAGGCGAAATTCGATCGGAATTCGAACGTTTTTTGTTTTTTTTTTAGACGCAAAAATGAAAACAAAAGGTTCTGTTATATTCAAATCGTCGATCATTTTTTCTTGTTTCCTGCATTTGTTAAAAACGATCGTCTTTTAAAATTACAAAAGAAAACTAGAATTTTTGTCAAAAACATAAACAAAAGACGATCGATTGTTTAACAAATGAACAGATGAAACAAGAAAATCGACTTAGTTTTTTTTTTTTTTTGAGTGAAGAAATAAACAAATGAAAACTACAAGCTCTGTTTTACAAACGAACAATCGTCTTTTGTTTCCGGTTTTCGTTCTTCTACAAAAAAAGAAAAACGAAAAAATAATCGAATTTCCTTTAATTGTAAGTGATCAAAACTATCGCACATGGCGTATTCTTTTTGTTTTTTTTTTTAACAAAAAATGATTGAAAAACAGAGGAATGTGGAAGGTGATCGACTTTTGTTCGAAAACGCAAGTGTCAGGTTAAGTCAAACATTTAAGTTATTTCTTCCTTGAGCAAAAGCAAAAAAGAGAAGCAAGATAATCGACTTAGTTCTTTTTTTTAAATGAAGAAATAAACAAATTAAAACCACAAGCTCTGTTTTGCAAACGAACAACCGTCTTTTGTTTTTCGTCTTCGTTCTTCTACAAACAAAGTAGAAAAACGAAAAAATATTCGAATTTTCTTTTTCTTTAAACAAAAATTAAAGTGATCAAAGCCATCGCACATTGCGTATTCTTTTTGTTTTTTTTAACAAAAAATGATATTTTCTTATTTTTGCTTTTAGTAAAGAACAGAGGAACGTGGAAGGCGATCGACTTTTGTTCGAAATCGCAAGTTTCAGGTTAAGTCAAACACTTAAGTTATTTCTTCCTTGAGCAAAAGCAAAGAAGAGAAACAGATGAAGCAAGATAATCGACTTAGTTCTTTTTTTTTAAGTGAAGAAATAAACAAATGAAAACTACAGGCTCTGTTTTACAAACGAATAATCGTCTTTTGTTTCCGGTTTTCGTTCTTCTACAAAAAAGAAAAACGAAAAAATAATCGAATTTTCTTTTTTCTTTAAAAAAATTAAAGTGATCAAACCTATCGCACATTGCGTACTCTTTTTGTTTTTTTTTTTAACAAAAAATGATTAATTTCCTTATTTTTGCTTTTAATAAAGAACAGAGGAATGTGGAAGGCGATCGGCTTTTGTTCGAAAACTCAAATGTCAGGTTAAGTCAAACACTTGTTATTTCTTCCTTGAGCAAAAGCAAAGGAGAGAAACAGATGAAGCAAGATAATCGACTTAGTTCTCTTTTTTAAGTGAAAAATAAACAAATGAAAACTACAAGCTCTATTTTGCAAACGAACAGTCGTCTTTTGTTTTCCGTCTTCGTTCATCTACAAAAAAAGAAGAAAAACGAAAAAATAATCGAATTTTCTCTTTCCTTTAAAAAAAAATTAAAGTGATCAAAGCCATCGCACATTGCGTACTCTTTTTATTTCTTTTTTTTTTACAGAAAAAAATGATTAATTTTCTTAATTTTACTTTTAATAAAGAATAGAGGAATGCGGAAGACAGTCGGTTTTAGTTAAGAAACGCTAATATCAAGTTAAGTCAAACACTTAAGTTCTTTCTTTCTTGAGCAAAAGCAAAGAAGAGAAACAGATGAAGCAAGATAATCGACCTTAGTTCTTTTTTAAAATGAAGAAATAAACAAATGAAAACTATAAGCTCTGTTTTACAAACGAACGTCTTTTATTTTCCGTTTTCGTTCTTCTACAAATAAAGAAGAAAAACGAAAAAAATCGAATTTTCTTTTTTTTTTTTTAATTAAACCGATCAAAGCTATCGCACATTCTGTATGTTTTTCGTTTTGTTTTGAACTATATATTTATAAAGTAGATATTTGAATTTTATAAGGTGCGTTCAAAAAAACCCGCTATCAAGAAGGCTCTGAACTTGCCTTTATTTTATGACAGCACGTCGTAGCTTAGTACGTGTGTTGAAACCTTGAATTACTGCGTGTTATCAGCAGCCTCAACTGCTTTTGTTTACATATTCGAAGTATTTGTAATAAAATAAATGTTTTATTTCATTAATTGTGTTTTTTTATTATCCATTTTATAGAAAATCGTAATTAAATGGATATAAAAAGTTAGGTTATGTTTATAGTAATCGTATACTTACGACGTGACTTTGCAAAATTTGCATTTGACGAAAGCCTACTTGATAACGGCTTTTATTGAACGCACTATAGCTTTCATGCCAATTCTTTATCCGCGTAAAAGACAAGCAATTTAATTGAAAGACAAACAAACCGAGACTTCCGAGTAATATTTAAATTTTATTTCCCAAAAATAACGCAACTTTACTCTTGAAACTTGATGATTTTTTTCGGTGTCATTTTCTTTCGTGTACCAACTTGCACGTCTTCACCTCCTATCCCCTCGATATTCTCTGACCCAATCGTATCTAAAGTAGCATTCGTAGATTCCTGCTGTTGTTGGAACATCGGGCAGTCCTTCTTCAAATGAGTAACGTCCTGACATATCCGACAGCCACCGCCTCTCGGGTATATTCCCTTTGGATTATCAGGGCACTGCTTGGAAATGTGCCCCTCTTCTTTACAGATGAAACAAGTGGCAAATTTATAATTCTCGTTTCGCACGACCTTGCACTCATAGTGAGTGTGCTCTGTGGACCCGCATTTAAAACAAATACCCGTGCCAATTGACTGCGTGGTTGGACTTTCATTTATATCCGGACACTCTGACAGTTCATGCCCAGATTGTCTGCAGTGGAAGCATAATTTCTTCTTTTCCCTTGCCAGAGCTTTCTCAGCTTTGCGCCTCTCTAGTTTCAGGGTGATTTCGATTTCGCTTCGCGGGACCCCCTTTTTTCTCATTTCGTTTCTTAGTTTAAACAATCGATTTGCGTCTTCTTTTTTAATTAGGAAGCCCCCGAAATACATCAGCTCTATTTTCTTTCCGTTTAATATAATTGTGGTGTCTTCAAGCAAGGGCTTCCTCCTCTTGTGTTCTTTGTCATCTCGAATTTTAGGTAATTTACGTTTTGCATCTCTGTTGCCATCATGATATTGATTTACGTTAGACTTTTTGAAATCATTTGGTTTCTTATTACTCTTATTTGATTGTGCTTTTCCTTGTTGGGTTCCTGTTTTATCATCCCTTTTAATTTTCTTTTTTTGTCCTGTTTTAAAATTTTCTGTAATTTCTTCGTTAGACATATTTTCTGACGTTGCTAGTTTTTGCTTTTTTATTTCATTGGTTTTATTTCGTCCTGCATTGATGTCAATCATAATACGTTCTTTCTTTCGTTTCTTTGGCTTAGTTGCAACTTCGATTGGTGTTATTTTGGCACTGACTTCTGCAGGAGCATCGTCACTATCATAAGCTGCTGCTTCATCAAGATCTTCATTCTTTGAAGTCATTTGATTATTATTCGTTACAAACTGTTGTTCATTCGATACATTTTTCTTCTTCTTCTTTTTTGTTTTATTTGATTTGGTGCTTTCAACGTTCCCTTTGCTTTCATTTCTAATTTTCTTCGATGGCGCCATTTCTTGAAAGCTTGCCCATTTTACGGAAGTATCAACTTCGGAAGAGGATTGTCCATAAATTGCCTTTTTGCTTTCAAACTCTGCCTTTTCCTTCTTAAATCTTTCCTCTTGTTTCTTTTCCTCCATTTGGCGTTTCATTTCCTGCCAGGAAGTTGCCTCTTCCGGCGTTCTTTCGTTTGAAGCCTTTGAACCTTTTGCTCTTGCAAACCTCGTCATGTTTGGAGCTTCAACAATAAAAGTTTTAAAATGTGTAAGAAGAAATAATAATCTTTAATAATACTTACAATTTTTAATGCTTTTGTATCATTGAGACACGTGTAAACGAAACTTGTTGAATATAGGTTATGTTTACGTCAGTAATGTCAGAGTTGCTAGTGTTGCCAACTATTGACAGTTGTTTTTCCCTCACGTTGGGATACATATTCCTTTTTATGCTTGCTTTTCGCTCAGATTACAATTTTAAGCTATTCTTATGCATCTTTCCTTCTCAAAAAATGTTTCTTTTTTGCAATTATGATAAAAATTTCCACTATTTGAAAATTCCTAGGAATTGGCAAGACGAAGTAATTAAATCTGGCGTCGAAGTTGGCCTTGTGAACCATCATTATCAAGACAGTTTTCAATTTGACATTTGAACTTGCCATTCCCAACCTTACTTTCGAGGTTTCGAACTCAACCGAATGTGATCTATTGTAATAAACGAAAAAAGACACTAAGAATGAGATCTGTTGTAACAAACGAAAAAAATAAAAATAAAATAAGATTCACAACAAGTAATCAAAATTGTGGTATATTCACAGTAAGCACCTTGTCACGGTCAACTTCGATGCCAAATTTAAAAGAACACCCGATATTATTTACTTGATAATCATTTGTTTCCTTTCCATATAATATCTATCACGAGTAAGAACTGCACCAAATTCATCTATTTAGTTACCAAATTAAGAAATGCGAGGTAAAGTATTATTATATGACAAAACAAATCTTTGTTGTCGTTTTGATCAGAAGTTGCTCAAATGGTGATAAGCCGTCAAATTTGGCAACGTTGCTGAGGTCAATAACCTATATTATGAGTCATCGTCCGAAAACAAATTATTGGTTAATTTTAAACATACAAGTATGTATGATCGAAAGGTTGTGTGTGTGCAGGGTGAGTAAACACTATATAGAAGCCTTGCAATAAACAATAAACATTAGGTACATTAGCAATGAAAAAAAAAACAGAATTTGTAAAATAATGGAAAACATAGAAGATGCATCAACAACCTCAACTGTCAAAGATTTTGTTTACATCTTCGAGGTATTTGTAATAAAATAAATGTTTTATTTAATTCATTGTGTTTTATTATCCATTTTATAGAAAATAGTAATTAAATGTATATTAATAGGTTAGGTTATGTTTATAATAATCGTATAGTTACGACGTGACCTTGATAACGATTTTTATTGAACGCACTTTAGAATGTTTGTATATTAAAAACTGTTGGTAATTAACAGGTGGTCAAGATTTAAATTACCTGCTCATTGTGGAGAATATTTAGATACAATAGATGACAATAAATTTATTCTAATAGTTGAAAATCATTTCCTTCGTCTCCTTCTCGAATTGTGCATAAGTATAGAAAAATATTTTTTGAAGTGACTGTCGTTGTTTCGTTAATATTTTGTAACAATCTCTCTATTATAATAATGTCATCGTCAAATACGATTTCATTTGCTACAATAATAGTAATTTCCGCATTCATTTTCACTTATAAAAAAAAACAATCTCAATAAATTGATTGATTGACACTTCACAATAACATGCAATGGAATAACCCACTTTGGCGAATATAGTTTTTAATGACGTCATAACATAAACCGCGTTTAGAAAGTAGAAATAGTTGTTCGTCGCTAAAATTCGCTTTATGTTTACAGAAAAGCTCCCAAGTGCTTATGTTGGCAACACTGACTGCCAGTTTAATTTCTTCAAAGCTTAATTTGATTGAATAAAAATTATAAATTTTTCAAACTCTAAAAGAAAACCCTGTACATACATTATTGACGTAATTATTATTATGGTTTAATAAAGGATATTATTAGATACTTGAAAATAACAAAACTCAATTTTCTTAAATAGCATGCCCTGTATTTTTCTATCCTATTTTCTTCGTCTAATAAAATACTTTCGTTTTTATTAAATATGTCTTACACCTATCTGCGATATTTTCTGAGATTGTGCTTGGTATGTAAAAAGGAGAATAATTTGCGAGATTTTTATTTCTTTCCTTCTCATTGGATGTTACTGTAAAAAAAAATCTCTGATTGCACCACGTATAAATAGGATTTTTTTATAAAAACTTTTTTTTTTATTTCTGGACCAAGGCAACTGGGAAGACGAAAAAAGTGTTAAAAATATTTATTAAGAATATACAATAAAAAATTATTAAACATTTTCTGTCTCACAATATCTGCTATGAGTAACACGTACATACAATGGTGATGGTTTGAGTTTAACTCCTTGTTGAATGTACTTTAATCACATCGTTCATGGGTGGACGAAAATCTCTGTTGGGTATTTCTTCAGATATATATGCAGATATGTCAATATTTCCGTTTTGGTAATCATATTTTAAGCCAATATAAATCTTCAAGGAATCTTTCTTGACGTCAGGGTATCTGTTTAACAACTGGTGATATTCCTTTGCGAAAATTTGGTGCAATGCTTGATCGGCATTTTTACCACCGCTTGCAATTTCTATAATAATACCTGTCCCATCTTTTCTAATGATTGCTAAATCTACTCTGTACTCTCTGCTTTCTAAACAAAAGGCTTCACACAATACAGCTTTAAAGTCATTCACATTTTTAAACGCAAAAGCGAAAAGGACACCTTTAACTTCATCGTGTCTTGATGCCTGCTTAGCACTAAACAGATCCGATATTGCATTCCCAAAAGACTTAATTGTCTCAATATTTTCACATAATGCCTTTAGTGATTGTAGATATTTAACGATAGTGTCATCGGATATGTTGAACTTGCTTTTATAGAATTGCGCAGTAAACATGTTATTTCTTATTTCATGTTCGACCTCTAAGTTTGGAACTTGAAGACTTAGTACATCAGCAGATTTTTCAATCACATTAAAGTAACCACGATCCTTTAAGTAATGAAGGAACAATTCTACTTCAGAATCATCAGGTTCTCTAGAGCTGCTCAATACAGCTCTCAAACGTTGTACTTGTTCTACACTCATTTTCTTACAAGAGTTACTTACAGATATTACTTTTTCACTGTACATTTTCTCAAATTGCTCTCGAATTTTCTTATATCCAAAGAAATTATCCAGCTTGTCTACACCATATGTTTTAATCCAATGAAATGTTGGTTTGTAATCACTACTCGATGGATTTGAGTTTCTGTAATTCTCACACCATTCTTCAAGGTATTTTAAAACTGAATAGGCACAGTATATTGAGGTATTGCTATTTAGAATTCTGTATCCGTTAAAATGGGTTCGAATAACATCTCTGTCTATATACTTGAAGGCTTGCCTAGAAAGCAATTCGTTTATTTCTTCGTCGGTAAATCCACAATAAGTGGAAAATAAATGATTTTCCAGAAATGGATATGTTCTCACGTTATTGGCATTTTGCATTTGCACACATGCATTTAACAGTGCTCCTGCGATGTTTTTATTATCTTTCAAAACAGGTCTGAGAAAAGATCCAATAGTGTCCATAAGTTCCTAAGTTACTATCAAGAATGTTTTCATGTCGTTTCCTTCATCAAATAATGATTTTATATGTAAGGATTTGTCAATAAACGCACCTGATTTCACAACTCTATCATAGACGCTTGAGTAGGTATTTATATGGATTCGTGCCACATCTTTCTGCAAACAAATGACATACAATTAAAGACCGATGTTTATGAATGTTTACGCCAAGATAATCTGACCTCACTTTTACTTGAAGTGAGGTAAGTAGAAGCGAGAAAATTGCTTCTCCCCCTTACCGCAAAGCCTTCATCAGTAATAAGCGTTCATGTTTCTTCTTACTACTAAAAATTATTTGGATAAAACTGCACTTTAGGTTCCTAAATATCAATGCCGTTGTTAGCATGCTCAGAACTATCTTCTCTGTGCCAGTGATAGCAATGTACGTAAGTGATTATCAAATACCAATTTTTGCAGATTCCATCGATCTTCTCTTAATTTGTTCATTATCTAAAGTAGTATTTTTTGTTTACAATGAACAACGCTAATTAACTTTATGTCAGAAGACACAAATTAATAAATATAATCTTACACATATTTAACCACAATTAAATTGCAACACATCTGGCAGTTCTGAATATGTGCAAATTTAGGAACCTAATGTGCAGTTTCATTTATAGCATTTTCGACTGAACTGCTCCAACTCTCAATCAGATTACACAAAAATAATACGCTGACGACACTGATTGGACCAAAATTGCTCTGGAGATGACACCTAATGAACAACCGAATACGTTTGGTTACGAATCGCTGCGATATGAGTAATATTTGCAACAACGAAAATCTGTTGTAATAACCGAGATGTGGCTTCCTAGGTTACTAAAGAATAAAGCTATATATTCGGTTCTAATAGCAACATTATTCATTGATACATGCTTTGTTAATAGTCACATCATTACTTCATTATCTGATGAATCTGACGAAGAAAAATTTTCACAATTCCCAAGTCCATTTTCACAATTAAATTTTCTAGGTTATGTTTTCCAGATCACTCGATGTTGATCTGACTTGCGGCTCAGATCAAAGCAGAGCGCTCTCGATATGCTACTTCACAGAGTGCTTGGTGCAGCCGAACATGTAAATCACACTTCAAGCAATAAAGATAATTACCTGAACACTTTCAGCACGTCCTAGAGCAGTCAGTCGAAAACACCATTAGTTAAATCCTTAAATTACTAACATGTGTTATTTACAGTTTTCACTTTGAAATTTTTGACATGAGAACTTGATGAGTTCTCTTCCTCCTTACTTGTTCCATTTAGACAAATGTTCATTTCACACACTTAGTCTAACCTCAGTGCCTTCGTAAAAGGAATACAACAAAACTTATTCAAAAAAAAAAAACATCACATAACGTAACTAGCCTTACCTCATCGTTCCCAATAACATTCCGTTGACTTGGACTGACTGATATCATGGGTTTTTTCTCGTGCTGCACTCAGCTGTAGGACTCTCTGAACGCTTCATACTATCAACATCAACAAAAATTCTTGTAATTAAATTGAAATAACTAACGCCGGATATTCAGATCTTATCACTGGTTTTTATATTTCTTTACAAAGTAAAATGAACTGCAAAACTACATAATTTCGTACTTACATTCGCGTTTTCGTCACTTCAAACCAGTGTCGCCAGTCTTGCCAACCCATTGAGAACGATTTCCCCCATCCGAGGTTAAGAAATCCCCCAAATGTAACACATATTCCCCTAAAATTCATTTTTATTTACAGATTTGAAAGAGTATCTATTATATTTACTATTTCATTTTCTAAATCATTTTTGTGGTCGTACATCGAAACGTTAAATTTACTTATCATATCAGCAGTAGGTTGGAAAGTTTTACAATCTATATTATGTACTTCATTTTAATAATTAGAAGTAAATATCGATATCAAGCTCTTTTATTTTCTGCTTTCGCTTTGCACAGCAATGCTACTTCATTGTCTTACGGTAATTACTATTCCAGACAGTTTTCAATGTATGTTAGTTGGGTCTAAATCATTAGACAGCACAACATCCATGGCTAATGGAGGGATTCTAACTACGCCACCTAGCGAGACGACTTCCGAAGTCGGGTATGCTAACCGCTAAACCCCTTTAGCGGTTAGCATACCCGACTTCGGAAGTCGACTCAGATATCAAGCTCATGAAAAGCAGTGTAGAATCAGGACAATCAATCTCGATCTTCCTGTATATCGTTAGCGTAAGTGTTGCCAATACGTGGAAGTTTTCCTAATCCTAGGAATTCGTATGCTTTCAAATAGCAATTTCTGAGAAAAAGGGAATTTGTAAGACAAAATTACTTAAATTTTAAGGGAAGTCTTGATAATACCTTAAAATTGCAATTCGAATGAAAATAGAAATTTCTGTTGGGGAAAAAGGACTGTCAATAGTTGGCAACACTGCGTAAGCTTAACATTGGAAATGACTTAACCTTACTTTTTAGACATGTTAATAACAGCATTAAAATGAAGATTAAAAGGAAGAAAGTTCGCAAGCCTAACGTGCCCAAAACGCGAAAGGAATTGCGCAAAGAAAAAAGATTAATAAAAAAGCAACACCGCCGTGAGTACTACTCAAATCGAAATAAACCGGGCAGGTTTGTGTTGAAGCCCAAAACCAACGACGACGATGAAGAATCCACGCAGAATTTGAATCAAAAGGCGGCAAAGCGAGGCACAAAAGTGAAGAAACAAGAAAATGTAGTCGGTCATCGGTGGATCAATAACAAAATAAAATTAAGGGAAACATTTGTAGGTTAAAACCATAATTGTTGATGATGGCGCTAGGTCGATCGAGAAAGAGAAGCGTCAGCAGATGAAATTGCAGAAGGAAATGGACCGGCAGAGGAATAAGCAGTTATTGCAGGCGAATATTGAAGAAGATCGACACATAAAGCAACTTGAAAAGCAACTGAAATTAAGCAAGCGAAAGTCCATATCCAATTCTTTTGCAGTTGAAGGATTAGACTGTATCCTTTATGTGGACACGTTCTTAATTTCATCAGTAAGCTCATTTGGTGGCATCAGCTCCACCAAGGTCGTTCTTTTATTGGAAGAATTTGACTTATATTCGTTAAAATAAAACTTGCAAAGTAATGTTCATTTCCTAACAAATCTGTAGATCTGCTGGAACTTTGTGATCCCGAAAATATGAAGAACATCCTCACTACTAACCAAGTAGAAGAAGATGATGGCTTCAAGGAAGATTTCGAATTAATGAGTGGAAACAAACTGAAGAGCGAAACTTTGCCAAACTCGGAGGATGAAGATAACGAAAGCAATTTTGAGGAAAGTAATTCCGATGAGCACAGCGTCACCAGCGGTGACGAACTTGATAAATCATTAAGTGATTTCAATGAAGAGGACGTAGAGGAAGATAAAGAGGAAGAAGAATTTAGCCACAAGAAAAGAAAAGCAGATTTAAATGTTCAAAAAGAAGCAAAAAAACAGAAGGGGAAAACAATGAAGTCTGATTCTGAGGTGTCTAATGACAGTGGTGATGATTCGGATAATGATAAGCAGATTAGTGATGAAGAAGAAGAAGAAGATGAAACTTGGGAGGATATTTACGGCCGAACTCGGCATAAAGACGGTTCAATTATAAAGGTATTGATTCGAGGTTGCTTTAGATTTAATGCACATTTTTTTTTTCATCGTCTTCCTTCATTTAACTTAGAATTATTAATCTTCTTGCTTATTTTTTAGTTGAATTTTTGTGCTCTAATTATCTTCAGTAAATTAGTTTAACCAAACAGGTTTACCAGTTTATTGTATTTTTCTTTTCTTCCATATTTTTTGACATTGCTTTCATTGTCAGTTAATTTTTGTTTTTGATCCTTTATATTAAATTTACAGACGGATCAAGATAAAAAATATGTACCTCCTGGAATGCGAGACAAAACCGAAACCAAGCACTCAAGTGATAAACAATCAACAGAAAAATTTCTTCGCCTGAAGAGACAATTGAAAGGTGTAAAGTATTTTTCCATTTGTTTTCATTCTAAGACGTTTAGGTATTTTTAGGACTTCTCAATAGATTGGCTGAAGCTAACATGCACAATATATCTTCACAGATTGAAACTCTATACATGAATAACAGCCGAAACGATATGAATAATATTATAATAGCTCTGATGATGGAGTCACTTGCATCTAACGTTCTAACACCTGACAGGCTGATGCTGGAACACGTTTCACTTATGACAATATTACATGCTAATATTGGAATGGAAATTGGTGAATATTTTAATGTTTAATGTTAATTTTTTTTTGTGTAATATTTTGATATACAATGTGTCTCTGAATTGACTTTGCATACACATTTTTGAATTCAGATTTCACATTTTATAGTACAGGGTGGGGCAAATTCGACACTTTTAATAGGAAACTCCTATTTTTAGAAGTGTTAGACAAAAAGTGACCTCGGTCCCTGGGGCTCGATTTTTAAGACAAAATTAATGGTGAAGACCGCATTTCGATATCTTGTACAGTTTAGGAGCTACAGGGCGTTTTTCAAAATTCTACGATTTATAAAAACCTTCATAACTTTTTTGTTTATGAAAATTTTTGATTTCTGTAAAGACTTTTCTTAGGCACTTTTTCACGCAGAATTCATTGCTCCAAGTTATTTTTTTCCAAAGTGCTCAATAATTGAGATAATAGCTAGAACTTTGATTTTTTATATGGAACACCCTATATATTATCACATTTCTGAAAAGAGCATAAAATTCTATTTACAAAAATATAAAACACTTGATATTTTATTCGAAAGATTTTTGAGATGTAGAGCTTTCATGTTTTAATTAAAATTTTGATGGTTATTGCAGTATTCAAGTAGGCTGTGGAATATGACAGCTAAATATTTTTTGAAGATTCAATGAACCATAAAAAATATTACTTTATTTTTAATAAATATAACGAAGTTATAACGAATAAATACAAATGTAATCGAAATTGCGCAAAAATTACACAAAGTATCAAATTGTCGGCCATTTTGTACTAAACAAACGATTCCGTTTTGATATGGTTTGAGCTGACATCACCAATTCAAGGACAGGTAGTGATGCATTTTTCTTATTCGATAAGGTCAGAATCTTTGTTTATTTAAAATTCGTATTGCAGAAGTTCTTGCTAAGATGTTTGCTCAACTGGCGTCGGTCATTGTCAATTTCTCCCAAAACTATGATCTCTTCTAATTCTTTATTTCCGTTTTGAGATTCATAATTTTTAGTTTTTATCAGTTTAAATGACTAAAAATTTATTAAATTGTTTTTAAAGCTCAAGAATATATCTCTGAAGGATTGTCATCTTTCAGGATACCACTCATGGTAAAGATTAATCGCTGCTTCTGAATTTTCGCCAATTTCTATAAAACACTTTAACATTTAATATTAGTAAAGAAGACAGTGGTTTAGAAATAACAAATCAAAAAAGTAAATATAAATCAAAATAGATTGTATCCGTAGATACGTATTTCGGTAGCTACGCTGTCACCTTCAGTCCACACATACACTTACGAGTTAAAGACACTTCATGAAGTCTTGAATTGATATAAATATTATAAAATGTCGTATTTCTCGTAGTTTTCGTACAAGTTTAATTATCTCCTTGAGTCTATTTTATAGAGATAGTAAACTTCAAGAGAAATGCCAGTGCTATAAGAGATTGTGTCAAATTTTGACAGCGGCCTACGAGGAAGTTACAAAAACTTAAATTGCTTAGTTATCGTCATCCATAGCCTACTTCAGTGCTGTAAAAACAATTAAATTTTTGGTTAAAACTTTGAAACTCTATATTTCACAAACTGTTTAAATCAAATATTAAGTGTTTTATATTTATATGAATCAAATTTTATACTCCTTTCAAAAACTTAAAAATATATAGGGTGTTCCATATAAAAAATCAAAGTTCTTGATAATATCTCAAATATTGAGTAGTTTTTTTCATAAACAAAAAAGTTATGAAGGTTTTTAGAAGTCGTAGAATTTTGAGAAACGCCCTGTAGCTCCTAAGCGGTACAAGATATCGAAATGCAATTTTCACCATTAACTTTGTCTTAAAAATCGAGCTCCAGGGACCGAGGTCAATTTTTGTCTAACTCTTCTAAAAATAGGTGTTTCCTATTAAAAGTGTCGAATTTGGCCCACGCTGTACAGGTCTGCTTTGCGCGAAATTAATTTGTGCTAAATTAGACGTCGAAGGCCTTCAAGGATATATTTCAGAGGGTTTTTAACGCCATCTACAGGTGTCCCAATAGTGCGTTCTCGGGCTGAAGATACAAAAAAGTTTTCAACGCATTTCTTTTTTTTTAACTTTAGAAGTCTACAACATAAAATAATTTTTATCTATACAGGGTAAATGAAAACAGTGTTATTGGTTACAACTATTTTTAATTTCAAATGGCACATCCTATACAGGGTGATTGAAATTCGAGGCCCAGCATAGGGATCTCGCTTATTATAAGAGATAGAGAATCGGTTAACTGGAAGCAAAGTTGCCAAATTTCATGCTCATTAATAATACGTTAAGAAATTTGAAATATCTTAAACAGTTTCTTCACAATCGTAAAAAACTAAAAACTGCGATTTTCGAAAATCGAACATAACTTCTTTATTTATGATTTTTTTCAAAATCTGTGAAAACATTCCCGAAGCCACTTTTTCTGCTTGATTGAATGCCGAGCGTACTTTATTTCTGGAGCGATTCGTTTTTGTTTCCAGAGCCAACTTCATTTTTTTTTATGGGCGCGATTTTTGTTGTTTAGACAGGTAGATAGCACATTTCTTTCTGAATTCATTTGTATGCCACACTTACTATTTTGTTTTAATTTTCATTGAGAAATTAAAAAAAAAACTGAAATTAGATTCATGTGCACATATTAAGTTAGCTTGTATTCAATTATATGCTGCGTAGCCAAGGAAACGTATACATTTGTTTAATTTATCTGTCATTAAATACAGAATGGCGTATTCAATTGTTGAATTCTTGGCTTCCGGTTGGAACCGCGTGTCTCGGATTTCTCTACTGCCGACGTTTCGTTCTTCGTTGCGTATTCAAATGAAGAAAAACGTGATATGTTGCGTATTTTTTATTTGTCACAACGAAATTCTATTACAAGTGTTCAGCGGTATTTAGAAAATAAAATCAAGTTCTGATGAGGCCCAATAAGGCCGAAATACATGTATAAACTCTTTCCTAACACTTTCTATATTGCCAGTTACACAATTTTAATTAATTTTGGTATTTAGAAACTTATCCGGAGAGAATTCAACCAAGTATTAGATATTTTTCCAAGTTGGATAACAACTTAGTTCAGTATGGTGCATTTGAAAAGCCAAGAAGAAAGTACGGGAGCAAAATTTCTGCTGAAAATAAAGAAAACATATTAGCAGCAGTAAGTTGATTCTTGTTAGATAATTCCTAAATATAAATACTTAATGCTCACTTTTAAGGTAAACAAAAACCCTAGAACATCGATAAGAGAAGTTAAAACTAATTTAGAATTGCCCTATTATCGAATCCACCCAGACGTTGCATCCCAGGAGACGATGCTCGTCGATTGCAGTTCTGTCACTGGCTTGCCGAACGGGATGACAATTTTCTTAAGAACATAATTTGGACAGATGAATGCATTTTACGAATTCTGGACTTCTTAATTGCAATAATGAACATTATTGGTCTAGAGAAAATCCTCGTATACATCAGGATGTAAGACCCCAACGGCGTTTTTGCATAAACGTCTGGGTTGGTTTATGGAGAGATCGATTGGACCTTTTTTTGTATGAAAAGACTCTTACCGCTGAACATTATTTAAATTTTTTAAATCAACATTTGTTAAATTATTTCGAAGACATTACATTAATTCATTTAAGGGAACTATGGTGGCACCAAGACGGAGCTCCTGCACACAACGCTCGAAGAGTTCGAAACCGCCTAGACGAGATTTCTCCAAGGCGTTGGATTGGAACAAATGGACCTGTCACCTGGCCGGCGCGATCACCCGACCTTAACCCCTTAGACTTCTTTCTATGGGGAAACCTAAAGAATAATGTTTTTAAACATAATTATAACAACGTGGAAGAACTAAGAAACGCTGTACTTCATGCTTTAGCTCATATTCCACGTAGAACAATAGAACGGAGTTTTGACAAATGGTATCAGAAAACGTGTACGGTTATGTATTGCCGAAAATGGAAATGTTTTTGAACATATGCTCTGATTTTCTTTCGGCATTCTATTTCTGTACATTCTCTTCTGCGATTCAAAATGTACCATTTTGAATCAAATTGTTATCCAACTTGGAAAAATATCTAATACTTGGTTGAATTCTCTCCGGATAAGTTTCTAAATACCGCTGAACACTTGTAATAGAATTTCGTTGTGACAAATAAAAAATACGCAACATATCAAGTTTTTCTTCATTTGAATACGCCATTCTGTATTTAATGACAGATAAATTAAACAAATGTATACGTTTCCTTGGCTACGCAGCACATAATTGAATACAAGCTAACTTAATATGTACACATGAATCTAATTTCAGTTTTTTTTTTAAATTTCTCAATGAAAATTAAAACAAAATAGTAAGTGTGGCATACAAATGAATTTAGAAAGAAATGTGCTATCTACCTGTCTAAACAACAAAAATCGCGCCCATAAGAAAAAATGAAGTTGGCTCTGGAAAAAATACGCTCGGCATTCAATCAAGCAGAAAAAGTGGCTTCGGGAATGTTTTCACAGAGTTTGAAAAAAATCATAAATAAAGAAGTTATGTTCGATTTTCGAAAATCACAATTTTTATTTTTTTTCCGATTGTGAAGAAACCGTTTATGATATTTCAAATTTCTTAACGTATTATTGATGAGCATGAAATTCGGCAACTTTGCTTCCATTTAACTGATTCTCTATCTCTTATAATAAGCGAGATCTCCATGCTGGCCCACGAATTTCAATCACCCTGTATATGAAACTAAATGTGGATAAAATTCTATACATTTTCTGTATACCATTGTCTATATCTAAACTTAGCTGTTCCTGAGTATTAAAAATTTTGTCAAAAAACCGCCATTTGTAGCCACTGTTTTATTTATTTTTAACTTTTTTAGAAATTTCAAAATGACAAAATTCAATTTTCTTAAATAGCATGCCCTACATTTTCCTTTCGTAAATTCTTCGTTAATGTATTTTCACATTTGTTCAGTACGTCCTATACTTATCTGTGATCAGTATGCTTTGACAGCACGCTTGGCCACCTTGCATTGGATGACTTATTAAGTAGCAAACTGGCTGCAATTTATCATTTTTAATGCAATGTTGTGTCAAAAAGTGAACGCAGGTTGTCGCGATTCAAGCTATTCATATTAATTACCTTATACCGGTGCAAAAAAATTAACTGAATTTTAAACAAAAAGTAATTTAATCAATCAATTCTATTGTCATTTTTTAAATAAAAATTTATTTATTTCACGCGTATTTTCATGCATTAGAAAGATTTTACGCTAGGTGGTGCCCTCTATAATATCGAAGTCTTTGCTGCCGTTAATTTATTTTCGCCCACTCCGTCTCCGCTAAGCTGGGTATAATTTCAAGTAGCAACCCAACGTTAAATAATATCCCAAGGCTCGCAGCTATTATACAGATCTATGGCAATATTTATACATAAGTAAGTAAGGTACTAAAATTTGTGACCTTCGGATCTTTGATCTTGGACTCGGTAGAACGATAGATTGAGTTCAAAATGTTGACAGCGCTGATTATACGTAGCGCGAAATCAACTAGGAGACACGTTACATGTGTATTGTGTACGACCACCAAATTACAGTTTTTTTTAATTCGACTTGACCTTCTCTTAGCTTCAAGATTCTTAAGTCTTCATTTACTTTATTTATCATTTCTCCCTTTTTTAAAATTCTAAATTCAATTCTAAAAGAAAAAAATAACCACGAGGTTTGGTCGCGACATCTTACGGCCGATTTTTGATCTAGGAAGGCCAATTAGTAGGAATTTTTATGCTTTAAAATTGTAAAAATGTTGGGAGGTTATGTTAATCCACACAAACAATTGGACAGCTGTCAGTGCTACAAACTTCTTTTGGAGACAAAACACTGAAATCATAGCCTACTTTAATTAGGAATTTAATTGAATACACCATATAAAAATATACTTTTGTAATTTTAGCGGTCTTTTAATATTGAAACCAGTGTTGCCAAATCTAATAGGCTTATTTAAATAAAGTATTGAAATATTTAACGTAGCGATTCGATACGGTTTGACTTTTTGACATTTGTTTTTAGTGAATTGTCTGCTTCTGGTGATATTTAAGCGGCCGACTTTTAACCTAGAATTAGCATATGAATGTAATTATCAGAATTAAAGTAGATTCTTGTCCGATGAAATTTCGTAATAAATTATTTTAAACGGACGCTAAAATTGGCAGTAACGCTCTAAGTTTCACTATTGTTTAATAAGTCTCTCCTGACGAAGCTATCAAACGATAGTGAAACGTTGAGCGCCTAGTGTCAATTTTAGTATCCGTTTAAGATAATTTATTACGTAATTATCAGACTTCGGACATGTCGGATCGTTGCCATGATTACGCAATACAAGGACCAATGAAAAGTGCCACGGCAACGCTCCGAAATCTCTGGAGTCTAATAATTATGAAAGAAAAATGACTTTTTACGAATATTTTATTTTAACGAGAGGAATATAGTTTAGAGTAAATATTACATCTTCAAGGTCGAAAATAAATTTATTAAAAGACAAAATTATAATTGTTCTTTTTCGGTTCATTGTAAATCTCTTCTTTGACAACTTGCCTGCCTTTTTAACGTTTACATTATTTATAACGACTATAATTCACTCCACGATTACCAACATTTATAATCTAATAAATTAGAAAGTCCATGTCGCATAAATAACTTATTAGAAATTAAAAAAAATAATCAAGAGGTTTGGTCGCGACATCTTACGGACGATTTTTGACCTAGGACAGGCCGGTGAAACTGCAGTGGAGTTCTGCTGACGAGGCCCCACATAGGGGCGAAACAATTGATTAGAGGGCGCTTAAAGAATCCAAAACAATTAAAACCGACCTGCTACAAATTTCTAAGCTTTTATTAATGTAATTTTTGTTTTAGGTGCTCATTTTTTGCAGACATTGGTTAAAAAATTTGACGAATTGTTTAACGTAGAGCAAGAAATCGAGAACAAAGTACAGGACAATATAATTATTTTGATCGCCCAGCTTTATAATTTTAAGGTAAGAACAATAGCAATTAAAGTAAGAGAAGATAGAGAATGAGTAAAGGAAAGTGAAAAGTAGATAACAAAGAATATACTAGAGTAAAAGAGAAAATAATATTTTGTAAGTAGAAACTGTCTGTTTTTCACATTCTGATAACTATGAAGAAAGATAATAAAAAAAATTAGAGTAAAAAGGGTGTCAGCATTTATTAATAATGTCGTTCTATTCCATTACTTTGCAGTAGTTACTAATTTTGTCTTTTCTTTAATACAGGTCTTCCACTCTCAGTTGTTATATCAAATATTAACAAAATTGTCAGACAGATTTGATGAAAAAAGCCTCGACTGCATTCTGCTTATACTAAAGAACGTCGGCTTCAGTTTGAGAAAAGACGACCCCTTAGCACTGAAGTCGCTGATTTCATGCTTACAGAAGCAGGCGGCTTCTGCACCCAATGACATAAAAGATAAGTACGTACTTACAAAACTATTTACAGAACAAGTTTAAAAAAAAAAGTATTTTATAGTCCCAGAGTGAAATTTATGTTGGACATACTTCTGGCAATTAAAAACAATAACGTGTCAAAGATCCCAAACTACGATGTCTCTTACTCCGAGCACCTCAAGAAATTGCTGAAGAGTTTCATACGAAAGGGCAATTACGTAACGCAATTAAACATCTCCCTCGATGACTTACTGAAGGGTAAACAAACTTAGCAAAGTTGATTTCGCTTAAAAGCAACAATTTCTAATTTCTGTGATTGTAGTGGATGAAAGAGGGAAATGGTGGATCGTAGGCTCAGCTTGGACCGGTAAAGTTTCCAGCGACCCCCAACACATAAAAGAAGCCCCGCAAGTATCCGAGTATTCACAGAATTTATTAGAACTGGCGCGCAAGCAAAGAATGAACACGGACACGAGGTGCAACATATTTTGTATTATCATGTCAGCGGAGGTACCCACACACTTTAGTGACCTTTAATCAAATCATTAGGGGGGGTCTCTTATTTTCACACAGGATTACCTCGACGCGTTTGAAAAAATATTACGCCTAGGATTAAAGAACCAACAAGAACGAGAAATCGTGCACGTGATTTTACATTGCTGCCTCCAAGAAAAAAAATTCAACCCCTATTATGCAGTTTTGGCTCAAAAATTCTGCGAGTACGATAGGAAGTATCAGGTAATCATCGAGTTACTTAATTAAAAAATATTCTTTTTAATTTCTTTTTTGCAGATGATAATTAAATACTCGGTGTGGGATAAGTTGAAGATGCTAATGGATTGTCCGGCGAGTCAAATCTCGAATTTAGCCAAATTTTTGACGCACTTATTCATCGAAAAGGGTTTACCAATTTCTGTTTTAAAGGTAAACATAATTTGGTAATCGTATTAAATCAAATAGACACGTTGGTTTGTAGATGATGCGGTTTGCTGAGTTGGACAAGGTCACACTGCGTTTCATCAGGCAGATCATGCTTGGGATTCTTTTGCATGAAGACACAGAAGCATGCATTGGAGTTTTCGATAAATTAAGTCAGTCTGATAAGTTGAAGATGTTCAGGGAAAGTCTGCGTTTGTTCGTGCACCACTTCGTGCTGCGCAACTTGAGTGAAAACATGGTACCTGAAGATCAGAAGAGTTTGTTGCAAAGCCGTGCTGATCTCGTAGAGAAAATGTTGACAATTAATGATAAGAGAATGAAGTTTTGATATGAATTGTTAAATAAACTTGTTGGACTGAATTGTAAGTATTCTTATGCTTTGTCATTATTGCCTTAGAAAGAAGGGAGAAAGTGATGTCAAAATGATTAATTTTTAGTTACAAGGCAAAAGAGAATTTAAAAAATTTTTGTTATGTTTGATGACATCGATTGTCTCATCGCTGAAAGCATGAACGGCCGGACATAGTTGTCAATTTTGGCGGGAAATTTGAAATCTCAAAATTTTTGTTTTTCTACACAGGGATTTCGATTAAAATTTTTATGTGTAAAACGAAACATATGAGAACATTGAATTTTTTTTTAATTATTACTAAGTTCATTGCCGTAAATTACAATGCAAAAAAGATTAATTTTTAAATATGAAACAAAAGAAGGCATCATTTTTATTGAATAAGAAATGAATCAACATTTTCTTTTACAATTGAGAAAAATCTGACATCTAGCGGAAGTTTTATGAAGGGTCCTATAATAAGGAAAACATTGGAATGACATTTGGTTAACCTATAAAAAATATTAAATTGAAGTTTGTGTGTGACGCTTCCACACAAATAAATATTCTTATGTACGTATTGTGACTTGTGTGCTTATGCCTATGCAAATACTTTATATATTTATATATATACTTTATAGATTTCGACGTCAAAAAATTATTTGTTATATTTTTAAAGTTTTCATGCATTTTAATTGAATATTAAAAAGTCAAATTGAAACTGGCTACGCCAGCGCCACCTATATAAAGTTTGTCAAATTACCACTCCTCTTTACTCCATTCTCTGACAGATCACAAGATAAATGGGAGGGTAAATTAAGTGCTCCAATCACAGCCGGCTAACTCTTGGAGAAGAGTCGAGGTCATGCGGAACGTACTGTATATCGGACAGACAAGAAATGTCTGTCCAAGCAATGTGTCCATAATGAAGTTTAACTAAAAGCAAGTTTACACTGTATCTGAACTTTAATAAAAACAGATAATAATGCTGTATAATTTCGGCATATCTATGGGCGCACAAAATAAATAAATAAAACTAATCATCCGACCTTCTCATATCCCAAAAGCGAACGTCCAAGTCTTGTGTCTGTCGAGGTTAGGAATCTTCAAAGCGTCGCGCCAAACACCTGACAGATGTTGTTCAGTTTCAACAAAAAAGCGAACACCAGGAGGGAGTCACTCTCAGTTACCACTTCGATGACGTTAAAGTGGTATCCTCTCTTGTTCAGGTAACCAACCCTAAGATGGCGGACCAAAACAGCTAGCATGCGCTATTAATCGAGACGTTTCACAACGATGCCCCCGTAGGTTTCTCTAGCTTGCCTCCGGTTTCCAAACTCCGGTAGAGTGTCCGGAACCTCGTGGGGGTGGACAGAAAAAAAAAACTAGATAAAGGAAAACACGGATTACTAACCAAACAGTGCACAACGTGACGAAAAATATACTTTCCGTAGAATCGACGGACAGGTTTGGAAAGGCTTTGGGTTCGCAGCAAATAATTCACAATTGGATTATTACATCCGTTTACTTTTTCACTCCAGAATAAACACAGTTCAATGAAAAGGTAACCAAAAGCGAGAACAATCCTCCATGCGGTCTGTTTGCCAAGCGAGCAGCAACAAGACTGCCACGAACTTTTAGTCGGGCAGCTTACGATGCGCAAGGTTTGAGGTGGGAACAAGACTCACATGTTTCGGATAGGCGAATAGCAGGCCTAGAATTCAAACGAGTGTCTACCCGGGCCAGACTCATTACAACAAAGAAAGGGTGTACAGAGGCGACTCCTTTGGCGATCAAAGCTCCAAAAGATCAAACTGTATTGCAACCACGTTTTCTTGCACCTTCTACTTGAATTTATGGATCTTTCAGTATCGTAACAGCGACAAACAGAAATAATAATAACAAAATAGTAATTTACCGCACCCCACCTACCAAGTTGACAACACTAGTCGTTGATTTTGGCGGGAAATTTTAAACCTCTATTATTTTTTGGTGAATATAACTGTACAGTACTTCATATTAAGTATCCATGATTTAGTTCTGAAATTTGAAAAACGGTAGTTGTTGATATAAAATAAAAAGTGATCAAATGAAAAATGAATTAGAGTTGGCAATGCAACTAAACGCGCATGTGTGCATTTAGTTCAGTTATTTTGACGTTTCTACAAAGCAAGAAAATCGTTTTTTTTTACAATTAAAGCACATGCATGAAATGACCACTGCCTGCTGTATCAAGACACTTTTTAACTCTATGATTAACTGCGTGAGTAACGTTAAACAACATTTCCGACGTGTTATTTATGTTACAATTAATTGACAATTAGTACTAATATGATGTTATCCAAGACGTGCATTTAAATTATAACGCCTACCCCAATACATTTTATATTGATCACTGGCTTTGTTATGTGTCAATCCAGTTTTGTACACTCTGCTTTTTTTCTATAATACTTGTCAGCGTCAAAATTCTAGTTGGAATCCTGCTGTTACCATTAAATGTGCGACAGATATTTTTGAAATTACCTAACATTTTGGTGAAAGTACCAACCTGAAAAACATTTGACCGGTATTATAAAAAAAACGTAATATATATTATTGTATTCTGTTTCTTTTGCGTTTCGCGTCTACTTCAACTTTTTTTTTTTGTTTTCCTATTAGGGATTTAAATTAAATAAAACGAAATATTCTGGGAAAGTTGAAATTTTGTGAAATTCAAAATCAGAACAAAAATAAAACGCAGAAAAATATTAATTTATAGTTGTAAAACAAAAGGTGAACAAATCAAAGAATTTTAAAAAATTTAATTACAATTGATGACATCGGTTAAAAGAGAACCGATATTTTTACGACCATCATTGATTTTGGCGGGAGATTTGAAATCCTAAATATTTTTGTTTCCCTATGGGGGATTTCAATTAAATTTCAAAGTTGCTTGATGAAAATCAGAAGAAAAATAAAACGCCACAAGATTAATTTTGCCTTAAAACAAAAGGAGGTATAATTTTCTTGTTTTGATTGAATAAGAAATTGAATCAAGGATTCGATGACACCGATTACCTGATCGCTTAAAATAAAAAAAATAATTTCGATGTTCTTCGATAATAGTTTTTGACATATTGCCTTAAAAATTGGCATGAAGGGGTTTTTCGGAACAAGAAATACCGTGCCCTCAAATGAATTCCTCATTAAAGTAAACTGTGATTTTTTTTGTAAAGTTGGCGACGCTCAAAACAAGAATGAGAGACAGTTGTCAATAACTGTCAATGTCATATCTGATATTGACATCACATAAAAAAATATGTAAACTCAAAATTCAAAGAAACACTTAATTACTCAATTCAAAACAACATTAATGCTTAAACAGACGCTGAAAATGTCCTTCATCTTGAATGCACAAACGCGTTTGCCAAGTGTCGGGAGGTTATGTTAGCAAAACAATTAATTGGACAGCTGTCAGTGTTACTAACCTTTAGGAGAAAAAATACTGAAGTCATGGCCTACTTCAATTAGGAATCTAATTGAATGCACGGTAATAATATGGTCTTAATTCTGATGTAGCGGATAGAGGACGCTACGTACGATATCATTCTTGCATTGAAACTGCTCTAACTTTTTTGTGAGTGGACTTATGAAGCTTCTGACAAAAGCTTTTCTAAACCAATTAGGTACACGTGTTCAATAACGCTAAAGTTAACCGTTTTCGAGATATTTACTATTTTACCTTTGAATACAACGTGGTTTTTACGACAGCATACGCGTTTTCTTGAAAGAAAAATGGAAATAAATCTACATTCGTTCGTAGCGGTTTGAAATGACGTTATATAGTTTACGAAATATCTGGACAAACTTTTTATAAGCAATACACTATAATTAGTTTTAAAAAGATGAGGAAATAAAAGTATTTTGTCAAAAGCTTCATAAGTCTACTCACAAAAAAGTTAGAGGAGTTTGAATGCAAAAAAGAATGATACTGTACGTAGCACCCTCTATCCGCTACATCAAAATTACGACTCTCATGTCATTTTTTAAGGAAATATGTCAAAAATTATTAAAGAAAATTGAAATAAAAATTTTGATTTTAACGCCCTGTATCTCCCTTTTGAACAAGGTGAGTTTAGCTAAATCGCAATATTTTGATGTCAGGAATCCACTGTTGTTCTGTGTCCCATTACTTAAGGATCACTTTGTATATTTCTTTTGTTTTCGTTGATTATCTATCTCATCGCTGGAAAGAAAAACGGTGATGCTTTCCGATTGTCAGCAATTCTGGCGGGGAATTTGAAACCTCATTTTTTCTATATTTAAGAAAAAAAAAAATAATCAAAATGAATTCGTGGAAAATCAAAATTTCGTCGCCAAAAACAACGACAATCCCAAAAGTGCGGCGTTTTTATTTCGAGTGATGAACCAATCGGTTAAATCAATCGATAATAAAATTCAGAAAATGTGTTCGATTTGTCTTTTTGTATAGATATGATTATTTCAGTGATTATGATGATGATTTCTGAAATGAATCTGTGATTATAAGAAAGAAAATTATTCCATTGGATTTGTCTTTAAAAAGTAGAAAAAAAAAATATATATGGAGGCTGCTATTTTTTCAAACTCTTAGATCTGTAGAGATTACAAATCTGAACACCCTCTACAGGGTGTTTCGTAGTACCTAAGTCGGCACCATTGCTTACTTTCTTATTTCAAATTAGCAAATTGGTTCGACTTTTTCCGCTGATTACAAACATGAAAACAGAAAAACAATTGAATGTAAAGTTTTCTCTTATTATAAGCTTTCTTTTAATGCAAGGAACACCTGTATTTATTTTGTCATAAACAAAAGAAAATTGATTTCTAGTAATAAGTCATATTTATAATCAGCGGAAAATGTCAACTTGAACGACTCTGTAGCAATGCTAGTAATAGTGACAACTTACTTTGAAACAGCCTGTATACAAGTTAAATAATTTATATGCGATTTAATGTAACACAAAGGACAAATCATACACAGAGTGTTTCAAAAAGTGAGAGAATTTTCCAAGTCTGCATAATTTCCTTAAAAAAAACCAAACATATATGCATTCCACAAAATAATTTATTATTACTTAGAATGACTTAATCGATCTATGATATTCCTCCTCTAGTAATTTTATGATTGGAATAACTTTGCTTAGGTTTTTTCTTGATGCTCAAGGGTGCTTCTAAATGAAACGCTCAAATAAATTGAGTCTTAATATTTTATTTATTTAACAACGAGTAAAAAATTCATATACAATAATTACAATAAATCATCATTAGGTATTTAAGAAATATTTACAAAAAAATCATTTAATGCAAAAAGGCACTTCTTTCGACTTATCAAACTACATCTAAAACTGAGCAACTTTGACAGTTTTACAACTATACACGTCATTACAAAACACAGATTAACTAAAAACAACAATCACATACTATGCAATTCTTCCCAGAAATGTAATCTGAGATTAATAAACACATATAAGTTTTGAAATCTTAAATCTACGAGTGTCCGTCTATTATAAATACTACAGTCCGTTATCATCTCTAGGTACTATAACCCATCCATCAGGTCCCTGCGGGTTACTACCAGATAGTAATTCCTTCTGTTTTTCTAGGCACTCCTTGAAATATAACAGAGCTTTCTTCTCGCTCTGTAGTTGCTCTATTGAGTGCCTCTGCCGTTGTTGCTCTACGCTTTGAGCCGATTGTAATCGGTCCTTTTTCTGTGATAGAAATGCTAATTCGGTTTGGACCTAAAACACACACACGTGCCAACTTAACAAAAAAAAATATATGAGTTTCTTACTTTTAAGTATTCTTGAGCTAGTTGTTTGTGCTCTTCGAAAAGTGCTCGTGAGTTCGGATCATTCATGTCCGGGGTTGCAGGCCGCAAGTGCGAGTCCAACAGGAGATACATGTTGTCAAGATTAGGGTCGGGATGGTTCGTGGTTTCAGGTACATTGGTGCTCTGCATTCCAGCTTGCACTGTGGTCGTGGAACCTGTAAATGCATTTTGAATAAATTTCGTTTGCTCGAGCGGCTAATACAGAAAATTGCGGGGGGGGAGGGGAGGGCGGGTTGTCTCTGTAGATCCGCATGATTTTAATTATTTAAACGAACAAGGTTAAATCGCTGATTTATTTATTGAGGAGCGTTAAAAAAAAAAAAAACTACAAAGAGATGAGCGACCTGGGGCAGAGGATGGTTTGAATGAATCATGCGGAATTCTAGAATGAATTGCCTAATGCTTCTGCAATTTACGATGATGAATTTCGGTTCGAAGAAATCGTGCAATCTGGTGTTACAAGATTTTAATACTCTTTTAAGGACTTCCGGTGTTTTAATTGTAAACAACATTTTTCTTTTTAAATTTGCTTAAGGGAGCTGTCCGTTTATTATAAGAAAGCTTAACGAAGTTATACCAAAAATTTTGGTTCCAGAAAAATTGTCCGCTCATGAGAGACGTCCGGTTATGAGAGCTGTCCATATAGAGAGCTTTCACTGTATTTAGGAATTACTTAAAATTAATTATTATACAAGATTTGATGAAATTTAATTAAATATTCGTAAATAAAATAAATTTACATTTTATATTTGCTTTAGTTTTTGCCACATTTTCTATCATGTTTCTTTAAACAACTTTCTTTTATAGATTCAACTTGTTTTTAATTTCTTTTGTCAATTTTCTATGTTCGATTTTTGACAATGCTTATGTTTTTAATAAGTTAATTAAAGGTTTTGACAAATTCTAAAAAAAATATAATTTTTATATGCAGTAAGTACCTGATCGTCAATTGGGCATTGCTGCCAGATGGAAGGATTAATCCTTATTTGGAGGGATTTTTAGCTTTTGACGCAATAAGGGATTTAAAATTTTTTTTTGACGTACTGCAACTACATTACATTAAAATAATTGTGTTTAAAAATATATGTATCCTGGATCTTCCCTTTATACAGATTGCTTCAGAAACATGCTCTTTTCCCACCGTCTTATTTTGACAAGTTTGACAGTTAATTAAAAAAAAAACATGAAAAGTAAGGAAACTAAGAAAATAAACAGTCAATAAAGAAATAAGAATGACGAAAATATCGTGTTTCTGTTCACTTCCAGATTAGAAAGAGATAGCGAGAAAAAAGTATACAGGTGATTTAGTTTATCTATTACTCTTTTGTCAACAATTCATTTTGACAAGTTTGATAGATCAAAAAAAATTAAAAAAATAGGGTAACTATGATCGAGGATTGTGTTTGTACTCAGCCCGTATGAAAAAAAAGGAAAATGTAATTTTCTGTAAATGATAATAACATTTTTACAAGTTTGACAGGTAAAAAATGCAAAATACGGAAACTAAGATGACAACTGATACTTGTGCTAATCGTTAGACTAGAAAAAAGGAAAAAAAAAACTCTTTAGAGGAGAGATGGTTTTCACAAACTTGATTGCTCGTTTTCCGACATTTCGTTTTGACAAGTTTGACAGTTAACAAAAAGGACTAAATGTACGGTAACATCTTCAAATTAAAAAAAAAAATCTGAAACTTGACTGCTGTTTTATCGACATTTCACTTTGACAAATTTGACACTTAATAAAAAAATTAATAATTACGAATATAACAGGTGCTTCATTTTGACAAGTTTGACGGATCAAAAAAATAATTGACATATAGGGTAACTATGATCGAAGTTTGTGTTTGTACTCAGTCTATATTAACTGTAAATGTAACTTTTTGTAAATGATAATAAACATTCTTACAAGTTTGACAGGTAAAAAAAATGAAAAGTACGAAAACTAAGACAATAACTGATGCTTGTGCTAATAGATTAGAAGAAGGGAAAAAAAAAACTCTTTAGGGGAGAGATGGTTTTCAGAAACTTGATTGCTGGTCTTCCGACATTTCGTGTTGACAAGTTTGACAGTTAACAAAAAAATTATATGTACGGTAACATCTCTACATTAAAAAAAAACCTGAAACTTCACTGCTCTTTTATCGACATTTCACTTTGATAAATTTGACAGTTGATAAAAAAAATAATTACGAAGTAACATTGTTTCATTTTGACAAGTTTGACAGATCAGAAAAATTGAAAAATAGGATAACTATGATCGCAGTTTGTGTTTGTGCTCAGTCTATATTAAAAAAAAAGGAAAAACTGTAACTTTTTTTGTAAATGATAATAACATTTTTACAAGTTTGACAGGCAAAAAAAAATAAAAAATACGAAAACTAAGTGTTTGTGCTCAGTCTATATTAAAAAAAGGAAAAACTGTAACTTTTTGTACATGAAAATAACATTTTTGCAAGTTTGACAGGTAAAAAACGAAAAGTACGAAAACTAAGACAACAACTGATGCTTGTGCTAATCTCTAGATTAGAAAAAAAGAAAAAAAAACTCTTTAGAGGAGAGATGGTTTTCAGAAACTTGATTACTCATCTTCCGACAGTTCGTGTTGACAAGTTTGACAGTTAACAAAAAATTAAATATACGATAACATCTACAAATTAAAAAAATAAATAAATCTGAAACTTGACTGCTGTTTTATCGAAATTTCACTTTGACAAATTTGACAGTTAATAAAAAAAATAACTAATTACGAAAACAACAAGAGTTTCATTTTGACAAGTTTGACGGATGACGGATCAAAAAAATTGATTAGGATAACTATGATCGAAGTTTGTGTTTGTGCTCAGTCCATATTAAAAAAAGAGAGAAAAATGTTACTTTTTGTAAATGATAATAACATTTTTACAAGTTTGACAGGTAATGAAAAGTATGAAAACTAAGACAACAAATGATGCTCGTTCTAATCCCCAGATTAGAAAAAAAAAACTTTAGAGGAGAGATGGTTTTCAGAAACCTGATTACTAATTTTCCGATTTTTCGTGTTGACAAGTTTGACAGTTAACAAAAAAATTAAAAGTACGGTAATATCTTCATGTTTCTGCTCATCTCTAGATTTAGAAAATCAGATTATCGATTGCTCTTTTATCTATATTTAATCTATATTTGGCAGTTAATTAACTAAGAAAACAACTGACGTTTGTGTTCATCTCCAAACTACAAAAAATAAATGAACACTATAGCATGATACTTAATTGTTCTTTTGTCGATATTTCATTTTGACATGTTTGACAGTTAATAAAAAAAAATATAAGAATTAGAAAATCAATTCACCTTTAGATTAGAGAAAAAGAAGTCTGTATACGATGCTTTAGAAAATCGACTGCTCTTTTATCAACGCTTCAGTTTGACAAGTTTGACAGAACGAAATGCATGATAACTAATATAACAAAGACTTCATTGTTTTTTTTTCGACATTTCATTTTGACAGTTAATAAAGAAAGATATGAAAAGTACCTCAATTTTGTCGAGATTTCACCTGAACAGATTAGACAAAGAAAAAATGAAGCTAGACACGATGTTTCACAAAATCGATTACTCTTTTATCAATGTTTCGTTTTGACAAGCTTGACAGATAATTAAAAGAAAGAGAAATATGCTAACGAAAGAAACAACTGATGTTTGTGCACGCTTCCAAATTAAAAAAGGAAAACCCTTCTCAGAAACTTGATTGCGACATTTCAGTTTGACAAGTCTGACAATCACAAAACAAAAATGAAAAGTATGTGACAAGGGGTAACAACTGAAGTTTGTGGTCACCTTCAGATTAAAAAAAGAAACCAAAATTAAAGTAGTTATATAGGATACTTCTGAAACTAGATCGTTCTTTTATCGACACTTGGCCTTGACAAGCAAAACAAAATACTGAAAGCTTTTTTATTTTTAACGAATAAAACTTAATAAGAAGGAAGCTTTAGAGGTAATTATAAAAATTAACTTTATTTACAGGTTGAGTGACTTTTTGAGGTTTTTGTTTTTAATTTTTAACTAACTTAAGTTTCATTTCAGATGTCCTTGTCGTGTATTGTTTAATCCTGAGAATGTTTTCGATTCATAGCGAAACGTCGTGCATGAAATGTTGACACTGCTTCGAAATTGTTAATTTTTCGCACAAACGCTTACTAAAAACACTTAAAATAAAGCTAGTTTTTTTTTTTTAGTACTGCTTCATATACTTTCATACGCTTTGGAATGCATTCGGAAATTCTTTCGTTATTATCTTTGCAGGGCTAAAAATAATCGTGCACCATTATTTAAAGAATTTGTTAACAACTTACGCAATTTAACGACGAAACTAAATAAAACAGATGAATGTAGAGTTTAAAGCCCCGCGGCGACGTCGGCGGGCGCGCTTTTTAAGCGCCCATTAAATTCAAGGTAGGTATTTTCTTGACGTTTGGAAAAAAATTCGATTTTTGGCCTAACTACAAACAAAAGTTTATCTCCAAATTGAAGGCAATAACATAATTTAAAGCTTTAAATTTTACACCTAATCCAATAGCTGTTTAATTAATTGTTTGCAATTTATTATATTTTTAGAGATATACCAAGTGATCAAATAAAAATTAGAACTTTTAAGCATGTCTTTGATTATTTTGCAATCCTAACCTAAAACTAAATTGCTGCGAAAAATCCAAGCAAAATCCAGAAGTAATTACACAATTAATTCAATCCTTCACTATTTGTTACCGGAGTGATTTTAAGTTAGTAGGTTGGCTATCATGTTATATTAGACATGTGTCTTTATAACACGTGTCAAATTTTGACAACTCAAATCAGATAGATTAACCGTCTTTTTATACATAGTAATTCTGTGCAAAGCCTACTCTAATCTGAAACTTATTTAATCGCATCCTATATGCAATATGATTAGGAATTTTCTGTTAAAGGATGGTTGTCGAACTGTCATTGTAAAGACTGTACTACTTGGTAATAGATGTCACTTCTGTTTCATAGTAGATTTTCATATTATAGTAATAGATGTCGCCACCATAATTCTGATTATAGTATCATAGTGTGGGGTCGTCACATTGGGCGAAATTCCTACACCTGGGCTACATTATTTTTATTTGGCGCCTAATTTGGGGTACTCCCTTCACATAATTAATAATTTTGAACAAAATTCTATAGTCTACACTACAAGTACACTACCGACCAAAAATTTAAAATCACGCTTTTTTATGTTTTTGATATTTTAAATTTTTTATACATATTTTTCTTTCGAAATTTAAAAATTGGTTCGAAGTTTTTTTTTCTTTACTCTTCGATTCTTATTTTTTCCATAATTTTCCTTTTTCTTTTAGTTTCTCATTTGCTTTTTTCATTCCAATTTTCTTCTTAAATATAATAATAATATTTATTTTCAATAAAAACAATGACATTATATCTCTGATAGAAATTGAAAGTCACTTATTTTTCTCTCTTTTGATTTTGCTTCCTCTTTGTTCCTTCTTCAATTGCTTTTGTTTTCTTTTTTTTTCATTTACCTTCAGTTTTCATTTGTTTTATTTTGTCTTTTGTTTTTCATTCCGTTTTTGGTTTTTCTTTGTTCTTTTCAGTTTTTTCCTTTGGATTCAGTCTTTGATTTGCCTTTGGTTTTTCATTTCAACGAAGGGGGACAAAAATGGGGGCGGGGTGATCGTCACTTGTTTAATTTTTGTACTGTTTTTCAGTTTCTTTTTTTTCGCTTTTTATTAGAAATTGAAAGTCACTTATTTTTCTCTCTTTTCATTCGTTTTGCTTCCTCTTTATTCCTTTTTCAATTGCTTTCCGTTTTCCTTTCCTATTCATCATTTACTTTCAGTTTTCATTTGTTTTATTTTATGTTTGCCTTTTCTTTTTCATTTCGTTTCTGGTTTTGGTTTGTTTTTTTCTTTGGATTCAGTCTTTGATTCGCCTTTGGTCTTTCATTTCAACGAAGGGGGACAAAAAAAGGGGGTGATCGTAACATGTTCAATTTTTTACTGTTTTGTGTTTTCGTTTTTCAGTTTCTTTTTTTTTGTTTTTTATAGTTCCTTCGCCTTTATATTTCTTAATGTTCGTTTGTCTTAAACAAATTAATTTTGATAATATTTTAACGTCATTCGTTTCTCCTCTCTTTTTTTATTTTTTAATTTCAACTTTTTTTCTATTTAGCAATCGTTTTTCATTTGTTTTTATTAAATTTTTTGTTTTATTCTTTTTTCAAATTTCACTTTCAGTTTCTTTCCTATGTATCAAATAATCAATTCATCGTCCTCACACCATTCAATTGTTATTTGTCCTTTTTAAATGGAACGGGAAAAATTTTATTTCGTTGATATTTTAAAAGGGAGGTGATCGTCAGATATCTGCCAACTTTTTTTGTTTTCATTTTTCAATTTAACTTCCAGTTTTTTTTTTTTGCTTTTTATCACTCCATCGCTTTCATATTTTTTAATTTTTATTTTTCTCATAATATTTATTTTCAATAAAAACAATGACATTGAAAATCACCTGTTTTTGTTTCCCTTTTCATTTTTTATTTGCTTCCTCTTTGTCTCTTTTTCAATTGCTTTTCGTTTTTCTTTTTACTCGCTATTCACATTCATTTTTCATTTGTTTTAACTTCTATTTAAATTTTTATTCGCCTTTTGTTTCTTCTTCAAATACTTCCTTTTCATTCAGTTCTTCATTTGGTCTTCCATTTGACATTTTTATTTTGATTTTCACCTTGTTTTTCATTCATCTCTTTTCTAGTTTTTCATTTGTTTTGTTTTTCATTTGACATAAATTGACGTATGAAAACACATTTGTTTGTATATCTGGCTGCATACGAAGTTAGGTCAAAAAGCGATCGCAAGATGTTACGCCTTAGACATTTTACAAAAATTTTGTTGTAGTAATGCAATATTAGGTCAAAAAACGATCGCAGGACGTCGCGATCTAAATTTTTCAATATTTAAAACGCTATTAAAAACGAATAGCTTGTATTGCGACATCCACTTTTTCTTTTAATGTAAAAAGTAGGGTCATTCGGAGGTAAACAGGGCGAAAAATTAGAAAAAAAAGAAAACGCATTGCTTTCAAGTGTTGAATAAATAAGCGATAAAGGAATAACAAAAAAAATTGAGGAATATTAATAAATAAAACAATATTTCTACTATTTTCGGGATAATAAAAAAAATCTTGCAATTTTTTTTAAATGCATAACATTTCTGACTAATCTGTCTTTTGGTAAAGCCCCCCCTTTTGATTCCATTTTACTTTGGTCGTTCCCTTCCCATTAGGGTTGTGCGATAATGAAATTTTACTATCGAGTAATGATAAACATAATTATCGATGATTTTTTTATATTTTGAATAATTTATCGATATTTTTTGGAAAAAGTTCTTGAGGTGTAATACAAAAACTAATACAAATAATCAACTAAACCATGTAGAGGTATGCAAACAAGAATGTCAATTCTAGTTTAAATTAGCAAAGTATCTTGGAATTATTATACTACTTAATAAACATGCACATCTCGAATATTTTGTAGATTCCTAGATTATAGATAATTTTCAAATACAGATCAATTTTTACTATATGTCGATCGTATACACCTGAGTCAGGAAAATATACGACGAAATGATGTCATGACAAAAGCCGCAAGCCTGTTTCATGAAAGTTAGAAGAAGATAGCTATTTAAAAGTTCGTTGACTTATCGATCTATCGATCGATCGATCGACATGGAAAACTGAACAGTAGTTTGTAAAATTATTATTTTAAAAATGTCTGTAAAATTATTTATAAAACGATGATTATATTACTTTTTAATTACCTTATTTTTATTTGTTTTCCACTCCTACAGAAGCTGCCAAACGATAACGAAACGTTGAGATTTAGACTATTTTAAAGCTATCTATTAACGAGTCATATTGTCATATTTATTTTTATTGTAATACAGCTCACCTATACATTATTTTTTTCTTAAATGTACATCAAACTCACTGTAAATCTACCGGGTGTTTTGATAACTATAACTAATCGAGAAATATTGATATGAACATTTTATTTTTAATTCTTTTGCTTTCAATAAACATCGCGTAGACTATAAAGCGCTGTGCATTGCCTTTTCAAATATATAACCTTGATGTATCAAATATCATTATCTCTACTCTGTATGTAGGATGTAACTTTAATGAGGGTACAAACTTCAAGGGCTAGTTCCTCATACCAAGCCATGGAAAAGAAATTCATATAAACATATATCCGCAGATAGTTTTTGAGGTAGAACAAAAATAAATTTGTTTTTGAACAAAAACAAATTTGTATTTGTTTTTGTTATATCTCAAAAAATATGCGTTTGCGGACGTATGTTTATATGAACTTTGTTTCATGTCTTGGCATGAGGAACTAGCCCTTGTAGTTTGCCCCCTCATTAAAGTTACAGCCTGTAGGTCTATCCATTTGATAATAATTTTTTTTTACAATTAAATGCCATTTAATTTTAAATAAATTTTTGACCTAAATCTATTAGAAATACTCTTGCATTGTTACAAAAAGTAAAATCAAACCGATAAAGCGCGCTATCCTTATTTTTTTTAATATCCCATTATCAGTAGAAGTCAACCTGTAGCGAAAAAAGAAACAAAATTAATTTCTTTTTCTATCCATTGAAATTTATCTTGAAATTTATAATAGGACCGTTTTAAATTCAATTTAAAAGTCGACGTTTCGTTAACATCTTCAGAATCATTTATCCTGAAGAAGACAGCAGGTTCTAAAGGACCTTGCTCTATGTCTTTTTATAAATTTAAGTGACACATAGCTTTAGACGTAATTTATTTTACAACAAAATTCATTTACCTGGGTTAACTTTTTTTGTTAGGGAAATGCTTCGAATTATTAAAAATATGTTGGCAGAATTAGAATAAATAAAATTAAATTACTCTAGGAATAAATTTATTTTATTTGTGAATTTTTTATCCTTGCTTTGGCCCAGCAAAAAAAGATTATAGTCTCTTTTAAGTAATTAAGGAGTTATTCGGATAATGTTTATCTTTTAAATCATCTTCAAGCGTAATAGTATTATTTCGAAAAATTAATAACGTTTAAGATATGTTAGAATGTAAATTATATTTAAATTTTAATAAATCTGCAATATTTGAAATTTTCTTTCTAAATTTGTTGTATTCATTAAAAAAAATTTCAAATTTAAGTCTTTATTTTGCAACATCGTATGCAGGAATGCCGCTGAAAAAATGCAGGGTGTCTTAGATTTCATGGTATTCTATGTCTGATTTATAACATGTCTATGATCTATGATGATAGCTCAATTAAACTGAAAATAGAAGAAAATTAAATAAACATAATTGAGTCAATTCCTCAAGCTGGTCTGTGGCCTTCATTTATGATTCTATTTTTTTTTAAATTACTTGTTTAGAAAATGACTTGAAAAAAAACCTATAAAAATGTCTTTAACAGTTTTTGGTGACGTTAAAAACAGAAAAAGTATTTGGATTTGAAAAATATATCGAATTTCTTTTTTTTTACTGTGTCACAAAAACGGTACCAGGTAGCTAATACTTGCTTTAGTTTTCTTCTATTTTCATTATTAACTGAGATACCCATGGAATGTCATCCTGTACAGTGTGGATCAATTTCGATGTCTCTTATGGGCATCTCTACAACTATAAGAGATAGAAAAAAACTAGTAGCCAAGTCTCGATCTCTTTTTTAGGGAAAAAGTCAATAACGTAAACAAAAATTGGCTACCTTCTTTTGTTTTCGAGTTATAAGCAAATTTTCAACAATCGCACATATCTCGTTTATTTTTACAGATATTAAAAAAACTGTTTTAACATCATTAGGACACTTTCTTAAACACAATTCAGTGGAATAGTTAGGTTTTTACTATTTAGTTGTATTTTCGAGTTATAACATAAAGTTATATTTTTTTAAATGGAAGTCATAGTAGGCAATGTCATCATTAAATAGAGAATTTTTTTCTGTTTTCAAAAATATCTTTATTGTGTTTATTTCGTACAATTAATACAGTAAACCGCTTTTTTATTTTTTCTTACGTACGTACGTAAGTACGTTCTTAGTAGGCCATGCCCACATTTTTTTTGTTTTTATTATTATTATTAACTTTGATTTCTCAAATAAAACCCTGTATATTTCATCTAGTAGCACTATCCGGGGATTTATTTTATAACGATTTATTTTTAATTAAAGTTTACTTTTTTGTTGGGAAAATGCTTCGAACTATTGCAGAATTAGAACAAATAAAATCAAATTATTTATTATTATTAATTTTATTTGTGAATCATTGCTTTGGCCCATCAAGTCTCTCTTTTAAGTAACTCATCTCTATTTAAAAATGACTTATTCGGATACTATTTGTCTTTTAAATTATCTTCAAGCACAATAATATTATTTGAAAAGTTAGTGTTACATATTTAAGATATTATGTTAGTAGTAAGTTAACAAAAAAGTAAGAAAAAGGATCGTTCCCACTCTTTTTGAAAAATTATTGCGTTTTTCCTCTGTTTTTATTAAGTGCGCCTTTTTCTATTGATTATTAATTCTTAAACAAAAGCAAAAATGTGAATTTATAGAATTTTAAGTACAGGGTTTGTTAAAAAAAAGAAACAAATGACGATCAGGTACCTAACAAATGAGTAACTTTGTTCTTTAAATGGAACACTCAGTATGAAATTCGCGAATTAAGAGAATATATTTATATTTGTCAGCATTAAATAAAAACAAAATTTAATCAAAGAAAGGACCCTCACCCTGACTTCTGAAAAATTATTGCAGTTTTCGTTGTTAATTAATCTCAGAATGCAATGGAAAAATAGAAGCTGTTTCGATGGGAACGACTTACACTGCTGTGAAAAAATCTCAGATCAACAAAGATAAATTAAAAAAAATACATTAAAGTATAATGACGAGGATGGGTACAAAATTTTATTGTTTAAATACGAATGTACAGTTAGGTCGTCATTCATTTAAGTATAACAGTGTGTGTGAACTTTTTAAGACTTTCGTCACCTGTCACTATTTTTTCGACAATTAAATTGGGTCATCAAGATTAAATAAAAACAAGTTAAAGTTGAAAAAATTTATCGATACGAGGGTCAAGCTGAATTTATTGAGAATAAAAAACATGGTTAATATTTTCTAGGATTTTATTTTAAATATGCTCGAAGTAATTGCCTTCAGCAGTGATACACTTGACCGTTCTTTCTTTCCACTGTTCAAAAGCTCCCAACCAATCATCTTTTAGAATACCTTCAAAATAATTGCGAACTGCGGTATCAATTTCTTTCTCTGACGAAAACCTTTTACCCCGCAAATTCGTTTTAAGCCCAAAAAATAGCCTAATGTCGCACATTGCTAAATTAGATGAATACGGCGGATGTTCTATTAGTTTTATATTTTTTTTCAGCCAAAAATTGGAGAGTTAAAGCTGCCGTATGGGGCGATGCGTTATCATGGTGTAGCATAATTCCCTTGTCTGGAACCCTAGTGAACACTTCAGCCAAACATTTTTCAGTGTATCATTTAGATGTAACTGTCTTTTGTCCATCTAGCTTAATTGCCTTTACCAGGCCCGTACTTCTGAAGAATACCGCACACATAACATTTTTCATAGCTCGCTGCTTTTTGGTCATTGTTGGGGTTTCCTCATCTTCGTGAATCCTCTTGGCGGGTAGGTACGTCGAAAAAGGGAATGTAAGTTTCGTCACCTGTCACTATTTTGGAAAAAAATTTGCTGTCCGCCATTATTTAAGAAATTTAAAGTTTCTTGGCAAATTCTTACACGCTTTGCTTTTTGGAAGTCAGAAAAGTGATGCGGCACTAAACGGCTAACCACTTTTTTTTTAAATGCAGGTGATCGTGTAGGATTGTTCTGACAGGTGAGGATCCAATCTTGAGTTGATGCTCTATTACTGCATAAATGGCTTTATTGTCCTCTTCAATTAATTTTTTAACAGCAGCAATGTTTTTGTTGGTAACAGCCGCAGGAGGACGCCCTGCTCCTTTTTGATGCTGAACAGAATTCCCTTCGCGTTCAAATTCCTTATACCATGAGTAAATTGTAGCCAAGGAAGGTTCTGGTTCGCTATAAGCCGAATCTAAACTCCTTTTGCACTTATAAGCGCTTAAACCTTTTTTAAAACCATAATAAATCATGATTCGAAAATGCTCTCTGGTTAATTCCATTTTTTACTTGTGATATCGCTTTAAGGAATTAGTAACTTGGGTTCTAACTTCAACAACTAAACTTCAAATGACAGATAAAGAGTTGCACTAAATGACACTGTATGATTTGTTTTTCACGCCCTACTAGATTTTCTTATTCTCAATAAATTCAGCTTTACCCTCGTATACCGATATTTTTTCTTTTACAAATCCTTATTCGATCAGGAGCCAAACGAATAAAACGAAGCATATACTTTTACTTCTGCTAAAATTGATTGAAAACTTACAGTTTAATTGGAAAATACGAAAACAGGTAATACAATATTTTTATTATCCAGATAATAATATAATACGTCAGCAGTGAGTTCAAAGCAATAAAAAAATAGCGTTTTTCCAAAATATTTTTCAAAGAAAACGCAAACAAAAAAAAATTAGACACAACACAAAAAATATTTACCATTTTCAGTCTTAATTTCCTTAAATATAATCCAACTCCGGTGAGTTTCGTGTGTGGTGAACACACCAGCAGTGGGACAGTCGCACATTTTTGGAAATTTTTCGAGAAACGTAACGGAAAAGACAGTTTTTAAAAAACACGACGTGGAAAATCGACCTGGAGACTCGACATAGTTCAATAACACCACAAAAATCGACACACAGACATGAAACGTGACGGACGTATCGTCGGTCGGTCAGTTGAGTATTAATTTTTTTTTTCGGTGGCTGTTGCTGTAGCAATTTTTCGCAATGCGAACGTGTAAGAAAAAAAAACAAAGAGACACCACTGGCTCGGGGTTTTTAGTTACACAGAAAAACACACACCAACCGTGCAAATTTCACCCACATTTCGGCTCGATTTCGGCTATTTCTGCTTGCATTCACACCAAAAACAGTGTCCACTACGGGCGCAATAAATCTCGTCCACTTCTGAAAGCCGACTGCAACAATAAATACTCGTGCACAAAAAACGCGTGCATATCGAAAAGGAACTAGAAATTACTCAATTCACTTGTACGAGCACATGCGTCGTCTTCGGGCCGTCCTAAAAATAACGCACGTCAAACTTCTTTAGAGAAAAAAAAAAGTCGAAGTATACGAACACACACACAATAAGGACAGACCTATGCGGACATAAATTCGCGGAAATATTAAATATCGCTAACTCCGGGATCAAGTAAGCACAGCGCTCCTGTATCCGACCGGGGCTTACGTTTTAATTGCAGCTTTTGAGGTAATTATGGAATAATTTGTTGTTTTGTTTTCGCGTACAGATCAGGACTCAGTGCAATTTTCATCTACGAAGTAATGAAAAACTGCGCAGTACGCATCAAGAATTTTTTTTTGCTTTTCTTTTAGAATTAAAAGAGTGTACTTTTTCATTTGAATTTTTCTTCCGTTTTGAACTTAATAGTGAACGGAATATAGGTTTTGAAAAAAAAAAAGAAATTAAATGGGTGTCATGAAAATATTAAAAAGCTCATGTACACTGCTGTATAAAAATAAAGGCCCCACAATTATAACAGTGTCATTCCCTCTTTCTCAATAATTTTTTAACCAATTGAAATAGAGAATTTCTGAAGCTCACGTGTAGGCTGACCATAATTCCTTGGGGGCAAAAACGGGTATAGCGTGACTTGATGTCACTACTCTACCTACATAACAAGCAATTCAAACCAAGTAAAAAAAAACTTTAATGAAGTTTCGTTCTAAAACAATTCCTTTTAGAAATATAGGATGTTTAAGGTTTCGTTTTTATTTAAACTTCACATAATGTAACCTCTAGGGGTGCGAGAATTTATTTATTTATATTGTTGATACACATATCAATATTATCGACATTACTGTTAGGTATATCGGCATTATCTTACATTATTATATTAATTAAATCAAAATTAAATTAGACATTTTCCTAGTCTTGAAAAAAAATGTTCTAAACTAAGCACTGTCGCACTTTTATTTTTTTTATTTTCGTCTTAATTTCCTAAAATAAATTTGTAACCGTTTGAATTTTAGTTAAGTTTTACCAATGTTCCTTTTTCATTTCTTTATTAATCATATAAATTGTCATAGTCTTTTGTTTTTATGATTTCATTTTCCCTTCTTTTTTTTCTAGATTCTTTCATAATTTAGTGATTTTTGTCTCTGTTTTGTTTTCATCGTTCGTTTTAAAAGAATTGGAATTGTCCAATGTGTTTCAGTTTTTTTTTTTATTTTTAATTTTTATAATTATCCGGCGAAACGATTTTATTATCTTTGCGTTTTTACTTTTATCTTTCGTTTTCAAGAAATATTTGCTGTTTTTTAACCTTTAATCGATAGTATTTCGTTTCTACATTTTCTCATAGTATTTTTCGAAATTTTTTTTTGTTTGTACGTCTTGAAGATTCAATCAATTTTTTTTTACTTTTTGTTTTATTTATTCTTAATTTTGCTTTCTTCGTGATTCCGTCGTAATACTGATTGCAAATTTTTACTATTATTTCTTTTTCATTTCTTTATGAACCTTTAATTGATTGTCTTTTGTTTTTGAAATTTCGTTTTCTCTTTTCCTTTTTTTTCGAGAATGGTTAAGTGATTTCTGCCCGTGTGTTTTGTTTTAATTGTTCATATTTAAAATATTACTTTTAAAATCTTACACAATTTTTAAATATCCTTTTTTCATTTGTTTAATGGCTGGGCGAAACGATCGTCTTTTGTCTTTGCGTTTTCACTTTAGCTTTCGCTTTCGAGAAATGTTTTTTTCTTTTAATTTTTAACGATATTGTTTTGTTTCTTAATTTTTTCACAGTAGGTACTTAAAAAAAAATGGCGAATTACTTACTTAATTACAAAGCGTCATCGGTCCTTTTAATTTATAGTAATTAAAATTAACAATTATCTAACTATAATAATAACATTGCTTAAAAATGTTATGGGGTGGACTGTTTTATGTGTGTTATGATAATTTTCTTTAATCGCGATGGATAATAAAGTAATCATGCGTTTCCTTTTTTCAAAAAAAAAAAAAAAATGGGACGAACAAAATACATTTATTTTAATTTTAAACAATAGTTTGAATCGCGACATCCTGCGATCATTTTTTGATTATTATGACATAGCATTTGCGAAGAACCTTGGACAGGTCGGTTTGGTTTGCAGTGGAAGTCTCGAGCTACGCTTCTGCTGACGAAGCCCCAAATAGGGCCGAAACAAAATTTGCAACAAAATCTTTTTAATTTTAAACTTCAATATCGCAAAAAGTATGAAACCAAATATAGACAAACTATTGGAATTACAAAAAAAATATATCTTTCTTAATTCGCGAATTACATACCGAATGTTCCATTTAAAAGAACAAAGTTACTCATTTGTTAGGTACCCGATCGTCATTTGTTTCTTTTTTTTTAAACAAACCCTGTACTTAAAATTCTATTAATTTACATTTTTGCTTTTGTTTAAGAATTAATAATCAATAGAAAAAGGCGCACTTAATAAAAGCAGAGGAAAAATGCAATTTTTTCAAAAAGGGTGGTAGAGATCCTTTTTCTTACTTTTTTTTAAACTTATTCTGTGTTGGGACAAAGGCTGTCCCGAGTTGGTAGAATAACGAACGTTTGATTAAATGTATATCACAAATTATATACAAAACTTGGTTTATGTGACATACAAAACTTAATTAGACAACAACTATTGTTTTTCATAACTATACTCTATACATCAGTAGGCGTTGTTGAACGACCATACTCGTATATAAAAAATCCACATTCTAACATTCTGTACAGCTGCTTCGGCCCTATTTGGGTCCTCGTCAGCAGAAGCGTAAATGCGATGTAATAATAATGATTAGTTTGAATCGTATCCCGCGAATAACCTTGGACAGGTCGGTTTGCTTTGCAGTGGAAATCTCGAGCTAGGCTTCTGCTGACGAGGCCCCATATAGGGCCGAAACAGCTATACAGAGGATGCTCGAGGAATCCACTGCACTCAAAACCGACTTGCAACAAAATTTTTTTAAACTTTCAATACGCTTGGCCGCCTTGTATGGGATGATTTATTAAGTAGCAAACTGGCTGCACGTCGCGATTCATTTTTAATTTATGTTTGTTGATCTAAAATTTAAGCATAGCAGTGTAAGTTATCCCCATTGAAACAACTTTTATCTTTTCATTGTCTACTAATATTAATATAAACAAAGGAAAACTGCAATTTTTTTTTAAAGTAAAGTCGGTGTGAGGTGTTCTTTCTTTGATTTTAATTTTATTTTACTTAATGTTGAGGAACCAATTTAAATTTTGAAAAAAATTAAATGATTGGAAACAGAAGATGATGAAAGTCTTAGAAAGCTAATGTACAGGTGTCCCAAATAGGATGGTGTTTTCAGTTAATAATGAAACTTGAAGAAAGCTAAACGAGCAATCGTCCAACGATACAGTAGAAAAAAAAAACCGTCAATTTTTCAAATCCAAATAAGTTTTGTTTTTGACGTCACAAAAAATGTTAAATACATTCTTTATAGCCTTTTTAATGTAGATCGTGATTTTCTGATCAAGTAATACAAAATACTTAACTTTAGCTGAGCTACAGACGAAACATACGTTTTTTTTTTAATAGACTCTGCCACTATTAAAAAGAGCATTTCTTTAGATTTTTTGCTTGGACCATTGAAACCAACTTGAAAAGTTTCTTGTATTTTTTTCGATTAATTGAGATACCGACAAGACATACCATCCAATTTGGGACAACCTTGCTGTACAGGAACGATTAAATATTTTTCAACAGTATTCCTGCATACAAAGTTGAAAATAAAGACAGTTTTTTTTTCTTAAATAACTTTGAACTTGGAGATTTTTTTAATGAATACAACAGATTTAGAAAGAAAATTTCAAATATTCCAGATTTATTAAAATTTATATCTTAAATATTATTAATTTTTCGAAATAATGCTATAAATAACACTATTACGCCTGAAGATGATTTAAAAGACAAACATTATCCGAATAACTACTTAATTACTTAACAGAGGCTATAATATTTTCTTGCTGGGCCAAAGCAAGGATAAAAAATTCACAAATAAAATAAATTAAATTCCTAGAGTAATTTGATTTTATTTATTCTAATTCTGTCAGAATATTTTTAATAGTTCGAAGCATTTCCCTAACAAAACAGTTAACCAAGGTAAATGATACTTTGTTGTAGAATAAATTGTGTCTAAAGCTATGTGTCACTTAAGTTTATAAAAAGACATAGAACAAGGTACTTTAGAGCCTGCTGTCTTCTTCAGGATAAATGATTCTGAAGATGTCAACGAAACGTCGACTTTTAAATTGAATTTAAAACGGTCCTATTATAAATTTTATGATAACTTTCAATGGATAGAAAAAAAAATTAATTTTGTTTCTTTTTTCGCTACAGCTTGACTTCTACTAATAATGGATATTAAAAAAAAATAAGGATAAAGCGCTTTATCGGTTTGATTTTACTTTTTGTAACAATGCAAGTATATTTCTAATAGATTTAGGTCAAAAATTAATTTAAAATTAAAAGGCATTTTATTGTAAAAAAAATTATTATCAAATGGATAGACCTACAGGGTGCAACTTTTATAAGGGGGCAAACTACAAGTGCTAGTTCCTCATGGCAAGACATGAAAAAAAGTTCATATAAACATACGTCCGCAATAGCATATTTTTTGAGATATAACAAAAACAAATACAAATTTGTTTTTCTTCAAATACAAATTTATTTTTGTTCTGCCTCAAAAACACTCTGCGGATACATGTTTATATGAATTTCTTTTCATGTCTTGGCATGAGGAACCAGCCCTTGAAGTTTGTGCCCTCATTAAAGTTACATCCTACATACAGAGTAGAGATAATGATATTTGATACATCAAGGTTATATATTTGAGAAGGCAACGCACAGCACTTTATAGACTACGCGATGTTTATTGAAAGCAAAAGAATTAAAAATAAAACTTTCATATCAATATTTCTCGATTAGTTATAGTTATCAAAACACCCGGTAGATTTACAGTGAGTTTGATGTACATTTAAGAAAAAAATAATGTATAGATGATGGTATAAATCTCAACGTTTCGTTATGTTATCGTTTGACAGCTTCTGCAGGAGTGAAAAACAAATAAAAATATGGTTATTAAAAAGTAATATGATCACAGTTTTGTAAATAATTTTACAGACATTTTGAAAATAATAATTTTGCAAACTACTGTTCATTTTTCCAATACATGCCGATCGATCGATCGATCGATAAGTCAACGAACTTTTATATAGCTATCTCCTTCTAACTCTCATGTCGTAGAGTATCGTTTCATCGTATATTTCCTAACTCAGGTCTACACAATCGGTATATAGTAAAAAATGATCTGCATTTAAAAATTATCTACAATCTAGGAATCTACAAAATATTCAAGATCTGTATGTTTATTAAGTAGTATAATAATTCCAAGATACTTTGCTAATTTAAACTAGAATTAACATACTTGTTTGCATACCTATACATGGTTTAGTTGGTTATTACTATTTTTTAAATTTTTTTTAGCCATAATTATTACTCTGAGTTCACGGATGTAGGCAACTAATTGTTACTGTTTGTTGTTGTGCAAAGAATTACATGGAATAGGCTCGGGAGATGTTAAATTTAAAGTCACTTTCAGATATAAAAACAACTGTGAAAACACATCTGAATGTGACTTTAATTTCAAAGTCTCCTTTAAATTCGATTATGAAACTGGCCCACAGAACTGAATAAAAAAAAACAAAAAAATATTTTGTAGTTTCCTAGATTCATTAAATAGAATAAAGATCTGTCAATTTTATAGCGTTTTCGAATGACTCTAGTAATAAGAGTTGGATATATTCTGAGAGTGCTTTAGAGCAGCCAATCGAAAACGTTGTTAATTTAGTTTTTAGAAGAAGTTTAAAATTAGAAAATATTTAAAAAAGTGTATAGTAGCAGAGTGACTTTTTAATTTTTTTTTATCAACTCTTGCCTTGAAATCTGGACGGCATGTCTTAGCTTGAGTGAAAAATACGTCATTACACTTCTTGTTGCTGTTGTAAAGTAAAGCTAAGACATGCCCCGCCCAAATTTCACGGCAAGAGTTGATAAAAATTTTAAAAATCACTCAGTATGTTATATGAGCGATTATGACAACCATTATTCAAGAGGATGAAGTTTGAGGAAAAAATGGAGCAATCATCCGAGTGAATAATAACCATAATCGCGAATATAACTCTTTTTTCTACTCCTATTTGTAAATAATTTAGGAAATAGCTTCGCAATTGATTTGTTACTTTTTATTAACTGAACAAGTCAATTGAAGGTAATTATTGGACAAATAATGAGTGATTTATGAATTTCTGGTTTCGTGATTGATCGAGAGAACAAATTACTTTTACGTCTCTCTTTTGAGTTGCCTTTAACAACCATCCTTCTTTACTTATATTTCACACCCGAAGGAAGCTAACAAATGAAAGCGAAACGTTAAAATTTATATGATTTTTAAGTTGTCCATAAAAAAAATTGTTACAGGTACAATTTTCAACGATCAAAAATAATAATAAAATTTCGTTTTTTAATTTTCTTGATAAATTATGCTTTGCCATTTTTAGTGATAAAAATAAAGATTTGAGACATTTGTAAAAAAGGCAGCAAATATTTCGAAAATAAAATTTAAGGAAAAGGAAATTTTGCTCAATCATTATTATTAAAAAAAAAGAATAAATATGACTTACAAGCGCGTGACAGTTACCAAAAATACTTATTCTGAGGTAAACGTTTATTTATAGTAAGAATGTCGAATAATTACCCTATAATAATATCGGTTACCCAACTACTAACATCCCCAGTTTTCCTCGAATATTAGGAACATAACGTACCAGAAATTTTACGGTTTCAAAAGAAAAAAAAAACATTTTTACAAATTGATATTTAATTATGCACGATTTAATGCTTCATATTTACCTACATGCATGAATGTTACGTATAAAATTAAAATTGCAAATGTGCAACTAGAAGGAATTCCATACTTGTTAATATTATTTAAGAAAAAAAAAATGTAAGGGTGTTTTATTTAACAAAAAAATAAAAACACATACTAATCTCGCCTTACTTAAAAACACGGAGCACTAAAAAAAAAAACGTGTGAATTATGCATTCGACAGTTTTGATCAATGGCCTATTTGTATTTGGGGGCCCACGCCGTAGTACAACGCGAGTTCTGCCCTGACGCAGTAAAACCATTAAAAGTATAACACATACTAAACAAACCTAATCTAAATTCGTGGTGGTGACTCACGGGAGCTAAAAACAGTCCCAAGTGACTGTATGGGTTATTAAATCGGTATACACACATCTCTAGACCGCATAGGACTTACCACACGTGCTTACCGCGAGCGCCTGAAATATCTGGCGGCGTTGAAGGCGGCGGAGACCAAACAAAAAGGTCCGCCGCGAAAATGCATTTCAGTCGGCGTGATTTGCATTTTAAAAATTCGCCCGCCATATTTGCTCCAAGCGGAAAAAGAACAGCTTGCATAAGGAAAACCAAAAAAGAAAATAAATTTGAAATGTTAACCTAGTTTTTATTTTCGGATTTGGATTTCGAGGTTGCAAATTTAAAATATTTCTTTAATGAGTAATCAATTTGGCATTTTTTAGCCGTTATTAAAAAAAAAAGGTTTTTTGTTTTAAATTTAATGAAACCGCCCTAATGTTTTAACACCAATTTTTAGTTGGGCGCGACAAAACTGGCGCCCTCTATTGTATTAACAAGGAAAAACAAATTTTTAGCCAGCGATCAATAGATGGCGCTGAATACTTTTTATTATTACATAATATTTTATTTAAGACACTAACGACAATGGTACGTCTTATTTCTGATTCGCTATCCCTATTTTGTAAATAACAATTTTATACCAAAAAAAAAAAAAAAGAAAGTCAACTGGCAAATTACGATTATGTAAAAAAATTTTCCTTTATTTTAATATTTAAATTTTGCGCTAAAATGGGGTGTTGTTTCGGTTACTGATCAACAGATGGCGCTGTGGAAACAGATTGAATTTTAACTTGTTTTTAACTTAATATCAATAAAATTATCTGTTGTTTCCGTTAATGATGAACAGATGGCGCTATAAAAACAAGTTTAATTTTAACTTAATACTTAAATTTTGCTCTAAAATGCCGAATGAATAAAATCTCTCTGTTGTTTCGATTAATGATCAACAGATGGCGTAAGACAGATTTAATTGAAACTTAATGTTTAAATTGTGCACTAAAAACTAAGCGTTGTTTCGGTTTAAAATTTAATTTTAACTTATTATTTAAATTTTGCTCTAAAATGGCGAATTAATAAAAACTGCCTGTTGTTTCGGTCAATGATCAACAGATGGCGCTGTGAAAACAGATTTAATTTTAACTTAATATTTATATTTTGCTCTAAAATGGCTATGGTTTCGGTTAATGATCAACAGATGGCGTTGCTAAAACAGATTTAATTTTAACTTAATATTTAAATTTTGCTCTAAAATGCCGAATTAATAAAAACTGCCTGTTGTTTCGGTCAATGGTCAACAGATGGCGCTGTGAACAGATTTAATTTTAACTTAACATTTAAATTTTGCTCCAAAATGGCGAATGAATAAAACCTCTCTGTTGCTTCGGTTAGTAATCAACAGATGGCGCAAGACAGATTTAATTGAAACTGAATGTTTAAATTTTACGCTAAAAACTGCGCGTTATTTCGGTTGCTGATCAATAGATGGCGCTGTGAAAACATATTTAATTTTAACTTAATATTTAAATTCTGCGCTAAAATGACGAATGAATAAAATTATCTGTTGTTTTCGTTAATGATGAACAGATGGCGCTGTAAAACATTTAATTTTAACTTAATATTTAAATTTTGCTCTAAAATGCCGAATGAATAAAACCTCTCTGTTGTTTCGGTTAATGATTAACAGATGGGCGTAAGACAGATTTAGAGCGATTGTCACTTGTTTTTCTTCACAGACAACTGTCAATTGTTTTTTTTCACCAACAACCGTCAATTATTTTTCTTCGATTATTAATTGTTTTCCTTTATGAACGACCATCAATTGTTTTTCTTCGTGAACAATTGTCAATTTTTTAACAACTTTTTACTTTCTTCCTTCAATTTTATTTCAGGACTCCCTTTCGTTCTGTAGACTTTTTTTTAGAGACAATTCTCAATTGTTTCTTTTCATACACAATTGCCAATTGTTGTTTTTTATTGTAAGTTGTTCTTTCGTTATTGCCTGTTCTCCTTCAATATTATGTCACGATTTTGTTTTGTTTTGCTTATTTATTTAGTGAGCGATTGTCAATTGTTTTTCTTCTTTAATGATTTTCAATTGATTTACTTTGCGAGTGGTTGTCAATTGTTTTTGTTCCTTGTAAGTTGTTCCTTCGTCAATTTTTACTTCAGTATTATTTCACAACTTTCTTTTGCTTTATTTTTATGAACGATTTTCAATTTTTTCTTTTTGGGAATGATTGTCAATTGTTCAATTCAGGGTCATTCCTATGCTGATCGTTCCATGTATCACCCTCATAGCAAAAATATTTTCATGTCTTTTACGCAGAATTGTTCAAGGTCATTCTGATACTGGATTATTCCATGAATAACAACAAAAAACTTTCTTTTGTTCTATTTTTATGAACGATTTTCAATTTTTTCTTTTCGCGAATGATTGTCCATTGTTTTCCTTCATCAATAGTTTTCAATTAATTTTCTTTGTGAGTGAGTGATTGTCAACTGTTTCTCTTGATTGTGAGTTGTTTTTTTGTCAATTTTTTTACTGTTTCACTTCACAACTCTCGATTTTCAAGTGCTTCTTTTCGCGAATGATTCTCAACTGTTCAGTTCAAGGTCATTCTTATGCTGATTATTCCATGAATCACCCTCATAGCAAAAATACTTTCATGTCATTTTTACGCAGAATCGTTCAAAGTCAAACTGATACTAGATTATTCCATGAATAACAGTAAAAATATTTTCAAGTCACTCCTATGCTGAATCGTTCCGTCAGGGTCATTCTTATGCCGAATCATTCCCAGTATAACAGAGGAAAGATATTTTCATGTTTTCTTATGTTGGATCGTTCCACCAATGTCATTTTTACATTGAATCGTTTCATGAATGTCATTTTTATGCTGTATCGTTCCACGAGTCATTTCTATGCTGATTAAGCCAATACATGAATCGCTTTTAAAGCATAGGGAAATATTTTCAGGTCGCTCCTGTGCTGAACCGTTCCGACAGGGTCACTCTTATGCCGAATCATTCCCAGTATAACAGAGGAAAGATATTTTCATATATTTCTTATGCTGGATCGTTCCATCAAGGTCATTTTTACACTGAATCGTTCCATGAATGTCATTTCTATGCTGAATTGTTCCATGAATGTTATTTTTATGCTGAATCGTTCCATGAAAGTCATTTCTATGCTGATTAAGCCAATACATGAATCGCCTCCAAAGCATAGGGAAATATTTTCAGGTCACTGCTGTGCTGAATCGTTCCGACTGGGCCATTCTTAGGCTGAATCATTCCCAGTATAACAGAGGAAAGATATTTTCATGTATTTCTTATGCTGGATCGTTCCACCAAGGTCATTTTTACACTAAATCGTTTCATGAATGTCATTTTTATGCTGATTCGTTCCACGAAAGTCATTTCTATGTGATTAAGCCAATATATGAATCGCCTCTAAAGCATAGGGAAACATTTTCAGGTCACTCCTATGCTGAACCGTTCCGACAGGGCTATTCATATGTTGAATCATTCCCAGTATAATAAAGGAAAGATATTTTTATGTATTTCTTATGCTGGATCGTTCCACCAAGGTTATTTTTACACTGAATCGTTCCATGAATGTCATTTCTATGCTGAATTGTTCCATGAATGTAATTGTTATGCTGAATCGTTCTATGAAGGTCATTTCTATGTTGATTAAGCCAATACATGAATCGCCTCTAAAGCATAGAGAAATATTTTCAGATCACTCCTATGCCGAACCGTTCCAATTCACAAAAAAGGGGGTAGATTACTGTTTATGAATAAAAATGTATGTAATAGAACTTCTCCTACATATCTCAGTATACGTCTATTGCATTTTGTTACCATCAAATACCGAAAGTGACCCCCTCAAACTATCCCTTAAAAGGGAGGAAGGATCTGACATTTGTAAATGTTCAGTTATGTGCTTTATATTTGACTTTTAAATATTAGTTTGATAACTTAAAGGATTTAGATGTTGCCAAAAGATGATTATAGCTCTTCTTTTTGATGTTGTATTCACTTTGAAGATATTGGGAGACAATTCTGAATCACAATGTATAACGGAAAAATACAAAATAATTAACTTATCTCAAAAAAAGAATATGTGGCTTAAAACCTTAGCAATAGTTTTCTTTGGGACTTTCAAATCTATTGTGGAATAACTTCAATTAAAAGTAGCTACGCAATTTGAAAATTTGTATAAAATAAAGCTGCACCGTTGCATAAGCCAAATTTATATGCAGTCCGAAACCAAAACTGCTCCCGCTTATATAAACATTATTATTTCGACGGCTTCGGCCAGCCGGTCGGGCACGTTTCTTTCTTTCTTTCTTCTTTCCTTCTGGAATAAATAAAACGTATGAGCGAGCGTGCGTATATGCGCCTTTGTTTTGGATTTTGCGTTAACAGGAGCGGGTTTCTATTTCGAACCATAATCACCATGACACATTTATATTTAGTGCGAGGCTTGGAAGAGACGTTGCTTGCTCGCTCGGAGCATTGGCTTCTCAGATTATGATTCACCCGTAAACATCTCAAACCTTTCCATCTCCACACGTCGCGGGGCTAAATGTACCCCAGATGTTGGGTTGCATGAAACCGAGGCGAAGTATAAAAAACTCTTAAATCTGATATTAGAAGTCCAAAGTCCACCATTTTTTTTTTCAAATCTGCTACTGATTATAAGCTGAGGCTGCAAAAAGCGAAAACATTTTTCAAAATTTAAAGTTAGGAGTAATCCAGGAAAGGAAGTCCTCTTACATTAATGGAAGATTCAAACAAGCATATTTATATGGGCAAAAATAACAATATACAGGGTGACTGTGATAGTTGTATAGAGCTTGGCAACGACTCGTATATCCTTAACAAAAATTAATAGTTTTAGAGAAAATCGCGGTTGAAAATTTTTCCTTAACTGTTTGAGGACCACTAGTCTTGCTAATATACAATGTTGCCATTGCTTAATTAAGAAGTTTAGAATTTAAGAAAGCTTCTACATTCTTAGTATATCCGTAAATCACGAGCACGTTTGTTTACTTCGTCTATGGTTTGGTAATATGAACGGGGATATGTTTTAGGCAGAGGGATGTAAGAAAAAAGAAAAGGTAGAGCAGTCAGTCTCCTTTGAGTGGTAAAAAGGGTTTTCTGTGGAATATCGGCCTTGCCATAGTTTCGCAATACCTCGACCTGACTTGGCGAAGTGAAGGGAACGTCGGGCGTGGCAGAGTCCTGAGCACTCGTTGAGGATGGTGTTGTATTGTCACCAGTAGTACGACATCGCTGGGGAACGGTCGCGGTTGGCAACACTGTTAGGGAACTGGTGACCTCGTGGATTCCATTGTGTTTCCCAAGAATGGTCTTGATTTGGTATTGACTGTACTTAAACCTGTGTGGCCAACACTGTAGGAGGCAGCCAGTACCAATGATTCTGAGAACGTGCGCTTAGAAGGCAAGGTATGCTAATATCCACCTGGGGCTCGTCTTTATGCATGCGAAGTATGAAGATGAACATTCGAGGACACCTTCTCCGTGAGTTTCTATATCTATAGAGAACTGCTGCGTCTAGAGGGCCCCGGTAAGTAAAATGTTCCACTTTGTTCTTCTGGTCTTCAATGGACGTTTAATGTAGCGATTGTATTTTATTTTATCTCTTTCTTTGTAATTGTAATCTTACTTTTTTTTAAATTTTTTCTTGCTGCCGTAAATTTGTCTTCCGTTTATTTTTAAGCTTTCTCTTTTTTTTTGTTTTTTCTTACTGGTTTCATTTTCACTTTTTTCTCCCTCAATACTATTTTGAAATTGCCGACCCTCTTTTGTTTTATTTTTCATCGGCAAATTTCCTTTTCTCTCCCTCTCTCTCTCTCTCTCAATTTTATTTTGAAATTGCCGATCGTTTTTTGTTTTCTCAACCGAAATGTCTTTTGTTCCTCTGGTCTTCAATGGACATTCAGTGTACCGATTGTCTTTTATTTTATCTCTTATCGTTTATTTTTATTTTCAATTTTTTTTTCGTTCTTTTTTTCTTACCGTTGATATTTCTTTGCCGTGTTTTCCTTTTTTTCTTCTCTTTTTCTCAATTTTATTTTGAAATTGCCGATCGTCTTTTGTTTTCTCAACTGAAGAAATGCCTTTTGTTCCTCTATTCTTCGTTGGACGTTCAATATATCGACTGTCTTTTGTTTGTAGGTTTTTGTTTTTTTTTCTCTTTTTTTTTTTTACTGGTTTCATTTTCACTTTTTTCTCCCTCAATACTATTTTGAAATTGCCTTTTCTTCTTTTGTTTTTTTTTTGTTTCATTTAGAAATGAATGTTTCGTTTTCAATTTTTAAAAACATCGATTTAATTTAATTTTCATATTTGACTTTTGTTCTTTTGTTTTATTTAAAAATGAATGTTGGTTGACCGCCTTTTGTTTTCAATTTTTAAAAACGACGATTTCATTTCATAGTGTTTCGCTTATTTTTCATCGGAAATTTTTGCTTTTTTCTTTCTCAATTTTATTTTGAAATTGCCGATCGTCTTTTGTTTTCTCAACTAGAATCTCATCACGTTTCTCTATTTTCATTGGAAGTTCTGTATAGCGATCGTCTTTTGTTTTCTTAACTGGAATATCTTTTGTTCTTCTCATTTTCTTTCTATATACGGATTGTCTTTTGTTTCTCTACTTTTCATTGGAATTTCTATATACCGATTGTCTTTTGTTTTTATCTCTTCTTAATTCTAAATCTTTACATTTTTGTTTGTTTCGCTTTTGTTATTTTTTTTTTCTCTTTGTTATAATCGATGAGTATTTTTTTGCAGCGTTTTGCTTATTTTTCATCGAAATATTTGCTTTGCTTTTCTCTCAATTTTTTTTTTAAATTGCCGATCGTCTTTTGTTTTCTTAATCGGAATGTCTTTTGTTCTTCTGTTTTTCTTTTTGTCTTTTGTTTTTCTATTTTTCTTTTTGTCTTTTGTTGTTCTATTTTTCTTTATATGTACCGATTGTCTTTTGTTTCCTCAACTGCAATGTCTTTTGTTTCTTTATTTTTCACGGGAAGTTCTATATGGCGATCGTCTTTTGTTCCTCTATTTTTCATTGGAAGTTCTATATAGTGATGTTTTCTTAAGTGGAATGTCTTTTGTTCTTCTAATTTTCTTTCTTTAAAAATATTATTATTATTATTATTTCTACATTCCGATTGTCTTTTGTTTTTATCTCTTCGCAATTATCAATCTTTACATTTTTGTTTGTTTCGCTTTCGTTATGGTTTTTTTTTTTGTTGTAATTTATATGAATATTTCATTGCAGCGTTTTACTTATTTTTCATCGAAATATTTCCTTCGCTTTTCTCTCAATTTTATTTTGAAATTGCCGAACGTCTTTTGTTTTCTTAACTGGAATGTCTTTTGTTCTACGTTTCTTTCTATATACCGATTGTCTTTTGTTTTCTCAACTGAAATGTCTATTGTTCCTTTAATCGTCATTGGACGTACAGTATATCAATTGTCCGATTGTCTTTCATCTTTATCTCATTTTTTCTCCCTCTGTACTATTTTTAAATTGCCGATTGTCTTTTGTTTTCTCAACTGAAATGTCTTTTGTTCTTCTATTCTTCGTAGGACGTTCAATGGACACTTTTCGTTATTACACACGTTGAGGTGCTCATGCGTGTACACGCTTCTTTTACCCCATGCCGTGGTTATTTTGCTGATGAGAAGTTGGCACTGCTGGCAGCTCAGAGTTTCAAAAATAAAGTTACTGTCCACAAGTCCCAAGAAGATTTAAGCTACATTTTATCGAGGTGATTTAAGTAACAATACATTTCGACATTTCGTACAATTAAATAAAGTGAGTAGATGCTCGTAAATGGTTACTTATAATTTTGCATGACACCCTTACCAAATCGAAAAGCGGCGCCCATATGTTAAGACGTTTACTCTCAACTCTGTAGTGGTCGAGAAAGAGAGAAAGATAGTAGGGAAAGAGAGATCTCACCAAAGGGTGAGTGAATGTTTATTGTAAACTCCGTCCTCTGACAGCAATACTTGTCAATAAGATTTTAACAAAAAAAAATATAGCCAACAACAATGTTACTATTTTTTTAACGTTGTATGTTGGCAAAGCCAGTTTAGGAAAAAATCTAAACTGTGATTTTCTCGGAAACTATTGACTTTTTGTTAACAGGTTTCAAGCTTTGCATAACTATCACAGTCACCCTGTATTGTAATCCCGAGTGATACAAAAAGAAAGGCAAGAATTTCAATTCCTTTTTTTAACCTGCAACCTGAAAGACAGAAATACGTTTTATTAAAATTTCCTAAATGATTGCACTTCTAGTAAAGAGAGAAAATTAGAATAGCTGCTTAGATTGTATGGAAAACTGGCATCCTAGCGAAGCATCCACCAAAAGGATGACCATTTAATGTAGGAAAACTTTTAGAATAAAATACAATGTAAATACAATCTCAGTGCCAAATAAATAAATAAAAGCAGTGCGACGCAATTCTTTTCTTAATGGTTCGCTCCGATTGCACTTTATGCCGCAGCCGCGCTTCGTACAACGTATTTCGGTCCGGCCGAGCGCGATAATTCACATTCTAACGTGGCCGATTTAATATTTTTAGGGTACCACGTGTATTAGATGGTAATTTATTCGCATTCGTCACCACTTAGTCACAATTGCCACGCGTAAAAAAGCACTTTCGTGCCCAGCTGGCGAGAGAAAAGAGACACCGCGTCTGGCGCGGATATTTTCGAACTTCCAGGTATTTCTTTTTCTCCGTTGAAAACAACGATGTGGCGGCGGAGAAAGTAAAAGGAAGGATGAGCGAGGCATTCTTTTTCTCTGATTCAACCACACAAAGAAAAAGTTGGTTCCAAACAGAGGATTCGATAAACATGTTTAAAAATGGTAACAACCCAAATATATCTCGTGTAAATACCATTGTCATCTGCTCTTCAAGGATTAACCAAAACTGCAAACAAATACGTTTCCATTTCGAAAATCATAAGTTCGGTCTGTAGTTTTTAAATGAACGATCCTATATATTTGTAAAATAGAAAACTTTTATTCCGAAATATTTTTGCACTATTCCGGAGGTTTGGGACATCTGTATAGTTTAGTTTAACTTTTAGATTTCGGCAGTTTAAATGACTAAACATTTATTACATTGTTTTTATATCTCATGAATATGTGTCTGAAAGGATTGTCTTCTTTCACTCATGGTAAAGATTAATCGCTGCTTCTGAATTTTCACACATTTCTATAAAACACTTTAACATTTAATATTGGTAAAGGAGACAGTGAATTAGAAATAATAAATTAAAAAAGTTTATATCCGTAAATATAAATCAAAATAAATTATATCCGTAGATACGTATTTCGACAGCTACGCTTCCATCTTCAGTACACAAAGGCACTTACAAGTTAAAGGCACTTCATGAAGTCTTGGGTTGGTATAAATATTATAACATGTCGTACTTCTCGTAGTTTGCGTACATGTTTAATTATCTCCCTAAGCCTAATTTATGGAGGTAACACAGAATTGTGTTCTGAATTGAAAACTATGCGACATATTGGAGACACCCTCTGCAGATGCAAACAAACTACAGGAGGAAAGGATCTAATTTTTTTTAGCAATTTGCAAAATCTCTTTGGCGTTCTGTCAACAGAAGACCCAATCCTCCTAATAATTAAAACGCAAAGAGAAAAAAAAAGGCAGTAATTATTATATAGGGTGTTCAATTTGAAACGTTTAACGTTGCTAACTTTTGTAAATATAGTTGTTTAACAAATTCAAGAAACACAACTTTTGGTCAACGATTTGGACGTGAAAAAAAAATCTTTCCTTTTTACTTTTGCGTCAGAGTATAAAAAAAAAACAAAAGACGTTCGAATTCCAATCGAATTTTGTCGTTTTCTTCATAAAAAAATAATACAACAAGAGACCATCGATAGTTTAACAAATGCATGAAACAAAAGTTTTGGCCGACGAAGTCAGAAAATAAATTTAGGGCGATGACAAAAGACATTCGAATTCCAATCGACTTTTTCTTTACAAACAAGTAACAAAACAAAAAACGATCGATAGTTTAACAAATACAAGAAACAAAAGTTTTCGTCGACGATTTAGATGTGTGTACAGTTGCGAGCAATAAATTTTGGTCGTCACAATGTCTTCATTTTGAAAATTGAGAATAATATCTTAAAATATATAATTTATTTTCGTTACTTTCTTGTGTAATGAATTATCTCAAACGGACACTGCAAAATGGTACAAATGCTCAACGTTTCACTATCGCTTGATAGCTTCGTCAGGAGTGAAAATAAATTTATTTTCACTCTTGAATAGAAGAGAATTTCAGCTAAACCTATGGACGGCGAGTCAAATTTTTTTTTCCTATTTTGAAAAATTTATTTCCTATACAAATAGGTGATGTTAATATCAATTGTATGACATCTGGACAGAAGGAGTTGACAAGAAAGAAGCAGAACGTTTAAAATTTCGTAAAATAAAGAAACTCGGAAATTACTGAAGCATGACGAAGCTTCTGGCAACTTTTGCGCGACTTTAATTCTTCTTCTTTCATCTTTCTCAGAAGTATGTTTAATGATAAACACGAGTAAATTGCTGAATGTTAATTATCAGTTTCAATTACATTGCCATTGTCAATTGCTCTTAGTTTAATTTAAACATACGTAGTTTAATAATTAAAGGCTGAAACGTTGCGTGCTTCTTTTAAAAAGGGGGTCATGATCTTAAATCTAGGATTTTTACTGAAAATAACCAAACTGTGGCGAAGTATAAGAACACTCGTGTTCAAAAAATTCCGGATTTCTTTGATTTTATTCAACTGTAGGTCTAAAAATCAGGACTTAATTGACAATACGTTGTTGCAATTTGCATCTTCCCAAATAAGAATACGAAAAAACACAAAAAACGACTGAATTATAGAAAATATTGTGAATGCAAAACAAAACACTACTAATTAACAATGCATATTTATTATTTTTAACTCCTACATGCAATGATTAACTTTAATATCTTCACAAGCTCTTATATTAGCTTTGAAGTAACAACACATACATATCCCAATTAGAATTTGGCGATTTCGCTAAAGTTTATTCATAAATTTTATTCTCTTAAAATGAGCTACTGTTTCTTTCTTTCTAACCAATCATTTTTTTTGTCGTTTTATGTATAATATAATTTATATTGTAACCAAAACATTCTAAAGAAAATAGTTTTTGTTTGAAATGTAGTCGAACGAAACAAAAACTGGGTGTCCGGAATTTTTTTAACACGAGTGTATAGCAAAAGCGAAAAATACTGTCGCGGTCAAAAGAATGTGGACACTTTTTTGACGTAAATTTAATAATACTAAAACTTTTGCTGGATGATAATAATGATAATGATGATAATAATAATAATAATAATTTATTTACAAAATGAAAAACAAAAAGAAACAAAACAGAAGGACTTCATACGTAAATTACGTTTTGTGCTTTGTTCGGTGAAAGACAAAAAAAGAAGAGAGAAAACAAAAGACGGTCGATTCTTGTAGAGCAAATTTCAATTTTCAGAATTTTCTTTATATTGTTCACTGAACAAAAATAGGACAAAGAGAAACGAAACAGAACTTCATCCGACAAAAAAGAAAACTTCATTTTGTACTTTGTTCGGTGAAAGACGAAAAGAAAAAAGAAAACAAAAGACGATCGATTGTGTAAAAAGCAAATTTCATCTTTTAGAATCTAATTTCATTGTTCACTAAACGAAAGGAAATAAAAAAACAAAAACAAACAAAATGGAAGAGCTTCCACTCGAGAGAAAAAAGAAAACTACATTTTGTATTTTGTTCGGTGAAGGACAAAAAACAGGAAACAAAAGACGATCGATTATTGTAGAGCAAATTTTCGAAATTCAATTTGATTGTCCATTGAACAAAATTAAAGAGAAAACAAAAACAGGACCAAAAAAGAAACGCAACAGAAAAACTTAAAGCGAGAAAAAAAGAAAACTGCGTTTTGTACTTTTAAAATAGAAAAACTTAATGCGAGAAAAAAAAAGAAGAAAAAAGAAAAAATCGAAGAAAAATAAAAATACAAAAAACAAAAGACGATCGATTATGTGAAGAGCAAATTTCAACTTTCAAGAGAACAGAAGAAAAAACTTTCGAAATTACTACAGGTTTCGTTCTCGTTAAATAAAAGAAAACTGTAAACATTAGCATCACAGCAAAAAAAAAACTAAAGAAAACTGTAAATGTCACAAAACTTAATTGTCATTGTCACTTGTTTTTTTTTTTGTTTATTTTGTTAATTCCAACATGACGAATAATTTCTTCTTAAAAATGGCAAAAAATTATAATTCTTTGATCGCAAAGTATAAAAAAAAAAAAACAAAACATCAAATTCAAAACGGCTTTCGTGTTTTTTTTTGGCTAAGAAAACGGAACAGAAAAAAAAACATCATGAATTACAACAGGTTTTGTTCATAAAAAACAAAAGAAAACTGTAAATGTCACAAAACTTAACTGTCATTTGTCACTTATTTTGTTAATTCCAACTTGACAAATAACTTCGTCTTAAAAATGGATTATAATTGCAAAGTATAGAAAAAAAAAAAACAAAACACTATCAAATTCAAAACGGCTTTCGTTTTTTTACATTAAGAAAAGGGAACAGAAGAAAAAATATCGGAATTACAAAATGAAACTGTTATTGTTACTTTTTTTTGTATATTGTTTATTGTCATTTTTAATTCTAACTCAAAGAATTATGATCTTCTTAAAAATGTCAAAAAGTGATTGTCATTTAATTGCAAAGAGAAACAAAACACCAACAAATTCAAAATGTTTTTTACACTAAGGGAGTAGAAGGAAAAACATTACGTAAACGTAAAAATTGGAATTCGTAATAAAAATAAATAAAAATGAGGGTTTCCATGTAAAATTATTTTTCTACCCCAATGGTATGACAGCATAAATAAATTAATCACTCCAAAATATAGCAAATTTATAGTAACAATAGACGAAGGCGAGCGTTTCAGCAAAAAGAAAATATTTAAGATGCTCCACAATGTATAAATTTAACTGACTCGATACTTATTAAATAACTGTAATAAATCAATGATTAACCGGGCCAAAGTCTGCAAAGTCTTAAATTAAGCACATCAAACTCATTGTATTGAATTGCAAAAAGTTAAGGCCATTTGATTTGCACAGTATCTCTTAGTGAGTAGTAGCATTAATGATATTGTTTGGCCAAAACGAAACGTGTAACCAATTCTATTTGAGTGTCATTAAGGAAGTCACTTTTTCACAATGGAAGCATTTTTGAGAAGACTTCAGCAATCAGGTTAATTTATATCATTATAGCGCACATTAAAATTGTGTAAAAGCAGATATGTTACTTCACTTTTAACTAAAGAAAATTTCTGATAAATCTTTTAAACTCTCAAAAATGTCATGCATCATGATCTTACCTTGCCTCGGTACCATCTTATCAAAACCTGGCCCCGTTTGCAATTCCATGTCATTAAATTTGTCTACCACATCCCAACTGTTCTGAAATATAACAAAAAATAAATTCATCGATTGAATAAACTTGAGGCGGCGACTCTTACTGGGTCGACGTCAATGTTGAGGGGTTTATTAATGCTTTCGCTCGGTTGAGGCAAAGTGAGGACCTTGGTGTTGTTTTCACCGTTCGTGTTTAGAAACGGCTCCGTAATTTCTTCGTAAATATCTTCTTCGTCGCTTACCCATTCGTCATCCAGGTATATGCATTCAATTTCATCGGGGAACAGCTTCATTAACTTAGACATTTTATTAACTACCTATAAAATATGAATTATTAGAAGTTCACACACATTTCAAGTAATTATTAAGTAGCTATGAATCAGGTTATTTATTTTAAAAATAGGCAACTTTTGTCCATTGTGTGGTACAACGCAAGTAGTTTTGTGCGTAATAAATAATAAAATAAAATGTTGGCACTCTAATTTATAAACGTGTTTGCCAACAAACATTGTTTGGTAATTATTTCTAACTAGTATGTTCATTATTCCATGGAATGTAACCTCAGAGGCTATTACGTTGAACGAACAAACTTACCTGTTTCATATTAGGTCTTGCATTCGGATTCTGATCCCAACATTGAATCATAAGCCTTTCAATAGGCGGTGGGCAATTCCTAAGCAACGGTGGCCTTTTACCTTGATGCACAGCCCACAATATAGCCAAGGCTGAAGTGGCAACAGTATGAAAAGGCCTGCGCCTCGAGAGCACCTCCCATAAAATAATACCCCAACTATACACGTCGCACTGTTCCGTGTAATTCGACGAACTAAACACCTTAAATCAACAACCAACAAATTTATAAGCAATCGCAAGGAACATTCACTTACTTCAGGAGCCATCCATGCCGCAGATCCCTTGTTATTCGTCATGTAAGTGCTTTTATCGGCTGCGGTACCGAAATCACAAATCTTCAAATGAGTTCCGCCCATGATTAACAGCAAATTAGGCGGCTTCAAATCCCTGTGTATTAAAGGCTTCGGTTTCATTGCGTGTAAATATTCCACACCCTTAAAATATTGATGAGTGCAAGCTTTTTAATTTCTAGTAAACGCAACGTACCTTCGCGCATTGATACACCCACGATAGTGCATGTGCAAGCGTATATTGAACTTTTGAATAATGTAGGACATTAAATAAGGAGCCGCCTTCCGCATATTCCATAACGAGGCATATATTCGGACCCTTGGTGCAAGCACCGTACAATCTAACAATGTTTTCATGGTTTACTCTTGACAGTTGTCTCACTTCGATGGCGAATGCCTTGCGTTCAGCTTCGGTTGTAATGTTTTTCACAGCGACGTACATACCTCGCCATTCTCCCTTGTAAACGACACCGAAACTCCCTTCACCTACAATCTGCGATGTAAAAACCGCGATTATTTCCCGCCGCAAAGCTCCCTGTAAACTGAATTTACTGAATTCAGTACCTGGATTCGTCTGATCTCGTTGAAATCTACTTCTTCAACAAATTGCTGATCTTCTTCGACTACATGATTTGGGGTCGCCATGGAAGGGCTCTATGTTGACGCATTTGTTGCTAAATGGCTTTTGTGCCACGAAAATAACATATTTTCACGGAAATTGCACACTTTTTGGTTATGTGCACTGAAAGTGTCATTTATACATATTGCCAACTGTAGAAACGTAAATAACGCAATAATAGGGAGTTTCAGCAAGACGTTCCGTCAAATTTTAATGTTCTATGGTTTTAATTGCAATTTTAGTTCAAGAATTGGCCACGAGATGTCGCCGTTCAATGTGATCTTGTGGCATCTTTACAAAATCAAATTTAAATTTAATTTATTTAAGTGGTTTAAAAAAGAAAAGAATAAAAAAACAGATGTTTGACAAGAGTTGTCATTTTAAAACTCTCATCGTCTATAATTATAAAGAATATAACAAAATACCCTCACAACACTACACAATCTTTAACGTATGCATCCGGTTTTTAAATGTAGTACGTGACACTAGTCATCAGATGGTGCTGACATCAAAATTCGCTGTTCGTTGCTAAGCGACGCGTGTTTTTAAATTGTCGGAATCGGTCAAAAAGTTATCATGAAAAAGTAACATTAAAGACTTTTGTTGTTATGTAGTTCGTTTCAAATAATAGTTTTGGTTTTGTTTTACTGCTGTGTTTCCCGTTGCTCACTCAAGAAAAAAGTCCAATGCATAGGTTTCCAAAAAATTAAAAATTCCCGAAGAAAGAAAGAAAGAAAAACGTCTAAAATAAGATTCCTTAATTTCTGTTTTTAACGACTCGAAAAACCCAATACAAAAGAAACAATTGAACATTTCTGAAGAAAGTAAGAAAAACAAATGACGATCGTAATATTCGTTAAACAAAAAGAGGAACGCAGAAAACTTTCAATCATGCAATTTCAGATAACGCAGATAGCAAATAAAAAAAATAGAAAAAAAAAAATTAAAAAAAAAACGTTTTAATCAAAAATTAACACTAATAATAAGAACAATTTGTGAAAAAGAAAGGAAGATTACAATCACAAAGAAAGGGACGACAGAAAACAAAAGACGATCGGTATATCGAATAGGCAATGAAGAATAGAGAAACAAAAGACATTTCAGTTAAGAAAACAATTTCAAAAGGAAATTAAGAGAAAAAAAAAAGAAAAATTTCCGATGAGAAATAAGCGAAACATGACAAAGAATTTTTAATTACAAAAATTATAATAAACGGAAGACAAATTTATTGTAAAATTATAAAAATTTTGAAGTTGAGGAACAAACAATCAATAAAAATCAGAATTGTCTGACTCTGATCGAAATTTTAACAAAAGACAATCGAATTCAATGCGGAAAAAATTACATTTTTCAAGAAAGATTCCAAAGTATCAGAAATTGAAACAAAAGACGATCAAAAGAAATGGGAAAATTTGAAGAATAATTTTTGAATATCGGATAACCTTTTTTTTTAAATCATAATTTATTCGAAATTTAAAAACAAATGACGATCGAAACCAATTCGAACATTTGAAGAACAAACAATTCAATAAAAATTAGAAATGTCTGAATCTGATCGAAATTTAAACAAAAAACAATCATTTGTGAGTGTCGAATAAGAACTTTATTTTTTAAATCAAATATTTGACCGAAATTTTAACAAAAGACAATCGAATTCAACGCGGAAAAAATTACATTCTTCAAGAAAGATTCCAAAGAATCAGAACTTGAAACAAAAGATGATCAAAAGCAATGGGAAAATTTGAAGAATAAAAAAAAACTGACATTCTTCTGTAACCCCAATTTTGCTAGATTTAACATTTTATTGTGGATTGTCTTTTGTTTTTCTCCATTTCCTTTATTTCCGCACGGAGTTTATAACTCGAGTTTGTTAGAACCCTGTATAATACCCTGTATAAGTATATTTATGCGAAATTTGTGGAACAATTGAATAAAAAACCGATCATAATTGTGGATATCAAAAAAAAAAAAATTAAAAAAATCAAAATTTAAACAAAAGACAGTCGACTTTAAACAAAAAACAATAATTTGTGAATATCGAATAATCTTTTTTAATCAAAATTTAATCGAAATTTAAAAACAAATGTCGTATGTTTGAGGAACAATTTAATAAAATGAGAACTATCAGAATCTGATCGAAATTTAAACAAAAGTTAATCGAATTTACGACGATCGAAACAAATGCGAAAATTTTAGGAACAAAAAATCAGCTAAGTCAGAATCTGACATAACTTTTAACAAAAGACCACGATCGAAACAAATGCTAAAGTTTGAGAAACAATTTAATAAAAATCGAAAATGTTAAAATCTGATCGAAATTAAAACAAAAGACGATCGAATTTAAATACAAAATAATAATTTGTGAATATCGAATAACCTTTTTTTTTTAAATCATAATTTAATCGAAACCAATTCGAACATTTGAGGAACAAATAATTCAATAAAAATCAGAAATGTCTGACTCTGTTCGAAATTTAAACAAAAGACGATCGAATTTAAACAAAAAAACAATCAATTGTGAGTATCGAATAAAAACTTTATTTTTTAAATCAAATATTTCATCGAAATTTTAACAAAAGACAATCGAATTCAATGCGGAAAAAAATTAAATTATTCAAGAAAGATTCTAAAGAATCAGAACTTGAAACAAAAGATGATCAAAAGCAATGGGAAAATTTGAAGAATAAAAAAAAGTGACATTCTTCAGTAACCCCAATTTTGTTTCTATTGTAGATTGTCTTTTGTTTTTCTTCATATCCTTTATTTCCGCACAGAATTTATAACTCGAGTTTGTTAGAACCCTGTATAAGTATATTTATGCGAAATTTATGGAACAATTGAATAAAGAACCGATCATAATTGTGAATATTAAAAAAAAAATTTAAAAATCAAAATTTGATCGAAATTTAAACGAAAAACGATCGAAACCAACGCGAACGTTCAAGGGACAGTTTAATAAAAAATTAGAAATGTCTGAATTTGAACAAAAAATTATTTGTGAATATTTGTGAATAATCGAAATTTAAAAACAAATGACGATCGAAACAAAAAAATGAAAAGAAATAAGGAAGACAATCGATAAATTAAAATTCCATGATAATGAAGGAACAAAGATTTTGATGGTCTAAATACTTTAAAATTTAAAAATAATTTGATGAAAATAGTATGAAATAAAAAAAATGGAAACCCTATTTTATTAACAAAAGAAAAAGTGATGTGTATTTGATAACAAATTAATCAGAACATTTTAATTAAGTAGAGGTATAGGTACCTAATTTTTATTTGAAAAAAAAAAAAAAATAAATGACACATAACTTAAACTGAAAATTACCATAATTGCGGCGCGAAATGTTTCTATCATCAATGTGGCCAACTATTCAATGAACTTTTCCCTAACATTAAATGAAAAGTCCCTAAATTTGTGCATCAATTATCCCTATTTTCTCCAAAAGAAACATTCAAACATAAATAAGCGACAGTAGTTAAGTTTATGTTAATTTTTTATTTAAAGTAGATTCGATTGATGGCTTCGTCATAAACTTTGTTTATTTATTTTCACTACTGACGAAGGTATCAATCGATAGTGAAACGTAGAGCGATTGGGGAAATTTTAAGTGTCCGTTTTATTATGCGAATTTTTTCTTCCTTCCCTAAAGAATCTCTCTCAGAAAAACTTACCCCTAAATTCAGGAAGGAAAATTCCTAATATTAAGTTGGCTGCACTTATGAGATCTGCTGTGAATTTTGGCGGCAAAGTAGTTTATTAAAACTGCCGTCTCAAATCCAAATAAAAAAGGCAGCAAGCAACAATTATTTTTTAGATTTTAAAAGTTGACGTAAGTGACGTGACATTATTTTATTTTATTAAATGTTAATGTTCGATTTAGTCCATTCCACATATTATTCGAAGTGCAAACAATGCAAGAATACTTTTGAAGGTGTATGAACTAAAAAGGTTTAAGTGGAAATGAGTAAGTAGAAAAGAACTACTTTTTGAATTCAATTGACATTTTAAGAATTTTGTTTTTGAATTATAAATTCATCGCTTAATTTAATTCACCCTTCTTATTTTTTTATGCAAATTATGAGAAGTATAGATATAGGATGAAAATTTCTAAAGTCTGATATGCTATGTACACTCGTGTCACAAAAAATTGGGCTCATTTTATAAATGTAAGTGGAGAAATATGAGATTCATTTTATTTATGCTTTTCTACTTTCCTTTGGTACTGAATTCATGATTTCTTGGTTGGACACATTTGAGACACACGCTTTAAAACCCCAAATTTCGTTTTCATTTAATTTCTAAATACTAAACTGTGTTTTCAGGCTTTAAAGATATCGAGAAAAGGTTCTTGCAGGCGGCAGTATGTCGTGACTTAGAAACTGTGAAAGCTTTCATTGACAACCACGGAAATCCAAACTGTTATTCCGTTGATCGTGTAACAGCTTTACACGTAGCTGCTGAAAGGGGCGACGTAGAGCTGGCCAAGATACTACTGACTTCTGGAAGGCTAAACTTAAACTGTTTCACTAACCACGGATTTCCACCCCTCATTATTGCGAGTATAAGCAGACAGTTGGAGATGGTGATATTTTTGTTGGGGAACGGCGCTAATGTAAACATTACTGAACGTTTTGGTAAGACGGCCCTGCACCATGTCGTTATGGTAGACTGTTTACCACTTGCCAAAGTCTTGATTGCATACGGAGCGGACATGAACGCATTGGATTCATTTTATCAAACTCCTTTGTCAGAGGCTGTGGTACTACGTAGTTGCCTACCTATGGTGAATCTTTTGCTGAAGAATGGGGCAGACGTAAATTTTGATCGAGGGGAACTTGTTTCGCACTTATTTTTAGGTAGCTACATGAAGTAGTTTTGAATGTAATAACTTTAGTAGTAACTTTTAGAAGCCTGTCTGCAATGCCATAACGAAAAACAATTGGAAGTAATACAGTACTTGTTACAACATGGTGTGGATCCGAATTTACAACATCATCACACACGCAGGAACGCTTTACATTTGGTAGGAATCAGTGGGTATCTACCTTTAGCCAGACTACTTGTAAAATCTGGAACCAAGTGTGAGCATTTGGATCATTACAAGAAGACGCCTATTGACATTGCTCTGATGCATGAAAATACCGAAGTGGTCAATTTTCTTATGTACCAAAGAAAAAGGCAATGTATTAAAGAACTTTTACCTTTTGCCATTACACAATAAAGATTTTTAAAAATATATATATAGGTTGTTTCAAATTGAATGAAAAAGCTCTAAACCATAAGAGCTATAGATTTGGTTACCAATAATTTTGCACGCCCCTAAATTATTTCCTCTACTTTTAAAATAATGACTATAGTCTCTAAATAATCAAAACAACATATTTATAATGCATTTCTTTATTTTTTTGAAGACATAAAACGTTTATACATGTTTTAAATATTATACTGACTGTTATGTTGTATTTTTCCTTATATTCGAAAATACCCTTAAATTAAACGTTTAATATTACATTATAATCCATTTAGTAACACAGATAAATTTTAAACAGCTAAAAACATTTTAGGATATGCCCCCCTTTTTCCATGTGCGCGCCGTGAAACTTACAAAACGCGTCGGTGGTAAAGCGGCACGTTGGGGTCGCGCTGCGCCCCCAGGAGTTGGGACAACGTGTAGTAGTCGTTTATGCTCGGCCCGTTTATGTACCTCAGCTCGCGCGTCGGGTCGTTCCTCTTCCTCGCCACCATAAACTTCTTCTTCTTGGGATCCATAACGCCACCCCATTGGCCGTGCTTGTCAAAAACTGGTTTCTCGTAGTAGAAATTCGGGGAGATCGAGTTGGCATGGGTGGAAACGTGGGGGTAGACCGGAGTGTCGAGCCAGTTTTCTTCGTCTTGACCGTTCAGGTCCAGGAAGCCCCCTTCATCTCTATCCTTTTCTAGGTCCAAAGGGGTTTCGAAGCGCTGCCTGTTTCGGAAGTTGGGAGAGCGTTGATGTTCGTTTTCCCAAAGGGTGAGGATCGTCAGGATGTCTTCGGGACTAAGCTCGACGTCCCTTTTAATTCGATTTTCCAATCTGAAAACGAAACAAATTTTGATAATCTGTTGGAATCGCGAAATAATTAAAATCTCCTCGCCCACGAATTCCTCTTCAGTAAATAAATTTAATTACTTGATAAATCCTGAAATTAGCAGTCGGTTTTGCCACAAGGTCGGAGAGTTTTCGGGATGAAATGAGAACACGCAAATTTAATAAGTTTCGTTTCGTTTGACTTGCGCTGGGGATTACATTGAGAATAAATCTAAAAATAAATTTTGCTGCGGGATTCGACAGAAGTTTAAACTCGGAAGTGGTTCAAGATTAAGTTGACCATAATTCTTTGGGGTAAAAACGCCATGGGAGCAATATTTCCTTTCAAATATGGATTGCGTATACATACGGGGTGTCCCATGGCGTACTCTAACCACTCCACCTACGCAACACGCAATTCTACCTATTTTCACACATATTTTATTTATTGATTTTATATTGTTCATCGTTTATTTCAATTTGTTGTTAAAGTTCAAAGTTGTTTTGTATAAAAATCTAATATATAAAGTGGTCAAGGATGAGTGTTTGGGTTGGCAATACAATTATTTGGCTATTTGTAACACTGCAACCATAACCTGAACAACGACAAGATTGAATAAAAATCAGCATTTTGATTTGAATTTGAAATGTCAAATAACACTTGTAAAGTGACGGCTGTCAATGTCAACCGGAAGTTACTCCAGTTATACAAAATTCAGCACTGCCAACTCAACACATTGTACCACAACACGCCCACAGAACAAAAAAATAAAAATAGGAGCATATCCTGATGTCAAAGGAAGGAAAACGATCAATCACCTAAAACGACAACATTTTCCATTTACTTTTCTTTTCATAAAGCCCTAACTCGATCACGCTTCAAGCCACTGTATGTTATTGATAAACAGTGTGACAAAAATATTCTCGAAAATAAAGCGGGGCTTTCAAGGAGAGCTCCCTAAATGAATTTCATCATAATTGGAAATATGCATAAAGCGATTGGTTATGCAAATCAATGCATAATGCCTACAAATTGCGGATTAAAAGCTCGTCAGCGGATATTAAAACATGTCGGGGCACAATATTCGCGACATGATAATGAAAAAACGCGTCGACATTAAATGCAACGAGGCGAAAAACATCCGTGCTGATGAATTAGTTTAACTTCTTTAACCACCTTTTATAACAGATTAAAATATTAATTATAAACCATCAGAACGAAATCAGATTTCATTTTAGGGTTCTTGATGAAAGCCAGAGGGTGAGAAGACGTAGGGGAAGTATTCGTGATATGGAATCAATCAATGCCTTTAAGGGTGCATCGATCGAAATCGTTAGGACCATGATGTTTTGCAAGGCAAGACTCAAAATTGCTATTTCTCGAAAGGACAATACAAATTTATTTGGGAATTCACCTAATAAATAAATACAGTCACTTACTTAAATAATGAAAAGTCTGAATTTGTTCTGAAGAGTTCAATTCTATTTTTTTTTCTGCAACACTTTAGCTATCATTAACTTTGTCTTTGTCTGATTGTGAGTTAGGGTGCATGGGCAAGATTGTTGGTAAATTAGCTTCCAAAAGCTTGGAAGTGAACAACATTAATTCTGACATATCTTCCGTTGTTGGCTGGGAGCTTGCGTCATTGGCTGAAGACCTTTCGTTGCTGACGTCGCTAGCTGAGAACTTTCTGCGAAACTTCCTTTATTGGCTGGGGACTTCCTTCATCGGCAGCGAATCTTCCTCCATTGACTGCGCATCTTTCTTCCTTGTCTCATCAATATTCTGAGTAGCTCTTAGATTAGACGAATTGTAATCTTCTGGACTTGCGGGCCAGGGCTTCCCCGGACGCACGATTTGCCTAATGGAGCTCTCTTGATTCATAGCATTAACTGGATAGTACTCCAAAACAGTTTGTGGCTTACTGGTTTGCCTTTGATTTTGAGGAGGCCTCCCATCTACCAGCGAAGGTTTTTCTTGACTAGGAGTCGTTTCGATTGGTTCGTTTTCTTGCTTGTGGATGGTTACTTTCTCACTTGTTTGTTGAGTCGACATGGCCAGCAAAGGTTTGCCTTGTCCAATAACGCCCCCAGGATTTGGGTGAGAAGATGGACGACTGGGTTTGTAATCCAAAACGAGCTGTGGCTTTGGGTCGATTGCCTCGCCTTCGTGATTGGGCGTGGTTATTTCCTCGAAGAGATTTTCAATTGTCTTTTGAGTGGGGGTGGTCGGCCAAGGTTTACCAGGTGGAACGAACTGTATTTCGGTGGGGCTGGGCGGCAGAGGGGTCCATCTGGTTTGTAGTCTAAAACAATTATGAGTTGAACTTGCTCCGCGGGTGTCGTCGTAGTTTCTTGGAAGCGGTGTTCTTTGAGCGGGATTAGTGGCTGGCGAAGGATTACCAGGTAGCACAATCTGTTGTATTTCGGTGGGGCTATAATCTAGGACAATCAAGGGTTGCTTTGTTCCGGGGTGCTTCTTGAAACCCATTTTCTACATTCTGTGACTGGCTTTGTCCAAAAGTGGCGTAGCCTTCTGGATTGGCCGGCCAAGGTTCACCAGGTGGAACAAGCTGTTGGATTTCGATGGGGTTAGGGCGATTTGGCTTATAATCTAAAACAACTAAGGGCGGAACTTGATCTGAAATAGGACCCACACGATTTTCAATATTCTGATGAATTTGAGACAAATTATTTCGGACAGTCTCATAGATTCACTGGCTAAGGTTCTCCGGGTGGTACTTCAGTGGGGCTAGGACGGTAGAACGCCGGCGGATCCAAAACAATTAAGAGTTGAACTTGGTCCTGGTCTTTTTCTATGACTTGCGGGTTGTCGTGTTGGCCGAGAATCGCTGGATTTTCCACCGGTTCGATTTCGGTGGGATTTGGGCGACTTGGTTTACAATCCAAAATGAAGGTCTCTTTGGTACCGGAGTTGGAAATCATTTCGCGAAACCTATCACTTAAGTATACAAAAGTTTTCGGGGTAGACCAAATACGCTTCTTGAATTCTATTATTCAGGTTCTGATTCGTTGTCGATGTAGGTGGATTGGCGGGCCAAGGTTTTCCAGGTGGGATGGTGAGGGCCGTGTTCCCTCCAGGATTTGGGTTATACGAGGGCAGAGCATACGGTGATCGTCGTCTCTTGAAATCTATTTTCTATCATCGGTTTAGGACGAGCCGAGGAAGTCTGGCTAAACGAGTTGTAGTCTTCTGGGTTAGCAGGCCATGGTTTTCATGGAGGGTACCGTCTGTCCTGTATTTTGCCCAGAATTGGGTTTAATCGATGGATTGTACTCCAAACTGGCTTGTGGTTTTCCATAATCCAAATTTGGGCATGGACTCAAAGTTGCTATTTTTCGAAAGGATAACGCTCTCGTAGAACTCCCCAAGAAGTCTTGTCCATTTTTCTATTGAACATAATTGGAATTTGAAGTATGTCTTATAAAGTATGTCTACACGGGTCACAAAGCGACTCTCCTACACATTATTTTTATTTTTTCTTAATAATTCGGGCACATGGTGCATGCTATAACCCCTCATCTCATTCTGGTGTTAGGTCAATAGATAACACGGATTGTTTTGGCCAATTTAGATTTTCCAAACCCAAGTCGTAGCAAAATTGCCCAAAGAAGAACCAAAAAACGATTCCATTTTTGTTCCATTGTGGGTAAATGTGGCACCCAACTTATCTGTAGCCATCTCATCCCCAATTTATTGTGAAGGATATTTTGTATGCGTTCAATTGAGATGACCTCGTCTCATTCTTTAAGCATAAAGGTGTTAGGCCAATAAATAATACCGGATTGTTCTAACCAATTGAGATTTTCCAAACCTAAGTCGTGGCAAAGTTGCCCAAAGAAGAACTATAAAGGAAAATGGATAATAAATGAAATTTATATACTTAAGAAGAAAATTAGGTTTTGTGTGAGGATTCATCTGTAAGAAAAGCCTCTGTTTCGGAAATGATCCGCTTTCCGCCAAGCTCATTCTTTCATGTTTGGAAACAAAAATAAATCGCAGGGGGTCAAATCTAGAAAATATGGTGGATGAGGCAGCAGTTCATAGCGTAATTTGATCAGAGGGGGTGGAAAAACTTTCTTCTCTATCAAATGGGGTCACTTTTCAGGAAATGAAACGTCAAATTGGCCCAATAAACCAGCACTTCCCCATTCTCCCTTCTTCAAATAGTCGGTGAAGATGAATCCTCGCGAATCCCAAAAAACGATGGCCATGACCTTTCGGGTCGATAGAACCGGACCAGATTCACCAGGCCCGTTCTTTCTTTACTGGTGTGCAATGATGGGTGTTTGTTTTGGCAACGGTCAAGAAATACTGCAGATATTTTCGGATTATGCTTAAACATGTCCAAACCATGTTCGGAAGTAGCCATAAGATTCCATTTTTGTTCCATTGTGGGTAAATGTGGGACCCAACTTATCTGTAGCCATCTCATCCCCAATTTATTATGAACGATATATTGTATGTGTTCAATTGAGATGCCTTCGTCTCTTTCTTTAAGCATGAAGGTGTTAGATCAATAGATAATACCGGATTGTTCTGACCAATTGAGATTTTCCAAACCTAAGTCGTGGCAAAGTTGCCCAAAGAAGTACTAGTCGGTGAAGATGAATCCCAAAAAACGATGGCCATGACCTTTCGGGTCGATAGAACCGGACTAGGTTCACCAGGTCCGTTCTTTCTTTTCTGGCGTGCAATGACGGCTCTTTGTTTTGGCAACGGTCAAGAAATGCTGCAGATACTCTCGGATTACGCTTAAACATGTCCAAACCATGCTCGGAAGTTGCCATACGATTCCATTTTTGTTCCATTATGAATAAATGTGACACCCAATTCATATGTAGCCCTTTCATTCCCAATTTATTGTGAACGATATTTTGTATGCGTTCAATTGAGATGCCCTCGTCTCATTTTTTAAGCATAAATAGATAATAGCGGATTGTTCTGACCAATTGAGATTTTCCAAACCCAAGTTGTGGCAAAGTTGCCCAAAGAAGTACCAGTCGGTGAAGATGAATCCCAAAAGACTATGGCCATGGCCTTTCGGGTCGATAGAACCAGACTAGGTTTACCTGGGCCGTTCTTTCTTTTCTGGCGTTTTGACAACTGTCAAGAAATGCTGCAGATACTTTCGGATTACGCTTAAACATGTTCGAACCATGTTCGGAAGTAGCCATACGATTCCATTTTTGTTCCACTGTGGGCAAATGTCGCACCCAATTCATCTGTAACCATCTTATCCCCAAGTTATTGCTCGGAAGTAGCCATACGATTCCATTTTTGTTCCATTGTGGGTAAATGTGGCACCCAACTTATCTGTGGCCAACTCATCCCCAATTTATTGTGAACGATATTTTGTATGCGTCTCATTCTTTAAGCCTAAAGGTGTTAGGTCAATAAATAATACTGGATTGGTCTGACCAATTTAGATTTTCCAAACCCAAGGCATGGCAAAGTTGCCCAAAGAAGTACTAGTTGGTGAAGATGAATCCCAAAAAACGATGGTCATAACCTTTCGGGTCGATAGAACCGGACTAGATTCACCAGGTCCTTTCTTTCTTTTCTGGCATGCAGTGATGGCTCTTTGTTTTGGCAACGGTCAAGAAATGCTGCAGATACTTTCGGATTATGCTTAAACATGTCCAAACCATGCTCGGAAGTAGCCATGCGATCCCATTTTTGTTCCATTGTGGGTAAATGTGGCACCCAACTTATCTGTAGCCATCTCATCCCCAATTTATTGTGAAGGATATTTTGTATGCGTTCAATTGAGATGCCCTCGTCTCATTCTTTAAGCCTAAAGGTGTTAGGTCAATAGATAACACCGGATTGTTCTGACCAATTGAGATTTTCCAAAGCCAAGTCGTGGCAAAGTCGCCCAAAGAAGAACTAGTCGGTGAAGATTAATCCTCGCGAATCCCAAAAAACGATGGCCATGACCTTTCGGGTCGATAGAACCGGATCAGGATCACCAGGTCCGTTTTTTTCTTTTCTGGCGTGCAGTGTTTTGTCAACGGTCAAGAAATACTGCAGATTATGCTTAAACCATGCTCGGAAGTTGCCATACGATTCCATTTTTGTACCATTGTGAGTAAATGTGGCATCCAATTCATCTGTAGCTATCTCATTCCCATTTTATATTTTGTATGCGTTCAACTGAGATGTTTTCAACGGCTGCTATCTGTCTGATAGCCACCTGGTGGTCTGCTAACATGATATCGTGGATTTTGTTGAAGACTTCCTTCGTGGTCACCTCAATTGGACGGTCTGGGCGTTCTTCAGCAAAGACGAATGTTTAGTTACACTTGAAGTGAACCAATATCTTGTGGTGGTCTTCGAATTTGTCTGCGGCTTGCGATATCTCTTTGATTTCCTCACTCGTCTTCTTATACAAAAAAAAAAGAATTGAATTACTGTTCGAGATGATAGGGTTCTTTTCCCATGGTTCCAAGATAAAATAAAAGTGCCCACTCATTTGTTTGCAAAATATGGAATATCATGATGTAATTATCGTCGATTATCTAATGAAGCAGATGGTCGAAGATTACAGTACTTTGTCTCATCGATATAAACTGCCATACATTTATGAGCGCCTGTTATAAACTGTATTAACAATACGTAAAAATTGGCTTATAATGAATGAATTCAGTAACCAACGCGAGTGGATATTTATTTTCGTTTTCGAATTACTTACGGGCGACTTTGACCGAGTGACCGTGATCTTTGCTGGAACTTGTTTTACGATCGGACGCAGACGCACTTGCATTTCACGAATGAGCAGAAGTTTTCAAAGAAAAGACGAAGAGCTCTTGTGTAAGTCAGAATTGCAGAATTAATTCTCTTATATGGTGAAGACTTACAACATCAAGTCAAGTGAAACACCTGTATAATGTAATCTTTAAATTTTTCCAACAATATTTGCGTCAGACGAAGTACCATTTGAATTTAAATAGAGGTGTAAACGGTAAAGAAAATCGTAGGGAAAGGCTAACTCCATCCTTTTTTTTTAAATTATTACTTATTATTAATTGCGACGTATTCCAAAGTAATATTACAATTACTCTCCTTCCCTTTGATGTTAATGAAATTTGTATTTCGCAATAGTTACCGGTTTCGTAAGTTTAATTAAACATGAAACTCATTAATAAACCGCTGTGTTGCCTCGCGTGGTAATTTTCATGAAAATCAAGAGTAGGTACGTGTGTCGTTCGCTTTAAAAAAAAAGTTTGGTTCATTTGGAAATCACCGCTGGAGCCCCCCCCCCTCCCGCGAACGGCGACGTAACGTTTCAAAATCGATAAGGAGCCGTACTTGTTGCTACTACCAACAACGCACCTGGCACCATCGATTTTCCACCACCGCCCTCGACCCTTCTATCTGTTCGTCGTCCCCTCCCTTGCTTTCTGAATTTTCGCTGAATTCGATATTCACTTGAAAGACGTCTTCCTCCGGCCAACATAATACACTGTTCAAGGACCACTCGCACATAAATCAATCCCCCACTGCAGGATTTCATGTTAAAACATTTTTAATCAACATTAGGTTTCACAAAAAGTCCTTGTATATCATTCAAAAGATGTAGGCGAAGTTTTTTTAAGAAAACATTTTTTTGGGCGACCCTCGTATATATAATTTAATTAATAAATTGTTTCTAAAATACCTTCGACATTTAACTTCATAAGTTCATCGGTCACGTTCAGGTCAACACAAATCGCATTACACGCACTAATGAAATAATCCCGTGGGATGGGAACTTACCTCATCCTCTGTGCATTCCTCCTCCTCCTACGATTATCTTCTCCAACTCCACCGTAGTATCTGTATTGGTTAATGTTGGTCGGATCTCCGTACAGCTCCGATTTCAGGACGGCGTTCTGGAGGGCCTCGTCCAGCTTATCCTTGTTGGTTCCATAGCGATATCCTTTCTCGTATTCGGCGATGGATTTGTCGTCGAATTGGTCGCTGTCTGTCGTGTAGAGGGATGAGGGAATGATGGGGACGTCGGAAGTTTGGAAAACAGCTTGATCCTGGTCCCAGCTGGATAGTTGATCGTTGTCCAATTTGGTTCCTTTGAGATATTTACTTTTAGTATAGTACGATCGTAAAATTTTTCATATAGAGTCGTCGTAATTAATTTGACAGTTGTCAAATGTCAAAGTGAACCGTTAATGATGGAAATTTTTCTGGGAATTCCTTCACAGTTGATTCTATGAGAAATATCTCGTGTTCCTGTTGAAAAACCATCAGTAATTTTTCACTTTGATTTTACCATTTTGTAACTATCAAGTGTTTCGCTTTTTATGGTCACTCTGTATAAAATAATTTTGTAAGAGGGAAAAATATAGTTTCAAAGTTTACAAACCTCTTTTTATTGCAGTTGGGTTGCTGTAGTATGACACAGAGTCTCTTGAATTCTCTTCTGGCCTATTGATGTCCTCATGTGCTCGTTTCACTAAAATTATTAAATGCTATAGTTTATTTTTTTTAATTTTAATCATTTTTATAATTGCTTCGGCTTGCGGTTAGATAAAGGCGGGGAAAGGGGGAAAATCACGTTTTAAATACGAGGGATATTTTTTAAGTTTCGTCTCCAGCATAATAAATTTCAATTTCAAATTTCATCAACGCGCCAAGTTCGGTTCGTTTTCGACAGAAAATAAAATGAAAATGTAATATCACATTTCAGGCGTTTCAAATATAAACAGTTGACATTTAACAAGCAGACGGGACGTCAAGTTTGCTTTTAGTTAATTTGCTTCCTTAAATTAAATCCCAGGCCGGAATTTAATATCTCAAGTAGCCAGGCAACATGAAGTTGGTAATTCTGTAAATTTAACGATGCACTCCGTACTTACACATCCGTGGGTGGCACGGCACCCCCCACGTTCCCATTGTGCTGTAGCCTGCGGCCTGCGGGGGCGGCAGGAATCGATAGATAGCGGATACGTACATGTTACTTTGAATCCCTTTTTAATTTCAGATGTACATGTTTAGTGTTTTTTTGTTGGGTTCACGAAAAAGCGCCCCCCCCCTCACAAATTAAATGCTTGACTTGCGTTGGTTCGTTTTGTGTAAAAAGCACTCGAACGAGCTTGTTCGGGCGTTTTTATGCTCATATTGTTCATGTACGATAAAAATTACGTAATCGATAGAAAATACGCGTGGGAGTACTTGTCAGGAAAAAATAGATCGTCGTTTTAATATTATTATTAAAAACGATAAATATAAAAATATATATTGTCACGATGAAATTTTTTTTTTAATCAAAATTCAATTCATCACTTTTTTTTTTAATTTTAATTTTTATTTATTACTTTTTGTTTGTTGTTTATTTATGCTGTAAGCAAAGCGAAATAAAAAGTATGTATATCACGTTCAGCGTTGCCATGTTTATTCAAATAGCTTTCCCTAGATTTTTAGGCAAAAATTTATTCCATTCCAATTATATTTATTTAAAATTTGAATAATAGTTCTTAGGAAATAAATCCAAAAAGTCTATGTAATTAACTTGCGTAAACATACCGTATGTTTCATTTTAACTTGGCGAAGTACGCGCATATTTTCGCTCCGGTGTTGCCAATTATTTTAAATTGTTTTCCACTACAAACGATTCATTATTCCGCTATTAAAAGTTCGTGAGCTTGGTATCAATATTTACATCACATGAAAGTTAGAACGAAACCTAACCTAATTAAAAAAGGACATAATTATTGTTTGAAATAAATCATTTTTCATGAATGAATAGCAATGAACTGTCAACAAAATCTATAGATATCTAGTAACTTCCCCAGATTTCCCTTTGTTGCTAACTTCATTTTAATAATTGGATGTAAATATCGACATTAAGGTCGTGGAATGCAGGATCAGGACAATCTATTTCTATCTCCCTGTACAACGAAGCAAACGTGACAGTGATCGAGTGAACGGTTTCGTTTTTATTTTTTAATGTAGCCTGTTGTATCTGTTCATTTTTCAAGTTTCAGTGAAGCAGGCGGTGCATGGTGTTCGAAAATAAGCAGAAATTTTGAAAAAAGTCGTGAATAAAGAAGTTGTATTCGATTTTCGAAAATCGCAATTTTTAGTTTCTCTCAGATTGCGAAGAAATATTTCAAATTCCTCAACAGATTATTACACAGCATGAAATTTAACAACTCTGCCTCCATTTAACCAATTCTTTATGTCTCATAATCCCCATCTTAGTTATCAAATTTCATTCACTCTGTATTTGGAATATTCTTTATACAGGCTGAGTGGGGAGGAACGGCCCAAACTTCAGGAATATATTGTACACGTAAAAATAAGTAAAAAAAACTCAAATGTCTCAAATGCGATTTTTTTTGTTTTCAAATTATAGCCCTATTACAAAATTTTCTACTGAACATTGTTTTAACCATGGCGTGCTTATAACAAGTTTTCAAAAATATCACCCTTAACTTCTAAACATTTTCTGCTTCGCCTGTGAAGAGCGCCCGTTGCTCTCTTGATTGCTTCGTACCTTGCTTTAATATCGACAATATTCCTATTACGTCGAAAAGAAAAAAAAAAAGAAAACCGTATAACAACATTTGAGTTTTTTTTTACTTATTTTTACAAGTACAATATATTTCTGAAGTTTGGCCCCTTCCTGCATACTCACCCTGTATAATACGTTCTTTACAATACAAAATTGTGCACAGGTATTCAAGGGAAGCCGCTATAGTAGATAACTTTTTTATTTGAATATTTACGAAACAATTTAAATGAGAAAAGTTTCAGGACCTTTTCCGCTCGATTTTATGGCAGTATCAGAAATGTCTGCTACTTTATTAATTATCTAGTAAATAAGTCTTGATATTCACAGAAAATGACTTTTTTCCACGAACACAATACGGTGTGCTTTGAAACAAGACAACAAAGAAATTGTCAAAATGGTGTGAACTGCTTTGATTAATCATTTGTTTAAATTTAGTTCTTATTATCAATTTTTTTTACAATATCTGTCATATGTTTCTGATGTTGTTACCTGTTGCCTGAATGCTGGGAAATTTTAAAAATTTCTGTTCAACATTTAGGGACAAAAGCAAGCTTCCAACTGAAACCCTAGAATTTTGACACTGACACAGGCATTATAAAAAAAAACTATAATATTAGAAATGTTATCAAAACAATCTGCTTGGGAGATAATGTTTTAGAGACATAATTAATTTGACATCCTGAACGCAATGCGATGAAAAATAAATACTCCGTCAAGAGTCAACAAACAAAATTTACAATGTCACCGCTTTGATTTGAACCAATTCGCATGGTTTTGAATGAGAGAATATGATAAGATGGGTTACAGCGTGTACGGATGTGGCCGCTATTTTGAACACCTCCTTTGACAAGACATCAGTGGTTTCGTTTTATCTCATTACACAATTAATTCCCAATTCGTTACACTTTAGGCCTTAGTTCATACGCAATTCGTTATTTTAGAAACTACTAATAAGTATATCGTGTAAATGAAACATAATTCGAACGAAACTGACATGTGTGTCAAGGTTGGATGGTGTGTCAATAGTAGTCAATAAAATAATAATCATAAGACTTTATATTTCAATTTTGTGTTACGTGGCATTGTATGTCGTACGCGGTGCCACAACATGCTTTTAGGGTAAATTTTTAATTAATTACAAAGTGTTTATAATAATAATAATAATAAAATGACCACTCAACCAACAACAACATATAATTGAATTACATTAACTTGTGAATGCATGCGTAAATTATATACTACAATTCATAAATAACAAGAAAATAAAAGAAAACAAAATGAAAGAATAATAATGACACAGGGTTATGTAAATTTTGTGAATAAGGCAAGCCATATGAAGCTATTACTCGTGTTTAGCCATTTTGTTTCGTAAAGTTTAGGTGTTACATGGTCATATCTTCTCAGACCATAGATGAATCGAAGGCATGAATTTTGCGTTTTTTGGATTCTGAAGCACGGACCATAAACAGTATCGCAGTAATTAAATCTGGATAGAATTAAAGAATCGCATAAGTAAATAAATAAACTGCCTATTCATATATGTGTTTCAACATAGAATAAGATTTTTGAACTAAATTACTTATATATGAAGTAAGTCTCAAGTTATAATCCAAGAGAATTCCCAAATTTTTTACAGTATCACTAAAAGAGAGTTTAACAGAGTTAATAAATATACTCATACTGTTTATGACCCTCAGGCGATCTTTAGAATTGCTAAAAATTATAACGGAAGATTTCTGAGGGTTAATCTGTAAGCAATGGGCATTAGAAATTTCTGTTAAGAGCCTTACATCCTCATTCACCAAATCAGAAACTAAATTTAAATCAGAGAAATTAAAATTATAATACAGCTGAGAATAAAAGGGTCCTAAAATGGAGCCTTGTGGTGCACCAGATTTAATTCGTCGAAAAGATGTGAGTTCATTAACACAGATAGCCTGCGATCTGTTGTTAAGATATGTAGATATGAATCGAACAGCAAGGTCATCAAAGCCAAATAATGTAGTTTTGCACATAATAATTTATGGTTGATAGTGTCGAAAGCTTTGGAGTAATCAATTAAGACTAACACAGTCAGACGACCTGAATCAGTAGCCCTCAGAATATCATCCGTTATCTTTAAAAGAGCAGTGCTTGTACTATGTCCAGACCTAAAACCAGATTGCGTAATTGGCAATAAACAATTTACATCGACATAAGATTTGAATTGATTACATACTACTTACTTCAACATGTTTATGTTTAGCAATAGGTATAACTAAGGCACATTTCCAGGCTTGTGGAAATTCACCTCGCATTAAGCATAGATTTATAACATGTGTTAAGTATTTCGTTAAAAATGGTATACATAATTTAACCACCTGCAAAGTAATACCGTCCAGGCTACTAGCATTTGACATCTGTCACAGTATGAAAAGTAAAAAGAGACTGACAGCTAGATAATCGATTATTTAAAAAAAAAGACAATGTATAATCTGATACAGAACCAGTGAATTGATTAACAGAATCATTAATTTCATCAGGATTACTCAAGCCATCCGGCAAATTATCTTCCGCCTTAGATTTAGTAACATTTAATCTTCTTAACGTTTTGTTTCATACAACAATTTTTCGGTATTCGATGATGTTAATTTTCTTACCTTTTTTTTTTTTTTTTTGGTGGAACAACTGTCAGTCACACTGTATAAGAAAATCTACTGCAATTTTAACTTTGTTCTATATTCTTCTGTTATAGCATAAATACTGGATCGCATTACTACTCAGAAAGATATGAGTTGTAAGTTTTTGAAGTTAGAAAGGAGAAGAGGGGCGCTAAATAAATTTTTGCACACAGGTGCGCCCCTGCGTATAAAGCGTATAAATACATCAAGTAAATGTTGTTTAATAAATTTATAGTATAATAATATCTATTACGTAACAATTTATTCCTTTGATTCAAGACGAATGACAAAATGGCGTAGTGTATCTTTTTTAAATAAAAAAAAACTGTATAACGTTGCCAAATAAATTTTTTAGGGACTTTTCTTTTACTACATACGAAAGGAAGATTTTAAAAACGGTTTTATATTTAATTTTAAGCATCAAATATCGTAGTGTGGTGCTGGTACGCCGTTTTCCCATCACCCGGTATATAGAAATTAAAAGCAAATTGAATATCGGTTTCAGTTCAGCTTGCAATTCATAAAAATCAATATTTTCTTTTATTTATTAATTTTATTATAACTCTCTTACAGAATGCATATGCTTGTTTTAGTTTCTTTTTGCAAATAAAAATATATTGTGGCGGAATTATATAGGGTGTTCATAAAATATGCGGCCAAATTTTAACAGCGTGCGCCAGAAAAGTTCCAATGTTTACATACATATGTGAACATGATTAATTAAAAGTTATAAAGGGAATATTAATAAGTTATAAAGAATTTCAATTTTGCTATTATAATTTCGTTTAGTGAAATCAAAAACAAAAAACTTGAATTATTTAAGGGTATTATGGTACTGACTTTTTGCCTAATTTGTTTTTCTCTTTACGATTTTTTTTTTATTATTCTTATACACTAGTCATTCTTGTTTGATAAAGTATAATTAGCGCGACTGAAAATTTAATAAATTAATTTAAGTTAATGAGGGAAATAAAAATAAAAACGAATTGTTTTTAAATCGTTCTGTAATCGACGTTTCTCGCTGTAGGTACGCTGAGAGCTTCCTTAAAGGATTTTTTTGACATTGAGGACTGTCAACTGTGAAGATGTTTAAAACTGTCAAATAAATTTTAAGATTTTTTCATTTTTTGTTTTCTTTTCCATTTTTGCTATTATATATTATGTAACCAAATAAAAATGAAAAAAATCAGATTACCCTATCTATAGGTAGTCGACAGTTTTTTTTTTATTTTGAGAACTCTGTCGACTGCTAAGATTTTTAAAATTTGAGAAAACCGTCACTGTACAGCGAAACTTCAATTGCGGAGCGATTTAAAACGTTCTATTAAATTTTTTTAATCGTTCTGTATCCGACGTTTTACTGTATGCATGTTGACAGCTTAGTCAAGATTTTTTTATTTAATCTGACGACGAAACGTTAATGACGATCTCTCTACTGTGGAAAGATTTTTTTAATCCCGAAGATCCCATACAGCGAAACGTTGATAAATGCTCGATCCAAAGATCTTAGGAACATAATATTAATTTTTTTATGAATATATGACTATAAAAAATATATTTACAGTTGTAAGTGAAAGTTACAAATTAAATATAATTTAAATTCTACTCGTATGATACAGGGTGTTGTTGAATATTTAATCGAGAAGAAACGAAGACGCTGTCTTCTGTTTACCACCAATATCTTCAAAACTGCACAAAATTTCAATTTTGATAATTTAGCATCATGCCCTTTTTGATTCTTATTTTAAGAAAGGACACCCAAAATTTTAAAAACCACCTGTAAATCTGAGTTTGATAATTTTTATATTTACATATTATTATTTTTTGTTTATTTTAAGAAACAACTCTCTTTTCTAAAAAAGATATGTGAACGTCAATTGATTTAGCTTAAAAACCAAGTTCAGTAAAACTTGAAATTTGAATAAATAAACAAATAGAACACTCACCCTTTATACTTCTAACTTCATTATCTTTGACGTCTTCGACCAAAGACGTGGGCAAAGCGTAGATGAAAAAAATGCAAGACAGCAGAGTCAGCCAGGAGAGGAGTCTCGGTAAAAGCGTCATGTCTATTCTCTATCTTGAAAGCGACTGAGAGCTTTCGGCTCCGCTGAAAAGCTTTTAACCACCACCACGCCGTTTATACCGACCGGAGACAGGGTGTGGGACGACGCCTGTCTCTCTTTCATCCCCGGTTTCGCAGCGACATAATTCGAGATACGATTTCCCTCTATCATTTCGCCTTTTTTTACGGCATCGTCTCTCGGATTATCGCGGATTTATGTTAAAAATATTGCACGAATGGGCTGATTATTATCGGGAGAATGGGTCATGCTGACGTCCATCCATTAGTACGCACTACCGATCTTTTCTTTATAATTCGCAGGTTTTTAGAGCTCGTATCTTGAGTTTTATAGGAATAGGTGGCACTCGAGCAAATTGATGTGCAAACTCGAAATGGATTATGAAAATAAACACCTTTAAAAAGTTCCATTTAATAAATAAAGGGCATTTTAAGTTGATGGAATTTTGTACATCCTGTACATTTATTTATTCGCTCTATAGAATATTTGCCGTAACTATTATCTCGCTGTTAATCAAGACTTAATTTTATTAAAAAGGTTAATTTTTAGTGCCATTCTCGTTTAAAAATTCTTTTTTTTTTATTAAATTAGAACCTTTAGTTTTAATTAAATGCAAATTAACTTTAGGTTTAGTTAAATGCAAATGCCTGAACTATAGAATTTCAATTAGTCGAAGCAACTTTTGTTCAACCTATAATTAAGGTGATTGTAAATAATTGAACAGTGCAACATGGTTAACTACTGTGGTTCACATAGACTGAGGTCATCTTTGTTCAATTTACAGTTTAGCTAAAAGTAAGCGAATGAAAAGTAAGTTCAAATTGGCAAAACAATGTTCATCCAGATTATATTTAAGCAACGATTAAACGATGAAATTCAAACAGGCTGAAGCAATTTGCAGTTTAGTTAAATCCAAATGCCTGAACTGTAGAATTTGAATTTGTTGAAGCCACTTTTGTAAAACTTATAATTAAGCTGATTGTAAATAATTGAATAGTGATGTCTCTAAATTGGCTTAGGCAATGTTTGTTCACTTAAATGTAAATGGCTGAACAGTAGAGTTAAACTAGCTGAAGCAACTTCTGTTGAACTTTTAATTAAGCGAAATGTGCATAATTCAACAGTGAAGTCTAAATTGGCATAGGCATTGCTTATTCGGGTAAATGCAAATGGCTGAACAGTAGAATTAAAACTAGCTGATCACCTATAATTAAGTTAAATAGAATTAATCAAACGATCAAAGAAGTTTAAATTGACATGTTTGATTTGACCACTTGTATAGTGTAAATCAAATTGGTTGAAGCACTCTTTGTTCAGCTAAATACAGATTGTTCAATGTGAAGTAACTACACACTGGTTGAAGCTCTCAAATGTGAAAGATTCAACATTGCACCGGAAGCAGTGTTGTTCAGTCTACTGTTCAACTTCAAACTACAAATTGGCTATACCCAAACGTTGATCACATAAATGCGTAATAATAACAAAAATAATTTCAAAAGAAACGGAATAGAATCCTAAGGATTAATTCAGATCAATGATTTAAACTTAAGTCATTAAAAAAATGTTTTTTTTTTTAATATTTGACAATAACACTCTTGTAGTAGTAAAATTTTGAAATGTTAAATATCAAAACAATAACTTTCAGTTGTCAAAATGTCATTACAATTTGCAATAATTAAATGTAAAATGTAAAATCTTTATTAAAATTTTACTGAACATTTCTAATAATGTTTACACTCGGAAGAAATTAAATAATCTCTAATTTTTTAAACTTTGTTAATTGACTAAGGGTCGGTCTTTTCACTTCCTTGTAAACTCCCTTTTCACTAAAATGAACATTAAATTAAGTTGTCATAGTAACGTGTATTATGCATCCCTTTTGGATTAACTGAACGATTACATCTATCTCAATCACATTTTAATTTAATCTTGATTTGAATAAAAAGGAGGTCAAAAGACCGGCCTTTAAAACACCGTACGTCCAAATAAATTTTTGTTTGTCTTAGATTACTACAGCAACTTATTTATTTATTTGACTGTATTTTTCTAACATGAGCGGCACAGGCGACATTTTGCAAAAAGATATTTAATAAGACATTGCTGAAAGAATTTATTAAAAAATATATTTAGAAGGTCATTATTTTTATGAATAATAAAAATAATTCAGGGAAAGTTATGATCAAGTCAACCAAAGTATGAATATTACAACCAGTGTTGCCAACTATTGACAGTCGTGTTTCCCTAACATTGGGACAAAAATTTCTTTTTATGCTCGCTTTTTCCCTCAAACTGCAATTTTAAGCTGTTTTATACATTTTTGTCAAGAATCGTCTTCAGATTTAAGTAATTTCCCTTTATCTCAAAAAAATTTCCGTCTTTGCAATTTTAAGGCACAAAAATTCCCACTAAAAGGGAAAATTCCGATGAATTGGCAACACTGATTACAATGGATGACAGAATGCTACTGGTACGAGCATTACCAACGTGCAAAAAGCCGAAATCCCTCAAGGTTGCCAATAATTTTTTTTCAACAAATAAAAAAATACGTAAAAAATTCTTCAAAAATTTATAAAGTTAGACAAACAAACAAAAGACGATCGATTTTACAGTGCAATTCAGTTGATTACTATGTAAATTAAAAGAAAAACTATTGTTGTTGTTACTAACCATTTATTGGTTATTAAATTAGAGTAAAATCATAACTCGAATCACAGCCATCTATTGGTAATTCAATTATTGTAAAATCGTTATTGTGACCAGCGCCATCTATTGGTCATTAAATTAAAGTAAAACTGTTGTAACTAGCGTCATCTATTGATCATGAAATTCAATTAAACTAGTATTGTTGTTGTAATTAAGTGGTGATTAAATTAAAATAAAATCGTTGTTTTAATCTGCGCCATCAATCGGTGATTGATTAAAGTAAAACCGTTATTGTAACCAGCTCCATCTGTTGGTCATGAAATTAAAGTAAAACCGTTGTAACTAACGCCATCTCTTTATCATGAAATTCAATTAAACTAGTATTGTTGTTGTAATTAACCATTTATTGGCCATTAAATTAGAGTAAAATTATAATTGTAATTACAGCCTTATATTGGTGATCAAATTTAAATAAAATCTTAGTTGTAACCAGCACTACCTATCGGTGATTAAATTAATGTAAAACCGTTGTAACTAGCACCATCTATTGATCATGAAATTAAACTAAACTAGTATTGTTGTTGTAACCACTTGTAACTAACCATTCATTGGTCATTAAATTAGAGTAAAATCTTAATTGTAATTACAGCCATCTATTGGTGATCAAATTTAAATAAAATGGTTGTAGTAACCAGCGCCATCTATAGGTGATTAAATTAAAGTAAAACCGTTGTAACTAGCGCCATCTATTGATCATGAAATTAAATGAAACTAGTATTGTTGTTGTAACTAACCATTTATTAACCATTTGAAAAGAATGGTGACAAAATAAAAATAAATAAAATAAAAAAATAAATTAAAAGGATAATAATAAAAATAAAAGAGAATCGATTTTATAACACAATTTAATAGATTAATAATTGTTTTAATGAAACAAAGCAAACTAAATAAAAAATTTAATTAAGAAAATAATAATAAAAACAAAAGATAATCGATTTTGTAATACAATTTAATAGGTTAATAGATTTTTTAAAGAATGAAACTGAAAAGGATGATGAGAAAGCAAAGCAAAAGAAAGCAATCGATTTTACAGCAAAATTCAGTAGATTAATAAATTTAAAGAAAAAGCAAACAAGCAAAAGACAAACGATTTTAGAAAATTCAGTAGATTAATAAATTTAGAAAGAAACAATTGGAAATAAACAACAAAACAAAAATGATTTGTCTTTCACATGGCCAATAGATTAAGAAAGAAAAAAAAACTGAAAATTCCACCTTTAGCGACGACAACTGACATTTCCATATTGCTCTTTCCCGTGAAAACAAAGGAAAAAGAACTTCCAGCGTATTTTAACAGATGACGCTGTTGACCGTTTTACAACGCAAATAATTTTTTATCGTCAACAACTAATGAAACACTCTCGTAGAAACAAATGACTAAGTAGAAACAAATGAAAAGAACACTGTCGGCAAGTTTCAAGAGATGGCGCTGTTGAATGTCTTACAATAACACAATAAATAAGTTCATTCATAATGGTCATTTTATATGAAATTTTGAGGAACGTATTCGTGTTATACAGGATGCCCCTCTTAAATCGTGACTCCTGAAGCTTTTACGACAGAGAAAGCAACCCATCAATCAAATCGGAAATAATTTCGTGTTTTTATAAAAAATATGGAAGTACAAAGTGATCAGGAGCCACTGTTTGAGTTGGAAGCGTTAAATTTAATTTTTAAAGGGTACAATTGGAGTAGGTAACTGTCGGTTGTTGACGGCTTGACAATGACAGCTATCACTTTACAAGCGTCATTTGACATTTCAATTTCAAATTAAAACGCTACTTTTTATTCACATAACCTACAATCTATCGCTGTTCAGGTTACGTCAAATAAATTAACTGAACATTATATCCGGTTGTTGCAAGTGGCAAAATGTTAACTCTATTGCCAACTCAAACAGTTATTCTTGAACATTTGTAGATGCAATACATTCCCTCTTTTAGTTTCCAGTTTCTTTTTATGAAATAAAACTTAAAAATATTCTTTCTAGAAAAAAAACCTTAATCCCTAAAAATTTGAAAAAAAAGCCCTTAGAAAGGGATTTAACTTTTAAGTTGGCAACACTGGGTACACGGACGCACTGTGGAAATACCAACGTTATAAGATGAAAATCACTAACGCAACTGCGCACTTAATTCTGTATTAACTCGAATTGCTTTATTATAAATAATTTTATGTAACAAAAATCAAGTTGATAGTAAAAGAAACGAGTAAAACTGCACGTTCGCATTTAAAATTTAAATTATTTCATAATATTACTTTAAAGTTATAATATCCGAAACACAAAAACAATAATTTAATAAAGCAACTCATTGATGAATAAACACATTACTTGCTTTCATTTTGAAATAAATATCTAAATATATTATGTAAATTATAGTTAAATAATATATTAGAATGACCAACGATGGTGTACTGGAAAAAAATATTTTATTATAATTTCTTGTACATTAAAGTTATAATAAAATTTACAATAAAAATCAGCTATCATCTGAACTCTCATGTTTTCTTTGCTTACTTTTTTTTCTCTGCTTTTTATCATCTTCACAGTCGTTAGAACTTTTATGTTTTCGTTTTTTCTTTTCCTTAACATCATCCTCACTAGCATCACTGGACTCTTCAGTGCTATCATATTTATTCTTTTTCGTTTCCTTTGGGTGCCTATGCTTTGTACTTCTTCTGTCTTCATCACTGCTGTGATCTCTTTTCTTCTTATCGCTTTTATAACTCCTGTTATCTGCTTTTTTATATCTATCTGATTTCTGCTTGTATTGATCTATATGATCCGACTTTCTTGATTTTTCGTCTGAATATTCTCTCCATCCCCTACGTTGAGTTCTATGTTTCTCTTCCACTGTGTTGTTTCTGGATTTAAAGTAATGATTATCTCGCCTGTCTCTTGAATGACTTCTCCGTCTCCTTTCTTTAGAACGAGAACGGCTCTTATACCTTTTCTCCTTAGACTGTCTTCTTTCTCTGGAACGACTTCGCTTCCTTCGATCATAATGTGACCTCTCACTTTCAATACTTCTTTCCGGAGTATTTTTGCGTTTATGGTCACCGTTGCTTCTTTTATATTTACCTTTTCCAATGTCATTCATGATATCATCGGCTCTTTTGCCTTTGCTGTCATAAGTAGTGACCCCTCGCCCCTTACCATGCCACTTGACTTTAGCAACAGACTGCGAAAAATCCACGTGTATTCTTCGGTCATCGATCAAGACATTGTCCATTTTAAAATACGCATCCTCGCATGATTTACGGTCTTCGAATTCCACGAACGCATACTGCAATGAGTCGCCCGTCTTCTTATCACGTATGACTTCGCAAGACTTAATTTTACCGAACCTGCTGAAGATTATTTCCAAGTCATCGTCTGTGGTAATCGGATTTAACTTGCAGACAAATAAAACGTTCTCGGGGGGCGTCATTTCTGCATCTGGGATGTCCCCGACCATCTCGAGAATTGTCGCCCTCGCCTTGGCTTCTTTCTCAGCTAGAATCTCATCGACTTCTTCAGCAGTCTTACCTTCTACTTCGTCGATGTCTTCATCGGGTGCTATGCGGCCACCTTGCATGCGTTCCGCGCTTGGAGACGGTGATCGCGAAGGAACCCTGAAGTACTCAGGGTCGGAAAACGGATCATCTAACACAACAGTGTGTGTTATCCTTATGTCTTGGTAGGGCCGATTGTCTTGATCGCATATGGTTTCGTTCAGCAGCTCCAAAACATCCATGCCTTCCATCACTTCACCAAACACACAGTGTTGTTCGTCGAGGTAAGTCAAATCGGGGCCTAGCGTTATAAAAAACTGCGACCCAATCATTTGATTTTCACCGACGAATGAAACTAGGCCCGTCGTTGTGTGTTTGATGCGGGGATTCTTTTCGGCTTCGAAGTACCTCTTCAGGGGGCCTTCGAGCACGCCAAAAATCGACTCGCCTCCGTTTCTTGTACCGGTCGGGTCACCGGTTTGAGCTATGAAGCCACGGCTGATTGTGTGAAATAGATTGTAGTTGAAGTATTTCATTTTGCATAATTTCAGGAAATTTAGGCACGCCCTGGGTCTTTGCTTTACGAAAAGGTCTATCGTTATGTCTCCAAGAGTTGTTTCCAATACCACCGACATGTTTTGAGGTTAGATTGCCCTGAAATCAATAGTTCATTAGATTTAATTAATTAAACTGTTTAATTGGGCTAAATAGTTGATCTGAAAAAGTATCTCACCTTATATTGAATGTAATTATTTCAATACAATTCGCATTTTATATTTGGTTACAGTTGTATATCCAAGATGCAAACCTAATTTATAAAATTCATAACGTTTAATAATTAACTGATTGAAATATAAAATTCGTTTTTTAGGACCGTTCATTAAATTTTATGTTTAATTAGTTCCTGTGTATAGTAGAGAAATAAAAAATTACTTTTTAATAATTACAGGTGTTATTCTTGAATGAAAACGATAACGATCGCTAGATGGCGCTAGAGTCAAACGTCGATTTGACAAGACTTGAATGCGCCCTGTAATTTCATGAGATTATCTATGAGAGCTGCTGAAATGAAAACTTTTTCCTGTAAAATCATTCAAATTGCAGTTGGTTTAACACACGTTAATTTAACTTTTCGTTTCTAGATTACAACTGTGACCTTATTAACAGATTTCGGTTCGAGTCCTATCAAACTTCTGTACAGGACAGGATTTATCATTAATGACGAAAAGGGAGCATTCTTTGCCTCTACCATTAATTACAAGTAAGTTAAGTGTCATCTTTAAAAATTTAAAATTATTTTACGAACATATTGCTATAGTCTATTTTTAAGTTAAGAGGAGTAATTTGAATTTTGGCCGCCAAAAATTGACAAAGTTATTGGGTGTTTAACAGCCGGTTTTACATAAGCCTTCAATTTAAACGAAAAAATTAACATTATTCATAATTCATGTGACAATTTCAGTTAGTTTTAAACTTGTAAGCAAATTTGTTGATAAAATTGGTTATTTGAAGAATTTGTAAAGGTTTAAATTAATTTCTGATGTAGTATTACAGTGTGAACCTATCTACGACAGGCCGACTGTTACAGGCTGTTACTACTCCTAGTTTAAAAATAGACTATAGCTTTTTCAAAAGCTAATTGCGTTGTGGACTAGTGTGCACTCAAAGTATCTTCATCCCTTACTATTACAACTGAAATAAAAAATAAACGGCAAATGAAATTTTTGCAATTGTAAATTTGGTTGTATATGTCAATTAATAGTCTAATTGTAACTAATTGTGATTTTCTTGCTCTTATGTTGTCTTACAACAGCGATTGGTACTTTTGTTAATCAAATTATCGTTTGTCACAATTTAGTTGTGATGCAATTTTCAAACAGGACCATCCATCCATTACGAAACGAACAAGGAACCACATTTAGGTATAATTCATTCAATAAAATGTTGGAAAAACATAGAATAGATCCAAAGTAACACAAAATAACATAACCTAAAAATTAAAGTCCCATTTACAAGATACGGAAATGAAAGAAGTCACTTTTCCAATGAATATATTGAAAAAGAACGTAATTTCCCGTTTTTTATTGATTTCAGAGCTGTATTGAGGTTAAATCAAAATGCAAATAAATACTCTCAGTGCAACCAGTGCAGGTGAATCGAAAACGCCTCAAATGATCTAGGTAGTAAGTTTTTAAACTTGTAAGTTGGTGACATTGGCAACTAACTCAACGATAGATAGCTACACCACTGCGCATTTTCAATACAAAAATGGCAATACATCTTTTATTTGTAAAAAAACACTAATTTTGAGTTTAATAAATACAGTGAAACCTATACAATCCAGCTACATCGAAATCATAACAAATTTTTACTCTGGCAACATTTGTAATATGTAATAAACAGTCAATATATTTAGTTATACAAAGTGTTCAAAATAATCGAAAGACACAATTTCTCAATCGATAGTTTATTTTCAAAAACTGGTGCTAGGCCAAACTTAACACTCTTAATGGGAAACGCATATTTTTAGAGGATTTCGATAAAAATTGACCTCGGTGCCCGGAGCTCGATTTTTGTTACAAAATTAATGGTGAAGACGTCTTATACCGTTTCGGAGCTACAAGTGTTTTTCGTAATTCAGAAATTTCTAAAAATTATCGTAGCTCTTTTGTTTTTGAAAATTTTTGATTTCTGTAAATACTTTCTTTTTGGAGTAGAATTCATCGATCTTAATTACAAATTTCTGAAGCACATAATTTTCGAGATATAAGCAAAACTTCCGAATTTTCATATGGAACAGCCTGTATATTTTTATATTTTCGAAAAGAGCCTAAAATTATTTCTTCAAAAATATATTATAGTTGATATATTAATCAAAACGTTTGCGAGATGTTAGCTTTTCAACATTTTTGTAATATTTCAGTAGGCTATGACTTATTATAGAAACAATTGACGTTCTTTTGCATAAACAAAAGAGCTACGATGGTTTTTAGAAATTGCAGAATTTCGAAAAACACCTTGTATCTCTGAAACGGGACAAGATATCAAAATGCGTCTTCACCATTAATTTTGGAATAAAAATCGAGCTCCAGGCATCGAGGTCAGTTTTTATCTAACTCCTCTAGAAATAGGTGTTTCCCATTAAAAGTGTCAAATTTGGCACACCTGTAGATACTTTTTTACCATGGGCGGCGCATGGGAAAACATGCGGGGTATTTTAAAAAATTAGGCGTCGACAAAGTGTTTATTGTGACCCCACCCACAAAATTGTCAATTGCTCAGATTAAATCTGACGTCATCAACTTTCCCAATCGCTGGTTGGCCAGGTGGTTTAGCGTGACTGTTGATTTGCCGAATTTTTGCACGTCGACGGTTCGCCTATTAGTATAGAATTTGACATTTGCTTAACGATTTACAATTACATTTACTATAATTTTCCAAGTTTTTCACAATTCGAATTGTTTGCTGCAATAATAGGTGAGACATTTTCGTTGTCAAACTTTAAATGTAAAATGTCGATAAAACAGAAACCGATAATCGACACATTTTTTTTTAAAATAAGTTTCATAGGAAAATTAGTTTTTTTTCGATCGAATTGTATTAACTGTTTGGAATGGTGAAAACCAAAAGGCTAAAATTAAAAAAAGAAATAATAAAATATTTGCACAAAATTGACAGGACATTGGCGAGATTAAATCTGACGTCATTAAGTTCCCTAATCGCTGGTTGGCCCGGTGGTTTAGCTTGACTGTTGATTTGACGATTTTCGGCACATTGACAGTTCGCTTAACACTAGAATTTGACATTTAATTAACGATTTACACATTTACAATTATATTTAATATAATTTTGTAAGTCTTTCGCATTTCGAATTGTTTGCTGCAAAAGCAAGTAGACGTTTTTGTTGTCAAAGCAAAAAATAAAACAACATAACCTCAACTTTAAATATAAAATGTCGACAAAGTAGAAACCGATAATCGAACGACACTTTTTTTAAATAAAAGTTTCATAGGAAATTTAGTTACTTTTATTTTCGATCGTACTGTATTAGCTGTTTGGAATGGCGAAAGCCGAAAGACAACTAAAATGAAAAGAAAAAAATGGCACAAAACTGTCTGGAATGGGGAGAACCATAAGGCTAAAATTTCAAAAAATAATAAAAATTGGCACAAAATTGTCACGACATTGGTCAGATGCAATCTGACGTCATCAACTTTCCCAATCGCTGGTTAGACAGATGGCTTAGCTTGATTTGACGAATTTTTGCATGTTGACAGTTCGCTTAACACCATAACACCAGAATTTGACATTTGATTAACGACTTACATATTTACAATTATATTTAATATAATTTTCCAGGTTTTTCAAAATTTGAATTGTTTGCTGCAATAGCAGTTACACGTTTTTGCTGTCAAAACAAAAAAAATATATACAGTTCTTGTAACCAACCAACCGATTTTCGTCATTAATGACGTTAAATCAGTACCAACTGAACTCAAGATGTTACGTACGATGTATTCGTTGAAATTCAGTAACATTTTGTTACTACAAGTTTTTTAAAATGACAATGTTGCCGCTTCAATTATCACTAACTACCATTCTGTTTCTGAAGTTACGTAACTTTAACTAACATGTTCTTTGTAATTTAAATCATAAGTGTTTGATTAAAAGTCGGATGTTATAAAGAAATATGAAAATTAAGTACGTACAACAAATAGAACACGTACATAACCTATACACCGTCACTCCCCGGTCGTATGTAAACACTTCAATACTTGGCAACGTTCTTGTAGCATTACGTCATAAATATGAATGACGAAAGTTGGTTGGATGTTTACAAGAACTGTATAACCTCAATTTTAAATATAAAACGTCGATAAAGTAGAAACCGACAATCAATAATTGTTCTAACAACACATTTTTTTAAATAAGAGTTTCATAGGAAAATTAGATACTTTTATTTTCGATCGTATTGCAGTAACTGTTTGGAATGGTGAAAGCCGAAAGACAACTAAAATGAAAAAAAAAATTGGCACAAAACTATTTGGAATGGTGAGAACCAAAAGTCTAAAATTTAAAAAAATTATGAAAAATTGGCACAAAATTATCACGACATTGGTCAGATTAAATCTGACGTCATCAACTTTCCTAATCGCTGGTTGGCCAGGTGGATTGGCTTGACTGTTGATTGACGATTTTCTGCACGTTGACAGTTCGCTTAACACTAGAATTTGACATTTGATTAATGATTTACACATTTACAATTATATTTAATATATTTTTCCAAGATTCTCATAATTCGAATTGTTTGCTGCAATAGCAGGTGAGACGTTTTTGTTGTTAAAGCAAAAAAAAAACATAACCTCAACTTTAAATATAAAATGTCGATAAAGCAGAAAACGATAATCGATAATTGTTCAAACAACACATTTTTTTAAATATAAGTTTCATAGGAAAATTAGATGTTTTTATTTTAGATCGTAATAATGATGACAATTTTTTTAAGTTTTTAAAATAAAATTGGTTGCCATTTTGTTAATATTCATACGATTTTAGGCCGCTAGATGTCGAGACTTAAACTGTTGTTAATAATTGCTATCAAGTTTTTATGAGAATTGTGCAAAGAAATTCACTTTTATTAGAGAAGTTTAGAATGCAAAATCGAAAGTAAAATTTTGATTTGTAGACATTTTAGCAGAAATAAGTTTTTAGTGTACTAATTGTACACACCTGTATCTGCGCCGTAATTTTATAAATATTTTTAATTTTACTGCTTTTTTACTCGTAGTTAAAATAAGAAAAACTAAATTATTTTATCGGTTTATGATAGGTTGATTACCAATATTATTTATTTACAATTGTTAGGACGATTAAAAATAATGCCGTAAATTGTTCTAATAAAAATATTTCACTTAAATTTATATTATTTCAATAAACTTTATTTAATTTTACTAATTTATACAAAGTAGTAAACAATTGATTTTTAATTACTTTACATAATGGTATTTGCTGGCTGAATTTTTAATTTTTCCTCTCGTGCACTATCACACATGTACATACCTAATTCCTAACAGAATCTTATAACTATTACATGGAAGTTGGCACAGTGAATATTTGATCAAAATCGAGCTCTCTCCTTGATCGTGTATAGTACAAACTAACTGAGTTAATTGTCAGTAATTATATTTGACACTGAAGGTGTCTTGTAGACCTGCATCTGACTTTGACGCTAAATTAAGTTTTGAAAACTTAACTTGGGGTGACGAACCCTCTGGGAGTGAGAAGTTCAAGTTGTGCCACTTTACTTGCAAATTTCGCACACGCTTCCGTCTACTTACGTATTTATTATTACAATCAATTTGTTCGCGTTGTCTTAAGCTCGTTAAACGAAATAGATTTGAAAAGAGAGCACGGAAAAAAAAACAACCGACTCCGACTCTTAAGCAATTCTTTTGTTTCCTTGGTGAGATTACACCGACGCTGGTGTACCAAAATATAACCAAGGAAACACGATGAAAAATTCATGTCGTCTTTTTAAGGCCAGGCTCCTAAAAAGAATTTTAAATGGATTCAAATGGTTTTTATGTCCCTTGACATTTATTTAAAAATCTTTTCATCAATTATTTTTCAAAGACGGAGGCAGAAAGGGAATTGTATATTATTTTCCTTTTTAATGGTTTTACATTATGGCTCGCTTAAAATGTGTAGGTGGGTAGGATTTCTATGTAATTACTTTTAGCACAGTAATATTAACGTATTTAATGTTTTTAATCCTGATTTTTGAAATAATGTTTTATGTAAATTAACATTAACGCTTTGTGATTTTTGTGATGTTTATAGTTATACTCTTTTCGTATACGGTAAGTGTCAGGCGCCTATTGTCACATCGTCGATGTTCGTTTACATGGGGCGATAGAGATTTTAGATTTATTATAACCGTTTATAGACTTATTTTTAATGTTCGTTTTATATAAATGCGTGTCAGCCGTTTTTCTTTTGAGAAATGTATCTCTTGTAGTTCACGATCGTTTTCCGTTTCGTTTTTGTTAAAAAGAAAACAAAAAAGGCACAAATTATATAGAGCTGATCATCTTTTATTTGTTTTTTTTTTAAGTTTAATGAATAATCCGATATTATGTTTTTGTTTTCTTTTTCGTTTAAACAAAAAATATACAATTAAAAACGCAAAGAAGTAAATAAAGTCTTTAATCTTTTTAATAGAGAGAGGACCTACTTTCGCCTTTCAACAGCCGATCGTTTGTTTCGTTCTTGTTCTGTCTAATGAATTTAATGAATGATTCAAGCAGTTTCAGGTTTTACGTTTTTGTTTCAAAAAAAAAAACAAAGAAGAAACAAACAAGAGCGCTAAAAAGAAAATCAAATAGACTTTTGTTTTTTAAATGAAGACGTGCTTTCGCTCCTGAAGACCTGATCGTCTTTTGTTGTTCAGAAAAAATACAAATAAGAGTGTTAAAATGAAAATTAAATTTTCTTTTGTTTTTTAAAAAAAGACGATGTTCTTTTTCTCCTCGAGAGCTGATCGTCTTTTGTTGTTTTTTTTTTAATTTAATGAACGATCCAAGTAATTTTAGAATTGTTTTGTTCTTTTTAAGTTTGAATAAAAAAGATACAAGTAAAAGAAAAATAAAACAAAAAAGAATACAAAAAAGAAAAGAAAAATGTACAAGCTAGAGCTGATCATCTTTTATTTATTTATTTATTTTTTCAGTTTAATGAATAATCCGATGTTTTGTTTTTTGTTTTCTTTTTTCGTTTAAACAAAAAATAGCCTTTAATCTTTTTAACACAGAAAGTACTTTCACCTTTCAACAGCCGCTCGTCTTTTGTTTCGTTCTTGTTTTGTTAATGAATATAATGAAAGATCCAAGTAGTTTCAGGTTTCACGTTTTTGTTTCAAAAAAAAAAAAAAAACAACGAAAAGAAACCAACAAGAGCGTTAAAATGAAAATCAAATAGACTTTTGTTTTTTAAATTGTAGACGTCCTTTCGCTCTTCAAGAACTGAACGTCTTTTGTTTATTTATTTTAGTTCAGATAATTGTTTAATTTTTTGTTGTTTAGAAAAAATATAAATAAGAATGTTAAAATAAAAATCAAATTTTCTTTTGTTTTTTAAAAAAGAAGACATTCTTTTTCTCCTCGAGAGCTTATCGTTTTTTGTTTTTTCTTTTTTGTTTAATGAACGATCCAAGTAATTTTAGATTTATTTTGTTTCTTTTATGTTTAAATAAAAAAAAAATTGATTTTTATTTATTGAATGTAGACTTTTTTCCGTTTTTCAAGAGCTGATCGTCTTCTGCTTCGTTTTTGCGTTGTTTAATGAAATGTTCCAAGTAGTTTCAGGTACATAATCGTTTTTGTTAAAAAACAAAAACAAAAAAAGATACAAATAATTATAATAATAATAACTTTTGTTGCAAATCGGTTTTGATTGCAGTAGACACCTCGAGCATCCTCTGTACAGCTGTTTCGGTCCTATTTGGGGCCTCGTCAGCAGAAGCGTAGCTCGAGACTTCTTTCAGTACGCTTTGGCCGCCTTGTATGGGAGGACTTATTAAGTAGCAAACTCGCTTTGTCATTTCTTGTATAAAGTTGTATCAAAAAGTGATCGCAGGATGTCGCGATTGAAACTATTGAATAATAATAACAATATTTACTTTTTACCATACAACGGATGTTAAAAAATCTAGAACGGTAACGTCAGAGAGTACAATACAGTTGTATACATGTAAATAATGGGAATACATAACATTTTGTTAATGTGTAATGAAATTATATTTGAGAAATTCGTCAAAGTTATTCTTGTATCCTTTCAATCTGTTTTTTCTCTTGTTCTCTCGTCACCTTTCGGATTTCCTCTCTTTTTTTTTCCTGCTGATTCATGCATTCTCTGATTTTTGTTGCTAAATCACCATGACGTTCCCTGCAGTTCTGGTTTAGTTCTTGATCTGCTTTTGTCATTTTTTCCTCTACTCGTAGAATGCATGTTTTGTTTTCTATTTTTATCATTTCACTTACGTTGATCAGATCTTCCTTTATTTCGTCTCTCAGTCTCTTTATATCCAACGTGAATTTCTTATATATTTCATTTCTGGTTTCCACTTTTCCTGCTTGTTTTCCATTATTTTCTTATTTACTTCTTCAAAATTCTGTTTTATTTTCACGGTTGTTTGCTCAAATTTTTCTTGACTCTCCTGTATTTTCTTGTTGTTTTCCTATATTTCTTATTGTTCTCCTATATTTTTTGTTGAATTTCTTTGTTATTTTGCTCCATCTTTTCCATCATTATTGATAAAATACTCTTAACGTCCTCTCCTGTTTATTTTTCTTTTACTTCGATTTCTCTCGCTTTTTCCCCAATTTCCTCTCTTTCTTGTGTTACTCTCTCCACTCTTGGGCTATTGTCCTTGGAGTTCTTAATTTCCTTTCTGCCATTTTCTTTGCTTAAATTCAAATTTTTTTTTTCAAATTTTCCGTCGAGTCCCACGTTCGTGCGCCAATAATTGTAATGTTCGCCCCACGTAATGTAATTGTTTAATTAAATTTTTCAAAAAGATAATTAAGATTGCAATATGTAGCTAGATTTTGGGTACTTTCGCTTTAAAACATGGCCTGTTTTCTGTGCTTGATAATATACATACGTCAGCGGATGCCATGTAAAAAGTGCAATCGTTGCTTAAAACATTGATGAGAGGGCGTTAAGTGGAGGGCCTAAATGACCATGCAGAAACACCGTGTAATGAAGTTAAAAGTTCTTAGATTTTTTGAAGTTTTAAAATACAGTCTGATGCAATACAAATTGTCCAGATATGAAACTTTTTCTAGCCATTGAATGTCTTTGGTTTTTGGTGAAGTTTATTGGTATTATTTCTCTAGAATTACTTTTAGATTGAGTTATAAAGACAATAGTCGCGTTTCGATTGGAGGCTTAAAAGAAACAAAAAATAACTGGAAGTTTAAATTTCAAACCCCCGACTAAGTTGCGCATGAAAATCCCGCCGACGAGCTGGCAAACACAAAGGCAAAACATTTTACAATTTATCAGACATTGACAAGTACATCTGTCAACATTTACCACTTTGATTGCGTGCTAGATTACAATCGACCTGACAGTCGGAGTCACCCCAACACAGAGTTTCACGTCAGTCAATTGTCTGGACCACCCCCCCAAGTTATCATATATGCACCAAACGGTTGCGCTAGAGGAGGAAAATGTTTACAAGATTCGTTCTTATAGACAACTGCATTGAGAGCAGCCGATAGTGTTTGCGCGGTTAATATTTTATTCTCTTTGCTCGCGGCGTGGCGTGTGCACGGATTTTAGCGTGCAATATTTTAATGTGTGTGTGTGTACGTACATTTTCTACGTACATAAAACACACCGGGTCGTCGTGTAACGATTTCTTGATGAAACGAGCTCTCATGCACGATGATACATAGTAAATTCAGCGAGAACAAATCTAACCACCCCTTGGGATCCTGTCCGACACGGTCAGGCCAGATGCGACAATTCGATGGAACACGGACTGTCTGCAGAGGGTCACCTACGATCGGCCCTTTCTGATTGAATTAAGACCCCATTGAACTTATTTGGAATGGGAATTGAAACCGTTGTGTTCCAAATTGGCGTCGTTCTTACCTTATTATCTTCTTTTTAAACTAGCTACTAATTACATTCCATATAAACCGAATTAAATCAAGCAATTAGGCATCGGCGACGTAAAGACTGACACAACTAAAATAATTAAATAAATAATCAAGACAATAGAGGTCTCAAGTATGAGCCTTGCGGTAGGTACACCGGATTCTAATCATTTAATCACCATAACTTTGCTTATTTACTTATTTCATAAATCAATGTATGCAGTTTGTTATAAATTATTTGTGAACTTTGTAGGTGTAAATAAGAAAAAGGCGAGCTCGTCGAAGAAGTTTTCTTAAAAAGGTACACAACCCTAAATAAAATCGCAGCAGAAAATCGTTAAATTTTAACTGGAGTGTCGAAGTCGACATCTTGATTCATCTCGGCGTGAAACATCATTAAATCCGGAGCTAATGATGAGACGGCGTCGCAACAAGCTGCGAAGCAAGTCGCCAGCGCGCGCCCTAACGACCCGGAGCCCGGAGTCCGGCGCGTACGTCCCGACTTGCTCGGGGGCCTCGTCGACTTAACGAGTACAATTTTTAAGATTCTTTAGAAGAACGCCCTTTTGGCTTCTCCAACAAATCTCTGTACTCCGGTGTAGCGGGATTAAGCGAATTACCCGATTTCAATTTGGAGGCGCCTCTCTGCGAAAAATTCCCAATTGAAACATCGAATTATATTTAATTTTCGCCTGGAAATATATTTATTATTACCTTTTCGCGCTTCGCGCATCGTTCTACCTCGTGAACACGAATTGACACATTACAGTTCTATCAAAATGCACCGCATCGTTGTCTTCGTATTCCTGGTTACAGTAAGGGAACGTTCCCCCGGGATGATCACTTTGCATTGAGCGTGTAAGGAATATAAATCCTTTTATTTTACAGACAATCGTCGAAAAACGTACTTTGTAATAAAAATGAATTTCTTTAAGGTATATTTATTGGCGTAATTATCGTTGCAATCTTATCACTGTTTATTAAATTAAAAAAAATAATTTAATAATATAGGGTGTCCCAAATTCGATGATATTCTATAGGTATCTCAGTTAATAATGAAAATAGAAGAAAATTAAACAAGTCGATTTTAATAGTTCAATCAAAAGTTATTGTTGTTGTATCGTACAAAAAGAATGTTATTGCGATATACAAAAAAGACGAAAACACATAACATAATTGAATTGATTTCCGGTTGGAACCGCGTCATGACTGCTTCTAATTCCGACGTTTCGTTCTCCATAGCAGAAGAATTTCCTCAGGGCTGCTGCTGCTGCTGCTTCTCATTAGTCGATGAGGCTGTCTCGGTAGAAGCAGTCGTGATGCGGATCCAACCGGAATTTAATTCAATTATGGATAACGGCCGCGGAAGCCTACAAGTTAAAGAAAAAACATAACCTCAATTGTACAACAAAAAATGTCGATAAAATAAAAAAACATAATTGTGCTACCAACACAAACTTTTCTGAGTTAACTTCGAGGCAAATTAGATGACTTCTTCCATCATCTTGTACTTGTACAAATTTGTTTCTGGTATAATGTCAAAAAGGAATAAAATAAAAATGTAAAGAAAGGAAAAGAAAATGATCTTAGTTACAGAACTAAATTGGGTTACGCAATGCTAGATCACGATGAAGTAAAATCCTAAAATGAGAAACAAAAAGTCCCTAGTTTTCCCTACTATTCCTAACTATAGCAGAAAGACACAAAAACAAAAAACAAATAACGTAAATGTAGTAAGTAAATTCAAAATATGCTTAAATTATTGTTGGTGACAAATTCGTTTTAATTTTTTAACGAGCACTTTAAAAATTGCACAATTGCTCAACGTTTCACTATCCCATGACAACTTTGTGTATGGTATTTATTTTTTCGCTTCTGATGACGTTTTCAATTCTTTTTTTCTACCAAATCAATTTTTTTTCTTCTTTTGTTCATGTGATTTAGTATTTCGATGTTGTTTGTTTCGGTTGTCGTTTGTTTATTTGTTTGCATTGGTGATTTTTTTTTATCTTTTGTTTTTGAATCACTTCGCTGACGGAGAATCGTCGATCTTCGATTGTTTTCCGCTTAATTTGTTCTTCGTATTTTGCATTTCGCTTCTTTCTTATGTTTTTTCTTTGAAGATAAAGCGTTTTGACGTTTCATTTGTTTTTTCTGTCAAAACAGTTTGATGGCTCATGCGCTCTTCTTTTGTTCAAATAATTCATGTTGGCAATACTGGTGATTCTTTTTTTTTGTGAAAATCTGAGTTCAGACGTTTTCAATTGTTTTTTTTTCTGTCAAATCAATTTTTTTTCTTCTTTTGTTCATGTAATTTAGTATTTCGATGTTGTTTGTTTCGGTTGTCATTTGTTTATTTGTTTGCATTGGTGATTCCTTTTTTATTTCGCTTATCTTTTGTTTTTGAGGCACTTCGCCGACGGAGAATCGTCGATCTTCTATTGTTTTTCATTTATTTTGTTCTTCGTATTTTGCATTTCGTTTTTTTCTTATTTTTTTTTCTTTGAAAATAAAGCGTTTTGACGTTTTAATTGTTTTTTCTGTCAAATATTTCATGTTGGCAATACTGGTGATTCTTTTTTTTGTGAAAATCTGAGTTCAGACGTTTTCAATTGTTTTTTCTGTCAAATCAATTTTTTTTCTTTTTTTGTTCATGTAATTTAGTATTTCCATGTTGTTTGTTTCGGCTTTCGTTTGTTTATTTGTTTGCATTGGTGAGTTTTATTTTTTTTTATTTTGCTTATCATTTGTTTTTGGAACACTTCGCTGACGGAGAATCGTCAATCTTCTATTGTTTTCCGTTTATTTTGTTCTTCGTATTTTGCATTTCGCTTCTTTCTTATTTCTTTTGTTGAAAATAAAGCGTTTTGACGTTTCAATTGTTTTTTCTGTCAAATATTTCATGTTGGCAATACTGGTGACTTTTTTTTTTGTGAAAATCTGAGTTCAGACGTTTTCAATTGTTTTTTCTGTTAATCAATTTTTATTCATGTAATTTAGTATTTCGATGTTGTTTGTTTCGGTTGTCGTTTGTTTATTTATTTACATTGGTGATTTTTATTTTTTTTTAAATTTATTTTCCGTTTATTTTGTTCCTCGTATTTTGCATTTCGCTTCTTTCTTATTTCTTTTCTTTGAAAATAAAGCGTTTTGACGTTTCAATTGTTTTTTCTGTCAAAACAGTTTGATGCGTCATGCGCTCTTTTGTTCAAATAATTCATGTTGGCAATACTGGTGATTCTTCTTTTTTTGTGAAAAACTGAGTTCATACGTTTTCAATTGTTTTTTCTGTTAAATCAATTTTTCTTCTTCGTTTGTTCATGTAATTTAGTATTTTGATGTTGTTTGTTTCGGTTGTCGTTTGTTTATTTGTTTACACTTGTGATTTATATTTTTTTTTATTTTGCTTATCATTTGTTTTTTTGAGACACTTCGCTGACGGAGAATCGTCGATCTTCTACTGTTTTCCGTTTTTTTGTTCTTCGTATTTTGCATTTCGCTTCTTTCTTATTTTCTTTTTCTTTGGAAATAAAGCGCTTTGACGTTTCAATTGTTTTTTCTGTCAAAACAGTTTGATGCTTCATGCGCTCTTCTTTTGTTCAAATAATTCACGTTGGCAACATTGGTGATTCTTTTTCTTTTGTGAAAATCTGAGTTCAGACGTTTTCAATTGTTTCTTCTGTTAAATCAATTTTTTTTCTTCTTTTGTGCATGTAATTTAGTATTTTGATGTTGTTTGTTTCGGTTGTCGTTTGTTTATTTGTTTACACTTGTGATTTATATTTTTTTTTATTTTGCTTATCATTTGTTTTTTTGAGACACTTCGCTGACGGAGAATCGTCGATCTTCTACTGTTTTCCGTTTTTTTGTTCTTCGTATTTTGCATTTCGCTTCTTTCTTATTTTCTTTTTCTTTGGAAATAAAGCGCTTTGACGTTTCAATTGTTTTTTCTATCAAAACAGTTTGATGCCTCATACGCTCTTCTTTTGTTCAAATAATTCACGTTGGCAACATTGGTGATTCTTTTTCTTTTGTGAAAATCTGAGTTCAGACGCTTTCAATTGTTTCTTCTGTTAAATCAATTTTTTTTCTTCTTTTGTGCATGTAATTTAGTATTTTGATGTTGTTTGTTTCGGTTGTCGTTTGTTTATTTGTTTACACTTGTGATTTATATTTTTTTTTATTTTGCTTATCATTTGTTTTTTTGAGACACTTCGCTGACGGAGAATCGTCGATCTTCTACTGTTTTCCGTTTTTTTGTTCTTCGTATTTTGCATTTCGCTTCTTTCTTATTTTCTTTTTCTTTGGAAATAAAGCGCTTTGACGTTTCAATTGTTTTTTCTGTCAAAACAGTTTGATGCCTCATACGCTCTTCTTTTGTTCAAATAATTCACGTTGGCAACATTGGTGATTCTTTTTCTTTTGTGAAAATCTGAGTTCAGACGTTTTCAATTGTTTCTTCTGTTAAATCAATTTTTTTTCTTCTTTTGTGCATGTAACTTAGTATTTCGATGTTGTTTGTTTCGGTTGTCGTTTGTTTATTTGTTTACATTTGTAATGAATACTGGTGATTTTTAATTTTTTTTAATTTTCGCTGCCGGATAATCGTCGATCTTCTATTGTTTTTCGTTCGTTTTGTTCTTCGTATTTTGCATTTCGCTTCATTCATGTTTTTTTTTTTTGAAAATAAAGCGTTTTGACGTTTGAATTGTTTCCGTTTTGTTTTTTTTTTCTGTCAAATCTGATACGTCATGCGCTCTTCTTTTGTTCAAGTAATTTAGTATTTCGATGTCGTTTGTTTTGTTTGTTTCTGTTGTCGTTTGTTTGTTGACATTGGTAATGTAATATTGGTCATTCTTACACTTTTTTTTAATTTTGCGAACCATTTGTTTTTCGGATACTGCGCTGCCGGAGAAACATCGATCTTCTATTGTTCTTCATATTTTGCAATTCTTGCATTTCGGTACTTTCTTTTTTTTGCGTGAAAATCAAAGAGTTTCGACGTTTCAATTGTTTTTGTTTTGTTTTTTTTTTTCTGTCACATGAATTTTGATGCAACATGCACTCTTCGCTGCGTGACGTATTATCGATCTTATTTCGTTCTTGTAATCTAGTACGTTGACGTTGTTTGTTTCGGTTGTCGTTTGTTTGTTTACGTTAGTAATACTACTGATTTTAACTTAAAAAAAATTGTTAATACTTTGTTTTTTGAACACTTTGCTGCCGGAAAATCGTAGACCTTCCATTGTTTTCCGTCCATATTGTTCTTCATATTTTTCAGATCTTTGCATTTCGTCTTTTTTCCTTGTGAAAATCAAATAGTTTTTTGACATTCAATTATCTTTTTTTGGTTTTTTTTTGTCAAATTAACTTTGATACGTCAATTCAAAAATTCCCTTTTTCCTTTTTAAATAAAAAAGTACCTAGTTTTAGGGGTTTCTTCCATAATCTAGCAACACTGGTTCTGTGACCATGCGATGACATCAAGTTGTTAACTCTCAATAATTTTTTTTTTCGATCGCTTAGTGTTTTCGCACATTTGAATTAATGAGACTGTCAAAATCTTTTTAAAATGAGACTTAAAGCGGTGTTATAAGTTTACATTGTTGCGAACAAAATTATACAACATATAAATTGTTAGGATGAACGCCATCTCTTGACGGTCACGAGTTACATAATGACCAAGATGACCTGCGACACCCGGTATATCAATACAAACAAAATCACACTGAAATTTGATATAATTCGATATGGAATCCAAACGTAAACGAATTAATTTTTTGATTTAATTTATCCTTGCCAAATTCCATGTGAAAAATAAAAATCCTAGGCGGATGAACACCTGGCGTGGAACAACTGATATATTAATACAAACAAAATTTCACTGAAATTTGATATGATTTGATATCAAATCCAAATGTATACGAATATACAGAGTGTTCCTGGCTTCAGTTTATATTTCGCTTAGGCGATGCTCAATTGTACTTTTTTGTGAACTTCTACTAAATTTTCTACTAAATGGTCTGAAATGCTTCGTCTTCGATATACAGAGGAGTTGGCCTTGGAGAAAAATCGTTTGTCGTAGCTTGCAGATTCATTGCTCATATGTCAAAAAAGCTTTTAATCGTTAATTTCAATTGTTGGCCGACTCGTATTCGTTGGCGGAAGTGGCCAACGCAAAAAGATGTTTTGAAAGTAATATTTTCATTTTTAAAAGAATGTATTAAAATAAATTGTCTTAACTCAGTCCCTTCGCATAACCTAAATTTTATATTTTGACAGTACTTCCCTTAATCACAATACCTGTACAGTTCATTCTACGAAGCATGCTTTTGTTTCCAAGGCTGACTTGAGGCAGAATTTTGTTGAATACTCGATATATAGGGTGACTGTTAATTAACCCAACAAAATAGAACCACTAAAAGAAGCAATTTCGGAGAGTATGGGGAAAATGTTTCGAAAAATCTTTCGAGGAATATTAATTAAAAATTAGCCCCAAAATGACGACACGCCCCAGGTTAAAAATGAAGGAGCAGATGAACGAAATAAATACCCTCATAAAGTTTTTTATGGCTTTATGATACGGCGACGCGACGTGGTATCGTGAACTTGACCTTTAAGTGGAATTTCCCTCAACTAATGAACTAAAAACGAATATTTACTTGTAAATGGATGCAATACAAATCATCTGATGTAGATTATTTCACACAAAGGATAACAAGAGGCCCCACTTTCAACATCTGCTTTGACAGGTAAACAATGAACGACTAAAACGAAAAACAATTCAAATCGTCCTGTTAAGAATTTCTAGAATTTTTTTTAAATATTAATTTCAATTGTATCGCAAATAAAGTTTATTCTCACAAGCATTGTGTCAAATTATTAACAAAAATCTATTAAAAGTTTAACAAATTCAAGATTTGAGCAAGAACGGGAATTTTCTCGTCGCGCATTTGTAAAGATCCGCATGAGAAGTGTTCGCCATTGAACCAGTTGTTCAATATCGATAGTAAACAAATACATATGGATCAAATATTGCGTCCTCACTGAGCACAATTAATTATAAACTATTTAGAAGAATTTTTTTAACATTTTTCTCATATGCTACTTTTAGTGGTTCCATTTTGTCGGGTTAATTAACAGTCACCCTATATATTAATGAAACATAAACATAAGCAATGTACAAACATTAACTTAAATTAAAATACAAATATTAACTTAAATTAAATGAACTTAATGATTGATCCAAAAGTTACCCTGTATGTGTTGCTAAATCCTTCTTGAGTCTTCGTTTCCACCTGCATTTCCATTTCTAACTCCATCTAGCTTCCATTTCATAGACCACAGACGGTTCAGTTGATTTTGCAGGCCCCTGCGATTTATCTCCAGGCCATCTTACTCTTGCTGCTTTTATTGTGTTTGATTGGCGACGTAACCATTGTTACCGCAACAATATTTTTCTCACTAATTTATTAACCAAATTATTTTTTTGATTTTTCAAAAAAAAAGTTAGCCTATAAAGTAAGATCATTTAAATATCTTCGTAAAATATTATTAACCCTAAAACTTTCTTAAACAGCCCCTCATTGAACTAAATACTCTATTTTGCACCTCTTCGTTAATGTTCACCTCCATCCCGTTTTTCCCCCATCTCACGTCTCTCTCTTCTTTCAATAATGCGCAATTTGTCACATAATATCTCAATTTCCATCCTCGTCTGTCACACTTCTTCCAAACGATGCGGTCGTCCTTCTTGAGTGGCCCCGTCCTCCTCCGGCGCGAGAACTCCCGCCAGGATCCGTCTCTGTCTTCTGCAGTTTAATCCTTCTCGAAACACTCTCCATACTAATCCCGCTTGAAAGCTCCTTTGTTTTGTTTTAACCCTTTTGTTAGTCGGCAGGATAACCTTTTGGAAGAAGCTATAGAATACATAAGCCGTTCCGGCTTGAGCGAACGGCACGTCGCGTGCGCCCGTTTCTCTCTCGGCTGGAATTTCGGCAATAAATAAAATCTACGTGTCGGAAAATTGTCCGGTGGCAGTTGAAATCAGTGAAGTGTCCTTGCCTCCTCCTGCTTTGAACTATTACCTACCACGGTGCCCTGCTTAAATGTCAGCACTTAACGTTTTATTCAGATCTTCGAAATCATTTCACATTTCAAGTTTACGCCGGTTTATAGAAATTTTCTAAAAAGGAAATTAATAATGGACATTCATTAATTATTTTTTTTTTAAATAATTGAGATTGGGTTCAAAAATTTCATAATTTTTTTTGCTGTATTAGTCATGCATGTCTGACCTCAACATAGATTATGAAACGGGATAGTAAAGGGTAGAATAGGTTTAGAAAAGTATGAATAGGGCAAGACTTATAAAAAATTCTTTGAAGAATTTCCTTTTACTTCATTGCTTCTCTTTACTAGGTATCTCTCTTCCGCTTGTCGTTCTGTTATGTCTTGCTCCTATTTATTTTAAACCCAATTCCTTTGCCTTCTGCTTCAATTCTTTCCATCATAGTTCTCATATTTTTGATCGTTTTGTTATTATATATTTGATTTATTTATCTTCTTCTTTATGATGTCTTCCTCGTTCCTTTTTAAATTTTTAAAAAGTTTGAACTAAAACGCGGTGTTAACGCGTAGGCAAAAAGCTCCCCCCCTTAAAATTTTAACAAAAACAACCGTCGGAACTCTGAGAGAATGCACACACCCTCATCAACGTCCGCTTACATTAGAAAACCTAAAAACCCAAGAAAAAAGCCCCGGCATGCATATTTAAAATAAATTAGAAAGTTTTACGCAGCCAGAAAGCCCCGAGCCCGCTCCACTATTAGATCCGAAGCGACGGAGTGTTTTAAATTGCTGTATATGCTCCTGAATTAATGATCGCTGAAGATCGGATTAAAACTCATGAATACGAAGGGTCATTAACATTTTATTAGATGGATTTAAGGATTCTCAGGATACATTTTATTCCTGAAAGGAGGAGAGGATCCGGTGCGCGATCTAAATGGATGTGCTCCTATATGTGCCAGAGTATTAAGTTAATTGAACAGACTTTAGAGCCAAAAAAAAAACAAACTAATTAATTTTCCTGTTTCGTGAAACTAAATCCACACGCAGCTTCAATTTCGATATGTTTACCCTTAAAATCATTTTTTGTCTCATTCTCGTCGAATATAAGGGGTAAGATTGGCAAAGTAAATAGCTCCCTGAAGACGCGTCGAAGTTAAATGTCATAGAGAATTTCATATGTGGGAAAGACACGTTTAAACCGCGAGCTCGCAGCTTATCGGCATCCTTGTTTGGGACGACGTTCCTCCGAGGGGGTTGAAAAGAAACGGGGTATCGCGTGGTGCGCGTTGCGAGCGAACCCTGAGTTTTATGACTGCAGAATTTGTGTTAGGCAGCAGAGCGATATTTTGGTTTTTATGTATTTTGAGGGTTAACTACTAAACCGTCGGCGTGTTACAATTTTCTTGGATTGAAAAGGATACGTGTAAATCCCACGTGCCCCTGTTAAACGATTCATATCAAAACGAAATTTAATTTTACAAACACAAATTTTACTGAAATACTGCAAGTGGTTTTCCCATCTCAATTAATTTCCTGAAAAGTTCATTTCCTCCTGTCGTTGTCTCTTTTCGATTGAATCTCCATGTTTCACTTTCATGTAAAATATATCCAAGGACAATCGTGAAAATATTCGATGGGCATATGAGGGTGGTGTTCCGGTCGACCAATTTGCCTATTCAGCAGGTCTATCTACTGAGATCCAGGGTGGAGAAATCTGTGGAAAAAAAGATAACCTCTCTAGACATCGACAATGCATCCTTCGAGTCCTTTATCTCGGTTCTAAGGGGTAGAGGTGTGGAGGAAGTTTGCTCAGGAGGGTTGACTGTATGCTCAAAGGAAGGGTGGTCTATACATCGCTGCTGGACGACACTCTGATGGTGGGAGATTATCCTCAGGGAATATACTGTCCCTCCTTCCGGTAGAATCTCGTTATGGATGGGCTTTTGAGATGGCTTAGCGGTGAAGATTTTGATCCCTTACCAGACGTACAAAGGAAACTCAATACAACTGTCAGGAAAAGGCAAGTTGCCCTCAATGTAGTAATAAGGTGAGCTCATGACGAAGGTCTGGGGATCAGCCCTCAAAAACATTCACCTAGAGGCGGTTTGGATCCTCTGCGTCTTCGTATGAATGACAGAATCTTGTCGGGGGAAATAAAATACCTTGGAGTAATTCTTGACTTCAAACTCACCTGGAACCATTATTTAGACAAAATAGTAGGCGATCGATGACACTTTCGCGGTAGCCTACGACAAAACATGGGCCCTAAAACCAAGTATGGTGCATTGATTGTACACCAGAATGGTCACAGGCACAATAACTTACGCGTATTCGGTATGGTGGCCCCAAAGTCAAGCAGCAAACTACCAAACTTAGATTATCTATGCATAATAGTGTACAACGCCCACCACTGAAATGGAAACCTTTCTAGATCTCCTTCCCTTACACATTGTGATGAGGGGAGAGACAGGACATGTCCTCGTACCACCCACTTAATATGAGTACGAGTCATATAAGTATAGTTGCCAGCATAAAGAGTACTTTACTTGATATGAGGACGGGACTATATGGTTCTTGAAGGCATTAAACAGTAGATCCTTATCCTAATCGACAACCAAGCGGCTTTGAAGGCTCTAGTAAGCTCGAAGATTTCATCTAAACTGATTTAGAAATGTTCGGATGAATTCAATGACCTGCCGGAATATAACTTCGTCACGCTGTTGTTGAATGGACCTTTGACAATACATCCTTCGTCTCCATTACCTCAGTTCTAAGGAGTAGAGGTGTGGAGGAAATTTGCTACAGGTGGATGGACTGCATACTCAAAGGAAGTGTGAGATTATCCGCAGGGGATATACCGTCCCTCCTTTCGGTAGAATTTCGTTATGGATGGGCTCTTGAGATGCTTAGCGGTGAAGACTTTGATCCCTTACCAGACGTACAAAGGAAACTCAATGGAACTGTCAGGAAAATGTAAGTTGCCCTCAATGTAGTAATAAGGTGGGTTCATGTGGACAGTCTGAGGATCAGTCCTCAAAAACCATTAGTGTGCCATTCACCTAAACGGTTTGGGTCCTCTGCGTTTTTGTAAAAATGACAGAATCTTGTCGGGGTAAATTAAATACCTTGGAGTAATTTTTGACTTGAAACCACCATTTAGACAAAATAGTCAGGCGATCGATGACACTTTCGCGGTGGCCAGTTGAGCCTACGACAGAAGATGGGGGTCTAAAACCAGGTATGGTACATTGGTTGTACACCAGACTGCTCAGACCCACAATAACTTATGCGTCTTCGGTGTGGTGGCCCCAAGGTCAAGCAGGTAACCACCAAACTTAGAATCTAGGCATAATGGGAAACCCTTCTGAATCTCCCTCCTTTACACATTGTGACATTAGGAGAGGAAAGACGTGGACTTCAGCGCTCGTGTCATCCACTTAAGATGAGTACGAGTCATACAAATATAGTTGGCAGCATAAACAGTACTTTACTTGATATGAGGACGGGACTGCAAGGCTCCCAAAGGCAATATCAACCTGTCCATCAAGGATAAAATTAATTAAACTGCTGGGTATTGCAAACCTGAACAGGACCTTCTCCTGGAAGTCTGATCTGGTATACGGAAGGCTCCAGAATTGAGACTGGTGCCGGGTCTGGAATATTCGGCGGCTTTGAAGGCTCTACTAAGCTCAAAGATTTCACTTAAACTGATTTAGGAATGTTTGGGTGAATTCAATGACCTGTCGGAATACAACTGCGTCACGTTGGTGTCGCAGAGACCTTTGACAATACATAATCGTCTTCATTACCTCAGTTCTAAGGGGTAGAGGTGTGGAGGAAATTTGCTACAGGTGGATGGACTGCATGCTCAAAGGAAGGGTGGTCTATACATCACTGCTGGACGACGCTTTGATGGTGGGAGATTATCCGCAGGGGGTATACTGTCCCTCCTTCCGGTAGAATCTCGTTGTAGATGGGCTCTTGAGATGCCTTCGCAGTGAAGAAGTTCGATGGCGAGAGGTTGTCCGCAGGCGATCGGTGACACTATCAAGGTGACCAGATGAGTCTACGACAGAACATGGGGCCTAAAACCAGGTATGGTGCATTGGTTGTATACCAAAATGGTCACACCAACAATAACTTATGCGTGTTCAGTGTAGTGGCCCAAGGTCAAGCAGGAATCTATCAAACTTAGAATGTCTAGGCATAAGGGAGGCCACCACTGCAATGGAAATCCTTCTAGATCTCCCTCCTCCACACATTATGATAACGGGAGAGGAAAGACGAGGACTTCAGTACTTGTGTCATCTTCTTAACATGAGTTCGAGTCATACAAGTACCGTTGGAAGCATAAAGACTCCTTTACTCGATTTGAGGACGGACTATATGGCTCCCAAAGGCAACGTAAACCTGTTCACCAAGGTTAAAATTATTCCTGGAAGTCTGATCTGGTATACGGACGGCTCCACAACTGATACTGGTTTCAATGAGAAACAAATTTTATTATTACAAAAAATGAACTCCCGCGTTTGCAGTTGGCGTTGGCTCGGTAAATGTCGGTGCTCTGAACATAACTATAACCAGTTTTAAGGTTACAATTTTGTTGTGGAATTAATTCTCTCTCGTTTCTGTTTTATTAATGAATTAAAGCGACGAATTAACGAGAAGTTCGAAGAAATAAAGTCAGGAATCGAGTTTTAAAATGTATTGAATCCGATGGTGGGTTCTTTTATAACCTCAATTTACTTTGCTGTTTATTTTTGTTCGTGTGACACATGCAATTAATAAGTAAGGACATACTTTGTTTGTTGCTATTTCAAGTCATGGCCAACTCCAGACGTGGGTGTTTTTAAACACACGTTATTAACAGAAATTTGTACAAAGTCTAACAAAATCCAATACGTGCTTTCGGTGTGTTATTTTTTAAATCGAAGGAATTACCCGTTGTTTTAAAGTTTAAAAAGAATAATAAGAAGACGGAGAAAATAAAGTAAAATAGCAACAAAACGTGCCACAATGAATTTCTACAAAAATGAAAAAGAAATAAGCCAAGCGCGAAAATTAGCGTATTTTTTTGGAGGGAGGTTCACTTTTTACAGTAAACTAAAAGAAAATCTATACTGATTGTGCATGTGTAAATTTTCAAATTGCATAAATTAATCATAAATCGTGTTATGCCGTAACTACAAGAATATTTTTCTTAGGTACTAGACTCTTTAAAAAAGAATTACGATATCGCCATCTATTTTTTTAAATTTGTATTCGAAGTGAGTCTTTAGCGTTATAGTAATTTACACAACAGATGGCGCTGTAGTCATTTCAAGCAACAAATTGAGCTATAATAATTTTTTTTTATAGTTTAGGCAAAAAACTGTTTTAAAAAACTTCTACAGCGCCATCTGTTGCTTAAAATATATATTCGAAGTGAGTCTTTGGCATTGTAGTAATTTACTCAACAGATGGCGTTGTAGTAATTTTAAGCCACAAATAGCGCTGTAGTATTTTTTAAACAGTTTATGTCGAAAAGTGTATAAAAGAAAAACTACTACAGTGCCATCTGTTGCTTAAAATATATGTTCGAAGTGAGTCTTCAGCGCTGTAGTAATTTTAAGCAACAGATTACGTTGTAGCATTTTTTTAAACAGTTTTGATCCAAAACTGTTTGAAAAAACTACTACAGCACCTTCTGTTGCTTAAAGTTTATAATTTGCGTTATAGCAATTTATGCATCATAAGGTCCTATAGTAATTTTAAGCAACGTATTGCGCAATAGCAATTCTTTTATACAGTTCATGTCCAACATTGCTTTAAAAAAAAACTACTACAACGCCATCTGTTGCTAAAAATTTATGAAAATTAACTAAAATTGTGTAACTGGCAATATAGAAAGTGTTAGGAAAGAGTTGTCTACGAGAAAAGAAAAGAAAAAAGAAGGAAAAAGGAAGAGAAAAGAAGGAAAGAAAAAAGGGAGGAAAAAAAAGAAGAAACAAAAAAAGAAGGATAAAAAGCGGAGAGAAAAAAAAAAGAAACTTGATTTTCTAAAAATTTATATTTGAAGTGAGTCTTTAATGTTGTAGTAATTTACGCAACAGATGGCGCTGTAGTATTTTTTGAAACAGTTTACGTCGAAAACTGTTTTAAAAAACTACTACAGCGTCATCTGTTGCTAAAAATTTATGAAAATTAACTAAAATTGTGTAACTGGCAATATAGAAAGTGTTAGGAAAGAGTTGTCTACGAGAAAAAAAAAGAAAGAAGAAGGAAAAAGGAAGAGAAAAGAAGGAAAAAAAAAGAAGAAACAAAAAAAAGAAGAAACAAAAAAAAAGAAGGAAAAAAGCGGAGAAACAAAAAAAAGAAGGAAAAAAAGCGGAGAAAAAAAGAAAAAAAAGAAACTTGATTTTCTAAAAATTTATATTTGAAGTGAGTCTTTAGTATTGTAGTAATTTACGCAAGATGGCGCTGTAGTATTTTTTGAAACAGTTTACGTCGAAAACTGTTTTAAAGAACTACTACAGCGCCATCTGTTGCTTAAAATTTACATTCGAAGTGACTCTTTAGCATTGTAGTAATTATACTATAGTAATTTCTAGCAATAATTTTAAGCAATATACTGCACTGTAATATTTTTACAAAATAATTTAGGTCCAAAACTGTTTAAAGAAAAACTACTACAGCGCCATCGATTGCTTCAAATTTATATTTGAAGAGAGTCTTTAGCGTTACAGTAAGTTACGCAACAGATAGCGTTGTAGTAATTCTCTTTTAAACAGTTTATGTCGAAAACACTGTTTTAAAGAAACTACAGCGCCATCTGTTGATTCAAACTTATATTAGAAGTGAATTGTAGTACTTTACGCAACAAATGGCGCTGTAGTAATTTTATGCAACAGATTGCGCTGTAATCATTTTTTAAACATTTTAGGTCCAAAACTGTTTTAAAAAACTACAGCGTCATTTGTTGCTTAAAATTTACATTCGAAGTGAGTCTTTAGCGTTGTAGTAATTACACAACAGATGGCTCTGTAGTAATTTTAAGCCACAGGTTGCGTTGTAGTAATTTTTTTAAACAGTTTACGTCGAAAACTGTTTTAAAGAAAACTACTGCAGCGCTATCTGTTGCTTAAAACTTGCACTCGAAGTGATTTCTTTTTTAATTATAGTTCGCTTCGATGTAAGTAAAAAGTGAGCAGCAAAAAATCAGATTAGAGTGGGTGGTGCAAAGAAGACGTTTGTCTGTGATGAACTGTCAGATCAGCCTGACGCCGCGTTAATCACAGACATACATTTTCTTTGCACTGCCTACTCTAATCTGATTTTTTGTTGCTTTTGAAAACGTGTAATTGACTTTAATTAATCTTGTAGCGGTTAAAACACTTATACGACGCATTCATCATCAGTGTGCAACTGTGTGTTATTAGTTCACGGTCAAGTTTTACCACCGAATAATTTTGATTTCCTACTTAACACCATAAACGTTTATTGCATGCTTTTAGAAACTTTTGGTTTTCATCTTATGCAAGGGCGTAACGTGGGTTTCAAGTAAATTAATTAATTATAAATTGTTGTATAGAATTTTTTAACGTTTTCTCCATGTTCTGGGAAGCCTCTTTCAAGCTTGTATTTTTTGTCAGCCTTTTCAAGAAGCACCCTGTACATGAATGTAGAGTTCTAATAAAATTTTCCTGTCGTGGCTACTTAAGATTATTTTTTGACAGAGATTTTGTTGAACTTACAAACGTAATTCTTCTTGGCAGCTTATTTTTCATTCCGAATTTATCTTGACTCTAAAGTTGACGTCCTTTTAAAAAAAATGAAGGTGTGCAAGGAAAAAAGTTCGCGACGATTATAAATATTTGAAAAGTGGTCGAAAAAACTTGGTATCCAAGAGTAACGTATAGCACACACCACTTCGGAAAAATTAGATATTTCTCACCTTCCAACAGCAATAAAGACATCATTACGTGCAACTCGAGCGCAAAAGAAAGACGAAGCCCCGTCTTAAGTACGTGTGCTGCAAGAATTACGTACTGACGTGCCGGACGAGCGGCAAAAAGGGTGACGCTTTAAAGAGACAAAACGTCGCGCAAGAAACGTGCGGGAAAGAGAAGTCCGCAAAAAAATCCCGAAGACGTCTCGCAAGTAAACGAGAGAGATGGGGAGCGGACTCCGCGAGCACGCCAGAAAGAGATGGGCTCGCGCAAAAAAGGCGAAAGACGTCGGGGCGCTTGCGTCGTAGGTTTTGGTAAACCTCGAAGAAACGACGCTGGTTTGAGGGTAAAAATCCAGCGTCTTTCCTGGTTGGTGGCGGAGACGGCGGTGTCGGTCTACCTCAACATGCCACGCCCAGATCCTCACCCCACGGCACCCCCTCGAAGCCCTAAGCGACCCACGATGCCCCCGCGACGCACTTTTATACTATTTCTTAATGTCAGATCATCTCGCGTCGCGAAAAGAACTTTGGCGGAAAAACGGTTGCGGACGTCTTTTGCGAACGTTCTGTGCGCGTTGACTTTGACTCTGCGAGTTTCGAAAAATATTTACACACACGTACAAATATATTATTGTGGTTCTCATTGTCACTCTAATTTACATAATAGGTAAATACTGTTCTAATTTGTTGTATAAATTTGAATGCGCGCATTGTTTCGTTAAGTGCTTTTAATTAACAGCGGATTTCAAACATGCACCTCAAATTATCTCATTTGATGGTAATTATGCCACATGGCTTGGATTAGGTAACTACCAATTTCTGATGACCTTTAACATCGTCAGTGAAATCGCGATGACATTTTGGAAAACGTTTTTTGAAAAGAAATTTAATATAGTAGCGAAACTTCAAAATTATGCGCTTTATTAATTAATAGCATAGGTGGTTATTTTTTGTACCAGAAAAAGTTGCTGAACCATAGGAAGAGGGTCCAAAAAGTGTTTCGGTCTTAGATGGTTTTGGAATGTAAAACGTGCGTCTCTATTAACCCGATAATGAAAACCAAAATAAAAAACAAAAACGTCATTCAAGATGACATGTAGCAAGATATTTAAATTTTGTTTTGGCGTGCCTCTACAATTCATGATGGGAAAATTTTTTTGGCCACCCGTTATATGTATTGGGTATAAAATGCGAAGATTCTGAGGGTATGTAAAATGATGCGCGGTTGGAAATAAGAAAAAAATACGAAAAACCTGTGACAGGGGCTTTTCAAATTCAAAGGATAGAGTCACATTTTTCAGGGCAAAGATAATTTTAATATTTTTACAATATAAAACTGACGAATTGGCAACAAGTTAAAATGTTGGCCAAATGTTTTTTCTTTTTATTATTATTTTTTAATTTTTTTTGGAGATAATTATCCGAAAACAGTGATGGAAGGAACTTGTGATGCAACAGATTAAGTGAATTTAAATGGAAGATGGAGATCACTTAAAAAATAATGTTTGCAATAGACCCGCCTAGGTGTAGGAATATTAAGAAAAAATCTTTATTTTGGTTGTCTGAGGAAACTCTTTTAAAAATTTATAATTATCAAATTATTTTTTTCAAACCAAACTCTCAGACACTGTTTTTCAATTCTCAAAAACACTTTTGCCTGTTGTCAAATTTTTCCTTGAATTAATATTTTTTTTTAAATGTTTTGCATAGAGGATTTAGTTACGAGACGTTAAAAAGGCACAGGAGCTTGAAACTTTTTTTAATTAAAAAGTAACTTCCAAGTCTTTTGAAAATCATCCTTAATGTCTTTTTTTCTGACTTACTGAGGCGATAAAAGAAAGGCATGAGGAGAATTCGAACATTAATTTTTTTATATTTTAAGAAAGACATTTCTAAGCACCATGAAATGAAATCATTTTACGAAAGGCATTCCACTTTTGTCAATGGTTTCCTCTTTTAAATTGAAAATGTTAAAAATATTTCATACTTAATAGAAGATTGACACGAAACATCAAAATCATTTGCAAGTATTTTAAAAATCATCCTTAACGTGCTTTTATATGATTGGGAATTTTGAAAAATTTGCAGCTTACCTAAATAAGCTGAAAGGAAAGACACATTGAACATTCTTTTAACTGAAAAATAGCATTAGCAAACGTTTTGCAAAATGTACACTTTGTCAATGTTTATTTTTTAATAAAAGTCATTTCCAAGTATTTTGAAAATCATCTTAAGGTCTATGAAACGGAAATTTTGAAAGCATTCCAACTTATTTAGACGAAAAAAGAAAGACCCACAGGAATTTAAACTTAATTCTTTGTATTACTTTGCACTTTTGCTAATGTTCTTGTTAAATTAAGAATTTTGGAAATTGTTTTTGCATTTTTGGCAGAAGATATAAGAATGTCACAAAACATGAGAAAGACATATGCCTGAATTCATAGTAATTTCTTGAGATTTCATTGAATAAGGGAATGGGTGCACTAAAAATTTTCCCATCTAGTGTGTTGCTCTCATTTTTTCGCATGTTCACGTATGTTCCTTACTTGATCAGTAAACGCCAAATTAATTACGATTTATTACGTATTTGAAACAAAAAAAATAAAACATTGAAAATAACGTTGAACGTGAATTCACAACAGATGTTGAAAATGGCCTCCGTCTTCTTTGAGGCATTTTCTAACTCTTCTGCGACATCCATTAATAACATTTTGCAAAATGTAACATAGAAATCCAAAGGAGTTAGATCGCAAGATCACGGAGGCCATATTTCTGCTAATTATCCGATCTCCAAAAAACTATTGAAGGAAACTTAAAGTCTCTCCAGCAGCATGGGTCGTTGCATCATCCTGCTGGAAATATCCAAATTGCAACTCGTCATCATGCAGTTGATTAATAAACGGATGCAAAATCTCTTCCCGATATCTAAGTGCTGTTACTGTGCCATTAAAAAATATTGGGCCTATCAATCTTCTCCGACTTAAACCTATCCAAACACCAATTTTTTGTGGATGGGTGGAGCTTCAATGAAAATATGAGGGTTTTCTGTACTCCATATCCTCATATTTTGGGAATTAATGTATCCTGTTAAATGGAACCAGGCCTCATCGGAAAAGAAAGTTTTGTCCAATAAATCGTCATTGTCAATATTGTTTGAAAACCAATGACAGTATCTTCGCCTTAGTTCAAAATCTACTGGAAGCAGTTCATTCACGGCAGATAAACGATAAGAAAAAACTTGCAAGTCCTTTCTTAGAATAGTTCTGCAGGTCGCGACAGAAAGATCAACTTGTTGTGGCAGGTGACGGATGGAAGTGCGAGGAGGAATTTTAACACCAAGGGTGAATAAAGTAACACTTTAACAGCAAGGGTAGATAAAGTACTTTAATTTTGTTATTTGAATTAAAAAATATTACAACTTAACCATAGCAACAACCCACACTAGTTACTGGGATCATGATCATACAATGCGATTTTGACACATGATTGCTCTTTGTATTTTTCTGCGAAATTGTTTAAATTTTGTCTTTAACGTTCGCTATAAAAAAAATAAAATGTTACACACGACGGTAAAATTTAATTATCGACTCGTGAAAATTATTTAATTAAATTAATTAATTAAACGTTTTCTTTCATCGATAAAAATCAATTTTACCGTCTTGTAACGGGTGATTTTTTAACCGTTTGGGTTTTGAAAATCGAAAAAAACACATAAAATTTGCAAAAGTGAATGAAATATTTATTTGGGTCGATAAATGAATGCCTGCCATTTACTTTTTAAAGATTTTTTCATGTAAATGTTGCCCGCGGCTACGCCGTAGGTGGTCCATCCGTGAGCTCCAATTTTGGCATACTTTTTCCAGCATTTCGGCCGGTATCTCACCAATGGCAGCTGTAATGTTGTCTTCCAGGACTGGAATTGTGGCTGGCTTGTCCCTGTACACGAGAGACTTCACGTATCTCCACAAAAAATAGTCTAGTGGGGTCAAATCGCATGATCTTGGCGGCCAATGGACTGCTCCAAAACGTGAGATTAATTGCTCACCAAACTCGCCTCTCAATAGGTTCATGGTATCGCGTGCCGTGTGGCATGTGGCACCGTCTTGTTGAAACCACATGTCAACCAAGTCTAATTCTTCCATTTTGGGCAAGAAAAATCGGTAATCATCGCACGGTACCTTGCTCCATTGACAGTAACGATTTTCATCGTTCTTGAAGAAGTACGGTCCAATGATGCCGCCGGCCCACAAAACGCACCAAACAGTGCATCTTCAGGGTGCATTGGCAGCTCTTGAACTGCCTCTGGCTGCTCTTCACACCAAATTCGGCAATTCTGTTTGTTGACGTACCCATTGAGCCAAAAATGAGCTTCGTCGCAGAAGAAAATTTTTTGATAGAAAAATGGATCTTCATCCAACTTTCTTAAGGCCCATTCACCAAACACACGACGTTGTAGTACGTCACCTGGCTTCAGTTTTTGCAGCAACTGTATTTTGTATGGTTTCATAACGAGGTCCTTACGTAAAATCTTCCAGGTGGTCGAATAACACAAGCCCAATTGTTGACAACGGCGACGAATTGACATATCGCGATCTTCATTGACATTGGCCGATACAGCAGCAATATTTTCCTCGGTACGCACACTTCGCATACGGGTTGGTGGATTAACGCCAATAAAGTGAAACTGGTGCGAAATTTGGTCAAGCCTGTTCGGTGGGTCGATTATGACGACCATAAAGTGGACGTAATTTACGAAACACATTTCACACACTGTACGAATTTTGATAATAAAATTCAATGATTTGCAAGCGTTGTTCGTTTGTTAGTCTATTCATGGTGAAATGGCAAACCTTACTGAGCATTTTTGGCATTGCCACATGTCACGAATCTTTTTTGTACACTGCAAAAATTTACACTGAAAAACCAAATAGCAAAAAAATCACCCGTTATAACAAATAACTATTTTTAAGTTATGTTTGCTTACTGGTCTGGTTAGGATACGGATCAAGTAAGGAACATACGTGAACATGCGAAAGAATGAGAGCAACACACTAGATGGGAAAATTTTTTGTACAATGTTATCTTGACAGCTATCTTAAACAATACCCATTTTAAGGGGTTCCTTATTCAAGAAAGTTTCAAAGAGGTACCTATGAATACGGACAATGGGTACTTCTAAGCATTTTGTTCAAAGTTCTTTGCACCTTTGCCTATTTTTTCTCGTGAAAATTGAAAATTTTGAAAATATTTTATTCTAAGTAGAAGACATGAGAGCGACGCCGACGTAAGACCAAAAAAGATACTATGTTGCAAAACATCGTTTGATTTTTGGCCCAATTTCTTGTGCGATTTGAATATTTTGAAAATTGTGCTTCCTAGGCAAGAAGGAGTTAGACAGAAAAGAAATACTAAAATATTTTTCTTTTTTTTAGAACTAGCATTTTCTTTTTATCTTTTTAAGCCAAACTTTAATATTTTAACCCATTATCCTCACGAATGAATTCTCATAGTACTTGAATATTTGTGTTTACTTCTATGTTTCATTTATCCTCTTTTGGATAATTTCATCATAATTTTGTTGTTAATTGATGTAACTTGCCTCGCATCGCGTATCTTGACAAGTCAAAAGCTCTCGTGCATTTCTTTGTACGAAGTTTAAGGCGAATTTGCAAATAATTAAATCAAATTGTCTTTATTAAAAAGGACATTTTGAGTAAATATACCTCTGCGAATTTAATATTTTGGACACTTTAGGACCCAGATAGTAAATAATTAGGTACAAAACAAACAGTGAAATGCAAAAGTAGAAAAGATTTTTTTTTTAGTTAAAACTAGTATTTTTTTTTCTTTATCTGTGTTCGGCAAACCTTATCATTCTCAGGATCAATTCATAATTTTTGATTATTTGTTTAAAAATACCAATTCTTTGATAATTAAAGCAAATTTATTCGCTCAGTTTTTTTTTTGTCTTTCAAAAGCAAAATGAAAATTCCTTTTTGTGAAGATTCATAATGGAAAAATAGATTTAATTCCTGCGAATGTTGCAAATTTTGACGTTTTGTTTATTTTTCGATTTTAACCATTTTTTAAGTTTAATTGTTACTTCCTAACTCCGGTAACTATATAGTAACTTACCAGCCTTTGTAGTTCATAATACCGTGCATTCGATTAAATTCCTAATTAAAGTAGGACATGACTTCAGAGTTTTTTCTCGTAAAGGTTAGTAACACTGACAGCTGTCCAATTAATTGTTTGTGCTAACATAACCTTCCAACACTTGGCAAACGCCTTTGTGCATTCAAGACGAAGAACAACATTTTCAGCGTCTGTTTTAAGCGTTAAATTGAAGTAATTAAGTGTTTCTTTGAATTTTGAGTTTACACATTTTTTATGTGATGTCATGATTAGATAATATGACATTGACAGTTATTGACAACTGCCCCTCATTTTTGTATTGAGCGTCGCCAACTTTATAAAAAAGAATCACAGCTTACTTTGATGAGGAATTCATTTGAAGGCACGGTATATGTACAATCATTAGTACTGAGCAAATTTCTGAGTGTTCTTTTTTAATTGTCCACGATCGTACATTAATACAATTGCATCTTTACACAAGTTGATTAAAATCGTGAGTGTCCCTGCAACGAGTACCGTGTATATTTCCATCTGGTATGAAAAATGAAATTCACGCTGAAAAAAATAAGAATGAAGAAATTTATTTTGTGTGCCTAAATCTGAAATTGCTTGGATCATTAATTAAACAAAACAAAAACGAAACAGAAGACGATCAGCTCTTGAAAAGCGAAAGTACTTTACCTTAAAAAAAAGAAAAACAAAATTGATTTTCATTTTAACGTTCTTATATGTATCTTTCAATAAAAAAATAAAACAATGAAATTCGACGGTGTCGAAAACATAAGGGAAACGAAAAATGGTGTTTCTCCCCCCATAGCTTAACTTTTCTTCACGAGGAATTGTCAATTGTTTCTCTTCACCGACAACTGTCAATTGTTTTTCTTCACCAATATACGTCAACTATTTTTTTTCGACATTAACTGTTTCCTTTACGAATGACTATCAATTGTTTTTCTTTACGAGCAATTGTCAATTGTTCATAAATTTGATTCTTAATAGTGAAAGAACTAAACAAGATTGATCACGTGGTACCTCAGGGCCGTAGCTTGGGGGACGCCCTGAAAAATTTTAAACCTGCCCTGACCTGAGACGAAATTATTATTATTCCTTATCGTGAACGCTCGATTGTCACTTTTTTTTTGCTGTTTTCCTTCCGCCGTAACTTAACTTTTCTTCACGAGCGACTGTCAATTGTTTCTCTTCACCGACAACTGTCAATTACTTTTCTTCACCAACAAACGTCAATTATTTTTCTTCGATTTGCCTTCCTTTACGAATGACTATCAATTGTTTTTCTTCATGAGTAATTGTCAATTGTTATCAACGATTATCAATTAGTTTTCTTCACGGATGATTGGCAATTGATTTTCTTCTCTAACAACTATCAATTATTTTTCTTCGTGAATTTTTAATAGTTTTCCTTTATGAGTGACCATCAATTGTTTTTCTTCATGAGAAATTGTCATTTGTTCTTCTTCACCAACGCGTGTATTCACATACGAAGGTGAGTTGAAAAGTATCAATCGTTAAAGCACAGTTTTTTTTCATTGTTATAACCAAGATCGAAGAAACTATTTGAAATTTTTTCAAAAATAGAAAAATAACTAATCGCCTTGAATAAACCTGAAACAAAAGAATTAGCAGCGCCGGTCCGAACCTGATGAACCGGAGGGGGTTCTGGCTCACTTTCTCATGGAATTTTTACATGCACATATGGTTGCCTATTGTGAATTTTGCGAGGCGTTTGCGGTGTTATATCGCAGCAATTTATAAATGACAGGTAAAAATTTCAAATAACAGGTAGTAATTTATAAATAAAACAGATAAAAACAATTAACCAAAAGGAAAAGCGGTGCCTTTCCGAACCTAGTGAGGACTAAGACTCGTGAGATACAACTGTATTATTAATAAATGGATGAAGTTTAGTAATACTCTGTATAATATTAGTTGAAACTTAGTAAGCGGTGATTGGGGGTCAGTCCTAAATGCTTGCTTGGTCATTCCATTTAAAAAATAAACAGTTATTATTCATAAAATACATTTATTTTATTTTTGCTCTCAACTAACACTTTTATGTGTTAAAGTTGACAGCACTGCTTTTGAGGCTTAGGTGATAGAAATCCACGCTTTAAAACATTTTGATTTAAAACACCAATAAGTATTCGTGAAGGAAATTTTCAACTTAAGCAAATGTATCAATAAAAGAAGTCGATGGTTAAACCATCGTTTTGTTCTTTCAACGACCAAGTACACATTTTTTACTGAACATAACTTTGAGGACACCATGCAAGTTCAAATGTATCAAGTTCAGTTGCACTCTGTATAATAATTAATTAAATTTAAAAATAGTTGGTTGGGTGGAGAGGCCGGGTGGTCGCTTGGCCAGAGATGCATAACATTTACAAAACAATTTATTTTATATAGGTATATATATATTTTATTTACTTTCAATTAGTACATTGATGTGTTAAGCTTGGCAACATTGTTTTTGCAGGTTCAAAGTCACTGCTCCAGAGCATTTTGATTTAATGCAGAAGATATTGTTGTTGCTCCCACACAAAATTTATCAGATTCTGAAGATGACGAAGATAATATTCCGTTATCACATTTTGTCCCAAACGATAAATTTATTTGGAAAAAGCCAGTAACAGTCACCAATATAGGTAATCAAGAGAATGCTTTCTCAGAAATTGTTGGCCCGTGTAACTTATCTGATGACATCGAATCCCCAAATGATATTTGGGTATGATATGCTTTGTAAGTGAGGAACTAATAGAACATTTTGTTTTTCAAACAAACCTTTATGCCACCCAACGTGGAAAAACATTTGTTCCTAAATGCCTGCAAAAGAAATAAACATTTTTTTGGATAAAAAAACCTGTTTTCAAAGCTTTCATAAAAAAACATAATTATGATTGTTCCGTGGCTTAGTGGTATCTTTGACATACCATCAATTTTTGCAAACACTGATGAAGTAAAAATCTTGAAAAAAATTAATATCGCTTCTTTATTTATTTTCTACAAGTGTGATTAAAATTACTTATGAGAAACCATTATTCCAAAATGCTGCCCGCAAAGGGTTAAAACATCAATAATAATATATTTTTCCATAAACTTAGCAATTTTCCAAAACATTTCTGGTTATAATTTCACTTTTTAAGGTCACATTTTATTTATTTTTTTGTAAAATGTACGTTGCGAAATTTTTGCAGTAATTGCAACTCGTTTTGTTTAAAAACTAGAAGCAAATCAAATGCTTGCGAATTTTTATTATTTTTTAATTAATTTCAAATACAATTCGAAGTTAATATTTTCATTTTTTCAATTATCTTCATGATACGAATTTGTTTTTGTTTTACTGTCCTGTTCTCAAAATAACTGTCGTTCATTAATAAATTCATTTATCTTTTCTGTAAACATAAGATTTTCCAAACCTGTTTGTTGACTTTGATTTTTTAATGTCAAGTATTTATTTATTTTTACTTTTTTTGTACAATATACCAAACCTTTAACTTTTTTGAAATAATATTCTAATTCGCTAGTATTTAAAAATCGTTGGCCAACAATTTTTAGCTTCATTCATCCAATCCAAATGCAAATTCGAATTTGACTTCCCTTTTCCATTACAATTCGGAAAAACCCGTCGTTACAATCGACGATTGAAGCAAACAATTCTTTTCCACCGAAGTTCTAAATTTGAAATGAATTAAATTAATTCAAAAAAATCTTCGCTAGTCTTATTTATTCTGAGGTTTCTTTTTGATTTTAGGGCACTCCCCCACCCCCTGAAAGAGAATCGCACGCGAAAAGAATGCACAACAACGTCGTCGCGCAAAAGAACGAGCGGGGCAGGACGAACGAGGAAGCGTAAATTAATAAAGAAGGGCCTAGATGAGGGTAAAAGATGAATCAGAAGTCAGCTGATTTGTCTCCCCTTCTTGGCAGCGTTTATAGTTAACTGGACCAGGCGTGCATCGGCTGTCAAATATCCTTCGCAATTCAATCCCCCTGTTACAAGCAACGCAGATTTTCTCGAAAGTACAAATAATATTGGCTGACCAATTTTATATTATCGAATGGCATAAGAATATGAACAGAAAGTGATGATTAATTATGTATTAATCCGATTTGTATTGCTATAATTAGAAAAGCATATCACTGACGGTAGGGGGTTGGATGTGAAACAAAGGCATATAGGGGTGAATCTCGCGCACTTTTCTGCGGTCCACCACCACCATATTGCCCTGTAAAATCACAACCCTGCTGATTTTTCATCATTTGTGCGCGTGTGTGCGAAGCACATGTAAATTAAAAACTTCCTGTCGCCTCCACATACATATAACACTTGAAACGGCGACGCTTTTAATTTTTCGAATTTACGCGTTCGCGCAGTGACTTTAGAGCTTCTATTTTCGTTTCCGTGTTGTTATTATTTTTTTCTCTTCCTTCGGTCGTTGCGAAGACGGGGTAGTTTTCGCGGGGTGATCATCATTTGTCGCGCCGTCGAAGATAAAAGCCAGACGAGATCAAAGTAAAGCCTGCGGTTCGTTGGTTTCTCGTAGAGAAGTGCTGAAATGATGCGTCGCGCCAAAGAAAGGAAAATTCGCGTATTTTCTGCGACCACCGCAGCAAATCGGATTTGACAGTCGTCGGAAAAGTCGCCGCAACCCTCATCGAGGAAACATGCATCTAGCTAGTGAAGTTAGCTCGACTACAGGACAGTACGAGCGAAATTATAGCAACTTAACGGCGGAGATGTTGGCGGAAAGGACACTGGATGGTTTACTGGCCGAGCATCCTGGCGAACTCGTAAGGACCGGAAGCCCGCATGTGGTTTGTACCGTGTTACCGCCGCATTGGAGGTCGAATAAGACGCTTCCGGTGGCTTTTAAAGTAGTCGCACTTGGTGACGTGGGGGATGGTACCGTCGTCACCGTAAGGGCTGGCAACGACGAGAATTACTGCGCCGAATTAAGGAATTGCACGGCGGTCATGAAGAATCAAGTTGCGAAATTTAACGACCTAAGATTCGTCGGACGTAGCGGAAGAGGTAAGACTTGCTTTTTGTTTTGTGGTTGAAAATCGGTAAAATATGTACATATTAAGCTCCTTCATGTTATTACATTTCCATTGGTTAAACTTGAAAGTAAGAACTTGTATTTTTATATCTCAGAAGTAGAAATTTATAATATAATTCTGTGCGTCTCGAATAAAAATTTTGCTTGAGTCTGAATTAATCAATCTTTTAAGGAAGGTATTTTTCCATCTGTATTCAAAACCTCCAAAGTTATTCCTGTTCTGAAGAAGGAGACTAAGAAATTGTAGACCTACAACTGTCCTTTCTGCTTTTACTAAAATATTTCGAAAAGCAATGCTGGGCTAGGTTAATAAATTTTTTTATCATCAATAAAATCATTAGTAAAAATCTATTTGGTTTTAGAAGGTGATTTTCAACTAATAAGAAATTGCTTAAACTCGCTACGGCGTTCCGCAGGGTAGTTTTCACCGACCATTTCTTTTTTTTAAGATCTAAGCAAAACTGGGAGACAATTGAAGGTCTTAATGTGAAATAATGATAAGTCACATATACTTAGTTATTGAAGAAACGAATTTAAAGTTTTGAAAAAATATTAAAAATCAATTAGTGCTGTTTTGTTAATGGATTTTATATATTTTGTCAAGAGTTGTAGAGTTACTCAAAGCGTTAGAGTTACTCAAAGTTATCAAGGAATAAAAACAATTAAGTGGGTGCAAAAAAATTATTAAAAATGAGGCTTGTTATATTATTGCATTACAACGAAAAAAGAAAACAATGCGGTCAAAAATTTGTAATATTATAATATTAATATTGGTCATTCAATGATTTCAACTTCGTCTTGCATCTCAGGGTTTTCTTTAACTGAGTGTTGTAAGGCTGATAAAAAGCATGATGAACAGGAGGCACATAGGGTAGTAGCGATTTGACATTATCTAGTTTCTTTTTGGATATTTTTAGTGGTTCCAAGTATTTTGGATGCAGTTCAGAAAAAAGTGTCTGGCTAGGACGTCCTTTCTTAGTGACGGTGATTGCTCTGTACTCGTCATTGACAGCATATTTCACGTAAATTATTTTAGTGTTATCAGATTTAAAATGAAAGGAAAATGCAGAAGAGAAATGAAGATTTTCATCGTCTTCTGTGCGTACATTTTTTAAAATGTTGCTTAGGATAGGTTGAAAATTCAGGAAAAATCACTTTGATTCATAATAGTCAAGCTGAAGGGCTGATTTTTATTCGATTCCCTTATGACTTGGTGCCAATCACTAGGAGAATAGATAATTGGGGCATACTTTTTGTGACGCTTCTCGATGAGAGCAAAATCTCTATCCGAAGGCAGATGAGTATGCCCGCTGACAAGAAAGTGATGTGTTATAGTCTTGAATTTTTTTTCTTTAACAAGTTGCAGCCACAGAGACATAAGAAGCCAGTTTCTATTTTGGCCAGGTAAATATAACTAAATCTTCGACTCCAGGCTTTTTACATAAAAATTTCAGAAGGGTGGAGGCTACTTCATCACTGCCTCTTTTTGCAATGTTCTCCGTCAATATAAATATATGTCTCCTGCCTGCAGTGCAATCATGCATTCCAAGATTTTACATCCATACCTTTCGGTAATAAAACGCGGGTCCAGTTCGGAATAGGCATAGCCTGTTGCAAATCAAAAGAAATCACACATCTTCTGTTATCGTTTTTAGAGCAATCCGTTTCTTGTTTGAGAAGGTCTTGCATTCCCTTAGCTTTAGTTTTATGCAAGTTGAGTTCTGTTGTCAGCCTTGTTGCTAAAAGTTCATTATTTGCCAATTTTGCAGTTTCTATTTTAATATTAATCTCGTCACACATCTTACATGAATCAGATTTGGGTAATTTGAAACCAATATTGTATTGTGTGCAATCGAGATACACTTTACCCATATTTTGATTTCGTCTATAGTGGCTCTGATATTTAGGAATGGTGGTCCTTGACGCGTTTCTGTTGGTCGTTTATTTGTTGAGTCTATTTTTATGTTTCCTTCGTTTATCTTTTTCAGGAACTGCTATATCTTTAATTTTTTTGGATATAATATTATTTAACCCCTACCCTTTGAGTCTTGCAATCCATGAAGATTTAAAAACTCGTCATATTTGCCTTCCATTTATGTTCACTGAGTAGACTGCATTTGACGACCTGTCGCTTCTGCTTCTTTGGGTAAGATCTCTTCTTGTTAACGATTTCAATGCAACCAAAAATGTAACTATTTTGAAGCTCCCAAGAACCCAAATCCCAGAACTTATTAAAAATGGCTTTTTTTGAACCTTCCCGCTTTTCTCTGCAATTTTTCTTACATCTGCAAGGCGGTCCAAGTTCTCGCCCGCTAACAGTTTTGTTTGTCCTGTCACTAACATATTCCTGCCCAAAATTGCTTCTAAATTTTCTTTTATTTCGAGAATAGCATTCTATATTTTGTTGCCTCCACCTGCTTTTCGGAGTACGTTTAGGAGAATTCGGTTTGGGTCTTTTTGCTACAGATGGGCCATCACTCTCCTCATCATTTACATCAGACTTCTGGAATAACATTGCAATAATATAATAAGCTACTCATATTTACATTGGACTCCTCAAGTGCAAAAATATGACAAGCCATAGTATTAAAAACAAATCTTACCGGCTGATTATTGCGTTGCATTTCATCATCACTAGGAGCATAGTGACTATTAAGATCACTATCGTCCATAGGAGATTCTATTTCAGTACTAGAACTACTCATGGTTGCACGTTCGGATAAAACATTTAAGCATAGATCATCAGGATCGACCATTTTGTGTGGCTTGTCACTATTTAACATTCATAAATCTCTGAAAAGTTGAAAGCTGCAACAAGATGATCTCTGGATTGTGACGGCATCTACTGACCAATTATTGCTAAACTATCAGTTAAGAGGCTTGTTACATTATTGCAGTGTTCAAATATATAAAATAATAGAATTTGAAAAAATGTGGCTTGTCGTTGTTTCACATTAAACCCTTCAATTCATTATATATTTATTTATTTACAAAAAGAAAAAGAGACTAAATTGATATCGAGAAACAAATCGAAGAAGGAGAATTTAAGACATTTTCATGAAATGTCATTACATTTCAAATTTTGTGCTTTATTTTAAATTTCGTTTTCATGGTGATATGTTAAGATCGGTGTTTTATAGTAAGGGCGAGTTTTTTATTCAACTTTTTGCTGTGATGATATAGACGGTGTTTTAAAAGGCGTTGTAGGAATGTGCCACCAAATTCTTATACAACATAAATCGATTATAATCTAACAGCCATATATTTCTGATCAATGTTTTAAATCACAGCCTACATCCATCACACCAAAATGTTGAATAAAAAAAGACACGCTCTATTAGTTACTGTTGGGGTAAGTATCTTTCATATAAGTATCGTCGTGGATGACGTACTGTAAAAGTAAAGTTCAATGAGAAAGGGAAAACAATAGATTTTTTTAAATTTATTTGTTTATTTAAAATTCAAAGATGAAATATTTTTTATACCAGTTGCAATTCAGTAATATTTTGAATGATGACATAGAATGACAGTTTGTTTCACATTATTAGTGTTGCCAGATGGAAGGGTTTTACCATCATTCCAGTTTGATAAATTAAGTCAAGGCAAAACAACGCATTGACATATCTTCCTTTGTTTTAAATTCAATCGACGGATTGGTCTTGTTTTGTTTTCAAACTTCCACGTTGTTAAGAAAATTTCAATTGTTTAAGGAAAATATGGCAAAATGTCACACTGACAAGAAATCTTCATTTATTTTAAATTCTATCCTAGAATTCGCTTTCTTCGTTTGTTAAAAAATTTTCATGACGTCGAGAAAATTCATTTGTTTAAACATTTTCGTGACATCGAGAAAATGTCAAATTTGTCAAATTTGACATCGAGAAAATGTCAAATTTCTCAAATTTTGTTATTAATTCTTTATAATATGACTTTTTTGCACTCACGCTCTAGGTGATGGTCTAATTAAGTTAAAAAACCAGACGGTTTGTCTTTTTCATTTGTCTTAATTAAAGCGTAACGGGATTCGCTTTCGCTTGTCAATTTTACGCTGACAAAAATGTCTCAGTTGTTTTGGTAGACACATTTGATTTGTGATTTAATTTTCATTTGTTTAAGTAACACCTGTTATTTAATTTTACAATGTAATACAATGTGTTTAATAAAGTCAAACAACAAACTGTTAAATGTCAGTAAAATTCTGTGCAAAATTTTTTTAAAAAAATTCAAAAATACTTCAAATTCTTCTAAATTTAATATAAAACAAATGAAGATTTTTTATTATATTTATAACAATCTGTCAAAATCTCAGCACGTCAAAAAGACTTCACTTGTTTCTGGAGTATTCACCTGAAGTACTATTCAGCGTTGAATTATCAAACTCAATTTTCCCAAAACAATTGCAATTTTCACAAGCGACGTCGCAGAGATTTTGAACAGATGGCTCTGTAGTAATTTTAAGCAACAGATTGCATTGTAGTATTTTTTTAACAGTATAGATCGAAAACTGTTTAAAAAAAAAACTACCACAGCGCCATCTGTTGCTTGAAGTTTAAATTCGAAGTGAGTTTTTAGCGTTGTAGAAATTAACGCAACAGATGAAGCTGCACCAATTTTGAGCAACAGGTTGCGATGTAGCAATTAAAAAAATAGTTTAGGTCCAAAACTGTTTTAAAAAGACGTTAATTAATTAAATTAAAAAGAAAAGTTTAGGACCAATACTGTTTTAAAAAGACTACTACAGCGCCATCTGTTGCTTAAAATTTATATTCGAAGTGAGTTTTTAGTATTCTAGTAATTTACGCAACAGATGGCGCTGTGCCAATTTTAAGCAACAGATTGCGATGTAGCAATTAAAAAAATAGTTTAGGTCCAAAATTGTTTTAAAAAGATGTTAATTAATTAAATTAAAAAAAAATAGTTTAGGACCAAAACTTTTTTAAAAAGACTACTACAGCGCCATCTGTTGCTTAAAATTTATATTCGAAGTGAGTCTCTAGTATTGTAGTAATTTACGCAACAGATGGCGTTGTAGGAATTTTACAATGTATTACAATGTGTTTAATAAAGTCAAACAAATGAAGCTATCTTGTTATAACAAACTGTCAAATGTTAGTATATAAAAGTCTTCGCTTGTTTCTGTGCGCAAAATGTTTTATAAAAAAATTGAAAATTGTCAAAAATACTAATTCTTCTAAATTTAATATAAACAAAAAATAAATGAAGATTTTTTTTTATATTTATAACAATGTGTCAAAATCTCAACACATCAAAAAGCCGTCACTTGTTTTTGGAGTATTCACCTGAAATATTTTTCAGCCCTGAATTACCAAAACAATTGCAATTTTCATACGCGACGTCACAGAAGTTTTGAACAGATGGCTCTGTAGTAATTTTAAGCAACAGATTGGGATGTAGCAATTAACAAAATAGTTTAGGTCCAAAACTGTTTAAAAAATACGTTAATGAATTAAATTTAAAAAAAAAACAGTTTAGGACCAAAACTGTACTACGGCACCATCTGTTTATTTATATTCGAAGTGAGTCTTTAGTGTCGTAGTAATTTACGCAACAGATGGCGTTGTAGTAATTTTACAATGTAATACAATGTGTCTAATAAAGTCAAACAAATGAAGCTGTCTTGTTATAACAAACTGTCAAATGTTCAGTTTATAAAAGTCTTCGCTTGTTTCTATGCGGAAAATTCTTTATAAAAATTGATTCCAATTTTTCTAAAATTAATGTAAATAATAAAAAACAAATGAAGATTTTTTTTATTATATTTATAACAATCTGTCAAAGTCTCAGCACATCAAAAAGTCTTCACTTGTTTTTGGAGTATTCGTCTGAAATACTATTCAGCACTGAATTACCAAACTCAATTTTCCCAAAACAATTGCAATTTTCACAAGCGACGTCACAGAAATTTTCAACAGATGGCTCTGTAATAATTTTAAGCAACAGATTGTACGTAGTATTTTTTTAACAGTATAGATTCAAAACTGTTTCAAAAAAACTACTACAGCGCCATCTGTTGTTTAAAATTTATTTTCGAAGCGAGTCTTGAGCGTAATAGTAATTTACGCAACAGATTACGCTGTAGTATTTTTTTTATGGTTTAGGACCAAAACTGTTTAAAAAAACTATTACAGTGCGTTGTAATAAAGTTTAGTTTCACAACTAATGTGCCCGTCATAAACATTTCGGCGCATTTTTATTGCCCAAAAATACCCTTCGCTTGCATTTTAATCAGTCGGTTTTCGTTGTATCGATTATTCGGTTTATCATCGTTGTTTGAGTAATAACAGGCTTTGCTAATAACAATGGAATGGTGATGACAGCCAGAATTTAGAACATTATAATCAGTAAACACATTCGTAAAGTGTTTGGTTTGTTAATTATAATAATTTCGTTTTGCGTGCGACGTTCAACGAGAAACAAATTAACATAAATTTGTACAAAGTCTAAGAAAATTCAATACGTGCGTTCGGTGTGTTATTTTTTAAAGCGACGGAATTACCTGTCGTGAATTATTGTTAATTTCGATGGAAGCATTTTACTTTTGTACACCTTTGAAAACGTAATTAATTTTAATTAATCTCATAATAGTTATTACACTTGTACGATGCGTTTATCCTCATCTTTGCAAGTGTGTGTTATTAGTTCACGGTCGAGTTTTACGACCGAACGACTTTGATTCTCTGCGTAACACCATAAACGTTTATTGCAAGCTTTTAAAAATGTAAGCTTTTAGTTCGCGTTTTACGGATAGGAGTATTCGAGACTTGTCCTTAGAACTAAACAGTGAATGTTACACAAACTTGTTGTTTTATCTTTTTTTTTTGATAAACACTAATTAGTACTACAACGTTTTGTGTTTACTCATTGTCGATAAAAATTATATATGTAGAATTAATTAAAAAAAAAAAGATTGATATGTTTCCATCGAATATGGCGTAGCGCGCGATTTTCCGCGACGCCGGCCGGATTATTTAGTTTATTGGTATAATAAATTACGCGAAAAAAATAAATAAAAGCCGAAAGTTTTGTGTGTATTTATCGGAAATATATAATGTAAAGTACGTGACGGCGGAACGCAATAAATAAAATTAATCCAGCTAAACAAAATATGATATAAATGTAACAATATTTTCCGAAAAGGTAAACGTCAATAAATCACGGAGATCAATCAACATAACCTATAATACGGAATAAATAGTTACAGTGCGTGATTTTCCAATATGGCCCGAAACGTATAGTTTTATCCCGTTTTATATCAGTCCGTATAATACTGGGAAATATGAGTGCGCTTCCGATAAATCACGGATTACAGTATCGCCAACATAATTCATAGATTACAGACGCTTGAAATTTACACAGCAAATAACTTAAATAGTTGTGTTTGCTTTCGCATTTTAGGTGTTTAATTAGGGTTGCTTCTGCTTATTCATCCGCCACCCATTTTTTTTTAAATTTAATGAGTGCTTACTTGTCAGATACAAAAAAGACGGACGTCATACTTTTTCGCTTCCCTTCCTGCAATCAATTCGTCATTAATTCCCAACCCCCGTACGAAGGACGGGGAAGTTGTTTAACAAAGTATACATTATGAATATAATCTTTCATATTAAGAGCAGTTTATAACGAGAGGGCGAAAAAGTTTTCTTTAGGGGAGGATTCTCTTACATACTTATACTTCTTAAAAAACTTCCCATGAACTCATATTTTTGATTCAAAGTCATTTGCGATTATAACTAATTAGAGTACCCTGACATACGAACCACGAGAATACGACCAATTTTTTTGTCCGCCCTGTACTTTCAATTAAAATTTTGTAATTAATTTATTACGTAGTTTGGTTGTATTATGGATTATATTAAACAACGTGTGTGAAAATGAGGCGCGCGAAAAAAAAAAGCAAAAGAAAAATACTCCTCTACGATCGTCGGCTTCGCGTAAAATATGAACGCCGTCGGTTTCTTTCGAAAATAAAAGCCGGATTTTTAAACTGATTACAGCGGGTGAAATATCATTTCACGGCGCTTTTTTTAATGTTCTACAAATATAATTTTGCGGCTCCCCGAATTTCGATGTTTCCCGTAGGAAAGATAAAGTATAAAGCGAGCAGATTGCGCCCCGAAATATTTATGCAATTCGTTTCTTCATTTTTTTGGTTCGCGTTTGACTAACCCCTAACATTGCAACACTACAAACTACTATTTGCCAGTGGCCATAAACCAAGAATAACTTCTTTTTTAATCACTCGATATAATTGCTAAACCCTTAATAAACGAATAACTAACAAAATATGTGTTTTTGTTCAATTATTATTAGCATTATCAACATGATTTTATATTTAAACCAACTACCCCCTGGCATTGCAACTCTATTTCCACTATTTACAGTGGTCATAAACCAAGAACAACTTTTTTTTAATCACTCGTTATAATTGCTGAATGCGCCATCTTTTAACAGGGAATCGGAGTTCCATTTTTAAACCATGGTATTTCGTGAATTAAATTAAATTTCAATATTAATGTTTTTAGTTTAATATACATTCTTTTTGTTTAGAGATTTCTTTTGTTTTCTAGAGCATTTAAAGAATTGCTTTTGTTTTCAAGAAGTAACTATTGTTTACTGAAGTTTCTTTAAGAATTTCTTTGGCGTTCAGAGTTCTTAAAGAAACTGCCTTGTTTTCTAAAATTTATTTAAAAAAATTCGGTGCTTTTTGAGAGTTATTTTCGCCTTTTAAAAATTGCTTCTATTCACAGAAGTTCTCATTTATTTTCTGGGTTTTCTGTTGTTTTCTAGAGACAGATAAAAAATTTCGTTAAATTTTAAAGAGCTTTTAAAGAAACTGTTTCGTTTTCTAAAATTAAATTTAAATTAACATACCTCCGGATGAGTCTTTCCAATATCAATCAACAAGTGACGAATAAGTGTTGAAACAAACGCCATCGGTGTGTCAATGGAAATAATTTGTAGAGTTGCAATTTCAGGGGGTGGTTGATTTAAATATAAAATCATTTTGTTAATCATTTATTAAGCGTTTGCAATTATATCGAGTGATTAAAAAAAGTTGGACGTGGTTTATGGTCACTCGAGAAACTTCTTTTAGTCAAAAGATGGCGCTCATTACTTCAACTCTGGCATAACGGTCGGTTTAAATGCCAATGTTTTGTTTATTTTTTTATAACAAGCTGTGCTGGCAAAGAAAAACGTAAGCAAATTTAAACGAAAGAATACGTAAAGTAAACTAAAAACGTTAATATTGAAATTAAATTCAATTCAAGGAATACCAAGATTTTGAAAGAGAACTTCAATTTCCTGTCAAAAGAAGGCGCTTGTTACTTCAATTCTGGCAAAACTGTCAGTTTAAATATCAATGTTTTTTTTTCATTTTCTAACAAGTTCTAGTGGCAAAGAAAAACTTAGGCAACAAATATGTAAAATAAACTAAAGACATTAATATTGAAATTGAATTTAATTCACGAGATACCGTAGTTTTCGACTTCCAGTTAAAAAATGGCGCTAGCATATCTGTCAGTTTAAATGCCATTATTTTGTTTATTTTTTTACAAGCTGTAGTGGTGAAGAAAAACATAAGCAAATTTAAACAGAAAAATATATAAAATAAACTGAAAACATTAATATTGAAATTGAATTAAATTCACGAAATACCATGGTTTTAAAACGGAACTTCGATTTCCAGTAAAAAGATGGCGGTGGCGTATCTATCAGTTGAAATGTCAATGTCTTGGCATGTCTGTTAGTTTAAATGTCTTGTTTATTTTTTTAACAGAAACTTTAATTTAAACAAATGAATACGTAAAATAAACTAAAAATATTAGTATTGAAATTAAAATCAAAAAATACCAATAATAAAAATAAATAAAACCGAACTTATATTTCCAGTTAAAAGATGGCGCTATTTACTTCAGTTCTTTCGGTTTAAATGTCAATGTTTTGTTTATTTTTTAACAAACTGTAACGGCAAAGAAAAACATAAGCAAACTTAAACAAAAGAATATGTAAAATAAACTAAAAACGTTGGTATTAAAATTGAACTAAATTCTTTTGTTTTGTTTGCAGTTTCTCGAGGATTATTTTTGTTTTCTAGAAACAACTTTTGTTTACTTAAATTTCTCGGCAGATTTTAGTTCTTGAAATGCTCTCTAGAAAACGAAAGAAATGTATCGAGAAGTTTTAAAAATTAAAGCAATTTTTAGAAAATTAGAACAATTCTTGAGCAGCTCTGAAAAACAGAAGGAATTAAAAAAAAACAAATCAATTTCTTTAACACCTCTGGAAAATGAAAGATTTTTTTTAAATAAAATTAAGGTTTAAAGAAATCTTCCGAGAAATTTTTAGTAAACAAAAGCCGTTTCTAGAAAACAAAAGCAATCCTCGAGAAAAACAAAAAAAAAACAAACAAAAGGCTTCCATGGTCGTTGTTCATGATTGTCTCATCGACTAACGAGAAGCAGCAGCAATACCGCCAGCAGCAGCCCTGAGGAAGTTCTTCTGCAATGGAGAATGAAACGTCGGTAGTAGAAGCAGTCGTGACGCGGTTCCAACCGGAAGCCTATTCAATCGTTTTTAGTTTATTATACATATTCTTTTGTTTAAGTTTGCTTATGTTTTTCTTTGCCGCGACAGCTTGTTAAAAAATAAACAAAACATTGCCAATTAATCCGACAGAATTGAAGTAACTAACGCCATCTTTTGATTGGAAATCAAGATATTTCTTGAATTTTTTTCTTGAATTTAAATTCAATACTAATGTTTTTAGTTTATTTTACATATTCTTTTGTTTATATTTGCTTACGTTTCTCTTTGCCAGTATAGCTTATTAAAATAAGAAAAAACAAGACATTGACATTTAAACTGATAGATATTCCAGCGCCATCTTTTAACTGGAAACCGAAGTTCCATTTTAAAACCATGGCATATTGTGAATTAAATTCAATTTCAACATTAATGTTTTTATATATTTTTTTGTTTAAATTTGCTTATGCTTTTCTTTGCCAGCACAGCTTGTAAGAAAATAAACAAAACAATGACATTTAAACTGACAGATATGCCAGCGCCATCTTTTATCTGACAATCGAAGTTCCTTTTTAAAACGACGGTATTTCGTGAATTTAATTCAATTTCATTATTAATGTTTGTAGTTTATTTTACATATTCTTTTGTTTATATTTGTTTATGTTTCTCTTTACCACTACAACAAAAATAAAAAAAAAAACATTAATATTTAAACTGACAGTTATGCCAGAATTGAGGTAAAGAGCGCCATCTTTTGACAGGAAATTGAAGTTCTGTTTTGAAAACCTTGAATTCAATTTTAATTTTAACGTTTTTAGTTTATTTTACATTTTTTAAATTTATTTTACATATTCTTTCGTTTAAGTTTGCTTATGTTTTTGTTTTACCAGCACAGCTTGTTATAAAAATAAATAAACAAAACATTGGCATTTAAACCGACCATTATGTCAGAATTGAAGTAATGAGCGCCATCTTTTGACTGATTTTGTATAATATAGTAGTTTCTTTAAAAGCTGACCATAAACCAAGTCAATTTTTTTAATCACTCAATATAATTGCCAAACGCAACAAATAACAAGATACGTGTTATGTGTTTCTGTTCAATTATTATTCGCACTACCAACATGATTTTATATTTAAAGTAACTACCCCCTAACTTTGAAACTCTACAAACTATTTTAACTATTTACCAGTGACCATAAACCAAGAACAACTTTTTTTAATTACTCGATATAATTGCTAAATGATTAATAAATGAATAACTAACATGTTTTTGTTCAATTACTGCTAGTAACGTATGTACAGTTAAAAAAAAAAAATTCGCAGCAATCCATGGAAAATTAACGTGTGTCTTAACTTGATTGATAGGATAAATGTAATGAAATAAATGCAAACCAATTATTACCAATATGACTTTATATTTAAATCAACCAACCTCTGACCTTGCAATTTTACAAACTATTTCCCTTGACACACTGAGGGTGTTGATTTCAAGACTTATTCATACTTGTTGATTGATATTGGAAAAAGTCATCCACAGGTACGTTAATTTAAATATTAGAAAAGCTCTTTAAAATTTAACGAAACTTTTTAACTGTCTCTAGAAAGTAACAGAAATCCCAGAAAATAAATGAGATTTATCGAGAACTTCTAGCAATTTTTAAAAAGCGAAAATAATTCTCAAAACGCACTGAATTTTTTTAAATAAATTTTAAAAAACAAAACAGTTTCTTTAAGAGCTCTGGCGTCAAAGAAATTCTAGTAGAAATTTCAGCAAACAATAGAAATCAAAAGAAATGTATCGAGAAGCTTTAAAAATTAAAGCAGTTTCTAGAAAATTAAAACAATTCAAGAGCCGCTCTGAAAACGGGGAATTAAAAAAAAAAACAAATCAATTTCTCTAACAGCTCTGGAAAATGAAAGAATTTTTTTAATAATATAAACGCTTAAAGAAATCTCCCAAGAAATTTTAGTAAACAAAAACTGGTTCTAGAAAACAAAAGCGTTCCTCGAGAAACTGCAAAAAAGACAAAAGAATTTAGTTCAATTTTAATATCAACGTTTTTAGTTTATTTTACATATTCTTTTGTTTAAGTTTGCCTATGTTATTCTTTGCGTTACAGTTTGTTAAAAAATAAACAAAACATTGACATTTACACCGATAAAATTGAAGTAACTAGCGCCATCTTTTGACTGGAAATCTAAGTTCTGTTTTAAAACATGGTATTTTTTTAATTTCAATATTTAATGTTTTTAGTTCTTTTTACGTATTCATTTGTTTAAATTTGCTTACTTTTCTGTTAAAAAAATGAACAAGATTTTGACATTTAAACTGACAGATATGCCAGCGCCATCTTTAAACTGGAAATGGAAGTTCCATTTTAAAACCATGAAAAAATCGTGAATTAAATTCAATATCAATATTAATGTTTTTAGTTTATTTTACATATTTTTTGTTTAAATTTGCTTATGTTTTTCTTTATCACTATAACTTGTTAAAAATAAACAAAACACAGATATTTAAACTGACAGTTTTGCCAGAATTGAAGTAGCGAGCGCCATCTTTTGACAGGTTATTGAAGTTCTGTTTTAATTCTATTTCAATGTTAACTTTTTTAGTTTATTTTACATATTCTTTCGTTTAAGTTTATTTTTCTTACCAGCACAGCTTGTTATAAAAAAAATAAACAAAATCTTGGCATTTAAATTGACCACTGTCCCAGAGTTGAAGTAATGAGCGCCATCTTTTGACTGATTTTGAATAACATAGTAGTTTCTCTAAAAGCTAAAAGAAGTTTCTCGAGAAATTTTACCAGTGACCATAAACCAAGTTCAACTTTTTTTAATCACTCGATATAATTACTAAATGCTTAATAAACGAATGTTATGCGTTTTTGTTTAATTATTATTGGCATGACCAACATGATTTTATATTTAAAGCAACTACCCCCTAACACTGCAACTCTACAAACTATTTCCATTATTTAACAGTGGCTATAAACCAAGAACAACTTTTTTTTAATCACTCGATATAATTGCTGAACACTTAATAAATGAATAACTAACAAGATATGTGTTATGTGTTTTTGTTTAATTATTATTAGCATTACCAAAATGATTTTATATTTAAATCAACCACCCTCCAACATTGAAACTCTATTTCCACTATTTACTGGTGGCGATAAACCAAGAACAATTTTTTTAATCACTCGATATAATGAGTAAATGCTTAATAAGTTTTTGACTAAAAAGATACGTGTTATGAATTTTTTGATAAATGATTTTATATTTAAATAAGCGTTCCAAATAATGTGCGATCGTTTTCTCGACGAACAAATGTCAGAATGTCAACCCTGAATTGCTATTCCTCCGGATGTTTTAAAACATGGCTCGAAATTGCAGTCTGGCGCCTCGGAACGGTCAGCCTTTTGCATAATACAGCTATTTTCTCGACGATTTGCGTTTACCCTATCTTACCATAGAATTTGTTACGGTCGTTAGCCTTATGAAATGAGTCGTCTCGCATTTTTATAAATGTTGCGCTTCTCTTGCAGGGAAAAGCTTCACGCTGACTATAATCGTGTCCACGACACCCCCTCAGATCGCCACGTACAGTAAAGCCATCAAGGTCACGGTGGATGGGCCCAGGGAGCCCAGGTCGAAGACCAGACAGACCACGTTTCATCACTTTCCTTTCGGACCAAGACCTTTCGCCCCAGATCCGTTGACGGGGGGTTTACCGTTTAAATTAAGTGGTAAGGATGAATAATTTTTTATTGGATTTCTACATTATAAAGAAAGTTTCCGTTTTACTTCGCGACTAAAAGACTTTAGTATAGGCAACCCATCAATCAAATCAGAAATAACTTCGCATTTTCCTAACGCATTAAAACACGGTTGTCTACTTTCGCTTTTTAAGGCGTCACCGATTTAAAATCATTAAATGAAACTATAAAATTTTACTTTTCGAAACAGTATTGAAAAGTTTGACTTTTACGACTTCAACATTAATATTTCTGATGTTTGCAACCATAATACTGATGAAATCAATCAATTTCACAAATTTGTTAATTGATTCGTTATCTATTTGAAAATAATTTCAACATTAATACACAAAGCGTGATGCAAATTATATTAAATTTGTATTTTATTACTATTATTACCTTGCAATAGAAACGCGCACATTTCAGCTTGGTCGTCATGGCGACGTATCCAGCAGACATAACAACATATTGGAAAGCCCCAGTAGAAATTTAAATCCTCTTAGGCAAGATTATGTTTTTATAATGTGCGTTGTATTCCGAAACTCCAACAACCAACTAACGAATCTCTAGGTTCCATTTGTTTAAAATGTAATCAAAAAAATGATTGAAAATGGATATTCAATTTCAAACCCATTTACGTTATTTTTTTACCTGAAATTAATAGATGTCGAGAACGCGACGGAGAGGTTATTTTCTGGCAGAAAGTATTCACGATACAGGATGTTCCCCCAACTTATTCTCTATCCAATAATTAAAAAAATGTTCAAAGTTGACTTTAAATTCGTAGGACACTTTTTGCCATCCAGGTTTTAAGTAGAAAAGAGCTTTGGAGACCTAAGCGAAGACGTATTCCTTTGCTTTGTTGTTTGCCAAAAGGGCCTTCGTGTTTATCATAAGATGCTCGTGGATATCAATGAAAAACGCATCAAATCTGCTGTTCGTGGGATGATTACTTCCATCAGATCATCTGCTTGTGACCACACGCACCATGAGGCTATCCATTCTCTGGGGGTGTACCACAAGGCTATGTGCTATGCTCTTTGTCATTCAATTTGTACTCGCAAGTATATTCAGCGATGCCTTTGAAGGTTAGGGCACGGTTATAATGGCAAGCGGCGTACCAATTTCGAACCTAATAGCCAAGTTTCCTGTAGAATTATATGGATTCAACCTAGAAGGGGTAAGAAATAGAACAACATGCAACAAGCAAGAGTAGGTTGCTACGGTATTGAATCGTGAAAAGTAAGAGAGGGTAAGGTGTCTAAGGTGATAGAAGGAACGAGGAATTATTAAGAAAGAGACATAAAAGAAAAAAGGGCAATTCATTTCTGGGGAAGAGGAGAAGGAGGAATTAAGGCAGATTTCAACCAGGTACAAACTGACCTCTTAAGGCAATCCAACCCTCTTCAAATTCCCTTTCTCAATACCTTCATCCTTTTAACCAACTACAACCCTCAGAAACTGTCAATCTGAACACATTAAAAATAAAGAAAATGAGGAAAAAGAGAAGTCAAACATAAATTGAAAGACAGAGAGGTCGTAAGACCACAAACTCCCAAAAGTCACAGAGACAGGAGTTGTCGAATCATTACAAAGAAACCGTGTCAAAGTCAAGAGAAAAAGTATGAGGTAAATCATCAAAATTGAAGAATCGAAAGAAATAAAGAAGAGAAGAAGAAGAAGATCCTAAGAGAACGGTTCCAAAAAGAAATTGCAGATTACGATAAATTAAGCACAATGACTTCAACAAAGGGAAAGTAGAGAATGCGGTGAAAAAAAAAACAAATGGTCTTGGAAAAAAAGAATGAATTACAAATGGGACTAAAATATATTTATGAAGACTAAAGACGATACACTAAAGAAGACAATGTTATTAATACGTGGAGACAATGCCGCCCAAAAATTTCTAGAAGTCACAAAGGCATGAGTTAATGAATAATTTCAAAGAAACAGACGAGAGAAAAAGTATGAGGTAAAAGCAGATAATCGTCGAAACTAAAAGATGGAAAGAACTAAAACAGACAGAAAAGAGAAGAATAGGAAGAGACCCAAGAGCCTAGGAGTTAATGCCAAAGAAAATTGCAGGTTTTTTTTTTTTTCCTACATGACCAGAACCCGTCCGCAAAGAATGCACCGGAGGCACTGCAGCCATTTAGGCTTATTGTGCTCGCCCTGGTTCTCTTACCGCAACCATTCAGTGAGGCATGTTCCCTGCACCAGTTGGTACAGGTTTTTCACTGATTGCGTGTTGAAATCTTCGGGAACTATCATGAGATGTCCGAATATACGCCGTCTGCGATTTGCCAGCGCATCACATCTACACAAAATGTGCATTGCCGTCTCTGGTTCTCCATTGCAGAGTCTGCAATTTAGATCCCCATTGAATTTGCCGATCCTCCACAGATGCTCCTTAACAGTCAGGTGTCCTGTTAGCAATCCTGTGGTGATCTTGAGTTGCACCCTGCTTAAAAGCAACAGTTCTGCAGCTCTCTTTTTGCAAGGACCTCTAATGAAGGTCTTGCTGTGGCGATGTCCTGGCCTGCTTAGCCAGTACCTGTTATGTTCCTCGCTTATCCAGTCACTAAAAAGCTCCGAATAGCGTTCTTGGTTATACCTAGGACAGGTTCAGGGCCAAGGTATGCCACACCCGCACCCTGCCTGGCTAGTTGATCGGCCCGTTCGTTGCCGATAATACCCCGATGACCTGGCACCCACACCAACGTGACGCAGTTGTATTCCGCCAGGTCATTGAACTCATTTAAGCATTCCCACACCAGTTTGGAAGAAATCCTTGAGTTCACCAAAGCCTTCAAAGCCGCCTGGCTATCGGATAGGATAAAGATCCGCTTATTTGTGTAAGCCCTCCTTTTATTTTCCCGCGCACATTGTAATATGGCGTATATTTCTGTTTGGAATACGGAGGCAAATCGGCCCAAAGGAAAGCATAACCTCTCCTTTGGTCTATGCCCATATATTCCAGACCCAGCACCAGTCTCAGTTCTGGAGCCGTCCGTATACCAGATCAAACTTCCGGGAGGAAAGTTCTGTTCAGGTTCCCGGTGCTCAGCAGATTCATTAATTTGTATCTTGAAGAGCAGGTTTATGTTACCTTTGGGGGCCATATAGTCCGTCCTCATATCGAGTAGAGGACCCCTTATGCTACCAACGATGCTTGTATGACCCGTGCTTATATTAAGTGGGTGACATGAATGCTGCAATCTGTGGAGTCCTCGTCTTGCCTCTCCCATTATCACAATGTGTAAGGGAGGGAGGTCTAGAAGGGTTTCCATTGCAGCGGTAGGCGTTGTGCTCATCGCCCCCGTTATGCCTAGACAAGCAAGTCTTTGGACCCTGCTCAATCTAAGTTTGGTGGTTTCCTGCTTGACCTTGGGTCACCACACCGAAGCCGCATAAGTTATTGTGGGTCTAACCATTCTGGTGAACAACCAATGCACCATACTTGGTTTTAAGCCCCACGTACTATCATAGGTTCGTCTGGCCACTGCGAAAGTGGTCATCGATCGCCTGACTATCTTGTCTAAATGTTGGTTCCAGGTAAGTTTGGAGTCAAAAATCACTCCAAGGTACTTTACCTCCCCCGACAAGACTATCTCATTTGCACGAAGACGCAGAGGACCTAAACCCTCTACGTTTCGCCTTCGAGTGAATGGCACAATGGTGGTTTTTTGAGGACTGATCCTTAGACCTTCCTCCTCGGCCCACCTTGTTACTACATTCAGGGCCACCTGCATTCGGTCTCTGACAATGTTATTAAATTTCCCTTGTACGGGTATGACTAGATCATCGGCATACCCTAAGGGATCAAAGCCTTCACCGCTAAGTCGTCTCAGAAGCCCGTCCATGACGAGGTTCCACAACAGAGGGGACAGTACACCCCCCTGCGGGCAGCCCCCCGCCACCCCAGCCATCAGAGTGTCGTCCAGTAGTGATGTATAAACCACCCTTCCTTTGAGCATGCAGTCAATCCACCTGCAGCAAATTTCTTCCACCCCTCTACCCCTTAGAGCAGTGGTGATGGAGTCGAAGGATATATTGTCAAAGGCCCCTTCAATGTCTAAAAAGGCAGCTAAGAGGACCTCTTTATTTTCCAGAGATTTCTCCACCCTCCAGGTGAGATGATGGAGAGCTGTCTCAGTAGATAGACCTGTTGAATAGGCAAACTGGTATTGGTGTAGGGGTCTAGCGACCAGAACACCACCCCTTATATGCCCATCAAGTATTTTCTCCATTGTCTTTAGTACAAAAGACATAAGACTAATGGGTCTAAAAGCTTTTGCCTGAGTATAGTCCACCCGACCAGTTTTTGGTATGAATACCACTCTGATCAGTCTCCACACTCTTGGCAAATACCCTAGAGCCAGACAGGCCCTTAGAATCACGCAGATTCTGGTGAGCAGAAGGTCCGAGCCCTTCTGCAGCATGACAGGTATTACCCCGTCCGGACCCGGGGATTTGTAACTATCAAATGAGTTTATTGCCCATTTGATGCTAGAACACGTTATGACTCTCCTGGCAGAAGCCCATTCCTCCCTTGATGCTCTGAAAACAGGAGCATCCGGAACCCGGCTATTCCAGTCAGCAGGCGTAACGTCAATGACGGTTGACCCAGGAAAATGAACCCGAAACATTTCAGTCATGGTTTCTTTTCCTGTTATAGTGAATTCTCCGGTAGATTTTACCAAAGTATTTAGGTATCCTTGAGGGGACTTCGAGAGCATTTTATGCAGTCTGGCACATTCTGGAGTACTTTCAATTTCCTCACAGTGCCTCCTCCACGATGCCCTCTTGGACCTTCTCAGTGTTTTATTGTATTCAGTTAGGGATGCTTTGTATTCCTCCCACCTTCCTGATACTTTTGCCTTATTAAAAAGTTTTCTGACCTGTCGTCTCCTTTCCGTGAGGTCTTCGTTCCACCAGGAAACTTTCCTGTTGGTGTTCCTCACGGTCAAGGGACAGTTATCATTGTAAGCGGACATGATTGCATCAGTTAACTGATCTACAGCCACGTCCAACTCAATATTGTTGTTGACCGTAGCCATTGTTCTCGCGAGATGACAGTCTAGGTCCACCCTGTAGGCCTCCCAGTTAGTCTTACGCGGATTACGGTAGGTTTGTTTCACACGGTTTAGCCCAGTGATATCGAAACAGATGTATCTGTGATCTGAGCAACTCTCCTCATCAGATACATACCAGTTTTTAACAAAGTTACTTATAAAGGAAGTACTTATTGTTAAATCAATGACTGCCTGCCTTTGTAATGTTACAAAGGTAGGTTTATTGCCTACATTCAATATGTTCAGGTTGTTTGCCATAGTGAATTGTAGGATGCTGTCACCTCTACCCCACGAGTAAGGGGGAAATGTAGGTCATCATCGCCAGGAGCCCCCCCGCTGGCGAGAAAGGCATTTATACAACGGGGTGCGCCCGGTTCCCCGAGGTTTGATCGGTAGCGACTGGTCTTCTGTCCAGCCACGCATCCCTTCGGCCCGATCAACCTTAAGATTCAGGATTTTGTGTGAGGTTTTCTCCTCTTGGTTCAGGTGGTTAAGCCCAGACCCCCAGCCTCCTTGGAGACCGGTTTGACAGCGGAGTTTACACGAGAACCACCGCTGGCATCGTAAATCCCAGTGCAGGCCCTACGCCACGATACTACAGCTGAGCTGGGAGGGTTGGCCCGCGGGGTGGATTTCACCTGGCCATGTTGCGATTTTTAGGTCGCTCAGGCGCGGTCACGTGCTCTCCTCCATCTTGCGGGTTTTAAACCGCTCAGGTTACAGGGTCATTGCACGTGATAGGCGAAAGATGGCCACCCATCCCGCGGCATCCAACGAGCGGAGGTAATCCGACAAGTGGATACCGCAGGAACCCCCGATCCGCCACCTGGGGACGCGCCCGATGTGTACCCATCGTTTCGGGTTACAGGTTGCAGGTTACAAAAGATTAAACACAACAACTGCAATAAAGATAAAGGAAAATGCCTTGGAGAAGAAATCGAGAGTAATTTTAAAACCGAAAAAGATTGAATTACAAATAGGGCTAGAATATATTAGGGTCAAAGACGATGCACTAAAGAAGAAGAAAATATTCTGAATACGTGGAGACCATACCTCGAGGAATTATTAGAAATCGAAAATAAGAATCGGCAGATATTAAGAATGATACTGAGTGATTGGATTTGAACAAGATCAAGTAACTTGGAAATTTTGATGGGATTTAAAGATAAAGTTTAAAAAAATACCTCGGCAATTTAATTAGGGAAAGAAAAGAAATGATTTTCAAGATTGGCAGTAAATACTGATGAAAATTGTACAGGTATCTACTTTTAAATAATCCATGTAGAAGACTTGCTTGTCAGCAAATACTAGAAAAAGGAAACTAATATCTAAAACATAAGGAAAAAGATCGATATGGTTGAGGCACACAAAATCTGATCTTTAGCTTAAAATAGATTGCAGAAGAAAGCTTTAGAATGAAATATACAACTGCCAGGTAGAAGAAAACTAGACTGAGTTTAATGACAGGTACGTACTTTGAAAGAATCAATACAGGCAGGAGGCAGTGAAGTCTTAGAATTAGAAGGACGCACGACTGGTCTAAAAGTGAGGCGAAAGAAAGAGAGAGAGAGCACCAAGACTTTGTTTGTTCATAATTCTACTAAACTAGGTCATTAAGGAATTTAAACCAAGGACATAGAACATTTGTTCAAAAAAACTTTTATTGGCAATAATCGATACGAAAAGCATTTGCTTCACTATGAGTTCTGATTATTGGTTGACTAACTTGAATAGTAAAAGTTCTAATGCTATGGAATTTTGCTAACTAGATAACAATAATCAGCGGATTCGTAGCTTGCTGATATTATGGGAAAGTTGTCCTATAACTCCTCCCTCGTTAAAACGAAAGCTGGATTTTTCTTTCTTTAGATTTTGAATTTGACTTCGACTTTCTAATCTTCTTCCTTGATTTTTAACAATTTTACCAAGAAGTAAGTCTTCAGGATAATTCGTCGAGGAAAAATGAAAAGTTTCTTCGAAAAGACACATGGGATCCGAAGGAAAGTCGCTCATTTTCAGAGCTTTTACTCCAGTTACAAAATGTCTTCATTTTTGAGACGTAAAGGTACATTTGTAATTTGTATCCTTTTGTTTCCGTTTTATTTGATTTTTTCCCCGATAGGAAATTTTCGTTTTTTCATCTTTAAACTTGATGATCTTCTTTTGTTTTTTGAATGAAAATGTTGTTTTTGCTTTTGTTTATTTGTCTATAATGAACTTTTTCGTATTCTATTGCGTTTTTCTTTTGTTTTCTTTGGTCAGTTTTTGTTTCAAAAGTCGGCGAATCGTCGATTTTCTTTTGTTTTTCGTTCATCTTATTCCTCGTTATTTCGTCGTCGTTGTGTTATTTAGCTTTTGTTTATTTTTCTGTAATGATTTTTTTTCGTATTTTATTGCATTGGAGATTAATGAAGAAAGTTGAAGTTTTAAAAGTTGAACTTATTTTTGGTTTCTTGCTTTCTTCCTTAATCTCCAAAATTAATATTTTAAATAAACTATTCCCTGAACAAATGATAATTTTTTTTTGTTTTCTTTGGTCAGTTTTTAATCTTCAAAAGACGGAGAATGGTCGATTTTTTTGGTTCCTTTGTTTTACCGTCGATTTTCTTTTGTTTTTCATCCATCTTATCCCTCGTTATTTCGTTGTTGGTTGTTCTATTTCGCTTTTGTTTATTTTTCTATAATGATTCTTTTTCTTTTATTGCGTTTTCCTTTTGATTTTTGTAATTCAAAAGTCGGAAAGTCGTCGATTTTCTTGGTTCGTTTGTTTTACCGTCGATTTTCTTTTGTTTTTCATCCACTTATCTCTCGCATTCTACATCCTTAGTTTTATAATATTGACTCCACCTTTTTTCAAGTTTCAATAAAACAATCAGTATGTGCAACTTATCTACTATTTCTTACTTACTGTCATTGCAGAGAAATCCTATTTAGAATTTAAAATTGTAGCTATTTATTTTTTTGTTCGCTTTGTATTGTCGGTTATTATACACATCTGTAATGAAACTACAATATCGGGTCTTCATTTAACTTTACATTCCACGTGACCTACGACGTACGTAATCAACTATCCAAGCACCGCCAAAACATTTCAATCTTGAGAACAATATTTTGAATAGATTTAATAGTAATAACACTTTATTGGTGATATGCCTTCCATAGGAATTTTCACGCGTCAGGTATTCTATATACATTTTTATAATAGATACACATGTACTACATGAACGAATCTAAAAACAAACATTGATGATTGAAAACAAAATAACAAACAAACATACTCAATAACATGTGAGTTCTCTTGATTTATAGACACAGTGCTTATTTTATGTTGAATTTCTTTAATAAATTAAAAATGTAATACAAAATTCACTTAACTTTAATGCGTTCAAAAACGAATCGTGTGTATTTACAGCTTTCCCAGCTGCGAGCGAAATTTGATATTTGAGAAGTACGGACGTGCGAAAAACCCAAAACCCAACAAAACAACCTCGTTATCCCATATCTGGTGCGCCAGCTTGACGGATTTAAACGCGAGCGCGGGCGATAACTAACAACTCCCCCGGAATCGGCAACTACTCGGTACCATAACCTGCGCCATTAATTACATTTGCTAATTATCAATTAAAGTTACAACACCGAATCACGTTAATTAGGCCGCCGTTATTGTGATTCGAGTGCACGCTTCAGTTTCACTCGGTATTTGTCTATCACGAATGGCAGAAATCTTTCTGGATCACACCGAAATAATTTAAAGCCAATATATGTATTGAGATTATATGCGTAGAATTTGTAGTTGAGAGAGAACGAAAACAACTCTGGAAGAATAATATCTTCCTTCTTTAAAAGAAATCCACTAGGAATATCACATAAAAAAATGAAACGATGAAAAAACAAGAGATGAACTAATCCAAGAAAACCACAAAACTAATAAAAGAAATCTAAAAAAAAACATTCAAAAAATCTATCATCTTTCGTTAATTTTGTATCTGAAAGGCGTCATTATTTCGAATGCGTGTTCTTTTCTTTAATTGACGACGATATTCTTCACGAAATCGATCGTCTTTTGTTTTTCATTGATACTTTCTTCATCGCCTTTTTTTGTTATAATTTACTGGTGCTTTTAAAAATATCTATAATTTCACTCTCCGAGTTCACTCGATCGCTAGACCACTTGTTTTTTTCATTATGAAGAAGAAAAACATAATTGATCGTTTATTATTTCATTTATTTTATTTTTGAGAAAATTATTTCTTTAATAATTGTTAGGAATGATAGGAAAGTGACAATTACTGTTACATACACATAAAGTATGATACTTTAGTAAACAAGGTCAAGGTTGTGTAGCTGCAAGTTATGAACACCTGAAATATGGTGTTAGTAAACAAGCTCGAGGTTGCACAGCTGCACTATTTACATATAGCGATCCTTTGTTATTGTAGATATAACTCGCCACTTGTTTTTTCGACTTGTTACACAATTGATCGTTTAGTATTCCATTTGTTTTATTTTGGAGCAAATGATTTCTTTAACTTAAGGAAAAATAATTATCGAAACTCGTTATAATTTCCTTTTTTATTGTTTTGGGGACGAAACTCATTGTGAACTTGATCGTCTTTTGTTTTTCTGCCTTGAGCAGCGGTGTATTTACAACATCGTTATCAGTGATGTAAGTGGGTGGTCCTCGTCACTTGAGCCAATTAAATTTGAATATTTCTGTCCCGTCGAAACTCCTAAGCAGGAAATAGCTACATGGTTGCCATTTTCAATGGCTTTTCAGTTCGCCCACGCCAGCCAAATCTAAATCCATTCCCATTCGCCGAATCGCGAATTCATTGCGAAATCGATTGTCTCTTGTTCTTTTTTGACTATTTCTTTCAGCGTCTTTTAAAAATTTCTGTTTTTTTTTTTGATTATGAAGATAAAAAACTTTATTACACAATGGACCATTTATTATTTCATTTATTTTACTTTGGGGAAAATTATTTCTTTAACTTAAAAAAAAATAATCGAAACTTGTCATGATTTCCACTTTTTTAATTGTTTTGGGACGAAATTCGTCGTCTTTTATTTTCCTCCCTTGAGCGACAGTATTTAAGACATCGTCATCGAGTTTTGTAAGTGGGTGGCTGTCGTTACATGAGCCAATTAAATTTGAATATTTTTGTACTGCGCGAAACTCCTAAGCGGGAAATAGCTACCGACAGATGGCAGATGCAGTTTTCACTGGCTTTTCAGTGCGTTCACAGACGAATCTAAATTCACATCCGTTCGTCGCATAAACGAATATTTTTTGAATTGCTGAAATGAAGGGTTTCATAGTGGCGCCGGACGTGATAAGAAGAAAAATATTCTGCGAAACCTTGGACTTAAACTAAGGCTTCACATTGTCTTAAGTCGCGAACGTTCGAAACTTTCGACTTTATTAATAGAATAGAAATTCATTGCGAGATCGATTATCTTTTGTTCTTTTTTGAATACTTCTTTCAGCGCCTTTTAAAAATTAAATGTTTTTTCAATTAAGAAGATAAAAGACTTTATTGCACAATTGATTATTCACTATTTCATTTATTTTACTTTGGGGAAATTATTTCTGTAACTTAAAAAAAAATAATCGAAACTTGTCATGATTTCCACTTTTTTAATTGTTTTGGGGACGAATTGGATTGTCTTTTATTTTCCTCCCTTGAGCGACAGTATTTAAGAGATCGTCATCAGTCCTGTAAGTGGGTGGATGTCGTTACATGAGTCAATTACATTTGAATATTTCTGTCCTGCGCAAAACTCCTAAGCGAGGAAGAGCTACCGATAGAAGGCAGATGATTGCAGTTTTCACTGCGCTCACGCCAGGCGAATCTAAATCCACCTTCATTCGCCGAATAAACGAATATTTTTTTGAATTGCTAAAATGAAGGGTTTCATAGTGGCGCCGGACGTCATAAGAAGAAAAATATTCTGCGAAACGTTGTACTTAAACTAAAGCTTCACATTGTCTTAAGTCGCGAACGTTCGAAATTTTCGACTTTTTTAATAGAATAGAAATTCATTGTGCAATCGATTGTCTTTTGTTTTTCTTTTTTGAGTACTTTTTTCAGCGCCTTTAAAAAATTTCTATGTTTTTTCGATTATGAAACTAAAATACTTTATTACACAATTGATCATTATTTCATTTATTTTACTTTGGGGAAAACTCTTTCTTTAACTTAAAAAAAAATAATCGAAACTTGTTATGATTTCCACTTTTTTAATTGTTTTGGGGGACGAAATTCGTTGTGAACTGGATTGTCTTTTATTTTCCTCCCTTGAGTGACAGTATTTAAGACATCGTTATTGAGTCTTGTAAGTGGCTGGCTGTCGTTACATGAACCAATTAAATTTGAATGTTTCTGTCCCGTGCGAAACTTCTAAGCGAGAAAGGTGGCAGATCACTGGCTTTCCAGTGCGCTCACGCCAGGCGAATCTAAATTCACATTCATTCGCCGAATAAACGAATATTTTTTGAATTGCTGAAATGGAGGGTTTCATAGCAGCGCCGGACGTGATAAGAAGAAAAATATTCTGCGAAACGTTATGCTTGTCTTAAGTCGCGAACGTTCGAAACTTTCGACTTTTTTAATACAATGGAAATAGTTTTTTGTTTTTCTTTTTTGGATACTTCTTTCTCCTTTTTTCCCGTTCTCTCGTATACTTGAAGTAGATTATTAGTAAATAAGATCAAGGTTGCGCAGCTACAAGTTATGAATAATATTAGTTAACAAGATCAAGGTTGCACAGCTGCGCAATTCTCTGTCGTCGCAGATATAACTCGTTACTTGTTTTTTTTTTTATTAAGAAAACAAAAACTTAATTTTCACCAAAATAGAATAAATGAAATAATAAATGTTCAAAAGTCTAATAATTTCTTCATCTTAAAAAAGAAATTATCAAAACTTTTCATAATTGCGAATTTTTCTATTGTTTTGGTAAAAAAAAATTCATCCTGAACTCGATTGTCTTTTGTTTACTTTTTTTCTTTTTTTAAAACAATTGAAGAATATATTTGCCCAAAAGGTGAAAACAAAAGAATGTCTCGTTTTCTATTTGTTCTTCCACGAGTTCGGCAATATCTTTTTTCTTTTTTTTTGTTATGCTTATGCTGTTACCTTCGGAGTAAAAAACAAAAAAAAAAATGATCATCTTTTGTTAATTTCATCGACTGACAGTTGTCATAATTTCAATTGTCTTCTTTTCCTTATTTGGTGATGAGATTCTTCATGAAGCGACACCTTTGTGAAATCAATCGTCTTTTGTTTTACTTCTTTGGATATTTGTTTCCAGCGCCTTCCTTGTTATGATTTACCGGCGTCTTTAAAATTTTCTGTAATTGCTCCCCCCCTGTCTCCTCGATTATTGCACCACTTGTTTTTTCGAAAAAAAAAGATAATTTCGACTTTCTTAATTGTTTTGGTGACGAAATTCATTGCGAACTCGATCCTCTTTTGTTTTTTCCCTTTCATAATTTCGCTTGTTTTCTTTATTCGGCGACGAGATTGTTTGTGAAATCGATCGTCTTTTGTTTTTCTCTTTTTTCGAAGTCTTTTGTTGTTACTGCGTTTGGAAAAAAGTACGTTTTAAATTTTCTCTTTTCTCAAATTTTTCGTATTTATCTTTTAAAAGTGAATTACTATAGTTAAACACTAAACACATGCTGTCGAGGGTGTTTTAAACTATGTCCTTCCATATCGATTTGCTTGACGGACTCTACCGTCCAACCCTTTCGGCATTTGCATCATATTACACGAGTTTCGCACGCTTTATCGTTTCATTGATAGGTGGCGCATCAATTAATTTTTATGACCGGTTCCCGTGTAGGAAGCCGTCGCATCGCCTTTTATAATAAAGTAACCCTCGGGGTTAATTAAAAGGTAGGTCCGGTTCGGCACTCTCCGAAGATCTCCCGTCTTATCATTTCGGGCACGGCGAACCCTTTAATGCTGGCACGGCATTAGTCTTACTCCGTTTAGAAAGGGGTTGAATAATCACCACCCAGTATCTCAGCTTAACCCTTGCAAGATAAATGTCATTCCTCTCCTCATTACCCCTATAATCAACCTTACGAAATCTATCTAAAAATCCTCGGTATTGTTAACAGGAATTTTCTTAACGAAGTTTTTCCTCGAAGGGATCCTAACGAAGTTTTTCCACTTGTAGAGGGATGTTTTTTACGCCCTCGGCTTATCTTTAAAGGCCACTTTAATTGTGAGCGAATCCTCTAAATTTTTGTGCTTTTCCCTCCTTGCTAAATTGCCCCATTTCCTTCCTCTCTCTCTTTGCTTTTCGTCCTTCCCGTCGGCGTCGCGGCGGCAGCAGCTTTCTTTCTTTTCGTGTCGAATTAGCGAACGTCGCGTCGGGTGGTTTTTAATTATTTTTCCCTCTAATTTAATAAATACTTTATTGTTTTTCGATTTCCTTGCACGAGCGCTTTATTAAATCAAATTTCAAATGTACCGCGAAAATAATTAGCAATCATATAACTCTTAGGTGTAGTGGAATAATTTTAACCATTTTATAATAATAAATAAAGTAAAAATAATAAATTTTAAATCTATATATATATATTATTATGAAAAATTTATTGAATTAAATTATTATGATCCGCAAGGCTGTTTGAAAGGATAAATATCTACAATCCAAAGAAAACTTTGATGCAATTTATAAGTTCTTGGTTTTTTGGGTTTATTATACGAGGGTCAAGCTGAATTTATTGAGAATAAAACACAGTTAATACTTTCTAGGATTTTATTTTAAATATGCTCGAAGTAATGGAGAGTTAAAGCTGCCGTATGGGGCGATGCATTATCATGGTGCCGCATAATTCCCTTGTCTGGAACTCTACTGTACACTTCAGGCAAACATTTTTCAGTGTACCATTTAGCTGTGTCTTTTGCCCATCTAGCTTAATTGCCTTTACTAGGCCCGTACTTCTGAATAATACCGGATGCATAACTTTTTTCATAGCTCGCTGCTTCTTGGTCATTGTTGGAGTTTCCTCATATTCGTGAATCTGTACACGAATCTCTTGGCGGGTAGGTATGTCGAAAAAGGGAACGTAAGCTTCGTCACCTGTCGTCACCTCTATTTTGGAAAAAATTTGGTGTCCGCCATTATTTAAGAAATTTAAAGTTACATGGCAAATTCTTACACGCTCTGCTTCTTGGAGGTCAGAAAGGTGATGTGGCACAAAACGACCAACCACTTTTTTTAAATGCAGGTGATCATGTATGATTGTTCTTACAGCTGAGGATTCAATCTTGAGTTCATGCTCTATTACTGCATAACTGGCTTTATTGTCCTCTTCAATTAAATTTTTAACAGCAGCAACGTTTTTGTCGGTAGCAGCCGTAGGAGGACGCCCTGCTCCTTTCTGATGCTGAACAGAATTCCTTTCGCGTTCAAATTCCCTATACCATGGGTAAATTGCAGCCAAGGAATCTAACAGTAATAATTGCAGTTATCTTTCCAACAAAATATTTTACGGATGTCTTCCCAAGTAATTTAATCCAGTCATTAACTTTTTTGTCTGATGGATTTCTGTCTAAATCCACAAAATCTTCTTCTTCTTTGACTCTTTCAAAAATAGTTTCTGTATAATCATTGTCTTCATCACTAACAGATGAACCCTCTTCATCACTTGAACTTTCAGTCTTCCTTTATTGTTTAGTATTAGTCTTAGTTTTTGCTCACCTTTAGTGTTAGGTTTAGTTGCAATAGCCTCTGTTTTTTTTTAAATCTTTCTACTGCCTCCTTAGAAGTAATTATTTCGGCAGTAGAAGCAATTCTCCTTTTCTTTGTTGTCTCAGTTTTGGGAGTTGAGTTAAAGCTTAGTGTATTTATTAGGATGGTTCTTCCTTCCAAAGGTTCGGTCAACGGTGTTGCAGCTTCTGAGGTGTTTACCACTGACCAAGCTGAGGTCCTAATTGATTCTGAGTATTAGTTTCGATTTGAAGACGATCAAGCCACCTTCTATAAGCGGCTAGATCATACTTTTCGGCATACTTTATCATTGAATGGAAAAATACCACCTGTACGGAATCCGTTTTGCAACACTTCTACATTCACAGATTGCCAGACTTCTCCGATAAGTAGTGAAAACATCTTCTTTCGAATTCTTTTTGCAGGATTCTTGCGCTGCCATTTTACTAACTCGGCATCCCATTTACATTTAAGTGACTTGAAAACAGCAACTTCTAGACCTAGAGGTTGCTTGTGCGTGGTGGAAGTTTTTTGTCAAAATCAATTTCTTCTAGGGAAACATGTGATTTGTGTTCATCATATATTAAAATGGCAGGCCCTTATTAACCTATAGCGGATATAAATATAATGCGTAAATAAATCTTTTTCCGTCCATCCTTTTTTGGTCGCGGCATATGCAATTCCGGGAAAAGAGGACTCTTCACTCCTGATCCATTCATTCCACACGTTTTTCCCCCTTAAAAACAATTAGTGGAGGAATTCTTTCACCAGCAGCACTGCAGGCTATGAGAAAGGTAGTATTGTCACGCCTAGGACCTTGTAGATGATTCTCCTATTTTGCCCACTACTTTGGTTCCTGATGGATCTGCACAAAAAGATGATTCATCGAGATTCCAAATTCGATTGGGATTTGAATTAAACAAACCAAGTTCTCTTAGTGTTTGTTCTAAGAGGGAAAATTAATCATTTATTATGAAAGGGTTTTTTTACGAGCAACTTCAACTCCCTGAGGTTTTTTGAGAGAAAATCGATGACGTTTCCAGAATTTGACAAACCAATCATCACCAGGCCTGTTGTTTTTGAATTGGGTTTTCAAGTTACTTTTTGCAATAAATTCACCGACTTTATCTAGAACTTGTCTGGGATAACCCGAAGATCCCTTTTGCTATTTCGCAATAAATAAATATTTTTGGCCGATGTTTACTAATACTTAAATTATTGATTTATGGGGCACTTCATGTCTTCAATATTTCCAATGCTTGCGTGCGAGCGATCCTAGTAAAGTGACCTTAATGGTTTAGGAAGCAATTTATTTCATATCAAATGACTCGGATTCAAATTTCGTGTGTCCTGTGACAGCACACTAATGCTGTCCGTTAGGTCTTGAGAAAGTAGGCCTTTCGAGATGGAAGTGTGGCGCCATCTATTGAAACTTGCGTTCAGCGGGCATCGAGAGTTACATTTTTGACGAAAAATATAATAAATAAATGAGTTAAAAATATTATTATAGCTCTGAAGATATCTGTCGATCGCATATCATTTTGATGTTAAGTCATTTATTAGGTCTTGAGAAAGTAAACCTCTCGAGATGGTAATGTGGCACCATCTATTGAAAGTTGTGTTGTTTATCTCTCTAGTAGGTAACCAGAGTTGCATTGGTTGACGAAATAAAATTAAAAATAAATAAAATGAAATAATAAATATTACCTTTTGTTTCATTCTTTAACTCCTGCATAAGGAATGTTGTAAACGAGATACATTTTTATCCGTAAGAATTTGATTGCATAGCTAACTTCATTCTCATTAGCTTAAAATTAACTCTCGAGACAGTAGGCCTTCCTAATCGTTAACGTAGCGCCATCTATTGAAAGCTGTGCTATTTCTCTTTCTAGTAGAGATCGAGTAGGTATTTGAAGAATAACAAAAAATATAATAAATAACAGTTGGTTGCATATTACGTATAATCTGTTTATGATCTTTTTGCACTCAGAGTAGGCCGTGTTAGGGTGACATTTTTGTTGGTACTACAAAAAAATATACTTGTCACAAATTTGATTGACGTTCGTTTTTAATTTTGTGGTTACGCTTTTGAAAACTGCCACTGCCAATGTTGACAGTTCAATTGTGCTGTACAAAGTTTTCCAAGAAAATGAGAAATATCGTCTGGAACAAACGTTTAATGATTAATTATCTTTTTCATTGAGACAGTTTGGGGTAAGGTGTGTTGTTTGCGTGTTCTTAGTCAACAATTGTGCCACAAAGCGAGGAAATGTTTCTTTATTAACAAATATGACTCCAGATATGATAATAAACAATAATGACAGAATGTTTGTTTGTGTTTTCATAGAATCTTGTGCACAGTGGTGTGGCTAAATGGATCTTGCTACTTGTGCAGCGGGTGGAGAGGTGTATCGGCTTGTGCAACCCGTGAGGATGGTTTGTTGAACCAGGGCTGCGTTCATAAACTATACCTCCGAGAGCGACTTGGGCGTATAATCGCATCTTTCTCACTCACGATTTTAATATATCTTGCGTTTCGCTCGGTTATGTGGTGATGTCTTGTGTTTACATAATTTCCATGACAACGGGCGTATTTTTTACGCTCTACTTAAAAATGGGTTGTGAAAAGTACGCCCGTTGTCATGGAAATGATATAAACACAAGACGTCTCGACACATACTGAGCGAGACGCAAACTATGTTAAAAATCGTGAGTGAGAAAGATGCCATTACATGCCCAAGTCGCTCTCGGGGGAATAGTTTATGAATGCAGCCCAGGAGTTTTTTTTTCGGGTTTGTTTAGACCAAAGAACTGTCGTTCTCATGCCCTGGATGGACGGCCATTTTCGTCTCGCTGTCGTAGAAGGGGTGAATACTCGAGTTTGGTGCCTGGCAATGGTGTAGAGGTGCACTGCAGGTGGCGCAAAAGCATTATACAAATGGGTATTTAAATAACAGGATCTTCTTGCTGTTGCCGGTGTCTTTGAACCTTCTCCATGTCCATATTTATATAAAATATCTTACCATTTTTCCCGAGAAGACCATAAGCTAGATCTCATTTAAAATCTACTTTCCCTACCTCCTCCAATACGCACACCATCAGATTCTTCTGCTAACACTAGAATTCTGGAAATCTGCTTATATTTGTGCATATTCGTGACTATTAGTTTTGACTGCTAAAAGGATCATCGCAGTCTATTTATAAGTTTTACAGATATACATGCGTTTTCTATATTATAAAATTTTGATGCCAAATTATGTTCCCTTTCTCCTTCCATTGATTCCATAGAAGAATCTGATTCATCATCAATTTCTGATTCTGAATCAGATTCTCCTAATGTTATAATGAAGGGAGGAATGTTTTTAAACGAAAAATTTCCTATATGTTTCGTCCAGTCTTCCGAAATTAATTTTTCACAATGATTACAAAAATTTTGCCACATGTCGGGGGTACATTTTGAAAGAACCTTACGCCATAAATGTGCAACTCTGTCTTTCGATACTGTTTATGTTTAATGTATATTTTTGTTCACTTTTAATAAAAACAGTTTTTTTTTCAAAATTTGACAAGCGCCCTTGAAATTATGAATTAATATTAGTTTATTCCATGTAAGTAAAACGATGAAAGCGGGACGAATGAAAAGTCGATGACGTTATACGGTCAATATGCTGCAAGAAAAGCTGCTGAATAGCAATTTTGCAGTAGGAAGAACGTCATTAGTTAGGTGTCTGGCACACGCGCGCCCTGCTGATTACAGGCCAAAGGCTCAACACGAGCTTTGTAAAGAAAAACAGGAGAGCCACCCTCTCACGTTATTATAAAATTAGGCGAGCTTCGAAACGAAAATTATACACTGTGTAACACCTCAAGTAATAATAAGTATTTCGTTTAAAGATGACAAATATCTTCTTTGAATTAATTGGAATAAAAATATATTCTAAAATCTAAATTTAGATTAGTGCTATTGATCGTCTTTAATTAAAAAAAAAAACTTTTATAGCAATTAATTTATTACACACGTGTGGTATTTGGCGAAGAAAGCCGAAGCGGTACACACTTGTTAGGGGATGCGAGATGCCTGTTAAAAGGGTGTAAAGGTAAAATCCTCGGCACAGAGGGAATGCATTAGCGAAATAGCGGGGATAAAGCCGTGATGATGGTCTACTATGTGCAGACGAGGACGCCTTAAGACGTGGATATATCTTATGGCATTAGTTACTGGGAATTAGAGGATGCGGAGGAGTAAAGGGTTCGTTTACATTATGAATTAGATGTTTTACATATCGCTCCCGGGGTCGACGTAACTGCCATGATTAAATGTTGATAGGTTCGGGCATTTTTAATTAGCCGAATTATGTATTGAGTACGCGTTCACGTGTTTCTAAGCAAAATCAAAAATAAGGAAACATTTCAGATTTTTCCAGAAATTTTCGGTTATTTTCTTTAATTTATTCTTTCCATTCTATCCAGAAAACGAACATCTTTGTTATCAAAACAAAACGCTACTGGATCTTTTCGTTTTCTTGAAAGAGCCTTTTCTAATAGCCTTCTTAAAGGACTTCATTAGTCTAAATATTTCCAAAAGTGTCGAGGGTTTCTTCTATTTCCTTGTTCTTTAGTACTTTAGTAATTTGGGTTTTGCTTCGTCGTGCCAACATATCCACTAACTTGTGTCGTCCCAGACGCGTATTATCACTCTGTATATGTTGTGCTAGGTAATTCTGATTATTATTTTCTAATTACCATTATGGAAATAAAAAAAATATTGAGTGGGCTGTTAAATAAAGAACATTTATCGAAAATAGGGTTTGTAATGCGAATCATAAGTTTAAGGGCCAATTTCATAACGGAATTTAAAGAAGATTTTAAAATTAAAGTCACATTTAGATGTATTTTCACAGTTGCACCAAATACTTAAATTTAAGCATCACTTACAATGTGACTTATGACCATTTGCACCAAACATTTTAAGCTCAACTTAACTTAAGTGTCACTTATGGTCGGTTGCACCAAGCCCTTAAGCATGATTTAAGTTGAGCTTAAATTTAAGCGGTGTTTATAACGTGATCTTTGACGTTATACAACATTGTGTGAGTCATGTTCTAAGTGACGCTTAAAGTTAAGTATAGCTTAAATAGTTGGTGCAACGGGCCATGCTGTGTAACCTAAAAATGTCACGTCATAAACACCACCTAAATTTAAGCTCAGCTTAAATATTTGGCGCAAACGGCCATTACACACTGTTGTACATATAACCTCAAATGTCATATTATAAACACTGCTTAAATTTAAGCTCGGCTTAAGTGTTTGGTGCAACTGGTCATTAATATAATTCAAATATAGGGCAGCAGTAGATGATCTGTAATAAAGATATCCAGGTACTAGTGGAAAAGATTCACGTTATGCAGTTTTCGTTAGTATTTTGCTGCCTGCATGAATCCCTGCTTCCGTGCTTCAAAATGTCCTGAATTTAATTAAAAAAAAATGAAGCAAGTGCCAACAAAAATAGAAATTAAACGAACGACGATACAGAATAAAGAAATTACTTAATTAAATAGTTGTTGTACATCGTTTACGAACACGATGCTTGTTTAGTTTTCTTCTATTTTCATTATTAACTGATATACCTACAGAATACCATCCAATTTGCAACACCCTGTACACGCCTTCTATTTGGTATAAGGTGATAGTTTCGACTTAAATTAGGAAAAACGTTCCGCAAGGTACGAGGTAGGCAATTGCAATTTTGGTCGCTTGCAGTAATTTTTTTCTTTAGAAAGCTTTAGTTTTTAATTAAAAATTAATCATAGTTCTTGTCTTATTATTTACTCTAGTTTAATCTCGTGCGTTTCATTCGACTTTGTAATTTTTAGAATAAAACTGGAAAATATGTTCTACAACAAAACAACAGAGTTTGGGGTTGGCAACCAGACATACACTACTTCAATTTCGGTTGCATATCACATGGAATAAAACTTTTCCCGAGAGCTTCAGTTTTTAATTAGAAATTAATCATTACTTACTCTTGGAAAATTAAATCTCAATCTATTCGTTCGTTTCGTTCAACGTGTACTTTAATTTTCAGAACAAAACTAGAAAAAATGTTCCCCAATAAAGCAACCGTGTATGAGGTAGGCAACCAGACCTGCACTATTGTAACTTTGGTTGCAATTTGCGTCGTTTGACGTGCGCTTGCGTGAAATAACAATGCACACCGTCAAGAAGGACTTCCCAAATATTTTGGAGCGACACAATTATGACACGTTAAATTTAATTTGATTGTGTGCAGCTATTTCCACCTTCTTTGCACCTTCTTTTAAGTTTCAATGAAACAATTGGTATATTTTCTGAGATTTAAATTAATTTGCTTTTTTTTTAAACAGCAACTTGTTCGTTATTGATAACCCAGAATTACAGGTCTTAAAAATAAGACAAAGAAATTTTGTCAAACACATTTTCGTTAAAATTCGTTAATTTAACTTGGAGGCTTCCGCGGCCGTTGTCCATAATTGAATTGGCCACCGGTTGGAACCGCATCATTACTGCTTCTAATGCCGACGTTTCGTTCTCCGTTGCAGAAGAACTTCCTCGGGGCTGCTGCTACTGCTGATGAGACTCATATATTAACGAGAAGTAGCAGCAACACCACCCGCAGCAGCAACACAACCAGCAGCAGTAGCAGCCCTGAGGAAGTTCTTCTGCAATGGAGAACGAAACGTCGGCAGTAGAAGCAGTCGTGACGCGGTTCTAACCGGAACCCAATTTAATTATGGATAAATTCGTTATTCGCTTTAAAACAAACACTCCGGCATTTAATTAGAAAGTTCTGGGAACATTGCCAAGAAAAGGGGGCAGCTGGAGTTAAGGTATCTCTACATATACAGGTTGTTTCAGTGATGATGCACCAAACATCGGGGAAACATTACTTGGCACAAAATACTTTAATATAATTTTGCAATCGGAGCAGCTTGAAATTTGCATTAATTGGAGTCGATGTTTTCAGAAATACAGTAGCGATTTAAATCTCTGTGTCCGCGAAACAAAGCGAGCGATTTAAATTTATTTATGAATGGCACACGGCTGCAAGAAGGTAATAAATCTATCGTAAGCGAAAGAATTTATGAGAGGCTTTTAATTTTGCCCTTGACCGCAAGACGTGTTAAAGGTGAAAACTTTGAAAGAATGTGCACTTATTGGGGTGCGTTTTCGTCGCACTGACATTTATGCAAACCGTAATTACGTCAAATTTGCCGAGTCTCACGCTTGTAACGGGCTTTTATTTATTCCTGTATCCAACGTGTACGTCCTATGATTTACACAACGTATAACATTCTCGAAACGTGAAATCGCTCATCGCAAACACACCAACACATACACAAACACACTTACATACACTAATAAACTTAAAAATGAAAAGTATACACTATACCAAATTAACGGAAATTATGCTTCGCTCCTTACTACAACGTTAATAAGAATGGACTAAATGTATTTCATCATATCATCTGAGGCGCGACATTTTATGGGGCAATAAAGCAATAAACCGATTCTTTGAACGAGGGTAAGGCAGGTTAAGAATTCCGTTCGTCTTTATCTACTGTACGTTTTAAAGTATATGAGTCTCTTCTCCTTTCGTTTTTCTCAAAATTTATTCGTACAAAAGAAATGTTTATAGAAAACTTTCTTTTTCACGGTATCTACTGTCATACCGAGTTTGGTGCATTTTCATTGAAACGGGCTGTAGATGCCAAAATGTAGAGATCGTTGGAGTCCTCTTAATGTTTATCATTTTGAAAAATATGCTCAAGCACTTCTGATTATTATTTTATTTTTTTTTTTCTAATTATACTGAATGTTATTTAGGACCGAAACAAAAAAAAAAGTAACCATCCGAAAATATCTAGTTACTGCTGTTTCTTGTTAGTCGTAAGACTATCGTCTCAGCAGCAGCAGCAGCAGCCCTGAGGAAGTTCGTCTGTATTGGAGGTTGAAACATTGGTAGAAGAAACGTGACGGGGTTCCAACCGAGGAGATTCCTCGCGAAGACCTTCAAGTTAATCATTTTGATATTTAATTCATTCTTATCTCAGTCACTAGGCATTATTGGACAACAAGTTCATAACATACCGTAAAAGTTTGATGGTGATCTTTTGGGACACACTGTATACTTGATGTAATTCTCCATTCTGTTTGTTACCAGTAATTTGTGGAGATTAATCTACGTCTTTTAATTACCACACTGCCCTGCTAAACGGAAAGGGGGCATCTGCGTTTTTTCATTTTTTACAGAATGTCAATTTTTAGATTAATTTTTTAAAAACTAAAAATTGAGAACATAATCTTATTGTAATATCTTCTGCTCTTTCTCACTGATGTGTCTAAAATATTTAATTTTTGTTTGTCGCATAAATAAATGCAGATACTCCTGCAAGTTACCCCCGAAATACTTTACCCTTAACTTTATAGCACAAACAAAATAATATATGCAGTGTAGATATGGGTAAACAAAGTAAAAAAAAGTATAGATATCCCCTTTGTGCTTAATAGGGCAGAATAAAAATCGTCTAAATTCTTTAAGCCCGATTTTCTTAGCAGGGGCAAAATAACCACGTGAGTAAGTCTTTTGGCGTATAGATGGCGCTGCGGACCTGAAGTTCAGGACATCTACATACAAGGGTTCGGGTGCTAACGCGAGAATTTACTTAAATAATAATAATTATTATTTCTATTATTACTAAATGTTTCCTTGTAACAATAAATAACGTCCATATAACTACCTATACAGTGTGTTCAAATTTTCTGAAAAACAACGTTTAATAATTGTAACAAAAATAATAAAAAATGCATTTAATATTGCAAAGACAAAGATGAGGCATATTTTTGCGGTTTTCTTCCCCTTATATATGAGGAGCTCCAAATCAAAACGCAGTTTTCGACCAAACTGGAAAATTGGTCGATAACATCATAACTTTTGCAGGATCGCTCTGTACATTTAATTTCATGTCTTGTTATGCCTATAATTACATCGTCTCTGACTGCAAGAACTCTTAAAATTGAATAATTAGATTACAGCATTAAATATAATTTTTTGACAAAACTAGTTGTCCAAAACTGCGTTTCGGAACTTAAATTTAATATATGTACACTCATGGGTAGTTAAAAGAGAACAATAACGTGAAACTGTGCTAAATACGCCTGCATACATAATTAGTGATTTATTTTACATTACACTTTTCTTAAAACAAAAAAAAAAGAATTCCTTCGTCATCGAAATAATTTCACGAGAAGTTTGAAAAGGTAAGAAAAGATAGTCCCGGCGTCGGTTTCTCGAGATCATTTCACGTCGCCAGGTCTGGTAAGGGTTGCCAGGATATCTCGGGGTGAGCGTTAGCTATCTCCCCAGATATCACCAGCAACAGAAGGCACGACTATAACTCAATTACACAGTTTCCCACCTCAGCGCTCCTGTCGCCCGCGTCAAGCGTCTCCCTCGCTCGCGCACGCTTTTCTTTCCATCTCACGTCGAACTTGTACCTCTTTAACGAGGGTTGCTTAACACCACAGTATATCTTCGCCCAAAAAAAAAAACGCTCATATTTTATATAAATATATTACACGGTGCCTCCAGACGTTGTTGATTTTTTCTTCCCTGCACCGAATGAAATATTAGTGCGCATTTTTTAAGGATGCGTGAGAAATATATTCATCATCAGAAGGATAAAGAAAGAGTTCTTTTTCTTCATTCACGTAAGAGGGCCTGAAAATTAAAAAGTATAGGCAACCCATCCTTGAATTTGATTGATGGGTTGCCTACTCAACAATATTCAGGCGCCACACGATTTAAAAACGTATTATAAATTTTAAGTTGTTGATGAAATTTATCAGGGGGGTGAGGAGCGCCGCGGCAATTGTATTCTACGGGAGGGAAGTCTCCCTGTAAATAAATTACTCGCAACTTGGCGATACAATTTCCCTACTAACCTCGAAAGGCGCAAGTATGAAAATCAATAATCTAAATTTCACGGCGCGATGTTCCCGAAAGTCTCCTCATTTGCAGGTCAAGTTTGTTTTGTGCTGTTTGAAATTCTTCGCCCTCTGTCCCTCCCCGCTTGAAGGTACACGTATGAAGGGAAATCGATAAGCGGGGGAACAAAATATAATTGCAGTAAGATCATAAAACATAGTAAAACGGTCGGATAACCCAAGCCAAAAGGAGGCGCACGATATTAGTGCGGACCAGGCAAGCAGTCGACGTCGACGTCTCCGCCAAGGATAAGTACGTTGCGAAAGGGTTAACTCTGAGACATCCTATTGGTCGGGTGGGGCAGCCTCAGACCTTATTGGCGGGCCGCAAGGACCTGGATCTAACCTTAGTATCAAGATCTATACCAGCTTGCGAAGTTATTGTTTGCAGGAAATATAGGATTATAGAGATTATTATTGAGTCCTCGGGCAGGATGTTAGAAGCCTCGAGTATTGTTTGTCTGCCATAGGATGATAATATTGGATATTATGTTTACATATCGCGAACGCCTCTTTTTATCGACAATTAAATTTTATTCTAATACTTTATACAAATAAGTTTATTAAATAAATTCGCACAAAATTATCTATTATCCATCTATTACAGAGACATAGATAATTCGCGCACAGATGAGAATGAACATTTCTATTATACATAATTTATTGAAATATCAGAAATGTATAAAAAATTAAAAACTGTGAATATGGTTACGCCACCTGGTGAGCGGGTTTTGGCTCAGTAATAAACATTACCGGATTAGAGTTCATTTCAAGGATTTCTTAAGTAAAACAGGCACATGTGATTTGTCTTTTTTATCAACATTTATTTTTATTTGAACATTTCATATTGAACATTGAAGAAATCTGTACATATTGTAATTATGTTAACTACAGTCGCAAAAGTCTTAAAAGATTGATTTAGTAACTTCGAAAAACACTTGACGAACGTTTGAGATTTTTTAATATTATACAGTGTGAGCGAAAGTTATTTGAGGATAGTTTAAATTTCGCGCCGCTTTCAATTTTTTTTTTGTTAAGTTGGTAAAATGCATCGGAATGTAAATGTGGGTAACGAGATTAGTGTATTAATAATTCAATTAATTATGTTGTGGTAATTAATATAATGATTTAGATTTTCGTCAGACTTTAATTATTTCAATTATCATTAGACTTCTAACATTGAGCACTTTTCATTGGTCCTCGCATTGCCTAACATGGAGAATTCTCCAAAATGTCCGAAGTCTGATTATCATTTATTTTCTATAAAGAGTGGAAATCACACGAGAAATTTAAACTTACTTCAACTATTTTCGTTCATACTGTACATATATCTGTTTTGTTTTATCATTTGTTTTCATAACTTTCGCATTTTATTTTCAAAAACAAAAGGCGATCGTCCGAAACTAAAACCAAAACTGATTTCTCTCATTTTGTAGGTGGGTGCGAAAAACGATAAAATAAATCAGTAAACGAAATTCGGTTCAGATCTTCTGGATTTTGGAAACAAAAGATTTTTTTTTCAAAAATAGAGAATTCATTGAAAAATAATTTCGACTTCACAAAACCAAAACATAATCAAAGAAGACAAACAATAGAAAACGAAATTCTACATTCATTTTAACGCTTAGCCTTTTATTTTTTTTTGTTTTCAAAAATAACAGCAAAATAAAAGAGAAACAAAAGACGATCAACTCGTCAGCTGTTTGTTGGAAATAATTATGAAATAATTTTCACTTGGTTTTCGAATTTTCAATTCACTTTTAATTAATTCACTGTTTTTTTTTTTTAAATTTATTAATCTATTTAATTGTGCTGTAAAATCGATTGTCTTTTGTTTTCATTATTACTACTTAATATTTATTATTTCGTTTTCTTTGTTTTGTCATCATTCTTTTCAAATTATTTGTCTTTTTACTTTTTTTTTAAATTAAATTACGTTATAAAATCGATCGTCTTTTGTTTCTATTTTTTTAATTCGATTATTTTTTAATTTTATTTCTTTCTTTATTTTGTTAAATGTGTTGTGAAGTCGATTGTCTTTTGTTTTTATTGTTTTTTTTTTCTAATTTGATTAATTTTCAATCTTCACACGCATTATTTTGTTCTCTTTCTTTGGTCACGATCCTTTTAAAATCGGTTCTTTTTAAATTTATTATTAACAAAACTGAAGCTTTAGTAATAATGTCAAAAATTAAAATAAATAAAATATAAATTTAAACTGACCCAAATAGAAATTTCTCAGAATAAAATACGAGGCAGCATCTTTTAAAGGGCTCTAGAAATTGTATCTAACGAGCATTGTCTTACAAGTTGGCAGAAATAGTATTTTTGAAATTTATTAACTAAAAAATAATTACTGTGCTTAATTCTATTGTACAGGAATATACATAGACTTCTTTAATAAAGATATCGCTTCTCCTCGTGGGTTCTTTTTTGGCGAAACAATTGTCAGTCACCCTGTATATACTGATTTATCTGTAGCTTATTGATAACAGTGTGCTCTTGAATAATAATTTTTGATATGTTTTATCCAGAAGCAATTAATTTTTGTTAAATACATAATTATAAACTATTTAGCGCCCCTCTGATCAAGTGCCCTTGTGTCTCGCACAATCTCAACAACGGACAGTGGCGGGTCTGATAACACATAAAAAATATTTCACAGTTTCCTATTCGATGTATTTATTCGCATGTTCATAGTCAATCGAAAAAAAGGTTTAAACTTCGCGCTCGTTTCTGCTTTTAATACTCGGATCTCTTCGTCTTATACGATCAAGAATCGATGAGAATCACGCTGGAAGGGACGGCGAATATAAACAGATCATTCCTCTCTGTTTGGCGGTTTGCCTATTCATTAGGATCGAGGATATAACGCGTGTTCAATCTAAACGTCGCTTTACAATTCGCTAGTAATCAAAAATTGACCAGAACACGTTAAAGTAGGTCCTAACACGGAGGTAATGCAAAGAAAATTGCTGCGACTTACATGATGGCAAGTTATATTGCATTGCACGTGTTGCCAACATAAGAAAAATTAAACCTTTCAATCTGACACGTACTCTGCGAAGCATATTGGTGTTCCTCGTTGTTGAAATTTCACGTTGGCAGTATCGAAAACAACGTTAAAATGCAATGAAAATTATAGCGGAATGCAATGCAAGAAATATTGCACCACCTGATCTTAAGATCATTGTGCGCACGCGCGCATAGAAATTGCGTCTTACAGTTCACAATTGTCATTGCCAGCAGCGATTTTTATTACACGCATGCGCAGTAGGAATTTGTATTTTGATCAGCTGTGGCAGTTTTTATTGCAACTACAGAAAATAGCTTCTTGTATTACAACTTCTTTAACTTCACTTGGCCGTTGTTTTGCATATTGTTACTTTCTGTTTTTTTTTTCGTTTTGGCTCTCACTTTTGGCTATTTGTCTTTTCTCTATCACCCTAACTCCATTCTTAGTCGTTAGCCCTGTATTTCTTTCTTTCAAAATACAGGGTGCTCATTTTAAATCGTCGTTCAATTTGAAAATTTTGGAATGGGCAACCCACCCATCATCAAATTCGAGGCTAACAGACGCTTGCAAGATCATAGCAATATTAGAAAAGTAAATTGGGTTGCCTATTTTCTAATCTCAAGGCAGCACCATTGCCTAAATCCAATTACTTTTATTTAAGTGACGCGTCCACACAAGATTCTTGAGTCTAAGCGTAGTTGTAGACGGTTAGAGGGAGGATAAATGCCCCCCCCCTTCCCCAAAGATGAAAAATGAAGGCTTTTACCCTCTCTCATCAAATCTATGATTCTTTTCTCTTTGGAGATTGCTTTCTTTGTCCTTTTGGGAGATTGGGAATTATCTTTATGGCTCCTCCCGTTCTAGCTACGCTCATGAGTTTTGCTCTCAAGTTCTCACGAACGTTTACTTTCCTACTTTCCTTTCGCATAATTGTTATTTCGCGAAATTATTTACACATCTTCTTTTCTTTTTCATTCTTGGCCCTTTCTTCCTGAATCTCCTTCTACTTTCTTATTTCTGGTACCTTCCTCGTTCTTCTTGTTTCTTCTTTCATCGATGCATATTGGTTTTTTGTCTTCCTCGCGTCTTGTCTTCAGTATAGAAGGTCCTCACTTTCTAGTTTGTCTTCCTTCCTCGCTATTCAATTTTTTAGGTCTTTTGGCTATTGGTTCCTTCCATCTTCTCCTTGCCTTTCCTCTCATCAGTGCCCCTTTTGCTTATTTATATTTTCTCGCTTACGTCTTGACTATTGGTTCCTTCCATCTTCTCCTTGCCTCACCTCTCATCAGTGCCCCTTTTGCTTTTTCTCGCTTACGTCTTTGATAACTTGTGCTTTTTCTTGTTGACTATGCAAGGCCCTTACTTCCTGGTTTATTTTCCTTCCCCGTTACTTCCACCCCTTAAGAATTTTTTTACATTTCTTTGCACCAAATTACCAAATTGTTGCTTTGGTTTCTTCCTTCATCTTCTTCTTTTCTTGCTTCTCCTCTCGTCTTTGTTACCTTCGTCCTTCAGTCGAACTTCTTTCCTTATTCCGATAATTTGGTTTGTGCTTCTTCGTCGTTACTCAAATTCTTCAAAAGAATTGACCTCAAATTTTTTCGTCATCAAATTGCTAATGTGTTGTTTTGGTTCTTTCCTTTTCTTTTCTTATTTCGCTAGTCATCAATGTTATTTTTGCTTATTTACTTTTTGTCATTTTCGTCTAACGTTCTAGCCAGCTCCCTTGCTCTGATAACTCACGTGCTCTTGCTGATGTTTGCACAAGGCCGTCACTTCTTGGTTTATTCTCCATCTACGTTGCTCAAACTCTTCAAAAAATGTCCTTAGTCTTCTTTATCCCTAAGTTGCTGTTGTTTCTTCTCGTTTCTTCTTGTTTTTATTGTCATCAGAGTTCGTTTTCCTTATTTATATCCTGTCATCCTCGTACCATGCCTTCGCCACTAGCTTCTTACGTATACAAGGCCCTTACGTCTTGATTTGTGTTCTTTTTCCGTAGGACAAGACCTTCAAGAATTTTCTTTGGGCTTCTTTCCTTCCAAATTATTTACTTATTTGTCTTCTTCTTGTTCAATATCTAATCGAGGAACTACCTAGGGTTTTTGGATCTAATTAACATGTCTACTTACTATTATATTCTTTCTTTCCCTTCGAGGACATACCATAATTTATTTTCTCTTCACTTGCTCTTTTTTACCTTTTCTGTACTCATTCATCCTCAAGTACTTTGTTTTTGCTGATGCTTCATAATCTACGTACCTCTGCCACCTTCTTCTTCAGTAGTCGAAATGGTTTCGCCATTTCTGTTTTTGTTCTTATCCGAAGGATTAAAATGAATCACATTCGAAAATATTTTATAAATAAATATGTAAGCAGAGACGGATTTAGGCCACTTGCCTTTTCCTTGCGTCATGTACGAAGCAAGGAATAATGATTTTTCCAAGAAAGTAATTTTGTTTCTGCTTTTTTAATTGTAGCTTCTTTTTCCAGGTTTAGCCCATCACCTCTCCGGACTACCCGGTCATCACCCAGATTGGGCTTTACTCAGCGGCAGACACCATTATCCTCCGGGACCTTTCCTCCCCCATCACCACCCACATTTTCCGCACCACATGTTCGCAGCCTTAGAACGTCCGATGAATCCATCTCCAAGAATAGCAAACGGTAAGACCTTAATTTGTTGTTCTTTTTTTTGCTTTACAATCGAATTTGCAGAACCTACATCATCATTGGGGCCAATCTCCATAAACTGCAACGCGCATAGTACAACATCCCCAAAGACATCGCCTACGCAAGTGGGGCTCTTAACGACGGCCGGAGGACCCTTGTCACCTCCAGAAGACGACATATCTGTTACGGCATCACCTACACCATCTCCGCAGCCACCTCCTGCGTTTCCGGGGGTTTCCGGCCCACCCCTACACGGAAATCATTTATTTAACAACGCCTTGGCGGCGAGTTTATTTTTGAACGCGCCGTTGTTACCTCCTCCTGGGCAATGGTTATACTCGCAGTTCTACCCCCACGACTGGTCCTGGATGCACTTGAAGCATCCCTCGTTGATTTCCGGCGTGCAAAGGAGTTCTTCCCCGCAAGAAATGAACCAGAATCCTGATAGCTCTGGCACGAAGATGGACATCACTGAAATCGAGGATGCGCCCAAAACGGGCGAGTCCGACGGGGTTAAAGACGAAGAAGGCAAAAGTGAAGAGAAGAAAGGCGCTGCGAAAGACGAGTGCGTTAATTTGACTGTTTATAAGGGAAGAAGGGCGGCGGTCACTTTAGTGAGGCAAAGAGGCGAAGAGGTAAGTTCGAGTGACACGAAGAATTATCGAAGCTCGAGTTCTAGACATTCCGACGTTTGGAGACCTTATTAAGTGCAGTATTTGTGGGTGTTTTAGTTAGTAAGAGAAAAAAACTAAACGTGTACATAAATGTTTGTATATAGGGGTTAAGAAACACCGTCCTTAATGTTTAACTCAATGTAAAGATTTTATTTTTTGCACGTTCAGTAATACTTAAAAAAAAGAAGTTTTTTGAAATATCACAGCCTGTTGATTTTTTTCACTGTGAAAATTAATTATAACTTTGTGTATTTTAGTTTGATTCGTCTTTTTTTACTGCACGAAGTAAATCTAATACAAATCTCGATGTGAGTGTTGCGCCGTAATAAGCATAACTTTCCGTTATCGCCAAAGCACGGATTTAGGTGTGTTTTTAGGGCATGAGTCATCACTACATAACGCGTACCTGCGTCCGACTAAAATGATGACTCGTGACCTAAAATTCCGTGCTTTAGTTGTCACACATACATGAGCTACAATTGTACATTCGGATGTACATATTTTGTAAAAAAAAACACTTAAAAACAGAGAAAGATAATGTTCACACACGTTCACTTTTAAAATGGCTGTTCTGTATCATTAAGTATCTCTATGTTTGTACAAAATACATTGTTGTAAAATATAGAAAAATATACAAATAAAAATAAGTCGGCGTATTATTTATGACAGCAGCAGAAAAGAAGTTCTAACAAACAACATACAGGGTAGTCCTCATCCCTAGATAACGTAGAACGTATTACTGAACTTGTATACGTTTTGCATCTCAAGGCTCAAGATATTACTGTAACAACGGGGTTTGTCTCAATATGAAACACGATCTTCCTAGAATTCTTTACGACAAACACAAGATCCCTATTGTTTCAAGTCGTGGTTTCAATTGAGCTCTGTTAAACGATATTTCCTTTGTGACCTGAATAAAATAAATAATTTTCTGTACTGTTTGACCAATGTTGTAATCGAAATGGCATTGCAAAATCACGTGCAATATCTCAAGACTTTCACCGGAAAATTTTCGATTTAAGCTTCAATTTTTGAATGGGGCGTCAAACGTTTCTAGACATTTCCATTTATTCGGGTTTTCCAATGACACTGTCAACTTCTTTTAAGAGAGATAAGAGTTTAGGAGCGACGATATTGCCAGTCACGATAAGAAATACATTTTCTTAGAATTGTTTACGCCAAGTATGGGACCCCTATGCTTCTAGTCGAGGTTTAGTTTCAATTAAATTAATCTGTGTAAAATGAAAGGAAAAATTGGTCCCTTTGTTTATGCTAAGATAAAGACTCCTTTCCTCGAAGTTTTCTATTTTGAAATTGGAGGGGGAGTGAAATGTTTCCAGGCATATTTCCTGTTATTTGGTATTCTCTTTGACACTGCCACCTTCTTTTAATAAGGGTAAGTACTCTGCCAACCCAAAATCCCTAAACTGCCAATATTTTTGTCTTTTTTTCATTTTATGTCTATAGTGAATCTAGGAATCGATTGTCGTCTTTCGTTTTGACATATTCATATTCTTCGACTTCTTGTTTTTAATCTTCGTTTTATTCTGGTCATAGAACATTTCTAAAAACAAATTTTGCCAATATTTTGTTCCATTTCTTCGTCATTTTTGAACTGAACCTATGAATTAATCGTCGTCTTTTGTTTTGCGATTTCTCGTTTTTATTTATTTTTTTTCTTGTTAAAAAAAATTTGCTACTTCTTGTATTTTTAAGTTTTATTTCTGTATTTGTTTTTACGTTTTAATTTTCTTTAATTCATTTTTGAAGAAATTAAGCAATATCTTGTTTTTAAATGTTATTTTTTTTGTCACATTTTTTATTTTATTTCTGCTTTGTTTCTATAAATTGATACTCGTTTTCTGTTTTGACATTTTAATTTTCTCTTATATTTGAAAAAATAAGCTAATTCTCGTTTTTATTTTTTTTATTCTCGTCATAGAATTTCTCTAAAAAAAATTTGCTAATCTTCTTTTTTTCTATTTTGAAAATTTAATTTCTGTAGTGAATCTACGAACTGATCGTAGTCGTCTCTTGTTTTGAGGTTTCATTTTCTTTCATTTTTGAAAAAATTAAGCGATTTCTCGTTTCTAAATATTTTTAATCACTTTATTCTCGTCATAGATTTTTTTAATTTCTGTAATGATTAGAATTTGATTGTCGTCATTTGTTTTTACATCTTAATTTTCTTTGATTTTTGAAAAAAAAGCGCCTTCTTGTTTATAATTTTTTTAATTCTCGTCATAGAATTTTTATAAAAAAATTTGCCATTTCTTATATTTTAAAATTTTATTTTTGTAATGAATCTGCGAATTTGCTTTTACATTTCAATTTTCTTTAATTTTTGAAAAAATTAAGCGATTTCTCTTTTTTACATGTTTTTAATCGTTTCATTCTCGTCATGGACTTTTCCTAAAAAAAGATTTGCGTTTTAGTATTTTTTTATTTCATTTCTATATTGATGCTATAAATCGATCGTAGTAGTCTTTTGTTTTGACATTTTAATTTTCTTTGATTTTTAAAAAAATTAAGCGCTTTCTCGTTTATAATTTTTTTAATTCTCGTCAAAGCATTTTTATAAAAAAATTTGTTATTTTTTGTCTTTTTCAATTTTATTTATGTAGTGAATCTGCGAATTTTATCATTTTATTTTCGTAAAAAAAAAAATTTCGAAAGTATTTTTTTATTGTATTTCCTTCGTATTTTTTGTTTTTTTTGTCTACAGCTTTTTTATTTACTTTTTTCCCGAGAAATTGTTTATATGTCTTTTTTTATTGAAGATAAAAGCGACTTTTGTTTGTTTAATTTCTGCGTTGAACCTACGGACCCATCGTCGTCTTTTGTTTTGACGTTTTCTTTGTTTTCGAAAATCAAAATCATTTTATTTTCGTCATAGATTTTTTTTTTAAAGAATTTGCCATTTTTGTGTATTTTAATTTCAGTTTTGTATTGATTCTATAAATTGATCGCCGTAGTCTGTTTTGACATTTTAATTTTCTTTGATTTTTAATTTTTTTTGTTCTCGTCATACAATTTGTCAAAAAAATTGTTATTTTTGTATTTTTTAACTTTTATTTTTATTGTAAAGTTGCGATTGGATCGTAGTCTTTTGTTTTTACATTTTAATTCTCTTTGATTTTTGCAAAAATTAAGCGGTTTCTCTTTTTTAAATATTTTTAATCATTTTACTATCGAAATGGATTTTTTTCTAAAAAAAAAAGGATTTGCCATTGTTTTGTATTTCCTCATTTCATTTCTGTATTGATTCTATAAATTGATCGTCGTCTCTTTTGACATTTTTATTTTCCGTTATTTTTGAAAAAAATTAAGCGATTTATTTTTTTATTTTTGTCATAGAATTTTTCTAAAAAAATTTCCAATTTTCTTTAGTATTTTGTATGGAATCTATGAACTGATAGTCGTCGCCTTTTGTTTTGAAGTTTTCATTTAATTCTTAAAAAATTAACTGAGTTGTCATTTTTGTATTTTTTAAAGTTTAATTTCTGTGTTGATTCTATAAATTGATCGTCGTCTTTTCTTTTCACATTTTTATTTTCTTTGTTTTTTGAAAAAGATTAAATGATATCCTTTCTAAATTTTTATTTTCGAAATATTCTGCAATGGATTCCTTCTGAACAGCCGTCTCGGCTCTGTCTTAGGTCAAAAATCAGCCGCAAGATGTCGCTTTATCTTCGACAAAGACAAAAAAAATTATAATGTTTTCTTCTTTATTGTATTTCGTCTTTTTCTTTTCTACAGTTTATTTATTTACTTTTTTCCTCAGAAATTTTTTACATATCTTTTTTAATTTGATTTGATTTGATTGAAGACAAATTCGGCTTTAGTTTATTTAATTTCAGCGCTGAATTTACGAATTCGTCTTTTGTTTTGACGTTTTCCGTTTCTTTGTTTTTCGAAAAACAAAATCATTTTATTTTCGCCATAACATTACAAAAAAAAAGTTCCAAACCTAAATTAAGTTAACTCAAGTTAACTTCACGTAAGTTCTACCAACATTTCTGGCAGAGAACTTAAGGTAAAACGAAAAAATCCCAAAAAAAATATTAGAAACAAAAGAACATCGTGACGTGAGTAGAGATAATTGTGGTACAATTGTTTCTTTTTTAGTTTTGATCGAGTCGTCGACATTTATATTAAAAAAAGTTTAAGAAGAAGTTTAATTTATTGGTTTCCTGCAATGTGATGCGGGATTCAAAAGAAAATCGACACTCTACGGTTGAAACGTTTGTAAAAAGAATATGAGAAACAAACGAAAACTAACAAAAATTATTAGAAACAAAAGAATACTGTCACATGACTACAGATAATGGTGGCGTAATTTGTTTTTCTTTTCAGTGTTTCATAGAGACGACGACATTTATACAGGTTGATTCCTAAGTTGTGTCGTATTTTTAATAGCGTGTAGAACTTGCTAAAATAAATATTTTTTCAAATACATTCTTTTTTAATTAAAAATTTAAAGCCTATCATATTATTTTTGCAGAAAAAAACATTCTGGTCATTCTGGTTTATTTAAAGAAAAGGTTCAAAATGGTCGCCAACTTTGTGTGAATGAGAATGGTACTACCTGGAACCTTTTTTTAATAAAAACCAGAATGACAAAATGAATTTGATTTACAAAAGATTTTTCTTAACTGTATTTGAAAGAAAAAATGTTTTTTTAACGCGTTCTAGACGTTATTAAATAATATAACTCAACTTAGGGATCACCCTGTATAAAAAAATTAAAGAGGAACAGTACATAATTGTTTTCTTGCAATTTGATAGAGGATTCAAAAGACAATTTAAAAAACGTTGATAAAACATCGAGAAACAAAGGAAATATAACAAAAAATTATATGCAATAAAAGAAAAGTGATAATATGAGAAACAAAAGAAAAGTAACAAAAATTATTAGAAACAAAAGAATACTGTTACATGAGGTCGGGTAATGATGGCGTACTTTGCTTTTCTTCTCAGTGTTTCATGGAGGCGTCGACATTTATACAGATTGATTCCTAAATTGTGTCATGTTTTTTAATGGCGTGTAGAACTCGCTAAAAGAAACATTTTTTTAAACACAATTTTTTTAAATTAAGAATTGAAAGCAGCTTATATTATTTTGTAAAAAAAATCATTCTGGTCACTCTGGTTTATTCAAAAGATTCAAAACTTTGTGTGAATCAGTATGGCAACCACTTTTAACCTTGTTTTAATAAAAAAAACAGAATGACAAAATGAATTTGATTTACAAAAGAATTTTTTTTTAACTTTTATTTGGAAAAAATCTTTTTTAACGAATTCTACACGCTATAAAAAATTTAATTCAACTTAGGAATTACCCTGTATAAAAAAATTAAAGGAGAACAATACGTAATTGTTTTCTTGCAATTTCATGGGGGATTCAAAAGAAAATTTAAAAAACAAAAGAGAATCGCCAATCTACAATTGAAACGTTGATAAAACATTGTGAGAAACAAATGAAATATAGCAAAAAGTATTGGCAAAAAATTATTAGAAACAAAAGAATATCGTGGTGTGAGTACTGATAATTGTTCTCTTTTTTAATGTTCGTTAGAAATGTCCACATTTATATTAAAAAAATAATAATAACTGAAGGAGTACAATTGTTTTCTTTCAACTTGATGGAGGATTCAAAAGAAAATTAAAAAAAAATACAAAAGAGAATCGACGAACTATAGGTAAGAAACTGAGGGAACAAAAGAAAAGTAAGAATAATGATTAGAAACAAAAAAGTATCTGATTTGGGCACTGATGCAAATGTTTTTCTTTTTTTAATGATGAAACATAATCAAGAGGTTTGAAAAACAAAAGAAACGTAACAAAAATTAATAGAATTGATATAAACACGGTTAATGGTGGTAGAATTGTTTCATTTTCCGTGTTATCAACTTAATCACTTTATTTTTGTAATTTGCACAAACATGAGTAGATTTCTTTCCGTATTGAATGCAAACTAATTGAATATCAAATAAAAATGATAAAAACTGGGTTAAAACTTCTCTTCCGCCAAAGTAAAAAGCAGACCGGGGGCATAGTTCCCTTGCCTTAAAAGAAATCGTATTCAATTAGTACATTAATTAGTAATGAATTTTCTTTTTCCGGTGCGTTAAATCCGAGAAATATTCATGCCATTAATCCCACCTTTTGAAGTCTTAAAAACTTCTTCTTCTTCTTGTTCTCTCCTGCATTTCGCTTTGGTCCCTCCTCGATGATCTTTTAATAATTAGCCGAAATTAAAATTTCATTTAATCGATGCGCGCGGCTGCGTCGAAAAAGAATAAATCCTCGGCGAAAGCTGCAATTAGACCACATAAAAAGAAAAACAGAGGGACAACCATAAAAATAAAAACTAACGACGTCTTATTTTCTAATCACGCCGGTTTTCGGGGCTTTTAAGTTTGATCTACCTGGGCCCCCCCTGTCGTCGTAAACTAGCGGCGAGTGGGAAGTTCTTTTTAATTTTCCGATTCCGCGTTGCGTTTCCAGACGTTGATATACAATATGGGGCACATTCCGGCTTCCATATTATTTTACTTACGCAGATAATTAGTTTCGAAGGGAAGTAATTAAGGAGAGTTAGAAGCAACTGTAGAACGAAAAGCATAAAATTTTATTATCCCTCATTTGGTAACAAAAATAATTATAATGCGTCTACTTAAATTTTACCTTTGGGTCAAGCTAGAAAATGCATGGGCGGGCAAAATTCGGCGGCAGTTAATCGATAGTTTTCCTGTTAATAGTTAAAACGAATCGTTAGTTTTCTGATTATGTATTTATAAACTTATGCCTCAAAATTGTGAGTAATGGACTGTAATATCATAAAATTTATAATGATACATGAAAAATATGATGCGCGTAATAAATTATAATTTTAAATAAATATCCAGAACGTAGAACTCTAATTCATTCATTTAAAAAATATATACCGGCTGTTTCACTTAAGGTGGTTCCTTTTAGGAAAAAAAGTTTCGCCACAGCACACGTTTTAAAAGTAGTTTCTTGTATACATAAAGAGTGTCCCGTTTAATCGTTGCGTCACAACATTATTCAACTTAAAACAAAATTGTCGGTATTGTAGACCCCAAGCAATTTGCAAATATCTCTTCAACAAATGAGGCTAGAAACTTATACTTTTTGTAAGAGTTCCACTTTGAAACGCTTTTCATTTATATTATAAAGCAGATTTATATTATACGTTCAGATACCCTGTTAAATTTTTTTCTGGTGTTGTACAGTTGTCCAAAAGCAGTGAAAATTTGAAAGGAAACAAAAGAAAATGACGTCATTAATTCAGAAAATTAAAACATATACACTGCAGTCTAAAAATTTAAAACCACAAATAAATTTACAAAATTTCTTAATAAACAAATTAAATAATTTTGTATATGCATTGTCTATAGTTAAACCCAATTGTTCCCGAGACAATAACATTTGATCTAAAAATCGTTATTTTCAGCCATAATTTTATTTATTCACATTTTATTTATTTTTAACTCTAAGATCAAGATTTATGATACAGGTGTAGTTGATACGTAAGCTTATTGTAAGCCATTATTAAAGTTACTTTTATCGATACAGGGTGGTTATAGTAATAAACAAAATATCAGAAATTTCAAAATGACGAAAGTCAAATCTGTTAAATACCATACCCTATATTTTTCTATCCTAAATTCCTCGTTTAATAAAGTACTTTCATTTTATTCTTATAGTTATCTACGATATTTTTAGGGATATTCAAATTACACTTCCGGACAAAATTGAGGGACCACCAGTAAAATTTAAATAAATTTAAAACAAGATAACGAAATTTCATTTTCGCTGCATATCGTATGTGTCACTTTGAGTTGAAAATGAGCACACTTTTAAAAAAGAAAAAAGAAAATATTTGCGTCCTGCCAAGTCTCGGAGAAAACGATAACCAAAAAATTCAAATTAAAAAAAAAACTCCATTTTTTTAATAGTAACAAATGTCTTAGATGAAATTAACATTTGAAAAACGAAATGAAAAACTGCTTTCGTTTCTATATACGTACCGTATGTTTCATATTGAGTGGAAAACAAACGCACATTGAACAAAAGTATAATTAAAAAAATAGCAACCAAAAATGACAGTGTTATTTTAGAGCGCATTTGCATTCTCTGACATCTGACAAATCATCACTTGTTTTCGTTTCTTTTTGTTTCTTGTTTAGTGAATTTCGAATTACTATTGTCTCGAATGTTTATTATTAATTATTTTTTCAAAGATATTTGAAATCTGTAATTCGTCTAGAGTTCAAAAGTTCAAATTCTAAATCTTCCTATCGTCGATTCTTTTTTGTTTCGGGAAGAAACAAAATATAATGAAATGTGAAGAAACAAAAAAAAGTTTAATTTGATGTTCAAAAGCTTTCCATGAGAAATAGTCGCTTTTCTTGCTTACGGAAAGAAAGAAAAAGTAGAGAAATAAAAAAAAGACAAATGAAGGCATAATTAAACGAAAGATAAAGACATAAAAATAAACAAATGAAACTTTGATTCGATCCTCGTTCCTCCCAACGGAATTGTTTTTCCTCTTACAGGAAGAAACCAAAACGTAAACAAATTTTATTTTTAAAGACTCCTCGTCGGAAATCGGCGATTTTTAAAATAATAATGAAAAACAAAGAAACAAATGAAAGTTAAATTTTTAAAGAGCTTTGCGTTTTTACTTATAAAAAAAGAAGCACAAAAAATGTCCTCTTTTGTTTTGTTTATCTTTTGATTTTCAGTCGCTCCTAGCCGAATAAGAATCGACGATCATCTTTTGTCTTCATCCAATTCTGCGTCGCTATTTGTTTCAGTTCTCTTTTGTTTCTTCTCATCTAATTAATTTTTGGATTACGCTGACGTCTCCATTTGTGCGATAAGTCCCCATTGTTTAATTCTAAGTTTATTTAAGGAAACTTTCCAATTGTTTTGATTTCGTTCTTGTAAATTTTCCTTTCGTAAATGTTACGATTGTCATTTGTTTTTTTTTTCTTGTTTTTGTGCCTTTTTGTGTATTTTTAATTACCAAAGTCTTCAATGTTCATTACTAATAGTAATTATTTCTTTGAAGATAATACAAATCTGCAATTCGCTTTGAGTTTCTAATTTTTTTTGTTAAGATCGTCATTTGTTTTTTTTTACATTTTTAAGGATTTTCCATTTTTTTTTTCATTTCAAACGGGTTTCTCGTACAACAATAATAATAATGTCCTTAATTTTTGTTTTTAATTGTTTATCATTAGTTAGAAGTTAAATAATCAAAAATTTATTTATTTATTGGACAAAAGACAATTACAGCTAAATGGTACACTGAAAAATGTTTGCCTGAAGTGTTCAGTAGAGTTCCAGACAAGGGAATTATGCTGCATCGTCCCATATGGCAGCTTTAACTCTTCAGTTTTTGGCTGAAAAAAATATAAAAGTAATAGAAATCCGCCGCATTCACCTGAAAAGTGCGACTTTTGGCTATTGTTTGGGCTCAAAAAGAATTTGCGGGGTAGAAGGTTTTCGTCAAAAGGCGACTTTTGGCTATTTTTTGGGCTTAAAAAGAATTTGTGGGGTAGAAGGTTTTCGTCAAAAGAAGAGATTGATGCGGCATCGGTAGTTTACGCTTATTTCAAAGGTATTCTCAAAGATGATTGGTTGGGAGCTCTTGAAAAGTGGAAAGTCAAGTATATCATTGCTAAAGAAAATTATTTCGAGCATATTTAAAACAAAATCCTAGAAAATGTTAACCGTGTTTTTCATTCTCATTAAATTCGGCCTTGACCTTCATATCTGAATTTTTAAAAAAGTTTTCGACAATTATAATAATTTCTCCACCTCCATTTTACACAATATTGTGTCGCTTTGTCGTTTCTCTCTGTGTATACAATGACACACAAAGCATCTTTTTTCTTCTCTTCTAATTTGTCAAAAAGGCATTGAATCCTTCTTTTTCCAATCAGAAAATGTAAAACAAATGAGAAATTACCCGACGAAGAAAGAGAGAGCAGCAGCAGCGGCGGCGGCGGCGAATTCGCGCCCATTGTTCTTACTTTTATTTCGTGCAAAGCGTTTTTAAATCCTCCCCTTTAATCGACGTTTAGGCATTAGCAGTGAATTACAATTATTTTAAGTGTTACAATTCTTCGGGGATGCGTTCTAAAATTCTTTGTCTCGCGCGCGCGGAAAGGGTTGGCGCGGGATTCGGCGGGGAGAAAATTGGATATAAAAACAATTTACCGACCGTTTAGGATAATTATTTTTAAGATTAACGGATTGTTCGGTGTCAGTCGTGAACGAATGTGATTGCGCGCCTGGGGGGGTTTATCTTTTGCAAAAATGTAAGCCACCTTAAGTACAATACACGTATTAACTTTAATAGTTTAGATTTAATTAAATACTATCTGTGTTGAAATTCTCGTCTTTTGTTTTTTGTCTTCTTTTTGTTCTGCAGGAAAAATCGATCGTCTTTCGTTTTTGTTTTTCGCCTTCTTAGAAAAAAATTGTCTTGTTTTTGTTTTTCGTCTTGCCATGAAATAAGCAGTTGAAATTCGCCACGGAACGATCGTCTTTTGTTTTGCAGAAAAAATCGATCGCCTTTCGCTTTTGTTTATCGTCTTCTTATAAAGATAATCGTCTCGTTTTTGTTTTTCGTCTTGCCATGAAATAATTAGTTGAAATTGGTCACAGAACGATCGTCTCTTGTTTTGCAAAAAAAATCGATCGTTTTTCGTTTTTGTGTTTCGTCTTCTTATAAAGATAATCGTCTTGTTCTTGTTTTTCGTCTTGCAATTCGTCATGGAACGATCGTCTTTTGTTTTGCAGAAAAAGTTGATCGCCTTTCGTTTTTGTTTTTCGTCTTCTTAGAAAAAAAAATCGTCTTGTTTTTGTTTTTCGTCTTGCCACGAAATAAACAATTGAAATTCGTCACAGAACGATAGTCTTTTGTTTTTGTTTTTTGGCTTCTTTTTACGAAGGAACCAGTCACCTTTTTTAAATTTTTGTTTTCAATGTACAAATTAAAGTCAAAAGTTTTCTTACAAACGCTCGATCGTCTTTTTATTTGTAATTGAAATTCGACAAGGAACGATTGACTTTTGTTTTGCAGAAAAAATCGATCGTCTTTCGTTTTTGCTTTTCGTCTTCTTATAAAGATAATCGTCTTGTTTTTGTCGATCGTCTTTTTGTTTATAGTTGAAATTTGCCACGGAACGATCGTCTTTTGTTTTGCAGAAAAAAGTCGATCGTTTTTCGTTTTTGTTTTTCGTCTTCTTAGAAAAAAAATCGTCATGTTTTTGTTTTTCGTGTTGCCACGAAATAAACAGTTGAAATTCGTCACAGAACGACAGTCTTTTGTTTTTGTTTTTTGGCTTTTTTACGAAGAAACCAGTCGAAACTCGTTAAACCGATCACCTTTTTTAAATTTTTATTTTCAATGAACAAATAAAAGTAGAAAGTTTTCTTATAAACGGTCGATCGTCTTTCTGTTTTCTTGTCCTTTCCGAATGAATTTACACTCTAAGATTATCATTTGTTTTCATTTTTTTTCCTTTTCGATCCTCTTTTGCTAGTTTTCCTACAAAAAAAATTATGCTAATTAAATTCGTTGTAATTTCTTTGCCTTTTTTATAAAGAAAAGTATAGAATTGAGCTGTGAGATCGATCGTCTTTTGTTTTGTTTATATTGTAGTGAATAGTTGAAACGATCGCCTTTTGTTCTCGAGTTTTTCTTAAGAATAAAAAAGTCGAAAGTGTCGGAAATCCACCGTCATTTTTTTAATTATTTTTCGATGAAGAAATGAAAGCTTACAGTTTTCTCATGAACGGTCGGTCGCCTTTTAGTTTTTTTATATTCTTTGAATGAATAAAAGTACAAAATTAATAAATCAGTATAAAATTGATCGTTTTCTGTTTTGTTCTTTTTTTGTTTTTGATCGACTTTCGTTAGTTTATCTGCAAAATTATAATGAAATTATTCTTATAATCAAATTCGTCGTAATTTTGATTTTTCTTTGCTTTCGGCGAAGAAATTAAAATCAAAGTTCTTGATTGTGTTTTGTTTTCTACATTTTCTTTTTTGATTTCAATGTTCTATAAGAGAAAACCAGAGTATCAAAAACAAAAATAAAAACGATCGATTTTTAACAAGAGCTAGAAACAAAAAAAAATAGTCGACGACTTCAGCGTAAGAAAACTTTTGGTCTTCACTTTTGCTTCAAAAACATATTAAAAGCGATTACAAAAGACATTCGAATTCTAACCACATTTGGACTTTCGTCTTCATAAAAAAAAACAAAATACGATCAACTGCCAAACAAATTTGCTGGTGTTTATATTGGGTTTTTCCCTCGAAAGAAAAGAAAGAAAGAAAATAAATAAACAAAATACGATCAATGGTAGAAAACAAAACATTCAATTATTATTTTTTTTGTTCGAAAAAGAGAGACAATAATCGATCGTCATTCGTTTTTCCTTCGTTGTCTCCTACCTACTTTGTTTTTACTTATCCTGTATAAGTTGCGAACGCTGGAGGAAAATTGTCGATGTTAAAAATTCTACAAGGAAACATGCCTAGATCTATGGAGACGGGAGAGGCTACAAATTATTTGTCGGTAGCTCAAAACCTGGTTGCAAATGGGACCCCATCTAGCGTAAAATTATCCAAGTAGAATGGTAAAATTCGTGGCACCACTAGGAGAGCACACGTGGTTGAAAGCGTTCGAAATTCCCAAATGTTTATGCCTACGTACACACACAATTAACGGTCATCCTATGTAGTGGTACAATGAACAGTCACCCTGTATTATATTAGAATGTAAATCGACAAAACACAAAATAAGGTGGTACGGTAATTTATTTACACACTGAAAAAAACTAAGAACACAATATTTAACAAGCGTTACCGAAAGAACGGTTGTTGGGCAAAACTTCGTACGGTCGTGACAATCGGCAAAAATAATAAAATGTGCGGTTAAGGGCTCATGCTTTGGCCACTGGTTTACTTTAATCTTTAATTTGTATCCATAGATACATTTGTCTTTACAGTTGTAAGCTAAGGGAATAAACCAAAGGTCAAAGTTGACTAAACTACCGGCCTAAATATTTCAAACATAACTCGAAATTAAGATTTACAAAGAAATTTCGAAACGTGTTTTCAAAAATAACAACGTACAGTTTCCAAACAACATAACAGTAAAATAAGAGTTAAAAGTGGTTCAGAAAGAACCCAAATTTGTTCAGCGATGGAATCTACATCAATAGATCTAATCAAGGATTCAGAAGGACCCAAAGCTTACGTCAGGCAAAATCGTACTCGGAGATACAGGTAAGTATCTAAAATTAACGCGAAAGTTACAAAAGGGTTACTACGATACCAGGACGATCTCCACCAATCCTACTATGTGTTCGGTCTTGGAAAAGCTGCGGCCTTCGAAGCGGACTCCGAACAAGTCAGCAGCTACTGACAGGGTTTCTAAACGGCGAACAATGATGTCGCGGTAGAAAAGGCTCTCGAAATCGATGATATCATTAACAAAATCGTTCAGAAAGAACCAAACGCTTACGTAAACTTGAACCAGGGGGAGCGGATTGAGATCCTAATTATTCGCACTCCACGACCGGCTATTGGAAGAAAATATAACTATAAAGTGAAGTACAAGATAGAGAAAGAAGCTACTTCGAACGAAACTTGCTCCAAAAATCAATTGGGCAAACTTAAGCGTCTTGATTCTTAAAGCACTATTTTTTTTTCGTTAAAAAGCGCTAGATTTGAACTTCCAGATGTTGTTCACACGCAAAACTAAATCCCCAATGACTCTGGGCGGTCAGAATCCTCAAAAGAGTGGCTCAAAAAGCGTGTCCAGGAAATGCGATCGTTGTAAGTGAAATGTATTTCTAGAATCCTACAAGATGGACGCTAGGCTTTCAAACTGCGAAAAGATGGAGGCCACGCTCCTCCGTTTTCGTTTCCGGAAAATGCACAGTCTTCCCAACTGTTACGGAAAGGACAACTTACAGAAGTAAAAGACTAACCTTGGCGTTTTTGCAAAAATATAAAATATTTTGTCGATAAAGAAGAATGCGATCTTCAAGTTTGGTAAACGTGACTAACAGATGTCACCACAAAATGACAGAATCAATTGAAATAATCATTTGTTTCATGCGGACTACTAAATCTAGAGTGGTTTAATGAAATTGCTTTCAAGTGAAACCACTAGATTTTTTAAATTTTCACAAAATTTCAACATGTCTGTATTTATTAAGAACTTCACTGAAATTTCAACAGAAAGTCACCAGTTAAACTCATTAAGTTGGCAATATTAGACATAAATTTACACATTTTGTTGGTAAAGAAGAACTCGATTTAAAGGGCCCGTTCACAAACACTTAACGTAACGTAAATTAATTACGCGAATGCACTGTTCGTAATGTAAACGTACTAATTCTAATCTTGAATGACTCATGGTTTGTATTTATATTACAAATACTGCTTTCAACTCTTTGTGAAATGATTAATTTCGTTACGTTTTGTAGTTGTGAACACCCCTTTATGCTTAGTGAACATCGCTAAATTATTTGATGACAAAAGTTACAACACAATTAAAAACGCATAACTAAAATCAGTTCAATAGAGTTGGTTGAGACTTGACGCTTGGCGGGGCAACTATTAAGTGTGGATTAGAATCCTCTCCTGGTCCTTTATGCTTAGTGAACATCGCTAAATTATTTGATGACAAAAGTTACAACACAATTAAAAACGCATAACTAAAATCAGTTCAATAGAGTTGGTTGAGACTTGACGCTTGGCGGGGCAACTATTAAGTGTGGATTAGAATCCTCTCCTGGTGCATATGGGTTCTATGTGAGAGAGAGAGAGTGTCGGATTCACACGAACTGGGTTTTCTGCATTTCCCTAGTTTGTAAGGCGAATGCCGAAGGGGTAATAAACATCTATAAGTCGATCGTAGCCGACAAAACCCCTCCTCTGTGGGCTTGGGGGAAATAGTTATTATTTGAAACAATCGCCACAACTCGGTCACAAAATCAATAAATTTCAGATCTGCCTGAATTTACAAAAATTTGTCTGAAATTTCAACAGGAAGCCATTCAGATCTAGTGAAAAAATCACTAAATTGGCAACACTGATTGTAAGTAGCACTCGCAGTCAAGCGAAAGTCGACCTTAAGAGCAATCCATTTATATTATAACGTGTGGTTAATTAAAAAAATAATCAAAATAGTTTTTATTTTTAATGAAAGGAAATGGGACGACTTCCTACGTTGATTGACGTTTGAATGAATGAATGAATGACAGTTGTCAAATGGTTGTTGCGTTTTGTTTATAACCGAACGTTGCATAACTTCACGTTGATCTAAAAGAGTTTTTGGCTTTTCTTTTCTAATTTATAGCCATCGATGGTACGTACCTGGTACGTCACTGGCTTCCAATGTATAAAAATTATTTTAAAATAAAAATTGATATGCTTACACTTTAATTAATTTAATGTGATACCTCTGTATATGTAGATAATTTAATTAACTACGTGAAATTTTTTTGTAACATAAGAAAATCGCTGACGTTTTTAAAGCACCTACCCAACCCGGTTTTGCGTGAATCGCCGAGGACATAATTGCTACTCGGGGATGATTTTCATTGTGATATCACCAAGGTGACATGCCGAGGTGAAAGGTTGCCATAGAGGTGTTCCCTCAGTCGTAAATTCAAAACGAAGAGTTCACTGAAACGACTTCGCGAAAGATGAAATGAAATAAAAGTATTCGCGCCCGACTTATGCGACAATTAAGTGCGCCAACTTTATCTTCAAAAAAGACAAAAAAAGACGCAACGACATAAAATGAATTTTACATACAATTAAATATAATTCGACGAGTAATTAAAATCGAGACGGATTTGGCGAATTTATTTGACGAAGGCGAAAATAAATCGCTAAAATAATTCACGGCTAAGTCTTGAGGGAAGGTTTGGCCTAATCAAGAAGTTGAAGTTTCAATAAAAGCTATCATTAATTCCGAGTTTGGGGCTAAGTTACATGACGTTACAGTATCACATCCGGCCAGATCAATGGGCGGTCGGTTTTCATACTTGAGGACGTGCACACGACATAACTGAACGCCGGCACAGAAATGGCCGCTGCCACGTAATTTGAACAAATGAATCCTGGCGAACTAAGCAAATTAGATTCGCACATAGATGTCCTGCGAGCGGCTCTGCTCTCTCGCAGGAGCCTATAACGTCCTTGCTGTTTCTTAATGACATACGTCGCGCACCATTTGTTTCTAGTTACATCCATTACGAAACTGCGGGACGCGTTTAACGACCATCGTCATTCGGCTTCATTTTAAAAGCAATAAAACCTCAATTTATCTACTGGACATTTTTAATGTATGTTTGAAAATTCAAGACACCCTGTAAATAAATCATCGTCATTAATAATGTGGAAAGGGGAATTAATACTAATTAATAGATTGTCATCAAAGTCACAGTGGACTAGACATGAAATAAAAAAAAAATTGTTACACAAATCATATACTGAGCCTATCAGAAATGCCGCTTTTACGTCATGAATATGAAAGATGAAAGTTTACAACGCCTATAAGATTAACGCCTTCTTTACAAAGGTTTCTCTGAGCTGGAGAAAACCTCGAAATAACGCCATCTAACCATTTATGAATTGTAGAATCAGCAAGACCATAGATATTTTTATAGTTTTCTTTTGTTTTCTGTTAGTCCTTAGATTCAATTCACTGCGCGTCGATCTTCTTTTGTTTTTATCTTGTTCTTCGTGTTTTGTTGCGTTCAGTTATTGTTTGCATATTTTGTCGAATTGCATTTCTTTTGTTTTTATAGTCTTTTCGTTATTTTTTTTTGGATATATAAGCAAGTGCAGTCTGTTTCGTTTTTCTTTTGGTTTTATTCTTTCATCGCAATTTTAATTTTATAGTTCAGTTTATTCTTTGTATTTCGTTTATTTATTTCGTGCAACTTTGATTAGGTATTTCCTTGTCGTTTAGTTCCATTTCTTTCTTCTTCTTATTACTATTGCTACTTTTCATAGTTTTCTTTTGTTTTCAGTTAGTCCTTAGACTTGCGCGAACAATTCACCGTGCATCGATCTTCTTTTGTTTTTATCTCATTCTTCGCATTTTGTTGCGTTTATTTATTTATTTTTTGCATATTGTGTCGTACTTGCAGTCTCTTCTTTTGTTTTCTATTAGTATTTTGTTTTTCAAAACCTCGTGTCATTATTACTTTTTAAATGTGATTTTATTTTAAGAGCTATTGTACCACGCGACCTCTGATAGGTCAAAAGTTAAATAGAAGACGAAGCAGAGAATTAGAGAGTTTAGAAGTAATTGCATTTTTATTTTGGGTCATGGCCTACTCCGAGTCATTTTATTTTCGATCGTGTGATATATTTTGCGTTCTCTTGTTCGAAGCTTCTCGTTTTACGTCCAGCTTTTTGCTTGGCGTTCGCTTTTCATTTGATTGCTTGATTCCTGGTTCAAATTACATCGACTTTGCTTCTTCGAGTTATTATTTTTCATTCATTTCTTCATCCTCCAACTTATTCAAATTTTATTATCTTCGATTAGGTTCGATAATTTTTAAATTTGGTGTTTTCGGACATCGATAGAATTCGTCATTTGATAGGAAACATGTTATGACCTACGCCTTTGTCGGTCCTATTTTTATACCATCCTCGTACTTTGTTTATTTTCTTTCTTTCGTTTGTACAATTAATCTAGGTGGAGTTTTCAGCTTGTTTCCTGTACCTCATCATCTACCTCATATTCCGTTCATCTGTTTTTCGTTTGTCATTCTTTTTCTTTTCTTTCTCGTCTATCAATTGCAACCTATACTCCGTTTACGTTAAGAATATAGTAGTTGGCGCTGTTGTCGGCGTACGTATCACACAGGAGCAATAAAGAAAGAGCAGTAAATTCAAAATTGTTGTATTAGAAAAACAGCAAAGTAATTTCGAGATCGTAAAGTTCGAATTGGTTTCCGAAATTTCGCTACTTTTTAATACAATATAAAAAATTATATGTCAGGTTAAGGGCCCATCACATCACCTAGGCCTCCGGCTCTGTTGCGTAAATGAAGAAGTTCTACTATATTTATATATTCTCGAATTTGCAACATTGTAACCATTTTTTACACAAACAAAATGAAATTAAAAAAAAAACCCTATAGATGAAAGAGAAAAAATTGAAAGATGATCTAATGGAAGAATTTGCGAAGAAAAGTTTGAACAGGGTTGCTTGATAATTTCGAAAACAATATGTATTAACAAAATAAAAAAAAAACAACTCAGAACAAAAAAAAAAATAGGAAATGAGGAAGCGAGACAAAGAAACAAAAAAATCGATGATACGCAACAAAAATGTAAAAAGTGTTGGCGTTCATTTCGGTGAGCGAGAAAAGGGAATGAAACGCACAAGCAGGTTCATCGAAATCATTAGTTTTATCCTGAAAACGAAAGGTGAGGCAAAAAAACGACGATCGGAGATCTAAAATGAAAATTAAGAGAACCAAGAAAGTTTGACATTTATTTCGAAAGTGACATGAATAAAAACAAAACAAACAAAAAAACAAGCGACGGTTGGTCTAAAATAGAACAGAAAGTTAAAAAAATTAAATAAGAAACAAAGGACATCCGATGGTTTGCTCAAAAAATTAAAAAAAAACAAAGGCTTTCGGATATCTAAAATAAAACGGGTAGAAAGATGGTTTGATAATTATTTATAAAATAATAGCAATAATTAATAAAAACAAAAGAAAAAATAAAGAAGAAACATTCGAATAAACATGAAAACGAAAGAAGGAAAACAAGAGAGGTACGACCTAAAACAAAACAGGAAGTTATAAAGTATAAGACACGAGAAAAAGAACAAGAGACATTTGATGATCTACGAAAGAATGTTATTGGAAACAAAAGAAGAAAAACGTTTCATTTTGTTAAGGGCTCATGACATCGATTTATCTTTCTTTTTCAGACAAATCTAGAATTCTTTGGTTCAATAATCGATTGTCTTTTGTTTGTTTTTTATTTTTTTTCGTTTATTGATTGTCTTTTTTGTTTATTTGTCGATTGTCTTTTATTTTATTCTTTTGTCTTTTTCACAACAGGTGATTGTTTTTGTTTTCGTTTCTTTCATTAGTCGATAGTCTTCAATGTACCTATCAAATCGTTTCAGCTTTTTTTTTAGTTTTCATCCAAATCTAGAATTCTTTGGTTTAATAATCGGCTGTCTTTTGTTTATTTATCTTTTGTCTTTTCCTCAACAGTCAATTCTTTTTGATTTTGTTTCTTTCATTAGTCGTTTGTTTTTCATTTTGCTCAATGGTCCTCAGGAATAATTTTGGCTAGATAATCGATTGTCTTTTGTTTTTTACTTCATTTATTGATTATCTTTCTTTTTCATTTGTCGATCGATTAATCGATTGTCTTTTGTTTATTTTACTTTTGTCTTTTTCTCAACAGTCGATTGTTTTCGCTTCTTTCATTTGCCGATTGTCTTTCATTTTCTCAATGGTCCTTATCGGTTTTTGTTTTTTTAATTTTCATTCAAATTTACAATTCTTTGGTTACAATAATTGATAGTCTTTTGTTTATTTTTTTGTTTTGTTACATACGTTGAGTGCGTGTTTTTTTTTTTAATGTTAATTATACTTTATTTTATTCAGTACGTTTCTTTTAAAAGTTTCTTTAAAAGTTTATCATTGTTTTCTCTTTTTGAGTTTTTCATTAAATGAAAGGGTTATCTTTTGTCTTTTGTTTAACAGTAGATTGTTTTTGCTTTTGCTTCTTTCGTTAGTCGATTGTTTTTTATTTTGTTCAATGTACCTACCAAATCATTTTATCTTTTTCTTTTTAGTTTTTATTCAAATTTAGAATTTTCTGGTTCAATAATCAATCGGCTGTCTTTTGTTTATTTATCTTTTTGTCTTTTTCTCAACAGTCGATAGTCTTTTATTTTGTACCTATCAAGTCGTTTCATCTTCTTCCTTTTTAGTTTTCAATAATCGGAACTCTTTTGTTTAAAGGTAAAAAAACCGAGGAATAGAACAAAGAGTGTAGTCAAGATAAAGGAATTTCAAAAAAAAGAAATGAAAAGCGCCGTATTTGTTAAAAACCCAAACCAAAGTTGAACGTCACTTATGCTCTCTCTTTCTTTATCAAAAGTAAGTAAACGAATAAAAGACAAACAATTGTTTTCGTTTAAAAAGATGATTTTTTTATTTTCTTTTGGAAATCGATGCAAAAATGTCCGATGATGCAATGTCTCGAAGACAAAAGGCGATCGTAAAATAAATAAATTTTTTCTTATCCGTCAGAAGCGTAGTGTAAAAAAAGAACAAAAGACGATCACCGAAAGTTGAACGTCGCTCTTTCTTTATCGAAACCAAAAAAAAAAAACGAACAAAAGACAAACGATCGTTTCCATTTAAAAAGATGACTTTTTCTTTTCTTATGAAAATCGACGCGAAAATGTCCGAAGGGGCATTGTCTTACAAAAACAAAAAGCAATCATCAGGAGTGTAGTATAAAAAAGAGAACAAAAGACGATCACTGTCTCATAATGTACTTCACGAAAATTTTACTCTCTGTTCTTTTGTTTTTGTTTTGACCCATCACAAACGTATGTGCGAGACATCGATTTTCATTTCTTACTTTTTTCACTTTTAATTTTCAAAAGATAAAAAAAAAATAAAGAAACAAACAAAAAAGAAGGACTAACGAAAGTCGGTCGTTCCTTTCTTTGTCACGAGCAAAATTAGTCAAATAAAAGGCGATCGATCTTTTTTTTTTTGTTTTCTTTGCGAAATTGATGCCAAAATGTCGGAAAAACAAAAAGTGATCTTAAAATAAATAAGAAGCAATCCGTCGTTCTCCGTCAGGAGCGTATAAAAAAAAGAACGAAAGACATCTAATAATATGGTTTCTGTTTTTTGTTTTTTTTTGTTGTTCTTTTGTTTTGTTGTCGTTCCTTTCTTCGTCACAAGCAAAATGTGTCAAACAAAAGACGATCGATCTTTTTTTTGTTTTCTTTGGAAAATTGATGCGAAAAATTTCTTAAGGATATCTTATTTTGTGTTGATCTTTTTGAAATCAATCAATCAAAAATCATTGATTTATTGAAATAATAAAAAGTCAAAAAGACAATTTGCAGTAGAACTCAAGTTTGGTTTAAAAACTCACGGATTTTTTTCCGCGTGCGCAACAGATATGAACCCCGATAAGTGGACGCTTGCGGGCCTATAGAAACTTGCCGAAAAAATGCATTTTTTTAATTTTTAATATTTACTACTTCAACAGTTTATTATTGTATTTAAAAATCTTAAATTTCATTCAAATTTTGTATTTTATTAATAATTTATAAAATCATGATTTAATCAACATCATTTGATTAAAAAATCAGTGATTTTAAACATGATTTAAATCAGCTCAACCTTGTTTAGAAATTTCTTGCAAGTCAGTTTTGATTTGCTATGGATTCTTCGAGTATCTCATGGACAGTTGTTTCTTCAGCAGAAGAATAATTTGAGAACTCCACTGCAATTTTATCGACCTAACCCTATTTGTGCTCAGAAACTTGTGTACTCGTTTCTGAGGATTTCTGAAGAGGCCTCAAAGGTGCCGAAACAGTTACTTATCCAGAGGATGGCAGATGATTCCATTCTCGATAAAACCAACTCATATCAAATTTTAAAATTTTAAAATTATGCTGTAATAACTTTTTTTATCGCTTATTATATGTAATAGTTTATTGGCATTAAATGACAATAGCTTCTCTTTGTCAATTTTCACACAATTTTAGGTCAAAAATTGATCGCGAGATGTCGCAACCTAAATTGATGTTTGTATTAATAACATTATTCAGTGTGGTACGAGGGTCAAGCTGAATTTATTAAGAAGAAAAAACAAGGTTAATATTTTCTAGGAAGCAATGATACACTTGACCATTCTTTCATTCCACTGTTCAAGAGTTCCCAACCAATCATCTTTCAAAATACCTTCAAAATAAGCGTAAACTGCGGCATCACTCTTTTTCTGACGAAAATCTTCTATCCTGAAAATTCCTTTTAAGCTCAAAAATTATCCAAAAGGCGCACACTTCTAAATCAGCTGAATACGGCGGATGTTCTATTACTTTTATATTATTTTCAGCCAAAAACTGGCTGTCTGGAACTCTACTGAACATTTCAGGTAAACATTTTCACTGTCCGTCGATCTTCTTTTGTTTTTTTTTTATCTTATTCTTCGTGTTTTGTTGCGTTCAGTTATTTTTTGCATATTTTGTCGAATTATTGAAGCAAATTTGAATTTCAAATAACGTCAAACGTCAAGTTTGAGTGTGAGTGGCGTTTCTGAATTTGGGCCATTAGATAAAGATTTTCCACCACAGTTCTTTGATTCTCTGTTTTTCTACGCAATATTTCCTACACCACCATTTTCTTACTGAAAATGAAAAAGGAGAAATATGTTTGAAAAAAGAAAAATCAAATGCAACAAATTTTGAAACTAAGAAATGCAATTAATGCAGTAAATGCATGATTAGTTCTAGGCGAACGGATTGGGATTTAATTGTGTAATAATTGTGCAAACCAAAATGCACCCAATCGGCGACGTGGCAAGCATCCCGGTCTAAGTAAAACAAAGCAAAACTGCAAACTATAACGCGTCGTGCGACCACTCCAACAAAATAACGAAGTCTAGCAATGTTGTAAACGGAATGTTAATTATGATGCCAATGACACATTGTTGTAAATTCCAGCACCAGTTCGCGCGATATGATCGTTTCGGCCCCGGAAACCGACCCAGCTCCCCTCGAAAACATCCCTAAATATCGGTAGTTGTTAAATTCCTGTCATCAGGATAGTGACAACTATGCATCACTCACATACAAATACAATAATTACAAAATATTTTCAAAATACTTGGAATCGTCGATATTGCAAGTGCAAATATTTATTTACGCTTTTATTAAATTACATCTAGTTAGCTATTACGTGGGCAGGAAATTTATTTGTTTTGATTCTTTAACGACTACTTTATGAAACTCATTATTTGGATTTCATTTCATTAAAACCCTGATAAATTTATTCTGTTAAGTTGGCAATGACATCTCAAATTACAAAAAAATAACCTCCAAATTGACATTCGTTTGACATTAGCTAAATTTGTTGGCAAATTATGAACATAACCTCTAAACAAAAGAATTTTCCTATATATAAATTGCAAAAACCTCTCAGATTTTTGAGCTTCTCTTTACGATTAAGAACCAAATTAGTATGAAATACACGATGTATAAGAAATTTTGACGTACTTGTCCATTAGAAAAATTTAAGTGCGCCCCTTTTATTTTATTTTTTCGTGTGGAAATCGATTCTGCCCGATATCACCGGCGCGATCGGCTGTAATATGCAAAATTTTCTTACTCTCTTAACTATCTCCGGCGCGTTTGATGTCGTCCACTGAAGTATGTGGAGCGGATCCTTCGCAGTGGCCGTTGGCCGTAGGGTCGTTGCCAGGCGACGGCGAAGTCTACATCGATACCGTGTTCTGGACTCAGATTACAGCTATTTTACACATTTCAAATGCTAATCGCCGTCACTGCACTAGCTTGGATTAGCAGCACGTGCTCCGTTTCCCGCCATATTATTTAAATCTCCCCCGTCATCATCACTTCGGGAAAACACACGTGATATACATCTCGAAAGAAAAAAAACGTTTCTCGTTTTGTTCCTCAAATATACGGGATAAAAAAAAGTGTGTCACTCAATAAAATCATCAAAAGCATGTACGCTTCCTTCAACTTTGTACACTTGATCAAGCTGTGAAGACCGAATATTACTTCGGTGGACCACTGAATCTGACTATTCATGAACTATTTACAAACTACAGTTGGAACAAACCTGTAATTTCATGCTATTATGAGGAGCCATTCAAAATCTAAACTCTTTATCAGATTGGTATCTCCAGCGATTAACTAAAAGAAACTATAACCTTTGTGGGAGCTTACACGTTGCTTAGCGACCAGCAGAAACATGTCACATTGACACATGTCAAGAAACGTCACAATGACAAACGTCAAGTAATATCAGGTTGACATCTACGTAATAAGGTTACGATGACGACTATCAAAATAAAGAAAATTAAGGCCGCCCCTTAACGAATTGAAGCGCAATTACATTCGTTTCTGATTTGCCAAGAAATGGAATCGTAAACTTCATTTTGATCGCTAGAAACAATTGATTTTATAATTGTTACCGTGGGAATGAACTGAAGCTTAAAGGTAATCTGTGACTGAAATACTGGGCCTAGGACAACCACCAAACCAAACACAAAAAGACTGCCCTTTAATAAATATGATGCCCTAATTCGAGCAAGCAAACCGACCAATGATGTAGAGTTACCTAATCCCCGCCACTAAATAAGGGTATAACACAAGCCAGTACTGCAATGGTCTGGCGGTACTCACCCGCTCGTGCTGCAATGGTCTGGCGTACTGTTATGGTCTTAAGATTCATTATATTTATTTCTGTACCGTGGGTCACCTGTGCTGCATAAGAATCAAAATGTTGTTAACTTTGAGGTGACTGTTAGAATCTCACATGCTCCATTATGGTTACTAAAGACAGCCAGCGAGAGTATCTTATCCAGTTTTCTCGAAATGAACAAATGTGATACAACTTTGTTCAACGCTGATTCGAGCAAGCAAACCGATCAATGATATAGAGTTACCTAATCCCCGCCACAAAATAAAGGTATAACACAAGCCAGTACTGCAACGGTCTGGCGGTACTCACCCGCTGATGCTGCAACAGTCCGGCGTACTATTACGGTTTTAAGATCCATTACATTTATTTCTAGTACCTCGGGTCACCTGTATTGCATGAGAATCAAAATGTTGTTAACTTTGAGATGACCGTTAGAATCTCGCATGTTCCATTATGGTTACCAAAGACAGCCGGCGAGAGCACCTTATCTCGTTTTCCCGAAAAGGATGAGCATCTGATAAAAGTGATGCGACTTTGTTCAACGCTAATTCGACCAAACAAACCGACCAATGATACAGAGTTACCTAATCCCCGCTACAAAATAAGGGTGTAACGCAAGCCAGTACTGCAACGGTCTGGCTGTACTCACCTGTTGGTGCTGCAATAGTCCGGCGTACTGTTACAGTTGTAAGATTCATTATATTTATTTCTAGTACTTCGAGTCACCCTGTATTGCTCGAGAACTAAAGTGCCCTTAACTTTGAGATGACCATTAGAATCTCGCATGTTCAATCGTGGCTGCTAAAGACGGCCGGCGAGAGCGTCTCACCTCTTTTTCCCGAAATGGATCTGTCCGGGCGAAATTATCGATTTTTCCAGAGATCTTGTAATTGATCTTTTCGAATCGCCTCACCCCTTCTTTCTGCGGAAACCTTCTACCGCGCAAGCGACTTTCCTCTAACCATGCGTAAGTGCAATACGTTGATTTCTGACCAATGGCCGCTATTGATTTTTTTTTCAAATTGTGTTAATTTGTGAAGGAAGCTGAACGGAAGGTTTTGAAGATGTGGTTTGTTAAGCTTTAGAAAGCCTGACCCCCAACACTTAAGTCAGGTATCTATAAGAGTGAATGTTGTGCGCAACGGAGGTTTTAACGTTGTTCTTAGGCTTTCTTTTTTAGTTTTCTTTTATCGTATTGGAGTTTAATTTACAAATCGGTTACGAATCTACCCTGTGGGCTATTGTTGGTACTAACGAAGTTACTTAACGATGGGCTGATGTAACGCCATCGAGTCAGTTCCTGTTACATGGTGACGTCAGGCAAAAAAAGGCGAGTTTACAAGGAGCCGCTTAAACAACTCCCCCTCTGACCTATATGTCTTGGGTTCGTCAATAAAAATGCACCTTGTAATGTAGTCGCTTTATTTCTTAACTTTTTGCATCCTCACTCTTATAACACCACTCACACCTGCCTATACTAGTGTTGCCAACCTATTCTAACCTACTATTTGATTTTGTCATTGCGCCATCACTTATTTATTGCCGACATTATACCCTCCACTCTCCTCTCGAGAGTATGACAGCTTCACTGACGTAGCCGGTGTGAACACGCCATTAGTGACAGATAAGGTCGGCTCTATTTTATTTATTTTCCTTTTCTTTTAGATTTCTTGTTCTCTGTGAACGAAAAACGGGTCCGTGCTTCGGCCCTAATTATTATTTAACTTGTTAATACGTTTTACTTGTTTAAATTTGAAGCAACTCTATTTGAGTCTTGTGCTCATCCTGTCATTAACGTTGCACAAATAAAGACAAGTGTACAGAACTGGTGATTTTTATTTCATTTAGAAATAATCTTTTCCTATAATATTGGGCCTCGACCCATCTCTAAGAGTAGTCGGCAACGGCGATGATCTTAATTTGCCCTTCCTTTACATTTGCAATCAGGTAGGTAGCAATACACTTTACATAGTAAACACTAACTATACCCATTTCATCGACGTCGGGTTATTTCTTTGATGGATAGATGTTATCAAAGCGACACCTTGAAGGGTATCTTCTGTCGAGCACAGCTGCCTTTCGCGAAAAAAAGCTACTGAACACCTTCACCAACGTTATCAGTGAACCTACAATACAGGCTGACCCTCATCGACTGTACAAGGGAATAGACCCCTCTGTAGTATTGCTGAATCGACATTTAGGATAAGATGATAATGCCAAAAGACTTTTTCCATGTAATCCATTTTCGAGGAATTCTTCCGAGTCTCCTACGTGAAAGAAATCGGCATTTTGCAACTCATGAAGAGCATTACGTAAGTTAAATAAACGTCGCCATTGAGACCGAGGATAAAACGCCCACCTAAAAGTAAAGTAAAATCACGACTTGTTTTGTCAAAGGCTTCGCCGTCATGAGACCGACCTTTGTAATAAAACTGAATTCAAATATTGCATCATCAAGGGACTCATCAAAGAAGCCGGCATTATCTAAGCACAAACTAACATGGCTAAGAGTGGACGAATCTAGAAAGATCACAATGACTCATAGGGCAAGCGTGCCACATGCAATCGGAATTTCCGGTATAATCCATATGTAAGATGACTCATAAAAAAGAGATCGACGTCCTCACCATTTCCGCACGTCTTTGTCGAACGCTTTTGCTCAGCCTCGGCCTTCTTGCGTTGTTGAAGTAGTTGTTCTTCCTGACAGATATTGACTCTTTCTTTCCTTTACCCTCAGCTTTATCGAAGTCACTACTGCAACAAACAACAAGTATTCCCATTTGCCTATTTATCATTTCCTGTACTTGTTCATAATGCTTATAACTAAGGGCGGGTAACCATATAGGAGCTGCGTATAAAATCGTGGATAGCACGGCTACCGCCATCACCTTTCCCTTTTTTGGCCTGGGATCTCCTATGTTCGGCAGGAATCTCTATTGAGGTGAACTCCCAAATATTTCAATTCGTTCCTGCTAAGTATTGCTTCGTTGTCTACGTCTATTGTCAGATGTTTCAGCTTTCTAGGCACAGCCTGCTTGGGCCATAGATAATTTAAATTGATGGCTTTCAAGTTAGTTTTTAATCCTAATCATGGTATAGTGTGCCTTTTCTTCTAAAGCTACCGTTGTTTTGGCAGTAACTATTACCACGAGGTCGTCGACGTATGCAACCTTAATCCCTCCCTGACCCATGTTTTGACATACTAGGTCATTATATAAGAGATTCCAGAGGGGAGGCACCTTGCGACATTCCACACGAAGCATTAGTTATTTCCTTACTAGTTATTAACTAACTGCTGATGTTGGGTTAACTTGCTACAATGTGCTGCCAGGAGGCAGAATTGAAGGCGTTCTCAATGTCCAATGCTAGCGTTAGGCAGAATTTCCTTCGTTGGTAGGCCGCTTTCTTCGAATCGCTCACCATCTCGGAGACCTTCTGTAGGGCGTCCACAGTGGATCTTTCCGTTCTAAACCTGGTCATGCAAGGCGTTCTTTTCCTCCACTTCCTTCGTTAAGCGCTGCTTGATAAGCGACTCCAACAATTTGGATACCACATCTAGAAGTCAAACGGGTCTATATATTAAGGCGTTTGTAAGTGCTCCTTCTTTGGTTTCTCCATTAGTGCTAGCATCGCCTTTTTCAAGATGTTGGGAAGGAATTGGTCTTTATTAGTGTTGGATACGATTTTAATTACTTTCCCGGAAATCTTATCTTTTACCCTGCTGTCGGTGTTACCATCAACTAGGTGCGCCCACATATATCACGAACTCCGTCAGTAACGTAAAACGGCGTCAATTGGCCGATGTGTATCAATGTCATCATCAACATTCGGCAACGCTCGGAAGAATGCGTCATGAACTCGACCAGTGACGTAAGGCAACGGTAATTGGTTGCGCTAATGACGTAGGTCATAGCAATGATGTAGTCAGATTGGCCAACAACAATCAGATGACGACTAATGAGAATGAGGCGACGCTATCGATGATTGGGAGGGGAATCACTGATCATATGACCTAAATTAATTACTCTAATAAGACGTAACCAGGAAGACTGTGCATCAGAGAGGCGAGTGCGGGGTAAAGCATATAAAAGAACACGACTGTAGAGTCTAAAGTCGAAATTAATCGCTTTCTGACTTCGAACAGGTCTACGCTGTCAGTCGCACTCACACTTACGCGGGCAAGCTTCCAAGCGCCCCATACACACATGGTAAGCTAGCTCACGAGGCGCTAATACATACATGGGCGAGTTCTTGAAGAGCGCCCCAAACACACAAAGTGAGCTAGCTTTCGAAACGCTTACGCTCACACATACGTGGGTAAAATGTAGAAGTGTCTAACACATACACGCATACGTAAGCTAGCCCTCCTACTGACTCCACAGTCGGCCTTGCGATCGCTCCACCACGGACAATGATCAAGGACCACACTGAACTCCCAAGGACCGCTACGCCACGCCAACGTATCCCCGTGAAATATCGCCACTACTACTGACCCCGAAGAAGCTGAGTTGAGACTCCGTGCCATTCTACATCTCGCTGCTTCAAGACACCACCACCACCACCGAAAAGGATGCGTCGAGACTGTGCCATTTTGCATCTCGCCGCTTCAAGACGCAGTTTCACCGATCGACGAGCGTTCCACACGTAGCAACTGATGCAGCAATAAATCATATTTTGAAGACTGTCATATTAAACGTTAAGTATTTCTACATTTCATTGCGACGAACCGCTACAATGACTATTGCGTAATCCATTTCGGCTGAGGTAAACGGCATAGGATTCCTCTGCATCTCTATATTGGGCCTGGTTGTGATTGGTCTTGTTGGAAAAACTTGGTTGTAAACTTCGGCTTCGCTCATCATGACTCAATATGGTGGCCTGGGTCTGAGCTTCTTGGTGACCATCTCCTATTCAAGACCTTAAATGAACTGACTTGACAGAAACTGACTTTATTCCCGATAGCCGCATTTAAATAATCTGTCCGGCGTCTCCAAGAGGGGTAAAATGACATCACCCATAACATTCTAATTGAAATATTCCCATTTCGCGAGCGTAAAGCTTTCTAGTGAAACGTATTTACCGGTAGAGGGCGTGTCATTGTTTATTTTTCCTTAGTACACCCATTCAAGTAAAAGGATTCCTTTGTCAAGGTTTGCAGCAGAGAGTATTCTTTTTGTTTACACAGGGAAAACTCCACGCGTTTTAATTTTATTATTGCCAAGATTTCGTTTCTAATTTTCAAATAATAAATTGTTTTTTTACAATTGTGTTATGAATTATTGAACTTTTTATATATTTTTTTTCGTGACATACTTTTTATTTCCGATCACAGTATTTAAATGATCTAGCCGGCGCACGGCGTCTCTAAGAGGGGTAAAATGACATCGCCCGGAAGATTGAAATTGAAAATAGTTCAACGGAAGTTTGAAACATTTTGAATTAGTTAGATACGTATTTTCTTGTTAATTTTTATGTAATAAGAATTTCACTGTTGTGTTTTATTTTAAGGTCGTTTTACTAAAATGTTATACTGAAAAGAAATTTGTAATCCAAATGCCTGGGACAAAAATTCAAGCAATTCCTCGCTAAACTAGAGCGGCACTTGCTTTATTTGCACGTATTAAAAAGAACAATACCGTGTCGCGTTCACGGTTTCATTTTATTTATTTAGAAACGGAAGTGGCAACTTCTTGTAATGTTTCTGCTTTATCTTTCGTAAAATGCGCTCGGCTGCGCATTTTTCTGCTTCCGCAACTAAATGAAATATAACTGCGTATTTACGGGGCGCGCACGTACGCCGAAACTTACATGAGCGGAGAAAACTCAGGATAAACAATTTGGTAAATTAGGGCGCCTGCAACGAAACGAAATATCTCAAAGTTTTTTCCAATCAGAATGTTTGAGCAGGGGGCAGCTGGCCTTTGCAACGAATATTTGAATTCCTTTTGGATTCCCTAAATTGAAATCGTTCCGCGCGCCGCGCCGGACGCCCGAAGGGTAGATCATTTGCATTAATTAATCAAAGAAGTCATAATTTAGAACGGGGGATGAAACTAATCTAAACTAGTAAGTGTAGCGCGGTCGATAACGCAGGAAATCAAATTTCCCAATAACAAATATCCCACTTCTGAACTTGTTTGTTGGTGTAACATTGAACGGATAGAATGTGCCGGACGCTCAAATGTCTTGCACTAAGAGAGAGCACAGTCTCATCTCGGGGACGTTTAAGATAAGGGTTGTGGGGGTGATTGGCTATAAGATAGAGTGCTGGTCATTCAAGCTGACCCTTCAGAAAATACATTATCCTGAGACATTCTTTTGTTTGTAGTTAAGGTCAACCGAAAACACACTGAATAAATTTCGGGCGTTTGTACGAACGCACGATTAATTTATTCAAAAAAAAAAAAAAATGCTGTCCGTCCAGTTATCGACGCCAGCCGCCGTCGCGTCGTCTTGGTTCGGATATCACAAGGCATCGCCTTACAAATCCCGTGTCCTGGGGTGGACAAAAAGTGAACGAAGTGAGGGCTCTCGCTAAATTGTAAATTCACTTCCCTTGTCCGGTAAAAAGCTTTTCAATGGCTTGAATTTTAAAACGAAACTTTTCTAACACGGCCACTCGTCGCTTCTATAGCCGCACATAAGGATTTTTGCCTTAGGATTACAAGGAGAGCCAAGCGTAAGGAGGATTTGAATATCTCTTAAGTTATCTACGTTTATTTATTTATTTTTTAAATAAATCTACTTCTAATTTACATGAGGAATTAAAAACCAAAATTTAATTTATTCCTTCAGATTCCATTGATTGAGAACTTACGAATTAGTGAAACGAAATTTGGAAATAAAAAAAAATCAAAGTTCAGAAAAAGAAAATCTACATTATATTAGAGTGTGAGTGCAAAAATAACCCAGATCTAATAACGCTGATACAAGTTCCGGTGAAACGTGATTACTGCACGATTTAGCCAATGGAAAATGGTCACGACTGGTCATAGAAAGTTAAACACTGAAGTTCCGAGCATAATTTTGCCATTTACGACACATCCGTGTAGCAGATCGCAAAATAAACAAAACGACCGAAAACATCGCTTCTCGCGTTTAATAATTGGCGGGGGTGCGTTACACGTGTTGTGTGTAATGTGTGCGTCGGTTCCTCCAAGGTGCCCCGACGCCTGATTACTTCTGAATTGCAGGCGTCACGGGGAAACACATGTGGACCGACCGGCAGGGGGCGCAGGGATGTGTGCAGAGGTGCTGTTCCGACACAGTTGGCGGGGTAATTTAATAACTACTCCACAGCAGCGCCCTCTCGATACCGTCTTATTGATTTAATAAAGAAATGATCTCACTATGCCCCCTATTAAGTACTCGTCTGCGTTCAACCAACACTTCAAACTTTTATCACCAATATTTCATATTAATCGGACCTATAAATTTTAATTAATATCACCTGTAAAAAAATATAAGTGGAGTATTAGAGTATAGGGTGTCCAGTAACATAATATCATCATTGCAACTCAGTGCTCTAGAGCATTCTGAGAATATCTCCATCCATCTCTAGAACACTCAGTTGAAAACATTATAAGTAAAGAAAACTCTAATAAAGTTTCGTTCTAAAGCAATCCGTTTTCAAAATACAGGGTGTTTCATGTTTAATTTTTAGCGGTCGCGACATTCTGCCGCCGATTTTTAATCAGCTCTCCAGGAGTGAAAGAATGTTTGCCTTTAAACTAAAAAGTGAAAGAGAATTTGTTTCATTTACAATTTGGCGCTCTTATTTGCACCTTTCCTGTTAAAAAAAGCAAAAAAAAAAAACAAAACACTTATCAGAAACAAAAAGAAAATAAACAAATAAAGACGATCAGCTCTTAAGGAGCGAAAGAACGCCTACTTTTAAAAATTAAAGGACGCTTTGATTTTTACCTCTACTGTCGATTGTCATTTGTTTTTGGAGTTTCTATCTTCCCTGCCACGCGTCATTTGTTTTCAAACTTCAATTATACCGTTCGCCTTTCATCAAAAAATTCACTGTCGCGCGTCATTTGTTTTCAAACTTCAGTTATTTATTTATTTTTTCTTCCGTTTTATTTAGTCCAGTCCTCTCTGGTCATTTTTGCTTTTGACGTTTCTTCAAGTTTTGTTTTTCTTCAAGTCTTTCACTTTCAGGTGTTTTCCGTCGGAAAGCCATCTCGTTGTTCTTTTTTAGATTTTTGTTTTGTTTCTATTTTGTCGAATTATTATTATTATTTTTCAGTAATATAAGCGTTTCTTTCAGTTTAGGTGAATTTTTTAAAATTTTGCATATTTCATTACTGTTATTCTTAGTTTTTTTCTTTACTTTATTTAGTTTAAAACTTTTTTTTACAGTCTATTAGAGAATTGTCGATGTTCTTTTGTTTTTACATCACCTACTCTTCTTATTTCCACTTTTTTTTGTTGAAGAATCGTTTTTCTTTTGTTTTTATTTCTTTATCTTTCATTGGTTCTTTCCCTATTTTTTTATTTGTTTTTATTTTGATAAAATTATTATTATTATTATTATTTCAATAACGCAGCATTTCTTTTATTTTCTTCTGTCGTTTTTTTCAATTTCTTTTTTACGCTCCGTTGGAAAATCGCCGTTTTTCTTTCGTTTTGAATTCTAATTATTTCCATGTCGTTTATTTCAATCTTCTTTTATTATTTTTTCGAATTATTTTTTCATACTTCATTGACTCTTTCGGTAATTTTTCTTTTACTCTCTGTTCATTTTCAAATGTTGGAGAATCGTCGACCTTTTTTTGTTATTCTATTTATTTCCATGTCGTTTGTTTCACTTTCTATTTTTGTAGAATTATTTTTCGTAGTTCTTCTATTCGTTTTTAAATTTTCTTCGCTCCATTAAAGAATCGTCGATCTTCTTTTGTTTTTGGATAACTTGATTCCACTTATTTCCACGTCATTTGTTACATTTTTGTTTACCTTTTTGTCGAATTATTTTCTCGTAATTCAATGACTGCGCAGTTTTCTTTTTTGTTTTTTTTTTTAATTTTTTAAACTCCATCGGAGAATCGTCGATCTTCTTTTGTTTTCGGATCACTTGTTCTAGTTATTTTCATGTCGTTTGTTTCATTTTAGTTGTGTTTCTTTTCGTCGAATTATCTTCTCGTAGTTTTTCTATTGGTTTTAAAATTTTCTTACGCTCTTTTAGAGAAGAGTGGATCTTCTTTTGTTTTTGGATACCTGATTCCTCTTATCTCCACGTCATTTGTTTCATTTCTCTTTTAATTTTTTGTCGAATTATTTTTCTTTTAAATTTTTTGTGTAGAATTGTTTTTTCGTATTTCATTGTTGGTTTTTTAATTTTTTACTCTCTCCATTGGAGATTACTCGATGTTCTTTTGTTTTTGCATCACCTGATTCTTCACATTTCCATACTTGTTTCGATTATTGTCTTTTTTTACAGTTGTTAATATATACGTATTGTAGTGATGTTGATCTTCGGCCCCACGTTGGGGTGCCAAATTGTTGTAATAATGTTTAAGCTTTATATGTGGGTACGTGTCTACCTTCTTTCTATCATTCTCTCAGGGTTTCTCTTTGGGTCTCTCAGAATTATCCACTTCTCGTTTTATGGCCCCATGGCACATACAATGACAAAACACACAAATGTCAGGGGCAGGGGGAGGAAGTGAGGAAATTGGGGAAAAAGCGAGAGAAATCGAAATAAAAGGAAAAGAAACAGGAGAGGATGTTAAGAGTATTTTATTTAATAATGGAAACGATGGAGCAGAATAACAAAGAAATTCAACAAAAAATACAGGAGAACAATAGAGAAATACAGGAAAACAACAAGAAAATACAGGAGAGTCAAGAAAAATTTGAGCAAACAAGCGTGGAAATAAAACAGAATTTTGAAGAAGTAAATAAGAGCATAATGGAAAACAAGCAAGAAATGTGGAAGAGTTAAAAGTGGAGACCAGAAATGAAATAAATAAGAAATTCACGTTGGATATAAAGATACTGAGAGACGAAATAAAGGAAGATCTGATCAACGTAAGTGAAATGATAAAAATAGAAAACAAAACATGCATTCTACTGGTAGAGGAAAAATTGACAAAAGCAGATCAAGAACTAAACCGGAACTGCAGGGAACGTCATGGTGATTTAGCAACAAAAATCACAGAATACATGTATCAGCAGGAAAAAGAAAGAGAGGAAATCCGAAAGGTGACCAGAGAAGAAGAGAAAAAACAGATTGAAAGAATACAAGAATAACTTTGACGAATTTCTCAAATATAATTTCATTACACATTAACAAAATGTTATGTATTCCCATTATTTACATGTATACAACTGTATTGTACTCTTTAACGTTACCGTTCTAGATTTTTTAATATCTGTTGTATGGTAAAAAGTAAATATTGTTATTATTATTCAATAGTTTCAATCGCGACATCCTGCGATCACTTTTTGATACAACTTTGTAACTTACAAGAAATGACAAATTGCAGCTAGTTTGTTACTTAATAAGTCCTCCCATACAAGGCGGCCAAAGCGTACTGAAAGAAGTCTCGAGCTACGCTTCTGTTGACGAGGCCCCAAATAGGACCGAAACAGCTGTACAGTGGATGCTCGAGGGGTCCACTGCAATCAAAACTATTTGCAACAAAATTTTTTCAAACTTTGAATATGCTTTGACAACACGATTGGCTGCCTTGTATGGGAGGACTTATTAAGTAGCAAACTAGCTGCAATTTGTCATTTCCTGTACAAAGTTGTGTCAAAAAGTGATCGCAGAATATCGTGATTCAAACTATTGATTATTATTACATTGCATTTGCGAATAACCTGGGACAGGTCGGTTTGGTTTGCAGTGGAAGTCCCGAGCAACGCTTCTGCTGACGAGGCCCCAAATAGGGCCGAAACAGCTGCACAGAAGATGCTCCAGGGATTCACTGCAATCAAAATCGATTTGCAACAAAAATTATTATTATTATTTGTACCTTTTTTGTTTTTGTTTTTCCACAAAAACGATTATGTACCTGAAACTACTTGGAACATTTCATTACACAAAGCGAAAACGAAGCAGAGGTCGATCAGCTATTGAAAAGCGAAAGAAAGTCTACATTCAATAAATAAAAATCAATTTGATTTACATTTTAGCGCCTTTACTTGTACCTTTTTTATTTAAATATAAAAAAACAAAACAATTCTAAAATTACTTGGATCATTCATTAACCAAAAAGAAAAAAACAAAAAACGGTCAGCTCTCGAAGAGAAAAAAAATGACTTCTTTTAAAAAAACAAACGAAAATTTGATTTCTTTGTAACACTCTTATTTGTAATTTTTCTAAGCAACAAAGAAACAAAACAATTATCTGAAATAAATTAAATAAACAACAGACGATCACTTCTTGAAGAGCGAAAGAACGTTTAATTTAAAAAACAAAAGTCAATTTGATTTTTATTTTAACGCTCTTGTTTATTTCTTTTTTTTTTTTTTTTGAAACAAAAACGTGAAAACTGAAACTACTTGGATCATTTATTAAATTCATTAAACAAAACAAGAACGAAACAAAAGAAAGGCTAAAGTACTCTCTATATCAAAAAGATTAAAGATTTTATTTACTTCTTTGCGTTTTTGCTTGCATATTTTTTGTTAAACGAAAAAAAAAACAAAAAACAAAACATTGGATTATTCATTAAACTTAAAAAAAAAAACAAATAAAAGATGGTCAGCCCTAGCTTGTACCTTTTTTTTTCTTTTTAACAAAAACGAAACAGAAGACGATCAGCTCTTGAAAAGGGAAAAAAAGTTTACATTCAATAAATAAAAATCAATTTGATTTACATTTTAGCACTCTTACTTGTATCTTTTTTATTTAAACATAAAAAATACAAAACAAATCAAAAATTACTTGGATCGTTCATTAAACAAAAAAGAAAACAAAAGACGATCAGCTCTCGAGGTGAAAAGGAATGTCTTCTTTTTAAAAAACAACAGAAAATTTGATTTTCATTTTAACGCTCTTGTTTGTTTCTCTTCTGTTTTTTTTATTGAAACAAAAACGTGAAAACTGAAACTACTTGGATCATTCATCAAATTCATTAAACAAAATAAGACCAAAACAAAAGACGATCGGCTGTTGAAGGGCGAAAGTACTCTCTATATTAAAAAAATTAAAGGCTATTTTTTGTTTAAATAAAAAAAAAAAACAAAAAACAAAACATCGGATTATTCAATAAACTGAAAAAAAAAACAAATAAAAGATTATCAGCTCTAGCTTGTACCTTTTTTGTTTTCTTTTTAACAAAAACGAAACAAAAGACGAACAGCTCTTGACAAGCGAATGTACTCTACATTAAAAAAGAAAACAAAGATAATTTGATTCTCGTTTTGACGCTGTTATTTGTATCCTTTTAGTTAACAACAAAAAAACAATGAAACGAAATAATGACATTTGACATAAATGTGTCAAACTTGTGTGCATGTATGGTTATCTATTGTCTCTTTTGGTAGGCGTTGATAGTGATATGTCGTAGCAATTAATAGATGACAGGTAAATATGTAACGGGCAGCAGTTTAACCAATAGAAAAGTAGTGCCTCTCTCGACCCGTTGAAGACTAAAACTCGCGAGAGAAAACTATTTTGTTAATAAATGAATGAAGTTTAATAATACTCTGTATTATATTGGTTGTACTCTAATGGTGATTGGGGGGTCAGTCCTAAATGGTTGCTTGATCAAAGATGCACAGCAATTATAAAACATTCTATCAAAAAAAAAAAACACAAAATTCATTTTATTTTCGCAGTTTTTGATGATGAAATTTAGTAACACTCGGTGTAATAATTATTGAAATTTAATAGTAGCCGGTTGGGAGGAGGGGTTAATCCTAACTAGTCGCTTGGTCAGAGGTGCACAGCAATTACAAAACATTTGATATTAAAAATGCACAATCGTTTTAAAAAAATACAACTTTTTTATTTATTTTCAAAGAATACGGCGCATTAAAGTTGTCAATACTGTTTCTTTGGCTTCAGATGTTTGCTTTGGAACATTTTGACTTAAAACATGAGTGACATTCGCGAGTGAAACCTATTGCGTTATTAAATGGGGGAAGCTTAGTAACACCCTGTAGAATAACGGTTGAAACTTAATAAGCGTTCGTTGGGGGGCCACTTTTAAACATTTGTTTGGTCAGAGGTGCACAATAATTACAAAATACTGTATGTTATTAAAAATACAACCATTTTATGCACTCTCAAATAATACTTTGACGGGTTAAACTTGGCAACGCCGCTTTTGCAGCCTTCAGTTGTTTCAAACTCACTGCTCCAGATTATTCTGATTCAAAACATGAAGAATATTCATGACGAAAATCTATGACGTTAATAAATGGGTAAAGCTTATTCACACCCTGTATAAAAATTAAATTAATTAAATTAAAAATTCACAAAATTTTATTTATTTCCGAATAAAACTTTGGTGTGCCAAAGTTGGCAGCGCTGTTTCAGATACTTTACATAAAAAATGCATTTCCTTTACATAAAAAAAAAACATTGATTTTATTTATTCTTAAGTAATACCTTGTTGGTGTGTTAAAGTTTAGAGCGATGTTTTCGGGGGTTTCTGATGTGTGAAAATCACTGCGCTAGGGCATTCTGATTTGGCGAATGAAAAATATTCGTCCTGAAAACTCACCGTATTGATAAATGGCTGAGGTTTGGTAGAACCCTGTATAGTAATTGCTGAAATGAATTAAGAGTAGAATTGCTGAAATAAATTTAATCATAATTTATTTTGGCGGATGGGGGGTAGTCCTAAATGGTTGTTTAATGTTATTTTAGTTAAACGCCTTATACTGAATCAACATTGCTGCGTCTTATATTGATTAATTGTGGAATTAAGTTAACCAGCATGTTGGCAATCGTTTTTAAACACGTTTGTTGGTTACTACTGGCAGAAAAGAATTTGATTCTCAAAAATTCCGTACTTTTTTGAATTATTTATGAATGAATTTTGGCTGAACGACTACTTAAAGTTTTATAGTCTCGTCTTGAGTTAACATGGTCATACTACTTTCGGAATCCTTGGCCTAGAGCTTTATGATTTAAAAACGAAAGCCTACGATTTAGTAGCACCCTGTATATAATTGTTGAAATTTAATTACAACTCGAAGCACCGTTACGTTAGACGAATGTATTCCTTAGACCTACACGATCGGTTAATATTGTTCATGTTGTGGCCCCTAATTTCAGTTATCGCCTTGCGGTCTCTTTTCATGTCTTCCTAGGATCAATGCCTTCTTGTCTTGTGTTGTATACTAGCTTGTAATGTTGATCAATAAATAATACATAGTTTCGCCCAACGCCATTTTGGTTTTTGTTGGCCATTAATAATTCATTTCACTTTTTATTGTTTCTTCATTCCTATAGACCCTTGTTTATATAATACGCCATAACGACACAGATGAGGTAACAAACAAATACAGGATGTGTTTGATCAGATTTGCTCACCGGAATAATAAGTTTTGATAAACTTTTACGTTATCCAACAATAACTAATTACATCTCTCTTTGTGTGCACGTTACATACCTGTCAGATACCCAGGCGGTGGAATATAGTGAACTTAAAATTATTATGCTCTGGCTCTCAACCCTCGTAAATAAACTCGAAGCGCATTGTTTACAACCGAGAAAAACTTCATAAACATAATTTGTATTATTAAAACGCTCTGGCTCTCTTCGCGGAGCTATGAATCGGCACATTTAGGCCGTAATTAATTAATCTCATCAAGCCACTTCATATCCCTTCCTGAAGATGAATTAATTATCAGTACGAGACGCAGTTACGAACTTCAGCCATAACCCTTTACAACGCGCCCAACTTTCCTAACTAGCTGCTTGCAGCAGCAGCACCAGCAGGAACGTAACGATCCCGAAAAGACCTCTCCTCATAAACAATATTTAATTTGCAGGATTTTTTTACGCTCGACGTCGCATAACTCTCCAATATGACATCATCCTTCAAGGCGAAATGAAATGGGATCGCAGCGGAATCGTTCCAATCTCATAAATTGTCTCGATAGCCCCGAACAATTTGCCCGAAACACAAAAATGACCAAGAGACAAGCCATAACTGCTGATAATCTCCAGCGCCATCTATAACTTTTACGACTTTATCACACGGTCAGTTTGCCGTCGAGTAGTTCGTTCCACTTTGGCTTGTCCTCTTGTTTCAGATCTCCAATCCTCCTCCTCCTTCTTTATCTATTAGGGTTTAATGTAGAAAAAGTTTATTGGATATTTTCTTTAGGGGAAATCGGTACGACCTTCACTTATGAATTTATTTAAATTTTATTCGTTGTAAATTATTAATTTTGGATAAGAAGGATATTATTCAATTCAATCCTTATTAAAATAAATAAAAATTGATAAGTGATAGATTGTGATCTATGGACTAAAGTGTTGGGATCGCTTTAAGTGCGATTAATTATTTTGTGTTTGTTATTTTATCAGTGAACTCAGTAATTAAACATTATGAAAGATGGTAATACAATAATGACTAGATGGCTAAATTGGATATAATTTAGGACCCTAAAGAATTTACTTTTATTTCTATGACAAACAAAAATGTAGAAAAAGAAAGAAAATCTCATTTCAGAAACAATAATTCTTACAAACTTTAGAACAGCGGCAGCGTATTTTGCATATGTTATAGCTAAGCTACCGCAATGTCTAACCGCCGGCCGCCAGAATGAGCAATCCACCAGCGAAAGAGTGGACGAGGATGCCGGGCGGGCGCCGCGACGCCTCTCGCCGTTCGGCTGGCCCAAACATGGGGTAGTTTTTAATTAAGGCGACAGAATGGGCGCGTTAAGAATTCCGAGCATTCCTATCCTGTTTAATTGTGTTACGGCTTATTTGTTATCCTTGTTACTGGTCCTTATTAGTAGAGGCGCCGAGGAGAAGGACGAGAGAGGGCTCGGCTTCCGAAGAGTTAACGCAAACGTTTAAAGAAATGCAAATATGCATTTAATTAGTAATATTAAATTATATATTCTGGCCGAGGAGGGTCGTCGGTAGGTTGTTGCGAGGAAAAAATGGAACGCTTCAAAGAAACCGGGGGTTCTTAATTAGAAACATTAAACAATAGAAATTATTTATTTAATGTTAAGGTTGCACGTTTATTTATTCTCTTGCTGAATTCGACGAATGCAAATAATTTTTTATTCTAATTGGAATTAATTATTTTGACTCATGTCATGGTCAGGAATAAACGAAAAAGAAATTGGAAGAGCACGAGTCCATTTGACTATAAATATAAGAAAAAATAAAACTAATAAAGAAAAAAGTGTAATTAATGGGAGATTAAAGTCAATAGTCGTTACAGAAGAACAGAAGAATACAATAACACTTGACTAAGGACAGATTAAAGAAGCAAGAAAAGAAGAAACAAATAAATTTTTAACGAATTTCAAAAAAATTTAACAAATTTACAATTTCCATTAGCAAAATAACGACTGCGATAGAGCTGAAAAACAACTGCCCAAGAGCTAATAAAAAATAACAATTTTCTATTCACAAAATAACAATGATCTCAGAGCGAATAAAAAATAACAATTCTCTATTAACAAAATAACAATAGCCTCAGAACTAATAAAAAATAATAATTGACTATTACAACAGAATAACGATTACTTCAGAGCTAATAACTATTAACAAAACAGCAATTGCAACAAAGTTAATAAAAATAACAATTGCCTATTAACAAAATAACAAATGCAGTAGACAATACAAATTAATATTTGAAGCAATAAGAAAATAACAATTAGCAGTTGGTAACTGCTGTAGAATAATAACAATTACCATTAGCAAAATAACAATTGAAACAGAGCTAAAAAACAACTGCCTCAGAGCTAATAAAAATAACAATTCTCAATTAACCAGTTGCCTCAGAGCTAATAAAAAAATAATAAGTGTCTATTATAATAAAATAACGATTACCTCAGAGCTAATAACTATCAACAAAACAGCAATAACAACAAAGTTAATAAAAATAACAATTGCCTATTAACAAAATAACAAAACAATAAATGCAGCAGTTAATACAAAATAACAATTGAAACAACAGGAAAATTACAATTAGCAGTTGATAATTGCAGTAGAGTCAATAAAATAATAACAATTTCCATTAGCAAAATAACAATTGAAATAGAGCTAAAAAAATAACTGCCTCAGAGCTAATAAAATTGACAATTCTCTATTAACAAAATACCAGTTACCTAAGAGCTAATAAAAATAATAATTGACTATTGTAACAAAATAACGATTACCTTAGAGCTAGCTAATAACTTTTAACAAAACAGCAATTGTAACAAAGTTAATAAAAAATAACAATTGCCTATTAACAAAATAAAAAATGCAGCAAAGTCGAACCTGTTGGCAACCTCAGCATATTTAATAAAAAAAATAACAATTTCCTTTAGCAAAAAACAATTGCAACAAAGCTAAGAAACAACTAACTACTCCAGAGCTAATAAAAAATAACAATTGTCTATTAACAAAATAACAATTGCCTGAGAGCTAATAAAAAATAATAACTGCCTATTAACAAAATAACAATTGTAGTTAAGTTAATAAAAAAATTAAATAATAGGAAAATAGTTGTTGGCAATTAAGCAGAGCGAATAAAAAAAATAACAATTTCAGTGGAACCAACATAAATAATATTTGCCTGTTAACAAAATATCAAGTGCAACAGAGTCGATAAAGTCCTAATAACTGCCCATCAATAAAATTAATAACGCAGTCCATAAAAATCATCAATTTTAATTAAAAAAATGTCAGCTGCATTTAGAGCTAATAAAAAATAAAAATACTTTTAATAAAATAACAATTGAAAGAGAGCATTTAAAAAATAAGATTGCAGCAAAACTTAGAGAACTTCCTAAAAATAAAATAAAAATCGAAGCATAACCTAAGCTAATTAAAATTGTAACAGTGCCAATCAAATTTGAAATTGTTTCAGTTTCAGTAAACAAACAATTGCCTGTTAAAAATAAGTGCAGCAAAACAGTAAAAACAATTGTCCGTCGATAAAGTAAAATGCATCAAAACCAATAAAAAATAACTGCCTATTAACAAAATAACAATTGCCTCAGAGTTAGGTAATAGGAAATACTACTGCCTAGTAATAAAATACCAATTGCCTTAGACCCAATAAAAATAACAATTGAAACAATAGGGAAATAACGTTTGGCAATAACAGCAGTGTTAGTTAAAAAAAGTAAGATTTTTAGTCGAACCAATAAAAATAACATTTGCTTCTTAAAAAGTAACTGCCTGTCGACAAAATAAATTCAAGCAAAGCCAATAAAAAATAACAATCGCCTGTTAACTAAAAAAAAGTCAAAAGAACAATAAGAGAAAAGATGAAGGCAACGTCAGTTGTTGGTAATTACTGTTAACAGCTCAACAGTATCTTGTTTTTGGCCGATTTTCAATTGTTTGTAAATTGCTGGATTGTCCATTGTTTTTCTTAACGTCAGTTCTATCAGTTCATTTCTCAAAAACAACTGTCATTTGCTTTTCTCCAATGCACGTGGTTCTTTTGTTTTTTTAACGTCAGTTGTTTCTGATCACCAAACAAGGGAACGAATAAAAATTGAAAGAAAAAAAGAAAAGCCGATCGACAAGACGAAACTGTTATCAAACACTGTGAGAAGTTTCTTTTGTTTTTTCTTTCACTTTGTTCTCTTTTTTCTAAATAGTAGAAAGATAAATGACTGCCGATGAACAAAAAAAGAACAATTAAAAGAAAACTTCACAAACGAGTGTCACTCATTTTCAGTTATTATTTTATTTTTCTTAATGGCGATTGTCAGTTGTTTCTAATCACTGTGAACAGCTCATCAGTTTTTGTTTTTGGCCGATTGTCAATTGTTTGTAATTGCTGGATTGTCGTTTGTTTTTCCTTGTTGTTTTCTTTTGTTTCTCTTAGCGTCAGTTTTATCAGTTTTTTTCTCAAAAACAATTGTCATTTGTTTTTCTCCAATGCATGCGATTCTTTTGTTTTTTTAACGTCAGTTACTTCTGATCACCAAACAAACAAAACGAACAAAAGCCGACGACAAGGAGAAAACGAAACTGTTATCAAACGCTGCGAGAAGTTTCTTTTGTTTTTTCTTTCAGTTTGTTGTCTTTTTTTAAACAGTAGAAAAATAAATGACTGTCGATGAACAGTGTCCTTATTGTGTTTTTTTTTTGTTTTTTTCTTAGCGTCAATTGTCAGTTGTTTCCAATCACTGTCAGTTTTCTTTTGTTTTTCTTTCAATTTTTTTCGTGGACTATTGTCAATTGTTTGTAATTACTGGAAACTCATTCGATCTTTTCCGTCTCCCTTTTCACGTTACATCTCGATTTTTCGTTCTTTATTTTTTTTTCTTGTCTTCATAAACCATTGTCATTTGTTTTTCTTGACGTCAATTGTCGGTTGTTTCTAATCACTGTAAACAGCTCATCAGTTTTCTTTTGTTTTTCTTTCAATTCTTTTCATCGACGATTGTCAGTTGTTTGTAATTACTGGAAACTCACTCGATTTTCTTCTTTCTCCCTTTTTCACGTTACAACTCGATTTTTTGTTGTTTATTTTTTTTTCTTGTCTTCATAGACGATTGTCATTTGTTTTTCCTCATTGTGTTTTTTTTTGTTTTTCGTAACGTCAATTGTCAGTTGTTTTTAATCACTGTAAACAGCTCATCAGTTTTCTTTTGTTTTTGTTTCAATTCTCAATTCTTTTAGTCAATTGTTTGTTATTAGTGGACGCTCGCTCGGTTTTCTTCCGTCTCCTTTTTTACGTTATGTCTCGATTTCTCGTTCTTTTTTTTCCTTGTCTTCATAGACGATTATCATTTGTTTTTCCTCATTGTGTTTTTTTTTGTTTTTCTTAACGTCAATTGTCAGTTATTTCCAAACACTGTGAACAGCTCATCAGTTTTCTTTTGTTTTTCTTTCAATTCTCAATTTTTTTCGTGGACGATTGTCAATTGTTCGTAATTACTGAAAACTGGCTTGATTTTCTTCCGTCTCCCTTGTTCACGATACATCTCGATTTTTCGTTCTTTATTTTTTTCCCTTGTCTTCATAGACGATTGTCATTTGTTTTTTCTCATTGTTGTTTTTTTTTTGTTTTTCTTAACGTCAATTGTCGGTTGTTTCTAATCACAGTAAACAGCTCATCAGTTTTCTTTTGTTTTTCTTTCAATTCTCAATTCTTTTCGTGGACGATTGTCAATTGTTTGTAATTAGCGGAAGCTCGCTCGATTTTTTTTCGTCTTCCTTTTTCACGTTACATCTCGATTTTTCGTCCTTTATTTTTTCCTTGTCTTCATAGACGACTGTCATTTGTTTTTCCTCATTGTTTTTTTTTATTTGTTCTTTAATGTCAATTGTCAGCTACTTCCAAACACTGTAAACAGCTCATCGGTTTTCTTTTGTTTTTGTTTCAATGTTTTTCATGTCAGAATTTAAATTATCAGTTTCATAACTTAAAGGATACAGAAGATATTGCCAAGAAACAGTATTTTTCACTCCTCCCTTATTATTCATTTTTGAAAAAAATATTATATGAAAGGGCGATACTATTTCTTGATGTTCTATTCATCATGAAAATATCGGGAGACAATTTTGAATCACCGTGTATCAGAAATTATTTACTTACCTATTACCAGAGCTCGGGAAATTCCAGACGGGCATGAGCGTGCTATGATTTATGAGTTTTGTAACTGGCCTATAGTTATATTATTTTCTATTTAACGCATACGCATAACGCCTAATAGCTCTCTTTTATTATAAATTTGAATATAAAGAATGCGACAATAACAGATAAATTAATTTATCCTTAAGTGTATTAAATGCTTAAACCGATTTAATATTTCCCCATGTGACGCTCATGAAATCTGTGAACTGAATTTATTTTTACGGTCGAATTAAAGCAATCGCACAGCAATATGTCATCTATACTTCATTTAATTAGGAGCCTCACTTCCATTGGTCTGCATTAGTAATTTTTTTCTGGCAAAGCGTTATTCAGTAATTGAAACCAGCATTCAGAAAAGTCGGCAAAAGTACAACCGCAAACATGTATTTTATTAGATTTAACGTGTGTACACTCAATTGCCGCATCTTGCCTAAAAACATATACTTCTTAAGAATGTCCGGAATTTCCCTAGGTCAGTTTATTACAGTAGGTACTTTTTGTTGAAGACCCGATTCGCAAGAACCATATCTTATAGTATAGCTAAAACAATTTAAATTTGAAAGAGGAGTTAATGAATGACCGACATAAATATATGTTCATATTCTTGTCTCTATTTCGTAAAAGCTTTAAAATTAGCTTGTATTAACAGGATGCACATCGCACATAGTTACACTGCATTCCTCCGTAATCGTTTCCCAGCGACATCAGTAATTTATTCAGGATCCGACGTCGCGCGTTTGAGTCCTAACGAAATTTGCATAAATCAAAAAATCTCTTTGCGCGACGACAAAAAGTTACGTTTTAAACTTGGGTACTCCCCCCGCCGCCATAAAATATGCAGCGGCCCAGCGAAGCAGGTTCGCCGGAGTTACAAAAGAAAAACGGGCGAGAATCCATTGCGCCAGTGGCGGAAAAATCCGCGCGTCTGCTAAGAATTTATTACTTTCCAAAAGCCATTACTTAATGGGGCGTGCATTTTTGAGAAGCCAGAAAGAGAGTATTAATGTCGCGCGTCCGAAACACGCAAATAATGTAAATAAGAAGAGGATAGGGGTTATTTGGTGCGCGCCAAAAATCGAAAAAGAGCGCTGTAAAATTGAACTCATATTTTCGGTTATAAATGTTTCTTATCGGTACGGCCATGTTTCTTGCATTCTGAACGGGGATTAGGATGGGGGCGAAGCGGTTCGCCTTCATCATAGATTTGGTCACAGTCTAAACAAGTGCATTTACTATAAGTATCGAAAGGGAAATGTAATTTCCCCTTACTTTTAAAGCGATATTTTTGCAGACATATTTTCTGGATTACGTTCAACTTAATGCCTTGTAAACAATTTATTATGTATAGGGTAGTCCAAAATTGACTTGCCTTTAAATAATACGGAATTTTTGTTAATAAAATTAAACGTGGGGACCAGGTAATTTTATGCAGTGAGCCGGTCTTAATATTTACCCTCCTTAAGAAAGGGTGTAAGTATCACCCTCTTGGGTAAAGTTATACTAATTAATGAGGGCTGCAGGTTGCTAAATACTTCGAGAAATGTTTAGAAGAAAGATTATTATGGTTGCACGTTAATGAAGATTTATGCAAAGGGCGGGCGCGTTCTCCTCCACGGCATCTCCTCATCGATCGGATCGATCTCCCGCGGTGATTTGTTTGTGTCGTCGCGTCGTGGGGCGGAAATAAAAATTCGCACCCCCATATTTCGAAATTGTGTTAAATCTGGAGGCCGAGGAGCGAATCTAGAATCAATTTATGTTGGCGATATTGCATATTTGTGCCTCCCTCGAGATTATAAACATCTAGAGCTGCCTACACGGAAACCTTACCCTTGAATATTACATGAGGCGCGAGATATGTTTTGTACATTCTAAAAAAAAAATACCCTTATTCTGTGAATACAGCAAAATAGATACTAGAAGAACTAATAATTTAGGTACATTTGGTGGATGCGCCGGAAAATTAAATTGCATACAAAGTTTCAATGCAGTAGCTGGGGCACTATCAGTGTGAAAATCTTGTCTATTAAAAAGCAAATCCATCAATCAATAGATGCATTGTTAACGACATTAAAGGTGTTGTGACGTCACTTCCTGTTGTTATCCACTTGATTGATGATTTCTCAACTGATCGATGTGCACTCATGGGACATTTCCAACATGCTGCTGCCTTTACACTACTAATCCTAATCTCAGTAATCGCAAATCTACTCGTACGATACACACGTAGGTATAAAAACAATAATCTAAATAAAGGGGGGGGGGAGGTTCAACATTACAAATAAGAGAAAATCAAAAATAAGTCGAAATTAAATCCTGAAAATGATCCGTTTTAATTGTAAGCCAAGAACATCCGCGAACATCCCCCTAACATGTTTGCATACGCCGAAATCAAAACTCACCCTCCGCGTCTTTATTTTGTGTCATATTCCCTCTCCCCCCCGTTCCGCGTCGCGCGCCCATTTTAAAAGTCTGCTCGTCTCTCTGTTTGATCCTAATTCGCCTCCGGCGATACTACTGATATATTGGAATTGTCTTCGGTTCTATTTAACTTTTTATTTCTTTTAGAGGAATGTTTACTGCCCGCTTCCCCACCGCCACCTTCCTCACGTTATTTCCTTGACTTTCGACCGACAAGACAATCCATACATGAGCAAGAGAAGTAAAAATTAAAAACGAGAAAGAAACTCCCTATCATAATCTAATTAGGGGATGAATGAATATAGATTTGATTTCCCTCCGTGATACATTTTTGTGCAGTGTAAGTTTATTAAAGCGAAACCGGAAAAAGAAGAACGTGTTGTGTAAGAGGGACACAACCGCAATAAGAACTAATTCATAAACATATTTCACAGCAATTATTTTTTCGCTGTGTATTAGGAATGTGATATTTACATTTACGTTAGGATTAACAAATAAAAAATGAAAAATAAATAAATGAACAAAAACAAAGCGAGAAAATAATTATATAAGAGAAAAGACATGTAAAGTAAAGAACCCAAGCTCTAAAGAAAAGAGTAACAAACAAAATTCAAAAGTCAAATGCAAACACAATAAATACAAAAAAAGAATGTCCGAAAAAATCAACGATACACAGAAATATGTACACCCTGTATTATACTGCCAACATTTATTACCGTTTAAAACCTCGTGCCACGTAAAATTATTTTACAAATTAGTTAAATCCCGTTCATAACATAGGATGTGGAAAGAAAGAGAACAAAAGGCAGAGCATTTCATGGCCATTAGCAAATTAGAATCCGTCTATCGTTTGATTTAGACGCGCCATTTTCTGTTCCGTTTATTAAGTTACGAGGCCAACTTTTCGCCAGCAAATATAAAAATTGCCTGGCCAGCCGCTAACTACCCCAAATACCCCCCCCCCCCCTTCCTCGCCCGTTAATTTGTTTGTATCTATCCTCTTCAGTAGGTTTGTTTGCTTTCTTTTTTGATTCGCGCTGTGACTTGCTTTCCTTTTTATATACAGGGTGATTTTTCACAGTTTATGGGAAAACTTTTATGTATTTCAGTTTTCCAGAAATAATTAATGAAGTACACATTATACCCCAAACGATGATGCTTCCAAAGCGAACAAATAGAAGGCGATAAACAAAAATGTTATGTCATGTCATTTGATGTAAGGCGATTATAAATTTTAGTTCAAAATTACGTCAGCTGCAACTAACGTTACTGTTCAGGATACAAAAATCTATTAGGAAGGCTTGTATAGGTTTTCAAGATTTAATTTTTTTAACTGAAACTTACGTTAGTAAATTTTTTAAATTTATTTGTTTAGTTTAAAATTCCGACAATCTTATAATAGTTTGGTTGAGCGAAAAATATGCCAAGCGGATTACAGCTTGCATTGACAACCGCCTTGGTATTAAACAGGCAGAACAAATGAAACACAAGAAGAAACAAAGAAAAATCAGTAATGTAAAAAAAGAAACTGCCAAAAGTCTATCGTTTGATGCAATAAAACAAAAGACAATCGATAATGAAGCGGTAATAAAACGAGAAATTTGACAAAAGAAAATCGGTAATATCCAGATTAAAAAGACGAGAGACAATTTATATTTGAAAATATCATTAAAAGAAAAGAAATATTAAAATTTAATTTAAAAACAACTAAACAACAAAATTTAGAAACAAAAGAAAGTTGTCTGCAAGAAAAAGAGACATCGACCATCGACAGTGACAGCGACGAAAGAAAAAATAAAAAATTTAAATCAATTAAAAAAGACGAAAAATAATTCACGTTAGAAAGAAACATACAACGTACTATGAAAAAAAGCAGAAACTATTAAAATGGAAGACAAGAAAAGAATGAACATCGAAAAACAACAAAAAAAAGTCGACAACTGAAAACCTCGTTTAAAGCAAACCTGTCAATAAAAGAAAAGACAGTGAAATGCAACGAGAAAAAAAAAACAAGAAAAAATCGATCAGTAATAATCTACTTAATAAAGATGAAAAACATTTGACGTTAAAAAAACTTATTTATAAAAAATCTTACAATAAACAAACAAAAGATTATTTGAAATCAATAAATCAATGAAAATTTATTTTTTTTTGTTAACCGAAAAACGAATAAACAATAAAACAGAATTAAAAAAAGAGATTTGAAAAATAACAAGCGAATTGACAGTTAAAACCTGCTAAAAAAAAACAAAAACAAAAGACAATCGACAGTGAAACGCGACGAAAAAAAATTGAAAATCGGTCATTAATAGTCCACTGAAAAAGACGAAAAACAATTGACGTTAGAAAAAAATCAGTTAAAAGAAACCATCGTACAATGAACGAACAAAAGATTATCGGAATCGAATCATTCGAATGAACAAAAAGGGACAAAAATAAAAAAGAAATTTGAAAAATAAGCAAATCGACAGCTAAAACCTGCAAAAAAACAAAAGACAATCAACAGTTAAACGAAATGAGAAAAAACAAAAGAAAATCGGTCCGGTCCGAGATAATCTAATGAAAAAAGACGAAAAACAATTGACGTTAAAAAAATCAGTTAAAAGAAAGCAAGATTCAATGAACAAACAAAAGATTGTTGTAATCAACCTCGATCGATGAAGAAAATTTAAAATTTTTAAAATAGACTAGCCAAAAAACGAATAAACAATAAAACGTAGAAACAAAAAAAAGAGATTTAGAAAATAGCAAAAGCAAATCGACAGATAAAACCCCTGCTACAGAAAATAAAAGACAATCGACAGTTAAATGCAACGAAAAAAAAACCAAAAGAAAATAAATTAGTAATAATCTAATCAAAAAAGACGAAAAACAATCGACAATAAAAAAAAGTTAAGAAAAAGCATCGTACAACGAACAAAAGATTGTTGAAATCAATAAATCAAAGAAAATTTAAATTTTTTTAAAAATGTTAACTGAAAAACGAATAAACAATAAGACAAAAATAAAAAAAGAAATTTGAAAAATAAGCAAATTAACAGCCAAAACCTGCAAGAAAAACAAAAGACAATCAATAGTTAAACGCAATAAAAAAATAAAATAAAAGAAAATCGATCAGTGATAATCTAATTAAAAAAGACGACAGACAATTGACGTTAAAAAATCAGTTAAAAGAAAGCAACATACAATCAACAAACAATAGGTTTTTGAAATCAATCAATTAATGAAAATTTAAAATTTTTAAAATGTATTGACCAAACCCCTGCTAAACAAAATAAAAATAATCGACAATTAAACGCAACGAGAAAAAAAAACAAAAGAAAATCGATCAGTAATAAGATAATTAAAAAAGACAAAAACAGTTAAAAAAATGACGTTAGAACAAAGCAGAAACCATCGTACAATGAGCAACGAAATCAATTGATTAAAATCAAAAAAAATTAAAAATATTAGCTAAAAAACGATAAAACAGTAAGACAACAAAAGAAACAATAAGAAACAAAAAAAGAGATTTGGAAAATAACAAAAAAGCCCTGCAAAAGAAAACAAAACATAATCGATTGTAAAAGATAGCAGAAAAAAAGACGAAAAACAATAAAACAGAAATAAAAAACGAGATTTGAAAAATAACAAGCAAATTAACAGTTAAAACCTGATAAAAAAAAACAAAAGACAATCGACAGCGTAACGCAACGAAAAAAAATAGAAAATCGATCACTAATAGTCATCTTGTAACAAGTATTTATGACAACTACGACTCTTCATTTTTTGTTTATTTTTCTGAAAGATAAACAAAAAAGAACAACAGAAAATAAAAGCTGATTGAGCGGCTGCCCAGATGAGACATTTCGATTTCTTAAAAAAAACACACAAAAGACGATCGATTTTACAATTAATTTCAGCTTTTCTTCACAAAAAAATAATATGAGGAGATATGTGCCACACATTTATTTAAGCGTAAACTAAGATCAAAAGATGATCGAATTTCCAAGGACTTTTGACCTCTTCTTGACTGAAGAAAAGGAAGAAAAAAATAAACAATTGTCTTCACTCATTTCTTTTGCTTTTCTTTTTAGTAATTTTTAGCAAAAACAAGTGAAAGTAGATCATCTTTTTGTATTTTTTTTATATCGAAAATATGAAAAAAAAGAACACAACGCCATCATCTTATAACAAGTATTTATGACAAGTACGATCTTCTTCTTTTTGTTGATTTTCCTCAAAGACAAACAAAAAGTGAACATGAAACAAAAGAAAAGTGAGCGGTTACATTTCGATTTGCTTTTCAAAAAAAAAAAAAAATAAATAAATATAAAAACAAAAGACGATCGTTTTTACAATTAATTTCCGTTCTCCTTCCCCAAAAGAAGTAGTCGTGTGCTCTACCTTTATTTCTTCGGTCGATCGCCTTTTACGTTTTCTTTTTTTTTTTATTTTAGAAACCAAATAAGAACAAATGACGATCGATTATTATACAATATGCAGTTCAATTTTTTTGACCAAAGAAGAAGAAGAAAAGAAGCAATTGCTTAGCGAAATTACCAGAAGTTTGATACAAGCAAAAGTGCATCGTCTTTTTATACTTCTTTACTTTCTTCGTCAAAAGAAAAAAAAAAAAACAAAAGATGATCATCGTGTATGACCCCTACTATCACTTCTTTTTTTTGGGTTATTTTTGTCGGAAAGATATAAAAAAGTACGATTGATACAAATTTTTACAAAGCATCCTGGAATAGATTAAGAATTAATTTAGGAAACCGCATATTTTTCTCTTTACAATAAAAATAAATTTCTACCCCAAAAATGTAACTGTAGATATGTGGCGAGGAGAAGCTTTTCCGTGTCATAAACGAACATCTAACGCGATTAATTTCTAATGGATATTAAAATTCCCGATAGTGGAGCGTCGTTTTGAAGGGCCTAATTATTTTATGTCACTCGGCGCCCTTAAATTTAATGCAGCATAATGAATATATGATAAGGGTAAGCTGTGTATTTACCATCTTGGTTCAAGTTGCTCTTTTGGGAGTCGAATTCAATTGCTACCCTTTGAAATATGTCAAGCATCTTCAGCGTCGAATTTCATTAACACCACGCCGTCTGCTCGCTGCTCTCTTTCTCCGGTCCTCTTCTCCGTTGCGAAGATTACGCGGGCGCAGCCACTTTGAAACCCTACGCGAAGTCTTTCTTCCTTTGGTCTTCGCTGCCTAATTAGCAGCCTGCAGTCCGCGGGATGATTTTATCAGTACGCCCACACGAGGTTTCCTTTTCTCTTTATATTTTATTCAGATACAAGCAATGATATTGAAGTTTTGCTTACAGTTATAAAAAATAAATAACAATTAAAATTATCAAACGCCACTTACATATCAGAACAGTAAATTCGTTAGATTTATGGTATTCTCTTTATTACTCTTCCCCTGCCTTTCGAATTAAATTTAATTCTTAATTTATTCACTAGATGGTGCTGCTAGTAACGGGGGTGAGGGGGGAAAGGCAAATTTTTTAGCAGAAAATTCCTATGGAGCAATAATTAATTACCAATAACTTGATAAAAAGCCACAATTATAATTTAGTTTTGTTCTTTACTTGCAAATTTGCTGTGAAACAATTGTTTGTATGTAGGTGGCGTTGACGTAAATTAGATGTATAAAGGGTATCGCAAACGGCGTTCCCATTCCTTATTACAATAATCCCAGTCAAAAATTGCTGGTTCTCTTCAATACTTCTTTCCATTCTTCCAACAATAATACATATATAGTTTCTCATTGGATGCCAAAACCGTGCCGATAATGTATTCCATTAGTCTTCATAACTTAAAACTTGCATCTTGACACCATACCAAAACCACAGCACAAATAAAAGCGCTCATAAAATACTAAAAGTGTACGTAGTTTGAATAAGGCAATCTTAGATTCAGTGTTATCCTATTCTCGGTGTTCGCCGGAATTCTTTCCCTTTCCAGATGCGTAGAAGACTATTCCAAGCGAACTCTAAGGGGTTGGAAATGATATATTCCCGATCGACCCGCAGACCTGCACCGCGAATCTAAAACAAGTCATGCGAAAACTGCGAGTTGGAATGCAAACCGAATTTGTCAAGCCTTCGGTCTCTCTTCTTCAAACAATCGCGAGCCCTTTTGCTCGCCCGTTCCGCCTCGAAGTGCAAGGAAATCGCAGGGACAAAGGGGGCGACACGGTGATATATGGGTCATACGCACAATCACAAACTTACACATTTTTTTTTATTTGCAGGGTCATTCTTGAATGGATCAAGAAAAAAATTACTGACGAACCAAAGGGCATCTCACCATTTAATCCCCTTCAAATTCCTCTTCTAAATACACTTATTTTCCTTTCCTCAGGTTTAACAGTTGAAAGTCTCATATTTTTAGTGAGAAAAGGAAGCCTTGTTGACAACGAAAACAAAAGACAATCGAGCTTTGTAACGTTACCCAAAAAATATATATATAAAAAAATGCAGACGAACAATTGGCAGTGATGTTGATTTCAATTTGTTATTCTTTTGTTCTCGGAAAAAATATTTATATCTCAAAATATTATTTTATTATATTTATATACCTATGTATACTTATATTTATATTTTGTTTGCCAAGGTAATTTTTTTTAATCAATTGTTTTGAATCGCCACATCCTGCGATCGCTTTTTCTGATTCAAACTATTGATTATTATTACATCGCATTTGCGAATAACTTTGGACGGGTCGGTTTGGTTTGCAGTGGAAGTCTCGAGCTACGCTTCTGCTGACGATGCCCCAAATAAGGTCGAAACAGCTGTACAGAGGATGCTCGAGGGATTCGCTGCAATCAAAACCAATTTGCAACAATTTTTTTTTTGTTTGCAAATATTTTGGTTTGTTTGAATATGATTTTTTTAATAGCAAATAATTTTTTGTGTCTATATTTTGTTATTTGTTCGCCTTCCAGTTACATTTTAATTTACCTATTTATTTACTTCTTGGTCAAACGAAGAGTTTTAACATGAACGTGAACGCACGTGTTATTTGTGCTCCGTGTTTAAACGGTTTAAAAAGTGTTTGAAAGTTGACTATTACTGTTATTATCTGTGAATGTCATTCATCAAGAAGTGTTTCTTGTAGCTGTCTACCTGCAGTAAAATTTTCGCGGCTTGGACCTAGATTATGCAGTTTGAACTGTATTAGACCTGCGATCGAACATTAATTCGTAATTCAGCGTATTCCGTCGAGCGTGAATATTGTATTGTGGTCAACAACTTTTTCACACTCTTCTACTTTTTAATGTGTTTTTTAACGTGTTGTTTGTCTTCACTGTACCAGACATGGATCTATTGAAGAAACCTGACAATTGCGCAATATCCAATAAATTGATTCCTCTACTGTACGACCTTCCTGGTCTCAAATGGTAAAAACTAATACCAAAAACTTGCCAACAATCGGAGAACTGAGTTCCAATAATCACAAAATTAAAGCCGCCTCAAAGAAAGCATTCGTTTTTGTGACACGCTTAGATCCCAGTGTATCTGAGGAAATTCTTAAATCCTGACATTCCAGAAGTTTTGTGCACTAAACTGCAAGCTAAATTTAAAGAATCTTATTCGTCATTCAAAATTACCACAAACTTTCAGAATTTAGACAAGATTATGGATCCGAAGAGATGGCCTGTCGGAGCTTTGGTAAAACGGTTTTTTCATGCCAGACCGAAGAAAACTCAGATAACCTAAACCTACAATTCCACAATCAAAATTGTCCTAACTTTCGTCATTCGAATGCTCAAAGCATATTGAAGGAAGTATAAAACACCAATTTACCCCCGTATCCCATGAATATCATTCACCTAAATATTCAGTCAGCGGCAAATAAACTCACTGAACTCGAAGTTCTCGTAGCAGTTCATAAACCAGCTTTCTTGTGTTTTTCTGAGGTCTGGATTCCTTCAACTGGTATAAATACAATTAATTTACCTAATTATAACATAGTATCATCCTACTGCAGACCCACTTGTTTACATGGAGGGGTGATCATCTATGGTAGAAATGACCTGGTATGTAGGCAACTGAATTTTATTAATGAGAGCAATATCGAAATGAATTTCGAAAGCTGTGGGCTGCAACTGTCGGTTGATGGTCGAAAGATTGGTTTAATCACAGTTTACCGACTTCCCCTTGGTAACGTTGAAGAACTTTTTACAGCTCTGTCATATATTTTACACAAAACAGCTGATAAAATAATACTGTGTGGCGATTTTAATATCAATTACCATACTAAATGTATTAACCAACAATTGTTGATTGACATCTTCCAAAGTTTTGATCTGCACTACAAACTAAATGGCCCCACTACAGTCCACAAAAGCAAAAATGGGAATGAAACTTCTACAGCCATCGACTATATTGTCACAAATTTTCCCGAAAAATGTTTCTCTTGCTCCATCTTTCAACCAAATCTTTCTCTGTGCATCAATTCTCATTTCCAACACATAGTAATGAAACTACGAGACCGTGACTTGTCAATTCATAACTTGGAGCGGTTTCGTCTGGAACTTTCGAGGATGGATTGGTCTATATGTTACTCCAATGATGTAAATCTCAGTTTTGAATTGTTTATGGATAATTTTACCTGGTTTCTGAACATCTGTTGTCCTTATAAGAAAAGAAAAATGTTACCAAAACATTCTAACAACTGGATTACGGATGAAATAATTCAACTCAAAGAGGACGTAAGCAACCGTTATTGGTTACCTAATGAAAAACTTTAATAATCATGACTCTATACAGCTCTATAAACTGAAACGTAAAACCTATAGAAATAAAAATAAAGAAGCAAAACTTGAATTTTATAAAAATGAAATGGAATCAGCTTCTAATAAAAGTAAAAAAATTTGGAGTCTTGTGAATGACAATATTAAATCCAAGAATGCAGGAATGGACATCACACTTGTAAAAAATAATAAAATGATATGTGATCCAAGCGAAATAGCTCAAGAATTTGGCAATCATTTCGCAATGGTTGCAGAAAAAACCATCAATCAACATTTTGGTGACTTTGTATCTGAAAGGTGCACTACTGGTAGTGAAGTCGCTCATGCATGTTTTTTTTATCCTGTCGAGGAGGAGGAACTCCTAAATGTTATTAATCAACTGCCCAACAAGAAAACAACCGGTTTGGATGGGATCTCGGTGAAAATAATAAAGCAATGTCTGTGATGTGATAATTAAACCTCTACCACTTCGCTGATCTGTTTTAAGAACCGCTTTAAACGATTTCTTATTGATTATTGTTTTTACTCTGTCAAGGAGTTTCTGTCCTAAGTGTATTGCATTGTTCATGTACCTACGTGCTTTTTACGACTATGTCAACTATGCCCTGTAACTACAATTGACCTGTCTTATGTTATATGAATAACTATTTAGACGAATAAAATTATTATTACTGTTATTAGAAGAAATTCATTGGTTGATTTTTCCTTTTCTTTTTTTTTTTCTGGTTCACAAAACGAAGTCTTCTTAACCAGTTTTTCATTTTTTATAATTAGGTTATTACTGTTCGATATTCTTTTGTTATTATTTTTTTCGTTGCGTTTCACTGTCGATTGTCTTTTGTTTTCTTTATCAGGTTTTAGCTGTTAATTTACTGGTTATTTTCCAAATAATTAGTCAATTGTTTTTCGTCTTTTTTTCACGAGGCATAACACAAAATTGATCGTCTTTTGTCTTTATTCTATTTATCTTTTAAAAGAATATTCAAAATTGAATAATTTTCATTGTTTTCTTCAAACGAAGGAGCGGTTTAATCATAATTATTTTTTTTGTCTTTCGTTTAAAAGAAAAATTGAAATACATAGTGAAGTAATCACCATGAGCATGACACCTGAGGCAAGAATTTCCTATGTATGAAAAAACACAAAACAAGTAAATTTGCCAATACTTTTTCGACTTTAGGCATTAACTTTTTTTAATAAATTACCAAAATTCATTAGTTCTATGAGACCCGAACTATTTAAAAAAAGTTAAACTTTTACTACAGGAGAAATGCTGCTATTCAGTGAAAGAATTCTTTGTGTTTGATGTGCCCACTGGCTGCACATAGAATAAGTAATCCACCTGTATACTACGGACTTGTACGTCCATGTAATACTTGGCAAATGTATGTGAATAAAGTATGAGTATGAATATGAATATACAAGGTACATACGTAAAGTTTGGGTTAGATAAAAAATATTTCAGTGATGCAAACATTCACGTATCCTCTAATATACAGGGTTACAACTAATTAATGGCTCACCATGGGGATCTCGTAAACTATATGAGATACAAAGACGGTTAAATTACAAGAAAGTTACGCTATTTTGGGGTCTATAAAAATGTGCAAAGAAATCTCTTCTATCTTTATTCATTACCGAAATATCTTCAAAAAACTGAGAACTCTCAATTTCGAAAATCTTGAATATCTTGTTCATTTATCAAGATAGAGTCACAAAATTCTGTAATTTTATATTAAATTCAATGGACAATCTAATGCAGTCAGAATAAATAGGTTAGGATTCACAATTTCACAGATACGACTGTCAACTGTTTTTTTTCTTACGGCCGCTATCTTAGATTTTCGTACCATGTGATGCAAAAATAAAATCTGTATACGACGATATGACACACTTATGCTTTTGTTTTAAAAACAAAATATGAAATTACTAAGAAATATTTTAGAAAATTTTAATTTAGTAGGCGGGCGCTTATTGCCAACAATTGGTATACGACATTTGCATGTCAACACAGAACATTTTCATTTTTCAATTACATTAAACACAAATATGGTTAGATTCACTAATTCTGAAAAGAAGGATATGTACATAAGTTACGTTTTATTATTCTGCACACTCTTTGTTTACATTTTTTTCTTGTTGTTTGTATTAACATTTTGTATGTATAAATATGTAATACGTACTATAATTGAATAAGATTTGTTGATTTAATAATAATTTTAGTTCTTAATATTTGTAAACATCCACCTACCAGATAAAATTTTCTAAAATATCTCTTAGTAATTTCAAATTTTGTTTTTAAAACAAAAGCATAAGTGTGTCATATCGTCGTATACAGATTTTATTTTTGCATCACATGGTACGAAAATCTAAGCTAGCGGCCGTAAGAAAAAAAACAGTTGACAGTCGTATCTGTGAAATTGTGAATCCTAACCTATTTATTCTGACTGCATTAGATTGTCCATTGAATTTAATATAAAATTACAGAATTTTGTGACTCTATCTTGATAAATGAACAAGATATTCAAGATTTTCGAAATTGAGAGTTCTCAGTTTTTTGAAGATATTTCGGTAATGAATAAAGATAGAAGAGATTTCTTTGCACATTTTTATAGACCCCAAAATAGCGTAACTTTCTTGTAATTTAACCGTCTTTGTATCTCATATAGTTTACGAGATCCCCATGGTGAGCCTTTAATTAGTTGTAACCCTGTATATATAATATATATATATATAGCTTTTGTTTTATGTTGACTATTTGTTTATTTTGAAGAAAAATAAACAAAAAGAAGAAGGTTTAAAAAATTTTGTTGTGTCGAAAAGTGATCGCAGGATATCGTGATTCAAACTAATCAAAAAGAAGAAGGATCGTACTTGTCATAAATACTTGTTACAAGACGATGGCCTTTTGTTTTTTTTATGTTTTAGATATGGAAGAAAAATTTTATTTATCTTTAAAAAAGAAATCGAGATATCTCGTCTACGTAACCGCTCAGTCGGCTTTTGTTTTCTGTTGTTTTTTGTTTGTCTTCGAGGAAAATCGTAGCCCTTTTTTTTTTTCTTCTTCTTCTTCGAAGTCGATCATCGTTCTTAATTCACTTTTGTTGGAAACCAGAGAAGCGCCACAAGACTGAAGAAATACTTGAATAAATGCGAAGCACAATACAAAATTGATCGTCTTTTGTCTTTATTTTTTTTTTGCTTTTTTGCTTTTAAAAGAATGTTCAAAACTGAATATTTTTCATTGTTATTTTTTTCAGACGAAGGAGCGGGTTAATCGTAATTATTTTTTTTGTCTTTCGTTTAAAAGAAGAATTGAAACACATAGTGAAGTAATCACAAATGTAATGTACAAGGTACATACGTAAAGTTTGCGTTAGATAAAAAATATTTCAGTGATGCAAACATTCACGTACCCTCTAAATCAAATTTATTTGTTTTTTCCTTCTTTTCTAATTAGCCATTCGTAAGTGTTACTTTCAAAAATGTTTTCTTGTTTCTCTTTAAGGCGACTAGACGTAATAATTTTAAGAATGACGTGCCTATAGTAAAATAATTTTAATGCGTAAAATAAAATAGCGTAAATTGTAAATTATTCAGCGACGAAGCGAAAGGTAATAATTTAAATCAATAACCGTCCCTTCTTAGAGGGGTAACCAGCCAAGTATAAGGTGTTCATTAGAGGGTAATTAAGACAAAGGATATTATTCCGCAGAGGGCGCTCCGACACTAATTAAACAAACTAACGCAATACTTAAAATGGCTCTCGATTTTTCTACAAAAAGACTTCATTCCAGTTACGTTCGGCCATAACCGCCGACGCCGTCGCGGCGCGGCGGTGTTTGATATTTTTTGAAATCCGGTGGTTCTGTGTAGTGGGTTGCCGATTAATAACTGGGGTTTCCGGGAGTCATGACGGGGTGAGTACACCCCCACACAACGACCAACGCCTTACGCAGTGTCTACAACAGCTGTTCGGCGACAGCTGCTGTGAACGGCGACACAAAATATAAATACCCCATTTTTCAGCAGGATTTTTCCTGTTGCGTTATCAGCAACACTCACCAACAATTATACCGTTCAAGTTTCCAATTTATTTATGTATTTTCTTTTTTTGAATTTATTTAAATAACTTGTGCTACTTACTGCAGAGTTTCTGAACTATCGCAGAATTCCAAGTGCGAGCAAATATATTAGAACTTCTCGGTCAATGTATCATCCTTTCCTCGAGGCAGGAGAATGATATATAACGCGGGGAACAAGTTAACAATTGGACTTGGAAGATATATGTGCCGATTGGTGGAGCATTTGGGGATATTAATTAAGACTTCGGAATATAATATTTTATCTGTGTACAGACACCCTACAATATATCATTACTTTTTTTTTAACAAGAACAAAAAAAGAAGGAAGACATTCTCATTCATAATATAAATTTTTTTTTGACGATGACAACATGATTAACAACTAGTATGATATTAGTTATAATGTGCTAGTCAGAATCGTCAAGATTTGTTTGATTTCAAGCTAGTACGATATTAGGAACTTTCGACACTTGTTAAAAAATATGTAAATAAAAAAATGGAAACCTAACAAAAATATAACAGTTCTGTTGTGTCATCTCGGAAATACTTCTCTTCTTTAAAATATATCCTCTGCAAGCGTTTGCCTTGATAAGAAAGGAAAAAAAAGTGTCTGACATCGTTACTTGAAGGCACCTACAATTACCAGGACTTACATCATTTTCGCAGGGCGTCCGAAGACGTACGTCCCACAACTTTGCGTTCCCGAGGCGCAAGGCGAAAAACGATACAAAACAACAGGAGTAGGTCTTGGATCGATACGCGTTCCATGGCAACCCTCAAGCCAGTTAATGAAACGGGATTTTTCGCGACGAGCGAATTCGAGCATATTGTGATTTAAATGAGAGGCGCTTAAAAAGGAGCCGAGTGCTATATCTGGATGTTTTCCTTAAAAAGTTTATACACACGTGATACACTGCGAAAGGTGGATATTAAATTTCGCAGTCAATATTAGAAATAAGTGAGCGGAAGAAAACTGGCACTTAATAAATCAAATTAAAAAAAAAAGCAAATATCAGTTTTACACTTAAGAATTAAAGAGGAACGAACAAAAGAAGGGATAACGACAATAGTAAATGAGCAAATAGCAAAAAAAAAAAATAACAAAATCCTACCCTATAAATTAAAAAATAGAATTAGAACAGAAAAGTGAAACCGTCAAATTTATTAAAAGCAAACAGAAAAATGAAGGCATTTTCTGAAGAGCAAAGGAATTTAATATACAGGGTGAGCATGAAAGATTGTTGTACAAAAAGCACAAGATAGCTTATAAAAAATGCTACAAGAATTCGTTAAAATTAATTTCATGCGCCTCACCATTTTCGTACAAAACCATTTTAAGGGAACAATAGATTTGGCAACACTGTAACCTTAACTTAAGTACTTGATAATAATCTCTAAAAAGACATTGATTGCTCTTTTGTCTATATTTTACTTTGACAGTTAAACAAAAATTTAAAAAGTATAAGAATTATGAAGACGACTGTGCTCAACTCCAGATTAAAAAAAAAAGAATTAAACTCTTCACGCACGATACTTTAGTTAGTGGATTGCTCTTTTGTTGACGTTTCAGTTTGACAATTAATAAAAAAATGAGAAGTATAAGAATTACGAAGACGTCTGTGTTCACTTACAGATTAAAAAAAGAAAGAAAAATTAAACTCTTCGTACACGATACTTTAGTCAGTTGATTGCGCTTTTGTTGACGGTTTACTTTGACAGTTAATAAAAAATGAAAAGTATAAGAATTATGAAGACGACTGTGCTCACTTACAGATTAAATAAACCAAAAATAAAACTCTTTAAACAGGATACTTTAGACAGTTGGTTCTTTTGACATTTTACTTTGACAGTTAATAAAAAAATAGTAAAAGGATATGAACTACTAAGAACTGTGTTCACCTACAGATTAAAAAAAGAAAGAAAAATTAAACTCTTCATACAGAATACTTTAGTCAATTGATTGCTGCCTTGTTGACGGTTCACTTTGACAGTTAATAGAAAAATGAAAAGTATAAGAATTACGAAGAGGACTATGTTAACCTACAGATTAAAAAAAAATAAACATTAAATTCCTTAAACAGGATACTTTAGTCAACTGATTGGCTTTTTGTTGACATTTCATTTTGACAGTTAGTAAAAAAATAGTAAAAGTTTAAGAATTACGAAGACGACTGTATTCACCTACAGATTAAAAAAAGAAAGCAAAATTAAACTCTTCATATAGGATTGCTGTCTTGTTGACGGCGGCTCACTGTGACAGTTAATAAAAGAAAATGAAAAGTATAAGAATTACAAAAACGACTGTGCATTATAATAATAATAATAATAATAATAATAATATTTTATTCAAACTCAAAAATACAGTTCATGTCAGGTACACAAAGGAAAAGCTAAAAGCTAAAAATATGAGATAAATTCATTGATTGTATAGAATGGATTATCTAACAGAAAATGTTTGATTGTGAATTTGAATTGTTGAATTGAATTATCACAGCTTAAATAAAGCAAAAATAAAACTCTTTAAACAAGATACTTTAGACAGTTGGTTAACCTTCTTTTGACATTTTACTTTGACAGTTAATAAAAAAAATAGTAAAAGAATAAGAATTACGAAAACGACTGTGTTCACATACAGATTAAAAAAAGAAAGAAAAATTAAACTCTTCATAGACAAAACATTAAATTCCTTAAACAGGATACTTTAGTCAACTGATTGCCTTTTTGTTGACATTTCATTTTGATAGTTAGTAAAAAAATAGTAATAGTTTAAGAATTATGAAGACAACTATGCTCATCTCCAGATTACAAAAAGAAAGCAAAATTAAACACTTCGTTCAGGATACTTTAGTCAACTGATTGCTGCCTTGTTGACAGTTCACTTTGACAGTTAATAAAAGAAAATGAAAATTATAAGAATTACAATGACAACAGTGCTCACCCATAGATTAAAAAAGGAAACATTAAACTCTTTAAATGGGATACTTTAGTCAATTGGTTACTCTTTTGTTGACGTTTCACTTTGACAGTTAATAAAAAAATGGGAAAAGTTTGAGAATTACGAAGACGACTACACTCACCTCCAGATTACAAAAAGAAAGCAAAATGAAACTCTTCATATAGGATACTTTAATCAACTGATTGCTGGTTCACTTTGACAGTTAATAAAAAATGAAAAGTATAAAAATTACAAAGACAACTGTGTTCACCTACAAATTAAAAAAAAATGAATTATTAAATTCTTTAAATAAGATACTTTAGTTAATTGGTTGCTCTTTTGTTGACGTTTCACTTTGACAGTTAGTAAAAAAAATAGGAAAAGTTTGAGAATTACGAAGACGACTACACACGACTACACAAATTAAACTCTTCATATAGGATACTTTAGTCAACTGATTGCTGTTTTGTTGACGGTTCACTTTGACATTAATAAAAGAAAATGAAAAGTGCAAGAATTACAAAGATGACTTTGCTTACCTACAGATTAAAAAAAGGAAACATTAAACTTTTTGAATGGGATACTGTAGTCAATTGGTTGTACTTTTGCTGACATTTTACTTTGACAGTTAATAAAAACAATAGTCAAAATATAAGAATTACAATGACAAGCCCACCTTCATATTTAAAAAAGACATCGAAAAATTAAACTCTTTGATAGTCTAGTCAATTAATTGTTCTTTTGTTGACATTTCACTTTGACAGTTAATAAAAAAAGTAGGAAAAGTAGAACGATTACGAAGAAGATTGTGCTCACCTCTAAATTAAAAAAAGAGAAAGTATTAAATTTTTTATACAGGATATCTTTAGTCAATTGATTTGGCCAAGATGGACATTTAATTAGAAAAATTAAAATTATAAGAAAGTTAATTGCTGTTTTTTTGGCATTTTACTTTGACAAGTTTGACAGACAATAACCTAAGCAACTGACCCCCCCTCCACTGTAAATCTGACACAATAATTAATATACAGGATGTTTCAGGATTGCTCTTTTACATTGACATTTCATTTCAGGAAGTTTGACAGTTAATTAAGAAATTTGAGAACGAAGAAAGTAACTGACGTTTGTACTTATCTCCAGATTAAAAAAAAAAGAATTAGACTCTCTATAAAAGATGCTTTTCGGAAATTTGCTTGCACTTTACTCTTTGCTCACGTTATACTTTGACAAGCTTGTCACTAGAAATATGGAAAGTATGTGAATCAAGAAAACAACAGATTTTTATGTCTGTTCTTTATGCAGATATCTACTTCAGAAAGTTAATCGCTGTTTTATTGGCATTTTACTTTGACAAGTTTGACAGATAATAACCAAAGTAACTGACCCTCCTTCACCACTTTAAATCTGACACAATAATTAATATACAGGATGTTTCAGGATTGCTCTTTTACATTGATATTTCATTTTGGGAAGTCTGACAGTTAATTAAGAAATTTGAGAACAAAGAAAGTAACTGACGTTTGTACTTATCTCCAGATTAAAAAAAATAAAAGAATTAGACTCTCTATAAAAGATGCTTTTCAGAAACTTGATTGCACTTTGCTCTTTGCTCACGTTATACTTTGACAAGCTTGTCACTAGAAATATGGTAAGTATGGGAATCAAGAAAACGACAGATTTTTATGCTTGCTCTTTATGCAGGTATTTATTTCATGAAGTTAATCGCTACTTTATTGACACCTTACTTTGATAAGTTTGACAGAGTTTGACAGACAATAATCAAATCACCGAAGGCATAAACTAACCTCGTTTTGATTCATTTCTCTAGAGATTCTCAGAGTATCTTTATCTTCTATTATCATATGAGGCAAAAACAAGATAAGACACTCAGAAAGTATTTCCAAAGAAATTTTTACTTTATATGTTTCAAAAAGTTTAAGGATATTTTGACAGTTTGGGAAAAGTCAGGCTTCTTGCGCTTTACATTCTGTATTCTAGAATTTATTATTGGATTTGATAAAGACAATATAAAAATAATAATTAATAACACTGTCAAAGTGATAATTGGGTTTAATAATTTACTTGGCTGGTATTGTGTAAATCAATCAAAGACACTGTTCTCACACATTTTTTTATCAAAAATTTAAATGCTTTCAGTAACACTTCACTCGACATCTGTCAAAGTGTCAGTTCCATTTAATAAATTGTTTTGCAGGTAATGTCGAATGAAACAATCGAGAGATTGCTTTTGTTTTTTCCATTGTTTGAATCAATCAACACATGGCATTTATTTTTCAAAGCCACTTTTTATTTTCTGCTGTCTTATGGGAAACAAATGCAATATTTTTGACTGATTCCTTCAAAACTTAATCGAATGAAACTGACATTTTAACGGCCGTCAAAGAAGGAGTTATTAATTATTAAAATTTTTGATGATTTTTTTTTGGCCGTGGAATACAAACGCGATGTTTTTGGTTGATTCAAGAGTGTAAAGTTAATGCGAATGGCTTACGTTACCCGTCAAATATATTGTTAAATAAAATTGTTAGTTTGACAGCTGCCAAGATAATTTAAATCTTGTTAAAACGTAACCACGGAAAACAAATGCAAGTGTTTTCGACTGATTCATTCAACATTACCTGGCGAAATAAGTTTTATTAAATGAAACTGACTATCAACAAGTAACGAGTTATTGCTTATTTCAGTTTTTGATATGTTTTGGTCATGGGATACGAAAATGCGAATGTCTTATGTCACCTCCCCAACAAATTAGTAAATGAAACTGTTAGTTTGACAGCTGTCAAATAGCGATGACTTAAATTCTTTTTAAAAAATAATCATGGAAGACAAATGCGCTATTTCAATTGACTGTTTTATAAAAGAAGACAATCGACTACAGAAAAGGAAATAACATGATTTTCGAAAGCAAAAACTTTGACAGTTATTAGTATTTTGAGTGTAGTTATTGTTTAAAGATTAAACTAGGCTTCTAGGCTTCCATGAATTGAGTTATACATACAACTTTAGTATATTATATTCCAATAGACTGGCAGATATTTTTAAAATAAACCCAATAGCACCACTCTCCCTATTTTTAATAATAGTGATGATAAGCAAAGCAAGACGGAAAAAAGTAATAAACACCGCCGCTGAGCGGCTCACAAAGTTCAGGACGGAAAGCGCCGCTCTCATTTTAATAAGCAAATGGTTTAAAATTACTAAGAAACTTTAAAAGGCAACGTTCACAAACAAGCCCGTCAGACTGTGATCCTCCCCGAACGCATCCCGATCAGTTTCCGTCCATGCCGATGCCCGAGCAAGATGTTCTTTATGCTGGCGTTTTAGGGTTTATATATTCATGGCAACGCACGAGATTAAGACGGGCTTGGCCAGCTTGATGTGATGTTTGCCGAGGAACTACGTGCTAGGATATACAAGATGGTTAATGATGATGGTTAAAAAATCAACGTAAATGAACAGACTTATTATCGACTAAATATCGAATAAAAAAGAAACTGAAGACCTCTTGATTTGTGAAAATTGTAGGATTTGCAGTTTATTCTAATCACCCTGTACATAAACTTCTACATTAAAAAAATAATATTTCATCAGATGGTTTTCAGTCTCGATTTATTAATCAAATGTAAGTTAAGTAACTAAGAGAGGCCAATCTATCAAGTGCTTAACATAAAGAAAATAGAGACTGACTTCTTCTAAAATCCTTCGGTCTCGTATTTTTCCTTCTTTTTATTTGCGATTTAATTTGTGTAATCTGCGAAAATCGGATGCGCACAAAGAGAAACAAGCCATAACTGCCGTGTATATGTAAATCCTGCAATCCTCCAACAACATATATTGCACATTTGGGCACCTTAAAAATCTACCCTTATCGTCGGGGGCAACAAGGTCTAATTCGATGCCCTCTATCAGCGACGCTTACGGCATAATGGGGCAGTTATTTAGTTACCCCTGCAAGGTAAAGGGAAAATAAAGTAAGCTGGAAGAATGGGGATTGTAATTTAGAGGGATGTCGGAATTAAGGGTAGTTTATAGGTAAACCAGCCGAGTCTTTAGCGGATATGGGGTGGCTTCTGACTTCCGCCTGGGAGAAAAAAAGGAGGAAAATGACGAGCATTTCTTTTTCTTAAGATGGAGATGAGAAAGTAAATGATATTACGCTTAAAAGGTAGGAGGTTAGTATTGATTTTTTTTTGTTTGTTCACTTTTTTACGTCTTGGCGTAGGAGGGGGGGGGTGGAGTAACGATTTATTAATAACAATAAATATATTAATTGAAGTTAGAAATATATTCAGAAATGTAATTATATTTTTGCACCGACACTTCTTAAAATTTATACAAATTTCGACGTTTCGCTGCATGTTTGACAGCTTCTTCACGATAAGTAATTTAGTTTAATGATGTCAAATCCATAATAAATATAAATAAAGGGAAATAACTCAACTTTCTCGTTCAGAATGTTGCGCTATTAAATTAGCAGCTGCTGTGTTTGTTGAACGCAGCCAATAATGTTATAAAATAACTAATAAATAATCTTGTTGTAATAAATGGCGTCATACTATCTACTTTCGTTAGAAATATTTTGTCAATTGCTGAGCAACTGAGGCTTGTTTACAAATCAGCGCCGTTAAATCAGCAATTCAACTGCTGCGTTAATTGAATGCAGCCAATAATGTTGTGAGATAACTAAAAAACCATCTGTTTGTAATAAGTAATAAGTGATATTACACTATCTACATTTGCTAGGAATATTTTATTAATTGCTAGAGAAGCGCTCTCGTATAAAACAATGCTGTCGTTTCAAAGTACAGCCGCTGTGCTGTTGAACGCAATTAATAATGTACCTAATTAGGAAACAATCTTGTTGCAGAGTATCTGCATTCGCTAGAAATATTTAGTAACTTGCTAGACGATAGTGCTTTCGTTAGGAATCGCGCTGTTAAATCAATAAGTAGTTCAGCTGCTGCTTTCGTTGAACGCAGCCAGTAATGTTATAACATAAATAATAAACAATCTTTTTATTATAAATGGCGTTACACTACCTACATTCGGTAAGAATATTTATTAATTGCTAGTAAAGAGTGTAACTAAGCCCTTGGGTATAAAATAGCTCTGCTAAATTAGCAGTTCAGTTGCTGAGTTTGTTGAACGCAGTCAGTAATGTAACAATGTAGCTAGAAAATAATCTTGCTATTACGCTGTCTACTTTCATAAATAGTACAAGCTATAATTTTAATTGTTAAAATTTGAATATTGTAGATAGTTTGTGAACATTGTTATCTACTGAGATAGCAATTGTTTCTATCGAGAATTTAAATTAAAAGTGTTGAAAACGAATTTAAATTATCAACACCACTACTCGGCAGCTGTCGAGATGTCTTTCAATAATTTATTTGACAGATAATGTTGAATGAATTAGTCAAAGACTGCTTTTGTTTTCAATAACATTACTTGATAACTGTCAAAGTCATTAACAGTACTTGAAAACTGTCATCGTGACAATTTCATTTAATAATATGTTAGGTTGGTAACGCATGTAAAAACTTTTGTATAAGAATTTAAATGCTCCCAACAACAATTTACGTGACAGCTGTCAAAGTGTCAGCTTCATTTAACAATTTCTTTCGCAGGTGATGTAGATTGAATCAGTTAAAGACATTGCATTTGTTTTTCTTGGTCAGTCTTTGTTAATTTCAGTAACATTACTTGATAACTGTCAAAGTCATTACTACTTGAAAACTATCATCGTGACAATTTCATTTAATAATATGTTAGGTTGGTAATGTATGTGAAAACTTTTTTACAAGAATTTAAATGCTCTCAACATCAATTTACTTGAGAGCTGTCAAAGTGTCAGTTTCACTTAACACTACTTGAAAACTGTCATCGTGACAAGTTCATTTAATAATATGTTAGGTTGGTAATGTATGTGAAAACTTTTTTACAAGAATTTAAATGCTCCCAACAACAATTTACTTGACAGCTGTCAAAATGTCAGTTTCACTTAATAATTTCTTTCGCAGGTGATGTAGATTGAATTAGTCAAAGACATTGCATTTATTTTTCTTAGTCAGTCTTTATTAATTTCAGTAACATTACTTGATAACTGTCAAAGTCATTAACACTACTTGAAAACTGTCAACGTAAAAATTTCGTTTAATAATATGTTAGGTTGGTATTGTATGTGAAAACCTTTTTACAAGAATTTAAATGCTCTCGATACCAATTTACTTGACAGCTGTCAAAGTATCAGTTTCACTTAATAATTTGTTTCGCAGGTAATGTAGATTGAATCAGTCAAAGACATTGCATTTGTTTTTCTTGGTCAGTCTTTGTTAATTTCAATAACACTGCTTGATAACTGTCAAAGTGACAATTTCATTTAATAATTTGCTAGGTTGGTATTATGTGTAGGTATCAATCAAAGATATTGTTTCTGTTTTCCGCGTAAACATTTAACCAGGAATTAAAATGCACTCACTTGCACTTTACTTGACAGCTGTCAAAGTGTCAGTTTAACTTAATAATTCGTTTTGGACGTAATGTAGATTGAATTAGTCAAAAACATTGCATTTGTTTTTCTTGGTCAGTCTTTGTTAATTTCATTAACACTGCTTGATAACTGTCAAAGTGATAATTTCATTTAATAATTTGCTTGGTTGGTATTATGAGTAGGTATCAATCAAAGATATTGTTTTTGTTTTCCGTGTAAACATTTTATCAGGAATTTAAATGCACTTGATTGCACTTTACTTGACAGCTGTCAAAGTGTCAGTTTAACTTAATAATTCGTTTTGGAGGTAATGTAGATTGAATTAGTCAAAGACATTGCATTTGTTTTTCTTGGTCAGCCTTTGTTAATTTTATTAACACTGTTTGATAACTGTCAAAGTGACAATTTCATTTAATAATTTGCTTGGTTGGTATTATGTGTAGGTATCAATCGAAGATATTGTTTCTGTTTTCCGCGTAAACATTTAACCAGTGTCAGTTTCATTTAATAATTTGATTCGCAGATAATGTCGAATGAATCAGACAAAGACTGTGCATTTGTTTTCCGTAGTCACTCTTTATTAATTTCTTGCTGAAAGGTAGCCATGGAAAACAAATGCAATTCACTTTAACAGCTGTCGAGTAACTAGTTACTAATCGTTTAAATATTAACAGTGGAAAGCAAATACGAGGCTTTTGATTGATTCAAGAGTGGCCATATAAAACAAATGTCTTAGGATACACGTCACAGAAATTGCTAGTTTGACAGCTGTCAAGTAAAGTGCTGTTGATAGTAATTTAAGTTTTGCGCTAGAAAGTAGTAATGGAGGACAAATGTAATATTTCGATTGATTCATACTAATTTTATTAAATTAAACTGACACTTTAACAGGTGTCAAACAACGATTTGTTAATCATTTAAATTTTGGTCGTGGAAAACGATTGATTCAAGAGTGACCATAAAAAATAAAAGCGAATATCTTAGGTAAATTGTCAAACTAATTATGAAATGTAAATGTTAGTTTGACAGCTGTCAAGTAATGTGTTGGTGCTAAAAGGTGACGATGGAAAGCAAATGCATGCAAATGTCTTTGAGTTATATATTCAACATTACTTGGCAAAACAAATTTTATCAAATGAAATTGACAACAATTTAACAACTCTTAACTAACAAGTTATTAATCATTTCAATTTTGGCCGTGGGAAGCAAATGCGATGTCTTTGATTGTTTCAAGGGCGGCCTTGCAAAATAAATGCGAAAGTTATAGATTACCTAGCAGACAAATTTGTTTGACAGTTGTTAAATAATGTTGTTGATGGCTTAAATTCTTGCTTAAAAGTAATCATGGAAAACAATTGCATATTCTGATTGATTCAAACAAATTACCGAAATCATCAGTTTGACAGCTGTCAAGTAAATTATTCTTGAAGTCGCTTTATAAAAGAAGACAATCAACTACAGAAAAGGAAGCAATAGAATAGAAGAATAGTGACGATAGTAGATTTTTGTATTAATGATCACCCAAAGAAAAAAGTTTGACAGTTATAAGTATTTATAATGCTGTTGAATCAACCGAAGATTCCAGAACTTTTCTTTTAACTCTAGATGGTGTTAGAATTTACTAGAATGATCGTTGTTTTTGCCATATTGTTCTGGAAAGGGTGAATTACTACATAAGCGAGAATGGGCGCGCTATTTAAATCAGTTATTATTTCGAAAGCGATTAGCGATTAGTGGAACGTTTAAGTTATAGACGTTTCATTTACTAGACAAGCGTTGCAGCTGATTAAGCGACTATGAACCTTGAAGTGTTTTCAAAGTAAACGACGGTCGTTTTTTGCGAACCCCGAGTTCGTAACAATATAATCGAAACAACTTGCGAATATTTCTTCATCGTTCAGATTAATAGGTCATGAACATAGTAACATAGTTGCAATCAATGCTGAGTTACTTCTTTTGCTTTTTTTAGCTAAAAAAGTTGAAATATTGTGAAATTTGAAGTATGTATTATTAATTATCATGCATGTGCGTATGAGTAATTTATACAAGGTAATCTGGAGGAATCTAGTAGGAAGTAGTTCGTAGCGGCAAATGAACAAGCAGCACAAATTGAATAATTCGAAGTAGCAAGTCAGAAACGGTGAACCAAACTAGAGCAAGAGCAAAGGAAGAGCAACTGTCAGTAATTATTAATTAACAGCGCGAGCTTTCAGCCAGCTTTCTGAGCTTTTACCGGCTTCTCTCTGAAGCTTTACGTCTCCGAGAGAGCAGAATGTGCATATATGAAAGGCGAGGAAAATTCGCTCCTACATCCCGGCCAAATAAGCTCCATATTTTACAGGCAGCGCGGGCGGCCCTTAAGAGCGCCCCGAATACGAGCGATATTCGGGGGCGCACTATAAAGATTTCGAACAATTTCTCATTTAGGGGCAATGAGCTGCTGATTGTCATTTGTTTCCAACGCAATTGTGGATCTCTTGTCTGCGAAAGCAGAACGCGTTCAAACATGTCAAATAAATGAGTATAATTATTCGTTCGGGGAGTTCGTTTCCATCTACTACCTACCTCTCTTTGCCTGCCGGCTGCCTTGCTCACTCGCTCGCTCGCTGCTTTTAGGGAGTCGCGAAATTAATTATTTTGATTTGTTTACTAGCTAAATATACGCGATTATATCCATATATTAATTAAATGCAAGAACGTATTAAGAAAATTGCCAGAGAAAATCGTCTGTTTATTTTAGCATAACGTGCTGAGTGAAACTGCTGTATCCAAACAACTCTGCAAACAATTCGTTGGGTGTACACACATAATCCTTCACTTAGCACTAAGCCTGATTAAGATTCCTTCTGTGTGTATATGTGTCCATGGTCAATTATCTTTATCAGATTAGATCATTCTCATAGATTATAAATTATAAATTAATTTAAGCGCCAAAAAATGTTCAATTCAATCGATGCATCAATTACCAAATTTTAAATATAACGAAATGCTTTTCAGAGTAAGCCATCATTCCCATAATTTCTCATAAAATTGCGTGCCGCGCTTTTCTATTAGTTCTTCTGAATAAACATTCTTTAATTTGGTGCTTGATTTTTTTCAGTTCTCAATCCCCCAAAACCCGTTTCTTCGCTCTCAAAATGAAATATGTGTTAAGCAGTTTGATAGCCCGTGCACGACATTCTCAGCAGCACTAAAGAAAATATTTTAAAGAAAATAGACTCAGAAGTAATCGGTTAAATAAATAAATACAGAAGAACGAAAGGTTTACTGATGAATTCGATCCATACATCGGTTACTACATTTAAAGTGCGTCGAACAGTTTTAAGGGCGACCCATCAATTCCACCATTTGACATGAAATTACGTGTTAAGTTTTTTTTTTAATGGCCTTCCTAAATGAACATTCTCCAATTTTGAAGATTAATCGTGTGTTTGCTCTTTCCCAGTCTGAACTTAGTTGTAGCTTTCATTATCGCAACCATAGTTTTTCCCGATAGCTGCTTCTTAACTCTCAAAATTCAGGTGAAGGAAAGAAATCGCTAAAAGAGGTCTGCAAAGTGCAACCCCTCATATACTCGCCTCCCAAAAAATCGATCGAGGGATTTATGTAGAAAGAGTTTTATCGGATTTTCGATTAAACTCCTCTGATTCCCACAACATCGAAAAAACCTGAAAAAACGCCGTTTTCAAGTTTTTTTTCCGGGGGGAGGAGCGATAGCGACGCAGACTAGTCAAAATTAAAAAGTCAGTCAAGGAGCGAGTCAAATTTCGCCAACGAATTGAAAATCGATTCCCGATAAACTAAACAACCCCATTGTTTTCGACAACTATAAACATTGGTATGTTTAGAAGAAGAAAAACTGCATCATTAAATGCCGACTGTTTTGTGTACGAAATTCCTCCAATACCCCATGAATTAGAGCGAACATACCGGAAATTAAATCAGAAAAAATAATTAGGTTTGGTTTCATATAATATCATAGTGATTTCTATTTCAATAATTGTTGTTAAGGGTTTAAGCTTTGGCTTCAAGTTAAACTGGAATTGTACAACAAAAAGAAAATTTTTGTTGTAATTAACATCTCTTGTGTCGTGCGAGTTTTTTTCTTTTTCTTTTGACGTCCTTTCCTTTATCCATAAGAAGTCCGCCAGCACAGACAAAGTAACATCAATACGAAAGCTATTATGTAGGATCACAACCAAGCGAATCCGAAAAATTAAATAGAAATTTCGCGCCGAAAACTATATAGTTCGACAAAATTTTGATAGATGGCGCTGTCGCAATACAATTTCGAAGTATCGAAGATATTTAGTCTGTTCTCAATTTCAATATATCTTACTAAACCTATGAGGGCGTAGTATACAGGGCAGGAGAGGAAAACAAAATAGAACTGAAAGAAACAATGGCGAACTGCAAGAAACAAAAGAAGATCGACCTATAAGGGCGTAGCGTAGAGGGCAGGAAAGGAAAACAAAACAGAAGTGTATAGAAAAGAAACGAATCCGAAAAAATAATTTCAAATTTCGCGCCTAAAAAATTATAATTCGATAAAATTTGGATAGATGACGCTGTTGCAACATAATTTCGTCTGTTCTCAATTTTAACATATCTTACCAAACCTATAAGGGCGTAGTACAGAGGGCAGGAATCAATTAAAAAACCAAAGGAAAACGAAATGGAACTGAAAGAAACAACGACGAAATGCATGAAACAAAAGAAGATCGATGATTCTCGCGATCGAAGCGTGTATAAATGATGCGCATTTGAAAAATGAATTTCAAATTTCGCGCTGCAAAAATGAAGTTCGGCAAAAATTAGGTAGATGGTGCTGTCGCAACACAATTTCTAAGAATTCAAAGTTTGTCCTGAATTTTAATATATTTTTATATCATACTGAAACAATAATGACACAGTCCAAATTTAAAAAACAAAACTGAACTGAAAAGAACAACAGTGAAATGCCAGAAACGAAAAAAGAAAAAGATCGACGATTGTCATGATTGAAGTGTCGGGTGTTCTCTTAAATTTGGCGTCGAAGTTGGCCATGACAGGGTGCTTAAGGTGAACATACCACAATTTTTCTTATTTATTGTAACTCTTATTCTCTTATTATTTTTTCTCGTACATTACAATAGATCACATTCTTGTGTCGTCTTAACGTACGGTTGAGTTCGAAACCTCGAAAGCAATTTAGGACTGGTAAGTTCAAATGTCAAATTGACAAGTGTCTTGATGATGATGATTCATGATAAAATTTTCTTTATGTATAAATGAAGTGAATCCGAATAATTAATTTTAAATTTCGCGCCGAAAAAAGAAACTGTGGTAGTGAAGCAAAATTTGGATAGATGGCGTTGTCACAGCACAATTTGGAAGTTACGAAACCGTTTATTTTATTCAAATTTAATTCAGTTATGTATCCAATATTATTCTTTATTTTATTTATTGATTTGTTAATTTGTATTATGTATTATGTTTTCCCATCTTACGTTAACTTAGCTTATCTCACCAAGTTAATAAGAAGCATAATAAATAATTGACTGATTGATACAAATAGAGAAGCGAATTCGAAAAATCAATTTCAAATTTCGCGCCGAAAAAAATTTGGATAGATGGCGCAGAAGCAACATAACTTCGTGGATAGGCGAGCTTCAGAAATAGTGAGAGATCAAAATTGCAAAAAAAGCAAGACAAAAAACAAGAGAAGTTCGACGATTCTCATCCGGCGAAGTATAAATGATTAATTTCAAATTGTGCGCCGAACAAAATGTAGTCCATCAAAATTTAGATAGATGGCGCTGACACAATAAAATGTGAAGTTTCTGGCGATTAAATAAAGTTACAAAACAACAAAAACAAAATACAATCAACAACAAATGAAAAGGTGGATTTTCTGGTCATTTAATAAAATTAGAAAACAATGAAGAAAACCAACAAAAACAAAAGACAATCAACAACAAAAGATGATGTGAAGTTTTATTGAAATTGATATACTTATTAATAAAAATAACAAAACAACAAACAAAAGACAATCAACAACAAAACAAAATATGGAGTTTCTGGTGATTAAATAAAATAACATAAGAACAGGAACAAAAGGCAATCAACAAGAAAAGAAAATGTGGAGTTTCTGGTCATTAGATGAAATTAAAAAGCAACGAACTTTACAAAACCAACAAAAACAAAAGACAATTAACAGCAAACGAAAATGTTAAGTTTCTGGTGATTAAACAAAATTACAAAACAACAAACATCACAACAACAAAAGACAATCAACAGCAAAAAAATGTGAAATTTCTAGTGTTTCAGTAAAACTACGAAACAACAAAAAAATCAAAGGCAGGCAACGACAAAAAAAGGGGCGTTTTTGGTCATAAAACTACAAAACAACAAAAATTATAAAACTGCATAACAATAGAAACAAAAGACTATCAACGACAAAAGAAAAGATTGATTTTCTGGTCATTAAATAAAATTAGAAAACAACGAGCAAAACTAACAAAAACAAAAGACAACAAACACCAAAAGATGTTGTAAAGTTAAATTGTTATTGATATATTAATTAACAAAAATTACAAAACAACAAACATTACAAAAACAAAAGACAATAAACAACAAAAGAAATTGCCAAGTTTTTGATGATTAAATAAAATAACTAAACAACAGAAACAAAAGGTAATCAATAAGAAAAGAAAATGTGGAGTTTTTGGTCATTAGATAAAATTAAAAAGCAACGAACTTTACAAAACCAACAAAAACAAAAGACGATCAACAGCAAACGAAAATGTCAAGTTTACAAAAACAAAAGAAAATCAATGACAAAAAAAATATGGAAATTCTGATGATTCAGTAAAATTACAAAACAACAAAAAAAAACCAAAGGCAAGCAACAACAAAAAAATGTGGCGTTTTTGGTCATAAAATTACAAAACAACAAAAATTACAAAATGCATAATAACAAAAACAAAAGACTATCAACGACAAAAGAAAACGTGGATTTTCTAGTCATTAAATAAAATTAGAAAACAACAAACAAAACTAATAAAAACAAAAGACAATTAACACCAAAAGTTGATGTGAAAGTTAATTGTTATTAATATATTAATTAACAAAAAATACAAAACAACAAACATTACAAAAACAAAAGACAATCAACGACAAAAAATGCGAAGTTTCTGGTGATTAAATAAAATAACAAAACAACAGAAACAAAAGGCAATCAACAAGAAAGAAAATGTGGAGTTTTTTAAAATTACAAAACAACAAAAATTACAAAATTACAATAGAGCAAAAACAAAAGACTATCAACAACAAAAGAAGAGGTGGATTTTCTGGTCGTTAAATAAAATTAGGAATCAACGAACGAAATCAACAAAAACAAAAGACAATCAACACCAAAAGATGACGTGAAGTTTTATTGATATTGATATATTTATTAACAAACATTACAAAAACAAAAAACAATTTCTTGTCATAAAATTACAAAACAACAAAAATTATTACAAAATTACAAAACAACAAAAACAAAAGACTTTCAACGACAAAAGAAAAGGTGAATTTTCTGTTCATTAAATAAAATTACAAAATAACGAACAAAACTAACAAAAACAAAAGACAACTAACACCAAAAGATGATGTGAAGTTTAATTGTTATTGATATATTAATTAACAAAAAATACAAAACAACAAACATTACAAAAACAAAAGACAATCAACGACAAAAAATGCGAAGTTTCTGGTGATTAAATAAAATGACAAAACAACAGAAACAAAAAGCAATCAACAAGAAAAGAAAATGTGGAATTTTTGGTCATTAGATAAAATTAAAAATCAACAAACTTCACAAAACCAACAAAAACAAAAGACAATCAACAGCAAAGGCAATCTTCACACTTACGAAAATTTATTGCATTACAAAAATCAAATTAGTATGAAACTTTTTACTCCAAAATGAAGCAATAATTTTGTAAAAACAAATGTAAATTTTTTAACGTAGAGGTGGAAATATATCTGAATTTTTTACAATTATGTTAACAAATTCTCCATTTCCATTTTAAACAATATTTGTTATTTTTCTCTATGTTACAGGTACATTTTTCTCCTGATCCCTACTTCTTTCTTTCTAGTTTTTAAAACTTGCTAGTTTTAAATTATCTTTAGGGTAAACATCAAGTGTAGTAAATTAAAAAAAAAACATTTGCATGAAACGTAATTCATGTATATTTTATCTTGAAGCAAAATAATAATTACCTAAATGTTCATTAAAAAATGACAACGTACAATATCCGGAACTCAAACATAAATCTAAAACTGATCCGGCGCAACATATAACAGTAAACAACAGAGATAGAATTAGTGAATAGGGGTAAAAGATGAGGGTGAAAGGACTTTTGGGTGGACGGGAGGCGGAGGGGCCTGTGGAAGCGACAATAAATCAAGACTTGGATTTAATTAAATCTTGCATTGAAGTTACGCGGGTCGCCGCTCGCCGCGCTGCGGTACAAGACAGAAACGGCGTCGGGGCGCAGACAGAGACGCGAGAGTACGTTTTTAGCGGTCATAATTTTTAATTATTACGTTGTTCCGGCGACTTTTTCGACGTTACGCTCCTTGCGGATTCCTCCGTTTAATTTCATCGTCGGCGAGGAGCGAGTCTTTTCTTCGACGTCTCTCCACGTTCGCGTTCGCTGCTGATTGAAGTATTAGCAAGATCAAACGGTTCTTTTGGTCAATCGGTTTTTTTCGAAAGGACATCTTTAAGACGTTCCAACTTCAAAGTATCTCTCTCTCATCGTGCATGCATATCAGTAATTGAAAATGAGCAACGGAAGAGCGCCTTGCTTCTAAGTAATTTGATTTGTTTTTTTTTAATTCGTCTACTCCATTCCTCGACTCATAATAAATAATTTAAAGAAATACAAAATTAATAATAAATTTAATAAAATTGATAGCAGTAACACATTAAATAGTTCTTTTGATTGTATTTATAACTTTTTTCTGTTTTATTTTAATAAAACTTCTTTCTTAGTAAAACAGTATTCATGAATATCATGAAATGTGACATGACAGGGGCACTCAAATTGGTTTTACGTTTGCTGGCATTGTATAACCAATAAATATACAGGGTGGTAAAAAAATTACATAGGGGTTTAAACCATTGACATGTTTATTGTTTAAAAGCTCTTTTTTTCTTTTCCAGGACCGTATAAGCAAAACTTGTGGTACCCAACATGGAAGGATACACAGGCTTATCGATGGTATGATGCGTATGGTCTAAATATCAAAATGATGAAAAGAATGAAAGAATATATATCTGAACCCTTAGTAGACATTTTAAACGCATGTATGGTAGAAGGCATATTTCCACAAGAAAATGAAAATGGCAAGAGTAATACCCATCTTCAAAAAAGGGAACCCTTTGTCACCAGATAACTATCGGCTTGTATCAATACTACCCATCTTCTCCAAGGTTTATGAAGTAGTACTTTCTGGGAGGGTACTAAAATTCTTAAACCAGCATAATTGTATATGTGATAATCAATATGGATTCCGATACCACTGATGCTGCCATTTCAATAATCAACTGTATTTATGAAACATGATATTTTCCTAGCCAAAATGAAACAATATGGAATTAGAGGCGCAACACACAAGCTGTTCACGTCTTATCTATCCAACAGACAACAATTTGTGGACTTCCAGGGGGAAAAATCAATAACACGGTTAAACACCACCGGGGTCCCTCAGGGATAACTCCTTGGTCTCCTTTTCTTCACCATCTTTATCAATGATCTGCCTGCAAATATATCAGGACATACGGTACTCTAGCTGACGACACAACCTTACTTAACTTGGATTAACTTTAAATCCAAACAAAACAGCCAAACTTGGCTTTACATCCGACAGAAGAAACGTGATAGAAGACCAAGGTAACGCCCGTTTTGTCGGACTAACCCTTGATAACAGAATGACATGGAATGAGCAGGTACAGCAGATACTATCAAAACTGTCTCAAGCCATTTACGCCATAAGACGCATAATACAGGTCATAAGTATTGAATCCGCCATCACGGCCTACCATACAATTTTCTGCAGTAGAATGACATTTGAACTTCAGCTTTTGGGGTAAATCGGTCCACGCAAAAGAGATTTTTACCCTACAAGAGAAAGCTATTCGTACCATAGCAGATGTTAAAAGTGATTGTTACTGCAAACTTTATTTTAAAAAATTCTATAACTTGACTCTTCCCAGTATGTATATACTATTACAATTAACAGCAGCTAGGAAAACAAATCAAACATTAGAGAAGAAGAAACTCAATTCTCACTCCGAAATAACCAAGGTGTTAACATTCCAAGACACAGGATATATACCACTTAAGTATAGCACTTCGATTTGCAACTATTCACTTAATTCCACCAATCTGGAGAACGATGCCTTCTGATATTAAAAAAAAAAACAGTTCAAAGCTTTTTACAAGATTGCTTCTATAACATTGACGAATTTTTCAAATATAATTTTATTACACGTTAACAAAATGTTGCGTATCCCCATTATTTACATGTATGCAATTGTATTATACTCTCTGACGTTACCGATCCTGATTTTCTAATATCTGTTGTATGATAAAAATAAATTTTATTATTATTATTAATATTATTTTACAGGGCGTTGGCAATAAATAATTAATCGTCTAATTGTACGTTTTCGACACAAGAGTTGGTGATAGTCTAGCATCTGAAACATTAAGATAGAGAAGAAAAAAATGGCAGGAAATGAAACCTAAATTAATTTCTTGCCTCAACCGAAGAATGAAAATAACAAATTTTTTTTTAATAAAAATTATTAATCGTCTTTTGTTTTGCTGTTTTATTTTGGTTGCTATTTGTTTGTTTTCTCATCTAATGAAGAAAACATCGAAATTCGTTGCTCATCTTTTGTTTTACGTTAGCAAAAAGAAACGACACAATTTTTTGAATAGGTTGATAGTCTTGTTTTTGTTTTTTATTTTGATTTTTTGAAAAAAAAGTCGTTTTTCGTCGATTTTCTTTTGTTTGAATTTTGACGAGACAATGAACGCTGCCTTTTATCAAACACATTTTTGCTGCTTTATTTTTATTTTTTCCTTTAATTAAGGAAGCGTCGAAACTCGTTGCACGTTTTTTGTTTTGCGTTTGCAAAAAGGAATGAACATCGTTTTTTTTAATGTAAATTCATTCCTTTTCTTTTGTTCTAATTTTGACCAGGGAATGAACACTGTGTTTTTTCCTGAATAAATGATCGATGATCGTTTGTTTTTGTTTTTTTTGGTTGCTTTTTGTTTTTTTACCTTAATCGCTTTTTGTGTTCTTTTTATCGTTTAATGATGTAGCTCTTTTTGTGTTCTAATTTTGTCAAAGGAATTAATATTTATTTATCTAAATCATTGATTGTCTTTTGTTTTTCAGTTTTATTTTGGTAGATTTTTATTTTTATTTTCCTTTAATGAGGGGAACATCGAAATTTCTTGGTCCTTTTTAGTTTTGCATTTGCAAAAAAATGGATCTATTGTTTATTCTATAGAATGTTTTCTTTAATGACGTTGCTCTTCTTTTGTTCTAATCTTGACGAAGAAAATAATAATTTTTTTATACAAATCATTGATCGTCTTTTGTTTTTTTTTTGCTTTAATTAGGTTGCTTTTTGTTTTTCTTTATTTTGGTCGATCTTTGTTTTTTTTTCTCGTTTCACGATGTTGTTCTTCTTTTGTTTTAATCTTGACGAAAAAAATTTTTTTATACAAGTTTTTTGTATTTCTGTTTTATTTTGGTAGACTTTTATTTTTATTTTCCTTTAATGAAGGGAACATCGATATTCCTTGGGTCATTTGTTGTTTTGCTTTTTGTAAAAAGGATGAACCAATTTTTTTTGTAAGCATAAATTATTGGCCGTCTTCTGTTTTAATTTTATGAAGAGAAAAGTCGCAATTCGTTGCTCTTCTTTTGTTCTAATTTTGACGAGAGAAGGAACAGTTTTATTTTCTTTTGTTTCTCTGCTTCAGGAAACATTGTCTTGAAACCACTAAATTCCTTCTTACGTCGACAAAAACAAAAAATAAATAAATAAATAAAAACGTGTAAAACAATAAAAAATCAACAGTCAATGAACGTAAGAAATTTCGATTGACTAAGAAGAAAGATAAAAAGCGAACAAATGTGACTAAAACAAAATATCAAGAAAATCGAGAAACCACAATTCGAGGAAACAAAACAAAAGACGGAAATAAATGTGGTGACTTTTTGTGATTAAATAAAATTACAAAACAATAAACATTAAATAAAACAAATCGAAAGGCAATCAACAGCAAAAGAAAATGTGGAGTTTCTGGTGATTAAATTAAAATTACGAAGCAACAAAAACAAAAGACAATCAACAACAAAAGAAAAGGTGGATTTTCTGGTTATTAGGTCTTTAAGATTAGAAAACACGAACAAAACCAACAAAAAAGACAATCAACACCAAAAGATTTGAAGTGAAGTTTGATTGATATTGATATGTTTATTAACAAAAATTTTGGAGTTTTTTAAAATTACAATACAACAAAATTACAAAAGAGCAAAAACAAAAGACAATCAACAACATAAGAAAAGATGGATTTTCTGGTCATTAAATAAAATTAGAAAACAACGAACAGAACCAACAAAAACAAAAGACAATCAACAATAAAAGATGATGTGAAGTTTGATTGATATTGATATATTTATTAACAAAAATGACAAAACAATAAACATTACGAAAACAAAAGACAATCAACAGCAAAAGAAAATACGGAATTTCTGGTGATTAAATAAAATTATAAAACAACAAACTTACAGAAACAAAAGATAATCAACAGCTAAAAAAATGTGGAATTTCTGACGATTCAATCAAATTACGAAACAACACAAAAGATAATCAACAACAAAATAAAAGGTGAATTTTTTGATCATTAAGTAAAATTAGAAAGTAATGAACAGAACCAACAAAAAAACAAAAGAGAATCAACACCAAAAGAAAAAGTGAAGTTTTATTGATTTTTGATATATTTATTAACAAAAATTACAAAACAAGAAACATTACAAAAATAAAAGATAATTAACAACAAAAGAAGACGCCGAGTTTCTGGTGATTAAATAAAATAAAACAGCAGAAACAAAAGACAAACAACAGCAAACGAAAATGTCAAGTTTCTGGTGATTAAACAAAATTACAAAGCAACAAATATTACAAAAACAAAAAATGTGGAATTTCTGGTGGTTCAATCAAATTACGAAACAACAAAAAACCAGAGGCAGTGAACAATAGAACTTGGAGTTCCTGGTCATTAGATAAAATTTGAAAAAAAAACAACGAACTTTACAAAACCAACAAACACAAAAGAGAAAAGCTTCTGATGAGTAAATAAAATTACAGAATAACAAACATTACAAAAATAAAAGACAATCACCTGCAAAACAAGATACCTGGGTTTCTGATGATAATAAAATTATACGAAGACAAAAATCTATTAACAAAGACAACAAGTAATAGTAGATCTAACAGGAAATAACCAGAAAAAAACAAAAGACATTCGAATTTGGGATCAAGCAATTGTTTAGCGACGTCGTTGTATCCAAGACGAAAGTTGATTATTCGACTCGAAGCTTGGCAGGAGTGTATCAATCTTCAATTGTTTTACTAACAACATGAAATTAGCCAAATTTTCAACGTTTTTTTTTATAGCCTCCTGTATCTTCAATTGTTTTATTCTGTTAATGGCATGGATCATAACATGTTCGGGGCGCATGACAAAAGAGAGTGGTTTTCTTAATTTCCACTTTCAGTTGTTTTGTTAATGGCATAAAGTTAGTTGAATTTTTTGCGTTTTTTTGTTTTGATGATTCAATTGAGGGTGCAATGAAGCTAACAAACTTTGTAAGGATGCGTCGATATTTTCGTTATGTACAATTGTTTTTTTTTTGTTAATATCATGAATTATGACATGCGCTCCGAATCGAAACATCAAGAAATCACAACAAAACAAAACAAACGCAAACAAATTGATTAACTTCACGACTCGTATCAAATTAACCGATTTCTCGCGTTTGTTTTTTTAGGTGTCGCTGTATGTATGCAAGTAAGCAGCAAATGAATTGACGATATTAAAACCCGCCCTTAGATTTAATTAAGTGCATCTTATTTATTATTTCTTAGAGGAAATTGGTATTGTATTGAGCTCGTTGTATTTTATTTATTTGAAGGGCATTAAAATTTCTGAATCTCTTCGACGCAGGACAGATCTTGAAAACGGACGCTGACTCTTAACCCAACCAGAAGGCAGGAAGGACTTCCAATAAAAATGAAATAATCAACCACATGCGTCAACCGCAAGCAATATCAGCCAATCCGAGATGGAATTTTAACCGCAAATCCCGCCCTTCTAACCACAAACCAACCGCAAGAAGAGGTGCGTCGAGACGTCGATCTGGAAGCGTCTGGAACCTGAAACTTTGATATGGCGATTGATCTGGCCACGAGAACTCACTCTCGCCTATACAAATTTAAACACATCCAAAGTTGGAGCTTCCTTATTAAGATGCATTAAGCATATACCAAAAAAAAGTAATAGTTAACAAATAAATAAATAAATAAATACAACCGATGTAATTTTGGTGTTTTTTTTTTATTATAATGCTACGTCGCAACGCACTCTAGCGAAGAAGGGTGTAAGCGTTTATATTTTCAAGACGGCGACGCTTTTCTAAAGAAATTCATTTCTCCTTAAAGCTAAGGAAAACATCCTCGTACATTCAGACTTTCGTAAAAGAAAAATCAATACTCAAGCGAACGAATTTTTATAACTAACTCCAACGTTGTTTTCTTTTCTTGGTGGGGGTTGCAAAAAACAAGTGAACGGGACATATTAATGTTGGATTGAAATGATTAGTTGTTTGTGAAAAAGCTCAGTATCGATGAGCGCGAGTTTCCACGAACGCAGACGACCGAATCGCTTCCGAGCGTGTGTAGGTAAGGAAGTACGACTTTTAGCTGCGAACTTTTCTAAGCCGTTTCCTCCCACTTTCTTGGCGCGATAAGAAACGCAAAAGTTCAAGAAAATGCCGGCAGGCGGCGGTCGCGTCATAAAAATGCGGGGGCTCTTCTTGGAAATCTTGCGGTCGCTTTGATTGCTCCCTATTGAAGGCCATATTTCAACTTCGTGCGTTCCTTGTTCTGCCGTCACGATGCACGAGTGGCAGAATAAGAGGGGTATGTTTTGTTTTGTTTTGTTTGTGTTTCCCTTAAAATTGCTTCGTCAAGTCGACTGTAATAATTATCGTGAAAGGGATGAATTTAATTATTATGTATATGTCACAGAAAAACGTGGGCGTCCTATAATAAAATAAAATAAATCGAAGTATAGTAATTAATGATACGTAGAAATAAAAACAAAGCTCGGTTAACATAAGAAAATAATTTTAAAATGCTTTTTGTTTTTCTTTATTTTGGTCGTTTTTTGTTTTTGTTTTCCTTAATGACGTTCTTCAAATCTTTAGGAAGAAATTTATAATTTTTTTTTATACAAATTATTGACAGTCTTTTATTTTCCTGTTTTAATTAGGTTGCTTCTTGTTTGTCTTTATTTTGGTTGCTTTTTGTTTTTTTTTTCGTTTAATGAAGTTGCTCTTCTTTTGTTCTAAACTTGACGAAGAAATAAATAATTTCTTTTATACAAATTATTGATCGTTTTTTGTTTTCCTGTTCTAATTAGGTTGCTTTTTGTTTTTTTTTTGTTTTGGTCGTTTTTGTTTTTTTTTTCGTTTAACGAGTTGCTCTTCTTTTGTTTTAATCTTGACGAAGGAAGTTGACCTGGGAATGAAATTATTGATGATTGTTTGTTTTTGTTTTAATTTAATTAATGGTTGTTTTTTGTATTTTTTTTAAATGGTTGATCGTCTTTTGTTTTCCTATTTTAATTTTGTGAAGAAAGAAGTCACAACTCATTGCTTTTCTTTTATTCTAATTTTGATCAGGGAATGAATGAATACTGTGTCTTTTTTCTGAATAAATGATCGTTTGTTTTTGTTTTAATTTAGTTGCTTTTTGTTTTTTTTTTTAATGGTTGATCGCCTTTTGTTTTTCTGTTTTAATTTTGTGAAGAAAGAAGTCACAATTCTTTATTTTTCTTTTGCTCTAATTTTGACCAGGGAACGAACGCTGTTTTTTTTTCCTGAATAAATTATTGATGATCGTTGTTCTTTTTTTTAATGATGTGGCTCTTCTCTTGTTCTAATTTTGACAAATGAATTAATATTTTTTTATAGAAATTATTGATCGTCTTCTGTTTTTCTGTTTTATTTTTGATTTGACTTTGATTTCTTTTCCTTTAATGAGGGGAATATCGAAATTCTTTGGTCGTTTTTTGTTTTGCATTTGTAAAAAAAATCAACCTACTTTTTTTTACTATATAAATTGTCGATCGTCTTTTGTTCTTCTGTTTCTTCTTTAATTCTAATCTTGACGAAGGAATGAATAATTTTCTTATACAAATTATTGAGCATCTTTTGTTTTCCTACTTTAATTAGGTTACCCTTTGTTTGTCTTTATTTTGGTCGCTTTTTGTTTTTTTGTTTTTCGTTCAATGATGTTTTTTCTTTTGTCCTAATCTTGACGAAGGAATTCGACCTTGGAATGAACACTGTTTTTTCGTGAATACATTATTGATGATCGTTTGTTTTTGTTTCAATTTGGTTGCTTTTTGTTTTTTTTTTTTTTTAATTGTTGATCGCCTTTTGTTTTTCTTTTTTTAATTTTATGAAGAAAGAAGTCACAATTCATTGCTTTTCTTTTGTTCTAATTTTGACAAAAGAATTCATATTTTTTTTTATAGAAATTTATTGATCGCTTTTTGTTTTTCTTTTTTATTGTGGTGGACTTTTATTTATTTTTTTTTCCTGTAATGAAGGGAACATCGAAATTCCTTAGTCGATTTTTGTTTTGTATTTGCAAAAAAATTAACCTATTTTTTATTATATAAATTGTCGATCGTCTTTTGTTTTTCTATTTCATTTAGGTTACTTTTTGGTTTTCTTTATTTTGGTCGTTTTTTGTTTTTTGTTCCTTTAATGATGTTGCTCTTCTTTTGTTTTAATCTTGACGAAGAAATGAATATTTTTTTTATACAAATTATCGATCGTCATTTGTTTTCGTTGCTTTTTGTTTGCCTTTATTTTGGCCATTTTTTGTTTTTTCTTCGATTGATGATGTTGCTCTTCTTTTGTTCTAATCTTGAGGAAGAAATGAATAATATTTTTTGTACAAATTATTAATGGTCTTTGTTTTCCTGCTTGCTTTTTGTTTGTCTTTATTTTGGTCGCTTTTTGTTTTTTCTTTCGTTTAATGATGTTGCTCTTCTTTTGTTCTAATCTTGACGAAGAAATTGATAATTTTTTTATACAAATTATTGATCGTCTTTTGTTTTCCTGCTTTAATTAGTTCTGCTTTTTGTTTTTGGCAGTTTTTTGTTTTTTTCTTCGATTAATGATGTTGCTCTTCTTCTATTCTAATCTTGACGAAGAAATATATAAATGATTGATCGCCTTTTATTTTTCTGTTTTCGTTAGGTTGGTTTTTGTGTTTTTTTATTTTGGTGGTTTTGCGTTTTTTTTCCTTTAATGATGTTGCTTTTCTTTTCTTCTAATCTTGACGAAGAAATAAATATTTCTTTTATACAAGTTATTGATCCTTCTTTGTAGTTCTATTTTATTTTGGTAGCTTTTTATTGTTTTTGCCTTTAATGAAGAGAACATCGAAATTCATTACTCGTTTATTGTTTTGCTTTTTGCAAAAAGGATGAAGCTATGTTTTTATGGGTATTAAATTATTGATTGTCTTCAGTTTTAATTTTGTGAAGAAAAAAGTCGCAATTCGTTGCTTCTTTTGTTCTAGTTTTGATGTGGGAATGAACAAAATAAGTTTTTAATAATCTTTTATTTTTGTTGCTTTTTATTTTATTTTTTGCTTTAATGATGTTGCTCTTTTTTAGTTCTAATTTTGACAAGGGAATGAAGAATTTTGTTTTCTTGTTTTTCTGCTTCAGGAAATATTTTCTTGAAACCACAAAATTCCTTCTAACATCACCAAAAAAAAAATTCTAAACATTGCAAAACATTAACTTTAAAGAAATAAAAGTATTACAAAAACACATTGGAAAGTAAACTATTTATTAAGCACAACTATACCTACATATAAAACATCGACAAACGATAGAATCCAAAGAGAAAAATAAAAACACACATAAAACAATAAAAGATAATCAGCCAATGAACGTAAGAAATTTCGATCGGCTATGAAGAACGATAAAAAACGAAGAAGTCGACTAAAAAAAGAAATATCAAGAAAATCGAGAAACCACTACTTGACGAAACAAAATAAAAGAGGATTGACGAAAAAAAAGTGAAAATAAATAAATTTGGTTGAGAAAAATATATTTAAAAAAATATAAACATAGTATAGAAAACACTTTATTTAATCGACCTTCAACTATTAGTTCATCGACCCCCCAATTCGTTTTAATTTTTGTATGTGAGAAAGGTTTGAAATTATTTTATTATTTGTTGCCGACCCATTCAAGCCCAACGATTTCTTCAGGTCGTCATCGACCTCATTCGGAACCCCCAATTTAGAACATATACAAGTGGTCATGGATTTCACAGATTTCACTTGTCTTTGACAGTTATAATAAAAAACACTTTCGAAATGGAATGTCTGACAAAAAGAATGAGACAGCACGAAAACAAGTGAATACGAAAATGAAGTGCCTGAGAAGAAAAGAGACCAGGTGGTAAATGGAAATAAAAGAAAACAACTAAAAAAACAGAAAAATAACTATTAAGGTACCAAGGTCACATTAAATGAACGGGTTATGCGTATAGGTATCCATTATTATAATTATTTAGATCACGGGTCGTCATGGAAATAGAAAATAAAATATTTAATTAAGTCTTTGATAGCTATAATGTAGAAAAAATGGAGTATACGAGAGACTAATGGACAAATGAGGGCAAAAGAAAATAAAGACAATAACTAAAAAAAAGAAAAACTTTTTAAGTGCTGAGGTTATATTAAATAAATGAAAGAATCTACAAATAGGGAACAAGAAGTAAGGGAAAACGAAAATCAATGGGTTGAGTACAGAAGAGAGCTGGAAGAAACACAAGAGGATTCAAGAAGCAAGAATTAAGGAAGAGTATGAAGATAAATTAAAGAGTAAGGGAAAGAAGAAAGTCAACTCAGTTGTCGAGAAAAATTGCTGAAGAGAGATGTAACAGATCTTTTCATACACTAATGTTTGTTTGATACGAACCCGGTTAAAACGAACTTTCGGTTATAACGAACTAATTTGAAAGGTGCGAACTAAAGTATAGTAACCATAATGACCCATCACTTATAAGGAACTTCGTTTCTGGATTCTGGATTGGTGAGGGAGGTGAATGAAAATCCACGTACACTTAGGCCACAATTGGGCCCATTGTACTACCCTTATGTTCAGCAGTGTTTGATTGTCAGCGTTCTTCGAGCCATTGACGAAGCCAAGAACGTCCGACAGAGGGGCACTGCCAATTCCAGCCATGTCAGGCCAGAACTATCCTAACATGGGACCTCTGATCGAGGCGAGTGCAGGGCAATCACAGAGGACATGCTCAGCAGTTTCTTCTACAAATTGGGTTTTCTGCTAAACCAATGCGATGCATATGTTTGTTTAGTTTACAATGTCTTGAAAGTATTCCTTAATTACGAGTAGACGTAGTCTCCTTCTAAGTAGTTGCATATACAATAGCGTCAGTTTGAACGAGGGGGCCGTTATAGCCTTTTTCGCTTGGTGACACTTGTCTAGATTTACCCGTCTGTCGATATGTCGGTCCTGGGATCTTTGTTTCAGTAAGGCATTAAGCAGACTGATGACGGTCCTATGGCCGGTTTGGGGCCTCAAAAGGGCCGCCTCGAGTCCTATCTAACCACCGCCCCAAGCCCTGTCTAGCCGCGAACTTCGCTTATAATGAACCTCCTGTGGTGGTCGGTCCCTTGAGGTTATTTATAAACGGACGTGACTGTACATGCTTATAACACGCGATTGAAAATAAAATGATTCAGAATATGCCATAGAAGATGTGTATGAAATTCTATGTTCCTGTGGGCGTGAGAAACAAAACGACCTGTTAGCATTCGTGTTTCTGAACATGAACACTGTACTAGACTATCCGGTCATCAAATTCTATTTTCGGACACAAAACTTACCCCCTCGTCTCATTTCTTCAATTATAAAATTCGTGAATCTATAGAGATCTTCGAACACCCCAATAAATTAAACCATCATACTGGCTTTTACCTCCACATTTATTTTTTAAGTCTCGTCCAGTAATACCAGCCTTCCGTAATAATTTAATAGACCCTGTAGTACCTGGGAATATCTCATTTGCGATCCGTCAGGCCCCAACAGACCAATCCCCGCTCATAGTTCCGACCCAATGCCCTCACCGACCACTATAAATACCACGACAACGGATATACCTATTCAGTCTCGTCGACTAACAAGAGGCAGCAACACCACCAGCAGCTGCAGCGCTGAGGAAGTTCTTCTGCAATTAAGTCATGATGCAGTTCCAACCCAATTCATTTGAAATTTGCATTGTTTCGTATGATATCGTCTTGACTTTGTTTGGTGTTGCATTGAGTTAATTTGTAATTACATTTAAATTTTACAATTCTCAAATGTTCTTTAATAACTGAATAAAAGTTTTTAATTGGGTTGTTTCTTTTATCATTTTTCACAACATTATGTAAGTCATATTCTAGATTGCGCTTAAGGTTAAGTTGAGTTAATTTGTTCAGCGTTTATCTGTTTCATTCTATAGTACAACAGATCCTTCTGGATCAGGTAATGATAGTTCGTTTTTCATCAAAATTGTTCAATAATTCGATATTTCCTCATTCGTACTTTGTGAACGTCCTTCTTGTAATATTGATTGATTCATAGAGAAATCCTACAGTTGTTTTCACGTCTAGCCATGCTCTTGATCTCCACACAATTGTTCTCATTACGTTTCTTTAATTCCTTATACTTCTTGAATCTCAACTAACTTTGCTTGTTTCTTTTTTTTTCAGATTTTTCAATTTTCTCATCCACCAACTTGTCTCATTAAGCGTAATGAAAGTGAATTGTCAACTGTTACAGCTGTTAATGTCGAATGAAGACAGTTTCTTGAGGATTGTCAACCTGTACAGTGAAACGTTGAAAAGTGTGTAATTTCGAACGTGTCGCTCAGAAGCAATTACGATTTGGACCATGGACAAGAATCTAGTTTAATTATAATTGTATTATTAGTGTCGAATTATAGAAAAGAAATATAAACAAAAGACTTATGCGTCCCGATACCTATTTAATTAATTAACGCATCAGTTATTCATTATATGTTATTGGATGGGCGCTCTCCGTCCGGCGAACGGTGACCCGTCGCCCTTTCTCTCTTGCTTGTCTGTTTATTAGGGTTAATCGACAATGGGGTAGCCGTTATAGGCTACTAATTAGTGGCGACAGGTGCAGCATATAGCGGCCAGTGCTGTTGCTAAATCTGGCGAAGCAATTGCATTACTATCCTATAGTGTACTACAAATAACCCCTACGCTCGCAATTTTTCATGCACGCGCCCTCCAGGGATTTTATTCTCCTTTCGAATTACCACCGCCGCCCGCCGCCGCCGGGAGAATTCCATACCCAGTAAAATAGTTTTTCGTCGAAAATTTTGCTGGAAGCAATTTTTTTTTTAAAAAGGCGAAAGGGAGAAACAGTTGTCCGAAACTTTGCCGACCGCTTGCGGTTTAAGGTACGAAAGGAGTTAAAAACTGAGGGAAAAGAAGGGGTGGAATGCAGCAAATCTACTACGGAAATAATGCTTTTAGGAATTCGTGCCTTTCACAAAGTATTTAATCCTAGTTTCTGTTTGCGTCGTCTTCTTTTCACTACAATATCATTTTATAATTTAGGGCGGCGCGGGGCGGGCGGGGGTTGTTTAAATTCTGCATACATGACATAGTTCTTGAGGAGGGTGTGAAAATAATAAATACGAGTCCTTGGAGTGCGTGATTTTACACGTCGTACATAATAACATTGCCGAAAATGAAACAATCTTCCGAACTAGTTCGCAACCCGTGCGGGGCGGGCGGCGTCGTTTCGTTTGCTGAGATGCATTCCCTTAGGTGTAATAAGGGCATAATCTTGATTAACACATACTACATCTAACTGTTAACCCCTTCCTGTGTTAGAGACTGCAGGCAGTGTGAGGGGGGGGGCTTGTTTCGCCGAGAAAATATATATGTATGTCATTTATATAAACATCCGCTTGGAAGATAAGAGGTTGCTAACTGAAATTGTTGTTAGTGTTGAATGCTAGAACTTTCTTTGGCTTAAAATATATATGGCATGAAAGTAATTAAAATTTTGCAAAAAAGATTTTTTTTTTAATTTTCGTAGGTACCTGGATAGTTGTCCTCAATACAATAAGCAGTCATTGATGATGTTTCAGGTTATTAGTATATAAGTTGATTCCCTTACCCCCCCAGACTCACACCATATGGTACTAACCTAGTGGCCCCACGTTGGGCGCCAATTTTGTTACCACCTCCTATATGGAATAGCACGTTACGTATTGCAAATTTTGTTTATGTGAAATAATCAAAATTGCATTTGTTGAGCGAGAAGTACTAGTTCAAAAAAAGAAGTTTCTCATATATGTCAATGTCGTCATCAATATCGGCTGGCACTCCGAAAAACACGTCACGAAATTCAGCCAGTAAAATAAGACGACACAAGGTGGTCAGAAAATGAGGTGAGATGACACGACGCATTACGTCACTCGAAGTAATTACCCAACAGCCACGAAGATTGCCGGAACCAAGGGAGTTGATGACGGAAAGTGAATATAAGAAGACGATCGGAGCATCAAAAATCAGTTGTTTTTTGATTTCGAGCTGGTCTACGCTGTTAGTAACGCTACAAATACGCGGGTAAGCACCTGAAGCGCCCACCACACACAAAGACGCGGACAAGCTTATCTAGCGCCCAGCACACACAAAGACGCAGGCAAGCTCCTGAAGCGCCCACCACACATACACAAACGTAAGCTAGTCCCCGAGGCACTTATAAACCCATAATCACTGTCACTCGATTTTTCAATCGCTCTACCAGAGGCCACGCCGGATTGCCAAAGCAAACCCTAGGAAGACCCCAGGATTCCATTGCAGTAAGCTACTATCGGCTGTATAGGATAGGCAGATCCCCTTCGTTTCGCCGTCCATATAGGCATTCCGTATGATCTAGCAGCGAAACTACCAATCTACACCGTTTCGCTGACCGATAAGCGTTTAGCAACTGATGTAGCAATAAATCGTATTTGATGCAACATTAGATTATTACATTGAATGCTAATAAAAGTTTAAGTATTTCTACATTTTATTACAACTTCGACTTGCGACAAACCGCCACACTTCTGATGCCCGATTATATCAACTGTGAAGGGCGGGTGGTTAAAAATGATAAAACCAAAAAGGAAATGATTTTATCCTTTGCTTCCCTTCCAGATTTATCAGCTTTACAAGGCCTCGTTGTGTCGCTATGTTTCTGCTGCTATCGGCTGCATAGGATAGGTAGTCCCGTTTCAATCAACTACTGAGGAGTCAACCCCTGCACTGTCATGCTGACAGTTCCACGTCGTTCTGCCGTCCGACAGCATTCCGTATGATGGAGCAGCGAAACTACCAATCTATACCTTTTCGCTGACCTATCAGCGTTTCGCACCTAGCAACTGATGCAGTAATAAATCGTATTTGGTGCAACATTAGATTATTACATTGAATGCTAATAAAAGTTTAAGTATTTCTACATTTCATTACAATTTCGATTTGCGACAAACCGCCACACATCTGATGCCCGATTATATCAACTGTGAAGGGCTGGTGGTTAAAAATGATAAAACCAAAGGGGATGGTTTTATTTTTGCTTCCCTTCCAGATGTATCAGCTTTACAAGGCCTCGTCGAGGTGCTACGTTTCTGCTGCTATTGGCTGCATAGGTTAGCCAGTCCCGTTTCAATCAACTACTGAGGAGTTAATCCCTGCACTGTCAAGCTGACAGTTCCACGTCGTTCTGCCATCCGACAGGCATTCCGTATGATGCAACAGCGAAACTACCAATCTACGCCGTTTCGCTGATCGATAAGCGTTTTGCACCTAGCAACTGATGTGCAGCAGTAAATCGTATTTGATGCAACATTAGATTATCACATGGAATACTAATAAAAGTTGAAGTTTTTCTACATTTCATTACAACTTCGATTTGCGATAAACCGCCACACTTTTGATGCCCGATTATATCAACTGTGAAGAGCGGGTGGTTAAAAATGATAAAACCAAAGGGAATGATTTTATCCTTTGCTTCCCTTTCAGATTTATCAGTTTTACAAGGCCTTGTCGAGACGCTATGTTTCTGTTGCTATCGGCTGCATAGGATAGGCAGCCCCGTTTCAATCAACATCTGAGGAGTCAATCTCTACACTGTCAAGCTGACAGATCCACGTCGTTTCGCCGTCCGACAAGCATTCCGTATGATGTAACAACGAAGTATCACGAAACTGATGCAGCAATGAATCGTATTTGATGCAACATTAGATTATTACATTGAATGCTAATAAAAGTCTCTATGTCTTAACACTTCTTTTCCTCACTCTTTTACATAAATTTTAATCAAACATAAATGACCCAACCTCTATGTTAGTGCGTGTCTGGTTTAAGCTTTATGTAGCCAGAGATTACCCTCTTTATATGGAATGAGATTTTAGCCCTTGCCCGCCACTACGTATAAGTTTCAGAAAATACTTTGAATGAGCTTAATTTAAAAAAAAAAATAAAGAGAGATACATATACACTGGCGAGCAAAAAATTGAGGTCTGTTTGTGGAGTTTTCTATTTTAAGCTTATATTGTCCAATTGCAAATCATAGTTCTATTGTTTGTATGTTACAGCATATTTTTTGTTTTTACGATTTATTGTGACAGAGCAACAAATATTCATTTTAAACGAAAGTCGACATAGGACCAGTATGGGACAAAAAAAATGAAAATAATAATCACTAATAACATGTATTCCCTCTTCTTGCGTTAATGACTGCTTGAAGTCGACGAGGCATACGAATTAAGTTAAGTATTACATTCTGGTCGATGTTACCCCATTCTTGCTCCCTCAGCTCCTGGACAGTTCTTGGAGCTGGTGTATGTCTGCGAATACGACGTCCCAATTCATCCCAGACATATTCGATGGGATTCATGTCCGGACTGAGGGCTGGGCAATCGAACCGCGCAATTCCCACCTCATCCAGATATTCTCCGACAACCCTAGCTGCGTGAGGTCTAGCATTATCGTGCATAAAAATATCACGCTCGCCCATAGTGATCATGAAAGGCATACTATGATCTTCTAGAACATCGTGAGGTACCAGGGAATCATTCCGTATGAAAGCCAACTCTGTGCGTGCTTGTGAACTGATTCCTGCCCAAACCATAACAGACCCATCGCCAAAAGGAAGTCGCTCGTCAATACAAGCGTGAACGTACCTTTCTCCGGGTCTTCTCCATACTCGCCGACATCCATCTGATCCAGTAAGACAAAAACGCGACTCGTCTAAAAACATTACCTTGCTCCAATCCTCATTATTCCACGCAACATGATTCCGAGCAAAAATTAATCTTGCAACTCGATGCCGACGTTGCAATGGCGGACCTGTAGTCATCCTTCTACGAGACAATCCAGGAGTACGAAGTCTTCTCCTAACGGTTCATTCACTAAAGTTACTTCTTTAAATTCTTGGAGTTGATTTCGTAGCAAAACTGCTAAGGGATACCAAAAACCGGTCATCTCTTTGGGTGGTGACTCTTTTTGCCCCAATCCTGGTTTTCTGGTTATCAGACTCATAGCGTTGGTACACCTTCCGTACAGCACAAAGGCTCCTACCAACAATTCTTGCAGTTTTACGTTGTCCTCGACCATCTTGTATCAACGCTACAATTCTTGTCACAACGATAGGATCTAAAGGCATTATTGCAAGCGCAGTAACTTCTACGAACAATACACCATGCGACTGAGAGGTTCTACAGAGGGAAATCAAAGCGAACTTCAAAAAAAGACACCGAAATGTGAATTTTTAATTAGAGGGAGTAGTACAGCTGGCGGGATCCTAGGACACTTGGATGGTCTGTCCATCCGAAGTGACCACCGTTGACGGTTGTCCCCGTGTTTGGGGGTAGTTTTGGTTGCTGAAGAAGTAATTAGGGGTAGTTTTTTCGTGCAGACAAAGTAACCCTTTGGTTCTTGTAGCCGAAGAGTTGTCGACAATGACGTAATTTGTCCAAAAGAGGTTGCTGAAGAATTTTTTAGTTCTTGTATCCGAAGAAGAAGAGTTGTCAACAATGACGTAATTTGTCCAGAAGAGGTTGCTGAAGAATTTTTTTGTTCTTGTATGCGAAGAGTTGTCAACACAATGACTTAATTTGTCCAGAAGAGGTTGCTGAAGAATTTTTGTTCTTGTAGGTGAAGAGTTGTCGACAATGAAGTAATTTGTCCAGAAGAGGTTGCTGAAGAAAAATGCATGCTATTTCATGGGAGTCGTAATTATGGTGATAATGCATGGCAGAAAACCAACATGACACATAACATTTCTCGAAAAACAAATGATGAGACGCCTGCTGTGATTAACAATTGGCCAATATAAGCTTAAAACAGAAAACTCCACAAAGATATCATAACTATACGTTGACCTCAATTTTTTGCTTGCCAGTGTTTATATGTATATAAATAATAATAATAATAAGAATAATTAAAATTATAGCAATTTAAAGAAAGAATTTGTGTACAAGCGAAATTCTAAGCAGAATTAAAACAAACACTAGAATTCACATGTCATCGATTAACACTTATGATAATTTGAAGAAATATTCGATCTGCTATTATACTAAATCACGAAAAATGCAAATTCATGTTCAAAATAATTTTATGACGAAAGGAGAAACAGCTTTCTCATCCAAACTACGATACTAGATACAGCGGAACAGACGGATTTTCGGAACTTGATCACTCACTATAACATTCATCGACTGCAACTCACGGTCTCGGAAGAAGCTAACGATGGATATGATCAAACGACTACTGTCTGAATGATGATCGTCGTAAAACACAGTCGCTTTTTATATGATAATGGACAGTCTGGAAATTTTGCATGTAGGCCACTAGCCCTTGTGATTGAGATTTTCTGAGAATCGACTGCTCTGTCATGTTTGTTTAGGCTTGCATATTGCCGGTTTCTTTGATGAGTTACCCCGGCATTCGTTACATAACGTAATAATATACAACTGCAATTCCGGGTATGCAATTTGATTTCAAAGGTCAGTCATAACACGTGACGCCCAAGGTTTTCGATAAAGCAAGCTGCGAGACGTTTGTTTCCATAATTGTGGTCGCGTAGGCGACGTCGTATTGAATTTAATTTACGCGATGTTCTTATTAACTTGCGAAAATGCCGGTTTCTTACAGAACGTGAAACTAATTACTTTGTTTCGTTCTGCAGCGTGCAATTTTCTTTTAATAAATTCCAGAACAGTGTGGAGGTAGATGATACACACTACCACCAATTATTTGCGCACGTAACTAATTACTTTGCATAGAATTTAGAAATTTGTTACTGTGCATTCTGCGTTAGGTTATTCACGCTGTTTGAAACTATTTATTTCATGCACCCTACCTACATGGGCACTGCTATTTTGAAAATTGGATTTATAGCAGTGCTGGCCCCTCCATATTCGATGGACGAGTTGGGTCAAACTGTGCTGGCCGTTCTAAACGCACGCTGAAGCGAATCAATTGCGAACATATGTAATTATTTGCTTGTAATTATCGCATGTTACACTGTGCCATTTAATTCGAAATGAACTTCAGAAAAATATCCTCGCCAATTAGAGTGTGCTTTTTCTATTAAAACAAAAAAGAAACTAATTGCGTTATGAACCTAACTTGCTTAAAAAAATAATCGGAGTGTTTCGTTTAGGTTGGGTTCACAATTCAAATTGGTGGCAGCGAGCCAAACCAAGTTATAAATGCGGATTTGAGCCGAAAATTGTATAATTAAATCGAAGTCAGGAATTGGCGTGTGACAAGCAAAACACCCCCTTAATTACAAACCGAAAATATAAAATGTAAACCTGATTTGTTAAGTAAGGTATTTGAATCTATTGTCTAAGCCTGCTGCGACCAATTACATAATCTTTAACGTCTTTTATGTGTAGGATGGATCAAATTAATCAATCACAGATGCCACAAATTACAAGAAAAACGTATAAAAAATTCCGTTTAATAAATTAGAACGAATTGAAAATTTATCTTAAAATCATGTTACGGCACCGCCTGAGCAATACAACGCAACGTTTTGTAAGTAACGGGTGTTTTTTTTTTTTTTTATTTGACGTCGGAGTAGGCGGTGACAAGATATTTATTACGAACGCACCATAATTTCTCAAACATTCGTTATTTGTCTTTGATTTTTGAAATTAAAATTGTTTCTTTTTTGAGTAAAATGGTTTTATTTCCCAAGTTGGTGAGTGAGTGGCAGTATTCAATTCAAAATTGTTTTGAAGCGTTGTCAATTGACAACTCTGATTCACAACTAAATTTTCAAGGCCAACTTCGACGGCACTGATCATGTACAATGTATGAATTTTGTTGCACTCCTGTAACGGGATCGCCTTAAGCGTGATTAATTATTTTATATTTGTAATTTTAGCTTTAGATCTTGTTAGTGTAATGAGTAGACATAATATAGTCATTCTGGCTCACCTATTTATGGAGATTTGACATGACATTAAACCTGCATCTACTTGGCTTTGGCGGCGGCATGTCCTAGGTCCGCGTCGACGTACGTTGTAGTTAACATTAAAATTTGTAGGATTAATGTTTCCTAAATGCACATAACGAGTGGCAGTTTATAAATGACAGGTAAAGAACTAACTTTTTTTTACTACAATCGTAAAACGATAAAATTTTATTATGACAGCTGTGACACGTATGGGTTTTCGTAGTACGTATGTCGCTTCCTTTGCGTTTCGCCACTTTCAATCGACTTTCTTTTGTTTGTTTTGAAAGCTTTGGAAAAGGCAAAAACGAATTCAATTTATATTGCTACGTATTTAAGAGATTGTCTTTTGTTTTGCTTTTCTTTTTTAAGTTTTCGTTCTTCGTTGACACTTGGTATAAGCGTCGTTGATTTCAAATTGGAAAAAAAATCGAAATTTTCTGAATTAAAACAACATAAAACAACTGAAGTTTGTCCTAGTAGGTATTCGCCGTCGTTTATTTAATCAATCGTCTTTTGTTTTTCCATGTCCTCGTATTTCATCTTTTTTTTATTGATTTTCTTTCGTTTTCTTTTAAGGTTTTCGAAAAACTAAAAGCGAATCAAAATTATTATAATATCTTGCTATGTATTTAATAGATTGCCTCTTGTTTTGTCATTTTTAAAGTTTTTGTTTTTCGTTGACATATACCGGGTGATTTTTGCAAACTTTTTTGTCAACTCTTGCCTTGGAATTTGGAGGGCATGTCTTAGCTTTACTGTAAAACAGCATCAACGAGCGCAATGGCGTACTTTTCACTTAAAAGCTAAGACATGCCGTCCAAATTCCACGGCAAGAGTTGATTTTCAATTTTAAACAATCACCCGGTAGTGTAAGCGCAGTTAAATTGAAATTGGAAGAAAATCGAAACAACAAAAGAAACAATTGAAACCGAAACGTTCGTTTTATTTTATTTAAATTTTTTTCTCGTATTAGCCGTCGTTTGATTAATCAATCGTCTTTTGTTTTTCGATGTCGCGTTCCTTGTATTTCGCCATTTGTAATCTATTTTCTTTTGTTTTTTAAAGCTCTTGCTCTTCGCTGACACAAACTGAGTGATTTTTTAACTTTTTTATCAACTCTCGCCTCGAAATCTGGACGGCATGTCTTAGCTTAGGTGAAACGTACGTCATTGCGCTCCCCTGGTGTTGTTTTACAGTAAAGCTAAGACATGCCATCCAAATTCCATGGCAAGAGTTGATACAAAAATGTCCAACTTGAGTTCAACTAAGCTCATACTAAGCGTCAACGCAGAACGAAAACTTCAGAGAACAAAAACAAAACAAAAGACAATCTCTTGAATACGTAATAATATAAATTTAATTCGGTTTCGCTTTTTTCAAAGCCTTAAAAAGAAAAACAAAAGAGAGTCGATTGAAAATGGCGAAACACAAGGAAAGCGACATAGAAAAACAAAAGGCGACTATTATGAAAAAAAAAAAAAAATTAAACTCGAATGTTTCAATAAAATAAAAACGATAGATTGATCAAGGACTTAATTGAAAAGGTCGTGCAGTCGAATGAAAACATAAAAGAACTTCTAAAGCACTTCAACAGATGGCGCTGTTGACCACTCGTTGCAACCAGAGTGCCGCATCATGGTTTCCGGTTTAATTTTCCATCAATTATATCCAGAAAACTAAGACGCATAAAATTGTTTTCATTTTACTACTTCGAAACGATATAATACGAGACAATACAGAACAAATTCAAAACAATTTTAATCAAAGAAGAAGTGGCAAAGTGTTTACTCACCAAACCATGGAACTGGATGTAGAGAAATCGACGGAACTTATGACTTCACAATCACACTAAGACATGGACACTTCTGCTGATGACTTTATGACCAAACGTCTTCTAACTGCGTGGTGCCTAATCATGTAACACTTGCCCTATGAATAATTGTGATTTTCCTAGATTCATCCACTCTTAGTCATGTTTGTTTGTGCTTACGGCTTCTTTGATGAGTCACTTCGGCGACTGTTTCATGACGCAATATGCAGCTGCGTTGAATGCAGTTTTATTTCATTATTTTGACTCATGACGGCCAAGCCGTTAAAAAAACAAGTTACATACTTTTTAGGTGGGTGTTTTTATTCGAGGTCGCTCTGGCGACTTGCGTGACTTGCTCTTGACGATTTGCAAAATGTCGATTTCTTACAAATATAATATACTTACCTGCTTAATAATTTCTGCTTTGAACGGTAGCAGCTTCTTTAGGTCATGCATATGGTGGCAAATACGAAAAAAAAAGCCAATGAGTGTTTATAAAGTATATTTATCGTCGTTGTTATTATTTTACATATTTAATATTTTTACAAATACTTTTTTTTACGTATACATTCAAATGTTAACACATTTTTTTTTATAAAGAAAGTTAATCGTGTTAGTTGTAACCTTAACCGAAAACAACGTATAATTTCAATTGTAACAGAAATAGCATTGTTGTACTTCATTCAATTAACTATTACGAAACGAACTGAAACTTCTCCTCGCTCCTCCAACATACATAGGTAATTGAGTGCGCGTACCGAATTTGTTTAAAACATGTCTGTCGTGCGCGTAAAATTCAGTAATTGTAATTTACAATTAATATACATATGAAAATTTTCAATCTTCTTACTTTGGGTTCTCATGTAATTTAGTTTTATTACACAAGAGGTAGTATATAACATTTATCTTAGATATATACAGTTCAACAAGTAACAACGAAAATATTGCACTAAAATCACGCGATCAATTTACGGAACGGAACGTGGATTTAAATAAAGCCTTCTTTTATCGATAACAATTTTATTGCACGCGTTTCTCAATATGGTCTCCACACAGCATCCGTATTCTGCGCAGGTCCGCGCTGTCCACCGTTGTTGCTCAATCCACGCGCATGCTCGTCTTGTCTTTGCGCAGCCGCGGCACAAGTGCCGTTATTCGACAACAGCAAATCAGTCGTGCCGTTCATTTGTCTTTGGTTTGATGTGGATATGTGATCCATGACGGTTTGCAAGTCATTGTGGTGCCCCTGTGAAGAATGCGTGTGTAACGAATGGAAGTTGTGTGTTTGGTTCGCAGCCGAATACAACTGCGAATACAGCAAACTGGCCGGAAGTACGGGGTACAATGAGTTATTGCAGTTTCCGCTGGAGTACGTGGTGGGCGTCATGTTTTGATGCAGAGGAAAATTCGAGTTGTTAACGTGGTTCACCCCCAAACTGCTCTGCGTTAACAGATCATCCTGGACGGGACTTTCCGCAGCGCTCGAGTTATCCGAAAGCGATCTTGGACCAGATAGGGAAAACTCGGCGTGATTCGTGGAATACCTTGGCACCAGGAGCGAGGCGGAATGGGCGCTGCTTTGGTTCGAGTGCGTTTGGGAGGAGACCAAACCTAGGTGTTGATCCAAATCTGTTGATGTTGTATCGGGTAGTACTGCAAACGATCGTCATGTTACGCTGAAAGAAAGCAAGCGAGCAAGTTACTCACGTGAACTAACGGCGGTACTGCCGAAAGTATCTTGGGCGGATGATTGATCCGGTGTTGCACCGGAAAATCCTAGGGCCGGCGTGTTGAACTGCGTTGCCGTGGGCGCAGCGCAGGATCCCAAAGAACTGGGGGTAAAATATGGCGAGTACGCCCCTGCCGCACTGTAGCCCCAGTGGGAATTCGTACTGGTCAAACCAAACTGAGGCATATCTGTAAATACAAGGTACACCTAGGATATTACAACACTTTCATACCAATACGTTAAAAAATCTTCTGCCTTAAAAGGTGCATGCCCCATATGTAGGGTACACGAGCTCGGGTCACAATATGATTGAGTCTTATAGGGTACATGTACATAAAATAGATAAATTGGTAGAAGATGAAAAAGTATAGATTTTAGTTTTCCAAAGATAAGAGACGCTGAACATATTTTGAGGAGGGCAGTGGGCAAGGCCCGGAGTACCCGGTACGTTGTGAAGCACAAACTAAAATTCATCAGACCTATACGCAACAGTGTTACGTTTCAATTTGATTCAATCTACAACCTTCCAAACCATTTGTTTATCTACGGTTACTATATTCTGGGATTTCACCGCTTATGTACTTTTGTTAAGTTTGTCGTTGGTAGCTATTTATAACAGTTGAAAGCACTGCCTTTCCTTGTAGTACCCAATTTTTTCGTACGTTAGCCGTTGTTCAAGTTTAGTGGGTTTTGGTAACGATCCTGATAGATCCCGAGGGCAGCTCGCAGACGACGGTTAAATATTTTGCGTTCTGGATGCTGGTGCCCTGTGATTGTGACCGCCCTAATTTTAGGGGATTTAATGTAACTTGTCAAAAGTTCCTGGAAGATTTAGTTTTCAATGTTTTATTGCGGGTACTTGTTCGAGTTTTTGGGACCAGAGTGATGTTTTGGACGAGTTTTGCTGTTGATGCCATCGAATCTCAAGATCTTGTCTATTTTGGCATCGTTTTTGCAGAGGAAGACCTCTGTTTGTAGCTACTGAAACTCAGAGTGCACCCTCCGAAGACTACCTCCCTTTTATTGTCGAACACACTTGTAGATTGGTGGAGATCGTGTTGATATCGTTAAAATTTGATTCCCGGGCGAGTTTTGCCGTTGATGCCATCTAATCTCGATATCCTGTCTACTTTGACATCGTGTTCGCAGAGGAGGACCCCCGTTTGTAGCTGTCGAAACTCAGAGGGCACACTCTGAGGACTATATTCCACTTCCATGGTCGAACACACTTGTAGACTGGTGGAGATCGTGTTTATATCATCAAAATTTGATCTCCGGACGAGTTTTGCCGTGGATGCCTTCGAATCTCCAGATCCTGTCTACTATGACATCGTATTCGTAGAGGAGGACTCTTATTTGTAGATGCCGAAACTCAAAGTGCACACTCCGAGGACTGTACCCCCCTTCCACGGTCGAACACACTTGTAGATTGGTGGAGATCGTGTTGATATGGTTAAAATTTGATCCCGGACGAGTTTTGCTGTGCATGCCATCGAATCTCAAGATCCTGTCTACTTTGACATCGTATTCGTAGAGGAGGACCCTTGTGCCGAACCTCAGAGAGGACACTCCAAGGACTGTATCCCCCTTCCATGGTCGAACACACTTGTACATTAGTGGAGATCGTGTTGATATCTTTAACATTTGACCATACGTTTCGCGTTGCTTATTACGTGTTGGTATCCACTTATTTGTGCCTCCCAATACGTAATTGCCTTACAAAGGCTCTTGGTTCCTTCCGAACCAAAGTTTTAAAGATTGTATTAAGTTAAAGTTGTTTGCGAATTACCGTTAGTGTCCTGAGGACAAAGTTTTGAATTTCTAATGTAAAACTAACAGTGTTAATAAACGATTCGCACCGCCAATCTATGGGAATTTCAGTCAGTACCTCGAGTTTTACTAGCCTACTTGAACAATCTTACGCTAGGTGGCGCTCTCTTTACATCCAGATTTAAGCTACCGACAATCTATTTGTAGCCCATCACGTCTCCACCGAGCTGGGCATATGTTTCAAGTAGATATTCAACTTAAAAGTTTTCCCATAGAGTTCACTACTTTACACAGGGTTACATAGGTAAGACACAAAAGTAGGCAGCAAGAGTGGTGAGTCAAAATAAGTTTAAGGACTTATGGTATAGGTGGTTCTAACAATAAGCGTGACGATGAGGTGTATGATGAAGAAAGCAGCAGTGAAGACAGATAACTTCAGCAACAATTTTCCTGCTGACGATACTGATGATGATAATGCCATAAAGACTCTTTTGGAACATCTGCTTGTAATTGCTGAGTTATGGTTATTGATAGCGAATTGTTACCCAATTTATTAATCTGCACCCGGGTTTTCACCCCTCTCAGCTTGAACACTCGGAAGCACGTGCCAACAGATGGTTCGGGGTGCATGCCCCTTGCCATACTGGTGGGATGAGAATTGTCCAAACTCTACTAGCTCTGCAAGCTATGATCCAAGCTGATATTAGTGGTTAAGCCATCACTAATAGCCCAGGTTGTAGATTTTCAACCACTGCCCCCGTGAGTCCAACCCAATCGATCGGAAATCAAAGTCAAAAAGATTAAGAACTTGTAGCGCAGATACTTGTAACTATTGTATGACATAAGAATTGAATATAACAATGATAGTGACACTGAGGTGTATGATGAGGATCAGTCACCCGACATTTATAGGGTTGTTCACGGCCACTTCGTCTCCTCAACGCAGCGCACACGCTTGCAGCAAATCTATGAGCGCCGGGTGGGAGCTCGGGATATTAAAACGACCAGCGAAGCGCTTCATGTAGCGCCTGTCACACTTTCGTCAGCTTTCTGATGATGATAATACACAGTAGCGGATATAAGATAAGAGAGGTATTCAGACGAACCCGGCCCATGCGCTGAGATCGTTGTTTCGAGTGTTAGACAAAGCGTTAAAGAGACTAACCTCATCAGAGACCAGCTCGCGAACCAGAGGCGCACCCACTGTGCCCTTTCTGATATTTTACTCGTACATTGACGTTCGTATGCCGGTACCAAATGCGATATTAGCACATCTTTATATCTATCACCGTGGGGAACAGTAAAGATGATTCAGGCAACAATTTACCTGCTAATGATACTGATGAGGATAATGTCTTAAAGATTGTTTTGTGTTGTGGTTAGTGATTGTGGGTGGTATAGTCCAATCAAGGTACCTAATTTGATAAGCTCGAACGCCGACCAGCATCATCGAATAGAGGTACGCTCAATGATATGGGGCACAATCCCCTCGCCACCTCTGGTCTGGCAACACCCATCCAAACTGGTAGATTGGTGCCCAAACTGATATAAGCGATTCACCCATCGGGATGGATCTGGCAACCACTCCTAGCCTAGCACACGGCCTTTCAACTATTATCCAGCGAGTTCAACCTAATCGTTTCTACGGTACCAGTCTGCTTGTCCCCTACCCGATAAGCCCCCGTGTAAGCCAAGCATTGTCCAATCAACACAAGTACGAGCTAATAGAGGTTCAAGTTTCACCGACGCGATGTTCTTCCTTCCATTATTAGAGATTGGTTAGGTTTCTACGGTACTAGCCTGCTTGTTTCTTATCTGATAAAGCCCCGCACAAGCCAGGAATTTCCCAACCAACGAACTACGAACTAATAGAAAATCAAGTTTCACCGACGCGATGTTCTTCCTTCCTTTATTATGGATTGGTAAGGTCTCTACGGTACCAACCTGCTTGTCCCTTACCAGATAAGGCCCCGTGCTAACCAGGCATTGCCCAGCCAACCCAGGTACGAACTAATGTGGAGATTCAAGTTTCACCGACGCGATATTCTTCCTTCAATTATTAGAGATTGGTCAGGTCTCTAAGGTACCAGCCTGCTTGTCTCTTACCAGATAAGGCCCCGTGGCAGCTAGGCATTGCCCAATCAACTCAGGCACGAACTAATAGCGATGCAAGTTTCACCGAGGCGATATTCTTCCTTCCATTATTAGGGATTGGCCCCCTGTCGGGGGTTAATTAGGAACAGGTGGCAGTTCGATAAAGTGATCTACAAAATGCAAAGTGTTTTCTTAAACCGAGAAGTAGACTTTGTCATTTGTCAAGGTAGAGAGCCAGCATGAAGTAAGAAAGTCTCTGCTTTCCGGATACACGAATGATACATGAAAGGTCTGCAAAGTGGTCCACAGAGTCTTTAATAAAGTTTAAAAGTAGACTCCCCATCTTTCAAGGCAGAAAATTGGGATGCCATTTGTTTTTCGGAAAGCTATTCTGGATGGTATAGCCGACTGGGGGACAAGGAGCAGCTCGGCAAAGTCACTCGTAAAATGTAGGGCGGTCAGTTAAAGCGAGACGTAAATCTCCAATTTTCAAGATAAAGAGTCGGAGCAAGGGAACATTTTGAATAAACAAGCACCCAGATGGCATAATTAATTTGAGGTAGGTAGCAGCTCGACAAAACGGCGTTTTTAATGAAATCAAGAAGTAGACTTTGCCGTCTTTCAAAACAGAGAGCGAGGGTAAAGTAAGAAACCATTGCTTTTCGGACACTACCCTGAATGGTACGGGTAAACGTCGGATTAGTCGTTTGAGTTGCCGGGCCATGCGTGATCTAGTATCTGAGACGAGACCCGATACAGACCACACGCCGTTTACCCAAAAAACTAACCTGTATAGCTACCCTATCCCAGTTATGTGGGTAATAGATGCTGGGGTTGGTGTGAGATGTGTGGTAGAGACCCTCGTAAGCGATCGCAACTGTTACTCATCAAACGTAGCGGGAGGAATCCTGCTGACATGAATTCTAAGGAGAGGGGGAGTCCACCAGTTGGCTTCCGGTACCCCCTCGTTAGTGTCGGCCTCTTAGGGGCAGTGCCACCGCTGGAGGATAGAGGAGTATGGGCTAATGTCCGAGTACCCAGAGATACTCCTTGAGAGTAACAACAATGAAACTACCCCGAATGATACAGCAAAATGGCGTTTTTATTGAAGTCAAGAAGTAGACTTTGCCGTCTTTCAAAACAGAGAGCGAGGATATAGTAAGAAACCATTGCTTTTCGGACACTACCCTGAATGGTACGGGTAAACGGCGGATTAGTCGTTTGAGTTGCCGGGCCATGCGTGATCTAGTATCTGAGACGAGACCCGATGCAGACTACACGCCGTTTACCCATAAAACTAACCTGTCTCGCTACCCTATCCCATTTATGTGGGTAACAGATGCTGGGGTTGGTGTGAGATGTGTGGTAGAGACCCTCGTAAGCGATCGCAACTGTTACTCATCAAACGTAGCGGGAGGAATCCTGCTGACATGAATTCTAAGGAGAGGGGGAGTCCACCAGTTGGCTTTCGGCACCCCCGCGTTAGTGTCGGCCTCTTAGGGGCAGTGCCCCCGCTGCAGGATAGAGGAGTATGGGCTAATGTCCGAGTACCCAGAGATACTCCTTGAGAGTAACAACAATGAAACTACCCCGAATAGTACAGCAAAATGGCGTTTTTAATGCAGTCAAGAAGTAGACTTTGCCGTCTTTCAAAACAGAGAGCGAGGATTAAGTAAGAAACCATTGCTTTTCGGACACTACCATGAATGGTACGGGTAAATGGCGGGCCAGTCGCTTGAGATGTCGGGCCATACGTGGTCTAGTGTCTGAGGCGAGACCCGATGCAGACCATACGCCGTTTTCCCATAAAACTAACCTGTCTAGCTACCTTATCCTACTTATGTGGGTAACTGATGCTGGGGTTGGTATGAGATGTGTGGTAGAGACCCATGTAAGAGATCTCGACGGTTACTCATCAAACGTAAGGGAGGAATCCTGCTGACATGAGTTCTAAGGGGGCGGGGAGCCCACCGTTTGACCTCCGGTACCACCTCGTCGGTGTCGGCCTTTTAGGGACAGTGCCACCGCTGGAGGACAGAAGGATATGGGCTAACGCTTGGGTACCCGGAGATACTCCTCGAGAGTATCAACATTTTATTTTTTGTGAACGCTTTGTTTGAATCCTTGATTTTATTAGTTAAACGAAAAAATTACTCATAGATCATGTGTTCATAAAAGATGTACGTTCTTTTTGCATGGCCTACCTATCCTTATCAATTTATTTGGATATATTATATCTTGTTTGCGTTACTCAGTTGTTCAAGTTTCTGTAAGGTGAAGGTGTCAGACGTGAAATGTTTTGCAAAAGATTAAATTCTATCTTCATACTTCAGGTGTCCTTTCTCGTTTTTTGCTCTACTTTGATCAAAACAAACTAAAATTTTTTTGACATAATGTGTCTTATTTGCCTTACTCAGTTGCTTAGATATGCCTACTTTGATAATCCTTGTATGAATTTCTTGATTAGGTGAATCATACTGTATGTGTATAAGATTCTTTCTAAGAAAATTTATAAAGTATAACGTAGAAAATGGTAACGTGCCTTTTTAAAAATTTTTCCTCGCAGTTGGCCTTGAATTAGTTAGTTAGTTGTGAACCAGCTTCACTCGACTTGACGTATGAAAACGAGTTTTACGTAGAATTCAAGCCTGTCTTAGGGCAAAACCACTTATTATGATTTTTCTGTGAATTTTGAATAAAATTTGTTAATGAAACTGGTTGAGTTTTGTGACGTTTCCTTCAATGAGAAAAGTGAGGTTATGGTTTACGCTAATTTATTAAGTTTCAAGCAAGGCTGGTTCACAACTAACAAATCACGGCCAACTCAACTACGAGGAGAAATTTAAAAATATATCATCAGTTATTTCTTGTATAAACTTTAAACAGCATTTCAGTTTTTTTGTGTCTGCCTAAAGTAATCAATTATTTAAGGAAATGCATGCGAAATAATCTAGCAAGAAGAAGAACGAAATGAAAATCTCCGAGACGTCCCACAAGGATAATAAATAAATTTCATTACTAAATACTTTGCATTCAAATCATTTCATTCGTTGTGTAAGAGAAATGAATTAGTTTTTGCTCCATTTACAGCGTTCCGTCTCCCCGAAGGATAATAACGCTAAATCAGAATAAGATTCTCAGGTTGCGGTCGTCGAGGCGGAACGGCGAACGAACGAACGAACGAACGAAACGTCGACGATTGGGCCGATCGGAATAAAATCAGAGATCGCAAAAAATAAAATGAAACAATTCGGGTCGAAGTAAAAAGCAATTAATCCGTTTTGCGGCGGGCGCATTCGATAACATGCGGACAAAACGCAACCCTGATAGGTTTTATAAAAACGACGTGCTGATGTAGGATGACAGTTGAAAGCAGCGGGAGTTCGGTCGATATGCACATCAACTGTATTACCGGCATGCACAAAGTACACTCCATTACAACAGCCCATGATGGCAATTACACGGGCAAATTAAAAAATGGAGATCCTTTCAATTAATTTTGGAACCGAGCTGCTTTTAAGCGGTCGGCCTTTGTTTCCGCTTTATTCATTTTAAGAATTTAAATTCATGATGGAATACGTAAATTTTTACTTACTGTTGCAGTTTCCTATCGGCGGCATTCTAAATCCGGTCAAAGGATCCGACGCGGCGAAAGGAAACGGACGTTGACCAAAGGCAAAGTGAAACTGCTGCTGCTGTCCTAAAAGAGACAACACTACATTAGCGTATTACACTGTCCGATTCTACGATTGCAAAAAAAAAATCCTGGAAATCTTCGGTTCGTTCGAACGTGGGTCCTCTTCCTTGCTCGGGATAAATCATTCGTCCTTGTGCCAGGGCGTCGTATAGCGCATTAGGAAACCGCAGGACTTGTTTGTGAGATAGCAAGTAACTTCAAGTTTATGCCAGTTTGTTCTGAATAGCTTCAACTTCCTGCTATATTAGTTCACTTAACCTTAAATACTGTACTTGAACGGTACTTGCTACTTATTAATGTGAGATATTATGACAACTTCTTGCTCCCTTCTAACAGCCACCAAATAGTTTGCTTTTGTTGTGGGACAAAATGAAATTATATTTTCCATTGTTACATTAGTGATATAGGTATAAAATTAAATTTTGTACAGTTCTACGAAAAAAAAAAAATTATCACCTAGTAATAATTAGGGAACGGATTTTTTTGCGTCACGCTGTACAATTCTGTCATTGACTTCAAATTTGGTACCGCAGATATTTGCGTGTAATGCTAATGTGATGACGTCAAAATATGTTACTCCGACGCCTACTAATAACACACGCATTCATCGCCAAATAAAGAGAGATACAAATTTTAAACTTTGTCATCATGTTGGGCTCGTTTAATTGGGACAAAAAAAATATAAAATTGAGTGCATTGCTTTTTGTAATAACGTTATAAAAAATTAAATAAGACAAAAGACAAAACGACGTGTAACCATGCAAGGACGAACTAAATTGATTTCGATAAGACTTGATTTTTTTGCCATTTGTGAAAGATGTAATATGATCATCATTTATATAATTTGTGGCATACTTATTAGATTTCATGAGACAGCGTGTCTTTATCTGACATGCGTAATTTATTAGTTCCTACGCGGAACGTCATTTTCAATTAATGTCAAGCTGACACAGTTCATGGTAAATAGAGTTGTATTTTCTTGCTCAAATATATTTGTAGTTCCTTTTTATTTAGGTAACTAGCGCCAAAGCAGGGTAAATATGCGTTAAATTAAATATCGCCCAGGCTGGTTGAGAGCTCTGTCTCGTGAAATCTAGCAGGTCGAGATAAAAACTATGACAAACTCATGACACTAAATGACACAGAAAATTACGAACAAAAATCAATATAAATTATCAGAGGCAAAAGCTGAAATGTTTTGCACTCCACAAAGAAAAGTAAATTTAAACAAAGAACAATAAAAAAACGAACGTAATTTCACACTAAATAAACCGGAAGAAAGGAAGTTGTTAAGAAGACAAAGCTAAAAATAAACTCGCTCGTGAGTAAAACAAAACCGCTAAGCGCCATTAAGCGCAGTCAAAATGAAATATTTAAGGAAAACCAAATAACTGAAATAAATAAAATAAAAGCGAGAATATTGGAAAGGAAATATTAATAAAAATAGATAAACAAACGTGCTTACATTATGTGGAGGAGGACTTTGTAACAAAAGTAAAAAAAAAAAAACCGTAAATCAAAACTTGTTTTGTCGCCTTCATTTACCGTCTTGAGAACGAAAATACAAAAAAAAATCATATTCATCTTTTATAAAACGAAGATGGCGCTCTGAAAGGTAGTTAATTTTTTTTGTAAAATATCCATATTCGGTACAGGATGTTACTGAACTTGTGTCATTTATTGGAATTGTATGAACGAGTTGGAATCTTTAGAGTACTTTGTTGAATTACTGGATTGCCATCTATCGAACTCCAACATAAATAATTCATTTTGAAAAAAATTGCGTTTCAGAAAAAAGTATCGACACTTGCTTTGTCGTTTCCTTTTGTTTTATCGTTTTGAGCTGATGAAAATGTACAAACATGTATACGCCCTTTCTAAGACTTAGCAGATTGCACTCTGAAAGGCTAATTCATTATTTTTATTTAACACCCAGATTCAGTACAAAGTCTTATTAAACTTGATTCATTTGTTGTAACCACATAAAGCCGTTCGTTGTTTTCCTTTTAAAGTTTTTATTGAATAAATTACTCTGTCGCCATTCAACTATTAGGCGTCCGCCCAAGTAACACATACTGGGTGATTTTTCAATAATCCGTACAAGAATAGAAATCACAGATTATAATTAAACCGGTAAAAAATATTGCGTTCTTAATTCTCGAAAAATAATTAATCAAAATAATAGTGAGTTATCCACGATGTTAGTGACTGATAATAAATTTTGATTAAAGATTTGTTGAAAGGTCACTATAGAAAAAACGTTGAAACAAATTTCTGCTATATTACGCTCCTCGGTACATGTTATTTTCTACTTGCCATTAGCTGTCACTTTAATTTGTTACCCATAAGTATTATTAATTACCTTTAAGTAAGTTTAGATTTAACTTTTGTTTATTTGCCATAATTTCACTTTCTCAAATTTACTTGAATTGTTACCCATAAGTTGGTAAAATTTTGAATTTCGCGCCATCAGCTTTAGTTATAATTGTTTACCCTTAAGTTAAGTAAGTACTATTTAGGAATTTTTAATTAAATTAGTTTAGGTTCTTGCAGTGTTTGTCATTTAAATTTAAAATCGTCACGTATTAATGTGCATTGTTAAACAGGTTTGTTTCAATTTTTCAATGATTAACTCGTTTTAAGTGTTAATTCAGATTTAATAATGGTTTTTAAACCGAAACATGTCATTCAACTAACGTTTCCTGTACCGATGAGAGAAATATAGCAGAAATTTGTTTCAATATATTTTCTATAGTGAACTTCCGGCAAATCTTTGTTCAAAAATTAATCAATCAAAAATTTTACCCAAATACACGATACTTCACTGGTTAAAAACCAGCAACTGAAGGAATGAAAATAAATACAGTCATAAATATTTTATGGTTTTATGGCTGTTGCGGCGAGAAATCGGGCGAACTTAACCTTTAACGGAATTCAATATAACAAGCTGAAAGAAGAGCTTTAAGATATTTACGACAATATTGATGAAGGCATGCAAATGCCAATCACCTGTAGTAAATTATTTAGTACAAATTTTATAAAATGAGGATAACAGAGGTTTGCAATTTGATCACCAAGTTTATTCCCACTAGCACTACAAACTTTATTTCTCGTTAAGTTTGCCTATTTGCATCCGAAAAAATTATTTGTTTTTCTCAAATTGGCTGTTAGTTTTTGCAAAAATAAATAAATTTCATCTACTTTTAAGTAAGATTAATAAATGTGCAACAACAAACGGATGGCTCTACAACTATGGCCGCAGATGTTTATAATTTGTGATTTTATGGTACTTGTGCCCAATAAAAAGTCCACCTCTAAGTGGTCTTGTTCTTGTGAAGTTTAGTAATAACAATCAGACGGAAGAGTACAAAATTAATCGCTTTTCGATATCAGAAAGAACCGAAACATTAGGAAATGCACGTCGTGCTCGTCGTTTATGGATTGAAAAATTTCCTTTACGACAAGTGCCGCATATGGGCACTTTTGTTTCGGTGGTGCAGCATTTGCTGATCACGGACATTTTCGTCCTGCAAATGGTCGTGGCCCAAAGACAACTCTACAAGTGTTGGATGCTGATATTTTTATATATTGTCGACGAAGAACCCAGCATCAGTACTCGAAGATTGGCACACAGGGTTGGAGTTTCCCAATCAACGGCTTGGGGAATTCTCCGTCAACAGGAATATTTTACCGCAGCATTTGAGTGACATAAATTATTTAGAATTTTTAAATAATGATCTTGAGCTACTATTAGATGATGTGTCCTTAGCTGTACGACGCGATATTTATACTAGGGATCACCCCCTGATGCAGCTCGTTTTATGAAAGAGTGGTTAAACAGTAATTACAATAATAGGTGGATTGAACTTTGGCCCCTGCGGTCTCCAGACTTAAATTCCTGTGATATTTTCTTGTGAGGGTGGTTGAAATAGCTTGTTTATTCTACCCCAGTGCATACTGTACTGGAGTTGCATGAACGTATCGAAGATGCTGTTGAAGTGATTCGAAGTATACCTGATGTTTTCGAACGTGTATGGGAAAACTTGAGAAAGCGGACTATAGCTTCAATTGATAACAATGGTCTTCAGTTTGAGCATCTTTTTTGATAGGCAAAACCGGAATTTTTTTCATAACCTATGATTTACTTCCTTTCATAGGTTTCTTTTGCGGTTTATTCAAGAATTATCATGTATATTGCTTCTTACAACTAAATTACTAAATTATTATTGTTTATTTATAGTATTTCGTACCTTTTCGATTTATAAAAGTTTTTAATAAGTAGAAGTGCTTATATAACTATCAGATTTAAAAACAAGCCGAAACAGTGCTTATAACATTAAAAAATAAAACATTTATAAATAAACTTGAGAGTAAAAGTAGTCGGCCACCCATTACTTTTCAATTAAAAGTGATTTTTAATATTAAAATGCATCATGTAACGGGTGATTTTTTTAACCGTTTGGGTTTTGAAAATTGAAAAAAACACATAAAATTTGCAAAAGTGAATGAAATATTTATTTGGGCCGATAAATGAATGCCTGCCATTTACTTTTTAAAGATTATTTCATGTAAATGTTGCCCGCGGCTATGCCGTAGGTGGTCCATCCGTTAGCTCCAATTTTGGCATACTTTTTCCAGCATTTCGGCCGGTATCTCACCAATGGTAGCTGTAATGTTATCTTCCAGGGCTGGAATTGTGGCTGCCTTGTTCCTGTACACGAGAGACTTCACGTATCCTCACAAAAAATACTCTAGTGGGGTCAAATCGCATGATCTTGGCGGCCAATGGACTGCTCCAAAACGTGAGATTAATTGCTCACCAAACTCGCCTCTCAATAGGTTCATGGTATCGCGTGCCGTGTGGCATGTGGCACCGTCTTGTTGAAACCACATGTCAACCAAGTCCAATTCTTCCATTTTGGGCAAAAAAAAATCGGTAATCATCGCTCATCATTGCTCCATTGACTGTAACGTTGCGATTTTCATCATTCTTGAAGAAGTACGGTCCAATGATGCCGCCGGCCCACAAACCGCACCAAACAGTGCATCTTTCAGGGTGCATTGGCAGTTCTTGAACTGCCTCTGGCTGCTCTTCACACCAAATTCGGCAATTCTGTTTGTTGACGTACCCGTTGAGTCAAAAATGAGCTTCGTCGCTGAAGAAAATGTTTCGATAGAAAAATGGATCTTCATCCAACTTTCCTAAGGCCCATTCACCAAACAAACGACGTTGTAGTAGGTCACCTGCCTTCAGTTCTTGCAGCAACTGTATTTTGTATGGTTTGATACCGAGGTCCTTACGTAAAATCTTCCAGGTGGTCGAATAACACAAGCCCAATTGTTGACAACGGCGACGAATTGACATATCGCGATCTTCATTGACACTGGCCGATACAGCAGCAATATTTTCCTCGCTACGCACTCTTCGCATACGGGTTGGTGGATTAATGTCCAATAAAGTGAAACTGGTGCGAAATTTGGTCACAACAGCTGGTGGGTCGATTATGACGACCATAAAATGGACGTAATTTACGAAACACAATTCTCACACTGCACGAATTTTGATAATAAAATTCAATGATTTACAAGCGTTGTTCGTTTGTTAGTCTATTCATGGTGAAATGGCAAACCTCACTGAGCATTTTTGTCATTGCCACATGTCACGAATCTTTTTTGTACACTGCAAAAATTTACACTGAAAAACCAAATAGCAAAAAAATCACCTGTTACAATACTATCACTCAAATTAAAGAAAAAATACTGCTTAATTAATTTTATTAAAAAGAAATTGTTACCAACCATCAAGAGAGCTTTTCTTTTATTGGAAGTGCCTTATGTGGAATGGTTTGCAGCTTCAAACAATGTATTGTTTCAAGAGTGCTATGAAACAGTTGAATGCGTGGCACTTGCAATTTGTTGGCATTGTATCTTTCAAGTTTTCTTCCAACAGTATTAAAATTAGTGAAAATATGAATACACCGTCTGAAATTGCAGCTCAAGTTGTTGCTCTGCTTCAGGCTGGTAACAGTCCGCGGTTTGTAGCTCGGCAACTGAACATGACGCGTTCTACTGTTCAAAACGTTTTTAGAAGGTTTTTAGAAACTGGTCGGTACGTGGCTAGAGCGAAAACAGGCAGACCAAGAGCAACTTCAGTACGGGATGACCGCTTTATTAGAATGACCTCGTTGCGGAATCGCATGGTAAATGCTGTCCAGCTTAAACAAGAACTTCTGGACGTCAGAGGAGTAACAGTAAGTCGCTGGACTCTTAGAAGAAGACTTCTTGAAAATAGGCAAAGGTGCCGGAAACCTGCAACGGGTCCAAAATTGACGGTAGTGCATCATGCAGAACGCCTACGTTTTGCTCGTGAGCACATAAACTGGACGTTGGAGCAATGGAACTCTGTGTTCTTTTCAGACGAGACCAAGATTTGTCCATATGGTAGCGATAAATTTACCATCGTCAAAGAGAACGACTTCTACAGTGCTGCATAGTGCAGCAAGTCGTTTTTGGAGGAGGTTCATGCATATTTTGGAGAGGCATTTCTCTTCAAGCAAAAACCGAACTGGCCTATATCCCCACAGGTAACCTAGGCGGTTTAACTGCTCAACGCCATATTCATGAAGTTTTAGATGAGCATGTTGTCCCCTATGCTGGCTCTATTGCCAGAAATTAATGCAATCGGCCTATAGTTAGAGATTTCATTCCTATTTCCCTGTTTATGTATCGGCTTTATGACCATTGTTTTTAGTTGACTCGGAAAAGTTCCTGTTTGAAAACATTGATGTATTAGGAGACAAAGCGGTGAAGTCAGTATATCTTTACAATACTTCAATAATTTAGTGGATACTTCAACGAAACCCACCGATGATGTATTCTTCAAATTTACAATTATATTACGAACTTCCATAGCATTCGTGGAGGTGGAGAAACATACTTCTGTCATGAATTGGAATGTTATTGCGATCAAATGCCCCCTGCGTCCTATCGTTTCCTATCCCAGAGAAAAATACATTCAGTTTTTCTAATGTTTGTTCTACACTCTCAGAATTACCTTAAAATTTGAAGTATTTTCTTTTTCGTGATTTGCTTTACCAATTTCCGTGTGGCATTAATTTTATTGTTTGATGACCTCTGAATTGGCAGATTTCTTTGTTTTCCTTATACATTGTTTTACATATCGGCGAGTAAAGCTCTCTTTGAGTGCATCCCAGAGTTAATCCTTTAAACAATTGCCTGTTTATTTTAAGTTTTCCTTTCAAGTCTTCATTTAGCCATAATGTGTTTTGTTTTTTTTTTTTTTGATTAAGGTTCTTTTTTACGGACAGACTTCCTCCACTGTATTTTGAATTGCTTCTAAGAATATGTTTGTATTATATTTGTATTTGGACATTTACTATTTAAAATTTCATCCAGGATAATTTTTTTAATTTATTTCCGATGTTCCTTATATTTGAGATTGTGACATGTCGTTTCATTCTATATTTCTGTCTTGCTTATGTAAAATTCCTATTGAAAGAAATCTCTTGTCCATAACGATAAGATAAGCCCGGTTTCTGTATTAAGATATCATAATTGTCAATGTTGACGAAAATCAATTGTTGTGGATAAGCTTTTTGTAATTCTTGTGGGTTTCAATATTGTCGACACCAAACCAAACGTTTCAGTTACATTTAAGAATTGTTTCACTCTTTGATTTTCCATGTTTTGAAAGTCTATATTAAAATCACCACATAACAATAACTTATGGTATTTTAATTTATTTGTTAATGAAGATAGCAAATTTTCCAATGTCAACAAACATTCTTCATCACTTAAATTTTTCAGGAAACAACCAAATCTTGCACAAAAAAAAAGGGTAGCGTAAAATGCCCCCCCCCCCCACGGAGGTGCATGCATAAAGGTCTACGACGATATATATTTATTATTATTAATTGTTGAGTTGTAATCTCTACAGCACTAATTTCAATCGATAATTCTTTGCTTTTTTGTTTCAGGTCCTCCAATTCGTGAAACTGGAGATCATCGTGGACCTTTATGCATGCATCTCCGTGGGGAAGGGGGGGCATTTTACGCTACCCTATTTTTTGTACAAGATTTGGTTCAGTTTCCTGAAAAATTTAAGTGATGCGGTAAACTGTATGAAAAGTTAAATTGAATGAGAAAAATAGAACGCGTTCTATATTCATCTTAATTCACGCTTGTTGTAAAACTTTAAAGCCGAAGGTAGTAGGCAAGGAGGGCCGCATTCGTGCCTTATTTATAAAATAATAAATCGTCTTAAATTCTTCCCGAACCTGTTGCTCTACGCAAACTTAGAAAATGCCACCGGATTCGGCCGCAGACACGTTCCGTCTTATTTAGTGAACGTTTGTTCCGTCGTCGTACTCCCGTTCCCGTTCCCGTTCCTGCCGACGACAACTTTGTTTCGTGAGGTGTGGTATTTATACGTCCTTATCCCAGACTGAAATATTGTGTTGTTTTGTCTGCTATTTTTGGCCGACAATTTCTTTTTTTTTCTGGGTTAACTCGGTTTCATTTCGGGTTTCAATTACTCACAAGAAACCATCACCACCTGCAGGCGATTAATCTATCGCAGTTATAAACATTGTGTTACAAAGACGTATAGACATCGAAGTTATTTATTTCACGACACGAACAGTTAGAGGAACTTTATCAATTCTGTCAGTAGCCAACACCCCAGCAAAGGCTGCAACTTTAATTTCCCTTGGACCGTCGTCCAATCCGCCCTCCCCCCCTTTCGATTATACGATCGATTAAAACCGAGATTACTTACTAATTATATTAATCAATTAAATCGTTGGAAAAAAAATTTAAGCCCTGCAATAACCCGCCGACGCCGTCGGTTCCGGCGACGGGCGACGGCGGCGACGGCTGCTCCGACATGTGCGTACATTTGTCCGTCTAAAAAAGTTTTAGTGCATTTTTAAGTTTTATGTATTTTGTTTTTAAATAAACAGCACTTAAAAAAATAATAATAACAAACATATGTAAGGCGATACCGTTGCGCGCTTGCTGCGAGGCGCTGCAACAACGAACGCATTTTATTTTTGGTTTCGTTAACAAGGAACATTTACACTTCCCTCAATTTAATTTTATTGATGGATCATCACATTTCGAAACATGTACGGGCTATTGTAAACGTGGAAATTCAGTGATTGACTGAAAGATTTTCGTACGTAATTTGCAGTTAATCGTGATGAAAAAAAAGTTAACATTACAGCTACAGATCCTGAAAATAACGTCCGAAGCTTAAGTGGTGCTCTTAGCATAATGGTACTTGGAACAACAGCAACAATGTTCAGGCAGGCACCTCTGTAAATCATGCGAAATGAATGTAAATTGAAGGACTGGGGCAGGATGGTATGAAAAGGGTCAGAAGCTCGCGCAGATGAGCTAGTTCTAATTAATTAATCAACCGATTCAATTCATTAATTCAGTTTTAGAGCTCTTGCAAATTTAGGGAAATTCTCCGCCGATGAATATTCACTCGTGTATACTATGCAGGAGGAGAAGAGCATTACGACGATTACACACACAGGTTTTTGTTCTTGAATCCATTCCTCGTCGACATATTATATTTTTTTCAAATACTCTTTCTATTACAAATTGAAAATAACGTGTTTCAAATTCCCGCTGTTCGTGTTTCGTGTGTTTCGCAGGAAATAATTACGTTTCCTCCGAGTATATATTAATTAACGTCTGTAGCAGTTGGTATCAGCAGGAGGTGACAAAACCTAACAGGACAGGGGAGTCTACGACAGCTGGACACTTTCCTGCTGACATGTATTAGATTAGGGTGAGAGCTTTTACACTTGCACATGAACGAGGAGCTTTTTAGAAAACTTCGACAGCGACCGGCTTTTAACAACGAGAGAAGCAGGAGTAAGTTTTACTTCGATATTAAAATAAACGCGGTGATTCACATTCGATTGTTTAGGGGGGCGGGCGGGGGGGGGGTGTACTTTAAAGGTGGTAGGAATTTAAACGTTGTTAAACGCTAAACATATGTCTGGAACAAATAATCAATACTCACTTGTTTTGGACCTCGGCTCTCTGGGACCATCAACGGTGACTTTGATTGCTTTGTTGTAGGTGGCTACTTGGGGTGGTTGGGTTGATATTGTTATCGTTAATGTAAAACTTTTGCCTGAAATAAAAAAAATCAGGTTTATATCGTTTTCAACCAATTCTATATTTAGTGAGAGGTAATATATTTCTTAAAAATAATAGGTTTGTTTTAATTCTAACTGAGAACTGATCTGAAACCGTTTGCGTATTACGCTTTTAGTATTGGTTCGTTTAGAATCAGTTTCGAACTAAGAATTTATTGTAGTTTCTTTCCTTTGTGCAGTAGAGATTGATCAAAGAAGCCTGCGAAAAACTCCTTGCCGCACGGGAAACACCGTCCTTTCATATTTTAAACAAATGACAATCGAATTTCCCGGTTGGGATTGAGTGAACCTGGGCCCAAGGCAATTTGCAAATTTTCTTTGAATTGTTCTCTATCCTATCGATATTACTTATCGGCTGTTAATATTTTTTCTCTGTGAGAAAGTAAATATATAGCTCATTATGGCCCAGCTAATTGTTCTCCTTCCGGAATAGATGGCATTTCTTGCGGCTGATCTTTAAACCAGCCTCGCGTATGTATTCACCGGGACACTTCTTCCAGGTTCTTCAGATGTCTTTCTAACTACGATTATGTGGTCAAGGTGGACTATGCAAGTTTTCTAAGACAACCCCCTCGAAACCCTTCACCCAAGCCTCTCGAACACCAATAGAGAATGCAGTCTTTCCTCGATCTTCAGGTGCTAATTCTCCTTGCCAGTATCCACTCTTCAAATCCAGTGCTGAGAAAACCTTTGACCCAGCCAAGGTATCCAAAATATCGTCAATGCGGGGTAAAGGGTGGCTGTCCTTTTTAGTGACATTATTACATTGCCGATAATCCACAAAGAATCGGGTGGAACCATCTTTCTTTTCACCAATAGTACCGGTGAAGTACATAGGCTATTCGATGGTTCAATCACACGATCCTTCTCTATTTGTCGAATGATTCGTTCGGCTTCAATATGCAAACACCATACTTTCTCTGTGAGGAAGTAGATATATAGCTGATTATGGCCCAGCTAATTGATCTCCTTCCGGAATAGGTGGCATTTCTTGCGGCTGATCTTTAAACCAACACTTCTTCCAGATTCTTTAGATGATTTTCCAACCACGATTATGTGGTCAAGGTGTACCATACAAGTTTTCCAAGACAACCCCCTCAAAACTCTTCACACAAGCCTCTCGAATGTTATTGTGGTATAGCACGATCCAAATGGGATTACCCTAAACTGCTTAAGACCCATACCAATAGAGAATGCAGTCTTTTAAGACCCATACCAACAGAGAATGCAGTCTTTTCTCGATCTTCAGATGCTAATTTTCCTTGCCAGTGCTGAGAAAACTTTTAACCCAACCAAGATGTCCAAAATATCGTCAACACGGAATAAAGGGGGGTTGTTCTTTTTAGTGACATTATTAAATTGCCGATAATCCACAAAGAATAGGGTGGAACCATCTTTCTTTTCACCAATAGTACCGGTGAAGTACAAGGGCTATTCGGCGGTTCAATCCCACGATCCTTCTTCATTTGTCGGATGATTCGTTCGGCTTCAATCTGCAAACAACATACTTTCTCTCGTCCTTTTTAGCTACATTATTAAGTTTCCGATAATTCATAAAAAATCGGGTAGAACTATCTTTCTTTTCACCAACAGTACCGGTGATGTACTTGGGCTATTCGGCGGTTCAATCATACGACCTTCTCCATTTCTCGGCTGATTCGTTCGGCTTCATCGCGTTTTGCCAATGGAAGCCTATATTTATTTTATGTTGGATTACAACAGTTCTCCCTTTAGATCCATTCTCCATTTCGAAAGAGATCTTGATAGCGGCACTATAACATTTTTCTCCGCTGTTTGCTGCTCTTGCGTCAGGTTCTGGGCAAGTGACATGACGAATTCAAACAGTTTCTTTGGTATTTAATTTAAAATGTAATAATATTTAATGGAGTACTCTTTAATTCTTGCAATACATAAGTTAGAAAGACAGAAAATATTATCAAGATGATGGTGATGGCACAAGGACATCAGGACGCATAGCAACAGAAGAAAATTGAAGTAAAAAAGGCCAGACAAGAATAAAAATATTGTAATGAGAAGATTTAGTCAAAAGGCAGTTACAAATTTAAGAGTAAAGGCAAAAGAAAGGAAAAAAGCAGAAAATCAACAAATTTATACTGAAAGGAACTAAATGTAAGTAAAAGCAAAAAGTATCTTAGAGCCATAGTAAATTGGATAGACAAAGAAATTAATTTAGAGTAACAAGGGTCTTTTTGAGTCAGAAAAAAAGAAAGTAGAGGAAAAACTTCTTAGATGGAAAAAGGAGAAACTAAAGAGCATTCCGGACGAGTCAGTCAGTACTAAAGAACAAGTTCGGAGAAGAAAGCAAAGGATTAGTTGGTTAGGTCACGTAGCAAGGATGTAAATCAACAGATAGCCTAGTGAAGAAAGCACTAACGCGAGCAAAAGGATGCAAGAAAAGAACAGGGCGACATAGAACGAAATGGCTAAATACTTTAAAGGGTGACCTGTGGAAACCATTGGTACAGAACTCCCAAACCGATCAATGAACAGGAAGAAATAGCAAAAAATTGTATCGAGACTCAAGACCTTTAAGGCTTGTAGACTTGAATGTATATGGGCAAAGAAGTGTGTCAAATAAGCAGGTGCACTTATTTATTAAACTTTTGAAATTACATGTGTGAACGTTTTATTAAATGCAACCTAAAAAGCACAAACAAGCAACGCAACTGGAGAGATTAATTTTTTTATTCTATGTTGGGTACCAAAAACTATTATGATGTTGAAGGTCGTGTAATCTTTTTCCAGTAATTCGCCCCGTGTCGGGCGCCACCATTAAACTTTAAATAATAAAATGAGAAATAAAGTGAGCCTGGTTGCCAGAGATTTACAAGTTTGATTTCGGCCCCTAATGGCGTGGGTTCAAATTTTAATACAAGGGTCCCATGCAATGTTCACTTATTTGGTAATGTTAGTTTATAATATAGACTCGTTCTTTGAACAATTCTACGTCGTCCTGTGTCAACCCCAACCATCCAGCACAGTAACGTATTCTAATCGTTGAAGGGCGCCTCGCTCTTGTGAAGGAGTTGAGGCAAAAGCGTGATCGGCGATACAGGGCGTTCACTTTTAACAAGATATACATCGGATAGGGCAAGAGGTACACCTGCCTTGTGAAGGGTGTGGTGAGGACCGACTTGTGCTAGCCGGTGTACATTTTGAGACAGATAACCTTTTTCGATAATTTTTATAAATTCTTTGACACTTACGAACGCACACATTTAACACTGACACTTCCTTTCCCTCTCCCCTCACATTTTTTGTGTTTTGTCATGGTATGTGCCCACCATGGGACCATAAAACAAGATGTGGGTAATTCCGAGCGACCCAAAGAGAAATCCTGAGAGAGCAAAAACGCACTCACGAACATCAAAATCACTACAATTTATTGACACCCCAACGAGAGGCACGAAGAATTACATCAACGTTACATAATTGGCACCCCAACGTGGGGCCCGAACATCATCAACAATACATAATTGGCGCCCAACGTGGGGCCGAACATCACAAACATTACACTTGGTTGTCTATTACCAGTTCATTTGCAATAAGCGGATATGCATTTGGTCATGCCCACTTCAATTGGACCCTTCAATTCCAACCCACCAGTCTTGCCTCTGTCTTAAATAGTAAGTAAAATCTAGGCTCCGTGTCAATACGATGTTAAAAATCCCTATCGAGGGTTGGCAATATAACCTCAGCAGATGCCTCTTAGAGGTACGCGGAGTGTTTCACAACTGCTGCATCCTTGCCCATTAAATAAGAAAGAAAAGAGGCAAAGTGAATACTAATAATAATAACAATCTTTATTATCTAATAGGACACAATGAATAAATATAAATAAATAGAACTCCAAATAAAATAAGTAAACAATAATATTTCACACTTAAATAACAATATAATGAACATTAAGAATTATGAAGAAGGAAACGATAACTAAAAGATTGACCTTGGGTTTAATAATTGCATCATAGTAATCATAAGAGTAATCAACTAGTGGGCTAATTTTGTTACCTAATTATTGGAGAACCCGTCCTGTAAATTGGAGATTTAATTAATAAGATAGTATACACATTAGACAAGTAAAAAATGTTATAAGTAAAAAATGTTATAAGATCTAGAATTAAATGCTAAGGAGATTAGTTCAATTAATTTTATTGTTTAGTAAATTATAAATAAATTTAAGGGTGGCGGTATTTTGTCTGAATTTGAGTGTATGGAATTGTTCCATAGTTAATATCATGTGGAGGAAATGAATCATCTATTCTCCAGCATGATGTTTTCTAATGCACTGACGTAGATATTATAAATAGGGACTCCAAACAGGTGATGCATATTCGAGTTTTAAACAAACTAAGGTCTGGTTTTTCAATTTCAAGATAACTTTAACTTTTGGTTTATTCCCATAGTATCAATTATGAAAACAATTGCTCCCATGGCAATAAACTAAAGGCTAAATGAAGATATTAAATAGTTGAGGACCTAGGACGGATCCTTCATGGACCCCCGAAGTTGCTGGATAGACTCAAGATTTGAAACCATTATATTCAACAAATTGATTCCATTTTTTCGGTTTTCTCGTCAGAGCAGACCGTACTTTCGTTTCGTCAAGTTGCTGGCATGAATTTTGATAGATGTCAGAATCTGACATGGAAAATATTATAACAATTCCACACTACTGATCTGACTGTGTTGCCAAATACAAAGGAGCACCTATATACCTCTTGGTTTTGCCCCTATGTATTATAGTCGAGCTGGCAACAATGTCTCCGTCGATGTACTAAAATCATAACCATGAAATTAAAAATAAACATAACCGCTTCATCTGACGTCTATATTTCATTATGATGTCACTCCAACTCGCTTACTCTGACGAGAAAACCAAGTGAACGGATATTAGAAATGGGAATTAAGAAGATCGATGGCTGAAAGATCAAAACATCGCTGCAATTAGATACTTTTGGACGGTTCGAAAATAAAAAAAGAAGAAACAATGTAGAAAACGAGATCACCAAAAGTCATCTTTACAAAAAAGCACTAGCAGACAAAATTGAAGAAAGAAAAAGGTTGGTACGAGCCTGCGAGGTAGAGGACCTAGCCAGGAAGAAGAAAAGGGAATTAGACTTACGCCTGAAGTAAGTTTAAATAAGTTTGTGTTGACCTATTTAGACAACTGGGTTATAAGGGTGCCATCGAGTGGATAATTAGCAGCACTTTTTGATTTGACATTCAACCAATAGATTCAATTGGCCAACTCACTTCACTAAAATAGTGCTAATACACGAAAGTCAACTACACACACTGGGTACATTAAATTACAGACCAAAAGCAATATTGCCAACTATCTCAGACTTTTTTTGAAAATCAATCTCAGAGGTAAGTAAATATTTATAGCATCATTAATAATAATAAGCATGAGTTTATCGAAATTACATATAAATCGAAAAACCGAAAAGGCAGTCCATTCCAACTTACTCTTCGACATTAAATGAGGTAACCACAAGGATTCTTCTTGGACCCTTTCTTTTTTCTAATTTTTATAAATGTCTCCCCTGATAACTTCACAGGAAAATTACTTTGTGTGCCTACGCCGCCAATAAACGTGTGGCTTGATCAAGTAACTCGACTAAAACTGTTAACTTGAACAAATTAGATATTATCCAAGTGCCCGTTTTAAATTATGACCCCTGACTATTTTAACTAGAATAGGCAACTCATCAAACATATCAGAAATAACTAATGTATTAAAAGCGCAGGCGTAGAATGTGTTGCCTATTTTTTAACGTTAAGGGGCACCATCTAAAATGGGCATCCTGTATAACTTAAAATATGTATGTGTACTGTATACAGACGGCCGTCGGATCGAGCTTTCAGAATGTGTGAGTCTACACGAACGGGAAACATTTGAAATAAAAAAAGAGAAATCATATGATATATGAAAATCTTTGTTCTTCCACCTAACTTTTGCAACTAGTCCGTTGAATAATAACTAATTATTACAAACACATCAAGATACGACCGACGTTTTGTATTCATTACAATAGAAGGAAATAATCGAAAGAAAATTGTTTGTTTCAGGATCCATCGAGTTTGTAATAATACGCATTAATCCGATGACGATGTGAACGGGGGTCGTAAGTTAAACGGCAATGTACAGGGTACATCTTGAGCGTGTGGTGCGGGTAGACCATGTCGGGACCGCGATGGGTAGTTAGCACTCGCATGCGGAATGCCGGAGGTGGCGGGTTACGCGGCTAACCGGGGGACTCCCGCCCTGACCGCGACCCGGTGCCGGCCGCCGCCGGCGCCGCGACCTGGCGTGACGCTCGCACATACTCAACGCCGGCACGTCGCTTCGACATGCGATACTCCACCGATCATTATTAAATCTTGCACATCGTTTTCTAACTTTAGCGGAAAAAAGAAAACAAAAATATCCATTTCATTTTAAGTTAAAGTTTTGGCGCCCAACATGGGGCTTACGCTAAAAAAAAGTTGAATGTTACGCCCCGAAGTAAAACGAAATATTGTTAGTTCTTGTTTAGGTTATTCGCATTTAGTGAAACGCAATGTCTTCTTCTGAGTTCACGCAGGTAATTTCAAGCGCTGTTTTAAAGCAAATAAATTTATGGTCCTATCATTCACGTGACATAAATCTGAATTCTAGCAACTGATGAAACTAAATAACGTTATGTTTGCGCTCTCGTGGTCACGGTGTCAGTTTATCTACCAACGTGTATTTTATGCATATACAAGCACGTATATGTTACACGTTACAAACTGGGGGAGGGAAGTAATTTCTTTAATTCAACAATTAATTTTAATTTAGTTCAACCAAAATTATTATGCATCGATTTTTTAACAAGAACGAATCGTGAAACTCCACTCTTTTTTTAATGTTTACAGGATGGAGCAAAATACTTGCACAAATTTGTAGAGAAGAGCTTCTCGCATATAAACAAAAAAAGTCTGGGAGAGCTGTTTATGAGTTACAATGGAGCTTGGGGTTTTAAGCAAAAATCTGTTGATTAAATGGTCTTATTACACCGCACAACAAAACTGATCGTTTCATCTATTGTACGAGCTACTTAAAAACATCCTCAGTTTGTCGCTGTCAGCTCGAATTAATGAGACATCGAAATCAAAGTTTTTTGGAAGTTATCTCAATACTTCTATCACTACACTTAAATTAGTGAGTTTCTATCAGTCTAGCGATATGGCGTCGACTTGGAGAAGGTGTATGAATATTCCGGAATATTTTTGTTTCATTTGTGGTGAATACATGTTTAAAGAAAACCGTCTCAAGATATCGCAGTTTATAAAAGGAACTCATTTTGAGTACTTTGGATTTCCCCTAGAGACACAAAACAAGACCTGGTGTCCTAATTTAGTATGTAAAATCTTTGTGCTAATGGGCAACTAAAAAAAGGACCTTTGTTAAATTCCTTATGCCAATGATTCATACATTCAACAGCCCTTTGTGTATCACTTGGTGAAAAACTATAAAAAGTTGAGTATCATCAGCATAAATATAATAAGAAAAATGAATTAAAATTAGATATGATGTATATATGGCATACAATAATGGCCCAAGAATACTACCCTGCGGCACTCCCGACCTAAGTTCAAGAGCATTAGAACAGGATTCACTCAGTTTTCTCTCATGTAAATAATTTTTAAAAAATTCTAGAGTATCTTATCAAAACCCATATAATGAAGATTGGCTGACAGTAAATTATGGTTAATCATGTCAAACGCTTTAGAAAAATCTAAGAGAACAAGTACCCAAATTTTCAAAGCTCGAAACGCATCATCTGTCATCTGTCAGAGAGTACTGTACTGTAGCTTAAAACCCGATTGTGTAGGAGGTAAAAGATGAAAATTAATTAAATGAAATCGTACTTGAGAATCAACCGCTTTTTTCAAAATTTTGGAAAGGACTGGGAGAATACTTATCGGGCATAAATCTCCGTACGTGATAGGATTATTGTTTTTTGGCAAACGTATAGTCATAGCTTGCTTCCCGATCTTAGAAAAAACATGTGAGATGCAAAAATTAATGATATACGTTAATATAGACAGTAGAAATGAACAACACAAAGACAACATTCTTAAGCTAATATTGTCTAGTTCGCAAGAATTATTTTTCAAAGATTTTAAAATATGGTAGACTTCGTCCTCAGTAATTATATTAAGCGATAAGAGTTGCTGCACTTTTGGGTCAGCATTACTAGAAAAAAAGTCAAACAAATCCTTACTAACAGCAGGCTGGGCGTTAGGAACAAAGGACGAATTTATAGCATTGACGTCAGATATATGCAGAGGAACGGCAACCGATTTCTTTTTGTTATATATATTTAAAGCACTAAGATCATTCCACATTGTGCGAGAATCATTAATTTTGGCACTTTGTTCTATATAGGCTTTTTTTTCTCTACGTATAGAAACCGTAGTAAAGTTACGAAGCATTTTATAATAATTCATATGCGCTATTTCAGCAGTTCTTTTGGCCTTTTAAGCGCATCATTACTTATCTTCATCATATACCTAATAATCCATGGTGCTTTAGGTTTCTTAAACATACCAACTTTATAAATAAGGTGCATTTATATCAAAAATTGACGTTAAATTACTATTAAAAAAATAGACAATATCCTCAATATTCCCCAATTCAAAAATCAAATCCCACCGCATAAGTTAAAGATCCAATAAAACCTTGCGTAGTCAAAATTATAAAAATTACGAAATTTACGACTAGTCAATTACTTGTTTCAAACCAAAAGAATCAAAAACACCCTGCAACTGTTCACTAGACGAAGAATTGCTTAGCATATCCATATAAATTACCGGTACAAATTAAATCTTTGCTATTAACTATTAAGTATTGGAATAAAAAGAGAATCTTCAACATACGGTGGTTTATAAATGACCCCAATAGTTAAACTCAGCTTATTAAGTGAAGTTACCCAAAAAGCTTCAACATCTGACGCATCAGAGATCGGAATTTTCAAGTTTAAGTTCTGAGAAGTCGAAAGCTGATATCTTTGATAGTCCACAGATCAGGAAGCTTTTAAAAGATTTGAATTTTACAATTTCTATAAACAATGTTGCTTTCTTTCTCGGAAATAATAAGGCAGAAAACTATTCCCAGCTGGTCGAAGACATGCTAACTAACTACCAATAGCTTGATTGCTATATGAGCATCAAGGTTCGCTTTTCTGAAATTTAGGTGATTTAAGCGAAGAACAGGGAGAAGGTTCCAACAGTCCATCCAGACATGGAAGAACGCTAGCAAGACTATTGGGATGTTCATATGATGATTGACTATTGTTGGAATCTTCAAAGGAGTTCTCAAAAGACTGTTTATGCTTGCCAATTTTATAAAAGAAGTTTTTATCTCTTTAAATTTACTTAGTAAAATGTTAAATTTCAAAATCTTTCAGTTTTTGACAAAACTATCTCTGCTTGATATTTCAAAAACTAGAGCTATTGCAATAAAACTGACTCTAGTTCTTTAATGAGAGTCAATACTTCATTCAAAATCATGAATAATACTGGACACAACAGAAATGCCGTTGTCCGGTGTTATAATTACTGTTTACATTCAACGAGAGTAAGACAAATCTCATTTCTTTAATGACTTCCGGTGGGACCGGGTCACTTATTCTTCTTCTCATTACCAAAGAACTTCTCATTGCGTTTCTTGTTGCTGATGTCCTCGTTGTTGTTTTGTAGAAATGTCGATAAAAGAAGAATAAATGACACGCTACCCCCTGGAAGCTATAAGAAAGATGGATGGGGGTTATGAAGATCTTCAATCTACGACCTCATATTTTATTTCAAACTGTCCTCAAGTTTTCCTTTTCAAAGACTTAAGGATGATCACGATTGCGCGCCCAAGTTCATTCGAAGGTATAGTTTTCGAATACACTCCAGGAGAAATTAAACGGGACGAATAAAATGACGAAAAATAACATAGAATTATGATAAACAAATAATAAAGCAAAAGACGAATGGAAAGCAAAAAAAAAAAAATTAACTAGAAGATTCCATGCAAAAGAAAACGGCAATGAACTTGACTTATTCTACAAAAAAGATGATTGAAATAAAATGAAACAAAACGTTGAATGGAAAAGAACGACGGATGGATACTAAAAATTCTAAGGCTAACAGAAAACAAAAGATGGCCAAAATTAAATTAAAAAGTAATTAACAATGAAATACGAATAGGTAAACAAAAAGTTAAAGAAAATTGACGCTTTTTGAATCATACAAATGTCAAAGAACTTTCGAACAATTCGATTTTCAAAGGAAAACAAAAAAATGTAAAAGAAAACACCAGTGTACAAGAAAGAAAAAAAGAAATACAATTTTTATTTATTTTTTTGTCTGACGATGAATGGAAAAAAATGAAGTGAATAAAGAGATAAATTCGATAAAAAAGAAAACAAAAAACCACATACGCACATCGCAATGCGAAGACAAAAGAAAGAAAAAACAAATACGAATAGGTAAACAAAAAATAAAAGAAAATCGACGCTTTTTGAATTGTACAATTGTCAAAGGACTTTCGAACAATTCGATTTTCAAAGGAAAACAAAAAAAAATGTAAAAGAAAACACCAGTGTACAAGAAAATTAATTTGACAAGAAGAAACAAAAAAAAATATGAATGAAGTAAAAAGAATTACAATTTTTAGTTATTTGTTTATGTCTAACGTTGAATGGAAAAAATGAAGAGAATGAAAAGATAAATTCGATGAAAAAGAAAACAAAAACCACAAACACAAATGCGAAGACAAAAGAAAGAAAAAACAAATGAAAGCCGTCAATTTTCCTGTGGAGTGCTTCGTTTAGTTTTCTCTGTTTTCTTAACGCTCAACATTTCTTTTGTTTTCTGTAAAAGACCTGATTTTCAAAACGTCGATATTTCGTTTGTTTTTATGTCTGCCCATTTTATTTTTTACATATTTGAGTTTCGTCGATGTTTATTTGTTTTTGACGTTAATTTTAGTTTACTTACAATTAGTTAATTCTCAAGCTGAATTCCCTAAGTATCTGAAAATGACACCTGTTTCGGTCCTATTTGGGGCCTCGTCAGCAGAAGCGTAGCTTGAGACTTCCACTGCAATCAAACCTACATATGCCAGATTTCAGTTATCTTAGAATAAAAAATCGACAGTAAATTGGTATTAGTCAATTCTCACACAATGTTAGGTCAAGAATCGGCCGCAAGATGTTGAGACCTAAACTAATTTTTATAGCTTTTGTTTTTTTGTTAATTTTTCATATGTTTTTATCCATCCTATTTGAGTTTCTTATTTCTTTTATGGTTTGTTTATCAAACACATGTTAACTCTATCCTTCAGTTAATTAAGGTAACAATTGCCTTCAAAGTCGCTACATTGGGAGGAAACTGATAATTAGAATTAACTTGCGATTGATAAACACACTCTTAGCCGAATTAATTTTCAGTGTTATATTAGCTCTCCTTGCAGTCTTCTTTTGTTTGATGGTTTCGTGAGTCCATCGGAGGAATGTCATCAGTGTTGTTTTGTTATTGACGTCAGCTACAATTTTTTTTTTATCTTTTGTTATTGATTCTTGAATTTCCCAACGATTTTTCACTTGTTTTTCGTCCATTTTATTTTTTTACATATTTGAGTTTTTTCTTATTTCTTTTTGTCGAATAATTTTAATTTTAATTAATATTCGGAAAGGTTTCCGCGGAAAGGAATATTCGCTAGATTCCTGAAATAAACCGTGTTTGAGTTTTCGGAGCAAATCAATGTGTGTACAGCGTGTTTCTGAAACTGAGTCAGTTATTTAAACCACAAACGTAACTCAAGAAAAGAGTTACAAAAAAGGACACTTGAGATGAAAGTGATTGCTATTTCTTTTCTATTTACTTATTTTTCTTTTGATAACAATTAAAAATCGATTGTCGTTTGCTTATTTTTTTTAATTTATATAATTTTCTTTGGATAACAAGTTCGAAATCATTCAGAATCGAATGTTATTTGTTTCCTATTCATTTAGTTTTCTTGTGATTGATAAAAATTTTTAAAAATCGATCGTCATTCGTTTTCTGTCTTTACTTATTTAATTTTCTTTGATAACAATCCAAAAATCTTTGAAAATCGATCGTCATTTGTTTCCTGTTTATGTTTATTCAATTTTCTTTGAAAACAGTATTCAAAAATCCTTCAAAATCGATCGTCATTTGTTTTCTATTTGTTATTTATTCAATTTTGTTTTGATATCAGTCCAAGATTAATCAAAATCGATAGTCATTTGTTTTGAATTTAATTTTCTTTGGAAAACAGTCCGAAATCATCGATTAATAACAATTAAAAAATCGATCGTCATTTGTTTCCAGTTTTTATTTATTCAATTTTCTTTGGAGACAGTTTTCAAAAATGCTTCAAAATCGATCATCATTTGTTTTCCATTTGTTATTTATTCAATTTTGTTTTGATATCAGTCCAAAATTAATCAAAATCGATAGTCATTTGTTTTGAATTTTTTCTAAAAAATTAATTTAATTTTCTTTGGAAAACAGTTCGAAATCATCGATTAATAACAATTACAAAATCGATCGTCATTTGTTTCCAGTTTTTATTTATTCAATTTTCTTTGGAGACAGTTTTCAAAAATGCTTCAAAATCGATCGTCATTTGTTTTCCATTTGTTATTTATTCAATTTTGTTTTGATATCAGTCCAAGATTAATCAAAATCGATAGTCATTTGTTTTGAATTTTTTCTAAAAAATTTATTTAATTTTCCTTGGAAAACAGTTCGAAATCATCGATTAATAACAATTAAAAAATCGATCGTCATTTGTTTCCTGTTTTTATTCATTCAATTTTCTTTGGAGGCAGTTTTCAAGAATGCTTCAAAATTGATCGTCATTTGTTTTCCATTTGTTATTTATTCAATTTTGTTTTGATATCAGTCCAAAATTAATCAAAATCGATAGTCATTTGTTTTGAATTTTTTCTAAAAATTTATTTAATTTTCTTTGGAAAACAGTTCGAAATCAATGATTAATAACAATTAAAAAATCGATCGTCATTTGTTTCCTGTTTTTATTTATTTAATTTTCTTTGAAGACAGTTTTCAAAAATGCTTCAAAATTGATCATCATTTGTTTTCTATTTGTTATTTATTTCTTTTTGTTTCGACATCAGTTCAAAACTAATCAAAATCGATAGTCATTTGTTTTCTATTTTTAAAACTTTTTCTTTTTTTAATAATAGTTCAAAATCGATCGTCATTTGTTTTCCATTCTTTATTTATTTAATTATCTTTTGATAACAGTTCAAAATCATTCAGAATTGATTGTCGTTTGTTTTCTATTATTTATTTATCTTTCACAAGTTTTCGTTTGCTCTCAGTCAATCTCATTTGAGTTTCTCATTTCTTTTGGTCGAATTAATGTTTAGTGTTAGATTAGCGCTCTTTGCAGTCTTCTTCTGTTTGATCATTGTCTCATGATTGCATCGGAGAAGTGTCACCGTAGTGTTCTTTTGTTTTTAAGGTTTGCTACAGTTTTCTTTTGTCTTTGTTATTGATTTTTATTTTCCAAAGCTCGTCAATTTTTCGCTTGTTTTTCGTCCATTTTATTTTTTACACATTTGAGTTTTTTTTTTAATTTTTTTTGTCGAATTAATTTTAATTTTGATTCACATTTGGAAAGGCGGTGAGAGTTATTTCCTAAGATAAACCGTGGTTGAATTTTTGATTTTTCTTTTGTTTTTAAGTCCACCCCATTTGAGTTTCCTGTATTTTCTAGTTGAATTAGTTTTTAGTTCTTTATAGTCTTCTTTTTTTTGATGATAATAATAATAATAATAATAATAATAATAATGTTTATTGGATGTAAATCAACAAGAAAAATGATCTCGTGATTCCATTAGAGGAGTGTCATTAGTGTTCTTTTGTTGTTGACGTCTGCTGCAGTTCTCTTTTGTTTTCTGTTATCAGTCTTTGATTTTCATAAATTCGTCAATTTTTCGTTTGCTTTTTGTCCATCTTATTTTTTACATTTTTGAGATTTCTTTTAAGTAATTTCTATTTGTCGAATTAATTTTAATATTTCAATTAAAATTTGTTATTGGTCTTTGATTTTCTAAAGTTCGTCGATTTTTCATTTATTTTTCGTCTACATATTGCTGTGAATTGTTGGTTTCTCGGATTTTCTTTTTTCATTTATTTTTCTTGCGCGTATTTGTAATTGACTTTTAATTTTGTTTGTTTCTCTTTTCTCTAGAGTTTGGGTTCTTTACTTAACTTATTTTTTCTTCCCGTCCGGAGTCGATTTTACAAAAATACATTTTTGACTAATTTTGGTTATATCCCTGTTCAAGTTTAAAGTTGACCCACCCGCCTTTGACATATTTCTTGCAAACAATATTTCAAACTTTATTGCTTTCATTTTTTCGCATGTTCACGTATGTTCCTTACTTGATCAGTAAACGTCAAATTGACATTTAACCTTGACATAACGTCAACAGAAAATCACAACCAATAATTACGATTTATTACTTATTGAAAGCAAACAACATTGAAAATTACGTTGAACGTGAATTCACAACTGATTATCAAGAAACCTCAATCTGCCTACCCCGCAATGTTGACATTGAAGAGAGCAAAAAATTGGAGGGATTTGTACCCGTTTATCAGCGATTAAATTTGGAATTATTTTATTTGAGATAACAACCACTACTAAAAATTAATTTTTTATAAGAACTGAGATATAATAATTCTGATTAATTAAAAGAGAACGTTTAATTTGAAAAACTAACTGTTACCTTGAAACGTCTCTATTACTGTTACAATAGTTGTTTTAAGAGATTGGGGATTCACTGAGTACAGTCCTTTAAGGATTTAAAAATTTTGAGTAGTAACTCAAAATTTTTAAATCCTTAAAGGATATCGCCCTAATTAATGACATTACACATTAATCCTAATGCAGAATACTGATATAATTAAAGTATGTTCCATTGGTTATATAAATTAAAGCCCTGCAGACCATGTAGTAGTTAGAGAGTGAGAGATACCCCCCCCCAGAAAAAAAAAATTCCATCCGTAATTACGAAATTTCTTAAATAGCGTAGAAAGTTAAAGTATGTTCGGTGTAATGAACCAAATATTTAACAGGATTATTTAAGGAATCCGGCGCGGCGGCGTGAGGCTCGACTCATTTGAGAAATTTTCGCGGCGAAAATTGCTGTTATCTTATAACATTATCAAATCAATTTGATGAAATTAAGTTCATTAACTGGTAGATTTACCACGCCCTCGCTTTCCGCTCGCTCTTCGCTCGCCCTAAATCTTAAATCGAACGGTTTTCGATTTGAAAAGAATTTTCCGTACGTGCTCGTACAACCCGTACAGGTGTAGTGGTAGCATTTCAACGTTCCATCGAACTTAACAATAATGTCACTGTTGCTGTGTGCGCGTGTTATTTCATCCCCCCATTGAAAATGTGCACTATGTATCCGTCCACCGACTGCTATTTATGATGTCGTAACGTTAATCGATAAAATGAATTCCAGATGCACACGCAAAACGCGATGATACGCGTTTTGCGGACAAAATAAATCACGGAAAATTTATTCGCATTTATCAAAAGTTAACAATATTTACGGTTTGATAAATAGACAAACTGCGGCTGTTTAGGGGAGGACGTCACTTGCATTTCATTTTTCCTTAATTGCGTGAAGAAAAAAAAAACGCGTTCGGTTAATAAATCAGTTGCAAAACGTAATTACAATCTCATATACGTAGGTAGGTACACAGAATGAAAAACGAATAAAAAAAAAGGGATAAAAATAATCGATGAATTTAAAAGTGGCTGGATGTAGCGGTGTGTTTGAGGTATCACACAAACCCTAATGGCAGGGTTAAACACATCAAGTAGTGTGCATTTTTCACCAAAGCTCACCTACACACACACAGAGAGATCGCGTGCCCCCATTTCCGTGGGCGGCACACCGTGAAAAAAGCCGCCCCACCGGCGGCCAATAAAACCAACTTACGTGTGTATTTCAGATTAAAACGGTCACTCTGCGCGTTCAAATATGTGCATAATCGATATATTTAACATACTGTGTCGTACTACACACGTCCTGTCGGCCAACCATATTATTCACAGGCTTTGTTTGGACGGCCGGCCATCGTCGGTTTCAATGTTTGTCTTGGTGATTGCATCGAAAGCTCCTCTCTTCACCGAGCTTTTTATTTAATGTCATACCGTTAATGTAATTTATTTTATGTCAAATTGATAATGTTTTACATTTTTACTCTGGCCAAACAGTAATGCAGCTGATAAATTTATTATGTTTTGTGTTGTTGGTTTTTGCATGCGATATTTTGGGGATTACGCCCGCCGCGTTTAGTGGAAAATTTTATTGTTTCCAATGCGATTTTAACGATTTACGATTTCTTCTAATTCGCCCGCGTAGTTTATTAAAATAAAACCGCTGCACTTGAGTTACATTTTCTTTCAAAAGAAAAAGCGATTACTTAATTTTTTTTTATTAAATATTCGTCCAATAGGCAAAGTTGTTACATCATGAAATATACAGATTGACTCAATATGACAGCGCACAAAGTCAAGACGTTGCCATACGAAACAATGCAAATTTAATTCAAAATACTTTTACAACCAGAAATAGCATTTTGAATATCAAATTAAGCAGTTGTTAATTGGCAAATATCACCCAAACCATACTTGGACGGATTTTCGGAGTTTGATTACGCACTATGACATTCTGTTAATGTTAATTACACTGTGGGTGATGTTCACGATCGTATGACTTGTAGCTGCATGATGTCTAATCATGAAAGTAGCCCTCTTTTATATGGATTAGTGTGACATACAGTGTAGATTCTTACCTATTTTGTTGCCATAGCGCAGTTTAGTCGGAGGCTGAGGTGAATTCGGAAGGGTATTTCTTTGAACAATATTTTTTTTAAATAAAAATTTGCGTAAAGCATGAAAAATAAACAGAGTGAACAAACTCAAAATGGGTTGAGCGCCAAGTAATCTCTTTAAACTGCAATTACTAAAAAATTCAATCCTATTCTGTAGTAAGTATCTTCAAACGACAACGCAGAAAAGGTAGCTTCAACAGCAACGCAGAAAAGGTAGTTTCAACAACAACACAGAAAAAGTAGCTTCGACGACAACGCAGAAAAGGCAGCTTCAACGACCACGCAGAAAAAGTAGCTCCGACGACAACGCAGAAAAGGTAGCTTCGACGACCACGCAGAAAAAAAAAGGAATTTTCCGTTAAGAAAGAAAACTACGTAAAAGAAAAGCGGTCTTAGAAAATACATTCCTAATCAACAAACTAAAAGTACAATGTACTTACAGTCTTCCGCTAGTTTTTTCCCAACGAGAACGATAACGAAACACGTCGTACAAACACGTGTTAAACGAAAAACGCAGTTGAAGATAAAATTGACGGAAACGACGACAATGGGACTTTCGACCCAAATTAATCTAGCCAAACTGGAACATCTCGAAGCCGTTCATCTTCAAACAAAACTGCAAAAATCGGAAACGCCAGAAACACGTCTGCAATGGCGACAGCTACGCACGAGAATGTTCTCGAGAGATTTTTCCAAGAAGAAGGAAATACATCAAAAATGCACTACGCAATTTCCGCATACGTCAGCAAGAAGTATCGATTAAATTATTGATTTTCCTCACCATGAGCGACATCTACAGATGAATTTCCGAAACTCAAATTAAGAGGCTTAAGAGGATAATTGTAAAGTTCGCATACTATCTGAAACTAAAACAAAAAGATCCTGAGAGATAGGGGCGTTAGAATACGAAAATGTAACGGTCAACAAAAAATAGGAACGTTACAAATTCCGATTCTGAACAATAGTTGGGCAAAACTAATTGGCAAATACATTAATGTTTTCTTACCCAAACCATGCTACTGGATACAGAGCGACGGACGGATTTTCGGAGTTTGATCACGCACTATGACATTTTGTTAATGCTAATTACACCATCGGATTGTAGGTGATGATCATGATCGTATGACTTACAGCTGCATGATATATAGAAATTCCGATTTTGAACAATACGTGGGCTTTAAGTTTTACTATTGTCCTATGAGTCATCGAGGCATTCCCTGAATCGGCTGCTCTATTTGATTTAAAATAAATAAATCCTTTTATGCAACATCGGCATTCCCCACGAGTCACTTCGGCGGACTCTTTGACAATGCAATATTTTATTGCAAAAATCAATCAAGACTCATGGCGGCAAAACCTTTGATAAAGCCAGTCGTTTGTTTACATAATTTTTAGGTGGGCGTTGTCGTGTAGGCGGCGTTGTATCAAATTTAACGTAATGAACTTAATGAATTGCAAAATGCCGTTTTCTCACCAGATCATCAAAAATAAAAAAATTTAATCAATACTAGTATGAATCCTTGTCTTGTAAACCGCGGTATTTCAGGTACAGTTTAACTTTAATCTTTAGTTTATTCCCATAGTAACAAGTATAAGAACAATTGTTCTTATGGGAATAAACTAAAGATTGAAGTTAAACCGTAGCTGAAATACCATGAACTGTTTTAAAAATGTAATTTTTTAAGCAAAATGATCACCAGTCAGCTGTAGAGGATAGAAACGGTGAACTTTTGGAAAAATTAGATATTGCTGAAAGCCACTTTTGCGCATTTAGATTTTTCTTTTAATTCGCTACTCATACTGGAGACTTCTCAGAATCTACTGATCACCATTTAGAGAAGATCATCAAAAACCAGCAATTTATAATCAACCAATAAAACAAAAATAAATCTAAGTATTTCTCTGTAGACTGCACACCTGAGGACCTTTTGATGGCCAATGTCAGGTCAGCGTCACCGCCAGTTACCAACCATCAATTTAGAAACACGTACGCATTATATTTTTGTCAAATTCTGGAACAAAAAGCTTTCTAGCTTCGAAAAATACTGTTCCTAACAATTTAGTGAAGGTTGAATTTATAACATCATTAACGGGACGAGTAGCAAAAACTTTTTATTGGGTTATCTGGGCTAAATTTATTTGCCTTATATACAGTTTTGGCTTTAATAGTATTAATAGTGTGAGTATGACATTTTCAAGCTTTGATTTGATATGGAGATACCTGCATGTAAAATTACATTAGCGACATAATACAAATCCATTATTCATTTAGTTGGGGACCTGGTTGTTGATTCAATTGGAGGCCTTGGTAACGATGAACATGTTAGTGTAACTTGGCTCTTGATTGTGTCCAGCTTTTGATGATTCTGCTTAAATTATACTTTTACGGTGTAAGTGGTACTCCTCTAGCTTTGATCAAAAGTTATATGTCGACCCGGTCCAATGTACTAGGGTAGGCAATAATTTATCCAGTCTTGGTAGGATTAAGCATGGAATTCTGCGAGGAAATGTGCTTGGTCCTCGTCTATTTTTACTATACATATATACAGTGTTTCTCGAAAGTAACAGATAAATTCTATACGTTTCAAAAAAGTGCTCGGATTTTTATTTTTAAATCATCATTTAGAGATGTAATTTTCAACCTCCCTTCCCTTGTCTTGTCGAATTCTGCTTTGCCTCCTCAACTTTTGGAGGTCTATTAAAGTAAATTTGAGCTTTTAATAACCCCAAAGGAAACAATCCAAAAGACATCTTAAGAGAAATTCAATAGGTCCCCGTTTACCAATCCATCGATTAGGAAATATTTGGTTCGAGATATTCCCGTACTGGTCGTGGATAATGACGAAGTTCACCACCCAGTGTTCCAACAAAGAAGTACGATCCAATAATACGATTACCTAGTCTCCCAGCACCCACGATAACCTTTTGGGGTTATTCGCCTCCATCATCCAATGAGGATTTTCTACTTAAAGAGAATATTTCTAATGAATGCAGGATTTGCATTGTCTCGCGAAAGTGCACTCGTCGATCAAAATCACCATCGGACAGCTCTTCCACCAAGTGCAATTTGTAAGGATGAAAATTTTCTCATGAAAAAGTTTGTAAACTGCATTTTTTGACGTATCAAGGTATGAAGAGATTTCCACGTGGGTTGAATGTGAATTTTCCTGCACAATTGAAATATTATCCAATTATCAACCGATGGAGGTCTAGTTTTAGGTTGATCTCGTACATATACACGGTGTTGATTCGTTTTCAGACATAGAAAAATAGCATTTTTTTTTCGGTACTGTTGGAAATGCGTTAATATAATCAGATCGAATACATGTTCTCGAAGGATAATTAAATGTATCTCAAAATATGCGGTGACAAATATTCTTAAAAAAAGGGTCCAGGAAGCGTTACGAATACGGATCGTTAGTTTAGTTCTCTCTCCGTAGCTGTGCCGTAATGACACAGATGCTTAACTCATGTATTCTTTTACATAATGCTACTTTTAATAAATAAATTACGTTAAATTAATCTGATCTGCTGAATTATTAAACCAAAATTCCTGTCAGGTACTATAATACTCCATTATAATAATTACGAAACGAAAGACAGGTAGAACTTTCTTAAGAAGCGCAAACATTATAATTTTTGAAGTTGTCACTTTCAGTTACCTAAACATTTATCAATCATAGCTTATTTAGTAAATTATGTGTACTTTTCAGAAAGATTTTTGCCGTTTTACAAGAAAATGGCTACGAAATTTAGAGTTTTAAATAAGGTGTGAAATGAATTTTGAAATTCTGAACAACACGGTGTATGTCCAAGATTGCGAACTTTATTCTCAATTCGACTTACCGTTGATGGTGATATTGGACGACGGTTTGGGTGAATTTCATTGAACAAAATACCCAATCATTAAAATTTCGATTCTCTCGGCTTCAGTAAGTCTCATTTTTGCTATCTACATAATCGTTCAACAAGTAACACACGTTCCACTACGTAATTTCAATAAACTCCGTTTCACATTTAATTACAAACAATTTAAAATTGCTTTTGCCATTTATTAGTAGAACCATATGAACACCTGCTCAAATATTGGCATTTTCATTTCATTACATTTTTGTTGAATATCCATGAGAGAAACGGTATCGCTAAAGTCGTAATTAATTCAAATTGTTGAAAGTCTAGACCATCTAATGTTCCAACAAAAAGTGCGGTCCAATAATTCGATTACCAGTTCACACGTTAACCTTGTGTATTCGCCTCCAATGCGGATTTCAACCGCCCAATAACGACCAATTTTGCTTATTGACGGTAGCATTTAAGCAAAATGTTGCCTCTTCAAAAAAGAGAACATTTCTAATGAATCCAGGATTTGTATTAAATAGTTCCACCAATGTCTTGCAAAATTGTGCTCGTCGATCAAAATTATCATCGGACAGTTCTTGCACCACATGAACTTTGTAGAAATGAAATGTTTCCTTATGAATAAAATAAGTCTGGAAACTAGAATTTTTGACGTTTTAAGATGTGAAGTGACTATCACGAGATTTCAATGTGCACCATATCAAGTTGTTTGTCTTCATCTAAAGCTGATGGACGTCCGGCTTTAGGTTTATCTCGTATATGTCTGAGATCGCGAAATTTGTTCTCAATTCGACTTACCGTTGATTGCGATATTGGAGGACGGTTTGGGTGAAGTTTATTGAACAAAATACGAACTTCCTTTATGCGTCCGAATGTCCAAACTCAATCATCATTAAGATTTCGATTTGTTCGGCTTCAGTAAGTCTCATCTAATCGTTAAACAAAATTCTATTATTATCCATGCACTGAACCTCATTTAGAATTCTGTGTACTTTCGCTAACCTTTCCAATATGCACACCTTCAGACTCCTCTGCTAATACCAGAGTTCTTCAAGTCTGCTTATATTTGCAGTGCATATACGTGGTATTAGTTTGGGTTGCTAAAAGGATCGCCGCAATTTGCATATAAGTTTTGCAGATATACATGGTATATTCTACACCAGTGGTCGCCAAACCGTAGCTACCGGTAGCTTGCAAAGGCAATTCTAGTAGCTCACAACATATTTTATATTTTAAAAATACAAACGGTTAAAAATCATGGAAGCCATATCTCATAATAAACACAAGCAGGGGCAACTGCGGTGAGTGATCTACCACCAACGTCATCATGCTAGAATCGGCTGGAACCGCAGCGCTCTAGTATTTGAGAATGATCTGGTTTGCTTAGAGTGGGATAAATATGCATTGAGCGGCGACATTGCCCTCAGTTTAAAACCGAACATCACGTAATCCACGTCCAGCAGTTGGGTCCTTAGCGAAGTAGAGAATAGTAAAAAATATTATGGCGAGCACTAGTAAGAAGGTGAAAACATACCATTTCCATTCGGATTGGGAAGAACAATATTTCTTCACAGAAGTTAAAGGCAAAAATGTATGTTTGTTGTGTAAGACTTCTGTCTCCGTTGCCAAAAAACGGGAATATTGAGAGGCATCATAAAACTGTACATTCGAATTTTGAAATTTTTGCAACCAGAAAGGAAAAATTGAAATAATTAAAAAACCAATTAATTGGGCAACAGTCAATATTTTTAAAAACAGTCGACAAAAATAAGGCTGCAACTGAAGCATCATACCGTGTGTCCTAGATAATTGCACAAAAGAAGAAACCTTATGAAGACGGGGAAATGATAGAACAAGCATTTTTAGAAGCTGCAGATTCGTTATTTGGCTACTTTAGAAATGAAGACGAAATAGTTTCAGCTATTAAATCTATGCAACTTTCTGCTAATATAGTAATGAGGCGAGTAGAAGTTATGAGCAATGATATTTTTGTACAGTTAAAAACTGACTTAAATAACTGTTAATTTTTACTGCAAGTGGATGAATCAACAGTTGTGATTGACACTTTCCAGATGGCCGTGTTTGTAAGGCTGGTTTTTAGTGATTTTACGATAAAAGAAGATCTTTTGAAGTTTATTCCACTGAAAGGACATGCTACTGGTCAGTTGTTTTCCCATTTCAAAAATATTATTTCATCTGAGAAAATTCCCATATCAAAAATGGTAGGCTTGAGTACTGATGGCGCTCTAGCTATGGTGGGTTGTGATAAGGTCTGGTGGCGTTAAGTTGTAAAGATGAAAGTTTTCCACAATTTCTCTGTCACCACTCCGTTATCCATCAGCAAGCCTTATCTGGAAACTTTCTAAAACTAAACAACGTTATGAAACTAGTTGTAAAAACTGTGAGCAAGATTAGAGCTCAAGCGTTACAAAGAAGATTATTGAAAATTTTGGCCGATGGAATTGACTGTCAGTACGGGGAACTACTTCTTCACTCTGAAGTTCGATGATTAAGTAAAGGACGAATGCTGAAACGTTTCAACAATATCCTGTTTCCCGTAGTTCAATTTTTCAAACAACACGATGAACCGATTCCTAAACTGGAAAATTCAATCTGGCTTAGAGATTTTGGTTTCCTTGTGGACATTACCGAAAAATTAAATGAACTTAATTTACAGCTTCAGGGGAGGGACAAGAACTAGCGGAAATGATTTCTGATATAAATGCATTTATCAAAAAGCTTGAGTTTTGGGAACAAAACCTAATCAACCGCGATACCAGGCATTTTCCTATTCTTTCAGAAAAGGTATCCATTGGAATCCTATGACAGTAAATATCATATAGAAATAGTTGAAGGCAAACTTTAAAAATCGTATTAAATTTTTCAATGAAATGGCTTTAGTAGCGCAATTTCATGTTTCACCTTTCATGGAAATTGATATAAAACAGTTTGCAACTTGTGTTATGCAGAACTTTGGCGAAGAGTTTCAAAAAGATTTAGCCTTAAAACCATTAATCTCAGGTACAACATTTATCTGACCTATAGTAAGTAAAGAAAAATATTCAGTTCTATGTCGTGTTGCGTTGAAAGTAAAAGCGTTATTTAGTTCAACCTATTTGTGTGAATCTGCTTTCTCCAATATGAAGTTTATTAAGAATAAATACCGCAATCGACTTACAGATGAAATTTGGATAATTGTATTCGAAACAATGCAAACATTAAAAGACTTATTGATGAGTGTCAGCCTTCTCATTGAACATGAATATTATATCAGCCCATGTTTTTGTTTAAAATAGTGCGTTAGACTTTTTTATTCACTTTTATTAAATCGCATGTAACATGCTATTGTGACTGCATAAAAGTCTTGTTTATTTTTCAAACACCTACGATTGATAGGTATAGATTTTTCTGTTTAATTTTAGTTTATTATTAGTATGTAATAGTTCGTAAAATAAATAATGTCGAAGAAACTGAGCGTTATTTCATTTGGGTGTGCTTACGTCGCTTAGGACTAGGTAGCTTACTTACCCTCCTCTAAATTTAAACTTGGTTACATCTAGCTTACAGTACAGTACAAATTACGACTTTGACCGAGTGTTCATCAGATATACTCCAATTCTCAAAACTAATGTTGAATTAATTTGAAATCGGACAATTTCAGGAAGACCATCCACGTATTTACCTTTTCGTTTTTTTGATAATTAAGTAATTATTGACCATGTTGGAAAACATTATAATCATGGATGATATTTCATTTGCAAGTGAAACAACGACTTGTGACACAGAACAGTCAAACAAAATCCACTTAAAATTTCCGGTATAATTGAAAAGCGGGAAGCGTTTAATAAGGACGAACGCTTTTTTTTTCCATCCCCCCGGTTCTTTTGAGCGCGTGCGGCGGCCCCCCGAAAACAAACGAAAAAATGCCCGACGATCAAATGAAAATTCAAAAGGAAACGTAACAGGAGAGCGAGCGACCGGCCGGCTTTAAAAAACCGGCGGTTCTAATCCTTTTAATCCTAAGTCAAAGTTTATATTAAAAAACTCCCGTTTCACGTCGCTCACTCAATTTCGTCCGGTTTTAATGCGTCACGTAGACAAATGAAAAGGGTAGACAAACAGCTTATTTTACGGCGGATTAACTTTTATAAACTGTTGACACATTTCCGGTGCGAACCGCCAGATATTTATGCACTTTTGTCATGCGCGCGCGGGAAACTTTTCCACCCCGGACTTTCTTATTACTCTACGTCTTATTCTTAGACCCGTCGTTAAAATCTCCAGACACTTAAGGAACTTTATCGTGCAATTTGATGTCCCTTATTTCGATAAGTAAATCTGATCTGAACTTACCTCGTCCACTTCTTCCGACGAACCTCAAGTCATTGAACTTGGCAACTTGGTTTTTCATAACGGCCGTCGAATTCCTCAACTCCGCACAGTAATTTTCATCGTTCCCCGCCCTAACCGTAACCACGGTTCCATCCCCAATATCACCAAGTGCGACAACTTTGAATGCCACCGGTAATGTCTTGTTCGACCTCCAATGCGGCGGAAGCACTGTACATACAAACAGGGGACTGCCGGTCCTGATGAGCTCACCGGGATGTTCCGATAGGAAATCGTTGAGGGTTCTTTCCGCCAGGATGTCCGACGTCATCTTGGTGTAGGTGTCGTTGATGATGTTGGTGCCTTCGGGGGACGCCGCGGTGCCCGTCGCCGTCTGCGTGTTCGCAGTCAGGTGCATTGTAGACGTATTCCAGTCACCGAACATTAAGTTTACTTTGCATTTATTTAATTTGGGGGTGAGAAAAGGTTTCACGATTTCATTACGGCAGTGCATTCAACATTTTGTGAGTCGCGATAGTAAGTCCAACATGATGGTTGTGAGATCCGAAAGAAGCGACATTGTTGTGTTTTAGCGCGATTTAAATAAAGCAAGCAAGTCCTAATTGGCTTCTTTTGTAAACGCGACGATTTCATTTACTTCCATGACCTAGAACAAAAACAAAAGAATAGAATTTATTCGACTTAAATAAATCAATTTTTCAATTTGCAAACTATACTCTAAGTAACTTCGAGTTTGCCGCTGAAAAACTTATAATGAATTATCTCAAACGGACACTGAAAAATGGCACAAATGCTCAACGTTTCACTATCGCTTGATAGCTTCGTCAAGAGCTATCAGTGTCCGTTTGAGATAATTCATTACACATTTCACCGGACAAGAATCTACCTTAATTATGAAAAACTTATAATGTAACAATAACTATAATTATTGCAGTTATGAAAAAAAATGTTTATAAAGAACCTACCGGAGCAATTGCTTAGTAAAGACTGAGTGTGTTATGATCGATGTTGCTCTATTTATCGGTTCAGATGGCGCTGATGTAACAGAATGAGCGGTGATGCGAAGAACGAAACGTTTTCGAAAAAGAAGAAAGTGCTTCCTTTCAAGTTTTAAACTTCAAATTGAACTGAAATTAACTTGCTTGTACAAGAAACTTTTCGCAAATTAATATTTTTTTAAATAATACTAAACAAAATATGCAGGAAAAAAATGCATTTCTTCGATATGTTTCTGAAAAAGTGTTATTTGTTTGTAATAAATAGAGAATAAAAAATCCACGCTTTTAATTAACCAACTACCATGTCTTCAAATGAATTCCTGATTAAAGCAAGCCGTGATTTCTTTATAAAGTTGGCAATGCGCAGTACAAGAATGAGAGGACAACTGTCAATAACTGTCAGTGTTGTTGCCAGCACCTGACATAACAAAAGAAAATATGTAAAGTTAGTTTTGTGTTGCAATTCTAACATTTGATAATTGAAAATATGAAGTGTCACAATTTGTTTAATTGAAATAATTGGACAGCTGTCAGTGCTACAAACCTTTAAGAAAGAAAAGCATTGAAATCCTAGTCTACTTTAATTAATTAGAAATTTAATTGAATGCACGATATTTGAATCAAAAACAAAACAAAAAGACGAAATATCTACGACTCTTCATGTTTCATGTTTATTACTTTGTGTTACTTTTATTTTCCACTGTTCACTGTTTGAACGTACGGTATAATTTATAAAAATTATTTGAAACTATAATTGATTTGGCTTGCGGTTGGAACCGCGTGACGACTGCTTCTATTGCCGACGTTTCGTTCTCCATTGCAGAAGAACTTCCTCAGGACCGCTGCTGGCGGTGTAGCTGCTACTTCTTAGTCGATGAGAATGGAGAACGAAACGTTGGCAGTGACGTGGTTCCAATCGGAATCCAATTGAATTATGGCCGCGGAAGCTTCCAAGTTAAATTATTTGAAACTACATTATTTATTTATTATACTAATTTGTACTTGTAGTTCACATTTTTTTGTTTGCTTTTTGCCTCAGTTTTGAGTCGCTCCATTTTGTAATAGTAACCAAAATTAATTGTAAAGATTTTATGATGTGTCGGGGTCACTATAGTGACTACAAAATCTCTCGCCTTCACTTTTGCATCAAAAAGAAATAAAAATAAAAGCGTTAACAATACAGCCAACTGTCAAACAAATGTACAAGTTTTGTATTACTTCCTCGAAAGGCACAAAAAATTAATAAACAAACACGAATGATCCTAGAAAAGAAAACTTTTGATTGTTGTTCTGGTTTTGTTAAAAAAAAATGACTACGACACACTATTAAACCTCCACGAATTGACAACTTAAAGAAATGATAAAATTAATTTAATAGTTAATAAAAAAAAGAGTAAAAGAAAAGGTAACGGATTTCATGTAATCTGTAGCCACCTTGTGAACCACGAGAAATGTTACAGGGCCAATAACCCAATAGACAAAAAAAAACTCGACGATGCCAAACAAATTTTTGGGAAAATATTTCAAATTTTTCGGTGTTATTTACAACCGTATCTAAAGTAGAAACTTCAAAGACTAACTTTAGTTTGTAAAGTGTTACTTTCTAAAAACCAGTGCATAAAATAGTTTTTACGCACTAGGGCGTAAAGTAAAACGTAAAATGGGTTTCGCTAATATTTTCAAAGCATTTTATAACCTAAATGTTGATTAAAGTAAAGTAAAAAACCAGAAATGATGTGATTACTAACATAAACAGATTTTTAGCGTGAAATAATATATTCAAAATATTTACTCACGTTTCGCACAACTGACACTTCGCTCTGTCAAAGTGAATAACGTAATAAATAATTAGCTTACTAATTAAAAAAAAATATTCTGTTTCCTTTTCCATATAACAAACAATATTTGAAATCTGTTCGATTGTAGAAAATATATCGTATACAACTCGTGTGTAAACATGTATGCCATTACATGTCCAAGTTTATTCGGAAGTATATAGAAAACGGCAATGGACTTGACTTATTCTACAAAAAAGAAGATTGAAATAAATAGAAGTAAAATTAAACAAAACATTGAATGAAAAAAAACGACGGGTGGATGCTAAAAACTCTAAAGGCTAACAGAAAACAAAAGTTAGCCAAACTTCAATAAAAAAGTAATTGACAAAGAAATTCGAATAGGTAAACAAAAAGTTAAAGAAAATTGACGCTTTTTGAATCATACAATTGTCAAAGAACTTTCGATCAATTCGATTTTCAAAGGAAAATGTAAAGGAAAATGTAAAAGAAAACACCAGTGTACAAGAAAATTAATTTGACAAGAAGAAACAAAAAAAAATATGAATGAAATGAAAGGAATTACAATTTTTATTTATTTTTTTATGTCTAACAATGAATGGAAAAAATGAAGCGAATGAAAAGATAAATTCAATGAAAAAGAAAACAAAAAAACCACAAACACGCATCGAAATGCGAAGACAAAAGAAAGAAAAAGTCGCCAATTTTCCTACGGAGTGCTTCATTTAATTTTCTCTGTTTTTTTTAACGCTCAAGATTTCTTTTGTTTTCCGTAAAAGACCTGGTTGTCAAAAGGTCAATATTTCATTTGTTTTTATGTCTGTCCATTTTATTTTTTACATATTTGAGTTTCGTCGATGTTCATTTGTTTTTGACGTTAGTTTCAGTTTATTTAGTTAATTCCCAAGTTGAATTCCCTATACACTTGAAAATTACAGCTGTTTCGGCCCTATTTGGGGTCTCGTCAACAACCCTTTTTCTCGTGCTACTATTTGCACTCGATTAATTTACACACTAATTACATAAGTAACTATTATTGTCACTATTCTCATAATCAAATAAAACAGTAAAATACCTGTACATGTTACAAAAATTATGAGGGAGCCACTAAAATAAGTTTGTCTAGGAAAAAGGACCAGCACAAAAGATTTTTTTTCAATATCGAAATGTTTCTTCTAATTATGGTTTAAACATGTAACTAACGCTAACTAAGCTATCAAGCAACCCTTCTTGAATTAGTTGAACAGTATGTTCCAGAAATAAGCAATCAAATTGCACGAGCATAGAAATAAGAAAAGAAATGTCTAAACGAGCAAACTCGAAAGAACTTAAAATATATTGGAGACTGACATGGCCATTTGCATCAAACAATTAAGCTGAACTCAAATTTAAGTTTATGCAGCATTGTGTAAGTCATATTCTAAGTTAGGTTGAGCAACTGGCCATGATTGAGCTAATTTCTATTCCTAAAGTTCCGACGGTTTTGTCATTTCCTCTTTCCTGAAGTTTTCTTTTCTTTCATGCTAAAGCAATTTTTTTTCAGATAAAAGTTCTGTACTCCTATAATTTTTTTGCGTGTCCAATAAATTATTAAAATAATAGATTTGTTATTTTAAATAACTATAGAAGTAAGTGAACCCAAAACTATTTATAGCTTAGTTTTGGGTTCCACAACAGTCACGTTCTAAAGACTTTTCACCATATTATACAAGTACGATATTCCACGATGCCTTTAATTTGAGATTAGAGAATTTGAAGGTCATTTCATAATTTTAAGGTGTACATATGAGATTTCAGTCAAAGGAGTTTTATTTTAAAATAAAATTTATTTAAAAAAAAGCTTTATTTCTATTGCAAAAGCAAATAAATATTTGTAATTAATTGTATTTTCAACTATTGAAGCGAAAATAAATTCTAGTAAATTGATGCATTACACTCATACTAATTACAATATTTAAGCAGAAGTTCAATTTGGCAAATACTTTTGAGCTTAATTATAACAGGCCTTTGGCGACTCACCACTTTACTTTTAATCTTATTATTTAAAATCTCCAGTTATTTGTTTAAAAAAAGCGAAAATTGCATGAAACTTTAGAATTTATTATTTATACACACGGATAATAAAAAATCAACAATTTACCATGAATATACTAAAGAACAACTTAACCTGAAGAAGTCAATCTACAACGAAACGTCGACGTTTCGTTTATACGTTGACAGCTTCTTAAATCTTATTCAGGTTTTTCAAAACATATTGTAAACCGTCTCATAAAAGGGAAAATTATTTTTATTTAAATAGAAAGAAAATAATGCAATGAACTCTAAAGGGGAGGAGAGACCGACAAGTATATACCGAGCGTCCTACAAAAAACGCCCCGAGTCATAACTCCTTTATTATAGACTAATTTTAAACAATAAAAAGGCAAATGTACAAAGTAAAAACTAGGCATTTCCATTCTTCTTTATATTTGTTTTGTTGATGTGCTCTTTAGCGTAAGCTTTTCCAGAAATCTTCAATTTTCTAAAAAAATCTTTAAATTTAAATACAAATTAATAACTGTTCAAAAGTATGTTATTCAAATTATTTTCGTTTTAATTTTGAAATTACGATTGTATTAACGAAATCTTACCTTCCAAATTTTGCGGTTAGTTAGGATTTCTCGTTCTCGTTTAGAATTTTGCAAATTGAAAATAAAATTTTCCCAATTTGAAAGATGAGCTTTAAAGGATGAGCGAGTTGTTTAGAACCGAGACACTTTTCGTTCGAGGTAAATACAAAATTGTATTTCATATCGTGTTAAATTAGTAAGAAAATAAATTTTGAGTTTTATTTTAAACAAATAATCTGTAATAATTAAAGTGTGCGATGAGCAACTTCCATGGCAATGGAATTGTTTACGAACGTCAAGCGAATTTTTGCTTTATTATTAGGACTTTAAAGGATGTATTTTTTGTATCACAAGTAAATGGTCCGAGGAACGTCACTTTAAACACCAGTATGAAAATAACTAAAAAATAAAAGTGTGTTATAAAGTTTGAAAAATATACAAAGTAGAAACCAGGAATTTTCATTCTTCTTTATATTTGTTTCGTTGATGTGCACTTTAGTGTAAGCTCTTCCAGAAATCTTCAATTTTCTAAAAAAAATCTTTAAATCTAAATACAAATTAATAACTAGTTATTCGTTTCTCAGTTTATACAGTAACGTTCGCTTATTACGAACGCGGTTAAAACGAAATTTCGGTTATATCGAACCAATTTGAAAATGGTAACCATAATCACCCGCCATTTATAACGAACTTCGCTTAAAGCGAACCCGTTTTGACAGTCCCTTGAGGTTCGTTATAAACGGACTTGACTGTATGTAAAGTTTGTTTCCTGTACATGAAAAACGCGCCCTTAAAACCACAAAGAAATATCTTTAGAGGGACTGAAAAACAAAGAAAATGTAATAAGTAAATACGGAATTATATACCGGGGGTCCTACAAAAAACGCCCCGAGCCATAACTCCTTTATTTAGAAACTAATTTTAAAAAACAAAACGGCAAATTAAATGAGATTAAAAACACTATAAAATGTGGTCAATTAATTATTTTTTTTTAGTTGCTTTCATGGTCAAACGTCATATTTTTTATTATTGTATCTGATAGAGCTGCTTTTCTAAATTCATGTGCAACACTTTCAGTTTTGGCCAGCAAATATGGCAGAAAATATTAATAAAAGAATTAAAATTAAGTGTGCAAATGTAAGTTGCTGTAGGAAAAAAATTGAAAGTCGAACTTTAAAAGAGTGGTGTTGACGTAAAATTGTCAAGCACGCTTTGAAAAATAACTGCACCATGTCCAATATTTATTTATTTATTTATTTTATTTAAAACCTGAAAGATTGGTGCACAAAAATCTAAAAGTTGCTCAAATTGACGACCACCTGCTTCAACACAAAGCTGACATCTTTTAGTTACTCCGTAAGTCGCGCTCGACAAAGTATCAGGAGGTATAGCACGACAAGTGTTAATAATTCTAGCTCGCAACATTCCCTCATTTTCAGGACGCGTTAAATAAACGTGATCCTGAAGAAAATTCCACAACCAAAAATTTAGTGATGTAAAATCGGGGGAACGTGCAGGCCATCGAACTGGTCCCAAAGTTCCTATCCATCTTGCCCCAAATGTTCTATGCAGCCAGTTAACGTTAATTCTGGCATTGTGTGGTGTAGCTCCATCTTGTTGAAAATAAATATCATCGAATTGAGCTAATGGCAATTCATGTAAAATGTCTTGTAGGCGTTCAGTACTTTTGTTGGTTTAAGGTACCATCTGTGAAAAATGGTCCAATTAATCGGTTGCCTAAAATGCCACCAAACATTTACACTGAACCTTTGTTGAAAGTTAGTTTCTACAAGAACTCTTGGATTTTCTTCACACCAATATCGATGATTGTTTCTATTAAAGAGCACTCGTCGGACCAAATAATTTTTCGAAAAAAAATTGGGTCCTCTTGTATTTTGTTTAAATGAAAATTACAAAAAACCCGTCTTCGCTCAGGACCATTTCTTCCTAGGTCATGCATTTTCTGAAGAATGTAGAAATGAAATTTGTGCTTTTTCGAAACACTGCACAGTAGATTTTGATATCTCAGTCAAACTACTAATTTCACGAACGGAGGCTTTTGAATTTTCCTGGACACTAAGGAGGATATCCAGTTCCATATTTTCCTCGTACTGGCGGTTCTTTTGTTTAGGTTTTTTGAAAGATCCATAATTTCTTAAATTTAATTCTAGCCTTGAAAATTTGCGACGATCCGGAATTTCTCTGTTTGGAAATCGCTGCCTATAGAGTCGTACTGCTTGCCTGCCGTTCTTATTGCATTCAAAATAAACTTGCGATAAGTCTGTCAACTGGTTATTATCCATTGTAACCAACAATTTTAAACAAATTTTAAACAATAATAAAACAAACTACCCGATAAAATTTTTTTTCACGAAACAATAAGCCACAAAGCAAGAAAAACTTGACTGCTTTAAACAATAACTGCGCAAAACGACGATTAATGATATTGTTTTCACGGCTCACTTGAACATTTTTATAAAATGCACGTATTGTGTAATAAAGCATTTTTTCTACAAACGCTATTAAAACATAAAAACTGATGTTTTCTGTCATATTTGCTGGCGAAAACTTAAAGTGTTGCACATCATTGAATTTAGAAAAAGTAGCTCTACCAAATAAAATAATAAAAAATATACAGAGCCATTTAAAAAATAAAAATTGTCGCTTGACCATGAAGGCAACTAAAAAAAAATAATTAATTGACCACATTTTATAGTGCTTTTAGTCTCATTTCATTTGTCTTTTTGTTTTTTTAAATTAGTCTATAAATAAAAGAGTTATGATTCGGGGCGTTTTTTGTAGGACACCCGGTATATACTTATCGGTCTCCTCCCTTTAGAGTTCATTGCATTATTTTTTTTCTATTTAATAATAAAAATAATTTTGCATTATGAGACGGTTTACAATATGTTTTGAAAAACCTGAATAAGATTTAAGAAGTTGTCAACGCACAAACGAAACCTCGACGTTTCGTTGTAGATTGACTTCTTCAGGTTAAGTTGTTCTTTAATATATTTATGGTAAATTGTTCGATTTAAAAATTCGTGTAAATAATAAATTCGTGCAATTTTCGCTTTTTTAAATAAACAAATAATAGGAGATTTTAAATAATAAGATTAAAAGTAAAGTGGTGAGTCGTCAAAGGCCTGTTATAATTAAGCTCAAAAGTATTTGCTAAATTGAACTTTTGCTTAAATATTGTAATTAGTATGAGTGTAATCCTTCAATTTACTAGAATTCATTTTCATTTCAATACTTCAAAATACAATTAATTACAAATATTTATTTGCTTTTACAATAGGAATAAATATCAAAATTATATTTTCAAAATTGCAATTACAAACTATTAAGCTTTTTTTTAATAGATTTTATTTTAAAATAAAACTCGTTTGACTGAAATCTCATATGTACACCTTAAAATTATGAAATGACCATCAAATTCTCTAATCTCAAATTAAAGGCGACGTGGAACGTCGTAATCATTCATTTACTTGTACAATATAGTCAAAAGTCTTTACAACGTGACTGTTGTGGAATCCAAAACTAAGCTATGAATAGTTTAAATAAAGCAGTTATGGCTCGAGGCGTTTTTTGTATGACACCCGGTATATAATCCCGTATTTACTTATTGCATTTTTTTTTTAGTTCCTCTAAAGATATTTCTTTGTGGTTTTAAGGTTGCGTTTCTCATATGCAGGAAACAAAATGTAAATACAGTCAAGTCCGTTCATAACGAACCTCAAGGGACTGCCAAAACGGGTTCGTTTTAAGCGAAGTTCGTTATAAATGGCTGGTCATTATGGTTACTATGCTTTTCGAATTGGTTCGATACAACCGAAATTTCGTTTTAACCGCGTTCGTAATAAGCGAACATTAGTGTATAAACTGAGAAACGAATAACTAGTTATTAATTTGTATTTAGATTTAATGATTTTTTTTTAGAAAATTGAAGATTTCTGGAAAAGCTTACGCTAAAGTGCACGTCAACAAAACAAATATAAAGAAGAATGGAAATGTCTGGTTTTTACTTTGTACATTTCTCACACATTTTTATTTTTTAGTTATTTTCATACTGGTGTCTAAAGTGATGTTCCTCGGACCATTTACTTTCGGCACATAAAATACATCCTTTAAAGTCCTAGTAATAAAGCAAAAATTCGCTTGACGTTCGTAAGCAATTCCATTGCCACGGAAGTTGCTTATCGCACACTTTAATTATCACGGATTATATCTTGAAAATAAAACTCAAAATTTATTGTCTTACTAATTTAACACGGTATGAAATACAATTTTGTATTTACCTCGAACGAAATGTGTCTCAGCTCTAAACAACTCGCTCATCCTTTAAAGCTCATCTTTTCGTTCTAGATAAATAAACGACTATTATCGCGATGCAATTTTCATTATCAAACTGGGAAAATTTTATTTTAAATTTACAAAATTCTAAACGAGATCGAGAAGGCCAAAGTAATTGCGAAACTTGGAAGGTAAGTTTTCGTTGATTTAAATACAGTTGCATTTCCGAAATTAAAACGAAAATACTTTGAATAATAATACTTTTAAACAGAGTCTTCGATTTGGACGCTCAAAGAAATCCAAATTGCAAGCACCATTTTAAGATTGTCCAAAGTCGAGATTTTTTTTTGTTTCAGTTAGAATTGGAGAAAAGCAAATGTTTAATCGTGCAGCACCAAGAAAGCTCTTTCACGTACAATTGTATTAGAAGAGATTGGAGTAGAATTTAGAATAAAAGAAATAGAAGAATCAAATAATTAAAGGTAAATAGAACATAAAGTTGCTTTATAATTTAAATCTTATTCAAGATGAAATTTATTAAAATAAAATATGTTAATTAAAATAAACGTTTCGGACTTTCTGTTCTTGGAATTAAATGCCATTCATGAATTTGTAACTGGATTTAAGCGAAAGTTTCCAATTTCTTCTCCGCAATTGTGTAAATGAAGAGGGTGTTGGAAATTTCGAATAAATAAACAACTAAACATTCTTACCCCCTTTTTCTACCAAAAAAAAAAAATCTTTCCGTACCTACTTTTTAAACGAAGCCAAACCATATTTCACTCAAGATCACCGCGTAAGGGTCGCGTTAAAAATCGCCGAAATGTGGAGGAGCGCATGGCGGGCGCGTTTTTAACCGCTCGATTATTTCCATTTTTCGCGCAAAAATAAAATTTCACGCGCAAAGCGTCGTCCGCCGCCATCAACGAAGTTATTCGGCGAAGAATGTGCGCGACAAGAATATTTTTAATTTCGGGCGGCGTGTTTTTAGCGCGGCGAACAAAAGTGCGGAAACAAATTTCGAACGTCAATCAAAAAAAAAAAAAAAAAGGAAAAAATTATAGAAGGGAAGGTGTCACGCCGCCGACGGTTGCTAGGCAACATATGACGTAATGTCAACACTTTTTCTGAATGAAAACTTTTGCGTGGAGGGGTGGAAAAATCACTCATTTATAAAAAAAAAAAAAACAAACACATTCGGTGATGTATTCATGTATGTGGCGGGCGCGCGCGGAATAGTTTTTTGTTTATACAATTGAGTACACGGGGATTAATTAAATAAGTGCTTACTAATTCTCACATGTGAGGGATCCTGCACGCGTCGCGACGTCTTAACAACTGTGGCCACACACGGAGATTAAAATAGAGCGACACAAAAACTTTCGTCGCGCATTTTGATTGCATTCGAACTCTCCTGTCCGGATTAGCGTCGAGCGCGAGGAAAAAATTGCGCGCACCTGCGGCTACGAAAATCCGCGGTTTATAAACCACCGATATGTTCTAAATCAAGTTTGGAGAGCTGAGTTTTGGCTACTAACAGTTTGTAGGAACAAGCGTATCCACGCAGTAAACATAGCCTACTATACATGTGTGATAAAACGCCGGCACCGCTTTGTTCGTCTCTGTCTGTCGAAAGCCGCACTCTAAAAACACTTTTTGAACGCCCGTCTGCACTTAACTACCATACACACATACATGAACGTACGTTTCGCTCCCAAAATAAACTAATTGCAGTCGAAAACAAGGACGGACTATGTCGTTAACGTCGTAACTAGCCCTAAATTTCAGTGGTGTACTCGTGCGCCTTGATAACCCTTTGGTTATCAGGGGATGTAGGAAAGAGACCGCCTAATTTGCCCGAAAATGTGCAGGAAAGAGAGACAAGAAGTGTAGATTAAAACAGAAGCTAACATAAAGGGGTACATGCCGGACGGAGACGCGTCGAATGAGGCGTCGGGGCGCGCAAGCGAGATCGTCGAAGTTGTGGTCAAAGCGGGCCGGGCCTCGTGGTAATAAAGGATGGGAGGATGCAAATTAGTGTGTGCCAGATGAAGAAAGCGCGAAAGCGCGGTTTAGGGTATTTGCTGGTATTGGACGAGGATGGACTGATGAACACTACGCAAGCGTCACATACGATGAAGTGAGACGGATCGCGTAAATGATCTCATGTGCAATGTTTTGTCATATGTTTTGTCCTTTCCATCCGCGGTGGATGGTTTACCTATGCTGGCTTATCCTTTGGCCGCTGAAAAATAAAGGATCTTGCTTTAAATGCAGTTTTGTGTAACACTTTTTTTTTTTTTTTGGAAACACCGCCGCAATCGAATATTTGATAATGCGATCGGTTTACTTAATTCCTTTCACAGTTAGTTTTCAACAAACGCTTTAGAAACTAATCTCCAATTATCAGAAAAATTAGTTCTTGAAACCAAGCAAAAGGTGAGCGATTGTACGAAATCATTTCTAAACTGAGTTGACTTTGACTTCTTAAAATTGACACTCAATTACAGACCGCAGAAAATCAACACAGTTTTTTCTTGATTTGGTTTGGATGTGTAAGGGTGTAAGGATAGAATTCAATAACATTACCCTTCTGCTATTAATTAACTACTCACTGAAACTCAAATCCAAGAAGTCATCAAACAAACACATAGGTTGCATAAAAATTCGACAGGTGTCGTCAACAACATATCAATGTTCATCGTTAATAATTGCGAAGGGGGGGGGGTGTCCTTGTACGTATTATAAATAATCCTTCAAAGATGGTTACTTCTGCTAATATGATTTAGAGATAGAAGATCAAGATTCAATTTAAATTTTGATGCAATTTTTGAAAAAATTGAATCAAATTTTGTACAAGAGAAACAAAAACAATCGCACTCTTGGTCTAATATGTAAAATTCCTTCAATCAGAGCCCAATCGGTTGCAATTCGGGAATATTTTGGGCCTTACATGATTTGTTAGGAAATCGTACATTATGAGCAAGCTTACGATTTCGGTCCACTTTTGTACCGGACTGTACATTCATACCACATGCATGCGTTAATTCGGAAATAATCTGTGACATTCATCCTTTCACATTTCGATGGTGTGGCCTGTACAGTCGAAGTCTAGTACATCTGCGAAATATCTAAATGAGGCGCGGGCTGAAATTGTAAGCCTGGTTATGAGCTTCGGTTAATTTAGCATATGAGGAGTGGCCAAAGAAGAATGTACGGCTACTGTGATGTCTTAGAAATAGTAAAACCGTCCCTGTAAACACTCAGAAACTTACACTTGTTCGTAGAGCCTTCAGAAAAAAAGGTTTGTTTTTTTCGCAGCGCTAACAAATTCCCTGCCAAACCAAGTCATTGGAATTTTTCAACAAATCAGGAACGGTTTTCATTAGTTGTACTAAAACACTTATTAAAGTATGCGACCATTACGACGTTCAAAGGAACGTTACTCACAATTTTGTCTAAAAATATTCACTAATACGCATTGTTCATAATATTACGCAGTATTATATAATCAATCAGAACCCAATCGGTCGCAATTCGGGGTTTTTCATCATTTGTTAGGAAATTGTACATTATGAGCAAGTTTACGAATTCGGTCCACTTTTGCTAATGAGGCGGACTCAAATCGTAAGCCTAGTTATGAGCTTTGATTAATTTAATATATGAGGAGTGGCCAAGGAAGAATGTAGGGCTACTGTGATGACCTAAAAATAATAAACGCCGTCCCTCTGAAACATATGCTTCCTTGTTAATAGAGCGTTCAAAAAAAGGGTTTGTTTTTTCCGCAGCGCTCACAGATTCCCTGCCAAACCAAGTCAATGCGCCCCTATTCGGGGTTTACATCATTTGTTAGGAAATTATACATTATGAGCAAGTTTACGAATTCGGTCCACTTTAGCTAATGAGGCGTGGACTCAAATCGTAAGCCTAGTTATGAGCTTTGATTAATTTAATATATCGCTCATTAAATACAACAATGGCATAACTCAAAACGAGCAAATTTGAGTTATAATTATAAGTGAAATGTACTTTGTGTTACCTTTTAACTGCTAGACTGTCATACCTGTAGTTTAAAAACTCGCCACCAGATGCGACAATTTTCGTTAGTAGCCATTTTATTTTATGATAGTAAATCGCAACTTAAATTCCGTTTATTTTGTAATAAAGTTTTTCGAGTTATGACGTTGTTGTATTTAATGAGCGATATGAGGAGTTGCCAAAGAAGAATATAGGGCTACTGTGATGACTTAAAAATAATAAAAGCCATCCCTGTAAACACTCTGAAACATATACTTCCTTGTTAATAGAGCGTTCAAAAAAAGGGTTTGTTTTTTTCGCAGCGCTCACAGATTTCCTGCCAAACCAAGTCATTGCGTCCCCGAATTTTTCAACAAATAGGAATTTCTCTGAATCAAGAACGCTGTTTTCATTAGTTGTACTAAAATACTTATTAAAGTATGCGACCATTACGACGCACATTCCAAGAACCGTCACTCACAATTTTGTCTAAAAGTATTCACTAATACGCATTATTTCATAATATTACGCAGTATTATATAATATTACACAGTATTATGCAGTATTACGCAATATTACATTATACATTACGCTAGAAATGCCCATACAGTGTACGGCGAGTTTGGTTAATTGTTATTATGTTCTTTAGCTGTAAAATTTTTAATGGCCCATCTAGGAAACAATAATAAAATATTCTATGATACATTATGGGTTCGGTTTTGTCCTCATGAACGTTTCAATGTAAGCTTTGTAAGCCGAACGATGCACGAGAAATAATAGCTCGTAAGGCTGTTGAAAAAAAATTTATTGCTCTTTGGTTTGACACAAGTCATACATAGTTCTAATTTTGGCTACGTTAAGTTAACTTGCACAAAATTGCGAAGTCTAAACCACGTAAGTGGACAATTTTCACAATTAGGTGATTGATAACGAGGTTTAGTCTGACTACTGCGCTGCTGATTTGATGACGTTGTGCAAATTGACTGTTTACTTAACGGAACTACAGTGTTAGTTTTTTCAGTTTGAAATTATAAAGTACAGAACGCGCTCAATGAGTTGTTCGTAATTTATTTTTGACATTTTTCAACCACCGTCAGTCTTCTTCTGGTTTTAACCGCAGTTCGATTGCCTTTCGTTTTTTCCGTTTCGATTTTTATCTTAATATATTGACACTTTTTTGTTTTCAACTCCTCTGTTCTTAACTCAGTTTATTTATTATTATTTAGTATAACGGACACTTAAAATTCGCACTATCGCTCTGCGTTTCACCATCGATTGACGAAGCTATCAATCGATAATGAAACGCAGAACGTTAGTGCGAATTTTAAGTGTCCGTTAAAGTAATTTATTGTACAATTTTCATCCTACTAGAATCTACTTTAAATTATTATAATTGTAATTAATTAGACGCACAGTATATGTATAAACATACTCAGAATAATATTAAAATAAACAACTAACAACTATAAAATTACAATAATTATTTACAATATACGTACGTATAAAATTTGCAGCTTAAAAAATTACATTTTGACTTTTAATTTCTTTGCACAATTCGATTGTCTTTTGTTTTGTGTGTGCACAGATTAGATCGCCTTTTATTTATTATTTTTAATTAATACGTCGTCTCTCCGCTGATATTCTCCTTTTTGCTTATTGTTAGTTAATTAAAAAATGACTGGTTTATAATTTCTCATTAATGAAAACAAATTGTCTTTCTACGAATGGATCGTCTTTTGTTTTTAACCACCGGTCAACCTTCTTTTGTTTTTAACTATAGTTCGATTGTCTTCTGTTTTCTTTTTGCCGTTAGGTTAAATCGCCTTTCATTTTTTTATCTTTCCATTATTTTTATCCTTTTGCTTAATTCAAAAATTACCTTGTCTTTTCAGTCTGCGAAAGCAATTGTCTTCGATCTGTTTTACGAATGGATCGTCTTTTGTTTTTAAATGCAGGTGAATTCTCTTCTGGTTTTAACTACAGTTCGATTATCTTTTGTTTTTTTTTACCGATAGGTTAAATCGTGTTTTATTTTTTAACTTAATTTGTCAATTTTTCGTCGCTTATTTAAAAAATGATTAGTTTATTATTTCTCTTCAGATTTTGTACGAACGGATCGTCTTTTGTTTTCAACAACAGGTCAGTCCTCTTTTGTTTTTAACAACAGTTCGATTGTTCTCCTGATGTTTTTTTACCGATGGGTTAAATCGCCTTTTATTTTATTTTATTTCTTAACAAGCGCACTTTATATGGTTTTTTTACATCCTTTTCGTTAATTCAAAAATAATTAACTAATTTTTTTTTGTTGGACAAAAGCTTTAATTGTCTTCAATCTTTCTTTTTGTTTTGTTTTGTCGTCAGTCCTCTGTTTTTAACTACAGTTCGATTGTGGTTTGTTTTTTTTTACCGATAGGTTAAGTCGCCTTTAATTTTTTATCTTAATGTTTAAACTTTCCATTGCTTTTATCCTTTTGCTTAATTCAAAATTAACTAATTTATTATTTTTTTGTCAGAGGTTAGATCGCTTTTGTTTTTTGATTTTATTTTTTGTCAAACAAGTCAACTTTCATGCGCTTTTGCTTTTCTATATATATAAAAGGTTTCCGAAAAGATCGTCTTTTGTTTTTAACGGTGTATAAATCCTCTTCTGCTCTTAACTATCGTTCGTTTACCTTTTGTTTTTAACTGAGATAGGTCGATTTTGTCTTTTGTCAAATAAGTCAATTCTCAAGTTCTTTTGTTTTTCACTTAATTAAAAACAAGAGGTTTACAAATGTGTTTAATTGTAGTTCGATTGTCTTTTGTTTTTAATTAGGATTTGTCACTCCTGTTTTTTTTTTTGTCAAAGAAGTTAACTCTCTAAGGCTTTTGTTTTTCCTTCACTTAAATAAAAATTAAAAATAAGGAAATGGATCGCCTTTAATTTTTATGATTCAATCCTTTTCGGTTAACTACAGATCAATTGTCTTTTGTTTTTAACAAGGTTAGACCGCTTTTGTTTTTTGTCAAACAAGCCAACTCTCAAGCGCTTTTGTTTTTCGTTCACTTAATTAAAAATATATAAAATATTTCCGATCGCCTTTAGTTTTTAACTGTGAATTAATCCTCTTCTGTCCTTAATCATCGTTTGTTTGCCTTTTGTTTTTAACTGGGATAGGTAGGTTTCGTGTATTGTCGAACAAGTCAACTCTCAAGTTCTTTTGTTTTTCACTTAATTAAAAGCAAGAAGCTTACAAATGAATCGTCTTTTGTTTTTAACTCTAAATCAATCCTCTTCTGTGTTTAATTGTAGTTCAATTGTCTTTTGTTTATAATTAGGATATGTCGCTCCTGTTTTTTTTTTGTCAGACAAGTTAACTCTCAAGCGCTTTTGTTTTTCGCTCACTTAATTAAAAATATATAAAAGATTTACGAAAGGATCGTCTTTTATTTTTAACCGTGAATCAAACCTCTTTTGTTCTTAACTACCGTTCGTTTGGATTTTGTTTTTAAATGAAATAGATCGCTTTTGTTTTCTGTCAAACAAGTCAACTCTCCGGTGCTTTTGTTTTTCTTTCGCTTAATTAAAAACAAAAGGTTTATAAATGGATCGTCTATTGTTTTTAACTATAAATTGTTTTTTCTTCACCTAATTAAAAATTAAAAATAAGAGGTTAGCGAATAGATCGTCTCTTGCTTTTAAATATGGGATCAAGCATCTTCTGTTCTTAACTATAGTTCGTTTGCCTTTTGTTTTTAACTGGGATTTTTATTTTTTGTCAAACAAGTCCACTCTCAAGTTTCATCTTTTTTTCACTGAATTAAATACAAAAAAGGTTTTATAAACGGATCGTCTTTTGTTTTTAACTATAAATCAATCATCTTCTGTGTTTAATTGTAGTTCGATTGTCTTTTGTTTTTAACAAAGATAGGTCGCTCCTGTTTTTTTTTTGTCAAACAAGTTAACTATCTAAACGCTTTTGTTTTTCCTTCAATTAATTAAAAATAAATTAAAAATAATCGGATCGTCTTTTGTTTTCATGAATCAATCCTTTTCTGTTGTTAATTACCTTTTATTTTTAACCAGGTTAGATCGCTTTCGTTTTTTTTTTTTTTGTCAAACAAGCCAACTCTCAAGCGCTTTTGTTTTTCGTTCACCTAATTGAAAATATATAAAAGGTTTACTAAGGGATCGTCTTTTGTTTTCAACCGTGAATCAATCCTCTCCAGTTTTTAACTACTGTTCGTTCGCATTTTGTTTTTAATTGAAATAGATCGCTTTTGTTTTTTTGTCTAAGTCAACTCTCAAATGCTTTTGTTTTTCTTTCACTTAATTAAAAACAAAATGTTTATAAATGGATCGTCTATTGTTATTCACTATGAATTAATCCTCTTCTGTTCTTAACTATAGTTTGTTTGCCTTTTGTTTTTAACTGAGATATACATCGCTTTTGTTTTTTGTCAAACAAATCGACTCTCAAGTTTTCTCTTTTTTTTCAATTAATTAAATACGAAAGTTTTATAAATTGATCTATAACTATAAATAAGTACTCTTCTGTGTTTAATTATAGATCGATATTTTTTGTTTTTAACTAGGATAGCTAGCTCTTGTTTTTCTGTCAAACAAGTAAACAGTCCAAGCTCTTTTGTTTTTGCTACACTTAATTAAAAATTAAAAATAAGGGGTTAGGGAGTGGATCGTCTTTTGTTTTTAACTATAAATCAATCCTCTTCTGTTCTTAAATATAATTCGATTTGCATTTTTTTTTCAATTGGGATAGATCGCTTTTGTTTTTTTTTTTATCGAACAAGTCAACTTTCAAGCGCTTTCATTTTACCTTCACTTAATCGAAAATTAAAAATAAGAGTTTAACGAATGGATCGTCTTTTGCTTTTTAAACTGTAAATCAATCCTCTTCCGTTCTTAACTGCAGTTCGATTGCCTTTTGTTTTTAACTAGGATAGATCGCTTTTGTTTTTTGTGAAACTCTCAAGCGCTTTCGTTTTTCCTTCACTTAATTAAAAAGTAATTAATTTCATTGAAAACTGGCCAATCGCTTTCTGTTTGTTTTTAACGGACTGTGATTCGTTTGTCTTGTTTTTTTTTTTTTAATGTGGGTAGATCATCTTTTGTTTTTCATCTACCACATCAGTTTTCTACTTTCGCTTAATTCAAAAACAAAGACTACAGTCTCGGTGTTAATTTCTGACTAATGAAAGCAATGTCTTTTGTTTTCCTACGTATCGATCGTCTTCTGTTTTGTTTAACTAGGTCTCGATCGCCTTCTGCTTTTTGTTTTTAATTAGCAGCTGATTGTCTTAAATTTACATCGCCTTTTCTTCCCCGAAATTAATTAATTTGATATATTTTTGACTCGAGCCAAAATTTGAAACATCTTTTCAACCTAATCGATCAATGTCTGTTTTTCTTTAACGCAACGATCGTCTTATGTTTTTGAGTTAAAACTTTCCTTTTTTTTTCGTTTTGATGTACATAGTTCACGTAACGTAAGGCTAAAATAGGACAATGAGTCAGAAAGGTGTAGAAACGTCGAGCAAATTAAAGTATTACTTCTTGAGTGTGACATAAAACAAAATGAATAAATAAAAAAAAATTTAATCCCCACTTATGTAATTGTGAATGAGACATATTTCTTGTTAAAACCTAATGGGGTCAAGTAAAATCTTTAGAGAATTTTTTTTCTACTAAATGTAACAACATCCATATTCAGAATTCAGATTGCACGTAAGCTGAAATTCTCGCATAAATTCCCCCCGCACGATAAATCTCGACAAATCAGAATTAGTCCAAATTCCAAATGAAGCAAACTGTAACACGTCGGACAACATCTGCGATTTAGGAAATGGCCCGGCATTATCCATTCTTTACTGCGGCCAGTGGTGCGCGAAAGCCGTTCTTAAATCCAGACCGAATAAGACTTTAAGGCTGCATTTTTGTGCAGTGTCCACCCCAGCGGTTGTTAGTTTAATTACTAGGGTAAAACGAGAGAAAATGCTACTCGAAATCTTGCACGAGCGGAACAGGACGATACTAAAAGGGTATGCCCCTTCATCTGACCAACTTACGTTTTAAAATACGTGAATACACGTTTAAAATTCTTCTAACTGGCATTTTAAATATGAAGCATCTTTTTAAAAAATGAAATAGTTTCTTTTTTTGCCCCTTTATTCATTTCAGTATTTTATGGTTGACTCATTGATTTTCCTTCTGGTTGGTCTTTCATAAAATATTCAATGTTAAAGATTTACATGAAGCAAGAAAAATCAAAAAATCTTTATAACTGTATTGGCCCAAAAATATATAGGGTGTCTATTTTAAATAGTAGGATTGTAGACTAGGCAACCCATAAATCAAATCAAAAATAGCTACGTGTTTTCTTCTACTAAAAAGCACTGAATTGAAACGTGTTGCCTATTTTCTAATTTGAAGGGGTCGCGATTAAAAATGGGTACCCTATACTCTGTGCCCTGCATCCTCAAGGAAGAAAAACTGAAGAGTAAGCAATTGGAAAAGATGGAGGATAATCTGAGGGGGGGATTGAGGTTTGGGAATTGATAGAAAAGCTTTATCCACATATCATAATTAGTTTGTTACATTTTTTTCACTTTACAAATTGTTTCATTTCCTATCTTTTCATTAACCATATGGTCAATATTTGGAGACGTATCCACAAAGCAATTTCAACTTTGATTGTAACGTAAACATTCTCATATGATAACTGGCTCGAATGGAAACCCCTAGTCAAAATACTGACTCTGCTTCAGATAAATGACCATTAAGTTACGTTAAAGTACGAGGATAGATCGGAAAGTTTCTAGAACGAATTAGAAGATGGCGCTACGTGCGCATCCTGCTCACTGATCTTAAAAGCGCAATTGTTCGTGTCAAATTTTCAGAGAGAAGTGCATAAACTAAAATCGTTACTATCGATCAAAGTAAACAATTCATGCTTCTTCTAAATCATGAATAAGAACGAGTTCCGTGCAGTGATAAAGCATTTCTTTTTGAAAGGCTTAAATACTAAAGAAATAAAAATGGAATTAGGTGTTCATGGTGAGTATTCTCCTTTATATTCAATGGTTACAAATTGGGCTGCTGAATTTAAACGCGGTCGAACAAGCATAGAGGATGCACCGTGCTCTGGCAGGCCAAAAATGGCTACCGATGAACAAATGATTGGAAACGTCCAAGAAGTCGTGATGAATGATCGGCGAGTAAAGTTGAGAGAGATAGCAGAGGCAGTAGGGATTTCATACGACCGCGTATATTGCATCTTACATCAACATTTGGGCATGAGAAAGCTTACTGCTAGATGGATGCCGCGTATGTTGACAATCGACCAAAAGCGAGTTCGAATGACTATTTCTCAGCAATGTCTAGACATGTTCAAACGCAATCCAAAAGATTTTTTGCGACTTTTTTTCAATTACATTACTACACTCCGGAGACCAAAAATCAGTCAAAGCAGTGGACAGCACGTGGTGAACCAACTGCAAAGAAGACCAAGACGATTCCGTCTGCTGGAAAAGTCATGGCCACTGTCTTTTGGGATTTTCGAGGAATCATTTTATCGATTAGCTGCAACACGGGAGAACAATAATAGGCGAATGCTATGCGTCGTTATTAGACAGATTGAACGACGAAATCAAATCTAAAAGGTCTCATTTTGCAAAGAAAAAAGTTTTGTGTCACCAGGATAACGCCCCGAGCCACAAGTCGGCAATTGCAAAGGCGAAACTACACCAATTACGATTCCAGTTAATTGATCATCCTCCATACTCGCCAGATTTGGCTCCGTCGGATTTCTTCCTGTTTCCAAATCTTAAGAAATGCTTGACTGGAAAGAAATTCTCATCGAACAGTGAAATCATCGAAGCTGTAAATGGATATTTCGAAGGCTTAGATGGTTCCTATTTTTTTGAAGGGTGGAAAGGTCTTGAATTGGATTAAATGTGTAGGGCTGAAAGGAGACCACGTAGAAAAATAAGTACTAAACGAAATACCTGGTTACCACCAAAGGGGTTAGTCATTCCAATATCCTAATTGAAAGGGAACCCGACTAGACGGTAACACCTCTCGGAAAAAATTGTTTAAGAGGGGGCACTCTTAATACAAAACGTTAAGGTTCCGCGTCAATGGTTGTATTTATCCTTTTCATTTTTTAAATTCTATTAAAATGTTCAATAGCATTTTCAGATAATATTCAACGAACCCTTTCTGAAAGTGGGCGTGTTTTACTTGGTTCAGAAATATTCGTCACGATCTTTCCACGAAAGTTAAATTTTGTTTTGTTATCTTCCTACGCTTTGCTGGATTCTGTTTAAATTCCCCGGAGGCTCAACTAGAACCTGAAAGAAGTTAGAGAGAACCCGGAACAACTACTTCCAAGAGGCCCTCTGCTACGGCGTTTCGTCCTCCCAGAAGGTAGCAACAATTTGTTCCCTCGATGACACCCCCCCCCCCCCAATATACTCGATTAATATCCCTCTTTTATTTTGGGTATATTTCTGTCTTTAATTTAACTTGGAGGCTTCTGCGGCCATTGTCCATAATTGAATTGGCTTCCGGTTGGAACCGCGTCATGACTGCTTCTACTGCCGACGTTTCGTTCTCCATTGCAGAAGAACTTCCTTAGGGCTGCTACTGATGGTGTTGCTGCCAGTATCATGGTTTCCAATACCTCAATAACCTAAACCGTGATACCGTGATACACCGTGGTCGGTGAAGGCAGTGGACTGGAACGATGACCGGGGATGTGACAGGTCGGTAATGAAATGTTTCCCTAGAAATCACTGTACCTATATTATGAAGGTAAAAGCCAGTACCACGATTTAGGTTATTGGGGTGTTGGGATGTTTCCCTATAAACATCTCATTATCACGGTACCTATATTGTGAAGGTAAAAGCCAGTATCATGGTTTAGGTTATTGGGGTGTTGGAAACCGTGATTACTGTCTAAATCAATCCTCAATGTCCATCATACTTGAAAACGACAACAATTTTCGACAATTTTTTAAAAATTCTGCTTTATGCAAACTGTGCTGGAGTGGCAGTCACTCCACGTTAACGCCGTCCAGCTACAAAATGAACTTTTGACCTCAGCATGTCTGCATATACCCATGAGCGCCAACCTGATGACATTTCTATCAAAGAATTCGCTAGTTTAAATTCTTTTATGTTCGAAGTCCCCAATACCGAGCCAAATCAACCCTCAAGATTCACAACTTTATAAAAGAAATTCCACCGTAAAATACTAAGTGAAATTCAACTTTTTTCCAAATTATGAAAAGACTGGAAGTCCTCCCAGTAACCTAATACTTTATGGTCCACCTAACTTCTAAGCGAGTTTTCGACCACGCATTCTCACGAAAATTAAGTTAGTGCTTCTTCTGGCAAAGGGAATCTAAGAATTTATTTTCCGTTAAGCCAGAGGAGCCCAGCCTATTAGAAGTTCATTGCATAGGGCCTGTTAGAAGTTCATTGCAAAGGGCCAAACCAATCCTCAAAATCCTCAAATTGAGTCCTCCCAGTAACGTAATACTTTATGGTCCATCATAACTTCTAAGCGAGCTTTCGACCACGCATTCTTATGCTAAGTTGGTACTTCTTCTATCAAAGGGAATCTAAGAATTTATTTTCCCTTAAGCCAGAGGAACCCAGCCTTTTTGAAGTTCATTGCATGGGGCCAAACCAATCCCCAAAATTCAGAATTTTGGAAAAAAAACTACTACTTTTTTTAAATTGTGAAAGGACCAGATTGTCTCATTCCTGGGTAGTTGTGTTCAGTAATTCAGTCCTCTAACTCCGCCCAGCTTCCAAGCAAGTTCTTGACCGCAGCATTCTGTATTCTGGTTGTAACAGATGGGGGTGAAAAAAAAAAGATAAACTAATCAATGAAAGACTAATAATCTAAAAGGGCTAGTTAGGTACAATCATCACGAGTACCAGGAAACGATTCAAATTTCTACGTTTAACCAATTTTTCCACCATAAATCAACCATTTTCTTTCCTTCTTTTTTACTTTTTTACTAAATTATTCCTAGTCAACCCGTGCAAGAGCGAGTTTCAATTCCATTGTTTGTAGGGTCCTGGTTTGAGTTTTGGGTATAGTTTGTTCTAATAATAATAATAATACTCGTCAGCGTCAAAATTCTAGTGTTTTTGTTGGAACTCTGCTTTTATCACTAAATGTACATAACAGAAATTTTTGGAATTTTCTAACATTTAGGTAACATGTAACATCAACAGATACATTTGACATGTATTATATAAGAAAAAAATGGACAATAGCCCGGAAAATCGCGCTCAGCTTTTTCTCTTTTCATGGAATGGAATGCTACTCGTAACGCTACGATTCTCTTAACTATGATTCGTATGACTACTGAGTACTCATGTATTAAAGCTTCCCTTATGATGACAATGGTCGGTAGCTGCGAATTTTTCTATATGATTCTGAAATCAAAACGTTTCGATTAGTTACTAAAAGAATGTGTAAGTTTTGAACAATTTTGTTTTTACTCACGCGTGCTTCATGAAACGGTTCCAGGTGTCCTCCGATCGCTCGAAGGTCAGGTGAGTCGGCGCCGTGTGGCAATTTCCTTTTCTGTTTGAAATAAATAAATTTCTTTTTCTCTTAAGGTCGTTTTGCACTGCCCTATTTTTTTTTTACAAGATTTGGTTCAATTTTTCAAAAACGGCCAACCCCCAAAATTGATAACTTTTGAAGAAGAATATCAGTCAATCCAGTTGTTTGAAATTTCATAATTATTCACAATTGCTGCAATACTGCACTTATTGTTAGAATTAACCCTTGGAGTCTGAAAGAAATAATTTGCCCTGGTATACATTTTCTGATTTAAAACGAAGAAGCACTTTGCTATAATTAAAAAAAAATATATATGCGTACATTCAGGTTGAACTTGAAGTTTTAATTAAAGAGGTGAGTGAGTAGATAAATTTAGAGTTTACAAAACGTGGCCTCTTTTTTTGATTTCCGCAATGATTCATGCATCAATGATCCGAAACATATTAGCTGCTTACTCCGGCAAGCGATTCATTAATTTATAAAAGGGGGTAAAACAGGAGTGCACATAAATTTCGCCGACAAATTCATCCTTTGTAACAGTGTAGTAGTTTCCACCCCAGCTTCATATATTCTCTCCTGGACAGTGGCCGGTTAAATCCACCCCTTTACTTTAATATCTTACCCTTATTTGAACGTTGCGAGCCGCGCATGAGAGGGAGAGCGGATTAATAAATCTCGAGGCGGTAAAACATTTCGCTTGCTGTCGAATTTGGGCGGTGTATGCACAACAAGGTAAGAAGCTCGCCCCCCTATAGTTTATTAATTATTTATTTATTAAACAGAGAGAATAAAAACGAAAGGTTTAAATCATTTTTCGGTCGGCCAGGTTAATTCAACATGCAACTGTGAAATCCGGAATGCAAATAGTTTTGCGTGTGTTGTTTTTATTTACTTTCGAACGCAACATAACATTCATCGAATCCCTTTGTAAACAGTAGCACGTGGTTGAAATTAAAACGAATGTGTCACGTATGCTCGATTCAACGAAATTCTAAGCTGTGCAAACGAGATGACCAACAGATTTTAAACATCTGGTCATTTACAGACTGCTTTACATCAAGGTATACATACCTCCAAAATTACAGGGGTAATGTGTGCACCACTCAAGTCACTCAATTTTTTTTCCAGAAATAGTTAGAAATTTAATATGAATTTTTTTGTACTTGCTTAAAAATGCAGTGAGTTATGTAATATAAATTAATGTTTAAATAACAGTAAGTAACTTTTTATATCTCGAAAGAGCCTTCGAGTACAATTCCAGCATCACCTAGGACCTACCCCTCGAACTTCTAGAATCATTGAGACACTCTAAGATGGCGTGACAATAAAAATAGATTTATAGGCGACGTGGATGTAATGATATTTAAGTTTCTTTATTTTGCACCTACTGTGCAATTCGGAATTATTCACATCAGTAAGAAAAGCTTATTAAAAAAAAAGCCAATAGTAAAATTGATTGAGAAACAAAAGACAATCTGAGTTGACCTGGAGTGAAAGATATTTTAATTCAGGAAATAAAATGCTCTATGATCGTCTTTTGTTTTGAATTTAAAACTCGAAAGAAAGAAAAACAGAATTATGTGAAGGGGAACGATGCAAGAACGTAAACTTACGAAAACCTGAAAAAGGAAACGAATAAAAGCGAAAAGATCCTTTTGACGATAAAGAGAAAAATATCGTTAATTTAGGAAACAAAAGACGTATCTAATACTCAAGAAAACAAAATCATTAATTTAGAAAACAAACGACGAATTTAAAACTCAAAAGAGAATTTAGAGAACAAGAGGCGAATTTAAAACTCACAAAACGAAATTATTAATTTAAAAAATAAAAAAGGAAAGGGAATTTCTGTAGAGATCCAAAAAGAAGAAGATAGCGAATCTCAATAAGAGACAAACACTGACGTGTGACAAAAAAAAAACAAAGAAAATTAATAAAGAAACTAAAATAAAAGACGAACAAACTGAAAAATTAATTTTATCGGAAAATAAAACAAATGAACAAATTAGGTGATAGAATAAGAAAACATTTTCTTTCAAAAAAAAAAAATAATAAAATAAATAAAACAATTGACAATCTGATTTGTCTTAGAGTGAAAGATATTTTAATTTAGGGAACAAAAGGCGATCATCGATTTTTGAATTTAAAACTCGAGAAAAAGGAAAAAGAAACAAAACGAGAACGTAAACTTAAGAAAGTCTGAAAAAGTTAACATTTTCGAAAAATGAAACAAATGAAAGTGGAAAGACCTAATAGATGTAAAAAAGAACAAAATCATTAATTTAGGAAATGAAAGGTAAATCAAAAACAAAAAAGATACTATATTTAGAAAACAAAAAAAACGGATTTAAAATCTCAAAAAGAGAAAAGGTAATTTCAAAAAAAGAAGACGAAAATAAATTTGATCAAGAAACAAACGACAATTGGGTTAAATTTACAGCAAATCTAAAACAAAAAACAAAGAAAACTAACACCAAAAAAAAACAAAGAAAAAACAAAAGACGATCACAGATTTGAGAAAAATAATTCCGTAACAAAACAACGTAAAATCGTAAACTTAAGAAAGCCTGACAAGGTGTACGTACATTTTCTAGAAAGAAAACAAATGAAAACGATGATGATAGAAAGAACATTAAGAATTTGGAAAACAAAAGAGTAATTTCAAACTCAAGGCAACAAAACCATTAATTTTGAAAACAAAAGACGCATTTAAAATTCAAAATTTCTGTGGAAACAAACGACGATCAAAGAATTGAGTCAGCTTGGAATTAAAAATTTAAAGCAAACATAGGACAAAAAACAACGAAAATTAAGACCAAAAAAAAAGCAAAAACGATCAAATGGAAAAACCAATTTCAAAGGAAAATAAATCAAATGAACTGAAAAGTTATTTTTGATGATAAGAAGAGCGTTACGGCATCAAAAGAAGCAAAAGAAGATTAAGGGACGTTTCCATGAAGAAACATAGAAAAGATAGAAACAAAAGACTGTCGATCAACTTGTATATACGAGCGCAAGTTTACATTCTCGAAAAGAAAACAAATAAAAGCGTGAAAAGATCCATTTGAAGAAAAAGTGAATAAAATAATTTTTGTTCAAAGAACAAAAGACGAATTTAAAACTTAAATTAAAAGAAAAGAATATTCCTGCAGATATTTAAGAAAAGACGAAAAAAAAAATGATCAGGAAACAATTTGTTGACACAATTCCCACGGAATGAAAGATTTAAAACAAATACATAAAAAAGAAACAAGAAAAACAGAAGACGATCAAACTGATGAGTTAACTTTATTGGAAAATAAAAACAAAATATCAACAAATTTAAAGCCATCAATGATAGGAAAGTAAAGAAACACGGAAACAAATTTATATAAAATTTGATGCCAGAAACATTTGATGCCAGAAAGACAGAAGACGATGTTAACTGACAAGCTGACATCAACAGAACATTTAACAGCAAACATCTTCTATTTTCATTCAAAAAAGAAAAGAAGGTCATCAATTTTAAAGCTGAAAAAGGAAGTTAATTCCTCTATCCGTAATTTATAACGAACGTATAAAAAGGAAACAAAACTTTTACGAAATCGGAAAATAAAACAAATGAATTGAAAAGAAAAACTATCGATATTTTATAATTAAATTGAAAAACGCGTGAATCTAATTTAAAAACGTGAGGGCATTATGGGTGGGTTACAAGATTAAAGAGATTATTAGAACTTAAAAAAAAATTTTGTTTGTAATTTAAGTTGAAGGCTTCCGCGGCCGTTGTCCATAATTGAATTGGCTTTCGGTTGGAATCACATCACGACTGCTTCTACTGCCGACGTTGCGTTCTCCATTGCAGAAGGACATCCTCAGGGTCTCTACTGCAAAAGAATTTCCTTAAGGCTGTTGCTGCTGCTGGCGGTGTTACTGCTGCTGGTTGCTGCCAGTATCACGGTTTCCAACACCTCAATAACCTAAACTATGATGCTGGCTTTTACCTTCACAATACCTAGTCTTACCCCAATAGACCAATCCCCGCTCACCGTTCCGATCCACTGCCCCCACCGATCACTATAAATACCACGACACCGGACATACCTACCCAGACTTGACTAACAAGAAATAGCAGCAACACCGCCACCAGCAGCAGCCCTGAGGAAGTCTTCCTGCAATAGAGAATGAAACGTCGGCAGTAGAAGCAGTCGTGACTCGATTTCAAGCGGAAGCCAATTCAATTTTATAATTCACTTCCTACAGCTTAGAACTTAATCCTTTAGATTTCTCTTTAGTAAATGTACAAGAGTCCGGAGTCCCTCACATTAGCAAAGACCACCGCTACATATTGAAGTGAGATTTACACGACCACCACTACGAGAAGTAGCAGCAGCATCAACACCGAAACGTCGGCTATAGAAGCAGTCGTGACGCGGTTCTAACCGGAAACCAATTCAAATAACTTTGTTCGTGTTTTGGCCCATAAGATATTTGATCAAGAAACAAATGACGATCAGACAATTCTTAAAGAATTACGTTAGTTTGGATTGAAAGATTTAAAATAAATATTAATTTTTTTTATAAAAGAAAAATAACCAAAGAGCAAAACAATTAGTAGTTGTGTTTTAGGAAATATAGAGAAGTACGATCACTTACGTTTCTAGGACATCCTAATATTGCGTTATAAGCATCTGATTAATATTGCTACGTATTTTTTAATATATAATATAAAAAAAAAAACTGTTACCGAATTCAGTAATAATTACAATCTTAAAGAAAACAAAATTTTTGACTAAACTTTTAATACGCTGTACCTCGATAACGATGCATTCTCGGAGACATATTTATGAAGGTTTGGACACCTACTTTTCTACGAGGGTTCTGAAACTTATACCGGGGAAACGCTGTATACTTTAAAGAGCGAATAAACAATTGTAATTTTAAAATCTACAATCGAAATTTTAAAAGTAAATGACAATTCTATGATTGAATTATCAATAAACATGATTCCATAGGCGAAAACCAATATGGTTTCAGAATTGGAAAAAATATCACGGACGCTGCTATTTCAATAGTTAACTTCGTATGCGACGCATTAGAAAACCACAAAATATGCGAAGCAATCATGTGCGACCTAATTAAAGCATTCAATTGCGTACAACATGATGTCTTAACAAGATGAACCACTACGGAATCAGAGGCATTGCTTTGGAACTAATAAATTCCTACCTGAAGGACAGAGAATAAATGGTCGGCTTTATGGGCGAACAGTCGCAATTATGCATGAACACATATGGAGTTGCTCAAGGTTCACTTTTGGGTCCACTTTTCTTCATAATTTTGATTAATGACCTTCCTGCGAATAACTCAGAGTATATACTATTATACGCAGACGACACAACGCTATTAGTGAAAGATCGAAAAATGCAAAGCAAAAAGCAAACACCGTTTTTAATGAGGCATATGAATGGGTTTCTGCCAACCGGTTTTGTCTAAATAGAGATAAAATTGAAAAAATAAACTTCACCAGTGATAGAAGGTCCGAAATTGAGAATTTAGGCTGCGCTCAGTTCCTTGGCCTCACACTCGATACCAGAAAGACATGAAAAACCCATGTAGACCTATTATCAGCCAAGTTATCCCAAGCGTATTTGCGATAAGACGAATAAAGATACTTATTAATACTGAAGCTACAATTAACTTTCCATTCGAGGATGATATATATGGATTACAGGTTTGGGGAGAATCCGCTCATTCAAAAAATTTATTCTACAAAAGAAGGCTGTAAGAACGATTGCACGTATAAGCTTTTTTCCGAATACACCAACCCCAGAGGCGTGATGGATTCATCCCTGCATTTCTACATGGGGCGCCTACCAACTAAACTCCTTTCCTCTTTCAACACTCTGCGCAGGGAGTACCGCCTCTCGGCATTTCTTCACCTTCACACCTCATCGTCCTCCTCTTCCTCTTCATCCTCTTCTTCCTCTTCATCCTCCTCCTCTTCACCCTCTTCTGCCTTCTCTTCTCATCTTCTTCGCCCTCCTCTTCCTCTTCCTCCTCCTCTTCCTCTTCCTCTTCATCCTTCTCATCCTCTTCGTAGTCCTCTTCACCCCTCTGCTCTGTTCCTCACCTCTGGTGCTCCCTGTTTTCCTCTCTCTCTCTTCCCTGCATTTGTGGACCATAATTGACCTCAACATGTCAATAACGGTCGTCCATGTTCTGCTGCTTATTTGCATTACCACGGCCACATTTTCCTTTCTGATTTCGCAGCCGGCATCAACTCTCGCCGCGAAGCGCACCGTATCCCACTTGGGGCACTCGAAGATGGTGTGCTCCGGGGTGTCCTCGATTTGGACGCTACAGTACCGACAGTCCGCCGAGTCTCTCTTTCTTATTTCCCTCAGATAACTTCCGAAGGAGCCGTGTCCGGTCAGCGCCTGCGTCACATGGTAGTCAACATCCCCCTCCGGCCGATTGCACCAGGCCTCGACGTTTTTGATGAAGATTTTAGCCCAGCCCTCGTATCTGTCCCAACGGGCCTGCCACGCCGCGTAGAGTTCTGCCCTGGCCAAAGCCTTAACCTGGTGCCCCTCTTTATGGAGCTCATTCTCTTGGCTATTTGGAATTTAATGGGGGGATCTCCGCTATGACTAGGACAGCTTCAGTTGAGACCGTCCTGTACGCTGACGCCACCCTTATGGCGGCCAGTCTTCTCGTGACATTTGTACTTCGTCGCCGATTCCCAGATTGGGGCGGCGTACAAGATGATCGAGGAGACCACCGCTGCCAGCAGCTTCCTCTTCTTCGGCCCGGGTCCTCCTATGTTCGGCATTAGCCTAGCCAACGCCATGTACGCTTTCTGAGCCTTCGTGGTAACTTTCCTGACATGGGTGGTCATTTTTAATTCTCTATCGAGGTGTACACCGGGATATTTGATAGATTTGGTGGACTCGACCTGGTCCTCGCCTATTGCTAGTTCTGTTTTTTGCCCTGCGAGTGCGAGACCCATTGTCTCGAGGATCTGGCTCACTTTCTAAATGGCGTATATGGCCCTCTCCTGCAGCAGCCCTTCTGTTTTGGCGCAGACTACTACTGCCAGATCATTAGCGTATGCTATAATAGTTGACCCGAGGCCAAGGTCCAATTCCACCACCTTATTGTACAGCAGGTTGCATAGCAGGTATAAGCTGGAATACTCATTGCAAACCCTACTTTCAAAAATTGCGAATATTAACCCTCCCAAGTGTATACAAACTAACTCAACTGATGGCCGCAAAAAAACAAAGTCATACGCTAACAACTAGAGGAGAGATAATGGAGTACACGTTAAGAGATAATCAGAATGTTAACATTCCCAAACACAGAATAGTAACTACGGAAATCCAACATCACCATCTAAAATTTTTCAACAAAATTCCGAAAAAATGGAACCATCAACCATCAGCCTTACTCAAGAAAACCATGAAGAATTTCTTCGAGGAGCAATGCTTCTAGAGCACCGAAGAATTTATGAAGTTTAAGTTACAGTACAATAATTATGTGTTTATTGAATGATATGACGTTACTATACTAGAAGTGTATGGTATAATTAAAATTATTATTATTATTTTAATTACACCTCTAGTTATTTATTAAGACATATCAGTTTCTTTAAAGTAACTTTTTATAAGTAAAATGAAATACAGTTTTTATTTTCGCCGTTTTATTTTCATATTAAAAAAATACTTTTAAATCATATAATTAAAACCATCGCAATACAAATTGAAATTGTCTTCATCTGTACTCGCATTTGCAGGATTACGAAAAGCTTCCGGATTCGTTTGTGAACTGCAGTTTTAAATGAGTCGTTAAAACTATTTGCTACAATTAGAACAGATTTACAGTGAATTGAAAAAAATGTAGGGGGAAAAGAGCTGGCGCGTAAACCATCTCACATACATGCAGGCCGTAGGTGTGTCTTGTTGAGCTTTTAACGCCTAGAGGGCGAGAGTCACACTTTTTAAAATATTTTGATTCCCACACGTTATTTTAAAAGTTCAATTGTTTATAGACCCACCGCAAATATTCTCGGCATGGCAATTTTGGAATTCATTGGTGAGGCCTTTAAGTGATTTCAATAATTAATAATATGAAGAAATGATTAATTGATGTGTGTTGGAAAATCCATTTAATAACATCAATTACGTTAATGTGTATGAACGCATAAATCGTCATTTAGAAGAAAAATTAATCGATTGATTTGTTTGGTGTTTACTGGGAACACATTCGCGCAGTATGTGCCAGCAATGATTTTAATACCTACTCTCAAATTATAATTTTTCTTGTCCTTTCATCAAAATTTTATAATACGTTCGTAAATTTTTATAATTGGGTAGGTATGTTATGAAACTTGAGAGAATTGAAAAAAAATGTTCACTATGTTATTTTTCCCCTCAATTTCATTAATAGTTAGTTAGGTAATCGAATAGGATTGTTTATAAAAAGAATGACGGATGAGAGCGAACGAAATCGTAAAAAAAACACAGTACCCAAATGAAAATCAATATACAAAATAAAATTTGACTTCGATAAAAATGATATAGATCGTGAAGAAATAATAATAAAACAAACACGTTTTCAAAAAGAAATTAAAAAAAGAAATACAGAAAATCTGATAATAAGAAAATTATATTTTAATGCATGTACAGGGTGAGAAACGGTTTGTACTAAAATAACTTTCTTATTTTGAAAGATAGAACAAACAGTATTTGAAAAAAGCTATATCGAATCTTAACGCTACAATCTACGACCTCGATCTTCACTTGTTTCGAGGCCAATACGTTTTCTGTAAAATCTATACTCAACTGTCCCCAAAGATCATGGATTCCTAACGATCATTATAATTAAAATTCTTCATGTACAGATCAGTTTGAGCTATACTTATTTAAATTTAAAAAATTGATCAGTCCGTAAACGAATAACGAAATTAATCAATTATCTTCAAGCGTACAACAAGAAGCCGATCACAATTTACGACAGCAAGTTGCCGAATAGATAGTGACGGTTATACGTCAGTGCTACCAATCGCAATTCATATTCCCCTAGGTGTCAGGGCTACCACTGTAGCCGACTCATTAAAATACTGTCCAAGCCGCCATTAGTTTGCCTAGTGTACAAATTACATTATTCGTCTTTGCCACTGCCTAGCTTTATCACTTGCCTTTCAACCCTCGTTCACGTATCGCGACAATCATTAGCCAGTTGCTCCGCTAAAATTAATAAAACTTGCAGTTTTGGACATGATTTAGGACATCCCTCTCCCGAAATTGTTTCTTTATTGAGAAATGTCTAAAAAGAATCTTTGTAATTTTATTAATTTATTGTTGTTTGAAATTGAAAAATATCATAATTAAAAACAGTTTCTAATTTCTTGAAATTTATCAAACTATTTGAAATATCAACGTTTCGCTATACATTGATAGATTCAGTTAAACAATAAATTAATTAAAACATAAAGCCAAGGGAAACCAAAAAAGAAAAAAATGAAATGCTTTCGTTATATTTTCGTTAATCAACAAAATTTGCGCAATTTTTTTCAAACAGGCATTAGCAAAGGGTTTTAGAAATTATAATTTCATAATTCATAATTGTTGTATTTTGGAATGCTGTAGCAAGTTCTTTTTTTTTGTTTTGTTTTGTTTGTTATGTAATAAGTGATAATATTTTTATGTTGTACTTTTTATATTGACTTCGTCGTTAAAATCAGCAGAAATCTCGAAAGCATTCGGAATAAAAAAGTTAAAAAAAAATAAAATAAAAAGCAAAACAAAGTGAGAGACCTCGTTTCACTGCGATGTGCTGAACATATGATAAAACTGTACACTAAACCGTACTTTTACACGCTAATGAGGGCGGCCTGGCCAGTTACCCGCCGCAGGGGTGGTCGTCCACCCCCTGGGGCAGGGACGCGTCCGTCCTGCACCATGTTACTGTATCCGTATGGGGTTGCGCGCTTTGCTCGCGGGTGTATGTATATCGCAACGTACTCGTGGTGGTGCTACTGAAAGGGTTGCTAGGCTGTTCGTAATTTTTTTTTTTAATATTATTTTGCATCAACTTAACTTACAAATCACTAATGAATTGATTAAAAATCAAAAAAGCGCTGCAGTATTTAATGAAATATCATGGTGACGCAAAAACAAACAATTACAAATGAGGTCCTTGACAGGCTTCACTTTTGTAGACCATTTCCTAACCGGAAACGCCCTTTATGTGGGTGTTCGTGCTAACCTGCGCTTCCGCCTGAGCCCATGTGCAAGGTAATTACCAGCATATCACTCATGCTCACGATTTTTTAGTTAATTTATTCACGCGCAATTATTATGTCATTATGGAGGAAGAGGAGGAGGAGGAGGTAATTTTAGCCCTTACAAACAGGAAGCGGCACGTCGCGTTTTAGGATCAATAGTATTTATCAGAAATGGGTTAGTTCAATGGATGCAATTTAAAAGTTGTTGCATTAAACGAAAAGAAAAAATAAAAAAACTTTGCATTTTTTTATGTTATATGATATCTACATTTTTGACCTAATCTAAAATTCAGTTTCAGGAAAGGATTAGTCAATTTTCTACGTTACTTCTTCTTTAAGACAAATGATTTTGTTTATTTTGTAAAAGCCGTCAATGTACAGGGTGACTGTTAATTGTTCTGCAAAAAAGAAAACATGCAAGAGAATGAATATTATAGATTATGGTAAAGATGTTAAGAAAATTCTATCGAATAATATAATTAACTAAAAATTTACCTAAATACCTAAGTATATATAATAGAAAGTTTTATGATTGGCTACAAACAAAGTGACCTTGAAACACATCTCACTTCATTTTATTATATGTTTAACAACTGAGAACGAAATCCTAAGTTACGATATACTTAAAGAGGAACGAGGAAATTGAAAAGTTCCTTTTCTCGTACTTATAGGCATATTTTTTCGTTTATAACGAGCACTTGCGTATAACGAGCTCCCGTTATATTCGAGCTTTACTGTAAATGGTGTTTTTTTACGCTTTTGATTGCGAGAAATGGATTGCCAGGAAAGCGGTTGAATTGAATTTAATTATGATGCAGCTCCAAAGATGGCGGTGAACGTAGTTTTACACAAAAACATGAATTCGACATACCTACCTTTTAAAACAAAAACTTTGTCAGAGATTCACTGCTTCTTTTGTTTCGTACAGGTTCCATTTAAAAAGACAAAAATTTCTTTCTTTTTCTCCACTATGAGATGCGCTTTTGTTTTCTGTGATAACTCTAAAAGATAATACGTATAAAACTCTAGAACTTTTTATGCAGGAATACAAAAGATTATCAATAATCATAATAATCAATAATACAAAACTGACAATGTCAATAAAAAGGTGACGAAATAAATTACATATAAAAATTTATTAGAATTTTTAAAATTCTTGTCGGTAATTTGAAAAGAAATGGGAATTATAGTATAATAAATTAAAAAATATAATACCTACAATATTACAATAATTGACAATGTCGATACATAATTTTTTTAATAATTAAAATACAAACGATTTACAATTGCTTTTTTGCAATTTTCTGAATTTTCGGCGCCAATTTGAAAAGAACCGGAATGAGAACTAAAATACAAAAGGGAAACAAATGACTATCCACACTATATAAGTTGATGTCAATCAAAGAAGAAAAAAAAAACAAAATTACAATAGCAACAAACAATTTACAATTGTTGTTTTTAAGTTTGACACAATTTTTTGAATTTTCGGCGCCAATTTGGTATCAAAACTTAGAAGTCAAAGAAAAACAAATGACTATCTACAATACAAATAAATGACTACCTAAAATATAAACAAATTACTATCTACAACACAAACAAATGACTATCTATAATATAAAAATTGATGTCAATTAAAAAAAAAGAAAATTACAATAGGAACAAATAATTTACATTTGTTTTTTTTAAGTTTGTTGCAATTCTTTGAATTTCTGGCGCAAATTTGGTATCAAAACTAACAAAATTTAGAAATAAAAGAAAAACAAATGACTATCTACAATACAAACAAATGACTATCTATAATAGAAAAATCAATGTCAATAAAAAAAAAAGAAAATTACAATAGGAACAAACAATTTACAATTGTCTTTTTTAAGTTTGACACAGTTTTTTGAATTTTCGGCGCCAATTTGGTATCAAAACTAACAAAACTTCAAAATAAAAGAAAAACAAATGACTACTTACAATACAAACAGATGACTTCATGCAATAGAAACAATACTATCTACAATACAAATAAATGACTATCTATAATACAAACAAAAGACTGTCTTCAATACAAACAAATGACTATCTACAATACAAAAATGGATGTCAATAAAAAAGAAAGAATATTACAATAGGAACAAACAATTTACAATTGTTTTTTTTAAGTTTTACACAATTTTTTGAATTTTCGGCGCCAATTTGGTATCAAAACTAACAATACTTAGAAATAAAACAGAAACAAATGACTATCTACAATACAAAAATTGAAGTCAATTTAAAAAAATAATTACAATACGAACGATTTACTATAATTGATCTTTTCAGAATTTTCAGCGCCAATTTGAAAAGAATAAAATTTAGTAACAAAAGGAAAACAAATGACGATCTACAATACAGAAATTGATGACGATAAAAAAAAGAAAGTTATAACAGGAACAAACAATTTGCAATTGTTTTTTTTAAGTTTGATACAGTTTCTTGAATTACCGGGGCCAATTTAGTATCAAAAGTAACAAAACTTAGAAATAATGACCATCTACAATAAAAACAAATGACTATCTACAATACAAGGAAATGACAAACAAACGATTTACAAAAATTGATCTTTTTAGAATTTTCGTCGCCAGTTAGAAAGTGACTAATAAAATTTAGAAACAAAAGGAAAACAAATGACTATCTACAGTACAAAAATTGATGTTAATAAGAAAAAAAGAAAATTACAATAGGAACAATCAATTTGCAATTGTTTTTTTAAGTTTGACATAATTTTTTGAATTTTCGGCGCCAATTTGGCATAAAAACGAGCAAAACTTGGAATTAAAAGATAAACAAATGACTATCTACAATGCAAGCAAATGACTATCTGCATTTTTCATTGGTTAATTTTCTTGTTTCACGATTTTTTAAAATTCTGTTATAACCAGATAGCGGAATTTTTATGCGATGACGAGAGCCCTCGTAGTCGACCTGCTGACCGACGAGGTGCTGTCGCGACGTTCATTATGATCCGTTGTAGCATGTGCATGCGCTACAACGAACTATACACGGTGATTGTTAATTAATCCGACGAAATGGAACCACTAAAAGAAGCGATGTCTCAGAGTATGGGAAAAATCAATCGATGGACCACCGGAACAAAAAACTTTATAAAATACAGCTGAGAATGAATGCCACAGTTCACAAGAAAATGTAGAAAAAATTCTGTGGAACAGTTTGTAATTAATTATAAATATTAATTAATCAATTAAAAATGTATCCAAAAAAGTAAATATGTTTATATTAAAACGCCAAATTCACAGCGTACATGTGTCATAAACCTTTTATGATATTCGCTTGTAAAACTTGACCTTGCTTAATAGACTTGTTAAGAGGCGTACACATAGCACGCCTCCGAATATGCTGCTCGACTTTAATAGATTTGTGTTAATAATTCGTCACTCATAAAATGTAATTAAAATAATTAATCGAAGCAGACTTTGACAGACATCGCAATTTAGTTTTATTGTTATACAGTTATCAGCTGGGAAAGGAAGAACAAAAGAAACGAAATCATTTATGCAAAATGAAGGCCATTATTATCGCCCGCTTATCATATTCTCTCGCACTTGCTCGAAAATATGCGGACTATTTCGGCAACGAACATTTTGTTTGTTAACTCTTGCTGAGTTTTTGCTGGAGTGGAATATACCTGCTGCTTCATCCGCCCCCACAAAAAAATCGCAAAAATGAAATTTGGGGATCGCAGGGGCGAACGCACAGCCCGTAATGTACAATCCATTTTTTGGCGTAATTAATATTTAACCAATCTGTCACAACACGCGCTGCCTGAAGAGATGCGCCGTCGTGATACACTTTATTTACAATACAATTTAAATTAAAATGAAAAGAAATACTAGGAATTCTTAACACGGAGATTGAAATTGTTTTTCGTTTTAGTGATTTATTTGTAAAACGCTTGTTTGTGTGCGTCCGGCTACATTTAGTTACCACTTTGGACAAGAAACTACTGTTAGTATGACTCTCTCCTGTTTATTCTTTCCTCGTTGGATGACACAAATGAAAATCAGATAACGTCCGACTAGCGCTGCCAATCTGTGAAATTCGCCAAAAAGCGGTGGAATTCTCGAGCTGACGAGGCCCCAAATAGGGCCTCAATAGCTGTATAGAGGATGTTCAAGGAATCCACTGCAATCAAAGCGAACGATGAGAAAACAAAGAAAATAAAATTTATTCTTTCCTCGTTGGATGACGCAAATGAAAATCAGATAACGTCCGTCTAGCGCTACCAATCTGTGAAATTAGCCAAAAAGCAGTGGAATTCTCGAGCTACGCTTCTGCTGACGAGGCCTCAAATAGGGCTTCAACAGCTGTACAGAGGATGCTTAAGGAATCCACCGCAATCAAAACGAACGATGAAAAAAAAAAGTACGACGAGAAAACAAAGAAAATACGATGAGAAAACAAAGAAAATCAAATGATAGAATTTTTAAAAAATATGAAAATAATAAAATTTGAACAGCAAAAAAAAAACAAAAGGCAATCGATTTTACGGCATGAATCAGTAGATTAATAAATAATGAAAACAAAATTAGGAGAAAACGTCACAAAACAATTAAACAAAATTTTTAAAAAATATGTAACATTATTTAAAAAAAATAATAAAAACAAAAGACAAAACAAAGCACAATTCGGCAAATAAATTAAAACAAACGAAAAAAAACACACATTCGGCATGTTTCAACAGATAGCGCTGTTGAATGTCTTATAACTAAGGAGTCTATTTTTAGCTCAGTTTTTATGTGCGCCAGTCGACCAAGTGGAGATAACTTCTTCCGTGACTTCCGTGACCGTTGATGCAGTAGCGCATTGTTCGACTCTGAGCATTGAGCAGCTGCGTCGTGCTTGCTCACTATTATCTATGCATCGTGTATAGTTACGGCCTCACCCTTTCGAAGCGTACGCTCATGGTAAATCAAACTGAGCTAAACGTAGGTTATCTACTTATAACGACTTTTTTTTTTAATCAACACTCTTTATCCTGAAATCAACGTTGAATGGACGGTGGCTCGTTAATAACAAGTGAATCACCCTCATAGAAACAAATTAACATTTTTCTTTAATAAGCAGATACAGCCTGTTTCAAATAGAATGTGCACTGAAGGAATTTCCATAAGAGATACAGTTTCGCGGTTAAATGAAAGAAAGGTTGCATCAACCAATGCCCAGTTCATATCCAATATTGGCAGTGTTGCCAACAATTCGATATTTTGTTGAGAGTTACGTACTGGCCAAAACAGGACTAGATTCGTACGGTTGAGCTAGCCGATCATGCATGGTTTGTTATGCCATAATAATGCCGCTATCTGATTATAACTGTTGTCTGTTGTTTTTTTTTGTCAATTGTAATGAAGTCACAAGTAATAAACGAAAGTTCTCAATTTATTCATTACTGAGTGACTGTTGAGCTTTCCCCCGAATCTTTAGAAAGTGTTCATGTATTTCTAATTATGTTGACACGTCATTTGCATATATGTGTTTTCTTCTCTAGATATTTCAACTTTGACAAATAAATATTATTGTTATTAAAAGTTTTTTTTAATAATTAAGATATGTAAGTTTTAGTAGATTTAATTCCGGATTACTCTTAGAAATAGTGTACCCTAACTAAAATAACGTCTAGAATAATAAACAAATGGTTTTAAATAATAATTATAGATTTTTTATGGCCGGTATCCGACCCGTAAAAGCAATTAGTTCCACGGTTAGTCGCATATGCGGCGGTCACACAAAGTAACCGATTTTATAACCTGCGTCCCCGTTCGAATTTAAAACGCGCCTTCCTGACGGACATATGGCAGCAAAAGGGTTGTAAAACTATTTCGCCCTTTATTGCGTTTTAATTTCGTCTAATTAGTCCGAAGGGCGACCGCACGTTGGCCAAATGCTCTCTTGTCTTCGGCCTGACCTAAATACATCTGCCCAAGCTCAAATCGAAACCGTCAATTAACACGTTGCCGTTAATCGGTTAATGATATATTTGAGGGCAAAGGAAAAATCACTTCTTCCGAGTGAGCTTCGTGTGGTAATTTTTCGTTTGCATAACTCTTAGTAGATCCCGGCTACTAAAGTCTTCGATGGAGAGGAAGTTCAGATCAGTATGTATGGGGTATTACCAAATACTATCCCGATCGAGTAGCATAGATAAAGAAGCGATTGTTTTGTATCAGCGGTAACAAAACATTTGTTTACTTAAAAGACGGTACCTTTTTACGTTTAAGCCAAGAAAGACGCTTCATCCACGATTGTCTTTTGTTTTTTTTTTATTATATCTCCCGTCTGAAGCTGGTTATATTTTTTTATTTCACTTAAAGTATTTTATATATGTATGTTAGCTGTATTTTGTTTTTCTATTCATAAATGTCAATCATTCCTTTGTTTCGTACAAATTCCATTTAAAAAGACAAAAATTTCATTTTTTTCCACTTTGCGATGCACTTTTGTTTTCTGTAATAACTCTCTATGTCTATATCTTGTATTTAGGTCTGATTTATTCACTTCCAATTTATTGCCCTAATAACAGTTGTACAAACAATTGTTACTGTGGGAGCAAAGTGAAGGTTAAAGTTAATTGAAAGCGAATAAACAAAAGAAACAAAAGACAGTCGTGAACAAAGCGAAAAGCAAAATAAAAGCTAAACGATTTCAAAACAAAACAACCAAGAAAACTTTTACAATTATGAATGAACGTAGTCGTTTGTAAAACAAAAAGAAAGATAACAGAAAGAAAGGGAAATAGGACGCAATGCACGATAAAAAGACAAATGAAGGAGAAGGAAAACAATCGTCTTATGTTAGTAGTCGGATTGTTTCTTCCACCAGTTATTTTCTTTCCATTTTCATTGTTATCAATTATTCCCTACATGTTTTTTGTTTCCATTTTCGCTAATTTACTATTCTTTTTTGTTCTGGCAATCGTTCAACTTTTATTTTTGTTTTGTTTTTTAGTTCGTGATTGTAATTTGAATGTAAGCGGAAATAAAATAAAAGACGTCAAATAGAATAAAATAATCAACTTGTCATTTTCACTGGACGCGAGGTATAATTAAGAGACGGAAAACAAATGACAGTTGCGGATGAAGAAAAATAAATAACAATAGCTAATAAAGAAAAGCAAATGACAATCGCAAATGAAGAAAAAACAAAACGGACAAAAAAACAAGAAATAATTACGGACGAGGAAAAAAAATAAATGACAATCGTGGACAGGAAAAACAAACAAATGACAATTAGGGAAGAGAAAAAAAAACAAATGACAATCGTGGACGAGAAAAAAAAAAACAAATGACAATTACGGACGAGAAAAAAAAACAAATGACAATCGCGGATGGTGATAAACAAAAGATAATCATGGACAAAGCGAAAAACAAAGCAAAAGTCAAACGATTCCAAAATCAAACCAAACAAGTCTCTTGTAAACTAAAAAAAAAAAAAATAACGAAAAGGAAGGGAAGTAGGACGCCATACATGACAAAAATAAAAATAAATGACAATAGCGAATGAAAAAAAAAACAAATGACAATTGCGGATGAAGAAAAAACAAATGACAATCATGGACGAGAAAAAAAAAAGAAATGACAATTACGGAAGAGAGAAAAAACAAATGGCAATCGCGGATGGCGATAAACAATAAGATAATCATGGACAAAATGAGAAACAAAGCAAAAGTGAAACGATTCCAAAGTCAAACCAAACAATTCTCTTGTAAAATTAAAAAAAAATTAACGGAAAGGAAGGAAAGTGGGACGCCATGCATGACAAAAACAAAAACAAATGACAATAGCGAATGAAGAAAAAGAAATGACAATCGCGAATGAAGAAAAAACAAGTGACAATCATGGATGAGAAAAAATAAATAAATGACAATCGCGGATGATGATAAACAAAAGATAATCATGGATAAAGCGAAAAACAAAGCAAAAGTCAAACGATTCCAAAATCAAACTAAACAAGTTTCTTGTAAAATAAAAAAAAAACTAACGAAAAGGAAAGGAAGTAGGACGCCATGCATGATAAAAACAAATGAAGAAGAACAAAAATAATCGAATTTGTACTCAATTGTTTTCTTCACTAGTTATTTTATTTCCGTTTCCACTGTTATCAATCATTCCCTATCTTTTATTTTTCGCTAATTAGAAAAGAAAAATAAAATAGCACAACAAGGAAAGTTGTCATTTTTACTGACTATCAAAAGGGAGGCGGAGCGCGAGGTATAATCAGAAAGAAAAAAAAATAAATGACAATCGGGGATGAAGAAAATCAAAAGACAATCGTGAACAAAAAAACAACCGAGAAAATTATTACAATTACGAATAAACGTAGTCACCTGTAAGGCAAAATAGAAGATAATAGAACGAAAAGAAAAATAAAACAAATAAGAAAGAACAAAAATCGATTCTTTCTTCGCTTGTTATTTTCTTCCCATATTCATTGTTGTCAACTATTCCCTGTTTTTTTCTTTTCTGGCTAATTACTATTTTTTGTTTTACAATCGATCACCTTTGTTTCTTTTTTTTAATTCGCGATAATTAGTAAAGCAGAATAAAATGGAATAAAGACTGAAGTCGTCGCTTTTACTGATTATCAAAAGGTGGCAGAACGCTAGGTATAATCAGAAGAAAAAAAAGCAAATGACGATCGCGGATGAAGAAAAAACAGAAGACAATCGCAAACAAAGCGAAAAAGAAAGCAAAAGCCAAGCGATTCCACAGCTGAACAGCGAATAAAGTTATTAGCTGTGAAACAAAATAAAAGATAACGGAACGAAAAGAGAAACTAAACAAAACGAAAAACAAATCAAAAAGAACAAAAAATCTATTATTTTTTTGCTTGTTATTTTCTTTCCAAATTCATTGCTATCAATTATTCTGTTTTTTTCTCTAATGACTATTTTTTGCAATCGACCACCCTTTGTTTTTTTTTAAATTCGCGATTGCAATTTTAATGAAAATTAAAATAAAATAAATAACGTCAAATAGAGTAAAAAAATCAACTTGTTATATTTACTGATTTATCTAAAGGAGAGGTATGTGCGATCAAAAAAAAAAATAACAATCGTTGAAAAGGAAAAACAAAAGGCAAACGTGGATGAGGAAACACAAAAGACAATCGTAAAAAAATAAAAGACAATCGAAAACGAAAAAAAAACGAAAAACAAAGCAGAAGCCAAACAATTCCAAACCAAAATAAAAAGAAGCAGATGAAGGAGAACCAAAAACAATCGATTGTTTTTTCACCAGTTATTTTCTTTCCATTTTCGTGTTATTAATTATTAATTATTATTATTTTACATGTATAAACTCTTTCCTAACAGTTTCTATATTGCCAGTTACACAATTTTACTTAATTTTGATTACTTATTCCCTTATGCTTTTTCTGTTTTGGCTGATTACTATTTTTTGTTATGCAATCGAGCACTTTTTGTTTTTTTTTTAAATTCGCAATTGTAATTTTAATGAAAATGAGAATAAAATAAATAACCTCAAATAGAGTAAGAAAAATCAACTTGTCATTTTTACTGATTAAAAATTTTTAAAAAAATACAAATAACAATCGCAGATGAGGAGAAACAAAAGACAGTCGTGAACAAAGCGAAAAACAAAGCAAAGCCGAACGATTTCAAAGCAAAATAAAAAGAAATGAAGGAAGGAAATCAAAAACAATGGATTGTCTTTTCGCCAATTATTCTCTTTCCATTGTCATTGCTATCAATTATTTCCTCCTTTTTTTTGCTAATTACTATTTTTTGTTTTGCAATCAATTACCGTTTGTTTTTGCTTTTTTAATTCGCGATTGTAATTTTAATGAAAATGAGAATAAAATAAATAACCTGAAACAATAAAAAAGCCACATGGTCGTTTATACTGATCAACTGATTGAAAGGGAAGCAGGTATGATCAAGAAAAAAATAAATAACAATTTTGGACGAAGAAAAACAAGAGACACTCGTGAACAAAATGGAAAACAAAGCAAAAGTCAAACGATTCTAAAACAAAACAAAACTATTACCATGAATGAACGCAAAACAAATAAAAAATAGATAACGAAAAGAAATACAGAATAATTGATTTGAATGAGAACGAAAATAAACAATAAAAACAATAATAATAAGATTTATTTCAAACATGAGTTGATAATAATCAGTTGAATACAGGTTTTTGAAAGTGTCAAGAAAAATAAAGCAAAATAACTTAAAACTAAAAATGAAAAACACAAGACAATAACAATAACAAGAAACAGAAAAAAAAATCAACTTGTCATTATTACTAACTACTTCAAGGGAAGCTGGACGCGATTTATTATTATTATTAAAAAAAAAACAATTGATTGAAAACAAGAACAATCAACTACAAAACAAAAAATAATAATAATAATAATAAAATAGACTAATTCTCATTGAAAGATTATCTGAAATTTTTCAAAAGCTCTTAATAGATTATTCGACTTAAGAGATCCTGTATACAGTAAGCGTCAGATGCCTATTGTCATTTAGTTTTCGTTTACACTGCAGTCTGGAGTCTCGCTTCAGTGTGATAATGAGGTTAGTTATTGAATAGAATATTTTCTGTTTCGTTTATTGAGACACATTTCGTTCAGTAAATTAGATTTTTTTTTCATGATCATAGAGTTATTATTTGTTTCAAATTGTTAAGACTAAAGAACACTATAATTGAATTAGCTTCCGGTTGGAACTGCGTCACGACTGCTTCTACTACCGATATTCCGTTCTCCATTGCAGAAGAACGTCCTCAGGGCTGCTGCTGCTGCTGGTGGTGTTACTGCTACTTCACGTTACTCGATGAGACAGTCGGAAGCCAATTCAATTATGGACAACGGCCGCAGAAGTTTCCAAGTTAAATTAAATAACACTAATAATTACGGATTTATTTTTTATTAAATGCAGGTCAATCGTTTTTCTTTTGAGAAATTTATATTGCGTTGTACACATGACGCTGCTTTTTATTTAAATTCTTATGAGTCAAGTTTGGATTTCATATTTAAATGACTAAGATCGAGATTGACGTGATATAAGTGGGGCGACGGCGAAAGTTGAAGAAGTGGAGGCGACTGGACAATAGGATCGTGTTATGTCCTGTATACACGACGATTTTTTTTTGAAGAAAATTACTCAACTTTTTTATTGTGCATTTCAGGTGTACCTGAAATTTCCACACCTTATTTCAGTGACGTTTTAAAACATCCTAATAAATACAGGCTGTGTCAAAGTAAGTCGTCACCGTTGCTATCTTTGTTCTTTTTTGAGCTACAGGGTCGATTAAATCAAAGCAAATTTATTTGAATTTTTTCGCTGATTACAAATATGCAAACAGAAAAACAATTGAATGCGAAGTTTTCGAGACATCTTTTATTGCCAACTTTTTTCAAACGGAGCACCCTGTATTTTGTCATCGTAAATGAAAGAAAATTGAATTCTAGTAATAGGTCTTTATGTACACCACATTCGCTTGTTTAATTCGTCATGCACTCTTTTGAATGGATATATTATTGCATCCTGATGCATAAGCCGCCCACTTAACGTTTCTTGTCGATTCTACACGACGTGCTTCAATTATTAAAAGAGTTTGATTAGTTTGTAATTAAATAATGAATTTAAATGTTGTAATTTGGAACTCTGTTGTATAAAATATGTAGTATCAATTTAGAATCAGAAAAAAAATTCGTTTCCTCTCGCAACAGTTTTGGATCCGCTGGAATTCAAGAGGAGAACAAGAAGTCGGGGATGTTCCGTGATAAATGCGGAGATAAGGCCGTAGTTCAGTATAACAATGCGGCCGTGGAGGTATCATGGCCGTGTCGCCCTCCATTGATCACTAGATTGCTATCCTCATGCGGGAATAGATTCATTTTGGTACACCGACACTTTATTCGACGCGACGCGAACTACTTCGAACTATGCGATCCTTTAAAGTGCTCCGGCGGAGGTTTCTTTCGGGCGGAAAATTTTCTGCTTCCACTATGTCGATTCATTCCCTTCCCTGAAGTAACAAAATCGGACCTAACTTTTTATTTTAGTTTTATTCGTTCGTAGATTAAGGAAGAAAGGATTTTGGTGTACGCAATTGAAAGGAAATGTCATTGCATAACTCCAGTTGATGTAGTACATACCTAGGTACAGTCAAGTCGAATTAAATCGATACCCCTGTATCTTAATCTAAATACGGTGTAATCTGTTAAAGGACTTCTACTATATCCTCGAATACCTGAACGACAGATGTAGACATTATATTGTGTGAAGTTGAAAGGAGACTATCTATATATAGCTTCTTCAGCAATGTATCGTTTTGAATATTCGTAATTACACTCAGTTTTTGTTTGGGGGGATACTAGGTAATAATCGATGGTGGTACTGTCTAGTCTAATTCACTGGGAATCTAAATGTTTGTCTTTCCGCGATGATCTGACGTTTGAAGGGGGTAAGTATCAACACACCCTCATTACTGCGGGGTCAATATTGACCTTCGGCTAACGCGTACCGTTACATCGTGACTTTGCACAACCCATTGCTTGTAGACCGCGACCTGGACGTGTGTGTATATATGCTGAAAGGTCTCCGGGATTATCTCAATTGAACGCAGCTCACATGCACACACACACACTAACCCCCCTCTCCCCCAACTCACGCCACGGATTAACCCCCTCGAAAAAGCAAAATTTTTATTTCGCTCTGATAATTTTTTATTTTTATTTATTTTTTTTAAAACTAATATAAAATTCACTGACGTAGCAAAAATATAGGTTGGCATAAAATTCCGAGTGCAAAATTACAGAGCCGTACGCCGCGCGTATATTGACAGTGACAGCGCAGAACCACCGAAAGTAAAGTAAATAAAACCGGGGTAACATAAAATCACACTAAAATTCTCTAAAATATCCAGTGTTTTAGCACACATTCATTATTAAGCATACATGCAATTCCACTAAAAACATCGATAACGACCACCGACCAAAAACAAAAAGGCATCGAAAAACAAAACATGTTCGATGCCCGACACAAAGGGACAAACGCGGGCGAAAAACCCATACGCCCGCTAAACTATTGAAAGCTTTGTTTATTTTTGTTCTCAGCATTCGGCATTCTCTATGTATAACTTTTGTTCAAAATGCTTTGCACGTTCTATTCTTCTCACGTATGTATTGCTTTTGTTGGTATTTATTTAACACCATTTATATTTTTATTGGCGAGTAAAGCTCGGTATTTTAAAATACACCTTCTTTTATTTTTCAATTTTCCAGGACGAAATAATAGTAATATGTGTACACGTACGTAGAAAATTGATTTAACTTTTCTCGAAAAAAATAGGTAATTACCGTAACTGGAAGGTTAGTTTTTAATTCATAAACTTGATTTTGACTAGTCAAAAAACACGGGGTAAGTTTGGTTGCCTATCTATGTCAGTCACGTGGCTCTCAGTTTTATGTGAAGGATCTGTATATTTTTTGCATAATTTTGTTCTTATATCAACGTACATTCCAGAGGCCAACTTGTTGAGCGGGATGTGTAAGTAAGCAAAAACAAAACAAAGAACGATCGGATAATCATCAAATACTTCAGACACAAAAAGATGTTCAAATTTAAAACGATCATTTTTGAACGAATTTTCATTAATCGTTAAGTGAACAATGACGTCGAAAATTCTCAACAAATCAATTTAAAAATTCTAATGAAAGATTCAAGAAAACAACAGAAGGTCGAATGATTACGAAAAAAACATTAAGATATAAGAATATAACGAAAAAAGGATGATCACATAATCATTAAAAAAATATAATGTTAAGAAGTAAAGTAACAGGAAGATCTGGAAAAATAAAACAATTAAAAAAAGTACATCGCTACTGATGAATGATCATGTGAAAGCTCAAAAACGAGACCAACCGAATTATAACGAAAAACAGAAAAATGGAATACGATAAAAAATTCAAACAACAATTTCAAAATTCGAACCAAATCACTTTAAAAAAGATAAAAACAAAGGACGATTGTGTGATAACGAAAAAATCATACGGAATATAAAACAGAAGACGATCAATTTCAAAAGCTTCGAATGCAAATTTATTAAATGCAACAGAAAATATAAAAAAAGTTAAAAATTCAAGTGAGATACAATAAAAAGAAGGAAAAAAAAACGAACGATTGGATAATCCACAAAAAATACGAAAAAAAATCAAAGAACGATCGAATAAAAAACAAAAAACGATCGAACAATCAAGAAAAAACGACCACATAAAAACAAAGAAATATAGAGCTAAGAGAGAAAGAACAAACACCAACTTAGAGGAAAAAAACATGAAGGTTAAAAATAAAGAATGATCGGTAATCATGAAAAAATAATGAAAAATAACAAAAGACAATCGATTTTAAAAAATATATTTCGAACGAGATTTCATTGATTATTAAATGCAACAAAAAACGTAAAAAAGTTAAATATTCAAATGAGGTATAACAAAAAAAGTTATAAAAAAGAAATAAAGCAAGAAAAAACGGACGATCGGATAATCCACGAAAAAATACAAAAAAGAACAAAGAACGATTGAATAAAAAACAAAAGACGATCGAAAAATCAAGAAAAAACACAAAACAATAATAATAATAACAAAGAAATATAGAGCTAAGAGAGAAAGAACAAACCTAGAGGAAAAAAACATGAAGATAAAAAATAAAGAGTGATCGGTAATCGTCAAAAAAATAAAAGAAAATAACAGAAGACAAGCGATTTTAAAAGTGTTATTTTGAGAAAACAATTTCGTTGGTTTTAATAAATGCAACTTGAAATACGAAGAGTTTCGAAACAATAATTTGAAAAGAAAGAATAAACAAATAAAAGAACAACAACAACCGGATAAAAAAACAAAAGGCGATCGAATAATTACACACACAAAACAAAAGTAAAGCGAAAAAGCACAGGACGATCACATAATTTTTAAAAATACATAAAACTAAGAAAAATGGACGATCGCGTTATTTGAAACATATGAAATTAAAACATAAATAAACGACACTTTAAAAGCAGCATTATTTGGTCGCTTTGTGAGGAGCAACAAACTGCTTGTCATTTTTCACACAATTTTAGGTCAAAAATCGACCGCATGATGTCGCGACCTAAACAGTTGGTCACCGATGTGCACGATTCCGAGATAACTAGGGCAGGTCGGTGAGATTGCAGTGAAGTTCTCGAACTACTCTTTCGCTAACGAGGCCCAAAATTTAACGTACATATCATTAAAAAGAAATAAAAACAAAAGATAGTCGAGCAAAATCATAAGGTAACCAAAAAAATAAATAAAAAAAGTCGTTTTATACAACTTCCGTTAGCAAGACTGAAAAAGACCATCGATAAATCACAAAAAGCAAAAAAAGAAAAGACTGATCGGATAATTAAGAAAACATAAAAAGAAACAAATGACGAACGGATGGAAAAACGAATAATCGTACAAAATCGTAAGATAAACAAAAAATTATAAACAATCGTTTTATACAAATTCCGTTCGCAACACTGAAAAAAAACCATCGAATTGTCATGAAAATAATTTATAAAGCGAGAAAAGAAAGACTGAACGGATAACCCAGACAAAATATAAAGAAAAAACAAAGGACGATCGAATGAAAAAACAGCAGACAATCGATAACTCGAAAAGATATAAAGCAAAAAGACAAAGAACGATCATGTAATTATGCATTGAGAATATAGCGAAGAAAAGAAGAAAGAAAAGAAAGGCTGATTGAATAACCCAGACAAAATATAAGGGAAAACAAAGGACGATCGGATGAAGAATCAGCAGAAGATTGATAAATAGAAAAATAAACATAAATCTAAAAAACAAAGAATGATCGCATAATTATACGCTGAAAATATAAAGAAATGAGATCAAACTCGGGTAATAATGAAAAATTAAAAATTCTATCGCAAAAGGTTTTGATTGCAGTGGATACCTCAAGCATCTTTTGTACAGCTGTTTCGGCCGTATTTGGGGCCTCGTCAGCAGAAGAGAGACTTCCACTGCAAACCAAACCGACCTGTCCCAGGTTATTCGCATTTACGATGTAATAGTAATGAATAGCTTGAAACGCGACATCTTGCGATCACTTTTTGACACAACATTGCATTAGGAATGACAAATTGCAGCCAGTTTTCTACTTAATAAGTCATCCCATGCAAGATCGGTTTGATTTGCAGTGAAAATCTCGAGCTAAGCTTCTGCTGACGAGGCCCCAAATAGTGCCAAAACAGCTGTTTGGGGTATCCACTGCAATCAAAACCAATTTGCAATAAAATTTTTAAAACTTTCGATATGCTTTAACGGCATACTTAGCCGCCTTGCATGAGATGACTTATTAAATAGCAAACTGAATGCCATTTGTCATTCTTAATGCAACGTTATATTAAAAAGTGATCGCAGGATGTCACGATTCCAGCTTTTCAGAAAAATATAAGGTTGTAAACAAAAGACGATCGCATAATTATAAAAAATAGAAACAAAAAAAGGAAAATTAAATTAAATTTTTATTTATTTTTAAACAAAGCTTCGTTTTATTATTAATGAACAAAAAAGTAAAAGTTCTCAAACAATACAAAAGTTCAAATACATGTCATTAAAAAAGAAAAAGATAAAAAACAAAAGGTAGTTGAATAATAATAATTGAGCAAAATCATAACGTAAAATAAAAAATAAAAACAGTCGTTTTGTACTAATTTCGTTAATTATAAAACGAAGAGCAACCAACACTGGGAAAATAAAAATTATAAAGAGAATAGATTATTCAATTGTTCTTTGTTATGTTTTTTCGTGATTATTTGATCGTCTTTTGTTTTTTCTTTATATTATTTGTGGATTCTGTTTTATATTTTGTATGTTTCTTCGTAATTGTTTGATCGTCCTTCGTTTTTACCTTTTTTAATGAGATTTCATTTGAATTTTTAAATTGTTATTTGAGCTATTCTTTTATGTCGTATTACATTTTTATGTTTTTTCTTTTATTATTCTTTTGTTGTTGTTTTTTAGCTTTATGTTTTTACGTGATTATCAATTGCTATTTATTTACTTTGTAATTTTAAATTTCTTTAGATTTTCCTATTCCTTTCTTTCTTAGCATTATCTTTTCTTTTCATAACTGTGCGACCTTCATTTTTCACTATGTTCCTACCCAAGCAATTCTTGCTTTCCTTTGTTTAATGTTGTTTTATAATCACTCGATCTTCTTTTGTTTTTTATTTTCATTCTCGTTGAAATATCGAATAATCGCTAAAAAAATATATGAAGCAAGAGAATAATGATAAGTGGATAATTCAGGAAAAATATAAGGAGAGAACAAAGGAGGATTGAATAAAAGAAACAAAACACGATCGATCGATAACTCGAGAAAAAACATAAAGCTAAAATACAGACAACAAATTATACATTAAAAATATAAACCCAAGAAAGAAAGAAGAATCGCACAATCTGAAAAAAAAAACATAAAGTCAACGAAAGAAGAACTATCGATAATTAAACAAGTAATAAAAGACGATCGCATTTTTTTTAACTAAAGTGAATTGATCTATTAAATGAACAACGACATTAAAAGTTTTCAAACTTCATAATACTAGGATTATTACGATTACGAAGGAAATTTATTTTCCAACTTCGGGAGTGCCTCAAGGATCTAATCTCGCCCTTCCCTCGTTCTCTATTTTTATAAATGATTTGGATATAACAGAATTGCAATTGAATGAATGAATCTTTATATATAATGATCTGAAAAAAATAATACCGAATTGAGTGCGTACGCAACCCTTAGGCCCATGCTCGAAGATTCCATAAGTGTCATCCATTTTCACTAAGGTTTTCGTTTGAATAATAAATGTCCTACGTGTACGTTGGCTTGACTTCATAAATATTTAACCAAATTTTTGGAATTAATAAATCTTAAGCCGAACAACATACAGGTATTTTTTCCCTGAAAAGTTCTTCGAGTGTTACGTTTCTGTCGTTCAAAAGAAACGTGTGCCAACTCGAATAAACAATCCAGTGGGTCCTCCAGCAAATCAAATAAAACGGTTACATCTGCAGATGGCTAATCATTTGCAAAAATAAGAAACGCACCAGCCCCTTTACTTTTTCCGCATGACTTTTCCCGCACAACACACCACCGGTTCACAATCCGTGACATTTCTTGGGCCCCATTGTAGCCGGAGCGCACGGTTCGCATTGTGCAACGCTAAAAAGTGAAAAAAATTGATGTTGTTGTGTACGTTAAGGAAGCGTTTCTTTATTTTGTTTACTCCTTAAAATATTTTCTTATTTTAATGAAAAATCAAAGTAAACCGCACCACCGTAAAACGAGACCGAAATTTCCGAATTTAATGGATTTAAGAAGCCCCAATTGTGGTCAAATTATATTGCTTTATAATGCAATATATTTATATTGGTAGAGTACCGCGCCGACGACAAGTCCTACTTGTACTGAAAATAATAAGGACAATGTATATTGAGCGCTTATCCGGCGACGAATCTCGCCCTTAGGCACTGCAGCTTTGGAGGTGAGAATCGTTGGAAATCTGTAACAATTCCTACCTACTACCAGAACGAAAAGGCTTGCGGCTGTTTCTTTTATAACTCATGCCGCTACTGTAACCAAAAGCTACATGAGAATGGGCATTTTTATGCGCTTCTATTTTGGGGGGGTTAAAAGGAACAGTCTAGCCGTGAAAGGATGAGGATTGTTTAAAAATCAGTCTCAATAAAGCAAAGTATGGTAACAACGTTTCTATTCGGATGTAAACCAGCGGAAGACTTTTTATGATATTTATTTTAGTATAGCTGCCCACCTTAACCTTAAATATAAAGAAGCGTTTTAATTTTTCCGACTTTTTTGTTATTGTTATGTTTATATATTATATATTCCGTTCATGTGAACAATTTTATAATAATACGCGTTGGTAGATATGTATGTGAAAGGTAATTGCCTGCATACGTTTCGATCGTATGAGAACTCATCAGTACAGGGCAGCCAAATTATTATTAAATTACAGTAGATTGACTTAAAACTGCATTATTCGCACTCCGTAACATATTTTTGGAAGAAAATACAACTATGAACGAAATGCAATAAAGAGAAAGAAGCTTTTTTAAATGAGGTTTGGAGAATCTTCAGAGGCCGAAATCCAGTACCAGAGATGTGTTGGGTTCGCCCTACCTTTACCGCCTATTTCTTTGATCCTTGATAATTGCACCTACCAACTAAACTCCTTATCCCCTCTTGCAGCTGCTAACTCCTGGAATTCGTCGTTAAGCATTGCATCAGGAATTTTGCACTATGTTAGTTTTTACTTCCACACAATAAGCCTTCCTAGCTCTACTTCCTCTCTGGCCTCGGTTTGCATAATCGTTTCAGTGCCTCTCGTTTCGTACTAGGGTTTCCGCTACGTTTTAAGTGGAGACTATAGTTCCTTATTTTCTATAGGCTTCCTTGCATATGTTTTTCCTTCTACCCCAATCAAAACCTGAAAGCTCAGGCGTGTCTATTCCCTAACAGTACCAACAGACATTGCTTGGGAGTTTTCCGATTCCATTCAGGTCACTGGTGAACACCCCATGCCTGTCATGGCTTGAGTGATGTAGTGGTCTGCGTGTCCGTATTTCTGGTTAGAACACCTGCCAATATCTTTGAGGAAGATCATGGTCCATCTCTCGTACGTGTTTCATGCCTTTGGTCATTTCACCAGCAGGAATTGTCGAGTCTCAGCGGAGGTTCTTGTGCTCTTTTCACACTGCAGGTCTAAATTCTTCTGCTTTAAATTTAATGGGTGGGATAGCGGCGATCACCAAGATATCCTCTGTGGCGACCATGACTCTTATTGCCATCTTTCTGTTTATCAAGTCTTTCGTAGTGTGTACTTCATGGCCATTTTCCATGATGGTCGATAGTACTATTCCGGCTGGTACCTTTCTCTTACCTAGGTTCTCCCATGACTGGCATTAGCCTGGAGAGAACCATGAGGGTTTTGATGGATTCTCGCATGTTTTATTTCACATGGGAGGTCATCACCACGTCTCGATCGAAGCATACGCCCAGATATCATCTCGGTCTCTTTGCTGCTAACTTCAGCTCGTGATTTTCCAACCAGTTTGTGATGGCGCATGTCCCCTTTTCTTCAAGCATAATAGTCGTCTTGGCCGTGACAACTATCGCCAGGTCGCTGGCAATTATACTGACTCCTTGTCCTAGTTTTAGGTGTAGCAGACCGTCATACAGAACATTCCGCAGAGTCGTTCCGAGAACCGAGTTCTGAGGTACACCGCACGTCGTCTATGTCTCTTCTTCCTGTGGGCTTATAATCGACCTGCCCTCTAGATAGAATCATTCCTTTTGTCTGCAGGGAGTTTTCAGGATTTTGAGGGTTTGAATTTGAGTATATCTTAATCAGGTACTTGCTGATTTTTGCATTTTTTAGGGCTTGGATGATATACAGCCACGATGCCAAGTCAAAGGCTTTTTAAATGTCCAAGGATAGCATTAGGCAAAAAAGCCTATGTTGCCAGATCAGCTTCTTGGTATGACGATGTCTCTCGCCTAACACAGGGCATCTACGGTGGACCTGACCTATCTGAATCCATACTGATGGTCGCTTTTAAGATATTTTTATCGTCTAGTTCTTCCATCAGCCTCTGTTTGACAAGCTTCCCTAGAAATTTAGCGACTACACTCAGGAGGCAGATGAGTCTATACGTTGATCAGTCGAGTGCATCCTTTTAAGTTTCTCCAACAACACCAGCCTCTTCTTCCCTCTTTTTGGGGCTTGGTTGATGCCGAGGTAAAGGCTTTTTAAGTGTCCAAGACTAGTATTAGGCAGAAATGTTGCCAGATCAGCTTCTTGGTATTGTTGACGATATCTCTGGCCTAGCACAGAACCTGCTCTGTCTGAATCCATACTGATGGTCGTTTAAGACATTTTTGTTGTCTAGTTCCTCCACCAGCCTCTGTTTGACAAGCTTCCTTAGAAGCTTAGCGACTGCGTCCATGAGGCAGATGGGCCCATACGTTGAGCAGTCGAGTGCATCCTTTTCTTAAGTTTCTCCAACAATACCAGCCTTGCCTTCTTCCTTCTTTTTGGGGCTTGGTTGATGTGTAGCAACAATGCCGAGTTAAAGGCTTTTTTAATGTCCAAGGCTAGCCTATGTTGTCGGATCAGCTTCTTGGTATTGTTGACGAAGTCTCTCGCTTGGCACAGGGCATCTACGGTGAACCTGAGCTGTCTGAATCCATACTGATGGTCGTTTAAGACATTTTTGTCGTCTAGTTCCTCCACCAGCCTCTGTTTGATAAGCTTCACTAGAAGTTTAGCGACTACGCCCAGGAAGTAGAAGGGCCTATAACGTTGGGCAATCGAGTGCATTCTTTTAGGTTTCTCCAACAATACCAGCCTTGTCTTCTTCCATACACTCGAAAGTACGCCTTCTATCAAGCAGCAGTTCATTACCTGCTTGAAGATGTCTAAGTTAATCCGGGCAGCTACTATGACTGCTTCCGGAGGAATATTACGCGGGCCTGGAGACTTCCTGCTTTTTATTTTGCTTATTGCAAAAGTCCATTTCTTCGGTAGGGAATGTTCTGTTTCCATAGGGCTCTGTGTTGATCTGAGGCCAAATTACCGTCACTCTCGAGGGTGGTAGCGTCTCGATTTGCTTGGCCGTGTCGATATCATTTAGCTTTACTAAGGGCTTCAGTTTCAGCTAATTGGTTAGTATTTGGTACCCCTTTCTGCTATCTAAGTTTTTGCATAGCTCCACCCACATGTTTTATATTGTTTTTTTTTCAGAACTTTCTTTGCGAACTGCGCTTGATGATTGCTAGCCCCCTCTCATCCAGCCTACTGCTGTTTGATCAAAGAGAAAGAAGCTTTTTTTTTATAGAGGTTTAGAGAATTTTCTAAAGAAATCACCGGATATAACTGACCCAGCGGCCTGGCGGATTCACTCCGACATTTCTGTGCGGGGCGCCTACCGCCTAAACTCCTTTCCTCTCTTCACACTCTGCGCAAGGGGTACCGCCTCTCGGCATTTTTTCCCCTGCGCCTGTTGCCTCTTTCTACATCCCTCGTCTCTTCCTCCTCCTCTTCCTTCCTCTTCATCATTTTGCTCCTCTTCTCCCTCTTCCTCTTCCTCGTCCTCTTCTATCTCTTGCTCCTCCTCATCCTCTTCTCTTCCTCCTTCATCCTTTCTCTTCTTCTTCATTTACTGTCCCTTATTGTAAGTTTCTCTCGTCCTTACAGTTTTTGTACATGATCGTTCTTAACACATTTGTCACGGCCTTCCATGTCCGGCATCCTGCTTCCGTCTCTGCCTCTATGCGGTTCGCATCCCACCTGGGACATTCAAATATTGTATGCTGCGAGGTATCATCTACCTCTCCACAGTACCAGCAATCAGCAGTCTTTCTTTTCCCGATTTCTTTGAGATACTTTCCGAAGTAGCCGTATCCTGTGAGCGCCTGCGTAATATGGTAATCTACCTCCCCCTCGGGTCCATTGCACCAGATCTCGACCTTCTTTATGAAAGCTTAGGTCCAGCCCTCGTAACCTTCCCATCTGTGTTGCCAGTCCTCGTATAGCTGTTTTCTGGCCAGAGTCTTCACCTGGTGTCCCTCTTTATAAATTCTAGTCCTTTCTGTTATCTGCAGTTTGATGGGGGGGGAGGAATCTCCGCAATTACCAGGACGGCCAGGGTGGCCACCGTCATCCGCATATAGGACGGTGGCCACCCTTATGGCTATCCTTATGGCAGCCAGTCTGGTCACTCTCTCAAGTATGAGCTCGTGTTGTTTGTATCGCATGGCACCTTCCCAAATGGGGGCCTCATATATGATTATGGAGGAGACCACCGTTGCCAGTAATTTCCTTTTCTTTGCCCCGGGTCCGCCTACGTTAGGCATTAATCTCGCGAGAGTCATGTACATCTTCCTGGCTTTGGTTGCCACCTCCCTGACGTGGGTGGTCATTTTCATGTCCCTGTCAAGATGTACTCCCAGGTATTTTATGTGTTTGACGGTTTCGATTTCGCACCGTCCTACCGTGATGACCACCCTCGCCAAGTTTCTCTTTCCTGCCAGTATAGCCGATTCAGTTTTCTCCTCTGCGAGAGCGAAACCCATACTCTCAAGGGTCCGGCTCATCTTTCCGATGGCGTACATGGCTCTTTCCTGCAACAATCCTGCGGTTTTCGCCTACACCACCACGGCCAAATCGTCAAATCTTCTTCGACCATGTGCCAACGTCGAGCTCCAACACTCTGTTGATCTTTCTTTGCGAACTTATACCTACGCTTGATGATTGCTAGGCCCCTCTCATCCAGCCCACTGCTGTTTGATCAAAGAAAAAGTAGCTGGATCGATCGAAGCTCACCCCAGTTGAGCAACCTTAAGGAACACATGGCGTGTTGATTTTTGAAATAAAAAGCGCTGGATTTGAACTTCCTGATATTCGTCACAAGCAGAATTAAATCGCCAGTAATTCTGGACGGTCAAAATCCTTAAAATACAGGCTCAAAAAAGCGCGACCAGAAAATGCGATTATTGTATGTGAAAAACGTACCTCCGCCTACATCTTCGTTTTTAGAAGAGCAGTGTTTTAGGAAGGAATCAAAAACAATTTAACAAAAGAAGCGGAGAGATCATAGATAAAGAAAAAGGAAAAATCGTTGGCATTCGTTCAAGACCCTCATTAATTGGCGCCCAACGTGGAGTCTATCCTGCATCAGATCATATTATAATATGTCATATTACTTTAATTTTTTTGTCCTTCAAAGTAGTAATAAGATTCAATTGTCATTTAAATTTATCTCGAAGGTTGATCGTTAACACCCCAATTTTAATATCAAGGGTGCGTAAAAGTGTACGGAAAAATTTGAGTAGTGTCAGAATCAGATGCAGTCTTGATTTATTTTAAGCAAGAGCCAATACCTAGCGGCACAGACGAACATTAAATAAACCTTTACGCAGTAGCAAGCAATAAAACTGTGCTGTCTAACTGCTGTAAAATGGAAACACATGTTACCCGAAGAATCATAAACGCCCTCTCACTCCCGTGCGTTCATAATTTCTTTACGTGGACCGTTAATACACCCGAACTGGAAGATTCAAAAAAATCGCCGACCCCCTTATTCGCGCATTTGCAACACGTGCGGGGGATGGTTCGTTCTTTTTTATGTTTTTTCGATTTCCATTTTAAAATGTTAAGGGCCGTCCGTCTTGGAGTGGCAACGCAATAACGAGTAGAAAATCCTCTTGTGCGTTTAAAATCCATGTCCCAATAAAAACGGATACAAACAAAGAATCCCTTTTGTGAGGACTTTGTATTGTACGAGTACAATACGTAAATAACATAATACAATTATTTCTGGTAATCGCTTCGTATGGTTGAGTATGTGTTTAGGACCACCTTGTCGCTTCTGGCGCGGCGGTCTAAGTTTTACATAAGACGATACAAGAATAAAAGTGCAGTGACGAACAAAAGTATAGAGAAAAAAAAAACCAAATACTTTTGTCCTTTGTTTATTCACCTTTATCCCGAACTGTATATAATTTGGAAACCAAATTATGATACGTGATGATCTGGATAAAATAGGATTTATATTAAGAGTGTTGATAAAATTGAAGAGGAAGCATTACTAAACTGTCTCGTAAAATAAAGAGTAACATTTTCAATTAAGTATGAAATCGAATTTTAAATGCACTTCACATGTACCGCCGCATTATATTTCAAGTAGTGTTTGTTCGAAGATTCCGCCAATAAATTGAATATTCATTTGAGAACGGTCCCGAATATCGGGGAAACATCTATCCCCCATAAAACTGTCGGATCTTGCACTACTCGGATAAAACCTCGGTAAAACGATCTAAAACACTGCATCGTCTGCGAAAATCTCCTCATATATCTTGAAGTAATCTTGATCCTAGATTTTGGCTTACCAGAAATCGAGCCGGAGCGTCGGGATCCGCCGAGTTATTATTTCCTTCCCACTTCTGACGCGCGTTTCCGAACTTCCTAATAAATGTTTTCTTCTTCTTTGGTTTTTAATCGCGGGAGTAATACGGTAGTGCGCGTCGCCGTGACTTTTCAGTGAGTAATTAAGTACAAGCAAGGAGACAGGTCTGAGTTCTATAGATAGAACGGAACGGTGTTAAGGATGACGCGTGGCTTGAAACAAAGCAGAACTTCCGGCGTCGAGTTTATTGTCAAAAATATGCGAGCCGGAAGGATTTACCACGCCATTGTCACAGATATCACAATGAGAGACGCATTATTACGCTCCTAGGATGTAGCTGAAAGAAAAAAAATGAATGCTTAGATATGTCACCATCAATATGTAAAAAAAATTAAATAAAAATTTTTTATAAAGTGGCGCCCAACATGGGGCCTGTCCATCATCAGAGTACATTGCAGTATGTCATATTACTTCACATTTTTTCAGGTTTTGCTTTCTCCACTTACTTCTTTATATTTTTATGTAATTTTCTTGTTTTTGTTGCCAGAGATTTTTAATTTAGTGAAAATTGATGCAAAAACCAAAATAATATGCTTCATTCAATGACTAAACCATCTTCGAGAGATGACGCTCCTGAGCTTCAAGTACTCAGCAATAACTCAGCCATTTTTGTAAAACTGAGCTCATTAATTTGTATTTTTCAAAGCGTCGCCCAAAACAGTCGGAGCAATTAAGATTAATTTGCCTTTCTTTTTTTTGTTAAGGTTAAGTGTGTTGCCGAGGAAGTAGTTCCTCTACATGTCAAGAGGTGGTGCTCATTCTGTTTCCTCATTTGTTTAAATCTGTCGTACCAAGATCATTTTTATTTCTATCGTTAAGCATAAGTCGGTATCTCAATCTCATTTAAGAAATGTTGAGTTCTGATTCGAGAGATGGTGCTAATTTCGACAATCGACAAGATCTTTCTTGACGCAATGTAACTGTCAACTGAGATAAAAAAGATGTCAGCCAATCGATGGCGTTTATCTTCATATAGATGGCACTAATTTCGACAATCAACAAGATCTTTCTTGACGCAAATGTAACTGTCAACTGAGATACAAGATTACTTCTCACGTCAGCCAATCGATGGCGCTCATCTTCATGTATTTCATTTCCTCTGTCAATATCAAAATCTCACCGATTGAGAGCATGTTAGTTTTTGCGTTTCTGGCTCTTATGCGTAAATCGGATGTCAATTCTACTTAACACACAGTTCCTTCTGATCCAAGAGTTGGCGTTTGTTTCAGTCCTTGATTCACATTTGTTTTCTCAAAGTCTCTGTTCGTCGAAATAGAAATTTTTATAAAAATCTTTGTGTGCAGTTGGAATACAAACCAGTTTCTGTATCAGACAAGAGGTGGCGCTCAACTCAGTACGTTTCATTTCTTCTCATTACGATTTGATTGGTTAAGAACGTAGGTATAAGTTCTTATTTCTGCTATTTGTCGTACATCGACTGTTTCTGTTTGTGTCAAGAGGTGGCCGTTCATTTCAACATTTGAATCGCATCTGCTTTGCTAAGAAAGCAAAGCTGTTTTTGTTGCTTTTAGAGAAACTGAATTACGGGATTTTTCTGAAAATTATAGAAAATGAAGTTATGATACTTCCTGTGTCGATCAATAGATGGCGCTACATTGCTTATGTGCCATCTCCTCGATCGTTCTAAGTTCGGACTGACTAAAGGAGAGAATAATTTTTTTAGTTCGCGTTATTTGTTCTATCAAATTTCTCTGTCGTTCATGAAACTTTCTCTTTTAAGTTAAGAGATGGCGTTGGTTTCTTTTCGCTTCTGGTCGTTTCGGCTTATCATTCGCTTTTACTCTTCAAAGGCTGAAAAGTCGTTTGTTCTAAGTAAACAAAATTACAAAAAGAAAAAACGAAACAAAAGAAAGCGGTCCTCAAAATAAAAACAGTGAATAACAGAATTTAGCAAAACTGCAGAATAAACAAAAAACGATCGCGGACAAAATTGAAAAGAAGAAACATTTTCTAGAATTAAAATTTAATTTAAATTAAAAAAAAAAATGAAAAAGCAAACAGTTTACTTCTGGAAAACAAGTAAAAAATATAGAAAACATAAAAGGATCGGCGGAAACAAAAGCAACCGGCCAAAATAAAAACGAATAATTTCTAAAAAGAAAAACAAAAAAAAAGCGATCGACCGAAACTGTAATAAAAGTCCTGAATAAACAAGTGATAGGACAAAATTATTAAACAAAAACACTTCAACAAAATTTTAAAAACAATAAAACAATTGATTTCGGAAAATGAAAAAAGGGATCGACATAAATAAAAAACAATTAACGAACAAAAGCAATTTAACAAAATTTTGATAAAACAAAAACAAAAAGCGATCCGAGACAAAATTTAAAAAAAGAAGGAATTACTTTCTAAAAATACAAAAAAGCGAAAGAATTTGAGACAAAATTTTAGTGAAGCAAACACAGCTGATTTCTGGAAGACAAAAGCGATCAGTCGAGTAAATGCGATCGACAAAAAAAAATACGAAAACAACTCAAACAAATTAAAATAACCTTAAGAAGTAATCATGTACATAATTAAAAATAAAAGACTAATAAAAATAAAGCACAAGCGACTTTGAAAAATATTTTAAAAAAATAACAAAAGAAAATTGGCAAATTGAGTGTGACTATTGCGTTCAACCATGTAAAGGTAATATAAAAATGTGAAGAAATCTGTTGACGAGAAAACAAAAAGACAAAACACGATCAACGATGAAAAACGATAATAGAAAATCGCTCCAATGAAGATCGAGTTAAAACGAGACAAAACTAATAAAAAACAAAATACAAGCGACGATAACAAAAGAAAATAGACCAAGACGATTGACGACGAAAACAGTAAAATAGAAAATCGGACTAACGATGATCGAATTAAAATGAGACAAGACTAGCTAACAAAAAAAAACAAAACAAAAGACAGTCGATCTTCTAAAATATAACCTAAAAATAAAAAAAAAATAGATAATGAATTATCGATCAAATTCTTTGACGTGACAAAAATTAAGATGAACTTAAAAAGTAATCGTTTATTTAAAAAACAAAAAATTGATTTTCAATTTCAATTCGTATCTTTGATCTCTAGGTTTAAAATGATATCTATTAATTAATTTATCAAATAAATGACAATAAATTTAACTTGAAGGCTTCCCCGGCCGTCGTCCATTGTTGAATTCTTGGCTTCCGGTTGGAACCGCGTGTCTCGGATTTCTTCACTGCCGACGTTTCGTCTCAACGACAAACGCGAAGCAGCAACAAGACCAACAGCAGCAGCAGTAACAACATCACCACCAACAGCAGCCCTGAAGAAGTTCTTCTGCAACGGAGAACGAAACGTCGACAGTGAAGAAATCCGAGATACGCGGTTCCAACCGGAAGCCAAGAATTCAACAAATGACAATAAATTTTGATTTAATCAAAAACAAATGAAAACAATCACCTTGCGAAATAATTGAATTTAATCAAAAACAAATGACAGCTGAAAATAATTAAGCGACGAAATGTTCAATCAGAAATAAGTTTTTTTATCGAAAAGTAAAAGCGAGTGACCAATGAAACGATTGACTAAAAAATAAACAATAAGTACACAGTTGAGATTAAATGAATCAATTAATAAAGATCCACAAAGACGAAGGATTAAAGAACATGAATCAGAACAAGTGATTAACGGAAATTCTGATTTAACAAAAACGAGTCGAAAGAGAAAATAAAATTTAATAAAAAGAGAAGCATGGACTACTGCAATTGTTTAATTCAAGACAAGTGACACGTGTAAATGTTTGATTCTATTTAAGTATGTATAATCGTTTGACGTAACAAATTAAGATGACCTCAGAAACAAATGACTAATAAAAAATTAAATTTTTATTTCGAATAAATGAAATCGAAAATTCTCATAAATTTTGATTTAATTAAAAACAAAAGACGATCGCGAAGGTTTCCGGAAAACGAAAAACGATCGACGGAAATAAAACGACCGGCCAAAATAAAAACGAATAATTAAAAAAAAAAAAAACAAAAAACAAAAAGTGATTGACCAATACTTTAATAGAAATTCTGAGTAAACAAAAAATAAAGCGGACAAAATTTACAAAAAAAAAAAACTATTTTCTGGAAATACAAAAAAAGAGGAACAAAAGGAATTCAACAAAATTTAGAAAAAACATTATTTACTGATAATTAAAAAAAATGGTTTAACTGAATGTTGCGTAAACAAAAACAATTGATCTCTCGTAAACAAAAACTGACCTACCAAATAAAAGCTATAAATTTTTAATAAAAAAAAATAATGAAAGAACCATCGATCAATATAAAAGTGAGTGACGAACGACAAATACACAAAAAAGCGATCACGGATAACATTTTTAAAAAACGTTTGATTAGTGGAAAACAAAGAGTGATCGATGAAAATAAAAACGATGAATAAGTTTAAAAAAAAACCGAAAAACAAAAGGTCTTAATAAAAATTCTGAATAAACAAAAACTGATAAAATTTATAAAAAAAAATATATTTTCTGGAAATATAAAGAAAGTGATCGGAGTTATAATAAATCAACTAATAAACAGGAAAAAATCAACAAAATTTTGAAAAGAACAAGAACAACTGATTTCTGGAAATAAAAATGAGTGGTCAGTCAAAATAAAAACAAACTAAAAAACAGCTACTGAAAGTAGCAGTTTAATAAAATTTGTATAAAACAAAAATAAAAATAGTTGCATAAATTGTGTTGGGTAAGATGCCAACCTGTAAATTACTTATTCTACTTGTAGGTACGTACTTATTTATTTCTGTGAACTATGCGGACGTACGTAAGAAAATCGTCCAGAGGATAATAGAGAGAGAGGAGAATTGTCGGGCTGCTGCACTGGCATTGCAGGATCAAACTAGAAGTGACAATTCCATTTCAAAAGAATTTGGAATTCCTTTGCGAACTCTTCTTAGGAGAGTAAGCAAGAATAACTTAGATAAAGGGAGTTTAGGTCTCTATGGTTGTCTTCAAAAAGTAAACGAAGAGAAACTAGTGACATATAAACGAGCTAGCAGGGTATGACTGGTTTCTTTTCATGAAATGACATCCCAATTTGCGAATAGGCGCTGTTCAAGGACGATCTATAGCTCGTTCATTGGGAATGTGTCCTGATGAGGTGGATCCATATTTTAAGATACTTCTAGACACCTTAGAGACACATGATTTAATGGACAAGCCCAGGAAGATTTTCAATATGGATGAAAGTGGATTGCAATTGTGTAATAGTCCGGGAAAGTAATCGCATCGAAAGGGTCTAAAGATGTTCAAAGTGCAGAAAAAGGTGAAACTATTAGTATTGTCGTTTGCTGCAACGCAGAGGGCAATTTTCTTCCACCGTACGTGATCTTCCGCAGTAAAAACAAAAGGAAAGAGTTTGAGGACATTCCTCCAGGATCTCTTCATCTTACATTACAAATAAGTCAGTTATGTAACAGACTTGGAATAATTTTGATTGCCTTGTACCCCAATTCAACAAGATTACTGCAACCTGAAGATGTCGCCGCCTTCAAACCTTTAAAGACTGGAATGGAGACGACATCCGTTATTGCAATTTATAAAAGAAAATTTCGCTTTGCTGCTTTCCAAAGTCGTCGAAAAATATGTCAAGTGTTCAACAATAGTCAATGGCTTTAAAGCTACTGGACTGTCTCCGTGGGATTGTAATGCCATTGACTATTCCAAATGTTTGGAATAAATAATGTTTGCCATAAATAATTCGGAAAGACTTTGTCTTTCAAAAATTTGGAATTTTTTAATAAGAATCAGATAGTCGACGAAATCTCGTCTACCATGATATTGAGAATATCCCCATGGAAGTAATAGAAGAATCGTCTATATATGACACCGAGAATATGCCTATGGAAGCAATAGAAACAGAAAATTTTGATGAGAAACTAAATCAAGCTTTGCAAAATTATGATGAAAAGGTAATGATGCAACAAACAACAATAATGAATCAATGGAACTTCCCAATGAAGAGCAAGAAGTTGTAGCTGCTTATAATAATGCTGAGATTTGAATCTCCTTTGAGTAGTCCCAAAAGGAAAAACAAGAGAGACATAAAAAGATCACTTCCTATAAATGGAAACATTTAGTCGAGGACAAAGAAAATAACAAAAAAAAAATTCAAGAAGAGGAAGTCAAAAAGCGAAAGATTCGAGAAGAAAATAAAACAAATAGAAGTAAATGAGAAAAAGTCTAAAAGAACTAAAATAAATATCAAAATTAACCCAATTCAAAATGAGAGAAAGAAAAATGTTTTGGCCACAGGGAATGAAACAGAATGCATTGAACATGTTGAAAATCGGAACAAAGAAAATTTAGTCTGCTCCATCTCACTTTTTGTGGAAAATGAGATAGGAGGACAAAAGAAAAGGTATACTTGAAGAAGTAAAACTTCACTTAAACATCAAAGAATTTGCTATGCGCGTGCAGTATTAATATCAATAAGCAAGTTGTTAGAAATGTACGCGAACTCTACATTCACTTGTGCTAATAAGACTTTTTTTTCAATTTTTACATGTAATATTTGTACGTAAAAAATATTTTTGTTATAAATTTTTGAAAATAAATTAGCTTAAAAATAATTTAACATGTGCACTTAGGTACCTACCCTTTATTTGTATTGTTTTTTAAAATGTGTTTGCCAATTACTGTATTCTTACATGCAAACAACTGTAGCATTAGTGCCATCCACTATAAAATATAGCAATCTTTATTTTTCTTTAGAATAACGTCATTTAAATTAAGGACAGTTCTAAATGAATGACATAATAGACATTTAACACAATAATTTATACAACATGTTTATATTTTGTCTGTAAAATTAATTTACAAAATTTACAGTAACACTACTATTATTGTAGGTATTCGTGTTACACGATTTTCTTGAAAATGTGTAATATTTTACTGCAAACGTTTTTCTATTTATTGTGGGAGTCTTCATTTTAGTAACAATTTGTAGATATAAATCAACAATTTAGTTAACAAATACCTCTCTCATTGATGAGATTAAACTAATTCATTAAAAAACAGAATTTGAGGAAAAGCGTGAAATGTATTGATATTTATGTTGTTGACCTACATATTATCTATTTACCTACAAGAAAGAGTAAATAAACTTTAATAATTTAAAACCGACGAAGTTTGGCAAATTGCAACGTAAGAATACAGCGTAACAGGCGCGACATAACTTCCTTCCAAGAAAGCTCTCAAGTTTCTAAGTTTTTCCTGAAAACTGCTGAAGTATGAAAAAGTAGTGGGGATAAGGGATGGCTTGGTGTGTGGCATGTCAGGGGAGGGACTAACCACGGCTAGGCCTCAAAAACCGCGTCTGGGATTGGCTGTGCTCGGTCTCTTTCCTCCTTGAAAAAATACCATTTCGCATCCTCTACCTCGAACCTACTTCCGTCCTTTGCTGCAGCGCGGGCGTCCGCATAAGCTTTTCCTCGCGCGTTGTTTCTGTTCGCCCTGCGGTCCCGCTGCGTCGCCTCCTCGTCGCACTCACGGCGCATATGATGTGCATGAAATGTACAAAACAGTACGTCTCACTTGGACGAATGTAAATGATACCTTTGATCTTTGTCAACAGGGACGTCGGTTTTCTCACTTTCCACCGCGTGTACCTAAATATTTTTTCTCTTTTCTTTAGTCAACAAGATTTGTTGCCGTCCTCGTCGCACCCGTAAGCACCTACTAATCCGTCTCTCGATAGTTTATAAAAGTTGTGTAGGGTGAGGGGGTCGTTCCTCTCGCTCGCACAACTGTTCCGCACCGCGACAAATCAATCTCTCTCTCTATTTTCAACGCACCTATTTAGTCCCTATAAAAACTACCCTCCTTGTCGAGTATTCAGAGCGGGGGTGAGTTACATATTGACCAGAACGAAAAAGTTTCAACATCAGTTCAACACGAAGCGCGCCAAGTGGCACACAATTTTGAAATACGCTTTTTTTTTTTGGCCATCATGTCGGCGCGCTGATTTTCCAAAGTTTACGTTTCGGTCGGATTCGTGGTAGTTCGTCGTCGTCGCGGAAGACGGGCGTCTTGACGACTTGACATTTTCTTTCAAACTTTAACCCAACCGAAAGTGCCACGCCAGTGATTTAAATAAAAACGAGTGTCGGTGTCATCATCCATTTAAATGCATCTACCGCAACAAACTGTCTCGCCGGGCATTATGGACATGTACTCGACTATGCAAGAGACACTTCAGGAATACCACGGAGAACTCGTGCAGACGGGAAGTCCTGCGATCCTTTGCAGCATACTTCCGGTGCACTGGAGGTCCAACAAGAGCTTGCCGATTGCGTTTAAAGTTGTTGCCCTGGACGATGTGCAGGACGGTACCATGGTGACGTTGAAGGCAGGAAATGATGAGAATTATTGCGCCGAGTTGAGAAATTGCACGGCCGTCATGAAAAATCAAGTGGCCAAGTTTAATGACTTGAGGTTCGTCGGGAGGAGCGGACGAGGAAAGTCTTTTACGCTCACGATCGTAATTAGCTCGGCGCCTTATTATCAAGTTGCCACTTATAACAAAGCTATAAAGGTCACGGTAGATGGTCCTAGGGAACCCAGAACTAAATCAAGTGAGTATGCTCTTTATTTAACAATTAAAACACGCATTTGCTGCAACATTTTAAACTAAAGCGCCAAGCGTCTTGCGAAATCTTTCTGGCAAGGACAGGGGATATGGTATTCCCCAGGTGTGGTGGGTCCAGAAATATTTTATGCAAATGCTTTAATCTTAGCAGAATTAAAATGAACAAAAGTAGATTAAGAAAATATCATAATTAAGTACTTGTACACTACCTTCCAAATGTATTCGTCCGAAATATGATAAAACTATGTAAAAGCTAGAATTTATATTTTTGGAGGGTAAATACAAATACCAAGCGCCAAATCCAGATAATTTTCGCACGAAACAAAAGATATACAGGGGGTTTAAATTTTTATGAAGCGAAATAATGAATTTGCAAAAACAATTATAGAGGACTGTTTTAAGAACTACTTGATACAGGAAAAGGAAAACGTAAGAAGTTTCCTTAAATATGTATTCTTAACTTAAATATTCCAACAGGTGCTCAAAATACCTAACAATTAAAATGACTTAATTAATAGTTTGTATAATTTTCGCTGGTCTTCCAATTCTTAAAGACCACTGTCTTCATTTTGATGCTCTAATACTTTTGGAAAAGAGAGTACATTTGTACGAGTAAAAATAAACAAAATATCTGCCATTAAAGGAACGTCACATCCAAATTATTAAATCAAAATTGCACCTTCTTGAAATATTTGTCAATGTATTTTTAAGAAATATTAAAGGTCGTAGGGCCCGTAGGTTTCATGGGCCTGAATTAAAACATTTATCTGTTTATATATTATGTAAATGTGCATTAAAGTTACAAGGTCATACAATTTAATTTAATTTTTCTGATCATTTCCAATTCTTAAAACCATTGTGGTGGTCTAAAACTTTTGGACAAGAGTATACATTTGTTTGGGTAAAAATAAATAAAATCTGTACCATTAAAAAGAAGAGCACACAAATTACCTGTTGGGTAAAAATCACACGAAAGCAAATATTTTAATCTTGAAGATACTTACCAAAGGTATCACTAACGAATGTTCGATTTCACACTATAATATGAAAGGGGTCGCAGGGCCTGAATTAAAACATTTATTTGTTTATTTAAATATGTGTAGTCTTTCTGGAAGCATATCGATGATACCTCCTACCAAGATGACAGCTTTTACCGAGTTTGACTTTCAAAACAAATATACAGACGTTAATCCATTAATATTAGTTTGCTTCGCGATATCTTGCGATCACTTGATATTGTCGCAATTCAAACTAATCATTATTATTACATCGCATTTACGAATAACCTTGGACAGGTCGGTTTGGTTTGTAGTGGAAGTCTCGAGCTACGCTTCTGCTGACGAGGCCCCAAATAGGACCGAAACAGCTGTACAGAGGATGCTCGAGAGGTCCACTGCAATCAAAACCGATTTGCAACAAAATTGTTCATCAGAGTTGATAAAAAATCACTATTTGTTTTGATTTTTATTGATATTTTTAATTTTTGTTATCTTTTTACATAGAAAATGCAATAATTGACATTAATAATAACGAATAATTGAAAACAACAATAACGACTAAGATACGTCTTGTTCAAACTTGCAAATGAAATAACTTAGGTGTAACGTTGCAGTAAATAAGGTCACATCACCTTGCCCTTTCATATAAACAAAAGAAATTCCCATCAGAACTTGAAAAAAAGTGCGCAATGAATAATTTCATTATTTTTCGGTATTTTTTATTCTTATTTTCGATGTTATCTTATTATTTTTTGGAATAAAAAAAATTTCTAAATAATTTTTTTGAACTTGAATTACCTTTCGAATTTACGTCAATTATCGTGCCTCTCTTCGTCAATGTTTTTTGTCCGTTTCATATATTTACATATATGTATTTGAAGGTAGTTGATTGTCTTTTGTTTCCCTCAATTTTATCACCAAACTGTATTGTATTGCGGTTTCAAAAGCAAAATTTACGAATGAAACAAAAGGCGATAAAAAGAAGCAGAATCTCATTTTCCAAATATTTTTTTCAACTTAAAACAATTTTCGAATTTAAGTCCATTCGTCGTGTTTATCCTTCGTCAATTATTCCAATTTTTGGTTTCCAATACTTTCCGAATTTTGTTGTTTTTGGTTTTTCTTGCTAATTTTTTTCTTTGTTTGTTCATGCAATGGCACAGTTCTTTTTTCATAAGTTTGTCTTTTGTTACAAAAACAAATAAAACAAAAGACGATCAAAAGCAACAGGCGTTATGATTTGCTCATTTCGATTTTCATTTTTGAAGGTACATAGTTGGTTGTCTTTTGTTTTTCCAAATTTCACCATCATATCGTTTCAAAATATTTTCTGTTAGTGTTATGGTTTCAAAACAAAATTTACGAAAAAAAAAAAAACAAAAATAAAACAAGAACAGGCTAAAAAAAAAACAAGAATAGGCTAAAAAAAAACAAGAACAGGCTAAAACAGCTGTACAGAGAATGCTCGAGGAGTCCACTACAATCAAAACCGATTTGCGACAAAATTGTTAATCAGGGTTGATAAAAAATCACGATTTTTTTAGATTTTTATTGATATTTTTAATTTTTATTATCTTTTTACATAGAAAATGCAATAATTGACATTAACAATAACGGATAATTGAAAATAACAATGACGACTAAGATACGTCTTGTTCAAACTTGCAAATGAAATAACTTAGGTGTAACGTTGCAGTAAATAAGGTCGAACCACCTTGCCCTTTCATATAAACAAAAGAAATTCCTGTCTTTATAAAGCAGTGATGACGCGAGTTGTCGCTATTTTCTAGTTTACATGGCGAACGTGCGTTACGTAACGATAACGAGTAATAAAGTGTGTAATACTTCGTAACAGTGTACAAAAGTCCATCTATATTGATATGTCTTCTCATAGAAGTGGTAGGAAAAAAGATGCTATTTGGCAACATTTTATTGAAAAGTCATGTAAATCTGCTGGAAATAGAGGAAGTAAAGCTGCTTGTAAAAAATGCAAGGTAGAAATGCAAGGGGTTGTGGAACGTATGAAAAACCACTGGGAAATGTGCTTCAAGTAATATAGAAAAAGAAACAAAAACAGATAATGGAAGTTCCTCTGCAGGAATAGTGGCAAATGTACAATCGAACACATTAGAAGAGGACAGTTTGGATAGTGCCCCATTGCTCATAGCTTCTATTTCATCAATTAAAAAAAGAAAGGCATCTAATTCTAGTTCTGGGTCTTTATCTTTTTTTGTCGTGCGTAGAACGAAGTCTAGTGAAGAGGAAATAGATAAACAAATTGCTAGGGCTATTTATGGAACAAATAGCAACTTCACATGTGTTGAGCAACTGGAAGTAAAGACCCAGTATTGCGCTTTGACGGCCTGGATATATACCACCCTCTAGATATGATGTGTCTAACCGACTGCTAAATGAAGAGTACAATGAAGAGAAAAGTAAATGTTTTAAAAATGTATCGGGAAATTCGGTTTGTCTGGCATTGGATGGATGGTCCAATGTCCATAACGAACCAATCATATGTGCAACAGTCACTACAGAAAATGGGTCCTCCTTTTTAGTAGACACAATAGACACGTCTGGAAATCCACATACATCTGCATATTTAACAGAACTTGCAATAAACCTAATTAAAATGCTAAAGACTGAATATCGCTGTGCAGTAAGCAGTTTTGTAACAGATAATTCTCCTAAATGAATGCAATGAGAAATCAGATCAAACAGTCAACAGAATTAAATGTTATTACATGTGGTTGTGCTCCACACATCTTAAACTTGTTATGTAAGGACCTGGAAATTAATGAAATTAAGAAACATGTTACGTTCATTGTAAAATACTTCCGAAACAATCATTTTGCTTCAGCGACATACGCGAAAGAAGGAGGGAAAAAGCTTATTTTACCTAGTGACGTAAGATGGAAATCACTTGCTGACTGCTTACATGATTTTTTGAAGCATGGCCCAAACTTTTTAAAATTAGCGAGGAACATAAAAATGAAATCGACAGTATAGTAAGGCAGAAAATTTCGAATATTTATTTATTTGTAAAGAACAGCTGAAGATTTCTTAACAATACTGAATCCGATATCTGTTGCAATTGCTAGGCTTCAAAGAAACGATTCAATTCTATCAGACGTCGCAGAGCAATTAAAAATACTAGAATCACATTTTGAGGAAACTGAATTTACTTTAAACCAAATGCAAAAATTTAGACATCGCTATGAGCAGAGTATCACTCCATACCATTTGCTAGCTTTCTTTCTGGACCCTACGAAAAGTACCAGAAAGTGAAAAAAATTGTGCTTTAAATGCTGCAAATGATTTATACCCCAACACTGGTTTACTACCATTGATGATTAAATTTCTGGCTAAATCCGAGCCATTTGTCGAAATAATGTTTCACGAAGAAATTCTTAAAAGCACAAATCCATTGGAATGGTGGAAATCTCAACGGAATATTGAGGTTATTGATAAGTTATTCCCGATTATCAAACAATCATTATCTGCTGCAGCTTCTTCAGCCTCCGTTGAAAGGACATTTTCAACATTTGGTTTAGTTCATTCTAAAATTAGAAATCGCTTAGGGACTGAAAAAGCTGCTAAATTAATTTTACTTTATAAACACTATAATTAAAAAATTAACTTAAAATGTCTCTTTTTAAGTTTTATTTTCTTTTTAAATTTAAGTTTAGTTTACGTACAAATTCTTTTTAAGCAGGTAGTTTTAGATATGTAGATAATCTAACATTAAATAAATTGTTCTTTTTATTTTAATTTTCTAAAGTTTGATTTATTTAGATTATCAGTTTTTTACACGACTTCATTTAAATCATGATTTAAATTTAAAAAATCAGTTGATTTAAATCGTCGCAACCCTGCTTGAAATAAATAAACAATTATTTATAACGTAATCAACGTTATTAAGGCCCCGTTGTATAAGTCCAGCTTAACTTTAAGCCAAAGCTTTCACCCTTAACAACAATTAAGGGTTTGGGCTTTGGTATAAATTTAAACTTGCATTGAACAACAGAATCTCTGCGGTTTAACTTTCTAAACCAAAAAAAGATAACTTTATTCTATTTGTTTTATATCACTATACAGGAAGTTTGTTCAAGAGTGGCCAATCGATCATTTCGTTAATAATTTTAGTTTTAAGAAGAGTAGATAGAATTTTGAACAGAGTTTCAGGTCTTCAAAGAAAAAAAAAATAATTTTTATTTAAATTACTGACGAAATTCTATTAAATTACTTAAATCCAGTAAGTTTAATACGAACTCTTTTTTGCATTAAGTGGATTTTTAATAAAAGAATAATAATTAGAAAGAATCGTAATAATTGACAAAAATTAAACTAAAATCTAGAAATAATTTTTTTTACTACCTACACAAAAATAAGGTAACTTTATTTTATTGAGTATTATCAATTAATTAATTATTTCCAACTGATAATTTCATTAATAATGAAATGAATCAATTCATTACTAAATAATCAGTGAATCTTAGTTTAAGTACAATGTACGTTTCAGAGTATGTCAAATTAAATATTGCCGCTTTACGAAAATAGGGTTACTTGTTTACGTTACGTAACCTCAAAATATATTGTGCTTTGAAATTGGGAACGGAATACCATTCTCCGTTTGCTGAGTCCACTTCAGAAATAGACTTCGTTAATAAAAGTTTTCTTGTGCAGAAAAAATTTATTAATTTAAATTAACGTCAATTGATTAATAACTGACAGTCTGTTGATAGAAGGTAGCCGCTAGTTAGTTTAAAAAGAGTAGAGCGGCACAAAAAAAATAATATGTAAACAAATTCTATAGCTAACTTTCAATTTTACTTCTGAAACTAGTTTATTAATTTGTAAAAGATTATTTAATACGTGACGCAGTAATAGTTGATTTATTCTGCTCAACTAAAATAAAAACCAGAACTACTTCGAAATAATTAAAGGATTTAAAACACTTTTATAAATTGTTATTAATGGACGTTTCTTTCCGAAATCTCATCTCTCCTCGTCTCTTGTAGATCTTTTCCTTCTTAAAATGAAACAACCGTGCAGTTTTGGTTTCCCCCTGTTTTTGTGTTTCCAGTAACCGTTATGACATTTTGAACTTACACCGTGGAAAATTATTTTCTTCCACAGCATTTTTTTAACTGAGAAAAAGCTTCAACGAAAGGAATCAAATAAAAATTAAAACAAACAACCTATAAACACAGCAATGAAAAACAAAAGAAGAACGACGTTCTGTAGCCGAGTAACACAGTCAAAAAGTCAAAAGAAACCAAAATAAGCACATGCATGAAATGCTAGTGGTAAAGGAACAAATAATGAAAACTTGATTTTCGAAAATTTCTCGCTGGAAAATCTTTGGCCATTTTATTTTTTCTCCGTCGTATTTTTTGCGTATCATTGTTTTTTTTTTTTTAATTTGAGTTACGTTCGTTCCTTTTGTCGAGTTCATGTTTCGCATTATTTTAGTGCGACATGTAGGTTTTTCTATTGCTTTCATCTCATTTTTCGTATTTCTATCTTCTGCTTTTTTATCTCGTCGAATTCATTCAGATATTATGTTTTGTTGTTGTTCTTTCGTTTTCCTGCTGAAATAATTTTTTTTAATTTTCTCATTTATTTTATTGTTAGATTTGTCATATTTTTTTTCAAGTTAAATTAATCAATTTATTTTGCTCGTTCAAATTGTTTCATTCTGCACTGTACATTTCAATTTTGACTTAGTTCTTTATTGTTCCTCCAGTAAGGACTCTGTAATATTTCAATTTAAATAAATTTAAGTAAATTTCTAACATTAACTGCAATGCTTCTAAATTATAAAGTAAATAAATTAGTTTAAAATCCATTTATTTAATTGAATCTTCGCTTTAGCAACTTTGTGATTTGTTTTGTATTAAAATGCCCACTTTTCGGTGTTACATTTTGATTATTTGAGCTCGCTCCCTTTTTTGCTTTTTTTCTATTCTGCTTACATATAGGCTTCATTACATTACAATTTTCTTAATCGATCAAAATTGATCAAATTTATTTTTATTATTGAGTTATTAATTCAAGTATAAAATGAAGAAATGTAACTTCATAACTTCCATTTTCTTTAGAACCATCCATTTTTTTTTAGAAACCAGGAATGTTGACGAAGAAATCCATTTTTATTTTGTTAAGAAATGATTTGAAATCTGGTTTAATTAATTCCTCGTCCAGTACATTTTCTTAATCTTTCTGAACGCTTACATTTTCAAGTTTTTTCTACTTATTGTCCAAATATGTATTTCAATATTCGTCGTAGTATTACATATTATATAAGATATATAGTACCCTGCAGGCCAAAAGCTTAAGACCACCTCAACGAAGTTTAGTTTTGCCAACTGCAATACGTACTTATCAATTATGAAAGCTTATTTACTTATGAACATTTGAACAACCGACATCGCCATTTTAACGTTTTTCCATAACCATGGTTTCATTTATATGCTCTCGATAAAGTGAAGGAATTTGAAATTTCTTTTTAATTGTAAAATGTCAGAAATAATTTACCGTTGCAAGTAAAACATTAATTCATGGAAGGAGTTAGAATCATAAGGATCTAAATGAAATTGAGAGTTTTGTCAAAAAAATGAAAGATTTTGAAATTTAACATTTTACTAAGGAAATTTAAAGAGCTAAACTTTCTTTTATAAGATTGGCGAGCATAAACAGTCTTTTGAGAACTCCTCTGAAGATTCCAACAATAGCCAGCCATCATATGAGCATTCCAACGGCCTTGATGGCGTTCTTCCATAGCCCGAATGTCCTGATGGAACCTTTCTCTCTGTTCCTTACTTAAATCACCTAAATTTTCAGGAAAGCAGTCTAGATGGCTATGGAGGAAGTGAGCTTTTTTACTCATATTGCAACCAAGCTGTTGGTAGTTAGTTAACATGTTTTCAATCAACTGGGAATAGTTTTCTGCCTTATTATTTCGGAGAAAGTTATTGATCACTGAAGCAAAAGAATTCCAAGCGTTTTTCTCAACATTGTTCATAGAAATTGTAAAATTCGAATCTTTAAAAGCTTCCTGATTTGTGGACCATCAAAGATACCAGTTTTTGGCTTCTCAGAATTTAAATTTGGAAATTTCCTTGAAATATATTTCAAACCTTCCCAATTCTTATTCAAAGTCTTTACATATTGTTTCATTAATCTTAGTTTGATATGGAGGGAAGGCAATATAATGCGATCTCTTGCTACTAACGAAACGTTAACAACATTATGCTTAAGAGGAATCAAAGCTTCTCCTACAGGCCAGTCTTTCCTAGTCCAATGTTCATTCTTAGCCCTACTATCTCGTTAACAGATAAAACAGGGATATTTTGTGTATCCACTTTGTTGACCCAAAAGTAAGTTGATCATTTTCAAGTCAACACATATCAACCATTTATGTACTTCACGCTTAAGTTTGTTCAGGACCAAGGGAATAGTAGGATATTATTCCTTCACTTTGGTGGAAGGCGCAATGGGCAAAGAACCAAACCCTTATTTAGAAGAACACATTTGAAACTACGCTTGGAAGAATCTATAAAAAGGCGCCGGTCGTTAGGATCGTACTCTTCTAAACCCATTGCAGTCATCAGACCTCGAATATCCCTGGAAAATACGTAATCATCCTCTTCAGAAAAAAGGAAGTAAATTCTTTTCTCTAGTGCGGTAATATGAAACTTTTGTGTCACTTGTCAGCAGATTTCAATTGTTTCAATTGTGAAGCTTGTAATTTAGACGCACTTTTTGACAGATTAAGGTCTCTTACTAAGTCATTAAGCTCGTTTTGGTTGAATGGTTTTGGTGAATTTAGGGAATCTTCCGGATCGAAGTCTCTGTCTCATTTTCAAGTGACTCTATGTCCTGACTACAATCTTCGTCTTCCAGTCTCTTAGAAGTTGATGGTAGAGCTGTGGAATCTTAATTTATATTTAGAGCTGATTTTGATACTGATGGTACGTTAGGATAGATCCACTGTGAATTATTTTTCCGATTAATACCCCCAAACATTCACAACACAAAAATAGCAATCGTCAAGGTGGTTAGACGGTTCACGCCATATCATTGGCGCAAGGAATTTAAAAAAGCTTCTTTTTCTAGTTGCCCATAAACGCAAAGATTCATCACAAATTTTACATAGTAAATTAGGACACCAGGTCTTGCTTTATGTCTCAGCGCCTTCTGTTTATTCAAAATCAACATAAGCAGCTCGTAAAATGATGAAACGATCAATTTTGTTGTGCGGTGTAATCCTTATATCATTAATTATATTTTACGCTATTTTTCTTCTTCATTTTGTTAGTGGTCTTAAACTTTTGGACTGCAGTGTACATTAAAGTTAAGATATTTTCACAAACGTGACAATTTTCTGAGTTATAGTTACGAGGACATCGTTCTCTTCCTGTCGGCGTTGCATGTCCTGAAAACTTAAAGCTCGTCGACTTTCATAAATACTGCGTTAGCGAAATTCGTGTACGTCAACCGCCGCCGTACGTGTACGGGGAGACATAAACTTAAATCATTGAAAACAACCCGACAAAACACATTTATTGGATTTTGTGTTTAAATAACAACCAGAATAAAGCTATTACACGGATTCATCGCCATATGTCTAATGTAAACAAGTAAAATTTTTAATGCGCCCCCGGTTTGTCGGCGACTTTACGATTTCGCCTGTAAGAACAGTTAACGTTTTGATATGTTTGTGTGTGTTGGGGAATTTCGATCGTGTACACACCTCTACCGTTCAACACGGATATTTTCGGATAAATAAAACCTTTTCTTGCGCGTTATAATTAGCGTTTAATCCGTGCTAGATGTAAACACTCTTTTATCTCCGTGTTCCTGTGTGATTTTCGTCTTTAAGGCACACAGAGATTCCAAATTGTTTTCTTCTATTATTAGACGTTTTAACACTTGGTCGTCATAAAATGTCGGATTTATTATAATGAAACCTCGATGACCAGCAGGAATTTTTATAACACGCTACAACTTATTCCTCGTCCACGAAAACATACACGTTTGGATATTTCTTTTTTAAATCCACATTTAATCGACGTGAGAGTTTGGAAGAACCTTAATTTACACTTTCGACTGCCCTGGGAAAATAAAACATTTCGCAAGACCCTCCATTATTAATTTCGTAACAATAAAGTGTCATTCCGGGGGCCGTCAATTTAAATTCAATTTTCGTATTCACACGGAATTTATTTTATAGTTACAAATTTGCTTAATTGTTTCAGATTTCCAGTACAGTTACGGCATACCAGGTCTACCCGGAACTTTCAACCCCTTTCTGCTTAACCCAGGCTGGTTAGATGCTGCCTACATGTCTTATGCTTGGCCTGATTACTTCCGCACGAGGGCCGGAAGTATACCCACGCAACAACCAACAGTCCATCCAACATTACTTAAAAGTAAGGTTTTCTTCTCTCACCCCCCCGGCAAGTTTTCAAAATTTAATTTTCTTTTCAGCAGGTTCACCACAAATTCCATCAGCCAACGAGTTCTACGGCGCCTCCCCAACGACCTTCCACCCCAACTCATTCCTCCCACCCAACGGTTTAATCCCCCCATTCACTCCGTCGGAAATCCCCAAAGTCTTACCGACGTTAGACAACTTCCACTTGCACATCCCAACTTCACCCATGGAACAGCTAACGTTGAGGCTATCGCCCATGTCCAATACACAAAGCGTAAGCCCCCAGATTGGGACGAGCAAGGAAGCGAAGGATAGCGAAATGAAAATTAATTCGACGCAGCAGGATTCCCTGTCGGAAACGTCGGATGATGAAGACATCGACGTGGTTAAATCGGCGTTTCAACCGATCAAGCCCGCCAACTTGATGCTGCAAGAGATCCAACATCCAGACTCAACAGTTCAAGACAAAGAACCAAATACGAAATGCGAACTGAAGGCGCCCAGCTCCAGAAAGAATTCGAGCCCCAAATCGCCGGCCTCCACGAAAATTATCCACGCGAGTTCCAACTCTGCGAAGCCCGTTTGGAGACCCTATTAATATTAATTCTATTTATGTTGAAGTTTTGGTGCCAAATTAATTCCGCTCGAATCCGTTGCAATATTTTATTTATGTACATACTGTAAATACATAGAGTCGTGTAAATATTTATTAAAAATGTAAATATGGGCTTAATTTAAAGAAGTAAAAGGATTAAAGTTAGTACAGGAATGTGATAGCAGAGTAAGATAGATTTAGATATTTTTGTACAATAAATAATTTAAAGTACTAGCGAAATACATTTTTTTAATTATAAATGTCTCGTTTAATTTTTATTAAATAAATCCCTATCGAAAGCTAATGGTAATTACAAACGAGAATGAAGAATTAATTTGCTTAATACGCAGGAAGAGTCACAATCAAAAATAATGTCATTGGGAAAGAGACGACGGCAATGAAATAAGAGCGCCAACAACGACAGTGGTGCAGATGCATTATGCTGATGAATCCACGAGGATTATAGTGCTTGATTGGTTGGCATTTGTTTTTAACATCCAAGTCAATTAACTTTGCTATACAGTTTAAAAGCGAGAAATCGAGGAAAGGATTGCTTAGGAGGTCTTGAAATTTATTTTTAAAAAAAGTTTTGTTGGCAACTTCCCTCTTGTGTGTTGTTTTCGATTGACAGTTTGCCTTTCACAATTTGAGGTTAAGTTTTAAAGTAAACCATTTGCTAGTTTTCGGCTTTTTCATATTCCAAAAGATAAAATGAATATCGAAGTCGTCCAGGAGGTCTTGAAATTTATTTAACATATTAACGTCTTCCTCGTTTGTTCTTTTTGAATGACAGTTCGTGTCTAACAGTTTGAGGTTATGTTTAGAATAAACCATTCGCTATATTCCAGCTTTTTCCTATTCCGGAAGATAAATTAATGAATATTGAAGTCGTCTAGGAGGCTTTGAAATTTATTTAAAATGCAGACATCTATCTCGTTTGTAGTCTTCGAATGAGAGTTCGTGTCTAACAGTTTGAGGTTATGCTTAAAATAAACCATTAGGTATTTTCCTGCTTTTTGCTATTCCCGAAAATAAATTAATGAATATTGATGTCGTCTAGAAGTCCTTGAAATTTATTTAAAATGTTGATATCCTCCTCGTTTACAGTTTTCGAATGACAGGTCGTGTCTCACAGTTTGAGGTTATGTTTCACATAAACCATTCTCTATTTTTCAGCTTTTTTTCCTATTCCAGAAAAATATACCTTTCAATAATGAACAATGAAGTCGTTTAGAAGGCCTTGAAATTTATTTAAAATGTCGACATCTTCCTCGTTATTAGTTTTCGAATGACAGTTCGTGTCTTACAATTTGAGGTTATGTGTCACATAAACCATTCGCTATTTTTTTCAATATTGAAGTGAATGAATATTAACAGAAGAAAATCGATTATTAAATAAATACTAACGAAAAAAAACAAACGAATGTGCAAGGTCGGTAGACATTCGTTATTTATTTAATAATAATAAGATAAGTTTTTCTAAATTTTTCAATCAACCAAATTTTTTTAAGGTACAGAGTTCTGATGAGGCCCAATAAGGCCGAAATACGTGTATAAACTCTTTCCTAACACTTTCTATATTGCCAGTTACACAATTTTAATTAATTTTCATAATTCTCATCTGGCAAGAAAACTTGATTTTTTAATAATAAGATACATATGAATAATGAAGATACATATGAGGTATTATTACTTTTCAACCTTTATTCAACACCCTATATGCTGTATTGTTTTTAAAACAAAAAAAAAACTTTTTGGAATTGGTAAATTCTATATCTTTTATTCAAAAGCTAGCTAATAAAATGCCCTCAATGAAGAGAGTATAAATATTGTGAAAACCAACTGAAAAAATAAAAAGCGTGCCAAAAACAAAGGCCAATCGTTTTATTATGCAAAACAAAAGACAATCGTTTAATAAGTAAACGAAGAAAAAAGAAGAAAACAAAAGTTATTAGGTAAAACAAAATCACTACACCAACCAAAACAAAAAACAACCAGTTAAAAACAATTAAAGAACATAAGAGAATCGGCTATTAAATAAACGTAAACTCATTCGATATTTATTTAATAACAATTTTTTTTTAAGATACTTATACGCCGGTACTATTATTTTTCAACGTTTATTCAACACCCTGTATATCGTATTCAACTGTTAATCTAAAACAAAAATCTTTTTTAGCTTTATTCGAATTAGTAAGTTCTACGTCTTTTGTTCAAAAGCCAATAAAATGGCCTCAATGAAGAAGGCGAGGAAATTTTGAAAATCAACTGCTTTTCGAAAATATCACAACAAAAAAAAGGCGTTGACAAAAATTCAGAAAACACAAAAGACAATCGTCAGTCGGTTGGTAGAGAAAAACAAAAGCCAATCGTCTGATAAGAGCAAGCAAAGAAAAAATTAAACATTTATGAACTGAAACGAAAAAATACCAAAAACAAACTACAATCGATTTGTAGAGAACGAAACGAAAGACGAGCGTTCAATAAGTAAATAAAGAAAAGCAAAAGTCGGGCTGTAAGAGAAATAAAATAAAAGAAAAAAATCATAAATATCGATTAAAAACAATTAGTGAGAGATTTTTTTTTTAGTTTTTCGTAATTATTAAATTATTCTTTTTCTTTGTTTAAAAGCCAATAAAAGGTGCTCGACGAAAAGGCCAAAAAAAAAACTGTTTCTCCAATAATGACGTGACGAACGAAAACGTTGCCGAAAAAAATACAAAATAGTAACAAACGACAATCGATTTGTGGAGAGAAACATAATACAATCGTTTAACAAATGAACGAGGAAACAAAAGAACAAAAACAAAAGACGATCTGTTATTAGACAAAGCAAAATCACTTACGAACTAAAAAAAAAAATAATAACTCAGATGAGGATTAACATGAGAAAATCGATTATTAAGTAAAAGGAAACAAAATAAACAATCGAACTAGCAAAAATAAAAGGTAATCGATTAATACAAAAAAAAACAAAATGAAAATTGGCCAAAGGCAATTATTAATTGAGTAAACGAAAGTAATGTTGCTTGATGAAAATTGTAAACGAATGACGTTCGAGTATTATTGTTACGTGTGCATTAATGACGTAGTGATAAAGATTATGACTGTACAGGGTGTCCCTTTGTTGATGGTATTCTACAGGTATCTCCGTTAATAATGTTTTCGTGGTACAGTTATAAAACGAAAAATTCATCAAAACTTCAAATGCAAATAACTTTTTTATTTTTGAAGATGTTAAAAATGACAAGGATATTTTTTATTCGGCTTTTAACGTAGATCATGGTTTCTAAATTAATTCACATAGAAAGTTCAAAATAGCCGAGATACGAACAATAAATTGTTTTTTTTAATGGAAGTCGCAGTTGACTTTGAAATGAATAATAGGTGTATTTTTTCGCTTTTCAAAAATATGTACAGAGTGTTTTCCAAACAATTGCAGAAAATTTAACTACAGTACTCTGACAGCACAAACAACACGAAAAAATACAAAAAAAAATCGAATAACAAAAAGAAAATGCCTTTACCCGTCCCTTATTCGGCGCTCATGAAATAACAAAAGAACTTACGGAGCCTGCTTCGTTGATCGTAGGCGGTAAACATCGAGGGTATGACTAATACGCAAAGCACACTCACCAAATAACATCTGTGTTGAGGAGCACATTCAAAGAAACGTTCACTATCCGCATTTAGAAATGTTTATAACAATTGTTCGAAGTGGCGTCCATCATTAGCGACACACAAACGAGCTCGGCGAACAAACGATTCTTGTATTCGTATTAGCATGTCAGGATTAGCACGAATACTGTCGGCAGCGCTATGAATACTCCTGTCAACTCATTTAATAGGGGCGTCATACACTATTTGCTTCAGGCGACCCCACAGAAAGAAATCACACGGATTTAGATCAGAAGATCGAGCAGGCCACCACATGGATCCGTTTCGACCAAGGCAGAAGTGATTATCCTGGCAGGCAAAAGAAACCTGGCACGTATAAAGGTGAATGTCGATGGCGTCGAGGTAACATCCTCCAAACAGATCAAATACCTAGGCGTGTACCTCGACAGAGACTGGAGGATGACGACACATGCCAGGAAGACTGCCATAAAGGCTCACAAGGCCTATACAGCCTTGGCCAGGTTAATGCCAAACATCGGTGGTCCTAAGCCCAACAAGAGGAAATTACTTGCAGCAGTGGTCTCCTCCATAATCCTGTATGCTGTCCCAGTCTGGGAAAATGCTATGGTATATAAGACACACGAAATTATGCTCGAGAGAGCCCTGAGGGTGGCGTCTGCCTATAGGACGGTGTCAACGGAGGCCGTCCTAGTAATAACAGGGATCCCCCCATAAAGCTTCAGATCACCGAGAGGGCGAGGATATACAGAGAGGGGCACAAGGAGAAGACTTTGGCTAGGGAAGAACTGTATGATGGATGGGCCAAAGTCTTCATTAAAGATGTTAAAGCCTGGTGCAATCAGCCCGAGGGGGACACAGACTATCATGTTACGCAGGCGCTAACTGGGCACGGGTCCTTTGGGACAGATCTTAAGGACATTAAGAAACGGGAAAACGCGGACTGCCTGTATTGTGGAGAAGAAACCGAAGATACACCGGAGCATACCGTTTTTGAGTGTCCCAGGTGGGGCGAGGCCGAGAGGTGGAGGTTAGAGTAGACTCCAGAGTCACGAGGGATAACGTGTCGGACCTGCCCAGAAAGAGCGGAGAAACGTGGGCGAACATTATAGGAATGTTAAGGTCCATTATGGTTCGCAAATGCAAGGAAGAAACAAGTTAACAGAGCAGAGGATAGAGATATAAGCGTTTTAAGGAGGTGATGAGAAGAAGAGAAGGAGGAAAAGATGAAGAGGGGCGAAGAGTAGGATGAAGAGTACGACGAAGAGGACGAAGAGGAAGTAGAAGAGGAGGAAGAAGAGTAGAATGAAGAGGAGCTGGATGAAGAGGAGGAAGTGAATGAAGTGGATGAAGAGGATAAGATGAGAGAGACAACAGGCGCAGGGGAAGAAATGCCGAGAGGAGGTACCCCCTGCGCTGAGTGTTGAAAGAGGAAAGGAGTTTAGTTGGTAGGCGCCCTCCAACACGCCTCCGGGGTTGAGATATCCGGAGGTGCCTTTCGAAGATTCTCTAAACCTCTATAAAAAAAAAAGTTTCCTGGAAAATGTGCACTAAGCCAAGTTTTAACAGGAATATTGTGTGGTGGAGCGCCGTCGTGCATAAACCAGGCATTTCGTAACACATCCAAAGGTAATGTATCCAAAAAATCTAAAACATGTTCTGCAAAAAATGTAAATAGGTAGCACCTGTTAAACGAGATGGTAATATAAAAAGCCCTACAAGTTGATCACCCAAAATTCCTGCCTATACATTGACGCTGAAACGCTGCTGTGAATGAGCTTCACGTACAGTATGAGGATTCTCATGCTGACCATACATGTGTATTGTGCCTATTAAAAATGCCGTCACGAGTGGCCTCAGATTTTGAAAAAAATTTGGATATTCTGCATGTTGTTCCAGTAACCACTCGCAAAAGGCACGCCGACGTTCGGATGTCCCAGGTGTAATTTTTGGTAGGGATGCAAACCCTATTCATGTAACGTCCTCCAGACAATCTTAGCTGAAGCACCCATTCTGGCTGCCAATTCCCGAATTTCCGCAACAACGTCCAAAATTTCTGGTTCCAGTTCCAGAATAGCTGCATCACGACTACGTCCTCGGTTTACACCTTGCGGTTGAAACGTTCCGTAATCGTGTAAATGCTGCACATTAGCTGTAAAGTTCTTGTAGTGGGAAGTTCACTGTTCGGAAATTTGTTTGCATTTCAGCATTTCCTCGAGCTTCGCCGCAGATGAGTGGCATATCTGTTTTCTCGACGTTCGTGAATTGCGGCATTTTAGCTTTAACTCTTTCAACAACTTTTCACAAACTGAACTGTTGATCCCAAAAGATACGGAGCAATAAATCATAATCATAAAAAAATGAAGCAAATTCATTCGCCCAGTTGGATAGGTCGATTCTGGAACCTCCTCTCCGACCTTGTCCGAAAATTCAAGGTCAAGGTCGGAGGAGGTTCCAGAATCGGCCTATCCCAGATGTGCCCTTCACCATGGCCTTTAAGGTTGAGATCGGAGGAGGTTTCAGTTGATACAACCTTAACATGGAGGAGGTTCCAGAATCAGTTAACCTTGAGGTAATCTTGAAATGATCTTGAAATATGTTTGAGATTTTGAAACGAGTAGAATAAGGTCAGAGGAGGCACTGATTTTTCCTTAACCTTGACGAAGTATAGGAACTGATTTATTAGTGACCTTGTGGTTGGAGGAGGCGAAGATGTAAATTAGTATTACCCCCACCTAAAATCTTATTATATAAGGTTGTTAATTTGTGACTAAATTCAGTTGTCGCAGAACTGTGAGTCGTGTTACTAACATAAGTCAATAGTGTATCATCGATTATTGCAACGTGAATAAATGAATAAATGCTTTTATTGGCCTCCCGACTTCGGCAAAGTTCACTGCTCGATTGCACTAGTGTTTTTTGTTTTTTGTCTTGACCTTCTTCAAAAATATAAACATACGATCAATTCTTGCCCGATTTTCAACTGCGATTTTTTCGAAATGTGTAAAATTTTTGTCAAGGACATGTAAGTTCAATCGTTGCTTTTATGGTGTTGTATTACAGGTTTAAATTTCGGCACTTATTTTGAAAACACGCTGTATGTTGTTTATTGGTATTATTTTTTGAAGTAATGACATTACAGGTAATAAATTTGTTTAAGTTAAATTTAGTAGGCAGTGATTTATATAAAACAAAAGAATACAGAAAATTTTGTTTTAAAAAGAATAGGGAATAGTAAAGATTGATTTGTATAAAACAAAAGAATATGTAGTTATAGTTGGTAAAAATTACAGGCGCTTCTTAAATAAACACAACTGAAAATGTGCGATTACGTGTTGAGATTGAATCACGGTTTTCATTTTTATTAGATCCCTCGTAAAACCCTGCAAAATTTATGTTTAATCTCGTAATTTTCAAATGAGATTTATAAACAATCCATTCCAGAGATATGGGAAACGTAAACACTCGATTAAACAACATTTTCTTAAAAACGAAATTATTTTTATTACGTACACAAAACTTCGTTTTTCTAAAGAAAATATTTAGTAATCTCTGAGCTTTATTATTTCGAAATATTTTTGTACATTCTAAACAATTAACTGTACAGTAGTACATCAAAGTACAAGATATTTGAAAATTTGAAACGTAACAAAAAAATTAATAAAATCAATAACTTCGAGAGCCATGCACAACAGCAGCAGCACAAGCAAGCATTTCGATTTAATAAGAGAGTAAACCCGACGAGATCGAGCCGGGGTACGCACCCTAACTTATGCATGTAAGGGTGTTGTTGCATTATCAAGGACGTCACAGGATATTAGAGGGTGAGATATGATTGAGGGGGTGCAAGCCCTTCCTTTTGCGATCCCGATCACGGTCAACCGATGTGTTTCCCGAACAAGCTGACGCTTCAGGTTTTGATTGCGCCTCGGACCTGCTTGCTTCACTGCGTTCGCGACAATAACGAGCTCTCCTGATCACCACGGAGGACTCCCCGGAAACATTTCCTGTCCGGTTAATAAAAGAATGAGCGCCGCTTGTACTACGGGGTCGAACATTTTTATTTTTTTGTTTGTGGGTCTCCGTTATAACAGGTTTACCAGGTAACTAAACCGGTTCAAATGTCAACATCTTCATTTAGCAACGCTACTGACTTAATGCCAATATACAGGTTGTTCCAAACATAGTGACAGTAGTAGCAAGTATAGAATCCTTAAATGAAAATATGAAAGAAGGCGAGCTTATAAGAATAGATAACGTTAGAAGTAATCACTTATTACTTTTTTGTTACTTAGGGGAAGAAAAAAATGGAATACATTTGGGATAATTGATAAATCGAGGGCTCTAGAAACCCATGTAACTTATTTTTATTGGGATTTTCTTTTTAAATCCCTAAGTAGTTTTATTCTTTTGAAATAATCCAGACTTTTGCTGGAGGTAAAGATTTCCAATCATTTTGTCTGATGGGGTCTCATTTGGATAACAAATATGCTTTCCAGATGCTTATCAGATGTGAAGGAGTGTCCTGTTCCTCTTCGCAACTTCTACGTGAGATGACACATTTGAGAGGTTTATTGAGGAATTTGCTAAGACCTCAATGTCCAATTTTCGCGTAACACATATACTTCTGCTGACGTCATTTTTTCCAGTTATAAAATTATCTCTCCTCGGGACAAGATTCTCACCCATGTCATTACTTACTTTGCAATTTATGAAATGGAATTTTACTATTTTTGTATTTGTTCCTAAAGAGTTATTTGATCTTGTTTGGTGGAACAATAATAAATGAGGGGCTGCCACAATAAATGGAAGAAGAAAGTGGAGGGCAAAGAACCGTCCATCAATTAATTCTCAAAATTCAATGAAGCTTAAATTTCAGAGCTCCTAATCCCAGGTAGGTCTGACAAGTAACACATAACTTTTTTAAAACATCAACGCCAATTACTATTGGGTTCAAGTAGAACAATTTTAATCAAAACTTGATACAAGAAAAAATTATTGGTTGTAGAAAAGCCCCATTGAAGACTTCGTTAAAAATATGACTCCACCATTTCATTTTGCACTGCTTTCGAAATTTGGTCTTATCCAACAACGCCCACAGTCGTTGTGGCTAATTACTTAAACCTTGTTGCTTTAAGATTCAGTGTTGTTTCCGTTTGCGAAAATTCGACCCTACCCTACCACTCCATTTTTTGGCATACGCGTTCTTGCAGAGGCATCTTCATCGGGTGCACAAAAGGTTCCTTTTCCCCTTAGCAACGCCCAATGCGTGGCAACTTATTTGGGTCGAGGTTTGTTACTTGCTTCAGACTTCCAAAAATCCTATAGGAGCAATGCAACATAAAAACTTTGTAAATAGGATTCTGCAGTGATAGGAGCGTATACAATGCGCTAAAGGGTACAAATGGTCAATAAACACCTTGGTTTTGGTCAAATCAATCTAAAAAAGAAAAAAGATCTAGTTACTTGGATCTCAATGTAAAAAGAGACTAACTCCAATCTTTATCACTTGGGTTGGAAGTTTCTTGCAGAGGCATTTTTCCGAAGAGTTTGCAAATTTCTTCGCCAATTAGTTTCCAAAAATGACCAGGAGTCCAATGAAGCTTAAGCTTAATGGCACCTAAAACCAAATAACCCTTAGAAGCAAAAAATGAATTTAATTTAAACACCAATGACTTCCGCAGAGCAGTTTTAATCAAAATTTGATACGTGGTGATTAAATTAAAAAAAGTTATCCGACATGGGACAGTCTCTTCGTAGAAGATGACATTGGCCAATCAGACTTCATTGTTACGACTCCATCATTCAATGTTCCTCTGTTTAGGTTTCAAGGTCTTAACAGAGACATTTCATTCAATGAAATCCTATTATCTTTATCCTGTTTGGGGGTAACCTGCTCCATCCCAAAGAACTTGGAGCAATACAAGTGTATCCAATGATTTAGAGATTAGATGTGGCCAAAAATGTTTTGGTTTTTGGACGCGTCCATCTTAAAAAGGGAGAAGACATAGACTCCGTTTTATAAAAGATTCGCTGTGGAGCTCAGTTTCCTAAGATTCTACCTTATCACTCCATTTGGATTTAGAAATTTTTGCTGTGAGAGATTGAGAAGGAATCACCATTAACAATTCAAGCTTTGGCCCCTTAAATATCTATCGTGGGGGGTAATCTATTCAATTAAAAAAAAAACTTGTAAAATAGGGTTCTGCAGAGATAGAAGGGCATAAAATTATTTAAAGATTTACAGATGACCAATGTACACATTGGTTTCGGTCGCATTCACGTGAAAAAGGGGAAAAGATAACCCAGCTACTTGGATCTCATCGTCATAAAAAAAGACTAACTATTGGGCTTCGTTCTTGAAGTTGGCCCCAATCCTTTATCACTTGGGCTGGGAGGTTTGGTCGAAGATAGAGACGGTATTCCTAAAACAAGTCATATTTCGGACCCCAAAAACGTTGGGAGTAATTACTTCGTCAAAATAGGACCCTGAGGTGATAGGAGCACGGCCAATGACTTTAGAGATTATCGTTTTGGTTGCATCCATATAATAAAAAGGGAAAAATAACATTAGTTACGTTGTTAAAAGAAACTCACTGTTGGACTTCATTTTCGGCATTTGAGGTAAGAGGTCCTCGCAGCTTGTTAACGGATCTCCGTAAAAATTCAAGCTTCGGGCCTCCAACAATGTTATTTCCTATAGAAGTCTCCATCGTAAAGACTTTGCAAAACGGACGTCCGTCCAATGAGTGCCTCATTACAGACGATCAAAGAACATTTTGGTTTGGTTGACATCCATCTCAAGAAAAGAAGAAGAACGGAACAATTCTTCCGGACCAGTTACTCAGGCCTCGTTATTAAAAAAAAATGAGTTTAAATTTCGAAGATTCCACACTTTTGGAGATTCTTGCAGAGATAGTTCGTTCCAAGTTACCCATTGAGAAAGGATTCTCATAGAAATTCGAGTATTGGGTCCTCAAGATGCACCACAGTCCATGGGTTCCTTACAAAAACGGGCTACCAAGTGGTAGAAGAAAAAGCAGTAAATGTGAGACTATAGACGGCTAAAGAAATCTTATTTAAACCCAATTGGATGAAGAAAAAGTATGTCAAATGGTTGATATAAGTTGATGATTGGATGATTGGAGAAAATCGAGTTTATGAAAGTAGAAAACGGCTGAAGTAAAATAGACAGCTAATGAAGTCTTAGTTAGAATGATGTATACCCAAGGGGAAGAAGAAGACGAAGACCAAATGATGACGGAAAGAACACCAACAAGTGATTGAGTTTATGAAAAGACCTCTCTGCGTCAGAAAAACGAAAATACTCCTCAGATGTCTACTTCTTCTGACATTTTCATATTTATATTGTTTATAAAAGTAGAAGGCGATTAAAGTAAAGTAGGCGATTATAAAGAAATCTCAGTTAGAATGACGTAAACCCGAGAGGAAGAAGAAGAGGAAGGCCAAATGATGACAGATAGACAGCTACTGGTAATAATTGGGTGTTTATTTGAATTTATGAAAAGACCTTCTTGCATTATACAAATAAAAACGTTTCTCACATGCCTATTTCCCCTGATATTTTCATATTTTGATTGTATATGGAAATAGAAGACGGCTACAATAAAGTAGACGATTAAAGACGTCTCAGTTAGAATGACGTAAACCCAAGAGGAAAAAGGAGAGGAAGGCCAAACGACGATAAAGAGAACAGCTATAAGTTGTTGAATTCTTGGCTTCCGGTTGGAACCGCGTGTCTCGGATTTCTCTACTGCCGACGTTTCGTTCTTCGTTGCAGAAGAACTTCCTCAGGGCTGCTGCTGGTGGTGATGCTGCTGCTGTTGGTCTTGTTGCTGCTTCGCGTTAGTCGTTGAGACTAGTTGAGACTAGTCAGTCTCAACGACTAACGCGAAGCAGCAACAAGACCAACAGCAGCAGCATCACCACCAGCAGCAGCCCTGAGGAAGTTCTTCTGCAACGAAGAACGAAACGTCGGCAGTAGAGAAATCCGAGACACGCGGTTCCAACCGGAAGCCAAGAATTCAACAATGGACGACGGCCGCGGAAGCCTTCAAGTTAAATTAAGTCAGCTATAAGTTAATGATTGGGTATTTGGAGAAATCGAGTTTATGAAAAGACTTACGTCATAAAAGTGAAAATGGTTCTCACATATCTACTTCTTCTGATATGTTCATATTTCTGCAGTTTATGGAACTAGAAAGCGACTAAAGTAAAGTAGACGGTTAAGGAAGTCTCAGTTACAATGACATATACCCAAGAAGAAGAAGAAGATGAAAGCCAATTGTTGACAGATAGAAAGCTATAAGTTAATGATCGGGTGTTTAGAGAAATCGAGTTTATGAAATGAACTCTGCGTCATAAAATGAAAATGCTCGTCACATGTCTACTTCTGATATTTTCAAATTTCTATTCTTTATAGAAGTAGCAGGCGACTAAAGCGAAGTAGACGATTAAAGAAGTCTTAATTAGAATGATGTAAACTCCAGAGGAAGAAGAAAACGAAGGTCAAATGACTACAGAGAGAATAGCTACAAGTTAATGATTGAGTGTTTGGAGAAAACGAGTTTATGAAAGGATCTGCTTACGTCATGAAAGTGAAAATACTTCCTATATATCTACTTCTTCTGATATGTTCATATATCTATAGCTAAAGTAAACTGTTAAAGAAGTTTTAGTTAGAATGATGTAAACCCAAGTGGAAGAAGAAGAAGAAGACGAAGGCCAAATGATGACAGACAGAACTGCTACAAGTTAATGATTGGGAGTTTGGAAAAATCGAGTTTACGAAAAGACTTACCTACGTCATACGTCACATATCTACTTCTTCTGATACGTTCATATTTTTGCAGTTTATGGAACTAGAAGGCGACTAAAGTAAAGTATACGGTTAGAGACGTCTCAGTTAGAATAACGTAAATCCAAGATGAAGAAGAAGATGAAGGCCAAATAATGACAGATAGAGAGATAATGATCGGGTGTTTAGAGAAATCATGTTTATGAAATGACCTCTCTGTGTCACGAAAATGAAAATGCTCCTCACATGTCTACTTCTTCTGATATTTCCATATTTCTATTGTTTATGTGGCTAATGTAGAGTACTTAAAGAATGACGTAAACCAAAGAGGAAGGTGATGCCCAAATGATGACAGGTACAGAAGTTAATGATTGGGTGTTTGGAAAACTCGAATCTACGTCATAAAAGTGAGAATGCTTCTCACATGTCTACTTGTTCGAGTATTTTCATATTTCTACTGCACATGGAGTTTTGTAACTTGATTGCGAACGTTGAAGCCAAGCATTTATGCAATAAAACCTGGAAATTACTCACGCAGAAGTTTAAATGTTCGCATTTCTTTTAAAAGGATAAATGAAGCATGGCTGTTTGTTGAACGAAAAAGTTCTCACCTTCAGCGCACAGCGGTAAACAAACGCCCTGGCCAAATACATGCCACATGAGCCCTGAAAGAAAACGGATTCAATAAAGTTAATAAATCACCCCTGCGCGTACCGTTGAAGGCATTATACTTGCGCAACAATAAGGCCATAGAAAATGGATAAAAATTACTCACGGCAAACAAACATTAAGAAACGTAACTGAAGAGGCGCAATATTCGGGTAAAGTAAAAAGATTTCATATGCGGGGCTTGGCTTAATTATTTTTTCAGCAAACATGAATTGAAACAAAAGAAATTTCTGTATATCCGCCTCTTTTCCAGGTTCAATGAAACAATCGGTATGTGATTGAAAAGCTTCTTGCATTTTACTCCAGTAATCTCTCATTTTTTTCCTCTTTCTTTATTTAATAATTATTAGAATGCAGTTCACATGAATTTTATTGTAAAAAAAAAACCTTGAACGGTCCTCGTAGAGTTTATGGAAAATTGATTTTCCTACATGCATACATTCATATAATAAACAATTTTTGATATTTGCAGTATACCCAAAAAAACAAAATTATTTTTTTGCTCAAACGACGAAAAAAAAATCACAATTTCTATATAGGTATAACGTGTAAATTTTAACAGAGTGTGGTTGGGCGAGTTAATAAACACAGATCCGCGTATATTCGACCCTATCAGTTCTATGGAAAGGGTGTAAAATCGCAAACCGATCGCAACATGCAGTCGACGAAGCATAACATGTGATTATATGTTACATACATCCGTCCCGAAATAGTCACACGTCACGCTCACCATCTCTCTTGCGTATTCAAATCAAACTATCGGGGGCGATAAAGAGGTGGTGATGGAGCGAAGTCGGTCGGCGTCGATTACAGTAGTTCTCGGTTTTCCCGCTGCGGCAGTGGTAATTAGGCCCTTTGAACTCGCGTCACAATCGCCCTAATCGCTAATCAAGTTACCTGCCGTCCCAATCAGACCTGGCAAATATTGGTCGGTTACTCTCGTAATGAATCGATTTTTTTATTCGCCCTGCTTTTGTTTTGGGACGCCGACGCTCGCTGCGATTTTTCCAATATTTAACGACGCCTCTCGTCCGAATAAAAAAAAAATATGCGCTCGCTACATTTAACACCGAAAAGGACGTCTTGACGTTTAGAGAAATATTACCATTACGTCCCAAATCTATTCACTGCGTTTATTCAATGAAACGGCTTCACAACTCAATTTAGCAAAAATTCTTAGGATGCGAGCGTATTATTGGAAACGTCAACTCAAGATAAATATTTGGGGAAAGGCGGTAATAAATCTCATTACACTTTGCGGTCGAATTCATTCATACGTCTAAAGATATGTTGAAAGTTACAGAAACGAGGAAAGGCCCATAATAGAAGACATTCTTTTTCTTATATGCTTCCAAAATCCGTGAATTTCTTTTTACTTATTCCTTGGATCATTCGGATTCATTTCCCCAAATAATTTTAACCATTTAATCCTTCTATTCTTTTTGTCGCAGAATAAGAGGCAAATTGAATCCTCACATGCAAATAATTTAAAAAAAATGACCTGGAAGACTAGAAGAGGACGATGGAAAGAGAGAAGTGAAAAGATCAGGCAAATCGAGACGAAGTGGAAAAGCAAAAAAAGAAATTGATATACATACAGGGTGACTGTTAAATAATCCGACAAAATGAAACCACTAAGAGAAGCGAATGCAAGAGTATGGAAAAATGTGAAAGAAATTCTTTCTGCTTTAGTTTTCGAGGAATAATTAGTCAAAACTTAGCCCATGTTTAAAAAAAAAATAGAAGAACGGATGAGCGAAATAAATACCCTCATAAACTTTTTATATTTTATGACACGGCGGCGTGGCATCGTGAGCTTGACCTTTAAGTGGAATTTAACGTTAACACCGTTTTCAGGTCAACTTGACTTTACATACAAATCACCATACGAGGTCCCGCTTTGAATACCTGCTCTGACAAGTAAATAAATAAATTAAACGAAAAATAATTCAAATTATCGGGTAAGAATTCGTACCGTACACATTTGCGAACTTGCCGCGAACATCGTCTATACTTGCGCGCAATATTCTTTTGTTACGTCAAAAAGACGACTTCCTTTGGTTCGCGGCGAATGGCTCGCGCTCTGCTCTAGGACAGTACGTGAATAACGTACGCACTTGACGATTTGTTGCATTTCATAGTCAAGTACATGTTTGGCACGGACATGTATACGCAAGCAACTTAGCAGTAGCGACGTTTAAAACAGCCGTACATAATAAGATTCGTTGCTTCGCTTCCGTGTGAAATGTAAGCCAAAGAGTAAAATAATAACTTTCTTTGGTTCGCGGCGAATGGCTCGCGCTCTGAATTTTTCCCATACTCTCGGACGTCGCTTCTTTCGGTGGTTCCATTTTGTCTGGTTAATTAACAGTCACCCTGTATATAGATGGCAAAAGAAAAATAAAATGGTTAGAACGAAAAGAACTAACAAAGCAATAGAAGAAGGAAGATCGGGTTAGATCACCCAAGAGTTTTACGATGGCATAAAAGTCGACCCTTTTCGTTGGAAAAATGACAAAGCAGAAGTGACAAAGCAATGGAAGAAAGAAGAATAATATAGCATTTTTTCTTTCTTTCCTAGAAAAGGACAAAGTAAAATGAAGGAAGCCAATCTCAAATAAATAAATAAAACATCACTAGTGAAAGTGTTAACAAAATAAGTTGAAAAACAGAAAGAGAGCAACGGAAGAAGAAAAGCAAAAGCATTAGGCAAATGGCGGGAAGAAATAACACAGAAGGATGAATCTCTGCAAGAAGAGAACCAACTCATACACAGGCAGGGTGCCTTTTTTAAATCAAGACTCCCGAAGACATTAGTATAGGCAACCCCTCGATCAAATCAGAAATAACTTCGCGTTTTCATAAAATGCTAAAAGCATGGAAGTAGGTTGGGGAGCCTATTTTTAAGGTGCATAAGGTTTGGAAAAATCTTCAAAAGACACCATCAAAGGAAATCCAAGTCGATGGCGTTTGGATTCACCCGGTCGTAGCCTTCCTTAAGGTCTCCAACGAGGCGCCTGCCAATAAAACTTCTACTCCTGTCTCGCAGCTGCTTGTTTCTGGAAATCCGCCGTTAGAAACTTCGCACTGTCAGTTGTTAATTTTTTCAGTCTTACCTTTTGATTAGTTTGGAGTCTTTTTGGATGTTGTGTTTGCGATCTCCCCGAGCACCTGCGCCCTCCGGAAAACATCAAAAGTCTTGCGACTTCTGGCATCGGAGACTTCGTGGGTTTGCTTCAAGAATTTCGCGCATCCAACTTCTGGTATCCCTTCCGATGTACGTCCCATTTCTTATGTTCTTCTTCCTACTCTCCTCGTTTCTTCTTTCCATTTGGCCTCTATTATGATCTTCAACATTCTTGCCACGCTTGCCCAGGTATTCGCATTTGTTGCCATGATATCCGCGATATTCTCTTTGGCGATAGCTTTCCCACATTATGCGCCTAGATTGGTGCTGCATACAGGATGATCGAATATACGACCATGGATAGAACTTTCCTTTTTTTAGGACGTAAACCTCCGCTCCTCCTCTCCTCATAGACCAACAGTGTATGTTCCGGCGTGTCTGTCTCCGTGCAGAACCAGCATGTTGCGGTGTCTTGTTTCTTGATCCTATTTAAATATTTTCCAAAGACTCGATGGCCTGTTAATGCCTGTGTCACTACACCGTGCTTTCAGTTACACCATCCGTCTATGTCTTTTATGAACGTTTGAATGGTGTCCTTCCTGGTTTTCTTTTATCCCTTCCTGTACCCTGGGTTTGATGGGCGAGGTTGTTGCAATGGCCTCCGTAGTTATGCCGATGTGATTCGTATTGCCATTTTAATGAGTGTTTCCAATAAATTTTCGCAGTGCCTGCACTCTAGCGCGTGCGCCCAGATTGGTGCTGCATACAGGATGATCGAATATACGACCATGGAAAGAACTTTCCTTTTATTAGGACGTGAGCCTCCTATGTTGGGCATTAGTCTTGCTAGAGCTGTGTAGGATTTGTATGCCTTCTCGTATACTTTATCGATATGTGTTGTCATTCTCGTGTCTGTCGATGTACACCCCCAGGTATTTGATATTTTGTTTACTGTGGATGTTAGAACCTTCTACATTTAACGTTAGTTGGCTCAGACTTCTTTTTCCAGCTAGTATGACCATCTCGGTCTTCTCGTGGCGAGCTTGAGTCCTTTTTCTGTCAGGAGCGTCGTAGCTTTGCTTACCGCGTACAGGGCTCTTTGTTCTAGAAGGTCCGGCGTTTTGGAGTCACAATTGAAAAAGGGCATCCTATATAACAGCGCCATAGGTAATGCAGGCTTCCTAAGATTTAAATATTTAACTTTTTTACGATAAATAAACCAATGTGAATGTTTCTGCCTTACTTGGATTGCTATCTGCCTTTACACCTTTTTTTGGAGCACTTTCTGGATTATCCCTCGCATCACTTTTTTTATTGGCTATTATTTCTTTCCATCTTTTTAAATCTATGGTTTTCAAATCTTCCTGCCTTCATTAATTCATCTTTTTCTTTTGCCCTTTCTTTTTCCCCCATCGGTTTTCTGCGTAACTCTGCCTAGTCCTTCCACAAGTCTCAGCGATCGCATTCTTTGCGCTTTCACATATGCTACTGCATTTAGACTCTTGTATAATCCTTCCAGTTCATGGTTTATTCTTCTTCTTTTTGTCATTCCAAAGTTATCTTTTCACCCATGCATTTTCCTTGCCACCGTTTCAACTTTTCTTCCTCCATTTGATTTAATATGAACTTTCACAATCACAATCACAACTTTCCGTAATTTTTTCATCATCTGTGATAATTTCTTCTCTTTTATTTTTTTGTTCTTGAGGTTTGTGAGATACATGTTGTTGTAATCGTCATTCACATTGCGTCTTCTTCCAAACCTGTTTGGGCTTCAGCGTTGCTTTCAGGTTTCTTTTTGCTATTCAACTACTCTGCATGGCCTTTTCTCCTCAATCGTTACATCTTCCCTTAATTTTCTCGAAGGTATATTTATTTCTGTTATCAGCTACCAAGACCATATTATCCTCTTCCACCGATTGCTTCTGCATCTGGCCCATCACCATGTATTTTGGATTTGTTTTGGTTGATCTTTGGTCCAAATTTGTTTGCTTTTTGTTGTTTTCTGAGTAACATTAGACTTGACATCTTTACTTTGCCTGAATTATCCATATACCCCAGACATTTTTTTTGTGCTTTCTCAAAATACGATTACTTTTGTATTCTTGTGAAATTCTTCCAGTTTATGATTTGCTCTCTTCTTCCATTCTTTCACAGTTCCCTTTCCTCCATACATAGTTCGTATTGGTATTTTTTTTTTCGTTTTAGTTTCGATTTATTTTTGTTTTTCTGTCGAGGCTTATTAGTATTTTGTTTTTAAAGATATTTCACCTGATTAAAAATCGACCGTCTTTTGTTCTTTTTTATCCGTTTTCGTTGTTCCTAAAGTTTCTTGCCATATTCAATGCGACAATCGTTTTTTTGCTTTTCTTTTGTAGATGTAAATGGGGCGGCTTTTGTTTTATTTCTATTTAATTATGTATTTGTTTTTTGTTTCTACACGCGTCTTTTGTTTCTGCTACTTGTTTTAAATATTCATGAAAGAAATTATGTTATTCTTCAATAACTCTTTTGTTTCGATTTCTATTTTTTGCTTAATTCGTTTTTTGTTTGTTTTTCTGTTTAGTGTTAGTCTTTTGTTTCCACACGCGTTTAGCGATCGTCTTTTGTTTTTTTTTTCCACTTCCAAGTATTTATTTACTTTAAATACTGAAGAGAGAGATTTTGTTATTTCTTCAATAAATAACTTTTTTGTTTCGATTTCGATTATTTGTGTTTTTTTTTTGTTTTCCTGTTAAGTATTTATCTTTTGTTTCCATATGCGTCTTTTGTTTCTACGTGCGGCTTTTGTTTCTATACGCGTCTTTTGTTTCTGCTACTTATTTTAAATATTGATGAGAGAAATTGTGTTATTCTTCAATAACTCTTTTGTTTCGATTTCTATTTTTTGCTTATTTCGTTTTTTTTTGTTTTGTTTTTCTGTTAAGTATTAGTCTTTTATTTCTACACGATTGTCTTTTGTTTTCTGTTATTTCTTCGATATCTTTCTTGTTTCGATTTCGATTTGTTGTATAACTTTTTTATTTCGATTTGTTTTTTTTTGCGTATTTTTTATCCGTTTTCCCGTTAAGCATTAGTCTTTTGTTTCTGCACACGTTTGACGATTGCCATTTGTTTTTTTACACTTCCCCTTTATTTATTTGAAATTTAAAAACCGAAGAGTAAAGAGTTTTTTGTTTTTGGTATTTTTTTTTCGTTTCAGTTTCGATTTATTTTTGTTGTTCTGTCGAAGCTTATTAGTGTTTTGTTTTTAAGTATATTTAACTTGATTAAAAATCGCCCGTCTTTTGTTCTTTTTTATCCATTTTCGCTATTCCTTAAGTTTCTTGCCGACGATCATTTTTTTTATTTGCTTTTCTTTTATAGATCGTCAGCGTTTTATTTTGTGCTTTGATCAATGAGAAATCGAGCGGCTTTTGTTTCATTTCTATTTAATTACATATTGGCATAAAATTCTGTTTTGTTTTGGTTCCTACTTTTAATTCATTTTTTCAGAATGGAAATTTTGGTATCTGCTTCGTTCTGCAAAAACTGAACCAGAATTCCAAATTTCAAAATGAATTTCACGTTTTATCAAATTTCTATTTTAGGGAAAGAGAATTTTCTACTTTTTATTTATATTAAGTCAGATTTAGAAAGTCCCAATAGGCTAGGTGAAAAGAGATTCTGCACGAAGCTGACCAGAAGGTCCTGGGGGTCTAAGGATATCTCGTGAATTTTTTGGGCGAAGTGCTGGGAATTGAGGATGAAAGTTTCACTTTTCCCTGCAAAGGTTTGAGGGTATGTGCTAGATATTTGGAGACTTTGTAGATTGGTGAGTTGATTGCGTTGACTATGGGAGGTAAAGGTGTATCAGACCATAAAGTCTGGGTATTCTGGAGTCACGGGGGATCAAGATTTTTAGTGTTTCTGGAAGGATAGAAGAAGATTTTATTAAAGCCGTTGTGGTAAGTTTATATTTTTTCCCACTGTTTTAATTGTCTTAATTTAATTTCCACATCTCATAGGTTGTTGTAAGTCTTATGATCATCTCTCACATTGTGCCTTCATGTTTTGACTTCAACATCGCTTTAAGGTTTCCATTTTTTCGATTACCTTTTGCCATTTTAGCCTGTTCTTCATGACCCTTGCTTCCTACCCCTTAGTAGACAAAATTCTCTTCCTATTAGCTATCAGGACGATATCCTCTTCTTCTGGTTGGCTCTGCGTTTGGCTCTTCACCTCGTTTTGGTTTATTTATAGTCCAAATTTCTTTGGTTCTTGTTCTATTGTTTGTTTGTAGTTATGGTTAGCTTTTATTTTAGTTTTGGCTGGTACTGTCAAGTGATCTACTATGGTGCTTGTTATTAAAAATTGTTCATTCTGCTTTTACTTTAGTATTTACTGTTATTGCTTTCAGCACCCAATTGAAAAGCGCCGTATTAAGGCCTTTTCTCACCCCAAAATTCCTGTAATACGTCTTCATTCCACGCTTCTTCTTCTTTTTTGTTTTCCCTAGTGTCATTCTTGTCATTTTATCATCAGCATTCTCGGTATTACATAGCCCTTTTTTATAGACTGGACATTTTAGGGCTTTTATTCACTCATCAGTTTTATTGATTATCTTTCGATGGGCATTCTTTGTCAGATCATTCATCTGTTGGCTCTTCTCCGGGCAGATATCGATCGTTCTGTTCTTCAGTTTCTTCTGTCCTTCAGCAATTTATCAACCTGGTCCATCCACCTATCCAAAATTTCTATTTTAACCGTCCAAATTTCTTCGGTTCTTGTTCTATTGTGCTTGTAGTTTTGGTTAGCTTTTATTTTAGTTGTGGCTAGTACTGTCAAGTCATCTACATTGGTGCTCGTTGTCAAAAATTATTCATTCTGCTTTTACTTTAGTATTTACTGTTGTTGCTTCCAACACCAAATTGAAGAGCGTCGTATAAGGCCTTTTCTCATCCCCAAATTCCTGTAACACATCTTCATTCCACGCTTCTTCTTCTTCTTTTTTGTTTTCCCTAGTATCATTCTCGTCATTTTACCATCAGCACTCTCGGTATTTGTAGTTGGTTCATTCATTACTTACCCCTTTTTTTATAGAGTGGGCATTTTAGGGCTTTTAATCACTCGTCTTTTGTCCATACGAATTTGACAGTTTCATTGATTATCTTTCGATGGGCATTTAGCCGTTCATCTGGAGATTCATTCTTTTTTGGCTCTTCTACAGACAGATATTGATCTTTCTGTTCTTCAGTTTCTTCTGTCCTTCAGCAATTTATCAACCTGGTCCATCCATCTATCCAAAATTTCTGTTTTAACCGTCCAAATTTCTTCGGTTCTTGTTCTATTGTGCTTGTAGTTTTGGTTAGCTTTTATTTTAGTTGTGGCTTGTACTGTCAAGTCATCTACATTGGTGCTCGTTGTTAAAAATTATTCATTCTGCTTTTACTTTAGTATTTACTGTTGTTGCTTCCCACACCAAATTGAAGAGCGTCGTATAAGGCCTTTTCTCATCCCCAAATTCCTGTAATACATCTTCATTCCACGCTTCTTCTTCTTTTTTGTTTTCCCTAGTGTCATTCTCGTCATTTTACCATCAGCATTTTCGGTATTTGTAGTTGGTTCATTCATTACATACCCCTTTTTTTATAGAGTGGGCATTTTAGGGCTTTTAATCACTCGTCTTTGTCCATATTAATTGGACAGTTTTATTGATTATCTTTCGATGGGCATTTTAGCCGTTCATCTGGATTTCAGATCTCGTCTTCTGTTGGCTCTCCTCCGATCTTTCTGTTCTTCAGTTTCCTCTGTTCTTTAGCGAAGGATCAACCTGGTTCTTCCATCTATCCAAAATATCTTTTTGGCCTGTTTTCAATACTCCATCCTTCTTTCGGCTTTGATATAATTATTTCTGCTGTGATATCTTTCCTCTACTTTTTTAACTTCTCATTTCTGTATTTTGAAACTTTTCCTCAATCGTTTTTGGCTCACTTTCGTTATATTGTTTTTCTTCATTCTACATATTCTTTTAATGTCGTTGGTAATCTTACTTATTCGAACCGTTTACTGTGCTATGATTTATCATCAACAGTTACAACAATTTTCCGCGAACAACATTTAGACATGTTGAAGGCGGCCGTATTAGTAATTGTTCGCCCACACGCTCTCTCAACTCTTCATCAATCATACATGGCGATATCAGGACGTCCTTTGTTAGAGCGAACCGTTTAACTAGATCAATTTGCGAGGAGATGAATTTTTTGTTAAACACGTTGGTAGAAATTAACGTTGATTTGGGGGGACTAAAAATCACGATAGAGCCGTGATTGAAGTGCACAGATGAGGGGTCATACGTGTACGCCGTCACATTTCATCGAATTTCATGGCCCAGTGCTCCCTTTGTGCCTCCCGGCGACATCAAACAGAGAGGGGCGCGACGCACGGCAAAATTTAACTCTACGGTTTATTTGACTAGGTTACTGTATTATCTCTATAACTTTTTTACATTTATGATAAGTCACGTACTTCACTTGAAGCTATACACTGGAATGTTAATTGTTTTTCTTTGACCATCGCAAACGTTCAAAGAAAAAAAATTAATGAATAATGTGAATTCGTTGGAAGTAATAATTTTATTTGTGCGTAAGTTATTTTCAATCTCTCCTGATCCAGTATATCAACCCCAATAAATCAAGGCGCATTCGAACGCGCCCCCGGTGCAGCAGCAGCAGCAGCAGCGACGACGAGGACTTGAAACACAATGCCAGTAACAGATGTGCAAATGATTCGTCCATGAGTATATACAGAATGGGTCTATTTGGACCCTCGAGTCTTGTGTTATGATTAATGTGGGGCTGTCAGAGACCGTGTTTATCCCAGCCCTTTTATTCCGACACGACTCACTGCACAAGTATCAAAACTTACCCCCGGGAGTCGCGCTAAGAACTACGACTACCATAGGAGAGGGCGCTCCCGACTGGCTGCCAAGTCGGTTGACGCGTTCGCGAAGAAGAAACGGAAAGTGCATGCTGTAATTCGTTCCACCCCAATACACTCGTGATTAATTTACTTGATTAATTAATTTACTCATTACATTTTACAAGATATAGTAAAACATCTTATATTTTGATACCGAAATACTTATTATTGTATCGATATCTCCTCGTAGGGTATAAACGATTAAATACTTATTGTAACCTCCTCGTAGAAAATTATTAGTGCGTGGAAGGTTAAATACTTATCAATACCTCCTCGTAGCGATCGTTGCCTTAAGTTGCCTAAGTCGGTTGGTAATGAATCAATATGTCCTAAACCGTGCTAAATACCTGTCCGCACACATTAAATATTTGCGAAGAAGGCAGTGCCTGTTGCGTCCGTTTTCTCGCCACTTTCAATCGTTCTCTTCACGTCAGACAGGGTTGATGTATGTGTGTGCTTTCAGCCCTTGAAGTCAGCGAGCCGTCTGCGGTCACTCGGATCTCTTCAATGAAAATGCGGCGTGTATTTTTTTTTTTTAGAACTAACGTACTTTTTAAAAGACACGAATAAAGAACAAGGGGAGGGTGAGGGCTAATCCTATACTAATCGATTTACTCTACTTTATAAACAGAAATTTTAATCTCTCCTGAAAATGGATAAAAATAAAAATAGTAACTAAATTACAAAGTGTTGAAGACGTGATTACTATATAAATAAAGTGGGGAATTTATATAAAATATTTATTGTTTATATAAATAAAAAGAATGGAAACTAGATTTACATACTGAACTAGAACAGAATAGAAATCAATCGTAATGACATTCTCTATCTGCACGAGTTGAAAAGAGGGTTCTGAAATCTAGTTGCACCCCTCTTATTGTGAGTCACCCCGTGGGACGGTGGATTCGGGGCGCGTGGACGTTCGCCCCAGGCTGGGCCGAGACCCGGCCGCAACGTTCCCACTGAGCAACCACTCCGGCCAAGAGCAGCCCTACGAGAAGGGCAGGGGTCTCTCATAATAGGGATGCAGCCCCGCTTCCGATGATTCAACGCAAGAATAGGTCAGAACTCTCATGTGAATTATACTAATTTCGATTCTAATACTCTGTTTGCAGTTTAATCCTGCATTGTTCTCCCCCCCCCCTTTCCTCTCGCGCAGCGAACGCAAAGGGTGCAAAAAAAATTGCTTAATTTATTACTTTGACTAACCTACATCGCCTCGCCTCAGAAAAATTAGTTCTGCACGCCCCGAGTATTTGGGTTTATGGTTGACCCAATGAAACAGAAATTTTACAAACGTCTGTAAAATGCGGTGCCATAAATTTGGTTTCGTTTTCTAGACAAAAACGGGCGACCTGTTTTGTACGTCGTAAACGACTTTCGGCAGAGTTGAATTGGAATTCTTGAAAGTGATTTTATAGTATTTTACGATATAATTGGGCCTCAGCCGGGCTACTGTTTCCCAGAAGACGGGGTGGAAAACTAAATTGGGACGGGACGCAAACGTTATTGTGTCAAATTTGATTTTATGTTCTCGATACGGTCATAAATATTCCTTGCTTTGACAGACAAGCCCGATGTTCTAAAATACAAACACAAAGTATCGAAAAGGATAAAACAGTATAGAGTACGTAAATGAAATTCATTTCGCTTACTGTAACCACTATTAATATACAAGAAGCGAAGTTATGACACGTACGGGGCAAAGGTCAATAATAACTCCCGAAAAATCTACGTTTAATTTTTGCAAAAACGTTCGAGAAGCACTAGATGTGATTCAAATGCTCCAATACGGAGATTAGCAGTTAGTGATACGAAAGCAATAAAAAAATGAAACATTTACATTCTAATTTTTACTTAGTACTTAGTAATGTTATTACGTAATAATAATTATTATTACCTAGTAACATTAATTTATTTCCTTATTTAATTAATTTAATGAATTAAATGAAAATAGTAATCATATATCATACCTAATAATAAGTAAAAAAATTGGATAATAATTAATTTCATAGAACAACAAGCACGCCGATACTCATCATCAGCATAAGCGATGCAAAACAATTGAATTTTGTGTAGATAAATAACGCAAAAATTCAAAATTTGTAATGCACTGCAAAAATCGTTTGCTTAACTTTGTTAAAACCCTCCGAGAAATTTCATTTCTTTTGATAGTTTCTAAAATATTATAAATTATTTTTGTTTCCGCAGTCGTACAGAGCTTTTAAAGAAACTGCTTTTGTTTTTCAGAGCTTTCGATAATTGCTTGTGTTTTCCAGATGACGTTTTCACCTTTGAAATTACTTTTGTTTTCTAGAAAGTATTCAAATTATTTTCATTTTATGATAATTGCTTTTGTTGTCTTAAATTTCTAAAAAATTTTCTTTTGTTTGGGTAGATTTCTTTTGTTTTCTAATTAAACGGTTTTTGTTCTCTATAAATATTTTTATTTTTTATTTTTTAAATTTATTTAGCATTGCTTGTCGAGGATTGCTTTTGTTTTTCGAAGATAGCTTTTGTTTCTCAATATTTCAAGAGAAATGTCTTCATTTGTTAGAACTTTTTTTAAATATTTTTTTTAGTAGATTTCTTTTGTTTTCTGGAATCATTAAAGGAAGAGTTTTTATTCTCTAAAAAGCGTTTTTGTCCTGAAAAATAAATAATATATTTTCTGTTGTTTTCTACTGTTTCTGGAAGATTGTTTTTATTTTCTAGAACTTTTAATTTCAAAGAAGCTGCTTTTGTTTTGAAAATTTTGCTGTTGTTTCATAAAGCCTTCAGGAACTGCTTTTGTTTTTCAAAAATTTTGCAACATTTTTTGGTAGATTTGTGTTGTTTTCTGAAGCTTTTAAAAGGAACGGTCATTGTTTTTTAAAAAGTTTTTATTTTATTTTCTGCTTTTATTTTTCGGAGATAATCTCAATATTTCTGGAGAAATTTCTTTGTTTTCTAGAGCTTTCTTTTAAATGTTCTTTTTAATAGATTTTTTGTTTTCTAGAGCTTTTAAAGGAGCAGAACATCTTTTGTTTTCTAAACTTTTAATTTCAAACAATTTGTTTTTGTTTTGTAAATATTTTTGTTGTTTCATAAAACCTTCCAAAATTACTTTTGTTTTCCAGAAATTTAGGTTTAGAGATTTTGTTTAAGAATCGCAGCAGACCCTTCATTTCCGTTGTTTCGACGATCTTGCTCAAAATCGACGGTCTTTTGTTTTTCTTTACGAATTTGCTTATCTTTTCTCAGAATTTTTATATTCTGATCTGACGAGAAAATAAAGACGCAAGAGGAAGTATGTCCGTTTTTTAACAACAATCACCCAAAAGGAGCACGTATTTCTCAATGAAGTGTCAGTTTAGCTTTTTTTTTCGCTTTAGAAACTGGTGAAATGCAGTTGGAAGGAGCCGGAATGTATATAATATTATTTCTTTACCATGTTTTATATCCCAAATTCGTTTATCATCATCAGACTTACCAGTAACCGTCTGTATATTCAGGTGCAATATTAAAGAACACGCAATTTAAATCAAAAGGTGACCTGTTTTTAGAATTTTCTTAAAAATCAATAATTTACACTTTATACTGACTACTCTGTATATGGAAAGTTTAAATGACAACTTGTAGCTGATTTTATTTTTTCGGAATGTTTAAGAATCACCCTGTATAATTAGAAAGGATTTGATGAAAATCGATCAATTTTTGAATAATTTCGATAAGTTCAACTAAGAGAATCGGGGGATTGAAGAACAAAAGACGAGCGAATGAAAAAACATTTCTAAAAACCAGTCGAAACTACTGAAAACTGATTAATTAGAAATGAAGCAAACTTAGAATTCTCAAATTTGAAAATTTTTTCAAAATTAATTGCAGAAATAAAAAAGTATAAATCGATCGAAAATTATAAAAACAATTGGTTGACAAGCGAAATGGAAAACATTTGAAACTAATTGCGTTTTCGATTGATTTTTTTAAATTTAATGGAAATAGAAATTGAGTTGCAAATGGATCTGATTATACAAATGAAACGCTAACTAACTAAGAAGCTGAAAAACAAAAAACTGTCGATATTTTTTTTAATGGAAGTGAATTTCATTTTCTATTAAAATTGATGAAAGAAAAACTAGCTATATTAATTTTAGCAAAATGAAGAAAAGTGGAGTTGGAAATGGATCTAAAAATTATAAAAAAGTTTCAACTGACAGACGAAATAAAAAAACAATAAAACTAAGCAATTGAAAAGCGAAAAACAAAAGACTAAAGGTGAATTTAATTTTCTAATAAAATATAAAAATTAATTAAGTCAATAAATTAAAGAAAATTAAGGAAAATGTATATGAAAATTGATCTGAAAATTATAAAAACAAACGGCAATGGACTGCCTGACAGACGAAATCAGAAACACTAAGAAACCGAAAAGCAAAAATCGATAATAATAAGAAAAGTGAAGTTGGATTTGAATCTGAAAATTATAAAAACAAGAAGCGATCGACTGACAGGCAAAACAAAAAAAAAAAACTAAAACTAAGAAATTGAAAAGCGAAAAACAAAGAAGTAAAAGCGAATTTTATTTTCTATTAAAATTAAAAAATAGCAATAATTATTTTAACAAAATCAAGAAAAAAAATTAACGAAAATTGAGTTGGAAATTGATCTGAAATTAATAAAAACAAAATCAACTGACAGGGGAAATCAAAACAAGAAAAATGATTTTTGTTGGATTAATTTCATGAAATTTCTGGAATTTAAAAAAAAATATCAGGTATCAATAACATTTATTTTAGTTCTTGTATATTTTTGTATGCGTGTGTGATCAAAGTTATAAAGTGTCATGTGCGACTTCTATATGGCCATCCTAATACAAGGTAATTGGTCATTTCGCCGCCCTTATGTCTTCCAGGATGCCATCAAAGAGAGTTAAAGAGTACTTAATGGTCTAATTGATACCTCAGGCCATTTTGCAGCCCTTGGACATAACTGCTCCCACCCTTCACGCTCAGAATGTTACACGGCGACAGTTATTCGAAATTCAATTACGTCAAATTGTATGTGTGTTGCAAAATTAACGTGCTATCGAATTTTGCGCCTAATTAAACTTTAACCGTAATGAGATTTATTTACCAATTCGTAGTATTCGTAAAAATTTAAAGTTATTTTAATCTGTGAGCTATAAGTATTCTTATTAAATAATTGTTGTTAGATTCTTTCTGTCCTTGTGTCGGATTCATCGAACTTTTCATCCGAAGGAGATTAAGTCTCCCTCCGAATCCCGGCGTCCGCGATTGTTGGTTGGTTGGTACTTACAACATTACAGGGCGATGTACTTTGCCCAAAATTAAAATCCCCGGCAAATCCGGGTTCCGAAGCGAAAATATTTTGGCTTTCTATTAAATTTCGTGAAGTCCCCGTAATTAGATTAACTTTCGGTCGTTTTCTGTGCGCGCACCGGGCGTCTCTAAGCAGGGGCATTTGCTCCATTATTTTATTCGAGATAACAGTAGCCGGCGGTGGAAGCCGAAAAGGGTTCAAAGGCTTATTATGTTTGTTTATAATTAAGAAGTGCACCGGCACTAATGTACCGTAAGGCTAGATTTTTTTCCTCGTGTGCGCCAGTCGAACAATTCACGCAGCAATTTGCATTCGGAAACGGTTCCAAAAAATTACTACATTTTAAGTAAGTATTTTAAGTGAGGACGGCATGCTGAAGGATGGCCTTGAATTTAACGTTGATTACTGGAACGAACTTGTCGCGTGGACTGAAACTTTACAGCGGCTGTAAATATAGAAAGTAGGACATGCTTTGTGAAGTAAATGTGCTGTTTATTGAAGTAAAAGTTTACGACTTGTATTATTCGTTGCTGTTAGATGTTTTCCTTCAAATTCCTCATTATGTTAGTTTTAGTTCAACTTAATCACGTTTTCAGTTCCGAAAAATATTAATTAATTAAACTAAACCGAAATTATTCTTCCTAAGAGTGATACACATCGACAGGGCAGGAATGTTGTCAAAGTAAATTCAGGAGGCTTTAATTTTAATTAATAATAATTAATTAAAAAAAAAACAAAAAAAACATATAAAGTGTTTTTGGTTTGAAATCGCTCACCGATTTGATTTTTGCAAATTATTATTTAAAAACTAATTTATATTTAACGTCGTGACTTCAATGTTTCAAAAAGTGAAATCTCAGTATCTTTGAACGCAGGAGGTTAATTAAAAACTTTTCATTTAGATTTTTAACCTAATTTCTACCTTTAAAAATAAAAACGTTATTAATGATGAACGGTTCAAATTTAACACCCTATATACTTTCACCAACTTTACTTCACCGGGTTCTTCCAATTCAGAAGTAATTCATAGACATTAATTTAAGAGATTTCTCGATAAGAATTATAAAAAACAAAAGATATCTCCAGAAAACAGAAGCTATTTCCAGAAAACAGAAGCCGTCTCCAGAAAACAAAAACTGTCTGCAGAAAAGAAAAGCTGTGCCCAGAAAGCAAAACCTATCTCCAAAAAGCGAAAGAAAATTCTTATACATTTTTGAGAACAAAATCAGTCCCTATTGGAATTTTCGGAGAACAAAAGAAATCTATAAGAATTTTAAAAATTAAAAAAAAGCAACGTGTAGAAAATAAACCCCTCTCAGTCTTTTTAAAAGCGTTTTAAAATTAAAAAGCATGAAATATATTCATAAAGGTTTTAGAAAACAAAGAAATTTCTCGAGAAATATTGACAAAACAAAAGCAATCCTCGACAGACAATGGGAAATAAAGCAACATAATTTTTTTTTAATTACAAAAAATAAAAACTTTTCTAGAGAACAAAGGCCGCTTCTTTTAAAAGCTTTAGAAAACTATAAAGGCTGTCGATTTTAAATGAAATGTTCAAAAGAACGCCTACTGCGATTCTCGAACGAAAACTCTAAACTTAAGGAAACAAAACAAAGAAACAATTGACAGCAAACAAAAATAAATATAAAAATTAACACAAAAAACAATCAAATCTGTAAAGCAAAACAAAAGACGGTCGATTCCAAACGAAATCATCAAAACAACCCAAAACAAAGATGAAATTTCGAAAATCAATGCGCTTGAATTTCACTTAAGGCACTGTAATTAATAAATTAAAAGCAATTATTAAAGTTAATTTAAAATCAGTGTTCAAACAAATTCTCGAAGCAAACGACGTTTTGTTGTTAAATTTCTCTTTGCAATGGTTTTACGAGTGCACGTTTGTTTACTGATTCGTTTCCAAAAATTGAGTTTAACTAAGGTAGATTCTTGTCCGGATGAAATTGTGTAATGCGGACACTGAAAATAACACAAAGGCTCAACGCTCAAACGATAATGAAACGTTGAGCGTTTGTGCCATTTTCAGTGTCCGTTTGAGATAATTCTTTGAGTTTAACGTTTATAGTGTAAAACCTTATTCGGAAAATTGCATATAAAATATCTAGCTGTTGATTTCCTTGATCTTGTGATAATTTGAATTATCTGATGAAATTTGACAGCTTTAAATGAAAAATTTTTAGAAATTTAATCTTTAAGGAGATTACTTTCAGTATCACTGCAAATAGTGTTGGAATTATGCTTTGTTTAAGAATTCTTCGTTTAAATCGGACAACCATTACATCCTGACAATGTCAAATCCCCAATTGGCATCCTCCATAATACTTCCAAAATTTTACCATTTCTTATTCAAATACGTTTGATATAATTTTGAATGTGTTTGAAACTGTATGAAACGAATAGCCGCGATTTGTTTTTTTTTTATTACAATTAAATGCTGATATACCTAACCACAGCGTCAAAACTAATTTGTCAAAATTACATAAAAACATGTACTGGTTTCAACTAATTAAAACGTGCATTCTACATCGCGTATCTGTTATCTAACATATATCCAGGAACTCTAGTTGCTTCATTCTGATAGCGCCATCTGTTCTAATATCTTTAATTTTTAAAAGAAAAATCGGATCGATAAATTTTATTTTAGAATTAATTTATAGAATTTTTGAGGCAATTTATTATTATTATTTAAGGATTCAATTCAATAATTAATTTCTTTTTAATTCAAAAGAACAGGAAATAAAGGGTTTCTATCTAATCTTCTTGTTATCATAAGCGGAAAAATGATTTCCAGTTTCCAATGTTATTTTTTCCTACATTTTGATGGCGCCACTTGTTCCCGCAACCTTAATTTTTAAGCGATAAAAAATTTATATTTGAAATTTTCCAAGCATTTTATTATTATTAGCTTAGAGAACCAAATCAAAGTTCTTAATTCTTTTCTAGTTTAATTAAGAAGGATGTTATTTTCTCTTCTGGCGCTATCTAATGGGAATTTCTTTAACAACAACTTTTTTATAGGCTCTGAAATACGGTTATGACCAAATTACCAAATCTATTTCGTCCAAAATATTTAAGGAAGCATAAAGACCGGGTGATGGAAATATGGCGCACCCGCACCACACTACGATATTTGGTGTTTTCAAAATTTTCCTATCTTATGTATTAAAAAAAAATTCGTAAAAAATTAATTTGGCGACATTATACAACGTTTTTTTTTATTTTAAAAAGAAACTACGCCATTATGTTATTTATTTCGAATCACAGTGTTAATAAAAAAAATTCTATAACATTGCCAAAATAACCTTTTTAGGGATTTTTTAAAATACATAAGATACTAAGATTTTAAGACAGTTTTATGATTCATTTTATAATTTTCGATCGATTTATACTTTTTTATTTCTGCAATTAATTTTTAAAAAAATTTCAAATTTGAGAATTCTAAGTTTGCTCTGTTTCTAGTTAATCAGTTTTCAGTAGTGTTGACTAGTTTTTAAAAATGTTTTTTCATTTCCTAGTCTTTTGTTTTTCAATCTTCCGAAATTGTTCGAAAATTGATCGGTTTCCTTCAAATCCTTTCCAATTATACAGGTGATTCATAAATACTCCGATAAAATAAAATCAACTATAAGTTATCACTTAAACTTTTCATATACAGAATAGTATAAATAAAAGTGTAAATTATTGATTTTTAAGAAAATTTCAAAAACAGGTCAATTGCGCTTTCTTTGGCATTGCACCTGAATATACAGAGGGTTACAGGTAAGAGTGATGATGTCACCGACATTTCTTTTAAATACCGACTCTGAAAAGCAGAATTTGAATTTAAACGTTCCTAAATGCAGTGCAATTAAAAAATAAGTAAATTTAGGATATAAAGCATAGTAAAGGAATTATATTATGTGTCTAAATAAATGTTCAAAATGTCTGCCACCAACTTCGTGGCAATATCCTAGTCTAGTTTGCTCTTGCAGAACATTGTGCATAGTTTCAGATTATATAGCTCTAATTCGAACTTTCAATTGTTTTCTTTGTACGCCTGACTTAACAAATCCCCGAAGGAAAAAAATTTAATTCATTCCAGCTCCTTCCAACTGGATTTTTTGCATTTCACCAGTTTCTAAGGCGAAAAAAAAGCTAAACAGACACTTGATTGAGAAATAGGTGCTCCTTTTGGGTGATTGTTGTTAAAAACGAACAAACTTCCTCTTGCATCTTTGTTTTCTCGTCAGATCCCAATCATTATTAAAATCTCAATTCTTTCTCATTCCATTTGATTGAATCATTTAATTAATTGAAACAAGCGGCCTAATGTGGCAATGAAAAACCGCCAAGCAATGAATCCAACTTAAGGGATTAAAATTTGCCCCTTATTGAGATTATTGTCTATTGGAAATTCTCAAGAAGCAGATGGAGGACGTTTTGAACATTTACTTTGGGATAATTTTATTCCTTTACGAAGGTTTGTATCCTAATTTTTTTATTAGAATGCATTTAGGAACGTTGAAATTGAAACTTTGCTTTTCAGTTTTCTTCATTAATTTTCTCAAATATTTTCTTATAAAAGGGGTCAAAATATTTGTAGCTTCATTTTGAAAGATCAACTCAAACCTGGGGGGTCGTTATTTAAAAACAAATGTCAGTGACGTCATCGTACTTATCTGTAACAGTCTGTACATTCAGGTATAACATCAAACAACGCACAATTTAAATCAAAAAATAACCTGTTTGTGGAATTTTCTTAAAAATTAATAATTTGCATTTTATACTGATTATTCCAAACTTTATACTCACGCTGCATGTAAATTTGTAATTTTGTTGGCGCCATCTGTTAATGTTTTCCTCAACTACGACTTGCGAATAAAATATAGTAAAAGAAAATTCGGTAGTGCCATCTAGAAGAATTTCATTTTATTATGTAATAGATTTTCTGGCGCTATTGCTTTAATTATATTTTTGCAATAGTTCTATCGCGATTTTCCGTGATATGGATAAAATCGCACAAATCTAGATGTGTTACAATCATTTAAATATTTTTGATTAAATTCTCTATAGAATTCAAATTTCTAGCGTCACTTTTTAATAGCGCCACCTTAACCTTAATTTTCGGAAAATATTTCAGCGATAAATTTTTTACTAGTCTTTAATATTTTGTGTAAGTTTTCAGTTCAAAAGTAAAGATTTTAAGATTTTTGTGCCATTTTGTTGCTATATTTTGATAGCGCCATCTATTCTAATGACTCTAATTTTTAAGAGAAAAATCCAGTTGATAAATTTTATTTTAAAATTAATTAATAGAATTTTTGAGGTAATTTATTATTATTATTTAAGGATTCAATTTATTTTTGATTCAAATGAACAGGAAAGAGAGGCCATCTATTTAATCTTCTTATTTTCATAAGCAAAAAAATGATTTAAAGTTATTTTTTTTTCCTACATTTTGATAGCGCTATCTGTTTCGTTAACCTTAATTTTTAAGCGATAAAAATTTTATGCTCGAAATTTTCCTAGAAATTTATTATTATTAGATTAAAGAAACAAATCAAATTTCATTAATTCTTTTCTAGTTCAATTAAAAAGGACGTTATTTTCTAGTAGTTAAATCTTCTGGCGCCATCTATTAGGAATTTCTTTAACAACATTTTTTTTATAGTCCCTGAAATACGGTTATGACCAAATTACCAAATCTATTTCGCCCAAAATATTTAAGAAAGTATAAAGACCGGGTGATGGAATTTACGATATTTGGCGTTTAAAATGAATCATAAAACTATTTTCAAAATCTTCCTATCTTATGTATTAGAAAAATCTCCAAAAAATTAATTTGGCAACGTTATACAACGTTTTTTATTTAAAAAAGAAACACTACGCTATTATGTCATTTATCTCGAATCAAAGTAATAAAAAAAATTCTATAACATTGCCAAAATAATCTTTTAGGGATTTTTTTCAAATACATAAGGTACTAAGATTTTATTAAACAGTTTTATGACTCATTTTAAGCACCAAATATCCTGGTATGGTGTCTTTAATTTAACTTCAGTAAAGAAGTATTACCAGCATTACCTATACAAATTTCTGTTAGTTAACTTTCCTGTCGCCATCTCTTGATGTTTTCTTTAACCAAAATGTACGTAATATCGTAAGGATTAGAAAAAATTAATAAATAAATCCAATACTATTTTTTTTTTATTAATGTCAGTCGAAAGGAAAAGAAAAGATATTTATTTTCAGTTGTGCCATCTCTGGTTACGTGATACAGTTCTGACGCTATCTGCTAAAAATTCCTTTAACCATAATTTATTAATATTCATTTTTATAATTGGCAAAACGACGCACTCTAAAATGTTTACTTAAAAATCACTTTAATAGTTTTCGATGAAGTTTCGATCGTCATTGAATTAAGAAAAAAATTAATACAAATTTTGATGGCGTCGTCTATTTTCTGAGCGAGAAATTTACAATTTAAATTAATTTCTATTTGAACTCTTAGTATTTAAATAGTCATTAAACGAACAACCATTTAAAATTAGTTTTCAACAGAAATTGAAGGTGTAAATGTTAGTAGCGTCATCTATGTACGTTTTGATGGCGCCATCTGTTAAATTTTTCTTCAATCACAACTTTTAAGCGAGAAATTAATTGCCTCCAGAAAATTCTTTACAACCTGAAGGAAACTGATAGGTTACATTTGGAACTCGCTTAAATTCATTAATTTAAATTAATTTTAATTAAAAATCAAGAAGTGCACACTTTTATTCCTATTCTAATGCTCTCTGCTAAGAATCTCTTTAGCTCCAGTATTTTAATATTTTTATCAAAGCGGACGTAATAAATTAGAAGTAGCTTGGGCGCCCTCTGGACGTATAAATTTTGCTGGCGCCATCTACTGAGACACTATTTGATTAAAATTGTTCATACACAAGGAGTTAGAGAAAAAACATAGAGAGTTTAAAACGTCAACTTTCAAAGAGATTTTTATTAGTTTATGTTAATTACTTATTACAATAAAATTATCAATATACCAAATTATTCAAATCTATTTAAAAAAATAGTAGCGCCATCTGTGTATGCTTTTTCGTTATTAATTTTTTTGGCGTCGTTTTTTAAAAAAGTTTTTAATGCCGCGCAATCGAATAAAAATTATTCAGACTATACAATGTGTGGTTGATATTATTTCAGATAGGTAACAATAATATTTCACAAAAAAATAATAATAATTAGGTTACTATGGCTTGACAATGACTGATAAATTGATTAAAATGTATGGAAGCAAACAATCCTGTGAATAATGGAGTTTTCTTGTAATCAGTTAGTGTTTCATCTCTGAAACTATATTCATGCTTTCTGAAACACTTACTGTCCGTTCGCAAAAGTCATCTCAAATTTTTTAATTTATTTTCAATGGCGTTATCTATGTATGTAAGTCTTTGCTATTGGCTTTTGTTGGTGGCGCCATCTGTTAATATTTTTTGTAAGTTTTGAAAGTCGCCTTGTATGGGCTTTTTTATTATAAATATTTTATGTCATCTAGTAAGGTGAATAAGGTCTTGTTTGCACTAGTTTAAAAAAGAAAAAAAAATAAAATCCAATATTTCAATCTCACTCCCAAAGCATTTTGTTTTATTCGTCAAGATATCTGAGAGTCACCTGTACGTGGATTTTTGTAACTTTTTTTCTTATGTCATTTCGTAAGGTGATGTTTGTACCAGATTTAAAGAACTGGTGACTTCATGAAACAGTTACTGCGAGAGAAACAAATTAAAATCCAACATTCCAATCTCATTCCCAAAATATATATTTTTTTTAATTCCGGCGCACGAATATGCGGTGCTTTCACCATAATAAAATTTAATATCCATCCGAATTTACAACACCAGGTAGCCAGGCCGCAATTGTATCGGAGCTCACCGAAAGATACGCGTTCTTCCAACTTTTACGAATATTCCCCATTATAAAATGAGCGCAAACCGGGCGGCGCCTTTACGTTGCTAATAAAACAAGTGAACGGAGGACCCGTCATATTGCTTTTGGAGATGGCCAGGCCATGACAATAAAACGGCAACCACTTTATAAACCGCCTTATTGCATCGGAAGGGTGTAAAACATGTAAAACGGAAGCGACTTTTGTTAGTATGGGGTGACTGGGATTTGATTTTTAATAAATTTGGACGCTCGGTGATTTTCTCCGAAAACTTGTCAAATTTGGAGCACAATAAACAAAATTATAATAGAACACTATTATAATAAAAATTGCTTCGTACTAATGAAGCTATCAATCGTTGGATTTTGATAATTAGTTTGACATCGTCGCTTTTTTATTTCACGGCTGGGTTAGGATAAGATAAAAATCCACCCTCATATAACGTGGATTATGACGATAGTTTGAAAAGAAATTAAGCGAAGGCAAGTGTAATGAAACCACCCATTTTAGACGTCCATAAATTAGTCAGCGGCGTTTCATAATCATAATTCCCCGACGAGGAACAATAACCCACTTAAAATTCTGCGGTCGTTCGAGTTTTAATTGGATTAAACGAAGAGTAAAGAATCCGGGAATGCCATGAAAACGGGCGGCGAGAATCGTTTGACGGGGGTGTAAGCGCGAGCCGACGAACTCTTTCAAGTGATAAGTAGCTAATTTGTTAAGCGAGCGCTTCATCCACTTATATCCTCAGATTTATTATCAACTTGAGGGTTGAGAAGTTACTGGAACTTTTAAACTACCCGAAGACATAACAAAGCTAAGAAACGCTAAGTGGATAATTGATTTAATGATCTCGAAGAAGCGCTCTTTGTTTCCGGTATATAATTCACCGGATGGGTCGAGTTTTTTTCTTTTTTTTTTCAGTTTCCTCGCGACGACCCGATTGAAAACTCGATGAAATATTCCAGGCACGATATTCCGAATGGAAAGACATGCAAAATTTTATTTATTACTTGCCCGCAGTGTTGAGTGCTTTTATTATCCGAATACCTAAACCAATTGAGCGCGCCACATTTCCCCCCTTTTTCCAACAAAAAATAAATAAAATCACGCTCGAGGTTTCAGAAAACTTAATTAATACTTGACTGTACTCGAAGTTGATTGTTTAGAGTACGGTAGACCTTAAATTGGAGAGCGTGTAAGGGATCCAAGAACAGAATCCGACAAGGGTTATCTTGGGCGTTCTTTAGCGGCGAGTCCGGTTAGTAGTGTGGGGTGCTCCGGGCAATCAGGGTGTCGCTCCGGACTCCGGTCACGGCAGTAATTTGGCGATGGAACGGGAAGGGAAATTGCCAACGTGCAGCTTCCGTGACTTAATGAGCTAGAGCGCCCTGGCCCGGTCACATACCTGTTCCGACATAATAGAGACGCAGACGAGACTGGAAAGCACTAATTTTGAATGCCCCCGTCTTAGAACTAACCCCCCTCCCTTCCCCCAATCAACCAAAAAAACTAAATAAAATAGCTAACGGTCTCCTACAAGCAACAAACTTTTTTTACGAACGCCCAACAAAAAATAAGCAACTTTCACTTTTACTATCGTTCCAAAGGGTTAAAAAATTTCTATTCTAATGAAACGTAATAACAGCGGCATAAAAAATAACGGCCCCCAAATAAATAAGACCTCTTTTTGGGTAAAAATATAACGAACGGTTTTTTTTACAACTGCATTGTATTCCTCCGCCTTAATTTGAACCTCAACGGTATTTTAAAAATCTACATCCTATTTGACTAATTTAAGCAACGTTGAAATATTCACGGTATATTTTAAAGACCTAACTGTTCTATTTATTTACGTACCACCGACGTTTTCCATTTTCTTAAGTACAGCACTTCTGCAAGAATTTCGGACAATGAGTTTCAAAACAGGCAAATGAGACCAGGCAATAACAAGAACTAATTAAGGCCGTAAAGAAATTGATTTGCTTTCTAATGAAACTCTTTAAGCTGCAAATTAGAGTTTTGTAAAAATTAAGACGTACCCATACAGGGTGTTTCACTTTCACCACACTAAGTTAGCTGTAGGGATTAAATTGATGTTCTTCGAGTGTGATGAGGCATTTTAGTAACTGAGTAGCCACCATTTTTGGGATCGTTACAAATTTAGGTTTGAAAGATTTTCGAATCAAAATATAAAAAATTAACAACAGCATTATACCCATTTTATCTTCAGTATCAATCACAAAATGTTTAAAACAAAGAAAAAAATATGTGCGTCCAATAACGGATAAAAATGTATGTTCATAGTGCTTTCGTCGCTTCATGTCGGTACTCCATCATATCGACTGGCCTTGGACAAAACAGACACAAAACAGTGTCACTGACATTTGTGTAACAAGGTAACGATGACGATCGTCACAATAAACAAAATTTGCAAGTTACCCAGCAACCATCATAATAACAGATGATTACAAAACGTCAAAATGACAGTTGTCAGGAAGGGCAAATTGACAGACATCAAAAAACGTCAGATTGACGTCAGACACTATCAATCGAAGGCTTCGGCTGGAGAAGAATCTTCTTTAAATATATTTTTCTAGAAAATATTATAAACTTGGGTTTCAAAACATTTTTAATTAAAATATAAAAAATAAACAACACCGTTATTCCCATGTGCGCCCTCTATCGGATAAAAATTCGTTCATGGTGCCTTCATCGCTGCATGTCGTTACTTTATCATATCTAGTGGCTTTGGACAATGTCAAGGCAGTCGCTACTGTATCATATCATAACATAATATGGCGTCGGATAGTGTTAGATAGACAAGGAAATAGGTAAAGAGTCACGTGACATTTGTGCAACCAAGCAACGATGACGATTGTTACAAATAAAAATATTTAGACCACAATTTGTCAAAAAAATTGTCCATGTTGTGTCAAAAAGTGATCGCAGGATGTCGCGTTTCAAACTATTTACAATTTGTCCATTAAACTGTAGGGGTATATGTGGAGGTTTGCATCTTACCCAGCAAACGTCATAATGACAGATGAATACAAAACGTCAAAATGACAGTTATCAGTAACGTCAAACGGACAGACATCGAGAAACGTCAGATTAACAACGTCAAATAATGTCAGAGGGAGTCCTGATGAAACAGAATTAAGGCGGAGCGTAAAGCTTATTCGAGATCTTATTAGTTGCAGGGTGTTATGTTGTGATTCTGATTTTGAAGGACACTACGCAGAAAAGTTGTCCAAGTTTAATTTTTTGACGAGTTTCCGCGAGTTTTCTAGCCATGCTTAAACTATCATAACTAGTATCATCATCATATTGGTTGTATTGCACGTCCATCAATCCACTCCATTTTTTAAAGGACGAGCAAATTAAACATTACAACACGTGACATTTGTGTAACAAAGCAACGATGACGATCGTCACAAATAAACAAAATTTAGGCCGCTCGTTGACGAATTAAAGCGAAACTGCATTCGATCATGATTGTCCCCCCCCCCCAATTAAGAATACGTTCTCAAATTCGATCGCTAAGATAACCGCCGGAGTGAACACAAAAAACTGCCGCTTAACGAATGAGATACAGCTCTGATCATCGGTGATTCGATTACGTATTTTAGCAGAGGTAAGTCATTCCCGCTACAAAAAAGCCCTAAAGCGGGACCGCTTTAGCTTCAGAACGTCCTGCGTATCCAATTGTCAGGACTCATTCACCCACCAAAGCAACCAATTGTTAGGAGAAGACAAGAAAATCCGGGTTCGTTATTTCTTCAATGTAAACCTTACTTTAATATTTTTAACGTTTGGTACTCAAGCAAAAATGTCACTAGTAATTCAGGCGTTTCATACAAATTTTATTTACTTATTTTAACAAAAACATAATCTCAATAAAAGCCTGATTTACCAAATTTGTCTAAACATCAAAACATTCTTCTTCTTCCTTGGGTTAACTTTGAAATTTCGTTTGATTTTGACTTTATTACTTTGTAATTTTTAATTTTCTTACCTTGGGTTGACCTTGACCCTTGGCCTTTCCGAACCTTCATTTTCGAAATTTTACTTTTTTAAAAGATTTGTCCCTATTTTCCCCCTTTTTGGGCTAACTTTGACCTTTGACTTTTCGAATCCTTGCCCTCGAAATTCATTTTTTTTAATTCTCCTAGTTTTTACAATTTTTTGCATTCTTGCATTTGATATTTTCAAATTTCGATTCTCGAAATTCTAATTTTTTAAAATTCTTCTATTTTTCCACCTTTTTGGGTTGACATGAACCTTTGATTTTTCGAACTCTTGCGCTCGAAATTCAGTTTTTTTGAAGTCTCCAAACTTTTACATTTTTTTTGCGTTCTTTCTCGTTTGGCTTTTGATATTTTTAAACCTCGATTCTCGAAATTCTAATTTTTTAAAATATTTTTTCCTATTTTTCCCCCGTTTTTGGGTTAACCTTGACCTTTGACTGTTCGAATTCTTGCGCTCGAAATTACATTTTTTTATTTCTCTCTTTTTCTTACATTCCTTTTAGCTTGGCCTTTGACATTTTTGAACCTGGATTCTCAAAAAACCAATTTTTTAAAACTTTTCTCCATTTTCTGCAATTTCTTTTGGGTTGGCCCTGACCATCATTTTAACATTTTTTCGGCCTGACCTTTGAAGTTTAAAATCTTGATATTCCTTTTTTTAATATTTCCTCATTTCTTGCAATTTCTCGCCTTTTTTGGGTTGACCTTTGATCTTTTCAAACCTAAGCTCTTGAAATACTACTTTTTTTTTAATTTGCCCTATTTTTTACTTTTGTTTTGCATTTTTTTATTTTGACCTTTGACATAATTGAATTAGCTTCTGATTGGAACCCAATAACGACTGTTTCTACTGCCGACGTTTCGTTCTTCGTTGTAGAAGAACTTCCTCAGGGTTGCTGCTGCTGCTGCTGGTAGTGTTGCTGCTACTTATCGTTAGTCGATGAGATTCGATAAGCAGTCGTGACGCGACTACCACCGGAAGTCAATTCACTTATTGACAACGCCCGCGGAAGTCACCATATTAAATTGACCTTTGACATTTTCGAACCTCGATATTCCAATTTTTTTAATTCTTTCCAATTTTTACCTTTTCTTCGATTGACCTTGACCTTTGACCTTTTCAAATCCTTGCTCTTCAAATTGTCATTTCTTTTTAAAGATTCCATATTTTTTACAATTATTTGCATTTTATTGGCTTGACCTTTGACATTATCGAACCTCGATCCTCGAAATTCTATGTTTTTTTTACTTTTTCCCATGTTTTGCAAATCTTTTTGGTTGACCTTGACCTTTCACCTTTTTAAACCTTCGCCCTTGAAATGGTAATTATTTAAAAATTTTCTCTATTTTTTTACTATTTTTTGCATTTTTTTTCGGGTTGATCTTTGACACTTTTGAACCTCAGTTCTTGAAATTACAAATCTTTTATTTCTTCATTTTTTTTGGGTCGATCTTGATTGGGTCTTTTCAAATCTTTGCTCTTGAAATTCTAATTTTTTTATTTTCCCTATTTTTTACAATCTCCTGGCTTAATCCCTGACATTTTCGAACCACGTTTCTCGAAATTCCAACTTTTTTAAATTTTCCCCACTTTTTGCTAATTTTTTTAGGATTGACCTTTATGCATATATTATATTTTTATTTGCCTGATATAATTTTTAAAAATATTTAATAAAATATCCAGAAAAAGGACAGTATAGTACTTACTTATTTACAGAATGCTCATTTTAAATCGTGGCCCCTTAAAATAAAAAATAGGCAACCCATTCTACTTTTGAAACATGTTGCATGCATTAGTTTGATTAATTTGATTGATGGGTTGCCTATTTTACAATTTTCAGGGGTTACGAATTACAATGGACATCCTGTAGATCTACAGCTAATGTCAAATACTTTTTCTTCTTTTCTAATCCTTCGTATCCTAACAGGGTGTCGATTAGTAATCATCTTCGCATGTTTTTAACCATTATTTACAATTCTCCAGGTTACTAGCTAATTTTCCCATTTCTTCTTTTTTTTCCTAATTCATTTATTCTATTGGTCCAACGTTTCCATTACTCCTTTCACCAGTGTGTTTCTATCCATTAGTACAAAGTGTGCAATTTTTATTCATCAATTTTCTGATATCTTCATTTCTTCCTCTGTCTCGTTTGGTTTTTCCATGTTTTCTCTATAGTGGCGTGATTCACTGGCGTAGGTAATTGAAGGTATTATAAATTCCCGTCTTTATTTCCTGGTTAATTCCTTTCCTGGCTACTTTATGTCTTGTTAATAGTGTAATAGAAATATTTTTTCCTATTATGAATCAATAGAGGAGGAAAAATTATTAATGCATACATTCCAAGATATTGCATAGGTGGTTTATTTATTTGATTTAAAAAAGAGAGTTAAAATTTTGTCCACAAATTCTTAATCCTAATAAAAATCGCAGTTAATTTCATGTGCTCTCAGAGCCATCAACATTCAACAGTAAAGCGGGACATTTCAATAAACTGGTCTCATAAACCGCCCTTACAACTGCGAAATAACCGGTGGTGATAACAGTGGCACGTTTAAAACTGCCCCATATCAAAACAATACGCGTCCTATTCCAAACTCACTTTCCGTCCAGCGTCAGCGTCCGCCTTCTTCCAACTCGAAATCAGACGCTGGTCGTCACGACGCCCACACACAGCGTGTGTCGCACAATTCAGGCCATACGACGCCGCTTATCTTAGCCCATTTCACTCAAAGTGACCCCGAATTGGGGACTGTGGACACTAAGCCGCCTTATTTTAATCGAATTTATATCGGGGCGTCATGATTTTAAGCGCGACTGGATGGATATCTTAAAAGTAAACCCAGAATTTTTTAAATTTTTTTTAGTACGAAGTCTGAGGTGGATAACAAATTAGCGCAGCCCTTGATGGATTTACAACTGCAATAAAAACATTAAATTTCTTTTAAAAGAAGCTCGTGACGTATTTATTAAACATTAGCTTCGCCTTTAGTCAATGGTAAACGATTATGGTTTTGGCCAAGCATCCTTGAAAAATTACTCTCCTCGTCTTACTTTCAGCACATTTTGTAACTTTTTCATGTACTTAGGATTTTTGTGGGCAATAAAATGACCATAGTGCGCGGCATCTAAGAATTTCTATGGAAAATTGCGGTGTCTTTGTGTGTTTGAAAGCGGGGGCAGTTGGTGCCATGTCGAACTGCGTGTTAATGTTTCTGCCAGCTGACAGAATCATTGAAAAATTTGGGCGTTTTGTTTGAGACTAAATAATAGATAATAGATACCCAAAACTACAGTGCGCGCCAGATTGTAAAGTATACCTGAAGGACTTCATTAAAATTAAATGTCTATTCGATACGCACATTAGCAATAATATTTTAAAAATTTGCACGAGAATCCAAGAAGAATGAAATAAACGACAACAAATACGAAATTAGACGAACAAAGAAAAACAAAAAAGAAAGTCGATTTTCATCCGGCGCAGACTCAACGAAGACCAAAAAGAAATAAATGAAGATAAAAAAACAAAAGAGAACTAAGACGAACAACATCGAAATGCGAATAATAAAGCGAATAATGAATAAAAAAAAAGCAGTGAATTCGAGAGTAGTGCAAAGATAAACGAAAGAAAATTGAAATACAACATCAAAGCAAAAGCGACGGTTTTGATTTTCGGCTCAATTCGAGCTTGAGCCATCAAGGACGATCTACTATCAACAAAAAGTGTAAACTATGCACAAGTACAGACTATTTGCATATTATTTTAACCTCACGATATAATACGAGAAGAAGGACGCCAATTTACACAACGTTCTCTGATGATGGATAGGCCCCACGTTGGGCGCCAACGTATGCAGTGGCGGTGAGGAAGCAATCGACTGTTTTAACGCAAGAAACAAAGAAGTGTTTTACTTCAAAAGAACGCGAGATGCAAAAAAGACTTAGACCATAACGCTCTCAAAGAAAAAATGACACGTGTCACTTAAAACCAAACACTTTGCGTTTCGTTCAGCTTTCGCGATTCAGTTGAAACCTCAGCCGAAAAATCCTGAACTTCTTCTGAGTAGCAAATTTCATTTAATTTAAACCGATAAAACATTGTTCTGGATAAACTAATTAAAAAGAAAAACTGACAAGCCACTTCTCACTGCCATTTGAAAAAGAAACAAAATATTTTCCCGAAAAATGGTAAACGACATACCGACTTGGTTAACCCAAAACCCCTCCCTCTTACCACCCGCAACGTCTACTCAATCATTACTCAGTATTTTTTTTCTTTTTGGAAGACCCCGAAAATGTTTTCCTCGTTCAACTCGCTGACGCAACGAGGCCCGAAACGGAACAGTTTGGGGTCGCTGGTTCATCACCTCGGGTGCGAAATTAGTTCCGCCTTTAAACTGTGTCTTTTCGGGTCGCATCGCCGTGAAAGGAGCTGCACAAAAACGCTCCTTATGGCAATGGACATTAAAAGTGTTAGCCGTAATGTAGCGTGAAGATCTATTATGTTTTCGTGCACGTTTAGGGATGATATTTGGCGATGCTGTTTGGACGGCATGGCATGAAGATGTTAAGTAAGCAATTTGTCATGTCAAGAAGACCGTGGGTGGTACAGGAAACTAAAAACGTATAAAGATTTAGTCCAAGTGTTGTTGTTATTGTTGAGCGTTTTATAGGCGCTTTAATATCTGTGTAGGGACATGAGAAGTGAAGTAATAAAATTAATGTGTGGACTGGATCATCCCATAAATAATGAACGACGTTTGCCTTGATTATTCGAAACTGACAAACACATTAACTCTGCGGATTGCATTCTTTCACATCACCAGTCATAAGGTGTGCTCACAAATAATTCGTTGTATTAACGAGAGAAAGGGCATATATTCGGCGCTTTCAAAAAAAAAATGTGGTTGCTGAGTTTGTGACGAAATTCTGGTTAAACGATGGTAATTTATCACGTTGACAATCACCGGGTTTGCGGTGGTTGAGTTGGTACCTATCTACAGATGGCGACTGATAATAGTTGTCTGCGCGTCTGTCGATCTGTAGGTGGCTATTCTAAATTGTTAACCGGCTTTAACCATTAAAGCTCCTTCCTGCTGCTCATCGAAAGCAGGGTGCTCCTTTATTCAGCATTTTGTGTACAATTCGCGCCGATGTGTTTCGCCTTTCGACTATACGTTAAAGACAATTGTTTCGTTATTCCACCAACTTAATTATTATTTCATCTCCTCTTCCAGCACTTGTATCAATTCCCAAAAAAGTTACGCTTAGATCCTTACGATTCAAATCCTCTCAATTAATAAAAAGCCAACAACAAAAAATCAAATTAAAATAGGCGGTGCAATGAAAACGTATATCTGTGATTAACTGAATTCATAAAACTATGCATTCATAACTGTGAGTGAGATCAGCCTGATCTGGCGCTAATCATAGACCGCCTACTCTAATCTGATTTTTTGTTGCTTACATGTTATTAATAAATAATTAATTACCTAAGAACTTAAAATTCTGAGGCATCAGTTCACCATGCTAACTAACATCAGATTGCGAAACAGAAGCAGACCGCATTCTGGAAGACTTCAAAGCTCACTACTGTCGAGAGATGTCTGCGAGAAAATAATTTGTGTAGCTGAATGTAGCTCTACGTTAATAAAAGAAAAAAAGTTGAACAATTGCAAATTGGAAGAAAGTATTGTGGACAAACGAGTTCAAGTTTAAGGTGTTTGGATCTGAAAGAAGGGAGATCTAGTAATGAAAATTGCTCTGTTATGATCTGGAGATTTTTTGTATCATTAAAGCAGCTGCTTTTTCATAATTTACAATCTGAAATTCTCCAAAAATTGATACTGAGGATGGCCACGTATAATGTAAGATGTTAATATGAATTAAAATTGGAATTAGTTTTCAACACAACAATGTAACGATCGTATTTACTACAGTATAGCCTCCTAAGCTAAAAGTAGATGGTTTCACGAAAAATATGTTTAACTATTACATTACCCAATTAGTAATTTGTTATTTTGCCGATTACTTCAAGTTATAGTATAGACAACACCGCACAACAGCATATCTGTTGCATCCAATATTATTCATGATTTTGAATAAAGTATTGGCCCTCATTGAAGAATTATAATCAGTTGTAATGCAACAGCTCTAGTTTTTGAAATATCGAGCAAAGATAGTTTTGTCAAAAAATGAAAGATTTTGAAATTTAATATTTTACTAAATAAATTTATAAAGATAAAAACTTTCTTTTATAAGATTGACGAGCATTTGAGAACTCCTCTGAAGATTCCAACAATAGTCAGCTATCATATGAGCATTCCAACGGTCTCGATAGCGTTCTTCCTTAGTCAGAATGTCCTGATGGAACCTTTCTCCCCGTTCCTCGCTTAAGTCACCTAAATTTTCAGGAAAACGGCCTAGATGACTATAGAGAAAGTGAGCTTTGATGCTCATATTGCAACCTAGCTGTTGGTAGTTAGTTAGTATGTCTTCAACCAGCTGGGAATGGTTTTCTGTCTTATTATTTCCGAGAAAGTTATTGATCACTGAAGCAAAGGAATTCCAAGCGTTTTTCTCAACATTGTTCATAGAAATTGTAAAATTCAAATTTTTTAAAAGCTTCCTGATCTTTGGACCATCAAAGATACCAGCTTCCAGCTTCTCAGAACATAAACTTGGAAATTTCTTTGGAATATATTTGAAACATTCGCCATTTTTATTCAAAGCCTTGACATATTGTTTTATTAAATCCTAGCTTGATGTGAAGGGGAGGCAATATAATGCGATCTCTTGCTAATAACGAAACGTTAACAACATTATGCTTAAGAGGAATCAAAACTTCTCTTACAGGCCAGTCTTTCCTAATCCAATGTTCAATTTTAGCCCTACTATCCCTTTAGCAGATAAAACAGTGATATTTTGTGTATCCACTTTGTTGACCCAAAAGTAAGTTGACCATTTTCAAGTCAACACGTATCAACCATTTATGTTCTTCTTACTTAATTTTATTCTGGGCCAAGGAAGTAGTAGGAATTGTTCCTTCACTTTGGTGAAATGCACAATGGGCAAAGAACTAAGCTTATTACCCTTAGTTAGGAAAACACATTTAAAACTGCGCTTGGAAGAATCTATAAAAAGGCGCAGTTATTAGGATCGTACTTTTCTAAACCCATTACAGTCATCAGACCTCGAATATCACTGGAAATTACGAAATCATCCTCTTCAGAAAAAAAAGGAAGTAAATCTTTTTCTCTAGTGCGGTAATATGAAACTTTTGTGTCACTTGTCAGCAGATTTCTCTGTTTCAATCGTGAAGCTAGTAATTTAGACGCACTTTTTGACAGATTAAGGTCTCTTACTAAGTCATTAAGCTCTTTTTGGTTGAATGGTTTTGGTCAATTTAGGGAATCTTCCCGATCGAAGTCACTGTCTTCATTTTCAAGTGACTCTATGTCCTGACTGCAATCTTCGTCTTCCAGTCTCTTGGTAGTTGATGGTAGAGCTACGGAATCTTAATTTATATTTAGAGCTGATTTTGATATTGATGGTACGTTAGGATAGATCCACTGTGAACGATTTTTCCGATTAATACCCCCAATATTCGCAACACAAAAATAGCAATCGTCATGGTGGTTAGACTGTTTACGCCATATCATTGGCGTAAGGAATTTAAAATAACTTCTTTTTTTACTTGCCCACAAGCACAAAGATTCAACATAAATTTTACATACTAAATTAGGACACCAGGTCTTGTTTTGTGTCTCTAGAGGAAATCCAAAGTACTCAAAATAAGTTCCTTTTACAAACTGCGATATTTTGAGACGGTTTTCGTTAAACATGTATTCACCACAAATGAAACAAAAATGTTCCGGATTATTCACACACCTTCTCCAAGTCGACGCCATAGCGCTAGACTGATAGAAACTCACTAATTAAAATGTAGTCGATAGAAATTTCCACTGCAAACCAATCCAACCTGTCCAAGGTTATTCGCAAATGCGATGTAATAATAATCAATAGTTTAAATCGCGATATCCTGCGATCACTTTTTGACGCAACTTTGTACAGGAAATTGACAAATTGCAGCTAGTTTGCTATTTAATAAGTCCTCCCATACAAGGCTTCTGCTGACGAGGCCCCAAATAGGACCGAAAAAGCTGTACAGAGCATGCTTGAAGGATTTACTGCAATCAAAACAGATTTGCAACAAAATTCTTTTAAATCTTTCAATATGCTTTGACAGCAAGGCATTGGCCGCCTTGTATGGGAGGACTTATTAAGTAGCAAACTGGCTACAATTTGTCATTTTATGTACAATGTTGTGTCAAAAAGTAATCGCAGAATGCCGCGATTCAAACTATTGATTATTATTGCATCGCATTTGCGAATAACCTTGAACAGGTCGGTTTGGTTAGCAGTGGATGTTTTCACAGCGCCATCTGTTAACCACTGACCGAAATAACAGTTTTTATTAGTTCGCCATTTTAGAGCAAAATTTAAATATTAAGTTAAAATTATACCTGTTTTTACAGCACCATCCCTTCATCATTCACAACGCCATCTGTGGATCAGTAGTTTTAGCGCAAAATGTAAATATTAAGTTACAATTAAATCTGTCTTACGCCATCTGTTGATCATTAAACGAAACAACAGAGAGGTTTTATGTATTCGGCCTTTTAGAGCAAAATTTAAATATTAAATTAAAATTAAGTCTGTTTGCACAGCGCCATCTGTTGATCATTAACCGAAACCATAACCACTTTAGAGCAAAATATAAATATTAAGTTAACTTTAAATCTGTTTTTACAGCGCCATCTGTTCATCATTAATGGAAACGACAGATAATTTTATTGATTCGCCATTTTAGCGCAGAATTTGAATACTAGTTAAAATTAAATTTGTTTTAACAGTGCCATCTGTTGATCATTGACCGAAACAACGGGTAGTTTTTATTAATTCGTAATTTTAAAGCAAAATTTAAATATTGAGTTAAAATTAAATCTGTTTTTACAGCGCCATCTCTTCATCATTAACGGAAACAACAGATAGTTTTTTTGATTCGTCATTTATTCGCCATTTTAGCACAGAATTTAAATATTCAAGTTAAAATTCAATCTGTTTTCACACCGCCATCTGTTGATCAGTAGTTTAAGCGCAAAATGTAAATCTTAAGTTACAATTAAATCTGTCTTACGCCATCTGTTGATCATTAAACGAAACAACAGAGAGGTTTTATGTATTCGTGCTTTTAGAGCAAAATTTAAATATTAAATTAAAATTAAATCTGTTTTCACAGCGCCTTATGTTGATCATTGTCTGAAACAACAGACAGCGCCAACCGTTTTAGAGCAAAATATAAATATTAAGTTAACGTTAAATCTGTTTTTACAGCGCCATCTGTTCATCATTAACGGAAACAACGGATAATTTTATTGATTCGCCATTTTAGCGCAGAATTTAAATATTAGTTAAAATTAAATCTGTTTTTACAGCGCCATCTGTTGATCATTGTCCGAAACAACAGGCAGTTTTTATTAATTGGCCATTTTAGAGCAAAATTTAAATATCAAGTTAAAATTAAATTTGTTTTTGCAGCGCCATCTGCTCATCATCAACGGAAACAACAACTTGATCATCGAGCAACGCTTCTGCTGACGAGGGCCCAAATAGGGTCGAAATAGGTGTACAGAGGATGCTCGAGGGATTCACTGCAATCAAAATCGATCTGCGAGAAAATTTTTTTAGACAAATTTTACAATAAATTTAAAAAGAAGAAAAAAGACACTAAATCGGCAGCTTAAGAAAAAATAGAAACAGAAAGAAACAGTGAAAGCAAAATATTTAGAATCGATATCTATCAAAAATACAAACATTTTCGAAATTGTTTCCAAAACAAAATAAAACAAAAGGAGAACGCCGATCGTTTCATTTTCCAAACAAAATCAAAAATCATTAAAAATTTTAAGAAAATTGTTTCTCTTCTAGTATGAATTACGTGATTCTCAAATATATAAAAATGATGGTAAAGGAATTCTTTGAGAAACAAAACAAAAGACGAACGGCGATTGTTTCTTATGCCTTTCTTTTAAAAATAGAAATTCCAAAAATTCATGAGAAAATCACACAGAAAATTAAAGCAAAAAAATTTCAAAAAGGAGCAAATTGGAGCGATTTTGAAATACCAAATTTGAGATATTAAGAAAAAATTAAAAAGAAACGAAACATTAGAACTATGCAAAGAAACAAAAGACGAACAGCAAAGATTTTTCAAGAAACAACAGACGAACGGCGAGTGTTCTTTATCCTTATTTTTTAAACAAAAGCTCACGAAAAATAAAACGCCAATCGACATGAAATGTTTTTTTTTTAATTTTACAAATCAAGTAATTTTTTTCTATCGATCCACCATTCAGTATTGCCATGTCAACGTGCCCAATTTTTTTTTATTTAAACTTATTTCCAGCTCTCCAATTTCTCATGAAACTAGATATTTTTTCACTTAATCCGGAATAAGTATAAGCCCCTACACATATTAGTAAATACGTTCACAAAAGAAAAAAGTTTAGGTAGCCGATTGTGCATAAAATCAGATTACAGATTAAACAAATCTGGAGCACCGCCGTTTTTTTTTTGCTTTCCTCGTTATTATTAGCATCGCTTTATGCAACGACGCAGGTATTCTACAATAAAAAAAGGCGATTATGCCTCATACGTTTCGTTTCGAACTCAAAAATAAAAAAAAGAAATAAATAACTGAAGCAAAGAGAATAAAACAAGAATACGTTTGTAATGTGAAGAATGCTAATGGGGGTAAATTAGCACGTCATCATAACATATAAAAGCACTTTTGAAAATGTTAATGCGGCATTGACGGAATAATTCCACAGTTGCACATTTGGGGCCCATGAATGACGTATTAAGGACCGTCTTCCTAAATAAGTTATTGTGTCATTTATATAATGTAAATAAACGGCCACAAAAGGCCGGAAGCCAAAGGTGGCCAAGAAGTGTGAAAGAGCTTGTTAAATACAACGGCACCAGCATATAGCTTCGTTTCGATTAAGAACTTTACGCCAACAGCCAGACTTACACAACACCATAACAATTACAGCGATTTCCTAACAGACATATCGATTAAATATAATTTAGAATAAAAAAAAATAAAAGAGATATATACTTTATAAATGATATTTTTATATTGTCACTGAATAGTGTTTTTACTGATTCATTAACTTTCACTTTTCAAGACAATTCTAGTTTTGTTACTGAAATAATTAATTTGTGCATGACATCAATTAAATTTATAATTGCAGAACAGGACAAAGCGAAAAATTAAAAAATAAAAGTAAATGAAGAACGGCCTGAAAAATGCAGCGTAAATCCGGCTTCGCACGTATGAATAAAAAAAGAAAAATAATAAACCAACGCGAGATAAAATACAACTGTCAGATTAAAATCTTGTATAACCGACGAATCACAAAACCGTCCGTGAATTAAAGAGTAAAAAAGCCCCATTGAAGCTTTTCGCAACGACACAAGGCGAAAGGGTGCGAGCCGATTCTGTTCGGTTGGCAACTTGTGGGCACCTAATGCGCCCATAAAAATGTTTTGACAGACAAAAATGAACCGGGCCCTTTACGACCTCGAACTACACACAATATTCCGAGCTCATAAAAGATTTAATTTTCTAAAAAACAGAATATTTTAAACAAAAATATTTGAATAGCAACTTAGCACACTATGAAAATATAAAACCAAACTAACCCCAATCGCTGATTACAATACCAAAGCTTTACCCCCCTTCTAATGTTCGCGCTGTTAATAATAAGTTCCGTCAAATTTATACGCGGAAGGGGTTGATACTTTTATGTGTACAGGGGGCATCTTGCTTCTTGATTTAAATCGACTACAAGTCTTTAATTTTTCTCAGTAAATTATAATCTTGGAGTCATAAATCATGAACCACAAACATGATAAAGTAAACACGAGGATTGTAAATAAAAAAATGATGATTTAGATAATAAAAACAAAAGACGAATAGAAAGCTGGTGACACAAATAACAGAAAATGCGAATAATTCGAAAATGAAAGGATGAAGAAGAACAAAGAAAAGGAAAAAAACCGAAGAAACGTAACTAACCAATTAAATATAGAATTAGACGCAGAGAATCTTTTCTGGCGGAGAACAATTGAAAATCAAAAATGCAAAGAAAGAGAAATACGTAAACATAAAACAGGTTTGAACAATTAATTCAACAAAATAGAAGACAATGAAACAAACGTCAACGAGAAACAAAAATTACGTTAATAGTAAGCATTAGGTCGACGACAAGAATAAAATAAAAAATAAAAGAAAATTGAAACAAACGACATAGAACAAAAAAAAAACAGATGAATGTCGGAAGATTGGCGCTTCTTCAAGTCTCTCATAAAATTTATTTTTCGCTTTTCATTGCTATTTTTTTAAATTTTGTTGTCTTTTTATTTTGTCGTACTTTTTTCTGGAATAACGTGATGTGGTCTTTTCTTTAATCTCTCACATCATTTGTTTCGCCTTTCTTTTGTTTGCTTCTGTTGAAATATTTGTCCTGTTTCGCAGGCCTCTTCTTTTTCTTTGTTATCAGCGTTTTATAATTTGATATTTTTTGTTTTCTAATCATAATTTTCTTTTGTCAATTGTTTTTTTTTTTTTTGTAAATTTATATCGTTACCGTGATTTCTTCATTTTTCGTTATTTTCTTATTTATTTGTTTATTTATTTTTGGTACTGCGCCAATGAATCATTGACCTTCTTTTGTTTTTGAATCACTATATATATTTTCATACTTTTAGGTTGTTTATTTCGCTTCTCTTTTGTTTTACATCGTTAAATTTTCTTTTGTTTTTGTTTTGTCGATTTTTTTTGGAATAATGAGATGAGGTCTTTTCTTTAAACTTTCACATCATTTGTTTTGCTTTTCTTTTGTTTCCTTCCGTCGACGTATTTATCCTATTTCGTAGGCCTCTTTTTTTTTTGTTGTCAGTGTTTTATAATCTGACATTTTTTGTTTTCTGATCGTAAGTTTCGTAGTTAAATTTTCTTTTGTCAATTGTTTTCTTTTCGTAAATTTAAATCGTTACACGTGATTTCTTTTTTTCATTTTTCGTTATTTTCTTATTTATTATTTTTTTTGGAACTGCGCCAAAGAATCATCGACCTTCTTTTGTTTTTAAATCACTACACATATTTTCATACTTTTAAATTGTTTATTTCGCTTTTCTTTTGTTTGTTTTTTATCTAGTGATAAACTTTACAATTTATATATACTGAAAAATAAGCATCCTTCCCTTAATAACAGTTATAAATTAGCTAAAAGGAAACATGATACTCTCGTTCGATTCACCAAAAGAGAATATTATCAAAACAAAATTTTCTTATCCGACAATCCAACTCGAATGGCTTGGAATATAATTTCTACATTTAGCAACAACACAAAAAACATCGAAATGTTACACTTGTTGCTAATAATGTTGACATAGATGATCCCAGCGAGATCGTTTGCCATTTCAATGAATATTTTAAAGATGCTCCTTTGAACATTTCAAATAAAATTGATAATTCCAGTAACCCTATTGATGATCGGCAGAGTTATCATTTTAAATCTCCTTCCGCTTCGTTATTTTTAAATCCTTATACTGAAAATGAGCTTCTCAAACTTGTAATAAATAGAATAAAAAGTAAATGGTCTTGTGGTCCAGATGGCATTCCACTAATTCTTATTAAATTAGTCTGCTCCACAATATTATCTCCTTTATGTGCCCTTATTAACTTGTCTTTTGAAACTGGCGATTTTCCTTCTGCACTGAAATCTAGCAAAGTTCTACCTGTATTTAAAAAAGGTAATCCTCGACTCTGTGACAACTACAGGCCAATATCTGTCACGTCATCTTTGTCCAAAATATTTGAATACGCGTTTTTAGATCGCTTAGTTTCGTTTCTTAACAAGCATAGTATTCTTAGTAATGATCAACATGGGTTTATTACTGGTAGGAGTACCAATACAGCGATTCATTCATTCTATGATTGTGTTATAAAATATATAGAAGCTTATGAATGCCCTGCAGGGATTTTTTGTGATCTCAGTAAGGCTTTCGATTGTGTGGATCACGACATATTATTTGGGAAGCTTGGTTTATGTGGTTTGAGAGGTACTTCCCTTGACTGGATTAAATCTTTTCTAGGCTCACGTTCACAGTTTGTTAGTATGAACTTTAAAGAGTGTGACGCTATAAAAACCTATAATTCTAATCATGCAGAAATTAATGTTGGTGTTCCGCAAGGAACTGTCCTAGGCCCCGTCTTGTTTTCGCTGTTCATTAATGATATATCCTCTGTTGATCCTGAAGTGAATTTTACGGTATATGCTGATGATACTACCGCAGTCTTGTCAGATGTCTCTAAAAATAATCTTGAAATAAAATGTAATCTATTTTTGAATAAACTACATAAATGGTTTACTTTTAATAAATTACACTTAAATTTACAAAAAACGCAAGCAGTTATCTTCCAAACTCGCCAACAAAAACAAGTAGAAGTCAACTTGAAAATTGACAATAAAATAATCCACAGCTGTGATAGTGTTACTTTTCTTGGAGCTCACCTTGACAAAAATTTAAATTGGATTAATCACTGTAATGCTTTAGTGTCTAAGTTACATTCAGCATGCTTTTTGTTTAAAACATTAAGGGATATTCTTACAATTCAGCAGTTAGTATCCCTTTATTATGCCCACGTCGAGTCTAGACTAAGATATGCGATAAATTTTTGGGGCTGCTCATCTTCAATTGGAGATGTTTTTATAGCTCAGAAGAGAATTCTTAGATCAATTGCCAATGTTCCTGCCAGTTCTTCATGCAGTGAGTTATTTAACAGGTATAATATTTTAACTGTACATAGCGTCTTTATTCTAGAAATATGTGTTCATGTGTATATAAATCAATCAAATTTTACAAAGAACAACATGATTCATCACCACAATACCAAAAGTAAAGACTGTTATCATGTACCATTTGGTAGACTTGCTATTACCAATAAATCACCTAGTATTTTAGGCGTGAAAGCCTTTAATGCCTTGCCTGTGCAAATAAAAAATGCCCCTAATGTAAAAAATTTTAAAATTGTTTTAAGGCGTTATTTATTAGATAAATGTCTTTACTCAGTAAAACAATTTTTTGAGTGATGACTCATTTGTTCAATTGACTTTGGTAACTTTTCTTAAGCTTACCTCGCTCTAGACTTAAGTATGACTTGTTCCGCACAATGTAATTTTGTTTATGGAGCTAAATAAATTGATTGATTGATTGATTGATTGATCGTTAAATTTTCTTTTGTTTCTGTGTTGTCGATTTTTTTTTTGAATAACGTGATGAGGTCTTTTCTTTAAACTTTCACATCATTTGTTTTGCTTTTCTTTTGTTTCCTTTGGTTGAAGTATTTTTCATGTTTCTTGTCGGTGTTCTATCATCTGATATTTTTTGTTTTCTGATCGTAATTTTAATAGTTAAATTTTTTTTTGTCAATTGTTTTATTTTTGTAAATTTAAATCGTAACACGTAATTTCTTTTCTTCATTTTTCGTTATTTTCTGATTTATTTATTTTTTTTTAATTGCGCCAGAGAATCATCAACCTTCTTTTGTAAAAACAAAAGACAATCGATTTTACTGTAGATTAATAACAAATTCAGTAGATTAATAATAAATTAATAATAAAAATCATTTGGAAAAATTCTCAAAATTCATAAATAATTAAATTTTAAAAATAACAATAAAAAACAAAAGCGGTCGATTTTACAGAGCAATTCAGTAGATTAATAATAAATCAATGTTAATAAAAAATCATTTGAAAAAATAATAATAATTCAAAAATAATTAAATTAAAAAATAACAATATAAACAAAAGGCAATCGATTTTACAACATAATTTTATAAAAAATACGAAATATGTAATAAAATTTACATTTCAGTGCATTTCGTAAATTAATAATAAATTATTATTAGTAAAAAGAATCATTTGAAAAAATAATAAAATTTCAAAAATATCAAATTAAAAAAATAACAATAAGAAGCAAATACAATCGATTTTACAACATAATTTAATAAAACATACGAAATAATATATTTTAAAGAAACAATAAAAATAAAAGACAATAGATTTTACGGCGCAACTCAGTAGACTAATAATAATATTAAATAATTATAAAAAATATTTGGAAAAATGATGACAAAACAAAGAAAACGAGATAATAAAAGAAAAACATTTGAAAAAATGGTGTCAAAATAAAGAAAACGTAATAATAAAAATTCAGAAATAGTTAAATGAAAAAATAATCACAATTAAAACAAAAGACCCTCGATTTTACAGCCTAATTCAGTAGATCAAAAAACAAAAAAAAGAAAGAAAACAAAGTAATAAAAATTAAAAATAATCAAATTAAAAATACAATAAAAACAAAAGACAATCGATTTTACAGCACCATTCAGTTGATTAATAATAATAAAAAAGAAACATTTCAAGATATGATGACAAAACAAAGAAAAAGAAATAATAAAAATTCTAAAACAATGAAATGAAAAAATAACTATAAAAACAAGAAACAATAGTTTTTACAATACAATTTAAAAGATTAATATATTTTTAAAGAAATAAAAAGAATGACGAGAGGGAATACAATATGAAAATAGTATAATTTTTAAAAAGTGCCAAGTAATAAAATTTAAAAAAAAACAAAGAAAACAAGAAATCTGTTTTACGGCCACAATTAAGTAGATTATTACTACGTCAGAGATCAGAGAATCGTCTGTCTTCTTTTGTTTTTAAAGCATCTTATTCTTTATACTTTCACGTCATCTTTTTCGCTTTTCTTTTGTTTCTTTTGTTCGAAGTATTTTTTTTTATTTCATGAAATACTTTCATAGCTTCTTTTTTTGCTGCTTCTTGTCTTTGAGATATCGTTAAATTTTCTTTTGTTTTTATTTTCAATTGCTTTTTGGAATAACTCGTTTCGCGTGATTTTTTCTTTATTTTTCGCTTTTTTTGTACTCTACGTGAGAATCGACTATTTTGTTCTGTTTTTGAACCACCTTATAGTTTATACTTTCACGTCGTTTGTTTCGGCTTTCTTCTGTTTCTTTTTCATCGTCAATTTTTTTTTTATTTCGTCACTCGCTTTTTGTAATAATTCGTTTCACGTGATTTTTTTTCCTTTACTTTTCGTAATTTTTTATTTAATTTCTTGCACTGCACCAGAGGAATTATTGATCTTCTTTTGTTTTTAAATCACTTTATTTTTATACTCGACGTCGTTTGTTTCGCTTTTCTTTTGTTTCTTTTCGCCGAAATATACTTCCTATTTTTTTGGGCTTCTTCTTTTTCTTTCTTATCAGTCCTTTATCGTCTGATTCGTTTTGCCTTTTTCATCGGTGATATTTTCTTTTGTTTTTATTTTGTCAATTGTTTTTCGAATTACCTAGTTTTGTGGAATTTTTCCGATACTTTTCGATCTACTTTTTTTGCGCACAAAGATCACAGAATCGTCAATCATCTTTTGTTTTTGAAGCAACTTTATACTTATTTGTTTCACGGAATTCCTTCTTCACTTTTTTTGCTTCCTTGTTGGTAGGTCTTTCGTTTTACTTTGACAATTGTGTTTAGGTTAAACCTGTTTCGTGCAATTTTTTTATTCATTTTTCGTTCTTTTTCGAATTTCTTTTGCACACTCCACAAGAGAATCGTCGATATTCTTCTGTTTTTAAGTTGCCTTGTATTTTTCATTATTCCACGTCGTTTATTTCGCTTTTCTTTTTCTCTTCTTTTTCATCACTTGCTTTCTATTATAATTCGTGACTTTTTCTTTATTTTTCGTTCATTTTTGTACTTTACTTTTGTTCTTTTGTTTTTGAATCAATTTGTTCTTTATACTTCTACGTCATTTGCTTTTTCTTTTGTTTCTTCTGGTCGAAGTATGTTTCCCCATTTTGTGGCTTTTTCTTGTCTTTTGTTTATTGATCGTGATTTTATAAAATTATATCTATAGCGCACGTAGTAAACTTTCTGTAGACTGCAGACAGCGTTTTAAAGAATATTCTAGTTATAATATTTGATGTAGGTTAATGATTATTCCATTCATTATGATTGGGGGTGTTTCAGACCACCCATCTCGGTCCTTTTTCCTTGAGGTGGTGGGAAGTTGCAAAAAACTTTTTGTTATGTTATTAACAGTATGTATTTGATGATGATATAACTATCTTTGAAGGTGGTCAACTGGATGTAGGTGCAACAGAGTCCGACTTACTTACTTACTTCTAACGTAATAGTTAATCAGTTATTGTGGAGTTGTTTCAAATTATGACTTTTATTTTCATTGTATTTTTTTTTTGTTATTTTTGCATTAACTTATTTTAATCTGCTGTCAATCCAAACCTGGACAGATTTTATAACCAACATAAATAAAAAGAAGGAATAATAATACTAGATTCGAATTTATTCTAGTGTGAAGGTGTTTGAATAGATTACGTAACCGTAGAGCGTGCCAAACAAATTTTACATTCTGAATATGCACGTCTCGAGAAGATCAAACGGATCGAAGGTAGCCCGCACAAAAGCCGATTTTATAAGAAAATATGGAAGGAAACATCAAAAATCTGACAGTAATTCATAAATTGGGTGCGGATTTCTCTTCGAGTCCATTGTGATTTATTTCCTTATCCAGACAAATTTCATACCTGAATTATACGTCACCTCCAAGAACACCAAACAAAAGGTAAAATCTCTTTCGCAAGACCTAATTCGCGCGCGTATTTTTGTGCGATTTTGTGTAACTACTCATCTGCTGGATTTTCTTGACGTTAACAGCGCGTGGAATTCATCTCGGTCGTAAAAGCGAATGGGATGACATTACCTTTGGAGTATTAGTTTTTAGGTAACAAGATATGTTATTATGTCGTTCTTAGGGGGCTAATATCCTCTTTGAGAGCCTATCGGAGGATCTCTCTAATCTCCTGTGAACATCACTTAACGTAATGTACACCTTCTAAATGAAAGCGAATTTCAATTTAGGCTCAAAATTTCAGTTTCAAAACGCGCTTAATATTTATTATAATACGACGCAGTGAATATTTACAAAAAAAAAAAGGAATCTGGGAATATTTTTAAATCGGCGGTTGCCGCTGCATTTAGGTCGAAGGAAGACGATGCGACGAGATTTTATCTGACGGGCATAATGCACCAAAATGGATGTAGTTCTATTTATCTCTTTGTGTGCGTTTTATCGGGGAGACATCAACGCAGCTATTGTTTGCATCGCGAAATAATAAATGTACCCCACTTAATGGTGAAGAATAATGTCTTTTGTATGTTGATACAAAAAAAAATTGTATTCTAAAATTTTAAGCACTGGAAGTACCTCAGTATTTTCGTTTTTTTTTTCATAAAGCTTGTTTTACTTTATTACATTTTGCTCAACATGTAATAAACATTAACATTAACAACAACCCTTTACTTTTTTGATGTAACTTCCTTTAATACTTACTTATTCCATCTTTTTTCCAATTGTCCCATAACCCCAGGAAAAAATACTTTGGCAACTCTGCAAAGTACAAAAAATTACATGAAACGAGTTATTAAAAAAAAAAAAACAGTTGACAAAATAAAAAAAAAACTTATAGAGAACACTATAGTAAGCAATTAGTAAAGTATATATGGTGATTGAAATTCGAGGGCCAGCATGGGGATCTTGCTTATTATAAGAGATAGAGAATCGGTTAAATGGAAGCAAAGTTGCCAAATTTCATGCTCATTAATAATACGTTAAGAAATTTGAAATATTTTGAACGGTTTCTTCACAATCGGAAAAAAACTAAAAATTGCGATTTTCGAAAATCTGTGAAAACATTCCCGAAGCAACTTTTTCTGCTTGATTGAATGCCGAGCATTTCTGAAGCGATTCGTTTTTGTTTTTCCAGAGCCAACTTCATTTTTTCTTATGGGCGCGATTTTTGTTGTTTAGACAGGTAGATAGCACATTTCTTTCTGAATTCATTGGTATGCCATACTTAATATTTTGTTTTAATTTTCATTGAGAAATTTTGAACAAACTGAAATTAGATTCATGTGCACATATTAAGGCACGGTATTTCAGTCATAGATTAACTTTAATCTTCAGTTTATTTCCAAAATAACAATTATTAAGACAATCATTTCTATGGCAATAAACTGAAGATTAAAGTTAATCTATGACTGAAATACCGTGCCTTAATATGTGCAAATGAATCTAATTTCAGTTTGTTCAAAATTTCTTAATGAAAATTAAAATAAAATAGTAAGTATGGCGTACCAATGAATTCAGAAAGAAATGTGCTATCTACCTGTCTAAACAACAAAAATCGCGCCCATAAGAAAAAATGAAGTTGGCTCTGGAAAAACAAAAACGAATCGCTTCAGAAATGCTCGGCATTCAGTCAAGCAGAAAAAGTGGCTTCAGGAATGTTTTCACAGATTTTGAAAAAAATCATAAATAAAGAAGTTCGATTTTCGAAAATCGCTATTTTTAGTTTTTTTTCCGATTGTGAAGAAACCGTTCAAGATATTTCAAATTTCTTAAAGTAATTAATGAGCAACTTTGCTTCCATTTAACCCATTCCCTATGTCTTATAATAAGCGAGATTCCCACGCTGGCCCTCGAATTTCAATCACCCTGTATATACATATGTGACAATTTTAGTGTGTTATATTTGTTATTGATTGTTTGATTTTTTTTTAATTAAATCATACTTCAAATAGCATTGAGTATTGAACCTGCGTTTATTACAATTTTTATTTTTCTTTTGTTCTCTATTAACACATGCTAAAGTGTAAAATTTTTATATTAATATATTATATGGTTAATTTTTTCAATTAAGCTAAGACATGCCATCTCAAATTTCATTGCAAGAGTTGATAAAGAATTTTAAATATCACCCTGTTAAAAAAAATAATTTACGACCTAATGAAAGTTTCACATGCTATAAATATGTTAAGAAACCAAAGTGTAAGCAAAGAAGTTGTTTTCTTGAATTACTTGGTCGCGAAATACACGATACATAGCTTTGCATACTGAAAAGCAAAAGAGAAAAATTTTGTTCCTTGTCATGGAAACCAAAATTACCAAGAGATACATATTCAGACTCACAATGAGATTCCAAATATGTAAAAATATACAGGGGTTCGGTTTAAAATAAGAAAGTTGATATCACTTCCGACGAAACCGGTTTTTTATTAATACCCTGTATATTGATGTCTATAAATTTAATTAATAAGTTTCTTGTATTAAATTAACGCGATTATTTAATGACAGTAACACCCAACGATTTAATTGCTGCCCTGATCGCGTTCAGTGTGCATTCTTTGTGGATGGATAGAAGGAGACAAGAAAACAAAACATAAGCGGCAGAACAGCTAGTCTTAAAAAAATTGTCAAATTATTGGTTGGAAAAATAAAAAAGTAAGGCAAAATTCCGTTGTTTACATATTCAAACCCGCTTAGTTACAAATTGGCGCTCCACATTGGACGCCAATACCCAGTTACAAATTGGCACCCAACGTGGGACGCCACGCCACGTGGGTCTGAATGTCGAATGTATGAACAACGGAATTTTTCTTTACTTTACAGTTTTTATGTTTTGATAAAACATAAAAATCTTTTAGCAACTTTTTTAAAACAAATACGCCAATACCCAGAAACAAATGGACGACCAACGTCGGACGCCAATCTGTAACTGAGTGGATTTATTTTTTTTAATTTTTTTTATCTGAAGTGACAGCTTTTTTTATTTTGACAAAGCGTATCACCTTTTTTGGAAACTTTCTTTAAAATAAATTGTTCTACGATGTTTCCTTGTTCTTTAATTTCTGTAGCGCACGCGATCAGGATTGTAATTAAATTTGATGTTACATCGTTAAAAACTAAAATAAAAATAAAATAAAAAACATCAACATTTTCGCACTTACTTTGTAAATAATAATCAGCGTTATGAATTCGGCCCACGGCTCACTAAAATAGACTCGTGTCACGGTTGATCACCTAATTAAACGTCTTCAGTCATGAATCATTATGCGTTTTGATATTTAATTTCAAATTATAATAATTCCAGTTCCAGTAGCATCACATCGCAAGGCGAATAGGCTCACCTTCGTTCACTTCTGAGTAACCAGATACAGAGGTTCGTGGGGGCACAGGGACACTTCCTGACACAATTAAATAAAATTACTTTGCTTGTGATTTACTGACTTATTAATTATAAACAGGAGTATAGTAAAAGGAATTCAAGTGCATTTTTATAAGTAATGAATTTACATGATGTGAACAATTATGAATGACGATTGTTTCAAGACGATTATGATGTAAGCAAAGTATTTTTACCTGGTACGTTTACTAAGTGCTTTGAAATCGCTGAGCAGCATAAATATACATTTTAAACATTAATTATATGGTACCTACTTCTTCTCAAATAGATTTTTTAAAATAATGATAAGTGAAGGAACTAACCTCCGACTGTAAGCGTTATATGGTCGGAGACAATGCTGACACCATCAGAAGCTTCGCAGATGTACCTTCCAGAATCAGATATTCTGACATCGGTAATGACGATAAGACCTTTGTGGTCATCGATGGCTCTGTCTGATGGGAGAGATCCACCGTCTTTGCTCCAGTTCACCCTCACAGCCTAAAAGTCGATATTTACATAAACAACAAATTTTAAAAAATTAGCAGGGCTTCCAATTTAAAGTGAGTCAAATTTTGTTCTGCAGAAGAACTTCTTGAGCTATTAGTGCTGCTGCTGTTCTTTGTGTTGAAGATGAACAATGGCCAATGAAGCATTCAACTTATAATCTTAGAAAACTACTTCATCCAACCCAGGAAAACCTAATAGAGAACTTGTAAAGGAGTAACAATTGAGATATATAAGTACAGACTTCGAGCACAAAAAAAAAACAACTCTTTGTTTTCGTAGTTTCTTTCAGTAATTCCTTTGTCACTGATTCCCTCTGATTCATAGAATCTCTCAAGTGTTGATAAATGTGCCTGAATTCCAGATTATATGACAAGTAGGAAAGGGGGGATCAATAAAGAAACTTTATTGGGCGAAGATCAAAAATTAATTTGTGTACAAGTTGATGAGTGGTGGAAAACTTATTTGTTTCTCTAATTATAAAGTCACTTTAAAACTTAGAAATTACACTAAATTCTTCACATTGCTGGGTAATATGCAAGATGAAAAAATGTTAATAGAAATGGTTTTTAAATTAAAGACAAGTATAATCTAGAAAATAACAGGGAGTAATTATGAAAAGGTAAATTGAAAACGAAGAAAAGTGAAACAAAAAGTTTGGGAAGGTAACAGGAGATACAGAATTTGGTATACTCTTGAGTTTAAAGAAATCTAAAACAAGTAACAAAAAAAGTGTAAATGAGAAGTAAATGATAACAAAAAAAATGTAGAAAACAGTTTAGACATTTTGAGAAAGAAAGATACCTACACAGGGCAAGAATGAAAAAGAACAATAATAAAACCAAAGAAACCACAAAAAATAATCACTATTGCATTCATAGCTACAAAAAATTACAACGATTACTAAAACAGAAGAAACATAAAAAGGTAATAGAAAAAGTAAAACAGTATCTAAAATAAAAAGGCTGCCCAGAAAAACTAAAGAAATAAGCACGTTTAGTGGATAAGGAGCTTAGAAAAAGACATTTGAGGCCACATTAGGAATGAAGAAGAATAAAGGTAGAGAATGTCTTCAGTAAAATCAGAAATCTAAAGTGGAGCTGAGTAAGTCGAGATAATGAAAAATGGACAAAAACTACTGTACTCTGGAGGCCGAGAGCACACAAAAGAGACATGGGAAGACTTCAGAAACGCTGGCTGGACGACATTAAAGAAATAGTAGAAAGAGATTGGCATCATGTAGAAGAGAATATCTTGGAAAGTTTAAGGTGAGCCCTAAATCTAGAAGTGGCTGCAAAAAGACTATAAAAAAAGAAGATTACGAAAGCATTTGCTTCTATTGATTAAAAACAATGGTCTTCCTCAAAATAGTAAAATTAATAATACTTTTTATCTTAACTTACATTAGGAGTTGTACTTCTAGCAGAGCAGTGCAACCTCACTGTACTTCCAGCTTGCACGATTTGCAATGGATGGATATTTTGACCACAATGGTAGGTGGAGGAGACGGCGTAGTTGTGTACAGTGGCGGAGTTGTTATCACTTCTAAGAAAAATATAACTCATCAAAAATTTCTCGAAAACAAAATTCTGCACATAAAAATGTTAATAAGTGTATCGTCATGTTATTGCTACAAAGACATCACAGAATTAATAAATTAAAACACCAATTCCAAGACGCCTGAAATAAATATATATGTATATATATATTCAATATATTTCAAATTATATGTAAATTCGATTTACTGCCTTATGCGGAACGCAAAAATGTTTGAGGGAAATTGTTAAGTAGTTTTTTAAAGAATCAATCGATTTACTGCACATACCAACTACAAAATTACTTGATAATAGCTGCAAAAGAACTGAAAAAAAAAATACAAAATTACTTAATGTAAGTTGTTTAGTTCGAGTTTCATTTTAAACAGAAAAGAAATTTAACTAATACGATATCAAATTTGAATATAAATGAGAAAAAACGAAAATAAAATTATAAGTTTACAGAAATCGTTAACAATGGATTGATCATGATGAACACGTGCAACTAATATACAATGCGTATGATACATTTCGATAAATAAATGCTCCGTCTCTACGTGCGAAGGTAGGGAATGTGAAGTCCGATATTGCGAAGTGTACCGAAATCTGATGATAAGTCTGATGATATTTCAATATAAATATGTTGCGGAAATTTGGTTATTGAGGTGGTAATAGAATATTTAGAAAAATTAATCGCTTTTTCACTTTTGATAACGTCAAATACATTCGAAAACACACATAATTTCTCATTTTAAGAAATCAATTTAATTTATTTTTACTTGCTGTCATACTATTGAATTTTTTCATTATCAGTAAATTAAAACAGAATTTTTTTAAATTCGATCATCTATTTCAAATTTGATAAAAAAAAAGACGCCCGAGCAGGGACTTGAACCCTGGACCCTTGGATTAAAAGTCCAATGCTCTACCGACTGAGCTACCCGGGCTTATTTCCTCGTCTTTTCTAGACACATAACATTCTACATCCATAAATTATTTAAATTTAAATAAAACGAAATATTAATTTATTTTTTCTCCTACTTATTCTTTTAAATTTACTAAATTTATTAAAAGTTTTGCATTGGAAACTTATTTACTATTACCATTAAAAAGTGCGTAATAAAATAAAATTAGGATGTGAGAACTGGTGCGACATCTGTGAGTCAAGAACTGACCTAACGTAGGCGAAGACAGTTCAGTTGCAAACATCTATGTGTAGTGTGATGGTTGCGCGTTTTGTATTCACTTTTTGTATATTTTAATCACATCTATGTTAACTCGAAATTATTTTAAATCTCCAATGTTTCTAGAAACAAACAATAGATATAGGTCGCCATCTATTTTAAAATAAGTCACTAAAAAAAAATTCTCCTAAACAGTGATAAGTAAAGATGTCTACTTTCTCTGTCATATCCATCGTCGATCTTTAATTATTACTTTAACTATTAATTATTCAAGTATTGAAATTTTCATTTAGAATTAGTTAAAGATTTCTACAACCATTGCTTGTATTTCTAGTTGCGTCTACTAGATGTCGCCCACAGTGGCGAGCGAAAATAATCAAATCTTATTTTCTGAATAATTTAAGTGTGTTCATCCGAATAGGTTGAACCAAATTAAATTACTGTTTGACTTTAACAAACTACGTAAAAGTAATCCAATTTGAATATATATTATTTTTAATAAATGACTTATATACAGGGTATCTCGAAATAAAATGCCAAGTGCGTTTTTGATTGACTGCTCTAGAGCACTCTGAATATATTTCCTATCTTCTTTTAAACTCCTCTAATAAAACAGAAGTCGGAGTTTTTCCGAGTGCTCTGGAGCAGTCTATCGAAAACGCTATTAGATAGGTTTCTCGATTGATTTATTTTCCTTATTGAGTTACATATGTTTTATATGATGTTGTAACAAACAATAGCAAGTTATAAAATTATACAGGGATATACAAAATCAGCCATGGAGTATTTTCGGTTCTACCGGAAGTCGATATTAGCGTTTTTATTTTCAATGGAGCACCCTGTACATTATTATTTTTTTGGATTCGCTGTTCAATTCTACATCTCTTGTATTCACAAACATCTAAAGCTAGAATGCATGGTTTTGACATTGAGATATTGGAAGTGTCTAATTAAAATTAAATATAGCAAACAAATTCGTAATTTGGAAACATGTCAGTGTTTGTTGTACATTGATATTTTCTTCGGAATAAATAATTTTAAATCATTTGAAGAAATCGTTAAAAAACTTTAGAAAAATTAAATAATAATTATTTATGCCGAAGCATCTGTCAATCTCGATGCGACGTTACAAAAACTGTCAAAAAAAAGTATGTACAAATTTGTTTAATAAATTTCAACGCACAGAAGAAACTGTTTTGATAATAGAAATAAAAGTCTTTAATTAACATTATTGATTACATTAAACGTTTAAACAAATTTAAAAATTTCGCTGCTTAGATGAACTTATTTTCAAGACACCTGTGTATACACGTAATTAAATTCTATAAAATGTTATAGATTTTTAAAATTAAAAAGTAAATCTTATTTTTTGTCAAAACAATAAAAAAATGGTAAATATTTCGTATCACAACTGAAACAATTGAATAAAAAAGAAACAATTGAATAAATTTTTAAAAAATGTAAGAAAATTGAAATATGGTAAAAATGCGAGAAAGAAAACTTGTGAACATATAAAAACAAAAGACGATCGATGAGAAATAATTGAATAAATTGAAAAAAGAAACGCGAGAAATTTGAAACCACCTTGAAAAAGCGAGAAAGAAAATTGTGAAAACAAAAAACGATCGAGTTATGTGACCAAAATAATTTCAATAATAATCAGACTTCGGACATCTCCCACCGTTGCCATGGTTACGTAATGTATGGAGACTTTTCATTAGTCCTCGAATTGCGTAACCATAACAACGCTCTGAAATGTCCGAAGTATGATAATAATAATAATCCTTGTATTCGATAAAAAAATTATTATTATTATGTGTTATTAAAAATGTTGTTTATCAAAATCGATGGAAAATGAAAGCTGCAAATTTTATTCTGAATGCAGAACAAAACACGATCCAATTATTTCCATAATTCTTTTGTCAAGCCTTCTGTGAAGTAAACTATGAAAACCTTGCCTTTAGAAAAACAAATGCTATTTCTTTATTTTTTTGTTTTCGGAAAGAAACTAAAAAAATTCAACGAAAAAAATTGCGAAAAATAATTAAAATTGTGTAACTGGCAATATAGAAAATGTTAGGAAAGAGTTTATACATGTATTTCGGCCTTATTGGGCCTCATCAGAATTCTGTACCTTAAAAAAATTTGGTTTATTGAAAAATTTAGAAAAACTTACCCCTCTTTTGAATTTCTAAAATCCCAAAACACAAGAACAGAAATTAATGATAAAAATATGAAAATCTTTTGCAAATTATATAAGAAAGCGATTGCATTCTCTAGTAAAACCACAAAAGTGACATTTGAAAAAAATTGCGAAAACTATTAAAAACAATTGAAAATAGCAAATTAAAGTTAAAATGAAATGTAATTCAGTAATCAAAAATCACGCTAAAATATTAAAGAGAATAAGTAGAACACTGTAAATATCGCAAGAATTACGAAAATTTATTATGAAACAAATTATAAAAAAATTTGTTAAAAAAAGCGGATTTTTTTAATAAAAAAAGACGAAAATGTGAAACTATTTAAAATAATTGATTAAAATAAAAATGAAACACGTATGAAAGTAATTATAAAGCAGGAGAGGAATAAAAAAAAATATTAGAAAATTCGGAAGAAAATAAAAGACGTTCGAGTTATGAAATTACGAAAATTTCTCCGGCGAAAAAACGAGAAACAATCGAAGAAATAGAAGAGAAATCCGAAGAAATTTCAAACAATGTTAAAAATATGTGAAGAAAAACACATGTAAACCTGTAAAAGAGAAAGTTGGTCGAGGAATGAACAAAATCGAAATTGGATCGAAATAAATCGAAACTCGGAAAAATCAAAACTAAAAATGTTCAGACATTGAAGTGATAGAAAGGTTAGACAAAAAATAAAGATAAAAATTGCGAAAAAATAAAAAAAAGTTTAATGCAATTCACTAAGAATAAAAACAGTGAAGGAAACATGAATCGAAAGTATAGACAGAAGTTACGAGAATGTCAAGAGAAATTTTGAAGAAAATTGAGAATGAGAAAGTTCATTTGTTTTCTGGCAGTTCATGTAACTTCTTCTTTTAAAAATGTCATTAATTTGAAAATCAAATAAAGCGCGGTGACTATTGTAAAGATTTTATCTATCGTGGATAAAAAAAACTATTACACATTACTTATAAGATGACCCTCGTATTTAAAAACTTTATAGGTAGGTACATTATTATTTATTTACATTTAAAAAAGCATATCGGAGGAAACATTAAAGGAGAGTATTCCTCACATAATCCCCTGCAAGTCTGCTTATAATAACAACCCATGCAAGCACTGCCGATGGTACTGACGAATTCATATCGAGGGACGTTATGAAATTGGCCGACTTTAAAAGTTTGGTCAATAATACTGCTGTTGTCGTTGTATTCTCTCGTAAAATAGGATTTGTCGAAAGTCCTTTAACGTGGACGCTTTTAATGTGCTGAAAATTAAAGTGGTGGACGGCGGGGGTATGCAAGAATGCGTTACAGAGAAGTGAGTATTTATAGTTTGCCGAATTTTAAGAATTTGTTCCTTTTCTTCCTTATCGAAATGTCAGAGCGCGATAAATTACGGTTTTCGAGCGGAAACTAGAGAATAAATTAAATGTTGTGACTGTTCAATTCCGTGTAAGTTTTTAAATATATTTATGAGTATTAGAAATTCATTACATCATACATGTTTGCCATTATCTTTCAGTTATTTTTCTTGAATCATTTTCAAGATATTGCATCGAATAATATTATTGAAACACTCTTAACCCTATTTACTATCTGCGAGAGTAAGTCTCAATCTCATAATTAATTTTATAATGCCCTTTTGAGTGCCTATTTTCTTGTTGATCTTATCCTGTGTGATTGGTGATTTTCTTGTAATTTTTCTTGGTCTTCCAGATGCCTTTGATATTGTTCTTCAACCCTTTCAAATAAACAAATCTCCTTAATTGATGTTTAATTTCCTTCTGATTCCAGATCTCCTCGAGTTTCCTCATTCCTTATCCTATGAATAATTAAATTCAATATATTTTCTAATTATTTCCAGAGTGCGCCACCTATCATCAATAATGGGTATTATACAGCCACCCTCAGCCACCTATTGATGACAACGCGTATTATTCGCTACAAAAATCTCTCATCTTCTCAAATTTTCTTCGTTCCTGTCGACGCAATATTTCAAACTAAGCCAACTGAATTCAAATTAATTTCATAGTGGTCCCATCTGTTAACAAATATTTCAAACTTTGTTACCAAATCGATTTAAAAAGCCCATACATTTTCGGTTTTAATAAATCTTAACTTTGTTAAATTCTATTCATTTCGTGGCCACTATTTATTTATTTAACTCATTGTTGTTTGATTAAATCCTGAAGCGCTCCATCTGTCGGTAATAACGGGTATTACAAGAAACGTTTTCCCAATTTTCTTCGGTTTTGGTTAAAATTACGACCAAATTTTCTTCGTTTTTGTCGAGCCAACCGGATTCAAATGAGTTTCATAGCAGCCCCATCTGTGAACAAATATTTCAAACTTTTTTTTACCAAATCGATTTAAGAACGTCAAATATTTTCGATTTTCTTGGAGCTTAGCTTAATTTTGTGGCCCATATTTATTTCTTTAGCTCATCGTGGCTTGATTAAAATCTAAAGCGCGTCATCTTTCGGTAATAACTGGTATTACAACCGTTTTTCCCAAGTTTTCTTCGGTTTTGTTTAAAGTTACGGCCAGCGTCGATGACTTCATATAAATACATTTTATAACAACCTCCCCCTAATCTGTAGACAGGTCCATAAAATTTAATTAGGTATTCCATTCGAAGATGTCGCTACGATCGTTGCTACTGCATTTTAGATTTTACCGTTAATTTTACTAAAAACAACTTTATTAAAATGCAATCATTTCTAGTTGCCATTTATAGACTCATTTCGATTTTATTGCTGAAGCACACCATCTATTGGTAGCAATACTTACTATTCAAGTTTCTTGCCTTTGACTCATAAGTCACGTGGGATACAAGACTAAATGAAGACCCGATATGATATGATCTACATTTTTTATATTTATGGAGGAAAACTGGAAATGCAAGACGAGTTATGCATTACAAAAAAAATTTTTTTTTTGAGTGTCAGTACAACTCACGATTAGTATAATATCTTAACTGTTTTCTTGCCTTCAATTGTATGGCAACAATCATTTATTTAAATAGCTTCTTGATTTTTCCAGGTGCACTTGAATAACGCGAAATTCCTTGCTGCGTATTTTTCGGCGAATACTTTTAAAATCATACGTACGTTCATTTCCACTAATCCCAAGTTCTTTAGGCCATCGTCATAGATTATTAATTATTTTACACTCAGCCTTGACGTTCGAGGCTGAAGTCATCAGATTGAACCATCTCACTTTTTTACTCAACATTCCTTGATATTATTTACGAGTTGCAAGGGCTTGCCTTAGGGCTTAACTTACCTACCTAACGTTTAAAGCAAACACACTCAAACAAATATTCGATTTTATTGCCAAAAATATTTCTTTTATTTACAGTAAGATTGACGTTGAATATTTATAATTTCGAGTGAACATTTTGTACAAATCACTCAATTGTGAAAACAAAAGACAATCGACTTTGGTCAACATTGGTTGAAAAAGAAAAGACTAAAAATGGAACTAAAAACAAACAAACAAAAAACAAAGTTGGAAAGGCGACCAGTCGCCTGAGAAACAAAAGACGATTTGGAATAATATAAATAAAAAAAAAAAATTTAAAGGAAAAACAGAGAAAGTCATTCATCAATCGTGAAAACAAAAGACAATCGACTTTGAATAAAATGTTCAATATTGCTCGAAAAACAAAAGACTGAGCAGAACGAGAAAAATAACAAAAAAAAAAGAAAAACAAAGTTGGAAAAACGACCTGAGAACAAAAGACGATCTGGAATTAAAAAAATAAATTAAAAATTTTAAAGGAAAAATAAAAAAATCACTCGATTTGGAATAAAAAAATAAATAAATAAAAAATTTTTAAGGAAAAACAGAGTAGGTCAATCATCAATCATAAAAATAAAAGACAGTCGACTTTAAATAATATGTTCAATATTGATTGAAAAACAAAAGACTGAACAGAACTAAAAAAAAAGTTGGAAAGGTGACCAACCGCCTGAGAACAAAAGACGATATGGAATTTAAAAAAACAATTAAAAATTTTAAACGAAAAACGACAGTGAAAACAAAAGATAATCGACTTAGAATAAAATGTTCAATGTTGATCGAAAAACAAAAGACTGGACAGAACCAAAAAAAAAGCAAAGTTGGAAAGGCGACCAGTCGCCTAAGAAACAAAAGACGATCTGGAATTAAAAAAAAAATAATTAAAAATTTTAACGAAAAAGAGAGAAAATCACTCGATCGTGAAAACAAAAGACAATCGACTTTGTTCTATATTGATTAAAAAGCAAAAGACTAAACAGAACTAAAAGAAAAAACAAATAAAAAATAAAGTTGGAAAGGCGACCAACCGCCTTGAGAAACAGAAGACGGTTTGGAATTTTAAAAAAATTTAAAAATTTCATAGGAAAAACAGAGAAATCACCCAATCGTGAAAACAAAAGACAATCGATTTTGAAAATTGATTGAAAAACAAAAGACTGAACAGAACTACAAAAAAAAGTTGGAAAAGCGACCTGAGAAACAAAAGACGATCTGGAATTAAAAAAAAAAAATAAATAAATTTTAAACGAAAAACAGAGAAAATCACTCAATCGTGAAAACAAAAGACAATCGACTTTGAAAATTGATTGAAAAACAAATGATTGAACAGAACTAAAAAAAAACAAAGTTGGAAAGGCGACTAACCGCCTGAGAAACAAAAGATGATCTGGAATTAAAAAAAAATAATTAAAAATTTTAAAGGAAAAACAGAGAAAATCACTCGATCATAAAGACAAAAGACAATCGACTTTGAATAAAACGTCCAATGTTGATTGAAAAGCAAAAGACTGGACGAAACTATAAAGAAAACAAAGAAAAAACGAAGTTGGAAAGGCGACCAGTCCCTGAGAAACAAAACACGACCTGGAACTAAAAAAAAATAATTAAAAATTTTAAACGAAAAACATAGAAAGTCACTTGACCATGAAAACAAAAGACAATCGACTTTGTTCAATATTGATTGAAAAACAAAAGACTAAATAGAACTAAAAAAAAAAAAAAACAATAAAAAATAAAGTTGGAAAGGCGACCAACCGCCTTGAGAAACAAAAGACAGTTTGGAATTTTAAAAAAATTTAAAAATTTCAGAGGAAAAAGAGAAAAATCACTCAGTCGTGAAAACAAAAGACAATCGACTTTGAATATTGATTAAAAAACAAAAGACTAAACAGAATTAAAAAAAAACAACAAAAAATAAAATTGGAAAGATGACTAATCGCCTTGAGAAACAAGACGATTTGGAATTTTTTCAAAAAATTTTAAATTTCAGAGGAATAACAGAGAAATTACTCAATCGAGAAAACAAAAGACAACCGACTTTGAATATTGATTGAAAAACAAAAGACTGAACAAAACTAAAAAAAAAAACAAAGTAGGAAAGGCGACCAACCGCCTGAGGAACAAAAGACGATCTGGAATTAAAAAAAAATAAAAATTTTAAACGTAAAGCATAGAAAATCACTCGATCGTGAAAACAAAAGGCAATCGACTTTGAATATTGATTGAAAAACAAAAGACTGAACAGAACTGAAAAAAAACAAAGTTGGAAAGGCGACCAACCGCCTAAGAAATAAAAGACGATTTGGAATTAAAAAAGAATAATCAAAAATTTTAAACAAAAAACAAAGAAAATCACTCGATCGTGAAAATAAAAGACAATCGACTTTGAATAAAATGTTCAATGTTGATTGAAAAACAAAAGACTGGACAGAACTAAAAAAAACACAGTTGGAAAGGCGACCAGTCGCCTGCGAAACAAAAGACGATCTGGAATTAAAAAAAAATAAAAATTTTAAACGTAAAGCATAGAAAATTACTCGATCGTGAAAACAAAAGGCAATCGAATGTTCAAAAGTGATTGAAAAATAAAAGACTGGACGGAATTAAAAAAACAAACAGAAAACAAAGTTGGAAAGGCAACCAACCACCTTGAGATTCAAAAAAATAAATAAAAATTTTTAAAGAAAAAATAGAGAAAATTCGGAATTTAAAAAAAAATTAAAAATTTTTAAAGGAAATACAGAGTAAGTCAATCATCAATCATAAAAACAAAACTCTTCTGCAAGGTCTTTAAAAGCATGCAAAAATATAAAACAAAAACAGCAGTTTTAGGGACATCTGTGAGTGACTGTAAAAAAAAATGCCAACACAAAATGTACAAAAAAATTAATAACTTCAGGAATCTTTTCTTTTTTACGAAGTTATCTTAAATTATTTTTTAATAAAAATTAAGAAATATACTGTATGAGTCTTCATCCTTTAGTTACGTTACATCGAAGCGAAATTGATAGGCGCTTAAGGTGATCGTCGTACAATGGCAAATGACAGTTGGTAATGTAGGCTTCACTGAAAAAGTGGTCAGGTTAACTTCATAAAGTTTTACGTTACGGTAAAGCAGATATTATAGTTTGTCGCACAATGACACGCGAATCTGATGATAGTTCCACGCGCCCACATGGTATACTTAGTTTTATTTTGAAATAAAACTTACAAGCACTCAAGTGAATGTAATAACAACTTACGATTACTTATGTTTAAATTAATACATTTAGAAGTATGTAGGTTGAAGAAGAAAAGAAAAAAGGAAATCCCTTTACGCGATTTCTGCGAATTTTACAAACCTAGGAAATTTAAACTATTTATAGCTTACGAACATTATGCCGATCTATTTCTAAGAATTGACTTCCTCTTGCGGACAGGAAATTAACTGATTACGTTTTATTAATGAATAGTTTAGGCGACGCAAAATTTTCTGCCCGTAACCGCAAGCATGATGTGACAACGCTTCACTAACGAGAAAGTTCTCTGAAATTAATTTCAAAATCCACAAAGAAATAATCTTCTTTGTTTTACCAAAACTTGATCTTTTTAATCGATTTTGAATCGCATTGGTTTCTAGAAGATTTGCAATTTGTACTGCTTTTCTTCTTACAACACAAATTAATGTTGAAATTTTTTTCAGATACAAGAGATGTTCACGTAACCAAGTGAATTATTTAGTTGCAAAATTGACAGAAGAACTGACATTCCCGATTGTCACTAGGAACAAGAATGTTTCCCTACGTGGTAACAGAAAGAGGCAGTCATTCGACGCCATCAAAATTCATCGAGGACGAGACCCTTAACATGACCAGTTCCAGGGAAAGCCTGACAGCATGGGCGAAATCCATAAAAACAGACTCAAGTAAGTACTGGGGCATATCTGGCATTTTCTCTCGAAACAAATTCCTCCTAGATTATAGAAATTCCATGTCTCCAAGCACATCACCATGCAGATCACCGTCCAAACTGAAAAAGCCGACGAATTACAGGCGAGAAACTCTGTACGACGAGAAGGCCAAGTCGAAGCAACTGAAAGAGATAGCCCTAATCGCAAAAAATCGCGATGAAAGAAGACAGAGACAGGCGGAAGAGAAAGCCATCAAAGAAGCATTAATCAAAGAAGAAAAGGATAATCCCTACTGGGAATTTCAGCAAATGATAAACGAGTACCGTCGGGGATTAGATTTCCACCCCCTAAGAGAATCCGATCCTGTCATAGAGAACCAAATAACAGTATGTGTGAGGAAGAGGCCTTTGAACGAGAAAGAAATAAGTCGACGTGAGGTAGACGTAGTAAGCGTGCCAACCAAAGACATTTTAGTAATACACGAACCAAAAAATAAAGTGGACTTAACGAAGTATTTGGAAAATCAACATTTCCGTTTCGATTACGTCTTCGACGAAACGTGCAATAATTTCATCGTTTATAAATTTACTGCGCGTCCCTTGGTGAAAACCATCTTCGAAGGTGGTATGGCGACTTGCTTCGCTTACGGCCAAACTGGATCAGGAAAGACTCACACCATGGGCGGCGAGTTTCGGGGCAAATTCCAGAACTTCAGCAACGGAATTTACGCGTACGTGGCAAACGACGTCTTCAAATCCCTGAGCCTCCCCAAATACAAGAAGATGGACTTCATAATTTCCGCCAGTTTTTTCGAAATTTACGGCAAACTCGTCTTCGATTTACTGGCGAAAAAGGAGCGACTCAGGGTCCTGGAAGACGGAAGGCAGGTGGTTCAAGTCGTCGGCCTTACGGAAAAAATAGTCGCCAAAGTCGAGGATGTGTTAGAGTTGATCCAAAGGGGTAGCCACGAGAGAACGTCGGGGCAAACGTCGGCGAATTCTAATTCTTCCAGGAGCCACGCAGTCTTTCAAATTATAGTCAGGAAGTTTGGGGCGGGGAATAAGGTGGTTGGTAAATTCTCGCTGATTGATTTGGCCGGGAACGAAAGGGGTGCGGATACCTTCAAATCCAACCGGCAAACGCGTATTGAAGGTGGGGATATCAATAAAAGTCTTTTGGCCCTGAAGGAGTGCATAAGAGCGTTGGGGAAAAAGGGCGCGCACTGTCCATTTAGGGGCAGCAAATTGACGCAAGTCTTAAGAGACTCCTTTATCGGCGAGAACTCCAGGACTTGCATGATTGCTTTGATCTCACCTGGAGTTGCATCTTGTGAACACTCCCTAAATACGCTTAGGTATGCAGATCGAGTCAAAGAGTTGGTCGCTTCGGATGTTGATGATAGCAAAACCAACACACCAAGAATGTGCCCGCATGTCGAAGAAGACCTTTCAATAACAGACTCGGGGGAAGACGACGAAATGGCCGATTCGTTTCTAGCCGAATTAGAAGCGATAGACACGAATAAATCCGTCATAGAATACTGTGTGCATTTCCACAATAAAGCTTGCGAGTTGTACAAGGAATCGCAAAGGCAGGGCTACAATAAAATGAAGTACGCGAAAGAGCTGAAGGAGCTCGTCAAGAACATGATCGATTTTCAGAAGGACGCTTTCTCTAAAGTCACGGCCATGTGTAATGTGATCGAAAAGGCCTAATGTCATTTTGGTTTTGGTTTTTTGGATTTAAATCTGCGTTTCACGACTCACACCACCATTGTTTTGTCTTGTATTTTTAATAAATTTGTATCGAATAAAGTTATCGTTGTTTCTTTTCCTTCCCATGCACGGCTTTAGGTTTTCCTTAAACGAAGAGGTCTAATTTCCCTGCTTATTTTGTAACGCCCTTGAAAGTTAAAGTAGGAAACGCAAATTTGTTTTTAGTCAACGAAAATGTAACCCAATTAAAAACTTGTGGCCGAGTGAGGAAAAAAAAAGGTGTAATCGTCAGTGTGCGATAATTACGGGGAATCTGTGGATTTGGTGTAAGTATTAATCGCTGGTGAATTTTAACACTTGGTCTTGCGGTCGCGGTCAACTTGGTTTGCGTTCGCTTGCTTTTGTCAACCGAATTCGCTTTGAGTGTAACACACAAATTACATATGTACATAGATACAAGAAGTTACAACATTTAGCTCAGTCTATTAACTGCTTAGCCAAATTTAACCACCACAAAATTCTACTAATTGTTAACATAAAAATCAAATGTCTTATACGAGGTGTGTACAAAAATTATTGAAATTAAATTTTTCACGGAAATTTCCTTGAAGAGTATGGAAATTCTCACTCTTATTTGTGTAATACTTATGCATAATTCGTTGATTAAAACAAATTAAGAGGAAAGAGAGAAATATCGAAGGATTGAAGATTAAAGAAGGAAAATTTTACTAAAACATAAATAAAGATAAAAACGTTGCTGTTGTCTCATCTTTGGTTGTAAAACACGTTTTCAAAAAATCAAAAAACGCTAGAAGAACTTAAGTCTGGTTCTAGAAGACTCCATTTAAGATATTTAAGATACTTTGATGTACGAGTAAGGTTTAAGTGTGACTTATATAAAAGTTCAGTGGTTATATACAGACATGACAGAATCTATTTTGCTAATTTAGACATTTTGTCAGTAGATTTTCTGACAAGTCCGAAATTTATTGATTTTGTGACCGCTTTAATTTCTAGTGACTGTATCTAGTGACTTTTTCATTTAATAATAACTAACTTAGTTATATTTTTTAAATTTTGTTGTGACATCTGTCATAAAATAATTAGCCAGTCATTTATAGCCACGTGATAGATTAGCGAAACTAAAAATTGCGGGCCAACTTTTAAATTAAACAAAATAGCTGCATGCACAACATTCTTTTGATAAGAATGAGTTTATTTTAATTACTTTACATTTCTCTCTGTTCGATTACCTTACGTTTTGTTTTAATCTATTTATTGTTTGTTTCTTAACGTATTATTTCTTGCTCTCTCTTATAGTATAGTCATTTCAGCCCCGTCTCCGCCTTCTTTCAAGTTTCGATGAAACAATCTGTATTTTTTTTATTGGGATTTCAAAAATCAATTTTCATTTTTTTCTTCTATTTTTAACACTGTTGTCGCTCGATACTTTTACTGATTGTAAATAAAATTTCTGAATAAATGTTTTCAAAATGAAATTTTATAGATTTGTTTGCTTTGTTTTGTCATCTTTTTTTCCTAACAGCTTTTTTTAATTATTGCTATTCAACGGTGCCGTAAAATCGATTGTCTTTTGTTTTTTTTTATTGTTAGTGTTATTTATTTTATTTTTTTTAATTTTGTTCAATTGTTTTCTTCGTTTTGTCATATTTCTTCCCAGGTTTGTTTTTTGTTTTTTAATTTACTAATCTACTGAATTGTGCTCTAAAATCGATTGTCTTTTGTTTCCTTTTAGCATTTTCGACTGACCGCTCTAACACCCAAAGTATCTCCGTCTTGTTTTAACCTCGTGTAATAACAGGGAATGGAGATTGGAGATACTCTCAGGGTGCTCTCGAGCAGCCAATCGCGAAGGCTTTCATCCTATTTTTTTTTTAATTAATCTACTGAATTTTACTTAAAATTAATTGTCTTTTGTTTTCATTATTTTTTGAATTTTATTACTTAGTATTTTCTTTTTAATTCTATTAATTCGTTTTCTTTCCTTTCTCATCCCTTATTTCATTTTTTTTAATTATTAATATACTGAATTGTGCTATAAAATCGATTTATTTTTGTTTTTATTACTTTTGAAAATATATTATTCGAGATTTTTTTTCATTTTATTAGTATTTTTATTGCAATATGTCGTTTTCTTTGCTCTCTCATCGTTCTTTTCTTTTTTTAAAATTTTGAATCTACTAAACTGTGCTGTGAAATCGATTGTCTTTTGTTTTTATTATTTTTTAATAATAATAATAATAATAATAATAATAATTTATTTGTCATAAAGCCACAGAATACAAAAAGAAATTGATGTACATAGGCAAAATGACACGTCATAGTAGGGGCCAGTATATAAAAGAACACGAGGTTACATATTTTGCAAAATAAACAGCGTGAAATACAATTAAAACGATACATTCAATAATTTAAATTAAACAATATTAAACAATAATATTTAGTATTTTTTTGATACTATGATTTCGTTTTCTTTGTTTTCCTATAGTTTTTTAAAAAAATTTAAAATTATTAATCACCTGAATTGTACTATTATTTATTTATTGTCATTTGTTTTTATTATTTTTTAAAATTGTATTATTTAGTGTTTTTTTAATTTTATTGCAGCTTTGTCATCGTTCTTTTTTTGTTTGATTTTCAACTGAAAATATCAAATTAAGCTGTAACTGGATGTACAGGGAGATCGAAATTGATTGTCCTGATCAATATTTACATCCGTCGCTTGAAGGTTAGAACGAAAAGCAGTGACGTGCATAGAACATTCATGAAACATACATCTAAACCTAACATAAAAGTACAAATTGTTACTTAGGATGAATCAGGGTTGCGACGATTTAAATCGACTGATTTTTTAAATTTAAATTTAAATCATGTTTTAAATAAAATCGTATAAAAAACAAAAAAAAAATGAAAGACATTTGCAATGTTGGGGGTATATGTTTAATATATACTGTACAAAATATACTTTATGTGTTTACAATTTTTTTTTACAAAAGAAATGTACATTGAGTAATACAAAATGGATATGTAATATACAGAACGTGTTACGACCCTATGGTCAACTTCGTGAACTTTCGTCGCCGTCACCCCACTTATATCACGTTTGTCTTGGTTTCAATTGCAGTATAAGAAAGTACAGCAGTATTTTTACAAAGCGATCATAAAAGCCTTTTCCGCACATAATAGAAAAGGCGATTAACATAAGAGTTCCATTCATAATATCACGACCTACTAGATTTCACGAGGCAGTCTTTATCCGGCCTGCACAATTTATTAGGTCAAGTGCTTCTCCGCTGTCGCCACTAACCAAAAAATTGGAAGCGAGCGTCATTTTCAATAAATGTGAAGTTGATTCACTTTATGGCAAGCACTGTGATTTTCTTGCACAAATATGGTTTCTTTGTGATTTTTTCTTTCGCTACTGATGGTTTTTTTTAGGTAACTAGCGCCAAAGCGTTGCGTTAAATGAAATATTGCCCAGGCCGGTTAAGAGCTCTCTTTGGTAAAATCCAATATGTCATTATTAGCCAATCACGCTACAAAATCTAAAAATTATAGCCAACGGTAATTCATCGTGGATCTATCTTTTTTTATCACTTCAGGCGCATCTGGACCAAGCGAGCGAATTCTTTTTCGACTTCCACTAGTCAAATAGCGCTAATAAAATACTCGATTCAAGTCGAATTCGCATAAACGGTCTAAATGCGCCTTTCTAGAACCATAAATAGCTTAGTCTCTCCTTTGATTGGCACTGACCGGAAGCACCTCAAAGCATAATCGACTTTTATTAGTAGGAACGTGTCAACTTCTTTGTTGACCCTCAGTTTGTTTTCTCTTCTCTCCCTCCGCGTAAATGAACATTAAAGATGTGACTATAGGTGCGCGACACGTTCTGTATACATATTTATATACTCCTTAAATGAAGCACATTATATCGGGTGATTTAGTTCGACATTCGCATCCCTGTAACTTTTTTGTTTCTATTTTTAGAAAAATGACATTTGGTGTATATAATTTCGACCTACCAATAGTTTATTTGACAACATGAAACTGTATGTACCACTTCCGGTTCCGAAGAAATAAAATGTACATGTACATTAGATTTGTAAATAATAGCATATTTTCCAATACTGAACATATGCTGAAACAAAACAAAATTATCATTTAAATACAAAAAAGTACAATCTGTAAATTTTTCGTTTATCCAGGTGGTGACTTGGCGTGCGTAATGAATAAGAGCCCCATCATGCAAGTACCACATTTCCTGTCGTACATCTAGCGGAATGTTTTCAAGAAGTCCAGGCAACTCATTTTCCAAGAAATCTAGATAAATGGTCCCAGTTGTTGGTTTTTCCAAAATATGAGGACCAACAAGATGACTTCCAACAATGCCTATCCGCACATTAATTGCAAATGCCTGCTGGAAATGATTTCTGCGGATAGCATGTGGGTTTTGATCACTCTAGATGTGAGGCTTTTAAAAACGTCATTTCTGGTAAAAGTAGCTTCATCACTGGCCAAGATGCGAGTAATGAAATCAGGATTTTGAAAGTGTTGATTAACAATCCGTTCACAAAACTGCACTCGACGAGGAAAATCGGTTGGTAAGAGAGCTTGAACTTTTTGGACGTGAAAGGGATGCAAACCTTGTTCTTTCAACGTTACTCCGACTTCTGCGGAAAGGCGTCGTGTGCTTATCTCCGGCCGATTTTCAATTTCCTAAAGTATCACTTCTTCTGCTTCTAACGTTTCATTTTTCCGTTGACGACCGATATCAGTGGAGTTCATTTTAAATGAGCCAAATTCTGTCAAATAATGACGAACCATATTCTCAAAAGTACGTTCATTGGGCAGTCTTCGATGAGGCCAACGTTCACGAAAAAACCTTCGTGCCAAGACAACGTTTCTGTAGACCAACACCATATCCGTTTTTTCTGCGTTTGTAAAATTCATTATGATAAATAATTTTACGAAAAAATCAAATGAAGTTTCATAAAAATATTTGACATATTTAATAAAAAAGACACGTCATTGTATTACTTGATTTTTCTTACAATTAATTTTTTTGAAGAATGTCAATGGCTCTCAAACTTTTTTGTTAATAATTCCAACAGCTTTTTCTCAAAAACCATAAACTATTGTATAAGGTAAGTGTGGATATTTAGTATTTATTTGACAAGCACTAATGTCGGTTAAAATATCTGTACAACTTTCAATAACACGTTGTATGTATTAGATATATAGAGTATGTTAGTTCCAAATTTAATAATTTTTGTGATTTCAACATGTGCTATTAAATTATAAAAAAATTAACGAACGCATGCGAATATAACGGATGTTAACGAAGAATCAACAAAGGTATCATTTACAAGGAGAAAACAATCGAAATGAAAACGAAAAAATTATAAAGAATTTATTTTAAAGTAAACCAAGACTTTAATTAAACTTCAGATTTTAAAATATTTAATATTAATTAATAATCTACTTTGACCAACTGTCTCTAAATCCATGGTTACAGTCACGTAGCCCTTTACGAGGACGTATGTACAGTGGCGAGCGTGAAAAATGGACTGTGTCTATAGAACCTAAAATATCCAAATTATATCCATATCAGAGTACTTTTCGATTTCAGAAAAAAATGTATAAGGTAAGTGTGGATAACATAACTATGACCAACCAAATATAAAGTAAATTAGATGTGGATAGAGAAAGAGTGGAAGTAAGAAATTCAACTCATGTGCAAGATGAATCATTTGAGGGAAAATCCATTTCAAACAGTAAGAGATGCCGTATTTGCGACAAACTTTTCGACATTATGGGCAACTGCAAGTCGGAGGATAATAAATTCCTATTTAAAGAATTCGATAAATGTCTTCATGACACCTACAATAAATAGAAAATGTTTACATTTTAATCTAGAATAATGTTAAGAAAATCACACAAACACACAGCTACCAGCAAATGTGTTACTATAAATTGTGTAAAGTAATTTTATAGACAAAATGTTGTATAAATTGCTGAATTAAATACATAAATATAAAAGGTTTTTTCATTTCATTATTTGGTAAAAATTGATAGATATATAGTCCTATTTAACGTAGTGTGTGGAACCTAATACAGTAAAGGATAATAAATTTTTATCCAATTGTAGTTTATTTCAATCAAATTGTGTTACTGATTCTATATATTGTGTGAAAATTTTACAGTTAAAAGTAGATAGCAACTGACAATAAAAATAACCGGCAAATCAATGAAACTTTTCAAATTGAAAAGAGAAAAAGAAGGGATCGGAAAAAATCTAAATTTCAATGCGATAAGAAGATGATACACAAGGGACAATGAGGATGGTTGGGATATATCATGCAAAGGCAATGTTGGAGGAGTCAGAGTCGTGAGAGAGAAAAGCAGAGGATGTCCAAGTGTAGTATTCTATAGGGATTACATTAAGCGACAAGATGAAATGGAAATTTGAATGAAAAAAAGCCATAATATACAATAGTAAACCTGTAATCATAGTTTGAAACCCCAAGGTATAAGCATTTCGGGATTAAGATATTTCCGAAACTCCTAGCACGAAGAGTGAAAGTTGGTTCCCAGAATTGCCAATCACAGGATGTCATTTTGTTTTCAATAAATTAAATCTCTTTTCACTTCCAAATATAGAACGGTGATTATTGAGAAATTACTAAAATCATCTTCATGGGCAGTGTAATCTTTAAAGATCGTGTCAGTTGGAGCTCCCTCCATTTGTTCGTGTTTTTCGCTTTCGATTTCGATTGCATTCTCATCAAGGTGTGCATGGTCTTGTCACTGCCTTTCTGCCTGTGGTTCTAGGAGCTTCCTTTTTTTTCTCATTCTTTGATCTCCGGTCCTCAATGGCGTCCTCATCTAGTTAAAATTTAGTCTATTCACATCTCTTCTACCTATGCGTTCTCTCGACTGGTTTGTAATAGCTTCTTCGATTCCTTCCAATTTTTCTTTGTGATGTTCCGTCCACATTACTTTCCTAGCCGAGCCAAGCTAGCGCAACCTCAACTTCACAAATTTCTTTTCCCCGTCGACATAAGGGGTGCCCGAGGCATTCTCTCCATAAATTGAATTCATCTTCTTTTTATGCTTGGTAGATAAAGTGCGTTCAATAAAAACCGTTATCAAGTAGGCTTATGTCAAAAGCAAATTTTGCAAAGTCATGTCGTAACTGTACGATTATTATAAACATAACCTAACTTTTTATAGACATTTAATTACGATTTTCTACAAAATGGATAATAAAACTTAATTAATGAAACAAAATATTTATTTGATTACAAATGCTTCGAAGATATAAACAAAATATTTGACAGTTGAAGAGTAATTCAAGGTTTCAACATAGGTACTAAGTTACGACGTGCCGTCATAAAATAAAAGCTAGTTCTTGATAACGGTTTTTTTTTGATAATGCACTTTATCTGTCCCTCTCCTTTCTATGTATCTCTTCTAATACGTTTTGCTCAAATATTTCTGGTTTTAGGTTTACTCGTCTGGTGTACATACATTGTGTACTCTGAATTTTTCATTAATTAACGTTTGCTTAAGCTCTTCCTACTCTCTCTTTATCTTTGATTTTGATAACGTCATTTTCGGATGTAGATGTTTTTCGTCACTCCCCATATTACCCCCAAACACCAGGCTGCCAATAATTCAATGATGGTGCATCAATCACTATGGAGATTTTTAATCAACCACAATTGAAAAATTTTAACAGCAAGAAATAATTCAAAGAAAAATTAAAAATTTCTGAGAAACGCATTAAAAAAGTAGTGAAGTGATCAATAAAAAAATACAATTCATTAGGTGATAGCACGAAGAGAAGCAAGCTCCTAAAGGAGAAGAGAAGAAAGTGAAATGTTTTCCAACAAAGAGAGCGAAAATGTCTTGAAACTGGAAGAATTAGACTCAAGGCCAAGAACACAAAAGAGCAAAATTAAAAATCCAAGAAAAAGGACAGAATTTACGATTTCATTCTAAAGTATCGCATTAAACGGCCAATAAGAAGACGCAAATAATCACGTGATTGCGCCCCACTTCAATACTACCCAACAATTTGTGTTAACATATTCAATGCAAACTTTTTCTAACGAGTTAATAATTTAATCATTTTCAAGTTGTAGAAAGCTTTTCAATGCGATAGTTTACACAATGTGTAGAAGTTTATATAACAAAATCTTCACAATCTGTAGTAAATTTTTACAAAATAAGTTGAATTTTATACAACGAAGTGTTCACACATTATCTTCACATTTACGAGAATTTATTGTAATACAAAAGTCAAATTAGTGTGGAACTTTTTATTCCAAAATGAAGCAATACTTTTGTGTGTTCATAATTTTCCCATCTCCATTTTACACAATATTGTGTAATTGTGTATTTTTTATGGTTACAAACGAATTCAAATTCATTGAAAATTCTATGTGTTTTAAAATGCATTCAATAATGTTCCTTATTAAATTAGAATCAAGTAAGTGATCACAGCGTCAGTTGTATAAGAAATTCTCAAAAAAATAAAATAATATATTAAACTTGTATAACAATTTGATATGATTTAAGGACAAATTAAAAGTTGTGCAATGTTCGACGTTTCGCAATCGTTTGTGAGCTTCTCCATGACCGAAAATTAGAAAAAATATAGAGCCATTCATTTATTTTGTAGTCTTAAGAAGCTGTTACGCTGGGCGTTGAGAAATTTTTGTATAAAGGTAGGTAATGTAGCAAGTGCTTACAAAATGGCACGTTTGATACAGCTTTTTGTATTTTAAATAAGCCATATATTTTTCTAATTAAAATTGGAATTAGTTTTGTAATTTTTAAGCATGTTTAAGTTGCCAAGCTATGCTATATCATATGTATGTATGTAGTTATAAAAATGTTGAAATGAGTTTTCTTTACTCCCTCTTCCGATCTTGTTCCTTTCTCTTTCTACAATAAAACTAACAATGACGGGTTTAAAACGTGTAAATTTTAAAATTGTTTTATATGATATCAATTTGCGGTGCACGCACGCTCCGCCTCCTTCGCTTTTCCGGTGTGTGCCGGTCGCACGAGAACCGTCTGAACGGAAACTCGCTTTAAGCCCCAAAATCGTCTCAAAGCCGGCAAATAGGACTTAAAAACAATAGTACACCTTATGTATTGGAGTATTATGAATCAAGCAAGCCGTGAAACCAGCCTACTAATGACGCGCGTGCGTTTCTAACGTCCGTCTCACTCCGACGTGAAGCGACGCCCATACGTCTCGCTTTATTACGCGTCATGGGAAGGCTAACCGCAGTGCCACCACAGTATTCTCTCAATGAGTACCGGATTCTGTAAGTTAGTCGCATTTTGGCTGTCGGTACACGGACGCAGCCATAGCACACGTGCGGATGCTACACGAGTGTGTGTGTGTGTGTGTATGTGTGAAACACGTTGAAAAATCACGGCGACGCGCGCGCGCGCACGCCGTCGTAAAATAAAAGACGCACGTCGGCGTCGTTTTGAAATTTGCGCGTCCCGGAACGAATTTTTCACCTGCGTGGAAAAACAGTGCCGCCACACCGTGACAACAACAACAAAAAAAAAATACAATCGAACCACTTGTAGAGCGTCAAAATTACCTACTTAAGTATTAGACGTGACGTCGGAAACCAGTCGGATTCTATTATGATTCATCAATAAAACAACATGTGAGTTTTTCAATGTTAAAAAGCTGTAAACTACCGCGCTTTTTTTTTCTCCGCGTTAACGGAAATAACTTCGTGCGCGACCTTTTTTCTTTTTTTGCTTCACCGAAAACTTTTTTGTTATACTTTTAAGTATAACGCACACAAGCATAGCAGCGGCGGAATATTTAATAAACAACCTTCCAGGAATTCTGTATCGTAACAGTTTCGTGAATTTGTATACATAGTAAACAAGGTAATAATACATAATATTTACTTTTTGTTGCCAGCGCTGTACTACGAATATGGTTTTTCTTTTCTGTATTAAACAAACTCGGGGGGGAATTTATTGCAAACTCACTCAAAACTGCCCGCCCGACTTTGTCGTAATGAGAAAAGGTCGTTCTGGTGACGAAACATCGCCTGGGCAAGAAATTGTATGCTCGGAAAAATTTAAATACAATTAAAGACAAAGGCGATTATAATCGACGAGCGGCCGGCATTCACGACTTCATGGAACTGAATAATTACCACCACCATGTTTATTTAATATTAATAAATGTAGTCGCCTCTTTCATGTCCACACATGAGTAAAATCGAAAACTATCCAAATATTTTTACATACACATCAATACAATGTGTTCTTCAATTCTAGCTTAAGAATGGTATGCTCTCTTTAAGCTAAGCAGAGTCTTACGAATTAGTGTATTTTTCATACGTATAATTTCAAAGACTCAGAGAAAGTGAACCACTCAAAAAGCTCAGTTACGAAAGCTAAAAGCGTTACACGGTGTAACAGCGATAAAATACTTTTGATGTCATGTAGTGTAGTTTGTAGGTCTAGTAAAGACCTTTGGTATGTAAGAAATGTTCCATACACCCATAAATAATGATGTTATGGTCAAAAAACCGCTTCTCAGTACATGCATGCATTTCAAATTTATTACTTCCTTATTTTTTCGACGATTTTTGATTGTGTTTAAAAGAGAAACCTTCCAACGTCATATAAAAATTGAAAATTGGTTAAAAATAGAAGAGTTCCACATATAAATATTTGAAATTATTTCACATTTATCGTCCATTATGTGAAAAATTTTGCTTTCTTGGATTTTTGTTGTCATTTTTACCTAAAATTGCACGTTCAACGAGCCTAAGATCATTAAAATCCGTTAAGATGTCACTGAGATATTGAGTTTTGAAGAAAATTTGAATATCAAAAATATTCTACCATTAACTTTTTTGATTGATAATTATTATTTTGCTAGAATATAATTTAAAAATGTTTAGCTGATCTTTTACGTTTATAAGATGTATCATCAGTAAGGAATACAATCCCGGGATCCCGGAATCCCGACCGATTTTCGGGATTGCCCAGCATTATTTAAAAATAACGCTTCATTATTAAATTAATGAAAAATAATATTCATTAATATTATTAATAAATAAATACGTATGCCAGAAATATATCGAATATTACAAAGAATATACAGCAAAGACGATGTTTTAAGTTATCTTCAAAATCCTAATCAGTCTGATGAATCGAAATTTACGGAGAAAATATTTTCAGTTCCTGACCAAGCTACGTTTATAAAACAGATCAAGTTAATAATTGAAAGAGTAAATTCTCTTGTGAACGTGGAAAGCAACGAAGAAGGAACAAGCATTGAGAAACAACAAGAATTTTATAATTTATCATTAAAAGAAAAGTTGGAAACAGAAATAGAAAAGTGCATGAAAGGAGTACAACCGGAAATACAAAAAGAAAATGATTTAGTAAGTACAATAAAGAAAGAAATAGAATTATCAAAATCGGGAAATTCATGGACATCATCTGGGTTTAGTGTATAAATATTTATTGACAATTCCTCCAACAAGCATTGAAGCTGAGCGAACTTTTTCGGTGGCCAATTACATCGGCCAAAAAATAAGAAGCTGCCTATGAGACGATACTCTTGACGCGCTGATATTTTTGAGGTCATACTTTCAAAAATGAAGTAAATGAAGCGAAAATACCTAATATTTATTGTTTATTTTACCATATTTATTTTGTATATGTATTTTTAATTTGGTTTAAAAAGTATTAGCTATTTATTTTATTTATTACATTCATATTCATAGGCAAAAATATAGTTTATTTGGATTTTTAAGAAACAATGTTTCATATTTCGAATAAATTATTTGCAGTTTGAATAATAAATTTAATTTTGTTAATATTATTAATTATTTTCAATCCCGGGATGACTTACAAAAAAATCCCGAAATCCCGGGATCGAAAATACAGTTCGGGATTGTATTCCCTAATCATCAGTGTCTCGTTTTAGAGACCAGCAGTATTCAGAAGGCAAACCGATTTTGTTCTTTCCTTGAAAACGTTTTTCAATTTCTGCAACTTCCTGATGGAATCGTTCCCTGTCAAATTAAAAACAAAATCAAACATGTTGAATTTCATCTTAAAATAAACAAATGAATTATTTTCATTCACGTTAATGTTGACTTTTAACGATGGATGTATGTATTCAAAACTCAATATCTCGGTCAAATCTTAACTGATTGTAATGATCACGGACGCGCTGAATACACACAATTGTACGCAATTTTAGGCTAAAATTAAAAGAAATATTCCATACATTAAAATTTCACATAAATTGCCGATGAATATGGAAAAATGTGCAAGAATAGTAAATATTTACGAGTAGAACTCCGCCATTTTTTAACCAATTTTGAATTTTTACGTAACGCTGGAAAGGTACATTATATCTCTTTTCAACGCAATGTCGTAATCAAAAATCGGTGATGGAAAAGCGAAGCTATAATTTTTTAAGTGCACGCATGTACCGAGAAATGGTGTTTTGATCATAGCATCATTCTTTATGGGTGTATGGGATATTTCATATATGCCAAAATTTATTTACAACTTACGCTATATGGCATAAAAAGTATATCCAAATTTTTTTTGTAACACAGTTCGACTACCACTTACCAAAGTCAATCTTGCAAAACTTGCAAATTTATATCTATACTTCGTTTGTTTGACGTCTGCACTGTCAGTGGCAAAATTTGAACAAAAATCATGATTTTAAGTGTACAGCTGAAATCAATAAAAACGGGAATGTCAAAAAAAGTCACGTTTTTTTCAGTTTTTTCGTAGTGTGAACATGACTTTTTAGAAATAGGTCAGAATTATTTGACGGTTTGTCAATTTATAAATAAATAGGTTATATTTTTTCGTAAGGTGTGTATTAGTCAAGTAGACAATTCATTGACAAATACAACGAAATTTACAATTTGAAAAATTTCATTTCCCATTTTCTTTTTATTTCGGCTGTACAGGGTGGGCCAAATTCGACACTTTTAATAGGAAACTCCTATTTTTAGACGAGTTAGACAAAAACTGACCTCGGTCCCTGGAGCTCGATTTTTAAGACAAAATTAATGGTGAAGACCGCGTTTCGATATCTTGTACCGTTTAGGAGCTACAGGGCGTTTTTCAGAATTCTACGATTTTTAAAAACCTTCATAACTTTTTTGTTTATGAAAATTTTTCATTTCTGTAAAAAGTTCTTTAAGGCACTTTTTCATGCAGAATTCATTGCTCCAAATTATTTTTTTCCAAAGTGCTCAATATTTGAGATATTAGCTAGAACTTTGATTTTTTATATGGAACATCCTATATATTTTTACATTTCTGAAAAGAGCACAAAATTCTATTTACAAAAATATAAAACACTTGATATTTTATTCAAAAGATTTTTGAGTTGTAGAGCTTTCATATTTTAATTAAAATTTTGATGGTCATTGCAGCATTCAAGTAGGCTGTGGATGATGATAGCTAAATATTCTTTGAAGATTCAATGATCCCTAAAAATATTACTTTATTTGTAATAAATATAACGTTTACATACTAATGTAATCGAAATTGCGCAAAAATTACATAAAGTATCAAATTGTCGGCCATTTTGTACTAAACATAAACGATTCCGTTTTGTTATGGTTCCTGCTGACATCACCAATTCAAGGACTGGTAGTGATGCATTTTTCTTATTCAATAAGGTCAGAATCTTTGTTTTTTTAAAATTCGTATTGTAGAAGTTCTTGCGAAGATGTTTGCTCCAACTGGCGTCGACCATTTTCAATTTCTCCCAAAATTATGATCTTCTCTAATTCTTTATTTCCGTTTTGAGATTCATAATTTTTAGTATTTCTCAGTTTAAATGACTAAAAATTTATTAAATTGTTTTTAAATCTCAAGAATATATCTCTGAAGGATTGTCATCTTTCAGGATACCACTCATGGTAAAAATTAATCGCTGCTTCTGAATTTTCGCCAATTTCTACAAAACACTTTAACATTTAATATTAGTAAAGAAGACAGTGGTTTAGAAATAACAAATCAAAAAAGTAAATATAAATCAAAAAATTTTATATCCTTAAATATAAATTAAAATAGATTGTATCCGTAGATACGTATTTCGGCAGTTACGCTGTCATCTTCAGTATACACATACACTTACAAGTTAAAGGCACTTCGTGAAGTCTTGAGTTGGTATAAATATTATAACATGTCGTATTTCTCGTAGTTTTCGTACAAGTTTCATTATCTCCCTAAGTCTATTTTATAGAGATAGTAAAATTCAAGAGAAATGCAAGTACTGTAAGAGATTGCGTCAAATTTTGATGGCGGCCTACCAGGAAGTTACAAAAAGTTAAATCGCTTAGTTATCGTCATCCATAGCCTACTTCAATGCTGTAAAAACAATTAAATTTTTGATTAAAACTTTGAAGTTCTATATTTCACAAACTATTTGAATAAAATATCAAGTGTTTTATATTTATATGAATGAAATTTTATACTCTTTTCAAAAACTTAAAAATATATAGGGTGTTCCATATAAAAAATCAAAGTTCTTACTAATATCTCAAATATTGAGCAGTTTAGAAAAAAATAATTTGGAGCAATGAATTCTGCATGAAAAAGTGCCTTAAAAAAGTTTTTACAGAACTCAAAAATTTTCATAAACAAAAAAGTTATGAAGGTTTTTAGAAATCGTACAATTTTGAGAAACGCCCTGTAGCTCCTAAGCGGTACAAGATATCGAAATGCGGTTTTCACCATTAACTTTGTCTTAAAAATCGAGCTCCAGGGACCGAGGTCAGTTATTGCCTTACTCCTCTAAAAATAGGTGTTTCCTATTAAAAGTGTCGAATTTGGCCCACCCGTACAGGGTGTCTCATTTTGGTTGCTACTATAGGCTATTTCGGAAAATATGATAGGTATCGAAAATCTGACCTAGCACTCCTGAGCTCTTTTTTGGAGAAAATATTAATAGGGAAAACAAATCATGGCTATCTAGATTAGTTTCGGATTTTCAAATTTCGACCTTTTTAAAAATTTCCTGTAGTTTGTTTAATATAAAAGCTATCAAAAAAGCGAAATGACATTCTTGAGGCACTTTTTTCCGCAGAATCCATTGGCGTAGTCAGATTTTTATTATGTATTCTTGTTATTAAGGTATAGTATAAAGTTTTTTTAAATGGGACAGCCTGTATTTCTTTGTACTATTTTGTTGCTCTTTTAATTCCCTTTAAGAATATATGATAGTATAGCATTATATTTAACACAAATAGAATAAAGGAGTAATTTTGAAAATTTATATTTTATTTTAACAAATTATGAACTAAAATAAGTAATTATGATTCCACAAAAACTACTGCAATAAGTGTTCGAATTGCTGACCATTATTATTAACACAAAGTCGACACCGTCTTGGCACACCGCGAGTGACTGCATTGCGTATATGGACATTTGTTATACCTGCCTCGAAATTCTCTCGCATTTCGTCTACATTATTACATACTGTATATTTACATAAGTAAAGCTTTCTTTTAATAGCCCTCAATAAAAAAAGTCCAATGGAGTCATATCAGGTGACCTAGCTGGCCACCTGATAGGTCCATTGTTTCCAATCCACTTTACTCCAAAATTGGCATTTAAACATTCCACAATTATGGCCGCACTGTGAGCCGGCGCTCCATCATGTTGGAAGTAGAGTTCTCGATTTTCCCTTAACGGAAGATTGTCCATAAAAGGAATAATATGGGTTTCCAAAATATTTAAGTAACTGCGAGAATTTAAATTGTGATCAAAAATTTCATAAGCAAGAACCCTATTTCCTAGTAAGGCCGCCCAAACATTAAAGCCAAATCGGCCTCGGTACACTCTATTTATCTGCTGGTGAGGATTTTCTTGGGCCCATTGATGATTATTGCGCCTATTAAATATGCCGTCACTCGTAATTCGCGACTCATCAGTCCATATTATTTTACTGGAAAAATTTTCATCTCCACGCAATCTTTCAAGGTACTGGAACCTGGAACTAGAAGTTGAGTCTTCCGTGATTTGTAACACCGAAACTTATTTTCCTTTAAGATGCGACAGGAAGTTGCACGGGAGACTCCAACATATCTTTCGATGATTCTACTTGAAGTCGTCGGGTCCGCAGCAACACACGCTAAAACATTAATGCTATCTGTTTCTTTATTTTCCTTGTTATAGCTTTTTGACCTTTGCTTTTTAAAAGAACCAAAATTAATTAAATTTTGTTCAAGCCTCTTGAAAATTGTCCGGTAAGGCTGCCGGCGTTCAGAATATCGTTCGTAGTATAAATCAGATGCTGTTTGGATATGTTTATTAGACTCAATATAACATTCCAACATGTTATATTTTTCAAAATGTTCAAACTTCTCCATTTTTAACTTGAAAAACACACGATACTTTCAAATTAACAAATAAGGAAAGGATTCTGCAGAAAAAAGTGCCTGAAGAATGTCATTTCGCTTTTTCGATAACTTTTATATTAAACAAACTACAGGCAATTTTTAAAAAGGTCGAAATTTGAAAAACACCCAGTAGCTCCGAAACTAATCTAGATAGTCATGATTTGTTTTACCTATTAATATTTTTTCCAAAAAAGAGCTCATGAGTGCTAGGTCAGATTTTCGATACCTATCATATTTTCCGAAATAGCCTATAGTACCAACGAAAATGAGACACCCTGTACTTGTGTATTCAGTTACTAACATGTCAGTGGATAAAAGCCAGATTAGAAATGGTATGGCGTATAATTATCAAAATTAAAAGCACCTGCCTAAAATGTATTAATTGTTATGAATAAATTTAAAAAATGCTGTTGAATAAAACAGGAAATGCTAATAAGTGTGTGATACCAACATAGTGTAAGTTTGACAGTGCAGGTATCAAGTAAACCAGCGATTCTTAACCTGTGGGGCGCGCCCCCTAAGGGGGGCGTGATAACAATAACAGGGGGACGCGAGTGCCATTCTGACATAACATAAATAAAATACACCTTTACACTGGCATAATACCCTTATAAATAGAATTGTATCCGCATTGCACAATGTATTTAATAATTAACTTATCAATACTAAATTAAAAACAAGTTTCATAATTATTAGTGTTTTCCTTGGGCTGTCTTGCAGAGCAATGTTTTTCAAAAGAAGATTTAATATTAGAAATAGACATTCTGAGTTCTCTTTTTATATTTAGCTGAGATCTATATTTTGTCTTCAGAGCAGCCACCGCAGAAAATCCAGTTTCGCAAAGGTAGGATGTTGAAAATGGTAATAGTATACGAAATGCTCTCGTTTTCAGTGCAGAAAACTTATCATCCACCCCTGCCCAAAATTCAAAGAGTGATTTATTACTAAATTGTCTTTTGATTATCATCTTATCGTCCACCCCTGCTCAAAATTCAAAGAGTGATTTATTACTAAATTGTCTTTTGATTTCGCCACTTACCGTGAAATCTATGAAGATTTCTTCTTCGGCAGTTGAGAGACCTTCGGGAGTATTTTGAAATGGATTCCTAACCCACTCGTAGCTTGCTAGTAAGTTGTCGTCAGCAAGAAAATACTTTTTAAAATTTTTTGTTAGCATGGCTAAATGATTTTCGATGGTTACAAAAACAACTTTCACATGTTGTTCTTCAGCCTTCTAAGTTTTAACACATTCATCCACATCTACAAACATTTCTAGGTTTTTTTTTGCTTTAAATTTCTGCTCCACCATTCCAATTTTCTACAAAAAGCATTAACTTTATCACTCGTATCCAACATATTTGTGCTTGCTCCTTGGAGTTGAAGATTCAAGGTATTTATTTAATTTCTCGAATATGTGCTCAATTTCATCAGACAAAAAACATCTCGAAACTTCTCAGCTGCGTTCGGTTTTCCTCTTCTAAAAAAATTGCGATTTCATCTCTTAATTCATTAACACGTTGCAAAAATTTCCCACGTGATAACCATTTTAGGGGTCTTATATTTATATAATTTACTACGGTTACAGCAATAGAAAGAGCCTTTGATTCTGGTTTTGGTCAATACAACGTATCAGTGTTGCCAAATATCAATAAATTTGTCTATTCTTGCTAATTTTTAAGATTAGTATACGAAAGTGTGAAAAACAGAATCAGGAAATAGTAATACACTTTAAAAACTTTGGTCAAACTTGTCCATTTTTGAGTGCATATAAGTAACCACTAAGACTCCAAAAATATCAAATTTTAAATGTATGGTACTTGTTGCTGATTACAGTATCAAACCAGCTTGGGTATGGAGCATTTACAGACAGGCTAGTAGATCAATTTTCTATTATATTTATTTTGTTAAGTTTAGTCTAAATTATATAATTTAATTTAATAAAGACGCGTGAAAAATCTTACTTACAATTTTACTGAATTAATTCGATAGAATTTACTTTATATCAGGACATATCACGAACGTAATTCTAATGGATACTGTCATTAATGAATTGACCTTGCAGAAGCATAAAAGAAAAACTGCCCGAGTTTGCTCCATTTGACAAAAAAAAAATTTGAAAATGAGTCAGTACAACGAAGAAATTTCATTTGTATTGATTCATGGTCCTGACGTAATAGCACATTCTTTGGTTTCAATAGGCCAGTTAAGTGAAGAAGCTCAAGAAGCAAGACACAAGGAATTTAAAAGATACAGCGAATGTTTTCCTCGAAAGATATCTAGAACCAAAACAAATGAGGATATAACGAACTTATTGCTGATAATATCAGACTCTCTTATCAGTAGTTTGCGTAAATTACCCAAGAAAGCTATGCCCTTTGACAAAGGTGTTTCAAAATTACTAAAGTCACCAGATATCAGACTTCCTTTGGAATATGAATCAGATAATTCTTGAAATGATTCTTAAATGCCATATTTCGACATCATTAACAAGTAATCAACTTTAATATTTACAAATTATTGTCAAAACTATATTAATTTCATACTTTTTTACTATAAAAAATTAATAAACTCTTTTTTGCCAAGAATTAGTGTGCTTGGCCCCACTGTGAGACGGTTAGACGTATCATATCTAGAGGGTGGTCCAAATCCAGGCCGTAAAAGCGCACTTATTTCCGGTTGCTCAACACATGTGAAGTTGCAATTTGTTGCATAAATAGCCCTAGCAATTTGTTTATCTACTTCCTCTTTACTAGACTTCGTTGTACGCACGACAAAAAAAGATAAAGACCCAGAACTAGAATTAGATGCCTTTCTTTTTTTAATTGATGAAGGAGAAGCTATGAGTAATGGGGCACTATCCAAACTGTCCTCTTCCAATGTGTCACTAGCTCTTTATAAATTTTTTTTTCTTGAAGCACCCCGTATTTGGCGAAGGTTTCAATTACTTTGCCAGTTTATTTCATATTTAATTATCTTTTTTTTTCTATTATTTTACGCTGGTAAGAAAACTTTCTGCATAATTTAAATTCAAAATTGCGATTTGTGACAGAAGCTTGCGAGCGACGTGACGTCATTTCTCCTATTCGGTTTGTAAATCCCACTTCCATTTTAATGCAAATACGCAGGTAATAAACAAAAAACAATGCAAAACATGTGTCAAACTGAATGAATCTGTGTAACAAGCGAGTCGATCCTGCTTAAAACATGACAACTTTAAAATCTTATTTCTCCGTTGTTTGTCGATGAATTTAAAAAAATGTTTTCACCTGTCAGATACTCTTACTATTATTTAAGAAAATACTCTATTTCGAAGACGAGTAAACTTCTCCATTTAATTTCTACTGACTCTTTTAATTATCATCTTACGATTTTTATTCCAAGTAATTTAACCCCCTACTGAGGGGTGGTGGTTTTATCAATTTGTGAAGCACACGTTTAAATCATTGATCTGTATGTATACGTTACTGTAAAGGCCCGAAGATTGGTTGGTTGGTCCTACCGGTAAATCCATGAGTTCATAAATTTCTTCGTCTTTAAGTCTGTGGTAACGGTTATTGTAGATCTTGGATCCATCTTCGCTCTGTCAATATCTGGTATTTTTATTCTAACATTTTGTCCGAGAGTGTATGTTTTTCAAACTTTTTAGAGGAAATTGTTTTCATTTTCTTTGCCTGATTCTCAAGTCCTCTGACAGCCTATCGAAACACTTTCAATTTCTGAGCTATGCTGATGATAGTCGCAGTGTCTTATCAAGAATTTTAGACAATGATTCCGAGTATATTTTTTCATTTTGAGCTTCAGTCTCCGCTTCCATTGTTAAGCAGGTTTTTTTTCACTTATGTTGTCATTACCTTGAAGGTGCACGGACAGACAAATGTCAGCATTTACTGAAATGTTTTGGTAAAAGCCCGAAATGGAAGCGTTGGGAAACCTAGGATTTACCAAGCTTCGTGTTTTTACTCTGACACGTACACAATTATCCGTCGCGTTTATAAAAATTTCTTAAAATTAATTTCTCGTTTGGTAAATTGAAGATTTATTTGTTAGCGCAATATTTTTGTGCAATACAAAATCAACAGGGAGTTCCCAGCTTCTTGGAAATGTTATCCTTTCGGAAGGTTGCGAAGGACGAACAAGAAAAATTGATTATACATAATTCATTCCAAATTTAATGTTACACAATCAAATAAAATGCACAAAGTCAATGAGGTTTTTTCAAAAACGTGTTTATTTGTTGTTTCCTTTTTCTTAATGTATCTTTGGTGGTACACCGCAAGAGAAACTTTCCTATAGATTCAATATGCTTCAATTCTTCAATCAATGTTTAAAAAATTTAAAAAGCAAATTAATTCAGATTTTCCACGTGTCACCAATTGCCTGTTTTAAAATTAAAAAAATATTATAGTTTTTTGGAGAAGAGCAACCATTTTTAAAAATTCTTTCGCTTAAAACCTTCGATACCTTTTATTTTATAAATTTTTTGGTTTTCTAGACGATTAAAAAGCCTTCTTATTATTTCGGTGTTTTCTTCTATTTCCTTTTTCTTTTTTTGTCTCGACCGATTTGGAATTAAATCTGTGAAGGCAGGGCAAAGACCAAGAATTATTTCACAGAATACAAGAACAGGAAACGCTTTAAGTAAACATACAAAAATGACTTAGTTACGTTATTTATAAATTTATTATTCTTTTTCTAATCGAAATGTTTAATTAAACAAGCATGTGCTTGTTTAAATAGTAATATGTTGTTTTAAGACCCGTCGCAAGCCATTGGGAAAACCAAAATAAAGTATTTCACAGTATAACACTGCAACTGTTACAAAATACTCTGGTATTTCGTCAGAATTAATCAAGAAATACCGATGATGACTATTATAAATTATTATTTATGTACCGGACGAATTTTCTGCAAACTACTAATTTTGTAATTTCATGAAACCATAACCATCAAGAGCCGATAATTCGAGGAAACAGTTTTAGCAAAATACGAACAGCTTCTGCAAGTGTTTGGATTAATTACAACGCGACCTACTAGATTTCACGAGACAGAGTGTCATTATCCGGCCTGCTTTATTTGTTAGTTCAAGTATTTTTCTGCTGGCGCCACTAACTAAAAAGCGAATTATATCATTTCACACCGTCATTTTCAATTAATGTCAAGTTCACGCAGTTTATGGCAAGTACAGTTGTATTTTCTTGCTCAGGTGTAGTTTCCTTGTGATTTTTACTTTAGTTATTTATGGTCTTATTTTTATTTAGGTAACTAGCGCCAAAGCGACGGAAATTTGCGTTAAAGAAATATTGCCCAGGCCGTTTAAGAGCTCTCTCTCTCGTAAAATTGTGAATTATAACAATAAATTGAATGATGAACGAAAAATTCCCTTGTATGTCGAGATACTGAACTGAAAGCTTTCTGATTATCTCCAGGAAGAAGTACACCCAATTCAGATTAATTTGATTGAAATTCCTTCTTTTTCTAAAACCTTTCCATGAGACTCTAAGAACAAAAACCCAAGTGATAAGAGAGGTAGGTGGTCCAATGCAATTTAATTAAAGACCTTAGAAGTTGTCTTGGAAACAACACTTACCTTTGGCTTTTTTATGTTTTTTTTAATCGTAATCTTCACTCTTCCACTTACGAAAGCTGAGGAACAATCTGAGTTTGTACTTGGTTAGTGAGACGATTTAATTCTCTTGCTTTTCGTAATCAAGGCGTTGCCTTCTCACATGAGACTCATTTGCATCACGAATTCTTCCTTCACCACAAAATTATTAATCCATTGAAGGACTCGTTTTTCCGTTCTGTGTAAATAAAAATTTCAGTGGTACTTATGCTTTCCCTCACCAAAAACTGTTTAGCTTTACAGTTTTCTGTAACTGTTAAAATTTGTGCTGCCGAGGCTCGATGAGTCAGCTTTGAAACTTCGAAACTTTCAAAAATTCTCAGTTAAATCAGAACGCCCCTGGTCCATACATTGTAAACATTTATTTCCTGCGGGGGAATTTATTTTCTATTTTATAATTTTGTAACGCAAAAGTCTTTTTTTTTTAAACAGGCTGCTCTTTGGTAGATTTTTACTTTTGATTGTAGGTGCGGTATTCAGAGTCGTAACTTAAGCAAGTGCTTAAGGACCGCCTTTTATAAATTCGTCTTACACATTTAAGATTGTCTTAAGTTGCTATGTATTCGTCATAGACGTGCACTTTGATAAGTGAATGGCAATACTTTCAATATTAATGTCGTCAATAACTCGTCTGTTCTGCAATAAGAATTTAAATTGTTCGTCGTTGCAAAAAATTCTTTATTATTCCACTCCTTCAAGAACAGTGTGGAACAACCTTAAATAAGATCGCCTTATGTAAGTTAAGACTTCAAGTAAATGCTTAAGATTTTTTTAAAACCTGTCTAATGGCTAGTTGCACCAAGTCCTTAAGCTGAGCTGAAATTTAAGCGGCGTTTATAATGTGGCATTCGACGTTATACAACATTGCGTAAGTCATATTCTAAGTGACGCTTAAAGTTAAGCAGAGCTTAAGTGGTTGACCATAAGACATTGCTTAGGATTTTCTTAAGTATAAGTCTATGAATATGAGCGTAGGAGTAATGAAATATAAATTGTTGTAATCGTAGATTCTTACTGATTTGTTTATTTTTATGTCATATGCCATAGAAATACCATGGCACTTAAAAAAAATTGACGCTCTCTCAGTATGACTTCATGAGTTTATAACCCTCTCAACTTTTAACGTGTAACTGTGAGAGTCTCTTGTTGTCTTTTTAATAATAAGAAAATTATTCAAGTAACACTTTGCACCGAGTGTTCCACAAATTGCTAGAGCGTATTCGTTATATAAAAGTGGGATGTTGTTCTTAGAAAATAAAATATTTCGTAAGCTATTGAGCATCTTGAGAGACCGCATGTTGATGTTCTCCCTGATCTTAGCCTTCCTTGGTTCACTGTAACACATTTGAACGAACCTAATAGGATGTCTGATCAATTTCAAATCAATTCAAGGAAAAATTAATGCCATTTGCTTGCGAAACCTTTTTTTTAATATGGCAACGTCGATTTCGAGCCTTTACCTTCAGAGAGTTAACAATTTTGTTAGCGCTCAATGAAATGGACATATTTTGTAATTTCTGTTAATTATTGAAAAGAATTATCTATGATAAATCAGTCAGAGCAAATACTTTAATAATAATAATAATAATAATAATTAATTATTATAATAATACCCTTCCTTGAGCTTTCTAACATACCTTGAATAAGTGCCTTTGATTATTTCTTTGGAAGCATTTACTGCTCCGTAAAAAAAATTGTGCTGAAATTCCTTGACATTCTTTTAAATAGGTTTCAAGAATTCAATTTCTTGAAAAAGTATCAAAAACACTTGCTTGCTTACTCAAACTTGCTATAACTCGAAATGTTTTATATATGAGGTGGTTCTTCGCATTCATGAAATTGAAGCCAGTTTTCTTAATTATTCGGTTTGCTTTCGGGCCTTCTTCGTTTCGGTCTTGTATAGATCAATTTTGGGACTATTTCCCTTCGTACGTTCAACATGTTTCCTGCACTTTCTTCTTCGTTCTTCAACTTTTTATTGATTTCACTTGTTAGTACTATAGACTCGGGCCAGGTTTTTCAGTCACAGTTTAACTTTGATCTCCTATTTATTTCCACAGTAACAATTATAAAAACAATTGTTCTTATGGCAATAAACTGAAGATTAAAGTTACACCGTGATTGAGAAACCGGGCCTAATAGACTATAAATCTGTTTAATAATCAAAGTTCTTATTAAGTTAGTCCATACGTTGCCTGGAACGTAACTTTATTAGTTTCATTATTGTCACATTCATAGCTTGAGATTACAGCCTAAATATTCAGATGAAAGTTGTTACGTTCAAATTCCATACTTTGACATTTTCTTTTTAGCAAGTTCGGAAATAAATAAAACGAAAACAAATTTTTCTTGTACTCGTTGTTCCAATTTCCTTTTAAAATAGTTAGTGCGATCAAGGCTATCGTATGGCATCGTTTTTCTGGGGTTGTTTGCCTCGTTTTCCAACTTGTTTTGGTCCGGCCGAAGTAAATTCGGATCGAGGAGATTAATTTTTAAAACGTGTTTCCGTCTGAAATTGTTGGTAGCAGAATATTCAAATTTCTGGTTTTGATTTTATTTTCGATTCTTTGGTATTTGGATGAGTTTTTTTTTGGTTACCATTTAACCGATACATATTTTGTTTCCACAATACCGTTACTTATACCTGCGGGGTTTTATAGGTTCTTTTTTTTTTGAGAGTTTTGAAGTTCATCTTCCTTTTGTCGTTACTGTTTACAAATTACCGAATTTGCTATTGTGGTTCAAGTTTTGCTTGGAAATCGGCTTACATCGAGGATGTCAGGATTAGCCACTGAATTCCGGAAGCGAATCGGAGTTCTGTAGGAGATAAGTTTTCTAGTTTCTCTAATTTTTGTTGTTCACTAATAATAATAAAAAAAAAAACTAATAATCATAATAATTAACCTAAGGTTTGCGATATATGTAAACCGCCCAGATCTGAACGGTACCGAAAATTTGCTTTGGAAATATCTTAATGTGTATTAATTGTTTTCAAGGAACTTTATTGATTTAAAGAATCGCTTATACTAATGTTGCGAACATTTGAATTATTCTAAATGTTAATAAATTTGGTTTATTATTGAATTATATATACAAATATATTTTATTTTATTATGGTTTGTCTCCAAAATTCTGAGGAAGAGCAGAAGATACCCACTCCCTTCTCCACTTACAATTAGTGGCCAGAGCAGTGTAAATGTTCTGTTGCAAACTTTGGAAATTACACTATAATTTTTTTATTAACGAGTAAATCTTTAGCCCCTTGAAATTTACCGTCATAAAGTACGATAATTAAAAGTAATTAAAGCAGGCAGGTAAACGAATGTGAAAAAGCTATTTTAATATTTAAATAAGAAGAAGATGAAGGAGGAGGAGGAGAAAATGTGGTTTTCATAACACAATAAGATATTTACTAAAAACTACGTCTTTGTAAGTTAGTCGAATGAGAAAGTAAAAATGAAATTGATTAATAAAACAATTTGGTACATTTCCGTAGTGAAGTCACCATGCATTCTTCGAGTAATGTCAGTGTACACTGGCGTTTAAAAATTTAAGAGCATTTTATCGTGTGAACGTAATTCTTTCAAGAAAGGAAGAGAATTACTTAATTACTTTAAAGTAGAGATTCCTAACCATTTTTGAGCTTCGATTCGATCGCTTTCATTTCTACCCCCTTCTGAAATTTAATTTTTACTATAATCAAAATACCATGCCATGCAACACTCCTGCATTCTACGAAAAATGTTTCTACCGCAAGTGTACACTTGCGTTCAAAAATTTAAGACCACTTTGTTGTGTAAAGCTATTTCTTTCAAGAAAGGAAGAGGATGCATTGATTACTTTAAAGCAGGGGTTCCGATTTATTTCTAAGCATCAACCCCCCCCCTCGTAACTTCGTTTTTTTTTATAACTAGGCAACGGATAGCGTAAAAGTCAAATAAATGTCATGGATTTCATTCACGAAACTGTCAGAGGAAAGCGAAACGTTGGAATTCATTTGATTTCTGTGCTGTCCATCGACAAATTATAAAGAACATGGTTGTAGGTATTCATAAGGAGTGTTCAATTGAAAAGTTCAACTCGGTTTCATTTTTAGATGAAAGATGAGTGAAAAAGTGATGACTCCTAAACCGATTGCCGTTTAACAGATGACAGTTGTCAAACAGTTGTAGTGTTTCGCTTATAGCCTAACGTAATTTATTTGCGAACTCATTTCGTGTCAATCTAATTCAAGATCTGCTTCACTAAGGTTATGGAAAATTCAAAGGCTACTCGATGAACCTTTCAATTGAACACCTTATATATACTAAGTAAATAGTGTTTGATAGTACTGACGTGAACAAAAGGGGCGGGGGTTGAAGGAAGTTAAGAAAAGTATTTAAAACAAGAAGTACAGTCCAACGTAGATTTTATGTCATCATCTCTATGTAGTCGATTGCTAGTAGTTCATCGACCCTTATAGGTTCATTGACCCGCAACCAATTCCTACCAGAAATTTTGAAACACGATTTTATTTGATAGTTTTTCTACGTCTGCTTAATTGTTTTCTTTACCAATTCATCTGTTTTCAAATGTAGATCCGTTTCGGTACAATTTCCAAGTAATAAGATGCGCCTACCATCTATTGGTACAGGTGGTTGAGGTTCTCTAACTTCTTCCTTTTCATAAAATGAGACATTTCTTCAACGTGTCCTTTCAATGTCTCCGTGTCCTTTCAGAAACCTCATAGGTCTTCCTAGACCTATACCTCAGGATCTTCAAATCTTAGAGTCCTTTCAGAAGCGTCGCAAACTGGTTTTGACCAATTTACTTTAGTGATTACCAGAAATTTTGAAACACGATTTTACTTGATGACTTTTCTACGTCTACTTAATTATTTTCTTTGCCAAATCATCGATTTTCAAATAGATATAGATCCGTTTCAGTACAATTTCAAGCAACAAGATGCTTACCATATAAGTGGTGTCGCTGGTTGGGGATCTCCAACTTCTTCTCTGCTTTATTTCTTTTGGCAAATCATCGGCTTCCACGCGTAGGGTCGTTTCGGTAGAATTTTAAATTGTTCTCTTGATTTGCTGTGATGGTGATTGACGACAATTCCAAAATGGCAGTGGTGTTTACGTCTACATCTTTTGATATCTGAATGCCCTTTCAGAAGCCTCATAGACCTTCTTGGGCTCTAATCTTTCGATTTGTCCTGTAACAGAAACAGTGGCGTACTTAACCTCGGTGCAAGTCAGTCGCTGGGGCTCTCATCCAAACCAAAACATAATGGTGGTTAGGTCAATAAATAATGATGAACTGAGTAGACATAACATTATTTTATTAAAATGAAACTCTAGTGTAGTGAAAATATTTAATTATAGTTCATTCCAAGCTCCTTGGGCTTTCCTTTGGGGCTTGCATTTTTTTATAACTAGGCAACGGATAGCGTAAAAGTCAAATAAATGTCATGGATTTCATTCACGAAGCTGTCAGAGGATAGCGAAACGTTGAACTTCATTTGATTCCTGTGCTGTGCATTGACATATTGTAAAGAACATGTTATAGGGATTCGTAACAAGAGTTCAATTAAAAGTTCAAATCGGTTTCATTTTCTGAAGACAGATGAGCGAAAAAGGGATGACTTATGTTATGGAAAATTCAAAGGCTACTCGATGAACTTTTCAATTGAACACCTGATATATACTAAATAAATAGTGTGGATAGTATTGATGTGAACAATAGGGACGGGGGCAGAAAAGTATTTAAAACAAGAAGTGCAGTACAACGTACATCTTCTCTATGTAGTCAATTGCTAGTAGTTCATCGACCCTTATAGGTTCATTGACCCGCAACCAATTCCTACCAGGTTCATCAACCTCCAGGGGGTTGGTTCATCGACCCCGTTGGGGTTATTCTGAAATGGTGGGGAATTTTTGTACGTGTATCTTGTGGTGGCCTCAAACTTCTGAGCGGCAGTGTAAACGCTTTCTTTTAATAAACTGGATTTTTAAATATTTTAAACTCTTCCACTTCTTTCTCAACTTGTTCAATCAATTGATTGATCGTGTCCTCACTTTTATTACGATTTCTTTTGGGCTCCATCGATATTTTATCTTCTTTATTAATTTCATCCCTTCATTTGCTTCGTCCCAAGAATATTGGCCAAAAAGTGAGACTTACCCAAACAAAAAAAATATATATAAATAAGGAAAATCCGTTCTTGACTAAAATGTGTATTTTTTTTCTTACAGATTTTGGACTTGCGACCTATATTGGCGAGCTCACTTTTTGATTCGTGTTGAATAGTATGATACGAAGCAAAGTGTTAAAATGTCCAAATAAGTGTTAACCAAACAGTGAATTGTGTCAAAACTGAACTATAAAATTTATCATCTATGCATCTACCAGTGTCCCTGTCGAACTGTATCCCCGAAGAAGCTTGGCCCAAACTACCAAGGATGTGCGAGCCTTCTGGTGGTAATTACAACAACCAGGACTTATGGTGGACTGAACATTTGATACACGAGGTGCAAGCTGAACATTCCGGCGAGCTGATAAGAACAGGCAGTCCGTATTTCTTGTGCTCGGCTTTGCCTCCGCATTGGCGGTCAAATAAGACTCTTCCGGTGGCTTTCAAGGTGGTCGCACTTGGTGATATTGGTGATGGAACTGTTGTGACCGTAAGGGCCGGCAATGACGAGAATTTTTGTGCCGAACTAAGAAATTGCACGGCCGTCATGAAAAACCAAGTCGCCAAGTTCAATGACTTGAGGTTCGTTGGTCGAAGTGGAAGAGGTAAGTTCACCTGACAAAATCACATAAATCGGTCTAATAATTAAGTAAACCCTTTTTAATCTTCCAAGAAACTAAATAATAAAATTAGGTGTGTTAATTATAATGCGCGTTGCAAGAAGTGTCCTGGAATTTTCATACCTGAAGTATCGAAATGATCGTAATTACAAATTAGCAGCCAGCGGTGCATGGAAGTGTAACTCTCTTCCGATTGCGGAAGAATAAAATCGCAAAAAGTGAATTTCAGCAGCAGCCAGAGAATATTAAACATGATTAAAATAATTGGCGAGGAAACGAACCGAAATAATGCGCGGCTTTTGCAATGGTGAAAACGAACTGCGACTTTTCTTTCTTGCGAAGAAATCGTCCGACAAATTGCACCCAGAAAGCAAACAAAAAATCATATTTCTGACGAAGGCCAAAACGAATCGATGCCATAGATTAATAAATAATTATTTATGTTACACTTTATTAATAATAGTGCATTAGAGAAAACCTGAGGTGAAACTGCAGAACCGAAACTTTTGTTTTTTTTTTATGCTCGATCGGAACATTAAGCACACCGATTGAGAACCGCACGTTACGCCGAAGCCGGCCTTAAACGCCGATTTCTTGCGATTCGTTTTTAAATTTAAATAGTCGTTAAAAAAATTCGTTCCGAGAAGGACGCGCTTCTCGCCTGCGCGCTCAAACTGATTTACAAGCCGACGACGACGATGGCGTTTCGTCGCTTACACAATGACATCTTTAATTTTTACCACCGGCCACATTTCACCGGGTCGTTTATCAAATCCGCAGTTAAAGTCTGTCCGATTTTGCTTTGATGACACGAATTGCAACGTGTCCTTTCATTTCTTACTGTGTATTCCTAGGCTGATTGCGAAATTTTCAACTCAAAACCATTTTGTATTTAACTTCTGTAGATGATCTCTCTGTATGTCATTTAAACAAAGAACAAAAAAGGAAGAATAACGGAAGAAAACGTATTTTATGAGTGGCCAATTTCTTGTTAAAATCAACTTCAACTATAAAGAAAGAATCAAGGATCAACTCCCGAACATATTGCGCAAAATTATTTTATAATTACATGCCTAACAGATTTCTTGGGAAACACAACCACTAACAATAGCGTTGAAGAAAATATTTAAATTATTAATTAATAAATCTACTATTCTCAGAAAATCGTTTTAATTTAGAAATTTGGTGGAATTGTAATATGGCCTTTTATATTCCACCACGGTATGCTTAAAATATGCAGTAGGCAGTCAAAGAACTATTAAGAAATGAAGAAACTTGAAGAAAAACGAAGAATTCTTTAGTCAGCGGAAAAATAAAAACGTGTTTGCAGTAAAAATCAAAAGAACGGTGGTTTCTTTGGCGTTATAATTAAAAAGAAAATTTAGAGATTCCAAGCCATTCTGCTTTTAAACAAAAAGATTTCTTTCTTCTTCTAAGAAAGAAATTATCGTTCGCTCGGACATGAAATGTTAATGAATAAAATAAATAAATAACAAAAGAAGATCGACGATTTTCCGGTCCAATTGTCACGTTGATATGTAGCTAAAGAAAACAAAAGAAGACTGCAGAAAGCAAAAGTAAAATGCGAGCCATTAATTAGATAGACATGAGGCAAGTGACAGAAGACTGACAAGAAACAAAATAAACTAGGAAAAGCGTTAAGAAAAAACAAAACAGAACTGAAAGAATAACAGCAATGAGAAACAAAAGAAGATTGACGATTCACTGGATTCACTGGTGAAGTATTAAAGCGAGAAGAGAAAAAGTGAAACGCGAGAAAATTATTATTATTAAAAAAGCAAAGAGAAGACAAATAAATTCCTACAGCAAAAGACTAATAAGAAAACAAAAAAATTAAATCATCAATGAACGCCAACGAACGTCAATGAACTCTTTTGTTTTTCTTCTTCTCTTGTTTTGACAAGAAGAAACAAAAAAAACTGAAACATGAAAGTACCAAGAATGAGGTTATGATAAACAAAAGAAGCTCGACGTGAAATACCAATAAAGGATCGTCATTCATTTGTCTTTTTTTACTTATAACTTTGCATTTCATTGTTATTTACGTGAGTTTTCTTTTGTTTCTAACCTAAACTAGACTAAAACAAAAATAAAACTGATGGAAGCAGTGCGAAAGAGACAAATAAAAGCCTGGCTTAATTTTCAAAAGTTTTCGGTCGTGGAATTGTCTTTCATTTGTTTTCTTACCATCTCATTTCTTGCGTTTCGTTGTTCTTTCCATGAGTTTTCTTTTGTTTCTAACCTAATCAAAATAAAGCAAAACGAAAACTGAATGAAGTACTAATTGCAAATCGGAGAATCCTCGTTCATTTGTTTTTGTAACATTATTGTCTACGTTTCGTTGTTCTATGTGCGAATTTTCTTTTATTTCTTTTTCGTCAAATTGACCTCTCGTATTTATATCGGCGTTTCTTCTTTTGCCTTCGGTTGATCTTTTGATTTACTCGTTGTTCTTTTGTTTTTCAGTCATTTTATTCCTCCTATTCCTCGTATTACATGTTCCACATCGACACAAAATTAAACAAAAAAAGAATTAGATGAAGCGCCAGTTGTAAAGAAGTTGTAAGAAAATTAATTTGATTTTAAGAAAGCAAAGAGAAGTCAAACAAATTCTTACAGCACAAGAACGATAAGAAAACAAAAAAAAATAAAAACCGTCGTTGAACGCCAACAGTGAATTCTTTTGTTTTTCTTCTTGTCTTGTTTTGTCAAGAAGAAACAAAAGAGAATTGAAACACAACAATACGAAGAATAAGGTATATGATAAACAAAAGAAAATCGACGTGAACTATCTATAAAAAGACAAGAACCCGACGGACAAAAGAAACCTGCAGGAGCACAAATGAATAACAAAAAATTAATTCTATGATAGAAGAAAACGAGGGACCCAACCCAACCCAACCCAAATAAATAAAAACATAATTGTCCAAGAAACAAATGAAACTTAAAAAAATGTCAAAAGGAACGCCAGTGAATTGAAATACGAAAATAAGAAGATTAAGGTGAACAAAAACAATAGAAAATAGAAATTAATATCAAAAAATGAACGGAAAATAAAAGAAGTGACAAACAACACGAGGCAGAAAAGAAAATAAAAGAAATTATAAAAAGCATTTACAAAATGCAACCGAAAACAAAAGAGAATCGAAACGTGGAAGTATGAAGAGTGAGGCGAACAAAAAACAAAAAAAGGTCGACGTGGAATATTAAGAAAAAAGAAAACTAACGAAAAACAAAAGAAAACTGCATAAGCTCAAATTAATTGAAATAAATTCGTCAACAGGCAGTCAAGAAACCAAAAAAAAAAAGACATCGTCGGAAAGCAACCAGAAAAGGGTAAATAGAAAAAGACAAAAAAGAACCAAAACATGAAAAAAAAGAAATATCAAAAAGCGAATAGAAAACAAAAGAAATGACAAGCAAATGAATCGCGAAAAATTACGACACAAAACAGACAAGCAAATAAAAAAGAAATTATGTAAAGCATTTAGGGAAAACGACGAAAAACAAAAGAGAATCGAAACATGGAGGTATGTAGATTGAGGCGAATAAAAACAAAAACGAATCGACGTGAAATATAAAACAAAAAAAAACTAACGAAAAACAAAAGATTAATTAATGGCGAAAAATTAATTCAAATTAATAAATCGATAAAAGTCAGCAAAGGGATCTCAAATAACAACACGAGATAGTCAAGGAAACAAAAGAAAAAACATCATGAGAAACCAACCAGAAAAACGTCATTAAAAAGCGACGAAAGAAAAAAAAGAGAACCGAAACATGGAAAAATAGAAATCTCAAAAAGCGAACGGAAAACAAAAGAAATGAATCGCGAAAAATTAATTCAAATGAATTCGATAAAAGAAAGCAAAAATACAGAAAACAGACAAGAAAACAAAAAAGAAACATGAACGTGAAAAACAAAAGAAGATTGCAAATTAATAGCGAAAAATCAATTCAAACTAATAAATCGATAAAAGACAGCAAAGGGAACATAAATAAATAGCAACATGAGACAGTCAAGAAAACAAAAAAAAAACATCATCAGAAACCAACCAGGAAAGCGTCAATAGAAAGCGACGAAAAAAACAAAAGAGAACCGAAACTGGAAATACAAAGATCCAGGTCAAGAAAAATAGAAAAAAATCGGCGATTCAATGCCAGTGGAGCGTTAAAAGCCAAGAGGTCAATGGAAAACAAAAGAAGACTCCAGGAGCAAAATGAACGACAGACGATTTACCCAAATTAATTATGTAACAACAAAACAAAAGGAATTAAAATAAATAATATTGACGAAAAAAAACAAAGAAAACGATAAAGAAACGTCAGTTGAAAAGGCGACAATAAAACAAAAGAACACTAAAACACAGCAGTATGAAAATATAGGTGAACAAAAACAAATGAAGATCAACATGGAAAATGGAAAATATAATGAAGAAGCTCATGGAAAACAAAAGAAGACTGCAGGTAGATAAAAATAACAACATCAGGTAGAGAAGAAAACAAAATAAATTAAGACAAATAGTTGAGAAAAAAGAATAAAAAAAGAAAACTGAAACATGAAAGTGTGAAGATTCGCATGGAACAAAAACAAGAGAAGATCGATATGAGGTATTTAAAAGAAAATCAGAAAGCTAACGGAAAACAAAAGGAAACTGTATGAGTACAGATGAATCAAGAAAAAATAATCCCAATTAATTCGGTAATAACAAAAAAAAAAAAAAAGCATCTCAAATAAAGAACGCGAGACAAACAATGAAACAAAAAGCGTCAAGGACAAACAACAAGGAAAACAAAAGAAAACCGAAACATGGAGTTATGAAGATTAAGGTAAACAAAAACAGAAGAAGATTAGCGATTCACCACCGGTGGAGTATTAAGAAAACAGAAAACAAAAGAAAACCGTAGTAAATAACGAAAAATTAATTTTATAATAAAAAAAACAAAAGAGAAAAGTGAACAAGAAAAAACAAAAAGCATCAACGAAGTACGACAAGAAGATACTAAGGAAAGCCGAAACCTGAAATGAGGAATCACCATCAGTGGAATGTTTACAAACCAAAAAGCTAACAAAAAACAAAAGAAGTCACCAGAAGGCGCAAGTAAATTACGAAAAACAAATTCAAAAACAAGAAAACTAGATTCAATAAATTCGTCGTTAATATTTTAATAATAAAGGAAATATTGTACTATAAGGGGTGTTCACAAAAAAAAGAACATCGGATTTAATTCTGTCGCCTTAAATATTTTTGTTTGTGATTTTTTTTGCAAAATGCAAATCAGTGATTCGCAAAACTTCCCTGCCTCATCACTGCCTCCCATTTGAGGATGAAATTTTTTAACGAATACAAAAAGGCTGAATGTCTTTCAAAGACGATGAGCACTCAGAAATATTTAACATATAAGAAAAGAATTTCGTTTTGCTTTAAATATTTTTGTTTGTAATTAAATAGGTCAGTGATTCCCAATTTTTTTTTTGTTTTGCCCCTTTCTTTTCGAGGATTTCGATTTTTTTTAACGTCTTCTCTTTAGAATTACAAAATATGTATATGTGAGGAATTGGAAGCTGTTTAGCTAATAAATTGAGATGACACATGAATACGTAGTAAGTTTGTATCGTGAACAATTCCCACGTGGCTGACTTTAATAAAATTACATAATTCCTTTCACGGGTGACCAGGCGACATGCAGCCATAAAATCAATGCACGGTTTAGTTTTGCCACTCCAGCGTTGCGAGAAACCAAACTATACACATGTACATGAGTGGATCCCCGTCGATTTATTAATACTGTCTCTGACTAGTCCACCGATTCAAACGGCCCCGTGTCATTTGTGCCTACAACCCCCGAACCGCGGCCGTTACCTGATTGTGGAATAATCTCTGTCCAGCTGTAATCACCCAAAAGGATGCACGCGAACCGTTCCTATGTCTGATTCACTTGGGACAAAACAGCGCGGATTATATTATTGCTAAGTCGACCTTCGGACGTCTTGTAATAATTATAGCGATAAACGTGTGGAATAATAATGCACTAAATTTACGGTACTTTTTTTTTTCTACCACACATGCATATGCTCAGGGAATGGAATAAAAATAGTAGGTAGTTCCTCGCTGTAAAATTAACTTTTTTTTGTTCTTGAATTTCTTTATATAAAAAAAAAACATGTGGCCATCTAAAATGTATTTACCAAAATAGGTATAGCAAAGCTGTACCAAGTACTACTTATAAATACAAGTGTAAGTATTTTTAAATTGAAGTATATTTAAGTACAAGTTAGCAAATTTCACTTACAGTCTGTTGTAATTATCAAAACGGCATATACAGGGTGGGCCAAAGAAAACGAAACAGACTTAAGTTGCAAACTTTATATTTTAGCTATTTAAGTCAATTTTCAATATCGTTATGTAATGTCATTTCGTGCATTGACTTACCAATAAAATTAGCTGCCACACTTTGGATTATGTAAATTACGTAACCATACTTTTTCTTGAAATCAACTTACCTTTTCCATAATATGACACATGGAAGGGAGAGGGATAATGTATGACAATTGACTATATGACAATAAAGTATCCCTTTGGATTGTAAATCGACCTGTTTTTCCTGGAAGATATTCACTCTGTTTCGTTTTCGTTGGCCCACCCTGTATTTAGAAGCAAGAAAGTAAATAAAGACAAAAGCAAGTAGTAAAGCGTCCACAAACGATTTGTTCGAATTTTCTCGATTAGAGTTCTAGGATATCCTAGAAATATAAACGTTATTATAAACAACAATATTTAAGTTCTTTTCTTGTGAACACCCCTTATAGTATACTATAGTATAGTATACAAATTCTCAAATTGTCAACTTTTATTATTAAGATGTTGAAAACAAATTTATTAAATCTATTTTCTTTTCTTTTTTCTTATTTTCGAATTAATTTTACTTTCGCTTTCTCCAGACTTCTTTCGCTTTCCGTTAGCTTTTTGTTTTCTTAGCCTTCCACTGATTGTGAAGAGTCGATCTTCTTTTGTTTCTTCTTTTCGTTATTATTCTTCATATATTCATGTTTCAACTCCTTTGGGATTTTCTCGTCGTACTTCATTGGTGCTCTGTCTAGTTTTTTCTTTTCTTTTATTTTTTTTCTTATTTTCGAATTAATTTCTCGTATTTCACTTTCGCTTCGTGCAGGCTTCTTTTCTTTTTCGTTAGCTTTTTGTTTTCTTAGCATTCCACTGATGGTGAAGAGTCGATTTTCTTTTGTTTCTGCTTTTCGTTATTATTCTTCATATATTCATGATTCAACTGAAAACAGATTTATTAAATCTATTTTTTTTTCTTTTTCCTTATTTTCGAATTAATTTCTCGTCTTTTACTTTCGCTTTCTCCAGACTTTTTTGTTTTCCGTTAGCTTTTTGTTTTCTTAGCATTCCACTGATGATGAACAGTCGATCTTCTTTTGTTTTTTCTTTTCGTTATTATTCCTCATATACTCATGTTTCAGCTCTTTTTGGACTTTCTCGTCGTACTTGATTGGTGCTCTTTCTAGTTTTTTCTTTTATTTGTTTTTTCTTATTGTCGAATTAATTTCTCGTCTTTTACTTTCGCTTTCTCCAGACTTCTTTGTTTTTTATTAGCTTTTTGTTTTCTTAGCATTCCACTGACGGTGAACAGTCGATCTTCTTTTGTTTTTTCTTTTCGTTATTATTCTTCATATATTCATGTTTCAACTCCTTTTGGATTTTCTCGTCGTACCTTATTGGTGCTCTGTCTAGTTTTTTCTTTTCTTTTATTTATTTTTTCTTATTTTGGTGCTCTGTCTAATTTTTTCTTTTCTTTTATTTTTTTTTCTTATTTTCGAATTAATTTCTCGTATTTCACTTTCCCTTCTTTTGTTTTCCGTTAGCTTTTTGTTTTCTTAGCCTCCCACTGACGATGAAGAGTCGATCTTCTTTTGTTTCTGCTTTTCGTTATTATTCTTCATATATTTATTTATGTTTCAGCTCTTTTTGTATTTTCTCGTCGTACTTCGTTGGTGCTCGTTCTACTTTTTCTTTTCTTTTATTTTTTCTTTCTTATTTTCGAGTTAATTTTTCGTATTTCTTTCTTCTTTCCACGATGGTGGAACGTCAATCTTCTTTCGTTTTTGTTCACCAAATCCTACTTCCATGTTTGAGTTCTGTTTTGTTTTTGTTGTTTTCCATTGACGCTTTTAATATATTTTTTTTTGTTTTTTGTCTATCTCGTGCTGTTTTGGTTTTTGTTTACCATAATCTTAGTTCATATTTGAGTTGTGTTTTGTTTTTTGTATTTATTATTTTCCATTGACGGTTTTCGTGTTTCTTTTGTTGCCTTGTGTGTCTCGTGTTGTTTTGGTTTGTATTTTTCATAATCTTACTTCCATGTTTCGGTTCTGTTTTGTTTTTTCTTGTTTTCGTTGTTTTCATTGACGCTTTTTATGTTTCTTTTGTTTTCTTGTCTGTCTCATGTTGTTTTGTTTTTTTTACCATACTCGTACTTCCACGTTCAAGTTCAGTTTTGTTTTTTGTTTTTGTTGTTTTCCATTGACGCTTTTCATATTTCTTTTGTTTTCTTTGTCTGTCTCGTGTTGTTTTGGTTTTTGTTTACCATAATCTTACTTTCATGTTTGAGTTGTTTTGTTTTTTGTTTTTGTTGTTTTCCATTGGTTTGTATTTTCCATAATCTTACTTGCATGTTTCGATTCTGTTTTGCTTTTTCTTGTTTTCGTTGTTGTCCATTGACGCTTTTCATGTTTCTTTTGTTTTCTTATCTGCCTCGGTTGTTTTGTTTTTTTTTTCATAATCCTACTTCCACGTTCAAGTTCAGTTTTGTTTTTCGTTTTTGTTGTTTTCCATTGACGCTTTTCATGTTTCTTTTGTTTTTTTTTTTGTCTGCCTCGTGTTGTTTTGGTTTTTGTTTATCATAATCTTACTTCCATGTTTGAGTTGTGTTTTGTTTTTTTGTTTTTGTTGTTTTCCATTGACGCTTTTCCCCGATTCTTTTGTTTTCTTGTCTGCCTCGTGTTGCTATTTATTTGAGTTTCTTTTGTTTGCTTGTTACCGAATTAATTTGAATTATTTTTCGCGATGCATCTCGTTCGTGCAGTCTTCTTTTGTTTTCCGTTCGCTTTCTGTTGTTTTTTTTTGTAATATTCCACGTCGATTTTCATTTATTTTTTCAAACTTCGTACTTCTTTCTATTCAATTATCGTTTGTTTATTTTGTCGTTTTCAGTGACTTTTCTCTAGTTTCTTTTGTTTTCTTGTCAATCTTATGTTGTTATTTGAGTTCCCTTCTCTTATACAATTAATTTGATTTAATTTCTTGTGATTCATCACCGCTCGTGTAGTCCTCTTTCATTTCTTGATTTATTTAATATTCCATGTCGATTTTCATTAATTTTTTACTCATCTTAATCTTGGTGCTTTTTTTTAATATTCCATGTCGATCTCCTTTTCTTTTTGTTTATTATTATTATTATTATCGTGACGTGTTTCATTTTTACTTTGTTCTTTTTTGTCGTTTTCTGCAAATTATTTTTATAATTTCTTTTGTTTTCTTGCCTGTCTGATGTTATTTATTTAAATTCCCTTGAATTTCTTAATTAGTTTAAATAAATTTTTCGCACTAATACTTTTGTTTTTCGTCATAATGCCGATTTTTTTTAATATTCCTCGTCGATTTTCTTTTGTTTTTGTTAATCTTAATCTTCGTACTTCTATGTTTCACTTTTCTTTTGTTTTTTTGCCATTTGCTTTTTTATGTGTATTGAGGTTCATTTCCGTTATTTCGATTTTAGTATCAATTCTCTTTTGTTTCTGTTTTGCTCCCGAATTCTTACGGTTGATTTAATTTTTTTTTTTCATTGTCGATTTAATTTTGTTTCATATTTTTGTTATTTTTGACTTTTTCACGTTTTCTTTTTTATTTTCATTTTTTGCCGTAAATATCTACTTTTGTCAATCGAAGAGAAACAAAAGAAAAACTAAACTGAATAGAATAATAAAAGAACGAACGAATGAGAAGCAGCAAAACAAAAAGAAACAAACGAGAAACTGCGATAGTCTAAATTTAAATTTTATAAATAAATAAATCAAAAACAAATTTGAAATTCGAAATTTGAAAATCACCCCGTAGCTCCGAAACTAATCTAGATAGCCATGATTTGTTTTCCCTAGTAATATTTTCTCCAAAAAAGAGCTCATGAGTGCTAGGTCAGATTTTCGATACCTATCATATTTTCCGAAATAGCCTATAGTAGCAACCAAAATGAAACACCCTGTACATATAAATGACCTGCCAGTGGAAGAGTTTTTTTTTTACGATAAATGTACGTGATTTATTTACAGAAACGTAATAAAAACAATTATTCCAGTAGAATTAAGTTGAACGAATCGTTGTTTATAAAGGGTATAAATAAACATGCTCGAATACAATAAACTATATGTACGTATCTATACTTACTCATACAGTTCCTCTACAAATTGCAAAACATAAAAATAGAAAGAAGCATCATTTTCTGCGCAAACGAATGGATTCGATCGTAACACAATGAGTAATCATGAAATGAGGAAAATTTTCCCAAAGTTATAGCGCATCGTGTGTTTATTTAAATAATATTAACAAAAGCCACTCGGCTGTACGATTTTATTTCGCATGCATGAGGCAATTACTTCACGTTATTACAAAATGTGCGGGAACGTAAACGGGAAAAAATCTCGTCGAACTATTTACCGCAACGCCAATGTTAATAAGTAAGTAGGTACTCGGTGTAACGAGTAAGAGGAAATAAAAGTGCGGTGTGCATTAATGATCGGGCATTTCTGTGCTGATGAGGCGTTTCTAATTTACCATTGTAAACAAGTCTTTACAACACAGTTTCATTATAAGGTCTCTTCACATTCACGGTTTACATACAATTGCTTTTCTTCTTCGGGCGGGGGTCTTAAAGCGACGTATATTTGATAGTCTGCGTTACGCAATAATTATATCACGGCCACTTCTTGAAATTTTCTTTTCACGTACACCTTTAATATAGTTCGCAGTTTCTGGGAGATACAAGAATTCGCAGACTTAAAAAAGATTGCGGCTAAAAAACTGGGTATACCGCAAGGTTCTATATTAAGTCCAATGTTATGCGCGCAAAACAAAAATTTCTATGAAACGTTTCTTCATTTCTTTCCAGAATACTAGTATTATACGGTTTTAATATTAATTTACTTTTTTTTTAAATTAATTTCATCACTTGAAAAACTCCAATTTCTAAAGAAAATATTTTTTTAAACAATTTTCTATCTAAAATATAAACGATTTGATGCTGTTTGCTCTTTCGATGAGCTTTTATCTCCCTCCCCCCCCCCCTCATCCTAGATTATTAAAACCGCTTCATGCGTACGGTGTACATGTCAACCGTTGACATATTTCTGTTAATTGCTTATTTCAAATAAACGCACAGAACTGCGTTGGATTACATTTATCCGAATATTTTGATTCGCAATAATTACTGTCACTATTTATTGTTAATTGGGTGCAGTCGCTGTTTGTTTTAGTCTAACTACCGCATAACATTAGTTAATTCGTTTGCGTTGAAATATTGTCGACGTTAAAATCCATCAAGTAAATGATGAAAATTAAAGAATCATTAATAAATAAAATTAACGTAATAGTAACAATTTAATATGAGATTGAACATTTTTAATACTTTTGACGTTCTATTGTTTTTCGACCACCGAATTCCATGTTCCAATCCCAAATCAAAAGGAAGCGAAAAGAAAGTTGTAATTTTGTCAAGAAAGAAATAAAAGCTCGACTTGATTTTCTCATCTTAAAATCGTCCTTCATTTGTTTTCTTTTAACTATTTTGTTTCTGTGCATTTCATTGTTCTTCATATGATTGTTCTTTTGTTTCGCATCATTGATTAGATTGGCGCTTCTTCTTTTGTTTTGCGTTGGTCTTTTGTTTTGTTCGCTTTTTTTCGAAGTACCGTCGATATTCTTTTGTTTTTTCTTCCTTATTCCTCGTTTTCCGAGTTCCGACCCAAGCCAAATCAAAAGAAAACTAAAAGAAAACTGGGCGCAGCACTAATTGTAAATAAATAAATGAAAGCTCTACTTTATTTTCAAAATTTTTCCGCCGGAGAATAGGTCGCGCTTCTTCGAAGTATCGTCGATGTTCTTTTGTTTTTCCTTCACCTTATTCCTCGTATTCCAAGTTCCGGCCCAACCCAACCCAATCCAACAGAAAGCAAAAACAAAACTGGGCGCAGCGCTAATTGTAAAGAAATAAATGAAAGCTCGATTTTATTTTCAAAAGTTTCCCGCCGGAGAATCGTCGTTCGTTTGTTTTCTTTTAACCATTTTATATTTGTGCATTTCATTGTTCTTTACGTGAGATTTCTTCTTTTCCGTTTCGTCCATTCGATTGGCGCTTCTTCTTTTATCTTCGTTGGTCTTTTGTTTAGGTCGTGCTTCTTCGAAGTACCAACGATTGTCTTTTGTTTTTCTCCTCGTATTCCGAGTTCCAGCCCAACCCAAATCAACAGAAAGCAAAAAGAAAACTGGGCGCTGCGCTAATTGTAAAGAAATAAATGAGAGCTCGACTTTATTTTCAAAAATTTCCAGTTTGAAAAATCGTCGTTCATTTGTTTTCTTCTATCTATTTTATATCTGTGCATTTCATTGTTCTTCACGTGAGTTTTCTTTTGCTTCGTTTCGTCCAATCGATTGGCGCTTCTTCTTTTGTCTTGCGTTGGTCTTTTGTTTTGATCGCGCTTCTTCGATGTTCTTTAGTTTTCCTGCATCTTATTCCTCGTATTTCGAGTTCTTGCCCAAATCAAAAGAAAGCAAAAAGAAAACTGGGCGCAGCACTAATTGTAAAGAAATATTTATTTTCAAAATTTCCCGCCGGAGAATCGTCGTTCATTTGTTTTCTTTTAACTATATTATTTCCGTGTATTTCATTGTTCTTCAAGTGAGTTTTCTTTTACTTCGTTTCGTCCAATCGATTGGCGCTGCTTCTTTTGTCTTTCGTTGGTCTTTTGTTTTGATTGCGCTTCTTCGATGTTCTTATTCCTCGTATTTCGACTTCTTGCCCAAATCAAGAAAAAGCAAAAAGAAAACTGGGCACAGCACTAATTGTAAAGAAATAAACGAAAGCTCGACTTTATTTTCAAAATCTCTTGCCGGAGAATCGTCGTTCGTTTGTTTTCTTTTAACCATTTTTATATCCGTGCATTTCAGAGTTCTTTATGTTTTCTTTTGTTTCGTTTCGTCCATTCGATTGATGCTTCTTCTTTTGTCTTGCGTTGGTCTCTTATTTAGGTCGCGCTTCTTTGAAGTACCGTCGATGATCTTTTGTTTTAGTCGCATTTGTTCGAAGTTCCGCCTTTCTTATTCTTTTGTTTTTCCTTCACTTTATTCCTCATATTCCGAGTTCCGACCCAACCCAAATCAAAAGGAAGCAAAAAGAAAACTACGCGCAACACTAATTGAAGAGAAATAAACAAAAAATATTATTTGTTTATTTTCAAAAGATTCACGGTGGAGAATCATTGTTCATTTGTTTTCTTTTAACCATTTCATTACGCTTTAGTGAGTTTTCTTTTGTTTCTTTTCATCGATTAGGTTGACGTTTCTTTTTTTGCTTTGTGTTGGCTTTTGGTTTTTTCGATATTGTTTCGTTTTAATTGCGTTTCTTTGAAATTCTGATGATGTTCTTTTGTTCTTCCTTCACCTTATTCCTCGTATTCCGTGTTCCAATTCCAACCCAAAATCAACACAAACCAAAAGAAAACTGAGCGCAGCACTAATCGTACATAAATAAATGAAAGCTCGACTTTATTTTCAAAAGCTCGTCGTTCGTTTGTTTTCTTTTAACCACTTTATATCATTGTTCTTTATGTGAGTTTTCTTTTGTTTCGTATCGTCAATTAGATTGGCGTTCCTTGTTTTGCTTTGCGTTGGACTTTTGTTTTGCTCGGGTTCATTTGAAGTTCCGTCGATGTTCTTTTGTTTTTCCTTCGTCTTATTCCTCGTATTCCGAGTTCCGACCCAACCCAAATCGAAAGAAAAACTGGGCGAAGCACTAATAATTATAAAGAAATAGTGAAAGCTCGATTTTATTTCGAAAAGTTTTCCGCCGGAGAATCGCCGCTCATTTATTTTCTTTTGATCACCTTATTCCTGTGCATTTCATTACGCTTTAGTGAGTTTTCTTTTGTTTTTTTTTTCATCGATTAGATTGACGTTTCTTCTTTTGCTTTGCGTTGGTCTTTTGTTCTTTTCGATGTTCTTTCGTTTCAGTTGCGTTTTTTTTGAAATTCCGTCGATGTTCTTTTGTTTTTCCTTCATCTTATTCCTCGTATCAAAATAAAACAAAAGTAATCGTTAAGAAACAAATTTGTTTTCTTTTGACCATCTTATTTCTGTGAATTTCATTGTTTCTTTGTTTGGTGGTGATCTTTTGATTTACACGCCCTTCTTCGTAATACCGTCGATGTTCTTTTGTTTTTCCTTATTGCTCGTATTCGATGTTCCAACCACACATAAACCAAAATAAAGCAAAAAAAAATGCGGAAGAACCAGTAATTGTAAAAAATTTAATAGAAACTCGACTTGGTTTTCTTTTTAATTTCCCGCCGGAGAATCGTCGTTCATTTGTTTTCTTAACCTCTTCTCTGCATTTCCTTGATTTTTACGTAAGTTTCCTTTCTGTTTCTTTTTAAATTATTTCCTCCGGAAACTCGTCGTTCATTTGTTTTATTCATTGTTCTTTAGACGATTTTCTTTTTGTTTTTTTTAGTCAATTAATTGCTCCTATTCATAATGACGTTTCTTCTTTTGCCTTTTGTGTTGCCTTTTCGATTTGTTCAGCAACTTCGATATTGTTTTGTTTTTCGTTGACCTTATTCCTCGTACTCCTTTTGTCAACTAAGCCCAACGCAAAGAAACCAAAAAGAAGCTATCTGAGGCACTTATTGAAAGCAAACAAATAAAAACTTGTTTCCCATCGTCGTTCATTTGTTTTATTCATTGGTCTTTAGACGATTTTCTTTTTCTTTCTTTGCGTCAATTAATTGCTCCTATTTATGATGACGTTTCTTCTTTTGCGTTGTGTCGTCTTTTGGATTTGTTCAGCAACTTCGATATTTTTTTTGTTTTTCGTTGACCTTATTCCTCGTGTTCCATGTTTCAACTCAACTCAACGCAAAAGAAACCAAAAGGAAACTATCTGAGGCACTAATTCTAAGCAAACAAATAAAAACTTGATTTTCAAAAGTTTCCCATCGTCGTTCATTTGTTTTTACTTTTAGATTATTACCTGCATTTCATTGCTTTTACTTTTAGATTATTACCTGCATTTCATTGTTTTTTTTCGTATTTACAATGGCGTTGCTTTTTTTTGGTTCGTGTTAATTGATTTGCTCGCGTTTTATCGGAACTCATCGATATGCTTTTGTTTCTCGTGTACCTTATTCTTCTTATTCCGCGTTTCGACCCAACTCAAACCAAAATAAAGGAAGAAAAGAAAGTGGTTGAAGAAACACTAGTTTTAAAGAAGCAAATGACTTGACTTTGAAAAATTTCCCGCCTCATCATTCATTTGTTTTTTTAACCACGTTATCTTCTTTACAATTCGTTGTTCTTTGCGCGAGTCTTCTTTTTAATACTACAGGATTGCTCATTCCCTTATTCTGTAATGCTAGTATGTGTTGTGACGTCAGCGACGGACCACGTTTAAGTTTAACCCACAAATGTTTAATTTTTTTTAATGGACAATGTAATTCAGTTCTTTATTTGAAAGTATAACATTTTTAAAGTAAATACAGGGAGATCTTGATCCTACACTTATTTCCGTCAGCTTGATACCTATATTTACATCTATCACATTAAGGTTAGAACGAAAAGCAGTAGCGTACATAGAACATTCGTGAAACTTACATGTAGACCTAACCTAATTAATAAAAAACATATAATTATTGTTTAATCAGATTGGAATTACAATGAAGTAAATCATTTTTCAGAAATGGTCAGCAAAATCCTGAAATATCTAGTAACTTCCCCAGATCTCCCTGTGTTGCTAACTTCATTTTAATAATTAGATGTAAATATCGATGTGAAACTCGTGGAAAGCAGTGTATGGTCAGGACAATCAATTTCGATCTCCGTGTATTTAATTACAGTGAAATTAGTCTGTTGCTTACGTGCTTACGTTACGCCTCACAAGGAAGCGACGCTTGAGCAATCCTATGGGTCAAAGATTCTTGGCGCTCCGTTGACATTCTTTTATATTTCGATTTAAGAAATAAAAAAAAAGTATTTCGGTAATATTACGTTCTTGGAAGAAATACTTCCTAGTTGGCAGTAACGTCCATTTGACACTCATTATTAATTTTTTCTTCTTCTTGTAGTTTAAATTAAAAACTTTAAATTTTTAAATAGTTTTGCCCGTTTACAGGTGTTACGGATTTACACATAACAATGTAAGAAACTTATATAAACGCACAATTCTTCGTGTTAGTGCACGAATTTTCCGGCGCGTGTTATTTTGGAAAGACACTTATCAATCTGACCCCGTAACTTTTTAACTTATGGTTTCTACCTGTACGAAACGAAATCAATTAGAAATTCGTCTTCGGTCTGTTTTGTAACTCCTATTAGCTTACTCATTGTATTGGTTTTTCCCCTGTCGTTGCTATTCATTAACAGCCAACACCTTTGTTACTATTCAGTGACTTTTATTGAACACTTTCTATGTCCTAATTTCTTCGACGCTTTGTACAATTCAAATTAAATTATAATCCATATTGCCCTTGCTTAGGAATAAACAATCGTAATCAAGCTCAGTGAAGACCGATTTGGCTTACACTAACAAGGTGGCAGATTATGATTAAAAAAAATTAGATGTCTATTGGGTCTACACGTGGTTTAATTTTTTTTGTTTTCACTATTTATTCTTTAAAGTAAAAAATTAGTAAATAGTGTTCCCAGGAAACGTGTCGAGGGGAATTTTCTTCATTTTCAATCAAGAGGAATTAATTCTGCCCAAACGAAAAGCGATATCAACTCTGATAAAATTAATTTCCTCCGCTTCTTGCAACAAAGGATATACACTTTTGATAAAGCCAGCGTGTTTTCATTTAAGGACTTATCACGTCTAAATATTCTTACCACTTCCACTTAACTGGAAAAATAGTATCTCACCACAACCGGTGAAAATCACTCTCTCTATCGCACCTCAATAACACGGTGAGGATTAGAGTTTCTTATTATATATTTTCGTGTTGGGTTCCGGGCGAACGGAAACTCAGAAAACTGAAATGTTGCTAAATAATTGTTTCCCTTTCCTATTCGAGATATAATTGACATCTTGGTGATAAGAAATCATTAACTGTTGACGACCATGCATATTTTGTAAAAATAACAATAAATAATAATAAAAATAAATCTACTTTTACGGTTTTCCACAGTTGAAGCTTTAAAAGCAGTGACAGAAGAGGGTTACACTATTAATTTTTTTTTTAATTTTGGACTTTAAAGATTAAAGATGAAAAATTTATTAGTTAAAATAGTAAAAGGAAAAAACTATGCCAAGTAGACCAGTACCGGTGTGAGTTATTATATATTTTTTAATAATAATAATAATAATCTGTCATCTTATTAGTGTATGGCAATTTTATTAAATATAAAACGGTCTTCACCGAGCTTGTAATTTTTTTTTTGTGCGGTTTGTATCGTTGACATTTCACCAAACTGTGAAATTTTATATTACGATCATTTTCTCGGTAACATTTCGTGGTTAAAGCCGTGGTTTTTGCTCTTTCATAACAAACGATTTGATTCACTCATTCACTAGATACTATTATTATGAAGCAGTCCTTTTTCTGTGCCGCAATAATTGACTCATTTCTATCAAATTAAGCAGCGCGATTATTGCCCGCCTCTGCGCACTCCACAAAACCGCGTTAGTTATAGGCACGGTGTTATACATCATTACAAAAAATATTATTTTATTAATTAATCCGACATAGTGCATGTAAGCAGATAGATTTATTATATAACTTATAATAAATTATCTTCTTTTTCCTTCACTTCAAGGTGGGGTTTAAAAGAATCACAATTCTTTGTGGAGTAACTTTATTTTAATTTCTTTTATTTATTATGAACTTACTTGAAACATGTTTAAGTATTTTTTTTAAGTTTTTTGCTACTGCGTTAATGGTACTAAAAGACAAATCAAAATTTTGACAAAATCTCTTTGATCTGTGCTTTGAATAATTTGGTACCTATGGCCTCACCATTGTTGTTTCTTAACATCCTCAAAAAAAAACATTTTTTGTTCAGAGTCAAACATCTTCATATCGAATGAATTAGCCGATGTAAGTACGTTACAACAATTGCTCACTTCCAATTACAATTTCGTGGTATTTAATCGATTCTAACAAACTAATTGGTCAAGGAAAAGTTAAATTTGGCAACTGTCTATTAGAAATTCCTAGAAAGTCTTTTAAAATTAAAGAGGTCTCAGAGCAATGGAAAAAAAAATTGCAAGTGAAATCCGGGTATTCACAAAATAGGTCTGCGAAAGAAAAGTGATTTAGATACAGAAACTTTATAAAAAATAAAGAAATTACTTATGTCGAATATTCAACAAATCCTACTATCTCGAGTCAATCTTGGAAATAAAAGTAGGTGTCGTACATTGAACCGTACAGGTGATTATTGCAAGTACTGTCAGAATATAAAATTTAGGTTATGCGAAGGGAGTGAATTCAGACGATTTATTTTAATACATTCTTTTAAGAATGAATATATTACTTTCAAAATATCTTTTGGCACCAATGAATATGTGTCGTCCAACAACTAAAATTGACGAGTAAAAACTAGATCTTGTCCACAAACAAACATTTTGCGGCCAATCAAATTTTTTGACGTATAAAAAATTTACCACAAACGATTTTTTTCCAAGGCTAACTCTAGTTGTATTTTTTGTTGAACACCTGCTAGCTCTGCCATATAAAGCTTCCAGCACTTTTCTGTTCTTTTCTCGTTAGTTTTGAATTTTTTTCCTCTTATTTTGTCGTTCTTAATTCGATTCGCTTCATAATGGACGGTCTTGTTTTGTTTTGTGTTCAATTTTTTCTTCGTATTTCGACGTTCTTCTTCGTTTCTTGCTTGGTTTTCATAATATTAGGATTAATTGTTTCTTATCCCAATTGCTACTTCATTTAGATTATTCATTTGTTTTTTCTCTGTTGGCGATTTGATTATTTCATACTCAGCTGGAGAATTGTCGATCTTCTTTTGTTTTTTTATTCGTTTTTTGTTTTGTTTCTTGTAATCGAATTAGTTTTCCTTTTTCTTGTCGAATTATTATAGTTTTCTCTTTTGTTTTTTTTTCAACCTTAATTTTCGAACGAACTGCGTAAGGATAAATGATTTTCTTTTGTTTTTTGTTTAACTTTTCTTCGCGTTTTTTATCGTTTTTCTTTTTTTAGTTTCTTATAATCAAATTAATTTTTATTATTACAATTAATTACAATTTTTTGATACATTATTTAGATTATTCTTTTGTTTGTTTTTCTCTCTCTTTGCGATTTGACTATTTCGCGTTCAGCTACAATATTGTCCATCTTCTTTTGTTTCTTTTTTCCAATTTTTTTTGTCGAATTATTATAGTTTTCTCTTTTGTTTTTTTGCAACCTTAATATTCAATCGATTTGCCCAATAATCAATGATTTTCTTTTGTTTTTTGTTCAACTTTTTCTTCGTGTTTTTTATTGTTTTTCTTTTTTTAGTTTCTTATAATCAAATTAATTTTTCTTATTACAATTGATACATCATTTAGATTATTCTTTTGTTTTTCTCTTTGTCTCTCTTTCTCTAAGATATGATAATTTCGCGTTCCGCTAGAAAATTGTCGATCTTCTTTTATTTCTTTAGTCATCTAAGCCTTGGAATTTCCGCGCTGTTTGATTCAGTTTTTTTTTTTCTTGTGAAATTATAGTTTTCTCTTGTTTTTTGCAACCTTAATTTTCGGACATTCTGCGTAATAATCAAGGATTTTCTTTTGTTTTTTGTTCAACTTTTCTTCGTACTTTGTCGTTTTTTATTCGTTTTTGTTTGGTTTCTTATAATCGAATTATTTTTTCTTATTACAAATTGTAGTAAAAAAATTGAAAATTGTAATTTACAATTGGTACATTTAGTTTATTCTTTTGTTTTTCTTTTCTTTTCTGTTTGCGATTTGTTATTTCGCGTTCAGCTAGAAAAGTGTCGATCTTCTTTTGTTTCTTTAGTTATCTAAGTCTTCGTATTTCCACGCTGTTTGTTTCAGTTTTTTTCGTCGAATTATTATAGTTTTCCTTTTGTTTTTTTTTCAACCTTATTTTTCGAACCAACTGCGTAATAATCAATGATTTTTTTATTTTGTTTTTTGTTCAACTTTTTCCTCGTGTTTTGTCGTTTTTATTATTTTTCTTTTTTTAGGTACTTATAATCAAATTAATTTTTCTTATTACAATTAATACATCATTTAGATTATTCTTTTGCTTGTTTTTCTCTCTCTTTGCGATTTGACTATTTCGCGTTCAGCTACAATATTGTCGATCTTCTTTTGTTTCTTTTTTTCAATTATTTTTGGTCGAATTATTATAGTTTCCTCTTTTGTTTTTTCTGCAACCTTAATTTTCGATCGATCTCCGCAATAATCAATGATTTCTTTTGTTTTTTGTTCAACTTTTTCTTGATATTTTGTCGTTTTTATTTTATTTTTCTTTTTTTTTTTTTAGTTGCTTATAACCGAATTAATTTTTCTTTTTACAATTGAACATCATTTAGATTATTCTTTTGTTTTTTTCTCTCTCTCTCTCTCTAATTTCGCGTTCCGCTAGAAAATTGTCGATCTTCTTTTGTTTTTTTTTAGGGATCTTAGTCTTCGTATTTCCACGCTGTTTGTTACAGTTTTTTTTCTTGACCAATTATTATAGTTTTCTCTTTTGTTTTTTGTTTCAACCTTAATTTTCGAACGATCTGCATAATAATCAACGATTTTCTCTTTTTTTGTTTAACTTTTTTTCGTGTTTTTTCGCTTTTTATTCATTTTTGTTAAGTTTCTTAAAATCAAATTATTTTTGCCTTATTACAAACTGTAATAAGAAAAATTGAAAATTGTAATTTACATTTTTTTTTCTTTTCTGTTGACGATTTGATTATTTTGCATTCAGCTAGAAAAGCGTCGATCTTCTTTTGTTTCTTTAGTCATGTAAGTCTTCGTATGTTTGTTTCAGTATTTTTTTGTCTTATCGAATTATTATAGTTTTCTCTTTTGTTTTTTTTCCATCCTTAATTTTCCTAGTAATCAATGATTTTCTTGTTTTTTGTTCAACTTTATTCGTATTTTGTCGTCTCTTATAACTTTTTTTTTAAATCACTTATAATCGCATTAATTTTTCTTATTATAATTGATACATCATTTAGATTATTCTTTTGTTTTTTTTTTTCTGTTGGTGATTTGATTACTTCGCGTTCAAACGAAAAATTGTTGATTTTCTTTTGTTTCTTTAGTCATCTTAGTCGTCGCATTTCCAACGCTGTTTGTTTCCGTTTTCTATTCAGTTTTTTCTTCGTATTTCGACGTTTTTATTCGTTTTCTGTTTGGTTTATTATAATCGAATTACTAATTGTTTCTTATTACAATTGCTATTTCATTTAGATTATTCTTTTGTTTTGTTTTTTTTTTTTCTGTTGGCGATTTGATTCTTTCTCACTCAGCTTAGTCTTCGTATTGCCAACGCTCTTTGTTTCAGATTTTTTTTTATCGAATTATGATTTTTCTTCTGTTTTTTTTTTAATCTTGATTTTCGAATAATCTGCGTAATAATCAATGATTTTCTTTTGTTATTTATTCAACATTTTACATAGTTAAATAAACATCATCACCAATTCGTTTATATTTGTTGTTCTAGTCTTTATATAACATAGTTTAATAAATAATAGTAGTAATAATAAGGGATTTCTTTTTTATTTTTGTTCTTCTGACTTTTCAGGAAAGTCATTTTCCATTACGATCACAGTTTCGACAAATCCCCCCCAAGTGGCCACTTACAGCAAGGCGATCAAAGTGACCGTGGATGGCCCTAGAGAACCTCGCTCAAAAGGCAGTAAGTAATTTTGTTTTTTTATATATATACGGGGTGTAAATTAAAGAAAACGAAACAACTTACGGGACGATTCTTGGACTGATTTTAAGTAAAAAAGTTCATGTACACATGCAGCCTAAAATGTTTCATTTTCGATACACAGTTTTGAAATTTGAATTTCTCTTGTCATATAGCCAGGAAATCAAAATGTTTGAAACGGACGCTACCTTAGTATAGTAGTATATCGAAAATAAAATATTTTAGGCTATTCGTTTATAGGAACTTTTTTGCTTAAAATCAACTGAGGAATCACCTCTTCAATTTTAATAGATTAATTAAGTTACACCCTGTATATTAACTCTCTGATTAGCACTAAAATTACTCAAATTGGAGCATTTCATTATCGACTATAAAGTTTTCCTCGATGTTATTATTATCGTTTCGACAAAAATTCCTCAAAATTGAAACACGCGAGGAAGTCGATGCACGCACGCACAAAGAAGAAGGCAAAATATCGACAACCTGATTTACGTAATTAACCGCCGCGAACGGCAAACTTTGCGTAATCCCGGCATACTTCGCCGCCGCGTCGTTCTCCTTCGCTAATGCGTCTTAATAATTCCGGGCCTGATTGAAAAATAAAGCAATAACGAGAGAAATGATCACCGTCCATCCGGTAGCAACAAGGTAGGTTACTAAATTGGTGTCCGAAACCACTCGGTAATGATATGTTCCGTGGCCTATTGCCTGCTTTCCTATGCTCGATCGCTAATAGAATCCCACTTCTGATTCGGCGTAATCATAGGTGGCTCGATCACGAACGGAAAATCCAATTTACGACGACTTCACAAATTACAAGTGATCTACCGAACTCATTCAGATCATTTTGAGTTTGTGTGTTTGCTCGTTCGTTTTTCTCTTGCGGTAGAATTTTTTGTTTTTGTTTTTTTTTGTAAGTAGCACCGAAAGCGATTTTATACACCGCATGATCAACACCCAACTATTTTATTACCGTACGAAACGAAAAAGGAAACTTAATGGAAAATGGATGAAAATTATTTGCTTCAATGTTTTTATTTTGATTTCAACGAAACTTACTGCAAAGTAACATTGCCCATTTTCTTTTTTGTAATATTTTTGAAGCTAAGAAATGGATAAAAGCTTCATCTTTTTGATTCAGATTAAAAAAAAGAATAAATACATTTGTATTTTTTAATAAGCAAGAAATTAAGCTTCTTAAAAGAGGACGTAGGACTATACAGACACTACGCTATACAGCACGTGGATCCTTCCTAAGGTCAGTAAGCGATTAGCCGACCGAACACGAACAATCTTATCACAGCGCTTTGTATACGAATGGGAACATAGTTAGCTTTTACTTACTTACATACTCCGTGAGGTGCTTGGCAAATACGACCGTGTGTCGTCTAAGACGTCCTTCCACACTACAGAACAAAGCATAGGTATTACCTTAAGTAGCATACCCATACTGTATAGCATAATGTCAGTTGTCTGCGAAAGAACAAGAATTAATACAGTTACACAACCAATAGAAAGGCATTTTTCATGGCTTTAATGATCTAGAAAAAGCATTAGATAGAATTTCTAGAAAATATTCAAGGAAAGTGGAAAAGACAATATTATTATTACTTGAAATCGCTCTTCTTCTTGCTTAAAAGATGGAACATTTTGGCTCTTAAACACGTGGTTCAATTCTTGGGATTTTTAAGTTAATTTTTCTTCAGAAAACAAGCTCATCGTATATTAGAAGTTGGGCTTCCAAATCCTAAATAAAGTCTTTTGAAAAAACATTGAAAAACGGCTACATCGCACTTTAAGGGCCGTTTAACCTGATTCTTGTACGAGATTTGGTTCAATTTTTGAAACAATGTAGTAAACTGCAACAAAATTAAATTCCATTAAAAACTAATTGGAAAAATAGAACATATTCTATTTATCTCCAAACCACATCTCCAGCTCAAAAATGTCTTCTAAATTTTTATTGTAGAAATTGAACTGAATCGAGTGTGGGTCAACTTGTACCTTAAGTCCACTCATAAGGCTGGTGAACATGTTCGGCACCTTTTCTTTGGGGAAAGCGCAAATGAGAGAGATGACACTGAAGCAGGCAGCTGGGCTCCACGTACATGTCCACATGACCTTTCGGTCGTATCTGATTTCATGATATTGCTTGACTTTTGTCATTGTGACGTTTCTTGTCGTCTTTCATCGTGACATGATCGTGCTAGTCAATCACTGCTTTCCATTCGAAGTTATGACGCCTCGGGGCATAAAGCCTGGGGCACCCCAAGGTCACTTAGGGTTACTTGTTCAATGGAACGGTGTGTAAGCCATCTTATGACCAAAAATAATGGCGCGGATACAACCTGTGCATATAACAAATGACATAACCTTAAAACATGGAGATCAGCTGACCAGAACTTGACGCCTCTAGTTATGAGGTGGTCTTCGAAGGGTGAGGGGAAAGTGTGACCTTGGGGCGTGAAGTTCTCGCTTGGTGTCGCGCTCATGTGGAAAGGAACACAGGGCTTTAAATCCCAGACAGCTCGGAGCTGCTCCTTTATGTGAAAGGAATACAGCTAATGAGCAACGTGTAAGTTCCCCCACTAGTGTGTACCTACAAGATGTGGGTTAGTCTAAAATGGCATTGAGATCTTCAGCCACACTTTCCACTGCTGAGTAATAACAATTAAGACTCGCAAGTAAATAAATCAGTTTATAGTTTTTCGATTACAAAGGCTTTAACTATAAATTTGATTCTCTTACTCTATTCCTTTTATTTTATTTTCCATTTCAGAAGCACGATCTTCTCCTCTTCTATTTAGATCTGTTCCAGACGTGGCTGTTGTATGCAACCGTTTTAAAGAAATATCGAAAGATTTTGAAATCATTTTTGACACCCACTGACAAGTACAGTGTGAAGGAAAATGGTTAAAGGAAGTTTGCATTTCCCGCCCCCTATCTAGTGCCTTTTATTCTTGGTGCAAGGCCTTATTTTCATGATTATTGATACTGTGGGGGCTCGCATGTTGTTCAGCGATCGACGAAACACGTCATAATGACAGATGATCACGAAACGTCAAATTGACAGTTGTCAGAACCGTCAAATTGACAGACATCGAGCTTGACAACGTCAGACAACAATATCAAAGAGACAAATACGGGCGAAGCATCATTCAAATCATGATCGGCCCGCAAATAATGATGAATCATAACAAATCGCGTTTGGATCAGCGAATAGTGTTCATCTCCTCCACTAATAGCTTAGGATCATGATTCGAGTTTCATAAACATAAAGGTCAAGTTAAGTGTACAGTCAAACTGCACAAGTCAACGGTCAGACTAACCCGCCTGACCAATCAGCGATTGAGAAAATATACCACGTGGTTTAGTCTGACCAATTTGATCGTAAACTTACCGCAATCAAAATGTTTATGTTTTGCTTGTTCGAATCAGGACGAGGAAAATATAACTTCAAATTTGACTTTGAAATGATAGGATATTAGATAGGAATTGCATTTGTTAAAGTGAATCAGGTGAAAGGGAATATTCCAGTGTTCCAAACACATTTCAAAGGACTGGTCTCTTGTAACAAGGTCAAACAAGTCATGATTCTCTGAACATGATCAGATCGGATCAGAATCATTTCAGAAGCGAAAGCGCATTCTTAAATTTAGTCGCCAAGACAACTCCTGAAGTAAACACAAGAAGACTGCCCCCTGGCGAATAAAACACAGCTCTGATCTCATCATTACCCCCGTTACGAAAAAGTCACATAAAAGGGCTGACCGCTGTGCAATCTATTGTTGGAAACACTCACCAAAGCCTCCCGTGCTCCCAATCGTCTGAAGCAACTCACGCAATCCTTTCGTGAAGCTTATTGTCGAAGGCACTTCCAAAGCTTTCCGTGCAGCTTATAGTCGGAAGCAGACACACAACCCTTCCGTGTAGATTGTTGTCGGAAGCACATACAAAGCCCTTCCGCGCAACTTATTGTCGGAAGCACATCCAAAACTTCCCGTGCACTCAACCGTCTGGAGCAACTCACGCAACCCTTCCGTGCAGCTTATTGTCGAAAGCACATCCAGAGTCTTCCGTGCAGCTTATTGTAGAAAGCACATCCAAAACCTTCCGAGCAGTTTATTATCGGAAGCACACACACAACCCTTTTATGCAGGTTGTTATCGGAAGCACATACAAAACACTTCTGTGCAACTTATTGTCGGAAGCACATCCAAAACCTTTCGTGCAGCTTATACTCGGAAGCACACACACAAAACCCTTCCGCGTAGGTTGTTGTCGGAAGCACAATACAATACAATACAAAACTTTTCCGTGCAACTTATTTTCGGAAGCACATCCGAAGCCTCCCGTGTCACCAATTGTTAGGAGCAATACACACAATTTTCCGTGTAGCCTATTGTTGGAAGCATTCACCATACACACCTCTTATCGAGGGCAAGCAACACCCATACTCCGCACATCCATCGTTAATTCCGAAGCCAGCTGTTATACAGGGAAGAATACGTACACACCCAAATGCTCAATCAACCTAGAGTGTTCCCACGTACTCCACCACCTACCAACTCCACTGGAGACCGTCGTTGATAGGAGAAGAGAGAAAAGCCCCGAGAAGATTTCCACATCGACCTGACACATTACAAACCTACGCAAAGCCATGAAGTCAAAGGATAAAGAACGTCGCGGCTGTCATAGATATTGAAGTACTTCTTCCACCAATCATCTTGCCCTTCTACGGTGTCGCCTTTGCCTATGTCACCGGTAAAAAAGGGCTTGACAATAGCAAGAGACAATCCATACAGGCTGATGCCCATTGATCTGAACCACGTCGTGATCTACAAACTTGTCAAGAAACACGGTTTGAGTTGGCAGTGCTGAATGTTATTTTTAAGTGGTATAACTAGAGTAACTTCCGGTTGGCACTGACAGCCGTCACTTTACATTTAAAATTCAAATTAAAACACTAATTTTACTTATTCACATAACCTACAATCCGAGGCTGTTCAGGTTGCGTCAAATAAACCATCCGGTTGCAGTGTTGCGAATAGCCGAATACAAAATGCTTTTAATTGGATTGCCAACTCAAACAGTTATTCTTGACCAGCTTGTATAAGGGAATCGACCCTTTCGCCCTATCATTATCGGACCCTCTGCGAATCACTGTACCTGGAACATACCGTTGAGGACGTTGTTAGGGCGTCAACGTTTACAATCACATTTATTTATTCTTTTACAAACATGTATTTTATTAATTAAGATTTCTTTGCAAGTCGGGTTTGATTGTAATGGATTCCTCAAGCATTGTCTGTACAACTGTTTTGACCCAATTTGGGACCTCGTCAGAAAACCAAATAGGGCCGAAACAGCTGTGCAGAGGTCCTCTGACCAAAGTGGAACTTCTAAGGAGTGCACTAATTCCACCAAATAATCGATCGGTATCTGAATGAAATCGGAAGAACTCGCATTGCGCGTGCAAATTTTTGGGTAAATCCATAGTCTTCAATTTATCTAGAAGAGTTGTAGTATCGACTGAGGTTTCATAGAAACTGTAAATATCTGCGAGGGCTTCAATCATGTATAAAGACAAAGACAGCGGGAGTCCGTTGTGGGGATATGCGATGCGCTAGCCGACCCCCCTCTATTGCAGTCTTTGTCGTTAACCCATTTAATACGTTTCCTCCCTTTGTCTTACTCTTTATCGAACTGCATCATAGATTGTATATTTGCAAATCCTTTTTCAGTAAATATTCCGAAACTGGCCTCGATATTTGAATACCAAATCCAAAAATTGGTTTTGGAACCACATTTTCCAAAAAAATCTGGAAGTTACCTTAAAGATTTTACTTTGGCTTTTCATGGGACCTATTTTTATTTCCTGCTTCCCTCATTTCACTTTCTAACCAAAACACCTTCCAACTCAAGTAGTACAAGATGATGTAAGAATTTGTGGTTCGTTGAAGTGAAGCTTGTAAACGAACAGAAAAAAGGAGGCCCCCTTTTTTGGATAATAATCCTATGTCTCTTAATTTTTCAATTTTTTTAATGATTGCCCGAATTCCTGATCTTAAAAAGTAACAAGCAAATTGTTTATATATAATAATAAATTAGTTTCGTGCAAAATCAAATTTGATTCCTACTAGAACGCGGAAAAACATATACTTTCGGGTTTTCGGGGGTTTCCTACCCTAGATTGCGTTACTTTGAAGTGCACTTACATCTGCCTCATTCTTAATAATAATAAACAAAATTCCCTCTCATTAATCTCTTTGTTAAATGCATTGTGCTCACCTTATTTACTTAACAACAAACTTTGGGCTCTTATTTACCCTATAAAAACCATGCCTGATTTTCTTTCTACATAAATCTTATTTAGTCTTATTTTTTTTATGTGAGCCGAAAGGGCGGGCCGTGTACTTAATAGAGTAAAGTAATAGTTACTCGTAGTTCAAATAAAAAATGATTTTTCGATTTCTTCCTTCTTCACGTATTTACTACCTTCGCGTGCCAGAAATTGCCACAATTTAAAAAACACATTTATTTCACTGTGGGGCGTACAAGAAATAATTGCGCCCCGACCGTGCTCCCTAATCCCCCGGCCCTAAGGACCGTTCTCGCGTCCGAAGCGTAGCCCATTGTTCGCAATGCACGAAAACATGAGAAGTATTAAAATTACTGGAACTCGCTTTCGTTACAGTTAGACTGTCGCTTTTGTTACAATAATTTAACATATGTCTAATTAGGGAAACATGTGCGGTAGTATTCTGAAAAGAGGACCAATATATACGTATTTACATACCGTATGTTTCATTTCAACTTGAAAACGTAAATCCTTTGATTTTTATATGAAGCTGGCTTTCGGATTTCGTTTTATCTTCATTTATTTTCGCTCTTCAAGTTTAAGTGAAACAGACGGTATATTTGTGCGCTCTCCGTTTGTTTTAAAACAAAAATGAATAGTCACAATTTTTTTTTTAATCATAATAAAGTTTTTGTACATATTTGTTTGAACACTTGTATGAGTTTGTGATATGGCATTCGGATGAATAAACATTTCAGCTAGACGATGTGAAACCACAAACATTTTGGTAAATTATATTGAATCATAAAGCAGTTTCTGAACAAATAAATAAAATATTAATACTTACTCACTCACATATGTTAGTTACATGTAGGTTTCACGGATATTTTTACTTTTAATAATCGAGTATCAACTAAATAAATTATACAATGCGTTAAGAGAGAAGGAATTCTTTCAGATGCTGTTGCAAATTAAATTTACTGATACGATAGGGTAAATAGAGACATTCATTTAATCTCTGCCAGTTGCGTTCTCACAAGTCATTTCTCAAAAAAGGAAAGCGTTTGTGGCTTTGACTATTTTCTTCTGTAAAGAACTTTGTTGACTTTAAGTTCGAATTTCGACTTTTTCTTCATAGGCATAAAACTGCGGTTTTTATTAAATTATAAAAAAGTAATCAACAGATGAACAATTATTTAACAAATTCGAGAAACAAAAAAAAAGATCGACGATTTTTGGGCAAAAAAATCTCTAGTTTTGCGTCAAAAAAGAAAAAAATTGAGCGATGACATGTGACGTTCGAATTTCGACTTCTTTCTTCATTGACATAAAACTGCAATAGAAAGCGCGGTTTTTTATGAAAAACATAAACAAAAGGCAGTCGATGCTAGAGACACAAAAGTAGTCAATGGAAAATAAATTAAGAGCGATGACAAAAGACGTTCGAATTCCGAACGAATGTCGACTTTTTCTTGACTTGTCTGGAAAGTAACAAAACACAATCAACTGTGAAGTAAATTCAGAATAATCGCGTTTTCTTTTTCGAAAGGCACAAGAAATAAATAAAGTAACAAAATACGAACGATGGTAAGAAAAAGAAAACCTGCGATTATTATTTCGTTCTTGTCCAAAAAAGAGCAGGAATTGAATAACCGAAAATGAAAAGCCAAATTATAAACGAAACTAAAAATCAAAAATCAATAAATTAATAGAGAATGAAAGACTAAGAAAAGAAAGAAAAAAATTTGAAAATTCAAGCGTTAATCTTTTGTTTCATTCGATTTTCAAAAATAAAACAAAAAAAACAATTTACGAAGTGAATAAGGAACAACTGTTTCCATCAACTCTAATAACAAAACAAAAGAAGGCAAAATAAACGCGATATACTTATAACAAAAGACAGTCGAAAGTTAAAAGCCAAATAAAAACAAAACTAAAAAACAAGAACGAATGAAACAGGAGGAAAGGGCAAAAAAGAACGAATGAAACAGGAGGAAAGGGCAAAAAAGAAAGAAAGAATTTGAAAAGTCTTTTGTTTCATTTGCTATTCAAAAATAAAATCTGCGGTAAATAAACAAAAAAAAAAACAAAGAGTGAGAGAACAAAAAAAAAGAAAGAAATTTGAAAAGTCAACCGCTAGTCTTTTGTTTCATTAGATTTGCGAAATGAGTAACCAACAATTGTTTCTATGAAAATTAATAACAAAATAAAAAACAAATAAGCGCAATATACTTATAACAAAATACCGCCGAAAATTAAAAGCCAAATTTAAAAGAAAATTAAAAAATAAAAACAAATGAATAGAGGATGAAAGAGCAAAAAGAGCGAAGAAACATAATTTGAAAATCAATCGTTAGTCTTTCTTGTTTTATTCGATTTACGAAATGAGTAACCAAAAATTGTTTCTATCAACTTTAATAACAAAATAAAAGTCAAAATAAACGCGATGACAAAAGACAGTCGAAAGTTAAAAGCCAAATTAAAAACAGAACTAAAAAACAAAAACGAATGAATAGAGGATGAAAGAGCAAAAAGAGAAAAAAAAGAGTCAACCGCTATTCTTTTGTTTCAATCGATCTACGAAGTGAGTAACCAACAATTGTTGGAATCAAAATTAATAAAACAAAAGACAAATAAGCGCAACGTACTTATAACAAAAGACAGCCAAAAATTAAAAGCCAAATTAAAAACAAAAACGAATAAATAAAGGATGGAAGAACAAAAAAAGGAAAGAAACAAATTTGGAAATCAACTATTGGTCTTTTGTTTCATTCGGTTTTCAAAAATAAAAATCTGCGGTAAAAAAACAAATGAATAGAAGATAAAAGAACAAAAAGAACAAAAAAACAAAATTTGAAAATCAACCGTTAGTCTTTTATTTCATTCGATTTACGAATTGAGTGACCAGCAATTGATTTTGTCAAAATTAATAACAAAACAAAAGACAAATAAAATAAACAAAAAAGAAAACCATTTACGATGTGAGTAACCAGTAATTGTGTTATCAACATAAATAACAAAACAAAAGACAAATAAACACGATATAACAAAAGTCAATCGAAAATTAAAATCCAAATTGAAACCCAAAATTAAAACAAAACTAAAAAACAAAAACGAATAAATAGAGGATGAAAGAAAAAAAAATTGAAAATCAACCGTTAGTCTTTTGTTTCATTCGATTTTCACAAATAAAAATCTGCGGTAATTATAAACAAAAAAGAAGAACTTACGAAATGAGTAACCAACAATTTATTGTTTCTATCCAAATTAATAACAAAACAAAAGACGAACGCAATTATACATAAATTCAGAAATCAAACTGAAACAAAAACAAAAGTTGCAGTTGACAGAACAAAAAAAAAGAAAGAAAAATGTCAAAATTGAAGCGATGATTTCAGTTTCAATTTCATTCAAGAATTCGATTTTCAAAAACGAAATGTCGGAATTTACTTTAAAAACAGAAAATTAAATACGCGAAGTGGAACGTTGATTAATAATAAAACAAAAGATGATCGGACTTACTATAGAACTGATATTTGGAAAACGGAAACTTAAAAAAAAAAGAAAGTCGTAAACCAGTTATAGTTGAAAAATGAAATAATGAAATGCGGAAAAATTTGCTAATTCGACTGATTATCGATCCATAGTCTTTTGTTTCGTGCGAAAATTTAAACAAAAATCTAAAATTCTGAACACTAATGAAACAAAAACGAAAAGAAATGTCAATCAAAACAAATGACTACCCTGACAGAGACCCTTTTGATTTGGCTTGACAACAACAATTGAACATCGAATAGTTTTCTATTGAACAAAACCGCTTTTTTTATTTGAAATGAACGAAACGTGAAACGCAGAGAAAAAGTAATTGCATTATTATTCTTTCGTTAGAACCGAGAAACGGTTTCTTTTTTCAATTATTTTTCTTTTTACTCCAAATTCTATAACATTAAACAACAATGAAATTAATTCCATAAAAAAGAACAAAATGAGATTGAGCGATAAAGGCAAGAAAATTCAATAAAAAACAACATCAACAACGAACTGACGCCTTTTGTTTTTACTCGAATATTTTTTGTTTTATTCAAGCCAATCAACATAAAATGCATGCGACAAAAAAACAACTGGAACAAAGATTCGTCCAAAAAATAAAAATTGATTGATCGTTGTTTGTTGTTGTTGTTTGTTGTTGTTGTTTGTTTGTTCTTAATTTTTAGTTAGGAAAAAGGACAAACAAAAGATGATCCTTTGATTATACTAATACAAATAAACCAACAAAATTCAGAAGAATTTGATACATAAAAGCATCAACAGTGAGACAACGTCTTTTGTTTTTTCTGAATCATTTTTTATTTTGTTCAAATCACTCAATTTATTGACGACCACTCGGAAACGGCAGCATTTCTTTTATACTATACAAATCAAGGAAGTCATCAAATTTAGTGACAGAATCATTAAATTGGCAACTTTGCGATTATATAGTGTGTCCCCGGATGGACCTAACCATACTTGTAAACCTCCTTATTTCGCATTTCAGTCTTCATAAAAAGTTTTGCTTCTTCTGGCAAGTCCTCAGCTACTAACTACCAAAGCTTCGAAATAACATACAGGGTGGGTAGAAAACGAGACAACGTGAAATTTGGTTAAGAGTAGAGTACCTTTTATTTGGAAGTAAAAGTAAAAGTATGTTTGTAATGTTATCTAATTTGAACGTCGTCCTTAAAGTTGATTTTTCTTGTCTTTGTTTCATGTTATTTCGAAATTTTGATAGTGACTGAGAACTTGCTAGAAGAACCAAAACCTTTTCTGAAGAATGGCGGTTCTTTCTATAGCATAGTATAGTATAGTTAGGTCTATCCTGGGACACACTGTATATTAATGTTGTAGCCGTCTGCGAGGATTTAAATTTTTTTTTTTTAAGATTAGATCTTCCCAATGCGTTTCAAATTCTGTTTAGTAAAATTCAATGTGTATAGGTATTTTAGTTTATAAATAGTTTTTTGCTTTTCAGTCGTGAAACACAAAACACGTTTTTTTTAAATTAAAACTCATCGCGTTTAACGTTTCGATTGAATTCCGTTTTTGTGCAATGGTATAATCTGCTATCGCATCTAGTTGACCAAATTGATACAGTGTGACGCGGCCTCCGAATAGTGGTAAATGGTGTAATTATTTTCACAATAATGAGCCAGTAATTGCAGCAATAGCAGATTTGTAAATTGCTAATCTATCGCATTTGTCAACGATTGAAGAGAGTGCGTGTCCGTATACAGAGCGTGTGCGCGCACGGTGCAAACCTCACCGGAGTATGATTAGTATTGCGAGGGCCATTATTGACGGTAGTTTGTTACTATACATTATTTATAAATCAGCGTTAATTGAACCTATTTATACGCCATTGATTAATTCCGCCGACGGCTTTGCATTAATTACGAGAAACTTTTTTTTTTCTGCCTCGCACACACAATGTTTCTTCGAATTATTTTTCTGTCACGTATGACCTATTACTAATGGCAAAACCCCATGAGAAAGTAAAACGTAATTCGTGAACGCTTTCCGAACGTATGTATCGTTATCGCCGCTATCGCCAAACAGGAAATTTCCTTATCGCTAAAACCAGGAATTTTCCCACAGCATCTTACGCTGTTGCGATTGTGCGCAGTGGAAAACTAATTGAGAAATCCGAGATTAGAAACAAATTGGTTTTATTATCGCATTCGTGACGATAAAACTCTGAAAGGATCCAGTAGCTTTTGCCCCCTGGGATACTAACTACTAGTACTAGTCCGCATTAAAATATTTGCGGTGTCAATATTTCCATGCAGGAGGTGACATTGTTATTATTATAATAAATGCGGTTTGCGCGCTAGTATAAAAATTACATTGCGTTTTTCAGAATCAGATGTTCATATTAATTTGTGGTCTGTGCAAATGCAAAACCGAAACGTAAATTAATACGCCACCGTTACCCGAAATAAGTATAGTTTAGTTTAGAGGAAAATCAGTGAAAATTACGCATTGTTTTAGTTTGTGTGTTCCTATTGTGTGAGTTTCTACAGAAAGGTATGCTAAAAGGTGTAATTAAATTAAAATTTATGTAAACACCGTTTCGCTCTACTAGATTCAAAATTAAATAAACACTTACGAGTATAAATAATAAAATGCTGGGTAATGTCTGGTGCAATTGGATATAATGTCAAACAGAAAATATTTGGCATAGAAAATTAGGGGGGCGCACCAAATTCTCAGAATTGCACTTATTTTTTACCACAAGGCTAATCAACTTGAGAGACCCTGTATATAAGTATATGTATACAAAAAAATATTGAACTTCATCTAGGCCCTTCTAGAAAACTTAAAAAATGAATTTATGTTTCAGTTTTCCCTTTCTAATTTACTCAAACGATTTTTTCTATTGTTTAACCTTGAGAAAGCTGCAACTCATGCAGCGAAACGTCGATTTGCGTTTGAAGAAATATGTTACATCATTTTCCACGAACTTGCTTGCTTTTCACTGGCGACAATTTTTATTATAAATAATAAATGAACCTTTACTTTTTTTAACCACCTAATTTTTTTTTATTTTGGTGAGGCCATACTGTATACAAGAAACTGTATAATTTCGGTATTTTTCGCAAATTATTTCGAAGGAGCATTGCCACAATTGATTAATTTTTTCTTTTCCTTTTGAGTCACAGATAAAAGACAGAAAAATGCTATTTTTTATTTTTGATTGGATAGGAGGCCATCTGATCGTTGACTACCTCCTACACCTCCCCTCCCGCGATTTATAAATTGACGTGTGAAGAGAAAAGTAAAAAAAACTTAAAGTTCCAATAAACAATCTAAATAATAAATAAATAAATATGAATAATAGTAATGGGTTTCCAGAGAAAGCAAAAGACAATCGCCTGTTAAACAAACAAAGAGAATACGGATTACATTTTTAATATTAAAAACAAAAGGAAAGAAACCAGAACTTGAACTATTCGTTAAGATCAATTAGAGAGGGGATTAACAAAGGCCAAGTCGACTAATAAATAAAACAAAATAGCAATCGTACGTGCAAAAGTAAAAGGCGATCGGTATTTATTTCTATGACAATAAATTCAATTGTTTTTCCAGAATATTTAAATTGTACGTTTTGTAAAAAAATGACACAAAAACATCTTATAGTGTATCAAAATTAATTAATTCCGTATTTATTTGTTTAGAGTAACACAGCAAGTAAACCAAGTAAACAAAATTACAAATGAAAATATGAAAAATTAAAAAAAAAACTTAAAAATTAACAGTAATAGGTTTTTAGAGAAAAGCAAAAGACAACCTCCTGCTAAGCAAACAAAGAAAAAGCGCATTACATTTATGGATATTAAAAACAAAAGGAAATAAATTAAAAATCGAACTAATGGTTGAGATCAATTAGAGTTGGGATTAACAAAGGTCAGATCGATTAATAAATAAAACAAAATAGCAAACGTACGTGCAAAAATAAAAGGCGATCGGTATTTATTTTATTTTAGTTATTTATATGACAATATTCAATTGTTTTTTCTAGAAAATTTAAATACCTTCGAAATGAAAAAAAAATATGAAAACCAAATTACAATGCCGTTCAATTGTTTTTTAAAAATGTGACAATTAAAAATGACGTTGAAAATTAAAAAAAAACCAAAGCATCGACAATAATTGGGTTTTTAGAGAAAAGCAAAAAAACAATCGCGAAGAAGAAACGCATTGCATCTAAGAATAAAACAAAAGAAACAAATTAGCCAATTATTAAGTAAAACAAAAAACAATTGGCTAAGAATAACTATTATTAGAGTGGAGATTAACAAAAGAAAATCAATTAAAAAATAACAACAAGAAAACCAAAAGATCTACAACAATTGTTTTCAGAGAAGAACAAAAAAAAACAATCGCTTGCTACATAAACAAAGAAAAAACGCATTGCATTTACGAATAAAACAAAAGAAACAAATTAACCATTAACTAAGTAAAATAAAAAACTATTGGTTCAGGATAATAATTATTAAAGTGGGGGTTAACAAAGGAAAATCAATTAAAAAATAACAAGAAAACAATCGTCGTGTAAAAAGAAAAGGCGATCGGTATTTATTTTATATATTTATAGATATATGTATATAAATTCAATTGTTTTTCTAGAACATTTAAATTGTACGCTTTTTAATAAATTTAAAACGAAACTTTATACTTTTTCAGAATTAAAGTAAATTCCGTATCGTTTGTTTAAAAGAATTATTTTGAAATGATAAAAAGCATATATGAAAACAACTGACGATGTATTTAATTGTTTTTTTTTTAATTATGACAAATGAAAATGACGTCGAAAAATTTTCAAAAACCCAAAAGATCGACAACAATCGGTTTTCAGAGAAGAACAAAGAAAGCAATCGCTTGTTAAGTAAACAACGAAAAAACGCATTGCATTTACGAATAAAACAAAAAAAACGAATTAACCATTAACTAAGTGAAACAAGAAACTATTGGTTAAGAATAATTATCATTAGAGTGAGGTTAACAAAGGAAAAATCAATTAAAAAATAACAACAAGAAAACAATCATCTGTACATAAATAAAAGTCGATCGATATTTATTTTATTTATTTATATGATAATGTGTTCAGTTGTTTTTCGAAAAATAGACACATGAAAATGACGTAGAAAAAATTAAACGCAAAACCGCAAAAGACAAACAACAATCGGTTTGCAAAAAAAAACAAAAGACAATCGTTTAGTATGTAAACGAAGGAAAAAGAACGAAAACAAAAGGCAATATATTATTGGACAAAACAAAATCGAAACAAAAAATAATCAATCAAGAAAAATACAGTGAATATTAACATAAGCTAATCGACTATTAAATAAATAATACGGGAACGAAAAAAACAATCAATATCGATATTTATTTAATGATTTTTTTTCTATGAAGATACATATGCGCTGGTACTATAATTTTTCAACCTTTATTCAATTCATAAATTCTCTATCTTTTGTTCAAAAGAGAGCTAATAAAGTAGCCGCAATGAGTGGGAGCAAAAAGAAATGTTAAAACCAATTGCTTCTCTGAAAATATCATGACAAATAAAAATGGCGTTGAAAAAATAAACAATAAACACACAGAAGAAACAAACGCCAATCGGTTTATAGAGAAAAACAAAAGGCAATCGTTTAATAAGTGAACGAAATTTAAAAAAAAAACGAACAAAAGCAGAAGACGATCTGTAACTGGATAAAACAAAAGAAAAAATAATTACTTAGCCATTTACGAAGTGAAACAAGGAACAATGGGTTAAGAATAATTATTGCGAGGATTAACAAACGAAAATCGATTATTAAATAAACAAAACAAAAAAAAAACAATCATACTATCAAAAAAAAAAGCAATTCAATATTTATTTAATAACATTTACTATTTTATTCAACACCATGTGCGACGCAAGGAGATGTTAACATCAATAAATTTAAAGCATTTGGCAAACGACAGTGCCGTAGAAAAAATACAAAAAACAAACGGCCATCGGTTTGTAATAAAAAAAAAAACAAAAGACGATCGTTTAATAAGTCCACAAGGAAAAATAATAATCATTTGCAAAATGAAACAGAAAAAAATCAATTAAGAACAATGATGAAAGAGAAAAAAATCAATTAAGAACAATGATAAAACAGAAAAAAATACAGAATACGAACCACAATTGGTTTAAAGAGAGCAAAACAAAAGGCTGTCGTTCAATAAGTAAGTTAAGATTCTTTGTTTAAAACAAACAAAGTGTTATTGAAAAAATACAAAAGACATCGGTTTGTAATTAAAAAGAAAAACAAAAGACGATCGTTTAATAAGTACACATAGAAAAATAATAATCATTACGAACTGAAACGGAAAAAATCAATTAAAAGAATAAGATAAAACAAAGAAAAAACGCAGAATACAAACAACAATCGGTTTGAAGAGAGTAAAACAAAAGACTGTCGTTCAATAAGTAAGTTGACATCCTTTCTTTAAAACCAACGAAAATGCTGTTGAAAAAATGCAAAAGACATCGCTTTATAATAAAAAAAAAAAAAAAACAAAAGACGATCGTTTATTAATAAGTACACAAAGAAAAATAATAATCAATTACGAACCGAAACCGAAAAAAAAATCAATTAAGAATAATGACAAACGACAATCGATTTAAAGAGAGCAAACCAAAAGACTATCGTTCAAGTAAGTTAACATCCTTTCTTTAAAACAAACGAAAGTGCAAATACAAGAGACATCGGTTTATAATAAAAAAAAAAACAAAAACAAAAGACGATCGTTTAATAGTGTACAGAAAAAAATTAAATCAACTACGATCTGAAACAAAAAAATTAAATTAACAAGAATAATGAAAGTGAAGGTTAAAACCAGAAAATCGGCTGCTAAATAAAAGAAAACAAGAAAAACAATTGAATGAGGAGAGTTGAAGTAAATAGAGCAACGAAGGAAAACAAAAGAAAACGAACAATAAAGAAAAAGAGGTTATTAATGCAAAAAAAAAAAAACAAAAGAAGATCGTTTAATAAGTACATTAAAAAAAAATAATAATCATTAACGAACTGAAACAGAAAAAAATCAATTAAGAAGAAGGACAAAACGGAAGAAAATACTAAATACAAACGACAATCGGTTTAAAAAGTGCAAAACAAAAAACTGTCGTTCAATAAGCAAGTTAACATCCTTTCTTTAAAACAAACGAAAGTGCAAATACAAAAGACATCGGTTTATAATGAAAACAAAAACAAGAGACGATCGTTTAATAAGTACACAAAAAAAAATTAATCAACTACGACCTGAAACAAAACAAATTCAATTAACAAGAATAACGAAAGTGAAGGTTAACACGAGATCGGCTGCTAAATAAAAGAAAACAAGAAAAACAATGGAACGAGGAGAGTTAAAATGACAATGAACGACAGAGAAAAAGCGATTATTAATGTAGAAGTGATTAATGAAAAGAATAAGAAGAAAATATTAAAGTGCAATTAAATTAAAACAAAAGACAGAAATTGTAAACGATGCGACAAAAAATTAAGAAACAAAAAAACGATCGTCAGATTTTATGACAAGAAACGAAGAAACAAAAGAGCCCAGATAAATATTAGGAAAAAATTTAAAAAACAAACAATAATCATTTACGAACTGAACCAAGAAAATCTATTAAGAATAATGACAAAACACAAAAATAAAAGACAGAATACAAACGACAATCCGTTTATAGAGAACAAAACGAAAGACTATCGTTCAATAAGTAAGTTAACATCAGTAAATTTAAAACAAATGAAAGTGCAAATTGAAAAAATACAAATTAAAAACAAACGACTATCGGTTTATAATGAGAAAAACAAAAGACGATCGTTCAATAAGTACACAAAGTAGAAAAAAAAATAATCAACTGCGACCTGAAACGAAACAAATTCAATTAATAAGAATAACGAAAGTGAAGGTTAAGACAAGAAAATCGGCTGCTAAATAAAAGAAAACAAAAAGAAACAATTGAACAGGGAGAACTAAAGTAAATAGATCAATGAAGGAAAACAAAAGAAAATGAACGAAATAGTGATTGATGAAAAGAACAAGAAGGAAATACTGCAGTTAAATTAAAACAAAAGACGAAAGCCAATATTAAATACAGTGATATACAAAAGCGTACTCTCTTGACGAAAATGTAAACGATGCAACAAAAAAACAAAAAACAAAAAACGATCGGCAGATTTTATGACGAAAAGAACGAAGAAACAAAGAGCCTGGATAAATATATGAGAAAATATGAGGACAATAAAAAAAACAAATGACACTTCCTGTATCGGTGTATAAAAATATTTCAAAAAATGATGATTGATAAAAAAAGTATAGAGATTTCAATTAAATTAAAAAACGAATAAAGAAAAATAATTGTTTGATGAAGAAAGCGAACGACTTGAAAGTCACGGAATTTATTTTACATTTTAGTTTGTCGAAGACAAAGCGACAAAGAGAATAAGGTAAGAGGACAAGTTGTTCTCTTTTCGTTGGATAAACCGAAATTCAACGGTTATTTCATGAAAGACTTCAATTTTTTCCGACATTTGTAAAAAGAGAGAGAAAAAATACTTTCAACGTTCGAGTATCGCTCTGTGTGCGCGACTTATCAAATTAGGCTAGAATTCGTGTAGAATTGATAAATATATCACGTGATATTATTTTCGGAGGTACTATTCCCATGTATGTTTTATCAGCTTTTAGAGAAAGGACGTGAAACTTACTAATTCGGGTAAACTACAAAAATATTTTGTTTTAAATTTGTAATTAAATGCTGAGTTAACGTGTTCTTACGTTATATGGTGTGTTGGATAAAAGTTGTCTAATAATAGTGCTAACACGTAGTGTCTTTATAGAGAACAAAAAATTATCAAATCACAAATTGCCTTTAGTTACATATTTTAAATTTTGTTTAAGTAAATTGGGCAACAGTTTTGTGAACAATCAAATTGAATTAAATCTTGTAGGTACAAGAAATAGGGACCGGGTTTCATATTGTTTATTTTTTTTTTACTATTTAATAGAAACTTTCTAGAAATTATGATAATCTGGGCACTTTTTGATTGTGAGCTCTTATCCAAAGAAACAAACAAACAAGTTGTTTTTGTTCTGTTACTTTCAAAACAAAACATGTTTACCACTTCTTGGAGTTTCCTTTGTTTTTCTCTAACTTCCCAAGTAAACAAACAACCGGGTTTAATCATGGCCATCGCGTTTCCTTTTCATGGTGGAAAAAGAAAACAAACTGCATGGACGGGGCACGTCAAAATCACCCCACACAGAGTAGATCGGGGCATGAAATCAACGGGGTAGGTGTCGCCGTGGGATGGGTTAATTAGGGCAAATCATTAACACATGTCGGGTCATCAGTGGACGCAAAATTCTACAAATAATTTAGTATTAATGGAGGCGGAAATGGCGTGGGTCGGAAATGATTGCATTGCTGGTTGATGGCTTCCGGTGGACACTAACGCCACTGTATGCATGCAGTTTTACGCGTTGCGTCGACATACTGAACTAAATACAATGGACGGACACATTTGCATACAATGAGTTTTACTCGCATGCTGTTGATTTACAGCTTGAAAGCTGTATGATTTTTCTCACGTAGTTTCAGCTTTGCTTCAGGAGACTAGAAAGTATATGAAAACAATTTGCAGCAACATTTTCTGGGACGAGGGAAAATTAAACTATTTGAATAATATTTATTTAATTTGTTTGATAATATAGCAAAAGATTTTTCCACTTACTGTTCCAGATAACCAGCAGACGTATAGGGCATTAGGTTTAGGACAACGTCCCTTCATGGACACGACGTTTTCAACGCACCTGCGAGATTTGGAAGCTTACAGAAGGAAAGTGCCATCATCTCAGAGCAACGAGCTCTCACAGAACTACAAAACCGAATCTCAAGGTGAGCCTTTTGTTATCAAAACTTACGGGGAATATTTTTTTAAGAAAACTGCACTCTGAGCAGCAGGTGATTTTCGTATAAATCACTTGCTCAGTTAATTACACACCCGTTTAATAATACGTCACTCGAAGGGGGCAAGGGGTGTCAAAATGCTCCACGTTGGATGTTAATTATTAAATGTCAGCGGCACTCGTAAGAAAGTGCGGTTTTCGAAGTCTCCGGTACAACTTTAACTCTGCTCCTAACAATAAGTTACTTAATTATTATATAAGTTCGAAGACGACGTTTTATTGGACGGGGGGGTTTACTTTGCCTTTGCGGATGAAAACATTTCCAAGTCGAAGAAGTAAGTAATTAAATAAGTTTATATTATTTTTGGATCATTTTTTCCTAATTTTTTTATATATACAGGATGAACACATTATTGAATATAATTCGTGTTATTTGTGTGCAGTAAATAAATTATCTAAGTGCAAACCTTCAAAGGAGAGTAAATTGCAGGTGTATTGGCAGCATGTTTTTTTTTTTTGCTGTTGTGTGTATAGAATGTTGTCTGCGCGATGATCGAGAACGTAACTTAATATTTCACATAAACGAAACATTTCCACCGCAGCACGAAATAATAGAATATGGAAAGTAAGTACGTTTTACACAAGACGTAACTTCCGTTCCCCATAAAACAATATGAAATTAAGAATAATAATATCAGGTACGCCGATTACCAATATTACGGAGCAAAATACATGCTATTGAAAAACAATTTCGAGTTACCTTCCCATGCTATATGGCTCGGCTACGGCCGTAAGTCCACCTGCGATAAAGGCTATCGTCCTTGCCGATCATCCTCGACGTAATTATGAGCGTAAAAAATGACGAAAAAACAGTTCTTGTATTAACGTTACGCTCCAACACTCTGTATTATAGTTCGCTTCAGTATTTGATTTTTAAATATTTTCAATTTTATGCGTCGACTGTACTCCGCATCGCAACATCTCTTCTTCAAATAATCACCCATTGTTTCATTTCAAATAAACAAATTTCAACGCGCCGGATCGCTCTAAATATAATATAAATTTTCACACTTGATAAACCAGGCTCGGTACTGTTACATTTTCAATGAGATTCTTTCGAGCACATTTCTAAATCTATACTAATTCGAGATAGCTTGCGGTTTTTTCTATCCAAGTCGTTGTAATGGGTACAGAAAACGAAACGTTAAAAAAGAACTTCCGCCGCCGTCTCAAAATGCAATACCGTTCAGAAATATTATTAAAAAATCTGGCACGCTCTATTGTGCCACTCAAATTAAAACGTCTGCTTTCTGTGTGAACGACAACAGGAATGAAAATAGAAGCGCCTTCCCAAAAAAAAAAAAAAAACTGACTGACAATTAAGTCAATGGACAGAGAAACGTACGACGGCAATTTGCTCTGCGCTAATAGGCCACGGCCCGGCACTTTTTCGCAAATTACAGGGCGAATGTCCAAATTGGTGTTTCGTGCGCGTTATTTCAAGAGATGGCTTCCGGTAAAGTTGCGCATAAAGGAAATTATTGACGATTTTTCTATAGAAATTTATTTGCTCCACATCGCAAAAACCCCATGCATTAAATACTAGGCGAAATAATACTAAGTGGATAATCACGTGATTAAGGTTTCAAAAAAAAAAATCAATTTGTTCGAATTTGTATAGAGGTAACAATTTTCCAAATAAATAACCAAACACCATTATAGTAACTGATTGTATAATCCAGTGGTTCTAGAACAGTACATATTTTTTTTATAATCAATATCAACCATCCAATCAGTAAATATTTTTATATAACCAATACCATCATAATTAATTCTTTAATCATCCAGTGGTTCCAAAACAGGTCGTCAGAGAACTGTGGTAGTTAAAGACCTGGAGTTCAAAACTGAAACTTTTGTGATCACGTGATTACGCTTTCAAAAGAAATGCTATTTTTTCGAATTAAATATGTCGAATATTTAGTGTGTTTCAAAAATTGTGCTACAAGAAAGCACGAAGCTTCGGGACCCATTGAAATAATCACTCAGAAACAATTGAGAAATAAGAACAAATTTCGTGTTTTCTTGTTTTTCTATTCATATTAGTTTGGCTGACACTTTTCATCTCACCAGTATTTCCTAATGTAGTGTGTTTTTTGTTAATTAAGTTTTTTTTATCACTGTCATTTATCATGCATTATCGAAAAAATTCCAGTAGATTGTTTTTCGTCTTTGTAAATTTAAAAATTTTTCGCATTTCAAGTGTCATTTGTTTCAGTCGATAACAATTCACTTGTTTCCGCCGATTAAAAAAAAATTGCACTGTGAATTGTTTTTATTTTTGTCAGTTTAAAAAATTTTCGTATCGTCGATTATCATTTGTTTTTGTCGATTAATTTTTTTATCAATGTCGTCATTCGTTTTCGCATTTTACATTTTTTTTTGCATTATCGATTGGCAATCGTTTCCATCGAATTATAAAAAAAAAAATTCCAGTTGATTGTTTTCCATCGTTGTAAATTTAAAAATTTTTCGCAGTGTCGAATGTCATTTGTTTTCGGCGGTTTCAAATTTCTTTCTTCATTGTCGATTGTCATTTGTTTTTGTTTTCACTATCGTTTGTCATTCGTTTTCGTAGTTTTCAGTTTTTTTAGCACTTGTTTCTGCCGATTTAAAAAAAAATGCACTGTGAATTGTTTTTGTTTTTGTCAGTTTAAAAAATTTTCATATCGTCGATTATCATTTGTTTTTGTCGATTAATTTTTTATTAATGTCGTCATTCGTTTTCGCATTTTACATTTTTTTTGCATTATCGATTGGCAATCGTTTCCATCGAATTATAAAAAGAAATCCAGTGGATTGTTTTCCATCGTTGTAAATTTAAAAATTTTTCACGTTGTCGACTGTCATTTGTTTCGATCATTTTCAATGTTTTCTTCACTGTTGTTTTTGTTTTTGCCAGTTTAAAAATTTTTCGCATTATCGATTGTCATTTGTTTTTCGTCGATTTCAAATTTGTTTTTCACTGACGAATTTCATCGAATGTCTTTTGTTTTCATCGCTTTCAAAAATTTTCACTGGCGATTGTTATTTGTTTTTGTCGATTTAATTTTTTTTCGCTGTCGTTTGTCATTCGTTTTCGTAGTTTTCAGTTTTTTCTTGACATTATCAATTGTCACTTGTTCCCGCCGATTTAAAAAAAATTGCACTGTGAATTGTTTATGTTTTTGTTAGTTTCAACATTTTTCGCATTGTCGATTATCATTTGTTTTTGTGGATTAAATTTTTTATCACTGTCATTTGTCATTCGTTTTCGCATTTTTAAATTTTTTTTTTACATTATCGATTGTCAATCGTTTCTATCGAATTATTAAAAAAAAACCAGTGGATTGTTTTCCCTCTTTATAAATTTAAACATTTTTCGCATCGTCGATTGTCATTTGTTTCCGTCGATTTCAAATTTTTTTTTTTTCACTGTCAAATATCATTTGTTTTCGTCGATTTATTTATTTTTTTCACTATCGTTTTGTCATTCGTTTTCGTATTTCAAAATGTTTCTTATATTATTATTTCAAAAAAATCAATGTATTTGTTCTATGGCCATCGAATTTGTTTAAAATTAACAATTTTGTTTCGTCGATTTCAAATTTTAGTTTTTCACTATCAATTGTCATTTGTTCTTATCGATTTAATTTTTTTTTCACTATCGTTTGTCCTTCGTTTTCGTAGTTCTCAATTTTATCGATTGTCACCTGCTTCCGCCGAATAAAACAAAATTGCACTGTGAATTGTTTTGTTTTTGTCAGTTTAAAATTTTTTTCGCATTTGTTTTCATCGATTTCAAATTTTTTTCACCGTCGAATATCATCGAACATCATTTGTTTTCGTCGCTTTCAAAAATTTTCACTGCCGATTGTCATTTGTTCTTGTCGATTTCATTTTTTTCTTTTCCACTTTCGTTTGTAGTTGTCAATTTTTCTTGCTTTATCGATTGTCACCTGTTTCCGCCGATTAAAAAAAAATCTGTTTTTGTCAGTTTAAAAATGTTTCGCATTATCACTTGTTTCCGTCAATTTTCATTCGTTTTTCTCGATTAAATTTTTTTTATCGCTGTCATTTGTCATTCGGTTTCGTAGTTTTCAATTTTTTTCTTTGCATTATCGATTGTCAGTTGTTTTTATTGAATTATATTAAAAAAAATCCAACGAATTGTTTTCCGTCTTTGTAAATTTATAAATTTTTCGCCTTGTCAATTGTCATTTGTTTTCGTCGATTTCATTTTTTTTTCTGTTCACAGTCGATTGTCATTTCATTTTGGCGTTTTCAGTTTTTTCTTTCACTGTCGATCGTCATTTGTTATTGGAATTTCTTTCTTCACTGTCGCGTGTCTTTTGTTTTGGTTAAAACCAACTATTCCATCGCACACTTTTATGTTTACACCTCTATTTGGTTTTATTAGTTTCCTCTTCTTAAGTGTGTCATCTCTATGGTTGGATCAGACAGTGCCATCTGGTATAGAGATGGATCAGAAAACTGAAAAGGGGAAACCCAGAAATGATCCGAAGGGAAATACACATTTCTTTTGTACACAATGCCTTGCCAATTACGTTGGTTATTATAATTACAACGCTCGTGATTTTCGTAGTTTTAAGACCATAGCGTTTATAAAAAGCGAAGGGCCCAAGTTGTCCCCCTGTTTTCTTTTTTGCCCATTCTAAACTCTTTTATGTCGATCATGTGGCGATTGCATGTGCCATTTCTTGCTGTTGTAACTCAACCGACTCTTACGTTCTATTCGTTTCTTATTTTATGATATAAAAAAGAATTATAATAAGCGAAGGGGGACCTTAAGCTTTCAAATTTTCAAGGCCACTGTTTAAACGTGTTAACTGATGCTGACTGGGATAACTTAAATTATGTAAAAACAAATTCTCACCACGACTACCACCGGGTTTTCGCCAAAAGGCCAACGTGGAACTTTCGTAGCAAAGGGATTGCATCAATTCCAATTTATCTATGTATACGATACAAGAAAGGTCAGAGTATTTCAACTGCCCCATTCTTTCTGACGTCAGTACAAAGTACGGACGTAATAATCGAATCAACATGAAGCTGACAAGTATATTAAAGTAAGCACGCAGTACGCAGTGTCGTGCGTCTTGCAATTGGCACAGGTAATTTCTACAAGAAAGAAAATTGTTACGTAGCACTTCCCTTCTTATTAAGAAATGAAGTAAAAATAATAATTTTGTCCAAAGCTTAAAACTTTAACAGGGAATCAGAACACAAATATTTTTTTAATTAATCAAAACGAGTGTAAATATTAAAATATTTTTATTATTAATAAATTTGAATAATCCCCCTTAATATTTTCTTTTTTTAATGTGTATTTAAACCACTGGAATTGTATACCCCTATTTCTCGTAAAATAAAACAAACTAAAATCAATCAAATATATTAGTCAAAACCAAATAGGTGTTTCTATTTTAAAGCTTGTGCCAATTTTAAGCTTCACATCGTCGTGTATCCTTGTGCGACGAGTCCGCCATGCACTCCGGAGCTGCAACCGAAATTTAATCCACGGCCTACTATCTGTTACCGTGTAATGTAAGATATATTTGCCGCTTCAGTAGTTCCCAATAAGTTACTACTTCAAGCCACAATTTTTACAGATCTGGCTGGCGTTGGCTGCCTGTGTTAAAGAAGTTGTTATGACGTGGGTACGTAAGCTCCGATAAGCGTTACACCACAAAATAGCAAATGACTATTAATTATAGGATGTGCATCATATCTCTCGCATCAAGTTTTCCGTTTCCAACATAAAAGCCGAATTCTCAACACGTCCGTCGGTGATTGCGACCTTCAATTCACATAAATTTGCATTATTTTCATCATGTTAGATATAGTGTGTAATACGTCAGGTAAATCACAGCAAATGAGATGGTCCGAGAAAAATGAAACAGAAAGTAAAAGGGACGTGAAAAATGAAAAAAAAACAAGCAAAAATCAAGAGAAGGAAGGTACAAATAATAATAAATATAATAATAAGGTATAAATAATAATAAATAATTACGAAATAAAGAAAACAGTTCAAGGAAGAATTCAATGGAATAAAAATGAAAAATGGACTAAGTGGAAAAGAATATAAAGGAATTAAAAATTATGAAAAAAATGAGGCAGGCCGAATAAATCATCAGAAAGACCAGAATAGACAATGAAGTGAACAGTGAAAATTAAAAACCAAGAGACAAAGCCGAAAAAACAAGCAAAGTTGATTGGAGCAAGTGAAAGGAATAAAAATGAAAAGTCTAAAGAGAAGACCCAGAGAAAAACCTAGGCGCAACATTTTAGGTAAGATCAAAAGAAAGAGAATTTAAGCGAAATGAAAATTACCAGAAAAAGCCAAAAAATTGCCAAAATGGGCAATGAAACGAACATAGGAAATAGAAAATCAAAAGAAAATGCCGAAAGAACAGGCAAACAAAAAATAAAAATAAAAAAAAATGAAAAATGAAAAAAGAAAAAAAACAAGTGACTCAATTTCTTAACATTGACATATGTCGTATTTTTATGGAAAGTAAATATTTAAAAAGTTAAAATTAAAAAATATGAAGTAACATCCATGTTGAATTGATACATGTAAATTAAAAGTGAAAAACTAAGAAAGAATAAAACAAAAAGTTAACAGAAACAAATGATTATTATATCTTTTAAAATATCAACGAAATTAATTTTTTTGTTCCGTTTAAATAAATTAAAAAGGAATGCATTGCTAAACAGAAAGAGAAGAAAGTTAAATTAAAAAAATAAAATAAAAACATAAAGAAAGTGAGTAGGCGATACAATGATAAAAAGCAAAGAAAAAAACTGAGAAACGAAAACAAAAGAATTAAACAAATGACACCACCACCTTTTTAAATATCAACGAAATGAAAAACCAAAGGAAAAAATTGAAAGAAAAAACAAACGAAACCAAAAATGAAATGAAAAATGAAAAACAAAAGGTAAACGAAATTTAAAATATAAAATAAAGTAAATGAAAATTGAAAGTTAATAAGTAGAAAACGAAAGCAATTGAAAAAGAAGCAAAGAGAAAGCAAAAAAAAAATGAAAAGAGAGAAAAACAAAGTGACTTTCAATTCGAACACAGATGTGTCGTTTAGAAAATTTGAATAAAAAGAAATCAAGAGCCAATGAGAAACTAAAAGAAAAGAAAAATTATTGAAAAAAAGCAAATACGAAACAAAAATAAGAAATTGAAGTAAAAAATAAAAAACTTCTAATCCATCTTTAAGTTTTGAAAAAGAAAACAAATGAAAAATAGGAAATGCATTGCTCAATAGAAAAAGAAGAAAGTTAAATTTAAAAAAATAAATAAAAACATAAAAAAAACGTGAGTAGAAACGAATGACGTTAAAACATTAACAAAATGAGGGCAAATGAACATTAAAAAAATATGAAGGCGATGCAATCATAAAAAGCAAAGAAAAAACTGAGAAACGAAAACAAAAATATTAAATAAATGACGGTCACAACCTCCTTTTTAAATTTCAATGAAATGAAAGACCAAAGGCAAATGAAAAACTGAATGGAAAAGAAAAAAATGAAAAAATACAAACGAAACCAAAAATGAAATGAAAAATGAAAAACAAAAAGCAAACGAAATTTAAAATATAAAATAAAGCAGATGAAAAACGAAAGCAAATGAAAAAGGAGCAAAGAGGAAGCAAATAAAAAATAAAACATTCCTAACACCGATGTATGTCGTTGTTTAGAAAATTAGAATAAAAAACAACAAAGGCAAATGAGAAACTAAAAGAAAAGAAAAATTATAGCAAAAAAAACAAAAACAAAGCAAAAATAAAATCGATTTTTAAATTTCGAAAAAAAAATACATTACACAATTAATAAAAAATTCAAAATACCAAAAACAAATACATTTTGGAAAGCCAGCCTTCAGTTAGAAAACCATATGGATAATGGAATGGGCATTGATGGAGAAAAAGAAAAATTAAAAGTAAACCCAAGCTCGTTGGACCAAGTGGGATAGAATATAAGTTAATCAAAAATTATGAAAACAAATTACGCAAGTCGAATGTACAATACAGTGTGTACATTCGACTTGCCACATTTTTTTTTTTTTTCATAATGAAGAAATGGACAATGGAGTGAACAGTGAAAATTAAAAATCAAAAGACAAGCCGAAAAAAAGTAAAGATGATTAGACCAAGTTGAAGGAAATATAAGCGAAATGAAAATTACGCAATGAATGAGGGTTGAAGGAAGGGTGAAATAAAAAAACTCTAGAAATGGTATAGTTAGATAGATAATGAAATGGACAGTGCCAAATACTTGGTTGGTTGAACTAAGTGGGAAAGAATATAAAGGAATTGAAAATTATGAAGAAAATGAGGCAGGTCGAATGTATAATATAGCAAGGAAGACCAGAATGGACACTGGAGTGAACAGTCAAATTAAAAACCAAGAGACAAATCCAAAATCCAAATCCAAATGGAAGGAAATATAAACGATATAAAAATTACGCAATAAATGAACGTAGAAATAAAAAATTCTAGGTATGATATAATTAGAAAGCCAGATAGATAATGACATAGAGACTGACAGAGAAAAAGAAAACCCAAGCTGTTTGGACCAAGTGAAAATGAATATAAATGAAATCGAGAAAGAAATTTGAAAATAAGAAGGTGTGATGCAGTTTGGTCTATACCAAAGGCCAACAGAGAAAAAATAACGTGAAGGAACGAATTAAAAAAGATAGTTAACCAAATGGAGGAGAATACGAAGGAAAAATCATATTAAATGGGTATTTCTTAATTTTTTGTTTCTTAATGCCGCACAAATTCTTCCATTGCCGCCTCACTTAAAAAACGTCGCTCTCTAAATTGTTTTCTTTCTCTTCATATTAAAGAAACGAGGACCCCAATTGAGCTCGAAATTTCTTGAAAGTCTCAGCTTCTTCTTTAACTTAAAACTTAACGGATGTATGAATCTCCTGTTTAACCATCGCGCTATTTAATAATAATTCTAGATATTTTCTCCCTTCTCCCCTCAAGCCCCAAAGCGCGCGGCAACGTAAACAGAAAAGTAAACCTTGTATAAACGAAATGAAAATTATGAATTGATGGAGAGCGTAAAAGAAAATATCAAAGCAAAGATGGCCGAACCAAGAGAATAAAATTTATGAGCTTTCGACGTAGTTGGAACACTCAATTTAATCCAGAAATGAAGCGGACACCAATGTAGAGAAAGAAAATATGAGAAGAGAAGTGGAAACAACTACAGCTTTACCAGGCGAGGTTTAAAATTATGAACTGAAAGAGAAAGATGGTATGGTACAGGTAGAAACCCTATCCAACCCAGAAGTTAAACCAATGTCAAAGAAAGAAGAAAATATAAATACAAAGATGGTTGAAGGGGGGAAAATTAAAATTATTAAGTGAAAAAAAAGTTGTAGATTGGAAGGTATGGTATGGTATCGTCAGAGACCCAATCCTACTCAGAAATGGAACACCAATGGAGAGAAAAGAAAAGCGAAAGGAAAGATCGAAACACAGATGGCTGAATCAAGAGAAAAAATAAAATTATGAATTGGAAGTGAAAGCCTTTAGACTGGTACATATTATAAAGAACAGTCAGCCCTTCGCCGCCGCCCCCCTTCCTAGAAATCCGCGTGTAAAAAAAGAACGGTGCAATGAAGACCTCACGGTGGGATTGGCGAAGGTTCCTCGAAGGATTACAAAGCTGAACCAATTTACTTTTGAAAATTATTTATAAATTTCTATTTGATAATTTTCTTTCTACCAGATGAGCCAGAAATACTGTCGCCCCATAATTTCTAACGAGGAAGGAGTCCAAGATTTTGAGAAAATTTCGAACTCTTTTGGTATTCGGGTATTGAGGGGAAGTTGGAAAAAGTGGAGACCGCTCTTGTCGACTTCGTTCCTTACTGACTGATCAGGAGGTGTATACATCCATTGCTTAGCGCTTCATTTCCCTTGATGGAATAGGTCTCGAAATTTTGAAGCAATTTCGAGCTGACTTGATTTGGTCAAGTTTGTTTCGGTCTTTCCTTTCGTTTTTCTTTCTCTCCATTGGTGTCCTACTTCTGAGCCTTTCTTACTCTATTTCTATTTTTAAACTTCTTCCTTCTGTACGTAATTTTCACGCAGTTTATGCAAGAGCCATCAAATATAAAACAATTCTTTTTTCACGCGCTACGATACTCAGGATTGGGGGGAAGAGGGAGAAAATCGATGTCCCACACAGTTTAAGGCTTTTCTGAGTAAATTAAGTTTCCATTGCGGTTGCAAAAACCTTGTCCTCTGACTTTTAATAACAAAAATTATTTATGTTGAGTTTCTTTTTCGATCGCTGTTACCAAACTGGAAAATCTATAAAAACATTTGAAACGATTTCCTTAAATTTTAGAATCTGTCTTGACACAATTCGTTGATTATTTCTTTCTTTTTTTTCTTTCTTGAGAGTATGACTAAGGAAACTTTCATTAAAAATTCTTGCAAAAGCTTGCCAAAAAATATTCTCGCGCAGACGTGCGTATTCGTAAAATTTCTACAAGAACCACGTGAAAGTCTCTGGTTTGCGTCCCCGTAATTCGATTAAAACCTTTGCTTTACTTATTGTAATCAAATGTTTATATTAGTTTTTGTCGTCTAACGCTGCTGACAAAAAAAAGATGAATGTTTCGTTCCGCACAGGTATTCATTCCCATTTCACCACGCTCAGTTTATCGCGGGCGGACACGTCCGCCTCGGACGTCTCTGTCCGGCAGCAAAGGGCGACGTCTTCGCTCGCTCCTTCTCCGGTTACCGGCTGGTATCGGCTTTCGATTTTCACGGTTCATTATTTTATTTGAGAAATCTTTTTCGTCCGGTGTGAAATAGAGAAAATTTATCTGTAGTTGTTGCCTGACGTTGTTTTGAAATTACTACGTCGTTCGCTCGGCCGGGACAAATAATGTAATTAACAGTGCGTTTTCATAATCGGTTCTGCACTTGAGCCTAGGCTTAAAGAATCGGATTCGAACGTGTCCAATCCGAGACGAATTCGTCTAATGCCGATAATAATTATAAGGTAATTAAATGCTCGGGATAAACGAAGCCGAATTGATTTCAAACGCACATAATTTAGTACAGGGTTAAGTGTATTGTATTTTTACTTTCACTACCGGACATTTTTTTGCAATAATGAAATAAAGTAAAAAATAGTAACAGTAATAATAAGTTTAACCAAGCATTTTCGTTAAGGCTTGATGCTTTGCATTGTATTTGTGAATTTATTCGAATTTGCACGTTTCATGAACGTCGCAAAGACAGAACTGCCTCATATCTAAACTTAATTTTTTTTAATCTGTTTGAGATGTTCATATTTAATTTTTTTAATCTATTGAATTTGTTATTCAGGTTTCTTTTTAGAAAAAAAAAAATGGGAAAACGATAAATAGCTACAATCAAGTATTGTCTTAAAAGAAGCAACAGGAATAGGAAAATCCAAATCCAAAAACACTTTCATATTTTGTCGACTTTTCCATCGAAAATATCACCTGGTCACGTCTGTGGTAAATAAAAAATTACTGAGAATGTTCTTTCCTTAGAAAAAGCCCTTCTTTCGTTCTTCAAAATTTTTCAGGGTTGAAACTAATCAATCCTGAAAGAAAGCTCTCATCGATGTCTTCGTCGTTCTTTGGAATTCTCTCTTCGCTCTTTAATATTCCTCTTGATTCCCAAAAAGAAGAAACGCTAATCTAATAGACGAAACGAAACAAAAGAAAAGTCACATAAAGAACAATGAAATGCACAGATATGAAATAGTTAAAAGAAAACAAATGAACGACGATTTTTTTGAAAACAAAGTCAGGCTTTCATTTATTTCTTTTCATTTCTGTTGATTTGGGTTGGGTCGGAACTCGGAATACGAGGAATAAGGTGAAAGAAAAACAAAAGAACATCGATGGTACTTCGAAGAAGCGCGACCTAAACAAAAGAGCAACGAAGATAAAAGAAGAAGCGCCTATCGAATGGATGAAACAAAACAAAAGAAAACTCACGTAAAGAACAATGAAATGCACAGATATAAATTTTTTTTGAAAATAAGTCGGGCTTTCATTTATTTCTTTTGGTTTCTGTAGATTTGGGTTGGGTGGAAATTCAGAATACGAGAAATAAGATGAAAGAAAAACAAAAGAACATCGATGATACTTCGAAGAAGCGCGACCTAAACAAAAGACCAACGAAAATAAAAGAAGAAGCGCCAATCGAATGAACGAAACTAAACAAGAGAAAACTCACGTAAAGAACAATGAAATGCACAGATATGAAATAGTTAAAAGAAAACAAATGAACGACGACTCTCCGACGGGAAACTTTTGAAAATCAAAGTCAGGCTTCCATTTATTTCTTTACAATTAATGCTCTGCGCAGTTTTCTTTCTACTTTCTGTTGAATTGGGTTGGGCTGGAACTCGAAATATGAGGAATAAGGTGAAGGAAAAACAAAAAAAAAACATGGACGACACTTCGAAGAAGCGCGACCTAAACAAAAGACCAACGCCAGACAAAAGAAGAAGCGCCAATCGAATGGACGAAACGAACCGAAAGAAAAATCATAGATATAAAATGATTAAAAGAAAACAAATGAACGACGAGCCTTTGAAAATAAACTCGAGCTTTCATTTATTTCTTTACAATTAGTGCTGCGCCTAGTTTTCTTTTGGTTTGTGTTGATTTGGGTTGAGCCGGAATACGAGAAATAAGGTGAAGGAAAACCAAAAGAACATCAACGGTACTTCGAAGAAGCGCGAGCGAAACAAAAGACCAATGCAAAGCAAAAGAAGAAGCGCCAATCTAACGCTAATCTAATGAAGCGAAATAAAAGAAGAATCACTTGAAGAACAATGAAATGCACAGAAATAAAAAGGTTAAAAGAAACCAAATGAACGACGATTTTAAGACGACAATTACAGCTTTCTTTTTGCTTCCTTTTGGTTTGGGGCATTTGTGTTTCGATCTTTCCTTTCGCTTTATTTTCTCTCCATTTCTGGATAGAGTTGGATTCCTAAGTATATCATACCATACCTTCCACTTTACAGCCTTTCTCTTCCAGTTCTTAATTTTAATTCTCTCCTAGGTTTTCCTTTCTCTCCTCTGATGTTTTCTTCATTTTTGCGTTGACTTGGGTTTCTAACTATACCATTCAGTCTATTGCCTTTCTTCACCGGCTCTCCAATTTTCAAAAGCAACATGTAAATTGGATCGGATTTGTAATCCTTCGAGGAACATTCGCGAATCCCACTGTGAGATCTTCATTGAACCAGCCTGCAGTCTTTCACTTCCAATTAATAATTTTGTTTTTCCTCTTGATCCCGTCATCTGTGTTTCTATTTTTCTTTTCGCCTTTCTTTTCTTTTCTCTCCATTGGCGTTCGTTCTATTTCTGAGTAGGGTTGAACCTCTAACTCTATCATACCATACCTTCCAGTCTACAACCTTTCTCTTTCAGTTAATAATTTTAATTTTCCCCTGTATTTTCCGCTCTCTATTGGTATCCCATTTTTGGGTTAAGTTGGTTTTTTTAAACTACATCGACTATACCTTTCTCCACCAACTCATAACTTTAATCCTCTCGGTTAGGCCATCTTTGTTTTGAATCGGCGCCTCATCATCGAGACCTCCTCTGTTTTGAACTTTCCTTTCGCGTTCGCCATCGATTTATCATTTTCATTTCGTTTATAGAATGGTTACTCAAATGTAAACCGGAATTTTTTGCTTACGTTACGGCGTTGGGGGCTTAAGGCGAAGAGGAAGAAAATTTCCAGAATCGGTGCTCCATCCTCGAAAACCCGTCGACTCCGTTCTTTATTCATTGCCGCGATGGGTGAGTAAAAGGTTGGCAATGTAATTCATAATTTCTAACGAGGAAGGTGTCTGAGATTTTGAGAAAATGTCGAATTATTTTGGTTTGGTCTTTATACCAATATTTCCTTTCGTTTTCTTTTCCCTCTCCATTGGTGCATGTTAAAGCTTTTCTTACTAGATCACACAGTACTTTTCTATCTTCATATTCCTCTTCTGGGTCTAATTTTCATTTTGTTAATGCAGGAGTCACTTAAATGCAAACCAGATTTTTAGCTTACATAAAGGTATTCGGGTCTTGAGGGGATGTGGGAATAAATTGAGACCGCTCTTGTCGACTTCGTTCCTTATTGACTAACCAAGAGGTGAATATGTCCACGGCTTCGCGCTTCATTTCCCTTGAAGAGATAGGAATGGTAATTTCGAGCTGACTCGATTTGGTCAAGTTTGTTTCGGTCTTTCTTTTTCTTTCTCTCCATTGGAGTCCCATTTCTGAGCTAAAGCCTTTCTTACTCTATTTCTATTTTCATTCTTCTTCCTCTCGTATGTAATTTTCACTCAGTTTATGCAAGAGTCATTAAATGTAAACCAAAGTGGGCCGACGTACTGGAGATTGGAGGAGAAGAGTGAGAAAATCGGTGTCCCACACATTTTAATGTTTTTCTGAGCAAATTACAGTAAAAGAATGCAAATCGGAAGTTAATGATAAATGTGGAAAAGACCAAATATATCAAAAGGACCAGAACAAATCAAGACAAGCAAGTAGCTTAGGTTCAAAAAAATCTCGAGCTTCTAATACTTAGGGGTAACCATAATAAGTGATTGTCCGAAGAGGAGGAAAAGGACAACAATAAGGCGAACGGTGGTAACTTTTCCAAAGGCATCAAATTTAGGACCTACAAAATTCCATATTTGCACATCAAGGTCCTAAACGTACAATTGAACGAAAATCGATGCGTGATAAAGGAATGTTCTAATGGAAATCCTCAGAGATCTAAAAAGAGAGTGAAAAAGACGAAGCAAAAGAACGAATAGAAGGAAATTGTACAAAGGATCAAGTACTTCTCAAATAACTAAAACTTAAAGATTAAGACGGTTAGGATAAATGACTGGAGGATACCAGAAACGCGAAGAAATTACTTACGGTAGGTGAAGAAGTAAGAAGCCCGGAAGTAGTGTCAAGAAACGGTGTATGGAAGCGACGGGGGTGGACCTAAGGGGAACGCGGTACCAAAAGGTAAGAATGAAGAGGATTAGAAAAGAAAAATAGAGTGGTAAGGTTGAAATAGAAGAAGAGATTATACAAGGAATTAGACAGTTCCCAAACAATTAAAACTCAAAGATTAAGACGGTTAGGATTTATGGTATGGATGGGGAATACCAGAAGCGCTAAGAAATTACTTACGGCAGGAGAAGAAGTAAGAAGCCCAGAAGTAGAGTCAAGAAACGGTGGACGGAAGTGATGGTGGTGGACCTAAGAGGAACGAGGAACCAAAAGCCAAAAATGAAGAGGATTAGAAAAGAAAAATAGAATGATAAGGTTGAAGTAGGAGAAGAGATTGTACAAGGAATCAGGTAGTTCCCAAACAATTAAAACCCAAAGATTAAGACGGTTAGGGTTTATGGTATTGATGGGGGATACCAGAATTACTTACGGTAGGAGAAGAAATTAGAAGCCCTGAAGTAGAGTCAAGAAACGGTGGTTGACAGTAATCCCAAGAAGGAACTTACAATAAGAGAAGGAGAAGAAACACTGAAAGATAACGCCAGAAAGCGGTGGATGGTGACAATGGAAGTAGATCTAAAGACATGGCAACTGAAAGCTGAGAGAAAAAAGCTCAAAATAGAACGAAAACGAAATAGATGAAAATAGTGAAAGCGTTTAAAACCAGTGGCCTACAAATTCTTAAATACTTACAACTATAAAAAGTGAGTTACATGGATGATTTAAAAAATTAAAACTTCGGCATTAGTCTTTCATCTTCGCAGTTTTCCAAATCTTCTTTTACCACCCCACTCAGCACAGCTAACTTTTGATATCCACTATGAGCAACAAATTCGAAATCTAAGAACGTATCACCTGTAAACAGTGCCTTTTCCGGTTTCACTTTAAATCGATCCAATACATAATAGTGCATGTTGTTTCCTGGTTTGCCAAATTTTAAGGGTGTTTTGCCACAGAGCATTTTGGAAATGGCCACTACCTAATGATAATACTTTCTTGAAATTTAAATCTGTCCTTTCTATGACAAGGACATTGTTCAAAGAATTAAATTAATTTATTTTCTGTATGTGCAAGATAAAAGCAGAAAGTCGAAGTGTGTTGTTATTGAAAATAACAATAAGATGGCTCATTTCCATAACAAAATAACTGTAGCCATTAACCTGTCGATGTACGAATAATTTGCAGGACGTTATCCCTTTATATTATAATGATAGTACAATTAGCAGCATTGGCAGCCTTACATCCGCTCGCCATAAAGGCGCTCGTCCTAATAAAATATGTACTAATTGTGATGTTTTCGTCTGCAGTCAGCGCATTAATTAAAACGCACGCGATTTCCAAACAATCGCCATGACGCATCCTGGAAGGACTTTCAGACTACATGGATTCATTTCGTATTGATGTCCGCGTCCGAGCTGCGATCATTTGGATATGTAAATATGTTGGCAGTGATTCATTAGCATGAGTGGGCCGACGTACTGGGAAATGTTTAAAAACTTGTTAGTCTTTATTTAACGCGGTAATTAGCACGTCGCAACTTATTCACATGGACAGCACGCGTTCGGCTTGGGAGAGAAAAAAAAAGTGCACAGAGGAAGTTGTAATTCACTCTCACTTATCGCTATTAATCATATCTTAATTTGTTAATCTTTGTTGCTTGGTTTCCAAAAAAACGAAAAAAAAAGAACACTCATCGATTAATTGTTTCATCAAACCGTGATGTAAGAAACGAGCAAGTTTTGTAATTTTATAACAAGAAACAGATGGACCTGAAATCCTAGAATCAGAAATTATAAATATTTCTTTCTACAGGTTACGTCAACTGAAACTTCAAATTTCTTCATTCCCATTTACCTTCGGGCTTTCCACTTGTAAAAAAAATTCCGAGAAAATCGCCAGCGGATATTACAATTGGACTATAAAATAAAATACGTGCATGCCCAGAGACGCGTACGTTGTTCTTTCCTTATCTTGATTAAATTCAAACAATGCCGTTGAAGTTGCACACAATTGCTTCGTCCGGCGCGTGCATGAAAATCAGCTGCTTTCACTAGATTTTTTTTTTGCTAATTTGTCTCACCATATATATGCTTGAGCCTTCGACTTGGTGGGTATGGATTAGGTAGGAAGACTTCGCAAAAGTGTTGAAACCGTCGCCGCAAAATTCGGACCACCCTGACATTTGATACCTGAACGAGAGGAAAGGACGAATTAATTGTAAATTATTTTGACAGAACGGTGAGGCCTGATTATGGTTCGTTTGGAATAAATTTACGATAGAAAGAGAAATAAGACAATCGCTTCGAACGAAAAGGTACCGTAGAGCGTGAAATTTTTGATAATTGAATGGCCATTCATTCAGGTGTGTGAAATTAGTCACAATTCGTTTATTAACAGGTTCCGTTAGTTACGAGGGTCGTAAATAAAGTATTGTGCAAATACTTTAAATTGAAGAGATGCACATTACAGTGCCCTATTTGATAGCATCGCCAAATAAGATTTGATCATTGTAAATGTTGGACCAAAATGAATTTGTTGCAAGGAATTTTAAAAAATCTATCAAATAAAAAAAAAGCTTGACATAACAGTTGGCATTAAAACAAAGTATTCATGGAGCCATGTTATACGATTTCCCGCTTATTCCAATCGGATTATAAAGAACAGAGTTGTGCCTTGAGGCATTTTTTTTTATCTCGGGCCCTGTATAAAGCTAAGTTGAAATTTCTAGAATACTCCAGTACCAAGGCTTTCTCGGATATATTGGAAAGTTTTGGAAACACGAAGGGAACAAAGAAGGAAATTGCATTGCTTGGTGGGAGATGGCACAAAAACAAATTTGAATACTTGATAATAAATGGTGCTAGCAACAATGACAAAATTGAGATACTTGGCGATAGATGGCGCCAGCAACAAAGAATCAAATTGAGCTGCTTAGTAAAGAAGTTCTAAGTTCCAGGACTTTCTTGAATATGTTGGAGAGTTTTGGAAACACGAAGAACAAAGAAGGAAATTGCACTACTTGGTGAGAAATGGCGCAAATAACAAATTTGAATACTTGATGATAGATGGCGCTAGCAACAATGACAAAAAATTGAGATACTTGGCGATAGATGGCAGTAGAAACAAATTGAGCTGCTTAGTAACAGAAATTCCAAGTTATTCAGCGATTCCTTATTTTTAGCTCCTACAATGTACCGTCGTTTTTGTTTTAGGAGAAACATAGCTCCGAGTCTTTTGGACAATTTTCATTAAATAACCTTCAATGTATTAAATAGCACTGTTTTATTTACGAGAAGCTATGCAATGTAATTGTGTAGGCGTCTGCAGCTCAAGATCATCAGTTTTGCTAACCCCCCTGGTTTGCAAATGTTTGGGAGACCAAATTAAGATCGTCCCAAAACTCAGTGGTCATGCCTAACCCCGAAAGAAAATAGGAAAATAAAATGAAATAAATAAAAGTCGCCAGCTGTGCATACTTGTCTTTATTTGTGCAATCAAGATCAGTCTAATCACTAACTCCACCTAGGTTTAAAGCAAATAAATGCGAACTATCAACAAGTTAAATAATAAAGAACCACGAAGCACGGATCTGCTTTTCGTTTACAAACAACAATAAAAATTAAAATTCAACCTTATTGTAGCTAAAGGTGTGTTCACACCAGCTAGGACAGTGTAGTGTCATGTCCGCGAGAGGAGGCTGTTGAAGCAGATCCATGCGAACTAACCTTTAGCTTCCTAATGCACCAAGGAACAGGTGACTGAATCAGATTGTCACGTCTGCGCGTTGTTAAGTAACTTCATCAGTACCAACAATACCCCAACAGAGTAGTCACAAACGTAACAGTGAATATAACGCCGGTACACGTGTCGTGTCCATGAGAGGAGGCTGTTGAAGCGTCTGCATTAGCATGCAGACGCCAACAGGTCGTCACGTCTGCCTTCCGTTAATTAACTTCGTCAGACCAACAATAACCCAACAGGGTAGTCCCAAACGTAACAGCGAATATAACTCCGACACAGCTTGACTTAATTGTTGGGGATCAGGCTTATAACCGCATAGAGGCGTCTTCAGATCATGGAAGAAACAATCCGTTCAGCTTTCTTCATAAACAACACATTTTGAAGAAGAAGATAAGTACACAATCGGCCATCAGCCAAGAAATAAAGCTTGATGCACCCTAGCGTAGTTGAAGAAAAACAAGGCTAGTTTGCTTCAATGAGTAGCGAAAAAGCCACATGTCCGAAATTAACCAAGAGCAAAATTCTTATGATCCTTGGCCACGATGCCATGTTGCCGTATGGCCCCGAAGATGACCATCTTTGACGTTGTAACGGACAATTCAAATGTAAAGACATTTTAAACTTATTGTTAGTAAATTGGACACTAACAGTTTCTTTTCCCTTTTTTCCCGGTCGTCTTCAACTTCTTCCAATGATTTTTCTTAGGTGCACCTGTTTTCTTTTACCCTCTCTTTTTTCCCATTGATAATATTATTTGCCTGTCTCCTTTTTGCAAATCTTTGTATGTTTTTCAACCATCTGATTCATGCAATGAGGAAATACGGGTTTATGATAAATGAAAAGAAGGCAGAATATACGGAAAGGACCAGAACAAATTTCTTCTTAGGTCCGCCTTTCTTCTCCTATTGACAATACTCTTCGGTAATTTCCTTTCCGCAAATCTTTCTCTGCGCCCCAGCCATCTAATTGATGCAATGAGGAAATACGGGTTAATGATAAGGAACAAACTTCTTCTTTTCTTTTTCTCATCCTGTTTCCTATTTACAATGTACTTCTTTCCGCAAATCCTTCTATATATCCCAACCATCTGATTCATGCAATGAGGAAATACGGGTTTATGATAAATTACAAGGAGAGAGAATATACGGAAAGGGCCAGAACAAATTTCTTCTTAGATCCGCCTTTTTTCTCCTATTGACAATACTCTTCGCTAATCTCCTTTCCGCAAATCTTTCCCCGGCCATCTTGCAACGAGGAAATATGGACGGAACAAACTTCTTCTTAAGTCGGGCTCTTTTCTTTTTCCCTTCTTGTTTCTTATTTACAATGTTCTCCTTTCCGTAAATCCTTCTGTGCGCCCCAGCCATCTGATTCCGTTCATTCTGACTTGTACTGTTATTTTCTATTCCTCCAAATATTTTTCTTAACACAAAGTGTTTGCTTCTCTTATTCTGTTAAGTCTTATAGTCGTTCTATATAAGCATTCTTGAACGTTCCGTTCAGCAGTCCTACTGGTATGTTCCCTTTTTAAAGTCTCCTCCTCAATCTCCTTTCCCCTCTAAAATCTTGCTGTATTTTTCTCCCCGAGCCCGTGAAATTGTCTGCCTCCTCGAGTCTGTGTTTGCGACCCTCATCTATTAACACTCTCAACTTTCCTCTAACTTTATTTTATTTCGGGTTCGCACCGATATGTTTGACCTTACTTACGTCTAATCCCATTGGTTCTTCTTCTTGTATTAATCTTTTTTTGTCAGTTGAGTTTGGCTCTTATAGCGTTTTCGACTGATTCCTCTAGAGCAATCTCAAATTACTTCCATCTTGTTTTAACCTCATGTAATAACATAGGATGGAGATACTCCCAGAGCGTTCTAGAGCAGCTATCTATTAGTCTTCGTTATAAATGATACGTCGTCGACAAAGCTGTAACCGGGAGCTGTGGTTTCTAACGTATCTCATTCTATTTAGTCTTCCTCTCTTGGTTGCCATCTCCTAGGTCACCTTAGCTCTGCTCTTATTTCAGAAAGCTTTAGGTATTTCTAGTTTTGATTATTTCCTTCCTGTTTATTGAATCGTAAGTCTGTTTGGAATGTGGATTTCGTAATGGATCCTTTTTAAGTCCTTTAAAATAAGTATTCGTTTCGTTCTTCATGAATCCTACCTGGTATTCGCGAAGCACCGCTTCCTTCCTTGTCTCCAACATTCAAGTGATGACTTGTAAATGTCTTCCGTGACCCCCTCTCCTCCATGCTTTATTTATTTGTTATTATCTCTTCTATTTCTCTTTGTCCCGATCCATCACGTCGTCTGTTTGTTTAAATAAAAAATGAAACCCTTTATCTTTTTATTTCTCTTTGGCATACAACATTATCGACAATATTATCATCATTCTCACTTCTTCAACCTTTTTTCCCATAAATTGTACATGGTGGCATGAAGATATACGAGATCTGATCAAAAAGGTCCAGGATGAATTTTTCATGAAGATTACATTACAACTTATTTAACATGATCTTCACCGGCGCTTCCATTGCTGGCAACATGTAGAAAACGCGCTTTTCGGAATCCTTGAGTTTAATTCGTCCAACGATTTTCATTTTATCTCCTCGACGTTATCAAATCTTTACCCTTAGAGGTTGCAACCTGGGAAGTAGAAGGACTTAATCAGGCAAGTAGAAGGACCAAATCAGGCAAGTACGGGGGATGAGGAAGGACCGTAATAATATTTTTTGTGCAAAACTTGGGGAGCACACTTCGCAGCAACAGGACACATCCGTTAGGATATTTTGACAAACAAATGATCAATCAACCATTCATTCAAATGGTCCTCATAACTTGATATTGAAGGTTGTCTAGAACGAGTACTGATTCTCAGCCTTCCTTGAACTTTGTAGACCATTCAAGGCTCCTTAAACGATTTAAAACTTCTTGCCAGTAAACATTTTGTAATATTTGGCAAGTTTCTTTGAGTTATTTCCTCAACTTTACACAAAACTTAATAACACATCACAAAAATACTGTTTTGCAAAAGCCGCTGTAACACCATAACCAGATGACATCAACAACTTGACTGGCTGACGCGTAATTCAAACAGTACTTTTGATCAGTCCTCGTATAAAAGATTCAATTAAGTATTTGTGCGGTCAATTATAGATGCCAATATTTATAGAGATGTCATGAAAATGACATAAATCGAAACACCATTACTTAAATTGTTCACCTGACTAGAACCGATCATCAATCTACAACAGCATTCTTATCTTATGTGCTACATAAAGTATCATTGTTTTAAGAACAACCCTCGTATAAAAATTTATTTCTGCATTGACTTATGAAATAAATGACTTTAAGAACAACCCTCGTTTACAAAAAATTTATTTCTGTGAAGCAACTTTTACGAAATGAATTACAGTACCTACAGTTTTGCAACAAAACGCAGAAGAAATCTTCAGATTTGATCTTCCGCAGAAATCTCGCTTTTGTTACATTCATCGCATTCATTTGGTCAGAGGTCGTCATTAAATTGCTAGTCTCCAGGAATTTCGTTACTAATTTCGCTTGCGTAAATTGGAACAACGCGAGCAAATTGATTTCGCAGAAGAATTACGCAGTTTTTTTTTCCTAAAGGGGCGGCCGAGAAGAACGGGGTCAATTTCTTCGTCCTAATCTCACTCACACGAAGTTACGACTAATTATAACAAGCCTTTAACTAATAAATTACGTGATTGTAAAAATGAAATTAAATTATGGGTTGCAAGGTTTGAAATGCCACAATTATATTAAAGATTACCTGCGTGAATATGTAATTGTGGGATTCTGTAATGACGGAAATTACTAGTTGCAAATTGAATACAAGCATTTTGTGTTTTCCCATTAGTAACATTCTTACGGCATCAGTTTCCTTACTTATTTTTGAGATACGTAAATTACATACATAAATTAATTACGTTTTAGTTTATAACGAGAGGCTTTTGACAAAAGATTTTTTTTTAATTTAATTTAATCTCTTACGCCAATTCATATTTATTCCTTCCTGTTTATTATGTCTGCCAACTTGCTTTAATCTGAGGAAAAAGTATTAATTGAAAATGGCACAAAAAAATCATGAATTAAGTTTCGTAGTTGAAATAGAAAAGAAATAGAAGAATCAACCTGAAGACAACACAAAAGAAGAAACTGTTAGGAATAAGGAAGAGAATACTCAAGAAATAGGGCAACTATGATTCTAATGACTCGTTCTAAATTGAATCAATGAATATGAATACAAATATGAATATGAGTGGGCCAGATGTTCAGAATTTTGGTGAAAGTAGTCGTATAGCTATGCCCAAAATTGATAAATAGCAAAATTCCTATGAAAATCTATAGTATTGATCCGGTTTGGCCACGGCGCAAAGTTGCCGCATAACCCCGAAGATGACCATCTTTGACACCTTTGGCATTGTAACGAACAATTCATTTTAAACTTAACGTAATACAATTTGACATTAACAGTTTTCATTCCTTTTTTTCCCCGATTCCTTTCAGCTTCTTCCACCTATTTTTTCTTAGGTCCGCCTGTTTTCTTTTTCCCCTCTTTTTTTCCATTGACATTATTATTTGTTAGTCTCCTTTCTGCAAATCTTTCTATGTATCCCAATCATCTGATTCATGCAATGAGGAAATATGAAGAATTAACATTATGCAGAGTGTAGCTAAATTACGTGAACATCGCTTAACCATAGATTCCTGGGCTCAAAATAAGAAGATTGAACCCAAGATATCTGTATCTAAAAATGCTACGTTAATTTTTCCGATAACAAAAGAATGTTTGAATCATTTTGAACCTCAAAAAATTTTTTGGAAAATCTGTTATCCTGTTTTTCTCACTACCTGTTCACTTCAAATTACTAAAACCATCTGGAAAGACGTCTTGTGAAGTGAAAGAGAAAAAAAAGAATGATTTTTCATTGGAATGTTAAAAACATAACCCTAAGGACTGTTCAATTGTTTTTCGTGTAGTTTCTTCAGTTTTTTTTTTTTTCTCTTGGATTATTGACACTTCTTGAGTTTTAATTGCATTTCATTGTTTTCTTATCTAACTTTCTTTCTTTCAGTTTTCATCAATTTAGTAACAAGATTTTCTTTTTTCTTTTGCTTCGTATTGTCTTTCGATTCGCCGGAGAAGCCTCGCCATTCTTTTGCTTCCATTCACGTTATTCTTCGTATCGCCACGTATTCGATGGACGCTCAAAAACAATTGAACTCGACGCGGTTCTAGTTGTAGGGCTGCGCTGTTCATCAGACATTTCTCTGTTTTTTTTTTTTTGTTTCACTTTCCTTCGTTTCTTTTAATCGATTTATTGCACATACATTCTCTTAGTTTGCTTCGCATTGGCCTTACGATTTTGATTTCGACACACCGCCAGAGAATCGACGATCTTCTTTTGTTTTTGATGGTTGGTAAACATTTGAACATTGAAAAGTTTTTGAAAATGATTCATTTCTTCGTGTAACGAAGAGTAATTGTATTCTTTTGCAGGAGGAGTGCCGTGCAATGTTTCATTGTCGATGTTCGATTGTTTTCGAGCGTCGATATGTATCAATATGGGACGAATGAACCGAAGGGAAAACAAAGGAAGATCGATGATTTATCTTCGTACGTTACAGAGACGCCGTGCTTCATTTATTTCCTTTCTCCATTTTATTTCCTCGATTTTATTGTTTTTGTCGAACCTTCCTTTTCTTTCTTTCTTTTCATTTTCGCCAAATGATTCTTCTTTTCGTTCTGAATGAATATAACGGAAAAGAAGAGATCGTCGACGATTTATATTCGTATATTGAAGACGTGCCGGAAAATATTCAGTTTTTCATTTGTTTCTTAGCTCATTCTGAATGAATATAACGGAAAACAAAAGAACGTCGGCAATATATCTTCGTAAATTGAATTCTCGGTTCTTCATTTGTTTCTTTGCTCCATTTTATTTTCTCAAATTTGCTGTTTTTTCTTCAAACGCTCTTCTCTTTCTTCTTTTCATTTTCACCAAAAGTTTTGTAAAGTTTCTGCTTTTGTTTCGTTTTTCTCGCACTCTGCGGAAAAATCGTCGATCTTCTTTTGTTTATTGCCGTACAACTCATTCCGAACGAATATAACGGAAAACAAAAGAACTTCGACGATTTATCATCGTATATTGAAGTCGTGACGGAAAATCGTCGGTTCTTCATTTGTTTCTTTGGTCCATTTTATTTTCTGAAATTTTTAGTTTTTTTTCAAACACTTTTTTCTTTCTTCTTTCCATTTTCACCAAAAGTTTTGTAAAATTTCTTCTTTTGTTTCATTTTTCTCGCGCAAAAATTATCGATCTTCTTTTGTTTGTCGCCGTTCAGCTCTTTCTGAATGAATATAACGGAAAACAAAAGAACGTCGACGATTTATCTTCATATATTAAAGACGTACCGGAAAATCGTCGGTTCTTCACTTGTTTCTTTAATCCATTTTATTTTCTCAAATTTATTGTTTTTTCTTCAAACACTTTTTTCTTTTTTCTTTTCATGTTCACCAAAAATTTTGTAATGTTTCTTCTTTTGTTTCGTTTTTCTCTCACGCTGCGGAAAAATCGTCGATCTTCTTTTGTTTGTCGCCGTTCAACTCATTCAGAATGAATATAACCGAAAACAAAAGACGATTTGTCATCGTAAATTGAAGACTTGCTAGAAAATCTTCAGTTCTTCATTTGTTTCTTTAGTCCATTTTGTTTTCTCAAATTTATTGTTATTTCTTCAAACATTTTTTACTTTTTTCTTTTCATTTTTACCAAAAGTTTTGTAAAGTTTCTTCTTTTGTTTCGTTTTTCTCGCACTCTGCTGAAAAATCGTCGATCTTCTTTTGTTTGTCCCCGTTCAGCTTATTCTGAATGAATATGACGGAAAACAAATGAACGTAGACAATTTATCGTCGTATATTGAAAACGTGCCGGAAAATCTTCGGTTCTTCATTTCTTTCTTTAGTCCATTTTGTTTTCTCAAATTTATTGTTTTTTCTTCAAACATTTTTCTTTCTTCTTTCCATTTTCACCAAAAGTTTTGTAAAATTTCTTCTTTTGTTTCATTTTTCTCGCGCAAAAATTATCGATCTTCTTTTGTTTGTCGCCGTTCACCTCTTTCTGAATGAATATAACGGAAAACAAAAGAACGTCGACGATTTATCTTCGTATATTAAAGACGTAGGTACCGGAAAATCGTCAGTTCTTCACTTGTTTCTTTAATCCATTTTATTTTCTCAAATTTATTGTTGTTTTTTCACGTGCCGAAAAATCGCCGTTTGTTCATTTGTTTCTTTAGTCCATTTTATTTTCTCAAATTTATTGTTTTTTCTTCACTTTTTTCTTTCTTCTTTTCATTTTCACCAAAAGTTGTGTAAAGTTTCTTCATTTGTTTCGTTTTTCTCGCGGAAAAATCGTCGATCTTCTTTTGTTTGTCGCCGTTCAGCTCATTATGAATGAATATAACAACGGAAAACAGAAGAACGCCGAGGATTTGTCATCGTATATTGACGACGTGCCAGAAAATCTTCCGTTCTTCATTTGTTTCTTTGATCCATTTTATTTTCTCAAATTTATTGTTTTTTCTTCAAACACTTTTTTCTTTTCAGTTTCACCAAAAGTTTTGTGTAAAATTTCTTCTTTTGTTTCGTTTTTCTCACACTCTGCGAAAAAAGAGTCCATCTTCTTTTGTTTGTTGCCGTTCATTCTGAATGAATATAAGGGAAAACAAAAGAACGTCGACGATTTGTCATCGTATATTGAAGACGTGCCGGAAAATCGCCGGTTCTTCATTTGTTTCTTTAGTCCATTTTATTTTCTCAAATTTATAGTTTTTTCTTCAAACACTTCATCAAAACTTTTGTGTAAAGTTTCTTCTTTTGTTTCGTTTTCCTCGCACTCTGCGGAAAAATCGTGGATCTTCTTTTGTTTGTTGCCGTCCAGCTCATTCTGAATGAATATAATGGAAAACAAAAGAACATCGACGATTTATCTACGCATATTGAAGACGTGCCAGAAAATCTTTGTTTTTCATTTGTTTCTTAAGTCAATATTTTTTTCTGAATTTTATTGTTTTTTCTTCTTAAAAACAAAACCCTAACGTCTGTTCAATTGTTTTTCGTGTACTTTTTTCCATTTTTTTTTTTCTTTTGGATTATTGACGCTTCTTGAGTTCTGTTTAGTTTTTTTGTCATTTCATTTTTATTTTTCTTTGTGATCAAATTTACAGTTTTCTTCTTGTCTTTTGTTTTTCTTGTATTCCGCTGGCTCTTTTTTTTTCATAGCGTTTTTTTTTCCGCTCCGCTTTTGTTTCTGTTTGTCTTTCGTGGCTCTATTTCACCTCTCTTTTTGGTTTGTCATTATATGAGGTAATGTTTCAGACTTCAGAATATTTTCTTACGTGTTACTTCGATTGGAAAGGCTTCAAACAGATTGATTTTGATTCATTGACTATGTCATACACTCGCAATAACTCATGAAAAACCATATTTTTAAAAATCTTCCCTGTTATTGATCCTTTGTGTTTTTGTTTTAGTTCACCGCAATTGTAGCAGCTCCTTATTAATAAAACAATAAATAAATACTTGCGCACAATACTCAATAATAATAATAACAATTAACCTACTTTTATTCATCTGAAACCAGATACGTCGCTGCGTAATAAAGTAGTGATTCACTTTTGTTTCAGGTTCGTTTGGTCTGAAAATAAATTCGCTACTCCCTTTTTCTTAATTAAAAATGTGAGAAAACTGGGACTGTTTTTACTCCGCAGGAAATGTTGCAAGGCATTTAGAAGAACAATGTTAATGAATGCAATTTATTTGATGCATATTCAACCACGAATTGACCTACATTTCCCCTTCGGCCGCAAAAGAATTATTTATGTATTTGTTTGGTGCTCGCGACCAAATCATCAAAAGTACAGAAATACGTATGCGCCTATACACAATAAAATTAAATAAATCATAATCGTTCGGTTAATAAAAATGTAAGGAATACTAAGCATGTGATTTGTTTGTTCAAGCTTCGGGAAATCCCGAGAATCCCTCTTAACGTTGCGTAACGAAATTAGCGTAACCCTGGCATTTGAGAAAGAGATAGAGAGAAAGGAAAAAAAAACTGTTCCCCGTGAGTAATGGATTTCAAAATTATTATTAAAATCACCACGGTAATTATGCACGAAATTTTCCTTGCAACAGAAAAAGGTAATTATAGAATAATTTCTGGAAAGTCGAATCAAATTTAGATGCGTGTGTTTTCCCCAGGTAGAATCAACATTTCCCCGATGAATTAATGTCATCATTTTGTAATACGATTTTTCCAACGTAGCATTTTGTAACAATATTGTTTATTTTAACCGTATATACCGTCAAAATTAGCAGCAGATGCTTAATTAATTTAGTTTGGTTAGCGACCAAAATTCAATAACGCGTTGGGAATAACGTCATTATCGTAATTTCCGAACGATTGGGCAATTTTTTTAAACGTAACACAAATTTGAAACGTGCTCGAATTCCCGAGCAGGTAATTAATTACTTGGCGATTGCTTAAGTAAAAAAAAAAAATTAAGCAAGTTTCGCTGCCTTCACTAAAACTAGTATTCAAAAAATAAAATTAAAAAAAATCGACTTTAAGGTTTCCGACCATATCGGCTTACAAAATCGCTCCCTTAATAAAATTCCCATGAAACTTTACCCTTTTTTCGTAAGAAAAAACGAACAATAAACTGCACGCTTCGAAAATAATACAGCATTGTTGGAGTAGCTACCGTTGGCCGTTTAATTTATACTTCTTTTAATCGAATTAACTTTTCTTTCTTTCGATTTTTTCTGACTTTCGTATTTCATTTGTCTTATCTTTCAAATTTCATATGCGTTCGCTTTCTTTTGTTTCTGCTTGGCGAATTATTGAAAAGCGACGTTTTAAATTTAACACGCCAAAAAAATCTGTATAATTCCCAGAAAATAATGATTAAAGTGTTAATTGTAAGATAAACTAAAATTCAGTTTACACTGAGCCAACCTTGTCCGGCAAAAACTTGAACCAAAAACCATAAGAAAACAAAATCGAAGAGCCTCTTAAACATGGTCGATCGTCTTTTGTTTTCGTTGTTTACGTCCAAGAAAAGAAAATCGAAAATTGTCTCAAACACAGCCAATCATCTTCTCTCTCTCTCTCTCTCTCTCTCGTTTTAGTCTTTTTTTGGCTTTCGATTAAGAAAAGAAAATCGTTCGATCATCTCTTGTTTTAATTTTATTTTTCGTTTCATTTGTTTTCTCTCTACTGACAATAAGAAAACAAAATCGAAGAGCCTCTTAAACGTAATCGATTATGTTTTCTTTCTCGTTTCGTGTTTTTCGCAGAAAAGATCGATCGTCTTTTGTTTTCGTTTCGTTGTTCTCGACTAATAAAACAAAATCGAAGGGCCCCTTAAACACGATCTATATCTTTGCTTTTTGTTTGCTTTTGACTTTAAAACACAGAAAAGACAAATGTTCGATCGTCTTTTGTTTTCGCTTCGTGGTTCTCGACTAATAAAAGAATATCGAAACCTTTCTCAAACGCAGCCAATCATCTTCACTGTCTTTCACGTTTTAGTGTTTTTTGGCTTTCGATTAAGAAGAGAAAATCATTCGATCATCTCTTGTTTTAATTTTATTTTGCGTTTAATATTATTTCGCTTGTTTCCTCTCGACTGACTATAAGAGAACAAAGTCGAATGGTCTCTTAAACATGGTCGTTCGTCTTTTGTTTTCATTTCGTTGTTTACGACCAAGAAAATCCAAAATTCTCTCAAACATAGCCAATCATCTTCTCTCTATCTCTCTCGTTTTCGGCTTTCGATTAAGAAAAGAAATTCGTTCGATGGTCTCTTGTTTTAATTTTATTTTGCGTTTCGTTTGTTTCCTTTCAGCTTACAATGAAAAAAAAAAAATCGAAAAGCTTCTTAAACACGGTCGATTATCTCTCCTTTTTACTACTTTACGTTTTTTAAATCGCTGTATTTTTTATTATTATTTATATGACTATGGGAAAAACAAAGGAGCAAATAAAATTTGAAACGTTAAATCAATAATAAAAAACCAAAAGGAACTTAAACGAGGAAAATTGGAAAGAAAAAGTTAAATGGAAAAAAAAGGAAGCTTCTAAAAGGCATCATCGAAATACGGTAAAATAATTCGCCAGACAGAAACAAAAGAAAGCGAACCCAAATTGAAATTTGAAGAATAAGACAAATGAAATACGAAAGTCCGAAAAAATCGAAAAAGGGACATAATTAAATCGACAAGAGCAAATGACAATCGCCAGTGAAAAATTTTGAAAGCAACGAACACAGATGATATTCAACAGTGAAAAAAATTATGAAATTGACGAAAACAAATGATAATCGATAATGCGAAAAATGTTTAAACTGAAAACAACAGAAAACAATTCACAGTGCATTTTTTTTTAATCGACGGAAACAGGTGACAATCGATAATGCAAGAAAAATTGAGAACTACGAATACGAAAAACAAACGATAGTGAAAAAAATTTAATCGACAGAAACAAATGACAATTGACAGTGGAAACAAAACTGAAATCAACAAAACAAAATTGTTAATTCTAAGCAATAGATAAGATAAATTGATTTTCTTGGAACCTTAGTTACGTAATCATCCAAATAGATTTTGGTTTTAAACCTTAATCACGTGATCACTCACTTTAAGAAACAGAAAAGTCGAAGATAGGAAAAGGGAATGGTTTAATGGAGAGTGTAAACGTTTACTGAAACAGAGAAGAAAAGATAGAATGAAAGCTATCCACTGCCAATCGGAAAAGAACGTAGAAGCGTACAAAGAAGCAAGAAGGTGTGCAGGGGAAAGGAAAGATATTTAGAAAGTAAATTAGAAATTCATTCTCAATTTAAATTGAAAAACAGTTTGATAAAAGAGTCATAGATGGCGCAATTAACTTTTTTGCCTTTTTCTTTTGACTTTTGTCAAATTTTAGAATTTTTTATGTATTTAGTTCTTCGCCTTTCATTATTTGCGCATTTTTTGCGTTTTTTACCCAGTCGTTTTCTTTCTTTTTTGTTACTAAAGTCTTCATTTGTTTTCCATTCTTGTTTTCTTGTTTTCTTTTGAATGAAAGACCATTTGAAGGTATCAAGAGAATTTGTTTTTTTTTTTTAATTTGTTTCTAAATAGTAAAATGCACACGCGATCGGCAATTACTTATACATTACTAAACACAATTGAAATTTGAAATTTTAGGAAAACAGTTCAACGGAAAAATCATAGATGGCGCCACTAACTTTTTTGCCGTATTCGTTCTATCTTTGTTAATCCTTTAATTTTCGAATATTTTATTTTATTCTTCGCCTTTCATTGTCTTCATATTTCGCGTTTTTGTCCAATCATTTCCCTTTTTGTTGTTTTTTTTTTTTTTTTGTAATTACAGTTTTCTCATTAGTCTTTTGTTTTTGAAACTTGTTTTTAAATAGAAAAATACACACTATGATAAAAAATGATTGATAGACAATAAATATTTAATTAAAGATTACTAACTCAATTTGAAAAAGTTAGGAAAACAGTTCGACAAAAGAATCATAGATGGCGCCACTAATTTTTTCGCCGTTTTCTTTCGTTTTTAGTTAATCCTTTAATTTTCGAACTGTTTTCTTGTTTTCCTTTAGTTAAAAAAAAAAAAACACCAAAGGAATTATGTTTTTTTGATATTTGTTTCTAAATAGTGACACTACTAACACAATTTAAGTCGAAATTTTAGGAAAACAATTCGACAGAGAAATCATAGATGGCGCCACTAACTCACTAACTGTTTTTTCGTTTTCCTTTGATTATTGTCAATCCTTCAATTTTAGAACAGTTTCTTCGTCTTTCATTGATTTTATATTTCAGTTGCCTTTCTCGTTCCTTACTCGGTTATTTTTCTTTTTTTTCTATTTGTAATTGCTATTGTCTTTTTTTGTTTTCCATTAGTATCTAGATTTGTTGCTTCTTAAAGTTGCTTCTTCTCTTCATTTGAGCTTTCTTTCATATCTTTCGTCTCGATTTTTGTTTCATTTGATTTCTTGGTTTTCTCAAACACCGCTGATTTACTTTTGTTTTTCCTATGATGTGTGATTCCGCTTTCATTTGTTTCTGCTTGTAGCATAACTTTCGTGATAAAATTGACGTTCATTCGTTCATCTTTTTCCTTAATTTTCGTTTTCGAGTTAATGATACATATTCCATTTGCACTCCTTTGTTTGTCGATTGGATTGATTATTGACGCATCTTCATTTTTCGAGTGTCTTTCTTTTGTCCGTCTTCTTTTGTTTTTCGTACTGCTTTTGTTCTTTTAAACGTTGTTCTTTATTCCAGTCTTTTTTTTATCAAATTAACATGTGCTAGTATTAACATTTCGTCTTTTAATTTTCCGTTCGTCTTTTTTTAAGTTTAAATTCTCTCATAACGCTATCAATACATCAATAATACGTTTTCTTCATATTTCATATTTTTGTCTTTTTTCAAACAAAATACATCGCTATGTTTTTTTGCTCAGTCGAAGAGGCTTCAGTTTTCTTTTTTACTTTCTTACGTACCTAATAGGCCATATGAAAAGGAAGGTAAGGAATAAATTGAAAAATAGAATAATACAAAGCATTGCTTTCAATTAATTAACTGCAGAATTTAATGAAACACCCTGTATAATGAGAAAAAGTATTGCTTAATTGTAAAAGTGATTTTTTTTTCTTTTTTTTTTGCAGATACCACAAGCAGTATAAATCCAGCACCCTCACATTGCACACAGGCGTCATGGGACAACACCGTCCCTTATACCCCATACACCCCCGCTCAACCACCTAATTACTACGACCCTCAAGATTTTACACATGGTTCTCCGTTACACTTACCAACAGGTATGTGCTGTTTTTTCTTTACATAAAGAAAAACATGTTTCTCTGAAGTCAATCAGAAATCAACGCGTTTCGCAATGATCTATTTAATACGGCGTCTTTTTCTCGCCGCAATTATTCAGCGCCATAATTGTAAAGGAATTTAATCCGCCTTTGAAAAAAATAAAGCCAAAGTTATCTGTGCCAAATATGTGCGGTTTTTATTGCTTATTGTCGTGTGCAATTCAAATTGAGGTCATTAAACTGGCGCTTTGAAAAAAAATTATCGACGGATTTATTCGATAGAGAAAGATCAATTCAGATACCCATGATCAAAAGTGGTTCACCTTTGTTTTTAAGTTAAGGCTGAATCCGAGAAAGTGAACTTTTTGATACACCGCTTAGGTTTTTTGTACTAGTATGATAAAGCAATTTACGCAATAAAATAAGGCATGTATTGATTGAGTATTGATGCTGAATTGTTAAATAATTAACTTTTTACGATTTTCACAGTGGTGGTAGAAAGTCGTTGGCACTCAATATGTTACTCAACTCAAACAATTTCGACGAGTACCAAAAACTTTTTGCATTTTTAACATACATATATAACCATGACCTCTAAGATAGAAGTTTTCAAAAGAAAATATCCTCGAGCGTCCTAGTTAAGGCCTCAATCAGCAGAAGAGTAGCTCCACGGCACTATTACCGACCGTATATAATAAACTATTTTTGAGTTGTAGTAATTTGTTTTCTTTTTACAGTATTACCAGATACTCCTCAACATGGCGAATACATAAATACCTCCCTAACATCCCCAGCGCCTCCGCCAGTCTTCAACAGTGCCAAAGCCGAACTAGACTCCATGGTATGCTCAAGCCCTCGATACTCGGACAACAGCTACTACCCCAACAACTGGGGCACCAACAGCGGTTACCTAAACAACTACAATTATTATAGCTCGTCGACCAACAACAACCAACCCTACTTGAGCACGCCTGGCACCACCATGGTCGTCTACCCGCACTTGTACTCCACAGTGAACCAAAACCAAATACATTTGCATTTGCACGGTGATAAATTAGATCAGTATTTGAACTTTAACGACAGTCTAACGTTGACCACCCCCAGGGGAACACACGAAGCCGGAGGACAACAGCCGACCAGCAGTGATGCAGAAGTAGCGCACCAGCAGATCGAGGATAGTGATAGGTCGCAGGAACAAGTTTCGGATCCGTCTAGTGTGTGGCGGCCCTATTACCTAAGTTAAAGTAGAATAGTGACGACGTTTTATTTCTTCTTATTATTTTTTATGGTCGTGTCGAAATCAAACCTATTTTTTATTTACAAATATTTTTATCCTTAGTCAAATTCGAAAATCCTTCTCGATTTTAATTGCGTGCTTTCTATAAATATATTATAATGCGAAACTGTTTTATTCCAAGCGTAATTTTTTATTTAAGCCGGCTACACACTCGAGCACGAATGCAAAAGAGGTTATCTTCACATTTCATTTTAGGAGTCCCCAGATATTTGATGTTATCAAAAGGTACATGAACGCGTTTCTTTTCTTTTTTTTTATTAGCTTGCGAATCGACTCCATCCTATACGCGTCCGTTCATGCTCAAGTAGGTACAGCCGGCTTTAAAGATGCGTTTTTTATTGTTAATTTCTTTGTATTTATTATTCTATTTTATTCCAATTTTCAATACTCCTTTTGTACATGAAATCAAATCGTTTTAAATTGATTCATTGCGTATTCAGAACCGCGTATTTACCAAGGTAACAAATCTTTAATAGAGCGACAGACTTGCCCGAGGAAAGTAATGAAATACGAGGGTTGCATATAAAGTAGTAGCAGTGTAATTGTCTGTCATATGTTATGTTAATTTGAAAAGGATGGGTGATTTCTGTAGGGTTCTCTTCTGTCAGATCTTGCCGCATACGAAACGTTCTGATTGATCTTATGACCATCCATCTCGTCAATAATAGGTAGTTTTCCAAAGTGCATCTTCGATCTTTGTCTTGTTTTGTCTTGGTAAACATTCAAAAAGTATCCTGCCTTTAATAGACGAAATAAATTGCGCTACCGGTCGAATGGTACCTTCATTCACTTGAACGTAGGTACCTTCAGACCTCCCAGCATATCCTCTACTTTTCAGCACTCTCTACAAATAATATTCCTTGGAGTTTTCATCCAATGGACAACTATGAACTTCTTCTTCTTTATCCAAAAAGTATTCTACTAATAGACAAAATTCAATACACCCAAAGTCACCCAAAATAATATTATCTTGCTGTTTCCTAAAGGATAGCTTTTTGGAGCCACTGTATTCATGCGAGGAGGTCTATCCAAAAAATTATCCAAAGTAAATTGCGACTAGAGGCCGAATGATGACTAAATTCCCTAAAAAGTGGGCACCTTGAGACCTCCCAGGTCTCTTCTATTTTTCAAAATTCTCTCCAAATAATATTTCCTTGCAGTTTTCTTCCAAAGGACAACTTCGATCTTCTTTATGATGTGCTCTTGTATGAGGTTTATCCAAACAGTACTCTAGTAATATACAAACTCGGATACTACAACAAACCTAAATGCATCCAAAATCATATTTCGTTGCATTTTTCCGAAGGACAACTCAATTTTCGTCTTACTCTGCAAAGTAGGCACCCTGAGACCTCCCAGCGACCTCCCAGCATTTCTTCTACTTTTCAAGACCCTCTGCAAATAATATTTCCTTGTAGTTTTCGAATAGGTCTTTCCTAAAAAGTATTTTGCCTAAATTCCCTTCAAATTGGACACTTTTAGACCTCCTGGCAACTCTTTCGCTTGTTAAAATCCTCTGCAAATAGGCTTTGTAGTTTTCAATTTTCGCTCGTAAACATACGAGGTGTGTCCAAAAAATATCCTGCAAATGAGTTACCCTCAGTAAACAAAATGCATTGCGCCTAGTGGCCTAATGAGGCCTTGCTCCCCTTCAAATTGGGTACCTTAAGACTTCCCGGCATGTCTCCCTTTTCTCAAAATCTTCATAGCAGGCACCTTGAGACCTCCCAGCTTCTCTTCTACTTTTCAAGACCCTCTGCAAATAATATTCCCTTGAGTTTTCTAATGGGTCTTCGCCAAATAGTATTTTGGAAACAAAATACCTTTACTAAACATAATGTATTGAGTTTGGTGGCCTTATTGACTTGCTCCCCTTCAAATTGGGTACCTTAAGACTTCCCGGCATGTCTCCCTTTTCTCAAGATCTTCTGCAAAGTCTTAATTTCCTTCATAGTAGGCACCTTGAGACCTCCCAGCTTCTCTTCTACTTTTCAAGACCCTCTGCAAATATTTTTCCCTTGTAGTTTTCTAATGGGTCTTCGCCAAATAGTATTTTGGAAACAAAGCACCTTTAGTAAATATAATGTATTGAGTTTAGTGGCCTATTATTGCCTTACTTCCCTTCAAATTGGACACTTTTAGACCTCCTAGCAACTCTTCCGCTTTTTATAACCTTCTACAAATAGTATTTCTTTGTAGTTCTCAATGTTCGCTTTTGTAAACATAAAAGGTATGTCCGAAAAGATTCCTACAAACGAGTTATCCTCAGACGCCTTGCTTCCTTCAAATTGGATACCTTAAGACTTTTCGCCATCACTCCCCTTTCTCATAACCCTCCGCAAGGTCCCAACTGTCTCAGAAATTCAAAAACACTCGTGCTATTCGCTACAAATGATCGCTCAACGACATCTAGCACGTATCAGTCAGTTGCCTCATCTTGTTTGCTCTCTTAGATGCATCCATGGTCTTTTCTTTCGGTGAGTTAAAGATTCAATCACTCACTCGATCATAATGAGCGCCACAGTCTCATCGCTTCACTCAACTCAATCAATTATCGTACCAGATGGCGCATTATTCAAATCCAGATTGACCCAGATTAGTATATTTACGGTTCCCTAGTACTTTACGATATTCAATTTGACAGTAACTCTATGCAAGAGCTTTTTTCCAATTAACCCAACCTACAGTGTATATTGTATATCCACTGTAACCATAACTGGTATCTCTTTGTCTTTCTCTGCATCTTTACATGGTGGTCTCCAGTCTTTACGTGCAACCCTCGTATGTTACCAATGTACGTGAATAAAGAAACTTTCGAATTTCACAATCCTCTTCCTCCTTCCTCTAACTATAAACTTCGATGGTTGTGCATTTAACGCAGCCCCCGTTTTCCGACTGTAATTTTTGTACATGTATGACTACAGTCTAAACCGTTTGCGTGTAATACACATATTGTAATGTTGTATCTTTATTATTGTGCGATACGTTGGGTGTTAATTATGTAATGACCAGACTTCGGAGATGTCAGAGCATTGTCATGGTTACGTAACACGAGGATCAATGAGAAGTTCCCGTTCATTGCGTAGCCATGGCAACGCTCCGAAATATCCGAAGTCTGGCTATGACCGATGGGTTTTTGGGTCCACTTGGATTTGCATTTAGTTTATAATTTTTCTTCTACTTTTATTGTAGTTTCTATCTTCTCTTCCCTATATTTATTGTGTGCTTTCATTTCCTCGTTAATTTTTCTTGTTTCGTTTCCTGTTCTTCTCATTTCATTTCCTTCTATTATTTGTTCTTATTTTGTCTAATTTCTAAGTTATTTTGTTTTAATTTCTATATTATTTTGTTTTTTCTTCGCATTTTCTTCTATTTTTGCATTATTTTCGCTCTAATTTCTAATTTTCTTCACTGCTCCTTTTCATTTCTTACATCATCATGGCCAGTATGTTTTTATGTCTTCTTATTCTTGTTTCGATTTAGTTTTTGTTTTCCTCTGTATAGTTTTTCCTATTTCTTCTCTCTCCTCTACTATTTTTCCAATTCCTCTCCTCCACTGGTTCTTGTTCTTTCTCATCACTCGCTCTGCCATCTTTTTATTTATTTTCTAATTCTTATTTGGCTTGTTTTTGATGTTTCAAATCGCAATCGCGTTGGGTGCTAATTAAACCAACAACGTTACACAATTGGCGCCCAACGTGGGGCGCCAAGTACACAGATAAACAATTAGCGCCCAACGTAAGGGGCCAGGACCAACTAATCATTACATAAATTGACATTCAACGTAAGGGGGGAGGGGCAAGAACTCATTTAATTAATATGATATGTACTTCCCCAAACTCCTGAATTTAATCACCAAATTTTTATGTGTATTTATCGGACTCGGTTTAGAAAGAACTTGTAATAATAATTAACACATATCAAACTTATGTGATTGTAAAGTTAACGTGGAACTCTTGCAAATATTGTACATTGTACTTACTGAACTATAGTTTTAAATAAATAAATAAATAAATAAATGTGCCTGGAGGAATGTTTTATTTTCGAGGGAGTTTTGAAACCAGGTTTCGGCTTTAGCGTCATTGTTTGTATTATAAATTGTAATATAAATTTCAAACAATTATTTAATTAAAATGTAAAAAAAATCTGGAGTAATGAATTCGCTAAAATTATTTTAAACCGCTCGAAACAGAATACTTTTTACAAGTTGTAACAGAAAAGGCTCTGAAAGTATATTTCTGTTAAATGAAACCACTTCGTTCATGTTTCAAATATTTTAGTTCTTAGATTATAAAGGCATGCTAATGAAACACAGGTGATTCTTGAACAGACCAAAAATTATTCATGGACCTTACGATACTTCCATGAGAACAAGAAGTAGGCGATGAACGAAATAAAAATACAATTATAAAAGTGTGTTATAACCACATCGTAAAAACCACTAGATTCACAAACGTACTTGTCGATGTTTACATGACGTAAGGCGTTTATAAATTTTATGGTATACCGGAGCCAAATCTCCACTTTTCAGATGGCCTAGTGGCCTTGCTCTTGCAGGATTCAATAATTACTTAAATTACTATTCCTCCATAGCTGTGACTATATTCTTTGCACTGTCACAGATTCAACTATGTGTCCCATATATGTAAAAACCTCATCCTTACGAGTTGCAATAACTCACCGTCCCTCATATTCCTCGGCGACACGGCATAAACAAAAGAAGTATTAAGGAACACGGCAATAAAAATCATTTATTCCTCTTTGTGTAGGTGACCACACGTAGCATGGAAAACGCTTTTAATGACGCACGACATTGATTTTATGCAATGTTATAACTCTTTCTTCGTCTATTAGCGGAGCGTTACCGGTGGAACGAGTACATATAAGATGACCGATAAATATTTTTATGACGCATTCTATTGTACAAGCACGAAATATATCACTCGCCTTGTCGACACCGGCGCTTAAATCATGTTTTATTGCGTGCTAAAATTCGTATAAACTTTTAGAAGAAAAAAAAAAAAAAAGGAAAACTGCAGCGCGCTTTATTGGTTCCGACGTGGAACGTGCAGGAGGTTCAAGAAGGGCGACTTCTTATCTTTTTTGGAGTTCCAAAATATAACACTGCAGAGAATTCTATATAAAAAGGTTAAAAAGTGAAAGAAAAAGAAATAAGGAAATTTTTACTATAATAAAGCAGCAAAGACCAAATGAATAAAGAACGACGAAATACAAAGAAAAGGGAGAAGTATGAAACTTATAAAAAAATTAATTACTACCTTTAATTAGGACCAGCAGTAAAGAATCCCTTGTGGATATATTTTTATTTAAGGATTACAGAGTAGCTGCCTCAAGGCACTCGCTTTCCCTTACGAAATTTCAGACGTATCTTAGTGGTCACTTATCTGAAAGAGAGTCAATATTTTGACTAGGGGCTCTCCTCTCGAGCCCATTATCATATGAGAATATTTACGTTACAACCAAAATTTTAAATTCTAGTGTGGGTACGTCTAAGGAGATTGCCATTTTATTTTAATAATTTACAGTTTCAATTTCCAGTTATTTATATTGAATTGAAGGGGTTTCTCTTCAGAAACTCACCCTGTACATTGAAAAAACAATTACGTTAGACATAGAAGATAACAGTTTTAAAATTATGAATGCATTCGCTTCTCTGATTATAGGTAGAGCAGCGTTTTCGATTCGCTGCTCTAGAGCAAGTATTATAATCTTTTTTTAACTTCATGTAGTAATAAATGATGGAGATACTAGTACAAGTCTCAAAAAAAAATAATGAAGCAAAAATCTTGTGGTAGTTCGTTTCCAGTCGAAGTCGTAATGAAACATATGAGTACTAAAGGTCGAATTCACAAACGTTGATTAAATTTAACGGATGATTAATTCCGTCGATACATTTGTTAAAACCATAGCAACAATTATTTCTAACGGCTCATTATATTTAAGAAACTCCGTTTATGAATATACGAGCATTAAACTTTTACTAACGTTCACAATATGACAATCTAATGTTGCATCAAAAATACGATTTATTGCTACATCAGTTGCTGCCTGTGGAGCGCTTGTCAATCGGTGAAACGGCGTGGCTGTAAGCACCCGAAAAATTTCCATTTCTTTTTCATTTTAAATTCATCTAAATTAAATTAAATTTCAAGCTGACCAAACGAAAGGAATTTCAATCTCGATCGTTAAGTAAACAGTCCCAGGCCCGTAGCCTAAACATCCCCTTAAAAGTCATTAGGTAACGCCGAAAATAAATAAATCTAACGTCAGCAAAATTTACGAGCGTGGGAAGGAGATGAGCGTTACTCCGCTAAAGATAAGGAACCACTAAAATCGGGCTAAATTGTACCCGGACGTTAGGCAACTCAAAACACCACGGAGCCCAAAATTTACTCAACCAAAGTTGAATAGAGAATCCTACGAGAGGGCGACACTTCTCAGGGAGAGATCCCTTATCTAATATAAACAAATACGGTCCCGATTTTAAAATTAAAAACCAATGTTCGTTTAACCCCGAATAAAGGCGGACGTTCGTGATAGTTTTTTTTTTCTTTTTCTGAATCAATTAATTGTTCACCCTGGAGTGAGTGCCCCTAAAAACCCCGGAGGGAATATACCACGATTCCTTGAAAGTTCGAAGAGGTCCTCTGCTGCTGAGTCCTCCCTTTGACCACCGAAACCGGTATGTACCCCTCACATATTAATTTGTTTCTTTCGAGACCAATAAATTAATTGTAGTCTCTAATATCGTTTTTATTTCAAGTAGCATTTTGCGTTTCTTTTTTTTTTCTTCTCCTTGCTTTAAACAGCTTCTGAGTCCAAGAATCCGCACGCCTTCCGAAATAAAAATTACAAAATAATTAAATGAGGTTTAACGTTGGTAAAGGCATAAGGGTCCGGTGCCCTTTTAACCATTGGTGGTGGCAGCGTAATTAATTTGCAATATCATTTTCCTCATTTTATATTAAAAGTACGCTACCCCAGTAAGAAGGGTTGATTACGGGAAAGACTTCATCTTTCACCCCCTCGACCCTCGCTTACATGGCTTCTCCGGAATCTTGACAGTGGAGAGATGCAGAAGGTCTCGACGCAGTCTCTCCGTTGTTGTTAGTAGCAGCGAGATGCAGAATGGCGCGGAGTCTCATTGCAGCTTCTCCGGGGTAGGCGAGAGGGAGTACGGTGGTGGAACGGTTGCAAGGTCGGCTGAGAGTAAACAGCTTACGTATTCGTGAACGTAGTAGGCGCTTCGAGACCTTACCCGTGTATGTGTGAGCGTAAGCGCTTCGAGAGCCAGCTTACTCTGTGTGTATAGGGCGTACGAGAGCTTGCTCGTGTAAGTGTGAGTGTGATTAAGAGCGTAGTCGCCGATCAAAGTCAGACAGCGACTAATTTTGAGTTTTGACGCTCCGGTTGTCTTCTTTTATATACTTTACCACGCACTCGCCCTTCCTGGATACGCTTTATTGGCCGTAGGGCAATTAATTTTGGTGGCGTGGTCACCTCTGCAATCATCAATAGCGTCACCTCACTCTTATTGGCCGTCCAGTGATTCTTATTGGCTCTTAACATCACTGCTGTGGCCAATTAGAGTTGTCCTACGTCACTGACGTGACCTATTACCATTATCTTACGTCACTGGCCGAGTTCATGACGCATTTTCCCAAGCCCTGCCCGTTGTTGATGACAACATTGATACACAGCGGCTAATTAACGTCATTTTACATCACCGACTGAGCTCGTGACATATTGTTGCTGACAACACTGACGAAAGGCGCTTCCCAATTACATGTTTGTATTACTCGGGACTATCCGGAGATGATCCGAAGCGTTCCAATTGTAAGAGCGTGAAGCACCTGAACTAATCAGTTTTGATTTCCCTCTTCCCCTCGCGCACTTGTCATATCGTTTGCGTTTCGAGATCAAAAGGATGGGGAAAGGGAATACATGTGGCGCGCACGTGGTTAGTTTGACTTATACGTCACAACTGACGCTTGCTTGCTAGCGTTCCCATTACGATTTCTAAAGTGTAGCTCGGATCAGATCAGTTCAGGTGCTTAGAGTTCGTAATTGGAAAGCACCTATGATTAGTATAATTGGGGTAGGCAAAAGGTTTGTCACATTCACGACGATGTCATTTCGTGACAGAATTGTCATAAATTCCTCTTTCATGGTTTTCTCCAAACTCAAATAATCTACGCGTAATTTCCAATAAGATGTCAGACGTAATTCAAAAGTTTTGCTTGGTCGGAATGGTCACGTGCCCCGAATTCCAAAAATGTCGCTGCTTCCTCGAAACTTTGCACAAGAGCTTCCCGATGGCATACCAGAGGCCGGACGTAAGGCCCATGTTAAACCTGGAATGGAACGAGTATCTCACCAAAGTATTTCTTATGCTTGGAACGAAAAGGATGCATAAGGTTTCGTTTTTTTGTAGATGCGTCGGAAGGTCGGGGGGAAGATGTGGTCCCTCAGCTCCGACCTGGTGGTGCTTTTGGACGGGCAAGTTTTGGGAGGCGACGAGGAACTTCTAAATTATATATCTTCCAAATTCAGGATGAATGTTAAGCGGGATTTTCATAAGCTCGGTGTCATCCACCTGAGGGAAATTTTACAGAAAACAGTAGACGCGGGGGTAAGCAACTTTTGTCTCGTGGTTAACACCAAATCACTACCTTTGATTTGCAGAGGAGATTTATTTACATGACCATAGCGGTGGACTTCAAAGTGATTGGCACCATTTTGATTTTGGTAAGCCAGGATTCGCTTAGATTCTCACGTAAGTCAACGTTGTTTTACAGTTGTATGCTGACCTCGTCCCAAAAACCGCCAGTGAGTTTCTTAAATATTGCAGGCGTTGGACCTCTACAAAAATAAACAGGTTCATTTTCTTCTGGCTTGTACTTATATCACGTCCTGGGCGCTGCTGATTTTGTTGTGCCAAGTCCCACTGCTTCGTGAGGACTGATTCTAACGCGTTTGACTTGCCCCATTTATATTATTAGGTGGGGGTAATATCCCAGAACATAGGGTGGGGCGTTACGATTGACCAATGAGATGTTGCCCCATCGCCTGGTTATATTATCCCCACTCGTTCCTATAAATAGAGCAAGTCAAGCGTATCAGAATCAGTTCTCACAAAGCAGCAGCGCCAAAAACAACAGCTTCCTCGGGAAAATCCTTTTGAGGACAGAACCTGAAATCAGAAAAATAGGCGTCTAACATTAATTTCCAGAATCGTGCAAAGATGTTGGATTCAAAGCGTAATGTCCAGGAAACCCCATAAAAGACCTTGCGAGAATTATATAGTGTCCCATGATAGGCGGGGTGTATTATCAACCTGTAATAGCTCGAAACACACAGATAATACCTGCCAGTTCAATATATCACTTAACCCCACGCCTTGGATGGATTACAAATACGTTGCTTTCGGGTGTGTACGATTTAAACCCCCTCGTTCCCATTTTCTTTCTCTTTTGGCGCACAAACCGTAATCGTGCTTTCGCCCTTTTGTTAGTCAAGTGATTCTCGGAGATGAAGTATTGACCTTCATAGAGAACGTCCCAACTTGCTACGAGAAACCAATGAAAGACATTGAAATAACAGCGTGCGGAGAGTTCATTTTGGATGAAGACGTCGACGACAAAACCATAAGAGAATTGGAAACGTTCCTCTCAGTTGCAGGTCAAATAGGCAGAATGGTGAACGTGGAAGACGTACGTGACGTGCCCTCGGAGCTGTCCATCACCAACTACATGAAGGGTTGCTATGCGTTCCCCACCGACACGATACCATACACGTTGATTTCAAGGTATCTCAAAACGTTTTACGAAGAGTATGACAAACACTCGGTTGAAGAAGAGCAAAGCGAAGAAGAAGAAGAGGAAGGAAGTATTGTTGCAAATGGTACGTAAATGAGCGTGGCCTTATCCATCTTCTTCTGGCCTCTGACTTTTGTCAGAAAACAGAATCTGTGACGACAAAGCCAGAAGAAGACGTAATAAGTTAATCCTGTATACGTTGTTTTAGATAAGCAACTTCTCGATCGAGCTGTAGTAAACCTGTCAAGGAAGGATTTCCGCTTCAAGAGTGATATATATAGGAAATTTGATATGTACGATATGTTTAGAATTGAAGGTATTCCACCGCCCAAACAACACAGGGAAGAAGAAGAAACCGCTTCGCATAAGACTGTTATACCTGCTGTTTTACACATACCTTCAGAACACACAGAGATAACTAAAGACCAATATAATTCATTGTATTTAGATAAATAAAAATCTCAAACTTCATACTAATTTATTTGTTTAAAAAGAATAAGAGAAATACGTTTAACATATCAATTTAGATTTTGTTTTATTTTGAAGCTTGTACAGTGCTGTTATGTTATCGTTTCAAATGTTCTGTTTTCCTGTACAAAAATTATCAACGGTTTCAAGAACAAAAAACGATCGATTTCAGAACGAATTTCATAAAAAGAAGAAGAAGAAGAAGAAGTGAAGTGAAATTGAAAGACAATCGAAATTGCGAGCAAACTTCGTAATTTTTTAAATTCAAAAGAAGTGTTGCCATAATTCTCCAAAATGACCCAAAGAAGCAGCTGTTTCACGTAACAAATCTTCAATTGTTTTAAAAGCAATAGACGAACGATTCCGGAACTACTTTCATAAGAAGAAGAAAATAAATAAAAAGATCGAAATTGCGAGCAATAACCTCGAACGTTGTTCGCACTTTTTTCATCATTAAATGCAAAAACAGCGTTTCCGTAATTCTCGAAAATAACCCAAAAAAAAACAACGTTTTCGTAACAAACGAACAGCTGTTTCACGTAACAAATCTTCAATTGTTTTCAAAAACAAAAGACGAACGATTCCGGAACGAACGAATTTCATAAATAGAAGAAGAAAATAAATAAAAAGGCGATCGAAGTTGCAAGCAACAACCCTCGAACGTATCCGCACTTTTTTCCTCATTAAATGCCCAAGAAGAGTTTCCATAAATCTCGAGAATGACCAAAAAGAAATGACGTTTCACGTCAGAAAATCTTCAATTGTTTTCAAAAACAAAAGACTATCGATTTCGAAACGATCTTTCATAAAGGAAGAAAGAAATGAAGTTTTGTTCTCATTTATTTTTCTTTTTTTCTGTGATTAAATGTCACTGTTTGAGTTGGCAGCGCTGAATATTATTTTTAAATGGCACAACTGGAGTAACTTCCGGTTGTTGATGAATTGTTGACAGGCAAAATAAAACAAAAGAAGATCGCCAAATAAATAAAGGAAATTTATCAAAGTAAAATTTTTTGACATAAAATAAAACAAAAGTACAGCATTTTTAAAATTAAAAAAAAATTGCAAAAATAAAAAAACTGTCTCGACTTTCTAAAACTAAGATATATTTTAGGACATTTGATGACAACTGTGCAATTTTTGACGTAAAATCAAACAAAAGATGATCAGTTTTGTTTATTTGAAGAATATTCTTTTATTTTTGTTGGCTTTTTTTAAATTTTATAAATTTTCTTTGTTTATTTCTCGATCGTCTTTTGTTTCACTTTACGTCAAAAATTGCATTATTATTATTGACAAATGTCCTAAAATATTTGACGCAAAAGAAAAACAAAAGACGATCGACAGTAAAAATAAAATTTCATAAAAATAGAACTTGTTCGACTTTTTAAAATATAAAAAGATATATTTTAACGCTTGACAGTTATGAAATTTTTGACGTTAGATAAAACACAAGACGATCGACAAATAGAGAAAATTTATAAAAATAAAAATGTTCTCATTAAGTAGACGAAACTGAGTCGACTTTCTAAAATTGAGATATATTTTAAGACGTTTGACGATCGTGTGATTATTTTGCGTAAAATAAAACAAAAGACGGTCGGCAAGTAAATAAAGAAAATTTATAAAAATAACATAAAAATTAAAAAAATCTCATTAAATGAATAAAACTGAGTCGACTTACTAAAATTATTACGCATGCAATTTTTGACATAAAATAAAACAAAAGACGATCGACAAGTACAGCATTATTAAAATTTAAACAAAATTGCAAAAATAAAAAAACTGTCTCGACTTTCTAAAACTAAGATATATTTTAGGACATTTGATAACTATGCAATTTTCGACGTAAAATAAAACAAAAGATGTTAAGTTTTGTTTATTTGAAGAATATTCTTCTATTTTCGTTAGCTTTTTTTTAAATTTTATAAATTTTCTTTCTTTATTTCTCGTTCGTCTTTTGTTTTACTTTACGTCAAAAATTGCATAATTATTGTCGAATGTCTTAAAATATTTGACGCAAAAGAAAAAAAAATGAAATATCATAAAAATAAAACTCGTTCGACTTTTTAAAATTAAGATATATTTTAACGCTTGACGATAGTGAAATTTTTGACGTAAGATAAAACACAAGACAATCGACAAATAGAGAAAATTTATAAAAATAAAAAAATTCTGCTTAAATAAACGAAACTGAGTCGACTTTCTAAAATTAAGAAATATTTTAAGACGTTTGACGATTATGTGATTGTTGGGTGTGAAATAAAACAAACGACAGTCGGCAAATAAATAAGGAAAATTTATAAAAATAACATAAAAATTAACAAATTCTCGTTAAATAAATAAAACTGAGTCGACTTTCTAAAATTATTACGTGTGCAATTTTTGACGTAAAATAAAACAAAAGACGATCGACAAACACCAGACATTTATAATTTACATCGAAAATATTCGTTGAATACAGTTAAGTTTTTTATCGAAAAAGAAATACAGTGGCCAAGAGGGTGTTTGCCACCCCTCGGATATGCCGCCCGCGTGCACTGTACGCTTTGCACACAAGCTTGTGGGGGTCCTAGGTGGTCTACAGATTTTTGGGTACTTTCACGGTGCATAAAAATTAGGTTTTTTTTGAAGGATTTTGGGCCCTTTTTTGGTCGTTTCATATCCTTGTATTTTTATACATTACTGTCAAAATTGCAATGCACTCAATAAAAATAAATATAGTTTGTCTGTTATTTGATTTCTGACAATAAAGCAACTCTAGTGTTTAGTTAGTGTATAAAACTAGCCAATAATGTATAGCACGCTTTCTTGCCAACCTTACGCAGGAGGTTAGGGTAACACTTAAAACAACAAAATAACATCTGTCAATATTAACAATTGCTAATGTACAAAACAATATTTTAATGTTATTTTTCAAAACATCATCAACATCACATGTATTAATTCATAAAATACTGTCGCATTTAGGACAACAATACTGTTACGTTTAGTTAATATGTTATTGACGTCAAATGGTTTTTCCTATCAATTATATAATAATATAATTCTAAAGTTTTGCGTTGCTATTTTAGCTCAAAGTAGCTAACACCTAAATTTATGCTGTAAGTAGCACTGTAATAAGAGTTGCCTATACGCACAGGAAAATAAAATCTTTGAAATATTTGCAATGTCGATAAAGCAGTGTCCTACCTCCACAGTACGTTAACGCAGCTAAATGAAACGACTGTTTCTTTCAGTTGGTTCGACTAATTGTGATTGAACGTGTTACTTTAGTGCCTATATTGTAGTTAATTAAATAAAATGTCGGACGAAATAGCGGAAAATGGACACGAGAACGGCGGAGACGTCCCCGTCATCGAACTCATCATAAAGGTAAGCGCAAACATCTTTATTATGTTGTTTTTTCGGGGTGTGTCAACGACCACCTACGTTCGAAGAAAGTCAGTTGCATGCATTTAGCAGTCGGCCGTTTTTTCGTGTATTCTCAACGCAAATACGTTACGTAATGATGGACGGTTCGCAGTCGTAAGCTAATTATGCATTTGAAACCTTAATCCGGTTATAAATGGTTTAAAATTTTTTCAAGTTTGCAGCACGACCTTGGACATAAAGGCGGATATTTGAAATTCGCTTTAACAACACAGAGAGATGCATGTGTGACAGTTTATTCTCTGTGCAACTTGCAAGTTTACACTTTGTGTAATATTGCGTTCACGGCAAGAAATAACTCCTATTTGGAACTTGCGAAAGATATGAAGTTGTTGTTATAGATAATGCTATGATTATCGTTTATCTTTAATCCAATAATTTATTGCTCACCGACTTTATCTTGACCGATTTTGATCCGCGCAATTGGCCGATTTAATTACCCAATCTAAATTATAAATATTTTGGTTACACAAATGTGCACACAATTGGTAGCGTCTAAGCCAGTGGCGTGCTGTAAAGAATGCAAAAGTTGGGCAGCTATACAAACAAGGTGGGCCAAAATTACGTATCAGTGGCGATGTTGTTTAAAATTTGCCGCAGCAACTTAGAATTGCTTGTTTAATAAGACGGTGTGTAAGGTCATGATCCATGATCCTATTTAACAGCTGTCATAATTGTGAGGTTAAGTTATAAATAGTTAGGAAACTTAAGCAAATATAATACCCGATTTTGGCTGAAACTATTCCTTCCCTAATTATTTAGTAACTAACATATAGGAATACAAAACTGAAAACAGGGCAAGGGAACATCCATGATCATACACATAACCTCAAAACACCGAGATCAGGCGCCTTTAATTATTCGATGTCTTCGAAAAGTAAGAAGAGAGACTGACCTTGGGACCTCTCTGTCGCGCACATATAAGAAAGAGCAAGGAGCTTAAAGCCCCCTGGTCAGTTCAGAGTTGCTGTTTTAAAGAAAAGCGACCGGTACAGTAATGATAAGCTTTTTTCTTTTCCATCTTCTGTTCTGAAACACTTCTACATGCGCTCTGCCCATAGATCTAGGTAGGGTCTTTAGACTTCATTGACATTTAACTTGTCTATAGTTTGTTTTGAAACCAGGAGGAGTAACAGTTGTCGGCCTGTCAAAGATAGATTTCAAAGACATGGTAATAGCTAGACCTGCTGTGCCCTATGCATTCTCGATTGATATCAGCATGTGAGTGAAATGGTGAATATCTATGAGTAATTTGTGCTCATGTATGCGACAAGGATGTCAAAAAGTGCTTGATTACGTGATCAAGGACTTTTGAGTAATCATATACCATGAGTTATTTTTTTTTTTAATTGGAACATTCAATGTAAATATTCCTATGTTCAGTTTAAAAGGAATCGGGTCAATGCATTGATTGCAAGGGCATACCTACCTATTATGAAACAAAACGAGTTTCAGTAAAGTAATTTTAAGATTTGTTTTGTTGACTAAATGTTCCTTCACTTTTTAAATAATGCGCTAAGCAATTATCAAACACTTACAAAGATTTTCTTAAGGTTGTGGGATTTAAATCATGACATTTCATAATTGAAGATTGCTAGGTGATAGATAGTAGCAGTTTGCTTCCATATCCTGCAACGCATTGAGATGTTTTTTTTTTAAACAGAACTTAAGAATATTTACGTTGTATGTTCATATAGTCTACGAGTTAGCAACGTTGAAACTTATATCATTTTTAATAAAAAATTCGAGTTCTGCTGTGCTATAAAATCGGCCTGGCGTGAGAGTCTGGCTGACGAACTCGGTTGCGTGTCTAAGGAGCAGGTGACGAAACTTTCCTTAAAAAAGGTTAAATAAACATTACAAAAGATCTTTTTTTTTAATTCAATATCATTGGTAATATTGTAATCAGACCATTTTGAACTTGCTCTTACTGTGACAGATTGATGTAAAGTTGCAAGGATGCGCACCCATATTCACATTATAATTTCAAGTATATTTTCTTTATACACTCACCGGCACAAAAAGCGACTCACTATTATTTTTAAAATAAATTATCTGAGGACACTTTTTGTCCATTTTTTTTTCTGCTCATCGGTGAATAGGTCATTTTCAATAATCGGGAGAGCCATGAACATCATGGTAACTAAATTCTCTTGTTTAAATAAATTATTGAAAGTATCTACGCCATTGTCAATATTGTGTTGCAGTTGATTTTTTGTTTTCCAAACGTTACCTGAAGAATTAATTTAATAATTTCTTTACATTTTGTCATTAATAAGTTGTTTTCATGGCTATTAATGCAGTGGATGCAGCAAGAGTAATTGTTTTGATTCAGAATGGTCGGTGTCAACGTTACGTTGCACAAGTTCTTGGAATTTCTGAATCATGTGTCTCCAGAACGTGGAGGCGATTCTTGGAAACTGAATCTTACAATCGATCCCCTGGAACAGGTCGTCAAAGATGTACAAGCGCTAGAGATGACCCTTTTCTTACCCTAACGATTCTTTGCAACAGGAATTTGACTGCTGTTCAAGTCAAAAATCGCCTTGCAGAAGTTCGAGATGTGCATGTAAGTGACAGAACGATCAGAAGACGCTTTAATGAAGCTAATTTAATGGCAAGAAGACCTGCACATGGCCCAGAGCTTAACACACAGTATAGAGTAAGCAGACTTGCATTTGTTCGTGAACATGTTCATTGGAATATGGGGCTGTGGAGTCAAGTATTCTTCACTGATGAGTCGCTCAGAGGTACATTGAAAATGTTCTTCAAGATCATGTGATACCCTTTGCCCCTTTTATTGGCGACAATTTTATGTTGATGCACGATAATGCACGACCACATGTCGCCAGAGTTGTTAATGAATTTCTTGACGCTGTTGGTGTTAACTGAATACATTGGCCCCCGAGAAGTCATCGAACATGTCTGGGACATGTTAGGAAGGAATATTAGAGCTCACGTCCCCGCTCCAGCTACTCTAGAAGAATTATCAATGGCGCTTCAGCAAGAATGGGATTAGGCACTTGGTGGAGTTGATGCCACAACGTATGCAGGCTGTAATACAGGCTCGCGGAGGCAATACTCGATATTAATTAATTAGGAAAATTGAAATTTTGCATTTTTCTTTAAGTTACAATTTCATCAATTTTGCAGTTTTTATTACTTTTATTAAAATCTTGTTTGTTTTATTTATTTTTGACCTTATTTGATGTGTACATCAACCAAGAAAACTATAAATAACAAGTATCAGTCGAAAACTATATAAAAAAAATTTATTGCCGCAATGAATTACAAAAACCTCAAAGTGAGTCACTTATTGTGCCGGTGAGTGTATATTATTATACACCTAAAATAGAATATATTTAGAATGATAGGCAAAAATTCGGTTGTTATCATATCATTTATAATTATTGTATACATGCTGTCGCTAAACTTCGTGAATATGGCTTAACCATAGATTTCTGGTCTCTAAATAAGACGATTTAACACAACTTATCTGTATCCAAAAGATGCTTTCGTTAAGCCGTCTTCTGGTTCAAAGTTCTTAAAAAAAAGGTAATTTTTCTTATAACAAAATAACTCTTAAATAAATTTGGCTGATGTTTGGTATGAGGGTCCACAGGCAGGTACGTCACCTTTCCAGATGGTTTCCCCTTAAAATATTGGTAATATAGGCCTAGTCTATTTATAACTGGACTGATTATTAAGAAAAGGTTCCAACTTGAGAAAAGGATCACCGATCACGTGATGGATGGCATAACCCGGAGAGATGCATTTGCCGCCGAAACGTATTGGGAAAATAGTTTTATGCGCTTATTTTGCTACATAATCCCTTATTTACAATTTTTATCACCTCTTGCCATGAAATCTGGATGACATGTCTTAGTTTGACTGTAAACAGTATCATGGAGTGCAGTGACGGGTTCTGCCATCATCAGGTGATCGGTGATCATTTACCCATGTTGGGACCTTTTCTCTTTTCTTAATATAATCAGTCCAGTTGTAAGTATACTGCATCTACGTTCAGACTAGGCCTGTATTACCAGCATTTTAAGGAGAAACTATTTGGAAAGGTGACCTACCTACCTACGGGCCCTCATACCAAATATCAGCCAAATTTTCAAGCGTTATTTTGTTATAAGAAAACTTACCCTTTTTTTTTCAAGAACTTTGAACCCAAATCCTGGTTTATGGAAGTATTTTTGGATGTAGATAAGTTGTATTGAATCGTCTTATTTACATACCAGAAATCTATGGTTCAGCCATATTCATGGATGTTAGCGACAGCATGTTACAGTAATTATAGAACAAGTATTTTTATGATCTGATGATATGATAACAAGCGATTTTTTGTCTATCATTCTAAATACTATATTCTATTTTTGGTGTATATAATAGTATTTAAAGAAAACATACTTGAAATTATAATGTGACTGTGGGTGCGCATCCTTACAACTTTACATCAATCTGGCACAGTATGATTACAATATTACCAATGGCAATAGATACTGAATTAAAAAAGAAAGATCTTTGATATTGTAACATTTATTTCACCTATTTCGAGGGAAATTTGGCCATCTGCTCCCTAGACACGCAACCGGGTTCGCGTCGGCCAGATTCTCACGACTTCCGGCTATCAGAGATGCCATATGTCCAAATAAATTTTTGATAAAGGTAGGTAAGCTATGGATGCGTAAACGTATGTGGTAAACTACAAGCAGCTTTTGACGTTAGTGTCACGTCAAGGTGTAAAATTAAACTTCGTTTTTTTCTTAACTACTCAAGAACTAGACAATATTTTAATGTAAATAATAAATTATAATTTAATAGGAGAATTGGACAGCAAATTATCGATTAATAAATTGTCGAGTAATAAATAAATTGGTGCAGCAAGTGTTGCATGGACTACCTTTAGCAAAAATGTATTTGGACATGTGGTATAAAATACTCATGGTATATCAATTCCTCTTTGTCTACTGGGAATCTAACTATACTTAACATATCATTGGTAGATCACACTGTAGCACTAAATCAGAAATTAATTTGGCTGGCTTAGGAGGTTTACAAATAACCAGTTTTAGCAACAGATTTGCTTACAAGTTCAAAACTAACTGAAATTGTCACATGAATTATGAAATTATGATGTTAATTTTTAGGTTTAAATTGAAGGCTTGTGTAAAACCAGCCAATAACTGCGAGTTTTTGGCGGGCAAAATTCAAATTACTCCCCCTAGTTTAAAAACAAATTATAATAGGTATTTATTGGCTGGTTTTACACTAGCCTTCAATTTAAACCTAAAAATTAACATTTTTCATAAATCATGTGAAAATTTCAGGTAGTTTTAAACTTGTAAGCAAATCTGTTGCTAAAATTGGTTATTTTAAGAATTTATAAACCTTCTAAATAAGCCAAATTAATTTCTGATCTAGTATTACAGTCAATCTACCTAGAACAGACCAATAACTATTGCTCCTCCAAATTTAAAAATAGACTATAGTAATTACAGATTTTCTATTGGCCAACCTGAGTTGACCTTAGAATTTGACGTAGGTGTGGTTTTGAATTTCATTTCTTTCCAAAAAAATTGCGACTTAGCTCTTATCTATGCGTAGAAGTAAAAAATATTACGAAGACATAGTTACAGAAAAGAAAAAGAAATTTCGAGGCAGTCTTGAAGGCTTCCACGCTCGTTGTCTCTCTTCTCCATGGCTCCTAGTGGAACCGCGTTTTGTTCTTCTGCCGACGCGACGTTCGTGCTTTGTTACAAAAGAACTTCTTGATATTGCTTTATTGCTGAAGAAGTTTTATAACGGAGAACGCAACGTCGACAGAAGAAACTCAAGCAGTAATATCGGGTTTTCAACAAAAAAGTACCTCGAATCAGCCTTGGAAACAAAAGCCACATATCGTACGTTGAACTGTACAGGTGCTGTGAACTGTCACACTTGGAAATTTAGGTTATGTAAAGAAATAGAAGTCAGACAATTTATTTTAATATATGTTTTTTTCTAAGGCTATCTAAAACTTGAGTACTTTTTTTTTTGTTGAAGACCCGCTATGGTTTGAAAAGCTAATGGAAATCGAAGATATCGGGAAATGAACGTAAACGAAGAACAAAAGAACGAACTGTTGTACGCATTTAATGTATTTTTTATTTTTTCAATATCCAGTTCAAGAATCAATAATATTGACAGAAAAATAAAAATTCAAATCTACAGTTTTTTTTATCTTTTTAAAATGTATACAGTCGTTAGCATAGAAAACGAGACACTACTTTTTTCTAGATAGTATCCGGCTTTAATTGACAGTTCTGAGTTTAGGTTATATTGTCATAATATCACACTTCTAACAACTATAGAAAAGATTTTAAAAAATTGATGACGAACACACAGTTGCACTTTAATACACAGATCTAATAATTTCAACAAAAGTTTGGAAAATAAATATAACGTAGATTCAATTGCACTTAAGTTGACATCGAGCACAATGACGTTTCAACGGTTGCTACAGTTTCCTGTAATCGTAAAGAAGCTAGATTTAAGGCATGACCTGTTTTCTGCGCTCGTCACTCTACATTGACGATTCTTATTCAGCATTGTGGACTAGGCTTTTCAACAATAGTTCCGCCTTTAATTTACGTGAATCTGCCAATAAAAGACAGACTATACAGTTCATTTTTTATTATATGCCGATCGTTCGATCGATATGTCAAATAAGAAAAGACATACAATGTTTTTTTTTTGCTATCTCTAGTCATGGCCAACTCCAAACGTAAAAGATTTTGAATGCACTTGACTTCGCTGCATATTCTGGAGCTAGAACCTAAATAATCAAGACACAAGGTTCACATAAAAATCAGAGGATTTCAAAGAAAAGCGCGTACGTTTTCAAGTTAAAATGAAACACACGGTATATTTACGGTGGATTCAAGGTTTAACTTAAGGTTTACAGAAATGTAGGTGCAGAATGTAACGCATTCTATTCTTTACCTGTAGAGCTTACCGACGTCTAAGAATAAAATACCTTGTGGGTGTATTCTGAATCACTTATATTCCTTGCTTGCTGCATACAAATTTGAAATTGAGGAGGTGACATGCAAAAACCGATAAATCCACTTTTAGATAATAATATGATTTATATGATTTCCAAGATTTCCAATAACTAATAATTCTCTCGATATCTAAGGCTGTTTTTACACAAAATCAAATTTCCCCTTGAAACATAAGAAGTTGAAAACAATGTGAAATATTAAAATGAAATAGTTTCAACTGATTTTCATGCAAAAACCGACAAATCCAAACATTTTCCTTAAAAGAAAAAGGCATGGTATTTGAAAATTCACTTAAATTTTGGAGCCTGCCTGGTCATCCCCAAACATATTGTTTACCAAAAACAAAATTTGAATGTCTTTAAGCGATTGCGATTTTTCCACTAATTATGAAAATTGCATGTCACCTCAATTGTCTAAGGCTTTACATATAGAACTTATTTGCATGTGCTCCCTCTAGTTTCGTAATTTTTTTTTTATTATTGTTACTTGCTGACTTTAACATTGTCGATGCCCGTTTATAAATAAGAAAAAAAATCGTGCAATGAGTCAATTAAAACTGAAATGAATTGCGTCAGACCTCTCGGCGGGTTTATATTTCGCAGATTAAATCATTAGCATACAAGTCGTGATTCATTGCTTTGCACATTTCCGTCGTCCCAACTCTGCAAAAATAATCCGAAAAGAAAGTGCGCCGGGATTGTTTTATTTTCTCCGTTATAAATACAACCGGCCAGTCCGCTTTCCTTTTAAAGAACGCAAGAACAAAAGCACATACGAAATAACTTGCGCATAGCTGACGAATAAGAAAACAACAAACCCGACATTGCTTGCTCTATTAATCCGGAGTAATGGTATCAGCTGCCTTCTTTCGATCCGTTTGTTAAAGCAAACAAACTGTACCCGCGTTTTTTTTGTTACGTTAGAAAAAAATGAAGACGCTTGTATAATGTAATTCTTCTAGAACGTCCGTAGTAGGATGACATATCGTATGTTGATGATTCATCAGAAAAGAAACAAACCATGCCCACTTTAACGTTTTAAACGAAGCCGTATGATACAAGCAAGCCGCATTACATCACGCCTGGAATATGTAAGAATAATTTATTCCATTAAGAGACTTATCGTGTTTTGGAAACGAATTTAAAAGACACACATTTGTCTTTTAAATTACAACAAAAACCGTGTTTTTAGGTCAAGCGTTGTGTTTACTGCTCGAAAATTTGAATTATCAGTACATAGTCGTTATTATGCAACGCACGAAATAAATAAAAATGGACCAAAGCTGTTTTTAAAAAAATGCGTCATGGGAACAAGTGACAACGAGATGATTAAAAGGTCAAAGGATATTGGAATTAATCGTCGTTTGTGTCGAAAGAATCCTGCTGCCAGACATCTGGAATTTTATTTATTGGGGATTTTACTTTTTTCTTCTTGCACTGGATGGAAACTGGGTCGATGACACTTGCACAGTTCGTTAGTCAAATTACTTATTTAACCAATTTGTCACATGCCGGTTTTTAATTAAATTAAACGAAACGAAACGTAAACAAAGTTTTTTTTAATTAAAGGACCGAAAAACCGCTTTTTTTAGACCGTGAAATTTATACCGCCTTGCTAAGCAAAAAAAAAGGGCGTGTCTGCAAATTTCACAAAGATTTGTTTACGATATTTTCAATGTGTACTAATCCCAAAATCAAAACATACGCAGCTACGCCCTTCTTGCTTAGCAGGGGAGTATAGTTCGTTAGTAATTCTTGTTGCATTGTTTACTGGTTATATTCTTCATATGTTTTCTGGTCCTTTCCTATTCCATTGAAGAAATCTCTTGCACATATCTAATCCCCTTCTGTCTTGACTCTGTCGATTTTTGCAATTTCATTCATCATGTTTTCCTCGACCTGGCTAAGTGCCTGCAACGTTGGACCTAAAAAGTTAAGCTCTAAACATAGGATGGCAACATTTTAAAATGAAGAGGAAAAGAAATTAAACCAGGAAGAGAAGATTTTAACAAGAGATGACATTTTTAGTGCAAGAAATTTAGAACGAATGATATTGTACCATTGACAGAAAATAAGAAGCTATGACACTGAAGAAGATTATAAAATAAAGGCTGCAGAAGAAAACACCAGAAGGAAGATCTAAATTAAGAGATGGAGAAGATGGAAAGGTACAATGAAAACTGAAGAAATTGGAAAGTAATGGTTAGCAGAAGAAGTTAGAGCGAAGTTTACCAATTATCGTAAAAAAAGAGTCAGAATGGAGTGATATTTTTTTAAATACTTTCAGAAAGACTCTTTGCGCTCGACGGAGGAAAAATGAATGACCATCGATTCCTGCTTATTTTTTCGACAAAGAAACAAAAAATCAATTTTTTTTCCTACCATATTGATCGAGCTTCGTTTTCTTTTTGTTTTCGAACAATCCGCCTAATCACACCGATCTTCTTTTGTTTTTCGTTGACATGTTCAATTATTTTATTTTAATAGATACGATTTTGCAGATTTTCTTTTCAATTCTGAAAAAAAATTACCATTTGTAGAGAACTAAAAAATTTGACAATTTTGTAGTTTTTTTTTATTCGAAAGGAATTTTTGTATTTGTATCTACAGGCCATAAACTGTCCATAAACTAAAGTGTTTGATATAGTTGCTGATGTGAATTAATAAACACATAGCTTCCTGTTGCTTTTAAAATAATATTCTCGTTTATTGCCAAGAGATGGCGATGTAGTCGTTATTTTTTTAATTTGCCAGGAATGAATAGAAAACAAAAATACTGTTAACAATATCATCATCGATCTTCTTTTGTTTGTCATTACCTGGATAAATTATTTAACGAATAAATATGATTTTGCCTTTCTTTTAAAGTCAGAAATAAAATTGCATTTGTGGTGCCCGTAAACTGAAAAGTTTGACAACCGCTGATGTAAACTAATAAAGTTATTCATCTTAACTTTGTTTGTAAATAATATTTTCGCTCATTCCCAAGAGATGGCGACGTCCGTCAATTTCTACTTTATTAAAATAATAAATAAACGTATTTAAAATTGATTTTTTAAATTCACGTCACAGTTTCACAAACTCTGGCAACACTGCCATTCAAATTTTCCGCTTTCGATTATGCAATAAATTGTCTTATATAAACATATGCATTAAAAATATTTATTTTCTTCCCGTGGGTGTCTTTGCAGCACAAACATGCCAGCATCTGACAACACTGCGGGGTTTATGCAAATTTGAGGCTTGTTTTCTACATTTTTAATTTTTTTGTTGACCTTGGTTGTCGAACAATCCGCCTAATTACCGATCATCTTTAGTTTTTCGCCGTTTTCTCAAACGATTTTTTTTTTCATATGCCAGTTACACAATTTTAGTTAATTTTCGTGATTTTTTTTCTTGGTTTCTTCTATCAACGACTTTTTTTTTTAATTTGCTCCCTTTTTATCTTTATTTTTCGATTTCATTTCGTTTTACGTTTTTCTTTGATGATTTCCTTCGCTCTTCAACTGTTTTTCTTCTTGTTCTTCAAATTCTCGGTCAGTGTCATTTCTTTTTTTTTTTGTTTATGGATGACGTTTTAAGTTCAGCGTCAGCGTTTTTGTGATAGTGTCAATTTTTCTTTGTTTCTAATTCCTGATTGTCATTTGTTTCTGTTCTTTAGCCGAAAGTGTAATTTTTTTTCTTTTTTATTTGATTTGATTTGATATTTTGTGGCTGGTTGTTATTAGTTTTTCGATTTCATTTTCTTTTACACATTTTTTGTTCATTCTTTATTTTTTCTTCTTATTTTTAATACTTACGTCATGTGACAATCATTTGTTTTTAGGGATATAATAATGATTATTCCGTCATAACAAATTTTCCTTGGATCATGGTCTTTTGTTTTTATAGTCACTTTTCACTTGCGATTTCTTTTTTATTTTGTTATTATCGGTTGCCATTTGTTTTTTTTTTCAGTTTTTGTTTTTTTTATAATTTTTAGATAGTAATAATAATTTAATAAGTTTTATTCTCGTACTTTTGTGATCGAACATCATAGTTTCTTTTTTCTTTCTTTGCTTTGCGCAACATGCTTTGCTGCATCCTTGTCTTTCGGTGTTAAACATTCCAGACAATCACGAAGATTTTGGAAGCTGGGTCTAAATTCTTAGACAGCACAAACATCCATGGTCAGTAGTGAGATTCGAACTTACGTCGCTCGAGTGACACGACTTCCATAGTCGGCTATGCTAACTGCTTAGCCACTCGGCGACCCAGTTTCTTTTTTGTTTTCAATGTTGTTTATCTTCCATCTCTCTTTCAGTGGCGTAGGCTTATTAGTCAACTATTTTTTTGCTCCTCTTTTATGATTCAACGTTACCATCTTCTCGTTCTATTGTCAACTGTTTCTCTGTTTGTTAGTTTCGTCTAATTTTATCTCTTTAACAACCATTTGTCTTTTTGCGACTAATTTTTTTTTGTTTCGTTTCCTTATCGACAGTTATTTGCTTTATTTTCATTAGGAATTTACGTTTCGTTCTGTTTTGCTTCTGTTATTTTACAGTTTACTATCATTTTTGTCTTTTTTAGTGTCTTCTTCTTATTTTTTGTACACATCATTCATTGATATCTTTCGGTACATTTCAGCGACATTTTTTTTGTATTATCTTGTTTTGTCATATAGCTTCCTTGTCGATAGTCATTTGTTTTTTTTTCTTCTTTGTTTTCAGGCAGTTTTCCATTTATTAATAATTTTCAATTTCATAAACTGAAAAGTTTGACAACCGCTGATGTAAACTAATAAAGTTATTCATAATAACTTTGTTTTTAAATAATATTTTCGCTCATTCCCAAGAGATGGCGACGTCCGTCAACTTCTACTTTATTAAAATAATAAATAAACGTATTTAAAATTGATTTTTTTAAATTCACGTCACAGTTTTACAAACTCTGGCAACACTGCACGATTTATTCAAATTTTATGCAATAAATTGTCTTATATAAACATATGCATTTAAAATATTTATTTTCTAAAGTTTCCCGTGGATGTCTTTGCAGCACAAGCATGCAAGCATCTGGCAACACTGCGGGGTTTATGCAAATTTGAGGCTTGTTTTCTACTTTTGTTTTTTTTTTTTCTTTTGTTGACCTTGGTTCTCGAACAATCCGCCTAATTACCGATCATCTTTTGTTTTTCGTTGACAGTTTAAATTATTTAACTTTCAATTCTGAAGAAAAAATTACCATTTGTAGAGAAGTAAATAATTTTACAATCGCTGATGTTAATGTGAAACGATAAATAAGCGACGGCGTTTTCGATTCAGCTGCACCCATTGCACTCAGTATATTTGCATCTCCTTTTAACCTCATGTAATAATAACAAGAGAGTAAGATAGATACTCTGAGTGCGCACTAGTGCGGTCTATCGGAAACGCCATTGCATTTGGTTTGTGTTGCATTTTAAATAACATTTTGTAATACGTATACAAAGTCCAAATTTCATATTTCTAGTAAAAAAAATAAACTGGTATACCAATTACAGAGTGCTTTAGAAATGGAAAAACTTATAAAGAAGTGATGATGAATATGATAATCAAAACAGATCTTATGTTACCATACAAAAATTGGCAGAAGGAGTGTTTTGCCCTCAGGAATTGCGAATCGATGTTTGAAGGCTTTAATCTAAGCAGACGTCTGGTGGAACAAAACCATCACCATCACTCTTAGACTTCACAATCTTTATCCATTGACACTTGCACTTCTAAGCTCGCGACTGGAACCGATGTTTCCTCTAAAGATGTCAATTTGATAAACAATAAATATCGATTAATTGAATTCCACAGTAATGTAGTACTCCAATAGTCAGTATAAACTGGTGACATCCGACTGTGTTATTCTTTAATTAACCATCACACCATCACCAGAAGGTATGATTTCCATCTTCGTTATCCAATATATCCACCTCATATCATTCTTGATGTATTGTCGCTCGTTTTTCACTACTTTGGACATAGCTTATCCTCAATGTTATAAGCTTTAGTAAATTGAAACCTGAATAATGAGGTGATTCTGATGTTGTTTACTTTTTATTTTTTACTTATAAAACGCTCATTAAGGAGCGAATTTACAATCGTTAGATAAACGCTTAACCTTGGAATAACATGACATAGATATGGAGGAAAGTTAAAGGATATTCGTCGAATAGTTACTCTGTTCTAAGCGATTTTGGGATTTTTAGGAGATTACAAATAAATAATTTGTTGTTTGTGGTATAAGCAAGCGGGATACTGTGAGACTTTGGCTTTGAAAAAAATTGCGGATGATATGTGTCCATCCGACGTAATCATCGTTCAAGGTCAACCCAAGATATTGTCGACATTTTCTAAGATACAAGTTCTTGCTTCTTAGAAAATGTCCTTTAGTTCAAAAGGGTTGCTTCTTCAGGACAAGAAACGACTCCTCTAGAAGGGGGTGTGGTCATTTCAGATGAACAAGCCATCCGCAAATTTTTTCGAGACTAAACTGTTACAGTATCCTCCTTGCTATACTACTGTTATTACAATTACAAAAAATTAGAGCAAATTGGTAACAATTATTACTATGGCAATAAATTGGAAGATAAAAGATTGAAAGTGAATAAACCGGTCCTAAGATTAGAGTAGATCATCACATTTGGGTTGCATCGTTATTATATGTCCAAGCCGTCTCAGTTCTTCTTGGCAATAAGGATTAAAGAAAACACACTGGACTCCTGAGAATAATCTGAGAGTGAGAGAGCATTTGAGGAGTACCAATTCTTACTTCATTTATTGTTAGATAATCCTGGACCCTACCTACATTTTGGTATTAGATAATTGACGACTTTTTCAGATATTTTCCGTCTGGCTGTTACTTTTGGGTTGTCCTCCTCTTCTTACTTTTTCCTTCCACATTTTTTTGGTCTGTCTCTTCGCGATTTTTTTCTTCCGTAATATTTTTCTTAGTCTCCCTTTCCCACTTTTTTTTCATGGATTCGCAATCCACCTCTTGGCTGGCGTCACTCCTATTGGCATTACTTTTAATATTTCTTTAAATACTTTATTTGTTTTATTTCTTCTCGTCTTCTCTTATACCTTTCATAAGAATTTCATTTCTATAGTTGTTAATTTATTTTTTTGTTGTTTCTTTTTCTTTATAGAGTCTTTGTCTTTATCGTGCTGAACGGCTTACAGGATTCATGTATATTGTTCTATGAGGGAATTTATTAACTTAATGTATGTCTCTCCGTTTATTTTTATTTCATGTCTTGGTTTTCGCTATATTACTGCAATGAAGAGTACTTTGAACCAAGGAACTTGATCGAAATTCATTACTAAAACTCTCGCTCTCAACCAAGAAAGGAATACGTAATGCAAATAAGTCGATTGTAAAACGGAGCCTAAATGAGTCTGGCTTGGAGAAAATCCAGAATTCACAATATTAGGAATTTTTTATTTTGATCGGAAATTATACTGTGCGATCCAGAATTATTTAGATAAAGGGTCTTAGTTTAATTGATACAATTAACCTATTGACTATCTGTCAAAACTGAAACTGTGAAGTTACGTTTGACGACATTAGAGAAAATCTCCTCAATCTTCTAATTGAGTGCTTAAGGGTTTGTTAAGACTATTTAATATGATGACGACCAATTTGAAGTGCCTCGAGATTGCTTGTTGACCAATGACTACAGTGGTCGAGAACGTTTAAGCAAGTAATAGATTTGACAGAAATCAGGAAGCAAATGTCAAACTAAAAGTATTGAATCAAGCTAAGACTCCGATTACATTTTTCATAGCCTTCCTTTATCTAAAAATAATTTGGGATCCACTCTCTGGATACGCCCCTCTGAAATCAAGTGGAAAAAGTAAAGACGTAATTAAAACAAGCCCCTCGATGTCAATTAAAGTTATCTTAAAATTGGTTTTTAGAAACATATAATAAAGAACCGTTTTTCTTTCAAAGTTAATATTCTGTGCCATATGTTTTCCTGAATGTTACATTTAGTGCCATTACTAGCTGCATCTGCAGATTTTAACGGCTTGCCAGAAGAGACAAGAAGTGTCGCACATTGCCCATTAAACGCAATTTAAATACTTCATTTTTGCTGTGCATGCGTCGCATACTCCTCGACTTGCTAAGCTGAAGAACTTTTTTTTTTTTTGCAATCGCCCATGTAATACCGAGCGTGTTTCTTGTAAAGGCCAGCGTATTCATTTTTCTTTATTTGCATTTTGCATTTGCCAATGTTAAGTGAACCGCGCGGCCAGATTTTTTTCCTCGTATGCGTTTCGCAGTTATTATTAGCTCGATCGATCGAGGAGATCGACGTTTCGAGATTACATACAAGCGCGGTTAAAGCACTTCAAATTTTGTATTGGTGCCAGAAATGTAAATTTGGAAAAAAGAGAAAAGTAATGCAGAGAAAAGTTAAGAATATTTACTTACTATGGTACAGGAATAAGTTTTTATTTTTTGGGAATGGAAGAAGGCAGATTATAAGGAACGATGGGAACTTTACTTGACTAATTCGAATGTGAAGAAGAAGCAAAGTTAAGAAGGAAAAATATTTAAGGACAGAGAATTGGGAATTGAATAGAAGCAGTAGCTGAAGACTAAATAATTTTTAAAAAAAGTTAAGAGTCTAAACGTACACACAGTTTGTAAAAGATAACAACAAGAACAACATGATACTTTTCTAAACAAAAAATGATTTAAAAAAGTTTCTACTAATTCTTCTGATACTACTTTTTTTTATGAACAGCCTGGTTTTGCCGGTTATATAGAGAAGTCAAGTAAAAACAAGTCAAGTATTTCGTGAAACTACTTTTTTTTTTTGGAGAGAAACGCAACTAAACACCTTTCTATATTTACAAAACTCAATTTCGTAGGTGCGATGTCATTTGGCAACCGCTTATGTCTTTCGTAATAACCACCATTATGTTGTTTCATCACAATAACTTGCTCCAAAAAAGTTATTCAAGTATATTACTAAAAAGGCGATGGGCCAAAGCGATAACAAACGCAATTCTTTGTTTTCTTTGCAGGTTGTATTTTAGATAAAATACTAAAAATGAAACCAAAAATAAAGGATGGTTTTTGAATTGTTCTTGGTTCTTTACGCTTTAGATGTGTGTATTAGTTTTAAAACCTATTTTCTAGAGGTTTTAAACCTTGAAGAAAAAAATTCATTCGAAAGTAATTCCATCTCTTCATATACTAATAGGAAATTACATGCTAAGTGCTGAATTACATCTTCCGGATGATTTCATCACATCAATAACTTAACTTTCGATTCTATAAAAAAAGAAATTTATTTATATTGGCGCCTCATATTAACATCATTTATCAGCATGATCATTGCATGATAAGGATACCAAAGATTAAAATAGATTGGATTTTTCATTACTTTTATTATCTTACATTTTTTTTCAGTCAATCTAATGCAGTGAATTAAAAACAGCTGACTCTATTTAAGATGTAATATTGTAAAATGAAAGATACCGAAACTTTTCACATATAAAACTACTTCTGCGAAGGATTTTGCTTAATTAGATGAAAAAGAAACAGTATCGAGTATTATCGAGTAAATAGGGTATATAATTACCAATATTTAATTGATAATAACCGATAATAATCTGTTTCTTTTTCATATAAAACCTATCACGAGTAAGAACTGCACCAAACTCGAAATTGCTTTGAATTGTTTTGATCATAAGTAAACTTGTTTTTAGTCTAGGTTAATACGGTCAAAAATTTAAGAGACGAGCAAATGAAATTTACTAGAAACTCGAAATTTCATTCATCTTAAATTGGACATTTATTTTAAGTTTTCAAAATATTAAGTAACATTGCAATGCAATATCATCAATATTTAAATGTTTTTTTTTTATTTCACTCATTAGAATTCATTCATTCATTTCTAATGATAAATGATGTAGAAATTAAAAGCAGGAAAATCTTCGTTAATGTTCTTTAATGATACAATGATACCATAAATTGTGTATGAATTATGTACGCGTAATAGTTTATAAGATGATGGCTTTTGTATACAGGGCGCGTCATTTGTTCGTATTTCTTCAATAGCCTCTTTAACAATTAATTATAAAACAATGTAACTTTATCAAAGTTATGGCTTATGATGAGTTTTATATTACTAAATTTTTTACTATTTTTTTTTATATATTAAAGACGAAGAAATTTACTCTTGAACTTTGGTAGAGTTACGAAATTCTCGACGAAAATTGCAAAACGAAAAGATTCGTTTATTTTTTCGAGGTAATTTGTATGTAAGCATAAAATTAAATATCAGGTGCACGTTTGCACTTGAGCAAAACTTGCAACCGATTATTGCGCACTTAGGTATGCATATTTTGATAAAGTTTATTGCTCTATAATAAGCCATTGAGAAGGACCTCTTATCTGGTCAATTTCGATAAAATTTTATTTCTGTGCACAAATCTTTACGACGACGGCAGATAAAAGCAATACATTAATAAAATTACGATCGCTGTCGGTCTAATTTATCTTGACAAGTCTAAGCCGATCTTATAAGCATATTTTCAGCTTTATCCTCGTAATGTCAAAGGACCACGTTAAGTGCGGCTACTTTAAAAGTACATACGTACAAAAGCATCAGAAAAATGTTATGTTTTAGTTCTCCAGAAATAATTAATTAAAAATTATCCTCAAAATAACGATTCGTGCCTTGTTAAGAAAGAGCAGTTAATGAACAAATAAAAGTATGGTTGCAACTCTATAACTCGAACCTCCACAACTCGAAATTTTTTGTAAGACGAAATTTACTGATGTCCCTGCACATTCTGTATAACTGAAATCTCTTTCTTTAACTCGAAATTCCTATAACCCGAAGTAATTTTCCGGTCCCTTGAGATTCCAGTTATGGAGGTTCGACTGTATTTTATATTTTTATGATTGTTAGGGCGCAGCGTCGGGCATTAACTTGATTTTTAAACGAAATTGATGTAATCATTTGAGCCACGAATTCTAAAATATTTTCATGACAAATGCATGTAAAGTAAATTATTCTCTACAAATTGTACAAAACAAGGGTTTGAAACCTGCTTCGACAGGTAAACAAATAGATCACTACAACCTGAAAACTAATCCAATCTCCGTACCAAGAATTCATAATGTTTTTCTTTCATTTTCATTATACAAAAGATAGTTTATTCCCATAAGCAACGTGTACGTCATAAACATTTCCGCATTTCTTTTTTGGAACAATATTACGCATTGCTTTTCCCTTGCATTTTATTTTAATCAGTTCGTTTTCTTCATGTCGTTTATCCGGTTTATCACTGAACAATAGTAGACTTTACTAATAACAAAGAAATGGTGATGACAACCAGAATTTAAAACTCTATTATCAGTAAACACATTCGTAAACTGTTTAGTTTGTTAATGATTATAATTTCGTTTTGTGTGCGACGTTCAATGACAAACAAATTCTATTGTTATAAAAGACGAATTACTAACACAAATTTGTGCAAACTTTAACGAAGTGCAGCGTTTGGTGTTATTTTTTAAAGCGACGGAATTAACCGGCGTAAATTATTGTTCGTTTCGATGTAGGTATCTCACTTTTGTACACCTTAGAAAACGAACAATTGTTTTAATTGATCTCACAGCACTTAATACACTTGTATTATTATCACATCATCAGCTGTGAGATTGTGTCATTCATTCATGATCGAGTTTTACGACCGAACGACTCTGATTCTCTGCGTAACACCATAAACGTTTATTTAACGGTTTTTTGGTTCTCGTTTAAAGCATGACCGTAATGTGCGTGTCTGGTAAATTGTTGTACATAATTTTTTTACATTTTTCTCATGTTCTTCTTTCGTCTGTATAACTCTAAATGTTTGAGAGCAGCAGTAATTGTCACTTTTCTTCTCCGCTCGATACTCTTATTCTATGCTCAACACATGCTCGCAGGAAACGTTGCAAAAGCTATAGCGCATGGACGTCGCTTTAGCTCGACCTTATTTCATGCACAGAAAGAGAAAGTTTTTTTTTTTGCTTATTTTAAACCGGCGATTAACCGAAAAACAAAATCAATTGTAAACACGAGCGCAAAAAGCTACTTAATAACTTTATACATTACTTCTACGCATGCCTAACTAACTATGTATAATATGGAAAGCAATCTGCAGCAGGTGGTAATTTACATCCTGCGATGATTTAAACACGCGGTATGTAATTTGAATGTTTTAGAGAATGCAACGGTTAAATAAGTTTTATGGTCTATTTACCCGATTATTAGCATTGCTAATAAGAAGTGTTCGCAGTTCATGGTTTGATTTTGCAGAATTCAGCGTATTGGAAGGTCTAGGTTTGAATGGAAAGTGCATACATTTTAATTGAAGGGGGCCACAGTACAATCAGAATTAAAAGTAGTGTCTCCCCACGAAAAGTTAAATTTCGGCCTAATCACAACAAGTTTACAGACAGAACAGGTCGATGTTTGCTTGGCCGCCTGCTTATTACGGTGATCAGAATGGAAGAGGCCACCCAATAACATTTCATCGTACAGAACTTACTTTTAATTTTGACTGTACACAAATCAGTCGGGAATATAGCGAATGAGAGGGTGTGCTTGTTTCCATTCATTTCGCTTTGTTTTTTCGTTTATATATTCGGTTTTCTTTTATATTTAAAGGTCCAAGCTCTTCCCTAGTGCACAATGAATATAGTTCTTGCCCTCAAAATTTGGCCATGAAAGAATTTAAAATCATCGGACCGAAAATAATTTATTTTGACTTAACTACAAACTTGTGCAAGTAGTATTTATAATGTTACATCTCTGAGATTCAGGCTGATTCAGCAAAAACGCCATTGAAGTTGTACTCAGTTTACTATGGTACAGTGAGTTTACAAATAACAGTTATGTTTTCTAAACTATCTGCGTAATTATTTAATAAACAATCTACACTTATACATTCAACTTTTTTTTTATACAGAAACAATTTGTAATTTATTTTGGCCTCCATGGATATACGGAACCTTTTATCAATGTACAGAGTGTCCCTGTACCTCTGAAATAGTTCAAAAATGCCCTTTTATATAAAAAAATTCTTAACAAAAGTTGGGTAGGTTTCCATTCCGTATAATTATAATTTAAAGTTAATTCATGAAAAAAAATCTATTATTAATATACATTTTTTTAATTTCAACCAAATTTTTACTCATCATTGAAATTAAATTTGAAACACATTGTACAGCATACTTGTTTTGTGCTTATAATATTTACATTTAACACTAGTTACTACATTACGTACATAGGCAATCCGTTATTTTATGTAATAAGCGTTTTTAGTAAACTGCCGCCAGCACATTACATAATAAGCACATAATATGTATATTATACAAAGTAACCAGAATGCACATGTATTTTCTTTTACTATTCGACGTCAATTAAAAGTACCGATCACGTTCGCGATTTATGGCCGAAAACATCGGGCATTGTTTCGACCGTGCAACACACAGCGTGTACTTGTTTTGCATACCTTAAATACAGATTTCGCGTATCTACTGTTTGGTCACGTACCGGCGCACTGTTAACATGATTAATTAATTGCATTTAGTATGTAATTAGGTTGATATTTTTTGTGCGTTTTAACCTGCTCGCTCACCTACATAAGGCTACGTAGCGGTAAAGCAAGTGAAATGCGTGCAGCACTCGGTATTGACATTAATAATAAATTAATTTGCGATGCAAAAATTTCTATTGGAAGAAATCGAAACGCAAAGAAAAATATCTACAATTACGCTCATTAAGAAATTAGTAAGTAAAAGTGTTTGTGTGTTCCCGAAATTAAGATAGATTTGAGTTTGTTACGATTTATTGACGATTTTCATTAATTTTTTTTTGGGTCGGGACAGTTGCGCTCCTACATATTTAATCCCGCCCTTGATATATCCGAATCTGCTTTAGTTTAAACTTTATCAGGTGAAGCTCTTGTTTATAAATAGAAGGGTGTAATTTTTGTTTAAACCAAGAGCAAAAACGTTGAGGTACGATTTCTTTATCTTTTCAGATGTGCGGGTCCGTAACTGTTTCATTTATTTTTAACAATAAAATTCACTGAAGTTTAGAAATTTTTTATTTGTAAAGGCAAATTATTGTAAATTCATGTTTTATTTGTCTTTCATTGGAATTGTATTACTGTTAAGATTGTTACGCTTTCAAACGTATTAAAGAAGTACATTCGAAATACTAGCACACATGCGTTCCTAATCTCTGACACAAATTCCTACTTATGCACTTGCCAAGTCGATGTCGCATTAATACAGTTTTATCAAATTCAAATTGTCTCTCCGAGTTTACAAGCTCACTCGGAGCTATTTACCAGGGGAATAAATTTTCTGCGATGTGAGGAAATGCCGAGGGTAATGCGTCACATGCATACTTTTCCTGGGAATGGCGCAAGATCAGCCATTAAAATGTTTATCAACAGATAAGGGGACCACAATGATCTCAGCTTTCCGGTTTAAGCATGAATACTTTCTCTGTACGCGTATTTTAACGCACAGGAAAAAATTCCAGGTTTTTTTGCAACTATAGAAAACGAATGTTTCGCAGCAGAAAAAGAGAAATATTTTCAGTCACCGGTAGATAAAATAAATAAACGCAAAATATCAGAACGTTATTTATTTTCATGTAGAAAGTAATGTGGCGTGCAATTGCGTAATATGCGTATCACATACAGGGTGTAACGATGTCGTGAATTACTCTGTGGAGTTAAGTTAGTTCAAGTTTCTTTTAAATTATTACTGCCCAATGAATTAGCCGCCCCATTCCCACACATTTTTATAATAGAAAAGATCTCCACAGTACCATGCTAAGCGATGCAACCTGTATAATATTCGTTGGTGTTTTGACAACTTTATTTTGAGTCTTAAATTAAAAGCAACCAAGGGTGGATACTTTAAACATACTACAGGCATTATTTGCCATTAAAGATATTAATTTTATTTACGTGTAAATCCCATACTACGTAGCTATACAATAATTGTAAATACTACCTATACGTAGATATAAGTATTACGTATACGTAAATATACAATTATAAGTACTACCTATACGTAGATATAACGTGTACAAAAAGTTTTCCCATCTAGTGTGTTATTCTCATTTTTTCGCATGCTGACGTATGTTCCTTACTTGATCAGTAAATGCCAAATTGACGTGTAACCTTGACATAAGGTCAACAGAAAATCATATCCAATAATTACAACTTATTACGTATTTGAAACCAAACAAAATAAAACATTGAAAATAACGTTTAACGTGAATTCACAACAGATGTTGAAAATGCCCTGCGTCTTCTTCGAGACATTTTCTAACTCTTCTGCGACATCCATTAATAAATAACATTTTGCAAAATGATGGGAGGATTGTTTATTTCATCACACTTTTCGATGATTCTTTGGGTAAGTTCCTGTAAATCATTAACGGACGTTTTAAAAATGGAATTTTTCAAGTAGGGCCAAACAAAGAGATCCAAAGGAGCTAGATCGCAAAATCGCGGAGGCCATATGTTTGCCATATTTCTGCTAATTATCCGATCTCCAAAAAACTCTTGAAGGAAATTGAAAGTATCTCCAGCAGCATGGACCGTTGCACCATCCTGCTGGAAATATCCAATATCATGCAGTTGATTAATAAATGGATGCAAAATCTCTTCCCGATATCTAAGTGCTGTTGGTGTGCCATTAAAATACATTGGACCTATCAATCTTCTCAGACTTAAACCTATCCAAACACCAATTTTTTGTGGATGGAGTGGGGCTTCAATGAAAATATGAAGGTTTCCTGTACTCCAGATACTCTGATTTTGGGAATTAATATATCCTGTTAAATGGAACCAAGCTTCATCGGAAAAGAAAGTTTTGTCCAACAAATCGTCATGGTCAATATTGTTTAAAAACCAATGACAGTATTTTCGCCTTGGTTCAAAATCTACTGGAAGCAATTCATGCACGGCAGTTAAACGATAAGGGAACATTTACAAGTCCTTTTTTAGAATAGTTCTGCAGGACCCGACAAAAAGATCAACTTGTGACAGGTAACGGATGGAAGTGCGAAGAGCATCAGTCATAATTTGTCTCACACTTCCAACTACCTCATCAGTTCTTACTTTAGGTCTACCTGATACCTGTTTTCTAGCCACACTGACAATTTCTCTGAATATTCCTACAGAGTACTGAAGTTGATTAACAAATTTGTGGTAATACAGTTTCTGGAAATTTTTCCTGAAATTCTGCAATACAATCAGGAATAGAATAGGTCCATTCGCCCATTTTTTGGGCGTTTTGAAAGTAGGATTCAACCATAAAAGATTTTTCTTCCAATGTGAAAACCATTGTAAAATCAAATCAATAAAACAATTTTTTTAAAGTTATGTTTGCTTACTTGTCTGTTTAGGGTACGGATCAAGTAAGGAACGTACTACGTGAACATGCGAAAAATGAGAGCATCACACTAGGACGGGAAAACTTTTTGTACACGTTACAATTATAAGTACTATCTATCCGAAAGTATTAGGCACCCTTAATTTTCTAATTTATATGAAAATATTACTCATAAATCTTTAGAATTTTATTATCATATAGTCGGCAACAATAAACGATAATTTAATTAATGCACAGTACTTTACAGCGGTTGTAAAACATGTGGCAGATGATAGTTCGCAATTATGATTCCTTGAATAGGTAGTCAGTCTTGTACAGAGTGTTTGTTAATGTCCGAACGCCATTTATGTTGGCACTATCGAATTTATTTTTCTACTGTTGGTGTGGTACAGTGGCGTGGTATGAAGTTTTGATGTGAAAATATGAAAAATGACAAACAGCAAGGTTATGTGTATTGAACATTGTCAAATTAGCAAGGCTACATGCCAGGTAGCAAGGCATTTGTTACATGTCCATTGAACATGTAACAAATGTTTGCTACTTGGCATAATAAAACATTGATGACTAAAAAATAACTTTTATTTTTATAATAATTGTTGAAAATGTTCCCCATTATTCTGTAAGCACAAGTTCACTCGTCGTTTCATATTTTCGAATACACGGCAGAGTTCTTCCTGTGTTATATTTTGAATTTCATGCGTAATTGCTTGTTGAAGTTCATCTAAGTCATGCAAGCGGTTTTTGTACACATTATTCTTCATGCGTCCAAAGAGGAAATAATCTGGTGGTGTCAAATCTGGACTTCTTGGTGGCCACAAACCTTGGCTTATAATTCGATTTCCATAAAACTGTTGTAAATAATTTATGGTGGCACGTGCAGTATGAGCAGTAGCTCCGTCTTGCTGGAAATAGCCCCTTGTTAATTCATCATCATGCAGCTGATTAATAAATTCTGTCAAAATGATAGTTTGGTATCTTTCTGCATTGATTGTTTCGTTAAAGAATATTGGTCCTATTATTCTTCGTCTTGATATTGCTACCCAAATTCCAACTTTTATTGGATGTAAATTTGTTTCAACAAAATTATGAGGGTTTTCTGTTGCCCATGTCCTGTAATTCTGGCTATTTACGTAACCAGATAAATGAAACCATGCTTCGTCAGTAAAAAAAGTTAAATCAAGCAAATCATCGTTGTTTAATTGCTCATTAAACCATTGACAGTACATAACTCTATTTTGAAAATCATGTGGGTACAGCTGCTGAACAACAGAGACACGGTACGGATGCATATGCAGGTTCTTATGCAGAGCTTTTGAACAACTAGCCCTACTAATGCCTGCAAAAAGTACGTAATTAAGGACTTGCATTATTTTCATTGCTGCGGTTCACATACCTGACTGTGCTGATAACTTTCTTAGTGATTTATTCGGGCTTTGATCCATTCGACCTTGAAGATCATTGACAACAGGTTCAGTTAAAACTGTAGGTCGCCCTGTTAATTTACCTTTGCAAATACAATTTTTTCTCTCAAATCTCTTCACAACTTCACGTTTGTGATGACTAAAAACTTCGTAGTTTACATTTTCATCAGGAAATGCTTCCACGAACTGTTCAAAAAGAGCGCAAATTATATGCCCATGTTCCATCGAGATTTCGAGTTGCACTTCGAAAGTGTGCCATAAGAATGTACGCATCCTGTTCAGGTGTAAACATTTTTGATAAACACTGTGAATACTGGAAAGAATAAGAATATATTGGAATGTAATTTGAAATTCACATTAAATTATTACTTACATGCAACTCACAACGTTAATTAATGAGCTCTAATAAGAACTGACTGAAAATAAAGCAATAAATATCAAAAAACCACACCAAAGAACCTTTATAACACCAACGAGACACCCAAATAACGATACGCCAATGTGCACTGTCAAAATTGACACAATCGACATGGTTGCCATTACAAGTCGATAAAACTGCAGGCTGCCAACATAAACCGCGTTCGGACATTAACAGCCACTCAGTATAAGCGCTTGTAGTAAAAACGATCTTCTCAGTATAATGTTTATTTCATTATAATTTTGAAAATCGTCATTTTTGCTGTAAAAATGCCTAAAAAGAACGAACTTAGTGAACATTTACATTTACGTATTCAGTTCTTGCACGAACAAGGCAACACACAGACAGAAATAGCCAAAAGTATTAAACGTTCACGTTGTGCGGTGCAATCTGCCTTGAAACGTTACGCGGATACTGGATCACATGCGAACCGAACAAGAACAGGTAGAAAACTAATAATTTCGGACCGTGAGGATCGAAATTTAATTCGATAGTCACTTAAAAATCGAAAGAAAACTTCCTCCGAGCTCGCTGTCAATTTATCCGAGGAAATCGGGAGACCGATCAGTGCCAGAACAACCAGAAGAAGACTTAATGAAGCTGGTTTGAACGGCTGTAAAGCAAGAAAGAAGCCTAGGCTATCAGAAAAAAATAAAAAATCTCGTTTGGAATGGGCTATAAAGTACCAACACTTTACAGAGAAGGATTAAGCAAATGTTGTGTGGTCCGACGAATCAAATTTTGAGGTAATATTTGCTTTATGTCACTTGTAATTTTGAATTCGTTTGCATCTTCTACACTTCGACAGTAAAAAGTTATGCGGTATGTTTAAAATCTACGTTTTTTTAATTAATTGAAAGGTATTTGGAACTCCTGGTGTAGCTTACGTGAGGCGGAGAATCGGTGAAGAATACCTTCCGGAATGCGGGTACCAACAGTGAAACACGGGGGAGGCAGTGTAATGATCTGGGGTTGTATGACAGCTGACAGTGTAGGCGAAATGTTTGTTTGTGAAGGTCGAATGAACTCGCACACTTACATAAACGTATTGGAAACGACATTGGGGCAATCCAAGATGTTTGGTGATACAAATATGGAAGAAATGCTGTATCAACAAGATAATGCACCCTCCCACAAATCTGCAGTTACCATGAAATGGTTCCAAGAAAACAATATTAACCTCCTGGATTGGCCTGCACAATCCCCAGACCTAAATCCCATAGAACCTTTGTGGGGAATTCTAATTAGAAAGCATCCAATTATATCTAAAGCAATTTTAAAAAACCTATTATTGGAAGAATGAAATGATATTACCGTAGAGGAATGTCTTAAACTCATAAGTACTCTGCTGAAAAGAATAATATAGGAGTTAATGTAGAGTGCCTAATACTTTTGGCCAAGGCTGTACATATTATACAATACTTTTTAAAATTAAGAAAAAATTACAAAATTATATTGGGATTGAGGAACCTTATCCCGGTTTTGGTAATTGTTGTGGCAACTCCTCAAAATCAAAATTAATTCACGAATTCAAATCGCATTTTCAAGATAGAAATTAAATAAAACCTACCGACTGATGATTTGCTTTTCTTAAAAATCAACGGACGTATTACACATGTGTTATGTTCACGTAAACACATGTGGCATGAGGAGCAAAGTAGATTTGGTAAAGATATTAATACGCAAATATGTTTCCACGCAATAGAGACTTTCTAAATTCTGGAAAATACTATTTATTAATAGAACTATGATTTACTAAAATATTTTTTCAGATTTTTTAAACGGGAATCATTTTAAAATTGCTCTAGGAAATGGAGCTTACAAAACTCATTGTTACATAAGTAATTTTGATGTTCCCTCCACCTTGAAACTGGAAGTACTTTAAATGAACCTACTTAAGTAGATAACATCGTCAGAGATAATAACTTGAGGCTAGCAACCTATTGTAATTGTTTTCGGATAAAAATTTTCATCAAATGGAACACAATTGGGTACCAAAAGGGAACTCAATCCCTTCTCGATTATTTAAAAATCTGGAATGGCAGAGTCCACCTCCTTCACTTATCCTGCCAGTGTCCATCTACGACATATAATTTTATTATGAATTAAAACAAATTTGAAAGAAGTTTGTAATAAAAGAAAAATATCAGTATGGTGACTAGCAGACCTTGCCTTCTCCAGGTGATAATATTTTATGATCTATTAGACACTTTAGTTTCAATTAAAATAAAATATATATCACGGAGAGACACTTTAGAATCGCGTGTTATATTGAGTGTTTTATATGAAAGTAGCAAAATCTGTGCCAATTCAATATTTACGTAATAAATAATTTGTTTAATTTCACTACCGCAATTAATTTTCGTAAATTACTAGCTGGTATCTAATCAATACGTCTCTTTGGCGCGGTAGTTTCATTGTGAACATAAATGAGATAACTCCGCAATGATTAATAATCATAAACTAATTTAAAAAATGTTACTGATGTATAGTAGGATAGTTAAAAAAAAAAATAAAACGAAAAGCGATTAAACTGGGTCAAACTCGACCTTACATCTATTATGCATTAGTACTTAGTGATATTAAGCAAATTTTGTTTTAACTGCACACGACTGTACTTCATTTAATTCACAGGTATTACATTAAGTAATAAGTAATAATATTGATAGTCTTTGGCTTCCAGTTGCTTCAAATTTCAGCAGCAAAGAGCGAATTTCAAGAAACTGTGTAACTGTAAATAATCAAACACGTTTCCATCGCTCAAACCTAAACTAATACGATGAAGTACAGAAACTCGTAATGATTAAAGATTAAATCAGATTTGCATCTTTTCAATAGCTTGTTCTGTTAAAGAAAGTCTGAGACACCCTGTATAGATAGGAAGTTGATAAAATCAACTTTTCCAAATAGAATTCTCGGATTATTATGACATTTATTTGAAGAACGATAGATTTATCTACAACTTTAAACATGCAAATTAAATAATGACTAATATTTACATTGACATAGAAGTAAAATCGATAACCTCGAACCTGAGCTGAACCTACGAGGTCTATTGTAAAATCCACAGCCCCTTGGTCACCTAGAGTGAAAAACGCGCAGTCTAAATACAATACAATTTCTATTTAGTTTCATTACGACTCATCAAAGAAAGCCTGGGCCATCCTGTATACCAAGCTGTCAACTTTGTCAAACACAAGAAGCATGAACAACACTTGGATGTTTGAAGTAATTTATTTGGAGATCGTGTTATTTAATAGAAGTATCTATGCGAATTAAGTATTGGCTAATATTTACATTGACATATCGAAAAAAAAACGCTAATTGTACTCTCGTCCTCGCTCAAGCTGTATTGTAAAGTACTTTGCAAGAAACTCTGGCATGGTTTTGGTAAAACGTTAAAGAAATTTGCGATCCCACTAAAGTCTGGAGGTACCCTGTATATAAAACTGGTAAAATCAACTCGAAAGCAGAAACAATTCCCGGGTTTTTAAGTCATTTATTTGAGGATCGTTTTGTTTAATAGAAATATCAACACCTTTTAAATATGCAAATTAACTAGTGAGTAATATTTACTTTAGACTGACGTTTTAGTAAAAACGCTAATTGCGTTCTCGTCCTCGCTCGAACCTAGGCAAAGCGGCGACGTTTATTGCAAAATACTTGGGCAAAAATAAAACTCTTACATGGTTTTGCTCTAGCGCCAATCACAATCACATTAATTAGTTACGCTTATTTGAAGTAATTTCAAAACATCCAGACTATTTAAATACAGGGTGATTCTTGGATAGACTGACATGGAAAAAATTATATACAACAATTTATAAATAATCAAAAATTTACCTGAAATGCACACTAAGCCCGAGAACCAAAAGTTTAAATCTTTAAAAGCGTGCAACAAACGTTTATGGTGTTATACAGAGTCGTTCAGTCGCAAATTTGACCGTAAACTAATAATACAGCTGCACAGCTGCGTCGCACAACTGAATTACCTGCTAATTAAAATCAATTACATCTTTAAAGGAGTACATGTCTTGAGTTTCGTTAGACAAATATGTGTTAATGGTTCGTCTTTTTATAATAATAGAATTTGTTTGTCATTGAACGGCGCACACAAAACGAAATTATAATAATTAATAAACCAAACAGATGTCGAATGTGTTTACTGATTATAAAGTTTTAAATTCTGTTGTCATCACTGTTATTTGCAAAATCTCTTGTTATTCAAACAACAGCGTTAAACCTATTAAATGAAATAAAGAAAATCGACTGATTAAAATGCAAGGGAAGGGTAACGCGTGATATTGGGCCATAAAGAGATGGCGAAATATTTATGACGGGCACGTTGCTTGCGGAACTAGACTTCATTTACAATACAAATTAGATTAGAATTAAAAAAAAGGAAGTGCCTCTGAAGCTGGCACCGGTTACGAATATTGTTGCGGCATTGGTTACGAATATTGAAGCTGTTAGATAACGCTATAAAATTAAAAAAAATATTTATCAAACTTTATTCCTTTAAAATTGCATTAAAAAGGTAATAAAAACAATGTAAATCAATCAATTTAAATAATTATTTATATTTAATTTTGAAGAGCACTGATAATTCAATTTTTTTTAATTTTACTTATTTTGAAATGACCTCTTATTTTAACAATAAGTATATTACATTTTTGGCATTAGTTTATCAATTAAGTATTGAAGCATTATTGGACGACATTACCAACATTTTCAACAGAGCTTCAATTTAAGTCCAAGGTTTAGAATGTGTCATTTATGTATAGTCTATATAAATCAATCACATTCTGACTAACACTTAAACTTCCATTTAAATGCCAATTAGAATGTGACTGAATTTCATTGGACTTAGATAAAATATCTTATTCTAAACACTTGGTACTCCATCATCAACATTAAGCCTTTACAGTCCTGTCAGATTATGGCTAAGCTTAAATCCACTTCTTGAGGTGGATTAATCGTGTTGTTCTTGTTTTTCTTTAAAGTTTGTTGTGTGTTTTGGCTGCCTGTGTTATTTTCCTTCATTATCTTCTATTTCTGCATTTTGCTCTCCAATCTTTTACTTCTACTGTTTTTGTGTCTTCTTCCAGAGTGTTTCCTCGGTCTTCCTCTGTTTCTAGGATATATTGGAATCCATTATGTGTCCTTATCATTCATGTCGATTTTCTTCTCATTATGTGTCCTGCCCATTGTAACCATTATGCTTTCATGTACCTTACAATATTTTCTCCCCCGAGCTCCTCCTCTACCTCTTTGTTTCTCGTCAGTCTTACTTCTCCATCTCCTGTTATATTTTGTCCTCATTATTTTTCTTTCCATTGTGTTTAGGTCTTTTTTATTCATTTATTATAGTTTCCATCGCTTAGGTAATGATAGGTCTTTTATAAATTTTAAGGAAACATTCGATACGTACTCTGTATGTATACGAGGGTCAAGCTGAATTTATTGAGAATAAGAAACATGGTTAACATGTTCTAGGATTTTATTGTAAGTATGCGCGAAGTAATTTTCTTCAGCAATGATACACTTGACCATTCTTTCTTCACACTGTTCAAAAGCTCCCAACCAATGATCTTTCAGAAAACATTCAAAATAAGCATGACCTGGGCATCAATTTCTTCTTCTGACGAAGGCCTTCTACCCCGCAAATTCCGTTTGAGCTCAAAAGTCATATATTGCTAAATCAGGTGATTGTATTGTTTGCATCTTCACAATTTGTGATGCATTTCAAGATGAATGCCTGTTTTATTGTCTGCGTCTTCAAATCTGTGTTTATGACGCCATTATTCTACTGCCTGCAGCTCCAATAAATTTTATAAAGATTTCTTATGGCGTTATTTTTTTTTTTTGTTTGCTTGTGAGTCACATTCATGACGTCGTTGTTCTATTGTTTGCAACTTCAAATTGTGCAATGCACTTCAATGACATCACTGTTAGTAGCTCCAATGACTTCTTATGACGTCATTATTCCATTGTTTGTGTACCTCCTAATTCTGTTTCATGGCGTCATTATTCTATAGTTCTACTTATTATTCCATTGTATTATTTCTGTTGTTACAGCCTCTCATATTGTGGCGTTACTGTTCTATTGTTTCTAACACCACAGACTTCTTATAACGTCATTGTTCTATTGTTCGTGCCTCCGAATTCTGTTTTATGACGTCATTATTCTATTCTATTATTTCTATTGTGTATTGTTTGCAGTTTTACATGTTGTGACGTCACTGTCTTATTGTTTATAGCTCACAAGAATTCATATTGTTTGTATGTCTCTGAATTTTGTTTTATGACGACATTATTATATTATCCTATTTATTTTTTCTATTGTATATTGTTTGCAGCTTCATATATGACGTCACTGTTCTGTAGCAGTAGCTCAAAAGATTTCTTATGACGTCATAATTCTATTGTTTGTATGACACCGAATTCTGTTTTATGACGTCATCGGTATGTTCTATTTATTATTCTGTTCTTTTGTATATTGTTTACAGCTTCCATACTGTCCTGTCACTGTTCTATTGTTTGTAACTCCAAAGGCTTCTTATGACGTCATTGTTCTATTGTTTGCGTACATACGAATTCTGTTTTATGACATCACTATTCTATAATTCTATTTATTATTCCATTCTATCGTTTCTATTGTATATTGTTTGCAGCGTTACCTATTGTGACGTCACTGTTCTATTGTTTGTAGCTCCAAAGACTTCTTGTCTCTACTTGTGTTTCCGAAATCTGTTTTATGACGTCATTATTCTATTGTTCTATTTATTATTTTATTCTATTATTTCTCTTGTGTATTGTTTGTAGATTCACATTTTATGACGTTACTGTTACATTGTCTGTAACCGCTATTGTGTATTGTTTGCAGTTTTACGTATTGTGACGTCACTGTCCTATTGTTTATAGCTCACAAGATTTCGTATTGTTTGTATGTCTCTGAATTTTGTTTTATGACGTTATTATTATATTATCCTATTTATTTTTTCTATTGTATATTGTTTGCAGCTTCACATATAATGACGTCACTGTTCTATAGCAGTAGCTCAAAAGATTTCTTATGACGTCATAATTATATCTTTGTATGACACCGAATTCTGTTTTATGACGTCATCAGTATGTTCTCTTTGTTATTCTATTCTATTGTTTATTGTTTGCAGCTTCCATATTGTACTGGCACTGTTCTATTGTTTGTAACTCCAAAGACTTTTTATGACGTCATTGTTCTATTGTTCGTGTGTTTCCAAATTCTATTTTATGTCATCACTATTCTATAGTTCTATTTATTATTCCATCCTATCGTTTCTATTGTTTATTGTTTGCACTTTACCTATTGTGACGTCACTGTTCTATTGTTTGTAGCGCAAAAGATTTCTTATGACGTCATAATTCTATTGTTTTTGTGTCACATAATTCTATTTTATGACATCATCAGTATAATTTACTTATTATTCTATTCTATTGTATATTGTTTACAGCGTCCATATTATGCTGTCACTATTATGTTGTTTGGAACTCCAAAGACTTCTTATGACGTCATTGTTCTATTGTTTGTATGTCTCCGAATTCTGTTTCATAACATCACTATTCTGTAGTTCTATTTATTATTCCATTCTATCGTTTCTATTGTATATTGCTTGCAGAGTTACCTCCTATTGTGACGTCACTGTTCTATTGTTTGCAGCTCTGAGGACTTCTTGTTTTATGACGTCATTATTCTATTGTTCTATTTATTATTTTATTCTATTGTTTCTCTTGTGTATTGTTTGTAGCTTCACATATTATGACGTTACTGTTATATTGTTTGTAACCGCCATTTATTTATTGAGATTTACATTTTTGTATGGACAGTAAATATAAACAAAGTCATAATGTATATTAAATTATTAATAAGACCTACGTATGTTTTGGTTGCCATAATTTTACACGATTGTAATATAATATTAAACAAAAATGTCAATCGGCTTTTGTGTTGTAGTGATTTATTTGCTTATCTGTCAAAGCAGGTGTACAAACTGGTTATACTTATTTTATACAATTTCTACGAAATAATTTTTTTTGCATGGCAATTATCAAGTAAATATTTCGGGGTTCGTATCTGATTTGATCATATCAATTCCGTTTAAAGGTCAACTTCACATCCGATGCCGCGCTGTTAACAATCATAAAACTGTAAAACACTTTTCGTTTCTCTCTTAACCAGGGTCGTATCGTCGTTTTGAGGATAACATTCTTTCCATGCTACGTGAAATCCATTTGTCGATTTACTACGAGAATCACCCTATAGATTTGTTTGCTGTGGACGTTGAATAACATGTGAGAATGAATTGTGTGGGAGACCATTTTGTAAGAAAGGTGCCAACCATTGTTTCGGTTTCGCTTGCAAATGTATTTCTGTCAGGTGGGAAAAAAACGCTGCTTAATTCTATGAGATGCTGCAGCTCGCAAAACCGGACTACCTACATTTTATTTTGATGAATTTTCTTCTGCAAACAACAGTTTTCTTCATTCCACCTCAGGGCATTTGCGTCATCGAATTTATTTATTTACACGTCTCATTCGACGACAGGCGAATCGTAAATTAGCGATTGTTATAGATAACAATTACGGAGCTGTGTGTTTTTAAGCGTGCAACGCAAAATTTAGGTGGAATTTCTGAATATTTATCGACTTTTTTTTATCAGATGATTTACTAAGAAAAAGCATGATGTGATCTGATAACTATGTTTTGACGTATGAAATACTATAATCTATGTGTGTTGTTGATACTTGTTTGGTACAGGGCACGTAAAAATTATCGTTGAAGTCAAAACGCAAATTGAGAGAGTTGATTGTAAATAAATACATTAAATAAAAGACTGAATTCCTTTGTTAATGCCTGTAAATAAAATGTTAAGGCCAAGCGCACACTAGCAATTTGCTAACTGTAAGAGGAAATATGTAATTAAAAAAAAACTATTCCCCACGAGTTTAAGACTTCAGTATTTGCTTAGCCTTTAGCTATTTTGATTTTGGTTTCTTCTTTTTTTTAGGCTTCGACGATTGACGGCATAAGAAAAGGAGCGTGCCTCTTCTGCCAGGAATATTTCATGGACCTCTACCTGTTAGCCGAACTGAAGACCATTAGTCTAAAAGTCACGACAGTGGACATGCAGAAGCCCCCTCCGGATTTCCGCACTAATTTCGAGGCCACTCCGCCCCCTATTCTAATAGATAGAGGCCTGGCGATTTTGGAAAACGAAAAAATCGAAAGGCACATTATGAAAAATGTACCTGGAGGTCATAACCTATTTGTACAGGTACAGTTCTTCCCACAATTTTTACTTCTATAGTGCTTAACAAAAAAATAAGTATGTATACAGGATGTTTCTTCACCACATAGTAGTGTTAAGGGTTAACTTTAGTAATTTTTCCTTCATTTTATTCCCAGGATAAAGAAGTTGCCACATTAATCGAAAACCTATACAGTAAATTGAAGTTAGTGTTAGTAAAGAAGGACGAAAACAAAAGCGCAACGTTGAACGCCCACCTGAGGCGAATCGACGAACACCTCCGAAAGAGGGGCACTCGTTTCCTAACAGGCGACACAATGTGTTGCTTCGACTGCGAGCTGATGCCTAGGCTGCAACATATCCGCGTGGCGGCCAAATACTTCGTCGACTTCGACATCTCAAAAGATTACACCTCGCTTTGGCGCTATATGTTCCACATGTACCAGTTGGACGCGTTCACGCAAAGTTGCCCGGCAGACCAGGACATCATAAACCATTACAAACTGCAGCAGGCCATGAAAATGAAGAAGCACGAGGAATTGGAGACCCCCACGTTCACCACGTCGATACCAATCGACGTAAACGACCTATCGTAATTTCCCCGCAGGTTCACTTTTAATAACTTTTTATTTTTTATATGTATCCATTGATTGCTGAATTCATCAGAGCTTCACTTTCATTGTCTGTAAAAACGTTTCGAACGACCGACAAAAATTAAATTTCATTTGCCATAATTGCTTCTGCCTTAATTTCCTGTTTTCGTTTAAAGAATGACTGCCCGAAATTATTTATATTGTAGGCCCATGTTATAGCATCTTGACTTCCATTTTGTTGTTGATTCTTAAATATAGGACCTTATATTATGATAATAATAGCATATTATGAAGCTGGACTTCGGTTACGTTTACGATTCATGTTTTCATCTCTGTCTCTTGTTAATTTTCTCTGTGTATTTATAGTTATTTACTTACTTACAAAAAAAAAAGAATTAAGTTTTTCTTCTGCATAGTATACTATTTTTGTAACATGGAAGTATTTTTACTTTTTACCTATTATTTAGAATTAAATGTACAGTTTTCTGCAAGTATATTATATTACTTTTTACATATTAATAAAGGAATACTATTAAAATTAATTCGTTCGACACCCTATTACGTCTCTTTAAAAAAATAACGTAATTCAGTTTTGGAATAAAATTTTCTTGTAACAGTGACAAAATTAATTGCAACTAATTACTTAAAACTTTACTGAAAACTCAATTTTATTTTTAACTAACTGGTTTATACGGGATGTCCCAGCAGTGCGTTCTCGGGCAATATCTCGATAACCATTGAAGATACAAAAAGAAAGCAGATTTCCCAAAAAGGTGGGAGTATGCAAAAGTCACTTTGATTATGAAACCTAAGAAACCATGATATACAAGGCAATCTACCTATTGGACACTTTTGGTAAGCTCCTGGAACATTTGGTGCTGAGCAACCTGAAATAAGAACTTCAGGAGAACAAAGCGGAAATATCTGAAAACCAATTTGGTTTTATAAAAGGGAAGTCCACCACTAAAAACAACAAACAAAATCAAGGATATTGAAAAATGAAATGAGGAAAAGACTAAGAACTCGATGGTTTTGCGCATAAGTCAACCTGTATATACAAAACGCTTTCAATACGGCGCACTGGGTCTTCATTAAGGAAGAACTAAGAAATAAGGTCTGCGCACAGACCAGGAAGATAATTGGGTCCTACCTGAAGGATAGAAATTTAGAGGTAGAGCCAGGAACCAAAATAGAAATGACATGTGGAGTTTCACAAAGCTCTGTATTGGGTGGAACATACTTTACGATGGGGTTTAAGATTAAACCTAGAGAAGCATGTACAAAAGACGACTTGGCAGTGGTTACAAAAGGAAAGAACGAAGAAGACCTTGACTATCTTGTCAATTATGCATTAGACAAAATATCCTGGTGGGGGCGGTAAGGAATAAATTGAAGGAGGCCATTCTCGTATCAGACTGAATGACACCGAAATAATTCCAAGTAAAATCATAAAATACCTAGGAGCCATACTAGATAAAAGGCTAACACACGGACACCATGTGGAATATGCAACCATAAGAGCGAAAACGACATTTAGCATGTTATCAAGAATAATGCCCAAGAGACCTGGTGAGGTAAAGAGAAGAATCCTATACGGCGACCTCCTTGATTTTATATGGAATTCCAGTGTGATCCTAAGTCTGCAAAATCTGAAAATACCAAAATCAGCTGCTGAGTTATCAAAGTGTCTTGGCAATAGGGGTAATATGGGGTAATAAGGGGATTATGAATACTAAATTGATCCCTCATCAATTTGATTGCTGAGGAGAGGACAAAAAATGTGAAAACGCAAAGGCAGAAACTAGAAGTGAAACAACGTTTCATTGGCAAGAAAGATGGAGTTAAAGGAAGCTGGACCAGGAAGCTAATTCCTAAACTGGATAAGTGGTATTTAAGGGCACGTGGAGAGCTGACGTATTATACAACTCAGATGATAAGTGGTCGTGGAGCTTATGGAACATATCCTAAAGAAATCAAGAAAGTGGTTTCAGCACTCTGCACATACTGCAAATTGAAGGACGATGACGTTGGCACGCACTTTTTCCATATGCAAGCACTAGGAAAATGATAGAAAAAAAGCGAAGAATAAGATAAAAAAGACCCAATAAGACCAGACTGATTTAATGCTAGAAAGTAGGGAAATCTGCGACCTAATCGAAGAATTGGCAACGAATATCCTCAGAAAGAAAGAGAGGGAGGAAAAAGGAAATTTATTGCTATGAAAATAGACTAGGAAGGACTAAGGAAGATGATTGAACCAGAGGCAAGACTGAATAAGAAAAAGATGAATACAGTAAAGAGACAAGGCCGCGGTAGCGAAGAAATGCCTTTGGTAACTCCGCCAAAGAGAAATGCAGTTTAGTTGGTAGGCATGTTGGTGATTGGATAGCTTTGGGTTGCCGCAAGTCCGATGATTTGGCCTAGGCGGTCATAGACATGAAGCCAACACACCTCTAGGCATTGCACCATCGCCATGCGGCGTCTTATGAAGATTCTGTAAACCTTTGTAAAAAAAGAAAGTCTTGGCGCTTGGTCTGGGCAACTACAGTTCTGGACTCGAATCTCCCCCTCCTGGTGTTTATGGGTCCAAATGTATGAAATGTGTTCCGGATTCATATCGGTTCCTTCGAATTGGGTTTTCTGCTTTTCCCCAATTTGTAAGACGCATGTTGTCTAGTAATTCGATCGCAGCCGCAACGGGCAATATCAGAGTAGCTAGTCTTAATAGAGTCTGACAAGTTCATAGAGGAGTTTGGGGCACCGTATGGTGTAAGCACAAAGAAAATGTATTTAAAGACAAAACATATATTTAAAGTAAATAATGTTTTGTACATTATTATTGCTTGAAAATTTAGTTATTGATGTGAACCTCTTAATTTATTTTACCACCTTAGACAATCCAAATTTGGTTTCATATATAGGATGTCACATTTGAAATAAAAAAGCAGCAATCAGTTACACTGTTTCGATTCGCTGTGTATAGATGAAAATAATTTTAGGTTGTAGACCTCTAAAGTTAAAAAAAGAAATACATTGAAAATTGTTTTGTATCTTCAGTAGTTATCGAGGTATTGCCCGAAAACGCGCTGCTGGGACAACCTGTATAGTTTACGGAATTCAAGGAACGTAACATATTACTTGTTTTATTCACTTTTTAAACTCGTTTACATAATTAAATTTCAAATTATTTTAATACTGAATAATTATTTATTTAATTTAGTAACTAATTGAGGAATTGTTGATGTTATTAACTCCATTAACTTCCTGTTTTTATTTATTTATTTTTTTTTTTTTTAATAAAACCAAGAAGAATTGTTCGCAATATCTCCACATTGTTGAAGAGAGTTTCAGGGACAATTAGTGCCATTTTTACTATTTGAGGGGTCTATTTCCAAAAATTGAGTAATCTTCATTTGTTACTTCCATGTGGAGCTCCGTTCCTTTTTTGTAATACCTTCTTAATCGCTAATTTCTTTAAGTAAAAAAAAAACTGGCACACTATCTTTTAAAAACGAAAGAAATATGTTAAAATTAAAGAAATTTAAAAAAGTGAGCGGCGTATAACATTAATTTTTAAAACATTCCCGCTTCCAAGTCTTCAAAATGACAGCTAAGTATTACATACTATTCACATTCACAGATTGATACATATCCTTTCTCTATATCTTTGAGATGGAAGTATTAGGGATTATTATCATTATCATTGGGATAGTTGTTAACTTTTAATTAAAAATTAATCTCCGCCCACAATAATTTTTATATCCGTAGGTACGTATTTCACAAGTTAAGAGTACTTCAAGAAATTTATCTTGAAGAATCCTATCCTTATCATGTATCCTCATTTTCTTTATCATATATTCTCACTTGCACTGAATATTGCACTCCTTATCATATATCCTCATTTTCCTTATCATATATCCCCATTTACACTGGAGATAAATTTCCTAAAGTGCTCTTAACTTGCGGTGTATGGGTGTGATCTGCTCTAATCTGTAGGTTGGTTTTTAACGATTTATATATATCTATTTTATTAATTTTTTTGGGCTTTTTAAAATATTGGGGGGGGGTATCAAATAACAGGGAATTACGAAAGTTCTTTTTTATTCGGTAGAATAAGAACTTTTTTCAGGAGAATGTTCCAATACTTATTTCCGTGTTTTTTATTTGTAGGTTATTTTTTGACGGTCTAATTTTAAAAAATTACATATTATTTTCTTTCTCTTGTTATTTTTATTCATTTAATTTTATTTTTTTATAAATTACGAACATGATCAGTTGGTTGTTAGATTTTATGAAGTGTTTTTAACTTAGTAACGTGTGTACTAAGGATGGCAGCTTAGCTGCCGAAATACGCATCTACGGATATAAAAATTATTGTGGGCGCAGATTAATTTTCAATTATTTCTTAAACCACAGTCTTTACTAATTTTTTTGTTAACTATTAAGCAGAAACAAAAGGAAATTTGAAAAAAAAGATGTCCCAAACAAAAGAACATCGACGATACTGATTCGACGGTGAATCTGAAAATTACGAAATTGATAAAGAGAAATCTGATGCAACAAAAAGTATTAATTGAATAAAGAGAAAACGAAAAAAAATTTGATTGCATAACAACGAAATATGAGACGATGAATTACATTCGAAATAAAAAAAAAATTAACGATTCTGTTGAAAAGTGTAATTTTAAGAAAAACAAAAGAAAATTGCAAAAAGCGCAATAAAATAAAAAGTAAACCAAGAAACGAGAAATAGTTTATATATCTTTTGCTTTTTATAACGCTCAGCGGAAGAATCCTCTACACTCTTGATTTTCGTTTTCATTTCATAGAATTAAAAAAGAATCAAAGATAAAAGAAGGTCGAGTATTTCACAGTTACTAACAAAAGGAAAACCGCTGATGTAAAACAAAACATCGATTGAATAAAAAAAAACAAAAATCTGAATTATTCATAATTCATTCCTATTCACATTTTCTTTAATTACAATAAGATGGGACGGATTGTTTTCGCAAAAAAAAAACAAAAGATTAAGGGTTTGAAAATAGTAAAACAAAAACAGAAAACAAAAAAAATTGAAGCGTCAGACTAATCGAAATTCTTTTGATTTTCGGTCATTCTATTCTTATTTTTCTTTTGTTTCTTTCCTATCGTTTAATTTCTCGTACTTATTTAATTGATATTTCATGATTTTTTAATTTTCTATCGGAAAATTGTCGATATTATTTTATTTTTCATTTTTTCTTTGTACTTCAATCATTCAATAATTCTCCGCCGGTTGAGTACACAATCGATTTACTTTTGTTCTACGTTGCTTGTTTCTGATTTCTTTTGTTTTTTTCTATCGAATAATTAACTCTTATTACATATACAATGATGTACACACACAATTTTCTTTTACTTGACTTTCGTATAATTCGCAGTTGGAGATTTATCGATCTTTATATATATTTTGTTTTGTCTTTTTCTTCATGTTTCAATACCTTGTGTCAATCACAAAACTTGTTTTTTCTACAAATCATAATAGCGTAAGTGCCGCCAACTATTCGACTTGAAAAAATATTACTAATACATTTTTGTAAACCAGTAAATCACCCCCTGCTGTACCCTAACATGCAATTTACGTGTCCCCTCGGCCTCTGTGGTGGGAAACAGTTTGCACTGAAAATGATGCCTAGGCCCTTAACACATTAAGTTTGCCGCTGAACTCGCTACAGAATTCAGGCTGAAGCGCGATGCTTATGTCAGTCACAAAACTTCTTTTTCTTACTGAAGTCACCTTTTGATTGGCCGTTCTCTATCAGAGCTTCTTTCGTTTTTTATCCCTTTAAGAGATTTTTTTTAAAGTATTTTTCAGTTGTCTGTGAAGGATAAACTCTAAAAATTTCTAGATCTTTCCATGTAGGCGTCAAACAAGCTTTCTTTCTTTGTCTTCGGGGGGGGGGGGGGTCTAGCGTAGCGCTAGATGACCAGAAGTAAACCAAGTGCAAAAAGGATTTGCAGCTGGATGTTATCGCCAGACTTCGAAGGCCCAAACCAACTAGAAAACATCGACTTTCTCACCCTCTTCTTGAGGGGTGTTTTGGTGAAGAAATTAAAAAATTGTGTTTCTAAGAAATCCGGTATAAGAAGGACAGATTCATTCATTATTGCACCTGAGACTGAAAAGAGAACGAGTGAGTATACAAGCTGACCCTTAGGTAAGTAGTTACATAAAATTATTTTTTTCCGAGATCTTTTCATGTCTTTTTTTCCAGATTGTAAAAACACAGGCCACTTTGAACCAAGGAATGAAAATTATAAAATTTCGCGTTCATTCAGATGCAAAAGTTTTTATTACAATCACCTAAGAATGTTTTGGTCCAGCCTGTATGTAAAGAAATGAAGAGAAGCGGAAGCTATAAAGGAAGAAGAAAATCTTCAAGTTTATAAAAGCGAATGTAACCAGAATGCAATGTTGCCAGATCTGCTGAAATTTAGTTAGATCTTGTGATTTTTGACACAATTTAAAGACCCATGAAAATTTTTAATTAAAAAAAAAACATTTCAAATATTTTTTTTATTTGTGGTTTTGCTATTTCATACAGCTACGTTTTTATATTATAGTAGGTTTGTAATTTATGTTTAGGACCAAAAATGACAGCTTTTGTTAATATTGTTTTAAATTCAGTTACAAAGTTCTCTAATTTAATGAGTGGCAATAATATTTAAGAAAAAAATTTAGATTGATTTTGTTAATAAAAAAAAAGTTTCAGAAAAGAGTCGATCAAGAATTTTGAAAATCACTCTCAACGCAATCTAGCACCAGGTAATGAAATTTGTTATTTGCGCCACCTCTCACCGAGTAGTTTCTTTCATCTACGTGTTTCCGGAACTTTCCACCAAATTCGAGAGTGCTAGATGGCACTGGAGCATTCTAGAAATTTCAATTTAGCTGTATACATCGTGTGATATAAGAATAAACGCCACAAGACATAACTATTGTTATTTATAGTCCGATTTGAACAAACGAAAAATCACATAAAATGACTCAACAACTCAATTAATTGGAGTTTCACTTTGCTTTAATGCGTGCATACTGCTATGTCAAACAAGTTTTAAAAGTAACATTGAAAAATCACTGCGAAAATTTTAATTAAAACGAATTTAATTAATTAATTTAACAAAAAGAAACTCATTGGTTTGTACCCCCCATATAATAAATAAAACAAGCTATTCCTAGTATAACATATTTCTAATAAAAACTAAAAATGAAAAAATAACTTAACAACTTATTTATAAATCATACAATAAATAATTCTAATTTGAACATGGTAACAATAATCAATATTTATTTAATTTATTATTAATTTGGCATAATATTATTTTCTATTAGAAACTTCCGGTATAAACTTAACACGTTGACCATTCTCTTGGCCTGGCAAAAGCGCTTTTAAAAAAATATACGTAATCGACGCGGTAATTCCCCAAATCCTCCTCCGCCCACCTAAATACACCGGCAATCTGTACCCATTCCTAAACTGAGTGTACCCATTTTTGGATTGATCGCAGAGATCTCTTAAGGACACGGTGAATGCCTCCTGCACTTCGTGCGGATTAACGGCGAGTCGATCCATGCGAAAATCCCCCTTGATCTCCCCGATCACTGGCATAATGGTGTTTCCCCTCGCGGAAATCAAGTTACCAGTTCCCCATATGACGACGTCGGAAGGACGAATTCCGAGCTCCTCTTCGGTCTCCCTCAGCGCCGTTTCTTCCAAGCTTGAATCTTGAGGGTCTTCCATGCCTCCCGGGAAACTGACTTGGCCTTTGTGTGAACTCAAATGTGAAGTCCTCAACGTGTATAAGAGGGAAATTTCGCCGTCGGTAACGCAGAGCGGAATCAAAACTGCCGCTTTTCGCTTGGACGTTTGAGTTTCCGGCATTATCAACCGAGCTTGTTTCAGGCGAGCGATTGTTTCTAACATGTGACTCTCATTTAGAATGGCTTCTGGTGTGTAGGTTTTGATTCCTCTTGAAGCAAATTGAGGCAGAGTTCGTAAGATCAATAACATTTTCTTGGTATTGTTGTTGTTGTTCTAAGTTTTGCACTTGTTACTACTTGCGTACGTAAGTAGCACGTGTTGTTACAGCCGGCGACTTATAGTTCAGGGTCATTGCGTCAACTGAAGTATGGACTATTGTTTTGGAGGATTTTTACTGTTTTAATAAAAGGCAGTATAAATAATATTTACTTTCGTCATTAAAAGATTAGGTTTTTTTTAAGTTAACTTTTCGCTTTAGTTTTCAGATGGCGCTCAGTTATCTTCAGTTGTTAGGCGAACGCGTCTCTCATCCGCCATATTTGATCCAACCGTAAATATCTCCCATGTTACGTCAGGGAAATAATCGTAGTTGTAGTTGCATTTTTTTACGTTCTGTAAGTTTTTGTAACAAGTTTCCTGGTACTTATTTTTAATTTCAATTAATTTTTAATAATTTTTATTAAATAAAAGACGGAAAGTAGAAAAAATAAGGAACTGAAGCACTTGTGCAAAATGGCTGCCACAATATCAAAAATTGACATATTGAACAGTGTTGCCAGATTTTCGTAAACCAAGCAACCGAAAAAAAACCGTCAATTTTCTTAATAAAAATAACTTTTTCTTTACAATTTTCCAATTTAATATGCAATAATTTTTCTTATTTCTAAAAATTCATGCAAATAAAGTAGCAAAATTATAAATCGTTATTAAATAGCGGTTGGCAATAAGCTGGGGATTTTGTACCCAACGTTTTTTTGCATGTCTGGGGTCTGGGATATTTTTCTGTTTTTAACAATCGTAATGCACTATTTTGGACTGCTTTTGACATCTCTTTTTCTATCAGTTTAAGAAATAATTTTAACAAGTCGTCGTCGCTAGATGGAAAGTCTTCAAATTTCTTGATATTTAAAGTTGGCACTACAGGAAATTAGTGTTACCAACGTATAAAAAGCAGAAATCCCTAGTTACCAAAAGAAAATCTCTTTTCAACATCTGTTACTAAATTCAGGAATTAATCTTAAAAAGGAACCCAAAAACAATTTAAAAATACATAAAATACATAAAGTTAAATTAAAAAAAAGTACAACACAATTTAATAAAAAATACAATAAAATAATAAGATTAAAAGAAAGAATATTATAAAAACAAAAGACAATCGATTTTACAGCTCAGTTTAGTAGATTAATAATAAAAAAAACTGGTGACAAAACAGAGGAAATAAAATAATAAAAATTAAAAATTTTCAAATGATAAAACAGTAACAATAAAAACAAAAGACGGTCGGTCGATTTTAAATATTAATGAGTAATGTATGACGAATCCTTTTGGAATTAAGCGCAATTCAGTAGATTAATCGCAAAATGTTTAGAACAAAATAGTTTGAAAGGAGCGGTGAAAAGCAATTTGAAAAGAAAGGTAATAAAATAGAGAAAACAAAATAATAATAATTTAAAACAATCAAATTTAAAAATAATGAAAAAAAAAAAAACAATCGATTTTACAGTGCATTCAGCAGATTAATGATATTAAAAGAAATATTTGAAAAAATAATAAGAATTCAAAAATAATGAAATTTCAAAATAATAATAAAAACAAGAGACAATCGATTTTGCCACATAATTTAATAAAGAAATACGAAATAATGAAATTTCAAAAACAATAAAAATAAAAGACAATCGAATTTTCAGCGCAATTCGGTAGGTTAATAATAAATTATGAATAATAAAAAAAATCATTCGAAAAAATAATAAAAATTTAAAACAATCAATTAAAAAAAATAATAAAAACAAAAGACAATCGATTCTAGAACGCAATTTAGTATTTTAATAATAATAAAAAAATCATTTGGAAAAATAATAGAAATTCAAAAATAATGAAATTTAAAAATAATAAAAACAAAAGACATTCGATTTTACCACATAATTTAATAATAAAATACGAAATAATGAAATTACAAAAACAATAAAAACAAAAGACAGTCGATTTTTTCAGCGCAACTCAGTAGATTAATAATAAATTATTAATAAAAAAAAATCATTTAAAAAATAATAAAAATTCAAAAATAATCAAATTTAAAAAATAACTATAATCAAATGCAATCGATTTTAATTTAATTTAATAAAAAAATACAAAATAATAAAATTTTTAAAAAACAATAAAAACAAAAGATAATCTATTTTAGAACGCAATTCAGTATGTTAATAATAATAATAAAAACATTTGAAAAAATGGCGACAAAACAAAGAAACCAAAATAATAAAAATTAAAAATAATCAAATTAAAAAAAATAACAGAAACACAAGACAATCGATTTTACAACATATTTTAATAAAATCACGAAATAATAAATAAACAAAAGGCAATCCATTTTACTGTAGATTAATAATAAATGCAGTGGATTAATAATAAAAAAAACATTTGAAAAAATAATAAAAATTGAAAAATAATTCAATTTTAAAAATAACAATAAAAACAAAAGGTTAATAACAATTAAAAAAAAACATTTGAGAAAATGTTGACAAAACAAAGAAAATAAAATAATAAAAAATCAAAAATAATCAAATGATGAAATAATAACTATAAAAACAAAAGACAATCGATTTTACGACACAATTTTAATAGATGAATACATTTTTCAGAGAAATAAAAAGAAAGACGAGAAGGAATACAAAATGAAATAATATAATTTTTTAAAAATACGAATAAAAAGAAAACAAAGAAAACGAAATAATCTATTTTATGGCCACAATTGAGTAGATTATTAAATAAAAAAAATACTGTTCGGAAGGAAAGATGACAAAACAAAGAAAACAAATGAACAAAATTAAAAAAAAATAATACTTCAAAAACAACAAGTGAAACAAAAGACCACAAAGCAGAATTCAGTAAGTTCATAAATTAAAACAAACGAGAAAAACTTTTGGTATGTTTTAACGGATGGCGCTGTTGAATGTCTTATAACAAAGCAGTAGATATGATAAAGTACCGACTTGAAGCACCGAAGGCACCACTAACAATTTTTTATTCAACAGAGGGCGCACATGTTTTTGCTTTAAAAATTTCATGAGCGACAGTAGAGATAAGTGTTGTTTATTTTTTTATAACTTCATTAGAAAATCATTGAAAACCAAAATGATAATGATACATACTTATCTATGAAAATACTTTGTGATTAAACTGACGCCGATAGCGAGTGTTTTGATCGTTATGGTGCCTTATGCGTTGCGCCGTCATTTGTGTCGGTACTCATCAATCAACTGATTTTGCCCTATAACATCTCAAGTCACTTTTTTTGTGACCATCCATTGAATGATCAGTGGTTGGTAGTTTTTAAATATAACCCGTCAATATCCAGTGAATCACCTTCACAAATACAAATGAAAAGAAGGCTTATAGGCAAGTTTCAACAGATGGCGTTACTCGATGTCTTACAATAACGCAATAGGTAGTTTTAAAAACTTGCGTAAGGGTCACTTATACAGGACGTCCATTTGAAATCGTGACTCCTGATGGTTTTAGAAAAGGCAACCCGACAATCAAAATCACGGAAGTAAAAAGGGTTCCCTATTTAATTTTTTTTAAGGCGTTACGATTTAAAATGGGCACCACGTAGGTACTATTATTTTTAAAATAAGGCTTCGCAACCTTCGTAGTTTAAGGTTCGTACATAGCCTCATCTTTTACTCTATGACATATGCGAATTGTTACGTAAATGGGTTTCTTAATACATAAAAGAGTAACTCTCAACTGCTCAGGGGCTTTCAGCTTTTAATTTCTTTTTAAGCAATGAAACATTTTTTAGGGAAAAAAAATTAATCCTCAATGATTAAAAATCGACTTAAACCTTAAGTTGTCAATAATCAATGGGTTTAATATTTGACCTAACAGCAGTGTTGCCAGATATTTCATGATATGTGGGAAAAGTTTTAACTTACCAGAAAAGCAATACTTGTATAGCTTTTAAGTTCCTTTAAGTTTTGTGCAAAATTTTTGTTGTATTTATAAATTATTTGTTACTTGAGAATTTTTATAAAAAAAACACATTACTTTTCCGTTTCGTACACTACAGCCTTGGCCAAAAATATTAGGCACCCTTAATTTTCTAATTTATCTCCGAAAATATTACTCAGAATTGTTTTTATCATATAGTCGGCAACAATAAACAATAATTAAAATAATGCACAGTATTTTACAGCGGTTGTAAAACATGCGACAGATGATAGTTCGCGATTATGGTTCCGTGAATAGGTAGTCAGTCTTGTATAAGCGCTTGTAGTAAGAACGATCTTTCCAGTATAATGTTTATTTCATTATAAGTTTGAATATCGTCATTTTTGCTGTAAAAATGCCTAAAAAGAACGAACTTAGTGAATATTTACGTTTACAAATTCAGTTCTCACACGAACAAGGCAACACACAGACAGAAATAGTCAAAAGTATTAAACGTTCGTGTTGTGCGGCACAATCCGCCTTGAAACGTTACACGGATACTGGATCACATGCGAATCGAACAAGAACAGGTAGAAAAAGTTCGGACCGTGAGGTTCGAAATTTAATTCGAGAGTCACTTCAAAATCGAAAGAAAACTTCCTCTGAGCTCGCTGCCAGTTTATCCGAGGACATCGGGAAACCGATCGGTGCCAGAACAACCAGAAGAAGACTTAATGAAGCTGACTTGAAAGGCTGTAAAGCAAGAAAGAAGCCTTGGCTATCAGAAAAAATAAAAAGTCTTGTTTGGAATGGGCTATAGAGTACCAACATTTTACAGAGAAGGATTGGGGAAATGTTGTGTGGTCCGACGAATCAAATTTTGAGGTAATATTTGCTTTATGTCACTTGTAAGTTTGAATTGGTTTGCATCTTCTGCACTTCGCTAGTAAAAAGTTTAAAATCTACGTTTTTTTAATTAATTGTAAGGTATTTGGAACTCCTGGTGTAGCTTACGTGAGGCGGAGAATCGGTGAAGAATACCTTCCGGAATGCGGGTATTAACAGTGAAACACGGTGGAGGCGAAATGTTTGTTTGTGAAGGTCGAATGAACTCCCACACTTACATAATGGTATTGGAAACGACATTGCGGCAATCATTTTCCAAGATGTTTGATGATACAAATATGGAAGAAATGCTGTATCAACAACCTACCACAAAGCCGCAGTTACCATGAAGTGATTTCAAGAAAACAATATTAATCTCCTGTACAATCCCCAGACCTAAATCCCATAGAACATTTGTGGGGGATTCTAAAGCGTAACATTAGAAAGCATCCAATTACATCTAAAGCAATTTTAAAAACGTGTTATTGAAAGAATGGAATAATATTATCGCAGAGGAATGTCATAAACTTATAAGTACTCTGCCGAAAAGAATAGCTGCAGTGATTAAGGTTAGAGGTTGCCCAAGAAAATACTAATTACTTTTTTAAATTGTTATTATTTTGTACCTAAGAAATTGTATTTTACCCCACTCCCCACTCCAACACATTTTCATGATATAGGAGTTAGTAAGGTGCCTAATACTTTTGGCCAAGGCTGTAGTTTATCAAATGAATCAGTCGATTTTTATTTTAAATAAACCTTGTCTATAAAAATCTAATCTGAACGGATGTTTCAATCGTCCAAAAAGGGCACTAGGGCACTTGTAATTGACAGAATGTTATCAGCGGTAAACCAATCTATTCTTAGAAATTTAGATACTATCTAGTATAGGTTTTATTTCAATTAACTGCGAATACAACAAAAACTTTTCATTTTCGAGCTGAATTTATTGCCCAAAACAGTGAATAATTATTGTATGAAATCATTTTGCAAACCCTGTATTTCCTGTAAATATTAAACGTTAATCCATGACGACAAAAGCCACTTCAGGTTAAGACCACAAACAAAAAACAATTTTTTTTGTTGCCCTCCTCAAACACGTTACTCATCTGCACTCATGAACAGATAAGATAGCAAAGCAGTGCTCGCATATATAGATTCTAGCAGAATCTTATCGGAAGTAGTCGCAACGAAACGGTAGTTTCGTACATTTGAAATTACATACAATGAAAATCATTCTGTGTTTGGTGGCACTGGTCACTTACGTGGCCTTAACGCAAGCTTCTGTGGGCGAAGAACCAGCACCAGTTTGCATGTGTCCAAGGAACTACAGTCCTGTCTGCGCATCGAATGGCAGAACCTATTCCAATCGATGCCAATTCGAATGTGCCGCTAAAGACACAAGAAATCGAGGTCTTCGAATTGTGAAATCCGGACTATGTAATGAAGCTTGAGGCAGAAGAGAAGATGAGGTGAAGTGACAAGCAAATATTGCCGACAAAGTTCTTATTGTAATGTAAAAAGTTATTTTGTATTTCTTGATTAAATAACTTGAAAAATTTGGTGCGTATTTCTTTTTTTTTGTGACTAGATCATTATTGTTGACAGCTGTGCAATATGATCGGTTTTCCTCACCCTGCGCAAGCGCGTAGTTGACGTAACATGAATGATTCAAAACGTACGTGTCGTATCATTTTAGCTATTAATTTTGAAGTCAATTTTGTACCAGTCTTACGACTACATGAACGAAATTCGGTTGTAACTTGCGTCAAATGACACTCTTTTTTAATAAAATGAAATAAATTAAGTATATAAACTAGGTTTTGTCAGTAAATAATTTATACTTAATGGACAACACTGTAGATATTTGTGATGAAAATTAAATGCTGCAATGGAGAACGAAACGTCGGCAGTAGAAGCAGTCCTGACGCGGTTCCAACCACAAGCCATTTTAATTTGAAACCCTGAGGAAGTTCTTCTGCAATGGTGGAGAACGAAACGTCGGCAGAAACAATCGTGACACGGTTCCAACCGGAACCCAATTCAATTAAAATTGAATGCTCGTTACACAATAAAATAGGTATAAGCATATTAACATGTTAATATGATTTGTGTATTTTTCTTGCAACTAACTGTATATGTTGCGACACATTAAAAAATAAATTAAGATTTCGCAATTTAAAATAAAGGAACTAATCACATGATAGAATTGTAAGTGTTTTCGACGTTGTTTGTTATCTTTCAATAAAGAAATGGCTACTTTTTAAAATGTCATTAGAGCGAAGTATACTTTCTTTGTTCTTATTAACATTAATCGCTTTATGATACGATTATAATCATTTTATATTTACATTTAATTAAGTAAAGTTGGTACTTAAGTGGGCAAGATCGATGCCTTTAGACAAAAAATTTGATTATCCTTTCTCTTCCTTATAACTTATAACAAATAATAATAAAAAATTTCAGACAGATATACGTATTTAAATGTGTATGAGTGAAATATTTATTTTCAAAAACGTATACAGGATGCTCTTCAATAAAATGGAAAGATTTGAACTGAGTGTTATGTGATACGACTTCTTCGGCTTCTGTTCTTTTTTTTATTTCAAAAAATAAGTTAAAATTAAAAATTAAATGTTGGTAATTTGCTTTTAATTTTGTTATACACAAGGACTGTCCTCAGATAGACTTCATCATCGAATAGAATCCTTTATGAAGAGAGTAAAAAGTGAAGTAGCTTTTTAGGAGATTAATGGTGAAATAAACAGCTGACCAATCAAGTGCTTTATGAATGAATTTACTTCATTTGATTGGCCAACTGTTTATACCGCCATTAATCTTTTCCAAACTGTGACTTAATGTCTTTACTCTCTCTAAAAAGAACTCTATCATGGAACTACGCAGTGTGACATCTAACGATATGTCTGCGTAAGATATAATAATATGCAGAACCAATTTTAGTAAATTCTGAAAAATTTAGGACGACTGTACACTTATAAAATGTGACAAATGTTTGCTTGCCAAATTTTGAAACAAAAAAGTATCATCCTGAGAAAAAAAAGTACCAAATTTTACCAACGAATGTCGTATTACCAATCTTTTGAGTTCGAAATTCCCTACGAATTGAAAAAAAAATCCCTTTTCTGAAAAAGAATTTCAATAGTACTACAATTAAAACTGCAAAAAATTTAAACTAATAAAAATACTTAAAAATTATTGAAGTTGTTAGAGTTGATGGGCCTTATTCTGATCTTATGATTAAGATCATGTTTAACCAAAGTCGTGATTAAAATAAACAAGGATCGATGTAGCTTTATGTCAATTGAATGTGTGAGAGAGTGATGGATGAGTGTTACCAGCGCATCTACGTATATCTAGTCGAACTGCTATTTTTTTGGCGCGAAATTTGAAATAAATTTTTTCATTTAATTTCAATCATTCTCCAATAGGATACAAGATGGCACAAAATGTAAAATCACCCTGTAAGTACCTTAATCCGCATTCATAACTGATAGGATTTTACTACGTGATAACAACGACATAATAAATATATAAGATACAATAGAATTATTTCCATTTCCACAGATTCCCTCGTGCTGGCAACACTGCGTTGTACGTTGGCAGCTTCTTCAAGAGAGTGCTTTCAGAACTTCATAACATTTAACTTTAGACAATTTTCGATGTGCCAAATAGGAGGAGAGACTTTTAGCATCCGACCCAACAAAAAGCGTTCCTAATACAATAATTAAAAAAAAATAAATTTTTTCGATGTGTTGCACGTGTAATTGTAAAAAGTGATCAAATGAAAAATGAATTAGAGTTGGCGATGCAACTAAACACGCATTTAGTTCATCGAAGTTCGTTCAATCACTTTGACGTTTCTATAAAGTAAAAAAACTGTTTTATTTTCAAACAATTAAAGCAGATACATAAAAATGACCACTGCCTGCTGCATCAAGCCACTTTTTAATTCTATGAATAACTGTGTGAGTAACGTTAAACAACTTTTCCGGCATGTTATTTATGTCACAATTGATTAGCAATTAGTATTAAGATGATGTTATCCAAGACATGCATTTAAATTTCAACGCCTACCCTAATTCATTTTATATATTGATCGCTGGTTACCACGTGGCTATTAATGATTGAAACAAATTTAGTAGATTCTTACGTTGGGAACACTAAAGAATTGGCAGTACTATTTTCATCAACGACAAAAGAATAAACAGGAGGGAGTCATACTAACAGTAGTTTCTTGTCCAAAGTGGTAACTAAATATGGCGCACACTAGCATCTTACCAAATTCTGAAACGACCATGAACCACACAGTTCACCATTGTTTATAATATACTTAGGGTCAGTTACACCAAACACTTAAGTTCTGCTTACTCGAAGCGACACTTAGAATGTCGTGTAACCTCAAATGTCCAATTGTAAACACTGCTCAAATTTAAACCCTGCTTAAGTGTTTGGTGCACCTGGCCATTATTACAAAATACTGTATTTTTACATCGCAATGAGCATAACTTAAATTTGAGCACAGCTACACAATTAAGTGGCTCTTGTGCAGGCAGCATTGGTGATTGGCCTATTGGTCTATAATTTTGAATGAGCCAATCATAAATGCTGAACGAGAGCCGGTAGCTCTAAGCTGTGGTTAAATTTAAGTTATGTTTATTGTTTTACAAAAATACAGTATTTTGTAATAATGGCCAGATACACTAAACACTTAAGCCGAGCTTAAATTTGTGCAGTATTTACAGTAGGACATTTGAGGTTACACAGCGATGTGTAAAGTCATATTTTAAGTGACGCTTCAAGTAAGCAGAACTTAAGTGTTTGATGTACTGTGTGGTTTATGGTCGTTAAAGAATTTTGTGGAACGCTACTGTGCGCCGAAGACTTACAGCGGGCAAGTTTAGTTACCACTTTGGAAAAAATAAACTACTGTTAGTATGACTCCCTCCTGTTTATTCTTTATTCGTTGATGAAAATAATGATGACTACTGTTCCCAACATAAGAATCTACTAACTAAATTTGCTTCAATCATTAATAGCCACGTGGTACAATTACATGTGCAACATTTAGAGAATATATTTCTTTTAATTCTGCTACTAGAAATCCTTTTTGTTGGGCCGGTTCGGAAGGAACCAACACTGGAATGTGGTTTCGGGCAAATACTGAGAACTGGCATATCATCCAAATTGTCTAAAGCTAAATGTTATGAAGTTCTGAAAACACTTTCTCGAAGAAGCTGTCAACGTACAGCTGAAATCAATAAAAATAGGAAATGTCAAAAAATGGCACTTTTTCAATACTTTCATATTGTCAAAGTGATTTTATTGCAAATATTTGACGGTATGTTAATTTATAAATAAATAGGTTATATTTTTTTGTCAAGTAGACAATTAATTGACAAACACAACCAAGTTTACAATAGGAAAATATTTCATTTCCCGTTTTTTTTTTATTTTCAGCTGTATAGCACAGATAGCGTTTTGCGGCTCTCGTGCAGGATTTGTGATTGGCACATTCAAAATTATAACCAATTATAAATATTGCTTGAGAGCCGCAAAACTCTAAGCACTTAACTGAGTAGATAGCTTAATAGCGTTTTCGATTCACTTGCACCATTGCACTCAATGTATTTTCATCTCCTTTTAACCTCATGTAATAACAAGAGATGAAGATACTAGTGCGGTCAATCGAAAATGCTGTGCGCTTAATGCATCTGTTCATAATAGTTCTATATTTGTAACGTCCATGGTGTCTATCTGTAATAACGTCCATGTGAGAACGGTTAGAGTACCTTTGAGTACCATCCTTACAGAAAACAAGTATTTATTGTGGGCTACTAAATAAGAAAAAAGAAAGCAGGAATCTCACGTTATCAAATTATTTCTAAAGTATCAAAGTCTGGCAACATTGAACAGATTCCTGTAAATATTATATTTATTTTCTTGTAATAATTATGCCTTGCATATATATTAACACCGACTGGTAAATTAGTTTGATTTTTATGAAAAGAATTTAATTTTCTATTACAATATTTATATAATGAGCAGCTGATACTGAAATGTGTATTACAGGTATCTGTAATCAGATTGTTTTATGCCTATAGATAACAGATGACGCCATCGAATACACATGTCAATTCGCTGGTTTTGTTATTGTTTGCAAATGGTGTGAGTCGAATGGAAGTTACATCGTCGCCGCATCGAAATTACGTTCAAAAAAGATGCCAGGCACAATCCTAGAAAACCTAAGTGGACGAAAATTGAGTGTCCTAGTGAGTGTACTGTTAATCTGCCAACTGGTGTGCTTCCTCGTCGGTGGTTTAATCGCACCCTCGCCCGCTGACACGCACGGTATTTTAGCGGCGGTGTGTAAGGACAGAAACCCGAACGCAAAGAACCCGAAATGGTTCACAAAGAACTGCGAGCACGTCGACTTGCATTCCGAAAATTCCACGGCCGGCTTGACGGCGAAGAACTTGGTTTTTGTGATGCACATACCCGTCGGAATGCCGAGGGATGATTTCTCGCGGTGGCAGCAGAATCTCATGGGGGTACTTCAGATAGACCTAATACACATGCCGCCCTTCACGTTAGATCCGATCGTCGAGTTGATGTTGGATGCCCGCCTCGCCTACCGCAACAAAAACGACCCCGACGATGGTTGGAAGTATTACGTACACGCCAACGAGAAGAGGGTGATGGATTGCTCTTGGGATCACGATAAAGTCGAAGCGAAAATGGACGGGTATGCTTATAATTGCTCGGTGGTTTCTTTGTTTGAATTAGGCTCGTTACATCACGATTATTATTTATTGAATTTGAGGTTGCCTGATTATGACGGCAATAACGATTTTAAAGCGCGAATCCTCGATATTTATTTGCACGTCATTTACATGAACGGTGGCTTTACTAAAGTGTGGTTGTCGCTGAAGTTATGTTTCTTCCCCGTTATAGTAGCTATAATGTTTTGGTTTTGGAGGCGCGTTCATATTTTATCTAGGACACCGGCCCTTTTGGAATACATGCTGATTTCGTTGGGGGGTTCCCTGGCCTTCTTAGATCTACCGTTGGAGTTTCTTACTTTGTATTTTGAGATGCCCTGGATGCTTTTGCTGAGCGATATACGACAGGGGGTGTTTTACGCGATGCTCTTGTCGTTTTGGCTTGTTTTTGCTGGAGAACACATGCTAATTCAGGATAACGGGGAAAAGAACACCATAAGGATGTATTGGAAGCACTTGAGCGCGATTGCCATCGGATGTGCTTCCCTTTTGATTTTTGACCTGTCCGAACGGGGTGTTCAACTAAAGAACCCTTTCTACTCAATTTGGGTAACACCAATCGGCACCAATCTAGCCCTGGCTTTTATAATTCTGGCCGGAATCTCCGCGAGTATTTACTTCATCTTTTTGTGCTACATGATTTGGAAGGTATTCAAAAACATCAGCATCAAGCGAAGCGTTTTGCCCAGCATGTCAACCGCTCGCCGCCTCCATTATCAAGGAATAATCTACCGTTTTAATTTCCTTATGTTGGCAACGGTTGTCTGCGCGGCGATAACCGTGATTACGTTCATTTTCGGCCAAATCAACGAGGGCCAGCATAATTGGGATGACAATGTGACCTACATTGAGGTGTCTTCTGCGATGTACACGGGCGTTTATGGTATGTGGAACGTGTACATTTGTGCCATGTTGATCCTGTATGCCCCCAGTCATAAGCAATGGCCGGCAGATCCGATTTGTGGGGAAAATGGGGAGGAAGTAGAATTCAGTCGTTTGCCAACTGATCCGCTTCCGAGTGAAATCTCTTCACTTACTTCGTTCGCCAGAAAAGCCACCATTGATTAAAATCGCTTACAACGTATTTAGAATTTTACGTCCATTTTTTTTTAAATCGTTCTGAGATTTATTTACAATTATTAATGCTATATATGTGCATTTAGAATAGTTTAACAATGAAACGGAACTAGATACTTACAAAGTCATTCGAGTTTCTCAATTACTGTTGCGAAATGAAATTTCGCAATGATAGAATTACATGATTTAATACAATGTGATCAATAAAGACTGTCTGGAAAAAAAATACGTCCCAAGAAGGATTACGTATATCAATGTTTAGGTCTGATTTACGTATATACAACTGTATGACCTGAAGTTGTTTGCCTTATTTCACTTTCTGTTCATTGGTGTTCACCAACGATTTTTTTAATATTTGTTTATTCACTTCGTTGCTATACAAAGTTATTTTAATCCAATCAAACAAAACATTTAAAATAAATCTGATCTGCAGTCCTGTACTATTAAAACGAGGCATGTTGTTCTAGATACCTTCCTATAAACTAATATAGCGACACGGACCGTCATTATTGATCGCATTGTATTTTCGTTCCATTAAATTTTAATTCTATTCATACTATTTTTAGACTACATGTTAATCTGCTTAATATAAAAGCAATACAAGCATTTACTTTGGCTGTTATTGCACTTGATTCTATTAATAGATTGATTGCGTCATTATGAATGCCTGTTTTGATTCAGACTAACTCTGTCAAATTCTCTGCTTATGAAATACCGCTGCATTAATTTTTATTCTTCTTATTTTTGTAACAAAGGTAAATAAAAGACCCCCCGTAGATTTCAAATCACGTGTTCAAAAATAAGCAATTTCTGATGATCAGAGTTAGGCGATTCTGTACGCAGTATATGAAGAAAGTGACGTGATATGAAAACATTCTATATTCTATGGTTAGACTCTATCAATTATCAGTTATTTTTCTGTGGAAATAATACCTCATTTACCTCAAAATAAACACGAACGATTCATAAATCGCCCTGATTTATTTAGGTGTATGAGTTACGAACTCCAAAATCGCTTGTCTGCAGCCCAATAGGCGTTTTACGTCTCGCCCATTCAGTGTGCCGATAAGGAGAGTCTCATTTTCAAAGTGTTGCCAAAATTGTGTTGCTTATACCGGTAGTTGACTGAGATAATCAAAATTCAATGAAAACTAGTGTTGATGCGAAAGGGAGGGAGTCATTCTAATCGGATTTGCAACCTCGCAAAGGTGGTACCTCCTTAGCAATTGATAAGAAGCTGTAATCTCGGTAATTTCGTTTTTGCAGGGCACAACGTTTTGCAGCCTCGAAAATTCTCGGCAATAGTTGTAACTTGCAACTCTGATTAGAATGCCCGGTAACATAACCATGGTCTTAACCATTGATTAAAGTTACTTGTCAGTTAGATATGACGCAGTTACACTATAGTTCTGCTGTACTGTGTCACATTCTAACTGACAAGTAACTTTAATCAATGGTTAAGACATTTATGTTACTGGACATTAGTAAGAAAAATGCTACGCCACTATAAAGGTCTCTTTCTCTTTTCCATTTGTTTTACGTACCTCTGCCGCTTTCTGTCTGCCTATGTACTCACTTTAAAACAATTACGTGTAGATTACCAAGCAATATTTTTTCATATTCTGTGACCTTTTCAATATTAATTTGAAATTAACAAATGTACAGTTGCGGTATTTAAAAATCCATACACTCAAAATGTCTCGCTGTGAACTTGGCTTTGTTTGAAATTTTAAATCAAAGTAATTGTTGAAGCGACAAACCGACATTAACGTGCCGCATTTAAATGTTGGCGAAAAAACGCAAATAATTACCTTAATTGAAGAAGGCTGGTCTTCTTGACTCCTAAAAAGGAAAGTGGAATTATGCATTGTGTCATTTTTCATGATTTAATTGTCAGCGTTTATGTCAATCTGGCAGAGATCGATTTACATTGCTCTAATATTCCCAAATTATAAAATATAGCTTAAAGATTTGTTTGCTTTTTTTTTAATTTCGCAACTGTACATAGCTGAAAGTGAATGGAAAGTGAGATCAGCTAACTGAATTTAAAATTATTAATCAAAATCACAGTGTCCTTTTAAAACCTATCAAATAAGTTATGTCAATCGAGTCTAGAAACTCTCGTCAAATTCCAATTAAACCCACCGTATATCCGGTCATTTTCTTAGTTATTTCCCAAGTTCAGTGGAGATTTTTTGAAAAAGAACAGGGAGTCGTAGGAGACACAGTAAATATGTATATTATGAAGGCTTTAAAAAGAGCCTTTTTTTATTTAGGTCCAAATGCAGAGACGCTGCTCGCACTCCACTGACACTCAAACTTGACGTTTGACATTAGTTGAAATTGAAATTTGCTTTTATATTGACTCGTACAATCAAGTTTGTGGCCAGTATTATGAAAAATGTTAATTTTTCCCTTTAAATTGAAGGTTTGTGTAAAACTGACTGTCAAACACCCAATAACTTTGTCAGTTTTTGGCGGGCAATATTCAAATTACTCCTCCTAGTTTAAAAATAGACTATAGAATCCTTAAAGTGAAAATTAAAGCTTTCCTGAATTACAAATTAACATCGAACTGTCTATTTGTGAGTGAATGGCGTTTCTGAATTTATGTCTTAATAAGAAAACAAAAGAAGATCGACCGTATATTACCAAAATATGTAAAAACAAATTAATTTGAAGTTGGATTTTTTTTTTAAATTAATGTTAAAAAGAAAACAAAAACGTGTAGTAAATTGAATTAAAAAAAAATACAATTAACTTAAAAAAATGAAATTAAAATTAAGAAAACAAACGACGATCGTTAGATAAGTAATGTACGGCTACGGAAAAGGGACAAACAATTAAAAATATTAATTTTTTTATTTACGATAGCAAAAGAATATTCACTGTATATTCCAAAAATGGACAACTCTTAAATATTTTTATTTACGAAGTAAACTGTTTGATAACTAAAAAGTAACAATAAAAAGAAAACAAGGGCGTTCAAATAAATAAATTTCTAGAGGAAAAACAAAAAAGTTTTTGACAAGAAAAAAACAAAATTGAAATTCAGAAGAAGACAAAAGATGATCGGTTAGATAAATAATTTACGACAAAAGGACAATTGAAAAGATCAATTTTTTTATTTAAAATAACAAAAGAAGGTCGGCAATACGTATGTTTATTCCAAAAGTGGACAATTTCTAAAGTTCTTTTAAAAAAATTACATAAAATAATTTAAAAAAAAAACGGACACTAAAATTGATAGCTTCAAAAGAAGATTGACTTTGTATTTCTACATACAAACAAAACTCTGAACTTTGATTAAAAAAATGATAAAAAAATTGACAGAAAAAGGAAATTTACAAAGAGAAAACAAAAGCGTTCGATAAATTGAATGAAAAATACTTGACTGAATAAATTCCTGGAAGAAAAATAAGGAAGTTTTTGACTAAAAAAAAGGACAAAGCAAAATTAAAATTCAGAAAACAAAAGATGATCGATCTATCGGTTAGATTGAAAAGATTTTATTTTTTATTTCAAGTAACAAAAGAAGAATACGGGTGAAACGTCACATTGCCACATGCATTCGTAATAAAGCATGATGAAGATTGTCGAAAATAAAAACGAAAGCACATTTGTTCCAGGATGAGATCCTATTTGTCAGCCAATAGGAGCGAATGACGTTTCGCTTTAATTCGTCGAGGGACGGCCGAAATTTTGTTTTTTTTTTGACGACCGTCATCGTTGCTTTTTGTCATCTGTCATCGTGACATGATTTGTTGATCACTAAACAATTTGTGAGCCTCCACAAAACTAACACACGAGAATTAAAACGCGTAAAAAAATTAAAAAATAATTAATTGTTTAAAAAACTGACCCAAAAATTAAATAAATAATTAAAATTAACGAAAGCAATTTCAAATAATAAAGGCAGTGGAAAATTCAAGTTTTCACAAAAAAAATGTAATTAATATGGAATGCAGAATATGATAAGAAGAATAATGAAAGAAAACAATGTACAGAATAAATTCAGGGGCAAAGAGAACGAAGAAAAATAAGAAAACGACTAAGAAGACAGAAAGACGACGTGAAAGATTTAAAAAAATTATCGGAAGTGGCACAAATAATTGACAAAACAAAGTCAGTGAAAATTTAAAAAAAGTTTAATAAAAAAATTTTGTGTCATAAAAAAATATAAAATTAAAAAAAATAACACAAAGAATATCCATTCGTGAATTAAAAAAAGAAGAAAAGAAGCTGAAAGCTCGGACCGAAATGGTCTACAATAACAAACGAAGGAGCTGAAAGCTCAGGAAGAAATATAGTTTTACAATAACAAACGAAGTTGAATATATTCGGAAGAAAAACCTGAAATTAAGCGAAAGCTCAGGATGAGATAGAACTCGGAACTCAAATCCAGTAATAACTGACAGTCTAAATTGTATGTGCAGGATTAGCTTCACAATAGATACCTTATTCTGAGCTTTTTGCACTTCCAAGTGTGAATAATTGAAATAGTTCTGAACATACCAAACTCTAGTAAGCTTTCGTGAAAAAACTATGGATAGAAGATGCCAAAAGCTTAGGGTGAACTTTCAAGTACGAAGAAATTATGTTGTTCATGAATCCAGCAAATTTTTCATAAAGAAACGCGAACCGTTTTTCTTTTTTAATTGGGTCGAAAGAGCTCAGGATAAAACTTTTCGTAGAAGAAAAATTCCTGGCAGCTTAAGCGCAAGCTCAGGATGAGCGAATAGTGTCTTGTTCCAGAACAGGAGAATTCAAACAATTTCGTATGTACTCGTACTTCACATGAAATGAAGTGAAGGTCACGGCGAGATTTTTTTACGCTTTTAGCTAAAAGCTCAGGACGAGAGAGAGAGAGAAAATATATTCCTGTAGAATTAACGAGAGTCCCTCAAACCAAGACGACAGTTACGTACAGGAACTTTCTTTAAACGGGAATTAAAGCTCAGGATTAAATTGACAAGTTTTTGCCTTCATTCATAACACAAGTATTTTTAGTCCTTCCTATTACGAGCTTTCAGCATTTCCTGACTCCCTGTACCGTCTAGAATGTTCGTTATTGGAAAGGCCACGTCCTGACCTTTAAATAAATTCTTTTATTTATTTCTTTCAGTCCTCGATTATGAAGGTGAGAAACTTCGCCGCTTTTAATGGAATTAAAACAGGAAAACCTCCGCGTGCCCTAAGTACATACGTACAAGAAATTAAAATTACTTTCACAGTTGACTGTAAGATGGCGCTCCACAACTACTATGCGCTTTTTAAAGATTATTTTAAACTTTTGCGTGCCAATTTTAGAATTTGTATGTCATTTTGAATAACAGATGGCACTAATCCAACCAAAATTGTGAATATAAGATTCTTTAATGAGAATGAGTAAATAGGGTTGGCCATGCTGTGTTACACAAAAATAATTAATTTCTGTTTTTTTTAATAATAAGTCAGAACGTAAAGTATCATCTTGAATAAAAAACTATTTATAAAATTATGGACAACGAAAGTGTTACAAAAAAAAAAACAGTTAACAGTTTCTCAATTGTAATGTTGACAGCTTCGACTTGGCGCACACACGGGGGCGGTAGTGAGGACTGATGCTGTTACCTCTACATTATTCTTTACTCTAAGGTCGCAAGTATATGATCTCTTTATTTTAAATATTTATTTAATGTCTGCTCTTGACGATTGCAGTGTGTCTAATTCCGTTTCATGTTTACTGTTGACTGACAAAAGGGGCAGCTACTGATAGATTTGCCGAAAAAAAAATACACTGAATGTGATGTTGTACGTCTCGAATCATCTCCTGTATATTAATTGTTAACCAATTATCTTCTGTTAAGTAATTTATATTATAATTTTTAATTACAATAATTAAATAACTATTTACATACATATCTAGAAGCACTCTTGCTATTATACTCATCATTTTTTTTTAGTGATTCATAGATATTATAATAAAATAAGTAAGTAGATGGACTTAATGTGTAATTTATAAAATTTTAACTTGCATATGTGTCTGTATGATGTTACTTAAACTTTTTACGCAGTATTATATTTATTGTGATTATTGATATACTCCTATCGATATTATTATATACAGGATTCCTTAATTTTTATATATTTTTTGTGCATTCACTAATAAACTATGTTTAATATTGTTCGTCTTTTCCTCTTGTTTTGATTAATGCAAGTTGAAATGACTTCAGAAACCTTTATTTACCTATTCATATCTCAATTATATAAAAATAAAGAAAATTACAGCTACTATCTCCTAACCTAAATAAGTTAAACACGTGGGTTTTAGTTTAAATAAATATAAAATACATAATACAATGTGATAAAAATTAATATAATTTAAAGAAGCAAATGTAGAGTGAGTGAGTGAGTAATAAAGTTGCTTTGTACTTATTTGCTTAAATTTGTAAAGTTCGCTAAATTAAAAGTCACTGAAAGAGCCCGGAGTGGATGGACTATCCAAATTGCTGGATGAGCTGCCGATGCTCTCGCACGCCTCCAAAAATAACTCGGGGTTTACCATCTCCATCACTCGCCAGGCTAATGTTTTTCCTGGAAGATAAAAGTTAATTTAAGAACGAAGTTGATTACACAGTTCAAGTGCATAAAAGTTTAAACAGCAGCGAACATTTTAAATATTTAATATAACTTGGCAAACGTTTAGCAACCTTGTCAGTAGTTCTTTTTCTTAACATTTCATAACTGACGATTAGGTTTTGACGTACATAGAATAACGCACAAGTTTTCCCAAATCCTTATAGCTAAAGACATTAATGGCCCATATTCTCATCTTATGATTAAGGTCGTGTTTAACTAAAGCCATGATCAAAATAAAGAAGCTTTATGACAATTTAGTATGTAGAGAGTGACGAACCAGTGTTGCTGGGTTATTAAATTAATCATAAGATGAGAATAGGGGCCATTGCATTGGGCATTTATAAGTATTCTTTTTTCTTTTGAGAAGAATATTTGGGACCATTGCCTCCTTTTCTATGTACCACTACTTTTAGCCTTCCAATCATTCATTTTAGTTCTAGGACTTTAATGATTTATAAAAAATAATTAGAAACAAAACCTACTGAGGAAACAAGTAGTTTCACACGAAGAATTATTTTTAACCCTTTCGCCGCCAAGTGCAAAAACCGTGGTCGTGAAGTCGACTCTCTCGTTGGAACTTTGCCACAAATCCACTTCCGACGTGCTTAGATAAAACGTGTTCATGCAGCATGCACTCTTCACACGACAGAGTCCAGCAAGAAGAGCCTTTAATCAAAACGAAAAATTCAACCACTAGGCCAACAAAAAAGCAATTAAGCAGACGGCGAAAGAGTTACGACTAACTAATACATGTCATATCACATCAAGACTCACCAATTTGCGTATTGCTTTTGAGACTTTCCGATTCTTCGCAGTAATTAAGAGCAGCTTTCCTTAAATTTTCACAGCCACATTGATCCGCAAGCATAAGCACATTGGCAATATTGCTGGGCGTCAGGTTTTCCAAGAGGACCCTCTCGCATAACGTCGTCAAGCCCGGCAAAGCGTATCTCATTGATAAAGGCAGCAATTTAATGACGAAATTTTCCGCGTTGTCTACCTTATCCGTGTAGACGTAGCGGAAGAGCTCCTGCACTAAGATGTAATTCAGATCCGACATGTCCAGTCGAAATTTGATATTCTGGAACAAAAGGGTTTGATTGGGGGAGGGCAAAAGGCTTCAGATCCGAAGCTTACTTTATTGTTTTCGTCGCTGTGGCTTTTCAGTTTCTTGCCCATCACTGGACTTCTGACGCGTATTATGAAGCTGTTCACCTTCAACCTTTCGATTTTTCCCTCTTCGCCTTTACACTCCACCATCGTGTCTGTGAACTCGTCGGATTCTTTATCTAAAATCCTGGCTAAGTCCTGTGATAGACTGTGCTTCTCTTCATCGCTTTGGATGAGTTGGATTTTCACCATAATGTTGACGTCTTTTACTAGAAATGAGAGGGAGAGAAGGGATTACATTTTGAATTACTAAAATCCAATTGAACTTGGTTTTATTACTATGACAACAAGTAATACAAGTAATACAATCAAGTTCAGAGTTGAACGTTGTTCGTTCAATTGGTCCAAACTTTGCAAGTTTTACATTTTATTAAAATCTGAATATTACTTACTTCAACAAAAGCTTATCCCATAAAGTTTCGTATAGTCTTTCTCTTAGTGTAACTTAATATGGTTACTGTATATAAAAGGAGCAGGCTTTGGTTTTGACGTATGTCATACTTTGTTTGTATTAGGCTGTTTTGAAATTGGCGTCAAAACGTAAAGAAACTCACATTTTGCGCAATTGGTTATTCAATACTGAACCGTTGAAAAATGTAATGGGGAAAGAAGTACAAACAGCTCAATGGTTCTACCAAAAGGACAATTAATATCCTTTGTTTCTAGAGAAGTCAAGGAAAGCATCAAATTTGGGGAAAAAAGTTGGTCACTTTGAAAAAGCAACCATCGAGGTTTGGCGAAAATTGTTGTATGAAAGCAAGAGAAGGAAGTTACAACAACTGAAAACAAAATGAAGCTTTCAAGCGAGTCAAAACGTTGCTCGAGTTATAATTGGACTAAAGAAAAGCAGCTGAGTTTCATCCATTATCCTCTATGGGCCAAGCTAAGGGGTATTTGGAGGATTCTCATTTTGTTTTAACCCTAGGATGCAAAACCGATACAAAATTATAAGTAACCAAACACTTTTCTGGACCTAAGAGGCCCAATTCATGCATCCTATGGTTAACCACAGCACAATATCACTATTTGGGGCGAATCCACCTCCTCTATGGGAAGAGTCTTTCGAATATATCTGAGCTTTGCTTATTTCCGCTCTATGCGGCGAAACTTAAGCGTATTTGGAGAATTCTGGCCGCAGAGGGGGAGGAGGATCGCCCCTCAGAGAGGTTAAAAGTGTATTTGGAGGATTTTCCCTATAGAGGGGGAGCAGGATTCGCCCTTCAGAACAATATTGGACTCTGGTTAAAATAACAATTTATGAATTCTTCAAATACTCATGAGCTTCGCAAAATATTGCTCTATGGGGCCAAACCAAGAGATATTCGGAGGATTTTATTTTTTTAACCCTAGGATGCATAAGTGATAAAAAATTATAAGTAGCCCAAACACCTTTCTGGGCCTAAGAGGCTCGGGTTGTGGATCTTATGGTTAACCATTAAGGATTCGCCCCAAAATGGAATCGCCCCATAGAGAATTCGCTCCTCTATGGGGAGAATCTTCCGAATACATCTGAACTTTGCTCACTCTCGCTCTATGGGGTGAAACTTTGAAGAATTCCCGCCATAAAGGGAGGAAGATGATTCGCCCCTTAGAGAAAACAACAAAATATTGACGATTAAGCATTTTCTTAACCCAAGGCTGCATAGCCGATAAAAAATTATAACTAATCAAACATCCCTCAGGGCCTGAGAGGCCCGGATTATGCTTCCTAGGGTTAACCAAAGCCCAATATCGCTATAGGTATGAATCCTAATCCTGTGTGCGAAGAATCCTCCAATCAGATCTGATCTTCACCTCCTAAAACGATACTAGGCCAAGCTCGGATATGTTTGAAGGAAGAAGATTTCGCCTCTTAAAGCGATACTAGACCAAGCTCGGATATGTTTGAAGGAAGAAGATTTCGCCTATTAAAGCGATACCAGGCCAAGCTCGGATATGTTTGAACGAAGAAGATTTCGCCTCTTAAAGCGATATTGGACACCTGGGCTGACCCATAAACTGTATCTGCGATAGTGAAGGGGGCTTCCTTATACTCATATGCTTGGAGGAGAGTGAAGTAAATTCTTAAAATTACTGTAAGGGAAAGACCTTGGGTAGCTTGGTTGAATTTATTTTCAATTAGTCTATTCGGAGGGTTTTTCATTTCTTTGAACACAAGGGTACGACCGATACAAAATTTTAAGTAACGAAGCACCTCTCTGGCCCTGAAAAGAAGGGTTTATACATCATTGGGTTAACCAGGACCCAATATCAATCTATGGGGCGAGTCCTCTTCCTCCTCTACGGGGAAAATTCTTCAAATAGACCTGAATTTCGCTGAATAGAACAATATTTGGCCAAGCCAAGGTGAGTTTGAAGTATTCTCCCTATAAAGGTGGAAGAGGGTTCACCCTTAGAGCAATATTGAGCTCTGGCTCAAAGAAATTTGAAGAGTCAGTGTATTTGGAGAGCTCTCCTCATTGAACAGGAGGAGGATTTCGCCCCCAAGAGCGATATTGGGCTCCGCCAAATATACTTGAGCTTCGGTCAATACGTTCTATGGGCCCAGCGGTATATTCGGAGGATTTTCCATTTCTTTGAAGCCAAGGGTATGACAGATACAAAAGTTTAAGTAACGAGCACTTCTCTGGCTCCAAGAAGACGGGTTTATACATCAGAAGGTTAACCAGAACTCAATACCAATCTATGGGGCGAGTCCTCTTCCTCCTCTTCGGGAAAAGTCATTCAAATAGACCTGAGCTTCGCTCAATAGAACAATATTTGGCCAAGGTAGGATGTGTTTGAAGTATTCTCCACATAGAGGAGGAAGAGGGTTTACCCATAAAGCAATTTTGGGCTCTGGTTCAAAGAAATTTGAAGAGTCGGTGTATTTGGAGAGAGCAGAACAAGGATTTCGCCTCTTAGAGCGATATTGGACTACACCAAATATACCTAAGCTTCGTCCAATGCGTTCTATGGGCCCAGCGGTATATTCAGAGGATTCTCCATTTCTTTGAACCCAAGGGTATCACCGATACAAAATTTTAAGTAACGAAGCACTTCTCTGGCCCTGAGAAGACTGGTTTATACATCATAGGGTTAATCAGAACCCATTATCAATCTGTACCTCTTCTAAGGGGAAAATCCTTCAAATAGACCTAAGCTTCACTCAATAGAGCAATATTTCGCCAAGCTAAGGTGTGTTTGAAGTATTCTCCTCATAGAGGAAGAAGAGGGTTCATCCTTAGAGCGTTATTAGGCTCTGATTAAAAGAAATTTGAAGAGTCAGTGTATTTGGAGAGAGCAGGAAGAGCATTTCGCCTCTTAGAGCGATATTGGACTACGCCAAATACACCTGAGCTTCGCCCAAAGCGTTCTATGGGCCCAGCGGTATATTTGGAAGATTTTCCATTTCTTTGAACCCAAGAGTATGACCGATACAAAATTTTAAGTAACGAAGCACTTCTCTGGCCCTGAGAAGAAGGGTTTATATATCATTGGGTTAACCAGGACCCAAATTCAATCTATGGGGCGAGTCTTCTTCCTCCTCTAAGGGGAAAATCCTTCAAATAGACCTGAACTCTGCTCAATAGAGCATTATTTGGCCAAGTTAAGGTGTGTTTGAAGGATTCTTCCCATAGAGGAGGAAGAGCGATATTGGGTTCTGATTTAAACAAATATGGAGAGTCAGTGCATTTGGGGAGTTCGCCCCATTGAGCAGAAGGAGAATTTGCCCTATGGAGTGATATTGGACTCTGCTTAAGCGAAAACTTGAAAACTAACATTAGGGTTGGTTGATAGTGAATCTGGACTGTGGTTCAAAGAGTCAGTGTATTTGGAGAGCTCTCCTCATTGAGCAGGAGAAGGATTTCGCCCCTTAGAGCGATATACAACTGAGACGAAGGATTCTCCCCATTGAGGAGGGAATGGATTCACCCCTTAGAACGATATTGGGTTCTGATTTAAACAAATATGAAGAGTCAGTGTATTTGGGGAGTTCGCCCCATTGAGCAGGAGGAGAATTCGCCCCATGGAGTGATATTGGGCTCTGCTTAAGCGAAAACTTGAAAACTAACATTATGGTTGGTTGATAGTGAAACTATTAGTGAGAACTAAGAACGCGAAGTAAAAAATAATACGTTTACGCTTTTTTTCAATCCCACCCTCAAAACCTGTGTGAAACTTTATGAGACAGTCATAAACTTTGGTTGGAACAAACTTATTATCGTTTTGGAGTTACCACTGCCCAAGTGGTGATTCTGACTAGTTTGAAACCATCGGAAACATGCGCTTTTATAGTTTTATACTTGATAGAGCTGACAAAATCGATCATTACTTCAGTGGGCAACTAATCATGACAGTTCCGAAATAACTAGAAACTTTGGTGCCTTTTCCAGTTACCACCGTCCAACTGGCGATTCTGATTAGTTTGGAACCGTCGAAACCACGGTAGGGTTGATCATTACTTCTTCAATGGGCAACTACTTGTGATGGTTCCGAATTAATTAGAAACTTGCCATTTTAGACTCACCACTGTCCAAGTGTCGATCCAAAATTCCTAAGCTTTTGTAACCTACGGAAAGCAACTCGTGCGTGTTCTCCAAGTTCAAGACCACGTTGGAAATGGGACAGCATTCCCAGTGCCTTATGCTGGCGTCCCACACTCCGAATTGGAATCGCACTCGTGCCTGTCCCTTTTCTTCGGTTTCACAGCCGGTCAGATTCAGGCATAAAACCACTGGATTTGTCACTTTTTTGCCATTGGGACCTACAAAAGAATACCTTAGGTAACACCCTATTATGTAAATTAGTCAAAATGTTTTTGGTTACTGCTTTTAAAGGTGCCAAAGCAAGAAGAAAGAAGTGAGCGTGTCAGAATTTTCCAAAAATTAATTTCATTCCACTGACCCAAATATACCCGACGCTTTAACTGTTTTGTTTTGTTCAAATTCTTTCGCGGTGAGTAAATCTGACAATAAAACTAATTTATCTAGCGACAGCGCGTACATTAATTTACATTAAGAGGTCCAAACTGCAATGGAGTGTGCATTTGGCGGACGCCAAAACGTTGCCCGCCAGATCGTAAATCGCATGTGTAATCGTAGTTTGAATAATCATTTCTGGATGCGTTTCAAATTTAGAACCAGTCATAAATTTTGAGGAAATGTTTTCCTCAAAGATCACTGACGCAAACACCGAAAAATCGGTTGCGATTTTCAGAGAAGCACAGCGTTTGTTCTGTAAAGCCTTTCTGGCGAAAACTAAGCGAGCGTTTTAAGTCTGCGTATTAAAATGAGCATATGTAAACAATGCGGAATTGCATTCATAAATTTTATTTATTATACACGCGCGGCGCTACTGTGGAATTTTCCATTTTAAATCATTCGTGACGAGCGATTATGCGAATAAAGCAGACGAGTGGAAGAATTATGGTCCAAGCAGATGTAAACAAAGGGAAATCGGAAAGGAAAAATCCTCATATATTATTTTTTTTTACAATCTTATTTAAATTCGTTTAGAAAATATTAAAACCACTTAAAAGAATGACAATATTTATGTGTCCACGACTACTCAATAATCTGTCAATTATTCATGTGTTATGTCAAGGATAATGGCTATCCATAATTCACTACTAGCAGTGAATAATCATTATTCATGGTGTCAATCTATCATTGTTTATGGTGTATAATGAAGTAAATTTTAGTAAAGTTCTAGCAGAACTTAAATTCCCCTTGACTTGTTTACAAAATATTCAAATACTTTATTTTGCCCACTCGTTTAACGTATAATCTTACCACCGGTTTTAGTAGCGTTTTTAAATTGTCATTAAAAATTCTTAGTATTTGTAGTCTTGGACAAAGTATAGCATACCACTCGCTATAATGGCTGTTATTATCTGGGATAATTGCATTGTAGCATCGTATATAATATACTATCGTTTATTTAGCACTTGCGTAACAAAACCTGAAGCACACCAGACCAAAAAAGATCGAAGCAGTTATACAAAGGGAACCATGTGGGGCGTCTTCACGTTTATTTCTGATTGTAGATGACGTCGGTCAAATATTAAGATTGGATTTTCTGATGTAACTATAATTTAAACGCTATTTTAATTTTTGCATAATTTTAAATAAAGTAGCAAGAAATTGTAGCTACGTTATTCAATTGTTTTTTAATACTTTTTTAAAAAAAACGTCCCTAATTAATTATATTTTTCAAGTCGGTCCTCTATTAGAAATCACAAATAAAAAAATTGGTATCACGTGATTAGCTTTAATTTGCCTTCAGTAAAAATGTACAGGGTGATCCACGACGCTTGTTCATTCCCCAGATTTATCTGTATTCACAAATCGACGCCAAAAAAATTCGCCAGCCGACGTGAACGCGATTTTTGAAAAAGTATCAATCCCACCTTATTTTTTAATATAATTTCATTATACATTACGCGTTATTCATTTGTTTCTAGTACATTTTCAAAAACGCATATTTACTTCATTGATTTTTCAAGTTGATCCTCAATCGTGAAATGCATTAAAAATTATAAATTAATGCAGCATCACGTAATCAACTTTGAATTGACTTTAATTTTCCTTCAGTAAAATATATAGGGTGATCCACGCCGTTTGTTCGTTTCTAAGAGTTTCTTATGTTTACGAATCAACGTCAAAGAAATTTGAACGTAATATTTGAAAAGGCATCAAAACTGAACTCTATCTTAATTTTTGTACAATTTCTGATAGAATAACAAAAGATATCCGATTGCGTTATTCATTTGTTTTTTAGTATATTTTGAAAAACTTGAATTGTATTTTTCAAGTCGATCCTCAACTGTCAAATGCAATTTTTAAAAAGTATCAAAACTTAAGCCTACTTTAATTTTTGCGTATTTCTAAAAAAAAGAGCAAAAAAATATTGCTGCCTTTATTCGTTTGTTTTCTGATATATTTTCAAAAATACGTACTTACTTGACTGATCAAATTTTTCAAATTTTATTTTTTAAGTCATTTTTAAAATTACAATGAAAAAGAAGAAAAAAAATTATTTTGTGGTGTCACGTAATCGACTTTTTTTAATTTTAAGGGGGGTTTCAAAATTTAGTTCCAAAATTTAAAAATTTTAAAACTGGACCTACTTTTTCATTCGAATAATTTTTTTGTGGTTTTGAAACATTGAAAATTTGGCTTCAGTAAAATATACAGAGTGATCCTCGCCGGTTGTACGTTCGTCAGATTTGTTTCTATTTACGAATTGATTTCGAATGTTACCTTCATCTACTTCAATTTTTGCGTAATTCCTAATAGTGTCTGCGTTTATTCATTTGTTTTCGGAAATATTTTCCAAAAGACTGCTTCATTAATCAAAATTTTCTAAATTCAATCTTGTAATTTTTAAAACTGAGAAAATTCTTAAGGGAAAACATTTTTTTTGGTGTCACGTGCCCGACGATTAAGTTTTCACAAATTTTGTAATTATCAAGAAATTTTCTGTTTAACTTTCTTAGTTTTTGTAATTTTTTTTGACCCATTCGGTTTGGTTCTCAAAATTTGGAAGTTGACATTTGAACCTTTCTTTTGATGACAAACGTACATATTTTTGGGCAAAGTTTTGGTCAAACCCTCCGTCTAATCGTAATTAGTTCCTTATTGTAATCTGTCTGTACAGGAAAATCGCATGGGTTCCAATAATTACAAAAAATGAGCCCGAGTTTTCCACACCTCATTATACCCCTGATTGTTACGCCACTGCTGAAAGGCATGGAAAGCATAGAATACCCTAGAATAACATGACAACGTCATTCAGAATTTTGGTGCTTGACGAAATGCAGAAAAATTTATCAAAAATTGGGCAAAATGTATCAACTTTGTTACAAAGATTTCTAAATCTATGAGTAAGACAGGACATGTAAGCACAAAGCTCACGAAATGAGATGGAATTAATGAAGAAGGTCCACCATCGGGATGATATGAGTTGTCAAGGCCGAATAGTTTAGAAGGAGTAAAGGTAATCAAGAAAAACAAAGGCAAATTTCATTTGGTTGGCCAAAAGGATGAGATGAACCAAAGTCAAAAGGCTTGGGGATTAAAAGGATACTAAAGAAAAACGAAGTTCAAACAAAACCAAAATCTACGTACCTTTCCAAAAACGAATCGACATGTTCCAGTACGTCGTGACCCCGTTAATGGAGCAGCGAAAATTTGGGCTGTCGATGGTTTCCCTGCGCGAGATCGTCTTGTGGAATTTCCTGATGCGCCAAATTTTCCTGAACACGATTTCGGACGTCACGGGCGCTTCCAGTTCCTCGGAGATGTGGCCCACGTCGATTTCGACGGGGATCTTTGGCTTCTTGCCTTTCAGTCTTTGCGACATGTCTGAAGCTGGAAAAAAATTCAAAAATAAATTTTTTTCTAGCTAGATACTCAGCTACTAAAACTTAATACAATTCCATGACATGTGCCAACCCCACCTTCAGTCGTATCAGAAATAAAAAGATTTGAAGTTATTTAAAAAAATCGAAGGCAATTTATAGTGAGAACACAAGATAAACTTTTATAGGGGTTCAGAATTGCAACAAGGATGGTACTGATGATACTGCAACAAAGAAGGTAAAGGAGAAATTAGAAAGTGAAGGATGGGAATCTGTGAGAAATGGAGGAAACGGAAGAAGAGAATCGAGAACAAGGCAATTATAATTATGAAAATAAACATTAACAAAACAAAGTCACTGATGATAGCCTAGAATCACGGAAAAGAAAAGTGGGATGAATATTGAATACGATGAAGACTACAATTTTGGAAAAAAGAGAAGCGACCAACTTTGTCATAATCCGGCGGAACGCGAACACTTTCAGAGGAAATAAAAGTCGCCTAAGCGCGATGGCATTTCGGAGAAGAAAAGACAAAAATAGAATGGATTGAAGTATTCAGAACGCAACCAAAAGCAAAACCGATAGAAAATTCCATAAAAGAAAGGCAACTGGACTGAGTGGGCCAACAAAATGCTATAGAATATAGAAAAAACCAAATGATTCAGGTAGGTATTTAAAGCAAGACCACGAGAAAGAAACAAGAAAGATAACCCAGAGATAAAGACCAAGGAAGGAATAAAACAGATGGACCAATTTCAGATAGAAATAAAGATCACTTGATCGCAATGGAATTTCAGAGAAGAAAAGGTAAAAGTAGAACGAAATGAACTATTCAGAAGTAAAATTCCAAGAAAGAAAGTGGCCTGGACTGGGGGGCCAACAAAATGCTATAGAATATAAAGATAAATGAACAAGAAAGGTATTTAAAGCAATACCACAAGGAAGGAACAAGAGAGATAGATCAGGAAGAAAGAAGACATAAAGACCAAGGAAGGAATAAGGTAGTTAGACAATTTTCAGATAGAAATAAGTGTTGCTTAAAGGAATTTCGGAGAAAAAAAGGCATACACTAGAATGGAAAGAAATATTCTGAACCCAACCAAAAGCAAAACAGATATAAAACTGGACTGGGTGGGCCAACAAAATGCTATAGATTATAAAAAAGACAAACGAACAAGAAAGCTATTTAAAGCAAGACCGCAAGGAAGGAACAAGAGAGAGATAAACCAGGAAGAAATAAGATATAAAGACCAAGGAAGGAATAAGGTAAGATAGACAATTTTCAGATGGAAATAAGAGTTGTTTAAATGCAACGGAATTTCTGAGAAAAAAGGCAAAAATAGAATGAAACGAAAAGTTCGAAACGCAAACAAAAGCAAAACCGATGGAAAACTCCATGAAAGAAGGAGGACTGGACTGGGTGGGCCAACAAAATGTTACAAAATATTAAAAAAAACAGATGATTCAGGAAAGTATTTAAAGCAAGACCACAAGAAAGGAACAGGGAACAGGAAAGATAAGCCAGGAAGGAGTAAGAGATAAAGACGGAAGGACCACTTTCAGATACAAATAAAGATCGCTTGAACGCAATGGAATTTCTAAGAAGAAAAAGCAAAAGTAGAAAGGAATAAACTATTCAGAACGCAATCAGAAGCAAAACCGATGGAATATTCCAAGAAAAAAAGTGGACTGGACTGAGTAGGGCAACAAAATGCTACAGAATATAAAAAAGACAAACGAACAAGGAAGGTATTTAAAGAAAGACCACAAGGAAGGAACAAGAGAGACAGATCAGGAAGAAATAAGATGTAAATACCAAGGTAGATAGACAATTTTCAGGTAGAAATAAAAGTCGCTTAAATGCAATGAAATTTTTGAGAAATAATAGAATGGAAAGAAGTATTCAGAACGCAACTAAAAGCAAAACCGATGGAAAACTCCATGAAAGAAAGAGCACTGGACTGTGTGGAGCAACAAAATGTTACAGAATATAAAAAAGACAAACGAACAAGAAAGGTATTTAAAGAAAGACCACAAGGAAGGAACAAAAGAGACCAGGAAGAAATAAGGTATAAAGACCAAGGAAGGAATAAGGTAGACAATTTTCAGTTAGAAATAAGAGTTGCTTAAACGCAATGGAATTCCTGAGAAAAAAAAAGGCAAAAATTCAATGGAATGAGAAGTTCAGAACGCAACCAAAACCAAACCGATGGAAAACTCCATGAAAGAAAGGGGACTGGACTAGGTGGGCCAACAAAATGTTACAAAATATAAAAAATCAGATGATTCAGGAAGGTATTTAAAGCAAGACCACGAGAAAGGAACAAGAAAGATAAGCCAGGGAGGAGTAAGAGATAAAGACAAAGGAAGGACCACTTTCAGATACAAATAAAGATCGCAATGGAATTTTTGAGAAGAAAAAGCAAAAGTAGAAAGGAATAAACTATTCAGAACGCAATTAGAAGCAAAACCGATGGAATATTCCAAGAAAGAATGTGGGACTGGGAGGTCAACAAAATGTTATAGAATATAAAAAAAAGGCCAAACAGGCAAGGAAGGTATTTAAAGGAAGACCACAAGAAAGGAACAAGAGAGAAATAGACCAGGAAGAAATAAGGTATAAAGACCAAGGAAGACAATTTTCATAGAGAAATAAGAGTGCTTAAATGCAAAAAAAAGAAAAAATAGGAAGGAACGAAATATTCAGAACGCAACCAAAAGCAAAACCGATGGAAAACTCTACGAAAAAAGAGGACTGGATTGGGTGGGCCAACAAAACGTTACAGAATATAAAAAGACAGATGATTCAGAAAGGTGTTTAAAGCAAAACCACGAGAAAGGAACAAGAAAGATAAGCCAGGAAAGAATAAGAGATAAAGATAAAGGAAGAACCACTTACAGAGAGAAATAAAGATCGCTTGAACGCAATGGAATTTCTGAGAAAAGGCAAAGGTAGAAAGGAGTGAACCATTCAGAACGTAACTAGAATCAAAACCAATGGAAAATTCGATGAAAGAAAGACGATGGACTGTGTGGACCAACAAGACAGGTGAACAAGCCAGACACAAGAAAGAAACAAGAGAGGTAGGTCAAGGAAGGAACAAAAAAAAGTAGACCACTAAAAGAAGGAGAACAGAAAAGCCCACTTTGGGGACGGGCCATAATAGGTAAGAGTTAAGGAAAAACTAAATTTGGACAACAATACAGAATAAGCAAGACAGCGAAAACGCCCTCATTGAATTACCGAGATTATTAATTAAACGCACAAAGTTTTCACCCAATTAACTAATTAATACACAACGATAATTAAAAATTAATGTTCGGCATCACTATACTTTCACCAAAACATTTAATTACGCCTTTCCTTCGTCACTAATTAATTCAACTATACAATGGTACGAAAAAAATTAATCAATTATTACCATCAGACGCACTTTTAAAAACAGCAGGTAACTTCATGCCACTTTAAGTTTTCTTTCGACCGAACCGCGTACCTACAACGTCGATTAAAGAAACGATTCGAATTGGCTTATATACAGTTAAATGTGATTATTTAAGTAAGGCATTATCACTCCCGTTTAAAAATAAGTCTCTTCTCCCCCCCCCCCCCTCTCACTCTGCCTTTGCTTTTTTCGTCAGTAGATCCGTCACGTGACGAAAAATGTTTTCGCTTCTCGTCCGGCTTCCTAATCACTTTAGATACATTATTTTTAGTAACCTGCCTGCCTACTTGTTGATGGGAATGTTTTAATCATTCGAAGGATCGATCTATTTTCATGTGGGGATATAGAGAGAGAGATAAAGATCTCTCGTCGGTTGATTACTCAATTCAAAATAAACGCATGTTTTGCATATAATAGAAAAAATATTAATCTTGAGGAATTTATTAGGAAGATTAGAGTTTGGTGTTGGAGAATGGGATTTAAGTCTAAATTAAATCTTATTGTGTGCATAGTTTTGTATATTGTAAATGCCTAGTCAGCGCCTCATTAATTAATTTGTTTATCAATAAGACTTAAGCTCGAAAATCGTTCGATAAAAAACGTTTTAATGCACAATTAATTTTTGCTTATACATAGGTATACTTTAGTTAATTAAAAATTGTTTGTTAAACGACAGATAAGACTGGGATTGTTTCAGTTATTAAGGTAGACAAAGGATGGGTGCTTTAAGGATTCGCTTCGTTTCATTGTTTGTTGTAAGGATGTTTCCTTTGTCTTTTTTTGTAACTGTAAATTTAAAAAAGCGAAACATTCAATTCATAATTACCATTATATTGAATGCTCAATATAATGAAGTTTTTAAACTACTGTTAGGGACATTTTGAACGAAGAGATTTAACTTCGCACTTCGGGGCTTAATTTTTCCGACGAAAGGCCAAAGTTTCTGTGTGGTTACCTAACGTTGCAAAATTTCGTCTGCGAAATCCGTGATAATAAATCAAAAACATTTCACAGAACAAATACATGCAATGATCGTCTTGAAAAATGTACTTGATAACCTTGATCTTGGAAATTTTGCACGTACGTAACTTGAAAACGTAATCATATCGAACAAGTCAAAGTGCATATATTTTTACTGAAATATAGCTTTATAATTGAAGCGTTTTCTATAGATTCGCGATGTCTCAAACCTTTATCAGATTATACTTATACAGAGAGAGATTAAACTTTGGCAGACAAGTTGACAACTAGAGATTAAAACAATTTCGTATTCATATATTTTTTACGAATGTTTATTGTTGATTTCGAACCGGATTTTTTTAACAATATAAATAATAGGACGAAAGAAACGACAACAAAATGAATCAATTAAGTATTTTACGTAAATACGTTGCGTATGATTTTCTTTTTAGTTACAATTATAATAATCAATTGTCATTATTGTTATTATATTTATAGCGCTCGACGAAAATATTATGATAAAGAAATTTGTGTTTTTGTAGTTGCTTTCTGAGTAATTGTAACAAATAGATTTGGCACAAACAAGTGCAATAGCACGTGTCAAAAAACAATGCGTTGCGTTTTCCGTAAATGTTTTTTTTATCCGTAAATTAATTTCGATTAAAATATTCCAACAAAAACGAGGCGTTTGTTGTTTTTTATTTTGACGCAAATTGCAAATTTGCCAAAGTTTTCTGAATTCTAGAATTTTTGGGGCATTTGTACGAATTTATCAAAATTGCGTGAGCAATAGTTATTTGTAGACTAGTTTGGTGGAGACCAAAGAAGAAAATAACAATTAATTTGCTAAAAAAAGGTGGTATCAAATACTAATCGTACATTACAGAACGAAGAAAATTATAATTAAAAAGTTTGTATGATTTTTTAAGATCACGTCAAAGTTATAAAATGTACTCTGCTGTAAATAAAAGTGAGTACCTATATGTTTTCTTAAATTGTTTGAAAAAAAAAAATGATTGAAAAGGAAACAGAAATGAAAGAAAAGAAAAAACAAAAAAAAGAGAATCAGGTGTTTAAATATCTTTTATTTTCTTTTAAAATAAGAGGTTTTTAATTTCGAATGTTTTTCCAAATTTAAAAAAAATGAAAACGCTGTAAAACACAAAAGTCTATAAAACAATGATCAAAATCAGAATCAAGATGATCAGAGTTAGAATAGATTGTTCAAAATCCAAATCAAGATGGTCGGAATCAGAATCATGACGATCAAGATCGGCATTGGAATTAAAACAAAATGAATGAGGTCCACAGCGACTAATATCAATGTCAAATCGATTAGGATAAGAATAGAGATAAATAGAATTAGAGCAGAATCAAATGATCAGGTAGAACAGATTGGAACCAAAACGAAATTAATGAGATACACGGTGAATAAAGTCAATGTGGATTCGATCTGGATCAGAATCAAAATGATCAACTTTAGAATAAATATAATTAGAATCAGAATCAACAACATCAGTGTAAAGATAATTAGGATCAGAATCAGAAACAAGATGATCAGGATCAGAGTGGAACCAAAACTAAATTAATGAGGTACATGGTGATTAAGGTCGATGACCATTCGATATGGATCAAAATTAAAATGAGCAACATGAAAAGACCGTAAAACATAAAACGTCGATAAAACAATGATCAGAATCAAAATCAAGATGATAAGAATCAGAATCAAAATGATCAGAATAGAATGTTCAGAATCCGAATCAAGATGGTTGGAATCAGAATCGTGGCGATCAAGATCGGCATTAGAATTAAGGATCAGAATCGGAATCAAATGATCAGGTACACGAAATGAATAACATATACGCTGATTAAGGTCAATCAGAATCAAAACGATCAACTTTAGAATGAAGACAATTAGGATCAAAATCAGAAACAAAGTGATCAATATCAGAATAAAGATAATTAGGATTCAAATCAGAATCAAAATGAGCAACATCAGTATGAAGATAATTAGGATCAGAATCAGAATCAAGATGATCAGGATCAGATTGGAACCAAAACGAAATTAATGAGATATACGATGATTGAGGTCAATGTGGAATCAATCAGGATCAGAATCAGATCAAAATCAAAGTGACCAATATCAGAATAAAGATAATTAGGATCAAAATCAGTATCAAAATTATCAGAATCAAAATGAGCAACATCAGAATCAAAATCAAGATGATCAGGATCAGATTGGAATCAAAACGAAATTATTGAGATATACGATGATTGAGATCAATGTGAAATCAATCAGGATCAGAATCAAAGAGACCAGTATCAGAATAAAGATAGTTACGATCAGAATTAGCAGCAAGATGATTAGAATCAAAACGAGCAACATCAGTATAGAGATAATTATGATCAAAATCAGAATCAAAATGATCAGGATCAGATTTGTAACCAAAACAAAATTAATGAGTGACACGATGATTGAGGTCAATTTGGAATCAATCAGGATCGGAATCAGAATCAAAGTGACTAACATCAGAATAACGATAATTAGGATCAGAATCAGAAACAAGATGATCAGGATTAGATTGGAATCAAAAAGAAATTAATAAGATACCTGGTCAATGTGGAATCGACCACGATCAGAATCCAAGTGACCAACATCGAATAAAGATAATTAGGATCAAAATCAGAATCAAAGTGACCAACATTAAAATAAAGATAATTACGATCAAATTGGAAACAAAACGAAATTAATAGGATGCACTGTGATTAAGGTAAAAAATAACCAATATAAGAATCAAGAGAGTTATGATCAGAATCAGAATTAAGATGATCAGGATCAGATTAGAACCAAAACGAAAAAAAAATCCACTCTCTTAGAGAAAAAGAAAAAAAATTTAAAGAACCATACAAGCTATAATAACAAAAAATCAAAACCTCGTTCTTAAAAACCGTAATGGAATCATAAATATTAAAGAAAATAAAACCCTTATCGTAATAAACTAAAAGAAACTATACAATTATTCCCATGAGTACATACCAGCAAAACCAATAGTTATAAACCTAAAGCACTCTCACACACTCTCTGTTTTTCTTGACTTATTTATACAGGGTGACTGGACAATTATTCCGCAAAAAAAACGACACGAAAAGAAGCGACTTGGGAAATATTCTGTGCAGGCAGTTTCCTGGGAATGTGATTTCCATTAATATTAAAAAAAAATATATTTTCCTAGGAACATTTGCTCTCAAATACATGATGCCATGATCAAAAACATTTTTAGCATTTATTTGGTTTTAACAACAGTAACAGTTATAGCAAACATTAAGCACAAAACATCAAACGGAATTAATTAACCTAATCACATCCTTTGGCTTCTATCAACAAATACGCAATAACATACCTACCTACTTGGACATTTTTTGTAATTTTTCTGTTGAGGAAGTTTCAGTTTGTCTCGTTGAAATTTCAGATCATGAAGCGCAAGTGATAAAAATCAACAATCTTACTTCGCACATTAGATCGTTTTCATGAATCAATTCATAAATTTAATTGCATGGTTAAATATAGACGCGGAAAATGACACAAACAAACAAGATGGAGGTGTTTATGAAGACTTTTCTTCATTTTTTTTTCTTCATCAAAACATTTGATTGCGTATCACATCCACTACTACTAGAAAAGTTGGAATACTATGGGATAAGAGGTGTAGCCTATAAATTAATGGCATCCTATCTGGACAACAGACGACAATTTGTGCAGGATATCAACAAGAAAAGTAAAACAATAAAAATAGATGAAGGAGGTCCGCAGGGTTCAATCCTAGGATCTTTGTTGTTCACAACTTTTATAAACGACCTACCAAATTGTTTAAATTGTCATACCACTCTATATACAGATGACACGACATTGGCGATAAGATATGAAAAATATGAACCTATGACAGAAAGTATGATATGATTACAAGCTTCAGAGTGGTGTACATCCAATAAACTGTCATCCAACAAAGGCAAAATAAACGAAGCCAAATAACTAGCTGAAAAAATCTCTGTTAAATTCCTAGGTGTATATTTAGATATTCTTCTAACATAGCAACAACATATTGACAACTTATGCGTACAACTTTCAAAAGCATTATTTGCTATAAAAAAGATTAAAATCTACGACAGACAAAACAACGGCACGTACAGCATATTATACACTAGTTTTCTCAAAAATGTCGCATGGAATTGAAATTTGGGGGCATTTTAAACACATGCGCAAAGTATTGACGGTGCAGAAAAAAGCATCAGTGCTATAGAAAGTGTTCCCCAAGATACTCACTGCAAGCCGTTATTTATAAAACACTTTTACAGCACCAGCTTTATAATACATATATAGGCAAATTTTGCAAGTAAAATTAAGTAGTGATATGTACATATGTGACCAGATCTGAAAAGCAAGGTCTCAACTTGGACTTACATATACAATCTTAAAGACTCCTTCTAAAGATACTAGTTCTTTACAAAAGGGTTTAGAAATTACCCGGAAACCTAAAAACTTTAAGTGTCCGCCATTTTGGACCAGAACTCAAAAAATACATAATTAAAAACTGTTATTATAGTCTAAGTGAATATCCTAATTTTTTTAACTACTTTTTATTTCTTATCTTTAATTATTATTTGTGTACTAATTAATTAAGTTTTGACATAGTTCCTAGCTTTGTGCAACCAATAGGAAATAATTATTATTATCAATTAAAAACGCCAAGTAAATGGAAATGGCACTCAACTTCAAGCGGTTATTATTATAAACAAAATGAATGTGAAAAGAGAGAATTTGTATTAGGTTTTGCTTTTGTTCATCTGCCCTCTTATTGCGCATTTGCGATCATATGTTCGCAGGAATATTTTTTTAAAAGGATATTCTAGTTTTCGAGTTAATTTGTTAATCAACTTCAGTACTCTGTAGGACTATTCAGAAAAACTGGCAGTGTGGCTGGAAAACAAGTATCAGGTAGGTCTAAAGTAAGAACTGATGAGGTAGTTGAAAATGTGAGACAAGTTATGACTGATGCTCCTCGCACATCCATCCGTCATCTGTCACAACAAGTTGATCTTTCTGTAGGGACCTGCAGAACTATTCTAAGAAAGGACTTGCAAATATTCCCTTATCGTTTGACTGCCGTGCATGAATTGCTTCCAGTAGATTTTAAACCAAGGCGAAGATACTGTCATTGGTTTTTAAACAATATTGACAATGACGATTTGTTGGGAACTTTTCTTTTCCGATGGGGCCCCGTTCCATTTACCAGGTTACATTAATTCCCAAAATATGAGGATCTGGAGTACAGAAAGCCTTCATACTTTCCAAATTGGTATTTGGATAGGTTTAAGTCGGAGAAGATTGATAGGTCCAATATTTTTTAATGGCACGCTAACAGCACTTAGATATCGGGAAGAGATTTTGCATCCATTTATTAATTAACTGCATGATGACGAGTTGCAATTTCGATATTTCCAGTAGGATGGTGCAACGGCCCATGCTGCTGGATATACTTTAAATTTCCTTCAAGAGTTTTTTGGAGATTGGATAATTAGCAGGAATATGGCAAGCATATGGCCTCCGCGATCTGGCGATCGAACTCCTTTGGATTTCTTTGTTTGGCCCTACTTGAAAAATTTCATTTTTAAAACACCCGTTAATGATTTACAGGGACTTACCCAAAGAATCATCGAAAAGTGTGATGAAATAAACAATTCTCCCCACCTTATGCAAAATGTTATTAATGGATGTCGCAGAAGAGTTAGAAAACACCTCGGAGAAGACGGAGGCCAACGTTAATTTCAATGTTTTATTTTTTTTGGTTTCAATACATAATGGACTAATTATTGTTCCAACATTGCTGGATTGTAGTAAGGCCTTTGATATGGTGCAGCATGATGTGCTGTATTCCATTTTAAAGTGTATTGGATTTAACGATCATGCAACTGACCTGATTAAGAATTACATGCACCAAAGGAAACAAACTGTTACCATGAACGTCGACCGAAGGTATTATCATTAAAGCAAGGGGTTCCTCAAGGATCATTAATAGGTCCACTTCTCTTTTCCATCTATACTTCTAAATTTTTATCTTCACTGAAATTTTGCAACGCACGCATATATGCCGACGACGCATGATTATATTTTTCTTTTTATCCTTCCAGATGGCAGGAAGGAGTTACTAGCATCCACGAAGACTTAAATTCTCTATTTGATATTCCCACAGCTCATTCGCTTTCTACTAATCCTGATACTTCTTTTTGGTAATTCTAAATGTTCTTCAAACTTATCGAGAATATTAAATATGACCAATTAAAATGTAATTTTTGAAGTCAACAGTCATAGATCTATTTCGTTGCTAGATGTTACAACATTAACGTTTTCGACAAAAAATTTTTGTCATCTTCAGATGTTAAATGTTTAAAGTCAGGGACACATACTGAAACAGATGAATTGGTCAGGTGGTCCACTACCTTCTTTTTTTCAAACAATTCAATTTTTACGTGAATTTAAGAGCTACTTAAAATTAAATGAAATATTTGAAATGTGGTCTGCAGTGGGTATTGTAAATTATAGTTAATTAATTAATTAATTAAAATAATCGTGTCGTCATACCTGGATATCATATAACGTCCACAGAGATTCAGTATCTCCACCTAAAATTCTATAACAAAATTCCGGGTACCTGGATAGAGCAACGCTTAACCAAACTCATGAAAATTGTGAAATCCTTCTTGCAAGAGCATTGTTTCTACATCATTCCAGAATTTACGAATCATAAATATAAATGAAATTAATTTTTTTACATTTTATTTTGACGTTATTGTACTAGAATGGCAATGCACATCTTCCGTAGAGTAAAATTTATTATTATTATTATTTGACAGAATATTTTAAACTTTCTCCCGTAATCTGTGACATCCATTCTGTTTCCTTTTATGGTTAAACAATTGTCAGTGACCCTGTAGGTATAGATTTTCCTAAATAAAAATCTCTTTCTTTGTTTATTCAAGAGAAATAAATACAATTTACTTATTCCTTTCTTTCATTTTTGTTTCTTTAAGCTGCAATTTTTTTTTAAATAAATTAGTGTCTCAATGACACCCTTTTATATTCGAATTAGTTTCAGCGGTGCTCCCTTAATATTGATAAAAAAAACATATTTACTGTTTTATACCACATTTTACATTGTACTCATTGACTGAATTAAAAAAAATATTCAAAAAGAAAATGCATTAATTTGATTTAAATACGAAAAGAAGGATGATTTGAATTTACCGCCATACTAAATTGGCAACATCCGTTCTGCCTGTTCACCTTTGTTATTTTTTTTCTGAAACCTATAAGAATAGTAATAGTAAAATAAAAAAAACCAAACATGAAAATTGCGCCTGCGAAAACCAAATAAATAAAATAACGTGCAACTTAACAATGAATAATCAAAATTTGTTCATCGCAGCCGCATTTAAAACGTGAAATACCATTTTATACATAGATGTATAAATACAAATGGAAAATTTGCCATAACGAAAACCAACAAAGTAAAATAACAAGCAAAAATATTTAGCGCTACATTAACATATCATCTATAACAATCACTGTCCTTGTTAGCAACAACAGAATAAGTGGCTGTTATGTGGACGTACTTGTAGTAATAAAAGTGCATAAATATTTAATTTGGGCTTTACTATCATTAGTGAGTACCACTGTATGACGTACTCACTTCGGTATACAAAAGAGAAAGCAATGCATGACATTAATTAATTAACATAAATCGTTAATACAATTTACTTCCGTTCGAGTTAGCAACAGTAAATTATTAGTCGTGTGTTCCGAAGTAGAAAAACTTATTCAATTCCTAATGACAACAGTTTCATTTATTAACACGTGATAATACATACACACACCTAATTTACATTCACCGCATTAATTGACACTAGTTAGAACGAGTTAGACTCCGAACAAATAATAAAAATAATAATAACAACGCTTTGGCATAGCAACAATAATTACAGAGAATGAGCTTTTAATTTTCTAATATTTACCATTTTTGCTAATAAATAAATGTAATAGAAATTATATTTCTTAATTAATTGTAAAACCTCACAGCTTTATTCTGTTTCCATTTGAAATAAATAAATTTTAGTGAAGCGAAGGCGAATACATTTTTTTTATTTAAAAAGGAAGGAAGAGGATATTTCGATGAAACAAACGAGCACACTAGTAGTAGGCTGGATTCATAAAATGATTTGCATTAATTTAAATATAATATCAACCTCATTTTTGCAAATAAAATTATATAAGAGCTATGAACACGTTGACAGCATAATTTACAAATCTTGTAAATCAGACTTTTTTTTTGTTAATCTGATTTGCAATGCTCTCAGCCATGATTTACAAGTTTTTATGATGGTCTTATCTGTTTTATCTAAAAGGAAATAAGCAAGCGTGTGATATAAACGCGGGCCACGTAAATAAAATTGTGTTATTTGATTTTGTATTAACCAAAAGATAACAAAACAAAGCAACGAAGGCTGTAGGGCATTTTTTTTCGTATTGTCTAATCGCATACGTGACTAAATTTATTATTTACAATTTAAAACAAAGAAAGAAATTAGAGTATTAAACGCTTTTCATTGAATTGAATTGAAGTTTCTTCAAAATTCCCCTTTATTTTGTAAACACGGAAATCGGGGCCAAAATTCCTTCATCTCTTAAGTGAGAAATAAATACATTCATTTTAATTGGATTTTGTTCTGTTTATAGTGATTTTTTAAATTAAATTCTTGCCATGAAATCTGGACGGCACGTCTTAGCTTAAGTGAAAAGTATGTCATCCACTCCTTGATACTGTTTGACAGTAAAGCTAAGACATGCCGTCTAAATTCCACAGGAGTTGATAAAAATTTTAAAAATCACTTGGTATACTATACACTATGTTATAATTAATGCTATTATTACCGAGGAGCGAGTGTAATAGCGAGTGGTATGCTATACTTTGTCCACGACTACAAATATTGAGAATTTTTAATTCCAATTTAAATAACAACGCTACTAAAACCATGTGGTAAGACTATATGTTAAATGAAGTGGTAGGATTATAAACATTTGCGAGTGGGCAAAACAAATTTTAAAAGCCCAGTCTTTCAATATTTTGTAAATTATTTTAAGGCGACTGCTAAAATTTTACTTGAATTTACTTCATTATACTTCATAACAATGATCGTTACCATGGCATCGTGAATAATGATTATTTATTCACTGCTGGTAGTGAACTATAGTTAGCATTATCCTTACCAAACACATAGATAATGGACAGATTATTGAGTAGTCATGGACAAATTATATTATATATTTCATTTTGAAAATGTATAATTCTCTCAATATACGAGGACAGTAGCGTAACAATTGCAGCGGCTGCGGTGGACACGTGCCCACGTGACACGGAGACTCTTAACATCGCAGAGAATTCAGAACGTAATCGAAGCGTTCAGCAAGAATATTATCTAACAATATGTACAATCATAGACCTCTTAAAGAGAACGTTCGAAAAGTTGCTTGCCAAGTTCCCATTAATTTTGCTTGCAAAAGGCCCGTTCACTATGCCACGCCATTGATACGAAATGTTAAAGAAGAGTAAACAATTTGTTAGCAACGAAAAGATTTATATTTTCTAACAATGACATTTTTATAAGTAATTTTTATAAAATAAACTATATATTTAATTTTTTTGTATACATATTTGGCACTGGGAGCATAGACACTTCTAAGTGAGAAGTAATTTAAGTAATTTATAATAAAACAAATATGTTTCTTCGTTTCTCATTTTCAAACTAACTAAACCTTGCAACTGACATGGAAAACACTCATAAACATTAAAAAATGTAATAAAATGAAATGACAAGATTGTGATCTATTGTAAAAATAAAAAAGATTTACAACAAATAATAATCAAATAATCAAAATTGTGGTGCGTTCACAATAAGCATCTTGTCGTCGCCAAATTAAAAAAAAACGCATTATAACTATGTTCGATTTGTATTTTAGTTCAGTTCAGGGTTAGGTACGTTCGACAAAATTTGTCAGGTAAACTAAACTAACTTTATTTACCTTGAAGTAATCTAGGTCACTTAAACATGACTCAAATTAACCCTGCAAAATAGTAGACTGAAATTTACGGGTTAGTTTGGTTCATATAATTCAAAAGTAGGGGTTAAATGTCATTTATAAATCTGAAAAACAATGTAGGTCCGACATGTGATCCTTGCGGTACTCCAGACGGCACTTTTCGGTAGTTCGAAATGAAACTTTTCTTACTTTTCGGTAAGAAATAACTGCATCCATTTTAGTAATGTTCCTCTTATTCCCAATTGGTGTAATTCATTACATATAAATGTTACATTTAAAGAATCGAAAGCACTAGACAGATCAAAAAAGAGCCCCGCTATGTAGCAGCCACTGTCAATATTTTCATACTGGGTGTTTCATTGAAGATGCATCAAACTTGGTATGCGGGAAGATGTCGGGAAAAGAAAGAAAAGTTTCTTTGTAAAATTTTCTCTGCAATTAATAAATTTAGAGAAAATCGAAGGGAAAGCAAAGTCGCATATTTTTAGGATGGACTTTAAATGAGAATGAATGGATTGTTACTCATTCATATACGAAATCGATTTATTGCCTCTAGAATTTGTAATGTGCGATAACATACATATTAAATTCATATTTTTGCATAGCCCCACATTTGTAATTTATTATTAAATTAAATAAGTTTAAATATCCACGCCATTTTACATCGCTGACGTGTGGCAAAGTTCAATACACCGAGCTTTCTGTCAAGGGCAAAATAAAATCTAGTCATCTGTGTGCCATACAGTTTTTTGTTTGTTGTTCGAGTTATTTATTTTCCTAATAAAATGTTGTTTCTTAAATTAGTGATATATATGTTTTTTTTTTGTTTATTATGTTCAGTTTTGAGCTTACAATCGTGTTAACCAGTATAAATTTTTCAATTTCTGGCTCTCAATTACTACATCATCCGTAATCCAACGGTTGATTCTTTTGTTATTTATATTTTTAGTATCTAGAAGGGCAATTTAATTTGATACTCCACAAAATAGTTTCTAGAAACGTGTCAAATCCTGAATTAATGTTAGGTAGATCATTATAAATGAAATTGAAATTGGTACTTTTTACTTAGTTTTTGTAGGTTGCTCTTAGAGACATTCCAGTTTATTTCATGGTCGCGATTTAACTTTTAATTCATTTTTTAATACAGGCAATTCAACTGCTAATAACAATGCCAGATGATCCCCTATATTAGGCTGTATTGTTGTAGTATTACATGAGTTCTTGTTATTCATAACTATTATAATATAAACAATTTTAGAGGAGAATCCATCATTGCTTATCCTAGTTGGAGTTTCAGAGCTGTAACTCCACATTATATCTTCTAGTAATTGCTTACTTGTTGCATTGCCTAGAAAGTTTATGTTACGATCGCCACTTATCGCATTTTTTTTTGCAAGAGGTTATTATGTTTATGAGTTTTTCATAGAATATGTTGAGGTTTCCATCAGGTGACCTGTATAGACTCACAATAAAACATTTAAAATTGCCCAAGTTAAGCTTTACTGCACAACATTCAAAATTGATTTCTGTTGAAATACCACTGGCGCGTATCAGTTCAGTTATCTTCATGGCTTCTTCTTGTTTCGAGAAAATCATAGTTTCTCCATGCTTATGGTGGTTTCTACAGAAATATGTATTTATTGTATATCCATCCAGCTGCATCAGATTAATATTGTCTTTATGGCACCAATGTTCGGCCAGACAGGTGATATCTGGATCGAATGCTCTATTAAGAACCTCCATTTGTGAGAGTTTGTTAATAAGGGCTTGAGAATTTATTTGCATTATTTTTAATGATCTTGCTTTAGTAATTTTGGCTTGGGAACGGAAGTTTGCACAATTTTTTGTAACGTTGAGTTCTTTGGTATTGTCCGAGTTTAATTCTTCGTTTGGGAGCTGACTAAGCTGGTCGTTGTTTTCGGAAAAGAAGGCTTATTTTCCAAAGTTTCTGCAGAGTGGGTCCCATTCTGGTATACAGCAGTAGCAGACGGAATGATATATATTAATACTAATGGAGGGCATGTCTGAGATATCGTGGTAGCATACGGTCAGAACAGGTCAGTGTTGTCAAGCTATATTTCATTGAGAGCTAGACGCTATCCAAAATCATGCTATATTTGTGTGTGTTTATTAACAAAGTATAATCCGTTCACAAAACTCCCGTGACATTTACAGTTTCATATTTATAATTCTGAGTATTCGGTAGATTCTAATTATATACTGTTTTAACTGACGTAATCAAAAGTCAAGAGCGTTAAATACATTACGACTTATCAAATACATTCAACATTTTCAGTATGAAACTACTGTAAACGTCACAGGAGTTTTGTGAGTGGATTATAAACAGATAACTTAATAAACAAAAATAACTTTTTAAACAAATTAACAAAAAATAAATTCTCTTGCAAATAATGATAGAAGTGACAGTCAATGTCGAAACTAAAAACGAATCTGCTAGGTTAAAACATCATCACTTTCGTCACCATTATTTTAGGAAAGATGAATAAAGAGAAAATTAACTAAATAATTACTTTAAGGGCTAAAATATTTTTGCAATTTGTAGAGCCAAATTTACAGCCCCAAAAGTTGGCCACACTGGCCGAAGGACGAAATTCAGCATTGTATTATCCTCCAAGTTCACAACCTGTCAGGAAGAGACTTACCATTGGGGCTGCCTTAAGGATCAGGTGTGTCAATAAGGCCTTAAGGACAATATTCGGGTAGAAATTCAAACGCTGTCTTAACAGCGTCATGGATAGGGAATTCAATACCGGGATCCCGGAATCAGAAATCCCGGGATTTCAATCCCGAAATCCCGAAATAATATTGTGCTCGTTTAATTATGTTTCAAAAATATTTTTTTCGTTGTCATGGAAAGGAAAATGAACAAATTGTGCATATTTGGACACGCAATGATCATAAGTAGATTCAAAACATAAGAAAGTTGAGATTATTTCCGGCGAAACCGGAAGTCCTACGATAATCAATGGATTAATTAATTTTTTCGGAATTCGCGAAAATGGGGGTTATTTGTGTGACCTGTAATTTCTTTATAAATAGCAAAAAAAAATCCTATTTTTTGTAATTAATATAAAAACAAATAATAGAGTGACTTATGTGCCACTTCTCAACTCAACTCAACTGTAATTGTTTCTTAACTCAATACAGACGTTTTCATACAATTCTAAATTGTTTAATTGTAATTTACCAAAGTTAATTTGCTTTGTTTAACTGAAAAGAAAAAGAAAAATTGTCTAAAAAAATCCAAATAAAAAGAAACGACTATAAGAAACTAAGAAATAAATGAAACAAATAAAAAGAAACGAAAATCATTGGCTTTCGTGATTTTTTTTGAAATTTCGTAGTTTCGTTTAAAATTAAATATTTCTTATTTTTTATGAAAAAAAAAAAAATTAATTTCATTTATTTTAAAATTCGAAATTCGAAAACCTAACATAAAATCCTGATACAAAAAGTACTCCATCTTTTATCTTTAAAGTTATTTATTGTCAATTTAGTTTAAATATTATTAAAAAAATATTAATTTTATACCGAGGGTTTGGTAATCAGTTAATAATGGATATTTTTTTTTCTTCTTATTTTGTTTTATTTTAATCTACAAAGCACCACGTGTACTTTTTATTCAACATTTAAGTAATGACTAGAGATGGGATTGTCTAGGCAGTTTGCCTAAATCTGCAAAGGTTCATCTACATCTTATACAGGCTGACCCAGAGATTTATATAAAGGTCAGGTATTCCTTTTCTACAACCCATAAGGAGCCCAAAATTTTAAAAATGAATTCTCCAAGTTCGATGGTTTCAGCAAATTTCAGGCGAAATACGGAGAGGAAAAAGTAATTGTTAAATTTGGCAACGTTGCTTCAGTATGTAATTAATTCGATTTATAGATTGAATAAATTTGAAGTCTCTAGTTTGCCTCAATTAAATATTTATTTTGCTCTATTCTGTTTTGCTGTTTTTAGCAGCAACTCAAAAAATAATCGTGAAGTATACGATACCTGAAGCTTAATATGTTTTTCTGGGACAGCCTGTATATAACATAATCGCTTGCGTGTAAATTTGAATAATTTAAATAAACACCTGGTGGTTTCTTGCCTTTTTTAACCTTTTCTATCAAAATTTGCCGCCTTTTCTCGACAAATTATTTGTAGATGCGATAGCGCCCCCCTTAAGTACCCTGCCCCAATTAAGTTTTTAAAATTGTAGTGTTTTAAAAAGCGAGTATTATGAGAATAGATTTGATTTAATGTGAAAGTCTGTTTATGATTTTTTTAAAAATAAATAAAATTTCTTTTATTAGTTTACATTTCACTCATAGACTACATGTTTTGAGAAAATATCAAAGGGGTTTGCAATTAACCAAATTCAGGAGATTTTTAATTCTCTTTCCTTACTACTTTGAACTTATTTAACTCGGAAAAGCTTGTTGGGAAAAAAACTACAATTTTTTTTAATCGTCGAAGCTATGCCAATGGATTAATTAAATTCCGAACATTTATTTATATAACTTTTATCGACACATTGTAGAATTTATAACGAAAATAAAACCCACTTTGAAAGTGTAACACTAATTCTTTTCCGCAATTTTAAACTGACGAAAACATTAAGCGATAACACTGCAGCAAAACGACAAAAACAAAACTACTTGCATACTTACTTTGTTTCACACAGTAAATAACTTGTTTAATTATCGAACGATATTTCCCTCGACGACACACAACAAAAATACGACTGTCGATTTCAGCGAAAAATTATGCAGTTCTATACATAAATGATAAGACAAGCGCGATCGATTTTGTCTGCTGAGTGCAACCGATGTTCGCCTATTTGTTTCCACTTGTAAACTGTGTCGGCTTTCCTGAAAGCGTCTCTCATTCAGCCGACGTCACGCCTGAAGCGACGCCGTGCACGTGGACTTCGTTCCATTGTGCACTTTATGTCCCAGACTATGAGGCACCTGTGTAAGTACCACCCATGCAAGGTACCCTATACTTGGGTGCGCCATTGGAAATTCGCACGCAAAGCCCCAATGTCACGCTATCACGGTTTCGATTTTCCCGTTAAAATGTTTTTTCGAGTTACGTAAATAGGTTACAAAGTTAGCAGTGAAAGTTATTCAAAGGAAAATCACCGGAACACTTGTTTGAAAAGTAAATAAGTGAGATAGGGCACCGGCCTTGAGGACGGCGATCAAAATAAAACGTGAGCGCAATAATTTTTTTTCTGTATTAATTTTATCACGTTGTGCATCGATTTGCAATGCATTAAAAAGAAAAATAATTGAAAGTCGTAGTTGATTTCAACTTCCCATATATTTGATATTAATTTATGTACAGGGTGTCCCAAACTCGTTGTGTTGTATATTATTAGTGATGCTTAAAACTGTTATTTGGAGGGAACTGGAACAATCTGTTCCTGTTCCAAAAAGAAAAACCTGCAGGTGCAATATGGAACGGTTTTGCAAAAATGACGAATCGGACTAAAAATGTATTAATTACTTCCAATATTCTACCTAAGCGGATTAAGTTTGGCAACACTGATTTGATGGCTGACGATAATTGATAATTTTAGACAAAAACGTAAACAAAACACGATCGATTGTCTAACAAATGCAAGGAGCAAACAAAAAATGGTCTCGACAATTTGAATAAGAATTTGCATAACTTGCGTTAAAAATAAATTAAAAATAATAACAAAAGATGTAGGAATTCCCATCAAATTTCGACTCTTTTCTTTATTAAAAAATAACATAGAGTTGCCAAAGAGACTTGCAAGTGTTTATATCTCGAAAGAGAAAAAATAAAGAAACAAAATACCATCAATGGTAAAAAAGAAAATTAGTTTTTTTTTTCGTTCGAAAAATGGGACAGGAATCGATCGTCCTTCATTTGTTCTTACTGCTTCTGAAAATTGCCAAAACGACGTTTTTGCATAAATGTAGAAAATTCCTTTGCAAATCTTCTTGATAAAGAAAAACGCGATTTTTATGTTTAATAATAATAATTAAAGTAGATTCTTGTCCGATGAAATTTCGTAATAAATTATTTTAAAACGGCCGTCTTTTGTTTCTGTTCTTTAATTTTGTGCATTTTTAATGTTTTTCTTTACGTTTCTTTTTTAAAATTTTTATTTTTATTTGTCCATTATTTTCTTTCTTCTTTTTTTAACTTCTGCCTGTATGGATACTTTTATATTTGCAATTGCTTAGCGAATAATCGTTGGTTGTAGATGTCTCTTTTCTATTCTGTTCTTCTCTGGTGAATTTGTGCTTTTTAATCCTTCACTTTTTTGCCTATTCTTCCATTCTTCCATTTACACATTTTTCGTTCGTTGTTTATTCTACCTGTTGGAGTTCTATTTTGTTAGAGCAAACCGTCTATCACTTTTGCTTCCAGATCCATCCTTGACCAGAATAATCAAAATTTTTTGCGTATTCTTTTTATTCCCTTTTCTTTCTTTTCCTTTTGGTTATTTCTGTCTTCCTATCTGTTGTTTTATCATTTTCGTCGTTTCAATTTCCTCTTCAAACCCATCCCATCTCGTCTTCACTCGTCTACTTTATTTCGCAAGTTCTTCTTTACGCATTTGCCTGCTTTCTGTTTATGTTTTTTATTTGTATCTTTGAATTTTGAGTCTGGTTTTTGATAACAATTTTAAGTGTATTTATCTACAAATAAAAAAAATGTGTTGTGTTTTATTTGACAAAAAGAAATAAAATAAAGAGATAATCTAAAGAAGATATGATTTTTATTCCTCACCTAATTTCCTCAATTGTCGGGGGGAGGGGGGTGTTTGACGGTTGCGACTGACTTGATGTTTTATTTCTTCTTCGGTATTCGCCTTACAAACTGGGGAAACAGAAAACCCAGTTCCAAGGAGTCGATATTAATCCGAACACGATTCAGGCCATGAGAATTCTATTCCTTACATAGAACCTACACGCACTAGGAGGGGATTTCGAAGCCTCACCCAATTGTTGCCCCCCCTCCAAGTGCCAAGCCAGTTGGATCATTTCTTTTAGGAATTTCAAGACGCTTACTTCAATAATAATAAAAACATTAATCAAATTATACAGGTACTCAACATTAAATCCTGAAAGCACTTGAATTGCGTTTCAAAAACGCGGACAAGTATAATTTAGAAATGAAAAGAAGAAGAAATAAAAAAATATTTATTGTGTTACGCATATAAAAATGTAATAAAACGCTTATCACAATAGTCTGCCTAAAATTAGTTAATAATAAAAAAAAAAAACAAAAACAAGAAAACAAAAATGATCCTACATGAAGACTATTATACAACACTATGCATTTTATACTAACAATAAGATTAATAATCAAGTAATAGGTAACAAACAATTTTAATTGATTTTTTTTGTAATTAAAGTGCTTAATTTAAAATTATAAATTGTGGCAATCTTATTTTTTCAGATTACCTTATTTTTTTATTAGATTTGGTTCAATTTCCTCTATCACGCAGTAAATTGTATCAAAAATTTTGATTGAATCAAAACTTGTCTAAAAAAATAAAACGTGTTCTATTTCCAAACAATATTTGCAGTTGCAGTAGAAATTGAACCAAATCTTCTTCAACTAAAATAGCCTCAATACAATGGACGATGGCAAGTTTATTTCAGAAAGAAATTTTTATGTCTTGAAAATTAATGGTTCTTGGCCTTTTTGTTTTTCTCGCCAATGCTGACGTCACAGTTTTCTTTTCCTCTTTTCTCCATCCGCTTTCTGTACATTTTGTTTTCGTCGGCGCATTTCGTCGTAATGGCGCTTCGCACAAGAGATTCTGTGACGCCACATTTTTTGCTGACCGTCTCCACGATATCTGCTATCTTCACCGGATCCAATCTGCAGAATAAAAATCGAATGCAAATACAAACTATTTAAGGTATCGCCAAGAGAAAGAGAGAGCAAAGATGAACGATGAAATATTGGATGAGTTTGTGTAATACCGGTTAAAAAATTATTAAAATAAAAATAGATTCAGAACGTACAGTCCCAGTTTACGAAGACAAGTACAAAATGAGAAACCATTTATAAATATTTGTTAAATACTGTTGATAATAAGAGCATAACAATTGTATAGTGAGAAATTAATTTTTATTTAAAGCATTTTAAATATCCCGCCAATGTCAGAGGGAGAAATGGAGAGGTTCATAAAAAATAAAAGAAACGATGACACTAGCAGGGTTGCCTGATTTGGCGAAACTCCGCCAATTGGGCTACGTTTTAGATTCACTTGACGCTTAAAAATTTTAATTTGGCGACTGGCGCCTAATTTGGGCTACTTGTTCACATAATGAATATTCAACTAAATTCTCTCTCTAGTCATCTATGGAAAGAAATTTAAAAATCAGTCGGATTTTTGCTTTTATTTTTTCCTTTTCTCTTTTAGTTTTTCATTTGCCTTTGATCTTTCACTTGATTTCTTTTTCATTTTAATTCTTTCCTTGTTATAATAATAATATTTATTTTCAATAAAAACGATGACATGCATCAAGTGTTAGAATTGAAAGAGCCACTTGTCACTCTTTTCATCTTTTATTTGCTTTCTCCTTGTTTCTTTTTCAATTTTTTTTTGTCTCCTTTGTTACTCAAATTCCCAAAGAAAGTACGAAAAACAACATTTATGAAAGGAAAAAAAACGCAAGAAATTGAAAGTAAATTTTTCATTATTTAATTTCTGAAAAATGGTAAACAATTAAAAACGAAAAAAATTAAGAACTTTTTTGAAATGGAAAAAAAAATTCCTAAAGAAAGTAAAATAAAAAACAAAAGACAATCACAATAAAAGAAAAATAAAACCTCAAACGAACTGTAGATTTAAACATTCTTTAAAAAATAATAATAAACATTCAAGACCCAAATTCACACAAAAAGACAATGAAGTGAAAAAAAAACTTCTGAAGAAAATGAGAAAAATAAATGACGATCGTAATATTCCCACAATAATGAGGAATGCAGAAAATTCCTGCTCATATAATTTCAAATAACGTAGATAACAAATAAAAACAAAAAAAATGATTGATTATTGGAGAAATGTAATTGGCGTAGGAAAGAAAGAAAACTTCAAATAAATAACTTCAAAAGAAAAACAAATTATTACGAAAGAAAAGAAGGCAACAAAACAAATGACGATTGTAACAGCAACTTTCTTTTTTCATTTGTTTTATTTTCTATTTTGTTTGTCTTTCGTTTTTAATTTTTTCAATTAATTTTTGTTTTTTTTTTCAAATTTTTCCTTTCCATTCAGTTTTTCATTTACCATTGGTCTTCAGTTGATTTTTTCGTTTTAATTTTCTCCTTGTTTTTTTTTCGATTGTTTCTCTTTTCATTTAATATCTGCTTTTGTTTTTCATTTCATTTTTTGTTTTTGTTTTTCATTTGTTTTTTTATTTATTTTTGTTTTTCATTTGTTTTTTTACTTATTTTTTCCTTTACTTCTAGTTTTTCTTTTTATTTAATATCTGCTTTTCTTTTTCATTTCATTTTTTGTTTTTGTTTTTCATTTGTTTTTTTAATTTATTTTAGTTTTTCATTTGTTTTTTTTTTACTTATTTTTTCCTTTACTTCTAGTTTTTCATTTCCCCACGGCCTTTCATTTGATTTTTTTATACATTTCATTTTTTCCATGTTTTTTACTTGTCTCATTTCATTCTTCATTTGCTTTCTCTTTTGGCTTGTGATTATTTCTTTTTTCAACTTTGTTTTTCTTTCCAATTTGCTTTCATATTTAGTAACTTAATTAGTAATTAGTAAGCAATTGGCGCCTTTTGATCATATTTTGCCTATAAAAATTTGGCAACCCTGGACACCAGTCTAAACATCATTTTAAACATAAATCTTTCTCTTGTTAACGATATAGGTGCAGTGTGATTGTTAAATGTTGAGGATAGTTTGAATTTGGCCATTAGAAAACAATCGGCGCCTTTTGATGACATTTTGTAACAAGTTGGCACTCTTTGATGACATTTTGTGAATAAGTTGGCGACATTGCCTATAAAAAAATCTAGTAATCTTGGACACCAGTCTAAAAATCTTTTTAACTGTAAATCTTTCTCTTCTTCACGATATACAGTACGATTGTTAAATGTATGAATTTGGCGCCTTAGCTTTCAGTGTAGTTCACGTTTTAAATGTGGCTACGATGAACAAATATTGATTATAGAGTCGACGTTATTTTACTATAACCATTGTTTAGGTATGACATAAACAATGCTATAACTGTTCTGATATCCGAAGAAAAATGGCGGTAAATTCAAATCATCCTCAGGTAGTAAAATATCATTATGATTCTATTAATGGAAGTTCGTAATTAATTAAAAAAACTTTATTGTACGAGAAAAAGCTCCAAAAATCCCCCCAAAGAGAGATCAATCTGACACCATTGTAGGATTTGAAGCATTTGGTGCCTCAATTGTTAAAGTACCTCGAATTTCCGCCATTGTGGCTCCACTTTCTGGCGCGCCAAAATTCAAAATGCATCAATTTTTTTTAATAGTAATGAATCGATTGTATTAAAAATAATTATTCACATTCATTTAATTGATTATTTTAAACTGGACATTTCAGAATTACTTTACATTTTGCTAAATTGCGTTATTGTTAGTGATTGCTAAATTCCTAATTGCGATTGCTTCATGTAACTTTTAATTATTTTACATTTACAAAAGAAATGGCATTGATGACAAATATCGTATCTAGAAATTTTTCTTCGCATGTTTTTGAATAAATAAAAATAAGCAACCAATATGGAACAATAATATTAAACATAATGATACCGCCATTTTGGCTCCAAAGTATTAAATGTACCTATCGCGGTACTTTATTAAACATGGGAGTTCATAATTTGCTTATCCTCAGAGACATATATAAATGACTTACACGAATTATAGAGGCACATGATTAATAACTTTTCCTTTAAATTTTAGAGATCTTTTTATAATTTTAGAGATCTATATAGGCGCTCTATGATAGACATCGTTCTTTTTATATCGTTATCTATACCAGCGTATCGTTATCTATGCGCTGTCTATACTTCAATGACTAAGTATGGTTAGCACAGAATAGATGGCGTTGAGTGTTTTAAAATGGAAGGTACTCTTAATTTCCAAGTCAAACTGAAAAGTATTTAGGACCAATTACATATTGGAACTTAAAGGAGACTTTAAAATTAAAGTTATACTCAAATGTGGAAACAAATGTGTTCCAAATTTATGAACCCCTTACTCTTTTTAGATCTAGAATCTCTGGTGTAAATAATGTAGAAGTTTATCAATTGTAGCTACCTAAGGGCATAATTTAATTTCAATCTGAACTATCGATTTGCTGCTTACCTCATCTTAGCCTGCTTATCGGAAGTGATGAAGGCGGGACTCGGTTTTCCGGTTAACGAATGCGTCGCAAGGGTGCTTCTGGGAAACAGGGACATCAAAAGCTTCCTCGTCGCAGTCGAGTAATTGTACCAGTTAATAGATTCGATGACGTGCCTCTGCACCTTCGTCCTACCCGATCCAATGAAGACCTATGAATAGATAGATATTGAGTGCAACTTCTTTTCTTCAAATAATAGCATATTATGCATTGAGGGAGCAAGGGCTTCAAAAACAGCATTCCCTCCCGAGGTGATACTATTTTATTCATTTATTCACGACCGAGGATTACAAGAATTTTAATTTATTATTTGGAAGCAAAATTAGTGAAAAATGGATGAACTAGTACTACAGAAAAAAACTACCCAAATTTATTACCTTCAAAATCAAGAAAAGTCGATATTAAGTCTACATTTACTCCCTAGGGAATAAATGCATTATTTCTATCGCGATTTTCGTTTGCTATTTACTCTTGGCAGTGAACAGAAAAATTTACGCATTTATAATTGTTTGTATGAAGTGAAATGAGTTTAAAAATATTTTTTTTATAAATAGGTAATATGAAAACTGACTGACCTCATCCCCTTCGTCATCTGCAAGCAAATCTTTTTGTGAAGTTTCGAACTTGTTTGATATATTCCTGGAGAAACCGTTGGCGCTAAATTGTTTCTGAATTGGTTCGTTCTTCGCCATGGGTTTCAAGAATCCGTTGATTTTTGACGTGCCAGGCTGGCACGATGTGGCACCATTATTTCTATCTTCGTTCGTGTCATCCAGCAATTTCTGCATGTTTTTTTGAAAATCTAAAAATATCACGCAATTTTTAGACAAAATGTATGAAATTTTCGGAAAATTACGTTTTGGACAAAGTTTTATTTATTTCATTGAGACAGAACGCCCAAACAATTCTGGAATTTAAACCTAAACCTTTAGAGTTTAAAACAATTGCATTTTTATTTAAATGAAAGTTATCGATGATGTCTTGACTCGTACTGCAATCACCATCAGCTATCTTTGCATAAAGAAACGGCCAGCTTGTATAAAAGACAATTTTTATTACAAAGCCCGAGGATATTAATTAAAAAATACAATGACGTCCTTAACCCTAACGTCATCAATGATTTTACAACAACAAACCTTTTCGTTCAACTTTAATTGATATGTAATTAGTTTTGGAAAACCCTGTATTAGTGAATTTTGATTTAATTTTATTTTCTTTTAACTTAAAGATCTTTAAGAATCCAATAAAACTGAAATAATCATTTGTTTCTAAACACCTGTATTTAATTCTATTCATACTTCAGCACTTCAGGACTCTTAAGAATTCGATGAGAGGAAATCTTCCTTTTAAATTTGGAATAAATCAGAAGTATCTTCATATTTAACAAAAAGAAAGTTTTTAGCGTAAAATCTGGAAATAAATCTCTCAGTTTCAGATTCCCTCTGATTGAACGCAGTCATCCCATTTAAAAGAGCAAATCTCGTAATACATATTTCAAACCTTACGGGCTTTAGGCAATAACATCCGCGATTTAATTTCGAAATTTCTTTTAATATGGAATCACCTTGACAAGTTAATTTGAAACTCTTTTTGCTGTAAGCGAACAAACTCAGACTTATAACAAAATTAAAAAAAAGAAACGAATTTCAAGTTAGAGTCCTTTGGGAGAAAATGTAAAGTCTTGGAGCTACATGAAAAGAGCGCCGACGGCGGACAACTGCACTTAGGCAGATAACAACATCCCTCTCGATCAGAAAGAGTTAGATGCAATCTCATTTGGAACTTAATTAATTAGTAGAGGTTGGCATTTTTTATTTTCTGTGTATCAAATCGAAATGAAAGGGTAACGTGTCTTGTACTAATCTGATGCAAATACATGCGATGTGGGGTTGATTAACGCAGTCTGTTTTCAATGAGTAAGAATTCCTGCAAACCAATAGTACTCCGACAAAAGAAGATCGACGATTCTACGACAGAGTATAAGAAAATTTAAAAGATCGACGGAAAGCAAAAGAAAAACTGTGCGAAACGTCTACGTCATTCCAAAAAAAATACTCTATAAAATGAATACAGAAGAAAATTAAAAGAAATCGGAAATGACATGGTTTCCGGCGGAAAGCTTTTTTAAAGGAAAACAAAATTTGAACAAGTGCCAAAAATAAAAGTTAAATTAAAAAAAGAAGACCAACTGAAATCGATTAGTTATTAGTCGTTTGTTTCTCAACCATTCTTACGTAGAATAGGCGACGTTCATTTTTTTATTCATTCTATTCTCAGCATTTCGACGTCGTCTTTTGTTTTCTTTCTAATCGAATGGTTCAGATGAAATCGTTGATCTTTTTTTTGTTCGAAAATAATCGACGTTCATTTGTTTTCCATTCATTCTATTCTCGTCATTTCGATGTTGTGCGTTTCAATTTTCTTTTGTTTTTTTATTTCTATCAAAATATTCTTTTTGATAGTTTTTTAACTTTCATTCATTCTCTATTGGATGAAATCGTTGATCGATCTTTTTTTCTCTGTTCCACGTTCCTCCAGAGAATAGTCGACGTTCATTTGTTTTTCGTTCATATTCTACGCTAGATATTGCGACGTCGTCAGTTTTCCTTTTGTTTTATTTCTATCGAATTATTATTCTTCCTGTTGGTTTCTCTTTTCATTTATCGTTGAACTTTTTTCTGTTTAACTTAGTCAACGCTCAATTCTTTTCCGTCCGTTCTAATCTTAGTATTTCGACGATGTCTGTTTCGATTTTTTTTTGTTCTTATTTCTATCGAATCATTCTTTTTCGTAGTTTTTTTTTTGTTTTGAAATTTGTCGTCGCTCTTTTTTCTGGTCAACATTCCTCCGGAGAATGGTCGATATTTGTTTGTTTCTCGTTCATTTTCTATTCTCGATATTTGTTTCTATTTTCGTTTTTTATACGCATTATTCTTTCAGATAGCTTTTTTCTAAATTCATTTGTTTTCTCGAATACAATCGCCTGTCTTTTTTGTCAGTTTAACGTTCTTCCGGAAAATAGTCGACGTTCAATTGTTTTCTGTTCAGTCTATTCTTAGTATATTGATGTCTCTGCTTCAATTTCCTTTCGTTATTATTATTTCCATCGAATTGTTTCTTCTGTTAGTTTTTTGATTTTCGAAATTTATCGCTGATCTTTTTTTGTGTTCAACGTTCCCCCGGAGAATAATCGACGTTCATTTGTTTTTCGTTCATTCCGTTCTTATTATATCGATGTCGTTTGTTTCTATTTTCTTTTGTTTTTTTTTTCAATCAATCAATATTCGTTCTGAAAGTGTCTCGAAAAGTGTCGTTGATATATTTTTCTTTCTGTTCAATATTCCTGCGGAGAATAATCGACGTTCCTTTATTTTTCGCTTTTCTCGGTATTTCAGTATCGTTTGTTTCAATTTTATTTTGTTTTTTTTTAATCGAATTGTCTTTCTGACAGTTTTTTAAATGTTTTTCGTTCATTTTATCCTTCGTAATTCGTTATCGCTTGTTTCAATTTTATTTTGTTTGTTTGTTTCTCCGGAGAATAATTGATGTTCACTTGCTTTTCGTTCATTCTGCTCTTAGTATTTCGATGTCGTTTGTTACTATTTTCTTTTGTTCTTTTTTTCGATCAATCAATATTCTTTTTTTTTGTTCAACGTTCCTGAGGAGAATAATCGACGTTCGTTTGTTTCTCGTGCATTCCGTTCTCAATATTTCGATATCGTTTGTTTCATTTTTTTTTAGTCAAATTATTCGTCTTGATAGTTTTTTTTTTAATTTAGTTTTCGTTCATTTAATTGGTATTTCGATGTCGATTGTTTCAAGTTTATTTAGTTTGTTTGTTTCTCCGGAAAAATTTGCTTTCCGTTCCATATTTCAATATTGCCTATTTCAATTTCCTTTTATTTTTATTTCCATCGGATTATTCTTTCTGCTGGTTTTTTATTTTATTCTCGATATTTCGTATCGTTTGTTTCAATTGTATTTTGTTTTTTTTTTTTAATCGAATTGTCTTTCTGACAGTTTTTTTAAATGCTTTTCGTTCATTTTATTCTTAGTATTCGTTATCGCTTGATTCAATTTTGTTAGTTTCTCCGGAGAATAATCGACGTTCATTTGTTTTTCATTCGTTCTCCATTCTTGGTATTGCGATGTCGTTTGTTTAAATTTTATTTTGTTTTTTTTTTTATCGAATTATTCTTTCTGATAGCTTTTTTTTAATTTGTTTTTCGTTCGCTTTATTCTTAGTATTTCGACGTTGTCTGTTTCTATTTTCTTTTGTTTTGTTTTCGATCAGTCAATATTCAGAAATTATTTTTAAAAATATTGTTGATTGCTTTTCTTTTTCAGTTCAACGTTCCCGAGGACAATAATCGATTTTCATTTGTTTCTCGCTCATTCTACTCTCGGTATTTTGATATCGTTTGATTTTGTTTTTTTTTTTTTTTGAAATAAAATTATTCTTTTTGATAGCTTTTTTAAATTTATTTTTCGTTCATTCATTTGTTTTCGATGTCATTTGTTGCAATATTCTTTTGTTTGTTTGTTTCTCCGGAGAATAACCAACTTTGTTTTGTTTTCCGTTCATTCTATTCTGAGTATTTCAATTTCCTTTTGTCTTTATTTCCTTCAAATTATTCTTTCCGCTCCCTTCTTTTTATTTATCGCTAATCTGTTTTCTGATCAACATTCCCTCGAAGAATAGTCGACAGTTCAATTTTTTTTCTAATTTCATTTGTTTTCTCGAATACAATCGCCTGTCTTTTTTGTTAGTTTAACGTTCTTCCGGAAAATAGTCGACGTTCAATTGTTTTCTGTTCAGTCTATTCTTAGTATATCGATGTCTCTGCTTCAATTTCCTTTCGTTATTATTATTTCCATCGAATTATTTCTTCTGAGAGTTTTTTGATTTTCGAAATTTATCGCTGATCTTTTTTTGTGTTCAACGTTGCCACGGAGAATAATCGACGTTCATTTGTTTTTCGTTCATTCTGTTCTTAGTAACTCGACATCGTTTGTTTCTATTTTCTTTTTTTCAGTTATTCGGTATTCGTTCTGAAAGTTTCTCGGAAAATGTCGTCCAAAACCTTCAAATTCGTTTAAATTTTTCGGCATAGGACATCATTACAACAGGGGAGGAATAAGAAATTTTCCACCCATTCAAAATACTCGCAGAAAAATGCGACTAAACCTTTTCGATTATGAACATCCCGATGAACCAATTGTGGCTCCAAAACAAAACTTGAAAATACATTTTTTTAACAGAATCATTGACCAAACCTTAACCTCCTTGCAAGACAGTTTTGGGGTGTCGAGTTTCAATGACTTTAGTAATATTCTCGATTTGCCCGACCATGAGCTTTTAAATTATTGCAAAACTTTACTTTTAAAATTAACCGACGAATCCAAAAATTAATCTGACATTGACGGCAATGATTTATTTAATGCGCCCTCAAAAACTGTGACAATGAAAACCCCAACCTACTGATTGATGTGTAAATTGTATTTAGACATTTGTTACAACATTATCAACATTATATCCGTTTTTGAGTGTAAACAGGTCAGATCGACGAGATTAGGATTATGTATCACATATTTTCATGTAATGTAAATTATTCAAATAAATTTGTGTCTTCGGAATTTGTTGTCTTTTTTTATTGATTTTAAATAAAAAAATAAAATAAAATGTAATTGTACTATTACAGTTCGTTGGGCAAGAACATAAAACAATCTTACATCATTACAGCTTGTTTGCGCTTTCGATGAGTTACTGATATGATGACGTCGAAATATTTGCTTCCGTTCCGTACTAATTACATTGATCAGTTCAAGTTAGTTCTTCGTCAATTACGCTGTGACAAAAATGAAATTACTTTTATTTCCTCCGAAACGAATTTTCTAAAGACACAATTCAGGAAATTGCTCCGATACTATAATAGCCCCCGCTAACACAAATAAAATTTCGTGTTCCGGTGAAAACCAAACACGAAACAAATACCTTTACGTTCTCCTGCAGACGTAGACGACTTATCTTATTTGAACATCTTTCGCTGCGGCGAACGTTTTCCCCGGCTCAACGGAGTGAAAACCCGATCGTTACGACGATATTATCGAAAATAAAGAAGCCCGACGACGATAGTTTCATTAAGAGCTGAAAATTCTACGCGAACGTCCCTCCGATGGAGAAAAGGAGTGATGGATGTTCGAGGGCGTCGTTTCGAGCAATTCCCACACGTTTAACGAGGAGGTTTATAAATTAAATAAAATCGCTAACGCCGTCGCTCGTAAATTATTTTTCTCGGCTTTCGATTCGGTTTAAAGTGGGACGTTTATTGAGCGACTTTGATTTATTCGGTAACGTGATAGAATTTTCACGAACATGGGAATTCTCTACAAGTAAAAATGTACTTGGACAATTTTTTTTGCTTACCCATCATTATGTTTTGTACTTGCTCAAATTTGGTCTTCAAATTTTCGTATTCGTTTTTCAGTGCGTAGTATTTCATGTTATCAACTTGATCGGTCTGGGTTTCTCTATCGGCGACTTTGATGATTTGTTTACTGTGCGCGCAGTGTGGCAGCAAATTGTGTTTCCGCTTCTTCTGAAGGCGTTTCTGAAACGTTTAAATAAAGAAGACGTATAAAAAGGACGCTCGAAAAGATTGTCGTCAGAGACACCAACCTGCATTATAATAGAGAGGTCAGTTTCACCATAATATTCCTGCAAGAATTCTTCTGTGATGGAATCCAAGTTCGATTCGAGGTAACTGCTGTCATCTGGAACAGTTAACAATAAATAGGTACTCGTAGCTTTGAATTAAAAAAAAATCACTAAACTGAAATTTAAAATGCAAATTAAAAAGTCGCCAAATTTTTAAATGAAGGTCTTCCAAAACAACAAATCTCAAATTTATGATCGAATAACCAGACAATAAACCAAATTCGAAACTGATGTGATAAAAGAAACAAATGATGTTCGATCGTAAGAAATTTCTTTGTTGAAAATCGACAAAAAATCTAAAACAAAATTAAATCGAAAAACAGAAACAAATGACGCTCCTCTAGAAAAAAAAAATAATATAGCAGCGAAAGAGAAAATAAGTGACAATGATTTCCAAAAATGTTCTGTCAAAACCAACAAGATATTTTAAAACAAATTCGAAAACAAAAAAAAGCCCCACCACAAAAAAAAATCAGTAATAAGATAGAAAATAAATGAAACAAATGACTATCGATTGTAATTTTCTGTAACAAGAAAATTTAAAACAAAATGAAAACGAAAATCAAAAACAAGTGATGCTCTACTACAAAGAAAATCTAAAAGAATAAAACAAAATCAAATCGAAAAATCTGAAACAAGTGACGCTCCACTACAAAAAAAAAAACTTTACAGTTAAGTTAAGTTAAAAATCAGTCGTAAGATGTCGCGACCTAAACTACCATACCAAAAAAAAAAAAAAACAGTAGCAAGACGAAAAATAAATGAAATAAATGAAAACTGATCATAGTTTCCTGTCACATTTCTGTGTCAAAACCAATAAGATAATCTAAAACAAAATCAAATCGAAAAATCTGAAACAAGTTACGTTCCACTACAAAAAAAAAAAAAAAACAAACAGAAGAAAAGTAGAAAACAAAACGATGGACTTCAAATTTCTGTCTCAAAACCAACAAAAAAATCTAAAACAAAATCAAATCAAAAAATCTGAAACAAGTGAGGCTCCACTACAAAAAACAGAAGAAAAATAGAAAACAGAAGACGATGGATCGTAACTTCCAATAAAATTTCTCTGTCGGAAACCAACAAAAACAAACGAAAACCAAAAACAAATGACTCTCTACTACAAAAAAAATACTTTATTGTTGTTTAAAATCGGTCGTAGGATGTCGCGTCCTAAACTATACAAAAAAAAGCGAGATACAAAATAAATGAAATTAATGACGACTGATTGTAATTTCCTGTGAAGTATCTTTGTCAAAACTAAAACAAAATCTAAAACAAAATGGAATCTAAAAACAGACACAAAAAAATACATTAGCGAAATAGAAAATAAAAAATGAAATCAATGACAATGACTTCCTATAAAAATTTTCTTTAAAAACCAATAAGATAATCTAAAACAAGATCAAATCGAGAATAAAAAATAAGTGACGCCTCACTACAAAAAAAAAAAAAAATTGGAAATAAATGAAACAAATGACTATCGATTGTAAATTCCTGTAAAAATTTCGTATCAAAATCAACATGAAAATGTAAAACAAAATGAAATCGAAAATCAAAAGTGATACTCTACTACAAAAAAAAAAACAGTAGCGAGACGGAAAATAAATAAAATAAATGACGACTGATCATAGTTTCCTTTCAAATTTCTGTGTCAGAACTAACAAAAAAATTTAAAACAAAATCAAATCGAAAAATCTGAAACAAGTGAGGCTCCTCTACCAAAAAAAAAAAACAGAAGAAAAATAGAAAACAAAAGACAATCGATTTCAAATTTCTGTGTCAAAACCAACAAAAAAAAATCTAAAACAAAATCAAATGGAAAAATAAATTAAACAAATGACTTTCTAGGAAATTTTCGTATCAAAATCAACAAAAAAATCTAAAACAAAATGAAATCGAAAAAAAAAAACAAATGATACTCTACTACGAAAAAAGAAAACGGTAGCGAGACGGAAAACAAATGAAATAAATGACAACTGATCATAGTTTCCTGTCAAATTTCTGTGTCAAAACCAACAAGATAATCCAAAACAAAATCAAATCGGAAAATCTGAAACAAGTGAGGTTTTACTATATAAAAAAAAAACAGATGAAAAATAAAAAACAAAACGATGGATTTCAATTTCTGTGTCAAAACTAACAAAAAAAATCTAAAAAGAAATCAAATCGAAATAAGTGACGCTCCACTACAAGAAACAGAAGAGAAATAGAAAACAAAAGACGATGGATCGTAACTTTCTCTGTTAGAAACCAATAAAAACAAACGAAAACAAAAAACAAATGATTCTCTACCACAAATATATCTTTATTGTTAAGTTAAAAGTTGGTCGTAGGATGTCGCCACCTAAACTATTCATACAAAAAAAAAACATAGTGAGACAGAAAATAAATGAAATTAATGACGACTACCATAGAAAATCCAAAACAAAATTAATTCGAAAAATCTGAAACAAGTGACACTTGACAATAAAAAATAGAAGGCGATGGATCGTAGCTTCCAACAATATTTCTCTGTCAACAACAACAACAACAAAACCTAAAACAAAACAACTCGGAGACCAAAAACAAGTGACGTCTACTACAAAGAAAGAAAACAGGAGCGAGACAGAAGACAAATGAAAAAAATTACTATTGATTGTAATTTTCTTTAAAATCTAAAACAAAATGAAATCGAGAAATCAAAAACAGGTGACGCTCGACTACAAAAAAACGAAGGAGAAATAGAAAACAAAAGACGATGGATCGTAACTTTCAGTAAAATATCTCTGTCAGAAACTAACAAAAACAAACGAACACCAAGAAAAGTGACGCTTTACTAAAAAAAAAAATTATTCTTAAGTTAAAAATCGGTCGTAGGATGTCGCGACTTAAACTATTCATACAAAAAAATTAATGACGACTGATCGTAATTTCCTGTGAAGTATCTCTGTCAAAACTAAGAAAAAAATCTAAAACAAAAACAAAAGAAAAAACAAAATCAAATCGAAAAACAGACACAAATGACGTTCCTCTAAAAAAAAAAAAAATACATTAGCGAAATAGAAAATAAAAAAATGAAATTAATGACAATGCCTTCTTATAAAAATTTTCTGTCAAAACCAATAAGATAATCTAAAACAAAATCAAATCGAGAAGAAAAAAATAAGTGATGCTTCACTACAAAAAGAAAAATATAACAAAATAAAAAATAAATGAATAAATGACTATCGATTGTAATTTCCTGTAATATTTTCGTATCAAAATCAATTAGAAAGTCTAAAACAAAATAAAATCGAAAATAAAAACAAGTGATACTCTACTACAAAAAAAAGAAAAAACAGTAACGAGACGGAAAACAAATGAACTAAATGACAACTCATCATGGTTTTCTGTCAAATTTCTGTGTCAAAACCAACGAAAAAAATCTAAAACAAAATCAAATGGAAAAATCTGAAACAAGTGACGCTCCACTACAAAAGAAAAAAACAGAAGAGAAATAGAAAACAAAAGACGATGGATTGTAACTTCCAATAAAATTTCTCTGTTAGAAACCAACAAGAACGAACGGAAAAACAAGTGACGCTCTACTACAAAAAAAAATATTATTAAGTTAAAAATCGGTCGTAGGATGTCGCGACCTAAACTATTCATACACAAAAAAATGATCGTAATTTCTCTGCCAAAACCAACAAGAAAATCTAAAACAAAATAAAATCGAAAAACAGACTCCTCTAAAAAAAGACACAGTAGCGAAATAGAAAATAAATGAAATCATTGACAATGGCTTCCTATAAAAATTGTTTGATAAGAATAAGAAAATCAAAAACAAAATCAAACTGAGAACAGAAAATAAGTGACGTTCCACTACAAAAAAAAAAAAAAATCAGTAACAAGATAGGAAATAAATGAAACAAATGACTATCGATTGTAACTTCCTGTAAAAATTTCGTATCAAAATCAACAAGAAAATCTAAAACAAAATGAAATCAAAAAATCTGAAACAAGTGACGCTTGACTACAAAAAACAGAAGAGATACGGAAGATAAAAGATGAACAAAAAATCTAAAACAAAACAAATCGGAGACCAAAAACAAGTGACGTTCTACTACAAAAAAAAAAGCATGACAGCAAAAAATGAAATAAATGACTATTGATTGGAATTTCCTTTAAAATTTGTCTGTCAAAACCAACAAGAAAATCTAAAACAAAAGCAAATCCAGAAATCGGAAACAAGTGACGCTCGACTACAAGAAACAAAAGAGAAATAGAAAGTAAAAGGCGATGGATCGTAACTTCCAATAACATTTCTCTGTCAAAACCAACAAGAAAATCTGAAACAAAATCAAATCGAGAAATTTGAAACAAGTGACGCTTGACTACAAAAAAAAACAGAAAATAAAAGACGATGGATCTGAAACAAAAGCAAATCGAGAAATCTGAAACAAGTGACACTCGACTACAAAAAACCAGAAGAGAAATAGAAAATGAATGAAATAAATGACGATCGTTTGTAACTTCCTATAAAATTTCTTTGTCACAACCCAAAAAGGAAATCTGAAACAAAATCAAACCGTAAAACAAATGATGCTCGAAAAAAAAAGCGAACAGTAAATGAAAACAAACAAGAACTTAATTGGGATTTATCTTTAACAGAACAAACTGAAACGAGAATGAAATCAAATTAATTAATATTATAATAAATTAATTAAAACAAGTGACTGGCTATAAATATCATTTTGCAAAATTCACCAGAAAATGTAAACCAACATCAAATTGAATAACTGAAACAAATGAAAATGGACCGAGGAAAAGGATCGAAGCAAATGAAAATCTTGATTTTTTTCTTACAGCAATGAAAAATGTAAACTAAACATTAAAACAGAAACAAATGACGATTGCTGGGGAAAACGGGGTCGTGAATTTATAGAAAAATAAAAAAACAAGTAAAAATCGCAACTTGTTAGAAAAGAAAGTCAAAATTGACAAAGTCGACAAAATAAAAACAAACGACGACCGATCTTGTGGCTACAGAAGCAAAATTAAAATTAAAAAAAAAAAACACAAACAAAATTCGAAGCTGATAAAAGAAGCAAGTGATATTCGTGACCTAGAATTAGGAAAACAAAAAAAAACAGAAAAATAAAATGTCTAATTGACTAATGAGAAATAGAGAGGAGAAAAATGTAAGAAAATGACGCTTTGTGAATAAAAAAAAAGAAAAATGGCAAATGGTGTCCTTCGAAAAGAAAATTAAAGTAACCAATAGTTTGAATCGCGACATCTAGCGATCACTTTCTGACACAGGATGCTCGAGGGTTTCACTGCGCTCAAAACCGATTTACAACAATTTTTTTTTGAAAATTAAAATGGTGGAAAAAGGGAAAAAGTCAAATAGTTTGTTTATTTCCACGAAAAAAATTTGCAAAGTTTGAATTAGGCCATAGATTTTGGGCGTAAATTTTGATAAACAGCGGTCCCATCATTTTTAACCACCCGTCATTCACGCAGTCAATATGCGGTTGCAGTAAGTAGTTGGAAAAATCATTGAAGTAAACAGTTAATAGCGGAGGACCTTTCAGGACACCGACAGTTACTGTTGTCCTGGCAGTTAACTCTTTAGGGATTTTGTGAAAAAAATAAATATATTTCAATTTATGGTTGATAAAATAATTTTCGTAACAAACATTTTAGTTTTTACTTCACTCGGTGATTCCTAAGTGAAGAAGGAAAGAAATCAAAAAGAAACTATTAGAGTGGATTTGGATTTTGGGGCAAATACACACCTGATACGTGGACGACCACCGCTTGCACCTTTGCGTTCCCGAACATCACGTTTACGTACACACCCCTCGTCAAGGTTTCCCAAGAATTTTCCGCCAGTTTGGTGTGATGCAATATTTCGAACTCGTTGCCTGGATCACAGTCCTCGTAATGCACGATGAGCCAAAATTCTTTGATGGAAAGATCCAAGCATTCGTCCTCACGTTTAACACCAATTACGCCGGACATATTCACTAACCAAATTACGAGCAATCTAATTTAAATAAATACAGAAAAATTAATGGCAATTATTTTTTAAACTATAAAAATTCTCACCACCAATTCCTTCTCCGAAATATTACTTTTAACAATTTGCAGCCCCCTTATAAACCAAAACGACCATTCAGTACAAATCCTAACTGTCGACTATGTGCCTCCAGTAAGATTCACTTTAAAATCGAGTCCAATTAGAAAAACATCCCTTGCATTTCGGCCGTGCGAATCCCGCTCCGGGTCGGCGTAGGCCCTCTTCGTTTGCACCGGCCGAAATCGAGGGGCCAGAGAGAGATGACCGCGCTCGCAGTGGAGCGAAAGAAAGGGCGCTTTGTCAACCAGTTTCTACCCCCTGAAAAATCTTTTGTGTTCCCAGAAACCCATTTATACCTGCAAATTTATAGCTTATTGCCTCTATAACGGTATATACGTTTGAGTTCAGGGCGAAACGAGGACCTACCTGATTTAAAAATAATATTCTGGGAAAGTTCTAAGTACGTTGGGAAAATTTAATTTCTAATTTCTAAGCAGATGAGGAAATTATTTACAACGTCATTTAGAAGAATATAATTATTAAGAGCAGTATTTAACGCGTTAAATAGTGAATTGATAAGATATAACTTGGCATGATGTTATTCTTTTTGACTTATTTTTGAGCAAATCTAAACAGAAAATGAATGAATTAAATTAAAAATCAATTGAATTAAATTAAATTAAGGAAAAAGGGGAATGTATAAGAACAAATGCAAAACTATCTGGAATAAAGAACAAATGCCATAAAGACTGATCATAACGCTAAACGTGATGCATATTTCGATTACAATGCAAACACTCTCAGAACTATCAGAAATTTAATGATTCAGATTTTTCATTAAATGACCTTACAATTCAAATTAACATAGTTCACAGTAAATACACAGAATGCGATTTAAAAATTTTTAATTTAAAAATCTAATTCTCCCTTTGTATTTTTAAAACACTTAACGTTAATCATTCGGGAAATAATTGAAGTGTAAAGTGCGTTATTTAAGTCAAATTAAATTTCAATTTTAATCGAAGAAGTAAATTTATAATTTGAAACAAGAAAATGTCCAAAACATTTTTAATTCGTTAAAATAAATCAATGCTGTACAAAAGTGTATGAGTATTATTGTGAATAAGTTAAAGTTCCTGTGCTTTGCGAGCGAGGTTCTGCATCCTCCATCCTGTGTTTTGGAACACAAGAAAAATTCTTGGTCCTGTGATCCTATATCCCAGCAAAAGTCAACTAGAAATGCAACAGTAAGTGATTTCATTTTATGAATCCTGATTCCAATGAAACTTTATAAACATTTGTTAAAGAAGCATTATACATTAACATAAAGCTTCTCTTACACCCTAAGATAAATATATCAACATGCATATGTTCTTGTCATCTGATGATAAGCCTCTATAGTGCTATTTCGGCCTTAATTGGGGAATTATCAGCAGAAGAGTACCTCGAGAAATTCCATCGCAATCCTGCCGGCCAACATGACTTTACGTAAAATTATCGCGTAAGCAAATATATCGCTAGGCCGCGACATCGCACGATGGATTCTTGACCTAGAACTATGTGAGAAAAGCAAATAACAAGAATCACTTAGATAAAGGGAGTTTAGGTCCCTACGGTTGCCTTGGGAAAGTAAACGAAGAAAAACTAGTGACGTATATTCAGAAATTGAGAAAAGTTGGGTAATCTCCCATATTATTATTAGGAATCTAGCTTATACATTTGCTGAAAAAAATCAAATAGAAGCCAGGTTCAATAAGGAAAACGAACTAGCAGGATATGACTGGTTTCGTCTTTTCATGAAAAGACATTCCAATTTGCGAATACGTGCTGCTCAAGGTCGTTCTATTGCTCATTATTGGGAATGTGTCATGATGAGGTGGATCCATATTTTAAGATACTTACGGACACCCTAGAGATACATGATTTAATAGATAAACCCAGGAAGATTCCCAATATGGATGAAACTGTGTAATAACCCCGGGAAAGTAATCGCAACGAAAGGGTCCAAAGATGTTCAAAGTCTCATCAGTGCAAAAAAAAGGTGAAACTATTAGTATTGTCGTTTGCTGTAAAGCAGAAGGCAATTTTCTTCCACCGTACACGATCTCTCGTGGTAAAAACAAAAAGAGAGAGTTTGAGGACAACATGCTTCCAGGATCTGTTGTTGAGATGTGTCCTGGTTCAGTCAAAAGCAGTGTTTTCTTATTAGAAATAAAAATTCATTTTCTGCCTAGAAAAGAACCTGGTCCGGTTATTTTGATCCTTGACGGCTATGCTTCACATTGCAACGGCGTGGCTATTTTAGATTTCTTAGTGGAAAACGACATTCACATTATCTGTTTACCCAGCCATGCTACGCATTGGTTGCAACCCTTCGACAGATCTTTTTTTAAACCAGCCATGCTACGCATTGGTTGGAACCCCTCGTAGGTCTTTCTTTAAACCACTCAAAACTTACTGGAATGAAGCTCGTAGGCAATGGATTAGGTCATATCCTGGACGCAGAATTACCAGGAGGAATTTGGAGAAATCTTAAACCAAGCCTAGAAATAAGCTGCAACCAACCAGAATGGAGTGTCAGAGTTGGAAGATTTCGGATTATGCCCACTATGTAGCTGAACACGTTGCAGGAGCTAATGATAATGACGTCAATACAGCTGCTGAAAATGATCCCAGTATTAATGCTGAAAATGAACATTCTGATGTTGAACACGCTTCAATGTCGTTCGAAGAACTTTCACCTTTACCTGTCGTACCAAGACCTAGTAAGCCAAATTAACGCAAGCAGCATGCAGAACTTATCAAATCATTGGAAGTGCATCAAAGAAAGCGTCAAAAGCTACAAGGAAAACGTAAAAAAACAGGAAGGAAAGGAAATAAGAAAAATGAAGAAGAAAAAAAAGGTAAAACAATAATAAGAAAGCAATCTGAAGCACCAAAGGTGATTAATGAAGAATGCAGTAGTGATGAATACGATTCCGCGAATTCACTTCGGATCATACCTCAGATGGTATTAACAGTAATAATGACGATTATGGCATTGTTTGTAAAGGTTACTATTACAACAAAAGTGGACCCAATGTCCGCATTGGCCATCTTGTATGTAATAGCTTATGAGACAACTGTATTCGTTGCAATCTCGCGGCCTAGCATACTTTGCTTTTCCATATTTCGGTTATTTTTTACATCCTTCAATTGTTTCTTTAGGCCTTTCGTCCACTTCATCGAATCTTTCAATTTTTTGTTATAAGTTGATTATATTAATCATTTTTGGTACTTGTACATATTTTAATTTTTGGATTTTTTTTGTATTTCTGACAGTTTTCGATTTTGATTTTCAAGTGTTTTCAATTTTTCAATTATTTTGTGTGACGCTTTTTCAATTAGAGTTTGTTTTAAATATTCATTTTTTTAATGATTTAGATTTTCTTCGTCTCTCTTCATTTTTGTAATTGTAGTTTTCATTTTAATTGCATTTTATTTTTAATTTTTGTTACATTTTACAAGTGTTTTTTTTTGTTTTTCTTTTTTTTGCGATAAGAAATATTTTAATATTTTTTATTACATTTTTTTTTACTATTAATTATTATTATGACAATTCTTTCATTGTGTGTCTCATTGTCGATATTTCTTTATTATTTAATTTCTTTTAATTTTCTATTCATTAATTTGAAAAATAACCTTAGGTTTTAAACAAAATTTTATTTTATTATTATTATACACTCCACAGCTATCGCCAATTAAGGAGCATATTTCTAAAATCAAATTGTCTGCCTACTGAAGAATTATTTAAAATAGTCAGTGCCTATATTTTTCATTTCATTGATGGAACAAACGTTAATGTCAACCTTGTCCGATATTTCGTTAAGAAGACTTGTCATTATATAAATTAGCGATCGTTTTATTAAATTGGCACGGAATTTAGGACACTTTAGGACATAATTTGATCTGGTATTTACTGATACTCTAAAATTAATTTGTGACAATAGAAATTCTTCTTGGATCACATTATTAAGTAGCTTGTGCACATTGACTAATGCGGAAACAATTCTTCTGGTCTCTAAACTATTATAATTGAAACATTGTAATGGTTCATTATAGTTGGTAGATGAAGGGAAAACACCAGTCTCCTTAAAGATCGTGTATTTTAAAAATCTTTTTTTAATATTTTCCAATAGATTTATCTGATAAGTGTAATATGGAAACCGCAAGGACTGATCTCATCATTCCGAAATACGGAAAAAAATCACATTACTTCTTCTAGTATACGAGATCATATTACATTTATTTACATTGATGCTTAGTTTATTAAGTCTGCACTATTGTTCAAACCTGTCAAGTTGGTCTTGTAAGAATTCACAGTCACCTCTATTACCTATGGATTTAAATATTTTTGCATCATCAGTCGTAAACGAAAATCAAAAACAACAAGGGGCCGAGATTCGAACCCTGAGGTACACCCGAAGATGGTACATAAGGAGACGATTGAAAACCATTAATGACTACAAATGATTGCCTATTCCTCAAAGAGCACTCCATTAGTGCGACTAACTTTTGAGAAAAGCCCAATGTTAACAATTTCCGAAGGAGAATTTCGTGATCTACGCAGTCAAAAGCAAAGGCTTTTGACTTTGAAAAGTCAAAGTCTATATATATGACATCAACTTGCCCTGCAAATGTTTGGCTACAAACTGGGAGATATGACATAAGTTAGTAACCATAGATCTACCTGTTCTAAAACCATGCTGACGGAGACTAATAAAATTTTTAACAGCCAAGTACAAACACTTTTGCAAAATTGTTAAAAACTTTGAACTTTGCTCTGATTTCACAGGCCAATGCTTGGCTGTATCCGAATGACTAGGCTGATTTTCCTGCAAATACTCGCAGGATTCCATCCACTTTACATCCGCATCACTAATGCATACTTGGATGACCTCCTCTGAATAAATTGGTAAGTTCTTCATTCTTCTTTTGATTATCTGCTTTCATTAACTCTTTCTTCTTCTCTTCCACGTGGATACCACAGCATCATGTTATTGAAATCGAGGTATGACGAATTTTTTTGGGCAAGACTTATTAATGATTCCAAGGACTTTGCTTTTATATTTGTGTAACTCCATGCATTTTTTTGGGTTGACAACATTCACCAACACTTGATTGGTTAGTAAATCATACCATCTCAGACACAGAATTATTTTGAACTTTTGATCCTTCGATGTTTAGTAATTGATTGACCGCCGCTTTCCACTTATTCAAGGAGAGGAATAATTGACTAGCTTAACCGAGGCGATTTTTTTTTCTGAATAAAAGTTACAAAAATATTCCCATTTAGAAAGTGGAGCGATAATAACCCTGAGGTGACAGAGAGATCAAGGATCTTACTATACTGTGAGGACCATTAGGGTATGAGTGCATACCTCGCTAACAGCCAGCAAGTGTTCCTCAAAGCAAGCTCCTAACCACCCCCTCACTTTAGGTGATGTAATATTACAAGCAAGCGAAAAGGAACTAAACAAAAAAGTATCTTTAAAGTAGGCTTACAATTAGTAACCACTTTCTTCTCAGTTCCAATTCAAACGAGGAAATCCTAATTTAAGTTTGGAATTAATCAATAAGCAATCGGGATTACATAAGGTATTTAGCGCAAAAGATTTCTACACACATGAACGCGCTGGTACAATACGCCAGGGGGATAATAATTCAGGCAGGACGTAGGCTGCCTGACGGGATAATGTAAAGCTCGGAACCTGCGCTTTGAGGGCCTCCCCCGCTTCGGCGGCATATAAAACTAAACTGAACGTCGGGACGCTCCATGAGCGACGGAAGTGGCGTCGTCGAGAACACCTACCACAACTTGTTGCGGAAGGCAGAAAAAGAATTCGTGGCGACCGACCGGATTGAAGCAACAGTTTTGACTTTAACCCCAGTTTATTTTTCCGCAAGCTCAGAGCCGGCGGAATGTCCCTCTTCGTAAACAAGAAAGTTTTTTATGTTGTGTTGATTACTCTGTGTGCCGCTACGTTGATGGTGAGTTTCTTTAATGTTTCAATTAAATTTACGGATTCGAACCGTGATAGCGGGAAAAATGTCGGGCTGCGCTCGTGATGTGATATTTTACGGCTCATAAAAAAAAAAAGGAAGGAAAGTAAATATTGAATATACCGGAGAGCTTTCGCTGTGACAAAGGAGCATTTTATGCGAGTGCGATCAATGTTACGCGGACAAAGAAAATTTGGATTCCGGATTTTAGGGGGAAATAAAAGAAATGTGCTTTCCAAGATAATTTAATGCGTTCCATAAATTGCCAAAGGTATTATATATTCCGCCGCCATAAACCGGCGAGTTCACCATTCATTTCGCAAACATTGTCTGCAGAGCTTTCTTTTTCGTGTAATTCATTTTAATTTAATTAATTACGTCAAAGTGACGCGTTTCTTTAATTTTCAAATAAGCAGTAGATAGATTATTTCAAAATTAAAAAAAAAAAATTAATAAATTAAAATGAATAAAGAGTTACACAAAAATTCACTCCCTCGTTAATAAATGGTAGGTACGTATCGTATGCGTATAATTAGCGTGCATTTTATTCGTTTAATTACATACATATAAATGCAGGGATTTACTCGAAACGGATAATTTCAATTAATTCGGTGCCAGTTTATCTAAAACGAACAAAAAGCGAAGGGGGTTTAGGCACTCTGCGTAATTGGACGGGCCATTACACGGCAGATAATCGATTGCTTTTGGGTTTGCGATAGACAATAAAACGCCTAATTAATTTTAACTTTGGTGCAGCGAAGAATATTCGCATTTCTGCCTTTTGTTTAGCCTCGCTAATGCGATTATATTTAAGTGCGCGTAACGCAAGTTACTCATAATGAAATCGCTGCTTCTGATAATTTTCTTTTTCGAAAAATACAGACTGAAGTTTAGAGAGGAAGGAAACTCTCAGTTCAGATTAGTTATTAAGCAAGAAAAGGAAAAACAATAAAAGTTCTATTCCTCATTAGTTATGAACCTTTTAAAGCTGTATTCAATTTCTTGGACAATTTTGAACCAAATCTTATACAGGAAATATGGTAGTGTTTAAACAACCCGAAAAAATTATCCTTTTGATGCAAAAAATACTCATTCATTTTACAAAGGTATTTTGAGAAGCTTAGAAGATCTAACGACTACGATTTTTTACTTATTTACTTGAACCTTTGTCTTTCTATCCTGGGGTGAATGGAATTTCCTTTTTCGTCTTGTCTGTCTTTTGCTTTTACAGTTTTCCCAATTGTACATCTGCTAATTAAAATTTTTCTGAACGTACTATACCTCTTGTGACATTTGCCTTCTTACACGATGATTTCTTTTTTTTTTTTCCAACGTCTGGTGCTGTATATTTTTTTGGGTTAATTATGATATGCTCTATACAGCGAATCGTAGCGGTGTAAGCCAAAAATTTTCCTGAATGCTAATAGTACACATTTTATTTTATTATAGTTAGTTAGTAGTTATAGTTACTAACAGTTAGAGTTTTTAGTAGAAATGAACTCAGAACACGTTTTCTTTTGTGAACCATTCACATGACTACACCTCTGTGATTATCAGCACTCCATATTACATTCCCTCCCAACTGTCTTTCTCAGTTTATTATTTTCAAAGGTCTTGTTCGTTTCTAAGTTTTTAATCTTCCTTCCTCTTCGGGGTTTATGTTGTGGACGGAATGAAAAAAGCTGTAAGAAATACATTCACCGGCACAAAATGACGATCTGTAATAACAGACAATCGCGAACAAACAAAAAAAAAACAAAAAACAAACAAATGACGATCTGTAATAATTGACAATCGCAAACAAACAAAAAACTTTTCCGCGAATGCAATACTATTGAACGTTGTAAATTTCAAAAATTGCTTTCTTTCATAACCACTGTAAAAATGGATACCGAAACGAATTTTGATTTCTTCATCAAATATGTATGGAGAACGGAAAGAAAACAAAAAAGAAAAAGATAACCTTATTTTGCGTTATTTTTGTTTAAAGGAAGCCATAAGAAAGTATTTTGCGATTTTTCTTAGCCAGAAACAAAAGAAGTAATATCGAAGGGGCAGTTTTAAATTTCCCGCCTACATTTTGAAGCAAAAACAAAAGACGATCGATTTCTATACATATGCCAATCGCGTTTATTACGGACAATAGAAAACAAAGGAAAACATTTCCGCCAATATTGTTGCTGTAAAAAAATTTCTTTCAAAAATTGCTCGAAAAAATTGCAGAAAAAAGAAAAGTTTCGCTTGCGATATTCTTTTTTAAATCTTGAGTATTTTATAATTTTTCTTAGCCAGAAACAAAAGAAATAAAGCCGGTAGGACGGTTTTAAATTTCCCGCCCAAATTTTGAAGCAAAGACAAAAGGCGATCGATTTCTAAAGGCGTGCCAATAGCGTTTATTACGGACAATCGAAAACAAAAGAAAACTTTTCCGCCAATATTGTGTTTTACAATATTTCTTAACTAGAAACAAAAATCGACATCAAAAAAAGAACTTTTCTGCGATTATTTTTTAAAGTTGTAAATTCCAAAAACAAAAAAAATTATTTAATAAAATGTTGCAAAAAAACATTGTTGAAAAAAAGACAATCCATCCAGTAACTAATTTTGATTTCGTCATCAATAATGTGTAGCTAGACATATCGTTTGCGATATTTTTTTTTTTAATCTTGAGTATTTTACAATTTTTTTTTTAGCCAGAAACAAAAAAAAAACAAAATCGGAAGGGCAGTTTTATATTTCCCGCCTAAATTTTTAAGCAAAAACAAAAGACGATCGACTTCTGAAGATATGCCAATAGCGTTTATTAGGGACAATCGAAAACAAAAAAAAAGACGGTCGATTCCACAACGAATTTGGATTTCGTGATCAAATATAAAGTACGGAGAAACCAAAAAAAAAATATGTTTCTTTTTAAAAAAGTTTTTCATTAGTGAGAAACGAAGCAAATAAATTTCCCGCCCAAATTTTGAAACCAAAACAAAAGACGATCGACTTCTATAGAAATGCCAATCGCGTTTATTGCAAACAGTCGAAAACAAAATAGCAGAATTTTGTATTTTACAATATTTCTTAGCTAGAAATAAAAGAAATAAAATCGGAAAGGAAGTTTTAAATTTCCCGCCCAAATTTTGTGCCGGTGAGTGTACAAATGACATAGCTTTAATGTAAATAGTTCCAGTTCAAACTGCAGCTTTTCCACTGTTGTTTGATAGACGATTGCAATTGACACGAAGAAATGGTGAGGAGGTTTCAAAGATGATTATTTCTACGTCTACAAAGGAAGTACCACTTTCGGAATTATTGGTGTCCTTATTGATGCCTTGGATAACCTGTTATTCCTATTTTATTTTCTATTGTGCAACAATAAAATTAACAGCGATTGCGCAGAAAAAAGTAACAAAGGTTATTCAAGGAAAAGTCCGGGCGAAGAGACTACTTTGGAAGGTTCTTGTGAACTGCATCAACTCTTTGTTTTCGGCGCCGAAAAGTGCAGGATATTTGAACACCTACCGTTTTGCAGCATTTTTTTCTTTTACTCAAGTGAGCTATGTAGGACTCTGATGGGGACAGATCTATGTTGGCGTACTCCGGATTGATGGTGGCGGATGAGTTTTGAAAGTGTTGTCTTCAGATTCCTCTAACAGGAATTCGTTTTTCTTGATTACATCTTCGAAACGATGACTCACTTGATTATTTTGGCAATCAAGTAATTTGTTGCTCGAGATCCTGATTCAAGGTGGTGCTTACGTTTATCTAGATAGGAATTTTGGCGTCTTCACCATTTTTCCACATTGCAAGTAACTAAGAATGGAAACTCTTCAGATTATGTTTTGGTACGTTTCACTGTTGATACTGTCTTGGAGTGGTATCTGATTGTTCAGCATCTCTGTGACGTATCTGTTTATGTTGCACTGTGTTAAGTTGTAAAGAATGATAGTTAAAGTAAAAACTAAATTATGTGAGCTTATTTATTCGACAACTAACTTTAAGCTACCTCTTAAAATTTAAGGGTGGTAACGGTGAGGTACACACAAATTGGGATGCGTGGGAATTGATAAGCTTCTTAGGAGAGCGGTATTACTGTGAGTGCCAGAGATTCGGAAATACATGGGACATGGTGTCGTCACTTTAACGTTAAACATTAAATCGATATATTTCTTAGAGGAACAATCGTTATTAGCTATTAGGGCTAGGGAAAAGCACTATATTGAAAGAGTTATGGGATAACTGGGCCATGCCGTTGTTATTATAGTTCAAGTTAAAGAAAATCAGCACGCACACCACGTCTTTTCGTTTTGTTATTCAAATTCGCCTTTGTTCGTTTCTTCTTATCATTTTCCGATCGGCTTTTGTTGTATTTAATTTTCGTATTTTATTTCCTCCGGTGATCGTCTTTTGTTTCGCGTTGTTTATATTCGTTATGAAGCTGAGAATAAATGAAAAATCGACGATTTCCGGCGCGAATGTTTTGAAAATCAAGTTTTAATATATTTCTTTGTAAAGCAAGAAAAAAATCGCCACTTTCCAATTGGTAGCCTTTATTTAAAATCAAATAAATCAAGCTTTCATTTGTTTTGCATTTCAACTTTCTTTCCGTTTTTTTTTTTGTTTTTTGGAAGCAAAAAATAACGAATGAAAAATCGATGCGATTCGAACTTTCATGTGTTTCTTTCTATTTCATTATTTTTTTTTGTTTCTGTAAATAGAATCCAAGATTTCCGGAAGCTTTCATTTGTTTCTTTCTGTTCTTGTTTATTTTTGTAGGCAAAAAATAATCAATGAAAAATCAGTGCGTTTTTGCATTTTATTTATTTTCGCTTCTTTTTGTAAAAAGAAAATTCACAATTTCCGACGGGAAGCGCTTGGAAATTTTCATTTGTTTCTTCGCAATTTTTTTATTTCTTTTTGTAAGCACTAGCTCTTTGTGTTTTTTTTTTAATTTGCTGTTGCTTTTATTTCGTAGTCATTCAATTTCGTCTTCAATTATCTTATTATAGCAAATCTTCAATGTTTTTTAAGAGGAATCTGTGGTAGAAGTGGCAAAATGAATTTTATCGAACAATTAATTTTTGACTTATTTGTGAAAATCCATTTTTTGTTGTAGAACCACATAAATTTAAAAGCATTTATTCTACGTGGCATTTGTTATTAGTTTTGGTTCACATAAAACCATCACTAGAAGCGCACAAATCATCGACAATGTAGAGAAAATTACAATAATTTTTGTAATTACGAAAAAATTTTGCGGCATAAAAGCAATTGTTCGGGACGACTTCTGTTTGAAAAATATTTAAAAGTAAAATAATCAAAGAAATCAAAGAAAATTGAATATAAAATAAAGAAAGAAATGACAGGAATGTTCGTAATCACAGTTAAATTAGAGCGGTCGTAATACACTTGGGTGTTTCAAACTGCAATAAAATTATTATTATTATTATTAATTGTTCAGGGAGACCTCTTTTGTTTGAACGAAAAATATTTGAAAATTAAAAAGCCAAGGAAAAAATTAAAAATAAAACGAAGTAAAAAGTTTTCTAAGGCTACGATTCATATTGGGTCGATTGATTTAGTAAGAACGACAAAAATATGAAAGCGCCATCTATTGAGCAATGGTGAAGTATATCTTTGAATTTTGTTTATTGTTCGTTCTTCGTTCACCTCGGTTGTAATTCATTAACACCAATTCAATATTTAGAAAAAGCCAAATCAGTTTTTTGGGATTTGAATCAATCAAAAGTGCCATGGCGCCATCTATCGAGGAATAAGAAAATAATAATTTTGTTATAGCATTTTGGACTGACTGCTCCAGTGCACTTCGAGAATCTCCTGCTCATTGCACGAGATTAAAACAAGATGGAGCTACTCTGAGAACGCTCTAGAACAGTCAGTTATTAGATTGATAAAGTTTCTAGGAGCTTCGTAGCACCATCTATTGAGCAACGAGCGAAGGAAAATATTGTTTTCTACCTCTACAATTGATTCAGTGATTTAGATAGATGTGAATATGAAAACGCCATCAAAGATCGACGTCAAGTTTTGAATTTTGTTTATTTTTCTGACTGCTTTTAAGTAAATGCTTGTGATTCATTCACTCCGGCCATGATTCATTAACACCAACACAATTTTTAGAAAAAGCTAAAAGCTGTGTGGCCGCCTTTCAAGAACAAGTGAATGAAATTCTTTTTTGTTGTTTCTTAGAACGATACATTTTTCAGAACCTTCGAACCACCATCTATTGAGCAACGAGTGAACTAAAATTTTCACGTAATTCATTCAACATTCCAAATATTTTAATGCATATCTCGGGGTTTCAACGACAGGTCCGTCGAAAGCGTTAGAACGCCATCTGCTGAGAAAATAATCAATGAATTAAAGACATTCTTATAACAGGAATTGTTAAAATTGCAATTGCATTAAAGTTTATTTCAATCTTTTCTCGACAGATGACGCTCTGACGCTCTTGACCAATTCATCGTCGAGAAACTTTTTCAGTTTTTCGAATTTTAAATAAATTACATAGATGCAATAAAATAATAATAATAATAACAAGGAAATAAGATATTTTAATTAGCTTATTGCTCGATAGATGGCGTTCGAATATTTTCAAAGCAAAATTCTAACCACAAAATCGATGCAATAAATAAAATTCAAAATTTCTATTTTGCTCGCTGCTCAATAGAGGAAGGCACAAATCTTGCAGCATGAAAGCAATTGTTTGGGGCGATTTTTTTTGTTTGTAAAATATGAAAATGAAATAATCGAAAAAATTTAAAAAAATATATATATATAAAATAAAGAAAGAAATGACAGGAATTTTCGTAATCACAGTTAAATTAGAGCGATCGTAAAGTCAATTGTTCAGGGAGACCTCTTGTTTGAACGAAAAATATTTGGAAATTAAAAAGCCAAGGAAAAAATTTTAAATAAGGCAAAGTCAAAGGTAAATACAAGAATTGTTTAATCACAGTAAATTTTTGCGACCATGAAAGCTATTGTTCAGGACGACTTTTTTCGTTTGAACGAAAAACATTTGAAAATGGAATAATTATAAAAATTCACAAATATTTCAAAATGAAATAATTATAAAAATAGGAAAATATTAAAAAAAATAATAATAAAATAGAGAAAGTTGAAAGTAATTACAGGAATTCTTGTGATCACAGTAAATTTTGGACGACTTCTTTTGTTTTCAAAATTCCAGAACAAGCATCAATTATAACAGTTAGTTGTTATTAATTTCACGAGGAATTGCGTTTGTTTTGACAGTTTCGACAGTTATTTATTTAAAGAAACAAATGAAGACAATTTTTTCAGATCGCCATCTATCGAGTGATGGATAAAGTAAGATTTTGGATTTCACTTATCCCTTTGAAGTAATTAATTGTAAAAAAAAAACGAGAGAGCGCCATCTATTGAGCAATGAGCGAATCAATTTTTGAATTCTTTTAAATCGTAATTTTTGTTATAAAGTTGCGACTCATTCATGTGTTCTAAGGCTACGATTCAATTTTTAATATATTACATAGATGCAATAAATAAAATTAAATAATAACAAGGAAATCAGATATTTTAATTTGCTTATTGCAACGATGGATGGCGTTCGAATATTTTCAAAACAAAATTCTAACCACAAAACCCATGCAATAAATAAAATTAAAAATTTTTACTTTGCTCGCTGCTCAATAGATGATGCTTTTCAATAACGCTCCCAAGTAACGTACCTTGATTATACAGGGTGAATGAAAAGTAAAAGAAAATCGATGCTAGAGCCGTTATTAAAGGTTTCATAAATCGTTCTTCGTTTGTTCTTATTAAGTCATAATTTCAAACTATGACGTGAACGAAGATCTTTTTATTGATTTTATTGATATTGAGAATTTTTTTTCTTTACAGCTTTCTAAAAACGATATAGAATGTACAAGAAAAATCAGTTTTATAGTCTGAGTTTACTGTTTGGAGAGTATTAAATGCTCGTTCTTTTGTCCTAAAAAATTAATAAATAACTTTGTTCAAGCAATTACACACAATATTAACACTAATTGATTATAAAATATGTTAAATTGTTCGCCATTAATTGCTTGGTAATGTGCAGTTTCGTGAGAAAAAGGACAGTCTTTAATTATTCACGAATAAAAAACGTCGATATCTGGCAAATAATTTAGAACTATATTTAACTTTTGTTTACTTGCCAATAATTTAATCGAAGTATATGTTCCGTTGTTAATTAAAAGCGGGGTTGTTAATTAACGTGCGTCCTTCGATTGCGCATATTTATTGTCGAGCGCCCCAAAATTAAGTCGCTTCCAAATAAAAGCTACGATCTTTGTTATTCAAATTAAAAAGGGAATTACGTTTGCCGAGGGTTCATTATAAATATAAAAGGGAAAACGTCCTGTTTGAATTTTATACGTCGAGTTGGATTATGTACTCCGCACGAGGTAATTAAATGAAAGCCTCTTTACCTCCTCCCACGGCACAAAAATTCTATAACTCTATTTCATTGGATTTTAACGTAGGTTTTTTATTTTTTTGGGCGCGCATTATTAATGCAAATAAATTGCCTGTTTTGTGTGTAATCCTAATCACTTATTTAATTTGAAAGAAAAAGTTTAAGTTGACACTTTAATTTCCGCAAGAGCCCAATTCAATTGCCTCGTCCTCAAGAATCTAATAAAGTTTAAGTTAAGTGCAGGGCAAACTTTTAATACAATTTTCCGTTCTCATTAGAAAATTATAATTCAAAATTTCATAAATTCACCCCGTCGCCCCCCCTCCCCCCATTTTCTTCTCAGGCTTGGTAACAACATTGTCACGAAGTTTCCTACTAAACGATATTGAAATTGCTTCCAGCAAGTCCAATTTCCTACTCCTAATGAATAAATTCATTCGCGGGATTCTACCCTCCCGACATATTACTTACCCTCGACTGTCGTCGCTGATATTCTATGAGTTGTAATTTAATTTCAGTGCAACATGGAAATTCCTTGGAAATGTTTTGGACGTTTACGACGTCGTTTGCTACTCGTGCGGAACATCAAAAACATATGTCACAGGCAATTCAAATTAGTTCTCGTCTGCAATTTTAGATGTTCACGTTGCTTGGTGAATTATTTTCTACCTGAATTATTTATCCATGACTACTCAATACTCTGTCAATTACGAGGGTCAAGGTTATTGAGAATAACGGTTAATATTTTCTAGGACTTTATTTCAAATATGCTCCGAGTAATTCCCCATCAACAATGATACACTTTCCACTGTTCAAAAGCTCCCAACCAATCATCTTTCAGAATACCTTCAAGGAACTTAAAATAATTTACAAAATATTCAAAAACTGACGTTTTAAAATTTGGTTTGCTCTCTCGCAAATGCTAGTGTAACATATAGTCTTATCACATGGTTTTAGTAGCGTTGTTAATTAAATTGTAATTAAAAATTCTTAGTATTTGTAGTCGAGGATAAAGTATAGTATACGACTCGCTATAATGACCTCGGACAATTGCAGAACTCGTTCGCTTGTCTTGCAAATAATCCTTATAGCGTCGTGTATAAAACGCCATTCTAGTCAATAAGAAATCGAACCTTTATAATGAAGATTTAAAGAGAACTAATAAGGGAGCTTCGTAACTCACCCTTTTTTCTATCGTTCGCTTTGTTCTGCGGGGGGTGGGCGGGCGTCGAGCACTGGAAAATTCTCTTCAGTTTATTTACCAGCGCAAATATTTGCACGCCTCAATAACTACCAACCGAGCGATTTCGAACTGAGTATTGGTTTATTTTGGGAGAGGAGAGAGCTTATGTCGATAGCTCGCTGAATTTAAAATTTATCGCGCTGTCGACGCCGTATTTGTATTTTCCGATCCGACGGTATTAGACGTTTCCGAGAATAAATTGTGTTCCCTCAGGAACGCGTGATCCGTGCTCTTTTCGCAATTACTTTGACGGAAATACAAAAATCTGCTATCGATTTGTGTACCAGGAAGAGAATCGTACAGACAACTTCGACCTCCTCACCCTCCTCATCTGGCGGTGACAAGAATTCTTCTAAAAAGAAATACTGGAGGAGTAAAGATTTCTTGTTTAAGATTTGGTTCCATTTCTTAAACAATTTAATTTGTACAGTAAATTGTATCAAAATTTACAAAACTATTTGGAAAAATAGGACCTGTTCCATCTCAAAAACGTTCAAAAATATCTTTTTCTAGATTTCTATTAATTTCCACTTATTCCTCTTTCATATACAACAAAATCGATCCTGTCTTCGTGTGGCTTTTTAAGAGCTTGCGATGGGATGTGGGATGAACCTTATAAAGCAATGACGTACCTAAATATTCTCAACAAGTTAATCAAGCTGTTGAAAGGGACTACGGAAGAAGTTAACAATAGAGTTAAAGTGAATCATTTAATTTTGTGGTCCTTCAAAATCAGCAGAGGCCTAAGACAAGGTGACACACTATCCTCCACGTTAATTAATATCGTACTGGAGAAAGACACAAAGGAAAACTAGATCAATGGTGTTAAATAGAAGCCATTAATGCTTTGCGTGTACAGACAAACAAACAAAGAAAGAGCAACTAAAGCCCTTGAAGCCGATGCCAAAAAGGTAGGCCTGGAAACCATTGAAAGCAATGCATAAAGAACTACATGGAGCAGGAAGATCTGGAAATGGAAGTGGAGGACGGAGAAAGAATGCGAATTCCTTATTTGGAAGTATGGCTAAATGAAAATTATGACAACATTGCGGAGGTCATAGCATGGATAATTAAAGGAGACAGATGTGGGGTATCTCTAACTGCAATATTGAGGTCGAAAGACAGATATGTAGAACCATCCTAAGGCCGACAGTGACTTATGGATGTGAAACGTGGGTTGTGAGCAGTAAGGAAAGTGAAAAGTTGGGAATCTGGGAGAGAAAGACAGTAAGAAGATTATTTGGTGGGAAGAAAATAGGAGACAGATGGGAAAGGAGAAGCAACGAGGAGGTGAAACAATTACATGGAGAGGCGTTAATAAAGCAGTTCATAAGGTGGCTAGGGCATGTAGAAAAGAGAGAAGAAAATCGGTTAGTGAAGAAGAAGTAAACTTTCTAATGTCTAGAAAAAAGGGCTGGCCGAAGACCAGATGGATTCAAGCAGTGGAAAGAGGCTTGAGTGAGAAAGAAGTGACGAATTGGAGAACATGAGCAATCGTTAGAAGAGAATAGAAGAAAAGTATGAAGCTATGGGTCTAAGGGCTAGTGACTAACGCTTATTACTTATTATTACGTATAAATAGAAGCTATCAATGCTTTGCGTGTGCAAACGATTTGTTCAAAATTCCAGTTCTGGAAAAAGCAACTGAAGCCATTGAAGCTAGTGCCAGAAAGGTAGGCTTGGAAATCAATGAGAGAAAAATGAGGTACATGCATTTAAGAACAACATGGATCAGGAATAAACCTCTGAAAGATCTGGAAATAGAAGTTGAGGGCAGAGGAAGAATGCGAATTGAAGGGATTCGAGGGTTTTCTTAATTGGAAGTATGGCTAACTAAGCACTGCGAAGGTCATAGCACGGATAATTAAAGGGTACAGATGTGTGGGGTCTCTAATTATAGTTTTGAAGTCGAGAGACATTTCAAGAAACTGATATGTAAAAGAATTCTAAGGCCCATAGTGACCGTGCGTTTTGAATAGTAAGGAAAGTGAAAAGTTGTAAATCTGGCAGAGAAAGACAGCAAGAAAAATATTTGAGGGAAGAGAATAGGAGACAGATGGGAGAGGAGAAACAACGAGCAGGTAAAAGAATTGCATGGAGAGGCGTCAATAAAGCAGTTTGATAAAAGAGCATAGCGTATAAGGTGGCTAGGGAATATAAGAAAGGAGAGAAGAAATTCGGTTAGTGAAGAAGATTCTGAAAGTAAACCCTCTGATGTCTAGAAGAAAAGGTCGGTCGAAGACTAGATGGATTCAAGTAGTGGAAAGGAGTATGAGTGACAATGGAGTGACAGATTGGAGAATATGATCAACTAGTAGGAGAGAATGGAAGAAAATTATCAAGCTATGGGCCTAATGCCCCGTGAACTCTGATGTCTAGAAAAAAGGGCCGGCCGAAGACCAGAAGCAGTGAAAAGAGACTTGAGTGAGAAAGGAGTGACGAATAGGAGAACACGAGCAACAGATAGAAGAGAATGGAACAAAATTATGAAGCTATGGGCCTAAAGGCCAGTGAACAACGCTTATTAAATTATTACGTATAAATAGAAGCCATCAATGCTTCACGTCTGCTGACGATATACTCAAAATTGCGCAAGCAGCGAAAGAACTAGAAAGAGCAACTAAAGCCCTTGACAGAAAGATAGGCTTGGAAATCAAAGAGAGCCAAGCGAAGTGCATGCATTTGAGTACAACATGGAGCGGGAATCAACCTCAGAAAGATCTGGAAATAGAAGCGGAAGGCGGAAGGAAGGAATGTGAATTGAAGGGGTTTAATGTATTTGGGGATATGGTAACAGCTCTGCTAAGGTCATAGCATGGACAATTAAAGGGAACAGATCCAGCTGTAATAGTGAAGTCAAAAGAAGAACACAAATACAGATACGTAGAACAATTCTAAGGCCGACAGTGACTTATGGATGTGAGAGTGACTTATGATTGTGAATAATAAGGAAGAGGAAGACAATAAGAAGAATATTTGGGGGAAGAAAATAGGAGATAGGTGAGAGAAAATAAACAATGAGGATATACTCAAAATTGCATAAACAACGAAAGAACTAGAAGGAGTAACTAAAGCCCTTGCCAGAAAGGTAGGCTTGGAAATCAAGGAGAGCAAAACAAAGTATATGCTTATGAGAACAACATGGAGCAGGAATCAACCTCAGAAAGATCTGGAAATAGAAGCGGAAGACGAAAGGAAGGAAGGAATTGAATTGAAGGGGTTTAAGGTATTTGGGGATATGGTAACAACTCTGCTAAGGTCATAGCATGGACAATTAAAGGGAACAGATCCAACTGTAATAGTGAGGTCAAAAGAAGAACACAAATACAGATACGTAGAACAATTCTAAGGCCGACAGAATTATGGATGTGAAACGTGGGTTGTGAATAATAAGGAAGGTGAAAAGTTGGAAATCTGGAAGAGAGAGACAATAAGAAGAATATTTGGGGGAAGAAAATAGGAGATAGATGGGAGAAAAGAAACAAAGAGGATATACTCAAAATTGCATAAAAAACGAAAGAACTAGAAAGAGTAACTAAAGCCCTTGCAAGAAAGGTAGACCTGGAAATTAATGAGACCAAAACGAAGTACATACATATGAGAACAATGTGGAGCAGGAATCAACCTAAGAAATATCTGGAAATAGAAGTGGAAGACGGAGAAAGAATGCGAATTGAAGGGGTTCAAAGGTGTCCATATTTGGGGTATGGTAATAGAATTGCTGAGGTCGCAGCATAGATAATTAAACTGAGGTCAAAAGACTTTTCAAAAAGAACACAAATACAGAACGTAGAACAATTTTAAGGCCGACAATTACTTATGGATGTGAAACGAGGGTTGTGAATAATAAGGAAAGTCAAAAGTTGGAAATCTGGAAGAGAAAGACAATAATAACATTTGGGGAGAAGAAAATAGGAAACAAATGAGAAAGGAGAAACAACGAGGATATGAGGCATAATTGCCTCATTGATATAATTATCAATAAAGTATTTTATAAGAGCGCAAAGTAAAATGGGGCTAGGGCATGTAGGAAGCAAAGAAAGTCAGCTAGTGAAGAAGATTCTAAATGTCTAGAAGAAAAGGCCTGCTGAAGACCAGATGAATTCAAGCAGTGGAAAGGGACTTGAGTGAGAAAGGAGTGACAAATTGGAGAACACGATCAACAGATAGAAGAGAATGGAATAAAATTATAAAGCTCTGGACCTAAAGGTTTGTGAACACTTATTACCCATTATGACATATACCAAGTGAATTAAACATTTACGGAGTCACTTCTTTTTATTACTACCGAATTCAAACTGTGGGGAAAATTAATACATTTTTCATGAAAACCGAATCATTTGCGACAAGAACAAACACGCAAAGAGAAGATGGAAACTCTCCTGAGGAACTGATTTTTCTCCTCGAACTGCAGTATTTAAAACATTGTTATGAGGTCTTGTGAAAGTGAGTGGCTGACGTCATAATGAATCAACTTTAAATATTCCTGTCCCGCGTGAAGCTTCTAAGTAAGAAATAGCCCACACAGTGGAGTCATAACTCGCCTCCACTTGCTGAAGAAGCAGAATTTTTTGAACTTGCTGATTTAAGACTATACAGAATGGTGCCAGCGGCGATAAGAATAAGACTCCTTACAAACATGCCAAAAGAAAAGACTAAGTCGAGGTTCGTATATTTCTTTTGTATCCTGCACAGAAGAATTGGTCCCTTTGTTTACGCTGAGATTAGCTGCTTTGTTTAAAAGGACCTACTTTTTAGCTCTTTACGCGGAAATTTAATTTCTATTCTAAATTGAATTAATATTTTTTTCTGTGCAGAATTCCGGTTCCTTACACTTTTTACTATCAATTCCTCCTTTAAGAACTTTCTTGGTAACAATATAGATCCATAATTTTTTTTGTTTTCCCATATTTTTAATTGCTTCTCGCCTTTTTTATTCAAAACTCATGAACCATGGAAGACTACTGGTCTTACTATTGTTTTACAAAGGCTCTTTTTGGTGTTTGTAGAAATCGTTTTCGACTATTAAAGTGCCTCTATAATTTCCATTTCCTTTTATAACTCCTTTTTTTTTAATTCCTTTTTTCTCTTCAGTTTGCTCATCTCCTGATCCCACTACCATACATTTCGTTTGTTTTCAGTCCTCTTCACCTTCCATTTGCTTGTTGTCTTCTTTTTTTCTTTCTCTCGTCAATATCACGAGGTCACTTGCAAATGCCAAACGCGTTGCTAATCATCCTCTTTGTTTTCAAATACCTTCTCTTAGGATAACTTCCATTTTATATCAAACAGTGTCTTCTGTTTTTTTTTCCATTTGTTATTACTTTGTTGTTGGTATACATTGTCTAGTCTAAATTCCAATATCTTCAATACTATTTTCGTCCTGGATTTTTAGTGTTGTTTTATTAATTCGTTACTATCCAGATGGTTGAATAAATTACGTTTTCGGAAAATTGAAAGTGGGTAATTATACTGGTTCTAAACGAGGCATCCATAATATCTAAATTTGCGATACATTTCTTAAGGGTTCCCTATACCTGAAATGTTTTGGGAAACGGAAGAGATTCCTGGCGAGAAAATTCTGTCTGCGAAGGAGTGGGCTTATGAAATACATTTCACGGAGCCTTCTGACAAATTAGGCGACTCCTTATACACTTAAGCGCAAATTTAGACTTCAAATGGAGCTATCGTACTTTGATAGTGAAAGGGGAAACTAATGAAATTGAAAATCGTTTCACCTTTCATTTACCTCAACGTGGGATCTCATAAAGGAGGGCTGAAGCCGGGGTCGTTTTCGATGTCCGAAAACTACAGGGTTTCGGTTAATGATATGCAAATGGTATTGCCCACAATCGAAAGTGATTTGAAGTCTGTTGTTCTTCGATTTAAATCGTTTCAGTAAACTGGCCAGGCCAGGTCAGGCCATTATTAGTAGATAAGTAATTTTGTGTTACATCTTCGTTTAATAAAGGCGCTTCTTTCGTTTGGCTTCTATTACAGTTTCTTCTTCTATATTTAGTAGGATGAGAATAAGCATGATTCGATCTATACTCTCCATGTTTGAAAAATTCTACTAAAAAAAAAAACATACTTCGTGGAAATCCTGTATATCAGACAGTAGTCTCTTAATTAAGGCGTTAAAGCCATCAATTACAAAAAGCTTTTTCTTTGACGTTTTCTTTTTAAACTTCTATTTGGAGCGAGAACCAAGAAGAAACAAATGGAAAGAGCAATCGCACGCCTTCTAGCGTAGTGGAACACATTTCGTTTGGAAGCTACGCGCGGGATGGAAATATTTTGAATTTGAATGTTACGGGTGATGTCATTTTACCCCTCTCAGAGACGCAGGACAGATTATTTATTTATTTTGTAATAAATGAAACGTCTTTTTCATCTCATTTCCCTTTCCACTTTAATACTTTCTCGCAATGATCACTCACATCATTTAACTCGACGAAAAGAAGCTGAAATCCTTGCAGAAAATGTTTTGCCAAAATTTGTACGTCTCGCTCCAAATTTTGGCAAAACATTTTCTGCAGTATTAAAGTCGAAAGAGAAATGAGATTTCAGCGAAAGATAAAGATGTCTCATTTGTTACCAAAATAAATAAATAATGTGTCCGGCGTCTCTGAGAGGGGTAAAATGACATCACCTATAACATTCAAATACAAAATATTTCCATCCCGCGCGTAGCTTCCAAACGAAATGTATTCACTATGCTAGAAGGCGTGCGATCGTCCTTTCCATTTGGTTCTTCTTGGTACGCCTACGTAAATTGAACGCAGGTGTGCGTCTACTTGTTGACAACTGCATTTTTTCTCAAGGTTTGCATTTTCTTAAAACTGTTTACTCAAACTTGACTAGCTAAGTCTTGATCGATTGTTTCCTAGAATTGTTTACTTTAACTTGATTGTTCTAAATTCTATCGTGAAGTTAATTAATTTGTTTGCGTTTGCTTTGTTTTATTGTGATTTCTTGATGTTTCGATTCGGAGCGGATGTCATAATCATGAAATTAACAAAAAAAACAATTTAGCTAACTTTATGCCATTAACAAAACAATTGAAAGTGGAAATTAAGAAAACCACTGTCTTTTGTCATGCGCCCCGAACATATCATAATCCATGATATTAACAGAAAAAAAATTGAAGATACAGGAGGCTATAAAAAAAAACGTTGAAAATTTGGCTCATTTCATGTTGTTAATAAAACAATTGTGTTTTTTTCTGGTTATTTCCTGTTAGAACTATTATTACTTGTTTTCTTTGTTAATAGAGTTCTGTCTTCGTAATTTTATTTAGTCATCAGAAACCCAGGTATCTTGTTTTGCAGTTGATTGTCTTTTGTTTTTGTAATGTTTGTTGTTCTGTAATTTTATTTCCTCATCAGAAACTTTTCTCTATTGTTTTTGTTAGTTTTGTAAGGTTTGTTGTTTTTTTTTTTTAATTTTATCTAATGACCAGAAACTCCACGTTCTATTTTGTTGTTGATTGCCTCTGGTTTTTTTTGTTATTTCGTAATTTGATTGAACCACCAGAAATTCCACATTTTTTTTGTTGATTGTCTTTTATTTTTGTAATATTTGTTGCTTTGTAATTTTGTTTAATCACCAGAAACTTAACGTTTTCGTTTGCTGTTGATTGTCATTTGTTTCTGTTGTTTTGTTATTTTATTTAATCACCAGAAACTCGGCATCTTCTTTTATTGTTGATTGTCTTTTGTTTTTGTAATGTTTCTTGTTTTGTCATTTTTGTTAATAAATATATCAATATCGATAAAACTTCACTTCTTCTTTTGGTGTTGATTGTCTTTTGTTTTTGTCGGTTCTGTTCGTTATTTGCTATTTTTATTTAATGAGCAGAAAATCCACCTTTTATTTTGTTGTTGTCTTTTGTTTTTGTGTTGTTTGTAATTTGATTGAATCGCCAGAAATTCCATATTTTTTAGCCATTTATTATCTTTTGTTTCTGTAAAGTTTGTTGTTTTATAATTTTATTTAATTACCAGAAACTCCGTTTTTTCTTTTGATGTTGATTGTCTTTTGTTTTTGTTGGTTCTGTTCGTTGTTTTCTAATTTTAATGACCAGAAAACCCACCTCTTCTTATGTTGTTGATTGTCTTTTGTTTTTTGTTGTTTTGTAATTTTATTGAATCGCCAGAAATTCCACATTTTTTAGCCGTTATTAATTTTATTTAATCACCAGAAACTTGACATTTTCGTTTTCTGTTGATAGTCTTTTGTTTTTGTTGGTTTTGTAAAGTTTGTTGTTTTTAATTTCATCTAATGACAAAAAACTCCACATTTTCTTTTCTTATTGATTGCCTTTTGTTTCTGTTGTTTTGTTATTTTATTTAACCACCAGAAACTCGACACTTTCTTCTTCTTCTTTGTTGTTGATTATCTTTTGTTTTTGTAATGTTTGCTGTTTTGCAATTTTTGTTAATAAACACATCAATATCGATAAAACTTCACATCATCTTTTGGTGTTGATTGTCTTTTATTTTTGTTGGTTTTGTTCGTTGTTTTCTAATTTTAATGACCTAATGACCAGAAAATCCACCTTTTCTTTTGTTATTGATTGTCTTTTGTTATTGATTGTCTTTTGTTTTTGTTATTTCGTAATTTTATTTAATCATTAGAAACTCCACATTTTCTTTTGCCTTTCGATTTGTTTTTTGTTTAATGTTTGTTGTTTTGTAATTTTATTTAATCACCAAAAATCACCACATTTTTTTCCGGTTTTTGTTTTGTTTCCTCGAGTTGTGGTTTCTCGATTTTCTTGATATTTTCTTTTAGTCAACATTTGTTCACTTTTTATCTTTCTTCTTAGTCAATCGAAATTTCTTACATTCATTGACTGATGATTTTTTTTTGATACTATCGTTTGTCGATGTTTTATATGTAGGTATACTTAATAAATAGTTTACTTTTCAATATTTTTTTCTATTACTTTTATTTCTCTAAAGTTAATGTTTTGTAGTGTTTAGATTTTTTTTTTTGGCGTTGTAAAAAGGAATTTTGTGGTTTCGAGAAAACGTTTCCTGAAGCAGAAAAACAAAAGGAAATAAAACTGTTCGTTCTCTCGTCAAAATTAGAAGAAAAGAAGAGCAACGAATTGCGACTTTTTTTTCATAAAATTAAAACTTAAAAAAAAATTTATACTTATAAAAAAATTGGTTCATCATTTTTACGGCCCAAGGATTATCGATGTTCCCTTCATTAAAGGAAAATAAAAATAAAAATCTACCAAAATAAAACGGAAATACAAGAGACGATCAATAACTTAGTCTCAGAACTTTGGTTATTAGTTGGAATTTGGAACCTTCAATTAAAAGTCCTTCGGCAATCTTAATTAAATATAAAGTCACGAAAATAAATCGATATTTCAAGGTATACATTATTATATGCAATAATTTATCTGATGCGCGGCGTCTCTAAGCGGGGTAAAATGACATCGCCCGTAACTTTCAAACTAAAAATATTTCCTTTTTTCACACATTAAATAGTTTTGTCCCAGTTCTTTGATTGTTAATTGGAACCTTTATTTAAAAGTTGTCCAGCAATTTTAATTTAATATACCTCGTGATATTTCGAGGAATATGTTAACATCTAAAACTATTCTGAGTATTTCGTACGAAATTTGACTCTATAAGCACACGTGTCGTCGGATTATAAGCTCACATTGTTATACCCAACCACAAGTGCCCCGTCATATTTGATTTTCGTTGAAAATGCGTTTTATACGAAGTTGTTCAACCGAAATGAGCCAATAAAAGGGAATGAATTTACGATGAAAGCGCAGATAACTAATTTGCATTCCTGTTATGACTAAACAACCAACGTTTCAGCAAATCCACGTCAGTATCTACATTATTCAGCTCGCGGCAATTTTCCCCGTCTCCGTTACGTTTCCGCTTCATCGGCTAAAACACGCAAATCCTTGCAAATCATTTCCGAGTTCTCGCGTGTGTTGTTTTACAGATTTGCGCCCCTGTTTTCGCTCCCGCAAAGCTTAATTTAAACGAAGCGGTCGCTCGAAATCGTATTTTGATTTTAAAGAGCTCCGCCTTAAGGATTTGATTTCATTTCAGGTAAAATCCGAGGACTTCAGCGCTGATAACGTGCTGGAAACGATTTTCTCACCGAATCAACCGTCCTCCATTCAAGTGCAGGCCTTAAGACGAGACCTACTTCGACGCTTAACGGAAGCCTTGGAAAACGAGGAGAACGAAGCTGACGCTTGGAAACGTTCCATAAGCTCCCTCGCCAGATGGAATAACCTCCCTCAAAAAAAGAGTCTTGAATCCTTGGCTCGTGGTGGTTACTTGCGCCCTCGTTCTGTAGAAGGCGATCCTAGCTCGAAGCGTAGCATATCCACCCTCGCCAAAAACGGACAGTTGCCTAACTACCAAAGCGGCAGCCTAGAAAAAAGGGGCATACAATCGTTAGCCAGGAATGGCGATCTTCAACGCAAACGCGAAACCCAGGAGTTGCTGTCGGATTTGAACGAGAAGAGGTACTTGGGAAGCCTCGCCAGGAATTACAATCTTCCTTCTTATGGAAAACGAAGCTACTATTACTACGACGGCGACGATAAACGCAGCATTGCCTCTCTTGCTAGGGCGGGGATGAAAATCAACGGCAAACGCGAGGCGATTGGAGATGGTGAGGTACAGAAGAGGTACTTCATCACGGGCTTAATAAACGAAAACGCGAAAGTCGACGATAAGGAAGTGAAGAACGGCGATGCTGGTAAAAGAAACCCGGTCGATGTTGGAAGGAAGAAGAGGGATGCGGATTATTACGATGACGAATATTCATCACCTGTTTACCAAAATCAGAACGAGAACGACGTCGATTATGAACAACTCCTCAAGGAATTGGTGGATGAGTACCCCAATCCGGAAAAGCGGTTTTTGGGTAAGTCCTTGGATATTGTTATTGCTTGCGAAGTTGCAGTTATTGATCTGAATCTTAAAATGTACCATAACTTCTTTTCGTAAGGCGAGTAGGCAACCCTACCACAATTAACAAGGCAACCTCAGTTACATTTTGATGTATAGGCAACCCACGTTCCATGTGGTTCGCCTTTTTCTAGACCTAGAGAATTTGTTAGTCCTTTCTGTAACGTGGGCTGCATATGTAGCAGGTTCCATGTTCGAGATTTTTCTAGGAGTTACAGAGTTCTACAAACCAGATTGTAACAATAATTTAACATAAATAATTTCGAGCCGTTTGAACCAAAAAAAAAAAACATTTCCAAGACAAAATTTATTAAACAAATTAGTCCTAGTTATAGGCAACCTATATTGTAAGGAGGATAACGTGACTATCTAATTCCAAGCACCTCGAGATTTTTCTAAAGTATTCCCTGTTACTTGGACTGCCTATACACACCATGTTGTAACAAGTTAACACTTATTGTTAGTTATTTCCGAATTTTTTTTGTAGACAAAGAAGAGATTGTTAAGCAATTTAATTAGTGCGGAAAGTTGGTCACTCTGAAAGTTTTCCTCGACGATTTAGTACACGCCGCCTCGGAAAAGTAATTAGCTCGAGGAGGAACTTTGTTTACCCACGAGCAAAATTGATATTTAAGATTGTAGTTTCTAGCAGCAGATTATCATTTTAAGTAGCTAGTCCTGAGTTATTAAAATTTGCAGCAGCCGGGCGCAATTCTCTTAAAATTGTAATTAACTCTGCGATAAGTAAATGACGTAACGGTTTTAGGTTTACGTATCACAGAAACGACACATTAAAAATAGAATCAGAAGAGAATTTACTTCCTACGACCACTCCAGAGCACTCTGCGAGTATCTCCATCCCTTGGTATTACCAAACTTCGGACATTTCGGAGCGTTGCCATGGTTACGTAATACGAGACCCAATGAAAAGTGCCCGTCCATTGCGTAACCATGGCAACGGTCCGAAATGTCCGAAATTTGGTATTAACAGCAAACGTGTGTTTTGGTGCGGTCATGAGGTTTTTAGATTTCTTATGAGAACTTTTCTTCATCGCACTCCGAGGTCACATAATTTAGTTCATTTCATTTTGATTTATTTCCTTCCAAAAATTGTTTAGAAAACGTAAGTTGAATCAGAACCTCACAAGTTTTTAATCATGCTGCGGATGCTGATTTTAGGAAACGTCACTTAGAATAAAAAAGCATTTCAAATTGGAGTCTTTGAAGATCTGATTTTTTTCGGCAATAGCTACTGTTCAATTGAAACGTTCGTCAAGTTTTTTCGTGAAAAGAAGAGATGACATTTGACAGGTGACAGTTCGTTGTCAACCAATCGTAGCGTTTTGCTTACAACCTAACGTGACTTAACCTAAAATCATATTTCTCGCTGATCTAATACAAAACGTCAAATAGGTTTTGTTACTTTAACGAAAGAACAGATGACGTTTGACGGATGACAGTTACCTGTCAAACAATTGTGGCGTTTTGCTCATAACCTAACATGATATAACTTAAAGTGATATTTCTCGTTGATTTTCCCTGCGTTTAGTTCGTGGGGAATGTTATTGATTTCGTTTAGTATGTAGTTATTTTACGTTGCTTGATTAATCAGCTGAATGGTGACGGTGGTTGTGATTTGATATGCGATCATTATGCAACCAGGATGGTGTCAGTTCCGTTTAAAAGGTGGTCGAACTGAGCTCGTTAAACCTTGCTGGTTCGTCCACCAACTAAACGTCAAATTGTTTTGTTTCTTTAATGAAGGAACAGATGGCGTTTGACGTATGATATTTAGTTGTCAAACAAATGTAGTTGTCAAATATTTGTAGCATGACATTTCTTGTCAAAAACAAAACCTGTTTCACAACGTTACAAAAAATTCATAAGCTACTTGATGAACTTTTCAATTGAATACCTGAACGCCTTTTCAAAAGTTTAATGACACCTAAGCTTCGCGTGTGTGATGCATAAATTTAGGTTAAAATTCAATCCGAAAATTCAAAAATACGCGGCACATTTCATTGAAAACTTTGAATAGTGCGATGGGCAGATTAACACCCCGAATACAGAAAATAATTTTCCATTTAATCACGTGATAGAATAAAACATTTTTTTTCCAAAATTAAGAATCGAAGTGGTGTGAGAGGAACCGGCCTAAGTGAAACATTTGTTGCATACAGGTGTCCCAAAACTTATGTTTCAGACGCTTTTCTCAAAACTACCTATTTAGCGAGGGAGTCCACTGAACACCACCGTTTGAAAACTGCAGCAACTTCGAAAACGATTAAAATTGCAACAACTGTTATTATTACGGCCAAACGTGCTGTCAAAGCATATTGAAAGTTTTCTTTCTTTTCCTTGAGCTGTACAGCTGTTTCGGCCCTATTTGGGGCCTCGTCGGCAGAAGCGTAGCTCGAGAATTCCACTTATTAAGTGGCAAACTGGCTGCAATTTGTCAATCCACATCCAATGTTAGGTCAAAAAGCGAGTACAAGAATTGCGCCTTAGATTTTCCATTACCACAGGGAGATCGAAATTGATTGTCCTGATCCTACACTACTGTCTGTGAGCTTGATATCAATAATTATGTCTATTACTTGAAAGTTAGAACGAAAAGCAGTGGCGTGCATAGAACATTCATGAAAGTTACATCCAAACTTAACCTAATTAATAAGGAACATAATTATAGTTTAATCAGATTGCTATGACAATGAAATAAATTATTTTTCGTGAATGAACGGCAATGAACTATCAACAAAGTCTTAGGATATCTAGTAACTTCCTTATATATTGTTATGTTGTTAACTTCATTTTAATAATTGGATGTGAATATCGATATTAAGCTAGTGGAAAGCAGTGTAGGATCAGGATAATCAATTTCGATCTTCCTGTATTATATCGCAATTACGAATAATTAGGACAGGTTGGTTTGGTTTGCAGTGGAATTCTCGAGCTACTCTTCTGCTGACGAGGCCCTAAATAGGGTCGAAAGAGCTGTACAGAGAATGCTCGATACATACAATGTTGGGTCAAAAAGCAATTGCAAGATGATGATGATGACGATTTAAAATAGGCAGCTGTAGGTATATACCAAAAATCACGTGGCTCTCGACTATTTCTGATGGTATTATTCCTCCGGCAGTCCTCATGAAGGCAATCTACGAAATTGTTACGTTTAAAAAAGCAGTAATAATTTCGATTAAATAATTGTTTTTCGTTTCTGCAAATACATATTGCGATTACGTGGCTGTCGATTATTTCTAAAAATAATTTACAGTTAGCTTTGAACAAACAAATGTTATTCAATAACTGGACTCTTCGTTTTTACGAAAAATTATTGGATAAACCGAAAAACTAAAGACAACAACAAAAAAAGAAAACAAAAGACGATCGGAGGAAAGGAGATTTTCATAAAATGGTGGAATTCGCCAGTTAACAAAAAAAAAACAAAACATAAATGCCAAGAAAAAATATTCGATGAAAGAAAACAAAAGACAATCGATTTGCGAATAAAAAATAACGACGGAGACAAACAAAAAAAAAATAAATCGATTTTTTTTTGTTCAAGGCGAGAGCGTTGAGTAATATTAAAATGTGATCGTTTGATGAATGAAAAAAAAGATAATTCAAACAAAGTAAAAAACAGAAGACGAGATCGGTTGATGGATGTGTAAATAAATAAAAACAAAAACTACAACGAATAGTAGATGAAACAAAAGACAACTATTCGACAAACCGAAAAACTGAAGACAATAAAAAAGAAAAACAAAAGACTATCAATGATTGACAAGGAAATGAGATTTTCATAAAACGGCGATAATTCGGCAATTAACAGAAAAAGCAGAAATGAGAGACGTAAGACAAAAAAGCAGGTGAAACCAAAAGTAAAAAAATAAATAAAAATAAAAAATGCGACGTACGTTGGGAACAAAATACAATCGTTGGATAAACCGAAAAACAAACAAAAAAATAAAAGACGATCAACGATTGACGAAGAAAAGAAATTTTCATAAAATGGAGATAATTCGGCAATTGATAGAAAAAGCAAAAATGTCAAGAAAGACGTAAGACAAATACAGGTGAAATTTAAAGTAAAAAAAAATAAATAAATATAAATAGGAAATGTGACGAACGATGGGAACAAATGACAATCGTTCGACAAACCGAAAAACTAAAGGCAACTAAAAAAAAAACAAAAGACGATCGAACAATGATGAATGAGGAAAAAAGAACTTCGTAAAGCGGTGTTGATTCGCCAATTAACAGAAAAAGAAAACCAGAAATGTCAAATAAAAACTGCAATGAACAATGAAAACAAAAGACAAGTATGCAACAAACCGAAAAACTAAAAACAAAAGGCGATCAGACAATGAAAGATCATGATTGGCTAAGAAAAACGACGTCGTACAATAGAAATAAAGAACGATTAAAAAACAAACGACAAATGCAAAGAAAGTCAATCGATCGATAAACCGAAAAACTAAAGGAAAGAAAAATAAAAACAAAAGACGATCGAACAATGACGAACGAGGAAAAAAGAATTTCGTAAAGCGGTGGTGATTCGCCAATTAACAGAAGAAAGAAAACCAGAAATGTAAAATAAAAACTGCAATGAACAATGGAAACAAAAGACAATTGTGCAACAAACCGAAACACTAAAAACAAAAGGCGATCAGACGATGAAAGATCATGATTGGCTAAGGAAAACGACGTCGTATAATGGAAATAAAAAGCGATTGGACAAATGGATGAAAATATATGACGATCTCCAAAAAAAAGTGATAAAATAAATAAAAAGCAATCAATTGATTCAGAACATGAAAGGAAGATTGAACAATAAAAACAAAAGTCTTTTTTTTTAAATTTTGACAATTTTTGACTTTTACGAAAGTTCATAGCAAGTTGAGGATCCATATACAGGGTCTCCAAACCAGAAGATATTTGATTATTTACGACCCTTACAAATAAACGAATAAGTTAAGTCAACCCGAAACTTCAGATATAGAGTTATGGGAGTGCCACAGGAGCCACATCTTAGTCCTCTTTTATTTTTTATTTAAATCGACGATTTCTTGACGGATGAATAAATTATATTGTAGCCTGACGGTGAACAAAATAAACGAAAATAAATAACTACCTGGTTATAATACCTAAAACATTAATAAATTTGCGTACAATTTTATTATACAGAGTGTCTGGGAATAATTGCACCGGTGCACAGAAAAGGATGTACATGTTCTTTAAGTTTATTACTGAAAGTCTTCTTTTATAAATACCAAATGCAATTTTTTTGAACAAATTTCATTTCGATTTTCGTTCAAATTTCGAGAGCGTTTGTTTTTATTTCGATTGACATTTCAAGTGTCAAGGTCAACTCTTCTTCTAGGGAGGGTGATTATTTGGGAAGTAGAGAGTTTTAAAGTCCCCTTCTTATCCACAACAGAAACATCGCTACAGATACACGAATTGTATTTACTGTTGTCTAATAACATTTACCTTAGGGCACCCTGTATATTACTAGAATTGAAAATTAAACGCTTCTGACCGAGCTAGACCATTGCGATTTGCAGAGAGATTATTTTTTGTATAGCAAGGGACATTCAGCATGATTAAAGACTCAAACCTAGTTGCACCCTGTATATTCGTATTGCAATATAACCAAATTTCTTACGGTTTTTATTTAATTAGTTTATTTGAATGGATTTTTTTCTATTTGTTAGGTTTTATACCTTTGTTCACATCATTCATTTTGAATAACATTTGAAGTTCCATAAAAGCTTTTGAAAGATATGAATTGAACGTCACCGATGTTCAATATCATTTTCATACGCTCAATGCGAAACAGATTGACAGTCGTCGATTAAAAAGCCCAATTTAAAATCTCATTTCTCATTTCATCCCCAAAAATCAAACTCGAATGAATCCGTAATAAATCGCGGCCACAACAAAAATACGTTGCGTCATCACCCGTGAATGAAATCGATTGTATAACTTTCCAAACATTATCTTCGAGGGGGTGGAACCCCCCCACGGACAAACACACACACATACACACAATTTATGGCTATTCTATTGATTAAAATAGTACATACAAGGTAAAAGTTTCGCATGATAAACGGATGTGCGCGTGACGTGTTTAATTTTATCTGATTTTATTGTTTGGAATTTATGTAACTGGAATGAACAAAATAATGTATGGCTCAAATAAAAAAAAATGAGATAGGTATGTACAAAGAGATTCAGAATCAATAACTGCAAGCTTTTGTTTCGAGTTTTATTTATTTATGTTTGGGGAACGTCCGGATAGGCTCCGTGGCCAGGAATGGTTGGTTTAGGCCATCTTCTTCCAGTAGGAGCCTAAGCGCGAGTAAAAGGCACATTGGGTCTTTGGCACGCTTAGGTTGGCTGCCTTCTTTCAGGAGCGCACGTAGATTCAGTAGATCTGGTAGATCTACGAACGAGTGCGAATCAAGGTTTGATTCTGTGGAGATTTAGTTAGAAAAAGTAGAAAGTAGTTTTTTGATGTAAGATCAAATTTTGCACAGTTATTAATTCAGTTGATTCACAATTTATATTATTTAGTTAAATCACACCTGCGTACTCGAGGAGATATTGAAAAGATGGTGGTTACCAAATTTGTTCAAAAAAAACTCAATAACGTAATAGATACGACGACTGGTGATATTAATGAAAATTATTTCTAGGGTTATAGAATTTTTCTTCTTCAAAGATGTTAATGGTTAATTACTTATCAATGTTTCCTCGTACAACACACTTTTAGGAAAACAAAATCAATCTACTTGCATTCGTGTTACGTGTTTAAAATTTATTTTGAGGCGATTCCGTTTATTTCAGAGCTTCCCCACCAAATGTGGAATCGTAGCAGATTGCATGACACAAGGCAATTAAATAGAAGCCACGCTAATAGTTTCCATTTTTCAGACTAAATATGTAATAACAGCCTAATGGCTGCAGTAATGTTATGTTATTATGCGATACACATTGGGGACGACGAGAATTAATGGAAAACTGAATATTTTTTAATTAGCCCCGGGTTTTTTTTTCTTCGTTCGCCTATAACGGTTAATTGATTATATTGGAAACCAGTGCGCGCTGTAAAAAATTAATTAAGTCCCAATGCAAATTAAATGGGCGCTAATTAGTTTTTACGGTGGTTTTATGTCGTCGTGCGGAGCACTTCTTGCAAAATCCCTAAATTCGATGTCATCGTTTCTATGCTTTATTTTGAGTTTCTCGGGGGCAAAGCTACGAGGCTATTAATTTCAGAACGAACGGCAATTAACTTTTAATTAGATTTCACGTGCCAGTGCTTCTCGTAAAAATTAACCAAGCACTTGATAAAATCGATGTCATTATTATGACGCTCCGGTGATGGCCTCAGGCGAAGATAAGGCATGTCTTTGAGGCTATGAATAACACGTAATTAATTCCTAACGAGGTTTTACTATGCAGTTGTTAATTTTATGTAACATAAAGTCGGAAGAGAACATCTAAAAGTAATCTCAACTGAATTTGTTTGAATTAAATGTAAGGGATGTGGAGTTGAACTAAATATCCAATCAATTTTAAAAAGGTGGGTTTGGGACTTATCTTTTTTTGCAAATTTCACCACGAAAATACTTAATTTTAGTTGAAAGAATCACTAAATCCAAAGATTGTTGGTGAGGGCAATACCTCAGGAGGGAAGGGAACTTTAGGGCTGCCTTAATCCTCGCTTCAAATAAGAAACATTTAATATTGAGGCAAGATTAATAACTCTTGTAATTAGGATTTAGTTTCAGCACCAGATTTGTTAGTTTAATAAAAGTACCTATAGCAAGGATGGCTTTTGGAACTTGAATCTAGAAAGCTAGGGTTAAGACCTACTAACATTTACTAACCAAAACCTGGTGTTGATGGTAGGATTTGCTTCACCTGAAATGCTTAGAATCTTATCCTTGAGTTTTACTTCCCAACAAATTATGCAATTGATGTTTGGAAATCCTCCTCTCTTGGAAAAATCCCTGTGAAAGTTTTGTTTGCCTTAGTTTGGGCCAATTCGCTTTAATCATAGGCAATATTCTGACTAAAGACCGAAAGCATTAAATCATAAAGCGAGATTGAAATCTTCGAAAATACTTTAGAGCCAATCATGCAAATAAAAAATAATTTTCAATTGGAAGTCCTAAGAGAAGAAGAATTTACAAGTTGAGAAAGCAAAGTTAAACTGTAGTGGATTGAATTGAAAGAGAAGGGTTGAAATATTCGTAATTATTCACGCATGCAAGTCCTAAAAGAAGAAGAAGAATTAGAAGTTGAAGAAACGAGGCGACCAAGGAACAGTGGCGGATTGAAATGAGATAGAAACTTTGAAATTGTTTAGAACAAAAGATACGTCATTTTAAAGAAACTTAAATCAAGTAATTATTTATTTTCTTTTCCCTATCAAAAGCTAAAAGAACAAAAGACGATCGATTAGGTGACGACTTGCTTTTTGTTTTTACCTTTCGAGAAAGAAGGGAAAATATTGTCGAAATTATTAAAAATTTTGATCACGTTAAAAAAGTGATCATAATTAAAGGCGATGGTAATAACAATTAATTTTATTTGGTTTTTGAAAGTAATGACTCCCAAACAAGTCAAAATGGCCATAACAATAATAACTTTCGTTTTTTTTTCTTTTCCTTATCAAAAACAAAACAAAAGAAAAGACGATACAATATGTAATAATGTTTACAGAGATTACGGTTGGTTTTTCTAAATTAAAAGACAAAACAAAATAAAAGACTATCGACTGCACACAAGAGAGCAATGAACATAAAAGAAATTAACAAAAGACGATCGTCTTTTGCGTTTTCCATTTTTTTTTTATTTTTAAGCATAAGATACTCCCGATTCTGATTTTTTAAATACTGATTCGAAAATTGCTAAAAATGCTGTTGCTAAAAGTGCTGTTTGGAAACCAACGGCAAAAACAAAAGACGGTCGATTTGATGACGAATTATTTTCGTCGGAGGAAGTGAAAAGAAAACGAAAGGCGAAATTCGCATTTTCGTTTCTCCTGCTTTCTTGAAAGCAGGAGCTTTTTTGAAAACGAAAGGAGAATAAAAGACGATCGATTGAAATACAAATTTCCATTTTTATCCTCAAAAAAGAAAAAGAAAAAAAGCAACAGTGTAAGGAAAAATATACCGAAGCGGCTGAAAGTTTTGATTGCAGTGCATTCAAAGAGAAAGTTAATTAACGTCGCCAATCTTAAGTAATTTTTTTCTTTCTCAAAATCAAAAACAAAAGACAATTTGATTATGTAATAAATATTTAAGAGAACAGTCGCTTTTCTTCATTGGAAGACAAGAAACCAAACAAAGAAACAAAAGTCTGTCTGTCTTACCATAAGGAGACCTCGAACGTTAACAAAAGACGATTGTTTCTCCCGTTTTCCCCTTCTTTTGTCAAAAGCAAAATATACTCCCCTGCATTTTTTATATTGATTCGAAAATAGCCAATAATGAAGTAGGGCAAAAATGCACCAATGGCAAAAACAAAAGGCGGGGTCAATTTCACGACGAATTTCAGCATTTTATTTTCGTCGGAGGAAGGGAAAAACAAAAGGCGAAATGTGCATTTGCATTAAGCAACTTATTTCCGGGAAAATCGACCAATGACTAATGCATTTTTCTCTTTCTTTCTTGAAAGCGAAATGGGAACAAGGACGATCGATCGAAATATATATTTCCATTTTCCTTGTTAAAAGCAAAAAGAAAACAAAAGACAACTGTCGTTTTTTCTTCATTGGAAGACAAGAAACGCAGAAAACAAAAGACTATCGACCATGCATAAGAGACCATCGAACATAAAAGAGATGAACAAAAGACGATCGTTTTTCCCATTTTCCCTTTTTTTATTAAAAGCAAGAAATACTTCTCTGTAATTCTTTTTTTTTTTTCTGATTCGAACTGAACTCTAAGGATAAACAGGATCTAACAGAATAGAATTAAAAGAAGGAGATTTGAAATTATTGCACAGATGCTTTTCTTCAGGAATTTCAAGGGAAGGTTTTCTGGACAGAAAAAATTAGGTTAGTCTTATCCTCTCTTTCAGGCTACTATCTTATGTCTTTTTAAGAATGTCAGCATGTTGACTGAAAACTGCAAATATTTTGGAACAAACAAGAGAAGGAAAATCGAACTTAGAAGTTGTAAGAGAGATAGTCCTTCTCGATCGTGCTATTGAAGAGCACCATTCAAAGAAAAGCACCAACTGCACCAAAATAATTTTGTTTCAAACTTTGTGGTTAGATTTCATTGTATTTTTTTTTCTGGTTAATGTTTATTAAACAAAGTTTCGTTTGGTTATGAAAATGTTTGAATCGTTTTGCCTATCAAGAAATTGTTTCCCGCCGACAAAGACGGAGAGCTGAAGGGGAATCTTTTTAAAATTGTAATAATGGTCGGGAGGCGGTGTCTCGCGCTTTGTCTTTTATTTCGCACAATTTCACGGTGATGCCGGCGTCGTTTTGTTTCAGTCGTGGCAATAAAATGGGCACAAAACGACCATCTCCGTACGTACAACATACATACGTACACACACTTTCCGGCATCTTTTTGCATCGAGAACTCATCAAGCGGACGACCTTTATAGCTTTTTGCTCGCGAGCGGTAAAATATCGCAGCGCCTTCCTAATTATCATGCAAAAAGCTTATAGCTTCGCTATTGCCTTTGATGTGGAATATCATTAACTTCGGTTGTTTGCCGTACGAGGCTCATTGTATTCACCTGCTGCTCGTTATTCAACCCCCTTCTTCGTTCGCGGAATTTGTTTCCGTTCGGGGTTTTCGGCGGTCGGCGTGCGGCTTCGATGCTTTAAAACGCGCCTCATTAAGCGTTTCGGCTGAAAGATGGATCTCCGCGATTCGTCGCGGTTCTTGCTCTTTTAATTGTCTCAAAATTATTCCTCCCCGGAAAGTAATCAGAAACGAGGCGCCGCCAGTTCCTCTTTCTTTTGTGACCCACAGGGACCATGTATGCGCTTATTACAGAAATAACTCTATTTCAGTCGAATTTGGTGAACCGTTTCTAAAATTTTCATTAAAGTTAATTGCTTCTTTTGAATTGCTCGGGTTCGTTTTTTTTTCCATTTCGATTTCCATCTCGTTGCACTTGTTTGTATTGGCCCATAAAAAAAGCTCATTCGGCAAGCTAGTGAAGTTTTTGACTAAGTCTGGCATTAGTGTCGTATATTCATAACAAGAAATCGCCCAACTAGGTCCCTTAGAGTTGGGGTTGTATCCCTAATTATTTTTAACTTCTATATCTTCGATACCCCAAAGCCACAGGCATTGGAACTACTCCAATTTCCTTTAACATCCACGCCTTTGATATCCCAAAGCCAATTGTCAAAATTTCCAAAACTTTATCTACCACCAGAACCTTCTGTCATCGGTAAAAATCTTATGCCAACTCTTTTAGCATCTTCCTCTTGTTCTTCTAAAGCTCTCGCTGGAGCAAATGGCATCCTAAAGTGTCTCTAAGACAATGGATACCATGGTAGGGTTGCTAGTCCTATGTATTAAGGATAACATTTTGTGACATTTCATGGACTATCTACTATCTTCCATCGTTCCTATCCACTGCTTTCATTCTCGCTTCTGCCCAAGTCCTATTGTGTGGTTCCAATTCTCCACGTGTTGGTCGGTCTACTGCTTCTTCTTTCTGGAATCTTAAAGTCTAAGGGTTGCCGTGTAATGTTTTTGGATGGGGTGATATATGTATGTGTAATCCGGCGTTTATTACAGAAATAACTCTATTCCAGTCGAATTTGGTGAACCGCTTTTAAAATTTTCAGGTTCGTATATTTTTAATATTTCGGTAACTTGTCTTCGCATTTGTTTGGCCCAGAAAAAAAACCCATTCTAGAAACTAGCAAACTGTTTGGTCAAGTTTGGCATTCGTGCCTTATATTCATAACAGAAAGTCACCCAACTAGATCCCGGGGTTGTATCTCTAATTATTTTGAACATCTATATTTCTGATGCCCCAAAGCTAAATGGGCCAATACCCCAGGTATGCTTGTGGGTGTCCAGGCGTCAGCCCATATCTCATCAGTTTGCTATCCTGTTTCCAGCAGTAACACTGCCCCTAAAAGGCCAACACCGACGATGGGCATCGGAAGCCTAAGCTGACCGGTGGGCTCTCCCTCCCCTTAGAACTCATGTCAGCTACGTTTAATGAGTCACCATCGAAATCGCTTATGTGAGTCTCTACCACACATCTCATACCAACCCCAGTATCTGTTACCCACGTAAGTGAGATAGGTAGCTGTCTAGCGTGGATGTTAAAGGGAATTGAGGTAGTTTCGATACCTGAGGTATTGGCACAGGACGTTTACTCATAAAACTAGCCTGTCTAGCCGAAGCCGATCGATGGGTTCCCCCTCCCCTTAGGGTAAACATCTTGTGCCAATACCCCAGGTATCGGAACTACCTCAATTCCCTTTAATATCCACGCTAGGCAGCTACCCATCCCACTTATGTGGTAGCAGATGCTGGGATTGGTATGAGATGTGTGATAGAGACTCGCGTAAGTGATTTCTCACTAAAACTAGCCTGTCTAGCCTGGCTAGTTTTATGGATAAACTAGCCCAGACAGACTAGTTTTATGGGTAAACGTCGTGTGCCAATACCTCAGGTATCGGAACTACCTCAATTCCCTTTAACATCCACGTTAGACAGCTACCTATCCCACTTATGTGGGTAACAGATGCTGGGATTGGTATGAGATGTGTGATAGAGACTCGCGTAAGTGATTTCGACGGTGACTCATTGGTGAATTGAGGTAGTTCCGATACCTGGGGTGTTGGCACACGACGTTTACCCATAAAACTAGCCTGTCTAGCCTGTCTAGGCTAGTTTTATGGATAAACTAGCTCAGACAGACTAGTTTTATGGGTAAACGTCGTGTGCCAATACCGCAGGTATCAGAACTACCTCAATCCCGTTTAACATCCATGCCTACGATATCTCAAAGCCAAATGTGAAAATTGCCAAAACTTTATCTACCGCCAGAACTTTCTATTGTAGGCAAAAGTCTTAGGGCCAATTTTGTTTATCATCTGCGATTACCTAAAAGTACTTCTCTTGGACGATACACTTCTGCAATCAAAGCAATTTTAGCTCTATTCTGCATTTCCTCCAAAAGAGGAATTTAATGATGGACCCCCCCCCCCATTATCCTTTGCCAATTGTGCACTATTTTTAGAAAAAGTGATGCTGCTTCACCGTTCTTTACTTAGTTGCTGTGCATGCCTTTACCTTCTTCATCAATCAGACTCTTCCACTTCTTCTAAATTCTATACATTTTATAAAATGTCGTTCTTTTGTTTGATTTTTCTTTTGTTTCCCGAATTTCTTCATCTTATCAAAACAGTTAAGAGTCTTTCTTTTCCATGTTCCTGCGAATGTAGCAAGAAATATTAAGTTGGCTTGTTTGTATTGGTCTATAAGAGCTCAGTCTAGAAGAGAGTAAAGTCTGGCATCCGTGTTTCATATTCAAGATGGTAGGATATAACCAAATCGTCGAATTTTTATCTACTACCAGATCGTTTAGAGATGATAGGCTTTATTTTGAATACCTACACTTCCGATACCCCAAATCTCAATTTCATTTAACATCTACGCCACCAATATCCCAAAGCAAAATGTCAGACGCCAAAACTTTATCTACCATCAGATCCTTCAGAATTGGGGTATCATAGGTCAAAATCCTATCGCTAACTCTTTTTACCAAAAAGATCTCCGAAATTTCAAAACCCAAAAGCACTGTCCCTTCTTCTCCTTGAACAAGACACTTATCTACTCTAGTTAAGATACTGAAGACTTGATCTATTGTAATTTTTAGCTCCATTCTGCATTTCCCTCAAAAGGAAAATGTGATGCTCGATTTCCCCATCAACCGTTGTCTACTCTGCACCATTCCTCAAAGAAATTATACTGCTTCAATGTGCGCGTGTCCATCTTCTTCATCAATTAGACTCTTCCTCTTCTTCTAAATTCAATACATTCTGTAAAATGTCACTATTTTGATTGGCTCTTCCTGTACTACTTTCCATTCGCGGGTATGAAATAGACCCAAATATTAAAACAAGAATTTATAACATGGTTGTGGTATGCAAAAGTGAGACTTGAGCACTAACAACGAAACAAGAAAGCATAGAAATGATAGGTCTCAGGAAAAACTTTGAAAGATAAATATAGAAACAATGACATAAGAGAAAACATGAAACAAAAACCAATTACTCAGACCAAGACCAAGGAAGCACAAGGAACGAAGAATTGAAGAATGGACGAATCCACTCAATCCATTACAATCGACGTCGTAAGGCATAAGGCGTTAGAAGAAGAAGAAGAGGAAAGCGAAGAAAAATAATTTCATGGGCCTATTTATTTGTGTAGATATAAAAAATCTATTAAAGTGTAGAACCATTTCATCATCATCAAAAGTCTGTCCTTTTAAGTTCCTGCGAAGGTAGCAAACAATATTAAATCTTCGCGTAGACTCCTCCGATCGTTCGATGGGAGAATGGTTTAGTTTTTGCCAAAATAGTTTTAATCAGCTGGTCTGTCTATCCTTTAAGCTCACTTTTGTTTCCTTTTCGAATTACGCAAACAAATAGTAACGTGGCCAAACCCATCACAAACAGAGAATGACTGACATGTGCCGTGGTGGGGAAGCGAGGGCTACCCATGATTTTTATTTGTGTGATTTAAGGGGTATCGAGGTTGCACTGTACTTCTCAAGTACATGTATTAATTGATGTTACGGCATGGTGTATCAATATTCACCATATAAATAAAAACGTTGGCCCGTATTCTCGTCTTATAAATCAAGTTGTGTTTAACTAAAGCTCCGATTAAAATAAACAAGAAACGATATAGCTTTACAGAGTAACAGAAGAACGTTGTCGTGGGATTAATTCATTAAATTAATCATAGAATGAGAATACGGGTCATTGTATTTAAAGCCAAATCATTATCTACGCGGGCGATTCAATAAAAACTGAGGCAGATGCTAATTTAATTAAACTTTTTTTATGAACCCCAATCCTTAGAAAGCGAAGATCTTATCCTAACACAGAGACTTGAGAAAGTCTTTTTCATATTTCATTCCAAGAGGTAAGAGAGAAAGAGACAACGATATTTGCGCGGTTCCAGAATCAATACAAATAGTGTTTAGCAAAATGGCCTGTATAACTTAAATTTCGTTGTTGCACGTCACAGATACATTTTGCAACGTTGTCATATTGTCACAGCAAATGTCAAAATGATGTCTTAACCTCAAAATGTGTAAAATACAATTGCAATTACTTCACAATTGAGAAATTTTGAGACAATTGAGTAATAACAAACACACCCCGCCAGAGTTAAAAGTGAGGAACACATCAGTAACTGCGCTAGTTATTTCCGGTAACCAACTGTCAAACATAACCATTTGAGCCATTCGGTTTGTTATTCGACTTTTCACCATTTATGACGTACAGCAAATTTAATTATACCTTGTTAATAACCTCACTTACGTGAGCTTCACGAGTCTGTGACATAATCAAGTGAATTGCAGATTTTATTGAGTAGCCCTCGTATACCTACACTTTTAATTTGATGATTTACTTTTCATCTGTATCACTTATGTAAAACAAGTGTTGAGATTGTGCCTGGTTTTAACACTGGAGCATTATATTGATCGTTTTCCTTTGATTTGATTGGATTACATTTATATTTAAATCTGTGGTGCCACAAGGGACCAACCTGGGGCCCACTTCGTTTTTTATTGCATATGATATCACAATGCGTAGGAAACCATCACTGTTGATCAAATTAAATGTTTTTTTTGATGATTTTTTTAGAATTTCCCGCACGTTTGTGTGATATACTTAGAAATTGCATGAAACATGTCGCACCCTTTGATTGTATCGACGTAGCGCGCGTTCGAAATTTATACAATTTAATAATTAGGTTCCTCCTGGAATGTTGCAGGACGGCTTCCGCAGATGGGCAAGGTGAAGACGACTCCTTCTCCGAAAATGCGCTTTCACTAGATGACAAGAGATTCCTGCTACAACCCGCGGTCGACAGAATTCTTCTGCAAAAGGCATGGAAGCAACCATGGGCGGCGCAGCAGTAAACAACACTCTCTCCGGCAAACCATTTTTAGAACTCATTTGCAAATTGAAACAAACCACAGCAGAATTTTTTTGTTTTTATTTTATGTTATTTTCGCAACCGGTACATATCCTCTTTCTCTCTCTCGCACACACACACACGACCATATCAGAAAGTTATATCAAAAAAAATCAATTACTTTCTTGCTCACGCTTTGTTAATTAACAACAATCAAGAATATCGTCGAAACATATTCATCTAGGATATAAAACGTATTAGGTAATAGTGTAAGCCAGGCCAAATGATGAATTTATCTCAGAGGTCTATGTACGCTCCGAATTTCGATAAATCAGAGGTTTGACGAAATTCGGAAACCATTTTCGATGTTTATGTTGTTCGTAGTGTATTCGGAACGGCGAGGCTGGATTTTAAGGGCGAAGGATTCGTGACAATATGTATTAACTGTGTTGCTGTATATGACAATATTATATTTGATGAAATATTTATTGACAATAAATAAATGTAATTTTACTTGCGACAATAATAGTCAAAATTTTTAGATCTATATTATGCGTATACAAGATTATTTCGTGTTCTATATTTACATATATGTCTACCTATGTATAATGTCAAATAAATAACTATATATGTAAGCATTGTTTTATTTTTCGGATTCCTTTTAATTAAAATATTTAGAAATTGTCGCTTTTTACTTGTCCTTACTATTTTTTTAATTTTATTTTTTATTTTTTAGTTATTACTATACTACAGCGAAATCATAAATGATTTCAACCCACGTGACCAGTTTAATTAGGTTTTGTTTTCTAACAAGTGGCAACACTGAGAAATGTGATATCAGCTGTTTCAAATTCGTGTGTATTTGTCATTGACGTTCGTGGATGTTTGCTTGTTTTGGTGTTTTATGCGTTTATTTTAAAATCAGTTCTTTTAAGAATTAATTTTCAATTTGAAAACTTACTCAGGTAAGTTCACAGTAACGACTCAAACCATTTTTAATACAGAAATATAATTTTATTTATTTGTTACCAACAGAGTACAATGTGTTGCCTATACGGCGGGGTCACGTGGGTTGGAATCATTAATGCTTTCCCTGTATATCATCCCCAGTCAAATAAATAAAGAACAATTAACGTGTGAGAATGACTAACAGGCGCCCACACACATCGAGAAACGATCGGTCGAATTGACTGATACTTCCCTGGAGAGGACGCAACTTAAATGACTTTCAAAACCTATTTGGACAAGACCACCAGGGGAAAACGCTAAAGATGGCAGCACGTCTCGAAGGGGGCGTGACATCTTACTTTTCGATAATAATAATAAGCCGTCGCGGTTTCGCAAGTATTCAAAAAAATGGAGGCTGAGGGACTTCAGTGATTGGTAGAAATAGAAATGAAGGATTTATTACGTTTCAATTAAATTACGCCGCCACCTCCGAACTTTTAAGCGACACCCGACCTGTGTACTTTTGTTAAATACCTTCATTTATTTCATTATTGTTCTTCATTGTCGGAGGTCGTAGTCCTTGGACTCAAAAGCTGTGGAAAGTGAATTAAATAAACCCAAATTAAATAATAATAACCGAATATATTAATTAGAAAACTCTATGCATTGGCGGTATAAATTGTTCCTACTTATTCTTTTACTAGCATTTCCTGATGTCTTAGGAACTCTAAGTGAAGGACCTTCTTCCTGGCTCCGTCGCTTCATCCATTCCAAGAATTTTAGAATTTGAACTCCCGTTCACGAAAAGGTGTCGGCGCTTAATTTTAGAAGTTAATACAATAAAAGATGATTCCCGATAATTGGTGTGTAGAGTGTTACCTCCTCACTTATCCTCCCTTTCCTCGACGCTTTGCTCGAGTTGGTGCGAGTGAGCTTTCTGCTTAAAACTGTTCAAGAAAGGTGCTTCGGCGAACATTTTTATAAAAATTAATGGCCATTTGTGAAGACAGTTGGATGAATATTAATTAATTCCACGATACCACGTCGCGTCGTCCTCGAGACATGCTGCCATCTTTACTGTTTTCCCCTGGTGGGCCTATCTAAATGAATCACGCGAGTGATTTCAGTTGCCTACTCCGGAAGCGATTACGAGACGTTTTGGGCCAGCTACGCTCCTTTGCGTTGCGTGGGTATTGTTCTCACGCGCTCGGGGTCTTTATCGTGATTTTATTTTATTTACTTTAGCGTATCTTGATGATTACTTATCTGAAAGAGAGTCAGTGTTTTGGCTGTTTTATGTAACAACATAGAAATAATTAGACTTTGATAATTTAGATGTGGAAAGATAACGTTAGATAAGCTACGTCAACCGAAGATGGATATTCTGTTCAACGCTTCCCATTTTTTTCCATAAAAAATCATTTTCAGAAAGAGTTCTGGTGGACGGCAAATGTGACGTGGCTGATTTAAGGGAGTGAATAAAACCGCCCCTTTGTAATGACAACTGAGATTGGAATTTAACTGCGATTGCCCTTGTAATAAAATATAATAAAAAGAGGCTTTTATACAAGCTGTTAATCAATGGTGTAGGTAGGGTCGCTGGGGGTGAAAGATAAGAATTTTTCATTAGGTACCAAACATATTGAAAGTAGTATTCCTTTAGCTTGAAAACATTGAATCGTAAAGCCAAGTATTAAAAAAGCTATTAACATTATTGAGATTAAATCTAAATCCTGTTGTTTTATCGGTTGGCAATACTGACCAAATGACAGTGCAGTGTGCAGTGCTGGGTCAGCAACAGATGCCCTTTGGAATTTACATATTTTCTGTTTTTGTACCTTTATTAAATAATAATAATAACAGTATAGAGTTCCGTCCAGTTCGAGCTACGAAAATTGGTGAATTAATAAGTACTGATGTGTGTGGTCCAATCGAAAGTGGTTACAAGATCCAAACGATTTTATCTGACGGCAGTAAAGAGTATGTCAATTCTGAGTTCAGGAAACTTATGGGCGAACAAGGAATTATTCATCGGACAACGGCCAGTTATACTCCTGAACAAAATGGAGCGGAAGAGAGAGATAATCGCACGATATGTGAGTCAGCAAGGTCCATGATTTTTGCGAAGAATTTGCCAACTAGTCTATGGAAAGAAGCAACTCAAACTGTGGTGCATATATTGAATCGTTCTGGTCCAACTCCTGTTGAAGGAAAAACCCCATATGAGCTTTGGTTTAATAGAAAAGCACCGATTGGTCATTTTAGAATTTTTGGAACAGTTTGTTATGCTCTTGTTGCAAAACAGTTGCGTCAAAAACGGGGAAGAAAAGGCAAGAAAGGAATTTTCGTTGGTTATGACGGTGATGCCGACGGTTATCGAATCTACTTCAAGGTCAGTTCATCTGAGTAACGATGTTATTTTTCAAGATGAGCAGGTGGTAAAAGACAACTCAAGTTTCTTGCGTTTGGATTCTGATAAGCTGGTAAATGTTTTCAACAAACGTTCTAAGCCAGAAATATGCGAGTCAGGTGATGAAAATGAATATTTGAGCTCTGAGACTGATCATGAAGAAAGTGGAAACAAAGTTGATGGTGTTTCAAGCGAACTTGAAAATTCTTCTTCCTCTTCCCTGAAGAGGAATTTGCGTGATCGACGTCTGATCAAAAGGCCATCTAGGTTTGATGATTGTGTTGTCAATGGTTCAGTTTTTGAAGATACAAACGAGGTAGAAATATATTCTGCAGTTATTGAACCAAATACTTACGAAGAAGCTGTGAATTCCCTCGAGTCTAAGGATTGGAGGAAAGCAATGTCAGAAGAGATGAAATCACTTGCGGAAAATGAAACTTGGACATTGGTCAATCTACCTAAGGGCAAAAACGTTGTCAAAAGTCGTTGGGTGCTGAAATTAAAACAGAACGCAGATGGATCCATTAATCGTTTTAAGGCGAGGTTGGTAGCCAAAGGATGTTCTCAGCAACCCGGTGTCGATTATTTTGAAACTTTTAGTCCCGTCGCAAGAATGGACACTGTGCGTTCATTAATTAGTACGGCAGCCGTATATGGACTAAAAATGTTACAATTCGATGTCACGACTGCGTTTTTGAATGGTGACTTGGAGGAGGAAATTTATATGGATCAGCCTACAGGTTATACTGATGGTTCGGGAAAATGTCTTGAAAAGTACGGATTAGTTCAAAGCAAAGCAGATCCCTGTTTGTACATCGGCGAGTTCAAAGGCCACAAACTTATGCTCGCGCTTTACGTTGATGATGGACTCTTGTTGTCATCCTCTTAGAACTGGCTAAAAATTTTTGGAAGAGTTGAAGAGAAACTTTAAAATTACTGTAATTAAGGCGAATAGTTATCTCGGTCTCCGTGTTCGATATTACGAAAACGGATCGATTAGTATTAATCAGAGAGGGTATATTGATCGAATTTTGGAGCGATTCGGTATGAGTGACGCAAAGTCTGTTTCTACACCAATCGAGAAGCAAAATTCGATGAGGATGAAACTGATATTCTTTCTCAAAAACCCTATCGAGAAGTCTTCGGTAGCCTAATGTTTTTAGCATTATCAACAAGATCGGATATAATGTTTGCAACGAGTTTTTATGCCAGATTCTCTGCAAAGCCTACGGTGCGTCATTGAATTGGTGTTAAGCGTATCTGAATGGTACGAAGGACTATAGTCTTGTCTATAAACGAGGTGATTCCGAACTAGAAGCCTACAGTGATGCTGATTTCGCGTCTGATGAAAGCAACCGAAAGTCTACTAGCGGGAGTCTATTTAAATTTGGTGGTGTTGCTATCTGTTGGATGAGTCGAAAACAATCAAATATTGCACTATCAACAATGGAAGCTGAGCTGGTTGCAAGTTGTGAGACTGCTAAACATGCAATTTGGCTTAAAAGACTGTTCTCGGAAATTAATATCTATGATAAGGTTCCAGTTATACGAATTGATAACCAGACTACCATTAAAGTAATTCGTAATCCAGAACTTCATAAGAATACGAAACATATTGAATTGCGGTATATGTTTGTTCGTGATGCTGTTCAAGATGGAAAGTTGAATGTTACTTTTGTTCCGACTGCTGAGCAAGCTGCTGATGGGTTAACGAAGCCTATTGAACGTCAAAAGCTAATCACTCTGAATGAACTATGTGGACTAATGAAAATTTGAGTGATTATGTTTTAAATCATCTTTGATCAACTGGGTTTTGATTTACGGGGACTATTGAGATTAAATCTAAACCCTGTTGAAGACGACAGTAGTTTTATCGGTTCGCAATACTGACCAAATGACAGTGCAGTGTGCAGTGCTGGATCAGCCCTTTGGAATTTACATATTTTCTGTTTTTGTACCTTTATTAAATAATAATAATAACAGTAAACAGCAAACATAAACCATTAGATGATTTATTTTATGCATATGGTGATTTTCGTTTGTATTCCATACCATTCTCCCTCATAATAAACCAACATCTACCTCCCATCATTTTGGCACCCCACTTTCCTCGAAAATGCTGTTCCACGAGAACTGTAGATTTCGTCTTCAATTCCTATAAATACTTGGGAAAAACGGGGAAATAACATAGTGAGGTAAAATAATCGACTGTCATGATACAAAAAAGAAGAAAGAAATCATTCACGTTCAAGAAAACAAATTGATCCGTGAAGAACAAATAAAGGAAAAAGCATGAAATAAAGTTGAAGAAAAACCGAAGAACAACGAAAACGTTCCCTATAAAGTTCAAGTTTGTTTCGAAGGTATCATCAACAAAGACAAAAACTAAAAACAAGAAATAAAATTCAAAGACTCTGTGAAAGTTCTCCATAATGATTAGTGATTTCGTGATCCTTTCTGTTTTCATAAAGGAAAAACTGGAATAACTTATGTTGAAAAAAAAAAGAAAATTGACAATCGACAAAAATATTATCCATATCTTAGTGATTTTCTGACTTCTATTGAAGTGAAATAATTGACACCCATCCAAAAATAACATCGCGAAGAAGCACAAAAAAAACATTGGAAAGGATCTTTTGCAATGTTTTTGCGATTACGTGATTTTTTTCTTAAAGAAAGTAATTCATATTGAAGAAAAACAATTGACAATCGTTCTTGAATAAAACAAAAACATAGAGAACAAAAAACAGAAACACACGTTGAAGAAAGGCAGAACAAAATTAAACCAAATTGTTTACACTGCTTAAAAAAAATAAGATGGATCTAGTCGTTTATAGCGATTAAAAACAATTGTCAAGAGAAGAGAAGAAAGATACAATGTTGACAGAAAAACAAAAGAAAATTGATCTAGTTGTTTAGAGTGACTACCAACAATTGTCAACTTGTTATAAAAAATAATAAAGAAAAGGAGAAAATCAAATATCACTAAATAATATTTAAGATAAACAAAAAACTATGGGCGAGTTGCTTACAGTAATTAACAATCGCTCGTGAACAATAAAATACGCAAATAAAAAAAATGAAAAGCAATTTATATTGAAGAAAAACAACTGACAATCGTCCTTCAATAAAAAAAAGTACAGAAAGGCACATTGAAGAAAAGTGAAAGAAAATGTACAAATTGTTTACAGTGATCAGAAACAAATGACAATTGACAAGTAGTTGTTTTTGTTATTCTTTTTATGAAGAAAACGTCAAAATTCGATTGAAATTCGGACGTCTTTTGTTTTTTATATTCTGATGCAAAAGTAAAAACGAAAGGTCTTTTTTCGCATCCAAATCGTTGACCAAAGCTTTTGTTTCTTGCAATTGTTAAACTATCGATCGTATTTTGTTTTTATTTTATGAATAAAAAGTCAAAGTTCGATTGTAATTCGAACGTTTGTTTTTTATTTTCTATTTATTTTTGGTTTTTCTATTTTCTTTTGATTGTTTTGATTATTTTTTTTTATGAAGAAGAAAGTCGAAATTCGATTGAAATTCGAACGTCTTTTGTCATTTCTGACTTCGTCGACCAAAACTTTTGTTTCTTTTATTTGTTAAACTATAGATCGTCTTTTATTTTGTTACTTGCTTGCGAAGAAAAAGTCGAAATTCGATTGGAATTCGAACGTTATTTGTTTTTTATTTTCTACTTATTTTGGTTTTTATTTTCTTTTGTTTGGCTATTTTTTTTATAAAGAAAAAAGTCGAAATTCGATTGAAATTCGAACGTCTTTTGTCATCGCGCTAAATTTATTTTCTGACTTCGTCGACCGAAACATTTGTTTTTTGCATTTGTTAAACCATCGATCGTCTCTTGTTTTGTTATTTTTTTATGAAGAGAACGTCAAAATTCGATTGGAATTCGGACGTCTTTTGTTTTTCTATATTCGGACGCAAAAGTGAAAACGTCACAAAATTTGTGTTTCTTGCATTTGTTAGACGATCGATCGTCTTTTGTTTAACTGTCTGACGAAACCAATCAATTCACGTTTTCTTTTGCAATTTTATTCTTAGGCCAGTGTTGCCAATTCTAATACACTTAAGTTTAACGTATTCAAAAGAGTGGAAATATAATTGAATTTGTTTCTAGTGAAATTTCTAGTGAATTATCTTCTGCTTCCAGTAACTTTTTAGTGATTAACTAACGAGTTCAAACAAACCAAGTGGAATTACTGCAAACAGATGATGAGCGGAGATTCAAACCTACTAATTGTAAATCGACAAGGATCATGAATGAAATGTTGATCTGAGTTGCTAAATTACAACAACCAGTTCATTTGTATACATTAAATTGAACAAAATGGTTTATTCATAAATAATATATTTAAAAGTTCTTACATCACAAATATTTACAACGCTTGCTCATATTACCTGAAAGAAAAGAAAAAATACACGGAGGACAGGACTCTCAAGACCAATAATTTTTCGAAGCGCCAATCGGATACGCGTTTTGCTGATAGGGATCCCCGGTGAACGTGTTCTGACTCTGCGCGTGATTCCAGGAACCGTTTTTATACCAAAGACCCGAACCCGTCGCACCGCTAACGTCCGCTTCCACTTTATCCCCCAGGTCCTTTTTCCCCAGATTCGAAGCGTGCGGTCCTATTTGAGCGTGGGCCTGGTTTTGGGCGTGAGCGCTGATGATTTGAGACTGGGCTATTTGGGATTGAGCGTGCGCCATTTGGGCTTGCGCCAAGGCGTAGTTTGCGTCTAGGAGGGCCGAGTAATCAGTTCGGCTGACGTCTTGGTTGTAGCTGCTCTGTTGGAAGACGTTGTAGTTGGGATATTGAGAGTTTCTCCAGTCGTGTTGGGGATTTTCCGAGGCGTATTGGCAGGGCATGTTCGAGAGGGGGAGAGAGGGGAATCCGAGGGCGGCGGTGGCGCCGCCATTGCCGGTGTGTTTCCTTAACCTTGCTCGCCTGTTTGAAAACCATACCTGAAAATGATGACATTATTGTGATTCAATTCCATGCGATTAAATGAGTAAAGACTTTGCAGCCTTGATTTGAGTGACCCTGTATAATATATACCGTTAGCGTTTCATGCCAAATATTTGTGGTAATTTGTGTTGTTTCGTCCTTGTAAATATTCACTTTTTTATCTTTAACAACGAACGGCTGAAACACGCACTCATGCCCCCGACGATAGACAATGCAGCCTTGATTTGAGGAACCCTGTATTGATATAAATAATATAATGTGTAAAATATTTTTGACTGAGAAAAGGATGTTTTGTCCTCGTCCTGTATACACTATCTTGTCTTTAATTAACAACAGAAGAGATTGTTCTTAATTGAAAAACAAATAAATGAACACGCAAGTAATAGTAGAATAAAATATGTCGATTTAATTTACTGAAACATATTTAGTAAGTGTGGAAAAATTCCCCTAACAGAGCAGGCACATCCTTGTACAACGAAGTAAGAGTGGTTGTGGTGCCATATTATGATCAAAGCATGCAGGTGAAGGTCCCCTTCGGGAAACGTTAATAACAAATTGCATTCGAGTTACACATAAACGCAATAAACTTTTTATTATAACGTCGTAAAACAATCGCGCAATAAACTGGAATTAATTGCGAAGCAGGAATAATTAAATAGTTTTAATAACACTTCGATTATTGTTGCGCACAGCGATATATTCGTTAACGCTACGCAATAAAATCTTTGGCGGCCATTTTATACTGCTCGTCCAGCAATCTGAAAATTTTCTGTACTTAAACGGACTGCTCCTGAAAAACGAGAAATTCCCAGAACTGGAAATCGACAAAACAAAAGAGCACTAGAGACAAAGAAAAATCGACAGGAACTTGCCGGCAATAAACTCGAAAAGCGATAAAAGGATAACAAATAGGAAAATAACGTGCGAAAGGTTACATAAAAGCAGGCATAAAAGATGCGAAGAATTGGAACTAGTCGAGCGGACCATAAAGTACAAGAAAATAATTTTAATTAATTTAAATGTTGCCTGTATTTTTGTTTTCCTTTGCAAATTTCAAGTACACATTAATAAATAAAATAATATAGAACAAAAATAGGCTTTTCATTTCGAATTTTCACGAAGAGCGTTATACGCTGTGTTGTAAACTTTGATAGTTTAAACAAACTGATTTTTGATAATAAAAATGTTTATTGTTAATTTATTGTAATCTATTATTAGTTTACAATTATTGTTGGTTTATGAGCCCCAACAGAATATGTCGTCTAATTCTTTTACTGGTTGGTTAGGGTCTGTCTCCTCGATGTTGCACTACCCCGAGTTTCTCATATGGAAAATAGTTTTAATAATTTCAATTAACAAAGCTACGTATGACTCAAAACAACAAAGCTCAAAACTTACTTTAATTAAATTCTGCAGTGAAGCGAAAGATGAGTTAAAACTAAAAATGCAGTTACGTGACGTGAACGCTAGAACTATATTAAGTGACATAGATAAACGTTAGATAAAAGGAAATAATTCTTGGAATCAACATATCCGCATGAGAAACTACTTTATAAAATAAAATCAATTGCATGGTTACATAAATCAAGTTCGGACAATCATCGGAGATTACAACACCCTTCCCCTTAAAAAAAAGATTTGGTTCACTCTTGAGACAAATCTTTTCGTAAAGTACGTCTTCCACTTATTGAAGGTCTCTTAAGAGTACTAAGAATTGTATTTTTTACAATAGGTTTGGGTGAACATTCTGATTCATTCGGAGAATTTTCAAAAGTGACTGAGTGTTCATCATCAGAACGAAAATGTACTGAAGTGTTTGCGTGTCTACGATTTCGTGAATCAAAATGTTGTTCCATTCTTATACAAATTCCGGAATTACAACAAATACGTCTACAATATTTCTTAAAAATACAATATAAAAATAATAAAACTAATAAGATACCTATAGTATAAATGATGAAAGAATGTTTCCGAAAATAATTTTCATTAATAAGTTTTGTTTCCATATCATCAGCAATCCTATTTATATCATCAAGTTTATGGCTTGCTAAGTTAAGATCATCTAAATGTTTAGTAATTACTTTATAATGATTGGTTAAACGTATTTCAGAAATATTTAGTTTTTGTTTATCCTTTCCAAATTCCTCACAGCACTCGAAATCCAAAGATACGTCTGGTAAAAAGTCCAGCAACTGTTTAGTAAAACTCGAAAATTTATTACGAGGTATTAATACAGTTGAACTCGAAAAAGCTTTGCAAGTAGGTGAAACAGTAAATTTTCCAATTCCTTGTAATTTTATATCTTTAGGATTTTGATTTTTACAATTTAAAGTAACTAATTCTGTTTTCGGAAGAACAAATAACCACGAATTTGAAATTGACAATTGGGTCCAAATCGAACCAGAAATTTCTGAAATTCTCTTATCGCATGATTCTGGAATAGTTTTTACTGAATGATACAATTTAACCTCACATATTTCATTTTGATAAGCTAGATGAACTGGTTGTTGTTGTTTGCATAAAAAGTTAATCGAATCATAATTTAAACATTTCGAAAATTCTTCTTTTGTTAACGTCAGATAATTATGCTTATTTTGACTTACAGCTAAATACTTAATTCTAGGTTGAATAAACATATACTTACTAGATACTAATACAGGTAATGGTAACAAATTAAAAATATCATAATCCTTATTATCAGAAATAGGAATGTCTATAACGTACACAATAACATTATCCTTACAATAACAATGTACTTTAATTATTTTTAATAACAGTTGGGAATTATCGATTATCATGGATATAGGAAAATCTAAACCTTTAGGTAAATGTTGTGATACCTTATTTAGCTCCTGAATAAGTTTTTGAGGAGTTAAAATGATTGGATGTAACAAACCAATCTGAGAAGCTAAGATGGCATCAATCAAAGTTAATGTTTCTAACTGATACTGTTGAAACATCATTGAAAAAATAGTAACATGTTCTTCAATTGTGGTCTTATATTCAATGTAACTTATTGCTGAATTTTGATTGTTAACGTATTTTTCAATTTTCTCTATATTTTTAATCATTATTTGTTCGTTATGATTTAGATCACCAATTGTATTATTGAAGTTGCTAATTGTGGATTTTACTATAGTCACTTGCTGTTTGACTAATTCTAACAACGATTCCTCATTTTCATTAAATTCTTTAATTTTAGAATTGTAATATTCTGCATCATCATTATCCAATGTTCCAAATAAAAATCTAGCTGTTGATCCTATAATATTAAATAATCCTCTTTTTGATACTCGGTGTATGCCTAATAGTTCTTTAATAGTAAATCTCTCAATTTCTATCTTTTTTAAAATATCTTGAGTTGTTTTGACAAAATAATTACATATGCTAACTATTTTATAATCATGATTACAATATTTAATTGATTTTTCTCTATACTTTAATAAAAGATTAAACTTAGCATCATAATCATCTAAATCAATGTACGTAACTAAATTCCAATTATCATTATACAACCTAATAGTGCCTAATCGTTCGTAGTAAATTCCAGGAGAATGTTCATAATATGTGACATTATATGTCAATGCATCTTCAGCTTGAATTTGGTAAACACCAAACAGGAAACTGATGAAAAATATGATTCTGTAACAAAGATAGTTTCAATCAAAAAAAATGTTTTAGTCTATTATTATGAACTTTTATGTCTTTTCTACCACGCCTAATTGTTGTATTTACGTTTGTATCAACTGACACGACTGTATATGGTCCTATCCATTGTGGACTCAACTTTTTACTTTTTCCTCTACGTAACGACTCATCGTGTAACAATACCTTATCTCCTACTTCAAAATTTACTTCATTAATATTCTTATCGTAATGCTCCTTGCTTTTATGTTTTTTGTTCAAAATATTTCGTCTGGCAATTTCTCTAGAACTTCTAAGTTTCTGTCTTAAATCATTTACGAAATCATCATATGAATAAGAGGTTTGAGGGGGCAAAGTAATTGACGATGGTAATCTTGGTTTATTCCCATATAATAATTCAAAAGGTGTAAATTTGGTAGTTGTATGAGGTGTCGTATTATATGTAAAAACTGCAAATTGAATTAAATCGTCCCAATTATTTTGATCTGAATTTATGTAATGGCGAAGATATTCTTTGATCGTTCTGTGTGACCTTTCTAGTGTACCATTTGACTGAGGTCTAAATGCACAAGTTTGTAATTTTTTAATTTTCAATAATTTGCAAGTATCTTTAAAAATTTCGCTCAAAAAATTACTTCCTTGATCACTTAAAATTGTTTCAGGGATTCCATGTCTGCAAATAATTTCCTTTACAAATTTATCAGCGATAGTTTTTGCTTCTTGATCTCTGATAGGAATACATTCTAAAAATTTCGTTAAGTCATCTTGAAAAGTCAATAAATATTTATTTCCCGATTCTGTCAATGTTAAAGGACCTACTATGTCTAAAAAACATTTTTCAAAAGCTTTACTTGCTGTAGTTGTAATTTCTAAAGGCATTTTTGTTTTAATAAATGACTTATTTTTCTGGCAATGCGCACATTTCTTAATATAATCTACAATATAGCTTTTCATATTATCCCATTTATAAACTTCTTTTATTCGGTTATAGGTTCTATTAACACCTTGATGTCCTCCTAACGGTAAATCGTGAAATTGCTTTAAAATTTGTAATTGTTTATCTTCGTCAGTAATTTGGACAATATTTTTATTAATTATGACTAAATCAAATGAAATACCATTAAATACATAACGTAAAATTGTCCTTAGTTTATCCCATTTTAAATTATCTCGTTTTCCAAATTTAGTTAAAAATATTGTTTTATCTTCAGGTAATGCATTTCGAAGTTTACACAAATTATCAAAAAAAGTTTTCATAATTAAGTTTATCGAAATAATTTTCTCTGTCCACGAAATAAAATACATTATCGATTTCAATTAATTCATAAAGTTCTAAATCCTTATTTAAATGTAAGTCCATAACTTCTGGAACTGTATTAATATTTTTTGGAATGAATTTTAAATTGACGTTATCAACAGATATACTTGTATCTTCTTTAACATGAGGATTTAATACTATTTTTTGCTGTATTTCCTCTAAAAATTTGGCGTAACTATTTATTACATTTGATCCCGTATTATATTGATTTATAATATGAATTCGACTTAAAGCATCTGCGGCTAAATTTATTTTTCCTGGTTTGTAAATTACTTTATCTAAATCATATTCTGCTAATTTTAATTTCCAACGAAATAATCGCGAACCCGGATTTTTCAAGTTAAAAATCCATTTTAAAGCTTGATGATCTGTAACAACATCAAATTTATGACCATACAGATACGGTCTGAAATGATTTGTTGACCAAACAATAGCTAAAAGTTCTTTTTCTGTAGTCGTATATTTTCTTTCAGCTGGATTTAAAGTTCTGCTCGCGTAAGCTATAGGCTTGTCTTGACCTAAAGTGCCCTGTGATAAAATTGCTCCAATAGCAAAATCACTAGCATCAGTAGTTAAAATAAAGGGTTTCTGAAAATCTGGATATTGAAGTAGTGGAGGCGAAATTAATTTTAATTTTAAATTTTCAAAAGCTTTATCACATTTATCCGACCAATAAAATTTTACTTTCTTTTTTAATAATTGATTTAATGGCGATGCTATTTCAGAAAAATGACTGATAAACCTTCTATAATATCCACATAAACCTAAGAAACTTTTGACATCTTTTGCACAGTTCGGATTCGGATAATTTAAAACTGCATCAATTTTCTTTGGATCTGGATAAATACCCTCCGACGTAATTACATGACCTAAATATTGAACCTCTTTGCGCAGAAATTCACACTTGTCAGGTTGAAGCAATAATTTATTTTCTCGAAGTCTATTAAATACTTCTATTAATTTTTTATTATGTTCTATCAAATTGTTTCCATAAATTACAATATCATCAAGATAAACAAAACATTTAATTCCTTGTAATCCACTTAAAACAGTGTCCATTAATCTTTGAAAGGTCGCAGGCGCTCCTTTCAAACCAAAAGGCATTCGATTGTATTCGAAATGTCCATATGGGGTTGAAAATGCTGTTTTTGCACGATCTTTAGCATCGACTTTAATCTGATGAAAGCCACTAGCTAAGCCCAAAGTTGAAAAATATTTAGAATTCCCTAGCTGATCTAAAATATCTACAATATTTGGTAATGGATATGAATCACCTATTGTACATTCATTTAATTTTCGATAATCTACGCAAATTCTGTATTTTAATTTACCACTAGCATCCATTTTCTTGGGTATGACAATTAATGGTGCATTCCACGGACTGGAACTATTAGAAATTATGCCTTGATCTAACATTCCTTTTGTTTGTTTCAAAACTTCATTTTTATGCAACTGAGGTAAACGATACGGTTTTTGATTAACTGGTTTTGTATCTGACAACAAAGGTATACTGTGCGTGACTGCGCTAGTATAAGTTAAATTGTCACCTTCTAAATAAAATATATCACTAAAATCCTCACAAATTTCTAAAATAGATTTTCTTTCTTCGAAATTTAAATGATCTAGTCTTAATAAATTATTCAACTTGTCAATACGCTTATGATCTGATCTCAAATTATACGATTGATTGCAACTGACTTCGGCTTTCATAAAATTAACTTTAGGAATCGAAAGTTCAATATCTTTTTCACTGACATTTATTAGCGATACAACACAAACTTTATCTTTTACTCCCGTTAAACAATTTCCCAAAAATATACCTGGTGATGGTTGACATTTTTCAATAAAAATATCACCTTCGAAATCAGTTTCTACTTCAGCTAAAGCTAACATTTCTGTTCGCGCAGGAATATTTATTCTTTTATTATCAATAATTAATACATACTCTTTCCCGTTTACTCTTAATAATTTATTTTCATAATCGATGGTAGCACAATGTTCTGTCAAAAAATCGTTACCTAAAATACCATCGCATTCAAGCGGAAACGAGTCTGGTACTAGATGCATAACACAATTATCAAAATTCGGGTTTTGCACTACTCCTAACGTTTTAATAAATTCTACAGTAATGCCTCTGATCTCCACATACGGTTCATCAATAATAACGTTTTTTAAAAGCAAATCACTTTTTAAAAGACAAATATCGGAACCTGTATCCAATAACATTCTAATTACCTTCTTATTTGTGATTGAACTTGGCATATCAATATACACACGACGTGCTAAATAGTGACGATCGAAATTCATATCGATAACACGAATATTTTTCTCAAGATTAATTGATTCTCTACTTTTTTCAGAATCCGATTTTATCTGAAAATTATCATCGACTCTAACTGTATTAGCAATATCAAAAGATTTTTCAGATTCACGGTGTACGAACAAGAACTTAGAATTTTTGTCTTTCATTGTTTTATCAACTAATCCTACGACACTTTCACAATTACTATTATCTACACAACTTGGATACAACTGAATTTTATTCTCAGAAAATGTATTCGACTCATTAGAAATAATATCCTCAAAATTAACGCAAATATCTGTTAAACTCGAGTCACAGGGATCATCTCCAAAACTATTTGATTCAGCAAAATTAGGAAATTCATTATTCGAATAAACAAAATTTTTGCGATGAAGAGCTTTCTTAAAATTAGTGTGTCCTTTACGAAAATTTTGCGTTTCTGATTGCTTTACACTATTAGCTGAATTGGCAATAGCATATCGCGTAACAGCAGACGCATTTGCATTTGCAAGCGAACGACGATTCGGATCAGAATGATTTTTATTTTGATTAACACGGCGGTCACTAACATTCTGACTTTTGGCATGACTACCGTTACTCTGATTTGGATCTTGATTTTGAGAATTTTTATTTTCATTGTAAATTCTTTTTCTACATTCAGAAATACGATGCCCTAATTTTTTGCAATAATAACATGTAACGTTTTCAGTATTCGTCCTAAAAATCTCCCTTTTAACTAAAGGCGCACTCAAATTTGATCCTTTTGTATAACAATTGGCTGATGTATGACCAAGTTTATTACACTTAAAACACTTTCGTGGTGTATTTTCATAAATTTTATAATTAAAAAATTTCATTGAATCTTTATTACTCAATAATTCTCTTTCTTCTGATCTGGCAAATTCTATAGCATCTTCTAAAGTATTAGCATTTCTAGATTTTACGTGAATTTTGATCGGTTCTTGTAAGCCTTGGATAAAAACATTTAACGCTTGTACTTTTAGAACATCCGAAATTATAGCTGATTCTTCCAAACATTTGCCCACAGTCGAAGCATCAATAAGATTAGACAAAAATTTTTCTATTTTATTAGAGTAATTTTCTATTGATTCACCTTTAATTTGTTTACATGAATTTAATTCTAATTGCCAATGAGCAACTGAACGCTTTTCTGAAAATATTTCTTCCAAATGGTCACGTAAATCTGGCCAATTAGTAAAATTTCTGTATTTAATTAAATTTCTAGCTTTGCCGGTAATTTTAGTTTTTATAATTTTGAAAATTATATCAATGAATTGTGGATTTATTGACTCTATAGCCATGTCACAAGTATCTATAAATTCAGTTACAAATTCTCTTTTATTGCCATCAAATTCTTTAATTAATCTTACTGCAGTGTCAAGTGTTAAATAAGGTCTCTCAATAATTCCAGGTACAATCTCATCAATATTTTCCATCGACATCTTATAAATTAATTTTCAAGATCAAATACGCATAAAAATAAAATAATGCAAAGTATTAGGAAATTATTATTATTTCCGAAATAGAAACACAAAAATTCGCTTACTTTTCCATTACGTAATTACGCGTTTGCATGACGAATTTTCTTTCTTGTCCGACGGCTGCAATTCGGCTCCAACTCGGTGATGCTTCCCGTTCCAGGAGAACGTAGAACTCGGCTCCGACGTACTCGTACTCCACAGAATCTCGAAATTTTCTTCGCTTCTAGGCAATAATTTTCTTCGCTTCTAGGCAATACTTCTGGTCGCTTCTCGCTAACAATTTTATTTTTGCACAACTGTTGCTTATAAACTTCGAACTCCAATACTTTTGTTTAATTTGTTAAACTCGAACATCGGCTTCACTTAACTTTCAGAAATTTGCACTGGTCTTTTCACTCAAATTTTATTTTTCTTTATCTTCACAGCTGCCACCAATTTTTTGTTGTAAACTTTGATAGTTTAAACAAACTGATTTTTGATAATAAAAATGTTTATTGTTAATTTATTGTAATCTATTATTAGTTTACAATTATTGTTGGTTTATGAGCCCCAACAGAATATGTCGTCTAATTCTTTTACTGGTTGGTTAGGGTCTGTCTCCTCGATGTTGCACTACCCCGAGTTTCTCATATGGAAAATAGTTTTAATAATTTCAATTAACAAAGCTACGTATGACTCAAAACAACAAAGCTCAAAACTTACTTTAATTAAATTCTGCAGTGAAGCGAAAGATGAGTTAAAACTAAAAATGCAGTTACGTGACGTGAACGCTAGAACTATATTAAGTGACATAGATAAACGTTAGATAAAAGGAAATAATTCTTGGAATCAACATATCCGCATGAGAAACTACTTTATAAAATAAAATCAATTGCATGGTTACATAAATCAAGTTCGGACAATCATCGGAGATTACAACAGCTGTGATCAACAATGATTGAATGTGCCGCTCTACTATATTTTTTTGTTGTCCGCACGGCGTCATATAGAAGTAAATATTGACACCCTTAAAGATAGTAAACTGGTGTTGCGGAATAAAAGGTTGATACTATAGCAGATGCTAACCTCCAATCATCCTTGATCACAGTGTATTAGTTTCATGATAATCCAGGAGTGTTTTCTTTTTTAATCTGACGGCGAAGTTGGCCATAAAAATTTAATTATAAACCAACATCATTATGACAGCTGTCAGTTTGACATTTGAACTTACCATACATAACCTTGCTATCGAGGTTTCAAACTCAGCTGTACGATGGGACAACACAAGAATGTGATCCATTATAACGAACGAAGAAAGACAATAAGAATGAGATCTATTGCAACAAACGAAAAAAGAGAAATAAGAAAATAAGATTTCCAACAAATAATCAAAGTTGTTGTGCGGTCACTGCCAACTGCGCTCTTGCCAACTTCGACGCCAAATTAAAGAAAAAAACACGCGTTACAATGATATCAGAAATGATTTCAATCCACGTAACCAAATCGAATTAGGTTTTGTTTTTTTAGAAGTGGCAACACTGAGAAAAATGAGGTCACTGTGTCAAATTGACGAGTACTTGTCATTGATGTTCGCGGTCGTTTTAACACAAAGCATTCTTACCAAAGAGTAAAATGTGTTGCCTATACTACAGGGTCACGTGGGTTGAAATTACTTCCGATGACCCTGTACATTCTAGGAAGATGTTCAAATTGTTTTATACTTTTCTTTAATTGATAATTCAATATGAATCTCAAAGCTACAACTAACATAAATAATGTCATCAAGATTAATAAAATAAGAGACTTGGAATAAATTATTATAAAAGTGAAACAATTGAATAATAGAAAAAAAAACAAAGAACTCTAATGCTACAGATAAATAAATAAATGTCTTTATTGGCGTGGTTCGGCTATTAACCGCTCTTCCACCTGACCACACATAAATTAAGATAATTTTATAAATTTACAAATGTAACAAATAGAACTTAAAATTAATGAGGCTTATTTAAGAAATAGGCGTAGGAGGATCGTTTGAAAGTTTGCAGAGATCTATTCCGGAGGTGGTTTGGTATTTCATTGTAGACTTTGCAGCAATTATAAACAAAGCTCTTTTGATAAAATGCAGTAGTATGTTTAGGAATACTTAGTTCCTTAGAGAACCTGATATTTACTTCGTGAAGCTCATTTCTAAAATTTAATTTATCTCTAAGATAAGAAGGATGATTTGTTGATAAAATTTTATGAACCAAACAAACTAAATGATGCTTTCTCCTGGTAACCATATTTAGCCAGTTCAAATCTTTCAATGCAAATGAGACATGATCATACTTTCGTAGATTGTATATAAAACGAACGCAGTTATTTTGAACTCTTTGAATTCTCATACTGTTATAACTATCGAGGAAAGGGCCGTAGACAATGTCACAGTAGTTAAATTTTGATAAAATTAGAGAATTAGTAAGTAAAATTTTCCATTGTTTAGATAAGTAGTCTTTATGACAATATAAACTTTTCATAATATTAAATGAAGATTTTAATAACATATTTACATGATCGGTAAATTTTAAATTAGAATCAAGTATCAGGCCTAAGTTCTTGTAACAATTCACTATCGGAAGCACATCATCAATAGCAATTCTTAAATTCTCATTTTTACGGCCAAAGAGCATTACAACGCATTTGTTTTTGTTTATTTTTAGATTATGATAGGTAGTAAATTCGATAAAATTATGTAATTCCATATTAATAATATCTGCAGCACGTGACAAGTCAGAAGGAAAAAAAGAAAAATGAAGTTGGCTATCATCTGCATAGAACTGACTTTTCAAATTTTTTGTTAATTTATTATATAAAGTAAGGGTCCCAGTAACGATCCCTGAGGAACTCCTGAGGAGATATATTTGATATCTGATTTCATTTCATTCAAGCTTATAATTTGCGATCTGCCAGTAAGGTAAGTGTCAAGAAAATTACAACTTGAGATGTCAAAACCTATATACTTTAATTTAACAAGTAGGAGATTATGATTTACGGTATCAAAAGCCTTGGAGAAATCCTACATTATTAGTGCTGTAGCTTTTCCTTGATCAGTAGATGATGAAATATCATCCATAATATTGGCTAATGCAGTAGCGGTGCTAAATCCCTTACGCATTGGTGGGAGAATATCATTAGCATCGATATAAGTTAGGATTTGATCAAACATTACATTCTCCAAGACTTTTGATAATAATGGCCATATACTGATAGCACGGATATTATCAAAAGTAGTAGGATTTGAACACTTTGACAGAGGTCGTACTAATGCAGTTTTCCAAGAATGACTGAAGAATGCATTCATTAATGATATGTGTAATATATGGAGTAACTAATTTCAGCATTGATAAATTTATTCCGTCAATATCCGAAGAATTAGAATTCAAATTGTCAATACATTTTTGGACAGTAGATTCGTTCACAAGAGAGAAAGAAAATGTTTTATGTAGGTCAAGAGGAGTACCACTATAATGATTTAAAATATGCAGATCAGTATCACTTGCAATCCCACATTTAACAAAAAAATCATTTAATTGATTAACATCATTTAATTCTGGAGGAATCATGTCGACTTTTTTATTAAATAAACCAACTTTTTTAACAGCTCTCCAAAGATTTTTATTTGTGTTTTGAATTTTTGACTGCATATAAGCATATTTCTCTCTGGCTACCGCAGCATTAGTCATATTCCGTAAATTTTTGTAATCAGTCCAATCTGTATCAAGTTTCGTATTACGAATTTTAAGAAAAGCAGCATCACGTTCCTTCATCAAACGCTTAATAACATATGATAACCACGGGGATGGATTTTTATTGAATCTTCTGGTTATTAGAGGGACATGAAAATTAAATCATTCCATTAGGGTTTTATATAATAAAGTCGTTTTCTTTTAAATTCGTCTTAAACTATAATTTGTTTTTTTTCTTAAAGGCTAGTATAACCGCGCGATCGTTAGTTATTAGAGCTTTTGATTTTATTTGTCATTCTACTCGTCGAGTGACTGATTTTCTTTTGTTTTCCCGCTGCAGAAAACAACCTTGCGATCGATGATTACCAAATTAATTAATTACAAAATCAAAGCACTTGACTATACACGGCAAATAACGAACCGACAAAGTCGTTTCTCTTTCTCCATAAGTTTTTTTCTCTTTTAATTCGTCTCAGATCCTTTTCCGACTTTAAAAACATCCGTCGCGCGCTTTTTGTTTATATTTCGATTTCATTATGAATCATAAATCGACCATCCTTTGTTTTTATATTCTCTTTTGTTTGTCGAAAACTGAATCTATTATCGAAATCATAAGAGATGAGCCCCGAGTCGTAAATTATGCGCATCTGATTAAGTCTGATGATTCGGACATAAAAAGCATAACTTCATCCTTTTTTTTATTCGCCACTGACAAGGAAATAAAACTGAAGCGTTTGTCGGTTACAATTTCGGTGATTGATGACGCAGAGCTCACCACTCCTGATCTTGATAATATAATCGACAGCCGCCTCACCAATTAGTTTCTTGTTTTTTCATCGCTGGAAAGCGAATGATTACAAATTAGAAATATTTGAATTCAGTAGTAAGAGAAAAACAATTGAAAATCTGCGCCAGAAAATTAAACAATGAAATCATTTGTCCTTTCCCACTAATTTTCTTTTGTTTCAATTAATTCAGCGACTATTTACATTTGTTTATGTCAATGAATTATCTGGCATCGATTCATCGATCTATTTTTCTTCATTCTATTATTATTCTACATTTTCTATTATTCACTTTCATTGGTTTGTTTTATTTTTACATTTTATGATATGATTCTATTTTGTTTTTCTGCTGCTGAAGACACAATCGGCGATCCTTCGTTTACCTTTTCCATTAATTTTCTTTTGTTTTATTCATCCTAGATTATTTATCTTTAAAATTCTTATAAGTGTCGACGTTTCGCTGCACAACTTTTGTCGTGCAATATCTGTTTATTATATTCAACATCGTATATCGGCTAAGCATTAATTAATGAATTACTAAAGGCTGACAGTTTCTACAATAATTTTTAGATCTGTGTTAAACAGAAGTATATTTCCTAAGCTAATCCCGAACTATTACCGGCTGACACTCTCGTACTTCTTCAGAATAAGATACAGTTTATAATTATTAAATTAGGAAAAAAATCACTCAGTTATTTATATTTATGAGATTATAAATCATTTGTTGTGATCTGCTTCCGCAAATTGATTTCTAAGCATTTACATATGCAAATTTATGTTTCACTTTGCAATTGCACTAAATGTGCAGGAGCGCAACTATCCCGACACTAAGCAACACGAATCTACATATATATATAGCAGTAACTAATTTTAAGACTCACTCAAATCAAACGAAAGTAATTAACTTAATTAATATACTTAATTAATCATGACATTTTCAATAAAATAAATCCTTGAAGAATTTTAGTCCTTCTTCACTCTACTTCACAATCTTTTAACAATTACTTTACTAGTCGAAGACTTTTTATTCCTGATGATGGTATTTTCGCCGAATTTAATAGAGTTGTTTTTTTTTTTTAATTGTATTGTATTGTTTTTAATTGTAAAAGGAGCTAATTCTTCAAAGATTTATTTTATTAAATTGGTTCTACACAAACAAATGGATTTCGCCATTTTTACCTGTATCCTAGCTTCCGTCAATCCCGTTTGTTGAGCTAATTCCTCCCTAGTGTAAACGTCAGGATAATGAGTCCTGGCAAACGCTCTTTCCAGTGCATCAAGTTGTTCGCCGGTGAATGTAGTCCTGGCCCTACGCTGTTTCCTTTTAAGTGGTATACCAGGTTCCGATTCGGTGTCACTATCATCTTCTCTACCTTCAAATAAATAATATTCAGTTTTGTTAGCTAAACTTATATGGCAAATGAGAGCAAATGTATACGTGGATCAATATTAAGTAAAACAAAGTTTATAATTATTGTTAGCATTGCTATTGCTGTCACTTATTAAAAATGAAGAAAAATTAAAGGAAAAGGATGTGCAAGTATGAAAGGTCGATCAATTCAATTATTATACAGTGTTTCCCGAAAGTAAGGGATAAATTCTATAAAATCATAATTTAAAGATGTAATTTTCAATCTCCTATCCTTCAATCCCTAAGCGTTAAACAACCCCAAGTTTAAAATTTCAAATAGCAAAAAATATTTCCTAATCGATGGATTGGTAGACGGGGAACTGTTCAATGGATGGTAAGGTCTCCCGATTTAACCCTTTTGGATTATTTCCTCTGGGGTTATTTAAAAGTTAAAATTAGTTTTAACAGACCTCCAAACATTGAGGAGTTAAAGCAGAGGATTTGACAAGCAATTCGCTCAATCATCCCTGAAATGGTAGACTATATTCAACAAGCGTTAGTCTCTAGATTTGAACATTGCCTTGTCTTTAGCTGATAGCAATTTGAACATTTCATTTAATTTTAATTTTTTTTTATTTATCAAAAAGTTTGATGTTTTTCTTTTGTTTGAATACATTTTTGTTGAATCTCTCAGTTACCTATCAACCCATTTTGAAAAAAAATTATTTGTTGTATTCTATATACAAAAAGCTATTGAAAGAGATATCACAAGGAGTACTTTGCTATTTGAATTTTTAAAGTTGGGGTTGCTAGCGCTTAGAGGTTGAGGGACGGGGATGGAAAATTGCATCTTTAAATGACGATTTAAAAATAAAAATTGACGTGTCCGAGCATTTTTCTGAAACACTTTTCCCAATCCCTTTATAGAATTTATGCCTTACTTTCGAGAAACACTATATGTACAGCCGAAACTAAAGGTAATCTCAGAAAGACATCATCAGAAGATGGTCGAATTTGTGTTACAAATGAAATATGAGCAATATGACAGCTTCAAAAATTTACTACTTTGACAGATTGAAAGCCAATTTACAATACAAAAAAGTCAGTTTTATTGACCGCAAGTTTACAGCAATGAACGTCTCCACAAGATCTTAGGATACCTAGTAATTTTCCAAGGTCTCCCTAAGTTGCTAACTTCATTTTATTAATTGGATGCCAATATTGATATCAATCTCGTGGAAAGCAGTGTAGAATCAGGACAATCAATTCTGATCGGTCTGTATAACGCATGTGAAAATCATCGCCATCATTTAAGGCCATATTGGAATTAAAATTAAACTAAATTTGTTTATTTGAAATAAATAAATAATTTAAATTAAAGAAACAATAAATTGTGAGCAACCTGTCTGTCTGACATTGCTTGACGTTTCTGGACGTCTGTCATTCTGACGTTTCTTACGTCTGTCGTTTTGACGTTTGTCTTTCTGACATTTCTTGACGTCTGTCATCTTGGAGTTTGTTGTCATATGTCATCGTGATATGATTTGTTGGTCGCTAAACAACGTGTGAGCAAAATAAACAAATAAATAAATTCTCACAACTAACAAATTAATTTCCAAACGTCAATTTATTTATTTTGCACTGCCTTTATTTAAGCATTTTATTTAAATGCCTGCTAAATTTATAATTTCTTTTGACGATCGATCCATAATCTGTGTTCCCTTGTCGAGGTAATGCGTTAAGATTTGATTTGTTTCGTTAAAGAAAATTAATTTTAAACAAAATTTCAGTGGCGCCATCTCTTGCATGAAATCCTAGAAATGCCTCTGTTTTAAACTATATTCATTTAAATTGTTAATTGCTTCCAATCATAAGTTTTCGGCTATTGATTCATATCAGAAATCGACAAGTTCTCCTTATCTAATCATTTGAAAAAAAATTCTCGAATTATTTTTAGTAATTAATGACGTTTTTTCTTTATCTTTTCGAAACTTTTTTACGTTTAATTGATTGAAAAGAATTCCCAATACAACAGCGAGAGGTAAAGATTCTCTTTTCTTTGTAATTCAGCGCCATCTCTCGGTAGAACCGAGTATTAAATGCATGTTTCCTTCTTGTTTTTTCCAAGATTAAGACGATATTGCCTATATTCCATATGATCGATCGAAGAAAATTCTCGATTTTGACGAATGAATTTGATGAACAGAGGTGAATGTTTGGTTTTTCTGTGATTCAGCGTTATCTATTGTCAGAGCAGAGTACTAAAGTTTTTTTTTAGTTTCATTCAACGCTATCGGCAGAGCCACTATAATTCAGCGCCATCTATCGCCAGAGTCGAACGTTAAATTTTTTTTTCGTAATTTAGCGTCATCGGCACAACCAAACGCCACCTATCAACAGAACCTGTAATTCAGTGCCATCTATCGCCACGAATTTGATGAAAAGATGTGATTGATTTTTTTCTTTAATTCAGCGCCCGTTTAATTCAGTGCCATCTATCGACAGAACTTAACATTGAATGTTTTTCTATACGTTTTTTTCTATTTTTTAAAATTTTTTTCAAGATTAAGACGATGTTGACTTTCTTCCATTTGATCGATCGAAGAAAATTCCCACAAATTTAATGAACATTGGTAAATGTTTGATTTGTCTGCAATTCAGCACCATCTGTCAACAAAACTTAATATTAAAAGTTTTTTTGTAATTCAACGTCATCCATCATCAAAACCAAATATTATCGATTTTTCTGTATTTCAGCGCCATCTATTGATAAAACAGAGTGTTAAAGGTTTTTCTGTAATTCAGCGCCATCTATCGTCAGAATAGAACATTAAAGTTTTCTCTGTAATTCAGCGCCCTCGGCAGAACCGAATATTAAAGGTTTTCTATAATTCTGTTTTCTTTTTGTTATTTAGCACCATCGGCATAACTAAACGCCACCTATCAGCAGAACCTGTAATTCAGTGCCATCTATCGCCACGAATTTGATGAAAAAATGTGCTTGATTTTTTCTTTAATTCAGCGCCATCTATCGACAGAACTTAACATTGATTGTTTTTCTATAAGTTTTTTTAATTTTTTTTTCAAGATTAAGACGATGTTGGCTTTCACCCATTTGATCGATCGAAGAAAATTCACACAAATTTAATGAACATTGGTAAATGTTTGATTTATCTGCAATTCAGCACCATCTGTCAACAAAACCTAATATTAAAAGTTTTTCTGTAATTCAGCGCCATCTATTGATAAAACAGAATGCTAAACGCTTTTCTGTAATTCAGTGCCATCTATCGTGAGAATAGAACATTAAAGTTTTCTCTGTAATTCAGCGCCCTCGGCAGAACTGAATTCTGTAATAATTACATTAATTATTCTGATTTTCTCCAAGATTAAGACGACTTTCTTCCATTTGATATATTAAAGAAAACTTTACGAATTTGATGAATAGTAATCAATGTTTGATTTTTCTGCAATTCAACGCCTTCTGTTGAGATAACCTAATATTAAGGGTTTCGTTAAAAAAATTAATTTTGAACATAATTTCAGTGGCGCCATCTGTTGCATGAAATCCTAGAAACGCCTCTGTTTTAAACTGTATTTATTTAAATTGTTATTTCCATCCAATCATAAATTTTCGGCTATTTATTCATATCTGACTTCCTTAGCCAAGATCGCTCGTTAGAAAATTATTTCCTTAAGAAAATCTTAGATTTTAAACAAAATTTCAGTGGGGCCATCTGTACCGATTTCTTCAAACTAGCCTCGATGGGCGCTAAATTTGATTTTTTTCACTTTTTGATGCTTTTTAGCAGTTTGATTTAATGCTTGCCTAAATGAACGTCCTTCGTCCTAATTTATTTAAGAGTCTTAGATATTATATTGTTACGCCAAGCTGTGAGTTTCGAGCCGAACGCCAGGGGGTTCCGGATGCTTGCTGGGAAAGTCGAGGAGAAAAGAACCTCTATAAGGGAGGATCGGCGGGCTGTTTAAATCTTTTATTATACTTGTTATTCCGAAAGCAATAGCGAATAGTTAGACAAGTGCTGCAGCTTGTCGGTTCTGATTAGTTTTCATTTTGAGTTTGATCATCGGTTTTAATGAAGAACTGGGAGAGTGATCATTGCTTGCAGAAATGTCGCAAACATTCATCGAAGCTAGACATTCCTAAAACTTCAATCAATACCCAACATTATCTGAAGTTGCTTAATATGGGTAACAGCCGTTTCATGCGCAACAAATATCGAATTTCACTCCTCGTTTTGTTTTAACGTTGCACTTCCTAGAACGTACACGATTTAGAAATCACGTTACGTTGAGAACCCAAGAAGGCGAGACGACGACGACGGAGATTTTTCCGCGAACCCGCCCAAAAACAGAGATCGAGATTCCACGCGTTAACCAAATTAGTTACATAAGAAGAAGTTTGTAATTAGGCCCGGCAAAAAGTCGATGTTTGGGGCTAATTGTGCCGACCGACGCGACGACTTTCTATCATAGTCGGATGACGCCCGGGCATTGCCAAATGCATCTGTTTCTGATCGATTGCGCCCCGTAATGGAATGGATTACACTACTTGTGCCAGCTCGGTATTTACAACAGTAAATCCACGAGTTCAGTTAATGAAGTCACTAACTAATGCTCTTAATGGGATTGCACATAACATATATTGCGTTCGGTAATGAAGTTATCAGAATGTAACGCAATCAAAGCGGTTGCAAGTAAATAAAGGGCAAATGAAACTAGCGTTTTATATTACAGGCAATATTGTATTCATTCGGAGGAATTTTCATCGTGTTTGGAAAGCTACCACTTAAAATCAATGTCACTTGATGGTTTAGCCTAGACTTCGATTGGCCCTTCTACAGTGAATAGGGAAATGCAAGAGCTTATTTGGGTTTCGTTTTATTTCGCTTTCTTCCTTATTTCCCATATTCATGCCTTCTTACTCTACGCTTATCTTCATCTTACTGCGTTCCTGCCTTTCTATATCAGTTTGCACAGTGTAATGGATGCGATTCCCTTTCCCATTTATTCAACTTTTTCATCTTAATCTTTTTGCGCTTATCTCCATCTCACTGCCCTCCTTGCCTTTCTGCATCAGTTTGCACAGTGCAATGAAGGCAGTTCCCTTTCCCATTTACTCAACTTCTTCATCTTAATCTTCTTTGCGCTTATCTCCTCTAATTGTTTCCTTTGCCTTTCAGTATTAACTTGCGCAGGTTGTGTAACAATTTCTATAATGAATGCAATTTCTTTTTCCCACTTATTTACGTAGTTGCTAATGAAGGAACCAAGCAAGCCAGTGGATTTACATACTTGGTCTCTGTTGAATCGGTAAAGCTGTCCGATCTGACTTATGAAGCCCAAAACTGGCTACCTACCATTAACAACGTCAGTAGAATTAAATTTCCTAATTACAGAAAAAAACTTTCCCCAGGGTACCTACTTTTAAAAAGTAACGTGTCTTTTTGATTCATTTCAAGAAAAGGAAATTCTTTTCTTCATTATTTCTTCAGTGGTGGCATTGAAACTTCGTTTAAAACTGAAAACTGCGGAAGAGAAGTTATTGAATCCGTCGATAAAATTAAATGGAGCTATGAAGCTAAAATGGCTATAATTTTATTGAATTCTAACGAGTGACTTAAGAAAGAGTTTCATTTGAAGACTTTGTGTCACGATGTCTGAGGAAAAGAAAGACTCTAAACAGTTAGGAAAGAGAGAAGAAGATGTCGAGTAAAGGTCATTCAAGGACTGGAAGAACAATTCAAAAATAATAAAATTAGAAGAATAAAGAGAAATATTTAGAAAGAAAAACCCAGAAGAAGATCAGAGTAAAATGACAGTATCAAAGTATGCACTAACAACGTATATCAAGCTGCTTAGGCAGAAAGGAAGAGAAAGAAAGTTGTTAGATGATAATTGCAGCAACAAACTGGAAGGTGAATATGGGTATGATCAAATCATACTATGAAGGAAGCAAACAGAAGTTATAGTAAAGAGTAGAAAAGAATCCGTCAAAAAAAAACACCAAAAAAGGGCGTACTAACAAAACTAGAGGAATAAGGAGAAGAATTTGGGATATTAGTTGTAGAGGTGGAAACGAAGAAGTTGAAGACATAAATGAAATTGTGCGTGAGCAAAAACAGGAGAAAGAACTGCGAATATACTGAAGAAGGTATTTGAGAAAAGATCAAGTACAGAAAATCCAAAATGCCTTAGGAGAAGATATTGCGATAAGACTAAATGAAGAAGAAATTGAGAGAAAGCGTTCTCTCCGAATACCAAAATGGAGATTATCTGAAAAAATATGGAGGAAGCAAAGGGAAGGTACGGTGTAAAAAAGGCTGCAAATAAGTTAACAAAGAGTAGCAAAGAAACTGTCAAGAAAAAATCACCAAGAAACTAAAGGAAATATTAAAAATTAGGGGAAGAAGGAAAGGTGTAAGTGAAAAGGGGGAGAAATATTAGTAAGGAAGTAGTAGAAAAGTTTAATCACGAAGGAAAATAGAAGAAACAAAATTAGGATTAAAAATTGAAAAGGAAAATGCAAGTTGTCACTCCTACAGTTGAAGATACAAAGGAAACTGTGCGTGAACTAAAGCAAAACAAAAGAAAGAGCGGCGGATATGCTGAAGGAGATATTTGGAAAAAGACAGTAAAGAAAATCTAAATACCATTGGAGAAGATATAACGACAAGACTAATTGAAGAAGCAAGAAGAAAACGAGAGAAAAAATTCTGGGCCAATATGGGTACAGAAAAGCAAGGGAAATCAAATCTCAACCTTGAAGAATAGCCAGTTTGAAGTTTTAGGAGGTACCATACGTCGAGGGGAAATTGACACGTCATTTACCCAACACCATTAGAATAGCTGAATGACAATTAACGAAGAGAAAACAAAATATATGACCAATAAGCAAGTCATTACCCCCATAGTGAAGTGAACTGCGTGAGCTAAATAAAAACAAGAGAAAGAACTACGGATATACTGAAGGAGGTATTTGGGAAAAGATCTGGCAAAAAAAAACTAAATGTCACTGACGAGGATATGACGATAAGAATAATTGAAGGAAGAAGAAAAATAAAGGAAATCATCAAAGCAAATATAAGCGGAGCTTACTTAATTCCTCCAAGATTTAGGTGGCTGGCCAAGTCGTTCTCAATTTCGAAGACTCTGTTAGAATAGCAGAATGACTATTAATAAAGAGAGAATAAAATATATGACCAATAGAGAAAAATTGATGCTGAGAGTAAGGGAAAGTAAAACTATAAACTTTCAAGAAGTGAAAGGAAAACGAAAGTGGAGGCAGAATAATGTCAAAAACGTAACAGTACGCTTAGAAATTATATTGAGTGTAAGAAAAAGAAAGCAAACTGTCCGTGTAGTAGTATGGAAGAGATAGAGTTCAAAAAATCTTTTATGAAAAGAGACTGGAAAAGGAAGCGAACAAAATGTAAGCTGGACAGGAAAAGCACAGAGATTAGGAGGATGGGATATGGGCTACAATAATGAAGAAGGTAAATACAGTATAGAAACTGGTTTTGACGAGTGGTACAGGAAGAAGGAAGAGAGCGAGAAAACCGGGAGAAAACGAAATGAAAAAGACACAAGAAAAGAAGATTAGAGATAAGAAAGGCACGTGAAAGGAAATAATAAAAAGAGTCACAGGTCTTCTAAGTTCCTTCCAAGTTCCTCACGGGGTTAATCTTTTGGGCAAATTACTTCAGATTGCTTCTGTTTACATTTTTTCTTGATGTGTTATTCAGGGTAGGTGATAAAAGTGATATTTTGGTAAATTTTGAAACGAGGAATTCGTGCTGTTTTGACGTATTTAGAAAGCCACCACTGAAAGTCAATGTCACTTGATGGTTCAGCCTAGACTTCGATTGGTCCTTCTACAGTGAATAGGGAAATGCAAGAGCTCAGGGTATTTTATTTGAGTTTCGTTAATCGTTTGAAAATTTGAATGTTTGCAGTTCCCTACAACATATCTTCAAATTGGTGATAACTTCAACTCTCATCGACGTTAAAAATAGATCACCTTCCCTTGTGTTAGTTTTTTTTTAAGCAATGGAGAATGAGGCACATTCAACACCCAATTCTCCTTTCATTCAAGAAAGTGTTTGTGAAACGAACAAATGGATCATTGTATTTCCGTCTTCCATTCTTTCGATATTTAGTACTCTGTTTCTTCTTTCTCTTCCTCCTTATTTCTCATATTCTTCTGACTCTGAGCTTCTCTTCATCTTACTGCTCTCGTTGTCTTTGTGTATCAGTTCGCACAGCGCAATGCAATGCAATTCCCTTTCCCATATATTCTCTTAATCTTCCTTGCGCTTATCTCCATCTCACTGCTCTTCTTACCTTTCTATATCGGCTTGCACAGTGCGATGAATGTAATTCCATTTCCCATTTATTCAACCTCTTCGTTTTAATCTTCCTTGCGCTTATCTCTATCTGACTGCTCTCCTTGCCTTTCTATATCAGTTTGCATAATGCAAGGAAGGCAGTTCCCTTTCCCATTTATTCAGCACCCAATTCTCCTTTGATTCAAGAAAGTGTATGTCTTCCATTCTTTCGATATTTTGCCCTCTGTGTCTTCTTCTTTCTTTTCTTCCTTATTTCCCATATTTTCACGTCTTCTTACTCCACGATTATCTTCATCTTCATAAAAGTGATATTTTGGTAAATTTTGTAAAAGATTTGGCAAATTTTGAAACGAGGAATTCGTGTTATTTCGACGTGATAAATGATTTTTTAAAATGAATTAACCACAGACTTGAAGAAGTGCCTAGGTATGATATAAGAATCGAAGTAAGAGAGGAAGTGACTGCAGGGACGAGTACCAAGACATTGACCAAAGTGTCAAATAAGGTCGAAAACTTAAGACCACGCTTAGGTGCTAAGAAAGAAGATTTTGGAAGTATGGCAGAAACAAAGTTAACAAAAGAAAATAGTTAGAAAGAGGCTGGAAAGAGAGAATGAGTCGAGAAGTTACGAGAACTTAAGTGGGTAGCAAAAACCATAATAATTAATAATGAAGGAGTTAAAGAGAATACCAGAACTGGTTTTGAGGGGTACTATAGGAACAAAACGAAAAAAAATGGAAAAATAAAATCATTGAGAAATAAAAAAGGCAAGAAATGAGAAAAGAGCATGAAAGGAAATAATGAAAAGAGCCACTGGCATTTTGGGCTCCTACCAAGACCTTACAGGGTTGATTTTTTGGATATTTAAATTAATTGTTAAGGGTAGGTGCAATATTTTGATCAATTTTAAAAGAGATTTGGTGAATTTTGAAACGAAGAACTCGTAACATTATGATAAATGAGATTTCAAAATAAATTAGATGTAGGCAGGCAAGGAGCTTTTAAACCAAGCTAGAAAAGCACAGGCTTCGGCTGGTCAATAAATGTCATTTTCCTACTTCACAAACGCCACTTTAGTTCGTCGATTCATTCCTCATTAGCTCTTCTAATTTGACAATATTATTGCAAAGTTAGACTTGAACTAAATTAATAAAACCAGATACTTTGCCCATCTCTATAATAAATATGTCGAAATGTAAGTTAAAAAAATTTCTCGTTTAAAAAAAGGAGACTTCTGGATCTTACTCTTCATACATACAACGTATTTCATATTACGTTGGGAAGTTCTGCGTTTAATACCACTTTCGGGGGCTATAAACCCGAGCACAACAGATGTTTCCCATATTTTCCGGAAATTCTATTTTCTTTATGACCCCACCCACCCCTCCCCAACAAGTAAAAACGCAGAATATTTTGAAGTCATAACGAAAATATTAATTTTACATGCGCTTAATCAATGTTGTCGTTGTTTCGATGAAATAAAAAAGGATGCATCTCATTTTAACGAGCGAACCTTTCGAAAGCAATTAGTTCTATACGCTTTATCGTCACATCTCGCGTTCTAGCAGGAAATTACATTGGGTTATTTATACTTCCCGTGAAACGAACCGCAGGAGAGCGCACGCACATTCGCAAAAGCGAATAATATCGGCAAAGTCAAGAAAAAGAGAGAAAGAAAGAGATCCGATTATCTTTGAAGCGTCAGGCCCGTAAAAAAGTAACTAAGCCGGAAGGACGTCAATTCGAATGCCTGAAGGACAAAACGCGGACGACAGGAGAGTGGAACTTAACATACATTAGTGTGCGGTTTTACACCGATGCATGTCGGCCTTTTTGGCGGCTCGGGCCCCACGTCGGACAATAAGCCTTATTGTGAGACCTATGTCCCGATATACCCGGCCTCTTTGGCGGTCCGCTTTAATACGGCCCACCCTCTGAGTCACTAAGATTTATGGACATATCGCTGTTTGTAAGTTACATGTCCTAACACTAGTAATAAGTTGACAAAATCAGAATGTCTCCTCGACTTTCTGCTTTATTTTCGTGGACCGCCAAAGAAAAACCGCCGCCGCTACTTTTTTACACTTGAATGAAACAATAATACGAAACTTGTTTAAATCAGGTGAATTCTATTAACAGAAAACATTTAAGAAAAAAACTAAATATACAACAATAAATTAATATTAACGATTACGTGTTCAAAACATTGATGAAAGATGAAATGCCGTTTATGAAATAACAAATTGACTTAATTTTCATTGTGCATTAGTGCTAAGTTCTAAATTGTCCGCGATTGAAGTACGGATTGGCAATATGTTTTTGCAAAAGGTCAGAACATTCAGATTAATGAAAGACCAAAAGCAGATATTAATTCACAAAAAAATTGACTACGCTGCGGTGAAAGGGAGTCAATGTTTATTGAATACTTTAAATCACGACATCCTGCGACCACTTTTTGACCTAACATTGCATTTAAACTATTCATTACTATTACATCGCAATTGTGAATAACCCAGGACAGGTAGGTCTGGTTTGCAGTGGAAGTCTCGAGTTATGATTCTGTTGACGAGGCACCAAATAAGGTTGAAACAACTTTACAGAAGATGCTCGAGGAATCCTTATTTGATTTTGACTCAAGAATATTCTGGTAAAGTATTATGCGGTGTTTATTACCTAAGATGCCTACACGAAATATATATAGAAACAAAATTGGTTCACGAAAACACAAAATAAGCAGAAATCGATAATTATTTACTTTTTTTTTTCGTCAAACGTAAGAAATCTTATCTATAATTAAGTATTTTGAAAAGAAATGCTTTTCAAAAAAATGTTGCTTAATCTTTTTGCAGGATTGCCATACAGGGGGTAATTCCACAATTTGGGTTAGATGTTAGATACACTTTAGTACTTAAAAATCTTAATTGACAACTGGCACCTAATTTCTTTTTTTTTAACTGCGTATAATTTGTTTTTGTTTTTCAGTTGTGCCTTTTTTATTTTATTTTCGAAATTTCGACTCTCGTTTCCTTATCAAGAAATCATGTAAACTCTGATTGAAAGAAAAAGTAACAATGTCCAAAAAAAAATTATAGAGAGTGGCAAAACTGATTTAAAAAAAGAAAAAACAAAAACGCTATATTCGCAAGAAAACGAAACGAAAAAACAATTGACAACAAAGAATTAAGATTTTCGAGCGTAATTAAATAAATTAAAAAAAAAAATCAAAACATTGAATAAAGAAAAGAAGTAAAAACCGAAAACCAAACTCCCATTAAAATGCGGTTAATAAAAGAACAAATCACAATCGTTCGAAAAGAAAACAAGAATAAAAGCAAACAGAAAACAAGTGTCAATTAAAACGCAATAGAAAAAAAGAGGAATGAAAGAGACAAACTTTCAAAAAATATATATATACATATAAAGAGGTAAAACAATTACAATAAAAACAATCGCTGAAACGAAACGAATAAGTGATTAATGAAAAACCAAAATAAATTAGATGCAGTTAAAGAAAAGGAAGAAGATAATTGTACCGAAACTAAAGCGAGAAATACTGCGATGCGATCTGCATATTAAACAAAATAATATATTAAATAAAGAACAAAAGCGAATTGTTTCAAGAACAAACGAAGAACTACGTAAAACACTGACAAAAAGATTTAAAAAAGCAAAAGACAACTGTATATGAAGTAAATAAATAACAAACGGTGCTGGCTTTGAAAATAACAGAAGAGAACAAAACAACTGAAACGAGTGAATTGTTTTGTTCTCTTTGTTTCGTTATTCATTTTCTTTATAGCAGATTGTAGTTCTCTTTTCCTTTGATTATTTCGTCGTTAATATATCGCATTGTTTTTCATTTCCTTTAATTTGCTCGTTTCAGTCTTTTGTTTTCCTACTTCATTTTCTAAACCAACTCCTTTTGTTAATAATAATAACAATAATCTTTATTTCAGTTATTTTGCTATTAGTTTTCTTCATGAACAATTGTCTTTTGTTTTTTCTTTGATCTTTTCGGCCATTTTTATTCTTGGCACCCGTTTTCGTTATTTATTTATTTACTTTATTTATACATAATGTCTTTTTGTTTAATACGTAGTTACTAGTACTTCTATTATCGTCTTCTGTTTCTTTTTTAACTGCGTATAATTTGTTTTTGTTTTTCAGTTGTGCCTTTTTTATTTTATTTTCGAAATTTCGACTCTCGTTTCTTTTGTTTTTTCATTAATTTCTATTCATTCGGTGTTTCGATTCAGCGATTTTATTGCAATTGTTTTTCCTCTTTGTTTTGATTTTTTTTTTTGAATGATCATCTTTCGTTCTTTTTTCAATCGCGTTTTAGTTTCCATTTATTTTTATTTCTGTTTTGTCTCTGAACGATTATGATTTGTTTTTTTATGTTGTTTCCTGTTGATTCTAGTAATCCGCATTTTATTTCTTTTTTTATTTTCCTAGGTATAATTGTGTCGTTCTTTTGTTTTATTTTCAAAACGATCATCTTTTTTTTAATTCAGATGTTTTGGTATTGATTTTCTTTATAAAGGATTCTTTTTTTTCGTCACTATTGTTTTACGTCGTTTCCGGTTCTTAAAATTCGCTTTTGGTTTTAATTTTAATTTCCTCATTTGAATTGTTTTGTTCTCTTGTTTTATTTTCAAAACGCTCTCCTTTTGTTATTTCACTTGTATTTTGTTTCTTGTGTCTCTGATCTTTTCCTCGTTAATCTTTTGGTTTGTTTTCTTTTTGTTCTTGTATATCGTCATATTATTTTTTGCGTTTGTACTTTTTCCTCCAATCAGAGTTTACTTCATTTCTTCATTAATTATTTTGAATTCCTTTGTTTTTTTTTCTGTGTATAACGATCGTCATTATTTATTTTCTTAATTACACCCGAAAATATCAATCTTTTACGTTTCCAAGTGCTTTGTTTCGTTTTCTTGTGCGTAGATTGTTTTTTTTTTAATCGGTTTTCTCATATTGCATTTGTACTTTTTTCCTCCAATCAGAGTTTACTTCATTTCTTAATTAATTGTTTTGAAATCTCTTGACATTTACTTTTTCTATAAAGGCCACCGTTTAATTCTTTTTAATTATACTCGAGAGTGTTATTTTTTTTACTTTTTGAATTGAATTGTCTTATTTCCTTGATATCAATCATTTTTATGTTTCGTTTTCTTGCGGGATAGATCGTCTTTTGTTTTGTTTTCTTTTTATTTCATCAGTCCCGCCTTCCAATATTATTATTATTTGCTGTACTTTTTCCTCCACTCAGAGTTTACTTTATTTTTGATTGATTCTTTCGAATTCCTTTGCCTTTTCCTTTTTTTTATAACAATCGTCATTTATTTATCTTTTTAAATATTATACACGTAAGTCTCAGTCATTTACTTTTTCAAATATTTTTAAGTTTCACAATTATTTTTTTTAATTTTTAATCGACACCTACAGTCACTTGTCCGCTTTTTTGCCTTTTTGACCGTCTCCAGCTGTGCCGTTGCTTTTTAATTTGTAATCGACGATCGTCATTTATTTTTGATATTTATTTAGATCCTCTCATTTTTTGATGAAGTTCTTTCATGGATTTAAGTCACAGTTCGTCTTTCGTTTCCTATCATATATGTACCTACGCCCTTGAGGAAATACAGGACGGCCCTTACAAATAAAAGTTGTTAAAAGTTAAAATTCTATTGAAAATGGACCAGCACAAAAATAATGATTTTATTAAAAATTCAGTAAAGATTTGAAAGTCAATTATTTTTGACGGATCATAAACTCCTGAAGGCTAATTGAAGACATAGGATTACTAGCTCTGAATTTCATTTGAGCACTCGGTATTTCCTTTTATTTCTACACAAAAATAAATAAGGAAATAAATAAAATACGATTTTGTCGAAGCGATTCACTTTTTTTTTGTAAGTTATTTCTGTTAAGGGTTAACATAAACAAGGTGATAGCATTGGCTCTTACGCATGGTAAAGATAACATTGCTTCTTCTTAACCCTCCCCCCCCCTCACTGTCATTTCACACCTCAGACTATGATCGTCCAGATTCTTTTGTACAATTTTCTTGTCTTTTTCGTCAAAAAAATTGTTAATGTGTCCTTAGAGATTCTAATTGGATTGTCAAAAACTCTTCTTCATTTTTTGTTTTCAATTGTTTACTATTTTGCAGAAATCAAATAATCGGAGATTTATTTTTGAGTTTTAATTTTTCATTACGATCGTCATTTGTTTATTTTTTTTGTTACTTCTTTAGAAATTTTATTTTTTTCCCATTTCTATTGGACCGTCGAAAACCGGTTTTTAATCGTTTACTATTTTGGAGAAATTAAATAGTCAGGGATTTATTTTTGAGTTTTAATTTTTCGTTACGATCGTCATTTGTTTTTTGTAACTTCCTTTAGAAATGTTGATCTTTTCCATTTCCATTGGAACGTCAAAAATCTTTCCTCATTTTTCGTTTTTAATTGTTTACTATTTTGCAGAAATTAAATAGTAAGGGATTTATTTTTTTTTTTGAGCTTTAAGTTTTCATTACGATCGTCTTTTGTTTTTCTTGCGTTTTCTAGGAATTTTAATTCTTCTTCCATTTTTATTGGACCGTCAAAAACATTCTTAATTTTTTATTTTTAATTGTTTACTATTTTGCAAAAATTAAATAGTCAGGGATTAATTTTTTTTTTAATTTTAACTTTTCATTACGATTGTCTTTTGTTTTTCTTACTTAATTTAGAAATTTTATTTTTTTCCCATTTATGGACCGTCGAAAATCGGTCTTCATTTTTAGTTTTTAATCGTTTGCTATTTTGCAGAAATTAAACAGTCAGGGATTTATTTTTGAGTTTTAATATTTCATTACGATCGTCATTTTTTTTTTGGTAACTTGCTTTAAAAATTTTGATTTTTTTCCATTTCCATTGGATCGTCAAAAACCGTTCCACATTTTTTGTTTTTTACTATTTTGCAGAAATTAAATAGTCAGGGATTTATTTTCTTTTTGAGTTTTAAGTTTTCATTACGATCGTCTTTTGTTCTGCGACCTCTCTAAGGCCTTTGATTGTCTCTTGCATAAAATTTTCTTATCAAAAATGCAATGTTATGGTTTTAGGAGGCTTTCTCTGAAGCTACCGGAATCCTACTTGGTTGGCTAAGCGACGACGACAAGTGGTATGGATTGGTAATAGCTGCAGGCGCCAGAACTCATTTCGCATGCAACTAATTGCTCAAGGATCCATTTTGAGTCCACTGTGTATTATATTATACGTCAATGACTTACCTTCCAATGTAGACGTTCAACCTGTGCTATAAGCTATATGACAGAAACCCCAACAACCTGAACGAAAAACAAAGGAAATTTCTGAATACGAGGGACGCAAAAATGATATAATTTCAGATAGCGTAGATAAAAACAAAAAAGAAAAACATTTTTGATTATTGGAAAAAAGTAATCGGCATAGGATCGACAGAAAACGATACTTGCTTTATTACCTATTTTAAATTTGGTTTGTTTTTCGTTTTTCATTTTTTCATTATTTTTCTTTTTGCTTTTTTCAAAATTTTTTTCTTTCCATTCGGTTTTCATTTGCCTTTGGCCTTCCATTTGATACTTTTGTTTCAATTTTCTCTTGCTTTTCATTTATTTCTCTTTTCATTTATTTGCTTTTTGTTCTTCATTTCATTTTTGTCTTTGTTTTTCATTTGTTTCTTCTTTTCTGAGTTTTCATTTGCTTTCAGTTTTTCCATTCCCGTTTGGCCTTTAATTGACTCTTTCTGGTGACATTTTGTGAACGAGTTGGCGATATAGCCTACAAAAAATCTGGCAACACTACATTTTTGTGCAAAAATGTAAGAAAATCTAAGTATTCATGAAGATCATCTTCAATTATAACAGATGTCATCAATGTTGCTTTCCAAATTAATAATTTTTTTTTTCTAGAAAAGGAATTTTCATTTAGATAGAATTTAAAAAAAATAGAAATATAAAAATATGATTAAATTGTGAAAACAATTAGAAATGCAGGTATAGAATTAATCTGTTGAATTAGGCAATTAAGTATCAGCAAGTCTTTAACTTTATTCTCTATAAATAAATTGAAATTATTGCATTCGAATCCTTGACACCCTGTATATGTAATTATACAATTCTTCATCGGGCGATGAAAAATCAAATGCAAGAAATAAAAATGGCAAGTACAGGGTGGGCCAAATTCGACACTTTTAATAGGAAACTCCTATTTTTAGAAGAGTTAGACAAAAACTAACCTCGGTCCCTAGAGCTCGATTTTTAAGACAAAATTAATGGTGAAGACCGCGTTTCGATATCTTGTACCGTTTAGGAGCTACAGGGCGTTTTTCAAAATTCTACGATTTCTGTTTCAAGTGTTTTATATTTTTATAAATAGAATTTTATGCTCTTTTCAGAAATGTAAAAATATATAGGGTGTTCCATATAAAAAATCAAATTTCTAGCTAATATCTCAAATATTGAGCACTTTCGAAAAAAATAACTTGGAGCAATGAATTCTGCATGAAAAAGTGCCTTAAAGAAGTCTTTACAGAAATCAAAAATTTTCATAAACAAAAAAGTTATGAAGGTTTTTAAAAATGGTAGAATTTTCAAAAACGCCCTGTAGCTCTTAAACGGTACAAGATATCGAAACGCGGTTTTCACCATTAATTTTGTCTTAAAAATCGAGCTCCAGGGACCGAGGTCAGTTTTTGTCTAACTCGTCTAAAAATAGGAGTTTCCTATTAAAAGTGTCGAATTTGGCCCACCCTGTACATGAATTTAAAACAATCTTAAATCTACTGTCAACGTTTAAGTTAAATCTAGTTTTGAATGTCGTTTAAATACGTTGATAATTCGGCATTTTCTTTACGCTCAAATCTCATTAGCCATGAAAGAATTAAAAAATAGTTTTTTTTTTTACGAAATCAGTCATTATAGGAGTCTTCCTCGATAACAAATTACCGACACGTACGCAGATTATTTGCTCTTATAAATAACCCTCCGCATTAACAGATTAATGGAGTACGTCAGCAGGAGGAAATAATTCCTTGTGTGATTAAACATAGCATTTATTTGAGAAATTACAGCCGGAATACACGCTCTCGCAACAAGACGAGACCAGCCAACAACGTGACTGGCTTATTTGAATACATATGCCCCGGCATGATTAGTTTCCTTATATGATTGATTGATTAATGCAGGTTGCTTCAGTAATTAACCAATGCATTGAAAATAAATCGGGCAAACGCGTAATTAGTGACACGCAACAAACGGCTAATTGATGCTGAATAATCGAAGTTGGAATTTGGCCTTTACGTAATTTTGATTGTACGTAGTAATTTTGATCACGGATCGGCAATGAACTAATGATGCATTTAACCGAAAAAAAAATTACAAACGTTTGTTTCTGATTAAGTTTATTGTTAGATGAAAAGGTGAGGCGTAACAATATTATTTGAAAATACACGGAAAATTTTTGGGTTTTTCTTTCGTCCGATTATTTAATTAGCCGCATCTGTTCTATTCTTTCAATTATTTAATCTAAGTGTTGTGATTCCTCAACAAGAGCAAACTGATTGAGTTTCTTTAGATTGGTGCGGAGGGAAGGCGACCGCGACTATTATTAACATGGCGGTCTCAAGGTATTTAAAACAGTTTAAGAAGGATACTAATTATTCAAATTAGTGTTTTGTGAGCATGATTCATAAGCTGTTCAAGGGGGGCCAGCGAAGATCAGACCCCCGAGGTATCGTCTTTTATAACAGCATTTATCATTTAACACTTTGATGAACTATATATTTCATCTGTCATTCCGTCCTTATAAGTAATAAATTAACGCTTTTTTTTATTTTATTTCGGCGAGCCATTTAAGCACTGCACTCGAAATTAATTCAGAACGAGTGCATGAGTGCATAAGCAATACCATCCAATTTTTTTTTTTGTGATGGTTTGGGTGGAGTTTATTGGGAAAAATTGGAACTATAAAATAAAGTATAATGACGTGTCATTCGAAGTAACTTTCTCACACCTAGAAATATGACCGCCGGAAAAAATATTCAAATCAGAAAAACACGCTTACTGACAACCACGAGTGTTACCGTCCTTTTCCGACCTTAATGGGCAGACATTTATCTCCGTCGTGCACGTATTAATCACGAGAGCCGAAGTGGCCTCCTGCCGGTCAATTAGGCAGATATTGGGCCCACACAAGAAGCCATTGTTCCGTATGGCGACGTGCCATACGGCCCATAATCAGCGCGGCGAAGGCTCGTGCCAGCGCATTCCTTAAGCGATAAAACGTCGTGCGTTATTACGGACGTTCCTGATTGAATATTACGTGCCTTATTGGTGGTTTTTATTTCGTCGAGAGTCTGGAAATGCAATGCGGCGGACGTTGTTCTCGCCTGTAATTTGTTTCCGTGGCACGTCGATACTTCTTGGGGGCACTTGCGGCAATTGAGGAAATTAGATACTCCTTTGCAGATGGACGGTGGCGAAGATATTTTCAACTTGGACTTTTTTGATGAAAATTGTGCCGACTCTTTCAGATTCCAGGAGATAGAACTCAAATAATGCCAAGTACCTAATTAGGAACCCATACGAGTTGGAAAACGAAACTACATCGAAATCTATGTAAAGAAGAAAACCATGACACCTCAGAAACCTCCAAATCAAAAGGCACCTTCTTTAACTTTTTTATAATTATAAGTACGACTGTCCCTAGGTCATAGCGCAAGCCCAAACAAAATACTACACATTCGTCAGAATCCATAGGAATTTAAATCAACTCAACAATTAAACTACATCGAAATCCATGTAAAGAAGAAAACCATGGCACCTCATAAACCCCCAAATCGAAAGCCACTTCCTTTAACTTTTTCATAATTATAAGTATGACCGTCCCTAGGTCATAGCGCAAGCCCAAACGAAATACTATATATTCGTCAGAATCCTTACAGATTTAAATTAACTCAACAATTAAACTACATCGAAATCTATGTAAACAAGAAAACCATAAACCACCAAATTGAAAGCCACTTCCTTTAACTTTTACATAATTATAGGTATGACTATCCCTAGGTCATAGCGTAAGCCCAAACGAAATACTGCATATGTATTCTTCAGAATCCATAGGAATTTAAATCAACTCGACAGTGAAACTACATCGAAATCTATGTAAACAGGAAAACCATGACGCCTCGTAAACCCCCAAATCAAAAGCCACTTCCTTTAACTTTTTCATATTTATAAATATGACCGTCCCTAGGTCATAGCGTAAGCCCAAACGAAATACAATATATTCGTCAGATTCACAAGAATTTAAATCAACTCGACAAAACAAGGAACACTAAACCAATAAGAAGTGTATCCAAGACATCAAATCAAAATACTCCTTAAATGAGTATGGCAGAGTATCAAAAATATTGAACCTTTTCCAATTGCCTTCTGATTCAGATTAAATTAATTAATTCTTAAATTAATTAATTTAATCTGAATGTGAATTTGGCTTCTAGAGCGTTTCATCCATACGAAATGCAAGCCATTTTTCATCTCTACAAACTCCATTAGTTTTTGAGGAACTTTTTGATAAAGACATTGGCTCATATTCTAAACTTATGATTAAAGTCATATTTAATTAAAGAAGAAACGACATAACTTTATGTCAATTTAACGTGTAAGAGAATGACCCTGAGCGTTGACATAAATCGTCAAAATATCCTCCCTCACCTGTTTCGTCTCATTGACTGTCACTATCTTCAGTGGTTTCAGCAGGATTTCTAATGGTTTGACTTAAAGGCAACCTTACAAATGATATTGGGCGAAAGGAACGAGTAAGTCGCTTGGTTTGAAGGCTTCCGCGGCCGTTGTCCATCACAATCTTGGTTTCCGGGTTGGGAACCGCATCACCGGGTTGGGAACCGCACCTCTGGTGCTGTATAGTCTGACAAACCGTACATGTCATGCCATTGATGGGCAGAGAAGTACCCACAAAGTATTTTGAAGAATGTCATTTAAATTTCCGAAGCCTTCTGCCGTCCTCCACATACACCAGCCTTCCTTCCCATATATTTGACACACCGCCTTTCTCAAGCTAGTGCCTCGTCTTAAGTGAGTGCATTGGTTTCCTTTGCCATTTCTCTTAGTACTGGCATAACTCCAACCAAGCTGTCTCCCTCAATTTTGGAATTTGCGATCTCGTACGTGGCTTTCCAACACGAAGAAGAAGAGGTAACTATGTCTTCTTCATTTTGCTTTGTTGCCCTTCCCCCTCATCTCGTTTCTTTTATTCTTAAGCTAGGATGTCACAGCAACATGTTCGTTCATTCAGTATCGATACCTGCCTAAAGAAGGTCAGGTAAAATTTATTTAATTAATTAATTGGAGATGATCAAATTTATAATGTAATTGTAACTGCCCATGCATTCATTATAATTTTTTTCATAGTAATACCCATTATAATTGGAGGTTTCGGAAATTGACTAGTCCCCTTTATACTGGGAGCCCCGGACATAGCATTTCCTCGCATGAACAACATGAGATTTTGAGACTTTTACCCCCCTCACTTACATTCCTCCTTATAAGAAGAAAGGGGTGCTGGAACAGGATGAACTGTCTATCCCCCACTGTCCTCTAATATTGCCCATAGAGGAGCTTCAGTTGATTTAGCTATCTTTAGACTTCATTTAGCGGGAATCTCCTCCATTTTAGGAGTAGTTAACTTCACTACAACTGTTATTAATATACGAGCTACGGGTAATACATTCGATCGAATGCCCCTCTTTGTATGAGCCGTAGCTTTAACTGCTCTTCTCCTTCTACTCTCCTTACCTGTACTAGCAGGAGCTATCACCATGCGTCTTACAGATCGAAACATTAACACAACCTTCTTCGACCCAGTAGGAGGAGGTGACCCAATTCTGTACCAGCATCTTTTCTGATTCTTTGGCTATCCAGAAGTTTACATTTTAATTCTTTTGATTCTTTTGAACAATCTCTAAACCATAATTTTGGACATCTTTGATTGAGAATTTTATTTAAAAAAAAAATTACAACTATCTATATCTTTTAGATTGTTTTTTGTTTTATTAAAAAAAAAGGAGACCCAAACAAAAAAACTACAAATTTTTGGGAAGTTCTTCAATTAATTGTAATATACACCGCCCCTTCAGGTCGTTACGTTTTTGCCGGCGATTCGCAAACGTCATTAACCCTCGACATTATAAAAAATTTTGTTGCAAATCGGTTTTGATTGCAGTGGACCCTCGAGTATCCTCTATATAGCAGTTTCAGCCCTATTTGGGGCCTTGTCAGCAGAAGCGTAGCTCGAGACTTCCACTAGCTGCAATTTGTCGTTTCCTATACAAAGTTGTGTCAAAAAGTGATCGCGATTCAAACTATCCTCAATATTATCATTAAACCGCTTAGCACTGAGCCATTTCTTCAAGTTGCGAATGAGGAAGTCATACGGGCCAATTATGTTGGTGCATGCCAGTGGTCTAGCGTAGTGAAATACAAACATCACCTAATTGGCCAAGGCAATGCTCTTGGTCTTCTTCGGAAAGGGTTCGCTTCGTTTTATCTTCTGTTCCGATTGCTCTTTCATCTCTGGCAAGGATTCACGTTTCCTCAACGGTCATAAATTGCCGCAAGAACTCATCAGAATTGAGCTGGAAGCGTGCCAAAGGATCGCTGGAAATGCCAATGCGTTACTGCTTTTGGTCAACTGTTAGCAAATACTGCATCGCTCACGCACAAACATTGTTCATTTCTAAATGATTGAGGGCGTTTGACACGTAAATCCTCTTCCTTTTTCGAGGTTATCGGTATGGATAATTCCATGTGCATCAAGAAAGCCAGTAGTCGTTATCCTATTGGTCAAGGGAAACCTCTTGGCCTTCGTTGCAGCGAGTTTGCCGGGTCTTATCCACTGGGTTCATGTTTCATCAACGGTTACAAATTACCAAGAGGGCATCAGGAAGCGTGCCAAACAATGGCTGAAAATGCCAATGCGTTGCGTTGCTGCTTTTGGTCGGCTATCAGCAAATGTGCATGTTTAAACCCTATCCATTTGGGGCCTACAGCCTTTGGACACCTTCAATCGACGCGATGGTCTCTCTATGGCGACTTTCATTGCCAAGCTGCGTTTCATAGCTTGTGCGATCTCCTTTGAAATTGACCAATCTCTTTTTGACTATCGAATGCGAAGGAGACGACTTGCCCAAATCTTTATCCAACTTTTCTTTTAGCTCTTTTCCATATTCTCGTCTCAAAAAAAGAAAAACTCTATGATGGCACAAACTAGTTCTTGTACGCACGTTGTCTTCTGAGAGCTGTCCAAATCGTCATTTTCATCTTGAATGAAAGAGACGACTTTTGTTGAATTCTTGGCTTCCGGTTGGAACCGCGTGTCTCGGATTTCTCTACTGCCGACGTTTCGTTCTTCGTTGCAGAAGAACTTCCTCAGGGCTGCTGCTGGTGGTGATGCTGCTGCTGTTGGTCTTGTTGCTGCTTCGCGTTAGTCGTTGAGACTTTTGTCGACTTTTGTCAGATATGATGAAATCTAACAATGTTTTCATTCTCATCATGAAGATCGTTTATACTCTTATGGGTATTAACTTAATTTCATTTTTTCTTAATTTCCGCCCAGGTTTGTATGTTAGTTTTTGGACTCAAACGGCATCGGTTGAAACCCCAGCCCTACGCGGTTGGCTTTTCAATTGTGGATGAAAACCTTTTTTCAGATAGAAAGTAAAATCGTTGTTCCAATGTCAGTTCCTATAGGGGTGCGATTCTAATGTATGGTTGGCACTAGTTGACAACTCTCCTCATACTACTAGGCGCCAACTGCTATGGTCATAGTGCCAACCATATACTAGAATTTCATCCCCCAGTAGGAATTGACGTAGCAGTTGACGCCTAGTAGTGTCTCCTCATACCACGAGACGTCAACTACTATAGTCATAGGGCTAACCATATAGTAGATACCACTAGAGGTCAACTGATATGGGTACAGTGTCAACCACAAACTTCCACAACTGGATATCTCCTCGCCCATTAAAAGAAAAAAAGAAATATTTGCGGTCATTTTAATCAAAAGCTTCAAATTGTTTGCTAATTATATTTCTTTTGCTTCTGTCAGATGATTCTTGTAATTTAGTCTGAAATCTGATACCTCTTACTCTTTTCCAAATATCAGTATTGATCAACATTGTGCATTTTTGAAAGCGTGATTCAAAAAGTTCAAAATAATTTCTCACTTCATTGGAGTTTCTTGCCTTCTTCTGCTGAGGTTGTCTTTTACCATTCTTTTCCGCTTTTTTATTATCTATTCTCTAGAAAGGAGGAAGGACGAATGAGAAGAAGAGACCGATGGCTAGAGATGAGCCAAGAGGACTTAAGGATTGTAGTAGGAATTGAAAACTGGAAGGAAAAGGTGAAGCATGGAACAGGATGAAGGAAAATTGTTTAAAAAATACACGCCATAGGTCTCGGAGGTTGGTAGCACTCCATCATTTGCTTATCTCTTGTAGGAAGTTATATTTTTTTTCTTTTCTTGCATCTTTGTTGAATCCTCACAATCAAACGCTGCTTCTGCTTCCTCTACATTTTTCACTACGTCTATTTTCATTCGAAATTTTTGATTCACTTTGTATTATCCTATGCCTTTGTGTAATCTTCCTTGCTTACCCCAAACCAGATTGTCAAAGTTTTTCAATTTTTTTGTCTTTTTTCTTTGTTTCCTTTAGATCAACCCCATCCCCAAATGAATGCTTTTTATTTTAGCCTTGTCCCTTTTGTATTTCATAAAAATAAAATTAGTTATGAAAAGATTTCTTGCAGGTATTAGTATTTTTCTTACCTCAGCTATCAGTTCGCCCTGAAAAACTTCTTTCAATTATCGATTTTATTTGATCAGCAATGAAAAGAGGAAACATGTGCGGTGGCATGCTAGTAGACATGTGCCCGTGCAAAGAATTTTTCCGGATGGCGTTTCAGGAAACGCAATAAACAAATCTATTATCCGCGTCGTATGAGAAAATATTTAGCATACGGCGAGTAATAATTCAGCAAGAACAATGTAGAACTAATAACAATTCACATGATTTAAGTTGGACTACAGAGAAGTCTCGCGGCAAAACTTGAAACTTCTTTAGAAGTTGCAGCCAGCCTAGATGTATTGTTTGAGGTGACATGTATATGTTCGGACCGCAGATGTTCACATTTAAAATAATTATTTCGTAATAAATAAGGCTTACGCGCCGGCCATTTTTTGCATTAATTTATTTCGTATTTTGCCACACAAACGCTAATGCGTTTTGATGTTTTACATTGTGTACGCTTCGACTTGCTGGTTCTTTTGTGAGAAAAAGAAACAAAACTAGGTGCACCCATGGAAGAGCCTGAAGGAAATACTAATTAAAAAATTTGTGAATAGAAAAAAGAATAAGCAAAATTCAATTAACTAATACCAGTACTGCGTAGCACTTGTACATATTTTATATTATTCTTTTCGAATCATCGAACTGTGATAAGATAACTTTGTTATATAAGATTTGGGGCATTACAGTACAGTTGATTACACCCGAACTAAGATGGAAAGGGCTGGGAGGAGATGGGAAAGAGAAGCGTGCGTGGGCGAGGAAAAAGGAGGAAAGAAGTTCAGAGTCATTCAGTTGTATGAAATAATTAATTTTGTTAAATAATTTTGGTACAAACGTCTGTACTTAAAGCTCTAGCATCATTCCTAAAATAGGCCAACGCCATTTGATGTTGCATCTAGCCCAAAAGGTTAGAAATAATCGAAAACAACAGTAGGACATACAAAGGACTCTCTAACAGTCACGTATAATTAATTTCGCTGCAATTAAAATTCATTAATTGTACATTATACTATATAATCAATTACGAACGTGGTTCAAGGCATATAATGTTAATTGATTAATTAATTGAAAAGCACGACAGTTAACAGCATAATTTATTAACACCTCGTCTATGGATGGATATCTTATGACTTTAATTATTATCTTTAGATTATACACCGTGTATTGAGTGTAGAAACGAAAAAAAAAATAGAAGTTACAAATTATTTGACTTAAATATGCTGTGGTAAGATTCAAGTTGATCTTTGGATGTAACGATTAGATTACATACATTACAGATCAAGTAGGTTGCAGATACAAATGGAAAGCCTTCAAAATGGCTGCAGGTATTCAGAAAAGAAGAAAAAACTATAAAAAGAAACTGAAGTTACAAAAATTGCCTGCAGATTTCTTAAGATGTCAAGTAAACCAACTTGTTAGTGAGCTAGGATACAGAAATAACCATAATGATAAATAAGAATCCCCATAAAGAATTAGAAACATTTATCAAATACCCACTGATACCTTGTCCTCTGTCCAAACGAACCCTGAACGATTCTTTAAGTTCCCAATGAGAAACAAGCCTCCAGAAAAGAGAGAACTCGAAGAAGCAAAGGTATAAGTTATTATTTTTTCTTGTAAATGTCCTATGAGTTTCAACTATGATGATCAATGGTTATAATTGCCCACGTCACAGATTACATGAGATACAATAACAATTGAAGACCCTTTAACATGGCTACAAGGATCCAAAAGATTTGGAAGCCAATGGGCTTTAATATACTTCGATGTTATAATTGTAGTGGTTACGAACACACTGCAAAAAATTGCAAGAGCATAAGCAGATGTTTTTATATCGCGTCTAACCTAAGTTTCCATTTTATTATTTTATTTCTATTTTATTTCATTGTTAATTTTTTTTTGTATATATTGTTATTAGACATACCTAGATGTATATCAGGTTATAATAATAAATTCAAATTCAAACAAGCGAGTATTCGCCGAGTACTCGAATGTTATTGACAAATGCTTTGACAATCTCGAGTAGCATCGAAATACATCCCTAACCCTATCCTTGAACGTTTGAGGTTAATGGTACATTTATCCATTTTTGATGCATTAAAAAATTGCAAACTGTGACACGATTTTTTCCAAGGTTAACGAGAGGCACTTTCTTGTCGAAGACCCGATATACTCATTCTTAATAATGAATGAAATAATTCTCTTTTTACCTATAGATGAGTTTGAATTACGAAAATTTGTTTGAAAAGCTTGAATAATTTTCCTGTTTATTAAGTATTCATTTTTTCTCTTTACCTACATGTAACCACAAATGTAACAAAATGAAATATAAATTAGCAGAGCGTGGTTTCGATACACGGACTTCTGGGTTATGGGCCCAGCACTCTTCCACTGCGTCACTCTGCTCATGATATTTTTCTGCAGATATAATTTTTGAAAATTATTGTTAATTTTTGATATTTAACGCAATTCAGGTTTGGTTAAGAAAATTAATTATTTCCACACCGATACCTAAAATTGCACGTATTTAGTCAGCAGTCCTCCTTTGTGTTTAAAAAAATATAACATTTGAATCTTGATAATTAATATTACGTAATAGAAAAACACTTAAATAAAACTTAATTTCTATATCATTAATTTTTAGATAACTTTATTTTTCCATTGTGTACCCCCAAGTTATCAAAACTAAGCAATCCCGCATTATTTTTTATTTTCCAAAAATATCATTTCAGCACTAAAATTATTTTTAGCGCACCAAGAATAACACCTAAAAAGCACTTTATTTTGTTACACTTTTTATTAAAGATTCCTTTTATTTGGATTGCTAGGTTTACAGAGCTGTTACAGAAGATACTCGAGGAATCCACTTCAATCAAAACTAATTTACAACAATTTTTTTAAAATTTTATTTTATTATAGAGGGAAACACAATTGCATTCATTTTTTCAATTTTAAATAAGAATGAACTTTATTGGTTGTTTTCTGTTTCGTGTATTCAAAACATTCGCTTTTTGTTTTTGCTTTTTGTTGTTGTAGTACGTTTTTGATTTTCATTGACTTTTTCATGCATGTAGAACTCCCGAATTTCAGGTATTGCAGCGCCACCTATACGTCAAGAGACTTACTCACGTCGTTATTTTGTCCCTTCTAAGAGAATCGGACTTAAAAAAGTCTGAACGAACTTAATTTATTTCTTCGTCTTTAATATCGAGCATAATTTTATTATAATTTTATTTTATTTAGCCAACTTTAAAATGACGTTAATTTTAAATTATTTTGAACTGCCTTCGTAATTGAAATTTGATTTTCTTAAGACGTACTTCAGATTCTGTATTTTCATTATTTGAAATTATGAAATTACAAGAAAGAAGCGTCGATTATAATTATAAGAATTCTATTATTTCATCCAGAAATAACCAATAAATTCCACGAACAATAAAATCGCATAATTAATTTTCTAAAAGGGAATCAATTAAATGAAATTTCTCGCGCTTACTTGTTTCTATAAATAGACGAACAAACCTATTCGTTAATTCGCGTACGTTTCTCTCTGATTTCATCAAGAAAACTGCACAGTCCTCTTTACTACCAAAGAGAAAGAAGTTCAAAATCTAATCAATGAAATCAAAGCAAGGCGGCACGGCCTTTTAAAGCGATTCTTAATATGTTAATGAGACAGATTATTACAAAACACGTGTGAAGACCATCTCAGTCGAGCGCATCGCCGACGAAATCCCGTCTCTTTCCAATAACATACGTCGACTTTTACTACCATTTGTCCGAAACCTTTCCTTTTCTGATATACTCTATCATTTTTACACCTTCTCTGAAGTCTTTCGACTTGTTAGGTTCGCCGTCGTCTTTATTCCTCGCCCATCTCGAACGGAAACTCTCTCGCTCGCTCTGCAAAGTTGCGTCCGTCTCTGTTCCCGTTGGAACCGATGAGGTATCGCGTTTCTCAAAGGAGCCGCTGGGTTTTAACAATCTTACATTATTGGTTTCAGCTCGGGGTTATAGCTATTTTGATTCTTCGTATTGAACGCAGATTGTTAATGAAATGAAATATTTCAGGACGAGTTCATGTTTTACTTACTAAATGTTAACGGGGGAAAAATTGGATGGGGAATGTGACATAATAAGCGACGTCTAGATTAGCGATCGGGTAATCTTAAGGGCCGTCGCTTAATAGGGAGATGAAGAGCGAAATTCGGGCACATGTAACGAAAAGGTCCTTTCAAGTTGCCGACGGCGGCCGGATTATGTAACTCGTAAGCTGACGTTTCAAAGAGAAAATATATTAGGGGTGAACGAAGATTGTGACGGAAAAAAAAAACTAATGCCTTTGTTAAAAATTCGCAGTTTTATTATAAAAAAAAAATATTCATTTTTATTTGAAATTGTAATTTTTTTATTTTTTGTAAAGAATTTCATAATTTATCCAATACATTTATGTTAATTTAAATTTTAAAACGCTTGAGCGATCTCCAGGCGTTCTTTTTTTAATCATGTTTAGATTATTTATTTTTTTTTATAATGTAGGTTTTCCTTTTAATTTTTACTTCGTTTAGGTCGTGCATTATGAACAATATATTTAACGAGAAGTCTAAGGCGCGACGTCTTACAATCGCTTTTTGACCTAACATTGCACGAGGAATTGCAGCCAGTCTGCTACGTAATTGGTCTTTCCATATAAGGCGGCAAGCATGCTGTCAAAGCATATTGAAAGTTTAAAAAAATTTATCGCAAATCGGTTTTGATTGTAGTGGATTCCTCCGAGCATCCTCTGTGCAGCTGTTTCGGCCCTACTTGGGGCCTTGCCAGCAGAAGTGTAGCTCGAGAATTCCACTGCAAACCAAACTGACCTGTCCCAGGTTATTCGCATTTGCGTTGTAATAGTAAGGCGCAACATCTTGCAACACTCAAGCAATGTTAGGTCAAAAAAGCAATATAAAATTGAATATTAAAGAACCACTTTGCGAAATATATCTAAAAGTGACTTTTTCTTAAAAGCGCTGAAGTTTTTTTTTTGTTTAATTACGATCATCTCGCGTCATCTTGTTTGACTTTGTTGTAACGTTTCATCACTCGTTTAATTTTAGTGGTGTCTGTGACGTGATGAACTCATATTCGAGGTGGTTGGAATCGCCTAAGTTGTTGGACGTGTACGGGAAGTTACTGGAACATTTGATAGTAAAAAGACTGGAACACGAGTTGGAAGAGAACAACACGGGTTTATCCGAGGACCATTATGGTTTCAGGGAAGGGAGATCATGCGTGATGACACTGAACAGGATAGTGGAGAAGGCAAGAGAAGAAATGAAAAGGACACTTAAAACCAGGAGACATTGCGCATTGATCACGTTAGATGTACAGAACGCTTTTAATACGGCCGACTGGATGAACATAAAGGGCGAGTTGAAGAAGAGGAAAGCCACTGATGGGATAAAGAAAATCATTGGATCGTACCTGATCGTATATTTAGTATAATTGGACAAGGAATATACATGGCGAAGAACATTAAGTACCTAGGGGTTCTATTACACAAAAGATTAAGCTTTGGAAGCCACATCGAGCATGCAGTGAACAAAGCACAAAAGGCCATAAATGCACTAAGTAAAATAATGCCAAGGAAAAGCGGACCGGGAGAGGCTAAAAGAAGGATATTGGGATCGACCGCAGCCTCGATAATTCTATAGGCCTCGCCGGTCTGGAGCGACGCATGTGAGGTCCAAAGGAATTGTAATCGGTTAATGAGTAACCAGAGAACCATTGCATTAGGAATCATACGGGGGTACAGGACCGTCGCAACGGAAACATCCTTGGTGCTCACCAAGGTGATTCCATGGGACTGCTAAGGAAAGGACAGAGAACATGAGGAGAAAGGACGGAACAGCGAGGGAAGAAGCACCCGGAGGAAGGACGATCGACAGATGGCAAGAGAGATGGACCAACTGTAACGCCGGAAGGTGGACTCGGAAGCTCATACCGTACGTGAAACCGTGGTACAGCGGAAAAAATGGGAAAATGAGCTTTCATTTAACCCAGATCATGAGCGGACATGGATGCTTCGAGGTAGAGATCAGGAAAACAGAAAGCGACATCTGGAAATACTGCGCAAGAGAAGCATACATTCTTCGAATGTCCCAGATGGGACGATGAAAGGAAGACGATGACCAGGGAATTAGGAACACCGGTAAACGAGAACAACATCGTGGGTAAAATGATGGCGAAAGAAGAAAACTGGAAGGCCGTGGTTAGAGCCGCGAAGGCAATCCTGGAAACCAAGGAGAGGGATGAGAGAGCAGAAGAAAGACGATAAAGTAACAAAGACATGAGCAAAGATGAAAATAAGACACCATTAGAAGACACGCCCCCATGCGAGGGAATACTGATTGGTAATGCCGCAGTGGAAGAAGGGCGAGAAGTGAGGAAAGGGGTTTAGCTGGTAGGCGGTAGGGCACTATTCCCTAGCGAATCCAGCACTGACCCCGGCATTGCACTATAGCCGGGAAGCCCTCTTTTTGAAGATTCCCCGACCTCAATAAAAAAAAAGGTCATTATCGAACGAGTTTTGGATAATTCTGATTACCCTGCCAGAGCCTGATTTTGTTCATATCAGGCGATGTTAAGCGCCATCTTGTTACTAATTATATTGTTTCTCCTTGGGATACCTCTCTTGGTACTTTTGCTTTTGGGCACTTAGTCTTACTTTTGGATATTCCTTTTAGTCATCGGTTAATTGACCGATAATTTTGGAAGCAGAATCGGAGCTGACTGTTGTAGATTACTCCACGTAGTAAAGTCACGTCGTAAGATGTGATTGACCTTGACTTGACCTTCACCTACTATTGGATTGCGTATTTCTTTATTAACTGCTATCGCGACGTTATGATTCATCGAAAAATCGTAGATGAATCGAGTTTGTTTCGGTCATAATGAAACCGCTTTTCTATATTTATTAATTTTTTTCCTAGAAGCATCGACAAGTTGCGTTGTGGAGCTATAATCTCGGAGGTCTTGCGCTTGGCAGCATATTTGTACAACTACCTTCAACGTACAATTGAGTTAAGTAGATTTCCTGAGTTTGTTGCAAGTGATCGGCAGCAAAGCTGAGACACCCTGGGAACGTTGTTCAGATCAGCTGGGGGGTACTTTGTTCACCCTGGTGTAACGTCTATTTACCCACACCCATTCTTCACTGTTGCTAGGCATGTCAGATAAAGCGCAGATTTGTTAGCGATCTAAGTAATTAAGACAGGAGTGATTCACATTAGAGTTTTGTGTTGGCAGTTGCTTTTTGGAAAATTCGAAGCCTAGTTCGGATCAGCTGGGTATTTTATTCACCCAGGTGCCTGTTTTAACATTTATTTACCCATATCCATTCTTCAATGTTGCTGGTCGTGGAAAAACTGACGTAATATACAGGCGCAGACTTGTTACCGATCTAAGTAATTAATGGCCAGTTGCACCAGCCACTTAAGCGCTGCTTAACTTTCAAGCGTCACTTAGAATATGACTCACACAATGTTGTATAAACACATTATAAACACAGCTCAGCTTAAGTCATGCTTAAGGGCTTGGTACAACTCCATAAGACAGGACTAGTTTACAATATGCTGTGATCGTCCGTTGCTATGCAACTAAAACGGCGTGAGTACTCAAGCGACATCTACAGTCCGCGTTTTCCATTTGTAAATGTCTGAGTGTGTAGTTTTTAAGCTAGAAAGGCACTCTGTTGCACATCATGACATTTGCATTGATTGGATTGTTCCTTCCACTATTCGAAAGACAATGATATTGGTGGATGTGCTGAGAAGACCGAGTATTTCATTAGTGTAAATCACTATTTAGTTGAAGCTTTAGGCTGGTTCTTTGAATGTTATTAGTGACACGATATATTAATTTATACTGTTCGATTAATTTCAATTGTGCGATTGTTTGAAAACCTAGTTTGGTGTACGTTCACTTGATGTTGCGATTTTAAAAACGTTGTATCCTGTTCATTAAAGTGTTTGAAACGTTTCCCCATATGGTAATTGAGTATCGCAGGTGACTTTCGACTAAAGCGTGATACAAACATGTTTTGGTTTCACTATTAATATAGTCACGATATCGTTTATTTTCTAAATATTTCTCCTATGTCAAGGTGTGATCTATCCACTTCTGCAGCTTCTTTTATCGTTCGGTTATGGAATTTTACTTCGAAAGCCTTAATATTCTATACCATAGTCATCAACACTGTTTAATATAAGCTGATTTCTAACCATTCACTGTAAAAGCTATGTCATATCTAAATAATGCTTTCTTGTATGTACTCGCTGTCGCCGGAGTATAAGAGTAACGTGTCATCAGCATACGAATAGTAAGCGGCCTTTTGTGTTTTCATCATTTAAATCGTTAACGTATATGTTGCATAAGGTAGATCCGAGGATGAATCCTTAGGGGACATCATATTTAACTAATTTGACTTCGCTATTTTGCTTGTTTATCTGGACGATTCGTGAGATAGGAGTTTTTAGAGGGGCATCACAATTTCCTCTTATTCCGATGTTTTCCAGTTTAGCCACCCATCTTAATTGCTTGCGCTGTACTTCATAATATTGCACGCACAATGCGGGATGACCTTCCTGAAGATATAAATGATGACATTGAACGAGAAATTGCAGCAGTCATAGTAGAGGATCATGTAATAGAGGGCAATAATGGGCCTAATTTTATTTTTGACCATATTGGAGGGCAAACAAAACATTTTTAATCCAATTAAATATTATTTTTACAATTACATTTGTTTATATTTTTTGAATAACATTCTCTCATGAGTTGCATTTCTAGCAGATGTTTTTCTTGCATCAATTTTATGCGAACATTACATTCCTCGATATACTTGTCATGTTTCTCTTGCATGTGTTGTATTTTCTTTAAATGTTCTTCCTTTAAATATTGTGCTTGAAGTTCAGCTGCTGTTACTTTTTCTTTGGACCAGGCTGCTACATTATTTTTTATGTTCTTGGCTGTAAACATATGTTGTTAATTATGAAATTAAAACTGAAAATCAATTTAAAATAATACCTGACGACTGTTTCTGTAGGCAAGCATCCTTTCGTTTTTTTTAAATAGAAATAGAAAGTGGAGCATTAATAAATAATTAGTAATAAAACAGTATACTACTCACCTTTTCAACTTCGCTGACAATGAGTTGATCGTTTACTACTTCTGAAAATTCATCTGCAAAAGTATGAGTGTAGTTGAAATTGAAACAAAAATGTTTATATAACATTTATATAACAAATTTATATAAACAATCACTTATTTTATTGTTTATTCTTAAAATTAAAAAAAAAATACCTACTTGAAATATTTAATACAATGGGGATTTCTTCCTCTTGTGGCTTGGACCTGCTTCAACTTCCTGCATTTGTAATATATTCTGAAGCTATAATAGTGATTAGAAGTAAAATAAATAACGTTAATAATGCAGTTTATAATTATTTGTAATGCCATTTTCCAAATCTTCTGTATAGTATGCATCGCTTCATCACCCATCACTTGCTTTCCAATCAAGTTTGATATGTTCGTCCATTTCTGTAACATGTGATGGTGTAGGTGATTCCCCTCCTGTTCTGTATTGACTGGACTTTTCCTTGGCAAAATTTACTTTTGCTCTCTTTTTTTAATTAATGTACTTATTTTTTAAAGCTGCTAGACCACGTGGTGATTCCCCTGAGAGTCTTTTGCCAGTTTCACCCACGTTTCATTTTTTGTCCTATTCTTTATCACCAAAATTAGCTGACCTCTTGCTTTTACAATTTCCTACTTGTGACATTTTGTGTCAGAATTAATTAGCTAACAAGCCACCAAAGAACCAACATCACAATAAAGAGAAGCTATAAAATTTATGTAATGGCACAACACGTACTCAAAGCTTTGTAACGTATGATTTTACTTACCCCAGGTTTAAAGTTTGTAAAACAATTTCTTACGTTCTTACACCAGTTCTTATATGCTAATCATAACCATAACCTCAATGACAATCAAAGAAACACGTTGCGTAATGCCAAATATTAAAATTCGGTTGATTTTACGTTTATTTAACGGTGATAGAAGAAGCTACGATTCAAAAATAACGTTTGAAACAATGATAGAGAGTTATTGCAATTCTTACGTTAAAATACCGTAAACGTAAACGTTAAAAAGTATATGGATCACGTGTTTTTACGTTTACGGTATTTTAACGTAAGAGTTGCCATAACTCTCTTATATCTTGTGGTGGTTGCAGATAATGATTTTGCCCATCTTTACTTTACGCAATTTTGGTGCTTCATTGTTGCCAATTACCGGAAAAGCCTCAGTCAGCTAACTATGATCTGACCATGCATTTATACTTCTGGAACTTTTTCCGTAGAATTCTTTTTTTGCCTTTTTTATCAAGTTATTAACTTTGTTTTTTGAGACGTGTTTTACTTTCTTTATTTTCATGATTCTTCTTGTGAACAATACGTATAATTTGTCACGGTTTCCTCTAATATTTCACTAGGAGGAGGAGGAGGAGGCCTTATCTGAATAACACTGTGTTGTGTTTTTCGCTGTCTACCAAATTTTCTTATTCTTAATAAATTAAGCTTTACCCTCGTATATCAATAGTTAATAAATATGCAAGATTTTTTTATTTTACCCCTAATCTACAGTTTGTCAGCCGGGGTCCCCTAGAGCTCAGGGCCCTGCACCCGACCCTAGCAGGCCTTTGCGTAAAGACGGTACTGAGAGCAATAAAAAAATTATTGCAAGTTATTTATAGTTAAATATGAAATAGAATTTATTGACATTGTGTAGTGGACTGGTGTTACTTAGTTAACGGTTAGATAACAAAAAATGAGACTTACTGAAGCCGAAAAAATTGAAATTTTAATGATGATTGCATTTGGAAATATAATTCGGACGCACGAAGTTCGTATTTTGTTCAATGAAACACATCCAAACCATCCTCCAATATCGCAATCTAACGGTATCTTGAATTGAGAACAAATTTCGCAATCTTGGGCATGTACGAGATGAACCTAAAGTTGGACGTCCATCGCCTTTAGATGAAGACTGACAATTGGATGCCATGTTAATGGTGCAGAAAAATCCACATTCGTGGAAGTCGCTTCACATCTTAATATGTCAAAAAATGCAGTTTACAAACTTCTGCATAAGGAAAAATTTCATCCCTACAAAGTGCACTTGGTGCAAGAGCTGTTCAATGAAGATTTTGATCGACGAACGTAATTTTGCAAGGCAATGATGGATCTGCTTAATACAAATTTTGGATTCATTAGAAATATTCTCTTTTTTGAAGGGGCAACATTTTGCTTAAGTGGTACCGTCAATAAGCAAAACTGCCATTATTGGGCGGTTGGAAGTTTGTATTGGATGATGGAGGCGAATACACAATTTCCTCAAAAGGTTAACGTATGGGGCAATCAAATTATTGTTTTAAAGTCGAGGTTGAGGGGCTGAGGATTAGGAGGTTGAAAATTACATCTTTAAATGATGATTTATAAATAAAAATCGACGTGTCCGAGCATTTTTCCGAACCACTTTTCTGAACCATTTTATAGAATTTATTTGTTACTTTCGGGAAGCACTGTATAGTAATATTGTACTTTGTATTATTAATGTTATCTTGTTCCTTGTTCGCACTCATATGTGTCAAGAAACGCAACCGTTTTAATTCAAAAGAAAAAAAAAGTTGATGTTGATTTATGCGTTTTAAGTTTCCTTTTTTTTTTAACAAAACGACTTTACTTACGAAATCATTTTTCCTCTGTTTATTAAATTTTTATTTCAAATATTTATCATTTGCCAACAGGAACCGTGTTTTAATTTTTTATTTTGTGTCAAAGTAAGAAATCAATTTAACGGTGAAGCTAGAGTAAAAGTTCCGATTTGAAAGTCGACTATCAAATGAAAATATTCTTGTTTCGACTACCTCAGCTTTCAAAACGGAATTTTTACTCTGTCAGTTGTTTCCTAAGTTCATACTCCCTTAAATTCTGTTTACTCCAACACTAGCTACCAATAGTTTCTATTCTTAATATGCAAATACATATTTTTTAAATTTTGTTACAATGTAATGTGACATTCTGAATAATTGCAAAAGATATTTAGGACGAATAAAGTAAGACGTAAATACGCGAGTACATTCTCTCTTTTGAAATGAAAAGACAATTTGATCAATAAGGAAGTGTGGATAAATTTGATTTTAAGAAGTGATTGATTGGTTGATTCGATTTTTGTTATTTTTTGGTTTATACCATAGAAGGAAATTTGTTTCGTATTGTAATACAGTCGGCCTCAAGCTCTGTAATTTTTCCACGCGTACAAAAGCAATTGTCGTCATTATTTTGTTGTTGTGAATGCAAAAGGATCATCCACATCCTTGCACAACGCCGCAAAAAGGCGGCATGTTTAGACCCAATTGACTGACTGCCTTCGCCGAGGCATTCAGAGCATTCACGTCCTAACAAGAGAACGAGACTTCGGCCCTTTTACATACCGACGGCGGCGCAGTGTTTAACAAATTGTATGTATACGTGATGGCCTTTCTTTTCCGACAATCACCAAATTTTTTAGTTCGTCCTTTGCTAATAATGCCGGAATAATGAATGAGTATATCTTGAGGGATGTCCCGGATCGGGGTGGCATAATTTGGGGGGCCGTGCGGTCTACCACAGCGTAGGTAAGTGCCAAGGGGCGTTACACGTCGCCTGCTGCTACCTTCAAGAAATGCCGAGAATCTATGTCGGCCCCGAATGAATTTTATTACAAAACGTGACGTTTATTGGGATGCCTCTTATGATATAACATCTATTTCAAAGAAGGTATTAAAAATTCTACAACGAAATACGATATGGGGAATTTTCTTTTAGCTTTCCATGACTGTAAATAAAAAAAAAACCTGAGGTACAAGTTGGTAGTGTTTCGATGTTGTTGTTGGCGAACCGAGATGACTTTAGTCTGTGATCTGATATGAAAGCGAACGAAGGGGGCAAGAAAAAAATCACAAACAAACAAATCGTATTTTCGTCCTTTACAATCTATTATGCGGATCAAAACTCACCCCCGAGAATCCCGTCAATGGAGTAATCCTTTTTTGAATCAGGGTCCTCTCGCCTAGATCCACCCCGAAGCAGTCGACTTATGGACGACACACTGGGAGGATCCGTAAATCCTTCCTGAAAGGAAATAAAAGCGTGACATTAATTTCGATGGCGTCGAAATATCGAAAGAAAAAATAAGAAACTGGCGCAAGCACATTTATAATAACTTTTGTGCAATCAAAGCGCGGTGCCTTGCGCTATACAACATTATAATATAAAGTATGTTGTAGGTACGTCGCTCGTGGTATACTCCGCGTATTTTAAAAATAATAACTCGGCTGGAAATTATACAGTTTTGCGGGCGAGCGGGCGTTTATAAAAGTTGCGCGCATTTTTTAGCATAATGCAATCGGCCAATACGAAATCGCTTTCATGAATATTAATGTTCGAAGTAGTAATTTGCGCAGAGGGACTTTCGGAAAATTCTGGTTTCTCCGCGTACCTCGTGTATAACGTCACGCAACTGTCGACTTATTTGCATTACGTATTCCTTTCTTAGTTGAGAGCGAGAGGAGAAAATTTTCTGGAATTTTAATGCGAAAGATATGTTTGGTCCATTATGTCGTCGTGATTTCTAACGCCCCGTACACGACGATGTCCTTCCTATGTCATATTCTGATATTGTTCTGCCAGTGGCGTGCCTTATTATACATTCAAAATGCACTTGAACAAAACGTATTTAAAGCAAAATCTTTAATTAGTTAACACGAAGAAAAAGAAAATACATTTTCGATTTTGAAAGCTCCTTTGCTATGAGAGACTTTGATACAAGCGACTTGTTGAAAATCAGCGCAAAGATACTCTCTAGGTGCTTCCCCATTGATACCAAGACTGTTTTCTCATTTCAAATCTCCAACATTTCAAATTAAACTCACTTATTTCTTTGCCTTTGAGCTTCTCACTCACAGACTTCAATCCACTCGGTTTGCCATTTGTTCAAATTTTCTTGAATATCGTTAGTACAAGTTTACATCTTTTCAAAAAATTTTTGAGTGTCGTTAGTACAAGAGATGGAAGTTGCCATGTCTTCAAAAAATTTCTGAGCGTTGTAAGTACTGGAATGGAACTCGTTAGTACTGGAATGGAACTCTAATTCTATGCTGGTTGCGCTAACAAATCCCAAAAATCTGATTCCTGGTGTCAAAAATGGTGAAAAGTGCTTTTTTTCTACCCAAATAGTTCAGTAGGTAACAAAAAATGCATTCAATCCAACCGAACTCCAGTTGAAGCTTATGTTAACCATATTACCACGGGGATGCGGAGTTTCTGAACAAATTTGTTCGGTCTTAAAAATGACAATTATCCAATTGTACACTGGAATGCCGCCATGCTAAGTTTCTATCGACACGATCTAGAAAGCTACGAAAAAAGGAGAATCCAATAGAATACTATAATCCTTGCTAGGTGCGATGTTAAACTCAATCAAACTCATCAATTTCTTCTCTCGGGGTGATCCTAGTAAACTAAGAAACAGATGAAAATTAATGAAGCATACTCCACGTTGGTTTTAATAATGAATTCCAATCGAGTTCCTTGGTTCAAGCTACTCTTCATCAAAGCAATATAGCAAAAACCATAACATGAAATAAAAATAGACGGAGAGACATAGATTAAGTTAATAAATTCACTCATGGGACAATATAAATGAATTCCGTAAGCATCTTAGCACTTTAATAATCGCAAAATAATTCAACGTTTCACTACGGATTCTTTATTTCCACCTTTACTTGCGTTATCATAAAATTTGTTTTGTTTGACTGTTTCGCTGTATGTTGACAGCTTGTGAACCAGGAAATTCTACATAATTCTCTTTTTTTTAAGTTAAGAACTGAGCACCAACTGAGATGGCTTAAACATATAATGAAGATGCAAGCCGAAAAACAATTTAACGGTATACCGGTAGGAAGACAAAAGATGAATAGCGAATCCATGATAAAAAAAAGTGAGAAAGGGAGACCAAGGAAAATATTATGGAAGAAGAAAGTCCCGAAAGGAGAGAAAATGTAGAATGAAAATGTAACAAGAGGAGGACAACCTAAAAATAAAAGCGAGACCCATCACCTGATACTAAACGATAGATAAGGTCCAGGATTATCTAACATTAAATGAAGTAAGAATTGGTTAAAGTTGTAACATTTTTTGGCCCTCTTCCTCTCTCTCAGATTATCCTCAAGAGCCCATTGCGTTTTCTTTAATCTAATTTGCCAGGAAGAAAGTTATATTCAAGCCTTTGTTTGGCGACACTAAGCGACTTTATTAGAGTGAACCGGCATATTCTAGATGCTTTCTTTTTTTAAGTTGAGAATAGAATACCAACTGGGATCGCCTGGGCATATAATGAGGATGCAAACCAAATGTGATGATGTAATTATCTACCCTAATCTTAAGCTGTGTTGTATAAAAATTCAAGCCAGGATTAAATATAATCCTAAGTTAGAATGTGACAAACTTTATGACGTATAGCATTTTGTGTGTCACATTCTAACTTAGGCTTAAATTTAATCCCGGTTTAAACTTTTTATACAACGCAACCTTAATGTTACAGGAGTTCATAATTGTATTTGTTATATTATTTTGGGATTTCTGTATTTCTCGTAATGTAGAAATTTGCTCTAATTTTTTGTAAATGCAGTAATAACAATAGTAGTGTAGCAAGCGGGATACTGTGACAATAGCAAGTGGGATACTGTGACTATAGCAAGCGGGATACAGTGACTATAGCAAGCGAGGTACTGTGACTATAGCAAGCGGGATACTGTGACTATAACAAGCGGGATACTGTGACACTTTGGTCTTGAAAAAATTGCGGATGGCTTGCCCAACTGAAGTGACCACGCATCTATCTAGAGGGGTCGTTTCTTGTCCTGAAGAAGTCACCCTTTAGTTTTTGTTTCTTCGACAATGTCTTGGGTTGACCTTGAACGAGGATTACATCGGATGGACCCATGTCATTTGCAATTTTTTTCAAAGCCAAAGTATCACAGTATCCCGCTTGCTTTTATTACTGACAACATATTTTTAATCTCGTAATGGACAAAATTGTTTCACCTATTATTATTTCATGTTGTTTAGATTACTATTAGTTATTATTTGTTAATTACATTTGCAATTTACTTAAAGCCAAAGTGCTTCGTTTCACCATCGACTCTTAGCTTCGTCGGGAGTGAAATGAGAGCGATTTTGCGATTGTTAAGTGTTCGTTACGAGATTAAAAATAATTTGTTGTTAGTAGTCTATCAAGCATGATATAACACCTTTATTGTGCTAAAGAAGTAACTCTTTATCTCTTGTATCTTAAGAAGTGTCGACAATATCGTAGATTGACCTTGAATCATGGTCACTTCGGGGGATATGTCATCCGCAATTCTTTACAAGGCTAAAGTGTCACAGTATCCCGCTTGCTTATACTTAATAACAACAAATAATTTTTAATCTCTTTTTAAAAAACGCAAAATCGCTTAACGTTTCACCATCGATTGATAGGAGTGGAATGTGAGTGATTTTGTGACTTTTAAAGTGTCAGTTAAGAGATTAAAAATAATTTGTTGTTAGTAGTACACCAAGCGGGATACTGTGACATACTTCTAGAGGGGTTGTTTCATGTGCTGAAGATGTAACCCTTACGAAGTATCAACAATATCGTGGATTGATCTTGAACCATGGTTACTTCGGTTGAACACATGTCATCTGTAATTTTTTACAAGACCAAAGTGTCACAGGATCCAGTTTTCTTATACTACTAACAACAAATTATTTTTAATCTCTTAACGATCATTTTAATAATCGTAAAATAGTTCAACGTTTCACTACGGATTCTTTTCTTTATTTCCACCTTTATTTACATTATCACAAAATTTGTAACTATAATTTATTCAAGCCAACAGTTTCGCTGTATGTTGACAACTTGTGAACCAGGAAATTCTACATGGTTCTTTTTTTTAAGTTGAGAACCGAGTACCAACTGAGATGGCTTAGACATATAATGAAGATGCAAACCGAAAAACAAGTTAACGGAAAAGGTACACCTGCAGGAAGACCAAGAAATATGTAAAGAAAAAGAAATGGTAAAGACTTTTTTAAAAATAAAGAAACACAGCAGAAGCCAAAAGTTTACAAAATCAATGAAGCCCTCACAATAGATCGTTTACATTGGACAACATACAAAAGAAGATCAGAACATGTAGGGTAAGTCAATAATTTACTTTTGGCAGACAAAGCGTCATTTAATTTTATACCTCTCTGTCTTAAATCCTTGAATATTTCCTACATGGAGGCAATTAAAGTGAAGCTAAAGGCCAATACACTCCTGCATTATCACTTCTTCCACTTTATCTGAGACACTATCTTGGATCTTTCTCGTCTTCCCTGTCTTGACCAGTCGAGTCACGCTCTCTTTTTTTCTGCGTATCCAAAATAAATACCATGAAAATTTTTGGATTTAGATATGAAGAAGGTGTCTGCAAAGAAGATTCCCGGATTGCTTACGTCTGAGCAAAGCTGGTCAGGAAAGAAATTTCTCAAAAGAGGGACAGAAATCTTCTCTCTCGAATTATTTCCGGGGATGACTGTGCCTCTCCCACTAAACAGAAATCCATGGTGGCTCCATAAAGCTCTCCACACCCAAAAAGGGAGCCAAAACACAATTTTTCGGAACAAATTGATGGCAATAGCTTGCTTGGAGTCTTGCGCATTGAGTACATGCCGAGGGGGTTCAACATAAATGGGGAAGTCCATGGATGAAAATTTAAAAACTGCTCTGGAGAAAAAGCGCTCACTTTCTTACTAGCAAAAGACTTGTTGATGTCAGGCTCATAAGCCAAAGTCCAAAAGTTCAGCAGGTAATCAATGATCATGGATTCATGGAGTTAAGACGGCCCTGATCTAACTCCATCAGACTCCTTTTTATCCAAAAAATTAAAAAAAGGATCGTGTTGCATCTGATGAAGCACTTAAAGAAACTGCTCAGCAAAAGTTGCTGAAGAATTTTTTTCCTGAGGGTATGATACAACTGGAGTAATGAAGTAATGGAATAATAATGGACATTCTTTGTAGGGTGAATTAAATTTCCTAATTTTTTTTTAAGTAATTGTTAGAAAATCCCTTTCTCTGTTCCGCTAATGTGCGCAGCTAAAAACCTTATGAAAGGAAGGCGTTACTTTCGTTTATCGGCCGCGAGCACGACCGGCTAGATTGCTCTGTACGCGAGCGATCAGAGCGGACAGATGTCCCGCTAGTAATTTGAAGGCGGTGCGGCACGCTCGCTGTGTCAGAGGCGAGCATTATCATTGCCGAGTGTCCCCCTGGCATTGTATCCTTTGAGGTTGGAGCCGACGAGCACGCCAGATAATCTCTTCGGCCGCGTACGGGCCGAGATTACCTTACATTTGATTACATCCTTGACACCTACCGGAATTTTTAGTGTGCACATGGCATCGGCGCGTAAAAATTATTACCAAGCGACGTGTCTGCCGAGATTTAGATAAAATTGCTTTTGTTTTCTGTTTTTTTTTTTTTGTTCATGCAGTTGACCGACGAACCTATGGGCACTCTTTCTTTGAAACATTTGAAATCAGTACCAGTCAATTTTTTTTTATCTTCAGTAATTGTTTCTATCTATACATATATATTCTTTCATAGAATCATTATAATAATTTGAAACCGCGTTTTAAAAACAACGTGAGCGTCTTATTTCCAGGAAAATGTTACTCTTATCGCTACAACATTCGAAGAATGTACTTGCAGCTGCAAACCTTGTGGAAAATGCTGATATCACAAATAGACACAAGTGTGTGAACGCCTGAGTTAGTTACGTGGACGCTCTAAACTATTTTGAATTTGAATATTACGGGTGATGTCATTTTACCCCTCTTAGAGACGCCGCCGCCGGAAGGTTTATTTGAAGTCAGTTCCTGTTCTGGGTGTTTGTTCTACTCGTGAGTTTTTCTCAGATAGGTTTTCGTGAAATACCGAATTAGGTCTCCTTAGGTCTCGTTGTGGTATCTAAAGAGGAGGAAAGTTAAAACGACGAGTCCTTGTGAGAATCGATAACGTTGAAACCATTTTAATCTACTTTCTTTGATCATTTTTCTTTTTTTCAATTCACCACCGTCCGGCTGTTACAACACTAACAGAAATAGCTCATTCATTTACTGCAATCATAAAGTGGAAATTGTGAAAGAGTAGAAAATTGTTTACACAATTCTAGAAATTGTTACACCTACAATAAAAAGAAAATGTTTACATTCGATTATAGAATAATGTTTGTTGTAAAATATTACACATTTTTATGAAAATATTTGTGTTAACATAAATTATGTTACTGTATGTGTATCTACAAAATGGACAATAGTATGTAAGTCCCGCTGGAAGGAGGAATTTTCTGATTTCTGTTTTAATAATCAAGGAACTACCCCAAGGGTCAACCAATTTTGTTTTTAATATATAAAAATGACTTGCCTAATTTTGTGCCAATACAGGACACGTTCACACCAAAATTTCTTAAATGTATTTACAAAATAATAATATAATTTTCACATGACATCTATCTAACGTACACAAAAAGAGTCACTTTACGCACTCTTCATAGTCCTCCAACAAGTGAAGATAAAGAAAAACCCATTGCCAAAAAAGACGAACGTCATTATTACTGTTAGCTTAGCTTAGAGGAACTGTTTCATTTTATAATAGTTGGAATATCTGCTAGGTTGAAAATTTTTCCGAAATAAATAAAATAAAGGCATTTCCTAAACAACATTTTCATATTAGCGTAGATACAACAAAATAAAACATAAACGGATGTTACGAAAGTTGCTCGAAAGTATCAACACAATTTTTTTTTTTTTACAAAAAGTGATTTAAGCTTTGACATTCTTATCGATCGTCCTAAGTAGATGTATCAAAGTTGGGTTAAAGTCTATAATTCAGGAAAGGGTTGAGGGTTTAATGACGCAAACTTCTGAGTACCGGACTGATTTACTTTCACCCAAATTTCAGACAAGTTAAATGTTCTTCGGTCCAAGCAATTTAGGAGGTCGAACGTTTGATTGTAACATTCAGTTTCACTCATTTAGGTATGGTAGCTTCTGTGTATCTTTCTGTTTCATTTACGTTAGAAAATTAAAGGAAGAAAATATCGCTGCCGAAGCTATCAAGCGATAGTGAAACGTTGAGCATTTGTGCCATTTTTCAGTGTCCGTTTGAGATAATTCATTACACAATTTCACCGGAAAAGATTCTACCTTAATGAAGAAAATATGAAAGTTAAATTGAAAAAATTAAGTTGTTGCAAGTCGGTTTGGATTGCAACAGATTCCTCGGCCATCCTCCGAACAGTTGGTTAGGCCCCATTTGGGTCCTCGTCAGCAGAACTTTAGGTCAATGTGTGCTGTGTTGTGCGCGAGACGCATGTGATGTCTACGGACGCTCTTGTGTGTTTACAGTGTAAAATCAAAGCCCAAAAAGGGCCTAAATGCTGCAATTGCGGCCGTGTCTTTCATCCAAAATGCATTGAAAGACTTGATTTAGAAGTATTGGATGCTGATTCAGTTGTTTGTTGCAAGAAATCTAATTTCGACGCAAAAAAGTCAGCGTCAAACGTTGATCACAACACCAATTTAATTTTATCATTTTTAAAAAGTGATATATTCTCGGAGATAATTAAGAATGCAGTTTCTGAGGAAGTAAAGCATCTGCACGAAGAAATTATTTCCTTGCAAAATCAGATCGATATTCTTAAATCTTCTAACATCGATATGGTTCGAATGTTATCTGCTAATAAAACAACTTTTTCCGCCCTACCGGCCTCGAGCGATGTCTCCGCTATTACTCAAAAAACAACTAAACATCCAGTAAAGACCGCATCTAAAAATAAGACTGAGAAGTTGAAATTGAATATTCCTCTAATCAGAGAAAATGTTGAATTAATAGGAAACAAATCTCCGCAATTTTCGAAGCCTAATTCTTCACCGATTATTTCGCCGTCTAACTTACCGCAAGTTTCGAATGAGCAATGGCACAAAGTTCCTCCAAAAAAACGCAAGTACAACTCTAAATTCAATTATGGATCTGGCAGCGTAAATAATATCCTAATTCCATATATTCCAAATTCTTTTATTCACGTTTCGAAAGTACATTTAAGTTGCACCAAGGAGAAGCTGTGCGACTATGTGAAGTCAAAATTTGATATGGAATTTTCGTGCGAAGAACTCACCGTAAAATCTGGTAGTTACCGTAGCTTTAAAATTGGAGTAAGTGCTACTGAAGCTGCTTTACTAAATCCCGATTTTTGGCCTCAAAACAGCGCATTTATCACTTTTAAGAAACGTGCAGGAGTTTCATCAGGATCACAAAATTGATTATATGATCCCAAAATATGGAATCGGTCAAAGACCGTAGATAGTATAAATAACCTGTCCATTTTTTATCAAAACGTAAATGGTCTTAGAACCAAACTTGATTATTTTTATCAAGCTGTACTCATCAATGATTTCGATGTCATTTTAATTACGGAATCTTCACTATATTCTGATATAAACGGTAGGGAGTTAATTGATGACCGCTATGTTCTGTATCGTTGTGACAGATCGACTCGAAATAGTGTCAAATGTAGAGGAGGAGGTGTTTTCATTACTTTGAAACGCCATTTCGTGGCTCATGTGCTACCAAGCAATCCTGAAATTGAAGAAGTTTTTGTTAAACTAAAATGTAGCAAGTTCAGCGCTATTATTGGGGCCGTTTATATTCCTCCTCAATCTACCCTTGAAAATTATAAACTACACGCTTCATCAGTTGAACGGATCATTGACTAAAATCCAGAAACCATTTTTCTCCTCGCTGGTGACATAACCTCCCAGGTGTACGTTCGAAAAGTGATGCCGAAGTTCCTGGTTTTTATGCTACAAATGTTATGTCTAACTGTGATCGATCTATTTGTGATAAACTCGCATCTCTAGGCCTTCACCAATTTAATAGTATCACTAACTTTAATAAAGTTACTCTGGATCTTGTGTATTCTAATATCTGTGATTTATGTGTTCAAGAAACTTTACCTCTTACCAACTGTGATAATCATCACCCTCCTCTTATAATTACTCTAAAAGTTCTTACTACTCTATCTAGTTGTTCACAAACTTATTACGATTTCAGATCAGCAGACTTTGAGCTTATTAATTCAATATTAACTAATCAATTGGGAATATCTCTCCATTTTTCAGGATGTTAATATGTGTGTAGATTACCTTTATTTTATCTTGTACGATGTTATTGAGCTTAGTGTTCCTAAGCGTATAGTATAGTCCATTTTAACGATACTGAAAATAAAAATACATATCGTTTATTACATTTATTTCAATCGTTTAATATTCATAAAAATGTATTTATGCCAACTCGAAATACTGTAATACTAGATAATATTTTTTCAAATGCAAAAATTCCTTATTACAATGTTTTTTCTTGTCCAGTTTCTGACCATCGATATGTCGTGTGTCAGCTCCAAAAAGATCGTTTGAAAAAGGCAAGGAAAAGCACATGTATGAAGACGGCACGCATATTTAGCGATCACTCTCTTTCCATGTTTGAAAAGTATTATGTCTGATGCAGTATGGCCTAATTTCGAAATTTTTGAAAATTTTAATGAAATACTTTTATGACATATTTGTACTTAACTTTAATGTTTGTTTTCAAAAAAAAAACTTAAAGTAAATGATAAGTTTAAATACAAAGCGTTTCAGATAGAGTGAAGAACTCTAGTGCTACGCTAAAAGGATGGTATGAATTGCAACATAAATATCCAAACCTTAGAGATGCTTACATTCAATTTAAACAGAAACACCGTATGTTAGGGGAAGAAACTAAAAAGGATTATTATGAACAAAAAATAACTTCATCGAACAATAAAAACCGCGAAGCCTGGTCAATCATATCTGACTTAATTGATGACCCCTCTGTCATTGCACACATATTTAACAATTACTTTCAAAATGATCCCCACAAAATTCTTAAAAATATCGTAGATATTAGCTGTGCATTAACTGTTAACAATAACAATATTATTAATTCTAGCATATTTATCTTTCCTTTCCTTAAGTGATTAATATCTTTAAAAAACTAAAAAATTATTCTTCAACTGGACCTGATGATGTACCCCGTTCTCTGTTACGTAGAACCTTTCATTCATTTTTAACTCCTATCACGGAACTAATTAATCTATCTTTCATAAGAAGAGTATTTCCACAAATACTGAAAACAGCTGCAGTCCTGCCTGTACATAAAAAGAATTCTGTACATAATATGCAAAATTATCGCCCTATTTCTTTAAATCCCACAATGTCCAAAATTTTCGAATATGGTATGTTTGGTAGACTTTTAGATCATCTAAATAAGCACAATATAATAACTAACAAACAATATGGCTTTCGAAAGGGCTTTTCAACAATATCAGCAATTCATGTAGATAAAACAACTTTCACCATATTTCGTTTATCTTATAATCAGAACTTACATATCGACTTACACTTGAATGGTCTGAAAATAAAACAGCAATCACAACACTTGAATGGTCTGAAAATAAAACAGCAATCATGTGTAAATTTCCTTCGACTCTCTAACGACGAAAATTTAAATTGGAAACCTCATTGTGTAAAAATTAAACTCTATTTGCTTCCAAATTAGAAATCTTAAATTTGTTCTGAGACATGATTATTTACTGTCATTTTATTTTGCCCAGATTATTATATGGCATTTGTTTTTGGGGTAACGTGGTGTTATCCACGGATGTATTTCTTGTCCAAAAACGTATTATAAGTTGTTTTGTTAACATTCGATCAACTGAATCTTGCAGACCTTATTTTATATCTTACAAAGTACTACCACTGGTCTCTATGTACATTCTTGAACTTTTAGGGTACGTGCATAATAATCGCAACAATTTCTCAAAAAATTTCATAATTACGATTCACGATACCGAAGTAATTACAGAACTCCTTTTGGACGTTCCAATTTAACAAATCCGTCCGCTGCTGGTCCGAAACTGTTTAATTTGCTTCCCACGCATCTGAAATATATTGACTGCACTAGAGTTTTCAAATTAAAAATAAAAAAAAATTAATAGATAATTGCATTTATTCTATTACGGAATTTGTTAAGTTGATGGCACATGTATGTGATATTTGTTTTTATGACTATATTTGTTATCCTTTTGTATTATTGATGTAGGTGCGATTTGACTTGTCCATTTTTACTATCGTAATTCTTGGATGAATATGTTATTATTATTATTATTATTATAGCAAGCGGGATACTATGTCCATCCGAAGTGACCACACTTCTTTCTAGAGGGGTTATTTCTTGTACTGAAAAAGTAAATCTTTAGCTTTCGGATCTTAAGAAGAATCAACAATGTCGTGAGTTGACCTTGAACGATGACCATTTCGATTGGATACATGCCATCCGTAATTTTTTGCAAGGCCAAAGTGTCACAGTATTCCGCTTGCTATACTTGTAACAACAAATTATTTTTAATATTTTAACGCACACTTTTGCGATTATTAAAGTGCTCATTAAGAGGTTAAAAATAATTTGTTGTTAGTAGTATAAGTAAGTGGGATCCTGTGACACTTTGGTCTTGAAAAAAATTGCGGATGACAAATGACCATGATTCAAGAACAACCCACGATATTTTCGAAACTTCGTAAGATACAGGAACTAAAGGGTACTTTTTCAGCACTTCTAAAAGGATGTCACAGTATCCCGCTTGGTATACTACTAATAACAAATTATTTTTAATCTATTCACCTTCGTTTCATGGCTTCGTCACAAGTGCAACGTGAACGATTTTGCGATTTTTAAAGTGTCCATGAAGAAGTGAAAAATAATTTGTATTAGTAGTATACCAAGCGGAATACTTAAATATCCTTTTAGAGGGATCGTTTCTTGTACTGAAGAAGGAACCCTTTAGTTCTTGGATCTTAAGAAGAGTCAATAATGTCGTGAGTTGACCTTGAACGATGACCACTTGGATTGGACAAATGCCATCCGTAATTTTTTGCCAGGCAAGATATCACAGTATCCCGCTTGCTGTATTGGTAATAACTAATTATTTTTAATCTCTTAATCGATACTCCAAAAATCGCAAAATCGCTCAACATTTCACCATCGATTGATAACTTCGTTACGAGTGAAATGTGAGCGATTTAACCCTTTAGTTTTAGATTTTAAAAAGACTGAGTTGACCTTGAACGATGGCCACTTCGATTGGACACATGCCATACGTAATTTTTTGCAAGGCCAAAGTGTCACAGTATCCCGCTTGCTATACAGTAGCCATATAGTGAACACAAAAATATTTACATGAACCTCTGAGTAGTGAACGAATAATGCCTCGCTAGAGTGAACTGCATAAACCGTAGGGACTTCCCCGATAGCATGGTGACGCTGTTGGCATAACATTTTACAGCAAACAAACGACTTTAATGAGGAAGAAGAAGAAAACATTCCTTTAAGTATTTTAAAGTTACGATTAAATGATGAAAGTATAGAATATGTACAATCTGAAGTTATGAATATCTTAAACCTCATGAACCCTAATGTAAGTAAAAAAATGAAAAACCTATATACATAGGTATGTTCTTAGAACGAAAATTTGCAGGTATGTGATCGGAATGATGTTGAGCTTTGGAATGAGGACCACCAAGCAGAAAATGAGCAAGATGAAGGCCTAATTGAAAGTGTAAATGAAGACAATGATGTTGCTGAAGATCCAATTCTGACAGACAAGTTAATTTCCACTGGAGAAGCATTTAAATCTTTAAATAACATTATTCAGTGGGCTGAAGAAAACTCGAATGCAGTAGAATATTCTAGTATAGTTGTTCTTCAAGACTTAAGAGCTAAGTTGCTTCAAAAAATGCAAAATAAGCTAAAAAAGCAAACAAAATTAACAGAATTTTTAAGGTCCAATGACTGAGTTTATTTTACACCTCATTTTTCGTTACATATTGCATACATACATACACATATTGATGTTTTATGCGTTGCGTAAAGTCGTTTGTTATTTGTTTGGTTGTTTGTTTGGCCCTACTTTGGTCGCCAAATTTTATTAAACCAATTTAATTGCTGTGATACGTTGTTGTTTTTGTGTGATTTGTTGTTTGGCTTGACTTGTTTGGCCCCACGTTGGGCGCCAAAAATAAATGCTGTGTTATCGGTGTTTGTCTTTTTGTCTTTTGTTTGGTTTGGCTTGTTTCTAACAGCAAATTACTTTCCTGCGTTCGCACGACTAGAAAGCAATTCCACCTTTGGTTGAAACAAATTAATGCTTTTTTTTATCTTTTCTCAAGGCTTGGTTTCTTGAGTAAATTTTCTTTGTGATTTCCTTTTCTATTCCCTTGGTAATTATTTCTATTTCCATTGTAATTGTTCTTATTCTCATTGTAACTTCTATTTTCATTATAATTTCTATAATTATTATAATTTCCTTTATAATTGTTTCTTATTTTATTTTGTTCTGTCTGTCTATTGGTTTCTGTATTCATCCTTGTTGATGGTTGTACAGTGTTTACCAATTTGTTTTGCACTTTTGACTTGTCTTGTGCATTGTCAACTCTTTTCAGAAGATCAATAAAGTCTGTGATTTTCTTTATGTTGTGTAAAGCAACAGCCTGCGCTATGTCTTGTTCAAAATGTCTAACTAGTTGTATGATGACATCCTCTTCTGTCATTTTTGGAACTAAGTACTTCGCAATGCTGTACTTCTTAATCACATACTTCTCCCTTGTCATTCTTGTTCCGGTCTTGTATTTTCCGAATAATAAATCCTCTCTCACCTTCCTTTGCTCATTATTATTCCAATACTGCTTTAAGAATGCCTCCTCAAAATCTTTGAAATCTGTCAACTCATCAAAGACCATGTTGAACCATGTCTCCGCATCTTCCTTTAAACAATTTCTCGCTATTAAAATTTTCTTCCTGTCTTCTTTTACGTCATTAATACATTCTTTAATGTTCTGTAGAAATGCTACTGGATTCATTCTCTCGTCTTCATAAAATTTTGGTAGAGATTCTTTATTATGAAAATAACTTGAATGCTCTGTCGGAATGTATTGTATGTTGGGCATTTCTTTTATCTTTTTCTCATATTCTGTCTTGATTTTTTTAAATTCTTCATTCTGGTTCTGCGTATACTCTTTTATATACGATTTCATATCTTGTTGTTCTTGATAAGTTTCTTGCCAGCATCTTTCTATCCTCTTTTCTAATGTTACATGTCTTTGTACACAATCTTCTATTATTTTCTCATTGATAGCTGTCAATTTCTTTTCCATCTCGAAAACTTCATCTTTCGTCTCTTCCCTGATTATTTTCGCTACATCGCATATTCTTTCTTTTAAGTCGGCTTTTAATTGTTCACTTTCTATCTTTGTCTTTGCTTCGATGTATTCTTTTGTCTCCCTTCTGTGTATTCCGAACAATGTTAATGTTTCCATTTTATTTTGGTGGAGTTTGTTATTCAACACTTCTAAATGACCTTGTCTCTTCATACTGCGTTCTTATTTTCATATTACTTTCTTCTATTTTGTTATTTATCTTTTCAAATTTTTCTTCTACTTTGTTATTTGCTTCTTCAATTTTTTCTTCTAATTTTGTGTTATTTTTACTCATCTCTTTCATTAACATTGCAAACATTGCTTTTACATCGGGTTCTTCCTGTGTTTTTTCTGTGTCTTCTATCTGAGTTTCTTGGACTACGTCTTCCTCCTCTATTGCTCTTTCTTCCTCTCCTTCCTGAGTAACATCAATTATGTCCTCTTCCTCCTCTACTGCTCTTTTTGTTATCTTATTTAACTGTCTTGCGTCTAAACATAATCTAATTGTACCATTTGCCTTTCTTCATTCGTTATGTTGAACTGAATGTCTATTTTGTCATCTCGCATTTTTTTTTAATTTTCTTTAAAAATTAAAATTTTCATGTTTATTCGTAACTCTTTTAACATTTCTCTTTGCCAAATTAAAATTGTTTTATTGTTTGTTTAATTTTATTTAGGTATTCCCTAAATAACACCGCAATATGTATTTTTAAATTTATTTTTTATTCATTTTATTTTATTATGTATGTAGATACTTTAAAACTTTAAATATTAAGTTGTTAATGTAATAATCACGCTATAAGTATCACTGTTGTGTATTTTTACCTGCACTCTAAATAATGAACAACCTCGGTGGAGTGACAAAGCCGTTCCTCAATTAGTTCACTGTATCGAGATTCTACTGTACTTGTAACAACAAATTATTTTTAATCTCTTAACGGACACTCCAAAAATCGCTCAAAAAGCGCTTTAATAATCGCAAAATTATTTTACGTTTTATTATTTTATACTGCTTAGATTACTGTTAGTTATTATCTGATAATTTACATTGTATAATAGATTTTTTAAAGTCGATGTAGCAGTATTTTGTTTAATTCGTAATTACTTTACATTATTTTCTTTAGTTTTTGTAGTTATTCGTGTAATTGTCCGTACAGTTAGCGGACTGTTTGTTTATTCTTTTTCTAATTCCACGGTTAAATTTAGTTAAATTCAACTAAAAAAACCCAAGAGATTGATAATTTGCGAATCAATTTAATGTGATTATCAGCGGCGACGAACCGTAAGGTGGACATCAAAAGTAAACAGTACCACCAATGGTTTGCTTGGGAAGTAATTTTCTACAAATTGTAAACCACCGTCGTTTTACTACCCGTTAGATATTACATTTACTAATTGCCTGTACGCTAAGGCGAAATAAGTATTTGTAAATTCACTGTATGCACAACAAATAGAAATTAGAAGTATTAATTCAAGATAAGCAATTATTCGTCGTAGGAAAGGTTGTTGAATTTACCTACAGCGTCGACATCCGTTATCTATCCGTTAAAAAGTGTTTATGTTCACTTTAGAAATATTTTTTTTTTTTTTTGAAACACATACGCTTTCGAAAAGTTACTTAAATATTTTGAGCAGGCCTAGGCTTCTAAAAGTTGTCATTTTCAAGGTAGTACGGGTTACCGTAACAATATTATTTGACAAAATTAAGAATAAATACTTAATTCTCTAATTTCACACGAATGCGTTTATTTCATTGATACTTCAATCGTGTACTTAGTTTTTCAATGGTCACTAAAGAAGATGTCCACAAAGCACTGTACACATACAAGAAACCTCAAGACCGCATGTAAGCCATGAAACCAAACATATCAAACTCGTAAAGTCACTTCAAGAATTCTGTAAACCTTGCACCACAACGTCTTAAGGGTGAGGTGCATTTTAATTGCGGATAACTGTACCTACTGCGAATAGAGACATAAATAATCAAACTCTTACCTTCACAAGTTTGTCCTTGATTTCCCAGGAAAAAATTCCGGGTTGTTCCTTCCTCAGCTGATCGATTCTGGTTTCGACCTCCGGAGTGGCAACTCGAGGTTTTGAACCGCCGATCACCCCCGGCCTGATGCTACCCGTTTCCTGGTAGCGATTCAAAATTTTGGACACGCAACCATGAGATACGCGGAGCTGCCGCGAGATGACGCACGGCCTGACGCCCTGCGACGCCATCTCTACTATTTTCAGTCTGATGTGGTTTGGGAGAGGCCTTCCGTTGATGAACACTCCGCCCAATTGATTAACACGACCTTGTCCTAAAATAATTTTGGAAAATGAGGACAGCAAACGTAATTGCAGAACGAAGAGAAAAGAAGGACCAAAATAGAAACGTTCTCGCTTTGAGTGTGAATACATATGGAATGAAGTGTACAAACTATGCAAATATTCATTTCAATCGCAGTTATTTATACAAATTTTCGAAAGACCAAACAAATTGTAAATAATAAAATCACGCTTTGATTGATTAGCAATTGTTCATGGGAAAACAACTATTAAACAAGAAAACCCAAGCGCATTGCGACAATAAAACTCGAAGTTAATTTTATCTTTCAATTTGTGCATTAAATCTAAAATATTTTCGAATTAACGCCTCCTACCGCGATTGGGGGGGTATCCGCTGCGAAGCTGTGATGATGATGAAGACTAATTTGAATTTATAGCCAAAGTACAGTTTCTTGGGAAAAAGTTGCAAAGACAGTAGCCAAAGTCGCGGTAATTTCTGAACAAATACGCTTTAATGATGATTTAATCACTTTTGCAAGGGTGGGCTGAGTAATCGGGTAGGCCATGTCGAATGGAGATGACTATAATTTGTTGTGATTGCTGATTTATCCTCAAGCTACGTCTTGAGTGATAGATGAACGCGTCAGGCTTTATTAATTATGTTATTTAATAAATGACTGACCGACCCCCAAGAGCATGATCCTTCATATTTACGGGAAACAAAATTTGCTTTTTATTTTATAGTTCGAGTACGGGGCCTTCGAAATTTTGACTCATTTCTTTTCAAGGACGCTCGCAAAAAGATTTTATCGCGCGTACAATTATAAATTTTTCGGTCTTTGTTTGTGCTGAGTAATTAGTCACGCTGTTAATTAAAGAATGCACAAAGACAGAAGTAATGGCTTGCTCCTGTGTCATTGCTAGTACTAAACTCATAAAGACTAACAATAGGTTACGATGTAAATTAAGTTATTCTTCTTCTTCTTCTTAATAACAATCTCCAGTGAAGGTTTTCCGACGGGAATTTTCAAGCAACGCCGCGTTTTTGATTTAATTAATTAACTTCGTCATCTTCTTCTTCTGTTAGTCACTCGTTTGAAACGTACAGCAGCGATTTGATGGAATTTTATTATCGCCTAATCAAAAGAAAGTGTTGCTTTAAAATTTAATTCTTCCTAGTGTAAGCCTGGCTTTGTTCGGTGGCTTCGTCGAAAAGAAAAGAGCAAGATTGAAGTCAGTGAAATAAAATACCTAAAAGGGTGGAAGAGGAACATTGATCATGGGGTCTTCCATGAACAGAGACAGTTAGAATGGTGGCCATGAAAAACGATAACATTTGAGGAAAGTGGACGAAAAGAAGAGAAAGGGACAATGCAGTAGCTAAAAAAAGGGGAAAGAAAGGTGCAATGGACAAAAAAAAACATTAAAGATAATGACTTAAGTACTTCAATAGGAATTTTCTAAAAGGAGAAATGATGCAAAGGAAAAAGGATGTCGTATCAAGAACTGGCCTTGAAGCTTGAAGGTGTAAGCGTACGTACCGCTTGTAACACAGCCAAATTCATCTAGGTTTCCTCTTTTGAAGGCGAAAGATGAAAGGTGAACAGAAAATCGGTTCTAGCATTGGAGGAAACAATTTCCAAAAAAAAAAAATAATTGGATAGGAATCGTCCCAAAGAAAACCGCTCAAAAATACAAGCTAAAGACCTATCGAAAACAACAAAAGATGATCGATTTTCAAGAAAACAAATCGAGAAAACAATAATCCCTTCTCTGACGTCAATCTCCAAAGGAGACTCGCTTTTTACAGATTTATTCTGAATTTGAATTTATTAAAAACGGAAGATAATGAAATGAGAAACAAAAGACGAAAAAAAAAGAGGTGAGCGAGAAAGCAAGACAAAAGACGATCGACCATTAAGAAAACGATCGAATTTTCAAAGAGATCGCGCGTTTTGTCAATTTATTAAATTTATTAAAAATGAAAGAAAAGGGAAAAGACAAAAGAAAAAATGAAAGTTAACAAAGGCTAGTGACAAAACAAAACAAAAGACGATCGGATTATAAAGTAAACTTCAAAATTTCAATGAAATCGAAAGTAATAAACGTGAAACGAAAAAACAAAAATTAAAGACAACACAAAACAAAATTTAAAGACAACAACACGATTAAAAAAACAAAAATTAAAGACAACAACACGATTGAAAAACAAAACAATAATTAAAGACAACAAGACGATTGAAAAATAAAACAAAAGAAGATCGATTACTGAGAAAACAATCGAATTTTCAAAGAGATTTCGCCTTATGTAAATTCCACCTGAATTTGAGTTTATTAAAAAATTAAAGGAAAAGGAAAAAACGTGAAACGAAAAAACAAAAATTAAAGCCAACGAAAGCTAGAAACAAAACAAGATCGATTATTGAGAAAACAATCGAATTTTCGAAGAGATTTCGCGTATTGTAAATTTCACCAGAATTTCAATTTATTAAAAAATGAAAGGAAAAGGAAAAAGACGTGAAACGAAAAAACAAAGAAGACAAGAAGAAGAAGTGAAAACAAAACAAAAGACGATCGACTGTTAAGAAAACAAACAGAGAAAACAATCATCTTTTCTCTGACGTCAATCTTTAAAGGAATTTCGCTTTTGCCAATTTATTAAATTTATTAAAAATGAAAGAAAAGGGAAAAGACAAAAGAAAACATGAAAGACAACAAAAGCTAGTGACAAAACAAAACAAAAGACGATCGGACTATAAAGTAAACATCAAAATTTCAATAAAATCGAAAGTAATAAACGTGAAACGAAAAAACAAGAATTAAAGACAACGCGATTGCAAAACAAAACAAAATTTAAAGACAACAACACGATTGAAAAACAAAACAATAATTAAAGACAACAACACGATTGAAAAATAAAACAAAAGAAGATCGATTACTGAGAAAACAATCGAATTTTCAAAGAGGTTTCGCCTTATGTAAATTTCACCTGAATTTAAATTTATTAAAAAAATGAATGTAAAAGGAAAAAACGTGAAACGAAAAAACAAAAATTAAAGACAACGAAAGCTAGGGACAAAACAAGATCGATTATTGAGAAAACAATCGAATTTTCAAAGAGATTTCGCGTTTTGTAAATTTCACCCGAATTTCAATTTATTAAAAAATGAAAGGAAAAGGAAAAAGATGTGAAACGAAAAAACAAAGAAGACAACAAAAATCATTGAGAAAGCAAAACAAAAGACGATCGACTGTTAAGAAAACAAAGAGAGAAAACAATCATCTCTTCTCTGACGTCAATCTTTAAAGGGATTTCGCTTTTTACGGATGAAATGTGAAGCGAAAATAAAAAAAAGGCAAGTGAGAAAACATAACAAAAGACGATAGATCGTTAAGAAAACAATCCAATTTTCATAGAGATTTCGCGTTTTGTAAATTCCACCTGAATTTAAATTTACTAAAAATGAAAGGAAAAGAAAAAGACGTGAAACGAAAAAACAAAAATTAAAGACAACACTATTGCAAAACAAAACAAAATGTAAAGACAACAACACGATTAAAAAAACAATAATTAAAGACAACAACACGATTGAAAAATAAAACAAAAGAAGATCGATTACGGAGAAAACAATCGAATTTTCAAAGAGATTTCGCCTTATGTAAATTTCACCTGAATTTAAATTTATTAAAAAACGAATGGAAAAGGAAAAAACGTGAAACGAAAAAACAAAAATTAAAGACAACGAAAGCTAGAAACAAAACAAGATCGATTATTGAGAAAACAATCGAATTTTCACCAAAGAGATTTCGCGTTTTGTAAATTATAAAAAAATGTAAAAATTAAAGACAACAAAATCCAATGAGAAAACAAAACAAAAGACGGTCGATTATTAAGAGGACTTCAAAAGAGTCTCATGTTTTGCAAACTTCTTCAGAACTTAAATTTATTGAAATCAAAAGGAACAGACGTGAAACGAAGAAAATACCAAAATTATAACAACACGATTGACAAACAAAACAAAAGACGATCGATTATTGAGAAAACAATCGAATGTTCAAAGAGATTTTGCGTTTTGACACCGCCACGTACAGTACAACACAGACTGTTTATTCGAAAAATATTTTTAGATTTGTCAAAAATTGGCTATAAATGGACCTCAGTTTCATGCAATTACGAAGGAATCTGAAAGGAAAGTCCATTTTTATTAACGAAAAGGCGAGGCAAGACGTAGAATAAAAACAGTTCCTTTTTTACGCGTAACAAAGTGACAATTGAACTTCACTTAAAAGGTTTGAAGAAAGATAATGAATAGTTTGAGGCTAAAAACTTGGAAAGTTACTCGAAATTTTGTTTGTCTCTTTTGAAATCGTTTGCTTACAAAAAAAGGTGGGTTGGTGATTTCTTGAGTTTAAATATTTTTCCGAAAAGGGAAGAAAATTAATATAATTTCTAGAACTAAAATAGGGATGATCCAAAGACTTTCGATTAAAGCTTTCTTATTCGAACTGAAATTTAAAAACAATCTGATTACTTAGTTGTTTATAGAACTTTGGACAATAAAGATACGAAAAAGAGAAGCCCAAATTGAAAACCCTGGGCAAAACGCTACAGCAAGCCTTCAACTTCATTAATTTTTTATTTTGGTGTTTTAGAAGAAGCCCATTTCTTGTTTCCAAATTTATATGCCACCGAATTTATACAGTTTGCAAGCATGAATTAGACAAGATTATCAAATTCAATTGACCTGCAAATCGATCAAATTTCTTTTAAAAATATTTCATCCTCCTATAACTACGCGTTTTCCACTCTGAAAAAACGTCGGAAATCCGAAGTTCCATTAAAGCAAAAGTCCTAAGCGTAAGTATGTTAATTTATATAAAAAAATTCACCCTGCCTTTTTTTAATTTCCAGGGCTAAACAGATCGAAATCGAAGTTTTCATAGCAAAAAAACCTTCAGCATGTCAACACTGAAATATTCTGGTATTGTCCATGGAGTTTAGATGTTGAGAGGAGTGGCTCAAGAAAGAAAGAATTGAAAGAAAAGTTAAAACAATCACGCGTGGTTGAGTCTAAGCATTTAATTGGAGAAATATTTTTGTTTTATTGACGTTCGTTAATAGACAGATTATTTAGAGAGAAAAGTTTCATAGAAAGTTAAACAATATATATAATATTTACCGACGAAAAGAGAAAGGATGAACCTGCAAGAAGGAATAAGAAGTCTATGTACATAGAAAAAGAAGAAGGTATAATAAGAAGGCTGACATAAAAAGGAGAAATCAAGTTCAAAGTGTTAAGCCAAAATTGAAGAAACCTAAGAAGGACGAAGGACCAGATGACTATATTGCTTTTTGATGTGTGGCTGAATAGCTTGGTCTCCAGCCTTTGCTAAGGATTCTCTGGATATGTCCTCTGACAGTCTAACATCAACGAAGATTTTTTCTAAGAAGTTCCAATTCAAAAGAAAAGGCTTTCCATACGAAAAGAAACGAGTACCAGCCCAGAATAAGTGCCCAAAAGCAAAAGTTGCGGTGCATGATACTGATAACAAAAATTGTGCGAAAACTTATGCACAGCATGCCGGCGAGTGAAAAGGAAAAAAGCAAGGAATGACGGTGAAATGCAAAAGGAATCCCTGAAAATGAAAAAAAGAAGAGGAAGAAGACCAGTGGCATGCCGGCAAGGAAAAAGGAAATAAGCAACGAATGACGGTCTTTGCAGTATGAAACGCAAAAGGAATTGAAAATGAAAAGAAGAAGAGGAAGAAGACCAGTGGCGTCTAGATGACCATACTGTTACTTTCTGAACAAAGAGTGACAGATTTGACGATGGCGTGTGGTTTGTGCTAAGTCTCAGTGCCCCCATCAATTAAACAAGCATCATTACCACAGAATGAACACACAGAACTTGCCACTCTTTTTTTAGCAAAAGCTAAAATTATTTCATTTATAAATATCTAGTCAATTTTCAATAAACATTTTATTGGTACTTAACAACAAACATAAAAAGATAAATCTCAATTCCCAATTCCCATCCTGTGTCATAATCCCAAAGCTTAACACAATCATGAACTAGGATAAAACGTTTTTCTAAGCAGAAAACATTCATATTGGAAACCAAAATCGTTTTAAAAATGAACGGAGGAAGACCTAGATAAACCTGAGATACAACAATAGGGAAAATTCTAACGAAAATGGGAAAATTAGAGAAATATACAAAGAAAAAGCAATAAACAGAGAAGATAAAAAGAAAAATCTTAGTTTCCCTCCTGTTTCATAATCCCAAAGTGTGACGTAATCATGGACTGGGATAAAACGTTTCTCTAAGAAGGAAACAAGCTTATTGGAAGCCAAAATAGTATTGAAAAAGAAAGGAGGAAGACCTAGAGGAACCTGAGACAAAATAATAGGGAAAATTCTAACGAAAAAGGAAAAATCAGAGAATTGAGTAAAGAAAAAGCAAGTTTCCAACCCCAAAGTTTGATAAATCATGAACTGGGATAGAACGTTTTTCTAAGGGCAGGTTTAGCTATCACAGGTTAACTCTAACATTCAGTTTGTTGCCATAGTAACGACTATGAAGACAATGTTGCCATGTCAATTAACTTAAAGTTAACTTGTGATTGATAAACCCACCCTAAGAAGAGTACTTAAAGAAAACAAGCATATTTGAAGCCAAAATAGTATTGAAAAAGGAAGGAGAAAGACCAAGGGAAACCTAAGATAAAATAATAAGGAAAATTTTAACGAAATGGGGAAAGTCAGAGACTTAAGCAAAGAAAAAAGCAACGAATAGAAAGGATTGGGAAAACTTTGTGAAATGATGAGAGGACACTCCCTACAAGTAATTTCTGAAAAGGGATTTTTATTAAGGACACATATTACAGAAACCACAGGTTCCTCAAAGGGCGAAAAATTGTTTTGCAATAGCAATGGTCTTTATTTCTACGTTACTAACATAATTGTTATATTGTTAATAAGAAATTAAATAGTCCAGAGAAGTATTTCTAGATAAAAGTGAAAAGAAAGATCTGATTACTTCATTAAAAAGTCGTGCAAATTTTGTGGACCTCAAGACACCTCTAAAATAGCAGTTTTACTTTTTTCAAATCTTTAGAATAATCAGAATAACTTGGAATAAAAAACAATTGCTAAATTGAAGAAATGGTCAAAATAAAGACCTTGGGAGGGAAGGATGCGCTGAATTTGGGAAACTGCTTTTTGTTTTTTTTTTCACAAGCTATCTTGTCGAGTTTTACAAAAATTCCATAATTCCTTAGTTTTGGAAATGTGACATCAAACTGGTTGTAAATAATTTCAAAATTACAATAAAAAATAATTATTTTAAATGAAATTTTTAATTTTGATTTGAATTTAATGGCTCTAAAGTATAAAATGATGATGGACCTTTTTCTGCTTTTTTTCCATTTACTTTTTTAAATGAATTATATTAATTACAAATTAGTATTTGGACCCAAAGAGGCTTGTCAAAATCTAATGAAACGTTGATATTTCATAAGGCTTTCAAAAACCAATTATTATAAATTTGTTTGTGTTTTTTTTTACGTCTCTGTTTGTACGTATTGAAACAAATGAAAAAATGAACGACATAATTCAATTGTTTTCACGTAAACCAACTTTGAAGTTGGAAACGTTCCAGGAAGATCACAATTATCGTTTCGATGAAACACAGAAAAGACGGAATTTAGTGAGAATTATAAAAACGGCTTAGGTATGCGCGGAGTGGCTGCGACGAATAAACTCGAAACAAATTAAGAATTCATGGAGGAAATTAGGCGCGATGCAAGAAAAAAAAAAGAGAAGAAATACCTTGAAATGGATATCCGGCAAAAATAGGTCTTATATCCATTTTTTTCCGCGCTCACACGAGTTGTTTTTTAAACGCACATAATCTCGAGCGCGGCCACGAATTTATCGCCGCCCGTTAGAGTTCCCTCGTGACCACCATAAGAACACCATGTATACTAAATTATAGGTATAACAATACGCACGGATTGACGAAAAAAATATTAGCATCTGGTCGTTGAGCTAAGTCACACCATTGGCTCAAAGATTCATATGTTGTAGGTATTGTATTTAGGAAAAGAAATATTGGTACGGAGGTGGTGGCAACTTAAATCACATTTTTCAAAGCGCTGCGTATCGATACTTACTTCCATCCCATGTACATTCATGTGCACAATGGGGAGGGACTTGGTGTAATGTTGCTTGGTAATACAAGTAATAGTAGGTTAGGAATGGGAGGGCCCTCGTTTCAGTACTGCCTTTGTTGTAAAATAAGGTAAAATATGTATGTATTTAAAATAATGCTTTTGTGCCTCTTTTTACGACCCGAGGTACGAAAACTAAAGGAAGTCATTACACCTCACCATCGTACTAGAAAGATTCGTCTATGTAGATTATTATTTTTGCATTACAAATTGTTTTCTTTTTGTTCTCGTCGCTTACATTTTCATAAAACAACCTAAGAAGAAAAAATACTACTTATTAGATTTAGAAACGGGCAAAAAGGCTTGTCTTAAAACAAATTAGGTTTATTGGGGTGGCAATCAAAAAAACAAGAGTTTAAAAAAATTGTATTGTAAGTTTCCTTACCTACATAATTTGCATTTACTTGCGTTTTGATTGTTGCGTTATGTTACTGCATATAATTAATATTTTCTGTGGCGAAATTCAAAGTGAATGTTGTTATTCTATTTAATTTAAAAAAGTGCGTTTATTTAACAGAAATAAATTCTTTTCGTTACTGCCGTTTTGTTTCATCACATCAACGAATAAATTCGTTACTTCAACTAGTAGACAAAATTAAACTGAAACCATTTTACTGAAAATTTAGGTGTAGAGATGATTACCTTTTGTTTTCTGCTCGTTTTTGTTTTTATTTTACAAAAAGAGAAAAAAGCATTGGATTGATGTTGACGAAAAAATAAAATAAAATGCCAAAGACGAGCGACGTTTCTTCAGTATTCTTTTGAAGAAGAAAACAAACTATTACGTAGTTGTACAGGCGATCGCCTTTTATTCTCTGCTTGGTTTTGTTTCCCGAAGAAAAAAGCAACGGATTGATTTCTTGTCTTTCACAGATTTGTAGCCGATCGTCTTTTGTTTTCTGCTCGCTTTTCTTGTAGTTTCCAGAAGAAAAAAGGCAATGAGTTGATTTCTTATCGTTCACGAAGAAAAACTAAAATGCGAAAGACGATCAACATTTCTTCAGTATTCTTTTGAAAAAGGAAACAACATTTTACTCAGGTTTAGAGCTGATCGCCTTTTGTTCTCTGCTCGTTTTTGTTTTTTGTTGTCCGAAGAAAAAAGCAATGGATTGATTTCTTTTTGCCATTGACGAAAACAAAAATAATATGCCAAAGACGATCGACATTTCTTCAATGTTCTTTTGAAGGAGAAAACAAACTTAGATATACTATCGATCGTCTTTTATTTTCTGCACGTTTTTTTTTTTTGTTTTGATCAAGAAAAAATGGAAGATGAAAAACGATTGACAGGTGTTTACTTTTCTTTCCATGGAACGTATACAGTCTATTCTCTTTTGTTTTCTTCATTTGTTTTTGTTTTTCGAAAAAAGAGTAGAAAAAGCCGCTTACAAAATCGATTGTCTTTTGTGTGTGCATGTGTGTTTCCTTGAGTCAGAAATTGTTTTGAAAAAAAATATTTATTTATTTATCATTATCACTTCTCTAAATCAATTCATTTTTGAGTCTCTCAAAATACAGCAAGTTTTCGACACTAATGGAAGGTTTTACTCTTTTGAAGGCCTCATCAAAATCATCCATGTTAATAATGATATCTTCATCTATTAATTCATCAAGGTTAACCTCTTGTAAAATTCCACAAGATAAAACAAAGCAAGCCGGAAGTATCGAAGAAAAAATGCACAATTCTCAACGTTTCGCTGTTGTTTGAAAACGAAGAAGTTATCAAACATTAGAAGAAATAACGAAATTATTTACTTCTTCTAAAGAAATTGTCAAACGATAGCGAAGAAATTGTCAAACGTTAGCAAGAGACTGTCAAGCGATAGCTAAAGGACTATCAAGCGATAACGAAGAGATTGTCAAACGATAGCTAAGAGACTATTGAGCGATAACGAAGAGACTCTCGAACAATAGCGAAGAGACCGTGAAACGTTAGCGAAAAGATTGTCAAACGATAGTAAATTTACTGTCAAAAGATAGCAAAGAGACTGGCAAGGTATAACGACGACTGTCAAGCAATAGCGAAAAGACTTTCAAACGTTAGCGAAAAGTAATATAGTAGATAGTAAATTTACTGTCAAAAGATAACAAAGAGACTGCCAAGCTATATCGAAAATTGTCAAGCAATATCGAAAAGACTGTCATACGATAACGAAGGTGCTATAAGCGATAGTGAATAGACTGTCAAACGATAATTAAGAGACTATCAAGAGACAGCGAAAAGATTGTCAAACGATAGCTAAGAGATTATTGAGCGATAATGAAGAGATTGTCAAACGATAGCGAAGAGACTGTCAAGCGTTAGCGAAAAGATTGTAAATTAACTGTCAAAAGGTAGCGAAGGTACTCCCAAATGATAGCGAAGAGACTGTCAAATGTTAGCAGACGAAAGTAACTTTATTGTCGAAAGGTAGCGAAGATACTGTCAAAGGATAGTGAAGAAACTGGCAAACATTAGCGAAAATATTGTCCAACGAAAGTAAATTTATTGTCAAAAAGTAGCGAAGATGCTTTAAACGATAGCTAAGAGATTATCAAGCCATAGCTAAGAGACGATAGCGAGGAGACTGTCAAACATTAGCGAAAAGATTGTCAAACGATAGTAAATTTACTATGAAAAGATAGCGAAAAGACTGTCAAGCGATAGTGAAAAGACTGTCAAACGATAGCAAAGAGATTATTGAGCGATAACGAAGAGACTGTCGAACGATAGCGAAGAGACTGTGAAACGTTACCGAAAAGATTGTCAAACGATAGTAAATTTACCGTCAAAAGATTGCGAAGGTACTGCCAAACGATAGTGAAGAGACTATTAAACGCTAGCAAAAAGATTGTCAAACGAAAGTAAATTTATTGTCAAAAGGTAATGAAAATACTGTCAAACGAGAGCGAAGAGACTGTCAAACATTAGCGAAAAGATTGTCAAACGAAAATAAATTTACTGTCAAAAGAGCGTCAAACGATAGCGAAGATACTATAAGCGATAGTGAATAGACTATCAAACGATAACCAAGAGACTATCAAGTGATAACGAAGCGACTGTCAAACGATAGCGAGGAGGCTACCAAACATTAGCGAAAAGATTGTCAGTTGATAGTAAATTTATTGTCAAAAGGTAGCGAAGAGATTGTCAAGCGATAGCGAAGACTGTCAAGCAATTCGAAGAGTGTCAAACGATAACGAAGATACTACAAGCGATAGTGAACAGACTGTCAAACGATAGCTAAGAGATTATGCGATAACGAAGAGACTATCAAACGACAGCTAAGAGACTATTAAGTTATAACGAAGAGACTGTCAAACGTTAGCGAAAAGATTATTAAACGATAATAAAATTACTGTCAAAAGATAGCGAAGAGCAATAGCGAATATTGTCAAGTAATAGCGAAAAGACTCTCAAACGAAAGCAAAAATATTGTCAAAATGATAACGACGAAGCTGTCAAATGATAAGAAATTTTAAAATTTATGTATTCTTTAAAGAAATTAATAAATTTGATTTCTTTTCAAATTAAATTTTGTATTCAATGGAACGACATATTCAAAACTCAATTTTAAGGGAAGTTTCAAGGTCAAAAATTCCTGCATTTGTCCCATTTTACTAAACGTTTGACATTTGCAAATATTTTATTTACTTACTTAGTGCCTAAGTAAAGTTTCTCCTCCGGGCCCGGCGACGTATTTTGGACGCCATTGGTTCGAAAACCATGGAATTGAGTTACTTTGAAACTCAGGAGTTACTTTGATTTGTAATGTATGAAATCTGCGATCAAAGTAACCCTATTCGATGTAATTCGTAAATATGTTTGTCGGCAAGTTGTAAATTCAATTTAAAAGTCGACGTTTCGTTGTTTATTTAATATTTTTCCTGAAGACATATAGCGACACGTCGACTTTTAATTCAAACGGTCCAATAAAAGTCGACAGCTTTTTTTTAGCACAACTAAACATCGATGATCAAGCGACTTAAAATGTGCCTTCCGAAGAAGTGTACATATATGGTGGTGAGTCTTGATTGTAGACAAACACCTACTTTTTATTGTAAAACGAGTTTGTTTGCAATTTTAATTGTGGCAAAATCTTTTACTTATTGATTTCTCTAACTGATACTGTAGATCGTAGATTCTCAATTTTTCTTTTTGAGTTTGATCCTTCTGCAAAGACAAGCCCGATTGAAGACTGCAATTTGTATTTTACAACGTACCAGGCTACCAAATTCTTGTTGTTCCTTATTTATTCCTAACATACTCCTAGTATCTAATATCCTCCTCCAGATGCTCCCATAGGGATGGACGCTGCAAAGGTTTCTTACTGCCTTGCTTTGGCTCTTCATTTCGTTAATTCAATCGCTTCCAGATGTGTTTCTACCTCTTCTAGCTCTAGCCATCACGTTTTAGTCTACCTTTCTTCTTTTTTCTTTCATTGCAGCTAAGTCATTATAATATTCAATAACCTTCCTTCAGTTAGTCTATCCATCTTATTTTAACCAAAATTCGTTTTAAATTCCTGCTTGTTCTTCTTCTCCTACCGTTGCTTTCTCCTCTTGTTTTGACTACATCATTTGATTTGAAACCATTAATTTCTTGCTCTCCTTACCACATATCTATTCATTCTGTATTCCTAACGTTCTGCTTTCGAAAAGGTTTCCCTTTTTTCATTCCAATATAGCTGTAAGTCCTAAGCAAGTAAAGATGTCCACCTCCTCAAACTAATCTTCCATGTCCTTTGTATACATTTTTAGTTCCAATTTCTACTTATTTTTCGTCTATTTCTTTTTGTTATCAGTCTTAGTTGACTCTCCGTGATAATGTTGACGTAATAAGTTGGATTTGTTTCCAAAACCAAGTTAGTATAGTCGGCGGGGCTCTCCTTACCTCAGCTCTGCTTTAGAGTTTGGTTCGTTTTGGATCGCACCAGAGAATGAGGACTTTCTCGCCTTCTCGTTTTCTTCTTTTCTTCTATAGTACCAATGGTGCTTGATTTGTCTTCCTTCTCATCTATTTCCGTTGAGAATTTTTTGCTCGTCCTTTCCGTTTCATTTCTAAGCGTTACTTTGATCTGTACGCCTACATTTAGAAGTTTCCGGTTTGTTCAATGTTCTGACACATTTTTTTTTATCTCGCAGAGCTCGTCGGGGAGACAAGTTGATGGCTACGACCAACTTCTAGATGTTTATTCCTCCTTTGGCATTCGCCCTATAAACTGGGAAAACGCAGAAAACCCAGTTCAAAAGAGCTGGTATTAATCCGACACATGCATACTCTATCTCTCACATAGAACCCATATGCATCGGGAAGGGGTTCGAAACCACACCTAATAGTTATTCCATCAAGCGTCAAATCCGTTGCAAGCGGACTGAACCAACTGAACTATGCAACTATATTCGTTTCAGTTGTCTTTTGTTTTCGGTTTCCTTTGAAATTTTTTTTCTATGTGCTTTTTAACCCGTACGCTTTATTTTCGTTTGCTCTCAGTAACAATTTGCTAATTTCTTATCCCATTTTCCGCATTTTTGGTCGTTGCTAAATGACGTCTTCTTCATTTTTAACTTGAAGGCCTCCGCGGCCGTTGTTCATAATTGAATTGGCTTTCGGTTGGAACCACGTCACGACTGCTTCTACTGCCGAAGTTTCGTTTACAATTACAGGAGAACTTCCTCGAGGCTACTGCTGCTGCTGGTGGTGTTGCTGCTACTTCTCGTTAGTCGATGAGACTGAATTAGCAGCAACACCATCAGCAGCAGCCCCAAGGAAGTTCTTCTGCAATGGAGAATGAAACATTGGCAGTAGAAATATGACGCAGTTCCAACCGGAAGCCAATTCAATCAATGACGTCTTCTTCCTTTATTGATTTCGACCTTTTCTACAACCATTATCTTACTGTATTTTCTTTTTATTTAATAAAAATTCTTTCTGGTCACCTGCATGGGTAACTTTCTCCCCTTCGCTAGATTTTACTGGAATTTCGAGAATTTTCTTCCTTTCCCTCCAAACATCTGCTACACGTAATTAGTGTATTTCCAACTTGCCTTAATATTACTTACTTTAACCTTTGTCTTGGTTTATATTTCTTAATCTTTTTCCTCATTCCCCTAATTTTATTATTTCTGAAATCTTTCTCATTCTCAACTTGGCCATGATTTGATACCTTCGTTTTTTTACTGATTGATATAGTCATTGCCGTCGTCGCTGTACTCTCCTTGCGGTTCTTCCATATTTTCTCTAATCATTCCGACGCCTTTTTCTTTTTTGTTTTCCGGTTTCTTGCTGCAGTTTTCATCGAATCACTTTTTCGGTCCTTCGTATTTAACCATGCAATTTACTGCACGTTCCTTATTTGTTTTCCAATTTTCGTTATTACCACTTTCGTTCATCTTCTCTTTTTCCAGTATATCTCTGTATTTTATTTTCTTTCTTCCCATAGTCTTGCTACCACCTTTTTTCTTTGTCTTCTTCTGTTTATTTTTTTTTACTGGTATTTAATTGGCTTCGAATGGTGGAAAGAAAGAAAATTCAATTCAAGTCGAAAGAGATTGGAGAAGATGCTGAAAGAGCTTATACCAAAGAGTCATTCAAATATTACCAAAACAACAAAGTCTACAGGGATTGGAACAACCAGCACGATTAAAAAAAAACAAAGAACATGAATTAGGTTTTTATAATTACAAACATTAGTTAAAATAATAAAGAAGGGGAAAGGGTAATTGAATGATGATACTAAGAATACGTGGGTCTGTGGCAGTTCAAATAATTGATTGCAGGTTAACAAAAGGACAGAAATAATGAAGTTCTTGAGTCCTTTTGCTTGTCTTATTTCCCTACACCTTAGACTTGTTTGCCTATTTCTTATCGATATGCAATTTGGTATCTGTACCGTCAGTCATTTTAATTTATTTCTTATCCTCTTTAATAAAAAAAAAAACAAATTGAAACATCCAAGAAATAAAAGCATACCTACAATTTTGGAAATTGAATTAATAAATTAATTTTCACGGAATACCTAAACAGTTCCCCAATAGAACGCTCGAGGGAATTAGGAAAAAAAAAACGTCCAAGTTTATACGCACGGCTTCGCACAGATATTTTAATTTGTTGCTGCCGTCGTCGTTTACAAAACTGTGGTCCGCTTTTTGCCGTCGTGCTTTGCCACTTGAATGAACTGTTCCCATGGGCGGCAAAAACAAATTTCGAGCGAGAGAAAGACGTCAAAATTCCACACACCACACACCGGCAACAAAACGCTTCCTCTTCGCACTTTAGGCAAGCAGAGCGTCGAGGGACCAATCGATTTCGCTCGGATAAAAACACCTGAGAATCTTTGACATACTCGGGAACGAATCCACGTGAGGAGTGTGCAGGTTTAATAAGTGTTTTGGGAATTAGGCACGAAGTTTTCCAGGAAAGTGGTAACAGCAATACCTTCTTGTTGGGGTATTTAGAAATAAAAGAGAGCCTACTCGTTAGATAAACGATAAAAAAATGCTGTGCCTAAAGATTAGCCCTCGAGGCACACCTAACTGGAGGCAATATTTAATATTTTTGTTTTGAAACTGTGTAGAATTGAATGCTTGATCAATTTACTTGTATTTTGCAAATGAACTTGTGATTGAAATAAAAAATGTACACGGGGATGATGAAAAATTTTGTTAAATAAAAATTAACACAATATGGCATTGAAAATCGCGCTTAAATGTGCCCGAGGAATAACAATAGAAGCGATAACATTAACAGGAGCGTTTTGAAATAATAAAAATTATCACACTGCAAAAGTGATTGATACGATAACATTATCCTGCGACTGCCCACTTAGATTAGTAGTTTTATGACTTCCTTCCTTAGGCTTCCTTCTAGGTATCGTAGCAAAAATTATAAATTTCCTTTAAAAAAAAGAAACCTCTGAGTTCCTGAATGTTTATGTAAAAATGAATTTTTTCGCTTCCTTTTGAATGCCCTTCTTTAATCAATTTTCGCCCCTCCCAACCAATTATATTTTATCCTCGTAAATCCATACATACGTTCTGCCTGCGCTAAGTTTTCTTCTGCCTTTTCTTACAGAAAATTTCGCTTCCAGTTTTATGTAATTGCCCTTGTATTATACTTGTCACGATTGGCTCTGCATCATCTTTAAACTGTGTAATAAACTGTCTTGTTAAAGCATCGTATACCAACCATCTAATGAACTTTTAAGTGTTTCATTACGGTCGGTAGAAATCTCTGTGCTTGTTGTCTGTCCATAATCCTTAGGCCATAAAACACTATGAAACATGACATAATCTGTGGCAGATGTACAACATGGTTTGAAAAAAGTTTCAGTTTTAAGTGATTTATATCGGAAGCTTTATTTGGAGAGAAAAGACAAATAAGTTTGGAAGTTGGGGGCCAAAGGTCCTAAGCGAAATCACCGAAGGAAAACAGGCGGAACGATGGAAAATGGAGAAGAAACAGAACTTCATTCAAGTTAAGACATACCTTTACCCTCCATAACCTACGATAAGATACGTACGTAAATAGAATTCGAATTAATGAGGAAGAGGAAAATGTTAATTTAATTTTTTTAACGGACCGGATTGAAGGACCATAACTGCTGATGATGACTGAAGCCTAGTTATACAATTTCTATTTAATTTTAAGTCAAAGCTTAAATCATTAAATAATTGCTGAAATAATCGTTGTTATTGGCATTGTACAGATGGGCCTAAGAGGTATACATCAACGATATTCTGGATATTCCTTAACCTAAAAAAAATCCCAATATTCCAATAACTAAAACTCCCTCAAAAAATATAATAAAAAATGTACAAGTTAACGGAATTAGGTAAATCAACCCCTCCTCCTCATATTGGCATTGATAAAACAATCATCCCAAGAAGGATTAGAAGAATTCGAAGCGAACAAATTAGGGTACTAGGCCCATTACTGTTTACATTAGTGACAAGCGAAGTTGTGAGAAAAACAAAAGCAAATATGCAGTAATGATTATAAGGGTACACAACATAAGGATCGCTGGGCGAAAGTTGGAACAAGTAAAAAAAAATTGAACCATAATGGAAGCGAATGGAAGATTGAACGCCAAAATAACTGAGTGTACAAATAAAACCGGAAGCTTACTATTCAAACAACCAAAGAACGAATTTCAAGTTAGAAAATTGCACCGAAAAACAGTAAAGAAAATAACAATACCCACATGGACCCTCCGTGGAAAGTAGGATAAAAGCAACAGAATTGAGAAAACAAAGACCGACTTAGAAACGAGACGTTGGGATAGTAAAGGGGAACAAAACCATGGGGGAAATTTTAGAGGAGTGGCCATGCGTATGGTTTGGACACATCCACCAATGATCTACAACAAGAAACAGAGAAGGCAAATAGTGTTAGGTAAAAACAAAAGAAAAGGATGGGGCAAAGCATAAAAACAACAGCCAACAAAAGCGATGGATACCAAAGTTTTAATCCCAGATAAGAACAAGTGAATAAAATTGTACAAACGCTCTACCCATTAGTAAGGATAAAAAAGAAGAACGAGTGGAATAAAAATAAATTATGTTCTTGTCTGAATTTCGATGTTCTTCTGTTATGGAATCGTTATGGAATCGATTGGAAACTTATTCTTGCTTTGCTTTGGAGTGTACACAAAAAATAACTAAAAAAATCGAAATCTGTTGTACACTCGTTTTTCATTTGTTTCTTTTAGCTTTTAATTTTGAAATTTTAATAGATTCTTCTTTCGCCTTGGAACGTACACAAAAAAAAACACAACAAAATCGAAATTTGTTCTGCACTCTTTCTTTTTGCTTTTAGTTTTAACAGTGAAAAAAAAATGCAGGCGACGAATGAATTTCGATGTTCTTTTGTTTTTTTTCTTTTCTTTTAACGAATCTGAAATTCTTGAAGGCTTCTGCGGCAGAAAAGATTGTTAAATTTACTGTCTAAAGATAGCAAAGACTGTTAAGCGATAGCGAAGACTATCGAGCAATACCGAAGAGACTGTCAAACGAAAGCGAAAAAATTGTCAAAACGAAACCCCGAGGCTGTCAAACGATAAGAAATGTTAAAATTTGTGTATTCTTTAAAGATTATTGCAGATCTTGTCGGAGAGAGGAACTACGACCAACTTCTAGATGTTTATTCTTCCTTCTGAATTCGCCCTATAAACTGAGGAAACTCAGAAAACCCAGTTCAAAGGAGCTGGTATGAATTCGAAATACTATCCGACACATAGAACCCATATGCACCAGGAAGGGATTCGAAACCACACCTAACAGGTGCTCCGTTGTCAGCGAACTCAACCAACTGAGCTAAGCAACTATATTCGTTGCAGCTTTCTTTTGTTTTCAATTTCCTTCAAAATGTTCTTAATCCTTACGTTTTATTTTCGCTTACTCTCAGTAACAATTTCTCTTTGGTAATTTCTTATTCATTCCATTTTCCGCTTTTTTGATTGTTGCCAAATGACATCTTCGTCACTTTTAACTTGAAGGCTTCTGCGACCGTTGTCCATAATTGAATTGGCTTCTGGTTGGAACCGCGTCACTACTACTTCTACTGCCGATCTTTCCTTGCATTGCAGAAGAACTTCCTCATGGCTGCTGCTGCTGCTGGTGGTGTTGCTGCTACTTCTCGTTAATCGATGAGACTTTTTCCAAAACTACAGTGACATTTCCTTTGTCTGCGGAGAGTATGACTATGTCTGGGTTAGTTTTCAGGGTTTTGAGAGCTTGAAATTCAGCTTTTTTACAGTTTGGTTTAAGGGGTTTGGCTGTTTTTAGAATTTTGGAATTTTCGTGACAAATTTTCAGCAATGTGAGAAGGAAGTTTAATAAGGATGGATCAACTCCAGTTATGATGCCATCAATGGGTATCGTTTTTGGTGTTATGGCGAAATTTGGGCCTTTGGAGAGGACGGAGATTTCGTTTTCGATTAAGGGATAGCAGGATTTGTTTATTCATAATGACCATTGGGTGGTTGTTTGGAAACCAAATGATTGAATTTACGAATGTGGGTACTAGTGGTGTTCACGGGTGCAGATGGTAGGTGAATCTGTCAATTAGTTGCCAGTCCGTTGTGGTGAGAGTATTAGAAAGTTCTAGATGAAGGCATAATATTGCAGCAGAGAGACTGGAAAGTTGATACTGGGTAAACTGGATGCGTCCTCGAACTAAGGCCAAATTCGTGCGTCGAAGAATTTTGTTAGAAGTATGGGTTTTGATATGGCGTTTGACGGTTAGAAAAGTAGGTATTACGTGGTTGTCACGACAACGAACAAGAAAAGTTAAAGAGCAAATGAGACTATCTCAGCGACTAACGAGAAGTAGCAGCAACAACAACACCGTCAACCGCAGCAACACTGCCAGCAGAAGCAGCAACCCTGAGGAAGTTCTTCTGCAATGGAGAATGAAACGTGACACGGTTCCAACTGGAAGCCAATTCAATTATGGACAACGGCCGCGGAAACCTTCATGTTATATTAAGTAGAAGACAGGACAGCTGGGACAACTTCGAGAAGTAGCAGCAACACCACCAGCAGTAGCAACACCGCCGGCAGCAGCAGCAGCAGCAGCACTGAAGAAGTTCTTCTGCAATGGAGAACAAAACGTCGACAGTAGAAAGAGGTGACGCGGTTCCAACCGGAAACCAATTCAGTTAAGCTTAAATTCGTTGTGTAGTCGATTGAAACTAGTTTTTGTTTTGCTTTGAAGTGCACAATAAAACAATCAAATCAAAATTGTTGTGCACTGAAGGGTACACTAAAACAACAAAATAACCCTTTTTCAGCTTTCATTTTGTCACTTTTGCTTTTGGTTTTGAACTTGGATATTCTTTTGTTTTATTTTCCCTTCGTTTTAAAAAGAAGTTGAAATTCGTTATGGAATCAGATTGAATTTTGTTCTTGTTATACCTTGGAGTGTGCACAAAAATAAAACACAACAAAATCGAATTTTTTTGTGCACTAATTTTTATGTTTTGTTTCTCTTTTGCATTTACTTTCGAATAAAAAAAAGCAGGCGACCAAAGAATTATGTTATTGCCTGTATTTCGATGTTTTTTTGTTTCCTCTTTCCTTTCTTTTAAAGTTGAAATTCAGAATGGAATGGAATGGAATCGGATTGAATTTTGTTCTTGCTTTTGCCTTGGAGTGTATGCAAGAAAAAGACAACAAAATCGAAATTTGTTGTGCACTCATTTTCGTCTTTTATTTCTCTTTTGCTTTTACTTTTGAATGGAAAAAAAAGCCGGCAACCAAAGAATTACGTCATTGCCTGTATTTCGACGTTCTCTTGTTTCTTTTATCCTTTCTTTTAAAGTTAAAATTCGTTATGGAATCGGATTGAATTGTGTTCTTGTTTTGCCTTGGAGTGTATACACAAAAAAAAATACAACAAAATCGAAATTTGTTTTGCATTCATTTTTGTCTATTGTTTCTCTTTTGCTTTTATTTTTGAATAAAAAAAAAGCAAGCGACCAAAGAATTATGTTATTGCCTGTATTTCGATGTTCTTTTGTTTCCTCTTACCTTTCTTTTAAAGTTGAAATTCGGAATGGAATGGAATCGGATTGGATTTAGTTCTTGTTTTAGCCTTGGAGTGTATACAAGAAAAAAAAGTACAATAAAATCGTAATTTGTTGTGCACTCTCTTTTGTGTTTTGTTTCTTTTTGTTTTTATTTTGGATGAAAAAAAAAATGCAGGCGAATTTCGATGTCTCCTAAATTCCGATATTCTTTTGTTTTCCCCTTTTTTTTTTAATGAAGTTGAAATTCGTTATCAAATCGCATTGAAACTTGTTCGTGTTTTGATCGGTCAACAAAAAACACAAGAAAATCGAAGTATTTTGTTTTGTTTTTAATTTTGGACGAAAATTTGAATTCTTTTGTTCAATTTCACTTCTTCAAACGAAGTTCATACTCGCATTAATTACTTCGCAAAATCACTTTATTTTGTGATCCCGTTTATTTTTATTGACTGATTGGTGACATCGCGACAACGTCAAATTAAACACTTCGCACTTAACCTCACTTAACCTCAAAGAAAATTGTTATTCACTCTTTTGTTGTTTGCTTTCTAATGAACATCGAAAGGTTTGTTACAAACGATCGGACAACAATTTATTTATTTATTTGACAGCTTAACAGATTAACTTAACCTCAAAAAAATGTTATACTCTTTTGTTTTCTTATAATCGATTGGACAACAATTTATTTATTAATTTTACAGCTTGTCAGGTTAACTTAATTTCAAAAGAAGATGTTGTACATTTTTGTTTTCTTATAATCGATCGGACAACAATTTATTTATTAATTTGACAGCTTGTTATGTTAACTTAACCTCAAAAAATGATAAACTCCTTTGTTTTTTTATAAACGATCGGACAGCAATTTATTTATTTATTTGACAGCTTGTCAGGTTAACTTAACCTCAAAAAAATTATTATTCACTTTTTTGTATTTTTCCTTCTAATAAATATCGAAAGTTTTGTTACAAACAATCGAACAACAATATATTTATTTATTTGACAGCTTGTCAGATTCACTTATCCTCAAAAAAATTGTTATTCACTCTTTTCTTTTTTTTGCTTTCTAATAAACATCAAAAGCTTTGTTATAAACAATTGAACAACAATTTATTTATTTATTTGACAGCTTGTCAAGTTAACTTAACCTCAAAAAAAAGTTATATTCTTTTGTTTTTTTTTTTATAAACGATCGAACAACAATCTGTTTATTCATTTGACAGCTTGTCAGATTCACTTATCCTCAAAAAAAAACTTTATTCACTCTTTTGTCTTTTTGCTTTCTAATAAACATCGAAAGTTTTGTTATAAACAATCAAACAATAATTTATTTATTTATTTGACAGCTTTCTAATGAGCATAGAAAACTTTGTTATAAATGATCGGACAACTATTTATTTATTTGACAGCTTTCTAATGAGCATAGAAAACTTTGTTATAAATGATCGGACAACTATTTATTTATTTGACAGCTTGTCAGGTTAACTTAATCTCAAAAAAATTGTTGTACTCTTTTGTTTTCTTATAATCGATCGGACAACAATTTATTTATTTGACACCTTGTCAGGTTAACTTAACATAAAAAAAATGTTATATTCTTTTGTTTTTTTTTATAAGCGATCGGACAGTAATTTATTTATTTATTTGATAGGTTGTCAGGTTAACTTAACCTCAAAAAATGCTATACTCTTTTGTTTTTTTTTTATATAAACGATCGGACAATTTATTTATTTATTTGACAGTTTGTCAGGTAAACTTAATCACAAAAAAATTGTTATACTCTTTTGTTTTTTTATAATCGATCGGACAACAATTTATTTATTTATTTGACAGCTTGTCAGGTTAACTTAACATCAAAAAATTATTTGACAGCTTGTCAGGTTAACTTAACCTCAAAAAAAATGCTATACTCTTTTGTTTTTTTTTTATAAACGATCGGACAATTTATTTATTTATTTGACAGTTTGTCAGATTAACTTAACCTAAAAAAAAATGTTATACTCTTCTGTTTTTTTTCTTTTTATAAACGATCGAACAACAATTTATATATGTCACAGCTTGTCAGATTCACTTAATTTCAAAAAAAAAATTGTTATTTGCTCTTTTATAAAAAAGAGTATTTTTTAACCACATTTAAATGTGCCATTTTCACTTAGAATATTCTATCACAAGAGCTACCGTCAAAGTAAATTTGTCGTGATTTGCCACGGATTTTAATATCACCGATCGTAAGAGTACGTCGCATAAAAAAATCCACGTAGAGAAGAAGTGAAGAAAAAAAAACTGAAAGCCGCGTCGTATACTCACGCGTAAACGGTCTCCAAATAAAGCGAACACAAAAGAGAGAGGCAACAAGAAATGCTTACAACACCTCGTCATATTTTTGAGATCTAATGAAGTATACCTTTTTAACACATGATATCAATCTCTATCAATCATTATTGATTCTACAAGCGGCAAATCTTTTATAATCTCGGACCTACCTCGAAGCCTCGATCACTGATTGACTTTAAAAATATATTACCGCATCGCTACAATGAGATTTAAAAAATATCTTACGTGATAATTACGGCGGGATTTTAAATGCCGCGCGCAGTACATAATAATAATAAGAAGAAGAAGAAGAAGTAGAAGAAAAAAACGAGGTTAATTAGCTTTTCTCTGCGGCAAGGATAAATCTCGCATGGCATTACCGTTCTCTCAAATTAAAAATTAAACGACGGATTTTTCTCCAAAAACAAAAAAAAAAAACAATTGCAACTAAATTAAAGGTTTTTGATTATTGCATAAATAACGAGAGACGTAAAATATTGTTGTAGGAGTAAACAATGCAAGGCATACAGTTAATTACTTCTTCGAACGTTCGTTCGGTAAAGCTCGAATTAATTAAATTTCAAACTATCGATTGTTTTGCACTTTGGAATAATTGAAGTAATTTAATCTTCGGTAATGAACTTGTTAGTAAACAACATGAGACAATGTCGTTATCAAATTCTCTGCAAACAATCCGGCCTAATCTCAACGTTTAAGCTCCCATTATAAGTGTATCGCGCGTAGGTTGTCAAGTTCTAATTAAAACTTGTTACGCTAAATTTCAAACAGCAAGTAGCTGATGTAATCAAGAGTTTTCAATTAGTTATTTCACATATTGTTTGAGGAAATGTGTTTTCCTAAAGCATCACAAGACCTAATCACTGATGCAAGTGTTTCAACGTCCCCAGAAGTGAGAAAATGGCTTTTTATGTATGTACAGTAGCGAGCAAATAAAATTGGTCGTTAATGCATTCACGATCTACAAAAAGCAAAAAATAAGAGGTTATCTACGAAAGAAAGAAAGTTTTGTTCTCTTGCTTTATTTTCAAGACGATCGTCTTTTGTTATTTCAGTTGATTTTACTATTGTTTTTTTTTATAAACGACTATCTTTTGTTTTTTCTTTTGCTAATATTTTGTGTTTTTTTCTATATTCTTGAAATTTGCTTTTTTTTATTTTCCTCATTTTTAAGTGTTTTGTTCTCTTGTTTTATTTTCAAAACGATTGTCTTTTGTTATTTCACTTGCGATTCATTTTCTTTATAAATTCTTTATAAACGATTGGCTTTTATCTTTTTTATATTCGCATTAATTGTTTCGTTCTCTTGTTTCATTTTCAAAACGGTAGTTTTTTGTTATTTCAGTTGATTTTTATTTTCTTTATAAACAACTGGATTTTCTTTTTTCTTTATGATCTTTTATTATTATTATTATTATTATTATTATTATTATTATTATTATTATTATTATTATTATTATTATTATTATTATGTTTTATTTTCAAGACGATCGTCTTTTATGAACGATCGTCTTTTGTTTTTGTTTTTCGTTACAATTGTTTTACGTTGTTGTTTTTGAAAATTGCTATTGTTTCTTTTTAATTTTCCTCTTTTTAATTGTTTTGTTCTTTTGTTCTATTTTCAAAACGATCTCCTTCTTTTGCCATTCATTTCTTTTATAAGTGATTGGCTTTTGTTTTTGTTTGTTCTTTTCGTAATCATTAAAGTTTTGTGTTGTTTTCAGTTGGTTGTTGAAATCCGCATATTATTTTTTTTGTTTTCCTTGTTGTAATTGTGTTGCCCTCTTATTTTATTTTCAAAACGATTATCTTTTACTATTTCAGATGTTTTAGTATTCATTTCCTTTATAAACGATTGTCTTTTGTTTTTGTTCTTGATCACTAATGTATTACTTTGTTTCCTGTATTTCAATTGTTTCGCTATTCATTTTGTTTGTAAATAATTGTCTTTTGTTTTCTTCGTCGTAAATGTTTCGCTTTGTTTTCTGCTTGTTCTTGAAATTCGTTTTCGATTTTGGTTTTAATTTACTCGTTTTAAATCGTTAATGTTTTGTGTTGTTTTCTGTTAGCTTCTGAAAGTCGCTTTTGTTTTATGTATTTTTCTAGTTTTTGAGTTGATTTGCTATTAATTTTCTTTATAAATGATTGTCTTTTGTTTCGTTATTCTTTGATCTTTTCGTCATCGTTAATATTTTGCGTCGTTTTCTGTTGATTCTTGGAAGGAGCATTTTGTTTATATTTCGTCGCTTTAATTGTTTTGTTCTCTTGTTTTATTTTCAAGACGATCACCTTTTGTTATTTCACTTGTTTTGTGATTAAGTTTCTTTATATACAACTGCCTTTTGTTTTTTTTTTAATGTTCCTCGCTTTAATTGCTTCGTTCTCTTGTTTTATTTTCAGAACGGTAGTCTTTTGTTATTTCATTTTCTTTATAAATAACTGAATTTTCTTTTTTCATTTTGATCTTTTATTATTATTATTATTATGTTTTATTTTCAAGACGATCGCCTTTTATAAACGATTGTCTTGTTTTTGTTTTTCGTCATAAATGTTTTACATTGTTTTCTGTTTGTTTTTGAAAGTTGCTTTCGTTTTGCTCTTTAATTTTCCTCATTTTAATTGTTTTGTTTTCTTGTTCTATTTTCAAAACGATCTCCTTTTGACATTCATTTTCTCTATAAGTGATTGGCTTTTGTTTTTGTTTGATCTTTTCGTAATCATTAATGTTTTGTATTGTTTTCTGTTGGTTCTTGAAATCCGCATAATGTTTTTTTTTGTTTTCCTTGTTGTTATTATGTTAGTTTCGAAACGATAATCTTTTGTTATTTCCGATATTTTGTTATTCATTTTCTTTAGAAACGATTGTCTTTTGTTTTTGTCTTTTGTCACTAATGTTTTACGTTGTTTTCTGTATTTCAGTTGTTTCGTTATTCATTTTGCTTAGAAAACATTTTTTTATTTTCTTCGTCATTAATATTTTGCTCTGTTTTCTGTTTGTTCTTGAAATTAATTTTCGGGTTTGTTTTTATTTTACTCGTGTTAATTGTTTTGTTTTATCTTAAAAACGATGGGTTATTTCAGTTGTTTTCCTATTTATTTGTTATATCTTTTGTTTTTTTATCTTTTCGTCATCGTTAATATTTTGTTGATTGCTGAAATTCGCTTTTGTTTTTTGTTTCCTCGTTTTAATTGATTTGTTTTTTTTTGTTTTATATTCAAAACGATCGCCTTTTTTTATTTTACTTATTTTGCTATTCATTTTCTTTATAAACGGCCGTCTTGTGTTTTTTTTTAAATTTTCCTCGCTTTAATTGTTTTGTTCTCTTGCTCCTTTTTCAAAACGGTCGTCTTTTGTGATTTCAGTCGATTTTCATTTTCTTTGAAAACGAATTTCTGAAATTTCCAATTTCTTTTTTTTATATTTTCCTCATTTTAATTTAATCACCTTTTATTGTTGCAATTGTCTTGTCATGCATTTTTTTTTATAAACGATTGTCTTTTATTTTTGTTTCTCGTCGCTAATGTTTCAAGTTCGTTTTTGAAATTGCTTTTGTTTTTTTTTAATTCTCCTCAATTTAATTGTTTTGTTTGCGATCTTCTTTTATTATTTCAGTTGTTTTGCTATTCGTTTTCTTTATAAAACGACTTGCTAATGTTTTGCTTTGTTTTCAGCTGATTCCTGAAATTCGCATTTCATTTTTTTTTGCCTGGCTTTTAATCGCTTTGTTCTCTTGTTTTATTTTCAAAAAGACGATTGGTCTTTTGTTATTTCAGTTGATTTTACTATTGTTTTTTTTTTTATAAACGATTGTCTTTTTTTTTTTTCACTAATATTTTGAGTTTTTTTCTTTCTTATTGAAATTTCCTTTTTTATATTCCTCATTTTAATTGTTTTATTTTTATAAACGACTGTCTTTTGTTTTTTGTTCTTTCGTTGCTAATATTTTGTGTACTTTTTTATTCTAGAAATTCCTGCCTTTTTATCTTCCTCATTTGAATTGTTTTGTTATTTTGATTTATTTTCAAAACAATCGGTTTTTATTATTTCAGATAATTTTACTATTAGTTTTTTTTTTTTTTTTAATAAACGACTGTCTTTTGTTTTTTCTTTTATCTTTTCGTCGCTAATATTTTGCATTCTTTTTCTTTATTCTTGAAAGTCAATTTTTTTCCTCATTTAAATTGTTTTGTTCTCTTGTTTCATTTTCAAAACGAAGGTCTTTTGTTATTTGAGTTGATTTTGTTATTCATTTTCTTTATAAGTGTTTGCTTTTCCGTTTTCTTTCAACTTTTCGTAATTTTTTTTTTGTTTTCATCCTTAAGACGATCGCCTTTAGCAAGACCGCTATTCATTTTCTCTCTTTAGTTTTTTTTTCGCATTCTTGCTCATTTCAGTAGTTTCTTCTTCTTTCTTGTTTTATTTTTAAAATATCGCTTTTTTCAATAGTTTAATGGAAACTCGCTTTTGTATTTTATTTAGGCATTGTCTTGTTTAATTTGTTGCTTTATGTTGTATGTTGTTCGCATCGCAAGTTATTTCTCTCTTTACTTTCAATTCGATTGTCTTCTGTTCCTTTTCTTTAATAACGTTTAATTTGCTTTCGTTTTTCATTTTGTGCTTTTTTTTTATTTTCTCTTTTTTGATCTATCCAAAAAGTTGCTCTGTGATTGCAAGGCCAAAAGTTATTATATAAAATCAAGTAAATTGAGCGAATTCATTAACGAAGGGGTGTTTATCACTGTAATTCCCGTACTTTATGCATTTTGTTCTTTTTTTTAAATTAGAAAACCGAGTCTGACGATAAATTGGAATTAAAGTTTTCCAACATCTCGCCCGTGAATGATACAATAAACAACATTAAGTTATTTATACCGCGGACACGATATTCAATATATTTTCAACAAATATAAACGGCCCGTATTATACGTATTGTTGGGGCCCCGGACTGTATGAGTTATTTAACTCGGATCAAGTCGACCGCGTACAAACAACAATGCGCGCAAAGAATACCGACAGTCATTCTATTTCAGAGCCGTATTGTGTTATATTTGGCGTCAGGCAGACGAATTTAATTGGGCATTGAAAGAGAGAGAACGCGCCGAAAGTTACAAGCAGTAATTTTCTTGATTTTTTTTTCTGTCTCGCTTACTTGATTTAGGCCGCGCGCTCTGGTTAGGGTCAATTAATCGGAACCGAGTGTGAAAGGTATTGTTTTACCGATTGCTGAATAAAACAAAAATAAATGAATACAAAATAAAAATATGCCGGGTAGAGAAAGAGAGAGAAATTGGCGGACCAATCTTGGTGTGCTTCGAGCGGGTCTGATTTGCCCTGAAATAAACGAAGTACGGTCCAATGACCGCACACGCTGCGGCGTTTCCTTAATTGATTTGAGATGTGGTTGGACTGCATGTATGTATGTATACATATACCTACAAAGGCTGACCAAGTCAGATTTATAATCAGTTAATTATTTTATGTTGTTGCTTTTAGCGGTTTCGACACCTACGTTTTTCTTCTTCGCTGGCTTAACAGGCGTACGTGTACACATACTAATTTCTTATGCGAGGTATGTGTACACCTAACATCTGGATACCAGATGAAAATTTATACCCCCAACATAATTTAGAAACTAAAAAAAAAAGAAAACAAATCGGTGATTATTCAAACTGATCCCAGGACGAATTTCCATAAAACGGACACAAATTGACTAACGGAAAAGAATTAGAGAAAAACAACTAATTAACAAACTTATGGTTTCCTGATTGGTAGAAAGTCATCTAAGAGTTAATTGCTGTTGCGTGTTGGTTTTCGAAACCTTTTTTTCTACGTTGGTGATTGGGATGGGTACCAGAAAGGATCGTGTATTTTTCGACACAAAATTGTATTATATTTATTTCCTTATTTATGTTTGTGTGGCAATAAAAGGAAATGCCGAGTGATCAAATGAAAGAACGGTTTTCGACGATCCAATAAAAATGGGAAAAAAAAATAAAATTTCTAAAGAAAGTAACAAAAAAAAAACAAACGACGATCGTAACAGAAAATTAAAACTCAAAAATGAATCCCTGATTATTTAAATTCTAAAAAATAATATAAACAATTAGAAACAAAAAATTAAGAAGGTTTTTGACGATCCAGTAGAAATGGAAGAATTAAAATTCCTAAAGAAAGTAAGAAAAACAAAAGACGATCGTAATAAAAAATGAAAACTCAACGATAAATCCCTGACTCTTTAATTTCTGCAAAATAGGAAACGATTAGAAATGAAAAAGAACAGTTTTTGACACCCCAATAAAAATGGAAGAAAAATTAAAATTCCTAAAGAAAGTAAGAAAAAAAAAGACGATCGCAATAAAAAATGAAAACTCAACGATAAATCTCCGACGCTTCAATTTCTGCAAAATTGTAAATGATTAAAAACAAAAAATGAAGAACTGTTTTTGACGATCCAATAAATATTGGAAAAAAAATAAAATTTCTAAAGAAAGTAACAAAAAAAAACAAACGACGATCGTAATAGAAAATTAAAACTCAAAAACAACGCTGATTATTTAATTTCTGAAAAATAGTAAAAAATTGAAAACAAAGAAACAACGGTTTTTGATGATTCAATAAAAATTTAAAAAAAAATTAAAATTCCTAAAGAAAGTAAGAAAAACAAAAGACGATCGTAATAAAAAATTAAACAATAAATCCCTGATTATTTGAATTCTGAAAAATAGTAAACAACTGAAAACAAAAAATAAAGAACGGAAATGGAAAAAAAAAATTTTCTAAAGAAGTAACAAAAAAAAACAAATGACGATCGTAACAGAAAATTAAGCTCAACAATAAGTCCTAACGTAAGTAAGAAAAACAAAAGACAATCATAATAAAAACTTAAAATAAAAAAAAATGAATTCCTGACTATTTAATTTCTGCAAAATAGTAAACAATTAGAAACAAAAAATTAAGAACGTTTTTGACGATCCAATAGAAATGGAAGAATTAAAATTTCTAAAGAAAGTAATAAAAACAAAAGACGATCGTAATAAAAAATGAAAACTCAACGATAAATCCCCGACTCCTTAATTTCTGCAAAATAGTAAATGATTATTAAAAACAAAAAATGAAGAACGGTTTTTGATGATCCAATAAATATGGTAAACAAATTTAAATTTCTAAAGAAAGTAACAAAAAAAAACAAACGACGATCGTAATAGAAAATTAAAATTCAAAAATAAACCTGATTAATTAATTTCTGAAAAATAACAAACAATTGAAAACATAGAAAGAACGGTTTTGACGACTCAATAAAAATGGGAAAAAAATTAAAATTCCAAGAAAATAAGAAAAACTAAAGAAGATCGTAATAAAAAATGAAAGCTCAACAATAAATCCCTCATTATTTGAATTCTGAAAAATAGTAAACAACTGAAAACAAAAAATGAAGAATGGAAATGGAAAAAAAAAATAAAATTTCTAAAGAAGTAACAAAAAAACAATTGACGATCGTTATAGAAAATTAAACTCAAAAATAAATCCCTGATTATTTAATTTCTGCAAAATAGCAAACGATTAAAAACAAAAAATGAAGAACGGTTTTCGACGATCCAATAAAAATGGAAAAAAATATTAAATACCTAAAGTAAGTAAGAAAAACAAAAGACAATCATAATAAAAAGTTAAAACTCAAAAAAAAAATTAATCCCTGACTATTTAATTCCTGCAAAATGGTAAACAATTAAAAATAAAAAAAATAAGAATGTTTTTGATACGAGTGAAATAAGTGAAGGAGAGCGGTTTGAAAATAAAACAAGAGAACAAAACAATTCAAACGAGGAAATTAAAATTAAAACGAAAAGCGAATTTCAAGAACAGGAAACGACTAAAACAATAGCGACGAAGAAAAAAAAACAAAAGACAATCGTTTATAAAGAAAATCAATACCAAAACATCTGAAATAAAAAAAGATGATCGTTTTGAAAATAAAACAAAAGAACGACACAATTACGACTAGGAAAATAAAATGAAGAAATAAAATGCGGATTACAAGAATCAACAGAAAACAGTATAAAAAACAAATCACAATCGTTCAGAGATAAAACAAAAATTAAAACAAATGCCAATTAAAACGCGATTAAAAAAAGAAGAACGAAAGATGATCATTTCAAAAAGAAAATTCAAAACAAAGAGGAAAAACAATTGCAATAAAATCGCTGAATCGAAACACCGAATGAATAAGAAAACAAAAACGATAGTCGAAATTTCGAAAATAAAATAAAAAAAGGCACAACTGAAAAACAGAAACAAATTACACGCAGTTAAAAAAAGAAACAGAAAACGATCATAGAAGTACTCATATGTATAAATAAAATAAATAAATAAATAACAAAAACGTGTGCCAAGATTAAAAATGGCCGAAAAGATCAAAGAAAAAACAAAAGACAATTGTTCATGAAGAAAACTAATAGCAAAATAACTGAAATAACAAAAGGTGCTCGTTTAGAAAACGAAGTTGGAAAAGAAAACAACTGAAACGAGCAAATTAAAGGAAAGGAAAAACAATGCGAAATATTAACGACGAAATAATCAAAGGAAAAGAGAACTACAATCTACTATAAAGAAAATGAATAACGAAACAAAGAGAACAAAACAATTCACTCGTTTCAGTTGTTTTGTTCTCTTCTTTTATTTTCAAAGCCAGCACCGTTTGTTATTCATTTACTTCATATACAGTTGTCGTTTGTTTTTTTTTTTAATCTTTCGGTCAGTATTTTTCGTAGTTCTTCGTTTGTTCTTGAAACAACTCGTTTTTGTTTTTTATTATTTTGTTTAATATGCAGATTGTATTGCAGGTATTTCTCACTTTAGTTTCGGTACAATTATCATCTTCCTTTTCTTTAACTGCGTCTAATTTATTTTTGTTTTTCATTAATTACTTATTCTTACGCCGTTTCGTTTCAGCGATTGTTTTTATAGTAATTGTTTTACCTCTTTATATGTATATATATATTTTTTGAAAGTTTGTCTCTTTCATTCCTCTTTTTTTTCTATTGCGTTTTAATTGACACATGTTTTCTGTTTGCTTTTATTCTTGTTTTCTTTTCGAACGATTGTGATTTGTTCTTTTATTAACCGCATTTTAATGGGAGTTTGGTTTTCGGTTTTTACTTCTTTTCTTAATTCAATGTTTTGATTTTTTTTTTAAATTTACTTAATTACGCTCAAAAATCTTTTACTTTTTGAACTTAATTCTTTGTTGTCGATTATTTTTGCGTTTCGTTTTCTTGCGAATATAGCGTCTTTTGTTTTTTCTTTTTTTAAATCAGTTTTGCCACTCTCTATAATTTTTTTTTGGACATTGTTACTTTTTCTTTCAATCAGAGTTTACATGATTTCTTGATAAGGAAACGAGAGTCGAAATTTCGAAAATAAAATAAAAAAGGCACAACTGAAAAACAAAAACAAATTATACGCAGTTAAAAAAAAGAAATAGGAAACGATCACTTGTTTTCTATTTGCTTTTATTCTTGTTTTCTCTTCGAACGATTGTGATTTGTTCTTTTATTAACCGCGTCTTAATGGGAGTTTGTTCTTCAGTTTTTATTTCTTTTCTTAATTCAATGTTTTGATTTTTTTAAATTTATTTAATTAGACTCTTAATTCTTTGTGGTCAATTATTTTTGCGCTTCGTCTTCCTGCGAAGAAAACGTCTTTTGTTTTTTCTTTTTTAATTTTTTAAATCAGTTTTGCCATTCTTTATCATTATTTTTTTCTTGACATTATTACTTTTCCTTTCAATCAGAGATTTCTCGATAAATTACGTTGAATTATTTTGAGTTTTCTTTTTTCTACGAAGATAGTCGTTTCATTTTTTTGTAAAATGCGGAATAAAAAAGCAAACTAATAATAACTTCATTTAATTTTTTGAAAGCAATTTCGCATTTCTGAGATGAACCAAGAACCTGGCAGACTCTTTCCTCGATTTGAAATAAACATCATAATCTGCGTGTATAAAAATCCCTAACAAACTATCCGTCACTGATTCGAAAGCATTCAACGGACTTAATTAAAAAAAAAAAAACTTATAATAACAGTACGTCTTTACAAGTAAAGAAAACGGAGACGAGAAAAATATGAAGAACGGCAACGGCAGTGGAACATTTCGAAGAACAATCGTCGGTGCACTCAGGCAAGCGCATGATGGGAACGCTTTTTATTGCCAGTTTAAATCATTAGTGGAACTTAAAGAGTAATGGCGTTCTTTAATGGGCAATCTTCATTTCAATGGCGTTATCTGTAGTATGACGACATCATTTAAAGATATATTAAGCCAAAGTGTTCTCTTAAGGAAAACCATTAAACGCTCTCTGTACCATAGCTTTTGATCGATGGTATTTGATGTAAAAAATATTAATTCCTCTCTTTGATTTGTAAATGTAAATCCTCAAAAAACATCCATTTATTTTCAGCACAATTTATTTTCAAATGGACACCTGTATAGATGATAGCATTTCTTAATTTGAATATTATTATTATTTTTAAATATTCAGCAGGCGAAATTCGTTTTACACACGAAAAATTAATCACGGAAACACTCTCTGCACCATACGACGACCTAATCTGCAACCTCCTGCCTGAAAATACAAAAGTGCAAAGGCACCGCCTGTTAGCCCCAGGCACGGCCGTAATGGGCTGGATTTTAGCGTATTAGGAATAACGTCGACATGGTCCGTCGTAAGGAGAAAATGCATCAGGTGTGACCTCATAAAACCCCGGCGATAAATAAAATATCAGGAGTGCAAGAACGGAAGGACGGACGGACGGATGGGGGCAAGAAAAAAATCGAAGACGTTTATATTAAAAATCGTACAGCTATCGGAAAGGCAAAAAAGCTCGAGTAATTCTCAAAACTAATTTTAGTTTTTAAGGTAAATAGTAAAAGTGCGAGCGGCGGCGTCCAGGTGGTCTCTCATCGGTTGATTTCAGTTGGTCCATGTAAAAAGGGACCCAAACAGATGACTTGGTTTATTAGATTAGTTATGCTCTTGGACTACCTACAAAGTTCTCATATATATTTTCTAACAAAGTACCACGGCAGTTCCGATGGATGCGAATGTTTTCTTTCTTTTATTCCTTTTTGCTTTAACTTCTAAGACTGTTTTATTAATAAACCAACAACTTTGATTTTTATGGGTACTCGCTCACCAAAATGAACGACGTGGGTGGCTTCGAAAGTTACCAAAAAAAAAAATTGAACTTTATAGTTGTAACTACTACTGGTGCATGATACGATTACGTGATGCGAATTTTTTTTTTGTTTATTCGGTTATTCCATGTTACCTGTCACGACGGATATAATTAGTGTAAAACACACAAAATAATAAAAATTTATTACGAAAACCAGAATTTATTGCTGTAAATATTTAGACCATGATTTACGGGGGCGAGGGGTAGATTGAAGACCTTTGGAATGACAATGGAAACAAAATATATTTATAGACCTCGAAGGTCCAAGTCTTCTCGATCCCGTACTTCGAGCTGCCCAAAATAAATGATCCCACTTCCTCATTCGGCCGAAATCTCTTTAAGACAAGAACTTTTTGAATTTCTGTAACCGGTGGAAGTCGAAAGGACAAAATTAGGCGAATACGGTGGATGCGGAAGGATTGCAAAGTTTAATTTTTGATAACCACCAAATGGCTTTCGCGTTTCAAAAAAAAAAACAAAAATATGAAGACGGCAACTCCCATATTTTCCTTTCCCATCAAATCTCCTAAATACCATCTTCAACCATATCGATTTTTCCCTTCTATCTGTCTCTTTTGATCTTCCCCTTTTGGTCTTCAATTAATACCTCAGACACGTTTCATTTTTTATTTTGTATTTGGCCGCCCTCTTCTTCTCTTTCTTTATTTCTCGGATTCCCATATTCTTCATTCGTATCCTACACTTTATCAACTCTCCATCTTTTCTTGACTTGTCTCTTCCCCACAACTCTCTTTTTCCAAACCCGCTTCACTCTTTCAATTTCTAGTTCTTTTTTCCACTTGTTTTCAAGTCTTCTAATACCTTGTCTAGTAACGTCCCTTTTGATCTCTCGTAGACTATTTTCAATCAATGTCTGGACTACTTGCTAATCCCGTGGTAGCTCTCTCCCCCATTTATTCTCAAATTCCTATATTCTTCACCACTATTACTCTCGAATCTTCTAGCGCCTCGTCCAACCAGCTTGAGCTTGGGCTTTGGCCACTTTTAATTAATTTCTTACCCACTTGTTAATCCCTTTCCTCCCTTTTTTTAATTTACTATCATTCTCATATCTTCCTTTGCCTCTCTTCCTCATTGGTTTCCAATTAATGCCTTAGATACCTGCCAATCTCCTTCCCCTCCTTTCTACTATGTTGCATTGCATTGCATTGTATAAAGTTGTAATAACGAGCATGATGAGTCTTAGTGGAATGCGAAAACTTATTCATCGGTTGGTACGATACAGAACTCTCCCTGAAGAGAAAAAAGCAGGAAACACGTTAAAAAATAAAAAAACGACGCTTTCATTGGTGGTGAGGGATAAATAAAAAAATCCAGCCGACCGAATGGCCGATGTCTTCTTCAAGACCGACTCATCGTGTTCAGTTTTAATCGCATTTTTTTTTTCTTGTGAATAAAGATGAATCCAGGTCTCATCCAAGACTACGAGTAATCTGTTGAAATTTAGAATTGGAGTCCTCTGAAACCCTTCCAAACAATCATCTGAGCCTTGAGCTTGAATGCATTTCTGCATCGGAATTTTTGGAATTGCTGGAACCGGTAGAAGTCGAAAGCTTCTCTTTTAATCTCTCGTTGATTGCTCTCTCCCCCCTTTATTCCCAAATTTCTATATTCTTCACTCCTATCATTGTGGAATCTTCTGGTGACTCGTCTAACCAGCTTGAGTTTGACCACTTTTAATTAATTTCTTACCCACTTGTTAATCCCACGTCTTTTTGGTTTAAAAATTTTACTATCACGCTCATATCATCCAGTACCTCCCTTGCCTCTCTCTCTCTCTCTCTCTGATTGGTTTCCAATTAATGCTTTAGATACTTGTCAATATCCTTCTCCTTTCCCTCCTTTCCGCTATGTTCAGATTTACATCGCTTTTAACGAAACCCATTGGGGTCTGTTCTTAATCAACACGAACATGTATGGAGTTCTAATGCTAACGGGCATGGTCAAATCATTTAATTGGGTTTACAGCTTCGTCTGGTTGCGTCCTTTCTGAATATCTCTGAATTCCACTACTTTTTCGCATAAATTGTGAGTGTTCGTTTTAAGATCACAGGTCGTTTGTGATTTATTCTTGTAAATCAGAAATTACAGACGTACTCCAGAGAAGAAAGCCTAATTAGGTTAAATCGCACGATTTTGATGCCCAATTAACATCACCGAATCAAAGAGTGCTCAAGAAAAAAATAATAAAATAATAATTATTAAACTCCTGAATTGTGCTATAAAATCGATTGTCTTTTGTTTTTATTGTTTTTTAAATTTTATTATTTCGTATTGTTTTTAATTTTATATTTACCTATTAAACTGTGTTGTAAAATCGATTTTCTTATGTTTTTGTTAATTTTTTTAAAATTGTTCGTTTTTGAATTTTTATTGGTTTTGTAAAATTAATTATTTTTTATTATTTTTTTTTTTTTTGGTTTGATTGTTTTCGAAATTTCATTGTTTTGTAAAATCGATTACTTTATATTTTCAGTGTTGTTATTTTTTTAATTGATTATTTCCGAATTTTTATTACTTTGCTTGCTTTGTTTAGTCACCAATCTTTTCAAATTGTTTCGTTTTAAAATTTGTTATAATCTACCGAATTGTCCAGTAAGATCGACCGTCTTTTGTTTCTCTGTTTAGTTGTGTCTTTTCTTTTTATTATTATTTCTTTAATTGTTGTTATATGTTTTTTTTGTTCTTTTGTTTTCTTTGCTTTGTCACCTTTTCTTACAAGCATTTTTTTAAAACTTATTAATCTCCCGAATTGTGCTATAAAATCGATTGTCTTTTGTTTTTATTGCTTTTTAAATTTTATTATTTCGTATTGTTTTTTATTTTCTATTTACCTATTAAACTGTGTTGTAAAATCGATTTTCTTTTGTTTTTGTTAATTTTTTTTTAATTGTTCATTTTTGAATTTTTATTGGTTTTGTAAAATCGATTATTTTTTGTTTTTATTTTATTTTATTTTTTGGTTTGATTGATTTTGAAATTTCATTATTTTATAAAATCGATTAATTTTATGTTTTCATTATCAAAATTAACTAAAACTAGCTAGAGACTGCAATCGCTTTCCTTGTATAGTTTGCAAAAGATTTCATATTTTTATCATTAATTCTGGTTCTTGTTGTTTTTTGGGATTTTAGAAATTCAAAAAAAGGTGAGTTTTCTAAATTTTTCAATAAACCAAATTTTTTTAAGGTACAGAGTTCTGATGAGGCCCAGTAAGGCCGAAATACATGAATAAACTCTTTCCTAACACTTTCTACTTTGCCAGTTACACAATTTTAGTTAATTTTCATAATTTTCATCTGCAAGAAAACTTGATTTTATAGTTTTCATTATTGTTACTTTTTTATTTGATTGTTTTTGGATTTTTATTACTCTGCTTAGTTTGTCCAGTCAAACCGTTTTGTTTTAAAATTTGTTATAACCTACTAAATTGTCCAGTAAGATCGACCGTCGTTTGTTTCTCTTCTCTCTTTTAACGTGAGTTTCAACCGACAGTCAGTTCTGAAATCTCAAAAAATTACTTGCGTTATTAATAAGGCTTTCGACAGCGCCATCTGTTGAAGCACACAAAAAAAAATTCGTTTGTTTTGATTTGTGAAGAATATATCGAATTCTTCGCCGTGCCTTTTGTTTTTATTATTTTTTAAAATATGATTGTTACATATTTTTTTTTTAATTTCGTTTTAACAACTTTCCTTGCAAACGTTTCTTTTTATTTCGCGTTATAAAATTTTTTTAAATTTTATTATTTTGTATTTTTTGTAATTCTATTAGGTATCCGACGTCCTGCGGTCACTTTTTGAAACAACATCGCAATGACGAATAACGGTTTGGTTTGCAGTGGAAGTCTCGAGCTATGCTTTTGCTGACGAGGCCCCAAATAGGGCCGAAACAGCTGTACAGATGTAGAGAGGATGCTCGACGGATCCACTGCAATCAAAACCGATTTGCAACAAATTCGTTAAAACTATTTAATTGAGTTGTGATTATTTTTGAATTTATATTATTTTGTTTCATAATTGGTCCCGTAATTAGTTGTGTATTATACGAAAGGTGATTGAAGTACTTCCTAATTTGTTGTGATTTTGTTTATTTAGCTACCGGTTTCGGTTTAAATTTAAACCTTCATCAGGCCTGTAAGAAATTACAAAATAAATTAAAAAAGATTGTTTTTTGTGTTAAGATATTTGTGCAAAATTATAATAAATAATAAAATTAAAGTGATTTATGTAAAAAGTTATTGACAATAGCAGTAAGTTATTTATTTTATTATTTTAATTAATTAAAAGTAATAATTTTCTTTCAATTTTTACGTTTACAACAAAACCTCATTTCTGGACACTTTAATATAGAAATTAATTATTTCTTAACTTATATACTAATTTTATATTTATTATTCTTAATTCTCGTCTTAAATGTTTTACACACATTTTTACAAAAATCACTTTAATTTTATTATTCACAATAATTTTACACATATAACTTAACACAAGAAACATCATTTTTAATTTATTTTGTAATTTCTTACAGGCCTGATGAAGGTTTAAATTTCAACCGAAATCGGTAGCTTAATAAAAAAATCGCAACAAATTAAGAAGTACTTCAATCACCTTTCGGATTATATTGTTTTGTTTGCTTTGTTTCGTCACCATTCTTTTCGGATTGTTTTGTTTTTAAAATTATTATTATTAATCTAGTGAAGCGTCCCGTAAAATCGATCGTCTTTTGTTTATGTTATCTTTAACTTTATAAAAATTAATTAAAATTGTGTAACTGGCAATATAGAAAGTGTTAGGAAAGAGTTTATACATGTATTTCGGCCTTATTGGGCTTCATCAGAACTCTGTACCTTAAAAATTTGATTTATTGAAAAATTTGTAGAAAAACTTAGCCCTTACTTACTTACTGCACCAATTTGATTACGAACGATTTTAATCTATCCAAAATAGATTTTAATCTATCCAAAATAGATTAAAATTTTTGCTTCTTTTTCAGTTTTTAAAGAAAGGAAAATGGGTTCGTCAGTGAATGGTTGGAAACACATGAAATTATTGACGCCACCCATTTTTTTTCTTTTAGATCATGAATGTATTTCCAGATACAAGAAGTATCGCGCTATTTTTCTTTGTTAATTATTTATGTACTTGAAATGGGAAAGTCTACAATTTTTTTTTAAGAAAGAAAGTGAAATTAAAGCAAGTTGATGTAAGACTGTGAAAGAATTATTAAAATATCTTTAAAAATGGCCGAACTATAAGTGTTCAAAGTTGCGTTTGCGAGCGAAGTGACGTCATTTCTCCCATTCGACAACAAACAACGTAAAACATGTGTTATGCGAAGAAGTGACGTCAAAAATAAGTCATTCCTACTTAAGATATGACAACTTTAAAAGCATATTTTTTCACCAGTCAGTCACTTTTGGCCTATGTTTTAATATTATTTAGAAAAATATTCTATTTCGAAGTAACAAGTAAGTGTTACGTAACAATATTGTTTAAAAGAGATGATTCCAAACGAAATAATTTTTTAATAAATTAATAATGAGAAAATTTAATGCTGAAATACTGAAAGCCCTCTAAAAGGAGTCAATCATAAGCTCCGTCATAAATATTTTGCAATTATCTTAACGATCCAAGCTTCAAACCAACCGACTTTCAAGCACTAACTGTACTTTCAATTCAAATTAATTTTATGTAGTTAATTGATGATTCACACGTGTGTGTACATCCTGAGCTTTCATCTATGTTTGTTCTCTCATACATCTTATAGTTCTGCTCATCTTTTCAACGAATAGAAAATATTTTGAAAAATGTGTTTAAAGAAGAAGTTACGAAATAACACTTTTGCTAAATCTATTATTAATCTTTCAATGAACAAGGAAGGTTTTTTTTTTTAAAAAACTTTCAAGAATCATGTGTAATATGAGTTTGAAAGAACCGTGGCGCTCTAGAAATTAATTAAATTATGTACAATTCCGAATTCTTTTCGAACGTCGTTCCATTTCAACTTTCATATGGAAATCCGTTCGAAAAAGAATTAATTATTAATTTTACAATTCGCATAATAACGCGAAACGTAAAACTGCTGCGCGCGATCTGATAATAACACCATTACAATACTAATAATATAATGTTCTGCGTGAAATCAGTAGCATAGTGTAGAGAAGCAAAATCTAACTAACAGTGATTTATTTTTGCTCGCGCTGCTATTGATTAATGACTTCTTCTTAAAATAGCTTTATGCTAATACGCATTGATATACATTTAAGTAAAAACTGTCATTAATATTCTAAAATAATTGGCCGAAGCAAAAAAAAAATCCGTCCCGCGGAGAACGGCGAGAGAAGAGAAAAAAAAATCCGAACTTCTAGACATCGGGTCGCCAAAGGTGGTTTTACTCAATGAATTTTAAAACCAAACTTACCTATGAGTGAGTAAGAGCTAATCCGGTAGAACCCATAGCGCCTCCTTCGAACCAACCCACCAATCAACAGGCACTTCTTGAAATAACAAAGGGGGCTTGGGGCCCCATGGGCGTCCCTCCGTCCGTGTCGAAGAGGTGCCGGCTTGGGTTGGTCATCCGAGGGGTCAGTTTTCTTCTAGAAGGTGAAGGTGGATGTACCTGTCGTTTCGGTCTTGACTCTCTTCCCTCTACGCGACGTTTCGAGTGCGAAAATTTGCTGGAAAACGCGCGCTTTTGTGCCCTTTCTTCAGATAGTGACGGGAAAAAAAAGTGCGGGCTCATAAATGGCGGTTTCCACTTTGAATATGCCGCCGTACTTTACTGGATATCCTTTTCAAGGTAAAAATTATTAATCTCTAAAGAATTTAAGGCAATAACTAAGTAGTGAAGAAAAGAAAGACATCTTGCATACAATTTAATGCTAACAAGAAATTTGTATTGGTTTTTGAATGACTTGGAGGTGTTTAGTTTTCACACTTAAATGACCAAAACTTAGAGAAACTTAAAATGTGTAGGTGTCGTTTTTTTTTGGAATTTTTAGGCGAAGTTTTGGTTAGGCTTTTGCAAGCCTAAGTGTCGCGACCGAAAAAATCCAATTTTTGTAATAAGCGTGTTTTGCAAAAAGCGAATTTATATTTTTTCGAACAGAATCAGTTATGGCCTAAGTCACAGTGTGCCCTTGATAATTCTCCCAATACAACACTTTACAATAAACTAACTAACTAAGTACAACGGAGGAACTATAACGTTACGACGTGGCGGTGCCAAAATTCTTTAAGGAAAACCAAGCAGCCAGCAATTATGGATGAAGCAACAAGGAAAAGTGAATTTTTTTAGGTCTTTAAAAGTCGACTTGCAGTCTGCTTGGTTTTCAAAATTTCACTCTCAAATTTCATTCACTAAACCGTTCCAGTGAAGATCAACATATCTTCATTCCCCCCAAAAAAATAAAACGTAAAACTACTGTCTTGCGCTGAAGGAAAAAGCTCTTTTTGCCGAAGTATTGAAAGTACAACGTTACGGCGTTAGCTCCAAAAATTTCTACATGTTCTATAAGGAAAACCAAGCAGCTAGGAATTGTAGATGAAGCCAAAAGTGAACATTTAAAAGTCGACCTGCAGTCTGCTTGGTTTTCAAAATTTTGCTATCATTCACTAAACCGTTTCAGCGAAGTCAAGATATCTTCATTCCCCCCCAAAAAAAATATATAAAACTACTGCCTTGTGCTGAAGGCAAAAGTTCTTTTTGCATTGAAAATAGTGTGAGCCTCACAATAAGTGATACGTCACCAATAGTGATTCAATTGACACTAATTCCTTGAGGTTTCTAAAAAGCAAATTTTGATTTGGATAATTTATTGATTAGCCACGAAATTGAAATGGTGATCCCATTTTAATCCCAAATCTAAATAAGCACCCAAGAAATTGACAGATTTGTTTAGACAAGGATTAAACTAAATTCTTTTTCACTATTATTAATATGTAAAGGTAATTTATTTGCGTTAAACAAATCCAAGGCGCTTTCGATTGCACAATATGCTTTTCTCTGAACGCTGACGAATCAGAGAATAAATAAAAAAAAGTGGTGTGCAAAACAACTGAAAATTTCCAATTTGCAACACACACAATAAAAATAAAACAGGGTTTAAAACAGACCCTTGAGGAACGCCCATTTCTGTTTCTTTCTCCATTGAGTTTCAATCATTTTAACAACAAACCGTTGACTCTTGGTTGGGTTAGTGTTTTTGCCAAAATTATATTTTTTTAATATTGTTGATGACCCATAATTAGGGTGTAGCCGTGATGATGGTTTGGTATAAATTGAATTTTGTTACTGAGTCTTTTAAAAATATTTTGAAACTGAATAAATAAGAAATTCCCAAATTGCGCAGACAGATTCATTCATCTTGCAGAATACTTTGAAAAACCTAAATGGAGTTTTGCTGTAAAATAATTAGAGAAGCCAATATTAGAAAACCTTTAAATTAACATCGGAGCAGCACCCTGTATAATTGTAACATGGTAATAAAGCTATTTCCTTATCAGTTTTAATTTTAATATAACTACCGATTTCTATGTCGATCTTCATGAGGCTGCAATCGTCAAAAAAATGTTAAAATTAAATTAAAATCAACCTTCATGGGAAAGAAGAAGGATAATCCTCTTTCTTCTTTACAATGATGGTTGAAAGAAGAAGGATAATCCTCTTTCTTCTTTACAATGATGCTTCATTTCAATTTTAACGATAGCAGCGATGAAGATGTAATGTCGAAACCGGTTGATTTCAATTTTATATTAAGTTCTTATGTCTCTCCTGTAACCAAATCGCGTCTCCTTTTTTTTACAGAACCTTAAAAGAGTCTCAAATATTTCTTCAATTATAGGTGTGAGTGACGTCGGTCAACTCCCTATTTGCCCTTTTCTTTTTTGAGGGCGGGGAACAGGAGTTACTTTTGAAATTTTAAGTACCTCTGGAAAAACGCCAACCAGCAATAATTGTTCGATCTTTTTAAGTTTAGGTAATGAAAGCACAGGAATACCTGTAATTCATTTAATTAATTTTGAATTTAGACCAAGGTCTATACTTAAGCTTTGTAACGACATCTGTAACCTCATTAAATGTTACTTCCTTTAAAGTAAGAGTAATGAAAACTTAATGAAAATCGCAATATATTTTGTGACAAAGTGTGACTTGCGCTAATTTTACTTCGAGGGCTTCATTTCCAAAGTTTCTCAAAGAGGGGAGTCTTACTTAGAAAATCGGGAACTACTTGCAAATGGAAACTATCTCGGTTTATAAAATTTACTCATAGGATACCTCAGGGTGCCGTACTGAGGCCGATGTTATTTTTGATTTGTGTAAGTCACGTCTGTGCGTAATCTCTCTCTACGCACCTCATTAAATGTTATACTTCTTTTATTGTGAAAGTTTCATCAATATTGATTTGCTCAACTTATTGAAAATTGCAATATATTTTGTGACATCGTGAACTTGCGCAAAGTTTCCTTTGGAGACTTCATTTCCAACGGGGAAGAACTTATAAATGGAAACTCTTTCGGTTTATCAAACTTCCTTACCTTACGTTACCTTAGGGTTTCGTACTGAGGCCGATGTTATTTTTGATTTTGATTTGATCATTTATAAAAAGCACATGAATGAAAATAGCAATGTCTTGGTCTTATTTAGTGGCGCACTGCCTTGGTACGATTGTTGCCGAAAATTTTGCTTTTTTTTTCTACATGCCCAGAGCCCGTCCGCAAAGAATGCACCGGAGGCACCGCAGCCATTTAGGCTTATTGTGTTCGAAAATTTTGCTTAAAAAGCTTCTTTTTTGATTAGCTGTACGTAGAAAGCCAAGTCGATTGTTGAATGGTCCTTACAGAGAGCCACAGGATTCGGTTCTGGGGCCAATACTATTTGTTTTTTTTTTATAAATCAGACATCGTTTAGAAATTCTTGTAACAACGGCATAATTTTATTATGTCATACATCTTCGCCTTAATCTTCACCTTCACCTTCTTAATCATTTTTGTAATTTTCTTCAGCTTCGATTTCCTTCGCCTGAATCTTTATTTTTGTCTGCACTGCCTTCTTCTTTTCCGTTGGGAAATCACTTCTTTTTTAGGGGAGGGGGGGAGCCATGGCCAACATTAAACTTGATTTCAAGTCCCAAAATTCATACGACGGTAATGCAGAGGCCTTACTTAGTGACATCACGAATCCTTTGGTAGCCTGTCGTTTGAGAGCTTAATTTCTACAGACTCTCTGAGGGTAGGCATCTATTTAATTGAGTCCTACTTAGAAAATCGAAGACAATTTTGCTCATAAAATTCCACAAAGTTCCATACTGGGGCCGATATGATTCTTGATTTATTTAATAATAATAATAATAATATTTATTCATCAAAATTACATGAGAAGTCAAAGAAAAATTGAAAATGAAAATGATGAATCTTTAAAGTTGCTTACATTTGCAATTTACTAATATTTAAAAATTCTTGTATTGTGTAGCAACAGTGATTGATCAACATCCTCTTAACTGCCTTTTCAAAACCTCTGGGCGATTTATTTTTTACTTCTATCGGTAATTTATTATAGAGTTTGGTCCCCCAATAGTCCTGGCCTTGCTAGGTACGTTTCAATCGATGGAAAGGTACTAGAAACGCATCCTTATTTCTGGTGTTCAGCTTATGGACTCCGTTTTTTGGAAAATTATCTTGATTGTTGTGAATGAAATTTACCCTGGCTAGTATGTATGCAGACGGAACAGTAAGTATCTTCGGTCTTCGGAAAACTTCTCTACAGCTGTCTGTTGGCCGAAGGCCGTGGATGATCCTCACAGCTTTCTTTTGGAGTAAAAAAATTTTGTGTGCTTATGGTGTCATACCTCACAGTAGTATTCCATACGTTGCTACGCTATGAAATTGGGCAAAATAAAGTTGTCTGGGAAGTTCCTCTGTTGAAAGTTTGTACATAGTATATAGTGTGGATGAGAGCTTTCTGCTAATATAGGTGATATGTGCTACCCAGTTTAGTTTTGGGTCCAAATGAACTTCTAGAAACTTTATTGATGTCATTTCCTCTTTAGTTCCAGCAAAAGTTAGATGTTGCGTTTTTCTTTCATTTAGTTTTAATTTGTTTGTATTGAACTATGTACTCGCTTGCTTGATAGCTTCATCAGTTGCTGTTTTTAGTTCATCTTTTGTTTTTCTGGTTACTAGAAGGTTAGCATCATCGGCATATAAGCATACTTCACACGCATTAATATATTTTGGAAGATCGTTGATGTAAACTAAGAATAAAACAGGGCCCAGTACTGATCCTTGAGGGACTCCACAATCTACTTTTCGAACATTCGACACTTTTTCCTTCCATTGCACTTGTTGTTGTCTGTCTGCGAGGTATGATTGTATTAAATTATTTGCTACGCCTCTTATCCCGTAATAATTTAACTTTTGCAGCAGTAATTCGTGTGGCACAGTATCGAAAGCTTTACTCAAATCTCATGTGGATAGTTCACATTATTCTTTTTTATCATAGGTAGTTAATATTTTTTCTATTGTTTTTAATATGGCAGTAATTGTTGATCTGTTTTTACGGTGTCCATGCTGTTCATTAGTAAAGATGTTGGATCATTTACCCTCACTTATAAACAGAACTTTTAATGTGGGGCGATATTTTGTGAGTTTTGGGCTGAGCTTTGTCTGAAGAGCGTTTTTGGGTACCTACTTCCTCCGGTCTTTGGGAAAAAAATTTCAAATTTCATGGTGTCAACTTAATTGTACTTTTGTCATAACGGCTTATCAGATTTTCGTTTTTTCTGTCGTTTTGTCACTTAACTCGAAAAAAACTTTTCTTTTATTGGTACTTACGCGATCAATCAAAAGTTTTTCAATACAAAAGTGATGAATCCATTTTAGATGTAACCTTTGGGGTGGAATCTCTTAGTCGAAGAGCTTTCAAACTTACACGAAATGATATGGCGGACCTTTGAGGTCGATTTTTGTTGATTTAAGGGCAATAAATAAGTCACGGTTTATAAGTACATTTTGGCTAAATTTTAAATAACTATAAATGAGCAAAACTATTTACTTAGTTGCTTAACTTCTTGATTTTTTTCTGGAAAAAGAATTAAAGAGTTTGTTGCAAATATGCGCAGTCAAATAATCAATGAAAGAAATTTGGAGAAATTTAAGAGTCAAACGTAAATTGAAAATGTCGTCAACATTTTCAAAACAATAAGAAAATTAACTTTTGTAATGAAATCCAGAAAAATCTATTTCACGTTTAGCCTGTTCTTAAGATGACCTTATGTCGTCGAAAATATTACTCGAAACTGACATTCTCTGAGAACGCCTTTTGTTTAATTAATCCTGTATAGAAAATCGGGAAAAATTCGCAAATGAAAACCCTTTTGGTTTACAAAAGTTTCTCTTTCTATTCTAGGGCGGATATTATCTTTAATTTATTTAAATCGTATATCTGTCGATCTGGTTATAGAAAGTTTTTCTATATAACAATGGCAATCTACTTAATATAATATAAACGAATATTTTGACGAAGAAAGCAACATTAGGACAGGAAAACGTCAGCTTATCTGTGGCCAAAAAGTTTGCTTGAGTTTTTGTAGACTCTTTGAGAATAGAGTCCTACCAAAAACATGTGAACAATTGAACAGTCGGAGCACTTTTAATTAACAAAATGTTTCTTATGGGTTCCGCAAGGATCTGTGCTGGGGCCGAAATTGCTTATGATTTACAATCTGCCATTAGAAACTCTTGCCCTCTTGAACATTACCAATGAACCAACTGAATTTGTTCAAACTAAAAGGAGCATGGATCATAAAAGTATTAGCAAAGCTTAATACAATGGTTTCATTTTTAATTTTCGAGAAATTTTGGTTTTACGTGCCCCTTGTAATTTTTTCTAAGTAGATTTTGAGTCTTTTAAAATCCTTTCCTTTACCTATTTTAATAAATAAGATTTACATTGTTTAGTAAGTTTCAAAAATCCATAGAAGCCTCTGTGGATTAAAACATTTTTTGCACTTTAACGACAATCAATTTGGGTGATTTTAAAGAAACTTGCTGTGTAGGGGACAACATCAAAAATAGCGTGCAGGCGTTCTTCTGTTTACTCGTAAAATTTGTAATTGCTGTAATTGATCGGACAATTTGTAAAATCGATTAAAATAAAGACGTTTCGCTAGACGTAGACAGCTTCGAATTAAATGTGCTTTGTATTTTGTCGAGAGGCAATTGTGTACTCTTGGCCGCCTGTGGTAGACGATTTTCTAACATACTCACGAAGAAGTACAATAACGTCGAGAACTTCCTCATGCAAAATGACAAATTGGTTCTCCTAATATTTTTGAGTCCATCGCCCTTCGTTGGTACCAATATCACCATCATCAGCTTCACTTGTAGAATGACCCCTAGAATATTTCTGGGTGACTCATTCCCGTACCAATATACAATTTTGCAGTGACTCCATCTTGCTTCTTCTAAACTTTTGTCTCATCTTCTTTGCCTGAGGATGCATCTTCTTCCCCTTTTCATCTTAACAGTCTTCTTCTTTCTTCTTCACCTTTCCCGTACTCTTGATCGCCTGTGGTAGACGATTGCCAGCACACTCACGAAGAAGTAAAAGAAATCGAGAACTTCCTCATACAAAATGACAAATTGGTTCCCCGAATACTTCGTTGCCCACCATCAGCTCCACGATAGAATGACCCCTAGAATATTTCTGGGTCACTCATTCCCGTACCAATATACAATTTTGCGGTGACTCCATCTTGCTTCTTCTAAACTTTTGTCTCATCTTCATTGCCTGAGCATGCATCTTCTCCCTCTTTTCATTTTAACAGTCTTCTTCACCTTTCCCATCGCCATTTTCTATATAAACATCTTTTCCGTTGTCGGTTTTTATTTGGCCATCTTCCTCCTCGTCATTCTGTACGTATCCAGTTGTCTCATCTCTTACTGGAGCACTCGACGGAGGATCGATTACGGATTCCAGATGTTCAGATGTCAAGTTTCCAATGGCATCAACAGAAGGTGATGGAGCTACTTTCGGTAGAGTCCCAATGGGCTGTAATTTATTTCCCACGTGAGTTGAATAAACCTAACGCCTTCAGACTAGTGTGGAATTTCATTTGTTTTCATCTAAGTCGTCAATATCCTCACTTGCACGTTCCTCAGATCCTTACGATTGCTGTGCGCTCTTTGTAATACGCTGGGAGCACCTAAAATGATGGAAGTATGTGCCCATTCCTTTTCAAAGGTCGCTTAGTAATAGTTGACTCCACATGTCAATTAAGATATCTCTCTAAATGAACTGGAGACCCCTTTCCTTTTTTTGGTACTTTTTTTCTTAACAGGTTTGACATAACATGAAGCACATCATCCTTCATTCTTGAGTGATATTTTTGTATTTGCTCTGCTGCAGCTCTTCCTTCTAGTCCTTTCGCCAAGTGTCTCCACTTGACGAATTCCGAAGCAACTAAACAGAGAACCTTAGAAGAGGGACTTGAAAATATAAAATCTTATATCAACACGTCCTCGGGGATTCTAATTAGGTTTGCTGTTTGGATATGGAATTAAAAAAAATTTAGAATCAAAATCTGATTGTTTTTGGTCTTTAACGTGTTGAGATTCGCTAAGTAATTGGTGAATGGAATCCTTGAACAAAAAACTCAGCGAGTTTCAGTGCACCGCACTTTTAAGTGTACGATTAGCATTAAGCAATTTTGCTCCACAGACCAACCACCAAATCAGGACACTGTCACTGGTCTAGCTTTACTTATTGCTGTTTCTATTCATTTTTATTTGCTTTAGTTACAAATTATATTTCTAAATCGATCTCAAACCAAGGCTGGTGGTGGTGGCAATTTTTCCCACGCTAATGGTTAGGCAATAATAACAGCCAAATCGAATTTCTTCGCCGTTTATTACCCGTAATTGTCAAACACAGCACTAAAACAGCTTCCTTTATAAAGCGCGCAATTTATACTTCACACAAAGAAATTAACCGCCGCCGCCGCCGCTGCTGGAACGATGGAGAAGGAAGGAGAAGAAGAAGCGATCTGGTGGTGCTCTTGCTTTTTGCCGCTAACAAACAGCAAACTTAATTAACTGCAGAGATGTCAGATAATTGAACTGGATTTATTGATTTCCTTCGTGCGCTTAGGCGAAATGAATTACCGTTTTTCTGACTGCTGGCTATTTATGCAGACGACGTAAAATAATACTGGCGCCTTCTCTTGGTACGTTCTTCAAAAAAAGAAAAGAACGAAAACAAAAAAAATTGCGTTTTATTTAATAGCGTCTTCGATTCACCTGCATCGGTTGCATTCAGTGTGTTTGCTTCTTGTTTTAACCTCATGTAATAAAACGAGATGAAGATACTCTGAGTGCAGTCGATCGAAAACGATATAAGTCATCTGTTTTATGGATGGTACGGTTTATTACACATTTACAATTTTCTAAAGTGTAAATTGTGCAAGAAAGTTAGAAATTTGATGTACATGCTTAAATGATGTGGTAACGTTTTACTTGCAATTGAAAATTTGCTGAAATCTTGTGTTTTTTGTATACACTTAGGTAAAGTCATCAACGACATAACAATTGGGGGTTTAAAGGATGTGGTGGACATGGATCCATGGGCCAGAAGGCCCATAAAAGCATATGTTTTTAATTATTGATACTTGGGCCTTACCAGTACATAAAAATACAACCAATGAGAATGACGTGGACGGCAAGCAAAGAAATATAGGCGAACTTCCTCTGATGGAGAAAACTGTAAATGCAAAACATAATAATAATAATAATTCGATGAAAATAATAGAAGAGAACGCATACGCAAAAGACACAGATGAAGAATAAGATAATAACAATAATAATACTCGGCGAGTCGTTCCAATAAAAGCACTGACACATATAAAATAATAACTGCAAGAAACGCCAACGTAATGCCAGAACTAATTGGATGGATACAAAGAAACAAAAAAGTAGTGAGACAATCAACAACTAAATACAGGATTAGACGAAGTAGAAATGAAAAGAAGATCGTCGATTTTTTTATGGCGGAAAATAAAGAATAAAACCGCACCCGAAACCAAAAAAAAAAACAAAAAACAAAATCAAAAGAAAAGTGGAAAACAGCAGTGAAACGTGAGCAGAAAAAATCAACAATTGTCGACTCCATCCATCAAAGAATGAATAAAAATTTATTCAGAATGAACAATTCAATGCGAAAAAAAGAAACAAAAGAAAATTGAAACAAGCGCCATCGAAACATCGAGAATAGAGAATAAACGGAAAAAAATGAACGTCCAGTACTCTCCAGGGAAATTTTGAACAGAACAAAAGATCGACGACAAAAGAAAAAAACTAACGGAAATATAATTCGACACAAATAAAAACAAAAGAAATTGAAATGGGCGACTTCGCAATACCAAGAATGGAGAATGAACAAGAAACAAATGAACGTCGACTATTCTCTGAAGAAACAAACAAAAGAAAAATGAAACAAGCGCAATCGAAATACCGAGAATAGAGAGTAAACGCAAAACAAATGAACATGGACTATTCTTCAGGGAAATTTTGAACAGAACAAAAGATCGACGACAAAAGAAAAAAAAACTAACGGAAATTATAATTCGGCAGAAATAAAAGCAAAATAAATTGAAACAAGCGACTTCGCAATACCAAGAAAGGAGAATAAACGAAAAACAAATGAACGTCCGCGGGAATGTTGAATAGAAAAAAAACAGAACGACGATAAATGCAAAAAAAACGAACAGAAAGTATAATTTGACAGAAATAAAAACAAAAATAAAATTGAAACACGCGACTTCGCAATACCAAGAATGGCGAAATGCAAATAGAAACAAACGGCATCGGAATACTAAGAGCAGAATGAACGAAAAACAAATGAACGTCGACTATTCTCCGGGGGAATGTTGAACAGAAAAAAAAATCGACGATAAATGAAAAAGAAAACTAACAGAAAGTCTTATTCGACAGAAATAAAAACAAAAACAAAATTGAAACAGGCGACTTCGTAATACCAAGAATAGAGAATCAACGAAGAACAAATGAACGTCGACTATTCTCCGGAGAGACAAACAAACAAAATTTAAATTGAAACAGGCAACAACGAGACTCTAAGAATAAAATACACGAAAAACAAATAAAAAAAAAAAACTATCAGGAGAAATAATTCGATTAAAAAAACAAAATAAAATTGAAACAAATCGACATCGAAATACTAATAGAACAAGAACCAAATTAAAAAAAACAGCGACACGGATAATTTGATTAAAAAAAACAAAAAAAAATTGAAATAAACGATATCGAAATACTAAGAACGAAGTGAACGAGAAACAAATGAACGTCGATTATTCTCCTCAGGAACGTTCAACAGAAAAAAAAAGAATCAATGATATTTAAAATACCTGAATGAATGTTAAATGATCGAAAAAAAAACAATAAGAAATAGAAACAATTGGAAATACTAAGAACAGTATGAACGAAAAACAAATGAACGTCGACTTATTCTCCGGAGAAACAAACAAACAAAATAAAATTGAAACGAGGATAACGAATTACTAAGAATAACATGAACGAAAAACATTTAAAAAAATTGTCAGAAAGACAATTCGATTAAAAAAAGTAATAAATGGACGAAAAACAAATGAACGTCAATTATTCTTCGCACGAATGTTGAACAGAAAAAAATATCAACGACATTTTCCGAGAAACTTTCAGAACGAATACCGATTGATTGAAAAGAACAAACGAAAATAGAAACAAACGATGTCGAGATATACAAATAACGGTATGAACGCAAAACAAATGAACGTCGACTATTCTTCGGGCGAAGTTGATCAGAAATCAGATTAGCGATAAATAAAAAGAAAAGAGCAGAAGGAATAATTTGATGGAAATAAAAACAAAAGGAAATTGAAACAGGCAACATCGAAATACTCAGAATAGAATGAACGCAAAGCAAATGTGGTTATTCTACGGAGAAACAAACAAACAAAAGAATATTAGAAAAAATGACATCGAAATACTAATGAATAAACGAAAAATAAATTTAAAAGAAGAATAATTTGATTAAAAAAAAACAAAATCAAACGATATCGAAACACCGAGAGTAGAATGAGTCAGAAACAAATGAAAGTCGATTATTGTCCTCGGGAACGTCGAACTGAAAAAAAAACAATCAACAATATTTTTAGAAAAACTTTCTGAATATTGATTGATCGAAAACAAAACAAAAGAAAGCAGACACAGACGACGTCGAAATACTAAGAATAAAATGAACGAAAAACAAATTTAAAAAACTGTCAGAAAGAATAATTCGATAAAAAAAACTAAATAAAATTGAAACAAACGACATCGCAATGCCAAGAATAGAGAATAACCGAATAACAAGTGAACGTCGATTATTCTCTAGAAAAACAAACAAACGAAATAAAATTGAAACAAGCGATAACGAAAACTAAAAATAAAATGAACGAAAAACAAATGAACGTCCATTATTCTCCGCACGAATGTTGAACAGAAAAACAAATATTAACGACATTTTCCGAGAAACTTTTAGAACGAATACCGATTGATTCATAAAAACAAAAGAAAATAGAAACAAACGATGTTGATATACTAAGAACAGAATGAACGAAAAACAAATGAACGTCGACTATTCTTCGGGGGAATGTTGAACGAAAAACAGATCAACGATAAACGATAAATCAAAAAAAAACTACAGAAAGAATAATCCGATGGAAATAAAAATAAAAGGAAGTTGAAACAGGCGACATCGAAATACTAAGAATAGAATGAACTAATGAAAGTTGCTATTCTCCGGAGAAACAAACAAACAAAAGAAAATTGAAATAATAGAATGAACGTAAACCAAATTAAAAAAGAACTATCAAGTCGAATAATTTGATTAAAAAAAAACAAAAAATAAAATAAAACAAACGATATCGAAATACTGAGAACGGAATGAACGAGAAGCACAAATGAACGTCGATTATTCTCCTCCGGAACGTTGAACAGAAAAAAAATCAACGATATTTTTATAAAAACCATCTGACCGAATATTGATTGATCGAGAAAGAAAACAAAAACAAATAGAAACAAACGGCATCGAAATACTAAGAGCAGAATGAACGAAAACAAATGAACGTCGATTATCCTCCGGGGGAATGTTGAACAGAAAAACAATAAATTTCGAAAAAAAAAAACTAACAGAAGAAATAATTCGATGGAAATAATGATAACGAAAACATATTGAAGCAGAGACATCGATATACTTAGAATAGAACGATTGAGAAGAACATTAAACTGACTAAAAGACAGGCGATTTCATTCGGTAGAAAATAAACGAAATTAGAAAAAAAAACCTATCGGAAAGAATAATTCGATAGAAAAAACGAAAATCGGAACAAATACCGAGACTAGAAAATGTACGAGAAACAAACGAATGTCGACTATTTTCCGGAGGAATGTTGACCAGAAAAAAGAACGACGATAAATTTAAAAACAAAAAAAAACTACGAAAAAGATGATTCGATAGAAATAAGAACAAAAGAAAATCGAAACAGAGATCGTCGAAATACTAAGATTAGAACGAACGGAAAACAATTGGGCGTTGACTATTTTCCGGAGGAATGTTGAACAGTAATTAAAGACCGATTTCATCCGATAAAAAAGGAATAGAAATTTTAAAAAACTATGGGAAAGAATAATTCGATAGAAGAAACGAAAGAAACGACATCGAAATACCTTCCAAGAATGGGGAATGAACGAAAAACAAATGAACGTCGACTATTCTCTGGAGGAACGTTGAACAGAGAAAAAAAGATCGAGCGACGATTTATGCAGTAGAGAACGGAAGAAAATTTAAAAAAAATCATCGGAAAGATACTTCGATAGAAACAAAAAAAAGCAAAAGAAAATTGAAACGCACAACATCGAATCGAAATGCCGAGAATAGAATAGATGAAAAATAAATGAACGTCGATTATTTTCCCAGAACTATCGAACAAAAAAAAATAGATCGACGATGATCAACGATTTCATCTGAATCATTCGATTAGAAAGAAAACAAAAGACGACGTCGAAATGCTGAGAATAGAATGAATAAAAAAAAACAAACAAAATAAAATTAAAATAAGCGACAAAGAAATACCAAGTATAAAATCAACGTAAAACAAATGAAAATCGACTATTCTCCGAAGAAACAAACAAACAAAATTAAATTAAAACAATCGACAACGAAATACTAATAATAAAATGAATGAAAAACTATCAGAGAGAATAATTCGATTAAAAAAACAAAATAAAATTGAAATAAACGACATCGCAATATCAAGAATAGAGAATGAACGGAAAACAAGTAAACATCGATTATTCTCCGGAGAAACAAACAAGCAAAATAAAATTGAAACAAGCGATAATGAATTACTAAGAATGATATGAACGAAAAACATTAAAAAAAGTGTTAGAAAAACAATTCGATTAAAAAAAAACAAAATAAAATTGAAACAAACATATCGAAATACCATGAATAAAATGAACGAAGAACAAATGACCGTCGATTATTCTCCGTAGGAACGAATAAAAAAATGTTCAAAAAACAAATAACCAATCGGTTTCAGTCTTCTTTTTCATTTTAACTTTTATTTTTGGCGCTTGTTCAAATTTTGTTTTCCTTTACAAAAGCTTTCCGCCAGAAATCATCTCATCTTTCATTTCTGATTTCTTTTAATTTTCTTCTGTATTCATTTTATTGAATTTTTTCTTTTTGAATGACGTAGACGTTTCGCGCAGTTTTTCTTTTGCTTTCTGTCGGTCTTTGAAATTCACTCTGCCGTAGAATCGTCGATCTTCTTTTGTTTTTGTGTCACCTCATCTTTCAGGCTTCCCTGTCGTTGGTTTCGCTTTCCTTTTGTTTCTTTCTTGTCCAGATATTTTTTTGTTTTCAGTTTAGTCATCAACTTCGTTCATAGTATTGATTTTCGTCGAATTTTGTTGTTTTTTCTCTTTGAGCACTCTTCGATCCCATGAGGGGAAATAGTGAATAGATGCAGACAGCATTTTTAAGGAATAACGGCAGTGAAAAAGCTGTACGTCAAAAAGAAAACAACAGAAGAAGAAGAAGAAGAAGAAGAAGAAGAAATATATGCATCTGTAAAGAACGAAATAATAAAGCAAATGAAAAACAATTTGGTTTTAATTTAGTAAGAAGAGAAGTTGTCAGAAAATTGCTCATACAAATTCTAAAGAAGAAAAAATTAGAAATAAATCCCAAAAACAATAGTGAAGTATATAATATGCAGTAATGAGACCAGGAAATGAACAAACAACAAAAACTTAAATCTCCACTCGATAACAAAAGTTGCAATATCAAAAGTACGAATGTCGTAGCATCTTTCGGAGTAAACTTCAACAATAAAAATGAAGAGGAAGAAGAAATAGAAATAAGGTTAGACAAAAGGAATAGAAGTATAGGGGGGCACCTTCGAAAAAAAATTAGCTAGAAAACGATATCCAGAAATATCAAGAAGAAAACAGCAATAAGACCACTAATCCGACAGGGTTTCAGAATTATGGGTTACGAATAAGAAAGAGAATGAACATTTTAGAAAAGAAAACATGAGAAAATTTATGGAGAAAAAAGACGAACATCTGAATTTTTAGATTTTAATCCTATTCAGTCTGGTGTTCCTCAGGGCATTATCCTTAGACCGGTAAAGGTAACGATCATCATACCTTTATCGCTCCAAGGATAATGCCCTGAGGAACGCCGGACTAAATAGGAGTAAAATTTAAAAATTCAGATTTTCGACTTTTTTCTCCGTAAATTGTCTCAGATTTTCTTTCCAAAATGTTCATTCTCTTTCTTGTTCATAACCCATAATTCTAAATCCCATAGGATAAAACAAAATAATGAATATTCAGATATCAATCCTATTCAATTCGATGTTCTTCAAGGTAATATCCTTGGACCTGTCTATTAACTTCTATACACAAGCAATTTGCTAACTACTAAATCAACAATGGTGACGACTGTCAGTCTAGTTGTTGCTGCCTCCAACATTCAAAACTAGCTAGGACCAACGAATCCAAATCGACACATTACATTTATACCGCGCAAATGAGGTTGTCCACTAGTAAAAAAAAAGAAAAGCTGTCGCCATTTCACGCACAACAAAACATTTTGCAAATACGCAAATGAATCTGGAAAAAAAATTGTGTTTACGTGTGTATGTTGGTATATTTTACACTCGCCTGCGTTTGCACAAAGTTAAAAAAAAACGTCGAAGAAAATAATTGGTTTAAAGTTTTATTGAGCATGTAATGGGATTTCCTTGAGTTCCAGCCTCCAGGCTACTTCATTATTTTCGTATTCACACATGCACTTGGTTTTTTGTTTAAAGCCTCGTATCAAATAAGTATCCTCTTGAGGTATACAACGACTCGAAAACTCCTTTCAAATAGAATCGAAAGCGAAACTCCTTCTAGCTTGGCTTTTGCAACGGGATTTTAACAATTTTTTTTTCAACACAAGATCGGCGCACATACGAGGGAGGAATATGTCGCCAATAAACGATTATTTATTACTCTCAGCTGAATTGCAAGTTGTAACTGAAACCCCACGACGTATCAGTATATTCCATCGTAATTTATGTAATTGCGTCCCCTATGAACTGACCTTATCAAAGCTGGCGTATTGAATTTTGCAGTAAATTTTTCGTCGGTGTTCGTCGTGATTTATGTAGGATACATCCGAAATCAAGAAGAAGAAAAAAAGACGAGTGAATTTATAAAGCATCCGCAGAGGTAGAACTTAATAATAAATAAGAGCCGAGTCGTCGTCTCTGATGTGTTTTGATGTGTCAAATTCTTCAAGATAAGGATCGGCTTCGCCTCACATGCGTCGGTGTCACGCGGATGACTGTAATGCCCCTAATGCATGTAAAACTTCAGCTAAATCTGTATTATTACCCTATCTCTTAATCTTAATATCAGATTGAATAAATTATTAAGCTCGGAAATATTTTTAGCCAAAAGGTACCGGGATGTTTTCATCATTAAGGCCGCTCGTAGCGTATTGATTAGCATAAGATAAAAGGCAATAATGCTTGACACTTTTAGGGAGATAAACAGAGACAGATAATGTGGTATAACTTCCAGGCAAGAAAGAACGCGGCCGTTTTCCTTTTGCCTGCCTCTCTTTTGTGTGGTGGTGGGTGTAGTAAAGGTTTTAATAAATGCCCAGCCGTAAACGCGTTTATGAAAGAAATTATTATTATTTTGTTGCTATCTATACGGAAAGTTACTTTCATGTGAAAAGCTTTGACGAATACATTTGCATATTTCAGCTATGCATTATGCTAAATCACTATCTGGATGTTAACATTATTATTATGTTTTTGTTCGTATTTAATCAATTCATTCCAAAACTGATACGTACAACTATAAACGAAACTGCACAAGACGTTTTTTTGACAAAAAAAAAAACTTCTTTTAAGGCAGGAATACCACACAGTGATTTTGGTTGATTGCCCAAAAATCGCCAAGGCCTGAACAAAACCCTTGACAATTTCAATTGGTCTTCTAAAACCTTAAAGAGTTTCAAAGTTGCTGATTTCTACTACTCAAAAAGAGAGTGTACTTGAGCAATTCGATCAAAAGCAATCAGATCAGATTGTTCCAAAATCGTGAATGAGTTCCTTTAATCTTTTCCCTCCTAAATATTTTTACGTAACGAATTCTTAAGAACATTCTTTAAGCCATAAAAAAGTGAAAATGAAAATGCCATTCTATTTTGGTTCGGAAATTGAAAGCTGTTGCAGAGACTTTGACAAGACAAGACAAATAAGAATTACAGGAAATATTTTTTCTGCTTACTCTTGAAACTTTCTGAAGAACCCAAAACATAGGTACATTCAGTTCCAGGTTTACACCATTAGGAATAAATGGATGTAGACCAGTGCTTACCTCTTCTGTAGTTATTAACGTAATTTTTCTTGCGGTTGTAGTAACCATGTCATGGTAAGCATTTTCAACGAGGTTAAAGTTGATAGAGCTGACAACTCAATTTAAACCACGTAATATCTTCATTAAACTTAATTAAATAAATTTAGATTGTATGGAAGATCCAACGTCAGCTGACCCGTTTGGAGACATGAAGACGCTGGAGATCCTTCAGATACGGGGCAATGTCTTTACCTGAGTGAAGTTGCTCATCGTGAAGACTGGAATATAATGAAGGGACGAAGGGACAACCTCCAGTCATAGTTACGGGTTGTTTATACCCCACGTGATAATGAAATTAAACGAAACTTAATTAAATAAATTTAGATTCAACGTCAGCTGGACCGTTTGGGGACATGGAGACGCTGGACATCGTTCAAATATGGGGCAATGCCTTTACCTGACTGAAGTTGTTCGTCGTGAAGACTAGAATATGATGAAGGGACGTAGGGATAACTTCCAGTCATAGTTACTGGCTGTTTATACCCCACGTGATAATGAAATTAAATGAAATGACGGCGATTTGGTATACAGCAGCTTGAAGACGGAAGAGAGAAGAAGCAATTCTTCTTGTAAGTAAGAATGTAAGGGAAGGAAGAAATCAGAATCTTACATTATTTATACGTGCGTCAAGTTTTTGGGAAAACTAATCAATTTCCAAAATCTCCAACTATAAATTGGCATTACTTTGAGAAAAGAGGATTCCTTTCAGAGGACGAAGGATATTCCAATCCAAATTAGATCCTTACAGTTGACTTGTGGACATAAGATGGAGAAATCCAAACGGTATTTGTGAGAGGAAGGATATCATGCTGGTGTGAGGTTTTTTCTAGGGAAATACATCAGCTAGCTCTTTGCTGAAAATTGGCGCAATAGATGGAAACCTGTGCCAAGATCCACATGTATACACTTGGAAAACAGTCTCTGTTAAAGAAAAGTGAGAATTCCGGAATCACAGCAGATACTTCAGTCGCAGGATTTTGAGCCAGATAAAGAAATGATTGTTTTGTCAAGCCGTTTTTGATCTTAGAAAGTAACAGGGATTTATACAGATGCAGCACAGTCTCCCAGTTACAGGCTAACGAACGACTAGGTCATCAATATAAGGCTTGCAGCGTGTCCCAAATTTGAGATATGACGTCATCGACTATTTTTTTAAATGGCAATCCTATTTTTCTATGACTATTCTTAAAGTGTAATATCAAGTTATACATGCTTACCAAATTTCAAATTTTTATTCCTTGTCATTTGAAAGATATTTAACATACATTAACTAATTCAAAAAATGAAGAAATCTGAAACTCAATAGTCATAAATTCACTTCACTAAATGCTCAAAATGTTGTCCATGTACTAATTGACAATACCCTAAACGGAACTTAAACTTCTCTTGAACACTTCTAATTACTTCGGCGGAAATTAGCGTACACTCCTGTCTTATTCGTTCTTTCAACACCTCAATATTTTCTGGTTTGGTCTTAAAAACTTTGCTTTTCAAGTACCCCCATAAGAAATAGTCAAGCGGTGTTAAATCCGGAGACCTGGGTGGCCATTCAAAGGGTCCTCTTCTACCAATCCATCTGCCTGGAAATACATCATCCAGATACTCACGGACAGGTCTTGCAAAATGAGGAGGAGCACCGTCTGGTTGAAACCAGATGTTTCTATTTGGGACATCAGCTTCAACCGGATCAGGAAACAGAGTAGCCAAATTCGGAACCAGTTCTTCCTGTAAAAATTCTAAATATCTCGCTCCATTGAGATTTTCCTGGAAGAAAATTGGTCCTATTACTCGATCACCAACAATCCCTGCCCAAACATTGACTTTTTCCGGAAATTGAGTGTGGCCTTCCCTTGTTGTCTGCCCAATAACGACAATTTTGACGATTTACCTGACCATTTAACATAAACGTTGATTCATCAGAAAACAGGACGTTTTCTATGTATAGAAAATTTCTGTTTAGTAGATCCATCATTTATTCGCAAAACTGGAGTCTTCTATCTGGATCATCTTCGTTGAGTTCCTGGAGGATTGTCATTTTATAAGGATGCAATTTTTATGCTTTAAAAATTCTTGCCACTGATGACTGGCTAATTTCGACTTCCCTAACTATCTGCCTAGTGGAGACATGACAATTTTCTTGAACAGAGAGAAGTACATTAAGTTTGACCTCCTCATTGAGCGCACTCTGACGATGATTATTGGTTTTTCTTAAATGCCCGTTTTCCCGAAACTGTTTTTCAATCAATTTCAAGTACTTTGCGTGAGCTTTGGTAAATGGATGTAAGGTTATTAATGTCCTGGTGAAGCATTTTATGTTACTCAGACAAAAAAGTGAGACACTTCTTCCGCTCGGGCGATTTGTAACTTTTGATGGTGTTCCTCTAAAACACTTAATGGTCGAGGTAACAACCTTCAATCTTCTCCCAAGTTTCCCGTACATATTCAAGATAGTATTAGTCCTCCTCTAGAAATCTCCTTTTGTCATCGTCAAATAAGCACCGTGAAGTCTTTTGTTATTATTATGTGGGGAACCAATCGGTTTCCAAAATCTCCAATTATAAATTAGAGAATTCGTTTCTGAGGACGAAGGATATTCTAATCCAAATTAGATCCTTACATCGAACTGCTTAAACAATTAACTTGTGGATCTAAAATGGAGAAATCCAAAGGATGGTGGTGAGAGGGAAGATATCATGGTGGTGTAGGATTTTAAGGATTTTAAGCTAATAAAGAAAATATTGTTTTGTCGAGAGGTAGCAGCCGTTTTTGATCTTGGAAAGGATCAGTAATTTATACAGATGCAGCCCAGTCTCTCAGTCACTGGCTAACGAACGACAAGGTCATCAATATAAGGCTTGCAGGAAAAGGATTTGATCGTAGACTTATAGAGATGGAGAAGGATTTCCCTATCAGCTCCCTTTTTGATGTAGACTTAATTTGATAATTTTAAATTTACCAGAACAACGGAAACGACAAGGACATCAAAATAAATGAGATAGGACCCTCAAGAATAAAAATCGAAAATAATCAGTGAATACCACAATAGAGAGAGAAGACGAAACAATTGGAAAATCATCAACAAACAATTGGAAAACCATCAACCCATCGATGCATACCGCGAGCGATCAGTGACCATTGCAGACCATTCGGACTTCGGAGTACCTTCTTCCTATGCATTCCACATTTCTTTACTCCTCTTTACCCTATTGATGCAAGACAACAAGCAGTTGGAAAACGAAAAAGTAAAAATCGTCAAGTAAGGGTAAGGGTTTAGGTAAGGGTCATCAAATATGTAAGTTGTACTGATCTTCGTTTATCAGGGAGCTCATTAGCAAAAGATTATCGAAATGTTTGCCCCCGAAACTTACAATAACTCCAAAATACTTTCTCTTTATGTTTAAACATTGAATATTTTCACAGTAGAGCAAAAGAAGGAATTTTGGAGCTAAAGTAACGGGACTTGGTCGATGGACGCAAAGTCTGCCTTTGCGTGGGAAACCAATCAAACGTGTCATGGACATGCTGCAACGAATAGGGCCAATGCCGCAATGAAACAAGTCGACTCCTTTTTGGTACGATTCTAGAAACATATGGTCTTCTTTCCGTGAAAAATTAGAAGACGAGTCTTTTGTTTACATCCATTCGACGTTTTTCCTTAAACCATGCTAAGTTTGAAGTTGTATTCCCTAGACTGAAGTCGCTGAAGTCCAAAAGATATCGACATATGATAATTACTGACGTTCTTGGGCCTATTTCTCAGAACCAGCTCTTGTAATCTTGAATTGGTCTTTAACTGTCACTCTATTATTTCTTAACTATTGTTACTGTTGGGAGGAGGTCATTTATTAGATCCTGCAAACAAACTCACATGCTTTTGTCCCAAGATTCTCACCGATAAGGATGGTCGAAGGTTAAGTCAAGCCAAATCAGTTAAAACTCGATACAACAGAGTAAATTACGAGGAAGATCGAAGAAAATACAGCTCAGTAAAAGAAGATGTAAAATTCCAGAGAAGAGCTGGTTAAAGGAACCAAATGGACAGAAGTAGTGAAGAGGGATAAAGCACACAATAACATGTAAATGTAATTCTAAAAGGACGAAGTGACTCTCCCCCAAAAAAAAAGGAACAAAGAGCTCTATAGTGGCTACCACTCCTGTTAGTCTAACTTATAGTCTTGTAGACCGTACATATATGAATGTATCCATGTGACAATTTGGCTCCAACTGAGATATGCACATGGAACCCAAATTAGACAAATACTTTCCCAAATTTCGAAAGCCTTGTTTTATTCCTTCTTGGTAGCGCAATTTTTTTGGTAGTTAATGTACTTAGCTTTTTTTTTAAATTTCTCGATTTGATTCACTCTGTTTATCTTTTAATAAATAAATACCTTGCAACAAAGTTTACAAATAAGTACAATATTTTTTCTTGGTAAAATAAAACCTCGCATATTTCAAGGTTATGCAAAAAAGCAAAGAACTTTAAAACAGGATGTGTGTTATTTAACGTAGGTATACAAGTAATTACATCTCCGCACAGTACACGTATAAAATATAATATGTATGTATGTAGGCCGATACGATCGGCCAAAGTGTTTTAATTACAACATCTAAACACAACTCCGGTAATTTGTAATTAGCATCCCCATAATTAATGGTAACCATCGATGGAAAATTAATGAAATATTTGTTTCATTTTCATAACTTTAATTACATAATAACACATCGTCGTGCTCCCCCCCCCTCCCCGGATCCGAACAAAATCCGAGATGCTTCAATGTGCCGCTCGCCTGCCAACGTAACAGGTGTAAGGTGTATGGTCTCCTGATGAAAACAGGCATTAGTGAGATCAAAGGTGCCGCTGACCAGGGCCGACTTTTCATTTTGTTAAATGTCCACACGCCCACCTCGCATATCATATACATAACCGTCAGATGTTGCCACGGACACTACGCAACGCACTCTTCGATCCTTGCGAGGAGGATTTTTACGGGTAATGGGTAATGTTCTTCTAATGATCACGCCTAATAGGTTGATCGCAACCGTACGAAAATTTCTTTTCTGGCCCTTCCCATTATTGATGTACGTATGTGTGCATACACGTGTTTGTATTTGTGTGTGTATGTGTGTGTGTGAAAGCGAATTATTGCCGTGAGGTTCCCAGATGTTGTTGCTTTAACGCGTCTCGTTTGAGATTGTTGTAATTACATTCATTATTTTCTCACTGATAAATGAAACAAGAAATAAATCTCGGGTGGAAAGGCAATTAATAAATTAGAGGCAAATCACAATTAACTTTCTTCTAACACATCTGTTTATACAATAAATCTGGCGGTGATTTTTATGGGTACATATATATGTTGTTGTTCAAAGCGCCTGAAAAATAAATATTATAAAATGTAATTGTTTTGATTAAATTCCAATTCCAGCTACCCTTCCGAAGTCATTTCATATATTAATGATTATGGCTTGGACTTTGGGCATTACTGAGGTTAAAATTAATGACAAACTGAGGTTAGACCAAAGAATTCTGAACGTATTCAATTGTATCCTACAGCAAATCCTAATTGATAGAACTTATTGGATAGCAAGCCCTTTACCACTTGGACAATGCTTTCATAACTTTCACAACAATGTGCTTCATTCTACCCAATAGGAAGCAATTACATTAGGTGGATGCGATCACTATGACAAATCACATGGTGATCACAACTTGAATATTTCTTGGAATCTCTACAACCACATCAAGCTTCCCTCAACACCGTCTGTTGTTTTCCATTTTTTTTTTTTTTTTTAGGGAAACAAAAATCGATTTATTACCTTACTTCTTAACGCTTGTGGAAAGAAAAACAAAGGAGAAGAGGCGAGAAACTAATGTTAATTGATCGTTTGTAAGGCAGAGCTTTCGATTTTCATTTGTTTATGTGTTGACTTACAATTAACTCGAAGTAAAGTCGATTATGTTGCTTCATCTGTTTTTTTTTCTTTGTTTTTGATGAAGAAAGAAATAACTTAGGTATTTGATTGAACCTGAAATTTACGTTTTCGAATAAAAGCCGATCGCCTTCCACATTCTTCTATTTTGTATCAAAAGGAAAAGAAATCGATTGCCAAAGGATGAAACGTCGACAGAAGAAAATTGATTACATTCTGCCAGAAAGAAAAGACAAAACAAAGAGAATATGGAATGTGCGATAGCTTTGATCACTACAATTGTTTTTAAAGAAAATGAAAATTCGATTATTTCTTTTCGTTTTTCTTTATATTTGTAAAAGAATGAAAATGGATTTTTCTTATAGAAGAACGAAAATGTAAAACAAATGGCGATTGTTCGTTTGTAAAACAGAGCTTGTAGTTTTCATTTGTTTATTTCTTCACTCAAAAAAAAAATAACTAAGGTCGGTTATCTTACTTTATCCGTTTCTCTTCTTTGCTGTTGCTGAAGAAAGAAATAACTTACGTGTTTAAGTGAACCTGACACTTGCGTATTCAAACAAAAGATCTTCTTCCGCATTCCTCTATTCTTTATTAAAAAAAGAAGAAAATCAATAATTTTTTTGTTAAAAAAGAAACAAAATAAAAAGAATATGTGCGATTGGTTAGTTTAATTTTTTTAAAGAAAATGGAAATTCTCTTATTTTTTGTTCTTCTTCTTAATTGTTTGTAGAAGAAAGGAAATAGAAAACAAATGCCGATTCGTTTGATTCTAAAACAGGGCTTATAGTTTTCATTTATTTATTTCTTCACTCAAAAAAAAAGAACTAAAGTCGATTATCTTGCCTCATCGGTTTTTCTTCTTTACTTTTGCGAAGAACGAAATAACTTGGATGTTTGATTTAACCTGATACTTGCGTTTTCGAGCTAAACCCGATCGCCTTCCACATTCCTCCATTCTTCATTAAAAGCAAAAAGAAGAAAATCAATTATTTTTCATTCAAAAAAAGCAAAACAAAAAGTATATGGAATATGCGATAGCATTGATCACTTTAATTTTTCTGAAAAAACGAAAATTCGATTACTTTTTTCGTTTTTCTTCTTTATATTTGTAGAAGAATGAAAATGAAAAACAAATGACGATTGTCCGTTAGTAAACCAGAGCTTACAATTTTCATTTCTTTATTTCTTCACTCAAAAAAAAAACTAAGGTGGATTATCTTGCTTCATCTGTTTCTCTTCTTTGCTTTTGCTGAAAAAAGAAATAACTTACGCGTTTGATTTGACCTGATACTTGCGTTTTCGAGCTAAACCCGATCGCCTTCCACATTCCTCCATTCTTTATTAAAAGCAAAAAAAATAAGAAAATCAATATTTTTTTATTCAAAAAAAAAGCAAAGCAAAAAAGTATATGTAATGTGCGATAGCTTTGAACACTTTAGTATTTTTGAAGAAAAAGAAAATTCGATTTTTTTCGTTTTTTTCTTTATATTTGTAGAAGAACGAAAATGACGAAAACAAATGACGATTGTTCGTTGGTAAAACAGAGCTTATAGTTTTCATTTCTTTATTTCTTTACTCAAAATATTATTTCTTCACTCAAAAAAAGTCGAATATATTACTTCATCTGTTTCTCTTCTTTGTTTTTGCTGAAGAAAGAAATAACTTACGCGTTTGACTGAACCTGACACTTGCGTATTCGAACAAAAGGAGATCGTCTTCCGCATTCCTCTGTTCTTTATTAAAAGAAAAAAGAAGAAAATCAATAATTTCTTGTTAAAAAACAAACAAAATACAAAGAATATGTGCGATAGCTTTGGTTACTTTAATTTTTTTAAAGAAAATGGAAATTCGATTAATTTTTGTTTTTCTTCTTTATGTTTATAGAAGAATGGAAATGAAAAACAAATGCCGATTCGTTCGTTTATAAAAAGAGCTTATAGTTTTCATTTGTTTATTTCTTCACTCAAAAAAAAAAAAAAAAACTAAAGTCGATTACCTTGCTTTTGCTGAAGAAAGAAATAACTTAGATGTTTGATTTTACTTGATACTTACGATTTCGAGCTAAACTCGTTCGCCTTCTACATTCCTCTATTCTTCATTAAAAGCAAAAAGAAGAAAATCAATCATTTTTTGTTCGAAAAAGAGCAAAACAAAAAGTATATGGAATGTGTGATGGCTTTGATCACTTTAATTTTTTTTTTTTTTTGAAGAAAATGAAAATTCGATTATTTTTTTCGTTTTTCTTCTTTATATTTGTAGAAGAACGAAAATGACGAAAACAAATGACGATTGTTCGTTAGTAAAGCAGAGCTTACCGTTTTCATTTCTTTATTTCTTCACTAAAAAAAAAAAAAACTAAGGTGGATTATCTTGCTTCATTTGTTTCTCTTCTTTGTTTTTGCTGAAGAAAGAAATAACTTACGCGTTTGATTGAACCAGACACTTGCGTATTCAAACAAAAGGAGATTGTCTTCCGCATTCGTCTATTCTTTATTAAAAAAAAGAAGAAAGTCAATAATTTTTTGTTAAAAAAGAAACAAAATAAAAAGAATATGTGCGACAGCTTTGGTTACTTTAATTTTTTTAAAGGAAATGGAAATTTGATTAATTTTTGTTTTTCTTCTTTATGTTTATAGAAGAACGGGAATGAAAAACAAATGCCGATACGTTCGTTTATAAAAACAATATAAAACAGAGTTTATAGTTTTCATTTGTTTATTTCTTCACTCAAAAAAAAAGAACTAAAGTCGATTATCTTGCTTCATTTGTTTCTTTTCTTTGTTTTTGCTGAAGAAAGAAATAACTTAAGTGTTTGATTGAACCTGATATTTGCGTTTTCGAACAAAAGTCGATCGCCTTTCACATTCCTCTATTTTTATTAAAAGAAAAAAGAAGAAAATCAATCATTTTTTGTTAAAAAAGAAACAAAACAAAAAGAATATGGAATGTACGATAACTTGGTTTACTTAAATTTTTTTAAAGAAAATGAAAATTCGATTATTTTTTCGTTTTTCTTCTTTATGTCAGTAGAAGAGCGAAAATGAAAACAAATGATGATTGGTCGTTAGTAAAACAGAACTTATAGTTTTCATTTCTTCACTCAAAAAAAAACTGAGGTCGATTTCTTCATCGATTTCTCTTCTTTACTTTTGCTGAAGAAAGAAATAACTTACACGTTTGAGTGAACCTGACACTTGCGGATTCGAACAAAAGGAGATCATCTTACGCATTCCTCTATTCTTTATTAAAAAAAAGAAGAAGATCAATAATTTTTTTGTTAAAAAAAAACAAAATAAGAAGAATATGTGCGATAGCTTTGGTTACTTACATTTTTTTAAAGAAACTGGAAATTAGATTATTTTTTCGTTTTTCTTGGTGTTTGTAGAAAAAGGAAAACGGAAAACAGATGATGATCGCTCGTTTGGAAAACAGAAGAAAATGAAGATTCGATTATTTTTTGCTTTTCTTATTTATGTTTATAGAAGAACGGAAATGAAAAACAAATGCCGATTCTTCGTTTATAAAACAGAGTTTATAGTTTTCATTTGTTTATTTCTTCACTTAAAAAAAAAAGAACTGAGGTCGATTATCTTGCTTCATCAGTTTGTCTTCTTTGCTTTTGTTGAAGAAAGAAATAACTTAGGTGTTTGATTGAACCTGATATTTGCGTTTACAAGCAAAAGTCGATCACCTTCCGCATTCCTCTATTCTTTATTAAAAGAAAAAAGAAGACAATCAATCATTTTTTGTTAAAAAAGAAACAAAATAAAAGGAATATGGAATGTGTGATAGCTTTGATAACTTTATTTTTTTTACAGAAAATGAAAATTCGATTATTTTTTGTTTTTCGTCTTTATTTTTATAGAAGAACGGAAATAAAAAAACAAATGCCGATTCGTTTATAAAACAAAGCCTATAATTTTCATTTGTTTATTTCTTCACTCAAAAATAGAAAAGAACTAAAGTCGATTGTCTTGCTTCATCATATTTCTCTTCTTTGCTTTTGCTGAAGAAAGAAATAACTTTTGTGTTTGATTTAACTTGATACTTGCGTATTCGAACAAAAGGAGGTCGTCTTCCGCATTTTTCTATTCTTCATCAAGTAAAAAGAAGAAAATAGATTGTAAAAAATCATTCTTATCTAAATATATATATATATGGAATGTGCGATAGCTTTGATCTTTAATTGATCTTTAATTTTTTTAAAGAAAATGAAAATGTTATAATTTTTTCGTTTTCCTTCTTCATGTTCGTATTGTTTGTTTGTAAAACAGAGATTATAGTTTTCATTTGTTTATTTCTTCACTCAGAAAAGAAAAAAGAACTAAGCGGATTATCTTGCTTCATCTGTTTCTCTTCTTTTCTTTTGCTGAAGAAAGAAATAACTTTGAACCTGATATTTGTGTTTTCGAACAAAAGCCGATCGTCTTTCGTATTCCTCTATTCTCTACCAAAAGAAAGAAAAGAAAATTGACTCTAAAAAGTCAAACATTTTTTACTAAAAAGAAGAAACAAAACAACAGAAAATTTGATTTAAAGAATCTGGAAGGGACCCGATTATCAATAAAAAGATTTATTCAAAGCAAGAGCTCTTAACAGAGCGCGGAAGATAGAGACTGATTTCACACTAAGTGCAAACATTAGTTGGGTGTAATTTACCATCCAAACCGACGACTCACATTTATTCATAAAAATAGAGTATCCTTAACTTTCGGATTGGAAATAACTTTAATCTTCTCCCAGAAGATAACAATAGGTATGATTCATCACCTTTTGGACTTCAACCAGGCAACTCAGATCGACGACTTTCAGTTACTATCACCATGAGCAGAGCTTCTTGGCTCTCGGATTGGAATCACCTCAATTTTCTTTCCCTTGAAGAAAACAGTATGATTTATCATCGATTGTTATCTTTTGGACTTCAACCATACCATCCAAATCAACGACTTCTAATTACTAACAAGAATAGAACTTCTTGATTCTCGGATTGGATTCACTTCAGTATTCTTTCTTCTGAAGATAAGAGAAGGCGATTGCAGACCATATCTTAAGGAGTATCCAGAAGAAAGAAAATTCAAGTGGTTTCAATTCAGAAGCTAATGGACGAAATTACTAATAGGACTGAAGCTTGCAATTTCGTTTTTCAACGTAACGCTCCATACTAATAGTTACTGCTTATTCATCGATACTCTCAAAAAAGAGCTTTGAGAAAGTATGACAGAGCTTAAACCCAGGTATTGTTGATCAATTCAATTTCTTCCACTCAGGTGCCACTCCTTATTGCCCTCGTTGTTGGAATAACCTCTAATCGTGTTGGTTCAAATTCATCACGATCTATGGCTACTTGAGTTGGATCCAATTTGTGAAAGTCTTTCATTGGTTTGGCATTGTTTGAACCAGAACCATACTAGAAGGAACAATCAAAACAAAATTAAACGCTCTCCTTTTGTTATTTCACTTGTATCTTGTATTTCTAGTTAATCTTTTGGTTTGTTTTCTTTTTGTTCTTGTATATCATCAAATTACTTTTGCGTTTGTACTTTTTTCTCCAATCAGAGTTTACTTCATTTCTTCATTAATTGTTTTGAATTCCTTTGTTTTTTTTTCTGTGTATAACGATCGTCATTATTTATTTTTTAATTACACCCGAAAATATCGATCTTTTACGTTTCCAAGTGCTTTGTTTCGTTTTCTTGTGCGTAGATCGTCGTTTCTTTTTTGTTTTTTTAATCGGTTTTGTCATATTTCACTTGTATTTTTTCCTCCAATCAGAATTTACTTCATTTCTTAAATAATTGTTTTGAAATCTCTTGACATTTACTTTTTTTATAAAGATCATCATTTAATTCTTTTTAATTATACTCGATAGTTATTTTTTTTTACTTTTTGAATGTAATTGTCTTATTTCCTTGGTATGAGTTATTTTTATGTTTCGTTTTCTTGCGGGATAGATCGTCTTTTGTTTTGTTTTCTTTTTATTTAATCAGTCCTTCCTACCAATATTATTATTATTTGCTGTACTTTTTCCTTCACTCAGAGTTTACTTTATTTTTCGATTGATTGTTTTGAATTCCTTTGCCTTTTCCTCTTTCTATAACGATCGTCATTTATTTATTTTTTTAAATATTATACACGTAAGTCTCAGTCATTTACTTTTTCAAAATGTTTTTAAGTTTAGCAATGATCGTCTTTTATTTTTGACCTACAGTCACAAGCTTCATTTGAATTTGAATTTACCGCCGCCTTGTAATACTACCAACTGTGAAAGTACACGTGTTTTCAATGGCGGGAAAAAAAATTTTTTGATATAAATTGAGTTGCAGAAATGATAAATTCAAGGAAATTTAAATAAACAGTTGCAAATAGCTCTTTTATTTTTTTTATTTCAAGAAAATAATTAACACGCTGCCTTCCTTTCAAAACTAAAACAAACAACACTATATAGAGGCACGGTACAGTTGAAGACATTTTTATTTAAAAAAAAATTAAAAATTATAAAATAATTAATGTAGGAAACGAAACGATTTGAGACGACTTAACACTCTAAGATTCTCTTCAAAATCAGAACAAACCGCTAAAGAAATTCGAATTAAAATGGTCGGAGAAATTAATTAAATAATTAAATTTAAATTAATTTCCTAATTGTTTAATTAATTTTCCTCATACATACAAGAAAATAAATGAAGAGAGAGATAACGGGTGATTAAAAAAAAATGTATACAGTCTGTCACAACATAACATACAGTATGTCTTACCTCGATTGCACAGTACTTCGCCATTGTGTTTTCAGATTAAGAAAAAAAAAATCGAAAGCAGCTTTTATTTTATACTAAATGCGTATGTGATCGGCTTGGAATTGTATAAGTATTTAAGGGAATGAGCTTAGTAGAACTTTTTTACTTCTACACGCAAGTAGAGCAAGGGTGAGATTAATGCGACACACACGGTATATAACAATAAAGTTAATTTTGGGTTTCGACTACTAATAGTATAATTGATTGAAAACCTAAGAATATTCGAAATCTATTGACGTACAACATACTTAGAACTTTTCATAATCAAACTACAACCTTAATTATTATTTGTGTTACTTATATACAGATTGTTTCAAATTAGGTGAATAATTTTCCCGAAATTAACGTCCCCAATAAAAAATGTTCTTTATTTAAAAATATTCACAAGTGCCACATGACAACAAAGTTTCTGATCGGTGTTTGTTCTTCAGTCGCTATAAAAAGAAGAACAAAAACAAAAAAAATCGTGTATCGTACGGTAAAAATAAAAGAACAAGCGTGCAATTAATTTCATATTAAGGATACGGTAAATCCGTCGCGCCCAGCTTTTAGAAAGCTCCGCTCTGTAAAAATCCTGCGCCGCTTTATCCCGTTGCGCGGGTCACCGAAAAAATAAAATGCAGCTCGCGGCCAAAACATCATCGCTCATGTTACAAGACGAAAAAACACGTTATAATAATAATAAAATTGCGTTTATAACACATTTGCCTCTAAATAGACGAAACCATATTGTTTCTCGGGGCGTAATTAGAAACGTGGGTGAATTTCGTCGCTCCGAAGTTCGCGTTGCCATAATTCATTTTGCGTTAGATTATTATCTAGGTATGTCCTGGAACCGGTCTTCAGAAATGCAAAGGAAAGAAAAGGACGTGCTAATTTGGGTTTTTGGGGTGGCCTCGGAAATTGGTTTCAATTGCTCCGAACTCCACGTTAATTATCACACCTGTTGATGTGAGTTTTTAATTTAACGTGTCTCCGTCTTTCACATCTTAATTATTTTTGGCTCAATTATTTTTATTATTTCATTCTCTTCTTGTCACTTTTCATTCGTTAATTGAGTTTTGTTTTTAATTTCATTTTTTCTTGTCCCAAGTTACTATCCATTTGTTGTTGTTTTCTTGAAAAATCCTCTCTTTCTGACGTAGTTAAAAATTGTTTGTTTTTTCTTCAAATTTTGTTCTTTAGTAAAAAGTTGCATAGTCAAGTTGATTGACTATACGACGCTCAGTTTAATAACTTTTTTATATAAAAAATCACTTTCTTCTAAGTTGCTTCATTAAGCGTCTTCAAAGAATTTTGCATCTTTTTCTTTGAAAAAAATTCTAAGTGAATTTTGCAGTCCAAGAAATAAAGCGCCCATCAATTCTTGCATTATGGTCCTAAAAGTATGGGGTTTAGCGGTATCTTGATGAAGATCAACACCCCTCCTGTTGGCCCTTTTGGCCAATGTTTCCATTCGGTTTCTATAATTTGCTTTTCTGTATTAAGCGTTCATTTTCTGGTAGGAACTCATAATATAGGATGGCCGCCTTCCGTTTCCACCAAACGCAAAATATGACCTCTTCAACATTAAAATCGTGATTGGGATGGTTTCAATGGTGGTTGGTTTCGCTTGGTTCAGAATCAAATAGAAAATGCCAAAATAACCTAACCCAAACTACGACAAAACTTTTTGGATTGTTCATAGGCAATGTATCAGACAGAAAGCAACGTAGACTCATGAAAGAGATGGAAGCGACTTTCGTATGTTCTGGCCCCTTGCGAAGACGTAGCGTTTTCCCTGCCTACTACCTAATACTGTTCATTCACACTTCATAAATTTCAATCAAATTGAATTTCTATGATCTCAGATTCAGACGACTCTCGGTATATGTGTGGGTTTGATTCCTATCCTGTTAGCAACAGAGATATAGACAATTAAACGACTATAATGGCTGCCATAGCTTTGTTGCGCCGTTGCATAACGATAACATCACTTGCTTGCAAATATAAAAATGCTGCAACAAACTGTCAATACATGAAGCAATTTATTGCAGAATTGGGAAAATACCACAAATAGCAAAAAAAGATGGGAGAAAAGCCAAAATAAATATCCTTAAGAGCCCTGCACATTTGTAAGGCGAATATTGAAGAAAGAAGACATCTTGTAGGTCGGTTGCAACCGCAACTATTGAATATTCTGAAGCCAACAAAGACGCCTCTGCGATTGCTCGAAACTTAGATTGGGTTTGCTTCTTCAAATAGAGAATTTGTTATACTTCCTCAATTTTATCGACCTACGTTTTCTTCTTCTTTTTTATTATTTTAATTATTTTCTCTTTTTGCCTTTCATACGTTTTCTTTTTCTTCGTCTTCAAAGAGATTTTCCTTGCGGTCTCAATTTTATCGGCCTGCGTTTCTTCTTCTTCTTCAAATAGATTACATGGAAATAGTGAAGTCCAGCAGCAAGCACTAGAGAAATAGGGAGATATGGAAGATCGGCTACGATAGAAATGGAAAGTGTCATAGAAGATCAGCTACGATACTTTTCATTTCCACCTTAATTTGCGTTTTCTTCTGCATCTTCTTCGTGGTAATTATGAAGTCCAGGGGCAAGAACAATAGAAGAAGGGCCGTTGCGGTGCTTTTCTTTTATTCTTGAATCTAGACTTCATAATTTCCAATCAAGTAATAATATTTTCCACTTTTTCCCGCTTTGCCTAATCGTTCGCCTTCAGTGAAAATAGCAGTTTGTTTCTTCGTCTTCCGACTTTGCTTTACGTCTTCTTCTTCTTCCTCTGCTAGTTTCTACATTTTCAATTTCTCACCTCTCTGCAGATATTATGGTTTGTTTCTTCTTTCTTCAAGCTTACTTTTCAAATTGAGGGTTTACCTCCTTTACCCATGGCCGTTCTAAATTATTTTTAATCCTTTTGTCTTCTACAAAAATTCTATTTCGTTTCTTCTTCTGCTTTTTCGGACATTGCTTTGGACCTGGTTAGTTTTCTCCTTATTTCAAGCCTCCTTTTCATCTTTAGGGTTTAAGTCTTCCTCTTCTTCTAAACAGTCTCTACTACATTCAATTTCCTCCTTTACCCCTGGTTGTTCTAAATTATGGTTTCGTCTTCGGCAAAAAATATATTTTGTTTGTTCTTTCCCTTTTTCAGACATTGCTTTTGACCTGATTTGTTTCTTCTTATTTCAAGACTTCTTTTCATCTTTAGGGTTTAAGCCTTCATCTTCTTCTAAACAGTCTTTACTATTTTCAATTTTCACCTTTACCCCGTGTCGTTTTAAATTATGTTTAATCGTTTTGTTTTCTGCAAAAAATGTATTTTGTTTCTTCTTTTCCTTTTTCGGACATTGCTTTTCATATGGTTTGTTTCTTCTTATTTCAGGCCTTCTATTCATCTTTAGGGTTTAAGTCTTCCTCTTCTTCTAAACAGTCTCTACTACATTCAATTTCTTCCTTTACCCCTGGTCGTTCTAAATTACCCTTTTGTCTTCTGCAAAAAATATATTTTCTTTCTTCTTCTTCTTTTTCGGACATTGCTTTTCACCCTTATGACTTATGTCTGCTTCTTTTTCTAACTATTTCTACGTGTTTCCGCTTAATCAATCTGAATTATTTTTAATTGCTTTGACTTCTGCAGAAGTTATAGTTTGTTACTTTTTCTTTTCTTATTTATTTTTCATTTAAAAATTTATGTATTTCCTTTTTTTTTAAGAAAGCAGTAGTTTTATGTCTTCCTACTTGTGGATTCTTCAATTCTCCAATTTCCCTGCCTGGCCGATGTAAATTATTTTTTAATAATTTTGTTTTCCTCGGCACTTAGAATTTTTTCTTCTTCTTCTTCTTCTTTTTCTTTCTTGTTTCTTATATTTGAGATTTATGTCTTAAGAGAGCAATAATTTGTAAGTTTCTAATTTCTTCTTCTTAGTGCAGTGTCCTTCATTTTTTTTTCTCCTTCTTCATTTTGTATTTCGTCATCTCTTTGTTGTTTAACTTTCTTCAATAATTAAGTCAAATAAAATTTCCTCTGCACTTATACTTATGTGTTTATTTTTATTTTTTGGTTATCGCATGCATTTATGCTTTCTTCTTCAGATGCAGGAATAAATAATAAATTGTGTTCTCATCAACTATGTTATTAATTTTACCTTCTTTTCTTTATTTTAATTGTTTATTTTGTTGCTACGGATTTTGTTTAAGAAAAAAGAAAACAAAAGAAGATCGACGATTTTCCCGCGAAAAGTTTTATAAAATTGATGGAAAACACAAGAAAACGTCGAAACAATCAAAAAAAAAACAATAAAACGGTTATTAGACTTTTGTTTTTCTAACCCTCTTTTGTTTTTCGTTAATTTTGTTCTTTGTATTTTGATGTTATTTGTTAAAGTTCTCCTTTGTTTTCTCTTCTCGTTCAATTATTTTTCCATGCTTATTTCGTTTATTGTTCAATAATTCTTCATCGATCTTCTTTTGTTTTTTATTAAATTTAATTTCGTACATCATGTTGATTGTTTCAATTATTAGTTTCTTCTTCTCGGTTACTTGTTTCTTGTTTCTTTCAAAATATTTTTTTTAATTGCGTTGTTTTACCTCTCGCAGTTCTTTTTCGCTTGCTCTCAATTTGATTTTTGAGCTATTAACGAAAAAGTCATTCGTTTGTTCACAGATGGCGCTGCAAATTAATCGAATTAATTACGTAATCATTTACTTAACGCACAGTTGCTAATAGTAAATACAGTCGTCCGTAGATGGTGCTATGAAATGAAATTGAAATTCAAGAGTACATAATAACGTCTACTTTTTGTAGCACTCATTAACAACATCTTTCAATAAATGGCGCTGCACATTGATTTTAGAAGTCCGTTTGTTTGTCTCAGTTCTCTTGTTTTTTGCTTATTAAGTTACTTTCTGCTAATCTTGTTTCTTATATTTGAGATTTATATCTTCCCTTTTTTTTCTAAGAGAGCAATAATTTGTAAGTTTGTAATTTCTTCTTCTTAGTGCAGTATCTTTCATTTTTTTTATGTTACGTTTTAGCTTTCTCCTTCTTCATTTTGTATTTCGTCATCTCTTTGTTGTTTAACTTTCTTCAATAATAGGCTCTAAATAATTAAGTCAATTAAAATTCCTCCTGCACTTATATGTGTTTATTTTTAATTTTTTGGTTATCGCATGCATTTATGCTTCCTTCTTCAGATGCAGGAATAAATAATAAATTGCGTTCTCAATAACTATGCTATTAATTTTATCTTCTTTGACTTATTTTAATTGTTTAACTTGAGCATTTATGATTATTTCTTCTTCTTATTCTTCACCTTCCACTCGTTTTTCCTTCCTGGCTTCATATTTCCCATTTGTTTCTTCTTTCCCTTTCTTGTTACTCTTTTCGATTTTCTCGATTTTCTATGTCAAACGTTACTTAAGCAACAAAAAATAATAAAATCAAAAAGATAGATTAGAATAATAAAAGAGTTCTGCTCTTTCGCCTTATCTTTCAAAAGGCATTGATCGACCAAATGTGATGTGCTTTTCTAACGTCTCACTTTTTTTTTCTTATACGCATTTTCTTCATATTTCTATTTATTTCTTTTTAAATTTCTTCACCCATCATATTGCTGCTAATTCCTCAAAAATTCAGTGTTTGTTCATCTTTTGTCTTCTTCTTGAATAGTGAGTATTTTCTTTGTTTCTGTTGCGCGACTTCCTTAAAGTGCATTTTTGTGACAATCACTTGTTTAAAAATTGTTTCTTTTTTTTTAACATTTTAATGTGTCAAAACATCGATGTTACGCAGAAACATTGGTTCCATTTCAAATTTGAAGTGAAAGTATTTTTGTCAAGGCCAACAAATTCTGGATAGTCAGCGGCAACTGTTTGTTGGTTCGTTCTTGCAAAAGAAGTAATAAGTGGCGACATCGCACAGTCAAATTTTGAACTGTGAGAGAAAAGCAAATAACAGCGATCTGTTGTCGGGTTGATCGGTGGAATTGCAGTGGATTTCTCAAACTACTCTTCTACTAATGAAGTCCCAATTAGGAAAAAGCTATACAAAGGATGCTTGAGGGCCTCATTGCAATGTAACCGACTTACAGCAAACTTTAACATTTTTTTAAACATTTTTAAAATAATAAATAACATGTAAAACACAAGTTTCATGAGACATGTTTCTAGCGCGCGTATTCAAGTGCCAGTTGGTGACATTGTTCGTTGCTTAAAATAGTTTAAAACAACTGCAGGTGCCAACAAATTTCAGACAAATGCAGTGTACGTTGATTACCGTATTTATACGGTAATTTGATCCAAAGTACGGTAATTTTACGGTATCGTACGCAAATGTACTGTAATTTTATTATAAATACTTTAATAAAGCATTCTAAGATTTCAAATAAAAATAATTTATTAATTTTAACGAAGCGAAACGCCAATTAAATTAAAATGAAACAAATTTGAGAGCGTTCGAAAGTCTGTCCTTATTTGGCATTTGGCGTTTTCTCATTCAAACTCTAGATGTGAACGAACATTAATAACATTAGCGCAAAGTATAAAAATAGATTAATAACAAAACAACGAAAGCTTGCTTGATTGATATACGGTAATTTTCTAATCAAATACGGTAATTCTGAATGCGCATGTGCGTTATTCTGTTTTCGGACGTGTGGGGACACTGGACAAACGTCAATTTGGAAGTTATTTTTGTAATTTGAGACGTAGCTGCTTTTGTTATCACCAGACGAACAAAATAAAACTTCAAGGACATTACAAAAAAAATAATAATAATTTTAAGAAATTCTTTACTTATGTCAGTATTCTATTTTTATTACATTTTATACTCTGTTGTGCTATTAAGTTAAGTTCATAGAAAGTACTACGTGACTATGCAAAATGCAAAAGCACAAAATTATCAACTCATGGTGTATATGTAACCACTTGGATGCATAACTATATACTTATATACTGAGTGCATTATGCACGACCACATATAAATTCATGTCATCGTTCGCTGTTACAATGAATTGTGAGGCTCTTTCATTAAATCAAAACCCATCATAGGCATGGGTTCGATATATGGATGCGGGTTTTTACGCTTTGATAATTTTCGTTAAATTCAATTACGTTTGTAAACAGCCCGGGGTGGTCCATCACTTTTTTTTCGGAGGCTTTTGACTGCGTTTCATGGACCATCGACCAATTTTCACGATCAATTCGTTTTACGGCGAGAGCCTTATCTGCCTTTTCCGGTGCTCGACCGCATTCAAATCTGTTTAGGTACTCGGAAAACCGACAATAGAAAATGATATTTCAGAATACAATTCGGAGATACAAAGAGTATAAAAGGAGAATTCGTATACAATAAATAAGCGAACGGGGATTTTACGGAAGCACTGTTGCGAATTGAGCGTTTCTTCTTTGCAGGTCAAGGACGTGTCAATCAGCTGGGAGGGGTCTTCATCAATGGTCGTCCTCTTCCTAATCACATCCGATTGAAAATCGTCGAAATGGCCGCTGCTGGGATAAGGCCGTGTGTTATATCGAGGCAGTTGAGGGTATCCCACGGCTGTGTTTCCAAAATATTAAACCGGTACCAAGAAACTGGTAGCATCAGGCCAGGGGTCATCGGAGGTTCTAAGCCGAGAGTTGCTACGATGGAAGTTGAGCATCGCATTGAGCAACTTAAGAAGGAACAACCTGGAATTTTTTCTTGGGAAATTAGAGAAAAACTTATCAAGGTGAAGTATTTCATTCATTTACTCTACCATAGATCAAAAAAAAAAAAGAATTTGTTATAAAAAAAAGACATCACAACGTAAATAGCAAAGCCACATACAGGTTGTTTCAGAATAAATATTCCCAACTTTCCTAGACGATAGAGGGCATCGAATTAAGCGTCTTTTTCTAATAAAATTACTTCCGGAAATTCTTTATTTTAGAGATAATTCGACATGAAAAACATACAATTTTGAAATAAAATCTGTCATCGAAGTTGGCCATGAGAACTTAATTGTGAACCATCATCATCGTGACAGTTGTCAGTTTGACATTTGAACTTGCCATTCTTAACCTTGCTTTCGAGGTTTTGAACTCAACAAACAATGAAAATTAAAAACAAAACGAAAGAGATCGGCCATATATTGAAGAACTTTCGATTTTCATTTGTTTGTTAAAAGAATGGTACGTTCACAGTAAGCACCTTGTCACGGCCAACTTCGACACCAAACTTAAGAGAACACCCGATATTATATATCAGGAAATATGGCAGGCGAAAAGTTCTAATATTTTACGCTTTATCTCGAAAACAAAAAATTTTCGCAAATTATTTTATTAAGAAAAACGCTCAATTCGATGTCATCCATCAATCCTCGAAGTTGGGAACAGTTATTCTGAAACATCCTGTATAAATGAATTACGCGAAATCATTTCTAATAATTGAGGATAGTTTGAATTTGGCGCCGTAATTTTTAGTGTATTTCACGAAATGGGTGTGGCCAGACTGAAAATAATTGCGCGGATAATTTATATGTAAACGTTACAATATCATTATTTTTTTATAAATATGTATATAGAAAGTAATAACGATGTCATCATATTAAAATATTATTTGTTGATAAATAATAAAAGAAAAAATAAATATAACAAACATAACCTCATTTTTACACTTGCGTAGCGTCCAGCGAATTTCCATCTGTTGGCAGTTATCAAAAACAGACGAGTTGAATAAAAAAAAAATTCAGCAAAAAATTTAAAAAAAAAACAATAACGAAAAAAGGTTGAAAATACAAACTGTAACGGCCACAGAGATGATGGATGCTTGTAAACTAAACAAAAGGAAATCGTAAAAAACAAAAGATTAAGTAAGAAATATCAAAAATTCACGAACAAAATAAAAGAAAGCGCTAATTCAATACTAGAAACAAACAAAAGAAAACAAAAGAAAACAAATGAACATCAACGAAATGCTACTGATTTTGTTAAAGAAAAAAGAAAACAAAAGAAGATCGACGATTTTCCCGCGAAAAGTTTCAAATTTTATAAAAGTTAAAAGAAAACGTCAACAATCGAAAAAAAAGAGAAAACTAAACAAAACGGTAATTAGACTTTTGTTTTTTTTAACTCTCCGATACCTTTTGTTTTTCGTTAATTTTTTTCTTTGTATTTCGATGTTGTTCATCAAAGTTTTCCTTTGTTTTCCCTTCTTGTTCAATTATTTTTCCGTATTTATTTCGTTTATTTTTCAATGATTCTCTATCGATCTTCTTTTGTTTTATATTAAATTTAATTCTGTACTTCGTGCTGATTGTTTCAGTTACTAGTTTCTCCTTCTCAAATTAATTTTTTTAATTGCGTTGTATTATCTCTCAGAGTTCTCTTTCACTTACTCTCAGTTTGATTTTGGAATTTTTAAAGAAAACTTCATTGCTTTGTTCACAGATGGCGTTGTAAATTAATTACGTATTCATTTGCTTAACGCACAGTTGCTAATAGTAAATACAGTTGTCAGTAGATGGTGTTATGAAACAAAATTGAATTCCAAGAATACGTATAACGTCTGCTTTTAGTAACACTCATTGGTAACTCTTCCAATAGATGGCGCTGCACATTCATTTTTGAAGTCAGTTTATTTGTTTCAGTTCTCCTTTATTTTTTCTTATCAAGTTACTTTTTCGTATTTATTTCATCTATTTCAGCGGATGAAAAACATCGATCTTCTCTTGTTTTCTATTCATTTAATTCTGTATTTTTTTGATCGTTTCATATGTACTTCGTTTCTTCTTGTCAAATTAATTTTCTTTAAATCTTATCAAATTTCTCTTTCGCTTGCTCTGCTTTTGTGTCTTGATTTTTGAGCTATTAATGAAAGCTTAATTCGTTTGTTCACAGATGGTGCTGCAAATTAATTACGTATTCATTTACAGAACACACAGTTCCTAATAAATACCAGTTGTCAGTAGATGGTGTTATGAAATAAAATTGAAATTCAAGAATACATATAACGTCTGCTTTTTGTAACACTCATTGGTAACTCTTCCAATAGGTGGCGCTGCACATTGATTTTTGAAGTTAGTTTGTTTCAGTTCTCCTTTATTTTTCCTTATCAAGCTACTTTTTCGTATTTGTTTAATCTTTTTTTTAGTAATTCTCTAGCGGATGAAAAAAGTCGATCTTCTCTTATTTTATATTTATTTAATTTTGTACTCCGTTGTTGATTGTTTCGTTTATTCTTCGTTTCTTCTTGTCAAATTAATTTTCTTATCACATTTCTCCTTCGCTTGCTTTGTTTTTGTTTTTTTTTTATTATTGAGCTATTAATGAAAGGTTAATTCGTTTGTTCACAGATGGCGTTGCAGATTAATTATGTAGGTATTCAATTACTTAACAGTTAATAAATACAGATGGTGTTACGAATTGAAATTGAAATCAACCAATACGACATCTGGTTTTTGTTAATCTCATTGATAAATAACTAAATTCATCTGTTAATAGATGACGCTGCAGATTGGATTTTTAAAGAATATTAACTTTTCAATCATTTCTCTGCAAAAGAATTTTTAAAAACAGATAGTATTATTCATGAACAGGTAGCTGTGACTTCCCAAATATATTTTCTTCGTCGCTTTGCACGATATTGTTTTTTCAGAGATTGCGTCCTGTGAGAAACTAATAATTCGTTTTAATCAGCATCAAGGAAAACTCGATTTCTTCTTCGGAAGATGGCGTTAAACATTGATTTTTTTTACAGAAAAGAAATGTTCTTTCGTTAATTTATCCTCGAAACTTTGTAAGTTCGTCGCTTTTCTGATAATGATTTCAAAATTTATTTTGATTGGCCACAAGAGAGGGCTTGATTTATTCTTCGAAAGGTGGCGCTAAAAATTTATTTTCTTTTAATAGAGTAGAGAAAGAATGTTCTTTTGTTAATGTAGTCTTGATATTTCGTTTTTGGCAGAATAATTTAAAATTTTAAAGTATTGCGTCTTGTAAAAAAAAGATATTAGGTAACTCGTTTTAATCAGCAACCAGCTTGATTTCTTCGTCAATAGATGGCGCTATAAACAGTAATGTTCTTTATAGACCGGAAATATTATTTCATTACTTTGTTTTTGAAACTTCGTGACTTTATTGCTTTCCAGAGAATGATTTGCTTCTGTAATAAAGACTGCGTTTTGTAAAAACAAACTACTGACGATTTATTTTAATCACTAGCAAACCTTGATTCATTCTACGATAGATGGTGCTAGAAATAGCAATTTTCTTTGTAGAAAAGGAATATTACTTCGTGACTATTGCTTTTCACAGAATGGCTTGTTTCTTTAATTTGTTTTTCTTGTTTCATTATTTGTATGTTTCAGTTTACATTGCGTGTTTCTCGCCCAGCTATTTCTTTTTTGACAAGTTTGCAGTCTTCTTTTGTTTTCATCAGTCTTTAGATTTTCATTTCTTCAATCAATTAAATTTTCGTTTTATTTATTTTGGCAATTTTCGAAGAGGGCGAGATTCGTCGGTGTTCCCTTGTTTTCTGTTCATTTAATGCTGTGTTTCGTTACTTTGTTTTTTTTTTTTTTTTGGAAAATTAATCTCTCATAACGTCTTACAACTCTTTCTGCTTTTTATCGATATTTTGATATTTTAAGAGTCCGTCGGCGTCGAAACTCTTTTGTTTCTTTTATTTATTTATCTTATCTTTCGAATTTCATTATTTCCGAATTTCAATTCTCTTTCGCATGATTTTGTTCAGTTTTTGTTTTGTACATGTGATCTTCTTTTGTTTTCTTTTAGCCTTTAGATTTTTTCCGTCGCGTCGCAGGAGAATGTTTTTGTTTGTTTTATATTTTTAATATGATCAGGTGTAACTTCAATCAATATATCGAATTAAGTTGCCATTTTCTTTGATTTTCTTTTGCACCGAACGTCGTCCTTTTTTTTTTCGTTCATCTTTTGTTACGTATTTATTTATATCTCGATGTTTTTTCTCGATCAAATTGCTCTTATTGGCAATATTGAATTGGTTTCCGGTTGGAACCGCGACTGCTTCTACTGCCGACGTTTCGTTCTCCATTGCAGAAAAACTTCCTCAGGGCTGCTGCTGCTGCTGGCAGTGTTGCTACTGTTGGTGGTGTTGCTGCTACTTCTTATGGACAACGGCCGCGGAACCCTCCAAGTTAAATTCTCTTATTGAGTTTTATTTTGCTTTTCAAAAACATTTTTCAATTTTTTACACATTCCACCGTAACAGTCAGTTTTGACTACGACAATCTCTTTGAAATAATAAAAAAATCAACTCGTCAACGATGACCGGAACCTAAAAATGACATCTAAGGAACACACCTTCAGTTTCGTTACAGAAATCATAAGTACGTATTTATAATTAATAATTCCATTTAAAAAGCAATGTCTTTTTTATATTTCATAAAAATATTAATTTGTTGAGAATACGAAGCCAACGTACAGCGAAACGTCGATAACTTGAGCGATTTGAATAGTGTTCGAGAAATTACCTTATAAATTCCTTAAATATTTTGAAAGTTTTAAAGACAATTTATGTATTTGTTCCAGGAGGGGATCTGTGACAAAAATTCGGCGCCTTCCGTCAGCTCCATCAGCAGACTTTTGCGTGGAGGAAGAAAGGACGATGGTGATCGCAAGAATCACTCGATTGACGGCATCCTCGGTGAGTCTTATTTTTTTATAATTCTCCAAATACACGGTGATTCAGAATTGTCTCTTGATGTCTTCAGGGTAAATAAAATGTCAAAAAATAATTAACCTTTTCATATAGTTTTTTTTTCCAAAAGTGAATAATAAAGAAGCCTTAAGAAAGGGATGGAAAATTTTGTTTTTTTTTTTAATCATCTGGATCCTTTAAGACAATTCTAAATCATCGTGTATATACATCTATAGTGAGTAGATATTCCATTGAGGAGTAATGCAACATATTTTCGGGATGGATCAGTCCCATCCTTCATAGCGTTAAATCCTTCCATATCTTTCTATCTTTTGCTTTCTTTTTCTAATTTTGGACTCCTATTTTCTTTAAATCGTTAACCACCTCCCCACCCCTCCTAAGTTGTTCCTTTCTTCTCGCCATTTTCCTCCTGGTTTCCATTCAAACTCTGAGAATTTTTTAAATTTTTAGTCTCACTTTCCATATACATATACCCCGCCCCAACCATTTCACTTTTTGCTCTTTGATCTTCATCAGTGTCCTTCTTTATGAGTTACTCCAATTCATTGTTTAATTTAATTGTTTAATTCTTCTTCTGTATTCGCCTACCTCTTCTTATGGGCCCCAATATTGTTTTTATTTATTTTAATTCATATTCCATATTATTATTGTTTTCTTTTCTTCTTTAATCATCTACTGTTTTTGTTGTTATTGTTTTTTTGTTCGTATTTTCTTTCAATGGTTCTCTGTTTTTTTTTTTTTAATAGACGAATGAAAAAATCAACACGTGTGTCATTTTTACTGATTGTGATTGTCTAAAGGGAAACAGTATGCGAGGTATGATCAAGAGCAAAAAAAAAAAACAAACAAATGACAATCGCGGACGAAGAAAAACAAAAGACAATCGCGCACAAAGCTTAAAACAAATCAGAAGTGAAAAGATTCCAAAACAGAACAATCGAAAAGAAATATGAATGGACGTGGTCGCTTGTAAAGCAAAAGAGAACGAAATAGATGGGAAGTAGGGGGCGATGAAGGGAAACAAAAGCAATCGCCCACAAAACAAAAAAATTATGAAAAACATAAGGTAAAATAAAATCAATAAAAAAAGTTGAAAAGTTTTAATTTGTCATTTTTTCTGTCATTAAAATTGCACTTATTTTTTAACGAATAGTTTGAATCGCGACATCCTGCGATCACTTTTTGACCTAACATTGCATTGGAAGTGACAAATTACAGCCAGCTTGCTACTTAACAAGTCATACCACGCAAGGTGACCAAACGTACTGTCAAAGCATATTGAAATACTTTAAAAATTTTGTTGCAAGTCGGTTTTGGTTGCAATTGATCCTTCGAGCATCCTCTGTACAACTGTTTCGGCCCTATTTAGGACCTCGTCAACAGAAGCGTAGCTCGAGACTTCCACTGCAAATCACACCGACCTGCCCAGGTTATTCGCAATTGCGACGTAATAGTAATGCCATCACCCAAATAGGACCTAAGCATTTGTACAGAAGATGCTCAAGGTATCCACTGCAATCAAAACTAATTTTCAACAAAATTTTTACTAATTTTTAACATTTTAACGTACGTGTTTCGTTTGTAAAACAATCATTATTACAGCACTGTTAAATGCTAGTCATTATCAGCGAATCATCATTATTCTAATTTAAATTATTTTTCTCTCAACTATTCTTAATCTTTCACTCTGTTTTTTATCATCGTCAGTGTTTCTGATCCATACTTTGTTGAAGCACCCCGTATGTTGGTCAAAGTTTAGCGGAAAGTCGATTTTTCAAATCAACTGCAAAATTACCAGGCGATTTGTTTGTATCCTTATTTAAAAAAGATGACATCCAAGTGGAAAAGAAAAGAAAACTTCTGAATATTTGCTTTTGTTTTTGTCCGAAAAGGAGCAAGAATCGATCGTCATTCGCCTTCTTCGTTTTCGTTCAAAATTAATTCGAATATAGATCAACTGTGTCATAAATTTGCAAGTATTTACGAGAATAATCGCACGAAGGACACAAAAGAATGAACTGGAGAAACAAAAGACGATCGATGGCTCAACAAGCGCAAGAAATAAAAAAGAAGGTGGACCAATTACATATAAGAAGACCTCTCGTTTTATTTGTAAAATTAAAAAACAAAAAACGTTAAAAGCGATAACAAAAGATGTTCGAATCACAATCGAATTTCGACTTTCTTTTTCATAAAAAGAGAAACACAAAACACAATCAACTGCGACGTAAATTTACAGGTGTTTATGAGAACAATCGCGTTTTCTTCTACGAAAGACACAAAAAGATAAAGAAAACAAAAGACGATCGATGGTCTAACAAATGCAAACAAATTAAAAAAAAAAATGGTCGACGGTTTAGACATAAGACCTTTCATTTTCCTTGTAAAAGTAAAAAAAAAAAAAATTTTAAAGCGATAAAAAGTTCGAATTCCAATCGAATATAGACTTTCTTCTCATAAAAAGAGAAAAACAAAATACAATCAACTCGATTTCTTAAAAGAAACACAAGAAAAAAGGAAAAAAAAACAAAAGACGATCGATGGTTTAACAAGCGCCAGAAATGAAAAAAAGGATAGATATAAGAAGACCTTTGGTTTTCCTTGTAAAAGTGAAAAAAAAAAAACAAAACGTCAAAAGCGATAATAAAAGACGTTCGAATTCCAATCGAATTTCGATTTTCTTTTCTTTCTTTTCCATAAAAAATAAAACAAAACACAATCAAGTGTGAAACAAATTTACAAGTGATGATGAAAACAATGACGTTTTCTTCTATGAAAGACACAAAAAGAATGAAAAAACAAAAAACGATCAATGGATCAAAATGCAAAAAAAATGATCGACTATTTAGATATAAGGAGACCTTTCGTTTTCCTTGTAAAATTAAATATATATATGTATATATATAACTTAAAAGCGATAATAAGAGTTCGAATTCCAATCGAATTTTTTCCTCATAAAAAAAAAAAACAAACACAATCAACTGTGACATAAATTTGCAAGTGTTTATGAGAATAATCGCGTTTTTTTCCACGAAAGACACAAAAAAATGAACTAGAAAAACAAAAGACGATCGATGGCCTAACGAGCGCAAGAAATAAAAAAAGGTGGACCACTTACATATAAGAAGACCTCTCGTTTTCCTTGTAAAAGTAAAAAAAAAAAACGTTAAAAGCGATAACAAAAGATGTTCGAATGCTAACCGAATTTCGACTTTCTTCTTCATAAAAAGAGAAAAACAAAACACAATCAGCTGTGATGTAAATTTACAAGTTTTTATAAGAAGAATCGCCTTTTCTTCCACGAAAGACACAAAAAAATGAAACGGAGAAACAAAAGACGATCGATGGTTTAACAAACCCAAAAAAATTTAAAAAAATGGTCGACGATTTAGATATTAAGAAGACTTTTCGTTTTCCTTGTAAAAGTGATAAAGAAATCTAATTTAAAAGCAATAATAAAAGACGTTCGAATTTCAATCAAGTATCCATTTCCTTTTTCATCAAAAAAAAAAACAAAACACGATCAACTCTGATACAAATTTACAAGTGTTTGTAACTAAGAATAATCACGCGTTCTTCCTCAAAGGGCACAAGAAATAAATAATTAAACAAAAGACGTTCGATGGTAGAAAAGAAAATTGAATATTTGCTTTTGTTTTTGTCCGAAAAGGAGCAAGAATCTATCGCCATTCGTTCTCTTCGTTTTCGTTCAAAATTTAATCAAGCTTCAATTTTCTTTTTGATAAAAAAAAACAAAACACGATCAACTCTGATACCAATTTACAAGTGTTTGTACCTAAGAATGAATATTTGCTTTTGTTTTTGTCCGAAATGGAGCAAAAATCGATCGTCATTCTTTTTTCTCTTTCGTAAAATCATTAAAAGCGATTTTTATTTGTGGTGCTGGTAAAGAAGATGTCGATTTTAATACTTGGAATTAACGGAATTAATTATTTATTTTATGAGGACTATTAAAGCTTGGGTAATTTGTTTTAAAATCATTTTCTATTAGAATCACTAGAATTGTCACTAAGCCGGTCGTGAAATCACTAAATTTTCGACATGTCTGAAATCACTAGGAATCGTCTGAAACTTCAAAAATGGAAAGTTACTAGATCTGGTGTTAAAATCACTAACTTGGCTACACTGACCGCGTCGGAGTGCTCGAGATGCGTTCAGCATTGAGATACGAAAGTACTTTACATATGGATTAGACTTATTATTATTAATATAATTTTTGTGAATATATATTATATGAACGGTACATGTCATAATTAAAAAAAAAACATTACTTTTATTATTATACATCTACGACTATATTAATTATGATTTATTAGCTCTTCTCGTTTATTTAGATTCCTGAAAGTGTCTCATTTTATCATCTCTTTTAGTGCCTTTCGTTATATCCTATATATTTCTTCACATACGTTTAATTGCTATCATAAATTAATTCAGGGTATAATTAATTATGATAATTCATACACGTAAATCCATTTCGTCGAGTTTTATTCTACATTATCAGTAATGCATACAATTTCCTTCATACTATAAGATAATACTCAACTATCGCGGACATCCTTGCTTAATTATCTTCGTGCGAAAGGGCAAAAATAAAAAAATCGAATGAATTTTTATTTACAACCGTTCATTAATTAGCATTCAGTACAGGTAGCGCACATAAATTAAGATAATTAATTAATAATAGGTTTATTAAATCGAATGATTTATTTCGTCCCAGTTTTAATTATTCCAAACTGGTTCACGCTTTGGATGCTGAAATTGTCTCGAAGCTATTAAACTAACTAACTATAATTCGTCCCCCCTCTCCCCCACCGCCGCCCCAAAGTAAAATCCTTCGAATTCGGCGCTCAAATTATGTTAATTAAACACTTAGCTATAATTAAGGCCGAACTTTGATTATTTTGTTTTAATCATCGCAATCTTCGCGTTTACGGATTATTTTAGCGCAACAATCATAATCAAGTTGATGTAACGGAAAGGTGAGCTTAGAAAATTGAATTAAGTGGAACTTAAACTTAATTGAGATGAAGGCAGAGTAGGTGTGTTACTGCGCTCTCGTTTGTTTGGTTGAGTTTGTTTGTCGAAATTGGAGTACAAACAAAAATGCGCTTGTGAAATTGATTACGAACGCTTCGAGAAAACGAATTTATTTTAATTGTGTCCGGAAAAAACACGACGAAAGAGAGCGTTGCGCTCGGTTATGTGACCAATAGCGCCTCGCTTCTTCTAACTGTTATCCCTAACTGCGTATGAATCGTGAGAGATTGTAATTCGCAGGCCTGCATAACGTTTTCCCAGTTTTTATTTTTTTGTGTGTTTATCGAATTGGATATCCTGCGAAACGATGGATTTAAACGGTACTGCCAATTTTGTAAAAAAAAATTGGTTACGCAAAAAAAACTTCCTGTATATAACAAAACTATTTGCTTATACAAAACAATATTATTGAGACACTTTAATAAATCTAAATAAATAAAAAGATCTAATAAATCATAATTAATATAAGTAATATATTTTTTTTTAATTCTGATATGTACCGTTCATATAATATATACCCACAAAATAATATTAATAATAATAATAATAATAATAATTAGTCTAGTCCATATGTAAAGTGTTTTCGTATCTCAATGATGAACGCACCTCGAGCACTCCGACGCGGTCAGTGTAGCCAAGTTAGTGATTTTAACACTAGATCTAGTAACTTTCCATTTCTGAAGTTTCAGACAATTCCCAGTGATATCAGACATGTCGAAAATTTAGTGATTTCACGATTGGTTTAGTGACAATTCTAGTGATTCTAATAGAAAATAATTTTAAATCAAATTAGCTAAGCTTTAATAGTCCTCATAAAATAAATAATTATTTCCGTTAATTCCAAGCATTAAAATCGAGTTCTTCTTTACCAGCACTACGAATAAAAATCGCTTTTAATGATTTTACGAAAGATGAAAAAGAATGACGATCGATTCTTGCTCCTTTTCGAACAAAAACAAAAGCAAAGCCTTTCGAGGAAGAACACGTGATTACTCTTAGGTACAAACACTTGTAAATTTGTATCAGAGTTGATCGTGTTTTGTTTTTTTTTTAATGAAAAAGAAAATCGATACTTGATTGAAATTCGAACGTCTTTTATTATTGCTTTTAAAGTAGATTTCTTTTTCACTTTAACAAGGAAAACGAAAAATCTTCTTAATATCGAAGTCGTCGACCATTTTTTTTTTCAAATTTTTTGCGTTAAACCATCGATCGTTTTTGTTTCTCCGTTTCATTTTTTTTTGTCTTTCGTGGAAGAAAACGCGATTCGTCTCATAAAAGACCTGGAAATTTACGTCACAGTTGATTGTGTTTTGTTTTTCTCTTTTTATGAAAAAGAGAGTCGAAATTCGATTGGCATTCGAACATCTTTTGTTATCGCTTTCAACTTTTTTTTTTTAATTTTACAAGGAAAACGAGAGGTCTTCTTGTATGTAATTGGTCCACCTTTTTTTATTTCTTGCGCTTATTATGCCATCGATCGTCTTTTGTTTTTCTAGTTAATTTTTTTGCGTCTTTCGTGGAAGAAAACGCGATTATTATCATAAACACTTGCAAATTTATGTTACAGTTGATTGTGTTTTGTTTTTTTTTTCTTTTTATGATGAAAAAGTTTAAGTTATATATTTTTTTTTACATTTACAAGAAAAACGAAAGGTCTCCTCCTTATACCTAAATCGTCTACTACCATTTTTTTTTGCTTTAGTTAAACCATTGATGGTCTTTTGTTTTTTCATTTTTTTGTCTTTCATAGAAGAAAACGCGATTGTTTTTATAATCACTTGTAACTTTGTTTCACAGTTGATTGAGTTTTGCTTTTCTCTTTTTATGAGAAGAAAGTCGAAATTCGATTGGAATTCGAACTTTTTATCGCTTTTAAGTTTTTTTTTTCACTTTTATAAGGAAAATGAAAGGTCTCCTTATATCTAAATCGTCGACCATTTTCTTTTTTGAATTTGTTTGTATTTGCTAGACCTTCGATCCTCTTTTCTTTTTTGTTTTTTTTTTAATTTTTCTTTGTCTTTCGTGGAAGAAAACACGATTGTTTTTATAAATACTTGTAAATTTGTTTCACAGTTGTTTGTGTTTTGTTTTATTTTTCATAAAAAAGAAAGTCGAAATTCAACTGAAATTCGAACGTCTTTTGTTATCACTTTTAAGTTATTTTTTTCACTTTTACCATCGATCGTCTTTTGTTCCTTTCTTTATTTATTTTATGTACCTTTCGTGGAAGAGAACGCGATTGTTCTTATAAACGCTTATAAATTCGTTTCACGTTTTTTTTTTAATGAATTCGAACGTCTTTTAACTTTTTCTCTTATTTTTCACTTTTACAAGCGAAAACAAAATGTCTTCTTATCGTCAACCGTTTTTTTTATATTTCCTTGCGTTTGTTAAACGATCGATCGTCTTTTGTTTGTTTTTTTGTCGAAAACCACGCCGAGGCCAATTCTTTCGGCATTTGTTTCTGGTGAATTATTTTCTGCCTCTGATGACTTTTTAGTGATTATTTAAGGTTAAGCCTTAAATGAAAGCGAAAACCTGTTGGCAACACTGCACTAAGGCAAGATGGCTTCTCAACACGTCAGCAGCGCAATTAAAATTAGAAGTTATTGAATTGATTCATTGGTCTTTGTATGTAATATTCAGTTGGAAAAAAATTCAAATAAATAATGCTTTCTCAAACACATTTTTGATTAAGAACACAAAATTAAATTGACATAGTTTTGGGTCAATTCAAAACAATTTCAAAAGCAAACAAGAGAGATATAATATAATTTATAGAGAAAGACGGCATACTATATTAAAAGAAACGTAAAAAGCAAAGAAAATTAAAAACTTGTTTGAAATGAAGGAGAAGTAGAAAATAAAAAAGAAAAGAATAAAGGGACTATAGCAATAAGAAAAAAAAATTAAAGTGACAGTTGACTTTCCAAAAGCGATTAATAACAGAGCTTTTCTAAAGTAATTTTCAACTTCCCTTTTTCCTCATTTTTATTACCAAATTTATTTAAACAAAACTAGCTGTCTCTTGAAAGAACCTGAGATGTGCAATTTCTGTTTGAATATATTTTTTATTCGTCTTAAGAAGGCACATTCTTTATCGTTATTATTTGTCGAACTTTCTTCAACACCCTGTAAATGGGACGCTAAAAACGTCTCAATTTACTTATCATTCACAGAAATTTATAAAAGGGTTTTGTTATATCATTAAAAAAGCTCTAGTAATAAGATTATACAAAAAAATCTTCTGAAATGATAAAATGACGGTGCTGGGGGCTTTTGTCTTTGTCATCAATAAAAAAACAAAACTTTTGGGGACGCCATCTATGAAAAAGTAATTAAACTACGAGCACTTGAGCGCCAAATTTGAATTATCCAAAATTTCGTAACCAAAGCATCATCAAACAAAGAATTATTTTTACGAGCTTCAAATACAAATAAAAAAATAAACAAAAATTGAAAATTAATTGGTAGAAAATATCGTTTATATTTCTAGTATTGTCATGAATATTTTATTTATCACAAACTACAATTTGTTCTTTGATATTAATCTATTTTTAAATTAATTATATTTCGATGAGTATCAATAAAATAGGTAAAAACGTAAACTTTTGACAGCGCCATCTTTGTAAAAATAATTTAACTGCGGGTACCTAAGCGCGTATTTTTTTCACTATTGTTTATCGAACTTTTTTCAACGATCTGTAAAAGGGACGCCATGAACGTCTCATTTTACTTATCATGAAGAAGAATTTTATAAAACGGTTTTGTTATTGTATTGTTATCGTAAAAAAAGCTGTAATAGAAAGATTATATAAAGAGAACTTCTGACACTGATCAAGCGATGGCGCTGGCGGTTTGTGTCTTTATCATCAATAAAAAAGGCAAAACTATTGAGGACGCCATCTATGAAAAAATAATTTAACTATTATGGGCACTTGAGCGCCAAATTTGACTTATCCAAAATTTCGTAACCAAATCATCATCAAATAAAGAATTATTTTTACAAAATTCAAACGTAAATAAAAAAGTAAACAAAATTAAAAACAATAACTATGGTAGAAGATGTCGTTTACACTTTTAATATTGTTATGAATATTTGATTTATCACAAACTCCAATTTGTTCCTTAATATTACTATATTTTTCAAAAATAGTATGTAATGCAAAAAAAAGTAATAAACTGACAGTATGTCTTTCAATTAATTATATTTCGATGAACAACAGTAAAGAGGCAAAACTTGAGAGCGCCATCTTTGAAAAAATAATTTAACTACGACTCCTTGAGCGCCAAATTTGAACTATCCAAAACCATTAAATTCAAACATAGATAAATAAATAATAAAATAAACCAAATTAAAAACGATAAGAACTAAAGAATATTTTTACCCATATTATGAATATTTTCATTTACCACAAAATTTACGGTTGTTTTCCTAAATTATTGCTAATGGCAAATCAAGTAACTACAGCCACTTGAGCGCCAAATTTAAATTAATTATACAAAAATAACACATAACATCAATACTAATTTTAAAGAGCTTCGGACGGTGCTCTAATGAATGCTCTACGTTTATTGCGCTGTGATATTTTTTCTTTAATATTTATTTCTTTTCAAAAATAATTAAACTGACTTTTTTGTTTCTACATTAATTATATTTTGATTAACATCAGTTAAAAAAAAGGAAAACTGTTGAGGGTGCCATCTACTAGAAAATAAGTTAACTACGGACACTTGAGCGCCAAATTTGAATTAACTTCAATTTGTTCTTTAATATTAATCTAGTTTTCAAGAATAGATTGATAGCATTTGTCTTTAAATTAATTATATTTCTATAAACATCTGTGAAAAGGAAAAAGTTTTGAGCGTATCACCTTTGAGAAAATAATTTAACTTGAGCGCCAAATTTGAATTATCCAAAACCAATAAACTACGAATTATTTTAACGAACCTCAAATATAGCTAAATAAAAAGTGAAATTAAATTAAAGACGATAATAATTAAAGGATTCTTTGTTCTACTAAATATTTTGATTTGTCATAAAATTCAATACTCTTTTTACTAAATTATTGCAAAATGGAAAAAAATACCAAATCAAGGTACTTTAATATCTAGGGACTTTAAGACACAATTCAAAAGTTGTGCCCTCAAAAGGGCGCCATCTATGAAAAAATAATTTAATTGGAGCCACTTGAGCGCCAAGTTTAAATTTCACATTTATTATTAACAATATTATTACTAAAAAGAATTGATGGTGATCAAATGATCAAAAGAAATAAGCTGACGGTTTTTGTTTTGTCTTCTATTTTCATCATACACTGTGATCAACAATAATTTTAAGGATCAAGTTTGTTTATTTAATAGATTAGTTCAGAACCAATTCTAATTCATAAAACTGTAAAAATCGATCTTTACTTGGTCGGAACATCGTTCATCTGCACAACTTGAATCCAACCACTAACGCAATATCGAAACCATTCTAGAACAGGTAGCTATGATTGGCAAGTGTCAATTGTATCTGAAATATTTCCAAAATGTTATAAATCTTTCGTTCCGCAATAGTGATTTACTATCTAGGATATCAATAATCATTTCTACAAAACGGCATTCTAACAATAAAAAGTTATTATTTCAATTGATCACATTGTATTTTGATCCGTCAGTGTTTTGAAAGCGCCATCTATATGAAAAAACTATGGATACTTGAGCGCCAAATTTGAATTATCAAAAATTTCATAACCATTAATCACCAAATAAAGAATCATTTTAACGAACGTCAAATAATATAAATAAGTAAGTAATTAACAAAATTAAAAATCGTAACAACTAAAGAAGATATCACAAATTTTACGGTTCTCTTTACTAAATTATTATTAACCATATATTAGCGCCATTAATTGCCGACCTTTGCTGGTAAATAATTACTTTGCCACTTTAATAATTTATTACAGTCTGTTCCCTTCTGAATACAGTAAAAGTACGTGAACCGGAAGCAATTTAAAAATTTTACGCATTAATAGCCGTAGCCTGTCGAGTTAAAAAATGCAAAAAAATCTCCCACCGATTTTTACGCTACATTCCAGCTTGTTGGTTTAAGTAAATTCGCTATGAAATCGAGAGAAATTATTCGAGACAAAAAACGCCGACGTGTTTGCCAAATTAATTATAACAACCAAACGGTAATTACCTAGCTAAATACCAACCAAAATATTATCACGCCCCATCTTGTGCACCAAATAATTTGTTGTTGTACGGCGATGGTCTTTCGTGCGTTTCTTTTTTGTTTCGAAGAAAAGACTCGCTGTGACAAATGTGTCAATCAGTTTTTTTTTCTCTCTCTCTTCCTTGGTCGGACGACGATTTTTCCACCGGCGGAAAAAAAGCGTGTTCGAAAATTGATGTTAAATTTCATCTCGCGTCGTTGAGGGACCGCACAGGTCGAAAGAATGACGAAACAACTTCCATTCACATTCACGAGAAGGAGCAGGAAGAAGGAGATGAAGAAGAGGAGCTATAATGACTGCTCATTTTATTATTACCCTAACATTATCTGCATTGAGCGCGCGGTGATCGCGTCCGTGATTGATTTTTATTACCCCGAAAATTTAATTTATTTAACGGAACCGTTTCTTCCTTGCTGTTATTATGCTTTAATTTATGGCGACGGTAGCATTTCGGATATTTTATTTACTTTTTTCGCCGTCACTCTTCTCGCTGGCTATCTGGGTAAATACATTTCTAAGAAATAATCAATTTTAGACTGGTTTAGATTTTTGTTGCTAATAGGAATTTGTCGGAGAAAAAGTTTTATTGAGAATCGTGAAACGACATTTCGTCCTTATACAGGATCTCCCAAAATAAATCCCGAGCGTCAGAACTCGTCGGAAAGACGTGAATTTCCCCAGCGATTTGAAATTCGTTTTCTTTGTTTTTGTTTCTCTCGAAAAAGGTGCAAAAAAATTTACGATTCGTAAAATACATGAAAGGGATTCGATATTACACACATTTTAACTTAGGGAATCCGCTGGAAGGACTCACTTAGACCATCAGATTGTATTTTAACGAAGGCTGTCTTTTTTTGCTTTGGCACCATACAGGCTCCAAAGAAAGCTCAGCTTGTCGGAAAGGCGTTAGGTTTTTAATTCTTGGATTGCTGTAACCGATTTACCACGGCTTACAAACCAGAGAGACACAAAAACCTCGGTTAGAAAGAGCCAATATGAATCCAAGGCATAGAACCTATCAGCCTTTCACGTAGAATCCTTGTACATATGGGATTCGAATCCACATCTATAGTTGCCCGGCCAAGCATCAAACTCATTGCCAGCGAATAAAACCAAATCGGTTATGCTACCACCAACCAAATCTAATCCTTGGCCCTACAGGTCACCTAGCAATCTTCCTCACATCGCCACATTCTTCCCCTCATTAAAAAAATTAATTATTACGCCCATTATTACTATCGAAGGGAGCTTTTCTTAGATGGCCTATTACTTGAAATTCGCTTCGTCGCTTTAAGAATTCACCTGACTATATTTTAAACAATAATTGTATGTGCTTTTGTCCTTCTCTTCTCTTGGAGCTTTTGATCTCCTCTTCTCGTTGGAAATTGCAACGTAGTTGTTGCCATAAAGAACCGTCACATTTTCGCCGAAATTCGCTACTGGGACTTAGGAACTCACTTAACTCACGCTAGTTTAAATAATAATTTTGGTAAAATGCTTTTGCCCTCTTGCTCTGTTGAAACTTTCGATTCTCTTCTTTTAATTGGAAAAACGTTCCATCAAAGAAAAACTTCTATTCTACGGATGGGTCATTTTTTGCCCCAAATCCATTTCTTGGCTTTAAAAACTTACACCTCTCGACCATATTTAAAATAAACTAATTATAGTGGTACGTACACATGTTTTCTTCTCATTGAAAAGTTTAACTATTAACACTAAAGAAAATCTTCTACTCAAAATCTTACTTTTGCCCCAAATACGCTCCTGGGCTTTATGAATTCAAGCAACTCGCAACCCTATTTTAAACAATAACTTTTCTAATTGGTTACGTACATTTACCTTCCTCCTGCTGAAGCTTTTGATCTCCTGTTCTTATTGGAAAGTTACAGCAGACGTCCATCGAGCACTCAGCCATTTTTGATCCCAAATCGACATTTTGGCTTTAAAAACTCATCCCTTACCACCATATTTTAAACACCAATTATAGTAATAAATACACATGGTTTCGCCCCGCTCCTCTTCTCATTGAAAAGACGACCTTGATTGTTAATTTCAAACAAAATCTTCCAACCAAGGGCTAGGTTAATCTTACCATCACTCTGTGACTGAAATTCAATCCTGACCTTCAGGATTTCACCTTGTGGCCATATTTTAAACAATACTTATGGCGATAGGTTGATATTCTCCCCTGTTCCAACAGCTTCTGGTGCCCTCTTCTTATCGGAAAAGTTGCGAACAGACGTCTCTAACTGTTACCATCAAAAATAATTTTGTTTCTGAAGACTGGGTAAACCTACTTCACTTTTTACTCTGAATTTACGCCTTAGCCAGAGGTATTCATCTAACCCACCCCAAAGTGCCATATTTTAAACAGTAATTACCGTAGGTGCTCCTCCCTTCTAGGAGTTTTGATCTTTCTCATTGGAAAAGTTTCAGCAAATATCCATGATAGTTACCATCAAAAAAAAGGGATAAGTTAGTCTTATCGTCACTTTTTCCCCAAGTTCACTCCTGGGCTTTATGAGTTCACCCAAGTCACCCCATTGTGCCTTATTTTAAACAATAATTATGATAGTAGGTGCACATGCTTTTGCCATTCATTCCTGTTGAAGCTTTTAACCTCCTTTTCGCATTGGAAAATTTCCGGAAGACGTGCTTGATTATTCTCATCGAAGAAAGTGTAAACTTCTTTCCCCGAAGCCACTTCTGGGCTTTAGAAATTCACCTTACCCACCTCATACCTCTCCCAGGGCCCCAGGGCCCCAAATTCATTCCTGGACTTTAGGAATTCAAGTAAATCACCCCCATTCTGCCTTATTTTAAACAATAATTAAGGTAGTAAGTCCATATGCTTTTACCATTCATTCCTGTTGAAACTTTTGACCTCCTCTTCGCATTGGAAAATTTCCGGAAGACGTCCTTGATTATTCTCATCCAAGAAAGTGTAAACTTCTTGCCCCGAATCCACTTCTGGGCTTTAGGAATTCACTTTACTCACCTCATACCTCTCCCAGAGCCGAGGACCCCAAATTCATTCCTGGGCTTTAGGTATTCAAGTAAATCACCCCCACTCTGCCTTATTTTAAACAATAATTAGGGTAGTAAGTCCATGTGCTTTTACCATTCATTCCTGTTGAAGCTTTTGACCTCTTCTTCACATTGGAAAATTTCCGGAAGACGTCCTTAATTATTCTCATCGAAGAAAGTTTAAACTTCTTGCCCCGAATCCACTTCTGCGCTTTAGGAATTCACCTTACTCACCTCATACTTCTCCAGGGCCCCAGGACCCCAAATTCATTCCTGGGCTTTAGGAATTCTAGTAAATCACCCCCATTCTGCCTTATTTTAAACAATAATTAGAGCAATAGGTCCATATGCTTTTACCATTCATTCCTGCTGAAGCTTTTCACCTCTTCTTCACATTGAAAAAGTTGCAAAAGACGTCCTTGATCATTCTCATCAAAAAGAAGTTAAAATTGCCGTCACTTATCGACCCGAATACACTTCTGGTCTTTAAGAATTCACTTTACTCACCTCATACCTCTCCCAGAGCCCCAGGATTCCAAATTCATTCCTGGGCTTTAGGAATTCAAGTAAATCACTCCCATTCTGCCTTATTTTAAACAATAATTAGAGCAATAGGTCCATATGCTTTTACCATTCATTCCTGCTGAAGCTTTTCACCTCTTCTTCACATTGAAAAAGTTGCAAAAGACGTCCTTGATCATTCTCATCAAAAAGAAGTTAAAATTGCCGTCACTTATCGACCCGAATACACTTCTGGTCTTTAAGAATTCACATAAATCACCTCTACCGCCATATTTTAAAGAATAATTATGGTGGTAGGTGCACATGCTTTTGTCCTTCTCCATTGTTGGAAGTTTGATCTCCCTTTCTCATTGGAAAGGTTGCAGATAAACGTCCATGATTGTTATCATAAAAAAAAGCTCTCCATTCTGTCTTATCTTAAACAATAATTATGGTAGTAGGTGGACATGCTTTTACTATTCATCCCTGTTGAAGCTTTTGGTATTGGAAAAATTGCAGAACACATCCTTGATTATTCGCATCAAAAAAAGTAAAAATTACCGTCACTTCTTGCCCCGAATCCATTTCTGGGCTTTCGTCCTTCTCCTTTATTGGAACTTTGGTATCCTTTTCTCATTGGAATAGTTGCAAATAAATGTAGATGACTATTACCTCATAAAAAATTATCTCTGAGAGGTAGAATAACCTTCCAGTCACGTCTTGCTTCAAACCCAATTCTAGTCTTTAAGAGTTCACTTAAATCACCCCTTGCCACCTTAAACTACAATCATTGTAATAAGTGAGCATGCGTTTCCTCTCTTCCCATGTTGGAACTTTTTATGCCTTCTTCTCGTTGGAAAATTGCAGATAGACGTATATGATTGTTACCATCTAAGGATTAGTTTAATCCTACCTTCATTTTTTTCTGTATCCATCCCTTAGCCATAGGAACTCATCAGAACCCCAGATTTTAAACAATAATTACTGTAGTAGATGCACGTGCTTTTGCCCTTAATCCCTACTGGAGCTTTTGGTCTCCTCTTTAAATTGGGCATAGAAACTCACCCAACCCACGCCAGAACCCCAAATTTTAAACAATAATTACGGTAGTAGATGCACGTGCTTTCGCCCTTAATCCCTATTGAAGCTTTTGGTCTCCTCTTTACTTTGGTAAAGATGCACATAAACATTTATGACTGTAACCATGGAAAAGAATCTTTCTTGCCTTCCTTGTTTCCCTCAAAATTCACTCTTTGTCTATAGGAGCTCATTTAATTCAACCCTAATGCAAACAATAATTATTAAAATAAGTGCCCTCCTACTCTGTTAGAGCTTTTGATCTTCTCACTCCTTATTAGAAGAGTTACATGTATGACGGTTAAAGATCAAAGAGAGTTTTCTGCCCAAGGGCTAGGCTAATCCTATCTTTTACGCTTTTATCCTTGCTTCACACTCTAGGAGCCCGCTTAATCCGTAACTCTTCTCTTGTTGGAGCTGCTAGTTTCCTCTTTTCACTGGAAAAATTGCAGCAAAGCAAATTTTTTCTTCAGGTTAAACCTAGCTTCTCTTTTTGCATGTGATTTCACCTTCTTAGGTCCAGTTGTACAATGTTTGTTTCAATTTAAACTCAAAAGGGTTTAAGGTTAAGCTGGAATTGCACAACTGATCCTCATCTCGTTGGAGCTTTCTCCTTCCTTGATTACATAAGTTATGGCAAATTTTGTGTATTGTTTGCAAATAAATTTCAATTTCTCTTTTCTTGTGCTTCCAGGACCGACTTCCTCGTGCGAAGAAAGCGACACCGAGTCCGAACCGGGTATACCCTTGAAACGAAAACAGCGTCGCTCGAGGACGACCTTCACCGGCGAACAACTGGAAGCCCTCGAACGCGCCTTTAACAGAACCCAATACCCTGACGTGTACACACGCGAAGAATTAGCCCAAAAAACCAAGCTAACCGAAGCTCGGGTTCAAGTCTGGTTCTCGAACAGGCGCGCCCGCCTCCGAAAGCAACTCAACTCGCAACAGTTGAACGCCTTCAATTCCATGTCCTTGCAATCAGCTTTTCCCGTCCAACACCAATACCCAGATCCGGCTTTCAATCAGAATACTTGGGCGCAACAAACTTACGCGGGTGGTACCTTGAGCAGTGCGTTACCAAATTCCCTGTCGACGTCCTCATCTTTGGGGGCTTCCCCAACGAGCACCAGCACAAATTCTCCTACGCAGACTTCACTGTATAACACTTACAATAGCTCTTTGGAGCAATCGAACGTACTCAACGGACCGAATCAGTTCAGCTACAACATGTCGCAGGTTTCACCCAGTCAACATGGCGTTACACCCCAGCAGACCTCCTCCGTTTGGGCAAGGCATGCCCAAAACAATAAACTCGGGGAAAATTTATCCACTTGGCACGAAAACTACAGGTGAGTGAATGTGAATTGTATTTTGAAATGCAAATGAGTCGGTTCTAATCCGTACGAAATAATAAATTAATTGTAGTTTCTTTTAATGAATAATCCCAGTGCGCATTTAAGTCAAGCAAAATAAGCGAAGCATTCATTATCTCAAGAGAGTTAAATTAATTGTGGCACTACTATGTTATTTCTGTTGTTCGTACCCGTCAATTATAAAGTCGTCCGGACGTGGGCTCGGCTCGTTGTTTGTTCGCGGCGGGCGCAATACGAGAGCGAATCGCTGGCCGACTGTAAAGAAGGCTTGTCATTGAAGAATTTCGATTTCTTTTTGGTTGAAATACGGCAACGCAACTACCAGCATACGCAATCATAGTAAGATTATTCAGGAATCGTGCTGTCTTAAATTATACGGTGTTAGTTAATGTATGGCGACGCCGCCTTGTACTTAGTTGTCTTAATATATTATTCGCTACCGAAGAATAATTTTTCTACGATTACTAATTGTTTTCTGAAGCAATGCAGCGGATGTACGCGATGAAGAAAAAAGAAAAGATGTTCATCATCTGAAAGCACTCTCCAAACAAGAATTAAATCGATTTATGGGGTTCCATTTGCTTAATGCTTTAGATTTAGTCTTTCGACATCATGCTCCCATATACATACATTATAAATTTGTTAGAACTCTTGGAATCTCGCAATTCTTTATTGACGACCATCAAATTATACGAGGGGGTATTCCTATGTCATCTACCTAGCCATGAAACAAAAGAGCTGTAAATTCTGTTCTTGGTATAACTGTGGTTAAAACTATCGATAACTATAGTTACCCATATAAAACTGGCTCTTAGAAGAGATTTGAGAGATTTATTTGTTGATCAAATAAGTTGGCTTTTTGGTCATATTTTGGCCAATTTTCGGTTCGATTAACTAAAAAAGGATATGGGAAAGGTAAGCTATTCAAAACTTTTCGTTGTGTCTGCGATTTCTTGCTACTAAATCGTTTTTAATCTTCCTCGTTTCCTTTGATTTAATAAAAAATTAATTTCGCTAATTGTTACGACCCAGGCATTTTATATATTTGCATAAAAGACGAAAAGCAAGGAAACTTTTTTCTCAAATCGAAAACAACATCTTCTTTTAGGCAGAAGGAAATTTGTGGGGCAGTGCACTTGGAGGAAGTCATAAAGAAAACTGAATCTGCGGTATGAAGAACGTACAAGAGAGGAAGAAACTTCACATTGGAAACCGGCGTAAGGAATTGCAAAGCCTTGATTTCAAACTCATTCGAACAAAGGAAAATACTCCATAATCATAGAAAAATAAATGTCACTCAGTTGGTTCGACATAGAAGGCCAAGTGCCATCTTTTGATTGACAGGTCAATAATTTTGGACTCTTTTAGATCGACGGTATTGCTTTTCATTCGTTGATTTATCACATCGTTCTTATACTTACCATATTAGGACTTAGTTTTATGTCTACTTGCATTTTCTATGTTTGTGATTGAAAATTCTATAGAATATTGACGCCTAACATTTTTTCACATCGTCTTGCAGAAGAATCCTCGACTATACCACTTTTACCAATCCACCGAACCTAACCAACTGGTGCATTCTTGTCCAAATTCTTCTTCGAGAGGAAAAAGGAAGAAGCAAAGTTCCCGTGCTTCCTATTTCTTATTGCTACAATTAATAAGACAGACGGATAGAAAAGAATACCGATTATGGTCCAACTTAATTTACATAGACGTTCAGCTTCAGATTAATAATGAAAAGTCGGGTTATCCCAAAGAGTGACAATGTCAACAGGAAATTCGTCAATTATATTCTCTTCTTCATATGTAAGGCTTCCTCTCATTCATCTCTGTTACATTTTACATCTACAACTTGTATTCTAAAGTTAGGGTGAGGCCAATATCCTCCGTCTATGTTGGGACAGAGGCTAACAACCAGCTAGCTAAGACTGGGGCAGAGGTTAATAACGTCTCTCTAAGGTTGGGGGGAGGTTACCGATCTCTATCTCGGTTAGAAAGGACGCTAACACTCTCTATCTAAAGTTGACGCGAATTAACGACATCTAAAGTTAGGGGGAGACTAATGTCCTCCGTCTACGTTGGGGCAGAAACTAACAACCTCTAGCTAAGTCTGGGAAGAGGTTAACAAAATCTATGTAAGCTTGGGGAAAGCCTAGCGATCTCCATATAGGTTAGGGAAAACCCTAACACCCTCTATCGGAGGTTAGGGCAGACTAGCAATATCTAAAGTTAGGGCGAGGCCAATATCCTCCGTCTATGTTGGGACAGAGGCTAACAACCAGCTAGCTAAGACTGGGGCAGAAGTTAATAACGTCTCTCTAAGGTTGAGGGGAGGTTACTGATCTCTATCTCGGTTAGGAAGGACGCTAACATCCTCTATCTAAAGTTAGGGGGAGGCTAATGTCCTCCGTCTACGTTGGGGCAGAAACTAACAACCTCTAGCTAAGTCTGGGAAGAGATTAACAAAATCTATGTAAGCTTGGGGAAAGCCTAACGATCTCCATATAGGTTAGGGAAAACCCTAACACCCTTTATCGAAGGTTAGAGCAGACTAGCAATATCCTTCGTCTATGTTGGGACAGAGGCTAACAACCAGCTAGCTAAGACTGGGGCAGAAGTTAATAACGCCTCTCTAAGGTTGGGGGGAGGTTACTGATCTCTATCTCGGTTAGGAAGGACGCTAACATCCTCTATCTAAAGTTGGGACAAGTTAACGACATCCAAAATTAGGGGGAGGCTAATGTCCTCCATCTACGTTGGGGCAGAGACTAACAACCTCCAGCCTCTTGTGTTCATAATGTTTTTTGTTTCTTTTTCTTCAATTCTATCATCCTCTTCATGTATAAGTCTTCCTTTCATTTGTCCCCGTTGCGTTTTATTTTCAGTTTGCGATCTAATTCTAAAGGGTCATCGATTGCTCCTCATCTTTCTTATGCACTCTGCTCCTCTATCCTCTACATTTGTTGAGTATATAGTAAATCCTCTCTAATCAGTTTCTTCACGTTTGAAATAGTACATTCATTTGCCCTTTGGATCTTCTTCAAGTCCGAAAGCTCCAGGTCTTTCGCCTTTCATCTTCCTTGGTTACAATGGATGACACCTTTTCAGTCATTTGCTCTTTGTTCCATTCTAAGAGACTCCTGGTCTTTTCCTATTTCTCCCTTCTTGGTAATAATGAATGACACCTTTGAAATATTGTAGTTACCTGCCCTTTGTTCCATTCTAAAAGACTACAGATCCTTCCTATTTCTTCCTTCTTGGATGAATCCTTGATTTCCCAATGTTGGCCGTGGCTTTGTGATTGGAAGACATCAAAACGCCATCAGGAGAAAGAGATTGGGGTGCAGCAAATAAAAACGAGAGCGATTTTAACTCGATCTTTACATATGGAAGAGAAAATTGGGTGAGGAAGACCAAGTGGTTCCCGTTTCTTCTTGGTTACAGCGAATGAATACTTGGTTTCCCAAAGTTAGCTGTTGCTTTTAGATTGGAAGATAAGGTATCAAAGCTCCATCAAAAGAAAGAAGTTGGAAAGCAAATAAGAATGAGGGCGATCTTCACACATGGAGAGGAAAATTGAGTAGGGAAGAGCAATGTTCCGCAAAATTGGCTATGGCTTTCTGATTGGAGTATAGGACAGGTGCCAAAGTGTCATCAAAAGAAAGATGTTGGGAAGCAAATAAGAATGATTTTAGCTCAATCTTCACATACGTAAGAAAAAATGGGGTAGGGAAGGTTTAAAGACGTCACGTGGAAAGATAATGGAATAATTGAAGAATTAAAAATAGAATCTACACGAAACAGAACGGTGAAGTCCTGATAATCTTCCTCCCTTCATTCTAAAATGGTTTAATGCAGAAGATTAAATGCCATATATGGTTTTTGAATATTGTGGACACTTTCTTTTGAATTTGAAGTTTTCAACGCCGTCTTCATCTTCGTCTTTAATTTAAACGTCTTCATGCCATTCGGCCGCCATCTTTACTTCAACTACATTTTTCTCTTGGTCTTCATCTTCAACATCACCTTCATATTTCTTTTCTTATGACTCTTAGTCTGAAATTTCTTCTAGAGGATGGTAACTATTAAAAGGCCATCAGTTTATTATTTTATGATTTGTTGTTAACTAGTACGCTTCGCCATCCAGTACAAAATTGATTTAAACCTCCCGCTCGATTCTACATTTATGAAGGCTTCCACTTCGAGAATAACTCGGGAAATAGCCAGTGTTGCCAACTATTGACAGTCGTTTTTCTCTCACATTGGGATAAAAACTCTCTTTTGTTGTCGGTTTTTCCTTCAAATTGCAATTTTTGTCAGGATTTGCCTTGAAATTGAAGTAATATTTTTTTTTAATTCCCTTTTTGCAATTTTATGGTTAAAATTCCCACATATTGGCAACATCGCTCCTAGCAGTGACAACACTGTTTCTAGCAGTGTTACCAATTTGCCCGCCAGACCTACGTTCGACTGAAACGGAATGGCGGCAATTGACGGTCTGCGAAACGTGCCAGCGTCAGCTTGTATTGGAGGGACGTGTAGCAGATTTATTATAATCCCGTTGGCAACACTGCTTTCTAGTAGAATATCTGTAGCATCTGGATCGTGCGTCGAAACTTTGCAACTCGTGGAGAAACTCACAGATGGCGCGGTAACTATAAAAATAAAAGTCAGCGCCATGGGATGTACAGTATGAGCGAAAATAATTGAAGAAAGTTTGATGCGTGACGTAAGCAACGGATCGTAAACTTTGAAATAAAAAAAAGACATACACCTTAGAGAAGTGATGATTAAAAGAATAAAAAAAATCACTGATTTATAATATTTTATAATTTTATAATTTTCTTCGATTTTTTTTTAAATTTGATAAATTCTCTTCATTTCTCGAACGTCTTTTGTTTTATTTTACGTCAAAAATTGCACAATTGCCAAATGTTTTAAAGCATGCGCATTTTAATCATAGAAAGTCGAACGAGTTTTGTTTTTACTTAATGAGAACTTTTTATATTTTTATGTTGTTTCCTTGAATTTTATAAATTTTCTTTATTTCTCGATCGCCTTTTGTTTTATTTTACGTCAAAAACTGCACAATTATCAAATGTCTTGAAGTATATCTTAATATTCGAAAGTCGACCCATTTTTTGTTTATTTAATGATTTTTTTTTATTTTGATGTTTTATTTTTAATGAACTTTTTTTATTTTGATGTTATTTTTTTTTTAATTTGATAAATTTTTCTGTATTTCTCGATCGTCTTTTGTTTTACTTTATGTCAGAAATTGCACAATTCTCAAATGTCTCAAAATTATGGAAAGTTGGACCCAGTTTAGTTTATTTAAAGAGAATTTTTTTATTATGGTATTTTTTTTTTAATTTTATAGATTTTCTTTATTTCTCGATTGCCTTTTGTTTTACTTCACGTCAAAAATAGTAATGTTCTCAAAAATTTTGTTATGTAATTTATCAAAAATTTTATAAGACCGTTTAGAGAATAAAATGGACTACTAAGCAAACAACAAAAAATAAGGTTGTCATTTAAAAAATCATGTTAGCCTTAGATGTTAAAAACAAGCACAGATAAACAGTTGAAATAAATTGATAATGTAGGTTTTATTGACTCTAAAGTACATGCCAAATTTCATTCAGAGACGTCGAACAGTTTCCGAAATATTAAACCGGTTCCATACTTTTGCCCTTCCCTGTATATGTGACAGTTTTTTTTTTTTATTGAATATACGTTATTTTGCAAAATCGCTCTTTCGTAACACATTACCAATTTGCACATACACACCTAATCATATTGAATAATATTAATCAAAGTATCAAATTTGTTTGACTTCTTCCGCTGACTACAAGTATGAAAACAGAAAAACAATTGAATTTCAAGTTTTCGAGATATTTTTTATTATCAAATGGAACACCCTGTATTTTATCATTGTAAATGAATGAAAATGGAATTCTAGTAATAACTCCTAGTAATATATTTTGAATATAGTGTACATAAAGACTTATTACTAGAAATACAGGCTGTTTCATTTGAAAAAAGTTTGTAATAAAAGATATCTCGAAAATTTCTCGTTCAATTGTCATAATGTTTGTAACTCTTTCCATGAAATCTGGACGGCATGCCTTAACTTGAGTGAAAAATATGTCATTGCACTCCTTGCTGCTGTTTTATAGTAAAGTCGTCCATGGCAAGAGTTCATAAAAATCACTCAGTTCGTAGAATAATTTGTAACGTCTTCATTGACAATCGTCTCTTTGATTTCAGCATATTCGCCGGTAGCCATTACGGAGCTCATTCCCCAAGCGAAGCCAAGTCCGGTTACCCGTACTTCGGAGCCGTGGAAATGTGCGCCAGTCGAGTTCACTAATTAATCTCATTAATAATGACTGTGACTGACTGTTCTTAACCGACCACCAACCGCAAGCACTACTAAACCTAGGATGGATAACAACTCTGCTGCAGCAATTACTGAAACTCGAGGCAGGAGCGCAATTGTTAATTGTGTTAATTTATCCGTTCGATGGACGCATAACTACACGACTGTAAATATTAAAAATAAATGTTTCCATTTACTTCTGTGTTAGGGGTTTTAGATAAGCGGGACCTTTTTTTTTTAGTTTAGCAAGAAAACGTGTGTGTACATACCTGTAAGATACCATTGCGTACGTTTTGCTTTAGTTTTAATCACAATTGCTTTTAATTTTAATATATTATTACTGCTTATGAATGTAAAGATATTTATATTTAGTATTTAAATAAAATTTAGTTGCAGTTGAGTTCGTTTTTCATCTTCTAAAACACATCACCCAAAAAGTTACTTACAAAGTATATGAGCGAAATTGATTGAGGACGTTTTAAATTTCCCGCCTTTCAATTTTTGTTATTATTTTCCACGAACGCCACACACAAAGAATAAAAAACACTAGATAGAGACGCGGGAAATTCAAATAGGTCTTCAATCATTTTCGCTGATATTGATTGAGTTTTAAACTTTTTTATCAACTCTTGCCTGGACGGCAAGTGAAAAGTACGTCATTGCTGTTTTACAATAAAGCTAAGACATGCCGTCCAAATTTCATGGCAAGAGTTGATAAAATCTTTAAAAAAATCACTCGGTATTTCTAAGCAATTTTAAACTTAAAAAAAAATTTTCCAACTCTTTCGTCATGCGAATTAAATTTGCAGTACTTTTTGAAGTAATTAATATTAAGTACGTATATTTGTACGTACGTCAACAAAGAAATTTGTTACACAAACCATAAGTTGTATCTCACAATTAAGCGACGTTTACTCGGAAGAGATATATTTTCGCCTGTCAACAAGCCCTACATTATACCTGGACACTGGTGTGGATGACAAACCTGACAATGCCCTACTGACAATGGAGACAATGAAGTAGCGACCTGCAAAGTAGTGCTGGGCCTTACAAAAGACTCGCCCTGTCTCCTCGGCTTTGCTTCGTGGGGGGCAGAAGACTTCCCTTATCTATTTATGTACACCGTCCGGAAAGCGAACAGGTATGACTTACGTTTACACTTAAAACGCCATGCTTTCATCGGATTCGTCACAACAATAACTTGGCCTCAAGAAGCGTCAGGTTTTAATCCAGTATTTTGAAAATATTTGTTTAATTAAGAGAGGGTAATAGGATTAGGGGGTATAGGTATACATGTACATTTTCTGGGAAAGGGTAGTTCAAGACGAAAGTATTTTGAAACACGTTGGAATAAGCACAAGTACCAAAGCTTTATTACTTTTTATTGATTCGCTTAATATTGAATTGCTTAATAATTTACAGAAATATTTATTACCTGAAAAATTTGAGGAACCAAGAAAAAGATTTCTGTTTCATTTTTCGATGATGAGTAATTTTTTGTTTTCCTTTAAAATGTTTGTTAGCTCATTTTTTTTTATAAAAGCACGTTGCCTTTCATTTTCATTCAATTATTAAGACTTTTCTTGTTTTTTTTTTTTAATTTTTACGTCCTCCTTGACTGTGTGAATTAATTAAGGGGTGTGTACAACTTTTTCAATATTAATCTCACTTCGTCCCATTTTTATTTGCAACGATCATTGGCTTATCATTAATAAACTGAACGTAAGTCTAAGATAACAGTAAGTGAATAAGATTCACGAATATTAGAGGACCACGGATGGACCTCTGAAGTATGCCGGTCGCATAAAATCGAAATCAACTTGAAACCTATCCACGAATGTCATACGCATTTAGGCCTTGTTTATTCACTTTCAAGTAACTTTAACCTTCTGATTATTCCCATAGTAACAATTATTTGTACAATTGTTACTATAGCAATAAATCGGAAGATAAATTTAATTGAAAGTGAATAAACTGGGCCTTAATCTCTTCTGTTTACTTATTGCTTGCAGTTGCCAAAAAAATATTTAATTACAAATTTGTTACACTGACTGATTTTTTTTTAATTTGCCATGAAATTTGGACGACGTATCTTAACTTTATTGTAAACGGCTTATTTTTCACATATTTCTTAAGTAGGCAATATACAGTAAGTGTCCCGCGCCTACAGTCTCATTGGGCTACTCTGTCACATACTGAACAATCTACAAAATTCTTGAAATCATAGCTTTGCTTTTATTTATGTATTTCTTTTCGATATTTAGAATTTTTTATTAATTGTCTACGTATGTACTTTTTTTTATTGTATCACTTCAATTCTTGATTTTTGCTCTCTATTTCTTTTCCATAAGTTTCCTTTTTCTTTTAGATTTTCATTTGCCTTCGATTTTTCGTTTGATCCTTTTTTCATTTTCTTTTTTAATTGCTTTTAGTTTTCCCTTTGTACTCATTATTTACGTTAATTTTTTATTTGTTTCATTTTTGTTTCTATCAAAAAAAAATACTATTCCCAAAAAAAGTAAGAAAAACAAACGACAAATTATGTAATACTCAAAAAAAAAAATTAATAAGCGTATTGATAATTCAAATTAGAAAAGAAAAAAAATCACAGAAAGAAATTTTTGATTATTTAATTTCTGAAAAATGATGAACAATTAAAAACAAAGAACTTTATTGACGATTGAGATATCCGGTCGAAATAAAAAAAAAATCTAAAGAAACTAAGAAAAACAAATGACGATCGTAATATTCGCACAAGAACAAGAAATACAAAAAAATTTCAATCATGTAATTTCAGATAACAGATTACAAATAAAAACAAAAAAAAAACGTTATTGGATAAATGTGATCGGTATAGAAAAAAAAAATTAAAACGATAACTTCAAAAAAAAACAAATGACGATCGTAAAATTTACGAAAGAAAAGGGACAAAAAGACAAATGACGATCGTAACGTTGTATGTTGTCATTTTTCATTTGTTTTATTTTCTATTTCAAATTTTGTTTGCCTTCTGTTTTTCATTTTTTCATTTCATTTTTGGTTTTTGTTTTTTCTTTTGTTTTGTTTTTAATTTTTCCTTTACATTTAGTTTTTCTTTTGCCTTTGGTCTTTCATTTTAATTTTCTACTTGTTTTTTACTTTTCATTTAATATTTGCTTTCAGTTTCTCATTACATTTTTTATTCTTGTTATAATTGGTTTTTTTTTCCACATTTCTTCATTAAAACAAATCCAGCCGAAGGATAAAGTAAACTTTTCTGTTTTTGTGAATTGTTTTTATCGTGATTCGAAAATAACATTGTTATTCTGTTTTTCAATTTTGTTTTCATATTCAGGTCATCTTAAAATCAATCATCGCTTGTTTTAGGTATTTTATTTTGTTTTTGAAATTTCTCAAACTTTTCTAATTCAATCAGGCGATAGAAAGTTTTGTAAAAGATTATTTCCAAAATTTTTCTTCTTTGACTAAACATCTCTAAAACTTTGTAGACTTTGTTTTGATATTTAAAAATATCAAATCTTGAAAAAACAAATGAAATGTTCCTAGAGCTTAAAATCTTCACGTAAATGAATCGCCGATTGGCTCTTGTCTTTTTTTATGACGGCAAGAATACGTTTAATCAGTCCTTGTTTTTTTTTCTTCTTCTTTTTATGAAGATGAGAAGTCGAAATTCATCCTGAAATCGATCGTTTTTTCTTTGTCTTTTTTTTTGCTTTTAAATAACAAAATTTTCTTATACTCCACTGATCCTCTTCTGTTTTTCTCGATAAAGTCAAAAATGGAGACAAAAGGTTTGTTCAAGTATAAACATCGATTGTTTTTTATTTTTTCTTTTTCGTCTCGAAGAAGAACGATCGGTTCTCGTTTGTCGTTTATCTTAAAGAATCATAACTTCTTTATTTTCGATTTTTTTTTTGAAGAAATTGAAATTCATGTGACAAAAGTTTCTTCTTCTTTCTTTACCAAAGATGAACAACGTGAAATCTATCGCCTTTTGTTTTCATTTTCGACGAAGAAATGAACATCTACTGTAAAGTCGATCGTCTTTTGTTTTTCTGATCTTCCCCGTCTCTTAGCGAGGAAGATAATGAAATATAAATAGTCAGACACAAATACTTACTGACAGATTTTTTTTCTTCTTTTACCAGATGTGGAATTTCGAATAATTTGATTTTTTTTTTTTAGATTTAAATGTGCAAATAGATGCATATGACAGTTGTGTAACCTTTCCGAAAATAAAAAAAAACAAATGAAATAATTCTAGATTTTAAAATTGCCACTCAAACGGATGGTTTCAGAATATATTCACAGATGGCGCGACTCAATTTTCTTTTTGCACCGACTTGTTTTGAATGAATGTTTCTGTGTTTTTTATCGAGAGAGAAACTTAATTTTTTTTTTATTATTGATTTTATCGTGATCGTGATTCCGTCGTAAAACCGGTCGCATTTTGCAATGTACCTGGGAAAGGGCACGATTCTTTGCCTTTTAGATGAAAATGAGGATTAGGAAATATTACATTTAAGAATTCATCCTAATATTAATTGTTTCTTGTTTTTTTTTTTTAGGTTTTTTTATCGTTATCATTTTCATTGTGTTTTTGAATTGTTTTGAACTAATCACATAATGAAAGAAATGTAAGATATGACTTGCCAAAAATTGTTATTACTGCAACACCACGCAGATCTATTTTTAATTCGGCATCAAATTGGAGATGGTCATTTACATCATAACTCATGTGACTATTTTTAAAATTGGTTATTCGAAAAACGTCCAAAATTCGCAAGCAAACAAATTAACTCGTGATGGAAATGTCATTTAGCTACACAGCGTCAATCTGCCTACCACAGGACTACAACTGTAACTTTTCCTGATTTACAAACAAGCTATAAGTAATTCTGCAGATGATAAGATAATCGCGTGACAGATGTAAATAAGAAAAAAATGTCAGAACATGCAGTTTTATAAAACAGTTTCCCTTTGTAAAGCTCATTTACTTTTAAATCAGTATACATATATGTATCTTGTTAATGTACGAAACAGTTAGAAAGAAGAGGTGGCAACTACGCCACTGTGTACTGTGCCTGTGGGAATTTTAGCGACCTGTTAGGTAGTCACAGGTCACAGATAGTCACAGGTCCATGGGATACTAAAATTAATGAAGATTCTATACATGTAGACTCTATACTAGGGATGACGACAGGTACCCGGGTACCAGTTTATTTATATGTAACTGGTTCCCATTTATACATACCCAACCCAACCCAACTCGATAAGTACCCGGATACCTAATAATTACTCGATATTCTGTAAGTGCCCGACAGTCGAATTTCTTTTAAATTTAAATTACCCTAAAATAAATGTTTGGAATGTTATTTCTGTTTTTTTTTTTTTTTTGACTTAAGAATAATTTATTTGCAATATTAGTTACTTTAGATACCTCTATGAAAGATTTTCAAAGTTTTATTAGATGCTTATCATGTATGCAGGTAGGTATCGGGTACCCGGGTCCTTATCGTCTAACGGGTAATACCCGAGTACCAATAACGGGTACCCGGGTAACAAAATTATGGGATTTGGGTATCCGTATCCCTACTGTTTACACGTGGGCTCTGTACATATAGACTCCATACACGTGGACTCTATAAATATAGACTCTGCACATATGGACTGTATACATTTAGACTCTACACATATAGACTCTACATATATAGACTCTACACATATAGACTCTACACATCTATATGTGTTTATATGAGTAGAGTCTATACTCTACATACATAAACTCTACACATATAAACTCTACACATATAGACTCTACACATATAGACTCTACACATATAGACTCTACACATATAGACTCTACGCATATAGACCCTGTACATATAGATTCTATGCAAGTAGAGTTTTCATTATTTCTTGTGTTATGTGTGTTCTAAAGTATTCAAAGTGTCAATTTCGTTTGACTTTCCGAATAAAAAGCGAATTTTTATTTAATAAAATGAAGTAACGTTTTCAACAAAGAATTCATGCATTCATGCATTTAATTAGAAATTTTGGATTGACCAGTAATAATTCAAATACCTAAAGTTGCTATTGTCAAGTTGAAAAGAAATTCCCATTACGTTGTCAAACAGTGGCCACACAGGGGGCAATATATTCCTGAAGATATAAACGTACTTAGTTCGTCACACATTGATTGAAGCTTCTTCAATAAATGTTACTACCACCGTTGTATAATTAAGTTGTATGTATAGAAACATCAACGCGAATTAAATTATCTGAAAATAGATTTCATTTATTTGAATTTCTCTCCGTATTATTTCATGTCCAAATTGCCAATTACTATGTCAAATTATCGTAAACAGTTTACTTCAATTTGCTTTTTGTTTGATAATTAATTTTTTATGTTGCAAAACTAGTTCCACGCATATTTCCAAGTATCCTCCTACTGAAAGAAGAAAGTTTCTTTAAAACGGCCCGAGAAATTTATGGCTGTGACGCTTTAATCTGTCCGGTAGCAAAAAGTCGACGCCAATAAAACAATTAAAATCCAAATACAGAAGCTGAAGATCCGCAGGGGCCCTTAAACACTTATAAAGTCAACACGAGGGCAATAAAACTGCCTTCTCTCTTCTATAATAATTATTTTACGCGACCCTAAATCTTCGTAAATGTAAGTCATTTATGATGATATTGACGAAATTATGACCCAGTAGTAAAATAATTAGTTACTTCGGGGAAGCACCCCATAACCTACCTCCTTCATCGGGCGAGCGAGTGTTCCGAACAGATAAATCTTGTTTTAATAGAGAATCTATAATACAAATTATTTAATTAGTTATAAATCTGAAGCGCGCAGGGATAATAATAAAGCCGTAATCATAAAACTAAAGCGAGGACCAGTTCGAAAGGCATTCATTACACACAACACTTGTGAGTCAAAATATATGATTATAGGTCCGCGTTATAATTAGGCATGCGGTAATTCAAATTACACTTTGAAATACGGCCACGTCTTTTCTTTTTATTTTATTCTCCTGCTTAAATAAGTTTTAGGCTTCATTATTTGATATGGTAATGTCCTAAATCCCTTTTCGATTTAAGGCGCTGATGGCGTTTCGTGAAACTAAAGCAAAAGCAATCGCCTTGCATACTTCGGTGTGGATTAAAATATTTTTTAAAAACGAAGCAAACCGTAATGCGACAAAGGCCGGTGTAATAATAGACACCTGTGCCACATTCTTGACGATTATTTTCGCTTGGGAATTTGTTACGCTCAGGAGCAATCGCGCTACGGACTCGATTATTTCGAGACTTCGATCATATTTTGTGTACGGATTCACTGAATGAATTCGTCCTGTTCATTATAGTAATGATGAGATGAAGAGAGCGGTTTTTCGTACCTATAAAAAAACCTTCATTCACTACGGGGCCGGATTGGTTAATAAAAGTAAGATATTTTCGGTGGAACCAGATGTGAAAAAGTTCGTCTTCAATTTCAAAATAAAATACTGCAATTGCTTATTATAATATGCTTTGAAGAAAGGATTTCAATTATGTTTCAATTTGATATTGTGTAAATCAGTTTTTTTTTTGTCAAATGTACGAGGATCGCAAATAAAGTATTACGTTAAAGTATGTAGTACATTGGTGCTCACCTAAAATCTATATGTAAACCTCGCCTTTATAAACACACAGCGTGGTAAGGGAAAGCATTTAAAACGGGATGGGTTAGTGGTATGAAAATTTGGGACGGTAACAACGTGCGTTCAAAAAAATCAATTATCAAATGTCGTAGCTTAGTACTTACATTGCACCCTTGAATAATTGCGAGCTATCAACAGTGTCAACTGTCGAAGGTTTTGTTTACATCTTCGAAGTATTTGTAATAAATTAATTATTTTATTTCATTAATTGCGTTTTGTTATTCATTTTGTAGAAAATCTATAAACGAGCCTACTTGGTATCGTTTCTTTTTTCTTATTTATAAACACAATTCTTTTGAATATCTTCATCAATTAATTAAAATAAATATTTTTGCTTACAATAAGAAACATCCAAATTACATTGTTAGTCGTCGAACAGTTTTTAAAGTTAGCAAAAAAAAATAAACGTAATTTATTTTTTCGAAAATTGAAACCTCTACGGCAGAAAATTCTAAACAACTTTTTGATCAAGAAGTCGGTGTCCGTTAAATACTTAATATGCCTTGAGGTAATAAAAAAATTCAATGATTCCTCAATAGGTGACGCTTTACAATTTTTACTGCAGCAACCCCTACTAGTTTGCGGGCCAACCAAAAACAAAATCGAGTTTATTTACAAATTCCACCGTCTTTTGTTTCTTCCTTGGCCCTCCTTAAGAAAAAAGGACAAGGATTGATTTTCATTTGCTTTTTTTTAAGAGAAAATCACTTGAAAGAAATTATTCGGTCGCATTTTGTTTTTTCTTTCGTCTTTGATGAAAGAAAAGGGATGACGATCGACTTCGTATACTTTTTCTAAAAAAGAAAATCGAAAATGAAATTATTCGATCGTCCTTTGTCACCGGATTCGATCGTCTTTTATTTATTTTTCATTCGTCTTTGTTGAGAAAAAAGAAGACTATGATCGACTTTCGTTTGTTTTTCCTTAAAATTGAATCAAGAGTGAAATCATTCGGTAGACTTTTGCTTTTCCTTTCGTTTTTGATGAAGAACAAAAAGAATGACGATCAATTTGTATATGCTTTTTCTAAAAATGTAAACCAAGAAAAAATTTATTCGGTCGCCTTTTGTTGCTAGGAAAAAATAAAATAAATTCACAAGACTCCATCGTCTTTTGTTTTCACTTAAAGTTAAAATTAATATTAAAATCATTCGATCGTCTTTTGCTTTTTCTTTCGTGTTTGTTGAGAAAAAAAAAAGGAAAACGATCAACTTTCGTATATTTCTTTCAGTAAAGAAAACCAAAAATAAAATTATTCGATTGTTTGCTTTGGTGCCAGGCAAAAAATAAAAATAAAATAAAGTCACCAGATTCGACCGAAGGATGTTGATGATTTTCGTTTGTTTTTTTTTTTTTTAAAGCAGGAACAAAATCATTCGATCGTCTTTTGTTTTTTATTTCGTCTTAAATGAAAACAAAAAGAATGACGATCGACTTCATATACTTTTTCTAAAAATGAAAACCGAAAATAAAATTAATCGATCGTCCTTTGTCACCGGATTCGATCGTCTTTTGTTTATTTTTCATTCGCCTTTGTTGAGAAAAAAGAAGACTATGATTGATTTTCGTTTGTTTTTTCTTAAAAAGAAAATCAAAAATAAAATCATTCGATCGCCTTTTGTTTTTCTTTCGTATGCTTCTTTCAGAATAAAATTATTCGATCCTCTGTTGTCAGACAAAAAAAAAATTAAATAAAGTTGAAGTTCAACTTCGTTCAAAAATAAAGGACGACGACTTTCGTTTGTTTTTTTTTTTCATTTGCCCGTGTGCCAACTAAAAACAAAAGCGAGTTATTACAAATTCGACCGTCTTTTGTTTCTTCCTTCGTCTTCCTTAAGAAAAAAGGACAATGATCGACTTTCATTTATTTTTTCTTAGAAAGAAAATCACTTGAATGAAATTATTCGGTTGTCTCTTGTTTTTACTTTCATCTTTGTTGAAAAAACAAAAGATTCAAGATCAAATTTCTTATGCTTTTTCTAAAAACAAAATAAAAGGATTGGTAGGCCAGATTCGATTGTTTTTCGTTTTTCTCTTCGTCTTTGCTGAAAAAAAGGACAATGATCGACTCTTCTTTACTTTTGCTTAAAAAAACCTGAAATAAAATCATTCGGTCGTCTTTTGTTTTTTCTTTGATCACCATTGATATACTTTATATATAATAAATAAATAAAATCATACGATCATCTCCTTTCATCTTTAATGAAAAAAAAGATGACGATCGACCTCATATATTTTTTTTTAAGAAAACATGAATAAAATTATTCGATCGTCTTTCGTTGACAAATAAAAAATAAATAAATAATATCACCAGATTCGACTGTCTTTTGTTTTTTTTTCTTCGTTCGCTTTGTTAAAAAAAAAAAAAGGATGGTGATCGAATTTCGTTTGTTTTTTTCGATATTTTTTATGCTTTTTCTAAAACAGTAAACCAGGAATAAAATTGAATAAAATCACCAGATTCGATCGTCTTTTGTTTTCTTCGTTCGTCTTTGTTAAAAACAAAGAACGATGATCTCGACTTTCGTTTGACAATGATGAGTTTGTTTTTTTTTTAAGAAAATCAAGAATAAAATCAATCGGTCGCCTTTTGTTTTTTTTTTCGTCTTTAATAAAAAAAAAAGAATAACGATCGACTTCGTATACTTTTTCTAAACCGAAAATAAAGAAAAAAAATTTTAAAAGTCACCACATTCGACCGTCTTGTTTATTTTTCATTCATTTTTGTTGAGAAGAAAGAAGACCACGATCGATTTTGTTTTGTTTTTTCTTAAAAAGAAAATCGGGAATAAAACCATTCGGTCATCTTTTGGTTTTTTTCGTCTTTGTTGAAAAAAAAAAGAATGTCGATCGACTTTTGTATACTGTTTCTAAAAAAAAAAAAATCAAAATAAAATTATTTGAGCTGTCAGGCAAAAAAAATTTAAACGAAGTCACCAGATTTGACCGTCGTTTGTTTTTCTCCTTTGTCTTCGTTGATAAAAAGAGGACGAAGATCGACTTTCGTTTGTTTCTTTCTTAAAAAGAAAACCAAGAATGAAATCGCTCGACGTCTTTTGTTTTTTTTTTTCTTTTAGAAAAGAAAATCAAGAAGAAAGTTATCCTTTATTGCCAGGCAAAAAAATGAATAAAATAGAATAATCAGATTTAAACGTTTTTTGTTTTTTACGTTCGTCTTTGTTGAGAGAAAAAGGACGATGATCTACTTTCGTTAATTTTTTTTCTTAAACAGAAAGCAAGAATAAAATCATTGGATCGTCTTTTGTTTTTTGACGATTTAGAAAAGAAAACCAAGAATAAAATTATTCGAACGTCCTTTGTTAAAGAATAAAAACGAAGAGAAACATGGACTCAGAAAGACGTTGCTAGAAATAGGAACAAAATTGACCCAAATCCTAATTTCTTTTGGCTAACATTTTCCTCTTCAATTCAAAAACCGTCTTTATATTTGTGTGGTACTAAAAGTAAAAGCAAAAAAAAAACGCAAAATGTGTAAAGAAGAAATCAATGGATAAATTTAAAAGGTCTGCCTGGCTAAAGCAGAATTCCAAACTGATATGTTTTAATCGATCGAAAAGAAGAAAGGTGTAAATAGTGAAATCAAAAGAAATATTGAACAGTTGTAGATTCAAGAGGACTATGTGAATGAAGTAGTAAAAGTAGAAAAAATAAAGCTTGGACCTAAGAAATCTAAATGAACAAAATAGACAAAACGGTTTTGCTTTCTGCTTGGCAGTGACATCAAGAAACAGACAATGGAAGTTAAAAGCTAAAACTACCAGAAATGCAGAAACGTGACGTGGATTTAAGAAGAAATAGAAATGAAATGAAATTCCAAAAAGTAAACAACTTCATTGCAAGAGGATAGCATCCAAGGAAAGAGTAAGTGGATATGACAACTTGTAAGTTCCTCAGTTTGTTTAAATAAATATAAACTACCTACATTAATTTTTGCCCATGTATCATTATAATTATGTTCATCGAAATTACACATGAGTTTAATTTTCAACGATGCATTTATAATCGTTAATGAGACTGGAGGCATAAAAGGCAAAACTAAAAACCAAATCTAATGATGCTGTGATAAATTGAGCCATGGCGGCGGTAATAAAACCGATGACGCTTAATAGCTTCGACGCATTCGAAATCACCATTTTGAATTAAATACGTCGTAAATGATGGCATTCGCCTGTGATCCCATTGGCAAATAATCCGGCAGACAGCATTGAAAATGATTTCACGTTAGCAGCTGCGTTATCCCGCAAATCGGCGGAACGCCGTTCGTTCAGGGCGAGGGAATCGACGCACGTAAGTTTTATAGCAAAGAAGGATACAAAGACATGTCAGAAATTCCCGATGACTTAGGAAGGTCGCAAATTAATTTTCGTTATCCGCTTTTACAACGCCAAGCAAACAGCAAAGTTAATTATCTCCAAACTAACCAATCGTACTTTAAGGGTAGGAGCTATTTACTACCCTTGCAAAATTTACTTTGCATTGATGGCATATTTGTGATCTCTCGAGAGCTTTCGATTGTATTTCGCATAAGATCTTGTTAAACAAATTGAGAGGAGTAGCACAAAATATCATTTCTTCTTATTTAGCAGATAGATCTCAGATTGTTGATATTGATAAGATTAGATTAGAGACTTCGCAGGTAACAGTGGGGTATACCCTCAAGGATCAATATTAGGCCCTCTATTATTTATCATTTATGCGAACGATTTTTCTAACTACATAACTAACAGTAAAGTAATGCAATTCGCTGATGACACAAGCCAAATTGGCATAAATATTAATCAATCGATACTGCTGTCTAAAGACTGGTTTAGAATTTAGAATTAGGATTTATTTATTGACATGCCAACAAACAGAGTTAGATGTAATCGTCAAATAACTAACATAAATAAAATTAATGCTAACATACAAAGTTAGATGTGATTATCAAATATTTAACATAACAAATAAAATTAATACTAATGTACAGGGTTAGATGTGATCGTCAATATCTATCTTAACAGCCATCTGTTGATAAGTAAAGAAAGCTTCTGCGCTTGCGAGGAATATAATTTCTACAAAATCGCTTCCACGATGACATTTGCGAGAATATTTCTACAAAATTATTTCCACGGTGACACTAGCACGAATATTTAGGTAAAAAAAATTTATATTTTGGGGGGAGAAGGGGACGTGAGGAGCCATCTGTTGATCGGTAAAAAAAGTTTCTTTATTTCCGGATTAATGATTTCTTTCATTTCTCCAATGACAATTACGAGAATGTTGACGTAAAAGAATTAATAATTAGCGAGAATATTTCTCTAAAAATATTTTGTATTTGGCGGGTACGCTGTGAGGTGCCATCTCTCAGTCCGTAACTAAAGCTTCCTCTTTGGACTTATGGTATTTGCAAAATCACTTCCACAATGGCAAATGCCAGAATAATTTTGTAAAATAATTTACATTCGGCGCGAATTTTTCAAAAATATTTTATACTTGTCGGGTACGCTGTGAAGCGCCATCTCTTAGTCAGTAACGAAAGCTTCTTATTCGTGGACTTATGATTTTTGTAAAAATTATTTCCACAATGACTGTTGCAAGAATGTTTCTATAAAATGATTTATATCTGCGACAACGATATGAGGCGCCATCTGTTGATCAGTAAAGAAACTTTGTTTGCGGCCCTATGATATTTACAAAATCACTTCCACGATAACAACTGCCATAATATTTATGTAAAATAATTTACATTTGGCGCATTATTCTGAAAAAATATTCTATGTTTGGTGGACACTCTGTGAAGCGCCATCTCTTAGTCAGTAACTAAAATTTCTTTATTTGTGGCCTTATGATTTCTGAACTATTGTCCAATAAAGACTTATTTACAGACTTATAATTTCTAGAAAATCACTTCCACAATGCCATTTGACAAAATATTTACTAAAGTAATTTATATTCGTGGGAATATTTCTGTAAAAGTAATTTATATTTGGCGGGAACGTCGTGAGGCGCCATCTATTCATCAACAAAGAAAGCTTTTTTTGATTTTGTTTTGCATATTCTTTTGTCTAAGTTTTTTTTGTCACTGCAGCGTGTTTAAAAAAAAGAAACAAAACGTTGACGTTTAAAGTGACAGTTATGCCTGTTATGAATTGAAGCAACGAATGCCATCTTTTGACCGGAAATAGAAGTTCTATTTTAAAACCATGGTTTTTCTTGAATTTGATTCAGTTTCATCATTAATATTGTTAATTTTTTTTTCTTTTCATTTGTTTTTGTATTTGATTATATGTAATATGCAATTTGCTAACCTATATGCTTTCCTTTTTTGTTTTGCAATCGATCGCATATTGTTTTCTTTTTTCAATGTCGACTGTCTTTTGTTTTTATATTTGATTGGATGTGATACGTAATCTGAAATCTTTTGTGAAAAGTGTTGCCTCTCTATTTTTCTTCACCGTTTATTATATTTTTCTCTTGTAATCGATTGTCTTATCATTTGTTTTTGTATTTGATCATAAGATGCAATCCACAATATTATCTAAAAATCTTCGTTATTTATTATTTTTTGCCTTGCGATCGATTTCCTTTTGTTTTTTTTTTTATTCGCGATTGTCATTTGTTTCTTTTCTTAGGTCTTAAATCGCATTCTACTGTTCTTCTTAAGGCAGCCGATAAGATAGGGAACCCTACAATTTTTTTTTCTATTTTATGTTATTTGTTTCATTTTATTCGAGTTTATTTGTTGCTACTTTGTTTTGTAATTGGTTTGTTTTTTGTTTTTCTTTGTTTCTATTTTGTTATTTGTTTTTGCATTTGATTAAAATACGACTGCCTTGTTTTTTCTTTATTCGCGACTGTCGTTTGTTTTTTTTTTGGTCCTTAATCGCATTCTGCTGCTTCTGTGGTAGCCGACAATTTTTTTTTCTATTTTGTGTTATTTATTTTCATTCCTTCGCGCGTTTATTTGTTTCTTATTTTTGTTTTGTACTTCATCGTCTTTTGTTTTTCTTTGTTAACGAACGTCATTTGGTTTTCTTTGTTGGCGATCGTCATTTGTTTTTCTTTGTTGACGATCGTCATTTGCATATGTGCTTTACCATAATACGATTGCCTTTTTTTTTATTTGCGATTGTTATTTGTTTTTTTTTTTTCTGGTCCTAAATCGCATTCTGCTGTTTTTAAAGTAGCTATTTTACGTTATTCATTTTCCACTTCTTCTCATGTTCATTTGTTTCTCTTTTGTTTCGTGTTTTGTACTTCATCGTTTTTTGTTTTTCTTTTTTGACGATCGCCATTTGTTTTCGTACTTGATCGCAAACGATTGCCTTGTTCGTTTTTTTTATTTGCGATTGTCATTTGTTTTTTTTTTCTCTGGTCCTAAATCGCGTTCTGCTGTTCTTAAGGTATTTTTTGTTTTTGTTTCGTTCTTCAACGTCTTTTGTTTTTCTTTGTACTTCATCGTCTTTTGTTTTTCTTTGTAGACGATCGTCATTTGTTTCTCTTTGTTGACGATCATCATTTGTTTTTGTACCTGATCATAATACGATTGCCTTATTTTTTTTATTTGCGATTGTTACTTGTTTTTTTTTCTCTGATCTTAAATCGTGTTCTACTGTTTTTAAGGTAGCTGTTTTATGTTATTTATTTTCCTTTTCTACGCGTGTTCATTTGTTTTTCTTTTGTTTTGTATTTCATCGTCTTTTGTTTTTCTTTGTAGACGATCGTCATTTGTTTCTCTTTGATGACGTTCATCATTTGTTTTTGTACTTGATTATACTACGATTGCCTTGTTTTTTTTTTTTTCATTTTTTTTCTGGTCCTAAATCGCGTTTTTCTGTCTTTATGGTGGCTATTTCATGTTATTTATTTTCCTTTTCTGCGATTGTTCATTGGTTTCTGTTTTGTTTTGTACTTCATCGTTTTTTGTTTTTCTTCTGTTTTGTACTTCATCGTTTTTTGTTTTTTTTTTTTGTTGACGATCGTCATTTGTTTTTGTACTTGATCATAATACTACTGACTGTTTTTTTTCATTCGCGATTTGTCATTTGTTTTTTTCTGGTTTTAAATCGCGTTCTGCTATTTTTAAGGCAGCCGACATTTTTTTTTATTTTGTGTTATTTATTTTCATTTTCATCGTGCGTTTATTTGTTTTTTTTTTTTGTACTGCATCATCTTTTGTTTCTTTTTGCTGACGATCGTCAATTGTTTTTACATTTGATTATAGTACGACTACCTTGTGTTTCACTCATGTTTGCTGCTTTTTTCTGTTGTTATTTATTTTCATTTTCTTTGCGTGTTTATTTACTTTTTTTTTTGTTTTGTCCTTCATCGTCTTCTGTTTTTCTTTATTGACTATCATCATTTGTTTTTGTATTTCATATTTCATATAATATGAGTGCCTTGTTTTTTTTAATCGTCAAATAACTAATATAAATAAAATTAATGCTAACATACAAAGTTAGATGTGATTATCAAATATTTAACATAACAAATAAAATTAATACTAATGTACAGGGTTAGATGTGATCGTCAATATCTATCGTAACAAAAAAATTGATGCTATTAAATTATGTTAAGTACAAGTATCGGCAAGAAATTCACTTACAGAGTAATAGGACTTAGAAGAAAGTGCTTTTTTAAAATATTTGTTTGAAGTAGGCAAGCAACTTATTACAAAACTTTTTGCCAGAATAACAAGACGAATTTTCATACAAAGAAAAATTATGTTGACCTGCTTTCCCAGGACACAAGAAATTTACCTTTAAATAAATTTAAAGTGACGATCAGTCCGTACACTATCAAAGAATATTTGGATGCGATTGTTTGACTTTAATTTTAATCAAATTGTGTTGTATTAAACTTTTTTATTGACGATACAAAAAAATAATACAATTTTAATATGCAAATAAAAATTGATTGACTGGTCGAAATGGCAGATAAGAAATTTGTAATGTTGATCGGAGAGGTCATTTGAATTCCCCATATTATGATCTTTGGAGAAGTCGGTGAGTAAAGTTAAAAAAATTAAAAAGTGCATAGAATTTATCGACCTTGTTGGTACAAAAATGATTGCAAAGAGTAAGATCCGACTTTTATGATTCGTTACTTCTTGGAAGCAACCCGTAAAAGTGAGCGGCAACATTTATTAATGAAGAAACTTTAATTGTTTGCATGACAAATCCACTTGAATACAATTTTGCTCAGGGACGGATTTGGACGTACTTTTTAATTTTCTGATAACGTGTGCCAACTTTACAGACGTATATCGAATTATTATTATATTCTTTGCACTTTGAAAATTAACAAAAAAAAAATAAATAAAAAGCGAATTCCCCTTAGGCTAGTTATCATGTAATCATTCTCTGTCGAAGAAATTATATCAAGTTGTATGTAAGTCACGTAATTCGGGTATAATACGCAAAGTGAATTAAAATCAATTAGTGTGGCGTCTTACGCTTCGCATTCGCTTTAACAAGCATTCAACGTTCTTCTTATTAAAGTATAAAATACGATTATTAAACTTGCTAAAGAGGCATAACAAACTGAATTGCTACACCAAAGACAAGTATAACTAAACTATTTAATGCACACGCTCGCCTCACAAAAGACTTACGTGCGGCGCAACGGGCTTTGCGTCGGGACCGTGGAAAAGTCGAAAAGCACGTCGGTGATAGACGGAAAGGGGCTTAAAAGACGGCGTAGCCAGAACGTACGAAAATTTACATCCCTATTTTGTACGCAAACTTAACGGAAAAAGGAACCATTAAGTTCCTCTCGCTCTGACCGTAATTCATCGCGACCCCTTAAAAAGAGACGGGGGCCCAGCGTTTCTCATGTAGTACGTACGATATTCAATCATCAGTGGAACAATCGCACCCGTGTGAGATGGGGCTATTTCGGAAAGCCACCGGTAGGACAGGGATGAAATGTATTTAGCGTTCAGCTGCCATATTTGCAACGCTTCACGCCGCATTTCCATCCGAATTTCTTGTCCTTTCAAAGTTGATTAGCACGGATGTCACGGGCCACCCTGTATGTGCATTGTTCCGGCTGAAAAATAAGCAGCGGCGGCAACAGCAGCGCCCTTTTGTATGAATGGTTAGTTTTAATATGAATGCGTAACATAATTTTGTAAATCTCATTCATATTAAACAGAAAAACCAAATCAAACGAAAATTAAACGCCGCTGCGCTGCCGCGGATTTTTTATTTTGTTTTCGCACATTATGCGAAAGCACATCGCCGATGGCACAATCTGAAAAGCACTCTCGAGGAACACAATTTGTTTTTAGTGTTCTAGGAAATGGAATTGCAGAGTCGCGCGAGACCACCCTAAAACTTGGTTGTGTCCGCACTCTTTATTTTTATTTCTTGTACCGAGAACGATACGTTATTGTTAACCGGAATACGCAAAATCGACGCATAAATCGACGCCGCTTCCGCCGGTGGAATTGTACAGATTCGCTGCACAACATTAAGTTTTATTCTGCGTGTTCGTTCCACGTGTCGATAAATTTAAACGTCTCTCGGAGCCTCGCTTTGAGAAGAGTTTCCATTCTCATTTTATGAAGAAAATAAATTATGCACGTACCTTTCGAAAAAGGAAAGCTAAAAATAAACTAATTATAATAGTGCAGAAAACCGAAATTCTGTATGAAAATGCATCGTTCGAAAATTATAGCAATAATTAAATTAAAACGCACACAATGATTTGAATCTCTAATCGAACAATCGAAGGCCTTGTTGTTGTTAATATTAAATAATTCTAAGAAAATGTTTTAAAATTATTGACTCTAACAATCAATGCCTTGTTGTTAGAGTAAACAATTCTAAGAAAATGTTCATCCTTATCAAAAGAACGTTCGGGTCTTCAAATCCTGAGGAAAGAAATGCTGGCGTGTCAACATAAAGAACATCAAAAGCAAAATCTAAAATCATGGTCAATTTTTTTAAATTAATTTGATTTTATCGCCCAATCAAATGTAGTCAATACGCAAATGGCGCTGCTATCGCCCGATTTATTCAAAATTTGACACCAAAAATTATGTAGATGAATTTGTCTCTCGTTTGTCTTTCCGTTTCTCAATTGTTTTAAAATATTCCATTAAAAAAGTAGAGTAATCAAGAGAATCCAAAAAAAAACGTTTAAGATTTGACAAAAATAAAAATAAATTAAATTTAAAAAAAATTAATTTGAATTTAGCGCCAGGAAAAATGTAGTTCGATAAATGCACATAGATGGCGTTAATTTAGTTCAGACGTTGGACCTCTACGAAAGGATCTGGAATTCTAGTACGTCTATACAAGTGTAGTTCGATAAATGCACATAGATGGCGTTAATTTGGTTCAGACGTTTGACCTCTACGAAAGGAATTGGAATTCTAGTACGTCTATACAAGTGTAGTTCGATAAATGCACATAGATGGCGATAATCTAGTTCAGACGTGGACCTCTACGAAAGAATCTGGAATTCTAGTACGTCTACACAAGTGTAGTTCGATAAATGCACATAGATAGCGTTAATTTAGTTCAGACGTTGGACCTCTACGAAAGGATCTGGAATTCTAGTACGTCTATACAAGTGTAGTTCGATAAATGCACATAGATGGCGTTAATTTAGTTCAGGCGTCTATGCATTTCGCATCCAATTATTAATTTTAATTTTTTTTATTTAGGTATTTTTTCTGTTATGCTTTCGAAATTTCGCAGTATTTTAAAGTGCAAAATGCCGCCTATTAAAACCCTCTTCTAATTGGAAATTTGGCTTCTAAACTGATTATTCATAAAAGTGACTACAGATGGCCCAATTCAATTTTTAATTTAATTTGGTTAAATTAATCTCTTGATTTGTTTCTTCGAGTGCATCAAAAAAATAATACAGATAGCGCAAAGCAATTTTTAGTTTTTTTTTTAAATAAATCTCTGCAGATGGCGCTACATAACTGTTCCTTTAACTATGACGTCAAAAAGTAATTATGAAAATGCGTCTAGATGGGGTTTTCCAATTTTCGTTTTAATTTTGATAACTTCGTGTTCTTTTGAGGACGTCAATTAAATGCAAAAAGATTGATGACTCACGAGAGTACCTGTAGATGGCGCAACATAATTTCAAAGTTTTATTTTGTTAAATTCAGAACTCGTTTTATTTTTTGAGACGTTGACAGTTTCGCATCTCTATTCATAAAGTATGCACAGATGACGCAACACAATTCTTACTTTGATTTTGTTAGGTTAGGATTTTCTTTATTTTTTGTCATCAATTTGACGTCAATTAGTCATTATTTATGAAAATGTCCGTAGATTTCGATTACCAATTTCCAATTTAATTTTCTGGACTCTTGTTTTCTTCTTTCGAAGGCGTCAGTGTGTCGTAAAAAGTCCATTTTTCATTTTTTCAATTTCCACAATTTTTTTAGTGATGTGCCATCTATTGAAATTTCTCTGAACTATAATTCTTTGATATCTTTTCTTTAAGAAACACGCATCAATGTAAGACGCTCCAAAATACTTTATTTTCATTTCAGTTTAAAAAGAAAAAAAAATGCAAACAAAATAAATTTGATAATAAGTTGTACTCTCTAACTTACATAGCGCCATCTATTGTATTATTATTATTATTATATTCACATGTTCATATTAATTGCTCGAAGATTGGAGTAATGCCATCTATTACATGTTTAGGAAACAAAAGTTTAATAATTATTTTGTTGTTTCTTTTATTTATTTATTATTTTTTGGTTTACTGACATTTATTTAACTTTTCCTTTGCTCTTTGTCAGAGTTTTATAAATTTCTAACTGAAGAAGAATCATCTTCCAGATTTGATATTTAATGGTAACAAATAGAAATGAATTTGCTTATCGACTGCTTAGGTATGAAATTCGCGCTCAAATAATTTCGCCCTTTTCAATTTTTTTGCAATCATTTGTTTGTAAATGTTTGCAATTTTCTTTTCGTTTTCGCTGCTACACTATTAGAAAGAATGTCTAACACTCACGATAGTCTCTTTTTTGTTTGTATTTTCAGAAATTATTTAATTTTCTTTCGGGAACATAACGATCGTCATTTGTTTTCTCTGAATTTCGTAAAGCTTACGATCATCTTTTACATCATCTTTCTTCTTCTGTTTGTTTCGAAGTTTTCGCTTTCTTCCTTTTCCATTCCATTTTTCCAAGAGTCAAAAATGTTTTTCTATTTTTTTTTATTTATTTGCTATCTACGTTATTCGAAATTAAGACGCTCTGAAATTAAGCGCGCTCCTCATTCTTTTGCGAATATTACGATCGTCATTTGTTTTCCTTACTTTCTTGAAATTTTAAAATTAGATTTTTCGAGCCTTCAAAAATGTTCTTAATTTTTTCTTGTTTTTAGTTGTTTACTATTTTTTTTAAGAAATTTCTTTTCGGATTGCTATTTCTTTTCCTTTGGTAAATATTATAATTATCATTTGTCTTATTTTTTTGTTTCTTTGTGAATTTCGAATTATTATTATTATGTCTTGAACTACAATTCGTTCTGAGTTTTTATTTTATTTTTTATAATGATCGTCATTTCTTGCTTACTTTAGGATTTTAAAATTATTTTTTCAGCTCGATTAGTTCTCGATCATCGAAAACGTACTTCTTTTTTTGTTTTTAATTGTTTTTTTTGTACTTTCATGTTGATTGCGATTGTGTTTTGTTTCCTTTTCCTCTATTTTCTTTGCGAATTTACTTTACGTTTTGAATGTTTAGCATTTATTATTGTTTTATCTTTGTAAAAAGTATTAAATCCACAATTCGTTTTGTTTATTTATCTATTGCGATCGTCATTTGTTTTTCTTTTATTATTATTTTTTTTTGTCTTCATACATTATTGTTCTTGAATTTGCGGAATTCAGTTTTCTTTTATTTTCGCCGATTTTTTCTTAAACGTACAATTTTCTTTTGTTTTTCTAATATTCTTCACTAAAGAAATTCTTCTTTTGTTTTGTTTTAAGCACTACATCGGAGAATCGTTTATATTCTGTTGCCTATGGTCCATTTTATTATTTCTATTTCGATGTTCTTTATTACGGTCGTCTTTTGTTTCCCTATCGTATTTTAATTTCTTCCTCTGCAAATGACAGCGCGCGAAATTCGAAAGTGTTTCGATCACCGTCTATGAACGGGAGTGTATGAACATGTTTCCTGATTCTTGTTGTTTTCTTTTTTTTGTTCACACTCATTATTTGCATGTTTCAGTTTTCTTTTATTTATTTTTGTCGAATTACGTACTTCTTTGGATGAACAATTTTCGATTATTTTCTATTAATATCTAATTGACGATTCGTCGTCGAAAAATCGTCGATGCTCTTTTGTTTCTTGTTCGATTTATTCTTCGTATTTTGCATAATTCTCATTTGTTTATTTTCGTCGATTTTTTTCTTAAACGTACAATTTTCTTTTGTTTTTCGAACGTTCTTCACTGAAAAAGTTCTTCTTTTGTTTTGTTTTAAGCACCACATCGGAGAATCGTTTGTACTCCATTGTTTATCGTCCATTTTATTATTACTATTTCGATGTTCTTTGTTACGGTTGTCTTTTGTTTCCCTTTTTATCGTATTTTAATTTCTTCCTCTGCAAATGACAGCGCGCGAAATTCGAATGTGTTTCGTTCGTCATTTATGAACGGGAGTGTATGAACATGTTTCCTGATTCTTGCTATTTTCTTTTTTTTGTTCGTTTTCTGAACCACTTTCATTATTTGCGTGTTTCAATTTTCTTTTGTTTATTTTTGTCAAATTACGCATTTCTTTGGATTTACAATTTGTCGATTATTTTCTATTAATACCTAATTGACGATTCGTCGTCGAAAAATCGTCGATATTCTTTTGTTTCTTGTTAGACTTATTCTTCGTACTTGCGTAATTCAGTTTTCTTTTGTTTTTTTTTCGTCGATTTTTTCTTAAACGTACAATTTTTTCACGGAACAAGTTTTTCTTTTGTTTTGTTTTAAACACCACATCGGAGAATCGTTTATATTCTGTTGCTCATCATCCATTTTATTATTTCTATTTCGATGTTCTTTGTTGCGGTTGTCTTTTGTTTCCTTTCTTATAGTCTTTTAATTTCTTCCTCTTCAAATGACAGCGCGCGAAATTCGAATGTGTTTCGTTTATCAATTATGAACGGGAGTGTTTTCTGATTCTTGTTGTTTTCTTTTCTCTTTTTGTTCACATTCAGAGCTACTTTCATTATTTTGCGTGTTTCAGTTTTCTCTTGTTTATTTTTGTCGGTTTATGTTTTCATTATATTTAAAAGTTTGTTTTCTTTTTTTTTTTTTTATTAGTCTTCACCACTGAACAATCGTCGGCCGTCTTTTATTTTTTTATTGAAATTAGTGGGATTTCATTACTTGCAAATTTCGTTTTGTTTTGTCGAATTTCCTCTCGACTTACAATTTTCTTCTATTTTCTAACAATTCGTCGTCGATGAAACGTCGCTCATCTTTTGTTTTTTGTTCAACTTATCCTTCATATTTGCGCAATTCAGTTTTCTTTTGTTTGTTTTCGTCGATTTTTTTAATTTGCAATTTTGTTTTGTTTTTCAAAAGTGGGCCTAGTGTTTATTTGATGAGAATTTTAGAAGTGTGATTTTAATCAAGTGATTTAATTAGCTCCACCCTGTTACAGTTGCTGGTACACCCCCGATAGGTACGGTACTGGTTGTGATGTCCTTATTCTTAATTAATTTTGTCAGAAGAAAGGAATTACATTAATTTTATTTTTTTACTCACTATTTTTAATAATTAGTATGTACACGTATACACCAGTTGAAAAGAAATTGTTTTCAACGTAAGTAGGGCTACAGTTAGGACTATAGTTCACCGAACGAGGCTAAAACAAACAGAATTAAACGTGATTGGGTCAATTATAAGTAATGACAAGGAAAAGGTGGAACTGATTTAGCAAATCTATTGAAATTTATTTGAAGAAAACACCTGACCTTTCCGGCTATAAACTAGTTGGCCATCCGCAATTTGTATCTGCAAAGAGGTCAAGTATTTTTTTCAATTTTGTTTATTTTTGTATTCAATGTACTTAATCGTTGGCAATTGGGCGTTGAAAACTAAGTTCAACCAATTCTTTAGGTTTTCATTTATTAAATGTACAGTACCATGCGATTAGTACAAAAAGAAGTAATAAATTTGAAGCTCCGGCTTATTAACTTTGTAGCAGATAGATAAAAGAAGTGATTTTGTTTGTCGCGTGAAAAGATGGAAACCTCTGCAAAGTGTCGGAAGGAAACGTTTCCGAGTGAAACCAACGCGATCGTCGCGTTCTGAAAAAAATTAAATAAACTGAAACGCAAATAAACATTCGCAGCAGCAAGCGAAGAAAGGCGAAGCTTTAAAGCACTTCGACGGCGCAGAATTCATTTTCGGTATCGGCGCGTGAGCGTGTTAACTTCACGCTGATCAGAGAGCTCGCTTTTGCTTCGCCGACGAAATAAAATATTAATCGGTGCGGATTTCGTTCTGTCGTCAATCCGGTCTTTAAGGCCTTGCAGTTTTTTTCTTCTTGAAAGAATCACAGATTTCAAAACGAGTTCAAAAACAATATATAAAAAATAGACTGTAACTGTCATAATTGTTCTTAAATTAAACTTACGTAATGCACAGGGAGAGGGGAGGGAGAATGATGCAGTAGAAGCATATAAAAATATTCATTTATGCTAAGGAAACTGTAATGTACTTAGAACGAAACCATTTTCTTAATTTAAAATACAATTTTCATTATTATACAATGCAGGAGTGGTTGGTTAAACACAATGTCGAAATTGAGGGCAAAATTACAAAAAAGAAAAACAATTATGGGAATTAATTAAGCCTTTTAGAACAGAAAGAACAACAAAACGATACGCGACTAACGAAATTTTGAAAGAACGTGACTCTGAAGTTCTTAGATTGCCCCCATACCATTGTCAATACAATCCTATTGAGCTTTTACAATAAGTAGATAAATTCGCAATCACTATCGAAAGATAGGGTTGCAAATTTATGGCGTGAGGCTCTTTCAAAATGTACCCCCGACATGTGGCAAAATTTTTGTAATCATTGTGAAAAATTAATTTCGGAAGAATCAATGGAAGATGAAAGGGAACATTAAATTTGGCATCATTGTTAGATGAAACAGAAAAATAAAAAATTATGGAAAATCTCTTTTGAATCTTTCTTTTTCGATAAGAACTACACACCCCACAAAACTTGATACTAAGCTGACGCGCACACAATAGGTAATGAATGCATATACATATCAATATGGGCATGCTCGTCTTACTCATAGACTTCTTGTAAGCATATCGTAAAATTTAATATTTATATTTATTACTTAGCCCACATACATATGCTCCGGCGAATAAATCTCAATTAAAACTGTCCCGACCTCTCGACAGGCGTAAAAAATCCGCGCGCACCGAAATCGATTCTCGACAAATAATATCAATAATCAGTTTAGTTTAAGGCAGAGCAATAAAAGCGAAGGTATCAGGTTTCGATGCCCGTTTAAAAAGTATTTTCCTATACATATTGACAGTTCTGACAACATTATTAAAACGTCGGGGGATTAGAGAGGGTGCCAAGTAACTAAGTCGGTTTAAACCCTTTCAGAATCTGACACGTCGCATCGCGTCGTTTGTGGATTTTGTTAAACGAAATTTTTAGTCCTTGTCCTTTTTACTGACGTGCATAGGTAGTTTCAATTACCCCAAAACATTATTACTTCCAAGGGTGTAAATTTCTTTTCTTATACGTGCAGAAAATTAAATCAACCCCAACTATTTCATTAGAATTATAATTTGATAATCAATCTAAACTCGGTTTATTAATAACTTGGATTTATTAAGAAATTCAGAAAGGTCGACCAAAAACGGTCTCGAATTGGCCCAAATATGTTCGGTATGCGTCGGAAAGTGTCCGGTTAGAGTGAAACTTGGAAGTCACGATTCCCCGGAAATATTTCAAAGGAATTTAATATCGTTTATAGAGGGGGCGCGTTTCTGTTGCAGAGTTTAACGCGATGACGGTTTCCACTACGCTCGCAGTTTATATTTAAAACGTGATGTAGACTTTCTGAAAGCAAACGGGAAGTTGTTTCATCTCTGGTTCAATTTCAGAATAAATCTACAGCAGACCCGAAAGTATGATTAATTTCAAACGAAATTGCAAATAAAAATTTTTACTTTACAAATTGTTACATACAGGCTGTTTCAAAGTAAGTCGGCACTAACTTTCTTATTTTCGGAGCTATTAGCAGATTTATTTGAATTTTTCCGCTGATGAGAAATATGAAAACAGAAAAGCAATTGAATGTGAAGTTTTCGACATATTTTTTTATCATAAACTTTTTTCAAACAGAACACGTAAATGAAAGAAAACACCAGTAAATAACTCAGCACACTTAGTAATGTGAAGTGGCATTATACTCGTTTTAAAATTTTAAAATGGTTAAAATGATCTAAAGTTGTAGGTATTATTTGAGTTTTACGAATGTGGTACGTATGTACATAAAGACTTATTACTAGAATTCCATTTTCTTTCTTTCACTTACGATGATAAAAAACGAGGTGTTCCTTTTGAAAAGAAATCCGTAATAAAAGATATCTGGAAAATTTGATTTAATTATTTTTCTGTTTTCACATTAGCAATAGTTTCGACTTACTTTGAAACAGCCTGTATACAGAATGAGTTATTAAGCGCCCCTTCTTCCATAGCTCAGTTAGAGAACTTCACTTTCACAAGAAGATTTTACCTATTGAACATTTATAGATTTAAAATTTCTTTAAAAAATACTCCTAATATGTATGTGTATATGTATATTTAATACAGGACATAAATCACAAAAAAAAAGGAAAACATAACGTAATATTTACGAAAGGAAAATGAACACAAACATCTAAAATAATATTTCTTAATTTATGCAAAATCTCAAACAATCAAAACCAAGAAAAAATCAAGAATGTTTTCGGCGACTCGAGAAACCCAATAGAAACAAAACAAAAGAAAATTTCTGAAGAAAGTATACAACAAAACAAATGACGATCGCTAAAAATGATATTCGCTAAAAAACGAGAGATGCAGAAAAGTTTTTATCGTATATCTTCAGATAAAGTAGATAACAGATAAAAATAAAAAGGGAAAACAATCGGCATAGAAAAAAAAAGAAACCGACGACGATAAAGACAATCGTAGCAGCAACTTTCATTTTTCACTTGCCTTGCTTTCTTTTTTTAATTTTGTTTGCCTTTTGTTTTTCATTTTTTCATCTTTTGTTTTATTTTAAGATTTTGTCTTTCCATCCAGTTTTGCCTTTGGCCTTCCATTTGATTCTTTTGTTTTAATTTTCTGTTGTTTTTCATTTGTCTCACTTTTCGTACATTTGCTTCTCGTTTTTCATGTAATTTTTTTGTTTTTGTTTTTCTTTTATTCTAATTGCTCGTTTACTTTTAATTTTTCATTCCCGTTCCGCCCTTCGTCATTTTCATTTAATATTTAATATTGCTTTCATTGTTAGTTACTTCATTTTCATTTCTTATTTGCTCCTTGCTTTTCATTGTTTCTTTTCATTTTACTAGTAATTTCACATTTATCGTTAGAAAAAAAATGGCTCCTTTTGTGACAGATGTCATCAGTGTTGCCTTACTAACTTAAGAGATAAATACCTTTTTAAATAATTTTTTTCAAATTATTTCAAATCATTGGGATCGAGGATTTTTTTCTAAAATAAAAAGGATTCTTCAGGTTTTATATTGTAAAAAGATACTTTCATATTAGCATTGATGTCGACTTATTTTGAAACAGCCTGTATACAGAATGTATTATTATTGTAGTGCTCTGTAGCGACAGCGCGGCTTGGTTTGTGGAGAAAAATAAAAGACAATCGTGGTCTATCCATTTTTTTTTATTCTTAGAAGAAGCAAAGGAAAGCCAAGTTCAAGAATGGAAGAAAACAAAAGACAATCATCGTGGCCTAATAGTTTAAAAATTTTAAAGAAAAACTAGTTCATAAATAAAAGCAAATTAAAAACAATCGTGTAATAAGATTTAAAAGAACGAAAAAAAAACAAATGAAAACCGATTCGAGATTGAAGGAAAATAAAAGACAATCATAGTAATAAAATCAGCTTAATACGTTTTTTTTTAGATCAAAAGAGAACTACAAAAATGAAAGAAAACCGATCTTTTGTTCCTTTTTTTAATAAGAAAAATTCAGATTGATGAAAAAAAGAAGGTAATCAAAGTTTCTCTTGATTGCTGCTGATCGTCTTTTGTTTCCGTCTTTCGAAAAAAACAAAAAAATGGTTGCACAATCGACCGTCTTTTGTCTATTTTTATTGTTTTTTAAAAGGGAAAAAATTCAAAAGACGAATAATAATAAAAACAAAATCAAAAGACAATCAATTTTAGGACACAATTTAATAGATTCTTTTTTTTTTAATGAAAAGAACGATGAGAACTAAAGAAGTAATAAAATTTTCAATAGTACGAAATATTAACAAAAACAAAAGACAATTCAGTACTTTAATAAATTAAAAAGAAAATTGTTTGTGAGGAAATGTGACAAACAAAGAAAGAAATGAACAACATTTTAAAAAATATGTAACAATTAATATTAAGAGAAAATAAACACAAAAGACAATCGATTTTAGAGCACAATTGAATCAAACAGTGACTAAACAAAGAATTATTTATCTTCAACGTGGTCAGCAGATTATGAAAAGAAACTGCAATAGATATCGCTGTCTTTTACTAATTCTAGATAATGGTAGTAGGGAGGCTAATTCTAAGAAAAATACAAAAATTAAAATATCTCAGAAACTATTACGTTTTGTATAATGCATATCATGGTCAAAGCAATTGCAAATGAACTCTCCTAACATGCCGTCAAAGGAATACGTTGACTTACCAGTCACCCTCTATATAAGACAATAAAACTCAATTTTCTTGACTGACGCGCGGAAAGCGTTTCGAAAGTCAATAATTAAATTTTATCGTCGTGTATAAAATTTTATTTTTTTTTCTATATTATATATATATTTGTTTTTCAATCAAGCTAATACATGCCGTCCAAATTTCATGGCAAGAGTTGATAAAAAAAAAAGTATTATTAATTCAACTGTAACGATTTTCATTCCCAGATTGCACTTACCCTTACAAATAACAGAGTACTCATTGTGATACCTCATTTAATAGCATTTTTATGCTGAATACAATAAATAAAACTTTTTCAAAAGTCAGTTGATAAATAACTGAGATATTCAACAAAAATGTAATGAAATGAAAGTGCCAATATTCGAGTGATACGACTCTAGTAATAAATGATAAAAGCAATTGTAAGTTGTTCGTAATTGCATGTTGCCATCATTTTACGAAACACTCTGTATATGTCAAAACAATTTTAGATTATACTACTTAAAAGGTAAAATCTTCTTGTGAAAGAAAAAAATTCCATCTCATTTTCTAAATGAGCTATAGAAGGAGGAGTTCTTAATAACTCACCCTGTATATGTGGTAATTTGTAAAGTAAAAATTGTCGTATGTAATTTCGTTTTAAATTAATCATACTTTATTTATTCTGAAATTAAACAAGAGATGAAACAACTGCATTTTAATATAAAAACGCTTCAAAATCTTGTTTAAGTAAAACAAGGTGATTTTTAATTATTTTTTTGTAAAACTATTTATGAATCTATTTCTAGAAAAGATTTTTTTTTTTTTGAGAACGATATAAAAATTTAATCCGTTCCGCCGGGGTATAATCCAAAGCCTAATCATCATAAACTGTCATATAAATTCATCACACCGTCCCCGGCATTTCTCATCATTTCCCTTCCGTTTCGAAGCAAATCAGAAAAGGATGGCCATACCACTAATGTCGGCAACTCTACCTGCCACAAAATTATAATTCCAAGCCGAGTGAAAAATCGCCGCAATTTATTTTAAATACAGTCGAAAAAAAGAGATGCGCTTACGCTGTTACTTTCGTCCGCCGATGCGGCGCATCCCGATGCGCCCCAACGGCTCGAAATTTTCTACAGTGTACGACCTTTCGTAGTTTTTGAGTTATTTATGGCGTATTTATACAAAAGTGTTACAATTAACAAATGGCCTTCAATTTTTAAGGACCGTCGTCGCATTATTCAATTTCAGTTTTCGAAAATTGTTTTCGACCTCCTCTTGAAGTTGATCGATTAGGTGTTTTGTAATTTTCTGGTTCACACAACATTATGCGCCTTTTTTATTATTATTATTCGACTTCGAGAATTAGTTTCTGAATATTCTGTGTAATTAAAGCTACACCGAAAACATAAATCAAAATGTATTTTATTATTACTACTTGTTTACATAGATTCTAACTAATGTGCGAGGGGAGATTCAATGATTATCTACCAAGCTGCTACGTCGTTGATTTTTAACAGCTAATTATGAATTGACAAGTTTTTGACACATTTGATCAAAAAATAATAATAATAATAATAGGAATTATTGAAATTTCAAAAGTGGAAAATGAATGATTGAAAGTTAGAACATCGAAGTGTAATAAAATGACTAAAGAAGAGAATACTCCTAAAAATATCCACATTTCCAAGTCAAATTTTGATCAAAGCAGTTTAGTTGGGGTGGAGAATTCACTCAGGACGAGCCTAGAGGCCCTTAGATGTTCGTAATACAGAAACGGTGAAAAGAATTGGGGATTTAGTGTTAAGAACCGACGTCTGAAAGTGTCATTCATTAATTGCTACTGAAGATCACTCACACTTACCGAGCAAGCTCTTGAAGCGCCCTATACACACAAAGTGAGCTAGCTCTTGAAGCACGTACACACACACACGGGTAAGCTCTCAAAACGCCCTATACACACAAAGTAAGCTAGCTCTCTAGGACTTAGGTTTCTAGACTGTTGATGCCGCAAAAAGATGTCAGTTTAGAAGCGAATCCAAACCTATTTTCACAAATTATCGGTAGCGAAGAAACTTGGGTACATTTTAGAAACTCAGAAACAAAACAAGAATCTATGCAATGGATGCGTAAGGGCTCTCCACCCTCGAAAAGAGCACAGACACAAAGTTCTGCAGGAAAATGCTACAATTTTTTTGGGATGATGAAGGTATCTCTCTAATAAAATCGAATATATACCAAAAACCTCAACAATTAATACAGGAGGTTACCTAAGTACACTTCAAAACTTGAACAAAATCGAGCTCATAAGCTCCGAAAAGAAATCTTTCTCTTGCACGGCGATTGTAAGTTCCATTGAGTGATTTATCGGCGTCATTGGCTTTATTAAACTGGACCATTCCCTGTATAATCCAGACCTGGCGCCCTCCAATATTACCACATATTTTGGAAACTTAAAAGAATCTACGAGGAAGGTGATTTTCTTCAGATCAGAAACTAAAATATGTTGAGGACAATTTATTCCAAAATAATTTCGTCAACTGGCGCAAATGAAGAACATATTGGAAAATAAAAATGTTTAAATTACCCCCTCTCTTCTTCTTCGTGAATAGGGAGATAATTTCGAATTGCACCACGTAAGTCAGTTGAATTTAAAAAAGAGGGCAACTGTTAGTGTCGTCAGCAACGAGCTGCGCTCAAACACGTCACGAACTCAGCCAGTGACGTAAAACGACGTAAATTGGCCGCTGTGTATCAATGTCGTCATCAACAACGAGCGGCGCTCGAAACAGCGCGTCACAAACTCGGCCAGTGATGTAAGACAACGGTAATTGGTCGCTCCGGTGACGTAAGACAACTCCATTGGCGATGACGTAGACAGCCTGGACAACAAGGATCAGTTGAAGGCCGATCAATGATCGATGATTATGGAGGTCGGGGAATCTTCCAAAGAGGGGTTCCCGGCTTCCGCGCCAAGGCCATTGCTGGATTCACTAGAGAATGGAGTCCTAGCGCCTATCAGCTAAACCCCTATCCTCACTTCATCTTCTGCGCAGGGGTGGCCGCCTCTCGACATTTCTTCCCTTGCGCTTGGTTGTCCATTCTGGGTCTTAATTCCACTTCTTTCCTATCCTCTTCCTTCCGCTTCTTTCCCGTCCTCTTCGCTGCTTTCCTATCCTTTTCTTTCCGCTTCCTTTCCATTCTTTTCTTTCCTCGACTTCCTCATCCTCTTCTGTCCCTTGTCTTCCCTCTCCTCTTCTTCATTCCTTCCTTCATTCTCTCCTCTCTCTTCTCTCCGTTCTTCCTCTACAACTCTGCCTGTTCCGGTGTCCTCTCCTGGCCCTGCATCCTTACTCGTTTCTACTTCTTCTGTGTTCCTCTTCGCACTTCCCTTTCATTATCTCTCCTAACATGCCCGTAGTGAAGGTCCAGTGTCGTTCTCCTTTCAGGAGCTCCTCCGTACCCAAAAAGATCGGACATCACAGGGCGAGTGCGGCGTAAAGCATATAAAAGAAGAAGACCGGACCGTGGAAATTAGTCGAGCAGGTTTGCGTTGTCAGCCGCACTCACACTTACGCGAGCAAGTTCTTGAAGCGGCCTTTACACACACAAAGTAAGCTGACTCTTGAAGCACATACGCTCACACACACACGGGTAAGCTCTCAAAACGACCTATACACACAATGTAAGCTAGCTCTCGAAGCGAAGTGACGTAAGAAAACTCTACACAATTGGCTACAGCGTTGACGTAGACAGCCCTGACAATAAAAATCAGTTGATTGCCAATCGGCGATTGAGCAATAAGATGTACCCAAGAAGACCGGACATCACAGGGACAAGTGCGGGGTAAAGCATATAAAAGAAGACTACCGACACACACACGAGTAAGCTCTCAAACCGCCCTATACACACAAAGTAAGCTAGCTCTCGAAGCGCTTACGCTTACACACTTACGTCACTCCGGTGACGTAAGACAATTCCACACAATTGGCTGCAGCGATGACGTAGACAGCCCTGTAACTGACGTAGACAGCGCGCAGTAACTGATGCAGCAATAAATCGTATTTTGATGTAACATTAAATTGTCACATTAAACGTTAATAAAAGTTCAAGTGTTCCTCATTATAACTTTGACTGGTGATGAACCGCCACACAACAATTTAAATTGTATAACAAGCATCAGCCATAAAAAAATATACTGTATATTTTATAATAACATTTTTTTACAAAGTACTAAGGGAAGAAGACTCGGCTAGGGCCAAACTAAATACTCGGGGGAGGCCTTTAAAATTTTTATTCATGAAAAGTAATTTACCCCATCTTTTGTGAATTGGCGAAATAAGTTTTTAATATAAATATTTATCGTTTCATCTCAGGTCAAGGCAGGCTCGGCCTTGCTTAGCGCCCTCCTACCTACGGACCTGGAAGGAAAGATAAATTCTCCCTATTATAAAGTATCCAATGTGTCTTCTGCATTTAATTCAATTTTCAACATGGAATCGCTCCCCTAGAGTCTACGGCGTAGCAAAAAGTGAATTAACCCCTAGAATCAAATTTTGATCAATTTGTTTTTAACTTGCCGACAATTTTCAATTTTCCTTCTTTTTCTTATTTGAAAACGTATTGGTTTTTACTTTCTTTTTAATTTAGAATTTAATTTTTTAATTAATCAGCTTCATAATCAGCTACTATTTCTTTTTATCACGAATTTGATTCTTCGTGTAGGAGTTTCATTTTTTTAAGCTTAACGTTTTACAAACTTTTCGAATTTTCTTTTAATATTGAAACACACCAACGTAATTTTAAAAGGAAACAATGTGTTCTACAAATTACAAAGCTTTTTACTTTCACGTCGTTACGTCAATTTTTTCACATTTTACATATACCGATTGTTTCATTGAATCTCGAAAAAAAAGGCGGAGACTGGGCAAAAAAGGCTACAGGAATTTGTTAAAATATGTCTGCCTCGTTATAATTTAGTAGTAGTTCAGGTCAAGATATTGAACTAAAAACAAAAATCTACGATGTAATGGCTTTTATTAAAAAAATTATGACAGTTCATTAAATTTTATAATTCCCGGTAGTTGTTAATGAAAACCGGCAATCGAGTGTCTGCGACTTTGATGTATGCACCTATATCTTTTCAGTTCATTTACTTGAATAGAAGATGATCTAATTAATTACCTGTAATGCGGATAATAATTTGAAACAGGTTTCATTTATCAAGCGAAACTTTTATATCAAATAAAGGAAGAGCAAACCTGCGCTTGCGATTATCTTACAAAAAGAAAACGATCATATACTTATTTAGCTATTTAGTAACGACAGACGAGGCTCAGTTTTATTTTCATTTAGGCAAGAGAAACATATTGATAAGAAACTTTGATTCCATTTAGAGAATGAACCAACCGAATACGCACATCGTTATTCAGTGAGTGAGTAGTACCTGGTTACGTTTTAATGAAACAATTTTTTGTGTTTATTTTTCTGTTTTTTATTGTCTACATTTAATTGTATTGTTAAATAATTGGTGATTTTTAAACTATAGCTGAGATTCTACCTGTTGAGACTATAACCGAAATTATTTTGACGTGTACAGAGTGCAACTGCAACTCAAGCTTATGAACTAAAGTAAAAAGAAACTTTATTACAATAAATATACCTTTTTTCGTGTAGTTGATAGAGAAGTGACATATTGTTTAATCAAAAATCGTGAGGAAAAGTGGGACTTTTTTCGTTAGCAACACTTTTCTTCACGATTTCAGTTAGCAACACTTTTTTTCATTCATTTTATTTATTAGCGTAAATTGTAAATGAACAATTTGTTAAATTATGAAATATTACACCAGAAGATGAGGAAACTGACACTGACAAATTAGAATTTATTACTTCACTTGCTGCTACTGTTGATGTTGACGGTTCAGAGGTCGAAGATTGCTTTTCAGTCGAATTACAAAAAAATTTCTTTGAAATTTTTACTTCATTTTCGATTCTATCTTCGACGTAGGCTTCTGCAACGGCATTACTACGCCAGCCGTCGTGTCTCTTCAAAATTTGGATGTCAGCTCCATATTGGCCAAAAAGGTCGCTGATGTCCTTGGGAAACAATGGCCTATGAAGCTATTCGGCTCCGGTAGCCCTAAGTACGCAGCAATTTTCTTTGGTAAATTGTAGAAGGTGTTTATACCACTTGGTTGCTTTGTGCACTTGCCCTGTCTATAAACTATAAATAGTCTGCGACGGTCCACATTTTTGGGTCTCAAATTCAAATACTTTTTGTAAAGCTTAATTCCGTTTACTCCATCTTCCGATGTAACTATAAAGACTCGTTTTTTCTTTGTTTTCGTGCCAAGTAATGTTATGACCAAAATATGGCCGCAATCTTCTACATCATCTACATTTAGTAAACGTAATTCTTCCGCCCGACATGCTCCAGGCAGAGCAATTACCAACACTACCTTCATAAACAGAAAACTGTCATCAGGAGCTTTTTCTAAAAACTCCTTCACTTATTCATCGATGCAATCTCGATTTTCTTGCCACACAACCGTCATTTTGACGTTTCAGGTAAGCCAGCAATTTTCTATATGCAGAAATATCCACATTTTCATTTATTTGTAAAGCACTTCTCAGCATCGAGTACACTGACCATAGTGTTGAAGCTTTAAGAGTTTTCACCTAAGAATATTTAAAAATCAGTGCTAATAAATCTTATAAATAAAACAAATCTTTTCAAAAAAGTACGCAATTAGAATATCGTGCAAATTCGTGTAAATTTGATCCACTCGTGAGTTACGCTCACTCGTAAATTCAAACATTTACACTCACTGGAAAACTATCACTTGTTTATTTGTATTGCTCGGGGTTACTCTAAAAATGGTCAAATGTAGTTTTCAGTTACTTTCGCTCCACTGTTTCGAATCTTTGTGTTTTTACGCAGTTTGTTGCAGACGCCTTGGTCGATGTTATATACACTAACGTAGCTAAAGCTTTCTATTCTTTTGCAAAAATTAAACATAATTGGATTCAGCTCTAATCTCCTTTCTTTGTTTCGATCCATTATGAGTGAAAGATTACAATATGTGGTCTAAACAGTTTCACATCACATCATTTCCCGGCCCATTCAGGAGTCCCACAAGGATCTAACTTAGGACCGCTTCTGTTTCTTCTCTTCATCAACGATCTAGTAACATCTATTAACTGCTTTTTGCTGATGATGCCAAATTTTTTTCCAACATTTCAACTATCGCAGATTGCGTTCTTTTGCAGGATAACATCGACCGAATCGTTAATTGGTGTAATACTAATAAACTTTCGCTAAATACCAACAAATGCAAAGTGATGAGTTACTCTCGTAGTAGGTCCCCAATTGTTTTCAATTATAACATTTGTAATATCTCTGTAATAGTGTTACTGATTTAGGTGTTTCCTTCGATCCTGAACTCAATTTTAGGCAACATATATTTAATATACCAAATGCAGCAGGAAAGATGTTGGGTTTCACTATAAGAAATAGTGCTGGTTTTAGTAGAACTGCTTCATTAAAGATACTTTACTTCGCCTTCGTTCGATCCAAATTAGAGTATTGCTCTTTAATATGGCATCCTCATTATGAGTGTTACATTTCTTTGCTTGAGCACACCCAAAGAAAATTTATAAAGTTTCTCTGGTTTAAAGAAAGAGGATTTTATCCTGACAGAGGTTTCGATCACAGTCTTCTTCTAAAATTATCCAATTTAACATCGCTAGAGAAGAGACGTAAGGTATCTGCTTTAGTGTTTTTGCATAAACTCTTACACAACACTGTTGACTGTCCCACTCTATTGGAGAAACTTAACATATATGTCTCTAGATTTTTCATCAGAAGGAGCTTTACATTCTACGTAACTACACCTAGAACGAATGTGCTACTGAAGTCCCCAATTCATGTTATGTGCTCTACTTACAACACTATTTCTAACGTTTGTGACATATTCTACGACACCATTGAACATATCACTGAATGTTATGACAGAAGCATTACACTTTAATTGTAATTATTATTACTACTGTAATCATTATCACTACTTTATTCATCATTACTACTTTCTTTTTTAATAATTATTATTACTACTTGCCTTTCTTCTACATAGTTGTTAGTTCATTGTTAGCGTTAGTACATTTGTTAATATATATATTCTTTTTTCTCTTCTTTTTTTTATTTTGATTACTATTAGTACCTTTCTTGTTTATTTAGCTTGCGATTATATGGCATAATATAGGTGTTAATATTTTCTGTTATTGTCTGTAAATTGGTTAACACTGTTGGGCAATAAAGATTATTATTATTATTATTATTATTATCTCGCACCGAAAAGCTTCGAATTCGACTGAAAACTACTTTTGATCATTTTTAGAGCAACTCCGAGCAATACAAAACACACCTAATATACTATTTAATATAGATTTTAGAGTAAAACGTAAAAAGTTTATAATAATTAAAAATCTGTATGGATCAAATACAGAGAACCTATAACAGAATTAAATACAAACATGAACATTGTCTATTAGTGAAAAGAAAGAAAAAAATGAAAACGGCAGTTTGAAAATCTGACAATTGCATGGGCTTGAACAGTTGAAAAAGCAAATCAAATTAAAAAAATTATATCTAGGTTTATCTTTATACTGTAATTTATGAAACTACCGATTTTTAATGTTGAACGACAAAAACTACGTTTATAGTAAATATTTTAAGAAATGTAGAAAATCAGACCGTCATCAACAAGATATTAATTTACACTTAATTGGTTAAATAAATATAAATATTTTGTGTGCTACTATTTAGAGAATCAAGTGTTGCCTAACTATAAGAAAATACATAGGTGTTCCATTAAAAAAAAACTTTCCTGCAGCGCTTCCATTATCATACGAAACATTCTGTAGGTGTTAAAATAATTTTGCGTTATACTGTTCAACAGTTGGATTCTCCTTAAGAAACAAAAACATATATGTCTCGATGTATAAATGACCGATCGAAGAAGGGTGGGCTTGATATCTCTCCCTGTATAAAGTCCCATCTTATCCCATTTTCTATTTCCCTTTTTACGTCATATTTTCTATCCACCAATGTACATTACTATTTTAACAAACTTGATCGATTCATTTTACATTTTTTTTTATTCGCGTCTAATTATAAAATGTAGAAATAAATAAAACACAGAACTACGTAAGCTCTTTTTGAAGTATGTCACCACCTAGTAACAATAAGTGGAAGTTATGTTGGTATGCTACAGAAACCTGTTTTTTATTATAAATTTCATATTACTATATAAGTAAGTATTTTTTACATTAAGTATTAAATAGATAATAGAGAATATATATATTTCATCTAATGAATTCAGTATATTCTAATTAATTAAGAGTTTCTTCTGAGGGGCTGTGAGGGATGTAGCTGTTTACATTTTTACTTCATTTCGACTTTTTACTAATTTTAAGTTAATTTAGTAACAATAAGTAGAAATTGAATTGGTACGCTACAGAAACCTGTTTTTCACTATAACTCTTATATTAATAAAGTATTTTTTATATTAAGTATTAATGAGAATAAGAGAAAATATATATTTCATAAGAGAAAAGAATGAGGTCAAATTAAAATTACGACCAAAAAAATTTAAATAGTTATACGATGCGTGCTGCCATCTGCAGTATATTTGCTAAGGTTAGCACAGCCGTTACCGTACAGATAACTGTAGCGCATTTAACTATTATCACAGTTAATAGATCACTCCGGATAGCCAACAAGATAGGAACGAATGTACGCTCTAACAATAGTTTGTTAAATACTCAATAGATGTCACTTGCCTGCATAAAATCGAAAACTGAACATTTGTCGCAAACCGTTTGCTAATTCCGAAGCTCAATTGGCTCATTTACCGCCGGACATCTCTTTTAAATAAAAGAGAAATAAGTTTAAAGTGGAACCAGGACACGATAATGTGATGTACGGTTATAATATGTTGTTAATTCTCGTTCTAAACTTTACATTACACCACTTAGTGAGAGAATTTGTACGAATTTTACTTATATTTACAGATTTCGGTTTTCCACTCTGCTATGATAACAAAAGCGCCGCCACATACTTGGTGACCTGTCTCCAAACTAACACCGAGTTTGTCTCCAAATTGGGGCGTCAATTTTAAAACATTTGAATAGCCATCTGTCTAGTTCTACATATTATCTGTGCTATTATACAATAATTATTATACGGAGTGATTTTTAAAATTTTTTATCAACTCTTGCAATAAAACCTGGATGGCATGTCTTTGCTTAGTGAAAAGAAAGTGAAAGCAAAAGGACATTATTGCATTCCTAGATGCTGTTTTACAATAAAGGTAAGACATGCCATCTAAATTGCATGGCAAGAGTTAATAAAAGAATAGTTTATAAACAAGTTACAACACAACAAATTCTATTATACTAAAGTAGAGTACTTCTTGTTGCCTGCAATCTTCGATACATGCATTTTCATCGACGTATTTTTGAGGTAGCGTTTGAGTTCAAGAGGGCGCTGGCACTGTACACGACCAGTTTGAATTGTAAAAGAAGTAAATTTGTAAATAAATATTATGGTCATAAATGATGCAAATTAGAACCATCGTTTCTATTGTCTTGCATTGATTAATTATTACCAATTTGACCTAATTTGTTCATCTTGATTCCATTGTGGGGTATGTTTGGTCTCTGATTCAATATCAGCGACTTTCCTGTAAATACTTTTCACGTTCTAATTTTCCGTAAAATTCTTACAAGCGTTTGAAACTTAAGTACGTCTGAAACCGAACATTCAGAGCTCATTGGAGCGTCTGACTGTTTCTTTTCACTTCGGCCATTCCCTTATTAACTTAGATTAACTTATTAACTCACAATCAGATAACTTAGTTTGAAGAAGTAGGGTGTGTATCGCCAAATCTCACACCGAACTAGATACGTAATTCTACAAAAAGAAATAAAATAATGCGCTCTTTTATCAAACTTTTGCAGTACACAATCCTTCGATTTTACGTCTGTGTATGTGTAAATATTGATATTCATAATACTTAGGTAGATGTGCAAATAAAATTTCTGCGTAAGAAGCAGCACTTTGAAACTAAAAGTCAATATTGCTTCGTTGCAGTTTGTAGGCTAAATAAATAAACAGCCACAGACTTATTCGATGTGTGGGTACGCACTTAACGTAGGTATTAAAACAAATATTTAACAAAATCATTTTTAATTTTACAGTACATACATTGTATTACTGAAATAATTGAAATGTTATTGAAATATTCTGAAATGATTATTTTTTTGTTGCACAGCTAATTTTTGCTGTATAAGCGAAGCGAGACAATCACAATAGGATGTTGTGAGAGGAAGACATAAAGTAGGAATTTTCCTGTTTTCGTAAGTGTTTACGTACAACAAGGTAACAGCTGGCGTTTAAAATTGACAATAAAATTGATTTGCACATAAAAAAAATGTTAGATCTTTTCAATAACAATACGAAACTCACAGGCATTCTGTAAATAAATCGGGCTAGGAAAGAATTTGATGATTGTGGAATTTCAAATTTTTTCAACTTCTGAATTACCCAGAATTAAATTTGTTTGTTTGAATTAAAAAAAAAAACCTAAAAAGAACGACTGATAGTTTAGTTCGCAGCAGAGTAAAAAAAAGGTGTTTTCGAGAATTTGGCTCAGAAATTTGTAATTGTAAAATATGTAACATCTTGGCCTCACCATGTACTTTAAATTGCCAAAAAACAACTTTTAATATTAATGGACTTTAATAAAAGGTTCGGTTTATTATTATTTTTTTATTACTTTGATAGAAGTAATAATGTTTAATAATACTAATAACTGTTTCGGTTTTTGTTATCGTTAAAAAAGTCATTGCATCTGAATATACAGAGTGTTACAGGTAAAAGTGTTGACGTTACTGACATTTTTTTAATGACAACCCCCAAGTTTGAGTTGATATCTCAATAGACTCCGTGACTATCAAAACGATGTTTAATATTTAGTGCTCTTTTGCCATTTTCCACTTTCTTTGATTTTATTCATTATTTCGATTATTTTATTATTTCTCATTTGTTTTACAATCCATCACTTTTAGTTTTGCTTAGAATTTATTTTCTGCCATGTTTTTCTGTTGGATATTATTTTTATTACTTTTCACTTGTTCGTTTTATTCTGTTGCACTTTCGTTTGTTTTATGATCTGTTTGTCGACTTTGTTTCGCTTAGATTTTATTTTTCCTACCCCTTGCCCATTGCATTTGTTTTTAATCATTCCACTTTTGTTTCTCTATCATGATTGCTTTGCTTTGCTTTTTGTTTTTTAGATCGATGTTTTTTTTTTGTTTCTCAATTATTTTTGTTCTATTATTTGAATGTTAATACTTGTTTGTATAAGTGCGCTTGTTTTATTATTTTTCCATTGTTTATAGTAAATATAGTAAAGTAAATATGGCGGATAAGTTAAAAGCAACTGTCCAAACCTCTAGTGAAAAGTCGTGCATTAGATGTAAAAAGATGCCAGAAAATGGCATCCAGTGCATAAAATGTAATTCTTACAGTCACCCGAGCTGTTTAAAATATGTAAAAAACATTAAAATCATCAACGACCAAAGTATCGTGTGTTGTGATGTGAGTAACCTAACATCGGATGGACCAGCCGTAAATAACAGCAACAACAGCACCGAATGTCTGCTGAATGAAGAAAACGAAGACCCAACAGTAAGGTACTTAAAGTGCATTATTAATAACAAAGATATAATAATAAATACGCTCAATGAAGAAATTACTCTATTAAAAGAAAAAATCCATTTTCTGGAAATTCTAAATGACAATAACATTCATCGTAATCAAACTACCTCTGTCAATGACAAACTAAAACAGAAAACCATGCAAACGCAAAATAAAACTGTTGGCAACAAATTCAATCCTGCATCGAAGCAGATATCTGCACCAAGCGGAGAAACAATCAAACCTGCCACGAAACAGTCGGTCCAAACCGATAAAAATACCGGAAAAAAAGGCGATGAACGCACTCAAACATACGCTCAAGTTTTGGAAAAAAAGCAAAGAAATGTTATGGAAAATATAATAAATCTTAATGAGGAAGCAATTGCAGATAATTGCCCTGATACTGCAATCGATACGAATTTGGAATATAATAACACTACGGATTTTACAATGATCACGCGCCGAAACAAGAGCAAACGTTTCAAGCCAATCATGGTTGGTACAGGAACATCGGTGAATTTTCGAGCCGCGGAGAAAAAGATTAAACTATTTATCTCAAAAATAGATAAGAACACGTCTGCAGAAATAGTTAGAGGACATATCAGGGAAATTCTGAAGCATGATAAGTTCGAATGCACCCAAATCAACTCACGACTGGGTAATATTAATTATATATTAAGTATATGCGCTAAAGAATATGAGCGTGTAAACAATCCTGAATGTTGGCCCCAGGGAGTTGAAATCAGTAAATACATTTTCCCTCGCTCTCAGGTATCGCAAAACTCTCAAATGCATGAAAATTTTCAAATAACTCACACCCCGACCAGGACAGAATAACGTATGGTCCAACTGCGGATAATACTTTTAACATATTACACCTAAATATACAAAGCTTAACAAATAAAATTGGGGCAATTGAAATTTTGACTCGAGAAAAAAACATATCTGTCATCTGTTTCTCTGAGCATTGGCTTCACAAGGATAACTACACAGCGTATGCGATCGCTGGATACGTACAAGCAGCTTGTTATTTTAGAAATAGAGCAAAACATGGAGGCGTTTGTATATATACCCGTAATAACATAAAATTCAAACACATCGAATATATAAAAGAACAATCAGTCGAATTCGTTTGTGAATTAGTAGGTGTATACCTCCCGCAATTAAATTTAATCATTATCACAACATATCGAACAAACGATTCAGATATAAAAACATATGTATTAATTATGCATACCATTTTAGAACACATCGCTTGTAACTATAAAAACAATGTCAAAATAATAATAGCCGGCGATTTTAACGCCGATCTTAAAAAAGAAACTAAAGAATTTGTTGAAATTCGAAACACTTATCTTGCATATGGACTCCACTATACGATAAATACTTACACGAGAAATGGACAAAATTCCAGATCATCTATAGACAACATATACACAAACGTCCTGGATTCCACGGCGGTCTCATTTCCAGCAGGTCTCTCAGATCATGACGCACAAATGTTGTCGATATGTAATCACAAAGAAGATAATCAACCGTCAAAAAAACGGTTGTTCTCTCGACAAGCACGTGAAAAATTCATCAAATTACTTTCTGAAGAATCCTGGCATACCGTATACACCGAATTAGATCCTAATATGAAATATGATAACTTCATCCAAATTGTCAAAACTTACTTTGAGTCATCTTTTCCCGTCAAGATAATTAAAAGTAATAATAACTGCATCCATACATCTTACGAACTACAGCAAATACGTAATACTTACCATTTTATCCACGAGGTATACCAAAAAACCCGTGATAATGATACTAGAAATATATTGAATAGGTATAGAAAGTTCTACTTAAATTACGCAGAAGAGGAAAAGAGAAGAAATAATTTAAAAGAAATTCAAGAGGCAAATAATAAACAGAAAACTGTCTGGAAAGTTATCAAGAGAGAATTGAACCAAAATAAAGTGAATTCCACAGCAACAGGACCTTCAAGTGAACAGCTAAATAATTTTTTCTGTAATGTTGGCCCAAACATAATCAAGGCCTTGCCAAAAACCAATTTAACTTCCCCGAAAAACATTTGGAGTCATAAATCGCCCAGTACATCACTCTTCCTGACCCCAGTTACTAGAGATGAAATAGAAAAAATTATCTATGGACTTAACCCATCAGTTACACCGGATGTAGATGGCTTGAACGTCAGATTAATCAAAACAGTAATTGAATATATCTCGCTACCCCTTATGGATATTATAAACACCTGTATAGTCAAAGGTACATTTCCACAGAAAATGAAAATAGCTAGAGTGATACCGATTTTAAAAAAAGGGAACCCGCTATCTTGTGATAATTATAGACCAATATCAATATTGCCTGTTTTCTCGAAAGTATTCGAAGCTGTTCTCGCAAAGCGAATATTACAATTTTTAGACAAACACGATTGTATCTGCGAAAACCAATTCGGCTTCCGTATAGGAAAAAGTACTACTAACGCTGCCGTTTCCATAGTAAATTTTGTATGTGAAACACTGGAAAACCATGAAATATGTGAAGCCATTTTATGTGATCTAACCAAGGCTTTCGATTGTATGCAACACGACGCTTTTCTAAACAAGATTCTCCATTATGGCATTAGAGGAACTGCTCTGACACTAATAGAATCATATCTCAATAATAGAGAACAACTGGTGGAATTCAGAGGTGAACAATCACAATTGCATAAAAACACGAGCGGAGTAGCCCAAGGATCACTTCTGGGTCCTCTGTTTTTTACAGTTTTTATAAATGATCTTCCCGAGAAGTTATCAGGATACACTATATTGTACGCCGATGACACAACGCTGTTAGTTAGAGACAAAAATAAGAAAGCCCTGAAACAAAAAGCCGATCTTGTTTTCAGCGAAGCACGTGAATGGTTCTCAGAAAATCAGTTAGTTTTAAATCAAACCAAAACCGTCAAAATAAATTTCACGAGCGACCGATGGTGAGAAACTGAAAATTTAGGAAGCGTTCCTTTCCTCGGACTGACTTTAGACAGCAGAATGACATGGAAAGCGCACACAAACGTGTTATCATCTAAATTATCCCAAGCTATATTCGCAATAAAAAGAATAAAACAACTTATAAATATCGACGCAGCAATCACAACCTACTATGCGACCTTCCACTCAAGGATGACTTATGGGCTTCAGGTATGGGGAAGATCCAGTCATGCGAAATTAATTTTCACTTTACAAAAGAAAGCAGTTAGAGCGATAGCAGGCGTTAGTTGGGACACGCACTGCAAACCTTATTTTAAAAAATTCCGCATCCTGACTCTCCCAAGTGCGTACATTCTAGCTCAATCACTAGCAGCAAAAAAGCAAAGTTCCACCTTGAAAGTTAGAGGAGAGGAAGTCAATTACAACCTGAGAGGAAACCACAATATCAAGATTCCATACCACAGAATTGCTACCACAGAGGCACAGCATTTTCATCTAAAATTTTACAATAAAATTCCAATTACCTGGAGAGAACAACCCCTACCCTCCTTCAAGAAGCAGTTGAAGAACTGGCTGGAAAAACAATGTTTCTACAGTTTAGAGGAGTTCATGAACTGTAAAGATTTTGTGTCTTAATATAATGTATATACGTGACGTTACTGTACTGGAATTACTTTCTTTCTTTGTATGGTATAATAAAATTTATTATTATTATTATTATTATTATTATTATTATTTCCTTTTATTGCAATTGTTGTTTATTTTTTTTTCCTGTTTTTTTTTAATAATTTAGCACTTTCATTTATTTTACGGTCTATCACTTTTCGTTTCGCTTAGACTTTATTTTTCCTACCATTTGCCATTGCATTCATTTTTAATCAATCAATACTCGTTTCTATTTCTTGATTGTTTTACTTAAATTTTATTTTTTTGTTACTTTTTTTTGTCTCCTACTCAACTATTTTATTATTATTTTTGTTTCTCTTTCTTCATTATTTTGTTTTATTCATTTTTTCGTTTATCTTATGGTTTTTCATTTGTTTATTACCTTCGTTGTAACTGGTTCCACTTTCATTTGTTTCACGATCCATCACTTGTTCTGTTTCGCTTCGATTTTTTCCTTGTCATTTTTCTTGTTCTTATTTTCTTCGGTTGCAACAGGTCCCGCTTTCATTTGTTTTATGATTTATTAATTCTTGCTTCGCTTAGATTTTACTTTTTCTGCTCTTTGCCGTTGGCATTTGTTTTCAATCATTCAATTTTTTTTCGTATTCTTGATCGTTTTACTAAGATTTTATTTTTCCGTTCTTTTTTTGGATCGACCGTCTTTTGTTTCTTACTCAACTATTTTGTTATAATTATTTTTGTTTCGCTTTCTTAAGTATTTTGTTTTGTTTGATATTTATCATTTGCCACTGCTTTTATTTTATTCATTTTTCGTTTATTTTATTATTTTTCATTTGTTTATTCTCTTCGTTGTAACTGGTTCCACTTTCATTTGTTTCACGATCCATCATTTGTTCTGTTTTGCTTACATTTTATTCCTTGTCATTTTTCTGTTTCTTATTTTTTTCGGTTGCAACAGGTCCCGCTTTCATTTGTTTTATAATCCATTAATTTTTCTTTTCGCTTAGATTTGATTTTTTTTACCCTTTGCCATTGGCATTTATTTTTATTCATTCAATTTTTTCATATTTTATTTTTCTGTCCTTTGTTTTTGGATCGACCGTTTTTTGTTTCCTACTCAACTATTTTGTTATCATTATTTTCGTTTCTCTTTCTTGATTGTTTTGTTTTGCTTGATATTTATCAATTGCCACTGCTTTTATTTTGTTCGTTTTTTTGTTTATTTTATTATTTTTCATTTGTTTATTCTCTTCGTCGTAACTGGTACCACTTTCATCTGTTTCAAGATCCATCACTTGTTTTGTTTCGCTTAGATTTTACTTTTTGTGTCCTTTGCCATTAGCAGTTGTTTTTAATCAATCAATTGTTTTTGTCATACTCTTGATCGTTTTACTTAGATTATATTTTTCTGTCCTTTTCTTGGATCGTTGGTTTTGTGTTTCTTACTCAACAGTTTTGTTTTATTATTTGAACTTTAAAACTCGTTTGTATATAGTATAAGCGCGTATAAGTATATGTTTCAGTTGTTTATTTTCTTCTGTTGCAACAAGTCCCACTTTCATTTGTTTTATGATTTATCGCGTTGCATTTGTTTCTTTTCTGTTGTTAAATCGATCGATTTTTGTTTTTGCTTCTTGATTTATTATTGTTTACAGTTTGCTCGAAACTTAGTAGGTAGGTACTCCTTACTTTCTCTTTATTTAACGGCTTGTCATTTGTTTTGTTGTTTTTCTTTTGTTTTTTTTTTTTTCTCTTTTTTTCTCTTGTTGCATCTCTTGTACCTACCACTTTGTTTTGCGATTCATCACGTCATTTGCCGATGCATTTGTTGTTGTTTTTTGTATGTTCGAACAATTTTTGTTTCTGTTTTTGAATTGACCGCCTTAGTTTACTTGAAATTTGATTTCTTTTGTTTTTTTTTGTTTGTTTTGTTTTCAGAATAATCAGCATAGAGTGTGAATTATTGATTTTTAAGAAAATTTCAAAGATAGGTCAGTTTTAGACTTAAATTGCGCGTCTTTTGGCATTGCACGTGAATATACAGAGTGATGACGTCACTGACATTTTTTTAAAAGCAACCCCCAGTTTGACTTGATATCTCAACAGATTCTATGACTATCAAAGCGATGTTACAAAATTTTTGAGAAAATTAATAAAGAAAACTGAAAAGCAGAGTTTTCATTTCAACGTTCCTAAATGTATTCAATTAAAGATAAATAAACTTAGGATCAACGTATACTGCACGCGGATGCTTCCTAAAGGCAGTAAGCCATTGGAAGCCCCCACACGAACAATATTTCGCCACCAGATCTAGTGCCTTTTGCACTCGATTTATTTCAGAATTGTCTGTTAGAAAATATAGAAATGATTGGTAAAAAATTCTGAATTCCTGAAAGAATGACTGCCGTCATAAAATAAATATGTACAGACGAATGAATCTGTTTTTTCAATCAAGCAATTTTTTATTTTTGTTTTAATGTTTATATAAGACACAACAATGAGTGCTTTCTGGGACTATTTAAGACTAAATCTGATGATCCGATTTTACTCTGATTGACAACTCGATGTCGTATAAGCCGGCCGTCTTCCGCACTGCAGAATGAAGCGTATATATGACCTTAGGTGGCATACGCGTACTGTATACCTACTTATCTAAATTACCCTTATAAAAACTAATTCTTCTGAAATAAAGTTTACAAAGGAGATGCTAAAGGTAAATAATTATGTTTGCTACATTTTAGTCTGAAGAACAATTCATTTTTAGTTGTAGGTACATATCTATTTGCAAAACCTGGACAACAAATAGCGCCGGGCCTGTTTGGCAATACGTATGCCAATCTAATTTGAAACTCCTGCGGAACATTGCGAATAGTTTTAGGGTGTATGTATAGCTGTAATTGTTGTTCTAATTCGATCTTTTAATTGTTCTATTTGTAGACCTGACTTTTAACAAAGCCCCAAAGGGAAAATTTTAAATTCACACAGGCTCTTTCCAACGGATTTTCTGCGTTTCGCAGTTTCTAAGCGACTTCTGGATGATTGTTGTTAAAAAATTAGCATACTTCCTTGTTTTTTCCTTCACATCCCAAGCATTATTCTTTCTCATTGCCTTAGATTAGTTCGTTTAATTAGCAAATCTCTATCGCTTAATGCGGCAATGAAAAATCGATGAGCAGTGAATCGAGCTCAAAGGATTAAAATTTACCACTTATATGTTATTACCACACTTAGCCATCGGTTGATAGTTTCTACAGATAACGAAACGTAGATAATTAAACTATCTGATCACAATTATTATCTTAAAAGATCGTTGCATGAAAGGACACAGATTTTACGAAGTAAATATAAAAGCAGCTAATATATTTACATACGTAAATGTTAAGACGTTCATTAAAAATATATAAATAAATATCCATTATAATCCCTCTCGCTTAAACTTAATGGCTTAGGTAATTTCCCCAAGGGAATTTCGGGACAAGGTTGTTATTCGTAAGTAAACAGGTTCGTGTTTAAAATACCTGATAAAGGATCTTGCTTGTTTAACAACAAGAATATTATTGAAGTACGAAACGTACTTATTTATAATTTAAAAATAAACCAACACATATTTGAAGCAAACACTGTTATGATTAATAGTTAAATATAATTAGAAAACGAGTGTAACCCATTCAGAAATAAAAATATGCAAAAGTCTGCAAGTATTCCCTCAATCGTGTGCATCAGTTTGTGCTTGCCTCTCAAATCGTGATCATTGATTGCAACAAATTAAGTTTCTTCAAGTATTCTTCTAACTATAAATTGTAGTTCCTGCTTTTTCTGTCAGGTTCATGTATGATAAATTGTTAGTAATTGTGGCTGTCGAACAAACAACAGATAATAAATTCAAGTTGCATCTAGGCGTTTCTATTTACTTATGTAAGCCTCAATTGAGTGCTTACCATATTTGTATTTCTTAATGCGATCAGCAACTCACGTTTTTATAAACACACAGCAATTAGGGACTTCACCGCGGCCTTGAAAGTCTTCTCGGTAAAATGTTGCATTTTCTTTTAAAAATATTACTGAGTATATTATACAAGCTGATTCTTGAAAAGACCCCCATGAAGGTGCAGATGAAAGAAGAGGCTTCCCTAAACTTGGGAAAAATGTAAAAAAATTTCTAAACAAACAATTTGTAATTAAGTAAATACAGGTTACGTTTGGTGCTTTTAACTTGTGAATATGTATTTGTGTTGATGATGACAGCACAGCTATCGAAATATCAATCTACGGAGATAAACCAACTGTGGTAAGGGATTATTTTTTAATTTATTAAAAGAAGAAAATCAACTAAAATGGTTTGGACATATTAAAAGAGTGGATAAAACAAAAATAACAGAAAAGCTTTGCTTTCTGAAGATAAAAAACGTTCGGACACTATGAACAGGAGCTTTTTTCTTTTATTTCTTTGTTTAATTAATAGTTTTAATTATTTTGAATATATACATTTATATATTTTTTCAACTAAATCTAATTTATAGAACTTTCGTCAATCCAGAAAAATATATGTAGTGGCGAGCGAGGGCTAAAAAAAAGGACGTTCGAATTCAATCTCTGGCTAAATAAAGCTTAAACCAGACACGCACAAACAAAGAGTTGCTTCTTGGTTCCTCTACGTTTGATTAAAATTTTGGTAAAAAAGTGTGGAGAAGTGAAAAATTTTGATTGTTAAGGCATAGAGTTTGAGCGTAATAATATGACTTCTTTCTCAATCTCGTCTTGATTGCTAGAAGAGCGTAGCGTCTCGACGAGGCCTTGTAAAACCTGAAAGTACAGGTTTTCCTTCCTTTTTGTCGTTTTTTTAACCACCCGTCCCTCACAAAATCATTTCGGAAATCATGTTTATTTCCCATTTTTCTTTGCATTGGATTGGAAGCCAAATGGGTTGTCAGTTAAGTGCTAATCGGTAACATTGGGATATCGGCAAGAAGGTAGAAGACACAGCGACCAGTTAAGCTACCAAAATCACCTTCCTTTATTAAACAGTATTGTAAACAATCCTAACCTTCACGTGAGCAGCAAACTTCAAAAGACTTCTTCCGATTTTGACCATTACTATATTCCCGTTGCTAAAGGAATTCATTTATGACGATCATCCAAAGAGTACGAAACTTCGATTGTTTTCATGGTCCCTAGTCCTCTTTTAGGGCGTTGCCTTTCACAGACACGTACACGATTCGTTCAGGCTGAAATGACATATGCGTCACACATTTTGGAAGTTGCGAAATCTGAGGATGGCGTGATTGACAGGTTTGAAACGTTTCTACCTGAAACACGCGTCCAATCACGCGCACGCGTTTTACGAAATTTATTGTCAACAAAGATATAATATGTAATATATCGTCGTGGCAACTACAATTGGTCGTATGTCAAAAACGATAGGTTTTCAGGAGGGACAAAAAACTGTTCTTCCTTCAAGGAGCTATCAGTTCGTCTTATTGCAAGAGAGGGGATACGCAATTTCTCATAGGCATGACGCATTGCAAATTGTAGGGCTCAATAGATTGGCCAGAATGATGTAATAAAAAAACACATTTTTTCTACATAAGTCCTATTGCAGTTACTTATAATTTATCAAAGAATAAAACGTTCAACAGAAGTTACCTAAATATAACCAAGTTTGTCCTCAAGAGAAAGACTTTGGAAATTCGACAATTTTAAGACAATCCAAAGAGCAGGTTTTTGCTTTTCATCTTGTCAAATTTTATCTTTTGTATTCAGAACAGAGAAAAACTGTTATCGAAAACGCAAGCAACTTGTAAGCAAGATAAATAGGAAGTTTGAATTTTATTTTCGGAGGATATATAATCTCTTGCCTTCTCCTAGAGGTAGGAAATATAAAATTAAAAAAAAAAGAAAAAGCTTACTGAAGATTACACAATTGTATTTGACAAAACAAATAGGACCTCTTGCCTTTTGATTTCCTCCATATTGGTCTTTGTTTTCAGAAAGAAATTTAGTAAAAATCAAAATTCCTGTTCGTAGTGTCCGAATTGACTTTTTGTCTCTTCAAGTAATATAGAAAAAGAAACGAAAACAGATAATAGAAGTGCCTCTGCAGGAATAGCGGCAAATGTACAATCGGACACATTAAAAGAGAACAGTTTTAATAGTTCTTCATTGCTCATAGCTTCTACTTCATAAATTAAAAAAAAAACAATTTAGAACGTCTTCGAGGTTAATTTTTTCTCGCATATTGACAGAAAATGAAATGAATGTGGTACATTTATGAATAGGATGATTTTGACTTGAATGAATGAATTATTACTTTGTTTACGACGTCGATCTAAAATCGAACATCTTTCCCTTAGAAATTTAAGAAACATGTCAAGCGAGGGCTCAGTGATCGATTTAGTGTGATTAGCCTAAGCCAGATCTGATTCGGAATCTAATTTCTTTATCATTAAATAAATTAACCAAGGGTCTCGTGAATTAGCATAAGATCCTTGAATTTCGAGCATCTCAAAAGTTTCTCTAAAAATATTATAGGTGGCTCTAAGGTTAGATTGATTTGAACTTACTTGCTCACAATACAAGAATCTTTCGATTATCGATTCAACGACCAAATAGTCCTTGTTATATTCTTCCAGGCGATCGGATAGTTATCAGCCGAGATCGGAATTGTGTTGATGAGTGATGCTGCATCGCCGACTAGCAAACTGCGTAAGTACTGGAGTTTCTGGACTTGAGTAAGGTCAGAATTGGCATCAACAGTAGATAGGAACATATCCCGAAATGTCACCTATCGTTTCATGTCACCACAAAATTCCTGAATTTCCAATTTAGGTAAACTTGACGCATTTCGGGCTCGTGGTTGATTCTGGTTATGTACAAAAGCAGCTAAGACGTCACGCTGGTGGGCAAGAAATTGCTCAATCGATGAATTTTCGGAATGTTGACTTGACGGACTTGACACTTGATTTGAAATTTTGGATGATGAAAGAAGTAGTGACTTACTGTTGGAGATAATTTCATCCATATCAAAAATTCCTTTTGTAGTTGCTCATCAGCGACCGTTGCAATTTCTTCTTCGATGATGTTTCGATAGATTTGAAATTCATTGTCGAGTTCATTCAGTAAAAGAATGATTTGAGACTGATTGATAGAATCCACAGAGGTTTGAGCACGATCACATAGTTTCTGTATTCGTATTTTTGATAAGTGTCGAGACGGCATACCTTTCTTTTTGATATAAGAGACAGATGAAGAGAAGCAGATGGTCCCTGCTCGGGCGCCAAAAATTATGATAAGAATTCGGGACCTTGATGAGAAGAAAAACTTTTCGTTGACAGACTTGTTTATTATTCTTATTTTTTCTTTCATAACATTCTGGATTTTACATACATTCTAGGTATGTTCAAATCAAAGCCTAACGTTTAGAGCCAATGCATAAAAGAAACAATAACACTTCTTCAATGAAGAAAATGATGCAGATATTTTAAAATCAAGTTTGTAATCGTTTAAATATAACCGATTAAACTAATTTCCTACTACTATTTATTTGATGGAAGACGATTTGAGATCTCTCAGTGAAACTAGCACATACACAGCATCAGCCATGAGATGGAATATTTTTCATTCTAATTAATATAAATTCGAAGATAATTGCTGACGATGATACTTTCTCTTATATATTTGTTGTTTACATGTACTACATTTGATAAATATAATTTGTCAGTTATCTAAGCAAATTGATTTAATAGATAAACATGGCCTACTTTATTCGAAAATGATTTTTTTGAATGACACCGCTGTGTAGATTTTGCGTACGAGGAAAATGAGAGTACAAAATAAAGTTCGGCTTATGAAAATAACATTTTTTATTAACTAAGACAACAACCGAAATAAAAAGAGGCAGTGAACAAAAACTTGTTCCCCGCGAATACTATTTCTGTTATGAAAATCAAGGAGAAGAACAAAAAATAGTTCTTAAGAAGTGTTTTGCATGAATTTGAATTATTGAAATAATTAGGAGTACATTAATTAATTTTAAAAAAAGCAGAAAAGGCGTACTTTTGTGTTCTTCAACTAAAAACAAAAAACCAAATCTAATAGTAGTGCATCAATTCAACACAAGTCGTTACTTGATTTAGTTTCGAGTTCTTCACATCATCGGAGGTAAAGATAAAATCCCTTTTTACGCCTGATGATTGTAAAGAGGGAGAAACTAGTGCGGTTTCTTGAAGTAACAATTTGAGCTCTTGATTTAATGAACTACATATTTCAACCCTGCAATTAATTTCCGTTACAAAAGAAACGAATTATCCTTAAACAAAAGCACTGAACACCATAACATTCAAAAATAGATTAATCCAAAAATGTTCATAATTAATTCCAATTTAATTTTTAATTCACATAACGACTTCCTAGATTAATAAAGGACACGTTCTTTATCCGGCTGGTCCGGCGTTCTTTATTCCTAAGAGGAAGCCACACTACAGTGACCTGTTACTAACTTCAGAGAAGTGATTGCTACAAAGCTATTCAAATGCAGCATTTTTAGGTGACAAAAATGCAATATATTTATGATTTATTTTTGAAATTGACATAAAATGTACAAAATGAAAGACATTTAACATGGCATCGATGGAAGTTCAACGCAATACTGTGCAGAGGTAGCCACGCCATCGACCAGATAAAGGACTGGTCCTAATCTAGGCGGCTGTGATTCACACAATTCTAGTTCAAAAATCGGACGTAAGATGTCGCTATCTAAATTGTCGTTTGATTTTTTACTTGAAATAAATTGCTTCCACATGAAAACGACTAATTAATTGTTTTAATTAAAATACTCAGCCGCAGCATGAGAGAAGGCTATTGAATCACTGGTAATTACACAATAGCTTCTTCATAGTACGAGATATCGCCCCCCATTACTTCCTAACTAAAACTAATTAGCATGCTAATGGGGTAAGTATAAACTTGAATATTAGGAGTTTAATATTAATTGTAACAGCTCATTTTGGACGCAATTGTACACTAAACAAAATAAAGCAAAATATGACAACAATATAAAAATTGTGATAAGAACGTATTGAAAGACGTTTGAATTTAGCGCGTTAGCAATTTTCATCTTGAAACGTTGGTATTTCTGCCACCGCACGTCCGTGCACCACTAGCGTGCAATTGTCTGCGTTGTAATTTCCATATTTTCACTAAGTTTTAATTCAATGTAATTCATAAAAAAATATTTTTTTAATATTGTTCATGATGTTGCCTTTTGTAAATTTTCTCTTGTACCGCCCATAGTAAAAATATTTAGTACCAACTTTTAAAAATAAGCGGGAAATTCAAATGCCTTTCAATCGTTTTTGAACGCTCTGTATATTTAATTAAATGTTAAATTAATTATTTAATTATCATAAAGGTTTCGCCTCCCCTTGAAAACTAAACATTTAAAAATAGCAAAATTGTTTACCTACTTAAAAATTGAATCACAATAAGCTCTATGTCGAAGGAAGGCTTTAACTCGTAACAATTTTTAAAACAACGCTTTTTGAAATTGGAATGACCTCCAAAATACTTCATAGTTTTCCGTTTCATACGAAATTTCACGGTTCTCTTTTGCTTCAATAAATTTTTCCACTTGTATGTAAACCACAAGCACAGTACATAATAAACTATCAAATAAAATTAATCGATTAATTAACGCCTAAATTCTACTTGTACGTTTGTATAAAACTACGATATAGAAGAGGCCCAGAGTCGGATTCAGAACGTCGATTGTCATATAACAATATGTATATAAATATTACAAAATGTACATCCTGTAACGTTACGAATCCGCCTCTGCCTCGCTGAACACGAACTGCATTTGCTCAACTTCCTTGTGGCTTATAGGGACGTTCTTTTTTTAACGTTACCCAGTACGTAAAAATGATATGACGCAGTCATTTGTTCTAGGAATATCAGTGTTATCACGGTATTGGTCCTAGTTTTGCGAAGTACGGAGTGAAGCCCTTCCACAGGGAGAAGAGGCCCTCGTTCCTGACGACTTTTGTCAAGACGTCTATGGCGCCCCTGTATTCAGGTTTACCATCGATGGTCTTCATATTTTATATCCTGAAAGAGACATTCAAATTTAACTGATTTAAAATAACACCATTGCACAATTTTTTTGACAACATGCAGTGCAATTGGTAGAAATTCAAAATCAGTATGAAAACCTTTGCCGATTTAACCAAATTTCAATCTTCAAAATTAACAAAGTTAGCAATAACGAACATTTCAAATTGAACACTCGATATAAGAAACGATGATCTCGACTGAACAATAAAAAGAAAGAAAGTGAATGCATCCCTAAATAACTTCTTTCTTTGTGTATGTACAGGTACTTTTATATACGAGTAGAAATACATGTTGATTTCGGTTCGTGTCATCATCAGAACATTTCAAAGTGAATGGTACAATCAGCGTAACCCATTTGGTTTATCGGTTTCTTGTGAATTGCAAACGAAAAAACAAACAGAGTTTAGTCGATGCAATTTGTTTACATAAATACGCACGTAAAAGGCAAGTGCTCCCTCATCGATTCAAAGAAGGCGTTGCGGAGTTGTAAGCTAAAATTCACCGACGGAAAAACCTCTGTTTGTTTGGATGTCGACCCCCCACTCGTGTAAATTACAGACAAACATTGATGGTCGTATAAAAGAAGCGATCGGTTGGTATCTCGGCACAGTCAAAGAAATTACTTAATAGCCCAGCGAGCTTGAAGAAATCCGTTCGATTAGCAAAATGCGGTACGTCTGTGTTGCCTTCCTTTTGGTCACGATCGCTTTCTTGGTGATAAACGAGGCTGAATGTAAGTATAATACTTTCTTTATTTGTTAATTAATTAATGTAAAATTTATAAAAAAATCAGTATACTACATCTTCCCATTTTCATTTATGTAGGTGCATAATTAAATCGAAAACAGATCAGCATAGAAATTTAGCTGACGGCCCTGTAAACCGAGTAGCAAATTGCCCCACAATTTTGGTAACATTTTCAAATTTCAATAAAAAAAATTAATGCGACGCACATTTGCAAAGCCATACTTTTTTATGACGACTGACTTCATCTAAAAAAAATGACCTCTCAGATAGTAGTCTTACACAACTTTATAAATAAATAGGGAACGTCAGCATCCGATAATTTTTTCTTCTCCGATAAGGATTTTTATGTATCTTTATAATTTCACGAAACCAGTTAATTGCGTTGACTTCCAATTTGAAAATCTAGTTAGGTTCATTGGCACTACACACCCTGTATGTAAACATTCAGTTAAAAATAGTGTTGACATCCGGTCTAATTCCTGAGGTGTCGTAATATCATCAAACGCACAAAAAGGCTGTGGGGCAAGAGTTAATGGTCGTTGATAACCTAACACTTGATAAGAATTGTGCTTCCAAAACAAAACAGAATGAAAAATAATGCATACTTTCTACAGGTGGCCCAAATTAAACACTTCATTTATTTCAACGCTAATAATCTAAGGTGATAAATTAGATGACAAATATCAATAAAAATTTAAATTATTTTTCCCAAATATAATTCATACGAATCTCTGCAACTTTGTAACATCAAAAAAAAATTGCAAAATAATTTTGTTTTCCGTTTTATTTCCATCGCTGCCTGTATGTCCCCGAAAAAAAAACAGTTTCATTCAATTTTATTTATTAATTTAAATCGTCAGCAGCAAACTCACCTGGATAATTTAATTTTAAAGGGACGACACTTACAAAAAAAACGTAAACTACATTGGCCCAACTACGCCACCTTAAGGCATGCCTGTAGGTACCTCTGAAAGAAAAAAAACGTTTCGATCTTCCGCCATTAATTTACTGATTGTTCCATTTCGCAACTCCAATCTTGTGTTTTGCAATAGTTTCTGAAACAAAATTGTGAAGTGCTTTACTAAAGGTTTCAATAATGTACAAGGTCATTCCGTAACATGTACCTAACAGTTAATATCTCAATAGGTACAAGTGCAAGTTGATGTATACCATATGTCCAAATAAATTTTTGATAAAGGTTACTACTTGTTACGATTGGAACACAAAATCGTGATTTTTATCAACACTGTTCTGGTCCTCTCAAACTCGACACTGAAAAATAATTTTATCATGTCGCTTTTAACTTCAGATGGAATATTTTATTGCGTATACAGGGTGATCGTTAATTAACCCGAAAAAATGAAACCACTAAGACAGGCGATGTCCTAGAGATGGGGGAAATCAAATCTATTGTGGACATTGTTACCTTTACGTAGCTGTGTGACAGAGTGGCCGCTTTCAGGTGTGCGAAGAAGTGACGTCACAAGCGAGTCGTTCCTGCTTAAAACATGACGACTTTAAAAGCTTATGTCTCCGTTATTTATCGATGAATTTTTACGCACGTTTTGAATTGAGGATAAGAAGAAAAACAAAAGAACGGCGATTCTACGGTTTAAAAAATCAAAAGAGGGAAATGAACAAAAAAAAAACAAAAGAAGAAACCGTCGAAAGCGTTCGGAATAACGAAAAGAAAAATTTTAATGAGTTTTAGGAATTTCACATTTCCCGCTCAAACAAATGTAATTCGACGATGCTTCGGCGGAATGTTAAAAAGTCGAAAGGAAAGGATAAATAAAAGGGAAGAAAACAAAAGAAGGATGAACAAAAGGGAAGAAAATAAAAGAAGAAACTGTGAAAAGCATTCAGATGTACGTCAAAACTTCTATAATTCTTTTGGTATTTCAAATCTCGCGCCTAAGAAATCTAGCCCCACGATAATAGATGGCGCTTTATATTTTGATTTTTTTGACACTCGTACAAGTCCATACACGTTTTGAAATGATGATAAGAAACCAAAAGACATAAATGAACCAATAACACGGAATGCGTTCAGAAATGCGAAAAAATGAAAGTTCATAAATTTCACGCCCAAGGAAACGTAATTTGACTATTTTGCGGAAGAATGTTAAAAAAATCGAAAGGCAAAGATGAACAGAAAAAAAAACAAAAGAAGAAATTGCGAAAAACGTTCAGATACACGAATAAGTCTTTGGATATTTCAAATTTCGCGCTTAACAAACGTAGTCCGAATAGATTTACATAGATGGCGCCGTAAACTTTCAATTATTTAATGTCTTTATATGCCGACGTTTTCGGAATGAGAATACGAAGAAAAACAAAAGAAGATCGGCGGTTTTACGGCGAAGTGTGAAAGTCAAATAAAAAAAAAAGAAACAAAAAAAAAACGGTAGAATGCTTTAGTGAAACGAAAAAAAGAAATGATGAAGCTCTTCATCTTTAGGCACTTCAAATTTCGCTTCCAAACACACGTCATTCGACGATTTTACGACGGAAAGTTAAAAGTTCGGAAGATAAGGATAAACAAAAGGAAAACAAAATACAAAAGAAAAAACTGCGAAAAGCGTTCAGACGTACGTCAAGATTCCAATAATTCGTTTGGCATTTCAAGTACCAAGCCTAAAGAATATAACCCGACGATAATAGATGGCGCTTTATGTTTTGAATTTTTTTAATGTTGACGCGCGCACGTTTTGAAATGAGGATGAGAAGAAAAACAAAAGAAAAACGGCGATTCTACGGTTTAAAAAAAGAGAAATATGAACAAAAAATAAATAAAACAAAAAGGGAAACCGACGAAAATAGATGGCGCCCTATATTTTGAATTTTTTTAAATTGACGCACGCACGTTCTGAAATGAGGATAAGAAGAAAAACAAAAGAAAAACGGCGATTCTGCGGTTAAAAAAAAAAAAAAAAATGAATAAAAAAAAATTAAACCAAAGGAAAAACCGACGATAATAGATGGCGCCCTATATTTTGAATATTTTGTACGTACGCACGTTTTGAAACGAGGATAAGAAGAAAAACAAAAGAAAAACGCCGATTCTAGAGTTTAAAAAAAGAGAAAAATGAACAAAAAAAACAAAAGAAGAAACCGATGATAAAAGATGGCGCTCTATATTTTGAATTTTTTGAATGTTGGCGTACGCACGTTTTGAAATGAGGGTAGGGTAAAAAGAAAAACAAAAGAACGGTGCTTCTAAAAAAAAAAAATAATAATAAGAAAAATGAACAAAAAAAACAAAAGAATAAGCCGTGGAAAGCGTTCAGAAAAGGAATTTCAAATTTCCCGCCCAAACAAACGTAATTCGACGATTCTGCGTCGGTACGTCAAAAATTTGGAAGACAAGGATAAGCAGAAGTAAAAAAAACAAAAGAAGGAACTGTCAAAAGATTTCAGATATGCGACAAAATTTCTACTACGACTTAAAAACCTTACTTCTCCGTTATTTATCGATGAATTTTTAAAAAAATTTCACCAATCAAAAAATTTTCAACTAATTTATTTTCTTAAATATTCTAAAACTTCTCCATTACATGGAAAAAAATATTGAATTTGAGTTCCAAGTACCATAGAATTCACTCAAATTAATTTCTATTTTGTTACTTATCTTATATCTTTCGTGTTAATCGTAAAACAATTCTTGAAATCCCAAGGTCAAATCAATTGATTTATGTGAATCCCCCGCGGCCAAATCTCCAATTTATTCTAATTTATTTAAATTTCCGCGTGAATCTGAATTTTTAAATGATTTCTAGCTGCCGTACGTGAATGCAACCCGGGCCAAGTCAAGCAAGATGGTTGCAACTCTTGCAAGTGCATAGGAACTGGATTTTGGGCGTGCACTAAAAGGCGATGCATCAAGAAAAGAGGTAAGTTTCTGTTTTCTGTTGCGCAATAAGTTCTTCTCTGCCAACAGTTTCATTTTTGTTGCGGTTTTAGTAGCTTGTTGGTGTTGGTACTCCACTATCACTTTGGTGTTGGCAATTCTTTATCTTACTGCATTATAAAAACTCTGTGACATTAATACTTCCATAAACATACCTAATTATGCTAATTATAAAAGGAATTTAGTTTATATTTAAATCACGTGGTTTCCTAAGTTACTTACGTACAAATTGCATACATTATTATGCGAATTATAAAATACAATTAATTAATTAATTTTCAACGCTCAATAACTTCATAACCTGAGAGAGTCAAGAGCAAAATAGTACTATAATTTTCTGCACAGTTTTTAAGGTAGAATCGTATGGTGTGAATATTTAGCAGAGTTTATAATACACCCTCTATATGTTTATTATAAAATCTCGAATCAAACATTTTTATTGCAAAAAGAAAAATCTTTGATTAGTTGAAACATGTAGCTACTTATTAATTTAATTAATTTGTTAAACAACCTACAAAAGCAGTGAGTGTGTTATGATGCCCTATCTTGTTATTTGTTCGTTTTAATTTAATTGTATTAATTAGTTCTGTATACGTTTTTTTTTTTTTTTATTATACCATGTCACAGTTTATTTTTTCTTCTTAATCTAAATTGTTTTACATTTGGCGTTAGTTTCTACAAATATACAGAAGTTTCAAAATAAGTGAATACCATTGTAAGGAGCTCGAAATTCAGAACTTTGAATTTGAATTTATTATTATAACCTGATATACATCTAGGTATGACTAATAACAATACTACCAACGTAGGCAAAAGACAATTAACATAATGAAATAAAATAGAAATGAAATAATAAAATACAAACTTAAGTTAGACGCGATATAATAAAGAGCACTGAAGTTTATCGCAAAATTAAATAAGTTTATTCCAATTGCAGTTGAATATCTTGTTGGATAAATTCTTCTACTGAGTAAGGACACTTCTTAATTAGATATTGTTTCACTTTGATTTTAAATTGGCTAAAGTTCTTAAACATAAAACGTTTCTTTTGTGATATGCGGCCCCAGTTTCATCTTTGATTCATTTCGAAAAGTAATACATAATTGGGGGCGATTGTAAACATTTATCTTCAATTACCCCAATATTAATTTATGTTTGCCCAATTAGTCATCTGGCCACCACATTGGACCGTAAAGTCGTGAAACTTTAAAATAAAAAAAAATTGTAATTAGTTTTTTAATTTGTAATTAAAAACTAATACTACTCATTCCAATTCCGTTCTAAACATTAAGGCCAAATTGTACGTTTCGTTCTCGATTGCAGAAGAACTTCCTCAGGGCTGCTGCTCGTTAGGCGATGATGCGGAAGCCTCCAAGTTAAACAAAGCTTAAATCCTTAACAACAATTATTATTGTCGAAGTAATTGTTGTTACGGGTTTAAGCGTCAGTTTAGATTTGGTATTGTACATACACCTGGGCCTTAATTGTTTCGTCTCCAATTTGCCTCCAATTTGTCTCCACTTTGTTTCCAATTATGCCAATCTACATTTACTCCACTTACCCCTAAATAATTTAAAGACGAAAATGTGTGCAAAGTATACTTAGGTCATGTGACCTTAAATGTCCTAAACTGAGTGAATTTGTCACAAGAGTGGCTGACTAGAAAATTAAAGTTCCATTTAGAAAAGTGAAAATAACCTTCATTTCACCTTAACGAACCATTTCAGCATTTCAAGGTCAAACAAATGCTACCCTCCACATACCTCTTCAAATCCTGCAATTTGTTCGTATTTTATTTCTTTTTTTTTAATATTTTCATTTGCGAAATTCCAATAGCGATTATCCTCTTAAAAACGTTCTCACTTGATGACGCCAAATTATTTTTTTTAAAGTCTGGAAATATACCAGTGATAATTTATGCTCTTGAAGGTTTTTTCTTAAGACATGATGATGTTGTACATTGTGCCATTCTCTTCTTTCCTTCTCCATTATCTGCCCCAACATTTTTTTGTCAAAAAAAAATGATGTGGCATATATTTTCAGAACTGTTTTATTGTGTTAGGTTGCTTTGTGTAAAATGCAAAATAACAGAAAATAAATTCAACCCTTCGTGCATGTAAATACGCTTAGCACATAATCGCTTCTTCTTCTTTTTTCTTCTCCTACAGCGCTTTCGGTTGGGGTGCATGCATTGAGTATAAACTCAGAGTATCTTCATCTCGTTTTATTAGGTGAGGTTAAAGCAAGATGAGAATACTCTCAATGTGCACCCCAATCGATTAAATTAGCTCTTTCTTTTCGACATTTCATCTTTGGTACATTGAGTTTCAAGAAGCACTTTCAGGTTCTCTTCTTCTTTTCTCTTCTCTTAATTTTTTCCCCTCATTTCAACGTTCCAATTTTAGCAATCTTTTTCCTTCTCCTAATTTATTTTTCATTTTGACGTTCTATTTTTGGTATGCATATTAAGTTTCAAAGAGCACAAGTAAATACTTCTTTCTTTTTCTTCTCTTCCCAACATTCCAATTTTGGCGGCACATTAAATTTCAAAAAAAGCACATCCAATAGCTTCCTTTTTTTCCTTTAATTTATTTTTCATTTCGTTGCACCAGATTGGGCACTTTTACTTTCAAAGAGCACCTCTTTCTCTTCTTATTCTTCGCTAGAATTATTTCTTTCGCTTCGACCTTTAATTTGAACGCATTAAATTTCAAAAAGCATTTTAATGTTCTTCTTCTTCTTTCCTGTCTTAAATGACCCAACGTCGCCAATACATAGTTGTATATATTTTCAGCGACAACGTGCAAGCCTGGCTCAAGATTCAAACAAGATTGTAATTGGTGCACGTGTTCACCAAACGGGCAGAGCACCATTTGTACTTTAAAAGCATGCTTGTAAAATGCTTTTGTAACAGTTTTACTTACCTAATAAAAAATTCGTCGTGGTATTTGCAAATCTTAAAGTCCCCCCTCCCCTCACATGATCATACTCGAAGGACCATAAATCCGTCTTTTCTCAATTTTTATGGCGAGCAAGACTTTTCTGCCTTAAAATTGGATGACTTTGCCTTTTCAGTTGTCAATTGTCATTGACTCAAAATTAATATTTTTTAAGACAATCCAACTTGGAATTGTATATACAGTTAGCAATCGTTTTGGTTTGGGTCCAAGTCATTTTGTTCCATCAGGCCTGGCTTTTCTTCTTTTCTTCTTAAACTGAGCGACGTCAACTCATAATTATTATGTATTTTCAGAAATAACATGCAAACCCGGCGAAAGATTCAAGCAGGACTGTAATTGGTGTACGTGTACACCAAATGGCAAAGGTGCCATGTGCACATTAATAGGGTGTTTAAGCACGCCGCGCATCGCGTTATGAAATGTTTCAATTTCCTCGACTTCGCAGAAAGAAATATTATTTTAAGAAATACGAATTGTTACGTTCTTACCATCACACAATCCAGAGCGTTCAATAAAAAGAAATATCTTTCGTTTGTTAGTCCCTTTTTTTTCTCCTATGTTGTTTGCTTTCAGAAACGCTTTGCAAGCCGGGAGAGTTCATCAAAACGAAATGTAATAATTGCGTCTGCAGTCCAGACGGTCGTAGCACCATTTGTACGTTACGCGCTTGTCCTCCAGATGAATATTAATAATTTTCTTCCACAATAAAAGATGTTCCTTTTTTTCAAACCATGTTTCATTTCACCCTTCCATTTTGACTAATCTTGTTCGTGTCGACTTGCCTTTATATGACTGGAGATCTTTCCCTCCGGAATTGGTACTGGATCAAAAGAATGTTGACACATTTTCAAAAATTACGCCAAGCGGGTAAAATGGGTTTAGATAAAAACAATACATTATCAATAGGAAGATCCAAGATGTTGGTCAAGTGACAAGTTGACTTTTGTACCACCAAAGGAATTTCAACAAAGAACTGTTAAACAAAGAAAACAAATCAACGAATTCAGGATATCTGGAAGGATTAACTCCCACGCAAGTCAAAGTATGAAATGTACAATTATTTAAAAACCCACGTTCTACGCCTTTGGGTTGATGTTAATCATAATTTTGACATGGGTTTATCTGTCTCATAAAACTACGTCAACGTACCAAATTTTAGCAAAATCCGTTTAATAAAAAAACGATTTAAAAATAGTAACTTGAGGGCCGTACAGCGCTCAAACTGGACGCCTTTGTACTAAGGTAAGTTTGCCTCAATCGGCTTATTTTGGTCTAAAGAATGTGTGGTAGGTGTTGTTGTAATCTCCGATGATTGTCCGAACTTGATTTATGTAACCATGCAATTGATTTTATTTTATAAAGTAGTTTCTCATGCGGATATGTTGATTCCAAGAATTATTTCCTTTTATCTAACGTTTATCTATGTCACTTAATATAGTTCTAGCGTTCACGTCACGTAACTGCATTTTTAGTTTTAACTCATCTTTCGCTTCACTGCAGAATTTAATTAAAGTAAGTTTTGAGCTTTGTTGTTTTGAGTCATACGTAGCTTTGTTAATTGAAATTATTAAAACTATTTTCCATATGAGAAACTCGGGGTAGTGCAACATCGAGGAGACAGACCCTAACCAACCAGTAAAAGAATTAGACGACATATTCTGTTGGGGCTCATAAACCAACAATAATTGTAAACTAATAATAGATTACAATAAATTAACAATAAACATTTTTATTATCAAAAATCAGTTTGTTTAAACTATCAAAGTTTACAACAAAAAATTGGTGGCAGCTGTGAAGATAAAGAAAAGTTTATTAAAATTTGAGTGAAAAGACCAGTGCAAATTTCTGAAAGTTAAGTGAAGCCGATGTTCGAGTTTAACAAATTAAACAAAAGTATTGGAGTTCGAAGTTTATAAGCAACAGTTGTGCAAAAAATAAAATTGTTAGCGAGAAGCGACCAGAAGTATTGCCTAGAAGCGAAGAAAATTATTGCCTAGAAGCGAAGAAAATTATTGCCTAGAAGCGAAGAAAATTTCGAGATTCTGTGGAGTACGAGTACGTCGGAGCCGAGTTCTACGTTCTCCTGGAACGGGAAGCATCACCGAGTTGGAGCCGAATTGCAGCCGTCGGACAAGAAAGAAAATTCGTCATGAAAACGCGTAATTACGTAATGGAAAAGTAAGCGAATTTTTGTGTTTCTATTTCGGAAATAATAATAATTTCCTAATACTTTGCATTATTTTATTTTTATGCGTATTTGATCTTGAAAATTAATTTATAAGATGTCGATGGAAAATATTGATGAGATTGTACCTGGAATTATTGAGAGACCTTATTTAACACTTGACACTGCAGTAAGATTAATTAAAGAATTTGATGGCAATAAAAGAGAATTTGTAACTGAATTTATAGATACTTGTGACATGGCTATAGAGTCAATAAATCCACAATTCATTGATATAATTTTCAAAATTATAAAAACTAAAATTACCGGCAAAGCTAGAAATTTAATTAAATACAGAAATTTTACTAATTGGCCAGATTTACGTGACCATTTGGAAGAAATATTTTCAGAAAAGCGTTCAGTTGCTCATTGGCAATTAGAATTAAATTCATGTAAACAAATTAAAGGTGAATCAATAGAAAATTACTCTAATAAAATAGAAAAATTTTTGTCTAATCTAATTGATGCTTCGACTGTAGGCAAATGTTTGGAAGAATCAGCTATAATTTCGGATGTTCTAAAAGTACAAGCGTTAAATGTTTTTATCCAAGGCTTACAAGAACCGATCAAAATTCACGTAAAATCTAGAAATGCTAATACTTTAGAAGATGCTATAGAATTTGCCAGATCAGAAGAAAGAGAATTATTGAGTAATAAAGATTCAATGAAATTTTTTAATTATAAAATTTATGAAAATACACCACGAAAGTGTTTTAAGTGTAATAAACTTGGTCATACATCAGCCAATTGTTATACAAAAGGATCAAATTTGAGTGCGCCTTTAGTTAAAAGGGAGATTTTTAGGACGAATACTGAAAACGTTACATGTTATTATTGCAAAAAATTAGGGCATCGTATTTCTGAATGTAGAAAAAGAATTTACAATGAAAATAAAAATTCTCAAAATCAAGATCCAAATCAGAGTAACGGTAGTCATGCCAAAAGTCAGAATGTTAGTGACCGTCGTGTTAATCAAAATAAAAATCATTCTGATCCGAATCGTCGTTCGTTTGCAAATGCAAATGCGTCTGCTGTTACGCGATATGCTATTGCCAATTCAGCTAATAGTGTAAAGCAATCAGAAACGCAAAATTTTCGTAAAGGACACACTAATTTTAAGAAAGCTCTTCATCGCAAAAATTTTGTTTATTCGAATAATGAATTTCCTAATTTTGCTGAATCAAATAGTTTTGGAGATGATCCCTGTGACTCGAGTTTAACAGATATTTGCGTTAATTTTGAGGATATTATTTCTAATGAGTCGAATACATTTTCTGAGAATAAAATTCAGTTGTATCCAAGTTGTGTAGATAATAATAATTGTGAAAGTGTCGTAGGATTAGTTGATAAAACAATGAAAGACAAAAATTCTAAGTTCTTGTTCGTACACCGTGAATCTGAAGAATCTTTTGATATTGCTAATACAGTTAGAGTCGATGATAATTTTCAGATAAAATCGGATTCTGAAAAAAGTAGAGAATCAATTAATCTTGAGAAAAATATTCGTGTTATCGATATGAATTTCGATCGTCACTATTTAGCACGTCGTGTGTATATTGATATGCCAAGTTCAATCACAAATAAGAAGGTAATTAGAATGTTATTGGATACAGGTTCCGATATTTGTCTTTTAAAAAGTGATTTGCTTTTAAAAAACGTCATTATTGATGAACCGTATGTGGAGATCAGAGGCATTACTGTAGAATTTATTAAAACGTTAGGAGTAGTGCAAAACCCGAATTTTGATAATTGTGTTATGCATCTAGTACCAGACTCGTTTCCGCTTGAATGCGATGGTATTTTAGGTAACGATTTTTTGACAGAACATTGTGCTACCATCGATTATGAAAATAAATTATTAAGAGTAAACGGGAAAGAGTATGTATTAATTATTGATAATAAAAGAATAAATATTCCTGCGCGAACAGAAATGTTAGCTTTAGCTGAAGTAGAAACTGATTTCGAAGGTGATATTTTTATTGAAAAATGTCAACCATCACCAGGTATATTTTTGGGAAATTGTTTAACGGGAGTAAAAGATAAAGTTTGTGTTGTATCGCTAATAAATGTCAGTGAAAAAGATATTGAACTTTCGATTCCTAAAGTTAATTTTATGAAAGCCGAAGTCAGTTCCAATCAATCGTATAATTTGAGATCAGATCATAAGCGTATTGACAAGTTAAATAATTTATTAAGACTAGATCATTTAAATTTCGAAGAAAGAAAATCTATTTTAGAAATTTGTGAGGATTTTAGTGATATATTTTATTTAGAAGGTGACAATTTAACTTATACTAGCGCAGTCACGCACAGTATACCTTTGTTGTCAGATACAAAACCAGTTAATCAAAAACCGTATCGTTTACCTCAGTTGCATAAAAATGAAGTTTTGAAACAAACAAAAGGAATGTTAGATCAAGGCATAATTTCTAATAGTTCCAGTCCGTGGAATGCACCATTAATTGTCATACCCAAGAAAATGGATGCTAGTGGTAAATTAAAATATAGAATTTGCGTAGATTATCGAAAATTAAATGAATGTACAATAGGTGATTCATATCCATTACCAAATATTGTAGATATCTTAGATCAGCTAGGGAATTCTAAATATTTTTCAACTTTGGACTTAGCTAGTGGCTTTCATCAGATTAAAGTTGATGCTAAAGATCGTGCAAAAACAGCATTTTCAACCCCATATGGACATTTCGAATACAATCGAATGCCTTTTGGTTTGAAAGGAGCGCCTGCGACCTTTCAAAGATTAATGGACACTGTTTTAAGTGGATTACAAGGAATTAAATGTTTTGTTTATCTTGATGATATTGTAATTTATGGAAACAATTTGATAGAACATAATAAAAAATTAATAGAAGTATTTAATAGACTTCGAGAAAATAAATTATTGCTTCAACCTGACAAGTGTGAATTTCTGCGCAAAGAGGTTCAATATTTAGGTCATGTAATTACGTCGGAGGGTATTTATCCAGATCCAAAGAAAATTGATGCAGTTTTAAATTATCCGAATCCGAACTGTGCAAAAGATGTCAAAAGTTTCTTAGGTTTATGTGGATATTATAGAAGGTTTATCAGTCATTTTTCTGAAATAGCATCGCCATTAAATCAATTATTAAAAAAGAATGTAAAATTTTATTGGTCGGATAAATGTGATAAAGCTTTTGAAAATTTAAAATTAAAATTAATTTCGCCTCCACTACTTCAATATCCAGATTTTCAGAAACCCTTTATTTTAACTACTGATGCTAGTGATTTTGCTATCGGAGCAATTTTATCACAGGGCACTTTAGGTCAAGACAAGCCTATAGCTTACGCGAGCAGAACTTTAAATCCAGCTGAAAGAAAATATACGACTACAGAAAAAGAACTTTTAGCTATTGTTTGGTCAACAAATCATTTCAGACCGTATCTGTATGGTCATAAATTTGATGTTGTTACAGATCATCAAGCTTTAAAATGGATTTTTAACTTGAAAAATCCGGGTTCGCGATTATTTCGTTGGAAATTAAAATTAGCAGAATATGATTTAGATAAAGTAATTTACAAACCAGGAAAAATAAATTTAGCCGCAGATGCTTTAAGTCGAATTCATATTATAAATCAATATAATACGGGATCAAATGTAATAAATAGTTACGCCAAATTTTTAGAGGAAATACAGCAAAAAATAATATTAAATCCTCATGTTAAAGAAGATACAAGTATATCTGTTGATAACGTCAATTTAAAATTCATTCCAAAAAATATTAATACAGTTCCAGAAGTTATAGACTTACATTTAAATAAGGATTTAGAACTTTATGAATTAATTGAAATCGATAATGTATTTTATTTCGTGGACAGAGAAAATTATTTCGATAAACTTAATTATGAAAACTTTTTTGATAATTTGTGTAAACTTCGAAATGCATTACCTGAAGATAAAACAATATTTTTAACTAAATTTGGAAAACGAGATAATTTAAAATGGGATAAACTAAGGACAATTTTACGTTATGTATTTAATGGTATTTCATTTGATTTAGTCATAATTAATAAAAATATTGTCCAAATTACTGACGAAGATAAACAATTACAAATTTTAAAGCAATTTCACGATTTACCGTTAGGAGGACATCAAGGTGTTAATAGAACCTATAACCGAATAAAAGAAGTTTATAAATGGGACAATATGAAAAGCTATATTGTAGATTATATTAAGAAATGTGCGCATTGCCAGAAAAATAAGTCATTTATTAAAACAAAAATGCCTTTAGAAATTACAACTACAGCAAGTAAAGCTTTTGAAAAATGTTTTTTAGACATAGTAGGTCCCTTAACATTGACAGAATCGGGAAATAAATATTTATTGACTTTTCAAGATGACTTAACGAAATTTTTAGAATGTATTCCTATCAGAGATCAAGAAGCAAAAACTATCGCTGATAAATTTGTAAAGGAAATTATTTGCAGACATGGAATCCCTGAAACAATTTTAAGTGATCAAGGAAGTAATTTTTTGAGCGAAATTTCTAAAGATACTTGCAAATTATTGAAAATTAAAAAATTACAAACTTGTGCATTTAGACCTCAGTCAAATGGTACACTAGAAAGGTCACACAGAACGATCAAAGAATATCTTCGCCATTACATAAATTCAGATCAAAATAATTGGGACGATTTAATTCAATTTGCAGTTTTTACATATAATACGACACCTCATACAACTACCAAATTTACACCTTTTGAATTATTATATGGGAATAAACCAAGATTACCATCGTCAATTACTTTGCCCCCTCAAACCTCTTATTCATATGATGATTTCGTAAATGATTTAAGACAGAAACTTAGAAGTTCTAGGGAAATTGCCAGACGAAATATTTTGAACAAAAAACATAAAAGCAAGGAACATTACGATAAGAATATTAATGAAGTAAATTTTGAAGTAGGAGATAAGGTATTGTTACACGATGAGTCGTTACGTAGAGGAAAAAGTAAAAAGTTGAGTCCACAATGGATAGGACCATATACAGTCGTGTCAGTTGATACAAATGTAAATACAACAATTAGGCGTGGTAGAAAAGACATAAAAGTTCATAATAATAGACTAAAACATTTTTTTGATTGAAACTATCTTTGTTACAGAATCATATTTTTCATCAGTTTCCTGTTTGGTGTTTACCAAATGCATTGACATATAATGTCACATATTATGAACATTCTCCTGGAATTTACTACGAACGATTAGGCACTATTAGGTTGTATAATGATAATTGGAATTTAGTTACGTACATTGATTTAGATGATTATGATGCTAAGTTTAATCTTTTATTAAAGTATAGAGAAAAATCAATTAAATATTGTAATCATGATTATAAAATAGTTAGCATATGTAATTATTTTGTCAAAACAACTCAAGATATTTTAAAAAAGATAGAAATTGAGAGATTTACTATTAAAGAACTATTAGGCATACACCGAGTATCAAAAAGAGGATTATTTAATATTATAGGATCAACAGCTAGATTTTTATTTGGAACATTGGATAATGATGATGCAGAATATTACAATTCTAAAATTAAAGAATTTAATGAAAATGAGGAATCGTTGTTAGAATTAGTCAAACAGCAAGTGACTATAGTAAAATCCACAATTAGCAACTTCAATAATACAATTGGTGATCTAAATCATAACGAACAAATAATGATTAAAAATATAGAGAAAATTGAAAAATACGTTAACAATCAAAATTCAGCAATAAGTTACATTGAATATAAGACCACAATTGAAGAACATGTTACTATTTTTTCAATGATGTTTCAACAGTATCAGTTAGAAACATTAACTTTGATTGATGCCATCTTAGCTTCTCAGATTGGTTTGTTACATCCAATCATTTTAACTCCTCAAAAACTTATTCAGGAGCTAAATAAGGTATCACAACATTTACCTAAAGGTTTAGATTTTCCTATATCCATGATAATCGATAATTCCCAACTGTTATTAAAAATAATTGAAGTACATTGTTATTGTAAGGATAATGTTATTGTATACGTTATAGACATTCCTATTTCTGATAATAAGGATTATGATATTTTTAATTTGTTACCATTACCTGTATTAGTATCTAGTAAGTATATGTTTATTCAACCTAGAATTAAGTATTTAGCTGTAAGTCAAAATAAGCATAATTATCTGACGTTAACAAAAGAAGAATTTTCGAAATGTTTAAATTATGATTCGATTAACTTTTTATGCAAACAACAACAACCAGTTCATCTAGCTTATCAAAATGAAATATGTGAGGTTAAATTGTATCATTCAGTAAAAACTATTCCAGAATCATGCGATAAGAGAATTTCAGAAATTTCTGGTTCGATTTGGACCCAATTGTCAATTTCAAATTCGTGGTTATTTGTTCTTCCGAAAACAGAATTAGTTACTTTAAATTGTAAAAATCAAAATCCTAAAGATATAAAATTACAAGGAATTGGAAAATTTACTGTTTCACCTACTTGCAAAGCTTTTTCGAGTTCAACTGTATTAATACCTCGTAATAAATTTTCGAGTTTTACTAAACAGTTGCTGGACTTTTTACCAGACGTATCTTTGGATTTCGAGTGCTGTGAGGAATTTGGAAAGGATAAACAAAAACTAAATATTTCTGAAATACGTTTAACCAATCATTATAAAGTAATTACTAAACATTTAGATGATCTTAACTTAGCAAGCCATAAACTTGATGATATAAATAGGATTGCTGATGATATGGAAACAAAACTTATTAATGAAAATTATTTTCGGAAACATTCTTTCATCATTTATACTATAGGTATCTTATTAGTTTTATTATTTTTATATTGTATTTTTAAGAAATATTGTAGACGTATTTGTTGTAATTCCGGAATTTGTATAAGAATGGAACAACATTTTGATTCACGAAATCGTAGACACGCAAACACTTCAGTACATTTTCGTTCTGATGATGAACACTCAGTCACTTTTGAAAATTCTCCGAATGAATCAGAATGTTCACCCAAACCTATTGTAAAAAATACAATTCTTAGTACTCTTAAGAGACCTTCAATAAGTGGAAGACGTACTTTACGAAAAGATTTGTCTCAAGAGTGAACCAAATCTTTTTTTTAAGGGGAAGGGTGTTGTAATCTCCGATGATTGTCCGAACTTGATTTATGTAACCATGCAATTGATTTTATTTTATAAAGTAGTTTCTCATGCGGATATGTTGATTCCAAGAATTATTTCCTTTTATCTAACGTTTATCTATGTCACTTAATATAGTTCTAGCGTTCACGTCACGTAACTGCATTTTTAGTTTTAACTCATCTTTCGCTTCACTGCAGAATTTAATTAAAGTAAGTTTTGAGCTTTGTTGTTTTGAGTCATACGTAGCTTTGTTAATTGAAATTATTAAAACTATTTTCCATATGAGAAACTCGGGGTAGTGCAACATCGAGGAGACAGACCCTAACCAACCAGTAAAAGAATTAGACGACATATTCTGTTGGGGCTCATAAACCAACAATAATTGTAAACTAATAATAGATTACAATAAATTAACAATAAACATTTTTATTATCAAAAATCAGTTTGTTTAAACTATCAAAGTTTACAACAGTGTTTGTAAAGACCTTTTGCGGACACCCGGTATATAAATTGGAAACTCAGTGCCTACTCAAATAACTACAATTATTTGTTTATAAAGGAGACGGTAAAACTGAATTTGTGCACTTATTGATCCCACTTAGAAAAATTTGTTTCAAAAATATTTTATGGTTCATTATTATAATTATTACAAGTATTTAAATAATATATGAATAATGAGTATTCGAAATGCTTATAAAAATTTATATCTAATGAGGAAATAATTGGCAATTTATTGAACGAGTATATAAAAAGGATGATTCACTCTTTCCACTGGAGCTTAAATAATGCATTGATTCTCTATGCTAGATATGCAAATAGAATTATGATAATGCAGTTTGAAAATCATATTTATTTAAAAGCATACGTGTCGACTAATAATCGGATTAATACTTGCAATTTATTGAAGTATTTATGCATTCAGCTGCAAGACAGTCTGAGTTTGAGGCATCATCCAACGCTTGTTATGGTCTGTGGCGTTGTGTTTTGTTTTTCAGAACGGTAAAAAAGTCTTGGCACGTGTAAAAATAATGATAAAAAACAATAGTTAGTATTTTATTTTAGATAAGATGAATTTAAAGCAAATGACTGACCAGTCCGTCAGTTTCAACTTCAACGCCAACGAAGAAGAAACATTTTTAAAAAATGGCAACATTCCAAGCTGTCCATGTGCAACTAGGAGAACATAATCCTTTTTTTGTAGCTAATGTAACTATTACACAAGGGTGGCAATTAATATTATTCCAACCGTTGTGAATTATACAGGGTGTTTCGTAACTTCATGAAAATAAATTAAGCAATGAAAGTTTGCATGAAAATAAATAGAATGAACCATTTTTTGTTGAACAAAGTGTTATTAAATTTTCGAGGAAATAAATAATTTTGTGAACGGGTAAACCGTTTGAACGTCTCTGGTTTAAGTTTATGATGTTTACGAAGAATATGAGTGATGTAATTTATTGTTAGTCATCGCCGGCCGGGCCGGGTAGTTTGAAGGTGTACGTTGAGGTGGTTGCACGGAAATTTACTGAAAAAAATGGCAAAATTTACAACTAGTGAGATTGTTGACATAATTCTACTGTACGGTGAAAGAGGGCAAAACGCATTAGCGGCAAGACGTTTGTATGTACAGCATTTTCCAAACCGACAACCAGTGCCACATTTCTCTCTGTTATGCAAAGAGCGAGGGATACTGGAACTTTAAGGGCACGTCGCGGAAGAGGTGGAGGACGGCAGCGTCCACAACGCATCCTAAACAGAGAAGAAAACATATTACAACTTATCGAGGAACATCCTTCGTTAAGTGTACGTGATATCTCAAGACAAACGCGTTTATCGTCCTCCGTTGTTTGGCGCATTCTTCGCGAACAACAATTACATCCGTACCATATTCAAAGAGTTCAGGCTTTGGTACCAGCCGACTATGCTCTACGTATACGATTTTGTCGTTGGTTACTGCATAAACAAAGGGAAATGCGAATTTTGTTCATAATGTCCTGTTTACCGACGAAGCTTACCAGAGATGGGGTGTGCAATTTTCGCAACATGCATTTGTAGGGTGACGAAAACCCTCACGCAATTCGTCGCGGCCATTTCAAATTTTTTTTTTTGTTAACGTATGAGCAGGTATTTTAAACGGCAATTTAATCGGCCCGTTCGTCTTGCCAAAGCGTTTAGATGGTCTCCAATACATTTTCTACGAACTAATCTATCGGAACTTCTCGAGAATGTTAACTTAAATCTTAGAGCAACGATGTGGCTTATAGGGCTCCACCTCATTTTCGACGAGAAGTAGGTGTTCACCTCGACGAAATTTTTCCTGGTAGATGGATTAGAAGAAACGGGCCGATCAGGTGGCCTGCACGTTCATCTGATCTAAATCCGCTAGATTATTATCTGTGGGAACACGTAAAAGCGTTGGTATACGAAGAAGAAATCAACACGTTCCAAGAATTGAACGATCGTATTAACGCCGCATTTCTCTCTGTTCGACAACAAAACATGTTTCATAACGCTTGTGAATCATTATTTCGCCGGGCAGATTTGTGTTTACGAGCCGCCGACGGAAGAAATTTTGAATACTTATTGTGATTCAGCCGGCACTGAGCCAGAGGTTCTAAACATTTATCAATGCGTTATCAGTTGAGGGTAAGTTTTATTTTGTTTTTATTTCCGTTTTTATTTAGATTTTTTATGCACACATCTCATGTCCAACACGCCTTTATTTTTTTTCACGAAGTTACGAAACACCCTGTATACAGGGGTAACTCATAATCATTGATATTGACATTGAAACATACAATGATGAACTTCAAGATTCAGTTATTATACATTTAGTTCCAGAAAAACCAGACCCAATGATAACTTTCAACCATAGAGTTAATAAACAACGTTTTTTGCTAGCATTACAAAATTTCATGAACTTGAGGTAAGAAAACATCCATTTAAAAATAATAAAACATTATTATTATTTTTTTTTGTAGTGATATAGAACAAAGAATCAGGATAGTGACTCGGGAATATCTACTTTTTCATCAAATTCTAGCCAAAATGTTTATCTTCATTAGATGTGAATTTAATTATGCATATACCCCTTTTCTGGGATACTTTAGTAAACTGTATTTTTTTTAATACAAACAGACCGAGCTAACTTGAAATTCAGCACAGCTTCATGAGCCGATGGGGAATTTGAACTTATTTTTTTAATATACCTTAAAAACAGAGCAAAATACTGAAATGTTATCTTTCTAAAACTAACTTGAAAGACAGGGCAAAAACCTTGAAATATTTGCTTTTTAAAACTAGTTTGAAAAACAGTTTAAAATACCTAAAACGAACAATCCCAACTCAAAAGTGTTTATTTTCAGAAAACGCGTGCAATCCGGGCGAAAGATTCAAAAAGGATTGCAACTGGTGCACATGTTCACCGGATGGCAAGGCTGCCATGTGTACATTAATGGGCTGTTTTGGCAAGTTTCCACTCAGATCTCCTTGACTTCACAAGAAGAAATTTCGAATACTGAAATACTGTTGTAATAAGAAAAGAATTATGTGTTGTTAACTATTCAGAGAGTTTAATAAAAAAAAATCTCTTTCGTAACGACTTTTGTTAATCCTTTTACGTTTTTTCATCTTGGTATGTCGTTTGCGTAGTGCATCATCGAGTTAAAACACTCACGAAATAATAATGTCATAGAATAAAAATAAATAAGTATAATGCTTTTCAAAAACTCTAGGGTTGCTTATAGTGTGCAACTTTATTTTAAGTCTGTTTACTTTCGAAATTCAATTGCGTTTCTCTCAAAAAAATTATTAATTAATTTTATTTTTTGAATAGCATATTTTATTATTAAGTGCAAGAATTTCAGAGCAACCTACTTAAAAAAAAGGAAGCTGTATGAACACAAAGTACTGAAAAGAAGCAATGTTATCTTTACTTAATACTAAATCCAAGAACGGAAATAAGATATTGGCTAACATTATTGTTATTTATCTTTACTTATCGCTGACTAACGCCTAGGAAAACTTGGTATTGCAGTAGATAATGATTTCGTCCGGCAAAGCAAAGAAGTGGAGTATGATTATTTTGTATGATTCAGTTCCGACAACAAGAAGGTTTTAACTTCCTAGATTTATTCGAAGCAGAAACCAAAATGCTTTCTGCCACTCTGGAATTTTTTTTTAAGAAATAGTGTCAAGTTATAAAAATATTTTCTCCTGAGAATAATATAATTTACAAATAGGAAATAATTTACTTTATTAAGGGTATAAAGATTCAGATTTATTAAATTCTATTTTATTCCAGAAACATACGTTTGGTCACCAGAGCAGATTTAATACTTATGTAAAGCCCTGTCGATGGATGGCTTGGCTGGAACTAGGGGAGCTTCCCACATCATTATGGTGGTTATACATATTCATAACGTATAAAAATATTTTGTACAAATAAATTGAAATAAACTTTAAGTTTTTGACTTGCTTTGTTATTTAAGGAAAATTTTGCTTTTAATTAATGCTAATAAATAACATTGTATTTTTCATATATTTATCATTTTTCGTTTATTTTCTCATTAATTGCTTTATATAACTCTTCTCGCTACTTTGCTGCGACTATAATAAACCAAGATGGAAAGTCAGTGGAAAATATAAAGATAATTCAAGAGAAGAGGCCAAAATTTTTGCATAAATATTTTGCTGTTAATAACACATTGTAGACTAAATAAACGAACAACATTTGTTAAAATTTGCTTTAATTACTTAGAAAACTGACACTTTTCTTCTTTTATTGTTTTCTTAGTCTGACATTGCTTGATTTAATCTTTTTCAAATATTTTCATTTAAAATTTTCAGATTTTTTGCTTGAATTTTAATGCCATTCGTCTTTTGCTTCTTTAAGTGTTTCACTTTCAAATTTTTCATCTTTTCTTTTAATTCTAGTCGTTCACCTTTGTTAGTTTAATTTGACCTAAATTATAAATCGAATTATTATGATTCGAATATTTTTTAAAGATTTATAAGATATTGGATTCAGTTATCCTTGTCTTTTGTTTCTTTAAGTATTGAAACGGTAGCGAATTTGATTCGAAAACAAATTGCGTTTGTTTATTTGATTGCTTGTTAACAAAGAGAAATTTACGAGTCGCAGCATGTCACAGGAAGACGACTCGAGTCAAATTTATGGTCTTTTTTAGAACGTCATAAATGGCACTTGAAGCATAGTTACTGTCATTTTATAAATCAGGGCCGCTTTTTTGTCATTGTTCGCTTTAGAGTCTTTGAAAGAATTTTGTAAAATTTAGAAAGTATCATGTTGCGTCGCCAGTAGAAAGGAACTTAGCTTTTGTTTTGAGAAAACTCGACGAGCTCTGAATATAATAAATCTATCAATGGACACTTGCTAATTTTGGAAAAGAATTTAGAAAGTGAAGAACATGTGCAGGCCACCGGGAAGCAAAGGCAGGCAAACGGTCCGAACGTTATGTAAAATGAACGGGGGAGAAGCGTGTGTTTCTTTCCGAAATAAAAGCGTTTATTGGCCAACGGGTTTTTTTAGTTACTTCGGGGGATGAGGGAGGAGTCAAAAATTATCGCTCGCGGAAAGTCAAAAGCAAAAACTTGGGACGGAAAGCTTCTGATTGTCCGAACGGAAAGCTGCATTTTTAACTTAACTCGAGAAGTTTATTTTTGAGTGCTTTGCAATTGATTTCATCTAGCTTGCATAATTAGAATTAAATCACATTATTTCGGGGCGTTAAAATTATAGTGAATTCAAAAGGGCAATCAAATAAATAACCGCGAGGGCGCGATCGCGACGCGAATAAAAAGAAAGTGCGCTTGTGAATTAGTGAAGTGGTACGTCGCGGAACGGAATAGGTATAATTGCATGAATTTTTTCTATTTCTTCTCACATACTTGGTGGCACAAATTTGTGTAAGAATTATTTTAATTGACTTATCCATCAGTGGCGTGGAATTTCTGTAGAGTTCCATCTTTGCATTGCTTAGGCAATCTTTTGGTTTATTTTGGTACTTGCGGTTGCTTTAGAATCAAGTTAAAACTCAATAAATTCAGTAGGTTGCGCGATCTGTGATTTAATCAACCAGAGTAAATTAACTACACTTAAAATCTTTTGTTCGATTTCAAATACAGTGTATTTTTTTGCAATTTAGTTCTACCTTTTTTGCGATATCCTCGGCAATTCGGAGACACGCTATCAGGGTTATTCCGGCATCTGCAACTAACCTCTGGTCAGGCGAGTTATGTCCGCCAAAACGCACAGTGCGACCAGCACAGTCTAGTTCAGAAATCAAGGCCAATTTAAACTCGTTACGAATTCCGTAGAATTACGAGGCCAACAATTTGAACTACCTATCAATAGACATCTTCTTCGCAGAACTTTCTCACACCCTGCATGTGTGTGCTAGAGTGTTGGCTTTGGTGTAAGATTTGCAGGTTAATTGAAGGCAATTGGTCGAGCGACTGAACGGGCCAAAACTACACATAGTGGAGTGTCGAAAACAGTCAGTTGGGTCCTTGCACAAACAAATTAGGTTAGTCGACGTAAACAAAAACGAGGAATCTGCGTACAGGACCTCGAAGGGCACGAGAACATAGTAAAGGAAAGATCCTCGTCCGTGACACGCTGGGTTAGCTCTCCCATCGCCCGTGAAAAACTAACGGCTGTTGCTATCTTGCAAATTGATCACCGGAGCGGCCTTTAGCACCACATACATCTGCGAACTTCGGATTGATCAAACACGATATTCGGCGTTAAATACGTTAAGCAAAGTTCATTGTACTTCTTTGGAATTCTATATTTATTGCGAAAAATTGTTTCAATCAAAGGTTTTTTACACTCAAGCTCCAAGAGGTGATTCCCCCTCGTAGCAGGAGTTTTTTACCTTTTTTTCTTTTTTTTTGACAATAAATAATGAATTAATCTAACACCTAGCATTTTATTGATACGTATTTAGTTCCTTGCACCTCTCAAAAAGCTCATACACCGTCTCACCAGAATTAGAACACAATTACAACAACGTAGGGCCCGTTTTTTTGTTTAATTAGACGATCAAGAAGAGGTCGTTCAAATTTGGTTTATAACATCGTTACTGGTGACGAAACATGGATCTATTCGTACGAGTCCGAAAGTAAACAACAATCTACCGTTTGGGTATTTCAACGTGAGCCAAAACCAACAAAAGTTGTTCGTTCACGCAGTGCTGCGAAGCAAATGGTCGCTTGTTTCTTCGGTTTAACTGGACATGTAACAACTGTGGCTTTAGAGGATCGAAGAACCGTAAGCGCTAATTGGTATACTACAATTTGTTTGACGGAAGTCATCGATCAAATAAGAAGAAACAATCGAAATCGATGAATTATTCTTCATCATGACAACGCCAGCTCTCACTCAGCATGTCAAACCGTTGATTTTTATCCAGTAAAAATGTTGAATTAATGACTCATCCCCCGTATTCACGTGATTTATCACCTAATGACTTTTTTTTGTTCCCAAGTATTAAAAGTAAAATGCGCGGTGAGCGATTTTCGTCGGCTGAAGCAGCGGTTGAAACATTCCGGACACTGGTTTCTGAGGCATGAACAAGCACTTTTTTTTCTTTTGCTTGTTGGTGTCTTCGGGAAAAGATTTTCCTTTTCTTTTAAATTCTAATCTTCATCCGAAACCAAATCGACATTATCCGTTCCCTTCCAACTCATCAGGGTCCATACTGTCCTCTTCTTATGTTTGTTTTCAAATTTGGGCTCCGTTATGTCGCAAATCTTCTTTTTGAAATCATCTTATTCTAAAACTTTTACCACTGTGATATCGACGTCGTCATCCTTCTGCTTATACATCGTTTAGTCCTTTAGTTATGAGAATCACTTAGGTTTACTTCCTTCTCAGGTGAAAAGACAGCTACTTCCCCAAAAGAGCCATCATCATTCAAATGGGAATTCTAAAACCATAGGCTGAGTTTAGTGAACGGTCAATTTGCACAAAATAGTCAAGTTAATGGACAGATTAAAGATATGTAGGTCAACAACGCAAATAGTGCCAACATCATAAAGGCTTCCCAAATCATTCTGAAACGGTCCAAAATTTAAATGTTCTCGAGGCATTCTGAGGAATCTCTCCTTGCCATGCTATAGAGATGAATCATCGAGTTGTAGTTTCTTAAATGATTGAACCTTTCGTAATTAATGGCCGTCCTCGATCTCAGGTGCATCTTGGCACGTGAATTTTTTTCGCTGCACATCATCAAACCCTTAACTTTCCTCCTCAAGTCAATGAATAGCCGTCGGAGATGTTCCGAATAAGTTGCACTTATGGCGCAGGGATTCTTCCAAAATATTCTTGTCTTTAGCCGACAGCATTATTTTGACTTAAGCACATAGAAACCCAACGTTTTCTTGTTAAAAATCAACAGGGTCATTACCTACGTTTGTTTCATTTGGTAATTAACGAAAGTGACATACGACTTAATACGATTTAATTGATCTATTCAAATCATCCCTATCGTGAGCCCCATGAGTGAAACATGCTTATTGCAGTAGAAATTCATATTATTAAGAGAAAGTGTTTTTTTTTCTTAAATGTTGTATTTGATGAACTTCAAAGATTAGATATTGTAATACATGCGAGTTTCATTCCATTTTGCTCTTGCATTACTTTCAAATCTGAGGTTCTCTTCCTCGAGGAACTGCTTCAAACGATTGTTGCTTATCGTCAGGATTCGTTCGAGTAAATCTGGGTAGGGGGCCACAGTTCGGGCGAAATCCTCGTGCGACAGGGTGAACATCTGGCAAAAATCGATGGCCACCACTGTGGCCAAACGAATCCGATCATTGGAAAAGAGAGCGCCTTCACCGAAATAACTTCCGTCCCCCAGGTGACACAATTCTTTTCCACGTGTGTTATAAACAGCTACCATACCGGACACCATAAAGTACATGACATCGGCGTGATGGCCTGCGGTAACCACGACGTCGTTCGGAAGGAATATCTCCATTTTCATGACTCTGCCCAATCGCATGAGTAACGAATCGGGAAGATCGCTGAACATGATACTTTTAGTTAGCAAATCTCTTCTTGTGTGGAAGATAGTTTCCTGACGCAATTGATTCGACAGGTTGCCGAGGATCTCGCTTTCCTTAAAGAAATTCCGGTTGAATCGAAACTGGAAGTAACTCAGAACCCTTTTTCGGATGCTATCTGGCAAATTCTTGGAGTTCATGTACTCGGTGAATTGCTGCATGATTTCGTAATACTTGTCACTTAGTGACGTTTGCTTCAGTACTATTTGAACGAATATTCCTGAAAAGTATTATAAATTAATTTCTCGAACACATTAAAAATGTTCGTGCGTTTACCTGTAAGCACCAACTTCACGATACACCCGCTAATTATCCAGAATATCTCCATTATTAATAAAATTGATGTACGGGAATTCACATCGCCATGCTTCACCAGAGTAAATGTCTCTATGACACGTAAGAGGCACATACGAAATAAATCGGACACCGTCGCCTCAGGATCAAACCAACTTTCTTTAAATATCTTGGCGAAGTTATAAAGGATGCACGTTGTCCACAATAGCAAAAAGTAAATGGCGATCACAAGCTTCATCAGATTGAACTTGAACAGGTTGATTGACGTCCACTGAAAATTACCCATGTGGGTCCCAAAATTTCACCATAATTAATTCAACTTTACCTCTCTGATTCTATTCAAGTACATTGAAAGCGTAATGAGGCGGAATATCCTCATAAATTCTATCAGCCGTACTGGCCAGTAAATATTCAGGTCCAATTGAAATATCCAAACAATAATATCGGTGTTTACGGTGGCCAAGACATCAAACACGAAAAGACTTTTCAAGTACTTCCTAAATGAAGTAAACAAAGCTAGTCAAGAGTGAAAATTAAATATTGCAGCTCGTACTTGGAGACTTTCACTGGATTCATTATGACATTCTTTGACATGTCATCTTGAAACCCGGTGCGAAAAGTCAAGACGATATCCATAACACCCAGACCATCCAGGAATAACATCGATACAGAGGAAATTTGTGCTAATATAGATTTGATTGGTGTACAAGTGAGCAAAATCAAATAGATTATGCACATGAACGTTTCCCAAACGAACCTGTAAACCGATACTGCAAGTGATTCAATCCAAAATTATTTACTTTGTTTACCTGAATACACTAAAGGGATGTATCATGTGATGATAATATCGTAAGTGGTTCGATCTCTCCCAGTTTATCGCCGACGTTGACAATAGGTGTAGACGTGTGCGAGGGCTTTCGCTGCACACCACGAGACTCTTCAGTTTTCTCCTCAGGTTCACGAAAATACCGTTGTTGATGTAATGCGCCAGAATGTTTTCGGTTTCTGGCAACTTACAGGGGTGCCGCATTGATTTGTCCATTGCTTTCTTCTCGTTTGAGGATAACATTCTCAATTCTTTAACTAAACTCGACCGGCTGACACTTGCACCAGTAGTAATTTACTTTGGGTACTGTTTTGTTTTAATGCCACGACCTACTACATGATCCTTTTTTTGAATCACATACCTCTTCGATGTTTTTGGAAAATAGGGGCCTAAATTTTTTAAGGGAAGAAAGTAGAAAAAGGTTCGATATTCAATTGAAAAGGTTTAAGAAAAGCCCTAAACTAAATACATGCGAATTTGATACGTCCTTGTAAAATCTCTATAAGCAAGTGGATTATATCTACCAAAAAGCAAAAAGGGTAGAAGGCGGCTACAAGAGGAAGAAAAGAATGAAAGTACTGGAAGCGAAAGGGAAATTATCGAAAGTAAGTGTGAATGGTAGTTTTAAAGAAACCGCAAAATACAAAAAGGAAGTAACTTAAAAAACTTGAAAGATAAAGAGGGCAAATTTAATCAGGATGAGGACAATGGGAAGAAGGCGACAATATTTCAAAAAAAAAATCAGAGATGAATAGTTTATTAAACAACGAAAGAGAAGGTAAAACATAACGACAAGGAAACCTTAAAAGCCTTGACAAAAGGCTTGCAACCCCTTCAGTAAGATTACTAAAAACAAGAAAGTACTGAAGGAATGGAGCCTATATTTAGAAAAGGAGGCTCCAAGAATAGTTTCGGAAAAGGCAGAAGCATTCAGGAATCAATTTCCAAATGGAGACAAGCCCCAGAAAAACCACAAGCAAAGAAAAAAATGCAATTGTCGAGCTAAGACTTTCAGAGAGTAGAAAAAAATAAGATATTTGCAAAGGCCTAGAAATTAAGAGAATCTTCTTCTTCTTTTAGAACTGGAACAGATCATTACTCAGTTACAAAAAAACAGATTCAGACACTGTTACCAACGTGTAATAAGCAGAAATCCCTCAAAAGTTATCAAAAAAATTCTTTTCAACATAAAAAATCCCTAAAATTTGCTACTAAATTCAAGATTAAATTTAAAAAAGAAAACGTAGAGAAATCATCATAAAAATACACAAAGTTAAAAAAAAAAGGAAGAGTGTAACAAATAATAACAAAATTAATAGATGGGAATTGGTTTTAATTTTAAAATTGATCGTTTTTTTTAACACTAATTGCAATTTTTTCATCATCAATTATAATTCCTTTAATGCTTTTGTTACATTATACAGAGTGACTATTGGTATAATTTAAAGATTAGGTTATCATGCTTGATAAATATTCAGAATTTGTCGGTGAGATTTATTGATTTCAGTTAATTTGTTTTATCTTTTTCGAAATTTGAAAAAACCACCGACATGCGCGCCTGCGCATTATTCGCAACCAGCGACATCTTTTGGTTATTCAATATTTTCACAATTCTTTTGACATTTTCTGGTTTTATTGATTTCAGCAGTACTACAAATTTCTCTTTGCCCCCAAATACGAGAAATATCACCAGATTTGGGGACCAAATCCTCAAGTCTGGCAACACTGCCAACAAAACATAATCAGGTTGCAGTGTTGCATATAGCCGAATAAAACAGGGTCTAAATTGTGTTGCCAACTTAAACATTTATTTTTGAGCTAACAAGCTGACTATAATAGAAATTTATTTACATTTTTGCAGAATCTTTTTATAACATTAACTTTTTTTGTGTGTATAAATTCGTTTCTGTTATTACTATTAAATCGCTTCTCAGTTTCGAATTTGATTTTGGAAAAGAAACTAAAAAGTATGTAGTATCAACATAGGCGGCTTTAGATTAATGTCTAGGGGAAAGTTCGTTGCAAAGTTGGCAACACTGATTTCTTCCACGAAAGGCACAAAAAATATAATAACGAAACAAAAGACGATCGATGCCAGAAAAGAACTTTTTCGATTATTGTTTATTTTGTTCAAACAAAGGAGATTGGTATAATAAGTAAATTAGTTACTACTAAATATGTCACTAAACCGGTCACAAAATCACAAAATTTACTAAAAATTTCAACAAAAGTCACTAAATCTAGTAACAAAATTACTTGATTCGAAACATTGGGCAGTCAGACAGTCACTTGCTTAATGACAAAATCACTAAATTGGCAACAGTGGTTATTTTAACAACAGTTAATAAAACAGTGTTTCCAGATTTACTGTATCATTGATAAACATCATTCATAAAGATTCTCTTGCCGCCGCTGTTTTAATAACAAAGCGAAAACAAACAAAAATGAATCAAAATATACTAATAGAAAAACAAATGTATAAAATGAAAAAAAATGCAATAAAAAAAACAACGAAAACAAAGAAGAAAACAAAAGTTCAGCGAACAAAATGCAACGAAGTAATAATAATAATAATAATAAATTTTCTTTATTTGACGAAGTTTAACTTAAAAGCTTATAAATGAAACAAACAAAGGACGTGGTGACAGAAAAAACTAATTTAAAACGGAAATGAGAAGCCAGCAAAAAAATTAACAAAGGTTGATATTCTATGAGAGTTCGGAGCCATTTTCTTATGGAACATTACCATTTTGTTTCAAATGTATACACAGGCTATAACTGGAATGCTTCCGCGGCCGTCATCCACGATTGAATCTCTTCGATTAACGAGAAGCAGCAACACCACCAGCAGCAGCCCTGAGGAAGTTCTCCTGCAATAGAGTATGAAACGTCGGCTGTAGAAGCAGTGCTAACGCAGTTCCAATCGGACTAACGAGTAGCAGCAGCAACACCGTCAGCAGGCAAAGGAGAACGAAACGTCGGCAGTAGAAGCAGTCGTAGCGCGGTTCAACCGGAAGCCCAACTTTTATTTTCTTCTTTGCTTTGCTTTTTATACATTTGTTTTCTTCTTAGTATCTTATTTTGATTTATTTTGTTTGTTTTGTACCTTTCTATATCGCCACTGCGTCGTTTAGACTAGAAGTTGGAAATAATTTGAAAACGTCGTAAATTTCAGCTGTTACTTTTTTTCTCTCTCTTCTACTTTACATATTTTGCGTTATCACCTTTGCTCTCCATTGATTCATTAATTAGTATCATTTGCTTTTTTCTAATTTTATATAATTTTTATAGCACGTTTTTCATGTTGTGTTCCTTTTATGCATTTTTCACCAATCCACGAAAAAACCGTCAATCCAACTTGTCATTCTTCTTTTGTTTCTCTCCAGTATAGTTTTGGATTTTCATTTTTTGTTCCTGAACGATTGTCAATTGTTTTTTTTTTGCAATTGATAAATAAAAGTCGACCATGTCGTTTTTTATTTATTTCTTTCCAATACGGTTTCCATTGCGTTTATTTTGTTGTTCAGCGACGACTCACTATCTTTTATTTACTGATATTTTTATTTTGTGTATTTTTCGTTCACAAACGATTGTCAGTTGTTGTCATCATTGATTTATTAATAATCCAACTTGTCATTTTTCATCTGTTTTTTTTCCAACACGGTTTTGAATTTTCTTTGTGTGTATCTTGTTCACGAGCAGTTCTGCGAGATATTTTTCAAATTCTTTTGTTTATCTTCAACATTATTAACTGATATTTTATTTTTCCCTTTCCCCTTCTCTATTTTGTAACGAAAGATTGACAATTCTTTTTAACTACTGTAAACAACTTCATCAAATAACCTCTTATTCACGGTCAACTTAAGAGAATAATTGTTTCCGTCTTCAACATGCCTTTTGTTTAAGACAAATGACATAACAAAATAAAATTAGATTCAACACGAATTGAGGATATTAAATTGCACAATCTTCTAGATTTCACGAAACAGAGCTCTTATTGACCTTTGTTTTTGTACTAGTTGTCATATGGAGATAGAAATTGCTACCTTATTGTTAGTAGTTTGCAAAATGTGAAGATCATCCCCGTTGCTGGCTACTCTTGGATATGATTTTAACTCTAAGTAAAAAAGAATCTCCTTTTTTGCACACTTGTCTTTTTTTGTGTAACTTTAATAACAGGGTAAACATCGAACCCAAATGGGCTTAAGATTTGAATAAGTGAAACGTGTTACTAAATTAAGTAATAATTAGTCCCGAAGCACGGATCCGTCTTTCGTTTACAAAGTTAAAAATAAATCTCAAAAATTAATCAGTTAAATACGTGCAACAAAAGATTGCTTAGTTTTAAATTTAACGCAATCAAAACATTTAAAACAACATAAACACATAGACATTAAAAATGTCCATATAGTTTTCACATCAGCTGTCAGGTCAGTTTCCAACGAGAAACGAAATTCAACGGAGGGGCGTGATGCCAATACATCAATTCACTGTTTAAGGCGGTCTCTCCCGTTGATGTTATCCACTAGGGGTGGACGAGTTCCATATGGACAGAGCGGAATGGGGCCGATGGGGTCTTACGATATTCCCAACAATGGTTGGTAGATAAGGGAGATATGATTATAAGCCTACATAGAATAAACACGGAGACCTTAAAAATGTCCACACAGTTTTCACATCAGCTGTCAGGTCGGTTTCCAACGAGAAACGGAATGTGTGATGCCAATACGTCAATTCACTCTTTAAGGCGGTCTCTCCCGTTGATGTTATCCACTCTGGGTGGACGACTTCCATATGGACAGAGCGGAATGGCGCCGATGGGATCTTACGATATTCCCAACAATGGTTGGTAGATAAGGGAGGTAAGATTATGAGCCTACATAGCAAAAGAAAAACGTGCGTTTCATCGTGTTAAAAATTTATGATTTGTGACTTCTTTTGCAGAATGCAAATAATTTAAAAATTTTAAAGCTTCTAACTGTAATTTACACAGAAAAGTACAAGTAGGTAAATTTAATTGTGCCAGAAGCCCATACTAACTACTTTCTCAGTGGTTTTACGCACTTACGCGTACACATATTGTGGTTTGTATCGATCAATTCTAATTATTATTATTAATTATTTCGTACAGCCCTACGTGTATTTTATGATAAAATACGGTATGTTACAAAATATTTTAAAATACGGTCTTTTTATAACACTAAATATTGTTGTGTTTGATTGATTATAGTACAGGGTTACAACTAATTAAAGGCTCACCATGGGGATCTCGTAAACTATATGAGATACAAAGACGGTTAAATTACAAGAAAGTTACGCTATTTTGGGGTCTATAAAAATGTGCAAAGAAATCTCTTCTATCTTTATTCATTACCGAAATATCTTCAAAAAACTGAGAACTCTCAATTTCGAAAATCTTGAATATCTTGTTCATTTATCAAGATAGAGTCACAAAATTCTGTAATTTTATATTAAATTCAATGGACAATCTAATACAGTCAGAATAAATAGGTTAGGATTCACAATTTCACAGATACGACTGTCAACTGTTTTTTTTCTTACGGCCGCTATCTTAGATTTTCGTACCATGTGATGCAAAAATAAAATCTGTATACGACGATATGACACACTTATGCTTTTGTTTTAAAAACAAAATATGAAATTACTAAGAAATATTTTAGAAAATTTTATCTGGTAGGTGGATGTTTACAAATATTAAGAACTAAAATTATTATTAAATCAACAAATCTTATTCAATTATAGTACGTATTACATATTTATACATACAAAATGTTAATACAAACAACAAGAAAAAAATGTAAACAAAGAGTGTGCAGAATAATAAAACGTAACTTATGTATACTAAGAAAATTAAATATGACCGCCATTTTTGGCAATGCACTGCGTTACTCTGTGTTGAATATTTGTCACTGCTCTTTCTACCATTTCTGGAGGGATAGAATTAATTGCTTCTATTATTTTTAATTTTATTTCTTCCACATTATTATAAGTATTTTTGTATACCATACTTTTTACATCCCCCCAAAGAAAATAATCCAAAGGATTAAGATCGGGCGATCTTGGTGGCCATTGTATAGGCCCATTATTCCCTATCCAGTTCGTATCAAATTTAAAATTTAGATAATTCCGAACTATTCGAGTGATATGGGCTGGTGCACCATCATATTGAAACCATAAATTATTGATATCTGCCAAAGGTAATTGATCAAGCATTTCCTCCAAATCCTCTTGGAGGAAATTCAGATAATTTTGTCCGTCCAAACGATTAACCAAAAAATAAGGTCCTAATATTCTATTTCCCAACATACCGCACCACACATTTACGCTGTATTTTTTTTGAAATCTGGATTCCCGTATTATATGAGGATTATTTATACTCCAATGATGTGTATTTCTCCTGTTACATAATCCATTGTTAGTAAATGTGCATTCATCGGTCCATAAAATATTTTTAGAAAAATCTGCTCTATTATTTAATTTATTTAAAAGCCAAGTAGAAAAATTGATCCGTCTTTGATAGTCATCTCTATGCAACGCTTGAACGATTCGATACTTGAAGTCGTGATACTTATGTCTTCTTAGAATTTTGGAAACACCCTGTTGAGTAATGCCGCATTCTTTCGACAACTGCGTAGTTGAAATTTCGGGATTTAGATTTACGTACGCAAGTATATTAATTTCATTATCAGTACCTGTTTTAGCATATTTAGTTCGTTTTTTCTTTAAACTCCCTTCTTCCATATTTTTCTCCAATCAAATGTGCAAATGTCGTATACCAATTGTTGGCAATAAGCGCCCGCCTACTAAATTAAAATTTTCTAAAATATTTCTTAGTAATTTCATATTTTGTTTTTAAAACAAAAGCATAAGTGTGTCATATCGTCGTATACAGATTTTATTTTTGCATCACATGGTACGAAAATCTAAGATAGCGGCCGTAAAAAAAAACAGTTGACAGTCATATCTGTGAAATTGTGAATCCTAACCTATTTATTCTGACTGTATTAGATTGTCCATTGAATTTAATATAAAATTACAGAATTTTGTGATTCTATCTTGATAAATGAACAAGATATTCAAGATTTTCGAAATTGAGAGTTCTCAGTTTTTTGAAGATATTTCGGTAATGAATAAAGATAGAAGAGATTTCTTTGCACATTTTTATAGACCCCAAAATAGCGTAACTTTCTTGTAATTTAACCGTCTTTGTATCTCATATAGTTTACGAGATCCCCATGGTAAGCCTTTAATTAGTTGTAACCCTGTATACTAGCTGATAACGTGATAACTATTTACGGGTCCAAACATCGTTCAACTTTGAATTTGGTTCTATTTCTTGTCCTTATAATTGTTGGTATGAGAATAAAACAGAATTCAAAGTTAAACAATGTTTGGCCAAGTCGTTCTATACTCATTTATGACTGAAAAGCATTTAAATTTGGCGCCTATTATTTTTAATAAGCGCCAAGTATAACAGATGGCGCCACGCTTTTCTGGTAACAATTAATGTATAGGGATTTGCTTTCTCTTAATTGATATGTTCTGTGGTTTTGTCCCGAGTACTTTCCAAAATTATCTGATTTATTTGTCGAATCAGGCTTCGAAAAGCGTAACTAACAGCTTAAAATTGCATGATGCGACAATTTCAAAATCCGGTCTCTTAATTAGGTACTCCTCAATATTCGCTCAGGCAATTTCGACCTGAAGAATTCACAAGATGGAAGATACAATCACAAATGAGCAAAATATAGGTGCCCCGTGCGTTCAGTCAAAATACTGGCGGTCGCTACAAAATCCCATCGCGTTTCGGGGTTGATGGATAAACAGTAGGGAGGGGTTTTTAAAAGAAAACAGTTGAATAACACCGGGGGATGAGTGAAATGGGACATAACCGTGAAGGGTAGGTAATGGCTTCTATTTATTTCTGCCATATTTTGAAACCTGATGAAATTCACGTGCGCACAAAACGATTTTTTTGATCTTCGCACAAGACAGGGTGACTCGAAATAAATGTTTCTTTGAATTTTTCAACCGTAACAAAATGTCGTAGATCTATCGAAATCTCTTTGCCATTTATAGTTTATATAACAACCATTCCTATACATATGAAGTAGTTTGTATCAACTCGAGATACCACGACTTCATTTGGAAGGTAAATCTTCAGAGTCATGGCATGCGTGACTGTCCTCGAATGCTCATTTCTTTCTTCTTATTGGTCGGAGTCATCAGAAACGTTACGTTCATAAAGTATTCTTTTTATCTTCCAAACTCTCAATCTCCACTGATTAGTTCTTTTTGTCATTACGAGTAAATAACACGTTGAAACTTTGTAACTATATTTTTAAACCAACAACTTATTGTAAATACAAAACTTATAACTCATACAATCTATGATAGAAAGCCTGTTGTCCATTCGCGTTGGTAAAATCGAAAAATTCACGCGTATCGAAGTCCGATTCCCTTTGCTTGATGTGAGCGAGCTTAATGGTGGCGTTCTTAAGGATGCGTTTATACAACTCAGGGTAGATTTCCACGACAGCCACGAAGTCCCTCCTCGCCAGCACGTACATGTCACAGTAATCAGCCGCGACCACAGACAACACGTTCATCTGATGCTCTATCACGAGGGCTATTTCACCAAAACTATCACCATCGGTCAAGTGCATTATCTAAAAGAAAACCATTTACTTCGGAATTACCTTGCGAGTCAATGAAAAATAATCTGTTGATGTTTCGTTCTACCTCAAAACCTTCTTCAAAGTCGTTAAAGACTCAGCCTTTTTGAAACAATAACAACTGCCCTGAAGAAGTACTTCCGTGTGGAAGAAAGAAACATCAGCAGATTTGTCCCAACCAAACCCAAACCAGTTGCAGTTTTTGAGTAATTCAAAACTGTCAGAATTAGTTGTCCAACGGCTCAATTCTTTCGGAGGGAAGGTAAGGACAAAGTCTTCAATTTTTGCTAAAATAAAACAATTTTTTTTTTAATTTGATGGCACTCACCTCTCTTCCTGATGGTGTATAGGCAGCCACCGTTCCTGATGATATGAAATACATAGCAGTACTGGGCAACCCAGCAAATAAAATGACGTCATTCGGCAAGAAAACTTCCTGTTGCATGTATGAGGATATGCGTACGATCATGGAATGCGGTAAGCCCGAAAACAGAAGAATTTTCTCCGCGAGTTTCTTGCACTGCATCGACTGAATTTCCTCGTACAATTTCGTCGACATCGTCGTCGTTATCTCAGACTCTTGGTAGGGGTTCCTTTGATAGTTGAAGTGAAAGAATTGCACGATTCGCTGGGTCATGGGAGCGGGGATGCTTTTGCGATCCAGGAAGCACTTCAGTTGAGTCAGTGTCCCGTAATACTTCAGAGTCGCCGACATCTGCCTCGACATAAACTGAAAAAGTTGAGCTGCAAAGAAAAAAATAGCAAGATATCTGTAACTTCGAAACTCACCCACGAGACACAATTGCAGAATTATTCCAATGCCCACACACAGCATCTCTAGCCTAATTACGCTCAAGGTAATAGAACCGGCGTCGGCGATAAGAAGAAATAGATTGGTGATTCGTTTCAGGCAGGTGAGAAAGTGACAGACTGGCTCGTCGCATAATTCTGCTAGCCAATTCTCTCCCGCATTGAGAGCTATTATGTACAGCAAACAAGTTGACCAAAGCCACAAGAAGAAAACGATGAAAGCCGCCTTGATCATTTTGAACACTTGCAAGTTATACTGCATGTACTGTAAAGACAAAAGACTTAGATTTTCGGCCTCACAGGAAAACAAATACATCACACATCTCTGAAGCGGTTCATGTACATAAAGAGGGTGGTTATTCTCAAGATTTTCAATAAGGTCGGAATCTTAATGTAGGATAGATATTCTTGTGAATAGAAATAGATTGCCAGAATGTCGGCGTTGATGACAGTTATCAGATCCACAAAGAACCACGTCCTAAGATAATGTCTAAAATTAAAAAAAAATATAGTTGAGAGTTATCGACGTGTGCCTATCGCTATCCATGCTGAGCTCCTCTTCAGTTTGTTGTAGAACTTTCGCTCCAGTGTGTAGCAGATCTTCTTTTTGAAATCATCTTATTCCAACACGTTTGCCTTTGTGATATTTCTTCTTAAACATAATTTCCTCCATCGACTATGTTTCTTCTTTACCTCAACATTCCACTTTTGCTTCCACTTTTTTCATAATTTCCTCTTTTCATTTCGTTCCCGACGACTTCGTCTATTTTGTTACATTTTCGAATTTCTTTTGGTAGTTATTCTGTTACTCTTATCTACGTGATTCAATCCAATTCACGCTTTTATTTCATAGCTCTAATTGCCGCCTCCACTTTCATTCCTTATAGAAAAACCTTCTGAAACCTCTCTTCAGCTGTTTAGTTTGGACCCCTCAAAACTTTACTCACCTGCCTGCACCGTTCTTGTCGAGGCGACTTAATCCATAAGGTGTCAATGCTTACCAAAGTCGTCAACTGCAATTGCCCTCATATCTTTGATAATTTGTGGAAATCCCCATAATCTTTGCTACAGATTTTAGGTTCATAATCTCAGCATAATTCCTCGGTCTTTTCGTCGGCTTGAAACTTGATTAAACCTTCGTTTTCCTGATCCTGGAGAAGCTGCACAGCATGAACAGCGAAATGACGTTGACACATAACGGCTTAGCAATAATTTGAAAGCAAATATTTACTTACTTCGCAACTTGCTTCCTCTGCAATATGATCTTCTTCGTATTGGGATGTTGGTACCCCGTGTTGAAATTAATGACAATATCTATCACGCAAAGTACGTCAAGTGCAAACCTTATGAATATCCGAGTGAGGTTGCGTCCGGTATGCATCAGCAAAATAGGTATCAATACCAGAAGAATCACGAACACAAGTATCATAAAGACCTCCCAGTAAAACCTTAAAAGGAAGAAAACCTAAGGGGATGTTATCAAACATCAAACAGGAACACCCACCTGAATTTGCTGAAAGGATGGATCATATTGTAATGCTCTTTTAGGTGTTTCTCCTTTTCTCTCTTAATGGCATACGAGGATTTTAGGTAGAATTTGCTGCGAGGGTTTCTCTCAGATACCAACAACATCCTGCGAAAATATCTGCGCAGATTAACGAAGCATCCGCTGTCTATGTACCTCACCAACAAGTCTTCTTCCGGGGGTAAGTGGCACTCGTGCACCATGTCCTCTACTATCTTCTTCTTTTTCATACGCTTGTTCTGGTTATATCCAAAAATCATGGTGGCAAATTATATTTTCTCAAGCAATTCACAATCAAAAACTTGTTTACAGTAACTAAGCAAAAAACAGATGAAGAACCCCCGGATAGTTAGATGTTGTTTACGTAGCGATGGATGTTCTTTTGTGCGTCATCAAGCATGCTTTCGTGCTCTTCAATGTAGTTCAACCAGCGTTCACGGCAGATCTTGATCACCATATCCAGCATTTCGGGATAGGGTGCGACCATATTAATAAAATAATTTCGACGTAAGACGTACATTTCACAGAAATCGATCGCAACTATTGTGACAGACCGTTGCTTCTGAGGCTGCTTCCCCAAAACAGCCACCATCGCTCAAATGAGAAATCTAAAAGCAAAAGCTGAGTTTAGTGAACTGTCAACTTGCACAAAATTGATAAGTCAACGGGCAAACTAAACACATAGGTGATTTTCTCAATTGACGATTGACCACATGATTTGAATATTGATTTTGTGCAAAGGTAGAAACGTCCAAAATACCTCTTTCCCAATTATATTGTATATAGCAACCGTTCCAGTACGTATGAAGTACATAGCATCAACTCGGGTACCAGCGGCAATCACAACTTCATTTGCAATATAAATCTCCAGAGTCATGGCGTGGGCGAATCTTGAAATCAAAGAATCCGATAGTCCTTTAAACATGACGCTCTTCTTCAATAATTCTTTGCCGCTGTCCAAATTCACTTCCTGCTTGAGTTTCCTGGTTAGACCATCAGTGAGCTCTCTCTCCCTGTAGAACTTCTGCTTGTAGCGAAACTCCAAGAAGCTGAAGACCTTCTTGCGCACCCCGGTCGGCAGATATTTCGGACACCATAAAGTACATGACATGACTGGGAAGAAGAATTAAGAAAAAGATCACGTAAATTGAAAAAAAAATAAAAGACTTCTGAAAATTAAGCCACTCAAACAAGGAAGGAAGAAGTCTATGCCCAATGTAGAAAGAAAACAGAGATTGAAAGAAAGAAGAAAGATTTTTTACGCCTACCGGAGTCTTCAAATTATTTTTGGGAATCAATTCAGAAAACTACGAGACTTCTTTTTTCTGGAAAAAAAGTTCTATTTTTGCAAAGAACCATTTCAAAGGGCCACATCATTTCTTTTCTGGAAGAACAAAATATGGAAGACTGAAGAAAAAGACCTGTGAAGAATTAAGAAAAGAAAACACGGAAATTTAAAGAAAGGAGAAAATAACTGTTGCAAATCAAGTTACTCAAAGAAGGCGGGAAGAAAGAAGAAAGGCCGAGGTTTTTCTACGCCTACGGAAATAAGACTTGCCGATTGTCTTCTGTTTTGTTTATTCGTTTTCCTAATTGAAATACTTCTTTTGTTTTAAATATCAATAGTATTTCTATTGTTTTGTTTTTACGATTGTACTTTCGATCTTGTTTTTGTTAGTAGTTTTTTGATTCGTTTGTTATTTTTAAGTTTTCAACTTGCAAGTCATTTGGATTTTGTTTTCGAACTTCTTTTGTTATTACTTGTTCTGAGACCAAACTACTTCGAGAAAGAAGAAAAGGAGAAAGTCACCTGTGAAGCAAAATCAAGGAAATTCAAAGAAAGAAGAGAAATTCTCTCAATTTGCTGCAATAGAGTTGCTCAAAGAAAAGGGAAAAAAATAGACGTTCGTGACGGAAACAAAAAACAAAGAAATGCGAAGAAAAAAAAGAAAGTAAATGTCACGTCTGCCGGAATCCTTATTACTTGACTTGTAAAGAAACGAAGACCAAACTGTACCTTCCTGTACTTTATTCTGGGGTCAAGTGATTCAAAGAAAGAAGAAAAGTAGAAACTCACCACCGAAGAACACGCGAAACAAAATGCAAGAAATTCAGAGAAGGAAGAAAGAGGGGAAAAACTGAAACCTTCATTACATTTGCCGCAATCAAGCCACTCAAAGAAAAAAAGAAGAAGAACATTTGTGAAAGAAAAAAAGTCTGAAGAGAAGGGATAAATAAACTCAACTGCGAATTACATACATAAAAAGTACACTTTAGAAAAAGAAGAAAGAAAGTATACTGACCGAAGCCTTCGTAATATTTGCTACCGTCAACTACCCAAAGAAGGAAAGAAAACATCTGAGAATATGAACGAAAAAAAAAAAGATTGAAGAAAAGGAAGCTTACCTGGGAAGAATAAAAGAAGCAAAGTCACGGAAATTCAAAGAAGAAGAAGAAGGGAAAGATTAAAACGTTCATTACATTCGCTGCAATCAAGCTACTCAAGAACGTAACAATTCGAAGAAAGAAGAAAGGCTGAGATATTTTTACGCCTGCTGAAATAACACCGAAACTTTAAAATTATTTTTGCGAATCAATTCAAGAAACTATAACATCTCTTCTTTAGAAGAATTGAACGTGGAAAACTGAAAAGAAGAAAGAAAAAAAGAAAATCACCTATGAAGAATTAAGAGAAAAACTCAAAAAAAATGAAATGAAAAGACTAAACTACTTAAAGAAGGAAGGAAGACAACTGCGAAGAACATAAAAGAAAAACAAAGAAATTCGAAGAAAGAAAAAAAGCCAACACATTTTTTACGTCTATCGAAATATAACCAAAATTGTGGAAAGAAGAATTAAGAAAAAGATAACGGAAATTGAAAGAAAAAATAAAAGACTGCTGCAAATTAAGCCACTCAAAGAAGGAAGGAAGAAATCTGTGCCCAATGTAGAAAGAAAACAGAGATTGAAAGAAAGAAGAAAGATTTTTTACGCCTACCGGAGTCTTCAAATTATTTTTGGGAATCAATTCAGAAAATTACGAGACTTCTTTTTTCTGGAAGAAAAGTTCTATTTTTGCAAAGAACCATTTTAAAGGCCCACATCATTTCTTCTCTGGAAGAACAGAATATGGAAGACTGAAAGAAAAGACCTGTGAAGAATTAAGAAAAAAGAAAACACGGAAATTTAAAGAAAGAAGAAAATGACTGTTGCAAATCAAGCTACTCAAAGAAGGCGGAAAGAAGAAAGGCCGAGGTTTTTCTACGCCTACGGAAATAAGACTTGCCGATTGTCTTCTGTTTTCTTTATTCGTTTTCCTAATTGAAATACTTCTTTTGTTTTAAATATCAATAGTATTTCTATTGTTTTGTTTTTACGATTGTACTTTCGATCTTGTTTTTGTTAGTAGTTTTTTGATTCGCTTGTTATTGTTAAGTTTTCAACTTGCAAGTCATTTGGATTTTGTTTTCGAACTTATTTTGTTATTACTTGTTCGGAGACCAAACTACTTCGAGAAAGAAGAAAAGGAGAAAGTCACCTGTGAAGCAAAATCGAGAAAATTCAAAGAAAGAAGAGAAATTCTTTCAATTTGCTGCAATAGAGTTGCTCAAAGAAAAGGGAAAAAAATAGACGTTCGTGACGGAAACAAAAAACAAAGAAATGCGAAGAAAAAAAAGAAAGTAAATGTCACGTCTGCCGGAATCCTTATTACTTGACTTGTAAAAAAACGAAGATCAAACTGTACCTTCCTGTACCTTATTCTGGGATCAAGTGATTCAAAGAAAGAAGAAAACTAGAAACTCACCACCGAAGAACACGCGAAACAAAATGCAAGAAATTCAGAGAAGGAAGAAAGAGGGGGAAAACCGAAACCTTCATTACATTTGCCGCAATCAAAGAAAAAAAGAAAAAGAAAATTTGTGAAAGAAAAAAAGACTGAAGAGAAGGGATAAATCAACTTAACTGCGAACTACATACATAAAAATCACACTTTAGAGAAAGAAGAAAGAAAGTATAGAGACCGAAACCTTCGTAATATTTGCCACCGTCAACTACTCAAAGAAGGAAGGAAGAAAAACATCTGAGAACAACATGAACGAAAAAAAAAAAGATTGAAGAAAAGGAAGAAACTCACCTGGGAACAATAGAAGAAGCAAAGTCGCGGAAATTCAAAGAAGAAGAAGGGAAAGATTCGTTGCAATCAAGCTAATCAAGAATGTAAAAGTTCGAAGGAAGAAGAAAAGCTGAGATATTTTTACACCTGCTGAAATAACATCGAAATTTTAAAATTATTTTTGCGAATCAATTCAAAAAACTGTAACATCTCTTCTTTAGGAGAAAAGAACGTGGAAAACTGAAAAGAAGAAAGGAAGGAAGAAAATCACCTGTGAAGTATTAAAAAAAATCTCAAAAAAATGAAATTAAAAAACTAAGGTACTTAAAGAAGGAAGGAAAACAACTGCGAAGAACATAAAAGAAAAACAAAAAAATTCGAAGAAAGAAGAAAAGCCAACACATTTTTTACGTCTATCGAAATAAAACCAAAATAGTAGAAAGAAAAATTAAGAAAAAGGTCACGGAAATTGAAAGAAAAAAATAAAAGACTGCTACAAATTAAGCCACTCAAAGAAGGAATGGTAAATGTAAAAAAAACCGGAAATTGAAAGAAAGAAGAAAGATTTTTTTACGCCTACCGGAGTGATCAAATTATTTTTGGGAATCAATTCAAAAAACTGCGAGACTTCTTTTTTCTGGAAGAAAAGTTCTATTTTTGCAAAGAACCATTTCAAAGGGCCACATCTTTTCTTTTCTGGAAGAACAAAATATGGAAGACTGAAGAAAAAGACCTGTGAAGAATTAAGAAAAAAGAAAACACGGAAATTTAAAGAAAGAAGAAAATGACTGTTGCAAATCAAGCTACTCAAAGAAGGCGGGAAGAAAGAAGAAAGGCCGAGGTTTTTCTACGCCTACGGAAATAAGACTTGCCGATTGTCTTCTGTTTTGTTTATTCGTTTTCCTAATTGAAAGACTTCTTTTGTTTTAAACATCAATAGTATTTCTATTATTTTGTTTTTGCGATTGTGCTTTCGATCTTGTTTTTGTTAGTAGTTTTTTGATTCGCTTGTTATTGTTAAGTTTTCAACTTGCAAGTCATTTGGATTTTGTTTTCGAACTTATTTTGTTATTACTTGTTCTGAGACCAAACTACTTCGAGAAAGAAGAAAAGGAGAAAGTCACCTGTGTAGCAAAATCAAGGAAATTCAAAGAAAGAAGAGAAATTCTTTCAATTTGCTGCAATAGAGTTGCTCAAAGAAAAGGGAAAAAAATAGACGTTCGTGACGGAAACAAAAAACAAAGAAATGCGAAGAAAAAAAAGGAAGTAAATGTCACGTCTGCCGGAATCCTTATTACTTGACTTGTAAAAAAACGAAGATCAAACTGTACCTTCCTGTACCTTATTCTGGGGTCAAGTGATTCAAAGAAAGAAGAAAAGTAGAAACTCACCACCGAAGAACACGTGAAACAAAATGCAAGAAATTCAGAGAAGGAAGAAAGAGGGGAAAAACTGAAACCTTCATTACATTTGCCGCAATCAAACCGCTCAAAGAAAAAAAGAAGAAAAACATTTGTGAAAGAAAAAAAGACTGAAGAGAAGGGATAAATAAACTCATCTGCGAAGTACATACATAAAAAGCACACTTTAGAGAAAGAAGAAAGAAAGTATAGAGACTGAAACCTTCGTAATATTTGCCACCGTCAACTACTCAAAGAAGGAAGGAAGAAAAACATCTGAGAACAACATGAACGAAAAAAAAAAGATTGAAGAAAAGGAAGAAACTCACCTGGGAACAATAGAAAAAGCAAAGTCGCGGAAATTCAAAGAAGAAGAAGGGAAAGATTCGTTGCAATCAAGCTAATCAAGAATGTAAAAGTTCGAAGGAAGAAGAAAAGCTGAGATATTTTTACACCTGCTGAAATAACATCGAAATTTTAAAATTATTTTTGCGAATCAATTCAAAAAACTGTAACATCTCTTCTTTAGGAGAAAAGAACGTGGAAAACTGAAAAGAAGAAAGGAAGGAAGAAAATCACCTGTGAAGTATTAAAAAAAATCTTAAAAAAATGAAATTAAAAAACTAAGGTACTTAAAGAAGGAAGGAAAAACAACTGCGAAGAACATAAAAGAAAAACAAAAAAATTCGAAGAAAGAAGAAAAGCCAACACATTTTTTACGTCTATCGAAATAAAACCAAAATAGTAGAAAGAAAAATTAAGAAAAAGGTCACGGAAATTGAAAGAAAAAAATAAAAGACTGCTACAAATTAAGCCACTCAAAGAAGGAATGGTAAATGTAAAAAAAACCGGAAATTGAAAGAAAGAAGAAAGATTTTTTTACGCCTACCGGAGTGATCAAATTATTTTTGGGAATCAATTCAAAAAACTGCGAGACTTCTTTTTTCTGGAAGAAAAGTTCTATTTTTGCAAAGAACCATTTCAAAGAACCACATCATTTCTTCTCTGGAAGAACAGAATATGGAAGACTGAAAGAAAAGACCTGTGAAGAATTAAGAAAAAAGAAAACACGGAAATTTAAAGAAAGAAGAAAATGACTGTTGCAAATCAAGCTACTCAAAGAAGGCGGGAAAAAAGAAGAAAGGCCGAGGTTTTTCTGCGCCTACGGAAATAAGACTTTCCTATTGTCTTCTGTTTTGTTTATTCGTTTTCCTAATTGAAAGACTTCTTTTGTTTTAAATATCAATAGTATTTCTATCGTTTTGTTTTTACGATTGTGCTTTCGATCTTGTTTTTGTTAGTAGTTTTTTGATTCGCTTGTTATTTTTAAGTTTTCAACTTGCAAGCTATTTCGATTTTGTTTTCGAACTTTCTAATTTTTTATCGGCTCGGCATCTGTTTATTTTTCTCCAGAAATGATCTCTTTTTTTCAACTTGCGTTGTTCAATTTGTTGAATGTTTTTTCGTTAAAAAACAAACGATAGGAGAAGTAATTCACTTCACTTTTTTTGGGGGACTAGGTAAATTGCTTGCTTAGAAAAAGTCTAAATTTTCGACGTCTCCCCTTTGCATGGCATTGAAATTAACCCTCGTTTCACGGCCCGCCGATTCCATTGTTTTCATTGTTGGTTACCACGGTTACCCCGACAGTTGCATCAATGCAGGGCGTCATTTCTCATATATTTATTTTGACAAGACAAGATAACGTGCGTTTATTACAAGTGCCATCATTATCAACGTCAGCGATGCCTGATCCTGACATTGTCAGAGAGACGTCGAGTGAATGTGACTTAAAATTAAACGGAGATAAGGTAAGTGACTGAGTATTTGGTTGTATTAAAAGTAGGCCATCAAATTTTGGACTCAATTCGGTCGAAAAAGTCTCTTGCTTCAAAAGGAAAATCTAATTACGACCTGCACTCGCCCTCCTCACCAATTAATTACGATCTTTCTAAAAGTAGCGGCAAACTTTTCGAATAAAACTACCCTTCTGGTGCGTATTATTAAAGTGTCCCGAGCAAAACGCATCCCGGATGGATACCGTTATAAATAAGGGTGCGCGCTCAGAATTAATTTAATTGCTGGCCGGGAGGAACCCTCCAAAATTTATACCCACACAAAGATTTCGCTTTTTAAATTTTCCTTTTTTTTTGGGTTTTATAGAAGAATTTTAAACTGAATGTCTTATTGAATAGCAAATTACATCGTGATCAAGATAGACACCTAATAATAATGACCTTGTATGCATAGCGACTGTTTCATTGAAATTTGAAAAAAGGCGGAGACAAGACAAGAATGGCCACACCCCTAAGTCAACTTTCACTCTTGACGTCACTTGAAAACTCTAAATTTTATTAAATACCCTTAATTTATTTTTTTTTACTTTTAAATACTTTTCTTATATATAGTTTTTTAAATCATGTTTTGAATTAACAGTAAACAACACTGACACTGCTGTCAACGGTCAGCTGGTTAACTATCAAATGATTTGAATATTACACATCAGTATTTTTATCGTACACAGAATCAGATTTCGATTTTCCTTCCCCCCTCCTCAAAAAATAACCCTAAATAAATTTTTTCCCTAATAAAACACTTTCATTAAACTTTATCTCCAAATTTAGGGGGAAATTGACTAATTTGGCAAGAGTGATCAATGTCATAGCAACGGGAAACTCTGATACAGTTTGGTTGCCAATTTATTGCTTCACTTGATTTCACTTTTGTTGAACTTTCAAGTAGGTTTTAATAAAATCAGGCGAGTCTGAACTGTACTGATTTGTGGCCGGTTTAGTAATTTTTTCATTTAATAATAATTTGGTTTTTTTTTTTGAACTTTTGTTATAAAATAATTAGCGATTTACGCCAAGTAAAAAAATCGAGTTCTTCTTTACCAACATGTTACCAATTAAATGATTTTGACACTAGATCTGGTGATTTTCTGTTGAAATTTAATGAAATACAAAAACACAAAAAAGAAGAAGACATAAAACTCTCGTAAATTTGTTTGATAGTTGTCTGTATCTAAAACGAAACGTTTTGTTATATCCAAATCGTCGAAACACTTTTGTTTTTTAACCTTTTTGTTTTTTTTTTAATAATTTTACGATCAATTTTTACTTTCCTCGTTTGTTCTTGTTTTTTTTTTCTCTTTTTTTGCAAAACCTTTCTTTTGTCAAATTTTTTGAAAACATTTCTTACGATAACGACGTTTTCGATTTTAACTAAGTTTTTTCTTGCACAGTTGAATTTCCCCAGATTTTTATTTCGTTTTTTTTTCTAATCACAATTTGTCGTTTAATTTTACGATCACTTTTGCTTTTCTGTTTTTTCTTTTTCTTAATTGGTTTTAAATCTTATATCCCCCTTCCTTTCTTGCTGCTTGAAAGTTCTCGATCGTGACTTGTTTGTTGACTTTTGTTTCCTTTTTCGTTTTGTAATTTTTGCACGCGCATTTTTACTTTTAATCTTACAACCTTTCCGTACCCCCCTTTTTGAATAATTGCACTTTTTGTAAACTTTTGTTGTCTTGTTTTTTAAAATCATGATTTGCTTTGGGTTCTGGAAAGTTCACGATCGTCACTTGTTTTTAGTCTTTTGCTTTTTAATTTTAATTTTTAATCTTTCGATCTTACCATCGCCTCCTTATTTTGGACCACTGCAACTTTTCGGAAGTATTATTTTTCAAAATCGTCGCTTTTTCTCGGATCTTGGAAAGTTCAAAGTCGTCACTTGTTATTCGCTATTTGTTTTTTTTGTTTTGTAATTTTTTTGTATTTATTCAGAATCTTTATTTTATTTTTTTTCTTGAATCATCACTTTTCTTAGTTACTACAGATGCCAAAAAGTTATTTTAATTTTTACCCTACATTTTACCCCCCTCTCCTTGCGGACAGCTGCAACTTGCCAAGACAATTGTAGGAATAATTTCGAAACTTTTACTTTTTTTAATCGTCGTTTTCCTTTAGGTTCTGGAAAGTTCAAGATCGTCGTCTTTTTTTTTGTTTTGTAATTTTTGCAGAAGCATTTTTAGTTTTAATCTTACAATCTTACCGTACCCCCCCCTTTTTGAATAATTTGCAAACTTTTGTTCGCTTGTTTTCCATTTTTTGTGTTTTTTTATTTTCAATTTTTGCGCAAGCGTCTTTTCGAGATTTTTATATTCCAAACTCGTCATTTCTCTTCAGAGACTGGGAAGCACACGATCGTCCATTGTTTTTGTTTTTAAAAGTTCTTCTTCACCAACATGTTGCCAATTGAATGATTTTGACACTAGACATTCTGATGAAATTTAATGAAACACAAAAACACAAAAAAGAAGAAGATATAAAACTCTCGTAAATTTGTTTGAAAGTTGTCTGTATCTAAAACGAAACGTTTTGTTATATCCAAATCGTCGAAACACTTTTGTTTTTTAATTTCTTGCATTTGTTCGACAGTCGATCGATCGTCTTTTGTTTATGTTCTTGACAAGAACAACCGACTCTAGTTTTCTTTTGTAATTTTAAAAACAAGACAACGAAAAAAAAAATAAAAATTGATTTATTCCTGTCTCGTTATCTTCAAATCGTCGACACATTTTTTTTAATTTCTTGCATTTGTTCGACAGTCGATCGTCTTTTGTTTATATTTTTGACAAGAACGACCGACTCTAGTTTTCTTTTGTAGTTTTAAAAAGAAGTCAATGAAGAAAAAATGAAAGTTGATTTATTCCTGTCTCTTTTTGGGCAGGGGGGGAGGGACAAAAGAAAAACGTTGGTCAATAGTTTTCTTTTCTACCGTCGATCGTATTTTGTTTCCCACTTTTTTGTGTCTTTCGAGAAAGAACACAAAAAAGAAACAATAAACGCTTGTAAATTTCTTTGATTGTTCTCTGTATGTAAAACGAAAGATTTTATTATCTTTAAATCGTCTACAATTTTTTTTTTTAATTTCTTACATTTGTTCGACAGTCGATCGTCTTTTGTTTATGTTTTTGACGAAAACAACCGACTCTAGTTTCTTTTTTAATTTTAAAAAGAAGACATCGAAGAAAAAATAAAAATTTATTTATTCCTGTCTGTTTTTTTGGGGGGGAAAAAGAAAAACGTTGGTCAATGGTATTCTTTTCTACCGTCGATCGTATTTTGTTTTTTATTATCTTCAAATCGTGGACACATTTTTTTTTAATTTCTTGTATTTGTTTGACAAAAACGACCGACTCTGGTTTTCTTTTGTAATTTTAATGAGAAGATAACGAAGAAAAAACAAAAGTTGATTTATTCCTGTCTCTTTTTTTGAGGCAAAAGAAAGACGTTGGTTTTGTTTTCTACCATCGATCGTATTTTGTTTCCTACTTTTTTGTGTCTTTCGAGAAAGAACACAAAAAAGAAACAATGAACGCTTGTAAATTTCTTTGACAATTGTCAGTAAGTATTTTGTTTCTTTTATAACGAAGAAGAGTCGAAATTCGATTGCAATTCGATCGCCTTTTATTATCGCTTTCAATTTTTCTTTGACGTAAAATTTCTATTCTTTTGCATTTGTTTTGTTTGCCTTTTGTTTATGTTTTTGACAAAAATCATCAACTTTGGTTTTCTTTTGTAATTTTAACTGTCTTTTAATCCTAATACCAGTGTTGCCAATGTTGATCGACAGTAGACTGTATTTTGTTTTTTTTTACGAACAAGAGTCGAAATTCGATTGAAATTCGAACGTCTTTTGTTATCGTTTTTAATTTATTTTTTTACATAAAAGTGAAAACGAAAAGTTTTTGTGATATTCAAATCTCGACACATATTTTTTTTATTTCTTGCATTCGTTCGATGATCGATCGTCTTTTGTTTATGTTTTTGACAAAAACCATCAACTTTAGTTTTCTGTTGTAATGTTAACAGTCTTATAATCCTAAATGCAGTGTTAACATTTCTTTGTTTGACATTTGACTGTGTTTTGTTTTTTTTTTTAATGAAGAAAAAAATATAAATTCGATTGGAATTCAAACCTCATTTATGATCGCTTTCAATTAATTTTTTGTTTTGTTATTTTCAAATTTTCTTGTTCAACAGTCGTTCACATTTTGTTTATATTTTTGACAAAAATCAACTTTGGTTTTCTATTGTGATTTTAACGGTCTTTTAATTCCAATGGCAGCGTTGCCAACGGTGTTTGACAGTTGACTGTAATAGTTTTTTTTCTATGAAAAAAAGGATCGAAATTCGATAAAAATTTGAACGTCTTTTGTTATCGCTTTTAATTTACTCTTTCTGACGTAAAAATAAAAACGAAACGTTTTGTCAATTTCTTTTAATTTCTTGCATTTGTTCGACAGTCGATCGTCTTTTGTTTATATTTTTGGCAAGAACGACGGACTCTAGTTTTCTTTTGTAATTTTAAAAAGAAGACAACGAAAAAAAAATGAAAATTGATTTATTCCTGTCTCTTTTTTTTGGAGGGAAAAAGAAAAACGTTGGTCAATAGTTTTCTTTTCTAGCGTCGGTCGTATTTTGTTTCTTACCTTTTTTGTGTCTTTCGAAAAAGAACACAAAAAATTGTAAATTTCTTTGACAATTGACTGCAAGTATTTTGTTTCTTTTATGAAGAAGAAGAGTCGAAATTGGATCGCCTTTTATCGCTTTCAATTTTCTCTTTGATGTAAAATTTCTTTTGTTTTGCATTTGTTTTGTTGGCCTTTTGTTTATGATTTTGACAAAAAAAACATTAACTTTCGTTTTCTTTTGTAATTTTAACGGTATTTTAGTCCTAATGCCGATGTTATTCGATAGTAGACTGTATTTTGTTTTTTTTTAAAAAGAAAAAAGTCAAAATTCCATTGAAATTCGAACGTCTTTTGTTATCGCTTTTGATTTATTTTTTTACGTAAAAGTGTTCTCGACAAGAACCATCAACTCTAGTTTTCTGTTGCAACGTTAACAGTCTTATAATAACCCCACTATAATCCTGATACCAATGTTACCATTTGTTTGTTTGACATTTGACTGTGTTTTGTTTTTTTCTCTACGAAAAAAAGGATCAAAATTCAATGTTATCGCTTTTAATTTTCTCTTTTTTACGTAAAAATAAAAAGGAAAAGTTTTATTACATTCAAATCGTTTGTCACATTTTTTAATTTCTTACATTTTTCAACAGTCGATCGTCTTTTGTTTATGTTCTTGACCGAAACATCAGCTACACTTAAACGCAAGTGTCAAGAAAAAGACGCCATAATGTTTGATACCTATGTGCAAATGTAATGTAATTTGCAAATCAGTAGGTATCAAACAAAATAGCAAATGTGTCGCTACTGAGTGAATTCTTATACTGTGTCAGTGATAACAGTGTTGCCAATCCTAGTACGCTTAAGTACAGAGCGTGTTTCCCACTGGGTAATTGATTTATTGATTTTATTAAAAAAAAATAATTAAAAGTTCATTATTTTAAAGAATATTCATAGTTTTGATAAAAATAATTCAGTGAAAGTTATTGTCAACTCAACGAAAATATGGTACTCACAACGCAGTTGACAGCAAGTTGCAAGTACGCATAACAGTGTTACCAACGTTATGAGATGAAAATTACTAACACGACTACGCGCTAAATTCAAACGCCATTCAACGCTCTGTAGAATATTTAAATATATTCGACGAAAATACACAGTTTAATATTTCTAGTGAAATGTTTAGTGAATAAAATTAAATTTTACTCAGATCAAATTAGTAACCAGACCATTAAGCAAGGAAAGCACAGCTTCGTCAAGATGTGCACTCTTGGGTCGAGGGATTCCCCGTCCCCTCTCCGCAGTACCAGCCCTAAATCTCTACAGAAAGGTAAACTTTTAATTCGGGGTCACCCCCTAGGACTTACCCGTACATTTCCAGGACGATTTCGACACCCACGTAAACACCAAACGCCCTTTCTCCGCAGACGATTCCCCCTACAAATCCAAGCACAAGCTAAAAGACATCGATCTCCTCTCAGATCTCCAAGACATCGAAGACAAAGGTACAAACCCACGCCCCCAAATCCAAAACTCTTACTCATCGCGTTTGTTTGTTTGTTTATGATCAAAAGACCTGCCCTCATCAGAACTGCTTAAAAACCTAATCTCCCAGCCGATCTCCGATTGGAATCGAAAGCAGCAGAAATCAGATTCAGATTCGAGTTCATCAGACGAAAGCCTGGGGGCGAAAATACAATCGGCCGCAGGCGGGGATCACTTTTTGTGTGAGCTAACGCCCGGGCTGAAATCCAAACCACCCTTGCCCAAAAAACCACCCAGCAGCACTCTTAAAATCGAAGATGAAATCGAGGAGATTCGCGTTAAAAGCCAAAAATTCGACGATGAGTTCGCCAAGAAGTACACCAATGATAAGGCCGACAAGTTCTTCCAACAGGAAATGACGTCGGAGAAGGAATTTAACAGTTACATGCAAGGTGGGGAGAACAATTTTTTGGAACTGGAAATGCAGTTTGCTTTGAAATCGCACGACGTTGACGAATACAATATTTTCTTTGAAGACTTGAAATCGGCCACATCGACTTTCATGGGCGCAAAACCACAACGACCTTCAAGTGATCGACGATTCGATGAAGCGCTCGAGGATTTACCCACGTCAAAGAGCGAAAGCCAATTGAGTTTCAAGAACTGGGTTAATGAGGATACCTTCGCCAACAATGACGTGAGCAAATCTGAAAAACGAACGGATTCGTATTTTCAAAGCTTGAAGAATCACCATGAGGAAATCGACAAGTGCATCGATAGGGCTCAAAAAGTTTTGGACAAGACAAAGATACATTCCGATAAGTCGAAAGGGAATGATTTGGAACTCCTCCAGAATTATAAATTCGAGAAATTTTTTGAACGCGAAGCGCTGATGAACACCAAAGTAGACTTGACCAAAACACCGCCGCCGGTCTCCTCCAGAAACAACGAAAAGGCAACGAAGATAAATAAAAGGCCCCCATCCAAGAAAAACAACGCGAAGATGACGGCGATGGAAGGAACGTCGTCAAAACCCAGCAAAAGTAAATTTACTGCTAAGGCAATGAGGTCTTACCGGGATTACACGGAGAAGAACTCTAAGGAAGAAGAAGAATCTTGGATGAGCAAGGAAAAAACAAGCGATCAGACGGAAACTAATGAGGTCGTTAAAGAAGAAACACCCAAAGTGAAGAGCTATTTGGATTTCTTGAACAACGTGGATGATTTGGAGCAGGTGACGAAAGCTTTGAACGAAATTCCCGAGCACGACACTACGGAGGTAGACGCGAACACTTACGATGACATCGTCCAAATATTGGAGGTCCTCGAAGCAGAAGACAAAAAATCACGTGAGTCTTTCCTTTTGCCTTTTCGCTAATATCAGTAGATTGTTTTCGCAGAGAAAACGATGGAATCGATCAAAGACCTAGTCAGTAAGGAACTGAATGCAGCAGTCTCCCAACTGCATAACGAAAAAGCTGCACCAAACGAACTTTCTCATTCTAAATCAACCGAGTCACTCAGAAGCAGTTCGGCCACCAGCAAAAACAGCGACCAGGAGAGAGTCTCTACTGTCTCACTAATCTCAACAACATCAAGCAACTACAAGTAAGATACTCCCCCTCCCCCCTAAAATGCTTCCTAATACTTTAGTGCGATTCCAGCGAAATACTTTCGTTTTTGGATGAGGTTGACCGAAACTGCACGAAATCTTTGGTCTGCGCCAAAGAGAGGGTGCACAAGGTCACTCAGTTTTTGGAGAAGGCCATTTGCTTAGACTCAGTGCCCAAGTAGGTACGCCCCAAATGCTCCCCGAATTGTTGCTCATTTATTTAATTCCACCAGGAAAGAAGACTTGCAGGTCTTGACGAACGACGAACTCTCCGATCAAATAGTAACCTTGAATCTCCGCCTGAAAGAAAAGTCGTCTTCGATCAAGCTGTTGCAAGACGAGCTCTCGTCATTGCGAGAACAAGTCGTGAAGAACTCCAAACAAACCGAAGCCATCATCAGACAAAAAGTAAAACAACAGAAGGAGGAGCACGAAGCCGTCGTTAAGAGACACCAGAAGTTCATAGATCAATTGATCGCCGACAAGAAGGTCCTGAACCAACAGTGTGAAGGCCTCATCAATGAGATGAAACTCCTCGAGGATAGATACAAGTCCAATATGAAGGCGGCCGATCATAGACATCACGTCGAGCTGCAAAAAGTCAAGGAGATGCACCTAGCCGGTGAAAAAATACGCAGAGAAAGATGGATGGATGCCAAAACCCAGAAAATTAAGGCAAGTACCCAAAGGAAGATGCAAGGTACTCAACTATTAAATTTCAGGAGTTAACGGTGAAAAGCATCGAGCCGGAGCTTCAGAGTATGACCGTACGTCACCAGCAAGAGATAAGCGACCTCAGAGCCCTGCACAAGAAGGAATTGGAGGATTTGGAATTAAAGGCCGCCAGGCGAACCCAACAGCAGTGCGAAGCCCTAAGGATGCAGATGACTGAAGAACGGGAAAAAGCGTTGGCACATGAAAGAGAGATTATGCGCCAAAGGTACGGAAAAGAACCCGGTTGGTTTCGGATCATGACCAAAACTTTTTTTGAAGGTACGAAAAACTGGTCGAATGTGAAGAAAAAGGTTACCAAGAGCAGAGGCGACGGCTGCTCCAAGACCATGCCAATAGGGTGGCGGAATGTGAAGAAAGAGAGGCAGCGATGGTCACAGAGAAGGAAAGGTTAATCAAGCAAGCTCAGGATGAATTCGAAGATAAATTGCAGGTAATTCTCGAAGATTATGGTGGTGCTAAGAAATTACTTAATTGGGAAGTTTTTCAGGCTGTAAATAGGCGACACGGTAGTGAAATCAAAATGCTACGCGAAGCTGCCGAATTGGAAATGGAAGCGTGGAAGAACAATTTCAGAAAAAAGCAGGCACTGGAAATGCTGCAAAAAGAGACGCAGTTACGCGAGCACTGCAAAAGGGACCGAGACAGAGAAATAGAGGCAGTAATTGAGCGACTCGAAGCCGAATCCGCCGAGATGAAAAACCAAGTGGAACAGACGACGGAAAACAGGATTAAGTGAAGAAGGTTGGGCAAAAAAAAGGCCATTTTAAAATCGAATGCTTTTTAGGCGAATGAAGGAAAAATTCGACAATGAAATTCGGGACCTGGAGCTCTCCGAGAAAGAGACCAAGAAAAAATATTCGGAAACTCGAAGCAAACTGTTGGATTCGGAGGATGTGATCATTGGCTTGAGGGCTTCCATCAAACAGCTGGAAAGTCAATTGAAGGAATATCAAGAGGTCGGAAATTATTACTCGATTTTCCTTGCGGTAATAAAAAGCATTTTAGGCAACCAATAGAATGAATGTGGAAAAGGAACAGATGAAGACCATCGTGCGGGAAGAACTTAAGGGCGAAATGGAAACTCTAGAAAAAGAGGTCGTCCAATTGAGGAACGAAAAGGATAAGGAACTTCAACAAGTTTACTCCAGGTAAGGTTTTTTATCATTTTATATATTTTGCTTGGTTTTGCCCATCTTAGATACTTTCTCAGTCCTCTTTTACTTTTACTTTACACCGGACATATAACTTTGGCCAAAAAGTTCGCCAAAATTCTACCACCAAAAGATGATTGGTTGATTTTACAAACTTGTTCTAGAGTGAAAATGGCAGTCGCCAGGAAAGACGAAGTTCTTTCGGAGTTGACCAGAGATCACACCGCTTTGCAAGAAAAATGCGCCTACTTAGAGAACATGTTGGAACAACAGCGTAAAGAATATTTAATAAAATAGTATCACGTAAGCTTAAACTTAACATAGGCTACGCTTTAAAGCTGTTTTATATTTTTATAATTTTTTATTGCTCGAAACAATAACATTTATCTTCTTATCTGTGGGTTGTCATTACTTTCTTGTTTCTGTTTTTCCCTTTTTTATTTCTCTCCTCTTTTGAAAGGAAAGACATTGTATCAAAGATAAATGTGAAATAAACTTAAAAGGATACCTAATGATAATACTGATACCTAATGATAATCTTCACCTCCTAAGGTTTCAAATCTGCCCAAGTATGAATGCCCTGTAATTAGGTTCACGTCTTCAATTAAACAAACAATCGTCTTCTAAAACTTTATTATATCAGCTTAATATGAACCCCAAATGAATCGATTCTATACACCCTGCAAGGGGAATAACCTATCCCATAAATCATATCTTTCCTTATATAAGTCAACAGCAGTTGTTAGATTTTTACCAAACTGTAGGTAGACTTGATGGTTTTCAGTAAACGGCTCCCAATTAACATTATCCAAAATGTTGGTCGGTGCAGGGGTTGGGTTCCTAAAATCAAAACGAATTGGATTTAATGGGGATCACATTTTCAAAGAACTGCAACGCCCACCCCTTTTTTACAAAATTGGTCCACAGCGTAGTCAATTTCCTGGTAACTTCATACTCTGGATCAGTCACGTTGAAATACGGAAAGAAAGCAGAGCGGAAAAGGTAGATCAGTTCATCGTGGTGTACAGCACCTGAAAATCTGGCATGAGAAACCATCAAGATATTGTTCAGGCCATTCCATACCTAATGGTACAGTATTGTTTGTGCCGGGGAGGTAGAAATAGCTGTACCGCCCAGTGTAATTGAAGCAATAATAGTAAACCGGAAGTGAGTTCTTTGCAGAGAAAAGTTTCGCCCCTCTGTTCATACTAAAACCAACGATACTATCGGCGAATATTTCGCCAACGCCTCGTAATGATGATGAAGAATTCGTGATATTTTTGCCTTCAAAGTAGAAATCGCGTAGGGCTCTGCTGATCCTCCTCGAATTCTCCGTGTCTCTCTCGTATAAGAACGCAATCGGTGCCACCCTCTCGAATTCTTCATCGAGTTCCCTCAAAAGGGTTTCGTTCTCAAAAATATCTAAAAAAAATGCAGTGAGAAGAAACTTTGGGGTCGAAAAAGCAAACTTACAGTACGCTCTTCCAGCAAATTCCTCAGCGGTAAGACCAAGCATGATCGGAACCTTTTGGAATCGTCCTTTCAAGAGGGAATCAACGGGATTCTCCGTCAAAAACCGAGTCTGTCCAAAATCAGGCTCGACAACGGGACTCCACAATCCTACAGGCTCAAACCCAAACTCCTAATCAACGCCCAATATTTACTCAGTTCGTTGGGTCATACATACCGCCAGTCCAGGTAAGCTGTTCCCTAAATCCTCGGCGGATTTCGACTTAAAACACTCAATCATATCAGGGATGTTTTCATCGGTGCAATTCACCACGCGAGCTTGCCTCTGGACGAGGGTGAGTTGCTCATTAGGTATTCTAAAGGCGCTGCCACTCATCATGATCGCACGATGGAAGAGACCTGCGCGTGGAAAATTAATCCACAATTTAAATCGAAATTTCGTTTTCGTTACCTTGAGACATGGGTGATACTAAGTGAGTCATTACACTGACGCCTCCTGCGCTGTATCCGGAAATGGTGACCGAATTTGGGTCACCTCCGAAAGCCAATATGTTATCTTTGATCCATTGGAGGACGAGGACTTGGTCTTTCATGCCTGGGTTACCCGGAGCTTCCTTGGTGCCTGTACTTATAAATCCTAAAATTTGCAAAAGTTAGGGTTGGCACAATAAAACGAGGGGGTGGGTTTTTGCCTAAAACTCCCAGGCGGTGGTTCGGAACTACCAGGACGATATCTTGATCTAGGAGATACTCGGGACCTTCGAAGAAACTTGCACCCCCAACGGCGTAAAACCCACCGGGGTGAAAGAAAACCAGCACGCTACGTTTAGGGTTGTCATGTCTTTTGGGCAACTAAAATAAGTTCAGTCAATATACATTTTTTATTACTTTTTGATATGAGGGGGCTCACCTTGGTTGTGTAGACATTCAAGAAGAGGCAGTCTTCAGATACAGGGCCTTCAAAAAATACTGGTTGAGGGCAAGTGGCACCATCAGCGGTAGCGTTGTAGACGCCTTCCCATTTTTCGACGGGTTGGGGTGGCTACAATTGGATTTGCAATCAAAAAGGAAGTGGCTTTAAATTCAGTAGTAGTCATTTACCTGGAATCTGAGCTCGTTTATGGGTGGTTTGGCAAAACGTATCCCCCTGAAGGCGTAGATGGTTTTTCCAAGGCGTGTTTTCAGGATGCTACCCTCTATGTCACCTAAGTGTGTGGTGACGATCGTTGGCTGGTCTCTGTGCTTGTTATGTTTCCTTCCAGCTGAATGAGAGTTTACCAACTCCAAGGAAGTGCCCAAAAGTAATAACGGCACCAGGATGTGCTTCAACATGTTGTTCTCCAAGCAAAAAATAATAAACACAAATAAATATCGACGTTTAAAAAGCTTTCACAGCGAAAGTGAAAGGAAAAAATTCTTTTCTGAAAATGTCGAAGGACTAATGAATTACAAAACAAATAGAAATTAAGTGTGAAAAGATTTTTTTCTCTAAGAATGTCGAGGTACGTACTTGATCAATAAATCGAAACACTCACGGACGCGTACAAAAGTGAACTAATTCAACGTCGGGCTTAGCTACTGCATATATGTATCTTCAGCAGCTCTTCGTAACTGGTTCAATGTAATATACTATTTGCATAGATTGTGGTTGTGTTTTCATGTAACTCCTGAAGGCCAAATACATTGAATTCCCAGTTTGTCATTATTTTTTATAGCGAACTTGTTATATGCAAGCATTATTGCTGCTTAGGATATAGGCAAAGGTTACAATCGTATCAGTTTCCTTTCGTATCTGGGCCGCGCGCATCTTAATTTGTTTTAATTATATGAAATTAGCTGCATCATCGATCTTCGGAAATAGCTCAAGTTTGTTTCTTGAATTACGCAAAAGTATTGGAATTACAACTAACCAACTGGAAACAATTTGCTAATTTTTCTCAATAGACTTGCGGTTTTACTAAATGTATTTAAAAAAATATGTTTTGTTCGCTGTGGCTTTGAGTTTATTCTACTTCCTATCGTAAGATTTTAACGAGTTTTTGTTGTTTGTTTCGTTTTTGACCTGTGACTTTAATCGGCTTCGTTAAAACTATACAACTTATATCAAACATAATTTATTATATTGTTAAGAATCGATGACAAATAAATAGTAAGAGAGATTTTTGGTAAAAAAGGAAAGCTTTATTTTGATCTCCCCTATACTACTTAATCTCTACCGTTATTCACTTTTTATTATTATTATTGTGAAGTAACAAGAAATTTCAAACTTAAAATTTATTTTCTTTTGTTACTGGTGATGGGTTTGTTTGAATATAAAAAAAAAACAACTATTTGGTACATACGTTGCGTAATTAGAGCGACTAGTCTGTGACTTAAAAATGATTCAAGGCTCAAGAAGATTTAGTCCAAACTTGTTAAAACTTCCAGTTACGTAAGTGGCAAGGAAAATTAAAAAAAATAAGGTTCCGAGAGTGAGAGTAGTGTTACTTCGGTGGTGTTAACTTGTGTGGTGCGCCAGACGAAGAATTAAAATTCAGGTTATGTAGAGTCAATTATTCACATACACTTTAACGATTCTGTAATATTAATATCGCTAATTGAACAGTCGATAACAATCTGACAATCAGATAGCTAAAAGTCAATGCAGTCTTTGATTAAAACTAGTTAATTGTCCATTTTGTCCGGGCGGGTCGTTACGTGGCATTCCTGAAACCTACTGGGTGGTTATCCCTCAGTAGACTGTGACGAGGGAACCTCATGCGTTATCCCTTGGTTCTCATTGCACCACCTACAGCTGGCTGTGGTTATCCTAGCCGGGGTATGCCAATCTATTAAATCTAGTGGTTAGATTCCTGAAACCTGCTGGGTGGTTATTCCCCAGTAGACTGTGAGGAGGGAACCTCGTGGTTATCTCTTGGTTCCTATTACACCACCTACAGCGGGCTATGATTTTTCAAGCCGGAGGATGCTAATGATAGTTCGTTTCTAAGTTGGCCCAGCAGGACGAGGAGCTTTGTGCGTTATCCCGGGCTCCCTTGATATTTGCCAGCGTCGGAATTGTAATGCCGGGGATAAAACGTAAACTAATTGATTCTAACTTTAATTACTGTTGAAAGTTGTTTAAATTACAATGTTATCGAGATGGCGAATTTCTGCGTAAAACGATGAACAGCACTTATTCGAAGAGTAAAGTTCATTAGCGACATTAGGTGCAGTTGAAGTTTTACATAATGGTTGGACCGGCACGTTTCTATTATTGACTGCCAAAACGTAATCAATTTATGGAATTCTTATATTAGGAAAATGTTCACATAATTTACGACATTGCGACCCCGTGTAAAAAAAAACGAGAAATAAATATTAATTCGAATTTAGCGTTTGTTCGAAATCGTAGTCTTACATTATTTATTATTATATTTTATTAATTAAGTTCTCCCTTTGCTAAAAAAAGAAAAGATTTATTTTGATCTCCCCTTTACTAGTTAATCGCGACCGCTTTTCACTTTTTGTTATTATTATTTTATTAATTAAGTTCTCTTAAGTTTGTAAGCAGCCGAAAATTTTCGTCCTAAATCCAATCAAATTAAATTACTTGTTGTTCGAATTGAACAAAGGAATTTTCAACTTATTCTTAACGTAAACAAGTTCCCAGGCGAGTTAATCTAAACATCCTCTTAAGAGCCATTTAGATATTACTAAAATAAATAAATGTTTGGTCAGCAAAATCTCGCGTTTGAAAACGGAGTTGACGCCCACGCAGAAAAAATAAGAACGGTCGAAATTGGACCAATTTGCGCCTTGATGTAGGCAACTCAGGCCACCTCTCGGGAGGGGTTTATTTACAAAAACCGATCCCGCGGAAGAGAGGGATTTCGAAAAAGAATGAATGTTCACCGGGCCGTTTCCGAGTGAAGTTCAAAATTCCCCTTAAAAAAATGAAGTAATCGAGTCTTCAAAATTAATTGCGCCCTTTGTTTTTTATTATTCTTTTAAAATTGTTCCGCGACTATATTTTTAAAATTACCTGGTGAAGGTGAAAGTTGTGAAGAAAACCCCCTTTTTAAGCAGACAAAACCCCAAGAAGGCTGAAGCGAGATTCTCTGCTGCTGAATTCTTCTGTCAAACTACCCAGCCCGGTAGGTGATTGTTTAAATTATTTTTATTGTTATAAAGTTGTTTTCTTAGTCAATACACTCAAATATTGTCCCTAACATCAATCTTTTATTTTGGGTATAGTTTTGCATCCTGAATTTACTTTAAACAGCTCCTGAGTCCAAGTTCCCACACGCCTCCAGGGAAATGAAATTTTTAAATAAATAAATGAGGCTTAGCTTTAGGGCCCAGTGTCCCTTAAAACTCCGGTGGTGGCAGCGTAAATAAGTAGAATTTGATAGTTTACCAAATTTTAACAACATCTAAAAACCCTCATTTATTTAAAGTAAGGCACTCTTACAAGTTCAAGAGTTCTGGTGTGTTTAAATGTTCAGAATTAATTTCACTCGGAGAAAGTAGTTCGAGATTTGCCTGTGAGCATCTAATAGAAACGCGCAGGCGCAAGTGTAGTAAAGGTGCATTTTTTTGTAATTTCTGCTTTTTGTAAGGAGAGAGGCATAGTGGCGCCAACTAAAGATTCGCAAATAGACGCCGACACTACGTACCCGCCCCTGTCCTCTAACAACCCTCTCAACTTCCTCCATATGTAATGAGACATCCTATATAATTAATTTTAGTTGACATTACCTTAGCTCCACCTAGACGTATTCATTTTATCGAAAAAAGATGGAAATAGCCACCCCTCTTTCTCTACCCCATTGTTTTCTGTTTATTTTTAATGCCAGATGGATGTTCTATCTTTGTTCCACTCCTAACGCATCATCTTTAAAGCTTTTGTTTTTTTAGAAGGAAGCGGTCTTAAAAAAGAGATGTTTAACTGTAACGATAACTTGGCCCACTTAATTTTACGTTTTCGTCTTCATTTCCTTCCTTGTTTTTCTTTCGTTCTTATGAAACAAAAGCAGAGCTTTCTTGAAAGTAACGGTATTCCCTCCCACGTAGTTTTCTGTATTCGTCAGTTTTGATCTAAAACAGCGACTTATCGAAAGCGCGTTGAAACAATACATCGATGAATACGCATCAGGAGATTATTAACTTCTTAATTCATTAAAAAAGTTGCCCCTCACACAATAATTTCTGAAAAAAGCAAATATGTGGGCGGTTCCCTATCATGTACGGCCGGCTTTGCTCTTGTAACGAAAGCAAATGAATCGTTGAGATGGAAAAAGCCCCGCCCACCTAGGCTCTTGTATTAGTCACTTTTTATTTGAATCGGTGATTTAATATGAACGTATTGAAGCAATTGGATAGCACTCGTCGAATGCGTGGCCAGAATACGATTAATTTTTCAATAAAATTATCCTTCGCAACTCGCACAATAATTTTTAGATAAAAGCAAACGTGTGGGCGTGTCCTCATTCGTTCGGTTTGCTGTTGCAATGAAGTACAACACACAAATAAAACGCTGTGATGTCAGTAAACCCCGCCCACGTAGCCTTACGTATTTGATAGTATTTTAATAAGAAGGCGTTTTCTTTTGAGTGTATTCAAAGAAATGAATGGGGAAGGTATGATTAATTTGAAAACCGTAACGGAAACTCCACCCACATAACAGTTTACGGCGAAGAAAATGCTAGGCAGGTCGTGGGTGTATACAAACCCTGCTATTCGCCCAATTTTGCTTAATGCGATAGTTTACTCCTTTTTATCTATTTTTCTTTCTCCAGTTCTTATCCGTGGGTTGTCATTACTTTCTTGTTTCTATGTTTCTCTTCTTTACTTCTCTCCTCTTTTAAAATGAAAGACAATGTATCAAAAGATAAAATGTGAAGCTACTTTAGAAAGAATTTATTTTCTAAAACCTTGCCGATACCTAACCTACCTCTTCGAAGATCAACCTAAAGCTTAAAGGTCTGCCTATCTATGTGTGTCCTATAACGTGATTGACGCTTTAATTTGGAAGTTCTGAAAGATGCGATATACTAGTTGAATATTATTTCTTAAGATTCATAACTTTCCCTAATTCACTCCTTCAATTAAACAATTAATCATCTTATAAAAATTTATTGCATCACCAAACAAATTTATTCAAAACATCCTATAAGGGCAACAACTTTTCCCACAGTGCATATCTTTCCTTAAACAAATCCTCACCGATCGTTAGATTTTGACCAATCCGCAGGTATACTTGGTGGTCTTCGGAAAACGGCTCCCAATTAACATTATCCAGTTTGAGAGTCGGTGCAGGAATTGGGTTCCTAAAATCAAAACAAATTGTATTTAAAGCGGATCGCCTTTTAAAAAAAAGGGCAGTGCCCACCCCGTTTTTACAAAATTGGTCCACATTGTAGTCAATTTCCTCACAACTTCATACTCTGGATCAGTCACATTGAAATACGGAAAGAAAGCAGAGCGGAAAAGGTAGATCAAATCATCGTGGTGGACAGCACCTGAAAATCTGACATGAAAAACCAACGAGATATTTTTTGGTCCGTTCTTTACCATATGGTACAGTATTGTTTGTGCCGGGGAGGTAGAAATGGCTGACCCGCCCAGTGTAATTGAAGCAATAATAGTAAACTGGAAATGAATTCTTTGCAGATAAAAGTCTAGCCGCTCTGTTCATATTAAAACCAATGATGCTATCGGCGAATAATTTCGTGAGACCATCCAATGATGTATTCGTGATCTTTTTGCCTTCAAAGTAAAAGTCGCGAAGGGCTTTGCTAATCCTCTTGGAATTCTCTGTGTCTCTCTCGTATAAAAACGCAATCGGTGCCACCTTCTCGAATTCTTCATCGAGTTGCTTCAAAAGTGTCTCATTTGCCAAAATATCTACAAATTTGCATTGAAATGGAATTTTGGGCCAAACAACAAAACTTACAGAACGCTTTTCGACCAAATTCTTCCGCCGTAACGCCGAGAATGATCGGAACCTTTTGGAAACGTCCTTTCAAAAGCGAATCTATATCTCTTTCCGTCAAAAAACGAGTCTGTCCAAAATCAGGCTCGACAACCGGTCTCCACAATACCACAGGCTCACTCCCAAACTCCTAATTGACGCTCAGTATTTACTCAGTTCATCGGATCGCACATACCTACCGCTAATCCGCCTACACTATTCCCCAAATCCTCAGCGGATTTTGTCTTGAGGCACTCAACCATTTCAGGAATTTTCTCATCGGTGCAATTAACCAAGCGAGCTTGCCTCTGCACGAGTGTGAGTTGCTCATTAGGAATTCTGAAGACGCTACCACTCATCAAGATCACGCGATGGAAGAGACCTGAGCGAGGAAATTAATCCACAATTAAAATTGAAAATGGATTTTCGTTACCTTTAGACATGGGTGACACTAAGTGAGTCATTATACTGACGCCTCCTGCGCTGTATCCGGAAATGGTGACCGAATTTGGATCACCTCCGAAAGCCAATATGTTATCTTTGATCCACTGGAGGACGAGGACTTGGTCTTTCATGCCCGAGTTTCCCGGAGCTTCCTTGGTGCCTGTGCTTATGAATCCTAAAATTTGAAAAGTTAGGACTGGCAAAATAAAACGAGGGGTGGGTTTTTGCCTAAAACTCCCACGCGATAGTTCGGAACTACCAGGACGATATCTTGATCTAGAAGATACTCGGGGCCTCTGAAGAAACTTGCACCCCCACCGCCGTAAAATCCACCGCCGTGGAAATAAACCAGCACGCTTCGTTTAGGGTTGTCACGTCTTTTGGGCAACTAAAGTAAGTTAAGTTAATTTACATTTTTTATTACTTTTTGATCAAAGAGGGCTCACCTTGGTTGTGTAGACATTCAAGAAGAGGCAGTCTTCAGATACAGGGCCTTCAAAAAATACTGGTTGAGGACAAGTGGCACCATCTGCGGTGGCGTTGTAGACGCCTTCCCATTTTTCGATGGGTTGGGGTGGCTACAATTAGTCGTGCAATCAAAAATGAAGTGGTTTTAAGTTCGAGTGGTCAGTTACCTGGAATCTGAGCTCGTTTATGGGTGGTTTTGCAAAACGTATTCCCCTGAAAGCGTAGATGGTTTTTGCGAGGCGTGTTTTTAATATGCTACCCTCTATGTCACCCAAGGGTGTGGTGACGATCGTAGGATTGTCGCTGTGCTCAGCCAAATGAGAGTTGACCAACTCCAAGAAAGTGCCGGAAAGTAATAGCGTCACCAAGACATGCTTAAACATTTTTTTTTTAAGAAAGGCACGTATTTGAGCAATAAATCAAAACACTCGTAGACGCGTAGGAATGTGAACTAACTTAACGTCGGGCTTAGCCGTTGTATATATCTTCAGAAGGTCTTCGCAATTGGTTAATATACCGTGGTCGTATTTACTCGTAACTCCTGAAGGCCGAGTACATTGAATTCCCAGCGCGTCATTATTTTTTAAATTGCTTCAGATAGAGACATGGTTCAGTTTCCTTTCTTATCTCGGCCGCGTACTTCTTAATTAATTAATTAATTAATTATATAGCTGCATCGTTGATCTTCGGAAACAGTTCGAGTTTGTTTTTGCATTCGCGGAATGTTCCAAATGCATTTACCAAGTTTACGAACAACTAATTAACTGGAAACGATTTGCTAATTTTTCTCGAGTAACACGCACTGCGATTAAAGTTATTTAAAAAGTAAGTAGGTGTTCGCTGTGGCTACGACCGACTTATCATGGGTTTATCCTACTTCCTGTTGTTGTAAAACTGGAATTTTTGTTTTCGTTGTGTGACCTGCGACCCTAATCAACCTCGTTAAAGCTGTAAAACATACAGGCTTGTATAACACAAAATTTAAATATAATTAAAAATCGATGATAAATGTGTAACAAAGTATTAGTAAAAGTAAAGATCAAGAACTAAACACAGGGTATCTCATAACGTACGGAGAAGACTGAAGGGGTTCCCAGCGGAGATTAAAATAAAGATTTTTTTTTAATATTCGAGAATAGGTGTCCTGGTTGGTTTAAATGTTCAGAATTAGAACAATTTCGCTCGATGAAAGTAGTTCGAGTTTTCCTCAAGGGTAATTTCTGTTTTTTACAATAGAAAACTTCGTATTTAATTTTTACTCACTGATACATTTTTTTCATTGGGGGTGAGGGGTATAAACGCGTCAACTAAAGCTTCGCACACTACTGACGCGCCCCTATGGGTAGCAACCCTTTCAATTTCCTCCATACATTATGAGACACCCGCGTAATTAATTTTTGCTGACAAAGCGATAGCTCCACCCACACGTAAAATTCGTTTTATCGGAAAAATTTCTGAAAAGGAAAAAAAAAAACAAACAAGAAAAAGTTAGAAATAGCCACGCCCCTACTACTCCATCGTCCTCTATTTATTTTAAATGCCAAATAAATGTTCTACCTCTGTTTCACTCCTACTTATCACCTTTAACGCTTCTGTTTTTATAGAACGTTAGCTCCGCCCACTTAAAAAAAAAACGGTGCTTTATTGAGAAGTAACGATAGCTCCGCCTACATAGCCTTTTGTATTCGTCAGTTTTTACCTAAAACGGTGATTTAACTTGAACTATTGCATATGACTCGTCGACAAAATTATTGATTAATTTCTTAAGTCATAAAAGAATTGTCCCTCTCACAATGGCTAAAAGCAAACATGTAGCCATGTAGGCGGGCTCGTATACGGGCGTATAAAAGCAAATGAAACGTTGCCATGAAATAAGCCCCGCCCACATTATCTTTTATATTCATCAATTTTTATCTAAAGCGGCGATTTAATTTGAATGCGTTGAAACTATTGCGCATGACTCGTCTATAAATATGTAGAAGGGTACGTATTTTTAAATCGAAGAAGAATTTTCCGTCACACAAAAATTTTTGGATAGAAGCAAACGTATGGGTGTGCCCTCTATCACTTGTTCGATTAGGCTGTGATGTAATGGCATTAAGCTCCGCCCACATAGCCTTACGTATTTAATAGAATTTTAATAAATAAGCGTTTTCTTTTGATGGTATTGAGACAAATGAATAGGCCAAGTATAGTTCATTTATAAACCATAATGAGCACTAATGAGCGTCTAAAAAAATATTTGGGGGATTGTGGGTGTGTGCGAATGTTACCTACAATTCGCCTAATTTTACATAATGCGATAGCCTACTTCTTTTTATCTGTTTTTCTTCTTGCAATTAGTTGTCCTTTTCATATTTTCATTTTACAATATTATTCGAAGTACTTCAGTTTTAAAGTCTCCTTTAAATTCAATTATGAAACTGGCCATTAGACTCGCATTAGTTTTTCTTAATAATTTTGTAGATGTCCCTCACATTTTCTAGTAGTAGTGACTTCAAAACATGGCAATTACAAAAAAAATTGCCAAATTCCTGCCAACTAAAGAATATCAGTTTTCTTCTTATCTGTGGGTTGGAATTATTTTATTGTTTCAGTTTTTCCCTTCTTAACTTGTGACGCGCCCGTACGTGCCACCTTGTTTGTTGACTTTACGGACAACTAAATAAGTAATAAACACGGTCCAAACAAAAACAAACTAAACTTATTGACAAATTAATTTACTGGACCGGAAAATTTATTGCCAGAACTGAACGAGAAATAACCGCGTAATTACCCCAAAGGTTCACTTCGGAGGGATTCCCCGAAAAAAGTCGATAATGCTAATGTTAACATGCAATTCCTGAACGTCTATGACCCTAGCTACCGGCTACCTGCTACAGTTACGTTTTACGACTGGCGCCAAGAACAATCCTCTACGACAAATACTACCGTTCAACCCTTTTGGAATCCCCCACAATTAAAACCCTTCTCGTACTTTACCCTTCTAAGCCTATTGTTCGTGATCGTCTAATCAACTGTATCCTGCGTTGTCGTAACTGGATTCTAATTCTGGTGAGACGGTGAATAAATTTGAGAGATTAAAGGAACTAAATACGAGACTTTAAATTTAATTAATTATTCATTGGAAAAAAAAGGTAAAAGCTCCTTATGCCAGCCACTGCGGGATCTGGTAAAATGAGGGTAAAAATCTCGGTTTTTAAAACAATATCAAAATCACAAGGGTATAATTATTCGCTTATCAAGAAGTATAATAAATTCTCTTAACGTATTTCACGTCAAATGTAGTAGCGATCGAACTTATTTCAATTCGCACAGCTGGTGGCTTGGTGCACACGCAAGTGATTTTTTTTTTAATTCAAAATAGCTTGGTCTTGGTACTCGTGCTTGCCACCTGAGATAGTACTCGAAGACGCTATGAATAATCAACCAGCGCACAGTGTGACCGTATGTCTACAGTGTACTTTATTAATGGGAATTATTATTTGATTAATCAGATGTTCGGAGAAGTACGTGATACAAAAGGCCGCTCCGGCGATCAATTTTCACGATAATTAACAGCAACTGCCGCTAGTTTTTCACGGACTCCTTCCGGAGGTGTTGGACAACCCTATCTCTAAGCTAACCTAATTAATTAGACTCCTGTGTGTAGGATCGTGTCAATTACCTACTCCAGGCTCCAGAGGGTGGTACAATGTACGCCTTTTTTCAGATCCCTCTGCTTCGTTTTTCGTCGGCTCAACCTATTATCGAACTAATTTGTTTGCGCAAGGATCCAACTGATTGTTTTTTGGCACTCCGCTTTTGCGGTTATGGAACTTTCATGGCGGGTTTCACAAAGCTTTGTTTAAGTGTTGATTAACTAATCGACCGTTAACATTAATCAGCATTAAAAATTTGACGCTGTTTCACAAAACAAAAAATCCATAAGTTAATCAATGATTAACTAATCGAAGTTTACATTTGACAACGTATCGCATCAAATCACTTGATAGTTGTCATTATTTGCTGGAGTGTGTTTAGAGTTTCAGGTTTAGTTCAGTGTTAAGTGATTTTAAAAATGGAAAAAGGAAAAAGAGGAGCGAATTTTAGCGTGTTTGAAAAAGAACAATTCTTACAGTTGGTGAAATCGTAAGTATTATCTCTTAGAATATGACTGTGCACACATGATGTGAATTTTTTAATGTTTTACGTTTTCAGTATTTGAAATTGTAGTTATAAACACACAGAAAAATGATTTAAGCCAATTTTTTTTGGTTCTATAGCATTAGAAATTAAATTATGATCAAGATGTAGATACAACGTATAATAGGAACACAAGAAGTTTTTTTTACTCTCGTACTCAGGTGGAATTGGACACCATGGCGTTTGCGTAGTAATTATAACTTAACAGTAATAAAACTTTAAATTAATATGGAGAATGTATTCAAATTTATTGCCGTTTATTTTGTTTCCTAAAGTTATTTTCCATTTTTCCAAATTTGCCCCTTCAACCTCTCCTCCCTTATTTTTTAGGTACGATAAAATTATAGAAAATAAAAAGACTGATGGTGTGTCCATTAAGACAAGAAAGAAACTTGGAGAAAGATCAGATGTTCGGAGAAGTACGTGATACAAAAGGCCGCTCCGGCGATCAATTTGCACGATAATTAACAGCAACTGCCACTAGTTTTTCATGGACTCCTTTCGGAGGTGTTGGACAACCCTATCTTCAAGCTACCCTAATTAATTAGACTCTTGTGAGTAGGATCGTGTCAACTACGTTCTCCATGGTCCAGAGGGTGGTACAATGTACGCCTTTTTTCAGATCCCTCTGCTTCGTTTTTCGTCGGCTAAACCTATTATCAAACTAATTTATTGCGCAAGGACAATATGATTTAATTCTAATTATGAAAAATAGATGAAACCAATTGCAAAGCACTCAGAAAAAAACTTCTCGAGTTAAATTAAATGCAAGTATTCCTTCGAACGGTTGGAATCTTTCTGTCATCCAGTTTTTTGATTTTTTCTCCGCCAGCAACAACTTACAACTCCTCCCTATGCACTCTGAAAATTCTTAGACCACCACTGTTCTAGTTCTCATTCCTAGTGCAATCCTGGTGAATTATGGCACGCAACTCGTCTGACAGATACTTGCCTCCGGCCCCTGCACATTCTAAATTTTTCAAAAAAGCGCGACGCTATACAAGTGTCCATTGACATATCTATTACTTCCCGAGCTTCGTTGATCAATTTCAAAACAAAAGCCAAATTCTTTTCTACTGCGATGTAAGATGATCCTTTTCTAAATTTTACAACAACTCAAGTGCTTGCGTGACAAATGCTGTCGAAAATTCCAATACCGTACAAAGACAACATTTGAAAGCAGCCCTGATTTATAATGTGACAGCAACAAAGCTTCAAGTGCCCTTTACGAGCTCGGTGTTCTAAAAGGTCATAAATTTGGAAACCGAGTCGTTTCCGGTGGCATTCTCCAACTTGTAAAATTTCTCTTCTTTGCTATCAAGCAATCAAATAAACAAATGCGATTTGTTTACAAAATCAAATTCGTGAACGTTTCAAACTGCCTTCCTCTTTTATGTGATTGACGCTTTCATTTGGTAAATAATGTTGTAAATAATAATAATACTAATGAACACACTTCATTCTTTCTTAAGTCCTATAACTTTCGCTAATTAATTAAACAAATAATCATCCTCTAAAAATTTATTACATCAGTTTAATATGAAACAAACAAACAAATCTATTCTAAACACCCTTCAAGGGAAATAACCTGTACCAAATTTCATATCTTTCCTTGTACAAACCTTCACCGATCGTTAGATTTTGACCAATCCGTAGGTATACTTCACGGTCTTCGGTAAACGGCTCCCAATTAACATTATCCAAGTTGTCAGTCGGTGCAGGAATTGGTTTCCTAAAATCAAAACGAATTGAATTTAAGGCGGATTAACTTTTAAAACTGCAATGCCGACCCCGTTTTTACAAAATTGGCCCACATCGTAGTCAATTTCGTCACAACTTCATATTCAGGATCAGTCACGTTGAAATACGGAAAGAAAACAGAGCGGTAGAGGTAGATCAAATCATCGTGGTCGACAGCACCTGAAAACCTAACATGAGGAACCATCAAGATATTTTTTGTCTCATTCCTTACCATATGGTACGGTATTGTTTGTGCCGGGAAGGTAGAAATGACTGAACCGCCCAGTGTAATTGAAACAATAATAGTAAACTGGAAGTGAGTTCCTTGCGGAAAAAAGTTTCGCCCCTCTGTTCATATTAAAACCAACGATGCCATCGGTGAATAATTCGCTGACGCCATCCAGTGATAATGATGAATTCGTGATATTTCTGTCTTCAAAGTAAAACTCGCGGAGGGCTTTGCTGATCCTCTTTGAATTATCCGTGTCTCTCTCGTATAAGAACGCAATCGGTGCCACCCTCTCAAATTCTTCATCGAGTTGCCTCAAAAGAGTTTCGTTCTCCAAAATATCTAAAAAGTTGCAGTGAGTCGAAATTTTTGCACGCAACAGACAAATTTACAAAATGCTCTTCCAGCAAATTCCTTATCGGTAAGACCAAGTATGATCGGAACCTTTTGGAATCGTCCTTTCAAAAGGGAATCAACGGGATCCTCCGTCAAAAACCGAGTCTGCCCAAAGTCAGGCTCGACAACGGGACTCCACAATTCTACAGGCTCAAACCCAAACTCCTAATCAACGACAAATATTTACTCAGATTGTTAGGTTATACGTACCGCCAATCCGGGTACGCTATTCCCTAAATCCTCGGCGGATTTCGTTTTTAAGCACTCAATCATTTCAGGGATGTTTCCATCGGTGCAATTCACCACGCGAGCTTGCCTCTGGACGAGGGCGAGTTGCTCGTTAGGTATTCTAAAGGCGCTGCCACTCATCATGATCGCACGATGGAAAAGACCTACGCGTGAAAAATTAATCCACAATTTATATTGAAATGTTGTTTTCGTTACCTTGAGACATGGGTGATACTAAGTGAGTCATTACGCTGACGCCTCCTGAGCTGTACCCAGAAATGGTGACCGAATTTGGGTCACCTCCGAAAGCCAATATGTTATCTTTGACCCATCGGAGAGCGAGGACTTGGTCTTTCATGCCTGAGTTTCCCGGAGCTTCCTTGGTGCCTGTACTTATGAAACCTAAAATTTGCAATAGTTAAGGTTGGCAAAATAAAACGAGGAGTGGGCTTTTGCCTAAAACTCCCAGGCGATAGCTCGGGATTACCAGGACGATATCTTGGTCTAGAAGATACTCGGGACCTTCGAAGAAACTTGCACCACCACCGGCGTAAAACCCACCGGGGTGGAAGTGAACCAGCACGCTTCGCTTAGGGTTGTCATGTCCTTTAAGCAACTATAGTAAATTAAGTCAATTTAAATTTTTTGTTACTTTTTGATAAAAGAGGGCTCACCTCGGTTGTGTAGACATTCAAGAAGAGGCAGTCTTCAGACACGGGGCCTTCAAAAATTACTGGTTGGGGGCAAGTGGCCCTATCTGCGGTAGCATCGTAGACACCTTCCCATTTTTCGACGGGTTGTGGTGGCTACAATTGGTCCTTGCTATTAAAAAGAAGTGGTTTAGTTCGAGTAGTCAATCACCTGGAATCTGAGCTCGTTTATGGGTGGTTTAGCAAAACGTATCCCCCTGAAAGCGTACATGGTTTTCTCGAGGCGTGTTTTCAGGATACTACCCTCAATGTCACCCAAGGGTGTGGTGACGATCGTAGATTCGTCTCTGTGCTCGCTGGTGTTCCTTCCAGCCAAATCAGAGTTTACTAACCGCAAAAATGCACCGAGAAGTAATAACAGCACCAAGACGTACTTAAACATGTTGTCCTCCAAGCAGAAAATCACAAGCACTTGTAAACGGTGGAATTTAAAAAGCTTCAAAGAAAAAGAACCAAAACCCCTTTTCTAAAAATTTCAACCAAACACTGATGAAGATCAAACAAACTAAATAAAAATTAACCAAGAAAAATGATTATTTTTTTCTAAGGACGCCGAGCAATAAATCAAAAAAGTCGTGCACGCATGCCCATGTGAACTAATTCAACGTCGGGCTTAGGTACTGTATATATACATCTTCAGCAGGTCTTTGTAACTAGTTCAACATAATAAGCAATTTGCAAAGATTGTTGTGTTTACACGTTACTCATTAACGCCAAATACATTGAATTCCCAGCGAGTCATTATTTTTTTAATCGCATTTCTCATATTGCTTAAGATCCTAATCATAGATTACTTTCCTTTCTTATCCCGGCCATATGAATCTTGCTAATGTGTCTTAATTATATCACATTAACTACATCATCGATCTTTGGAAATAGTTCATTTTTTTTGCATTCGCGGAATGTTCCAAATGAGTTTCAACAACTTCATAAAAATATTGGAATTATATTCAAAACAACTAATTAACTGGAAATGATATGCTAATTTTTTTTAATTGACTTGCGGTTGTACTAAATATGTCAAAAAAATATGTTTTGTTCGCTGCGGCTACGACCGCCTCATTAAGGGTGCATCCTACTTCAAAATTTATCGAGTTTTTGTTTTTTGTAGTGTGTCACTAATCGACTTCGTTAAAGCTGTACAACTTGTATTTCAAACTTAATTATATTGTTAAGAGTCGATAACAAATATGTAAGTAACAAAGTATTAGTGTTTTTGAATCGTAAATTGAGCTTTTTGCTAAAAAAAGGAAAGCTTTATTTTAATGTTAATCGCTACCGCTTTTCACTTTTTATTATTATTGTTGTGAAGTTACATGAAATTTCAAACTTAAAATTATTTTCTTTTGTTTGCTGGCGGCGAGTTTGTTTGAATATAAAAAAACAACTATTTGGTACAAACGTTGTGTAATTAGGGCGACATTGTCTCTGACTTAAAAATGATTTAAGGCTCAAGAAGATTTAGTCTAAACTTGTTAAAACTCCCAGTTGCGTAAGTGGCAAGGAAAAAAAATAAGGTTCCGAGAGTCAGAGTAGTGTTAACTTGTGTGTGCGCCAGACGAAGAATTAAAATTCAGGTTAGTGCAGAGTCAATTATTCACATACATTTTAACGATTCTGTAATAATAGTATCGCTGATTGAACAGTCGATAATAATCTGACAATCAGATAGCTAAAAGCCAGTGCAATCTTTGATTAAAACTAGTTAATTGTCTGATAATCCCTTTTGTCCGGGCGGGTCGTTACGTGGCATTCCTGAAACCTACTAGGTGGTTATCCCCCAGTAGACTGTGAGGAGTGAACCTCATGCGTTATCCCTTGGTTCTCATTGCACCACCTACAGCGGGCTTTGATTATCTTAACTGGGGTATGCCACTCTATTAAATCTAGTGGTTAGATTCCTGAAACCTGCTGGGTGGATATCCCCCAGTAGACTGTGAGGAGGAAACCTCGTGCGTTATCCCTTGGTTCTCATTGCGCCACCTACAGCGGGCTATGGTTATCCTAGCCGGGGTATGCTAATGTATTAAATCTAGTGGTTAAATTCCTGAAACCTGCTGGATGGTTATCCCCCAGTAGACTGCGAGGAGGGAACCTCGTGCGTTATCCCTTGGTTCTGATTGTACCACCTACAGCGGGCTTTAATTATCCTAGCTGGGGGATGCTAATGATAGTTCGTTTCTAAGTTGGCCCTGCAGGACGAGGAGCTTTATGCGTTATCCCGGGCTCCCTTGATATTTGCTAGCGTCGGGGATAAAACGTAAACTAATTGATTTACGGTTACCACAGTAGAAGCCTGACTTCAATTACTACTGAAAGTTGTTTAAACTACAACGATTATCGAGATGGTGAATTTCTGCGTAAAACGATAAACAGCCTAAGTGTGAACACTGATTCGAAGAGCAAAGTTCATTAGCGACATTAGGTGCAATTGAAGTTTTACATAATAGTTGGACCGGCACGTTTCTATTATTGACGGCCAAAAGGTTACATAATGAATAACGCAATCGATTTATGGAATTCTGATATCAGGAAAATGTTCACATAATTTAGTAAGGTAGTTATACGACATTGCGACCCCGTGTAAAAAAAAACGAGAAATAAATATTGATTCGAATTTAACGTTTGTTTGAAATCATAGTCTTACATTATTCAATATTGTATTTTATTAATTAAGTTCTCTTAAGTTCAAGAGTTCTGATGTGTTCAAATGTTCAGAATTAATTTCACTCGGTGAAAGTAGTTCGAGATTTGCCTGTGAGCATCTAATAGAAACGCGCCGGCGCAAGTGTAGTAAAGGTGCATTTTTTTGTAATTTCTGCTTTTCGTGAGGAGAGAAGCGTAAGGTTGCAAACTAAAGCTTCGCAAACAAACGCTGACACTACTTGCCCGCCCCTGTCCTCTAACAACCCTCTCAACTTCCTCCATATGTAATGAGACATCCTGTATAATTAATTTAAGCTGACATAACGAAGCTCCACCTACACGTATCATTCATTTTATCGAAAAAAGATGAAAATAGCCACCCTCTCTTCCTCTACCCCTTGTTTTCTGTTTATTTTTAAAGCCAGATGGATGTTCTTTCTTTGTTCCACTCCTAACGCATTATCTTTAAAGCTTTTGTTTTTATAGAAGGAAACAGTCTTAAAAAAGAGGTGTTTCACTGTAACGATAGCTCCGCCCACTTAATTTTACGTATTCGACTTTATTTCCTTCCTTGTTTTTCTTTCGTTCTTATGAAACAAAAGCAGTGCTTTCTTGCAAGTAACGATATCCTCTCCCACGTAATTTTCTGTATTCGTCACTTTTGATCTAAAACAGCGACTTATCTAAAGCGCGTTGAAACAATACGTCGATGAATACGCAACGGGAGATTATTAACTTGTTAATTCATAAAAAAGTTGCCCCTCACACATTAGTTTGTGACAAAAAGCAAATATGTGGGCGGTTCCCTATCGTGTATGACAGAATTTGCTCTTGCAACGAAAGCAAATGAATCGTTGAGATGGAAGAAGGCCCGCCTACCTAGGCTCTTGTATTAGTCATTTTTTGTTTGAATCGGTGATTGAATATGAACGAATTGAAACAATTGCATAGCACTCGTCTATGAATGCGTGGCCAGAATACGATTAATTCTTAAATGAAATTATCCTTCGCAACTCGCACAATAATTTTTAGATAAAAGCAAACGTGTGGGCGTGTCCTCATTGGTTCGGTTTGCTGTTGCAACGAAGTACAATACACAAATCAAACGCCGTGATGTCAGTAAGCCCCGCCCACGTAGCCTTGCGTATTTGATAGCGTTTTAATAAGAAGGCGTTTTCTTTTGAGTGTATTCAAAGAAATGAATGGGGAAGGTATGATTAATTTGGAAACCGTAACGGAAACTCCACCCACATAACAGTATACGGTGAAAAAAATGTTGGGCAGGTCGTGGGTGTATACAAACGCTGCTATTCGCACAATTTTGGATAATGCGATAGTTTACTTCTTTTTATCTACTTTTCTTTCTCCAATTCTTACCTGTGGGTTGTCATTACTTTCTTGTTTCTATATTTCTCTTCTTTATTTCTCTCCTCTTTTAAAATGAAAGACAATGTATCAAAAGATAAAATGTGAAGCTATCTTAGAAATACTTTTTTTTCTAAAACCTTGCCGATACCTAACCTACCTCTTAGATGATCAACCTAAAGCTTAAAGGTCTGCCTATCTATGAGTGTCCTATAATGTAATTGACGCTTTCATTTTGTAAGTTCTGAATCGATGCGATATACTAGTTGAATATTATTTCTTAAGATTCATAACTTTCCCTAATTCACTCCTTCAATTAAACAATTAATCATCTTATAAAAATTTATTGCATCACCAAACAAATTTATTCAAAACATCCTATACGGGCAACAACTTTTCCCACACTGCATATCTTTCTTTATACAAATCCTCACCGATCGTTAGATTTTGACCAATCCGCAGGTATACTTGGTGGTCTTCGAAAAACGGCTCCCAATTAACATTATCCAATTTGTCAGTTGCCGCAGGAATGGGGTTCCTAAAATCAAACCGAATTGTATTTAACGCGGATCACCTTTAAAAGTGCAATGCCCACCCCGTTTTTACAAAATTGGTCCACATTGTAGTCAATTTCATCACAACTTCATACTCTGGGTCAGTCATATTGAAATACGGAAAGAAAGCAGAGTGGAAAAGGTAGATCAATTCATCGTGATGTACAGGACCTGAAAATCTGACATGAAAAACCATCGCGATATTTTTTAACCCATTCCTTACCATATGGTACTGTATTGTTTGTGCCGGGAAGGTAGAAATGACTGGCCCGCCCTGTGTAATTGAAGCAATAATAGTAAACTGGAAGTGAGTTCTTTGCAGATAAAAGCCTAGCTGCTCTGTTCATATCAAAACCAACGATGCTATCAGCAAATAATTTCGTGAGACCATCCAATGATGTATTCGTGATCTTTTTGCCCTCAAAGTAGAAGTCGCGCAGGGCTTTGCTGATCCTCCTGGAATTCTCCGTGTCTCTCTCGTATAAAAACGCAATCGGTGCCACCCTCTCGAATTCCTCATCCAGTTGCCTCAAAAGCGTTTCGTTTTCCAAAATATCTAGAAATTTGCATTGAGATGGAATTTTGGGCCAAACAATAGAACTTACAGAACGCTTTCCAAGCGAATTCTTCGGCGGTAATACCAAGTATGACCGGAACCTTTTGGAACCGTCCTTTTAAAAGAGAATCTATCGGCTTCTCCGTCAAAAACCGCGTCTGTCCAAAGTCAGGCTCGACAACTGGTCTCCACAATCCCACAGGCTCATGCCCAAATTCCTAATTAATGCTCAGTAATTACTCACTTTATTGGATCGTACATACCTACCGCCAATCCGCCTAGACTATTCCCTAAATCCTCAGCGGATTTTGTCTTGAGGCACTCAATCATCTCAGGAATTTTCTCATCGGTGCAATTAACCACACGAGCTTGCCTTTGGACGAGGGTGAGTTGGTCATGAGTTATTCTGAACATGCTGCCGGCACTCATCATAATCATACGATGGAAGAGGCCTATACATAGATTTTATTAACCCCCAATTTAAATCAAAATTGGATTTCGTTACCTTTAGACATGGGTGATACTAAGTGGGTCAGTACACTAACACCGCCTGCGCTGTATCCGGCAATGGTGACCGAATTTGGGTCACCTCCGAAAACCAATATGTTATCTTTGATCCATTGGAGGACAAGGACTTGGTCTTTCATGCCCGAGTTTCCCGGAGCTTCCTTGGTGCCTGTGCTTATGAATCCTAAAATTTGCAAAAGTTACGGTTGGCAAAATAAAACGAGGGGGTGGGTTTTTGCCTAAAACTCCCAGACGGTAGTTCGGAACTACCAGGACGATATCTTGATCTAGAAGATACTCAGGACCTTCGAAGAAACTTGCACCACCACCGGCGTAAAATCCACCAGGGTGGAAATGAACCAGCACGCTTCGTTTAGGGTTGTCATGTCCTTTGGACAACTAAAGTAAGTTAAGTCAGTTTAATTTTTTTATTACTTTTTGATCAAAGAGTGCTCACCTTGGTTGTGTAGACATTCAAGAAGAGGCAGTCTTCAGATACGGGGCCTTCAAAAAATACTGGCTGAGGGCAAGTGGCACCATCGGCGGTAGCGTTGTAGACGCCTTCCCATTTTTCGATGGGTTGGGGTGGCTACAATTGCAATCAAAAAGGAAGTGGTTTTATGTTCGAGTGGTCAGTTACCTGGAACCTCAGCTCGTTTATGGGTGGCTTGGCAAAACGTATCCCCCTGAAAGCGTAGATGGTTTTTTCAAGGCGTGTTTTCAGGATGCTACCCCTTATGTCTCCCAAGGGCGTGGTGACAGTCGCGGGATGGACGCTGTGCTCGCTAATTGTCCTACCAACCAAATCAGAGTTCACCAACTCCAAGAAAATGCCGAAGAGTAATAACGGCACCAGGATGTGCTTAAACATGTTGACCTCCAAGCAGAGAACAGTACACACAAATAAGTACTGAAGTTTAAAAAAGTCTTTAATAAAGAAGGTGATCGTCTAAATATGTTTCCAAAAAAAATATTTGATGAAGAGCACAATAGCAAACAACAAAGTAAATAAAAAGACAAGTAAAAAAATAAATGAATCTTTTTTTTTAATATCAAGGTACATACATCAAGAACTATAAAAAATAATAATACTCTTGCACGCGTGTAAATGTGAACTAATTCAATGTCTGGCTTTGCTACCGTATATATCTTCGACTTATTAAACAGAAGGTCTTCTCAACCGGTTCAATGCAACACAATTTGCATCAATAATCCTCTGCGGTTGTACTCATAACTCCTCAAGGCCAAATGCATTGAATTTCCAGCTCGTCGTTATTTTTTAAAAGCGTTTGAAGAATTATTGCTTTAAAGATAGCATAGGTTACAATGATGTCAACTTCTTTTCTTATCTTGGCCGTATGCAATTATATGCAGTGAGTTGCATCATCGATCGTTAAAAAACGGTTCAGGTTTATTTTTGCATTCACGGAATGTTCCAGATGAGTTTCACTAACTTTACAAAATTAGTTATAATTACGTAACAGCGATTAATTAAATGATATCAGCTTACAAATCTCTCAAACAACTTTTTTGAATCGCTCGATTAAATTTATGAAAATACTTCGCTGTGGCTACGACTGACTTGTATATTTATTAATCATTTTCGTTGTAAAAATAAAGCAAAACAATAACAAACCACATTGGTTAATAAATTAAGAATTTTTTGTTAAGTAACAACTTCTATTTCTAGCAAAAATCTTTTGAGAATTCGCAAGATGACGCGTCTGTGCTAAAATCACTATACAGGGTGATTCCTAAGTTGAGTCATTTAATAGAACTCGTTAACAGAAACATCTTTTCAAATACAATTTTTTTAATTAAAAATAGAAAACTTATTATAATACTTTTGACCATAGAATGCAGCTGGGACGCAGCATTAGCACTTTGATGACACACTCCTAAATTAACATGTCAACTAGTTCATTATTGTCATTAACTTATTCCATTGTATAGCGATAGCAATATAATAAGTTTTCTATTTTTAATTTTTTTTATTGTATTTGAAAAAAAATGTTTCTTTTAACGAATTCTACACGCCATTAGAAGACGTGACTCTACTTAGGAAACACCCTGTATTTTGCATTTTCTTTACTTATTGGGTTCCTATTTTTGATTTTTCTTTCGTCTATTGTCTTTTGTTTTGCTGTCTTTTTTTAGTTAGAATTCAAAGTTCTAATTTCCACGATCTTGGTTCAGAAATCGTTCGCTTTGTTTGAAAAGTTGAAAAATTTTAATTTAAGTTTCGTAAATTTTTTTTTAATCTCTGAAACTATTGAAATCAGAATGAAAAGTATACTTCTAATTTTTAATATGAAAACCTTTTTTTGAGTTTCAAAAACATTTTGAATTTCCTAATCAATTTTTATTTTCATTCGATTTTTTTTTATTTCTGCTTTTCTGCTGAAAGATATTTGTCGTTTGTTTTGTCTTCTGTTTTTACTAATTTCACATTTCGATTTGTTGAATTAAGTTTCGTCATGAAACTTTCGAGAAAATTCTAATTTCGTAATTCAGTTCGTCAGGAGGCATTTTTTTTAATCGATTGTCTTTTGGTTTTTGGTCAAAAATCGCCAATTTTCCTTTTTTTGCGTCAATTCTTTTTTATTTGATTTTTTTCTTCGCTATCCTTATTTTGAGTTTCGTGAGTTCTAATTAGTTTATGACTTCAAGAATTTTTTTTATGTTTCAAGAAAACAATTATCAATGCCATTTTGTTTAAATATCGACTGCCTATTTTTGTCTTATTTTTGCCAAACTTTTTTTTTTCTCGTTTTCATTCGTTTTCGTCAATTATCATTTATCCTTTTTCTTGTTAAATTACCTTTGGAAGTTGATTTTTTTTAATGAGATACAATTTAGGTTCTATTGGATCTCTGCTTAAAATATCGATCATCTTTTGTTTTTTTTTTCTTTTCTTTTTCATCAATCATCATTTGTCTTTTTTGTAAATTAAAATTCAAAATTTGTCTATCTTTTAATTTTTATCTTCCGATTAAATTTATTATAATGTAGGAGTCCTCGGCTTCAAAAAAGCGATGGTCTTTTGTTTTCTTTTTTTTTTTGTCAATCGTGTTTTGTTTCTGCTTTATTTTTTCATCAATTAACTTGCTTTTTGAGTGATTCAGTTTATATTGCATCCAAAATATTCACCATAAACACATTCTTAATATTTTTTTCATAGTTTTTTTTAATCGATCGTCTATTGTTTCCTTTTTTTTCGACGATCGTCTTTTGTTTCTTTTTTGTTTTTTTTTTCGTCTATCCTTATTTTGACTTTCATAAGTTGGAATTTCAAGGAAATTTTATAATTTTTTACTTCAAGGAAAAAATTACCAATTCTAATTTTTTTTTTAATTTGGAAGCTTCCGCCGCCGTTGCCCATAATTGAATTGGCTTTCGGTTTGAACCGCTTCACGACTGCTTATACTGCCGACGTTTCGTTCTCCATTGCAGAAGAACTTCCTCAGGGCTGCTGCTGCTGGCGGTGTTGCTACTGCTGGTAGTGTTGCTGCTACTTCTCGTTACTCGATGAGACTCTTCTATTCCATTTTCTTTAAAAATTGATCGTCTATTGTTTTTCTTTTTTTCGTTAATAATTTTTTTTTGTATTCGTTCTTTTGTATTCTTTTTTTTCCTTGTTAAATTACATTTCTAAGTCGACTTTTTTAAAATTCATTTCGTGACAAAATTTGCGCATTATTGGATATCGAGTTAAAAAATCGATCGTCTTTTGTCTTTTCTTTTGTTTTCCGTTTTCTTGTTCTGCTTATTTTAACTTCTATGAAAGACAAGTCAACAAGAGTATTCACTGTAACCTTTTCAAATAAATTTTTTTTTTTATTTCAAAAATAAATTAATCTCTCTTCTTTTTCGTCAATCGTCATTTGTCTTTTTGTTTAACTAAATTTCAAAATTTGACAATTTTTTAATTCTCACCTGACGATTAAATTTATTATAGATTCTCAGCTTAAGAAACTCGACCATCTTTTGCTTTCTTTTTTTGTTTTCTTTTCTTTTCCTTCTTATTTTGACTGATTTTGGTAAATTCCAGTACAACAATCAACAGAAACTTCACACAGCATATTCGCTGTCATTTTTTTTAAAGGAATTATGTACTTTTTTATTTCAAGAGAAAATTTTACTTGAAAATCGATCATTTATTGTTTTTTTCTTTTGTTTATCTTTCTTTTCCGTCAATCATCGTTTCTTTTTAATTAAATTTCAAGTTGGTTTCTGTAATTTTGATCTTGTGATTATATTTACTGTTGGACTTCTGTTTTAAAAAAAAAATTTTTTAATTAAAAATCGTTCGTCCTTTGTATTTTTTCTGTTTTCTTTTCTTATTTTAACCTTCCTGAATTTCAAGTCATAAGTTAAAGACGAAATGGAAATTTTACGCCGTAATCATAATAGTATTTTTTTTATTTGAAAGAAAAATAATTACCAATTCGAATTTTGTCGATCGTCTATTGTTTTCTCTTTTTCGTCAAACTTTTTTTTTTGTTTTTTCTTTTCACTTGTCATTTCGAAATTGACTTTTCCTTTATGATTTTATATATTATTGAATTTTGGTCTAAGAGAAATTGTATTTTTTTATTTCAAGAAAAAAATTACCAATTCGAATTTTATTAGAAAGTAGATCGTCTTTAACTTGAAGGCTTCCGCGGCCGTTCTCCATAATTGAATTGGCTTCCGGTTGGAACTGCGTCACAACTGCGAGAGCACGCCCTAGAGGTGTCACGACGTCTCGCCCGTGTAGATAAGTGTCTTAACATACGGCCCGTAAAGTGAAGGGGCGTAGGGAAACTCTGTCATGATCGGAGCGTGTCCTCATAACCCCTTCCCACTAGGGGGTGGAACCCAATTATGTTCCTCCCATTAAGGGTGTGGCCTGATTAAGATACTTTCACTAGAGGGCGCGGCATATTTATGTACTTCCCGTTAACGGGCGTGTCTTAAATAAGCCCGTCCCTCTAATGGGCGTGACCTAATTGACTCATCCCACAAGTGGTGCTGCATAATTAAGCCCCTATCACTAGGGGACATGATCTAAAGAAGTCACTCCCATTTGTGGACGTGACCTAATTAAGACACTCATCTAGGGGGCCTGTAAATAGAATGCGCCAGCCCACTTGGGTTGGATACCCCCTCGCCAAGTTGAGTTGAGTTCACTCCCGCCGACTTGGGTTGGGTGCACTCCCGCCTACTTGGAGTGGATACGGACTCGCCCACTTGCTCAAGGAAGTTCTTCTGCAATGGAGAACGAAACGTCGGCAATAGAAGCAGTCGTGGCGCGGTTTCGACCGGAAGCAAATTCAATAAAGTAGATCGTCTGTTGTCTTCTCTTATTTTTCGTCAAACTTTTATTTGTTTTTCTTTTTCCTCAATTGTCATTTTTTTAATTCAACTTCGAAATTGACTTTCCTTATTATTTTATTTATTGTTGGACTTTGGTTTAAAAAAAAATGTTTTTTTTTTCATTTCAAGAAAAAAAATACCAATTCGAATTTTGTTAGAAAGAAGATCGTTTATTGTTTTCTTTCTTTTTCGTCACTCTCTTTTTATTTTTCTATTTCTTCAATTGTCCTTTTTTTAATTAAAATTTGAAGTTGGCTTTTACGATTTTATTTATTATTTAATTTCGTTTTCAAAAAATTGCAAATCTAAAGTCAAACTAGAAATATAAGCTTTCCGCTGTAATTGTTTCCAAAAAAAATTGCAATTTTTTGTTTAAAGAAAAAAAAATACCGATTCAAATTTTGACTCTAAAACGATCGCCCATCGTTTTTGCTTTCTATTTTGATTAGACAGAGTTACCAATTGTCGAGAAATTATTTTCCTTTCAGTATTAAGGGTTAAATCAAAATTGACTTGTTCAATCGGTGTAAGGATCTTTTTATTTAGTAAACGTTTGCCTGTTTACTTACCAACTTTATCAAATGAATATGTCCAAGAACTTTTTTTTTTAATTTGATGAAGGCCCTCATTACAAAATTACAAAATTTCCTTGACAAAAAAAAACAATTATTTATTATTTACATTATTTATTGAATAGGTAGGTACAAACTCAATCTCCTTAAATAACAAAATACAATGCTTCTATCCTTTTGTTTGGGCGTAGTGATTTGGTAATGGGAACAACTTTTCCCATACCCTATACCTTTCTTCCAACAGGTTTTCTCGAATGGACAACTTACTTCCTATGTACAAGTATCTCTGGTGGGCCTGAGTGAACGGTCGCCAGTTAACATCGTCCAATTGATAGTTTGGCACAGGAATTGGTTTACTAAAATAAGTTTGGCTCTAACTTTGAACCGAGCACATTTTTTTTACTCACCCAGTCTTAACAAAATTGGCCCACATGGTCGTCATTTTGCGCATAACGGCATACTCAGGGTCAGTTTGGTTGAAATACGGAAACAAAACCGAACGGAAAAGGTAGATCAAATCATCATGGTGTACAGCACCTAAAGGCCCAAAAAATAAAACCTTAAAAATTCTATGAGATTACACATACCAAAAGGCACGGTGTTGTTGGTTCCGGGCAAATAAAAATTGCTGTACCGCCCCGTGTAATTAAAGCAGTAGAAGTAAACAGGTTGGGAGTTCTTTGCAGATAAGCCCTTCGCAGCTTTCTCCATGGCATACCCAACGATCCCATCGGCCAACAACTTCGTTAATCCATCCAAATCAATCGGGCCATCTCCAAAATAGGCCTTTCGCAAATCCCTGCTGATGACCCTCGATCTTTCCGTGTCCCGTTCATACAGGAGTATGATCGGTGCGATTCTATCGAAGTCTTCGTCGAGTTGTGTCCGCAGAGTTTCGTTGTTGATGATATCTGAAATCTGTTTGTTTAGTTTTTCCTGGCGAAATGGGATTTGGATTTCGTGGCTTTACAGAAGGCGATCGATCCCAGTTCTTCCCCCGTTAATCCGATGACGACGGGGACGTTTTGGAACTTTCCTTTCAAGACCGAGTCTACGGGGTGTTCCGTCAAAAAACGTTCCTGGCCGAAATCTCGCTCGATTACTGGCCTCCACTGCAGAATTGGTTCGAAACCAAATTCCTAATTAAAAAAAGAGCTTACTATGTATTTTCTGCATCAGTCAACATCGCCGTTCAAATTAAAAAATTGTCATATTTCGAAAACCACTCTACAAATTGTACCTACAGAGAGAACAAAAAAGATTAGTACAAGTGAAGTTGCAGCTCTGTTCTGTACGTCTTGTTTTCGATGTAATTTCATGCTTGTCAACCATTACTGTTCGCTCTTCTTCTGTTCAAAAGAGAAAATGACGAAGAGGTTCAACGGGAAGCTCTGGTGACGAAGCGGAAGTCAACAATTTAATCTAGAGATCTAGTCACTCTTTATTAAAATTCTGTTTGAATAAATGAGCAAATTAAAGAAATATGTATTTTTGTTTTTGATTTTTTTTTCAAGGAAAAATATACACGTGAAGCTGCAGCTGTGTTCTATCTTTCGTATTTTGGACCTTAAGCTACAACTTCACATCTGTTCGTCATGATTGCTCGATCTTCTTTTGTTTAAAAGAAAAAAAAAGCATTGATGGTGAAGTTCAACCGGAAGCCCCAAACCTTCAATTTAAAATGGGAATGATTGAATATGTTCGTTCTTTGTTAAAAACTGATTTTTTTTCCTTTTTGGAAAATCAATGCAACAGAAGCTGCAACTTTACACTTGACAGTTATGGATGCCGGCTCTTTTTCCGTTCAAAATCGATAGTCTTTTGTTTTTCGTTTCCTTTTCGACAATCACCTTTTGTTTCCTTTTTTGTTTCGTCAAATTCTTCTGTCTTGTTTTATTTTAATTAGATTTCAAATTTGACTTTTTTAGACATAATTAATAATAAAAAAAGACATTTTCATCGAATTATTTAAACATTTAATAATAATTTTCTTTTTTGCTAATTCTTATTATTCTTTAATTCAACAAAAATATGTATAGGAATAAAAATTTATCGCACTCACAAAAAAAAATTTTCTACAAAAAAGAAAAACAAAAGATAAATGCAAAAAAATCAAAGCGTTTCATCGCGTTTCAATTTAATTAAAAATTTTTGAAGAAACAAATAAAAGATGAATAACAAGCAAATAACAAAAGCAAAATATGATTTTCCACGAAAAGAAAAATAAATGACAATATGAAGAGACACATGACAAGAGAAAAGACAATCGAAAGAGAACTAAAGACGATTACAAAACATAAAGACGATCTGAGGAGATAAAATAATCACACGGAAAGAAGACAAACAAGAGAAAACGAAAAAATATGAAATATTTAAGATTAACTGCAGGGAAAGAAACGAAAAAACAAAAGAAAATGAGATAAAAATAATTTCATAAAACAAACCAAAAGACAAATAACAAGAAAAAACAAAAGACGATTGTCACTTTTGAAGAAACAAACAAGAGATGAATAACAGAAGAAAAAAAACAAAAGCAAATGTGATTTTCCACTAAACGAAAGGGCAAATAAATGACGATCCGAAGAAACACATGACGAGAAACAAAGACGATCAAAAGAGAACAGAACACGATTACAATACACACAGACGATCTGAAGAGATAAAATAATAATTACACACAAAAATGATACACAAGTAAAAACGAAAAAAATATGAAATATTTGAGAAGAAAGACAAAAAAAACAAAGAAAAATGAAATAAAAATAATTTCATTAAAAAAAAAACAAAGGACGAATAACAAGAAAAAACAAAAGACGATTGAAATTTTTGAAAAAACAAACCAGTGATGAATAACAAAAAAAAAATAAAAGTAAATGTGATTTTCCACGAAAGAAAGGACAAATAAATGACGATCTCAGGAAGCACGTGATGAGGAACAAAGACAATCGATAGAGAACAAAACGCGATTGCAAAACATATGGACGATCTGAAGAGATAAAAAAAATAATTATACGTAAAAAAGACAAACAAGTAAAAACGAAAAAAATATAAAATATTTGAGATTACCATCAAAAAAAAAAAACAAAAAACAAGAGAAAAGGAGACAAAAATAATTGTGAAAAAAAAAACATAAACAATTGAAAATAAACAAACGACAATCGCAATATCTACAGAAAAAACAAAAAAAGAATGAAAGATATTTTTGACGGATGCGGAAATACACTCAAAATGGAAATAAAAGTAAGGAAAACAATTGACAAACGTAATAAAAAATTAAAACTCAAAAAATACTCCTAATTAATAATAAGCATTCGTAACGTAAAAATTCGAAAATCACGAAACAAAAGAGGGAAAGAAAAACAAAACACAATCGCAAGCAACATTTATAAAAAAAAACGTAAACAATTGAAAATAAACAAGAAAAAAACAAACGACAATCGCAACATTTACAGAAAGAACAAAAAAGAATGAAAAACATTTTTGACCGATGCGGAAATAGAAATAAAAGTAAGGAAAACAATTGATATACGTAATAAAAAATTAAAACTCAAAAAATACTCGTTAATTAATAATAAAAATTCGTAACGTAATGATATTTCGAGGATCACGAAGAAAAAAGGAGAAAGGAAAACAAATCACATCGCAACTACCAAAAAACATGTACGAGAAAAAACCTAAAAAAAATGGAAAATACTTAAGGAAAAGAAACGCAGAAATCTGAAAGGAATTTCTTAATTTCTAAAAAATAGTAAACAATTAAAAACAAAAAAAAATGGCGACTCGAAAAACCCAATCGAAATAAAAAAGAAATTAAAAATTTCTGGAGCAAGAAAAACAAATGACGGTCGTATTAATCGCGAATTAACAAAAAGGGGCATAGAAAATGAAAAATTTGAATCATCTGAACTCAAATATGGGTAACAAATTAAAAAAAAAATGATTAGGTTATGTTTCAATTTGACACTTATCTGTCATTATTACATCCAACCGCAAAAATCGCTTTCTCAGTTATTCTCTCTCTCTAGTTTTTAAATTACCAGTTACTCCTTAAGAACTACAAAAACGAATGACAAACGAGAGCGAAAAAAAAAATTAAATCGACAAGAACAAATGACAATCGCCAGTGAAAATTTTTGAAACCGACGAAAACAAATGATATTCGATGTTATTCGACAGTGAAAAAAAAAATGTTGAAATCGACGAAAACAAATGACAATCGGCAATGCCAAAAAAATTTTAAACTGACAAAAACAAAACAATTCACAGTTTTATTCGGTGGAAACAGATGACAATCGATAAAATTGAGAACTACGAAAACGAATGGCAAACGATAGCGAAAAAAATTAAATCGACAAAAGCAAATGACAATCGATAGTGAAAAAATAAATCGACGAAACAAATTGTTAATTCTAAACAAATTCGATGACCAAAAATCTAATAAATTGATTTTATTGAAAATAATTATGCAAGAAAAATTGAGAAATACGTAAACGAATGACAAACAATAGTGACAAAAAAATCGTCGAAAACGAATGATATTCCACACTGAAAAAAAAATTGAAATGGACGGAAACAAATGTCAATCGAAAGGTGAAAATTTTTTTAATTTACAAAGACAGAAAACAATCTACTGGAATTTTTCAATAATGCATGACAGTAATAAAAAAATTTTAATTGACAAAAACAAATGATAATCGACAATACGAACATTTTTTAAACTGATAAAAACAAAAACAATTCAGAGTTCATTTCTATTTTAAATCGGCGGAAACAAATGATAGACGACGATAATGCCTGAAAAATTGAGAATTACGAAAAGGCATGACAAACGATAGTGAAAAAATAATTTAAATCGACAAAAACAAATGACAACGACAATGATAAACGAAAATTTAAATCGACGAAAACAAATGATATTCGACAGTGAGAATAAAATTTGAAGGCGATGGAACAAATGACAATCGACAATGCGAAAATTTTTTTAATTTACAAAGACGGAAAACAATTCACTGGATTTTTTTTTTAATAATTCGACAGAAACGGCTGAAAATTGATAATGCAAAAAAATTTAAATTACGAAACGAATTGACAAATGACAGCGATAAAAAAATTTAATCGACAAAATATGAAAATTGACGATTGATTGATGATAATCGACAATGCGAAAAATTTTTAAATTGGCAGAAACAGAAAACTCACAGTGCATTTTTTTAATCGACAGAAGCAGGTGAGAAACGATAATGCAGGAAAAATTGAGAACTACGAAGACGAAAAACAAACGATAATGAAAAAAATTAAATCGATAAAATGACAATCGACAATGAAAAAAGAAAATTGAAATCGATGAAAATAAATGATATTCGACAGTGAGAATAAAATTGAGGGCAATGGAACAAATGACAATCGACAATGCGAAAAATTTTTAAATTTACAAAACATAACCCAATCTTATTCTGTCGTCACTATTGCCAACTCTGAAATTGTAAATGTGGTCTAAACTGATCGCAGAGTCTTTTTTTTAATTTTCAACTCAGCTTCACTTGAAAGAATCAAAAGCAAAGTGTCAAAAAGGCATAGCAAAAATATTTCTATAAATAAAGTCATTATTTAGAATCATTTTTTTTTCTCTTTATTGCCAAACCGTTTATTGTTTGTCGGACTCTCACTGATTTGAGCAAAAAGAAAATGTTTTTATGAGACGAGAAGACCCTATAGAATTTTATAATTTTTTTATAGGGTTTTTAATGAATCCCTGCAATTTTTTTGACTTACCGCAAGTTGAGGAAAGGTATTTCCAAATGCTTCAGCCGGTACGGTTTTAAGGCACGTCATCATCTCTTCCACATCACCATCAGGGCAGTTCACCAAGCGCGCTTGCTGCTTGGCAAGATCGAGTTGCTCATCAGGAACTGGCCATGGAGCATAGAATGACCCACTCATTATAATCGCTCGATGGAACAGACCTGGAAGACGGATGCATTTCGAAAATTGAGAGGGAAAAAATTTTGTGTGATGGAGTAACCTTTGGACATGGGCGAAACCATATGGCCGTTAACGCTGATGCCTCCTGCGCTGTACCCAGAAATGGTAACGGAGTTTGGATCGCCCCCAAACGCGGCTATGTTATCCCTCACCCATTTCAGAAGTACGACTTGGTCTTTAAGGCCGTTATTCCCCGGAGCTTCTTTCGTACCGGTGCTCAGAAAACCTAAAGACCAAATTGTAGCTCTATTATTTTCCCGGCGGTATCTGTATTACCCAATGAAGAAAGACGGTAATTCGAAACCACCAGGACTATATCTTGATCCAAAAGGTACTCAGGTCCTTCTAAGAAACTTGCTCCGCTCATGAAGTAAAATCCTCCGGCGTGAAAGAAAACCAACACGGGCTTCTTTGGGTTGACACGTCCTTGAGGCAACTAAAATCAAATGATAAGGTTGGGTTTTATGTTAAATCCAACGTACCTTTGGCGAGAAGACGTTGACGAAGAGGCAATCTTCAGATTGGGGAGCTTCAATCCAGGCTGGTTGAGGACAGGAAGCTCCATCGTTCGTCGCGTTGTATACGCCGGTCCATTTTTCAATAGGTTGGGGAGGCTGGAATGTGAAATACAAACGGTATGGTTGAGGATGTAGTTATTCGCAACTCTTACCTGAAATCTCAACTCACCCACTGGTGGCTTTGCAAAACGAATCCCGCGAAACGCATATATGGTCCTGTCTAGGCGACTTCTCATGGTGGTGCCCTTAACATCTCCCAAGGAAGTGGTGACGACGGGAAATGATTCATCCTTGTTGGGCACTTGGTGACTGTGGTAGGACGCGACGAGTGCCAAGAGTGTGCAAAAAATTACCAATGACTGCATCTTCGTTTGGTCAAAAAGAAAACACTGTTTAATTCTTCATTGTATTCAATCTCAGTGACTCAGTGCACATAAACTATGTGAAATGACGGCGTCTGGTTCTGCTTTATACGTGCTCGTTGGCTTTGTTTACAAGGTTTGTGTAAGTGAACCGCTGCCGATTATACAGCAAGGTCTTCCACACCGCTCGAAATTCCCGATTAAAATTATGATAATAGAATTCGCCGACGGTATATTAACGTTTGTTTAATCTGAAATTTATTTCAGTTTGTTGCAAAATATTTCGGAGAACCTTCCATACGAGGCACGTAAATATGTGATTCATTGGTTTTAATTGACAACGAAAATAGAATTTTAAAACAAATTATATAATAGTCTAATTTAATAATTCTAAGAAAATGTGTTTACATATTTAAATGAAAGCAGAAAAGTCAGTTGTTTAGTAAAGAAACCACCTATTGAATAAGCAAATAAAAAAAAACCTTGAATAAAAAAAGTAAATAAAAGGATTGTTTATTATTTTTTACTGTCTTTTAAAAACAAATTAACATAACTAAGAAAACCAAAGACGAGATGTGATAAATTCAACGCTCTGCAAGCATTATAATCACTAATCACTAAACAGACAATGTGCTCGTAGAATTGACGTAGTCTCGTCTCAAGGGCGTACGTCATTCTGCGAGTACATTGTCTTATGACAATGAAGTCTATTCCTTAGTAAATCTCATCGTGATCTTAAATTATAACGTGTGTTTTGTGTACAATAGAATCAGAGCATGTCATTTGTACAATGTGAACCTGACTTTAATATTTGTCACTGGTAATTGTGACATTAAATACAAATTACACAGAAAAGCCAGTTCAAAGGAGCCTATATGAATCCGAAACACAATCCGACACACAAATGCATCATCTGTCACATTAGGACCCATATACACCAGGAGGGGATTCGAACCCACACCTATAGCTGTCCAGATCAAGCGCGAAATCTGTTTCCAGCAAACCCAACACATAAGTGAATATTATAAAATATCTTCCCTGCAAATGTGGTTCAAATGGGGTTGTGATGGAGCATCAGGGCAAAACAGGTATAAGCAGAACTTCAAGAACGTTTACTGTGATGATTCTTTTCTCTTTTATATTTCCCTGGTACCGCTTCGATTTTCCTTGGAAAGAAGTGAAAAGCAAGAAGAAATTGTATGGCAGAATTTAACGACCTCGTCAACAAAATACTGCAGGTCAATGAAAATTACGTTCAGACAAGAAAAGGAAGAGTTCGTGAAGGAAGAAATCCAGAAAATGAAAAGCATATCAGATCTCTTGCCCAATACAGGGAAAATTAAGGGCAACGATTATAGTTCTCACTCACAATGGTTGATGGAAAGATCTGTAGTCGGCTATTCAGTTCTTCCTCTCAAAGCTGTCACTTATATAATGCCACACCAAAAACCATGTATAATATTGCAGAAGTGAGAAAAAGGCCAATTGTGGCAGAAGCTTATATGCATGGATAAAATGCTTTCCTTTATTTCCTACAGACTAAATTTGAAGAAGTGGGCGGTAAGAAAAGAAGATAAGAAGGGTGTGGATACACGAAAGAAGGAAACACAAAATAATCTGCGTCGTGAAATGGATCTTCTAGTAGACGTCTCAAAACCTGGTTTTGGAACTACTGGCGATGGAAATACCTCACGAAAATTCTTTTGAAACTCCGCAGCAACAACGCCAAAAGGGGAGTCGATGGAACCTAATTAAATGACTACATATAATTCTTACTACTTTAACATGTGGACATTAAAAACTTGAAAATGTTGCTTGGAAACTGTTGCTGATATGTACGTTTTATTATATCCGTGGTATTACGTGCCTCAAAGTACCCATAATAAATTGATGATTCAAAGTGGGGCCCTGGTGAACAAAGCTGTTTTGCCTATTGAAAAAATATTGAAAGAGGCGCAAAAAATGCGTAAAGACAGCAAGTATTTCCGAGAGCATCATTCTAGAAAATTCAGTAGAATAGAAACGATGGAAGACATAATGCACATGCACATAGTACAGCTATAGCACATGCACAAGAGTTGCTAATTTTCTTACGGGCGTTTAGAAAACCGATCGATCGTCTTTGATTTTGTTTTTGTTCTTTTCTTTTTCTACGAAACAATTTCACACATCATCAACTAATTAATTTCACTTTTGCTTCGAAAATCGTTGTTTCAAAATAAAACTTTTTTTCAACAAAGAAATAATTTCCTGATTCAGATTATCGCTAGGCTTGTTAAACTCGTTAACATAATATTTCTTGAACTCATTAACATGCTACAAGTTATGCTTTGAATTCGTTGAAAAGAACATGGAAAATTTGCACTATTTTTTGTTGACAGACTAAGTACGAAACAATGATTAAAATTCGTGTTTGCTTTATTTTAATTCTAACGACGCGACAGTGGCATGTTGTGGGTTTACTTGGAACCTGATACACTTTTTATGCAAAATAATTTTACGAAGCGAACATGGATAAACCTATGCAAATATTCATGTGGTTTATCAGAGAAATACTAAATGAATAAATGAATAAATATTATTGCTTAAGTCAATGCTCGACTAAATTTAAAAATAAGGACACAAGATTTTGGCAAAAATTTTCCTCATTTTGCGAGCATCTATTCTCAAATCTACAGTAAAAGAAAGTAGGTAAATAAATTCAGTAAAATGAAAATAGTGAAAAATCATTTATAGTCTACGAAAAAGAAACACCATTTACACACATTTATTTATTTTTTTTTTTTTCATCAACATTTGTATATAACACAAAACAGTACAAATAAGTGATCTAAGTCAAAGGTTACCGCCTAACCATTTTTCGTACCCTGATATTTCGACAACGGATACAATTTCTTTCATTCCAAATAACGTTTCTCGTACAGATTTTCCCCCAGCACTAGTTTATTCCCGATGTCCAAATATTTTTGGCTCTTAGTTGTGAAGGGCTCCCACTTTGCATTATCCAATTTATCCACCACTTCCGGCGTAGGATTCCTAAACACAAGCAAAAAATACCAACATCGTATCCATCCAGTCATTTCTTTTCATTACCCGAATTTGGCAAAATTGGCCCACAGCATAGTCAACTTATCCACGGTAACCGTTTCAGGATCGCTGTCCTTAAACTGCGGAAACAGCGTCGAAATATAAAACAAGTAAATTAAATCATCGCGATGGGAAGCCCCTAAAAATCGTAGCTGCATTTAATCTGCTTCAAAAAAAAATGGAAAACTCAATACCGCATAAGGCACATTGTTTGTATCCGGCAAATAAAAATGGCTGTTTCTCCCTTTGTAATTAAATCGATAATAATAAACAGGTTCGGGGTTTTTCTCGGCCAAAATTTTAGCGGCCCTGTTTACGCCGAAACCGATGAGGCCGTCGGAGTAGAGCTGGGCGAGGGCCGGAAGCGAAGAGTTGTCGATTTTCTTGTCGGAAAAGTAGAAACTTCTGACGCCTTTGCTGACGACCTTCGAGTTGTCCGCGTCTCTTTCGTAGCCGAAGGCGATTGGGGCCACTTTTTCGAAGTTTGTGTCGAGCTCTTGAGCAGACTCTCGTTTCCAATCACATCTATCAAATTACAATCGCTTAGCTAATACTCTAACTCTAACGTAAATTTGATTTAAAGAAATAAGTACTAATAATATGGGTGACTTGCGTCGGTTAATTATTTGGGAATTCCCTGTAGATAGCTCTGGAGTTATAGAGGTAGGTATACCTCTACTAATTTCAAAATCTGCTCATTTGGGAATCCCCTGCAAATCTTAATGTACCTATTACAAAAACCTGTTTTGTTAATTTGATGACCTTCTCTTTACCTACACAAAAAATAATTGTAGAAACTTAAAATGTACGTAAATTCCAATATAAATCAAGAAATTATCGAAAAGTCGCAAAAAGTCACAGTCTCAGATGTCAAAACATGTGAACGTGAGGGCCAAAGTTGCTTAGACTGTGAATTGTCTTCTTATCATCTAAATCCAACTAAAAGGAATCAAAATAAAACGTGACAATAAAAAATAATTGTAATACGTAATTTATCAAATTTTTTAATCTCTGGTCTCAAAAATCACAAGTTTAATTTAATTTGGGAATCCCCTGCAATTCTGAATGCATTGCAGAAATCTGTTTTGTTAATTTGAGGACCCACATAAAAACTAATTTTCTGGATAAATAAATAAATTCGTAAATTCAAATGTAAATCAAGAAATTGGAAAAAAGTCGCAAAAAAGTCACAGTCTCAGGTATCGAAGTCTGTAAACGTGATTAGACATAGCCGCTTAGACTGTGAATCATTTCTCTTACGAATTAAAGTCAACTAAAAATTTTTTTTTTGTTAAAATGAAAAAGTTTGTATCTAATAATAGCTATATTTAAGTTCATTTTTAGAGTTAAAATTTACATAAATTGAAATATAGGTACATAGATGAAAAATTTACCGAAAAGTCGCAAAAACGTTACAGTCTCAGATGGTAAAGCCAGTAAACGCGATGGATAAAGTCGCTCAGACTGTGAATCGTTTTCTTAATAAATTAAACCCGACTGAAACGAATTAAAATAAAATAAATGTGAAAATAAAAAGAGTTTGTAATGTATTTGTAGTATTTACTTAATTGTTGAATCAAGTCAGGCCTCAAGAATCACTTTTTTAATTTACAATGTGAAATTGCGCCCTTTTCTCTATCTTTATCTATCTTTTCCAGTGTTAAAATATACCTACGTACATTCAAAAGTGGGGGAAGGTGGTGCAAAAATTATTTATTGAGTAGGTACAAGTAGCGTCATCTACTTCTTTTGAAGCCACAAGGCGGACTTATTTGTGTAAGATGGTATTACAGAATACTGTGACAATGTAAATCGCTTATCGAGATTAGGTACAGCTTATTGAACGACTGAGACAACAATTTTGGCGCCGTTGGTCAACAGAATATTTGCACCAGCTGCAGCAGAGGACTAAATGCACATTCGCATGCACAAGCAACATCATCCTAATACTGTATATAAAATTGCCTAATCCATTCGTTTTTTCGGACTTTTATCGGACCTTTTAATTGCCAATTTAACTGTAAACGTTCATGTTTATTGTCTCCGCGTTAGATATTAAGAAGAAAATAGGTTGTCATTAAAAAAATGAAGTCATCACTTGAAAACCAATGATGATGGAAATAAATGTTTTATATCTTTTTGAAAACAAAATCGACCTGTTTCGGGATTTTTTACAAAAAAGCTTAATTAGGGAATAATAAATTTTTTGCCGAACTTTATACTTACTCTACTAGTACTAGTACTAGTTTTCGATGGAACTTTATACCTGTTTTTATAAACATATCTAATTATACTTAAGTATATTAACTAATCTATGCTTTAATGGAATTATGTTTTTTGAAATTTTGAACAGTTACGTTATATTGGAATTCTGAATTTTGTCGTATCGGAAATTTTTTTTCTGTTAGTAAAGTTATTATTATTAAGTGCAAGAATTTCAGAGCAACCTACTTAAAAAAAAGAACAACGTTGAGAGCTCTATGAACACAAAGTACTAAAAAGAGGCAGTGTTATCTTTACTTAAAAGTAAATCCAAGAACGGAAATGAGATATTGGCTAACATTATTGTTATTTATCTTTACTTATCGCTGACTAACGCCTAGGAAAACATGGTATTGCAGTAGATAATGATTTCGTCCGGCAAAGCAAAGAAGTGGAGTATGATTATTTTGTATGATTCAGTTCCGACAATAAGAAGGTTTTAACTTCCTAGATTTATTCGAGGCAGAAACCAAAATGCTTTCTGCCACTCTGGAATTTTTTTTTAAGAAATAGTGTCAAGTTATAAAAATATTTTCCCCTGAGAATAATATAATTTACAAATAGAAAATAATTTACTTTATTAAGGGTATAAAGATTCAGATTTATTAAATTCTATTTTATTCCAGAAACATACGTTTGGTCACCAGAGCAGATTTAATACTTATGTAAAGTCCTGTCGATGGATGGCTTGGCTGGAACTACGGGAGCTTCCCACATCGTTATGGTGGTTATACAAATTCACAACGTATAAAAATATTTTGTACAAATAAATTGAAATAAACTTTAAGTTTTTGACTTGCTTTGTTATTTAAGGAAAATTTTGCTTTTAATTAGTGCATAATAAATAATATTGTATTTTTTATATATTTATCATTTTTCGTTTATTTTCTCATTAATTGTTATATATAACTCTTCTCGCTACTTTGCTGTGACTATAATAAACCAAGATGGAAAGTCAGTGGAAAATATAAAGATAATTCAAGAGAAGAGGTCAAAATTTTGCATAAATATTTTGCTTTTAATAAAACATTGTAGACTAAATAAACGAACAACATTTGTTAAAATTTGCTTTAATTACTGAAAACTAACATTTTTCTTTTTTTATTATTTTCTTATTGTCTGTTTTTTGTTGTAGTCCTATTTTGGTTGTTTAGTAGGTTTTTCTGTTTGTTGTCTTTTTAATTAATTTACTTCAAAAATGCAATAATATACGGAGTGTTCCCAAAAAAGATCGCGACTTACGGTCGTTTCTAGGACAACGCGATGTTCGGTTGTTTTTCCGCAAACACTATTCGACTCTCTTTGTCTCTCTTCTTGAAGGAGGTTTATAATTTTCGCCTTTGATATTTCTTTTTCGCAATTTCTTGAGCCAAAACCAGATGAGACTATATAAAACAATAAAAAATCATCGACGTTCTTTAGTTTTTCATTTTTGTCATTTTTCGTTTGACGATGTTGTTTGTATTTTAGTTATAGATTTTTTGTTTTTCTTTTGTTTCAATCATTCTCTGCCGAATGAAAACGGTCGAGCTTCTTTTATTATTTTTTTGATCTATTTAATTATGTTTTTCGTGGTCGTTTGTTTCGGTCCTCTTTTGTTTATTTCGGCAGGTTTTTTGTTTTGCTTTCTTTTTCTCGCCGGATGAGAACAGTCGTTCTTCTCTTGCTTTCTGGATTAAATCAAAGAGGACAAAAAAAATGAAATAAAGACAACGAAACGGATTGTTAAGAAAAAGAGATCCGTCGATATTCTTTTGTTTTTCGTTCTTATTATTCTTCTTATCAGACGTTTGTTTTAGTAATTTCTTTTGTTTTTTTAATCATTCTTCACCGGACGACAATGGTCGATCTTCTTTTGTCTTTTTTGTCTATTTAATTATGTTTTTGATTGTTTTTTTTTTTTGTTTTAATCCTCTTTTATTTGTTTTATTCATTATTTTATAAATACATTTCAATATTTTTGTTTCAAACTTTTAATTACTTGAATTTGAATGTCATTCGTCTTTTGTTTCTTTAAATTTTTACTTTCGTATTTTATTGCATTGTAATCGTTTGTCTTTTATTTCTTGAAATATTAAAGTATTTCACTTTTTTATCTTGTTTTTTTAATCGATTTTTTCTTGAACTTTAGCCACATTACAAAATCAAACTAAAGATTTTGTTCTTGTTCTAACTTTCAATTGTTTCATTAACTTTGTGTTCTTGTCTTACATTAGAATTTCTTTGTTAATTGTTTCTTTCAGTTAGTACTCATTTGTTTTCGCATTTTGTTTTTCTTACAAAATTGCCAGTTTTCTTTTTTATTATTATTTTTTTTTAATCTAACTTTGCTTAGTTTCATTTGAACTAAATATTAATTTGAATTCCGAATTACATATTATCATGATTCGAATGTTTTTTTTTATTTGGATTCAATGTTCCTTATCTATTGTTTTTCAAATATTTTTTTTTTATATTTTCGTGTCAGACTTTCAAAATTTTTGCTTGCATCTTAATGTCATTCGCCTTTTGTTTCTTTAAATGTTTCACTTTGGATTTTTTTTTAATTCTAATCGTTCGTCTTTTATTTCCTGAAATATTAGAGCGTTTCACATATTTATCGATTTTTTAGCAACATTTTAAATCAATATTAAAAATCAAACGAAAGATATCTTTCGTTTTTATTTTCAATTGTTAACTTTTGTTCTTTTCTTACATTACAATTTCCTTGTTAATTACTTTCAGTTAATGATCATTTGTTTTTGCTTTTTGTTTTTTTTTAGAAAATTGTCAGTTTTTTTTTAATCTGACTGTTTAATTTAATTTTAATCCAGAATATTATCGTTATTCGAATATATTTTAAGATTTTTATTTCAATGGTCCTTGTCTTTTGTTTCTTGAAGTATTTTGTATCTTGAAGTATTTTGTTTCTTGAAATATCTTGAAGTATATAGTTTTCAAAATACCTTTAAATATTTCCGCTTCAGATTTCAATTTTGTCCTTGAATTTTAATGTAATTCATCTTTTGTTTGTTTTTTCTTCACAAATTGTTCACTTTTTTTTATTTAATTCTAATCTTTCTCCTTTTATTTTTCTATCGATTTTTATTTGAACTTTTTATCAACACTTCATCATTTTTGTTTAATTTTAACTTAAAATATATTGCAAATACTCTTCACACACAGGCGTAACATACTTTTTGGGCAAATTTTTTTAAATAATTATAAATTATTGCAAAAAATGTTTAAACTTTTCCCCGTAATCTGTGACATTGATTCTGTTCTGAATTCTGGATTGGTGAGGGGGGTGAATATGCACTTAGGGCACAATTGGACCCATTGTATGTAGTACCCCCATGTTCAGCAGTGTTTGACTGTCAGCGTTCTTCGAGCCACACACCCTTTCAATGAAGTCAAGAACCTCCGACAGAGGGACACTGCGAATTCCAGCTATGTCAGGCCAGGCTTAATGACGGTGCTATGGCCGGTTCGGGGCCCCTAAAGGACCGGCCCGAGCCCTGTCTAGCCAGTTCGTCTACCTGTTCATTGCCAAATGTTCCAACGTGTCCTTTAACCCAAATGAGTTGCAGGGTGTTGTATTTGGTCACTTGTGTGCCATGACATTGAAGTATTATTTCTGAGGATATTTTGTTGCTGTTTAGAGCCAAGAGTGCCGCCCTGCTGTCGCTAGCTATCCTAATGATTTTATTCTGAACACCCCGATCCAGAATTGCTCTTGCACCTTCCATAATGGCAACTAGGTCTATTTGAAAAACAATTGTCAGATGGCCAAGTGCTATGCTCATGAGAAGATCGAGGTCGTCGGAGAAAATTCCTGCGCCTGTTCCTTCCAAAGTCTTAGATCCATCAGTGAAGATGGGTGCATCTTCAGCGTTCAAGAAAACGTTGAAATGCTTTTTGAATATATATGTAGGTTCCCAAAAAAAACCGTGCAGTAATACTGGTTTCTTCTATGCATCACACAGACCTTGTTATAGATGGAAAATATTATTCATTTCTACAACGCAACAAAGGGGGGGTTGATGCAGTGGACCAGAAAACTGCTTGTTATAAAGTTTGGAGGCGCACCAGACGTTGGCCACTAGCTATATGGTATCGCATAATGGGTGTTGCTGGAGTAAATTCGCATGTAATTTACAATTACGTCCTTAGGTCGGGATCTAATTCAACTGCACTTGGCCTGCAGAGTACAGCAGTTGTTCCTGCCCAGAGAATTACAAAGTGTTATCTACAGAATAGGCAAATTTGACAATCCTGAGTTACCTGAGTTACCAAGGCAGCAGGAAACTTTGAGAGGCTCCAAAAGAGGTAGGTGTCATATTGGTCCATATCTCAGTCAAAATTTGGAACTTGTAAGAAATTTGTATGCAAAAATCATGCAACTACATCCACAAAATGTCAAACATGCAATGGAAGATGCGGCCAATGGTGTGTACGTTGTTTTTTTTTGTATGATAAAATTGATAAGTTTTTTTTTTGTTACGTTGAGGAAATATAAATATTTATTGTTAGGTTCGTTAGTGTGAAGGGAAGACGAAGTCACTTTGTAATTAAATGTTTTTATTTATAACTGAATAAAAGTACACCAAACTATATTATTTTTACATAAACAACAACCTTCACTTTTTTTATCAACGCCTTCAAAGCACACGCTTTTATTTTAAAGCTTTCCTACTGCGCTGGACCCAACATTTATCTTTCAGAAAAACATTACGAAATACATTTGCAATAGAGATTTTTTTTAGTTATAACGATATATATGAGAGAAAGTTATTTTTAGAGCGATAATGTTTGACTTTAATAATTTTCTGAAATACCTTTTCGTTTTAAACTGTTTGAAATAAATTGCAATTGCTATCGACATTACAAAATTTATATAATAAAGTAATATAAATACATCATGACGTTTCAAATGTTTCAGTTATCAATTTATTATCAAGTTTCTATTCTTGTGGTTTTCAATTACGCATCACATATTTAATGAACCTTTACTTTCTTTCCAGCACGTGATTGTAATAAGTACATCAGTATTTTCCTTAAAAAAGTCAATCTCGTGGAAAATTCGCCACCATACGTGCACAAAAACCAAGAATTCTAGTAAAATAATGAAGACCGTTATTTCGTATCTCTGTTATTTATGAATTATATTAAACGTCCTGATCTTTGTTCCCTCCTATTGTTACAATGGATAGGCGTAAATTATCAACGTATAAAAGAAACGCCATTGTTTATCGCGGCAGTATTTAAGAAGTGGTTGATGCAAAGGGAAGTTGACGATGCGTTCGGTTCTTGCAAGTTTCGTCGTGGTTTCCGTCGGCTTAGTCACGTCTCACGACTTTACAGGTAAGTCACGATACTGTTTTTATCATTACAGTCGATTCGGTAATGAGAGATTTGAATTTCGTTTTGAAACCAAAAAAAAAAAAGAGACACAAGTGTTTTTGGAATTCGAGAAAAGCAGACTTCGTGACGAGTTCCACAAAAACACTGATAATTAAAATAATTTAAGAAACGTATCTTATTGCAAATTATACGTATCAGTAACAACAAGATTCCTCGCATTGTTCAAGTATTTAAATCGGCAGCCAAGAAACATCTACACACAGACAGCTCTTGTGGGGTTATCATCTTCGAAGTGACTTTTAACCTTAGCCCTCTTTTGTATTATCTGTTTTCTTAACGATCCGTTCCGGTACCGGTGGCAATAATTTTGTATAAGACGTCACAGAAATGGTTTGATTTAAATTAAAACGAGAAGAAATGAACGGAACGTTATCAACGGAAGAATTTCTACCCCTTTACGGGGGAGAGAGGGTAGAGACTAATTCATTCTTCTAGGTGTACGCAGAAAATAAAGTAAGCAACGCATAATTGAGAAATAAACCAAGTCCAAGTTTGCTTTGTTTATGACAGGGTGTCCCTAAAATACGCTGACGTGGACCTAGCTTAACCATAGTTTCCTGTACTCAAAATATGACAAGTTGACCCAATTTATCTACATATATCCGAAATTGCTTCGTTAAGCCGCTATTGTACTTCAAAGTTTTTGAAAGAAAGAACTGTTATATTTTCTTATAACAAATAAATTGGCTGCTGTTTCAAGAGTTTTTTTCAAGTTATTTTCAAGTTACTTATAACAAAGGAATGCTTGGATCGATTTGGTGTGACGATCCACAGGATGGTAAATCACGTTTTCAATTCGAACTCACGTATAGAACGTACTGTAACGGCTTCAATAAAATCTTCTTCTATCCCTCCAGAAACCCAAAAAATCTTGATCCCCGTGACTCCAGAATACCCAGGCTTTGTGGTCTTCCTAAAATCCACAAACCTGATACATATTTACATCCTATAGTCAGCACAATCAACTCACCAACCTACAGAGTCTCCAAATATCCAGCATGCACCCTCATTAATCATTCTCCGCGGTCAATCTTCTCTTGTTTCTTAAATTAAAATAAAAGAAAAACAATGTAATGAAACAAAAGACAACGAGACGAATTTTTAAAAAATACTGTTCTTCTTCTCTTTCTTCGATCTTCTTTTGTTTTGTTTTGCCTATACTGTGATCTTTTGTTTTTTGTTTATTTGTCGTTGTAGTTTGTTTTAGTCCTCATTTGTTTGTTTGTCTGCGCTTTTTTGTTTATTGTCTGTTTTTCGTTGTAGTCCTATTTTGGTTGTTTAGAAGGTTTTTTCTGTTTGTTTGTCTTTTTAATTAATTTACTTCAAAAATGCAATAATATACGGAGTGTTCCCAAAAAAGATCGCGACTTACGGTCGTTTCTAGGACAACGCGAAGTTCGGTCGTTTTTCCGCAAACACTATTCGACTCTCTTTGTCTCTCTTCTTGAAGGAGGTTTATAATTTTCGCCTTTGATACTTTTTTTCGCAATTTCTTGAGCCAAAACCAGATGAGACTATATAAAATAATAAAAAACCATCGACGTTCTTTTGTTTTTCATTTTTGTCATTTTTCGTTTGACGATGTTGTTTGTATTTTAGTTATAGGTTCTTTGTTTTTCTTTTGTTTCAATCATTCTCTGCCGAATGAGAACGGTCGATCTTCTTTTATTATTATTTTTTTTTTTGGTCAATTTAATTATGTTTTTCGTTGTCGTTTGTTTCGGTGGGTTCTTTATTTTGCTTTCTTTTTCTCGCCGAATGAGAACAGTCGTTCTTCTCTTGTTTTCTGGATGAAATCAACAAGGACAAAGAAATGAAATAAAGACAACGAAACGGATTGTTAAAAAAAAAGAGATCCGTCGATATTCTTTTGTTTTTCATTTTTATTATTCTTCTTATCAGACGTTTGTTTCAGTAATTTCTTTTGTTTTTTTTTTAATCATTCTTCGCCGGACGACAATGATCGATCTTCTTTTGTCTTTTTTGTCTATTTAATTATGTTTTTGATTGTTTTTTTTTTGTTTTAGTCCTCTTTTGTTTATTTTATTTATTATTTTATAAATACATTTCAATATTTTCGTTTCAAACTTTTAATTACTTGAATTCGTCTTTTGTTTCTTTAAATTTTCACTTTCATGTTTTATTGCATTTTAATCGTTCGTCTTTTATTTCTTGAAATATTAAATATCTTGTTTTTTTTTTTAATCGATTTTTACTTGAACTTTTTATCAACATTTTATAGCGACATTACAAAATCAAACTAAAGATTTTGTTCTTGTTCTAACTTTCAGTTGTTTCATTAACTTTGTGTTCTTGTCTTACATTAGAATTTCTTTGTTAGTAATTGTTTCTTTCAGTTAGTACTCATTTGTTTTCGCATTTTGTTTTTCTTACAAAATTGCCAATTTTCTTTTTTTAATCTAACTTTGCTCAGTTTCATTTGAATTAAATATTCATTTGAATTCCGAATTACATATTATCACGATTCGAATATTTTTTATGAATTTGGATTCAATGATCCTTATCTATTGTTTTTCAAAAATTTTTTTAAATATTTTCAAGTCAGACTTTCAAATGTTTTGCTTACATTTTAATGTCATTTGTCTTTTGTTTCTTTAAATGTTTCACTTTGGATTTTTATTTTAATTCTAATCGTTCGTCTTTTATTTCCTGAAATATTAGAGCGTTTCACATATTTATCGATTTTTTAGCAACATTTTAAATCGAAATTAAAAATCAAACGAAAGATAAATATCTTTTGTTTTAATTTTCAAATGTTAACTTTTGTTCTTTTCTTATATTACAATTTACTTGTAAATTACTTTCAGTTAATGGTCATTTGTTTTTGCTTTTTGTTTTTTTTTTTAGAAAATTGTCAGTTTTTTTTAATTTGACTGTTTAATTTAATTTTATCCAAAATATTATCGTTATTCAAATATATTTTAAGATTTTTATTTCAATGGTCCTTGTATTTTGTTTCTTAAAGTACCTTGAAGTATATAGTTTTTAAAATATCTTTAAATATTTTCGCTTCAGATTTCAATTTTAAGTAATTCATCTTTTGTTTGTTTTTTCTTCACAAATTGTTCACTTTTTTTATTTAATTCTAATCTTCCACCTTTTATTTTTCTATCGATTTTTATTTGAACTTTTTATCAACACTTCATCATTTTTGTTTAATTTTAACTTAAATTATATTGCAAATACTCTTCACACACAGGCGTAACATACTTTTTGGGCAATTTTTTTTAAATAATTATTAATTATTCCATAAAATTTTTAAACTTTTTCCCGTAATCTGTGACATTGATTCTGGATTGATGAGGGGGTGAATATGTACTTAGGTCACAATTGGGACCATTGTACTACCCCCATGTTGAGCAGTGTTTAACTGTCAGCGTTCTTCGAGCCACCCCACCCTTTCAATGAAGCCAAGAACGTCCGACAGAAGAGCACTGCAAATTCCAGCCATGTCAGGCCAGAAATCCCCTAACATGGGAGGATTATAATTTTCGCCTTTGATATTTTTTTTCGCAATTTCTTGAGCCAAAACCAGATGAGACTATATAAAACAATAAAAAACCATCGACGTTCTTTTGTTTTTCATTTTTGTCATTTTTCGTTTGACGATGTTGTTTGTACTTTAGTTATAGGTTCTTTGTTTTTCTTTTGTTTCAATCATTCTCTGCCGAATGAGAACGGTCGATCTTCTTTTATTATTATTTTTTTTTGGTCTATTTAATTATGTTTTCCGTTATCGTTTGTTTCGGTCCTCTTTTGTTTGTTTCGGTGGGTTCTTTATTTTGCTTTCTTTTTCTCGCCGGATGAGAACAGTCGTTCTTCTCTTGTTTTCTGGATGAAATCAACAAGGACAAAGAAATGAAATAAAGACAACGAAACGGATTGTTAAAAAAAAGAGATCCGTCGATATTCTTTTGTTTTTCGTTCTTATTATTCTTCTTATCAGACGTTTGTTTCAGTAATTTCTTTTGCTTTTTTTTTTATTCTCCGTCGGTCGATTTTCTTTTGTCTTTTTTGTCTATTTAATTTTGTTTTTGATTGTTTTTTTTGTTTTAGTCCTTTTATGTTTGTTTTATTTATTATTTTATAAATACATTTCAATATTTTCGTTTCAAACTTTTAATTACTTGAATTTGAATGTCATTCGTCTTTTGTTTCTTTAAATTTTCACTTTCATGTTTTATTGCATTCTAATCGCTCGTCTTTTATTTCTTGAAATATTAAAGTATTTCATTTTTTTATCTTGTCGATTTTATAGCACACTTCAGGAGATTAATAAGTTTTAAAAAATGCTTGGAAGGAAAGGTGGCAAAGCAAAGAAAACAAAAGAATAAATAAAAAACAACATGTAACAACCATTAAAAAAATAATTACAAAAAGAAAAGACACAACTAAGCAGAGAAACAAAAGACGGTCCATTTTACTGGGCAATTCAGTAGGTTATAACAAATTTTAAAACGAAACAATTTGAAAAGATTGGTGACTAAACAAAGCAAGAAAGTAATACTGTTTTTTTATCAAGGGATGGCATCGATGTTATCAAAACATCGAAATCATTACATCGATATCTTACATCTTCAGATGCATCGCTGCATTGCATCGGTTAAATTCAATGTTTTGATTCCATCAAATCAAAATATGTCAAAACATCGTTGTTTATTCATCGACTCTTATTTGCCATCCCTATTTCATATAACGGGACGGGCTTTATATCTCGTCTAGTTCTTCGAGGAGGCAAGTCGAACGTCCCGAAGTGTCTTCGAAGAACCCATGATGTGAATTAGCGTCGTCTAGGCAGTGACGTCACAAGTTCGCAATTTCGCCCCGCTATTCAATATGAACAAGGAACCAAACGTTACGGAAAATTTCTCGCGATTACTGTTTCAATATATTATAACTACGAATTTTGTTGCTAGTCGGTTTTGATGGTTGCAGTGGATTCCTCGTGCATCCTCTGTACAGTTTCGGACCTATTTGGGGTCTCGTCAAGAGAAGCGTAGCTCGAGAATTTCACTACAAACCAAACCGACCTGTCCTAGTCATTCGCAATTGCTGGCGTTGATGGCAGTGATGGCATTGACACCCTGTATATGGCGAATTTCAGAAAGAAATAAGTCCTCTTAGAAGAAAATTTAACAGCAAACTCGCACATCACAAAAACAAGAAATTAAATTAAATATGTTTTCTTTAAAGAAACATTCTGTGTATTAATATATAAGGTGATAGCTGAGGAAAGCTTGAAACCTAAATAAAATTTACTTATTGAGGAAGAATCCCACAATAAAGAAATTTTCCAAAACAATTTTTTTTTTGGGAGTTTGTGACGTTTCCCCACATCTCACCAGAAAAATAAATAAATAAAATATTTACTGAAAAATTAAAAGCAATACTGCTGTTAAAAGTGTATTCTGACATCACGAAAAATGATATCTACAAAAATAACATTATACTAATTAAAGCCAAGGAGCATGGAAAGAAGGTCTCCAAAAGTGAAGTTGTCAAAAGCTTTGATCCAGTGGAAATTGGTGCATCAATCACCGGAATTCGTGAAACTCAAAATGGAAATGTAACTATCCATTGCGGAAATAATAAAGATGCGGAACAAATTATGAAGAAGGTTCAAGATAAAATCAAAGAGCATTTTCAACCAATCCTGCCACAATCAAAGAAACCAAAAATCAAAATTGTTGTAATCGAGGAGGAAGTCACACCTGAACAACTGAAAGAATGTATTCTGAAACAAAATAGAAGAAATAATAACCATAAAAAAATGAAAACAAAATACTTGGCTATTTTCGAATGTGATTGGAAGACCTTCGAAAATGTGATGCAAAGCGGAACAATTTTCGTTAGATTCTCTGCTTGTTCAGTATACGAACACATAAATCTTCGTAGGTGTTATCGTTGCAGCGGATACAATCATGTGGCCAAAGACTGTAAAAGAAGTCAAGTTTGTTTAAAATGCGGAAATGAAGACCACATAGCGCCAAACTAGATAATATTATAACAAACCTGAAGCACATAAAGACAAAAGTCATTATCTCGCATGTTTCTGATCATACCATGCAGCAACTATCGTGCAACCTGAAGTATAAAAAAAATGAAAAAAACTGTTTATGTTCGATCTTTTAACAGCGACAACATAAACAATTTTACCAAAAGTTTAGCGACAGAGACATGGACACAAGTGCATGCTAACAACGATACAAATGCAAAATGGAACTCATTTATTTCCATCCTGAAGTATCACTTCGATATAGGTTTCCCTCTGCACAAGAAAATAATAAGAAAAGGTGCTAAAAGAAAACCTACCATTACAGCAGAAATTACCAACTGCAAGGCAAATCTAGACATTTTGTTTGTACTAAAAAATTTTTTCCAAGAAGTAGAAGCCCTATACAAGCAAATGCACCAAAGATACAATCAACTGTTAAAAAATGAGAGAAGGAAGCAATATAGTAATCAAATGGAAACATCCGACAATAAATCAAAGACCATATGGCGTTTAATCCATGAATGTATTGGTAAAACAAATAAAGTGACTGTAGAAGAGCAAGACTTACCATCTGCTGAAAGTTTCATTGCCTACTTCACTTCTTGCGTATCAGATGTTTCATTGGCATCAAATTACACATGTAAGATCCACAGAAATACTAAAACATTATACTTTTACCCTGCAGACACAGAAGAAATCCTGTTGGTAGTAAATAGCTTAAAATCAAAAAAAAAGTGCAGGAGAGGACAAAATTCCACCGTTCATCTTAAAAGAAGTTGTTTGCTTTATTGCGGACCCTTTATGTGATACAATCCTCCCGGAACACGCCGTTGACCCGGAACAGTTAAAAGTTGCAATTGTGAAGCCAATTTTCAAGCAAGGAGAAACTGCCTGTGAATCTAGTTACCGTCCAATTAGCCTGCTTACATCTTTATCCAAAATATTTGAAATGGTGGTCTACAAAAGAATCTACACATTTATAACATCATGTAATATATGGAGTCCACAACAGCATGGGTTTCTGAAAAAAAAGAAGCACCGAGACGGCCATGTTTCATTTCATCTCATCAATTTTAGAGAACCTGGATAAAAAATTTATAACCTGCGGTTTTTTCCCAGACTTAACTAAGGCTTTTGACTCGCTGGACCATGACATACTATTGATAAAATTAGATCATTACGGCATACGAGGTCTCCCCTAGCATGGATAAAGTCTTACCTGCAAAACCGGAAGCAAAAAGTTGTTTTGTCACGAAACGGAATAGTTGAAGAATCAAGTCTACAAAATGTTAAAATTGGAGTCCCACAGGGAAGTATCCTTGGGCCTCTCTTGTTCGTGCTATTCATCAACGACTTACACTTCCACATGAGTGATACAAATCAAATATTCAACTACGCAGATGATACGGCACGGCTGGTAAAGGGGTCGGTCTATCCAGACGTAGTTAGTGAATCTAAGAAATGCGTAGACTTGCGAGCGAGTGGTTTCTATTTAACAAGTTAAAACTAGACGAGACGAAAACGAATAGCCTACTCTTCAAAACAACTAATACATATGATACACCGAAGGTCATCCAACTAACTCAAACCAAAATAAAGCTAATGGACAGTGTCAAATATTTGGGACTATTTATAGATGATACTCTTTCTTGGGATCACCATGTAAATCACTTGCGAGCTAAACTCAGCTCAATTTGCTTCGCCATTCGAGTTTTAAGTCAATATGTTAACGCTTCAGCGGTTAAATCAGCCAACTACGTAAACTTTTACTCGTGGGTGCAATATAATATAATCGTGTGGGGGAACTCAACAGAAGTGCAACAAATTTTTGTAATTCAAAAGAAAATATTACGTATTATGCTAAAGAAAAGAGCAGGGGATTCCTGTCGTGGTCTTTTCAGAAAAACCAATCTACTAATTGTTACGGGTATATACAGGGTTACAACTAATTAAAGGCTCACCATGGGGATCTCGTAAACTATATGAGATACAAAGACGGTTAAATTACAAGAAAGTTACGCTATTTTGGGGTCTATAAAAATGTGCAAAGAAATCTCTTCTATCTTTATTCATTACCGAAATATCTTCAAAAAACTGAGAACTCTCAATTTCGAAAATCTTGAATATCTTGTTCATTTATCAAGATAAAGTCACAAAATTCTGTAATTTTATATTAAATTCAATGGACAATCTAATACAGTCAGAATAAATAGGTTAGGATTCACAATTTCACAGATACGACTGTCAACTGTTTTTTTTTACGGCCGCTATCTTAGATTTTCGTACCATGTGATGCAAAAATAAAATCTGTATACGACGATATGACACACTTATGCTTTTGTTTAAAAAACAAAATATGAAATTACTAAGAAATATTTTAGAAAATTTTAATTTAGTAGGCGGGCGCTTATTGCCAACAATTGGTATACGACATTTGCATGTCAACACAGAACATTTTCATTTTTCAATTACATTAAACACAAATATGGTTAGATTCACTAATTCTGAAAAGAAGGATATATACGATATGTACATTCGCAATTATAAAAATTCTGTTCTTACTGCAGAATGTTATGTTGAAAGATTTCCAGAGCGAATTCAACCACACCGAACGTATTTTAGAAGATTGGAGAAAAATATGGAAGAAGGGAGTTTAAAGAAAAAACGAACTAAATATGCTAAAACAGGTACTGATAATGAAATTAATATATTTGCATACGTAAATCTAAATCCCGATATTTCAACTACGCAGTTGTCGAGAGAATGCGGCATTACTCAACAGGGTGTTTCCAAAATTCTAAGAAAACATAAGTATCACGACTTCAAGTATCGAATCGTTCAAGCGTTGCATAGAGATGACTACCAAAGACGGATCAATTTTTCTACTTGGCTCTTAAATAAATTAAATAATAGAGCAGATTTTTCTAAAAACATTTTATGGACCGATGAATGCACATTTACTAACAATGGATTATTTAACAGGAGAAATACACATCATTGGAGTATAAATAATCCTCACATAATACGGGAATCCAGATTTCAAAAAAAATACAGCGTAAATGTGTGGTGCGGTATGTTGGGAAATAGAATATTAGGACCTTATTTTTTGGTTAATCGTTTGGACGGACAAAATTATCTGAATTTCCTCCAAGAGGATTTGGAGGAAATGCTTGATCAATTACCTTTGGCAGATATCAATAATTTATGGTTTCAACATGATGGTGCACCAGCCCATATCACTCGAATAGTTCGGAATTATCTAAATTTTAAATTTGATACGAATTGGATAGGGAATAATGGGCCTATACAATGGCCACCAAGATCGCCCGATCTTAATCCTTTGGATTATTTTCTTTGGGGGCATGTAAAAAGTATGGTATACAAAAATACTTATAATAATGTGGAAGAAATAAAATTAAAAATAATAGAAGCAATTAATTCTATCCCTCCAGAAATGGTAGAAAGAGCAGTGACAAATATTCAACACAGAGTAACGCAGTGCATTGCCAAAAATGGCGGTCATATTTAATTTTCTTAGTATACATAAGTTACGTTTTATTATTCTGCACACTCTTTGTTTACATTCTTGTTGTTTGTATTAACATTTTGTATGTATAAATATGTAATACGTACTATAATTGAATAAGATTTGTTGATTTAATAATAATTTTAGTTCTTAATATTTGTAAACATCCACCTACCAGATAAAATTTTCTAAAATATTTCTTAGTAATTTAAAATTTTGTTTTTAAAACAAAAGCATAAGTGTGTCGTATACAGATTTTATTTTTGCATCACATGATACGAAAATCTAAGATAGCGGCCGCAAAAAAAAAACAGTTGACAGTCGTATCTGTGAAATTGTGAATCCTAACCTATTTATTCTGACTGTATTAGATTGTCCATTGAATTTAATATAAAATTACAGAATTTTGTGACTCTATCTTGATAAATGAACAAGATATTCAAGATTTTCGAAATTGAGAGTTCTCAGTTTTTTGAAGATATTTCGGTAATGAATAAAGATAGAAGAGATTTCTTTGCACATTTTTATAGACCCCAAAATAGCGTAACTTTCTTGTAATTTAACCGTCTTTGTATCTCATATAGTTTACGAGATCCCCATGGTGAGCCTTTAATTAGTTGTAACCCTGTATATCTACAAATGCTTAGTTTTCCTTAAGAAGCACAATCATATTTTCACTAACTGTCAATCTAGTGCTCTGAATAAACATACAACGCGGCAGCAAAACCTATACCAGTATCCCGTGCACCAGTTAAGAACATTCGAGAAGGGTCCATATTACGCCTCAATGAAATTATTTAACAAATTACCAAATGAGATTCGGGCTGAGCAAGACTTTCGAAAATTCAAAAAAAAAAGGTTTTCAATCTTTTAGTGAACCAGGAACCATACCCCTAACTGAATATTTTAACGAATAAACTTGTTATTTTGTATTTTTTTTTCCTTTTGATTTTGACGTTTCCATGTATACACTACACATTTTTTCTTTGTTGTATCAGTAATTTTGGAATAAACAACTATTATTATTATTATTATAATTCAAGAAACAAAAGAAGGCAGAAAAGGAAGAAAAAATTCAAAAAGTATCTTTTGATTGAATCGTGTTTTATTTATTCTATATTTTATACAAAATTTTATTTAATTGTCAATTTGATTTGTTGAAGGTCTATATCCAGATCCGTTTTGCCAAGCGGGAGAGATCCTGAACTTGCACTGCGAAACATGCAAATGTATCTACCCAGGTAAATGGAGCTGCATAGACAAGTTTCCGGAGAAGTGGAGCTGCCTGAATTTCAGAAATAAAAGAGGTTCGTGACATGACTTACAGGGAGAGCGCCAATTTGAAACCGTCAATTTTACCAAGTATTTGTAAGACACTCTCTTTGAGTATCGATTCAGACCTTTCTTGGCACCAGAAACAAGAACCACTTGTAAGAGACGCGCGATTTTACAAATACTTTGTAAAATGACTCAGACCTCACCCCAGCAACAAAAAACAAATCCTTACAAGTGTTTCTTTTTTCTGTTCTCAGACGTGCCGGTCCCGTCCGATCTTGGAAGCACCCCGTGTTCCCCGAACGATTTCTTCGTGATCGACTGCAACAGATGCTACTGCAACGTCGATCGGTCGGGGTACGTGTGCACGGAAAAGCTGTGCCCCCTGAGGCCCGCCGAAAGTGATGGGAAAGGGACCGCCGTTTCGGAACGAACCCCCGACAATAACGTCGCAAATGTAACGAGCGTGGATGTACCGTTGAATGGGATCGACGATCGTAATAATCGAAATTAGGTTTTTTTTTTTTTAATTGAAGAAGTATTGCATGTAGGAATGTAGCTATTTATAAAAAAAAAACATTTCTTCAGTCGTTTCGTAATCTATTTCGAATTGCTTTGTTTTGTATTAATTTTTAATAAAAATTAAATATTTTAGTATTTCGTTTTTGTATTGGAAGTGTTTCTAGGTCAAGGATGCTGTGATATCATGCACATGACTGTATTTGTCGCCTTAGTTGAAAAAAGGTGTTGTACAAGGTGATTCAAAATTGTCTCCCGACATTTTCAGGGTGAATAGAACATCAACAAATCAGGTCACCTTTACATGTAAATTTTTCTCCAAAAGTCAATAATAAGAGGGGTGAAATCCATTTCAAAGAAGACCTTCTTCAAGATGGTCAACTTTAAAATGGCTTTCTCTAATATGAGCATCTCTACATTGGTCATTCTTTGAAATGGGATTCTACGAGATGACCCCTTTTGACATGGACAACATTCCATCATAAGAGTGATCATCTCTAAGCTGACGCCTGTTGCTTCTAACTGAAATTAATATGTCGTCATCAAAACAATCTCAAGAAAGGCCATCTTAGAGAAGCTTATTCCAAAGAAGGCCATCTCAGAGAAACCCATTTCAACGAAGGCCTTCTTTAAGATGGTCAACTTTAAAGTGGTCTTTTCTAATAGGAGCATCTCTACAATGGCCATTCTTTGAAATGGGATTCTCTGAGATGCCCTTCTTTGAGATAGACAGCATACCGTCATAATAGTGGAAGACTTCCATCTCTAAGCTGACGCCAAGTTACTTCTAACTGGAATTAATATGTTGTCATCAAATCAATTTCAAAGAAGGCGATCTCAAAGAAGACCGTCTCAAAGGAGTACTGTTTGGCTTCTGAGCTTGAACCGCGCCATCCTTTTTTCGGTCTTGCGGTAGAGCTATAAATGACGGCAGAAAAAAGTCCCTATCTAAGAGCAGCCAAGAAGGAATACCAACGAATAACTGCCCCTAAAGTCTTCTAGTGACATTAATGAATTTTTTTTTCGCATCCACATACTGTCGACCCTTCGAATGTTCTTTGAGAGCGTGAAAACTCGAACTGACAAGATGAAATCCTTCATATCTTAATCCCAATGAACACTAAAGTTAATTTTACAATTTGCTAGAAAAGACTGTGTACACCAACACCACCCCCACATATTTTGTACAATACAAGGAGAATCATGTTGACAATCTTTTAAACCATAATTTGCTTGGCTAAGCAATTAATGGAGATAGCATGCGGTCTTTAGTTTTTGCTGATCAATAACAAGTAGTTTCAAGTCGAAATATTAGGGTTTTGTCTTAAGTAAATCCAAAAGCAACGTTTGCGTATTGATGGGCGGCGTTGAGACCTCCTGGGGGTAAAAACTGAAAAAATAGACTTCCACGGCGCATTGCACCCGCCAAGTCATGTTAAGGCAAAACGAAGAGCAAAGTTATATTTGATTTTGCAAAACGTAATCGCCCAAACAGTTGAAGACCACCTGTCATGATTCTACCAGCCGCAACCCCATACCTTCAATCTGTAAGTTCGATGCTCTAAGGGTAAAACATCATCAGCACTGTTGTCCCGATTAATCGAAAGCTCAAAGATACCTGGCCCTCATGTTCGTTTCCTCCATGATCGGCCTCTCTTCCTATTCCAATGGACTTATGACCTTAGAACCTTATTTGGCTAACATAAACGTCTTTGATTCTAGAGTTCTCCACCGTGTAGGAAATTTGTAGAACTTGACTTTTCGATCATTTCGTCATGATCTCCTTCAGAACTGATTTTCATTTCTATACGAAGGGTTGACAACCCTTTCACCCCATTTATTCTGTCTACAATATATTGAATAATGAAACCAATGCCGACAACGCCTCTTGCGAGTTCTTGCTTGTTTAGTGACTTATTGATTGTGACGTCAGCCATGTCGGTATTTTATCAAAAAATTCTGACTTTGTAAAGACCCTCCAGTGAGCACCATCTCATCTTCATTTTAAGTAATGGAATTTATTACTGTAAAGGTTAAGGCCCTTTCACCTCCAATGATTTTAACAAAATTAAATTTACAGAACTTAAAGCTACTAAATTAAAAAAATTGTAATTTACATCATCATTTCACTTTTTTAAATTTTAACAAGTTGGGTGGATTCGGGTTCGGTTCGTTCCTGGACAGCTGCCGGAATTGTCCTCTGATCATCTCGGCCTGCGATGTCATCCTCAGATCGACGTTGAACTCCTTCATGGTATCCTTAAAAATCGGATAGAGTTCGTCAAGGACACCGTGATCGAGCGTCGGAAACATGTGATGCAGGGCGTGATCTCCGAAATTCGTCAAGACCAGGTAATGGGACCCGGTTATATCAAGTCTGTCTACAACAGAGTCCAGTTGGGCTATTCCCCAATCCTTTTCCTTCCTGGAAAAACGAACGATATTAAAACATACGTTGCAATTGAGGACTTCAATTCAATTTTTCAGTTATTAATCTATAAAGCAAAGAAAAACATTTTTGAAGAGAACCAAACATCCTTGAAACGGCCAAAGCGAAACTGGAAGTATATCTTAACTGGAGTTGGTCTTAAGGTTCTTTCATTTTTCAGGGAAAACTTGTTGCCAAACAAACTTTGAGGTATTCGATTAAAAAACTAATTTCTTTTTTAAATTTCCTAAAAGTATTTTACCTTGGTGTGTCACCATCGTGAAAAATTTCCGGATGATGATGAGCCGCGTTAAATCCGACGAATCCAAAGTGAAGACTTCCGCACATTACGATGAACGTCCAAAAGGCTATGGTAATCAAAAGGCTTTGCCCTCCAAGAATGTACATGGCCAAAGGAAGCGTGAACGGAATCAAATCGGCCTTGCTGAAAATGCGTGCGTCGTTCGTTTGGAGAAAGCTGATCATTCTGAAAAGAAAAGAAAAAATATTCAATTAGGTCTCAATTGGCCATGAACCGGTATTTAGTATAAATTACCCTTTAATAGCGGACGTGTGAAAGAGAAACATCCAAAATATTGGGGCATACACCCACGACAAGTACTTGACGATCATTTTTTTGGTGGTTTTGGGAAAATATTCGATTAAAGGTTCGAAAATTAGCATCTCCAAATCAATTATGGTGTTCGTAAACAGATGGTGGCTTAATACGTGGGATATCCTCCATTCTCTGCAAAAAAAAATTCATAATAAATAAACGAAAAACCAAAAATTAAGCTATTGCTTTCAGTTTTGCGTTTCTTATCGTTCGCTTGAACTTCTGTGTAAACAACCAACTCAACCAAATCGCGAATATCTCACAGTGACCTGTCGGACACTTTGAGTGAACAACAAGGAGAGAAGTTAACTTAAAAGTAGTTTAATCGCATGTTAACTTTTTCTATACTTTGGGTTATTGCTTGCTTCTTGAAAACAATTTGAATGATTTTGAATAAATAAAGCAGACAATATGAGCTCACTAGCCCTATACGGTGTAAAAGTAAAACCTGAGAAAGGCTTGCTTCTGAAATTATTGATCTATACATTTTCATTCTTCTTATTATTCTTTTTATTGGTGTTGAAAATTATTTGGCTAAGTCTTAGTTTCCCTACTCATTTTCATCCTTTCGTTTTGCCAGCATTTTCCAAAACACTAACATTAAAACTTGGAAGCAAAAGGGTCTTCTTTAAAATATTCTTCTTTACATTTTTCTTTCTTCTTCTTATTCTTTACTAACGCAACTAATTCTGGCAAGTCTCCTAACTCGTTCCATCCGTCGCTACTATTTACTAACTTTGCTTTCCCAGCATCTTCCAAAGCATTAACTTTAAAACGTGGAAACTTCTTCTTTTTATTTTTTATTCGCCTGCAACTCCTTTGGGCAAGTCTTTCCCTCTCTTAGCTCTTTTATGTATCCATTTTCATCCCTATTTGCTGACTTTGCGTGTCCATCTCCTATTTTCTCGCTTAAGTATGAGGCTTCTACATTGACAGTTTTTTCTTCGTTGTATCCAAATCGTCCTGTGAAGGAAATCGTTTTATGTAATTATGATATAATTGGTAATCATTAGAAGTGAAATCGTGAAAGACTTCCTCCTAAAGAATACGTTCATTTTTACATTTCTTTTCTGTTTTCTTTTTGTTATTTTTGATTGATGCTGTATATGATTTGGAAGAGTATTGCTTCTTCTAGCATCTTCCCCCATCCATCCATGTCCATTCTAAGTTATAATTTCAAACTTGGTATCCTCAGCGCATTTTTAGAATATTAACCTTTCATCTTAGTTTGGCAATTCCACGTTGATTTTCTTCATTCATGGATGGGAAATCTCTTTATTTGTCATCGATTGGAAATGAAGACTTCTTGTATAAACTTTATCCGTCCTTCTTTATTTGTGCTGAAAATCACTTGGGCAAGTCTTAGCCTCTTCTAGGGTCTTCCTCTTTCAATCTCAATCCCTCTTTACAATTTACTGACTTCGAATTCGCAGCATCTTCCAAAGCACGTTGCAATTCATAACGCCTAGATTGACAGTTTTTTATGCAAATCGTTCGTTCATTTAGATGAATGTTACTTCTCCCTCTATCGATGTCTGTCATATTATTCCTAGATGGATAATCTCTGTGAGAAGCAAGAAGTTTTTTTGTTCTTCTTTTTATTCATTGACAGTGTCTGCAGCTCATTTGAACCACCATTCCAAGCGAGAAGTATTCGACAATTTCCTACTAGCTTAGTTTGCAATTTCTACGCCTCTTTATTTCCAAAAATATTCGCCTTTAAATTGTTCCTCTTCTTCTACTTACGAGATATTTAAATGAAGATGCTTTGGTTCTGATCCCTCTTCCACTAGGTTTTTCGTCAACAACTCGTTTAAGTTCCAAACTTCAAAACTGATCGAGAAGACGTAGTCGATTGGTTATTTCATATTGTTGCTGCTGCGATCGACTTACTAAATGATTTCCTTTTTCGATAACTCTGGTAAAGAAGTAAACCCCCACTATCGTAAGCGTTCAAGAAGGAGATGAGAGCAATAACACCTGCCTATCTAGAAGTGTTGCTGCTGTAGGGGAATACCCACAACATGCCTTATTAATTTTGTTTTCACTTTGTTGCTCGAATATTATAGAACGTCAGTGTAATCCGAAAACCAAAAAGATTTTAACGTACTTCCTCTTTTCCTATACGAAAAGAAAAAGAGCTTTTGCGTTTTGGGGACGCTAAAAAGGCTTCCGCATTAGATCTGGAAAGTTGAAAACAGTGAAGATTTTCTTTCTATTTCTCGACTCCCAGTAAAACCTAAAATAACCAAAACCATTCTCGCTTACCTATAACTCATCAAACTGAAGTTGAAGTAATACATCCTCACATTGTCCCTGCGGTGAAAATAATTGTGGGCGGCTATAGTTACGCAAGCCAAAAACACCCCCGCCAAAGCCCCAAGGAAACAACTCCGAAACCGACAAGCCAGAATCGAAACCGCAAAAACCAAACCCAACAGCAGGTCCGTGTACAAGGCCGAGCGACTCACGCCCTTCTTCGGAAGGCCCTTCAACACAACCGCCACGCGCCTCTTCAGCGTCCTGTAAAAACCATCCTCTTCGAAGGTGAATGGGGAAAACCTCGGCGTTTCCACTTTTCGCACGTGAAACTTCGGGAGCATGTTTTCGGCAACGCCGTAAAGATGATGCGTTTCAAAAGCCTCAGTTATATCCGTACCCTAATACATATTAAGAATTGACTGCAAGAGAATTTCGATTGTCCCAAATAAATACCTTCGTCATTTCAAGCCATTCGGGTCCACCTGGATGGCGCTTTATGAAGGTCGTCAGGTCGTAGAGGTCGTCGTGAATGCGCCAAAGACCTTCGGCCCCATCGCTTTTTCTTCTGGCATCTAACCAATGATGGCTGTTTATGTTTTTGGTTGGGGCATCGGTTAGTGGAATCTTGAAGCCTACTGTGCCCAAATAGATGGGTTCTTCTGAATTAGGCGGCATTGTATTTTGGCCTTTGAATTTGATTGACGCACTGGAACGTAATAGGGGAATAGAGACGGGACCAAAAATAATAATGAAGGACATAACAATATAAGAAAAGAGGAAACGAGACAGAAATTTTCAATTTCTTTAGAAAAAATAGGTAATCCATTTAATAGGAAAAGTGCTAGAAAATGATACCCACCTATTCGTTAGTAGTTCATTCAACTTGCACTCACATCAGTTTGCGAGAATAACCTCTTCTGTACCTATTTATTATTGCATCAATTACTGATAAGTGTCGACTGAGATTAAGATGCAAGTCTTTGTTTATTCACACCAAACCAGAGTGATGTTTTCAATTAATTTTATCAATTTGCTGATCAGAGGGCCGTGTAAACACCCAAGCAAGCAAGCGGAAAAAATCACTGATTATCTTTTCGCATTTGAACTTGGTTCGTACAAATCGTTATTTCATCCAGGCGAAAATCAACATTTTTGCAAGTGAAAGGTTTCGGATCACCCGCGAACGTGCGAACTCTGCTTTAAATGAATTGCATTAATTAATCAGGTTGCGCAAAGGAAACAAGTTTTATTGATAAGGGAAATATATTGCACATTTCCAAATTTTTCGGGCATATTTTTATGACCTTTTTAGCCTTTATCGGTTCCAATTTAAAAATGTATTTAATCGGTTCATGTTTTACGTGGTCATGATTAATTGCAGGATTAAATTTCGTTTTAGAATTGCTGGTGGGATTTACAATGAACTTCGTGATTTCGAAACGTACACTTTCACCCATTACGATGAAGCTCAAAACTTTACCGTCCAAAAGCATATATAAATGGTCAATGGAAAAATGTATCAATTTCTTAAAGAAATTGAAGATAAGCGAAAGACAATTTGAACAAGCACTTTTTTTATCTTTTGCTTGTCGGTTTCTTCGGGAAAATATTTTCCTTTTCTTTTAAATTCCAATCTTCATCCGAAACCAAATCAATATTATCCGTTTCCTTCCATCTCATCAGGGTCCATGCTGTCCTCTTCTTATGTTTGCTTTAAAATTTGCGCTCCGTTATATCGCAGATCTTCTTTTTGAAATCATCTTATTCTAAAACTTTTGCCACTGTGATATCGACGTGGTCATCCTTCTTCTTATACATCGTTTAGTCCTTTAGTTATGAGAGTCACTTTGGTTCACTTCCTTCTCAGGTGAAAAGAGAGCTACTTCCCCAAAAGAACCATCATCACTCAAATGGGAATTCTAAAACCATTGGCTGAGTTTTGTAAACGGTCAACTTGCACAAAATAGTCAAGTCAATGGACAGATATGGGTGAATTTCCCAATTAATTGCTGATTGCGTAATGATTTAATATGTTCGTTCTTTGTTAAAAACTGATTTTTTTTTTCTTTTCCAAAAACCAATGCAACAGAAGCTGCAACTTCACAATTGACAGTTATGAATGCTGGCTCTTTTTCCGTTCAAAATCGTCTGTTATCCTTTCCTTTACGTCAATCATCTTTTGTTTCCTTCTTTTTTTCGTCAAACGTCTTCTGTCTTGTTTTATTTAATTAGATTTCAAGATTGACTTTTTTAGACATAATTCTAATTTCACCATCCAATTTATAAGACCTCATTAAAAAAGAGATATTTCGGTCGAATTATTTAAACATTCTCTTTTGTTAATTCTTATTCTTCTTTAATTCTACAAAAATATGTATAGGAGTAAAAATTTATCGCAATTTAGGTGCACTCACAAAAAAATATTTTCTACGAAAAAGAAAAACTAAAGATAAAGCAACGTTTTTGAAAAGACCAACAAGAGATGCATAACAGAAAAAAAAAACAAAAACAAATGTGATATTCCATGAAAAGAAAAATAAATAAATGACGATCTGAAGAGACGCATGACAAAAGACAAAGACGATCGAAAGAGAACAAAAAACGATTACAAAACATAAGGACGATCTCAAGAGATAAAATAATCACACAGAAAAAAGGCAAACAAGAAAAAACGAAAAATATATAAAATATTTAAGAAGATTGACCGCAGAAAAAAAAGAAAAATGAGACAAAATAATTTCCTCAAACAGAACAAAAGACGAATAACAAGAAAAAGCAAAAGAAGGTTGAAGAAACAAACATGAGATGAATACCAAAAAAGAAAAACAAAAGCAAATGTGATTTTCCATGAAAAGAAAAGACGAATAAATGACGAGCAGAGAAAAACACGATTATAACACATAACGACGATCTAAAGAGATAAAAAAATAATTATCTCTCAGATTTTTTTCTAATCATGTGTAAATTATACAGAAAGAACAGTAAAGTTTGATACATATAACGTTGCAGTTATGCGTTTTGTATGGTTAGGCTGCAACTTCGCATTTGTCAGTTATTATTCCTCGACTTTTTTCATTTCAATATCGATAGTCTTTTGTTTTATTTTTATTCGCCAGTCGACTGTTGTTTTTGTTTTCGTCAGTCATCTTTTGTTTTACCTTTTCATTGTAATTAGATTTCAAAGCTGACTTCTTTTTAGACAAATTTGTTTCTGGTTTGATTGGATTATTTAAATATTTAATAATTTTGTTGTTAACTCTTCTTATTTTTCTTTAGTTTAGTTAGATAACAAAAATCTAATATAATTTAGACACTCTGAAAGGTTTAAAGTTGAAACTAAAAAGTTTTTCCCTCTCGTCTAATATTTTATTTTATTTTTTCACTTAGTGCAGATATTGTTAGGTTTAAAAATTAAAAAAGAAACTTCTTTATTTTCCTAAAGCCAGTGTATCTGTGTTTGAGTTATTTCAAAGAAAAAAACTTTGTGTAAATATATAGGGAGGACAGAAAAATTTGATGACGTTGCAGCTACGTTCTGCCTTCACATTTTGAATCGTTGGGCTGCAATTTCGTACTTGTCAGTCATTATTTTCTATTTAAGAGAAGGAAACAATGACGAAGTTGTTTAGTAAAGAAACCACATATTGAATAAACAAATTAAAAAAAAAAACTTGAATAAAAAAAGTAAATAAAAGGATTGTTTATGGCTTTTTACTGTCTTTTAAAAACTAACTTTTAAAAACTAATTATTAGTGGCGCGTTGTGGGTTTTGTTGGAACTTGATACACTTTTTATGCAAAATAATTTTACGAAGCGAACATGGATAAACCTATGCAAATATTCATGTGGTTTATCAGAGAAATACTAAATGAATAAATGAATAAATATTGTTGTGTTAAGTCAATGCTCGACTAAATTTAAAAAAAAAGACAAGATTTTGGCAAAAATTTTCCTCATTTTGCGAGCATCTATTTCTCACATCTACAGTAAAAGAAAGTAGGTAAAAAATTCAGTAAAATGAAAATAATGAAAAATCATTTATGGTTTACGAAAAACAAACACCATTTACACACATTTATTTATTTATTTTTTTCATCAACATTTGTATATAACACAAAACAGTACAAATAAGTGATCTAAGTAAAAGGTTACCACCTAACCATGTTTCGTACCCTGATATTTCGACAACGGATACAATTTCTCCCATTCCAAATAACGTTTCTCGTACAGATTTTCCCCCAGCACCAGTTTATTCCCGATGTCCAAATATTTTTGGCTCTTAGTTGTGAAGGGCTCCCACTTTGCATTATCCAACTTATCCACCACTTCCGGCGTAGGATTCCTAAACACAAGCAAAAAATACCAACATCGTATCCATCAAGTCAATTCTTTTCATTACCCGAATTTGGCAAAATTGGCCCACAGCGTAGTCAACTTATCCACGGTAACCGTTTCAGGATCGCTGTCCTTAAACTGCGGAAACAGCGTCGAAATATAAAACAAGTAAATTAAATCATCGTGGTGGGAAGCCCCTAAAAATCGTAGCTGCATTTAATCTGTTTCAAAAAAAGGAATGGAAAACTCAATACCATAAGGCACGGTGTTGTTTGTATCAGGCAGATAAAAATGGCTGTATCTCCCTTTGTAATTAAATCGATAGTAATAAACAGGTTCGGGGTTTTTCTCGGCCAAAATTTTAGCGGCCCTGTTTACGCCGAAACCGATGAGGCCGTCGGAGTAGAGCTGGGCGAGGGCCGGAAGCGAAGAGTTGTCGATTTTCTTGTCGGAAAAGTAGAAACTTCTGACGCCTTTGCTGACGGCCTTCGAGGTGTCCGTGTCTCTTTCGTAGCCGAAGGCGATTGGGGACACTTTTTCGAAGTTTGTGTCGAGCTCGTTGAGTAGACTCTCGTTTCCAATCACATCTATCAAATTAAAATCGCTTAGCTAATACTCTAACTCTAACGTAATTTTGATTTAAAGAAATAGGTACTAATAATATGGGTGACTTGCGTCGGTTAATTATTTGGGAATTCCCTGTAGGTAGCTCTGGAGTAGAGGTACGTATACCTCTACTAATTTCAAAATCTGCTCATTTGGGAATTCCCTGCAAATCTTAATGTACCTATTACAAAAACCCTGTTTTGTTAATTTGATGACCTTCTCTTTATCTACACAAAAAATAATTGTAGAAACTTAAAATGTACATAAATTCCAATATAAATCAAGAAATTATCGAAAAGTCGCAAAAAAGTCACAGTCTCAGATGTCAAAATATGTGAACGTGAAGGCCAAAGTCGCTTAGACTGTGAATGTTTTCCTTATCATCTAAATCCGACTAAAAGGAATCAAAATAAAACGTGACAATAAAAAATAATTGTAATACGTAATTTATCTAATTTTTTAATCAAGTCTGATCTCAAAAATCACAAGTTTAACTTAATTTGGGAATCCCCTGCATATCTTAATGCATTGCAGAAATCTGTTTTGTTAATTTGAGGACCCACATAAAAACTAATTTTCTAGATAAATAAATAAATTCATCAATTCAAATGTAAATCAAGAAATTGTAAAAAAAAGTCGCAAAAAAGTCACAGTCTCCGGTATCAAAGTCTGTAAACGTAATTAGACATAGTCGCTTAGACTGTGAATCATTTCTCTTACGAATTAAAGTCAACTTTTGTTAAAATGAAAAAGTTTGTACCTAATACCTAATAGCTATATTTAACCTCATTTTTTAGGGTTAAGATTTACATAAATAGAAATATACATAAATGAAAAAATTATCGAAAAGTCGCAAAAAAATCACAGTCTCAGATGGTGAAGCCTGTAAACGTGATGGATAAAGTCGCTCAGACTGTGAATCGTTTTCTTAATAAATTTAATTAATCTCCTTCTATCCTTATAAAACGTTATCCGTTTATTACCCGTAGTTTAAAACGATATTATTATTTTTTTAATCATTGAAATGTTTGTCTTCGACAAACCTGGAGTGTGCCTCTTAATGAAAACGCCCCGTCTGAGGTTACAGAACGAAATAATCCTAACGCCAGTGAAGATGAAGCTACATTAGAGCAACCAATTTATCCAGGAAATCCAGAAAACGCAGGAAATCCAAAAAATTAAACAAGTACAGTTGAAGAAATGGACATATCACTTCGAAGCTGTTCAAATGCCAGCTTCATAGTACAGCCCTATATAATATTTGTCCTATCCCAAAGGGCACTCGAAAGAAGAATAAAAGGAAGAGAGGAAAAGCGGCTATTTTCACACCGTCTCTCAAGGACGAATTGGAGCAATAACATGAAAATTCAAAATTCTGTGAAAAGCCAAGTCGAGAAAGCCACTGTCTACCTCAAACGAATCAGAAAGTACCATTAGGCCCGATATTTCAGTCATGGTTTAAGTTTGATCTTCAGTTTATTCCCATAGTAACTGAAGCTTAAATTTTAACCATGACAGAAATACCGGGACCTTAGTGACAAGGATGATCTTGTCTATGCAGTTTGCAAGACAGCGTTCTCCAAGTCGAAGGCTAACGAAGGTTGGGTGCAGTTTCGTCAGTGTTACAAATCACGCACCACGACTCACGACACTTAGACTGTGAATAATTTCTCTTACAAATGAAACCAAAAATTAATTTTTTAAATTTACTTAGAATACGAGAAACCAAGGCGCCATTCATAAATTCAAAAATATTTAAAAAATTATAGAAAAGTCGCAAGAAAGTCACAGTCTCAGGTGTCAAGGTCTATAAACGTAACAACCATAATCAAAAAAATCAAAAAAAAAGTTGTCGGGGTGGCTAGTCACTCATATATTCACCTCACGAATTGAGGAAACACAGAAAATCCATTTCGAAGGAGCTGGTATGAATCCGATCACAATCTCTCTCACATAAAACCCAATGCAGCAGAAGGAGATTCGAACCCATACCTATAATTGCCAGGCCAAGCAACAAACCCATTGCCAGAGGACCCAAACAACTCGGCCATGCAACTACTATTATAATACCTAACTGTATTTAATTGTTGAATCAGTCAGATCTCAAAAGTCACTTTGTTCGCTCGATTGGGAATCCCCTGCAAATCTTGGGGCATTGCCGAAATCTGTTGTGTTAATTTGAGGACTTTTTTAAATTCAGTCATTCAGACTTACTTCCTTTTCATTATTACAATTCATTTTCAAAGTGAACGTCACAGTCTGAAGTCTCACGATTTACAAATAAAAGTGTCGTCGCTTTGATGAGAACATCCCGATTATATTAAATTTGGGTTGGGTACTTACTGTACGCCCTTCCTCCGAATTCATCAGCGGTAATGCCCAGTATAACTGGTACCTTTTCAAATTGCCCGTTCAAGACGAGTTCAACAGGGTGGGCTGTCAAAAATCTCGATTGGCCGACATCCGGTTCGATGACGGGAAGCCATCTCCAAATGGGATCCCTTCCAAACTCCTGCAGAATGCAAACAAAAAGCAAACGTATAAAATCACGAGAGACACGTGAGTTTTCTGCATCTACGAGGTGTAATCCAAAAATTTTGGGCCATTGAAAGAGTCTTGTTAATAACGTCATTATTTTTTCCTTATATTTTCTTAAGCACCATTTGGCGACTATAAAAGAAGCGAAAGCGTCCTTACAATAGCTGAGGAAACATCGGCGCAAGTCAAATAAACAAAATGCAATTTTGGGCAACATTTAGGTTGCGAGAAAAAAAGAGGAAAGCAAACTCACATCAAACCCAGACAAGGAATTTCCCAACTCTTCAGCTGGCTTCGTCTTCAGACATTTGACTATGTTGGACGCTGTATCATCTGGACAGTTGACCAGTCTGGCCTGTCTTTTCGCCATACTTAGTTGATTGGTCGAGATTGGCATGTTGCCCATTGAAGAGCCGCTCATGGCAATTGCACGATGGAATAATCCTGTAAAGAGACAATCAATGCATAACGGGATGACTGAAACAACAGAATACACTGCGTTTCCCAACCAATAGTAAGACTGTCGCAGCCGCAACCTAGCAACATAAGCGAGTAAAAAAAAACTGTAAGAACCATCAACCAAACACAAGACAACAAAAAACAAACTCCTCCCTTAGATATCCGGTTCTAAATTGATGGAAAAAAAATTGATATTTACCTTTTGATAAGGGAGAGACGAGATGCAAGGTAATACTTGCCCCTCCGGCACTATAACCTACAATGGTGACGCAATCGGAATCACCACCGAAGGCAGGGATATTATCCTTCACCCATTTAAGCACTTGAACTTGATCTTTAAGGCCATTATTGCCTGGAGCTTCTCTATCACCAGTACTCAAAAAGCCTAAAAAAAATTCCATTAAGAACAAGTTGTATAAAAAATATGAGTTTCAAGAAGAGCATGAGGCAGTAAAATATAGTCACCCAGAGAACCCAGTCTATAATTTGGAACGACCAGGACAATATCTTGATCAAGAAGATATTGAGGTCCTTCGATGGAGCTCTGCCCGGACACGCTGTAGAATCCACCTGCGTGGAAATACACGATGACCGGGCGTTTTACTGGATCGTTTGGTTTTGGCAGCTGAAAAAATTGGATTTGAAAACCGACATGCTTAAGTGAGAAAAATTTTTTGGGTGTTGCCCTTACTTTGGTGGTGTAGACGTTAACGAAAAGGCAATCCTCGGAAACGGGACTGTGATCGGGTTGGGGGCACGAAGCTCCATCTTGTGTTGCGTTATAAATCCCGTCCCATTTTTCTACAGCAGCGGGGGGCTGAAAAATACAATTATTTTGGCTAACGTAAAAATTTATTGATTTACTTCTTTTTTTATTTCTTTCTTTTCATCCTTCTCTGTGTTCTTTACAGTAAATGTTTTGTTTATTTACTTTCTATTTTTTTTATTTTTCTGTGCGTATTTTTTTTGTGATCGTCTTTTGTTTTTTTTTTTATACAATTAAAACAAGAATACGCTCTTCATCACTTGGACTATTATTTACTTTTACTTTTACTTCGACAGTTTCAATTTGATGTCTATATTCAATTTCATTAGGTGTTAGTCTTTTTTTTTTATACAGGGTGACTGTTAATTAACCTAACAATCACTAAAGAAGGCAATGTGCTAGAGTATGGGAAAATTTTTTTCCTACTTTAGTTTTCCAGAAATAATTAATCAAAAATTAGCCCCAAAACGACGATGCCCCCCCTAGTTAAAAAATGGACGAGCACTTGAACGAAATAAATATCCTCATAAAGTTTTTTTTTTTATAGTTTTATGACACGGCGGTGTGGCATCGTGAACTTGACAAGTGTAATTTTACGTCAACTCCGTTTTTAGCTTGACGATCCGTTGCCGTCAAATCACGTGAAGTTGATTATTCCACTCGAAGGATAACGGCAGCCCCACTTTGAACACCTGCTCTGAAGGTAAACAAATAAATCACTAAAACGAAAAATGATTCAAATTGTCGTGTTAAGAATTCGTTCGCACGCAACGTACGTACTTGCGCTCATGTCTCGAACGCCATTCATACTTTTATGGAATATTCCTTTGTGTTGCTCGAAAAACCGACTCTGTTTGGTTCGCGCCGAATGGTTCGCGCACTGCTCTAGAACAGCTCGTGAATACCTCGTACGCACTTGACAAGTTGTTGTATTTCATATTCAATTACATGTTTAGCGTGGACATGTGTACACAGCTTATCACTTACGACATTTAAAACAGCTGTACAAAATAAGTTTTATATCGCTTCGTTTCCATGCGAAATGTAGGCCAAAGATTTTACAGCTGTTTTACAGTTTCAATGAAGCACGAACTATTGTCTAGCCTAATAAAAAAACAACAAAAGCATGGATTTGTTTAAGCGATTAAATATAATCGTTGTCTTGTCGCGATAATTATTTATTAGTAATTTTACCTAAATCAGTTTCTAGTAATCTTGTCTAACTGTGCTTACGAGATTTCCAAATAACCCCAGCAATTTACATTTTCTCGTAATCTGCAGTATTTTAGAAATGACTAATAATTACGTCTCGAAAAAGAAACAACTTACAATTAGATTCCGTTCCCAGCCATTAAACGTGCAATAAAACGAGTTGAAATATGTGTCAAACGAGTGGTAGTCAACAAAAAGCTTTTGTACTGTCGCGTTTATAAAACGTGGCTGCGTCATACGTATTTCGTACGCAGTGCCAGAGTTTGATTTTGGGGTAATTTTTTAATTAATTATAAAGTATTTAGAAGTTTTTTAAAACATTTTTTCCATACTCGCGGACATCGCTTCTTTTACTGGTTCCATTTTATCGGGTTAATTAACAGTCACCCTGTATTAATAAGAGAAAATTAAGAAGAATAGTAATTGATTGTTTATTATTTTATTACTGTTTGTCTATATTCATTTCTCATTTATTATTATTATTTATTTGTTGTCTTTTTTAACATTTTTTTAGTTCAATAAACGTCGACCTATTTGACAATCAAAAGTACTTTTGACTGTCACTTTTCTCTGTCGATTTTATGAATTTTTTCAGTGAATATTATTAGGCGATAGTTTATTTCTCAAGTCAGTAATAATAGGTTATTAAAACAATAACAATTGATTGTTATTATTTTATTCACGACCTACTAGCCTTGACGAAACAAAGCTTTTATCCGGCCTGGACAATATTCTATTTAACGCAAATTTTTAGCGTTTTGGCGCTGTTTACCCAAGATACACCATAAATAAAGAAACAAAACAATGACTAGAAAACTATAATTGAGTAAGATGCTACAATAGTACTTTGTAAAAATCTAGCAAACATAGCTTTAGTTGAAAATGGCGTTACGGATATAATTTGTTTCCAATTTAATTTTTTTGAGTAAGTGACGCCAGCGGCGAAACACTTAAGCCAATGTATTGCACAGGTCGGATAAAGGCATACTGTGCCGTGAAATCTAGTAGGTCGTGATTTTATTACTTTTATTCATTTGTTTTGGCTTTTGTTTTTAACATTTTTGGTTCAATAAACGTCCGTCACCGCATCTCTCAATTTGACAATTAAAGTACTTATTGGTAACTATCAATTTGACAGTCTCAATCTGATGCATTTATTCAATTTTTCCAGTGTTTTTTATTGAGCGATAGTCATGTTTTTCGCAAAGTATTAGACAATTAAAACAAGAATCACAATTGGTCGTTTTTTATTATTATATCTGTTGCCATTTTTCAACATTTTGAGTTCAATAAACGCCCGTCATCGCATCTGTCAATTTGACAATTCAAAGTATATACTTTATTTATATTATTTTTATCTCTATTCATTTGTTATTTATTGTTGTTTATTTTTTGTCTTTTTACAACATTTTTAGTTCATTAAACGTCCATCGTCGCGCCTGTCAATTTACACTTATTTGACAGCTTCTATCTGATGTTTTCAGTCAATTTTTTCAACGATTTTTATTGGGCGACAGTCTTTTGTTTTTCACATAGCAATAATAATTAATAATAATAGGCACATTAAACAAGAACAATTGTTTGTTGTTCATTATTATTTATTTTATTTGTTACACTTAAAAGTGCATTTAACTGTCGGTTTGACAGCTTCTATCTGATGTTTTTCAACGACTTTTATGGGGCGACAGTCTTTTGTTTTTCACATAACTATATTAATAATAACAGGCAAATTAAATAAGAACAATCTTTTGTTGTTCATGGTGATCGTTTATTGTTCATTATTATTTATTTTATTTGTTACACTTGAAAGTACATTTAAGTGTCGGTTTGACAGTTTCTATCTGATGTTTCCAGTCAATTTTTTCAACGTTTTTTATTGGGCGACGGTCTTTTGTTTTTCACATAACAATAATAACTAATAATATAGGCACATTAAACAAGAACAATTGTCTGTTATTTATGATATTGTTTGTTGTTCATTATTATTTATTTTATTTGTTCCTACATATTTGTGGATTTAGTAACATTTATTATTTATTATTAATAACTTCTAATGAAAATACTTTTACATACTTTTTTAATTATGTACTCTAAGCACGTCAAAAAATTTGAAGCAACTCTGCACGTGAATTTTTGAGTTATTTTATTAGTTAATTATAGTTATTGGTAATGTAAAAGAAAAACACAGAAATAAACAAACGGACGTATTTTTTTAACAATAGTTATTAATCCGTCGTATTTACAATACATAGAACATATTACATGTCCCAGATTTTTTTTTTTTTTTGGCGGACGTAGTACATGCAATGTATTCACGGTTGATAAATCAACGAGCGCATGTAAAACAAAAAGAAAAACAAAAACAAAAGGCTGAGGCCTTTGTTGGAAACCTACCTGTTGCAAAAGAGAAACAAAAAAATGTATAGAGCCTAAAAATGACAAAGGAAAAAAACAAAAAAATAATTGGCGCTACAATCTACACTATTACACGTATTTCAAAATGAAAGAAAAACAAAAAAACTACGCTCTCTGTACGAAAACATTTAAAAAAAAATAAATAAGTTTTTAAAAGCTTGTTTTCTTTTTCTTAAAAACCTTCTTTCCTTCATCCTATCTTTTCCTTTGCGACTGTTTTGTATGAATGTTTTTTTTTGTTGCCACGTTTTTAACAAATTAGGAACACCAGACAGGTTTTAAATATTTAAAGATTTATTAAACGTTCATTCTTCAATCTCCGAAAATAAAATTTATTTATTTATCGCACGTTTACGACTTTGTTTTCATTTGTTATTTTGTGCAACTTGCATGGCATTTTAAACAATGATAACATGTCTATTTCTTTGTTTTTTCTTTCTTTTAAATTCAACTTTCTTTTTTCTTTAGTCACAGGAGCAAAAGATTATTTATCGTTTGTTTTTTTTTTAATTTGACCATTTTTCCTTCATACTTTTTTTTATTTCTCTGCGATTACCTTTCGTTTAATATTACAAAAGAATTAGTATTGTCTGTAAAGTAAAAAAAAATTCAGTACCAACCTGGAATCGAAGTTCATTTATCGGCGCTTTCGCATATCGCAAACCCCTGAAGGCGTAGATCGTTTTCCCCGATCGAGAAATTAAAAATGTACCTTTCACATCTCCCAAGGGAGTTGTGATCGTCGGTGGCACATGCGCACTGTGTTGGCTGGTTGTCTTGCTAACCGGAACCGGCTCTGGATTTGGGAAGGCGAGGACTACTCCAAAGAATAGGAACAGCGACGCTTGTCTTAACATAATTTTTCTAGGCGAATGGAAAAAAACAAGTATACAAACAAGCAAATGCCACTAAACTGATTGCATACCGAGAATTCCAAGAAAAGAAACTGATAATTCTATTATCGAAGTCACTTAAGATAATTTTGTTTTTGAAAACAATCCGGCAGATGCAATCGTTTTTGAAGGCATGCAAGAGGATTGTTGCAAGGACATGTATGTACGTAACTCACCTGGCTTGTTTATGGAGGATACATTCACGCACTGTCCTGCACAACACGAACAAGAAATGAGGCGAAATCGGCCGGCTCCTCCTTATATACCTTACTTGCGTTGCATAAAGGACTTTTGCGGCCGTCAAGTGAAGAACTCTTTAAATAATTGAGCCCAATTTGCATGCATAATCTGCAATTTCAATCTGTCCAAACGCAGAGGAAATGTTTGCGGTTTTAATCTGGTATTGCTTAGTTTTGTTTTATGCAAATGTCACAACCTTGATATAACAATCAAAAAATGTTTAGTTATAATCTTTATTTCTGAAGCCTTAGTGTGACAAAAAATAACGAACAGTTTTTTTTAAGAAAATAGAAGCTGTGACTTGTTAAACCTAACTAAAAAGTGACTGATACTCCTTGGCGATTTATTGGTAACAATTGCACTTGTCATAAAATAAAATTCAGCTGGCTCAGTTTCGTACGTCGTACTTCATTGTTTGTTTTTATTATTATTATTATCATGCTGTCATAAATTCACAGATGCTTATATTAGGGAGGGGGTTAGAATGAAAGACGAAGTGCTGAACAATAGCACGCGCTTGTGCTAGATCAGTTTTTCATTTTTGAGCAGTACCATTCAGATTTGGAGAATCAATCTCTTTTACAAAGAGATACCTACAGTTTTAATTAAAGACATAGGTTTTGAGACACCCTGTACTGCAAAATAGTCTCTTGTAAAGATTGGATAGCGGAAGCATTAGATTTATTCGGCAGAAAACCATGCTGAACGTGGCGTATTAGGTTATAATGATTAATAAAACTCCATAGACGTTTTAGAAAAGCATATTCTATAATTTTCGAAAATATTGACGTTAACGCAATTGGTCTGTAATTCTCCAGTTTCCAGGCTTTATAATATTAGCAAGAACTTCATTAAAACCGTAAGACTTCTTTTAATTGTAGATCTGATAATATGTACAACCTCTTCAACAGAACAATAACTCAAAAACATTGGCGACAAGTCAGAAATGTCTTTAAAATCGGTCATTACCGGTGCCTTAGGTTTTATAATATTGTTTGTTGTTGGATGAAATAGTCATTGAAGGATTCACTAACAACTATTGAATCTTCATAATAATGACCGTCAATTTCAATATTTATTGTTTTATGTTAGTATGTAATCCTTGTTTTAATTGAAAATGTTGTTTTTTTTTTCTTTTTAATTGACGCGCTCATAATTTGACTTGTACTTCAGTGAACTTTTCTTGTCAACAAATACAAAAATTGAAATCGTTGCATAATCCATTGCCTTTTGTTTCTCTTCTTTACATCTCTTTCTGATTTTTATTGTTCTATGTCAGTATGTAATGCTTTTTTCATTTAAAAGATTGCTTTTTCTTTTTAATTGATACGATCACAATAACTTGATTTCAACTTCAGTTAACCTTTTTTGTCCATAAATACAAAAAATTTAAATAGTAGAATAGTCGAATGCCTTTTGTTTTGCTTGATTTTTTCTTTACTCTCCTTCTGTTTTTTATTGTTTATGTCAATATGTAATCCTTTTTTGATTTAATTTTTTTTTCTTTTTAATTGAGACGATCAAAATTTGACTTGTATTTCAGTGAACTTTTCTTGTCAACAAATACAACAAATCAAAATCGTCACATACTCGATTGCCTTTTGTTTCTCTTAATTTACTTCTTTATTTTTATTTAATGAATTATCTCAAACGTACACAAATGCTCAACGTTTCTCTATCGCTTGATAGTTTCGTTATTTTCACTCCTGACGAAGCTATCAAGCGATAGTGAAACGTTGAGCATTTGTGCCATTTTTCAGTGTCCGTTTGAGATAATTCATTACACAATTTCACCGGACAAGAATCTATCTTAATTTATTTTTATTGTTTTGTTATTATGTAGTCCTTTAATTTGAAGGAGCATCAATAATTTTAAAAATCTGAAAAAAAACCTAAGCGAAACAGTGAAATAGTTGTTAGTCTTTTCATTTTTTGGCACACTGCTGGAAAATCGTCGACGTTGTTTTGTTTTTAATTCATTTTATTATTGGCATTTCGATGAGGTCTTCTTTTGTTTTGTTCTTTTCTCTATTGAATCAATTTTTCATTTATAGGTTTTTTCTTTGCTTACTGATGGTTTTTTATTTTATCTTTTTTTTTGCTTACTGATACTCTTCATTTTTCACCAAGCTTGCCAAAAACACGCTTGTCTATTGATTTGTTTTCTTTTGTTTTACTTTTTGCACTATTTAAATTAATTCTTCCTTTACAGGTTTTCTTTGGTTTCTTTTAATTTCCTTTTTTTGTCCAAGCTTGCCGGGAGGACGTATGTATAAATCACCAACTCATTTATATACCGTCCGCAGCGGCTTCATATATTTATTTTGTTTACCTTTTCTTCATATTCCTTGTTTATGATTTTGTTTTATTTTTTTTTAACGAGTCAGTTTTTTGTTTATAATTTGTTTTCCTTTTTTGCTTCAAGTTTCGTTTTTTTTTTTGCTTACAGATAGTGTTTTAATTTTCGAGCAATTCCCAGCCGAAGAAGCGTTGCTCTTATTTTTCATTTATTTATTTTTATTTTTTAAATTTAAATATACCCCAAGCTTTTAAGCTTACCGGGTATTGGCTTGTGATTCACGTAGAAGATTCATGCACGGCCCACAACGGCTGCGACCGACTTCCAGATGTTTATTTTAGTTTCTTCTTCATATTTCTCGTTTATTAATTTCATTTTGGTGTTTAAATCTCCGCAAAAAAGTCGATTTAAAAAAACAAAAGAAAAGTGATTAAATAAACAAGGTGATATGACAAACTATTTCCGGCCATTTCTTCTTTAGTTTATTTACCATTTACCTTATGAATGATTCTCTCGCGATGCATTAAATAATTTAAAAAAGTCCAAGAGAAGACAAGAGATAACTTGAAAACAAAAGGAACTGAAGGAAACAACAAAATAGAGGAAAATTGTTAGTCTTCATTTTCTTTTAACATTCACCGGAAAATTGCCAATATCCTTTTGTTTTTCGTTCATTTTATTGGTCTCACTTCGTTGCTGTTTTGTTTTGCTTATTTTTCCTATCGAATTATTTTCATCAGTTATAGATTTTTTTTGTTTACTGACAGTCGAGGAGGCGCTTTTCTTCTTATATTTTATTTATCTTATTTCATTGTATTTCATTACTTATATTTAAAAAAAAAGAAGCGCTTTTGTTTCCGCAAAATTTCAGCAAACTTCAGCGTTCTCATCGATTTTCGCCAACTTTTGAAGATTTCAGATGAAAGGATTCGATTAAAAGACAAGAGTGAGCGCGAAGTTTGAACAACGAATAAGAAATTGTAAAAAAAAATCGAATTTACCGTTTCCTTGTTATTCATTTATTTTTTAGTTTTTAACTAATCTCCACCGTACAAGAAGCGTTGATCTTTTGTTTTTTGTTCATCTTATTCTCAAATTATTATATTTCTGCAGAAAAAGATTTTCGAAATGTCTAAATTCTGTTTTGCTTCTTGTTCAACTTTTTTTTGTTTTTCACTGCTTCATATTTTTACAACTTTTCATTTGTTTTATTCATCTAAATTAGATTTTGTTTTTCATCCGTCTTTCTTTCACTAAAAATCATCGAATGTCTCTTGGTTTTCCAGATAAATTCCATTCAGTTTTCTCTCTTTGTTTTTCGTTCGTGTTTTGTTTCGTTATCTAATGCATCACATTTTTTTCTTTCTTTTTTTTGTTTCGACCGAATTAATGTTTGACATTAACTTTGTTCTTTTAAATTATTTATGAATATTTACACATTCATCGGAGTCCCGCCGATTTCTTGACATTTTCATTAATTTCTTATTTTTTGTTACGACCAGACAATCAAATGTGTAGTGCATATTTCACATGTTTGTCTTCGACATATCGACTGTTTCATTGAAACTGGGAAAAAGATGGCTGCAAGAGATAGCCATGGCACCTACCTACATAGGGTGAGTAAAAAGTATTGCACCAAGTGGAATTACACGTAAAAGGTTTGTCATTTGGTAGAATTAAATTATTCATAAACACTCATTTTTTTGACATATTTCATTTATTTTGTTCAACATGTATTTGCCGAATACCGCCATCTTGGATTTTTCTTAACGGCACAAGACTTAACGTATTTGCTTCGGAAATACGGAAAAGTACATCAGCAGGTTGATTATGCTAAAAAGTAATGAAGAAACAGTTAAACGGTTGCTATGACTTTATTTATAAACTAACGTGACATAACCTAATAGTATCGAAATTTGTTGCAATGTTAGGTCAAAAATCGGCCGCAGGATGTCGCGACCTAAACTATTTATTACCCAATATCATTCAGGCGGCTTCTTTTAAATAAATGTGCATCTCAAAAACACATAACATATTGAGTGTTCGATTATAAATACCCTAATTTTCGTTGCGGAATTTAATAACACAATTTGCAAGTAAGATGAAAATGGAAAGAGTTCAAAAACACCGTTCGACTTTGATTTGTTTTCATAAGAAACTCAAAGCAACATTGACATTAGGAAATAAGTCGTTACTTCCGGTGTCATTTCCGCACAATGAGAGTGTTAATTCGAGCGTTATTTTATTACACCACAAGGATGCTCAGATCGGGATAGGGGTAGAACGTTCGAGAGCGCATAGGAAACTTCTCCGCAGTGCGTAATCTGTTTAAATTGTCGTTCAAGTACAATTTTGCCGGCGATTTTCTAATTAAGAAACGTGGGGAGGAAAGTTACAGTGCCGTGGCCTGCAGAGCTCACGTCCAAATTAATTAGGACACCAAATTAAGAAGACTGTTGTTTTTTTTTCTCTCTCTGTGCGAATTCAAACGACGAAGCAACGTAAATAATGTCGTTTATTTTCGGATTTTACAAAAGTTTAATACAAAAATAAATGCTCACCGTCTTAATTCATAATAATACTTAATTATTTAAGACATAAATCACTTGATGTCGATCAAGATCTTGATCGAAAATGTTAGTGAAGTTACGAAACAATAGACTGACGGATCTTAGAATTTAATTTTTCAAATTAATCGTCAATCGTCAAGAAATAAGAAATTTTCAAAAAATAATGCTACACTACTCGAAAAATAAAAGTAGTCATTCTTGTTTGTTGGTGTATATACAGTGTGTCCCAGATTGAGTAGGCTACCACGGATAACTTTTTTAATAGTGAAGATAGAGATTTGGTTAAATGGGCAATATTTTGCAGTTTTATGTGCTGATTCGGATTCCGTTGAGAAAATTTGAAAATTCCGAATAGTTCAGATATTATTGCAGAAAAACTGAAAATCGCTATTTTTTTTAATGTCCAATAACTTCGCAAATATAAAAAATATGAGAAAACGTTTCATATAAAAGTTACTATGTTTGGTAAAATACAGCTGCAAATTAAGTTAAAATAAAATTCAAGATGGCGACTGTCAAGATATTCATAGCAACTTTCTTATTTTAAATCGACGCCATACTGGATTTTTGTACGATTAAATAGCATTTGATAATAAAAAATATCTCGAAAACTTGACATTCAATTGTCATACTTGCAGTCAGCGAAAAAAGTCAAATAAATTTGATTAATTTTATTCAATATGGGTAGATTATTTTAACTTGAAGGCTTCCGCGGCCGTCGTCCATTGTTGAATTCTTGGCTTCCGGTTGGAACCGCGTGTCTCGGATTTCTCTACTGCCGACGTTTCGTTCTTCGTTGCAGAAGAACTTCCTCAGGGCTGCTGCTGGTGGTGATGCTGCTGCTGTTGGTCTTGTTGCTGCTTCGCGTTAGTCGTTGAGACTGAGTAGGTAAGTCCGTTGTCGTGGTATTTATAGGAGCCGGTGGGAGCAGCGGGGTGGAACGGTGGGCGGGGCGGAACGGTATATCGGTGCGTGACGGATCGTTAATGAGATGTTTCCAAGTATTGTGAAGGTAGAAGCCATTGTCACGGTTTAGATTGTTGGGGTGTTTGAAAATTTCTATGGATTCACGGATTTTACGGTTAAAGAAATGAGATGAGCGGGCTAGGAGTTTTGTTTCTGAAAACTGGATTTGGTGGCCGGTTTCTAGTTTATGTTCAGCTAAGGCGGAACCAGTTGTTTGTAGTAGTCTGTAGTAGTCACAATACTTGGAAACATCTCATTAACGATCCGTCACGCACCGATATACCGTTCCGCCCCGCCCACCGTTCCACCCCGCTGCTCCCACCGGCTCCTATAAATACCACGACAACGGACTTACCTACTCAGTCTCAACGACTAACGCGAAGCAGCAACAAGACCAACAGCAGCAGCATCACCACCAGCAGCAGCCCTGAGGAAGTTCTTCTGCAACGAAGAACGAAACGTCGGCAGTAGAGAAATCCGAGACACGCGGTTCCAACCGGAAGCCAAGAATTCAACCATGGGTAGATTATGTATTTGCAAATTGGTAATGTGTTACGAAAGAGCGATTTTGCAAAATAACGTCTATTCAATTAAAAAAAACTGTCACATATACAGGGAAGGGCAAAAGTGTGGAACCGGTTTAATATTTCGAAAACTGTTCGATGTATCTAAATGAAATTTGGCATATACTTTAGAGCCATTAAACCTACATTATCAACTTATTTCAATTGGATATCAGTGCTTGTTTCTAAAATCTAAGGCAAACATGATTTTTTTAATGACAACCTCATTTTTTTTGTTTGCTTAATAGTTCATTTCATTCTCTAAACGGTCTTATACAAATTTTGATAAACTATATAACAAACTTTTTGAGAATATTACAATTTTTGACGTGAAGTAAAACAAAAGGCAATCGAGAAATAAAGAAAATCTATAAAATTTTAAAAAAATACCATAATAAAAAAATTTGCGTTAAATAAACTAAACTGGGTCCAACTTTCCATAATTTTGAGACATTTGCAATTATTGACATAAAAGTAAAACAAAAGACGATCGAGAAATAAAGGAAAGTTTATCAAATTAAAAGAAAAAATAACATCAAAATAAAAAAAGTTCATTAAAAATATATAACATCAAAATTAAAAAAAAATCATTAAATAAACAAAAAATGCGTCGACTTTCGAAAATTAAAATATATTTTAAGACATTTGATAATTTGATAAAACAAAAGGCGATCGAGAAATAAAGAAAACTTATAAAACTTAAAGAAGTAACATAAAAATATATAAAAGATTCTCATTAAATAAACAAAATCGTGCATTCGATCGAGAAATGAAGAAAATTTATAAAATTTAAAGAAATAACATAAAAATATAAAAAATATTGTCATTAAATAAACAAAACTCGTTCGACTTTCTATAATTAAGATACACAAGAGAAATAAAGAAAAATTTATCAAATAAAAAAAATAAAATCAAAATAAAAAAATAACATCAAAATTAAAAAAAAACATTAAATAAACAAGACTTTCTATAATCAAAATGCACATGCATTAAAACATTTGGCAACTGAGCAATTTTTGACGTAAAATAAAACAAAAGACGATCGAGAAATGAACAAAATTTATAAAATTTAAAAAAAAAAAGATGAAAATTATAAAATATTATAAATCAGTGATTTTTCATTATTCTTTTTGAGCATCACTTCTCTAAAGCGTACGCCTTTTTTTATTTCATAGTTTACGGTCCGTTGCTTACGTCACGCATCAAACTTTCTTCAATTTCAATTTTCGCTCATACTGTACATCCCGTGGCGCTGACTTTTATTTTTATAGTTACCGCGCCAACTGTGAGCTTCTCCACGATTTGCAAAATTTCGACGCACGATCCAGATGCCACAGATATCATACAAGAAAGCAGTGTTGCCAACGGGATTATAATAAATCTGCTACACGTCCCTCCAATATAAGCTGACGCTGGCGCGTTTCGCAGACCGTCAATTGCTGCTATTCCATTTCGGTCGAACGTAGGTATAGCGGGCAAATTGGTAACACTGCTAGAAACAGTGTTGCCACTGCTAGGAACGATGTTGCCAATACGTGGGAATTTTAACCATAAAATCGCAAAAAGGGAATTTTTAAAAGCAATATTACTTAAATTTTAAGCCAAATGCAGTTTGAAGGAAAAAACAATCATAAAAGGGATTTTTTATCTCAATGTGAGGGAAAGACGACTGTCAATAGTTGGGAACACTGGCTAGTTCCCGAGTTATTCTCGAAGTGAAAGCCTTCATAAACGCGAGGTTTAAATCAATTTTCTACTGGATCGCTAAGCGTACTGGTTGACAACAAATCATAAAATAACAAACTAATTGAAGTGTTATAGTTAGACTTTAGACATTTTGGAACGTTGCCATGGTTACGCAATACGAGGACCAATGAAGTGTCCATTCATTGCGTACGTAACGCTCTTAAATATCCGAAGTCTGATTATAGTTGATGGAATGGTACTACACCTTACTTACTAAGTTAATACAATGATAAATAAATTAGTATACGATTGTTTCTCCATACTCTGACAACACTGTATTGCACTAGAAAAAATCATCGTTGATTATTTTATTTATGATTTAGTGTTTTTGTAAATGCCACCAACTGATTTTCTTTGAATAAAATTCGCATGCCTTCTAGCAAGGCAATGGTTTTTCTAACCAACCCTCGTTTTTCCTTAAATTTGCTTAAAATGCCTTAATGCTATAAACTTATAAATGATATTTCTTCCATATTTTTTAATTATCTTAATTAACGCGGAAATTACTAAATAACACTTGGTATTTATTTCATTTCAATCATAAATAAATTTACTAAAGCCAGGAGAGTAGGCAACCAGACCTACTTCATACTATTGACATTAACATTGAGCAACCAAATTAACACCACTGTGTAGATTTTGCACGAGGAAAATGAGAGTACAAAATAAAGTTTGGTTTACGAAAATAACATTTTTTTATTAACTAAAGCAACAATCGAAATAAAAAGTGACGGTGAACAAAGAACTTGTTCTCCATGAATAGTTTCTCTGTTATGAAAATCAAGGAGAAGAACGCCAATTAAAGAAACAAAAAATAGTTCTTAAGAAGTGTTTTGCACGAATTTGAATTATTGAAATAATTAGGAGTACTTTAATTAATTTAAAAAAAAGCAGAAAAGGCGTACTTTTGTGTTCTTCAACTGAAAAGAAAAAATTAAATCTAAGGCTTTGATAGTAGTGCATCAATTCAACACAAGTCGTTACTTGATTTAGTTTCGAGTTCTTCACATCATCAGAGGTAAAGATAAAATCCTTTTTTACGCCTGATGATTGTAAAGAGGGAGATACTAATTCGGCTTTTTCAAGTAACAATTTGAGCTCTCGATTTAATGAACTATTTCTACCCTACAATTAATTTCCGTTACAAAAGGAACGAATTATCCTTAAACAAAAGTACTGAATACCATACATTCAAAAATAGATTAATCCAAAAATGTTCATAATTAATTCCAATTTAATTTTTTATTCACATAACGGCTTCCTAGATTAATAAAGGACACTATCCTTTATCCGGCTGGTCCGGCGTTCTTTGTTCCTAAGAGGGAGCCACACTACAGTGACCTGTTGCTAACTTCAAAGAAGTGATTGCTACAAATCTATTCAAATACAGTATTTTTAGGTGACAAAAATGCAATATATTTATGATTTATTATTGCAATTGACATAAACTGTACGACATGAAAGACATTTAACATGGCATTGATGGAAGTTCAATGCAAAACTGTGCAGCTATCGACCAGATAAAGGACTGGTCCTAATCTGGGCGGCCGTGATTCACACAATTCTGGTTCAAAAATCGCACGTGAAATATCGCCACCTAAATTGTCGTTTAATTTTTTAACTTGAACTAAATTGCTTCCACATGAAAACGACTGATTAAATGTTTTAATTAAAATATTCAGCCGCAGCATGTGAGAAAGGCTATTGAATCACTGGTAATTACATAATGGTTTCTTCATAGTACGCGATATCGCCCCCCATTACTTCCTAACTAAAACTAATTAGCATGCTAATGGGGTAGGTGTAAACTTAAATATTAGGAGTTTAATATTAATTGTAACAGCTCACTTTGGACGCAATTGTACACTAAACAAAATAAAGCAAAATATGACAACAAAATAAAATTGTGATAACATCGTATTGAAAGACGTTTGAATTTAGCGCGTTAGTAATTTTCATCTTGTAACGTTGGTATTTCTGCCACCACACGTCCGTGCACCACTAGCGTGCAGTTGTCTACGTTGTAATTTCCATATTTTCATTGAGTTTTAATTCAATGTAATTCATAAGAAAATAATATTTTTTTAATACTGTTCATGAAGTTGCCTTTTGTAAATTTTCTCTTGTGCCGCCCATAGTAAAAATATTTAATACCAACTTTTAAAAATAAGCGGGAAATTCAAATGCCTATCAATCATTTTTGAACGCTCTGCATATCTAATTAAATGTTAAATTAATTATTTAATTATCGCATAGGTTTCGCTCCCCTTGAAAACTAAACGTTCAAAAATAGCAAAATTGTTTACCTACTTAAAAATTGAATCACAATAAGCTCCGTATCGAAGGAAGGCCTTAACACGTAACAATTTTTAAAACAACGCTTTTTGAAATTGGAATGACCTCCAAAATACTTTATAGTTTTCCGTTTCACATGAAATTTCACAGTTCTCTTTCGCTTAAATAAATTTTCCCACTTGCATGTAAACCACAAGCACAGTACATAATAAACTATCAAATAAAATTAATCGATTAATTAACGCCTAAATTCTACTTGTACGTTTGTAAAAAACTACGATATAGAAGAGGTCCAGAGTCGGATTCAGAACGTCGATTGTCGTATAACAATATGTATATAAATATTACAAAATGTACATCCTGTAACGTTACGAATCCGCCTCTGCCTCGCTGAACACGAACGAACTGCATTTGCTCAACTTCCTTGTGGCTTATAGAGACGTTCTTTTGTTAACGTTACCCAGTACGTAAAAATGATATGACGCAGTCATTTGTTCTAAGAATATCAGTGTTATCACGGTATGTGGTCCCAGTCTTGCGAAGTACGGAGTGAAGCCTTTCCACAGGGAGAAGAAGCCCTCGTTCCTGACGACCTTTGTCAAGACGTCTATGGCGCCCCTGTATTCAGGTTTACCATCGATGGTCTTCATATTTTGTATCCTGAAAGAGACATTCAAATTTAATTGATTGTTGATTGAAAAAATCTTTTGAGAAACCGTTAATCAGACAAGGAAACATCAAAGTGCAATTTATTTTTAATTAGCTCCCATCACGTTCGAGTTCTTGGAGTTTTCAATCACTAGGTGGAATTCTAATGTGTACGAAAATAATTAACTTATTTAATCAAATTATATTTCGAGTATGTTTTCTAGTGGGTCTTCAAGGTCGGTGAGTGGTCGCGTCAACCAGAGCAAGAAGAGAAAGTTTTGTAACCCAAATCTGGTTCCTCGTGCCTCAGACTTCCCCCCATTCTGATAATGATAACTTAAAACTCATCCTGGACAAAACCAATTTAGAAAAAATTCAAACACACAGATTTGTTAATCAATAAATTATATAATAATGAAGTGCTGCTATTTTTAACTGCTTATCGACCATGCGTTCCGCTAATCTCCAACAGACGAGTGTAATGATGAGAACTAATTAGGCAATTAATGTGAGAGTGAGAATTTTAGCAGGCTATTTGGTAATTAATGGACAAATAAATTGTGTTTGTTCAAAAATTATTAACTTGACAAAACAAAATTAGAGAAAAAATGAAAGTGATAAAAGAGAAAGGCGACTGAACTTGACCAGCAAATGAAAATGTTTACGGTCGAATTAGAAACTTTTAGTTCTTATTCTTGACGACCGAATTAAAAGACTTTAGAATAATAAAAATATTAATAATAAATTAACTGAAATCTAATTTAATATGTGTGTGAAAATAAAAAAATAAACTGCGATTTTTTTATTTAAAAAGTCACTGACAAACAGTAACGGACCTGTTATATTTTCTGCGAATAAGAAATTAGAAGACAAGAAACAAAAGTTTTGTAACAAACACCAACAAAATGCAGAATTGAATGAATAAAAAAACAAAAGAAGATCGTTGGTTGGACAATTCCTGGTGAGCCAAAAAAAAGCTGACAAAATCAATGAAAAATCGACGATTTACAAAGCAACTTTTACATTTGTTTCTCTGTATTTTTTCCGTTGACACTTCATACAATTCCATCTTTTGTTTTCAGTTAGCGCTTTGACTTTCTTGCATTCCGCTGTAGGAACGTCGATCATCTTTTGTTTTTTTTTCGTTCGCCTTATTCTTCGTATATCCACGTTGTTCGTTTGAATCAAAAAGAGTTTTTTTTTCAGCTTTGATTTTCGAACAATTCTCGATTAATTTCACAAATTGGGGGGATTTATTTTTTTGTTTGTCCAATTATTCTTCGCATTTCCAAGTTACTCATTTGTTTCTGTTATCATCGACGATCTTCTTTTGTTTTATCTAACTTTTTTTTCTTCCTTTTACAAAGGAGAAATGAAAAAAAAAATTTAATTAATTCAACGAAAATAAATAGATGCCAATAATACGATAAAATTAATAATTATTATTAATTCGACAAATAGAAACAAAAGAACTGAAACAAACGCCAACGAAAACCAGAATTGAATTAATAAAAAAAAACAAAAGATGATCGTCGGCTGAGACCGATTAAAAATCAAGACACTCTAGGCAAGCGCAAACAAAAGAAGCAAAGAACAAAAGAAATTTCACAGGGTCGTAGTGTGGTATCCTAAATGTAACCGTTGGAGTTATGAAAACAATAAATAAAGAGTCGAAGTTGGCCATGAAAATTCAATTGTGAACCATCATCATCATGACAGTTGACATTCCTAACCTTGCTTTCGAGGTTTCGAACTCAACAGTACGATAGGACAACACAAGAACGTAATAAAGGAAAAGAGACAATAAGAAAAAGAATGAGATCTGTTGTGACAAAAGAAAAAAAGATAATAACAATTTACAATAAATAATCAAAATTGTGGTGTGTTCACAACAAGCACTTTTATCATGACCAACTTCGACGCCAAATTAAAAAAAAAACTCTCGTTGCTTTCGGCCATATGCGGGGTGTTGTCAAACGTTCTTTTCATTTCCACTGCAATCAAAACCGACATGCAACAATTTTTTTTAAACTTGCATTATACTTTGACGGCACGTATGGCCGCCTTGTATGGGAAGACTCATTCGAATCAAATGGTCAAATCCCAACTGATTAGAGGATTAATTTACAGGAGATGTTACTAGCGCCATCTCTTACAATTTCAAGTACTAATTCCGTGGATTTATTTTTGAAATTTTGATTTGGTCTCGATTTTGTTCTTGCGATTTTCTCAAATTTGAGATTAATTTTGAAACTTAATTTACGTGGACACCGACAGATGGCGCTAGCCGACCATATGTGACGTTCTTAATGAGAAAGACATGACACTTTTAAGAAAATTTAGACAGATGGCGTGGATAACGTGGATAACAAATCCTGTTCCGAGAATTATAAAAATAACATTGGTTCTTAAAAAAAAGTTAAAAGAAAAAGAAAAAATATCAATGAAAATAAGAATTCGAAACTCAATTGTCAGAGTTAGTTCGTGGATACGCTAGTATTAAAAGACTCAAGAATAACAAATAACGTTAAACGTTAAACTCGAATCGGATGGGATTTAAAACGAATTAATTTACAGGAGAAATGTAACTAACGCCATCTTTCAAAATTTTCACGTACTAACTTCGTGGAATTATTTTGATATTTTTATTTGGTTTTGTTTTTATTTTCTTTTTTCTTGCGATTTTTCCAACTCTATAATAATAATAATAACGAAACTATCAAACGATAGTGAAACGTCGAGTGCCAATTTAATAATAATGTTGATTGTCATTTGGTCTTGTAAAAAACACATTGAGATTGTCAAAATAATAGATAATCAACGCCATCTGTCGAGTTTTCTTTTGAAAACACTTTAAAACGTCAGCCGTCGTGAATTTTCGTTTCTTGCAGCGTTTTCGTGCTTCTTCTAACTCAACATCCTTATAAAGTTGTTGTCGATATTACTTTTTTCCTCGACGTCAGGCATGTTGACTAGTGTCATCTGTCGATGTTCACGTACAAACAACATCAACAAAGTGTCGATATCAAGAGCCGCACCTTCAGAACCAAAATGATGGACACGAATTTGATGATTTTCTTTTACTTTCTTGCGATTTTCTTCGACGTAGTCTTCGTTTGTCCTTGAGTTTGTTGTGGCTGCAATTTGTCATCCTCATACAATATTAGGTCAAAAAACTATTGCAGGATGTCGCGATCAAAACTTTTCATCGCTAGTGACATCGCATTTGCGAATAACTAGGACAGGTCGGTTTGGTTTGCAGTGGAATTCTCGAACTATGCTCCTACCGACGAGGCCCCAAATAGGGCCGAAACAGCTGCAGAGAAGTTTTTGAAATTCAATATTATTTTTTTCGAAAACTATTACATTTAGATCACCATATTATATAACATTTTTTCATCATCTTTCTCCAAGCTACCACTCTATGAAATTAATGCACTCAATTCCCTTACACCCTGTATATATATTTTTTAAATAATTTCATCTCTTTTATTCTAATCATTTAATTTTGTATTGCTCTAGGGTTAGTTAATTTTAGTTATATTTTGCAAGCGAGACAAAATTTTATGAATTTACCGAATCTTCTAAAGCGCCAAGTTTAAATTAAGCAACTTTATAAATTTAATTACTTTAATGGGGTCATGAAGGCATATGCGTACTTCTACTTTCGATTATCTAAATTACTTTTGAAGAAAAATGCTACAGGAGTAGTTTAAAAACCAACCAAATGATCTTTTATTATGAGCAATCATAATCTCATCAATATTGGATTCTCACATTTACAAACGAAAGATAAAGAAAGAAAAAAGTTGAACATTTTTCTTTCTTCGTGTGTGACACTCTAAAAACGTTTTTTTTTTTTTTTAATTTGCACACAAAACAATGGCTCAAGGTTCTCATGCAAATAAAGATGTTTACTATTTGTTGCGTTTTGTAAAATAACTCGTTAGCACAATGCTCGTAAGTGGGTAATAGACTCATAAATTAAATCTCTAATCAGTTGTTATGCGATAAAAAAAAATTATCTGCGGATTTTTGAATTATCAATTGGCCTTTGCCTGAAACCATACGATTCTACTGTGACTTGCATCTTACATAATAATTTTTACATGATTTTTAAGGCGGCAAATGAATACGCAAATATTGTTTAACGCTTATGTTTGACAAACCAACTTGTTTGTACTATACGTGGATTATTTGTTGTAGCAGCACGAAGGCAAACATTTTTTTTAGTTTTCAGTTTGCTGACGGATAAATGGCGCGCGTTGTTTTCAAACTGGTGTTTACTTAGTAATTTGTGGCTTTTATTGTAAAAATATTTTTTTATGTTGTTTCAGAAAATAATTTATAGAGGAAGATTTTGATAAGGAGATTTATGCAGCCGGTTTTTGTTGACTTTAGTATCTAAAAGTTTCTTTCGCGGTTTTCAGGCACGTTTAGATTTTGAATTAAAGGTAATTTCCTTCTTTTCGGAAAATATCTTATAGGTGAGACTTGAGTAAGACAATTAATTATTGATTATCTATAATTTAAATGTGGCGCTGTAAAAGACACAGTTCCTAGAAAGAACCATAGATGACGCCACTGATTTTCTTTACGTTTAGATTGTCTATTGTAAAATGTTTCAAATCAGTAAAAGATTTAAAAGCAAGTCTTGAAGTGAAAAGTTAAATTCTTCAGTTTATTGCCAGTTGAGAACAAGTGTTTTAATAGTGTTACTGTAGGAATAAATAAATTCGAGAAAACATTCATAGATGGCGACACTTAAAATTAAAATTTTTCAAATCAACTCTTGCCATGAAATTTGGACAGCCTGTAAATTAGCTTAACTGAAAAATAAGTCGTTGCATTCCTCGAGGATAAGTTGTGATTAAAGGAAAAGGGCATATAACGTATCGTTCGACAGAAAATTCCTAGATGGCACCACTAAAAACAAATATATTTTTCGATCAAAAGTATCGGGTGATTTAAAAAATTTTTCAAATCAATACCTTAGATTAAAAGAAATAAACCTTCTAGTCGCGCCATCTATAAATTTTCTGTCGAACTATATATTGTAGGCCACAAATTAACTAGAAAATAAACTTAAGTTTATGAGATGAGAACGATTATTATTATTATTATTGCTGCTAAGAGAATAAACCGAAACTAACTTATAATTGAGAAACTTATAGTTCAGTGCCACAAAAGAACGTTTATTTCTTTCAATCTAAAATACCAACCAACATGTTTGTACGTGGATTATTTGTTGTAGAAGCACGAAGGCAAACATTTTTCTTAGTTTTCAGTTTGCTGACGGATGCAGTTCAGTAGAAAATTTAAAGATGGCGCCACAAAAGAACGGTTATTTCTTTCAATCTAAAGTACCGAGTGATTTTTTTTTAATTTTTATTTTATTAATTTAAATTGCATTCCTTAAGGTTAAAAAATTTAAAAGGTCACCCGGTGCTTTAGATTGAAAGAAATAACCTCTTCAGTGGCGCCATCTATGAAATTTCTGACGAACCATATGTTATAGGATCAGTTTCTCAATCACGTTCACAAGTTAACTTCAATTAATCTTCAGTTTATTGTTTTTACGACTGTTACTATGAGAATAAACCGAAAGTTAAAATTAACTTGTGACTGAAAAACCGGACCTACAACATATAGTTCGACAGAAAATTCATAGATGGCGATACCAAAGAATTTGTTTCTTCCACTCTAAAGTACCGTACCAGGTTAGACAGCACATCTTATTTAAAAAAAATTAAAAGGTTACCCGGTACTAACCATTTTAGTGGCGCCATCTATGAAATTTCTATCGAACTATATGTTATAGGCCCAGTTTCCCAAGCACGCTTTAACTTTAATTAACCTTCAGTTTACTCCCATGAGAGCAATTGTTTTTGCGACTGTTGCTATGTGAATAAACCGTAATTTAAAGTCATGTAGTGACTGAGAAACCGGACCTATAACATAGTTCGACAGAAAATTCATAGATGGCGCTACCAAAGAGTTTGTTTCTTCCCGTACTAGGTACTTTTCTTTTTAATTTTTCAAATCAACACGTGCCATTAAATTTGGACAGCATGTCCTAGCTTCTCTGAAAAAATAAGTCACTGCATTCCTTGAGGATGAAAAATCGAAAAGCTCATTTTAAAAAAGAAATAACCATTTTAGTGGTGCCATCTGTGAATTTCTTGTCGAACTATACGATATAGGCCAAACTTTTTCAAACTCGTTCGCAAGTTAGCTTTAACCTTCAGTTAGAAACCAATTGTTTTTATAGCTGTTACTACACGAATAAATCGAAAGTTAAAGTTAACTTGTGATTGAAGACCGGGCCTATAACATACACATAGTTCGACAGAAAATTTACAGATGGCGCCACTAAAGAGTTTAAAGTACCGGGTGATTTTTTTCTTTAATTTTTCTCAACTCTTGCTATGAAAATTGGAGAGCATATCGTCGTGGTAACTGCAATTGGTCGGACATCAAAAACAATAGGTTTTCAGAAGGGACAAAAAACTGTTCTTCCTTCAAGGAGCTATCAGTTCGTCTTATTGCAAGAGAGAGGTTACTCAATTTCTCATAGGTATGACGCATTGCAAATTGTAGGGCTCAATAGATTCGTCAGAATGATGTAATAAAAAAACACATTTTTTCTACATAAATCCTATTGCAGTTACCACGACGATATCTTAGCTTAAGTTGCACTCAAACACGTTAATTGACCGCTGTGTATCCATGTCGTCATCAACTACGAGCGTCGCTCGGAAGAAAGCGTCAGGAACTCGGCTAGTGACGTAGGGCAATTCTAATTGCCCACAGCATTGACGTAGGCAGCCTGGCCAATAAGAATCAGGTGACGGCCAAGGAGAGTGAGGCAACGCTATCCATGATTAGGCAGTTCACCACGCCACCTGAATTAATTATCCCATGGCGCCAATAAGATATACCCGGAAAAAAGTGGCATCACAGGGGCGAGTGCGGGGTAAAACATATAAAAAAAAGACGACCGAAGCATGGAAATTAGTCGCTCTCTGACTTCGAGCAGATCTACGCTGTCAGTCGCACTCACACTTAAGTTTCGTTTTGTTAGAACCGTGCGCGGCGCTTCAAGTGCTTGCCCGCGTATATGTGAGCATAAGTGCTTCGAGAGCTAGCCTACTCTGTGTGTGTGGGGCGCTTCGAGAGCTTGTCCGCATAAAGCTTCGGTTTGTTAGAACCGTGCGCGGAGCACAACTTACTGAGTTTCCTAAGCGCTGTACTCCAATACATTGGTAGCATAGGAAACTTGGTAAATTGTGCGCTGCGCGCGGTTCTAACAAACCGAAGCTTTACGCGGACAAGCGCCCCATACACACAAAGTAAGCTAGCTCTCGATGTGCTTGCGTTCACACACACACACATACGTAAGCTAGCTCCTTACTGACCCCATAACACCACTGGCAGCCGACCTTGCAATCGCTCCACAACGAATAACGATTGGGGGCCACGTCGAATTCCCAAGGACAGCAATTGATGCAGCAATAAATCGCATAGTGATGCAACATTAGATTATCATATTAAACGTTAATAAAAGTTTAAGTATTTCTACGTTTCATCATTCGTTCTTTAAGGATAAAAAATTTTAAAGATCTTTCGGTATTATAATAATAATAATAATAATAATAATCTTTATTGACTGCTCCACAGAAAATAGTGTACAATTAAATGAACTAAACTATACAGCAGCATAGTTTATACATACAGTGCAGCCTATTCTACATGGACCTGCGCATCACATATGCCTTTCATGATAATTGTGCAGCGCAAATAGAAAATATTACCAAGGAGCTTCGATTTGCCCACCCAAAAGTGCACTCCGTAAGCGACGTTTAAAAACTGGAAGTGGTAATAATTTGAAGCTGTTGGGTATAGAATTCCAAATTAAAGAAATGTTATACGAAAATGAGCGGCAAAATATAAAAGTGATGGATAGAGTAAGAAAAAAATAAAAATTTAAAACCTTGGGATGAAACCTTGGAGATTATTGACGGATTTCAAAGGTACTTTTCTCGTTAGGGCGAAAGTATCTCGTAAAACAATTACCGTCGCGAGGTTTCGTAATTTAAACGCGGCGTTTTAAGTGATAATGTTCAATCACGTTCATAGATGGCGCCTCTGATTTTCATTTTAAAATACGTCTTGTGTTCGAAAAGTTATCAGTGTACTGCGAAATTGCGATTGAATATTGAAAAAACCGTCAGTGTACAACGAAACTTCGACATTAATCATAAATATAATTGATAATTTGTTTTCTACAAATTTTCAACAGACAAAAAAATTTTAATTATCAAAAAAGGGATAATTAGAAATTTTATTATTTTTAGCACCGCAAAAGTAAAGGTACATACACACATACATAGATGGCGCTACTGGTTTAGTTAGAAAAAAAACGTAAAAATTACTTAAATGTTTCTTTTGACAGCTTATACACTCGCAGCAATTTAAAAGGAAAATAAATTGACGACGATTTAAGATTGTTCTGAAGAATCATTGCAATCTTTCTCGTCAATTTACATAGATGGCGCTTCGAAATATTATGCGAACGGTAAATGTTTAAGGTATCATGCGTTCGAAAACTGTCACGTTTGGAGTTGGCGTTGGTTCGATAAACTTATGTCGGTGTTGTAGTTACTTATTTTATTTGACGTTTTAATACAACCAAAGGCATACGATATTTCTTGCTATTTCAAGTCATGGCCAACTCCAAATATAAGCAAAGAAGTATCATGTTTCTTGCTATCTCAAGTCATAGCGAACTCCTAACGTGAGAGTTTTTGAATGCGTTATGTTTTTTATTAGGGTTGACTAACTTAGTTTTTGCAATATCGACAATTTAAGAGTGTTCTGAGGAATCATTGCAGTTTTTCTCGCCTATTTACATAGATGGCGCTTCGAAATATTTTGCGAGGGGTAAATGTTTAAGGTATCATGCGTTCGAAAACTGTCACGTTTGGAGTTGGCGTTGGTTCGATAAACTTATGTCGGTGTTGTAGTTACTTATTTTACTTGACATTTTAATACAACCAAAGGCATACCATGTTTTCTGCTATTTCAAGTCATGGCCAACTCCAAATATAAGCAAAGAAATATCATGTTTCTTGCCATCTCAAGTCATAGCGAACTCCTAACGTGAGAGTTTTTGAATGCATTATGTTTTTTATTAGGGTTGACTAACTTAGTTTTTGCAATATCGACAATTTAAGAGTGTTCTGAGGAATCATTGCAGTTTTTCTCGCCTATTTACATAGATGGCGCTTCGAAATATTATGCGAACGGTAAATGTTTAAGGTATCATGCGTTCGAAAACTGTCACGTTTGGAGTTGGCGTTGGTTCGATAAACTTATGTCAGTGTTGTAGTTACTTATTTTATTTGATGTTTTAATACAACCAAAGGCATACCATGTTTCTTGCTATTTCAAGCCATAGCCAACTCCAAATTTAAGCAAAGAAATGTCATGTTTCTTGCTATTTCAAGTCATAGCCAACTCCTAACGTGAGAGTTTTTGAACGCATTTTTTTTTTTTGTTGGGGTTGACTAACCTAGTTTTTGCAATATCGACAGGCATAGAGGCGGCGGTGGTGAGGAAGCCTGAGATCATCGAGGCGGCGAAGTGGCAGCCGATGTTATCCCCAAAATAGCCTGTGCCTAGGAGGAACTGTTTGGCTTGCGAATAACTGGCTAGTTGCGCCGCGTTGACCACCATGGCTCTCCCCATCGTCGGTATCGCTCCTCTCCAGAGCGTCGTGACGCCTTCTTCCTTCGTTATTCTAAATAATGCATCCACGACGTTCTTGTAATTGCGCCTTTCCGCCAGTGGGAGTCTACCATCCGACGTCATTCGGATTAAAGCTACCTCGGCAGGAGTGCCTAAAACAAACATAATGGTTTCGTCTAAAAATGAAATGAGAGATCAAAAGAGAAATTAGACTCATCTTGAATCAGCACAAGTCAAAGGAGTTGATTAAATAACAACTCCAATTATATCGAAGAGTGTTAAAAAGGAGCAACCTGTTCTGCCACTATTAAGACCTCGTTAAAATAAATATTTGCCTAAAATATTTAAAGCAGTTTGAATTTTAAAAATAGCCGGGCGGGCGTATTTTCACGTTTCGCAAATTTAAATTGGAAGGGAAAGTGTGACGTTGGTAAACCGCATTTGTATAATCGTAGAAACTGGTTCCTTAACGATGTGACTTTAATTTTAGATACTTCTCTGTATGTATTTTTAAAGAAATTCATTTTCACTAGGATAAAGTACGACACAATCAAATTTTATTATTTTTTTTAATTTAAGACGTAACACTTCACCATGTAGTTCCTTTGGAATTGACCTAAAGAGTTTATTTGTAATAGTGTATGTAAGGATGACGAACACTTGTCGTCTTTAAACTTTAAACGAAAGAGACCTTGAAGAATGTAAATGCCTTTCAATTAATTCAAGTCGCATTCGTCGTAGTCACAATCGTAAATAAGACCAAATATATGTGGGTCATGTTACTCATGTTTTATGATTTTGTTTTGTACTAATAGATAACAAGATAACGATTTAAACTTCATAAACAATTTGTAAAAAAAAATTAGGGAACCAACCCTCTTGTTCCAAAAAAAATTTCGTGTAAAACTAGAGAGAGTTTTCGTTCAATTGTTGCTGGGTTTCATAAAAATCAATTTTAATCTAATCATAGATTAAGAATAATCAGCATATGTAACCATAGTGTTTACTTACAACGGATAAATTTGATTGACTTTCATGAAATCCACCATAAATCACGTTTTATCAATTATAAAACTGTATTTTCTTACAAACGCCATCCCGCATTCTAATGCATAATTATTTTTGTAGAAATTTTTCATGGCTGATATTAGTTTAGCGTTAAATTGTATCATGAAAAAATATTTATAGTCTCAGTGGGCTTAAATTCCTGTCAAAAACGCCGTATTGATACTACACACTAAGGTGACAAAATTTTAATTTTGATAACGCGGGACAAAATCGAATTTAATAAACAATATTAAAAAAACTAGATTTCCAGATTATACAGTGTGCTCAGAAATGATTGAAGGGCGTTTAATTTTAGGGCGCTGACGTATTAGTAATTTTCACCTTACAACATTGGTATTCCTGCTGAGAATTCGATCTAAATTCCATCAGTAGCGTGCTACCATTTACAATTGATTTTTTTGTTTACTATGTTTTATTATAAAAATGGTTTTTCGTATTATCACTTTTATCGCCCTGTATTAGTCATTGGTAAATGAAACAGAAAGAATATCCACATAAACATGTCGAAATGATAAAATAATAAATAAATTATTCCATACAGAATTTAGTCCCAAAATATTTTAACAAACGGGAAAGTCCAACGCCTTTCAATCATTTCTGAACAAACTGTACTTGGCATCTGAATCAATCTTTTTAAAAGGCTTGGGATCGTTAATTAAAATAACTTTTGTTTACTCTAAAAACCGACAAAAAGCATTTCTTTTTTCAAAAAATGGGGCGCGGGACAAATAAGTTTAAAAATCAGGAATGTTCCGCCAAAAGCGGGACGTATGGTCACCTCATGCTACTCTAAAGTGTTGTAAAAAAATATATAAATAAACTCCATAATACATGGACTCTTCACTTTCATAATAGATTTTCACATTCAGTAATAGATGTCGCCATCCCAATTATAATTGAAGGATTATCCTATCTACTTCCGAATAGAAAACCACAATATCCCACTTTTCTCTTATTACGCACATTATTTATTTATTGTTATTATCTTCTTGCTTCAATTTCTACTTTAAAAATGTCCACATTTAGCTGCAACGATGTCATTTATTGAATTTACTTGTCATTTTGAATAAAAGATGGAGCCAAATTATCTAAAATTGTCGACATAAAATTAATTTATCAATTCTCAAGTAAACAGTAATAGATTTATTACGAAAGAACAGCATTGGCAACACTGCTACACTACGCCCCGCCCACTAATGTCATTTTTCCTAAAAAAAAATAGAAATCGTGTCGTCTCCTATCATACCACGCGATCATTTAAATTTATAATCAGAGTAGGCTATGAATTTTATTACATTGGCAACACTAACCGTTGACAGCTTACTTTGAATTGTCAGAGTGACGCTTTTGAAAACATGAAATGGCCAGTTAACAGTTGCACTGTAGCCGGGGGCCATCATTTGCTGTGATTGTCACTAAAACTGCATTATTTTTTAATGCTCCGTTTCCTTTAAATTAAAACGATTGGTTATGAGAGCCCTAAACGTCAAAATATTTACATAACCTCTAGTTTACACAGCGAGTCGATTAGCAAGCTGAGCAATCGTATAAAAAAATTCTATCTACTTTAATTATAAATTTAAATGATCACCTAGTAGTAATGATTTATTACGAAAGAATAGCGTTGGCAACACTGCTACACTACACCCCGCCCACTAATGTCATTCTTCCTAAAAGAAATTAGCAATTGTGTCGTCTCCTCTCATAGCGAATGATTTTTAAAAAATTTTATCAACTCTTGCCATGGAATTTGGACGGCATGTCTTAGCTCTAGTGTAAAATAGCATCAAGGAATGCAATGACGTACTTTTCACTTAAGCTAAGACATGCTGTCCAGATTTCATAGCAAGAATTGATAAAAAAAAATTTAAAGTCACTCGATGCTATTACAATGGTCACAATGAACAACATTCTTTTGTTCACGTGGTATATAATGAAACAAAAAAAAAAAAAACAGACGCAATGACAGTATGAGCAGAGATTGTAACTGTCAAATTACATGCAGAAACCTTCTTGCTTTTAAATACAGCTTTTGAATAACAATGCTGCTAATTTGAAGTGTCTACATGTGTTGTCGCCAGCCTAATAAAAAAAATGAAGCATCAAAATGGAAAGAAAATTATACGTTTAAGCAAAAGCCTTTTTTGACAGTACACAGGAAAAAGAAAGCGAAAAAAATTAATTACGATCGATTCCTGTCACTTTTTTTTTGACATTCGAAAGTCTTCTGCAATCGATCGCATTTTGTTTATTATTATTTATTTTTATTTTATTTTTGTCTTTCGACGAAAAAAAAAACGCTATTATTCCCATAAACACTTGTAAATTTATTTCGCAGTTGACCGTGTCGTGCTATTAAAAAAAAAAAAGACCGAAATTCGAAGACCTTTTGATATCGCTTTTAATCCACAAAAAAATCTTTATTCATTTTTGTTTCTTTGCATTCGATCGTCTTTTGTTTATCTTTAACAAAAGAACGTCGACGCTCGTTTTCGTTTGTAATTTATTTTAACGGGCTGAGGTCAGTATTGCCGAACTTAGGATTGGCGTCGGCCAGAATATTTAAATATTTATATACAAGGTGGTCAATAACTGTTTGGCAATACAATTAAGTGCAGTTTTTTATTCGAGTGTTTGCAACACTGCAACCGGATATATGTTTTGTTCGTTTAGTTGACATAACCTGAACAGCGACAAGATTGTAGGTTATGTGAATAAAAATTAGCGTTTTCATTAATTTGAATTTGAAACGTCAAAGTGGACTGTCAGTGTCAAGCTCTCAACAACCAGAAGTTACTTCAGTTGTACTTATTATTTATTATTTAAATCAAGTTAAATTATTTTCTACTTCTAGTAATTTTTTTTTGTGATTATTTAAGCTTCAATCTTCAGGCTTTTTGCAAGTACGCTTACTGGCTACACTGTGCTTTGATGTTTGAGTTTTGGCTTTTGTTGTCAGAGCATTTAGTTGTTTTATTTCATAGAAGAAGAGACAATTTTGTAACGATTTGTAATCGGCAAATACAAAATTGGAAATGTTTTTAATTTATCAAAAATAAGTAAAGTTGCTCTTATTTCAATTACGTCAACCTCGATACGTAAAATTTTACAGTAGTCACAACATTGCCAATGTTGCCAATTTGGTGATTTTGTCACTAGTTTTGGCGACTTCCCGTTGAGATTTCAAACAACATCTAATGAGTTCAGGTATAACGAAAATTTTGTGATTTCTTGACCGGTTTAGTGATTTAATTTGAAAATAATTAAAATAATTATAATAAATAATTATTTCAGTTAATTCTGTCATTTTATGAAGACACAAATAAAATAATTAGAGAGGAAAAAAACATTGTTTTTGGCAATTTGTAGAAAACAAAGAACAAATGTGTGACAAACGGATTCCTACCCTTTTTTGGGACAAAAGAAAACGATAATCGACAAAAAAACGTTCGAATCCAATCGAATTTCGAAGAAAGTCGAAAAACATTCAAATCCAATCGAATTTCGACTTTCTTCGTAGAAAAATAACAAAACAAAAGACGATCGATAGTTTCACAAATACAACAAACGAAAATTTTGATTGGCGATTTGAAAGTGAAAAAAAAAACTTTTCGATCGTCTTTTGTTTTGTTACTTTTTTTTATGAAGAAAGTCGAAAAACGTTCGAATCCAATTGAATTTCGACTTTCTTCGTAAAAAAGTAACAAAACAAAAGACAATCGATAGTTTCACAAATACAACAAACGAAAATTTTGATTGAAGATTTGAAAGTAAAAAAAAAACTTTTTGTTCGTCTTTTGTTGTGTTACTTTTTTATAAAGAAAGTCGAGAAACGTTCGAATCCAATCGAATTCCGACTTTCTTCATAAAAACACAACAAAACAAAAGACGATCGATAGTTTCACAAATACAACAAACAAAAATTTTGATTGAAGATTTGAAAGTAAAAACAACTTTTCGACCGTCTTTTGTTTTTTTATTTTTTTATGAAAAAAGTCGAAAAACGTTCGAATCCAATCGAATTTCGACATTCTTCATAAAAAAGTAACAAAACAAAAATTTTGATGATTTGAAAGTTTAAAAAAAACTTTCGTTTTTGTTTTAAGTCGGACAATAAACTAAGAACAATGACAAAAGACGTTCGAATCCAATCGAATTTTGACTTTCTTCTTCATAAAAACATAACAAAACAAAAGACGATCGATAGTTTAACAAACGCAACAAACAAAAATTTTACTTCCAAATCGTCGAATTAAAACTTTCTTGCATTTGTTAAATTATCAATCGTCTTTTGTTTTGTTATCTAAAAAAAAAGAACTTTCGTCTTTACTTTTAAGTCGGACGATAAATTAAGAGCAATGACAAAAGACGTTCGAATCTAATCGTATTTCGACTTTCATCAAAAAAAAAAAAAGAACAAAACAAGAGACCATCGACTATGACAAAAGACGCTCGAATACAATCGAATTTCGACTTTCTTCAGAAAATCATAACAAAACAAAAGACGATCGATAGTTTAACAAACGCAACAAACAGAAATTTTACTTCCAAGTCGACGATTAAAACTTTCTTGCATTTGTTAAATTATCCACCGTCTTTTGTTTTGTTATGTAAAAAAAAAGAACTTTCGTCTTTACTTTTAAGTCGGACGATGAATTAAGAGCAATGACAAAAGTCGTTCGAATCTGATCGTATTTCGACTTTCTTCAAAAAAAAAAAAAGTAACAAAACAAGAGACCATCGATAGTTTAACAAGTGCACCAAACAAAAAAGTTTCGATCGACAAGTTGGAAATAAAAAAAAAACTTTCGCTTTTGCTTTTGAGTCAGACAAAAACAGAAACGACGACGAAAGACGTTCGAATTACAATCTAATTTCGATAATAACGAAACAAAAGACAATCGATTGTTTAATAAATGCAAGAAACAAACGACGGCTTGGATATTAAAAAATATTTTCGTTTTTACTTTTTACTTTTACTTAATTAAGGGCAATGACAAAAGACGTTGAACGTAACACTGTTAACGACGTAGATTTTTTTGCTCTTAGAGTGATCGAGGCTAGGTCATATGTATGCCAAAATATGTACATAACCTCTAATTTGCACAGCGAGTCGATGGCAAGGTATAAAAAAATCTCGCCTACTTTAATTAGAAATTTAAATAAACGCGTGGTACAATGTCAGTGATTTTAGTGCAAAATTCGATTTGAAATACAGTTTGACTTTGAAAAAGTTTCGGCTTTTGCTTTCTCCTTCATCAAACGTAAACAGAAGAAATGGCGATCGGATGTCATAGAAACGAAGAAGGAAACAAGAGGCGATCGTTTCCCGAAGGATATCTTCAGCTTTCTTTCCTTTGCCAAAATGTCTTTTAAAATCGATAGGCAATTGATTTTTCCTTCGCCAAGTGTGAAAAAATTATGACTATCTGATAGAACAAAACAAAAGACGATCGATTTCAGAACCTTCGATTTTTTTTTCTTCAAAAAAGAACGTCAAAAATTTTCCTGCAAAATCGATTGGTTTTTGTTTTTACCTTCGTCACAATTAAAACCTTTTCATCGCAATCATGCTTGAAATACAATTTTATAGGTTACGCAGTCAGAGGTCTTAACTCGAACGGATCAAATCCGAACGGCATGTCTTAGCTTAGGTCACTACACTCCTTGATGGTGTTGTTCAGTAAAGCTAAGACATGCCGTCCGAATTTCACGGATTTAGAAAATCACTCGGTATAATAAAAAAAAATAGAAATTGTTATCTGACAAGAATCTAATTGAATTATGGATGTGATTATCATATTGTAGACTAGGAGAGTAATTCACGCGAGAATAATTCATGCGTTATCTCATTTGTGCAAATCTTATCGAGGTATTTCGCAATCGACGGCCACAGTAATTACGATAATAAATTAAAAAAATAAGAAGTATTACATAAAATGCAAGTAATTATAAGAAACGAAAGCAAATATTTTCCGATTATTCAAATTACCACTTTACGAAAATAGGAATACATAACCTCAAAATATATTGAGCTTTGTACTGGGGAATGGGAATGGAATGTTACCAATTTGCGTTTACTAAACGGAAATAGGCTTCGATAACAAAAGTGTTTTCTTGCTCGGTAAACATTTCTATCGCTTACTAATTTAAATTAATTAGTCTAACTGACGGCAATTAATTGACAGCTGAGAGTCTATTGACAGAACTTGTTAGTTCAAAAAAAAATCCAAAGCTAGCCTAGATTGATACGTTAAATCGAATAACATAAAATAGCAATTCATTCAAACGCATAATTTCGATAGACTTACTTTTAATGAATTTAATCTAAAATGGGCGCACGTTATTTGAAATCACCGCAGTGTTTCGTCGTTATTCAAATTTCCCGCGCGTGCAACAGTTGTCTTTTTTTTTCCGCGAAAACAAATGCGTGAAATAACAGCACGCAAACAGTCGGTACGCACATGAGGTGATTAATACCGAGCGAATTTAACAAAGAATTCTTTTTTTGGTGAATTTAATTTAGAAATGCATGTGATCTTGCTGACGCATAATCGTAATTGCAAGTCATTGTAGGACTTCACGAAAAACGTCGCAAAAGTGGTGTGGTGGTGGTTCGATGCCTACCTACAAATGCACCGCAAATTCCTGCAGTCATCCCTAGGGCCGCCTTGACGGCAAAACTCGGTGGTTTTCCGTCTTCGCTGGTGCATGCCTCAAAGAGCCACGTATAAATACCTAACCTAGTCGTGGTGTAAGTGGCCTGTCGTAATAAACCAGCCGACAGGCCACTATACATAGCGATTAAACCCTCATTTTTGAAAATATCACTGATGGCGTGGAGAGAAGTCTTGTAGGCCTTAGATTTACCACCGACTCCGCTCAGTTGCATCCGGTTTTTTACTAGATCTAAGGGCTGGACGAAACACGTCGCTCCCATTCTATAAAACAAGAGAAACAACACATTCTGTATTTATCTTGTTTAAGTTTCGCTTTTGTTTTTTGTTGTTTGCAATAAAAACCCGAATATTAATCTTTTTAATTAAATTAACCTCAAACTCTGTCTTCTATATAAAAAAAAAATGAGTATTTTTAGCAAACGCATTGCCAAACTAACACGATTAAATAAGGATTTCAAAAAAAAAAAAATTGGCTTATGAATTCCCTGAATTGATTTGAATTTGCCGCCACTCGTTTGAAAATTTGACAAATGGGGCAGTTTCGAAATATGAAATCTACGTGGCCGCTTTGATTTGAAAAAAAAAAGTGATTTTTAATTACCCGGCGAGGCCTCCGATGGCGAATTTGGCGTAGTTTGGCATCGGTTTCTCCTGTTCCTGTGCCATTTTGCTGCACCACTGTCGATATCGACTGCGCGTTATCTAACGGAAAACTAATCAGCTCCGGTTAATTTCTATGAGAGAATGTTCGCCAAGTAACCTCAAAGGTCATGTCATAAACGTGAAAACGAATTTCGTGGGATGCGTTGAGTTTAGGTTATTCAGCCCATAATGCAGGTTTGTGATGCGGGTTGCCAAAAAAATAGGTCATTACTGTCAAGTGCGAGGAAATGTCAACGACATTAATGATTAGCTCGGCTTTTCCGGATAAACACCGCGATAAATAACAACACCTGGTAAGAGTTTCAAACCCCCTCATACACCATCACCGGCGATTTTCTTTAATTCATTACAATTGAATCCAAATAATTTCACGCCACATAACCTCAATAACACTTTTGTGATAGCAAAATGGCAAGTAACATGCCGGATATAAGTTACTGCTGTGAGATATGTGGATTGGAGGGTCTCACAGAAGATGAGCTGCGTGTGCACACTCACACCGTGCATGTCGAGGGCCACGGGATCTGCCCCTTCTGTCAACTCTCTGCGATTTCACCTGCGGAGCTCCTGGTGCACGTCAATCAAGCCCACCTCGATTTTTTAACCCCGGAGAGTGAAATGAATATGAGTTTCATCGATGATGCTAGCCCAAGGTTAGTCGTATTGCATTAATCGCTTTCGTTTCACATAAAAATGCAGCTCAAATCTATCCAACAGGCTTTAAGCATTGTGTTCTTTTTCATAAGAGCACGACAGCGATGCCAGATGTTCATAGTCACATTTCCCCATTCCACTATACAAATTTCCAACTCTGTAAACTTAGCAATCCAAATGAAAGGAATCTTTAAAGAAAAGTGCTTTTTGGTGCGCTAGAAATAATTTTAGTGCTGAAACGATATGGAAATAATTTTTTTGAATATCAAAAATCGTTAAAGCACTTTGAAGTTATCCGAATACTCCAAAATGGGTACCAATATTAACAATAATTTTAAAAAATTACGATTGCAGAAAAATATCATAAGCAGAGTGGTGCAGTGGAAGAGTGCTGGGCCCACAACCCAGAGGTCCTATCAAAACCACGCTCTTCTAGCTTGGTTTGAAGGCTTCCGCGGCCGTTGTCCATCACAATCTTGGTTTCCGGGTTGAGAATCGCGCAATTCTTCGTCTTGCCGACGTTTCGTCCATCTCGCCGTGGACTTCTTCAGGGCTTCGTTGGAATCCACGGCAGAGTCTTCATAGCAGCAGCAGCGACTACATCAGCAGCTACAGCCTCCAACGAAGCCCTGAAGAAGTCCACGGCGAGATGGACAAAACGTCGGCAAGACGAAGAATTGACGCGATTCCCAACCCGGAAACCAAGATTGTGACACGCTCTTCTAATTTATATTTTATTTTGTTACACTTGTGGTTACATGTAGGTAGAGAGAAAAAATGAATACTTGATAAACAGGAAAATTATTCAAGCTTTTCAAACAAATTTTCATAAATCAAACACGTTTAGAACAGCACACCTGGTAACACTGCTTTCGTTGCCTACCTTTACCAAAAATTTATTGGAAACTTAAATTTCCGATGGTGGCGTTGCGGTCGTCGGCGTTTTACGTAAAACAAAAATAGTTGAACATCACAACAACCGCATTTCTAACTCTTAACAACTTATTTTCTTATTTCGAATTTCAGCAAGTTCACAATTTCTTTCATACACCGTTCAAATGTCACAGTACAGGGTGGCCCAAATTCGACACTTTTAATAGGAAACACCTATTTTTAGAAGAGTTAGACAAAAACTGACCTCGGTCCCTGGAGTCCGATTTTTAAGACAAAATTAATGGTGAAGACCGCGTTTCGATATCTTGTACCGTTTAGGAGCTACAGGGCGTTTCTCAAAATTCTACGATTTCTAAAAACCTTCATAACTTTTTTGTTTATGAAAATTTTTGATTTCTGTAAAAACTTCTTAAAGGCACTTTTTCATGCAGAATTCATTGCTCCAAATTATTTTTTTCTAAAACTGCTCAATATTTGAGATATTAACAAGAACTTTGATTTTTTATATGGAACACCCCATATATTTTTAAGTTTTTGAAAGGACTATAAAATTTCATTAATATAAATTTAAAACACTTGATATTTTATTCAAACAGTTTGTGAAATATAGAGTTTCAAAGTTTTAATCAAAAATTTAATTGTTTTTACAGTATTGAAGTAGGCTATGGATGACGATAACTAAGCGATTTAAGTTTTTGTTACTTCCTGGTAGGCCGCTGTCAAAATTTGACACAATCTCTTACAGTACTTGCATTTCTCTTGAATTTTACTATCTCTATAAAATAGACTTAGGGAGATAATTAAACTTGTACGAAAACTACGAGAAATACGACATGTTATAATATTTACCCCAACTCAAGACTTCATGAAGTGCCTTTAACTTGTAAGTGTACGTGTGTACTGAAGATGACAGCGTAGCTGCCGAAATACGTATCTACGGATACAATCTATTTTTATTTATATATAAGGATATAAACTTTTTTGATTTATATTTACTTTTTTGATTTGTTATTTCTAAATCACTGTCTTCTTTACTAATATTAAATGTTAAAGTGTTTTATAGAAATTGGAAAAATTCAGAAACAGCGATTAATCTTTACCATCAGTGGTATCCTGAAAGATGACAATCCTTTAGAGTTATATTCTTGAGATTTAAAAACAATTTAATAAATTTTTAGTCATTTAAACTGATAAAAGCTAAAAACTATGAATCTCGAAACGGAAATAAAGAATTAGAAAAGATCATAGTTTTGGGAGAAATTGAAAATGACCGATGCCAGTTAGAGCAAACATCTTAACAAGAACTTCTGCAATACAAATTTTAAAGAAACAAAGATTCTGACCTTATTGAATAAGAAAAATATGCATCACTACCAGTCCTTGAATTGGTGATGTCAGCTCAAACCATAACAAAACGGAATCGTTTATGTTTAGTACAAAATGGCCGACAATTTGATACTTTATGTAATTTTTGCGCAATTTCGATTACATTAGTATTTATCGTCATAACTTCGTTATGTTTATTAAAAATAAAATAATATTTTTATGGCTCATTGAATCTTCAAAAAATATTTAGCTATCATCCACAGCCTACTTGAATACTGCAATAACCATCAAAATTTTAATTAAAACTCGAAAGCTCTACAACTCAAAAATCTTTTGATAAAATATCAAGTGTTTTATATTTTTGTAAATAGAATTTTATGCTCTTTTCAGAAATCTAAAAATATATAAGGTGTTCCATATAAAAAAATCAAAGTTCTAGCTAATATATTAAATATTGAGCATTTTGGAAAAAAATAACTTGGAGCAATGAATTCTGCATGAAAAAGTGTCTTAAAGAAGTCTTTACAGAAATCAAAAATTTTTATAAACAAAAATGTTATGAAGGTTTTTAAAAATCGTAGAATTTTGAAAAACGCCCTGTAGCTCCTAAACGGTACAAGATATCGAAATGCGCTCTTCACCATTAATTTTGTCTTAAAAATCGAGCTCCTGGGACCGAGGTCAGTTTTTGTCTAACTCGTCTAAAAATAGGAGTTTCCTATTAAAAGTGTCGAATTTGGCCCATCCTGTACATATACGTAAAACGTGAGTTCCATAAAGTACCTGCAGAGATCGTGATCAAATTTTGAATTCCCCAATATTATCACAGTGTATTCCTATCAATATAACTCCTTGCAGAAAGTTTTGTTTTTCACTTATGGGCACACCAATCAATTTTTTTGAGTGTTGACAGTATCAATACGATATTTTAGAATGCGGGTGCCACATTTTTTTTCTCTTCCCATAAATTCCCCAAGCTCATAGAGCTTGTCGGGGAGGGGGGCAGTTGGCGGCTTCGGCATTCTCCTTACAAACTGGGGAAACGCAGAAAACCCAATTCGAAGGAGCCGGCACGAATCCGAACACGGTCCGAGTCATGAGAATTCTATCTCCCACATAGAACCCACATGCACCAGAAGAGGATTCGAACTCACGCCTAAATAATTGCCCGCCAAGCGTCAAGTCTGTTGGCAGCGAACTGAACCACTCGGCTACCAACTACCTAAAATAATAATAATAATAATAATAATAATAATAATAGTAATAATAAAAACAAAAGGCAGTCGATTTTATAGCGCAATTCGGTACTTTAATAATAAATTCAACAAAAAAAAATCGGTTTTTGTCTTTTGTTTTTATTTTTTTATATTTGATTATTTTTGAATTTTTATTATTTTGTGTCGTCATCATTCTTTTCAAATTTCTATTTTCTTTTTAATTCGTTATTAATCTTTGTTTTGTCACCGGCTTTTTTTTCCAATTAAACAAAAACAATTAAAAAAAAGCGGTGACAAAATAAAAAGAAATAAAATAATAAAATTCTAAAACAATCAAATTAAAAAAATAATAAAAACAAAAGACTATCGATTGTACAACACAATCTAATATGCGTATTAATAAATTAAAAATAATAACAGTAATAATAATAATAAAAACAAAAGACAATAGATTTCATAGCGCATTTCAGTAGATGAATAATAAATTCAACAAAAAAAAACAATTTGAAAATAATGGTGACAAAACAGAGAAAACAAAATAATAGAAATTCAAAAATAATCAAATAAAAAAATAAAAACAAAAGACGGTCTATTTGACAGCGCTATTCAGTAGATTATAATTAATGAATCAATTTAAAAAACAATAATAACAAAAGAAAATCGATTTCACAGCGCAAGTCAGTAGATTAATAATAAATTTAAAAAAAAAACATTTGAAAACAATGGTGACAAACCAAAGAAAACAAGATAATAAAAATTCAAAAATAATCAAATCAAAAAATAACAATAAAAACAAAAGACGGTCGATTTTACGGCGCAATTCAGTTGAATAATAATAAATTTAACGAAAAAAAAAAACAAATTGAAAATAATGGTGACAAAACAAAGAAAACAAAATCATAAAAATTCAAAAATAATCAAATTAAAAAATAATAATAGGAACAAAAGACAATCGATTTTACAGCGCAAGTCAGTAGATCAATAATAAATTTAAAAAGAAATAATTTGAATAAAATGGTGACAAGACGAAGACAAAATCAAAAAAAAATCAAATTAAAAAATAATAAAAACAAAAGACAATCGATTGTACAACACAATCTAATATGTGTATTAATAAATTAAAAATAAACAATTTGAAAAAAGTGGGCCTAAACAAGAAAACAAAATAATAAAAATTGAGGATCAATTTAAAAATAATAATAGTAATCTCTCATTGTACGGTTTGAATCACTTTTAAGAGATCAAGTTTTGATGTGAAACTTGAACAAAAAGGAACTCAAATCGTAATGGATTTTAATAATATTTGAATAGCCTATTAGAACGCAGTCGATGGTAATAGATCTATAAAAGGTAATAGAACTGGCAACGCAGCTCTCCCCTCTCCGTCAAAGATCACCAAATTATCAAGAGGCCGCGTGAAGCAGAGTTGCCAACTCTACATTCCGTTAAAAGGTAGATGCTAACTATATACAGGCCGTTCAATTTGAAACGTTCACCATTGCGAACTTTTTTAATCTTTAAAGGCAGAAATGCGGTTAAACTAGCAAAGATTATTTACTTTTCACGCTGATTATGAATTTCTAATCAATAAAACAATTGCGCTGCTATTTGTTAAAATATTCGTGCGACCGTACTTTTTTTTAATCCTTGGGCGATTTTGTATTTTCTATTTTTTGAGAAATATTTGATTTAAACTGAACTTGGGTCGAGAACGGATTCTTCTAATGTACGTTTTCTGTTTTTCGAGACCATCTTCTGACTAACCCAAATCAAACTAAATCAATTGCAACAAACAAATACATTTTTATTAATAATAATAATAATAATAATAAGAGGTAGTGGAAACACTCAAATCATAATATTTTATTTTCCATGAAACTAAAGGAACTTAACAGTTGGTGCACATATATTTAGTTCTCTTCTCTGTAGCTTTGGTACTGCCTCATGTGCATCATAATCATAATCATAATTTTTATTGATCTTTTACATCAGTTATTGATATAAGACAGGTCGAGTACACTTTAAAATAACATTTTCTATGTGTTCCTTCAAGAACTGGAAGATGTTGTCCAACGCTAACAAGACGGACTTCATCGGGAACATCAACTTTCTTCGATAAAATGTTACCACTGCGACGTCTTCGTTTCCTTGATGAGAAACATCCAATCAGTTGCCTTGCCAAAACTAGGCAAAACGTTAGTGTTGGTCTTGTTTGTGTTATTACGAACATACAAAGAACTTTACTGCCAAGTTTCCGAGAGAGATGTAAGAGTGCTCAAAGAATTAAAGACAGATTTTTAAATTCACCTTAATGGTGGATTGGATGAATCGGAGGAACCTGGTTCGTCATCAGGTGGCAAACGAGAGAGACCATACAAAAGTTGTAAATAGAGTCCCGACATCTATTCAGATAAGAGGAAAAGAAGTATCCGTAACACATGAACTTTTTCTGACGATGATTGATGAAAAAGTTACACAGGTATTAACAGATACACCATCTAGTTCTACATGCATCGTTTGTCTGGCTAAACCCAAAGAAATGAATGATCTTGAACGTGTCAAACTGAGAACAGCAAAAGAAAGAGTCTTTCAAATTTGGACTATCTACGTTACATGCTTCGCTGCATGGAATTTTTTCATATAATTTAGCATTTGAAAAATGGCCATCAACTACTGAAGAACATAAGCGAGTGTCCAGGAAAGATTTCGCAATGAAATGGGTTTAATTACCGACAAACCTCGACAAGATAGCGAGTTTCTACTTTCAAAAATAAAAAAGATAGCAATGGTGAACGTTTCAAATTGAACTCTCGATGTAGTTCAAGGACTAAATACGATCTTGTCAAATTCCTCATTAAAAAAAGAAACAATTCTTTGTAATTATTTATTAACAAAATAAGTAAACTTTATAAACAAAAATAGCTTCTTAAAATGAATTCTTATAAAAATATCAACAGTATCAATAAGTAGAAATGGAGTAGAATCAATAAATAGAAAAGTAAGTAAATAATCAAGAAAATTTCCATTGAGAGCAAAACTAGCTCTTAAGGGCTATATTACAGTATGAAGACCTACATTTTGCAGAGGACTAAAGCTAGCCCCAAAAGAGCCAAATTGGCATCACTGGCGTCGAGCTCTCATCTCGATATTTTGAGGCTATTTTTAGAGGTTTATAACAAGTGAAAAAAGTTAAACCTCATGCAGAATTATACAGTTTTCGATTGACTGCTCTAGAGTGCTCTCAGAATATCTCCGTCCCTTATTATTACATGATTTTTTCTTTCGTTATTTATTTCTTATTTAGGTAACTAGTGCCAAAACCAGGAAAATTTGCGTTAAATAAAAAATATTGCCCAGGCCAGGTTAAAAGCTCGGTCTCGTGAAATCTAGTAGGTCGTGATTTATACAAACTTAAACCCACAATTGTAACAGTTGCTAAATAGTAACATGTCAAATAAAACTCTAGATTTTAGACCCCAGGGAGTAATAAATTCGAATGGAAAGAAACCATCAAGTGATCCAACTTAAAGTCATCATTTGATAACAAATTTTTTTCTGAATGTAGCTAAGACATGATTTTTAATTCCACGGCCTTCTGAGGATGATTCTAAATTGAATGTAATGTGAATTCTTGCTTGTCTCTGACTGACGGCTGTTGCATGTCTCTAGCGACTTCAATGGTTTCAACGGTTCCAATGGCGAGTGGACTTTTCCATCAGACTCAAGCAGCAACGGTCACAGTAACTCTTCGACTATCAACAATATTAATTTAGCGTCTAAGGTACGTTCAACGCGGGCGTGCTTCCTGTGAATTATGGATTATGGATTTTTTTAGGTGGTGGTGAATGGTGGATGCGAATTCAGTCCTAAGAAATCCGGCCATGGCCAAGGGTCACCCCTCAGGTCAAATTTGGCCTTGAAATTGAAGAGTTCAGCGCCGACTTTGCAGTGCCCGATGTGTCAGTACACGAGCAATAGTCCTGGGGTCCTTGAAGAACATATTAATAGGTAAATAAAGTTTTACAACTTATCATCATCGTTTTTCTTCGTTTTATTTTTTTAATTATTACTTAAATATCTCTTATAAGAATCAAGATCTTCACAGTGAGTCTCGAATTTATGATAAACAGCCTGTATGTATATATGCTCTGTAATTTTGACAATCATTTAAATCTGTCAGTTTTATTTGATAAATTTTCTGTATATTTTCCGGCGAGTTTAATACTTTTGGCACATATCTCACGAACTACATCATTTTCCATATTATTAGTTTTTTTTTATGCAACATTTTTCTAACACAAATCCTGATCTTACTCCAGTGACACAATACTTAAGTATTTCTTCTTCTGCTTACACAGAAATAACTTCTTAGAATAAACAATACATTATAACAACAAGAAATAAAATGCCTTTTTTTAATTTGAAACCCTACCATTGATATCAGTAATAATTTCTTTTTAATTTGTAGGCAACATTTTGATTTGACTTCACCATCGATCGGCAACTGCACTGGAGAAGTGTACTCATGTCCTCTGTGCGTCAAAACATTTGATTCCGCCCCCGATCTAGAGTTACACGTGAACATCGAACACAGGGATGTTTTATCACCCGCTTCACCCTCAACGTATTCATGCCCCGTCTGTGGGCTCGCCCTAGACAGCGACAGCAACGTAGGTGTTTTCATTCTCACAAGTGACTTCATCCTAATTTCTTTTTTTTTGTTTAGAGTGAAGCGGTTGCAAGGCATGTAGAGTCACATTTTCCAGCCGGTTCTCCACAGCCGCTTGACCGGGAGGCCCTCAAAAAACGAGAGGAACGCGAATTCGAACTATTACGTGCCCAATATGGCATGGATAATCAGGGTAACTTTAAAGAACAGTCTTTTACGAATATGCAGAGGGCTGTGTATGCTGGGGAAATGAGCGTGAGTGATTATTACGAGCGAACCTTAGACTTGCGTGCTTCTGAGAGCTGTGGTGTAGACGATGGTAGTTCTGTGACTCGTGGTTTGGTGAGTATCATCGCTGTCAATGACACTCAGTGGTTAAGAATTAATTGATTCGCAGGTTCCTAGAATTAGAGCGCTTAGCTCAAACTCTCAGAACGTCACTCGTACTTTAATGTGTAGTTGTGTGGATCATTACGCCTCGTCATATGGTGATCGAGGGTGGGGGTGTGGATATCGAAATGCCCAGATGCTTATGTCTAGTCTCTTAACCCACACGGGCTACAACGAACGCTTATACAAGATCTGGCAAAGTCAGAAGCCTCCGAGGAGTTCGGTTCCGAGTATATCACGGGTGCAAAGCCTCATCGAGCAGGCGTGGTCTCAGGGCTTTGATTTACAGGTTTGTTTAAAAACGAAATGGTTTCCATGGAGGAGAATAAAAATGCGAGGTGCTTTTAGGGGTCTGAACAGTTGGGTAGTCGTCTAGTCAATACGAGGAAGTGGATCGGTGCTACCGAAGTTTTAACTCTGTTGTCGTTTTTGCGAATACGCTGTCAGCTGGTTGACTTTCATCGTCCAACAGGTCCTGGGGGCACTCACCCGGAACTTTTCATGTGGGTACTTAAATATTTTGAGAATAGTCCGGCTGGTGACTTCATTCCACCATTGTACTTACAACATCAAGGTATTATTATGATAGATAAATTAGGTTTTGCGATGCCCTTAATACACTAGTAAGGAAGTAATATTAAAATTTTTTTTTTTTGGGCATTACTTATATGTTCATATTTATTATATACCTTTGTATTTACAACAACAAGGTATTATTGTATAAATTGTGTAAAGTAGTAAGAAAGGATTAAATTAAATAAATTAGGTTTTGTAAAAACTCATTGGCACCGTTAGTAAGGAAGGAACTTTTTTTTTGTGGATATTACTTATGTGTCCCTTCATTTTATAAACTTTCCATTTTCTTGTGTGATTGTCTGCAGGCCACAGTCGAACGATAATGGGAATAGAAGTGCACAGAGATGGCTCTCTGATGTTACTCGTATTGGATCCTAGTCACTCCCCTCAGCAGATGGCGCAGTTCACAGACACGAATGTCGGCTCAAGTGCCCTGCGATTGCTTCGGAAGAGCGAAGCTGCCATGAAGGCGCGTCAATATCAAATTGTAGCTGTAGTCGGTACTATAGACAGTGAACAACAATACCAAGTTAGTATTTTACAGTTTTAATGAGAGAAAACAAACATATTTTAACACATGTTCAATTCTATGGAACTTATGATGTAAACTGACCTTGAATATGTAGATCTTATATAATACTTCCTAACATGAATTTATTCCAAATATTTAATTTTGGTATGAATCACATTTGATCGAAATTTGAAATAAAATAGCTTTCGAAACGAGTTTGCAGTTGAATAATAAATTGCAACGACTTAATCCGTTTGCTTCGAAAATTATTTCATCCGACGTAGTCTTAAATATTTGGATTAAAAGAAATTTTTTCAGTGTAATTTGTTACTTGAGTGTAAGATTTATTTTATGTGTGCAGCAAAGTAAAATTCTTCGAGGATTGAGGATCCCACAAGATCGGTGAGAATGACTAATTCAACGAATGGTACAGTCCAGGACAGTTTTATGATATTTTCAAAATATTTAGCCAGAAATTCACCACCTTTGCTGTTCAAACAGACGAAATTTGAGATGTTTAACTCGTTGTTTGCCTCTGGAATAACGTGACCGAGCTCAGGATCTTATTAAACTTAAAAAAAATAAATAAAAACGAAACTCGCATGTCCTCTGTGAATCCCCGCCCCACACACCCACACAAATATCGCAATAATTTTTAAGCGTCAAAATAAAAGAGGAGTTAAAACTCGCAAATTTTGTGTTGAGTAAAATTTAAAGAGTTAGTTAGCTAGGTGAATTCAAATTGTATTTTCCGTTCAGGTCGTCTTTGAATTAATAATATTTTAGAAATATAAATAGTACAAAGCTTTTAGGATGCCCTGTTTTAAAATCGTGCGCAGTCGTTTTGTGCGTCGGTTTTAAAAGCGGCAAGTGATTTCAATTCGAAGACGTAGAAATTTATTCACTCGTAGCAATGTTATAACGAAAGCAGTAATAAAATTAGACTGATTTTGTTTCGTTTCGCATAAACAGGTTTATTTATTCAATGCCGAATTTTCTGCCTTAGAATTACGTGAAAAAGAATACATAAATTTTTACATACCACTCGTATTGTGACATCATTAAGGACACTTGCTTTTTCCAGTGTAAGACTTTTCGTGTGAGATATTGCCTTGTTTGTTGTTAATATTTACAATCACTCAATGCTAATTGTACAAATTAATTCAAAATATAATATTCTCTTGAGTTTGCGTTTTATTTTTAACATAATTTCTACAGGGACGTCAAAAAAGATTTCAAACCATATGACCCCAACGTAAAGGCAACACATTATACTGTGTTCTGTCTTGGTATGGTATGGTATGGTATGAGTGTTTTGTATTAAATCTTTGTAGGATGTAATGCCTGCCTAATTTACAAAGTCATCGTAATTCACATCAGCACCTTGGTTAAACACAAAAAGAAGTAACAATAATAATGACACGGTTAAAAACCACAAATAAAAAATCAGTTAAGATCACAAAATCAAAAAAAAAACAAAAACTTCAAAAATGAAGACAGTACAAAAGTAATCAAGAACAAAAAACGACCTAAAAACAAACAAAAGAAAACCATGTGGATTATAATAAAGAAAAACAATTGACAATCTATTGAAATTTAAAAAAATTATAGAAATATGTGCAAGCAATTGTGAAGCAAACATAACTAAAAACGAAACAAAACAATTAACATCCAAAAATAATCAATAAATAAAAATAGTATAACACAATTGAAAGTAGTAAAAAAATATTGAAAATCGAAAATTGCATTCGAAAAAATAAAAACTTAAGAGGCAATCAAAAATAAGCAAACACAAGAACGCCATAAAAACGAACAAAAGAATTATAATTAAAAAATTGATTGAAAAATAAAAGCAATTAAATCGAAAAGATAAAAATGTATTAAAAAAAAACAATTGACAATCGGATGAAATTGAATATCGAAAATTGCTTTCGAAAAAACAAAAACTTAAAAGGCAGTTAAATTAAACAAACACCATAAAAACAAATAAAAGAATTATAATAAAAAAAAAATTGAAAAATGAGAGCAATTAAATCGAAAAGATAAAAATGAACATACTAAAAACAAAACAAGACAAGACAATCGAATGAAATGAAGAACAAAATAGAAATATATACAAGTAGTTGATTGATTGATTAACATGCAAAAGAAAACCACGTGAATTATAATTCTTAAAAAAATATTGAAAAATAAAAGTCAAATCGAGAAATAAAAATTTATTTAAAAAACAATTAACAATCCAATCGCATTAAGTTTTAAAAAAGATAGATATACAAGACTTTAAGAAGTTTAAAAAAAAATAAATAAAAAATCAAAATTAATCTAAAACGTGACAGTAAAAAATCAGAAATAATAAATAAAGCAGTTTAAACAAAGAAAAAATATATAAAAAATGAATTAGATATTTTAAAAAATAAATAAAAATAAAAAACTATATTCGAAAAAACAAAAACATAAAGTGCAGTTAAAAAGTAAAGAAAAACAAAAAATTACTAAAGCAAACAATAAAGAACCAAGTGGATTGTAAATTGCAAAAAAAATTGAATATTAGTAAAACAAAAACAAATGCATTTAGAATATTTTTAAAAAATTGAAAATCGAAAACCCATTCAAAAAAACAAAACTTAAAAGGCGGTCAAAACTAAACAAAAACAAAAGATGCCATAAAACGAACAGAATTATTGAAAAAATTGATTGTAAAATAAAAGCAATTAAATAGAAAATATTTAAAAGAACAATTGACAATCGAATTAAGTTTTAAAACGATAGAAATACAAGACTGTGAAGAAAACAAAAAATAAAAATTAATCTAAAACGTAACAGAATATTCAAAAAAATGAAAGTAGTTAAAACGAAGAAAAAATTATAAAAAATTAATGAATTAGAAAATTTAAAAAAAAATTAAAATGCGGTTGAAAAGCAAACAAAAATAAAAAATGACTAAAAGAAAAGAAAACCAAGTGGATTGTAATTTAAGAAAAAGATTGAAAATTGGTAAAACAAAAACAAGATTAGAAGATTTAAAAAAAATTGAAAATTCGAAAATCCCATTCAAAAAAAAACAAAAATTTACAGTTAAAAGTAAATAAAAACAAAAGACGCCATAAAAACAAACAGAAGAATTATTTAAAAAATTGGTTGAAAAATAAAAGCAATTAAATCGAAAACATTAAGAAACAGAAAAAAAACAATTGACAATCAAAAGAAATTTTAAAAAACTTAAAAGGCAGTTGAAAAGCAAACATAAAGCATAAAACATAAAGCGAAATAAAAACAAGCAAAAGAAAACCACGTGGATTATAGATATTTTTTTTAATTGTTGAAAAATAAAAGTTAAATCTTAAAAATAAAAATTTATTTAAAAAACAATTGACAAAAAATAAAAATTAATCTAAAACGTGACCTTAAAAAAAAACAAATAATAAATGTAAGTAGTTAAAATAAAGAAAAACTTATAATAATAATTGTATTCGAAAAAACAAAAACATAAAACGTAGTTAAAAAGTAAATTAGTACAAAAAACGACAAAAGCAAACAAAAGAAAACCAAGTACATTATAATTTTAAAAAAATTGAATATTTGTGAAACAAAAACAAATGCATTAGAAGATCATATACATCTAATAAACCACATTATTATTATTATTATTATTATTATTAAAAAAAATTTGAAAATCGAAAATCCCATTCAAGAAAAAAACAAAAACTTAAAAGGCAGTTAAAAGTAAACATGCCATGAAAACAAACAGAAGAATTATTTTAAAAAATTGTTTGAAAAATAAAAGCAATTAAATCGAAAATATTAAAACGCTAAAAAAACAATTGACAATCAAATGAAATTTAAAATATTTTCTTATTTTTCAATATTTTTTTAAAAATTAAAATCCTCATGGTTTTCTTTTGCTTGTTCTTATTTCGCTTTTTGGTTTTGTTTGCTTTTTAACTGCCTTTTAAGTTCTTGTTTCTTGTTTTTTTTTTTTTAATTTTAATTTTAATTTTAATTTATTGAATTATCAATTGTTTTTCAACGCTTTTTAATGTTTTCGATAAGTTTGTTTTTATTTATCAATTTTTTAAAATAATTCTTGTGTTTGTTTTTATGGCGTCTCTTGTTTTCGTATACTTTTAACTGCCTTTTTAAGTTTTTGTTTTTTTAATGGGATTTTCCAGTTTCAATTTTTTTTAAATCTTCTAATCCATTTGTTTGTGTTTTACTAATATTCAATTTTTTTTTAATTATAATCCACTTTCTTTAGTTTGCTTTTGTTTACTTTTCAACTGCATTTTATGTTTTTAATCGAAAAGATAAAAAGGAACTAAAAAGAATCAATCGAATGAAATTAAAAGACAACTGAAATACAGAAAATTCTGAAACAAACATAACTAAAAACGAAAACCAAAAATAATCAACAAAAGTTTTATTTTTAACATAATTGCTACATCTTAAATAAATATTTAATAGTACTAAGGTGCCGGATAAGTGCTGTACCATGAGAAAGAGCCTCGAGGTCCTATTTGTGCCCCAAAGTCGACTATTCCACGATCAGGAAACCCCTCGGATTTTGCTCTGTATTTAATATTTTTCAAAGGCTGCGTGAGTATTAAACTGATGACACAGAAGAATAAAAATAAATTGGTAAACTAAAACAGGCTCATTTAATAACAAAAAAGAAAAAAGAAAATGCACTTCGTAATTACTCACCAGCATTTTCAGACAATACTCAAAGTAGAAATATAGTTGATTTCAAAAAACGCAGGGATTTATATCACTTTTGCTTTCACCTTTCACTTCCTTCCTCTAAAAAAGACCAAAACTAACTAATTCGAAGAAAGTTGTACCGCTTGATTGAACGTTTGTTTAATTCAAATTTCCCGCCGCTAAGAAAAAAATTCCGTTGACGCGATACCAACCTACTCTCGTGAAAATCACCGGCGAATTCACTCTTTATTTCCGGTTAGTGTCCAAGACGTCGAGCAAAAATGGTAAGTTGTTGTTAAAACATTATAAATCAACAATTTTGCATTAAAAAGAAAACAGATTTCAGTTTTAAATATTAGAAGCACCTTGAACTTACAAGATTTAGGCCTGTTTGATGCGAGAGCAAAACATAACCTAGATTTGCACGTGTAACAATTTTTTTGTGTTTAAACTTGTATGGGGCGAAAACTAATTTTAATTTTAACCGTTGTAAACAACACAAACTTTCGAATTTTGAACACATTTGTTACAAGAACGAACATAACCTGTAATAAATTTTAGACTTGCAAGAGGCGAAACGGAGGACGAGCTAAACACGGCCGAGGTCACGTGAAGCCCGTGCGATGCACCAACTGCGCCCGCTGTGTCCCCAAGGACAAGGCGATTAAAAAATTCGTTATTCGTAACATTGTGGAAGCCGCTGCTGTCAGAGACATTACGGAAGCTTCGGTTTATTCACGTAAGTAACATAGCTTTTTTTTTTGGGGGATGCACCAGCAGCTTGGTGTTTTTATTTTTTAGAGTACGTCCTGCCGAAGCTGTACGCAAAGCTGCACTACTGCGTGTCTTGTGCTATACACAGTAAAGTGGTGCGTAACAGAAGCAAGGAGGAAAGAAGGAAGCGCACTCCGCCGCTGCGCAACTTCCCAGGCAGAGACAATGCACGAGCAGGTCAAGCTCAGAGAAAATAAAATGCTTTCTGTCCCTATTTTATAATAATAAACAACTGAAGATTATCATTTGTTTATTTTTTATTCACCTGTCAAATAAAAAAATATGTTGTTTGACATCTGTCATCTAATTTGTTTACTAATGTTCGAATGAATCACATGATTATAACATGATCACAAAGGTAGCTATGAAGAACCAAAGAAAAATGCCACAAATAATTTGAAAACTGTCAAAGGTAGCTATGAAAAACGAAAGAGAAGCGCCACAAATAATTTGACAGATTGAAATAAAAACAAATTCGCCTGAAGCTGCCTGTTACGTGTTGTAAATCGGTGAACCTGCCATTTTAAAAATGGAACATTGCTTCAAATATTTTGCATAAAAGAGAGGTTTGGAATAAACTTGATTTTGACATTGTCAAATTAATTATGACAGCATAAAGGAATCGAAGCCTTTTTCTTAATCAGAAAATTTTATAATTGTATTATATTAAGGCCTGATTTATTCACTATGGGAATAAACTGAGGGTTAGAGTTAAGTTGTCATGAATAATAGCAATTTGCACCAACCACCTAAACTGAGCTTAAATTTAATTGATGTTTACATGTGACATTTTAGGTTATACAACATTGAATATCTGTCAAAACTTGTACCAAAAGACGCCATCTATTGAGAATCATGGTAAACATCGATGGTTTATTGTTGAAGAAAGAAGGACCCGAGGAATTATTCTGAAACTAAATTACGAAAGAATTTCCAAACAAGAAATATTAAAAAAAAGACTTAACTTCGTTCAAATCAAAGGACAATAGTTTGTTTCTGTCAAAAATTATACAAGGAAAAAATCAAGTGGCGCCATCTATTGAGAATCATGGTAAACAGCGATAGTTTATTTGTTGAAGAAAGAAAGACTTGAGTAATTATACTTAATTCAAAGGACGATAGTTCGCTTCTGTCAAAAATAGTACAAAAATCTGTCAAGAATTGTACAAAAAAGAATCAAGTGGCGCCATCTATTGAGAATTATGGTAAACATCGATAGTTTACCTGTTGAAGAAATCAAGAAGAAAGTCACAATCTAAGTGACGCTTAAATTTAAGCCGAGTTTATTTGTTCGGTGCAAACCAGGGTCAATCATATTTAATTAATCATTGAAAATTTTTATTGTGAACCATCATCAAAATGACAGTTGTTAATTGTCAGCACCACTGCATCGGAAATTGTTGACGAAATTTTTCAAAACAAAAGCCATCAATTCGCTGGCCGTTCTGAAAATGTGTAAAAATGTCTTATTTGAAGAAACTTTTTTAATTTCAAATCTGAAAGCTATTTGACAAGTTTTTCAAAATTTGTGGTGCGTTCACCTTGTCACCGCCAAATTAAAAAAGAAACGTTAATTTCATTTGTTTCTAAAACAAATTTTGACTTAATCATAGCCAACTAACTTGCAACTTACAAAGATAAGACAATAAGCAAAATGGTCATTTTGATTTTAATTCGAATTAAGTTAACAATACGACTAAAGTTTAAAATTCATTTATTTATTTCTTATCAACACTATATTACATGTATATAACAAATATTAAATCACATACGAGAGAAAGTTAATTAATTTATTAATTACTATTTGAAATGTCGAGGGTTCTCAAGAAAAAAAAATACGTCCTTGTACATTATTTGAAAGATGCTAAAATTGTTGATCATTAATCGTCTTTTAGAGCATTCTCCATCGCTTCCCGTAGGTTCTTCTCGAATACCTTCTTCGCGTCTGAGAAGCCGTGCTTCGTTTTGCCGAACGAATTTGGGCCGGATGACGTCGGTGTGTCCCTGAAAAATTAAGATTTATTGCAACAATTGATAGATAAATGGGAAAGCAAACCATGGCATGGATTCTCAGGTACAACCGAACCTCCATAACTTAAATTTCAAGAGACCACAAAATTACTTCGAGTTAAAGGAAGAGTAAATTTCAACTTAAGTGAAAATTTTGAGTTGTGGAGTTCGACAGTATTCCAAAAATAAAAACAAAAAACCTTCAATTGTTTTGATAAGCTCAAAACTGACAGAATTAGCTTTCAATTGTTCTGGTTAAGTAATTGATAGCTTTAATTCAATCACAGTCAACTAACTCACAATGACAAAACGATTAAAACTCTGAGCATTCAAATTAAATTAGTATTTAGAAAATTTTTGCAAAAAAAAATTGTAAAACTGTTTGAAGTGCGTACCTTCCTATATTTCGCATTCGCATTTTAGCTTCAGGGGGCATTTCTTCAGGTTCCTCGTCACTGTCCTGGTTAAACGCTGACGCTACAGACAATTTCTGCTTTGGTGTGGTCGACTTCTGCCCGCTCAGTTTCATCTGAATCCCGACACTTTTAAGCCGGTGCTTCGCCCCGAGCCCCACATTGTCGAGCTTCCTCGACTCCTGCCTCTGCGGCGACCGCGACCTCGACCTACTTCGATCTCTGGAGGACTCCGAGCCTAACAAACACTGACAAATTTAAAGATTTTAATTGAGGGCAGCGGTATACGCATGCAAAATTTGTAATCTAAGGTTATGTGCACGCTACATACTACCGGAATCGTTCGTATTTACCAGATTTGATTTTATTGCAACCCTCCGTGTGGCTCTTGCTCATATCTGTGCGGGTAGCTCGTTTTGGTCTTAAAAGAAAATTAAATTGCAAAAAAATCAATTACGCCAATTCTCATCACCAATGATTTACATTTTATTCGAGAGATGGCGCGCTCCGCGCTGGAATTCAAATCTTGTCTCTCTGCTTTGTGGATGCGTTCAATATTTCCATGCGAAGATTATCGAAGGTTTCGAATTCTACAATCACCGGAAGGATCCAATTTTACGAACAAGTTCTCTGTAATGAACTACAAAATAAAATAGGCAAATAAAAACAGATTCGAATTGATTTTATTAAAAAACAAGTCACAGGTAATGACGCGTGCATTCAATTTGGTAGCTGGTGATTTTTGGTCAGGTGACTTTTATTTTGATCGTCTGGCAACACTACAGGGCGCGCACAGGTATGCTCATTTCGATTTGTTATAGATTTCAAATAAGATAAAATGTGTGTCTGGCTGGAATGGTATAAACCAAAAACCAGTTAACTTATAAGAAGAAGAAGAAGAAATAAGATAAGAATATTCTGAGTGTACGCCAAGTGCAGCCGTTCGAAAACGAGTTATTTAAGTTTTTTAAATTATTACTGAAGCTTTAAAAATTATGTGAAATGTTTGGGGACAAATTTTAATTCACAGTGCATATCAATAAATAGATTAATAATAAAGTTAACAAAAACAATTTCAAAAGAATGGTGACAAAACAACAAAAACAAGATGATGAAAATTGAAAAATAATCAAACTTAAAAAACAATAAAAACAAAAGACAATCGATTCTACAACAAAATTTAATAGATCAATAAATTAAAAAGGAAAACAGTCTCAAAAGAGTGGTGACAAAACAATAAAAAACAAAATAATGAAAATGGAAAAACAATCGAATTTAAAAAACAATAATAAAAACAAAAGACAATCGCTTCTTTAACACAAATTAATAGATCAATAAATTAAAAAGAAAAACAATCTGAAAATAATGGTGACAATACAACAAAAAACAAAATAAAAAAAATGAAAAATAATCATATTAAAAAAAAATTTTTTTCATAATAATAAAAACAAAAGGCAATCGTTTCTTCAACACAATTTAATAGATTAATAAATTAAAAAAGAAAAAGAATCTGAAAAGAATAATCATGTTAGAAAATATTAAAAACAAAAGACAGTCGATTCTACAAAATAATTTCATAGATTAAAAAATTTAAAAAAAAACAGTCTCAGAAGAATGGTAACAAAATAACAAAAAAAAACAAAATAATGAAAATGGAAAAATAAAATTTAAAAAACAATAATAAAGACAAAAGACAATCGTTTCTTTAACACAATTTAATAAATAGATTAATAAATTTGAAAGAAATACCCCAAGCAACACCATCTCCTTTATTAGACGGCTTATATACGAAAGCTAGGGATATTTTTGGTATTGGTATATCGAATACCAAATATATTCGTATTTTAATGGAACTATGTAATTACTCTAGAACATAAGTGATACGTTAATTAAACGTTTTCATTAAAATGTGTGATAAAATATGTCACTATTTGCAAAAATGTTAATTACATTACATTCTAACATGATGTAGGCTCTAAAAATTAATTTCACATTAAAATTTTCAATATAATCTGAAAAGTAATGAGGTCTTACGTACCTCTACAGAAAGGTGATAAAGTTCCACACTCAGATCATACTTTATTGTTTATTTAATGTTTTTTGCAATATCCTGAAGCAGGTCGATTTTTAATTCTGAACATTCTTGTCAGTTAAATGGTGATATAAAAAAATAGTACCGTTCACAAAAATTTTTCGAAAAAAATAGACATGGTCCAGAGCTTGTCTAGAATGTTGTGAAATAATTATATGTTATGCTACAATGAAAATCAGAACAATTGTTCCCCAATTGTTCTGATTTTCATTACTTTTGTTAATTTTTTTTATCTCTGTTTTCAATTTCAAGATAATCATTCAAATAAAATAAATTGTATTTTTGAATTGTAATGTATATTTTTTTCGAAAAACTTGTTATATGAGTAACTAATTTTTTTATAGCACCATATTGCTGATAATAATGACGAATAAAACCTGCACGAAAAGTTAGAGTTGCCATTTAAAAAAAATAATGATGACGTCACAGCGGAAACACAAATGCCAATCGGAAAAAAGATTTTCGCATTAAAATGTGTCTTTTTAATATTAAAAATCGACCTGTTTCAGGATTTTGAAAAAAATAATGAGCTTGGTGCTTTTCAAATTATTCAAATTACTATACATATTAACAAAAAAATTATTTTTATAAAAAAGAATAATTTACAACTAACTCTTAAAAAAAGTGTAATAGCGTTTTCGATTCACATGCACCGGTTGCACTCATAGTCGTTGCATCCTATTTTAACCTCATACAATAACACGCCTGAGGTTAAAATAGGTGCACACTCAGAAATGAAGATACTCAGAGTGGGCACCAGTGCGGTCAATCGAGAACGCTATAAATGATGATTCTAGCAAAAATTGGTACCGCCTAGGTAAATTTGGTACTTTTGCTGGAGGATTGGTACATTGCATTTTTGTACACTGGTAACACTGAATCCGGCGAACGGCCGCCTTTTACTGGTTTTCTTGGAGCCAGATGGGTATTCGCACTATTTGCAGTCAAGTAAAGTTTCTCGTGACAAAAATTATAACAATTAATCATCAGGAGTGTTAAGGTAAGTAACACCTTTCTGTAGCTAATTCTTTGTTCAACTCCGTAAAAATTCTACTTTTTTAAACATGCGTTTGTTAGGTTATGCTGCTGTGCTTCCCCGAAGTAAAATACGTTCCTATTGCCGATATTGGCATTTCAATAAAGTGTAAAGCTGTAGTGTTTAAAATATACGAAATCAATTCATTGTTCTAAAGAGGGCTAACCGACAAACAAAATTGAGATTTTCTTGTAGAATTATAGAACTTGTAAAAAAAATGCAGTTATCTAATTTTTTCAAGTTAATCCAGAATGTTCAAAGCTCATAACAATTCAAGATTGATATTTAAAAATATTAAAAGTTAATGTAATTATCATTAACGTTCCAACAAAAAAAATTAATCGATTTTTTATGCAAAAGTCCCAGTCGATTCCGCTGGGGTACGTTCGGATTTATTGCCCGGCGTTTGAGTTTATTTTCCCAGTCATTCTAAATATGTTAACATGTAATGAACATTATAATTATTGAACAATCGTGCTTATTGCGATCTGCTTCTGGAAAAAATTGAGCATATAGTTGCAGTACAACAGCAACACACTCTCATTCTTGCAGAATTGCGCCATCAGCCCGGTTCTTCTAATCAACGTTTTGTGGAACCTACAGGATTGTTCAAATTTTTCTATTAAATGTAAGAAGAACTACAAAGATATTGAAAGATTTTTGTTGAATGAGAGCAATTTCCGTTATTTGGTAAGAAATTTATTCTTTGGCGACAAATTATCTAGCCAGGTCATTTATTGCAGGTAAACCGCCTGGCTGTAGTAGGAGGAACCACTGCACGAAATGTCACGACTAATGAAATGAAGTATCTGCAAAGTATTTGAAGTGAAATATATGTGTATTTATAGAGGCGACAAAGTTATTTTATGGTGGTCGTCAAATGAGTGACTTAAATGACCAATCCATTGACTGGTTAAAATTGGCACCGCAACGGTACAAGGGTGAATTGCTGCGCAAGAATAAACAAGAAAAAATAGTTATTATAAAATAAATTATATGGAATTATATGTATATTTATATGTTATATAATAAACCTTAAAATACACCAATAGTACATAACTGAAGAACTTTCTCCTCTGTTTAAAGTTATCGCAAAATATATAATTACAAATGATCGGACACTTCATAAAATTGAAGTAAGTGTAGACGTTTCGTTTTATGTTTGACAGCTTCTTCAGAATATATTCCTAAAAAGCTATCAAACGTACAGCGAAACGTAGACGTTTAATTCAATTTTACGAAGTTTCCGATTATTTGTAATTATACATTTGGTTATATAGATTTAAAATATACGCCTGATATAAACGTTGCGGTTACACCATAAATATACGTTTTGTGTAGACGTTACATTTATCCCATAGAGAGACGTTAGTTAGACTGTCACTCATATGTATAATTCTAGTCTACAGTATTTTACAATTAGACTAAATTCGAAACGTGTATTAGACATTTTCTATACCTGATGTGTTACATGGGACAATTCGGAAATAATGTCGGCAACACTGAAAGAAGCAAAATAATAAAAATTCAAAAATAATCACATTAAAAAATATTAAAAACAAAAGACAATCGATTCTACAACAATCTACAATAGATCGATAAATTAAAAAGAAACACAGTCTCAAAAGAATGGCGACAAAACAACAAAAAACAGAATAATGAAAATTGAAAAATAATCAAATTTAAAAACAAAAGACAATCGTTTCTTCAACACGATTTAATAGATTAATAAATTAAAAAGAAAAACAATCTGAAAAGAATGGTGGCAAAATAGAAAAAAACAAAATAATAAAATTTCAAAAATAATCGTATTAAAAAAATTCAAAAGAAAAACAAAAGACAATAGTTTCTTCAACACAATTTGAAACATTATTAAATTAAAAAGGAAAACAATTTGAATTGAGTAGTAGCAAAACAAAAAAAAAATAATAATAAAAATTCAAAAATAAATGTATTAAAAAAATAAAAACAAATGACAATCAATTCTACAACATAATTTAATAGATTAACAAATTAAAAAGAAAAACAAAATGGAAAGAATGGTGACAAAACAACAAAAGAAAACCAAATAAAGAAAATAAAAATAAACACATTACAAAAAAATCGAAAAGAAAGACGATAGTAAAAACAAAAGACAATCGTTTGTTCAACACAATTTAATAGATTAATAAATTAAAAAGAAAAACAATTTGTAAAGAATGGTGACAAAACAGAAAAAAACAAAATAACAAAAATTCAAAAATAATCATATTAAAAAATAAAAACAAAAGACAATCGATTCTACAACATAATTTAATAGATTAATAAATTAAAAAGATAAACAATTTGTAAAGAATGGTGGCAGAACAGACAAAAACAAAATAATGAAAATTGAAAAATAATCAAAATTTAAAAAACAATAATAAAAACAAAAGACAATCGTTTCTTCAATACCATTTAATAGATTAAATTAAAAAGAAAAACGATTTGCAAAAAATGGTGACAAAACAATAAAAAACAAAATTACGAAAATTTAAAAAAAATCATAAAAGAAATTTTAAAGAAACAACAATAAAAACAAAAGACAATCGTTTCTTCGACGTAATTTAATAGATTAACAAATCAAAAAGAAAAACAATCTGAAAAGAATGGTGGCAAAATAGAAAAATACAAAATAATAAAAATTCAAAAATAATCATATAAAAAAAATTCCAAAGAAACAATAATGAAAACAAAAGATAATCGTTTCTTCGACACAATTTAATAGATTAATAAATTTAAAAAAAAACAATTTGCAAAAATGGTGGCATAATGGAAAAAAGCAAAATAATAAAAATTCAAAAATAATCGTATTAAAAAAATATAAACAAAAGACAATCGATTCTACAACAAAATTTAATAAGTTAATAAATTTAAAAGAAAAACAATCTGAAAAGAATGGCGACAAGACAATAAAAAATAAAATAATGAAAATTGAAAAATAATCAAAATTTAAGAAACAATAATAAAAACAAAAGACAATCGACAATTTAATAGATTAAATTAAAAAAAAATAATTTGTAAAGAATGGTGGCAAAATAGAAAAAAGCAAAATAATAAAATTTCAAAAATAATCATATTAAAAATAATAAAAACAAAAGACAATCGATTCTACACCATAATTTAATAAATTAATAAATTAAAAAGAAAAACAATCTGAAAAGAATGGCGACAAAACAATGAAACAAAATAATAAAAATTGAAAAATAATCAAATTTTCAAAATAATAAAAACAGAAGACAATCGATTCTACAACAAAATTCAATAGATTAATAAATTTAAGAAATAATAATTTGAAAAGTAGGTGACAAAACAAAAAATAATAATAAAAATCCAAAAATAATCATTTTAAAAAAATTATAAACATGAAATGCAATCGATTTTACAACACAATTTAATAAATTAATAAATAGAAAAAAATGGAAAAGAATGGTGACAGAAAAATTTATATAAAACAAAAAGTTACTAAAATTTTTAATTTTTTTTCCTATTACTAGGTTAACTTTTATAACTGAACATCGGTTCAGGTAATTCAAAGCGCTACAAACGCTGTGTTGCAACGCTTTAACTAATTTTCTGCTGAACGTGATCGATGATTATAGAACGCCGGAAGCGCCATCCATTGCAGTTTTTCAATACTGTATTGACCATATGAAAGGCAAGTTTTTCATTTTTTTTTTTAATTGGTGAATCTACTTAATTGTGCTCTAAAATCGATTGTCTTTTGTTTTGTTTTTATTATTTCATATTTTTCGTTTCCACCGTCTTCAATTTTTTTTAAGATAAAACAACTAAATTTTGTCGCAAAGACAATATTTCAATATTTATTTTGATTATTTTGCTTTATCATCAAATTGTTTCTTTATAAATTGATTAACAATCAATTGAACTGCACCGTCTTTTGTTTGTTTTCTTCAAAGTTTTATGTTCCGAGATATGTATTTTTAATTATTTTTTAAAATTTATTTCTGAATCTAGTAACAAACTATGTTGTAAAGGGATTTTGATATCTTATGATTTTTACGCATTGGTAACACTGGTTGCCGAATGTTGTTGACACTTCTTAACCTTGACGTTATGACACGATCGTCAAAATTTAGGTTAAATTCTATTAAGAAACACTAATCATTTTTTTCACTTCATTCATTAAACGCGTTTTAAAATATGCAAACTTTAAAATGTTTAGCAATTCTGAGAAATGGATACAAATGTAAGTACTACGAGTGCAGGTTATGTAAGCGAAGCATCTGCTCCAAACACACGGTCGTCCCCAACACCGACATTACAAATCAGCAAGCGGAAAAAAGACCTCCCCGCCGTTCCTTGCTAAACGGCCCAAACCTAAGAGATTTCTTTCACAACGAGAACCTGAAGAACTACGACCCCATTACTACCGAAAGAATTCCTTACCTGCACAAACAGAGTTACGATGGGGCCTCGAGAAAGGTGTACTTCGACGTGTACGGCTGTCAGATGAACGTGAACGACACGGAGATAATATGGTCAATTTTGAAGGCGAACAATTTCGTTAAATGCAATAAGTTAGAAGAAGCCGATGTCGTTTTGATAGTAACCTGCGCTATAAGGGAGAGCGCCGAGGCGAAAGTTTGGAACAAGGTGGATTATCTGAAGGGCCTGCGCAAACAGCGTGCGAAGAGGAAAGACGGGCCAAAATTAAAAATTGGTATTTTAGGTTGCATGGCCGAGAGATTAAAAGATAAGATTCTAGAGAAAGAGAAAGCCGTCGACATCATAGCAGGGCCCGACAGTTATAAAGACTTACCTAGGATGTTGGCGCTCACTGATAACAATCAAACGGCTGTGAACGTTTTATTATCATTGGATGAGACGTACGCAGACATCATGCCAGTTAGGTTAAATGAAAATTTCATTTCGGCTTACGTGTAAGTACAACGGAGGAAAATCCGTGTGTCAATTTCATTACGTTTATTCCGCAGGTCGATTATGAGAGGTTGCGATAACTTGTGCACGTTTTGCATCGTTCCTTTCACAAGAGGAAGAGAAAGATCACGACCGATTACGTCAATCATCGATGAAATACGACATTTAGCGGAGCAAGGCGTAAAGGAAATCACTTTGCTGGGGCAGAACGTGAACAGCTATCGAGATTTGTCTAATTCGGTCGACATGTATTCAAATCCTGGTCTGAACAGGCCTACCGAATTAGCAGAGGGATTTAAGACGGTTTATAAAAGTAAGATTGGTGGACTTAGATTCGCGGATTTATTGGATAGAGTTGCTGACGTTGATCAAGAAGTTAGGATTAGATTTACTTCGCCGCATCCGAAAGATTTTCCTGATGATGTTCTTCAGGTAAAACCAACAATAACAATGAATATATGTACTGGGTCTTCAATAAAAAAGTACCTCGAGTTAGGCTTGGGAAAAAGCCATATGTCGTAGCTTGCCTAACCTCAAAATGTTTGTATGTGGACAACTGGATAAGGTCTAGTCTTTGACTGTTAATTTCAATTGTTGGACGACACATATTCGTTGTTGGAACTGGCCAATGCAAATAGATTTTTTTAAAGTAGCACCTTCATTCTTAAAAAAATGTATTAAAATTGCTTGAATTCAGTTCCTTCGCATAACCTAAATTTTGACAGTTCTTTGCAATATCACAGCATTTGTATAGTTCAATCCAGAGGGAGATCAAAATTGATTGTCTTGATCATGCACTACTTTCCACGAATTTGATATCATCTAATTATTAAAATGAAGTTAACAACAAAGAGAGGTTATATGTTTCATGAATGTTCTATGCACGTCAATGCTTTTCGTTCTAACCTTCAAGTGATAGATGTAAATATTGATATCAAGCTTACGGAAAGTAGTGTAGGATCAGAACAATCAATTTCGATCAATACTTTTTTTTGTTTTTTTGTTTCCAATCCAAGGATAACTCGAGCAGTGCGAAGCCGATAACATCCGACTTTACCGGCAAGCGCTAGGATTTTCTATACTCTATTCAGCTGCTTTAATTCATTCAGTGTTGCCAACTCCTCGCTCAGAGTTGTTCTTTTACGTAGAAAGAAGCCCACTTGTAGTGGCGGCGATTATGTGCCAACACTGGGGGAGGGGAGCAAGGATTCACCATTATAGAGGGGGTGAGCTGATAATATAGGTATTTGTACTAATAAAAAGGGAAATAATTTAAGAAACAACTACCCCATTCCCTCGGAATCGCCGCCACTGCCCATTTATATTGAAAAACCACCATCTATTGAGCAAAGTTTTAACTGACAGACTTGCGTTGTTGTAAAACGATGTGATTCGTTAAAAAATGCCGAAAGTTCCTTTTTCGTTTGTTTTTACGCAGATCGTTCACGGACAATAAGAAAACGTCACTTGTCGTCAGTAAAGAACGAAGTAAATGGTATTTGTGTGAGATAGTAAACAGCGCCATCTATTGCAGTTCTTTTTAATAGTCGATTGACCTCATGGAAGGCAAATAATTATTTGTTTTTCCGCTGTTTGTTTCAAGTTGTTTCTTTTTTTAATTTATGAATCTACCGAATTGTGTTCGATTGTCTTTTGTTTTTATTTTATTATTATGTATTTTTTTAATTTTCTTGGTTTTTTTTTTTTTTTTGGTTTTGTCACTTTTCGTCCCAAACAGCTTTCTTTTTAAATTCATTAATCTACTGAATTGTGCTGTAAAATCGATCGTCTTTTGTTTTTATTATTATTATCTATTTTTTTAAATTCTATTATTTCTTTTGCTTTCTCGCCGTCCTTTTCACATAAAACAAAATATTTATCTTTTAAATTGTGTCATAAAATCGATTGTCTTTTATTTTTATTTATTTATTTTTTAATATTACTGTTTTTAGTACAACGAGAACAAGAATCACTGTTTGTGTTGGCAGCGCTGAATTTTATTTTAAAATGGTACAACTGGAGTTACTTCCAACTGTTGACGGCTTGACAATGATAGCCGTTACTTTACAAGCGTCATTTAACATTTCAAAATTGAAATTAAAACGCTGATTTTCATCCCTATAACCTTCTCGCTGTTTAAGTTACGTCAAAATAAATCGACCAAACATATATCCGGTTGCAGTGTTGCAAATAGCAGATTAAAAAGTTCTCTTAATCATATTGCCAACTCAAACAATTTTTCTCGACCACGTATGTGTAGCTATTTTTTAAAAATTTTATTCATTTGTTTTCTCTGTTTTGTCACTTTTCGTCCCAAACGGTTTTTTAAAAATTTATTAATCTACTGAATTGTGCTGTAAAATCGAACGTCTTTTGTTTTACTTTACCTTTATGTAGAGTATATGAATTCTTTGTCGTTTTTTTTTTTTTTTTAATTTATTTCTGAACCTGGTAACAAATTGATGAGAGATTTTTTGATATCTCTCGATGCGCGTTGGTACCACTGAATTTATACACAAGGAAAGAGCAGAGAAAGTGCATTCAATAAAAGCCGTTATCAAGTACGCTTATGTCAAATGCAAATTTTGCAAAGTCACGTCGTAACTATACGATTATTATAAACATAACCTAACTTTTGATATCCATTTAATTACGATTTTCTACAAAATAGATAATAGAACACAATTAATCAAATAAAGCATTCATTTTATTACAAATATCTCGAAGATGTAAATAAAATCTTTGACAGTTGAGGCTGTTGATAGCACGCAGTAATTTAAGGTTTCATCATACGTGCTAAGCTACGACGTGCCGTCATAAAATAAAAGCAAGTTCAGAGCCTTCTTGATAGCGGATTTTTTTGAACGCACCTTACATCTTCAATGCGAGAGAGCGAGAACCACTACTATTATGATCTTGACAACAGAGGGCGATAGTTACAAAATTAATCATGAATTCTATAAAAAGAAGGTACATTTTTGTTGAAAACTCGATATATACAGTCTGTTCAAATCTAAGTCGGCAGTGTTCCTAACGTTATCACATATGCAGAGTTGCCAACCTGAGGGATTTGTTCCTTTTTGGAGATTTTTTTATACTCAACAGGGACAAAGGGACTTTCTTATTAAAAACAATTATTTTGAAGGACTTTTGGAGGCTTTGGAGCCTCATATTCCTTTTTTGTACAGGTGACCAGATCTGTCTTTGTTTATTATTATATTATTATGTTATCTTGAAGAAAGAAAGAAGAAAGGATTATCGGTAAAACAGTTTTCGCCACTTGCAATGATGTATGTAGAAAAACAATTGAACATCGCATTTATGAGGTTGAAATTGCAGTCAACGTGAAAAGTGCTAATAATTTGCTAATACAACAGAATTTGTAACTTTTATAATAATAAAGTTGGCAATACTGCTGACTTAAGCACAGTATAAGAGTAATTACCCAATACCGACACTTTTTTTGTTTATTTCTTGCATTTGTTCGATGGTCGATCGTCTTTTGTTTATGTCTTTGACAAAACCCAACAACTCTAGTTTTAATGGTTTTATAATCCTGATGCCAGTGTTGCCAATGTTGTTTGATATTTGACTTTGTTTTGTTTTTTTTTTATGGAGTCTAAATTCGACAGGAATTCAAATCGCCTTTTATAATCTAATCGTTTTCAATTTTTTTTTTTTTTTACGTAAAAGAACGAAATGTTTTGTTACATTCAATTTCTTTTCTCTTGCACTGGTTTTGTTTGTCTTTTGTTTATGTTTTTGACAAAAATCATCAACTTTGGTTTTCTTTTGTGATTTTAGCGATCTTTTAATCCTAATGCCAGTGCTGCTCTTGTTGTTCGACAGTTGAGTATATTTTGTTTATTTTATGAAGAAATGAGTCTAAATTTGAACATCTTTTGTTATCGCTTTTAATTTATTCTTTTTGATGTAAGAATGAAAACGAAAAGTTTTGTCCCATTCAAATCGTCGACACATCGTCTTTTGTTTATGTTTTTGACAAAAATTATCAACTCTGATTTGCTTTTGTGATTTTGACGATCTTTTAATACAGTGTTGCCAATGTTGTTTGACAATTGACTTTAAAAAGGAGTCGAAATTCGATGAAAATTTGAACGCCTTTGTTAACGCTTTTAATTGACTCTTTTTGACGTAAGTATGAAAACGAAAGGTTTTGTCACATTCAAATCGACGACACATGTTTTTTTATTCCTTGCATTTTTTCAACAGTCGATCGTCTTTTGTTTTTGACAAAAACATCAACTATAATTTTAACGGCCTTTTCACATTGACACAGCATAAGTACCGACACTTAAACATCTATAACACATCAGCGTCAAAAAAGACGCCATAGTGTTTGATATTTATATGCAAATTAAATGTTATTTGCAAATCAGTAGGTATCAAACAAAATGGCAAATGTGACAGTTATAGTCGAGTGTTGCTATCTTCAAATCGTCGACACATTTTTTTAATTTCTTGCATTTTTTTAACAGTCGATTGTCTTTTGTTTATATTTTTGAGAATCATCAACTCTGGTTTTCTTTTGTTATCTTATCGATATTTTAATCCCGATGGCAGTGTTGCCAAGTCGAGTATCGCTACTGAGTGAATTCTTATACTAAGACGGTGGTGACTACGATGCCAGTGTTGCCAATTCTAATACGCTTAAGTACAGAGCGTTCAAAAGTAATTGAAATATTTCTCACTCGGTAATTGATTTTAAAACATTTTATTTAATAAAAACACAAATAATTACTGTGACTTAAGTTTCAATAACTGTATACAGAGTGATTGAATAGACTTCCGGTTGGAACCGCGTCACAACTGCTTCTACTAGCACGTTTGGTTGCAGAAGAACTTCCTCAGGACTGCTCCTGGCGGTGTTGCTGCTGCTGGTGGTGTTGCTTCTGCTGATGATGTTGCTGCTGCTTCTCGTTAATCGATGAGGACTAACTAGAAGTAGCCGCAACGCCACCAGCAGCAACAACACCGCCAGGAGCAACCCTGAGGAAATTCTTCTGCATTGGAGAACGAAACGTCGGCAGTAGAAGCGTCGTGACGCGGTTCCAACCGAAAGCCTATTCAATTATGGACAACGGCCGCAGAAGCCTTCAAGTTACACGTATACAGAGTGTTTTGGCCCAACTCAGCTATAGAAAATTAATATTTATTTAAATAATTAACTAAATTCATTTTAAGAACTATTTTTTAAAAATTTCACAACGAAATTGGCCAACTTGCATGTGCTTCCGCTCGGATTCAAACTTTTTTTAGATTATTTCTTTTTAATTATTATTATAATTTTTAATCATTTAGATTCTTACGTTGTTCGTAATTTCTGTAATAATAACAATAGTGTAGATAATCCAATTAAAAACAGAAAAACGTAGCAATAAAAAGGAACATGATGGGGTGGAAGCCACACTCGGACTGAAGCCGGGAGCCCATACAAGATAGCCAACTTGCGTTTCTAAATCCAAGACAGTATTAAAGTAAAACCAAATCTTCGAAAACCTTTTTCTTTATTTATTTAAATAATTGTGGCGTAATTCTTCATATTTTCAAACGCCAAATTGTTTTCATTCGAGAATTAGCAAAATTTGGAAACCCATGTTAATTCCCTACATCTCAGATGGCATGGAACACCCGGTATATAAATAATTAACAACCATGTCTGCCATAAAATGGGTTTGTGGTTTATGTTGCATCTTTTGCCGTATCTTTGTCGTTTGTATTTATTACTAATAATAATGAATAATCGATTGCATTTTTTTAATCAAATTGCTTTTACTATTTTCGAATTTTTCTTTTAAATTTCACTTTTAATTTAGTTCAAGAATCGGTCGTAAGATGTCGCGACCTAAACTATTACATTTTAAGGTCATTCAAGAAAGGCCAAATGTTTGCAAAAGCCTTCACATGCCCGCACAGTCTGGAAATTCGGTGGTTTTAGAACGCATGCGTCGTGGCTATACCAGAGAAGCCTACCTAAACCTGATAAGGCACATTCGTGACATGATACCGAACGTTGCCTTCAGTTCAGATTTTATTTGCGGATTTTGTGGAGAGACGGAGCAACAGTTTCAAGACACACTGAGTTTGATAGAAGCTGTCCAGTAAGTCCACCACCTCCTCCCAACACTAAAAGTTAATGCTGTTTATTTTTTCCTCTAGATATAATACGGCATTTGTGTTTCCGTACAGCATGCGGGAGAAAACGGCAGCTTACAGGCGGTACGCGGACGACGTCCCCCAATACATCAAGCAGAAGAGAATGGAACAGACGATCAGTTTACACAGGCACATAGTCGAGAACTTAAACCGACAGAAAATAGGGCAGCTGCAGCTCGTGCTTGTCGAGGGAAACAGCAAGAGGTCCAACTTGCATTTAGTGGGGCGTAACGATTCGAACATTAAAGTGATTTTCCCGAATAATGAGATCCCGCAGGAGAGCGACAACAACGTGAGACAAGCGAAGCCCGGCGACTATGTGGTGGTTCAAATCAACGACTCGACTTCCCAGGTTTTAAAGGGTATTCCCCTGTATCACAGCACGCTGATGGACTTTTACAAGAAAAACAAAAATACGTATACAAGGTGTAATGATGATTATCTGAAGTATACTAGTATGTTGTAACGGGGATTTTTGTTTCATATTTTCGACTTAGTCTGCAAAATAAAATTCGGAAGTTTTAAACGGCATTCCCCCCCATATACTTGATATGCCGACGGACTTCTACAAGAAAAACAAAAATACAAACATGAGGTGTGATGATGTTTATTTAAAATATCCACTAGCGCCAGCGATCGCCACGCCGTGATGCGTGATGCAATAGAATTATTCAATTTTGACAACTGACATTACGTTTTATTTAAAAAAAAATGATTTTGGTACTATTTCCTCGTAACAGAAGTTAGTGTAATTTAGAACAGACTTTAGAATTTTTTTTTTTATAAAATACGTGCTTATTTTACTTATTATCCTCCCTACTTTGAGCGGCTATAATAATACCGATCCTAGCGCCACTTGTGAGGATGGCGCTGAAATTTGTTTGTTGTAAGTGGGGATTTTTGTTAAGCGTTTCCGGCTTTGACTGCGAAATAACTGACGGCGACTTCTTTATAAATAATAAAATATATTTTCTTTTTCATAAAACATATAATACGTATACAGATATTTAAATAATATCTCTTATAATACATTTTCTCAGCTCTTATGGAAACAGCTTACTTAAGAATTTTGCGCTTTAAAAAAGTAGTAATGTAAAAATAAATTCAATCGCTATAAAAAAATAAAATCGACAATCTCTCCAAAGTCAACGAAATTCATGGATGTCCATCGAGTGCCGCTGCCGCTTTGGCTTCTAAATTTAAAATGCAGAAGGAAAATATCAAATGCTGATTATTGTGTAGCTCTGCTTCTCACTTTTGTTTTATAATCGACAGGATGTCTAAGTTGCTCAGATCGGAATAAATAAAATAACTATTTGTGGTTTTAATTAATGGCATAAGCTTAATAACGCCCTGTATAATAGTAGACGACCAAGATCGAAATTGTTGTAAAAACTTGACGTTTTGGTTAATTGAAAATCGATTAGCAAAATCAAATCAAATTAAAATTATTAATTATTATTGAGTTTGCCTGAAAAATGCTTTGGTTTCGATGTAGAAAAAACATCAAAAACAAGAGACGACTGACGATACCGGTCGAGAATCATCGATCTTCTCTTGTTTTCTGTTTCTCTGTATGTTTGATTCTGTACTTTATCCGCTTTTATTTCGTTGCCCTTTGCCTCCTCTTACTGATTTAATTGTCTAAGTTTAAATTACAAGAAAATTAAATGATTTGGACCTGTCATTAAAAGTTAACATGGCAGTTTTGGACCAGTCATAAAAAAAACAATGACGTTCCTTTGTTTCTTTTTCGTTTAAATACTCTTTATTGAGTAGTTCTGCTTATCACTTTTATTTTGTAATCGACGGGATGTCGGAGCTGCTCAGATCAGAATCAACACAATAAATAAAATAAAAACGTTTTTGCTTCTTTTCTTGAGTACTACACGTGGTTTTATGTTTAATAACACCCTGTATAATACGTAGTCGGCGAAAATCGAAATTGGCGTTTCGGTTAAAACAGGATAACTGTAGCAAAATCGAATCAAATTAAAATTATTAATTATTATCGAGTTTGCCCGAAAAATGCTTTAGTTTCGATGTTAAATTAGCAAACTGGCGACACCTACTTGTCACGTCACTTGCAATCATGTACGTAGAAAAACAATTGAACATCGCATTTATGAGAGTGAAGTTGTTTTTTTTTATCGCATCATTGCAGTCAAAGTGAAAAATGCCACTAATTTGCTAATACAACCGAATTTGTAGCTTTTATAATAACAAAGTTGGCAGTACTGCTGACTTAAGCACAGTATAAGTATAATCCATTCACGAAACTCCCGACATGTCAAAGTGACATTCAGTTGGTTAATATAAAAATTCCTATCACGCTGTGAATAACTTTTACGTTTAATATTGGTAACCCTTGAAATTCAAATTTAAAGCTTTTGTTAATTTGTCATTTTGCCTTAATATCAAGTTGCAAATATTCATAAATTCCTTAATAATAAAAGCCATTTTCATTTAGTTCTGTTAAAATCGCGATTCATGTAAAAATTTTCAAAAATGTTTAAAATGTTTGACGCTAATGGCCGTTAAATACAGTCGGGTAAAATAGTAGGTAATTAGTGCACATCAAATACACTCAAAATTTTCAATCTATCAGAGTAAACGTCACGGGAGTTTTGTGAACGGATCATAATTACCCAGTACCGACACTTTTTTGTTTACTTCTCGCATTAGTTCGATGGTCGATCGTCTTTTGTTTATGTCTTTGACAAAACCCATCAACTCTAGTTAGACAGTTGACTATATTTTGTTTATTTTATTAAGATGCGAAATTCGATTGAAATTCGAACGTCTTTTGTTATCGCTTTTAATTGATTCTTTTTGACGTAAAAATGAAAACGAAATGTTTTGTTACGTTGTTTCTTTACTCTTGCACTTGTTTTTTGTTGGCGTTTCGTTTATGTTTTTGACAAAAATCAACTTTGGTCTTCTTTTTTGATTTTAACGGTCTTTTAATCCTAATGCCAGTGTTGCCAATTTTGTTCGACAGTTGACTGTATTTTGTTTTATTTTATGAAGATGCGAAATTCGATCGAAATTCGAACGGCTTTTGTTATCGCTTTTTTGACGTAAAAATGAAAACGAAAGGCTTTGTCACATTCAAATCGTCGACACATTTTTTTTTTAAATTTCTTGCATTTTATTCAACGGTCGATATCTTTTGTTTATGTCTCTGACAAAAATCATCAACTCTGCTTTTCTTATGCGATTTAAACAATCTTTTAATTCCGATGGAGGTGTTGGCAGTGTTGCCAGTGTTGTTTGATAGTTAACTGTATTTGTTTTTTTTTTCCTATCAAAACCGTCGAAATTTGAACGCTTTTTGTTATATGTTTTAATTTACTCTTTTTGACGTAAAAAGAAAGACTGTGTTACATTCAAATCGCGACACATTTTTTTTTATTTCGTGCACTTTATTCAACGGTCGATCGTCTTTTGTTTATGTCTCTGACAAAAATCATCAACTCTGCTTTTCTTATGCGATTTAAACAATCTTTTAATTCCGATGGAGGTGTTGGCAGTGTTGCCAGTGTTGTTTGACAGTTGACTGTATTTGTTTTTTTTTCCTAGGAAAACCGTCGAAATTCGAACGCCTTTTGTTATCTGTTTTAATTTACTCTTTTTGACGTAAAACGAAAGACTGTTACATTCAAATCGCGACACATTTTTTTTATTTCTTGCATTTTATTCAACGGTCGATCGTCTTTTGTTTATTTCTCTGACAAAAATCATCAACTCTGGTTTTATTTTGCGATTTAAACGATCTTTTAATCCCGATGGCAGTGTTGCCAGTGTTGTTTGACAGTTGACTGCATTTGTTTTTTTTTTTTTTTCTGAAAACCGTCGAAATCCGATAAAAAATCGAACGCCTTTTGTTATCTGTTTTAATTTACTCTTTGACGTAAAATGGAAGGCATTGTCACGTTCAAATCGTCGACACATTTTTTTTTTAACGGTCGATCGTCTTTTGTTTATGTTTCAGACAAAAATCATCAACTCTGTTTTTTTTGCGATTAAACAATCTTTTAATCCCTGGCAGTGTGCCAGTGTTATTTGACAGTTGACTGTATTTTTTTTTTTATGAAAACCGTAGAAATCCGATAATAATTCGAATGCCTTTTGTTATCTATTTTGGCTTTGTCACATTCAAATCGTCGAACATTTTTTTTATATCTTGCATTTTTTTAACGGTCGATCGTCTTTTGTTTGTTTTTGACAAAAACATCAGCTATAATTTTAATGGCCCTTTAATAGTGACACAGTATAAGTAATTACTCAGTGCCGACGCTTAAACGTCATTGTCAAAAAAGACGCCATATTGTTTGATACCTGTACGCAAATGTAATGTAATTTGCAAATCAGTAGGTATCAAACAAAATGGCAATTGTGACAGTTATGCTCGAGTATCGCTACTGGGTGAATACTTATACTGTGACAGTGGTGATAGTGATGCCAATGTTGCCAATCCTAGTACAGAGCGTTCAAAAGTGTTTGAAATATCTCCCATTGGATAATTGATTTTAAAACATTTTATTTAACAGAAGAAATTAATTACTGTGATCTACGAGTTTCAATAACTGTATACAGAATGTTTTGGACCGTCTCAGCTATAGGAAATTAATATTTATTTAAATAAGTAAAGAATTAAAATTTAGTTTCACTTTAGGACTATCAGTAGGTATCAAACAAAATGGCAAATATGACAGTTTTGTTCGAGTGTCGCTACTGGGTGAATTCTAATAAGGTGACTTAAGTTTTAATAAATGTATACAGAGTGTCTTGGTCCATCTCACCTACAGAAAATTAATATTTATTTAAATAATTAACGAGTTAAAATTTAGTTTAACTTTAAGACTATCTTTTTAAAATTCCACATTAACAAGGAAATTGGCCAACTTGCATGTGGTTCCGCTCGGGTTTAAATTTCTTCACATTATTTTTTTTTAAATTATTATAATTTTCAATCATTTCCATTTTACGTTGTTTATAATTTCTGTAATAATAAGACAGTGTAGGTAATCTATTTAAAAACAGAAAAACGTAGCAATAAAAAGGAACATGATGAGATCGAAGCCACATTCGGGCGGAAGCCGGGAGTTTCTAAATCAAAGACAATTTTAAAGTAAAACTAAATTTTCGAAAACCTTTTTCTTTAATTATTTAAATAATTGTGGCGTATTTCAATTACAATTTCAAACACCAAATTGTTTTCATTCGAGAATTAGCAAAATTTGGAAACCCATGTTAATTCCCTATATATCAGATACCATGGAACACCCGGTATATAAATAATTAATAATCATGTCTGCCATAAGATGGGTTTGTGGTTTATGCTTCATCTTTTATCATATCTATGTTGTTTGTATTTATTACTAATAATAATGAATAATGGATTGCATTTTTTTAATCGAATTGCTTTTACTCTTTTCGAATTTTTCTTTTAAGTCACCTTCAAATTTAATTTGGTTCAAAAATCGGCCATAAGATGTCGCCATGATATATTCAAATAAACAAAAGCAATAAAACATACAAGGTGTTCCTTTTGTTACAAGTACGAAGGAGTGTTCTGCAGAGCTTTTGCATTCACTGTTTTTCCTTCTACATTTAAAAGTGTAGTACTCAATGGACGCACCTATGTAATAAAATCTACAATTCTCTTACAAACTAGGGTCAGGTTGCATTTTACAAAAAAAAGTGCATGTCAATTACAGCTTAGATAATAAATTATAAGGCACATTCTGCTAAATTCATAGATATATCACGACTGTATTTCCAAATTTTGCTTTTGCTTTTGCTTTTTGATTCTCTACCATACAACGTAACCTGTCTTTTGCGAATTAAAAAAAAAAATTAAACTAAACTGGAAGCCCCCAGGCAATCACCCTCGATCTGCCCCGACAGACTGGGCGAGTTACCTTTTGAACTACCATACACCTTCGTGCTATATCCAGAATCATTATTGGTATCACGGTCAGCGGCATCCTGGGGATTCTCCAGCATCCTGGTGGTGCTTTCGAACATTTTATTCGAGTCCAACATGCGAGAGCTACCTTCTAAAGGGTTTTTTGAGCTTTCGAAAAGCTTTGTACTGTCCAGCATGCGCAACTTTGCGAAACGAGCACTCACGTCACTGTATTTCGTGCTTGAGTCTGCGTACCTGGCAGTTTGCTCGAAGTATTTCGCACCGCCTAACAACTGTCTCGAAGCCTCCGGGGGAGACTCAAAATTTATGTTCTCGACACGGGAACTTGAGACACTGTACCTAGCGTTCACATTCACAACGGAAGGATTCTGTCGCATGGTCAACACCTCAGACCTTGGAGACACCGCTTGGTAATTCGAATAGGAAGGATCCTGCTTTTTTAACTGTTCGTTAACGCGTACGTTGTTGCTTTCTTGGATACGTACCACTGGCTCTATGTACCTCAGATTCGAGTCTACTAGGGCAGTGTTGATTATCGTGGGGCTGTACATTCCGCTTCTGCTGCGTGGGGGAGCGTCTATTGGCACATTTTCGTAACTAGGAGGTACGGAAGCTAAGTTTGAATCGCCCATGGGACCGTGGTGCTGCATCATACGCAAGGGACTGTCTTCATCATCGCTGCTTTCGCTGTTGTTTTCTTTGGAGCCCGAAGTTGCACACGTCTGCTGCTGTTGGATTCTTGCGACAAGTTCTTTCACTGTTCTGCGAGGTTCCGACGACTCGTTTTTTCTTTCTTGATTCTCTAATTCATCCATACTCCTATTATGAAAAAAAAAAGTTTTTAGTTTAATCCATAGCTTAGGACATTCCGGTCGAACTCATTCAAATAACAAAGCTTGAAAAAAATTGCTCGTAGGGCAATCACAGTTTCTTTTTGTGTACCCCAAAGAAAGAATAATAAATACCTTGCTCCATATATCTTGGTCTTTTCATTACTATCCAACATCTCGAGGCTTCTAGAACGTGGCAAGGATTGCTGCTGTGATTCTCGATTCGCAATCACCCTCTCAGATCTCCTTCCGTGCATGCCCCGGTTGATCTTCTGCTCCAAACCGGCGACCCTCTGCCCCAGTCTCACCTGCGCCTTCTGCAACTCGCGCTTGTCCCTTTCAATTCGGGCTTCCAGGTGTCGGAAGAGTGGAGCGCAGTAGCAGGTGTAGCCCACCCCCACGGGGCCCTTCCGAATATTCCCAGCTAAATCTAAGTAATACTGTTCACCCCTCTTCAGGGGCTCGGGAGGTAATGAGTCCAATCGCGGAGAGGGAAAGGCCTCCGGATCTGGGTAGTAGTGGCAACCGTAAGGGGACCAGTGTTTGGCTTTTTCCGGTTCGTCAGCACCATCTGTAGTAACATTAAAAAGAAATTCACTGCTCTAAAGCACCGTCAATGTATTTTCATCTCGTGTAGTAACAGGAGGATGGAGATACTTTCAGAGTGGTCTGGAGCAGTGAGTCGAAAACACTATTAACGAAAGAGAAGTTGGATGTGCTTCTTTTGGAGCACGTTCTTTTATTTATTTTTGGCAATAGTAAAATTAAATAAGAATAAAAAGGCATTGTGATGCAAGCTGAAAAAAAGGTCATCTAGTTTGCCATGAAATCAGTGTTGCTAATAGTCTTTTGAAAAAATCTGACGTACTACGTGATTTTTAAAATTTTTTATCAAGTCTTGCCATGAAGTCTGGACGGCATGTCTTAGCTGAAGTGAAAAGTACCTCATTGCACTCCTTGATGTTATTTTACAGTAAAGCTAAGACATGCCGCCCAAGTTTAAAAATCACTCGGTAGAGAAACCAAACTTTAGTGAATATATTAAATAATTCTTCCACGTTTAAGGACCGACGTTCTTAATAATTTAATAAGCTTAAAAGTTTCGAGTTCTGCAAAGACTCTTTGGTTGCCTTAAAGATTTAGCAGCGCCATCTGTCGTACAATTTGTGAACAATTTACTCGCGTAATGCTGTTTCATTTTCTTTTTGTCACCAGGGCTCACCTGATTCTTAGATTGAGAAGTAAACGTATTTTCCACTACAAGAAAGAATACGAGGCAGATCAAGTAGTCAAACTACACTTAAATTAAAAGAAAAACACAGAAATGAAACATGAATAGTAAAAGATTAACGAATATTCATTTGTTTCATGTTGCTCTATTTTTTTCATTATTGAATAATCAACGCCATCTATCGATCGTTCAGAGAAATTTACACTGGCATCAATCAAGACAATCTAAAACAGTTGAGCTTCGAATATCAACCGTCAAGACGATTTTCTCGCGGCGTTTAAAATTATTCGAAAGTTAAAGTAAGAGCGCCACCTATCGAGCTTTGCCGCAGTTAAGTTAATAAGTCGGCGGTCCTTCTCGTGAAGTCCTTTTGAAATCATTTTCATCAAAATGCTGATGTTAATCAATGCTACCTATCGAACGCTCACAGAAATTTACAATGGAATCAATCAAGACAACATAAAACAGTTGAACTTCGAATATGTATTATCTGCCAGACGATTTTTTGTAGGGGTTTCAATTTCATGTGAGATTGCCATCTATCGAGTGCTTACGGAAACGTTAACCGGAATCAATCAAGTCAATTTAAAACAGTTGAAGAACGAAAAACATCCACCAGATTTTCTTGCAGTCGAAAGTAAGCTGATATTCGTGTAAGAGCATCATTTATCTGGTTTCATCTCAATTAGGTTAATGAGTTGGCGGTTTTTTTTTAAATGATAAAAACTTACAAAAAAATCACCAAATCTGGTGAAATTTCACCGAGTCTGGCAACCCTGCTGAAATGATGATTTTCAATGAAATGTAAACAACGCCATCTACCGCATCTAAAGTTTGTTAATGGCCACCAAAAGCAAAGTTTTATTTTTTGGAGCCAATGCCATCTATTAAGATTCACTGAGGCCTTCCTTTATCATTTGCTTTTTAGAAAAAAAAAAATTAGGATTACTAGCACCATCTATCGAGCTTCATATCAGTTACCGTTCCACTAGGATTACCAGCGCCATCTACCGAGCTTCATATTAGTACTTTTTCTCAACAAGTCCTTTAAAAATCATGCTGAGCAAAATGACAAGTGTAATCAACGCCATCTATCGCATCTTACAACTATCAATGGTCAACAGAAGGAAATTCGTTTTCTAGGAGCAAAATTTTGAATGCCTAGTGTCACCAGCTGAAGTGGCTCGATCTATCGAGTTTCTTTATAAACATCATTGGCCACCTTTACGCCATTTTCTTAGAAATGTTAATCGTGTCATCGGTCGACTTCCAAAACGTCTTTTCGAGCACAAATAAATTATTTTTTGCTATATGTGGCTCCATCTATCGAGTTTATCCACAAACGTAATCAACAGAAAAGTCCTTAAGCAATCTTTTCTTAATTGTTAATGGCGCCATCTATCGAGTTTCGAAACTGCACATCATTTTTGATGAAACTTGTTATACGTGGTTTCATTTGTCGAGTTTCTTTGAAAACACTGTCCATTTTTACGCATTTTTTTTGAGAAATGTTAGTCGTGCCATCCATCGACTTTCAAAGCTACCAGCGTCCTCTCGTGCACAAATAAATTATTTTTTGCAACAATTTTTGTTACATGTGGCTCCATCTAGCGAGTTTGTCCACAAACGTAATCAACAGAAAAGTCCTTAACCAATTTTTTTAACTCTTAATGGCGCCATCTATCGAGTTTCGAAACTGCGCATCACTTTTGACGAAAGTGGTTCCATCTGTCGAATTTCTTTGAAAACATCATTGAACTTTTTTATGCAACCTTTTAGATGTGTCAGTCGACCAGCGTCCTTTCGTTCGAAAAGAAAACATCGATCGTATTTTGTTATTTTAGAATTTTTGTTACTGCCTCTTCGTTTCGAATGAGTGATTGTCTTTCATTTTTCGCATTTTTTAAATTATCATTTCATTTGTAGTCAAGGACAAGCTGATCGCTTTTTGTTTTTTTGACAATCGTTTGGCCCCAATCATTGTTTTTCTTTCCACTGCAACTTCAAAATTTCTGATATCGACTTTTGTTTTTCGGACGATCAATATCGTCTTTTGTTTCTCGACTTTCTTCACATACTTTTAATTTTAATTCACGTTTGAATTTAACAACAAGCCGATCGTCTTTTGTTTCCCGATCAATCGTTTCCTCGTTTTTTTCTCGATGTTTTTTTGTTTCACTATTATTTTAGAATTTTCGATGTTACTCTCGTCTTTTCGAATGAGTGATTGTCTTTTATTTTTCGACTTTCGCAGTTTTTAAATTTCCAGTTCATTTGAATTCAAGGGTTAGCTGATTACTTTTTGTTTTGTTTTTTTTTTTTGACAATCGTTTCCCCAAAAAGTTTTACGACGTTCTTCAAATGTTATCTATGCGAATTAAAATTAAAAAGAAACCAATAACTGTAAAACAAATGCAAACAAACAAAAGTTATAAATTAAATCTGTACGAATTAAAATTTGAAAAATGTCAGACTAACTCCATCTATACAATTTCCAAGAAACTGAATTTGAAAAACAAATGCTGTTTATACTAACTAAAAGTTCAGAGAAAGTACAAATAGTAAAACAAATGCCATCTGTACGGATAAAATGTAAAAAAAGAATGTCAGAAGTAGTAAACTAGCGTCACCTGTACAATATTTAATCATTGTTTTTTGTAAAACGAACGCCCACTATGAGAAATAAAATTTGAAAACAAGCAAAAGTCATTTGTTTGCATTACAAAGTGAACAATGTTAAAACTTATTTCCCATCGAAATTTCTAAAACAAATGCCAACTATGCGAATTAAAGCTTGAAACAAATTAGAAGGAATTGTAAAACAAATGCAAACAAACAATAGTAGTAAAACACATATACACGGCTTAAAATAGTAGGACTAATGCCCTCTATCTGTAAAACAAATTTGTAAAACAAATGCGGTTTGTGTTAATTAAATTGTGAAAGAAACCACAAAGAGTAAAACAAATACCATCTATACCTACTATTTAGAAGAAATTATTGTTGTAAAATACAAAGAAACCACAACAACAGACACAGTTGGGCTTTAATACTTTAAAATTACCGTTTGGAAAGAATGAATTAGTAGCGCCATCTGTTAAAGGCCAGAGGAAGTAATAGTATAAACAGGCTGTCGCTGAATTTCATGGACATGGCTTAACCGCAAATTCCTGGGCTTAAAATAAGGCGATTTAGCCCAACTTATCTATATCCAAAAGTGCTTCGTTAAGCCGGTATTCTGTTTCAAAGTTCTTGAAAAAAGAAGATTTATTTTTAAAGTTTTACACCTGCGCTAACGCCATCTGTGACAGAGCAGGCATATGTTATATATTTATTCTTTTGGTCGTTGCTACCAAATCGGAAGAGTGACTTTAATCCACCCTGCATTCTGTGGGATTGAGACATAAATGAAGTAAAGAAAAATGATTGATTTCAAATTTCGCGCCGAAAAGTTGTAGTTCAACAAAATATACATAGATGGCGCTGGTATAACAATTGATGTCGAAATGTAAAGCTAAAAATTAAAGAGAATCGTAGCAACATCGAAAATTTATTTATTTATATTTATTTTGCCTATTGAAATAATTGGTGGGTAGAAAAAATGGATTTTTTCTCAAACTCCAGAGAAATTTTTAGAATTCAAAAGGTTAGCAGCGCTTATTCTTTCATTTCTAAAGTAAAATTTTAAAGAAAAATCTAAGGCGCGACTTGCAATCGCTTTTTGACCTAATATAGTATGAGGATTGACAAATTGCATCAATCAATCAATCAACATAACCTCAAATCTAAAACCAAAGCGTCGATAAAACAGAAAACGATAATCAAAAAGTGTGCTACCAACTCAATTTTTAAATCAGTTTCATGGTCAAGAATCGTGTCGTAGTTTAGTTACCTCTCTTACCTTTACTTTTAGAATCAAATCGCACTTTACTTTTGGATCTCTTCTTAGCCTTGCTCTTCTTCTCCTTCTTCGTAAGACACTCGTCCAGAATCGCCAAGATCTCATTCAGGTCCTTCCTCAGCGCAATATCCCTGGCAGTTTCGTTCTGTTTGTTCCTCACGTTCTTGTCACAGCCTGCTTCCAGTAGAATCCTGGTGAGTTTCCTTCGGCCCATCGCGGCCGCTATGTGCAGGGCCGTATCGCCGTTTTTGTTCTGCTCGGACACCCTGCATTGGGCCGATATTAAAATCCGGGTTACGCCGGCGTGCCCGTAGCGAGCGGCCGTGTGCAGGGCCGTATCTCCGTAGTTGTTTTGAATGTCGGGGTCGCAACCGCCCAGTAGAAGTTCCCTGCATGCCTGGTTGTGGCCGTTCTGGCAACACAGGTGCAAGGCGGTGAATCCCCCGGCGTTCGATTTTGACAAGTCGGCACCCGCCGATGCCAAGATCGCCACCGTACGGCTGTAACCTTTCCAAGCTGCTTCATGAAGGGCACTATTTCCATGCTTTAAATTAAAAACATACTTAAAATATCATTTCAAATCAATGACTTCTTATAATTAGAGAATAGGCAACCCATTTCACTTGTGGGGCACGATTTAAAAAGCACAAGTTTTTGATAAATTAAAAATTAATTTGATGAGTTTGAGGAAATTCTTACCACACTATCTTGTTTATCAACGTCGCCTCCTCTGGCCAGCAGTAATCTGACGACCTCTTCGTGGCCGTCGGCGGCGGCCCTTTGAAGGGCCGTACAACCAGCGCCATCTGGGCTGTCGACCTCCCTAGGGGCGGCGACGCCGAGCAATAGGCGGACGACGGTGCCGTGTCCGGCGCTCGCTGCCAGGTGCAGGGCCGAACGGCCCAATTCGTCGCGCGAAAAACGCACAGATCTAGCACTGCCCAAAAGACGGGCGCATGCTGCGGTGTCGCCGGCGCACGCCGCCGCCCTTAGTGCCGCTCCGCCCGCCGCCGAGACGCCGCCTATCATCCGGTGTCCGGCATCTCACCTAAAACAAAAAATGTATTATATAATCGACATGCTTTCAATAGAAAAGCCCTGCTTCTTCATTATAGTACAGAGTTGTTATAAAATAAATGATTCAAGTGAGTTGGCAACACTGTTTTCGATGTGACATGTTGAAAATTTAGTGACAAATCTAGTAATTTCATTTGAAAATAATAACTACACAAGGTCTTCTTAAAATTTTATCATTTTGTAGTGACATTTAACATAAAATATCGAGTTCTTCTTTATCAACAATGCATTCGAATAGAATAGAATTTTTCATGTTTCTGTAAAAATGTTGTTTGGACATTTTCGATTAATATTTTTTGCAAAACAATTTTTTTTATTTGATAAAGAAAACAAAATGGCTTATTTCTGCTTTTTTGACAATCGAAAGTTCTTCTCCTGCCGTTGATCATGTTTTGTTTTGTTTTCTAAAACATTAGCAAAAATTTTTTTTTTAATGTGACAGAGAAAGAATAAATAACTATCGATTCCTGCTTGCTTTTTGCAATCAAAAATCGAAAGTTTGATCGTGTTTTGTGTGTTTTTTTAATTTCTTTGTATCTTTCGACGAAGTAAGCACTTGTAAATTTGTTTCGCGGTAGATTGTTTTTTTTTTTTTTAACATTAACTTGCAAAAATGTTTCTTGGATGTGACGTAGAAAAAAAATAAATGACGATCATTTCCTGATTGCTTTTCGGACAATAAAAAAACGAAAGCTTTTCTTCTACCTTTGATCGTGTTTTGTTTTTTTTGTCTTTCGACGAAGTATAGGCATGCTTACAAATTTGTTTCACAGTTGATTGTCTTTTGTTGTTTTATTATGAAGAAAAGTGTCGTTCATATTTATTCACTGATGCGAAAATAAAAATGAAAGACTTTACTTTTTTTTAATATCCAAACCGTTAACCGTTTTTCTATTTCCTGAGATCGTCTTTTGTTTGTCATGTTTTTGCCTAATCGTCGACTGTTTTTTGTTTCTTGTCGACCGTCTTTTGTTTAGGATTTAACAAAAAAAAGTGTCCAAATTTATTGTTTCCTGGATTTTTTACACCATCGATCGTCTTTTGTTTTGTTTTTGACAAAAAAAAAGTATACAAATTTTTTGTATCCTGATTGTTTATTGTTTTTGACAAAAACAAACATACCTATCCAAATTGTCGAGTATATTTTGTTTCTTGTCTTTGTTATACAATTGATCGTCTTTCATTTATTTTTTTTTTTGACGAAAAAGAAAATGCTGTATACAATTTTTAAACTATTTTTTGGTTTCTTGCATTTGTTATACAGTTGAGAGTCTTTGGTTATGTAATTGACAAAAAGGAAGCACTGCATATGTCGACAATTTTTTATCTCCTGCATTTCTTTTGTTACACAATCAACAGTCTTTTGTTTTTCTTTTTGACCATTTTTATGTTTCCTGCATTTGTTTTGTTACACAATCAATCGATCGTCATCTATTTATTTTTGAAAAAGAAAAACGCTTCATGTATTGAAATCGTCAACCATTCTTTTTTGATTTCCTGTTTTTGTTTTGTTACACAATCGATCGTCTTTTGTTTGTTGTTTTTGACAAATAAAAACGCTGTATCGAAATCGTCGTCCATTTTTATTTCCTACATTTAATTTATTACACAATCAATCGTATTTTGTTCACTATATTTTTGACAAAAGAACGCTGTATCAAATCGTCAAACATTTCTTAAGTTTCCTGTATTTGTTTTCTTAGACAATCCGATCGTCTTTTGTTTGACAATCCGAGTGTCTTTTGTTGGCAATCCGATCGTCTTTTGTTTGACAATCCGATCGTCTTTTGTTTGACAATCCGTTCGTCTCTTGTTTGTTGTTTTTACAAAAAAAGGCGTATTCATAGCGTCGATTATTTTTTTTATTACCCGCTTTTGTTTTGTTACATAATCGACCGTTTCTTGTTTGTTATGTTTTTGACAAATAAAAACGCTGTACCCAAATTGTCGTCCATTTTTATTTTTCGCATTTGATTATTACACAATCGATCGCCTTTTGTTCCTTTATTTTTTTGACAAATGTATGCTGTATCAAAATCGTCATCCATTTTTTTAGGTTTCTTGCATTTGTTTTCTTAAACAAACAATCCGATCTTCTTTTGTTTGACAATCCGATTGTCTTTTGTTTGACAATCCGATCGTCTTTTGTTTGATATTTTGTTTTTTGACAAAAGAAACGCTGTTCCTCGACCATTTTTATTTCCTGCATTTGATTTATTACACAATCGATCGCCTTTTGTTCATTATTTTTTTGACAAAAGAACGCTGTATCAAAATCGTCAGCCATTTTTTAGGTTTCCTGCATTTGTTTTCGTAAACAATCCGATCGTCTTTTGTTTGACAATCCAATTATCTTCTGTTTGGCAATCCGAATTGTCTTTTGTGTGACAATCCGATTGTCTTTTGTTTGACAATTAGATCGTCTTTTGTTTGTTATGTTTTTGATAAAAAGAAACGCTGTCGACTATTTTTTGTTTTCTGCATTTCATTTATTAGACATTCGAACGCTTTTTGTTCATTATATTTTTGACAAAAGAAGCTTCCTGCATTTGTTTTCTTACACTTCCGATTGTCTTTTGTTTGATGTTTTTGACAAAAAAAGGCGTAATAATTCGTCGATCATTTTTTTTGTTCCCTGCATTTCTTTTGTTAGACTATCAATCGTCTTATGTTTATGTTTTTGACAAGAGAGCAATGCCGTATCCAAATCGTCGACCATTTTTTGTTTCCTGCATTTGTTTTATATCACAATCGATCGCCTTTTGTTTATTACATTTTTGTCAGGAAAAAAATGCTGCATCAAAATCGTCGACCATTTCTTGTTTCCTGCATTTGTTACAAAATCGATCCTTTTTTGTTTGTTATCTTTTTGAGAAAAGAGAAACGCTGTATCCAAATCGGTAAAACTCACTTTTCGTTTCCTGGATTTGATTTATTACACATTCGATCGCATTTTGTTCATTATATTTTTGACAAAAGAGGTTTCCTGCATTTGTTTTCTTAGACAATCCGATCGTCTTTTGTTTGTCGTTTTTACAAAAAAGGCGTATTCATGTCGATCATTTGTTTTTCTTTCTTTCATTTATTTTGTTACACAATCGATCGTCTTTTGTTTATATTTTTGTCAAAAACAAACGCTATATGCAAATCGTCAACATTTTTTTTTGTTTCCTGGATTTGTTTTGTTACACAGTCTATCGTCTTATATTTATGTTTTCGAAAAAGAGAAACGCCGTATCCAAATCGTTTTCTGTTTCCTGCATTTGTTATAGAATCGATCGTCTTTTGTTTATTAGTTTTTCACAAAAGAGAAACGCCGTATCCAAATCGTCGACAATTTTTTGTTTCCTGCATATGATTTATTACACATTCGATCGCCGTTTGTTTATTACAATTTTTGGCAAAAAAAAACGCTGCATCAAAGTCTTCGATCATTTCTTGTCTCCCGAATTTGATTTATCACACAATCGATCGCCTTTTGTTTATTTTATTTTTGACAAGAAAAAAAAATATATCGAAATCGTCGTTATTTTTTGCTTCCTTCATTTGTTTCCGTCATTCCATTATTCTATAGTGGACAATAAACAACAATTGCAATTACATACACGATCGTCTTTTGTTTGTTATGTCCTTGACAAAAAAAAAAACGCTGTATCCAAATCAACGGTCATTTTTTGTTCCCTGCATTTGTTTGTTACACCGATCGTCTTTTGTTGATGTGTTTGACAAGAAAAAAAAAAGAAAAAGGCTGACGACCATCAACTCTCCTTTCCTTTTATAATTTTATCGTTTTCTTTTTACGCGGAGACCAGTGTTGCCAGCTCTCGTGTTTGTATTATCAAATAAGCGTTTTCTATGTTTTCTTTTTTCAAAAAAAAAGGTCGTTGGCAACACTGGCCTTATTCCTGATTGGCGGTGGCTCAAAGTCCCAAAAAAAAATTGCCTAAAATGTTATGCAACAAAATGCAATTTTTGTTTATTTAATTAATTTCAATATCGTGGAGTTTCTGGCAAGAATTTTATGTATAGTAAAGAACTGGTACAAACAGTTTATGGAACTTGTCTAATTCTAAAAGAAAACGCATCAGTTACACACGTTTATTACAAAATGCCGCCAAGTCGAGAAACAAATTTAATTTCTCCCTACTCTCACACTTGGCCGAATTTTCAAGGTAAGGATCGAAACGTACGCGGATATTAGTCAGCTTCTCCTCGTACATCACTATGCAGTTACCTAATTATTTGTAAAACTCATTCCACATGTTTGGATATTAAGTGATGCATATGTTTAAATTTGTTTTAAATATTGACTCCCGTATGGACTAGAATATTTCATCGCGCGTGCCGTAAAATCTGTTTGCTTTCTTAAGGTCGAGATTTTGTCACATGTTTATTAACACCGCGGGACGACCAAAAACAGATGCGCGCGATCACGTCGTGTATATGTTGAATATACGCGGAATTCCCACAGCTCGGGCCTTCGTTAAGGCGAATTAAAATTCAGGTCGAAGAATATGTTAAACATAATACTGTTTCGTGAAAAAAAAATTCTTTTGAAGACACGCAAGAAATAAAATAAATTCAAACCGTGGAGGAAATGACGTTTCCCACCGGGGGATTTCGTATTTTCCACCACGGTCCTTAAAAAAAGTTAAAATGTAATTTGTTTTTATTTAATAAATTGAATTATTCAACGAGTAATAAACGTGCGTACGCGCTTTTTTTACTTTGCAAAACTGAATTTAGAGAAAAGTCTATTGAACAAAGAATAGAAAGTCACAAGTCGGCTCGAACGGCAATTAATAACATTTAATATACCGTTTGACACGCTTTCTACAGATTAAAAAGAAACGATTATCAATTTACGTAACTCGAAATTGTCACATTCACCATTTTAAAGTAGGTGGATTATTAAGTAATACGTCCCCCAGACAGGACTGATTTAGTTATACGTGGGTCACTTTATAAGTATTGTCACGACTTCTTTTGCTGCCTCACATCTCAAAGTGTCAGTCAAAACTTGTCGTGAAAGAAGGTCAATAGCGTAAACAAAAGGCAAACAGAAACAAACGCAGAATTGTTACAAAATCGCAAAACTAAGAAAAATAAGCAAAACTCTAAACTCCAACGTAATTAATTAATTAATTAATTGATAGAATTAATTCCTTACGAGAAAACAAAAGAAAATTGAAGCAACCAACAACTAAATATATTTATAATAAGCGAACAGAGAGTGATTAAAAATCAAGAGATTGTGAGGAAACAAAAATGAAACTATAACAAAAGAACAATAATAAAATAAAATAAAGAAATTTAAAAAAAACTATCAGATAGAATAGCAAATTAAAATTAACTTCGAAGTCTAAATACTAAGAAGAGAATGATGGAAGAACAAACGCGTTTCGATCTTCGTGCCTTCCATTGTTCTTTTTTTTGTGTTTTCTTTTGTTTTTATTTTGAAGTTATTTTGGCGTTTCGTTCTCCTTTTACTTTCTGTCTTCGATCTTCTTTTATTTTTATATTATCTTAACGTTCGCTTTCGTTCTTTTTTTTTGTTGAATTATTTTTGTTTGTATTATCTTAAGTTCTTTTGTTTTCTTATCAGCCTTGCATCACCCGTCATATTTTGTTTTTGAAAAAAAAAATGAGCAGCCTTCTGAAGGACAGTTGACATTCATTTGTTTTTCTTTCAAATGCTATTTCGATGGTGCTTGTTTCAATTTTCATTTGTGTTTTTTTTTTATCGTCTTTTGCTTGTTGTTTTTGTTAAAAAAAAAAACGACATATCGTCGACCATTTTTTTCGTTTCCTGCATTTCTTTTGTTATACAATCGATCGTCTTTTGTTTGTTATGTTGTTGACAAATAAAAACGCAGTTTCCAACATTTGTTTTGTTACATAATCGATCGTCTTTTGGTATTTGTCAAAAATAAACGCTATATTCAAATCGTCAATAATTTTTTTGGTTTCCTGCATTTCTTTTGTTACACAATCGATTGTCTTTTGTTTTTCCATAATGCCAAGCAATTTTTTTTGTTTCCTGTATTTGTTTTGTTATACAATCAATCGTCTTATGTTTATGTTTTTGACATAAGCGAAACGCGGTGTTCAACTCATCGACCATTTTTTTCGTTTCCTGCCTTTGTTTTGTTACACAATCAATCGATCGTCCTTTATTTGTTTTTAACAAAAAAAAAAACGCTACACGTATTCAAATCGATTTTCTTTCAAATACTATTCTATTTCGTTGGTGCTTGTTTCAATTTTCATTTGTTTCTTTTTGATCCTCTTTTGTTTGTTGTTTTTGACAAAAAAAAAAACGTTCATGTATTCAAATCGTCGACATCAGTTTCTCGTTTCCTGCATTTGTTTTGTTACATAATCGATCGTTTTTTATTTGTTTTGTTTTTGGCAAAAAACGCTTTCCCAGCTTTTGTTTTGTTACACAATCGATCATCTTTTAGTATTTTTCAAAAAGAAACGCTATATTCAAATCATTATCCATTTCTTTTTGGTGTCCCGCATTCCTTTTGATATACAATCAATCGTCTTTTGTTTTTGTTCTTGACCAAAAAGAGCCGTATTACATGACGTCGACCATTTTTTTTTGTTTCGTGAATTTGTTTTGTTACGCAATCGATTGTTCTTTGTTAATGTTGCTGTTTTCAGCAGTTGTTTTATTACACAATCGATCGTCTTTTGGTATTTGTCAAAAACAAATGCTACATTCAAGTCGTCAACCATTTTCTTGGCTTTCTGCATTCGTTTTGTTACACAATTGATCGTCTTTTGTTTTTGTTCTTGACCAAAAAAAGCCCTATTCCATAACGTCGACTATTTTTTTTTGCTTCAAGCATTTGTTTTGTTACAAAATCAATCATTTTTTATTTATGTGCTTGACAAAATAAAAACCTGTATTCAAATCATCATTTTCTCGTTTCCTGCATTTGTTTTGTTACACAATCGATCGTCTTTTGGTATTTGTCAAAAACAAAAGCTATACTCAAGTCGCCAACCATTTTTTTTGTTTCCTGCATTGCTTTTATTACACAACCTCGATCGTCTTTTGTTTTTGTTCTTGACCAAAAAAAAGCCGTATTCCATAACGTCGACCATTTTTTTGTTTCCTGCATTTGTTTTGTTGCACAATCAAACGATCGTCTTTTATTTGTTTTTAACAAAAAAAATGTAATCAACTCGATTTTTTTTAAATGCTATTCTAATTCGATGGTGCTTGTTTCAGTATTCATTTGTTTTTTATTCTGATCGTCTGTTGCTTATAGTTTTAACAAGAAAAACGTTATATTCATACCGCCGTTCATTTCTTTGTTTATTGCATTTCTTTGCAACACAATCGATCATCTTATGTTTATGTTTTTGACAAAAGAAGAAACCTGTATTCAAATCGTCGACATCATCATTTTCTCGTTTCCTGCATTTGTTTTGTTACACAACCGATCGTTTTTTTGTTTGTTGTTTTTGACAAACAAATAACGCTGTCCCAGCATTTGTTTTGTTACATAATCGATCGTCCTTTGGTTTTTGTCAAAAACAAACGCTATATTCAAATCGTCAACCATTTTTTTGGTTTCCTGCATTCCTTTTGTTAACACAATCGATTGTCTTATGTTTATGTTTTTGACAAAAGTGAAACGCGGTATTCAAATCATCGACTATTTTTAGGTTTCCTGCATTTGTTTTGTTACACCATCAATCGATCGTCTTTTATTTGTTTTTGACAAAAAAAACGCTACATTTATTTTTGTTTTAGGTTTCTTGCTTTTGTTTTGTAACATAATCGATCGTTTTTTGTTTGTTATGTTTTTGACAAATAAAAACTCTGTATCCAAATCGTTGACCATTTTTATTTCCTGCATTTGATTTATTACACAATCGCTCGCCTTTCGTTTATTATTTTTTTGACAAAAGAACGCTGCGTCAAAATCGTCAGTCATTTTTTAGGTTTCCTGCATTTGTTTTTCTTAGACAATTCGATCGTCTTTTGTTTCACAATCCGATCGTCTTTTGTATGTCGTTTTTATAAAAAAAGTCGTATTCATATCGTCCATCATTTTTTTTTGTTTCCTGCATTTGTTTTGTTACACAGTCGATATTCTTATGTTTAGCTTTTGACAAAAGAGAAACTCCGTATTCAAATCGTTTTCTATGTCTTGCATTTGTTACAAAATCGATCGTCTTTTGTTTTTTACGTTTTTGACAAAAAAGAAACGCCGTATCGAAATCGTCGAAATTTTTTGTTTCCTGCACTTAATTTATTACACATTCGATCGCATTTTGTTCATTATATTTTTGACAAAAGAACGCTGTATCAAAATCGTCAACCATTTTTTTAGGTTTCCTGCATTTGTTTTCTTAGACAATTCGATCGTCTTTTTTTGACAATCCGATCTTCTTTTGTTTGACAATCCGATTGTCTTTCTTATTTGACAATCCAATCATCTTTTGTTTGTTGTTTTTGATAAAAAAAGCCGTATTCATATCGTCGACCATTTTTTTTTGTTATCTGCATTTGTTTTGTGACACAATCGATCATCTTATGTTTATGTTTTCGACAAAAGAGAAACCTGCATTCAAATCGCCGACCATTTTTATGTTTCCTGCATTTGTTTTGCTACACAATCAATCGATCGTCTTTTATTTATTATTTGAAAAAAAAAAGCGCTACATGTATTCAAATCGTGTTTCTTTCAATTCTATTCTATTTCGATGGTGTTTGCTTTAATTTTCATTTGTTTTTTTTTTTGTTATCGAATTACTCTTAACAGTTTCTATTTATTTATTTATTTATTTATTTATTTTTCTTTAGTTTTCGATTCGTATAATACTGTATTTTGTCGTTGTTTATGTCATCTATCTTTTGTTATTGTTTATTTCAGTTCTTTCTTTATGTATCTATGGAATTAATTAATTAATTAAAATCTGCTTCAACCTGCCTTGCTTCAAACTTGACGTATATCATAACCTCACAAATGTCATAAAGTTTAAAAAACAGAAATTTTTGAAATTTCCTAAGATTTTGGCAAAGGTACCAACCTCAGAAATATTTGACAGGTATTATAGAAAAAAAAAACGAAGAATATGTTACGTTATACGTCATGTCAGTTCGATTGAGGCTAGTTCACAACTAACAATTCATGGCCAACTAGACGTTAATAGTTTTATTTTTACTCACTCACAGTCTTTTGATTTTTACGTCAAAACTATTGAGTTGAGTTGTTAACTACCATGTCCTAAAATTTTATTTATGAGTTATACAGGGTGTTTTAATGTTTTATTTAATAAGTTTCAAAAAAAAAAAAAATAGAGCCATATTATGATATGAATTAATTTGGTGGAATTTCTACAACCCAGTTGGCACAACCATATTACGAATTTGTTTACAACACTGCGCGATTCATAAAATCGTATCCGTTCATATTTTAAAAATACCGATTTCGGGTGGACACGGCCAACAAAATCTGTATGACCAATCAATTAAAAACGAAGCCATCCTTCGTGCCAAAAACCATGAAAACCCATTTCCTTGCCAAATTCTTATATTATTTATGGGCGTTCGTATTGTTTTCGTCGTTAAACATGAGCCCCCTCCGAAACAAAAGGACCCGCGCGCAGTAATGTCTTTGGTTTTTTTTTTTTGCTTCGCGAAACGACAGGTTATTTCTGTAGCGTTTTCAAAAGAGTCATAATTCATTTCGCCTTCTCACTTATTTATGTATACTGCGCGGGGATGTTTCACAATTTTCGGGGAACGCTCAGTTTTGCTTTGTTGTGACATTATGTCTTCAAGTCGCGTTATTTATTGCAGATAGGGATTATGTTAGTCTTTTATAAATCGAGAGAGCGCGACGAGTTTTCGCGTTTTCTCTTTTCCTCGCGAGAAAATGTTTTGCTTGGAGCACATGTGCGTTTCTAAATATACTTTCTTGTTCATTGTGCGTGCTTTGACAAATTTTGGTATTTTAGTAGCTTTGTAAAATTAGTTGGACTTTGTCCCAGAGATAATTTTGGATGTAAGGAAAAATGCAATCATCACTCATACTTATAAAACAATGAGTATACAGCGCGTGTCAGGTTTCACCCAGGAAACAATTTCCTATGGAGATGTGTTCGGAAACGCATGAAGAGAACACAAAAGAAAAATAAAACCAATAAATAAAAAGAAACTGTTACAGTAATTCGATTAAAAAAAAAAACAAAAGAAAATTGAAACAAAAAAACCTGTAGGTAGGGTGCAAAATAGTTAAATAAAAAAAGAAACTTGTACCTGCACCCAAAAATTGATAAAAACAATTGAACTTTCCTTTCCGGAAGCTTGACTACTTGAGGATTACATAAACAAATGATGAAAAGTCTCAGTGAAACGGGAAGGAGTAAAATCGAAAACAATTGACCGCTTCCACCCAAAAGACGTTATGTTAGAAAATTACAAAAATAATTGACGAAAACAATTGAACTTCCCCGTACAATAAAACAATTGAATAACGCTCGGAAAAGTGGCGGTGAAGGACGAATAAAGTAACAGGTAATTGAACATTTTTCCTCTGAAAATGAACAAATGAAAACAATTGAACTTTTTTTTATCGAAGATTTGATCGTCGACAATTAAAAAAAAAAAGAACAACATACAAAACAATTGAATTTTCGTGCCCGAAAATTTGATCGTCGGCGAACAGAAAAAGAACGAATTACAAAACAATTGAACTTTTCCGAATGAAAGTTTCATAGCTAGCGAATTAAATATTACAAAACAATTGAACTTTCCTGAACGTAACTTTGATAGCCACTGAATTAAAATAAACAAACAAACAAACAATTGAAACAACGTTTGGAAAAGCGATGGTGAAAGACAAATGAAGTAACAAACAACTGAGCACCTACACTAAAAATAAAAAGACGAAAATAATTGAACTCTGTTAATCGAAAATTTGATCGTTGTCGAACAAGAACATATCACAAAACAATTGAATTTTCCTAAATGTAAATTTGATCGCTAGCGAATAAAAAAAACCAAATTATAAAACAACTGAATTTTCTTGAACGTAACTTTGATCGTTACCGAATTAAAACAAAAAAACAACGATAAAACAATTGAACAACGTTGGGAAAAGACAAATAAAGTAAGATGAAAGACAAATAAAGTAACAAACAAACAAACCTTCGCTAAAAATAAACAGATGAAAACAACTGAATTCTAGTGATCGAAATTTGATAGTTGGCGAACAAGAAAAATTACAAAACAATTGAATTTTCCTAAATGTAAATTTGATCACTAGCGAATAAAAAAATATAAAACAATTGAAGTTTCTTGAACGAAACTTTTATCGTTACCGAATTAAATTTAAAAAAAATATGAAACAATTGAATAACAATTGGAAAAGCGGTGGTGCAAGAAAAATAAAGTAACAAACAATTCATAATTTTTTCACTAAACAGATGAAACAATTGAACACAAAATTGATCGTAGCGGATTTAAAACAAAGAACAATTACAGAACAATTGAACTTTCCTGAATGACAATTTGATTGTTAGTGAATGAAAAAAAGAACAAATTACGAAACAATTGAACTTTGCCGAACGAAACTTGATTGATTGCTCGTTACCGAACTAAAATAGAAAAGAAAACAATGTTAAAACAATTGAATAACGTTCGGAAAAATGACGATGAAAAATAGGTAAAGCAATAAACAACTGAACATTTTTTTCCACTGAAAATAAACAGATGAAAACAACTGAACTTTCCTGACCGAAAATTTGATCGTTAGCGAATTAAAAAAAAAATAGAACAATTTACAACAAAACAATTGGACTTTCCTCAACTAAACTTTGATCCTTACCGAATTAAAAAAAGAAACAATGATAAAACAATTGAATAACGTTTGTGAAAGCGGTGGTGACAGAAAAACAAAGTAACAAACAAGTCTCTTGTTATATATAAATAAATAAAACAAATGCAAAAATTGAACTTTCCTGCCTAAAAATTTGATCGTTGGCGGACTAAAAAAAAAGAACAAATTAGAAAACAATTGAATAACGTTTGACAAACGTAGACGAAGAATTAATCAAGAAACAAACAATTTATTGAATTTTTCCCGGCCGTAAGTTCTGTTGTTAGAAATGATAAAACAATTGAATAACTGCTGGTGAAAAACGAATAAAGTAACAAACAATCGAAAAGCTTTTTCCATTTTGTGTACAAAAAAAATAGAATGACGGATGAAAACAATTGAACTTTCCAGATCGAAAATTTGTTTTTTGGCAGATTAAAAAAAAAACATAGTCAGAAACAATTGGATGCGTTTGTCAAACGCAGGCGAAAGTGATAAAAACAATTGAACGCCGAAAATTCGATTGCCAGCGGTGTAAAAAATAAATGAATAATGAAAAAGTAATATTTTTTTATTTGTTTTTATTAACAAAAATATAAAAACAATAGAATTGTTCTGGGTGAAAATCGTATTGTTAACGGATGAGAAAAAAACTAATGAATAACGTCAGTGAAGCTACAGACGCAAAAACCCAAAGTTACAAAATATTTCAATTAAAATAGAAAAAAAAAAAAAATTAAAACAATTGAACTTTTCCGGCCGAAGTTTGGACAGCTCTCCTCTGATCAGTTTTTTTTTTAAAGGTCGCGCCGAAAAAGAAGATGTCAGATGATCACTTATGACGCCGCGACATTTCTGCTGTTATGTTCTTCGAGGAAGACATAAAATATGATTAAATCCTGATAATGGTGCCATCTATGTAACATTCTAAGCGCGAAATTTGAAATTTTTTTCGATTTTATTTCTTTCATTGAAAATCTCTTCCAATCAATTTTTTAAGCTTTGTGAAAAAGATCGAATAAATTTACGTTGTCGAACTTGTACACGATAAAATTGCAGCATGTTGACAGCGCCATCTATGTAAGTTTTCCTCAACTGATGATATTACGAACTCCATTTTTTATTTCATTTTTTTTTTTAGTTGCCTTCAAAAAGGAGTAACTTAATATAATGTTTTTTTATTGGAATTTTGAACAAATGTTTATGAACTTTTTTGTTTTGATCTTTATTAGTATTTTACGTTTTATTTGTGTATACCGTGAGAGCAATAAAAATCCAAGTCAAAGATACTCTTGGTGTATGAATCTGTTGTCTTTGTTAGCTTCTAGCATTAAAAAGTAATAGCGTATAACAATTTTATGTTGTTTGCATTTATATTTAATCTAAGACAAGTAGGTATTCGAAATTTCATGGGTATCTTTGACTTGGGTTTTTATTGCTCTCACGGTACACGCGATTACATATCAGTACAATTAGGTAATGCATATTTTGGATGGGCCCCTACTTGAGCTGTTATTTTGAGCTTGCAATTTGAATTATTTTTTGCAACCACAGTACATTCTCTAACCAGTGGTGGCACTCTACAAAATCCGATGTTACCACACGTCCTTCGCGCAAGTTACTGCGCAGTTGTCACACTCAGCTGGTAGAGTAGTTGGAATATGAGAAGAACCTGTCACGTGACCAGCGTTGAAGACAGATTTCAATCTTTATTGTTGATATTTCATGTTTCAGTGTTTAAACTCGAGTAACTGCCACTGTTTGCCGTAAGTAACGTCAAATATGTAACGATAAGCTCCGCCCACAGGTTCTTTTCATACTCCGACTACTCTATCAATGTATCTTCCATTAATCGCACACTTGCATACGACCTACTTCAGTTGTGTGTAGGAAATAATTATTTCTAGGTTTTTATTTGTTTAACATGTGTTAAAGAAAGGAAGGAAGAAGTTAAAGAAGAAGCTCCAGTAGCGCCATCTACGCGAATTCTCTTTAATTAATATTTTTAGCGCGTAATTTGAATCTCTTATATTAATTTTCTTAAATACATTTATCATATTGTTTCTTCAGTTTCATAAGTTGCATTAATTTTCTTTTTTAAGTTAAATACGAATTGAGGTGGTAATTTTCCTTCAGAAAAGAAATTATTAAAGAAAAAAGAAATTTTTCACATTTTTCTAAAGAATTAAATTTAGAAGAAGAAGAATCTGTTATTCTTTTGATACAGCTTGTAAATTACCGAGGTGAAAGGCCTACCGAAAGTTACAGCATTTAATAAGAAAATAAGATCGATCTAATTTCCCGAGTTGATAAATCGCCTAATTAATAAAAACACGTCGCGACTAGTTCCTCTATTTTTAGCTTCGGTTTCGGTTGGTTTTCTGTTTTACCTCAAATTAAAAAAAAAAAAAATGAGGAAACAATATGCGTAACAACATTCACGCTCGCAACACGTCTGCGGCCCATTAATTTGTTTATGTTCGCGGGCGATCCAAACAAGACCTTCGTCATTAAGGAGAACGTCCGACGTCGGAGTAAATTGTTAAGAAAAGTTTTTCTTGTGGTTGTAGGAAAGGAGGTTAATAAAACGGATAACTCGGTGAGGAGGAACGGATTTCTATCATCGTGTTCATATATGTGGCGAAATTATTGCGTCAGACAAAAGCACGCTTTTTGATTTTGCTATGGGATTGCTATGTGAAAGTTGTTAATTAACGTCCGGGAGCAATTAACCCATGTACGATGTATTATTATTATTATTATTATTATTATTATTATTATTATTATTACCACCTATATTCACGTGAACAGCCGGTGTCTACTTCTAATCCCGAAACAGTTTAATGGGTATTGAGTTTCTTCTTCCTTAAATACCATTCACTTTTTTTCTGTAAAACAAATAAATTCTAAAAGATGAAAAGGTCCAACATACGTGCTGTGTTGCTTGACGACTTAACTTCTTCCATTTTCACCAGGTTAGTAGTTAGTCCAAACTCTTCAAATAGATTGCACATCGTGAATTACCCTGTATATAGTTAATTAGCCACAAGAAGTAGGAAGGAAAATAGAAGCCAGAGAAGAAGAAAGAAAAAGAAGGACGTATCTTGATGTAGTTTAAATTATAGACTCGCATTTACTTAAAAAAAAACAAGTAACGTTGCAAATTCCATTTGTTTATAATTCGCGTAGCAAAAATTTCCATGGGTTATTCGATCTTATTTTTTGTCATTTAAATGAAAATTAGATCGTTGTCGTCATTGCTTGTATGATTTTTTTCATAATTGAAAAACTTACGCGATGATCACTTGTTTGAAAAACTGAGCTGTCATTTGTTTCGAAAATCATACAAGAGACATTTGCTTAAGAAATTACAAAAGTGAAAAAAATTGTCTTTATTTTTTGCAATTTAAACGAAAATTAGATTTTAGTTCTTCGCTCCTTATGGAAAATCTCTATATATATATATTTTTGTGTTTGGAAACAACAAAGAACTTATGCGACAGACAGTTGTTTTTAAAATGACGCGACAATTGTCTGTTTCAAGAATCATACAGGAGTTAGGTTTGGTTTTTCAAAAATTACAAAAGCGAATAATTTATTTTTTACTCAAGGCAATTGTTTATAATTTAAACGAATGCCAGACCTCTTCAATTTTATTAGTCCTTTTTGTTTCAACAATCCTGCTGATCGTTTATTTCAAGAATCATGCGACCGTTATTTGTTTCAAAAATCAAACAAGAGACATTTGTTTAATTAAAAATTACAAAAGCGAAGAATTCGTTTTCTATTCAAGGCAATCGTTGAATCGACTGTCGACAGTCACTTGTTTTTATTTTTCTTCTTAATTATTTTGAAAAACTTATGCGACAGTCAGTTGTTTAAAAAATTATAGTCTCCGCTTCAAAAATCACACGAGAGTGATTTGTTTTTCAAAAATTACAAAAGCAAACAATTTATTTCTTGTTCCAGTCAATTGTCGAGTCGAATATCGACAGGCATTTGTTTGTTTTTAGTCGTTTTTGCCAGTTATTTATTTCAAAAATCATGCGACTGTCATTTGTTTAAAAAAATCATACAATATTTACTAGAGTAAAGAAATTGTCTCTTATTCCTTATTATTTGTTTTTATTTTTTGTTTAAATAAAATTTTGTTCTATTTTCTTTGTTTTGTCACAGAATTGTGTTGTAAAATCGATTGTCTTTTGTTTTTATTATTTTTTAAATTTAAATTTCAACTTTTTTCTTTATAAGAAAAAAAAAACAAAATACAGTCGTGTCTATCGCGTTCTCTTCCTTGAAAGACTCAATTTTTTTTTAATAAAGGAACAAAATACGAACTATGGTAGAAAGGAAAACTTTCGATTGTTTTTTTTTATGCAAAAAAGGAACAGGAATAGATCCGTCATTCATTCATATTTCGGAGCGTTGCCATGACTACGCAATGATTGGGCGCTTTTCATTGGTCCGCGTATTGCATAACCAAAGCAACGCTCCGAAATATTCGAAGTCTGGTTATTATTAAATGAAAAAAAAATCACTAAAAATCACCAGTGTTGCCTACTTAGGGGATTCCCCCTAAATTTAGAAGTAAATTTTTATGAAAGGGTTATTTAGGGGTAATTTTCTTTTTCGGCGTTTATAGGAAGAGAATGAAATCGAAATAAAAAATTGGCATTCAGTTGTCTATCTTACTGGGCTTATCTGAATATTTGACAGCCGATGAGCTAACCAGTTGACTTTAATATAAAATTATTAACATTTTACAACAATAAACTATTTTTTTGTATAAATTAATTTCTCTGTTTATCTTTAAATCATTCCTCAATTTTGAATTTGATTTCTAAAGTATAGGTTTTGGAAAAGAAAATTAGAAGTATTTATTTAGTACCTATTTAGGGGGAATTCAAAGTTCACTGAAGAGTTGGTAACGCTGTCAGTGATACCAACTTAGGTGTTTTCTTCCTAAATTTTGGGGTAACTGAAACAGCACTTTGCAATGGTCCTCATATTGTATTACAAAGACGACGCTCCGAAGAATCTGGTTACTATTAAATGAAAAAAATCAATAAATATATCACCAATGTTGCCAACTTAGGGGTTTCCCCCTAAATTTAGGGGTAAAATTTTATGAAAGGGTCTTTGGAAAAGAAAATTAGGGATGTTTATTTAGTGTGTACTTTTTTAGGGAGATTTCAACTAATATTTAGGAGAAAAGTTCATAGTTCATCTGAATTTACTAAAATCTGCTTAAATTAAAACTAAAGTACAGGTAAAAAGAACTTTTCTACAGTGACGTGTACTTACAAGTTCGAACACGTTTTCGCTGTGAAACTAACACTGTCCAACTATTCCATGTTGGATGTATCGGTATAGGAATCAATGACGGATTAAATACTGCTGAGATTTCAGGTCAATTCCTTTTTATAAACAAAAACGCTCCCAAATACACACAGCATAATCACTGGATCAAATAATCACATAAAAATGACGTAACGCAAAAAATTTTACGCTAGAGCGGGTACGATCTTGCATTGATTATTGTTCTGGGCCTTGATTATACCTATTTTTGGATCTGTACATACGTGTTTGTTAATAAGTACTTAAACTTCATGACGTTTAAATAATTAACTGTCTACTTATTTTATTTCTTTGGAATACCTATCACTTGAATAGATTATTAGGTAGTTAGGTATAATTCGCTTGTGCGGATGTACTATATTAACGTCGGCATAAATTCATACTCCGGCTCAATTTGAGTGCAACTGTAAATAAATAGTTAAACTGATTGCGGTTTCTAATTGCAAGTTGACGCGAACAGTGCGCGGAATTTGAAATCCGTTAAAGCTTGCGTTGGTAAGATAATTATCAAAAGTTCTCGACGATTTTTTTTTACATCACGAGGAATACCTACCTACTTACAAAATTGTATGCGCAAAGTTATTAGCGACATATTTTTTACTCACCCTGTAGTTTCCTCACGATTTTTTTCAACGTCACGCAACGCATTGTTTGTTGGACTTTGCGCAAAACGAATGGCATTTCGAAAAAAAAAAAACTGATGTGTGATTCTAACGAAAGAAAAGTTATTGAAAAAGTCCACAAATAAAAACAAATATTTAAATTCGTCGGAACTAACTAAATTTAGGCGGTTTATTTTACGAACGTCTAGTATATTATTGTATTTATATTCCGCAAAATAATGATGATGATTCATTTATTGAAATTTCAATAGAATATCGAGAGCCAAAACCGACGTGCCTAATAATTCTTGGAAGACCTTTAGTAAAAAAAAAATAACAATCATCCTATAAAAAAACTGCAAATACATATTCAAATAAATTCCCCGCATACTCAATTTTTAAATAAAATTTGATTTATTTATTAATTTGTTTTATACAGGCTGTCCTACGACATAGCGGTCATAATTTAAGGGTGTCTTGTTTACGTCATTTTAAAAAAGAAAACAGGAATTTTTTTACCAAATAAAATTGGTTTTTATGCCGCTTAATTGCAAAGCTACAACCTAATCAAGGGGTAATCCAATCCTTAAAGAGTCGTTACAGAAAGGTTCTGCTGCTAAGATAAAGATGTTAGAAACAATTGATAGACACTGTAAACTTTATTCACTTGGCATGGCAGTAGGTTAATAGCGAATCTATTGTAAATTGTTTAAAGCATGCAGGATTGTTTGAAATGGAAGATGAATTTGATTTTGACTTTGAAAAATATATAACCTAACGACGTTATTACAACTGAATCCCTGACAGAAGATCTAATTATCCAGTCTGTCGTATGATAAATGCAACTTTGGAATTAAAACTAAACCTGCTATTTTTTATTCAGTGGAAATAAGTGATGAGGAGGAAGACGATGAGAAGAAGTCGTCTGATGAGAAAAAGTCGTCTGCTGAGGATATTGTAGTCAACGTTCCCTCAATGAAAGAGGTGACACAGAAGATGACAGAAATTTTTCTCTTTTTTGCAATCACTTGAAGTTCCAGAAGAAGTTTGGAATAGTTTCTGAAGGATACACAAGTAACATTAGTTTTTCTAACATACTTGTACAAGCCAAAATATACAAGTGTCCATTTTTCGAGTGCCACCATGGGGATCTCGCTTATCTTAAGAGATGCGAAGTTGGTTAAATTAGGGCAAAGTTGCGCATTTTCGTGCTGAATAATAATCTGAAAAGAAATTTGAAATATCTTCAATAGTTTTGAAAATATCGCAAAATTTCTGATTTTCGTTTTTAATTTTTTCACGATAAACTAATCTGATAAATTATCTCAAACGGACACTGGAAAACAGCACAAATGCTCGACGTTTCACTATCGCTTGATAGTTTCTTCAGGAGTGAAAATGTAAAATTAAATAAACAAGTTGTCAAGTAAAAAAATAAATAAAGTTGTTAAGGGAAACTAAAACTGAAAAAACTTTTTTTTTTTTTTTTTATAATATAATATTAAAAATTGACAGATCTATATCTTACTTAACGAATCTAAAAAACTACAAAATATGTCATTTAAGTTAACAAAATCCGTACGTTTATTAACAGAGTTCGATGACATTTTAATTTTACACATTTCTATAAAACGTCTTTTAAAAATATTAGACTCAAAATATAAAATATTAGCATTTTCAAAATCAAAATTATGGCTATTTTCTAATGAATGTTCTACAAGCATTGAATGATTTTGATTATTTTTTTGTATATGATATTTATGTTGGTCTAATCGTTTTTTTAAATTTTGGCTTGTTTCTCCTATATAACAGGAATTACAATTAAAACATTTAATTTCATAAACCACGTTAGGTTGTTTTAATTTTGGTGTTTTGGTTTTTAAATTTGAAAATATATTACTTAAATTATTTACAGATTTGCTAGCTAAAATTAAGTTATGTTTTTTGAAAATGTGTTTGAATGTGTTATACAGCGGCTCAATATAAAATGAAAATGCTAATATTTTATATTTTGAGTCTAATATTTTTTAAAAGACGTTTTATAGAAATGTGTAAAATTAAAATGTCATCGAACTCTGTTCATAAACGTACGGATTTTGTTAACTTAAATGACATATTTTGTAGTTTTTTAGATTCGTTAAGTAAGATATAGATCTGTCAATTTTTAATATTATATTATAAAAAAAAAAAAAGTTTTTTCAGTTTTAGTTTCCCTTAACAACTTTATTTATTTTTTTACTTGACAACTTGTTTATTTAATTTGACATTTTCACTCCTGAAGAAACTATCAAGCGATAGTGAAACGTCGAGCATTTGTGCTGTTTTCCAGTGTCCGTTTGAGATAATTTATCAAACAATTTCACCGGGCAAGAAGCTACCTTCATGATAAACTAATCGTATTAGACGTTTCTAATCAGACATTATTCAGACACTTTTTTATGGAGAATTCGAATATGGCATCCCCTTTTCAATACTTTTCAAGATGACGGAGAAACACCTGGCAACCGAAAGGATTTTTTTAAAGATACTCGTAAGTAATTACAGCCTCGGCTGGGAACAACTTGCTCGTACTTTAAATCGTCACTTTTCGCCTTAGATTAATAAATAACTATTACAGTAATACTTAGCATATCTGTAAGCTTGCATTTCTCACTGGTGTTTCATTTCATGGCCTATACTAATTTCATATTAGAGATTAATTTATGTTTTTGTTAATCTCCCCTACAAATAAAAATTTTTCGGGCATGTTGTACATCGTTGAAAAGTTCTTTTTAAACACTATCTAACTAACCGAAAATTCAAAATCGCTGCCATAAGAAAAACAAAAGTTAGCACTGATAACTTGAAAACAAATGACAATCAGGGGTTTTTGTTTATGTCAAAAACTTTGTCTTAAAAAAGTGTCTGAATATTGTAAAACTTTAAAAGAGGTCACATTAAGTGTTATCGAGTTATTAAGAAAAATTGAAATCGGGAAATTTTGGTTTTTTAAAATTATCTTAAAATTTAAAAAAGTTATGGAGAATTTGAAATGAGATTTGTCGCGAGGATTGAATTCTGCAAAACATTTCCCATTTAACCGTTCCTCTATCTCTTCTAATAACCGAAATACCAATAGTGAGCCTCGAAATTGGGACACAATGTATATCAAATTTATTAAAGTGTCCAGTTGTGCCTAGGTATCTGGCTCTGCCCCCCCTCCCCCTCTCTCTCTGACATTAGGCTTTTTTTACTAAAATAAACAATTGTCTAAATTTAAATCGTCTAAGCTCTAAGCCATAGAATTTTTAAATGAAATCAAAAACATGCTGAAAAGTCGCAAAAAAATCACAGTCTCAGTTTCCACTGAACGTAAAGTTGACAACCATTGGCACTTAGACTGTGAATCAATTCAGCTAAAACAAAAACTAATTTTATGTTTCTTATTAAAAAGAGTTTGCCTAAGAATTTATTAAAATATTTACTACAAAGGACATTCAAAAACTTAATTAATCAGAAAATTAGTAATTAATTAATATGTTTTGCGTGACATGTCAACGCCACCGTTTCCGAAATATTTTTTCGGCGCATCACTTAAATTAAACCAAACTATGCAGTTTGTTTGCTTTATTTTGATTAAAAAATTGATTAAAATATTTAAACCTTACTGATTTCAAAAAAGAAAACAAAAGATGATCGATTTTGCGACGAATTTCGGCCTTATGCAATTAAAACAAAAACTAATGTCAACAACAAATGCAACAAAAGATGAACGATTACGTAATAAATTTCTATTAGATCGTCCTAATTATAAAAACAAAATAAACGCGGAAATCGCGCGTCTATAATTCTTCAATTGTTTTACAAAAAAAAGGAAACAATAATAGTCCGCCAATTTCGCTAAACTTTCTCTACTTCAGTTTCAATTGCCTTCGGTTTGCTGTGAATGTTTTTTTTTTGTTGATCGACTGTCATTTGTTTTTGGTTTTTTTTTTGCCCTTCAGCTTTTATTTTATGTCTTTCAATTAAGTCTCAAAAGACCTACAAGTAAGTAGGAACAAATGTTATAGGTAGGTATTTTGTCTTTTTTTTATCTCTGTGTTGTCCTCATCGTTGCTCTATTTTCTTCAGTTCTTTTTTTGATGTGGATTGCCATTTATTTTTCTCTGATTTATAAAACTTTGTAAAATGACAGCAAATTTGGCGCGTATAAGAGAATTACTTCAGGTCCAATTAATAAAAAAAAAATAAATGACTGTAGAAATCGATTCGACAACTGCCTGTAATAAAAAATTAATTCTTCACTCTAGTAATTTTTGACAAATAACTCTTGCGTGAATTTTTGAAACAAATGACAGATGCACGATTTTTTTTAAATAAATGAGCCAGCAAGATTTTTGACAGAAAAAGATAAGTTCCTTTCCCGCTTAAATTAAGAAGAAAAGAAACAAACAAAAAAAAAACAAATGCTTCAGTTTTGTAATTTTAAAAACAAATGACTCCAGTTTGATTTTTGAAACAGACGACTGTCGTCGCGCGTCATTTCTGAATTAGATAACCGTGGCACCGCGTACTTTCTAACAAATGACTGTCGTGTAAGTTTTTTAATTATTTCTAGAAAAAAAGAATGACGTTGACTGCGCATAGAAACATGAATGCAAGAAATAAGATCCAATTTCCATTTAAATTAAAAAAAAATCTAAAAAAACAAATGACTGTTGAAATTCGATTGAAATTATTGCCTGTGGAATAAAAAATAATTCTCTACTTCAATAATTTTTGACAAATATTTTTTGCGTGAATTTTTGAAACAAATGACAGGCGAATGTTTTTTTTAAATAAATGATCCAGTAAGATTTTTGACAGCAAACGATACGTTTCGTTTCCGTTTAAATTAAGAAAAAAAGAAACAAACAAAAAACGCAATCTCCAATCTTCTTGAAGGTGCCCGCCTCCAAAAATTTTAAATTCTTCATTTTTGTAATTTTTAAAACAAATACTCCAGTTTGAGTTTTGAAACAGACGACTGTCGTCGCACGTCATTTCTAAATTAGATAACCGTAGCAGTGTGTTTCGAAACAAATGACTGTAGGTTTTTTTAAATTATTTCTAGAAAAATAAGAATTACGTTGACTGCGCAAGAAAAATGAACGCAAAAAAAAAGATCCATTTTTCGTTTAAATTACGAAAAAACAAACACATGACTGTTGAAATTCGATTGGAATTATTTGCCTTCTATTCGTTTTTGACAGTTTTTTTTTTTTGTTGATCGTCATTTGTTTTTCGTTTTTTTTTTTGCTTTATTTTGATTTTGTTGACATTTTTTGTTGATCGGCTGTCATTTGTTTTTCGTTCTTTTTTGCTTTTCAGCTTTCATTTTCAATTTCTAGAAAAACTAAAACACCGCAGCGCCATCTATAATTATTAATTTACTGTTCACAGAAAACATTCACTGTAAAAACAAAAAAAAAATTTAAAAAAGAAAAATTCCATGGACTTCAAATGTCCTATTTGCGGTCTATTTGAAATGAAACTTAAATGGTTCCACCTTTGAGCACTTCCTTTGACTATTTCAACAAAAGCTATCTTAACTAAAACTTGCTTTAATTTTTAGTTATTTATGTATTTAAAAGAACGCAATGGTGAAACGTTACACGCCCTCTTTAATTAATTAATTAATTAAGACTCAAAATAGCGTCATCCATGCGCGTTTTCTTGAATTAAGCTAAGTTTCCTGAATTAAGTAACCTCATCAATAAATAACTAAATAAATAGATCACTAACGCCACCTGTATATATATATTTTAAATCTGAATAGAATTTCCGAAATGTAAATTTAAAATCAACGACACATTATTGTTTCAAACGCGAAAATGAAATTTGAGTGGCGCCATCTACGTCTGTTTCTCTTAATTAAAATAACCGTTTCTCTATATTCTGGACGTCACTTCAAGAAATCATTTCACTTCATCAAGTAGATGAGAAAAGAAAAACGATCGATGACGCCATCTGTACAAATTCCATTGTGTTAAAACTTTTAAAGCGCCAAATTTGAAGTTAATTTTTGAAGACGAAATTAAATTTGCATATTATACGAACTTAAAAAATACAGGTACGGTCCTGTCAGCGAAAGCCGAATATCTTTTGTTCGCCCTTTTTTCTTGTGACATTGAATCATCCTCGTCATCATATTTGTGACTTACATAGAATGAAATTTTAGTGGCGCCATCTACGTCTGTTTCCCTTAATTAAAGTAATCCTTTCACGAAAATAATTTCTCTATAAACTCTGAACGACACTTCTAGAAGTCATTTCACTTCATCAAATAGGTGAGACAAGAAAAACGATCCATAACGCCATCTGTATAAATTTCATTGTATTAAAACTTTTAAAGCGCCAAATTTGAAGTTAATTTTTGAAGGTGAAATTAAATTTGCATCTTGTAAGAGCTTAAAAACTACAAGTAATATCCTGTCGGCGAAAGTCGAATATCTTTTGTTTGTAACATTGAAACATCCCCCTCATCATATTTCTGACTTACAAAGAATGAAATTTCAGTGGCGCCATCTAGGTCTCTTTACCTTAATTAAAAAAAATTCTCTTAATTTCTTTTTTCTACACAACACTTCCTGAGATCACTTCACTTTACAAATCAGGTGAGAAAAAGCAAAACGACTGATAACGCCATCTATACAAATTTCATTGAATTGAATTGAATTTAAAGCGCCAAATTTAAAATTAACGACAACAAATTCTCAAAGTTCCAAAGAAAAACGAATAGGTATTCGGTTTTTCAAGGCGAAATTAAATTTGTGTATTATAAGAGCCACAGAAAATATCAGGGACGGTACTGATGACAAGCAGCGAATGTTTTTCTTTCGCCTTTTTTTTTCTATGTTGTACGTTTGATTCACTCTCGCGGTTTATTTCCAGACTGTATAGTTTACAAGAGATGTCAACCGTCGTCTACACAAGCGATTTCAATTTCAGACCGTTTATTTTTCCAACGTCTTAATCGAAACTGAATAAACGTCGTGCACGAAAATAAAAGAAGAACGAAACGGACGAAACCAATAAAAAAAAAAGGCCGCTAAGTAGCCGAGAAAGTTATTTACTTTTCTTTATCACTAACAATTGAATTTGGCCTTAAAACCTGAATAAATAAGCGCGGCTTTAAGTTAATAACAAATTTGTACATTTGCACTTTAAATTAGTTGTTATTTCAGTTAAGGATCGCTTTTTTTTTTCTAAGCTCTCGCCCTGTTTGTTCGCCGCCGCCGGTGCGTCGATAAAACTATTTTTAAGCGGCACAATGGAATTTTGGAAGCCGTTTCATTTATTTCCTCGTAATTATTTAATTCCGCCGTCGGGCCTGAAAAAACATTCGAAGATAAACGGCTACTTCGATCGGAAATTTAATAATAGTCGTCTGTTACTGCACCATTATTGCTAAGGACTTCGCAGAAAACTGCTTATTTACATCTACACGTTCCGTTTTGACGTTTTCTTTAATTATCTAAATTTTTCAACATCACTTTAAATTTAAAAAAAAAACATTTAATTACATATTTACAGTAAATAAATGGAGCACAATAATTAGCAAAATACGTATGTGTTTCACAAGTGATTACATAGACAACGGATCTGACACTCGGTTGGGCAATTTAATTATAGGTGTGAGAGAAGAATTGGATGTATTCGTATTCATACATATTATCTAATTCTAACTGGGTTGTCTGTATTGTTCCACTTTGTAAGACAAATTACCGAGGACAGAAAACATCGGGTAAGGCGGTCGCGGACTCTGTGGGCAGTGCAAAAATACTTGAGCCAAAATACGTCTCTCCCAATTAGCATGAGAAAGCTCGGGTCAGTATGAATGTCGAAAAAAAACTTTACTTTCGCATTCTTTGCTATAAGCTTCCCATCGGCTTTACGTTATAATAAATACAGGGAGATCGAAATTGATGGTCCTGATCCTACACTACTCTCCGTAAGCTTGATATCACTTGAAGATTAGAACGAAAGGCAGTGACGTGCAAAGAACATACATGAAACATACATCTAAACCTAACCTAATTAATAAAGAATATATTTATTGTTTAGATTGTCATTACAATGAAATAAACCATTTTTTTGATGAATGTACAGCAATGAACTGTCAACATAATCTTGGGATTTCTAGTAACTTCCCAGGTCTTCCTATGTTACTAACTTCATTTTAATATTTAGATGTAAATATCGATATCAAATCAAGCTTGTGGAAAGCAGTGCAGGATCAGGACAATCAATTTCGATCTCCCTGTATAAACCTTTAGAGTACGCTCAGAATATGTCCGTCTAGAATTATGTATGCATCTGTTTTGGTTTGTTTGTTTGTTGCAAATTTCAAATATACTGAGAGTATAGCGTAATCATTAACATTTTAGGTTTTTCACATTGAAAAAGCAAACAAGTTGTTTGCGAAACGTCAGTGGTAATTAAATATACTATTTACTCAATAATATTTCTTTTTCATAAAATACTTATTACGAGTAAGAACTGCACCAAACTCATTTCAGGATAGTGCAAAATTACCACCAAACTGAAATAAAAAATAAAATCGAATGCAGAATTGGATGCCCGGAAAACAAAAGACGTTCGTCGATTCTTATTCGTCGGCTGGGAGGGACTGAAAATAAAAAAATATAAATAAACAAAATAGAAGCTGAAATCGACGAAGCTTTAATTTTTTTTTGCGTTCCATTTTTTTCTTTTTTTTGTAAGTAAAAAGGAACTGAGAATAAATGAAAAATTCTCGATTTTCGGAGCGAAATTTCCACTTGTTTTTTTTTCGTATTTTTTTTTTTTTTTCTTTTGTTTTTGTTATTTTTTTTTATTTATACTGATTAAGTACAAGTCAATATCAATTTCTTCTTGTAAGTAAAAAAGAAACTGAAAAATCCACAATTTTCGGAGCGAAAGTAAGTATTTTTTTTGTATTTCATTTTGCAAGTAAAACAAATTAAAAATCCTCGATTTTCGGAACGAAACTTTCATTTGTTTTTTTTTGTATTTCATTTTTTTTTTCTTTTTTTCTTTTTTGTTATAAAAGCGAAACTTTCATTTATTTATTTTGTATTTATCTTTTTTTCAAATAAAAAATCTTCGATTTTCGGAGTGAAATTTTAATTAATTTTTTTTGCATTTCATTTTTCTTTCTTCTTGGAAAAGCCAAACTTTCATTTGTTTTTTGTATTCCATTTTTTCCCTCTTCTTGTGAGTAAGAAAAAGCTGAGAACAACCGGAAAATCCTTGATTTTTTGAACGAAACTTTCATTTATTATTTGTATTCAATTTTTTTATTCTTCTTGTAAGTAAAACGAAGCTAAAAACAACTGAAAAATCCTCGATTTTTGGAGCAAAATTTCCAGTTTTTTTTTTTTGTATTTCATATTTTTCTTTTTTCTTGTAATTAAAAAAGAACCTGAAAAATCCACAATTTTCGGAGCGAAGTTTTCATTTGTATTTTCTTTTTTTTTGTGTTTCATTTTGCAAGTAAAACAAAAGCTGAGAACAAATCAAAAATCCTCGATTTTCGAAACGAAACTTTCTTTATTTTTTTTTTTTGTATTTCATTTGTTTTGTTTTTTTTATAAAAGCGAAACTTTCATTTGTTCTTTTGTATTTATAATTTTTTCATATAAAAATCTCCCATTTTCGGAGTGAAACTCTAATTAATTTTTTTTTTGTATTTAATTTTTTCTTTCTTCCTGGAAAAACCAAACTTTCATTTGTTTTTTTGTATTCCATTTTTTCCTTTTTCTTGTGAGTAAGAAAAAGCTGAGAACAACCGAAAAATCCTCGATTTTTAGAGCGAAACTTTCATTTGTTTTTTGTCTTGCATTTGTTCATTATTCTTGTGAGTAAAAACAAAAGAACAACCGGAAAATTCTTGATTTTTAGAGCGAAACTTTCGTTTATTATTTGTATTCCATTTTTTCATTCTTCTTGTAAGTAAAACGAAGTTAAAAACAACTGAGAAATCCTCGATTTTTGGAGCAAAATTTCCATTTTTTTTTTTTTTTGTATTTCATATTTTTCTTTCTCTTGTAAGTAAAAAAGAAACTGAAAAATCCACAACTTTCGGATCGAAGTTTTCATTTGTATTTTTCTTTTCTATTTTGTATTTCTTTGTGCAAGTAAAACAAAAGCTGAGAACGAATCAAAAATCTTCAATTTTCATAACGAAACTTTAATTTGTTTTTTTTTTGTATTTCATTTGTTTTCTTTTTTTTATAAAAGCCAAACTTTCATTTCTTTCTTTTGTATTTATAATTTTTTCATATAAAAATCTTCGATTTTCGGAGTGTAACTCTAATTAATTTCTTTTTGTATTTCATTTTTTTCTTTCTTCTTGGAAAACCCAAACTTTCATTTGTTTTTTGTATTGCATTTTTTCTTTCTTCTTGTAAGTAAGAACATGCTGAGAACAACCGGAAATCCTTGATTTTTGGAGCGAAACTTTCGTAAGAAAAAGCAGAGAATAATCGAAAAATCCTGGATTTTTAAAGCCAAACTTTATTTTGTTTTTTGTGTTGCATTTTTTCATTCTTCTTGTAAGTAAAAACGAAGCTAAAAGCAACTGAAAAACCTCGATTTTTGGAGCAACATTTCCATTTATTTATTTTTATTTTTTTGTATTTCACTTTTTTTTTCTTCTTGTAAGTAAAAAAGAAATTGAAAAATCCATGATTATCGGAGCGAAGCTTTCATTTGTTTTCTTTTTTTTTCTATTTCATTTCCTCTTTCACTTTGTAAGTAAGACAGAAGCTGAAAACAAATAATCAAATAAATCAAGAAAATTGTTCATCTTTGCAAAAAAACGCCCACGATTAAAAAGCAATGAAGTTAATCTTCAAGGAATAAAACAAAATTTTGCCAGAGCCATCTCTGTCAGCTTTCCTAAACTAATCGTTCTTTTAGCGCGAAATTTGAATTCGACAGGAGACTTTCACAATTTTTGTGAACTTTGTCTATTTTTAAAAATCTCAATCATATTTCTTAAAGTTTGCGAAGAATTTTGAAGTTTTAAATCTCATTTGAGTGCCTCATATCATCTTCTACAGTACGTTTCAAAATTTGAAGATGTGATTTCCATTAATATTTTCAGAAAAAAGGTTCCTATGAAACATGTGGCCGCAAATACATACATATTATGAAAGCTATGACCAAAACCAAAACCTAATACAAATTCTCACACTTTTGACGTTTTTGTTGTTTTTAACAACAGTAATAATTACAATAATACATGAGTTTGGTGTACTTCTTATTCATGATAGGTATTATCACAGATATATATAAGAGATATTAATGGTTTATTTGATAATTTAATTATGGTATTAAGTGCCATCTGTTAACAGTTGTGGTAGGCAGAGTCGACTAGACACATCTATAAATAGTTCATTTAATAATTACTTTTTATTGATAAGCTTTGTGGAGCCATCAGTTGTCATTTAATAATAATAATAAGAGATATACCGACTATCTGGCTAGCTGCCTATTTCATAAACTAGGGAAAGTACAACAAATATTTATTTTGTAAGTCCCTGAATTTATTTTTTCAGCGCCATCTATGTCTATTTTCTCGAATCACAGTTTCTTTTAGCACGAAATTTAAATTTAATCGAAGAGTTTCACTTTTTCCAATTAATGAGATGAGAAGATTATTTTCTTGCAATTGTTTATATTTGAAAATTTAAGTCATACTTATTTTTTAATTTTTACAAACGATTTTTGAATTAAATCTTCACCTAACTTGAATGAGAAAGAACTTACGCAGGAACACTCCCTGACGTTCTAAACTATAGTCTTATAGCCACGCAAAGGTATAAACTGTGCTTCCGAAGATTCACTTTCACAAATAATAAAATAAACACATGCGTGAGCGAACGAGAAGAAAAAAGAAACACGTGAAACGAAGAAATGGTGCGAAAAACGACGTCTCGCTGTTCCACATCTGCCTCCGCAACTGTATTTGTAGTTGTTTGCGTTATTTTTACTTTTAACCTTTCTTGTAGTGTTTAAACGTCGCAGTCATCTCCGTGTTGACATAAAATAGGCCGTTACTTCAAACATTACGTGCGAAGCTATTCTTAGAAAAGCGGATACAATGCCTTACGTTGTAGACAGAAATGTCCACCGAATATTTTTACCGAGGTGTACTAACCGACAAACACGTATACAGGATGTTCCAAACGTCTGAAATGGTCCGAAAATGACCTTTTATATGCATTTTATCAGAAAGATTTCCAACTATACAAGCTGGTCAATTCAAAAGTTACAGACCTAACTCACGATTTATTAAATTGAACGCTATACATTTTATAGCAGTTTTGGTTAGCTCTGGAAGAACGCCTTTATTATTATAACATGTATGGATAGCCTTTTCTACGAGCTTTCCATTAAACCGCATTTTTTGGACTTTCGATTCATAAAATTATAAAATGTGGTGACGTTGGAGTAGTGCCAAAATTGCGGCTAAAATTTACCCATTTCAACATAGAAATGGGAAAAATTATGAAATAATGTTTAATTTGAACAAGAACCAAGAAAGGACAAGAGAAGCAAACAACAACGTAAGACAAATGCTCAGAAAACAAGAGATTCTCGTCCGGTTGACACATAAAAATGAAGCTAAACAAAACCGAAGTAAACAGTATCGAAATGCGCAAAATTATAAAACAATGATTCATTCGAACAAGAAACAACGAAGCACAGAAGCAAACAACAACGTAAGACAAATTAACAGAAAACAAAAGAAAATCGACGATTCTCATCAGGTTGACACATTAAAATAAAACAAAAATAACGTGAACAAAAGAGAACTCAAAAGCAACCAACAACGAAATGCGCAGAAGTATGGAATAATGTTTAAGAACCCAGAAAGAAAGGTGACAAACAAGAACACAAGACAAAAGCAAAGAAAACAAAAGAGAACTGAATATGCGCAGAAGTATGGAATAATGTTTAAGAACCCAGAAAGAAAGGTGACAAACAAGAACACAAGACAAAAGCAAAGAAAACAAAAGAGAACTGAACATCGAAATGCAATTATGAAATAATGTTTAATTTGAACATGAAACAACAAGAATACAAGACAAACACATAGAAAACAAAAGAAAATCGATGATTTTCATCCGGTTGACACATAAAAATGTGAACAAAAGAGAACTGAAGAGCAACCAACAACGAAATGCGGAAAATGAAATGAAATAATGTTTAATTTGAGCAAGAACCAAGGAAGGACATGAAACAAAAAACAACACAATACAAATGAACAGAAAACAAAAGAAAATCGATGATTCTCATGCGGTTGACACGAGAACAAGTGAACTGAAGAGCAAACATCGAAATGCACAAAATTATAAAATAATGTTTAATTTGAACAAGAACTCAAAAATAACATGAAACAAAAAACAACGCAAGACAAATGAACAGAAAACAAGAAAAAATCAACGACTCTCATTCGGTTGACACAAAAAATGGCGTCAACAAAAGAGAACTGAAGAGCAAAGGACATCGAAAAATTATGAAATAATGTTTAATTTGAACAAAAAACAAGAAACAAACAAGAACACAAGACAAACGAACAGAAAACAAAAGAAAATCGACGATTCTCATCCGGTTGACACATAAAAATAACGTGAACAAAAGATAACCGAACAGCAAACAGCAAATGCGGAAAATTATGAAATAATGTTTAATTTGAACAAAAACCAAGAGAAATCATGAAACAAAAAACAAAGCAAGACAAATCGACCTTTCTCGTCCGGTTGACACATAAAAATGATGCGAACCGAGAGAGAACAGAAGTAAACAGTATCGAAATGCGCAAAACTATAAAATAATCATTGATTTGAACAAGAAAAAAAGAAGAACAAAAGCAAACAACTACGTAAGACAAATTAACAGAAGACGAGAGAAAATCGACGATTCTTATCCTGTTGACGCATAAAAATGATGTGAACAAAAGGGAGCTGAAGAGCAAACAACATTGAAATGCGTAAAATTATGCAATAATGTTTAATTTGAACAAAAACCAAGAAAGGACATGAAACAAACAATAACGTAAGATAAATTAACAGAAGACAAGAGAAAATCGACGATTCTCAGACGGTTGACATAAAATGACGAGAACAAAAGAAAACTGAACCCAGAAAGAACAAGAAACAAACAAGAATACAAGGCAAATGAACAGAAAACAAAAGAAATTCGATTCTCGTCCAGTTGACACATAAAAATGAAGTGAACTAAAAAAAGGACCCAAGTAAACGGTATCTAAATGCGCAAATTGAACAAGAACTAAGAAAAGACATGAAACAAACAAGAACGAAAAACAAACAACCAGAAAACAGAAGAAAATCGACGATACTCATCTGGTTCAAAAAAAAATGACGTGAACAAAAGAGAACTGAAGGGCAAACAACATTAAAATGCGGAAAATCATGCAATAATGTTTAATTTGAACAAGAAACCAAAAACAACAACAAACGAACAAGAACGCAAGACAAACAACCAGAAAACAAAAGAAAATCGACAATTCTCGTCCAGTTGACACATAAAAATGATGTTTAAAGAGAAATGAAGAGCAACCAACATCGAAATGTGGAAAATTAGGAAATAATGCTTAATTTGAACAAGAACCAAGAAAGGACAAGAAACAAAAAACGACGCAAGACAAACGAACAGAAAACAAAAGAAAATCGACGATTCTCATCAATCAATCAATCAATCAATTTTATTGTAATAAAGATTACAATGATTGTCAATAAATTTCGTGTTAATACAACGAATACAGTTCGTACACAATGTGTGTGTCAATTTTTGTATAATTTAAAATAAAAAGGCAAATGAACAGAAAACAAAAGAAATTCGACAATTCTCGTCCGGTTGACACATAAAAATGAAGTGAATTGAAGAGCAAACAACATTGAAATGCGCAAGTTTACAAAATAATATTTAATTTGAACAAGAACCCAAAGAGAACAAGAAACAAACAAGAATTCAAGACAAATGAAAAGAAAACAAAAGAAATTCGACAATTCTTGGCCAGTTGACACATAAACAAAATAAAACACACAACTGTCAAGTGTTTGTGAGAATAATAAACAAAAGATAATCAATTGTTTAACAAACTCGTAGGAAACAAAAAAAATTGGACGTTTTTTTACAAAAAAAAAAAACAACAACAACAAAACAAAAAACGGTCGACGATTTGGACATTTCATTTGCTAATAAAAAGAGGTAATAATAAAACACGATCAACTATCAAGTGTTTATGAGAATAAACGCGTTTTCAAACAAATGACGATCGATTGTTCAGCATGCGTCCACGATTTGGGTGTTTCGTTTATTCATTAAAAACAAAACAACAACAAAACAAAAAACGGTCAACGTTTCGTTTATTCATAAAAAAAATAAAACGCGATCAATTGTGTGTTTGTGAGAATAACCGCGTTTTTAAACAAAAGACGATCAATTGCTTAACAAATGCGGGAAACAAGAATTGAAATACGATTTGGACGTTTCGTTTCTTCATAAAAAAGATAATAATAACAAAACACGATCAACTGTCAAGTGTTTATGAGAATAACCGCGTTTTCGAACAAAAGACAATCAATTGTTTAACAAATGCGGGAAACAAGAATTGAAAAACGATTTGGACGTGGCGTTTGTTCATAAAAAAAAGATAGTAATAAGAAAACACGATCAACTGTCAAATGTTTATGAGAATAACCGCGTTTTCAAACAAATGACGATTGATTGTTCAGCATGCGCAGGATACGAAACATAATCGACGATTTGGGTGTTTTGTTTGTTCGTTAAAAACAAAACAACAACAAAACAGAAGATGGTCAACAATTTGGACGTTTCCTTTGTTCATAAAAAAAATAAAACACAATCAACTGTCAAGCACTTGTGAGAATAACCGCGTTTCCAAACAAAAGACAATCAATTGTTTAACAAACGCGCCCGAAACAAAAAAAAACGGTCAACGATTTGGATGTTTCGCTTCTTCATAAAAAAATAATAAAAGCAAAACTCAAATAACTGTCAAGAGTTTGTTAGAGTAACCGCATTTTCAAACAAAAGACGATCAAATGTTTAACAAATGTGATGTGAACAAAAGAGAAATGAAGAGCAAACCACACCGAAATGTTCTTGAAAGCGGAAGAAAGAAAGCATTATAAACTTTACCTTTATTATCTTTATCGATAAAAAATAAAATAGGTAGTTGGTCGCTACTTTTATTCTTTTATTTCAGTTCAGTTCATATTTTTAAAATATAACAAACAATCTTAGAACCAAATGATTTTTGGTTAAATGTCTTTAGTGTCAAAATTGAAGAAAGAAGCCTGTACCATTACAAAACTATAAATTAGAGAAATTCTGGCTACTTGATAAAAAATCCCACAAAATTTTAAGGCCGCGATACAAAAGTAAAACGCGTCTAAATATTTTCGCATAACTTCTGCGTCATTGTACAACATGCGTACAAAATGGTTTCAAATGAACAAGTTACTTGAACTTAAGTTGCCAATATATTTGACTGTATGTATCTCCTCCTGCCAAATCACATGTTTGTTCCTGGAAGTCCAATAACGTTCCCGCTAAATAAAAACGTTCCATTCTGCTATGAGCTATATCGTTTACAATCCAAACACAATTAGGCTGCCGCATGAAAAACGATAAAGTTCCGCGAGTTAATTTAGGCCCGGAATAGCTCTTTGACTGACTGTTGAACGCCGGAATTTAAAAAGACAATAACGAGGCAACGGCGTACTTTTAAATAACGCGAAAATAACGGTCGCGTCGTCCCCTCCTCGGTTTGATCACCGCCGAGAAGGTCAGAATTTCTCTCGAGTTAAAGGAGGAAGAGCGTGGACCAAGAAGAAGATGACGACGACGACGACGACAACACACGCTCACCGGTTAATGAGTTTTCGTAGTAACTTGATGACTTAACTCGAAAAAAAAAAACTCGTTTGCCGCTCGGGTGTGACACTTCTTCTGGCGGGGCTAAATGGAACGGGCGAACAAAGAGATGATGAAGAAGAAGGAGAAGGAATTTCGCCTTTTTGCCGCCGCGCCGCTCGAAATTAACTTTCAATTTGAATTGCTAAAATGCCCGTAAATATTTTGATGTCTAAATTAAGTGGCGGACGCTCAACTCGACCTTGAAAGATTTCTAGATTTCGGCCGAGTTAATGTAATCCCGAGTTATATTTATACGCATCGCAGAAATCGAGGAAAGAGGAATTTATTCGCCGACTTGATTGAGATTGTTGAAAGATCACTTTTTTCAATTCGCGTTTCGTAGAACTTATGGGATTCCCTGAGGGACACAGATTTTAAAATAGTTTTAAAAGAGATCAGGAAAGAATTTTTGAGATTAAAGAAGACACGTCTCTCCGGCAGTGTTACAAAATCAAAAGGCAGACGGAAACAAAAGAAAACTGCAAAAATATAAAGGAAGCTCTGGGAATCCCCAAGATCTCCCCGAAAACCATATTAGTAAAATAATAATTTTAAACAACATTAATTAAGTGCAGCTTTTAAAAGCGTAATGCGTACAGCACCCGTCATAAAATAAGTTAACCAGGTAAGATTTATAATCCCATTTGGAAGACGCACAAAGTACTTCCAGAAATACACTGTTTTCTTGTAACGACGCAGCTTCTCGGAAGCGCAGATTTTAAAGAGCAGCTTTTTCTTCCAACCTTAATTAACCGGAAGTGAAATGTGATTTCTGCCAGCATTAAATCAAGAAATTAACTGCACCACGAGAGTTACTTTTTTCACGAAGTGAATCGCTTGTTTAATTTACTACGTCCATGAGAAAACAACGCGAGATGTATTTATAGTTATACACAAACCTTGTGTATCATCCTCCAATACACAAAAAATACCAGATTTAGTTAGTTTTCTATACCTTGAAATAATAATAACAATAATAATAAAATACTTAGCGATAGTGGTTAATTAAACGTGGTATTTGTTGGAACGACGACTGTCGTTTTGCAAATCCTGAGGTTGCGTGGTCGAGGTTCCGAAACCGATCCCACACACAAAAGCCACCCGCAGCCAAGGATTTAAGTGATATAATTTATCTGTGCCAAAATTTGGCAACCAGAAAAAACAATGCCAGAACACAATGCGTTGCGCAAAAACAACAAAATCGCCAGAAATAAAACTTTTATTTTGGCCAAGTGGTCATCGAGAAATATTAAGTAAGATAGCGTTATGCAAAAACCAACTACTCAAATATACGCAATCATTCTCAGTTTTGAAACCAGAACAAATATTTTCGTCAATGAAAACAATGTATTTTTGAATTAACCACATTACATTATTCTTTTGTCTTGTGATTTTCCATATGTCACAAACTCTTGACAGTTATTTGTGATTTGCTTTTATTATCTTCCAAGTCGTTGACCGTTTTTTTTGTTCCCTACGTTTGTCAAACAATTGATTGTCTTTTGTTTGGAAACGCGGTTATTCTCACAAACACTTGAAAGTTGATCGTGTTTTATTTTTTTTATGAACAAATAAAACTTCCAAGTTGTTGACCGTTGTTCGTTTTGTTTTTAATGAACAAACGAAACACCCAAATCGTTGACTGCTTTTTGTTTTCTGCCTATGCTGAACAATTGATCGTCTTTTGTTTGAAAACGCGGTTCTTCTCATAAACACTTGACAGTTGATCGTGTTTTGTTGTGAATATCTTTTTTTTTTTTTTTAATGAACAAACGAATCGTCCAAATCGTATTTCAATTCTTGTTTCCTGCATTCGTTAAACAATTGATTATCTTTTGTTTGGAAACGCGCTTGTCCTCACAAACACTTGACAGTTGATCGAGTCTTTTTTTATGAACAAACGAAACGTTCTAATCGTTGACCGTTTTTTGTTTTGTTGTTGTTTTGTTTTTATCGAACAAACGAGACACCCAAATCATCGACTATTTTTTGTTTTCTGCGCATGCTGAACAATCGATCGTCATTTGTTAGAAAACGCGGTTATTTTCATAAACGCTTAATAGTTGATCGTGTCTTGTTATTATCTTTCTTGTTTTGTTGTTGTTGTTTTTTTTTGTAAAGAAACGTTCAATTTTGTTTTGTTTCCTACGAGTTTGTTAAACAATTGATTATCTTTTGTTTGTTATTCTCACAAACACTTGACAGTTGTGTGTTTTATTTTTTTGTACACAAACGAAACGTCCGAATCGTTGATTATTTTTCTTACCGTTCTTTTTTTGTTTCCTACGCGTTTTTAATCAATTGATTGTCTTTTGTTTGGAAACGTGGTTATTGACAGTTGACCGTGTTTTATTTTTTTTTTTTGTGAAGAAACGAAACGTCCAAGTTGTCGACCGTTTTTTATTTTGTTGTTGATTTGTTTTTAACGAAGAAACGAAACACTCAAATCGTCGACTATTTTTTGTGTCCTGCACATGCTGAACAATCGATCGTCTTTTGTTTGAAAACGCGGTTATTCTCATAAGCACTTGATAGTTGATCGTGTTTTGTTACGATTATCTTTTTTTTATGAACAAACGAAACGTCCAAATTGTATTTCAATTCTTGTTTCCCGCATTTGTTAAACAATTGATCGTCTTTTGTTTGAAAATGCGATTACTCTCACAAACTCTTGACAGTTGATTGTGTTTTATTTTTTTATGAACGAACGAAACGTCCAAATCGTTGACCGTTTTTTTTCTGTTGGTTAAACAATTGATTATATTTTGTTTGGAAACACTTGACAGTTGATTGCGTTTTATTTTGTTTATGAACAAATTTTTTTGTTTCCTACGAGTTTGTTAAACAATTGATTATCTTTTGTCTGTTATTCTCGCAAACACTTGACAGATGTGTGATTTATTTTTTCTATGCACAAACGAAACGTCCAATCGTTGATTACTTTTTATTTCCTGCACATGCTGAACAATCGATCGTCATTTGTTTGAAGGCGCAGTTATTCTCATAAGCACTTGACAGTTGATCGTGTTTTGTTATTACTATCTTTTTTTTTTATGAACAAACGTAACGTCCAAATCGTATTTCAATTTTTGTTTCCTGCATTTATTAAACAATTGATCGTCTTTTGTTTGAAAACTCGGTTACTCTTACAAACTCTTAACAGTTATTTGTGCTTTGCTTTTATTATTTTTTTTATGATGAAACGAAACATCCAAATCGTTGACCGTTTTCTTTTGTTTCCTACGCGTTTGTTAAACAATCGATCGTCTTTTGTTTGAAAACGCGATTACTCTCACAAACTCTTGACAGTTATTTGTGCTTTGTTTTTATTCTTTTCCTAAGATGAAACGAAATATCCACATCGTTGACTGTTTCTTTTTGTTTCCTACGCTTTTGTTGAACAATTGATTGTCTTTTGTTTGGAAACGCGGTTATTCTCACAAACACTTGACAGTTGACTGTATTTTATTTTTAATGAACAAACGAAACGCTCAAATCGTCGACTATTTTTTGTTTCCTGCGCATGGTGAACAATCTTTTGTTTAAAAAGGCGGCTATTCTTACAAACACTTGACAGTTGATTGTGTTTTAGTTTTTTTATGAACAAACGAGACGTCCAAATCGTTGACTGTTTTTTGTTTTGTTGTTGTTTTGAAACACCCAAATCGTTGACTATTTTTTGTTTCCTGCGCATGCTGAACAATCGACTGTCTTTTGTTTGAAAACGCGGTTATTGTCATAAACACTTGATAGTTGATCGTGTTTTGTTATTAACTTTTTTTATGAACAAACGAAATGTCCAAATCGTCGACCGTTTTTTGTTTTGTTATTGTTTTTTTTTTGTTTAGTAAAAAATCGTCCAAATTTTTTGTTTCCTACGAGATTGTTAAACAATTGATTATCTTTTGTTTGTTATTCTCACAAACACTTGACAGTTGTGTGTTTAATTTTTTTTATACACAAACGAAACGTCCAAATGGTTGATTACTTTTTGTTTCCGGCGCATGCTGAACAATCGATCGTCTTTTGCTTGAAAAGCGTTTATTCTCATAAACATTTGACAGTTGATCGTGTTTTGTTATTATCTTTTTTTATGAACAAATCGTCAACCGTTTTTCGTTTTGTTGTTTTTTTTTTTTTTTTTAATAAAGAAACGTCCACATTTTTTTTTGTTTCCTACAAGTTTATTAAACAATTGATTAGGTACCTTTTGTTTGTTATTCTCAAACACTTGACAGTTGATTGTGTTTTATTTTTTATAATGAACAAACGAAACATCCAAATCGTTGACCGTTTTTTGTTTTCTGTTAATTGATTGTCTTTCGTGTTAACTTCGTGTAAACAAAAAGAAGTAAAACCAAACAAAATTTAATATTTAATAATAATGAATAATTGCTCGTCGTAGCCACACGAGGCAGCAACAGAACAATTATTACTTTCACATTGAAGGTCGAGTTACGAAAACTTTAAAAACGCTCTTTAATCAAAAGAGTTTCAAATTGAAGTTTTTGAGCTTTGGGAAAATCGCAAGGTTTTTTTTTTCGAAATGGCTTCAAAAAGGTGTGATTAAAGAAAAACCAAAACACAAAAGCTATTTTATTAATCCATCATCTACTCTACAATTTGATTTCTTACAGTCTTTCAATCGATTCGACAAACCATTTGTAAAGTGAACATTCAACTATTATACCATCTCCATCTTCTACTTCGTTAGAACATGTTAGTGGCTAACAATTTTAAATTATGCGGAATGGAAACCTACACAACATTTATAAGGAATATTTTTTGATAAAATGTATATAAAGGTGCATTTTTTGGCCTATTTCAGAGGTTTAGGACACCCTGTACAAAACAACTTTTTTTTATAAAGACACTATTTTTCCTGTAACCCCTTTTTATTCTTCTTGGTGTTTCGCGTTGGAAAGATTGACATTGCAGAAGAATTTTATCGCCGATAAAACACGCAATGTTTCTATACGTGCCCGAAATAACCAAGAAATGATTTACTTTAACGATGGTTGACGCAAACAAAAATTATTACTTGCCGCTGAGTGCAGACGCCTTCTGTCTACGCATTTATTTGATGCGACGCGAAATATTTAGGAACATGTCAGGAAAATATTTATGTCTCAGTTTCGCAAGTCTCTTTTACTCGGAAAAGTTATTTGGGGGGAAACCAAGTTGAACAAATAATATTACGCGCAAGTGTGAGAGACTGAATTCGAGACCACCCGTGTCCAACAATATTTAAAAGTTCAGCAACAGAATACCTTCTTGCTTAAATAAATCTCTACGACATTCATGAGGAATAATAAATAACGATAAATCAATGGCTGTTTAAACCTGTTTGATATTTTTGTTTCCTTTGTGTTTTTTTTTTTAAGTTCAAACTTTTCTGTGTATTTATTTCTCCTAAACAAAAATTTATTTAATTTATACCTGTTTGATATTCGTGATTTTGTTGTAATCTTCTTGAAACTCGACGAAAATTGGCATAGAAATATTTGCTTGTTGTCAAAAGATGGCATGACGTTTGTCACACGAAATTTGTATTTATTTTGATTTAATCAAATAATGAAACGTAACTTTTCTAAACGACGGCAAAATATGAAGAAAAAGAGAAAAAAATACAAAAGGAAAAATTATAAATAGCGTCAATAAAGTGCAAAAGTTTGATTGATAAAGAAAAACAAAAGAGGAACGAAAGCAATTTACTTAGAAGTACAAAGAATAAGAACGAAAAACAAAAGAAAGTCATAAGAGTGATAAGATCAACGTAATGTAAAAGAAAAGGCTACATAGAAATGTAATAAAACGAAAAAAATTAATAAAACGTAAATTTTTTACAGGTATAGTCGCGACATCGCATGTCCAAATTTTCACTTACTGTCTTTCCAGTGTTGAACATTCATTTAAAATCGATTGTTCTTTTGTTTTGTTTTAGTCAGTCTTTTGTTTTTCAAACAGTTGACAGTCTCGTCTCCTTTTTAATTTTGAACATTTTTTTTCAAAATCGATTGTTTTTTGTTTTAAGACTGGCCGATTGTTTATCCTCTCAAATTTTGAGTTTATTTTTTTTTTAATTCAAGATTGCCTTTTGTTTTCAAACGGTTGTTGCTCTTCTGTCAATGTTGAATGTTTATTTAAAATCGATTGTTCTTTGTTTCTCATCTAGATTATTTCTTAGAAATTTTTTGTTTTTCTTTTTGTTTTGCAGTGTCTTGTTTTTCAATCAGTTGACCATGTCTCGCTTTTTAAATATTGAAAATTTTATTGAAAGTCGATTGTCTTTTGTTTTTAGAATTGGTTGTCCTTCTCTTTATTTATTTTTATCAATTTATTTGTTTTTGTAATTCCAGATTCTCTATTGTTTTTCAAGCGGTGGGTTCCATTCAAAATTGTTTGCGAACTGTTTCGTTCGATGCAATTTTCTTAATTTTTTTTTTTTTTCAATTTTGAACAAGTCTTTTATTTGCAGCTATTCGAATTTTTTAAAATTTTTATTTTATTTTTATTTCAGATCGTCTTTTGTTTTTTAACTTATCGATCATCTCGCTTTAGATTTCAATGTTCGTAAAATGTTTGTTATTCCCACAAACAATTGACAGATGATTGTGTTTTGTTTTTTTTTATGAACAAACGAAACGTCCAAATCGTTGACCGTCTTTTGTTTTGTTGTTGTTTTGTTTTTAATGAACAAACGAAACGAATATTTTTTGTTTCCTGCGCATGCTGAACAATCGATCGCCTTTTGTTTGAAAACGCGGTTATTTTCATAAACACTTGATAGTTGATCGTGTTTTGTTATTATTATCTTTTTTTTATGAACAAACGAAAATCGTATTTAAATTCTTGTTTCCTGAATTTCTTAAACGATTGATTCTTTTTCAATTTTGAACGAGTTGATTGTCTTTTATTTACAGCTGGTTGAATTTTTTTGTCAAAATATTTATTTTCTTTTTCACTTCAGATCGTCTTTTGTTTTTTAACCCGTCGATCACCTCGCTTGACATTTCAACGTTCGTGAGAGTTTTGTTTTTCTTTTGTTTTCGAAGACTGATAAAAACAAAAGAAAAAAAAACGTCTAAAACGTAAGAGAAACGTCAAAAACAAAAGAGAAGCGTTGAAAACAAAGGAAGATTGATGCGTTTTATTTTTTTTTATGAACAAAGGAAACGTCGAAATCGTTGACCGTTTTTTGTTTTGTTATAGTTTTGTTTTTAACGAACAAACGAAATATCCAAATCGTGGACTATTTTTTGTTTCCTGCGCATGCGGAACAATCGATCGTCATTTGTTTGAAAACGCGGTTATTGTCATAAACATTTGACAGTTGATCGTGTTTTCTTATTACTATGTTTTTTTCATGAACAAACGCCATGTCCAAATCGTATTTCAATTCTTGTTTCCTGCATTTGTTAAACAATTGATTGTCTTTTGTTCGAAAACGCGGTTATTCTCATAAACACTTAACAGTTGATCGTGTTTTGTTATTATTATCTTTTTTTTTTTATGAATAAACGGAACGTCCAAATCGTATTTCAATTCTTGTGTCCCGCATTTGTTAAGCAATTGATCGTCTTTTGTTTGGAAACGCGGTTATTCCCATAAACATTTGCCAGTTGATCGTGTTTTGTTATTATTATCTTTTTTTTATGAAGAAACGAGACGTCCAAATCGTATTTCAACTCTTGTTTCCTGCATTTGTTAAACAATTGATTGTCTTTTGTTCGAAAACGCGGTTATTCTCATAAACACTTGATAGTTGATCGTGTTTTGTTATTATTATCTTTTTTTTATGAACAAACGAAAATCGTATTTAAATTCTTGTTTCCTGAATTTCTTAAACGATTGATTCTTTTTCAATTTTGAACGAGTTGATTGTCTTTTATTTACAGCTGGTTGAATTTTTTTGTCAAAATATTTATTTTCTTTTTCACTTCAGATCGTCTTTTGTTTTTTAACCCGTCGATCATCTCGCTTTACATTTCAACGTTCGTGAGAGTTTTGTTTTTCTTTTGTTTTCAAAGGCTGGTAAAAACAAAAGAAAAAAACGTCTAAAACGTAAGAGAAACGTCAAAAACAAAAGAGAAGCGTTGAAAACAAAGGAAGATTGATGACGGAGAATTTCAAAATCAGGAAATAAACAAAAGGGCAAAAAAATTATAAAAAAGCCTAATGTGCATATTAAAAATTACTTCGATAAAGAAACAAAAGAAACAAATAAATAAACAAATAAGGTAGACAAATTAAGTCGATGAAGTAACAAAAAAAAAATAAATGGCAACAAATTATATCAAAAACAAAAAGCTGACGATTCGCTTGTACAAATGCACACATTGAAAATTAGGTCGATAAAAAAAAAACAAAAAAGAAACGAATAAAAAACACGAAGGGAGATTGTTTATGTCGAAAAAAAAAACGATTCTCCTATTTGAAATTTACATGTAAAACAAAAATAAAAGAAAACTTGAAGAAATGTCAAAAATTCTAAAGAAAAAGTAAAATCGATTAAAAGAAACAATACAATAGTTATGTCTTCAACATTAATATACAGGGTGCCCCAAACTATATTCAATTTAGCAATGTTTCGGAAAGCTTCAAGATATAAAAAAATGTTTTTGTTAGGTTACAAAAAGATTACAAATATTTACAATATTTACACATTTTTAGATTGTCCTGCAAATGTACATCAAAAGTAAGTTAAAAATCCGCGTTGAAACATCGTCAAGTTAGTAGAGTACCTCAAAAACTTACGTTTTTTTATGTTGTTTATTTAAAATAAATTTTGATTTTTTTTAAGGACTGTGGTGGAAAATGGAAGATCTGAAAGAAAGCACCAATTCCACCAATTAGTCATTTATTTTATCGAGTTTTAATACCGTGGTGGAAAGTGATTGATCTTAAAACAAAAACGTCAATTCCACCACGGTTTGAGGAGCTTAGTCGTTTGTTTTATTAAATATCTGATTCTTAAATTGAAGAAAACTATACAGTGTGTCCCAGATTGACTAGCTACCATGGGTAACTTTCTTATTAGTGAAGGTAGAGAGTTAAATGGACAATATTTTGCAGTTTTATGTTATGTTTTTACGGCCAGCACTTTGAGGATTTATTGTAGCTTGTTTTTGTTTTGTATTGTTTTATATTTTCTATGTAATAAGTAAAGAAAACCTGCTTACTTGATTTAAAATAAAAATATTAAATTTTTTAAATAATTTTTTATTTAGATATGGGTTATGATGCACGGTTCAAACGAGAAAAATAAATGCTATTTAATCGTATAAAAATCCAATATGGCGTCCATTTAAAATAAGAAAGTTGCTATTTTCATTTTTTCATATTTTTTATATTTGCGATGTTATTGGACAAATAGCGATTTTCAGTTTTTCTGCGATAATATCTGAACTATTCGGAATTTTCAAATTTTCTCAACGGAATCTGAATCAGCACATAAAACTACAAAATATTGCCCATTTAGCCACATCTCTATCTTCACCAATAAGAAAGTTATGGTAGCCTACTCAATTTGGGACACTCTGTATACAACGTCGTCAAGTTGGTAGGTAGTACTCAAAGCATTAATGAAGAACTCGATCGCTTACATATCTTTTAATACCGTGGTGGAAAGTGATTGATCTTGAAACAGAAAACGTTAATTCCACCACAGTTTGCGGAGCTTAGTGATTTCTTTTATTAAGTATCTGATCCCTAAATCGAAGAGATCTATATACAAAGTGACTGCGATAGTTGTGCAAAGCTTGAAACCTGTAATCGAAGAAAAAATGTAGGGGGAGAAGGATTTTTTTTAACGTTATATGATAGCAAGGCCAGTGGTTCTCAAACAGTTTCGGAAAAATTTTCAACTGCTATTTTCTCGAAAACTATTAACTTTTTGTTAAGAACATACGAGTTCAATCGTTACCATTTATAGTGATTTATTACAGGATTCAAGCTTTGGACAACTATCACAATATTGCCAAAAGTTCAGAGAAATGTTCATAGATGGCACCACTGAATGATCTATTTTAAGCAATCTGAACAGTTATTACAACTGATGGTCTTATTTTCTTTGTGTACGCTACTTTAAAAATAGAATGATAAAAGAAAATCACTTCAAAAATTTAAATTTTGTGTTTTTTCTTTGAAAATCGAAAACTGGTAGAAACAAAAGGAAACTGTAAAAGGAAGTCAAGAACAATGCCAAATTTACGACAGTATTTGAAAATCACGAAGTAAACTAAACGAAATTCGTATTTAATTAAATCTTGAAATTATACACTCAAATTATCAAATGAAGTACACATTACCTTACAATTAAAAAAAAAACAACTAGAAATTTGACACAATAAGCTTGTAATCCAGGAAAATGTTCATAGATGGCGCCACTGAAAGAATTTTTTTTTATTGTCTTGTGTGTCTTTGCAAGATCGCCCACCGAACAACCGACATTCCCGTTGTTATATCCAAGGTGGCAAAAGTCATAGTAATAACTGTTTTAGAAACGAACGCAATAATTTGCATGTTCCGTTAAACTTTCAAATACTTCTCGTGTTACCGAGAATTGAAACACGAAAGCACACCGAAAGAGATTAATGGTGAAGTTCTAAGGCTCTCTGCTCGGCTCGGCTCGGCTAGGCAAGTTTATTGTCGCGTAAAGCTGTAAAACTGTTATTAGGAAACGTACACGATAAATTATCATAGCCTACTTTAGCCCGCCGCATTTAATATTATTAGCTGGGAGAGTGCGAGTCAACGTTTCGTTTCAATGGTGTGTGGAATTGGATCGGACGTAAATCAGGGCCCGAGCAAAGCGGTACCTTGGCATCCTTTAACTGCGTTCCACAGAGAGTTTCGTTAAGCCATTCGTAGATCTCGAGAACAGACCTTGACGAATGAAACAGAAGATTCGGTTTAAACGTTCGGTTTATAGGTAACTTAAATTTGGCGCCTAATTCTATTTTTTTTTGTAATATGTAGATGGCGCCACCAATATTTTGTCCCCTTATACGATGGCGAACAATAAAATCCGAGCAAGGATCCTTAAACTGCTTTTCCTACTTTAGAGATTTGGAGAATTGGGTATTCAGGGATCTCGTCGATCACGTGATTACTTGCCCTACTGGCGTGGAAGGCAGTGGCAAAATCTCCAAAAAATATGGTCAAGTGAATAAACTGTATGTTTATTAATAGAATTTTTGGAAAACTAGGAATAGAATCAGATGCTAAACTACAGAATACTGCTGCTAGAAACTGTCTTGAAAAAAAAAATCTAAATCTAATGCGCAAGGACTCTAACATGGAAGAGAGTGGATACCGACTGTTCATATATGAAGACCTTACAAAAGAAATAAACGTTCTATTTAATGAGCTAGCAGCGTGTAATAAAAAAAAAAAAAAACGACGTGAAGAAGAAATCTCCGTTGAAGAAGAGTTGTCATTTGCTGACTATTCGCCAGCGTGAAATTGTTTCCACCATTTTGGGGCGAGTTTTGGTAGTGTCATGTTCAATCTAGGGGGGAGGGGGTACTTTGAGAAAAGACAGAGAAAAGTAAATAGGTAATGTGACAATTTGTGTTGTTAGATTATTTAAACCCCCTTCTGATTTTTATTGTTTTATGTCAGTATGTACCTAATCATTTTTTAATTGAAAATATTCTTTTTCCTTTTTAATTGACGCGATCACAATTTGACTTGTAGTTCAGAGTCAATTTTTCTCGACAATGAACACAAAAATTAAAATCGAAATCGATTGTCTTTGCTTCTCTTGATTTCTTCTTATAATTTTTATTGTTTTATGTCAGTATGTAATCCTTTTCTAATTTAATTTTTTTTTTTAATTGAGATGATCACAATTTGACTTGTATTTCTGTGAACTTTTCCTTTTCAATAACTACAAAAATTAAAATAATTCCATAATCGATTCCCCTCTTGTTTCTTTTGATTTTCTTCTTTACATCTCCCTCTAATTTTTATTGTCTATGTCAGTATGTAATCCTTTTTACATTTAAAATATTGCTTTTCCTTGTTTTTACTTGATAGGTTCACAATAACTTGACTTGTATTTCAGTGAATCTTTCTCGACATTAAATACAAAAAATTGAAACTGTCGCATTGTTTGTCTTTTGTTTCTTTTGATTTTGTTTTGATTGTCTTTTGTTTCTTTCGTTTTTAACATGTAAAAAGGAGTGCATTTCGTTCATCTTTTTTTTCTTTTTAATTTAAGCGATCATAACTTGTCGTGATTTCAGTGAACTTGCCAATAAATACAAGAATTGAAATCGTCACGTAATCGATCGTCTTTTGTTTCTTTTGACTTAGTTTTGTCTTGTGTTTCTTTAATTTTTAAGATAAAAAAAAGAGTGCCTTCCATTAGCTTTTTTTTACTGACGCGATCACAACTTTTCTTGTCAAAATTCAAAAATCGAAATTATCGCAAACATGAGCATCTGTCTTTTGTTACTTTTGATTTTCTTTTGATCGTCTTTGTTTTTACCTAATTTTTTCGTTTTTAAGATTGAACCAAAAGCGCCTTTCATTTGTTTTTTTTTATTCTTAATCAAAATTCAAAAATAGAAACAACAGCGTTTTTCATTTGTTTTCCTTTTTAATTGACGCGATCACGACTTGTCGTTATTTCAGTGAGCTTGTCAATAATACAGAAAATGAAATCGTCACATAATCGATCGTCTTTTGTTTCTTTTGACTTTGTTTTTTGTCTTTTGTTTCATTCATTTTGAAGATAGAAAAAAGAGTGCCTTTCGTTAGTTTTTTTTTTTTTTATTAACGCGATCACTACTTATCGTCTTTTCAGCGTTCTTTTCTTTTCAAAGTTCAAAAATCGAAATTATCACACACATAACCACCTGCGTTTTGTTTCATTTGATTTTGTTTTGATCGTCTTTTGTTTTTCACTTAATTTTTTCGTTTTTAAGATTGAAACAAGAGCGCCTTTCATTTGTTTTTTTATTCTTAATCAAAATCCAAAAATAGAAACTACAGCGCTTTTCATTTGTTTTCTTTTTTAATTGACATAACCAAGAATTGTCGTCATTTCAGTGAGCTTGTCAATAAATACAAAAAATTAAATCATCACATAATCTATCGTCTTTTGTTTCTTTTGACTTAGTTTTGTCGAGTGCCTTTCATTAGTTTTTTTTTTTTTTTTGATTGACGCGATCACAATTATTATTATTATTATTATTATCGCATACATAAGCACCTGTCTTTTGTTTCGCTTGATTTTGTTTTGATCGTCTCTTGTTTTTTATTTATTTTTTTCGTTTTTGAGATTGAAACAAGAGCGCCTTTCATTTGTCTTTTTATTCTTAACCAAAATTCAAAAATAGAAACTGCAGCGCTTTTCATTTGTTTTCCTTTGACACGACCACGACTTGTCATCATTTCAGTGAACTTGTCAGTGAATACAAAAATTGAAATCATCCCATAATTGATCGTCTTTTGTTTCTTTTGACTTATCGAGTGCCTTTCATTAGTTTTTTTTTTTTTTTGATTGACGCGATGACAACTTATCGTCTTTTCGGCGATCTTTTCTTGTCAAAGTTCAAAAATCGAAACTATCGGATACATAAGCACCTGTCTTTTGTTTCGTTTGATTTTGTTTTGATCGTCTCTTGTTTTTTATTTATTTTTTTCGTTTTTAAGATTGAAACAAGAGTGCCTTTCATTTGTTTTTTTATTCTTAACCAACATTCAAAAATAGAAACATTTGTTTTCCTTTTTAATTGATACGATTACGACTTGTCGTCATTTCAGTGAACTTGTCAATAAATACAAAAAATGAAATCGTCACATAATCTATCGTCTTTTGTTTCTTTTGACTTAGTTTTGTCGAGTGCCTTTCACTAGTTTTTTTTTTTTTTTGATTGACGCGATGACAACTTATCGTCTTTTGTTTCGTTTGATTTTGTTTTGATCGTCTCTTATTTTTAATTTATTTTTTCGTTTTTAAGATTGAAACATTTCATTCATTTACATTTTTTTATAATTCTGTTCTTATTAATCATTATTTGTTCTCAACTGTAAATTCTTAAACTTTTCAGGTTTTCAGATTATTTAAAAATTTGTCAATTGTCAGAAAGTATTCTAATTATCTCAAGAACTTCTGCGTTCGAATTTGATTAAACGAAAAAATTTGGCAACACTAACTTTTAGAAACTAAAAAAAAATCATCCGATTATATTTTTTATTATTTATTTTATTTTTACGATTGTTTAAAATGAGATTCTTTTTTATTTTCTGAAATAAAAACAGCAATTTTATTACGACCGTAATTTAAAAAGAAAATTGGCTGTGTGAATCACAGGAGACTCATCGAAAACTCTTTTGCAAAATTGTGAACGTGGAATGCAGTAGAATTTGCGAAAGAATAGAAACACAACGCCTACGAGAATTAGGTACACAAATGCGATATTAACAGATAATAAAAGTGCCTTTTATTTTTAGTCAACTTAATGGACACTTAGGGCCGGTTTATTCATTTCTGAGTAAAGTGCCAAGTTATGTACTTGATAGATTAGCGCAACTAAACGTTTATTCATCTTTGAGTAGCACTACTCGACGAGTAAAATTTACTTACTGGCCGAATATTTTACTTGAGAGCTGAAACACCGATTAAGATTTACTGGACAGTTTGACATTCGTTAAGTCGTCTGTGAAGGTTAGAAAGTAATTTACGTTCTGGTGTTTTCTGAATAAAACAATGGAGGTATTTGATGATTTTGAGGATCTATTTATTAACGAAGAAATGGAAATTGTTAATCATATTAATTTGGATCGACGTACTTATAATACCCAAAATAGATTTGCACATATGGATAATTTTAACAATTGGGATGATTTGGATTTCGTTCGACGGTTCAGGTTATCAAAACAAACAGTTACAGATCTCTTGGTCTTATTGGAGAACGATCTTAGAGTTACTTCCGAAAGGTAATAAGAGAATTTGTACTACGTTACATGTAAATCAATGTTTCCATATTTAAATTACGAATACTGAAATTTTGCAGAAACAATCCTTTTACCCCATTGGAACAGCTGCTTGTTACTTTACGTTTTTATGCAACTGGCAGTTTTTATATCACAGTAGCAGATTTCGGAAAAATGCACAAGAGTACCGCCGCAAAAATTATAAAAAAAGTCACCACTGCATTGGCTCGTTTGAGACCAACGTTTATTCATTTGCCTGAGACACCACAAGAGAGAAATGAAATAATACAAAAATTTTATGAAATATCCCGCTTCCCAAGAGTTTTGGGAGCCCTTGATGGCACACATGTACGAATACAATCGCCAGGTATAGCATGAATAAAATATAGAGATATGTATACAGAATGCTGCATTGATGAACGCATCATAAGAAATCCCATGTTAATTTAAACATGTTCAAATATTGGCTTCCCTAATTATTTTACAGGAAAATTCCATTTATGTTTTTTAAAGTACTCTTCAAGATAGATCTGTTTGAGAATTTTTGTTGTAAAATAATTAGGAAAGCCAATATTTGAACACCTTTAAATTAACATGGGATATCCTGTTGCATTCATCAACGCAGCACCCTGTATACAGTTACATCGTAACTTGTTTTACAGGTGGTGCAAATGCAGAAATGTATAGAAACAGAAAAGGATATTTTTCTATTAATGTGCAAGTGGTGTGTGATGCTTCTAATAAAATTATTGATATCGTTTCTCGTTGGCCTGGATCAGCACATGATACAAATATTTTTCTAAATTCAATTGTTAGGATGCGTTTTGAAACTGGAGAAATGGGAAATGGCCTACTTTTGGGTGACAGCGGCTATCCTGTTAGAGAATACCTCATGACGCCTCTAAATAATCCTATTACTGCCGCGGAGACTTTATATAATGAAGCCCAAATACGAACTAGAAATGTAGTAGAAAGGACGTTCGGAATTTGGAAGCGACGGTTTCCCATTCTTTCAATAGGAATGAGGTGTTGTGTCCCCGTAATTCAGAATATCATTATAGCAACAGCCATATTGCACAATATTGCTTGTGAAAATAATGACATTCTGTTTGATGATGGAGAAAATGTAGATTTAGGTAATATTGGCGTTGAGCAAGTTGGTATTAATAATCATCATGATGTTATGAGAAGAAATATAATTAATTATTTTGCACATTTGTAAGTAATAAATACATAATATAAGTACATACTTCTTTTAATTTTCAAATGAAGATAACATTATATTGCGTTTATGTATCTTTATCAAGATTTTCTAGTATTTTATTTTTAATTTTAATTTCTAATTCATGCTCTCTCTCTTTTCTTTCATTTTCTCGTTTTGCGTTTTCGAGCAGCTGCATTTTTAGTTCAAGATCTTTTTGTGCTATTTGAAGTTGCAACTGAAGTAGTTCAGTTCTCGAATCCGCCAAATTTGAAAATTTATTATTTAATTCATCTCTCCGCACAACACGTTTTGATGTAACCAATTTTGACGTGATTGGTTTACGTAATTGTTGAGGTGTCCAAGTTGACCATGCTGTAGATGAAGTTCCATTTTCTACAAATAACTTTGAGTTAAAGCAGATACTCAAGACACTATTAACATACAGCTGCAGAATCATAAAGTCTCACAGTAAAATTTTGAATTACTTCGATAATGTTTAAGTTTTTTTTTTATTTAGACGATAAGATTTTTACCATTTTATATTATTTAACTATTATCAACTATAAAGGTTGCTAAATTATTATATGGTTACCAGAATTAAGTAACAATTAACTGTATCGCAACTGTATTTTTATTTTTATTTGGAGTTTCAATCTTTGCCAAATTTACATATTACATATGTTAATATCAAAAGTTATATTAAATTATTCGTGTGTAATAATAGTAAGAAAGTTTACCTTTGTCATTTTCTGAATTTTTTTCACTAATTTCTATAAGAGTGTTGGGTACTTCTTGGGTGCATTCCAAGTCGATATTATTTGTTTGACATTCCATTTCCTTATCGCAGGCTGCAGAAGGAAGAACCTCCTGTGGAATATTTAACAACATTGTACCTTCAGCTAGTGCGTTACTATCTGAATCATTACTGCATGGTAGACCTTCTACATTTGTTAAAATTGGTATGAGTTTTTCTTCAAAATCTGTAAAATTTATAATTGTACTGGAGCCGCCTCCAGTTTTATAAATTTCCATTTTCTGGTTAGCCTTCTTTTTTCTTATTTGTCGTTTCATGCCTTCGTATTTTATTTTAAGTGCCTTCTGAGTTCTTGGAATGAGTCCGGAAGCATTAAACTCTGCAGTAACCTTTCCCCAAGTCGATTCTTTTTGTTGCCATGTGCATGCATCAGTCTTTTTGTTTTCAATTACTGAGGCATGCTTTAGGATAATCTCTACCAGTCGATTTGTCTCTTCAAGAGTAAAATTGGACGATCTGTCACGTTTAGCAGCATTTCGCTCCATGATGACATTAAATTATAAACTGCAACGAATATCTGTAAATTCATACATGAATATATTCATACTTACCTTAAACACAATACTATACAATCTAAAATAACAATAGTTCACGAATTTTTTAAATAAATCCCAAACATAAAGGTACATAAATGAAACACCACAGTGCTTTACATTTGTTTGTATGCTATCTCTTTTTAACCTGTGTAAATGGATTTTTCATCTCTCTTGCTATTTTACTAGGAACAATACTACCTACATAAAAAAGTTGGCTTTCGTCAAGCAGTTAGTTATCAATTAAAATATGGTGAAAAGACACAAAAATTTTACTAGTGACAAGTAAGTTTAATTGTTGAGTACGTACTTGGCACTTTAATTGGCGATGAATAAACCGGCCCTTAAGCGAATAAAATTAGGTACATTCTGTTTGTTTACGTTTTTTCGGCGCCGCAGAAATGAAGACAAAATACCAGAGCGCGTCACATCAATTATTTATTTATTTTTAAATTATTTTCTTGCGGTTTTAAATTTTTTTGTACTGAAACACTAAAGAAATTTCAGTTGCATCATTGGTAAAACTGGCGCTGACTCTCTTCACCCCGTTCAGATATTTTCGTCCTACTTTTCATTCGCATTTGGAAAAAATATACAAAAACAAATATAGGAAAATTTGACTCTGCTTTGTAACGGTTGGTCACATTGGTTGGCGCTTAAATTCAAACAAATGTCAATTTGGAGGTTACGTTTACAATTTGAGGTGACAACAAATGTCAATTTTGAGGTTATTTTGTAAATTTGAAGTGTCGGTCACCAACCTAATAAAACAAAATTTCGGATGCTACTTTATGAAACTCAAATAAGTTTCATAATGTAGTCATTACAGCACCAAAATAAAAAAAAATAATTCAAGCATCTCGTTCAGCCAATAAAATAAGCACAGCACGTTTCGGCCGGGCGCAATAAATACGAAAATCGGCGTTCGCGAAATTGTTTAGACGTTTTGCTTTCCATTAAGTACAAACGATTATTACCGGGCAGCATTTTATTACATAAATATCGCAACGGGGCTCTTTCTGATTAAAGAATTGACGCTGCGCCAAAAGCGATAGTAAAATTTAAAAAAGGAGGCGATCTAATCGACCCCCTTCTCTCTCATCGAAAAGAAACTATCCACGGATTTAAAAATAAATTCGCCGAAGTAAAATCGAAAAATTCGAAATTAAAGGCGAGTTCACGAATGTACCTGCAGCATAAATGTCAGAATTTAAATCCCGAAAGCATAAAATTGTAAACATATTAATTAGCATTTGCATTTTTATCTGTTTATTATGCGCGCGGCAATATTCTATATGTAAAACGTATATGAAAGTGTAATAAAATATGTACATATTTAAAGTCAAGTGAATGTAGTCGAAAGATTACATTTTTGAAATTTTTTACCAAATTTAATGGGGGCAAATCAAATAATAAGGAAAAAAAAACATCGTTCATTGTGCAAATCAAAACTAATAGTAATTTCCTTTCCAGGTTTCCCGGTCTACAAACTGTAACTGTAACTGTTACGATCGACTTACTAGGTTTCTTCGTCCTTTGGCTTTTGCTTAGACAGTTACAAAAACAAGGAAGGCCTAATTCGAAGTAACACGTATAAATCTCATCCTGGTCTAAATTATGCTACCGTGGTGGAAAATAAAATATTCGTGTGGGGTAAAAGTAATTTGCTCCACGGTTCATTTTTTTTAACATAATATACAAATCATTATTTATTAGTGAAGAATAGGCAGGCAATTAAGGATTTGACATCTCCTGCTCGTCAACAAATTAATGAAGCAAAAATCAATCCAATTGCAATAAAAATTGTATTTTCAAGGGTTAAGAAATGCAAAGAGACTGTAAGAAAAAGATCAAGCAAGAGAAATGGGGGCAGATTCGGTCCGAACGAGGTTTACAAAGAAGCGTAACCTCTCAGTGCGTAACTGTGGACGATCCAAGGCGAAATCCCATAAGAAATAGCATAGGAGTTCCAGGTTACCTCGGAGTGGAATTGCTTTTGACGTTTTTAAACAAAATCCCATACGAGTCTCTTCCAAAGAAGCGCAGTCACTCGGTGTGCATATGATGGACGATGTTCCAAACCGGAATGTCCATACGAAATAGAACCAAAGTCTCTGATTACCATAGAGTAGAATTGCTTTTGACATATTGAACGAAAATTCAATAACAATCACTTCCAAAGTCCATAGTAATATATATATAATCGAGGATGATGTTCCAACCCGAAAAACTTGCCATAAGAAATAGTCACTCTAAACCAAAATCCCATAAGAAATAACACAAGAGTCTCCGGTAACTCTCAGAAAAAGTAGTGCACATTCTAAGACAAAATTCCGTAGAATTTCTTTTGACGGTTTCAACCGAAATCCCATGAGTTCCCTTCCAAAAAAAGCATAATCACTCAGTACGCATGTAGTATAGTCGTGGATGATGTACCTCTCCGAAACGCCATAAGAAATAGAATGGAAATCTCAGATTACCACAAAGTAGAATTTTGAATTTCGAACCAAAATCCCACAAGAATCTCGTAGTCTATTATATACGTAGTAATATAGTCGAGGATGAAGTTTCAACCCGAAATTACATAAGGCATAGAATAAATGCATCCCATAAGAAATGACATAAGAGTGTCGGTCAGGTAACATCTCAGAAAAAGTAATGTGAACATTCTGAGACAAAATTCCATAGAATTACTTTGGACGTTTTGAGCCGAAATCCCATAAGGGTCTTTTCTAAAGAAGCGTATATACATGGTATAGTCGTGGACGATGTCACCTTCAAAATGCCATAAGAAATAACAGGAGTCTCAAATTACCACAGACATTCTGAGACAAAATGCCTTAGGATTGCTTTTGACGGTTTGAATCGAAATCCCATAAGAGTCTCTCTTCTAAAGAAACGCAATCACTCAATGAGCAAAGAGTATAGCCGTAGATGATGTTCCTCTCCGAAATACCATAACAGTCTCAGAGTATAATTGCTGTTGACATTTTGAATCAAAATTCCATGAGAATCTCTTCCAAAGAAGCGTAATCTGTTATTCATGGTAATATAGTCGAGGATGATGTTCCAACCTGAAGTGACGTAAGTTATGGAATAAGAATGTTAGTCGCCTCTGAGTTCTAAACCAAAATCCCATAAGAAATAACATGAGTGGCAGGTAACACCTCAGAAAAAGTACCAAAATGACATAAGACAAAGAATAAGATTCTCAAGTCATCTCTGAGTACTGACATTCTAAACCAAAATCCCATAAGAGATAACATGGGTAACAGACAACTCACCCTGTATAAGACTTGAATATCAAATTTCGGTTCGTAACCTCTAAATTCATACACATATATAATATTCAAGTCTTATACAGGGTGAGTTCCAAAACGTCCAATGGATGGCGTTAGTTTATTGTCGTTTGTAATCGAGAAATAAGTTCTCACGCATTTTTAATTCAAGTTGAACGTGCAGGTATGAACAGATGAATTAAAAAGAGCAAGCAAAGAGGAAGACTGAACTTAATTAGAAATATTCACTGCTCATAGTTTATTTCAATAGATGGCGCTAGTTATCGTCGACAACAAATTTTCATTATTAATCGAAACGTCAGATTTTGTCAATTTTTTAAGTTGATCGGGCAGGTTCGCACAGATAAATTAAATATTGCAAGAAAAGAGAAAGAAATAATTAGGAATATAAACCCACGAATTGTAGTTTTATTCGGTAGATGGCGCTAGTTAATGTCGAAAATGGCCTGTCATAGTGAATGCGATTTTTTTTACAATTGAATGTGCAAATTTGAAATTAAATTTTAAAAAAGAGAAAGAATTAGAAATATGAATTCACTGCTTATGGTTTAATTCAATAGATGGCGCTGATTATCGTTGATAACAATTTTTCATTATTAATCGAAAAGTGAGGTTTTGTGCATTTTTAAATTGAAAGTGCAGGTTCGCTCAGATAAATTAAATATTGCAAGAAAAGAGAATGAAATAATTAAGAATATAAATCCAGAATCGTAGTTTTATTCGGTAGATGGCGCTAGTTATTGTCACTTTCATGGTGAATGTGAATTTTTATGTATTTTTACAATTGAATGTGGAAGTTTGAAATTAAATTTAAAAAAAAGAGGAAGAATTAGAAATATAAATTCACTGCTTATGGTTTAATTCAATAGATGGCGCTAGTTGTCGTCGACAACAAATTTAAATTATTAATTGAAACGTCGGATTTTGTCCATTTTTTCAATTGAATGTGCGGGTTCGCACAGATAAATTAAATATTGCAAAAAAAGAGAGAGAAACAATTAGGAATATAAACCCACGAATTGTGGTTTTATTCGGTAGATGGCGCTAGTTCATGTCACTTTCATAGTGAATGTGAATTTTTATGTATTTTTAGAATTGAAAGTGCAAGTTCGAAACTAAATTAAAAAAAAGAGAAAGCAATAACTTAATTAGAAATATGAATTGACTGCTCATAGTTTAATTCAATAGATGGCGCTAGTTACGTCGAAACAAATTTTCATTATTAATCGAAACGTCAGATTTTGTCAATTTTCTAAGTTGAACGGGCAGGTTCGCACAGATAAATTAAATATTGCAAGAAAAGAGAAAGAAATAATTAGCAATATAAACCCACTAGTCGTAGTTTTATTCGGTAGATGGCGCTAGTTACTGTCGTAAATGGTTCGTTTTTACAAATGAATGTGCAAGTTTGAAATTAAAATTTTAAGAGAAAGGCACAACTTAATTAGAAGTATGAATTCACTAATGAGACTTATAACCAATAGATGGCGCTAATTAGTTTAGAAGTTGTCTTTCATTAGTAATCGAAAATTAATTTTTTCTTACAATTTGCAAGTCGAATGTGCAAGTTTGAATAAACGAATCATAAAGGAAAGAGATAGAAATGTCAACTCGGCGGCCACTTTTATTCAATAGATGGCGGCGGTAGTTACGTCATAGCATATCCAGACAGCTACGGAGCGCACTGCGCGGGCGCTAATTTTTGAAGAAAAACGCAGAGGAAAAAATTATGGATAAAATACTGAAAAGTCACCCCCTCAAACTACCCTATAGAAAAGAGGGAGGTTCTAACGAGTATGTTGTAAATGCGCAGTTGGGTGGCTTACACTTGAATTTAAGGTACTAGTTTGATAACTTAAAGGATCCAGAAGATAGAGCCAAAAAAAACGATATTTTCCACCCCACTTTCAGAGCTTGTAACTCCCTTATTATTCGCTTTGGAGAAAAAAATTATATAAAAACGTGACCTTATTTTTTGATGTTCTATTCGCCCTGACGATATCGGCAGACAATTTTGAATCACCCTGTGTAATTTCTTTTGCATACATTATTTACGACATGTAATCGTAAAACTCTAAAAGTATTTTAATCATCCGCATAACATTTCAAAATCAAATTGCCGTATTTGATTGAAAAAAAAATTAATTTTATGCTACCGTGGTGGAAAACGAAGTTTTCGCGACGGATAAAAATCATTTGCTCCACGGTCTGTGAATTAATAATTTTTCCTTAAATATTTATGGCGGTAATTAAAAACAATTCACGTCACGTATTTCATTTGTTTTACGTAATTAATTTCATGTCTGTGACTCTGAGAGTGTAAGGGTATCCCGTGCTGAGGTTCACGAAGTTATTTGAATTTTTTTCCTCGCACACCCTCACACATTGTTTACGATACGTGAAGATATGCGAAAGTTGAAAAGTTTTTACTCTGATGCCATACTATACCTTACACTACATTCCTTTGGCCAATTAAAAAAGAATCCAAACACGAAACTGACACATGCAATCTTATAAGCGGCGGCACAACACCAACGATTACTACATTATTCTCTCCTCGGATTTCATCCCGCACGATGACACCGGAGGACTTTTCGCACTGAACGAAGTAATACAGGAAGCACCAACTCCACCACCGTGTTTGATAGCACTGCACTAAATATCGTTGTGCGGTGGATTTTTTTTCACCAGTCGAATAATTGCACACGTTTTTAACCGTGTACACACGCACACACTCGCACTTGCCGCGATTTTCACTGCTCCCTGTGACGTTACACCTATTATTATCCTGTACACCACCGTCGCGGATAGTAAACCTCAATCGGCCGGCCGTGTTTGCTTTAAAATAACTCGCGACGCAACGTGTATTGTCATTTTTCCTGTGGTTTATTTGGTATGTTAACCGAGAGGTACGCTTTATCGACCGTGGTAGCCATGATTGAATGGTCGGTCAGTCCGGTTTTTAAACTAAACAACGCCAGGTGTTTCGCGTGCCGCTCTCACCTTCCAGATTCATTCTGTGCATTGTTTTCGTGCTATTGATCTATGCCTCGCTCTCTCCGAGTCCGTCCGTCCTGTACCGCCCATCGCGATTGCCATTTGTTTCTCGCTGTTTGAGATTGTTTCTTCGGTCGCATGAAATACTCGGCGAGCGTTTTGTTTGCAATTTCGTTTTTTGAAATTTGAAAAAGTTTAATTTGGTATAGGCAACCAAACATACTTACGTGTATATATTGTCATCAATATCAAATCACTAACCCAACCCGAAAATTCTAAAAAATTTAAACTTTGTGGGTTAGTAGTTCACCTTGGGATAAGCACGGAGCCATTTTTTTTTATCGGCCCAAAAACGCTTTAAGCGGGGAAAAGCACCCTTCGAAATTTCTACGATTTTCGAGAAGTAATTTGAAATTACCGCCTAAAATTCCCCACAAACACCAAAATTAAAAACGAGTTCGGAAATGAAAATCCAACAAATAATTTAAAAAAATTTAATTAAATTCCCCCAACACTTAAGCACCTTACAATCAGTGCCGGCCTTAACCTCTAGGCGCCCCGGTGCGACTTCCTAAAGAACGCCCTTAAAAATTACAAAAAAAAAATTAAAAAAACCATATGGGGTAAAATTTAGGTTTATTAATTATATATAACTTAACATGGCCATGGACTGTGGCCGAGTATTGGGTATTTAACTTTTTTTTAAGTAATAATTTTGTAATATTACTATTTTCACTATTTGTTTGTTTTTATTCGGACGAAATATTTTTGTCTTTTCGACTCGGGTTTGCGGCGCCCCGGTGCGGTGCACACCCTAGCGCCACCCTAAGGCCGGCACTGCTTACAATCAAGTAAAATCATCGAATTTCTGTTTTTTTTTCTTTTAGAATTAATTTGTTGTCTCTTCTTTTGTTCGTTTTTTAAAATAAATAAATTTTCATAAATTATCTTTTCTTTTTAAGAATGGTAATTATTGTCTATCTTTTGTTTTTCATGTTTTAAAGTTTATTCACAAAATGCGTCTTTTGTTTCTACTTGTCTAAATTGGATCTACTTTTGTTTTTTGTTCATCTTATTCGTCAAATACAACTTTTCGCGTGGTTTCCTTCTTTTGTTATTGACGCTCCTTCAAGTTTTTTTTTGTTTTTGTTTTGTTTCTTGTCTGTTTCATAATTTCTAAAAACTTGGCGTCGAATTTCTGTTCCTTTTCTTCTAGATTTCTTTTGTTAGACACCGTTATTTATGTCGGTCTTCTTTTGTTTTTAGTTTTAAAATGAGTTCAGAAATCAAAATCTAACAAATAATTTAAAAAAATTAAATTAAATTCCCCCAACATTTATCAAATAAAATCATCGAATTTCTGTTTTTTTTTTTTCTTTTAGATTTAATTTTTTATTACTCTTCTTTTGTTCGTTTTTTAAAATAAATAAATTTTCATAAATTATCTTTTCTTTTTATGAATGGGAATTATTGTCGATCTTCTTTTGTTTTTGACGTTTTTAAAGCAAAAAACGTTCGGTCTTTCCAGTTCTCTCTTGTTCCTACATGTCTAACTTTGATCTACTTTTGTTTTTTGTTCATCTTATTCGTCAAATACAACTTTTCGTGTAGTTTCCTTCTTTTGTTATTGACGCTCCTTCAAGTTTTTTTTTTGTTTCTTGTCTGTTTCATAATTTCTAAAAACTTGGCGTCGAATTTCTGTTCCTTTTCTTCTAGATTTCTTTTGTTATACACCGTTATTTATGTCAGTCTTCTTTTGTTTTTAGTTTTAAAATGAGTTCAGAAATCAAAATCTAACAAATAATTTAAAAAAATTAAATTAAATTCCCCCAACACTTATCAAATAAAAGTTTTTTTTGTTTTTGTTTTGTTTCTTGTTAGTTTCATTATTTCTAAAAACTTGGCGTCGAATTTCTGTTCCTTTTCTTTTAGATTTTTTTGTTAGGCACCGTTATTTATGTCGGTCTTCTTTTGTTTTTAGTTTTAAAATGAGTTCAGAAATCAAAATCTAACAAATAATTTAAAAAAATTAAATTAAATTCCCCCAACACTTATCAAATAAAATCATCGAATTTCTGTTTTTTTTTTTCTTTTAGATTTAATTTGTTATTACTCTTCTTTTGTTCGTTTTTTAAAATAAATAAATTTTCATAAATTATCTTTTCTTTTTATGAATGGGAATTATTGGCGATCTTCTTTTGTTTTTGACGTTTTTAAAGTTTATTTAAAACAAAAAATGTTCGTTCTTTCCAGTTCTCTCTTGTTTCTACTTGTCTAACTTTGATCTACTTTTGTTTTTTGTTCATCTTATTCGTCAAATACAACTTTTCGCATAGTTTCCTTCTTTTGTTATTGACGCTCCTTCAAGTTTTTTTTTGTTTTTGTTTTGTTTCTTGTCTGTTTCATAATTTCTAAAAACTTGGCGTCGAATTTCTGTACCTTTTCTTCTAGATTTCTTTTGTTATACACCGTTAGTTATGTCAGTCTTCTTTTGTTTTTAGTTTTAAAATGAGTTCAGAAATCAAAATCCAACAAATAATTTAAAAAAATTAAATTAAATTCCCCCAACACTTATCAAATAAAATCATCGAATTTCTGTTTTTTTTTTCTTTTAGATTTAATTTGTTATTACTCTTCTTTTGTTCGTTTTTTAAAATAAATAAATTTTCATAAATTATCTTTTCTTTTTATGAATGGGAATTATTGGCGATCTTCTTTCGTTTTTGACGTTTTTAAAGTTTATTTTAAAAAAAAGCGTTCGATCTTTCCAGTTCTTTCTTGTTTCTACTTGTCTAACTTTGATTTACTTTTGTTTTTTTGTTCATCTTATTCGTCAAATACAACTTTTCGCGTAGTTTCCTTCTTTTGTTATTGACGGTCCTTCAAGTTTTTTTTTTGTTTTTGTTTTGTTTTTTGTCAGTTTCATAATTTCTAAACAGTTGGCGTCGAATTTCTGTTCCTTTTCTTCTAGATTTCTTTTGTTATACACCGTTATTTATGTCAGTCTTCTTTTGTTTAATTTTTTTTTTGGTGGAAATAATCCTCATAAGTTTTTATAATTGTCTTTTTTTTAGTCAACATTGTCGATTTTGTTTGTTTTTGACGTTTTTGAACTTTCTCTTTCTTTTTGAAAGCCTCTGATGGTATTCCAATTCTCTTTTGTTTCTAGTTTTCTGGCGTTGATCTTTCTTTGCTCTATATTCATCTTATTCGTCAGACACAACTAATGACGTCGTTCTCGCCTAGTTTCCTTTGTTTATTATTGTCGCTCCTTCAAGTTTTCTTTTTTTTTCGTTTCGTTTTCTGTCAGCTTCATAATTTTTTTTCTCTTTTAGATTTAATTGGGCGCAACTTATAATTTACATATTCTTCTTTTGTTTTTTTTTTGTTGAATCAGTTAATCACAGACATACGTTTTCTTTGCACCGCCTACTCTAATCTGATTTTTTCTTGCTCTTTTTTTAAACCAGAACACTAATTACCGCCCATATTCACGCCCACTAATTCGGAAACAGAGTAACGCCTACTTTCACTTCGTTGAATGAAGGAACACCAATTGTTGCTACGACAATAGAGTGACGCCCATTTTCGCTCAGTCAAAGTAAAGAGCACCAACCAGAAAGCTAGGTTTTGATGCTACGACATTGTAACGCCCATTTTTTTATTTTTGTTTTACTTTGTTTATTCTACATCATAGCTGCTTGTAACAATCTGAACGTAACTGAATAAAGTTTCTTTCTCACTATTAAAAGACACGTTTTAATTTATTCTTTGTCTTTTAACTAGCAATTTGCCACGGAAGCACCGAAAACCATCCACCTACTCCAGTTAATTCGAAAATAACCTCTAAATTTAATGGCGAAACAGAGCAACCAATCAGAGAGTTAGGGTTTTGATGCCACGACATGGTAACGCCCATTTTTGACATTTTCCCTTTTCGTTTTATTCGTACAGTGTAACGGCTGCTGCTGTTAATCTAAACATAACTAGATTGTAATGTTCCCCTCTTAACAAATGTCATTTCTTTGAGGTAAGGTCACTAAGTCCCGCCCACTTTCACTCCCATTGAATCGAAAATGATCTCTCGATTTTTCATTCGATCGTCTTTTGTTTTGTTTTTTATTTGATTGTAAAATTCTTATTTTTTTTTTTTTTTGGAAACTTCGTTACAATTTTGTTATTTCTCGTCTTTGCTATGATGATTTTTTCCATTTCATGTGTTGTCCATAAGTATTGTGCTTTTTTTTAGTTTAAAATGAAAACAAATGAACCCATGTCATTCATTATCCATTAAAATTTATTACAAATTTTAAAGATGTTTGCTTATTTCTGTTTTATGATGCATTTTGGACATGATCCAGACGATCAGAAATGTCTTTGCATCTGTGTTGCGAATCATTTCTGTTATGTTGGCAATACAGGTAACATTCAAAAATTACCGATAACAAACGAATGTTATCTTGCCGGTAACACTGGAAATTACCGACTCAATACTAAGATTAGGTATAGACAACGGTATATAGAAAATTTGTAGAATTTTATAAGCAATCCAAATTTGATTACATATATATAAGTCGAAGCCCTCACAATTGTTTTGATTCACTCTGTATACTTGTAAATAATTTTGTTGTAGACCTCTAACGATTAAAAAAAAAATACGTAGAACATTTTTGTACGTTCAGTAGTTATCATAGGTAGTTATCGAGATATTGCCCGAGAACGCACTGTTGGGACCCTGTATAATAGGCAGCCAATCATACATCTGTGTAGATACAAGTCAAATTAATAAAATTAATTTATTTAATGTCCTTATTTATTATTATTGAAATCTTAATCTCTAGAATAAAAGTAACAGGCACACTCAGAATATAATTGTCACAATCATTTAACAATCTTTTACATTTTAGACAATTAATGTGGCGCCATCTATTGATAATAAATTTGTACCTTTACGAAAACGTGGGAAATCCGAAGTATTATTTCGTCACACAAATTTAAATCAGTTTCTAACTTTAGCAAACACAGCAAGGTACATAAAAAAAAACAAGGATTAGTCTCATATTTATATTTAAACCTTCATAAATACAAAAATTCGTCAGAACTCATCAGAAAACTCTAACGAGCAGAAATGCTTACTTGCCACACTCTAATTGTGTTGTCAGAATACCCGGCGAACAAAGTCTGTCCGTCTGTCGACCACGCTAGCGACAGACATTGAGGAGGTTCAGCTTTACTCGTCTGTGACACAACTTCCGGTCTCAGCTCTTCGACCATTTCCTTACTCTCCAAGTCCCATATCTTAATGGAAGGGCCGAAAGCAGCACACAACCAATATCTTGAAAATTACGTACATCTCAGACGATTGCAAAAACAATTTTACCCGAAGTTATAAACAATAATAAATCTCAGTCCCATATCCGCATTAACCTCTCATTGATTTTCAAGTGGTTATATGAGTTTTCATCATTAAAAAAAAAAACAAGATAATTTTTGATTCGATTCAATTTAAATTCTTTAAGAAATGAAATCAAATCTTGTATGAACTAACCTGTTTGGCGAGAAGCACAGGGCTGTAATGATGTCATTATGATCGAGGGTGTGCAAGTGTTTGCCATCATTGAGGTCCCACAGCATTGCCTTGCAGTCCTTTCCACCGCTGGCACATAATGAACCATCAGGAGAAACAGTGACTGTATTTAAGTAGCCGGTATGGCCAGAGTGATTGATTTTAAGACGACAATTCGTTAGGTTCCAGACCTTCACCATGCGATCCCACCCCGCGGATACTATTATGGGGTTGGAGTGATTGGGGGAGAACCTCACACAAGACACCCAATCAGTATGGCCCTCGTCTTGAATTGTATACTTGCATTCGGCGAGGGTATTCCATAGCTTGATGGTTTTGTCACGTGATCCAGACACAATCTGCCGGTTATCCACAGAGAAAGCAACGCTCAAGACATCCTGCGCAGAAAAAAAATAATTACCGAAAGAAAAACTTTTTTGCACAATAAAACTAAATGAAAATGTTTTCGCTTGTAAAATTCTTACTACTACTCCTATACTTACTTACATAGTAGACTCATCAAAATGTACCGTTATACTACAACAACAACCTTCTGTGGAAGATCGCAGCAAACGTTAAGAAAAAATCTTCTAGCTGTTTTAAACGTGGGAGGTTACTGTATAAAACAAATTTACTATTTAGCAAACCTTGGTGTGGTCTTCGAATCGACGGGTTGTCTTTCCGGCAGCCAAGTCCCAAAGACGCAGCGTCTTGTCCCATGATCCAGAAAGCGCGTAGTTTCCATCGCTGGACAAAACCACGTCGGAAATGAAGTGCGAGTGTCCGTAGAGGCGCTTCTCTGGCACACCGTATTGAGTATCGTCACGTGTCAGCTTCCAAACGATCAAAGTCTTATCTGAAATAAAACACCGAATAATTTACGTTTACAAACAAAATTTCCAGTAAAAATTATAGGTGGTTAATCAGAGTACTTAAAGCAATCGATTTTGGTGGCAGATGATGAGTAAATACCGAAAATATTTACAGATTTAGAAATTGACCTAACCTAAAATTCTTACATGTAAATGTTGTTCATACCTCTGGATGCGGACAAAATCATGTCGGGATACTTTGGGTTGGTCGCAATTTGCGTGACCCAACCATTATGCCCCAGGAGGGTGCCCTTTAACTGCAAAGTTTCAACCATTTTCTCGAGTGTTCAACCACCGAAGTTCACTTCACAAACGCAGCACATTAAAAGGAGGAACTGTTCGTCCGTCGATTGTCACAGTGACGTAACAACCGGATGTTGTGTCATTTCGACGATCACTTTCAAGCGTTTGATAGAAATTCCATTTGATAGACACAACTATAATTATTTTAAATAAATTGAGTAACTTAAAAAAAGAGAAAAACTATACTAATCTATGACATCTGCCTTGAGATTGTATATCAGCTTGTGGATTCTAAAAAAAAAATAAAAGAATTAAGAAATTGAATCTTCTCTACAATAGTTCAGTAGTGGAGCTACAACAGGTCAGTAGGGGGGAAAAACTTTTAATTTGTGAACAGAATACAAATAATATGTTAAATTAACTTTTAAATCAAGAACAAAAGAAACATTAACATTAGCGGAACTGTCATTTTATCTTTTATATATCTTTTTTTCTTTTCTAATAGACCCTTTTCGTTATTCAGAAATCGTGGAACGACATGCGCGGCGCGAATTAAGTTACGCCCACAATTGTTCTGGTGACTTTATCCGAATGTCAAATTGAAGTACAACATAACCAAAAATTATTATCACTTTATTTCATTGTACGAAATGTCGAAATGTATTGTTACTTAAATCAGCTCGATAAAATGTAGTTTAAATCTTCTTGGGACTTGTGGATAACAAGAAACAGTAACTTTATTTTTAAAACAAACTCTGAACTGCCAACAGTGCCAACTTCTCATCAACAAAATAACCACTGCATAGGGTAAAAGAGAGCGTGTACACGCATGAGCATCTCAACGTGTGCAATAACGAAAAGTGTCCATTTAACACGACGCATGTATATATATTATTAGTACTACAGGGAGATCGAAATTGAATGTCCTGATCCTACACTGCTTTTCAGAAGTTTGATATCGATATTTAGCCACATAGGGAGATCTGGGGAAGTTACTAGATATCCCAAGATTTTGTTGACAGTTCATTGCCGTTCATTCCTGAAAAATGGTTTATTTTATTATAATAGCAATCTGATTAAACAATAATTATGTTATTTATTAATTAAGTTAGGTTTGGATGTAAGTTTCATGAATGTTCTATGCACGATACAACTTTTCATTCTAACCCTCGTGTGATAGATGTAAATATTGACATCACGCTCACGGAAAGAAGTGTAAAATGATAACAATCAAGTTCGATCTTCCTGTGTAATAGCATGTCATAATCTATAAGTATTTTGAAAGTGAGGTTAGAAATGTTACCTTGGCGCAGTGCTGCCAACTCTACCAATTTGATAGATATATAGTCTATTTTTAAAGTATGAGAAGTAACAGTTATCGGCCTGTCAGAATAAAGTTCTACATGTTTGCTCAACCTTGTATATTGTATGTATGTGTGTAAATACATATTTAAATTGTCCTTATTTTCTTTATATTACACTTGTTTAATAACAATGTACTTTTTTATAAATAAATAAATTGTTGTTTTATACCTTCGACACACTGATGTCTTTAATGGCCATTAAGTGCAAATTGCCAATTTATATTTTTGTATGTCATACCATCATAATGGTAATGGCCATAAATAACGCCATTTCAACTTATGGCCATTAGAAAAGCCGATGGCGTTTGAAACAGGCCATCGCCAACAATCGGTTAAAATCGCCGATGATTTAAAAATGTTTACCTGTGTCAAGTGACATTTAAGTAGGTTAAATGTCAGCTGTTCGCTAATAATATTTCAAAATAAATGAATGAGAGTTTATACTCCACTTTACTTTCGTTATTTTGCATTCATGTTAAACGATACTTATATTTACCGCTAAAGTACTGCTCAAATACATAACCACAAATAACATGATTCAATCAACTTTGCGCAAGCGTTAACTTTTCCAGTGTGTCACTTACATTTAAAAATTGCCAATTTTCTTAATGACCATTAGTACCAATGGCCATTAACAATCTCAATGTGTCGAAGGTATTACACATGTTCAATTAAATTAGTTTAAATCTTGTTGATAGATCGTGTTCGGTGACATACATATAGAAATTCAGAGACATCTACCGACATTTTCCAAAACTATCTCTCGAAATATACGCTTGGCTCATTTGGCTCACTGTTTTAGCGTCACGTTACTAATTGATTTTCAGTTTCTCCAAATTATCCGTAATTTACTTCACTCACAATAATATCAGAATATTAAAACCTAACTTAACAAGTGCAGTTTTTTTTTTGGCAACGAAGCTTATAATATTCAGGCATACCAATCCAAATTAAAAGAAATCTCTTTTTCTTGTAATCGCTTAGTCAGCTCGCTTAATAGACGTCGCATTTAATAGATAGGATGTGTAATCAAGATTCTTTTCAATCAGTTTATTTAATCTAGCCCGCCTGGTTGGATAACATAAATAACCGATTGAAGCGTCAGTTTAAAAATGACAGCAAAATTTTCTACGTTTAGACACGGCGGGACTCCAAAGACAGAGCAGAAATGAAGCCATCGCCGCAGAAATTAAAAACTGGCATCTCGGGCCATCCCGATGGAGTCTTAGCAAAAGTATTTATTCAAATCATTTTGATTATAATTTCACTAATTTAACAAGCAGTTAATCATGTTGATTAAATTTGAAGATTAAATTTTCGCTCGTTTTCTAATTAATTGCATTAAAACTTTCATTTGAATAATTGCGCGTAAATTCTAGTATATTCTAGAGCTACCAGAGCGCGTCATTGTAGACATTGACATCACCGATATAGGCTTTACCGGCAGCCATTTTGATAGTGTAGTGTTGTTTAAGGAGAGTAGCTTGCGCTTTACTGATGAATTAACAGTCCAAAAATAGTTCAAACAGTTCAACGTATGTGCTAATACCTAGCTAATTAAATTGTTGTTGTGTTTCTGTTTGAAAGTTCCAAATAATGGATGATAAAGCCGTCTGTAAAGAATTGGACCAGTGGATAGAGCAACTAAACGACTGTAAGCAATTAACGGAAAACCAAGTAAAAACATTATGTGATAAGGTGAGCATTTCGTTATTTAAAAAACGAATCGACTTCCCCATTTAATTTAAGTTACAACCATTACCTCACCATTACTCACTTTTGGGTACCTATGATGATTAATACTTTTGTTTTTATTCGTCTCTTTCAAGGCAAAAGAAATTTTAGCAAAGGAATCCAACGTACAAGAAGTAAAATGCCCGGTCACAGTTTGCGGAGACGTCCACGGACAGTTTCACGACTTAATGGAACTCTTCAGGATAGGCGGACGAAGTCCTGACACGAACTACTTGTTTATGGGTGACTACGTCGATCGTGGCTACTACTCGGTGGAAACCGTGACGCTCTTGGTCGCGTTAAAAGTGCGATATAAGGAAAGAATCACCATCCTGAGAGGGAACCACGAGTCCAGACAAATCACACAAGTATATGGCTTCTACGACGAGTGTCTCAGAAAATACGGGAACGCGAACGTTTGGAAGTTTTTCACCGACCTTTTCGACTATTTACCTCTGACAGCATTGGTCGACACACAAATCTTTTGTTTACACGGCGGTTTAAGCCCCAGCATTGATACCCTCGATCACATCAGAGCGCTAGATCGCCTACAAGAGGTTCGTTGTTCCTGATAAAACAAACGTTTTATTTTAATAAATACTCTTATCTTTACCCACTTTGTTCAATAAGTTGCTACACACATGATAAGATTGACTCATATTTACTTACTAAATTGTATGTGTCAACGTTTTAGGTGCCACATGAAGGTCCGATGTGCGACCTCCTCTGGTCCGACCCGGATGACCGTGGAGGATGGGGTATTTCGCCGCGTGGTGCCGGTTATACTTTCGGCCAGGATATATCGGAAACGTTTAATCACTCCAATGGCCTCACATTGGTTTCGAGGGCCCATCAGCTTGTGATGGAGGGTTACAACTGGTGTCACGACCGTAACGTCGTGACTATTTTCAGCGCGCCAAATTATTGCTACCGCTGTGGGAATCAGGCTGCAATAATGGAACTCGATGATGCTCTTAAGTATTCTTTGTAAGTATTTTTTAATTTACAATCGTTGCATTAGATTTCCTGAACACTTACTATTTAGGGCTGCGACTTCAGTCATTGATTAACTTAGATTTATATCAATGCCTACAATTGTAAAGACAATTATCTCTAAACTAACCCAGAGAAACAATTGTAGGGATGGGAATAAACAAACACCTTGGAAATAAAAAGAAATTTTGATTGCAATAGATAATCGGTCGCAACCTAAACTGTTGCTTATTAATTATTATTGGAAAAAAAAACGGAAAGTTACACTATTGTGACTAAAGGAAGATAAATTATCTTTTCTTTTTAACAAAATTTGCAATTGTGCAAATGTGCAAATTAAGACCTAGTCAATGAGGACTCGTTATTTTAAAATGAACGGGTTTTTCCGGTGGTCAGGGAGGGAGAGAAGGGTTAATTAATTTAAGATTTCTTTTGATTAAGATAAATTGTAAATTTTAATTTATATTGACAGCTTATTTGAAATTCATATTACAACCTATCCAACCAGTTGTAACTACAAGCAATAACTATGACATTTTTAAAGATGTATTTGAATCAATGTAGGGCATTAATCAATTAATTAATTAATTAATAGATTAACGTTTAATTGCAATTAAATTTAATCGCAATTAACATCAATTGCACTTTACAACAATTGAAATTAATTGCAATTAAGGTCGAGGGGGGCAAAAACTAGACAAAAATGAAAACTTTTGCCGTGTTATCCCAAGTAACAGAAAATGCTTTATCAAACTCTTGTAAATGTTTGTAGGGGAAGTCTTTAAAACTTTGAGCTTTATAATTAGGTATTACATAAGCATTTTCTCAGCACTAATAAAGCACTTACGTGTCCAGAATGGGCACAAGTAATGAAGTAAACTAATGATTTTGAAGTACGTAATCTAAGCATTGTTTCCTATGCCATATAAAGGTGTCTACCACTGTTACTAATCTGATTATTAAATATGTTGTAAAGCAATGGATGTTATTACCTAATTACTATAAATAACGTTTTATTACTGCATACAAACTTTATACAGGTTTATAAATGCATAAAGTAAGTTAGTATCTTTTAAAAAACTTCTCAGTCAGATAACAGTTGCTAACAATGGGGTTTTATTTTATTATAGACATGAAAAGTCTTCTTAACAGTTATTATGTGCATCTCTGGCATATTTCCATAATGTATATACCTGTTTTATTCTTCATTATAATATGAAATATTGGAATTGTCGTTGGCAGGCATCGATGAACTTAGTTTCTCGTGCAAATCAAAATTTACTGCCAATGTTGTTTCGGTACTTGTAAAAAATACATGAAATACACGAATTTGTTTGACATAAGTATTTATTTAAAAAAAAATCATTATTTTTTTGCTTTAATTATGATCGTAGACGCTCCCAGTTCTGTTTCGGACATTTACAGCCTTAACAATCGATGGTGCTATACTCAATTCATGTGAAACTGTCTTTTTTCCAGACGAGACTGTGCAGCCATCTATTGAGAATTTAATTTTAAACTTCCAGTTTCTGTCAATTTCTTTTAATATGATTAGTGTTGATCAGAGGCACACATCAGTGGATGTAAGAGGTCATTCGAAATGATCAGGGGTAATCCTGGGCTTCCCCGTCAGATCTGTTTCGAACTTACGCAACTTTATAGTATTCTTTTGTTTAAATCTTCTCTTCCCTGGTACTGTTAAAAGTCGAGAGATGGCGTTGTTCACTGTAATACTTTCTTCATTGTTGGTTGCCTTGTACTTGTAGAGTCCGAACGACATGTGACAAGTGTGCTGTATCATAAAGCGCATTTGGTTGGTTACACCATTGTAGTCAAAATCAATTAGTTTCGGCTTTTCAAATTATTAGTGCTATTATTTTATGGCTTTCGGATGTTTGTGAAAGTTGTGTTGTCATCCTAAGAAACTGAAGTCTCTATAGAGTTCGAAACAGTTCCCATTACTGTTGTATTTACTACACAAATATATTTCGCTTGTCAGCTCCTTAATTGTAAACATCAATTTGGCAATATTATCCTTTGTTTGAGAAAATTTAGTTTTGGGCTACTTTTTGTATATAAATAAGGCTCTTTGGAATGCTTGCTAAAAATTTTCTAACATAATCAAATCCCTTTTAAAATCTTAAAATTTTTGTGTTTGCTGTGATTCGATCATCAGAGTCAAACCTTGAACGTGTTAATTAGACATTCCAGCACGTTCTAATTGATGTTGACTTTTTAAATATTTCTTTCTCTCGTGTTCAATTATGAATTCTGATTTTAAGGAACTATGTAATATTAGTAAGTTTTATTGAAATTGCTAGTACACTTTATCGAAGTAAAGTATTTTTAGAATGATGTATTGAAATCTGCTCCCACATGACTAGTAGGGATAGTTTTATTTAAACTTGCAGTTTTAGAATTATATTTGATCAGAATACTCTGCTTTTACTTTTGTTCAATAAGTATTGTGTTTTATTAGATGTCTTAGTCAGGAAGCAAATTAAAAACCCTTTTTTTCAGTGCTAAGCTTTCCCTAAAATGTATTAGCATCTTCAGAACATTGAATTGATTATTTTGGTAAAATTAGCACACGATCAAATAAGTACAACGCAGCTATATAGGTCAAAAGTTTTTTTTTAGAACATAATAAAATTAATGTAAACGTTGACAATTCCAATTAAAACTTTAAAAAATATTTTCGAAATGGCAGAGGCCCAATTAATTCTAATATTATTATTATTATTCTATTTCTAATTAATTAATGTTGAAAACTTGCCCCATTCTTAATTGAGAAGTAAATGTCACTTTTGTTATGTGACTAATGTGAGTGGAGCATTATTTGAATAGTCACATTTAATTTCTTTTTCGATCAATAGATAGATGGCGTAACTTCTTTATAAATAATTTTCCACAATTCGATTTTTCTTTCAAGAATTTCGTATATTTCCTTATTCTAAATGGGAGTCATTTTGTCTTACTAACATTTTATCCTAAATTCAAAAGGTGGACCACTTTGCTACAGATTTACGAGGGTAAAGCTGATTTTATTGAGAATAAGAAAATCTAGCAGGCCGTGAAAAACAAAACATACAGTTGTTACGTTTTGATTCGTTTAAATTGCAACATCGCGTGTATATACATGTTTTGTCGGACATTTGACAACACTGTAATCCTTGCCGGAAACGTCTCGCTTTCTCATTGGCTCTTTTAATTGAAACTATTGTCGTCTTAATTATTCTATTGGCCACGCAATTTTAATGCTAGAATGCCGGAAATGCTCTAATCCCCCTTCTGATCAGAGACAACCAGAGATGTCCAATTCATATTGAAAATTTATTTGCTTTTGCCAGCTGTGCTCTATATCTGTCTATCACATACCTCTGCAGTATGCGTTGTTCTTGTCTTACAAAACGAAAGGTGAAACAGAGGGCGCAGTTGTAGCATCTTTGCGGTTAATTGTCATTGGTCAATTTTAGGATTTCAGTTTGCTTGCTGCTGATTGGAGTCAAAGAAAGAATGCGCGCGTGCTTGGTCACCACGTGCTTCTTATTTCTTTGTTGTTTTTTTGTTAATTACTTTCTGGGTAAGTAAGAAGTATATGCAGCATTATTTTGTGTGTTAATTGCTTGTTTTGATGTATTCGATAGTGTCTGTGGCAGTCATGTAACACAACTGACTGACGGAGGAAATATTCTGAGATGCCATGCGACGCCCAACATACTCATCTCATCCAATATATTATTATCACATTGTCATATTTACAAGTAATTTAAATATTTTATTTATTTATTTTAATTAATGACCCACCCCTTCCTCACCGAGCTAGTTTGGGGAACAGTTGCTGGAATAGCAACGCTCACTTGTCACCTGGTATTGTCAAATTTTTCGGGAGTATTAGCTTTAACATTTTGGGGGTTGCACAGTGCTATTTAGAGCAACTCTTTATCTGTCATTTGAAGTTTAGTTGTTACTCAAATTACTAATTTTTTAAAGTGATTTTACAAGTAAAAAAATTGAATTAACCAGAGAGCATTTTCGAATCATGATTTATTATGATTTTAAAAAATGTTTAAGCGCTTATGAGTGCAAAAAGAGTTTAGATTCGGCTTTTAGTGAACAAGCACCTTGCTTGGCTACAATTTACTGATATTATAAGGAATTTGAACGCCAAAGGAATTCTGTTCAGCATCAAAAAGGAGCAGGACGTCCTCCTCCAGCTGTTACCGACGAAACCTTTGCTGCTGTTAAAAAATTAATCGAAGAGGACAATAAAGCCACTTATGCAGTAATAGAGCATCAACTCAAGATTGGATCCTCAGCTGTTAGAACAATCATACACGATCACCTGCATTTAAAAAAAGCAGTTAGACGTTTTGTGCCGCATCACCTTTCTGACTTTCAAAAGGCAGAGCGTGTAAGAATGTGCCATGAAACTTTCAATTTCTTAAATAATGGCGGACACCAATTTTTTTCCAACATAGTGTCAGGTGACGAAACTTACATTCTCTTTTTCGACGTACCTACCCGCCAAGAGGATTCACGAAGATGAAATTCCAACAATGACCAAGAAGCAGCGAGCTATGAAAAATGTTATGTATGCGGTGTTCTCAAAAGTACGGGCCTAGTAAAGGCAATTAAGCTAGATGGACAAAAGACAGTTACAGCTAAATGGTACACTGAAAAATGTTTGCCTGAAGTGTTCAGTAGAGTTCCAGACTAGGGAATTATTCTGCACCATGATAATGCAACGCCCCAGACGTCAGCTTCAACTCTCCAGTTTTGGCTGCAAAAAAAAAATATGAAAGTAATAGAACATCCGCCGTATTCAACTGATTTAGCATTGTGTGACTTTTGGCTATTTTTTGGGCTTAAAAGGAATTTGCGGGGTAGAAGGTTTTCGTCAGAAGACGAGATTGATGTCGCAGTTCCCACTTATTGTGAAGGTATTCTGAAAGGTGATTGGTTGGAAGCTTTTGAACAGTGGAAAGAAAGAATGATCAAGTGTATCATTGCCGAAGGGAATTACTTCGAGCATATTTAAAGTAAAATCCTAGAACCGTGTTTTTTTATTCTCAGTAAATTCAACTTGACCCTCGTATTTCTTCTTGCTTTAATTCCACCACCTTGAAGTTTGAATTTTGGCACAAATTCACTTCGCGCCAAGCAGACCTGTACTGCAAAGTATGAAAACTGAATTTCGAAATTTTTGTTCCACTATCCGTAACGCAAACTCAATTCGGGGATACACTGTATAAAGAACTTCGAGTTTAACCCAAACCACGTGGTATCGGTATTGGGCCTTAGACTTCAAAATTTAACTGAATTGTATAATCTATTCCTTACTTATTTGTTATCGGAGTATACCATGAAACTAGTGAGAATGTGGTACTCATATCTGCAACTAAATTTTGACAATGATTTGACATATTGGTTTAGATTTTAAGTTTATTCCGAATTAGACAATATTTTCTTTTCATCACGAGGTGTATTCTTTCCCAAATTTACATACTTGATATTTTTCATTTGAAAGATTGATTGATTAACGTATCGTTTTTAATTTATTGTTGAAAATTGTTAAAGCAATTAATAAAACGTTTACAAATAAACAAATATAATTATAACAATGGTAATCGATCTTGTGTAAACGGCCCTTTATTAAATCGGTCACAAAATCACTAAATCTCAAACCTGATGTATGTGAAATCGTAGTTTCTTTTTTTAAAGTTGAAACGAATAATAATAATAATGATAATGAAATGACACCAATTATTTCATTACATTCGTTGTAAAATTAATTACATTACAAACGTTTTTCTATTTAATAAGATGACCTCTAAAAACGAAACAAAAAGTAAGCGCTTCACGTTAATCACTTGTTTTTTTTTCTTTTTAAGTAAAGTCGGAACAATATTCGTAAAGCAGATGTTTCAATAATATTAATATTAATATGTATAATAAAATATTATAATATTAATTTTTTTAATGTAAAGTGAAACAAAATGTGTAACATTCTTATTGGAATTTGTATCTTTTTAATGGTTAGGGAAGAGTCCCATAGTTCGGAAGGGCGGTGGGCGACTCCCCTCAAAATTTGCCACGGAACTCATTAGAAGTTGTTTGAAGTTTCAACAGAAAGGCACTAGATCTTGTGTCAAAGTCACTAAGTTGGTAACATTTGGCATAAGGTTTTTAGGTTGTGTTAACAGTGATGACAATTGTTGGGTAATTCCTCAAAATGTGGGGAATTTTACTACTATGGAATGGATTATATTCGTGGGGAATGAAAAAAAAAATAGGGGCTTCTTGGATATTTTCATATATTCTTAAATTTAAAATATTATTTTGTTTTGGAATTCAAAGATAAGAGTAAAATCAGTATGATGGTATGCAATAAATACCCCTGCACAAACAATGTAAATCACATAATTGTTTACGTACCAGCGTTGACAGATGTGAAGATTTTTCATCAATGTGATACATTCCGTATTAGTTATTTTTTTTATTGTTGAAAGAAAAACTCTGTATTATATGCGATTAAAGAGTTAGTTGCGACGCCATCTATTGTAGAGCAGGGAGCATGATCACTACCTTTTTTGACGTTTTCCTTTCTTTTTTTTTTACTAATCCTTAAATTATGTTTTACATGCCAATTAAAAAGTTGCTACGCCATCTATTGCAGAACAGAGGCATAATTGCATAATAATTCATTTTCCTTCTTATATACCTTATGAATTTTTCAAAGCAACACGAAATAAAAAGTCATAGATGGCGCTACTAACTTTTTTGACGTTTTCCTTTCTTTTTTTGCTAATCCTTAAATTTTGTATCACATGGCGATTAAAGAGTTGCTACGCCATCTATCGTAGAGCAGAGGCGTGATTTCATAATAATTCATTTTCCTCTTCGTGTACTTCAAAGCAACACGAAATGAAAAATCGTAGATGGCGCCACTAACTTTTTTGCCGTTTTCCTTTTTTTTTGTTAACCCTTTAATTACTAATTATATGTCGTATAGAGAGTTGCTACGCCATCTATTGCAGAGCAGAGGCTTGATTTTCCTCTTCATTTAGGACCTCAAGAATTTTTCAAGGCGACACGAAATAAAAATCACAGATGGCGCTAGTAACTGTTTTGACGTTATCCTTTTTTTTTTTTTTGTTAAACCTTTAATTCTGTATTATATGCGATTAAAGAGTTGCGACGCCATCTATTGTAGAGCAGGGGGCATGATCACTACCTTTTTTGACGTTTTCCTTTCTTTTTTTTTACTAATCCTTAAATTATGTTTTACATGGCGATTAAAAAGTTGCTACGCCATCTATCGCAGAACAGAGGCATAATTGCGTAGTAATTCATTTTCCTTCTCATATACCTTATGAATTTTTCAAAGCAACACGAAATAAAAAAATCATGGATGGCGCCACGTTTTCCTTTCTTTTTTTGCTAATCCTTAAATTTTGTATTACATAGCGATTAAAGAGTTGCTACGCCATCTATCGTAGAGCAGAGGCGTGATTTCATAATAATTCATTTTTCTCTCCATACACCTCATGAGTTTTTGCAAGCGACGCGAATGAAAAAATAATAGATGGCGCCACTAACTTTTTTTTTTGCCATTTTCCATTGTTTTCTGTTAATCCTTTAATGTTCGAACAGTTTTTTTGTTGTTGTTTTATTCTTCGCCTTTCATTGTTTTCGTTCTCTTTTGCGTTTCTTAAAATTTTAGTTTTTAAAAATGTTAGGTCAAAATTCGGCCGCAGAAAGTCGTGCGTTAAACTAGAGATTATTAACTTTACACGTTTAAGTTGAATAACTTAACTTTACATCGACAATTTTGGTTAATTTAGTTATTCAAAGTGATAATTGTAGTAAGGGAAAAACATTGTACAACGTTAAATTTTGTTATATCCCGTTTATAAATGTAAAATATGATGTTACAACCTTGACGGCGATGGCGACATCTATTACTAAAATGTGAGAATCTGTTACTAAAGTAAGGCGCCATCTATTGCGAAGCTAACGAAGTTTTTTGGTAACACGGATTATAATTTTTCTAGCAACACTGTCGATTGTTTTTACTCCTCCAGCAGTTTAACAATACCGAATGATTACAAAAAAAAATTTTTTTTTTCAATTCTTGTTAGGAAATCTAAACAGCATGTCTTAGCATAGATGAAAAGTACCGTCCAAAAATTCCATGGCAAGAGTTGATGAAAAATTCCTCTCTAACAATTTACTTTTTAATTGTTTTTACGCAGTTTTTAAAACATTTTTAGTATATGCGAAGAGAGAGGTTGGGAATTTTAAAAATTTTGTGTTGCTTATTGGGGATTTCTAGTGAAACGACTGGGTGTAGAAAGCATGTTTCGCGTTGGCAACGCTGGTTGGTAAAAAGGAACTTGTTTTTTTGTTAAAGTTACCACAATATTGAAAGGATTATTAAATTAAAAAAATCATTATATATGTCACTAAACCAGTTACAGAATCACCAAATTTCAGACCTGTCCGAAAGTCACCAGATCTAGTGATAAAATCACTAATTGGCAAGAGTAGATAAAATAATTTATCATGTCCTCAGTGCATGCGTTTCTTCGATACTGACGAGTAGGCAGATTGAGCCCTCAACAAAGATTTTAATTCTATCTTGACAATGTCCAAATAGTCACAGGCTATCCAAAAACTAAGATAGGGTTCATCCCAGGAACAAAATGTTTTCATTAATTTTAATTTAATTTTTTTGTTGCAGCTTGCAATTTGATCCAGCACCTCGTCGTGGCGAACCTCACGTGACTCGCCGAACTCCCGACTATTTTCTCTAAAGTTATTTTAATTGCAATGTCATAAACTGCTTAGATATATTGTTATAATGTAACAACACCTCTTTATATATAGTGTGAGAGATCGCTCAGAGATGCCACCGTGTCTGCGCTTGACGTGTGACAACAGCATTTCTTTGGAAAGACAAAAACAAAACAAAAATTGTGATGACGTGCTCCTCCTCAATTACGCGTGCGTGTGTGTAAAACGTCAGATGAAAGACACTGTGTGTTTCTGAGTTGATGACTGTCTTTGTAAAACGATTTTAGGTTGGCATTGACCAAAATTACATAATGAAGTATATATAAAAACATAGTTTCTACTATACTATGCATGTACACTAGAGAAACGTTGAGTGTTTATTGTAAGGTTTTTTTTTTCTTCGTCAACTCTGTATAATTTTTTTTTTTAATTAGAGCGCTGAAGCAGCATTCGTTTATGTACAAATTGATATAACTGTGTTGTTAAACGAGATTATAATTTATTGTATTCAGGTTGTCTATCTAATAACTTAGCTCCTTTCATCTGATTCCCCTTTAAAAAAAAAAGAGTAAGTACAATAAAATTAAATCGAAGGCAACCTGAGTACAGGATTGTGTGAATATTTCCTGTAAATTCTAAGACATAAATGTATGTTTCTATGTGAACAGCTAACTGTTGCTAACAAAGTACTAGTTCCACCGTTAGTGTCAATTCTGTTTAAAATCTCATTATTTTTTATCTGTCTAATTTTTTTTTTGCAAGACTGCTCTGCACTGTTTAATTTTTTGTTCATACAAATAAATTTGATTTCTAACAAAATTATTCGACATTTCTTTTTCATGCCGCCATAGTTTTAGTTTAGAATTGCGCAATTAATTGAGAGAATTCAATGTAGCAGCTTTCAACATTAGGACAGAACTGGTTTTATTTAAATAATTATAAACTCGCAAATTCACATTCTTCCATAACTAAACGGACTGTTTCTTTTATCTTTGTGAGATGGTAAACACCATGTGCATTTTTTTCCTTACATTCCACAAAGGCTGTAAACATATTTGCCTTAAAAAACCGCCTGATCATTGTTTATACATTTATGTAACATTCTTTCATTTACATACTTGTTTATCTCTTTCAGTCCATTTAGTTACAATCAGTACACTAAGCAAACATGTCGGATTTCATTGTGAGTACCATAATAGCATCTCTTTTTTTTTTGTAAACAAACCGAGTTTGTAGTACTTAAGTGGATTCGACTCCGAGTTTACATCTGAAGATCCACGTTGTCCGAATGCTTTGCCCAAAGGTCAAAACAACCCGCAGAAGTGTCCATATGGACTTTATGCCGAGCAGTTATCGGGTAGTGCGTTCACCGCCCCCCGGAATGAAAACAAGAGGAGTTGGTTGTATCGAATTAGGCCTTCTGTCGGGCATAAGCCTTATGAGCCTTTCTTGAAAGGCAATGTCGATCATAATTGGTCCGAACAAGATCCTGATCCAAATCAGGTAAATTTCTATCTACCATCGAATTTCTTTTTGTTTTCTGTTTATTATCGTTTGAAAAATATATTTTCTTTTTGTTTTTTTGTGACAATTTAGTAATATCCACAGTCATAAATCTTAATTTATTACACATACATATACAGGATATCTATTATAAAGTACTTGTTTATTGATATAATCTGGTAGATAAATCAGGTTTTTCTTTTGTCAACAATAAAAGAAAAATAGAAGTGAAAACTTTTTTTTTAGTTCGTTTTTAAAACATTAAGAAGTTGGGTACATTTACCTAGACGTAATTAGATAAAGAAATAATAATTTGTGTGAGAGCTTGCTGCTTTCTCTGTCTTTACAAATGAGTAACGACAATTCTAGAATAAAATTACTCGTTTTTTTTTTAATGATTTTAAGTAATACTAAAAAATCAAATAAATTTATTAGGTATATGTAACTATTTTTCAAGTTAAAAAAAACAAAAGAAAACAACGTGAAAATCTTGAAATAAAATCAGTAACTTTTAGTTTCATTCCAAAATTAATGATATTAAAAAAAAAAACCTAAAAATAAGTTGGATCAAGTTATCCAAGTAAAGGAGACTATTTGTCAAAGGTTTTGCGAAATCCTAGTTTTTTTTTTTTTCTTCTTTAAAATAGAAACAAAAAACACTTTCTTCTAGGTATTCGCGTTATTCATTTGTTTTTTTTTTTTTGTTTTTTAAATCGAAACAATATTCGTAAAGCAGATGTTTCAGTAGTTTAATAAAAAACAAGCAAGTATTCACGTTATTCTTCTGTTTTTTTTTTAACCTATTTGCTTCTAGGTATTCACGTTATTCACTTGTTTTTTTGAAAAAACAAACGAATGACGCGGAAACATTGAAATGGAACCAATTATTTCTTTAAATTCCTTGTAAAATTAGTTAAATTGCAAATATTTTTCTATTAAGATAACCTCTAAAAAGGAAAGAAAAAACATTTTCTTCTAGGTATTTACGTTATTCGTTTGTTTATTTTTTTGTTTTTTAAGTCGGATCAATATTCGTAAAGCAGATGTTTCAGTAGTTTAATAAAGAAGAAACAAAAAACAAGCAAGTATTCACGTTGTTCGTTTGTTTTTTTTTTTTTTTAATGTAAAGTCAAAACAAAAATCCTAACATTTGTATTGAAAAAAAAAGAAGCAAGCGATTAACTTATTTGCTTCTAGGTATTCGCGTTATTCATTTATTTTTTTTTTGTTTTTTTAAGTCGAAACAATATTCGTAAAACAAATGTTTCAGTAATTTAATAAAAAGGAAACAAAAAACAAACAAGTATTCACCTTATTCATTTGTTTTTTTTTTTGTTTTTTAAGACGTAACAATATTTGTTTCAGTAGTTTTATAAAAAGGAAACAAAAATAAGCAAGTATTCACGTTGTTCGTTTGTTTGTTTTTTTTTTTTTTTAGATAAAGTCAAAGCAAAATGCGTAACATTTCTATTGAAAAAAAAAGAAACAATCGATTAACCTATTTGCTTCTAGGTATTCACGTTATTCATTTGTTTTTTAAGTCGAAACAATATTCGTAAAGCAAATGTTTCAGTAAGTTAATAAAAAGGAAACAAAAAGCAAGCAATTATTCACGTTATTCGTTTGTTTTTTTTTTTAGGTAAAGTCTCAAAGCAAAATGCGTAACATTTCTATTGAAAAAAAAGAAGCAAGCGTTAACCTATTTGCTTCTGGGTATTCACGTTATTCATTTGTTATTTTTTTAAGTCGAAACAATATTCGCAAAGCAGATGTTTCAATAGTTTAATAAAAAATAAAACACGCAAGTATTCACGTTATTCGTTTGTTTTTTTTTTTATGTAAAGTCAAAACAAAATGCGTAACATTCCTATTGAAAAAAAAAAAAAAACAAGCAATTAACCTATTTGTTTCTAGGTATTCACGTTATTCATTTTTTTTTTAATTTGAAAAGAAGACGAACGAATGATGCGTAAATATTGAAATGGAACCAAATATTTTTTTAGCACGTGTTGCAAAAACAAATGCGTAACCATCATCATGACAGTTGTCAATTTGACATTTCAACTTGCCATTCCCATTCCTAATCTTGTTTTCGAGGTTTCGAACTCAACAGTACGATAAGACGATACAAGAATTGATTTATTGCAATAAACGAAAAGAGACACTAACGACAAACGAAGAAAGACAATAAAAGAATAAGATTTATCAAAAATAATCAAATTGTGGTATGTTCACAGTAAGCACCTTGTCACGGCCAACTTCGACGTTAAATTTAAAAGAACATCTGATACTGTTTCCCTGCAATAAAAAGAAACAAATACCTACATAATATGCATGTTTTTTTTTTTATTTATAAAGTAAAAGTTAAATCATCTCATCTCTTTCTATGTAGGTACGTCACCAAATGAAGAAACAAGCGTTACTGTAAAACAACCTCAAGGAATATCACGACTTGTTTTTCAGTTAAATTAAGACATGCAAGTTTCAAGGCAAGAGTTGATAAAAAATTTTAAAATATCACACGGTATATTAAAAAAAAAACAAGCGAATGACGCGAACATTTCTAAAACAAAATAGATTCGTCGCTTTTTCTAAATATTTCTTCTCGGGAAAGTTTTTTTGACATTACAGTAAAAAGAAAACAAATGAATAACGTGTTAAACCCTATTCTTCTTATAATAGGCGCTTTCCAGGTTAGCGTGGGAGTAGCTCTGAGTTACTCTGGAGTAAGTTAGAGCTACTCTGGTGAAGCTTAGAGCTACTCCGACGCCAACCTAGAAAGCACGTAATATTTGACGTGTGTAAATAGCGTGCGTTCAAAAAAATCCGCTCTGAAGTTTTTATTTTTTATATTAATTTTGTGACAGTATGTCGGAGCTTAGTACGAATATTGCAATCTCGAATAACTGCGAGCTGTCAACGACGTCAACTGTCACACGTTTCATTTACATCTTCGTATTTGTAATAAAACGAATGTTTTATTTCATTAATTGCGTTTTATTATCCATTTTGTAGAAAATCATAATTAAATGGATATAAAAACTTAGGTTATGTTTATAATAATCGTATGATTACGACGTGACTTTGCGAAATTTGAATTTGATCTAAGCCTACTTGATAACGGTTTTTTGGACGCACTTTACTTTTTAAATGTGTAAGCACTAATATACAATAGTAATAATAATAATTATTATTAAAACAAAATCAGTTAATTGTGCGTTTCTTCATTTCTTCGTCCATTTTACGAACATGTTTTGATTTTACATACTTAAAAAAATAACAAATGAATAACGTGAAAGCAAATGGGTTAGTCGTTTGTTTTTTGTTTCCTTTTTTTTAAATAAAACTACAGAAACAACTACTTTACGGATATTTAACAAAAGGAAATCATTATTTTTGTCAACTCTTAAAAAATAAAATAATTTTACCGTAATATACAAGATGGTCAAGAATAACCGTTTGAAATGACAATACAATTAAGAGCAATTTTTATTCGGCTATTTGCAACACTGCATATACGTTTTGTTGGTTTACTTGACGTAACCTGATTGTAGGTTATGTGAATAAAAGTGAGCGATTTCATTTGAATTTGAAAAAACAAATGACGTTCGTCTTGACGGCTGTCAGTGTTAATCCGTTAATACTCAGGGCTGCGTTCATAAACTATACCTCCGAGAGCGACTTGGGCGTGTAATCGCATCTTTTTCACTCACGATTTTTAATATATTTTGCGTCTCGCTCGGTTATGTGGTGACGTCTTGTGTTTACATAATTTCCATGACAACGGACGTATTTTTTACGCTCTACTTAAAAGTGAGTTGTGAAAAAGTAAGATTTGGTTCAATCTTTTTTGAATAATTGATTTTGTGTTGTCATGGAAATGATGTAAACACAAAACGTCTCGACACATACTGAGTGAGACGCAAAATATGTCAAAAATCGTGAGTGAGTGAGAAAGTCGCTCTCAGGGGAATAGTTTATGAACGCAACCCAGTTGTATCGTTTAAAAATAAATTCAAATTCGGCGCTGCCAACACAAACAGTGACTTTCTACCGCTTTGTATGACAGATGCGTTGGAACCCTTTCGATTTCCCCCTCGAAAAAGCCACCGTTGATTTCATCGAAGGTCTAAACACGGTGTGCGGCGCTGGTGATCCGAAATTAAAACTCGGCTTGGCCATTCACGTGTACACATGTAATTCCCCCATGCAAGACCGTAGCTTCTATAACGCAGATGGAGATTTCTTAATAGGTAGGTTATACCCCCCCCCCTCGAGTAACAATGTAAAAAAATTCAAAATGAATATATGTCGATAGTGCCCCAACGTGGGACTCTGAAAATTACCACCGAATTCGGACGTATGTCGGTGAAACCAAACGAAATCGCCGTCATTCAACAAGGTATGCGATTTAACGTTGCCGTGTCAGAGCCATCTCGCGGGTACGTCTTGGAAGTATTTGGGCAGCACTTTGTATTACCGGATTTGGGCCCGATTGGCGCCAATGGTCTGGCGAACCCCAGGGATTTTTTAACACCCACCGCGTGGTTCGAGGATAAAGAAGTTGAAAAATATGAAATCGTTTCTAAATACCAAGGAAAACTGTTTGTTTGCGAACAAACCCACAGCCCTTTTGATGTCGTTGCTTGGCATGGTAACTACGTACCGTACAAGTACGACTTGGCTAACTTCATGGTCATTAACTCGGTCTCTTTCGATCACTGTGTAAGATGTTATTTAAAAATTTTTTCTTCAAATTTTCAATAAGGTGTTTTGAAGGATCCATCTATATTTACCGTGTTGAGTTGCCAATCGGAGAAGAGGGGCACCGCAATTGCCGATTTCGTTATTTTCCCTCCTCGCTGGTCGGTGCAGGAACACACATTCAGACCACCCTATTACCACAGGAATTGCATGTCTGAATTTATGGGGCTGATTTTGGGGCAGTACGAAGCTAAGAGAGGTGGTTTTTTACCTGGGGGTGCAACCCTGCATAGCATTATGACCCCTCATGGTCCCGACCTCAAATGTTTCAGCGAGGCTTCCGAGGAAGAGTTGAAGTCAACACGAATCGCAGAAGGAACACAGGTTTAATACACAAAAAAAAAAAAAAAAATTTAAGTTAAAGGTGATTTTGTTGCAGGCTTTTATGTTCGAGAGTTGCTTGGGACTGGCTGTGACTAAATGGGGTGCGAAAACCTGCCAAAAACTGGACCCCGATTATTTCAAGTGCTGGCAGGGATTACCCAAAAATTTTGCTTTTAAATAATCTATTTTTTTTTTTTTTTTAATTATGCGACCTGTATTAATAAAACATTGTGGAATTGATGTACAATTAAAGAAACTTAACACGTGCTGATGTTTTGCTTACATAAAATTAAACAAATAAGTATATACAGGGTGATTCACGGAACCTGTTCGTTAGTTTAGGCACTTGCCTTCATTATTTTTCTCTGAAAATTTGAACTCTCCCACAGCCGCTCGTGCATTTTTTAATGAAAATATTTTCAAAGCCTTTGGACTTTCGGTTGTACCGGAAGTCGCTGTCAACTTCATTATTTTAAATGGAATCATATAGTTTTTCTTACAAATTCAGAATCTACAGGTAATTTTGAATAGAAAACTATAAGGTATCCCTAAACGTAAGTGCAACCGTTTTTGAAATATTCTTAATTTTATAATTTCTTTTGACACTTATAGGGGGACGGTTTTGGGCTGCCCTATTTTTTTTGTAGTATAAGATTTGGTTCTTTTGTAGTACAAGATTTGGTTCAATCTTTTTTGAACAATTGATTTTGTGCGGTCCGTTAGATACTTCCAAATATCTGCAGTCCAAAAATATAAGGAATATGCAAAATATTTTTGTAGAAATTGAAAGTTTGATAAAACAAAATATGTACTTTTTGTTAAAAAAAAGAAATTATTATTATTATTTTTGGTTCTATCTAATCAAGAAATTTGTAAAGTATGCCCTACAATTTTGACAAACAAACAATTGACAATGACACCTAAATTTTGTTTCGTTTTTCTTTTTTTTTTGTTTTTTGATGCGATGTCAATACATACACGTATTTTTCTAAAAGTAAAATTTGTATTTCTTGTTTTTGGATTTATTGAATGCTATAACATTTTAAAATATTGGCAACATTGCGCGTGTATTGTCAGCATTCTTTTCATTTTTGAAATGACAATTGACAATTTTACGGCATTTTTTAACACAGTGCTAAAATGACATATGACATTGAAAACAATGCACGCGATTTGGCAGCATTTACAGTTTTCTTTTTTTTGTGCGATGCCAATATAAAGTGCGTTCAATAAAAACCGTTATCAAGTAGGCTTATGTCAAATGCAAATTTTGTAAAGTCACGTCGTAACTATACGATTATTATAAACATAACCTAACTTTTTATATCCATTTAATTACAATTTTCTAAAAATGGCAGTGAGTATATAATAGTAAGAGGTCTAATCCTGAGCTAAAAATGCGTACACCCGATCTGAGTCCGTTCGTAGTTGGCGATAGTGTCGATCTAAGTCCGTTCATAGATAGCGGTAGTTCAAATATCGCGTATCAGAACCAAAACTGCAATGACTGAGTTCATTCGTAGATGGCGACAAGGCAGATAACTAAGAAAATGCGGGACGGTCAAATTAAAGATCTTACAAAGAAGCGCCAGTTTTGAGACATTCCCTTTTCACCCGTTATTGTTATTTCTCCCTTAAATATTTCCATCGGGCTCCCTTATTACCAAAACATAAACACACGATCTCTGTTGTAAGCATAGACTGAGTGATTTTTAATTAGCTGATTATACGCTGTTACAAAATTAAACTGTATATTCGTACCATTACTCTTCTATTTCTATACTCACTGAAAATGGATAATAAAACTTAATTAATGAAATAAAACATTTATTTTATTACGAATGCTTCGAAGATGTAAACAAATTCTTTGACAGTTGACGCTGCTGATAGCACGCAGTAATTCAAGGTTTCTGTGAACATACGTACTAAGCTATGACGTGCCGTCATAAAATGAAAGCAAGTTCAGAGCCTTCTTGATAACGGATTTTTTTGAACGCACCTTACATCTTCAATGCGAGAGAGCGAGAACTACTACTATTTTGATCTCGTGTCAGCGCGAAATGATTCAGGATTCACAAAACATCAATCGACAACAGAGGGCGATAGTTGCAAAATTACAATAATTATGAATTTTATAAAAAGAAGGTAGTTTTTTGTTGAAGACTCGATATATACAGTGTGTTCAAACTTAAGTCGACAGTGTTCCTAACCTTATCACATATCCAGAGTTGCCAACTTGAGGGATTTATTTCTTTTTGGAAATTTTTTTATACTCAAAAGGGATAAAGGGACTTTCTTATTAAAAACAATTATTTTGAGGTATTTTGGAGGCTTTGTAGTCTCATATTCCTTTTTTGTACGGGTGACCAGATCTGTCTATTATTTATTATTATATTATCTAGAAGAAAGAAATTATCAGATTATCGGTAAAACAATTTCCGCCACTTGTAATGATGTATGTAGAAAAACAATTGAACATTGCACTTATGAGGTTGAAATTGCAGTCAACGTGAAATAACCGAATTTGTAGCTTTTATAATAACAAAGTTGACAATACTGCACAGTATAAGAGTAATTTACCCAGTACCGACACTTTTTTGTTTATTTCTTGCTTTTGTTTGATGGTCGATCGTCTTTTGTTTAAGTTTTTGACAAAACCCATCGACTCTAGTTTTAATGGTTGTATAATCCTGATGCCAGTGTTGCCAATGTTGTTGTCGTAAAATAAAAGCAAGTTCAGAGCCTTCTTGATAACGAATTTTTTTGAACGCACCTTACCTATGTAGCTACCGTGCATTCAATTAAATTCTTAATTAAAGCAGGCCATGACTTCAGTGTTTTTTTTTTCTCCTAAAAGTTAGTAACACTGACAGCTGTCCAATTAATTGTTTATGCTAACATAACCTCCCAACACTTGGCAAACACGTTTATGCATTCAAGATGAGGGACAACATTTTCAGCGTCTGTTTTAAGCATTAATGTTGTTTTGAATTGAAGTAATTAAGTGTTTATTTGAGTTTACACATTTTTATGTGATGTCATCATTAGATAATATGATACTGACAGTTATTGACAACTGTTTTCACAATTTGAAAAAAAATAACGAATTGACAATGACAATTAAATTTTGTGACATTTTAATTTTTTTTTTGGTGCGATGTCAACATACCTACATTTGTATTTTTCTAAAAGCAAAATTTGTATTTTCTTTTATTTATTACTAAACACTTGTATTCTTTATCGGATTGAAAAACATCTTTCGTTTTTATTGTTGTTTTTTTCTTTGAATTTATCGAATCGTATAAAATTTTTAAATATTGGCAACATTGCGCGTGACTCATTAGCATTCTTTTCGTTTTTGAAAAGAAAACTATTGACAAATGACAGTTTAGGACATTTATAGATTTCTTTTTTTAATGCAATGCTAAAATGATTCTTCACAATTTTGAAAAAAAAAAAAACAATTGAAAATGACACTTATAATTTTTTTTTATCCGATGTCAATATTTTTTTCTAAAAGCAAAATATGTATTTCTTATTTTTTATCGAATTAAAAAAATCTATCCAAGTTTTTAATTGTTTAATTTTTGGGTTTGTCAACATTCTTCACAAATTCACAAAAAAAGAAACAATTGACATTGACAGTTAAATTTTATGACATTTACAATTTGTTTTGTTTTTCTTGTGCGATATTCATATTTTTCTAAAGTCAAGACGTATCTTTTTAAAAATTATTACAAAATGTTTTTATTTTTTTTATCGAATTAAAAATAATCTAACCAATTTTTAATCGTTGGATTTTTTTGTGTTTACATATTTAATTTGTTAAACAAGAAAACAATTGACAATGACAATTTTACGACGTTCTTTGTTTTTTATTGCAACATCAAAATGGCATTGACAATAATGCGCGCGACTTGCCAGCAGTCTTCAAAATTTTGAAAAAAAAAAAAAAAACAACTGATACAGTAAAATTTTTTGACATTTACAGTTTTCTTTTGTTTTTTTTTTACGAACGAAACTGTCAATATTTTTTTCTACTATCCCTTAGCGGAAAAATATCGAAACTGTTTTGAATTTCTTATTTTTAGTTTTTTTGCAATTAAAGAATCATATTTTTTACATTTTTAAGAACATTCCTGTTGGATTAATAACAAAAAAAAACAAGAGATAATGACAGGTTAGTTTTGTGACATTTACAGGCTTCTTTTGTTTTTTTGCAAACGAAACCTGTGATAATTCGAATGTTTTTTTCTTCCACTCTCTTAATTTAAAATTTTTAAAAAAATTATGCGACCTTTCGAAACTTTGTATTGACATTTACAGTTTTCTTTTGTTTTTTTTTTATGAACAAAACCGTCAATATTTTTTTCTACTATTCCCTTAGCGAGAAAGTATCGAAGCAGTTTTGAATTTATTTTTAGTTTCTTTTTTGCAATTAAAGAATCATAATTCTTTTCACATTTTTAAGAACATTCATGTTGGAATAAATAACAAAAAAAAAACCAAGAGATAATGACAGTTAAGTTTTGTGACATTTACATCTTTTGTTTTTTGCGAACGAAACCTGTGGTAATTCGAATGTTTTTTCTTCAACTCCCTTAATTTGATATTAAAAAAAAAATTATTCGACCTTTCGAAACTTTGTATTAATAAAACATTGTGGAATTGGTGTACACTTAAAAAAAACTTAACACGCTGATGTTTTGCTTACATAAAATTAAACAATTTACACACACACTTATGGCGCCGGTTTCAGACTACCCTATTTTTTGTTTTTTTTTTTGCACAAGATCTGGTGGCTCCATCTTTTTTGAACAATGTAATTTGTGCAGTTCATTAGATATTTCCAAATATCTGTTGCAGTTCCAAGTATTTTTATAAAAATTCAACCAAATCCTGGGTAGTTTAAAACGGGCTTTGGACACTTTTTGCGTAAAATAAATAATATGATTGTAACTGAACGTGGAAAATGAATTGCTTAATTAGGTGTGGCGTCGATGTCAGACTGGGGCACATCAGTATCATCATCATTGTAAACATTCTCTGCCATTTGCCAGACTTGCATGATGTTGTCTTCAGACACAGAACAAATGACCCAGGGCTCATTTGGATTCCAACTGAAGTCTAAGAAAAAGAATTTTTGTTTTACCAAATGGCGTTGAATATTACTTACAGACAATAAACACCAAAAAATATATAAATATAAGTCACTTGCATTGTAACTCACGATCCAGGTTAGCAGAGAAAAGCAAATTTTATTCAGAAATATCATAAAAAAACTGACTCGTAAAGTACCTGAAATTTTAGCAGTGTGTCCACCATGGATAAATAATAATTCCGGTGGTCCATCCTCGTTATCTTCAGGTGTCTGTTCTTCCCCAATTTTGCTAAGGTCCCAAACGTGCAGTCGTCGATCAGTCCCCGACGAAGCTAATATAGTTTCGTTATGCGGTGACCACTGCACTTGGAATATCTCGTCCTTATGAGACTCAAAACTGTGCAACTTGAGCTTCAGGTTCCTCAAATCCCACAACGCGACGGTTTTATCGGCACTGCCCGTCGCTAAAATAAACTCAGAATACGGATTAAAACTTAAACAATTGACTTCGGCGGTGTGAGCGTCCACGGTGTGAGATGGTTTGCTGGTGTTATTGCATCTGGTATCCCAAATCATTAGCTTTTGATCGTCGGCGACCGATCCGAAGAGGCTTTCGTGAAGCAAATGCCAGGCGACGTCCTCGACGACTGCTGTGTGGCCGGTGAAGATGGTTTTTGCGTCGATGATGCGGTTTTCTTTGGGTGTGGCGTTTATGTCCCAAAGGCAGATGGTGTGGTCGTCACTGGCAGACAGCAAGTAACCGTTCAGATTTGGATTCCATGATAAGCCGTAACCTTCTTTTTGGTGGCCACGCAATCTCAAGTCGGGATGGCACTCTCCGCTTGGATCTGGCTTGCTTGGATGCTTAGTGTAATCGAAAACTAAAAGAGATAAATAAGTCAATTCAAATTTCAAGGCCACATTAAAGTACTCTTTTTGGAATAACACAATAAATTGGACCAAATATTAAATTGAGTATAAACTGTCCAGAACTTCTTGCTCTGAATGTTATTGCAGAAATTTAAATGTTTAGAGCCAATTTAAGATGTCAACAATTGTGATAAATTTGCAAGCGGCACCAATTTTGGGCGCCAAACTTAAAATGTTAAAAAATTATTCTAAAATTGCAGTTGCAATTATAACAATTTAATATGTAAGTGGCTACACCGGATCTATTTAAATTCCTATTGTCAATTTAAAACGCCGAGAATTAAGAATTTGATTGCAATATTTTTGTGTGCGCAGCGCTGCTGGATCAGTTCCCAATTTTGGGCGCCAAATTTAAAACTGTTGAGAAATTATTCTAAAAATGCAGACATTTACTCATTTGACAAAAGCTGATTGGTCGTCTTTTGTTTCATTTCTGTCATCTTCTGATTAAAACGCCGTCAAATTTGTTTTGTCGTTTTTTGTTTTTATAAATCATTGATTTAACTTCTTTTGTTTTTTTTTTTGAAAGCAAAAAGACAACTAAAAAAAAGCCAGAATGAAAAATAAATTAAAAAAAAAAAACAAAAACAAAGAGGAGCGTTAAAATCAGAGTCAGATCGTCTTTTGTCTTTTTTTAAATGTAGGCATTCTTTCATATGTCAAGTGCTGATTGGTCGTCTTTTGTTTCGTTACTGTCGCTCTTTGTTTTTATAAATCAATGATTGACTGATTTAACTTCGTTTGTTTTTGGGAAACAAAACTAAAATCCCAGAACGAAAGCTAAAAAATAAATAAATTAAAAAAAAAAAACAAAGAAGACCGTTAAAATGAAAATCAGATCGTCTTTTGTCTTTTTTAAATGTAGACATTCTTTCGTTTATCAAGAGCTGATCGTCTTCTCTTTTCTTAGATAGAGACAAAGGAGACCGTTAAAATGAAAACCAGATCGTGTTTTTTTTCTTTTGTAAATATAGGCATTCTATTGTTTGTCAAGAGCAGATCAGTAGTATTTAGTTTCGTTACCGGCAGCAACTGTTTATTGTTTTGTTTTGTCGTGTTTTGTTTCTACAAATCAATGATTGACTGAAGACCGTTAAAATGAAAATCAGATCGTCTTTGTTTTAATGTAGACATTCTTTTGTCTTTTGTTTCTTTTACTGTCAGCCACAATTTCATCAATTGTTTTCTTTTGTCGCTTTCAGTTTTTATAAATCAAGGATTGCCTGAACAAAAGACGAGGAACGAATTTCAATTATTTCTTCTTCTTCTTCAAACACGAAAAAACAGAAGACTGTTTTTTTAATTAAATTAAAATTACATAAAACAAAAGCCTATTTTTTTAATCAAATTAAAACTACGTAAAACAAGAGACGATCAACAATTTATGTAAAAAAGAACGAAACGAGAAAAAACAAAAAAAACGAACAACAACAGAAAAACAAAAGACGATTCTCTCTTCAAAATTAGAACAAAACAAGAGAAATGCGATTTTTTCCTTCGTCGAATTAAAATTAGATAAAAAAAAGAACAATGTTCATCCCTTTTTGCGAACGCAAAACAAAAAACGTGCAACGAATTTCGATGTTTTCTTCATCAAAAAAAAAAAAAAAAAAAGAAAACAAAACAGAGAGCAACCGAAATAAAACAGAAAAACAAAAGATCATAAAAAAAAAAGTTCAATTCCTCGTCAAAATTACAAAATAGAAGATTAGAAGAAATGACACTGACATGGATTTAAATGATTCAGAAAATTCTATTATTAAGAATTGTTTACAGAACTCGATCTGGTGGCGCCATCTATCAGCAAATATTCCATTTATAACTTTAAGCATCGAAGTTTCCAATTTGAAATAAAAAAATTGGGTGAGATGCTAAAGGCCTTTTGAGTTTGGAGTGCTTGTAATTTTTTTCTCCAAAAGAAACAAACGAAAACTACTGCTTTCTTCAAATAGTGGATTTAAACAATTCAATAACTTCCATTATTAAAAATTGTCGACACAGTTCGATCTGGTGGCGTCATCTACCAACAAAAGTAAAATTATAACAGTATAAGCGTCGAACTTGAAACAACAGAAACTGAAAAATTTTAATTTTAAAAGCGTCTTGAATTTGGAGTGTTTGTGTTTGTATGTAGATGGCACCGCAGCAGTTACAAGAAGCAACGAGTAGAAAAGAAACGAGTTTTAATACAAAAAAAAAAGAAATTTAAAATGAAAAGTAATGTTTTCTTAAAACAAATGATACTGAAAAGGATTTAAATAATTCAGAAACTTCCATTCTTAAGAATTGTTTACAGAGCTCGAACTGGTGGCGTCATCTATTAACAAATACTGCAAATGTAACTTTAAGCATCGAAGCAAAAAAAAACTGTGATTAAAAATTTTAAAAGTATTTTGGGTTTGGAGTGTTTGTATGTAGATGGCATTGCAGCAATAATTACTACAAAACCTGCGAGTAGACAAGAAGCGTCTAGATGCAAAAAATTGCCAAAAAAAATTTCTTTTTCTTCAATGGATTCCATTATTAAAAATTGTCTACACAGTTTGATCTGGTGGCGCCATCTACCAACAAAAAAGTAAAATCATAACTGTAAGCAATTGTAAATGCAATAACAACAGAAATTGTTCTCGAGTACTTTTAGAATATCTCAATATCACATGAGGTTAAATAATGTGAGAATACTCTGAGAGTGTTCTAAAGCGGTCAATCGAAAACGCTAGAAATTTTAGACTTTAGATTTGTATATAGTTACAAGTAGCAACGAGTAGATACAAAAAAATTAAATTTCAAATGAAACAAATGAAAAGTAATGGTTCCTTAAAACAAAAGTTACTGAAATGGTTTTAAATAATTCCTATTATTAAAAATTGTCTACGCAGTTCGATCTGGTGGCGCCATCTACCAACAAAAAGTAAAATTATAACTGTTCTCGAGCACTTTTAGAATAGCTCGATCTCTTATTAATACGTGAGGTTAAAATAAGATGAGAATACTCTGAGGGTGCTCTAGAGCGGTCAATCAACCGTTTTGAATTTGGAGGGTTTGTATGTAGATGGTACTGCAACGAGTAGAAAAGAGACGAATCTTGAAAAAAAAAAAAAGAATTTCAAATTAAACAAATGAAAAGTATTGTTTTCCAAAAACAAAAGATTTAAATATTTCAGAAACTCCTATTAATAAAAATTGTCTGCATAATTCGATTTGGTGGCGCCATCTACCAACAAATACTCCAATTATAACTATATGCGCCAAACTTAAAACAATAAAATTTGAATCAAGTGCAGATTTCTGTAGTTTTTTCTGAAAAATTAAATTTAAAGTTGTTGTGGTGGGCCGCTTATAAAATTAATAAAATTTATAGTTTCGAATAACAAAATAAATATGTAGAAAAGTAACAGGTTTAGGTCGGTGAATTTTTGACCTAAAAACCAATTTGCAACTGACTTGCAACTAATTTTTAAATTTTGAAATAATTTGTAGGTTATGTATAATTTATAAACCGAACATTAAAACAAGTTATTTCATTCTGTACAGATTAAGAAATAAATGCAAAACAAGAATTATGACATGAAACCAACGGTCCTTCTTCGGATAACAAAAAAAATGAATAAAATGAAAATTATTTTTTATTTATAGAGTGACCAATCAAAGTCACCTTTTTCTGTATAGATTAAGAAATAAAAAATAAATGCAAAACACAAGATTTTTAAAATGAAATCAAAACAATATGCTACTTTCCCTTTCTTTTTATGTCACATTTCTTGCCGTCTTGGATTTGGAGAGTTTGTTCGTAGATGGCATTACATCATTTTGATATAAAAATTATAAAAAACGACAAAAGCATTGTAAAACAATTTTTTTAAACCAACAGTTTAGATGGCGACATCTTGCGGCCGATTTTTGATTCAAGAAAAAAAAATTCTAGATCTAGTGATGAGCCCCACAAAAAATAATATTACTTAATATCACATGGTAGTCGCATTGTACGATTGTATATGAAGTTAAACTTCCATTTGCACAAATGTAACTCTAATGTAAAATTCTAATTTTTGTATACATAGTCTCATAACCCTCATAGCCAAGGGTGCCAACCACAGGCACCCATGAAATTCACTGCAAGTGCAGGGTCTTAACCTTTCTTTATAATGATACTCTTCCATCAACACAGAATTAATGTTACAACGAGACAAAATTCAACTTACCTAGTACATCACTTGAAGGTGTTTTCGTCGCAATAACACATGGATTCTGCGGCATGTAACGCGCTCTGTTAACTTCACCCTCATGATTGATTTTAATCTCTATCTCGATTTTGCCCGACACCGAACCAAAACCACCGAACTCGCCCTTTTCGTTGTCATAGTGAGATGCATCGAACTGAGCGTCTTCGTTCGGAAGTTGAACGCTTGCTATAAGCAAGTGATTCTGTTCATCCGATGTATGTGTACCCAGTATCAGGCGGTGTATCGAGTGGTCCTTTCCGTCTGGCCTGGTGACATCGGGCAGCCACTGGGCCGTCAACGAGGGCCACTCGAGGGCGTGGGTCATCACCAAGTCGTACAGAAAAGGCGTGTTCTTCTTCCATATTTTATACTCCTCGTTGATGACTCTTTCTTCGACCGCATCATCGAAAGTTTCTTAAAAGGAAAAAAAAAATTTGATGCAAAATGGTGCTTGTTGAATGTTTCGTTGTTTATGTTACTAATTTGATTCTAGCGGGAGCTTTATACTAAAGCGGGGTCTTATTAGATCTTACCTGCATCACCTTTATCACCCATATTCTGTTAATTCTCGGTGTTTTTTGATTGTCTTTTGTGAACGTAGAGGAGCAATGGAGACGCCGTCCCGCCAAACAAAACTGAAGTTCGGTACCAACTTCCTTTCGACGGGAAACTCTTTTTTGTATTACATTAATTAACGACGATGTAAATCGCAAATTAAATGCAATTAGTGATTTGCAATTCAATTTACTGTTGCACATTTAATTTACAATAACGTCGATGTGCAGATGTCGCTGGCGTAGCACTAATTTGAAGTCAGAGAAATGTCGTTGCATGTTGGTGGTACTACTGAAGGTTACTAAGTTTTATCTGTTTCAAACGTTTTAAAGTAATTAATTAGTTTGTGGTAATTAAATCAGTGCGAGGACATTGTACAGGTGAGTAAAAATTCATTACGCTCACCTACTTTTAATGAAATGTAAATGCGTTTGTAGTTGTTTGTTGTGTTTAGTAAACGGCGCATTTATTCCGTGCGAAGTCCTAAATTTTTTGGCGGTGCATTTAAAATTAGTAGATGATTTAATTTAATTATAGTGCTATGGGGTTCTTAGTAAGTGGAATTTAACTTTGTAATGTGTAATTAAAATACATAAATGAACAGAATTTTATAATAATCGTACATGACGCCAATGACGTCACAAGAAAATTCGAGTGCGACCTTGCGGTTGTAAGAGCCAATCACATCATCGGTTTATGGCGCGTAATTTTGAAAATAAACTAAACGTAAATTTAATTAAATTTAAAAAAACAAAAACGTTTTCACAGCGAATATTTATTAAATCCAAATTTCTTACAAAAGAAAATCCACAAATTTGAGAGCGTACTTCATCCTCGCTTACGAAATAATAATGAATCTGTTAAAAATTGCTTAACTGCTATGTTTGCTTTTCGCTATATTCATGAAAATTAAGTAATCTAAGGCACGAATTGTGTATCTACTAAATTGCACTTACTCAAGTCTAAGAATTTCAAATTTTCCATAACAAAAATAAAATAAATACTTTTGCTACCTATAAAAAACCGACACGTTATATACAAAATATTAAAATGCGAGGGAGGCTTCAAGTCGAATCAACGCTGATATTGCTGACACTCGTGGCACGACTCGAGCTCGACCGGAGAATGTCATTTTCCTTCTTGAAAACAGCATATCCGTGTTTGACGAGTTCCTCTGCAATGCTGACGTCATGGTCATTCCTTACGTCGAATAAATCAACTCCAGGTACGGGTGAGCCTTCTCGTTTAGCTCTCGTCTTCTCTCGAATTGTATAACCGTTCATCTTTGCGGATAATTTCTTCCATTGCGCCACGTGTGTCCATTCTTCGAATCTGTCAATCGCATCTTCAGACCACGCATCACCAACTGGATCTACAAAAGTTTATTTTAAGTATCAAATCAAGTAAAAAATTTGAACTTACCGATTCGACTTAAGAAACATTCAATAGCTTGGAAGTGCAACTGCAAAAAGTCAGTTCTCAACTCGTACATATCTTTACAGAGCACTATGTCTGTGTCCCCATAATCGACATAGTACAGTTCAGCTTCCAATTCGTCAGTATTTTCTTGGAACTTTAAAACCTCAGCCCTGTACCTGAATTATTTGTAATCAATTAAATAAAACAACCACTTAGGATTTTAAGTAAGAAAGAAAAACCCCGGCTGTTACAACTAATCAAAGCATGAATAATCTTATTACAATAATCGTTTTATAATTTGATTAGTTGTAAATTTATGCGACTGTGCGTTGTGAAATCAAGTTCTGCTGTGCTTTAAAACTTTTCCTATACATTTCTCAGTTAATTATGTAATTAAAAAAAAATAGTAATGAATATTTAATTAAGTAAACCTACCACTTATTATCATATTTAAATAAAGCAGCTACTAAATCTCCTGGTTGTACCTTTTGTAACACATGAAATGCTCGGTTTTCATCTTTACTATAGTAGTCGGTCATTTCCTCGACGAGTTGGTCGAGCTCGGTTGCTTTGGGGCCGACAATTTGCAACCAAAAATGAGAGGGATCCACCATCGCAGACACATAAACGTCAAACTGCGAATCTGTTTGACCTAACATCAAAGTTAATGAACTTGTATATCGTAAAGGATAATAGAATGTCAGTGATTACCAGGAAGTGGCGAAATTCTTTCAACTTTTGGACTTTCTATCGATGGTTTTGGACTCTCCGCGCTTTTAGGAGGCAATCTTGGTTCTCGCTTCGCCAACGATAACTCCAAGCGTTTCTGAGATGTTTGGCAATGCTCGACAATGTCGTCAATATACGATTTCGCTAAATAAATCTGTTCCTTTGTGCCTAATTAAAAAGCATTGTATAAGAGACAAAAAAATATTTGATTGTTACCTTTAATTATGATGCGTCTCGTCGGAGCAAATCGATCCTCATCACTGACGTTTATTTTCGCCCCTGATAAGCTGCTTATCTCAGTAATTTGTTCTCCACACCTTCCAATAATTTTGCCAACATACGTCTGAGGCACCCAAATATCAAGTGTTTCAAGCAAGGGTTGATTTGCAATAAATTCCTGAATCAAGTTCTGAGCCGTCAGGCAACCTTCGAGGGACCCCTTTATAATGCAAGTCCTAATGGAATTCTGGGGGTCCGGATCGCTGAAGTTTATTTTCGTATTCGACTGTTCTTGGATTAACTTAATGTTTTTCCCGTTTCGACCGATCAGAGCCCTTACCATGTCCTTGGGGACCTTCAGCTTGGTGATCTTGAAGTTGGATGTTTTTGGGATCGTGCTCGAGTAATCGTCATCGTCTTCATCGTTTTTAAACAACAAATACACCAAGTAACCGGCGACCCCGAACAGGGAAATGCCTAAAATCGTCGTTAGGGCTTTCGTGCTCAAGGAAGATCTGAAACAATATTTCATTGTCAATGTCTTCTTCGTATTGAAAGCGACCTTGTTTACATTATGTAACAACTGTTGTTAGAACCTGTCTTGTAATAATAACAGGTGTGAAATGACATAAGGCGTTAAAAATAAACAATTTAATGGTTAAAGCAAATAAAGTTATAGTCATTTTTAATAGTTATTTGTGGGTAATTTCGAAATTAGGTAGCAATTTTGCTTATGGAAACTTGCATAAATATTTTGGTTCACTAGTTTTTAGGTTATGTAACAATCAAAGCAGGACTTACCTCATAATTCTAGTTTGTACCCAAGTGCAACTTCTGCTTAATGTTTGTAACAATGATTTCAGTTAACAATTCATGTATAATACTGATAAAGACCTACATTTGTGCTCGAAACCTACTTGGCATGGTCGGTTGTCAAAAATAGACCGTATCGTTTACGCCAGTGGTCCTCAAAAGCTTTCTTACTTTATCCCTCAATTAAATCTCAATTTCGCACTCTTTCTTTTTAAAACGATTAAAGCACAGGAAGCTCAAGATGTATAGCTCGCGGAGGTATTTTCATAATCTCAATAATAAACCTAAATTACCTTTGTAGTTGTAATCTGTAATTTTCGGTAGGTTGAGAACCACTGATTTAAATTCAATTGTGATTTCACTCTCTATTCGAAGTGGCGCTGTGTACGAAGTAATTTTTGAAACATCACCAACAGATGTCGCATTTTTTAACTGGCGAATTTTAGTGGAAAATTTTAAAAGTTCAAAATTGGAGTCTGTCGGTACTTACTACTAATTTACTTAATAATTGCGTATTCTTTTAGCAGATGGCTCTGTAGCTGTTAAAACATCACCAGTAGATGTCGCATTTTTAGCCAGTAAATTGTGGCGGGGAAATTGAAAAAGTTGGAAATAAAAAAAAAGGATTAACAAAAATCATTGGGAAAGAGATTTTTTTTTATTAAACTCCCTGAATAGTTAACAACACGTAATTTTTTTCTTGTTACCACAGTATTATGTCTTTTACTTTAACCATTACACATATTTTCTAATTTTTTAAAAAAATCCTTTCAACGTTGGAATTGTTTATTTCGATCTCCAGAATCGATTGTCTTTTGTTTTCGCATTATAATATTTTTAAATTTTTTATAAAGGGCCTTCAAAAGTTGCTTTAATTTTTCATTTTGACCCCCCAAAAACCGATTGTCTTTTGTTTTCCCATCAAATTTTTAATTATTTTTCTAAGAGCCTTTCAAAATTTTTAACAAAATTTACTATCCTTTGTTTTCCTATTACAATTTTAGCTAAGATTAAAAAAAACCTTCAAAAAATGTTTTTTCAGCTTTTTATCTTCTTGGCAAGAAATCGATTGTTTTTATTTTCCCATTACGTTTTGTAAAATGTTTTGAATTTTTAATTTCGATCTCCAAAATCGATTGTCTTCTATTTTCCCATTATAATATTTTTAAATTCCTTGTGAATGCCCTTCAAAAGGTGCTTCAGCTTTTTATGTGGATCCAAAATCTATTGCCTTTTGTTTTCCTATTATAGTTTTTATTTCTTTTTACGCTCTTCAAAAATTGCTTTCAATTTTTGATTTTAATCTAAAAATCAATTGTCTTTTGTTTTCCCTTATTCTTTAATTTTTAACTTTTTTAAGGCCGGTCAAAAGATGCTTCAATTTTTTATTTTGTCCCCCAAAACCTATTGTCTTTTGTTTTCCAATCATATTTTTTAATTATTTTCCTAAAAACCCTTCAAAATTTTGAACAAAATTTATTGTCCTTTATTTTCCTATTGTAATTTTTTCTAAGATTTTTAAAAAAACCCTTCAAGGAATGTTTTCTTGACAAAAAATCGATTGTTTTTATTTTCCCCTTACATTTTCTAAAATTTTCTAAAAGCTCTTCCAAATGTTGAACAAAATTTACTGTCCTTTGTTCTGCCAATTGTAATTATTTCTCAATTTTTTTTTTAAACCCTTCAAAAGATGTTTCCAGTTTTTTATTTCGAAACAAAATCGGTCGTGTTTTGTTTTTCCATTAAATATTTTCTATCTTTATTTTAAAAATATACTTTCAATTGTTTATTTTCAATTCAATTGATCGTATTTTGTTTCCCATTGTAATATATTTTGTAAACTTAAAGAAAGACCTTTCAAAAGATGTTTTAATTTTTTTCCGATCCAAAATCGATGGTTTTTTGTTTTTCCTTTACAATATTTAAAAAAAAATTATTAAAGGACCTTTCAAAAAATGTTTTCAATTTTTTTTATCTTCATCCAAAATCGACTGTCTTTTGTTTTCTCTTTTATTTTTTTGAAGCTCTTCGAAAGACGTTTTCAGTTTTTTTGATTTCGATCCAAAATCGATGGTTTTTTGTTTTTCCATTACAATATTTTCTCATTTTTTAAAGAAGTTTTCAAAAAATGTTCTCAATTATTTTATCTAGAATCTAAATAGCTTGTCTTTTGTTTTTTCATTAAATAAACTCTATATTTTTTGAAAATCTCCTCGAAATACGTTTTCGATTTTTTTATTGTGATCCAAAATCGACCATCATTTATTTTTCCATGTAATATTTTTTAAAAAGTTCTTCAAAAAAATGTTTTCAATTTTTATCTTGGTCCAAAATAGCTTGTCTTTTGTTTTTCCATTAAATATTTTCTAAACTTTTTAAGATATGCTTTCAATTGTTTATTTTGATCCAAACTCGATTGTATTTTGTTTTTCCATGGTAATTTTTTTAAAAAGACCTTCAAAAAATGTTTTCAATTTTCTATCTTGATACAAAATCGACTGTCTTTTGTTTTTCCATTGTAATATTTTCTATATTAAAAAAAAAACTGTGTCAATTCAGTTCTTAAAACGATAAAATATTATTAAAAAAAGATGTTGCTACTTGATTTTTAATAAATTTTATACATTTTTAAACAACTATTAACATTTGTGGATCGGCATGAGGGAAGTCAAGGAGAAACAAGGAGAAAAAATATTGAAGAAAATAAAGAATTGAGAGAAAAATATAAGGCACTGGATTTAAACAAATGAGGGTCAACGCATCCGACATAACCTTACTGACAATTGTAAATTTAATATTTTCCAGGAGGGAGGGTGAAATGGAGGCGAAAAAAAAAATAATAGGGAAAAAAGACAAAAATTGGAGAAAAATATAAGGCCTATAAGTTTAAAAGGCTTAGATTAGATGGAAGTTCAAATGTACAGGGTGTCGTAAATTGGAAACACTCAACAGCGATTATAAAGCATACATCTACAGAGTGATTTGTAAATTTTTTCATCAACTCTTACCATGGAATCTTTACGGCACGTCTTAGCTTAAGTGAAAAGTTCGTCATTGCGCTACTTGATACTGTTTTACAATAAAGCTAAGACATCCGGTCCAAATTCCAAGGCAAGAGTTGATAGAAAATTTAAAAATCACTTGGTATATTCGACGTGACTCCACAGCACGCAAATATTCCAATAGGTGGCGCCATTTGGAAATATTCTCTCATTCCGTATTGCCAACTTGAGGGATAAATTCGTTTTTAATGACTTTCTTCAAATCATTAGGGGATTGAGGATTTTTTTTCTAAAAGAGCGATTTTGTGTATGTTTTTAAAATTTATTTATTGCGTTATTATTATTATTATTAAATTGAACAATGGCATCTGTTGAAACTTGCCAATATTTGTTTCTAGTCATAAGTCATAATACGCTAATTATTGACGGATAATATTGATGAACTGACACTCAACAACGCTATCTGCGACGCAGTGTTGCCACGTTTGGCGATTTATCGTCAATAATTGGGCGACTTGAAAAATCTATTTGCAATATAAGTATTTAATCGGCAATTTGACGACATTCCATTATAGATAGAAAACTTAACTGTTTTATTTGACGTAATTTTAATACTTTAGTCAATGTTGATGGTTATTCAGTTGTCCCAGATTGAGTAGGCTACCATGGGTAACTTTTTTATTAGTGACGATAGAGATTTGGTTAAATGGGCAATATTTTGCAGGTTTACGTGTTGATTCAGATTCCGTTGAGAAAATTTGAAAATTCCGAATAGTTCAGATATTATCGCGGAAAAACTGAAAATCGTTATTTTCCTTAATGTCCAATAACTTCGCAAATGCAAAAAATATGAAAAAAATGTTTCATGTAAAAGTTATTATGTTTGATAAAATATAGCTGAAAATTAAGTCAAAATAAAATTCAAGATGGCGCCTGTCAAGATATTGATAGCAACTTTCTTATTTTAAATGGACACCATACTGGATTTTTGTACGATTAAATAGCATTTTTTTTTCGTTTCAACCATATATCACAGTTTTTCTGCGATAATATCTGAACTATTCGGAATTTTCAAATTTAATCTGGGACACACTGTATATTTTCTTTTAATAAACAGGAAATATTAAAACACTATCTTTTACACATACATATTTATTAGTGAATTTTTTTAAAAAATCCTACAAACTGTATGAATATGTGCTTCTCAAAAGTTTACAAAAAACATATTAGGTGATAGAATCCATCACCTAACAAAATCACAGCAGATACATGTCCTTAACTCCTAAATCTAAATTGACCTTTATAAAAAAAAAATTGTCCAAGATTACGGCCACGTTCAGATCACTTAAAACAATTAACATGCAAAATTTTATTTTGCAAAAAAATCGAAAAGAAGTTATGTGAACGCAAGATACAATTTTTGTACTGTGCTACACAAAGGAATTATCAAACTATTGCAACATCTACCCTGAAACTATACTCACTGTACTTCTGTTTACTTTTTAAGTCATAATACTGCTTAAGATTTAAGTAAATTTACAAACAAATTGCAGTATTTAGGTACAGGGAGTTAAACTCGTTAAAGAATCATAGTGGGCAGGCAGATTTAGCAAAGCATCCTCTGCACTTCTTCCAACAGAGCAATTCACTGGCTTCGGCCTGTTCGTATCCACACATTCGATGGGCATTTTCACCGTCTCCATGGTATAAGAAAATCCATGCAATGTTAATTTGATGATGGTGTGTAAAGGGACGTGAATGTACGGTATTTCTTCGTGTGGGGTCTCCAGAAAGTACCCCAGAATGCAACGCAAAACCGCCTGATGCGAGACTGTTAGAATATTGCTATCGCACTCCATCTGGACCAGGACGGGCACCAAACGCTTCATTACATCTAAGTACGATTCTCCTTGGGGATAGCGATATTTTAATTTCTCGTGGTCTCTTAGGGCCAGTTCACGAGGGAAATTCGCTTGCAGTTCTTCGTACGATAGATTTTCACAATCCCCCTAGAAACAGAGGGCAATTACTTTTTGTGTTGGGTTGTTGATTTTCGAGTGTGTTACCGAAAATATTTCGTCTAGTTCTGGCAGGTGCTGTTGAGGGGCCGCTATGCCTGCGCTTGTTGCTTTCGTGCGTTGTAAAGTGGAAGTCCATACTTGTAGGCCGGGTAAATTCAAGGCCTGCACGTGTTTGGCAAGAGCTTGGGCGTAAACTCGACCTCTAGGTGACAAAGGGGCGTTTCCACCAATTCTGCCGATTACATTGAATTCACTTTCTCCATGCTGCAAACAAAAATATTAAAAAAAAAACATTAAATTTAACTTGGAGGTTGGAACCGCGTCACGACTGCCGACGTTTCGTTCTCTATTGCAGAAGAACTTCCTCAGGGCTGCTGCTGGTGGGTGTTGCTGTAGTCTCATCGACTAATGAGAAGTAGCTGCAACACCACCAGCAGCAGCTCTAAGGAAGTTCTTCTGCAATGGAGAACGAGACGTCGGAAGTAGAAGCAGTCGTTCCAACTGGAAGCCAATTCCAATTAAAAACATTAAATTTAATTATTTATTATACTGATAGTGACACTTACTCTACTGAAGTATAAAGTTTGCTGTATTGGTTTTGGAGTAGAAATAAACGCTAATATTTTGCTCTCTTTAGTTGCTGTGATTCCATGTGCCACAACACCCCCATATCCTCCGTCCAGTAACTTCACCATGGGGCACGGCAATTCCCACTGGCTTCCAAGCGATGGTGATTCATACTGTGCCTGATAGTGCGCCATCTTGAAGGTCAAGTCCTTAAGGGCCTGCTCTGTAGCCATGTCCCGATAGTCGACGCTGTACTGAAGAATCTCCTTGAAATTCCTCTCCAACATGACGGGGTCTTCGCAGACGCACTCGATGAACATGACACGAAAGCCGAGCTGCCCGTATGCTAGGTCGTAAATGTCCTGCCTCTGAGCCCTGGATACATTGGGGCCGTCCAAGATGGCCACCTGGTGATTGGGCCCTCGCAGCCACTCGGCTGCGTCCTCGAGCGCCTCTCGAAAACTTTGCTGGCGGATGCGCATTGCAGGTAAGTTGTCGGCCCTGAAGATCTCGTGGGAGTCATATTTTTTTATGTGTTTTCGGCGATATTGACTTATGTCAAAAACTGAAACAAAGAAGGGGACTTTATTTCAATGGAAAACCGATTACCAAAACTACTTTCTTTTTTTATCTAACAATGGCAACGCTTATGCAGAAAAGGCAAAAGCAGAACTAGCGTGGGGCCCTTAACGCACTCGTTAAGACCCGCACGCCAGTTCTGCTTTTATCTTTTTTTGTAGAGGGTGTCCCAAACCACCGAAATAGTCCAAAAATGCCCCTTTAAGTACACTTTATCAAAAAAATTTCTTAATGAAAGTTTTCTTTTTAAATTATTTCCAACTATACAGGGTAGTTCGTCTAAAAATTACAGACCTACAGACGATTTTTTAAATGGAACACAATGTACGTGGACATGGCTTCGCCATAGACTCAAGATGGGACGACTGAACCCAACATATATATATCCAAAAGTGGTTCGTTAAGCCAGTATTCAGTTTCAAAATTCTTGGAAAAAAGTAATTTTGATTGCTTGATTCAATTTGGATGATATTTGGTGCGAGAACCCACAGGCAGGCAAGTCACCTTTCCAGATGGTTCTGGTAATTTGAAGTGAACAGCTAGTGCGAAAAACTGGTTTACCACAACACAGGTTTTGTAATAATTTTTTTAAGGTTAAATAAATAACTATAATTAATGCGACATCCTGTATTTTATTGCATAAAACTAAAAATAACTCGGTAAATACTCAAAGTAAGTAAATTATATCATTTTCATTGGCTATTGAAGGGCTAACCAAAACTTCAATAAAATATAAAGTGTTCCATTTAAAAAATCAAAGCTTAGATCTGTGATTTTTAAATGAACTGGCCTGCACAGTCAGAAATAATTTTAAATTATGCGAAATGGAAACCTGCACAACTTTCATTAAGAATTTTTCAGATAAAATGTGTATAAAAGGGTATATTTTTTATTACAGATGTTTGGGACACCCTGTGTGTTGTATAACTATTTTATTACAGATGTTTGGGACACCCTGTGTGTTGTATAACTAAAGTGACAGTTTAATTTTCATTCGAAAACAGGACAAGTTTTAATAAGTAATTAAATAAAAATCGGGGAAAACGGGACAAAAACGGTACTGTCCCATTACAAACGGAACGTGTGGTCACTTTAGTATAGTACAAATACGCAGTGTTGCCAATAGAGTATTGGTAAACATCTGAACCAGTGTTGCCATCTCTTTTAATATTATACTCTGTTTTTTTCTACAATACCTGTCAGTGGCAGAATTCTAGAGTTTCTGTTGGAACCCTGCTGTTATCAATTAATCAATTTTATTGTAATAAAAATTTTCACTATGATTTCAAGCAAATCTAGATATCACGAAAAATTTTTACAGAAAGTCGCCAGATCTAGTGACAACATCACTAATTTGGTAACAATGTAAATGCGCAGGCTGTAACCAATAGGCGCTTTCTTAGCATCGGAGTAACTTTAAAAGCTAGTAGCTCTAATTACCAGCTCTAGTTATCTCCAGAGAAGCTCAGAGCTACTCTGATGCTAACATGGAAAGCGCCTAATTTCGGTGTTGCCAAATTGTATTAAACGTCCCTAATGGAATGAATAAGTATCGCTTTTATAGTAAAACCATTTCAATTGTAGACATTATTAAAATTTATGGAATAAAATACACATAAAGAAGGATAAAAACTATTAAATTGTAATCACTATAATCATTTCTAAAAGAGAAAATAGAGGATTAACAAATAGTGATAGGTACGTCATAAATATGTGATATTTGTTGAATTGTCCTTTTATAATTAATTGTTTTGTGCGTTCTTGACTTTGCATATGAAGATATTTCATAACAACCATGACGTTACACACATGTACTTTAAGATATTTAAACATGACGACTGTAAATACATTGTAAGATGTATATAAACAATAAATAAAAATTGTTATTATTATAAAAACTACCTACGTCTTACTTATATTTTTATATAATTGAAAAATTCAAAATTCGACTGCGACCTCTGAGGGCGTTTCATGAACTTTCGTTTTGCGTCACGCAATTAATCCAAGTAAATAAAAATATGTGATGCAAACATTGCAAACAGAAACAATTTGTGTGTGTGTTTGTGCTATACACTTTCCTAAAAGTTATAAATAATGATTTCAAGCTCAAATAGGGAAATTTTCGGCGATTAGATGTATTTTTATCCGGGAAAGTCCCGGATAGTAGCTGGTTGTGAAGAGCTTTGACATATCACCAAGAGATGGCGCTGACGTCAAGCATTTTAAAACAGTATTTTTGATAAACAAAAGAAAGGAAAAGAATATGGTTGATTATTCAACAATTTCATTATTGCAAAATTTCCTAAAAACTCAAATCTAATATTATTACTCAAATTTAATATTATGAATTAATATTGTGAAAATTTCATTTAAATTTTTTTATTGTTTTATTCGACCCCGAACTTATAAAATATGCTAAGTCAGGAATAAATGAATGCCGAAATTATAAATTAGAAAGCTTTTGGTGCTACTATACACTTATCAGGGTTGCGACGATTTAATTCAGTTAATTTAAATCAACTGATTTTTTTAATTTAAATCATGATTTAAATCAAATCGTGTAAAAAAACTGATAATCTAAATAAATCAAACTTCAGAAATTCAAATAAAAAGAACAATTTATTGAATGTTAGATTATCTACATATCTAAAACTACCTGCTTAAAAAGAATATGTAGGTGAACTAAACTTAAATTTAAAAAGAAAACAAAACATGGTTCAGGTACTTAAAAAGAGACATTTTAAGTTAATTTTTTAATTATAGTGTTTAAGAAGAAAAAGTAATTTAGCAGCTTTTTCAGTCCCTAAGCGATTTTAGAATGAACGAAACCAAATGTCGAAAAAATCCTTTCAACGGAGGCTAAAGAAGCTGCAGCAGATAATAATTGTTTGATAATCGGGAATAACTTATCAATAACCTCAATATTCCGTTGAGATTTCCACCATTCCAATGGATTTGTGCTTTTAAGAATTTCTTCGTGAAACATTATTTCGACAAATGGCTCGGATTTAGCCTGAAATTTAATAATCAATGGTAGTAAACCAGTGTTGGGGTATAAATCATTTGCAGCATTTAAAGCACAATTTTTTTCACTTTCTGTTCATGTATACTACGTTTTCGCAGGGTCCAGAAGGAAAGCTAGCAAATGGTATGGAGTGATACTCTGTTCATAGCGATGTCTAAATTTTTGCATTTGGAAGCAAATGGAAGCAAAGTTGCCAAATTTCATGCTCATTAATAATACGTTAAGAAATTTGAAATATCTTGAACGGTTTCTTCACAATCGGAAAAAAACTAAAAATTGCGATTTTCGAAAATCAAACATAACTTCTTTATTTATGATTTTTTTCAAAATCTGTGAAAACATTCCTGAAGCCACTTTTTCTGCTTGATTGAATGCCGAGCGTACTTTATTTATTTCTGGAACGATTCGTTTTTCCAGAGCCAACTTCATTTTTTCTTATGGGCGCGATTTTTGTTGTTTAGACAGGTCGATAGCACATTTCTTTCTGAATTCATTGGTATGCCACCGTTATTATTTTGTTTTAATTTTCATTGAAAAAACTGAAATTAGATTCATGTGCACATATTAAGTTAGCTTGTATTCAATTATATGCTGCGTGGCCAAGGAAACGTACACATTTGTTTAATTTATCTGTCATTAAATACAGAATGACGTATTCAAACGAAGAAAAACGTGTTATGTTGCGTATTTTTTATTTGTCAAAACGAAATTCTATTACAAGTGCTCAGCGGTATTTAGAAACTTATCCGGAGAGAATTCAACCAAGTATTAGATATTTTTCCAAGTTGGATAATAACTTAGTTCAACATGGTGCATTTGAAAAGCCAAGAAGAAAGTACGGGAACAAAATTTCTACTGAAAATAAAGAAAACATATTAGCAGCAGTAAGTTGATTCTTGTTAAATAATTCCTAAATGGTAAATACTTAATGTTCACTTTTAAGGTAAACGAAAACCCTAGAACATCGATAAGAGAAATTAAAACTAATTTAGAATTGCCTTATTATCGAATCCACCAAGTTTTATAAAAAGAAAAGATGAAACCATTTAAAATTCACATCATCCAGACGTTGCACCCAGGAGACGATGCTCGTCGATTGCAGTTCAGTCACTGGCTTGCCGAACGAGATGACGATTTTCTTAAGAACATCATTTGGACAGATGAATGCAGTTTTACGAATTCTGGACTTTTTAATCGCAATAATGAATATTATTGGTCTAGAGAAAATCCTCGCATACATTATAACGCAAGACCCCAAGATTGTTTTTGCATAAACGTCTGGGTTGGTTTGTGGAGAGATCGAATAATTGGATCTTTTTTTATATGAAGAGACTCTTACCGCCGAACGTTATTTAAATTTTTTAAATGAACATTTGTTAAATTATTTCGAAGACATTCCATTGATTCATTTAAGGGAACTATGATGGCACCAAGACGGAACTCCCGCACACAACGCTCGAAGAGTTCGAAACCGCCTAGACGAGATTTTTCCAAGGCGTTGGATTGGAACAAATGGACCTGTCACCTGGCCGGCACGATCACCCGACCTTAATCCCTTAGACTTTTTTCTATGGGGAAACCTAAAGAATAATGCTTTTAAACATAATTACAACAACGTGGAAGAACTAAGAAACGTTGTACTTCATGCTTTAGCTCGTATTCCACGTAGAACAATAGAGCGGAGTTTGACAAATGATATCAGAAAACGTGTACGGTTATGTATTGCCGAAAATGGAAATGTTTTTGAACATGTGCTCTGATTTTCTTTCGGTATTCTATTTCTGTACATTCTCTTCGGCGTTTCAAAATGTACCATTTTGAATCAAATTGTTATCCAACTTGGAAAAATATTTAATACTTTGCTGTCGTTATTGTTATTTTCAATTATTCGTTATTGTTAATGTCAATTATTGCATTTTCTATGTAAAAAGATAATAAAAATTTAAGAAAACCAATAAAAAGCAAAAAAAACCGTGATTGTCTAAGAAAAAATCATGATTTTGTTTGTTTTTTTTTTTAATCATGGTTTTTATCAACCCTGACACTTATTACTCCACAGATGGCGTAGCACTTTTATGATTGTAATGTATGCCTTTTAATTGGCTTGAGTAAATAATTTATTTAATAAATATTTTTGTGTTAGTGTGACTCGTTTCACAAAATCTTTCGTTTAAAAAAAATGTACATAAATTTCATTGCGTATTTTATTTTGTAATACAGAGTCTCTTCATTTACTCTTAACACAAGTTTTATAGTTTGGTCAAAATACGTCATTAACAGAGTATACATGTAGTATTTTTGCATTGAATACTTGTTTTTATTAGCTTCTACTACATGCTTAATTGTGCATATTGTAGATATGTGTACACGTGTAAATAAATTACTCAAGTTCGGTAACATCCTGTATATTGAAGAAATATCCTGTAATAAGATCGAGAATTTTCAAATAATCCACATTTTTAAGCCACAATTTCCTTCTAAAAGATAAATAATTCATAAATAGTAAATTCTACGTCGCCAAATAAACACTGATAAAATGATAACAACCACAAAAGCGCACAACAATTTCTATTAATGGATTACAAACAGTACATTCTTATTTTAATAACAATTTACACAGCATATATACAATGACTCTCATAAAAGAATCGATATCGTTAAGCAATTGACGATTTAATAACTAATGAGTTATTGCAAAACTTGAGACCTCAAGTGGAAAGTGAACAAGGTAGTCTCTTACCTTTCGCGTCGTCACCGGTGAAATTCAAGTAGCGTGACAATCTCCTGGCCAAAAGACTTTTACCTCGACCTGGCAGGCCCACCATGGCGATTAAAAGAGGGGCGAACTGACGCAGAGCCATTTTCTTCAAACCTTGGTTCCCTAAAAATAAATTTGAATGAGGTCAATAAACTACCTACAACATTTTGCTTACATATCAAGAAGACGCACAACGAGTTCGCCTTCCTTTTAAACAAATAGCAATTAATTTTATACAAGCTCATCGTCATTATTTACGATTAAAGTAATTCGTCCGGTAACGTCTAATTTGATGATGACATGTTAAGTTGTAGTAACGCAGTGGTTTGTTTTAATTAGACGCCAATTATTTTTATGCAAGTTCATCGCGGAATTCATCGTTATTTTCAAGGTGAACCTGTCTGATAAGGTTGCAATTTGTATGATTTGAAAAATGTCGAGATAATTCCACCTCTGAATGAATGAGCGAGTGAACAATGATTCAATCAGCTTAATTATAAATTTAAAACAATGCGATATCGGAATCACTTGAAAGGAATTTTGTAAGCAGAATTTGATTTAAGTAGATTTTTGGAAATTTTCACTCAACGTGACCGGTGCATGATCAGTTAGTTGTCATAACGCCAGGTATAACATGAATGAACTAATCCCCCAATACCTCAACAATTTTCAGAAACAAATTCGGCCAAATGACCTCAGCACGTGATTTAAACTAGAACACCCACCTATAAGCTACATTCTTTTTTTAAAAATTTTTCAATCAACACCTTGACATGTATTACACTTTATGACATACTATTCCGGAGACATGCTGTTAGCTGTTACACAAAAATGAACTTTGAAACTCTACTAACGCATGAATAGAATCTCCAGTTTTAGAACAACACGTTTTTGGCTTTCGCACGCAAATGCCTAAATTATTTATTTTCGACGCTTATTTGCATTCTGCGATCTTATACATACAATAACAAACAATTATTTTATTATGTTTAGCTTAATGACGCACTATATTTTTTATTTATTTGCTTTCAACACACAAACACACACAATTAACGCTGTTCAAATGTGTACATATAAAACGAAACGAGTAAAATCAAAGAAATAAAATCGCACGTGCACTATTTGTTTAGTTATTGTATCAAGTGTTTAAAATAAAACTTCAGTTTGACAGATTAAACAACTTTCAAAATGACATTGACGTTTTATTGTTCCTCTCTTGTTTTCTACTACTAGCACCACTTAAAACAACACATAATAATGTCATGGTAATTTGACAGCTAACAAATCAAAATGACAATTTATAACCTCAAACGTCGTAAATGCAATGTCATTCACATTCAAGTTTTTTCTCTTTTTCTTGTCCGTTGAAAATTATCAAAAAAACTTGTAATTATCCCGATTGGATAGACAGGTTGTAAAAACAATTTAAAAATCGACTGTACTCTGACAGTTTCTTTATTGACGACAAGTTATCAAACAAAAATAATTTGACAGGTTAAACTAATCAAAGTTTGCACTATTTGCATTTTACCGTCCTTCTATCTTCTTTTTTTATTCACTAATGGTTTGAAAAGCACAAAGACGTGTGTCAACTGTCAAAGCTTGAACAGAACAAACGACAACTAAAAATGTCAAAGTGACAGTTACAATATCGTATGTGCTTTTTGTTTTTTTTTTCTCTCAATTCATTAACACAGTTAAATTAATGTTTCTGGTATTGACAGTTTGACAGATTAAGCTGACAGTTGTAACTTACGTGCAATTCGCCTGCGTTTTATTATTTCTTTCTCGTTTCTTTCAAGCTTTAAAAACACGACTTAAAACAAAGGAGAATAATAGGCTACGATAATTTGACAGGTGACAAATCAAAGTAGACTGTCATTTTGATTTGATAAAGTCAAACATCGTACGTGTCAAGTCTTTCTATTTTCTTCTTTTTTATTCATTAATGATTTGAAGAACACAAAACCGTGTCAAGTGTCCAAGCATAAAGCAAAACAGAATAAACGACAACTAATAATGTCAAAGTGACAGTTATATCATATGTGCATTTTGGCTTTTTCTTCAAAAATAAAAGAAAAAATAGGTCACGATGATTTGACAGGTGACAAATCAAAGTAGACTCATTTTGATTTGATAACGTCAAACATCGTACGTACCAAGTCCTTCTATCTTCTTCTATTTTATTCATTAACGGTTTGAAAAGCACAAAGCCGTGTCAAGTGTCAAAGCATAAAGCAAAACAGAATAAATGACAACCAGCAATGTCAAAGTGACAGTTACAACATCGTATGTCCATTTTGTTTTATTTTTCTCAATTCATTGGCCCAGTTAATTATTGTTACTAGTATTAAAGCAATTTTGACAAGTTTGACAGATTAAGGTGACAGTTGTAACTTACGTGCAATTCACCTGCGCTTTATTTCTTCCTTGTTTCTTTCGCGCTTTAAAAACACGACTCAAAACAAAAGAAAAGAGTAGGTCGTGATAATTTGACAGGTGACAAATCAAAGTAGACTGTCATTTTGATTTGATGACGTCAAACATTGTACGTGCCATGTCCTTTTATCTTCTTCTGTTTTATTCATTAACTGTTAACTACCACAAAACCGCGTCACGGCTTAAAATAAAACAGAATAAGCGCCTACTAACACTGTCAAAGTGACAGTTGCAGTAGATGATGATAATTTGACAGTTGACAAATCAAAGTAACAGATTATAACGTCAAACATCCTCGCTTTTTTCATCGACGAGAAATTTTTACTTTACTGTTTTCAGTCTTCCGAAAAAAAAAGTTTGACAGGTTAAACTAATCAAAGTGACAGTTGTATCGCATATGCAAGTACTGTCCTATTTTCTTCTTTTTAGTCGTGAATGGTTCGAAGAGCACAAGGTCGTGTCAAGCATCGCTTTATAAAGAAAAACACACAGGCGATAGCTGTCAAAATCAACGTGACAGTTATAAAACAGTCATCTATCTCACGTGATTTTGGTTTTCTTTTCCAATTCAGTGTCAAAGTTTCTTTAAGGTTGTTATTATTACGAGTATTTGAAACAGTAACAGTTTGACAGATTAACATAGAAATTGTTAGTTGTCTGTTATTGTTCTCATATTCCTTCCTTGTTGGAACAGAAGAGGTCATGAGAATTTGACAGCTAATAAATCACAGAGTGACATTAACGTCAAACAACACACGCGGCATATCCTTGAATCTGAATTCATTACATACATTGACAGGTTAAACTAATCAAAGTGACAGTGCATTTTAGTGTCTTCCTATTTTCTTTTTTTAATTTCATTGGTATTTTTAAAAAAATAGTATAAAACAAATCCCGAGTGGACTCGGGCTTTGACAGATTAAATTTGTCAAACTTACTGACGAACATCGTGTACTTTGGCTGTCGTATGTTTTCTTTCGATATGCTAACATTCTTTTTGTCTAATTCTATTTATTAATTACAGTCTACTTTGATTTGACACCTGTCAAATTAATATAAGACAGTGATTGTTTGACAGATTGTGGTTTACTGGTATCTTACTTTTCTTTCACTTTTAACTCGTCGACGAAAAATAGCTTTTATAAGTAACTACGTATTAGTGGTTAAATCAAAATACTGACAACTAAACTGTCAAACTGTCAATTTGCGTTTGACAGTTATAATATTAGACATGAAAAAGAATCAAGTACAGAAAGTAAAAAAAAAACATCAAGATATTCTTTGTAAACAAAATTCTACGCCATCCGCACTTACTATTGCAATTTCTTCCTTTTTTTTTTTTTCGAGTAATTGTTTTATTTTATAAAATAAGACAAGGAAACTTCATTTCAACTCAATTTCTTAATCAAAACTTGGAATTATTTTAAAACTTATGTGATATATTAACATTCATTCATCCTTCGAGCTGTTTTTATTGCCTGCTGCGGCTGTGATTGACTTACTAGATGTTTTTCTCCTTCGCAATAACAACAATGAACATGTAATAAGTAAATTGCGTCAGCCTAAATTAAAGCGATGCATAAATTCAAGACTTACCCGCTACAAACTGATTGCAAATGAAAGGCATCACGAATTATTATAATTTTTTTATTTGAGTTGGGGCCCACAACGCGTGTGCTCTCAACGCTCTGATAAACCACGAACTGACACAATCAGAGTTTACGTTCGCTTTTAACAGCGTCGGTTTAATCTAATCAGTCGTGTATACGAGAAGTAAATGATGTTCCTGACCGTGTGTGGTTCATCCTTTATTTAAGTGCGTCCAAAAATAGAACCGCAGCAGATACGACCTTTTTCGCTCGAGAAAATTCAATACAGTCTAAAAATTTAATGGCCCGGAATTCCCAGCATTATTTTTCTATTATTACAAAAGTCAATCGAGACCTAGAATGTCACGGAACCTTCTCACCAGACGGCCGAAACTGACGCAGTTTGGATCGGGGCCAAATCGATTTTAACTCCTGGGATTCTCGGAAAAAAAGTTTATTTAAAAAAAAGTAATAAATTCCCACGCTTGTTTTGAGGCACATTTTTGCAACTCTGCAAAACAGCAATGGAAAGTAAAAAATTAAAAATATTGAGTAGGTCGGGTTTCAACTTTTTCTGTATAACTGGGAGAGCATTTATAATTTATGATCACCCCGTATATTTCGTATCACAGAGATAAATGATCATTGTGCACAAGTCATTAAAGATAAGGGAGTAATATGAGGTCATGGGTGACTAAATCAGTTTTAATTTTTTTGAGTTGAAATTAACAAAATTGAGATATGTACAGCGTGATCATTAATATTTGAAGCTAGTTTGAATTTGACACTATAGTTTCACATATAGGATGGTCACTCGCACTATAAATTGAGTCGACTTATTAAGGCAAGTTTTGCTTTGGGAAATTCAGATCCAATAGAGGGTGTGATTTTTGTCTTTTTAGATAACACATTTATCGCCACCTGAAAGGAAGATGCTGTAATAATTTCGAAATAGCTGACATCTAACGGTGATAAAAGAACAAAAAAAAAGACGACATTTATTTATTGAATCTTCTTCTTCTTCTTCCTCTTTTATTTTAAATGATGAAACATGCAAATGTAAACTTTTATGCTCACTTAGTAATTAATTAATAATTATTTAATTATTGTTGTTAGTTCCGTCTCCTATCGAGGTCGACGAAATGTCATCTATTAAATATGATTTACGTTTTGATATAATTTATTTATTTACTTATATTTATTATTACATATTCGCAACGCCACTGATGACAAGCAATAAGTCGATTGTCGCCAAGTGACAATAATTTAGCATAGAGCAACAAATTTTCATGATCACACTGTACATATATAAGTACATTCTTTATTACATATTATACTCATATATTTGTTACACTCAAATTTGCGGCGCCACCGAAGACAAGCAGTAAATCTGTTAAGTCGTGTTAAGAAAATCGTTTTTTAAGTAAGTGGTGACAGTGATAGTTGAAACTGTCAAACTGTCACTTTGTGTTTGACAGTCAAACGTCAAACATTTCACCTACACTTTAAAAAAGTAGGTCTTTAAATCAAAAGCAGTTTGACAGGTTGAACTAATCAAAGTGACACTGTATCGCATGTGCACTCACTCTATTTGCTTTTTACTGTCCCCTATTTTCTTCTTTTTTATTGACGTTTTGAAAAGCATTGTGGAAAACAAAGCAGAGTTTGACATGCGTAGTTTGACAGATTGAAACTCTCAGAAGTGAGTTACTATGGTGAGCATCATAGTGCACCTTAGGTATTGGATTTATTTTTTTTTATTTGCTGTTATTTTTAAATAACTGTACTTACCAACCAGTATTTAATCTAAGGTAGTCTTTTTTTTGGACAGATTATAGTTTAATGTCGTTTTATTTTCTCTCACTTTTAATTCTTTAACGAAAAGAAATCTTTTTTGAAGTACTCGTAAGCGGTCTTATTAATGGTTAAAACAAAAAAATAACGGTTTAAACTGTCAAACTGTTAATTTGTGACAGTTGTAACGTCACCCGCACTTTGTCAGTCTTTAAAACAAAAACAGTGTGATAAGTTAACCTAATCAAAGTGTCACATGTGTACTCTACTTGCATTTTACTGTTCCCCTACTTTCAAAACAGAGTTTGACATGCATAATTTAAATAAAATTTATTTTTTTTTACTACTAGTAAGGAATGGTTAAAACAAAAGAATGACAGTTTAAACTGTCAAACTGTCAATTTATATTTAACAGTTTTAACGTCAAACATGTCACCCGCAATTTGGTCAGTCTTGAAAACTCTTTAAATCGGTCTTTATAACGAAAGCAGTTTGGCAAGTTAAACTAATCAAAATGACAGTGTATCGAATGTGCACTCTACTTGCATTTTACTGTCCTCCTGCTTCCTGTTTTTTTTTATTGACATTTTGAAAAGCATTTTAGAAAACAAAGCAGAGTTTGACATGCATACTTCGACAGATTAAAACCATCAGAATTAAGTTTATTTTCTTTCTCTTTCAATTTGCCGACGCCCTTATTTTCAACTAACTAATACAAAACAGTTTGACAGATTGTAGTTTACTGCCGTTTAATTTTCTTTCACTCTTAATTCGTTATCGTCAATAAATATTTTTTAAAGTACTAGTAGGCAATGGTTAAAACAAAACAACGACAGTTTAACCTGTCAAACTGTCTATTTATGTTTTACATAGTGCCGCCAGCACTTTAGTCAGCCTTTACAACTCTTTAAATCAGTATTTGTAGCAAAAGCAGTTTGACAGATATAAACTAATCAAAGTGACAGTGTACGCTCTATTTGCATTTTACTGACCTCCTACTTTCTGTTTTTTTTTAATTGACGTGAAAAGCATTGTAGAAAGCAAATCAGAGTTTGACATGTATAGTTTGACAGATTAAAAGTGTCAGAATTGACAATTATAATGGCGAGCATCGTACGTGCACTCTCGCTCTTATTTTTAAATAACCAGTGTTTAGTACAAAGCATTTTGACAGATTGTAGTTTACCGCCGGTCTATTTTCTATTTCTTTCAATTTTAAATCATCAACGCAAAATTATTTTTTTAAAGAAGTACCCGTAAATGGTGTAATCGATGGTCTAAAACGAAACAATGACAGTTTAAACTATCAACTTGTGTTTGACAGTTATAACGTGAAGCTTACTACTCTTAGTGCTTAGTTTTGCAATCACTCTATTTTTTTCCTTTTTATTTTTAAGTAACCATTGTTTTATTTTGATAAGACAAGACCGGCAAAGCTGATTTCAACTGCCTTTGTTAGTCAAAACTTGATACCTTTTTCAAAATTACGTGTATGTTCAAAAGAAAATGTTCAGCACACTTTTATGCTTGGAGCTTTTCGTATTTCCTGCTGCGGCTACGACTGGCTTACTGGATGTTTTCTTCCTTCGCCATTACAACTGAAATTAAATTAAAATTGCTCTTGGTTTATTTATTTATTAACAATTTTTAAATGAAACACGTCCCTACTTCGAACATCCATTTAGGACAGACATCCTGTAGGTGATATATTGTAAGAATTGAACATTTGAATGTTCATGAAAACAGTTAGAAAAATCCTAAATGGAAAATCACTTAAATCTGCGAGAGTTACTGTGCAAAATCTTCATCGTGTGCAAGGTTACTGTTTATTTGAAAGTTGAACGATCACTTCGCTTATCATAGAGTCTGATTTTTGGCCTTAGGGCATATAAACAAATGATTGAGAAATTAATTGCGTGACATTAAGTGATCCGTTATATTTCGAAGGAAATCAGTGCAATAATAAGAGGTATGGATGTGTAATAACATCTAAAAGGCATGGAAATTCTGTAATGTAATCGTTTAGAGGATGGTTTGAAATTACCGCCACACTACATTTATTAAGTTGGTAATTTACGTAGCCGCGGCAGGCAATATAAAAAGCGCGAAATTGAATTTAAAAAATAAATAACAGTTTTTTAAAATAAAGCCTAACAATTTAATTAAAGTAAAATAATTTTGAAAAATTCAGTAAAATTTTTAAACTGGAAAAAAAGTGCTGCTTAATAAACCACAACGAGAAATTAAAGAAAACGATCTCTGAATTTTTTTAAATAAATGAGAAAATCGGATAATTTCGTTAAATAAATAAAAATATTTTCGAAATATAAAAATTTTCGAAATATAAAACAAAAGAACAATTTTGATATATATTGTTTGAACGTCAAAATGACAGACGTCAAAATAACAGACGTAAGAATCGTCAAAATGATAGACGTCAATAAACGTCAAAATGACAGACGTCGAGAAACGTCAACATGACAGACGTCGAGAAACGTTAAATAACAAACGCAAGAAACGTCAGAAAGACAGACGACGAGCAACGTGGTGGCTCACGACCAACAAATCATGTCACGATGACGATGAACGTCAAGGTGACAGAAGTCAAGGTTACAGACGTCAAGAAACATCAAAATGACAAACGAAAGGAACGTTAAAATGACAGACGTCGAGAAGCATCAAAATAACAGACGTCAGGATGACAGACGTCAAAATAACAGATGTAAGAAACGTCACAAAATAAATGTCAATGTAACATCAAAAATTATTTTTTATAAAAAAAAAATTACGTCGAAGAATTAGGTCGCTAATAAAAGACGGACGAAAAACAAAAAGGAAAATCACTTCAACTAGGACGAAAGAAAAGAGAACTATAATAGCAAATCTAACAAAGAAGATAAATAAAAAAGAAAAGAAGATCGACGATTTATTTCCGGCGGAGGGGAGTATTTGGAAAACAAAAGACTAACAAAACACGAAACAAAATTGCAAATAAAAAAAGTAATAATAATAATTATTATAAATCGGTACAAAAAGAAAGAGTAAATAAAAACAGCTGTAAATATTAAGAAAATCGATGAAAATAAACACAAAAGAAAACTGAAATGTGTAAAAATAAAAAATGAAAGGAAGAAAAAGACAAACGAAAAGCAAAAAGAAAAATCACTTCAACCAGAAAGGTGAAAACAAAAGAGAACTGAAATAAATAACAACAAATCTGGCAAATAAGATAAATAAAAAACAAAAGAGGGTCGATGATATATTTATTAAAAGACAAACGAAACACGAAACAAAACTTAAATACAAAATAATAATAATAATAATAAATCGGTACAAAATGAAAGAGTAAATGAACACAATAGTGTAGTGTAAATATAAAAAAAAATCGACAAAAATAAAAACAAAAGGGAACTGAAATATGAACAAATAAAAAATAAAAGGAACAAAAAGACGAACGAAAAGCAAAAAGAAAAATTATTATTATAACAAGGAAAAAATTAGAATGAACAAAAAATCAAAGGCAAATGAAAAACTAAAAAAAAGAAAATTATGGAAAAGAAAAGAAAAGAAAATGAAAATAAAAATAAAAACAAAAATAAAAAGATAAAAGTCTTTTTTGTTTTCTTTGTTTTTGTTACCATTCTTTTCAAATTGTTTTTTTTTGTTTAATTTATTAATCTATTTGTATTGTAAAATCGATTGTCTTTTATTTTTATTATTATTTTTTATTTGATTATTTTTGAATTTTTACTATTTTGTTTTCATTAAAATTGTGTAACTGGCAGTATAGAAAGTGTTAGGAAAGAGTTTATACATGTATTTCGGCCTTATTGGGCCTCATCAGAACTCATCAATAAACCAAATTTTTTAAGGTACAGAGTTCTGTATTTTGTTATCATTACATATTTTCAAATTGTCAATTTAATTGTTACATAAAATCGATTCTTTTGTTTTTTTATTAAAATAAACATTACCGGCCACAACTTCAGTAATTATAAATTGCTTAATTGTATGATTTTTACTACTTCCGGAAGTTAGGGACAGTATTTCTGAGACACCCTGTATATACTATTTCAGAATGAATTATATTTTCCTTCACTTGTTTGCAACTTCTAGCTGCATAAATTGATGAAATGGTCTTTTTCAATTTTGAGAATTTCTAAGAAAATTCGTGCTGTAAATGAATGAAGGCGGGGGGGGGGTATAATTGAAATTTTGCAAATTGTAAAAAATCGCTGATATTATTACTACGTACAAAGTCTAAACAAGTTGTCTTTATTGTCATCTACGTCTAGACTAAATACGAGATAAAAATTGACCTTTTTTTAGAATGAAAAAAAAATGACAGTCATCAATCGCTTGTGATTATGAGTTTGTACTAAATGCGTACGCTAAATTTCGATTATAAAAAAAGTATTAAGTAAGCGATTATTTCGAGAAGGCAATCGTTTATTTTCCTAGAGGTTTATTTTTGGATTTTTTAACCAAAAACACTATTTTAGTCGCTCGTGTTTTCGCTGAATCTCTTGAAATTAGTAGAATTTATCAAAAGTCGATTGTTGCTGGTGAAGACCAAAGAGAAATGCACTCTTCATATCTTTATCAAAGTGCTTCGCTTAAATTACCATTACGATTTATCATCAAAAGCAGAAGCAAACTCTTATTTTCGCCAAAGTTTATTTTTGAACTTTCAATAAACAGTGCCTCGATTTTTTTTTTAATAATAGAACGAGACGACTAAATACGTATTTTTAAAAACAGATTAATGCGATTTTCGATGATGGCATCGCCTCAAGCATTCGAATACTTTGAAGTCGAGTGTTGCTTACTTTTGTCTGTTTGTGGACATGCTTCACTTCAGCAGCTTACTCAAGAGGTATGCAAACACATAACATTTTAAGACAAATTTAACCAAGATAAATCAAAATTATGTAAATTCGAAATCCGAAATTGCTAAATATCTGCAAGTAATCGTGTTATTACAAAACTTTCCTTGAAGTATATTATCGCATGAAATTGTTATTTAATGGCGTGATTTCCAAGTACAAAGTATTTTGCAAACATTAATCTAATCACAGGATTTTTACCCTGTTTTCAATAACACATTATAAATCTTCTACGACATTTGGCAAGACATCATCGATTAAATAATACAATTGGAGGTGTTGCAAAAAAAAATAGGGCGTCACCAAAAACCGCTCTGCCAAATATTCCATGTGTTCTCTTCTCATCTACTAATAAATTTTAGCACGCGATGCCGATAAATTCCATCATGAAATCAATCTGTTAAATACCGAACACTTTGTTGTTGTTGTCGAAAAGGCTTTCTTTGGTCATTCAGTCCTTCATTTCAGGTTGTCCCCCCAGGCATTTTGATTTATTCTAGGCGGAAACTAATTGCGTATTGCAATATGTGCATTCCAATTGGACCGTGTTTGGCAATCACAACAAACCGCAAAAAAGATCGCCGGAGAAAAGTTGCGAAAGTCCATGGACTTTGCGCTCTTGTCTAACCACCACCCAGCACATGCCAGACGTGTTCTTCCATAGGAAACCTTTCATGAAACGTAAACAAGTGCATAATGAAGTTTTGTCTGGACTTAATTTTTTTAACGGATGTTACGAAGCTAAATAAAATCTTTCCAATATGTATAAAAAAAAACTAATAAATTTAATTTATTTACAATAGACGATGTTTGATATAATCATAATTTTCATGATTCGCAATGGCCGTTACCAACCACATGAAAAACACTGTGATGCTAAATACTATCACCGTTGATCAATAGATGGCGTTTACTGTCTCCTAATAAAGACATCATTCTAAATTAAAGACAAAACATAAGTTCCCTCTTTTGTGATCAGATCACTGAAACAAAACAAAACAAAACATTTCTTTCAATTTATAACACGTATTAAAGCAGCTTTAAGAAAAATTGCTGCAATATCTTTCACATTCGGCCAAAAGATGGCGTTTAACTGCGTAACGGACTTACGTCATTCTAAATTTAAGACAAAATTTAAATTTATAAGATTATTCATAAACAATGCAAAGAGAGCGCCATCTCGTAGTAATTAACGTGCACTTAGTATTTTGAAAACAACCGACAAATTCGAAAGTTGCGGCGATTAAAATTAAATACAATTTCCACTTATGTACTTACGTCCGATTTTAATTTATAATTATTTATTACCTCGTGGAAATCAACTTGCAAGAAATACATTATTTCTTAGTCCAAATAAATTGGGAGCAGCGCCATCTCGTAGAAATCAAGTAAATATACTAAATATACATTTTTAATTCCAAAACTAAAATTAAATCGCGGGAGTTTAAACTTAGCGCCATCTTGTGATAATTAATGTAAACTTAGTATTTTGAAAACAACCGCGCAATTCGAAAGGCGTTTAAAATTAAAAGCGTTTGTCACTCTACAATTTCCGCATTTACTTAGATCTACTCGAGTTTAAAATTATTTACAAGAGAAATTGGTGGTGGCGCCATCTAGTGGAAATCAACTTGCACTAAATATATTGTTTCTTAGTCCGAACGAATCGGAAGCAGCGCCATCTCATAGAAATCACTAAATATACTAAATATATATATTTTTTTAATTTCGAGTTCTAAATTAAATCAAGGCGTTTAAACTTAGCAGCTGATTTGGCCAAAGATGGCGCTTGACGACAATGGATTTTATGAATAGACGCAATAGATGGCGCTACATGAGAAGTGACCCGACAATTTGGAAAGTTAATAGTGGAGTAAACAGCTGGCCAATCGAAAGCTGTTTATTCCGCCGTTAATTTTCTCAACTGTATTGCGTAATTAAACCAACGCCGGCAGCGCCCCTTGCGAGTGTTTTGGTCGTTGTGGTGCCCTATACGTTGTAACGTCACTCGTGTCGGTACTTTAGCAATCTACTGGCTTTAAAAATCCTTTCTAAGAAGTAAAAGAATGTGAAATACTAATTTCCATTGTTAATCGATAGATGGCGTTCAGGGTCTACTCAAGATCGACATTTTCTCAATTTTTAGTTACAATCATTATTCGATTTTGAACATCACTGTTAATCAATAGATGGCGTTCGTTATCTACTCAATAGTAGACAACAACGCCATCTACTGACAACGAACGCCATCTATTGATTAACAGTGATCAAAATCGAATAATTATTATAACTAAAAATAGAGAAAATGTCGATACTGAACGCCATCTATCGACATTTTCTCTATTTTTAGTTATAATCATTATTCGATTCTGATCGTGTTAATCAACAGATGGCGTTCTTTACTCTGTATCGATATTTTCTTTTTTTTATATATTATCATTTTTTATAATGATTATTGATTCTTTTTTCAAACAGAATATTTGTAATCCAAAAATAGAATTAAAAAAAAATATGTGAAACACTAACTTCCATTGATAATCAATAGATGGCGTTCACTTGTCTACTCAAAATCGTCTACTCATATCGACAATTTCTTCTTTTTTGTAAATTATAATAATTGTTTTTGATCTTGATAATTGTTTCTTTTTCCAAACGGAATATTTATAGCGTAAAAATTATTTTAAAAAGGCCAAAATAATGTGAAACACTAACTTCCACTCTTAATCAATAGATGTCGTCCACTTGTCTACCCAAAATCGATATTGTTCTAAATTGAAGACAATTTAAAATTAACTTCTTAAATGTCCCCCGTATAAAATTATTATCTAATCGTCCACAGCGAATTGTACACATCCGCATTTACTCTATTATTACACTTGTTGTTATTAAATGAATGAACCTAACCCAGAAGTACTTCATTTGTTTATTAATTAGGTTGGGTCGAAGTACTTCAACGATAACACAGATATTTAACTTATCGGCCCCGTTACGTTCTCTTGTAAACACGAAAGTAGATGCAGGCGGCAAAGTCCTAACAAACCAAAGCAAATAAAGTCTAAATATAAACTTGAACTTTAAGTCAAAACAAAGGAGTGCGGGCGGTTATTAAAAGCGAGGGAATTCGCAGAGTTGCCAACCTACCTTTGTCGTCCTTAATTTTGTCTTCTAGGATTCGATTTTCCTGCCGCCGTTCCCAAAAAAGCCGACACGCTTTCCTTGCAGCGGAAAACGTTTTTGAAATCAGAGCGCGAATCACCGCGTAAAAACAATACAGTTCGTTTCCAGAAATTTTCCCCGGGCGAAAATTTTGACCCAAAAAAATCGAAAGCGGCGGAATTTTTCTCTAATTCAAACAGATCGGCGGTAGCTAAATGAACACCTCTTCCTCTGAGAAATGGTCTGAAGACGTGTGTATGATGAATTTTTTCAAGATGTGTCGCATACCCAGTCTGTATCTTATTTCAGTCGCCAGCTTATTTTTTACTTGTTACGGTTCTCGAGGAAAAACAAAAGAAGTGCCACCGTATTCTTTGTTTAACTTCAATTGTTCGCACCTTGCCAAGTTAGGTTTACGACACCGCTCAGTATGTTGGGTTTGTTTACCGGAAGTTAAATGTATACAACGATTGCGACTTAATACACACACCTTCCACCGTTTCTCATCACTAACTGTTCGAAATAGACGTCGGCTTTCCAGTTTTGTACCGTACGAATCGATGCAGAACAAGCCAAGGTTATTTATAACAAGGTAGGACAACTCTGTGGATCGCCTCCCTCCGACAACTTTAATTACTTTCACTTCAATGAAATATTGTGTTACACAAACGGATGTATATTATAACTAACAAATAAAAGTAAAAAAAAAGTGAGGTGGCTTTTGTATTTGGAAAAAGCTGACGCAATGTCTGTAAGGCTTGCAACAGTCACTGACATGATTTTCCGTAAAAATTCGCGTGAGTACACACACAATGCACATATTTCGTTTAAATTTAGAACAGTCGAATAAAAGCGTTGTGAAAACAAAAGCATTTAATATCCTTGGCCTTGAAGGGAATTTTCGGATTCGAAACGATCAAGGTAGGTGTTGGACCATCAATGTCAATTACTTGTTCGTTCAAAATAATAAAAGTGTGCGATAAACAAAGCCATATTTTATAATTAATTTTATTCCGGCAACTGTTGAGGTAATGTACAGTGTGATTTTTAATGATTGAGGATGATTTGAAATTACCGCCATACTAAATTGTTATCACGTTGGCAATATCCGGTTCCGGCGATCGCCTTTGTCATTTTTCTTTTGATATAAGAACAGTGGTGCCAACTTAAGAATTTTTTTTCAAAAAAGGGATTTGAAATTTTATTTCGCAAAATAAACTAGAAGCTGACAGCTCCTAGAAAACTTAAAGTTGTTCTTCTATATAGAAGCACAGGTGCCTGTGATAGAAGGAAACCCATTTACCTTGAAAAACCACGCCGGCAGCGCCCCTTGCGACTGTTTTCATCGTTGTAGTGCCCTGTCAATCTACTGGCTTTAAAAATAGCTTCTAAGAACTAAAAGAATGTGAAATACTAATTTCCATTGTTAATCGATAGATGGCGTTCATTGTCTACTCGATAACGATATTTTCTCTATTCTAGTTATAAACATTATTCGATTTTGATGACTGTTAATCAACAGATGGCGTTCATTGTCTACTCAATCCAAAACCAGTGGTTATGATAAAGAATCATCATGAAGGGATGAAGGCACTACTAAGATTTTTTTATCCAATAGAGGGCGCACATGGTTTTGATTTAAACATTTTGTGAACGTGAGTTGAGATAAGTGTCGTTTATCTTTTATATTTTCATCTTTGAAAAAAAATGACAATAATATGAAAGTATTGCGTAATTAAACCAACGCCGACAGTGCCCCTTGCGAGTGTTTTGATCGTTGTGGTAATAGATAGATCTCTCCAGATAGCCAACGAGATAGGAACGAATGGACGCTCTAAAAATAGTTTCTTAAATGCACGATAGATGTCACTTGTATGCACAAATTCGAAAATCAAACATTTGTCACAAACCATTTGCTAATTCCAAATCTCAATTGGCTCACCTATCGCTAGATGTCTCTGTGAAGTAACAGAGAAATACTTTTAAAATGGGACCAAGACACGATAATGTGACGAACGATTATAATATGTTGTTAATTCTCCTTTTAAACTTTGCATCACACCTCTTAGTTATAGAATTTGTTTAAATATTACTTATATTTACAGGTTTCGGTTTTCCACTCTGCTATTGTAACAGTAGCGCCACCACATATTTGGTGCGCTGTCTTCAAACTAACACCGAGTTTGTCTCCAAATTGGAGCGTCAAATTTAAAGCATTTGATAAGCCATCTGTCCAGTTCTATTATCTGTGCCTATACGTTGTAACGTCACTCGTGTCGGTACTTTAGCAATCTACTGGCTTTAAAAATAGTTTCTAAGAACTAAAAGAATGTGAAATACTAATTTCCATTGTTAATCGATAGATGGCGTTCAGTGTCCACTCAACATCGACATTTTCTCTATTTTTAGTTATAATCATTATTCGATTTTGATTACTGTTAATCAATAGATGGCGTTCATTGTCTACTCAATCCAAAAATTTGATAAAGTATTGACATGAAGGGCCGAAGGCACCACTAACGAATTTTTTCTTCAATAGAGGGTGCACATGGTTTAGATTTAAACATTTTGTGAACGTGAATTGAAATAAGTGTCGTTTATTTTTTATATTTTCATCTTTGAAAACCAAAATGATAATGATATGAAAGTATTGCGTAATTAAACCAATGCCAACAGTGCGATTGAAAATATTCCTTTTTTCTTCACAATTTTCTTCGAAAAAGATTTATAATTTTACCGTAAATTTATCTTCCGTTTATTTTTGTTCTTTTTGGTTAAAAATACTTTGACATGTTTTGCTTATTTTTCATCGGAAAGTTTCCGGTTTTCTCTCTCTCTCTCTCTCTCTCAATTTGGTTTTGAATCGATCGTCTTTTGTTTCCTTAACTGAAATGTCTTTTGTTCCTCAGTTCTTCACTGGAAGTTCAATCTTTGACTTACGTAAATTTTCAATTTACTGCATATTTCTATTGACACATCCTCTCATATTTATACCGGGTGTCCTACAAAAGACGCCCCAAGACATAACTCCTTTATTTATAGATTAATTTTAAAAAACAAAACGGCAAATGAAATGAGACTAAAAACACTATAAAATGTGGTCAATTAATTATTTTTTTTAGTTACCTTCATGATCAAACGACTGTTAACAAGGCCGAAGGTTGGGGAATCTTGTCATGAGAGATCAAAGGCACCGCCTCGAGCTTTCGCATCTGGGTAATCTGTGCTTTAGATCGTGATCTACCGGTCGTGGTCAGTTAATCAAGATCCAAAATAAATTCTAAAAAACTGCCATATAATAAAATATTAAATTTCCGTGCAAATTACGTTTCGTTAATCGAATCACAAAAATTCAATGATCCAGAGGGGCAAGGGATCGAAACAGAATAACCTCAACGATAGAACGCTATTGACCCGATCAAGTGCCTTTAGTCCAAATTTAATGTGGGAGAGATCACGTTTATTGTGATCTAAAGGTTTATTTTCTGTCGAAACGATGCACTTGGGAAAATTGGGAAAATAATAGAGGATAGCAGGCTCCCTGACAGTGAACAGAAGTAGCGCCATCTAGGGCGAGTCTGGAAAGTACTAGAATGGCTCCATAGGTGGCGCGATCAGTCTATAAATAGAACCTACATCACGGAACGTAACAATAATCAAAAATAAAAACAAAGACAATCGATTTTACAACGCAATTCAGTAGATAAATAAATTTTAAAAAATTTTCCACGAAGAAAAGTGACAAAAAAAAGGAAACAAAATTATAAAAATTCAATAAATAATAGAATTAAAAAAATAAGAATAATAACAAAAGTCGATCGATTTTTGAGCACAGTTCAGAAGATTCATAAATTAAAAAAAGAAACAAACAGCGACAAAGCAAAAAATTATTTGCCTTCCACGTGGTCAACAGAGTCGGTAATTTTTCGGTAAATTCCCAGTGTTACCGGTAATTTTTCAATGTTACCTGCGTTGCCAACATAGTGGAAAAAGTTTTAAGCGTTGAAAAGCTTAAGTCGCGACATCTTGCAACCACTTTATGACATAAAATTGGGACAAATTTTTGTTTCTTTTTTTAATTTATGAATCTTCTGAACGGTGCTCAAAAATCGATCGATTTTTGTTATTGTTATTATTTTTAAAAATTCTATTATTTAGTAGGTCTGTTCCATTCGTCAGGATTTTAAGTCCTGAACCGTTCAAAATCGTACTGGGCACGAGCAGTGCACAAAATTGGATATAAATTTCATACTGCGCATGATTTGAACGGTTCAGAACTAGAAATTCTGTCAAATGGAACAGACCTATTGAATTTTCATTATTTTGTTTCCTTTGTTTTGTCACTTTTCTTCATGTAAAATTTATCTACTGAATTGTGCTGTAAAATTGATTGTCTTTGTTTTTATTTTTTATTATTATTACGTTCCGTGATATGGAGCCATTCTAGTATTTTCCAGACTCGCCCTAGATGGCGGTAGAATCGTTCGCTACTTCTTCCACGCTATTCTCGAAAGAGTGAATCTCCTATACAACATTATTGAATTATTAAAGTTTATGTAATTTGAAATTATAATCAATTGTGGCACACGTTTAAAACAATGGCGGAATAAGAAACGGCGGGAATAGCCATTTTCGTTTCAATGAGTGGAGTAGCATCGAGTAGAACAGATTTGATCCACTTGATCAGCAAGCATTCTTTTCGTTTCCATCTACACTAATCTACCTTCGCCTTGTCGCTCAAGCGCCCAGAAATTGTAGGATCAGTTCATGATCAATTGCGTTTTTGAGGTTAGGTGTTTAATAACTTTCAAATTACCTATCTACGGACATGTTTCTTACACATATACCCGAAAATCATTTATAGTAATGATTAGTTTTTGCCACCTAACAAGAATAACGATAATGATAAATAACCTTGCAGAAAGTAAAGTTAAATCTTAACATTTGCTATTTAGGGATCAAACCGAACAGTTCCTTTCGTGCCAGCGTAGTATCAAGCGGGATCAGTTTAGTTCAGATCACTTCGAGTTCAGATGAAACGAAAACGCCAAATGCCTAGCCTTCGTATTTCTGAAGTTCTTGGCAAAAGAACACACCTATTAAGAGCGCCGATTCGGATGTCCTATCTGAGTATATTTAATCTGTGACTTCTTTAACGGAAATGAATGATTTTTGGATTATTGATTAATAGGCTTGACATTTTTACTTAATAATAATTAATTGAAGCAAAATTATTTTAATTTACAACTTCCGAAGTAACTCGGACGTGTAAACTAGTAAAAAGAGGAGTAAATTGAACTCCATACGTTTTTATTCTCAATGGTGAACTGTGGTTGGAATATTTCATTTCTAATATAAAAACTACGTCACACACACAGATAATTGCGCAATAATAAAACATTCATAACGATTTTAATAAAAAATATGTGAAGTTTATAAAAGGAAAAAGAGTGCAATCGATTAGTTCAACGTTGAGATTAAAAACGCCACCTTTTATTGAAATTGGTTTGAAATTTAATTCAACCAAAAATAAAACCAAAACGCGTGTCTCACTCACTTTACGTTTAAAATCGTGTGATTAAAACAGACTTCCTGCTATTAATAACGCATTAATTTAATCGGTGAAATAATTTTGAGGTGATTCATGTGTCGTTACAATAGATGTCACCACCTGCACACGCTTAAATTGCGAAACGTCAAAATCAAATACCTTTGTTTAAAAACACAATTTGAATTCAGAATTCATTAACGATGAAGCAATTGGCAATTACCTGATATGATATACAAAACTCCGGTGAAACTAACATGTTCCGGCAATGTCATCCGGCCAGGACGTCGACATGGATTTGTGTGGAGACCTGGAAAACTGGATGAGGAATTTACCAAACAAATTGAAGCAAATGTCCTTGATACAGCTGGCAATTCCAGGTGAGTACTTAGAAAATAACACTATATTCCGTGTTCACATTACGTGTATGTTTCAGGATCACATGATAGCTGTACTTCTTCCATTACATGGCGTTCGAAAATTGCACCCGATGCAGAGCCTGTTGTACAACGATTGAAGTTTCTGGGGCCCTTTCTGGGTTTTATCGTGTGTCGTTGGGCTAAAACCCAGGACTGGGACTTAACGCAACAAATCACATCAGGGATTCGATATTTTGATTTGCGTTTAGCAACGAAAAAAAATACCGATAGTATTTATATAGTTCACGGGCAGTATTCTTGCATGGTGGAATCAGTACTTAATGATTTGCAAAATTTCTTAAATGGACACAACGAAGAGGTATGTATTTTAAAGTAATTTTATAGTCTCTTCTTGAATACAAAAATTTTCATGAGCTTTTATTATATAATTAATGAAATTGTTTCGCAAAATTTCGAGTTTGAATCAAGTCTTTAATACTTGAAGAGTGTCATTGAGGAGTAATTTAAGATTCTTCTTTAAAGTTTTGGATAACCCGAAATAAATTGCTGTCACAATGTCTCAAGAAATAGAGGGGGTGTTTTGACTTTGTCTTTTATAAAATTAATTGGAAAATTTCCTTATTTTTTTCATAATAGACTATAAATAACTAAAAAGCTATAAATCATCGTTTTAAACATTGATTAACCACAGTTTGGATGACATCGTTTTTCTCTTGTCATGATTTGTCATTTTTTTCTTCCAGTTAGTAAATCTTTTATTACTTCTTATTTCTTTCTCATCTTAAGTTTACTTCTCTTCTGCACTACTTTTTCAACAACTTCTGTAGTATTTGATATTTTGTAATGTGTATTCTCCTCAGTGTTACCAATGTGTAAATAGCTCTCTCCAAAGTACTAAAAAATCCCTTTTCAACCGAGAAAATCCCTAAAGTATGTTACTAGATTCAGGAATAAATTAAAAAAAAAAACGTAAAACATTAAAAGTACAGTTAAAAGTTAAGAAAACAGAAACAAAAGACGGTCGATTTTAGAGCGAAATTCAATAGCTTAATAATAAATAAAATAAAAACAATTTGGTGACAAAACAGAGAAAACAATACCAATAAAAATTCAAAAATAATCAAATTAAAATACTAAAAAAACAAAAAGACAAGCGATTTTACAACACAATTGAATAGATTAATGTGTTTATATAAAAAAACAAAGAATAATAAAATTTAAAAAACAAAAGACAATCAATTTTGCAATAGAATTAATAGATTAATAATTTTTTGATTAAAAAAAAGTCGAGAAAGCAAAGAAAATGAAGCAATAAATAAATTTAAAAAAAACGGAATAACACATTTAAAAAACAAAAGACAAACGATTTCACGCCACAATTTAATAGAATAATAAATTTAAAAAAATTAATACTTTTTTTAAATAAAAAGAACGATGAGAAAAAACAAAAGATAAACGATTTCACAATAAAACAAAAGACACACCGCAATTTAATAGACTAATAAATTTTAAAAATTAAAAGAACGATAAGAAATCAAAGAAAATGAAATAATAGAATAAAAAAATACGAAAAAATTCAATATAAAAAATAAAATAAAATAAAAACAAAAGACAATCGATTTTGCAAAAAAAATAATAATAAAATCATCCACAAATACCCTACTGTAATTTGGGCACCTGTTTTGGAACAGCCTATATAATATTTTTCATTTTTTTTTAATTCAAGAAATGCCTTCTTGATAATTATATCTTTAACTTGCGCGTTGCAAAAAAAAGCATACCCTATTCCATCGGTTTTGAAACAGCCTGTATATTTTTTTGTTTTCTTAAAAATATTAAATAAATCACATTTCATCAAATGCCTCCTCCTCAAATTTACACATTGCAAAAAGAATCATCCACATATATCCTATTGTAATTTGGGCATCTGTTTTGGAACATCCTTTATGATTTTTTTCGCTTCTTTTACGTTATTTAAAATTTCATTAAGTGCCTTCTGATGCTTATTGCAGTGTGCAAGTTAAAGATATAAGTCCATAAATCCTCTATTGTAATTTAGGCACCTGTTTTGAAGCACCCTATGTAATTTTTCTCGTTTTTTCTTTTGTTTGTTGTTTTTCTTTTGTAAAATTTCAAGAAGCGTTTTCTTGATAATTTCGCATTGAAAAAAAAATCTCCTTTTCTAATATAGAAAAACAAAAGCACGCTATTGTAATATGAACACTTGTTTTGAGGCATCCTATTTTTTTTTTTTTTCTTTTTAATGTTATTTGAGGTTGCAGGAAGTGTCATCTTGATATTTATATCATATGCGTATTGCAAAAAATTCAACTTCGAGTAACCTATTGCGATTTGGGCAACGGTTTAGAACACCCCATATAGCTTTGGTTTTCTTAGAAAATGCTAATTATTTAACATTCACCCTTAATAATATGCACTTTACAAGTTACGGATCGCAAAACGAAATAATTCATATATGCTCTATTACACCTGCTTTGAAGCACCCTATATAACTCCTCTCTTTTTTTTCCTGTTATTTAGAATAATAGTAATTGATAATTACGCATTGCAAAAACAAAATTATCCACAAACATTTGGGAACTTGTTTTGAAGCACCCTATATAATTCTTTTTTGTTTTGGGTTTTGGAACACCCATATATAGTTTTGGTTTTCTTAGAAAATGCAAATTATTTAAGATTCATCAAAGCCACAGATACTCTGTTACACCTGTTTTGAAGCACCCTATATAATTCCGCTCTTTTTTCCTGTTATTTAGAATAACAGTAATTCTTAATTACGCATTGCAAAAACAAAATCATCCACACAAACACCCTATTGAAATTTGGGCACTTGTTTTGAAGCACCCTATGTAATTCTTTTCCATTTTTTTTTTTAATATTTGAGATTGCAAGAAGTGTCTTTCTTGATATTTATATCTTAAATTTACGCATTGCAAAAAAATTATCCACGAGTAACCTATTACTATTTGGGCACCGGTTTTGGAATACCCTATATATAGTTTTGGTTTTCTTAGAAAATGCAAATTATATAACATTCATCAAATGCCTCCTCCTTAATAACATGCACCATACAACTTACGCATTGCAAAAAGAAATTAACAGATACTCTATTATACCTATTTTGAAGCACCCTATATATATTCCCCTCGTTTTTCTCTGTTAAGTAGAATAATAGTAATTGATTGAAGTAGAATGGGTTGTCTATTTTCAATTTTTAAGGCGTCACTTTTTAGGGAAAAAATTCCTTAATCCATAATGATTTTAAAAACACCTTAAAAAGAGATTTATCCTTTAAGTTGGCAACACTGATTCCCAGGTTGCACTTGTGTCTTCTAAATTTTCCATTTGAGATTTTTCTTATTATGGATTATATTCTACCGAGTGATTAAAATTTTTTTTATCAACTCCTGCTATGGAATTTAGATGGCAGCTGGAATTTAGACGGCAGCCATCCAGATTTCACGGCAAAAGTTGATAAATTTTTTTTTTTTTAATCACTCGGTACATTTCATAGACACATCAATTATCAATCATTAGCAGACTTCAGATATTTCAAATCGTTGCCGTGGTTATGCAATATGAGGACCAATGAAAAGTGCCCGTTCATTGCATAGCCAAGGCAACAGTCCGAAATGTCCGAACTCTAATCATTAGTCTTTTTTAAGTGTCGGCCTGGTTTTCTGTGGCCAAATGCATGAAAAATTCTACTTCTTTAAAGCTGTATGTTTTTCCTTTACTAGTGGTTTTCTCAAATTTTAAAATTGTTTGTTGCAGTTCTCTCTTGTCTCTTTCTAGTCATCCACAAAGGCTAAGCAAATCAATATGGTTTTCTTAAAACATCGAAAGTATTTTAGTGCAATATTATTTGTTATTAAAATAAAATGTTTCTATATTAAAAATTAAAAACAATTCTAAACAAAACAAACAAACGTAAATCAAAAGTAAACAGAAGTGTTCAATTATGGGTGATAAGAAAAATATAATGAAAGGCACTTGAATGAAAAGAAAAATATGAATAAAAATTGAGTGAAACAAAGTGATAACTACAATAAACTCGTTGTTTGTGTACAGTAAACTAATATTATTAAAAATAAAGATATGATAAACATAATAGAAATGTAAAGGCCAAAGAAAGCAAAACTTGAAAAATAAGATAAGATAGAAAATAAAGAACTGAATAAATAAATTTGGAAAGTTATTATGGATGTTTCAAAAGAATTAATAACGTATCAAGTATTAAGCAATAATGTATTCAGAGCATAAAATTAAATAAAATGTTTCTATTTTTCAGGTGGTCATCGTAGATTGCCAGCATTTTTACGCATTCCAAACACAAAACCATTTGAACCTGATCGCCATGTTCAAAGACATCTTCGGTGATAAACTGTTGCCCTTTTATTCAAACATGGAGCACATAACTCTAGATTACATGAATGCACACGGCTTTCAGGTGAGAACTCTTCTTGATCTGCTTAATCGTTTCAGTTAAATAAAAAAAACCTCTTTTAGATTATGTTGGTATACCGATGTGCGATACATTTCCCCGAACCATTCCTTTGGCCATCGAGAAAACTACCGAACCCCTGGCCGGAGACGGACGAAGCCGCAGACTTAATAGAAAAATTAAACTACGGCTTGAAAACCAGACCAAAGGATGTGGGGTATGTCTCGCAGTGCGTTTTAACACCGACGAATAGCTTCGTACTTAAAAACTGGTTCCGTAAGCAATGACGCCTCTTTTAATGGTTGGCCCGAAATGCAAGAAGTTTTTAATTCCAGGTACTTTAAAGAGCACATGCGTGAAACCTTTGCAGCCGAAAAAGTACCAATGGTTATCTCAACAGTCACCGGGCGCAGGTCGCTTGAACATCGTTATAGCCGACTTCGTAAGTCTCAATGCTTCCAAGTTTTCACGCGAAGTAATTTCCTTAAACAGGAAGTTACTGACACGCAATTCTTCCTTGAATCAATCTTTAACGCCAGTAGATAGTTTGTAAGTCAGCCTCTTAATTAGTTAATGACTTGGTGATATTATTTTTATTTTATTATGTTACATAATAAATAAACGCACAAATATAGCATAGGGGGTAGTCTCGAAAAAAAAAAGTGATATATTGGCACTATATCTCGTTAATAAAATCGAAGTCTAGGGGAACAGCACGTTTACAGGGCTTTAACCTTCAGCTGTTTCATCTTTGGGGCGCGCTTTTTGGCTTGGCGCTTTTGCTCTTTCTCTTCCCAACGTCGCTGCTTATCCGGATCGTCTTCGGCCATGACTTTCTCTTTTTCCACTCTTCGTTTCTCTTCCCGCCTGGCTGCTGCAGCTTCGGCACGTGCCGCATGAGTCGACTTTAGGAAAGCCTCTTCCACCCTCTGCCTGTTTTTGTCAGCCTTGTTTTTACCTGTAAATAAATTAGTGAGAACCGACGTGATTGACGTGGACGTATATCTACGTGCCTTCCTTAGATAAGCGATAGCGTTTTACTTTTTCTATGCAGTAGAAGACCATGATCATTAGAGGTTTGAGTTGTTCCATGGCTTCGGTCAATGGCTTTCCTTTAATGGGCATGTTAAATCCAAACATCAGAACCTGAAGAAAAATTATATTTTAGCAATCTACTGTACTTTTGAATCTTATCAGTGCATCACTGTCTGTTTAATAAATATAATAATAATAATAATAATAATAAGTTTAATACATAATAACAAAAACTTTGTATTTTTGGGTAAATAAACTTTGTCTGGCAATCCTGAGCAAAATGAATTAGAAATAAATAATTAGGGGTAAGTGGAAGAAAGTGTAAACTGAGGTAATTGGAGACAAAACAAATAACTTTTAATGTTTCTAAGAGAATTAAGAGCGTAGTACTAGATATGAATTAAATATTAAAAAATAAGTTCATGAAAAATTAGATATAAACATAAATAAGGGAAAGATGGGGGTGATTCTAGACATTGTTTCTAATTACTACCCCCATCTTATCCTAAACCTTTTCAGAGACTGTGGTTTTTTGTTCATAAACTTCTATGTGAATTAAAGTCTAAATAAATAAATGATTTGACTATTTACCTTTTGTGTCTCGGGCAATTTAAGTTGTCCATTATCCTCAGGCTGCTTCACCCCCGAATACTGATCAGAAAAGTGTATGTAGTCCACCAAATCCGTAAACTTATTTAGCACAGCCGTTACTTTAGAGTCGAGCATAGCAGAAGTCGCCTCCGCGATTTCGCTCATAACATTAAAACCAGAGGGAATATTGAATTTATCCCCAGTTTTCCTCTCGGGGCAATACACGCTTATATCAGCCATTTCTTTGGACAAATGCAGAGAGGTTTTCTTCGAAGCGACACAAAAAACAAATGTGTCCATGTCTTCTTTATTCATGACGACTTTAACGTGGATTTGATCGAGCATGGGGCGCATCATCCCCGCTATGATCGCCACGAGATCCTGCCGCTTGATGAACTTGAGCTCCACCAGCATCCCCTCGCAGCAAGTCCTACCGCTGCACCAAAGCGTGAAAACGTTTTCGCTTTCCTTAATCACGTTGACGTGTTCTGTGTTCTCGGAAACCCCATCGTCCCCGACTAAAGAAAAGTTGTCTTCGAGCAGTGACTTGTGAGTTTGGAACCAGGTGTTCGCCAGCTTGGTGTTTTTGCTTTTCCCCGTCGCAAAATTCAAGAAGTAAACGACCAACCCGGCGATCATCAAAATCTCCAGCCAGTAACTGTCCCAGTTCGCTCGGAAGTGTATGGGGACTGTAGTGATGGTGATCTTCGGCTCGCTTTCCACTTTCTCATCCCTGTTCTCTGCGTAACCCTCAAACTCGTCCGGGTCTTGGAAGTGCTCGAACTCGGAGTCGTCCTCGATGATTATATCGATCTCGTCGTCTGAAACGAAAACGTCCTCGTCGTCCTCGTTTGCTCTCTCCTTACCGGAATCCTTCGATTGGCTTTCTTCCATCACTAGTTCCTCTTCACTTTCGAACTCTTCGAATTCGGCGAATTCATTGTCGGCGAAATCCTGGTAGTTGTTGGCGAACACTGAGAAGCCCACGAGGATTACGTGCAGGAAAACCAGCACTAACCTCATTTTTACTGAAAAATTCTGTTATATCAAAGAAATTGAAAGAAAAAAATTTTCCACTTCGATTGTAGGTTGACAATTGAGGTGCATCAATTACCAACTTAAAATAAATTTGATGCCAGTGTTACCAATAGTCTTTCACAAAAATCACTAAAAACAAAACAAACTGGGAAAAGTCGAATTAACGTAAGTTCTCGTAACTCCGTCGCCTGGCGTACGATGTTATTGTAATATGCCCACGCGATTGGTCGAAAATCTTTTTGAGTTTCAAAATCGTCCGTCAAGTTGAAGTTTTATTTGACGACAGATAAAGTAAAATAGACTGCCGCTCTGTCTTTGTTGACTTATGTGCATTTATCTCTCTTATGTTTATTAGATTATAAGGTGCGTTCAAAAAAAATCCGTTATCAAGAAGGCTCTGAACTTGCTTTTATTTTATGACGGCACGTCGTAGCTTAGTACGTACGTTGAAACCTTGAATAACTACGTGTTACCAACAGCCTCAAGATTTTGTTTACATCTTCGAGGTATTTGTAATAAAATAAATGTTTTATTTGATTAATTGTTTTTATTATCCATTTTGTAGAAAATCGTAATTAAATGGATATAAAAAGTTAGGTTATGTTTATAATAATCGTATAGTTACGACGTGACTTTGCAAAATTTGCATTTGACATAATCCTACTTGATAACGGTTTTATTGAACGCACTTTATGATATGAGTGATGTGTGAGAATTAATATAAATTTAAGAAAAGAAAAGACGCTCTTCTTTTATCATCGAATAACGGACGACAGAGTTATGAGAACTTACCTTTATACTCCGTTAAACGCGATTTTAATCAAAACAGGAAATGTCATGAATGTGCGTGATCAGTGTTGCCAACTATTGGCGGTACTTTTTCCCTAACATTTGGATAAAAATTCCCATTCATGCTCGTTTCTTCCCTCAAATTGCATTTTAAAGCTATTTACACGCAATTTTGTCAAGATTTGTCCTGAAATTTAAGTGATTTTGTCTTCAAAATTCCCTTTTTATCAGAAATTGTAATTATAAGGCAAAGAAATTCCCACGAATTGGTAACACTGGCAGTGCTTAGTGTTGTGATTTGAGATTTGTTTTTAGTACTACTACCAACATTTAAAAGGTAACAAAACTATGCCAGTTGGTAACAAAATCCAAATGTCATTTTCCACTTGGGTTAAATTGTAATATTGTGCGATCCAATATTTTTTAGATAAGGGAGGCTACGAAAAATGAAATCAGAGTCTCGGCTTGATTCAAAGCTTTTAGTCTGACGTTACGGTGGAGAATTTCGCTAAATTCACTTTTAGTTTTTGGTCACCTGTATATTGGCGGAAACGTAGGGCAAGTTTCAAATTTTAAATCGACTTTTTACGTCGACTTCGCTGACAATTGAATTTCAGTGTTTTTTTCTCAGTTATTATTTTATGAATACAATCAAAAGCAGCTCCATCTATTAAAAGACAGAGGAAGTACTTCACCAAACTAATCTTTCTTTGATTTGATACCAGTTTCAAATTTTAAATCGAGTTCTTTCGTCGACTTCTCTGACAATTGAATTTCAGTGTTTTTTTTTTCAATTATTGTTTTATGAGTACAATCAAAAGCAGCGCCTTCTGTTAAAAGACAGAGGAAGTACGTCACTGAAATAATTAATCTCCTTTTAATTTGTTGCCAGTTTCAAATTTTAAATCCACTTTTATACGTCGACTTCGCTGACAATAGAATTTCAGTGTTTTTTTTTTCAATTATTACTTTATGAGTACAACCATAAGCAACGCCATCTGTTAACAGAAGAGAAATTGAATTTCAATGTTTTTTTTTCCAGTTATCTTTAAGTAAAATCAAAAGCAGCGCTATCTATTAAAAAGCACAGAAAGTACTTCACCAAACCAATTTTTCTTTAATTTGTTGCCGGTTTCAAGTTCTAAATAATCTTCTTACGTCGACTTCGCTGACAATTGAATTTCAGTGTTTTCTTCAATAACTTATGAGTATAATCAAAGCAGCGCCATCTGTTAAAAGACAGAAGAAGTACATCACCAAAATAATTCATCTTCTTTTAATTTGTTATCAGCTTCATATTTTAAATGGAGTGACAGTTGAATTTCGGTGTTTTTTTCAGTTATTTATGAATATAATCAAAAGCAGTACCATCTGTTAAAAGACAGAGGAAGTGCATCATCAAAATAAGTAATATCCTTTTAATTTGTTACTAATTTCAAATTTTTATTCGACTTTATACGTCAACTTCGTTGACAATTGAATTTCAGTGTTTTCAGTTATTATTTTATGAGTATAATCAGCGCCATCTGTTAACAGACAGAGAAAATGAATTTTAATGTTTTTTTCCAGTTATTTATAAGTACAAACAAAAGCAGCGCCCTCTGTTAAAAGACAGAGGAAGTACGTCACCAACATAATTAATCTCCTTTTAATTTGTTGCCAGTTTCAAATTTTAAATCGACTTTTTACGTCGACTTCGCTGACAATTGAATTTCAGTGTTTTTTTTCAGTTATTATTTTATGAGTACAACCATAAGCGACGCTATCTGTTAACAGACAGAGAAATTGAATTTCAATGTTTTTTTTCCAGCTATTTATAAGTACAAACAAAAGCAGCCGTGCTCTGTTAAAAGACAGAAGTACATGACCAAAATAATTAATCTTCTTTTAATTTGTAGCGAGTTTCAAATTTTAAATCGACTTTTTGCGTCGACTTCACCGATAATTGAATTTTAATGTTTTTTTTTCAGTTATTTTTAAATACAATCAAAGGCAGCGCCATCTACTAAAAGGCAGAGGAAGTATATCACCAAAATAATTAATCTTCTTTTAATTTGTTGCCACTTTCAAATTTTAAATGAACTTTAATCGTCGACTTCGCTGACAATTGAATTTCAGAGTTTTTTTTCAGTTATTTATAAGTACAATCAAAAGCAGCGCCATCTATTAAAAGACAAATGAAGTACATCACCAAAAATAATAAATTTTTTAATTTGTAGCGAATTTCAAATTTTAAATCGATTTCTTAGGTCGACTTCGCTGACAATTGAATTTCAGTCTTTTTCTCAATGATTATTTTATGAGTACAATTATAACCAGCGCCATCTGTTAAGGGACAGAAAGAATCTCTTTTTAATTTGTTGTCAGTTTCAAATTTTAAATTGACTTTTTACGTCGATTTCATTGACAATCGAATTTCAATTTTTTTTCCAATTATTTATAAGTACAATCATAAGCAGCGCCATCTATTAAAAGACAGAGGAAGTACATCACCAAACTAATCTTTCTTTAATTTATTGCCAGTTTCAAATTTGAAATCGACTTTTACGTCAACTTCACTGACAATTGAATTTTAGTTTTTTTTTTTTTTTCAATGTTTTATGAGTGCAATTTATTGAACAATGACGAAATTAATTCTTTGCAGTTGATTTTTGTTTCTATTTCCATGTCTTTACTCAACTTTGAAAGTTCCCGGTTGTGGTAAGAGAAAGTGGCGCCATCTATGATAGAATAGGGCAACGATTTCATCACAATAATTAATTTTCGTTTTGTTTCTTGCAATTTTTTAGAACCCAGATTGATTTATTTTCCCACAATATTTTTTGTTTACTGATACTCGACCATTGAAATTAAAAAAAATCGACGAAATTTAAAAATTTTATAAAAATTTTAGGAAATCTTATTACCTCTACTTACAAAATTAAATTAAATCGTCAGAAAATCGGCAAATTTTCGACACGTCTCAAATTACTAAAGCTCAACAAAAAGTTACCAAATCTAGATAAAATCAATAAATTGTCAACACTGTATCCAAGTATTACAGAATTGGTAAACATGAAGAAATAATTTATAACTTATAACTTACAATAAGTTTCCATTAACTGTGACTTACGATTGGCAGACCTGTTTTTTTTTCTAAATATTAAAAAAAAATGTTTTTAATCAATTGCCCTTTGTATTTATTTTATTTAATTATTTTCTATACTGTGCTTACGTTTTATAACTGTAAAAAAGAACATTTTATACGCCGAGTCATTACCAACTTAAATTTAGTGACACATTTCGACGTTTCACAATTGGCACACCTCAAGAGAGATGCGTGCGCTTTTCGAAATTCCCCCTCGTTAATTACCGCTCATTATGTAAATAAATTTAAATAAATGTTTGACGAGTGCGTGCGCCAGTAGGAACATTGCATTCGCAATTGCCATCGCCCATTAGCGGTATTTCGAATGTCAATGACGCTCGTAGAAATTCCGAATTATGGAACGCTGGAACTGGTTTTGGTTTTCTTTTTATTTGAAAATGAACTAACCCATCCGTTCGAATGAATACACACACGTTGTATCAGTGACCTCAGTCTTTTTGCACTAACAGCGAGGTTTATTGCGTGTGTTTGTGGTACGTTGAACAACAAATATGTATTTATTTTGTCCGTGTTGTTTCAGTAACTTATCTTGTTTCCTCTTACGACATGAGTAGTGTATATTTGTAACTTAATGTTTATTTATGTTTTTTTCGCAAATCACTTAAAATTTAAGCCGGAGTATGTGGGAAATTTTTGATCGGACCAATCGCGTTATGAGCAGATAAATAATTTACATAGCGGTTGACAGGTGTGATGGAACGAAATTTAATTTATCATTAATTCTCGATTTTTTTTTATTTTTACGAAAGCCAATATTTGCAACTTGTTTCTATTTTCGATTTAATTTATGAGAAAATTTTAGAAATACTCATTCTTAAAACTATTGACTCAAAAAATGTAGATTGCAGTTTGCGTCAAAAAAAGGAAATTCCTAGAATATTTCCATTGTGCCATTTTTAATTAATTCTTTTTGCTTTTTAATTTTTGCCGGAGCAAATATTAATAAATTAGCAATCATTTTTTTATTTTTGTTTTATTTAAAAAAAAGTTACATGATTCTTAAAACTATTGACTTAGCAATATGTAGATCGTTTTTTGTACTTTCGTTCGTTATGAAAAAAAAATGGAAATTTCTGGACAATTTTGATTTGGCCGCTCGCTTATCCTTGAAAGATTTTGATTGGACTAATCAACAGATAAACAAGTGAATAACGACTAATAGGTGTAATGGAACGGAATTTAATTTTTGAATTAATTCTTGATTTTCTCTTTTCATACAGAAACGAATATCAATAAATTGTAATATTTGTTTTAATTCCACGATTCTTAAAACTATTGACTTAAAAGAATGTAGATTGCAATTTACTTTAAAAAAAGAGGAAATTCCTGGAATATTTCGATTGTGCCAATAGTCACTGAGAGATTTTAATTTGACCAATCGGTCATGACCAGATAAACAATTGACATAACGGTTGGCAGGTGTAATTGAACGGAATTTAATTTTTAATTAATTCTTGTTGCTTTCTAATTTATGCCAACGAAATTATTAATAAATTAGCAACCTTTTTTTTTATTTTGGTTTTATTTTAAGAAAAAAGATACATGATTCTTGAAACTATTGACTTAGAAAAAAATGTAGATCGCTTTTTGTACTTTACGTTCGTTTTGAAAAAAAAAAGAAATTTCTGGATAATTTTGATTTGGCCGCTTATCCTTGAAAGATTTTGATTGGGCCAATCAGTTCTGAACAGAAAAACAATTGACATAACGACTAATAGGTGTAATGGAACGAAATTTAATTTTTGGATTAATTCTTGCTTTTCTTTTCATACAGAAACGAATATCAATAAATTATAATATTTGTTTTAATTGTTTTTGTAATTAATGAGAAAATTTTGAGAATTCCACGATTTTCAAAACTATTGACTTAAGAGAATGTAGATTGCAGTTTACATTAAAAAAAGGAAATTGCTGGAAATTTTTGATTGTATCAATTAATAGTCACTGAGAGATTTTGATTGGACCAGTCGGTTTTGAACAGATATACAATTGACATAACGGCTGGCAGGTGTCATTGAACGGAATTTAATTTTTAATTAATTCTTGTCGCTTTTTAATTTATCCCAAGAAATTATTAATAAATTAGCAATCATTTTTTATTTTTGTTTTATTTTAAGAAAAAAGTTACATGATTCTTAAAACTATTGACTTAGAAAAAAATGTAGATCGCGTATTGTATTTTACGTTCGTTTTGAAAAAAAAAAGGAAATTCCTCGACAATTTTGATTGGGCCGCTTATCCCTAAAAGATTTTGATTGGACGAATCGATTCTGAACAGATAAACAATTGACATAACGGTTAACAGAAGTAATGGAACAAAATTTAACTTTTGAATTAATTCTTGCTTTTTTTCTTTTCATACAGAAACGAATATCAATAAATCTGTTTTAATTGTTTTTGTAATTTATGAGAAAATTTTGAGAATTCCACGATTCTTAAAACTATTGACTTAAAAGAATGTAGATTGCAGTATGTATTTAAAAAAAAGGAAATTCCTGGAATATTTCGATTGTGCCAATAGTCATTGAGAAATTTTGATTGGACCAATCGGTTATGACCAGATAAACAATTGACAAAACGGTTGCCAGTTGTAATTGAACGGAATTTAATTTTAAATTAATTCTTGTTGCTTTTTAATTTATGCCAAAGCAAATATGAATAAATTATTTTATTTTTGCTTTAATTTAAGAAAAAAAGTTACACGATTCGTAAAACTATTGACTTAGAAAAAAATGTAGATGGCATTTTATATTTTATATTCGATTTGAAACATTCCTGGGAAATTTATCCCTGAACAATCTGGAAAGTTGACTTGCCTTCCTGTGGATCTTCATACCAAAAATCATTCAAGCGTTTTTTTTTTTTTGTTATTAGAAAAGTTACTTTTGTTTGCTTATGCTTAACGAAGCACTTTTGGATATAGATATGTTGGGTTCGATCCTCTTATTTTGAACCCAGGAATCTGTGGTTAACTCATGTCCACGAAATTTAGCGACACTCTGTATATGTCGTAACCAGTACCGCTGTTCTCTCATTCACTCGGCATAGATGAAAATAATTTTATGTTATAAAGCTACCTTCAGGAGCTATACGAGAACGCACTGTTGGGACACATGTATAATGTTGATCAAATTTTATTATTGACTTAAAAAAAAAGTAGAAAGCCGTTTAACTTTTGCGTTCAATTTCAAACAAAAGCGTCTCCCGAAAATTTCGATAGGACGTTGGCCTAAAACAATTTTTTTTTTATAGGACCAACCAGTTTTGAGCTGTTAACTATTGACATAATCATAATCATAATTATAATTATAAACGCATTATAGAAATTAAATATTTTTAATTCTGTTACAAGTGGCGGGAGGCGAGATTATTATTCTTATTATTCTCACTCTTCTAAGCTTTTCCTTGGGAATTTCCCAGAACTTGACCTGGTTAAGCGATGAGTGATAACAGGTGACTGATAATGATAATAAACCTGTTAAAAATTACGCTATTTTTTTAACAATGTGTTTTTCCGCGAACAAACAATGCGGTTGACGCGCGCGCGCGCGCTTTTCACAAGAACTAGGTCAATACTAAGCGTTGTTATTATTTATTATATGTATTTAAAATTGTGCCAGTTTTTTTTTTGTAATTTGTTATTGACCGTAACAATGGATCGCATCACTGTCATCACAGAGAAGGGGGGAGAGGAGAACTATTTATTTAATTATCGTTTACGTGATACTTGGATCAGTATAAAGTTGCACGTTTCAAACGCTTTTTGCTTTTCTGTTTTGGTGAGAGTTTAAGAGGTAAAAATACAGAATTAATTAAATTAAAGAAAAAATAAATGACCATTTTTTTGCGTTTATAAAAAACAATATCATCGCGTTTTAGTAACAAACAAATTGATCTGCGGTTAAAAGTGTGGCAAGTTTTCTTTTTCACTTAACAGCTTTTTTTTTGGGCGTGTTTAATACGTGCTAAGTGGAGAAGAAAAAACTCTTAAATATATTATGCTGAACGTCCAGGCGTTGGCTTGAATAATTTACAAGTTCGTCGCCTTTTGCGACCGACTGTAACTTGAGGTCATCTCGGTATCAAGCTCTGTTTACAACATACTCCGAAGAACAGGAAATTCCAAAATGTTTTCTTTCTTTTTCTGCAAAAAATTCGTCAATTATTATTTTTAATTCAAAAATATGTGTTTCAAATTGAACATAGACTCGACCAAAATTCGAATGAAATTGATTTTCAAAGATATAAGTAAAAGTGTTTCGTATTCTACTTTATTCACCTTTCTAACTACGGCCATCTTCAGGTTTGATTTTTTTCTATAGGAATTTTTCTCTTGTTAAACCCACTTTTGAGGATTGTTCAATTTAAAACAGCCTGCGTAGAGTGCTTTCAAATATTCCCGAGTTCCACGTGATCACCCAGATTAGGCAACCAAACTCACGCTTGTGGTAATGGTTAAAAATTTGGTGCAAAAATCGGCCGCCAGATGTCGTCCAAACCTAAATCGCTGGTTGGTAATATTTCAAGCAGATCTGTTACTTTTTATAAGATTAATTATTACGCTGTTACGCCTATGAAGAATTTGCTACATTAATTTTAACATTGCTTTAATTGTATTTGAATTGAAACTCGTGTTTAACTAATAGGAATTTAATTATCTTGATGTTGGTACCGCGAGCAGTATCGTCAAGTGCTTATTACAATCAAAAGTCGCTGATTTTGCTGCCACATCTTAAAAAAGCCGCTAAATTTTGCTACTTAACTTAAATTAATAACATTCCCAAATAACGGTTTTATAACCAGGGTTGATAAAAATCATGTTTTTTTTTAAGAAACAAAAAAATCACGATTTTTTGATGTGTAATACTTCATAACATGTAGCAATGAACTGGAGTATTTAGTAACTTCCCCAGATCTCCTTATTGCTAACTTCGTTTTAGTAATTAGATGTAAATATCGATATCAAACTCGTGGAAAGCAGTGTAGGATCAGGACAGTCAATTTCGATCTCCCTGTACTTTTAACGAAATTGAAAATAGGCAACCCAGTCACAAGAAAGGATCGCGTTGTTGACATTCAACAACGCCATCTGTTGAAACATGTAAAAAGTTTTTTTTTTCGTTTGAATTAATGAATTTTCTTAATTTGCTTCGTTGTGTCTTTTGTTTTTATTTTATTTTTTAATAGTATTGTTATATATTTTTCATTTGCTTTCTTTGATTTGTTACTTTCCTTACAGTTTGTTTTTAATTTATTATTCTACTGAAACCAATTGTCTTTTGTTTTTTATTGGTTTTAAAATATTATTACCTCATATTTTTAAAACAATTCCATTATTTCATTTTCTTTGCTTTTTCGTGGTCCTTCTTCTTGTTAATTTATTGGAAATACATTGTCTTTCGTTTTCATTCTTATTTTTGTTTGATTTGATTTTTTTTTTTAATTTTTATTTTATTTTCAGTTTTGTCACTATTTTTTCCAATTGTTTTATTATTATTATTATTATTATAATCAACTGAATTACGCTGTAAAATCGATCGTCTTTTGTTTTTGTTTTCTTTAACTTCATGACTTATTTACGTTTTTTTTTTTTGTTTTTTTATTTATAAAGAAGTCTGTATGATACATACAGGTATAAAGGGTTACAATTATTAGACAGCAAACTGGTGGGCTATTTGTCATTTCTCACATAATTTTAGAACAAATACCGACCGCAGGATGACGTGACCTAAGCAATTGTTCTACAATACTAGAGTTGGTTATAATTAAAGCGTTGATTTATACATTTTTAGATCACGAGTCGTCATTTCACAATTCGTACTCCCGACTAAAAAGTTGATCTGTGTCTTAAATCCGCGCTTTAGTTATAACCAACACTAATATTTTCGATTTTTGATCTAAAATTGTTAGGCATCCTTTGTTGTCATTTCTCATATAATTTGGAATAAAAAGTCGGCCTCCGGATGTCATACTAGAATTAGTTTAGAACCACGGATTTTTAGGTGATGAGTCATCACTCCGCAACTGGCATACCCGTATATGATCTTAAATCCGTGTCTTAGTTATAACCAACTCTAATATTTTCGAACATTAGTTTACATTGCGACATTAGGGGATCGATTTTTGATCTAAAATTGTTAGGCAGCAAGCTGGTTGCTTTGTCATTACTCACATAATTTGAAATAAAAAGCCGGACTCCGGATGTTATGCTTTGAATTATTGTTTGAAAATACTAGAGTTGGTTATAACTAAAGCACGGATTTTTAGGTGTGAGTCATCACTCCACAACTCGTATATGGTCTTAAATCCGTGCCTTACTTATAACCAACTCTAATCTCTTCAAACAATAGTTTATGTCACGACATCTTGCGTACGATTCTTGATCTAAAATTATTAGGCAGTCAACTGCTTACTATTTGTCATTTCTCATATAATTTTAACACATGACATAACCTATACTGCCATAATTGTTGCGCGAAATGTTTCGTGACGTTTCCATCGGCAATGTTAACCAACTCTTCAATGAATTTTCCCCTAGATGTTAAAATGACATAAAGCAACCAGCTTGCTGTCTAAAAATTTTAGATCAAAAATCGAAAATATTATATAAAATCAAGTTTTCTTGCCAGATGAAAATTATGAAAATTAATTAAAATTGTGTAACTGGCAGTATAGAAAGTGTTAGGAAAGAGTTTATACAAATTTTTTTTTAAGGTACAGAGTTCTGATGAAGCCCAATAAGGCCGAAATACATGTATAAACTCTTTCCTAACACTTTGTATACTGCCAGTTACACAATTTTAATTAATTTTTGAAAATATTATAGTTGGTAACAACTAAACCACGACGGACTTAAGAGCATATTTAGGCACTGGTAAACTTTTTAGTCGGTCGTACGAAGTGCGAAATGATGACTGATCTAAAAATGCATAAAACCGTGCTTTGGTTATATCCAACTCTAATATTTTAGAACAATAGCTTAGGTCGCGACATCTTGCGGTGGGTATTTGATCTAAAATTATGTGAGAGGTAACAAATAGCCAACCGGTTTGCTGTCTAATAATTTTAGATCAAACTTCTGTCACGACATCTCTCGATTGTTGTTCTAAAATATAGTTGCATTCGGAGCTGATAGTTGGCATGACTGATTCTTGTGTTGATGACGCACAACGGAACTTAGAAAATAAGACCTATAGCAACCAGTTTGCTGTTTAATAATTTTAGATCAAAAATTGGCCGCGCGATGTCGTGACCTAAACTATTGTTTAAAAATATTAGAGTTACTTATAACCAGACTTCGGACATTTCGGAACGTTGCCATGACCATGCAACGAATGGGCACTTTTCATTGGTACTCGTATTGCGTAGGTAACCATGGCAACGCTCCGAAATGTTCGAACTTTGATCATAACCTTGAAATTAAAAATAAATATAACCATTTCATCTGACGTCCATGGCGGAGTATATTTAGGTGACGAGTCGTCTTTTTTACGTACGAGTTGTGGAATGATGAGTCATGATCTAAAAATGCGTGCAAAAATTCGTGCTTTAGTTATAACCAGGGTTACAAATTCAGACCATTTCCCGTCCACGCACTTCTAACTTAATTCTACTCGACTGATGGAACTGATACAGTAAGTCAATCGATGCTCGAATTTTTCGGCTACTTAAAGTTCATTTTTCATTTATACGGCGATCGTATAGATCTGAGTTAAGAAAATATAGACGAAATGACGTGACGAGACAAGACGCGCAAGGCTGTTTCATGAATGTTAGAAGGAGATAGTTACATAAAAGTTCTTTGCCTTATCGATCGATCGATTGGCATATAGTAAAAAAAATGACCTGTACGTCATTTTATTTCTCGTCAGTCATAGTTATCGACGTAATTGTCTACCTCCCTCACTTTTCGATCTGATTTGTAGCCGGGAACGTGCGTTTTTGTGATACGTACATTCTGAAGAGTAAATTTTCGCATTTTCTACACAAGCAGTGGACTGAATTCGTATCCCTGGTTATAAGTCTGCACGGAACGAAATTCTTCAGAAAGCCAATTAATTTGGTCACGTGGAATTCGGTCATTCTTGAAAGCACGATACATATTTTCAAGTACAAAAAAACGTATTCATTCCAATCCTTTAAGTAATAACCAAAGCAAGCATTTATAGGTTATGAGTCATTTTTGAGTCGGGCGTGCGCGTTGTGGAATGATGACCCATAACCTAAAAACGCACCTAAATCCAAATAAACAAAACAAAATAAAAGTCAATAACCGTGCACGCCTATGTTCACTTTGGTTACTTTATTTATTGACACGCAAATATCTTACAGTGTCGCCAACCTGCGCGAAACACATTTTCTAAGAAAGCCAGTTAATTTGGCCAAATACTAAAAAAATCAATTAATTTTAGGATTAAGCAAGAACCAAAGCAAGGATTTAGGTGCATTTTTAGGTTATGAGTCACCTTTTTTAGTCGAGATTTATGACCAAAAACGCACCAAAATCCGTGCTTTAGTAACACCTTTTATTTTCAGAGAAATGGAAAATTTCGTTAAAGTTCTACTGACTTTGGCATTGGTAAATTATGTCACGGGAAGCCCCCAAATAAGCTTGGAGTACAATCCGTACCCTCTGCCCTCCTACAATCCAAATCCTGGGCAAAACACAGCGCATACGGTCCCCCCTGGGAAACCATGGCCCGCCAGTATTGAAGACTATAACACGTTCAGCCAAACTTCCTCGACTCGGCCACCTGCGCCGTCGAATCCAACGGTTGAAAACAGATTCCAAGAGACGACTACCCCCAAAAAGGAGACCGCACGTCCAAATTTGGATTATGGAAAACCACCAGCGAGTTTGGAGTACAATCCTTACCCCCTTCCATCATATAATCCAAATCCAGGCGAAAATACGGCGCTCACAATACCCCCAGGAAAACCATGGCCTGCTAACCCAGGAGACTACAACTCGTTTAGCCAAACTTCCTCTGCTCGGCCACCTACAACGGTTGAAAACAGATTTCAAGAGACAACTACTCCCAAAAAGGAGACCGCGCGTCCAACTTTGGATTATGGAAAACCACCGGCCAGTTTAGAGTACAATCCTTATCCTCTTCCATCGTTTAAACCCAATCCTGGGCAGAATACAGCACACACGGTACCTCCAGGAAAACCATGGCCTGCTAACCCAGAAGACTATAACTCGTTTAGCCAGACTTCCTCGGCTCGTCCTAAACCGATGGTGGAAAATAGGTTTCAAGAGACGACGACGACCACCGCACGTCCAAACTTAGACTATGGTAAACCCCCCGCAAGCTTAGAGTATAATCCGCATCCTCTGCCTTCGTATAATCCAAATCCTGGAGAGAACACGGCCCTCACCATCCCACCTGGAAAACCTTGGCCCGCCAATCCACCTACATCGACAACGAATCAGAACCTGAGTAATAGAATTCAAGAAGCGTATTTGGTCTACCCCGAAGACCTCTGGTTTGTATACTTAAGTGATAGGTTTCGCGAAATGATTTCAAACTCCGGTACCAAAGAGACCTTCGTTTTGGATTATAAACCAAGTCGCCTAAATCCCACTGAAATGGAACCGGTGGAAAATCCAGCGATTCTCGGCCAAAACCAGAACCCGCAAGTCATAGAAAAAGACGAGGACCAAGTTCAACCCTTAATTGTTTTGGATCATAAACCAAATCCGCCACCGTTCTACCGCCCCAGCCCCACTGAAGTACCAAGTACCGAAATTCATCAGAATATTGAAAATCGTGTGGGTCCTATTCCAGATCAAGTTCCGCCCTTAGTTGTTTTAGATTATAAACCAAATCGACCTTTCTATCGCCCTAGCCCCACCGAAATCCAACAGCTTGTTCCACCTGGTGAACCTTGGCCAGCCAATCCAGAAGACTATGCCACTTTTGGACAAAGCCAGCCACAGAATGTAGAAAATCGGTTTCAAGAAGCACCCCCGGAACAAATGCAACCCTTGATTGTTCTAGATTATAAACCAAATCGACCTAGCCCCACGGAAATACAACAGATTGTTCCACCTGGTAATCCCGTTCAAAGCCAACAGAATATAGAAAACCGCCTCCAAGAAACTACGTCGATACCCGCGGGGCAAGTTCAACCCCTAATCGTTTTAGACTACAAACCAAATCGACCCTTCTACCGCCCTAGTCCCACCGAAATACAGCAGATCGTTCCACCTGGTAAACCTTGGCCGGCCAACCAAGAAGACTACGCCACTTTTAGTAAAAGCAGTTCCACCAATCCCACTCAAAGTGAACAACAGATAGAGCAGAATGTAGAAAATCGCTTCCAAGAACCCCCGCCGGCACCCGCGGCGCAAGTTCAACCCCTAACTGTTTTAGACTATAAACCAAATCGACCCTTCTATCGTCCTAGCCCCACCGAAATACAACAGATTGTTCCACCTGGTAATCCTTGGCCAGCCACTAATCCCGTTCAAAGCCAACAAAATATAGAAAATCGTCTCCAAGAAACTATGTCGACATCCGCGGAGCAAGTTCAACCTCTAATTGTTTTAGACTACAAACCAAATCGACCCTTCTACCGCCCTAGCCCCACCGAAATACAACAGGTCGTTCCACCCGGTAAACCTTGGCCGGCGACGCCCACTCAACAGACAATTGAAAATCGCTTCGAGGAAATAACCACGCCCAAACAGGAAGGCGGGGCAATCGACACAAAGCCACAGCTCGTTTTGGATTACAAACCCAGCCGTCCATCTTTTCACCCAAATCCTGGGGGCGTTATTGGACAAGTCGTTCCGCCAGGCAAACCTTTGCCGGCCACGCCCACTCAACAAACAAGTGAGGAAGCAACCACCCACAAGCAAGAAAACGAACCAATCGAAACGATTCCTAGTCAAGAGAAACCTTCGCCTCCTCAAAATCAAGGGCAAACCAATAGGCCACAAACTGTTTTGGAGTACTATCCAGTTAATGCTATAAATCAGGGGAGCTCCATTGGGCAAGTGGTGCGTCCGGGGAAGCCCTGGCCCGCAAATCCAGAAGATTATAATTCGTCTAATCTAAGATCTACTCAGAATATTAATGATGAGACAAGGAAGGAAGATGCGCAACCAATGAAGGAAGATTCGCCGCCGATGAAGGAAGTTCCCCAGCCAATAAAGGAAGTTTCACAGCTAACTACAGAAAGTTCTCAGCCAGTGGCGTCAACAACGAAAGGTCTGCAGCCAATGGCGCAAGCTTCCCAGCCAACAACGGAAGATATATCAGAATTAATGTTGTTCACTTCCAAACTTTTACCAACACTCTTGCCCATGCAACCTAGCTCAGACAAAGACAAAGTTAATGATACCTAAAGTGTGGCAGAAAAAGAAATAATAAAATTGGACTCTTCAGGACGATTTAGACTTTTCATTATTTAAGTAAGTGACTGTATTTATTTATTAAGCGAACATTCTCAAATAGATTTGTATTGTAAATTTTCGTGTATTTTTTTATTATGTAGATCGAATTAAACAATTACATTGCCTTGTGTATTATTTCTTAAACAAAGAGATAAATTGACAGGGTCAAATTTATAAGAGATATTCTTGTGGCATGACTTTTGTGGTTGAATTTAAATGTTGGCTTCCTGTTGCAATGAATTCGTTTCCTGAATTAAAATCGGAACATTATGCGATTTTTCTGGAAACTACATTAATCAAAAAAAAAAAAAGAAAACGTCAAACTCTACTGAATTTATACAAAGACAACAAAAACGATTCATGGATGTAGCTTTAACCTGTTCTCATATTTTTGATGTGATTAAGATCTTTTTTAATAAATTTGTGTAATTTTTTAATTATTATATAGGGTGACCAAAATTGTACAGTTCTAGTCCTTTTATTTAGTTAGTGATTTTAATTTTGAAAAGCCATTGAACGTGCTCAAGATTAGGTACGTCAGGTGAGGAACTGATCAAAGGCAACAGTGTGCAATAGAAAAAAAAAACATTCGGGAGTGTAACAGGTTTATGCCGGGTGATTTTAAAATCTTTTTTATGGGTTCTTGCCATGGAATTTGGACCGAATGTCTTAGCGTTAATGTAAAACAGCATCAAGGAGTGCAATGACGTGCTTCTCACTTAAGCTAAGACATGTGGTTCCATGGCAAGAGTTGATAATTTTTTTTTTAATCACTCGGTATATTAATGCCATACTCAAGCTAGTACTACTACTACTCTAATTGTTTTCTTTTTTGTAAAAGACATGCTCCTTCCGTAAACAACTTCTTTTGATGCAAGAAAGTGATGGAAAGGAAGAACTGTTAAAAAAATATCAGTAAATTTTATTTATTTATAGTACATGGCAAGAGTGCAAAACTCGATTGTTTTTTTTTCCGTAAATGACATTTGCTTTTTTTGTAAATAGTAACGTTTATTTTTTATAGTTTTCTTCCAAAAACGAAAGAATGACGAGCCATGGAAAAAGTATGATCGGTTTATATCGATATTCAATTGTTTTTTTTTGGTTTTTCTGTTAGTAAGCTGCATTGTCTTTGCGTATTTTTTTTTAAATTAATTTTAGACTGAAAAGAAGAGCGATGGAAAAAAATCGACCCAGAAGAAAAATAATGCATTTTATTTATTATAATAATAAGCCTTTATTTCGAACATAAGTTAGCAATAAACAGTTGAAACATAGGTTCGAAAAGTGTCAAGAGAAATAAAACAAAAAGAACTTAAAACTAAAAATGAAAAGTGCGATGTCCACTCAATTGCTTTATTTTTCGTGAAAGGGCTTCCGTTTTTTGAGAAAAGCAATTTTTGTTTTTGTAAACCGTGAAAAAAGACTTGGGTATGATTAGTTTATATCGATATTCAATTGTTTTTTTTTCGTCACTCCTAGTAAACTGCGCCAAAAAAAATGAATACGTTCGATTTATTGTGCGATACTCACTTGTTTTTCTTTTTTCTTTCTTTTTTGTAAATGGCATCGGTTCTTCTATGAACAGCAACTTTTGCTTTTTTATCATTTATTACGAAAAACAAAAGAATGATGATGATATTCAATTGTTTTTTTTTTCGTTTTTCTCGTAGTAAATTGCATTACTTTTCTTTAAATTAGAACTTCCAATTTTTTTTGTTTTTCTTCTAAAAAGAAAAGAGTAACAGGAAAATCAAAGTGCGACAGTGCAATGCTCAGTTGTTCTCTTTTTTCTTTTTTTTTTCGTAAACGGCATTAATTCTTTTGTTAGTAGCAACAAAACAAAAGAAGACAATGAAAAAAGCCGTTGAAAAAAGTTGTTATAATTAGGTATGATTATTTTATATCGATATTCAATTGTTTTTTTTTTAATTTTTCCTGTAGTGAACTTTTTCTGTATATTAGAACTTCTATTTTTTTGTTTTCTTTCACTAAAGAAAAATGAATAAATTTGATTTATTAAATCGTGTCAGTGCGATGCTCACTTGTTTTTCTTCTTTTTTTTTTCGTAAACGGCATCAGTTCTTTTGTTACTAGCAACTTTTGTTTTTTTTTATAATTAATTTCGAAAAACAAAAGAAGGTGATGAGAACAAACCGTGAAAAAAGATATTCAATTGTTTTTTTAATATTTTTCTCGTAGTAAACTGTATATCAGAACATTTATTTTTATGTTTTTCTTCTAAAAACAAAAGAGTAACAAGAAAACAAAAGTGCATCAAGGAAAAATGAATACGTTTGATTTATTATATTATGACAGTGCGTTGCTCAATTGTTTTTCTTTTTTCTTTTCGTACACCGCGTCAGTTCATTTCGTGAGCAGCAACTTTTGCATTTGTAATTTATTTCAAAAAACAAAAAAAAATGATGAGGAGGACAAATCATTAAAGAAGACTTATTTGCATTAAATTGATATTCAATTATTTTCATTTTTCTCCTAGTAATTATTGCACAAAAAAAATTAAAAAAAAATTGATTTATTGATCGTGATAGTACGTTAATCAATTGTTTTCCAGGAACTTTGGTTTTTTTTAAATTTATTTCGAAAAACAAATGCGTAACGAAGAGAAAAAACTAAAGAACGTAATTTTATTTTTATCGCCGCAACATAATTTTACTTATTTTTATTTTTTAAATTTCTTTTTCGTAGTATTTGTAACTTTCATTGAATTGGCCGCGGGTTGGAACTGTCTCACACTGCTTCTACTGCCGACGTTTCGTTCTCCATTGCAAAAAAAATAACACTCTGATAAGTTTACTAAATTGCATTTAAGTATTAATAATAATAAACGTTTTGGAAACAAAAAAAAATTACGAGTTCGTAAATTTAAGTTTGGCCACCCGGTATATTATTCTCGTACTGAATTTAAATTTGGCGCGCTTTCTTAATATTTCTCATGGTCAACTGCATTCCTTTTCCGCATTGGAATTATTAATTAATTTTCTTCTGAAAAGAAATCAAAGAGTAACGAAAAAAAACTGTGTCAAATAAAATGAGTATACAGGGAGATGAACATTGATTGTCCTGATCCTACACTGCTTCCCACGAGCTTCATGTCGATATTTACATCCAATCTGGGGAAGTTACTAGATATCTCAAGATCTTGTTGACAGTTCATTGCTGTTCATTCATGAAAAATGGTTTAATTATGTCTTTTATTAATTAGGTTATGTTTGGATGTAAGTTTCAACAATGTTCTATGCACGCTAGTGCTTCTCGTTCTAACTTTCACGTGATAGATGTAAATATTGATATCAAGCTCACGGAAAGTTGTGTAGGATCAGGACAACCAATTCCGATCTCCCTGTATTTGATTTATTATATCGTGACAGTGCGATAGATTCTCAATTGTTTTTTTTTTAATTTATTGTAAACGGCTCGGTTTTTTTTGTCACAATTTTTGCAAAATTGTTAAAAAAAATGAAGACATCGCGTTGCTTAGATTTTCAATTGTTTTTTTTTCTTAATTTATTGTAAACGGCTCGGTTTCTTTCGAGTAAGAATTTTTGCTTTTTATAGTTAATTTCGAAAACCAAAAAAAAGAGAGGAAGAAAAAAATTAAAGAACGTAATTTTCAGAAAAACCAACAGCGATAAATTTCCTAATTTGTATTCATTTATTAAGTCATAATCTTGATGTATTATCGAAATCGTTACGCAAATAAAAAAATTACAAGTTCGTATTTGTTAGTTTTGTTCACCCCCCCCCCCCCGTATGTTAATCCAGCCCCAATTTCAAATTTGGCGCACGTTCTTCAACCCCCATCGATAAGCGGTCGGTGCGGCAGCGCGCCTAACTTATCGACTCAGATAAAATGAACACCTCCCAAGAGTAGTGGCGTCAACGTTCGTGTAATGTCAAAAAATTGTTTAAAAAATGAAGTGACAGTGCGATGCTTAGATTCTCAGTTGTTTTTTTTTAATTGTAAACGGCTCGGTTTTTTTCGAGTAAGAATTTTTGTTTTTTTGTAATTAATTTCGAAAATCAAAAAAAAGAGACGAAGAAAAAAATTAAAGAACGTAATTTTCCGAAAAAACAAAGTTCCTAATTTGCCTTCATTTATTAAGTCATAACCTTGATGTATTATCGAAATCGTTTCGCAAATAAAAAAATTACAAGTTCGTATTTGTTAGTTTTGTTCACCTCCCCCCCCCCCCCCCCCGTATGTTAATCCAGCCCCGATTTCAAATTTGGCGCTTTCTTCAACCGCCATCGATAAGCGATCGGGTACGGCAGCGCGCCTAACTTATCGACTCAGATAAAATGAACACCTCCCATGAGTAGTGGGCGTCAATGTTCGTGTAATGTCAAAAATTGTTTAAAAAATGAAGTGACAATGCGATGCTTAGATTCTCAATTGTTTTTTCTTATTTATTGTAAATGGCTCGGCTTTTTCCAAGTAAGAATTTTTGCTTTTTATAATTAATTTCGAAAACAAAAAAAAAGAGACGAAGAAAAAGAAATTAGAGAACGCAATTTGTATTATTGAAATCGTTTCGCAAATAAAAAAATTACAAGTTCGTGCTTATTAGTTTGGTTCACCCGGTATGTTAAACCCGTGCCGATTTTAAATTCGGCGCGCGTTCCTTAATCGCCATCGATAAGCGGTCGGTGCGGCAGCGCGCCTAACTTATCGACTCAGATAAAATGAACACCTCCCATGAGTAGTGGCCGTCAACGTTCGTTTAATGTCAAAATTGTTTAAAAAATTAAGTGTTAAAACTAGTTACAATGATTTTATTAGAAATAAACAATAGGGTAGTCGAGGAAACTTTAAGCGTGAAGATAAAAAACGCACAAGCTAGGTAAGTGGACAGTTAAAGCGATCGTGCACCCGGTTTTTAGGATGGGCATGTTGTTATCTATAGATATGATGTGTTCCTTGCGTTTATTTCCTCAAGTACGAAACCGATATCGCCTTTCCCGTCCGCTCCTTTTCGCCGCGAGATAAAACTTCGCCCTGAATTTGCCTCAAATGAGTCAGATCCTACTATTTATGTCACACACTGTGTTTATGTGTCATCTTTTGACATGAATGTTTAGGAAATCAAATGATATTTTGCCGTGTGTTTTAGTGTAAAAAATGAGTCAATAGATATAACAGTCGCTGATTTTGACGGTGTTTTGTACCATATATCAAATTTACATGGTGATAAAACTAAAATTAGGGTGAGTATGGTGGTGGCCTTAAGGCTCTATGGTTTTATTAACTTTCGCCTTCCTTCCTTGCTTGCAGATAAGTATAAGTCTTAAGTTTTATAAGGAATTGCAAGAGCACGGCGCAGATGAGTTGTTAAAACGCGTCTACGGGCCGCTTTTGATCCCTCCCGAAGACGGTTACAATGTTTCTGTTTTGATAGATTTGGAGAACATACCCAATGATTGGCCCGAGGTTGTTAAAAAAGTCGGATTACTCAAGCGTAATTGCTTCGCGTCCGTTTTTGAAAAGTATTTCGATTTCCAAGAGAAAGGAGACGAGGGACAGAAGAGAGCCGTCATACACTATCGGACAGATGAGACTCTGTAAGTTTTTTTTTATAAAACCTGTCAAATGTTTCTGATGTTGGTACCTCTTACCTAAATTCTAGGAAATTAAAAAAAATTCTGTTCTACATTTAGTGGTAAAAGCAGAGTTCCAACCTAGAAACCCTAAGATTTTGATACCGATAGGTATTATCTGAGGTTTTTCTTTTGTAGGTACGTCGAGGCGAAAGCCGATCGTGTTACAGTCGTGTTTTCGACACGGTTTCGCGATGAAGACGACGTCATAATCGGTAAAGTGTTCATGCAGGAATTGAAGGAGGGATTGAGAGCGTCGCACACGGCACCGCCCGTCCTGTTTAGTCACAGGGAGCCGCCGCGAGAGTTGCAAAACACGGATGCTAAAGTCGATAATAACGTAGGATATGTGACTTTTGTGTTGTTCCCAAGACACACAGCGAGGAACACTCGGGATAACACAATTAACTTGATACACATGTTTAGACATTACTTGCACTATCATATAAAATGTTCCAAAGCGTATATTCACAGTCGGATGAGAGCTAAGACGTCGGACTTCTTGAAAGTGTTGAACAGAGCCAGACCAGAGAACAAATCGACCGATAAGAAAACTATTACGTAAGCTTGTTTCGTCTCTATTTTGTGCAGCAGGTTTTTAAACTGTAGTTTTTTGTTGCAGGGGTAGAACTTTTATCCGGAGAGATTGATGAGCAAAAAATTTAGTTTCCGCCAAGTTGTAAGATTCAGCTCAAAATAAAATAAAACACTAAAAAAGAGAGTAACTGCCTTGGTTTCAAACAAAAAAAAGAAAAACCATTGCACATTCATGTTTCATTCATTTTATTTTTAAGCTTTTTAATTAAATTTTTTTTTCTATGTATAAAACTATTTAAATATATAATCCGTTTATTTAACTTAATTTCTATTTTTTTTTTATTGCTTTTGTGACGTTTTTATACAATTCATTATAAAATCTATTTTATTTTGAGGCCATTCTTTTATTGCTGTTTCATTTTTCTAACCGTGGAAGTAAAATTTAAATAGAAAATATAATTTACACCAAAAATATTTATGTACATACATACTTCCACCAGATGTGATCTACGTCAAATATATTTTTATTAACTTTTATTTTATTGTTTGGTTTCTTTACTTTTTTTTATTGTTTTTCTGGATTACGTCGTGGAAGTAACAATAAAATTATTTCAACCAAAAAAAACAGCGACTTCCATCAGATGTAATCCAAGTCAAAACGTTCTCTTTTTTTTGTGCGTGTATAAACGTAACATGCTGGTGCAATCCAGGAATGTAAATATCGATCAACTTTTTAAAAATGTGCTTCCTGTAAAATACTAAACACGAGCACCACATTTTTCCGTTGTTGTTTCACCGCTCACTACGACTTTCCTCAAACAAAAACCCGCTTACTTTACTCCTTTGAAGAATATTATATTTTTTAATAAAGCGTTCCAGTTCTTAAAATACACCGTACAGTGAAATTTTCGGCCAAAATAATCTAGTTACACACACTTTTTGAATAAAACAATTTAACGCGGTAGGAATTTGTACAGAAATTTCGATGTATGGGGGGGAGGGAGGAGACAGTTTTCTCAACAAACCCAACTGAATACTTGCTTCAATTTTATTTTAGAAGTTCTGTTGTACGCTGAACAAATTAATAATTAATAACTTTGTAAAATATGGTTGCATATTTCAAAGCGGACATAATGGTTGTTCTTGAATTTTCAATGAAATAAAATGTTATTTTAAAAAAAGTCTCCTACGTTATTTTCAAACCCCACGCTTTTAATGTGTTCAAAAACGTGATCGGAAATTTATGTCCAAGTTATAGAGCACATCAAAACAAACACAAAAGTCTTAATAAACGTAGGTCTTAAAGTCAACCGTTCCCGAGATTTTTTCAGTTTTTGAATTGAATTGAACTTAATCGCTTGTATCTCGTAAACGGTTGATTTTTGAGCCCATATTTATTAAAACTTTTGTATCTGTATTAATGAGATCTATAAATTGGGTAGGATTAGAAAAAAATTTTAAATCACCCTGTATATATTTACAGAGAGACTTTAGATGGGTTCTCTTCAATATGCTTCTTCTCCGGTTTACAATCTACTTAGATGATTTTTTGAAGCGGGCATAGTGGTTGTTCTTGAATTTGTGAAATAAAGTGTCATTTTAAAAGTCTCCTACGTTATTTTCAAACCCCACGCTTTTAGTTATACAGGCTGTTCAGAAACGTGATCGGAAATTCATATCCAAGTTATAGAGCACATCAAGGCAAATACAAAAGTCTTAATAAACGTAGGTCCGAAAGTCAACCGTTTCCGAGATTTTTGAGTTTTTGAATTGAATTGAACTTAATCGCCTGTATCTCGTAAACGGTTGATTTTTGGACCCATATTTATTAAGACTTTTGTATCTGTATTAACGAGATCTATAAATTGGGTAGGATTAAAAAAAATTTAAAGCACCGTGTATATATTTACAGAGAGACTAGATGGATTCTCTTCAGTATGCTTCTTCTCCAGTTTATAATCTACTTAGATGATTTTTCGAAGCGGGCATAGTGGTTGTTCTTGAATTTGTGAAATAAAGTGTAATTTTAAAAAAGTCTCCTACGTTATTTTCAAATCCAACGCTTTTAATTATACAGGGTGTTTAGAAATGTGATCGGAAATTTATGTCCAAGTTATAGAGCACACGAAGGCAAACACAAAAGTCTTAATAAACGTAGGTCCGAAAGTCAACCGTTTCCGAGATTTTTCGAGTTTTTAAATTGAATTGAACTTAATCGCCTGTATCTCGTAAACGGTTGAGTTTTGGACCCATATTTATTAAGACTTTTGTATCTGTATTGATGAGATTTATAAATTGGCTAGGATTAAAAAAAATTATAAAGCGCCCTTATATATTTACAGAGAGACTTTAGATGAATTCTCTTCAATATGCTTCTTGGTTTACAATCTACTTAGATGATTTCTCGAAGCGGGCACAGTGGTCGTTCTTGAATTTATGTTATTTTAAAAAAGTCTCCTACGTTATTTTCAAACCCCACGCTTTTAATTATACAGGATGTTTAAAAACGTGATCGGAAATTTCATCCAAGTTATAGAGCACATCAAGATAATCACAAAAGTCTTAATAAACGTAGATCCGAAAGTCAACCATTTCCGAGATTTTTTGAGTTTTTGAATCGAATTGAATTTAATCGACTGTATCTCGAAAACGGGTGATTTTTGGACCCATATTTATTAAGATTTTCGCATTTGTATTGATGAGATCTATAAACTGGATAGGATTCGAACAATTTTTTTAAAGAACCCTATATATATTTAAAGAGAGACTTTCTTCTCGGGTTTATAATCTTCTTGGATGATTTTTCAAAGCGGACATAATGGTTTTTCTTGAATTTTCAATGAAGTAAAGTGTTATTTTAAAAATCACTCCACATTATTTTCAAAGCCCTCGCTTTTAATTATACAGGGTGTTCAAAAAAAGTGTTCGAATGTTCTACCCAAGTCATAGATCTTATCAAGGCAAACACAAAAGTCTTGATAAACGTAGGTTCGCAAGTCAACCGTTTCCGAGATTTTTTGAGTTTTTGAATTTAATTGTACTTGATTCGCGGAAACGAATGATTTTTGGACCCATATTTATTAAGACTTTTGTATTTGTATTAATGAAATCTATAAGTTGGGTAACATTCAAACATTTTTTTAAAGGACCCTGTATATATTTAAAGAGAGACTTTTGATAAATTCTCATCAATTTGTTTCTTCCTAGATGATTTTTCGAAGCGGACATAATAATTTTTCTTGAATTTTCAATGGAATAAAATATTATTTTAAAAATCACCACATTATTTTCAAAGCCCTCACTTTTAATATACAGAGTATTCAAAAAACGTGTTCGAATATTCTACCCAAGTAATAGATCTCATCAAGACAAACACAAAAGACTTGATAAACGTAGGTCCGTAGGTCAACCGATTCCGAGATTTTTTGAGTTTTTGAATTGAGTTGTACTTAATCGACTGTCTCTCGGTAGCGGTTGATTTTTGGACCCATACTTATTAAGACTTTTGTATTTGTATTGACGAAATCTATAAATTGGGTAGGATTCGAAATTTTTTTAAAAAGCACCCTGTATATTTTACAGAGAGACTTTTAATCAATTTGTTTCTTCTCTGGTTCATAATCTTCCTGGATGATTTTTCGTAACATAACAGCATTTCTTGAATTTTCAATGAAATAATTTTTTTTAATTGCTCTACTTTATTTTCAAACCCCTCGCTTTTAATTATACAGGGTGTTCAACAAGCATGTTCGGATATTTTACCCATTTCTAGAGCACATCAAGATAAACACAAAATTCTTAATAAACATAGGTCCGCAAGTCAACCGTTTCCGAGATTTCTTGAGTTTTTGAATTTAATTGAACTTAAGCGATTGTATCTCGGAAAGGGTTGATTTTCAGACCTATGTTCATTAATACTTTTGTGTTTGTATTGATGAGACCCTCAACTTGGGTGAAATATCCGAACATTTTTTAAAGCACCCTGTATATATTTAATGTGAAATATGTATAACAAATGCCTATTGTAAACCTCAAGGGTTTAATTCTTTAACTCGGCCGAGCAGTTGCTGCTTATTTATGCCACTTTTGTTAGGCTGTTGTGGCTCGGCCAAGAGATTTTTTGATAAATTCTCAGAGCCGAGGTTGTAGTCGGGGTAGATACTCAATGCAAGCTCCTCTTCAATATTTTTCTTCTCTGATTTATAATCTTCCTGAATGATTTCCAGTGCTGGAAAAAAAAGGCTGTGTTTATCGAAAAATTAAAAAAAAATGTTTTCTTATCAGGTGTTAGTACAGTATTTTAAGTAATGGATTATTCCAATCAACTCTGTTATCAGTTACTGATAGTCATAAAATGTTGTTCCTATTTATTTTGCGCCCGGTAAACTTGAAGTGATAAGATATCATCAGTGGTGATAGATTATCACTTCGTGGTAAGCTCTACACGCGTAGGCATCCTCAAAGTAACGCTCGAAGAACCGTAAACGCAGACTCCTTTGAAATATAAAAAGGAAAATTATGTTCACAGATTAAAAACACCCAGATAGGACACTAAGTCATCTTTGATGTGTGCTGGCTTTAGAAACTACATTTAAGGCAAGCGAAAAACAAATGCAGTATTTTTAATTGATTAACTCAGATGTTATCAAATAAATTATTAAATTAAATAAACCGTCAGATTGACTGCTGTTTAATATACAAATAAGATGTGCTACAACGCATTCACTTTTTTTTTAATTCAATGTCTTTTATCGACCACAAGTTACTTGGATAATTATGTATCACAGATTAAAAACACTTAGATAGGACACTCAGCGAAGGTCATTGCAATTAGTAACTTTAAATTTCAGGCAAAGGAACAAAACAAAAAAAACTTTGACAGCTGTCAAATGTGAAATTAAGAAGTTATTACAATCAACTGACATGTTATTATAATCAACTGACCTCGCTTCAAGTCAATCACATCCATCTCTTGATTTTGAATGAGCATCAAGCGCTCCTTGAACTTAGCGGTCAACTTCTTCCGTCTGTAGTCCGCTTCGATTTCCTGTTTAGTTCTTGGAACGCGTATTTTGACGCAACAGCAGATCAGAATAACTGTAAAATGCGTGTATTTTTTTTTTTAATGCCGTCAAGTGGAGAAGCTCGGGGCGGTATTTACTTATTGTTAGGAATCCGGCGAAACAAAAGAACATCACGTGCCAAATTCGAAAGCCCATGTCCTCTATGGCGGACCTCTCGATCCATTGCTCGTTTTCCTCGTCTGGATTGGCGTAGAAAGTCGCCGCCATGTGAACACACGCACGCAATTAGTTGGAGAGTGAAACTGAAGGACGGGGGAATTTGCCTGTTTAGGGTAGTTTGCCGCACCCCATAACACACCTACTAATTCGAATACATTTAGTTAATAAAATACACAACTCTTTAATTTCAGCTGAATGGGATTAAAGTGCATGTACTCGTTTATTGTGCAGCCGTGAAAAGTACGATGTTGAATGAAGGAAGACGTTAATGGAAACTCGACTAAAATTTTTTTTTGTGGTTGACATACTTTGATTTATTTATTTTTTATTTAATTTTTTGATAAGGGCTAATTGGCTATAGGAAAACAAATGCAATCACCTTTACCGAAACAATTACTAGTGCTGTCAATTTGACAGCTGTCAAATAGTATTGAGATTTTTTTTCTTTTTAGAAAATACGTAATTTGCAAATGTCTAATTTAAATAAAATTTATTAAATGTTAAATAGTTCAGTAGAATACTCGTAGATGGCGCCACCAATTTTAAAAACGTTTTCGCTGTGAGATGTCTCTGGTTAACGTTAAAATTAAGGCGAACGGAATTGTGAAAAAAAAAATAGTTTTGACATTATATGTACAGTATATCATTTTTCTTCAGAACATACCGGGTGATTCAGGTTGGTTTGTAAAATCGATTGTTTTTTGTCTTTATTATATTTTTTTAGTTCGTTTATTTTCAACTTTATCTTTCTGTTTTTTTTTTCGTTTCGTCACCATTCTTTTCAAATTGTTTCTTAAATTTGTGTTGTATAATTGATTTTGTTTTATTCTTTTTTTTTAATTTTGACTATTTTTGAATTTTCTTTTCTTGTTTTTTTCCGTTTCGTCACCGTTCTTTTCAAATTGTTTCTTAAATTTGTTAATCTATTAAATTGTGTTGTAAAATTGATTGTCTTTTGTTTTATTATTCTTTTAATTTTGATTATTTTTCAATTTTTATTATTTTGTTTCTATGTTTCATCACCATTCTTTTCAAATTGTGTTATGAAATCGATTATCTTTTGTTTTTATTATTATTATTTTTTAATTTGATTATATTTCAGTTTTTATTATTTTGTTTTCTTTGTTTTGTCATCATTCTCTTTTCAAATCGATTGCCTTTTGTTTTTATTAATATGATTGTTTTCGTTATTTTGTTTCCTTTGTTTTTCAATTTTCATTATTTTGTTTTTTCTTTGTTTTGTCACCACTCTTCAAATTGATTTTTTTTAAATTTGTTCTGTTGTAAAATCGATTGTTTTTTGTCTTTATTGTATTTTTTAATTTGTTTATTTTTCATTGCACTCCTTGATGCTGATTTACAGTGAAGCTAAGACATGCCTTCCAAGTTCTAGAGCAAGAGTTGATAAAAAAAGATTTAATCACTCGGTATTTCAATTTTTATTATTTTGTTTTCTTTGTTTTGTCACTAATCTTTTAAAAAGAAATTGTTTTAATTGTTGATCTATAAAGTTCTGTTGTAAAATAGATTGTTTTTTGTCTTTATTATATATTTTTTTTAATTTGTTTATTTTTCAATTGTATTTTCTTGTTTTTTTTTTAATTGTGTTGTAAAATCGATTGTCTTTTGTTTTGTTTCACCATTCTTTTCAAATTGTTTTTTTATTTGTTAATGTTTCAAATTCTATTGTAAAATCGATTGTTTTTTTATCCTTATTATATTTTTTTAATTTGACAATTTTTGAATTTTATTTTTTTGATTTTTCGTTTCATCACAATTCTTTTAAAATCGTTCTTTTTTTTTGATTGTGTTGTAAAATCGATTGTCTTTTGTTTTTAAATAGTTTTTTAATTTTGATTATTTTTCAATTTTTAGTATTTTGTTTCTTTGTTTCATCACCACTATTTTCAAATTGTTTCTTTTTTATTTATTAATCTATTAAATTGTGTAGTAGAATCGATTATCTTTTGTTTTCTTTGTTTTCTCGCCATTCTTTTCAAATTGATTTTTTTTTGTTAATGTTTCAAATTCTATTGTAAAATCGATTATTATTTTTTTTTATCTTTATTATATTTTTTTAATTTGACTATCGTTCAATTTAATTTTTTTGATTTTTCGTTTCGTCACAATTCTTTTAAAAAATCGTTCTTTTTTTAAACTTATCAGTCTATTAAATTGTGTTGTGAAATCGATTGTTTTTATTGTTTTCATTAATTTTATTGTTTTTCGATTTTCATTATTTTGTTTTTTTTTGTTTTGTCACCATTCTTTTCAAATTGATTTTTTTTAAATTTGTTCTTTGTAAAATCGATTGTTTTTTTTCTGTCTTCATTATATTTTTCTAATTTGTTTTTTTTTCAATTTTATTTTTTTGTTTTTTTATGAAATTGTGTTGTAAAATCGATTATCTTTTGTTTTTATTAATATGATTGTTTTCGTTATTTTGTTTCGTTTGTTTTTCAATTCTCATTATTTTGTTTTTTTTTGTTTTGTCACCATTCTTTTCAAATTGATTTTTTAAAAAAATTTGTTCTGTTGTCTTTATTATATTTTTCTAATTTGTTTTTTTTTGTCACCGTTCTTTTTAAATTGATTTTTTAAAACTTGTTAATCTATTTCTGATTCTGTTGTAAAATCGATTCTTTTTTTTGTCTTTCTTATATTTTTTACACAATTTCACTGGTCAAGAATCTACTTTAATTTTTTTTAAATTTGTTTATTTTTCATTTTTATTTTTTTGATTAAATTGTGCTGTAAAATCGATTGTCTTTTGTTTTTATTATTTGTTTAATTTCGATTATTTTTCAATTTTTATTATTTTGTTTCTTTGTTTTTATTAATTTGAGTATTTTGCAACTTTCATTATTTTGTTTTCTTTGTTTTGTCACCATTCTTTTATTATTATTATCATTTATTTATTATTATGAATCTACTGAATTGCGCTGAAAATTTAAATTTGTACCTAAATTTTTAAAGCTGACAATAATGACAAAAATGAAATAAATCAGATGAGCAAATAAAATTAAAATGGCGCTTCTTGTCGGTTAATCTGGCGAGTTAAATTTTGTACGTTTGACAACACTGATTGTCAAGTTTTGTACAGCGACACGTGTCAAATGTGTTCTACATATCAAATAGATTAAAACCTAATAGCGTTTTCGATTGACTGTACTCAGAGTATCTCCATCTCGTATTATTACATGAGATTAAAACGAGATGCAAATACTCTGAGTGCAACCACTGCACGTGTATCGAAAACGCAATAACACAGCCGACGAAAAGACGACCAATTTTTTTCGCTCGTGACTGTACATGATTAGGCGTAAATAATAAATTAAGAGAATTTAGGTAGGTGATTATATATTTACTATTTAAGTATTTTTGTAAAAGCAAAACTTATTTATTTACAAGGTTTCCGATTATTGAATCGTAATAAATTATTAAATACTTTTAGAAAAACGTGTCGAATTTATTATTCTACAGTAGAGTAGTTTTTGGTTTGTTTAATAATTAAAAAAAAATGTATTGAATAAAATTTCTAAACCTGCGCCGCGAGGTTAAGTTTTCAAAATTTCGCGGTAAATTCGGTCGCGCCCGTACGAAGCGACGCGAACGCGCCCGAAGTGTCAGAAACCGACAAGTCGTAGACTGCGGCAAGCCTGTAACCTTTTTTTATTTTTCAACGGAACACTAGCAAAAAAATAATGATCCGGTCATGATAATAATGAGTTTGGTGCGTTTCAAGTGCAAAACCGACGTGTTTAAGGAGTACAGTGTTTTGTGAGTGTTGTAAATAAATAAAAACTGTCAAGCTGGCGACCAACAGTGATAGCAAATCAAACATGGCTTCTTCGGCCAAAATTATTCAAAGTAACTCGGCGTGGTTTCAGAAGAAGATAAACCTGAGGCCACAACACAGGGGCGTCCACCTTGTGACCGAGGAAATTCTAAGGCAGATACCTGAATTGTCCCAGTTCGCCATGGGGCTCTGTCACGTTCAAAGTAAGTCGTCGTCGTTTTCTTCTCCACAAGACCACCAGGTTTTTTTTTTTTTTTTGCATAATTAAGCGACGAGCTGACCTTTGGATGCTAATTTTGGAAGCCTAATTGCTCCAACGTAAACACTGATACGATCATGTGATATTGACACTCGGATTAATAATAAATAATGTCTTGACAAGTCGAGTAAAACGGTTACGGTTTTGTTTCAGTTTTACATACATCAGCGAGTCTTGCCTTAAACGAATGTTGGGATCCTGACGTTCGAGACGACATGGAAATGATGTTAAATAAAATAGTACCGGAAGGCTTAGCGTACAGACATTCCTGTGAAGGACCAGATGACATGGTATGTTTATAAGTTTCAAACCTGTAAGGGGGCCCTCTGGGGGGAAAAAAGGAGTAGCTGATGCTGCCACCATTGAGGGGGTCAACTTATCTTTACTAAGCAAGGAAGCTCTGATTTCATTCAAGTTATACAATAATGTCCCCAAACTAATGCAGGGGAGTTAGAGGTTAAATCTAAAGAGCTTGCAACATTTGTTGCTGCATCTGTTAAAATGCTGATTAATTATATTTTATGATCAATGACAAGAAGCAGCATTTGTGGCTGTGTTGGAGACGTTAATTAACATTTGCCTCATTGAAAAGAATCTGAATTTTTGAGTTTGCAACAAACCGAAGGACGCATTCTTTTATTTCTATTCCTCTTGCTTTTATTTAATTAAAATATTGTGTATTTTTTTAAGGCAACTAACCATGAACATAAGTGAAAATGCTGTTTTTCTTTCAGCCAGCTCATGTAAAAGCTTGTTTCCTCGGTTCATCATTAACGATTCCAATAACGGAAGGCAAATTAAACCTTGGAACATGGCAGGGTGTGTGGCTGTGCGAGCACAGGGATCACGCCGGTTCAAGAAAGTTACTAATCACATTAAACGGATGTTTACGAGATTCATCATGTACCCCCTTATCTCCCGTGAGTCCCATAGCGAGCACGAGTAGTTAGGGACATCACTCGGGGCATTCGTTGTCGAAGCACTGAATGGCCCCGAGTTTAATCGTTGTGTGAAGTGCGCACAGACTTAAAAAAATCTATGACAATATGTACATATGTGTACATTTCTTCAAAACTTAAGTTTCTCTGTAAGAGTACAGAATTTTCTTTTTTTATTACTCTGTTATTTTCTATTGAAGTCGGTTTCTGTTTCCGCTGTTATTTGAAGTAAACCTCGGAAGCCGTGTCTTGCGAAAATTCGAGGAATCACCTCCGTATATATATATACATGCAATATGTTGTATACGAAGCACGTTTAAGAAAGAGTAGTCGTTTTTTTTTACCCGCTTCTTTCATAACTTGCGGCCGCTGTGTTTCTCTTATTAGGCTCTGGATTTTTTCAAGACACGGCGTTCTATTATCATGTGTATATACTATTATACGGGTTGTGTATAGTGTATGGACTGACTTGGTCTGTCTTCCTCCCTAGCAATATACAGTAGTGCGGTCCTTTTTCTCCTCCTCCTCCGCCCCCCCAACACTGTCGAAGAATACAACGACACGTACATCATTACGTTGTTTATCCATTCATTTGTAATACTATACAGGGTACATCAAAAGTGTTTGTGTACGGCTGTAAGCATTCCTCTCGTTCTTATCGGCTCCTGTAAATATTTTACGTTCAGTTTTTATTCACTTTAAATGTCGGCACGTTGTTATGTACACAATTTTGTTGTTGTTGTTGTTGTTGTTCATCGTATATTTCTCCCTCTCCCCCTCCATTAAAACACACGAGCAGCGACATTGAATAAGAAACTGATTTATTTAAGTTGTAAAAGCAACGTTTGGTTTTATTTTGTAGAAAGCGACGTTTTCTTTTCGTCTTTAATAGGCCTAAAATAAGTCGAGAAAGCACAAAGCATTTCATTTACGTTTAAGAAGAGATTGTTTAGTTATTTCTTATTCAACGTTGGCACCGCAATCCTATTGATTGAATAAATTTGTACTCTAGATAACCAACAAATAATAGCAAATAAAAGCGAAAGATTCTTTAACAATAACTACACGTTTTCTTTTATTTTCGTTTGCACTTGCGACACACCTTCACACACCTTAGTTTCAAAACCCGAAAGTCTCGTTTCGTTGACTCTTTTTTTTTGTTTTTTTCTTGAGTTTCCCTCTCAGATCACACTAGAATACAAAGCAAGCAAAAGTCACTAGTGCTGCATAGATAAGGTAAAAACGCAAAGAGGATCGAAAGCTTATTAAATCGAAACTGCGGAAGATGTTGTTTAAAAAAAAAAAAAAATGAATTTTAGCATTTTAAGAGTGGGTGTAGAGAATATTTATAAATAAATTAAATCAACAGTGTATTTATACCTTGAAAAGTGCTTTGTTCGAAGACTTCTTTAACAGTAACAAGTAACATTTGAGGATGATTGGTTTTCGTAGTCGAAATTTTGGGTTCGATAAGTGCCTATTGCCATTTGTGAGTTGCATTGTGATTGTTTACGAATGCGAAACAATTTTTGGATTCTCACTCAGTACAAGAAAATCGCTTTCTTAATCGAAAGCTAAAAACAATCACAATGTTTTTTTTGTTTTCTTCTAATTTTAATAATAATAAGGACGTGAATTCTTTAATATGCTGTTGAATTTTTAGCATATTGTTATTAATACATACTATACTACCCTCGGCAAAAATACGGCGTTTTTATTTTATTTTTTAATATTTTGTCACGAAAATACTTAACTAATCTCTATGAAATTTATTAGATTTTTTGTGTGCGCCCATCCGTCCCAAAAATAAATATGTAACAAATTGTATATTGTAAGAGAGGCAGTGTTTAGGCGCTTATTTTCTCTTGGAAACGGAAAGGAGGAAAGTCTCTTCTAATGTACCTCGATTGCGGTAGCTGTATTTTTGCCTGTTTCTCGAGCTCGATGATTGGTTCGGTTGGTTATTAAGATACACTGCCACTGTATATATTCGATTCCTTCGATTGGACTTTAATGTTTACTCGCTCGTCACCTGTGCGACTGAGTAAACTATTAAGAGCCCGATTTCACGTACGTACTGAGTACCACAAAGAGGTAAATAAAAACAAAGGGGTTTAGAATTGACTGCGTTTGCAGCAGTTACATTCACATCTATATTGTACCCGGTAGCATTATTTGCATAATAAATTAATATTATAAATTTGTGATCTTTTTTCTTTTCGTTGTTCACAAACTCGTTGCCCAAATTTAAATCCGTTGGCTACAAGAGGTGTGGTAAGTTGCACTCTTAAAATTCAAATAGTTTCAAGTAACACTTTATTGTTTGTCTTACACATCATTAAGGAAAAATAAATAAAATTTTAATAAATAATTATGTACTATTATTTTGATTTAAATATACAGGGTGTCTGTCCATTTTTTGAGGGATCTCTCGACTTTTTATGATTAAGATACGTTTTAAGACGTCAAGTAAAACAAAAGACGATCGATTAAAAAATCAAGATTTATAAAATTAAAAAAAAAACTACGATCAAACCTCTATGACTCGAATCTCGAGGGACCGGAAAATTGCTTCGAATTATAGAAATTTCGAGTTAAATAATGAAAGAGACTTCTGTTGTACACAATGTACAGGGACGTCAGTAAATTTCGAGTTTTTGAGGTTAGAGTTATAGATGTGCCACTGTATAAATAAATAATCAAAAAAAAAGTCTCTTCAAATAAACAAAACTGGTTAAACTTTCTAAAATTAAGACATTTGACGACAATTGTGATATTTTTGATGTGAACTAGAACAAAAGACGATCGATTAAAAACAATATACTAACAATAACATTACAAAATATAAATAAATAATGATAAAGAAATCTCATTAAATAAACAAAACTGGGTCGACTTACAAAAACGAAGATACATTTTAAAACATTTGTCAATCGTGCGATTTTTGACGTAAAAAAAATAAAAGACGATCGAGAAATAAAGAATATTAAATAAACAAAACTGATTCGACTTTATAAAATTAAGACATTTGACAGTTCTGCAATTTTTGACATAAAATAAAACAAAAAAATTCGATTGTTAAAGAAAATTAAAAAAAAAGATAAATATATTTTAAGACATTTGACAATTTGACGTAAAACAAAACAAAAGACGATCGGTTAAAAAAAAATCAAGAAAATTTATAAAATTTAAAAAAATCTCAATAAATAAATAAAATAACAAATAAAATAAAATTAACAAATTATATTATAAGTAAACATTAACAAAAAAAATCTCATTAAATAAACAAAACTGGGCCGACTTTCCAAAATGAAGATATATTTTAAAACATTTGTCAATCGTACAATTTTTGATGTAAAATAAAAAAAATCGATTGACAAATAAAGAAAATTTAAGAAGAAAGAGATTTTAAGGCATTTGACAATTAACGCAATTTTTGACGAAAATAAAACAAAAGACGATCAATTAAAAATCAAATGTAATTTATAAAATTAAATATATATATATAAATAAATAATAATAATGAAACCTCATAAAAAAAAAAACAAAACTGAGTCGTCATTGTATAAATAAATAAATAAAAATAAAACAAAAACAAAACTGGGACGCCACTGTATAAATAAATAATAATTAAAAAAATCTCGTCAAATAAACAATACTGGTTCGTTCGACTTTCTAAAATTAAGACATGACAATAATTGTGCAATTTTTGACATAAAATAAAAGAAAACTTAAATAATAACAAAAATAAAAAAATTCTCATTAAATAAACTAAACTGTATCGACTTTCTATAATTAAGGTGCGTTTTAAGACGTTTGGCAATTTTGCACTTTTTGACGTAAAGTAAAACAAAAGACGATCGTTTAAAAGATCAAGATTTGTAAAATTTAAAAAAAAAAGTACAGTCGAACCTCCATAACTCGAATTTCAAGAGTTCGAAAAATTACTTCGATTGTAGAAATTTCGAATTAAATAAAGAAAGAGATTTCTTAAGAAACACAATGTGCAGGGACATGAGTAAATTTAGAGTAGTTGAGGTTAGAGTTATAGAGGTGCCACTGTATAAACAAATAATAAAATAAACTAAACTGTATCGACTTTCTATAATTAAGGTGTATTTTAAGACGTTTGGCAATTTTGCAATTTTTGACGTAAAGCAAAACAAAAGACGATCGATTAAAAAATCAAAATTTGTAAAATTTAAAAATATAAAATAGTACAGTCGAATCCCGTTATATATTTTTGACATTTGACAATCGTGCAATTTTTGACATAAAATAAAAAAGTTCGATTGTGACAAATAAAGAAAATTAAAAAAAAAGATGACAAGTATATTTTAAGACAATTGACGCAAATTTTTGACGTAACATAAAACAATAGACGATCGATAAAAAAATCAAGAAAATTTATAAAACTAAAAAAAAATAGTACAGTCGAACCTCCATAACTCGAATCTCGAGGAACCGGAAAATTACTTCAAGTTAAAGAAAGAGATTTCGCTTATACACAATGTTCAGAGCTGAGGTTCAAGTTATACAGGTGCCACTGTATGCATTAACAAAAAAAAATTCTCTTTGCGTAAACAAAACTGGTTCAACTTTCTAAAATCAAGACATTTCACAATTGTGCAATCTTCGACGTAAAATAAAACAAAAGACGATCGATTAAAAAGATCGAAAACAGACATCCTGTATAACATGCGATCATAAATTCTCATCATCTCAATATTTTTTTAACTGCATTTTTAAAATATACAGACACTAATTTAAGCAAAAATTATTCTAATGTGTTTTATTTTGTCAACTGTATTTAGTCATTCGATGATGATTTTTTTTGCGCAGGAGTAGATGGAATTATTACATAATCAGTTAATTTATTTGGTATCCATCCAAACCTGTAATCTGCTGCGATAACTAACAATTAATTAGATTCTGCCACTTATATTCAGGTACACAAATTACAAAAAAAATACTGCTTTGATCTACATACATAAATAAATATTTGCGATGAATCTAAACATGATTCAGTTTGTCTTAATAAACATAATTTAAAGAAGTTTTGATCTCCCCCCATCTTTCAAGTTGTATACAAATAATTCTAAACTAAAATCAACACAAAATACTGATTTAAAAATATTTAACAGGAAGGTTTTTTAATACTGATTAAAAACTTGATTAAATGTAAACACACAATCTTATTAATATAATAAAAGTAAAATATGCTGCAACTGAAAGTATATATTTCTGTATTAGGTTGGCGACGACATATATAGCGACATTTGATAACATTTGAAATTACATACAAAAATATTGACATTTGAAATAATTTTAAACGTCCACCAATACCAGCAACCGCCACATAACCAAACAGAATTTTCCCATATGTATTTAAATTACGAAATAACGCAGATTTTTTTACATTTAAGCAACCAAAACAGAAAAAATAGTATAAAATACCATATGTCCAAATTTTTTTTGTATAAAAGGTAGGTTATGGAAATGTAAATGATTCATAACCGACATAACCCCAACCTGTCTAATCCCGCCAAAAAAAAAGATAACTCATGACGTCATTATTTGACCAACCGTGGTTTGATGTAGCAAAGAAAAGTTAGTTCAGTTGAAAATCTCTATTGTTTGACTTTATACATATATCTAGACTGCGTTTATAAACTGTACCTTCGAGTGTACCTTGGGTATGTGTAATCGTATCTTTTTAACTCACGATTTTTCAGTAATTTTGCTCACGCTCATCTGTTTCAAGAAGTCATGATTTCGAAGACAACGGACGAACTTTTCACATTCCCACTTTTAAGTAGGACAGGGTTGCCAGATTTGTCGAAATCGTATTGGCGATTGACGGCTAATTTCACATGAGCAAAATTCTATCTCTAGTCATCCATGGAAACAAAAGTACACTACCGACCAAAAATTGGTTGAAGCTTTTTTACTTTTACAACTTTTTATATTTGCTTTTTTTCCCTAATTTTCCTTTTCTTTTTCGTTTTTCATTTGCCTTTGATCTTTCTTTTGATTTTCTTTTCATTCTAATTTTTTTCTTGTTTTAATTAATTATTTATTTCCATCAAAAACCAATGACATACATCAGTGTTACAGTCACTTGTTTTTCACTCTTTTCCTTTTTTATTTGCTTCTTCTTTGTTTCTACAAAATCAAAATTCTGATTATTTATTGCATATCTTATTTTGTTCTTATCTTTTTTTCTTTTGTTACAACAGATCTCATTCATATTGTCTTATTACTATAGATCACATTCTTTTGTTTGTGTCTGAGTTTGAAACCTTGAGAGCAAGCAAATTCTAATGTCAAATTGACAACTGTCATGATGATGATGGTTCACAATTAAATTGTCATGGCCAACTTTGATGCGAGATTAAAAAAAAACACTATAAAAACGTATTTGTCAGAGAGAGAGACGCAATACTAGCCAAAAGTGACCCTAGGAGTGCAATTTATAAACACAATCCTGTATTTTTTGTTGGCATCTCAAATTATGAACATAACCTAGAAATCGACATTTGAAATTATTTTAAGTACCAACTGCCACATAAACAAAACAAAATTTTTCTATATTTGAATTACAAAGCAATGCGGATTCTTGAGCTGTTTTAATCTAAAAACCAAAATAGAAAAAAATAGTATAAAATACACGTTTGTTTTTTAAGAAACTATCAAAGTGCTAGTCCAATTGAGAGTCATTATTCGCGAAACGTTCTTGAGAGTACTATCAAGAGCCACTCGTCGATAGTAACTCTCAAATGGAACGACACATTTAAATTCCCAGACAAACTTCAAACCTTCATGTACGATTGAAAATAAAAGAAAAACCTTGACACTTCCATTAGGGGATTGAATAGCTTTCGAGTCCTTTTTTAAAGGGCCCCAAATTCGAATGATTTTAAATTTTTGTAAAACAAGCATCCTTGTAATTAGTAACGTTGAACACGGAGAAATAATCATCGTGTAAAAACCGAACGATATTCTCGATTTTACACACAGACGCCTTACCGTTAATCGCAATCACGTTTCTACAGAAGTTTACCTGACGCGTCACGTCTCTACCGTTGGTTAACAAGCGAAAGTAGAGGCCGCTAGCTCCACCTTGAGTCTCTGTTACATCGTAGTAGACCTCGAAGACCATCCTGGCTGCGTAACGCAACAGCAAAGGATCGTTCTGGAGGCCCAGCGCAGCCGAAAGCTGCTCCATAGTGTGATCGTGCCCCGAGTATAAAACCAGGCAAGGCCCGCTACTCGATATCTTTCCCAAGAAAGTAAATTCTAAGCACACAAGGTCTTGGAATGTAAAGCAACTCACCATGCCGAGCATTTGTGAAACGATATGTCGGATGAGTCCGTAGGATCTGAGCAGGCAGAGCCGCCTCCAATCCGAATTCTTCCATTTTTGGTGGCTCACCCAGTCGGTGTAGGTGAAAATACCCACGATGTTCTGTCTTCTACCCCAAAAAAGAAAAAAACTAACTAATGTTGATAAGTAATAAACGAGAGCCACGTACTTGATACAACTGCTTGGATTTTCGCAGGGCAAATTACTTCCGTGACACACGTACGTCAGCAGAGCGTCTTTAATCGAGTGGGGGTCGTTTTCGTAAACACTTCTTTCCGTCGATGGAGAAAAAATCATGCGCCCCGTGGATTCGGCCAACGATGAGATAGCCGGGTGAGACTTCAGTTGACCGGAAATATCTTTCTGGACTAATCTAATTAAAGAGAATCGATTTGATAAGTCTTTTACTCGTTGATTAATCATCGCACGTACTTTAAATACTTTTCCGAAACTTGGCATCCGCAATCCTTGAAGCAAAAGTTCATGGAATGACTCTCGAGAATCGTGAGCTTGTTAAGCGTCTCTGTCGGAATGAGCCTGTATAGAAAAGCGAGGGCTGACTGAAACGTACGTCGGTACCTCGTGCTGCACACGAACACCTCCGTGTGGGTTAAATTCGACAGTCGAGGCCAGATATTGAGGTAGCTGCTCCTCAAAACATGCCCGAGATGCAGGAGTTGGGACACACCGTGCATCGTCAACTGTCCCAGCTGGCACTGTTTTAAATGAGCGGGAAGCAAGGGAAAGCCGTGAAACGAACCTGGTCCTGTCCATGATACTTTCCCAGATAAAGTTAAATTGTGTAGATATGCCTGAAAACATATTCTGGAGTAAAAAATTAATTGATTTTAAAAGTAATTAGAAATTAAAGTCTAGATTCAGAAAGTTTGAGATCCTGGTACGTTGAATCTAGCTAAGGCATGACTCAATTCCTTGGCCTCTTGAGGATGTGGTTTAAATTAGATTCCTTGATCGTTAATAAATCTACCTTGTAAGAATTTAAAATTTCATTCTCCGTTGTTCCACAATCCACATTTGATATGTTTCTAATATGCTGTAGAGGCCCCCTATCCCCGTGCCTTATTAAAACCAGAAGCCCCTTCAGAATCCACTGCTTAGGTTCTGGGATACCTTCAAAAAAAAATCAGCGTAAAAGTTTCTGCGTTATCAAATTTATATGCGTAGGTCCGCTACCTTCATCACCTGCACGTATTTCGTGCGGAGCGTTGCATATTTTGAAGATGCGCTTTGTCTTAACATCCAATCCTAAATTGTGAAATAGCTCGGAGCTAACGATGGGTTCCAAGTTGCGCTGGTGTGGTTCAAGGAATTTATAGGCCCCTGCGATTAAGAGCAAGATCCAAACGGCTATGATGATGTAGAATGCCTTGTGCTGAAAGGGCATGCGACACAATCCCAGGAGCATAGTATTATTGCAAACAACTCTGCGAGTGTCAGCATTCAAGTGAAATCTGGTATCGACTGGTTGAGTTTGTGGATGAAATTAGCACATTTTAGTGTTTTATATGGGCTGGCGCGTTAATGTGGTTTCATTTGATTTAATTGCGAGAAGAAAATTACCGTGAACTGTCTCTGACATTTTTTTTTCTTTGTGAGGTTATGCACGAAGTGCTAATTTAACGTTATTGCGGTGTCACCAATGGGCGGCACTGTTGCCAACTGCTAAGCAGTGTTACCAGACGATCAAAATTTAAGTCACCAGATTAGCTGAACCAAAAAGTCACGTTATATACCAACCGGAAAGCACCTATTTTAAATTTTTGTACTCATTAGGTATGATTTATTTAATTCTTTGACATTATTATCGAAGTTTTAAAAATTATGTTATTTTGGTACAAATTTAAATTGACAGATTGATAATAAACGAAAGAGAAAACAATCTGAAAAGAATGGTGGCAAAACAAAATAATCAAAATTGAAAGTAATCAAATCTAAAAAAATAGGCAATCGATTTTACAACATTGCAACTTAATAATGAATAAGTTTAAAAAAGGAAGCATGGAGGCAGAACAAAGAAAACAAAATACGTAATGAAAATTGAAAAAATAATCAAATTAAAAAAATTACAAACAGACAATGAATTTTACGACACGTTTAATAAATTAATCAATAAAAAAAGACAATTTAAAAATGTTGGTGGCAGAACAAAGAGAACGAAATAATAATAAAAAAAATTAAAAATAATCAAATTAAAAAAACAATAAAAACAAAAGACGATCGACTTTAAAAAAACAATAAAAACAAAAGACAATAAAAATTGAAAAATAATCAAATTAAGAAAAAACAAAAGACAATTGACTTTATAACGCAATCAAAATTGAAAAATAATCAAATTTAAAAAATTACAAACAGACAATAAATTTTACAATACAATTTAATAAATTAATCAATAAAAAAAAAGACGATTTGAAAATGTTGGTGGCAGAACAAAGAGAACAAAATAATAATAATAAAAAATTGAAAAATAATCAAATAAAAAAAAACAATAAAAACAAAAGACAGTCAACTTTAAAAAAACAATAAAAACAAAAGACAATAAAAACTGAAAAATAAGTGCTAAAACAAGGAAAACAAATGAACAAAATTTAGAAAAAAAGAAAACGAACCAATGATATTCAAAATAAATAAAATAAAATAAAATAAACTATGTACATTTACCAAACCAAAACCAACTCCAAATGTAGGATTTTTTTTAATAAAAAGAGAGCAAAGAAAATGAAATATGCAATAGAATTTAAAATAAGTTAAATCTGAAAAACAAAAGATAATCGATTTTACACCCACAGTCAGTAGATAAATAAATAAAAAAAAAGAAAACTTTTTGAATACAAACGCGACAAAACAAAGAAAACAAGCGTACAAAATTTAAAAAAGACATAACAATATTAAAAAATAAATAAACGAAAACAAAAGATGATCGATTTTAGAGCACAATAATTAAATCTAAAAAAAAAAAACATAAACAAAAGACAATCGACTTTATAACACAATAAAAATTGAAAAATAATCAAATTGGAAAAAAAACAATAAAAACAAAAGACAATCGACTTTATAACACAATTTAATTTAATAGATTAATAAAAAATAAAAAAATAACTTGAAAAGAATGTTGTAAATATAACGCAACAAAATAATAAAAATTGAGAAACAAGCAAATTAAAAAAAAATGAAAACGAAAGACAGGAAAAAAAAACGATTTGAAAGGAGTGATGACAAAATAAAAAAAGAACGAAAAAATTGAGAAACAATCAAATCTTAAAAAATATTAAAAACAAAAGACAATCGATTTTATAACACAATTTATGTATGTAGATTAAATAAAAAAATTGAAAAGAATGGCAACAAGATAAAGAAAACAATAAAAATTGAAAAAGAATCAAATTTAAAAAAATATATTAAAAACAAAAAAAAAACGATTTTACAATACAATTTAACAGTTTAATAAATCAAAAAAGAAAAACAATTTGAAAAGAATGACAAAACAAAAAAAAACCAAAATAATAAATATTGAAAAATAATCAAATAAAAAAAATAAAAACAAAAGCCAACCCATTTCACAACACACTTTAATAGAATAAATTCAAAACAATTTGAAGACAACGGTGACAAGATAAAGAAAACAAAATAACAAAAATTGAGGAACAATCAAAAAACAAAAGACTATCGGCTTTACAATACAATTTAACAGATTAATAAATCAAGAAAGAAAAACAATTTAAAAAGAATGGTGCCAAACAAAAAAAAATAATAAAAATTGAAGAATGTTAAATTAAAAAAAAAAACAATAAAAACAAAAGACAATCGACTTTATAACACATTTTAATTTAATAGATTAATAAAAATAAAAAAAAATAACTCAATATAAGGCAACGAAATAATAAAAATTGAGAAACAAGCAAAATTTTCAAAAAATGATGCAAACAAAAGACAGAAGAGAAAAGAAAACTATTTGAAAAGAATGGCGACAAAACAAAAAAACGAAAAAATTGAGAAGCAATCAAATCTAAAAAAAAAAATATTAAAAACAAAAGACAATCGATTTTACATCACAGTTTATGTATGTAGATTAAATTTTTAAAAAATTGAAATTTAACCAATAATTAATAAATCAAAAAAGAGAAACGATTTGAAAAGAATGGTGACAAAACAAAAAAAAACAAACTAATAAATATTGAAAAATAAGCAAATAAAAAAAAATAAAAACAAAAGCCAACCTATTTTACAACACGATTTAATGGAACAAATTAAAAGAAAAGATCGGTGACAAAACAAAAAAAATAAAATAATAAAAAATGGAGTACGTCACATAAAAGAAAATAATGAAAACAAAAGACAATCGATTTGACTATACAAATTAACAGATTAATAAATCAAAAAAGAAAAACAATTTGAAAAGAATGGTGACAAGACAGAACAAATAAAATAATAAAAATTGAAGAATAGTCAAATAAAAAAAAATAATAAAAACAAAAGACAGTCTGTAAATACTTGTTTGGTTAAAAAAGAAAACACTTTACGTTACTAATTAATATCGAATGTAAAATGTCGTTTGTGTTGGACTCTGACATTTTCAACACGATTATTAAAAATACATGAATTTATGTAACAGTTTATAATTTACAAGAGAAAAATAAATGCAAGTTACTAAATGTACCAGATAATTCCGATTTTTTTTTAAATAATCACCAGATAATAATTCAACAACAAAAATCACGAAACCTGGTGATAAATCACGACTGTTGGCAACACTGCTGCCAAACACCTAAAAATTACTTCAAAATTCCCTAAGAAATCCTAAAATAGATTTGAACATTCTCGAAAAATTCCAACACACAATTATACTTAAAAGAAGTATATTTCGGAACAAATTGTACAAAATGTATTCAAATAATTTAAATTTTCCGCTCAAACCAATTTGAAAATATCGGTTACTTACTTACTGTTTTTTTTTTATTCTAAGAAAGTGCATAAAAATCGATCTTTTGTTTTTTTATTCCAAGAAAATGCTCCGAAAAAATCGATCTTCTTTTGTTTTTTTTTATTCTAAGAAAGTGCACCACAAATAATCGACCTTCTTTTGTTTCTTTTATTCTAAGAAACTGCGTAAAACTCGATCTTCTTTTGTTTTGTTTTGTTTTTTTTTTATTCTAAGAAAGTGCATAAAAATCGATCTTTTGATTTTTTATTCCAAGAAAATGCTCCATAAAAAATCGATCTTCGTTTGTTTTTTTTTATTCTAAGAAAGTGCACCATAAATAATCGTCCTTCTTTTGTTTCTTTTATTCTAAGAAACTGCGTAAAACTCAATCTTCTTTTGTTTTGTTTTTTTTATTCTAAGAAAGTGCACCATAAATAATCAATCTTCTTTTGTTTCTTTTATTCGAAGAAACTACGTAAAACTCGATCTTCTTTTGTTTTTTTTTTTTCTAAGAAAGTGCACCATAAAAAATCGATCTTTTGTTTTTTTTTATTCTAAGAAAGTGCACCATAAATAATCAATCTTCTTTTGTTTCTTTTATTCTAAGAAACTGCGTAAAACTCGATCTTCTTTTGTTTTGTTTTTTTTTCTAAGAAAGTGCACCATAAAAAATCAATCTTCTTTTGTTTTTTCTTATTCTAAGAAAATGCACCATAAAAAAATCGGTTTTCTTTTGTTTTTTTTTATTCTAAGTTCTTGCTTATATCTCAATGATTGAGTACTCTAGAAAAAAATTATTTGGAGCAAGGAATTCTGCATAAAAATGCCTTAAAGAAACTAAAAATATAAGTCATAAACATGCAAGTTATAAAGGTTTTTAGAAATCGTAGAATTTTGAAAAACACCTACGACTCTTCCTAGTTTAAAAATAGATTACAGAAAACTTTTTTATCTTTACTTTTAGACATCGTTTGAGAATTACAAATTAGGTTGGCATCACTGCGCGGCTTTGACATTTAAGGCGCAGACGTAGGTAATTTTGACCAGTTGCATACATTTTCGCAATCAAGGCCAAAAATATCACACAAATTGATGTGCGCCGGCTAGTTTTAGACGATTTAGCGCAAAAATAATCTGCGCGGCGTGTTTAAATCGTGAAAGTGCGCTGGTACGAGCGTGCAAACGCGATTGTGATCCGCGCGACAGGTCATTTCTAATCCGAGGGGCAAATCGCGGGCTTTTACCTGAAAATCATAGTGAGAATTCCTGGAGGATCCCGAGAAAATTGGGGCAGAATTGCCGGTAAACATGTACACGTGACGGAGGCATGGTGTTTTCGCCGTGGTGGGGACGAAAATAAAGGAAAAGCACCTCTATCAACAAAATATCCAAGAATCAAATCGGGGCGATTGTTGAGGACGCGAGCAGAGTCACGTTTACGAGCGATCGTGGTGGTCAAGCGGCGAAGGGTGGTAAATAAAATTGTGCAAAAAATATGTGAATTACTCGGCCCTCTGACATTATCGCCAGTTGTTTCTCGGCAAGTGGAGACGTGCCATTAGAAATGACAAACCGAGAAACAGACGGGTACTAAATCTTCTTATGTGATGTCCCACCCCCAAAGGGATACTGTGATACATCTAGTCGCCGGAGGGTGAGTGAAATACGCAGTTAATTTTCTTCTTAACCCTAACCTCTTCTAAGATGTACGCATTACATAATTCGACGATTTACCGCACGCAAACAAAATGCTTTGGCGCTTAATTCAATTCGTTACTCAACTCTTTACCACCAACTAAAAATAATTATCAAAATCATTTACACTCAAGTTATGATTTCAAGACGTGACGCGATGTGTTTACCTAAACAATTTCCAAAACTTGTGAAGTATGTCATTTGCAGCTCTTAAAACGACTTTATTATTACTTAATATGTTGTAATTCGGCTAATAAAATTTCCCGGGAACTGCTTCCGCCGACGCACACGCGTCGTGTTCTGGTTCAAGTTCAAAGCGATTGCTTTTTTTTATTTCAGCGGCGTCACGACCCCGTCACGCACTCGTCATCTGGACCGCGAATTCATTTCCGTTTTTTAATTGCAAAATAGCTTTGTAAAAAATTGTTTACTAACAGACGCCTTGTCGGCGCGGAGTTGCCAGATGTGTAGAATTTTCCGTAAATCAAACGAATTTTCTTTTGTTTTTAATTTCAGTTGTTTACTGAAGTTGCCAAGTCTACTGAATTTTCGTCGAGTTCAACGAAATTCAAAAATTTACGATTTAATGTGAAATATATTTTTTCCTCAGTTTTGGGTGGGTATGAAGTATTTTGAATATGGCCAAAGGAAAATTTCATCAAGTTGGTTTTGATTTTTCAACGAAAGATGATTTCCTAAATTAATTATCTTTTGAATGAATAACAGTAGCGAAACAGTTGTTACGTTTTGCTTGTAACCTAAAGTGACGTTTCGCATTGATCTAATTGTAAAGCTCCAGTAAATTCAAATGTTTTGTTTCCAAGATAGCGTCGACGTGATGGTCAGCTTTGCCTTCGTTGAGACGTTTAATTTGATGCGTCCAGTGCCGTCTTTACGCATTGGCCTACTGGGCCCGGGCTCTACAGTGCTTTTTTTACTGACTTGAATTTTTTTCCTTCTTAATCTGCAACCAATAATATTGATTTTTAAGGTTTTCTTAACTCCCATTTATTATCAAATAATTACATGTCTCTCTGCACAGGTACTACAAACATTCGAATATTGAAATGATTTACATATACACATAAGAACCTTTTTCGCCGAGTGGCTAAGCAGTTAGCATAGCCGACTATGAAAGTCGTGTCACTCGGGCTCACTACTGACCATGGATGTTTGTGCTGTCTAAGAATTTAGACCCAGCTTCCCAAATATACTTCGTGATTGTCTGGAATGGTTAACACCGAAAGACAAGAATGCAGCAAAGCATTGCTGCGCAAAGCAAAAACTGAAGGAAGAAGAACCTTTTTGCTGACATGACTTAAGACGGCACTGGATTCCACGTCATACGACATATTTCAATTTTAAGTAAACATTTCCTATTACTTCTCTTGCGTTCCAATGTGACGCCGAGGTGACAGTCCAATACGTCTCGTCTAGAACTTTCATTTGATGCGTCACATGACGGTTATTTTCGATTATAGCGCCAAGATGGCGTCGGTATGACAGTCGACTTCATCTCGTCGAGACCTTTCATTTGACATTCGACGCGACATGACATCTTACAAGCGGTGATCTTTGATTTCAAGATGGCGTCGATATGACAGTCCAGACCTTTCATTTGATGTTCGGCACAACGTGAGGGGTTTATCTTTGAAACGATGATTTTCGATCATAACACCGTCATATTTGATTCCAAGTTGCCGCTGGTATGACAGTCGAATTCATCTCGTCGAGACCTTTAATGTTATGCGTCACATGACGCGTTTATCTTTCAAGCGGTGATTTTCGATTATAGCGCCACTATCTTTCATTCCAAGATGGCGTCGGTATAAGAATCGAGTTCATCTCCTCGATACCTTTCATTTGATATTCGACACGACGTGAGGGGTTTATCTTTCACGCGCTGATCTTTGATTCCAAGATGGCGTCGGTATAACAGTTGAGACCTTTCATTTGATGGTCGACACAACGTGAGGGGTTTATCTTTGAAGCAGTGATTTTCGATCATCCTTTCGCCGCCATATTTGATTTCAAGTTGGTGACGGTATGATAGCCGAATTCGTCTCATCAAGATCTTTAATTTGTGTGACACGATGCGCTTATCTTTCATGCAATCGATTCCGATCCTAACTCCTAAATCTTCAGCTTCGAGATAACATTCGATCACCTTCCTGTGTTCGAGTCCTTTCATTTGATGTGCTACACGAACTGCTGGTATTTTGTTTTTGAATGCTGCGAGAAAGCAAAAAACAAAACAGAGCGTATAACAATTTTTTTGAGGTTAAGTTAATTTGACAACCTAACCTGTCAAATGAAAAAATGAATTGTTGTCTGATAGTTTATAAAAAAACAAAAGAGTATAACTTTTTTTTGAGGTTAAGTTAATCTGACAACCTGTCAGATCAGAAAATAAATTGTTCGTTTATTTATAAAAAATCAAAAGAGTATAACTCTTTTTTTGAGGTTAAGTTAATCTGACAACCTGTCAAAACAAAAAATAAATTGTTGTTCGATCGTTTATAAAAAAAACAAAAGAGTGTAACATTTTTTTTTGAGGTTAATTTAACCTGGCAATTTGTCAAAGAAATAAATACATTGCTGACCGATCGTTTATAATTGAGCTTTCGATGTTCATGAGAAAGCAAAAAACAAAAGAGTGTATAACAATTTTTTCTTGAGGTTAAGTGAAAAGTGCTTTGACGCTCTCGTTACCAATCAGTTAACAAAAATAAATGTTAAAACAAAGGGATTTTGCGTAATTTTTTAAAGAAAATGCAACGATTGCAATTTAAAATTAATAAAATCCAACAAGTATTTCGTTAACAGAATAATTTCCTTTCACTATTTCATTTCATAACGAATTCATTTAAATAAGCGAAAAAAAACCAAAGAACATCGAAATTTGCAGTTTTCTTTTTTCATCCAAAACTAAAACTTGTTTTTTTTTTGTTTGCACTCAGAAGCAAAACAATCAATCGATTCCATGATGAATTTCAACTTCAGCGGAGGAGGGGAGAGGAAAAACAAAAGAACATCGAGAATCATTCCACGCCTGTATTCTTTTTCCATACGAAATTAAAACCAAAAACAAACAAAAGACGAAAAAAGTGCACAACAAACTTCGGTTTTGTTGTGTGTTTTTTTTTGCAAAACAAGGAGAGAAGTTTCAATCGGTTTCATAACGAATTTCAACTTTATTAATTAAGAGAGGGGAAAAAACATTTGTTCATTCATTCGGGTACGCGATTTGATTAAAAATGCGCATATCACCGCCGACGTTTAAAGCATTTATACTGCCGCATTTATAGAACGTGGCGTCGTATTTCGTACGCAATGCCGCAGCTTGATTTTGGGGGTAACATTTTTCACGTAATTTATGACATCCATTCTCTTACGCGTCTTTTTATGGCGAAACAATTGTCAGTCACCCTGTATGTACGGACACGTCATCGCCTTTCTCGATTATTCCAGTAAATTTCGAGTCGAACACTAGATGATTCTAGACGTTTGCTAGAAAATTAAAAAAAAAACTGATTTATATCATCGCAACCCTGCTCAAGAATCACCCTGTATATTAAGTTATACGATTATACAAACTAATTGTGATGTATATTTTGTTGGAGACAATCTAGTAAACAATTTTTTTTTTAATTTTCTGTGTACAGGGTGGGCCAAATTCGACACTTTTAATAGGAAACTCCTATTTTTAGACGAGTTAGACAAAAACTGACCTCGGTCCCTGGAGCTCGATTTTTAAGACAAAATTAATGGTGAAAACCGCGTTTCGATATCTTGTACCGTTTAGGAGCTACAGGGCGCTTTTCAAAATTCTACAATTTCTAAAAACCTTCATAACTTTTTTGTTTATGAAAATTTTTGATTTCTGTAAAGACTTCTTTAAGGCACTTTTTCATGCAGAATTCATTGCTCTAAGTTATTTTTTTCCAAAGTGCTCAATTTTTGAGATATTGGCAAGAACTTTGATTTTTTATATGGAACACCCTATATATTTTTACATTTCTGAAAAGAGCATAAAATTCTATTTATAAAAATATAAAACACTTGATATTTTATTCAAAAGATTCTTGAGCAGTAGAGCTTTCATGTTTTAATTAAAATTTTGATGGTTATTGCAGCATTCAAGTAGGCTGTGGATGATGGTAGCTAAATATTTTTTAAAGATTTATTGAGCCATGAAAAAATATTACTTTATTTTTAATAAATATAACGAAGTTATAATGAATAAATACTAATGTAATCGAAATTGCACAAAAATTACATAAAGTATCAAATTGTCGGCCATTTTGTACTGAACATAAATGATTTCGTTTTGTTATGGTTTGAGCTGACATCACCAAATTTAAGGACTGGTAGTGATGCATTTTTCTTATTCAATAAGGTCAGAATCTTTGTTTCTTTAAAATTCGTAATGAAGACGTTCTTGCTAAGATGTTTGCTCCAACTTGTGTCGGTCATTTTCAATTTCTCCCAAAACTATGATCTCCTCTAATTCCTTATTTCCGTTTTGAGATTCATAATTTTTAGTTTTTATCAGTTTAAATGATTAAAAATTTATTAAATTGTTTTTAAATCTCAAGAATATATCTCTGAAGGATCGTCATCTTTCAGGATACCACTCATGGTAAAAATTAATCGTTGCTTCTGAATTTTCACCAATTTCTATAAAACACTTTAACATTTAATATTAGTAAAGAAGACAGTGGTTTAGAAATAACAAATCAAGAAAGTAAATATAAATCAAAGAAGTTTATATCCTTAAATATAAATCAAAATAGATTGTATCCGTAGATACGTATTTCAGCAGCGATGCTGTCATCGTCAGTACAAACATTCACTTACAAGTTAAAGGCACTTCATGAAGTCTTGAGTTGATATAAATATTATAACATGTCGTATTTCTCGTAGTTTTCGTAAAAGTTTAATTATCTCTTTAAGTCTATTTTATAGAGATAGTAAAATTCAAGAGAAAAGCAAGTACTGTAAGAGATTGTGTCAAATTTTGATAGTGACCTACCAGGAAGTTACAAAAACTTAAATCGCTTAGTTATCGTCATCCATAGCCTACTTTAATGTTGTAAAAATAATTAAATTTTTGATTAAAACTTTGAAACTTTATATTTCACAAACTGTTTGAATAAAATATCAAGTGTTTTATATTTTTATAAATAGAATTTTATGCTCTTTTCAGAAATGTAAAAATATATAGGGTGTTCCATATAAAAAATCAAATTTCTAGCTAATATCTCAAATATTGAGCACTTTCGAAAAAAATAACTTGGAGCAATGAATTCTGCATGAAAAAGTGCCTTAAAGAAGTCTTTACAGAAATCAAAAATTTTCATAAACAAAAAAGTTATGAAGGTTTTTAAAAATTGTGGAATTTTGAAAAACGCCCTGTAGCTCCTAAACGGTACAAGATATCGAAACGCGGTCTTCACCATTAATTTTGTCTTAAAAATCGAGCTCCAGGGACCGAGGTCAGTTTTTGTCTAACTCTTCTAAAAATAGGAGTTTCCTATTAAAAGTGTCGAATTTGGCCCACCCTGTACACACCTCACAAATCCTACAGCAATTAAGTTTTGTTGAAATTAATAAAAACAAAAGGAGTAATAGGAACAAAACAAAAAAAGGACGGTGAAGGATACGAGATTTAAATTCACTCGAAGAACAAAAAAAAACGATATTAAAGTGAGTGAACAAGAAAATCATACATGAAACAGAAAACAAAAGACTGCCGATTTCATTCGGTGGAAAATGTATAAACGAATGAAAATTTAAAAAAAACATCAGAATTTGTTTAAAAAAAACTTCATGTCAATATTATATCATTAATTATGATGCAATAAATAATCAAATGCAGACAATCGCGTAAATGCAATAATTTCTGCTGCAAAACACCATAATTTATTCCCTGATCGTGCATTCAGACAAGTAACCAGTTTTGCACTATTGCCTCGTGTATTTATAAATAAATACCAGAAACTATCTACATAACAGTGATTCGCATCGATTTTTCCGTGTTTTCACCGATTTCACGGCGATACCATTTAATAGGTCACGGCTGAACGAAGTGCATTTAATCAATTAATCTAGAGCCTTAAGCCCACAGGCAAATAAGTAAATGCAACAACTGCACCAACTTGACAGACTATACACCATCTGGGTCAAGGATAACATGCAATTGTGATAAACTGGGAAATTAATTAAATCGGCTCGAAACGGCGGAGATTACACGCTGACGTTTTGGCACATCAAATCCCCCCTTTCCGCCCCCCGCAGATCAAGATGAAGTTCTAAAATTAGAATTGGATTGAACATTTATTTTTGCTCTATGATTGGTCTCCGCTGGAAAAACAGTTGCAGTTTTAATTAGCTTGGATTTCTTTGACGTATTCCAGTCGGCTTCGTGTTATTGGAAGTCGAGAAGACCGACCAGCAGAAGTGATAATTAGAGACGAATGCTTTGGTTTGTATCAAAGTGCGTCAGAAGCAGCAAGTTGTTTGGTATTTTTCGTTAACTAGAGGCTATTTATAATATACGGAAAAGAAAACAACTTTAGATCGTGCAAATGTATTAAACACGTATTAAAAATGCTATTATTTATAGAATGCAGATCAGTTGTTGCAGTTCAAAGTAAAAAATAAAATAATTAAAAAATGCGATGAATTAATTAATATTACTGTTAAGTTAGAGCAAAACGCAATAGAATTAAAACAAACAAAAGCTTCTGTAAATGGAAAAATTCTTAAAACAACAAAAATCCGTGACCAAAATATCTTTGTGATAAAGTTGTTTATTAAATTTAATTAGTTTTTATTAATCAATTCGATGGAATTTTCACTTTATTATCTCTCTTAATTTTTTCTTTATTTAATTTTTGGAAAGAAATGTAAGATTAGCCGGCTATGACATGAGCATTGACATACGACAACTCCAAACGTGGGAGTTTTTGAACGCATGATATATGAACATATTTTTTTTTAATAAAAAGAGCAAAGAAAAGGAATTTAAAAAGGAAAACGAAATAATGAAATTTAAAAAACGAGTCAACATAAGAGAATCGATTTTACAGCACAGTTTAGTAGATGATAAATAAATTAAGAAAAAAAAACTTTTTGGAAAGAAAGGCGATAAAACGAGAAAAACAAATAAACATAATTTAGAGAAAAACGAACCGATAATATTAAAAATAAATAAAATAAACTATGTACATTTACCAAACCAACGCCAACTTCAGACGTTTTAATAAAAAGAGAGCAAAGAAAACGAAATATGCAATAGAATTTAAAATAAATAAAATCTGAAAAACAAAAGACAATCGATTTTACACCACAGTCAGTAAATAGATAAATAAAGAAATAAACAAACGAAAACCCTTTGGAAATAAACGCGACAAAACAAAGAAAACAAGTGAACAAAATTAAAAAAAAAACAACGATATTAAAAAATAAATAAAATGAAAACAAAAGACAATCGTATTAGAGCACAATAATTAAATCTAAAAAGCACTATATGTATAAACAAAAGACTATCGATTTTACAATGAAAACCAAAGTCAATCGATTTTACAATGAAAACAAAAGACGATCGATTTTAGAGCACAATAATTAAATCTACAAAAAAAAAAACAATATAAACAAAAGACAATCGATTTTACGACACAGTTCGGTAGATTGATAAATTAAAAAAAAAATCACTCTTTTGAAAGAAAAGTGACGAAACAAGGAAATCAAACGAACAAAATTAAAAAAAAAGACAAATGAACAAAATTTAAAAAACACAACAGTATTAAAAAAATAAATGCAATGAAAACAAAAGACGATCAATTTTAGAGCACAATAATTAAATCTAAAGAAACAATACATATAAACAAAAGACAATCGATTTTACAGCACAGTTCCGTAAATAAATAAATTTAAAAAAAAAACACCTGTTTAAAAGAAAAGTGATAAAACAAGGAAAACAAATGAACATCAAAAAAATTGAACCAATAATATTAAAAAAAAAACTACGTTTACCAATCCAACGCCAACTCTAAACGTGGGAATTTAAAAACAAAAAGTGAGCAAAGAAAATGAAATATGCAATAGAATTTAAAATAAATTAAATCTGAAAAACAAAAGACAATCGATTTTACATCACAGTTAGTAGATAAATAAACAAAAGAAAACTTTTTGGAAACAAACGCGACAAAACAATGAAAACAAGTGAACAAAATTTAAAAAAACACAACAATATTAATAAATAAATAAAATGAAAACAAAAGCACAATAATTAAATCTAAAAAAAAAACAATGTAAACAAAAAACAATCGATTTTACAACACAGTTCAGTAGATAAATAAATTTTTTAAAAAGACAATACAAAGAAAACAAATGAACGAAACAAAAGACGATCTATTTTAGAGCACAATAATTAAATCTAAAAAACAATATAAACAAAAGACAATCGACTTTACAACACAGTTCAGTAGATAAATAAATTTAAAAAACAACTTTTTTGAAAGAAAGGTGACTTGTCTCCAAGGAAAACAAATGAACAAAATTTAAAAAACAACAATACTAAAAATAAATACAGAAAAACAAAAGACGATCGATTTTAGAGCACAATAATTAAATCTAAAAAAAAAAAATACATATAAACAAAAGACAATCGATTCTACAGCACAGTTCCGTAGATAAATAAACTTAAAAAGGAACACTCTTTTGAAAGAAAGATGACAAAATAAGGAAAACAAATGACCAACATAAAAAAATTGAACCAATAATTAAAAAAAAAAAACTACGTTTGCCAAACCAACGCCACCTCCAAACGTGGGAATTTAAAAAGAAAAAAGAGCAAAGAAAATGAAATAATAGATTTAAAATAAATTAAATCTGAAAAACAAAAGACAATCGATTTTACATCGCAGTGAGTGAATAAATTAAAAAAAGAAAACTTTTTCGGAAACCAACACGTCAAAACAAAGAAAAAAAATGAACAAAATTTTAAAAAACAACAATATTAAAAAATAAATAAAATGAAAACAAAAAAGACGAGCACAATAATTAAATCTAAAAAAACAATATAAACAAAACACAATCGATTTAACAGCACAGTTTAGTAGATAAATAAATTAAAAAAAAAACACTTTTTTGAAAGAAAGGTGACAAAACAAGGAAAACAAATGATAATATTAAAAAAAAAAACTACGTTACCATACCAGCGCCAACTTCAAACGTGGGAGTTTTATATTATATTATAAAAAATATATATGTTATAAATTAGTTTTTTTTTTAATAAAAAGAGAGCAAATAAAAACGAAATAGTTATATCTAAAAGACAAAAGACAATCGATTTGATATCACAGTTCAATGGGTAAATAAAAAAAAAACTTTTTAGAAAGAAAACAAACAAAACAAAGTATTGTCTTTTTTATGAAGAGAAAAATTAAAATTTTAAGTCCAATCCTTACGAAATAAAGAAAAATGCAAGTGGCAATCGATGACCTTCATTTAGTTTTCCGAAAAAGTTGAATTATTACATGTATGTATAGTCTTTGTTTTTTGTTTTGTTTTTAACTTCGAACGATTTCCGTTATTAATATTATGTTCTTGTTTTTTTTTTCTTCTTTTTAATTAAAGTCGATATATGTTTTGCTTTCGACGAAGAAAAAGATAGATCGACAAACAAGAAAGAAACCGTCTCACTTTTTGATTCATAAGATAAACTAAAACCGATCTTTTTTTGTTTGTTTGTTTGATTTTGTTTTTGACTACTTTTAGTCGACGAGAGAAAAGAAGAGAAAAATTGTTTTGATTCGTTAGTTTGGTTTTTTTTTAATAGAAATAAATGTAATTTCAATTTATGGTATTTTCGATGAATTATTGATTTTTTTACGAAGAGAAACAAAGATCCAGAAGAAATAAAAAAAAAATGCAAATGACAGTCGACATTCAATTGGTTTTCGGAAATTTATTATAAGTACAGGGTGGGCCAAATTCGACACTTTTAATAGGAAACTCCTATTTTTAGACGAGTTAGACAAAAACTGACCTCGGTCCCTGGAGCTCGATTTTTAAGACAAAATTAATGGTGAAAACCGCGTTTCGATATCTTGTACCGTTTAGGAGCTACAGGGCGTTTTTCAAAATTCTACAATTTCTAAAAACCTTCATAACTTTTTTGTTTATAAAAATTTTTGATTTCAATAAAAACTTCTTTAAGGCACTTTTTCATGCAGAATTCATTGCTCTAAAGTTATTTTTTTCCAAAGTGCTCAATTTTTGAGATATTGGCAAGAACTTTGATTTTTTATATGGAACACCCTATATATTTTTACATTTCTGAAAAGAGCATAAAATTCTATTTATAAAAATATAAAACACTTGATATTTTATTCAAAAGATTCTTGAGCAGTAGAGCTTTCATGTTTTAATTAAAATTTTGATGGTTATTGCAGCATTCAAGTAGGCTGTGGATGATGGTAGCTAAATATTTTTTAAAGATTTATTGAGCCATGAAAAAATATTACTTTATTTTTAATAAATATAACGAAGTTATAATGAATAAATACTAATGTAATCGAAATTGCACAAAAATTACATAAAGTATCAAATTGTCGGCCATTTTGTACTGAACATAAATGATTTCGTTTTGTTATAGTTTGAGCTGACATCACCAATTCAAGGACTGGTAGTGATGCATTTTTCATATTCAATAAGGTCAGAATCTTTGTTTCTTTAAAATTCGTAATGAAGAAGTTCTTGCTAAGATGTTTGCTCCAACTTGCGTCGGTCATTTTCAATTTCTCCCAAAACTATGATCTCCTCTAATTCCTTATTTCCGTTTTGAGATTCATAATTTTTAGTTTTTATCAGTTTAAATGATTAAAAATTTATTAAATTGTTTTTAAATCTCAAGAATATATCTCTGAAGGATCGTCATCTTTCAGGATACCACTCATGGTAAAAATTAATCGTTGCTTCTGAATTTTCACCAATTTCTATAAAACACTTTAACATTTAATATTAGTAAAGAAGACAGTGGTTTAGAAATAACAAATCAAGAAAGTAAATATAAATCAAAGAAGTTTATATCCTTAAATATAAATCAAAATAGATTGTATCCGTAGATACGTATTTCAGCAGCGATGCTGTCATCGTCAGTACAAACATTCACTTACAAGTTAAAGGCACTTCATGAAGTCTTGAGTTGATATAAATATTATAACATGTCGTATTTCTCATAGTTTTCGTACAAGTTTAATTATCTCCTTAAGTCTATTTTATAGAGATAGTAAAATTCAAGAGAAAAGCAAGTACTGTAAGAGATTGTGTCAAATTTTGATAGTGACCTACCATGAAGTTACAAAAACTTAAATCGCTTAGTTATCGTCATCCATAGGCTACTTTAATGTTGTAAAAATAATTAAATTTTTGATTAAAACTTTGAAACTCTATATTTCACAAACTGTTTGAATAAAATATCAAATGTTTTATATTTTTATAAATAGAATTTTATGCTCTTTTCAGAAATGTAAAAATATATAGGGTGTTCCATATAAGAAATGAAATTTCTAGTTAATATCTCAAATATTGAGCACTTTCGAAAAAAATAACTTGGAGCAATGAATTCTGCATGAAAAAGTGCCTTAAAAAAGTCTTTACAGAAATCAAAAATTTTCATAAACAAAAAAGTTATGAAGGTTTTTAAAAATCGTGGAATTTTGAAAAACGCCCTGTAGCTCCTAAACGGTACAAGATATCGAAACGCGGTCTTCACCATTAATTTTGTCTTAAAAATCGAGCTCCAGGGACCGAGGTCAGTTTTTGTCTAACTCTTCTAAAAATAGGAGTTTCCTATTAAAAGTGTCGAATTTGGCCCACCCTGTACAGTTTTTTTTTTTTTTGCTCACTCATAATCACACTCACCCTAGCCCTCATACTCATTCTCACTTTCACCCTTACCCTCATACACTTCATTTTTTATTTCCGTTAAGAATATTCTACCTTCATTTGTTCTTATATTACTATCTCTTTTTTTTAGGGATTTTCGATTTTGAACGGAAATGAAAACGAATTTCGTTATTATCTAAATTTCCATGTTTTATTGTCTTTTTTCCTTCTTTTGATTAAATCATTATTCGATACGAAATCGAGCTTTTTACGTTTTTGCTTTGATTTCGACGAAGAAAAATATAAATCGACAAAAGGTAATCGCTAAGCTGGCAACAGTGCCTCCGATTAGCAAGTTATGCAAATTGCCTCCAAAAGATTATTGCCGACTATAACAGATTATTTTAACGACTTTGTCGTAGGTTCTCAGTAATGACCACATTGATTATAATCTGGCTCTTCAGAGAGAGTCAAAAAGAGACTTTTATATTCTCCTTTATTGTTATTTTGAACTTGTGTAGTGTGAAAACTTTCATAACTTGTAGATGCGAACACCCACTTATCGCAATAGTATGTTAAGTGATAATAGATTTTTTGGCGAAAAATAAAGTGCAGATAAGATAACAGCGTTTTTTATTGCACGAAAAATTTCCACGAGCATGCGGTAAACAAACTTTTAAATGTGACTACCACATATTGCATATTTTATCTCCGCCGATGTTGTTAATAAACAGTTGATAAATTTGTGTGTATCTCTCGATTTATGTACCTACAGGTTGTAAAAAATTCGAGGGCTTTCATTTTGTTGTTAAGTTGAGATAAGAAGGCTTCAGTTAAATTGAAATTACGTAATATTATTGAAAGTATATACTAAAAAAAATACTTTTCACTTTGGACAATTAACTGCTGAAAATACAATAACAAGAAACTAGGAACAATGAAAATGAAAAAAAAAAAAAGAGAATAGGATGACTTCAGACAGAAGAAATGGAAAATTATATTAAAAGACAAACGGTATTAAAATACCAAAGATAAAAAAATGATATTGCTATTGCAAGCAATAGACGTAGCGAAAATGACAAAACAAAAATTAAACGAGAAAGACAGAAAATAAGGAAATAAAAAAGACAATCGATGTGAAACAATAATGAAAAGGTAGTATAAACTATAAAAAAAACAAAAATAAATAAATACGATTATTTAAGAATGGAAGAAACAAAAGTTGACAACAGTGAATTGACTGACATTCCAAAGCGTTTGTTTCCATTACAGCTTGTCTTAAATGAGTATTAAGAATGAATTTCGTGTATCCCTATTTTTTTTTTATGAATTATTGAACCCCATTTAACGATTCTTCACTTCAAGAATAGAAAAAACAAAAGATAGTGATCGAGTATTGACAGACGACGAGTTGATCAACTGCTGACAGTTGACAGTTGAGTTGATTGTCATTAGAAAGCATTTGTTTCCATTACAGAATATCAAAATAAAAGAGAGTATCCGCGTATTTGACAACCGACGAGTTGATCAACTGACAGTTGACAGCAGTGACGTTGAAAGTTAAGTTGGCTCTCAATTTGAAAGGGTTTATTACAGCTTGTCTTAAATGAATATTAAGAATGAAAAAACTAACTAAAACTAAAAACCCTTGAATTTGGTATATCCCTATTTTTTTTTAATGTAGACTAAAAAGTTATATATTATAAAAAAAAAATTGTTTTTTGCTGAATAAAAATATTAACTTTCGTTGTCTACCGAGAGATGGCGCTTTAATTCCTTCCACACTTCCTCGTGTTAAAAAACAAATTAATGTTTATAATTTTATGGGTTGAAAGTTATTTAATTTCTTTGTTCTTTCATAGATGTCGCTGTAATTCCGAATAAAATGAAATTTTTTACCAGAACTGACATATCCACAAACAAATTTGCGCACTACAAAAAATTGTCATGAATTAAAAATATTCGCTTTCGCTGTCTACCGAAAGATGGCGCTTTAATTCCTTCCACACTGGGGTTACTGTATTTAGAGGAACCGCCATTCGTTTCCGCGCTTGCGTCTCCCAAATTAAAAAGAATGCGATGAAACGCTAAAAAAAAAGGATACATAACAGGTTACTGTTAGTACGGAGTTTATGAATGAATTTAACCCCATTTAACGATTCTTGACTTCAAGAATAGAAAAAAAAACAAAAGATAGTGCCCGAGTATTTGACAGACGACGAGTTGATCAACTGCTGACAGTTGACAGTCGAGTTGATTGTCATTAGAAAGCATTTGTTCCCATTACAGAATATCAAAACAAAAGAGAGTATCTGAGTATTTGACAACCGACGAGGTGATCAACTGACAGTTGACAGCAGTAACGTTGACAGTTGAGTTACCTCTCATTTCAAAGAGTTTGTTTCCATTACAGCATGTGTCAAATAAAGAAAAAATATTTACAAAATATGAATGAATGAACTAATTAAAACTGGACCCCTCCCCTTATTCGGTGCTAAGTATCCCTAGGTTTTTTAAAACACAATTTAAAAAAAATCCTGCAAGAATTACTTTTTTTTTTGCTTTCTTAAAAATATTAACTTTCGTCGTCCACCGAGAGATGGCGCTCTAATTTCTGCCACATTTTTTTCTCTTGTTTAAGAATAGGATAATGTTTTTACTAGGAACAAAAGGTTGACAGCAGTGTCGTTCTTCAAAAAAAATGTATATTATAAAGTTTATTGTTATAAAACACGATTAAAAAAAAATCCTGCAAAAAGAATTAAAAAAAATGTTAACTTTCGTTGTCTACCGAGAGATGGCGATTTAATTCTTTCCATACTCTCTCTGTCTCACACTTAATTTCTCCGTTGACTCACAGATGACACTGTAAATCCGAATGAAATGAAAGTTTTTCAGAAGTTTCAGTTTAAGACCTCACATCCACAAATTTGCTCATTCAAAAAATTGTGATGAGTTAAAAATATTAGCTTTCGTTGTCTACCGGGAGATGGAGCTTTAATTTTTCCTTCCCCACGCGCACACCTCCTTTCACATAGTTGTTCGCCAATTTTTATTTTATTTTTTTTGTAATTGTTCTCTCTCTCTCTCTCGCACTGCTTAAGAAAACAATGTGTTTGTAATTTTATAGATTGACAGTTATTTAATTTCTCCGTTGACTCACAGATGGCGCTCTATTTCCGAATGAAAGTTTTTCAAAAGTTTCAGCCTGTTTAAGACGACACATCCACAAATTGGCTCATTCCAAAAATTGTGACGAGTTAAAAATATTAGCTTTCGTTGTCTACCGAGAGATGGCGCTTTAATTTCTCCTTCCCCACGCGCACACACACCTCCTCTCACACACTTGTTTACGAATTTTAATTTTTTTTTTTTTGTAATTGTACTTAGTTTCTTATCTGGTTCATAGACTGGGCTGTAATTGAGATGGATTTTTTTTTATTTACAATTTTTATAATCTATACAAGGGTGTTTCAGAAATTCAAATTCAACATAGCCTGTCAGCTGTCAAAATTGTTTTTTTTTTTTTGTAATTCAAAATATTTATTTAAAACAAACACAGCATTATAGTAAATTTTTAATTTCGTTTTTTCTTTGTCCCTCCTAAAATTAACCCTAGAAACAATTTTTCCCTAAGGAACCTGCTTCACAATAGTTTACTGCTAAATTTAGGAAGAATATCCCTAAGTTGGCAACACTGATCATTAGACCACTGTATAATAATCTACACATTAGCGGCACTCGAGTATAACTGTCACATTTGCCATTTTGTTTGATACCTAGTGAATTGCAAATTACGTTACAAATGCATATGGGTATCAAGCAGTATGGCGGTTGAATTTGACACTGACGTTTAAGTGTCGAGTGTAACTGTCACATTTGCCATTTTGTTTGATACCTAGTGATTTGCATATTATGTTACAAATGCATATAGGTATCAGCCAATATGGCGGTTGAATTTGACACTGACGTTTGAGTGTCGAGTGTAACTGTCACATTTGCCATTTTGTTTGATACCTAGTGACATGCAAATTACGTTACAAATGTATAGGTATCAAGCAGTATGGCGGTCGAATTTGACAGTGTCGCTACTGGGAATACTGTGGAATAGGTTTCAATACTACCAATTTCAAGTCAAATATTTTATTGCCAACTGAAACGGTTCCTGTAGATCACTTGGTACGATGTGATCAACAAATACCGTCTGAAAAAACTTTCCAAGAAGGTTTATATCAATATTTATGTCCGAGTTACGTCAACTGTATAACCTGAAGTTAGAACATCGGGAATTCTGGGGAAATTTAGTGAATTTTGTTTACCTTAGTTGACTTTCTTTCATCGGCATTCGCCAGCGATATTTTTTTATAATTGTTTATTTACTTTGCTGCTATACAAAGTTATTTTATATTAATCAACTGGAGTATTTCGTAATAAAAAAAAAAAAACCCGATCTAAAGCATTCAATACTCGAAGGTGGCATATTGTAGTAGGTGACTATAAATGAAAGTATCTGCACGGACAGTCATTATTAATCGCATTGCATAATTTATTATTAACAATCTTTTCCACGTCTAATGATTTTGCAAATTAAATTTGAAAGTTTATCAAGTATAAAGCTTTGGTAATTCCTTTGTTTTATTTTTCTCTCTGTTCAGAATTGCAGGCACAGTAGGGGCAATCGTGACATGCCCCCTCGAAGTAGTAAAGACCCGTTTGCAGTCGTCGAAGAGCGGCTTCAACGAACGCTTAATTCCGCACATCGCCCAGGAGTCGTACTCGAAGACGACGTGCACCACTGTCCCCGTACAGAGGCGTAGGTTATGGACGTGTTCCCGCCAGTGCCGGCCTCAAGTTGTAGCTCTTTCAGGTTGCGTGGCACCCTCGAGCCCCTCCATGAACCTCGTCCAATGTCTCAAGCACATCGTGAAACACGAAGGGGCCCTTGCTCTATTTAAAGGTAAAGTTTGTGTACGCCGTTAGCGAGAGAGAAAAATAATTTGGAAGTGATTCCAAGGCTGATACGTTTATATCTTTTGCTTCGTGCGAATGTCAGAAACGATCTACTTGTGCCAAATTAAAATAATTACGGTATAAACAAGTTACGCTGTTGCAAAATTAAAATGACAAATAAATGCTGTTAATTGTGGTGGTTAAGTCATATGATGGGGGTGTATACACAATTCATTAGAATCGTAACAATTTTTTTTCCTAAGGACGTTCGTTGTCGCTCGCTGTTTGATTTTTTAATTCGCGATGTCTAATGTTATAAATAAACTGGATTTTAGTCATGACGGCAAGAACTTTGCTCGGGGGACGTGCGTCTCCACCTACACCAGTTTTAAAAATAATGTAAATATTTTCTCTATAATCGTCAGTTATCGTGGTAATTAATCCGGTATTCACCATTGTCTTATTAATTATCGTTCGTTTGTAAAAAGAGAGATAAAATCGTTGGCGGAATTTTTCCACAAATACCTCCGGTAATATTCCGTTTACTCATTTTTGTTGCTATTTCTGGTTCTATCCGCTTCATCATCAGATATCATGCTAATTAATCTGCTTGAATTATAAGTGATAATAGTGTTACTACATTTAATAAGTGATAACATAATTAGGACTTTTATTTTACACACTTTCTAAAGTGTCCTTGTATTTATTCTCTCTCATTTTTTTGGGGGTATGATATGATATAGTTTTATTTAACATTAGTGCGTCACCCTTACTTGTAAATTTGTAATTAATTACTGGCCGTTAACGATTTAGAAAAAAAAACAACGTGTTTTATGTATACATGATTAAAGAGCATTTGAATTTAGCGCCCTGTCATAATTTTCACTGACAACGTTGGCTAACACCATATGTTTTTCATTGGTAAACAAAAAAGAGCCACAGAAACAAGTAGAGATTATAAAATAATAAATTACTCTATGTACAGCCCGTAGGGTAAAACGGTACTGATTTTATAACCAACCTCTAAAAGTAGTCTAACGAGCGGGAGATTCAAACGCCTTTCAATTATTTCTGAATTAAATTAAATATTTCGATTTTTTGTGTTATTTTATTTTTCCTTTCTTTTTCTTTTCAGGTCTTGGTCCAAATTTGATAGGAGTAGCGCCGTCCCGTGCTGTATACTTTTGTACATATTCTCAAGCGAAATTATTTTGGAATAATATTTTAGTTCCTGATTCGCCCATCGTCCACATACTGTCCGCGTCATGCGCTGGGTTCATGTCGAGCACGCTGACAAATCCGATATGGTTCGTGAAAACCCGCCTGCAGTTGGACATAAACAAAGAAAATCAAATGACGGCCATGCAATGCATACGCAGAATCTACGCACAATCGGTGAGTTCCCGAATTTTATCATTCTTTTGTGGAAGTTCAATTTTAAACTTGATGTTTTCGCGCCAAATTTATTACTACGTCACGCGATCGAACTCGTCTTGCTTCGCGTTTTACTCGCATTTTAAGATTACGTAGGTGTGACGTCATAGCGCGGGAAATTTGAAATTATTTTTTTTAGTAATACACGATAGCAATTAATAGTGTAAATTAATCAAAATCGAAGTGACTTTTTTTTAATATTTCGTATTGGTGCATTATGCCCGTTCGTCGCCATTTCTAGAATAACTTTCAACAATAAACTTGAACATTTTGAAACGATTAAAATGTCACTGGTATTAAATTGGACAGACAGTACATATTACTATTTTTTTTTAATATTCGAGGCCTATTTTGAATCATTATATTTTCGGTCGCATGATATAATTTTAGCAAACTGCAACATGGCTTACTGTGTCCAATAATTAACGCTATTACAGCTGCTCCAATATTGCCATCGAATAGGGATTTTCAAATTTTATTTGGTAAAAGAAGCTGGAAGCCTCTAGACCCTAGAAACCTATTTATATTAAAATTTACCAATAGAGGGCAATGTTTCAACTGACATTCCTGGATGACTTGCGTTGTTCTGATACATTCAACGATATTTTGATATTCTAGAGGGCCATGCTAAGGTACCTGCGTGTAATTTGATTGAAATAAAAATTTGGCGTGAAAGAAATTATGACAGTATCACGCCATCTATACTGACTGTGTTGCCAAATGAACGGAACAAACTTGCCACACCACAGTCGAGCTGGCAACAATGTAGTTTTCAAAAACATAACCATAAAATTAAAGCTAAACGTCAATCAATTTTCTGACAATTATAGTCGCCCTAACTTGGCCACTCTGGATACCAAAAAGTCGTGAATGCGGAAGATAAGTAGGAAAACGTCACTTATCGTCAGTAAAGGACGAAATTAATTGTTTTTGTGTGAGATCTTGAACAGCGCCATCTATTGCAATTTTTTAAATAATCTGTTGACCAGAAGGAAAATAATTCTCTCTTTTGTCGCTTTTTATTTCAAATAGTTTTTTTTTTAATTTATTAATCTTCTGAATTATTTATTACCCTAAAATCGATTGTCTTTTGTTTTAATCTTTTTACTTGTGATATATTTTTAAAATTGTTGTTTATTTGTTTTGTTATTTTTCTTCCCGAACAGTTTCTTTTTGTATTTTGTTTTCGTTAATATAATTTTTAATTGCATATATTGTTTATTTTTGTTTTCTTTGTCATTATTCTTTTAAAATTGTTCTAAATTTATCATTAATCAACTGAATTGCGCTGTAAAATCAACTGTCGTTTGTTTATTTTCTTCAACTTTGTCTTTTACATTTTTTTTAATTATTCCTGAATCTAGTAACAAATTAAGGGATTTTTTTTATGTTAAAAGGGACTTTTTGACGAATTCTTGATGGTACTTTTTGCGAGTTGGCAACACTGATCGATCACCAGTGACATGGAGGGTGTGTGAGAAATTTGAACGCATGCGTTTGCAAGTTAATATAATTATCTTTTTGCGGACAATTAACAATAAAAATCCTTTAACCAGCATACACGAAGTCCTGCTATACCGAATTACAACCAAAAAGTGGGGGGGGGGTACTACCAACTTTTAAAAATAAGCTACTATTAGTAGGAAATTCAAATACCTTTCGATTATTTTTGAACGCACTGTAGAAGCACGTTTGACATCACTAATTGACCTGACTTTGAGGTTAGGATGGTGTACACATGTAAAGATTATAGTTTAAAAAAATTATGTAAATTTGTAGAAATATAGAAAGTAGGTTATTTCTCCCCTTTTTCTCACACACCGAAATTTCCCACTAAAACAAAATTTTCTCGCATATCTCACAACATTGAGTTGGCAGCTTCGTTATTTAATTAATTTGACATTTTGAATCAGCGTTGCCAACTATTGACAGTCGTTTTCCCTTTGTGCTTGTTTTTCTCTCAAGTTGCAATTTTAAGCTATTTTTTTACATTACATTTTTAGGCGAAAATGTAATTTTGTTTTCAAAAAAAAAACCTTTTTTTTTTTTTTTCATTTTTACGACAAAAATTTTCACGAATCGGAAAAAATCCCACTTTGGCAACTCTGAACCTCATTTAGCGCCATCTGTTTGTGACTAAACGAAATGTCAAAATACAAGTTTAAAAGAATATCAGAAAGTTTCATCTTGTCAGATAGGTTTCTAATCGTTTCCTGCTTGGTTAGAATCAAAAACGATCTAACCATTTAATGTTTTGTTGTTAAATTACTAAAATTGGAACAAGTCCAATGATGAGTATTGAATTTGTCGCTGTATCGATATTTGACATATAGGGGGCGCTACTCAAAGTACTTTGCCCGACTAACTAAAGATGTTTGCTTTTTTTTGTAAGAAGACGAATATAATAGTGAAGCTGTTTGATTCAGTTAGCCATAATTGTAGTAATCATCATTAGAAAACAGGAAACTGTACAGACTAATAAAATTGAAATTAATTTTTCGACATCATTTGCAAATAAAAATAGTTTTATTTGAAAAATTTAGTTCTTTTATTTTATTTTATACTCGTAAAAGACTTTAAACCGAGATTACATAATGTTACAGAAAACTATTAACTAGAAAGAGTAATTTTGTAAAATTTTAGTGGCGCCATCTATCGATACAATAATTAACAATCGAAAATAAGAAATTTGTTTACGCGTTTAATTAATTAATTAATTAAAATAATTCTCTGATCTTTTGTTATCTACTTTTAAATATCTGGGAGTATTAAAAAGATGTTAAATTTTAAATACGAAATTTTAGCGCCAAATTACGTTACAAATGCTCAACCAAATCAATCACTCGTATTGTTACATATTTATGACGACACAACGCGGGAAATTTAAAATTAATTTTTTAAACCTAGGCTTACAAATAAAAATAAATAAATAAATATTGTATTTCACTTACAAAGGTATGACCGCTTTCACTCATATTTTACATTACGTATTTATGACGTCACAACGCCGGAAACTGAAAATCTTTTTTTTAGACTACGTTTATAAATAGAAATTAATATTTTACGAAGCTGTAACCGCTTTGAAAGAGCATTCTCGATTGACCGCTCTAGAACACATGATATCTCCGTTCCTTATTTATTACATGATTAAAATTGGAACACATAGCGCCATCTGTCAATATGATAATCAACATTCCCAAACAGAAAACTGTAAAGTCGTTTAATAAACTATTGCATTGTCTGTTCTTTTATTATTTTGTTTATATTTTGAGTAAATCACAAAACCAAAGTGAAATTGTTAATTTTATAAATAAAAACGAATATTTTATTTTAGGGTATAAAGGGCTTTTACAAAGGCATAACCGCTTCCTACATGGGCATATCGGAAACCATCGTACATTTTGTGATATACGAGGCCATCAAAGCGGAAATGATCGCGCACAGGGCTCGCACGACGGACGGAAAGGGGGCCCCCGATTTTCTGGAGTTCATGCTCGCCGGGGCCATTTCGAAGACGGTCGCTTCTTGCGTGGCCTACCCGCACGAAGTGGCAAGAACTCGACTGAGAGAGGAGGGCCAACGGTACAAAACATTTTGGCAAACCCTCGGGCTGGTTTTTAAAGAAGAGGGGGTCAGAGGTGTGTACAGAGGTCTTACGACGCAGTTGGTGAGGCAAATTCCTAACACGGCAATCATGATGGCCACGTACGAAGCCGTTGTTTATCTGCTCATCACAAAATTCGATGATGATAGTGAAGAAGATTAAATGTTGTTATTGTTGTTACATTGGCACAGAGGATATATATATTTTTTTTTGTTGGAAATTTTTATTTACTGTATTTTATCGTATACAAATGTAAATAATATCTACGCAATGAATTTTTTTGTTTATTAATCTCGTTTTTCGAATAGTTTGCAATCTCATTCGTCAGACTTAACAAAAGTTGTACGTACTGGAAAAGGGGAATCTTTTGTGTTTATCTGCGATTGAACTTATCTGACACTGTGTTCCAAAATTATAAATTCATATCTTGTGTTTATTACAAACTCACACATATACATTCGCGCACAATGTGCAGTTGCAAAATTTATTTACGTCACGATGATATTGTCGCCCCGCGCCCCCCTCCCCCTTGTAATACTTTTAAATATAGCGAGCCAGATAATTTTATGTTATGTAAACAGGCATGTTCTGTATAATTGGCGTATTTTGATTAAAATGTGAAGTACGTACAATTCGAGGGGTTTTCAAAACATACGCTCTAAAGTTTGTTTTACAAATCAATCAGCACAATTAATTTTTCTTTTTTGTTTTTGCCAACCTAAGCAAGTCGGAATAAAAAGAATTTTGATGTAGGCCTAAACTTTTGGTTGTGTTTCATAGAGTAACTTAATGTTTAATTTTTAACATGTAAATATAGCGCTGTACATATATTACTTTAAGAAAAATTAAAAAAAAAAAATGATACTGTTAATGATGGTGAAACAAATATTTTACAGACGTAAGTATATTTGTTACGCCATGCATTAAATGTGTTCAAACGAAGTATGTTGACTGTTCTACAAATATATTATTTGTTTTTATTGTAATGAACACCGCATCATCTTTGCATTATTATTTATCTCTGTTCATAGCCTAATTTCATTATTAATGATGAAGAGACTTCGGACATAAACGGGCACTTTTTATTGGCCCTCGTTTCGCGTCACCATGGCAACGCTCCGAAATGTCCGAAGTCTGATGATAATGAAGAAGAAGAAGAAGTCACTAGTTTAAATTTGTATCTAGCATCTGTATATATAGTTGCAAATAGGGTTAGAGCACAAATAAAGTTTTTCTTTTTGTTCTTTTTTTTTTAATTAATTTTATTTCTATGAGCCTAGCTGAAAAAATAAACGGAATTCAAAACCTCTTTTATATCGAAGTTGCCCGTCTCTGGAACTTTCCTAAGGACCTTGTTGAGTTTCCTTGCCGACGAGTTCGACGTAGAAGCATCGTTTTCCAATTCCCTAAGTAAACGAACAGAATTAAACACACGACGACGGAAAGCAAAACAACTTACTCCTTGCAGCTGTATTTTTTCGTTAAGAACAGCGAGAGATCTTCCAGGATTGGTTCCGAGTGCAAAGCAACAAACTGTTCTCTGCAAATCTAAAAGAAAATATAATTTTTTTTGAAGAGAATATACTTTTAAATGCGCCGCCTACCTTATTCATTATATGAACTGTAGAAGGATGCGTCCAATAACAATCGTGAACGGAAACGAACGTAATCCCTGCCTTTTCGCAATGCAACGAAGTTAACATCATGTGACTAGAATCTAAAGAATGTATGAAGTTCGGCGGGAAGGCGTTCTTTTGTTTTAGGACATTAGGCTTCCTAAAACACGATTTTTTTTTTTAGAAATAAAAATGGAATTGCTCCCAGACGACTTACTTACTCATATTTGTCTATGTGAAAGCTTTCGTAGCCGGTATTACCCGCCAGTTTTTTGTATTTGAAATACGGTTGGACGATTGGGAATCCCAGGGGCGTAATCCATTCGACGTACTCCCCGGATACGGAAGAGATCAATCTTGCACATTCTGTGAACCAGTCTTGAATTTCGCGCGTTGACGTGAACATAGTACGCAGTGACTCGAAAGTCTGAGCTGAAATTCAAAAAAATTTAATTTAATTAATTTAACGCGGCATGCAGGTGCGTTAAATAAATCGCCGCATGCGTATGAGTTAAAAATGGTAACACATTGTGACCAACGAGTGTTTAGTGTTTGTATTTACGGCCTTTTCAGTGTTTTATTCACACACTGGACCAGTTAAATAATATTTGCAGAGAAACATTAGTGAATTATTCAATTTTGTACGTTAAAATTAACGGCAGAACTTGTAGCGCCATCTCTTCGATTTTACAACAACTGTTAGTTCAGGATCAAACCAGGATTTGTGGATTTCCCAAACGTAACTTGCATTTAACCATCCGTTATAAGTGAGAACTTACACATTAATCGGTAGTGATAGCTTGGGGTTTTCGTTGCTACAGTTTTTGAGCGCGTATGTCTGAGAACTGGCGAACCTTCCACATATGGCCGCGTGGGGCGCAACTGTGAATTCAACAATTGCTTTTAAATAGGCGTTTTTTAATTCAGCATTCTGTATGATGCTTACGGAGTGATGAGAAAGATTCAACAGGATTTATGTTGTGTAGAAAGCATTAGGTTTTGTAAAACAACTTCGCATTCTATGACTTACTTGCAATCATTTTTATCTGTGGCATTTTTTCAACTAGCGACATCTAGTGGCAATAAAACAAAGGCCTGCCAATAACGGCCATAAACTTTTTTTTTACAAACTACAGTCACGAGTAATAATTTTTGGTCGTCCTTACTATCTAAAGATTTGCACCTGACTTGTATTTCATTTAAAAATAAGGACGTTCATGTCTTAATTCTGACTATTGGGGAATAATCTCTTAAAAAATTACTTTATTATCGACACTTCTTTGGTAAAAAAAGTGGAATATTTACCTGATATATTTTTATAATTTTTGGAATTAAATCAGTAAGAATTCCCGTTACTATAGAGTATTTTCCCGAAAATTCTCGCAAAACAGGAAATTTTTCTCCAGTTGGCAACACTGTTTACGGGAAACTGACAACTCATATATGGGATACAAGCGCAAAAAGCTTTAATTTTACTTACTTCTAATGATACCTGCATTCCACCTACTTAAGTCCGTTTTAGACAGTGTTACCAACACAACAATTAATTCAAACTTTGTATCTTCTTACAGGGAAACTTGTATTTTGTCGTTAAAAATCATATAATCCAGATTTGACGTTTAATAGTAATAATAAATAAAAATGATTTTGTTTATGAACTGTTTTAAACGCGCACTAAAATATTCCGTCCCTTTTTTTTGATTTTTTTTGCCATCGTCACTTCTTTAACCACTGTTTCTTTAATTTGAAATTCGTTTTCAAATATTCGTGATAATTATTAATTCTTTTTTGTTATTGCTGTTATTGTTATTGAAAGAACGTCTCTCAGTCGGTGTAAGTACATTAATTAATCTTTTTTTTTTAATTTTGTTTATTTATTTTCTGAAATTATTCCTTTTTTTTGTAAACACTACGACCGTCATTTGTTTTCTTTCGTAAAATTTACGATCGTCGTTTGTTTTTCTGTTTCTTCTTTTCCTTTTGAAGTTATTTTTTTTTATTTTGTTTTCTATGTTCGCTGTTATTAAATGATCAAAAAGTTTCGGCCTTCCTCGTTCTTCTGTGAACATTACGATCGTCATTTGTTTTTCTTCCTTTCTTTAGGAATTTTTTTTTCCATTTCGATTGAGTTCCTCGGCGGTCAAAAATGTTTTTCATTCTTTGTTGTGTTTGATCGTTTCCATTTTTCTTTGTTTTTTTTTTTATATTTCGGTAAATGTTGCGGTTGGAATTTGTTTTTCCATTTCATTTTAATTGTTTTTTTTATTGCGATCGTCATTTGTTTTTCTTACTTTAGGATTTTTTTTGCTTTCCATTTCGATTGAATCTCCCGATGGTTTTTGTTTCTATTTTTTTTCCTTTCCGGTGCGACCTTTTTTCACTTTGTTTATGAATTTCAATTGAAGTGTTTATTTTTTTAAATTTGTTTTGAGTTATCTATCAGAATAGTATTGAAAAAACTACCGCCCGTCGAGTAACGTTACAATTCATCGTTATTTCTAGACGATAACAAATAAAATGACACAGAACATGCAAGAAGTTTTTTCGTTTGTTTTTACCGGGGGCGGTTCACTATTTTTCACGCTGCGGAGAATCAATAAGAGAATGTCACTTGTCGTCGATAAACGAAGAAATCTGTTGTATTTGTGTGAGATATTAAACAGCGCCATCTAGTGCAGTTTTTTTTTAATTATCTATTGAACATGTGAAAGGCAAATAATTCTTTGTCTCGTCACCGTTTCAAATGCACAGCTATCACAGCCACCCTATATATATATATTTTTAATTTTGTAATTTAATTTTTTGATTTTTTTTAATTTTGTGTTCTTTGTTTTGTCATCATTCTTTTCAAATTATTTTAATTTTATTAATACATATACTGAATTGTTCATTGATTCACTGATTGTCATTTGTTTTATTATTTAAATTCTATGATTTCATTTTCTTTGTTTTCTCATCGTTATTTTCATTAAAAAAATAATAATCTGTTAAATTGTGTTGTAAAATCGATTATCTTTTGTTTTTATTATACAGGGTGACTGTAATAGTTGTACAAAGCTTGGAACCCTGTGATATATCACTATACAGTGAACTCTCTCTTAACAGGCACTCTTCTATTAAGTGGACATTATTTTCTTGGAACAGTAAAAATTTATATGGCAAAACGACGCTCTTTCTTAACCGGATCCTTATGAAGTGGACACATTTCCGGGTACCAGAGGTGTCCGCCTATGAGAGAGTACACTGTAAATGATAACAATTGAACTCATATGTCCTTAACAAAAAGTTTAATAGTTTTCGAGAAAATCGTATTGAAAATGCTTTCATACCTCGCCTTGCTATCATACGTCAGAAGCAAAAAAAAAATATAGGGGGGGATTGTTTTTTGCTTTTAATTTTGTATGATAGCAAGGCTAGTGGTTCTCAAACTATTAATTTTTTGTTAAGGACATATAAGTTCAATCGTCATTTATAGTGAGATATTACAGGTGTCAAGCTTTGCACAACTATCACAGTCACCCTGTATAGTTTTTTAATTTTATAATTTATTTTTTTTAATTTTTTTATTTTGTGATTTTGTTTTGTCACCATTCTTTTCAAATTGTTTCTTTGTTTTCTTTAATTTTTGTATTTTCAATTAATTAACATTTTTTTAATTTCTTCCTGAATTTAGTAACAAGTTGAAGAAATTTTTTGGCAACTCTCGATGGATACTTCCGAGTTGACTGTCAGATAATCGGTATAATTAGGACAATCTGGTACAGTTGGCAATCCTATGCACACAACACAGAATAACTTACTTGTTAAATAAGACGATGCCATCCACACACTTTCTTTGGGAAATTCCTCCAAATCCTTCAACTGCTTCGCAATCTGCAATCGAGCTCCAAACCTTGTAACCCCGTAAACAGTCGTCATGACGGTTTGCTTCACAACCTTCCTCTGCACGAAACCCTCTAATAACTTAGCAATCTACAATTTTCTAAATTAATCTCAGTCATAAGTGCGTTCAGTTTACTTTCTATACCTCATGGCCTTCTTGTGCATCTTTCTGCCTTCTTTCTTCAACTAAAGCGGCCACCGAACTGTACACGTCCTGAGGTTTATCAGCCGGCACCAGATTGACACTGTAAGCCCCCGCAACATCCCTGCCAAGCGCAGCATAATGCTGCAATCCATTGCAACTACCATCCTGATGCACGGGGAAATGTGAACAGTACTTGACCGGATCAGGAGAACGAACTGCACTAGCGACTTCCATGCAACAAGCCAACGTCTGCCAAGGTTCATCCGATTCGGCCCACCATTTTTCACCTGTCAGTGGCCTATCAGCCGAATCCAGTATTTTATCCATTATTTCGTTAGCAAACTTCAACCTAAAGGAAATTTGATTACGAACACTTAATCTGACGGCAGAAAATAATTTTTAATACCGATCAAGTATTGAATCCCGCTTTTTTAAACCGGTCAAATTAATCAGGTGTATTTTCAACCAATCCAAGCCACTTGGGCCAAGTGGCCTCGACTCGGCAAAAACTAACATCGATCTCGCTAGGTCAGAACCTAAATGATTCAGATGCGGAGGGACTGGATAGACACGACCTCTGAAATCCATGTTGTGGGGCAGCCAAAATATGTCTTTCCTAAACTAGAATTTGCAACGTCAAAAAAAAAGAGAGTACAGCATAAATGATGAACTTACATGATTTGCTAGTGATAGCCTGTATAAACAGTCGCACCACAACGAATACATTTCTGCCTTCTTCCTTCGATACTGCAATTTCTGGCGGAAGATCGCATACTTCTGTTTCTTATCCATGCTTGCATTCAGTGGTGGCGGAGGAGGCAAAGACGATGGTAATTCGGGGACGTCTAGCTTCGCAGATCCACCCTCATTAAAAACCTAAACATTTTTGACAATGAACAAGTCCATCGAAGTCACACAAGAGATGATACCTTCAGAATGACATCCAAAATTTTTGTGTTGACCTTCCATGGAACCGCAGCCAGTTGATTGAGCGAGTCAAACGACGGATACAATTTGTTGAGCCTCGAGCTTTGCATCCTTTGCCTCTGACTGTAAGCCTGCGAGGGCAAACGGACTACATCGCAGTTCGTAACCAAATAGCCTCCCGTGTTTAAAGAACACCAAGGAACGGGGGGGCAAATCATTGGTATTTCGTAAGGAGGAAACGTCAACACCTCTGGCACTGATTCTCTGTACAAACGAAAGAGGACGGGGTGTGGTTTCACTTCTTCCTTTACAATTCGACCTTGATTTCGAAACACCGTGTAGAACGCTGGTAGGTAGTGCCTGGAAAGAATCCAAGTAATTAATTAATTAATGTTAGCTTTAAGTTTTTTTACTTCGTCTTGTTTCCTTTCATAACGTTAACATCGATTTTGATATCGTGCATTATTATGTTATACAAGAATTTCCCGATGGCTTGTGTAACGGTGGGCACCCATGTTTGATGGTCTAAATCGATTGATGCACCTTCATGTCTGAGGCTTCCTTCGATTAACTGCCACTTTTGTCTGGGATTTAAATTCCTGCTGACTTTGTCGGGTAGTACATCTAATTGGCCATGGCTATTTACGTAGTCATCGCAATATTTTACATGAATTTTTTCTATCTGTAATAATAAGAATGATTTGGTAGTTGTAATTCCTGAAGTAATAAATAAAGCAAAATACTACATATAGTTTTATTATTTACTTCGTCTCTACTATCACGAATAAACTACGTTCAAAATTTTCTATGCCTTTTACATTGTTATTTCTTTGCTGGATTTTATTCTAAAACTCCCATGTTTTACCATCCTTCATTATCTGTTGAAGGTGTGTATACTACTGTGGATTTAGGGATAAATTATGATGATTGGGACTATGATTTTAGTACTGCTGACTACACAAATAGAGTATGGTTCTTGGAAAATTAGATTTTTGTAAGTTCAGGAATTGGCGCAGCCCTGGCAGAAGAAGGCTTGAAGGTACCTGAACAGTTTGAAGTACTGAATTCATAACTTATTTGTTTTTCTCTGAAAATGTTGCGCCAATTTTTTAGTCTCTCCAAAATATTTCCAAAAAATTCTGTTGAAGAATTACTCAAACTTACAAAATGACGTTTGAATTTTAAATTTCGCGCTGAAGATGTTTTAATTTAGGAAAGCATCTATAGATGGCGTGCTTCAACTTTCAAATTTCGTATTCAACACGTTATAATTTAAGGAAGCGTCAAGAGATGGCCTAAAAATACAGTCACCCAAAATTTAAAAAAAATTGATTTACAAATTTGGCGCTTAAAACGATTTAACTTAAGGAAGTTTCAATAGGTGGCACGGATTTAAAGGCACGAACACGTTTAATCACCCATAATTGCAGAATATATCGTCTGATTTCAAATTTCGCGCTTAAAACTTCAATGTCAAGAAAGCATCAACAGATGGCGTGGTTAAAAAAAAGTTGGAGAAATATCCGAAATTAAAAAATGTTTGGCTGAAGTTTGATTTTCAAATTTCGCGCTAAAAACGCTATAACTTAGCAAAATGTCAATAGATGGCGCGGTTTAAAAACCATGAAGTTTTTTTTTTTAGAATCCCAAAATTACAGAATATTTCTATGACGTTTGGTTTTTAAAAATTTTCACAACGCCACAGGATGTTTAATTCAATTTCAATACCGCGGTGGAATGAGAGAAATTCTAAAGAATGCGGTTTAAAATTCTTGAAGATTTCTTGCCTGACTTGTTTTATTATGAAATGAATGTAAAAAAAAACATTTTTTAATGGCAATTCGAATTCAGAATATTGATGGCGGTTGCAACCGAATGAAAATTTTGAAATTAGAATTTATCTTAAGTAACAATTTGTACTTTTCTACCTTGCCAATCAGCGGGCAATTACCAAAAGAGTTGCAGATAATTTTTTGGGTATTAAATATTGCTGGTAAAATCGGGCATTACGAAACTTGAGCTTCCCTTGTGTGTATTTTTCTTTTTATGAAATTCACAATAATTATTTTAATTTTGCAACTACCGCCCTCTGTTTTCGATTGATGTTTCTCGTTTTGCTTCTCAACCTTAAAGTTTCATCAAGAAAATCCTTCAAATGTAAAAAAATCATTAACAAAAAAAAAACAAAATAATAAAAATTCAAAAAATAATAAAAATAAAAAAACAAAAGAGAATCGACTTTACGACATAATTGAATAGATTAATATTTAAATGAATAAAATTTTAAAAAATAAATAAATTGAAGTAATAAAATAAAGTAAAAAGAAGCAAAAGAAAATCGACTTTACGACATAATGTAATAGATTAATGTTTAAATGAATAAAATTTAAAAAAATTAATTAAATTAAATTAAAAACAAAAACAAAAGAGAATCGACTTTATGACATAATTTAATAGAATAATATTTAAATCAATGAAATTAAAAAAATAAAATTAAATTAAAAAACAAAAGAGAATCGACTTTACGACATAATTTACTAAATTAATATTTAAATGAATAAAATTTAAAAAAATAAATAAAATAAAGTAAAAAAACAAAAGAGAAGCAACTTTACGACATAATTTACTAGATTAATATTTAAATGAATAAAATTAAACAAAATAATTTAATTAAATTTAAAAAAAAACAAAAGAGAATCGACTTTATGACATAAATTAATGGAATACTATTTAAATCAATAGAATTTGAAAAAATAAATAAAATAAAATAAAAAAAAAACAAAAGAGAATCGGCATTACGACATAATTTAATAGATTAATATTTATATGAATAAAATTTGAAAAAAATAAATTAAATTAAATTAAAAAAAAAAAACAAAAGAGAGTCGACTTTATGACATAATTTAACAGAATAATATTTAAATCAATAAAATTTTTAAAAAATTGATAAAATAAGATAGAAAAAACAAAAGAGAATCGACTTTACGACATAATTTAATAGATTAATATTTAAATGAATAAAATTTAAAAAAAAATAATTAAATTAAAAACAAAAGAGACTCGACTTTATGACATAATTTAATAGAATATTTTTGATTTTATAATTGTCAATTTGTTGCCTTAATAATATTTAAATCAATAAAATTTTAAAAAATAAATAAAATAAAGTAAAGAAACAATAGATTAACATTTAAATGAATAAAATATGAAAAAAATAAATTAAATTAAATTAAAAAAAAATAAAAGAGAATCGACTTTATGACATAATTTAATAGATTAATATTTAAATGAATAAAATTTAAAAAAATAAATTAAATTAAATTAAAAAAAAAAAACAAAAGAGAATCGACTTTATGACATAATTTAATAAAATATTTAAATCAATAAAATTTAAGAAAAAATAAATAAAATAGAAAAAACAAAAGAGAATCGACTTTACGACATAATTTAATATAATAATATTTAAATGAACAAAATTTTTAAAAAATAAATAAAGTAACATAAAATAAAAACAAAAGAGAATCGACTTAACGACATAATTTAATAGATTAATATTTAAATGCATAAAATTTTAAAAAATAAATAAAATAGAATAAAAAAACAAAAGAGAATCGATTTTACGATATAATTTAATAGATTAATATTTAAATGAATATTTTTTTTAATAAATGAAATAAAAAACAAAAGAGAATCGACTTTACGACATAATTAAATAGATTAATATTTAAATAAATAAAATTTAAAAAAATGAATAAAATAAAAAAAGATTAATAATTTAAAAAAAAATGAAAAAAAAAACGATAAGAAAGCAAAAGAAATAACATTTTTTTAATACGAATTAGAATTTATAACAATAAAAACAAAAGATGATCGATTTTACAGAACAATTCAGTAAATTAATCAATTTAAAAAGAAACTGCTTGGAAGAAACGCTGATAAAACAAAGAAAACTTACGTGATTTTAAAAATTACAACAAGAAACTACATTTACTACGAAAATTAAATAAAAATTGTGTAACTGGCAGATAGAAAGTGTCTGTATATAAGAGGCAAACTTTGATTTGATTTGATTTCAATTCGGAACGTTGCCATGGTTGCGCAATACGAGAAAACCAATGAAAAGTGCCGATTCATTGCGTAACCATGGCAACGCTCCGAAAAATCCGAAGTCTAGTAATAGGTGAGTGAGACTTACTTTGTCTAAAACTCCGGTTTTCTTCTTACGTAGAACTTTGTATTTGGAATAGACTTTGTTCCCCAATCCCCTGTACAACATACCAACGGTGGGGCTGTAAGTTTCTGAGCCTTGTGCAATTAATTTGGTTTCGTCTACGATTATCGAGATGAAATCCTTGACAGGGATACATCGTAAATACGGCTCTAAATTAATGTGATTTCGCTGCGCAATAACCGAAGCTAAATCACGGTTAAATGCCGTTAAAGCAGATTGCTCCCACATTTTTACATGGTCATCAAGAGCCTCACGATACTTTAGCACGTCCTCCGTTGGATCTGGTTTTGCTTCGATGCTTTTGATCTATCAAAGAAAAGTCTTCCATGCAAATCTTAAAATAAAAAAGAAAACACTTAAATACTCACTCGCACATAACCAAGTTTCTCAATCTCCGTCTGTTTCTGAACTTTCATCTTAAGCGCTTCCTTCTTAAAAACCCCATTGTTCTTGTCGGTAGTTTTTTGAAAACTCTGCGCAAGTTGCTCATTGCAGTTCAAATGATTTAACAAGTGATTGTGATATTGCAAATTTGAAACCGTGTACTTCGGCACGTAACTATTATCAAAAGCCTTCATAGCTTGCAGCGTCCAACGTCTTTGATCGTTTAAAAACACGCTCTCGTTCATTATCTTGTCAAAAGTGAATCCGTTCCTCATCGCTTCTTTCGCGTAAATACGAATATGCTTCAAGTGATTGTTCTCGATGTTAACCCGTCCCAAACACTCGAATATAGTTGAGTAAGTCTGCGCGTTTAATTGCACTTCGTTCTCCCTAGCGTACTTAAGAACCTCTTCTAGCTTTGGAAAGTTTCCTTTAGAAGCGAACCCCTTCAAAAGCGTATTGTACACTCTCACTGATTTTATATTTATGTATTTGAAAGCTTCCGATAAGTTTTTAGGAGCAGGTCTGTGGTATAAGAAAGCGTTAAGTCCTTTCTGAGGTACGTTTAAGTTATTGCACACTTCCACGTAGGAGGCTAACGTCCTTGAGACGATTGCGTGCTTCGCTCGAAGGTTGGTCTTTTCTGCTTCTTTCTCTTCTTCTTTGACTTTCATGATTTCGGTCACTTTTTCGAGAATTTCTGGTTGGAAAGCGTTTAGCTGTTCTTTGTCTTCTTCTTTGGTTTCGGAAGCTTCGGTTGCCTCTAGAGTTTCTTCTTCTTCTTCTTTGGTTTCGTAAGCTTCGGTCGCCTCTAGAGTTTCTTCTTCGAGACTTTCTGGATGGAACGCGTTTAGGGTTGAGAGATTTAGGCTGAAACAATGAGCTGTTGGATGTTAACAAACACAAAGGAAACCAAACTCAAAATAACAATTCTTTTTTGGAAAGCTTGTAAAAGGTGTACAAGACATTCCCCTAACTGAAGATACTTTCAGAGTGCTCTGGAGCAGTCGGTCGAAAACGCTATTAGCTAACACATGACCATATTTATGATGAGTTTCACAAAAGTCACTTAAATTTAATCGTCGGTTAAAAATATTCATTGCTACACCTTCAATCAGGGCCTGGACAATTAAATGGAAAGTAAAAATTTGAGTTGTAGTGGAGCCATCTGACGGCTACCCCATAGAAGTTATAATTACTGCCTTATAACGAGTGGCCGTCAGATGGCAGCATTAACATTTAATCAAATATGACTTCTTGAAAATAAAATTAATAATTATTACTTTCTCTTAATTACTTTCCATGTAAATAATTAAAAAAGAAAATGTATTTATAGCTAGTAGAGGAACCTGCCATGTGTTTTTAAGCAGAGACTAAAACCAGTTATTTTTGTAGGGTGATCGTAAGATGGCGCTCCTGTGCTTGCTTACTTGCCGCTATATTCATATTATCCAATTCGTCAAGTTATCAATTTATGTAAAAAGAAAAATTTACATTTCTTCGTCGAAATCAAAAAATAAAAGTCAAGCGACGAATTTCAACTTTTTTCTTCATCAAAGAAACCAAACCAAGAGATAACTAAATAAAAACAAAAAAATAAAAGACAATCAATAATTTATATTTATGTAAAAGAAGCGTATTCTTTACTTGAAATAAAAACAAATGACGGTGCAATTTTTTTAGAGCAGAGAAGAGGAGATGAAAGGAAACAAAAGGCAACCAGGTTAAAACAGAAATATAAAAGACGATCAACAATAATTCAATTGAATTTTAAAAAATTCTTCCCTTATCTAAATCAAGAAAAAAGACGAGAGAAACAAATTTTTCATTTGTTCCATTTGATTTTCATTCCATTGTTAAAGGCAAACAAAAGACGAGGGACGAATTTCAATTATTTTTTCTTCTTCAAACAAGAAGAAACAAAAGACGATTCCTTCGTCAAAATTAGCACCAAACGAAGAGAATTGCGACTTTTTTCTTCATCAAATTAAAACTACATAAAAACGAAAGACGATCAATAACTTATATGAAAAAGAACAAAAAACAACAAACGGCAACTAAAAAACAAACAGCAACTGAAAAACAAAAAAAAACAAACAGCAACAGAAAAAAAAAACAAACAGCAACAGGAAAACAAAAAAAAACAAACAGCAACAGAAAAACAAAAAAAAAACAAACAGCAACAGAAAAACAAAAAAATGCAAACAGCAACAGAAAAACAAAAAAGATAAACAGCAATAGACAAACAAAAAACAAACAGCAACAGAAAACAAAACAAACATCAACAGAAAAACAAAAAAAACAAACATCAACAGAAAAACAAAAACAAACAAACATCAACAGAAAAACAAAAAAAACAAACATCAACAGAAAAACAAAAAAAAACAAACATCAACAGGAAAAATAAAAAAAACAATCATCAACAGAAAAACAAAAAAAAATAAACAAACAGCAGAGAAAAACAAGCAACAAAAAAAACAAAAGACGATCCCTTCATCAAAATTGCAACAAAAGAAGAGAATTTTTCCTTCATCAAATTAAAACTACATAAAAACAAAAGACAATCAACAATTTATATACAATAGAACGATGGTCATCAGTTTTTGCAAACGCAAAACAAAATACGGACAACGAATTTCGATATTTTCTTCATGAAAAGATAAAGAAACAAAAACCTACCAAAATAAAACAGAAAAACAAAAGATCAACCAAATTAAAATAAAAACAAGAGACCATAATAATAATAATAATAATCAATATTCAATTCCTCGTCAAAATTAGAAAAAAGAAGACCAACGAAATAACGTTAAAACAAAAGACGATCAACAATTTATATGAAGTATTCTTCCTTTTTGCAAACGCAGAACATAAAGCCAACAGCGTTAAAAAAAAAAACAAAAACCTACCAAAATAAAACAGAAAACAAAAGGCAACCAAATTAGAAAAAACGAAAGATCATCGAAAATTTATCAAAAAAAAAAAAACGATAACGTCAAAATTAGAACAAAAGAAGAACGAATTTCGACTTTTGTCTTCATAAAATTAAAATACAAAAACAAAAGAGGATCGAAATTAAAGAAAAAAAAACAACCAAAATAAAATAGAAAATCAAAAGGTAACCAATTAAAACAAAAGACTATCTGAAATGTATTAAAAAAAAAAACAGAGAAACAAAAGATGATGTATATTCAAAAATATATACATCCTTCATCAAGATTAGAATAAAAGAGCAACGAACTGCGAGTTTTTCTTTTTCAGATTAAAAAAAAAACATAAAAACAAAAAACGATCGACAATTTATACATAAAAAATAATATTCACTTTTTCGACAAAATTAGAAAAGAAAAGCAACGAATTGCGACTTTTTTTTCTTCGTCAGATTAAAGGAACATAAAAACAGAAGACGATCAACAACTATAATAAAAAAAAAAAAGAGCAACGAATCGCCACTTTTTCCTTCATAAAATTAAAACAGAAAAACAAAAGACGATCGACGATCTATATTTCCTTTTTGCAAACGCAAAACAAAAAGCGAATTTCGATGTTTTCTTCATTAAAGGGGAAAAAAACAAGAAACAACTAAAATAAAGCATAAAAACAAAGGACGATCAATCATTTATATTAAAAAATAATAATAATAATTTCATTCTTTCGTCAAATGCAAGGCGAAAAACGACCGATACCCTGGCTGAGGTAAGAAAGAGCAGCGCCATCTGTAGTGAGTAGGAGGGGAAGCATTTAATCACAATTTATTTTGGTTTCATTTCCTGCTTTTTTTATTTAATTGAAATAACTGTTTTTTTTTTCACTCTTAATATTGAACCATGAGCAGCGAAAATAAAAGAATGTCAAATATCAAGTGACAGGATAGCGTAAAATGGCCCTGAGGAGTCTTAACCCCTTTTTCAGGATGGCGGCAAATGCAATATGTGCGTGAATCACATCATACTTGACCCAGACACTTTGTATTTGTTGAAGAATATATCATATCAGTTATAGAGGGAGATCTAAATTGATTGTCCTGATTCTACACTGCTTTTCTCGAGCTTGATATCGATAGTTACATCTAATTATTAAAATGAAATTAGCAACATAGGGAGATCTGGAGAAGTTACTAGATATCCCAAGGTTTTATTGACAGTTCGTTGCCATTCATTCACGAAAAATGGTTTATTTCAATGTTATAGCAATCTGATTAAATAATCACGTTCTTTATTAATTAGATTAGTTTTGGATATAAATTTCATGAATATTCTATGCATGTTTCCGCTTTTCTTTCTAACCTTCAAGTGATAGATGTAAATATTGATATCAACGTCATGAAAAGTAGTGAAGGATCAGAACAATCAATTTCGATCTCCCTGTACAATACATCAAAAGAATATGAGTATAAAAAAAAAACTCTAGAGGGCGCCACTTTATACTAGTGTCAAAAATGATTTAAAATGAAAAATATCAATGAACGTAAATCAAAGCTATGTACTAATACTGAACTAACATAGCAGATATTTAAAAAGTTGTAAATTCTAAATACTTACACGTCCAAAGGATCGTCAAAAGTAACTCCAGTACATTTCTCATTTACCTCCAATTTCTTCTCAGTAGTAGTATTTGTAACGGTTGGTTTAGGTACGTCATTAATACCGTTAGATATCACAGATTCTTGCACTGGAACTTCCAAATAGGGCACATTCTCAATTACCGTTAGATTATTATAAGTGTGCTCTTCGACGATTCGACTACCCTTCATCAACATCTTCAATTTGTACAATTCTCCGAGGTTAAGATTTGTCAAGGCCAAAAAACTCAAGTCGCTTGGCTTGAGTATCTGCAACTTTGCTTTCCGCTGAGAAGCTGATGTATCCGTCACTGAAAATTAGATCGTCAGACTTGCCCAAATCAAAACTTCACCTTTATTACCAATTAGTATATCTGTGTACTTCCTCAGGGATTTAGCGCGATTCTTCCTTGAGTCCTTCACACTCAGTTTAGTGCTAGTCGACCGTTGGCGTGAGAATACTGGAAAAAGAGCTGATTCGAAACGGGCAGTAAAGAAGAAACGCACTTTATTTGCTTACCGTTGGAAATAATGGGGATTTGTTTACATAAATCGCAAGACCTTCGGCTAAGGGTTAGTTTCATCGTTGCACTATTATGAATTAAAGACACATTTTGCAATTGCGCAAGCTTGGGCTTGCGTAAATTAAATAAGCGATACATGTCGAAAAACGTGCCCGAAAATTCGTACTTACTATACATTAACGCTAAAATCAAAACTACACTTCACGTGCAAACCGCCATGTTAACCTCCTTACATAATCTAGTTCAAAAGGTAAGCGGTAGGGGGCCATCCGTAATACTAAGAAAATTATTTAAAATGTATTAAAGTAAAAAATTTAGGCTGTTCTTTTAAATAAATAAATGTGTAAGAATATTTAAAAAGATTCACTCAAGTATTAAACGTAATTTTGTCAAGTTTCAGATTTTGGTGGCGCCATCTACTGACTTGATAATTAACTTTCGGAAACAGGAAACTGTACACGTTTATTGCAATTAGTAAATGGAATATTATACGTTATATTTTGCCTTAAATTAATTGTAAGTTTGTTTTTCATTATCCTACTCGTATTTTATACTTGAGTACATAAAAAATACAAAGATGTGACATGCAGGTACGAAGTCAGGGTTGCCAAGTTTTTTTATAGGCGATGTCGCCAAGATGTTCACAAAATGTCGCCAAAGGGCGCTAATTGCATTTTCTAACGATAAATGTGAAATAAATAGTATATTCTTTAGTTAACTCGTACGATTCGCAATTAAACAGGACGACAACGATTACTTCTTAAGACCGCTGCTTTATTTTAGTGCTTGTGTTGTGAAAACTAAAAAAAAATAAAAGTGATTTTACGATGTACAATTGTGGAATTTAAAAAATCCAGTAATAAGGCAATCGATTGGGTTTCATAAAGATAAATTATCAAGATGTTTATTTATTTTATTTTTATCAATTTACATATAACATACATTCGCATAACTACTGCCATCTACGACTCACTCTCATTTAAGATTGCGATGGTAGATGTCGCACTATGTGCAACGCTTTTCTGGCTCAGGCACTCTCAGAATAATTCAAATTTCTTCTAACAAATTCCTTGCCTCCAGTGTTCCAGTGGCAATCGCCAGACAAAGAAGCCGAGTGTTAATCCCTCAAAATTTCAGTTTACAATCAGTTCAAGTCAGCGCGCGCGCTCTAAGTCTAGTGTTGCAAAGGTAAATTTATTGCGCGACTCTTGCGTGTTCACTTTGCGCGGTATTGTTAAGTTTAAAAAAGTTTAACCGAAAACTTATTTTTAATAAAAAAAAAATTAACGTAATTCACGTTTGTTTGTAAATATCAGAGCCGGCGAGCTGATAAGGATTCGCCGAAGACGACGCTCCAGCTGAGTTCTGCATTTTTTGTTCGTTTAAATCTTCGATAAGGAGATCAAAGGAAAGCAAGTGAATGAATGCAGCGCTAATTAAAGCGACTGGACGTCGATCTAAATTAGTTTCTTTGTAGTGGCCCGCCACTTGCAGCGGAACAAAACGACTTCTAGGCGCCAGTCTTGAAAAAAAAAAGAGATCGAAGCGCGCCTCGTTTGTGTTTTGTTTGCCGTAATTGGAAAATGAAGCGTCTATTTTAGGATTGGTCACAAAGAAAATTCCGCTGCTTCGTTTTTGTTTTGTTTTAAAACAGCTGCGTGCCCGATGACAGTGTTCTCCAAAAGTGGATCAAACTTATGAACACGTTTTAGTAACTTAAACAGTCATTTTTTTTTTTAATTCCAAGCGGGGAAAAATATAACAAAGCAAGAGATTTAATTTTATTGTGTGTATAAAGTTTCATTTCTACGTCGTGATCGGGGCTAAAGCAGTAAAGTTAGTGAAAAGATGCCAAAGGAGTTATTTATGGGGCTGATAGCGACTGTGACCGACTTATTAGATGTTTTCATTAGTTATTTTTTTCGTATACATACAATCGATAATTATTAAAACAAGAAACACTGTCTTTGATTTAAATTATTTAGGGATAGCTTTTTAACTATCGTGATTGAGTGAAAAGTTATTAAATTATTATTCGTGGCGGTTGCAGCCGACGTAGCCTAGACGTGTAAAGAAAAGCAGATCAAGTGTTGTTGACATGATCATTTGTTTTTGACATCCAACTATTTGTTGTTATCTTATGATTTGCTCATTTATTTTTTTGGATTTATTCATTGTTTTTGACATTTATTAATTTGCTTTGAAATATAGATTTCGCTTTCACGTTCCATCATCATTTCTTTTTGAACGTGACACCAATTTTTTTTTTCTTAAATATTTATATCATTTGTTTTGAAATTTAATACGTATGTATTTGGCCTTTGACGTTTAATCATTTATTTTTGACATTTAATCGTGTTTCTTTGATATTTAATCATTTTATTGACATTTCAAGATTTGTTGTTGTTATTTAATCTATTGTCATTGACATTTATTAATTTATTTTTAATTTATTCTATTGTAATCAACTATACTTTACGTTAATTCATATGTTCTTGGCTTTTATTCATTATGCTTTGACATTTCTTAATTTTTTTTAACGTCAGTCAGTTGTCTTTTTTATTTAGTTATTTGTTTTGACATTTAATCATCTACCTTTAACGTCTAGTCATTTGTTTTCAATGTTTTGTCATTTGCCAATTGTTTTTTTTTTAATATTCAATGATTTGTTTTTGACATTTAATCATGTGTGTTGTCATTCTTCATATTTAATTTATTCTTTGCTATTATTTTAATCAATTTCATATTTATTAATTTGCTTTGACATTTCATCATTTATTTTCAAACGTCAGCCTGTTAATCTTTAATCAATTATTTTTTTATGTTGAATCATTTGTTTTTGACACTTGATCAGTTGTTCCTTGTTTTCACGTTTAATCTTTGTTCTCTTTATTTGTTTTCATCGTTTCATTTATTTCTGAACGTTAGTCAATTGTTTTTGACATTCGTCATTTATTTTAATATTTAATAATGCGTTAATGACAATTGATCATGCACTTTTGACATTTAATCGATTTTTGACATTTAATGGTATACGTATTGCTGTTATTCTTTTGTTTTTAACTTTTATTACTTTATTTTTACGTGTATTCTTTGAGTTCAGCTTTAATCAATTATTCTTTTAGTTTAATAATTTGTTTTTGACACTTAATCTATTGTTTTTATCGTTACTTGTTTTCACGTTGAATCTTTGTTTTCTTAATTTCTTTCTTTGTTTGTCATTTCACTTGTTTTTGAACGTTAATCAACAATGGTTTTTGACGTTTAGCATTTATTTTAATATTTAATAATTTGTTCATGACTCTTAATCTTTTTGACATTTAATCATTTGCTTTTGTCGTTTAATTATTTGTTTTTGGCATTTAATAATTTGTTTTTGACGTTCAATTATTTGTTTTTGACATTTCACGTAATGTGTTTTTGATATTTAATCATTTTTGACATGTGCTGTTGTTACTTCATCTTTTGTTTTAGACGTTTATTCGTTTATTTTTATCTTGATTCTTTAATATTTGATAATTTTTGACATTTAATGACTTATTCTTTTATTTTTAACATTTATTAATTTATTTTTTCCTGTATTCTTTATTTATTTATTTATCAACTATTTTTTTATGTTTAATTATTTGTTTTTGACACTTAATCAATTATTCTTATCATTAATTTAATTCCTTCTTTTAACATTTAATCCTTGTTTCCGTCATTGCATTTGTTTTTAAATGTCATTCAATTTGACATTTTCCTTTTTTTTAATAATTAATAATTCGTTCGTGACGTTAATCATTTCTTTTTGATATTTAATCAATTGCCTTTGACGTTCAATTATTTGTTTTTGACATTTAACCATGTTGTCTTGATATTTAATCATTTTAAACATGTGCTTTTGTTACTTAATCTTTTGTTTTTGACGCTTATTCTTTTATTTTTAATTTAATTCTATCATTTATTTTTGGCATTTAATCATTTGCATTTAACACTAATTTAAACACTTGTTTTTCATCTATCGACATTTGATACGTTTTTTTTTATTTGTCTCTGTCATTTCATTTATTTTTGAAGGTTAACCAATTGTTCTTGACGTTTATCATTTGTTTTAATGTGTAATAATTCGTTAATGATGTTTAATTTGTTTTTGACATTTAACCATTTCCTTTTGACATTTGATTTATTCTTATTATTATTAAATGTGAACCAATATAATTTATTTGTATTTATTTTGTCGTTAGAACTAACGATTATATTATTCATACAAGAAAACACCTTTCTTTTTTTTTTTTTTTTTAGTTTAGAAATAACAATTTTTTCCATTCAATTAGTTGTTATTGAAATTTGACAATTTGATGTTGACATTCTTGCTTTTTTTTTTAATTAATCATTTGTTTTCTATCTAGTTTTTTATGGGGTTCCTCACAAAACCTATTAATTATATATTTTTTAAAATACATTTTTACGTTCTGCTTATTACCAGTAAGTAATAAAGACTGTAAGTAATTATTTAGTGTAAACCAGGTCAACGAAAATTTATTTCTTTTTTTTATCTTCCCGCGTCTGAAGATTCATCCTCCGTCGGCTTTAAAAAAAAATAATAATAACAAATTGATGATATAATTCGTTGAACTTGGCTGTTTTCATAAATTAGCAATTCATAATCATGAGGCAAGTTTCGCAATGTTTTTCTCCCGACGACGACGACGACGTCGTCTCTTGCGTGTGCGCGCTTTTACAGACGGCCGCAGAAGAAGAAGACGAAGAAATTCATTAATTTTTAAATACAACAAATCGTGTCGAGGTTCAAGAGTTCACCGTATTAGATATACTCTTATCGGACGTAATTGATTAATCTTCTCACATTTAGCGAAACTTACGGAAACAAGCGGACGGCGTTTTGTTCGCATTCGGACGACAGACGGGGGACGTTTTCGTTCGACGCTATTTTTTTTATTTAATTTTTTTCCAGTGACATCGGCAGCACCTGAAAACCCCCCAAAAGATGCAGACATGGAGAGGGATTGCCTTAATTGTAGCGCTGTTGCATCTTACGGTGGCTATACCAAGGACAGTAACGTAAGTGTTCAATTGTTTTTATATTAGGCATTCAATTGTTTCGGTTTTGAGTTTCAATTAAATTTAAAAAAAATTGAATTTCTGTTGTACGCGTTTTTTTTTTTTTTTAATTTACGTCGAGTAGACAACAAACATTTCGCTTCTCTATAATCCCCTTTGTCAAGTCATTTGACATTAGAGCAATTAATTTGACATTAGAGCAAGTCATTTGACATTAAAGTAAATGTTTTTTTAAAATTTGCTGCCCTCTACTGCGGCTAATTTAATCAAATACATGACATATTAAAACATTATTAAGGAATCATCATAACGCGTTGGTATTAATTGAATATACCAATTGTTTCATTGAAACTTAAAAAGAGGCGGAGACAGTGTTAAAATGACAAGGGTTATAAAGCGCATGCGCGAGCTTGCATTCCGGGTAGACGGCAGTGTTGCCGGATGTGGCGATTGAACGCATGCGGGCAAGAAATGCGCGTTCGTTTCCAACTCAAAACGAAACATGAAGTATTTATATTGCGTTTCAAATAAATGAGAAAAAAATATATAAATTCAAATAAACTTAACCAATAAAAAGCAAATAGGGTGTCAATGTCAAACCGAAAGGAATGTCAAGAACGTCAAATTGACAGGCATCAAAATAACACACATAAGAAAGAACAGAATGACAGATGTCGAGAAACGTCAAAATGACAGACGTCAAAATATTAGTCGTAAGAAACGTCAGAATGACAAATGACGAGAAACGTGGGGACTCACAGGTTACTTAGTGATCAACAAATCATGTCACGATGACAAATAACAGCAAATGTCAAGGTGACGACAGAAGTCCAGGTGACTGACGTCAAGAAACGTCAGAATGACAGACATTGAGAAACGTTAAATTGACAAACGTCAAAAAAAAACAAATGACAATTAACAAAGTTTTTTTGCTTTTTTTGCTGAAAACATTTGACAATCAACGTGCTTGGAAGTAAAAAGAAATTATCAAAACAAATGAAGTCTATTGTCGTCCTTTTTTTGTAGTCGTAGAAACAAATGACAATTAATTCACAAAAAAAATCTGCTTTTTTACTTTTTTTTTGCTGAAAACATTTGACAATCATCGTGTTTGGAAGTAAAAAAAAAATCAAATAAACTTAACCAATAAAAAGCAAATAGGGTGTCAATGTCAAAACTGGAAGGAATGTCAAAAACGTCAAATTGACAGACATCAAAATAACAGACGTAAGAAACGTCAGAATGACAGAGGTCGAGAAACGTTAAAATAATAGACATCAAAATAATAGAAGCAAGAAACGTCAAAATGAAAAACGACGAGAAACGTGGGGACTCACAGGTTATTTAGTGATCAACAAATCATGTCACGTTGACAAATAACAGCAAATGTCAAGGTGACAACAGAAGCCCAGGTGACAGACATCAAGAAACGTCAGAATGACAGACGTCGAGAAACATTAAATTGACAAACGTCAAATAAAACAAATGACAATTAACAAAATTTTTTTGCTGGAAACGTTCGACAATCAATATGCTTGGAAGTAAAAAAAATAATCAAAACAAATGAAGTCTACTGTCGTTCCTTTTTTTTTTTTTGTAGTCGTACAAACAAATGACAATTAATTCACAAAAAAAAGATCTGCTTTTTTTACTTTCTTTTGCTGAAAACATTTGACAATCAACGTTATGGGAAGCAAAAAAAAAATAATCAAAACAAATGAAGTCTACTGTCATCCTTTTTTTTGTAGTCGTACAAACAAATGACAATTAATTCACAAAATTTTGACAGTCAGAGTGCTTTAAGCTAAAAATTGAAAAGCTGTCAAAACAAATGAAGTTACAGCCTTTTTTTCTTTTGAAGTCGTACAAACAAAAGACGTCTGCTTTCTTACTTGCTTTCAATTTGCTGTAAACAATTGACAATCGAGGTGCAGGCGATTAAACAAGAAATATAATCCTAGGTCGACTTTATTACTTGACCAACGAAACTCGTTTCATTTTTTTTTCAATGACATTCGACAGTCAAGATGAGAAACATGAAAGCACCTGAGCAGGCTGTGACCATTGTTTTCTTTTGTTTCAGTTCGTTAAAAACAATTGACAGTCGAGATTTGCGCTGTAAAGAGAGAGAAATTTGTTTTTTTTCTTTTGTTCCAAATAATTGTCGAAATTTGTACAATAAAACAAAAGTTGTTGGAACTATCGTTTCTTCTTTTTTTTTCGAAGTCGTACGAACAATTGACAATTAATTTACAAAGGAATTTGGCTTTTTTTTACTTTTTTTTAAATATGCGGCGAACATTTGAAAGTCAAGGGGCTTGAAGCGAGTTTAAAAAAAAACAGTCGAAACAAGTGAAGTCTACTGTCATCCTTTTTTTTTGTAGTCGTACAAACAAATGACAAACAATTCATAAAAAGATCTGCTCTTTTTACTTTTTTTTGCTGAAAACATTTGACAATCAACGTGCTGGAAGTAAAAAAAAATAATCAAAACAAATGAAGTCTACCGTCGTCTTTTTGATAGTTAAAGTGCTTGAAGCTAAAAAATGAAAAGCTGCCAAAACAAAGGAAGTTACTGCCTTTTTTCTTTTGAAGTCGTACAAACAAAAGACATCTGCTTTTTTACTTGTTTTCAATTTACTAAAAACAATTGACAATCGAGGTGCAGGCGATTAAATCCGAAGTCGCCTTTAATTATTTGACCAACGAAACTCTTTTCATTTTTTTTTTCACTGACATTCAATGGTCAAAATACGAAACATTGTTTTCTTTTGTTTCAGTTGGTTAAAAACAATTGACAGTCGAGATTTGTGCTATAAAGAGAGAGAAATTTGTTTTCTTTTCTTTTGTTCCAAATAATTGTCGAAATTTGTACAGTAAAACTATCGTTTCTTCTTTTTTTTTCGAAATCGTACGAACAATTGACAATTAATTTACAAAGGAATTTGCCTTTTTTTTTCCTTTTTTTTTTAAATATGCCGCGAACATTTGAAAGTCAAGGGGCTTGAAGCGAATTTGAAAAAAAATAGTCGAAACAAGAGAAGCCTACTGGTGTCTTTTTTTTTTATTAAAGTCCTACAAACAAATGACAAAAAGTAAAACAGCTTTTCTTTACTTTTTTTTTTAATATGATGCAAACATTTGACAGTCAAGGGGCTTGAAATTAAAAAAAAAAACAGCTGAAGGCTACTGCGTCGACTCATTTTAATGTCGTACAAACAATTGACAAATAATTAAATAATTAAGAAAAGAAAGCCGCTGTTTTTCTTTTTTTATTTTTTGTAAACAAATGGCAAGCGATTAAACAAAAATCAAACCCAAGGCCGACTTCAATTACGTGACAAATGAAATCTCCTTCATCTTTTTTTTTATATCATTTTTGGCGCCGGACATAAAAACAAAAAAGAAACAACAAAGCAGGCCGTGATAAACGACCTAAACGTTAATTATTTAACAAAAGAAGTCTACTGGGAATTGTTTTTTTTTAAATCTAGGCCAAACAATTGACAGTCGAGGAGGTTAAAGTTGACTTCACAGAAATTTCTATCGTTTTTTTTTTCCAACTTGCTGTGATCATTGCTTTCTTTTGTTTTGGTTCGTTGCAAACAATTGACAGCCGAGATTTGTGCCGACAAAAAGAAATTCTACTTTGTTTTTTTCTTTTGTTCCAAAACAATTGACGACATTTGTGCAATCGAAAAAATTTCTATTTTTGGGCTTTCTTTTGTTTTGGTTCGTTCCAAATAATTGACAGCCGAGATTTGTGCCGGTAAAAAAAAATTCTACTTTACTTTTTCTCTTGTTCCAAAACAATTGACGACATTTGTGCAATCGAAGAAATTTCTATTTTTGGGCTAATTAACAAGTGAAACCCGTTTTGTTTGTTTTTTAATTTGCTGCAAACATTTGACAATCAATGAATTAAGTCTGCACGCCGCTGTTAATATTTCATATGTGTACGGGGCGTTTAAATTCGAGACGAACAATAATGGGGCCCCCCTTTTTTCTCTTTTTTCTTAGGAGGTGATGCCTGAGACGGTCTTAAGACTCAACCTAGACTACTCGAATAAGCGAACCAGATTTCGATTAACCGTGGCGATCCAGAATAATCGAATTATTTTAATTTTCACTTTAAATTCAACCTAGTAATGAAAAACATCTCATAATTAATGACACAACAAAACTTTAATTATCCCATAAAGCTCATTTAATTACTGTGAGAGTAAAAGGACCTAGTTTAGCGTAATTTTTTCAGTCGTCACCATCATGCAATTATATGCACTTGGTTCCCATTCACATTCCCGATCGCATTCCCGCAGAACACTGGGGGCCCCGATAAAGTAAATATAGGCGCATATGCTCAATAACGTCCCATGTGTTTCTGCGTTTATAAATACCAAGTTCATTTACCCCCTGGTTGGACTGCACTACTCCAAACAAATTTAGAGCGAAAAGGACCCGGTTTCACGATTGCACTTAAAATAACATGCGTGTGCACGCCTTGCAGGTTTTTTTTTGTAGTTTTTTTTTTTGGCCCCGTCGTTTTTGTGCCCCGAAACTATCCGGTTTCTTTTGGTAACTGAAAACCATTTTAAAAACATTCACATCAACCTCGTGACGAAAGATACTTCGAGATTTCTTTAAGGTATACACGCACGCAAAGTAAAATATAAAAAAAAGTTATTAAGATAAATATACAGGATGGAAAAGTTCAATAACACCATTGTTGCCTTGTGAAAAATACAACTGGCAACAGTGTCCGTCCCAGTTAGAAATTTGGTAACAAAAATGACAAGTGTGTGAAATAAACGACAAGGTTATGACAGATGAGTTTGATGAGTGCTTCTTTCATTCTCCCTAACATTTAAAATATGTATCTGCTTTTAAATACAAATAACTTTGACATGAAACTTCAAATATATAGCCAACCTAATATTTTTATTTACGTTTTGTACCAATATAATGCAATAGACCCTCTCAGATTAGTTAAATGTGTCAATCAAATCTAGGGATCCTGGCTTGCGTAAGATTATCTGTGCAAGACCTTCCGAGCAAAATATTTCAAGATTATATACATTTATATGAGCCGCCAGCATTGCGGAAATTCCGATTAAATGTTTACTGCGTTTTCATGTAAAAAATACTGATATTAAACGGTTAAAATGAAGGACATTAGGTCAATCGATTTTATATCGCGACTTTGTTCCTGCAGTTGATTTCGAGGCTGCTGCTGCTGCTTCGAAATGGCTTCTACCATGAGATACAAAATTATTTGCAATTTGTAAACAATACCAAGTTCCTTTTTTATCTGAGACGTTTTCGTACCAATTAATATTAAAAGCAATTAAAGACACAATTATCATCGCAGAATCTCCCAAATAAGAAATTTGAGTAATATTTCATGAAAATCTGAACGTACAATTTTCCTATTAATAATATTTAAAAGCAATCAAATTAAAAAAATAAATAAATAAAAGCAGAAAAAAAAACATGTCTCTGTCTCTGTTTATATCTCTGTCTCTCTTTGTGTCTCTCTCTCTCTCTCTCTGGCCCTGTCTCTCTCTGTCTTTGTCTCTTTCTCTATATGTCTATGTTCTTTGTCTCTCTCTCTCTCTATATGTCTCTATTTCTCTGTCTTTGCCTCTCTTTCTATATGTCTCTGTTTCCCTGTCTTTGTCTCTCTCTCTATATGTCTCTGTCTCTCTACACTTTGTCCACGAAAACCCAAAAAGACAATATTAAAAATAAATTATTCTTTCTCTCTCTATTTTTAATACACATTTTTTCCACAAAACCCAAGAAAATAAATAATTAATCTCTATATGTCTCTCTCTCTTTCCCTTACTCTCTATGTTTCTATCTCTATGTCTCTCTCTCTCGCTCTCCTTCTATGTCTCTCTGTCTCTCTCGCTATATCTCTTTGTCTTTGTTTCTATATTTATTTTTAATAAACAAATTTTCCACAAAAATCCAAAAAGACAATATAAAATAAATTATTCTGCTTTTAATGTCTCTTTCTTTCTCTCTCTATTTTTAATACACATTTTTCCACAAAAACCCAAGAAAATAAATAAATCTCTATATGTCTCTCTCTCTCTCTTTTTCTCTGTATTTCTATCTCTACGTCTCTCTCTCTCTCCTTTCCTTCTAAGTCTCTCTGTCTCTCGCTACAAAAAAAACTTAATGGTATCAGCGTCCTCTATGTAGAGTGCTTAAATTAAAAAAAAAAAAACTGCAATTCAATATCTCACACAAATACTATTTTTATTTAGGCGCTCGTTTCTCTCTTTCTGTGTCTCTGTCTCTTTATGTTTCACTCTCTCTTTCTATGTCTCTGTCTCTCTCCTTCTATGTCTCTGTCTCTCTCTTTCTATGTCTTTGTCTTTCTTTATGTCTCTATCTCTCTCTAAGTATCTCTCTCTCTCTTTCTTTATGTCTCTATCTCTCTCTAAGTATCTCTCTCTCTCTTTCTGCCTTTGTCACTTTCTCTATATATTTCTCTCTCTGTTTCTCTGTCTTAGTCTCTCTCTCTCTATATGTCACTGTTTCTCTGTCTTTGTCTCTCTCTCTATATGTCTCTGTGTCTCTCTCTACACTTTGTCCACAAAAATCCAAAAAGACAATATAAAATAAGTTACTCTGCTTTTAACGTCTCTTTCTCTCTCTTTCTCTATTTTTAATACACATTTTTCCACAAAAACCCAAATAAATAAATAAATTATCTCTGTCTCTTTCTCTCTATCTATCTTTGTCTTTCTCTCTTTCTGTCTCTTTCTCTCTCTGGCTCTTTCTCTCTCTGTCTCTTTCTCTTATTGTCTCTATCTCTGTCTCTCCCCCTGTTTCTTTGTCTCTCGCTACATCTCTCTGTCTTTGTCTCTCTATTTATTTTTAATAAACAAATTTTCCACAAAACCCAAAAAAACAATATAAAATAAATTATTCTGGTTTTAACGTTTCTCTCTCTCTCGCTCTCTCTTTCTCTCTCTCTATTTATTTTTAATACACATTTTTTCCACAAAAACCCAAAAAGTAAGTAAAATAATTTATCTTGCTTTTAACGGGTCTCTCTCTCTCTGTAAATTATTTTGCTTTTAACATGTTTCTCTCTCTTTCTATACTACTCACTTTTTCTATGTCTCTCTCTCTCTCTCTGTAAATTATTTTCATTTTAACGTGTTTCTCTCTCTACCTTTTTCTATGTCTCTCTCCCTCTCTATTATCTTTCTATGTCGCTCTCCCTCTCTATTATCTCTCTATGTCTGTCTCTCTCTCTATTATCTCTCTATGTCTCTCTCTCTCTCTATTATCTCTCTATGTATTTCTCCCTCTCTATTAACTCTTTATGTCTCTCTCCCTCTCTGTGTCTCTTTCTCTATGTCACTCTCTCTCTATTTATTTATTTATATAGATTCTTTTCACAAAAACCCAAAAAGACAATATAAAACAAATTCATCAATGGCTTCTGATCGGCAAATTCACGAATCGATAGTTCATCGATGAATACTTCGATGAGATTATTATATATTAATATACATTTTTTTCACAAAATCTCATAAACATAATCAAAAATAAATAGTAATAAGAAATAAACGATGAACTCATTGATATCTTCGCCAATGATGACAAGAGTTGATGCGGCTTTGACGTTTTTGTTTTTTATCGAAAACGATAAACAAAAGACGATCGATCGTGTAACCAGTGCAAGAAACAAAACAAAGAAGAGAGAAAATAAATGAAATGCGTTGACAAAAGACGTTTTGATTTTAATTTAATTAATTAATTTCTAAATTGTTCTTTCTTTAAAAAGAAAAAAAAAAGCTTTAAACCAAATACGATCGATGGTGGAAAAGAAAACTTTCGATTGTCTTTTCTCTCAAAAAAAAGTGACGTTTTTGTGCTAATTATTTTGACAGATGTCACGCCCCAAAATTATTTATTTTACTTAGGACTGTTAAAGCAGTGTGTTTAAAATTATTTTCAAAAATCTAAAATCACTAACTTTGTCACCTGCCATGAAATCATTAAATTTTTTTGACATGTCTGAAATTTCAACAGAACTGCAGTCACAAAATTACTAATTGGCAACATTGGTATCGAGTTTTAAAGGCATATACATATGTGTGTTTCTCATTTTCTTTTTATTTTGCTAAAAACTAAACAAAAGACGATCGTTTGTGTAACAATGTAGGAAACAAAAGATTGTCAACGATTTGGATGTGAGAAAATGTTTTGTTTTCATTTTTGCGTCCACAAATTAAAAAAAAAAGAAATGCGATAACAAAAATTCACATCAAATTCCGACTTCCTTTAATAAAAAATAATAAAACACAATCGACTGCGAAACAAATGCATAGTGTAGTAATCGTCGAATTTTTTTTTTTTTTAGAAATGAAGACATTCGTGACGCAATATTGTCTGTAGTCCACATGATACGTTCCACCGAAGATAAACTACAAAGACACGAATTCCGGGAGAGAGCCCTCGGAGAACAACTGAAAAAATCCTTGGTAACATTAGACAAACGCATCAAATTATTAGATCCGGTTAAGGGAACGATAAGCCGTTTGGACGAACGTTTGGCCGCCGTGGAAACCATCCTGATGCAAAAAGACGAGCGAGAACGCATACAATTGCAGAAAACATTCGACACCGTCGAAGACATCCAAAAAATTCTGCCACTGATCGTCGAAAAACTCAAAAGTGACATCATAGAAACGGTAAGTTCTTATTTACATATCGATACATACATACATATACAAGTGCGCGCGTTCACTTCTAACTCAAAATGAAACATAGGGTATTTGCTTAAAAATAACAAATTTTTAGATACAGTCAAATAAAATCGAGCTGCCCAAAGTGGACGATGCCGTTTCGAAAAAGGACTTGGAGAAAACGCAGAAGGAACTAATCCACAAAATAGAGAGCATCGGCAAGACGGTTGTAAAAATGGAGGACGAACTCTGCAGGCTGAAGAACGAGAGCAACAACGCCGACGAAATCAACAAGCAATCAAATGAAAACCTCGAAAAAGTTAAGATGCAGTTGTCTGAAAACGAACACCTCTTGGAGAAGTACGAGAATAAATTGGCGGAGTTTAACAACAGGATTGACGTTATACCTTTGAATGATAAAGCTGAGAATGATTGGCAAACGAACTTCATGCAAGGTAAGTATTATCAGATTAAAAAGTTTTCAAAGCGAATAGGAAGAAAAATAAACAAAAAAATTGAGAGACCGTGGAGGAAATTGCGCCGACAGTTTAAAAATTTTATAATTTCCACCACGGCGTCACTTAAATTTTTTTTTTAATTTTGCAGCATTAGAAGTTCAAAAAACCAACGTCGAACAAATCCTTTCCGACGTAAAAACCATAGAAAGCAAAATAAGTAAACTGCCGGAAAAAATCGACCTGTACATCGCCCAGAACGCAACGCTAGAAACACTGGAGGAATTAAAATCCGAGGCGATCCTACAGGCGGCCAACTCCGCCCGCAATTTAGACACGAAAGTGGAAGAGTTGCAAAACGTCAGCCACAAAAACCAGGCGGAATTATCCAAGTCCATCGCAAGCATGGAAGATTTGCTCGAGGGCCTCACAGACAACTTCGCAGTCAGATACGAACAACTGAAAAAAGAAATCCAGGCCTTGGGTAAAATGGAGCAGGTCGTGGTGCAAACTGCTGATGGCGTGATCGACACGAAACGTCGCGTTGAATACGGCGTCCACCAGATTTTATTGGAGATCGGAGAGTTGGTTAAAGCACACTCAAAGGAAGTTAATGCAACCATTAACGAAAGGTAATGAACTCTCATGTATGTGTGTGAACTCTACTCTAATTACATAATTAAATGTTTTTGAGAAAAAAAAGTGTTCAATCGCATACCCATTACATGTACTGGATACTTTAATGAGTTAGTCTATGAAACCCAAATGAGTTTCATAATGTAGTCGTTAAAACACCAAAATAGAAAAATATGATTACAGGTTTAACAACTTCGAAAATCTAATACTAGATGAAGAGAACGGGGCCCTGGCTAATTTAACTGCAAGTATCGGTGAGGAAATCGACCAAGTCTGGAGGCAGATCGGAATAATGCATCAGCAAATGAGTGCGAGCACAGATACTTTAAATAAACTGCAAAATCAAACGCACAGTTATGTGAACGGATCTTTAAATATAATGGACAGCATGGAAGGAAAAGTATTATTTATATTCTTAGGAATTTTAAGACCAATCAAAACTAACACGTGTGTGTGTGTTTAGGTGGGCCAAATCACGAGCAGGATGATGGAAGTCGACGATAATCTAAATTATCTCTTGGGCAGGCTTTCGTTCGTAACACGCGAGTTCAACATGTTGAAGACGGGCTTGAGTAAGGCCCTCGACGAGATGAAGGGCAGTTTCCAGGAGGTGCAACAGAAAGTCAAGGACAAGGGGCCGGGTCCTCATCAGATCGCAAGTAACGAAGTGGATACGACCAAATAACAAAAAAGCGGGGGGCACTTGTTTTAGTTATTTCATTCATAATTTTGTACTGCACTGAAGCATATATTTTTAATTGCCCTCGAGGTGGCGATTGTACAAATGTTTTTTAAAGAAACTCAAAATAGGACTTACTTAGATGTATTATCACGTTTTTTAATTATTATTTACCAAGAGAGTTTAGTACTAATTTTTTTTTGTATTTAAATATTTAAAAATTAATAGGAGCCATGTTTGTAATTAAAAAAATTATATAAATAGATATGTATTTTATTTATTTGTTATACTGATACATACAGTCCCTGTATTTTATGTAAGCGCAAGATCATTAAAATACTGCACGAAATATATTTGATATATCTTTGGTCTTAGAACGTACTATAATAAACACTGTTTAAATATATAATATTTTTGATACACAACGATATTACACGCATTATTAACTTAAACATTAAAATACTGCTTTATAGTAGGCCTAAGTTCAACTGGTTTTAGTGTAGTATCAGTATGTGAACGTTAATAATAACCTAGCACCCCAATCTCGTAGAAGTGCAACAATGTAATGCTATGTTAGTTACACAGGCGTTCTTTTTTCTAAAAAGTTTGGATACATTTCTTTTTTTTAATCTCCATCTGCCTAACTGGGTACAGAATAACATACATCCTCCAAACGCATCATTTCTCGGATTACTTCGAAACAAAGAAGTGTTTTTTTTTTTTTAAATAATCTAGGGCCTCCATCCCATGATGATTTTTTTAAATGGCACAAATATACCATGATACGGTTCACTAAAAAAACCAGCGAAATAACATCCTCCCTCTTAACAAAAAAAAAATTAAATTAAATTACGTACCAATTAAAATACCTCCTGCTATTAAAAGTGCCATCCGAATGTCCATCCGGGGTACTGAGTTGAACCCCGACGAATTGGTCGGCCTGCGACATTAAAGGCCCCACGTACCGCACACGCCCTCCTCTAACTCGACCCTCCTGCGATATCACCTTCACCCAATAATCCAAGTGCAAGTCGCGTGGCACTCTAGGAAGAAACGGTTGCCAGCCGGGGGGTGGAACGTTATCCCTGGATGGTTCGGGGGCAGAAGCACGACGCGTCGTTCCTTTCGTTTGGTCACTAAAATTATTGCATTTTATATTTTCATGTTATTACATCATTTTGAAAACTTGAGAGGTATATTATACATTTTTATACTATACAGGGTGCAATTAATAAAATCACAAGGGTGGTAGCTTGGATCAAGACAAGCAAAAAATGTTATATAACACAGTGTCCTAAGTGCAATGGTTTTTGAGAAAAAAGGAGATTCCTGTAATGATTTGCAATGATTGATTCAAGCAATCACCCCGAAATTATTGTACTCAATTCGTTTACACCCCGTGTAAGTGGTGGTAGTACCTTCGAAAATAAATGTCCCTTGTCGGAGCTAAACAATCGATTGATCTCCTCAAGAAATGCTCTGCTTCTTCCACTAGGCTGTCGGTTGATTCTCCGCTGTCTACCGTTGTAGTCCAATCTCCGCGGAGTTCCGGCAGGGAGCCATTTGCAAAACGTACCCTGGATGGGGTTGATTTGAGGGTCGCCGTGCGTCTGGAGGGGGAAACTGGGGCCGAACAGCGTCTCATGGGGGCCGGCGGAGAAGAAAGGGGGTACTGACTCGAGTAACGGGATTGTGAGTGGCTGCCTTCGCTCGGGGTAGCTGTCGCAGTCCACATGAATTTCTGCGACTGAAAATTGATACACAAAAAATTAATTATTTCCATTTTTAAATAAATAAATAAATTCTTTTTATAAATGCAAGAAATTTGAATGATTTTTTAACGAAATAATACTTTATTAAAAGCTTGAAAAATTATTACGTTACTTGCAGGGTGTTCACGGGAAACCGCTAATTTTTTTTATTTGAATTTTTACGAAGAAACTTAAATTTAAAAAGTTTATGGATTAACACGATTTTTCGACTTAATATAGAAAATCCACATTACCGTTAAATGTTGGGCTATAAATCTACATTCATTCTTTTGATTGTCAATTGTTTTCTTTAATTGCTTTCGCTTATTGGTTATTTTTATTTCTTTTCATTTGTTTTCTTAGTCGACTCTTTTAATTTTGTCTTCAATTTTTCGTTTTTTTTTGACAGTTGTACTTTTGATTATCTTTGATTGCTTAGTTATGTTTTCATTACTTCTTAATTGTCATTGGTCTTTAACTGTCATTACTCTTGCTTTCGCCCTTAATTGTTTTCTGTTTTTGTTTTTTCTGTTGTCTTCATATTTTGATAATTTTTGTCTTTTTTTTTAATAATCGTCTTTACTTATTTGCTTTGGTTTTGTTTCTCAGGATTTTTATTTATTTTTTAATCGCATTGGCATTTTTTGATTGTCGTTGATTTTTTTCCTGTCGTTTTCACTTGATTGTCAATAGTTTTTTTTTTTAATTGCTTTCGCTTATCGGTTATTTTTAGTTCTTTTCATTTGTTTGTCGACTTTTAAAATTTTTTCAGATGTCTTCAATTTTTTGTTTTTTTTTTGGCAGTTGTATTTTTGATTACCTTTCCTTAGTTATGTATTTGTTATTTCTTAATTGTCATTGGTCTTTAACTGTCTTTCGCTCTTAATTGTTTTCTGTTTTTGTTTTTCTGTTGTTTTCACATTTTGATAATTTTTGTTTTTTTTTTAAATAATCGTCTTTACTAATTTGGTTTGGTTTTGTTTCTCAGGATTTTTATTTATTTTTTAATTGCATTTGCATTTTTTGATTGTCATTGATTTTTTTCCTGTCGTTTTCCCTTGATTGTCAATTTTTTTTTTAAATTGCTTTCGCTTATTGGTTATTTTTAGTCCTTTTCATTTGTTTTCTTAGTCGACTTTTTTAATTTTTTCAGGTGTCTCCCATTTTTCGGTTTTTTTTTGACAGTTGTATTTTTGATTATCTTTGATTGCTTAGTTATGTTTTTGTTATTTCTTAATTGTCATTGGTCTTTAACTGTCATTACTCTTGCTTTCGCCCTTAATTATTTTCTGTTTTTGTTTTTTCTGTTGTCTTCACATTTTGATAATTTTTTTTAATAATCTCTTTACTAATTTGCTTTGGTTTTGTTTCTCAGGATTTTTACGTATTTACGTATGCATTTGCATTTTTTGATTGTCATTGATTTTTTTCCAGTCGTTTTCACTTTTTGATTATTTTCATCTTTATTTGTTTTGCTTTTGTTGCTTTTATTGAATTTTTTAATGCCATTTCTTTTTTTAATGATTTTCGCTTTTTAAATATACATATTTGTTTTTTTTTTTTAATTTGTTATCTCTTTTGTTGTTTTTGAATTGGCTTGCCTTTGTTTTTTTTTGTTGCCTTCGATTTTTTGTTTTCTTTAAACTGCATTTTTTTAATGCCTTTGCATTTTGATTATTATTACTAGATATTAGTTTTCAAAATTATTTTCTTACGCTCTTTATTGTTTGCTTAGTTTTTTTCAATTGTTTTTGATTATTTTTGTTTCTTTTTTGTTTGTTTTTTTTTTGATTTGTTATATTTATTAACTGCACTTCCTTTTCGATTGGCAGTTATTTTATTAATTAATCTTCAATTTATTAATTATTTTTTGTTTTATTTTCAATTGTCTTCGTTCTATCATTTTTGTTTTTACTATTACTTTTAAAAATTGCTTTCGCTCTTGATTGTTTTTTCTTTGTTTCTTTTTCTTCACGTTTTCATTATTTTATTTTTTTATAATTGTTTTCGCTTTTCGATTGTTTATTCTTTCTAATTCGATTTTTTATTTTTTTTTTGTTACTAACTGCATGCATTCCTTTTTTTATTGTGCATTTTATAATTTTTATTTATTTTTTAACCTCACCGTTCTTCGATTGTCATTTGTTTTTCTTTTCGGTTGTTTTTGTTTTTTTTTTTTAAATTTATTTCCGCTTGTTATTTTTTTAATTGACTGTTTTTAATTTTTTTAGTTTTTTTGTTTTTTTTAACTCCATCCCTTTTTCGATTTACAGTTGTTTTCAATTAGTTTCGATTGTTTTAATTTTTTTTGTTTTTTTTTTAATCGCCTTCGCTCTTTAATTATTATTACTATTGTTTCCGCTTTTTATAAATGCGGAAAATATTTGAATAATTTGAATGATATTTTTAAAAACGTGAAAAATTATTACATTACTTACAGGAGATGTTCATGAGAAATCGCTTTACGTCAAAAAATAAATTAAAAGCGATAACAAAAGACGATCAACTGCGAAACAAATTGACGACTACAGGAAACGAATCGTCGTTGTTAATTTTCTTTGTTTTCTTCCTTCAACGTTTTGCCAAGAAAATGACGTTTTTGTGAACACGTAAAGAACTCGACTTTTACCCGTAACTAACAGTGTTGCCAAATGGTCTCAATAAATTTAGCGATAAATTTTTCTGAAGGTATTTTTTTTTTTGCAAAAAGTCTGAACAATCACCGAAAGTCACTATTCAGAAGAAAATTATTCTTTAAAAATTTTGTTAAAAAACTTCAACAAAAGACGATCGAATTATTTAAACAAATGCAAGAAACAAAAAAAACCGTCGACAATTTTTCAAGTCAAAAAATTTTACTCAAAGCGATAACAAAAGACGATCAACGATGAAACAAATTGACAAGGTTTGCAATTACTGTTTTTATTTGCCGATGATAGATAACGAAAGTCTTGTCTGCAAGCAAAATTTGTTAAATCACCTTTAATAAGGGAAACATTTTTATTCAGGCTTGGGGGAGGGAGGGGAAGGGAGGGGAAGGGAAGTTTTCGTGAATAAGGTGGCACAGTACAAGTTATCACCCAGTAGCGACCCTTAAACGTCAGTGTCAAATTCAACCGCCATACTGTTTGATACCTATATGCAAATGTAATGTACAAAGTTGTCAAGTATCACTATTTGAGTTGGCAGCGTGCTGAATTTCATTTTTAAGTGGTACAACTGGTGTAACCTCCGGTTGTCGACGACTTAACTGACAGCCGTCATCTTATAACTGGCATTTGACATTTCAAACTCAAATTGAAACGCTAATTTTTATTCATATAACCTACAATCTTGTCGCTCTTCAGGTTACGTCAAATAAACCAATAATCCCCGGCTGCAGTGTTGCAAATAGTCGAATAAAAAAACGCTCCTAATTGTATTGCCAGCTCAAACAGTTCTTCTTGACCACTTTGTAATTTGCAAATCAGGAAGTTATTAACAAAATGACAATTAAATAATAATTTATTTAAATTATCGTGGACGAATAAAATAAATTATTCGTGTGTGTATTTTTAATTGCCAGCGATTTGTCACTTACATTTGAATCACTGGTGCTTATCTGAGATTGAAAGCAATATAAAAAGAGCGCGACACCGAGAGATAACGTTGTGAAAATGAAAATGGTTTTTATTTTGACGCGTGAGTTTGAAAAGTTGTGGTGCCATCTTACGACAGCTTTCAAAATTATAATTCCGGTCGACTTATTTATATTATCCTCGTCAAATAATGGTTATTTATGCTACCAGTGTATAAAGTAGGTCTTTTTCCACACAATAGTCTTGCCGTAACCTCAATCATAATCTGTATGTTTCGTATGTATATGCAAATTAACCTAACTTATGAGAGTTTCAAAAACATCAAAAATGAGCGCCATCTGGTTGTGACAAATAGAATCATATAAAGAAAGCTTTTGTGTTATTCATTTAATTTGATGTGAATAATAATAATAATTTATTTATTTAAGCAGAAGGTGTAAATTAATTTATGGTTCAATTTTTTCACGAGTTTTTAATTTTTGAGCACCCATAACTGACCTTGAACTTCAGTAATAGTTTTTAATCATTTCTAAATGGTCAGGAAGCGTCAAACGCTGTATGATGAAACTGCATATTTTCTAAACTGAATATTTTGACAGCCGGAAGTAAGACAAAATATATCAGCAACCAAGTGATCTCTCTTGAAAAATCTATCACCCATATTGAAAGACGCTTTATGTTAATTTAAATATTCAGTAACAAAATGGAATTTATTTTCAAGAATTTAACTAACTATATTAAAAGCAAGAACATTGTCAGTTTTGAATACAATCAATTCATTAGACCACTGATGTCCCTATCCTACCATGGTAAAATAATTCTGTGTGCTAACTTACGGTATATCCAGGAGAGTACAAGTCTGGAGTACGTAAGAACTGTCCATAAGTGGTGGTTGATGGTGCTTTCACATTAGGAGGACAAAGATGATCAGCTGATCTAGATAATTCCGGCACCATACTTGTAAACCCAATGTCAGAAAGCAACACCCTCCTTGCTTCCACAGTTTTCTCAGACAGTCTTAATTTAGAAGCCGGATGTGGGAACTTCGAGGGTAAGGTCGTGAAATTCTCCCCGATTTTCACCTTAAAAAAAAAAGCTAGAATATAGTTAAAAAAAATCACATCCAAATTCTACCTTATGGGCTAAACTACTCTCTGATCTCCACGATGACCCCGGGATGGCCGATATGTCGGTTTGAGCTCCGCACTCTTTTCTAACAACATTAGAATGGGCTAAAATTGGCCTGCTTTTTCTAGAACTTAAGCCTCTACCTAAAGCTTCTCTAAAAAAAATATTTAAACACGACTGTGTAACTACAGAAAAACGGTGGCAAAAACTCGGAAGTGAAAACAAACCACCTACCTGTGCATTATAGGCCTGTACTGTAAAGGATTCGGGCAGGTGTTGCGCCTTCCCATGTTATAATCGACGTCTTGAATTCCTACTTTGGAAATGTCCGTCTCGATTATGCGGACTTTCTCCTCGAAACGATCGAAACTCTCATCTTTTTCCAGGGACTTATTCTCGAAGCTGGAGTCCTGATAGGAATAGTAACTCCTCAGGCTCTTGTCATCATGATTAATCGAGTTATCCGACTTCGAATTATATACTTGTGATTGTTCTCTGCGAAAATCAAACGTCTGACTTTGGAAGCCGCAGCTATCCCCCTCGAAGTTGTCATTGAAAACATCATCCTCCAACTCCCTGTCGGACACGTCGGCTTTGTCATCGTACTCCGCCTGGGGGCACTGCAACAACTGCGAACTCGCGTACGGCTCAATCGACACCAGCTCCTCCTTAAAATCCGTCTCTTTCGTATCGTCCGTAGTGAATATCAACTCGATGTCGTCGACTTCCTGCTCAGTATCATTCTGCAAGAGGTTCTGCACTATGTTCTCATTCGTCGCTCGAAATTCCGTGCTTGCTTGAGTTTGCGGGAAGCCCCCGTCGTTATCGAACGAGGTGTTTTGCGACTTGTCATTCATCTCAGCCTTCGGTTGTTTCTTCTTGCTTTTCTTAACTCTTTTCGCCTGCACGTCGATTTCGATGGGCTTCTTGTTAGGGCCTTTAAATATTTTCACGGTAACCTCGACGTCGTTTACTGTTTTACCATCGGATGAACACAAAGTACCCGATGTGTCGGTGTCATCTTTCTCTTTCTCTTCTTCTTCTTTTTCGTCTGTGGGCGGCTCTTCCGGCTGTGCTTCGGTGTTTCGTTGATTTACATCGAAATGCAAATGTTCGGTGGTCGATTCTAATTGAGGTTCCCCAGTGATTTGGGGCTCAGGGGCTTCTTCTTTCTTTTGTTCACCGAAAAGGGCGGTTTCGAGTATTTCGCCTAGTTTTGAAGATTTTCGTACGCCATTGCTCGATGGGGTTTCCGTGTCCGAGCTTTCGTTTGTTTCTGCTGGGGATTTGCTTTTAATTTCCTGCTCTGAAGCTCCGTCACTTTCGTCACTCGCTTGTTTTAATCCGTCGAGTTCTTTGGGTTTTTGAGTTTCTTTTGTTTTCGGTTGCTGACCAACTATTGCGTCATCCCCTTCGACTTGTTTTATTTCAACTTCGACTGAGACTTTCTTTTGTTCGTGAGCTTGAGCTTCTTTTGTTTTTAGTTGTTGACTAGTTGTGGGGTCTTCTCCTTTCACTTGTTTTATTTCAACTTCGACTGCGACTTTCTTTTGTTCGTGAGCTTGAGCTTCTTTTGTTTTTAGTTGTTGACTAGTTGTGGGGTCTTCCCCTTTCACTTGTCTTATTTTATCGTGTTCTTCAGCTTCGGCTGCGACTTTCTTATGTTTGTGAGTTTCTTTTGTGTTTAGTTGTTGACCAGTTGCGGCTTCCTCCCCTTTCACTTGTTTTATTTCTTTTGTTTCCAGTTGTTGATTACTTACTGTGTCCTCCTCCTCGGCTTGTTTTATTTCAATGAATTCTTCAGCTTCGGCTGCGATTTTCTTTTGTTTACAAGTGTCTTTTGGTTTTAGTGAATCTTCTGCTTTCACTTGTTTTATTTTATCGAGTTCTACTGTGATGCTCTTCTGCTTACCAGTTTTTAGTTGTTGACTAGTTTTCTGTGTGCCCTCCTCCTCTTTCACTTGTTTTATCTTATGATGTTTTCGAGTTTCTTTTGTTTTTAACGGTCGACTAATAAACTCAGGTTTAAGCTCTACTTGCGCTGTATCTAGGTCTTTACCGTTTTGCTCCTCAAAGCCCCCATGAATTAGTTTCTGAAGTTCTATTTCCTGAAGTAATTGCTTTGAAACGCTTTCGACGTTTTCCTTAAAATCAAAACTGCCTTCTTTTTGTACTTTAATTTTCTTTCTAGTTTTCAGGTTCACTTCTTGTACTATGTTTTGCTCCTGCGGAATCTGCAGCTCCCCTAAACCCACCTCTCGTCCATCGCGTATGATTTCTTCGGAAAATGATTGAAGATTCCTCGCTCTCTTAAGCTGCCCCGATTCTGATTGTCTGGATGTTCCGGTCTTCACCGGCTTGCGCTTCGTGAGTGCCTTTAAAGTAAATGAGTTCGTAGTCGAAATCCGCCTGTCACCTTCTGATACATTCGAAAATGTAACGGTCTTCGACTTAGTTAAGCTTCTTCCCCTCTTCACGGAGGGTTTTACAAATGATAAATTCTCTAAAGACTTGGATACCTTGGAAGAGCTGATTGTTTCGGTTGACACGTACGGGTTGGTATCACTATCACAGTCACTGTTGCCTTGTTCTCGTTTCTTCTTCGATTGTTTCTTCAACTTCGGGGCCCCATTTTTATGCTTCGACGTTGCGTATTCGACGAAATTCTCGGATAATTTCTGTCGCAAGACGTGGTTTTCGGCGGTCAAGGAGCGAAGCCTGTCTTCAACATCACCAGGCCCGAACCTCGCTTTCAATTCATCGATTTCACTCCGGCTCTGCTCAAGCGCTGTCCTCAACGACAAGATAGTTTGGTGTAGCGCCCTCACTGTGTCCACGCTCTGTGAAATGCGGCCCCCAATTTCCATTTTTGGCCCGTCACATCCATGCTGGTTTCTTTTTCTGTCTCACACAGCTCTTCTACGGTTAAATTATTTGAATTAAATTTGGAATTGTTGCAAAGGTCTCTACACAAAGAAAACGGCTTACATAACCAAAAGAAATCAGGATTCTTTTGTTTTTTCGATATTCATTCGCCGAGGCTGAAATACGCCAATTGTTTCCAAAACATTGCTGCAATCAATACGCTGTTTTGTAGTACCCCGGGAATTCGGCGGTAATACCCGACAGATGTCGCTTCTACTATCTCGCTCGCCGGCACGCTTCACACCCGGCGTAAACCCGGACGTATGTCGTAGCTTTCTGCGGAAATCCCAAATAATAAATGATTTTTTAAATCTGTTATAGCACGCGGTGGTTAATTACTAATTAATTTAATATTGTGCCGTGTAAACACGACGCGGCGGTTAATTCTGACGTGAAAAAAGTCATACTTACCGGACCAGGATTAATCGTGGAACTCAAGAACGAACGACGCGAACGTATAGTCGTCGGGCAAGTAAGCAGCTTACGAGTGAGTTATGATGATATAATGGCCTGTTTTTGCCGTCTTCATGAGATCATCAATTGACGATTAATTGGTGCAAATATTTAAGTTAAATTCGTTAAACATTAAACAGAGCGAGAAGCTGGAAAACAAATCTCGGAAAGCGATTTAAACGTTTCGCGCTCTTATTTGTCAAGCTCCGTGATTCTTTTTTTTTTTTTTTTTCAAAATCAACCCCGTGCTCAAGGACCATCGTTTCTAATTACTACAATAACAAAATTAATTTATTTATAAAAGCATGGGCGCCGCAAATAAAAAAAACAATAAATTATAAAACGGAAATTGAGGTTATGTCTTGTATACACGAAATGGGTAATTGCTTAAAATTGTGTGAGATGCGATATTTTAATAAGTAAATTAGCGATTTAATACAGAAGCTTAAGTATGAATAAATAAAAGTTAAACGCAATATTTTTTAAGCGTTCTCCACAAATACGCAGCCACTGACGCTCGTAGGCAGTGTTGCCAATCAGAGCGAACATTTTATCGGTAAAGCGCTTCGGAACTTTTCGGTAGATGGCAATCAAATTCGGTAGATTCAATTTTTAAATTTCAAATTCAAATTTCTATGGAAATTGCCGACATGTATTTAATACGCTTTCATTTTCTCATAGGAAAGCAAATATGAACAACATAATATATTGAAAAAATATTTTATTAATAACAAGACATAATAGCTGCTCATAAATTGGAGGTTTTTATATGGTGCTTTCATAATTTCAGGTAAAAGAATTTTTATAAAATCCAGGTCTACCAATAAGGGCATTACTGTTGTTAGACAATGCGCCAAGGGTGATGTTAGGAAAGTATGGTGTTTCCACTCCCAATATTTTACACGCAAAATTGCGCAAAATCATTCAACCCGTAGCAACAGAAGTTCATGGTCTAGTTCGAAAAGTCTCCGCTAGATGGCGAACTCAAGAATAGAGGCCTGTCCACGTTTTGTCCTTTTTTTTGACTAATTTTTAGAGTGAATTTAAAATTATTAAGAAATATGTTAAGAAATAAACAATTTTTTTGTTATAATTGGATTCAGGTAGGTACATTGGATTTAGAAGGTGGAAGAGTGTAAATGCATAACCTAATTTAATTTTGCTAGTTTTGTAAATTGTTTCGATTTGTTCTGATCATTCTTATTTTTACTTTATTTTTGGCAGGTTATTGTCAAACGGAGTACAACAAATTGATTTAAGACATCCTGAGTCAGTTCTGCTGCATGTTCAGGACAACCTAACAAGTATCTGAATTTATGATTATTTAATATATTAGTGATCACCGTTAAAGCATCTTTCCTTAGTTCAGTTTGATTACGCACATTTACGACCAAGAATAAACTTGATTTGAAGTTCTTTTTTATGTTTAATATAGTAGGTATTACAGGTTTCTGTAGCACTGTTATCTACCGGTAAATCATTGAAGCAGACCGTGAGATTGCGGTTCGGTGGTTTTAGTTTAAAACAAACGAACAGAGTGCAAACACCAGAGTTTCCTAACATCACTGCGCCAAGCCATCCACCAGCAGAAAAACTTGACTCGATTGACGAATGCATTACCGTCATGTAGATGTCACCAAACGTTACCCCGCTAATCCAACCCATGGATCAGAATGCAATACGTCTTGCAAAACTATTTTATCGTAAAAATTTCTTGACTAACTTGCTTGCAAATAATGAGTAGTAGAAGCAGCGTTAAAAGCCATAACTCTCAGAGATGCAGTTTTAAACTTGAATTTGACATGGGAAAAACTAAAACCAACAGTAATTAGAAAGTATTGGCGTAACATTTTACCGCAAACAAACGATTTTGATGAGGAAGAAAAAGAAACTGTTTTAAAGTTACAATTAAATGATAAAAGTCCAGAATATGTTCAATCTGAAGCCATGAATATCTTAAATCTCATGAATCCTTGCTGCGTTCGGTAATTACATCTCAGGTGTGAGCGTAGAGGAAGTAGATGTTGATCACGTGATCCTGGATGAATGCGATTTCCTCAACTATTAACGAACGAATCCGAGCAAATTTTAGGCGGCATAAGACTTGACAGTTCGGTTGACAGATAACTAACCCTTAAATTTATTTATTGTATGTACTTAAATAACATTTAAAAAATGAACATCAACCAGGGCTACGTTCATAAACTATACCCCCGAGAGCGACTTGGGCGTGTAGTCGCGTCTTTCTCACTCACGATTTTTAATATATTTTGCGTCTCGCTCGGTTGTGTGGTGTGTGTTATGTGGTCTTGTGTTCATACAACTTCCATGACAGCGGGCGTATTTTTTACGCTCTACTTAAAAGTGGGTTGGGAAAAGTATGCCCGTTGTCATGGAAAAGATGTAAACACAAGACGTCTCGACACATACTGAGCGAGACGCAAAATATGTTAAAAATCGCGAGCGAGAAAGATGCGATTACACGCCCAAGGCGCTATCGGGGGAATAGTTTATGAACGCAACCCTGGAAGTAAATACAGGGCGATCGAAATTGATTGTCCTGATCCTACGCTAGTATCTATGAGCTTGAAATCAATATTTACGTCTACCAGATGAAGGTTAGAGCGAAAAGCAGTGGCGTGCCGAGAACATTCATAAAACTTACATCCAAACCTAACCTAACTAATAAGAAAACATAATTATTGTTTATTCGGATCCTATTACAATGAAATAAAATTGTAATTATCCCTTAAAACACATAATTTAATTTAAAAACACATAATTTATCCCAAATTCAATCAAACATTTTTAATCCCTTTCCATTTTGATTACTATTACTAGATATTAGTTTTCAAAATTATTTTCTTACGCTCTTTATTGTTTGTTTAGTTTTTTCTATTGTTTTCACGTCATTCTTTTTTTTATTGTCATGTGTTTCATTTTTCAATTGTTTTCGCTTTTTGATTATTTTTGTTTCTTTTTCTTTGTTTGTTTTTTTTTTTGATTTATTGTATTTATTAACTGCACTTCCTTTTCAATTGGCAGTTATTTTATTAATTAATCTTCAATTTATTAATTATTTTTTGTTTTATTTTCAATTGTCTTCGTTCTTTCATTTTTGTTTTTACTATTACTTTTAATAACTGCTTTCGCTCTTGATTGTTTTTTTTGTTTTTTTCTTCACGTTTTCATTATTTTATTTTTTTTTACAATTGTTTTCGCTTTTCGATTATTTTTTCTTTCTAAATCGATTTTTTATTTTATTTTTTCCTGTTATTAACTGCATTCCTTTTTTTTATTATGTATTTTATAATTTTTATTTATTTTTTAACCTCATCCGTTCTTCGATTGTCATTTGTTTTTCTTTTCAGTTGTTTTTGTTTTTTTTTTAAATTTGTTTCCGCTTGTTATTTTTTTTAATCGACTGTTTTAATTTTTTTTTTGTTTTTTTAACTGCATTCCTTTTTCGATTTGCAGTTGTTTTTAATTAGTTTCGATTGTTTTAATTATTTTTTGTTTTTTCTTTAATCGCCTTCGCTGTTTAATTATTATTATTATTATTATTGTTTCCGCTTTTTATAAATGCAGGAAAAATTTGAATAATTTTTTAACGAAATAATATTTTTAAAAACGTGAAAAATTATTACATTACTTACAAGGGGTGTTCACGGGAAATCGCTTTACGTCGAAAAATAGAGTAAAAGCGATAACAAAAGACGATCAACTGCGAAACAAATTGACGACTACAGGAAACGAATCGTCGTTAATTTTCTTTGTTTTCTTCTTTCAACGTTTTGCCAAGAAAATGACGTTTTTGTGAACATGTAAAGAAGAACTCGACTTTTACGCGTGACTAACAGTGTTGCCAAATCCTCGAAGTAAATACATAGGTTAATCGCTTGTCTTTTTTTTCAATAGGAATGCTACGCATTTTGCTTTGACTTTACACTAAAAAAAAAAAAAAAAAAACAGACGAATAACGTATCTAGAGAAATAAAAGGTTCCATTTTAATGTTTCCGCGCTATTCGTTTTTTTTTTTAATTTTAAAGAAAAAAAACACAAGTGAATAATGATTATACCTAGAAGCAAATAGGATTAAAAAAAAACAGAAGAATAACGTGAATACTTGTTTGTTTTTTGTTTCTTTTTTATTAAACTACTGAAACATCTGCTTTACGAATATTGTTCCGACTTAAAAAACAAAAAAAAAATAAATGAATAATCTAGAAGTGTTTTTTGTTTGTACCTACTTAAAAAAAAAAAAAAAAACTAGGATTTCACAAAATCTTTGACAAATAGTCTACTTGGATAACTTGATCCTACTTACTTTTAGGTTTTTTTTTTTAATATCATTAATTTTGGAATGAAACTAAAAGTTACCAATTTCTCGACACACATACTGAGCGAGACTCTAAATATGTTAAAAATCGTGAGTGAGAAAGATGCGATTACACCCCAAGTCGTTCTCGGGGAAATAGTTTATGAACGCAACCCAGCATGGAATGTAGTGACGAAAAACATAAACATAACCTAAACGTACAATTTTGTAAAATGCGGTAACATTTAGCGTATTGTGCGCATGATCCCCACAATTCATCGATGAGCTCGATCAAAATACTCCGAGCGAATCGAGTTTCCTCAAACGCATTCCTCGGTGACCAAACCGAACGCTTTGGATTTAACTCGAAGACCTCGCTTTACAATTAACGAACGCTTCGGAGTAAAATAAGCGCTCTGCTTAATGTAACACGTCGTCGGTAACACTGGCGACTACCCGTTTGACGAGGTTGGCAACACTGAACTCGAAATCGTAGAACATAACCTAGAAGCAAATGCATCCGAACACACTTAAAAAAAGTATAAAAATAAAACTAAAGATGGATAAACCCGTATTTACGGAAAAGCAATCTAAAGGTACCATAAGAGGTAAGAAAGGTAATAAGGAAACACTGAAAAACGTGCTAGTTAACCCCTACGTCCATTACTGGTGAGATGATTAAGAAAGCTTCGGTTTTTGTTGTTATTGAATAAAGCGCTTGTTGAAGGCCGTTGATCAAAGGTAAAGACGAGGTTCTAATCCACGAAGTCCTGCAAAAGAACTTGCCGATGATACGTGCAGCGAAAACACTGGTGCCCTGGAAGGAAATAAAAGCCATTCCGAAAGAACAACGCAAGGAATTCCGCACGAAATACACGAACCCGGAATTCCAACCCCCCGACGAATCGACTAGGTAAGCACATTATCAACTTTGCTTAACGCATTTTGCAAAAAGGCAACTTCTAGGGCGAGTTTGATTTTTGGTGTTAACGAAGTTACCAAGTTACTTGAACAGGACAAGGCGAATTCCGTTTTGGTGACTAGAGACGTGGCGCCCCAGTTAATGGTGAAGCACGTCGTAGACTTGGCGGTTCTGCGCAGTGTTCCTATTTTAATCGTGCCTGAATTGCGTGATTTATTGAGAAGCCATGCGGGGATTGGCAGCGCTGCGATTGCTTTGGCAAAAGACTTACAGGAAGACTCGAGTCTCTTTCAGATAAGTAAAACAATTAAGAACGTCTATAAAAATTATCCGGTGCCGAGGAATCATATGAATTTCAATCGCAGGAGCTTAGCGTTTTTTGATGAGTGCGGTGAGGTTGAGAGCTCCGTCGTTAGTGACGGTCGTGAAGAAGTGAAGTCGAAAGGAGATGAATCAGAAGCTTATTATTTATATCGTACATCAAAATTGAAGCGGGTCTTTACACCTTTGGAAATTACTAAATCGGATGTTAAAAGTAATGTAGTGGAATACATAAAATTGAGCAGTGAGAGTAAGAGAGGTGAAAAATATAAGCCGTTGGTTGTAAATCGAATAAGGAGCAATAAGAACAGAAATCAGAAGAAGATTGCAATGTTGAAGCAGAGAAAGAAATGATGCGTGAGTTTTAAATATTTCGTTTTATTGATTCGAAGAAATTGCATTCTCTTTGGTATCAAGCTATAAATAGTTCTGGTACAATTGGAGTATGCTTATAAGAAAGGGACCAAGTAACATTTGTATGATTTCGAGAAAATGTCGTTCAAAGTTTAAAAATTGCAGGGGCTCATGTGCTTACCTTTGGATGACAACATTTATTTGTATACAACTGGGTTTCTTCAATAACGCCATTCCTGTTGAATATATGAAAAAATGTTTTAGCTCCGCATAATTTAAAATTATTTTGAAATATACAGGTGTCTCAATTTCACTGTAAAATGTGTAACTTCATTACACCCTACATTTTATAACGAATTTGAGTTTAACAGGTAATTTTAGGGTAAGTTTAATAAGGGGTATCAGTACTTAAGTCCTAAGGTATTAGGCTTTATTTATGGTTTAGATTAATATTCGACATTAGATCAATATTCGACATAAAAATGTAATTACTACACCCGCACATAGAACTGCAAGATTTATCAAAAGTCCGTGTCAGAAAATTTCAAAACGGTTTCTGTTTCAACCTTTAAACGTGTGTATGAGCAGCAGATAGTTTCCTGCCTTCATTTTTTTTTTGTTTTTCTGTCTTCTTTCTTTTTTCTTCTTTTTTGAACACTTAATCTTCTTCGCTTTCCTTTCACTCTCTTCTTTCTCCTTTCTTTCGTTCTTTACTTAAATTTAAGTTAGCGTTCTACTTGCATTAAATCATGCATATTTCTCTTTCAAACCGGTTTTGTTTTTAAGACGGCTTTGTTTTTAAGACCAGTCTGAGTCAAAACCTTTTAACCCAATTATGAATATATATAACAAGTGATCAACTGAAAAACAAATTAGAGTTGGCGATGCAACCAAACACGCATGTTTGCATTTAGTTCGTACGTTCTTACTAAGTCAGTTACTTTTGACGTTTCTATTTAAACTTAACCTTACTTTGAAACAATTTGAAACTAAAAACCATCTAAAAACATCCAAAGAAAAACGTTTAATTTTTTTAAATTAAAGCAAATGTGTAAAATGGCCACCTCCTGCATTGAGACACTGTTGAGCTCTACGAACAATGGCTTGACTAACATTAAACAACATTTCTGGTGTGTTATTTATTTCTTCGAATTTTTCGACGATTCTACCACGCAAAGTTTCAAGATCCGGTACAGAGTTTCTAAATATTTCATTTTTTAGATGAGGCCACAGAAAAAAATCTAAAGGAGTCAGATCACAGGATCGTGGGGGCCAGATATTGTTTGTGTTTCGACTGACAATCCGGTTGTCATAATATTCATGTAACAGATTCAGTGTTTCAGCAGTGGTGTGAATTGTGGCCCCGTCTTGCTGGAAAAATCCTTCACGAAGCTCAATGTCATCGGCTTGATTTAGAAAAGGCTCCAAAATTTCAGTTCTGTACCGGTGAGCATTTAGTGTTCCCTCAAAAAAAATGGGACCTATAAGCCTTCTTCGACTAAGAGCTGCCCACACTCCAACTTTCTGAGGATGCAATGACGTTTGAATAAACTCATGGAGGTTGTGACTACTCCATATCCTGATGTTCTGAGAGTTAATGTAACCCGTCAAGCAAAACCAAGCCTCGTCTGTAAAAAATGTCTTGTCCAAAACGTCATTATTAAAGTTCTCAAGAAACCACTGACAATAGATTTGTCTTTGTATGGGGTCGCCAGCAAGTAATTCCTGCACCACAGTTACACGGTAAGGATACAGTGCAAGATCTTTTTTCAAAAGTGTGTGACAAGTTCCATATGACAAATTTGTTTGACGAGCAAGATTTCTTATGGATGTTCTTGGTGCATTATCCATAACTTCCCGAACAAGGGCAACGTTATCTTCTGTACGTGCAGTTTTAGTTGTGCCACTTCCAGGCTTTCTGCCAACATTGCCAGATTCTCTGAAGTGTTTTACTGACAGCATAAGCCCATCGTAAAATTGCTTGTAGTGAAACTGCATACTAGGAAATGTTTCACAAAACTCCTCCAACGCATCAGGTATCGAGTAAACCCACATGTTATTAAGTTTACGCCCGTTTCTAAAATAAGTCTCTACCATAAAAGATTTTTGCTCAGTTGTTAAAATCATTATTTATAAAATTGCTGATATTTTAAATGTCACTTTAAATATATCCCAATTGATTGACAATTAATATTAGTATGACGTTATCCTAGACTTACTTTAAAATTCCAACGCCAACTCTAAATTCATTTTTCAGTTGATCACTTGTTTTATATGCTGTGTTGTTCTTCTGGGTGTTCCTCCGCGTAGGGTTCTCAAAAGAACCGTCGTTGTCTTGACGACGTTTCAGCAGAATCACATCTGCCATCTTCAGGTCTTCCCGTCTGCTTTCTTCGTTCTGTTTCTCGTTGTTATGCGAGTGGAATTCCACTCGGAAACTCAATCGGAAAACGAATGAACGTCGACTGTTCTTCGGGAAACTGTAAAAAAAAGACAAAAAAAACCGAAACAAGCATGGAAATATGAAGAAAAAAAGTTTCATGAATTTATGACATTTTCATGAAACCCATTAGAAACGTTCAGCTCGGAAGTGAACCACAAAACCTAACGTGGCGAGTTCCCAAAAAGTATTTGCTGCCATCTCTTCATATCAAAGAAAATACAGCGATGTTTGACCTTGACAATCTAAGTGTCCACACGGTGGTTAATAACAAATTGACCTACTGACCTACAGAATCTGTATGATTTACGAAGAGATGATTCAGAGAGCGAGTGCAAAAGAATTGGATTTTATTTCTATTCTCTTGCCATAACTCCTGACAACTCACTCTGTTTTTCTCTAAAACCCACTGCTTACATTACAGAATCAACATACTATAGTCCATTCACTTTAAGAATACAGTAGACAGGTTGTGAACCACGTACTTTTTACACAGGACAAATTTTTTTAGAGCGGGAAATTTAAAATGATAACTATGCATGGTAATTGTGTTGCTCCAAAATTATGTTGGTAACAAATAGGTTATGTAACCAGCTGTCGAAATGGATTCGTATTGATAAATAATTAATAAAGTTCACGTTGTTTTTTAATATTGTGCAATTACTGGTGCTTGATCATCACATGTGTTATGGTCATATACATATATATAAAACAGTCGGGTTAGAATAGGAATACATCGAGGAAGAAACACATTTTGTTTATTGAAAAATTTTAATAGATCTTTCAAGACATTAGCAGAGAGAATAACACAATGAGTAATTTTCAATTTCATGAATTTGTTCTATAATCACTAATTACAAAATATCTGTTTGTTGTTCGCCCACCACTTCAAGGACTAATTCGACTGGTCCCTGTTAGAGAATACAGTTTACGAGGAAACTCGTTTACTTTATCATTACAATACTTGTGACTGATAATCTGTCACGAACGATCTTTATGTTAACGATATTTTCCAGGATAAGCCTGTTAAAACCCACGCACATTTATTTAAAACAAAGGCGCACAATCAGAATCTGAATCAGTCGTTGATGACTCAGATGACAATCCTGTATTCACATTATTCACAGATCATACATTTTCTGCTCTTCTGCGATTGCATGTTTAACACAATTACCCCAAGCATCTGCATTTATTTTCTCCACTCTTTCAAGCAACAACGTCTTTACATCAGCTAGCTTATATGTTTTATTATTTGCGGCAACATGATGTTTAACTTGAGCCCACACTAGTTCGATTGGATTGAGATTGCAGTGATAAGGGGGTAATCGTAATATTGTTCGACCAGTCTTGGAAACCATTTCATCGATTTCGTAATTGATAGGGTGTGTACTTGTATACTGCTTGGCAAGATCCAGAATTTCAATTTTCAAAGGTTTTCCGTCAACTTCAATACCTTTCGTCATAAGCCATTCAGTCAATGCACTCTTCGTCCATGAAGACGACAGTTGTGTCCTTCCATACTTTTGCAGTAGTATGGCCAGCAATTAACCCATGTTTCATCACAATAATATATTTTTTTTCCTTCCGCTCTAAATTTTCTAATGCTAGTCAAGTAACGACGTCTCCACAAGATAATTTCTGGTCGTTCCGTCAACATATTATTTCGACCACGTTTCTCCCATTTAAATCCTAATTTCTTTAGGATTTTCCATAAGGTTGTTCGTTTTATTTGTGGCATAGAATCGTCATCATTTATAACCTACAAAAGTTATATTTGTATTGAATTTCAAACTGGAATGAAAAAGCATATTTACCGTCATACTTTTGTGCAAGTTGGTAACTCGTTTCTCAAGAAAAAAGAATGTACATGGTGTCTTATGAACTTTTTCTGTGTTTCATCTAATTTGTCATATCTTGTTTGGCGTTTACGTTTCTTCGGAGGTGATTTCGATATTCCACCAGACTGGATGTCTTTGACGATGGTCCAGGCAGTCTTCTCACTGATGCCTACTTGTTGTGAAGTCAACTTGACAGCAGCCGTTTTACAATTTGCCTCTATAAGTTTTAAGTACAAATTGTACACCATAAGCCTTTGCCCACTTCGAATATGCTTCCCGGAGGGATTCTTTGAAGTGCCAGGCGCCTCTTGTTCAGCCATACTAAAAATATATCATAATGAAGGGAAGTAATTAAGCAACAAGTAAATCTGGACATATGTAATGTGAAGCACATAAAATATCGACATAAAATACTTACTTACATAAAATGAGAACTATATAAACAATCAGTCCCGAAAGGAACTATTTTTCTTGTGATAAAAAAACTCGAAATCGTAAAAAAAGCAATTTAAACACAACCGACCACAAAGCACACTAAATGACAGATGAGAGTTACTGCCAACTTTTGAAACTAAAAATAACAACCCCCATCTGAGTAAACCAACAGATTTGTTTCTATGTAAACGTGACTCTGATTTCCAGCCTTGTAATTGGTCGAAAAGTTCGACGGACCTTCACCGGACTGTATTCTTAACGTGAATAGACTTTAGATAAAAACGGAAATTTCTTAAAGTTGAAAATGACATCATCCATCGGTTAATCTATCTGGGCTGCGTTCATAAACGATACCTCCGAGAGCGACTTGGGCGTGTAATCGCATCTTTCTCACTCACAATTTTTAATATATTTTGCGTCTCGCTCGGTTATATGGTGACGTCTTGTGTTTACATAATTTCCATGATAACGGGCGTATTTTTTATGCTCTACTTAAAAGTGGGTTGTGAAAAGTACGCCCGTTGTCATAGAAATGATGTAAACACAAGACGTGTCAACACTTACTGAGCGAGACGCAAAATATGTTAAAAATCGAGAGTGAGAAAGATGCGATTACACGCTCAAGTCGCTCCCTGGGGAATAGTTTATGAACGCAACCCTGATTTGAATTGTCGCAATTTGACGTATGTTAAAATGCCAACGATAAATTATGATCAAATTGAACATTTTCACTTTTGTTGAATGAATTCTTCATTCAAATGGAAAAAATACACCTTAAATCGCAATTTAATTTAACTGCCAGTTCTAAACAATATGAGTTCGTGTGAAAAATAGAGGGCGCTGAAATAACAACAAATCTTGGAAAAAACATGAATGTTTTGATTGAGACGTTTTGATTTATGCATCCAATAAATAACGTAAACGTTCCTTTTTCTTTACGTTTTTTTAAGACTTAATTAACATAATACTTTTTAAGACCTTTATTTTATATTCCGTTTCATTTATTCAAAGAAATTGTAACTTCTCATCGAACCGAACCATAAAAAATAATGAGAAAATTATGCTAAAAAAATATTGCCGCAATTATTGTCCTTTGTCTTCTTTGAATATAATGGCATTCCACGGTTGTTCTTCAAAACTTCCGAATGCACCGTAAATCATTGAACTGCCAATCAATAAACAGACGTTCGGTATATAAATCAATTTCCATGAATTTAACACAGGCTGAAAACAGCAAATCAGTATTTCGGTATGCACAATGAAAACGTGATAATAACCCTGTAGTTAATTAACATCTCGGCTAAAATCGATATTAGTATAGCAGGAATAGTGGCAAATGTATTCGTCATCCCCATCAGTGTCCCTGCGTAGTTAGGGGCTATGTCGATGTGACTAATATAATATCCGGAATACTTGCTTCCCAAGAACGTCATAGTCAAAGCGGTCATGGTTATAGCCATCGCAGAGGTTTTGTATTTATACCCCCGAATTATTAAGCAGATGGCCGGGAGGAACAAGGCAGTAAAAGTTCCTATATTCCTACTCAGTGTTATTGACTTTTTGTGTTTTATAAAACAAACGTCCAAGGTTACTCCGAGTGAAACACTGAACAAGAACATGCAGAAAAATACAAGGGCGGAGAAGAAAATGGCTTCGCTTAATTGGAAGCCATACGTTTGTGTGATGTACAGGATTAAAGTCAACTTTATACTGAACCACGTGAAGCCACTGCTTACGTGTGCAATGAAAATCGCCCAGAAGGGTTTCGATTTCAGGATCAATTTCAGCGGTACATACCTAGTCTTAAAAACAAAACAAAAAACAATTAGCAAACATAATCAAATCGATTGTACTAACGGTTTGTTGCGTGTGAATCACCGATTCTAAATACGTTTTTTCTCTGTCGCTTATACAGGGGTGTTTCTGGGGATCGTCCGTTACAAAGAGGATCCAAAATATTACCCAAGGTGCACTGGCCGAGGCCAACAAGTAAAAAGCGTACTCCCAACCTAACAGCGCAGTTATACCATAGGATGCCAGCAGGCTAATCTGCATAAGACAACTTGAAGTGAAAGTTTCTTTTTTATTTATGTGCGTACCGCAACACCCAAGGATCCGCTGGCATAGATTATGCTGCCTATTGTGCTTCGCTCATTCGAGGGCCCCCACCTCGCAATCATGGCATGTAAGCTGGGCACTAAAAGGCCCCCGGCTAGGCCTTGCAAAATTCGCATGGCGAGAACTCCGTAGATGTGTACCCGTGTGAAAAGGGGTATGAGTCCGGTGCAGGTTATAGTTAGAATGACCGAGGTAAATATGGTCCACTTTGCGCTGACAGTTTCAGCCAAACGTCCGCCTGGTATTTGCATAACGGCATAGCCCCAAAAGTACGAGCTGATCAGCAGGTTTCTTGTGTTGAGCGGATAAGAGAGGGGGCCATCCTAAAAAGCAAAAGCAAAGATGTTTGTTTGGGGCAAGGGGGGGAACGTTGATTTCATTGTGCAAACCTGTATGCTTGTAGCATTTCCAAGTGTGCTATTTATGGCTGTGTGGTTCCACATGTAAATGATTGTGGTGAAGAAGTGAGAATTTAAGCCGTTCGTGATGGCCACGGCTGCGGCTGCGATGCAGGCAAAGAGGTAGCGACATCGAATTCTATCTGTAAGGGGATTTCGTGAGTTTGCGCAGGAATTGTGAGAGGAACTATCAAACCTGGACATTGCTGCATGTTTACAAAAAAAAATCCCTGCCAAGTTTATTCCGATGTTCAAATGCCAGTGTCAAGTTTTTTTTTTTTTAGACGTGGTTACCTAGAGACTAAAGAGAACAATGTTTTTAATAAAATAATATTTATGTATTAGGGCCGGTTTATTCACTTTCAATTAACTTTATCTTCTGATTTATTGTCATGGGAATAAACTGATGGTTAAAGTGACTTGAAAGTGAATAAACACGGCCTTAATGATTATAATAATGTTTTGATGTACAAAAATCATTGCAATTAAAAGAAAAAACCTTTAACACTCAAGTTACAATATATATTTACGTAAAAATCAGTAACATACAAAAATAAAAATACTTTTAATAAATATATAAATACAACAAACGCCTCCTGCATAAATGAAATCGATACATTTCTAATATTAATTAATCTTTTGAATGGTCTTAGACGTATAAGGAACTACATCACTTCTTGCAATAATCATTTATGCTTCTTTCGCTTTAAAATTTTCATATCTACATGCAGTTTATTAATAAAACACTACGTAATTGTTTTCAAACACTCACGTGTAGCAGCACTTATTATAAGAAAGCACCAAAATTATTCCATTGTATTTCCACAATCATTGAAGATCATATGAATTATGAGATTATTATTAGGTATAGCGTTTTCAATTCACTCTGCTATAGTATTGTCATCTTGTTTTAACTTTGTGTATCAATAGGAGACGGAGTGAAACTTTCTAGAGTGATGAAGTGAATCGAAAACCCTAATAATTCCTTAAAATAAATTTAAGTTTACCCTATTTCTTGTAAAATTTTTAAATAATAGACTTAAAATAAACGATTTTTGAAACGAACAAAACTAATGAAAATTAATTATTATATTTATTTACGATTAGATCATCCGCAGTCTCTGAGAAAACAAAGTGATTATAGTCTAACTTAAAGTCTAAACGTACTTATTATAAATCGTTAAATTATTAATTAATTAATTGTATTTTCATTCATCAATTCAATTCAGTAATAAAGACAAGATAATCACACTTTTAAAATACATATAAATGTCTACATAATTTCTCAGCAACATTATTATATTATATTTATACATATCTTTAGAAGCAGTATGTACAGGGTGGGCCAAATTCGACACTTTTAATAGGAAACACTATTTTTAGATTACATTAGTTTTTATTTATTATAACATCGTTATATTCATTAAAACTAAGGTAATATTTTTTATGGCTCATTGAATCTTCAAAAAATATTTAGCTATCATCATCCACAGCCTACTTGAATGCTGCAATAACCATCAAAATTTTAAGTAAAACTTGAAAGCTCTACAGCTCAGAAATCTATTGTATAAAATATGAAGTATTTTATATTTTTGTAAATAGAATTTTATGCTCTTTTCAGAAATGTAAAAATATATAGGGTGTTCCATATAAAAAATCAAAGTTCTAGCTCATATCTCAAATATTGGGCACTTTGGAAAAAAATAACTTGGAGCAATAAATTCTGCATGAAAAAGTGCCCTAAAGAAGTGTTTACAGAAATCAAAAATTTTCATAAACAAAAAAGTTGTGAAAGTTTTTAAAAATCACAGAATTTTGAGAAACCCCCTGTAGCTCCTAAACGGTACATGATATCGAAACGCGTTCTTCACCATTAATTTTGTCTTAAAAATCGAGCTCCAGGGACCGAGGTCAGTTTTTGTCTAACTCGTCTAAAAAATAGGAGTTTCCTATTAAAAGTGTCGAATTTGGCCCATCCTGCACATTGTTTATAATGTTTATGAGTTGAGTTAAACGTGTTTGTCTTCCACATTTATTATAATACACTTATTATTAGATATACATGTAAAAATTGACTTGCCTTATCCTTCTATGGCTCACAGGATAAACAAATTATTATTATTATTATTATTATTATTATTGACAGGCAGAAAGTTGGATATACATGGGAAACTTTTTTATTATTAATTTCTTAGAAAAATTTATTTTTTATGAAAGCTCCTGCATCTTTCCAAACTCAAAATGCACATATCAAAATTTGAATACCTCTCGTCATATACCGAGGAAATTAAAATGTTTGAAACTTAATGGCGGTTTCGATTCATTGCTCCAGAGAACTATTCTCATCTTGTTTCAATTTCATGTATAAAATGAGAGATACGCTGTAAGTTATTAAAGAAAGAACAATTTTGAAGAAATTTTACGCATAACGAAACTTTTATGCGAAATAAATAAAAATAAATTTCTTGGAACTACGAAGTTAAGCGCTAAATCTTTAAAAATTTGAAAATTTTGCTACCGCCACCTACGTCCCTTTCTTGGGAGTACAGCCTCTGAGTGTCACATTTAGGGCTTAAAGAAAAAATAATTTGAAAAAAAGCAAACATTATTTAAGCGGTAAATTTAAATTTCACAAATTTTCTTTGATAGTTACTGATGCCCAGAAGCTCCGCCGGTGATATTTTTACATTTTAAATTTAATGCTCAAAGACTATAGTTCCAAGAAAATAACGTAGGTGGCGTCAGTATAAGGTTGGAATTTCTATTTATTAAAAGTAATTCAAAGTAGTGTATAATTTTAAGCAAAAATTACTGAAGCACCATCTGTCATTTTTTGGGCTGCAAACGTAAGCGTTTAATTTAAAGTTTCAAAATTACAAACTTTTTCTGTAATAATCAGATATTTCCGACGCTCCTGAATTTTTGAGGAGATTCGGCGATGATGCTTTTACAAATGCCGTGTTCGGTTATTACATCGGAGCGCTTATTTTACTCCGAAACGTTCGTTAATTGTAAAGCGAGGTCTTCGAGTTAAATTCAAAGCGTTCGGTTATTCATCGAGGAATGCGTTTGAGGAAACTCGATTCGCTCGGAGTATTTTGATCGAGCTCATCGATAAATTGTAAGGATCATGCGCACAAATGCTAAATGTTACCTCATTTTGCAAAATTGAACGTTTAGGTTATGTTTATGTTTTTCGTCATTACATTCCATGCTATGTTATACTTGATGTTCATTTTTTAAATATTAAGTACATACAATAAATAAATTTAAGGGTTAGTTATCTGTCAACCGAACTGTCAAGTCTTATGCTGCCTAAAATTTGACTCGGATTCGTTCGTTAATAGTTGAGGAAATCGCATTCATCCAGGATCACGTGATCAACATCTACTTCCTCTACGCTCACATCTGAGATGTAATTACCGAACGCAGCAAAAGTGAAAAGAAATTCGAAAATTTCGTTGACGCCATCTATGTCTTTTTCGTGGAACTATGGCCTAACCTCAAAATCAAATTTGATGTGTGCATCACGCAGTTTTCTAACAGATGTCTTTTCTGTTTCGTAATGAATTTTCAAATTTTAGTAATAGATGGCGCTCTTATAATTATACTCGTAATAATTGTTTTCCCGTTATCCAATTTGCGCAGGCAGACGAAACCAAAACCACAAAAAACGTTTGTCTTTATCGCACATATTATTAGTTTAGTTTAGTTTAACTACTGAATCGAAATATTTATCTCTAAGGGTGCGTTCAGAAATTATCCCTTAACAATCTTGCTTATTTCTTTTCACTTCTGAAGAATCTGGTCAAACGTTAAAATTTATGAAAATTAATCAAAATTGTATAACCGGCAATATATATTCTATATTACAGTTACACAATTTTAATTAATTTTCATAATTTTCATCTGGCAAGAAAACTTGATTTTATTTTTGTTAAAATTTATATCTACTGCTTTTAAGCTGTACTTTAGCATGATTGAATTGGTTTCCGGTTGGAACCGCGTTACGACTGCTTCTACTGCCGACGTTTCGTTCTCCACCACCAGCAGCAGCAGCCCTGCAATGGAGAACGAAACGTCGGTAGTCGTGACGCGGTTCCAACCGGAAGCCTTTTCAAATTATAGATAACGGCCGCGGAAACTTCCAAGTTAAACTATCCTTTAACAATTTACAACTAAAACAAATTTTCATCGGATAAGAATCTAGTTGGCGAAGCCATGGATAAAGTTTCCGAACGCACCCCTGCAGTGTCAGCGTGATTTTTAGAATTTGTTTGCAATTTTAAATCATCGATGGCACTAAATTAACCGAATCTGTCGTTATAAAATTCAGAGTTAACATGTTTTTGACAGACGAGCTATGACCTTGAAAATTTTTATTAGGTCAAAATACACATGTATTTTCTATTTTATGCATTAAAATCGAAAGCAATTATAGGATATTTTTAATTAATTAAAATTAATTAATTTTTTTATTTTGCTTTGCGCTTATTTGAAATGTCATTTCGGCTAATTACCATTTCGGTTTTGTCTGCGTGCGCAAAATGGGTAACAGGAAAATGGTTATCACGAGCGCCATCTATTACTAAAATTTGAAAATCTATTACGTTCACTCTTGTAACGAGTAACTAATCACGATTTTTTCGTTCTTATGTCGCGATCGGTATTGCATTTAAAGTTTCGTTAATCAAATTATCGTTTGTCACAATTTAACTGTCAATTGCGTAATGCAGTTTTTAAAAATGACCTAAACCCATTCCGGAACGAACAAAGAACCACACTTAGGTATAATACATTCAAGAAAATGTTGCAAAAGCACGGAGAAGATAGCAGCACAAAATTGAAACCAACATAACCTAAAAATAAAAATCCCTTTTAGAAGATACAGGAAGTAAAGGAAGTCAGGCTTCAATAGTAAAAAAATTTGCTAAAGCGTGTAATTTTAGTTACTCATTACAAACGTGAATGTTCTTTAAGTCATTGTCAGACAGTACAAACATCCATGACCCTGGTGGTTTTCTAACCTACGCCGCCAATCAGCACGGCTCCTAAAGCCGGCTACGCTAACCGCTAAGCCAATCAACAACTCAGATTATTTTTTAAAGAAATATTTTATATAGCACAAATAACCATGGCACTGGTGGGATTCGAACCTACGCCGACGAGCAACACGGCCACTAAAGCCAGCTGTGCTAACCACTAAACCACTCAACAGCCCAGAATATTTTTTAAACATTAATTATTTGTACCCTTGCTGTTAAAATTCCGTTTTATCCACAGTTTTGAGTTGGACAAAGCACACTTTAACGTTCGTTATAAAAAAAAATATTTTAATACGTGGTAAAATGTAGAAAAAACATCCCTCCAAACTGGGATATTCTCTCCCACCTGGCAACAGTGGCAACACCACACAGGCAACGAAACTATGAAATATTTTCAACGCCACTTTGATTATACTCAAATATTTTTGGACAGGCGCTAATATAATTTAAGTTTGTTGCAAATAGACAGCAAACTGGTTGCCATTTGTCAATTCTCACACAATTTCAGTTCAAAAATCTGCTGTGAGATGTCGCGACTTGAATTATCTTGTTTTGGCTTTCGAACAGCCAATAGCTTCGCGAACGTTTTGGCGGCAAATCGTAAATTGTGAATCTGAGTTAGTTTAAAAACAAGTTATACGTCCCCAGCAGACCAACACAAAATAAAACGCGCAGATACAAATTCTTCCTAAAAAAAAAAACCTTTGTACTTAAACCCCATCTAGGCGGCAGTTTTTGGCGATTGTGGGGACTTCAAAGGTTGAGCTTCGCTATTTTCATTTCCGCTCCTATTCCACTTTTGTTCCTCACCAGACCCAAAGATGGAGTACACGAATATTTCGATGATATACAAACCGACGGTCACCCAAAAAATAATCCGCCATGAACCAATGCCCGGCTAAAAATTGATCGATGGTGGTCAAATTAATTTTTGGTTTTATTCGGGTTGTTACTTACGTCTGCTTCCGTTAATTTCCCTACGAATACAGGAACAACAATGCCTGGTATGGTGGCGACGGTGTTCGTCAAGGCCATCAAAGTCCCTGCGTAATTAGGGGCTATATCAATGTGATTCGAGAGGAAGCCGCAGAACATCCCTCCCACAGACATAATGGCCACGGTCATCAAAACGACTGCCAACACCCTCATGCATCCGATGTAACTTAACGCGATGAAACACACCATGGGTACAACGCTTGCTATTAAGGTCGCAACCTTCCTTGCGACGGTTGTCGAGATGATGTGTTTGCCTCGGAGTGAATCCAAAGTCTTGCTGAGCCCCATACTGAAGACCCACATGCAGAGGAACGGAAGCGCAGTCAGCATTGCGTTTTCGGCAATCTTGAATTTGAGGACCGTCTTCATGTAAAGCGGGAGCTCGATTAGAACCATGTACCAACCCCAATTGCTGCAAGTATGAGCGACCAGGATTGCCCAGAAGGCAGGAGAAGTCAAAACCGATTTCCATGGGACCGCCGGATGTTTCTTGAAAATTATTTTTGATTATTTAATTGCGTTTAAGAGGTCGAGTCTAATACCTTTGAAGGTGATTCCCCACCACTCTCTGCGCTGAGCGCACCAACAATAAAATCACGTTCTTTTTGGCTAATGAATCGTTGTTCTTCCGGAGTGTCCGCGATTAAAATCGTCCAGAGTAAAAGCCAAATTGCGCTTGCACCACCCATGATGTAAAATACGGCTTCCCACCCAAGCGCTCCTGCGATTATACCAGAAAGTAACATACTCATCTGCAATGATAATTAAAGAATGATTATTATATATTTTTTTTAAATTTAATTAGTGGCTACTTACGACTGTGCCTAATGCTGTGCCTGCGTACACTATGCTGCTCATGACGCTTCTTTCACTTGGTGGTGCCCAATGGGCTAACATCACGTGCATTCCAGGGAACGTAACGCCTCCACCTATTCCCTCGCCGATTCTCATGAGTATCATGGCTACGTAATGTAGTTTAGCGGCGACGGGGGTCAGCAACGTGCAAATCACGTTTATGAAAACTGAGAAAAACATCACCCATTTTGCGCTGACAACTTCGGCTATTCTTCCGCCGGGAACCTGCGCTATTATGTAGCCCCAGAAGTACGAGCTGAGGATCGTGCCTTGAAGTGTACCAGACCAAAGAAAAGGGCCATCCTAATAAGTATAATAAATATTATACACTGTAATGCTCAAAAAATAAAAGTAGTCATTCTTGTTTATGGAAAAACCCCCACGTTTGGAGTTAGCATTGGTTTAGTAAACGTATGTCGGTGCTTTAGTCATAATCACTTTAATTGACGTTTTAATATAAGAAAGGACATACTGTAGATAGTTGCTTTTTTGCTCAAATCATGGTCAATTTCAAACGTGGCAGTTTTTGAACATATGATGTTAACTGGATTGCGTTCATTTGCCGTTTTTGTTTTATGTCAAATTTTGAAAATTTGCCACTTTTTTTTTCGGTAAATTAAACCATGGAAATTTTTTTTAAATTCACCGGTAAACGCTTGCCGTACAGTGTTGCCAGACGATAAAAATTAAAGTCACCAGATTAGATGACAAAAGTCAGCAGTTACCAACTGAAAAGCACTAGTTTAAATTTTTGTGCTCGCTGTGATTTAATTAAATTTTTGACATTATTACTGAAGCTCTAAAAATAATGTTAAACATTTAGGTACAAATTTAAATTTTCAGGGCAATTCCGTAGATTAATAATAAATTAAAAAAAAAAAACTATTTGGAAAGGAATGACGTCTAAAGAAAACAAAATAATAAAAATTGAAAAATAATCAAATTTAAAAAATAATAATAAAAACAAAAGACAATCCATTTTACAACGTAATTTAGCAGATAAAAAAAAACAAAGTGAAAAGAATAGTGACAAAGAAAACAAAATAATAAAAATTGAAAAATAATAAAAACAAAAAAGGAGCGATTTTACAGCACAATTTGAAAATAATAGTGACAACCGAAGACAACACAGTAATAAAAATTCTAAAACAGTCAAATAAAAAAAATATAATAAAAACAAAAGACAGTCAATTTTACATCACTATTTAACAGATTAAAAAAAAAAACAATGTGAAAAGAATAGTGACAAACAAAGAAAACAAAATTAAAAAAATTTAAAAATAAATCAAATTAAAAACTAATAATAAAAACAAAAGAGAATCGATTTTACAACACAATTTAATAGATTAATAAATTTAAAAAAAATAATTAAAACAAAGAAAACAAAATAACAAAAACAAAAAACAATGACTAATTAAAGAAAGGAAACTAAATAAAATCATTAAATTAAATAAATATGCAATGAAAACAAAACAATTTAATAGATTAATAAATTAAAAGAAAACTAATTAAAACAATTGCTACAAAACAAAGAAAACAAAATGACAAAAATTTAAAAACAATCAAATTAAAAAAATAATAAAAACAAAGGACAATCCATTTTACAACATAATTTATTAGATTAGTAAATTAAAAAAAAAATCGAAAAGAATAGTGACAAACGGAGAAAACAAAATAAAAAAAATATTGAAAAGTAATCAAATGAAAAGAAAATAATAAAACAAAAAACAATGACTAACTAAAGAAAAAAATAATTGAAAAATAATCATATTAAAAAATATGTGCAATAAAAACAAAAGAGAATCGATTTTACAGAACGATTAAAAGGACTGCGACAAAATAAAGACAACAAAATAATAAAAATTCTAAAATAATCAATAAATAAATTTAAAAAAAACAAAAGATCATCGCTTTTGCAACACAATTTAATAGATTAACAAATAAAAAAAAAACAAATTCAAAACAGAGGTGACTAAAGAAATAAAACGAAATAATAAAAACCGAAAAATAATCAAATTTAAAAAAATAATTAAAACAGAACAGATTTTACGGCGCAATCTGAAAAGAACAGAACAACTAAAGAAAAATAATAAAAACAAAAGCGAATCGATTTTACTACACTTTTTGAAAATAGCAGTGACAAACGAAGACAAAAAATAATAAAAATTTTAAAACAATCAAATAAAAAAAATAAAAGCAAAAGATAATCAATTTTGCCACACAAATCGATAGTCTTTTGTTTTTATTTTTTGTTTATTTGATTGTTCTACAATTTTTATTATTTTGTTGTCTTCGCTTGTCACTGTTCTTTCCAAATTGTAAAAAATCGATTCTCTTTTGTTTTTATTATATTTTAAAATTTTATTATTTTTCAGTTTTTATTATTTTGTTTTCTTTCTTTAGACACCATTCTTTTCAAATAATTATTTTTTATTTGCTAATCTATTAAATTGTGTTGTAAAATTGAACGTCTCTTGTTTTTATTATTTTTCTTTAATTTCATTGTTTTTCAATTTTTATTATTTTGTTTTTTTTGTTTGTCACTATTCTTTTTGCATTGCTTTTCTTTAATCCGTTAAATTGTTTTGTAAAATTTTGTTTTTATTATTTTGTTTTAGAATTTTTATTATTTTGTTGTCGTCGTTTGTCGGTGTTCTTTTCAAATTGTGTTGTAAAATCGATTCTCTTTTGTTTTTATCATTTTTCTTTAATTATTTTTCAATTTTCATTTTATTTTCCTTGTTTGTCACTATTCTTTTCACATAGTTTTGTTTTCATCTGTTAAATTGCGTTGTAAAATCGATCGTGTTTTGTTTTTAGTATTTTGTTTTCTTTGTTTGTGACTATATTCTTTTTAAATATTTTTTTCTATTAATCTAATCGTGAACCATCATTATCACTAATAAACGAAAGTTTGTTCATTTTTACAAACAAAAGTCAACTAATCAATTAATTTCTGTTTTTTTTTTTTTTCGTTTAATTCTAAAGGTTCACTTTTATTCGATAATTGTGTCGCCTACATATTTCTTTCAAGCTTTTTTCCGATTGCATCGTAGAGTGTTTTTTTTTTAATCTGGCGTCGAATTTGGCCATGAAAATTTAATTGTGAACATGACAGTTGTCAATTTGACATCGAACTTCCCATTCCTAACCTTGCTTTTTTAATTGAATTTAAACGTGTAATTTATAAATAAGGCAATATTAAAAAAAAAGTCAAAAAAAGAAGACGTAAAAGGAGTTTTTTTTTAAAGACGCAATAGCGTTACTTAAAAAATGAACACAAACTTTTCAATTGTCTTGCCTATTGTACAGATTGTCCATTACACAGTACTATAAATTGGTACTATAGGTCAGACGGGTTCATGTCTTAAACGAGATCAGTGTAATAAAAAAATTATTCAAATTTTATTGACTTCAATTTACGACTAATACAGAGGACCATGATAGAGGTCATTATATTTTTAAGTAAATCTCATCTGACATACCTCGAGTGTTGTGGTTGTTGCGTTAGTGGGTGCCTCACCACAGTCCCCATCTATTGATGATATGTTGGAATGACCGTGTTCATGACCGATGACCGTGTGGTTTACCATGCCCACTATGGCAACGCTCAGGTTTACTTTTAAACCATAAATTATGGCCATTGCAGTGGAACCTAGGATGGCCAATAAGTAACGACTGGGAAGAAAACCTAAAAATTAAAAAAAAAAGTCAGAAAGCACTTACTATTAAAATACAATAATATTACTGCACCCTTCCATTGTGAAATGACCCGTTTACTCCTGGTCTGATATTTATAACATGCAATGTATGAATTGTTACTTAATACGGTAATGTTAATGAATGTGTGAATTTTGAGTCATTGGTTGCAAATTGTGTTAAAATTTTCCTATTTTATGCAATAATTAGATTTGTTCTAAGAATTAAAATGAGAAAAGCAAATATTGCAGAAAAAAGAAACAATTTACTTCTGTTGTTGTTGAAATTATACAGAGGTGTCAAAAAAAATTGTAAATGTTAAGGTGATAACTTATCATTTGTAACTATCAGTGAGTGGTAAATGTTTAAAACAATTCAAATTTATGTAAACTTAAAACCTTCTTCTCCTTGATTTTATTTTATCAACACAACCCCTTTTTGTCCTTAATTAATTCCAGGTCACGGTTGTTAATAGGAGACAGTTTTTAAGTTGGTAGTACTGTGTGATGATGTCATTTTGCATTTCCACTTAATTAACGTTTTAACGTTAATGCAAGGCGTGAAACGCTCTACCATAAATTCATTTATCGAAAAAATTAATGAAATTCTAACCTCGAATTGAGTCGTTTAAATGTCACTCTTTTCGTTTAAAGTGACGTAAGATAATTTTTAAGTTGGTATTACTATATGACTATAACCATTTAGTTTTCTATTGTTTTAATAATTGAATACGTTCCTGACCGTTGAATATTATCACAAAATATGTAATTATAATTAATTGAACTGGTTATAAAATCAATTAAAAAGTCAACGTTATGCTACAGTTTGACACTCCTGGCGAAACTGTTGAACCATAGCGAGACCTTTGACTTTTGAATTGATTTTGAGACCTGTTCAATTAATCACGTTCAAATGTTAGTTAAATCTAACCTCAAACTGTCATCTGTCATTCACTTTTTTTTCAAGTAAGATTGCGTGGGATAATTTTTAAGTTGGTGTTAATGTGTGATGATGTCATTTTACGTTTCCATTTAATTAACGTTAATGTAAGAAACGCTTTCTTTCTTTCCAGATAATGTTGCTTGTGATGATTTATAAATTGGTATTACTGTACGACGTCATTTGACGAATCCATTTAATTAACGTTAATGTAAGATGTGAAACGCTTTTTCCTTTGCCGGAAATATTTTGACGTTTAAATGTCACTCACTTTTTTCCTCCAGATAAGGTTGCTTGTCATAATTTCAAGTTGGTATTACTGTGTGATGATGCTTTGCAAGTGAAATCATCATAAATTCTAACCTCAAACTTTCGTTTTGACATTTAAATGTCATTCATTTTTTCCAGATAATGTTGCTTGTAATGATTTTTAAATTGGTATTACTGTATGACGTCATTTGACGTTTCCATTTAATTAACGTTAATGTAAGATGTAAAACGCTTTTTTCTTTGCAGGAAATATTTTGACGTTTAAATGTCATTCGCTTTTTTCCTCCAGATAAGATTGCTTGTGATAATTATCAAGTTGGTATTACTGTGTGATGATGGTTTGCAAGTAAAATTATCATAAATTCTAACCTCAAACTGTCATTTTGACGTTTCACTTTTTCCATATAAAGTTGCTTAGGATAATTTTTAAATTGGTGTTACTGTATGACGTCATTTGACGTTTCCATTTAATTAATGTTAATGTAAGATCTAAAATGCTTTTTTCTTTGCAGGAAATATTTTGACGTTTGAATGTCATTCGCTTTTTTCCTCCAGATAAGGTTGCTTATGATAATTATCAAGTTGGTATTACTGTGTGATGATGCTTTGTAAGTAAAATTATCATAAATTCTAACCTCAAAGTGTCATTTTGACGTTTCACTTTTTTCCCGTATAAAGTTGCTTGGCATAATTTTTAAATTGGTATTACTGAATGATGTCATTTGACGTTTCCATTTATTTAACGTGAATGTAAGAAACGCGTTTCGCTTTGCAAGTAAAATGACCAGGAATTCGTTTATTATTAAAGTTGAAATTATTTTAACCTCAAACTGTCATCTTGTCTTTTAAATAATGTCATTTGACATTCGACATTTCCGTTTAATTAATGTCAAGGCAAGATGTAAAACGTTTTTTTCTTGGCAAATAAAATTATCATGAAATTCTAACCTCAAATTGTCATCTTGATGTTCATTTTTTTTTTTTTTCATATAAGGTTGGTTGGGATAATTTTGAAGTTGGTATTCCTATATGACGATTTTCATCATATATATATATAGATATATTTGCCATTTCTAACACAATTTTGGGTCAAAAATCGGCCGCAAGATGTCGCGACCTAAACTGTTAATATTAAGGTTACAATGCTTTTTGCTTTGTTGCAGTAAAATTGCCATGAATTAGTTTAATAAAAAATTGATAACCTCAAACTGTCATTTTGACATTCAAATGACAGCCACTTTTTTCCAATTAAAGTTACTAGGAATAAGTTGGTATCACTGGATGATAACTCGTTTGGTGTCTCAATTTAATTAACGTTCTTGCAAGGTGAATGCTTTTTTCTTTGTAAATAAACATGGCCATGAATTCGTTTAATATTAAGAAGTTAATAAAATTCTAACCTCAAACTGTCACCTGGACGTTTAAATGTCGTATACTATAAATTCATTTAAAGAAAATTTAGCCTCAAACTGTCAAATTGACATTCATTTTTTTGTCAGTTACAGTTACAATCCTTCAGGATGGATAAACAATTTACTTTTTTATTTGTTATAACTTGATATCATACACGTTATTGCAATACTTGTTAGAGTTAACTACTTTATCGGCCCTCATGAAACTATTCGCTTGTAGTGGTATTGCCAACTTAAAATAAATTCGATTACTACATACATATTACACTTCTTACTTTATGGTTAATGTCATTTGGCGTTTTTTAACGTTAATGCAACGTAGATATGCGTTAGTTTTTTTTCAATTTGTTTATTATAAACTAATAAAATTCTAACCTCAAACTATCAAATTTATTTTTGTTTATTAAAAAAAAAGTTAATAAAATTCTAACCTCAATATCTCGTTTTAACGTGCAAATGTCATTCATTTGGTTGTCAGTACTGCCGTAGATATTCTTTTTTTTTTAAATAAATATGATTTGGCATCTAACACTTTTTACTTTATAATGATGTCACTTGACGTGCCTATTTAATTAATGTTTCTTTTGCTTTCTCGTTGATTAAAAAATTTTAACCTAACCTCAAATTATCATCTTGACATTTAAAGGTCATTCTTTTATTCCTGTCAGTGCCACGTCACTTGACATTTCCATTTAATTAATGTTTTAACGTTCATGAAAATTTATAAATTGCTTTTGCTTTGTGAAACGAAACTATCTTAAAGTTCGTTCACCAAGTAGCGAACAAAATTCTAACCTAAAACTGTCTTCTTGACGTTTAAACGTCATTCTTTTTTTTTTTTTTTTTTCTTAATCAGCGCTACCACCGTAATTCTTCTTTTAGGAGTAGTACCAGTTGTCGCCCTGTTGTAGTTAGATTAACACTATAAAATAGAAATTAATTTTATCTTGCTTAGGAAATTCTTTAAATAACCAATTCTACCAACGCAATTTATTGTAACTTTTTTTTTTTAGTTGAAATGGCAGAGATAATAATTAATTGCTTTTCAGAGAATCTTATTTTTATTGACAACAGTTGTGCAAGCGAACGATTAAATGCATTTTGCAAATTGCTAAATATAGCTGTGTGACGTGTTTTGTTTGTGAAATACTCAGAAGAAAGCAATTAAAATCGTGCACTTACTTTCGAAGACGTTGCCTCTGGCGTTAACCTTTTTACCACCCATTTTTGGACAGCAATCTTGAAATCGATTCCTCAAGAGCTCAAGCTAAAAAAAAATTATTACATTTTTAAAACAAATTAAACTTGAAAATCAAAGTGCAATAATTGCAGATTTTTTTTAATTTCGCGAACATTTCAAAAACAGCGGGAAATTTGAATTTGACAGGAACCAATCATATCATCAGCTTATGCTAAAACTGTACCTTCGACAGTTTACTTTTGATTTAGTTTTCTATAATTTTGAGATGAAAAGTTCTACATACATATTAAATAAAATAATTATAAATAAATATTAATTATAGAAGAGTGAACCATCCAGAGAGTACAGTTTCTGAACGCATCCTATTTTAAAAATATCTGGCGGGAAATACGAACTTACGACGAAGTAAATTTAAAAATCAAAGTCACATCAAATAGAAGCTGTTAAATGTGAGAATAAAAAACGCAAACATCGCAAATACTTACGTCAATTTAGCAGCTCTTTAACTGTACTTCGTGAATTAAAACTTTACAGACTTTAAACTCATTGTTGACTCTGCTTATGTGTGTGATTAATATTCCGATATCTTATTTTCAAGGAAAACACACAAAGTTAAAAAAAAAAACCGTATCATGTGGCAATATTCTTGTGAAATTGGTTTGTTATTACGGTGCAATAATTGATCGGTGTGAATTTATCTCGTTTTGATCAGAAAGATAATTTATATGTAAGATAATCCGCGAAATAAATAAAACGTAAAAATAATTGCGCAAGTTCGTTGTAAATTACGTTTATCTTAAAAAAATAATTCTAAACGTCAACGTCAAATTCATTTTTAATTTACAGGCAACGTATGTACAACATACAAACAAATATAGAATCTCGACATCAAACAAAACGTGATGTATGAATATGATATGAATTCATTACGTAGCCGTTTCCATTTTTACCACAAAAAGATAACGATAAATTCAACAAAATTAACAAATCGAGAGTACTTTTGTAGAGATAACGATGTTTTGCAATGCAAAAATGAATTGAATGCGGCGTGATTTGTGTGAAACAATTCGTTTGATTTTGACTGTTGTTTTATTTTTAGGATTGCAAATCAGAGCAATTGCACTTCAACGCGACCCAAAAATTCCGAAATCCTCATCTAAAAATAACCACTCGTAAATGTATAATAACGTAGGGAAAGTTAAAGTTAAAAATATATTTTAAGGAATCCTATTTCTTTTTTAAACAATACAGGGTTTGCCAAAAATGTCGTCGAAAAATAAATCGAATAATTGAACAAAACATTTGGAAATTTTTTAACAGTTGTATTGGTAGACATACAGAGTGATTTTTAATGACGAGGTTGATTTGAATTTACCGCCATACTAAATTGTTATTACGCTGGCAACACCCGTTCTGTCACCTGCCTTTGTCCTTTGTCAAACACAAATAATCAAAAATGACAAGGACGAAAAATTAAACGTCAAAAATGAAATGCGCAACTGTCAAAAACAAATGATTTACAAACCAATTATTAGCTGTCAAAAACAAATTCAATATCAGAATAAATTATAAATGTCAGACAGGAACGATTAAATATCAGAAATGAATGATCAAATATCAAAACCAATTAAATCTGAATAAATGTCAAAAACAAACGGTTGAATATCAAAAACAAAAGATTAGTGATTGTCAAAACAAATTATACGTGTCAAAAAAATAATTGCTTAAATAAATAACAAATGAACTGAGTAAAAAAACTAATGAGTATTAGAGGCAAATGATTAAATGAAAACAATAAATAATTAAATGTCAAACTATGAAAGACGTAAATATAAATGTTAAATTCGCGCGTTTAATTGTCAAAAAAAAATATATGAACGTGATAAGCAAAGAAACGGTTTAAAATAAATAAAACGGACAAAATTACAAATGCTTAAGTGTCAAAATCCAAGAATGAATGAATATTATATGGAAACCAATAATAAAATGTCAAAGCTAAGTGGATAATTTCAAACATATATGACACAAATAATATTGTTACGTCCGTTGCGAATTCGTAACAATATTGTATAAATCTCAAAAATCAAAAACAAATGATTAGATGTCAAAAACAAATGATTAAATGTCAAAAACAAAAATTAAATGTCGAGTACGTACCAACAAATTTCAAAACAAGAGATTAAACGTTGAATATGCACGAATATATTTCAAAACAAAAGATTAAACGTCGAATATGAACGAATAAATTCTAAAACAAATGAGAAACGCGATAAACAAAATAAACGTTTCAAAATAAATGAGTTGTCGAAATAAAATGAAAAGTCAAAAATGTATGATGACGTGTCAAAGTTTCTTGTAAATATATAAATGTCAAAAATCGAAAACAAATGATTAAATGTCAAAAACAAAAGATTTCATACCGAATACGTACGAATAAATTCCAAAACAAATGAGAAACGGGATAAACAAAAATAAACGTTTCAAAATAAATGACTTGTTAAAATAAAATTAAATAAATGAAATGCCAAAAATATATGATGATGTGTCAAAGTTGCGTGTAACGTTACAAATTCGTAACGATATTATATAAATGTCAAAAATCGAAAACAAATGATTAAATGTCAAAAACAAAAGATTAAATGTCGAGAACGTAGGAAGAAATTTCAAAACAAATGAGAAATGCGATAAACAAAAATAAACGTTTCAAAATGAATGAGTTATCAAAATAAAATGAAATGTTAAAAATATATGATGACGTGTCAAAGTTCACGTCAAATACTAACGTTACAAACTCGTAACGATATTTTATGAATGTCAAAAATCAAAAACAAATTATTAAATGTCAAAGATTCCAGTTCAAATGAAATATCAAAGTCAGGCGATTAAATGTCAAACTCAAAAGATTAAGCTTCGAATACTTACGAATAAATTTCAAAACAACTGAGAAACGCGATAAACAAAAATAAACGTTTGTCAAAATAAATTGTCAAAAATACATAATGACGTCAATGGTGCGTCAAACACTAACGTTATGAATTCGTAACAGTATTCTATAAATGTCAAAAATCGAAAACAAATGATTAAATGTCAAAAACAAAACCGAACGCGTACGAATGAAATTTCAAAACAAATGAGAAACAAAAATAAACGTTTGTCAAAATGAAATGTCAAAAATATATGATGACTTGTCAAATGTGCGTCAAACACTAACGTTATGAATTCGTAACAATATTATATAAATGTCAAAAGTCAAAAACAAATGATTAAATGAAACATTCATTAATTATCTAGGAAAATAGAATGATTGTGGGCGGAGATTAATTCTTAATTATTTCTTTCTTAAACCACAGCCTTTTTTTACTACGTTTTACAAAAACAAGTGACGAACAACAATTCTGTTCTAATATATAATTTTTTTTATTTAACATATAAATAAAAACGTTTTCTGGAAATATAATTAAATAAAATAAATAAAAACAACTATTGAACAAAATCAATTTAACCAAATTAAAAAAAAAAAAACAACTGACTTCTGGAAAAAACAAAAAACAATCTGCCGAATAAAAACTACCAATTTCTAAAAGTAAAAATTAATTAGCGAATGTCAAAAACAAATGACAGCAAAAAAAACAATGAAACCCCCCAAAGTCAAAAACGATGTCAAGTGTCAAAAGTAAATGAAAATATGAAAACAAATGCTGAAATTTGGGTGGAAATAAATAAAATTAAAAAGAAAAAAAAATGTAAATTTAAGCAAACAAATGATAAACGTGGAAACTATGATTAATATTAAAAAATAAGCGAAGTTTCAAACGTGAATTATAAGTGTCAAAAATAAAAAAGAAAACGTCAAAAACGTTTAATGGACAAAAATAAATTAAGTACCAAAAATAAATGACCAAAATTACTATTATCACTAATACAAAGTGAATGTTTGAGTTGGCAGTACTGAATTTCAACTGGAGCAACCTCCTGTCCTTGACGACTTGACACTAACAGTCGTCACTTTACAAGCGTCATTTGACGTTTCAAATTCAAATAACCTACAATCTTGTCGCTGTTCACGTTACGTCAAAAAAATAAAAAAACGCTCTTAATTGTATTGCTCAAACACTTGTTCTTGACCATTTTGTATAATAAGCGATGAGAAAAAATATTTGACGTAAAAAGAATTGGTAAATTTCAGAATATTGCAAAGGAAACAAAAAAAAAGTTTCTGTTGGCAGCAATTTTTTTACGGAGAATTAGTCAACTGTCATAGTATGAGGTTAGGTTTTCCTTTCAAACAGTGTCCTAAACGTCATTTTACTAAGGATTTTCATTAAAAAAAACAAATGCAAAACGTTTGATACGGAAAACAATACATCCGTTGTCGTAGTTGCTTCAAAAATGAAAAAAAAGCTTAAGGATAGTTTTTATTAAACATAACCTCAATGTTTTCTTATTCTTTTTGTTTCCTCCTTCTTGGAGGTTAGCCAGGCTTCTTCATCAGCCATCTTTCAGATGAATCCATCATTAGGATTTTCATAACCTCAAATTGAACTGTCATGAATAAACCCTAATGGTGTTGCCAACGTAATTTTTCTTAAATAAACTACGTGGTTCACTAAAATTTATTATTTTTTTTTTGTTGTACTATATCTGCACGCTTTTTTTTTCTAGAGGCAGACGAGGTTGAGACAAACGTTATTAATATGATAATTATTTTCTCTCTTTCTAAAAAAAGTAATTCGATTAATTTATAAAAAAAAAATGTAAGCACGCACGTAGCTCAAACATTGAACAATGCGTTAAGTTTGCCTTACAGGAAACGGCGTTAATATTAGAACACGAAAGGTGCCGATAACGACTTCCTCATTTTAAGCGATTTCTCCGCAATTTATTATTACACTTAAAGCGTCGTTTATTTACTTTATGATTATTACATTTTGTTGTACGGTTTCTCCTTGCATTAAGAGTTTGCCATTAATTTCACCAAGTGATTTATCACGCCGCATCGAACACCAGTGGTCAATTTTTCAAAAATTCTTACGCCCTTGTTCCATAACTCGTAACGACATCGTTTAAAAGCTATAATCGTTAAGTGACATATTTCGATCAATCAGTACATAGTAATGCGTTGTATCTATAACCACCGATTGACCTCATGAATTTTTTTTTTATTTAATAAGTATAGCAGATTAGAAAAGTCAAAATAAAATTAGCAATTCAATACTAGAAAATCGCAATAGTTTCATAATTTTAAGCGTCTGAATTATTGTGCATTTGTCTCCCCGTTTTTTAATTCTTAAAATTAGTTGTTGCGTAGAAGGATTCAGAATCTCATAATTATTAATTTTTGCAATAAAATAAATAATCTACGCAATGAGTAATCATAATTATTTTACACAGGGCACATTGGTACTGGGGCCAGAAAAAAATGAACTTAAAACTTAACGTTTACAGAAAATGATAAAAACAGAACCATGCACGAGGCGCGTAGATTCAGGGCCCAGGATAAAAACGATAATTTTTAAGTGTTTTAGTGTTTTAGTGTCACCACCTCCCTTATTAATTTGTAAATTTCTTTATTACCAGCAGCTGTAATATAAAACGAAGGAGGAAGAAATTAAATAGAATTATCAAAACCAGCTGTAATTAACGTTTGTATTTTTTAAAATCTGAAATTGTACTACAAAAATGGATTAATTTAATCACTAATTTGAATTGCAACATCCTGCGAACACTTTTTGACACAACGGTTTGGTTTGCAGTGGAAGTCTCGAGCTACGTTTCTGCTGACGAGGTCTCAAATAGGGCCGAAACAGCTGTACAGAGTTTCCTCGGGGAATTCACTCCAATCAAAATTTAATTTATGCAGTCATAATTATGTAATCATAATTATTTTGCACAGAGCACATTGGTATCTGGCCCAGGAAGAAAACGAATCTCGCCAATCTCATCATTGTTAGATGTTAGAGCGTAAAAATAGAAATTTGTGCGTAGCAGACTAAAAGGGATTTTAAAAGAAAAATTACCACATACGATAAGAATTTTAAAATTTAAATATCATCATTTTTTTTAATCTGCCGTCGAAGTTGGCCGTGAAAAGTGGAGAAGAGTTTTCTCAAAAATGCAAGAAAAAACTGAAAGATCGACAAAAATCGACAAAAATCGAAAAAAGAAAAATTGAAAAAAAAAACTGAAGTAAATTCGGAAACAAAATAAGAAAAAATATCAGAAACAAAAGACGATCACTTAAATTGAAAAAAAAACGAACCCCTGACGAAATAGCTAAAATAAAACTGAAAAACTTTTGATGTTTTTTTTTAATTTTCAAAAAAAATTAATTCAAAATTAAATGAACTGTAATTAAAAAAAAAAACAAAACACGAATCGACGCCGTTGCTAAATAAAACAAAAGAAAGACGATTTATGGAAAACAACAAATTTCAGAAACAAAAGGCGATCGCAGTGGAGAAGAGTTTTCTCGAAAATGCAAGAAAAAAACCAAAAGATCGACAAAAATCGAAAAAAGAAAAATTGAAAAAAAAATTGAAGTAAATCCGGAGACAAAATAAGAAAAAATGTCAGAAACAAAAGACGTTCACTTAAATAAAAAAAAATAAAACAGTCCGAACCCCTGGCAAAATATCGAAGATGACACTGAAAAACATTTGATGTTTTTTTTTCAAAAATTCAAAAAAAAAATTAACTCAAAATTAAATGAACTGGAATTTAAAAAAAAACAAAAGACGATTCGACGCCGTTGATAAATAAAACAAGAGAAAAACGATTTATAAAAAAAAACAACAAATTTCGCAAACAAAAGACGATCGCTATAGAGAAAAGCTTTCTCAGACAAAAGACAAATAACCAAAAGATCGACAAAAATGGGAAAAAAATTCTTTGCGTAAAATCCAAAAAAAAAAAAAAAAGTAAGTTCAAATACGGAAACAAAATAAGAAATATCAAAAACAAAAGACGATCACTTAAATTAAAAAAAAAAGTCCGGACTCCTAGCAAAATATCGAAGATAACACAGAAAAACATTTGATGTATTTTTTTTTCAAAAATTAAAAAAAAATTAACTCAAAATTAAATGAACTGGAATTAAAAAAAAAGCAAAAGAGTATTCAACGCCGATGCTAAATAAAACAAAAGAAAGACGATTTATGGAAAACAACAAATTTCAGAAACAAAAGGCGATCGCAGTGGAAAAGAGTTTTCTCGAAAATGCAAGAAAAAGCCAAAAGATCGACAAAAATCGAATAATGAAAAATTGAAAAAAAAATTGAAGTAAATTCGGAGACAAAATAAGAAAAAATATCAGAAACAAAAGACGATCACTTAAATTAAAAAACAGAGTCCGAACCCCTGGCAAAATATCAAAGATAATACTGAAGAACATTTTTTTCAAAAATTAAAAAAAAAATTAACTCAAAATTAAACGAACTGGAATTTTAAAAAAACAAAAGACGATTCGACGCCGTTGGAGTTAAAAGAAAAACAAAAGACGATTCGACGCCGTTGATAAATAAAACAAAAGAAATACGATTTATAAAAAAAACAAACAAATTTCACAAACAAAAGACGATCGCTATAGAGAAAAGCTTTCTCGAAAGTGCAAGAGAAATACAAAAATGGAAAAAAAATTCTTTGTTCGAAGTAAATACGGAGACAAAATAAGAAATATTAGAAACAAAAGTTGATCACTTAAAGTTAAAAAAAAACAGCTGAGACATTTAAATCCATTTAAATCGCCAACCAGCGTTACTAAAACAATTTCTTAAAAAATGAAAACTGATTTTTACCGGAGTTATTCTTTACTTTTTTCCCTATTGTTATATGACAAATTTGGCTTCTTTTTTTGACTACTATCTGTGGTTTCAATTAAAGACATGGATTTTGAGACATCCAGTATGGAATAAATGAGAACCCGTTAGGTAATCACCACTCTACGGTTGGCAACGCTGCTCTCTAGAAAACTGGCTGTTCGAAAAACTGAGCCCTCACTATAAATTCTTCACTTTTCACTTTTTTTTTAATTATCGAAACGCCAACAAATTTTAAAAGTTTCGAATGAACTATTGCAAATTCCTGGACTTCCCCTTATCTGTAACACTTCTCTTATTGATTACGATTAGTGTCACTTACAAATAACTTTTTTCTTAAAGAAAACCGCGAATATTTTTTTTTTACAACCTTGACGAAATTAATACACTTTTATTACGCTATTGCCACCGCAATTAATTTAAATTTTTTTAAATGGCACTATCTACCTACAAACTGTTCCTGCGTCATTTCCTGTTACAATCCGAAAAAAAGCCAGATCATAGAATTCGAATAATGTAAGAATTTTGAAACCACATTAATTTTTACCAAACATTTTTTTTTTGAAACCATAATAAATTAATTAACGTAGCAATAAACAAAAGTGGCACATATGCCGGCGAAGAGGAGCACTCCGACGACCACGCAAATAAAATCAATATCTCCCGAAATAAACGCGCCTGTTTAGTTTATTTACGTTATCCGCTGTGTTTATTCTTCGACAAGGAAAAATAATAGCAAAAAAAAAGTGTATCTACTTTCTGTACATACTTACTTTTGTCTCATCCGACGTTCGCACCACGACTGATTGTAAAATGCGCGCGAGCTTATCCTCACAAGGTGACCTCTTCAAGCTCCTCGGACGTTTACTGTAAGCGCCACCCTATACGTGAGGTTTGAACTCGCGCGTTTTCATCAGGTTGCACCAGGTTGGAGGCACGTTTCACATTCTCGTAAATGTGCAAGTGAAATTCATCGCGGTCACGTTGGACTTGACTTCTTCTTTTTTTATATACACGCTCGCAAGTTGCGAAATTATTGACAATAAATTAAAACTGACGCCTCTCGAACGCCGCGGCGTAATTGAACCAATTCCAAGAAACTTTTTATTCACTTTGGAGAAAAATCTGACTGAAACACTCATGGAATTTAATTAAACATTCGAGTCACGTATGCCATGTGTTTTTATGGGATTCAACAGGTGTACTTGAATGCACGAATATAAAACGTCACTGTTCATTTATCGTCATCGACTTAAAGTATTTAGTTTTTAGAATTTTAAAGTGACGCTATTTCTAGTTTTGAATTAAATTATTAGAAACTGCACTTGTATATAGTAGGCGCCTCGAAAAAAGCGTTATTACGTCATTTAAACAATGACGTCATATTTGGGCGTGGTTAACCAAACAACGGACTTTTCAAGTGTGACGTAATGTTTATGGCGGAGTCGCTATGGTAACAAAATTACTTTCCAAACAACTTGCGAATAGTAAAAATTTTTTTTTCAATTCAATCTTAGATCACGAACAATTTATTACACGTGATGATTCAAATTAATTATTCCTGCGGTCGGTAAAGTAGAAAGCTAACACAATTAAAAAAAAAAGTGACGGTAATATACCGGTACGTACAGTAGCGGACAATAAAATCCGGGTACGTCATTTGCGCATTAGAAATTTTTGACGTTTAGTTGACATATGAAACGTCAGTGGTGTTTCTGACGTTTAGTGCAGATATTATTGTGTTTATATGGAAGGACGGAAGTACTGCTCTTAAATTTTTGAACGACAGTGTATGCCAAAATTTTTCAAACTGACACGTTTCGAAAGGCAAGAAAGAAACAAAAGACTACCGACTCGTTTTTGCAATCTGGAAAAGGATAAAGTAAACGTACGTTCGATATTTAAATTCCGATTAAAAAAAAATAGATAATTAGCCGAAAGTGATACAATTTAGTCGGATATTTGTAAAGCGAACATTGAAATACAGTGTTTTGTGCGTGGCGCAAATAATTGGTCCTTCGAGCCGGATTAAAAATAGAAAAAATGGCGTGCAACTCGACGCGAATTGAATCGAACCTGCTTTTTTTTAATTCTCCAAAAAAGTATGGAACAAAAGAAGAAACAAAAGACTACCGACTCGTTTTTGCAATCTGGAAAAGGATAAAATAAACGTACGTTCGATATTTAAATCCCGATTTAAAAGAAAAAAAAATAGATAATAGCTAAAAGTGGTACAGTTTAGTCAGATATTTGTAAAGCAGACAATGAAATACAGTGTTTTGGTCCTTCGAGCTGGATTAAAAATCAGAAAAAATGGCGTACAACTCGACGTGAATTGAATCGAACCAGCTTTTTTAATTCTTAAAAAAAGTATCGAACAAAAGAAGAAACAAAAGACTACCGACTCGCTTTTACAATCTGGAAAAGGATAAAGAAAATGTACATTCGATATTTAAATCCCGATTTAGAAGAAAAAAAAATAGATAATTAGCTGAAAGTGGTACAGTTTAGTCGGATATTTGTAAAGCAAATACTAAAATACAGTGTTTTGTGCACGGTGTAAAAAATTGGTCCTTCGAGCCGGATTAAAAACAGAAAAAATGCGTGCAACTCGACGCGAATTGAATCGAACCTGTTTTTTTTTTAAATTATTCAAAAAAGTATCAAACAAATTTAAACCTACTGTTAAAAATATAAATGCAGTCGACAAAAAAATAATAAAAATTAAATTAAACCAAAGAGAAGAGAGAGAATCAGCATAAGGTGCTGGGAACGAAAAAAAAAAACAAAAAATTGATTGCCTCTTGGAAAATAAAACGTGATCATACATGGAATATACATAACTGACAATTGACTTGCGAAAATTGACATTTTTTTAAAAAAGCTAAGTAAATATAAGGCGCCTGTCTTTGTAAAACAAAAGACGATTGACTCGTTTGAATTTATGACTTTTGCAGTCCGGAAGAGGATAAAGTAAACGTACGTTCGATATTTAAATTCCGATTTTTAAAAAATTGGTCCTTCGAGCCGGATTAAAAACGGAAAAAATGCGTGCAACTCGACGTGAATTGAATCGAATCTGTTTTTTTTAAATTCTTTAAAAAAGTATCAAACAAATTGAAACCTACTGTTAAATTAAACTAAACTAAAGAGAAAGGAGAAAATCAGCATAGAGTCTTGGGAACGGAAAAAAAACAAAAAAACAAAACACGATCATACTTAGAATATACACAAATGACAACTGACTTGCGAAAATTAACGCCTGTCTTTGTAAAACAAAAGATTATCGACTCGTTTAAATTTATGACTTTCGCAGTCTGAAAAAATATGATATGTGTGCAACTCGATGTGAATTGAATCGAACCTGCTATTTTTTAAATGTATCAAGCAAATTGAAACCTACTGTTAAAAATATAAATGTAGTCAGCAAAAAAAATAACAATAAAAATTAAACTAAACTCAAGAGAAGAGAGAAAATCAGCATAGGCTGTTGGGAACGGAAAAAAAACAAAAAATTTATTGGAGTATTAATTAAGTGCTGAAAACTTTAAAGAATAACAAAGATTGACGGCTTCTTGGAAAACAAAAGACGATCACATTTTTTTTTGTGCAGAACGAACATCATATGGAACGCTACAGTTCATATCAGTGTAAAAAAATTTGGTCCTTCGAGCCGGATTAAGAACAAATAAAAATCGAAATTGGACGTGCAAATTTTTAAAGTTTTAAAAAAACAAAAGGCGACTCGAAAAACGAAAGACGTTCAATTCGTCGAGGGTAAAATATTTATAATCGGCGCAGTTTCTTAGCTTCTTGGCAAATAAAAAGTATTTAAACTTTCAATAAATAGAAAAGGACATTGCCTAATATTATCGTTTGGCTCCCGAGTTCGATGGTCGAACCTAGAAAAACAAAAGACGATCGATCGTTCTCGTCGAATCTAAAAAAAGTAACTGAGGAGTCGTTTCTTGGTTTCTTGTCAAATGAAAGACGTTCAACTTAAAAAAAAAAACTTAAAGCAAATAAAAGTTGATAAAAACAAGAGTATTTTTTTGTTTGTTCTGTATTTTGACAAATTACGTTCCGCTAAAAACGTAAGTGCTGTGAGTTTGAAATTTTTTTCTAAATATACATGACATGTCAAATTCTTGCCCTGATTTTATTGTCCGCTACTCTATAAAGCAACTGCTCTCCCGAAAAAAAAAGAACGATAGTCAATTGTTTCTTTTTTCTGTTTTGTTAATCTGACATCTTACAAACAAATAAATTCAATTTTTTTTCGTTGAAACTACTAGACTTTTCTATTGTTTTATTGCTTTTTGTACTCGATTAGCTTTTGTTTTTAAATGTTAGATGTTTAGATGTTATATGAATTCAGTTAGCTTTAAAAACAAAAGACGTAGTTGGTAACCGCGGTAGTTAAGGATTTTTTTTTTGTTTTTCGATTGAAAACCAATTACAAAAAAACAAAAAAAAAACAAAAGACGCCGATTAGAAACGTTCGTAAATCAACTCTGAAAAAATATGCCAAATAATAAAAAATGAAAAGTGCTATTTGGAAATCCATTTGCGCATGTAAAATAAAATACTGTTAAAAAAAAACAAAATACGATCAAATTGTTAAGCATTAAAAAAAAAATTTAATGATCAATTTATTTGGAAACGACTCGGAGAATATGCAAGTGCTGATAGAAATCCATTGGTGCAAGTAAAAAGAGAAACTAAGGAAAAAAACAAAAGACGATCGGATACCAACTCCGACAAAATACCGAGTGATTTTTAAAAATTGTTATCAACTCTTGCTGCTACTTCTCGTTCTCATCGACTAATGAATAATCAACAATCAATAAAGCAAATTCAATCGATGTTTATCACAGTGTTGCTCTTTTCACTTGTTTTAAACCCCGTTTTGTATGACACTTGACGTTTATTATTGCTTCACGTAATACTTTTCCAATTGTTTTCAAATCAACTGCTTGCAGTCAATGAAATTCATTATAAAATGCTGCAACGATTTTCTTTAGTTTTAAATTGTAATAGCGTTGAAATTAATTTTGTTTTCAACGTGACCATATTTTCTTTTAATTTCAAAAATGAGACATTTTTAACGGTTTAGGTCGCGACATCTTGCGGTCCGTTTTTAACCTCACACAATTTTAAGTCAGAAATCGACCGCAAGATGTCACAACCTACACTATAAATTTCCACAATTTTTTAAATACAAAACGACGGCTCTTTTTTGTTAAAAACTTATTAAAATAATTTATTATACCAAAAAATAAAAGTCTTGTTTACAAGATACGGAAACTAAAAGAAGTTACTATATAAATTGTGTAACTCATGAATGTATTTTAACTCGAACACATCGATTAACTCACCGATGAAAATAAAGACACGCTGAATTTAGTAACTTTTGTTTTTCGTTTGTGGCCGAGTCGGCGCTGTCAATTTTGATGGTCCGTCGTATGTTTAAAAGTTTCCGAGTATTTTCCTACGAGAATGCGTTCGTGAATAACGTTTCCTTAATAATAATGAAACGAAACCAAAGAAACGCGGCCTACGAACCGTCGAAAAAATATTCCACCAGGAGCACGAATAAAATCGATTTGTCGCAGTTTCAAATCGGGCAGAAGCAAAAACTTGAATCCTCCTCTAACGAAGAAGCAAGCGCAAATGCAGACAAAAAACAAATATTGAAAAGGCAGCACGTAAATATTGAGTACGACTTAAGCTCTGAAATTAAAAAGGAAAAACCCGATGGATCTGAAAGTTGCGATTATGAAGATTCCACTGATGTAAGCCCAAGCATAAAGCAAGAAATAGAAGATGGTAAAGATGAACTCAAAACAGAATCAACTCAAGTGAATATCAAATTAGGAAATGTTAGAAAGAGAAACGTAAAAGGTGAGTTCTACCCACCATCCAACTGGCGAGAGATTTTGCAAAACTTGAGAAAGATGCGCGAAGGTAAAGATGCTCCGGTCGATTCAATGGGATGTGATCGATGCATGGACGAAACTGCAAGTCCCAAAGTATTGATCTCTTTTTAAACTAAACACCCAGTCAAGTACAAACTTAATTATATTTTCCAGGAAATCAGGTATCAAGCATTACTATCCTTGATGCTGAGCAGTCAAACTAAGGATCAAGTCACACATGCGGCGATGTTAAAGCTGCATGAACATGGTTGCAACGTGGATAATATTTTAAATACGTCCGACGAAGAATTGGGCAAGTTAATTTATCCTGTATCGTTTTGGAAAGTATGTGTTGCCCCTGAACAAGGGGTGGAGAACCTTTTTAATATTTCACACGAACTGAATTTACATTTTTAATTTTACAAACTCGTAGGTAACTGGACTGAAATGAGTTGATTGAAAGGCGAAAGGTTCCCCACCCTCTGCTGTAACTTAAACTTCTTCTAACTGAGATTTAATTAGACCAAGGTAAAATACATTAAAAACACTACGAAAACCTTGAAGGACGAATACGACAGCGATATACCTAACACGGTAGAGAATTTGTGTAAGTTATCCGGAGTTGGACCGAAAATGGCTCACCTCTGCATGAAAACAGCTTGGGGAGAAGTTACTGGAATTGGTGGGTGTTTATTAAGAAAATTATGACATAGTCTATGATTTTCTTTTTTTGTTTTTCAGGAGTTGATACGCATGTGCACAGGATAACAAATCGATTGGGCTGGGTAAATACAAAAACACCGGAAGAAACACGTAAGGCACTGGAAGGTTGGTTACCCAAGGAGTTATGGAGCGAGGTTAATCATTTGCTCGTTGGATTTGGGCAGCAAGTGTGCCAACCGCAGAGACCACAGTGTGCCACTTGCTTAAATTACAATATATGTCCGTATGGTGTTAAATTTTTGGCAAGCGGAAGTAAAATTAAGAAATCTAAGTAGGGAGTGTTCCCAGGGATTTGTTTTTTTTTTTATTTTTTTTAATAAATGTTTTTAAAATTATCGTTGTTCTGAATTTGTTTTTTTTTTCAAGTTTTTTTAATAAAAGAGAAATATCGTTTTATATTTAAAAAATTATGGATATTTAGATTGTAGGTCGCGACATCTTGCGGTCGAGTTTTGACTTAAAATTGTGTGAGGTCAAAAACGGGTCGCAAGATGTCGCGACCTAAACTGTTAAAAATGTGTCTTATTTTTGAAATTAAAAGAGATTGTTGAAAACAAAATTAATTTCAATGCTATTAAAATACGAATTTAAAACAAAAGAATATCGTTGCAGCATTTTTTAATGAATTTGATTGACTTCAAGCAGTTGATTTTAAAACAATTGGAAATGTATTACGTAGTGAATAGTGAATATTTATTAGTCAACGATTACATATATAAATAATCATGAGACTTAGTCAAATTAAGTACAGCTACATATAAATGAAGGTAAGTGTAAATGACAATAAAAATAATTAAAATTAAAATTAAATCTAAAACTAAAATTAGTGTGTGGCCAAAAGCTTCTAGAGTAAGATCGGCTACAAACGATGTACGAAAAACATTTCTCAAGTAGAAACCAAGAAGATGTGGATCTACGTCTCGTTGAGGTAAGTATTTTTAATCATTGTAACTTCTAATTTTAGGTTTGGGGATCATCCATTGATAAGAGTTCAGTTTCACTTCTGGTGTAACAACAACATCCCTGGTCCTCAAATCTGTACGTTCAAGATTATGTGATAAAGTATTCATTTATTGAGTACAGTGGCCTTTCTAGGAAGTAAGTGTAACATTTGTGTTTGAATCTTTTGAAATCAGTTTCGTGTTTCAGTTCTGGGGGTAATGCATTGAAACTCCTTGGGCCAATATATTCAGCATTTTTTTGACCTACCATAATGCGTTGATATTCGGGTCTGATGTCTTCGTTATTACGAGTACAGTAAGAGTGGAAGTCATTATTTCTTTTTAAATTCATTTTAAAAGTGAGAATAACAAGTTGGTAGATATATAAGGAGTAAACTGTCGGAATTTTATATTTTATAAATAGATCTTTGCAATGTGAATTAGGTTTAACTCCAGTGATTATTCTGACTATCTTCTTTTGTTTTATAAAAATTTCCAAAACATATCTGCTGTGTCCCCAAATTGTAATACCGTAAGTAAGTATGGATTGCACTAAACCAAAATATGCTTGTAGCAGGACATTTTTGTTAACTAATGATTTTAGGTTTTTAAATAAAAATATTAGAGAACTTAATTTTGCACTAATTTGTACGACTTGTTGTTCCCATATCAGTTTCTGGTCAATTTGAATGCCTAGGAATTTTGTAGTGGTAACTTCAGCAATTGATTTCTTGTTAATTTTTAATAGTATGCTACTATTAACATGTTTGTTCAACCATAATAAACGTCAAGTCATACAAAACGGAATTTAAAACAAAGAAAGAAAAGAAAAACAAATAAAACTTTAAATTTAAAACAAAGAAAGAAAAGAAAAACAAATAAAACTTTATAGAACATTAATAGTAACAATGAAACAAAAAATTGAAAACGAAAAAAGAAAACAAATGAAAATTATAATTACGATAAGAAACAATTGCTTAAGAAACAACAAAAATTTTTAAATGCTGATTGGTACAAGTACAATTAAAAAACAAAAGACAATTGAGTTGAAATAATAAAAATTTAAAAAGACAGTATAACAGGCTTTTTCTTTTTCAAATTTTTATTTTACTTTTTACTTTTTAACTTTTTTTTAATATGTATTTTACATACCGAGTGATTTGAAAATTTTTTTATTAACTCTCGCCATGAAATTTGGATGGCATGTCTTAGCTTTGCTCTAAAACAGCATCAAGGAGTGCAATGACGTACTTTCCACTTAACCTAAGACATGTCGGCCAGTTTTCATGGCGAGAGTTGATGAAAAATTTTAAAACTCACTCGATAACTCCTTCATCGTTCGTGAATTAAACGTTTTCACCCATCGATAAAAATCAATTTTACCGTCTTGTATAACAAATAACTATTGTTTTGAAGCCGTATATGCAAAAGTAATTTTCTCTGTTTAGAAAATTTGCAGTGTACTTCAAATTAATGTAGTTCGATAGAAAACTAGTTTTATTTCTTCTATTAGTCGATATTATCTCTAATCCTGTTGCTTTTTTTTAAATAGCTTTGTTTTTCAGAAACACTGAAGCGCTCTCTACTGGCCAATATAGAAACTGGTTCTTTCTAATTTTAATTAAAAACGAAACAAAAAATAAATTTAACGGTCATTCTCTTCAATAAATGTGAGTGTTTTCTTTACTATTTATGTAACGTCAAAGATACTAAAGTGCCCTCTATTCGTGAACATAGAAACTAATTTTATGTCTTCTAAATGGTCAGTGGTTTCATCGATTTTAATGTTTTCGTTAATCCAGTTACTTTTTCTAACACTACATACGTGACATTAAAAACAGTAGCTTTTTAAAAAGAGATTTAGAGCGCCCTCTATTCGCGAATATTAAAACTGCGCGAAATCTGATTGAAATTGATGATCTCTCAAATAATTTCTGATACATAACGTTTAAAATAACTTTCGTTTTTCAGAAGCACTACTGGTCAAAACAGAAATAAGTACTTTCCTTTTTAATTAAAAAAAAAAAAAAACAAATAAATAACGACCACTCTCTTCAATAATGATAAAAGTTTCGTTGTTTTTCAAACGTACTGCAACGCTCTCTATTCGCGAAGATTGAAACTACTTTTATACCTTTCTTTAACACCCCCCAACCCCTCCTCCCAACCCTCACGTACAAATAATTTGGTGCATCGTTGGCTATGCCGCGTGGACGTATTACCGCCCTCGCTTGTTAATATTCACTCTAATCATGATGCTCTTTCAAACACTACGCAACATTTAAATGACAGTTTCTTCAAAAGTGCCAGAGCGCCCTCTACTCGCGAATGTTAAAACTATGCGAAATCTGTTTCCACTGATATCCTCTCAAATAATCATGAAAAGCTCAATTTTTCTAACTAATACGTAACGTTTTTGAGAAGCGCCCTCTATCGATCAATGTAGCAATTAGTTCTTTTCATTTTTAATTAAAACAAAGCAATGAAATAAATCACTTAACAATCACTTTCTTTAAACTGTTGGTTATTAACGTGCTCGATTTCAACAGGACAGGTCCGTGAGATTGCAGTGGAGTTCTCGAGCTACTCCTCTGCGGACGAGGCCCCAAATAGGGCCGAAACAGCTATCCAGAGGATACTCAAGGAATCCATTACAATCAAAATATTTTATATTTACGTGACACTTGTAATAAACGTGCTGCAGCGTCATCCTTTCACGAAGATTAAAACTAATTTTCCGCCTCACGTTAGTCAAGGACGTTTTTCTCGCTTAATGCCACGACCTTCTAGATTTCGAAAGACCGAGCCGACGTATCTATTAACCGCGTAAACTTGACATTAATTCAAAATGGCGTTCCGGATATAATTCGCTTTCGATTTTTTGGGTAAGTGGCGCCAGCAGAGAAACACTTGAACTAATAAGTTGCGCTGACAGGATATGACACACTGTCTCGTGAAATCTGCTACCTCCAGTTGTAGTTAATCCATTTCAATATTCTCTCTAATCAAATTGTTTTAATGTTACAGGCGTCCTCTATTCGCAAGTGTTAAAACTATGCGAAATCTGTTCCACTAAATATTCTCAGAATTAATCATTTTTTACATTTAATACGCAACGTTTAAAGTAGCAATGAAGCGCCCTCTATTGGTCGAAATCCAAACGAATTTGCCTCGTCTGCTGTATTCGCTCCTAAAATACTACTTTTTGTTTAAAATGTTCATAACATCTAAAATAGTATCGCTTTTTTTCAAAAATATTAAAGCGCCATCTGTTCGCATGTGTTGAAACGGGTCTCTTATTTACCACCATTCTTAATTTATCACAAAAAAAAAACCGTTTCACTGATATTTTTTCAAACAATTATAAACCCCCTGAACGGTTTTGGTTTCCATAAAGCATTGAAGCGCCCTCTATTGGTCAGTGCCGAAACCTTCCTTTTTTCCTTTCCGCTTCAGTGAATTGCTGTACCTAATATTTAAAATAGTACATATTGTTTTTTAGAAGTGCTGGAACGCCCTCTATTTAAATCAGTCTTCTATATTTACCTTTTTTTTATTAGCAAAACATGATTTGAAATCAACAGATGGCGCTTCTGAAAAACGGTAACATTAAAAGTAGTTAGGGTTTTTCAGATTGCTTAAAATACGAACTATTTTTGTTTGTTTCTTAATCTACTTCAAAAACGTTTACAGACATATCAAGTTGCCAAATTAAATAAATTATTTGATTTCGAAAACATGAAGACACGATAGTTTGAAGACTTTTTATTTATTTATTTTTATATATTTAAATGAAAAGTTTATATCACAACATCCTGCGATCGCTTTTTGATTGACAAATTGCAAGCAGTTTGCTACTAAATAAGTAACAATTTTTTTAATTTAAGTGGCGCCACTAATTTCTTTCTCTATTTAAGCCGACGACGAAGCAACAGAATACTGGAAAATTGTAAAAAATCTAATAATCAGACAAACGAAGTTGTTTTGGAGTCATATGTACAAAAGTAATTTTTCCTTATTAAGAGAATTTGTATCAATTTGATGTAGTTCGTGAGAAAAGTCAAAGATGGTGCCCTATGTGCAAAGGTAACTTTTCCTTAAGAAAAATTTGTAAAGTTGACGTAGTTCGTGAGAAAACTCATAGATGGCGCCACTTCTCACTTCTCCTGAAATAATTATAATTTTTTGTAGACACGTTTGAAAGTTGCATTTTTTTTTAACGAAAACAAAATTCCTATTTGTTTCAACCATTTAAACTACTTAAAATTGCTATATTTTAAAAATATTCCAAAAAAAAAAAGTTTGTTCTGTCAAGTATTTATTTTAGGAGGGGGTACGTTTAATGTTTCTTGTAGAGTAAATTTATTAAAATACGTGATAAAATCGTTCCCAATTTAAACTTTTTTAAATTTTGCTTCGTGTTGGGTATTTTGGGCAAAAACTGGCGGAATAAAACGACGATTGTATTCTACAATTCACCGATTTATTTTCGATCAAACTGGCGCTTAAACAAAACAAACAAACAAACAACCAAATTGAGAACACTTTCCAGAAACAGCAAGAACAAAAAATTTACGAGCTCTAATCTACACTTTAATACACTCTAATACTGCCGAAATTCAAATTAAAAAAATAATAATAAACAAGAACTTTGCAGGATGGCTTAAATTCTGAATTATCTTACACGCAAGACTTTCATTTTTTAAAAACAAGTTTCGCATCAGGTGATAATAAATTTTACGAGAAAACATGTACATACTTTGACTTTTGATTGCCCCTTTAGTTTATCTGCAAAATATGTAAATATTTTCAGTTGTTGTGTCTTCATTGAAGCAAATTTTACAAAAAGAAAAAAAACGTGAATCATTCTCCTCACACTCGAAAAATTGTTTCTCAAAATTATTTTGCCTTACAAAATTATTTTGAACTTAAAAAAAAATAAATAAATTCACGTTCCTGACTTCAATTTTGATCACCGGAAATCCGAGTAAACGTTCACATATTAAACAAAAAAAAAACATAAAAAACCTATTGTATTATATTATTTTACCTTACCTTATTGGATTGTACAAAAAAGATTTTACAACCTAAATATCACCGTCCATCTCAGGTATAAAAAATTTAGCTCGCACATCCAAAAAGATGGACCAATTCAAAATCTGCTTGCGCTTAATACTTCTTTAAATAAAACAAAAACAATCCTATAGACTAAAGCTGCACGCGAATCAAAGATTTAAGCCCGTATCCAATTCCAAAATTTGCTTGCAGAGCTCGTAAGTAGAAAACGAAACGGCAACCATCGGGATGGCCCGCATGTAATTCACAGACATGCCCCTGTATAAGCCCTTAACGACACCGTGGTCTCTGTAGATGTGTCCCAGGGTTGACATCATTCCATGAGCGAAGTGTTTTGTTTCCGGGTTCATCAAAGCGAGCTGCATTCGCCTCCTCGTCACATCAAGTGGGTAACTGACGCTTTGCGCGATGGCCCCAGCGAGGCCACCACAGATTAACTTGCCAGGGACGGCCAAGACGAGGCCCCCTGTATTTTTTTGACAAGGATTACACGTCCAATTTGGGAGGTATTTCATGCACCCGTATTTTAAATACTCGAAAAAATAGAAAGAGAGACCTGCATATGGTACCATGCCCATTAGAGTTGGCAGGAAACCTCTGTATAAGGCACGTGCCCCTCCTTCTTCTTTGAAAATTGTAAGCGCAGTGTGCGCTATTCCTGTATATATATGTTCACCGGTCACCTAAAATAAGAGGTTGGGTTAAAACTGTTTTTTTTTTTTTTTTTGGTGTGGTTAGTACTTGAAATGCTAGTCTTGCTCTGATTGTGTCTAGGGGATACGTTAGTGTCACAGCTGTTAACCCTGCGCAAGCTCCGGCCACAAATTTATCTATGTGCGAAGTCTTTCCGAAAAACCCACTGAGGTACTTCTTGTACATCTCGAATGATGTGAATTGAGTCGCTGCGTACGGGAAGATTCTAACCATCTGGGCACCGTTGCCCTTGTATAAGGCCCAAACGTTTTCTCGTCGGATGATGTGCTTTATGCCTTGGAAGACTCCATGCCTCAAGTGATGCCGACTGTGAGCTTGCAACAAAATTTTGACTCTATCCAAAGGGGCGACTGTCGTTTTGGCTACCATACCTGCTACACCTAAAAAAAAAAAAACCTTTAAATCCTATGGAAAAATCCGTTTTACATGATAATCAGCAGTTGTTGAGAAAAGACGTCATGCACTGGATTATTTTGCTGATTCACTTCAAACAAAAATATTTTGCATTTTGGTTTTGATAAGGAAAGAAAAAATATTAAAAAAAAGAAATGGGGAAATACGTCATGTGTCTGTGTATGCATGCATTGGTGTCATCCAAGCCCAAACGACTCATTAGAAAAAAACAAACGTAAGGTCAAAGATTCTTAATTTTTTGCCAGACTGTAAACACACTTGTTTCAAATATGATTATCAGTTATTGTTGAACGGCTTCCTAATTGTGATAATAACAGGATTTGCTTTCTTTTTAAAACAATGAACTGCACGTAATTGCTTCTTTTTTCAAATTGTATTGCAAAGAAATTTTTAAAATATACGTAAGTGAATGTTGCTGGAAATTAAATTTTATTAAGTAACAAAATTTCCTTTCTCTTTCGACCATTGACTTGAGGACCAAAGACCTTTTACAAAACTTTCTAAAAATACGACCTTTTGTGGCGGCATTAATTAATAATTTGCATAATTTGTCGAAAAAACCGCCACATTCTTTAACGGATTCAGTTTCAGTTACGCCACGACATCTGGGTCTCGATTAGTCACGAAGAAAATTTCATTTTAAATTTCAATGATCACCTGAAGCTACTAAAATTTCTGTGATTCACATGGTTACTGAATAATTTAAAATTTATCCTTTAAATTAAAAAAATATATATTTTGAGGTTAATCTAAACTAAAACTACGTGAATTCATTAAAATTCAGTGAAAATATTTAGTTTCACTGCAAACAGAAGACATTTTTTTTTAATAAATAACACCCAGTATATTATTGTATTTTTGAATTCTACATAAAATTTTAGCCCGAATTGATGGGTCGCACGACGGACCTACTCCAAGTGGTTTTCGAGTTACTAACGTCGTAGTCGCGTTAGCAACTCAAAAACTCATCACTTCAGACCCGCCATGCGACACATGACTTCAGACTAAAATTTACTGGGAAGTTCAAAAGTGCAATAATATACAGGGTTCCATTGTAAAAAAAAGGTAACTTTGATCTACATTTTGAAAATACAATTCATAATTATTTTTTGCCGAAGGCGTTTGAACCTTCAAGTGAACACCCACGAATTTTACATTCAATTTTTGTTTCATCTAAAAAAAAGACAAATGAAATTAAGTGAATAGGAAAGTTCCAATGCTTAGTATTTTTGAATTCCACGTAAAATTTTAGTCCGAAGTGATGGGTCGCATGGTGGGTCTAGGGTGAGCGGTTTTCGAGTTACTAATCGTAACAGATTTTACCACCGCATTTCTTTTGTTTTTTGAAGATAGACTTAAACGTTAAATCCGAAAGTTGTAGATTTTCGTCTGTAATTTAAAGGGCCGCTCGTGAAAGAACGCTTGTACATCACGGTTTTGCAATACAACCCAACGCAGCATACCTTTAATGGAACATCCTGTATTTTAAAGTAAATTTGAAATCTACTTCGAGTTGCTTCACGCTGTTTTCGAATTACTAACGTGGGAGACGCGTTAGCAACTCAAAAACCCATGACTTCAGACCCGCCATGCGACACATGACTTCAGGCTAAAATCTACCGGGAAGTTCAAAAATGCAATAGTATAGAGGGTTCCGCTGTAAAAACAATTCGACGCGGTTCAGAGCGTCTGACCTTCGAAACACATCTGCGTGTGTTTTGTGGAACGGATTCCATAAAACACGTGTGAGGTAAATATTTTCAACATCCGATCGTCTTTTGTTTTTTTTTTATTCTTCATCCATTTCCGTCGTCTTTTTTTTGTAATCACTTATAACGTTTTCATCTTTTGTTTTTTTTATTCGAAATTTTATGACGTTTTCATGAATTTCCGATCGTCTTTTTTATTTATCATCTTATGTCTCTTTTTTAATTTGATATCTTACGACATTTTCATCAATTTCCGATAGTTTTGTTGTTTTTTTTTTAATTCTTCATCAATTGTTTTCAGATTGCAATAGTGTTTTGTTTTTTTATTCGAAAGTTTATGACGTTTTCATCAATTTACGATCGTCTTTTGTTTTTCTTTTATTCGAAATCTTATGAGATGCGGTATTTCGACTGTTTTGTTTGGTTTTTGTTCGTTTTCATCAATTTCCGATCGTCTCTTGTTTAATTTGAAATCTTATGACATTTTCATCAATTTCCGATGATAGTTTTTTGTTTTTTTTTTAATCTTCATCAATTGTTTTCAGATTGCAATAGTGTTTTGTTTTTGTTTATTCGAAAATTACGACGTTTTCATCAACTTCCGATCGTCTTTTGTTTTTCTTTTATTCGAAATCTTATGAGATGAGGTGTTTCGACTGTTTTGTTTTGTTTTTATCGTTTTCATCAATTTCCGATCGTTTCTTTTTTAATTTGAAATCTTATGACATTTTCATCAATTTCCGATGATAGTTTTTTGTTTTTTTTTTTTTTAATTCTTCATCAATTGTTTTCAGATTGCAATAATGTTTTGTTTTTTTTATTCGAAAATTACGACGTTTTCATTAATTTCCGATCGCCTTTTATTTTTTTTTATTCGAAATCTTATGAGGTGAGGTATTTCGACTGTTTTGTTTTGTTTTTATTCGTTTTCATCCATTTCCGATAGTTTTTTGTTTTTTTTATTCGAAAGTTTATGACGTTTTCATCAATTTCCGATCGTCTTTTTTTTTTAATTCTTCATCGATTATTTTCAGATTGCAATGGTGTTTTGTTTTTGTTTATTCGAAAGTTTACGACATTTTCATCAATTTCCGATCTTTTGTTTTTCTTTTATTCGAAATATTATGAGATGAGGTATTCCGATTATTTTATTTGTTCGTTTTTTTCGTTTTCATCAATTTCCGATCATCTCGTTTTTAATTTGAAATCTTACGACATGCTCATCAATTTCCGCTCGTCTTTTGTTTTCTCCTTCGAAATCTAAAGGCGTTTCATCAATTTTACTCGAAATTTCTCGCACTTTTTTTTGTCGCTGAAAATAAAATCAAAATTTTCCAAGAGAAAAATTGACTTCCACAAATTTTTAATCAATAAACTTTCATTAAACATAAACACGTTCACTGAAAACAATTGAAAGATATTGGAACGTAATTTAATGAATTTGTATCACATAAAACAGTTGATTTTTAAAACAATTGAAAATATTAGCAATTTATGAAAACAAAATAAAATTCAGTGTCTCATCTTTAAAAGATTTAGTTCATTAGAAAACTCATAGATGTCGCCACTAATTTTTGTCTCTGTAAAGTTAACGATGAAACAACAACGAAAACTGAAAAATTAAGAAAAACAAACGATAAACGACAGAATTAAAAATTTATTGCTTTGAAGTCGTGAGTTCGAAAGAAATTTTCCCTTTTTAGAAAATTTGCAGTGTAGTTCATCAGAAAACTCGTAGATGGCGCCACTAATTTTTTTTCTCAGTAAAATATTTTTAAGTTAACGATGAAGCAAAAAAATTAAAGAATTAAGAAGGCTCTACGATCAGACAAACGAAATTGTTAAAAAAAATTATTGCTTTGGACTCATTTTAGCCAAAAGTGAAAAGAAATGTATTCTTTTTTTAATTTCGAAAACTTAAATATGGCGCTTAAAATGATACAGGTTGAAATCTTTTAAAATCTGACTTATAAATTGCAGCGAACTCTTTCTAACACATTCTAAATTTATGAGAGAATAAACATGTACAAGTTTTTTATTTTATTTTATTTTTTGGAAGTGTCAATTGAACTTAACACTTTTAGGCCCGGCATTATAATGCAAGTTAACTTTAACCCCCAGTTTATTGCCATAACAACAATTGTATTCACAATTGTTACCTTGGCAATAAATCAATAGCTAAAGCTAACTTGCCTTTATAATACCGAGCCTTAAAGTAATGAAAGTATATACGAGGGACGATCGTTAAGTAATGTCCCTTACAATGAGAAGTTGCTTGTTTAGTTTTAATATGCAAAAGTCCTGTGAATCATTGCATACCCTAACACAAAAATATTTGATACCGAAAATTATTTTTGACTACTGTCGTCCTTCTCTTCTTTAAAAACATTTCTCGAGCTACTAACAAATCTAGGTCACAATTTTTAACATTCCTTATAAAAAAAAACCTGGAACATGTGTTTCCACAACCAATTTTATCATACATCTAAATCCAACATCCTTTTAAGTCAGCATATGTAATATTTTCTTGGCGCGTAATTTTCATGTCGAGATAAAACGATGTACCGTTAAAAAGCGATAAGAAGCAGGCGTGAGAAACGCCTCGCATTCCTCCATGTAACACCGTCGCTTTCTAAAACCAGACGAATTTGATTTTGGCTTAAATAATTTCGCGACGAGGAAAAAAAAACACGCCATAAACTTTCTAGCGATTGTTTAAAGGCCGAAGCAGGAACGCCGTAATTGGACTTGAATTGGCGCAATTTCTGTAGTACATACAACGAGCGAGATTGCGTCAAGTAAATTTCCGTCATGCGATAAACAAAACACGCGGATAGTTGGATGAACTCGTGAGCATCGTCGTTAAGGTTTCCGAAACCTTAAATTTATCTGAACTTATTAAAAAGCAGGTTTGGACGACGTCAAACAACCGAAAAATAATATACGCGTGACGGAAATTTAGTTTCAGTTAAAAAATTAAATAAAAATCGAAGTACTGTGGTTCTTTTTTAAATTTCACGTCGAAGTTGGTCATGCAAGTTTAACTGTTGAGGAATTCAAAGAAAACTCAACGAAATTGACAGATGACAGATGTTTCAAAATTGTGGTGCAGTTTTGCACTGCCAACTCCAACGTCAAATTAAAAAAAGACAGCGCAGTTATCAAATTCCAAAGGAATTTCAATAATGACGCAGAACAATTGAAATAAAAACAAGTGAAGAATTAAAAAAATAAATAAATGAAATTAGTTTCAACGACTCTAAAAGACGAAGTGAATGAATTTGTGTGACATTAAACAATTGACTTAAAAACAAATGAAAAACATTACCTACTAATAAAAACAAAATAAAATACAGCGTCACGTCTATAAAAGATGTAGTTTGTTAGAAAACTCGTAGATGGCGCCACTAATTTTTGTCTCTGTAAAGTAAACAAAGAAAAAACTGAAAAATTAAGAAAAACAAACGAAAGTATAAGAAATTTATTGCTTTGAAATCGTGAGTTCAAAAGTAATTTCTCCTTTTTTAGAAAATTTGCAAGGTAGTTCGTCAGAAAGTTCGTAGATGGCGCTACCATTTTTTTTTTTAATTTTACTGTAAAAATGTTTCCGAGTTAATTTGACGCTCAAAAATAAGTAATGCATTAGCGAACTCTAGAGGCGCCACTGTTTTTTTCATTGTAAAATATTTTTAAGCCAACGATGAAACGACGAAAGAAACTTTTATAACGGGACAAACGAAGTTCTTGGTTGAAAAAAAAATCAATAATGACACAGGAACAATTGAAATTAAAAGTAATGAAGAAGAAAATATTAACGGAATTATAGTTTCGGTCAAGTTTAAAAAAAAAAATTAATTTCAATGACAATAGAATACGAATTGAAAATGATTGAAAGTAATTTAATGAATTTGTAAAATTTATTTCCTCTTTATAGAAATTTGTTATTTGCAACGTGCCATTTGAATTTCACGCTCAAAAATATGTAGTTCATTAAAAAAAATTAGGTGGCGCCACTATTTTTCTTTCTCTGTAAAATATTTTGAAGTCAATGATGAAGCAACAGGAAACTCAAAAATTGAGAAAATGTTAAAATCGGACAAACGAAATTAATTATTGGTTGAGTTTTATCATTTTCAATATAAATTTCAATAATGACGCAGAACAATTGAAATTAAAACAAATGAAGAAGAAATTTTCAAATAATGCAAATGTATAAAGTGTATAACGGAATTGTAGTTTCGGCACATCAAGTTAAAAAAAAATTAAATTAATTTCAATCACATTAACACATGAATTGAAAGCAACTGAAAAATACTGGAGCGTTATTTAAAAAATTTGAGTCACATCAAACAGTTCATTTTTAAAACAATTGAAAAATATTACCTAGTTATAAAAACAAAATAAAATTCACCGTCTCATCTTTCGTTAGAAAACTCATAGATGGCGCCACTAATTTTTCTTTAACGACGCCACTAAAGACTAAGGAAACTAGAAAACAAATGACAGCTGATCGTTAAGAATTTGACCTGAGCCAAAATTAAAAAAAAAAAAACTCCGTAGTTTTGAAACTAAAATCGAAAATAAATGACAATCGAACTCTCTAGAGTAACAAAAGACAAATGAACAAAATGAACTGAAATTTGCGACTAAGGAAACTAGAAAACAAGTGAAAACTCGGTTTTGAAAGTTCGTTAGAAAACTCGTAGATGGCGCCACTTTTTTTGTTTCAGTAAGATATTTTTCAGATAACGATGAAACATCAAAAAAAAAAAAAACTAAAAAATTAAGGAAAACAAACGACAAGCGAGATTATTAAACATGTATCGTTTTTGAAAATTTGCAGTGTAGTTTAAATTTGATGTATGTAGTTCGTCGGAAAACTCGTAGATGGCGCCACTATTTTTTAAACATTTCTTTCACTGTAAAAATATTTCTGAGTTAACAAGGCCATTATTCTTTTAGACACTAAAGACTAAGGAAACTAGAAAACAAATGACAGCTGATCGTTAAGAATTTGACCTGTATCAAAATTAAAGAAAAAAAAACTCCGTAGTATTGAAACTAAAATCGAAAATAAATGACAATCGAACTCTCTAGAGTAACAAAATACAAATGAACAAAATGAACTGAAATTTGCGACTAAGGAAACTAGAAAACAAGTGAAAACTCGGTTTTGAAAGTTCGTTAGAAAACTCGTAGATGGCGCCACTAATTTTTCTTTCAGTAAGATATTTTTCAGATAACGATGAAACATCAAAAAGAAAAAACTAAAAAATTAAGGAAAACAAACGACAAGCGAGATTATTAAACATGTATCGTTATTGAAAATTTGCAGTGTCGTTTAAATTTGATGTATGTAGTTCGTCGGAAAACTCCTAGATGGCGCCACTATTTTTTTAAAACATTTCTTTTACTGTAAAAATATTTCTGAGTTAACGACGAAGCAACAGAAAATTAAAACGAACTTTCTAATCGGACAAACGAAAAAAATAATTTAGAAATCGCGTGTTCAAAATTAATTTCCTCTTTTTAGAAAATTTGTTATTTGCAATCTAAAAGATGTGGTTCGTTAGAAAACACTAGATAGACCCACTATTGTTTTTTTTTTCTATCTGGAAAATATTTTTAAGTCGACGACGAAGCAATAAATTTTGATTTTAAAAAGATTGAAAAATGTCACCTATTCATAAAAACAAAAGAAAATTCAGCGTCTCATCAGGAATATTTAAAATAATTGAAAACAAAACGAGAAATCCTGACAAACTAGATCTAAAATACGAATTAATTTAATTACAATTTAAAATAACTGAGAAAATTTGAAATATCAAAATCATAGTTGGTCAAGTTAAAAAACAAAAACTTTTGTAAGAATTGTTAAAATGAATTTCAATAACCTCAAATATGTAGTTGATTTTGAAAAATTGACAAAAAAAAACTTCGCCACGGAAATTATGATAACAAATGAAAAATATCTAAAAATCACAGTTAATTACATTTAAAAAAAAATTTAATGACATCTATTTAGTAAGAACTGTAGTACGTCGTTTTAAAAACAAAAACAAATGACACGCGAAAAATTAAAACAAAAGAAAATAAGTAGCGGGATAAGTAAAGTTAAAAAAAAATAATTGATAAAAAACAAAAAAAAATACACTATGGAAATTAAAATAATCGTGGACTAAGATTAAAAAAAAAAACAAAGAAAAACGGTGACAAGAAAATTGTGTTGTGATTTAAAAAATGTAGACTTGCGCAAAAATAAGTGGAATAAATTAAAAGACACGTGGGAACAAGAAATAAATTACAACGAAATGAAAAATGACCAAAAAAAATGAGAAACAAATGAAAAATTCGTCTTCTTAAAAAAAAAACTAAGGAAACTAGAAAACAAATGACGACTAACTTTCTAATGCAGCGAAAGACAAACGAACTTTGAACATAGGACTTATTTCAAAATAAAAAAAAATTTCCGACTGAGGAAATTTTAAGAAAATAAACGACAGCTGATTTTTGAAAATTTGACTTGTTTCAAAATCTTCAGTAGAAGGAAACAGGAACCGAAAATAAATGACAACGACCCCTCTGAAATAACAAAGGACGAATTAAAATGTTTTCTTCTTCTTTCAAAATAATAAAAAAAAAAAACTAAGAACACTAGAAAACAAACGATAATCGAACTCTTTGGAATAAGAAGTGAACTTTAAAAAAGTGACTTGTTTCAAAACGTGTATTCAGTAGAAGGAAATCGGAACAGGAAATAAATGACAACGAAATGAAAAATGAAAAAAAAGTGAGAAACAAATGAAAAATTCGTCTTCTTCTTTCAAAATTAAAAAAGAAAAAACTAAGGAAACTAGAAAACAAATGACGACTAACTTTCTAATGCAGCCAAAGACATAGGACTTATTTCAAAATTAAAAAAAAATATTCCGACTAAGAAAAATTTAAGAAAACAAACGACAGCTGATTTTGAAAATTTTGAAAATTTGACTTGTTTCAAAATCTGAATAGGGAATAGGAACTGAAAAACAAAACAACGACCTCTATGAAATAAACAATAGACAAATGAAATTCTTCTTTCAAAATAAAAAAAAAAAAACTAAGAAAATTAGAAAACAAATGACTATTGAACTCTCTCAGAGCACGACCTTACAGCTTTATAAAAAAAAGTTAGCTATGGAAACAAAAAGAAGTTGCAATTAATTTGACACCTGTCAAAGAGCGATCGTTTATCGTAAAGGGGAACACAAAATATGTTTGGTAGAATTCCATTTTTACTACAATTGAAGCATTTTCTTGTCTGTTGAAAATTATCACAAAACTTGGTAGGTTTAATCAATCGGAAGTTATTTAAAAATCAATTGTTTGACAGCTCCTATCGTTTTTGACAGTTTCGTCAGGAGTGACGCTATTGTTTCACGCAGCTGCGTCAAGAGTGACAAGCTGTCAAATTATTGATTTTTAAATCGATTAATTTAAAAAAATTAGTTCGCTTTGACAGCCATCAAATTAATTACAATTATATGAAGTAATCGAAGACGTCCTTTTTATTGTTTGCTCGCGTTCCACGATTAGAAATCGCGTTTTAAATATTCATGAACGCGTGCGCGCGGGGAAAGTGAAATCACACCATCGCGCTTACGTTTAATTAATTAATCACCGCACTCGATTGGCTGATAATCTTTTCTTGATTATTATTAGTTAGATAAACAAGAGAAACTCACCTCCGGCCATCAGGTTTTTCGAAACGAACTCGAAGTCTCTGTTTTTCGTTTTTAAAGCCATTTTTTTCCTTGTCTGAGGCACCGCCGTCGGGTATCTGTAAGCAAGTGTTTCGATGAAGAAGAACTTTCACGTTCACATGTGGTTTCCCCCTCGACTAATGATGATCAATTGTGTATTCCCAATAAATGTCTCGCGCGTTTATAATCTTCGTTCGCGCAACGCAGGCATGATTAAGGTTGTTTTTTTTTTTTTTGAGGTGCCCCGTTAGTGTGAGCAGGTTGTGGCCCCGCGTCGTTTGTCCTCGTGCGAAACGGATTGACGTTTTTCACGGGCAAAGTCTTCTAAAAATATTTATCGCGCCTCGAACGATCTCCGAAGCTGTGACTGTTATTTTTACTTTCTCTTTTCACTCGAGACTTTTGACACAACGTCCCTGACACTGAGTCGTTAGCATACTGACACATAAAGCACAAAGCGTAAAGTATGCACGCGAAACTGCCTCGGAAATTGCAAAATTAACGTAATAATCTGTTTATTTTTAGACTTTTCTTCTCAAAACAAAAAATAAGGTTATTTTTACTACCGCGTCGAAACGTCGTATTATCATTCCCACGTAATATTCAGCACGCACTCAAAGAAATGTGGTATTTACTTACGTTCGGTTCTTTTGGGTTAAACAGCTGTTGACATCGTAATAAAAATTTCCGTTTACATCACATCTGACCATAAACTGCTCGGCGTCATTTTCAATTTACCGCTATCTCAGTCGGTAAATAAAGCAGCTGACGCAATCGATAATAGTGACGTCTGTACAGTGGAACTGCGTTATTAATAATTACGCTGAAAATCAACTTTTAATTAACTTCAAGGTATTAGAAATTCACTTATTCATTTACCATGAACTACTTTCGATCCAACTTGAAACATCAAAAAAATACAAAATGAAAACTTGCAACCAAATCACTTTTTAACGTATAACAATCGGAAATTAATATTATTTCCGGTGCACTAGGACTTAAATTGTTGATTCCAAATACTTAATTTAATGGCTATTAATCGTGGACAGGAACTAAAAATTCTTAACCTAAAAAAATTTGGACTTGCAGGGTTGCCAATGCAAAAATTTGAACTGCATTTACACGGTCGCCAATGTTGCCAACCTATGAAGCACATCGTACGGTCACTGTGATGTGTATGTAACGAAATTGAAGGCTTGGTTCGCAGCTGTCCGCTATAACGAGCCACTATAAACTCATTTTATTAGTTTGACAGCACCTCAGAGTTTATGTTGGTATACCGGATTCTCAAATTTAAAGTTAAAGAAAAACTTTAATTTTGAAAGAAGAAGGAAACATTTTAATTTGTCTTTTGTTATGTCAGGGGGGTCGTTGTCCTTTATTTTCGGTTCCTATTTCTTTCCACTGAAGATTTTGAAACAAGTCAAATTTTCAAAAATCAGTTGTCGTTTGTTTTCTTAAAGTTTCCTTAGCCAGAACATTTTTTTTATTTTGAAATAAGTCGTATCTTCAAAGTTCATTTGTCTTTCGCTACATAAGAAAGTTAGTTGTCATTTATTTTGTAGTTTCTTTAGTTTTTTTTTTTTTAATTTTGAAAAAAAAATTTTCATTTGTTTCTCATTTTTCATTTCGTTGTCATTAATTTCTTGTTCCGATTTCCTCCTACTGAATACACATTTTGAAGTAAATCATTAAGTTCCGTTGTCATTTGTTATTCCAGAGAGTCGATTGTCGTTTGTTTTCTAGTTTCCTTAGTTTTTTCTTTATTTTGAAAAAAGAAGAAAAAAATTTCCTTGTCTTTTGTTATTTCAGAGGGGTCGTTTCATTTAATTTTCATTTCCTATTTCCTTCTACCGATGATTTTGAAACAAGTCAAAATCTCAAAGGTCAATTGTCATTGTTATTTCAGAGAATTCAGTTGTCATTTGTTTTTTCATAGTTTCCCCTTAATCGGAATATTTTTTTTTAATTTTGAAGCAAGTCATATCTTCAAAGTTCATTCGTCTTTTTGCTATATTAGAGTTCAGTTGTCATTTGATCTAGAAACAACTGAAATTCTCAAAAATGAGTTGTCGTTTGTTTTCTTATTTTTTTATTTTGAAATAAGTCCTATGTCCAAAGTTCATTTGTCTTTCGCTACATTAGAAAGTTACTTCTATTTTGTAGTTTGTTTTTTTTTTTTAATTTTGAAAGAAGAGAATTTTTTCATTTGTTTGTCATTTTTCATTTCGTTGTCATTTACTTCCTGTTCCGATTTCCTTCTACTGAATACACACTTTGAAAGAAGTCAATTTTTCAAAGTTCTGTTGTCACTTGTTATTCCAGAAAGTACGATTGTCGTTTGTTTTCTAGTTTCCTTAATTTTTTTTTTATTTTGAAAGAAGAAGGAAAGTTTTCATTTATCTTTTGTTATTTCAGGGGGGTCGTTGTCGATTTTCTTCTACTGGTGATTTTGGAACAAGTCAAATCCTTAAAGATCAGTTGTCACTTGTTATTTCAGAGAGTTCAGTTGTCATTTGTTTTCTTATAGCGTCGTTAATCGAATTTTGTTTTTGAAACAAGTCATATCTTCAAGGTTTATTCGTCTTTTGCTAGATTAGGGAGTTCAGTTGTCATTTGTGTTCTGGTTTCCTAAGCTTTTTTTTTTAATTTTTATTTTGAAAGAAGACAAATTTTTCATTTGTCTTTTGCTATTTCAGAGAGTTTATCGTCATTTGTTTTCTATTCTCGTTTCCTTACTCAGGAAATTTTTTTTAAGATTTTGGAACAAGTCAAATTCCCAAAGATCAGTTGTCATTTGTTATTTTAGAGTTCAGCTGTCATGATTTACTTTTGAAATAAGTTAAATTTTCAAAACCGAACTTTCACTTGTTTTCTAGTTTTCTTAGTCGCAAACTTAAGTTCATTTTGTTCATTCGTCTTTTGCTACTCTAGAGAGTGCGTTTGTCATTTATTTTCGATTTTAGTTTCAATACTACTGAGTTTTTTTTTTATTTTGACGCAAGTCAAATTCTTAACGATCGGCTGTCAATTGTTTTCTAGTTTCCTTAGTCTTTAGTGTCTAAAAAATAGTGGCGCCATCCACGAGTTTTTCGACAAACTATATACATCAAATTAAATTGCACTGCGAATTTTCAGAAACGGTCAATTTTTGATAATCTCGTTTGTCGATTGTTTTTCTAACGAAACGTAAACTCATAGATGGCGCCACTATTTTTTTAAATACTTCTTTTACTATAGAAATATTTCTGAAGATTTCTAAATGTATATTTAAAGTACACTGCCAATTTTCAAAAACGATAAATTTTTAGTAAGTTCGTTTGCCGTTTGTTTTTCTTAATTTTTCAGTATTTTTATGTTTCATCATTAGTTTAAAAATATTTTACTAAAAAAAAAAATTAGTGGCGCCATCTACGTGTTTTCTAATGAGCTATGTACGTCTACATATTGAAATTCTTGTTTTCTTATTCTGGTGAAACGTTTGAAAATTTTGAATAAAGTCAAATTTTCAAAATTCATGTGTTTTTTCGTCTTCTTTCGAAATACATTTTTTTAGTATTTGGAAGGAAGTTAAATTTTCAAATTTCATTTGTCTCTTGTTACTCCAGAGAATTCGATTGTCATTTGTCTTATATTCACGTTTTCTTATTCTGGAGATTCTTTTTAATTTTAAAACACGTCAAATTCTCAAAGAACAGTTCTCACTTGTTTTTTAGTCTCGAAGAGCAAAAGTCGATTGCCTTTAGGAAAAACAAAAGAAGATTAATAATTACAATACACATTTCTCTTTCGTTGTTGTTTTCTTTCTTCGCGAAGGACAAAAGCAGACCAAAAAACAAAAGACAATCGACCGTTTGCGAGAGAAATCTGCCTGCTCTTCGCTTTTTCGTCCAGAGAAAAGCTAACAAAAGGCAATCGCCTTTTTGCAGAAACAAAAGTCCAGCGATTCTTTTCTTCCACGCGAAAGACAAAGCAAATGAAAAACAAAAGGCAATCAATCGATCGCCTGTGAGAGGAAGGCCCCCGTTTCGCTTCTCTGTCTAAAGAAGAAAAGCGAAGAAAGCTCGTTTGCTTCTCGCAAAAACAAAAGAAGACTGACTTTTTACTTTTCTTTGTTGCAAAAGACAAAAACCGACGAAAAACAAAAGATAATCGAGCGTTCGCGGGATGCGGTTCCTTTTCGCTTCCTTGTTGTCCGAAGAACAAAAACAAGCGTAAAACGAAAAACAAAAGAAGATTCAATTCACGATAGGCGACTTTTCTTTAAAAAAAAAACAAACGTCCATCGATTTTGTTCAGATGTTAATATCAGCGCCATCTATGAAGAAAATTTCGAAACTTTGTAATGCAAGCTTATTTAAAATCGAGTTACCCCTGACAACTTTCAACGATAAGCAATTGTTTTTTTTTTTGCAACGATTGTGAATGTACTTTCTGTTGCGGCTTGAAAACTCGAGATTTTTTTAATTTACCAATGAGCGCCATCTACGAGGAAAATTTCGAAATTTGTTTGCTTATTATACAAGTTGATTTTAAATTAAATACTCTTTAAAACGTGTTTGCGTTGAGCAGAAATGAAACTAAAACGATCAGATTTTCCACGTGAAGCGTATTTCTAGGTTCATTCAATAGATGTCGCATCAATAGCCAGTCGCTGTTAGTCACAATTCATAAAATGCCAAAATTGTTTCAGAAATATCCCACAGATGTCACTGTTGACAGCAAAAGCAATGAGGAATTGACTTTTATTTGGGGGTGATCTCAATCATAGAGGCTCTACGTTAATTATTTGAAAAACAAAAATGTTGACTTGATTGGGAAATAAAACAAAAAAAAATTGATTTACTGCGTGCTGCCTATTTCCAGGATCATCCGACAGATGTCACTTTAATGGTCAGTCACGATTCATAAAATATCAAAAAGGTTTTAGAATTATCCCAGAGATGTCGCCGTTTAAAGCAAGTGCAACAAGGAATTGCGTTTTAGAGACAAAAATAAAACTAAAAAATTCGGATTTACCGCATGGAGTGTAGTTCTAAATTCATCCAACAGATGTGACTTTAATAATAGTTCTACTAAAGCCAGTAGATGTGATACGACATGAAGCGCCGAAGGCACCACTAACTATTTCTTAACGCCGATAGCGCCTCTTGCGAATGTTTTGCGCGTTGTGGTGCTTAAACGTTGTGACATCATTTGTGTCTGTACTCTATTAATCTACTGCCTTTGAGTTCTACTGGAGTCCCAGTTCTACGAAGTCACTTGTGTGTCCAGGAAACAAAATGGCGCTGCTATAAATATTAATGCCGTTTTGAATTGAAGTAATTAAGTGTTTATTTTAATTTTGAGTTTACACATTTTTTTATGTGATGCCATGATTAGATAATATGACACTGACAGTTATTGACAACTGTCTCTCATTCTTGTATTGAGCGCCGCCAATTTCTTTCGATTAAATAAATAAGAATTTCGGAAAGATGACTTTTAGTAGAGTATTTGATCACTAGATGTCACCTAGTACCGCATAATCGACGAAATTGTTCGGAACAAATATTTTTAATTTCGTACCAAAAACGTTTATTTTTTTACCTACGTACCTAAAATTATTGTTTCGTACCGAATTCGGTACAACTGTACCTAAACGGCAACACGGCCCACAAAGTGCTACGTTGTGATGCTAAAGCGGCGTAGTTTGAAAACTACTAAGTTGGCAATACTGAATGTATGTATAACCAAACTTTTTACGTGATGCTGTAATGCAACAATTCAGTTTATTGTATTCAAAACCTATTTACTTTTAATACAATTTATGAAACAATGGCCGGTCAAGGATTTTTATTTAAAATCTTGTCCAATGTCGGCAGTTATCGCTCTGCGCTAGCCAGCAGGTAAAGCCAAACATTCTACAATATCCATTTTTACGAGACGCCTTTCAGGGCTTCGGTTGTTAGTTACCAGCAAAATGCCGGCGTGCGTAAGCTTGCCGCGGAAAAGCTGGAGGCGATGGACATACAGGAGAAACCCAAGAGGCCCCTCTCCCCGTACTTCCGTTTCCTGCAAGACCATCGCTCCGAACTAATCAAGCAGAATCCAAAACTCAAAGTGACCGAGGTAACCGTGAAGTGCGCGCATGATTGGAGGAACATAGACGAAGCGAAGAAAGAAAAGTACAAAGAAGAATATAAGGCAGAGATGAGCGAGTACATTCGGAAACACCTAGAGTACATTTCAAAGTTAACGGATGAACAGAAGGGGATGCTGAAGAGCGCAGCGAAAGAGAAGGCAGAAAACCGAAGAATTAGAAAGCTGAGACAGGTATTGAGTAAAACAAATCTCATTCTTCTTAAATCAATTGGCTTCTGGCAATTAGCATTTATATCTTGAGGTAAAGAGGAAGGATGCCATTTTTTGAAGTGCCAAAATTAAGGTTTTTCTTTGTTTTATGAGTCCAATACGTTTGGAATATTCTTAAGTTAGGCTTTTTTAAAATTTTTGAATCAATGAATTTCATTGAATTAAAATTGGAAATGGTTTTTTTTAAACGATCAAAAAAAAAGTGATCCATCACATTGACATTTAATGTCGTTTTGACTATATTTACGTGCTGTGTACTGGCCTTCAGTGTTGCCAACCCATAGACCATAGGCGACGATTCCCTTCCGCCCCATCTGAGGTTTCAAAATCCCCCAAATGAGGCAAAATTTATTTTTATTTACAAATCCGAAGGTGTGTCTATTATATTTACTATTTCTTTTTAAAATCATTTTTGTTTTCAAAATTACAGGAGATTCTTGTCCGGTGAAATTGTGTAATAAATTATTTTAAATCGACACTAAAGTTGGCACTATCGCTTTAGGTTTCAGCATCGTTTGATAGCTTCGTCTAGAGTGAAAATAAATAAACAAAGTTGTCAAGGGAAACTAAAACAGTAAAACGATCATTTCTATTTTTTTGTGTTCTCGATCGGCTTTTGTTTTTTTTTTTCCTCTGTGGCGCCATCTATTTTTATATAGCCAAAACGACGTTTTTGCGCTAATTATTTTGACAGATGTCAAACTTATTAATTTTATAAGGACTGTTAAAGTGATATGCTTAAAATTATTTTAAAATAAAATCACTAGACTTGTCACTAAATCGCTCATGAAGAAATCACTAAATTTTCGATGAGTCTGAAAATAGTGGAAGTTGTCTGAAATTTCAACGGAAAGTCACCAGAACTAGAGACAGAATTACTGAATTGGCAACATTGGCATTGAGTATTAAACGCAGGGTTGCCAAATAACTTAAAATAATCATTAAAAACTATTGTTCCAGAAATTAAACTTTGTTTTCATTTTGTTGAGTATGTTATGAATTAGAAGGCGCTTTCGAGATTAGCTCCAGAGTAGTTCTAAACTACTCTAGAAGAACTTAGAGCTACTCTGGTGTAGGTTAGAGTAGTTCTGAACTACTCTGGAAGAACTTAGAGCTGCTCCGGTGTGGCTTAAAGCTACTCCGCCGCTAATCTGGAAAGCACCTAAAATTATCAAAATATGCACAATTCAATACTCTCCAGAAAGTGTTGCCAACAATGCAAACTAAAATATTAAGGCATTAAGTAGTTAATTTAAAAATATCATGTATATACATTTGAATTATGCACGACATGACGAAGTGAATTAAACGTGGAAAAAACAAAAGGATTAAACAAGTAAGAGACTGGAAGGAATTTAGCTAGAATTGATAAACATATTTGATTCTGCTAGCAGTGGCAACACTGGTCAAAGCTTAAAAAAAACTGTCAAACTTAGCTACTAGAATTGATGCGACCTTGATGGTTTTCTTTTTTGTCGAAAACGATAAACACAAGACAATCGATCGTGTAGCCAGTGCAAGAAACAAAACAAAAAAAGGTCAATGATTTAGATGTACGAAAATCTGCGTGAGAAAATAAATGAAATGCGATGACAAAAGACGTTTTAATTTTAATTTAATTAATTAATTTCTAAATTCTTCTTCCTTTAAAAAGAAAAAAAAATTAAACAAGTAGGATACCGGAAGGAATTTAACTAGAATTGGCAAATTTGATAAAACGCATTCGATTCTACTAGAGGTGGCAACACTGGTCAAAGCTTTAAAAAGAAAACTGTCAAACTTAACTAAAGTTTTTTGTAGAAACGATAAACAAAAGACGATCGATCGTGTAACCAGTGCAAGAAACAAAACAAAAAAAGGTCGACGATTTCGATGTACGAAAATCTGCGTGAAAAAATTAATGACGTTTTGATTTTGATTTAATTAATTAATTTCTAAATTCTTCTTCCTTCAAAAAGGAAAAAAATTAAACAAGTAGGAAACAGGAAGAAATTCAGCTAGAATTGGCAAATTTGATACGCATTCGATTGTGGCAACACTGGTCAAAGCTTTAAAAAGAAAACTGTCAAACTTAACTACAAAAGAGAACAAGAGTGGATGCGGTTTTGATGTTTTTCTTTTTTGTCGAAACGATAAACAAAAGACGATCAACCATGTAACCAGTGGAAGAAACAAAACAAAAAAGATCGACGATTTGGATGTAGAAAATCTGCGTGAGAAAATAAATGAAATGCGATGACAAAAGACGTTTTGATTTTAATTTAATTAATGCATTTCTAAATTCTTCTTCCTTTAAACAGAAAAAAAAAATTAAACAAGTAGGACACCGAAAGGAATTTAGCTAGAATTGGCAAATTCGATAAAATGCATTCGATCCTACTAGAGGTGGCAACACTGGTCAAAGCTTAAAAAAACTGTCAAGCTTAGCTACAATGGAGAACAATTGTTGATGCGACCTTGATAGTTTTCTTTTTTGTCGAAACGATAAACAAAAGACAATCGACCGTGTAACCAGTGGAAGAAACAAAACAAAAAAGATCGACGATTTGGATGTAGAAAATCTGTGTGAGAAAATAAATGAAATGCGATGACAAAAGACGTTTTGATTTTAATTTAATTAATTAATTTCTAAATTCTTCTTCCTTTAAAAAAGAAAAAAAATAATAAACAAGTAGGACACCGAAAGGAATTTAGCTAGAATTGGCAAATTTGATAAAACGCGTTCGATTCTACTGGAGATGACAACACTGGTCAAAGCTTAAAAAAACTGTCAAGCTTAGCTACAATGGAGAACAATTGTTGATGCGACCTTGATAGTTTTCTTTTTTGTCGAAAACGATAAACAAAAGACGATCGATCGTGTAACCAGTGCAAGAAACAAAACAAAAAAAGGTCGACGATTTGGATGTACGAAATAAATTAAACGCGATGACAAAAGACGGTTTGATTTTAATTTAATTAATTAGTTTCTAAATTCTTCTTCCTTGAAAAACAAAAAAAAAGTTATAAACAAAATACGATCGATGGTAGAAAAGAAAACTTTCGATTGTTTTTTTCTCTCAAAAAAAAGGGACAGGAATCGATCGTCATTCATTTTGTTTTTTACGTTGTCAAAAGCGACGTTTTTGCGCTAATTATTTTGACAGATGTCACGCCCCAAAATTATTTATTTTACTTAGGACTGTTAAAGCGGTTTGTTTAAAATTGATTTCAAAAATTTAAAATCACTAGCTTTGTCACCTGCCATGAAATCATGAAATTTTTTTGACATGTTTGAGATTTCAACAGAACTGCGTAGTCACAAAATTATTGATTGGCAACATTGGCATCGAGTTTTAAAGGCAGGATTGCCAAAAGTCAAAAAACAAAGAAAGAAAAAATTGAAAAAGCAGAATACCGGGAATAGCATTTTACTAGAATTAACAAATTTGATGAAACGTATAAAATTTGAAATCCAAAAACGTATTTTATTCTACTAGAAACGGCAACACTCGTCTCAGTTTAAAAAAAACTGTCAAAATTACTAAAGAGAAGAGTATACTAAAGTAAAACCAAACAAAAGACGATCGTTTGTGTAACAATGCAGAAAACAAAAGATTGTCAACGATTTGGATACGAGAAAATGTTTCGTTTTCATTTTTGCGTCCATAAATAAAAAAAAGAAATGCGATAACAAAAATTCGCATCAAATTCCGACTTCCTTTAATAAAAAATAATAAATCACAATCTAGTGCGAAACAAATGCATGTAAAAGTAATCGTCGAACGACGCAGAAATTAACTAAAGAAACAAAAGACAGTCAATAGTCGAAAATATCGGGTTTTCTTATAGATTTGGCGTCGAAGTTGGCCTTGACAAGATGAACATACTACAATTTTGATTATTTGTTGTATTTTCTTATTATCTTTTTTTCATTTATTACAATACATCACATTCTTGTGTCGTCTTATCGTACTGTTGACTTCGGAACCTCGAAAGCAAGGTTAGGAATGACATGTTCAAATGTCAAATTGACAACTGTCATGATGATGATGGTTCACAATTAAATTTTCATGGCCTACTTCGACGCCAGACTAAAAAAAAAAAAAAAACACTCTCGGGCGGTCTTTTAAATTTGGCGTCGAAGTTGGCCGTGACGAGATGACAATTTTGATTATTTGTTGTTCTCTTATTATCTTTTTCCGTTTATTACAATAGATCTCATACTTAGTGTCTTTTTTCGTTTATTAGAATATATCACATTCTCGTGTCGTCTTATCGCAGTGTTGAGTTCGAAACCTCGAAAGCAAGGTTGAAATGTCAAATTGACAACTGTCAAGATGATGATGGTTCACAATTAAATTTTCATGGCCAACTTCGAGACCAAATAAAAAAAAAAACGCTCTTTACAATGTTGTGAGCACACTTGATGGTTTACACTTGTATTTTGATTGGAACATCAAAGACGTCCTTTTTTTTGAAAAGAGTGCCTTGGAAAATAAAATAATAGTTTGTTATTTAAAAATTTAAAAATCCAAGATGACGCCCACGAGCCCACCTCTGCCGTTTGTGCAGATCGTGCAACTCACAAGGGCGTCCGATCGAAGGGGCGCCATATAGTCTGTCTACATAGATGTAACTAAAAATGAGACTAAAACAGCAAAAATAATTGTTCAAAAGCCTCTTGTTTGTAAACTTTATTTCAGAAGAATTAGTTTTTGTTGAGAATTTCAGAAGGGCGCCTGAAATGTATTTTTCACAAGGGCGCTTGACACCCTAGTAGTAGGCCTGGGTGCTGATAAGAAAAAAAAGTTGAATATCGTTTTTTTTCTGCAATGATACAGCTGATGGCAGAATTAAAACCCTTTGAAAAAAGTGCCTAAATAATGGCGAACTTACAGAATACATCCCTTTGACGGTTTTTGTTAAAAAAATTACTATTCAGCATTAAAATACGCAACTTTTGCCCAAATTTAACCACCTTCGTATCTTTTCAAATATAATAATGTCCCCGGTTGTCTCAGAAAAACGGACATCCTGTATATGTACGTCTTGCTTGTCTTATTTAGAAAATTGAAAACGATGTTTCGTTTCAGGCTAATAGAGACGCTGGAAAGCCGAAAGGAATAAGAACTGCATACATCTTCTTTTTGCAAGAAAAATCGAAAGCTGAGAAGAAACCACTAAATGAATTACTCAAATCCGCGAAATCCGGATGGCTCGCGTTAAGCGAAGAAGAAAAGCGAAGGTACGTCGAATTATATGAGGACGATAAGAAGAGGTACGAACTGGAAATGAGCGCCTGGGAGAAAAAAATGGTTAAGGACGGGAACACGGCGTTAATAAGACAATCGTCACTCCTTGAAACGAAACCGAAACTAAAAGTCTCCAAGAAGAAGTCTCCGAAATAGGAAACCGCGTGTTCTTACTCTGTAAAGTCCGCCGTACAAAGTAAGGGCACAAGTAACAGTAAAATTGATTCGAATGCTGAAAAGATCACAAATAACAAAACTGCAACAGTATTGGATTTTAAAAACAAAACGGAAGAAACACTGACAGATGAGTTGAAACAAAACATAAAGGAAACAAGTGAAAATATTAACGTTGACGATAAATTAAAGCAAACTATAAAAAACGTGGCGGACGAAACACGTTCTACTGGTGCAGCAAAATCAGATAAAGGTAGCGCAGGACTATTAAATAAGATTAAAAAGTTGTTTAAGTTCTAGTATTGCACTCTCAAAAGCCTATTTTCTTTTCTTCCTTGATTTTATTATTTTGAATTTTTGTATTAAACGAATTAAATCGATCTTGTTTTATTTATTTATTTTATTTAAAAATAATTTGTTTTCCCTCCTCGATCTCTAATGCAAACGTTTTGTGTCCGCAGGTCATTACTGAAGCAACTTCATCAAGAAGTCTATTATTATGAGTGTTCAATTCTTCAACTTGGTTTTGGTTTTGATTTTTCAATAAAAGAAGACGGAAGATGATCCTAAACAGGGTTGCTTTCAATTGAAAAAATTTTTATTTTACCAAAATTTCAAATCACTAACATTGTTACTGTAGTCTGAACATTTAAGTTCTACTTAAACGTATTAGGATTGGCAACACTGGACTGAACATATAAAATTGCAAAACAAACGTGATCGTTTTGGTTAAAAGCATAAACAAAAGACGATCGATCGCTTAACAAATGCTAGGAACAAAAAATGGTCAGAAAATAAATTTAGCGCCATTACAAAAGATGTTCGAATTCCAATAATCGAATTTCGACTTTTTTCATAAAAAAAATATAACGAAACAAAAGACGATCGATAGTTTAAAAAATGCAAGAAACAGAATTGTCGTTGGGGATTTGGATAAAAAAAAAAAAACAAAAGGTTTCGTTTTTACTTTTACGTCAGAAATAAATTAAGAGCGATGACAAAAGACGTTCGAATTCCAATTTTTTTTTCTTCATAGAAAAAGTAACAAAACAAAAGAGGGTCAATAGTTTAAAAAATGCAGGAAACAAATGTTGTGGTCGACGATTTGTTACAAAAAAAAAACTCGTTTTTATTTTTGCGTATTAGAATTGGCAATACTGGACCAAACATATAAAATTGCAAAATACACGTTTTGGTTAAAAGCATAAACAAAAGACGATCGATCGTTTGACAAATGCTAAGAACAAAAAAAATGGTCAGAAAATAAATTTAGCGCGATTACAAAAAAACGTTCGAATTCCAATAATCGAATTTCGACTTTTTTTCATAAAAAAAATTACGAAACAAAAGACGATCGATAGTTTAAAAAATGCAAGAAACAGAATTGTCGTTGGGGATTTGGATAAAAAAAAAACAAAAGGTTTCGTTTTTACTTTTGCGTCACAAATAAATTAAGAGCGCCGACAAAAGATGGTTCTTCATTAAAAAATTGCAAAATACAATCAACTGTGAAATAAATTTAGAATTTCTTCCTCGAAAAGACAAAAAAAATAAACAAAATGGATCGGTGGTAAAAAAAAGGGGAGAAGCTTCAATTAGGTTGTTTTTTATCCAAAAAAAAAAGCAAAAATCCGATTGACATTCACTTTTTTTTCGTTATCCACGAATTGCCGAAAACGAAGTTTTTTTCATTGTGAATTATTTTCATGATTAAATGTTACCAACCAAAAACAGTAAAAGTCACTAAACAATTTTCTAATTTTTCGTTTTCACACGAAAATTTTAAATTGTACTAAAATCATTGTTTAAAGCAAAATAATTCTGCGTCGTCAGTGGCGTATGTAAAAAATCTGAACATTTACCTTAAAAATAATCACTAAAATTACTAGAAGCAGAAAACAAATGCCGCGAAAATCAAATTATGTGTCCACTTTTTTTAAACCATTAAATATTCTACTTGGCAACACTGTAAAAACAAACAAAAGATCATTCACCGTTTAACATTTACGATTTAGATATTTAAAAAAATCGCTTTTATTTTTGCGATAACAAAACAAACAAATAACAAAATACGATCGAATTTCGACTTTTTCCACAACAAAATAACAAAACAAAAGCCTATCTTTGGTGTTTAACAAATGCAAGATACAAAAGTTTTGGTCGACGACTTGGAGATAAAAAAAAAACTTTCGTTTTTGCTTTTGCGATGACAAAAGACGTACGAATAATATCGACTTTCTTTTTTCATAACAAAATAAAACAAAAGACGATCGATAGTTTAACAAAAGCGTCAAACAAAAGTTTTGATCGCCGACTTTTTCGTTTTTACGTTTTTTTTTTTTTTTTTAATAAACAAAAGATCATCCACCGTTCAACAAGGAACAAAAAAATGAATGTCGATTTGGATATTAAAATAAATAAATATTTTTGCGATAACAAAAGACGATCGAATTCCAATCGAATTTCGGCTTTTTTTTACAACAAAATAACAAAACAAAAAGCGATCGATGGTTTAACAAATGCAAGATACAAAAGTTTTGGGAGATAAAAAAAAAAATTTCGTTTTTACTTTTGCGATGACAAAAGACGATTGAATATCGACTTTTTTTTCTGACAAAGTAACAAAACAAAAGACGATCGATAATTTAACAACAAATGCATCAAACAAAAGTTTCGATCGACGACTTGGAGGCAAGAAAAACCTTTCGTTTTTACGTTTTTGTTAAAACAAACAAGGAACAAAAAAAGTGAATGACGATTTGGATATTAAAAAAAAATCGCTTTTACTTTTGCGATAACAAAAGACGATCGAATTCCAATCGAATTTCGGCTTTTTTTTTACAACAAAACAAAAGGCGATCGATGGTTTAACAAATGCAAGATACAACAGATTTGGTCGATGACTTCGAAGTAAGAAAAAAACTTAAGTTTTTACGTTTGAGTACTCGGACAATAAATTAAGACAAAAGACGTTCGAATTCCAATCGAATCCTACTTTTTTCCATTAAAAAAAATAAATAAAACAAAAGACAATCGCAATCGATCGCTTAACAAACGCAAGAAACAAAAATTTTGGCGACGATTTGAATAATAATAAAAAAACTCCTTTTTACTTTTGCGCTGACAAAAGACGATCGATAGCTTAACAAATGCAAGAAACAAAAGTTTTGGACGACGATTTGGATGCAAAAAAAACTCTTATTTTTACTTTTGCGTCAGAAATATATAAATTAAGAGCGATGACATAAAAAAATAAAACAAAAGACGATCAATAGTTTAAGAAATGTAAAAAACAAAAGTTTTGGTCGATGTTTTGAATAAAAAATTCCTTTTTACTTTTGCGATGACAAAAGACAATCGAATTTCGATTGTTTTCTCATAACAAAATAAAACAAAAGGCGATCGATATTTTGTGAAATGCAACAAACAAAAGTTTTAGTCGACGATTTCGAGGTAAGAAAAAAAATTTCGTTTTTACGTTTGAGTCGGACAAGAAATAAATTAAGAGCGATGAGGAAAGTCGTTCGAATGCCGGTCGAATCCTACTTTTTTCCATAAAAAAAAATAAATAAAACAAAAGACGATCACAATCGATCGCTTAACAAACGCAAGAAACAAAAATTTTGGTCGACGATTTGGATAATAAAAAAGAACTACTTTCTACTTTTGCGCTGACAAAAGCCGGTCGAATTCCAATTGAATTTCGACTTTTTTGTTCATAACAAAATAACAAAACAAAAGGCAATCGATAGTTTGACAAATGCAAGAAACAAAAGATTTGACCGACGGCTTGGACGTAAAAAAAACTTTAGTTTCACGTTTGAATTGGACAATAAATAAATTAAGAACGATCAGAACAAAAGACGATCACAATGATCGTTTAACAAATGCAATAAACAAAAATGTCGATCGATGATTTGAATAACGATAAAAAAAATTCATTTTTAGTTTTGCGTCAGAAAATAAGAGTGATGACAAAAGTCGTTCGAATTTCAGTCCAATTTCAACTTTTTTCTTCAAAAAAAAAAATAACGAAACAAAATCAATTGTGAAAAAAATTTAAAATAACCGGAAAGACACAAAGAATAAATAAAGAAACAAAATACATAAATCGATAGTAAAAAAGAGATGCTTCGATTATTGTTTTTTTTTTGTCCTAAAAAGGTCGTCGTTCATTTGTTCTCCGTGTTCTACAAATTGTCAAAAACTATGTCATTTCATTACTATAGTTTCTTTTTTATAGTACCTGTCAGTGTCAAAACTTTAGTGTTTCTGTTGGAATCTTGCTATCATCATCTATAATAGAAATCTTTGAAATTTCTAACGTTCAGGTAACGCATACCAACATCAGAAACATTTGACAGGTATTTTTATAGAAAACATACGGAATATAATTATTTTACGACAGATGGCACCACAAAATGACAGAATCAACTGAAATAATTGTTTATTACAATTATTGTAATGGCTTAGTTAGAGTTCTATTCAAATGAAATCACTAAATGTATCTCTAAACCGGTCATGAAATCACTAAATTTTTGATACGTCTGAAACCACTAGTTGTCCGAATGACAGTTCGACAGTTGTCAAATGTTTTTGCTTGTAGCTCGGATTCGGACATTTTCGAGCTTCGTTGGTCCTCGTATTGCGTAACCATGGCAACGCTCTGAAATATCATAGCCTTATTTATAAAACGTTTATAACCTAATGTGACATAACCTTAAAACTGACGTTTCATTTAAAACCTGCTTCACAAACTTATGAAAACATTCAAAGCCTACTTGATGAACTTTTTAATTGAATACCTCATACAAGTTAAGGCAAAAAAAAACATACAGCTTTCTATTTATTATTTTTTAATTTACAAAATTCCTTGTATACCATTAAGTAAACAAAATTGTACGTTTAAATCAAGGCTCTCTTGTTAGCCACATGTACACATAAATCCGTGACGGTAAATAAAAAAAAATACACAAGCAGATCCTGTATCACCCTAAGGATTACATTTAACGAATAAGAAATTATGGAGGCTGTTCTAAGTGACATATTCCCGATTATCAGCAACGAATGTATAAAAGAGTATTCCGTGTCTAAATTTCGAAATAAAAGTAAAATGGCTATTTCGTATAAGAACACGGGCACGAAAACGCTATCGACGTAAACACTCTTCGCATCTAACTGCGTTAATGGAATGAAAAATTGATTCGACGCGCACACGATACTTAAGACCTTCGAAAGTAAAGCAAGGAATATCAAGAAATACAACCTATTCCTGTTGGTGTTGAATGTGAGGTTGATTGAACTCGTGTTCACAGGCAACGCTTGCCTTACATACAGAGGTGTTAGTTCATCTTCGTCTTCTATCAGCTGATTTCTAGTATTATTCTGTGTACTACCAGCATCATATGAACCACTATCGTTGGGTGTGTTGGGCGGGACATGTATATTTACTGCAATTTGAATTATCAACATCATTGAATTCTTCAAGAACTTTGTTACCTTTTTCTCTGTTGATGCGTGCGATTTTTTGTAAACGAGTGACTGAATTTTGTAATATTTTTTTTCGACGGGCCTCCCTACGATCTTGATCGTTGTACATAATTTTCAAAATTTATTTTGTCTTGTCACTTAACCCCTTATTTCCGCCATTCTTTATTTTGTTTTCGTTTCAGAGTTGCCAAACTTGTTTTGGGAAATGTCGACAACTTGACTAGGAAACGTCACCAAACGACGCCAATTTATTTCAATAATAATGAAAGTCACAAGTAATTATTTGTTCGGATGTTATTATTTTACTCTCTTTATGCCATAGCACAGTAGTAGAAGCAATGTAGTCGATGGAACTGACGTTAAAGCGTCAAAATTTTGCATTTGTCACGTTCTTAGTTCCATCAAAATACATGCACGTAACTTAACGAAAAGAAAAGCATAGCCCTCTTTTTAGACTCTAGTCTAAAAAGATCATGTGTTTGAAACTCAACTCTGTTTAGTGCGCAAAATTCAGAGCGTGTCATAATCGGTATTCTCAATTCTATTTACAATTGAAACTCGAATCTAATTTCTACTCGATTTCTCAGATTACCGATTGTTTTTAATACGAATTACGAAATGACGATTTGGGTATTAAAAAAAAAAACTCAATTTTACTTTTGCGATGTCAAAAGACGATCGAATTCCAATTGAATTTCGACTTTTTTTCACAACAAAATAACGAAACAAACGGCGATCGATGGTTTAACAAATGCAAGAGAAACAAAAGATTTTGTCGACGACTTGGAGACAAAACAAAAAACTTTAGTTTTTATGTTTGAACCAACTGAACGTGGACTTTTTTCTTTGATAACAAAATAAAACAAAAGGCGATCGATAGTTTGACAAATACAAGACAAAAAAGAGATTTGGTGGACGACTCAGAAGCAAGGAAAAAGATTTCGTTTTTTACGTTTTTGTTAAAACAAACAAAAGTTCATCCACCGTTTAATAGGGAACAAAAAAAAATGAATGACGATTTGAATATTAAAAGAGAAATCGCTTTTACTTTTGCGATAACAAAAGACGATCGAATTCCAATAGAATTTCTACTTTTTTTCACAACAAAATAATAAAACAAAAGGCGACCAATGGTTTAACAAATGCAAGAAACAAAAGATTTGGTCGACATAGAGATAAAACAAAAAAAGTTAGCTTTTATGCTTGCGCCAACAGAATGTGAACTTTTTTTTTCATAATAAAATAAAACAAAAGGCAATCGATAGTTTGACAAATACAAGAAAAAAAAAAGATAAAACAAAAAACTTTAGTTTTTACACAATAAATTAACAGCGATGAGAACAAAAGACGTTCGAATTCCAATCAAATCTTACTTTTGTCATAAAAAATAATAGAACAAAAGACGATCGCAGTCGATCGCTTAACAAATGCAAGAAACAAAAATTTTAGTCGACGATTTGGATAATAAAAAAAAACTCCTTTTTTACTTTTGCACTTTTGACAAAAGACAGTCGAACTCCAATCGAATTTCGACTTTTTTTTCATAACAAAATAAAACAAAAGGCGATCGATAGTTAAACAAATGCATCAAACAAAAGGTTTGGTCGATGACTTGGAAACAAGAAAAAAAGCTTTCGTTTTTAGTTTTTGTTAAAACAAACAAAAGATCATCTACCGTTTAAGAAACAAAAAAAAAATGAGTGACGACTTAGATATTAAAAAACGATCGCTTTTACTGTTGGGAAAACAAAAGACGATGGAATTCCAATCGAATTTCGACTTTTTTTTCATAACAAAACAAAATCGATAGTTTAACAAATGCATTAAACAAAGGTTCTGATCGACGATACAAAAAAAACCTTTCGTTTTTACGTTAAGACAAACAAAAGGTCATCCGCCGTTTAACGATCGTCTTTTGTTCTCATCATTCTTAATTTATTGTCGGACTCAAACGTCTTTTCACCTCCAAGTCGTCGGCCAAACCTTTGGTTTCTTGCCTTTGTCAAACAATCGATTGCAATCGTCTTTTGTTCTATTATTTTTTATGAAAAAAAAAGGTAAGATTTGATTGGAAGTCGAACGTCTTTTGTTTCAAACGTAAAAACTAAAATTTTTTGTTTTACCTCTTAAGTCGTCGACCGACGCCATTGTTTTTTTGAAAGCGCCGTAATTCGTGATTAGATCAGTGCAGACAAGACACATTTTCAAAAGGACACGACTAATATAGTCGATGGAACTGACGTTAAAGCGTCAGAATTTTACATTTGTCACATTTTGAGTTCTATCAAAATACATACACGTAACTTAACGAAAAAAAAAAGCATAGCCCTTTAGAGTCTACAAAGATCGTGAATGGAATATACATTCCCATAAGAGAACATGGGTTTGAAACTCAACTTTGTTTAGTGCGTAAAATTTAGAGCGCGTCATTATCGGTATTTACAACCGAAACTCGAACCTAATTTCTACTCGATTTCTCGAATTACCGATTGTTTTTAATTCGAATTACGAAACTTGATAATCGAATTATCCATGTTACTTATTATTAACGGGTAATTCGAATTATCCCATCATTCGAATGTGGTAAGAAATTCACTTTGATAGGGTTGGCTACACCGGGACTGGGGAACTGTGAGTGTGGGAGGTGGCGATAACTGCTGACTGCGAGGATGGACGATATTGCTATAGTTTATTTATTTTGATAGGGTTGGCTACACTGGGACTGGGCAACTGTGAGCGTGGGAGGTGGCGATAACTGCTGACTGCGAGGATGGACGGTATTGCAATAGTTTATTTATTTTAAGACTTAAAATATTTCGTTATCAGCAGACTAAGCAGTTTTACCTTATCAATAAACGAGGCTGTGGCAATATGACGAGAATTGTTAAGTATCCTAGAGCTTTGAGTTCGTCATAATTAAACTCTAACTAATCGACTTTATTTATTTGCAGAAAAAAGTCAAAGATGAAGAGAGACTTATTTTTCCGAAGACGATACCCCAACAAAGGGGAAACAAAGCTCAGTATGCAACAGGATTTATCTCGGGCGCACTAATTATAGGTAAATGTGCAGTTCAATAAAAAGACTTCTAATAGAATGTCTGTCGTGTTCATTTCAGCTTCTACAATTTTCACCACTAATAGGTTGTTCTATATTTGTAAGTGATTTAATTTGAATAAAGCGAATAATTAATTTGGTTAATGTTTCAGGTAATACAGTTTCGTTATTTATTGTTGGCCAGTGCCTGGCAGAGTTACTCAAACGAATTGCCTTAATTTGTGAAGAAATTCGTCATGTCGAATCAAGATACAATAGCAGTTATTTGATGTTATTAAGCGATGCATTTTCGTTTTCAAAGCGCAGCACGTGCTTGTTCGTGTTGTCTTTATTTTGTTTATTATTAATATTTAATGAATATGGTAATCCTATTGTATTGTTTCACAATTTCGGGGCTAGTTCGAGTGTGTGCGCCTTCATCAGCATGAGCTTAGCTAGTAGGTTATTTGATTTGGTAAGTTTTTTTAAATTATCTATTTTTTTTTCTTAGTTTACGATTTGTAATTTAAAGGCAGAAGTATTTATAACATGATGAAATAAATTGTTTTGAAATTTAATCTTTTGGAAGAATCCCCCCATTTCTTATGCATACAGTTTTATTGTAAAGTGATTTTCCTTATATTTTTAAAGATTTACAAACACTTTTCTGCTGCAGCTTAGACGAGAGACATAATAAATCAATGTCACTACAAAAATATCTGAAAACATGTGAAGATTAAACAAATGAAATTAAATTAAAAACATTATATGTATTATTGAAAAAAAAAAAAACAGTATAGTCATTCATTTGTTATTTTTTTTAATGTGAAATTTGCAAACTAGTAATGAAGTGGCTTTAACTAAAGCGGTAACTTACATTTTATACAATTTTGAAAAGGCAATACAATCCTTCCTTTTCATTGCCCTTCTACTGTTTCAACATTTGTGGTACCAACTCTACCATCTCTGTCTCAGGAGGGGAACCCCCCATTAAAACCCAGTACATCCTAAACCTAGTTTCAAGTAGTTGCAAAGAATCTCTCTTTTTCAATTCTTAATTTACATCACTTTTAAAATGAAATCAAAGATTTAATACTAGTTTAAAATAATTAAAAAGTCTTTGAAGAACCCTACAATAATTACCTGCACTGCCTTTCAATTGTTTAACACTTATGGCACAGATAGTTTTCTTCTCATATTTCAGGGGAAGCCCCCATTAACACCGCAGTACTTCCAACACAATTTTAAACCATTGCAAACAATCTCTCTCTTTTAATCCTCAATTTACATCACTTTCACTCGAAAATTAATTTAGAACATTTAATAGCGGCTTAAAATAATTTCGAAGCAACATGAATAATCTCATGTTGGTATTGCTACATCTAAATTTAGATTTTCCACGCCTGAGAGAACATTCACCTTTGTTTATAGCGACTAATAATTTTTCAGGATTACGGCCCACTATACCAATCACTGCTAATAACGAAACTGAAGGGATTAGATTATGGTTCGGCTATGGCGTACACTTTCTTCCACGGTTACCTTCAAATCGTGCTGCCGCACAAAGGCACGGAGCTGAAAGGAATGAAAGAACTGATGGAGGATTTCGAGAGCACGGAAAGAATCACCTTTGATTTTCACAAGTTGCTCGTGCTTATTCCTCTGTCTTTGTACTCGCCGATTGATCTCGGACAATGTTCTAAAATGATAGAGCAATCGAAGGTTTGTTTGCAACACCCTTTGTTTTTAACGCTTTGTAAATTTCTGTTTTTTCAGTCGCTTCCTGACATAGTGCTGACACGGGCCGGAGTCCGCGACAGAATTTATAAAAACACTGCTTATAAGATCAGAAACAAATACTATGTTGCCGAGTACGCAACGCCTTTGCAAACATTATATGACATTGTCTCACACAATAACACGCATTGTAGTAAGTACTTACGTGTAAAAGTAACTTTGTTGTAGATTTTTTTTTTTAGATCACTATAAGAAGCACAGCAAAGAGCTTGTACTACAGTTTTACTTAAACTTACAGAATATATTACGTGATAGTCCTGATTGTGGCAATTTCTGTGAGGTGCTTTTTTTTAATGGTAAAAACTTGCAACCTTTTTATTTATTTTCTTGGATTAACTGAAATCGCTTACAGATATTAATGGTAAAGGAAAACGCATTGATGTCGGACAAGTGATTCTGAATCATTTAAACGGGATAAAAGGGGTAAAGAGGATAAAGAAAAAGAAGAATAGAAAAAAGAGTAACTGATTCGTTTATCTCTCGGGCCGTGGAAACATTTTTGCGTTTATGCTATACTTAAGTGCCATATTTTGTTGTTGTGTTTTTTTTTGAGATCTTTATACTTTGGTTGTTGTTATTAAATTAAAAATATTAAGTATTATGATGAAATGAAATTGTTTAATAAAGGAATCAATTTATAAAATCTGTAACGTAATTAGAAGCTAAAAAAAAAAATTAAGTATGCTTTACTGTAGGTGTTTATTTATTTTTTTTTAAACATGCGCTTTAGTTTGCTTCAAGAAATGAAGAACTATCATTAATTGGTAAAGCTTTAACATTATTAAGTGAAAGAATTCTTTAATAAAAAGAAAAATTTATAAATAAGTAATGTAATTAGTCACTAAAACAAGAATAACTTACAATTTTTGTGCCGTTGTGAAAATGGTGTTGTCAGTGTTAAAAAATTAAGAGATTTTTTTTCAAATTAGGGATTAAGGGATTTATTTCGAAAAAAAAGAGATTCTTAAGTTCTATTTCGTAAAATGAAACCGGAAACTCAAAAGCCCTCAAACGGATCCATGCGCGTATCGAAGGGCCCATGCATTCGGTACTATTTGTTGTAGTCTTTAGTTATGAGGCTAACGCTTCTGAATTAAAGTATTTTAATAAAAAAATAACAAGAACAACAAAAATTTATTATTATTTGTGAATAAAATGAGGAAGATTACAATTACAAAGAGATTAAAAAAAAAGACGATCTGCATATTGAATTTCCAATGAGAAATAGAGGAACAAAAGACATTTCAGTTGAGAAAACAAAATTTCAAAATGAAATTCAGTTAAAATAAGCGAAACATGACAAATAAATATCAAAGATGAGAGAAAAAGTACGAAATTAAACAAAAGCGTTTAAATTAAAATTTTTTGGAGAAAAACAAAAAAAAAATTGTTTCGCAGTTTCCCTCTGGATTTCTTTTACAAACTTTAACTTGCTTTTTCTTCTATTTCCTTCTCAATTTTTCTTAAATTTGTCAATCCTCTTTGATTAATTTTTTTAATGAAATTTGGACATTCTTTTTTAATTTTTTCAAACTTTCTCCACATTTTTCCTTCCCTCAATTTTTCACTCAATTGTCTTTTTGCCTTTCGTTTTTAATTCCAGAAATGTTTTATATTGTTACATCAATATATCAGTGTGGTCTTTCAATTGTTTTTTTCTTTTTTAATTTAGAAATGAAATTGCTTCAACTGTTTGGTATTTTCTTATTTTTTTTTACAAATTTTTAATTTAATTAGCCGGTCGCTTTGCTTTCTTTATTAAGCCATCTTTCTTCATCATCAATTTCTTCTTTACCTTCAAATTTCACACAAGTTACTTGCCGATCGTCTTTTGTTTTTATTATAAAATTACAATTTTTTTTTAATTTGTAAATTTTACAATTTCTTTTTTATTTTCTATCTTTACTGCAATGATTTTTCCCCATTTCAATTGTTGCCCATATGTAAGTATTGTGATTTTTTTCAATTTAAAATTAAAAGAAATCAAGGCATTTCTTTGTCCGTCAAAATTTATCACAGATTGTAAAGATTTTTACTTATTTCTATTTTATGCATTTGCACATTGTCTAGATGATCTTAAATGTTGCTTCGTTATTCACTATTGTGTCGGCAACACAGGTAACATTCGAAAGTTGCCGGTAACAAATGAATGTTACCTTACCGGTAACACTGGAAATGTACCGTAAGGCAACATGGTAAAATTATCGACTCACAACACTAGCAATAATTATTAGTAAATTTATTACGACTTATTATTGTTGTTTTTGCAAAAACATCGGACAGAAACAACCGAAAATAAAAATTAATAACGATCGATTCCTGCCCCTTTCTGGATATAAAAAAGCAATATTCAAAAATTTTATTTCCTACTCTAGAATGTGTTTTGTTTATTTATTTATTTATTTTTCGCTGTCTTTTGACCAATGAAATGCGATTATTCGTCTAAAACGCTCGTAAATTTGTTTCACAGTTGGCAATGTTGTTATTTTTATTACGAAGACAAAATTCGACGGAAATTTCTTGACGCAAGAAAATCGTCGACTATTTTTATTTCTTGCGTTTGTTAAACAATCGATTGTCTTTCCTTTGTTTTCAAAACAAAAAAAAAACGTCAATTCTCGTTTTCTTTTGTAATTTTGAGCGGAATATTTAAATGTTTAACGTTACCAAACCGTTATTATTACCGTAACATAACCAATAAAACTGTTTTAATAAAAATTAAACCTACCTATAATTACATTTTTTTTAAATTATTTCATACAATAAATAAACTTAAAATTTTTAAAGTATCTAAACCGAAGTCTCTGTTTTTTCATTATCTGGTTTAATTTACCGACTTTTTTTGTTTTTATCTCTTTCTTTGTAATTGTAATTCTTCAAAAAACAAAAACGATTTAATGAAAAACTAATATGTACTAATAACAAGAACAATAATTAATTTATTATTACTAGTGAAGACAACAGAAAGATTACAATTAAACAAATAAAAAGATAAAAACAAAAGACAAAAGGTATATTGAAATTCCAACGAAGAATAGAGGAACAAAAGACATTTCAGTTGAGAAAACGAAAGACGGATCCATGCGCGTATCGAAGCGCCCATGCATTCGGTACTATTTGTTGTAGTCTTTAGTTATGAGGCTAACGCTTCTGAACGCGCCCCAATATTAATCTGTGCCAAGACACAGTTTCTGAACGCACTTCTTAAAAAAAGGGTTCATTAAAAATACATAAACAAACAAAAAAGAGTCGACTTCTACAATGCAATTTAATGTTACAAAAAGAAATTTTTTCAAAAGAATATAGTGACAGAACAAAAAAAATCAAAATAATAAAATTCAAAAAATAATAAAACAAGAGACAGTCGATTTTACAATATCGTTTGATAGATTTGATCACTCATCTTTTTAATTAAAAAAACGACGAGAAAGCAAAGTGACAGAATCTTAAAAAAATTTAAAATAAATTTAAAAAATTAAAAAAACAACGCAAAAGATAATCGATTTTACAGCACAATTCGGTAGATTAATAAATTTAATTAAAAAAAAAAACAGTTTGAGGAGAAAGGCGACGAAACAAGTAAAACAAATGAACAAACAGAAGACGATCGACTTTTACAGTGCAATTCGGTTGATTGAACAAATAATATGTAAATTAAAGAAGAAAGTATTTGTAAAGAATATGGCGACAAACAAGAAAACAAACAAAACAAATAAATTTAAAAAAGTGATTTTTGGAAGAAAGGTGACGAAACAAAGAAGACAAAAGGCGGTCGACTTTTATGGTGCAATTTAGTTGATTAATATTTAAATTACAAAAAAAAAAAATTGAAAAAAACAAACAAAGAAAACAAAATAATGAAAATTCAAAAATAAATAATAAACTTAAAAAGATAATAATAAAACAAGAGACAATCGATTTTACAATACCGTTTGATAGATTTAAAAAATTTAAATTTAAAAAATTTTAAAAATAAAAGAAAAACAAAAGACAATCGATTTTATAACACAATTCGGTAGATTAATAAATTTAATTAAAAAAAAAAAAACAGTTTCAGAGGAAAGGTGACGAAACAAGGAAAACAAATGAACAAACAAAAGACGATCGACTTTTACAATGCATTTCGGTTGATCAATAAATAATACGTAAATTAAAAAAGAAAGTATTTGTACAGAATATGGCGACAAAAAAGAAAACAAAATTATAAAAATGCATAATAAAATTTTAAATAAATTAAAAAAAAAGTTATTTTTGGAAGAAAGGTGATGAAGCAAAGAAAACAAATGAACAAACAAAAGGCGGTCGACTTTTATGGTGCAATTTAGTTGATTAATATTTAAATTAAAAAACAATTGAAAAAAATGGTAACAAGCCAAAAAAAACGAAATAATAAAAATTCAAAAATCAATAATAAAATTAAAAAGATAAAAAAACAAGAGACAGTCGACTTTACAATACCGTTTGTCAGATTGATCAATCGTCTTTTTAATTAAAAGAACGATGAGGAAGCAAAGTTAAAAGAACATGAAGTAAATTTAAAAAATAAAAAAACAAAAAAAAACCGATTTTAAAGTACAATTCGATAAATTAATAAATTTAATTTAAAAAAAAAGAAAAACAGTTTCAGAGAAAAGTGACGAAACAAGGAAAACAAATGAACAAACAAAAGACGATCGATTTTTACAGTGCAACTCAGTTGATTAATGATATGTAAGTAAATTAAAAAAAAAACTGTTTGCAACAATTTGTAAACAAGAAAAAAAATTAAATAAATTTTGATCTTTTTGAAATGAACGGTAACAAACAAAATAATAAAAATTCAAGAAATAAATAATAAAATTAAAAAGGTAATAATAAAACAAGACATAATCGATTTTACAATACAATTTTTTAATAGAACGATGACAAAGCAAAAATAAAAAATAATAAAAACAAAAGACGATTGATTTTACAGCACAATTCGGTAGATTAAAGAAACTGTTTGGGAAGAAAGGTGATGAAACAGAAAACAAATTAAAAACAAAAGATGGTCGACTTTTACGGTGCAGCTTAATTGAGAAACTAAAAAATCAAAGTAGAAAAATAATAATAAAAACAGTTTGAGAGGAAAGGTGACGAAACAAAAAAAAATAATTGAACAAACAAAAGAGTTTTACAGTGCAATTCAGTTGATTAATAAGTAAATTAAAAAAAAATTTGTAAAGAATGTGGTGACAAACAAGAAAATGCATAATAAAATTTTAAATATAGTGAAATGAAAAGGTGATTTGGAAGAAAGGTGACGAAACAAAGAAAACAAACAAAAGACGGTAAATTTTTATGGTGCAATTCAGTTGATTAATAATATTTAAATAAAAAAAAAATCTTTTTGAAAAGAATGGTAACAAACAAAGAAAACAAAATAATATAAATTCAAAAAATAAATAATAAAATTAAAAAAATAATGTTAAAATAAGACGTAATCGATTTTACAATACAATTTAACGAACGATGAGAAAGTAAAATAATAGATTTAGAAAAAAATATATGAAATAATAAAAACAAAAGACAATCGATTTTGCAGCACAATTCGGTAGATTAATAATAATTAAATTAAATTTTAGATACTCGTAGTTTTACGATAAACACAAGAGTATTTTTTGTTTATTCTGTATTTTGACGAATTACGTTCCACTAAAAACGTAAGAGTGCTGTGAGATTTCAGTTTACTAAGCTTGACATTTCAATTTTTTTTTTTTTTTGAAGGAAATATAACCTGACTTACCAATTTTTTTCTAAATATATATGATATGTCAAATTTTTGCCCTGAATTTATTGTCCGCTACTGTATAAAACAACTGCTGTCCCGAAAAAAAGACGCTAGTTAATTGTTTTTTGTCTGTTGTCTGGAATTTTTACAATTTAGGCCAAATTTAATCTGACGTCTTACAAACAAATGAGTTCATTCTTTTTTTTTTTCGTTGAAACTACTGGATTTTTCTATTGTTTTATTGCTCTTCGTACTCGATTATCTTTTGTTTTTAAACAAAGAGTTACTTAAACAAACAACATCGAAATACGAGGAATGACAAAAACGAAAAAAAGAACATAGATGTTTTTCTTTTGTTTTATTTTCATTTTGTCTCTCAATTCCTCTCGCTGTTTTTCACATCAGTTCATTGCTTTTTTATTTTAATTCGGAAAACAAGTGAAGAACGACCGTTCTCAGCAGAGCACGTTGATAAAGAAACAAAACAAAAGAAATTACTAAAAAAAACAAACAATTTCGAAATACGAAAAATATCAAAAGCGAAAAACAAAAGAACGTTGACTTTTCTTTGTTCTTTTGTTTATGTAGTTTCATCACCATCCGTCTCGTCGCTTTTTATTTCAGTTCATTGTTGTTTTATTTTAGTTCAGAAAACAAGTGAAGATCGGCCGTTCTCATTAGCAAAACATGATCGAAAAAAAAAACAACAAAAGAAACTACCAGAACAAATAACATCGAAACATGAAAAATGAGAAAAACGAAAGACATTTAGTTGATTTAGTTCATTTTTGTTTTAATTCAAAAAACAAATGAAGATCAACCACTCTCGTCTGGCGGAGAACGATTAAGAACAAAAAACAAAAAAAAACAAAATACGATCAAACTGCGTTAAAAAATTTTTTAATGATCAATTTATTTGGAAACATTTTGTAAAACGACTCAGAGAATACGCAAGTGCTGATAGAAATCCATTGGTGCAAGTAAAAAGAGTAACTGAAAAAAAAAACAAAAGGCTATCGGAAATCTTTGTAAAAATACCGAGAGATTTTAAAAATTTTTCATCAACTTGCCCTGAAATCTGGTCGGCATGTCTTAGCTTAAGTGAAAATCACGTCATTGCACTCCTTAATGCTGCTTTACGGTAAAGCTAAGACATGCCGTCCAAATTCCATGGCAAGAGTTGATAAAAAATGTAAAAATCACACGATATATAAAATACATAATAAAAAAAAATTAAAAATTCTCATTGGAAAAATATCGATGCAAGTAAAATAAAAATTTTAAAAAGAAAACAAAAGACGATCTCTTGTTCGGAGGCTTTATTCTTTCTTTTTTAATTTTTAATATTTTGTTTCGTTTTACATTTTCCCAAGCAACTCGATTGTCTTTTGTTTTTTAATTGTACTTGTACCAATCAGTATTTACAATTTTTTGTTGTTTCTTAAGCAATTGTTTCTTATCCTAATTATAATTTTTATTTGTTTTTTTTTTTTTCGTTAGTTTGAATCGCGACATCTTGCGATCACTTTTTGACACACTTCTGCTTTTCATTTTAGTTGGGAAAACAAGCGAAGATCGACCATTCTCATCAGCAGAGAATGATTGACAAAGAAACGAAACAAAAGAAATTACTAAAATAAACAACATGTAGTTTCATTACCATCCGTCTCGTCGCTTTTCATTTCAGTTCATTGCTTTTTTATTTTTATTCGGAAAACGAGCGAAGATCGACCGTTCTCATCAGCAGAGCATGATTGACAAAGAACGAAACAAAAGAAATTACTAAAATAAGCAACATCGAGAAGAAAACACAAAAAAAGAAACAAACAACATCGAAATACGAAAAATATCTAATGCGAAAAGCAAAAGAATTAATAAATCATCTATTAAATAATAGATGTCGCGTACTATTAAATATTGCGTCTGTCGCCGCCTGGTGTTCGTCTCCAATATTAATGCATCTGGTCTCCAAGAAGTTGTCAGATTTTATATGTACATACAAGGAAGGGCTATCTAGATATGTACAAACAAAGGAATTACGAATGTCACTTGTCAAGTCAGGGGAATTCTGGAAGCTGTCAATAATTAATTTAATTAATTATTATTTTATTCACCTGGCAACACTGGGGGACTCCACTCTAGTGAATTATTTCTATACAATAGTGCCACCAAAGAATATTCTCTATCTTTGAGTGCCACTGCCAGAAGATTCTTAATCTATGACAGTGCCTATGGATTAATTTCTATTATCTGCAAACTAAGCAGTATTACATTATCAATAAATGAGGCTGTGGCAAAATGACAGAGGTTGTTAAACATCATAACGCTTTAACTGCATCTAGTCGACTTTGTTTCTTTGCAGAGAAGAACTCAAAATGAACAAAATCATACTTTCCAAAAGGCAATACCCCAGCAAAGGGGAAACATAGCTCAGTGGGCAATTGTATTTTTCTCCTGTGCTATCGTTATAGGTAAATATGTAATGCAATAAAGATTTTTTTAATTGTGTTCATTTCAGCTGGGTCCTTTTTCACTACTAGTGGTCTACTCTATATTTGTAAGTTATTTAATTTAAATAAAAAAAATAGTTAATTCGGTTAATATTTCAGATACTTCAGTCTCTCTGTTAATTGTTGAGCAATATTTGGTAGAGGTCGTTTATCGTTTTGCCCTAATTTGTGAAGAACGTGATCATGTCAGGTCAAGATACGGGGGTAGTTATTTGACATTATTAAGCGACGCGTTTACATTTTCAAGACGCAGCACATATTTATTCGTATTGTCTTCATTTAGTTTATTATATCTATTTTTCGAATATGGCAGCCCTATTGTACTGTTCCACAATTTTGGGGCTAGCTCAAGTGTGTGCGCCTTCATCGGCCTGGCTTTAGCTAAGGACCTATTTGAGTTGGTAAGGTTTTGATTTATTTATTTATTTTTACATAATTTTTAGTTGTGGCAAGTAAATACAGTGTGAGGGCAAAAATATTTATAAGTATGTGATGTAGTAAAATGTTGGAAATTTTTCACTGCCCTTTCATTGTTTGACATTTACAGCACCAACTTTACCATCTCGTGTCTCAGGGGGAATCCCTCATTAAAAACCCAGTACTTCCTAGACTTAGTTTCAAGTAATTGCAAAGAATCTCTCTTTTTTAATTGTTAATTTACACCACATTTAAAATGAAATCAAAAATTTAATACTAGTTTAAAATAATTTAAAAGCAACATTATATCATTGAAGAACACTACAATCATTACCTGCACCGCCTTTCAATTGTTTAACACTTATAGCACAGATAATCCTTATAGTTTTCTTCTCATATTTCAGGGGAAGCCCCCGTTAACAACACAGTATTTCCAACACACTTTTAAATCGTTGCACTCTTTCTCTTTTAATCCTCGATTTATATCACTTTCACTCGAAAATTAATTTTAGAATATTTAACGGCGGCTTAAAATAATTTCGAAGCAACATGAATAAACTCATATTAGATTTAGATTGTCTCAGGGAATTTTCACCTTTGTTATAACAATGACTATTTTTCAGAATTATGGCCCATTGTACGAATCGATATTAATAACGAAGCTCGGGGGATTGAATTATGGTTCAGCGATGGCACACTCTTATTTCCACGGTTACCTTCAAATCGTGCTGCCGCACAAAGGCACGGAGCAAAAGGGAGTGAAAGAACTGATGCAGGATTTCGAGAGTACCGAACGAATAAAATTCGAAATTCACAAATTACTTGTGCTCATTCCTATGTCTTTATATTCCCCAAGCGATCTGACGGAATGCTCCAACATGATAGAATTATCGAAGGTTTGTTACCGCAGCTGATTTTAACATATCTCGAGACGTCTGTTTTCAGTCGCTTCCCGAGATAAAGCTGACGAGAGCCGGCGTACGTGACCGAATTTACAAAAACACGGTTTACAAGATTAAACAAAAGTACTACGTTTGCGCTGAATATGTGACACTTTTACAAACGCTGCACGATATCGTCTCTAACAATAATGCTTATGCCAGTAGGTATAAATGAATTGAAAAGTAAGTGTGTTTTAAACGTTTTTTTTTAGATTGCTATAAAAAGCACAGTAAGGAGCTCGTTTTGCAATTTTACTTGACCCTACGAGATATATTACGTGATAATCCTGACTGTGGCAAATTCTGCGAGTTGCTGTTTTTTGATGGTAAAACCTGGCAGCATCTTCAAATGAATTTTTTTTAATTAACTAAATTGGCTTGCAGATTTCGATGATGAGGGAAATCGCATTGACGTTGGTCAGGTGATTCTGGTTCATTTAAAGCAGATGAAAGCTGCGGAGAAAAAGAAGAACGCAGAGAAAAGTGACTGATTTGTTTTGAATTCTCTCTCTGTGCCATGTTTTATTGTTTTTTTTTTAAATCTTTATATTTTGATTTTTATTATTATATTGAAATTACTTGGTACTGTGATCAACTTGTTTAATAAAGAGATAAATTTATAAAACATGTAACGTAATTTAGTCATGAAAAAAATTTATTGATGGGGCTGTGATACAGGGTTGCAACTAATTACCTGACCACCGTCTCAATAAATAAGAGTTTCTAAATTTCTTTTTATATATAGATATTAAATGCTAAGTGAAGTATTAGTGCATTAATAATAGAGAAAAATTAATTCAAGAATCACTAACACAAATTTGCAAAATAATTGTTTTACGTGTTTTTAAATAGCACAATTTTTTAGTAATTCAACTAACTAATTAATATTTTTAAATTGCATTTTCATTTGGTGAAAAAAATCAGTTATTAACATGGGAGAATGGATTTGACTGTTTTTTGAGTAGACATTTGTTAAAGGGTCACTTCAAAATAATGTCCTGAGAATTACAGATACAGTTGAAACCACATAAGAAAAAATTTCAAACGACCAAGTAATGTAGTTGTCTTTTTTTTTGAGAAAATCGATAAAAAAATTCCCTTATGTTCCCAGCTTTGTGATAGCACAGTACAACAGGTATCGACAAGTTTATAAAATATCGAAAAAAACGCATTAATTTTCTTCAAACGATACAGAAGATATAAAATAATGAATTGAGAAAATTAAGGACACAAAGCTTACATAATTCAATCCATGATACCTACACTATAGATCAAAAGTTTTAGGCTGAAATGGTCGTACTTTGTATTACATATTTTAAACTGTCGAAGTAACGAGTATGATTGGGCAACTATAATGAAAAACCTTGAACTTTAGTGTATTCTTAGATCATACAATTCAGATATTAACTCGGCAAGATTCGTGGTTTTATATAATTGGCTGAAGATGTTTACGAACTATGATGCCCTGTTCTCTTTTATAATTTCGTGAATTTGTCGCAAGCTTAAAGCAGAAACAATGTTTGTTTCAAATCAGTTCGAATAAGTTATTTTCCCTTTCAACATTTTCCAAACCGCGGTGGAAAACGAAGTTACCTGAAACGGTACGTGGCAATGCCACCACGGCTCGCAGCTTAATAAAGTAGATTTCATTTTTTTTTGAGGCGTTGTGGAATACAGAAGTTATGAATTGGAAAATGACACAGCTGTAGTAGCGATCTTCATTTTTTTCTTCCTCCGTGAAGCAAAAGCTTCTCATAATTTAGCTGAATTTAAATGTTCTTTTAATAAAGTGTTTCGATTAATACCTTGTGATCAAAAATAAAAACAAAAACAGCGACATCTGTTGACGTTTGGGCAAGCTAAAACAATGGCTACGAGAAAATTCACTAGATGGCGCTCTGAAAAACTAATGCTGGAAGAAGAAAACTTTGTTGTAATTAATTTCTTCTCTCAACAAAGCGTCAACCAATAATAATGAGAAAAAATAAAAAGCAACATCTATTGACGTTTGAACAAGCTAAGACAATGGCTACGAGAAAATTCACTAGATGGCGCTCTGAAAAACTAATGCTGGAAGAAGAAAACTTTGTTGAAATTAATTTTTTTTCTCAACAATCCGTCGACTAATAAGAATGAGAAAAAATAAAAAAGCGACATCTGTTGACATTTGAAGACGCTAAAACAAATTAACCGATGGCGCTCTGAAAAACTAATTCTGAAAGAAGAAGACTTTGTTGGAAATTATTTTTTCCCAATAATGCGTCGGCCAATAATAATGAGAAAAAATAAAAAAGCGTCATCTATTGACGCTTGAACAAGCTAAAACAATGGCTACGAAAAAATTCACTAGATGGCGCTCTGAAAAACTAAGCCTAGAAGAAGAAAACTTTGTTGAAATTAATTTTTTTTCTCAACAATCCGTCGACTAATAAGAATGAGAAAAAATAAAAAAGCGACATCTGTTGACATTTGAAGACGCTAAAACAAATTAACCGATGGCGCTCTGAAAAACTAATTCTGAAAGAAGAAGACTTTGTTGGAAATTATTTTTTCCCAATAATGCGTCGGCCAATAATAATGAGAAAAAATAAAAAAGCGTCATCTATTGACGCTTGAACAAGCTAAAACAATGGCTACGAAAAAATTCACTAGATGGCGCTCTGAAAAACTAAGCCTAGAAGAAGAAAACTTTGTTGAAATTAATTTTTTTTTCTCAACAATGCGTCGACCAATAATAATGAGAAAAAATAAAAAAGCGTCATCTGTTGACGCTTGAACAAGCTAAAACAATGGCTACGAAAAAGTTCACTAGATGGCGCTTCTCAATGATGTGTCGACTAAAGTGGTGTCGACCGAAGTTAATGAGAATAATAATAAAACCAGTGACAAATTAAAATTTTTTTTAAAATAATGCATTGAGCAATAATAAGGAGAATGAAAGTGAAACCAGAGACACCTGTTGTTGTTTCAATCAGCTAACTCCGCGGGTACACAAAAAAGTGCTCTAGATGGCGCTCCCGAAAACTGATATCAGACAAAAGAAAATTTATTTCAAATTTAAATACGTTTCTGGATGATACGTCGAGAGACAACAATGAGAATAAAAATAAAACCAATGACATCAACTAAAACCGCCGCAATTAAGAAAAACTCCGCTAGATGGCGCACTCATAACATAAACCAACGCTATACTCCGTTTTTTAATTCGGAGGAGTACTTTGAAATCTTGGCGCTAAAAACGAGCTTTGTCATTGGTGGTTGGCCGGTAACAATCACACTAGCAAAATCGTAGCATAATATGTCAGCCGTATTGTTTAATCAGCTGATCGAAGTTTCGTTTTGTGTGAAGGAATATTAATTATTATTATTTAATGAAGGACTATCGACAGGGCTACGTAATCCTTCAGGAAAAGGAAGGCGACTTATAATTTTACACATAGGATCAGAGACGGGGTTTGTAGAAAATGGTTTACTACTTTTTGAAGGTAAAAAAACCGCAGGTTACCATGAAGAAATGAATGCCGATGTGTTTGAAAAATGGTTCCTTGAAATAGTATCAGTATTACCGGAAAATGCTGTTATTGTTATGGATAACGCTGCATACCACAGCCGCAGACTTGAAAAAGTTCCCACATCAACATCAAGAAAACAAGATATGCAAGCTTGGTTAACGTCCAAAAACATTACTTAGATATAAAAGAACTTTTATTACAGTCCATTCAGAATGTAACTCCTGACAAATGGAAGAAATGCATAGCACACGTCATAAAGGAAGAGTTAAAAATGTGTGAATTAGATAGTTTAATTGATGATGTAATAGAACCTTTCATTATATCTCTTGGTAGTGACAATAGCTCTAGTGATAGTGAACATTTATCATCTGACACTGAATAACCACTTCTTTTTATGAATATTGTGAAATAATGAAATCTCAATTTTTATTTTTAGTGCTTTAATAAATACATCCTTTCTATAGATTCCAGCATTGTTCTTATTTTAACATGTACTTTGAGTTATATATTCTTACAATAACAATCATTAACATTTGTGATCAGTCACCTTTCAAATGTATCAGGTTAGAATAATATACCAACATTCAAATTTCGCGCCATGTACATTACTTGAAAATTTTCTGTGTGTAATTATGACTTTCCAATTTACTCCTCCGAATTAAAAAACGAACTTTAGTAGAAGAAAATTTATTTGAAATTTAAATATTTTTTTCTGAATGATGCGTCGACCAATAATAATGAGAATAAAAATGAGGCCAGTGACATCCATTTGTCTTCAAATCAACTAAAACGGTGGCTTTGAGAAACTCCGCCAGATGGCGCACACATAAATTCGTGCTGCCAAATGAAAATTTATCGGAAATTTAAAACTTTTTTTTTCCATAACGCGTCGAACGATAATAAATTCATTTGAATTTAAAATTTATTTTGAATTTCTTTTTCAACGATGTCGGTTAAAACCTAAACAAAAATAAGAAAAAGCGACATCTGTGGTGTGGATGGACCGAAGCAGTGACAATGAAAAATTTCGATAGATGGCGCTTACAAAAACTGATTTTGAAAAAGGGAAACTAATAATAATCCAAATAATTCCACGTCAGTCTAGTTTCGAACTTTTTAGCATTCATCAGCGCCAGCTGTCAGTTAATGATTGACAGAATAAAAAATTTAATTGAAGACTTGATTCAACTTAATAATAAAACTGAACGGTTTTTTGTTTTCCTTTTGTTTTCCTAAAGTCACTAGAAGTATTTCTAGTGACTTTATGTTTTTCTTATTAAAAACGCCATCTCTTAGTTGCTGATTATCGCCAATTAATGAAACATAGTTTAACATAGCCCGCAAAATAATAATTACATTTTCGCCTCTTTTCATAGAAAACGAATGTCACAGTTAGTAAATGACGTTCGTCAATGTCATTAATATACCAAGTTCAAGTGTCAATTTTGACATTTGTCAAGAAAATGTTTTATAAACTTGATTATGTCAAAGTCTATAAGGGGAATTTAGTACAATAATGTCTTTAATATGCCAAAATTATCAGCTATACCAGTTTTAGTATGGCAGACTATTAATAGCGTTTTCGATTGACTGCACTAGTGTGCACTCTATATATCTCCACTTCGTATTATTATTTGAGGTTAAAACAAGATGCAAATACTCTGAGTGCAATCAGTGCAGGTGAAGCAATAAGACACACAATCATTGTTGCCAACAATTGACAGCCGTTTTTCCCTCACTTAGGATAATTGCTTTTTATGTTATTTTTCCTCAAATTGCAATTTTAAGCTGCTTTTATGTATCTCTTAAAATTTAACTAAGATTTGCTTTTTTTCAATTTTGAGGCAAGAAAATCCTGCGAGTCGTGAAAATTCCCACGAATCGGCAACACTGAGTTTAATATCCGCGATTGGCAACACTGTATTTTAATGTCATAAATTTACCAACACGCGAAAAGTAGAAATCCCTCACGAGTTGTCAAGAAATCGCTCTTCAACATCTCAATTTGTTACTCTAGATTCAGGAATACATTAAAAAAAAACCTAAAAGATTTATTAAAAGTACATAAAGTTAATTATTGATTTTCCGTATCGAAACCACCTTCGAAAAACAAACGAAACAGAATTATTTTAACAGATGGCGTTGCTGAGCGTCTTACCACAACGGAAGTAATTTTTTTGTTACCATCCAGAAGTGACTGTCACTTGAAATTTTATTCAATAGATGGTAGTTCTTCCTTCTACATAAAAGAACAACCTTGAATAAATAAGTTTTCTTCTATGTGGTTTCAAATTTTTGGTCGATAGTGTACTTTTGTTTTCACGGGTGACTAAAGCAACGAGAGGATTTTATTGAACGCGTTTTATGTGAAAGCAGTAACGAAGGCGCCAGCCACAGAATAATGACGTTTACCACTGGCTGCACTAGTGCACACTTTGAGTATCTTCATCTCTTATCATTACATGAGGTTAAACCGAGATGAAAATATAACGAGTGTGCACTAGTGCAGCCAGTGGAAAATGCTATAAGATTTTCAAGCACCAATTGTTGCCAAATCTGCTATCTCTGATAGGTTACAATAATTAAAATAACTGCGCGACAGAAATGACCAATCACAGATGGGGCGTTTCAATTCCCAAAACCATTCAGTGGACGCAACAGTTGACTAAAAACAGAAACGTGTTTTATTTAGGTTGCGTTCAAACGAGTCTATAACAACTTACTGTTATTTATCAATCAATATTTGACAAGTGGAGTGAGGTTAGGTTTTCATACATTATAATTATAAATAATTCTTCTAGACTATATAGTAAAAAATTATTTGTAGGTTATGTTTGTTACAACATTACAGTATTACTTATCACAAGTATAATAAAAAACTGAGAAGTCGGTAGGCCGAAAGAGGTTAGAATTTCTAATATGTGGACAGAAAAAACAAATGACAACAATCAACACAAGTAACCAATAACCGTTCAGTGTACCAAACAAGTTAACATACTCAACAGTTGTGTCTGCTGAACGCGCCCAATTTTTTGAACAAAATTGCGCTTGCGTTTCCAATCACGTGATCCGAGTGCAATGTATTTGAGCTTTTGCCCTTCATTTGACACTTCGTTTGGTGACGGTTGTCAAGGGTGGTCGTGTCTCATCGTATAAGAGCGTTTAAGTGGTAAGATTGTAAGTAATTTAATTAATCATCGAGCTTAATTAAATTGAGTACAGCTTTATTTTATTTGATCAGAAGTGATTGGTTTGTTGCACCCCTTGTTTTTGCACAATATTTCGTAACCCAGAATTATTAAAATTAAATTCATCTTGGAAAACTAATCTGTTAATGGTGGTCGAAGACCAAAAGCGATATAATTTTGCGCGGCTTGTGAAATATTATTAAAAGATTAAATAAAGCGGAATTTTTGGGGAGAAGGCCCGGATTCTTGGGGTTTTTCATTTGGTCGGAGTGTGTTTTAATATCTTCGCGCTGAGAAGCACGCACGATTTCCAACACTTCTTCGCCTTTGGGTTTGCCGATGCCGGTTGTAAATGACGTGTCCTTTTTGACCTTGCGCATAACCTCTTTAAAAACCAAACTCCTTTGCCTCCTCCCAACTTATTAAAATTGAATAATTTGGTTTCTTCCTTCAATCATTTTATTTTCTCTTTTATTACCTAGTGATTCAACAAAAATGGCAAAAATTGGAATTAACGGATTTGGCCGTATTGGTCGCCTAGTCCTTCGTGCTGCCCTCGAAAAGGGGGAGGGCGATGTGGTGGCCGTTAACGACCCCTTCATCCCCCTCGATTACATGGTGTACATGTTCAAGTTCGATTCGACTCACGGTCGTTTCAAGGGAACCATAGAAGCAGTCGACGGAAAACTCGTCGTCGATGGAAAGCCCATCTCAGTCTTCAACGAGAAAGACCCAAAAGTACGCCGTGAGATCATTCACCTTTATAAAACTCATCGAGGTTTTATTTTAGAATATTCCGTGGGGTAAAGCCGGTGCTGATTACGTCGTGGAATCCACCGGTGTATTTACAACAACCGATAAAGCATCAGCTCATTTGGAAGGGGGAGCGAAAAGAGTTATTATTTCAGCGCCATCTGCTGATGCCCCCATGTTCGTCGTTGGGGTGAATCTTGATGCATACAATCCCAGCTACAAGGTATTTTTTTTTTTTGTTTGGCTGTGATTTCAATTTACATTTAACGAGTTTGTATTAATTAGGTCATTTCGAATGCATCTTGTACCACGAATTGCTTGGCACCTCTTGCTAAAGTAATCCACGATAACTTTGAGATCGTTGAGGGTTTAATGACCACCGTGCATGCTATCACCGCAACTCAAAAGACTGTCGATGGCCCTTCGGGGAAACTGTGGAGAGACGGGCGTGGTGCCGGTCAAAATATCATCCCCGCATCGACTGGTGCGGCTAAAGCCGTCGGCAAAGTTATTCCATCCTTGAATGGGAAACTCACTGGCATGGCTTTCCGTGTGCCGGTTTCCAATGTCTCCGTCGTCGACCTTACGGTAACACTCTCTCAATTTAGTGCGATTGCGATTTTTATTTTGTTGAATTAATATAGGTCCGACTTGGCAAGCCTGCGAAATACGATGAAATCAAAGCGAAAATCAAGGAAGCCGCTGAAGGACCCCTCAAGGGCATCCTGTCTTACACTGATGAGAGCGTCGTCTCGTCTGATTTCATAGGTGATTCGAGCTCTTCGACTTTCGATGCTGCCGCTGGCATTCCACTGAACGATAACTTCGTTAAACTCATCAGCTGGTACGATAACGAGTACGGTTACTCTTGCAGGGTGATCGATCTCATTAAGTACGTCCACTCTAAAGATTAAGCTTACGGTGAATGTGCATGTCATCTTCTCACATACACGGTGGGCCCTTGCAGCAAATGTATTTATGTATACGTAGGGCGTTAATTTAATAACAAATAGTTTTTTGCCCACCGTAAAAAAAAACAACTTTTATATTCTGTTTCGATTTTTAAGTTAAATGTTAATTGAAAGCTTCGGATCTTAGGATTATTAGTGTTGGTATATTGCAATGTTTGTAAAGTCAAGTCAAGTAAGCAAGCCAATTAAATGTGAGGTACTAATCAAGAGTTTCATTTTTATTTAAGCCTGAAGATGTCGATTGATACAGCAAAATTTTGACAAGTGTGTGATTTTAAAGTTTGTCCAGAAATTTTATTAATTGCTATAAATTTGAATCGCCACTCACTCTATTTAAGCGGCAAGGTCAAATTAAAAAAAAAATGTATACAAAGTGGAACGTTTAATTTCTAAACTGATGCGTACTTACAATTTGAATTACTTATTTCTTCTTTTTACCATTCACCTCTTTCTTGGCACCATCAATCTTAGCAGCAGGAGCAGGACAACTTCGTTCTCCGCTTTCCTCGGCCATCTCTTTCAGGGCTTGCGATTTCTTCAGTGCCAAACGCTGTTGTCTGCGTTTCCTAGCTTCCTTGGCCCTTCGACGGTGTGCTTCGGTTTGATCCGCCATCTGCTTGGCCCTGTAAATACTGGCCTTCTTCTTGAAGATGTACTCCATCATGACCCGCTTGTTCTTGAAATGGTTGCCCTTGACTTTCATGTACAGCTTGCTGTACAGGTGCTTGTCGATTTTCTTGGTGTCCCGGTAGCGTTTGAGGAAGCGACGCAGGACTTGCATGCGTACGGTCCAGAGCTTCTTTTTCGAAGTTCTTGCCTCCATAGTCCCCTTACGCTTGCCGTAGCCGCTGTGGCGTCCGAGGAGACGCGCCGCTGTGTTCCTGCGTATGCGAAACTTGGAGTGCATTGCGATCGGTTTGCAGATGATGAAGCCGTCCTTCAGCATGCGGCGGATTGCCTGGCGGGTGTTTGCCCCCGCGATTTCTACGATTTCGTTGGGGTCCATCCATATTTTCTTCTTCCCGCAGCCCTTGATTGAAGCGGCGAGGCGTTTTTGCAAACGTAAGTTACTCATCCTTGCTCAACAACGCTTCACGAACGCCATGAAACAATTGAACTGCGCGTTGCCGTTTATGGATGATGCGATGGCGGTTTCATATTTAATTTTATTTCTCTATTCAGTTCGCTAATTGATGATCGTTTTGTATTAATTACTCATTTTGCGAGCTTAATTAATTAATAACCGCGCTCGCAAGAAAATAAAATCGGTTAATTCAAATTTAATTCAAATTCGTTTACGATAGTACCAACTGCGTTCGAAGATCACTAGTTTCATTCTAACGCCTAAGAAACGTACCTAATTAATTTTATAAATAAAATTTGTCCGATTTAGTTTAATTCTTTTTTAAATAAAATCGTCGGGCAAAACGCAAAATGAATTTCGGAAATATTTAAGTTGGTGCTCCTCAGTGTAGCCAACCGAAGGATTCTCTTCCTTTTTGAGGATGTTTTTACAACCGAAAGGAAAAAAGGGATTTATTTTCCTTCTAATATTTACAAAAATAGGAGATTTTTACCCATATTAATGTAACTAGAAAGAACGGCTGAATACAGCTTCATGTCCCGGGTTTGAATCTCCGCTGAGGTTTGTGTCTCGGATGCTCGGCGCGAATATTCAAATTCGTAACATGGAAAAAAAAATTCCAAAAAAAGTTAGTTTTTGTTTTGAAAATAAAAAAGAAGCTTAACATTATATTCATAATCAATTTCTCTTTATTTTAGGTGCTTATTCAAACAAGCGTTAAATAGAAAGAGGAAAACAAACACAATAAACTATCGGAAAAACGACGAGATTTATTTGCATCGATTTTCTTTTAAATTTCTTTAACATTTTTTTTTCTTAAACAAAGATATAGAAAAAATAAAATAAAATAAAACACGGTCGATTATTGGACAGATCATTTTCGATGCCTTTCGATAAAAAGAAAAAACGTAGGAAACAAAAGACAATCGAGAACTTTCGATTTTAATTTATTCGTCGAAAGTAACAACAAAAAAAATCGAAACCAAAAGATGAACGGTTTCACAGCTTATAAAACTAAAAACAACAGAATAATAGTGATTATATTTTTGCAGATGAACTAACGATTAAAAGCAAAAACATAAAACAAAACAAAAGACGATCGATTTTTAAAATGACAAACGTTTCATTTTAAGTTCTTGACTTTCATTTCTTTATCGCAAGCAAAAATAATTAATTAAGACGAAAAAGAAAACTATTTCAACTATTTTTATTATTGCCCAGCGAGACGAAAAAACAAAAACATGACGACTTTCTGCGTAAGAAGACGAAAAACAAAAGACGATCGGTCTCGCAATTTAATTCGATATTTTTCTCCGTAAAATGAAACAAAATGTAATTCGATTGAAAACTGAAAACAAAAGACAGTCGAAACAATAAAATAAACAAAAAAATATGGAACGTTAAAAAAACAAAAGACGAAAATATTCTGTTGTTTCGATTAATTGGTTAGTTTCATGTGTCTTTTTTAATCACGCGGGAAAAGCGTCCGTCTTTTGTTTTTTTTTTCTTTTAGCAAATTCGCCGTACGGTTATGTTTTCTTTTGTTTTTGGTTTCATCAAATTGATTTTTAGTGTTTACGATTTTCTTTTGTTTTCGTTAGCCTCGTTTTTGTTTTTGTTTTTTTCGTCACAATTTATTTCTCTTCTCTTTTCCCTCTTTTTTAATGGAATTCACTTTTCACATCCACGTTCCTGGAGAATCGAAACAAACGAAATGCGAATAACTAATTGAATGAAAAAAACAAAAGAATGTCGACGATTTCTCGTAAAAAAAGGCAAAAAATACAAAAGACGATCGTTTCATGATGAATTTCAACTATTTAGTTTCAACTGTTTAGTTAAAATTCATAATAATAAATAATAATAATAAAATCGTCAGTAAATGACTACGTATACACGAGAACTAACTACAGTAGTTATAACTACGGACGTTATAACTACGATTGGTTAAGAGTGTGTATACGGGTTCCTACTACCGTAGTTATTAAAACGCCGCAGTTACTCTACTACACTTCGGTCAGCCATAGTAAGTAACAACTTCGGAGTTATAACTTCGCTTCTGTACTGTATACGGGTAATTTTTGGCGTTACCAACAAACGAAAGAAAAAGTACACTAAAGTAAACACGAGAAGTCAATAGGGAATCTTGTAAAAATAACACGGAATGTTGCACAATTTAGTTCCTATCTTCACTCCGCAGTTATTACTACGGTTGGAGAGATTTTTGTTTGAAATGTGTATACGCATTGGTTACTACCGTAGTTCTAACTACTGTATTTATAACTACGGTAGTTGTTTAACGTGTATACGTACTCATTATCAAGAATAAAATATTCCTGTGTTCATATGTGTATATTTTTAAGTCAACAGGTGGCGCTGGAGTACAAAAATAAATCACAAGCATAGATCTCAATTACAATATTCTTTTCCATGACCACAAATTATAAAATTCATTTGCTTCATGTAACTGTAAAAACTTGGTTCGAAGTATGCCTTTTCTTTAATATTAATGTTAAAAAAACCCTTAAAAAATTTTATCCTCTAAATTTCCCCTTTGACACTTAAAATCCCCTAAATTTAGGGGGAAATCCCTTAAGTTGGGAACACTGTTTCGTACTTACATTAGCGTTTTCGTCACTTCAAACCAGTGTCGCCAATATACAAAATTGAAAAATCCCAGTCTTATAGATGAAAATCCCTTCACATAGGCGCCATACACATTGTTCAGTTGATTTGTATTTTTTAAATTGCGCGCGCTTCCACCTACCACGTCGACCAAGTATCAGAAGGAAGGAAGGGGGAGTCAGCGCAGACATGCGTCAGACAATGAACGCGACGCACGACGCGTACATACGTAACCATTTTTGTAAACAGCAATGTACTATTATTATAAAACTTTGAAGACAATAAAACTATATTAACCAGCGTTATACAGAACCATTCTATCGCAACATATGGTCCTTCGGAACCGCATAAGAACGAGAAGAAAGTGCAACAAGTAAAGCACACCTAGCTGATCTCAAAAAACATTACAATACCACGACGAGGCTGCTAGACGATTATTGTAAGTCCTATTTAACTATCCTTCTATGCTATTTCAATTGTGCGAAGCAAGCAACAATATATTTTACATTTGCCTATAATTTCTGCCATTTTGCCATTTTATATTCTCTGCGCGTGCGACAATTAACCAACAATGGAGCTTAAACAAATAATTAGAAAACGCGGATGTATAAAACAAAAGCTAACAAATTTTGTTAAGTATCATGTATCCCAAGAATTTGACGAAATACAAACTCAAATAGAAGACACGTGTGACAACGACGCGCTCTGTGAACATTATAAATACCGAGATGAATTCACCGATTTATTTTCCTCTTCATTCGCGACCGGTAAATGTTTAATAGACCGTTTTCAAACAATTTCAAATGCGTTAAGTAAGAAATCGATTTCATTAGAACAAATTCAAAGTAACGTTAATGATGATAATGACGTATTAAGTCAATGCAGCTTCAATAGCCGACAATTTGCGTAACATCAAACTACCCACAATACAATTACCAACATTCAAGGGTGATTACAAAGGGTGGTTAGAATTTAGAGATACATTTCAATCTCTCATTCACGAAAATACTCAAATAAACGATATACAAAAATATCATTATTTGAGAGCTTCTTTGGAAGGAGATGCGATGAAGGTTATTCAAGCTCTAGAATTTTCCACATACAATTATAGGGCAGCATGGGAGTTACTCTGTAAGCGATTCAATAATCCTAGATTACTAGTACACAATCATTTGAAAGCTATTTTTGAAATGGAGGTACTACCTAAAGAAAATGCGTACGGTTTACGCACGTTAGTTGATACGGTCTCTGAACACTTACGTGCTTTAGTTACCTTGAATCAGCCGACCCAACATTGGGACACTTTAATCATTTATCTAATATCAACTAAGCTTGATAAATTCACTGTTAGAGAATGGGAGAAGTACAAATTTACAATTTTCCAAATTTAGAAGAATTCGTAGATTTCATAAAAAATCGCGCCAATCTTCTAGAAACACTAGAAATAAATCACGGTTTAAAAACAAGGGAAGTAAGGGACAATCGACAAATTAATAAACGATTAGCTATGGTTAATTCTCCCAAACTTACGTGCAATTTTTGTAAACAGGCTCATACAATTTACAACTGTAAAGAATTTCTGAATCTCTCTATTCCTGCTCGAATAGAAAAGGTAAAAACTTTAAAATTGTGCAAAAATTCTCTTTGTTTAGGGCATGATGTTAAGGGTTGGCGCTCTGGTCCTTGCAGAAAATGTCATAACAAACATAACTCTCTAATTCATCTTGATAGGGAAAGCCAAACAAGTGAAAAGAGCGAAACATCGACCCCACTTTCTTGTACATTTTCAAGATTTTCACACGACGGTTACACCTTATTATCTACGGCATTGGTAACAGTGCAAGATAGTTTTGGGAAGAATCATACTGCCAAGGTTTTGCTAGACAATGGGTCGCAGATAAATTTCATCACTTCAAAGATGTGCAATTTATTAAATTTGGAACAAAAACCATCTAACATTTCTGCAGTAGGCGTCAATAAGTTGGTATCCAAGTTAGACAGTAAATGCAATGTCAATGTTAGTTCAATTATTCACGATTTCTCTGCTACGATTCCATGTTATGTGCTTCCAAAAATAACAGACAATATTCCAAACCAGACTCTTAACATACAATCATGGAACATTCCAAAGAACATTTCATTAGCCGATCCCAATTTCAATATACCAGGTGAGATAGAATTATTGCTAGGCGCAGATATTTTCTGGAAAATACTATACAACCAAACCATTAAGTTAGGAAAACATTTACCGATGTTACGTAAAACTGCTTTAGGATGGATCGTGTGTGGATCTCTAAAGCAACCTTCCAAAATTGCCAGTTGCAATTTCGTCACTGCTCAATCCCTTGATGCTGATGTCAAAAGGTTTTGGGAAATTGAGGAAATAGAATCTTCTATCAACCTTACTGAAAATGAAGAATGTGAAAAACATTTTCTTGATAATTTTTCTAAAACCGGTGAAGGTCGATTCATAGTGCGGATGCCACTAAAACATTCACCTCTTCTATTAGGCAATTCCAAGGAAATTGCATTAAAAAGATTATTGCAATTAGAATGTAAATTATCTTCACAACCTGAATTAAGGTTACAATATATTGAATTCATGAATGAGTACCAAAGGTTAGGTCATATGTCACCTGTAAATGACAACAATCAAAATTCACCAAACTATTTTCTTCCTCACCACGGGGTAGTAAGAGAGGACAGTCTAACTACAAAGCTAAGAGTGGTGTTTGACGGGTCTTCTCCTAGTGATTCTGGTTGGTCATTGAATGACATTCAATTCACTGGTCCTAGCATTTACAATGATATATTTGACATCATGTTGAGATTCAGAAAACACAAATTTGTGGTAATGGGGGATATCGCAAAGATGTACAGGCAAGTGCTGATACATCCAGAAGATAGAAGCCTGCAACAAATTCTTTGGAGAGATACTCCTGACAAAGAACCACAAGTTTTTCAGTTAAACACAATCACTTATGGTGCGAGTTCTGCCCCTTACTTAGCTGTTAGGTGCTTACGACAAGTTGCCTGCGATAATGAAGATCATCATCCTCTTTCTTCCAAAATCATCCTTCGAGATTTCTATATAGACGATTTAATTACTGGATTTGATGAAGAAGAAACAGCCATAACCACCTGTCGAGAAATTGCAATTATATTACAAGGCGTTCATTTTCCTCTTCGCAAATGGCATTCTAACAGCAAACTCATCTTAGATAATTTGTATCACAGCTCTGAAACAATGGGCATTGTTTCCTTAGGAAAGGATCAATCCATAAAAACATTAGGCATTCATTGGAACAGTCATTTAGATGTTCTATGTTACAAAATTGATAATGAACCGAACGACAAGCCAATTACAAAAAGAAGTGTTCTTTCTGATGTGGCAAAATTATACGATCCTTTAGGTCTCGTGAGTCCTACCATTGTTCTGGCAAAAATAATGTTACAAAAATTGTGGACCTTGAAATTAAATTGGGATGACCCAATACCTCAAGATCTCCAAAAACAATGGTGTTTGTTTCATAAAAATCTCTATTTACTAAACAATCTACGCATAACGAGACACACAATTTGTGATAACAAAACGGTAGTTGAGTTGCATGGATTTTGCGATGCATCTCAGGTTGCGTATGCAGCATGTATTTATGTAAGAAGTATTGATAACCAAACAGTAAAGGTCGAACTTCTTTGTGCAAAAACTAAGGTCGCACCCATTAAGACCTTAACGATTCCTCGCTTGGAATTATGCAGCGCTCTTCTGCTTGCAAAATTAATAAAAAGAGTATATGAATCACTTGCAATCAATTGTAACGTCTTTTGTTGGACGGATTCTGAAATTGTCCTAGCTTGGCTTCAAAAGGAACCTAAACAATTGCAAACATTTGTGTCCAATAGAGTATCTGAAATACAACAATTGACTGTTATTAACAATTGGAGTCATGTAAGGTCAAAGGACAACCCAGCGGACATTGCATCCCGCGGACTTACCGCAAATAATTTGATTTCGTCAAGTCTATGGTGGCATGGACCAGCTTGGTTAAATTGCACAGATGCAACTTGGCCACAAGTATTTAATTTCAATGCAGAATTGCAAATTCCGGAAACTAAAATATTATGTAATTCACTTGCTGTTAGAGGTCAAGAACAATTTCCTTTTTTTTGCTATTCTAATTACAACAAACTTAAACGTGTCACTGCTTATTGTTTAAGATTCTATTCTAATGTAAAAAAATCTCCTGAACAAAGAATCAATGGACCTCTAACGATTGAGGAACTTCAAACAGCATTTTACACTCTTATTAGATTAGCACAAAATGGTGATTTTTCACTTGAAATTCATGATTTAAGGGCAAGAGTAGGTGTCAAAAGGAAAAGCAATTTAGCCGCATTGTCTCCCTTTCTCGATAACTTTGGTCTTTTAAGAGTGGGGGGAAGATTAATAAATTCAGAAGCCACTTACGATGCTAAACATCCTTTGTTATTAAATGGAAAACATATTCTTTCCAAACTCATACTCGAATATGAACATAAAAAATTACAACATGCTGGTCCTCAGCTATTGCTATATCATGTAAAGCAAACTATTTGGTTGACAGCAGGCATGCAAGCAGCAAAATCAGTATGTAAAGCGTGTGTAACATGTTTCAAATTGACACCAAAAATCAATTTCCCAATAATGGCCAATTTACCAAAGGAACGCGTTACAGCAAATTATACTTTCCATACTATAGGAATTGATTACGCAGGTCCCTTTCAATTAAAGAATCATAGAGGTCGTGGATCAAAAACACACAAGGCTTGGATATGCCTATTTATTTGTTTTGTCAGTAAAGCAATTCACATTGAATTAGTGACAAGCTTGTCAACAAATGATTTTTTATGTTGCTTTCGAAGATTTGTCTCACGCCGTGGTAAACCGGCACACGTGTACTCTGACAATGGCACTAACTTCATTGGTGCTCGTAGACAATTGCGGGAATTTTTATCAAAGGCTCAAGACGACATTGTCACTACGTGCAATAATGAGAATGTACAATGGCACTTTATCCCTCCTAACTCCCCACATTTCGGTGGATTGTGGGAGGCAGGAATAAAATGTGTAAAACATCATTTACAAAGAGTTATTGGCGAAACATCTTTGACTTACGAGGAATTTATTACTGTTCTCGCACAAATTGAGGCAACCTTCAACTCCAAACCAATGTCACCTCTTTCCGTGGATCCTCACGATTTATCTCCTTTAACACCAGCCCATTTCCTCATTGGACGCTCATTGATTGGATTACCGGATCCTCATCTGCAACATATCCCAACGAACCGGGTTTCAAGATATCAATTGCTTCAGCAATTTCATCAAAATTTCTGGACACGGTGGTCAAAGGAATATCTAACACAGCTGCAAGGAAGAGTTAAATGGAGAACAAATGGCATAGCTCCAATAGTAGGATCACTAGTGTTAATAAAACACGACAACTTACCTCCAATGCGTTGGCTTCTTGGAAGAATCACCATGCTTCATCCAAGCGAAGATGGAGCGACCAGGGTTGTTAGTGTAAAAACCTCAAGTGGTGTGCTGAAACGTGCATTGACTAAAATTTGCCCGTTACCTATTAACACATCCAACAGTGAACTTGTAAAGTAACCTACCTACCTGTTTGCTAAACAATTGTAATTTACATACCAATATTGTTTTTTGTTACTAAATTTGTACGTAACATTTATAAATTATGAATAATTTTGTTGTTGAACATCATAGTTCAACGGGGGGAGTATGTTCAGTTGATTTGTATTTTTTAAATTGCGCGCGCTTCCACCTACCACGTCGACCAAGTATCAGAAGGAAGGAAGGGGGAGTCAGCGCAGACATGCGTCAGACAATGAACGCGACGCACGACGCAGTACATACGTAACCATTTTTGTAAACAGCAATGTACTATATTATTATAAAACTTTGAAGACAATAAAACTATATTAACCAGCGTTATACAGAACCATTCTATCGCAACACACATCTTAGAGTATCTATAAGCGAATTTTAGCGACGAACCAGGTTATAATAGTTAAGGAACTAAACACTTTTTTAACGAACACGTGACATCATTGTTATATATTTTCAACGCGGTTCGTGGAACTATTGGATGATGGTTGAGAAGAGCGTTTTAAGTTGTCATCCTCTGTTCGTGAAAATTCGGAACTTATCGTGCATTTCGTAATTTCGTAGTTTGAATTTAGAAGGTTATATTATACATATGATCGAAAGGTTGTGTGTGTGCAGGGTGAGTAAACACTATATAGAAGCCTTGCAATAAACAATAAACATTAGGTACATTAGCAATTAAAAAAAAACAGAATTTGTAAAATAATGGAAAACATAGAAGATGCATCAACAACCTCAACTGTCAAAGATTTTGGTTACATCTTCGAGGTATTTGTAATAAAATAAATGTTTTATTTAATTCATTGTGTTTTATTATCCATTTTATAGAAAATAGTAATTAAATGTATATTAATAGGTTAGGTTATGTTTATAATAATCGTATAGTTACGACGTGACCTTGCAAACTTGATAACGATTTTTATTGAACGCACTTTAGAATGTTTGTATATTAAAAACTGTTGGTAATTAACAGGTGGTCAAGATTTAAATTACCTGCTCATTGTGGAGAATATTTAGATACAATAGATGACAATAAATTTTTTCTAATAGTTGAAAATCATTTCCTTCGTCTCCTTCTCGAATTGTGCATAAGTATAGAAAAATATTTTTTGAAGTGACTGTCGTTGTTTCGTTAATATTTTGTAACAATCTCTCTATTATAATAATGTCATCGTCAAATACGATTTCATTTGCTACAATAATAGTAATTTCCGCATTCATTTTCACTTATAAAAAAAAACAATCTCAATAAATTGATTGATTGACACTTCACAATAACATGCAACGGAATAACCCACTTTGGCGAATATAGTTTTTAGTGACGTCATAACATAAACCGCGTTTAGAAAGTAGAAATAGTTGTTCGTCGCTAAAATTCGCTTTATGTTTACAGAAAAGCTCCCAAGTGCTTATGTTGGCAACACTGACTGCCAGTTTAATTTCTTCAAAGCTTAATTTGATTGAATAAAAATTATAAATTTTTCAAACTCTAAAAGAAAACCCTGTACATACATTATTGACGTAATTATTATTACGGTTTAATAAAGGATATTATTATTAATATTATTAGATATTTGAAAATAACAAAACTCAATTTTCTTAAATAGCATGCCCTGTATTTTTCTATCCTATTTTCTTCGTCTAATAAAATACTTTCGTTTTTATTAAATTGTCTTACACCTGTCTGCGATATTTTCTGAGATTGTGCTTGGTATGTAAAAAGGAGAATAATTTGCGAGATTTTTATTTCTTTCCTTCTCATTGGATGTTACTGTAAAAAAAAAATCTCTGATTGTACCACGTATAAATAGGATTTTTTTATAAAAACTTTTTTTTTTATTTCTGGACCAAGGCAACTGGGAAGACGAAAAAAGTGTTAAAAATATTTATTAAGACTACACAATAAAAAATTATTAAACATTTTCTGTCTCACAATATCTGCTATGAGTAACACGTACATACAATGGTGATGGTTTGAGTTTAACTCCTTGTTGAATGTACTTTAATCACATCGTTCATGGGTGGACGAAAATCTCTGTTGGGTATTTCTTCAGATATATATGCAGATATGTCAATACTTCCGTTTTGGTAATCATATTTTAAGCCAATATAAATCTTCAAGGAATCTTTCTGGATGACAGAGTATCTGTTCAACAACTGATGATATTTCTTCATGAAAATTTGGTGCAATGCTTGATCAGCATTTGTATCACCGCTTGCAATTTCTATAATAATACCTGTCCCATCTCTTCTAACGATTGCTAAATCTAGACTGTACTTTCTGCTTTCTAAACAAAACGCTTCACACAATACATCTTTAAAGTCATTCGCATTTTTAAATGCAAAAGCAAAAAGGACACCTTTAACTTCATCGTGTCTTGATGCCGGTTTAACGCTAAACAGATCCAATACCGCATTCCCAAGAGACTTAATTGTCTCAATATTTCCACATAATGCCTTTAGTGATTGTAGATATTTAACGATAGTGTCATCGGATATGTTGAACTTGCTTTTATAGAATTGTGCAGTAAACATGTTATTTGTTATTTCATCTTCGACCTCTAAGTTTGGAATTTGAAGACTTATTGTTCGGGCAGATTTCTTAATTACATTAAAATATCCACGATCCCTTAAGTAATGAAGGAACAATTCTACTTCAGAATCTTCAGGTTCTCTAGAGCTGCTCAATACAGCTCTCAAACGTTGTACTTGTTCTACACTCATTTTCTTACATGAGTTACTTACAGATATTACTTTTTCACTGTACATTTTCTCAAATTGCTCTCGAATTTTCTTATATCCAAAGAAATTATCCAGCTTGTCTACACCATATGTTTTAATCCAATGAAATGTTGGTTTGTAATCACTACTCGATGGATTTGAGTTTCTGTAATTCCAACACCATTCTTCAAGGTATTTTAAAACTGAATAGACACAGTATATTGAGGTATTGCTATTTAGAATTCTGTACTCGTTAAAATGGGTTCGAATAACATCTCTGTCTATATACTTGAAGGCTTGCCTAGAAAGCAATTCGTTTATTTCTTCGTCGGTAAATCCACAATAAGTGGAAAATAAATGATTTTCCAGAAATGGATATGTGCTCACGTTATTGGCATAAGGTGATAAGGCATTTTGCATTTGCACACATGCATTTAACAGTGTTCCTGCGATGTTTTTATTATCTTTCAAAACAGGTCTGAGAAAAGATCCAATAGTGTCCATAAGTTCCTCTTCAGACAATGACGTTTTTGACATATGTATCAATTTTGTAATGGGAGCATCAAATTCCTCCACCAATAAAAATGATGGTTTCTGGAATTGATTTTCTAAACAGTTAGACAAATATTCCAAGCCAAATAAAACATCTCTCGTTAGAATTTTTAAGTCTTCATTTCTTGGCTTGCAGTAGGAAGAAAATTCAGTCCTATCGTCAGGATCTAAACGGCTTGTAACTTCATTTTTTAAATAAGAATGTTCTTCAAAAGTTCTCCTCAGAATTGTCGACAGTGACAGAATAAAATCCTCTCGAGATGACAAATTCACATGCGCGAGATCCACAGAAATGATAGGTACTTGCCCACATTTTTCGTAAAAAAAGTTTCTGTCTTGACACTTTCCGTCTTCACATTCCTCACTGGTGTGTTTAGGATTGCACTGACACTGAAATATTTTTAAAGTTTTAAAGAGCTTGAAATTTTTTGTCTGTTCCTCTTCCTTCCTCTCCTTCCATTTTTTGGTTTCTTCGTTCCATTTCACGTTGCATTTAGCTTTCCCCTCTTCGTCCACGTTTATCCCCAGAAACTCCTTTATCATGTTCATGTTACTTGATTTCCCCATGCGACAGGGGGCTACTATCAAGAGTGTTTTCATGTCGTTTCCTTCATCAAATAATGATTTTATATGTAAGGATTTGTCAATAAACGCACGTGATGTCACAACATCATCATAGATGCTTGAGTTAGTATTTATACAGAGTATCTGTAAACAAATGATATACAATTAAAGATCGATGTTTGTAAAAGTCGCATTCCTTTTACACCAAGATAATCTGAACTCACTTTTACTCGAAGTGAGGTAAGTAGAAGCGAGAAAATTGCTTCTCCCCCTTACCACAAAGCCTTCATCAGTAATAAGCGTTCATGTTTCTTCTTAATACTAAAAATTATTTGGGTAAAACTGCACTTTAGGCTCCTAAATATAAATGCCATTGTTAGCATGCTCAGAACTATCAATCTTCTCTGTGCCAGTGATAGCAATGTACGTAAGTGATTATCAAATACCAATTTTTGCAGATTCCATCGGTCTTCTCTTAATTTGTTCATCATCAAAAGCAGTATTTTTTATTTACAATGAAAGTTGTAATTAATAAATCTAATCTTATATTTAACCACAATTAAATTGCAACACCTCTGGCAGTTCTGAGTGTGTGCAAATTTAGGAAACTAATGTGCAGTTTCATTTATAGCGTTTTCGACCGAACCGCTCCAACTCTTAATCAGATTGCTCAAAAATAATCCGCCGAGATCATTGATCGGACCAATATTGCTCTGGAGGAGATACGTAATGAACAACCGAATACATTTGGTTACGAATTGCTGCGATATGAGTATTTTTGTAAGTAATGTTTGCAAAACGAAAATCTGTTGTAATAACCGAGATGTGGCTTCCTAGGTTACTAAAGAATAAAGCTATATATTCGGTCCTAATAGCAACATTATTCATTGATACATGTTTTGTTAATAGTCACATCATTACTTCATTATCTGATGAATCTGACGAAGAAAAATTTTCACAATTGCCAAGTCCATTTTCACAATTAAATTTTCAAGGTTATGTTTTCCAGATCACTCAATGTTGATCTGACTCGCGGCTCAGATCAAAGCAGAGCGCTCTCGATATGCTACTTCACAGAGTGCTTGGTGCAGTCGAACATGTAAATCACACTTCAAGCAATAAAGATAATTACCTGAACACTTTCAGCACGTCCTAGAGCATCAGTCGAAAACACCATTAGTTAAATCCTTAAATTACTAACATGTTATTTACAGTTTTCACTTTGAAATTTTTGACATGAGAACTTGATGAGTTCTCTTCCTCCTTACTTGTTCCATTTAGACAAATGTTCATTTCACACGCTTAGTCTAACCTCAGTGCCTTCGTAAAAGGAACACAACAAAACTTATTCAAAAAAAAAAAACATCACATAACATAACTAGCCTTACCTTATCGTTCCCAATAACATTCCGTTGACTTGGACTGACTGATATCATGGGTTTTTTTCTCGTGCTGCACTCAGCTGTAGGACTCTCTGAACGCTTCATACTATCAACATCAACAAAAATTTTTGTAATTAAATTGAAACAACTAACGCCGGATATCCAGATCTTATCACTGGTTTTTATATTTCTTTACAAAGTAAAATGAACTGCAAAACTACATAATTTCGTACTTACATTCGCGTTTTCGTCACTTCAAACCAGTGTTGCCAGTGTTACCAACCCATCGAGAACGCTTTCCCCCATCCGAGGTTAAAAAATCCCCCAAATGAAACACATATTCCCCTAAAATTCATTTTTATTTACAGATTTGAAAGAGTATCTATTATATTTACTATTTCATTTTCTAAATCATTTTTGTGGTCGTACATCGAAACGTTAAATTTACTTATCATATCAGCAGTAGGTTGGAAAGTTTTACAATCTATATTATGTACTTTTAAAAAATATCTAACGAACATAATTGCTTGCACCATTTCCAACGTCAGCCTATTTTCTAATTTTATTTTTAATTGCATTATAAATTGAAAATGCTCTTTCAACTGTGGCATTGGAAATAGGCAATGAAAATCGTAACCAAAGTAGATACTTTCAGTATGCATTAAATATTTTTCAAAATCAAAATTAACTAAATTATTGTCTGAAATTTTTTGTACTTGACTTGGAATAACTATTTTGTTTAAAAAGTAAAAATATATCTTGAAATAGAACAAAAGGATTAGGCATCATCACTCTGAAACGAAATATTTGTTTTGCAAATTATGTCTAAATTAGTTTTCAAAAATACTAAATATGTCTTATACGCGGGCCGACCTATAATATCAACTATTTGTTCGGCTGTAAAACATTTATCCTCTTTTTAGCTTTTTTAAAAAATTCATACAATTCAGACCATAGGTTTAAAATTGTTGAAATAGCGTCATGTCGAGCTAACCATCTTGTTCCTGATAATTTCGTAATTTTTTTTGGATTTTTATCGTTTAAAGCTGAATATAATTTTTTATACTCTGATATTCGCTTAGGACTATGTTAAAAATAATTATGTACCTCTCTGACAAAGAATTCTAATTGCCTTGGAAGGTCTCTGCAAGCATTTTCAGCGCACAGATGGAGGGAATGACGTGCGCATTTTACAACAATTATGCATTCCCACCATGACATTAGCACCATCCACACCAATGCCAATTAAATTTTTTACTTGCAAATTATCCTTAGCTAACTGGTTGGTTACAAGAATATACAGTGCTTGAACATCACATTTTTCTACTAAAATCAGTCTATAAAAAGTGGTCACCATTTTACTTCTATTTGAAGAAAAATATTTTATCATGAGACATAAAATTTTGTCACTTGCCACATCTGTGCTTTCATCTATGATTAATGAAAAAGATGAATTACCAATATCCTTAATTAAGCTATCGACCATGCAAGGTGCAATTACATTTTTTAATAACATAGCACATTTTGTTCTGTGCATTTTAAGATTACTTAAAATTTTAGAATTTGCGTCAAGCTGAGGTAATAACTCACATAAGTGATCCACAGCAGCAATTGTGGAACGTTCTGCGATGAAAATACTTAATTTTAACTCGGCTACTTTGCTATCATTTGTTTTGTTAGGTGTAAAATTTAAAGTTCTGCATGATTTTGCCTGGACATCAAATGCTACTTTTTCTGGTGTTTTTGTGATTTTGCACGGTTAACTAAATCTTTCTTGTGAGCTGTTAAGGCGCACTTACAGTACTTACAGTAGGCTTTGCTCGCTATACCACTGGGGTCTGGTCCAAACCAATCTATAAATATTAAAAAGAAACTTATAGGCACAGTTTAAATTAAAATTGTATGCCAACACACCTTTTAGTAGAGAATCATGCTCCCAAGTTTTGGAATAAGTTTGCTGGTACTTTTTCTTCTCTTTTTCCGACATTGTGAATCTGTAGCAACAATAATAAATAAAAATTAAATTAACGCCTTCATTATCTTAGGAAAAAATATGTAGCACTAAACTTACCTTGGACGTACTATTAGTACGATTACTAATTAATAGTATTTCGATTCAATAAGACTCAATAGCACAAGCAAACACCAAAATTTCAATTCTAACTGTAAGCCGTCAGGTATTAAATTAAACGGTTAGAAACGGACTTTTTTTTTCAAGAAGGAAAAAATGATACCTAATTGATTAAAATAGTGGTGCGTTGAATTTTTTAATGTGGGGATAAAACATAATTAGCGGGAAATAATCTGATTGGATCAAACGCAAAAAAATCATCTTTGTTTTCTTAGTTTAGAGGGAAATGGATTTATTGCTTTTCTAGTTCGCTTGATTTTATTATTTACGGCATGATGACCTCTTCTAGTCCCAAAATTGTTACGTAGAGTAAAGAGTAAAGAGAGAAATAAAATTTGATTTTGATTGTTTTTATTTTTAACAAATTTAATAATGAAGTACTTACATAAATTTCGGACAAAAATTAAATTGTTGTTTTATTAGTTTAACGACTAATAATACTCTACTAAAGTATCATTATTTTTTAATATTTGAATAAGGAATTGAATACGTTCGTTATCATTATCATTGACTACGTATACACGAGAACTAACTACAGTAGTTATAACTACGGACGTTATAACTACGATTGGTTAAGAGCGTGTATACGGGTTCCTACTACCGTAGTTATTAAAACGCTGCAGTTACTCTACTACACTTCGGTCAGCCATAGTAAGTAACAACTTCGGAGTTATAACTTCGCTTCTGTACTGTATACGGGTAATTTTTGGCGTTACCAACAAACGAAAGAAAAAGTACACTAAAGTAAACACGAGAAGTCAATAGGGAATCTTGTAAAAATAACACGGAATGTTGCACAATTTAGTTCCTATCTTCACTCCGCAGTTATTACTACGGTTGGAGAGATTTTTGTTTGAAATGTGCATACGCATTGGTTACTACCGTAGTTCTAACTACTGTATTTATAACTACGGTAGTTGTTTAACGTGTATACATACTCAATGACGAAATGAATTGTTGTGAGATGTTGAAGAGCGCCATCTATTTCAGTTTTTTTTTTTTTAATAATCTGTTGACCATGTGGAAGGCAAATAATTTATCTTGTCACTGTTTGTTTGAAATTATTAATTTTTTAAATTTATAAATCTACTGAATAATGCTCTAAAATCGATTGCCTTTTGTTTTTTAATTTTATTACAATTTGTTTGTGTTCATTTTTGTTCATTTGTTTTTTTTTTGTTATGTCACTTCACAGTTTTTTTAATTTATTTATTAATCTACTGTACTGTGATATAAAATCGATTTTCTTTTGTTTATATTATTCGTTTATTTCGTTTTCTTCGCTTTTTCATCGTTTTTTTTTTTTAGCTTTTATTTCGTATTTTTAAAAAATCTATTACGTTTCTTTTACTTTCTCATCGTTCTTTTCATTTTCTTTTAATTTGTAAAATTATTAGTCTGTTAATCATGAAATCGATTGTCTTTTGTTTATATTTTTTGAATTTCGATTAATATTTTCTTTGTTTTGTCAACGTTCTTTCCAGATTGTTACTTTTTCAAAATTTATTGTTAATAGACTAAATTCGTTCGTCTTTTGTTTGTTTTTTTTATCCTTTTGTATTTTTGGTGAATTTTTTGCGTTCTTTTTTTAAAAAAGGATCGCTTTACCATTTTAGTTTCCTTGACAACTTTGTTTACGTATTTTCACTCCTACGAAGCTATCAATCGATGGTGAAACGTAAAGCGATGGTGAGAAATTTAAGTATCCGTTAAAATAATAATTTATTATACAATTTGCATCGGACAAGAAACTACATGTTTCTTTTTTAATTTATTCCTGAATCTAGTAATAAACTGAGGGATTTTCTTTGTTGAAAAGAGATTTTGTGACAACTCTTGAGAGATTTCTGTTTCTTGCGCGTTGGTGACACTGCTTCGAATGGGTTGGTAACATTGGTCATCTGACATGTGGGTAAACTAACCTCAATTTTCATCTTGTGCACACGTGAACGTGTTTTACGCAATAAAAATGACCACGGAATTCAGTGAGGACTCGGAAGATGAAATCGACGAGCAAAAACACGCTCGCCTCATAGAGAACGTCCTCAATTTGGACACTCAACAACATGTGAAGAAACCCACACGCACAGAACCTGCCTTGCAAGTCTCCGAATTCAATTTGGTAAAGTCGATAACTGGTGGCAAAGGTGCTGTGCGCTTGCAGGATTTAACCAAACCACTAGGCAAGCGCGCACGAATCAGTGATAAGAAAGCAGAGTTGAAGTCGCAAACTCTAAGTAAGCCCTTGGAGAAACCTCAAGCGGAACGTATAAGGCGTACCATTGCATACACGAAGGCAACCCTCTCATTAGATCGATGGGAACCTATAATCACGGCGAACCGTGCAGCCGGGTCTCTCTCATTCCCCCTCAATACAGATACAGATTTAAAATACAATCCGGACGTGAACACGGGCTGGCGCTTGAAAAGCAAATTGGAGCAGGAAGTTGAAAAAATAGACCCGAGCACAGAAACTTACGAGGTCGAAGCAGACGACGATAAGTTTCCGTTGACGATGGAGGAGATGACGGAAAGACGGAAGGAGTTTGCGAAGCTGCGCAGGCACCAGAGTTACAAGGAAGCGAAAGCGCGCATGCAGAACAAAATCAAGAGCAAGAAATACAGGCGGATTTTGCGCAGAGAGAAAATCAAGCAGCAGATGAAGGAATTTGAAGTGTTGCAGAAAACCAATCCGGAGGAGGCCTTGAAGAAATTGGAAGAGATTGAGAAGGCCAGGGCCGAGGAGAGAGTCAGTTTAAGGCATAAGAGCACGGGGAAATGGGCGAGAAATCAACAAGTACGGGCAAAATATGATAAAGAGGTAAAGAAAATTGATGATTAGATTTAATAGAAATTAGAGAACGTCAAAGCATTCGGGCGCCCCATCATATCAAATAATTAATCGCGATTGCCTTCATATTATACCCCGAAAATTATAATATTTATAAACATTTTGATAAGTACAAGTACTTGAGACTGTTAAAAGATGGTGCACGTTAATTTAGATTTTTTCATTAGATCTTTATCACTAACAAAAGAAAATCGCGACTCATTTCGTTGTCAAAACTTAAGTATTTGGAATTATTTTTCAATCAATAGGTAAACCACTTTTTGATAAGTAGAAATACATGTTGCTGTTAAAAGATGGCGCAAGTTAATTTAGATTTTAATCGAACATTGGTACGCGCATGATGCGATGCCAAGTGAAAGTACATATTGATTCTAAAAGGTGGCGCACGTTAATTTTTAAGAGAGTGAAAACAAAAAAAGATTTGAAATGTAAAACTTAACAAACTGATATTTCGCAGCAATTCTTTTTCAAACTTAACCTGGCAAAGTCACTACTCTTATTTTTAAGCGGAACTTAAATGTGGTATTTTGTCAAAATATAAAATAAACAAAAAAATGTAAGTGATCTAGTAACAGTTAAATTTGTTGCCAGATATTTTATAGGCAATGTCGCAAACTTGTTCACAAAATGTCCCCAAAAGGTGCCAGTTTTTTTCTAACTTTAAATATGAGATAAATACCCAGTAAACTCTTTTCCAATTTAATTCGCCCGATTCGCAATAAAACGGGGCGAAAATGAATCTTATTAAAATATTTCTTAAGCAAAAAAAAAAGATGAAAACGAAAAACAAAAACCCAAAAATGGAGTAATTTTGAATCAGGTGCGATCGTCCCCCCTCCCCCCTGCACCCCCCAAAAAGTCATCTAAAGCATGCGTATAACCTATATTAAAAAAGTCGTTATTGTTGCAAATCAGTTTAAAAACAAATCGATTTTTTTCAAGTGTACTTTACGATCGTATTTGTTTACAATTTTTAACACTGATGAAAAAAGCACCACCCCCCTCTTCCCCCGAAATGTACTTTTAGGATCGCGCTTGCTAAAAATGAAGGCAAATTTAAAAGATTAAAAAAAATTAAAAATAGGTTTATTATTTTACTGGGACAACGAAGAAACTAAGAAAAACAAAAGACAATCAAGTACTATATATTTAAAATTTGGAGAAGACGTAAAATTGAAACTTAAAACAAAAAATCAAGGATCAATAAAAGTACGAAGCATAATTTAAAAAAAAGAGAACGCACGAAAATTAACAAAAACAAACGACGCTCGCTCTGCGCAAAAATAAAAAACAAATGACGAAAAAATTTAAAGAAATTTTTCTTTTTTTCCATTTTCGCGATACAATCATTCTTATTTATTCAGTGAAACAAAAAAAATCAACACAAAAAAAGAAGTTTTCGGATAATAAGCAAATAATAATAAGAAAAAACAAACGACGCAAGCTTTGTGTAACAACAAGAAACAAAAGACGATAAAATTCGTTTGAAACTTAAAACAAAAAATCAAGGATCATTAAAATTGCGAAATTAAAAAGAAATTAACAGTGAATGAAAAAACACAAAAGACGCTCGACCTACGGTGAAAATTAAGCAAAAAATAAATACAAACGAAAATAAACAAAAACAAACGACGCTCACCTGCGTAAAAACAAAAATAAGCAAAAACAAATGACGCACGCTTTGTGTGACAACAAGAAACGAAAGACGATAAAATTCGTTTGAAACTTAAAATCAAGGATCAATAAAATTACGAAATTAAAAACAAATTAACAGTGAATGAAAAAAAAACAAAAGACGCTCGACCTACGGCGAAAATTAAACAAAAAATAAATACGAACGAAAATAAACAAAAACAAACGACGCTCGCCTTGCATAAAAACAAAAATAAGCAAAAACAAACGACACATGCTTTGTGTGACAACAAGAAACAAAAGACGATAAAATTCGTTTAAAATTTAAAAGCAAGGATCAATAAAATTACGAAATTAAAAAGAAATTAACAGTGAATGAAAAAAACAAAAGACGCTCGACCTACGGTGAAAATTAAACAAAAAATAAATACGAACGAAAATAATCAAAAACGCTCGCCTTGCGTAAAAACAAAAGACGAGAAAATTTAAAGCAATTTTTCTTTCATTATTGTGCCATTTTCGCAGTGCAATCATTCTTATTCAGTGAAACAAAAGAGAAATCAACACAACAAAGAAACAAGTTTTCGGAAAAAAATAAACAAGGAACGGAAAACGCTCGACTTGCAAGTAAAATTAAGAAAACAACAAATCGGCAAAAACAAACGACGCAAGCTTCGTGTAACAATAAGAAACAAAAGACGACGACAAAATTTGCTTTGTTTTTCTTTTGCCGATTCTTTTACCGTTGTCCCATTTTCTGCCACAATCAATCACATTCAGCAAAGAGAGAGAAAATATGCCAACAACGAAATTTCAAAAAGGAAAAAAAATGCACAGAAAGAAAACAAAAGACGTTCGACTTGTGAAGGTAAATTAAACAAATAACGGAAACGAAAGAGAGTGAAAACAAACGACGCTCGCTTTGTTCAAAAAAATTAAAAACAAACAAAAACGTATCAAAAAATGTACCTCAAAATGCTCATATGTAGACAAGTAATTTCAGTTGTTGGATGACGCATATTCATGTCAATGCAAAAGGATGTTTTGAAAGCAACAATAAAAGAATATATTAAAATAAATTGTCTGAATTCAATCCCTTCACATAACCTAAACTTTATCTTCTGACAGTTCTTCCGATGATCACAGCACTTGTACAGTTCAATCTTTTGTTTCCAAGGCTGACTCGAAGTAGGATTTTGTTTATTTTAAGCGGGAAATATAAACTTGAAATTTGATATATGCAAATTTATGAAGCGTGTAATACAGAGTTGCCAGGTCGAGGGTAATTTTCCTTAATCTGGGGAAATTTCTCTAGACTTCGGCGTGAAGCATTTGTAAACGACCGGATGCCTAGACGTTCCCTTGTTTTAATAGTAAATTATTAAATTGCCTGTTTTATTTGTTTTTGCAGAGCAGGAAAGTTTTAGCGCAACAGTTGGCGGTGAGTAAGGATTTAACTCAAAAAATACAGACACACGACAGCAGCGATTCGGAAAAGGAAGGCGAAGAATTGACTTCTTCGGCAAAAGCCACAGATAAAGACAATTCAAATCCGTGGACTAAGACCATAGAACCCTCGGCGGAAATAAAAGACTTCGTTAGTGGCTATCGCAAATTTTGGGAACGGGAAAACGAAGAGAATAACACAAAACAAATAAAAATCGAAGACTTGCGAATACCTGCCGATGAGGCTGAGGTGCAAGAGGACCATATTGTTGCAAACGAGCAAATCTCTGCGAAAGAAAGAGAGAAAGAAATTAAAAAAATTGAAAACTTAAAAGTACCCGCACTTAACGACAATTTAATTAAGCAAACCTCTGCAAAAGCAAAGAACGGGAAAAATAAAAGCGAAACCAAAAAACGTAAACGAAAAAAGATGGTCGAATTAAGTCCATTTGGCGCGTGGGATGTAAGCGTTGTGAACACCGAGCGATTCATAGACGACGTCTTCGACGATTTAGAATACAAGCTAAAGAGCAAAACGAATAAAAGATTGAAAGAAGTTTTAAGAAAGAAACTCCCAAAGAAAGACGGGGGTAAAAAAGGTAAGGCACCGCAGAAACCGAAGTCAAAAAAAGCCGACCTGAGCTTACCCAAGCAAGTCAAAAAGGTCGTCATAAATGAGGAATTATTGGAAAAACACGGGTCTAACGATGATGGGGCGAAAACCAATGATTTCAACGTTTTAAAATCGATAATCGAGAGTGAAGAGCCTAAGCCAAACGAAACAGAGGTCCCTAACGTTACGGCCAAGGCAAATCCAGTAAATTTAAGCACCGAGCTTCCAGACGTGTTGACTTTGGATGACAATGAAGAAGAAAGCGACCAACGTGGAATCATCGCTGAGGCTTTCGAAGACGACGACATCATAGATGAGTTCATCAAGGAGAAGCGTGAGGACATCGATAAGGACGCACCGCAAGACGTGAATTTACTCTTGCCGGGTTGGGGCGATTGGGGTGGGGCTAACATCAGGCCGTCCAGGCTTAAGCGGAAGCGATTTATTTTGAAATTTCCGAAAGAGATGCCGAGGAAAGACAAGAACAAAGGCTGCTTGATCATAAGTGAGAAGGGAAATAAGAAAATGAAGCCCCATTTGGTCAACGAATTGCCGTTCCCATTCAAATCGGTTAGGGAATTTGAGGCTAGCGTTAGGGCCCCCATTGGTAATACGTTCGTGACGGAAACTGCGTTTAGGAAATTAACTCGGCCCGCGATTACCACTAAGTTAGGCACTGTTATACAGCCGATGTCTGAGGACGTTTTGTTGAAGCAGAATCGAAAAGTTAAGAAAAGAAAACGCAGTTAAGTGTACCTAAAAAGTTTGGCTTACAAAGAACTTATATATTCTTAAGCGCTTCGAATTAAATAAAATAAAAGTAGAAAATAGTTTTTTTTTCTTCTTAATATTCAATCAACAGTTTTGCTAAATTTTATGAAATTTAAATTTGCCGCCATTTTAAGAATTGGCATCGACGAAGCCGGATCTATTTCACTTTTTTTTTTCTATGGGCAAAGCAAATTACGTTCTCCTCGCCTCAAGTTGAAATTAAATTAAACAATCCCAAGAGTTGTTTGATTTAATTTAAATAAAAAAAAACTCGAATAATTACATCACGGATTAATTTGTTCAAGTTGGTGCACCTGATAAAATTTAAAGTTGATTAGATGGCGCTGCGATCGAGTGCGTTCAAAATGTCGACGTCAGCTGTGAAGATCGCGCGATGTACACGAGTTATTCCTTTGTCGTTGTCCTGTTAAATTAATGAACTGTCAGTGAATAAGTGTTATTACCCCGATAATAAATCAAGATGTAAGCATGGGCATGCGGGAAAATGTCCTCGACGACTCTTGGTACAGTTTACATAAATTCGCAGTGTGTACCTCTTCTAAACGAGAATCTAAATAGAATTGCGGTGTTATTTTCGGCGCAGCTCGTCGAGAAGAGCGCTCAGGAGCACGATGGGGTCACGAAGTACGACGTTACTGCGCCCGTCGCGGAGGACCGACTCGTCAGCACCGACTTCTTGGCCCGTGTGCAGGTAGGTGCGAATGCGAAATTCGTTGTGGGAATGTGGGGCGGACGTAGTCTGATCTCCGGAGTTCTTTCTGGCTTCGATTCGAAACGGATCTGACCCAACTTTTGAAACGGGGACACGTCGAACTCGCCTTATTATTGACGGTTCGGTAATTCTTGTTTCGGTTAAATAAAATTTAATTGTGCAACGTCCAGCCACAGTTCGAAAGTATTGTAGGTGAATTACCCTTGCGTCGTTTTTATTTCTAAATGTTTACCTCGTTTGTGTCTGATTGAATGTTAAGAAACAAATTGCATAGTAATATACCGGGAGATCATTAAAGACGGCTGTCTATTATTGAAATTGAGGTTATGATATTAATTCATTTTTTTTTGAGGTTATGCTATTTCATACATTAGGTCGACTGAGGCTGGCTCACATTCGCAACTAACAATCCACGGCCAACTACGAGAAGAAATTTCAAAAAAGCACATAACGTGACATCAAAGATGCCCTGCATCAATATGTCTTCAATTTGACTGTTTTGAGGTTGTATTTCCTCAATATGACAATAGATTTTTGTCGATCGTCGTTTTTTTGCGGAAAAACGTTGTAGTGTAAAGAAATTTTGTAAATTCAACCAGTTTCGGCTAGAAATAGCCATCATCAAGAGAAGAAACTTCGAAAATCTGCTTTGTATTACAGACCTCGGACCTCCCCGCGCATAATTCAATAACGTAACCAATTATCAATTGATTTTAATTGTTTTAAACATTGCGGTTGCCCTGTATACAATGTCGTAAGTCGATCTGGATTTTCTAAGAAATTTCTCGACTTCGTATTTCCTCATTTTCATTCGGATCGTGGTTAATTATGAATTAATTGATTGTTGACTAATTAATCATTGTTTGTTTCTCAATTAATTGATTGTCGACTAATTAATCATCGGTTGTTTTTCAATTTTTTTGTTTGTTTTTGTAGAATTCTTCAGTTAACAGTCTTTTACATTGTCATTTGTTTTTTTCAACAAATCGATAATTCCTTTGCGGTAATTTGTAAACAATTGAAATCGAGGTTAGATCCTTACTTATGTCTTAGACAATGATCGTCTTTTTTTTAATTTTGAACAAAAGAATTGGAAGTTCGTTTGTTTTCCCTTTCTCAAATTGGTTTTGTCGAACAGTTTGACTTGATGTTGTGCAAGAGATTTTTCGGCGATCGTCATTTGTTTTTCAGTTGAAATTTTTTTAATCCCTATTTTAGTATTGCTTTCTTTCTTATTCTTTAGCTTTTCTAGAACTGAATTTAATTTGACATTTTTAGTGACGGTTATATCTCAGCAAACGATCATCTTTTTTTTTTTGTTAATTGTAAAATGAATACGAAGTTCGTTTGTTGTCCGTTTTCTCAAAATGCTTTTGAACAGTTTGCTCCATGATCGTTATTTGTTTTTCAATTAATCGATAATCTCTTTGCGGTAATTTGTAAACAATTGAAATCGAGGTTAGATCCTTAGCTTTTTTTTAACGCACATTTTATTATCGTTTTCTTTCTTATTTTTTACTTCAGCTTTTCTAGAACTGAATTTAACTTGACATCTTTAGGGACGGTTATGTTATATTTTGAACAAATGAATTGGAAGTTCATTTGTTTTCCCTTTCTCAAATTGCTTTTGTCGAATAGTTTGACTTGACGTTGTGCCAGACATTTTTCGGCGATCGTCATTTGTTTTTTTAACCCCTATTTTAGTATTGTTTTCTTTCTTATTCTTTAGCTTTTCTAGAACTGAATTTAACTTCACATTTTTAATGACGGTTATATCTCAGCAAAGATCTTTTTTTTTTTTAATTGTAAACAAATGAATACGATGTTCGTTTGTTGCCCGTTTTTTTTTTTTCAATTAATCGATAATCTCTGCGATAGTTCGTAAACAATTGAAATTGAGGTTAGATCGTTTGCTTTTTTTTAAACACATATTTTATTATCGTTTTCTTTCTTATTCTTTACTTTAGCTTTTCTAGAATGTAACTCGGCGTTTTTTACTGACGGTTATACTTCAGTAAACGATCGTCTTTTTTTTTAATTTTGAACAAGTGAATTCGAAGTTCGTTTGTTGTTTTCCGTTGTTTCAAATTGCTTTTTTTTGAACAGTTTGCTTTGACGTTGTGCCAGACATTTGTCGTGTCATTTGTTTTTTCTGAATTTGTAATGACGGTTGTGTCTCAGTAAATTGGTCGTCATTTTTTTCTTAATAGTAAACAAATGAATTCGAAATTCTTTCGAAGTCTGTTTTCTCTAACTGGTTTTGAATAGTTTGCTGGACGATCGTCATTTGTTTTTCGAATTAATCGATAATCCCTTTGCGATAGTTCGTAAACAATTGAAATTCTTTTTAAATGCATAGGTATTTTATGAAATATTATTTTAAATATCTTTAGTTTTACGAGAACTGAATTTGTAGTGGCGGTTGTATTTCAGTAAATTGATCTTGTCTTTTTTTTTTTTTTGGAAACAAATGAATGCGAAGTTCCTTTGTTGTCCGCTTTCTCAAATTGTTTGCTCGACGATTGTCATTTGTTTTTTCAGTTAATCGATAATCGCTTTGCGATAGTTTTTTTTTTAAACGCACATTTTATGAAAAATTACCTTAAGTTCCTTTAGCTCTGCGAGAACTGAATTTAACTTGACATTTTTTTAGTGACGTTTATTTTTCAGTTTGCTTTTAATTTGATTAAAAATTGCATTTAATTTAATTCGTTATCTCGACGTGAACATTTCGACTTACTTCATTTATTTTACCTTTTTCTAACTGTTATTTTGGATGCTCAGCGCTTGCTTAAAACAAAAATTTTCTGTCACAAGAGTAGATCGTCATTTGTTTTCAACAAATCGACACTTTTTTCCAGTTTTTAAACAATTGAATTTGATGTTATCGTCCCAAACAGTTGTAAAATTTGTAGTTTGATTGTTTTACGTTGACTGTCGTTTGTTTTCCAACAGATCGACACCTTTTTTTTCTTTCTAAGTTTCTAAACAATTGAATTTGACATTATCGTTTTAACCAGCTGCTAAACAATCGATTTGATGGTAAAATGAGAAAGAAAAAACTGATTTTTTTTAACTTCATGTGAACAGAAATTTGCAATTCAATATTTTTAGGTCGACCGTCATTTGTTTTTCGATAAATGGACACTTTTTTTCAGTTTCTAAACAACTCAATCCGACGTTATCACATTAAGTCGCTGCCGAACAATTGATTTGATGGTAAAATGAAAAAAAATTGAATTGGTTTTAATTTCTTGTTAACAGAAATATGTTCATAGTCCGATATTTTTACGTCGACCGTCATTTGTTTTTCGACAGCTTCTTTTCCAATTTTTAAACAATCGAATTTGACGATATCGTCTTAAACAGCTGCTAAACAATTGATTAGGTGGTAAAGTAGTTCGATATGTTTACGTCGACCGTCATTTGTTTCTCAACAGATCGACACCTCTTTTTTTACAGTTGTTAAACAATTGAATTTGACTTTATCGTCTTAAGCAGCCTGTAAACAATCGATTTGGCGGTAAAATGAGAAAAAAACTGAACTGATGTTAATAGAAACTTGCAGTTCATTTCTTTTACGTCGACCATAATTTGTTTTTCGACACCTTTTTTTTAGTTTATAAACAATTGAATCTGACATTATCGTCTTAAACAGCTTCTAAACGATCGATTTGATGGTAAAATGAGAAAAAACTGATTTTTTTTAAACTTCATGTTAACAGAAATTTGTAATTCGATATTTTTACGTCGACCGTCATTTGTTGTTCGACAAATCGAGACTTTCATTTCCAATTTCTAAACAGTTGAATTTCGGGTTATCGTCTTAAACAGCTGCTACTTAAACAATTGATTCTGGAGTAAAATGAGAGAGAACTCAATTGGTTTGAACACAGAAACGTGTAATTCGACCGTCATTTGTTTTTCAACAAATCGACATAGACAATCGAATTTTTGACGTTGTCGTCTTGAACAGCTGCGGCTAAACAATTGATTTGGGATCGTTACCTTAAATGCTTGACTGTTTCCGTTCGAGAAACCGAGAAGTGTTTGTGAAAAACAAATCTTTTCAACGCATTGTTGTTCTTGTTTGCGTGTAAACACACACAAAAAAAATGATTTGCGTAGAAGAGTTAAATATAGGCAAACTTCGAGCGGTCATAGATCAGCAACAACTATTTATAATTTTAAGTATCTGTGTACGACATAGCAAGCGAATCAAAATCACATTTAATTTTTGTTTACCGCCTGGAAGAGTAGCGTTATTTGTTATTATTAAAGTGCTTAACCGGACTTGGAAACAATTCGTTGAGATCTAAAGAGCTGTATTTTGTTTTTTGCTAAAAAATAAGCACATATGTATTTGTTTGTGGTCATCACATGCTTGTTTGTTTAACAATAAAAAAACCGTGCGATTGAATGAAAGTTGGGTTAGACTGTCATTAGTGTGAAAACAAAAAAAATTAGGTTATGTTATTTTGACAATGACAGGTGTGCCTGGTTAAAATGCAGCAATACAGAAAGCAGTTATTGAATTCACTATGTAGGTTTACTTTTTAAATACTTTTGGTGAAGTTTAAAAATTCCCTATACTTATTTTGATAGTTGAGGTTATGTACAGTGAGCCATTTTTTTGTAATGCTAGGGGAGGGGGTGCAAATGTATCATTTGACGTCACCTATGCATTGGAGTTAATTTTGTAAGAGTTTAGACTTTGTCGAATTGCCAATAGAATTCGTCAGATTTATTTTAGGTTCACTTGAAGTAGGATTTTTTTTCAATTTAGATCTTTGCCCGGATATTTACCCGTTACGCCTCTAACTTTTGCTTAATTTTCGAAAGTACCGAACCGCAAATAAGTTTCCAAAAGGAATCTCCAGTTTGGTCCGGTGATTGTCGGTTAAGTGACGACCTCCACGCCAGAAACTTCCGTCTGCCGCGAAAAGAATGTTTCGCGTGACTCCATTGTTAAAAAACACTTTCTCTTTTAATGCCGCTGCTGACACGTCCAACCTTATAATGTCGAATTGATCCGTTTCAAAAACATCAAGCATCCGTCGCGTCGTTGTAAAAAAGGACGCTGTAACGACCATTGTTGTTGGTCGATCGGTCGGTAAATACATAGTATGTAGTAAATAACATTTAAATGCAAATGTCGCCTCGCAAAAACCGTCGAGTTATGCAGCAGTCGAATGCGATGTAGGTGTTAAACGATGGCGGCCGTGTGAGTTTAATTATTAAGCGCGGGATAGACGTTCATCGCCGCTGTCCTCGTGACGTCACGGAGAGATCCGGGTCGGCCGGTCGCTGAACCACCGGCTGACCTAGTGCGCTCTTCTCTTCTTTCCGATCACCTCTGCCATACCACAATAAAGCCACATGTTTGTTCGTCATTGATCACCGTGAAATTCCACACGAAAAAAAAAACATGCATGCCAGGGCTTTGAATGAGGAGAGAACTCCAAAGATTATTCAAAACATACACAGATATACCATGCGATCAAAAATAAAAATGAATAAAATTTGATTTGACCATAAGGACCATCAGTTGTCTGAAGTTGGGTATTTTTTTTTTTTTCTTAAAATAGAGATGGGGCCAAAACGGAAAACAATCGAACGTATAAGGAGGCACGATTTTTGAGTTCGTTGAGCAGCCGTGCACCACGTCACGAATGGAAGTCGCACGTTGTTCGGGTTGGACCAGGATGCGTCTTTTTATAAATTTTAACCTTCGAATTACACCGCGGCTACCTTTCACCGTAAACGAACACGAGCGCGATACCAATTCAACAAACATTACACCAAACGGACGTGCGCCGCTGGCAGGCCGCGTTCATTTCGAGTTTCGACACCATCCGGATGTGAATTATATGTCAATGAAAATCGTTCTCACCGGCGAGGGAAAAAAAAGCGTGTCGTTCGCCAATGAAATGCATTCGATAATTTTTTTTTTTTTTGGCGACTCGGGTAACGGGACTTAAAAAATTGCGACTTTTTCGGTGTTTTTTTTTTTTGTTTTTTTTTGTAAATGCGTGCAATGTCCGGTTGTTGTACCCGACCTTATTGTTTGCTCTTGGTTTACTGATGTGAGATACGTGAAATTGTTATCCATTTTTCTTATATACTCCATTTTTTTTCCTTAATATTGTCAAATGTTTCTGAGGTTGGTACCTTTACCTGAATGTTACAATTATAGATTATTAACCGTCTTTTGTTTTTCTGTTTTATTTCGAAGAATGAAGAAAACATCGTTTTTTTCCTTCAATGAAAAAGAAAAAAGTCGAAATTCGATCGTCTCTTTTTTCCCTGTTTTATTTCGATTGGTTTTTGTTTTTTTTTTTTTTAATGAAGAAAACATCGAATTTCGTTGTTCAGTTTTTGTCTTACGTTTGCAAAAGGAATATACATCGTTTTTTTTTTTAATATAAATTATTGTTGATCATCTTTTGTTTTTCTATCATTTCAATTTGTTGAAGAAAAAAGGTCACAATTTGTTGCTCTTGTCTTCTTCTAATTTTGATGAAAGAATGAAATTATTGATCGTCTTTTGATTTTGTTTTAATTTGGTTGCCTTTTGTTTTTTCTTCTCCGATGGAAAAGAACTCGAAATTAGTTGCTCGTTTTTAGTTTTGCAGTTAACGAAGGAATGAACTTTGTTTTGTTTTTTAATATAAGTTATTGATCGTCTTTTGGTTTTGTTTTAATTTAGTTGTCTGCTGTTTTTCTTCCTTGATGAAAACTTTCTAATAATGTAAAAAGAAAAAAATCGAAATTCTATCGTCTTTTGCTTTTTCTGTTTTTTGTTTTTTAATGAAGAAAACATCGAAATTCGTTGCTCAGTTTTGTATTCCATTTGCAAAAGGAATAAACATAGTATTTTTTTTAATATAAATTGTAAATCATCTTTTGTTTTTTTTTTGTCGTTTCAATTTGATGAAGAAAAAAGGTCACCAATTCGTTTTGCTCTTCTTTTGTTCTAATTTTGACGAAGGAACGAAATTAAAAGATCGTCTTTTGTTTTTGTTTTAATTTGGTTGCCTTTTGTTTTTCTTCTTCTATGAAAAAGAAATCGAAATTTCGTTGCTCGTTTGCTTAGTTTTGCTTTTGATGAAGAAATGAACATTGTTTTGTTTTTTTAATATAAATTGTTGATCGTCTTTTGTTTTCTGTCGTTTCAAAAAAGTCACCAATTCGTAGCTGTTCGTTTGTTCTAATTTTAACGAAGGAATAAAATTATAGATCGTCTTTTGTTTTTCTGTTTTGTTTCGATTGTTTTTTGTTTTTTAATGAAGAAAACATCGAAATTCGTTGCTCAGTTTTGTTTTCAGTTTGCAAATGTCATGAACATCGTTTTTTTTTTTTTATGAATTGTTGATCATCTTTTGTTTTTCTGTCGTTTCAATTTGATGAAGAAAAAAGGTCACCAATTCGCTGCTCTTCTTTTGTTCTAATTTTGACGAAGGAATGAGATTATTGATTGTCTTTTGTTTTTGTTTTAATTTGGTTGCCTTTTGTTTTTCTTCTTCGATGAAAAAGAAATCGAAATTTCGTTGCTGGTTTTTAGTTTTGCTTTTGATGAATAAATTAACATTGTTTTGTTTTCTAATATAAATTATTGAACGTCTTTTGTTTGTGTTTTGATTTCGTTGTTTACTGTTTTCCTTCCTTGATGAAAACTTTCTTATAATGTAAAAAGAAAAAAAATCGAAATTGTATAGTCTTTTGCTTTTCTATTTTATTTCGATTGTTTTTTGTTTTGTTTTTTTTTTTAATGAAAAAAACATCGAAATTCGTTGCTTCGCTTTTGTTTTGCGTTTGCAAAAGCAATGAACATCGTTTTTTTTTTTTTTTGTATATAAATTGTTGATCGTCTTTTGTTTTCTGCCGTTTCAAAAAGATCACCAATTCGTAGCCATTCGTTTGTTCTAATTTTAACGAAGAAATGGAATTATAGATCGTCTTTTGTTTTTCTGTTTGATTTCGATTGTTTTTTGTTTTTTAATGAAGAAAACATCGAAATTCGTTGCTCAGTTTTGTTTTCCGTTTGCAAAAGGTATGAACTTCGTTTTTTTTTTTAATATAAATTGTTGATCATCTTTTGTTTTTCTGTCGTTCCAATTCGATGAAGAAAAAACGGTCATCAATTCTTTTGTTCTAATTTTGATGATATAATGAAATTATTGATCGTCTTTTGTTTTGTTTTAATTTGGTTACCTTCTGTTTTTCTTTGATGAAAAAGAAAAAAATCGAAATTCGATCGTCTTTTGTCTTGCACTCTCTAGAGTTCTAGAATTTTTTTATGTACGTCCTTGAATTAAATAAAGACAATTAAAAATCTATAACTTTACGATTTGTTTCGAAAAAATTAAAAAAAAAAACAAATATTAAATGTCTTTTAAAACAAAATTTTAATCACCGAAATAATTTAAGAAAAATACGCGTTTGTCGTTTGGTTTCGTATTTTCTGAAATACCCGGTATATTTTTATTTATGAGGAATTGCGCTTTTCAAATTTTTCTCTCAAGGTTGGTCTAGGCATAACGCTCGCCCAGCTCTCTTGATGGCAAAGCAAAATGAACGAGTAAAAAAAAAAAAACGTGAGACGCAAAACGGAGATAAAATGCAAATTTCAGCGATGATTTACCGACGATGTGTTTGTTTTTCCGAGATGTTAATGCATTTGCCAGCTCTGCGGAATGTTGTTATTTGCAACCTGTCGCCGTCGAAAAGTGTGGCACGATTTTAAACGCAAACAAAAGCCGGCTGAGCAAACATGTACGCGTAACATAAATTTTCGCGAAATCTGCTCAGATGCAGACTTTAGATTGTTTTTGTTTTCGATCGTGCCTACATTGTTTTACTCCTCTTGACGTAATTGTGACGATTATTTTTGTGAAGTCGCTCGTTAAAAAGAGAACCTAAACGGTTCAAAATGTTTGGGAAAAAAACTCCGACAGTATTTCTTTTTTTTTTATTTTACAATAACAAGCGTAAGTATTCCCGTAAATTTTATTAAAGCCATACGTTGGATATAGGAAAAACAACAAATTTACATGTATTTTCCTTGAAGACATTTTTGCCGAAGTGAAATGTCAAGATTTTATCTTTTACGTAGTAGCAGTATTTCACAACTTTTTTTTTTGTTAGCATAGAATTTTGAAAATCCGCTTGGTTTGTGAGAAATCTTAATAAATTGCCGAGTCATTAATAATATAGATCAGATAACTCACATGAGAAATGCTAAAAGCGAAAGACATCCGTAAACATCGGTTGTTTTGAAGAAATTAAATACATTAGGCGTTTACGATAATTGGAGCGGTTTATACCGCTTTATACCAAGAGCGTTCGGTAATATAGATACATGTACCGAATCGCGTTTGTTAATTGTAATTCATGTACTTGATACATGTATCAAATACATATCCTTTGGATCTGCTATATTAGCGGATCCATTGCGGTAAATGTCAAAGTATATACATTTACACTTGAAAAAGGAAAGTTAAGTGCCATATATGAAAAACATGAAATCCCAAAAAATTAAAAAATCAATGCTGATATTTGCAGCATCAGAATTACTTGACGATAGTGATGAGGAAAATGTGTGTGTACTGACATCAATCAACGATTATTTACGAAAAAAAAGAAAGACACGCATTGCCATAAAAGATTATGTAGAACAAGTGGTACATCGTTATAGTTTAGATGGTGAGTTTACTTGTTAGTTTATTTTATTTTTAATATTAACATAAGCATACATATATATTACTTATGTTTTCAGATTTCAAAAGTCACTTTAGAGTAAGTCGTAGCACTTTTGAGTATGTAGTACACATTTTAGGACCATATTTAATAGAAAAGAATCCAACTGGAATTGGACCTCATACTTACACACCTGAGACACAACTTTTAGTAGCTCTAACTATATTATCAAATCAAGAAGTTTATAGGTAGAGCTGTCATAATAATGGTTGTATTTCTTTCAACTGATCAGATCTGATCACTTACAACTGACCGTAATGAACCTTATGTATTCTGCCATTAGATTAATTGCGCTCTGCTTGGCGAGTTTAGAGCTTGTCGGTTAGTTAAAAGAAATACCACTATTAATTACTATTAAAAATTAATGTTAGTACTGATCTTTACAGAGTCGTTGCCGAAAAATTTGATATTTCTAAATCTACAGCTTGGACGTACTTAACGAAAGTGTGTGATGTTCTTACCAACCTATCATCAAAATACATTTGCTGGCCTTCTGATCGGAAAGCTCAACAAGTTATTCAAAGATTCAAAACGAGGCAAGGTTTTCCAGGAGTATTAGGTGCAATTGATGGGAGCCACATACCCATCACACCTCCAAATAAAGAACAAAATTCATATTGTAATAGACATCATTATCATAGCATAATTTTACAAGCTGTATGTACTGCAGATTATATTTTCACAGATGTGTTCACAGGTGAGTAAAAAACTAACATTAATTTTTACTATTTAAAAAGATTGTTTTTAGGATATCCCGGTAGTGTGCACGATGCTCGTGTTTTCCATAATTCACCATTAGGACGTAAAATAGAAACTGCACCGTTTGAATTATTCCCCAATACTAACTGTCATATATTAGGTGATTCAGCTTACAAGTGCACTACTTATGTATTAACTCCCTTTAGAGATAATGGGCATTTGAGTAGAAAACAAAAGAACTATAATTATAAGTTGTCTGCCACACGTGTATTCATAGAACAAAGTTTCGGGCTACTGAAAGGAAGATTTCGCATATTAAAGCATATCAACGTATATAACACGGTGGTGATTCCTAAAATAATTATTGCTTGCTGTGTATTACATAATATCTGTGTATTACAAAATGACAATGTAATTCTAGAAGTAGAAAATGATACAAATCTGAATCTTATTTGTAATGATCCAGACTCTATTAGTGGGAATTGTAAACGTAATTATATTGCAGATAATTTATAAAAATTGTTTAAGTATTTAGTTCATAAATAAAATGAATATATTTTGTACTAATATTGTTTTATTTTAAGTAGTTAATAAATATGTACAAAATACTGTGAATATTATTCTGATTTATCTTTTAAAACTGCTATTAACTCCTTGAAAATGGACATTTTTTCAACATGACGTTCAGCTTGCTCTTTTCGGAATTCTTTCAACCATGCTGGTTCAACTTCTGTGGTTTTTGCAACGCGTCTTTTCTTTTCTGGTGGCCCTGTCGGTGTTGTTGACCTGCTGCTACTAGAAAGATCCTGCAGATAAAATTTTAAATTATTTATAAAATTAAGTCAGCAATTACTTACCATATCAGTCATTGATGTGGAAGGAGATGTTACATAGCCACTTATATTGCTTGCTATAGCAATAGGCTGAACAGCATGTGAATTCCCAAAAATATCATCAAATTTTTGAAAATAAGGCCATGACATAGTTCCTCTTCCACTCTGAGCATTATTATCTTTTATACGCTTGTATGTTTTTTTTAGGTTCCGGAATTTTATGTCACATTGGTCCCCCGTAAATAAATGACCTTTATCCAACATACATCTAGCTATTGAATTCCATATGCTCTTATTGGTTTTGTGGCTAGATTTAAAATCTTGTAAGTGGTCTTCATACAATGATAGCAACAATAAAATTACATCATGTGTCCATTTTGGTCCTGTCTTATCTGCAATATTTTTTGTTATTAGAATCTAATTCAACAATGGCACTTTAAATTATTCTTACCTTCATACTGTAAATTAGTTAAATCTTCTGTTTCAGCTTCGGGTTCACAATGAAGTTCAGACACGTTCGGTTCATTAAGAGGTATTTTTAATAGTAATCTGTTGTCAATAGTATCGTTCATGCACCCTGTGGTTTTGTCTAGAAGATCATTTTAGATAATATTCCTTTAATTTATAGATAGAAAATACATACTGGCTGTATTATACACATATATATTGCCACAGTTGTCAAAAATAACCTCATTTTTTTCATTTGTAATAGGAACTAGCCAACTATCACCTTTCTTTGATGCGTCCATAATTTACTACGATTTACTCTTTTTACTCTTTGTCTATGGATTTACTACTAATTCGATATATCAACTGAAAAATTAATCATACAAAAAACAGTTAGGTAAATCAAAACAAAATAGATCATGGGAAATACTAAAGAAATTGTCATACCGCACAGCACTAACGGCACTAACTACAGGCACTAATAACACTATAAATCTGTAAAACTGTAATACGTAATACGATCGCTGGTAATACTGTTAAGGTTAGGTATCTACTTCCCGCCAAATACATATAAACGTGATATCTGGCAGCGTTCGGTAATTCGATTATCGATCCATTTACCCTGAAGTTATCAGCTGATTACCGCAAGTACCGGAATATTTCTACCGCTCCAATTATCGTAAACGCCTATTTTGTTTAATTTGAGGGAAGTCCAAATAGAAAATAATTTTGTTTTTTTTTTCTTCTAAATAACATTACGAATTAATTATAAGAAAAGTATAGTGTGACTTTAATAAATTTAAAAAAAACAAAAATGTTAATTGCTTTCGTTTGTTCAAATATTAAAGCAAAGCTAATGCTAATAACATTATAAAAAAGTGCTTTAGACATCCCGTCCAAATTCCATGAGAAGACTTCATATAGATTTTAAAAGTCACTCGGTATTAAATATCTCAATTTTCTACTTAAACGGATTAGGATTGGCAACACTGGCCTCAATATTGAAAGACCGTTACAATACAAAAGAAAGCTAGAGTTGATTTAAAAATTTTTAAATTTGCTGCTGATTTTTGTTAAAAACATAAACAAAAGCCGATCGATTGCTTAACATTCACAAGAAATAAATAAAACGTGATAATATAAGTTCGAAACCCTAAACGAAAGATGGTTTAACCAATGCAAGAAACACTAAAAGAAAAAAATGGTCGACGACTTTTATGTTAAAAATAAATTACAAGCGACAAGCAAAGGACGTTTGAAAACACAAATAAAAGACGTTTAACAAATGCAAAAAACACTAAAAAAAATGATCGACGACTATTAAAAATAAATTAAAAGCGATAATCAAAAGAGAATCGAATGTTAAACAAATGCAAGAAACAAAAAAATGGTCGACGATTTGAATATAAGAGAGCCGTTCGTTTTCGTTTGCGTTAAAAATAAATTAAAAACGATAAACAAAAGATGTTCGAAAACACAAACAAAAGACGATCGATTGTTTAACAAATGCAAAAATTGTTGACGATTTTAACATAAGAGAAACCGTTCGTTTTCACTTTTGCGTTAAAAATAAATTAAAAGCGATAAACAAAAGGCGATCGAATGTCTAACAAATAAACAAAACAAAATAATCGACGACTTTTGCGTTAAAAATAAATTAAAAGCGATAAACAAAAGACGATCGACGATTTGAGTATAAGAAAACCGTTCGTTTTCACATTTGCGTTAAAAAATAAATTAAAAGCGATAACAAAGGACGTTCGAAAACAAAAAAAAAGACGGTTTAAGAAATGCAAGAAACAATTAAAAAAATTGGTCGACGGTTTGAATACAAGAGAACTTTCCGTTTTCACTTTTGCGTTAAAAATAAATTAAAAAAGATAAACAAAAAACGATCGATTGATTAACAAATGCAAGAAACAAAAAAATGGTCGTCGATTTGAATATAAGAGAACCTTTCGTTTTCACTTTTCCGTTAGAAATAAATGAAAAGCGGTAAACAAAAGACCGTTCGAAAACAAACAAAAAACGATCGATTGTTTAACAAATGCGAGAAACAAAAAAAAATAGTTCGTTTCTTTTTGCGGTAAAAATAAATTGAAAGCGATAAACAAAAGGCGTTCAAAAACACAAACAAAGTACAATCGATTGTTTAACAAACACAAAAAAAACAAAAAAAAATGATCGTCGATTTGAATATAAGAGAACCTGAAGTTTTCAATTTTGTATTAGAAATAAATGAAAAACGATAAACAAAAGACGTTCAAAAACATAAACAAAAGCCGATCGATTGTTTAACAAACACAAGAAACAAAAAAAAAGTCGACAAGAGAGCCTTTCGTTTTCACTTTTGTATTAGAAATGAATGAAAAGCGGTAAACAAAAGACGTTCCAAAACATAAACAAATGCAAGAAACAATTTAAAAAAATGGTCGACAATTTGAATACAAGAAACTTTCCTTTTCATTTTGCGTTGACAAAAGACGATCGATTGATTAACAAATGCAAAAAACAAGAAAAAAATGATCGTCGATTTGAACATAAAAAAAACCTTTCGTTTTCAATTTTCCGTTAGAAATAAATGAAAAGCGGCAAACAAGACCGCTTAAAAGCGATCGATTGTTTAACAAATGCGAGAAAAAAAAAATGGGCGACGATTTGAATATAAGAAAACCGTTCGTTTTCACATTTGCGTTAAAAAGTAAATTAAAAGCGATAACAAAAGACGTTCGAAAACATAAACAAAAGACGATCGATTGTTTAACAAATACGAGAAACAAAAATAAATGGTCGACGATTTGAAGATAAAAAAATTTTCGTTTCCAGTTTTGCGTTAAAAAGCAATAAAAAAAGACGAATGCCGATCGATTTAGAGTTTTTTCTTCGAAACAAACAAAATACAATCAACTGCCAAACAAATTTACAAGTGATTGTATTCCTCGGAAGACACAAAAAAATAAATAAGTGAAATAACAAAACACGATCGATAGTGGAGAGGAAAACTTTCGATTGTTTTTTCCTCGTTTAAAAAATTTGCTACTGCAAATTGCCAAAACGGCGTTTTTGGAAAAATTAAAAAAAATCGTCTGTGTGGGCATATTGTTGATAAAGAAGAACACGATTTTAATGCTCGATGAATAATGGCTAATTATTTTGTGACAGATATCACCACAAAGTGTCAGATTCAGCTGAAATAATATTTATTTTATACGTACTATTAAATCTTGAGTTAAAATGAAATCACTAGATCATCGGTCTTGATGTCACTAATTTGTCGACATGTCCTGAACTCATTGACTAAAATTGAAATTGACTGAAAAGAAAAGCCACTAGATTGGCAACATTGCGTGTAAGTTTTGTTGATAAAGAAGAACTCGACTTTTTAACTATAGTCGGCGAACGTCGCTAATTATTTTATGTCAAAAGTTACAAGAGAATTTACAGAAGTAACCAAATGAGTTAGGTAGTTAAAGTTTTTATTAATTTTTGAATTGTATTTTTTTTTTTTCTTTAATATTACAATTCATTTCAACTCATTGATTAAACGTTTCACTTGCAGATCGTAGTTGAAGAAAATCTTAACAGATGGCGCCAGTAGAATTAGAAAAATACATAGATGACGCTATTAAATTTTTTGCGAGTCAATTAATGTTTAAAAATAGGTTTTTATTTTTTCTTAAACGCATCAACGCGTCAATTGACAGTTAAGATCTTAATACTGCCAGCCATTTCGATTTTCTTTTGTTTTGGGCGACTAGTAATTTATACAAATTGTCAAAACAAAAAAATCTTTCAACATGAAACACAAAATTTTTTTCTGCGAATAAGGGTTTTGAAAATGCATAGAACAGTGGAAGGAGGAAATTGAAAAATAAAAACAAAATTATTTCGCCTCAAATCGATAGATGGCGCTTTAACATACTGTTCGTATTTAACATAAGAATATAGAATTTCAGCCCTTGGGTTCTCGGTTCTCTGCCGTGTTGAAAGTTTGTACAGTGAACCCGAGAACCGAAAATAAAATTGTTCCGGCTCAAATCAGTAGATGGCGCTTTAACATAAGATTAGCATACAATATGAAAATCTAAAATTTCTCTGTCAAGTTGAAAGTTTGTAGAACCCGAACCCGAACCCGAGAACCGAAGAGTAGCAATCAATGATGGCCGTGAAAGCCTATAGAATACGTCTACAATTTCAGTCATGAGGGTGTTATTAATTTATAATTTTTTTAAATTATACCATGCGATTTTTTTTTAAATTTCTGTATTTATTTAATATAATAAATCATTTCTAATTCATTGTTTAAATATTTTGCTTAAAGTCTTAGTTGAAGAAAATCTTAACAGATGGAGCCAGTGACATTAAAAATCATCATCGATGAAAGTTTTTATTATTTTTTAAACTGTTCTCAAGGATTTCTTAGATTTTTTTGTATTTCTTTAATGTAACAAATAATATCAATTCATCGATCTGCTCAGAAATTGTAATTGAAGAAAACCTTAACAGATGGCGCTAATAAATTAAAAAATTTATATACCTAGATGGCAGTACTAATTGACAATTGTCATTCAAAAGCAGGTTTATTTGTTTCTAATATTTGCCAAATTGATTTAGAATTTATTTATTTGTTTAATTTGTTTAATAAATCATTTAAAGTTATTGTTTAAATTCCTTGATTAAATATTTTATTTAGTTGAAGATAGCGCCAGTAAAATGTAATTTAGAAATTATTTTACGAAAAAATCATCAAACCAATCACAAAATCATTCAATTTCACAAAAAATTAGAAATCGGCAGCACTTTCAAAAAGTTTACAGGGAAAAATATAGCAGCGACATTTATGTAAAGACGTTGAAACTATGATCTTTTAGCGACTATAATCCCCAATTTTAATTTAATCAAAACGTCGCTTTCGCAAATAATTTCAAGGAGCACAAGTTGGATAATAAGAAAAAATATAAACTCTGTAAACATTCAATTTGGTATAAGTTTACAGGTAATGTTGGTAAAGAAAAGCTCGACTTTTATGCAAAACGACCATTGCTAATTATTTTATAACAAAATGTTACAACAAAATAACTAAAATAGTTATTATTAAACGCGAAAGTCACTAAACCAACCAATCAGTAAGCCGGTGGCAATAGTGGTGGATGACTTTCAAGAAGTTTACGGGGAAAAAATATAGCAGCGACATCTACACTATGAGCATAAATGATTGAGGACAAGTTGAATTTCCCGCCTTTCAATATTTTTCTTAAGTTGGTCAAATGTCTAGGCGTGCACTGGAATGCAACGTGGATAACGAGATTATTACTCAATAAAATAGTCCGGTAATTAATTATGAATTAATTTGATCATTTCAAATATCTAATTGCAATATGTATGCAAACGTTGCCTCTGAAAAAATCCGACACTGAACAAAAATTAATTTATTCTCAGGACGGCAAAATACAAGGAGTAAAAATCACTAGATAGAGACGCGGGAAATTCAACTTGTCCTCAATCATTTATGCTCATACTGTATGTAAATACGTTGAAACTATGGTCTTTTAGCGTCTATTACCCCCAAATTTAATTTAATCAAAACGTCGCTTTCGCAAATAATTTAATAAGGAGAATAATAAAGAAAAAATATAAACTCTGTAAACATTCAATTTAGATTTATTGTTGCCATGGAAGAAATAATCGTGCAAAATAATAGGAAAATTACGCCAGTGACATCTAGTATGTAAAATTATAACCTAGAGCACCTTGAATTTGCGCGCCAAATTTGAAACACGACAATTTTTTTTGTATGAATAAAATTTGCCCTTATAACAAAACTGTCTTGTTATAAAGTCGAGTGTAATCTTCAGCTATAATGACGTAACTTGGAAAACAATGGAAACAATTTGTGTCGCTTGTCGATTGCCTGAGCCTATAGCATAATTCCAGTTGTATAGTATAGACCTATCTTCATCGCCTCATAGTAATCTACGCGAAGCGGAAGCAAGAAGAAAATCAACAATGGCCTGAAGGTGTTCTACTATAACGAAGAGTGAAACGTGGTGCGATTTTACCAGAAGCCCCGAGGAGCATCGCCTACGGAACTTAGCTTTCCCCCCCTCTGTTGAGAGCATCTTCAATTTTTTGAGTTGGGAACAGGAAGTCTTGTGCTTGAACTATACTTCTTGTTGTTTGTTTTTTCAACTGTTAGTTGGGAGGCGATTTATTTGATTTGGCAAGAAACAAATGGTTCACGGAATCCGATCCTACATATACATACAGCATACATAATCCATACCATCAAACAGGTTGACGTCATTTGACTCGAAATTTACTGCCGTGAAGTAAAATACCTTAACGACGACGCCAACAAACGGCAGTAAATAATAAGCGCTATAATTACGAGCAACAATGAGAGCGAAGTCATTAAACTAGTCGTGCCCGTTACAAAGTGCTATCTCCGTCGGGTTTTTGTTTGTTTTGTGACTTACGAGCCGCTCCTTCCGTAATTAGATCATGTTTGCGATTGACGCGTTCCATTTAATTCCACCCGTGTACACGTGAACTATTTGGAAGGATTGTGCTCTCGCTCTCGCTATTTTAATTATATCCATAATTAATGTATGATTGATGCAAAAAATAGGCGACGCGTCCTATTACTTTTGGACGTCATTGTATATACATTTACGGCATACGAAATATCTTTGTAAAACTTTTCAGCTTGAGCGTGAATGAAATCCATTAAGTCAGTCTACGATTCGCAAAGCAATTTTTAACGCTCGTAAACCGCTGAATATTTTATGGCGTTTCACTTTGCGTATGAATCGCTTTCGCGTAGATAAAAATCAGAACGGCCGCCACAATAAATATATTCCCCCCGCCACCCCACCTTTTTTTTTTTTTTCAGGGCGATTGTTATGTTATTAGCCAACAATGTAAAGCCGGTATACCTGGAACGTGCGTCATGCATAATAATGGTTATGTAGATCGAGCGCTTGCAAGTTCAAAACCGAGCAGGTGTTAAAAAATTATGCGCATTAAATTGCGTGTATTTATCTTATCAGCGCTTGCCGACAGAAAATTTCAAAAATTCTGCGATGAAGAAAGAGAATAAATAATTATATCCGCACTGAAAACGCATACATTATCATACTCGGTGTGTACATTGCTAGTCAAAGGTAATGGCAACACTTTATGGTTCCGTGTTTAATTAAAAATGTTGCATTACGTTACTGGATCAACGTATCACCAGTGATAACTGCATCGAATAAGCGATAACTTATCAAAGAAATCTGATTATTTTAATTTGTTTCGTCGCCATAAAAAAAAGCTCGACAACATCAAAAGAGAATCAGAATAAAATACATTTTTTTAAACAAATTTTTGTTTCTTATTAGAAAAGTGAAAAAAAAATTGAGTATTTTAAATTTGGCGCTTCGGTTTTAGTTCTAAGAAATTTCCATAGATGTCACCGCTTGGCACAGTCTATAATTCTTTCGAAAAGTTTGGATCGCAACAACCTGCGATCGCTTTTTGACCTAACATTGGCATTAGGACTGACTAAATTGCAACAATTTTTTTTATAATTCTTTCGTTTAATATTCGATATTCGTTGTTGTGTGGTTATAAGCGAGGCACAAATTTCAGTATAGTAGTAACAGATTGTAGTTTAAGAACTTTGATGATTTTGTAGTCATAAGATAGCTTTTGTTTCTTAATGGAAAAGTAAATTTATTTGAGTGTTTCAAGTTTGGCGCTAAGCGTTTAGTTCTAAGAAATTTTCATAGATGTCACCACTTGACACAATCTATAATTCTTTTGTTTAACATTTGATATTCGCCATTTTGTAGTTATGCACAAATTTAAACATAGCGCTAACGGATTGTAGTTCAAAAACATTGACACAGATGTCGCCATTATGTCCTCTTTTAAACAGATTTTTGTTTCCTAATAGAAAAGTGATTCTTTTTGTGTATTTCAAATTTGGCGCTTCGGTTTTAGTTCTAATAAATTTCAATAGATGTCACCGTTTGACACAATCTATAATTATTTCGAAAAGTTTAGATCGCGACATCCTGTGATCGCTTTTTGACCTAACATTGCATTAGGATTGACAAATTGCATCAATTTTTTTTTTATTCTTTCGTTTAATATTCGATATTCCTTGTTTTGTGGTTATAAGCGAGGCACAAATTTCAGTATAGTTGTAACAGATTGTAGTATAAGAACTTTGATGATTTTGCAGTCTTAAGATGACCCCACTATGGTCTTTTTTAAATAGTTTTTTTGTTTCTTAATAGCAAAGTTATTTTTTTTTGTATTCCAAGTTTGGCGCTAAGGGTTTAGTTCAAAGAAATTTCCATAGATGTCACCATTTGTCATTCTTTTGTTTAACATTTGATATTCACCATTTTGCAGTTATGCACAAATTTAAACATAGCGGTAACAGATTGTAGTTCAAAAACATTGACACAGATGTCACCACTGTGTCCTATTTTAGAGAGATTTTTGTTTCGTAATAGAAAAGTGATTTTTTTGTGTATTTCAAATTTGGCGCTTCGGTTTTAGTTCTAAAAAGTTCCCATAGATGCCATCATTTGTCAGAATTTATAATTCTTTTGCTTGTCATTCCACATTCATGATTCTGTAGTTATAAGATAACCCCACTATGGTCTTTTTTAAATAGTTTTTTTGTTTTTTAATAGAAAAGTGACTTTTTTTCGTGTATTTCAGAGTTTGGCGCTAAGGGTTTAGTTCTAAGAAGTTTTCATAGATGTCACCACTTGGCACAATCTATAATTCTTTTGTTTAACATTCGATATTATTTCTTTTGTGGTTATAAGTGAGACACAAAATAATAGAATAATAGAAGAGTGAAAAGAAATTTGTGTTTTAAAATTTGGCGTTTCGGTTTTAGTTCTAAGAAATTGCCATAGATGCCATCACTTGTCAGAATTTATAATTCTTTTGTTTGTCATTCCACATTCATGATTCTGTAGTTATAAGATGACCCCATTTTTTTAATAGTTTTTTGTTTCCTAATAGAAAAGTGATTTTTTGTGCGTTTCAAGTTCGGTGCTAAGGGTTTAGTTCTAAGAAATTTCCAAGATGTCACCAGTTGACACAATCTATGATTCTTTTGTTTAACATTCGATATTCATAATTTTGTCGTTATAAGTGAGGCACAAATTTAAATGTAGCGGTAACAGATTGTGGTTTAAAAACATTGACACAGATGTCGCTACTATGTCCTCTTATGAATAGATTTTTGCTACCTAATAAAAACGTGATCTTTTTGTGTATTTCAAATTTGGCGCTTTCATTTTAGTGCTAAGAAATTTCCGTAGATGCCATCACTTGTCAGAATTTAAAATTCTTTTGTTTGTCATTCCACATTCATGATTTTGTAGTTGTAAGATGACCCCACTATGATTTTTTTGAAATAGTTTTTTGTTTCGTAATGGAAAAGTTTTTTTTTTCGTGTATTTCAAGTTTGGCTCTAAGGGTTTAGTTCTAAGAAATTTCCACAGATGTCACCACTTGACACAATCTATAATTCTTTTGTTTAACATTCGATATTATTTCTTTTGTTGTTATAAGCGAGACACAAACTGTAAATATAGTAGTAACAGATTGTAGTTTAAAAGCATTGACACAGATGTCGCCACTGTGGTCTATTTTAAATAGATTTTTGTTTCTTAATAGAATACTAGAAGTGTGAAAAAAAATTGTGTTTTAAAATTTGGCGTTTCGGTTTTAGTTCTAAGAAATTCCCATAGATGCTATCACTTGTCAGAATTTATAATTCTTTTGTTTGTCATTCCACATTCATGATTCTGTAGTTATAAGATGACATGGTCTTCTTTAAATAGTTTTTTGTTTCTTAATAGAAAAGTGATTTTTTTGTGTGTTTCAAGTTTGGCGCTAAGGGTTTAGTTCTAAGAAATTTCCATAGATGTCACCAGTTGACGGAATCTATGATTCGTTTGTTTAACATTCGATATTCATAATTTTGTCGTTATAAGTGAGGCACAAATTTAAATATAGCGGTAACAGATTGTAGTTTAAGAGCATTAACACAGATGTCACCTCACCTAATCTTCTTTTTAGGAGGCTATGTATATAGAGCTCCATTTCTTCCTCCTATTGCTTATGAATGGAATAGTTATGTATCAAGAAAAATTATTTACGCGCTATTTATACTAATTTTCAATAAAGAATTCAAGTATTTGGTAAATACGCTTACATTAAGACTAGAGACATTAAAATTTAGGCCATTTTCACAAATGTAATTCGTACGAAAAAAAATTGATCTTGTATTATCAAAGACATGCTTTTTTTCACAGCCAACTTAGATTGGAAATTTATTGATTGTCCCGTTTAAAAGTTAGAACAGATAAATTTAAATTTGGCGCTCAAATACTGGAATTCGAACATATTTCAATAGATGGAGCCACTGAGTCTTTATTTTTCTACTTGCGGTTTTTCTTCCGTTTTAAATTTGTTGACGGTATTAAGAACGTAATTTAAAAAATGAAAACAGAAAGAAAATAAATTAGTAACTTGTGTTCGATACAATTAAGCTATTTTAATAAATAAATGAAGCTTGTTTTAAAATGCTTTTAATGACAACGCTTTTTTTGTTGACTTGAATTTATTTACTATAAAATACAATAGTATATTTGACTGTCTTGAGCAGTCTACAGCCAATTTGCATTGCACAAAAAATTGTCCATTAGGCTTACGTGATTGAAGTCCTACATTTGTTTGCAGCCATTTTTTGTACATGATTAAAACTAAAATTAAAAATGTCGTAAAAAGGAGTACAATATGTATAGGGGGGGGGTGGGTCAAGAAAATCATCCTCACAATCTACATACCTCTGTGCTTATTTAATTGAAACCGGACGCTTACATCGAACAATTCGCAGGATTAAAGAGGATTAAATAAAGGAGAATAGTAAAAGGCAAAGGGTGACTCAAGAAATTCGTCCTTCCAATCAAGGTATTGAAACTATGCATTCATCAATAAAATTGTCGTTAACTGCAAAGGCCAAAACATAATCGTTTAAACTTATAACCTAATCAAAGAGTATTACGCCGGAGATAAACAATTCTTCAGATCCGTGATTTACATCACCTGACCTTTTGTTTGAAGCAAGTACAGCACAGTGGCTAATTAACTGACAATAAGTGGAAGCCGTGGAACAAAAAGTATCATCATCGTTAATCGATTAAAATTTCTCATATTTGAATATTTGTGTTGGAATAAATTTGAAAACAAGTCATTGTATGTTTGTTTGCAGCTGATTTCTACTAAGATTATTCGAAATAATTAAAGGTTTCATTGGAATTGTCTCTTACAAGATGCGTAAGTGAAATTCTGCCTCGGCCTTTAACGGCGATTTAACATATTTGATAAAAAAATTGATTATTTATGTATTTACGTAAGAGCAGTTGTTTAATTTTTTTTTAGTGAGTCATAAGGCGACTCATGCATATTGGATAAATTATAATATTATTTCGAAAAATCGTTTAATTAAGCGAGGAAAATAAACAATTAGAGCGATTCATGGTTATGTTTATTATTCACTTCGTTCTAAAAGTTCGTTGTTTTGTTTTACAATCGTGATAATTATTCAAGTTGCTGTATTTTTTGCAATTTCAGAAGAGTACGGTACACGTGCGTTGAAAATATTTTCGCTAATTTACTTCAATTAATTAAATAACACGGAAAAAATCGTAATTTTAAAGATTTAAATTGAAGACGAATATTATCATTTTCTATTTAATTTTCTCTCGAATATCATACTAGATAAAATTGCTTTTAAGAAAAAATTAATTAAAATTTCTAAATTTAACAAATTTGAACGAAAATTAAAGTAACTCCACCTTTGGGTAGTTATCGAAGTTAAAGGAAAGTGGTTCCATCTAGGTGATATCTCTGGAAACTACGAAGATTTGTAAATTATTGAAATGAAGCATCGAAAATTATAATAATTCCGTCTTTGGCTGTGTTTAAAAAAATCAGCGTTACACATTTTAAGTAAAAAAAAAGAAAAAGAGTGATGCCATCTATACAAATATCTGGAAACTACGAAATTTAAATACTTTATTGCCAGTTACACAATTTTAATTAATTTTCATAATTTTCATCTGGCAAGAAAACTTGATTCTATTATTATATCATCAAAGTTGTTTCATGAAACGTTATTTTGGAATTACGTCAAAAAAGCAGTGCCCCGGAAGGCCCCGATTTTTGTGTTCGTGACGTGGAGCTCTCGCTCGCAAACCCAGTTTTCTTGGGTGGTGGCGGTTTTCTCGTACCAGGTGTCATCGTACTCCCAGCCGTACTGGCACCCTTGAAAAGACAAATTCGAAACAAAGCAGAAGAGTATCTTTCGATTGTCATTTTTAATTATCGAGCTTGGAAAAGCATGGAAAGCTTATTTACTACGATCATGTGAATTAATGAAATGAGTTATGTAACCTAACGAAAAAAAATCAAACAAAATTTGCTTCAAAAATTAAAACTAAAAAATATCCGCGAGTGAAAATGTATGGAGCGTTCATAAATGATTGAAAGGCGTTTGAAACTAGCGCGCAGACGTGTTAGGAATTTTTATGAATGAAAAAAAAAACAAATGACATCAAAACGCGAGCAAATACCAACGAAAACAAAAAGGTATCGACGATTACGCTTACTCGATTAAACAAAAAACAAAAAACAAAAAAGAAGAGAAAGAGGCAACATAGAAGCGCAAACAAATACAAACGAAAACAAAAAAATTATTCGATTAGAGGAAAAAAAAAAGCAAAAACAAAAGAGAAGAGAAAGGAACAACATCGAAACCCGAACAAATAAAAACAAACAAAAGAATATCGACGATTACTCGTGAACAAGAACCCAAGAAGAACAATAAACAAACAAGAATTCAAGACAAAAGAACAGAAAACAAAAGAAATTCAATAATTCTGGTGCAGTTGACACATAAAAAAAAAATAAAACACACAAGTGTCAAGTGTTTGTGAGAATAACAAATAAAACATAATCAATTGTTTAACAAACTCGTAGAAAACAAAAAAAATGGACGTTTCTTTACAAAAAAGAAAAAATAACAACAACAAAATTATTATTATTATTATTATTATTATTATTAAAACAAAAAACGGTCGACGATTTGGACATTTCATTTGTTAATAAAAAAAAGATAATAACAAAACACGATCAACTATCAAGTGTTTTGTTTGTTTTCAAACAAATGACGATCGATTGTTCAGCATGCGCAGGAAACAAAAAATAGTCCACGATTTGAGTGTTTCGTATGTGAGAATAACCGCGCTTCCAAACAAAAGACGATCAATTGTTTAACAAATGCGGGACATAAGAATTGAAATATGATTTGGACGTTTCGTTTCTTTATGGAAAAAGATAATAATAACAAAACACGATCAACTGGCAAATGTTTATGGGAATAACCGCGTTTTCGAACAAAAGACAATCAATTGCTTAACAACACATTTCCAGCTCAACTTTAAGCCAAACCTTAAACCCTCAACCCTCAACAATAATTGTTGACATGATCGTTGTTAAGGGTTTAAGCTTCAGCTTACATTTAAACTGGCATTAAACAAACTTTTGTCATCACTGTCAATCAAAACGTCAGTTTTAATTCCGGAAATCATTTCTTCCAAAAATTACCAAAAATGTGTCGAAAATAAATTAAATTTTGAAGAGATTTTTCCCAATAATCAAAATTAAGACATCAACTTCCTTATTTTCAATGAAATACAAGCCCTTGACAGCAATGGTGACCAAAATTTATTGCTCGCGACTGTACAACTGAGCCTAAAACTTTTTCGTCGTGACCTTATTTAATATAGATCCGTTGGAGTTGAGCCATTCTTTAGTAGACTTTCTGAAACAGCTTGCGCCACCTATGTTGTCTTCGATTGTACATAATACTAGTGAAGTCTTTATGGCTTTAGCCTTCCCATAATCTTGATAGCCCGAGCATTCCGGTTTTAAATTGTTTTGTCGATGCCTGACGATAAATAATAATTCAAAATTTAATCTCCAAATGTCAATAGAAATGACAATCAAGGTGACTGCTTTACACCAAAGAGAGTTTCACGATTTTATGTCGGTGGAAAGAGGATGATGTCCAAAATTTGTATCCGCAACTATACATTACAATCAACAGGTCGTAAGTACTAGGAGAAATCGTTTATGCATTTTGGAATTACGTCAAAAAAGCAGTGCCCCTCCAATTTTTTTGACCACGACAGTACTATTGACTGCGAGTGTACATACACAAGCGAATATATTTGCATTACGGATGTAATTTATTCTCTTTGTCACTAGGTTTTTGAAATTCTGCGAATAAGTATTTAATGCGCATAATTTATCATGTTGCGTTTCTTTTGTGCATTCGTATACACACATATAGATAGGGTACAATAAACTGAGCGTTATTCCAGGTATAAATATACGAGTGTGTTTTATTTAATTCTACTACTTCCCCCCGTGTGAGATTTTAAGGACAGCTCCGGTTCGTCGATTGTTTTTTTTTTTTCGTGTGTCAGTTAATAGGCCCCGGTTAGATAGCGAGAAAAAGTCAAATCCGCCCGGCGACTTACTTCCGTTATACATTTTTTTGTTTTCACGTATCAGAAAAGCGGCCGACCGACGCTCTCTTTTCCGCCTCTCTCCTTCTCTCTCCGTCGTTTTCATTCAGCTCTCTCTGCGCTGCGTACGTGTATGCGCCTACCTTTAATCGTTTTAATGTGACTTCGCGTTATTCATTCGTCGGGCTCCGTGTGATGAACTACATAACTCGCTAATAGCCGCAGAAAGCATCCAACAAACAACGTGCGTGCTCCTCCTCGAAACTGTACGGTGGTGAGCGTGTGTGAGTGAGTGTCCAGATCCGTGAATTGAAAATTAGACGGTCGCCGCTTCTCGTTTGTTTCTTAACTCGTTCGCTCGTGTTTTTTTTTTTTTTCGTAGTTACAAGTAGTATTTATTTTTTGTGCCTGCTCCGAGTAATTAATTAACAACTGTTTGTTTATAGTGTAACTTTTTTTTCGTATTTGTTTAGTCGAAATACTCGTTTTGAAGTGTGGAGTGCCGTTTCGATTGATTCGCTTTTCTTTTGTTTGTACGCGCGAAGTATTTCGACATATGCATGTCCTTTTTTTTTTCGGCGTGCAATTGTTAGTTTCGTGTCAATAAGTTGCGGATGTTCCTCCAGCCGGATTCGTTTGTTTTGGTTTTTTTTTTTGTTTTTGTTTTAACGGTGTTCGTTTGCGTATAAACGTGCGCTGTCTATTTTCGTTGTAATCGTTGTAATCCGAGTATGTGCACTGTCGAAAACGACCAGGATACGGTACCATCGAGTAGCTGTTGACCGACAGCGACATGGATAGGAGGAGATCCGGGTTTGTTCAATGAGATATGATTGTTATTGGAGAGGTAAGCAAGTCAGCGCGCTTAGATAGAAAGGCAATTTCTAATTTTGTCAATTTCTATTACGAAATTTTTATTCGCTTAACGTTAAGCAAAAAGCAATTGCTACGTGAACACGGCCTGACATTTGGCCATCTTTTGTTTTTTTTCCTTCTTCTTCCTCCTCGCAGAACTTAAGTCGCTGCCACTTATCAATTGTTTTTTGCGTTGGGTTTTAGCAGACGCGTTCGGATTTCCCATCTTTGGAAAATTTCGCCGTATAATTATAATTAGTTACATTTTATTAATTTGAGAATTCGCCGAGAAGTCGTCGAGTCTCGTGTTCTTCTCCTCGAATTACGTAGTTCTTATTATTACCCGCGAAACCTGTTTTTTTTACATCATTTTTTTTTTGAGACGCATTTAGACAATTTCTGTTTTGTTTTTCCCAAATGGACGTTTTCTCCGGTTTGGCCCGGACGTCGAACGCAACCGAAATAGAAGTGATACAAACCTTGCGAACAACGCCCCCCAAAATATTTGTTTTATTGCGCACTTAATAACTCCGGTATTTTATTCTCCCGAAAAAGGAAGTACGCGTAAAAACACTTTGTTTAGACAAAAAAATGAAATCTTTTACTAATCAATTGCGTTCTCGAGTAGGGCAAAAGCGGCCTCCCAAAAAAAAAAAAAATATAGAGAAACTTGCTCGTGCCAAAAACAAAAAAGGAAATACGCATAAAAATACTTTACTTTAGACTTAGCCAAAAAAAAATGAAATCTTTTACTAATCAATTGCGTTCTCTCCCAAAAAAAAAAAAAATAGAGAAACTTGCTCGTGCCAAAAACAAAGTAAGTTATTCTTCGTAATAATAATTTTTTTATGTCGATGTGAAACTTGAGTGCATATTTGCGAAAACCAAAAAAAAGTTTCGCTTTACGCTCATGGCGATTTTAATATTTTGCTTTGGGGCACTCGTCGTTTGACGCGCGCGTTACTTTCGTAGGGGATTTTCAATAAACATTTCGACCTTCATCGGTGCTTTCATTTCTTAAACGGAACGGATGTCTCCCTCCCTCAAAAGAAATCGCATTAATTCGAAAGTTACGTAACGACGAATTTTGAAAACCCCAATGAAATTTCTCTTCGGTTTCGGCTCCGTTCCTGTCTGCTTCGATTAAATCAAAATCATAATTTAATTTCCGATTAGTGACCGTCCGAAGAACGTGGTGGTTAATTAGGGTAGGCTCAATATTGGACCCCGTTTTTCATTTTTTTATTTAATCATTTCGACTTTCCGTGATTGCCATGCTTTGTTGGGGTGTTTTGAGGTTCAACTTAAATAAAAAATTAACAAAAATTAAGGAACCAGTAATTAAAGTGACACTTCCTCGATGAAAAAATCTTAAATTGAATTCCAATTAGTTTTTTTTTTTTTTTTCATCTTGGAGGCCAGTTTCACTTTCTTCAAGTACAGGGTGACCCAACGATGCGTATTTCTTCTGTAAGGCCTGTGGCGAAAAAATCAAGAATTAAGAAAAAAAATCGATAAAGACATTTATACTAGATAACACGCGGCATATTGTAAAATTATTTTGAACTCTAGAGAACGATCAAAAAAATAACGGTTCGTGGAAACCAATTTTTTTCTAATGGAACACCTGTATATTTTTAGATCTTTGGATGCGCCGCAGTAAGCTGATTACGCGATATACTAAATATATATTGATTTAATTGAACTACTTTCGTAAAACAATTTTTTTCCTTGAAAAATTCTTCAAAAATTCAGTCAATTTGAATATGAATTTCTGATTACTGAGATAACACAGACTAACGAAAATCTAACGCGATATTTTTAGGACTTTGGCCTGTATGAAAACGTGAACAAAATTAAGAAATCTTTTGCATTATACCGAGCAATCGATACTTACGAAACATTCGGTGCCTCATTTTTTTTTTTAAAGGAACGGCCTGCTTTTTATTTCAGAAATCGATAGCACTTAAATGCAGCTTTCTGCTGACTTTAGGTTATGTACCTTTATTTCTAACAGTTTCGTCACTAGAAATTTTCTTTTTACTTTTAGTATTTGAATGGTCGTCTTTTTAAACTACACATCCGCACATCCGATGTCGCCACCTGTCGGAATACGTATTTTTGCTACAAACTTAAAATTTACGTCTGTTAAATCATGATTTAAAAAAAAAACAAAAAAAAGACCGGAGGACAGTTTGGATAGTGCCCCATTGCTCATAGCTTCTACGTCACCAATAAAAAAGAAAGGCATCTAATACTAGTTCTGGGTCTTTATCTTCTTTGGTCGTGGATACAACGAAGTCTGTCAATTACTTAGATCAGGGGTGACCAACCTTTTTAATTAACGGGCCAATTTAAATTTTAAAATTTTTTGGCGGGCCGCACATAAAGTAATACTTATTAATAATTTACAAAACTTTATTTATAATAAACATTAGAATAAAAGTCGATAAAGTAAATTCAATTTTAGAAATGCTTGGAGGGCCGCATAAACATGTTTAACGGGCCGCGTGTTGCTCATCCCTGACTTAGATAATTAGATTTATGCATCAACATGGCCTACTCATTTGACAAAGTATTTCTTAAATTATTTCATTATTTTGTAAGCAAATTTAAGAAATTATCATTGTAAAGAGAGAAAAAAATGTCTACCGAATGGCTTATAAAAATTACTACATTGCTATTTAAAAAAAGTACGGTTGCACAAATATTTTGACAACTAGCAACGCAATTGTTTATTTCATTGGAAATTTAAAATGAGCGTGAAAATTAGAGAATCTTCGCTAATTTAACCGACTTTGTAGCTTTAAAAATAACAGTTAGCAATGGTCGACGGTTCAAATTGAACATCCTGTATACTACCCCCCTCTAGATATGATGTGTCTAAGCGACTGCTAAATGAAGTGTTCAATGAAGAGAAAAGTAAATAAATAAATTTAAATTAAATTTATTGCCTGAACTCAGTAAAAACTAAACGCGTATCACCGAAGGTCCACTTCGGAGAAATTTTGAAAATGTCGACGGGTATTGTTAATAAACCATGCAATTCCTAAACGTCTAGACCCTGGCTACCGGCTACCCACAGTTACGTTTTACAGCTAGCGCTAAGCAATATACTTTACTGACCTACAAGCTACCTGCGACGACCCTTTTGGAAATTCCCGTAATTAAAACCTTCTAATACTTATCGTTCGTGATCGTCTAATTTCAACTTAATCCTGCGTTGTCGTAACTGGATTCTACTTTTGGTGAGACGGTGAATAAATTTGAGAGATCAAAGGAACTAAATACGTATCAATAAAAATGCGGGACGTTAAATTTAATTAATTATTTATTGGAAAAAAAAATGGTAAAAACTCCTTCTATCAGCCACTAAGGGATCTGGTAAAATGAGGGTAAAAACCTCGTTTGAAAACTTAACGTATTTCACGCTGAATATCGCAGCGATCTAACTTACTTCAGTTCACACAGCTGGTGGCTTGGTGCACACGGAATTAGTGACTGTGGCAACTTTGTGACTTAGATTAGATCAACAATTCATTTTTCTACAAGATAGCTTTGTGTTGGTACTCGTGTTTGTCATCTTAGATAGTACTCGAAGGCACTATGAGTAATCAACGAAGACACTATGAGTAATCAACCAGCGCACAGTGTGACAGTGTGTCTACAGTGTACTTTATTAATGGGAATTATTAATTGATTAATCGGAGAAGTATGATATAAAAGGCCGTCCTCTGCGATCAATTTGCAAGATAATTAACAGCAACTGCCGCTAGTTTTTCAGGGACTCTTTTCAGAGGTGATGGAAAATCTCTAGGACTATTTGGGTAGGATCTTTCGTCTACTACGTCCAAATGCCTTAGAGGGTGGTACAATGTACGCCTTTTTTCAGATCCCTCTACGTCGTTTTTCGTCGGTTAAACCTATTATTGAACCAATTTGGTAGCGCAAAGGACCCAATGGACACTTTTCGTTATTGTACACGTCGAAGTGCTCATGCGTGTACACGCTCTCTTTTACCCTATGCTGTGGTTATTTTGCTGATGAGAAGTTGGCACTGTTGGCAGTTCAGAGTTTCAAAAATAAAGTTACTGTTTCTTGTTATCCACAAGTCCCAAGAAGATTTAAGCTACATTTTATCGAGCTGATTTAAGTAACAATACATTTCGACATTTCGTACAACGAAATAAAGTGATAATAATTTTTGGTTATGTTATACTTCAATTTGACATTCGGATAGTCACCAGATTTGAACAGTTGTGGGCGTGACTTAATTCGCGGCGCGCATGTCATTCCACGATTTCTGAATAACGAAAAGGGTCTATTGACTGTTTTATCGGCACTCCGCTTTTGCGGTTATGGCGCTTTCAGTCTCTCGACAAATTGCTTTCAATTAACTTGCAAACCTTTCGGCAAAGACAACACTTCAGACACACACAGGGTGTGAGAAAAGTCTCTTAAGAAGATGTCTATTTATAGGTAGTTCAAATTGTTTGGCCTCGTAATTTTACGGGATTCGCAAAGAGTACTAAATTTGTCTTGATTCTGAGTTAGACTGTACTGGCCGCACTGTGTTCGTCGGCAGATATAACTTTGCCTGGCCAGTGGCTTGAGCTGCAGATTTCCCTGAACAAATCGGATTAACACCGATAGCGTGTTTCCGAATTGCCAGAGAATATCGCAAAAAGGTACAACAAAAAATACACTGTATTTGAAATCGACCAATAGATTTGAGGGGTAGTAAATTAAATCACAAAACGCGCAAACCATCGAATTTATTGAGTTTTAACTTTGATTCAAATGCAAACGCAAGTACCAAAAATAAAATAAGAAATTGCCTAAGCAATGCAAATTGAACTTTACAGATTTTTCGAGTCATAGATTGATGAGCCAATTAAAAATAATTTATGCCACCAAGTATGTGAAAAGAAATATAAATGAATTAAATTTTACCTATCCGCGATCCGCGATGCGCACATCACACACTCACGCACTGATTTTTATGATCCACTTGCGTCGCTGAATTCGCGGCGCGATTCGATTTTTTTGTTTGTTTAATTGCCCTTTTCTTAACACACTGTATTTTTTGACCGTCCCGAAATAATATGATTTAGCTGTAATTATGAAAAAATATTAAAGCACTCAGAAAAAAAAAATTCTCGAGTTAAATTAAAATTCAACTGCTCGTTCGAACGATTGGAATCTTTCTGTCCTCCATTTTTGATTTTCTTTTTGCAAGTAACAAATTAAACTCCTCCCTAGGCCCCCGAAGCAAATTTTAAAAACTCCCTTGACCAATAACTGCTATTTTAGTTTAGAAAAAATCACGCCTCTTCTCGTTCCTTGGACTACTAGTAAATTACCGAAGGAGAATGTAATAGAAATTGTCTTCTTAGCTCCAGAGTTTATCTATCCAAAGAAGAAATGGTTGATATGATTTACGTGTTAGGAGAATGTAATAAAAATTGTCTTCTTGCCTCCAGAATTTATAGTGAAAGATATCCATACCTTGCCCTATTCAAGTAAAATGTTTCAAAAGCCTAAAGAGACGTTTCGAGCTTTACACGATGCAATTTGTATAGCTGGAAGACGCGATTTCTATCGTACGCATGCTCATCGGCAAGTGTGTACGAACAGTAATTGTAACTAACCTCAATAAAACCACTCAAATAGGTATAAGACACCATAAATACTGAGTGATTAAAAAAACTGCATTAAATTTTTTTTTTTCAAATACATATTAAAATTGAGGAGGAAAAGCTTCACTGCTTTTATTAATAAATTACCGGATGTTCATGAAACTTTTACAAATTGCGTTAAATTGGAAAAAAATCGGCAAGGCCTTCCCCGCTCGATACTTAAAAACACAAATGATGTCCAGTTTTCGAAACTGCAATTTTTTTATTTTATTTTTTTCAAATACATATTAAAATTGAGGAGGAAAACTCCTCGCAGTTTTTATTAACCAAATACCGGATGTTCATGGAAGTTTTACAAATTGTGTGAAATTAAAAAAAAAGCCTTTCCCGCTCGATACTTAAAAAAAACAAATGACGTCCAGTTTTCGAGAACTGCATTTTTTAATTTTTTTTTTTCAAATACGTATTAAAATTGAGGAAGAAAACTCTTCACTGTTTTCGTTAATGTTCTTCCAGCTCGATACTTAAAAAAAAAGAAACAAATGACGTCCAGTTTTCGAGATCTTCATTTTTTATTTTATTTTATTTCTTTCCAATATTAAAATTGAGGAGAGAAACTCTTCACTGTTTTTATTAATAAAATACCGGGTGTTCGTAGAATTTTACAAATTGTGTTAAATTAGGAAAACTACCTCGCTCGCTACTTATAAAAAACAAATGACTGTCTAGAATTTTCGAGATCTTCATTATTTAATTTTTATTTTTAAAAATTAAAAAATACGGGGTGCTTCTTTTATGAATTATTTATAAAAAAAAACAAATGACTGTGTAGGTTTCGAGATCTTTATTTTATTTTTATTTATTTATTTATTTATTTATTTATTTATTTATTTTTATATTAAAAATGAGAAAAGAAACTCAATAGGTTTTTTTGATTTAACTAAATTTAAACAAAGCAATAACTAAAAACTTCTCGGAAACACTCTGTATAATTACAAAATGCTCGTTTTTTAAGTTAGATGTTTTTTTTTCTATCTGCGGTTAATTTTGTTTTTGGACAATTTTTCAATTTTTCTTGTCCTCTTAAAAAAAAATCGTTCGGAGCGCGAACAAGAGGGAAGGTCCAAAAGTAGATTCAATTCGTTATTTTATTGGGACAACGAAAAAACTAAAAAAAACAAAAGACAATCAAGTGTTACGTACTTAAAACTTGAAGAAAACGTAGAATTGAAACTTAAAACAAAAAATCAAGGATCAATAAAAGTATGAAACATAATTTGAAAGAAATTAATAGTAAACGAAAAACAAAAGACGCTCGACCTATGATGAAAATTAAACGAAAAAAGAATACGAACGAAAATTAACAAAAACAAACGACGCTTCAGGGTGGGCTAAATTCGACACTTTGTCAGTTTTTGTCTAACTCTTCTAAAAATAGGTGTTTCCTATTAAAAGTGCCGAATTTGGCCCACCCTGTACATTAAACCGTCACAGCAGCGTTTTACGTTGCCGCTTCGTTTGAATTTATTCGAACAAAATATAAAATTCTGATCACTATCGTATGTACTAACGTCGTTGAATTGCAAATTGCAGCGCCATCTATGAGTAAATTATTGTTTCAACGCGACAGTTAAGACGCAAACCTTCACTACATACAACACAAAAATTTGGGTATTTCACTGCGTTTTTTCACTGTCTTTTAACGTTTTCGACTAATTGTTCTAGAGCAATCTCAAATTATTTCCATTTTGTTTTAACCTCTTGTAAAAACCTGAATCCAATTATAATAAAAAAAATGTTTTTATTTCTTAATAACTTTAAATTCACTCTAAAAATTAGTCGAGATTTCACCGGAAATTATCAACTTGACCTATAACTTATAAACGTCAGAGTCGTCAAACGTCAATATGTGTCAAATAAAATGATTCCAAAAAAAGATAAAACGCATGCAGGCATATATTCTTTAGTTCTCCATCTAGCGGAGAGTCTTCGAACTAGACCATGAACTTCTGTTGCTACGGGTTGAATGATTTTGCATGTAAAATATTGGAAGTGGAGACACCATACTATCCTAACATCACCGCTTCTATGGTGATGTTAGGAAACTCTGGTGTTTACACTATGTTCATTTGTTTTAAACTAAAACGAACCGCAATATCACGGTCTGCTTCAATGATTCACCGGTAGATGACACGGACACTGCTACAAAAACTTGTAGTACACCGCTTCTATGTAGCTGATGGTACAATCGAGAATAAAAATATTGAAAACCAAACAATTTCTTGATTTTTTTAAAGAATTTTTTCCTTATTCAAAACGTTTTTGTACACACTGTATATTTTCTCATCTTATTGCAAGTACGAATGAATGACTGAACTCAACTGAGACTTTCTACTTTCAGAATTATGTAGATGACATATGTCGAGAGGGTTGCGCCGGTGCAGTAGCTGGAGAAGATTCAAGTTATGACTCAGATTACGATGCAGAACCCTTAGGTAATCATCAGGATGTCTCCAGGACGACCAGTGACACCCTCGCAGCTGAATACGCTGAATATGTCCAAACCATGCCAGACCCATCCCCGGGGTATACAGCCAGGTAAATTATTTTCAATCAGAAGTGAATTTTTTTTTAACAAAGCAATTCCTACAGGGTAGAATTCGCATTGAAACTGGGGTACACCGAGAAACTGGTGCAGGCAGCTTTGCAAAAATTAGGACCGTCCCCAGCTCAGAACGAGCTCTTGGCGGAGCTAATTAAATTGGGCGCTCAGAAAGGTGGGTCCTGTGACAGTAGTCCGACCGATGGACCTTCGGACCTTTCTGACATTCACCTGGATCAAGCTATAGTACAGACACTTAGGCCAATTGTAATAGACGGTAGCAATGTAGCAATGAGGTAAGGTTTCATTACCAAATAAGTTTAGCAGCAAGCAAAGTTTTTTTTTTCATTCCAGCCATGGAAACAAAGAGATTTTTTCATGCAGAGGTATAAAAATATGCGTGGATTGGTTCAAGGCGAGGGGCCACAAAGATATCACCGTGTTCGTCCCAAAATGGCGTAAAGAAGCACCCCGTCCGGATAATCCGATCAGCGAGCAAGAAATTTTCGCAGAGCTAGAAAGGGAACGCCTTCTGGTATTCACCCCATCTCGATTGGTAGGGGGTAAACGGATGGTTTGCTACGATGACAGGTACATCTTAAAGCTGGCTTCGTTGGTCGATGGTATCGTCGTCAGCAATGATAACTACCGTGATCTATGTCAAGAATCAGCCGAGTTTAGGAAGGTGGTGGAAGAACGCATCCTCATGTATTCATTCGTTAACGATAGGTTCATGCCGCCGGATGATCCCCTGGGAAGATCCGGGCCTACACTCGATAATTTTCTGAGGACTCAACCCAAAAAGGGAGATCCGCCCCCTCCTTGTCCTTACGCAAAGAAATGCACGTATGGCAATAAGTGTAAGTATCACCATCCGGAGCGAGGGCCTCTGCCACATAAGAGCATAACCGAGAAGCTTTCCGAACACGCCCAAAGACATCTCCAAGCGCGTGAAAGTGAAATACGGAAGACCCCATTGGGGAGAACGCGTTCGAGCGCCCCGCCCACTAAAGAACCTCATCACGCCGTCGTTTCCAAAAGTAGAAGTGTCGATAATGTAGGAACGAGTTACCCTGCGCAGGTGCAATCTGAGAACCTGCACCGGAAGCTACAAAGACAGCTGACTTTAAACCCCAACTCGGACCCTAGATTAGTTAGAAGGTACTTGCCGCCTCAGAATACTCAGATTAACCCCATGAATCAATCGTACTTGAGCCCCCCGAATTGGGAGCTTCACCAGCACGTGACTAGGATAGCTTCGGCTCCTGATTCGTATCGACCGTGGCCTCCGCAGACACATCCCCAGCATCGACACATGCAACGCATGTCGAGTTGTTCGGACCCCCAGTTAAACAATTGGCCTCAACATTGGAACCAAGGGGCCCCCACTCCGCAGAACTTGCAGGAAGATGCAAGGCGGAAATTACACTACCATTTGGCGGCCATTTTTCCAGAGGAACAGGTGACGCAAGCTATGCAATTGTACCCCGATGAAACGAACCCGCAGAAAATCTGCGCTGCCATTCTGGCTATGTTTCCAAAACCTTAATTAATTAATTTCAGAGTTTGGCTTTCGTTTTGATTTATTTAAATTATGATCTGCCTAAAAACGTAACTAATATAATGAGAAGTTTTACGTTGAAGTATTAGTAATGCGCACAAGTTTACATCAACGTTTGAGCCTAGTCTGACTAAAGGATCTGTAATTGAAACCCTGATGTATGTAGAGTAAAAAGGAAACTCAATCTATTTTCTATTTAAATCAGTCTGGAATAATTTAGATGTTTTATATCTATCTCATCTTAAAACGTCTACCACCTTAAAGATTTTATTTTAAAATATGTAACTAACTGTATTAGTGTACCCCTTACTTAAGTTAGAATTTTATATATTCTCATGTAGTCTTGTAGGTGAGAGAGAAATGTTGCTTATTGTTAGTAGCTTGAAGTGTGTACTTTTTAGCTAAACGACGTAAATAGACATGTAAATATAAATGTGCGCATTAAACTGCAAAATGTAATCCGTCCCGAATTGTATGTACATTTAAATGCCACCGTTTATTATCGTAGTAGTATTTTATTTTTTTTCGTTCTTAAATATTGAAATGAGAATATGTAAAATTTAGTGTATTGCTGCTGCGAATTGAAAGTGTAATTCTCATTGAAAAAAAAATCTTCTACGTACTTATGTAAGATGAAGTATAATAGAGGATGTATCTGTTCTTCAATTTTGAGTGAAATCTTGTGTATAATGAACTAATGGGGCATGTTATAGCTTCATATTGAAGTGTCATGCTTTGATGACGGTGTGAAACAAAAGGTTTTTAAACAAATGAGTGTACTTTTTTAAATGTGTATATGTTGATACTGTGTATCTCTAGTAAAATTGTTGCAATTTTTGTATTATAATTACAAAGTATACATGATAAGGAAAATAGATAATATCATCAATATTGTTGTTGTGTAGTTTCGGTAGAAATATTATCGTTAATAGTTTTATTTCGTAGATAAAATTAGTTTACTTTTGTGAGAGTAGTGGTGCCAATTCTTAACTCCCTATTAACCCAACTCTTTTTATTATTTCTTTTTTTTTTCTCTCTCTTATTGGTAAACGTACGTTATCTGTGTCGAACATTTGAATATCAAAGTAACGTAATACTCGCTGGCTCTGAATATTACTGTTGTAGTAGGTATGTCAAAACTGAATACAGGGTGTCGTCTTTTTAGCGAAAATGTATTGAATGTTTAGCGTTAAGATATATTTATAGTGTAGTTGTGTACGTAACTTGCTTGATACTTTTTTTTTCTTCTGTTTGTTAACACGTCTTAGTTCTATTTATTTACATTAATTCGTATTTTAATTTTTAATAATCAATTAAAAAAGTGTTTCTTAAACAGGTCGTTTTTCTAGCTACTTCTAATAAACGTTTCAAACTTCTCGATAATTATTACTTTAATCGAGCAGCTGTTATCTCGACACTTCATTTAGTAATTTGAATATGTTGACGATTAATTACAGCGCCATCTATGAATAACACGAAGATTTCGATTTTTTAACTTGCCAATAGATGGCCCAGTTTTTGGTATTTTTTCTGTTTTGTTTAATTACTTATAATTAAGTTTCTACTAATAATTTATTTTTGATAAAACGTCAAAGTTCTCATCCAATCAAGAACTTTTTTTTAATTTAAAATCTTGGCCCTTCTCACTTGATGAAGTAGCGATTTTGAATTATTTTATTACAACTACCTTGACGTTTCATTTTGTCAAATCATTGTGTATTGCTGTTAAATGAATGACGTTAACCTAGTAGGTTTGTATCTCTGCATTTCTCGGAATAAAGGCTCGTTTAAATAGAAATGTGCGAGCACACTTCTTGTGACCGAAGTTTTAACGTGTGTTATATAGATGGCAATGTTTACTTAAAAGCGTGCTTGACATGATGTCAACAGATGGCAATGCGCACGGAAGTTTGGAACTTACGAACTTTGTGCGTTATGTTTACAACCGTCGTGAACGCAGAACTCAGTTTTATTTTCCTGACAAGTGAATAAATAAATAATTCAATAAAAATCAACCAATTAAAAAAAACAAACGACAACTCACAAAACAAAAACAAATGATAACCAACTCAAAAAAAAAAAAACAAAAGACAATAGATAATAGACTAATAAGAAGAACCGTCAATCAACTGACAAAGAAAAAACAAAAGACAGTCGACTAATAAAAATAGACGTCGGTCGTGTAACGATACTAATGAAAAAATAAATAAATAATTCAATAAAGATCAACCAATTAAGAAAAATAAGTGATAAATGAACAATTAAAAGAACAAATGACGATCAACTTGCAAAAAAAAACAAATGACAACTCAAAAAAAGCGAATGATAATCAACTTATAAAAAAACAAATGACCAATTAGGAAAATAAGTGATAAAGAACAATTAAAAAAAAAAAATAAATGACAATTGACTCAAAAAAAGCAAATGATAATCAACTCCTAAAAAGACAAATGACCAATTAAGAAAAATGTGATAAATGAACAATTGAAAAAAAAACAAGTGATAATCAACTCACAAAAAAACAAACGACATTCAACTCAAAAAAAAACAAGTGACAATCAACTTACAAAAGAAAACAAATGACAGTCAATTCACAAAAAAAAAAAAAAAACAAATGACAATCGACTCAAAAAAAGCAAATGATAATCAACTCATAAAAAAAAATAAATAAATAATTCAATAAAGATCGACCAATTAAGAAAAATAAGTGATAAATGAACAATTAAAAAAAAAAAGTGATAATCAACTCACAAAAAAACAAAACTCAAAAAAAAAGTGACAATCAACTCACAAAAAAAAAACAAATGACAATCAACTCGCAAAAAAAAACAAATGACAGTCAACTCACAAAAAAAAATGACAATCGACTTAAAAAAAAACATGATAATCAACTCATAAAAAAACAAATGACCAATTAAGAAAAATAAGTGATAAATGAACAATTAAAAAAAAACGTGATAATCAACTCACAAAAAAACAAACGACATTCAACTCAAAAAAAAAGTGACAATCAACTTACAGTCAATTCACAAAAAAAAAAACAAATGACAATCGACTCAAAAAAAGCAAATGATAATCAACTCATAAAAAAATAAATGACCAATTAGGAAAATAAGTGAAAATGAACAATTAAAAAAAAAACAAATGACAAGCGACTCAAAAAAGCAAATGATAAATTTAAAAAAAATAATAATAAATAAAAATCATAAAAAAACAAATGACCAATTAAGAAAAATAAGTGATAAATGAACAATTAAAAAAAAACAAGCGATAATCAACTCACAACAAAAACAAACGACAATCAACTCAAAAAAAAAACAAGTGACAATCAACTTAGAAAAAAAAAAACAAATGACAATCAACTCGCAAAAAAAACAAATGATAGTCAACTCACAAAGAAAAACAAATGACAATCGACTCAAAAAAAACAAATGATAAAAAAAACGACTGATTAAGAAAAATAAGTGATAAATGAACAATTAAAAAAAAAACAAGTGACAATCAACTCACGAAAGAAAACTAATGACAATCAACTCACAAAAGAAAACAAATGACAATCAACTCACTAAAAAACAAATGACAATCAACTCGCTAAAAAAAAACAAGTGACAATCAACTCGCAAAAAAAAAGTGACGATCATCTAACAAAAAAAAAACAGGTAATCGACTCACGAAAAAAAAACAAATGACAATCAACAAGCAAAAAGTAGTAGTGTAGGATCAGGACTATCAATTTCGATTTCCCTGTATTTTTAAGTACAAGTTATCTGAGTTACAACTTCACAGGTACGGACATTTACAGACACTGTAGTTTACTAAATACGTTTTCGATTGGCTGCGCTAATATCCACTCAGATACTTTAAGTGCACAACAGTGTAGTGTTTTTTTAAAGGAATTTTACCACATGAAACGAGATTTTTTTATGTAAAAAGGGTTTTTTTCTTGCTGACGCGAAGGGAATTATCGTTTCAGTGAATTGGTAATACTCTGAAAGCGTTGGTGACACTGATCGTAATCGAAAAAATTCTTTTAATTTTAGTTTTTTAAATGAGGTTAGAAAACATGTTTCCTAGCAACAAATTAGTTATTATAATACTTTACTTTAATTTTCAGTTCTGAAATAATTTCAATTCAACGCAGGAAGTTTGTTACCATGGTTACGACTTGGGACATTCGCCGTTTGGTTTCCTGCGGTTGCCCCTATTGACCGCACGCGAGCGAGATTTTGGGTGTACCGCTGCGCCATTTTATTTAAAAAATATAAATCGAGTGCCGTTCGATGCCCGCTTCGGACTAGAAAGACGCCCCGACGGTGTTGCAGTGCGTGACGTTCAACGATGCGTGCGGTGAGGACAAGATGAAGGTGCGTAAGTCTCTCCTCCGATTTCGTTTGACGTTAGCACAGTTTGTTGGCCTTTTCTTTTGACATTTCTTGTAACAGAAAAATGACATCCGCAAAAAAATGTTAAAACTTTCACGTCTCTGTCAGCGATAGTTTCGGAAGCCAGTGGGTGACACGTTGCTCGACGACGAAGAATTTCGCATGTATGTAAATAGGAGTGTGGGAGATAAGATAAGAGGGCGAATTGGATATTATTATTATATTAAATAAGAAAGTGTGTGTGTATGTGTTGTGTGAGTGAGTGATCAAACTGGCCTTGAGTTGTTTAATTTCCTGATGCTATTTGCAAAGAATGTGTACTTTGATACATTGCATTAAGAACAGCATTTGCATTTCATTCACATTCACTTGGGTCTTGCAGTTAACAGTCATATGCACTTCCTACTTTAATATTCTAAATAATGATCAATATTTAGCTTGGGGAAAGATAAATAGGATGTGAGTCACAGTGTGGGTTTTAGTTTAGACACCGAATGGATAATATTTTCCGGATGTTACTCTATAACTTCACAGCTAGATACGTAGGTAACATATGTGCCTGCACTTTTTTTTTATTTTAATAAAACCCCTCCTTGCTCGTTCGTAAATTATTTCTTAATAACAGTGATATCACTCTTACATTATAGCTAAATTCTCAACTTATCAGCACACCTCTTATCAATTTTGGTGACTTACTATGTTTGTACGTGAAATTATCAGTAATTTAGGTGTAGGCTTAAGCTCGTCGTTTTACTTTTAGGTACTTTGCGTGCTGCGGCCACTAAGAAGCTGAACATCTCGTCGACTAATTTAATAAAATGCCTCTCCCGAAGCGACTTGTGACACCGGTTCATGTGGCGAGGGGCTCCATTCCCGAAGACTTTCCCCTCCCCTCTGAGTTAGAGGCGGTAACGAATGGTACGTTGGCGAACACCGTCAGGCAATTGTCTTCGTTGTCCAGGCACGCCGAAGATCTTTTCGGGGAATTGGCGAGAGACGCACAGCTGTTGTACGATAGATCGAATTCCCTGCAGGCACGCATCGACCGATTAGCTATTAAAGTGACGCAGTTGGATAGTACCGTCGAGGAAGTCTCCTTGCAGGATATACACATGAGGAAAGCTTTCAAGAGCGGCGTAGTTTTCGATCAACAGGTTTGTATCTGCATCACCTTGGCGAGTTCATTTCTTTTTCTGCTTCATTACTCATGATGAGTGTGAGGAAGCATTACAGGGTGTGTTCAGTTACTTACTTATTAAAGTAAAAGATGAATCACTCTTTGTTCTGGGCTAAATAGGGTCCACAGAATGAAATGAACGTTTAATTAGTTATTGATGCAAATTATTATTATTAAAAAGAAATTCTTATTTGCACCAGCAATCGGTAGTGATTTTCAAACATTTTTATTTAGTTTGATGAATAATAACCATGTAACACATTTTATTTGACATTAAAAAGATGATTTTATGTAAAAAAACTAGGAAGAATGACGAAGGCAATTCAATTCTAAAATGATTAATTAATTTGAAGTGCCATCTTTTGGTTATTGTGGGAAGTTAAAGTGTCATGAAAACTACTATGTAAAGGTGTCCCAATAAGAGAGCCGGATTTAAATTTTATCAAAAGAGGAGAAATTTACCAGCAGTTCCATGGTCTGATATTTGTCTGACATTTTATTCCAAACTAAATCGCGACATTTGTACTTTACAATAAAATATATAATTTATATATAATTTAATTTAAAAACCAAATCCGGCGCTCTTATTCGAACACAATTTAGGATGTAATTTGATTAATCTGAAAGTTTCGGAATTTAATATCATTTCCAGTCAGCTTAAATATTATCTTAATTACTTTACTGACCTACAGATGGCGTTCTGAATCACTCATGAGATTTAAATTTGATTTGATATTCAACAAAAAAAAAAAAAGATTCGAGGATGGGTTTTAACAGTTTTGCATTCTTTTATTCAAGGAAAATTAATTATGCTTTTATAAGGATCGATTGTATTCGAAAAAATATTCATATCAGCTGCTAAACGCACAAAGAAAAACAATTGACAGTCGACTAATAAAAACAAAGTCAATCACCAAACGAGATTCATGAAAGAATAAATAAATAACGACCAATTAAGAAAAATAAATGACATTCAACTAAACAAGAGACAAACGACAATAAACTCAGAAAGAATAAAAAAAGCGTCAAACGATAATAATGAAGTAAACAAATAAGGACCAATTAAGAAAAATAAATGTGAGTTAACTAATAAAAACAGGATCAATCACTCAACGTGACTTTCTAAAAAAAAAAAAAACAGAAAACAAAGGACAATCAACTTAACAAAAACAATCATCTAATTAAGAAAAGTAAATGAACAAACTATAAACTCACAAAGAAAAACAAATGACAATCGACTAATAAAAAAAGCGTCAATCGATAATAAAAAAGTAAATAAATAACAACTACTTAAAAGAAAAATAAATGACGGTCAACTAATAAAAATAAAGCCAATCACCTAACGAGATTAATGAAAAAAACAAATGACGATAAACTCACGATGAAAAACAATCGACAGTCGACTAATAAAAAAAGTCAATCACCAATCGAGCTTGATGAATAAATAAATAAATAGCGACCAATCAAGAAAATAAATGACAATCAACTTATAAGGAAAAACAAATGACAATCGACTAATGTAAAAAAAGCGTCAATCGATAATAAAAAGGTAAATAAATAACAACTACTTGAGAAAAATAAATGACGGTTAACTAATAAAAATAAAGCCAATCACCTAACGAGACTAATGAAAAAAACAAATGACGATAAACTCACAATGAAAAACAATTGACAGTCGACCAATAAAAAAAGTCAATCACCAATCGAGCTTGATGAATAAATAAATAAATAGCGACCAATCAAGAAAATAAATGACAATCAACTTATAAGGAAAAACAAATGATAATCGACTAATGGAAAAAAAGCGTCAGTCGATAATAAAAAAGTAAGTTAACAAACGAACAATTAAGAAAAATAAATGACGGCGAACTAATAAAAATAAAGCCAATCACCTAACGAGACTAATGAAAAAGACAAAGAAAAACAAATGACAATCAATTAAACATAAACAATTGTCTAATTATGAAAAACAAATGACAATAGATTAACGAAGGAAAAGAATTGACAGTCGACTAATAAAAAAAGTCAATCACCAATCGAACTTGATGAATAAATAAATAAATATAGATTAGTAAATTAAAAAAAAATAGGAAGGCAGGTGACGAAACGAAGAAAACAAATGAACAAAATTTTAATAAAATTAATAAAAACAAAAGATAATCGATTTTAGAGCATAATTCAGTAGATTACTAAATTAAAAAAAAAGTGACCAAACAAAGAAAACAAATGAACGAAATTTAAAAAATAAAGAAAAACAAAAGACAATCGATTTTAGAACACAATTCAGTAGATTAGTAAAATAAATAATAATAGGAAGAAGCTACCTTCATAATAGGAAGAAAGGTGACGAAACAAAGAAAACAAATGAACTAAATAAAAAAAAAGAAAACAAAAGACAGTCGATTTTAGAGCATAATTCAGTAGATTAGTAAATTTAAAAATAAAAGGAAGGAAGAAAGAAAAATGAACAAAATTAAAAAAAAACAAATAATGTTTTAAAAAATAAATGAAAACAAAAAACAATCGATTTTAGAGCACAAGTCAGTAGATTCATAAATTTAAAAAAAAATGGAAAGAAAGGTATCAAAACAAAGAAAACAAAATGAGGAAAATTTAAAAAAAAAAATAAAAAAGAGTAATAGTAATAAAATAAAAACAAAAGATAATCGATTTTACAGCACCATTAAGAAAATTAATAATTAACAAAAGCTGTTTGCAAAGAAAGATGACGAAACAAATAACAATAGCATTAAAAAAATAAATAAAAACATAAACAATCTATTTTAGTGCACAACTCAAATTAAAAAAAAAAAGAAATAGTTTGAAACAGCGAAAAAAAATTATTATATTTGCGTTTCGCATGGTCACCAAGTTATTTAAAAACAATACAATAGATGGCGCTGTGCAATGTCTTACACAAATACGATTCATTTCTTCCTTTACTGACGACAGGTGACATTATCTTATTAATCCTCCATATCGCTGAGAATAGTTAGTGAACCACCCACAATAAAAAAAAGAAACAACTGCCCCAACTGAGGCCAAATTCAAATAGGCAACAGTTTCCGATTCACCGGGTATAAATGTACAGTAGCGGACAATAAAATCAGGACACGTCATTTTTACAATGTGAACATTACTTTATTATTTAAATTTCTTGGCGAATGCCTTGCAGAGCGACCGCTAGAAGGACCAAGAATTAAAAAAGAAATGGATATGCCAATATTATTTTAGTATTTTCAATTTCATTATCTTGTTTTATTTTCTCTTCCAGATATTTTCACGAGCAACGATGCCAACAGCAATGCTAGAAACGTACAAGTCTTGTGATAGACCTCCACCCCTAGACAAATTAAACTGTTACAGAGACGATGGCAAAGACGGCTTGAAGTTCTACACAGATCCGAATTACTTCTTCGAATTATGGCGCGAGGAGGTACTCAAGGACACGGAAAGGATGATGCACGACAGGGGGAAGAAACCGCATAGGCCCCGAACCGAAGGCGGCCAAGGCGGCGGTAGACATAAGAAACGAGTGAGGCAACCGCATAATACAAGGGAACGACAAAGACAGCTCGCCGTTGGACACGGGGAGACCATAATGCCTCAGAATATGCAATATCACAACCAAATGCCACTTGATAACCTGAATGTAGATCAGAAGCCTCCTCGTCCAAACTCGATTGAATTGAGGAGGTCTTACCAACAAGAAGTTCCGGATGGTATGCCTTCCCCCACCTATCCTCCTTACGAAGAAAATCCCTATCAGCAAGGGATGTTTGCTCAGTCGAGTATTAACCCTGAAAGTCCTTATCAAGTCGGCACACCGACTCGAGGTGGTAAAATCCGACCGTCTCAACCACCCCCGGCTCCACCAAGCAACAATTCCACACCTTCCGCAAACACTCCCACAAGAGGTCGGAGTATGTCGACCGGTAGAGATACTTTACCACCTCCGCCTCCTCCACCAGAAACTGCGATGTCACCTCCGAATGGTATCCCTCCGCATTTGACTCGCCAGAGCAGCCAGTCACGATCCAACAGTCCGCATTCTCACCAGGGAACCCCCGAGCCCGCAATGGAATTACCACCCCCACCACCTGTACCTAAACAACCGTCACCACCGAAACAAGTAACTCCCGTACAAGCCCCACCTCCTCCTCCGCCACCCCCGATGCCTTTGTTAACAAACGGCCCGAGCAGTCCTCCTCCTCTTCTAAACGGGGATCTGGCTAAGATACTTACGTCATCTCCACCGAAACTGACACCTGTCAAGGATCGCCCCATTTTGAAGCAAGCTCCACCTATGGTCGATCCGCGCAACGATTTGCTCAAGGCAATACGGGATGGAATCAAGCTGCGTAAGGTTGAGAAGATCGAACAGAAGGAAGTGGAGCGTGGGAACGGATTGCACGACGTGGCCAGCATCCTCGCAAGGCGAGTCGCAGTCGAATTCAGTGATTCTGACTCGGCATCCGAGTCGGAGTGTGACAGCGAGGGCTGGGGTGAGAATGAAACTTCGGCGTGACATCGACGTAAGGCTAGCACGGCTAGCCAGGTTTACTAGTAAACAACAACAACAACAACGAATGATTGGATGCGGGAAGAGTGAATGGACAGAGGCTTTGTTTTTTTGATTGAGGTAAGCGTTGAGTAAATTGATGTGGTCGTAGCTTCGAATATCGCAATAGGTGTAACCGATCGATAAGAGTCATATGAATGGTCGAAATAAATGAATCAATAAATGATTGCTCGCTCGGACTTGATAAATAAAAAAATAGACTTTCAATAATTTCATATCCTGGAAACAAATCATTTGTATTTTCATTGAATTTAATTAAAGATTATTACCAAGTGATTCAATTGTTAATTGAAAGGACAGGAGATTTGGGGAGGGGGGAGGCATTAGAAGAAATTTGTGATGCCGTGCACCCCCTTGAAATACAAAAAAGAAATTGTCATTGTCAAGTCTGTCGTTTCTTTCATGGAATTCAAATTGGATTACAATTTACAAATTTATTTTTGTATTTTTTTTTTTTAAGTGAATTACATGATTGCCAACACCATTTTCACCAGTCGCTTGAACTTGAGTCGGTTCTTTAAATACTGTAAATCTAGAGATTTTATTGTTATTACGTTACCGTAAGTGACCATTTAATTTCGTAGCGATTTTTTAATTTTAATTGCTCCAAAACGTCGTAAACACCAAAATTTTCCTATCGCAGTAGAATCAAAAATAAACTACATTTGTGATTCTCTCTACGTTTTCTTTGTTTGTAATTTTAGGCACTAATTTTTTCGCATTACTTTTCTAAAATGAGCACAAACCAAAAAAGCAAAACGATGTAGATATATTTTCTACAATAATAATAATAATAATAATACTACATGTCGCAATAGTATGTCTTGTGTGTAATAAAACGAGTCAAGTGTAAGATGTAAACGCAAAAAATTTTATAACGTACTAACCCTTATAAATAAATAAATAAATAAATAAAATTACAGTATTAGTCGGAAGAAACTTTTTAGAACAATGAATACTCTCGTATTAATACTTCTTAAGTTTTAGCCGCTGCCTGTTTCTGTACGTTTTTTAGCCGATAAATAAAAATAAATAAATAATTTGTATATTGTCTTTTTTTTTGCCGAAACGATGTATATACATATTGTGATCGACTGTATTGTGTCCGCCGCCGAGTGCTTGAGTTCTTCTTGTTTACCTGTGTTTATATGTAAGCTGTGTATTATATACATCATCGTACATACCTACTAACGTATAACTCATTCTTGTAGTTTTATCTTTATATTGTAATATCATAATATATTTCAGGTATAATTTGTAAATTGAACTGTATTTAATGGGAAATAAAACAGTTATACGAATTGATTTATTTTAATAGGTAATTAAACAATTCCCCTAAGAAATTAAATCGATCAACACTTCTCAGATTCAAATTCAGAAGTTCACATTTACTTTCACTCTTTCTTTCAAAAAAATACGTCCCGAAAAGGAGGGTTTTTTTTAAACTTGCCGCTCAGAAATGTAGTACAAAAGACTACATAAAGATGGCGCTACCGAATCTTAAATTCTTCCGAATATTATTAATTTATTTATCGCATTATAATTAGAAAGAGCAAGGAACGTTTTTATTAACTTTATTTTGTAATACTTACTTAAATTTTCTTTAAAAGATGTAAAATAGTATTGCACATCTAACCTAGCGTTTTTATTTTCTGCGATGAACTCAGCAATGCCCAATATTCGGTTCATTTGGCGCTGGTTTAGTCGCCACAAAGCTATTCAAAATTAATTAATTCAAAAGCCCAAGAAAATTGAAAAAGAAATTTGATGCATTTCTTCATTACTTCACAGAAGTAACCGTCGTATTGGTTCAATGTTGCCAACTGTACGATTATAATCGTATTCGTATAATTATTTGGCAGTTGGTACGACGTGCGATTTTATTTTAAAAATCATGAAATTTATAAATAGTGAAAAGGAAAATGAAAACAAAAGATAATCGCATCATTTACAGAAAAAAGAAAGAAGAATGGAAATAATCGCATACAAAAAAAAAATAAAAAGATTTTTGACAATTCAAAAATTAAAACTCTATTTTTGTTTACTATTATTAAACGTCAAACGATTTTTAGCGACACAATTATGTTTTTTTTTTCTCAAAGGGATTTGAAAATTATTTTTAAATTTACCGCTCTTAGAAACCGGTAAAAATACCCACAGATGGCGCCACTAAATTTTGGATCCTGCCCAAAACGAATTAATTTTTGTCGTTAATTTACCGCGATCGTCTTTTGTTTTTATTTATTTATTTTTATGTTTTAATTCCGTAACAAATGATAATCACAACATTTACAGAAAGAAGAAAGAAAAATGGAAACAATCACAAACGAAAATAATAAAAAAGATTTTTGACAATCGAAAAATTCTATTTTTGTTTACTATTATTAAACGTCAAACAATTTTTAACGACAAAATTGTTTTTTTTTTCTCTAAAAAGATTTAAAAATTGACGATTATCATTATTTAAGTAAAACAGATGGCGCCACTTAATTTTGGGTCCTGCTCAAAACGAATTAATTTTTGTCATTTATTTACAGCGTTCGTCTTTTGTTTTTATTTGTTTATTTTTTTATTTTAACTCCATAACAAATGATAATCGCATCATTTACAGAAAGAAAAAAGAAAAATGGAGACAATCACAAATGAAAATAATAAAAAGCTCTTTGACAATCGAAAAATTAAAATTCTATTATTGTTTACTATTATGTTGTTTGTTTATTTATTATTATTATGCTTTTTAAATTGACCGCGCTTAGAACTGTGGTAGAACAAAACTACCCACAGATGGCGCCACTAAATTTTGAATCCTGTCCAAAACGAATGAATTTTTTTTAAATTAACTATCATTTATTTTCCGCGATCGTCTTTTGTTTTTGTTTTATTTCTTTGCTTTTCCTTCATTACTTGTTTCTGTTTCGTGTTCTGTTTTTGTTCGATTATTTTTTATTTTATTTAAAGAAGACAAACAAATCTGAGCAAAGCCGATTTTCAAGTTTCCTATTAAATCACAATTTTTTTAAAAGTAGATTATCATTTATTTCCTGTAATCGTCCCGTCTTTGTTAGTTTTTATTTCATGTTTCGTTTTCATTTCATTTTTTGTTTAATTTTTAAAGAAAAGAAACCTATCCCAGCAAAGTTGATTTTCAGCATTCTCATTCGTTTTTAAATCAAATTGCCATTGTTTTACTGCGATCGTCTTTTGTTCCTGTTTCATTTTTTTTCCTTGCCTTTATTTCATGTTCTGTTTTTATTTCATTTGTCGTTTTTGTATCATGTTGTATCATGAATTCGTTTATTGCAGTTTTTCGCATAAAGTGAACACGAATCGACATGTAAGACAATGTCGAATGGTATCGAGAGGAGTTTCGACGGTCACGTGACCAGTTTGTCGATGCGACATTAGTTCTGAATTCCGTGATTTTTTAAGGATCGACGCGTCGAATAAAATGGTGGGGATTCGAGTCGAATCTGAACTTCTGAATCCCGCTGCCGTTGTTCTCGAAAGCTAGGTTAGGAATGGCAAGTTCAAATGTCAAATTAACAACTGCCATGATGTTGGTTCACAATTAAATTTTCATAAACCGCGCTTAGAACTAGTAAAGTAAAACTACCCACAGATGGCGCCACTATATTTTGGATCCTACCCAAAACGAATTAATTTTTGTCATTTATTTACTGCGATCGTCCTTTGTTTTTACTTCGTTTCTTTGCTTTCGTTTTGCGTTCCGTTTTAATTTGATTATTTTTTCAATTTTATTTAAAGAAAACAAACCATTCTAACCAAAGGCGATTTTCAAGCTTCTCGTTAAATCATATTTTTTTTTTAATAAATTGTCATTAATTTACTGCGATCGTCCTTTGTTTTTATTTCGTTTCTCTGTTTTCGTTTCCTGTTCCGTTTTAATTTGATTATTTTTTTATTTTATTTAAAGAAAACATACCAAACTATGCAAAGACGATTTTCAAGCTTCTCGTTGAATCACAATTTTTTTTTTTTAATAAATTGTCATTGATTTACTGCGATCGTCTTTTGTTTGTATGTATTTAATTTTTTTTTTCTTGTTTTTGTTCCATGTTCTGTTTTTGTTTCATGTTGTGTTGACAATTTTCATGTTTCTCATTAAATCATATATGCACGTACGTATATATTTCTTCAAGTAACTGTCGTTTATTTACCGCGATCGTCTTTTGGTTTTATTTGATTTTGTTTTTGTTTTTATTTCATCCTCTTTTGTTTTTATTTCATTTTTTTTTAAATTATATTTAAAGAAAACAAACCAATCTGAGTAAAGATGAAGATGGAAGCTTCTTTTTAAATCACAAATAAATTGTCATTCATTTACAGCGATCGTCTTTTGTTTTTATTTGATTTTGTTTTTGTTTTTATTTCATCCTCTTTTGTTTTTATTTCATTTTTTTTAAATTATATTTAAAGAAAACAAACCAATCTCTGAGTAAAGATGAAGATCGAAGCATCTTTTTAAAAATAAATTGTCATTTATTTAAAGCGATCGTCTTTTGTTTGCATTTCGTTTTTGTTTTAGTTTTTATTTCATGTTCAACTTTTATTCAATTTTTCGTTTCTGTTTATATTGATACTTTATGTTTCAGTATTTTTTGTTTTGCTCGAAGAAAATACATAAATCAATTTAAGAAAAGAACGATTTCCATACTTACCGTTAAACACGTGCATATATTTTTTTCATTTACTGCTGCAGTCGTTTTTTGTTTTTATTTCAAAACGGTGAATTTAAGCAAAAACGACTTTCGTCGTGTCATATAATAAAGTTTTACGATTTTTATTTTATTGACTCCACACTTATACTATTTTATGGTGTAAACGATCAACTTTGATGCTTAATTTCCTATGGTTTTTCAATAATTTTTTCCTGCGCCCAATTGCCCTGGCCCAGTTGGAGCCAGTTCGTCTACTATTATCACTTTCTTTTCAAAGTACGTTCTGGTATGGTTTGTGAATCTGATTTTTGCTTTAAATCTACTATACTGGGTGTTTCGATTTTAGGGATTATTTATTCATAAGTTTATTAACAATAATACCTGCTAATATACAGCGTAAATTATCTTACATTGAATTCCGCAAGTCTTGAAGTTAGTCGTTCATTATTAATGTTAATATTAGTAAATAAACACGAGCCTTTGTACCTAACATAATCCAACAACGGTTTCAACTCGAAATTACAAACGTAAAGTTTATTTCTATAACTTAGGGTATGCACAACATACAACAGCAAGGTCCGTACTCTACTAATCATGGTGGAAGCTCGCCCTTTTTTTCTTGAACCAATTCGGGACGTACTTGTCCTCCTTGTTCCTGGGGCTTCGGGAGGTCACTCGAAATTCGGGTATGTCGTAGCATTTGCACACGCAGCACGAGGGGAACTTGAACCAATCGGAGAAGATGCCTCTGCATTCGTTGTTGGGGTCATAGGCGAGCAGGCGATGCAGTCGGTACTGTTGTTCGCAACGACAGCCATCTCTGCAGTACATCTGTCGATGCTCGTACGTACATTTTTCCCAGTGGACGTACTGCTCGAAGGGGTAAAGGTTTAAGAGGGCGAGGACTTCTCCACGTGTGTTGTTTGCCCAAAAGGGGGCTACGACTTCCTGTTTTACAGGGCAGGCATTTCTGTAAAGATTTCGAAATCAAAAATCAAATTGGGAGATTATGCCCGTGGTACATACAACGTTTTATTTTATTTTGTTTAGGTTACCACGGGTTTAATTACTTTAAAGTCCTTGTGCAATGAGGACCTCGCAATTGAGTTCCAAAATACTTACACTCCTTGCGTTTTATAGTTCATAGTCGGTTGAATTTTCTCTTTAGTGTCAACAGTATCTTGAAAGAGCATAGCCCCTTGAGTCTCTTTCACTTTACTGCTTTCGGTAGTCGTGTCTTGAACACTCGTAGTAGTATCCGTGGTGCTCTCCTCGGTTGTGGTCATATTTTCGCTGACGGTTTGATTTTCTTCCACCTCATTGGTCAAATTCTCCTGCGTCACTTTATTTACGGCCGTGCTTATTTCAATGGTTTTCTGGGTCGTGGGCCTAAAGTGAGGCACCGTCCTCAACTCACCCAACTTGACGCTCTTCGTGGGTTCCCCCGAATAAACGAACTTGGTATTCAAGACGTCATCGATTTTAACGTCGTCCTGCAAAAAACGGGGCGTATTCTCATCGCTCTCGTACAGTTCGTTGTTGTCGAATTCGACGTCCTGCTTGGCGTAACGATTCTTGAAGTCGTCCCTGTCGTGGAGATTATCACCGTGGTAGAGGGCGTTGAGCTCGTTTGATTCCAGTTCGGCCCTCAGGACCGAGATGTGCCTTTCATCACCATACATCCTTCGCATTAGGCCTTGGTTTTCACGGATGAAACGGCGGACGGCGTGCCAGGGATAGGTTGCACCGGCCGTTGGACAGTAAGCCTGAGTTGACAAGTCGCAGGGTGGTTTTAACATTCTGGATGAGCGGTACGGTTGTCCACAGGCACCTTGGTCAGTTCCTGAATCGTATCCATAAGTTAAGGTTTCCGAGATATACATCTGAAATGGGAAAAAATATTTCATAAAAATTTACAATATTATTGGCCAAGCAAAGCCAAAATGGGGACTTCCCCAAGCTAATGGCAATCGCCCCAAAAATCCCAATGAATTTCAGTAAAATCGTTTGTGAAAGCAATTTTATTACAGGGGGGGAGGGGTGTAATTGCAGAAATATCTCTCCAATTAAGTACCCCAGTATTATTTATATTTATCCATTTTTTTTTCATCTGGCTACCAAATTGCGTTATGACCAGAGCACGGATTTAGATGCCGGACTAAAAGGATGCGCCTAAATCCGTGCTCTAGTCATGACGCAGTGAAACTTTAAAATAATATTGAAATTAGTTTCTTTTTTTTAACCCTAGCCTACATTTACCCCACTTCCCCCTGTATATCTTTATAATGTTTGAATTCGCGAGTACAATTGTTGCTATAATTACTGTGTTGTCGCCAGAGAAAAGTGTTTCTTCGTCGGAACTTATGACACATGGTCCCACGTTGGGTGCCAATTAATAAGGTTGTTTCTTCTTCTTATTGGTTCCAAAAAAATTGCAAAAATCCAGGGTCGAGCTGACTTAAGTCGCTCGATTAAAATCACGTTTAAAATCGCTGCTTTTAATCAGGCGATTTTTATTTTTAAATGTCATGATTTTTAATTCTTATTAAATAAACAAAACAAAACACTTTCTTCCAAAATTATTTATATTGTTTTAAGACAGCTGACAATTGTGCAATTTTTGCAGTAAAAAAAAACAAAAGCCGAACGAATCATGAATTGAATTAAAATTAAAAAAATTCTCATTAAATTATCATTAAAATTAAAATGGTCGACTTTCCCACAGTTAGGATACATTTTGTAGGCAGTTTTTGACCTAAAATAAAACAAAAGACGATCGATTAGATGTTATAAGAAAATTTACAAAATAAAAAAAATTATAACATAAATAAATAATTAAAAAAATTCTCAATAATAAACAAAACTGGGCCATTGTTTTCGAAAATGAAGATATGTTTTAAGACATTCGACAATTTTGCAATTTTTGACGTATAATAAAACAAAAGACGATCGAAAAATAATGAAAATTTATGAAATGACGGATAATAATAAAACAAAAGACCATCCAGAAGTAAAGGAAATTTATTAAATGACGTACAATAAAATAAAAGACGATCGAAAAATAATTAAAATTTATGAAATGACGTATAATAAAACAAAAGACCATCGAGAAATAATGAAAATTTATGAAATGATGTATAATAAAACAAAAGACCATCGAGTATAATAAAACAAAAGGCGATAGAAAAATAAAGAAAATTTATGAAACGACATATAATAAAACAAAAGAATATCGAGAAGTAAAGGAAATTTATTAAATGACGTACAATAAAATAAAATACGATCGAAAAATAATGAAAATTTATGAAGTGACATATAATAAAACAAAAGAGAAATAAAGAAAATTTATTAAATGACGTAAAATAAAACAAAAGATCATCGAGAAATAAAGGAAATTTATGAAATGACGTACAATAAAACAAAAGACGATCGAAAAATAATGAAAAGTTATGAAGTGACGTGTAATAAAACAAAAGACCATCGAGAAATAAAGGAAATTTATGAAATGACGTATTAATAAAACAAAAGACGACCGAGAATTAAAGAAAATTTATGATATTATGTAAGAATAAAAAATTCTCATTAAATAAATTAAACTTTCTATAGTTAAAGTATGTTTTGTGCAATTTTTGAGAAAAATAAAACAAAAGACGATTCATTAAATGAATCAAGAAAATTTATAAAATTAAAAAAAAAAATGTAATATAAATAAATAACAATCAAAATAAATTTGTCATTAAATAAACAAAACTGGGCCAGTTTTTTTCGAAAATGAAGATATATTTTAATGTATTTGACAATTATGCAATTTTTGACGTAAAAAAAAACAAAAGCCGAACGAATGATTAAAAAAAATCACGAAGCAATTGAATTAAAATAAAAAAAATTCTCATTAAATTCTCATTAAAATTAAAATGGTCGACTTTCCTACAGATAGGATACATTTTGTAGGCAATTTTTGACGTAAAATAAAACAAAAGACGATCGAAAAATAAAGAAAATTTAGTAAATGACGTATAATAAGACAAAAGACCATCGACAAATAAAGGAAATTTATTAAATGACGTATAACAAAACAAAAGACGATCGAAAAATAATGAAAATTTATGAAATGACATATAATAAAACAAAAAAGCATCGAGAAATAAAGGAAATTTATTAAATGACGTATAATAAAACAAAAAACGATCGAAAAATAATAAAAATTTATGAAAAGACGTATAATAAAAGAAAAGACCATCGAGAAATAAAGGAAATTTGTTAAATAACGTATAATAAAACGAAAAGAAAAAAGAGGATCGAGAATTAAAGAAAATTTATAATATTATATAAAAATAAACAAATTCTCATTAAATAAATTAAACACTTTCTATAGTCAAAGTATGTTTTGTGCAATTTTTGGGAAAAATAAAACAAAAGATGATTCGTTAAATGAATCAAGAAAATTTATGAAATTAAAAAAAAAATAAAATATGTAATATAAATAAATAACAATCAAAATAAATCTCTCATTAAATAAACCAGTTTCTTTCTCAAATGAAGATATGTTTTAAGAAGACATTTGACGATCGTGCAATTTTTGACGCACAACAAAACAAAAGACGGTCGATAAGTAAAGGAAATTTATGAAATGATGTATAATAAAACAAAAGACGATCGAAAATTTGTGGAATTAAATAAAAATAAAAGATTCTCATTGAATAAACTAAACCGAGTCGATTTTCAGTGGTTAAAGTATGTTTTGAGCCATTTCTGAGAAAAATAAAACAAAAGACGATCCATTAAATAAATCAAAAATGTAAATAAATAATAATGAAAAAATTTTCATTAAATAAACAAAACTGGGTCACTTTCTTTCTCAAATGACGTATAATAAAACAAAAGACGATCGAAAATTAAAGAAAATTTATGAAATGAAATAGAAATAAAAAAATTCGCATTAAATAAATTAGACTGGTCCACTTTCTTTTTAAAATTTTAAGATATTTGACAATTTTGTAATTCTTGACATAAAATAAAACAATGATGGCTGCTCTTATATAAAAAAGTCTCAATCTAGTGAAATAAAATTTAAAATGACGCGAACCCATGGACGTAGTTGTTGTTATAGTTGGACGATTACTTGTTTATTTTTAAATTTATTCTCTATATTTTTCTTTCTTTCAAAAATTTCTGATATATCAAACATATTTGTCAGATGATTTATCACCAATTCATATTTTGACTTAAGTGGTGGTGTGTTTGTTTTTTTCTATTATTTTATTTTCAACTGTGTGGTTATTTTAAGATAATTAGCAATAACCTGGAGGTAAACCGAAAATTATCGTGTAAAATTTCAAAAAGAAATTATTAAATAATTGTCAGTCACCCTGTATTATAATCTCACATATCACAAACTCGACTATTTTAAATTTATTTTACACTTAATTCTTTTGTTCTGAAAAAAAAAGTCGAAATTCGATTCTCTTTTGTCATCGCTATTAATTGGTTTTCTGACTTAAAAGTAAAAACAAAAGGAGTTTCTTTTACAGTCGATGAAAATTTTTGCTTCTTGCATTTGTTAAACTATGTTTTTGTTAACTTTTTATGAAGAAAACGTCAAAATTCGATTGTAATTCGGATGTCTTTTGTTTTTTATATTCTGATGCAAGAGTAAAAACGAAAGGTTTATTTCACATCCAAATCGTCGACTAAAACTTTTGTTTCTTGCATTTGTTAAACTGTCGATCGTCTCTTGTTTCTGTTATCTTTTTATGAAGAAAACGTCAAAGTTCGATTGGAATTCGGACGTCTTTTGTTTTTTATATTCTGACGCAAAACTAAAAACGAACGGTCTTTTTTTCGCATCCAAATCGTTGACCAAAGGTTTTGTTGCTTGCATTTGTTAAACTATCGATTGTATTTTGTTTTGTTGTTTTATGAATGAAGAATAAGTCATAATTCGATTGGAATTCGAACGTCATTTGTTTTTTATTTTCTATTTATTTTTGGTTTTTCTATTTTCTTTTGATTGGTTATTTTTTTTTTTTTTAAGAAGAAGAAAGTCGAAATTCTATAGAAATTCGAACGTCTTTTGTCATCGCGCTAAATTTATTTTCTGACTTCGTCGACCAAAACTTTTGTTTCTTGCATTTATTAAACTATCGATCGTCTTTTATTTTCTTACTTGTTTGCAAAGAAAAAGTCGAAATTCGATTGGAATTCGAACGTCTTTTGTCATCGCGCTAAATTTATTTTCTGACTTTGTCGACCAAAACTTTTGTTTCTTGCACTTATTAAACTATCGATCGTCTTTTATTTTCTTACTTGTTTGCAAAGAAAAAGTCGAAATTCGATTGGAATTCGAACGTCTTTTGTCATCGCGCTAAATTTATTTTCTGACTTCGTCGACCAAAACTTTTGTTTCTTGCATTTATTAAACTATCGATCGTCTTTTATTTTCTTACTTGTTTGCAAAGAAAAAGTCGAAATTTGATTGGAATTCGAACGCCTTTTGTCATCGCGCTAAATTTATTTTCTGACTTCGTCGACCCAAACTTTTGTTTCTTGCATTTGTTAAACTATCGATCGTCTTTTATTTTGTTACTTGTTTGCAAAGAAAAAGTCGAAATTCGATTGGAATTCGAACGTCTTTTGTCATCGCGCTAAATTTATTTTCTGACTTCGTCGACCAAAACTTTTGTTTCTTGCATTTGTTAAACTATCGATCGTCTTTTATTTTCTTACTTGTTTGCAAAGAAAAAGTCGAAATTCGATTGGAATTCGAACGTCTTTTGTCATCGCGCTAAATTTATTTTCTGACTTTGTCGACCAAAACTTTTGTTTCTTGCATTTGTTAAACTATATCGTCTCTTGTTTTTTGTTATCTTTTTATGAAAAAAACGTCAAAATTCAATTGGAATTCGGATTCGAATTTAACCTACTGTCGGCGGAGAAAGGAATATTTGGTTGGCAACACTATTCCACTGACGTTGGAGTGAAAAATATTTGCCATTTTTATTGACGTTTGGAAATTAAATTTTTGAGTTTATTTTCTGTCTGGCATCGATTATTACATTCGCTACCAAATTGACAGGTAAAGCTGAAAATAAGGTTAAATCTAAAAGTGTGGTTAGTTGTTTGTCTCACACTGTCAAGTTGGTGAAATGATATGGTGTTACATACGTTACATATTTCCTTAAATATTAATCACATTAATATTTATAGTATATTAAATATCACAAAAGAAACCAAAGTAGGTTAAACAGAAGCATTTATTAATGGAGGAAATCATTTCCATGAATGTCGCATACTTTTAAATACGATCGTATCATATATATTACAAACGTCATTTTAATTAATCATTTACGTTTATGTTTACTTGTTTGCGTTTCATTTTATAAAAAGTTTAAACTATTTACCCTAAAAGGTAATTTGTTATTTCCCTCAAAAATGATTCTGTTTTTGACAGTTTCTACGATGACATAACCTAATTTTTTTTTTTTTTTACTCCGAGGTTATTATTTTTTTTGTGATCACCATTTATGTAATGCCTGACCCCGTGATATAAATTCGAACGACAGATGTGGTTTAATTATAATCGAAATTACATGATACGAGATTATTCGTCACGCCGCCTTGATTCGAGAGAACGAGTCCAAAATTGTACAGTTACGACGTAAACGCGATCAACGATCAAAAGAAAACGGCCGATCGATGCGCAAATCACCGCCTATTAATACAGCACGTTCACAAAGTCGTGCCTGCCCCACATCTCGCCCGAACTTTTTCGCCGCAATTATGGATTCACCTTTTTAAATTTTTTTTCGTTGCTAATGATATTACGCGTTGTTGCGGTTGGTGGATGGGCAGGCGTGGATAAATGTTGATTTTTCTCATGTGCCTGTCCTTGTGTGTAAATATTCGAATGCATGTGGGTCAGTAGAGTGGGGTACATGAACTCACTATTGCTTTCACGATACGACGATTTTATGGCGGTGCTGCGCGATGAAGAGAAAAGTTGAAATTAAAAAGTCGTACGCCAAGTCGACTAATTAGTTACGCATGCACATTTCGTATTTATTTTCAAACAAATTAATCCGAATTTACTTTATTTTAATTTTTTAATAATAAAATTATAGTCGGTGATTCGTTAAAGAAAAAAACAATTTTTACAAAAGCGTCATCCACCTTTCAACTGTCAGAAAAATTTAACTCGGTGAACATAACCTCAAACTGCTGTTTATATGCACATTTGTCAAATTTAAAAATCACTCACTAAGTTAATTAATTATGCCAATAATTAAAACAATAAAAATAAATTTAAAAAAAAGTAATTTTTTGTACAATTGTGAATAAAACTGTCAAAATGGAAAATAAATACTCAATACAGAAATTGACAACGTAGAAAATTTTGGTTATATGTCAACGTGGGAGCTGTCAAAATAGAAAATTTAGGTTATGTCTTTGTAGAAGCTGTCAAAATATAAACTGTCGGTATAGAGTCTGACAGTCTAGAAAAATTTTGGTTACATGACCATAGAAACTGTCAAAGTACATTTATATAACTTATGTAAATCCTCATTATTAATTTTTTTGGAATTAAATTTTATAATAATCTTAATTAATACACACTAAGTTATATAATTTATTAACAGTTTGACAATTTGTGCATAGATTGTTTGTGCAGATTGAGGTTATGGTTGCTGAAATGAATGTTCTTGTTAACTAATTTAAAAATTATTCGTTATAATAATAGATTACGTCAACAATAAAAAGAAATTAAAAAGATGAACTAAGTACATACATATTTTTTGTGCAATTGTGAATAAAATGTCAAAATAGAAAATTCAGGTTATGCCAGCTGTCGTAATAGAAAATTTAGGTTATGACCTTGTGGAAGCTGTCAAAACGGAAAATTGAAGTAGTCAATATAGAAACTGACAATATAGAAAATTTTGGTTATATGATCATAGAAACTGTCAAAATATTTCGATTTTTAAGTTTAAGTTTGTCGATGTGCGTATAAAAACGGCAATTTGAGGTTATGGTTGCTGAAATAAATGTTCCTGTCAACTAATTTAAAAGATCACTCGGTATATGATTAAGTCAATATAAATAAATTAAAAATAATTAAGATGAATTAAATTTTGTATTTTCTGTAATCATCATAAAAACTGTCAAAATAGAAAATTACGCCATCATAAAACCTATCAAATTAAAAAATGAAGTTACGCCTTCGTTGAAGCTGTCAAAACAGAAAATCGTCATCGTAGAAGCCGCCCAAAAGGAACACTTAGGTTATGTCACCGTAGAAACTGTCAAAACAGAATATGCATTTGTAATGCGTAAGCCCAGATTATTAATTTTTATTTTTCTTTTTAGAAGTTAATTTATTAACGAGAACAACCCTAATACAGCACAATTGAGGTTATGTTTATTAAGCTGACAGGTAGCACAATTCCTTTGTCGTCTATCAATTGCGGACGGAAAAATTGAGAATATATGTGAGGTTATGTTTATAAAATCGACACATAAACTGATTCGTTTGTCATTTTGGGAGGGAATCAGGGAATATAATAGAATTGAGGTTATATTTATAAAACTGACAGTTAATCCGATTCGTTTGTCGTTTGTCACTCGCGGACGGATGAATTTTGGGAGGGAATATAGTACTATTGAGGTTATGTTTATAAAACTGACAGTTAATCCGATTCGTTTGTCACTCGCGAACGGATGAATTTTAAGAGGGAACAGGGTAGATTTGAGGTTATGTTTATAAAACCCACAGGTAGCTCGATTCTTTTGTCATTTGACACTCGCAGACAGAACTTATCTGGAAGGAAACGGAGTATATCTGAGGTGATGTTTATAAAACTGATAGATAGCTCGATTCGTTTTCATTTGTCATGAGAACAACCTTAATATAGCACAATTGAGGTTATGTTTACAAAACTGACGGGTAACACAACTCCTTTGTCGTTTTTCAATTGCGAACGGAAAAATTGAGAATATATGTGAGGTTATGTTTATAAAATCGACAGATAAACCGATTCGTTTGTCATTTGTCACTCGCGGACTGATGGATTTTGGGAGGGAATCAGGGAATATAATACAATTGAGGTTATGTTTATAAAACTGACACTTAATTCGATTCGTTTTGTCGTTTGTCACTCGCGAACCGATGAATTTTGAGAGGGAACAGAGTATATTTAAGGTTATGTTTATAAAACCGACAGGTAGCTCGATTCTTTTGTCATTTGACACTCGCAGACAGAAGAAATGTGGAAGGCAACGGAGTATACCTGAGGTGATGTTTTTAAAACTGAGAAACAGCTCGATTCGTTTGTCATTTGTCATTCATTTAATTTAATTCTTTTTAATTTAATGAGAACGGCCTTAATGTAGCACAATTGAGGTTATGTTTATAGAACTGACAGTTAATCGGATTCGTTTGTCGTTTGTCACTCGCGAACGGATGAATTTTGAGAGGGAACAAAGTATATTTGAGGTTACGTTTATAAAACCGACAGGTAGCTCGATTCTTTTGTCATTTGACACTCGCAGACAGAAGAAATGTGGAAGGCAACGGAGTATACCTGAGGTGATGTTTTTAAAACTGAGAAATAGCTCGATTCGTTTGTCATTTGTCATTCATTTAATTTAATTCTTTTTAATTTAATGAGAACAGCCTTAATGTAGCACAATTGAGGTTATGTTTATAAAATTGACAGTTAATCCGATTCGTTTGTCATTTGTCACTCGCGAACGGATGAATTTTGAGAGGGAACAGAGTATATTTGAGGTTATGTTTATAAAACCGACAGGTAGCTCGATTCTTTTGTCATTTGACATTCGCAGACAGAAGAAATATGGAAGGAAACGGAGTATATCTGAGGTGATGTTTATAAAACGATTCGTTTGTCATTTGTCATTCACGAACGGACGAATTGTGAGAGAGAATATAGTAAATTTGAGGTTACGTTTGTAAAAGTGATAGAAAACCTAATTCGTTTGTCATTTGTTACTCGCGGTTGGAAGAATTGAGAGAGGCAACAAAGTATATTTGAGGTTATGTTTATATAACCGACAGATAACTCGATTCGTTTGTCATTTGTCACACGCGGTCAGATGAATATTGGAAGAGAATATAATACTTTTGAGGTTATGTTTATAAAACGCTTTTATTCACAATTGCATAAAAAAACTACATGACAGTTCATTTCTTAAATTTGTCAGCTAATAGTCGTGTGTGACTTTGTAGCACGCGTTCTATATACGCCTTACGTCCATTGTTTCACAGCACACGTGAGATTAGAATTAGATAAAAATCACCAGGTATTCTCAACCATAACCTCAAACTGCCGTTTTTGTGTAGGTACACGTTGATATGCCGTTAATAAGTTATTAAAATTAGTTTCTGTTGATTAAGGTTATTAACATAAAGCAGATGAATTTAAAAAAAATAAATTAACAACATATGTAACCTAAATATTCGGTTTTGACAGTTTCGATAATGAACATTCTTGATTTTGTCAGTTTCTTCATTGATAACTTTCGATTTGACAAGGTTCTACGAAGACATAACCTCATTTTTATTTTGACAGCCCCTATGATAGCTTAACCTAAAATCTCTATTTTGACAGTTTCTATGTTGACAATTTAAATTTTCTCTTTGACAATGTTCTACGAAGACGTAACCTCAGTTTTCTATTTTGACAGCCCCTACGATGGTCTAACCTGAATTCTCTATTTTGACAGTTTCTATGTTGACAACTTAAATTTTCTATTTGATAATGTTTTACGAAGACGTAACCTCAGTTTTCTATTTTGACAGTCCCTACGATGGTCTAACCTGAATTTTCTATTTTGACAGTTTCTATGTTGACAACTTAAATTTTCTATTTGACAATGTTCTACGAAGACATAACCTTAGTTTTCTATTTTGACAGTTGACGTAATCAGAATTTTCTATGTTGACAACTTAAATTTTCTACATTGACAGCTTTTTAATGTTGACAGCTTCTACAATGACATATCCTGAATTTTTTATTTTGACAGTATTTACGACGACATTTGCAACTATTTACGTCGGTGTCAAATCTATGATTGACTAAAAATGAAACGATTGCACAAAAAATTACATGACAGTTCAATTTTTAAATTTGACAGCTAATAGTCAGCTAATTAATTATTACTATTATTTTGTCAGTTTCTATATTGTCAATTCAAATTTTGGATTTTGACAGCTTCTACAAAGACCTAACCTAAATTTTCTATTTTGGCAGCTTTTACGATGGCATAACCTAAATTTGTTGACACTTTTGACAATGACGCGCAAATGTATGTGTCAGTTTCATGGATACATACGTCGTTCATAATTTATAAAGAATGTCACATAAATAATTTAATCGAACAGAATTAATCAATGAAATTCACATGTTTTGAAGTGTTTTTCTTTTTGTTTTGTGTGTAAACGACGGCCTAAAGGCATCTAAACGTTCGTTATTAACCGTTTTGCACGCCCAGAACCGATGGCAATCGCAAAATTCCTGTCAACGTTCCGGTTGACGTGATGTCAATCCCGCGATCGGTAGAACGCAAGCACGCCCCCTGTGAAACAAAAAGGAACGAGGAACGCGAGCGGGACCGGGCACCGGCGGCCGATAAGTCGTGTTTCAATTGTTCGCATTTTTGTTAAAACTCTTCGGAGTGATTAACACAGTCTCACCTAACGGATTTTCTTTATATAGCAAATACTTAAGTATTACAAACCGTACAAAACATCGTTGTGTACTATACCTGCATCCGTTTCGTTCGTTTCTCACCTGCATTACGGAGAGCGCAAAAACAAAAGCGCAGCAGTAACGCCAGCTGTTCGATTTTAGTTGTTTTAAATTTGGCGCTCTCGAATTTATTTTTGACACATCACGTGACTGGTCGAGTTGTGAGTTTTAAATGCGACGCGTAATAACCTCAAATTGGAGAGGCAATTAAATGACAGTTGACAGTTATATGAATCGGGATATTTAAGTTGGCATTTGTGAAGATTTCCGGCTTCTGTCATGCGCGAATTTTTTGTTTTGTTTAAATCGTTCCTAATTAACAATGTTGTTAATGGAATTTGATTTCTTAGGACTTTCATCCGTCACGCGTTCTCCCAGTTTTAAGCGATGCTTTCGAAACTTGTGCCTAAAAATTATTTAATTACCGTCCAATTATATTGTTAACATTTAAAAGCTGAGAAGCTGCTTCGCATTTCACACTTAACTGCGCCGAGAAGCATCTGGTACCGTTAGTAATTTACATAAATTTCGGAATGAAAGTGGAATACATAAATAAATATGTAAATTGTTGATGCGTGGGTAGACTCCGCGACCGACGTCAAAGACGACCGAGCACTGAATTAATGCGGATTCAAAATTCGCAAGAAACTCGAAGAGGCAGCGGCCGAAAACAAAACGTGATCGAAAATGAAACAAAACCAAAGAATTTTGGTAGCAAATGCCAAAGTTTCAAAGAAAAATGACATTTCCTACGCGGCTCTATACAAGTATACTACATACAGGGTGATACAGTTTGATATTCCCACCCCTTTAATTTTTTCGTTTTAATTTGACTGCACTGAAACTATTGGCGAAAACTGAAACTATTCGCGAAAATCAGCAACCAACAGATGGCGCTTTTAATAAGGAAAGCAAAGAGCTGTCATTAATATCTTGCTTTCGTGCGCCAAATTCAAAAGTAATACCAATCACACTGTACAATGTGATCGAAAATGATTGAGCGTCCTTGAGAAAATAGATACTCAAAAGTGATCAAAACTACCTTCCCCTTAGGGAATTTTTGCATTTTTGAATGCTCAATAATTTGTGACAATTTGTCAGCTGATCTTGAGCATTCAAAAACGCCAAAAATTCCCTAGATGGAAGTTAGTTTTGATCATCTTTGGGTCCCTATTTTCTCAAAAAAAAAAGCGTCAAAAGAACAATAAAACAAAAGATGAAGACAACGACAGTTGTTTCTAATCACTGTAAACAGCTCAACAGTTTTTGTTTTTGGCCGATTGTCAATTGTTTGTAATTGCTGGATTGTCATTTGTTTTTCTCCAACGCATGTGATTCTTTTGTTTTTTTAACGTCAGTTGCTTCTGATCACCAAAGAAACAAAACGAACAAAAATTGAAAGAAAACAAAAGCCGATCGACAAGGGCAAGACGCTGTGACAAGTTTCTTTTGTTTCTTCTTTCGTTTCGTTCTCTTTTTTTTAAAAAGTAGAAAAATAAATGTCTGTCGATGAACAGTGTCCTCATTGTTTTTTTTTTGTTTTTTTCTTAACGTCAATTGTCAGTTACTTTAACCTTTTTTTTGACCGATAGTTTTTAATTTTTTCGTTTTAATTTGGCTGCACTGAATTGCCAAACTAAAACTATTCGCGAAAATCGGCAACCAACAGATGGCGCTTTTTATAAGTAAAGCACAGAGCCTGTCATTAATATCTTGCTTTCGTGCGCCAAATTCAAAAATAATACCAATCATCAACAATCACACTGTACAATGTGATCGAAAATGATTGAGCGTCCTTGGGAAAATAGATACCCAAAAGTGATCAAAACTTTTATCAGTTTATTTCTCAAAAACAATTGTCATTTGTTTTTCTCCAATGCACGTGGTTCTTTTGTTTTTTTTAACGTCAGTTGTTTCTGAACATCAAGCGAACGAAATGAACAAAGATTGAAAGAAAACAAAAGCCGATCGACGAGGACAAAACGAAATTGTTATCAAACACTATGAGAAATTTCTTTTGTTTTTTCTTTCACTTTGTTCTCTTTTTTCTAAACGGTAGAAAAACAAGTGACTGCCGATGAAAAAAAAAGAACAATTAAAAAAAAACTTCATGAACTAGTGTCACTCATTTTCAATTATTATTATTTTTTTCTTAACGTCGATTGTCAGTTGTTTCTAATCACTGTAAACAGCTCATCAGTTTTTGTTTTTGGACGATTGTCAATTGTTTGTAATTGCTAAGATTGTCGTTCGTTTTTCCTCGTTGCTTTTTTTTTGTATTTCTTATCGTCAGTTTTATCACTTTATTTCTCAAAAACGATTGTCATTTGTTTTTCTCCAATGAATGTGATTCTTTTGTTTTTTTAACGTCGGTTGCTTCTGATCACCAAACAAACAAAACGAACAAAAATTGAAAGAAAACAAAAGCCGATCGACAAGGACAAGACGCCGTGACAAGTTTCTTTTGTTTTTTTCTTTCATTTCGTTCTCTTTTTTTTAAACAGTAGAAAAATAAATGACTGTCGATGAACAGTGTCCTCATTGTTTTTTTTTTGTTTTTTTTTTCTTAACGTCAATTGTCAGTTATTTCAACTTTTTTTATCGACCGATAGTTTGTAATTTTCTCGTTTTAATTTGGCTGCACTGAATTGCCAAACTGAAACTATTCGTGAAAATCAGCAAACAACAGATGGCGCTTTTAATAAAGAAAGCAAAGAGCCTGTGATTAATATCTTGCTTTCGTACGCCAAATTCAAAAGTAATACCAACCATCAACAATCACACTGTACAATGTGATCGAAAATGATTGAGCGTCCTTGAGAAAATAGGTGATCAAAATTACCTTCCCCTTAGGGAATTTTTGCATTTTTGAATGCTCAACAATTTGTCAGCTGATCTTGAGCATTAAAAAACGCGAAAATTCCCTAGGCGGTTAGTTTTGATCCCTATTTTCTCAAGGACGTTCAATCATTTTCGATCACACGTTATATGCTCGTACGAATGAAAAGATTTTTAATCTTATCGAGCACTAATGAATATTGTTTTAAATTCTTGGATCGTAAAACTTCTAAGAATATTCGCGACACGAAATAGAAACGTTTGCTTCGCAAAAAGAAAGTCGTGTGGTTTTTAATTAAAAAGAAAACGCTGCTCGCTCATTTGTTCAGAAGTGTGAAAATTACACCGCTTTTGATCATCAGGTATTTTATTTCTATCTTATCGAATGAGTCCCGCTTTAAATTTCTAAATTAAAAACAAACAAAAATTCGAAAACCTTTTCGTGAAATGCAATAGAAAGAAAAAGAAAGTTGACTATTTATTCGTTTGTTTAGAATGCGTCGTTCATAAATTATGAACGTCCTTCCAAATATTTTATCACCCGGATCTTTTTTTATGATTGAAAACATTTATTTTGCGACGCTTTTGTGAATTCCGTGTGAAATTCCTGAACGGTAGAATTTCTAAGAATCTTCACTACTCGAAATAGAAAACGCGTTTCCGCTGCAGGAAGAAAGTTGTGATTTTTAATAGTTGCAGCGGATGCGTGAGGTGGCTTGATGCACGTCGAATTTCTCCGTTCTTGAACTTGTGCTTGAACCTCTTGAGGCCACAATATGCATCCGCCGTCGGTCGAAGGCAAACTAGAACTTTCCTTTCACTAAAACGGACGACGCCATATAAATTTTCGAACTCTCCGAAGGGAAATTAGGTTTATCGTTCTGCTTATCAGGCTCGATAAAAAGATTTTTACAAAATTAAAAAAATAATAAATTATTAAATTAATTATCATTAATTTCAGTGGAGGCTTTTAATTTCATGAAAATGTATAATTAACAAAAGTTTTGAATCGTTTTGTGGCGGTTAAAATAATTTCAATCAAATGTCAATTTCTAGGTTATGTTTATAAATTGAGATGCCAACCGATACTGGTAATGTCAAGCGAATGTCAACTTGGAGGTTATTTTTGTAATTTGGAGTGTTTACATATGTTGTCGCCAATCTAATAAAAATTGTGGCGGTTGGTAACTTTGATTGGCGCTTAGAATAATTTCAAACAAATGTCAATTTCTAGATTATGTTTATAATTTAAGATGGCAACAAGTACTGTTAATGTCAAGCGAATGTCAATTTGGAGGTTATTTTTGTAATTTCAAATGTCCACATACATTATCGCCAATCTAATAAAATTAAAAAATTTGTGGCGGTTGGTAACATTGATTGGCGATAGAATAATTTCAAACAAATGTCAATATCTAGGTTATGTTCATAATTTGAGATGTTTTTCTTAACGTCACTTTTATCAGTTTATTTCTCAAAAACAATTGTCATTTGTTTTTCTCCAATGCATGTGATTCTTTTGTTTTTTTAACGTCAGTTGCTTCTGATTACCAAACAAACAAAACGAACAAAAATTGAAAAAAAAAACAAAAGCCGGTCAACAAGGACAAGACGAAACTGTTATCAAACGCCATGAGAAGTTTCTTTTGTTTTTTCTTTCACTTTGTTCTCTTTTTTTTTTAAACAGTAGAAAAATAAATGTCGATGAACAGTGTCCTCATTGTTTTTTTTTTGTTTTTTTTAACGTCAATTGTCAGTTGTTTCTAATCACTGTCAGTTTCCTTTTGTTTTTCTTTCAATTCTTTTCGTGGACGATTGTCAATTGTTTGTAATTCCGGAAACTCATTCGATTTTCTTCCGTCTCGCTCTTTCATGTTACATCTCGATTTTCCGTTCTTTATTTTTTCCTTGTCTTCATAGACGATTGTCATTTGTTTTTCCTTATTGTTTTTTTTTTGTTTTTCTTAACGTCAATTGTCAATTTTTTTAATATTTAAAAAAATTTTAATTTCTGGAATTTTATAAAAATTCTAAATTTTTTAAACTTTTTAATTTTAATTTTGATTTATTAAATTTTTAAAAAAATAGTTTTTTTGAGTGTGGTGTCTGCTCGCTTTCTCAGCCTCTGCAAAAATCTGCTTTTCAATTTTAATTATTAAAATTTTTTAATATTTTAATTGTTTATTTTCTTTAAAAAAATTAATTTTTCAAATATTTAAAAAAAATTTAATTTTTGAACTTTGTAAAAATTCTCAATTTTTTAAACTTTTTAATTTTAATTTTTTTAATTTTGATTTTTTAATTTAAACAAATAATTTAAATTTTTTAATTTTGATTTTTTAAATTAAACAAATAATTTTAATTTTTTAATTTTGATTTTTTAAATTAAAAAAATAGTTTTTTTTGAGTTTGGTGTCTGCTCGCTTTCTCAGCCTTTGCAAAAATCTGCTCTTCAATTTTAATTTTTAATTTTTTTTAATATTTTAATTTTTTTAATTAAAATTTTTTTAATTTTTTTTAATTTTTCAAAAATCCAATTTAATTAAAAAAAATAATTTTAAAAATATTTTAATTTTTTGAATTTTATAAAAATTCTCAATTTTTCAAACTTAATTTTAATTTTTTAATTTTGATTTTTTAAATTAAAAAAAAATTAATTTTTTAAAATTTTTTAATCTTAATTTTTAATTAAATCTTTTAATTTAATTTTTCAATTGTAATTTTTAATTAAATTTTTATTTTTTTTTTAATTTTTTTTTAATGTTACATATTTTAAATTACATTATATTTATTATTTATTTTACATATTTTTTTAAATAAGAATTCATTCTTATTTATTTAATGATTTTGCGTTAAACAAATAAATTAGGTAAAAAAAATTAAATAAATTTTAGTTGAGAATTAAAAAAAAATCTTTCTGAATATTTTAGAAAAGTTTTTAAATAATGTCAGTACTTCTTAATAATAAATCAAATAACAAAGGCGAAGTCAATTTACTAAAATAAAATATTAATTTTCAACGATTTATTTACGCTTCCTAATAGCTTCGAATTTGTTGCACAATATTTCATTAATTTAAACAAGTTTTATTAGAAATATGTATGTACCTGTCACTACTATTTTATTTTAATGTATTTTGTTCCTTTATTGTTTATGTCAAATTTAGCGTATTTTTTAAATTAATTAAATATACACTACTAAGAGGATATTCAATTTTTCAGGCGTTCAAATATTTTTTATTTTTTTTTATACCGTCAATTGAAAAGTTAAAAAATATCAAATATGGGTCGCATAATTTTTTTATTTATTTATTTTTTTTCAAAACAAATGAAAAAACAAAAAACTACTTACGAACAAAAGAAAAACAGTGAACATCTTGTTTTTAGTCACTTCATAACAACGCGAGTGGCGGGCGATTCAGTTGCGTTCCGAAATGCACGAGAACTGCTGCAAAAAATCGCGCTTTGTTGTGCGCATCGTTCGCGGTTTCCGAAAAACTCCACTCCAGCCTCCCGGTGTCACGGCGCTAACAGCGAGACCCACTGAACGCGCATCGACTGAATGCTCGTCTTCCATGGCCTACCCCGTGAAGACCGAGAAATGAGGTTTGTACTGTCAGCTCTCTTAACCGTAAGAAAAAGTGCGCTTATGTAGGCTACACACAAAGATGGGTATACATGATCTACCAGTACTACGAAAGAGTAAAGAACTTTACACTCTAATATTCATTCATTTGTTTGGCTCAGATTAAACAATTTATAAACTGTCAAACGTCTTGAAGGAATAATTATTTTTCTAAAGAAATTCAAATATTTATAATACTGTTGATCAAAAACAAAAAGAAGAATAATATGTTAATGTCAAAATTTGCTTGATAAGAGTGGCGATTCAATTTTTTTTTATCATGGCCTACTTTAAGCGTATTCGCAAAACGTTGCCAAGATACGCTCCGAACGTTTGCTCGACATGGTCGAGCTATAGTATCCCGTTACCTAGTTAGCCGTCTTTATTAATATGCAAGTTAAGTGTGATTTTGTCTTTTTCTAATTAATTAAAGCCGCGCTGTTCGCGTCTCTCTTCCGCAGTGGGTGTGAAATGACGAAAAATGCGTGAGAAAGTCCTACCGCCACAGAAGTAGATTGAATGTCTATGGTCTGGCGTAATCAATAGTAATCGAATTTGTTCCTCGATTTTTATTGTGCCTTTCGATGAATATTAATTATCCCGAGCTTAAAACTTGCGTCACGTGGGCGCGCATGCATGAATGAACACAATCGTGTACGCGCCTGGTCAATCTTCGATTGTTTTGTCTCTACGGATGCGCTCGCTGCTCCATCAGTGATGAAGTTAACGTTGCTTTCGTCAACCTGTCAACGTGTAAAAATTACGTGATTAAAATTTTATTTTAAAATTTAACAAATTACACAATCATGGTAAAAGAAAATTACATAGATGGCGCCACTGTAGGTACTTCACTCCGCGCAACAGAGATGCCAACGTTGTAAGATGAAAATTACCAACACTACTGCACGCTAAATAAAACATCACTTCCAAGGAAGCGTAATCTGTTATATGCATAGTAACATATAGGAACATAGTCGAGGATGATGTTCCTCTCCGAAATACCATAAAAGTCTCAGAGTAGAATATTGCTGTTGACATTTTGAATCAAAATTCCACGAGAATCTCTTCTTCCAAAGAAGCGTAATCTGTTATTCATACTAATAGTAATTAGTAATAGTAAAATCTATTATCTTTTGTTTTTATTGTTTTGTTTCTTTGTTTCGTCACCATTGTATTGTGAAATCGATTATCTTTTGTTTTTATTATTCTTTTAAAATTTGATTATTAATCAGTTGTTTTTTTTTACTTTATTTTCTTTGTTTTGTCACCATTCTTATCAAGTAGTTTTTTTTAAATTTATTAATTTATTAAATTGTGTTGTAAAATCGATCGTATTTTGTTTTTATTATTTTTTTACATTTGATTGTTGTCGAATTTCTATCGTTTTGTTCATTTTTCTTCCTTTAAAGCTGTTTTTTTTTTTTTTAGTAATTTATTAATCCATTAAATTGATTGGTTTTTATTTTATTATTTTTTTCAACTTGTTTATTTTCAATTTTTATTGTTTTGTTTCTTTGTTTTGTCACCATTCTTTTGTTTGATTAATTAATCTCTTAATTTGTGTAGTAAAATCGATCGTGTTTTGTTTCTATTATTTTTTACGTTTATTTATTATTTTTGAATTTTTATTATTTTGTTTTCTTTGGGCACCCTTCTCTTAAAACTGTTTTTTTATTAATCCATTAAATTATGTTATAAAATCTATTATCTTTTGTTTTTATTATTTCTTTTCAATTTTTATTGTTTTGCTTCTTTTTTTCGTCACCGTTGTATTGCGAAATCGATTATCTTTTGTTTTTATTATTTTTTTAAAATTTGATTATTAATCAGTTTTTTTTTACTTTATTTTCTTTGTTTTGTCACCATTCTTTTCAAGTAGTTTTTTTTAAATTTATTAATCACTTAATTTGTGTTGTAAAATCGATCGTGTTTTGTTTTTATTATTTTTTTACATTTGATTATTTTCGATTTTTTATTACATATTTGTTTTTTCTTAGTCACTTTTCTTATAAAACTGTTCTTTTTTGTTGTTAATTGTTAATCCATTAAATTGTGTTATAAAATCGATTGGTTTTTGTTTTTATTATTTTTTTCAGTTTATTTATTTTTCAATTTTATTATTTTATTTCTTTGTTTTGTCACCATACTTTTGTTTTATTTATTAATCTATTAAATTGTGACTTAAAATCGATTGTCTTTTGTTTTTATTATTTTTTTCAATTTTGATTATTTAGTTTCTTTGTTTCATCACCGTTGTATTGTGAAATCGATTAGCTTTTGTTCTTAATTTGATTATTAATCAGTTTTTTCTTACTTTATTTTCTTTGTTTTGTCACCATTCTTTTCAAGTAGTTTTTTTTTTATTATTAATTTCTTAAATTGTGTTGTAAAATCGGTCGTGTTTTGTTTTTATTATTTTTTTACATTTGACTATTATCGACTTTTTATCCTTTTATTTATTTTTCTTTAGTTACCTTTCTTTTAAAGCGTTTTTTTTTGTTAATTTATTAATCCATTAAAGATTGGTTTTTCTTTTTATTATTTTTTTCAACTTGTTTATTTTCAATTTTCATTGTTTTGTTTCTTTGTTTTGTCACCATACTTTTGTCTTATTTATTAATAAATTAAATTATGATTTAAAATCGATTGTCTTTTGTTTTTATTATTTTTTTCAATTTTTATTATTTTGCTTCTTTTGTTTCGTCACCGTTGTATTGTGAAATCGATCGTGTTTTGTTTTTATTATTTTTTACGTTTGTTTATTATTTTTGAATTTTTATTATTTTGTTTTCTTTAGTGGCCTTTCTCTTAAAACTGTTTTTACTAATCCATTAAATTATGTTATAAAATCCATTATCTTTTGTTTTTATTATTTTTTTCAATTTTTATTATTTTGCTTCTTTTGTTTCGTCACATTATATTGTGAAATCGATTGTATTTTGTTTTTATTATTATCTTTTTAAATTTAATTATTAATCAGTTGATTTTTTTTACTTTATTTTCTTTTTGTTTTCTCACCATTCTTTTCAGGTAGTTTTTTTTTTATTTATTAATCTCTTAATTTGTGTTGTAAAATCGATCGTGTTTTGTTTTTATTACTTTTTTACGTTCGATTATTATTGAATTTTTATTTTGTATTTTTTTCGTTTAGTCAACTTTCTTTTAAAACTGTTTTTTTTTGTTAATTATCAATCATTAAACTGTGTTGTAAAATCGATTGGTTTTTGTTTTTATTATTTTTTTCAGTTTGTTTATTTTTCAATTTTTATTATTTTATTTCTTTGTTTTGTCACTATTTTATTTACTAATCTATTAAATTGTGATTTAAAATCGAGTATCTTTTGTTTTTATTTAATTTTTTTAATTTGAATACCTTTGAATTTTTATTATTTTGTTTTCTTACTTGGTCACCATTGTCACACTGTCGCGACACCACGCGATAATTTTCTTGACCAGAGGACGGATGCTCGGGGGCCCCCCATTACAACCAGCCGACTTGCACCCAAATTTGGACACCATTCCTTTAAAATGTATTAATTTTTTTATTTGTTAATCAGTTTACCTTGTGTTGTAAACTCGAATATCACTTGTTTTTATTATTATCCTTTTTCAATTTTTATAATTTTGTTTTCTTCCTTTAGTTATTCTTTTAACACTGCCCCTTTTTAAATTCATTATTAATTTACTGAAGCTTCAATAATTTAAAGTGGTGCTTTTTCGGTTGGTAGCTGATGACTTTTTTGTCAGCTAATTTGGTGACTTAGATTTTGATCGTGTGGCAACACTGGCTGTCACATATGCCAAAATGTAAGTTCGGGAAGTGTCATGTGCGTGCGTACGTGAAAAGGAAATGTAAACAAATCTCGCACATACAAACAGGTTGGAAATTGCTAGTTTTAGTATAAATTGTATGTGCCGTGAAAATCTTTGCAGATTATGTTATTCTCGGCTGTGTTACACTCTGACCCGGTTAATCATGGACAACAACCCTGTGATACTGAATTTTCACGAAAGTTTGCTGCGCTTGTCTGACGTAGAGTTACTAGACGGGCCTTGCTGGTTGAACGACACCATAATCTCGTTCTACTTCGAATTTCTGGAGAAAATCAAATTCAGAAGCAGCCCGATGATGTTGTTCGTGCCTCCACAAGTCACGCAGTGCATTAAAATAGCCCCGGATCCGGAAATCGGCGTTTTCCTCGACCCCTTAAATTGGAAGCGAAGGGACTTTATTTTTTTTGCGCTGAACGATAACGAACAGACGGAGAGCTCCGGGGGTACGCACTGGAGCCTGCTGGTTTTTTCTTACCCGGAAAAAATGATGTTTCATTTCGACTCCTCGCGCGGTTCTAATCAGTATCAAGCGGTCGAGCTCAGCGAGAAATTGTTGAAGTTTTTTGGACTACCGTCGTACGGTTGCTGTAATGAACCGTTTGTTTTGCAGCAGAATAACGGCTACGATTGTGGAATACATGTCTTGTGTAATACGGAAAACCTTGCACATTTTGCGTTCAAGAATGGAAGGATCGAGGGGTGTCCCAATTTGGTTGAGCAACAGGTTTTGAAGAAGCGAAGGGAAATTTTCGAATTAATTCAACACTTAAGGCAATCTCAGCAATGACATTTATTAATTTTAACTCTATTTATTGTATATTATTATTTCTTTTAAAATACTTGCAGCCAAATTAATTTTTATAATGTGAATTAATAAAAAGGGGCTTTGTTACTATAAATGTATTTAATTTATAAATAAGATTAGATAAGGGTTACCAACTTTAAAAAGCTAATTTATGAGAAGCTGTCAATCCAACATCAATTGTTTCTTTTTTGCATTTGTTTCTCTGTTGTGACGTCGTAATACATTTTTTTTTTAATGGTAACCCTAACTTTTCCATGTATATTTTGGTCGTCCTTGTTGTCAGCAAATTGATGATATAAAAAATAACATAAGTTTCGAACATCAATACTTATTTACTAAATAATATGGTAGCCATTTATTTTCCTGATACTAAATCATAAAATCGAGCAGAAAATGTCCTGAAACTTTTCTAAAGTTTCAAATAACAAAGTTAGCTGTGTAACAGCTTCTTGTGAACACTCTGTATACACAATTTTGCATTCTAAAGGAAATATTTTGTTTCAATAATACTACACCCGTCTCGTTTTTATCTCAAACAATTATGGTCAGATTATTTTTAAACCAAATCTAATTTTAAAAAAGAAACAATTTTCTACGTCGTGTGATCAAAAAGAAAAGTATGCGTGTACAGTTGTGGACAGAAAATTTCGGACTCATTGTCATTCCCTTGCAGTGTTGCCAACATAAGGAAAAAATCTAGAGAAAATTTCAATCAAAAAGGAAAAATCTAGGAGATTGTTGGATAACAGTCTTTTAGACCCAACAAAAGGCGACCGATTTTACAGCGCAATTCAGTCGATTAATAATAAATTTTACAAATGCAATTCGAAAACAAAATGATAAAAATTGAAAAAATAAAAACAATAGGCAGTTTATTTTACCACGCGATTTGATATGTGTGCTAGTCTTTTTTGTTTTAAATGAGAAAGCAAATATGTAATAGAATTTAACAAAAGACGAAGTGATGAAATTTAAATAATAATAAAAACAAAAGAGAATCGATTTTACAGCTGTTCTCTATCGGATAGACAGTGAGAGAGAGAGAGAGAGAGACAGGCCGACGGAGAGAGAGAGGCAGACCGAGAGAGAGAGAGAGAATAGAAATTTTGAAAAAAGTTGACATTTACTCTCAATCACATCCAACGCGAGGGTCAAATATAAATTGCGTGAAGTATACAACTGCTCTACAGAGAGAGAGAGACAGAGAGAGTGAGAGAAACACAGTTAAATGGAGAGAGAAAGAAAGACAGGGACACAGAGAGAAAGAGAAAGAGAGGGAGACAGACAAAAAGAGGGAAACAGAGAGACAGGGAGGGAGACAAAGAGAGAGAGAGAGAATAGAAATTATGAATAAAAACCGAAAATGAAGAAAATTGATTTTCTGACATTTACTGTCAATCACATCCAACGCAAATGAAAGAGAAAGAGAGAAGGACAGGTATATATATATATATAGAGAGAGAGAGAGAGACAGAGAGAGAATAGAAATTTAAAAAAATAAAGAAAATTGATTTTATAACATTTACCGTTAATCACATCCAACGTAGATGAAAAAGAGAGAGAGAGAGATATAGAAAGAGACAGAGACGGAGGGGGAGAGAGAGAGAGAGAGATAGAAAGAGACAGAGACGGAGGGAGAGATACAGAGGAAGAGAGAAAGACAGAGAATAAAAATTTTGAAAAAATCAGAAAACGAAGAAAATTGATTTTGTGACATTTAGTGTCAATCACAATTTACACAAATGAGAGAGAGAGGGAGAGACAGATAGAGAGAAAGAGAGCGAGCGAGAGAGAGAGACAGACAGACAGACAGATAGAAAGAGAGAGACAAACAGATAGAAAAAGAGAGAGAGAGAGAGAGAGAGACAGACAGACAGATAGAAAGAGAGAGAGAGACAGACAGACAAAGAGAATAGAAATTTTGAAAAAATCAGAAAATGAAAATTGGTTTTGGATCATTTATTGTCAATCACAGCCAACGCTAGTGAAAGGGAGATTTAGAGAGAAAGAGACATAAAGAGAGAGAGAGAGAGAAAGAGACAGACAGAGAGACAAGAAATGTTAAAAAATCAGAAAATGAAAATTGATTTTGGATCATTTACTGTCAATCACAGCCAACGCAAATGAGAGAGAGAAAGCGAGAGAGATCGTCATTTCTTCAGAAGTTTTCCTTACTTTGATTGGGTTTTTCAAGTCTTCGAAATCGTTCTTCATTTGTTCTTGTTTTTAATTGCCTGCCAATTCAGATTTCCGTGTTTCTTTTCCATTCGTAAATATACGATTGATTGTCACTTAAATTCATTCTTTTTGTTTCTTTGTGAATTTTAAATTATTATATCTCGTTAATTATTTTTCTAAGATTGCATAGCGTTCTTTGTTTTTCTTACGGTAGGAAATTTAGTTTTTTCCAATTCGATTAGTTTTCTCGATCGTTAAAACCGTTTTAAATTTTTTTTCGTTTTTAAATTGTTTACTGTTTTTTCAGAAATGAAATACATAACGAAAAATTTATTTAATTTTTTTTACGACGGACGTATTCTATTTCAAAAACAGACTTTTATTTTTGAATAAGTTTGTATGCACAGGCACTCCCGATATATTATTTCCGAACGCACTCCGAATGTCCGTAGAGTATGTGGCGCATGCGCATTTCAAACCGACCTGAACGTAATGATTGCCAACGTGGGCAATTTATTACCGTTTTTGCGATTTTTAAATAAAACTTGACGACCAAAAATTTTCTTTTGTCCATTTAAAATGCATTAGTGGGCGATTCTTACTTTTGAATTTGGCGACTAAAAATTTTTATCTTGGGCATTGGGCGATTTTATTCTGAAATGTTGGCGACAATACGTTTGACAAAGCTGGCAACTCTGATTAAGGATCACCAATGTTGTTTCTAATTTTTTATTTGTTTTTTTATTGTTTCCATTCTTTTTTTCTTTATTTCTGTCTTTGCGTAAATGTTACGATTGTCATTTGCTTTCTTTTTCCAAACTCATCCGAAATGCTCGACATACCTAAAATAATGATCAAATGATACCAACCTCCCGCATTTTAAAAAAGAAAGAGTTAGTCATGAGAATTGAGGTTATGTCAAATACTTGAAGTGTCAAAATACACCAGCGCAAATTACAACAAAATTGCATCAGTTACGACTTCTTTAAAATTTCCAAATGGGAAACATCAGTGAAAAGGTAGAAGCGGCTTCTTTACAAATAACAGCCTCGAAGCCCTTGGAAGAACCCAAGAAATTGAAGCCGTGCTGTGCTTGTCCCGAAACGAAAAAAGCTAGAGATGCATGGTGGGTATTATTTCAATTAATGAACTTAATTTCCTTAAATCCTACACGTTCCAATTATTCCAGCATAATTGAAAACGGAGAAGAAAACTGTCAAGATCTCATCGAGGCGCACAAACAGTGCATGAGGAAAATGGGTTTCAACATATAATAATCTCTCGGGGTTGTGGACTGCGTAGTATTACTGTAAATATTTATTAAAATGTTAATAATTTAAAGTAAAAAATTAAATAAATTAGTTGCAATTACTGTTTTGTTTGGGGAAACCAGTGACATAACCTAACTTTATTTTGGCGTGCAACGATGGGCGACGATGGCATGGTTGAGGATGATCTCGGGGAAGCTCAGAAGACGCGGGCGTATTTGAGGGAACGGTTCTTGCGACTAATATCTGAGTTAAATGGTACACAAACAAGGTAAGATGTTGAACAATTTAAAGAGACGTGTTTTCACAGGTAAACCTTGCAAGATAAAAATGTATGAAAACACGACGGTGACCTGCAAGACCCGAGCTTTCGATCCAAATTTTGAGAGTGTTATCGTGGATAATCTTCAGACGCCGAGGCCTGTGCCTCTTAGCAAAGCTATTTTGAGGGCTAACGACATTATATCCATGCATTATGAATTATAATTTAATAAAGTTTTTAAGAGAAGATGTACGTTAAGGCAATTTAACGTGTAGAATAAAAAGCCCAATTAATACAAGAATTTTTCGTATTCGAAAGTTTATGGCGTTCTTGATTTAGCTGTATTGATTGGCAACAATTGGCACTCAGAGTCAGTGTTGCCACCGGTTGTTCAAAAATTGTGCTAAATGAAAACATAAAACTGGTTCAATTGTGCCAACTGTACCAAATAACCAAGTAAACACAAAATGTCAATATCGCCAACTGTTTTTATTTATTTTTCTCAGTTCAACCTCACAATCGGACAGTTAACCGGCGCGATTCAATTGTGTATGCAATGTAAAGTTTTTATTTAATGGAGAAAAGTACACAAATTTTGATATAATTGGAATTTGCTGAGATTGTACTAAATTCGTGAATGAGGTACTGCTGTACTATACTGTAAAAAAAAAAGAATCTAGTACAATTGTACTAAAAACAGCAACACTGCTCTCACTATTTGCATCTTGTTTTGACCTCATGTAATAATTCAAGTACGAGATAAAGATGAGTGACACTAGTGCAATCAATCGAAATCGCTATTGTTTTCAAAATAATTATACGCTGTGATGGTGCCCATTTGAAACAGTGACGTTTTAAAAATTGAAAATAGGCAACTCATTCTGCTTCCGTTGCCTTACGATTTAAAATGAGAATCCTGTATAATACAAATACGCTCCGCAAATTTTCTCGAAATGGCCTTCGCGTATGTTTTTAAAATTTATTTAATCCGTTACTTAAAACATTCAACAGCGCCATCTATTGATAGTTGCCGATAGTTTTATTTTCGTTTGTTTCTACGAGGCTGATTCATTAGTTATTGACGGATTATATCGAAAAAATCCCATCTATTGGGTACATTTTCAACTGATTCAACTCATTGCTGGACGGTAACACGTTTTTGTAAGGCATTTAACAGCGCCATCTGTTGAAACATAAGTCAACAGTTTTTTTTTCGATTGTTTTTGCGATGGTGGTTCACTAGCTATTTCCTGCGGTGCCGTAGATCAATAAAAATAATTTTTATCGCCAGTAAAGGAAGAAATGAATTCTGTTTGAAGTTTTTTTTTTAAATCTATTGACCATGAGGAATTATTTGTTTGGTCACTGTTTGTTTTCAATTGTTTTCAATTTATAAATCTTTTGAATTATGCTCTAAAATCGATTGTCTTTTGTTTTTATTTAATTTTTCTTACATAGTTATGTGTTTTTCAAATTTTGTTCATTTGTTTTCTTCTTTTTGTCACTTTTACTCCCAAACAGTCTCATTTTAAATTTATTAATCTAGTGCTATTTGCTGTAAAGTCGACGATTTATGTTCTTATTTATTTATTTATTTTTTTATTATTCTAAGAGTATACATATTGCGTTTCCCTTGCTTTCTCCGTCGTTCTTTTCATTAAGAAAAATTATTAATCTATTAAATGGAGTCGTAAAATCGATTGTCTTTTGTGTTTATTTCTTTTTTTTTTTAGTTAATTTATTTTTTATGAATTTCGTTTTCTTTGTTTTGTCACCAATCTTGTAAATTGTTTTTTTTTCTATCAATTTATGAATCTCCTGAATTGTGCCCTAAAATCGATTGTGTTTTGTTTTTATTCTTTTTTAATATTATGGTTGTATATTTTTCAAAATTTTGTTAATTTTTGTTTGTTCCAAATTCATTAATCTAATGAATTGTACTCTAAAATCGATCGTCTTTTGTTCTCTCCTACCAAAGCTTTTTCTTTAAAATTTATTTATTTATGTACTGAATTGCGTTGGAAAATAGTCTTTTGTTTTTATTATCATTTAAATTTTAATATTTCGTATTTAGAAAAAAATTCTATTTCTTTTGCTTTCTCATTATTCTTTTAAAGTTATTGATTTGTAAAATTCTGTCGTAAAATCGATTGTTTATTGTTTTTATTATTTTAAAAAATTTTATTATTTATTTTTTGAACTTTTTTTATTCCGTTTGTCACGCTGCATTTTGTCGTAAAATCGATTGTCTTTTGTTTTTTTTTATTAATATTATTATTATTATTAATAATATTATAAATTATTGATTTGTTAAATTGTGTCGATAAAAACAATTGTCTTTTGTTTTTATTATTTTTAAAAAATGTTATTTATTTTTTGAATTTTAATTATTTTGTTTTCTTTGTTTTGTCACACTGCATTGTGCTGTAAAATCGATTGTCTTTTGTTTTTTTTTAATTAATATTATATATTACAATATTTAAAATTTGGTTTATTTGTTTTGTTTGTTATGTCTTCTCATAATTTTTCTATTAATCTACTGGACAATTGCGATGAAAATCGATTCTCTTTTGTTTTTATTATTTATTCAAAAAGTGTGTTACTTCATTTTCTTTATTTTCTCATCGTTCTTTTCTTTTTTTTATATTGTTTATATTTATATTTATATTTTATTAAATTGTGCTGTAAAATCGATTGTTTTTTTGTTTTTACTATTTCGCATTAAAAAGAATCTATTTTATCTCCTTTGCTTTAAATTGTGCTGTAAAATCGATTGTTTTTTTGTTTTTACTATTTCGCATTAAAAAGAATCTATTTTATCTCCTTTGCTTCCTCATCGTCGTTGACTTGTATCGCAAAATCGATTGTTTTTTTGTTTTTACTATTTCGCATTAAAAAGAATCTATTTTATCTCCTTTGCTTCCTCATCGTCGTTGACTTGTATCGCAAAATCGATTGTCTTTTGTTTTTCTCTTTTGAATTTGTTTTTTCTTTGTTTTGTCATCATATTTTTCAGATTTTTTCTTTTTTTTTTAAATTAATTATTAATCAACTGAACTGCGCCATAAAATCGACCGTCTTTTGCTTGGTTTCTTTTACTTTTTGTATTTTTAATTTTTTTGAGGGTTTTTTCTTTTTTAATTTAGTCGTCAATCTAGTAACAAATTAAGGGATTTGATTTTTTGATAACTCTTGACTCAAGAGTTATCAAGAAATTCCTTTTCGACAAAATCCTTCAATTTGTTACTAGATTCGGGACTAAATAAAAAGAACTTAAAAAAATTCAAGAAAATTCCTCAAGAGGGGTTTCTGCTTTTTGCGCGTTGGTAACACTGTTGGCGCTTTGATTGGCACAACTGTCAGCATTTTTGACATTTGTGTTCGATGAACGCCGATATTTATTCTTCAAGAAAAACCTAAAAATTTGCATTTTGAAACGAATTTGTTCGTACAGTTTTGTTCTTTGCGTAAAGGTAAGCCTTTGTAATGTTAGTTTTGCAATGAATTCGCCGCTCGAGCTCAAGTGATGGTGTCGTCTGTAACCTGTAACAAACAGGCGGACATTCACGTTAACAGCAGAGGCGTTTTCGTGACGTACTTGTTGAAATGTGTTTAAATTAATTGTATTTACGCGTTTACACGATGTTCTACTATGTACATGTTTCTTGTAAATTTAGGTTCACAGCTGACGGCCATATTGTGTTGTATTTGTGATGTGGCGGCAAATTTAATATTCGCCTGAAAGTACAATTTTTCAATTACACGGTAAGTTATGCCCTCAAACTTCTTCTATACTTTCGTATTATGTAAGTCCCTAGGTAAGTTGTACTGCGATAAGTGCTTGATTGATTTTTCTTTCTTGCAGAAGTTTTCGTCGGTGGTAAAGTTTGCGAAAAAATTTGACGAAGGCGTTTAGTGTGTAGTGTGTGTGCGTGAGAGAAGCGTAAGATGGAGCCGGTTGCGCCGGGCACTGAAGACGAGGTGCCCGTAACGTTTCCCGTCTTTAGTAAAAAGGTAAATCTAGTTTCTTTATTAACACTAAGTTACTAGTTTAAAAAAAAAAATGACGTACGTTTCAATATTTTATGTTGGTTATTCGTAGGTAAGTATTATTTTATTTTGTTTTTATGTTTTGGGTTGACTTTGTGATTTTTTTTTGCCTGCCGCTTCTATTTTAATTTCTTGGGGAGAAAATAGAAAAAAGGGATTTGCTTCTTGCAAGTTCATCTTATTTATAAACTTTCATCAATCAAACACTTTAAATTGTTTAAAGCGGGCCATGATTATGATGTGACAGTTGACAGCAGCATAGATTTTTAAATGTCAACTGTCAACTTGAAGTTTAAATGTTAGTTTGTTGAATTGATAATATGTGTTTTAATAATAGTTTTTTTTTTTTTTTTGAAAGTTGCTTCTTGCAAATTTGTAAACCTACTTCATCAATCAAAAGCAAATATTATTTAAAGCAGGCCACGATTATGATGTAACAATTGATAGCAGAGATGTTAAATGTCAATTGTCAACTGTCAACTTAAAGGTTAAATATTAGTCAGTTGAACTGATATGTGCTGTAATAATAGTTTTTTTTTATTGATAGTTGTTGACTAACTTAGAGTTATCACTACTGATCAAAATTTTAAACTTGATGGGGCAGTCAAAATTGATCATTGTTCTTCAACAGCTGAAATAATGTTGCATTATTTTAAGCTTAAATTATTATTAACAAGAGAAAGTTGAGAGTTCTGACCCCCAATCAGAATTCCATGTAGTCAACCCTTAATGGTGCGCGCACAAGTTGATGTCGGTAGTACATGAAATGAAATGAAATTGCTTTTTTTAAATAAGCAATAAGTTTTTTTTATATTCATTTAAAGACAACAATTAAGGATACTTTAATATTACATTCTAAAACCTGTGGTGACACAAGGTGTTTGCTTGTAACGTAAGAAAGAAATAAAAAAATACTTAATTTGAAGCCAAACCGAAAAATTATTTTCTTTTTCCTTTGAAGCGCATCGCAGTGAAATAAGTGTGTGTGAAATTGAAGTTAAAGCAGCGTAAACACGAAAAGGTAAACTTAATTTAAAATTGAAATTGTAAACTGGCATTGTAAAGGGTCTGAATAAATTAAATCGATTCACAACGACACCTTATTTATATTTTCTTGAACGTACTTATCCTAAATTAGTCCGTTCTGCTATTACTATCTCGTAATTAACCTATGAAAGACAGTTTATTTTCGTTATTGAAATAAGTTCTTCGTGCAGGAGAAAGAACAAGAAAGACTCCTTTCCATTCAAGCGGTTCTCCCAAACGGACAGTATGGAAACGTCTTCGAACTGTCATACGTTAATGGCTCCGAGCACTGGTACTGTAATCTGTGCGAGTGTCCCGTCATGGGTCGGGTGTACTACCACGAAAACGGGAATAGGCACAACCACAGCGTAAACAACAGCAAGAAGCGTGGAGGCCGAGCACCTCTGCAGGTGGACACACCGACTCTTCAAGTCGCTCCTGGTGAACCTGTACCGCCCGGCTTCGAGAAGGAAATCGTAAAGCCCACCTTGATACAAGTATGTGATGGAAAACAACCGAATAATTAATTAAATTAAATTGATTGCTGTGATTCGCAGGAGCGTTTGGATTCATTCACCGTCAGTCCTTTGATAGGATTAGAATATCTCCTGGAAATTCAGGAGTACGACAGGGAAAAGGAACCGTCTTATTTGTGCATGCTGTGTGATAAACGAGGAGACCCGCGGACCGTCCTGGCACATTTAGTCAGCTACAATCATATAACTCAGGTAAATATTTATTTGTTTATTGTTTGTCTTGCAGCTTGTCCATTTATTTTAATTTTCTTGGTTCTTTTCCTTAAGAAGGTTATCTGAAGTTTATTGAAGTTAATTCTTCTGCTTTCTTTATTCACGGTTGTTATTTGTTTTGATTTAAAAATTCACTGATGTAATCCGTCTGTAATTGCAATTTATTTGTACCTTGCATTCTGGTAACTTCGGTAACTGTGTGGCATCAATCAATTTATTAATTAATTGATAACAAATTGATTGAGTTAATGTTTAATAGCAATTAAATAGTTTAGTTGCAGGTCACAATTAAATTTAGCTATGCAGTTAAATTTAATTGTTAATTGCAATTCTTCTTTTTTATAATGAAAGTATCTAATAACGTCTTAATTGCTCCATTTTAATGTGGTAGGATCTTGGAATTCTTTTTTTTATAAAAGAAATCCAAATCGGTGTGTTTTTTTTTTTTTTAATGACAAATATTGGACCTCCTGTTATAGTATAGTAGAAATAAGAGTTTGACAAAGACGAAATGAAAATGATCTTAAATATTTACAAATACACGAAAAAATTATCGCAAAAATGCAAAAAATGTAATACAAGAATTAATATGACAAGAAGAAACAAAAGAGAACAACTTCGAAATGCAAAAATGGAAAAAAGAGAGTATCGTCGATTTTCATTCAGCTAGAAGCGATTGAAAATCAAAAGCTCAATGAGCAAAAAACAGAAAAACCAATGAAACTAAGAACAGATGAAAAATTAACGCCTTCCTGCGTAAAGCTACGGAAAAGTCGAGCTTTCATTTGTTTCTTTATATTTCATTGTTTCTTTTGTCGCAATAAGTTTTCGTGTTAGTTTTTTTCTTTTCTTTTTTGTTGGTGATTTGATTTATTGCGAAATTACAGAAAATGTAACACAGGAATTAATCCGACGAGATGAAACAAAAGCGAACTGAGATCCCATCAAAAAAACAAATGAAAATGAAAACAAATGAGAAATTGACGATTTTCTGCGCAAAGCTACTGAAATGAAAATAACTAATAAGTTTCCTTAAAAATTTGCAAGAAGAAGACAAGAGAACAGATTCACAAAAAAGAAACAAATGAAACTAGGAGCAAATGAGAAACTCACGATTTCCGGCGCAAAGATTCTAAAAATGTTTGAAGTCAAGCTTTCGTTTGTTTCTTTATATTTCATTGTTTTTTTTTTGCTTCTTTTTGTCGCAATAACTTTTCGTGTTACAATTGGTACTTTATACAGTTTTTCTTTTATTTATTTTTTTTTTGTTGCCGAGTTGATTTATCGCAGATTTATATAAAATATAATACGACAATTAATGCAATAAGAAGAAACAAAAGAGAACTAAAACTCACAAAAAACAAATGAAACTAAAAACAAATGAGAAATTAACCATTTCCGGCGCAAACCTACCGAAAATGTTGGACTTGACCTTTCATTTGTTTCTTCACATTTCATTGTTTTTTTTATTCTTTTTTATTTCTTTTTGTCGCATTAATTACCTATTCGTGTTACGATTGGTACTTTTTTTTAGATTTCATTCTTTTTTTTGTTTTTTTTGTTGCATTAATTCGTATTACTTTATACAGTTTTTTCTTTTGTTTTCTTTTCGTTGTCGATTTGATTTATCGCAGAAATATAGAAAATATATTACGACAAGAAGAAACAAAAGAGAACTTAAACCCACAAAAAAACAAATGAAATCAAAAACAAATGAAAAATTAGCGATTTCAGGCGCAAAGCTACTAAAACTTTCATTTGTCTTTACATTTCATTGCTTTTTTTGTTTATTTTTTTTGTATTACAATTGGTACATACAGTTTTTTCTTTTGTTTATTTTTTGTTGTCGATTTCATTTATCGCAAAAATACAGAAACTGTAGTACGACAAAAAAAAAAAACAAATGAAACTGAAAACAAATAGAGAATTAATGATTTCCGGCGCAATGTTACTGAAAACGTTGAAAACTTTCATTCGTTTCTTTTTGCTGGCAATTGACTTATTACAGAAAATGTAATTCCGACGAGATGAAACAAAAGTGAACTGAGATCCCACAAAAAAAAAGAAAGAAAAACAAATGAAATTGAGAAGTAATGAGAAATTAACGATCTCCGGCGCAAAGCTACTAAAAATGTTGAAGTTGAGCTTTCGTTTGTTTCTTTATATTTCATTGTTTTTTTTTTTGTTTCTTTTTGTCGCATTAACTTTTCGTGTTACAATTGGTACTTTATACAGTTTTTTCTTTTGTTTTTTTTTTTGTTGTCGATTCGATTTATCGCAGATTTACATCAAATATAAACAAAAAGAAACAAAAGAGAACTAAAACGCACAAAAAACAAATGAAACTAAAAACAAATGAGAAATTAACCATTTCCGGCGCAAAGCTACCAAAAATGTTCAACTTGAGCTTTCATTTGTTTCTTTATATTTCATTGTTTTTTTTTTATTATTCTTTTTTGTTTTTTTTTGTCGCATTATTTATTCATGTTACGATTGGTACTTTATACAGTTTCTCCTTTTGTTTTTGTTTTCTTTTTGTTGGCGATTTGATTTATCGCAGAAATACAGAAAATGTAATATGACAATTAATGCGACAAGAAGAAACAAAAGAGAACTGAGAACCTTGAAAAAAAAAAAACAAATGAAACTGAGAACAAGCGCAAAGCTACCGAAGATGAGTATCGAACTAGCGTACAAGCGATGTTCTCGGTGAATATCGACTTCATTTTCAACGGGAAAAAAGTGTAAATCAAATATATAAATTATATCACATGAAGCGCAGTTAAACGGTGTTCCCAATGGTGATGGTGAATTTTGTGTTGAACCGTGTATACGGGAGTAATTGCAAATAAACTAAGCCTTGCCTGACACCGCATTCACGAACGGCAAAAACTTTCAATCTGGTTTTGTTTAAAATTCCTCGATCTTGCGTTTAAGTTGAAAAATAAACTCGCTATCGGACTAAAATTTTGTTTTAGACTCTATGTGCAACATAGAAGATTATAAATATTTTGAAAATGAACAGTGAAAATTGTGATGCGTGTATTTTTTGCAAGCAGGTATTAAATGATGCGAGAGCCGTTATACAGTGCACCGCATGTAAAAAAAATTGCCACAATACCTGTGGAGGCATTGTTGATATGAGAGGTTTCCACATGAAGAAATCTTCATGGAAATGTATCAACTGCACCCCTGGATCAGAAAATATTCCCGAGATGAACACAGAGATCACGAATGCTATTCCCCTTCAGATTCGGAAACGTTCCAAATTAGATTCGAACAGTGATATCACTACTGAAGAGATTTTTAAGATGTTCAATTCTATGAACACCAAATACATTGAGATGCAAAATAAGTTTGAAATAATTATGAAAGAGAATTATAATTTTAAAACGGAAATTGCTGGAGACATACGAAGCATTTTAAAATTTATAGAAAATGAAAATAAATCGTTAAAACAAGAAAACGAAGCACTAAAGGAGCAATTAAAGAGCATAAATCTAAAGAATTCCCTTCAACTGACAGCAAATTCCCTTACTAAAGAAGTTGGAAAGGAACGCATGAAAAACTTGTATAGTGACGTCGTAGCAACTAAAGAAGTCGTCATCATAGAGCCGAGGAATCAACAGGAGTGTAAAGAAACGAAGAATGAATTACGGAAAAAGGTTAGTCCCAGCGATATAGCTGTAGGAATCTCCAACATAAAACATCTCAAAAAAGGTGGAGTCGCCGTAGCTTGTAGCAGCAGGGAAGATATTATCAAACTAAAAGAAGCGGCAATAAATAAAATGGGTGAGTCTTATAGTATAAGAATACCAAAGCTGATAAACCCTATGATAAAAATTGTTGGAATGTCAGAGGAATATGAACCAAGGTTATTAAAAGAGCATGTTATTAAACAAAATGAAAATATTGAAAACCATATAAAATTGTTCGACGTGAAAGTTACTAAAAAAATGAAAACTAAATACATGGCAATCGTAGAAATTAACTCTGATCTCTTTAATGATATTATGAATAATCGAAACTCAAAGCTCAATATCGGATGGGATCGTTGCGATGTATACGAACATTTTAAAATTATGAGGTGCTTTAAATGTAAAAGATTTAACCACAAAGCTAGTGATTGCAAATACGAAGAAAATTGTGATAAATGTGGAACCAATTCACATAAAAGTACAAATTGTAACAGCACGGTAATGAACTGCATTAATTGTACTGAGTACAACAATAAACTTAATCTGCAGCTTAGCACTGACCACTCAGTTTATGATCAGAACTGCCCAGTTCTATGCAAAATCAGAGATTCTATTAGTAAAAAAATAGAATATTCCTCATAGCAATTAATTCAATCATTAACAGAAAATAAGATCTCTCAATCTAAATGTGATATTGGAACGTCCTTCCAAAATCAGGTACCCAAACAAGTCATAAACCAAAGCAGAATAAAATATCATGTCAGCGACGAGCCGTCTAACAAAAATGCGAAACATTCAAATCCACCATATTCAGCAATGAAGATTCTACATATAAATATACAATGTATAACAAATAAAATTGCAGCAATTGAACATATATCTGCTTGTTTGGAACTGGATCTCTTATGCATAAGTGAGCACTGGCTAACCAATAATACGATACATCTGTATAACATAGCAAATTATGATAAAAGTAGTTATTATTGTCGTAACACATACTCTCATGGAGGAGTATGTATTTTTGTTAAACAACACTGGAAATCTACAAGCATAAATTGGATAAATGAAATGAGTGAAGATAAAAACTTAGAAATGGCAGCGATTTTCATCTCCAAGCATAACACCATTGTGATTTGTTGTTATCGTACCCCTAATGCTGACGTTAAAATATTTTTATCAAAGCTTGAAACTATTCTAAATAGAATTACGGTTACTTACAACAACCCCAGAATTGTAATTGCGGGAGATTTCAACTTAAACTTTTTACTTCCATCGAATCATGTTAGAGATCTGATAAATATGTTCTGCGCTTTTAATATACAAAAAACCATTCATGAAGCTACGAGATTTCATAATAATTCTGTAAGCTGTATAGACAATATATTTACAAATAGTATTCCGTATAGATCTAGAGTGGTACCACTCGGCGTATCTGATCATGAAGCTCAGTTACTAGAAATCGAACTTCACTGTACACCTCCCCTATCTGAGAAAACATTTCGCATCTTCTCATCAAAACGTAAAACGAATTTTCAAGATCGACTTCGCTCCCAGGACTGGTCTGCTATATATCTTCATGATGATCCCAATATAAAAATGAATATTTTCTTACATATTTTTAAAAGTCATTATGATGAATGTTTTCCTTTAAAATCAGCTCCTCCGCGAGTACAACCTCAACAAATGTCTTCTGACCTTCATCAAATTAAGGAAACACTAGGCCTCATATATGAAGCATACATAAAAATTGGTGATGATGAACTTAAAAATATCTACATTAGATATAAACAATTTTTCTTAAAAGCTGCAAATGAGGAAAAGAAAACGATAAATATTCGTAGTTTGGCGGAAGCTGAAAATAAAGTAAAGGCGACATGGAAAATCGTGAATTCTGCCACGAGGAGATCACAAACAAATTTAGAAACGTCTCCCTCCTCAGAAGACTTTAACATATATTTTAAAAACATAGCCACTACTTTATATTCACAATTAATTCCATCAAAACATTCACACAATCATTATCATTATCTTCATCAACATTCGACAAAAGGAGTCAGTATCTTTCTTTCACCTACAACAGAACAAGAAATAATCGATGTTGTGAAAGCACTAAAAAACAAAGCGACCTTTGACTGCTACGACATAAACACTCGAATTATAAAAGAAGTGTCCGAATTAATTGCAATACCGTTGCTAGAAATAATTAACAGTTCTTTCAGCACTGGGATTTTTCCTGACTGCTTAAAAATAGCGAAAATAATTCCTATATTAAAAAAAGGATCTCCTTCCATCTGTGGCAACTACAGACCAATAGCAATATTACCTATATTCTCTAAAATATTTGAAAAACTAATGTTCAATAGAATTAATAATTTTTTTGAAGCTAATAACCTTTACTCACATCGTCAATATGGTTTTCGTAAAAAATTAACTACAGTTGATGCAATCCGCTCGTTGACTAACTACATAATGAACAATATGGAATCTAAGAAGAAAACTTCAGTTATTTTTTGTGACCTTACAAAGGCCTTTGATTGTGTACCTCACGATATATTACTGGATAAACTTAGCTACTACGGATTCAAAGGCATACCATATAATCTATTAAAGTCATATCTATCCAACAGAAGGCAATACATATACCACCAAGAAAAACTTAGTTCCTCATGCAAAATTGAGACAGGTGTACCTCAAGGGTCTATTCTGGGTCCCATACTGTTCTCAATATTTATTAATGACTTACCCTTGGCAGTGGATTGTCATGTCACCCTTTTTGCTGATGACACAACTTTGGCAACAAATGACATGGATAATGAGACAAGACTAGAATTAATGAAGGCACAGGCAAATGATTGGTTTAACTGCAACAAACTCACCTTAAACATTGAAAAAACTATAATAAATACTTTTACTGCCGATAGGAATTTAACATCATCAAAGAGTGCAAAATTCTTGGGAATTCATTTAGACTCGAGACTTACCTGGCAACAGCATATAGAAGACCTTTGTCACTCCCTGTCGTCGTCGTTATTCGCCATAAGGAGAATTAAAAGTATTATAAATTCCCAAGCTGCGAGAATGGTCTATTATGCTGTCTTTCACTCAAAAGCAACTTATGCCTTAGAAGTGTGGGGCCACTCTTCACATCTGGATAAAGTGTTCCTTCTCCAAAAAAAGGCTGTGCGGATCTTATCGGACGCGCCTGTGGATGCTCACTGTAGACCATTATTTCTAATGCATAAAATAACGTCCCTACCTGGTGTTTATGTTTATAAGCAATTAATTCAAGTGTATAAAAACTTAAGTGAGTTTAATTCTAGACAAGAAGCACAGAATTATAACCTACGTACAGGTGAAAATCTTACAATGCCTTACCTGAGACTAAACTCTACAGATTCACTGACAATGGGCCTGAAATTATTTAATAACTTACCTGTGAGCTGGAGATCGTTATCTATGTCTCGTTTTAAACAAAAACTAAAAACTTATTTAAACAAAAACTGTTTCTATACGATAGAAGAATTTTTTGCAACAAACAAATCACAATATTAATTATTTATTATGTTTCTTTTTTATTTTTATTTTATTGTTTTGTTATGAGGAAAATATTGTTATTTTAGAAATCATTTGTTAACAATTACTGCTTTTCTTTTCTTTGTAATTAACTAGTTCATGTATTTTTTTGACTTGCTCAAATTGTTTTTTTTAAACTTTTTGGCCAATAAATCAATCAATCAATCAATCGATGTTGAAGTCGAGCTTTCATTCGTTTTTTAGATTTCATTGTTTTTTTTTTGTTGCATTAATTATTTGTGTTACTTATTCAGTTTTTCTTTTTTTTTTTTTGTTGTCGATTTGATTTATCGCAGATTTACATAAAATATAATACGACAATTAATGCGACAAGAAGAAACAAAAGAGAACTAAAACCCACAAAAAAACAAATGACACTAAAAACAAATGAGAAATTAACCATTTCCGGCGCAAAGTTACCGAAAATGTTGTACTTGAACTTTCATTTGTTTCTTTAGATTTAGAGACCCACAAAAAAAAAACAAGTGAAACTGAGAACAAATAGAGAATTAATGATTTCCGACGCAATGTTATTGAAAACGTTGAAAACTTTCATTTGTTTCTGTACATTTATTTTTCGTGTTACAATTGGTACTTTATACAGTTTTTTCTTTTGTTTTTTTTTTTTTGCTGGCAATTGACTTATTACAGAAAATGTAATTCCGACGAAAAGAAACAAAAGTGAACTGAGATCCCACAAAAAAAAAAGAAATGAAAAACAAATGAAATTGAAAACTAATGAGTAATTAACGATCTCCGGCGCAAAGCTACTAAAAATGTTGAAATTGAGTTTTCATTTGTTTCTTTACATTTCATTTGTTTCTTTTTGTCGCATTAAGTTTCCGTGTTACAATTGGAAGTTTAATTTAATTTCTTTTTTTCAAGTCTTCTTTATCGAATTATGTATTATGTTTTTTCTTTTGTTTTCTTATCAGTTTTAATTTTCAAACTATTCAGATGGATAAACAGAAAACAAAAGAAGATCGGCTGGGAACGATTGAAAAACAAAAACGAATGAAATTGACAACAAATGAAAAAATAATGATTTCCGTGACAAAGCTACTGAAAATGTTGAAGTCGAGCTTTCATTTGTTTTTTTACGTTCATTCTTTTTGTCGCATTAATTTTTCGTGTTACAATTGGTATTTTATGTAGTTTTCTTTTGTTTTTTGTTTTGTAGTCGATTTGATTTTTTTTTTACAATTTCTTTGTAAAACGTTGACCTTTTGCTATTTTTTTCTTGATCTTATTCTTCAACTGCATATCCACGTTGCTTTTTTTCAGTTCCTTATTGAATTATTGTTTTTTTCATTTGTTTTCTCATCAGTTTTGATTTCGAACAATTCGCCTAATATAAATTATTTTTTGTTCATCTTTTTATTCGTATTTCGTCACCTTTCACTTGATTTTTGTACGATTTTGTGGGTGCTTCTATATTTAAGAATTAATTGTTAATTAAACTTATTCAAAAAAGATAACAATTAATGGCCCTTACAAAAAGAAATTTCTCAAAATATAACTTGCTGTACTTAATTCCAACATAGGCTTATTATTATTATTATTATTAAGTGTAAATGCAGAAACTCACAACTAACGATTGATTAATTGTAATTGTAAGAACCAAACAATTACAATTAATTAATTGTTACTATTGTTAATTGCCAATATTCTTTAATTGTGCCTAGCACTGTTGGCGTGGGCTTTTTTGTTTGTGTTTTTCGCTGAAAAGCTTGTAGCATTTCGTTCTTTCGTCGTTAAGTTACCTGTGACATTAATTAATTTTTTTATTTTCAGTACATGCAGAGACATTTCGTTAAAGTTTACAGGGCCCTTGCCCCTTATTCGACGAAACAATACAAAAAGAACTGGCAAGATATGGTAAATAAAATAGCCGAAGCTATCGAACTGAGGTACGGACGTTTAAAACCACATCCAGTAGAGAAAGAGGGTTTCGAGGAGCGTAAGGCCGAATACTGGCAGATGATATTCAACGGCCCACACTTCAGCGATAAAAACGGGGTGACTTTTGAAGAACTCGTGGTTCGAGAGGAACTGACCAAAGTAAACGAAGGTATCTACATCATAAGCTTTACAACGAACTCTATTTTATTTTTATTTTTTTGATTCAAGAATTGCCCTCTTTGAATATTCAGAAGCCATCGGAAGATGTGGCGAAAAGAACGTATCGCAAAACAGGATCCATACCTGGTGCGGGTGAGTCCACTAAGAAACGAAGCCCGTCTCCTCCTGTGGTGGCCAAGCCCGTCAAGAAGGTCAAGAACGCAGCTCCGATTGCAAACCGCGAGGCCAGGAGATCTTTGAGTAGTGTCTCTAGTATTTCCAGCAGTGATTTAAGTGATTATGAACCGGAAAAGAAAAAGACTCCTCGTTACAGGAGCAGAAGCCGCAGTCCTTACAAAAAGTAAGTTGCACTATAGTCCTTAAAGACTTTAATACACAATTTAGTTTATGTTTATTTATTAAATAATAATAAAGAAAGAAAAATATTTAATGAAATGCAGTATTGTTTGCAGGGGTAAATTCCAAAGAAGATCGCCCTCACCGAGGAACGCTTACCGTGATAAACCCGGAGAGCTGCCCTGGCAAAGGCCCGACTACATCAAATCAAGGAACGACATGGTGCCAGACCGCAGCAAAGCAAAGACTGACAAATTCGAAGAATACAGAAAATTAGCCAACGCCATTGAAACCGACATGGAGAGAACTCTGAAGCAGCACAAGAAGAACCCGGAGAAACACCCGCAGTACAACGACGAGTGGAAGAAATTCTGGAACAAACGGTCTGTTTAAAGCAAACTTTTACTCGACGACCAATTTCTATGACTTCTTCACCTCCGAACAGGTACAAGGAGCTTCAAGGTGAAGGCAAGGACGCTGCGAATCACGATTTCAAACCCGAGTGGATCGTGTTCTGGAACAAGAGAATGATCGAAATACATCATTCCGAAGTGAAGATTAAAAAAGATGCCTTGCGCAAGAGGTACACTCTCGCTGTCACTAGTTTGAGTTCTTATAAGATTTTGTGGTTTGCAGACTCGGCTTGCCAGATGAGCCCGCACCGATTTGCTTCCGGATCACGGGCAAGAAAAAGCCAAACAGTAACAACGAGGCAAAATCCAACAAACCGGCACCGATGGCTTCGGAACCCGATCAAGATCACGAGGTGATTATAATCGAAGATAAAGACGATGACACTTTAAGCTCGAAACGATCACATAGCCCTTGGGAAAGTGAACCGACTAGGCCGTCTTCGAGGATCTCCAGGGATAAAAGCCGTGACCGTGAGCAGAGCTATGAGCGAAGGAGCAGAGAGCGGAGCTACGATCGAAGAAGCAGAGAGCGAAGCTATGAAAGAAGAGGCGATTATAAATACAGGAGCCCCGAAAGGCGTTACAGACGTGAAAAATCGCGCGATTCAGAATACAGGAGTTACATGCGCGAGAAATCATGGGAAAGGGATGGGCCCTACAGGGATTATCGCAGGGAAATTCCCGATTGTTACAAACCCCCACCTGTTATGAGGGACGTCACCCGCCAGCCTGTTTTTATACCCGCGAGTGGCACTGAATTAGAACCAGAAGAGGATGATAGCGGTGACATTAATGTGGTTGCAGTTTTGAGGCTTCTAACGGCCCTGGAGGAAAAATTAGGCTCGCTGGGGCCTAAAATTATAGACATGTTAGCACAAGCGCTTGCGCTAGAAAAGAACGAAGCAAACAGTTCGGAATCTCTTTTGGAAAACGACATTAACTGCGTGCTGTTTGAAACCGTGAAAGAGAAGTTGAAGGGGCAGTTGCTGGCCGGGCTCGTGGATTATGCGCAGGAGAAGGCTTTCAAGAATGCGATCAAAAAGATTGCTAGCCTGATGCATTTCGCAAATGGTTTGAAGACGCGTCAGCGAAAGGAGAAGCGCAACAAAGTTGATCCGGTTAAAGTGCCTGGAGTTGGAACCGTCGATAAAGCGGCCATTGCCAAGCAAATTGCGAATGCGCTTATTTCGCAGGGAAAAACTGACGTCACTCAGGACGAATTAGAGCAGCTCATTAACGCTGTGGTAAGTTTCAGTTTTATTAAAAAGCAAATAAAAATTAACTGGAGGTGGAAAGTTATTAATTTAAGGCAGTTTTGGAAACGATTATCTTTGGTCGTCAATTCGTAATAAATAGAAACAATTCTGAGTAATACTCAAGCGACTGTATATTTTATTGAGGCCAAATTTTTGATATCTCAGAAGTACAAAAAAATTAATTAAATGAAAATATCATAAATAATTGCAAACATTCTTCAACTTAGAAGCCCCCAAATTAAAATCTTTCGAAGTCTACCAAGTGACACCACAAAATTTATTTTTTCTATGAAGCTGTTGGTATAAGAGCATAATTATCGATTATCGTTTTCTGTTTTATCGACCTTTTATAACTTACGATTGAAGTTAGGTGTTTCTTTTAAAGTTGCTTAATATAGTGACAAAACAAAGAAAACAAAATAATAATAATAATAAAATTAATAGTAATAAAAACATCATAATATAATAATTTAATGTTTTTTTGATTAGTGTAAAAAATGACGAGGAATAAAGATAAAAGATAATTGATGTTACAGCACAATTGGAGGGAAATGTGTCAAAAAAAAAAACAAATCAACAAAACTTTAATATACAAGGTGAGTTGGCAGTGCTTGTGTTTATATTATTGCCATGACAACGGGTGATCTATTCACACCCTACTTAAATGGGTGGAATATCGCCAGTTGTCATGGAAAAAATATAAACACAAGATTTTTCAAGCGAATGAGCGAGATACAAAATAGGTTAAAGATCGTGAGCGAGAAAGATGCGATCATACGCTCCAAAAGTGAAAGGAGTGCAATAAACGAACGCGCAACTATTTATTCACATAACCTACAATTTGTCTCTGTTTAGGTATCGTCAAGTAAACCAACAAAATATATATCCGGTTGCAGTGTTGCACGTAGTCCAATAAAAATGCTCTCAATTGTATTACCAACTCAAAAAAAAAATAAATCAAAAAGTTAGTAATAAAAAACAAAAGACAATCAATTATATCGCAGTGTAATAATTTAATTTATTTTTTTTGATAAGTGTAAAGAACGACGAGAAAGCGAAGAAAATAAAAAATAGAATTTCTTAAAAATACGACAGAATAAAATTTTAAAAATAATAAAAATAAGATAATTGATGTTACAGCACAACTGGAGGGTAGGTGTCAAAATAAAAATCAAAAAATGAAACAACAAAACAAAAGAAAAAGCAAATGAACAAAACTTTAATATTAGTACATAGTGGTCAAGGCATACCGTTTGAGTTGGCAGTGTTGAATTTCATGTTGCCAACTCACTAAAATTTCAAATTTTTTTGAAGAAAAAAATTGTATTGACGTTTAACAATAAATGAAAATAAATTTGTTCGGGGACTTTAAGTCTTTAAGTTTGAATTTCGCGCTCAAATGTTTCCGTGCGTTTTGACTTTTTTTCTGCGATCGTCATTTGTTTATCGACTGTTTCCGAGTTTGAAATTCGTCCTCGAATATTCTGGTTGCTTTTTGAATTTCCTTTTTTTTTTTGTGGTCACTGTAATTGTTTGAGAGAAAGAATCCATTTTTTGTTTATTTTATTTCTCTACCGTCTTTTCTTTTGCTTAAAGTCAAAAATTGCACAATTGTCAAATGCCTTAAAATATATCTTAATTTTAGAAAGTCGAGCTAGTTTAGTTTATTTAATGAGAGATTTTAGTTTTATGTTATTTTTTTACATTTTATAACTCTTCTTCATTTATTTGTTGATCGTCTTTTGTTTTATCTTACGTCAAAAATTGCACAATTTTCACTATTTTGTTGTCTTGTCAACAGTTTAGTTTATTCAATGAATTTTTTTTTATTTTTCTGTTATTTTTGTCGATCGCCTTTTGTTTTATTTTACGTCAAAAATTGAACAATAATTGTCAAATGTCTTCAAATATGTCTTAATTTTAGATTTTGTTTGATTTTATTATTATTGTTATTTCTTTTTAATTTTATAATTTTTTTAAATTTATTTCTCGATCGTCTTTCGTTTTGCTTAACGTCAAAAATTGGGCAATTGTCAAATGTCTTCAAATATATTTTAATTTTAGAAAGTCGACCCAGTTTAGTTTACTTATTGAGAAGTTTTATTTTTGTTAAATTTTTTAAATTTTATTGTCGATTGTCTTTTGTTTTATTTTACGTCAAAAATTGCAAAATTGTCGAATATCATAAAAAATATATCTTAATTTTAGAAAATCGAGCCACTTTTGTTTATTTCAAGGGGATTTTTTTATATTTGTTACTTCTTTTGAATTTTATAAATTTTCTTCGTTTATTTGTCGATTGTCTATTTATTGTCTATTTATTTTACGTCAAGTTTTCTGGAATTATTTCCTTTTCTTTCGTAAACATGATGATCGATCGTTATCGCTACAAATGCTTAGTTTTCCTTAAGAAGAACAATCATATTTTCACTAACTGTCAATCTAGTGCTCTGAATAAACATACAACGCGGCAGCAAAACCTATACCAGTATCCCGTGCACCAGTTAAGAACATTCGAGAAGGGTCCATATTACGCCTCAATGAAATTATTTAACAAATTACCAAATGAAATTCGGGCTGAGCAAGACTTTCGAAAATTCAAAAAAAAGGTTTTCAATCTTTTAGTGAACCGGGAACCATACTCCCTAACTGAATATTTTAACGAATAAACTTGTAATGTTATTCTGTATTTTTTGTGTTTTTTGATTTTGACGTTTCCATGTATACGCTACACATTTTCTTTTGTTGTATCAGTTATTCTGGAATAAACAACTATTATTATTATTATTATTTGCTGTTCTGTCTTTTTTTTTCTTTCTTTCTAAAAAAAAATACGTTCGTCATTTGTTTTTCTTTCTATTTTTTCTTTTCCTCTTGAAAATATCGTCTTTTTTTTTCCTCGTTTTCGATTACATTTTTCCAAGAGTCAAAAATGTTCTTTTTTGTTTTTATTTATTTCTTTTCGGTTTTCTGTATTTTTCCTTTTTTTGTTTCTGCATGAATTTCAAATTACTATATGTCTTGAATATTTATTATTAATTATTTTTTTTTAATAATGTCTCACACTAGCTTTCAAATTAATTATTATTTTTTTCTTTTTTTGCGTATAATTCTGAAATTATTTTATTTTCTTTCGCAAACATCATTTGTTTTACTGTCTTCTTTCTTTCGTAAAAATTCCGATCGTCATTTGTTTTTATTTTTCTTCGTTTTCCTTGGAGTTTTTTTTTTTTTTTTGAGTCAAGGTACACTGCTTGAGTTGGCAGTGCTGAATTTCATTTTTAAATGCCAATTCACTAAAATTTCAAAATTTTTTGAAGAAAAAATTGTATCCCGATTTGCCTTTAAGTTTGAATTTCGCGCTCAAATATTTCCGTGCGTTTTGACTTTTTTTTGCGATCGTCATTTGTTTATCGACTGTTTCCGAGTTTGAAATTCGTCCTGTTTTGTTTATGTTTTCTGGAATTATTTCATTTTCTTTTGTAAACATGATGATCGATCGTTATTTGCTATTCTATCTTTTTTTTCTTTCTTCCTTTGTAAAAAAATACGTTCGTCATTTGTTTTTCTTTCTATATTTTTCTTTCTATCTATTTTTTCTTTTCCTCTTGAAATGATTGTTTTTTTTTTTCTTCGTTTTCGATTACATTTTTCCAAGACTTAAAAAATGTTCTTTTTTATTTTTATTTATTTCTTTTCTGTATTTTCCCTTAATAATATCTCACGCTAGCTTTCAAATTAATTAATTTTTTTCTTTTTTTTGCGTATAATTTCTGAAATTATTTCATTTTCTTTCGCGAACGTCAATTGTTTTACTGTCTTCTTTCTTTCGTAAAAATTACGATCGTCATTTGTTTTTATTTTTCTTCGTTTCCCTTGGAATTTTTTGTTTTTTATTATTATTTTCCATTTCGATACATTTTTCCAAGAATTAAAATTTTTTTTGTTTTTTGTTTTTATTTGTTATCTGAAAGTAAATGATCAAAAATCTTCTACGCTTCTCGTTCTTTTGCGAATCATTTGTTTTTCTTACTTTTTTCAAAAATGCATTAAATTTTTTACGTTTTTCGAGTGTTTCAGTTTTTCGTGTTTTTAATTGTCTGCAATTTTTCCAAAAATTGAGAAATTTCTTTACAAATTTCTTTTCCTTCCAAAAATATGTATTATGATTCTCATTTGTCTTTTGTTTTTGTTTCTTTTGAATTAATATTACATCTCGAATGTTTATTATTTTAAATCTATAATTCGTTTTGAGTTTTTATTTTATTTTTCACTGTGACCTTATTTGTTTCTCTTACTTTCTTCTGCTTTTTTCTTCGTAATTTTAAAAGTGACTTACGAATGATATTTGAAAAACGTTACTGATCAAGTAAATACGTGTTTTTAAAGATACATCCGAAAACAAGTGAATAACGATGCCAGTTGTTTATTAAAGTAAATTGTTTTTATTTTTCTGACCAGTGCGGTTAATTTAGCCGATGTTTTTGAATAAATACTCGATTCAATTTAATTCTCTTTTTATTTTATGCATAAAAAAAATTAATAAAATGACCAAGTACTTATTACTTTAACTTTATTTTAAGTTAACCCAAAATTAACGTGGGGTTAAAGCTTTGATGCCCTTTTAAAAAAATTATACCTCCATCTTTTAATTTCTTTGACGACAATTCATAAATAGAAACAAATCTGAGGAATGAACAAGTGCGGCGCGGACCACTCTGTATATTTTACTGAATTCAAATTTTCGTTGTTTCAGAATACAACAAAAGATTATTCAAATGAAAATGTAAATATTCTACACGAATTTTATTGATAATTGCAATTTATGATAGATTCATTGGACAAGTTAAGTCATGATATACAAAAATATTAAATGATTCTTTGCAGGTTGGTATGGCGGAGGCCTCCAAAACATCCGGAAAACCAATTACGACAGCAGGATTCATCGAAAAATTAAACGTGACGCGAAAAACATCACCTAAAAGGGAGAAACAAGACCAAGATGAATTCCTTATTAAAATGGAAACACCACCGTATTCAGTTTCCTCGGCGGGCCCGTCGGTCAGCAGCAACGATACGTCGACAAGTATGGAAGGACTCTCAGACTCGGACCTGCAGACTTTACTCCAAAATTTCAAAGACCTATCCACCGAAGAGCAGCACGGATTAATCACGTACCTCAAAAAGCTAGAAGCGAAAGAACCGGAACGTGTGGAACGCCTGCGCAAGTTTGTGAATCTAGGCGCGGGCCAAAGCGCAGAAAAGTCTTCCAACTTAAAAAGTCCAAAAGGCAACGAGGGTAACAAAGAAGGGCAGCGTGCGTCGAGCCCCTTTTCCATAAGACTGGCCGGGACGAATCCCACGGTCGAAGAAAACAATTTGCAATTCGATGATGAGGATGATGAAAAAGAAGAGGTGGCGGCAGCACCTAAGAAGGAACAACCGAAAATAAAAATTGATTCCGATGATGAGGAGTATTCATACGAGGACGTGTTTAAAGCCGCCAAACAAAAAGTGACGGAAAAAGAGCTGGAAAAGGAAAGGAAATTGGTCGAGGATACAATCAAGCGTGAGCCAAAAAACCAAGTCGATCTCAGCGATGCCAAAGCACTAATCGCAAACATCATGGAAAACATCAACCGAAAAGAGGCAGCGCCAAGCCTTCTAGGTCTTCAAAACACCAGGCGAACCGCCGAGGCAACGACCCCCGTTTCAGCAGCAAACATCGTCAGTGCTCTAGGTTTAAACGCATTACCAGTTAACGTCTCGAATTTAGCCGACATAGTCGGAAATATTCAAAGCATGGAGCAAAAGAATGTCGTCCCCCCTCCTATTAACGCCGGGGAACCACCACCTCAAAGTCCTAATCCAACTTTCACTCCCCAGAACGTACCGCAGAGACCCAACCAGAATTTCTATCAGGGACAAAACCCACCGTTCTCTCAGAACCCTAGAAATCCACCGTTTCAAACCCAGAACGTACAGTACCCCTTGAAAACTCAGTACGGGAACTATCCTCAAAACATGGGGGGCTACCCCAATCAAAACACCACCGCATACCCAAATCAGGGGGCTTACGGACGGGGCCCTCCTCCGAACAACCCCCCATACAATCGGTTCAACAATCCCGACTTTAATAATCGTGGTGGCAACGCGTTCAATAATAACAGACCGGGAGGGAATTATGGTGGTAACCGTTGGTAAAATGTTTTTTTTTTTTTTAAATTAATTAAGCAGTATTTTTAAATAAAGAGGTAAGTACATTAAGTTAACGTAATTTTAAGTTCGCATGTATCACTTCAAATGTGTATTTTTTTATGTTCCGTAGCAGTCGTAAGCGAGTGTAAATAATAAGTTGACGGTGTAGTAAAGTAATTGATTTTCAGTTTTGGATAATAAAATATGAAAAGTTTTTAATGGCGAGGCTTTTTTTGGCACTCAAATAATACCACGTTGCATATTTGTCATGTACAAGTTACGACGATTGCAGAAAAAAATGGTGTTTCAATAAAATGTAACTTGTAAAAAATTCTGTAAGTATATGCTTTTGTTTTGGATTGGGTTGGGTTGGGTTTTGAAATTATCAAAATTGCCACAAATTATTGTTAAAAATCATTAATAAAAATGAAGTTATTAAATTAGTTTGCTTCAGTTTCTCAACTCATAATAATTCGAAATTGGGAGCAGCTTAATGAATTTATTTTTGATTATACAGTGTGTCCCAGATTGAGTAGGCTACCATGGGTAACTTTCTTATTAGTGAAGATGGAGATTTGGTTAAGTGGGCAATATTTTGCAGTTTTATGTGCTGATTCAGGTTCCGTTGAGAAAATTTTAAAATTCCGAATAGTTTAGATATTATCGCAGAAAACTGAAAATTGCTATTTTCTTTAATGTTCAATAACTTAAATAAAAGTTACTATGTTTAATAAAATACAGCTGAAAATTAAGTGAAAATAAAATTCAAGATGGCGGCTGTCAAGATATTGATGGCAACTTTGTTATTTTAAATGGACGCCATATTGGATTTTTGTACGATGAAATAGCGGTTTTTCTCGTTTCAACCGTGCATCAAAACCCATATCTAAATAAAAAGTTATTTAAAAAATTTCAACCAACCCAACCCAACTAAGGGGATTGGTAAAATAATCGCCGTGATCGCTTTAATCAAAATAATGTAGGTTATCTTTATTCACACACGACGCATCCATTCTTTTCCCTTTACCTATCCACTGTTGCCAACTGTCTCTTTCTAGGGTAGCGCGAGATCGCCGTGCAAAGCGGCAGATTTTAATTCAAAAGTAATTCTCTGCATTTTATTTTAAATCGATTAAGAGTGGGGGAAAATATGGCAAGAGCTTTCCTGTATTAAATGGATGCCAAATTGGATTTTACATTGTTATCTAATAATTCTCTTTATCTTTTTAACCATCTTCCACAAGCTATATCAAAGATTTTAGCTTTAAGAAAATTGATTTTTAGTTTTAAATCAAGTAACCACGAATTATCACAAAACAATAAAAAAATTACCCATAGTAGCCTACTTAATCTGGGACATACTGTAGATTCTAAGGCAGCAAAATACCTTACTTTCTAATTAAACTGTAATGGTCTTTGATCGGGTTGGATAAAATTGCCATGTGGTTTAATTTTACTATCCTTTAATGCTATGATGCTATAATTACAATACAACAGTACAAGCCATTCCTAACTAATTATTTTTCCGCCATCGTTGTTGCCAACATCTGCTGTCGTTTTATTTCAGTGGTGCCAACATAAACCGTCTTACTATTTCTTCTTGAAGTTTATGAAGTCGTTTCGTAACTCATTAAATAATAGTAGCAGCATATAACAAACGAAAAAAGATTTATTAAAAAAACTACCTATATATCTGTAAAACTTATAAATAGACTGCGAAGTATATTTCTTTGTGGTACCAACAAAAATGTCACTCTAACACGGCCTACTCTGAATGCAAAAAGATCGTAAACAGAGTCTGAGTGTAAATAGTATAATAAATTGCAATAATTGGAAATTAATCAAATTAGTAATTCAATTTGGTACCGACAGATGTCGCTAAGGCAGTTGCCGACAATGCATCATGGCGGATTGTTGACTTTTTAAAATTTTAATCAAAAATCTCTTATTAAGAACGTACGAAGTTAACGCGGATGTTGCTTGTCATGTTAGTTATTCTGCAGATAGTAATTCGCTTGCCCTAGTGTTAATGTGGACGAAATCATTATGCATCGATGAAATCAACGCGGTGCTTCTATATGTATTCGCTTTAGATTAATAACGGAGGCTTCGTGTTACGGTGAGTATTAATATTTCGAATTATTTGAAGTTCGTTTCGCACTTGAAGATCGTAACGTGATGAAAAAGGTGGAAATTTGCTTAAAATTGCAATAATTCAATGTATTATTAATTCACTATGGTACCGATTAGTGATGAGCGATATCGTGATTTCACAATATCGCCGTGAACCGTGAATGTGACTTTTTCATACCTGTGATTTTAAAGCGTGACGTGATCACGACATTCATTATTTCGCATATCGGCTGCTATCGTGGCCTTTCGTAATCACCGCTGTCGCACGTGGATCCCCGAAAGGAACAGCACATTATTTAAAAAATTATATCAAGCGTCTAGGTTGCGGAGGCGCCGTCTGCGATGGATCAGCTATCGTTCACAGATATTTTTATTATGCTTTTTATTGTTACTTTTAGGGGAGTGGGTTATGACGTTGTAAGAATCTACTCTCAACGAAATTGGAATTTATTCTGTATTCAGCTTTTGACAAGTAAAATATTCTTTGTTTTATGTCTCAGTGTATTCTTGCCGGGTGTATTACACTCTGATATTACCCTCAAAATGCCATCGAAAAGTGGTAAAAAAACAAAAACCAGTCAATTGTGGACATTTTTTATGCCAATCGATGAATGTTTTGCAAAGTGTAATATGTGCAAGCAGAAGTTATCATACAAAACCAGCACATCCAATTTTAAAAAAACATTTACAAAACAGACATCCTACAGTGTTAATACCCGGTGTCAATATCCGCCGTAAGGAACATTCTGAAGCTGAAGTAAGTTATTAATTTGCTTAAAACTCTTATTTCTTAATTTGAGTACCTATACTTTTTTGCCGTGCAGGCTTCTACTAGCACATCTTGTCAGCTTTCTCCGAGCACATCTTCTCAGCCTTCTGCTAGCACAGCTTCTCAGCCTTCTATTAGCACCGCCTCTCAGCCGTCAGCTAATTCAAATAGACTTATTCAAACGACATTTGACACCGCGTTACCAAAGAAGATTTCTGGCAGATCTAAAGATAGAATTAATTTAGCCTTACTTCGTTTGTTCATTCATGATTTTCAACCATTCTCGATAGTACAAGACAAAGGATTCCGAGAATTCGTAACCGTTCTAAATCCAAATTATGAGCTCCCCAGCCGGCATATAATCTCAAAGACTTTAATACCAGCTTTATATGAAGAATGTCAAACTAAAATTAGAGCTTTAGTGAGTACCGGAAAAACTTTTTGCATAACGACAGATTCATGGAGTTCTATCAATACTGTTAGTTATAATGCAATTACCGCTCACTTTTTAGATGATAATTTCAATCTCATTTCCGTTTTACTAGAGTGTGCCGCAACTGATATGCGCCATACTTCAGAAAATTTGTCATCAGAATTGCAAAGGATAACAACGGAGTGGGATATTATAGATAAGGTAATTTTGGCAGTTTCGGATCGTGCTCCGAACATTGTAGGAGCTATACAAAGTATAGGCTGGAAACATTTTGGGTGTATGGCACATTCACTTAATTTGACGGTTAAAGATGGCTTAAAGGTTAAATACATTGAAACCATTATATACAAAGTAAAAGAAGTTGTAATGTATTTTAAGCGAAGTAATTTTGCAGCTGACAAATTAAAAAAATATCAACAAAATTTGGGAAAAACTGTATCTTTGAAGCTAGTATTAGAAGTACCTACAAGATGGAATTCGACGCTTCATATGCTTCAAAGATTCATCGAATTGGAAGAAGCCATTAAAAGCACAGTTGCTGTAATTGATAAAGACTTACCGGTGCTGACGGCGGTTGAATGGACAGTAATAAAGGAATTATGTCAAATTTTAAGACCCTTCGAAGATGCTACAAAATCAATAAGCGGCCAAAAATATTCTACTTCTTCCATGGTTATACCGATTTGCAATGGTGTTAAAAAAAACCTTGTATAAGTTGTCTCAAAAACAGTTTACAGCATCTGTACAACAAGTTTTGCAGCTTCTTCACACAAGTTTTAATAAACGCCTTGGAAATGTAGAAAACAGCAGTACACTTTCAATCAGTACATTCTTAGATCCCAAGTTTAAACAAATGGGGTTTTCTAATGAATCTATTGCGAACAGTGTGAAACAGAGAATAATTAATATGATTGCTGCAAAAATTACAACTAAATCTAGGAAAAATCCAATACCATCAGAAATATCTAAGATGAATGTTAATGTTGAAGGTGAAAACGTTGGTGAAAAAAATAACGAAGATGACACGTCTATTTGGTCTGATTTTGACAAGAGTGTTGCTGTTCACCAACCTAAGGGAACTTCTACGTCACGGGCAATAATTGAAATGCAGCGGTACTTGGACGAAGAGATTGCGTCACGATCACAAAGCGATTCATTTTTGTGGTGGCAGCAACATAAACAAATGTTGCCTAATTTATGCGAAATAGCGCAAGAGAGACTATGTACTATGGCTTCATCTGTTCCGTGTGAACGTGTGTTTTCTAAGGCGGGACAAGTTTTGACAGAACGAAGAAACAGACTGAAAGACAAAACGGTGCAACAGTTATTGTTTTTAAGTGCGAATTATAGTTAATCTGGCTCCAGAACTTTTGTTTGTTTTACTTTATTTTTATTATCGTTTTAGTTAGAAAATCTTAGTTTTTGTTGTTTACTTCATATTCTATTGTTCTTTATGTTTATTTTCATAGTATTTATATCGATAGATTTCGTTTATTTGAAAAGAAAATATTTTGTTTCTCATTAAAAAAACGATAACCTAGAAAATATTTTGTTTCTCATTAGAAAAACGATAAACATTAAGGTACCAATACACGATGAGATATTTACATGAGAATTTTGTCTCATGATTACAAAATCTCAGCAAAACTTAAATTTTGAGCGTGTTTCCATTTAAAATTTAAGTGGAAACACTCGCAAGACACACACAAAATTTAAGTTTTGCTGAGATTTTATAATCATGAAACAAAATTCTCTTGTAAATATCTCATCGTGTATTGGTACCTTTAAGATATCTTGATACCGTGATTTTGCGGCTATCGCGTCAATTAGTCTAGGCCCCGACAGTAACAATAAGGCACGAAGTCGCTTACAACACATGCTTTATTAAATAGTGTTAAACAAAATTCGACTATAGTGCTTTTTCGCTGGCAGTAAGATGCGAAGTTTTTTACAACACATGCTTTTTCAGATAGAGGTGAACAAAATTCGACCTTAATCACATGTATTACATTCTGCATTTGGTCGAACTTGCGTAACGAAGTTTATATGAAAACTGTGATCACGTCACGCTTTTCTTCGCGAACGAAGAACGGTCGTTATTTGTGAAATTTTGATATCAGTGAAAAAATCACAGTTCGTGAAATATCGCTCATCACTAGTACCGATAGATGTCGTTAAAACAGTCGCCGATAATGCAGCATGGCAGACGGTGGACTGTCAAAGTTTTAAAATGTACATCAAATTATTATTGAGAAAATACGCGAAGTTAGCGGATATTTGCAGTAAACTATCGTCAGGGAGGACTTCGTTGAACCACGACGTTGTGTCTGACGAAAATCTATTGGGATTTTCATCGAGAAGAATCAGTTTCTGGGGTTATCATGAGCGCCAATTTAAAGTGAACCGTTTTCTGCTTCTCTAGTAAAGGCATTCATTGCCTGTCGTGTTTATTATTCCGTGGAAAGTAATTTCGTTTGCCCTTATGTTAATGTTAATGCGGACGAAGTAGGTTGCGTCGTTGGATTCAAGAAAGCGTATTCGCTTTGGATTTAGTATACAGCATACTCTGTGTTAAGGTCAGTATTAATATTTTGATTTATTTGAAATTCGTTTGGTACATGAAAATCGTAACTATCACGTCTATGGTAACCGCAGACCAAATCGTAACGTGTTGAAAAAGTTGCATTAAAATCGCAAATTAATCATGGTATTAATTCAGTATGCCACCGATAGATGTCGCTAAAACAGTTTCCGATAATGTATCTACCATGGCGGAATTTCGTTTAAATTAAAAATATCGAATTATTATTGAAAAGCGCCCGAAGTTAACGGGGATATTTCGAATATTACGATGTTGTGTCTGGCGAAATTCACTACGGTTTTTCGCCAAGAAGGATCAGTTTCTGGAGTTAACGTAGAGCGTCAAGTTAAAAAATAAGTAGTAACCAGCATTGCCTTTCGTCTTAGCTACTCTGCCGAAGGTAATTAGTTTGCCCACATAATTTGCTTAAAATTGCAACACTTTGAAATTAATCGTACCGCAAATTCAGTACGGCTTTAATAGATGTCACCAAAACATTCGCCGATGATGGATGGCAATGGGCGCGGCGCGTTCAGCGTATCGTCAATTTAAACAAAGTAAGCCATTTTTGCTTGTATGGCAAAGGGATCCATTGCTTTTCGTTTTATTTAAACATCACCTTAAATACTTAACTGTCAAATTCTAACCGAATAGAATAGGTGATGCCAACAAGTGTTGCCAACTTATTAGTTTTCAAACTTCGAACTTTTTGGAGAAAAAATCGTATTTTGCCGTTAAAACTCGTTTCATCCCGATTTGGCGTTTAATAAATAATGTTAATAAATAAAAATGAATTTGTTTGTTGACTGTTTTCAAGTTGGAAATAATTCGTCCGTTTTTGCCTTTTTTTGCGATCGTCATTTGTTTACCACCGATTGTTTCCGAGTTTAAGATTCGCCCTCCAATATTCTTGTCACTTTTTGAATTGTTAATTTTTTGTTGTTGCTGTTGTTGTTGCTTGAAAGGATGTCTCACGATAGTTTTTTTTTTCTTTTTCGTTTATTTCGGTTATATTTTTTGAACTTGTTTCTTTTTCTTTGGCAAACATTACGATAGTCCTTTGCTTTTCTGTCATTTTCGTAAACAAATACGATCGACCTTTGCTTTTCTTTCTTTTTTTTGTAAAAAAATACGATCATCATTTGTTTTTCTTCCTCTTTTTCTTTCCTTTCGAAGTCGTCGTTTTTTCTTCGTTTTCGATTACATGTTTCCAAAAGTCAAAAATCTTTTTCTTTTTTGTTTTTTATTAATGTTTTCTTAAATTGAACGAAGAAAAATTTATTGCTCTCATCGGTCTTTCGAGAATATTGCGATCGTCTTTTGTTTTTCTTCTTTTCTTCAGAAATTTTCGTTTTCTCTCATTTCGATTGGGTTCTTCGAGTCGTTGTCGTTATTTCACGTTTATCGTTTTTTAGAAATTAAGAAATTGATTATAAATTTTCAGTAATAATTAATATTCAGAAATTTTTAGAAAAATTTTTATGTTTCTTTTTCTTTCGTACATGCTGCGATTGCGATTTGTTTTCTCGTTTCGCTTTCTTTTTTGTACGTAAATTTCGAAATGTCATTACGATTTGAATGTTCGTTTGTAATTATGTTAATGAATTTTATTATTTTTTTATTACGATCGTCATTTGTTTTTCTCACTTTATTTAGGAATTTTTTTCCATTTTGGCTATGTTCCTCGATCGTCAAAAATATTTATAATTTGTTTTTTGTTTTTGAACGTTTCTCTTTTCTTTCTCTTCGTTTCCCCTTTTTTTATATAAATGTGGCGCTTGCAATTTGTTTTCCTTTTTCTTTTTCTTTCTCTTTATATGTGAATTTGAATATTTATTACATAAGTATCAATTATTTTTTTGAGAAATTTTAAATCTAAAATTTGTTTTCCTTTGTTCTCTTTTGTTAAACCTTTACTTTGTGTTATATGGCAATTGAAGAGTTGCGACGTCATCTATTGTAGAGCAGAGATATAATTGCATAATATTTCATTTTTCTTTCGTGAACCTCATAAATTTTTCAAAGCAACACGAAATGAAAAACCATAGGTGGCGCCACTAACTTTCTTCTCGTTTTCCTTTGTTTTTTTGTTGGTGTATTGTATGCCGATTAAAAAGTTGCTACGCCATCTATTGTGGAACAAAGGCATGATTGCCTAATAATTTATTATCTTCTTCATATACCTCATGATTTTTTTAAAAGCGACACGAATCAAAAATCATAGATGGCGCCACTAATTTTTTTGGCGTTTTCTTTCGCTTTTTTTTTGACGAGTGGGGGTAGAATGAGCATTCGCTTGCTTGGTATATATACGCCTTAATGTTAATTAATATTTTCAAAATAATTTGGTGTGTATTATTGTTTCATTTTTTAAAATTATATTTCTTTTCAATTTTGGACGAGAAATTCAAAATAAAATTTCTTTATATACTGTTTTTAGTGCCCTTTTTAAACTTACTTTCGTTAAATGCAATTTCTTACGTTTTACATTCTCACGTTTTAATTTTAATTTCAATGAATTTCAGTATTAGTTAATAATTAGATTTTTTTAAACTTACATGCTAAAAGTGCCTTTAAAAAGTAGATATGATTAGCAGAAATTTAGTTGTATTAAGTTAAGAAGTAGCGAAAATTAGCTTTAAAAAGTAGCTAAAATTAGTTTTAAATCGTAGCTAATATTAGTTAAAAATAACCTGAAAAATAACCATGATTAAAATTAACTAAAAAGTAATGGACATTAGCTAAAATTACTTTTAAATGCAGTCGATATTAGCAAAAATTATCTTGAAAAAGTAGCAAAGATTAGCTGAAATTGTATCTAAAATGAACTTAAAAAGTAACGACCACTAGCTTTAAAAAGTAGCTAAATTACTTTAAAATCTAGCTAATATTAGCTAAAATTAACTTGAAAAGTTACACAAGATTAACTGAAATTGTAAAAAATATTTACCTAAAAAGTAGCTAACGTTAGCTTTAAAAAGTAGCTAAGATTAGCTAATCAAGCGTCCATTTTTGTACCGAAAACAAAAAAAAGCGCAGACATTTCCATATCATCTCAGAGATCCTTGAAAATATAAATGTGTATTTTTTTAAGTCATATGCAGGCATTTATTGTGAGAAATCAAAAGGCCATGCATTTGTATGAAAACTTTGCTGTAAGTGGGTTTTGATTGCAATGAAATCCTCCGGATAGCTATTTCAGTCTTAATTGAGGCCCCTTCAGTACAGTAACTCTATCGCAATTTCCCCTATCTTACGCTTACCAACGAGTAATATAACGTGCAATCACAAATATCCGCTATCAAGAAGGGCCTGAACTAGCTATTATTTTTTGACGTTATATCGGAGCTTAGTACGTCTGTTATAACCTCGAATAACAGCGAGCTGTCAGCAGCTTCAGCTGTCAAAGGTTTTGTTTACATCTTCGAGGTATTTGTAATAAAACGTTTTATTTCATTACTTGCGTTTTGTTATCCATCTTATAGAAAATCGTAATTAAATGGGTATAAAAAGTTAGGTTATGTTTATAATAATCGTACGGTTACGACGTGACTTTGCAAAATTTGCGTTTGACATACGCCTACTTGATAACGGTTTTACAAATTGTTTAAAATAATAACACCACAACCATCGAATCAAAATTATTTTTACAGAATCTTGTACATTCACTTTATGTTCGTGTATTTATTCACCCTCCTTCCACATCTTGTAAATGACGTATTCGAGGCCAACTGCCTTGTTGTGATATGAAAAACCTAAAGCTACCCGCTCTCTGATAATAACAAACGAAACATATAAATTATATTGTAGACATAGTTCATTTCAAAATATCGGCCGCGATGACATTATTAAAACATAAGTTGCTTTGAAATTTCGATGAAAACACGTGATTCTTCGAGCATCACCACGAACATGCCTGCGCGTGTGGAACGGCCTAATACAAAAATACTACAAAAATACTACAAAATTAACAGTAGAGGTGCGCTGCAGGTGCTTTTCCAATAAGGCCAAAGTATCACAATGATATAAACTCACTTTGCAAGAAGAAAACAAAAAAAAACCAAAAACAAAAGTCATTTTGGTTAATTATGTCATGCATTTATACTTTCAAAATCTATTAAAATGACAAGACTCCTTTGACATTTCGAGAAAGACACACATTTCAACATGACCACGAACTTGCCTGCGCGTGTGGTGCTGGTTTAATATAAAAAATTCACCGCGGTGAAGCAACTTCATCTCCAATAAAACCAAAGTTTCACAACGATATAAGCATCACTTTGCGAGAAGAAAATAAAGAAAAATAAAATCAAGTCGATTTTGCTATTGGTTATGTGTGTGCGGTCTTCACGGATAAAAAATGCAGGGCGACGTGAGAGGGGGCGCGCGTTTGGCCCGCAGCGTGGGGAGTGTCCGCTGTAACATGTAATTTGTATGTCAACAAAGAATAATAACAGGTATCTTAACGAGTTTTGTTAATCTCCTTATTTATTTATCGAGCGTTCGAAATTTAAGGCGGCTGCGCTTATTACAACGCAGACGTATGCAAATTGCGGTCGGTGTTTGTTTTACCGAAGTTATTTCCTAGGCACGCCGCGATGTGTTGTAAAACTGTCAAAATTACGGACGGGAAGAAGAAAGCGGCCAAATATTGCCCTTTCGCAAGAGCAATTTCTCCGGAGATTATCACAAGCGCGCGCGCGGCGGCGCTACTTGTAAAGTAGCTCGTAATAATATAATTTATTGTAAAAGTTGCTAAACACGCGTCGCTTTAAAGTGATGGTAAATGCCGCTCGGTAAATATTTGAGATGTTTTTCGGAGTTAAATGTGTGATTAATCGCCGCTTAAGATGCTTTTGCCGCATCTGTTATGATGATGAAATTCTTCTCGCAAGTTTGCCGAACACAATGCAACATAAAAATTTATTTATTTTATTATTATGGCGTAGCGTAGGTGGAACATCGTGGTGTATTTAAATACACCTGTTCCTTTTTTTTTATCATATTTTACAATTTTTATTACTCACATTTTATTGTAATCATAGAAATCATGGAAAATAACTAAAAATTATTTGAATTTATTCCAAAGTTTGCACTAAATGAAGTATTGCCCAGGCCGGTTAAGAGCTCTGTCTATTGAAATCTAGTAGGTCGTGTTTTAGACTATGGCATTCCCAGCGCCAAATTCAAATAATTTCGAATAAGAAATCTCAAGTTTTCTTATAGTGTTTCCTTCACTGAATTGAAACAATTTCGAGTTTTTCGATGGCTTTCCGCATAAGCGAAACTATAAGCTATTCACGATCTTTTTGCATTCGAAGTAGGCCAACATTTTTGTTGGTACCACAAAAAAATATACTTGTCAGAAACTTGATTGATGTTCGTTTTTAGTTTCTGGTTACATTTTTGAAAACTGCCACTGCCAATGTTGGCAGTTCAATTGTGCTGTACAGGGTGGACCAAATTCGAGAAATTAATAGGAAACACCTATTTTTAGAAAAGTTACACAAAAACTGACATCAATTTTTAAGACGAAGTTAATGGTGAAAACCGCATTTCGATATCTTGTACCGCTTAGGAGCTATAGAGCTATATATATATTTACCTCTATAAAATAGACTTAGGGAGATAATTAAACATGTACGAAAACTACGAGAAATACGACATGTTATAATATTTATACCAACTCAAGACTTCATGAAGTGCCTTTAACTTGTAAGTGTACTGAAGATGACAGCGTAGCTGCCGAAATACGTATCTACGGATACAATCTATTTTGATTTATATTTAAGGATATAAACTTTTTTGATTTATATTTACTTTTTTGATTTGTTATTTCTAAACCCCACTGTCTTCTCTACTAATATTAAATGTTAAAGTGTTTTATAGAAAATGGCGAAAATTCAGAAGCAGCGATTAATCTTTACCATGAGTGGTATCCTGAAAGATGACAATCCTTCAGAGATATATTCTTGAGATTTAAAAACAATTTAATAAATTTTTAGTCATTTAAATTGATAAAAACTAAAAATTATGAATCTCAAAACGGAAATAAAGAATTAGAGGAGATCATAGTTTTGGGAGAAAAAATTGAAAATGACCGACGCCAGTTGGAGCAAACATCTTAGCAGGAACTTCTGCAAACGAATTTTAAAGAAGCAAAGATTCTGACCTTATTGAATAAGAAAAAACTACCAGTCCTTGAATTGGTGATGTCGGCTCAATCCTTAACAAAACGGAATCGTTTATGTTTAGTACAAAATGGCCGACAATTTTATACTTTATGTAATTTTTCCGCAATTTCGATTACATTAGTATTTATTCGTTATAACTTCCTTATATTTATTAAAAATAAAGTAATATTTTTTATGGCTCATTGAATCTTCAAAAAATATTTAGCTATCATTATCCACAGCCTACTTGAATACTGCAATAACCATCAAAAATTTTAATTAAAACATGAAAGCTCTACAACTCAAAAATCTTTTCTTTTCAAAAATGTAAAAATACATAGAGTGTTCCATATAAAAAATCAAAGTTCAAGCTAATATCTCAAATACTGAGCACTTTGGAAAAAGATAACTTAGAGCAATGAATTCTGTATAAAAAAGTGTCTTAAGGAAGTCTTTACGGAAATCAAAAATTTTCATAAACAAAAAAGTTATGAAGGTTTTTAAAAATCGTAGAATTTTGAAAAACGCCCTGTAGCTCCTAAACGGTACAAGATATCGAAACGCGGTCTTCGCCATTAATTTTGTCTTAGAAATCGAGTTCCAGAGACCGAGGTCAGTTTTTGTCTAACTCGTCTAAAAACAGGAGTTTCCTATTAAAATTGTCGAATTTGGACCACCCTTACAAAGTATTCCATGAAAACGAGAAATATCGTCTCGAACAAACGTTTAATGATTAACTATTTTTTTCATTGACAAAGTTTGGGCTGAGGTGTGTTTTTTGCGTGTTCTTAGTCAACAAATGTGCCAAAAAGCGAAGTAGTGTTTCTTTATTAATAAATGTGACCCAGATATGATAATAAACAATAATGACAGAAAGTTTGTTTGTGTTTTCATAGAATCTTGTGCACAGTGGTGTGGCTAAATGGATCTTGCTACTTGTGCAGCGGGTGGAGATGTGTATCAGCTTGTGCAACCCGTGATGATGGCTTGTTCAGCCGGGAGTTTTTTTTCAGTCTTGTTCAAACCGAAGAACTGTCGTTCTCAGGCCCTGGATGGTCTTATTATTTTCGCCTCGCTGTCGCAGAAGGGGTGAATACTCGACGCCGAGATGAATTTCTGAAGGGGATTCGAGTATGGTGTAGAGGTGCGCTGCAGGTGCCGCAAAAGCATTATATGAAGGGGTATTTAAATAACAGGATCTTCTTGCTGTTGCCGGTGTCTCAGAACCTTTTCCATGGCCATATTTATGTAAAATATCTTATCATTTTTCCGAGAAGACAATAAGCTAGATCTCATTTAAAATTCTGTCTACTTTCACTACCTCCTCCAATACGCATACCATCAGATTCTTCTGTTAACACTAGAATTCTGCAAATCTGCTTATATTTGTGCATATTCGTGGCTATTAGTTTTGACTGTGAAGCTATTTTATGTGATCTAACCAAGGCCTTCGATTGTATGCAACACGACGCTTTTCTAAACAAGATTCTCCATTGTGGTATTAGAGGAACTGCTCTGACACTAATAAAATCATATCTCAATAACAGAGAACAGGTGGACTTCAGAGGCGAACAATCACAATTGCATGAAAACACGAGCGGAGTAGCCCAAGGATCACTTCTGGGTCCTCTGTTTTTTACAATTTTTATAAATGATCTTCCCGAGAAGTTATCAGGATATACTATATTGTACGCCGATGATACGACGCTGTTAGGGAGCCCTGAAACAAAAAGCCGATCTTGTTTTAGTTTTAAATCAAACCAAAACCGTAAAAATAAATTTCACGAGCGATCGATGGTGTGTAGCTGAAAATTTAGGAAGCGTTCCTTTCCTCGGCCCGACTTTGGGCAGCATAATGACATGGAAAGCGCACACAAACGTGTTATCATCTAAATTATCGCAAGTTATATTCGCAATCAAAAGAATAAAACAACTTATAAATACCGACGCAGCAATCACAACCTACTATGCGACCTTCCACTCAAGAATGACTTATGGGCTTCAGGTATGGAGAAGATCCACTCATGCGAAATTCATTTTCACTTTACAAAAGAAAGCAGTTAGAGCGATAGCAGGCGTTAGTTGGAACACTCACTGCAAACCTTATTTTAAAAAGTTCCGCATTATGACTCTCCCAAGTGCGTACATTCTAGCCCAAGAGGAACTCAATTACAACCTGAGAGGAAACCATAATATCAAGGTCCCATACCACAGAATTGCTACCACAGAGGCACAGCATCTGAAATTTTACAATAAAATCCAATTACCTGGAGAGAACAACCTCTATCCTTCTTCAAGAAACAGTTGAAGAACTGGCTAGAAAAACAATGTTTCTACAGTTTAGAGGAATTCATGAACTGTAAAGATTTTGTGTCTTAATATAATGAAGATGACGTTACTGTACTGGAATTGCTATTTTCCTTAGTTTGGATAATAGACGATATAAAATTTTTAGCGTTACGATAACCTTCGATGTTGCGAAAGATGAGAAGCAAAAAATAAAGTCGCGATCTAGAAAGTCAAGAAGTTTTTAAAACATGATTTAAAAAGTCTTAAAAATTTGAAAAGATAGACAGTCACGAATCTAGAATCTAGAAAGTCACGAAATTTTGAGAAGACGATTTAAAAAGTCGCTAAATTAAAATAATAATCTAGAAAGTGATTCTTGAAAAGATAATCCAGAAAGTTACGCAATTTTAAAACATTATCTAAAAAGTCTTAAAATTTCGAAATTTTGAAGAGGTTATTAAGAATGTCACGAAATTTTGAGAAAATGTCACGAAATCTTGTGAAGATAATCTAGAAAGTCACGATCATCCAGAAAATCACGAAATTTTGAAAAGATGACCTTGAAAAAATTATCTGGAAAGGGCTGAATTCTTGAAAATATGATCTAGAGGTCTACGAAATCTAATAGAGTTGATCTAAAAGTCACGAAAATATTATCAAGCACATCAGTTGGCAAACTAAGGCCCTCGAGTCATATACGACCTGCGATGCGGTCATACCAATCATTGAAACATTCAATTCTCCTACAAGGTCGCAATGTCTCCCTCTACAGACTGTATATTTAGAAAACCGTATGGCTTGCGGTCAGAAAAGAAAAGAAAGTCACGAAGTCTTGAAAATATTATCTAGAAAGTCACGTAATTTTGAAAAAAAAAAGAAAATTATGTGACTTTCTAGATATTATTTTCAAGACTTCGTGGCTTTCTAGATAGAAAGTCACGAAATATTGAGAAGATGCTCTAGACAGTCACGATTTCTTGAAAATATGATCCAGAAAGTCACGAAATTTTGAAAGGACGATTCAGAAAGTCACCAAGTCAAAATAATAATCTAGAAAATGACAAATTATTGAAAAGGTGGTCTAGAAAGTCACGAAATTTTAAAATAATTATTTAAAAACTCACGAACTCTTGAAAAGGTTATCTAAGAAGCCACGAGTTTCGAAAATATGATTTAGAAAATCACGAAGTGTAACAAACTCTTGATAAGGTTATCTAGAAGTCACGAAATCTTGAGAAGATGATTAAGAATGTCACGAAATCTTGGGAAAATGTCACGAAGTATTGGAGGGATGCCCTAGAAAGTCACGACGATCCAAAAAATCACGAGGTTTTGAAAATATGTTTTAGAAAGGCACGAAGTTTTGGAAAAACGATATAGAAAGTTACGAATTCTTGAAATTATGATATAGAAAGTGACGTTTTGAAAAATTTAAACTGTTACGAAATCTTGGATAGATAATCTAGAAAGTCACGTTGTCTTAGAAAGTTGGTCTGAAAAGTCACGAGATCCTGCAAAAATCATCGTCTAGGAAGCTACGAAGTCTTAGAAATGTTATTTAGAAAGTCAAGAAATCTTGAATGGATGATCTAGAAAGTCACGAAATTTTGGGAAGATGGAAATAGTCACGAAATCTTGGAAAGATGATCCAGAAAGTCACGAAATATTGACATGATGGCCCAGAAAGTCACGAATTCTTGAAGAGGTCATCTAGAAAAATACGATACCTTAGAGAATTCATCTGAAAGGTTGCAAAATCTTAATAAGATTATCTAAAGTCAAGAAATTTAGGAAAGAAAATTAAGAATGTCACGAAATCTAGGTAAAATGTCAAGAAATCTTGAGATTATCTAGAAAATCACGAAATCTTGAAAAGATAATATAAGGAGCAACGAAATTTTGAAGAAATAATTAAGAATAAGGGTGGTTTGTCCAACTGCAGTGAGTGATACGATGCATTGTCCAATACCACCACACATTTTCGTTGCAGGAATAAGCTGATTAACCACCCAATTTTGAAAAATTTCTGCGTTCATGTTTTTATGGTAGTCTCTGTCATTGTTCGTCGAGTCAAGTAACAAGTCACCCAGCCCAACCCAATCCTTCCAAAAACCCAAGTTTTGTTCCCGCGTGCAAAATTGTAAAACGTTTCCCTTCACTTTTAATTTTGGCTGGGTTACTTTTCAAATCTGTTTCGTATAAATAATTAGTTATTTGTTTTAACTTACTTATTCGTGGTTCAAGTTTATTTAAGTATTGGCAACATAGTCAATACAGCTGACGTGACAATGTCATAATTTTTTTCACGTCAGGTTTTGACTACCTTCAAAATACATGCAGGTCATATAATGAAAAAAAAAAAAAACATGGCCTACTAGAATGCAAAAAGATCGTGAATGGACATTATTAACATCAACGAGTGACAGGATAGACAACTTTACTTTATTAATGATCACTCTATATTTCTTACTGCATTTATGATTTTTCAGTTGTGCGTTTCGTCTTTCAAACTTTTCGCATGTGATTCAAACGAGATTTTGCGCATTTTTTGAAATTTTTTGCACAAACACAATAGGAAATAAATAAATAATCCAGGTGATGATGACTGCCGTTTAAAAAAAAAGAAACTTCTCGTTAACGTATAGAACATCATCGTCCGGTAAGCGGGCTTTAATAGTCCATAAAAACAAAATATAAATTTCATTGGTAATTGACGTAATTTACGGCCCGCCGAGATTCGAATGCAGCGCCCGAAAAATTCGCTTATTTAAACAGTAGCCAATAAACGATAACAAAAAAGCGCGCTCAAATATTTATATAGATGTACCGCTAAAAAACATAAACATGTGTAACATCCGTTTAAAACTTCAAAAATAGCACCCGTTTAGCTTTTTCAAACATTCCGGTCCAAGTAGGCTTAATTTAAATACTCGCCTGCGTTCGATCGATCTCGGAAGCGCTCGGCATAACAACATTCCATTGTTGAAGCATGGGCAGGCAGGCAGCTAGATTTGAAAAGGCATTTTGTCGGAGAACAGGCTGTGGAGTGCAGGTGGGCTGAGAGCACGACAGCTTTCGTTCGAACATGTTCCGCATCGCGATTTTGTTTTTGTTGTTCGAGGTTTATCACGCGGAACCTTTGCTACGAACTTGTGAACCGATCAAGGTTGAGCTATGCAAGGGTCTCGGGTACAACGTTACCGGAATGCCCAATTTGAGTGGGAACGACTTGCAACAAGAGGCCGAATATTATTTAACCACCTTCTCACCCCTCATCCAGTACGGGTGCAGTTCGCAGCTCAAATTGTTTTTATGTTCGGTTTACGTGCCCATGTGTACGGAGAAGGTTGCGAATCCCATCGGGCCGTGCAGGGGATTATGCGAGACTGTTCGGTCGCAGTGCTACCCCGTGCTGCAGGGTTTCGGTTTTCCTTGGCCAGACGCCCTTAACTGTTCACGGTTTCCGGTCGAAAATAATCACCAACACATGTGTATGGAGGGACCACAGGACATGGGAGTCGACATAACAGCCCCCGTTTTGCCAGCCTTCGGGAATATGGATTGCCCGCCACATCATGACAGGAGTGACGTTTCTGGACCATGTGTGCCCTTATGTGACGCTAATTTCTTCTTTGATTTGGCGGAGAAAAAATTCGCCGAGGTAAGAACTATTTTATTTTAGGTTTGTTCTAAATTTCAATAATAGTGTTTCTGATTAGTCAAAAGTAAACCAATTGAATCGTTAAGGATTTGATGGGTAGCTGATTCTGATAGTTCCGAACCAATCACAAACTCTGTTGATTTTTTTTGTGTGGGATTTGTTCTTTGACATTTCACTCAACTATAATCCGGCCGCCGAACGCACGGGGCAATAAATCTGCGTGATCTACACGTGATTGTCGTTTCTATAAACTGCTTGAAACCCGATTTATAACTAGACTTCAGTGTTAGTATTGTTTTTTTAAACAATAGATGTTGTAATTGAGTTACGTGCAATTTATTTTTAGTTATTATCTTCACGAGAAAGATATCCGTTAATAATTCTAGAAAAATATCTTTCACTGTTACTTCCATTATCTTAAAGTGAAAATTTTCGTATCCCTTCAAATAACTTAGATTATAAGTTATACTTAAGTGGGACACCTGTATATTTCTGTCTATAGTTAACAGAAGATGAATTGCCGTTAAATCGAAATGTTGTAAAATATGCCATCGCCTGTTTAGTGAATACAAAACTAGTTATATTTAATAATTGTACAGGGTGTTAAGGTAAGGTTGGCAAACTTGTCTCTGGATGAGTCCCGTTTTTAGGACGAAAAAAAAAAAGACAAGAGCAATAAAGGACAATCGATTTTACGACACAATTTAACAGATTAATCTTTCTTTTTGTGAAAAGGACGATGCGAAAGCAAGAGATTTCTTTTTTTAAATACGAAATAATAAAATTTAAGTATTAATAAAAACAAAAGACGATCGATTTCGCATCACCATTCGGCAGGACTAATGAATTAAAAAGAGAAATAACTGTTTGGGGCGAAAAGCGACGAAACAATGAAAACAAAATGAACAAAATTTAAAAAGATATGTAACAATAATATTAAAAATAAAATAAAAACAAAAGACAATCGATTTTAGAACACAATTCAGTAGATCATAAATAAAAAAAATAACTGTTTGGGACGAAAAGCGACAAAACAAATGAACAAAATTTAAAAAGATACAACAATAATATTAACAATAAAAACAAAAGACAAGAAAAATTAGGATGAAAAGCGACAAAAACAGAGAAAACAAATGAACAAAATTTATAAAGATATATAACAATCATATTTAAAAAAATAAAATAAAAACAAAAAAAAAATGATTTTAGAGCACAATTCAGTAGATTCATAAAATTCAAAAACAAAAAAAAACTGGGACGAAAAGCGACAAATCACAAGAAACAAATGAACAAAATTTAAAAAGATATATAACAATAAAATTAAAAATGAAAGTAAAAACAAAAGACAATCGAATTCATAAAAAAACGAGCGAAAAGCGACGAAAACAAAGAAAACAAATGAACAAAATTTAAAAGATATATGACAATGATATTAATAATAAAAACAAAAGACAAGCGATTTTAGTGTACAATTCAGTAGATTTGTAAATAAAAAAATAACTGTTCGGGAAGATAAGCGACAAAACAAATGAACAAAATTTAAAAAGATATGTAACAATAATATTAAAAATAAATTAAAAATAAAAGACAATCGATTTTAGAACACAATTCAGTAGATTCATAAATAAAAAAAATAACTGTTTGGGACGAAAAGCGACAAAACAAATGAATAAAATTTAAAAAGATATATAACAATAAAATTAAAAAAAAAAAATAGAAACAAAAGAATCGATTTTAGAGCACATTCAATAGATGCATTAATTAAAAAAAAAAAACCGACGAAAAGCGACAAAACAAAGAAAATAAAGAAAATAAATGAACAAAATTTAAAAAGATATAACAATAATATTAAAAATAAAAGACAGAAAAAATTGGGACGAAAAGCGACAAAAACAGAGAAAACAAATGAACAAAATTTAAAAAGATATATAACAATAATATTTAAAAAAATAAAATAAAAACAAAAGACAATAATTTTAGAGCATAATTCAGTAGATTCATAAAATTAAAAAAAAAAACGGAATAAAAAACGTCAAAAAAAGTAAACAAATGATCAAAATTTAAAACGATTTATAACAATTATATTAAAAACAAAAGACAAACGATTTTAGAGCACATTTAATACATTCATAAATAAAAAAAAAAACAAACGAAAAGCGTCAAAACAAATGAAGAAAAATAGAAACAAAAGACTATCGATTTTAGAGCACAATTCAGTAAATTCATAAATTAAAAAGAAAACAACAAACTTGAAGCAAATAAAATGAAAAAAAAAGGACAGTAACATTAAAAAACAAAAGACAACCGATTTTGGAGCACAATTCAGTGTAACAAAACAAAGGAAACAAAAAATAAAAATTCAAAAAGTAAAAAAGAAATAAAAATAAATAATAATAACAAAAACAAAAGACAATCGATTTTACAAAACAATGTAATAGATTAATATTTAAAAAAATGAAAAGAACTATGAAAAAGCAATGAAAACGAAATGATAGATTTTTTTTAATAATGAAAACAAAAGACGATCGATTTTAGAACGCAATTCAGTGTAACAAAACAAAGGAAATAAAATATTAAAAATTCAAAAAATAAAAAATGAAATTAAAAAAATAACAACAACAAAAATAAAAGACAATCGATGGATGAAACGTAAAAAAAAGTTAACGAAAAAAAAAAACGAGCAATGAATAAAAAAAAAACAAAAGATGAATGACGTCTTTTCTGCAGGGCGTAAAGCGAAGGAATAATTTGACACCAAAAAAATGTGAGTGCAACGAATAAATGAGGGGAAAAAAACAAAAGAAAATAACTAAAGATTACTTAATGCAAAAAGAGCAAAGAATTCGTCAAACAAGAAACAAGAAGGCGAAGTGGACAACGGGAAGGTAAACGAGAAACAAAAGAACATAAAGATTACTTAACGTACAACGAACAAAAAATTCGACAAAAAGAAACGAGAAAGTGAAGTGAATAGCAAGAAGATGAATGAAAAACAAAAGAAGATCGACGATATTCTTTGGCGAAGTATATTGAAACTCGAGAGCAAAGAACAGAAAAAAAATTAAAGTAAATCAAGAAGAAATAGAACAAAATTACAAAAATAACGAAATACAGCAAATTAGGTAAAGAAATGAATAAAATGGAAATAAATATGTTGTAAATAAGTTTCTAGTTAAATAAATTTACAGTTTAGCCGAAATACTTTTTGGATCTACCCTGTACATAGGCATAATATACGGGCGTCCCATGTAAGGTCTATGCGGGACCCTAATTGTCTCGATTATCCGACGGCCAAGTCGCTTCCAAAAATAAAAATGAATTCATTGTCGCTTCTTATTCGGAACGCACCGAATATTAAACCGTGCGTGAACGATTTTATTGAAAATCACAAATAAAGAGACGAAAAACAATCTCAACATTTACGGAAAAACTGAAACAGAGCAAAAAAAATGGAAACAATCAAAAACAAAAAATTTTGACCATCGAGAAACACGTAATCTAAATGGAAAAGTATCCTAAAGAAAGTAAGAAAGACAATTGAAGGTCGTCATAAAGAAAGGAAAGCAAATCACAATCGCAAGAAAATGTATGCAAAAAATTTAAAGGTAAATTTTTGATTAAGTTTTTAATTAATTGTTGAACGATTAAAAACAAAAAATTAAGAACATTTTTATCGATCGAAAAAAAGCCCTAATTGTGAGTAACAAAAACAAATGACGATCAACAATTTGTTGACTTGTTCTATCCTTCTGCGGCACGCAGGATAAATAAATTATTATTATTAATAGTAATAAAAAAATAAAAACTCAAAACGAATAATAGATTTAAAATTTTTCCAAAAATAATTAATAACAAACATTGAAGATGTGATGTCAATCCGAAATTTATTTACAAAGAAACAAAAAAGAAAAGGAAAACAAATGACAATCGTAACACATATTTACGAAAGGAAAAGAAACGCGGACACTTCCTCTAATTTCTGAAAAATAGTAAACAAGAACGAGGACTCCAAAAACATGATCGAAATGAAAAAATATAAATATCTGAAGAAAGCAAAGAAAAATAAATGACGATCGTAATAGTTGAATGAAATAATTTCGAAAAATTTAAACAAGAAAGAAAGAAATGAATTCGAAAGCTACTGTCGCGCGACTCTTTCACACAAAGTGGCAACAACAACAAAAGAGAAAAATCAAATCGTGTTTCGATTTTTTTCCATAGATGGAGCTATATAAACGTATTCAATAAAGTCCCTAGGACTCATTTAAGTTCTTTATTGCATTACAAAATGATGTTTAGATTAGAGCAGAAAAAAATTGTAATACAATACGAAACCGCTTGGAAGAGTAGCAGATTAGCAACAGATTGAGCTTTCTGTGGAAACGTGGCACAAAAAGATGTTTAGCTCTGCCCACTGATCTTATACGACGATTGTCTTTGTCTGAATCTTATATAATTATTTAATTTGTGAGTGAGTTCTAATTGTTATCTTATGATTTAATAGTTAAGTTATGTCCAATTTGAACACTGCGACGTACGTACTAAAACAAAATACTTCCACAGGTGCTACTGGATTATTAAATGAACACATGTTATATTTTTTGCCGTAGTCTATGGACTACTTTCATTTTTTTTTACCTGTCAAACTTGTAAAAATGTTGTTTTCATTTACAACAAGTAACAGTTTTTCCTTTTTTTTTTTTAATATGGACCGAGCACAAACAAACTTCGATCATAGTTATCCTATTTCTCAATTTTTTTGATCTGTCAAACTTGTCAAAATGAAACACCTGTTATTTTCGTAATTACTAATTTCTTTATTAACTGTCAAATTTGTCCAAGTGAAATGTCGATAAAAGAACAGTCAAGCTTCAGATTTATTTATTTTTTAATTTGGAAATGTTACCGTTTTTTTGTTAAGTGTCAAACTTGTTAACACAAACTGTCGGAAGACGAGCAATCAATTTTCTGAAAACTATCTCTCCTCTAAACAGTTTTTTTTTCCTTTTTTCTGATCTAGAGATTAGCACAAGCATCAGTTGTTGTCTTAGTTTTCGTACTTTTCACATTTTTTACCTGTCAAACTTGTAAAAATGTTATTTTCATTTACAAAAAGTTACATTTTTTCTTTTTTTTTAATATGGATTGAACACAAACACAAACTTCCTTCATAATCCCCATAATTCAAAACCCTATTTCTCTATCTTTTTTGATTTGTCAAACTTGTCAAAATGAAACACCTGTTATTTTCGTAATTATTATTTTTTTATTAACTGTCAAGTTTGTCAAAATGAAATGTCGATAAAAGAGCAGTCAAGTTTCAGATTTATTTTGTTTTAATTTGGAAATGTTACCGTTTTTTTTTTTGTTAACTGTCAATCTTGTCAACGTGAAACACCTGTTATTTTCGTAATTATTAATGTTTTTATTAACTGTCAAATTTGTCAAAATGAAATATCGATAAAAGACCAGTCAAGTTTCAGATTTATTAATTTTTTTAATTTGGAAATGTTAAGGTTTTTTTGTTAACTGTCAAACTTGTCAACACAAACTGTCGGAAGACGAGCAATCAAGTTTCTGAAAACTATCTCTCCTCTAAAGAGTTTTTTTTTCCTTTTTTCTGATCTAGAGATTAGCACAAGCATCAATTGTTGTCTTAGTTTTCGTACTTTTCACATTTTTTACCTGTCAAACTTGTAAAAATGTTATTATCATTTACAAAAAGTTACATTTTTTCTTTTTTTTTAATATGGACTGAGCACAAACATAAACTTCGATCACAATTACCATATTTTTCAATTTTTTTGATCCGTCAAACCTGTCAAAATGAAAAACCAGTTATTTTCGTAATTACTAATTTCTTTATTAACTGTCAAATTTGTCAAAGTGAAATGTTGATAAAAGAATAGTCAAGTTTCAGATTTATTTTATTTTCTTTTTTGGAAAATGTTACCGTATATTTAATTTTTTTGTTAACTGTCAAACTTGTCAACGTGAAATGTTGAAAACGAGCAATCAGGTTTTTGAAAACCATCTCTCCTCCGGTCACCAAAGTATTCGTATTTATAAGACTCTACCGCAAAAGAATATTTTTCGCCACGCTTCACCTAAGTGTGCGCTCGGCTTAAAAACCAAAACTACTTACCGCCAAGTCGACATATTAACACCAAATCTTATTTATTGTGAAATTGTTTGCCTTTTTAAAGTATAAAATGTTATCACCTCGCTAGTGCAAAGGCAGGTGACTCGTTACCGCCAGATTTAAAACTTAATCCCTCCTCGAACGTGAAACTTCGCAGCAATAATTCATCTACCACCCATTCCCACAACAACAACCCGCAGTGTTTACAAAAGAATCTACGACAGGGCCCAGACGGCTTTGCCGGGAAGATTATGGTCCTCTCCGAAAATCCGGGTAGTTATCTGGCATTTAGACTTCGTATTATTAAGCCAACGTTTACAAATAAACCATAAAACGCAGATAAGAGATAGAAATACCAAAATATGTACGGTGAGGCCGAAATTTGTGGGGGACTTATTTTGAAAATTCTTTATATTATATAGGTTGTCCCAAAAAAGTTTTTGTTACTTTGGAAACTTGAAACTCGACACACTTTTTGCGAATTTCCTCATGTTTATGTAATCTTTGATTTTTTTCAGGTATGGGTCGCTGTTTGGGCCGTAATTTGCTTCGCGGCGAGCCTGGTCTCCGCTTTAACCCTTTGCATCGGAGGTGGACGTGTCAAGGCCCGACCATTAGTAAGCCTTGCGTTGTGTTATTGTTTCGTAAGCGCCGGTTGGCTCTTGAGGATCATGACGAATCGCAGCACTACATCCTGCATATCCGGGACAAATCCCGGCGAGGTCCAGGAAGATGGATTGGCCAACGCCAACTGCGCCTTCGTCTTCCTCCTAATTTACTACTTCGGAATGGCTGGAAACGCATGGTGAGCGAATTATATTTAAAAAGAAAACCTTTTAATGTCCGATTAGAAACAGTTTAATTGCATTTGAGAGCTTCGCAATTGAATTCTATTTTCGTTCCACTACTTCAGTAGCGGCAGCGTGTTCGCCTTCTATTAATAACGAATGTTTACACGCGGCCTGTAATAACACGTCTCCCGTAAACGTCCGAAAAATTCTTATTATTACAAAAGGGAGTCGGCCCGGTGTTTCTAGTTAGGTTGCAATCGAACTGTTTTCGAACATCCTTGGGTGCTTCTTCGCCTCGGTCTATGCGTCGGCCAGTGGGGGGCTGGAGACGTGAGGGGCTCGCCTTACCTGCTTGCTCCATCTTCTTGACAGGTCCCTACGGTTTAAATTTATAACCTGTGCCTCGTTACCCAAAAAGAAATATTAATAATTCGAGATATTTTATAGCCACCGCCGGTCTATTTATTTACACAACGGTGTAATTAGCTGTTGGGATAAATTAAGCGTTTAATTGCTGTGATAATGTTCGGTTTAGTAGAAAACGACGTGATGGTTTTTTCTTCTTGTAATTTAGAACGAATTCAATACTTGAATAAAAACTATTTATGGAAAAAAAAGACAAACGAAAATTAAACTGGAAAAAAATAATACGTTTTTATAAGCAAAGCTCGCAAGTTAATCAAAAGTAATTAATTAGGCGAGAAAGATGGAAGATGGGAGGTGATTGAACGTCACTTTTTAGTTTCATTTTTTGTGTCTCTACTCATCCTAAACCTTCTTTTGTTTGAAATAAATGGAACACATAAAATCGTTGCAATATATTTTATCCTTATATAATAAAAAGAAAAACAACAATAAATAGTTTAGATACTCTAAGCAAGAGAGATAGATGGTGACTAACTTAAAAATTTTTGTGGTTATACTTACCCTAAACTTTCTTTTGTTTGAAACAAATGAAATATTTAAAATCGCGTAGACTTCTTAACAGTGAAATTATGTTTGAAATTGTTTTTTTTTTAATAAAAAGAAACTGGAACGATATTATGCAAGGACAGAAACGAATACTTAAAATTTTAAAAATTAATTAAAATTGTGTAACTGGCAATATAGAAAGTGTTAGGAAAGAGTTTATACATGTATTTCGGCCTTATTGGGCCCATCAGAACTCTGTACCTTAAAAAATTTGGTTTATTGAAAAATTTAAAAAAACTTACCCCTTTTTTGAAATTCTAAAATCCCAAAACACAAGAACAGGAATTAAAGATAAAAATATGAAAAATTTTAAAATTGAAAAAGAAATTATTTTAAAAATAAAAACAAAAGAAGATCGACCTGTAAATAGCGTAAAAGTTTGTTGGTGATGACGAGCTTTGTTTGAAAATTGAGATGAAAAGCAATTGCCCGGGAAAAAACAATGGAAAACAAAAACAAAAGACGATACCCCCCCCTTTAAAAAATTTATTAAAAATATTCATAAACCAAATTAAAAAATATCCAAAACTAGAAATAAAACTGTGGACAAAATTCAATAAAATTTTGTTAAATTAAAGAAAAAATTTAATTAAATAAAAAAGTTAGTAGGCGAATGTTACAAGAAAAAAATACATTTTTAAAATTAATTACCTGTTTTAAAATTAAAAGCAACTGTTAAAAACAAATGACGATCGGCGCCGTTAAAATAATGTTAAAAAGAAAACGTTTTCCGCTTTTGAATTGAGTGAAAAGAAGTAACTTTGAAGACGAAAAAAAAACAACAGAAAGAGAGGACTCGCCGCGCGTTACATCAAAAACATAAGACGATCGATGCGTTGAAAAAAACAATATATTAGCGTTTTTTTATTTAAAGAACTTAAAGAATTTAAAAAAGATTCTGAGTCGAGTGAAAATATATGAATTAATTTCTAAAAAAAAAAAAAACAATGAAACCAACGACGCCTAATTAACTGGCAGTTCGTTTTTAAAAGCAAAAACAGAAGACGATCGAATCAAGGTAAAAACAAAAACAAGAGACGATCGGAATCAAGTCAAAAATAAAAACAGAAGACGATCGAATCGCAGTTTTAAAAATAAAAACGGAAAACAATCGAATCGTAGTTTTAAAAATAAAAACAGGAGACGATCGAATTGTAGTTTTAAAAATAAGAACAGAAGACGATCGAATTGTAGTTTTAAAAATAAAAACAGAAGACGATCGGAATCAAGTTTTAAAAATAAAAGACAGAAGATAATCTGAATCAAGTTGAAAATAAAAACCGAAGACGATCGGAATCAAGTTAAAAATGAAAACGGAAGACGATCGAATCGTAGTTTTAAAAATGAAAACAGGAGATGATCGAATCGTAGTTAAAAGTAAAAACAGAAGAAGATCGATCCACAGAGAAAAAAACAACAACAGAAGACATTGTTTTTTGAATTAAGCGCGAAAGAAGAAGAAAAACAATGGAGAGTTGAAAACAAATGACGATCTACGCGCAATTGAAAAACAGAAGTCAACCCAATCACAGGAAAGACTGAAAAGCAGAAGAAAAACAACCAATAAAAAAATTATCAAAGAAATTAATGAACCTCATATATTTTTAATTAAGAGAAGGAAAAACAAAAACGTTTGAGAGTTGACCCATGTTTGACAAAAGAAAAAAAAACTAGGAGACATCGCATCCTAGTTAAAAACAAAAGGCAATCGAAGTGGTATAGTTAAGAATAGAAGAGGATCGATTCGCAGTTAAAAACAAAAGACAGTCTCGTAGAAATTAATAAACGTTTCACTTTTAATGAAGTGAAGATAAAAACAAAAGCGTTTGAGAATCATCACACAAAAGCGATTTATCCCAGTTAAAGAAAAAAAAAACAAAAGGCAACTGAACTATAGTTAAGAACAGAAGAAGATCGACACGCAGTTAAAAAACAAAAGACAGTGCTTTCATTGACAAGAAATAATAACCTAGTCGTTTTCGAATTAAGCAAAAGATTAAAAACAAAGGAAAGTTGACTGTCAAGTTAAAAAATAAAAGGCGATTTAACCTATCGGTAAAAAGAAACGGAAACGGATACGGAATATCGACAAGTTAAAAAATTAAAGAGGATTTAACCTGTCGGTTAAAAAAAAACAGTAGATAATCGAACTGCTGCTAAAGCAGAAGTGAACTGACCGGTAGCTAAAACAAAAGACGAATCATTAATCTGAAGACAATTAACAAGAAATAATAATAAACTAGTATTTTTTTTTAATTAAACAAAAGGGAGAAAACCAATGCAAAGATGACGTGTTAATTAAGAAAAGTAAAATAAATGCGATCTAAACTGGTGCATGCACGCAAAACAAAAGACAATCGAACTGTAGTTAAGAACAGATGACGTTTTAATTAAGAAAAATAGAATAAAAACTTAACTGTGGTTAAGAACAGAAGAGAATTGATTGGCGGTTAATTAAAAACAAAAGACGATCGCCTCGTGAAATTAAATTAATTATAGGGGCACACAAACACACTTCGTTAGTTGTTTCTTTTATTTTTTTCTTTATTTTAAAGTAAATGAGGAAAATAGTAATTGTTAGCGTTAATTATGTGAAAATCTGTCAATATCAGGGTTGCCACTAATACTCTTTTCGTTCTTCCGGCACGCCCACTATTCTGCCAACCTCCATATTGCTAAATCCCCACTTACATAATATTTTTTTTTTACATTACGTGAAAGAAGAAGAAGAAAACAAGTGTGAAGTTAGCGAGTTATATTAATACACAGACTTAGCAAAAAAAAAGAAAATCGACCTGTTAAGTAAAGCACCAGCACTTAACCTTTCAAAATTAAAATTAAAAAAAAACTTTAAACAAGAAACAAAGTATCATCGGCTGACCAAGAAACAAAAGACGATCGGTAAAAAGAACACAGTCGATTGGTTGATTAACAAAACAAAAGAAAATCTGATGACTGATGAAAAACTACACACGATGGACTAATGAAAAAACAAAACAAAAGATGATCGGTTGGTTACACGTCAAAGGACAACATAGTTCATAAAAAATACGAGAAAATCAGTGATAAAGTTAAATGTAGCGCAACGTAATAGAACGTAACGTGAAAGAAGAAGAAGAAGAAAACAAGCACTTAACCTTTCAAAAAAAAAAAAAAAACTTTAAACAAGAAACAAAGTGTCATCGACTGACCAAGAAACAAAAGACGATCGGTTAAACTAACACAGTAATAGAACGTTGACGTTAAAAAAAACAAAAACGAAAGAAAACTATACTGCAATCCTACCGTATACAATAATGTGTGTAAACGTCATATTTTTATTATATGCCTATCTGAAAAAAAAAAAAAGAAAATCGGCCTCAAGTAAAACACCAAAAAATGAAATATTGTTTGAAATTAACTCGAACTGTAGATTATGCCACGCAAGTAAATTTTAACATAACCTAAACTTTAAACAAGAAACAAAGTATCATCGGCTGACCAAGAAACAAAAGACGATCGGTTAAAAGAACACAGTCGATTGGTTGATTAACATAACAAAACAAAATTTGCTGATTGATGAAAAATTACGGGCGTTTGACTAATAAAAAAACAAAACAAAAGACGATCGGTTGGTTACACGTCAAAGGACAACATAGTTCATAAAAAATACGAGAAAATCAATGGTAAAGTTAAATGCAGCGCAACGTAATAGAACGTAACGTAACGTAAAATCTATTGACGTTAAAAAAAAAAACAAAAACGAAAGAAAACTATCGTATACAATAATGTATGTAAACGTCATATTTTTATTATATGCCTCTCTGAAAAAAAAATGATTGTGAAAAGATCAATAACTAATAGCGCCGTTGTGGCACAATGCAGGAATGTAAAAAACCAACGAAATAAATGTTCGTTGTTTTTTTTTTTTTTTAATTTCTGAACCGGCTTGGAATCAATTTTTGCATTCGCCAATGTTTATAAAACAAAATTCCTTTTCCTTTTGCACCATAACTTCGGCAATTTATTATTTTATGACCGGCAATGCCTCGCCTGAATCCTTATAATTAACGCCATCACCATCAGGTCAACGTGAAGGTGTCCGTGAAGAGAAGGAGAAACAGACACGACAATAACTAATCCCTATTAATACCCGAGCCCGTTGCTCGTCACTTCAATTAAACCCAAACACGCCGTATTATTACTGTCAGTGCGCCGGAGTTATTACAGCGCCGTAAACGTTAAATATAAGATTTATCTCGTTAACTTGTTTGATACCGCTGCGCGCTCGTAATCTGTCCATAGCCTCCTCGTTATAAACCGTATGCGTATGGGGCATGGTAATCATGTTAGTCGGGGTGGCCATCCGGTTGGAGCGGCTCGCGTCTCTTTCGAGCTCGTTAAAAGTTAATTATCACCGGGGGATTTCGAAGCGTCATCGTGAATCGACGTGCACTGTGGCATTTTTAGGATTTGAATTGCAAATGCCACTGTTAGAGTTGGAAGGTCTTCGAAGTATAAAAGTGAAGTCGGTTTTTATTTTTTTTTAGTTTTTAATTCCAGTCAGAAACGTGGTTAGAAGTAAAAAAAAAGAAATTTTAGTTTTAGTCGTATACAGAGTGTTTCGGATAATATTCAATTATTGCAATGTTGGCAGTCGCCGGGGGGCGTTACAGGCAGGAACATAAAATAAATAAGTACTAAGGTTTTCCTTTTTTTGCTAGTGACAATGACATTTCTGACAGGTTTCTTTAATATTAAAAGATGATTAACAAGACGATTCTGGTATTTGTCTACCTTAATGACACCAAACATGAGAAATACACTATAAACTGCGATGCCAAATTTAAAATAAACCCATAAATTATTGGCCACGCTGTATATTTGAGAATATCCAAAATAAAGTCATTCAAAATTTAAGTTGTCACCACTGATTGTTGTTGTACCACGAAGCATCGTCATGTTCGTATATGATTTCATAAATTATTGAAGAAAAATCGTTATAACCAATCATATTACGTTCTAACTAAATTCGACTTTCATTTTTTTTTTGGTAGGACAACGGAAATCAGACATTAAAAACTTCTTATAGAAAATAGTTTAAGCTTAATTTAATTAGAAGCGTTTTTTCTTCTGTAACAATTGTCACTGCAAGTGAACCTCACCATGTCATGTACAGGGTGGATCAATTTCGATGTTTCTTATGAGCATCGCTGTAGCTATTATTGACGTTTCCATTTCCACATTACACATTTTTTTCTTTTTGCTTTGTTGTTGTATAGTTAAATTTTTTGTTGCATTTATCGATCGTTTTCTTTTGTTTTATTTTTCACAGGGATGCCAATGTATTTTTATGAAAGCAAAATTATTATACTTTGTCTTTAAAAGAAGAGAAAAAGAAAACAATTGACGACGCAGTTATTCGTAGTATTCTTTTGTTTTTGTTTATCTTCGAGCCTTTGCAAAAGAAAAACAATTGACAGTGGAGATATGTTTGTGGCATTCTTTTGATTTTGTTTTGTTCTTTTTTTTAATTTTCAGAGCGATGTTAATACTTATTATGAAAACAAAATTGGTATTGAAGTCTTTGCAAAAAAAAAAAAAATTGACAACGAAGTTAAATTTTATTTTCTTTTGTTTTTTTTTCATAGGGATGCCCACAAATTTCGCTGAAAACAAAATTGTTATTGCAAAACAAAAAAAAAATTGATATTGAAATTAAATTTTGTTGTACTTATAGTTTTCTTTTGTCTTTTTTAACAGTGATGCCAATCTATGTATAGTTTTCTTTTGTTTTTTTTTTCACAACGATGTCAGAATTGTTATCTTCAAGTCTACAAAAAAAAAAAAAACAATTGCTAATGAAGTTTAATTTTGTGGTATTTATAGGCAGTTTTCTTTTGTTTTTTTTTTTTTCACAGGGTTGCCAATATTTTCTGAAACAAAAGCAATTTACAGTGAAGTTAAATTTTATGCAAATTATTTTTTTTTTTTTTTCATAGCCAACTATTTTTCTGAGAGCAAAATTACCGTCAAGATAAAAAAATACTTAAGTTAAATTTTGTTGCACTTTCAATTTTCTTTTCTACTATTTTTTCTTATTAGTATATTTTTTATTTTTGTTCATTTTCCGGCGAGTGAAATCGTCGATCTTTTCGTTTTCTGTTGCGTTCATTTGTTTTCGTACTGTGTTATCCCAAAAAAATAAAAACAAAATTTAAAAAAAATGAACAATGAAAGGTAAAGAAATGTCAAAATACATGAAACAGAACAGTCGTTACTCTTTTGTTTTTTTTTAATACTCCCCCGGAGAATACTTGGCTTTCTCTTGTTTTTCGTTTAATTCTACCTTAGTACTGCAACGTTACATGTTCCAATTCTCTTTTGTTTTTTTTTATCGAGTTATTCTTTTTTGTTTAAATTTTATTCATTTTCCCCCGGATGAAATCGACGATCTTTTGTTTTTTGTTCACAGTCTACATTTTCATTTGTTTTTCGTACGTCCTTCAATTTAACATTTCAGCGGTATTTGTTTCAATTTTCTTTGTTGTTTTTTTCTACTATTTTTTTCTTTCTAATACCGATGGTAAACGACAGCAAAAAACAAAAGAACAAACTAATCTAACACGATTCGACAAAAAGAAACAAAAGAAAGCGAAACAAACGACGTAAGAAACAAGGTGATCCGAAACAAAGGAAGGTTGACGGTTCCCCAATGGAGGAAAAAAAAGCAACAAAAAAGCGAGAGAAGAAATTGCATGAAACGCCTGTGTTATCCCAAAAAATAAAAACAAATTAAAAAAATGAACAATAAAGGGTAAAGAAATGTCAAAAGTATGTGAAACAGAAGAGTCATTAATCTTTTGTTTTTTTTAATACTCCCCCGCAGGATAATTGCCATTCTCTTGTTTTTCGTTCAATTCTATCTTACTGCGACGTTACATGTTCCAATTCTCTTTTGTTTTTTTTTTGTCGAATTATTCTTTTTTGTTTAAATTTTATTCTTTTGTTCTTTTTTTTCTATTTTTTCTTCCTAATACCGATGTTAAACGACACCAAAAAAACAAAAGAAATAAAAGAAAGCGAAACAAACGACGTAAGAAATAAGGTGATTCGAAACAAAAGAAGGTTGACGGTTCCGCAATGGAGGAAAAAAAGAGCAACAAAAATGCGAGAGAAGAAATTGCACGAAACGCCTGTGTTATCCTCTAAAAAATAAAAACAAAACAAAATTTAAAAAAATGAACAATGAAAGGTACAAAAATGTCAAAAATACATGAAACAGAACAGTCGTTATTCTTTGGTTTTTTTTAATACTCCCCCGGAGAATAGTTGACATTCTCTTGTTTTTCGTTCAATTCTACCTTAGTACTGCGACGTTATAGGTTCCAATTCTCTTTTATTTTTTTATCGAATTATTCTTTTTTGTCTAAATTTAATTCATTTTCCGCCGGATGAAACCGATGATCTTTTGTTTTTTGTTCATAGTCTACATTTTCGTTTGTTTTTCGTACATCCTTCAATTTAATATTTCAGCGGTATTTGTATCAATTTTCTTTTGTTTCTTTTTTTTTACTATTTTTTCTTCCTAATACCGATGTTAAAACAACAGCAAAAAAAACAAAAGAGCAAACTAATTAAACACGAGTTTTCCGTAAACAAAATCGTTAACTTCAAGCCTGCAGAAAGAAAACAATTGATAATGAAGTTCAATTTTGCGGTACATATTTATAGTTTTCTTTTGTTTTTTTTTTTCACAGCGATGCCAATATATTTTTATGAAAAGAAAAACTGTTCACTATGAAATTAAGTTTTGTGAAAATTATATATATTTTTTTTCAAAACTTTAAAGATAAAAAAACAATTGACAATGTAGCTAAATTTTGTTACACTGATAATTTTCTTTTGTTTTTTTCCCAATCTATTTTTCTTCAAGCCTACAAGAACAACAAAAACAAAACAATTGATAATGAAGTTTAATTTTGTGGTATTTATAGCACAACTGTCACATTTGCCATTTTATTTGAGACCTACTGACTTGCAAATTGTATTACATTTGGGTATAGGTATCAAACAATATGGCGGTCGAATTTGATACCGACGTTTAAGTGTCGCCACTTTTACTGTGATTTCATCGTCAGTGCAACCAACTGTCAAACTGTATCCGTGACATTCTCTGAATCATTTTTATTCGATCGCACAGTAGTAGAATAATCGGTAAATAATCTTTAAAACTTGAAAAGATCTAAGACGATTAGTGATGATATTGTTACTAACCTGCGACTGCAAAAATGTACGAATTCAGCCTATCGTGTTAGTGAAACTGTTTTCTAAAGAGACTCGAAGAAGCTTGGCAATCACAAGTACTGTTTCCATGGTAACCACTAATACTGTTTCCATGGGAACCACATCAACCAATGACATCACACGAACTGTGATTTCTTGTCATCACACGAAATTAAACGATATGTAGCAATCGATGCAATGTTGCCAAACGAATTTTCTCAAAATTTAGAGAATAATGACTTACAAACGATTATGAATCCAGTATAACAACCTGTTGATCAGTGTTGCCGGATTTACTGTGTTTTCTTAAAATCCGGGAATTCCTTAATTTTAAGCTGCGTTTTACAAAATTGCTTTGCCTCTTTTTTTTTAAAGCTGCTTTCTGCTTTGAAAAGTGCAATTTAATTTATTTGATTGAATTTTCTTGAGTTGTTTATAATACACAATTTAAATTTATTTCTAATAAATTGATAAATTTAATCCCAATTAAAACGTAAGTGCGGTTGTAAGGTGTCGGCAATTTAAAAGGAAAAAGAAAAAAAAAATGTGTTACAAGTCACAGATCAACGCGCTCTCATAATGGCAGATGTCGAAATAGGAAGTCGTTCGTTCGTCTATTGTCATTTTCAAGAAGGAGAAGAAGACGAAGAAGAAAAGTGTGCGTACCTTGTTATACGGATCGACTTTTTCAAATCCCTACGCAATCATTGTCCGCTCACCTGCGATGCTAACAAAAACTTGTCGGAGAAATATAAACATAGGGAGGGGCAGTTCGAAGCCGGTCTCGGGGTCAACCTCCCCTGGCGCTGTCCCTCGCCTTCCCCCCCCCCGAACCTTACCTTTAAATTGCCGTCCTACAACAGCATGTTAATGATTAGTGATTATTTATTTACTCTGATCGAAAAAGCAATCTCCTCCAATTATATGCTTTAAAACGGCTGAAAAATGAGATTTTTGAACTGCCGCGCTTCCTTTTGTTCGCTCGTTTTATTTTTCGGCCTTGCCTCGGCTGTTGCTGCTGCTGCTGCTGGTGCGTATTTGCATAATTCGAGTGGCATGCAAATGAATTGTTAACGACTTTGTGGTATTTGCCGTAATTTATATTAAGTGGAGATGTGCATGTTGAGTAATTTGTTTAATGGTCTTTTCTGCTCGTTTAAACTGAAATATGCCGCACAGCGCCGATCGATGCATACCTAGTTTGGCGCTTCTTCTAATTAGTTATTTATGCGACGTGGACTTTCTAATTTATTAGATTATAAATGTTGGTAATCGTGGACGTGTTGATTGATTTATTTTCGCTCTGTTTTGTAGTCGTTATTCGTTAAAGCTTTCGCATTTAAATTGCCCGAGGCACAAATTAAAAAGGCAGGCAAGTTGTCGAAGGAGAGATTTACGATGACCCGAAACAGAACAATTATAATTTTCTTATCTGGACTTTTATGTCTTTTGATAAATTTACTTTCGACATTCAAGATGTAATATTTATTCTAAACTTTATTTTTCTCGTTCAAACAAAACATCCATAGGAAGTCATTTTTCTTTCATAATTATTAGTCTCCGGACATTTCGGAGCATTGCCACAGCACTTGCCACCAGTCCTTGTATTATTGCGTAACCATGGTAACGCTCCGACATGTCCGAAGTCTGGTAATTATATTCTTATGCTAATTTTAGGTTAAAAGTCGGCCGCGAGATGTCGCGAACGATTGTTCGCTAATTTTCTTGATCTTAAAACGTCATTTTTTATTTTTGTTTTGCACACCCCGCAATTGATTAAAAAAATGTTTTAAAATGCATACTGCCAGTGTTGCCACTAGAATTTTGTGGAAAGTTTGAACGTCTAGCTTAGAAGCAGACGATAATTCACTCTAAAAACAAATGTCAAAAAGTCAAACCGAGTCGAATCGCTACGTTAAATATTTCAATATTTTACTTAAGTAAGCCTATTAGGTTTGGCAACACTGGTCTCAGTGTTAAAAGGCCGCTAAAATTACCAAAGCATATTTATGTCGTGTATTCAATTAAATTCCTAATTAAAATAGGCTAAGATTTTGTCTCCAAAAGGTTTGTAGCACTGACAGCCGTCCAATTATTTGTGCGTGCTAACATAACCTCCCAACACTTGGCTAATGCGTTTGAAAACATGAAGCGCAGGGTACGTTTGTGCATTCAAGCTGAAGCATAGTCTTTTCAGCATCTGCTTTAAGCTTCAGTTTTGATTTAAAGTGAATTAATGGTCCTTTGCATCAAACACTTAAGTTGGAGCTTAAATTTAGGCGGTGTTTGTAGTACGACATTTCTAGGTTACGCAGCATTATGTAAATCGTATTCTAATGCCCGGTTGCACTTTTTAAGCAGAGCTCAAATTTACGTATAGTAAGTATGATGTCAAACACAATCTGATTGACACTTAAATTTCAACCAAACCGACCTGTCCAAGGTTATTCGCTTCTACTGACGAGGTCCCAAATAGGGCCGAAACAGCTGTACAGAGGTTCCACTGCAATCAAAACCGATTTGCAACAAAATTTTTAAAAACTTTGAATATGCTTTGACAGCACGCTTGACCGCCTTGTACGGGATGACTTATTAAAGTAGCAAATTAGCTGCATGCAATTTCTTATTTCCTTTACAAAGTTGTGTCAAAAAGTGATCTCTGGATGTCGCCATTCAAACTATTCATTATTATTATTATTAAGAAATAATCTAAAAATAATAATAAAAACGACAAAAGACAATCTATTTTACGACGCAATTTAGTAAATGAGTGATTTTAAAAATAAATTTATAAATAATAAATAAAATAATAGAATTTTTTTAAAAATAAGAAATAATTTAAAAATAGTAAAAACAAAAGATGATTTTAGGTTGAATGGTGACAAAGAAAGGAAACGAAAATAATAAAAATTGAAGAAATAATCAAATTAATAAAAATTGAAAAAATAATCTAATTAATAAAAATTAAGGAATGAAAAAATAAAAAAATTAAAACAAAAGACAATCGATTTTAGGTTGAATGGTGACAAAGAGAGGAAACGAAAATAATAAAAATTGAAAAAATAATCAAATTAATAAAAATGCAAAAATAAACTAATTAATAAAAATTAATAAAAAAATAAAAACAAAAAACAATCGATTTTACAACCCAATTTAGTAATGAGTGATTTTAAAAATAAATAAATAAAATAATAGAATTTTTTTTTAAATAAGAAATACTTTAAAAATGGTAAAAACAAAAGCGATCGATTTTAGGTTGAATGGTGACAAAGAAAGGAAACGAAAATAATAAAAATTGAAAAAATAATCTAATTAATAAAAATTAAGAAATAAAAAGATAAAAACAAAAGACAATCGATTTTACAACGCAATTTAGTAAACGAGTGATTTTAAAAATAAAAAAATAAAATACATAATAGAATTTTTTAAAAATAAGAAATAATTTAAAAATGGTAAAAACAAAAGACGATCGATTTTAAGTTGAATGGTGACAAAGAAAGGAAACGAAAATAATAAAAATTGAAAAAATAATCAAATTAATAAAAATGCAAAAATAATCTAATTAATAAAAATTAAGAACTAAAAAAAAATAAAAAAATAAAAACAAAAGACAATCGATTTAACAAGGCAATTTAGTAAATGCGCGATTTTGAAAATAAATAAATAAAAAGAACGACGAGAAAGCAAAGAAAATAAAAGAAATAATTTAAAAAATAGTAAAAACAAAAGACAATCAATTTTAGAGCACAATTTATCAATTAAAAAAAAAACAAATGGAAACAATGGCGAATCAAAAAATTATTTGCCTTTCACATTTAAAAAAAAAACTCATTTCTTAGTTTATTGACGACAAGTGACATTTTTTTATTGATCTTTCGCATCCTGGGAATGGTAGTGAACCACCCTCGTAAAAACAAAAAAAAACTTTCAATATATTACAACAGATGGCCTCACAACGACGCAGAATATTTTTTGTGAAATGTCTCAAAAGGTGGTGGTTTTTCAATATAACTCGTCAGTAATCAGTGAATCGCTCTCGTAGAAACAAATGAAAAGAAGATTGTTGGCAACTTTCAACAGATGGCGTTGGTGAAGGTCTTACAATGACGTAATAATATACATATATAAATCGCTTAATCCATAGTTATATGGAAAAAAATCTTAAAAAGGAATTTATACTCCTTGAGTTGGCGACACTGATTGTAAAAGACAAAAGAGTCGATAAAACAGTAAACGATAATCGTAATCGGTAAGAGTGCTACCAACACAATTTTTTTTAAAAGCAAACTACAAAATTATTGGTTTTTTTGATCGTATTGTATTTTTTTTTTGCATACAGGCTGTTCATAATGTTGTTCGTCTTAAGAGATGCAAAAGTAGATTAAATTTGAAATTTGTATTTCTGTAATTAAAAATTAATGTCCGCCCACAATGATGTTATATCCGTAGATACCTACGTACTTCGGCAGGCAGCTAAGTTGGGCGTGAACTTAACAACTTGGTAGTGTGTGTACTGAAGATGGCAGCTTAGCTGCCGAAATAAATGATAAAAATCATTGTAGGCCGAGATTAATTATTTCTTAAATTACAGAGTCCTTTACTATTTTTAAGTATTTCCGTACTAAATAATAATGTAAAAGAAATTTGACTTTTTCCTGTTCGTTTTGATGATAGTGAGAAAAACGAAAATATTTGATTATCGTTTTTATTTTTGAAATGGCAAACTAAATAACTTTTTTTTTTATCCGTATTGCATAATTCAATGCGAGAAAGTGTGGTATCTGCGAATTTTACTTTTGAGAAAGCGAAAAATATATTATGTGAAATTTATTTACTCACTCACTGATTGGTCTAGAATCTGAATTGATGAAACCTCAAAGAACAAGATCTATTTTTATGATAATTTATTTCCAGGTCCATATTTACTTAAAATATTTAGATTCGGAATTGTTTATTTTTTCTCTTCGCCTCCTTTTTGTGTAACATCGATTCCTATCAAAATCCAAATCATTTGTTGCTTAACAGTTATGGTTATGGCGGTTAAATATTTCCTTATTTGCGATGGCTGCTTTGATCATTCATCGCCGTAATTTATATACATTAAAGAAATATAAATATGTACTCGGAAAACCAAACTGTTTAAGGATTACGTACACAAAACTCGAGGAGCGTGTGTATCCCAAAGAGTGCACGCGATTTTATTTATGTTCTTCATCCGCATTTCACGCGTTTCTGACGTTCGGTTCCCCGTTCCCACACACGTGCATGAATAGTTAATGATTTACGCTCGTTGTTCACTCAAACGCCCCATTGTTCACGAAGGAACGTACTGTTTATTAGGCATTCGAAATGGCCAATAAAAATCGTAATGACCTTAACATTTAGAATACCAAACATACACACACGTCCATGTGGTACGTACTACTTCCACCTCAACCTCCAGCTTTTTTCCTCCTCCTCCCTCCTCGTCCTGAAGCGGGCGTAATGATCTCAACGAAAACAAATAAAAGCAAACAAGCCGTGCATTTGTAAATAAATAAATCGTAATATCTGTCAAAATAGAACAAATGCATAACAAATAACGAATGCGTTTCGATTTTATTTCCGACATGTTTGTTTTAACGTACTTACGTCACGTGCCCGAAATTTTTAACGTTTCGTTTCGCGGTGGGCCGAGAAGAAGAAACATTTAGAAAAATTCGAGAGAATTAACAAACTAGGCGCGAAGCGAATGTGTTTTTGTTTATGCATTTCGAAATACCATCACCTTAACAATAAACCATCGAATTTTATTTAACTTGAAGGAATATTGTAATTTGACATTAATTATTTAGACCAAAAAGTTTTTTTTTTGTTTTCATTTTTTTCTTCTTGTTTTTATCAGTCATTTGTTTTTGTGTTTTGCATTTCGTTATTTTTAATTCTTGTTTTCGAATGTAAATGTAACTTTCTTTTGTCTTTTAAATCTAATAAGTAGTGTATTTTGTTTTAGAGTAGTTTGGAGGTTATCTTTACAAGTTTAGTACCAACCTCTACATGGTTGCCAACTTAAAATGATCGATTGTGCGATTCTCACTTGAATTTGGCGCGTTCTTCATTTTTGGAAGCGGCTTTTACGTAAATTTTTAATTAAATTTTGAATTTTTATTTATTGTGGCAAGGCCTATTCCATACCAAGGTTTATTTCGGTAAACGAACAATGCTACGTAAAATAAACAAATAATAGAAATTAAATAAATCTTAAAAATACATTAAAGTTAAAGAAAACTGAAAATAAGACACCTGGTTGGTTAAAAACAAAAGAAACAAATGAATGGAAAACATATTGCGAAGGAAAAGCAAAAACAAATGAAAGTTGTCTTATGCTGTGTAGACTAAATAAATGATATAATTAGGAAGTCTTAAAAAACATCACAATTAAAGAGAAACAAAAATACTGAGAAACAAAAATGCTGATTAAAAAACAAAAGAAAATATGGAGAATGAATAAAAACGAAAAAAAAACTTCTTATTGCGAAATTAAAAAAAGAAAAACAATAATACAAATATATTATTGTTCAAAAATTCAAAACTAATCAAATTAAAAGAAAATAATAAAAAGCAAGAGACAATCGATTTTACAACACAATTTAAGAGATTAATAAATTTAAAAGAAAAACAATTTCAAAACAGTCAAAACAAGGAAAACAAAATAATAAAAACTGAAAAATAATCAAACTAAAAAAAATAATAAAAAACAAAAAAACAATCGATTTTACGTTAAGTAGGTTAATAATGAAATAGAAAGAAAAGATTTTCAAAACAAGGAGAACAAAATAATAAAATAATGAAAAGTAATCAAATTAAAAGAAAATAATGAAAACAAAAGACAATCGATTTGACAACACAATCTAATAGATTAATAAATTTAATAAAAAACAATTTCAAAACAACGGTGACAAAACAAGGAAAACAAAATAATAAAAATTCAAAACTAATTTTTTAATTATTTTATTTTTAAGTATTTTTCAATCAAACAAAGGAAGTCGTCCTGAACAATTGCTCCCTTAGCCGCCTAAATTAAAAAAAAAATGCTGTGCTTTCCACTTTTAAAATTTTATTTCTAATTTTTTTGTAGATTTTTTTTAATAATTACAATTATAATTTTGAATGTCGGGATTATTGAGGTTTGTATGGTTTTCTTTATTTTACCTAACATGAGACGGATTCAGTTGTTTTTTTTTTTCTCTTACAATAGTAAGAATTTTTCTTTTGGTTAATTTTTCATTTGTTTTTTTTAGATTTTTCACCATCCAATCGCGTTATTTTTTTTTCTTTGCTTAAATTTTGGCGTGTTATTTTCAAATATTTTTCATTCAAACAAAAAAAGTCAATCAATGTCACCAAATGTTATCGTCATTCAAATTTGACGTAATTGTTTTGCAAAATGACTTTCAACTGTTCCAAGTCTTGCGTATAAAAGTAGCATAAATTTGACAGTTATTCGAATTTGACGTCAGTTAAATGTCATAATTGCCTTGCGAAGCGTTTCAAGTGTCAAATTTAACGTCAGTCAAGGTCAGAAGATGTTATTCAAATCTAACGTAAAGCAAGGTGACCAACTGCTTTGCAAGATAACTTTCGAAGGGCTCCAAGTTTTACATATAAAAATTGCATAAGTTTGCCAGTTATTCAAATTTGACGTCAGTCAATGTCACCAAATATAATTGTCATTCAAATTTGACGTAAGTTAAGGTCACGAGTTGCCCTACAAAATAATTTTCGAACTGTTCCAAGTTTTGCTTATAAAAAAATGCATAAGTTTGACAGTTATTCAAATTTGACGTCAGTCAATGTCGCCAATAGTTATTGTTATTGAAATTTGACATAAGTCAAGGTCACCTCCCTTGCAAATTAACTTTCGAAAAAATTGCATACATTTGCCAGTTATTCAAATTTGACGTCAGTCAATGTCACCAAATATTATTGTTATTCAAATTTGACGTATGTTAAGGTCACCAGTTGCTCTGCAGAATAATTTTCGAACTGTTCCAAGTTTTGCGTATAAAAAATGCTTAAGTTTGACAGTTATTCAAATAGTTATTGTTATTGAAATTTGACATAAGTCAAGGTCACCTGCCTTGCAAAATAACTTTCGAAACGTTCCAAGTCTTGCATATAAAAATTACATAAGTTTGACAGTTATTCATATTTGACGTCAGTCAACGACATCAAATATTATTGTCATTTATATTTGACGTAAGTCAAGGACACTAATTGCCTTGCAAAATAACTTTCGAACTGTTCCAAGTCATACGCATGTTACATAAGTTTGACAGTTATTCGAATTTCGTCAGGCAAATGTCATCAATTGCTTTGTGAAGGGTTCCAAGTGTCAGTTTATCGTTAATCAATGTCAGCAACTGTTATTGTCATTCAAAGTTGACGTAAGGCAAGGTCACCAATTACTTTGCAAAATAACTATCCAAGCGTTCCAAGCCTTGGATATAAAAATTGCATATGTTTGATAGTTATTCAAATTTGACGTCAGTCAATGTCAGCTTTCAACATTATATTCCTTCATTCACTGTTTCACTGTTTTTTTCTATTTCTCACCACAAAAAAAAACTTTCGAACTGTTTCGAGTCAAACATTTAAAAATTGCCTTAGTTTGACAGTTAATCAAGTTTGACGTCAGACAATGTCGCCAACTGTGTTGCAACAATCTCTGTCAGCAACACTAATGAATTCTTTAATCTCGCGGAATCACAAAATCTGAGTTATTCAAATTTGACGTCAGTCGAAGGTCACCAATTGCCTTGCGAAGCGTTCCAAGTATCAAATTTAACGTCAGTCAATGGCAGCAAATGTTATTGTCATTCAAAGTCGACGTAAGGTAAGGTCACCAATTTCTTTGCAAAATAGCTTCCGAAACGTTCCAAGCCTTGCGTATAAAAATTGCATAAGTTTGACAGTTATTCAAATTTGACGTCTGTCAACGTCACCAATTGTTGTTTTTATTCAAACGTGACGTTAGTCAATGTCACCAGATATTATTGTCATTCAAATATGACGTAAGGTAAGGTCACCAATTACTCTACAAAGTAACTGCAGTCACATTTGACGTCAATCAATGTTATCGTCATTCAAATTTGACGTAAGTCAAGGTCACCAATTATTTTACAAAATAACTTTCAAACTGCTCCAAGTCTTGCGTATAAAAATCGCATACGTTTGACAATTATTCGAATTTGACGTCAGTCAAATGTCACCAATTGCCTTGCTAAGCGTTCCAAGTGTCAAATTTAACGTCAGTCAATGTCAAAAATTGTTACTGTCAGTCAAATCTGACTTAAAGCAAGGTCACCAATTGCTTTGCTAGATAACTTTGGAAGCGTTCCAAGTTTTGCATATAAAAATTGAATAAGTTCGCCAGTTATTCAAATTTGACGTCAATCAATGTCACCAATTGTTATTGTTATTCAAATTCGACGTAAGTCAAGATCACCAATTGCTCTGCAAAGTAACTGCATTTCGCGTGTAACGACAATCGATGTCACCAAATGTTATCGTCATTCAAATTTGACGTAAGTCAAGGTCACTAATTGTTTTGCAAAATAATTGTCAAACTGTTCCAAGTCTTGTATATAAAAATTGCTTTTGTGGCCGCCATAATTAACTGTAATTAAAAAAATTCCTTTGTTTATTTTATTTAATTTTTTTGTGCGTTTTTATAATTATTTCGTTTTCATCTTTTTCATTTCTAAAATGTATATCTTTTTAAAAAGATTGACATGCTGCTAGTACATTAATATGATGACTGAAGCATGATGACGTAATTGTTGAAATATTTTAGAAAAATAAATAAATGATCTTTTTTCCCACTCGTACAACAAAGTTGTTTAAAATAAAAAAAAAAACGGTAAGCACAACAATATTTTTTAATCGCACGATATTTTCTACTGAACAAACTTATTAATTGATGTATTAAAAATAAAAAGGAGTTGGCGAGCACACGTGAAGGCATTCTTTAATTGGTATTGACTGTAACTTAGCCAACGAGCTACACAGGCAGCAGGCAGCCGAGCAGCAGTTGAACAGAGTGAGAGTGAAGTGTAGAAAATGAAAAATAAAACCCCGTTAATAAATTTATTTATGAAGCAGAATCTCATTTATCGTGAGAGGCCAGAAAGGCAATAACGAGTGTAAAATATTCATAGTTAGGTTTTTTTTGCTCGTTTTAATAAGGCGTTAAGGATCGCGTTCTCGACCGGTTGTCCGTGGCGTGTACAACATGATTTGTGGCCGATCGGTATCTGCTGGTTTGCTCCACGAAGCCCGGGCAGGGGCCACGGAGGATCGGAACGTCGTTATTCAAATGTCTTTCGGGCCTCTCGTTTCTCTTTGTTCTGCGGCCGACCCGACTCAGCACATTTCGAACGAGCCCTTGCCTCTTCGTTTGACATTTCTCCGACGTTCTCCCTCCGAATTTAAATTATGAGTTTTTAACAAGAATCTTGTTTATACAAGTGATTATGACGCTATCAACATTTTATGCTAATCGAGTTAACGTGGTAGCACAGGAGTCACCACGGTTGTTTCACGCATAAATTTCTTTACGCAATTGGACGATGGAGGAATGTTAATTTATTCCCGTTCTGTTGACATTTTTCTCGATGCGTGCGTGCATACGAGGACATTCTTGCATATTTAGTATTGACTTTGTTTCCTTTCACTGATTAACAACAAACGCGTTGAAAAATAAATAAAAACCTAACATGATTAAAAAAAGAAAAACCACTGAAGCGACGATATCGTCGGATTTATTACGGCGATCACTGACAGAAAAATTCAGAAGAAAAAATGATATACAGAAACTATTTTTCCTAAGTAACGAGATCGCCCATCAGAACAATCGACTTAAAAAAAAATTCAATTACCAACAATAACTAAAAATATTCAAAAAAATCGCTGTTGGCGTGGAGTTTCAAAATTTAGAACAAAAGTCAATTGCTTTAAACAATTGTTTTGGAGACCTTTATCTTAACAAATAAAATGAAGAGAGCGATTTTTCTTATAGAACTTTTCGATTGACCGCTCCAGAGCACTCTCTATCCTTTATTATTACATGAGGTTGAAACTAAATGAGAATACCTGAGAGTGCTTTAGAGTAGTCAATCGAAAACAATTGTTTACATGGACTTTAAAAAAATCCAATTACCAACAATATTCAAAAAAATCGCCGTTGGCTTGGAGTTTCAAAATTTAAAATAAAAGATAATTGCTTTAAACAATTGTGATGACCTTTGCTTTAAAAAATAAAATGAGAAGAGCGATTTTTCTTACAGAGCTTTTCGATTGACTGCTCCAGAGCATACTCTATCCTTTATTATTACGTGAGGTTGAAACTAAATGAGAAAACTCTGAGAGTGCTTTAGAGCAATCAATCGAAAACAATTGTTTATATGGACTTTTAAAAAAATCCAATTACCAACAATAACTAAAAATATTCCAAAAAAAAAATCGCTGTTGGCTTGGAGTTTCAAAATTTAAAATAAAAGATAATTGCTTTAAACAATTGTGATGACCTTTGCTTTAAAAAATAAAATGAGGAGAGCGATTTTTCTTACAGAGCTTTTCGATTGACTGCTCCAGAGTACTCTCTGTCCTTTATTATTACGTGAGGTTGAAACTAGATGAGAAAACTCTGAGAGTGCTTTAGAGCAATCAATCGAAAACAATTGTTTAAATGGACTTTTAAGAAAATCCAATTACCAACAATAACTAAAAATATTAAAAAAAAAAATCGCTGTTGGCTTGGAGTTTCAAAATTTAAAACAAAAGTCAATTGCTTTAAACAATTGTTTCGATGGCCTTTGTCTTAAAAAATAAAATGAAGGGAGCGATTTTTCTTATAGAACTTCTCGATTGACTGCTCCGGAGCACTCTCAGAATATCTCTACCCCTTTTTATTACGTGAGGTTGAAACTAGATGAGAATACTCTGAGAGTGCTTTAGAACAATCAATCGAAAACAGTTGTTTAGATCGACTTTAAAAAAAAATCCAATCACCAACAATAACTAAAAATATTCAAAAAAATCGCTGTTGGCTTGGAGTTTCAAAATTTAAAACAAAAGATAATTCCTTTAAGAAATTGTTTTAATGACCTTTGAGCAATACTCTGAGAGTGTTTTAGAGCAGTCAATCGAAAACGCTTGTAGTTACGAATTTTATAGATCGCTCTTAGAACAATCGTTGACGGCGACTTTCTTTTGCATATTTTCTCTTTGTTATGTAAAATAGTTATAAAAATATTCGAAAAAATTGGATTGGAGTTTCAAAACTTTGAAAACAAAACAAAGTCGCTCTAAACAATTGTTTTGAGGACATGGCATCATCACTCTTTTACGACCATCTAGCAAAAAAAAAGAATAAGACCAAGAAATAAAGAAAACGAGTTTTCTCAATTGTGAATTACATATAGAGATTAATGAGCAGAGCAATTGTTTATAGCAACTAATTGTTAGTTTTAGATTTTTTCCCTTAATATCTAAAATAACTAAAAATATTTAACTTGACTTGGAAGTTCAGAACAAAAGAAATTTGCTCGAAACAATTGTTTTCATAACCTTGTCGGGCGATCACTGGGATAAAAAAATAAAATAAAGAAACTAGATTTTCTCAGTTACTGTTTAAAGCCGACTGTTTTAATTTTTTTCCTGATTACCTAAAATAATCGTAAAAATTTTAAAAAATCGCCATTGACTTAAAATCCCAAAACTTTGAAAACGAAAGAAAATCGTTTTTTCTTTTTAACAAGTGATGACATCACCGATTCCTTCAGGACCATCACCGAGGAAGTAAACAAAAAATAAATAAATAAACAAAATCGCGGTCGACTTGCAGTTTCAAAACATTGAAAACAAAAGAAGATTGTTTTAGTTTTGGGCAATTGTTTTGATGACCTTTGGATGTGTTCATATATATTCAAAAATCACTGTTGGCTTAGAATTTCAAGTTTTGAAAACAAAAGAAAATTCAAATGTGATAAAAACTCATGTTATGAAGAAAACTGCTTTAAACAATTGTTTTGAAATTTTTCTCTCAATGACGAATTTTAGAGATGAGTCATTAGAACAGTTGTTTTGAAAATTTTTTCTTCATTATGTAAAATACCTACAAAAATATTCAAAAATCTTTTCTGGCTTGCAATTCTAAAAACTCTGCAACAAAAGAAAATCATTTTGAACAATTGTTTTCAATGAACTTGTTGCACCTTTCAGGATGATAACTCAGAAAGCAAAATTAAGAAGAAAAAATAAAATAAAGACTCAATCACTAATTTTAGACCTCGCTTATTAGAACAATTGTATAAAGACGACTTTCTTCAGCAAAAAAATATTCATAAATATCTGTTGGCTTTCAGTTTCAAAACTTTTAAAACAAAAGTTGCTTCAGAGTAACTGAATTACGAATTTTAGAGATCGCTCATTGGAACAATTGTTTAAGGCGGCTTTCTTTAATTTAATTTTTATTTTTTTGATTACCTAAAGTAACCGTGAAAACATTCAAAAATCGCTGTTGGCTTGCAATCTCAAAACTTCGAAAACAAAGAATATCGTTTTACGTTGACAACAAAAGGAAATAATTGAACAATTGTATTAATGTCGCTCCTTTCACGACGATCGCCATAAAGGAAAATTAACAAAAAATTATTCAAAAAGCGCTGTTGGTTCGGAGTTTCAAAACTTGGAAAACAAAAGAAAATTGCTTTAAACAATTGTTTTGAAAACCTGTCGGTTTTATTTTATTTTATTTATTTTTTTTAATTAAAAATTTTAGTCATCGCTCATTGGAAAATTGTTCAAAGCAACTTTCTTTTAATGTTTTCTAATTATCTGAAATAGTCGTAAAAACGTTTAAAACTCACTGTTGACTTGTAATCTCAAAACTTTGAAAACAAAAGAAAGTCGTTTTAAACAATTGTTTTGATGACCTCGTCGATTTTTTGTTTGATAGAAAAATTAAGAAAGAAAATAAAATAGACTTTTTTTTTCAAATTACGAATTTTAGTCGCCGCTCAATGGAACAACTGTTTAAAGCGACTTTCTTTTAGTTTTTTTTTCTAATTACCTGAAGTAACCCTAAAAACATTTAAAAATCGCTGTTGCATGAAATCTCAAAACTTTGGAAACAAAAGAAAATGTTTTACATTGACAACAGAAGAAAACAAATTGAACAATTGTTTTAATGAATTTGACACTCCTTTTACCATAATCGGCATAAATAAAAATTAAGTAGAAAATATTCAAAAATCGCTGTAGGCTTGGGATTTCAAAACTTGGAAAATAAAATAAAATTGCTTTAAACAATTGTTTTGAAGACCTCGTCGATTTTTTTATGACGATCAGTTTGATAGAAAAATTAAGAAAGAATAAATTAAATAAACTATTTTTTTTCAAATTACGAATTTTAGTCGCCGCTTAGTAGTACAATTGTTTAAAGCGACTTTCTTTTAATTTTTTTTCTGAGTACCTGAAGTAATCCTGAATTTAAAAATCGCTGTTACATGAGATCTCAAAACTTTGAATACAAAAGAAGATCGTTTTACTTTGACAACAGAAAAAAAATTGAACAATTGTTTTCATGAATTTGGCGCTCCTTTCAACACAATTGGCATAAATAAAAATTAAGAAGAAAATATTCAAAAATCGCTATTGCTTGGAGTTTCAAAACTTGGAAAACAAAAGAAAATTGCTTTAAACAATTGTTTTGAAGACTTCATCGATTTTTTATGGCAGTCAGTTTGATAGAAAAATTAAGAAAGAATAAATTTAATTAACTATTTTTTTTTCAAATTACGAATTTTAGTTGCCGCTCAGTAGAACAATTGTTTAAAGCGACTTTCTTTTATTTTATTTTTTCTGGTCACCTGAGGTAACCCTACAAACATTTAAAAATTGCTGTTTCATGAGGTCTCAAAACTTTGAAAACAAAAGAAGATCGTTTTACGTTAACAACAAGAGGAAAAAAATTAACAATTGTTTTCATGAATTTGGCGCTCCTTTCACCACGATCGCCATAAATAAAAATTAAGAAGAAACTATTCAAAAATCGTGGTTGGCTTGGACTTTCGAAACTTGGAAAACAAAAGAAAATTGCTTTAAACAATTGTCGATTTTTTTGACCATCAGTTTGATAGAAAAATTAAGGAAGAATAATAAAATAAACTTTTTTTTTTTCAAATTACGAATTTTAGACGCCGCTCAGTAGAACAATTGTTTAAAGCGATTTTCTTTTATTTTATTTTTTGTGGTCAACCCTACAAACATTTGAAAATCGCTGTTGCATGATGTCTCAAAACTTTGAAAACAAAAGAAGATCGTTTTACGTTGACAACAAGAGAAAAAAACTTGAACAATTGTTTTCATAAATTTCTTTTTTCAATTTCTTTTCATTTCTTTTCCTGATTACCTAAAGTAACCGTAAACACGTTCAAAAATTGCTGTCGCTTGAAATTTCTAAACTTTGAAAACAAGAGAAAGTCGCTTTGAACAATTGTTTTGATGACATCATCGCTTTCTTCAGGACGATCACCGGAGAAGTAAAAAGTTAAGGAAGAAATTTAAATAATAGACGAAACTATAAAATATGTATTCAAAAAGCGCAGTTGATTTGGAGTTTGAAAACAAAAGAAACTCGATTTAAACAATTGTTTTGATTAGTCATCATTTCCCCTGGACGATCACCGACAAAGTAAAAAATTTAAAAAAAAGTAAATGAACTTTAGACACCTATTGTTAGGACAATACTTTAAAGCGACTTTCTTTTGTTTTTATTTCACGCATGCTATGAAATTTGAAGCCAACTGCGATTTGTGATTTTTTTTTATAATTGTCCGTGGCATTTGCGATGTTGATTTTTAAAAAATAGTTTTCCTCTTATTTTATGCAATAATAATAATAGTGTAATTAAAAAAAATAGTAAACTTAAAAATGTTATTGTGGACTACGTATTTCGATTGCAACGCAATCATTATCAAATGTCGATAATATTCTTAAACATGAAATGACACCTTACTTATAGATCATGGGTTTTAAAAGCTATCTCTGTTATAAACTCTTATAATTTATTGTTAAATAGTTCAATTTTTTTTTGTTTAATTGCTGTTGATAAAAGTGCTAAAAGTGCGAATATTTTTCAGCCTGTCTAAAGAGCAGCTGTTTTTCTTTTTATCGTTAAAAAGTTTCCCAAGTTCTTGAAGATCGAAGCCCGGTCCTGTGTACTAAATCACGCCCGTATTTTTCTCTAAACGAATCGCCATAAATATCTTTAGCGGCAATAAAAGAGAAACTCCTATTGTACTCTGCGATCAAGATTTATTGAACTACGGAGCTTGTAAAGTTTCGCACCGTAACTAGAGTAATAAAACGATAAAGTCGAGCACCACGCTCGTGTAATCCAAGAAAGAAGCGTTCAAAACAAGCGACAGCCGGATAGCTACACGGCAGTCAAAACAAAGTACAATCACGAGTTTGAAACAATTGAACAATAGTCGTCAGGCTTCTTATTTTATTGTTATTATTACTACTTTTAACGTCGGAGAACGCCCGAAATATCCTGTTGTCACTCCGGTCGGACACGCCGGCGTTTTATAATTAATACGGGCCATAAAAAGTTAAAAACCTTGTTCAGATGCTTATCTTTTATGATGAATGACTTGACACTCTTGACAGATGATTGGTTGGATCGGAACGGTCCTCAAACGGTGGGGCCGCATCTTTTTTTTTCATGATGAATGTAAATGTAGAAGAAACATTATTAATCATCGTCCGGAGATTTTTTTTCCTTCGGCGTTTAAAACAAATGAACCGCGCAATTAAAATGAAAATTTCCCTTCTGGAAAGAAAAAAAAAGGAGGTTATTAAACCGTCACGTTTTATATTTAGTTATAAAAATACGCGCTGTTTGTTTTAACCGTAAACAAACAGATCAGGTGCTGAAAGTCTATAATTAATTTTACGCGCAATAAAATTTTTGGTACTGCTGTAAACAATTTCTCCCGGCCTACTCCGTGTTTGGATTAGGGTCTAAACATTTGACAGTTTATATTTACAGGCCTGGCAACTTAACAAGCGAGAAACGGGGCACCGGCATCTGTCGAGCATTTCGAAAGTCATGATCCCGACCGAATAACCTACGGCTCGCTCGCTCGCTCACTTGCGGTTGTTCTCTCCCTGGGTGCAACACAATTATTTTTGTTCTTCTACTTGGCCAATTAAAAATTAATTTAAACGTCGTTAAAGTCCGGGGCCGGAGAGATCGATGGACGACGAAAATTACACGCTCGTTAATGGTTTACGAGCGTCCAACTTTCCAGGAACGTTATTTTTGATTCGTGTTTATAAACATTTATTCTATGTATGTTATGCTTGTCGGGAAGCGAAAGGGTCGAATAAAATACGTGACTCTCTAAAAGTGGACCCACCTTTTGTACTAGACACCTTGCTAATTGATATGCTTTTATTTAAATTCATTAAAATGATCAGAGAAAATTACATTCGCTTACTTACTGGTGATTTCTTTTATCTCCATTAGTATTGTCACATCTGAAAGAAGTTTGAATTTGTGCTCGGGTGTTGTTTTATAGAAGTACGAAGAATAAAATGAACAAAACAAAAAACAAAAGAATAACGATTCTCTACTGTAATGTTAAAAAATGAAATTTATAAAATAAAACAAGATGAACAATAATACAAAATACGTCAGCCGATACAAGGCCGACAAGAAAGCGAAAGAAGAAGCTTGAGAAAAGTCAAAGGAACACGAAAAAGTAATTCGACAAAAAGAAAACAAAAGAAGATCGACGATTTTCCGATGGAGAAAAAAAAAACAACAGAAAGTAAAAGAAAACTATGGAAAAGAAGCAATGAAATGTGAAAAAAAAAAAATAAAAGTGAAACAAACGAACTACATGGAAATATGAAGAATAAAATGAAAAGAAGATCGACGGTTATCCAACGAATTGTAAGAAAATTAAAAGAGAAACAACAGAAAATAAAAGAAAAGCTACAAGAAATGTTTAATGAAATACGAAACAAAAAAAACCTGCAAAAAGAAACAAAATAAAGACGAAACAAACGACGTGAAAGTATGGAGAGTAAGGTGATCAAAAAACAAAAGAAGATCGACGATTTTCCGATGGAGAGTAAAAAAATTTTAAAAAAAACGACAGAAAGTAAAAGAAAAACTATGAAAGAAGCAAGAAAATAAAAGTGAAACAAACAAACGACATGGAAGTATGAAGAATAAAATGATCAAAAAAACAAAAAAAACGTCGACGACTCTCCAACGGTTTGTAAGAAAATTTAAAAAAAAACAACAGAAAATAATAGAAAAGCTACAAGGAATGTTTGATGAAATATGAAAAAACAGAAAAAGAAACCTGCAAAAAATAATAATTAAGATGAAACAAACGACATGACAATACGGAGAGTAAGGTGATCCAAAAATGGATGGAGAGTAAAAAAATTAAAAAAAAACAACAGAAAGTAAAAGAAACACTATGAAAAAATACGAGAAAATAAAATAAAAGTGAAACAAACAAACGACATGAAAATATGAAGAATAAAATGATTCAAAAACAAAAGGAGATCGACGGCAGATTGTAAAAAACAAAACAAAATGAAAGTGAAACAAACGAACTACATAGAAATATGAAGAGTAAAATAAATGATTTAAAAACAAAAGAAGATCGATCGTTCTCCAACGGATTGTAAGAAAATTAAAAACCAACAGAAAATAAAACCTGCAGGAATTGTTTGATGAAATATGAAAAAACAAAAAAAGAAACAAAGTAAAGGCGAAACAAATGACGTGGAAATATGGAGAATAATGTGATTCAAAAACAAAAGAAGATCGACGATTTTCCGATAGAGAGTAAAAAAAATTTAAAAAAAAGTATGAAAAGAAGCAGTGAAATATGAAAAGAAAAAAGCAAAATAAAAGTGGAACAAACGAACGACATGGAAATATGAAGAATAAAATGAAAAAAAATAAATAAAAAAGAAGATCGAAGGTTCTCCAACGGATTGTAAGAAAATTTAAAAAAAAACAACATTAAAAGAAAACTACTACTTTTAAGAAAAGTTTAATGAAATACGAGAAAACAAAAAAAAGACGTAACAAACAACATGGCAATATGGAGAATAAAGTTATTCAAAAACAAAAGAACATCGACGATGCAAACAATGAAGAATATAAGGTGACGCAAAAACAAAAGAAGAACGACGGTTCTCCAACGAAGTGTAAGAAAATTGAGAAACCGACAGAAAATCAAAGAAGGTTAAAGTAATTCAAAAACAAAAGAAGATCGCCGATACAAACGAACGACATGGAAATATGAAGATTAAAGTAATTCAAAAACAAAAGAAGATTGGCGATTCTCCAATGAAGTGTAAAGGAATTTTTGAAAAATTTACGAAAGCTGGAAGAGAAAACTATTGCTTAGTGTTAAATAAATATGAAAAAAGTCAGCAAAACGAAATAAATAAAGGAAACAAGCATGGAAATATGAAGAATCAGGTGATGCAAAAACAAAAGAACACGAGGATTCTCCAATGGAGAGTAAAAAATTAAAAAACCAACAATGAAGTACGAAAAGATAATTCGACGAAAAGAAACACAATTAAAATGAAACGAACGACACGAAAATAACTAGAATAAGGTGATCCGAAAACAAAAGAAGATCGACAATTCTCCGATGGAGATTAAAATTTTTTTTAAAAATAAAAAAGAAAACTGCGCAGAATCATTGAATTACGAGAAAATAATTCGACAAAAAAAAGGTAAAAGAAAAATGAAACAAACGACGTGGAAATAAGTGGAACCAGGTTATCCAAAAACAAAAGAAGATCGACAATTCTCCGATGGAGATTAAAAATTTTTTTTAAAATAAAAAAGAAAACTGCGCAGAATCATTGAATTACGAGAAAATAATTCGACAAAAAAAAGGTAAAAGAAAAATGAAACAAACGACGTAGAAATAAGTGGAACCAGGTTATCCAAAAACAAAAGAAGATCGACGATTCTCTAATGGAGCGAAGAAAATTTAAAAACGAATAAAAGAACTACGAAAAATAATTCTACAAAAATAGAAAGTGAAACAAACGACATGGAAATAAATATAGAATAACGTCATGCGAAAACAAAAGAAGATCGACGATTCTCCAACGGAGTGTAAAACATTCAAAAATTAGCAGAGAGTAAAAGAAAAATTACTGAAAGAGTCAATGAAGTATGAAAAAATAATTCGAAAAAATAAAAGGACCAATGAAAGATAAAGAAATAAAAACAAAAGAAAAACTATTCTTCAACAAAAAAAATGGAAATAAGAAGAGTAGGTGATGTAAAAACAAAAGAACATTGACAATGCTCTAATAGACTGTAAAAAAAATTTTTAAACTACATAAAGTAAAGAAAAAAACTAATAATAGCAGTAATGAAATATGCAAAACAAAAACAAAAGATTTAAAAAAAATCCACATAAACCGAAAGAAACTGCTATATTACTGAAAAATAAAATAATTCGACAAAATAGAAACAAAACAAAAATCTAAAAAAGAACAACGAGATGGCGTTCCGACGGAAAATACTTGAAAATGAAAGACTTGAAGAAAAACAAAACTTGATGAAACGTCAAAAGCAAAAATGCCCAGAGAGGACTGGACTAAATAAAACGGAAGAAAAAAATGAATAATTTAGTAAACTCTTGCAATGATATTTTCGATTGAATAGTTCATCAATCGTTTTAATTTTTTGATGAAAGGCGAACGGTATAATTGAAGTTTGAAAACAAATGACGCGCAACAGTAAAGAAAAAAACTCCAAAACCAAATGACAATCGACAGTGAAAGAAAAAATTGAAAAGGTCAAGAAGAAATGACAATCGACAGTGAACAAAAAAAAATTCAAATCGACGAAAACAAATGACGCGGACAGTGAAGAAAGAAACTCCAAAAACAAATGACAATCGACAGTGAAAGAAAAAATTGAAAACGTCAAAAAGAAATGAATCGACAGTGAACAAAAAAATTTGAAATCGACGAAAACAAATGACAATTGATACTGCGAAAAATTTATAAATTTACAAAGACGAAAAACAATTCATGGAAACTTTTTTTAAATATAATTCGACAGAAACGGTTGACAATCGATAATGCAAAGAAAAAAATTGAAAACTACGAAACCGAATGACAGATGACAGTGATAAAAAAATGTTAATTAACAAAAAGAAATGATAATCGACAATGCGAAAAACAATTCGCAGTGCATTTTTTTTAATCGGCGGTAACAGATGCCAATCGATAAAGCAAGAAAAATTGGGAACTACAAAAACAAATGACAAACGAGAGTGAAAAAAAAATTAAATCGACGAGAACAAATGACACCATTCAAAATTTTTGAAAGCGTATAATATTCGATGATATTCGATAGTGAAAAAAAATTTGAAATCGACGAAAACAAACGACAATTGACAAACGATAGTGAAAAGTATTTATATTACTGCCGCGTTTTTAATTTCACGGTTGGGGCTTTAAAATCAGATGCCTATCATTTCTAATGCCATTTTGGAGTAAAAGTATTGCAAATATGTATTATTAAAATTAAATTAATCTGTCAATAAAATCAAACATTTTGTCAGTCGACGGAAATCGAGCTGAAATCAATAAATTTCAATTGACTCTTTTCTTCTACATTTTGGTTCCCGTTCCTCGAAATTCAATTAATCTTTTTTTTTTCTAAAATCTTTACCAAAAGTTTATTTATCAGTTCTTAGCTTCATGGATAGTCCGTTATTTATTTAATATTTATATAATATAATAATTTAACTCCTCAAAATAATAGTTTTTTTTTTTTTTAGCTAGGCAAAGAAACATTAGATATGCTGCCGCCGTTAGAGTTGCAGGTGGAGCAACTATTTTTAATGCCGCCGGCGCTAAAATAAATTTCACCGCGTGCTTACTTCACAACTGTCAATAAAATGAAACATTTACAGTCCTTCCGCGAAAAAGTTGAAATCAGTAACTTTTGGTTCTAAATTTTGATGCCTGATCCAAGTAATTATAACGTTAGTTTGCCTAGGCAAAGAAAAAGTAAATTTACTGCCACAGCTAGAATTTCAGGTGCAGCAACGGTTTTTAATGCCACCGGCATTGTCTGCTTACTCTACAATCATCAATAAAATGAAACATTTTCTGTTGGCCGACGGAAAAAGAACTTTCTCCGGATTGTAATCAATAACTTTCAACTGTTCTTTACAAACGCATTGTATGTACCGAAAACACAGTAAAACACTCGTCGCTCCTTCCGACCAACAATAAATAAATCGAAGTATGCGCGCGTTAAATGAAACGTAATGTTTATTTAGTTCTTGTAAAATAAAACAACCGCGCGGTCGTTCTTCTTCTTCTTCTTCTTCCTCTTCAAACAGAAGAAGCACAGTAGCCAGGCACTCTTTAAGTTGTTGAATATTCAGAAGCGTTTAACATCAAATATTTAAGTTTTTTATTGCAGGTGAGTCGTCGACGACGACGACAACGACGACACATCGCTTCACAAGCAGAGGAGTAAAAAAAAAAGGCGTATGTACTTGTGAGGCGACATCTGTGTAGTATTTTAGGTGACAAAACACCATATTTTAAATAAATATTGACGCACCGCTGTTTATTTTACTTAAAAGCGTTTATTTCTTATAAAAACAGGACCTATTTTCGGATTTATATCGCAGCAGCAGCTACGTCTATGTAGATAGATCCGCGCCACGTTTATTTATTATTCCCCTCCGTCTTTACGCTTTTAGAACGCGCGTTAAACAGAAAAATGTTTTGAGAAATTCGAAATACTTCGCCGAAAAGTCGATCCTGTTTACAAAGAATCAATCTCTGGGATTCTTTGTTTCATCTCGAACGCGTTAGAAGTTTTTTTTTTTCTTTTTTGTAATGGGCGACGTCGTGCGTACCTGACCCTAACTTTAATGGACGCCATTGCATTTTCAGGCCATATACGAACACCAGTTTTACTTCTTAACGTGATTTATATTCACCTAATCAGGCCGCAGAAGTACAATTGTGTAATATCTTAGAACGTTTTGCAATAGAAACGGCGCATTACCGCATCAGGATCGTGGCAGTTTGCTTTTTCAGGACGAACGTGTTTACTGCTTCTGATTCAACTGAAAAATGTTTTCGTTTTAAACCTGATGGTATTGCATACCCTGAATATCAATTGTAGATCATTTCATTCGCAGCGTTTCTTTTTTTTTAGACGTTGCCGAGCGACTTTTTAATCAAGCTGAAAAGTCGATGAATTAATTGTGTGTAAATGCGTTGGTGTGGTCCGGGCTTTAAATTTAGTTTTCACGACGATTAAGGCTCAATTTTTGATTATACAGTCACTTGTTTTCAGATATTTCCTTTGCTTTAATTGAAACTCATTGGGAAATTCACTAGCGCCCTCGTGCAAAATATATTTGGCACACTTGAATAATCATAGCATTTTAAAATTCCGAACCTATTACTTCATTCCCATTTTATTGAAAATATACAGGAGAGCCAATATTTGCAAACATTTAATTGCATATGGTATTTCCTGAAAAACGAATCAACGGTAACATACAGGGTGACTGTCAAACATACAGGGTGACTGTCAATTATTCCGCCAAAAAAAGTGTAACAAAATGAGCGTCACAAATTACCAAAAATTATTTCAAAACTTCTGTGGAATAGCTTATAATTAATACTGGGAATTTTTAACATGCAGATTTGAATTGTTTTCGTGTTGTGGTGTTTTATTAGTTTACCTGTCAAAGTGGGGGCTTTCTTATCTTTATTTTTACTTCAGGTGATTCTCGTGCATTTATTCATAATTTCGTATTTAAGCGAATCACATCAATTGCGTTTGAAGGTCAAGTTAACGTCCAACGCCGCATCAAACATAAAACCATAAAATAGTTATTTCGTTTGTCTGCTGCCTTTCTTAACCGAGGACGTATCGTCGTTTTAGGTATAAATATGTAGCTTGGTGCTAAAAGGACCAATGTCATTTTCAGTAAAACGTCAAGTGAAATAGGGTAAGCACTAATTCCCGAAACAAGAATAAGTAAAATCCTTCCTGAATGTGTCTATAGAAAAAAGAATACAGGAATATTGATGTTGATTTGTTTAACCTCACTTTTTGGCATTGGCCCTTTTAGCACCAAGCCACAGAACGTTAGATTAATAATTTTTCGAAAACTAAAGCACAGTTGATTTGTTTGACTAAAATTTCCTAGGAGCGTTTAGGTTTTATTTAAATAAGTTAAAATTTTATTGTTTAGTAAAAAAGCTGAGGTGTTTTTAGGAGACGAGAAAACCCTTTAGAATCTCTATAGGTGTGCTGACGGATCGATAAGTCAAATAACTTGTATGTAGCTATCTCCTTCTAACTTTAGTGAAATAGCCTTGCGCCTTTTGCCACGTCATGCTATTTCGTTGTATATTTTCTTAGCTTGTTATTAGATCTATAAGATCGGCATATGAGCTTCTTTCCCATGCTCAGGGACATTGCTTTTCTCCGTGACTTCTTTTTGGCGAAACAATTGTCAGTCACCCTGTATATACTGATTTATCTATAGTACTTTGATAGAAATATGAAAATATGAACTTTTTTCCCATACTCAGGGATATCGCTTTTTCCGTGACTTCTTTTGGCGAAACAATTGTCAGTCACCCTGTATATACTGATTTTTATCGATAGTACTTTGTTAAAGTTAAAGAATTTTTTATTATTATAATTTGTATGGTTCTTTAGATTTTTTCTTTTTCTTTAAAAGGGTATCATTTCTTGTATTTTATATATGTATAAGACTTTTTTGAAAGAATAGATGAGATAATTATTATGAATAATATAAATTTTACTGTGGAATAATTATTTAAAATATTTTCTTTGCTATTGAAAATATGAGCTTTTTTCTCACACTCAGGAAAATCGCTTTTCTCGGTGACTTCTTTTTGGCGAAGCAATTGTCAGTCACCCTGTATATACCGATTTATCTATAGTACTTTGATAAAAATTAATTTTGCTGAAATAAAATGCTTTTGAATAATCACTTTTGCTATGTTTTAATCTCAAATCAATTCATTTTTAATTGTATCTATTTAAATAATTACAGACAATTTGGGGTCCCCCTCTTCAGGCGCCCTTGTGCGTTGCATAATTTACACAACGAGCGGGGCGGACCTGCGCATTGATAAATGTTATGGAAACCAAAAAAGATACTTATATGTAAATAACCTGCTACAGAGCCATCTGTTGTTCGCAACTGAAACTTATTTTCTTTTTGTTCCTATATACCTGAAGATCTTTGTTTTTTTTTTTTAATTTCGACATTTCGAAATTATGGTTTCCTCGTTTTATTTTCGTTTCTTTTGTGTTCCATTCGTTCCTTTTTTTTAATTTGTTTTGCCTTAATGGGACCGCATATATGAGAAATGAGAAAAAAATACTTCGAACGCCATCTCTTGTCCAAAAATTGAATCTAATTTTTTTCTCAATTTATTTATTTTTTTACATTTTTAAAATTTGATTGCACGCTGCCGTGATCTTTTGCGAATAAATTATGTGCTGCGCCATCTCTTGTTCCAAATTTAAACTAATTTTCTATTCTTCTTTCTTTCCAGTTTCTTTTTTCTTTCTCACAATTTCAGACACTTCAAGTTAATTGCTTCTTTTTTTTATTTCTACTTCAGGAACAGTGTTCGTTCAATTGCGTTTTTTCTTGTTTGTAAATTTCCTTTTTTGTTTTTCATTCTTTTTTCTTATTTTATTTTTGTTTGTCCTTTCTTTTTAGGAAATGTTCTTTCGAGCGCATTAGTAAATGAAATGAAAAAAAGAAAGAAATAAATAACTTGCTTGAAACGCCATCTGTTGTTTGAAAATTGAAACTATTTTTTCTCAGTACAAATTTTTTCCTTTTGTTTATGAATTTAGGTAAATGCTTCAAATTTAGTGTTTTTTTTGTTTTATTTATTTTTTCGTATACAATATGTTCAATTGTTTTTTTTTTAATTTATGATTCCTTTTTAGTTTTTCATTCTCTTTTTTTTCGTTTTTTTGTCTTTCCCTTTCCTTTTCTTTCTTTATTTAAGCCTCTATTTATTCGCGCAATGATGTGATCGAGGCTTCAAGCTATTTTATTAGGGCGAATAAATAATCTGTTGCGCCATCGTTGCCTAAAATGAAAACTGAATTTCATTTCTTTTGTTGAGATCTTATTTATTTATTTTTTATTTTAATTCTGTTCAAGTGTTCTTTTGTTTTTAAATTTCTTAAGCGTATTTTTTTTAAATTTTCATTCATTCTTTATTCATTTGCTTTTCTTTATTTGAGTGACCAATTAATTTACGATTCCTTTTTTGTTTTTCGTTCACTCCTTTTTTTAATTTATTTGTCTTTCCCTTTCCTTTTCTTTCTTTATTTAAGCCTCTATTTCTTTGCGCACTAATGTGATTCAGGCTTTAAGTTATTTTATTAGGGCGAACAAATAATCTGCTGCGCCATCTGTTGCCTAAAAAGAAAACTGATTTTAATTTCTTTCATTGAGATCTTGAAATTTATTTTTTTTTCTTTCTTTTAATTCCGTTTAAGTATTCTTTTATTTTTAAATTTCTTAGGCGTAATTTCTTTTTTGATTTTCATTCGTTCTTTATTCACTTGCTTTTGTTTACTTGATTGACCAATAAAATGAAAAAATGCAAAAAATTAATTACATATACTTTTTTACAAAGCTTAATTCTTTGCAACATGCCATAACTGCTTTTATTGTAGGTAAAAAATGTTTTTTTTTTTCTTAAATGCACTTTAACTTCGGTAATCAAGGCGTTGGTGCGGACCTGGCTTTAAACTGCTCACCGAAGAGTAAACGTTTGCGCGGTTAATTTATGGAAATGTCTGTTTGCATAATTAACTAACTAGATCTAGTAGTTACGTGAGTGAAGCAAGTGAAAGTCGTTATTGGTTACTTCTTGGTGTTGGTGGTGGCAACGCATGTTCCTGGAACATTTTCTTATAGTTTTTCTTTCTTTATTTATAACAAAAAATAGTTTCTCAGCGTTCTCATTATTGCTGTTTCTTTTTCCTTTAATTTAAATCGTTTATATATCGATGTTCATATTTTAATGAATACATTTATTCCAATAACGTAATTTTTATTCGCGTTTAAATATTAAAAAAATATTTATTTTCCAATTAGTTATATATGCATTGTTTGAGAAAAAAATTAAACAAATTTATTCGAGGCAAATAAACGCACGTGCTTCCGTCGATATTTCCAAGATAAATAAAATAAAACGTGCAGTTGTTGGCGGACGACACCTTTGCAAAGTTTGCCTGCGTTTTTTTTTTGTGTTAACAATTTCGACATCAAAGCGGCAGATTACGGCGATAATCTGTCCCCGCTTTCATGTGCGGCGGATCGACAGCATACTTAGCAATAATATATTGGCCATAAAAGTTATTAAATGATAAGATAAGGACCTGGCTTCCTAAGCGTCTCCTGACGCACAATTTCCATTGTACGGCCGCCAGTTTTTTTTTTTCGTAGATAAAAAAAAAATCCGCGGAGATTATGTCGCTCCATGAAGGGGTTCGCGGTCTCGAAATTTACTTAATTGATTACAGAGGATTTATTTTTGTTTTTTATATATGAATGTTTATTCAATCTATCTAAAGGCAAAAATGATAGAGGGAGGCGGTCGCACCCCCCCCCCCTCCTTTACTGTGACGAAACAAAACTAATACTGTTTGCTTTTTATAAACTTGTGCGGGTGTACATAATTTTTTGAACAAGAGTTAAAATCCACCCCCTACTTTCTGGATCCTAGATACGCCACTGTCCATTGTAACTAGGATTTACCCCAAATTATTTACTAGTATTGCAGTTTTCGTCGCCGATATTTTGTTAAATGCACTTAGAAAAATATTTATCTTCGTTCCTCTCCTTCAATAATACCCGTTCGCATTCGGAAAGATTTAAAGCCGGCGAGCGTTATTTGCGTACGGCGCGGCGTGGCTCGACGATAAAGCTCGAAGTCTTGAAAATAAATGCAAAAATTCGCCGCCTTATGTAGAACAAAAGCGTATTTAAATTGGCCGGAGATTTACGATTACACTTCGCTACGGGCTCCCATATTTTACGGCGCAGCAGAAAACAAAACACTCGCGAAACGAAGATCCGTCCGGTTAATAAGATGCTCCATTGTTTCTGGTACGCAACGCTAAGCCCCGTTGGACAGGCACGGTCGGATTCCTACCTGAGTCATTCTTAACGAGATGCGATCGTCGCTCTTGCACCGCTTTCGGCCCTTAGCACGCCGTCTAGCTCCGTCTCTGTCGCTCTTCAAGTGTTTATTGTGAGTGCAGCGCCGTTAACGACGTGCATTGTTATGCGCGCTGACAGACGCCCAACACATGGCTAACTTGATGGTGTGATTATTTATTTTTTCTTTTTGTAAATATTTATTTTCATAGCCGTCTTGTTCTATTGAGCTTGATGTATGAATAGAATCTACCGAGCTGTATGCATCTTGTATGTATGTATACGTGCATCGTTAATGTTCAACAATTTAAAATAATATCCGAATCATTTTTTTTATTTGATCGCACGGTACAATAAATTTGTGAAAAAAATGATTTCCTTTCTTTTTCTTACGACTGTCATTTGTCTGTGTTTATTTGAATATTTTGTTTCTAAACTACCGTCATTTGTTTCTGGTGCCATTTGGCAATTGTTTCCTCGTTTCTGTGATTTTCCTACAGTGTCATTCAATTGTTTTACGACTTCCATAATGACGTGCTGTTAATAAAAGTGTTATTTCCGTAAATTCTTCTGATTTTAACTAATGCTATGCATTTGTTTTTCAGTAGATCTTTTTCATTTTAGCATTCTTATTACTTTTCCCTAAATCACTGTTTTTTTTTTATAAATTTAGAATCCATCGCGTCGTTTTATTTGTGTAAGTGTTGTGTTGTTTAAAACATTAGGAATTGTAGTGGGTCACGGGCCTTAAGATTGAGTGAAGACCGTATTTATGATCACACGGTATTTTTTCAGTTTATTTCTTTACGATTGTCATTTGTTTTTGTTGATTTTTAATTTTTTTGTTTTTTTTCTTCAAACTCGTCGATTTTTACAAATTAAAATAAACGAGCATTTTAGTATTTGGTGATTTTGTTTTGTTATTATTCAACTGTTTATTGTTTACCTGTCAATGTCAAACCGCGCTCTACCTAACATAACCTAGCTTTTAACCTGACTTTTTAACCCCTCTGGATCATTTTTTACTGATCACGCGGTACAATAATTACATGACCTAACATAACCCAACTTTTATTTTGACACTGACAATCCGCCAAGTTTACCTCCGTGACCTCTTCTGGATCATTTTTTTTACTGATCATGCGGTACAATAATTATATGAAGAAAAAAGAAGCTGCTATTAAATGCCGTTCTGTACGTCATTTGTTTCTAGTGATTTTTGAATTACTTAGTTTTTTTCTTTACGTTGTTAGTCGTCAATTTTTATGAATTACAAATTTGTGTAAAGTGCAACTTTTTTTTGCCAACTATCGTCATTTGTTTCTGACACGTTTCCTAATTTTTATGATGTTGCCATTCAACTGTTTTATGACATCCAAAACGACGTACTCTCAAACTTGTTATTTCCGTAAATTCTTCTGATTTCTTAAATGTTGGTAACTAATCAATGCGTTTCATTTGTTTTTTTTTTCAACTGTCAACTGTTTTTCACTAGAAAATTAAGGCTTTTTTAACATTTGTTTTTTTTTTATTACTTTTCTGTAAATCATTAATTTTTCTTTTTATTTTTTAGTTTAGAATCCGTCGCTTTATTTGTATAAAAGTTGTGTAAAAAAATTAGTGGTCTTGGTGGGTAACCGGCCTTACGGTGACATAGGACCGTATTTACGGACGCCTCAGAAATTTTAAAACATTCACATTTCAATTTTTTTTGTTTGTTTTGTGCTATAAGATCGTCAATAGTAATAATTAATCACCATTATTATTATTATTATATTAAGGTCGTGTACACACCTGTGCAGTTTCAGTCACAAATTAAGTACCTTACAGTGGCAGGTGTTTTGTTTTGCTCGTTTCATAAACGATAAAAGATTTTTCATCCCTTTAAGTATCTTCCTACTATCTATTTAATAATAATAAATTCATTTGTTTTTGGTTATTCAAAATGAAATAATGTTATATTTATTTAAAAAAAATGTTGCTGGTCGGTTTTGATTGCAGTGGATTCCTCGAGCATCCTCTGTTCAGCTGTTTCATCCCTATCTGGAGCCTCGTCAGCAGAAGCGTAGTAACAAAATTTTCAATATGCTTTGACAGCACGCTTGGCCGCCTTGTATGGAATGACTTATTAAGTAGCAAACTGGCTGCAAATTGTCAATCCTAATGCAATGTTAGATCAAAAAGCGATTGCAAGATGTCGCGCCTTAGACTTTTCGTTATATTTATTGTTGCAACACATTTTAGAATAAAACACTGAAGTTAATTTTCAATTGTTTTTGATATTTTGTTGTCTTCTTCTAACCTACACTGTCTCCTTTCTCTTCGCGTTTTGTCTCGTTTACAAATAATTAACTCTTATATGACACTTTTATAAAACGTTCTCGTTGTTGACCTTCACTAGTAAACGACGATCCTATACAATTTGTTCTTGAATTTAATGAATTTTCTGTTATATTGTATTAAGGCCGTGTACACACTTGCGCATTTTCAATCAGGAATTGCGCGTATTATAGTGCGCAAGTGTTTTGTTTTGCTCATTTCGTAAGCAATACAAGTTTCTTCAACTCTTATTTCTTCTTATTTATTTGTCTTTGCTGCTCAATGAGAAATACTCTAATATTTATTGCTGCAACATATTTTACACTGAAGTTGGTCTTCAACTGTTCGATGTCTTGTTGTCTTCTACTGACCTTCGTTCTGCAGAATTTGGCTGCAAGTCGGCTGGATTACAATGGGTCCTCTTTATAGACCCTAATTGGGGCCTCATCAGCAGAAGAGTAGCCCGAGAATTCCATCGCAATCCTAATGACCAATGAGATAAGTTTCTGACCTGCCATTGTGTGTGAATAACAAAATCGCAGCAATATCGTTGCCTCTTGAGCTACCACACACTAGATGGCCAGTGCGGACAATAGCGTGTCATCACAAATTTGCAAAATTTGGCTGCAAGTTGGCTGGATTGCGATGGGGCCCTCGAGCATTCTCTGTATAGCTATTTCGGCCTTAATTGGTGCCTCCCGTTGATCGTCGGGATTGCGGTGGAGTTCTCAAGCTATTCCTCTGCTGATGAGGCCCCAATTGGGGCCGAAATAGCCATACAGAGGATGCTCGGGGGCCCCATTGCAATGTAGCCGATTTTCACTCAAATTTTGCAAGTTTGCGATGACACGCTATTGTTCGCACTGGCCATCCAGTGTGTGTGGTAGCTTATGAGGCAGCGATATTGCTGCCATTTTGCTATTCACACACAATTGCAGGTCAAAAACTACTTGCGACGGTATGGCATGTACCTTTGTGTAAGTCTCGTTGGTCGTCGGGATTGCGATGAAGTTCTTGAGCTACTCTTCTGCTGATGAGCTCCCAATTAGGGCCGAAATAGCCATACAGAGGATGCTTGGGGGCCGCATTGCAATCTAGCCGATTTTCACCCAAATTTTGCAAGTTTGCGATGACACGTTATTGTCCGCACTGCGATCTAGTGTTTGGTAGCTTAAGAGGCAGCGATTTGCTATTCACGCATAATTGCAGATTAGAAACTAGTCGCGATAGTGTGGAACCTTCGCTCTCTTTTTTTTCTTCTTTTTTCTTTTCTTTTTTTTATGTAACACCAAGTGACTTCTCTTCCAATTTAACGAATTTCCTGTTATAATTGTATTAAGGCCGTGTACATACCCGCGCATATCTTCCATCACAAGTTGAACACCTTGTAGTGCACAAATGTTTTTTTTTCACCCTTCCCACTGGCTATTTAATAATGATACGAATTCGGGGTTCGCAGAAAAATTGTCGTTTACTTTAATAATACTTAAATGTTCACAGTCGCTTAACATAGTAGAACAGAACTGCAACAAATAACAGTTCTGTAACTTATTAAACGTTCTATCAAGACGGTTCGGACGTAGCAATGGCTATAAATTTCATTTATTTTTTATTACGCAAAATGAAATTATCTAATATTTATTGTTGTATCTCATTTTAGGAATGTGAAATATGAAAGCTCTGTTCTGTAGTCTTCTAACCTATACTCTTCCCTTGCTCTGCATGTTTGTTCTCATTTTCTTATTTTCACATTTTTTTTTACAACACTTCCTCTGATTTTTTTATTTCTCAACACATCTCCCTCCATTTTTTTTTTTTTAATTTCATACTTCCCCTCGCCGTTTTTGTTTTGGGTTATTTTTCTTTTCGGTTCATTCACTTTAATTTAATGTTTTTGTATTTATTTTCTGAAAATTACAAAAATATATTTAACATTTATACAGGGTGCTGAAAAAAACTATTAAGAATGATTTTGGAATTTTTTTAATCAAACAGTATTTTGACATTTAAGTTGTCATTTTGTAATTAATTTTATTATGTTACACATTTTTTTTACTTCCTTGAAATTTTATATTTTTATTTTGTAATGTTCTTAACTTGAAAATCGCAAAAACTATCAAAATTTTTTTTTATTATAATTAAAAAAAATAAAGTCGTAATCATATTGAGATTTTTTATTATTACATGTTTATGATTATAATGAAATTAAACAGTCTGCAATAATGCAATAGACATTTAAATTAATTAAATTTTATACTTAAATTTATCGGCGTCGGTTTACTACAAAACTAGCGATAAGCATCAGACATACGTAGAATCACGATTAGCAGCGAATGCGTTAATTAAACATAGATATTTTAATCTCACATCAGCACAGATAGGCAATTTCGCTTTGCACGTAATTTACGGCCAAGTTTTTTCAGAACACGCGATAAACAAATTCTAAAAATTAATTAATTCGAAAAAACGCGTAACCGGAAATAAACTCGCGGCATAAAATTAAATAAAAAATTAGGTTCAATCCTGATGCATAGTTTCTTTCGTGTTTAAAAGTTTTATTTGTTTTTGTTTTTAGGTGGGCTTCCTTGTGTGCTTGGTGGGTGGCAAAAGCCGGCTTGTCCTGGCCCCCCGAAAAACTGAGAACTTTGGGGTCTTTCCTCCACATCGTCGCTTGGGGATTCCCCGCCGCACAAACGGTAGGGGCCTTGGTGAAGAGGGACATTGATACCGACGAACTAACCGGTAAATAATATTCATTAATTTTATGTTAGGTGGATCACAGCCGCAGCACGTTGGACAATAAGTCTGAGCTTAACACAAATAAGATTGAAACTTATTTTGGAATCTCTTTAACATAATACATAAGGTGATTTTTTTTTAAATAATTTAATATTTCGCTCGATTTTCCTTTACGTTTTTGTTTTGCGTTTCAAAAAGGAACAAGTGGGGATTTGAAAAAAGACTTGTTGGAAACTGTGTAGGAAATATTTAATTAGCTGGAATTTTCAACAGTAAAATGTATTCAGCGCCATCTACAGACGTCTGAATTAATTACAACAGCGCCATCTGTAACCTCTTACATAAAACTCTCAAGTGGGTTAACACCGTGCGATTGAATAAAAAATGATCAATAGCCGACTTTATCGACTTAAATTGAAGTTGTGTTTAGATGTGATATTTTTTTGAAGATTCAACAAAACGTCAGTCACATTCTAATTGACACTTAAATTTGAAGTTTGAAGAAATTTGCCAACTGATTTTTTTTTGCAGCGAATTGCAACAGTGTCAACTTGATATTGAGACTATGTTTGTCATTTTGAATAAAAGATGGCGCTAAATTAATATGGTAAAAATTAACAAGGTACTAATTCAATTATTACTTGAAGAAATTGCCATTATTGAAAACTATTTATTATCAACTGCAGCAGTGTCAATTTGATATTGAAACTTACTTTGTCATTTTGAATAACAGATGGCGCTAATGAATGATTTAATTACTTGAAGAAATTTGCCATTATTATCCATTAGCCATTATTTTAAACTATTTATTGTCAACTACACTTTTAACATTTAATTGTAACTAGATCAATTTGCTTATCAGTTTGAATAATAGATGGTGCTAGTGTCTGATTTAATTACTCGAAGAAATTTGTCATTATTTTAAACTATTATCATCTACAATTTTAATTTTTAATTGCAACAGCGTCAATTTGATATTGAATCTTTGTTGTTTGTCATTTTTAATAATAGATGGCGCTAGTGTCTGGTTAATTGCTTGAAGAAATGTGCCATCATTATCACACACGTTATTTTAAACTACTTATTGTCAACTACACTTTTAACATTTAATTGCAACAGCGACAATTTGATATTGAAACATTGCTGTTTGTCATTTTGAGTGATAGAGGGCGCTAGTGTCTGATTTAATTACTTCAAGAAATTTACCATTATTATCTTAAACTACTTATTGCCAACTACAATTTTAACATTGATTTGCAACTAGATCATTTAATATTGAAACTTTGCTTATCAGTTTGAATAATAGATGGCGCTAGTGTCTAGTTAATTACTTGGAGAAATTTGCCATTATTACACGCACGTTATTTTAAACTACTTATTGTCAACTACAATTTTAACATTCAATTGCAACAGCGTCAATTTGGTATTGAAAATTTTGAATTATAGATGGCGCTAGTGTCTGATTTAATTACTCGAAGAAATTTGTCATTATTTTAAACTATTATCATCTACAATTTTAACTTTTACTTGCGACAGCGTCAATTTGATGTTGAATCTTTGTTTGTAATTTTTAATAATAGATGGCGCTAGTGTCTGGTTAATTACTTGAAGAAATGTGCCATCAGTGTCAGTTAGAATGTAATTGATAAGCAGACCGTGCATAAATGTTACAATCAATAATTTGAATCTCGACATCCTGCGATCATTTTATGGAAGTCTCGAGCTACGCTTCTACTGACGAGGCCCCAAATAGAGCCGAAACAGAGGATACTCGAGGGATCCACTGCAATTTAAACCGATTTGCAACAAAATTACATTCAGAACACGACTTAAATTTAAATGCCGTTAAAATAAATAAAATTAAAAAAAAAATAAAAGTTGGTAACAATGATATCACAATGTCCTTAGTATGAAGTTGGCGAAATATCACAACTTAATTACTTAACTTTTTTTCTCTATTTTTCATTTACAGTAAAATTTTATTGTGACACGGAAACATAACCTAGGTTTTTTTTTTCTGAAAGCTGCCTGATACACCTTGGCCTATTCTGAATCTTAACTTTTTTTTAAATAATCGTTGGACATCATTAGTATTAAATTAATGATAAGAGAAGGCAAAAATTGTAGAAAATGAAAACGTTGTTGAAATCAGCGCCATCTAGCGAGGTTATACGTAGACGTTTCCATTTAGTCGATCCTATTCTTCCTTTTTTCGTCAAATTTTAAGTGGCAGTAAAAACGAAACTGGTTAAAAATCAGTGCCATCTGCAAAGATTTTTGCGAACGAATCTTGCATGCAGCGCCATCTACATCGACTTATGTATAACACCGTAGCGTAATTTAGTCGTCACAATAGAAATGTTCTAATCTCTTTGACGCCATCTTCTGAGTCTCATCGATATTAAATTGATTATGAGAAAAGGTTAAATTCATCGAACAAGATTTTTTTTAGTATAAACAAACGTTATCGTCCTCAATGTCATCTTGTGAGCGTTTTCATAAGCACTTAGATTTGCAACGTTGCTGAAAGTGGAAGCGCACAAAACAAATCAAAGCGAACCTAAAAATATCGCATGTGTGGAAAAAATGAAATGTAGCAAAGCAGAAATTTTCGCGAACAAGTCTTACATTTAGCGCCATCTATTAAAATTATTAAAATTTTCTTCAACCACAATTTGCGAGCAGAAGAATCTCACAAATCAAACTAATCCGGAAATATACTAAATAAAACCCAAAGATCATTTTTGTTATCAATTTCAGTCAGGACTGGGTTTCTAATTGACGGGGCTCTGATGCAGTAAAAATGTGGAGCCCTTTGGCCCGGCTCTGGTTTCAATCGCAATTGAAAAGAAAAGAAAATTCAGTATGTGGTGCCACCTATGTGAGTTCTTCGGTTGTATAAAAGAATTTGTGGCGCCATCTGTTAACAAATCCTTGTAATTATATTTTTATGATCATTTTCGCTAAGTGTAAATTTTCATTTAAAAATCCTTTAAATAGTTTTTAATGAAGTTCTGGTCGAAATTGGATTAAAAAAAAATTGTAAATGGATTTTGATGGCGCCAACTGTTTTCTTTTTAAGCGAAAAATTCAATCAATGAGTATTAATTTCAAGAATTTAAGGAAATGAAATTTAACCCAAGGCATTTAGGAACCATTAAAATTATCATTGTACAACCATAGCTTAAAATTAAATTTCAACAGAAATTGAAGGTATACATTTCACCAGCGCCATCTGTGTCAGTTTCTATTACTAGTTTCGGTGGCGCCATCTGTTGAATTTCTCTCCAGTCATAGTTTTAAGTAAAAAATGAACTTCGCGAATGTTTTTCTAATCGGTGGCACTTAGAACTCAATTAAAGGTTCAATAATTGAAATTAATTTTAATTAAAAAGGAAAAAGTGCAAGTGCTGTAGATTTTTTTATTTTTACATTTTCTAACGCCCTTTGCTGAGAATGTCTTTAACCTACATTATTGTAATACTTTTAATTGCTGGCTTATGTTTAAAAATTATCTCTGCCTATAGTCTATTTTTAAACTAGGAGGAGTAATTTGAATTTTGCCCGCCAAAAACTCGCAAAGTTATTGGCAGTTTGACAGCCGGTTTTACACAAACCTAGAATTTAAGCGGAAAAATTAACATTTTTCATAATTCATGTGACAATTTCGGTTAGTTTTAAACTTGTAAGCAAATCAGTTGATAAAATTGGTTATTTGAAGAATTCGTAAACCTCCTAAGCAAGCCAAATTAATTTCTGATTTAGTATTACAGTGTCAATCTACCTATGACAGGCCGACAACTGTTACTCCTCTTAGTTTAAAAATGAACTATAGTTTCATTTGCATGTCGTATTCATCTTTTCATAACCTCACTCATTTCGGTGTCGGATAACAATGTACATAATTTAAAGTTGCATTTTGTAATAATTTTTGTTTAAAAAATATTTGAGTAACGTCCATATATGTCAGTATTTGATGTTCAGTAATATGGATATTCGTAAATTTTTGCAAACAAGCAACGCCATCTGTAATAGATGTCATTTAAAATCGAAGGCACTTGTAGTTATAAAAATGTTTTCTGTTTTCTGTTTTCTTGTCGCTATTTTCGGAGTTTTATCAACGCCATCTAGCGCGTGTTTATCCGAACAGTAACATTTTCAACTAAAAATAGAAAAAAAGTATTATTGAAATGAAACAAGCATTATTGAGCTTTCAAATTTTTGTTTACAAAATACTTATGAGTGACGTCACATATGTGAAGTGTCAAAAAGACTTGTCAATACGTTACTGTTAGGTTTTTAAATCACACGTTTTCAAAAAAGCACTTTTTTAACATCATATTTTACATATACTTTGTTAAGTTTAGATAGCTGTCAAAGGCAGACAATAATGCGCAACTCCATTTTTTTATTTGATCACTAGGTAGAAATATTCAAGCCAATCAATTGCCCGCAATTAATTTGGCATAGTTACTTTGTAGTAATGCCACGCGTTTTTTTTTTGTAATTTTTGTAACGTGTGAAATTCCAGAAGGCGCCTCGTCATGCAAACCGTAAATCGCGCATTATCCGCGGGCGTAAGTTCGCGTTCACAAATTCCTCGGCGGCCCGCTCATTATCAGCTCGTTTGACAAGTGACACGGCCCCTTGTAAAAACCGCCGATCGAGCGAGAACTTGTTTCAAGAACGCCGTCAATCACGGCCGGCTTAGATGGCGATAAAGTCATTAGGGACGTGAAAATCGCCTGGAATCTTAAACGCCTCGCCGTTCATGCTCGTCTCGAATTACACGCTTTTTGTTACTTTCACTTTCGCTGCAGTCATTATTGGCGTGTAACATGAGAACGTCTGCTGCACCAGACCAAGCAGAATCTCGCGGTCATTAAAAAAAACATTCTGTATATAAGAATGCGTTGATAAACAAAAAGAAAACACATCTAGATTTTCATTATTTTAATTAGCAATGCACAATAATTCATATTACAATCAAACATTAAAAGTTAAGATGTGTACCTGTAGTACAGGGTGAGCCAAATTTGACTCTTTTATTAGGAAACGCCTATTTTTAGAAGAGTTTGACAAAAACTGATCTCGGCTCCTGGAGTTCGATTTTTAAGACAAAATTAATGATGAAGACCGCATTTCGTTATCTTGTACTGTTTAGGAGCTACGGACCTTTATACACGTGCAAAATTTTTTTTAATAACTTACCTAAACATATAAGAGGCGTCGAATGTATTAATCAATTTAAAATCGCTGTCTTTCATTATTTAAATTGCCTAGAGCCTTACAGCTTAAATGAATATTTTCTAAAATTGTTCTGTATTTTTGTATTTCTTACTTTTCCATGTTCTTTCGAGTTACGTTTATTATTCACTTTTGTTATGACAATTTTCAATTCTCTGTTTTGTTACAGCGTTTGAAATAAAGTTATCATTATTACATTACTTTGAATGATGAGATAAATGGACGGATAGGACTCGATTAAAAAATTTTTTTTTTACATTATTACAATTTGTTTGACTCAAACTTTCCCATTGATCTTGATTTAATGCAGGGCCGTATTCCATATAAATCGTCTTACATAAGTGAAATCTACGTGGGCGTCGAAATTCCGATGAAAACTACTTCTCGGAAGGACCACGACGACGAGTGAGCGCGCAACCAACAATATCCGACGCTCTCTTTCCAGCAAACGAGCTCGAGAGAGTCGCAAACCAGTCTACTTGATTAACGAGAGGCGAGTTCACAGCCTACTCGGCTGTCACCAGACGACACAACAACGGGCCACTCTTGAAACAAACGACTGTCGGCTGCGGCCGCGTATGCAAAGCAGCTGCAACAAGACGGCGGCCGGCTTTTGTTTCGTCCGCCGTGAGACACGCAGACCAAAAATTAAAGTGAGATTTACTCCGCGCGACTTTTTCTCCGCACATCGAAACAGAAGAACGTCGACCCGCATCAGATTTAATTTTCGAGTTAATTGGCAGGCGATTCGCGCTCGATTCCGAAAGGATTTATGCGAGCGATAAGCGATCGCGACTTGAATACCCCGGGCCGCACAGCGGCCTCTTGTGTTCGATTCCATGAGCCATTAATTTTTAATGTAAACATGGCGTCAAAATGTAATCTCGGCGTCTGAAGCGATCGTTTTTGTTCACATAAGTGTGCATCAATATAATTAAAGGGTCAACGACTTTCACAGCGAGTCGAAGAAAGGAAATTATTCAAACAATTAAAGATATCTCTTTGAATTTTGATAAATCGCAGAGCAAAATTAAAAAAAAAAATGACAATCGAGACGAAACCAGTCAATCGGACAGACAAAAAAATTGCTATAATATTTTCAATGAAAAACAAAAGAATAGCTGCCGATCTGCGACAACAATTAAAGTAAACAAAAGAAGATTGATTGAAAAGCAACGGAAGAATTTGAAACAAAAAAGGAACGATTCAAAAATAACGGAAGGTTCTTTGAAAATATTACCCGCTTCTTTCTTTCGTATTTACTTTTTATTCCAGTCAAGTTCGGAATAACCCTGTATATAGTAAATTCAATAAACAAAAAAGAACAGGATAAAACAAAAAGAAATCAATTTGAAGACGATACAAACCAATAAGCCGACCTGAAAAGAGAATTTGACGTTCTATGAAGACAATTTAAAAAAAATGAAAATACAAACATTTGCGGAAACAAAAAACGATCGGTCCAAAAGCCAAGTAACCAATGAAACGTAAAACTCTGAAAATGTTACCTACATTTTCTTTCGCATTTAATTGTCACTCACTTCTACGTCAAGTTTGGTATTACCCTGTATACAATTAAAACAATAAATAGAAATAATGATTGTTGGTTTAAAAGTCCAACGAATTGGATTGGATTCTTTGATTAAAGAAGGTAGGACGAAAAAGGATGGACTTCCAAAACTATTTGACGTTTGACACATGACAGTTGTCTGAAGTTTTATGAAAATTAAAAAATAAAAAAAAACAGTGCGAAAATAAAGGATGATCGGTATAAAAACCAAATAATCAATAAAACTGAAAACGGTACCTTTATATTTTTTCCGTATTTAATTGTCACTTATATCTCAAGTTTGATATTATCCTGTATATAATAAAAATAATGATTGTTCGGTTTAAAAGTCCAATAGGTTTTGATTTTTTTATCAAAGAAAAAATCCTAACCAATTTCAAATTACCATTGTCTTGAATATTTATTATTTATTATTATTTTTTTTTTAATAACGTCTCACACTGTTGAAATTATTTCGTTTTCTTTCGCAAACATAATTTGTTTTTCTTTCGTAAAATTGACGATCGTCATTTGTTTTTCTTCTTCTTTTCCTTTTCCCCACAACAGTTACAGTGATTTTACTTTGTTTTTTTGCCGCTTGTTTTTTCGTTTGTTTGTTATTTAGTCTGCTTGTTATCTTTTATATTTTTATCAGGACGACTCTCTTTTGTTTTTCATGAACCATGGCCGTGAACAAAAAACAAAAGAACGCAAAAAATTAAAGAACAAAGAAAGAGTTGCTTCAATTGTTAATTACGACCGAAGAAAAAAATGAATGCGAAACAAAAAACCAATGAATCAAAATAAAGTAGGTGTTAATTTTAAACGGATAAAATTACAAGGGTATTGTCAAAGTATATCAATAGATGGCGTTCATAATTTTTTTAAATTTTCGATTCCCTATTTTAGTGTCAGTTAACAGGAATTTCAGTCATCGAGAATAAAATTATCCGCATAACTAATTTTTGAATAAATTTTAATTTTAGAGGAATAAAATTACTGTCAAAACATGTCAATAGATGGTGTTCGTCCGTTCTTATTGATTTTTTAATTCATTTTAGAGTTGATACGAATTTTAATCGTTAATCTATCACAGGATTCTCAGAACGACTAATTTTTAAATAGGTTTTAAATTTAAGCGGATAAAATTACAAAAGTAATGTCAAAACATGTCAACAGATGGCGTTCGATATCTTTTTTTTATATTTTAGGTGCCCTTTTTTAGATTTGACAGGAATTTCAGTCTTAGAAATAAACTAAATCTTAAATCAACTTCAATTTTAGAAGGATAAAATTACAAAAGGAAAAAAGGGTTGTCAACAGATGGCGCTTGATTTTTCAATTTCCCTTGATACTTATTTCAGCGTCAATCGATCATAAGATTTTCAGTACAACTAATTTTTAAAAGCAATAATGTCAAAATAAATCAATAGATGGCGCTCTTGTTTTTTTTTTTTTTCAATTTTAGACCAATAAAATTACGAAACGTAATTTCAAAGCTCGTCAATAGATGGCGCTAGTGCGTTTTTATTGATTCTTCAATTTCCCACTTTAGGAGAATTTTAATTAATTAATCATTAATCGATCATGGAATTTTCATAATTAAAAAAAAGTCTAAACATGTCAACAGATGGCGTTCGGAGGTTTTTTTTTTTAATTTTTGGATTCCCCATTTTAGAGTTGAACGTATAAGGTTAACCGTATAATTAATTGTAAAATAAATTTAGAAGAATAAAATTGCAAGAGATAATGTCAAAACATGTCAGTAGATGGCGCTCATGAGTTTTTATTGATTTCTTTTTTGATTCCCCATTTGAAAACAATTTCAGTCGCCGAACATAATTTTCATCGTATAACTAATTTTAAAATAAGTTTTTATTTTAGAAGAATAATATTACAAGAGATAATGTGAAAACATGTCAATAGATGGCGCTCTTGGGATTTTGTTTTTGTTTTTCAATTTCTACCGTATTTTTTGCTATAAAATATTATGAGTCATTAATCGAGCATAGATTTTTGGTATAACTGCACTTTTTAAATAAATTGTATGCGAAATATATTGTCAATAGATGTCGCTCGTGCGTTTTTATTGATTTTCTTCGGTTCTTCATTTTATATTGAAACGAATTTTAGTCATTAACCGATCATAGGATTTTCAGAATGACTAATTTTTAAAGCAATAATGTCAAAACATATCAATAGATGGCGCTCTTGTTTTTTCAATTTTAGACCAATAAAATTACGTAACGTAATTTCAAAGCTCGTCAATAGATGGCACTAGTGCGTTTTTATTGATTCTTCAATTTTCCACTTAATTTTAATAATTCTCATTAATCGATCATGGGATTTTCATAATTAAAAAAGAAGTCCAAACATGTCAACAGATGGCGTTCGGAGGTTTTTTTTTTAATTTTCGGATTCCCCATTTTAGAGTTGAACGTATAAGGTTAACCATATAAGTAATTGTAAAATAAATTTAGAAGAATAAAATTGCAAAAAATAATGTCAAAACATGTCAGTAGATGGCGCTCGTGAGATTTTATTGATTCCCCATTTAAGAGTTGAAAACAATTTCAGTTACCGAACATAATTTTCATCGTATAACTAATTTTTTATTTTAGAAGAATAATATTACAAGAGATAATGTGAAAACAAGTCAATAGATGGCGCTTGTGCATTTTAATTGATTTTGAAATCCTCATTTTAAAGTCGATGTGAATTAGTCGCTGGCCAAGCATAAGATTTCCAGTAATCTTTAATAAATTTTAATTTCATTAACAGAATAAAATGACAAGCAATATGGGACAATAGATGGCGCTCATGCGTTTTCATTGATTTTTCAGTTCCTCATTTGAGTTACTGCGAAATTTAGTCATTGATTATTCATAAGATTTATAGTACGACTAATTTATAAATAAATTTTAATTCTAAAACAATAAAATTGCAAGAGATAATGTTAAAGCGTCTCAACAGATGGCGCTGGTGCACTTTTCCAATTTTCGTCTGAAATAAATTAAATGTTTTTGTTTCAGGAACTTGCTACGTTGGAAACAAAAACTCCGGAACTCTGTTGGGACTGGTTTTAATTCCTCAGGCGTTGTATTTGACAGTCGGTGCGTTTCTTCTCGCCCTGGGCTGCATACACATAATAAAAAAGCCCCGTCCGATGGCAGCGGCCCCGTTAACCGGCGCAGCTCCGCGTAAAGAAAGCGACATTCTCGGCGCCTTGTCCACCCTGTACGTGATTCCGACGGCGTGCGTCTTGGCCAGCATCTGCTACGAATACAACAACCGGGATCAGTGGCTTTCCGGGGCAGAGAAGCCCGCCCTTTGGGCTTTCCTCCTCAAGCATTTGATGTCCCTCTTCGTCGGCGTCAGCACCATCTTCTGGCTGTGGTCGACGAAAACCGTCACGGCGTGGAAGTCTGTTTTCAGAAGGCTCGGACCTAGGAAACAACCGCCCGTTAAGTGTCAGATGCCGGTGGTGAGGTACGCACAGAACCACCCCCATATTTCCACGACGCTGACGACGCTCAGCACGAGCAGCAGGCACTCGACGAGGTCGCAGCACCCTCATCGGAAACCGCGGGCACATCACCACAGAAACGCCGGCGTTGAAAACGTCATCTAGTTGATAGAGTTTTGTTTGAGAAATGTAGATAGTTCATCGAGAAGGAGGCACAAAAGACGTAAGATAAGTTCAGTCCGAAAAATCTTAACAATTGAGAATGATTCGCTTAAAAATGGTATCGTGTGTTCGGAAACTCTCACGTTTGGAGTTGGCCATGACTTGAGATGACAAGAAACAAGCTATGTCTTTACTTATAAACATTAAAACAATAATAATTGCAACTCCAACGCCAACTTCAAATGTGGAAGTTTTCGAACACATGATGTAAACACGTATAGTGATGGACAAAATTAATGCGCACTTGTATCATTCGTGCTGTCACCATACGTTCATGTCACAGTTGGTGCGCGATATAGACCTAATTTTATTTAAAGAAAACATTTTGGTGTGTTTATTTCGTGTTACTTTTTCTTTAACATCGAAATTAATACAATGCCATCGTTAGAAAAAAAAAATCTAATTTACCGTGAAACTGACTTTAAAAAGTTATGTTGGTAGCTCAATTATCGATCATCATTTTTGTGTTTTGTGTTTTAGGATTGAGGTTATGTTTTTTCTTTTTTAAAAACGACAACATCTAAGTTGTTTTTGCAGCGGACATTCGATCTTTATTCAAATTGTGAAAAGTGTTTGATTCAGTATCGAAAAAGTCTACAATCCACTGGGTGAACCAGAAATAACGTCACCGGTTTGAATTTCCCTCAAAATTTGATAAACGTTGGTACCACTGGACTTTGTACATTCAGTGGCGGGTCAAAAATCAACATTGGCAAGAGTTATCGAGGTTGCCAACTGTCAATAATAAAACAAAATACATCAGATTCACTGCGTGTCAAATTCAAACACCCAGAATCTTTTGTTTTTGCGTGTTTTTTGTTTTTGATTATTTATTCATGTCCGAAAATTCAATAGATCTTCTTTTGTTTTTTTTCTCACAATTTTAATGCATATTATGTAAATATTTATTTTTTATTTTTAATAACTTATTATTTTTGTTTTATTTCTTTTGTTGGGATTATTTTCTGAAAATTTCAGTCCGATTTGTCGAGTATAACAAAAAATAATAATGAATAAATGAGTCAAAAGATGGCGCTACAACAATGACTTAAAACAAATGATTCCTCATTCTCTCTCCAGTTGATACGAATTTTAGTCATTTCAAAATTGTCAGTATAACTACTTTTAATTATAAAATTAATTTTAAACAAAATTTAAATTAAAATTAATGTGAATTTTAAAACAAATAGAAATACAGTAAGCGGTAATGTCAAAACATGTCAATAGATGGCGTTCATGCGTTTTTATTGATTTTTAAAGAAACAAGTCAGTAGATGGCGTTCATGCGTTCTAATTATTGTTCTTCAAACCCCCATTTTTGAGTTGCGAATTTTAATCATTAATCGATCAATTAGAAATTTTAAATGTAACTGATTTTTTTATAAATTCTAATTTTAGAATGAAATGAAAATTACAAGAGACAATTTAACTTGGATGCTTCCGCGACCGTTGTTCACAAAAAAAAATTGAATTGGCTTCCGGTTGGAACCGCATCACGACTGCTTCTACTGGCGACGTTTCGTTCTCCATTGTAGAAGAACTTCTTCAGGGCTGCTGCTGGCAGTATTTCTCATCGACTAACGAGAAGTAGCAGCAACACCATCATCAGTTTTTCTGCAATGGAGAACGAAACGTCGGTAGTAGAAGCCGTCGTGACACAGTTCCAACCGGAAGACAATTCAGTTACAAAAGACAAAGTCAAAACTTGTCAATAGATGACGCTCGTGTATTTTGTTTTATTTTCGATTCTACATTGTCAAGTTCATACGAATTTTAATAGTCATTAATTCATCATATAATTTTCATCTTTCGTCTCCTTTTTATTTTTAGAACGAATAAAATTACGAGAAATAATATCCCACCATGTCAATAGATGGCGCTTATGCGTTCTTATTGACTTTCAATGTTAAATGTCAAATTTCAATCAAGAAGAATAAGCATAATCAGTGCTGCCACCACATTTTTTTTCAAAGTCAGCTTTATGGCAAATTAGATTCCTCGAACATTCTGTAAATTTAAAGTTGAAGTATACCGTCGACATTCAGAAAAAATCAAATTCAGCTCAAATTTAAGTTTTTTTTTTTGTGTTGAAATATACACCAGGGTTGCCAATTATCCCTACCTTTATCAATTATAAAATTAAAATCATAGTTTAAAAACGCTTAGATAGGACGCTTCGCGTTGTCGTAGTGTGTGGTTCGTTTTCTGTGACTTTTGAATCATGCGCTGTCATATTTCCTGTCAAAAAGCTCCGCATATCGAGTTGTAACTAGATGACTATACAGCCTGTTCACACTTAAATCGGCACTATTACCAACTTCGTTATTATTAAAACTATAAATTCGGATAAATTAGCAAAGTACTACTAGACTTTTCACGCTGTCTGCAATGATGCAATCAAAATAAAAACAATTGAACGTCGCGTTTATGACGCTTATTTTAGACGGAACGCCCCGTATATTATTTTACCAATCGACAGAGAATGAAATTTTTATTTAAGATGGTCGTTTGTCATTTTTCCTAATTAATAAATAAAGAATATAAATAATAATTTGATTACGGCAGTTTGGTGATATTTTTCTTTTTCTAAAGCACAGACATCTCGCTGAATTCGTAAAAATCAAAATTAATTTACGAAAAAGTGACGAAGGGCATTTTTAATTAAGAATTTTATTCTCTATGGATTGGTTAGATAATATACAGGATGTTCCATTTAAAATAAGTAACTTTTATGATAACAAAGTTAGCAATGGTGCTGATTTAAGTATGGACAGACTGTATAATAAACAGCACTTTTTCTTGTGGACATCCGAGTTAAAAAGACAGTTAGGTTATATCAAGTGTTCAATTGAAAAGTTCATGCAGCCTTTGAAATGTTCATAACATTTTAATTTGAAGCAAGTCCTGAATTAGATTAGATTAAAGAGAGACATCATAACTTTTTTTCCGTCTTTGCTTTGCGCTGCAATGCTGCTTGTCTTACGGCCATTAGCCATTCCAGACAATTCTACGTATATTTTAAACTGGGCCCAAGTCGTTAGCAGTACAAACATCCATGGCCCTGGTAGGATTCTAACCTACACCGCCGACCTAGGTAACTGCTAAAGCGTCAGTTTGTTAGGACTTATACAGTTTCCTCTCCTACCAATGTATTAAGAGTTTGCTGACCTGCAAAACTAAACTTATGAACAAAAATTACAACTGTGTGATAACTGTTATCCATTAAACTGGGCCTAAGTCATTAGACAACACAAACAACCATGGCTTTGATAGGATTCCAGCCTACACCGCCGAGCTATGTAACTGCTAAAGCGTCAGTTTGTTAGAACTTACGCAGTTTCCTCTCCTACCAATGTATTAGAGTCTGCTGACTTGTATAACTGAACTTATGAACAAAAATTACAACCGTGTGATAACTATCATCCATTAAACTGGGCCTAAGTCATTAGACAACACAAACAACCATGGCTCTGATAGGATTCTAACCTACACCGCCGAGCTATGTAACTGTTAAACCGTCAGTTTGTTAGAACTTACGCAGTTTCCTCTCCTACCGATGTATTAGAGTCTGCTGACCTGCATAACTGAAGCTTTAGGTATATAACTTGTAACAACTGTGTGTTAACCGTCATCCATCAAACGTCAAACGGTTTTGGAAGTCATGTCTTTTTCCTTCTCTCATCAAAAAATCAAAACCAAAAATCTAAACCAACTTGAAGAACTTTCAATTGAACACTCGATACTTAGCTAACGCGACGTTGACAAAAAACGGGATAATATAGTATTTTAAAGTCTGACACTCGAAGAGAGAAAGATTGTTAACATTTTTTTTTTAAATAATTTCGTTTAGCTTTCACAGGTTTTTATTTGTCCTAAAAAAGCAGTTGCATATGACAAGGGCAGTTGTATCCATATTATTAATGTTATTAATTGAGGCTACAAAAAAAAATACATTTTATTGACTTAATAATGCCCTTCTGGTTATTATGTGTCAACTTTTTAAAGCCGACTCTCTCAGAATGGCTGCTTTTGTTGTTAATCATTTCCCTGCTCTATGTATGTGCATTTTGTTTTTTTTTTTCAAAAACAAAAAAAAAGGTCACGATGATTTGACAGGTGACAAATCAAAGTAGGCTGACATTTTGATTTTATTACGTCAAACATCGTATGTGCCAAGTCCTTCTATCTTCTTCTGTTTTATTCATTAACTGTTTGAAAAGCACAAAGCCATGTCAAGTGTCAAAGCATAAAGCAAAGCAGAATAAACGACAACTAGCAATGTCTTTGCACGACATCATATGTGCATTTTGTTTTGTTTTTCTCAATTGATTGACTCAGTTAATTATTGTTACTAGTTTTAAAGCAATTTTGACAAGTTTGACAGATTAAGGTGACAGTTGTAATTTACGTGCAATTCAACTGCATTTTTTTTCTTCCTTGTTTCTTTCGCGCTTTAAAAACACGACTTAAAACAAAAGAGAAGAATAGATCATGATAATTTGACAGGAGACATATCAAAGTAGACTGTCATTTTGATTTGATAACGTCAAACATCGTACGTGCCAAGTCCTTCTATCTTCTTCTGTTTTATTCATTACCTGTTTGAAAAGCACAAAGTCGCATCACTGCTTAAAGCAAAACAGACTACTAACACTGTCAAAGTGACATTGCAGTAGATGATGATAATTTGACAGTTGACAAATCAAAGTAACAGATTATAACGTCAAACACCGTAATTCCTCGCTTTTTTCATCGACGAGAAGTTTTTACTCTACTGTTTTCCATCTTCCAAAAAAAAAAATACAGTTTGACAGGTTAAACTAATCAAAGTGACAGACAGTTGTATCGCATATGCAAGGCACTGTCCTATTTTCTTCTTTTTAATCGTGAATGGTTTGAAGAGCACAAGGTCGTGTCAAGTATCGCTTTATAAAGTAAAACACACTAGGCGGTAGCTAGCTGTCAAAATCAACGTGACAGTTATAATATAGTCATCTAACTCACGTGATTTTGGTATTCTTTTCCCATTCAGTGTCAAAATTTTTCTTTAAGGTTGTTATATTGAAACAGTAATAGTTTAACAGATTAACTTAGAAACTGTTAGTTGTCTGTTATTGTTCTCATATTCCTTCCTTGTTTTATTCGCGCTTTATAAAGGATTTCGGAAAATAGGAATAGAATAGGTCCTGATAATTTGACAGCTAATAAATCACAGAGTGACATTAACGTCAAACAACACACGTGGCATGTCCTTTTCTGAATTCATTACATACATTGACAGGTTCAACTAATCAAAGTGATAGTGCATTTTAGTGTCTTCCTATTTTCTTTTCTTAATTTCATTGTCGTTTTGAAAAATAGTATAAAACAAAGCCCGAGTGGACAAAGTTTGACAGATTAAATCTGTCAAACTTGCCAGTTAGTGACGAGCATCTGTCGTGCACTTGGCTGTCGAATTTATTTTTCTTCCGATGTGCTAACATTCTTTTTATATAATTATATTTACTAATTACGGTCTACTTTGATTTGTCACCTGTCAAATTAATATAAGACAGTGATTGTTTGACAGATTGGCATCTTACTTTTCTTTCACTTTTAATTCGTTGACGAAAAATAGCTTTTATAAGTAACTACATATCAGTGATTAAATCAAAACACTGACAGTTTAAACTATCAAACTGTCAATTTGTGTTTGACAATTATAATATTAGACATGAAAAAGAATAAAGTACAGAAAGTTGAAAAAGAAACATCAAAATATTCTTTGTAAACAAAATTCTAGCCATCCGCACTTAGTATTGCAATTTCTTCCTTTTCCTTTTTCGAGTAATTATTGTCTTATTTTATAAAATAAGACAAGGAAACCTGATTTCAACTCAATTTGTTAATCAAAACTTGGAATTCTTTTAAAACTTTTATGATATATTAACATTCATTCATGCTTCGAGGTGTTTTTATAGCCTGCTGCGACTGCGATCGACTTACTAGATGTTTTTCTCCTTCGCAATTACAACAATTGAACATGTAAATAAGTAAATTGCATCGGCGATGCATAAATTCAAGACTTACCAGCTACAAACTGACTGCAAATGCGAATTATAATTTTTTTTATTTCAGTTGGGGCCCACAACGCGTGTGCTCGTTGTTAATCATTTTCTGTTTTGGTAAAGAAAGATCTCGATAATTAGCGACGGTGTCCTATCTAGATGTTTTTAATCGATGATCCATAGTAAAGCAGAGTTGCCAGATCTGGTTTAATCAAAAATTAAAATTAAATTTCTAATAATTCTACACTTTTTTTAAATTTTTTGATATTTAATCGTTTTCTCTGCGTCTCGATTGTAAAATTTGTCGTGATTTTTTTAATATTTATTTAATTTTTTTCCGTGTTTTTTTTTTAAATTTTGTTTCGTTAAATAAGGAATTTCTTTTTTTCTGTGACTATTCGTCGCTTTCTTTTGTTTTTTTTTTGTTAACAGTTCCTGTATCTGTTTATCTTGAATTACATGAGTTTTTTTTAAATTTTTTATTGGTATTGTTACGGCGATCGCCTTTTGTTTTTTATTGTTTGTTTTTAGTTCAATTTAAATCGATTTTTTGGTTTCAAGAAGAGTTTTGCATTCTCTTTGTTTTTTTTTTCGTTAGAAGAATGTTCTAGTTTTTTTTGTGGTTTGTTGCCACTTTTTATGCAAAACATATTTTGTTAGAACGACTTTTGTGTGTTTTTTTTTTTAATAACTGTTATCGAGGTACAGGTTTATTTTGAATTTTTAATGCTTTATCAAAGTTGACAGATTTTGTTTTTGTTATTTTTTTAAAATTCTGTTTTCGTTTTCCATCGATTATACTATACGCTCCTCACTTGGCATCCAAAATTTCGACTTTGTCATTTGTTTCATCTTTTTGCTTGCGCTGCAAAAGATCGAAATTCTATTCAATTTTTTATGCGCATCTGCGCATTTGTATTCATTTGCTAGTTGTAAGTGTTATTTATTTTATTCGCATTTCAAACAATATCCCGCCATACATAGTTCCTCTTTATATGCTGCCAAAACGAAGCTTCACAAGAGAAAAAATATTTACGTCGAAAATCTCTCTGAAAACTCGGTAGGAATAAATATCGTTTCTTCAGCGTCACCATGTCTAGGGCCGAAAGTTTGCCTTGAACATATTTTCCTCGTCATTGATTTTCCTATTTCAGTGCCGGAGTAAAATATTTGCGTCCACGGCAATAAAAGGAAAATAGTTATTTAGGCCCACACGTCCCAATGTTCGTTCGAGATTTTACGATTGCAGTTTCAATCAGCTTCGTACGTACCACCTACCCGTCCTGATGTATTTCGTTTTTGATTATTTAATCATTCGTGTCGTAATGTATGTGTAAATTTGTAAATAGTTGCCATTTTACTCATCAAATGTTCACAGCGCCTCTCTCTTTCACTCTTTCTTTTACTCAGGCTTTAACTTCTTAACACCTACAACTTTCCATTTATTATTTTTTTAATTAACTTAGACATTTCGTATTTTATTTATATATAGGAGAGGGTGTACGATAGACTTCTTTTGTATAAAATTTTTACTAACCCGACGCAGTCAGTCTCTTCCGATCATGTAATCTTAATTAAAAAAAAAAAGAATCTTGTACAGTGCCATCTAGTATTACCGTTAAGTACTTACTAGGCTAAGGTTTTTAGATCTTTTTTTAATGTCCATTTGTATGTACTTATTATTATTATTTTTATTTATATAGATGTGTATATTGTCTCTTGTATATGTGATATATGTATTTAGTAGTTTAGGATACGTAAGTTTCTAATAAATGTTTTTTTTGTATAAAAGTTATGGCATAACGAATAAATTTTCGGAACGAAATGAATTGCTGTATGCTAAGACCATTGACGCTACCCAACCCAACCCTAAGCATTAGAGATGGATATACATCTGCAAATGAATCGCAGGATTTGCTGTGGAAACAGGATTTAAGTTAAGGTAATGATAATTCACAACATTTTAACAGATTACAGTGGAAAGCAGATTCGGTTTCTCAATAATTTGGAGTTGAAGTTGGTTTAAGACCTCCATTCAGCGCCATCTCGTTAGTGTTTTAAATAGTAAATGCGTGTGGGCTTTTGAAATGATCACGGCTTCCTAGATTAATCAGGGACGGATTAATAATTACAACGTTACTTACTTACTTAAACTATCCAACCTTTTTTTGAAGCACCCTGTATAACACTCCAATTTCCCCCCGACATGATCGCTTTAATCATGATGCTGTAAATGTAATTATTTGCTTGCTTTATGTGGGATGAGTTGTTAGACAACAAATTGGTTGTTGCTATTTGTTAAATCTCACACAATTTTAAGTCAAAAATCGATCGCCAGATGTGCTGCCATCTGATAACTGTTGATTAAAACAACACGTACAAACGGCATGTATTTATACAGTTTAAAACTTGGCTGAAATAAAAATTATTATTTTATCTATCATCACCTAAATCTGGTTGTCGATGAATATGAATGAACCTGCCGTCGCCTTGTAAATAAATGTGCCTGTATGTACTTTTGAAATTAGGAAAAAAATGATCTTTCATTTTAAGGAACAATATACAGGGTGACTGACAATTATTCCACCACGCAAAAAAATGGGAAGAATTTAAATCCGGTGATCGCAAGGGACCAATCAATTTATTGGTATAATTAATTAAAATCGCTTATATTATTTAAAGTCGAACAAATTATTCAAAGTCTTACGGTAAAACGAGGAATTATTTACAACTCAAAGCACAGGATAGAGTTGCAATTTGTTAAACTTTTAATAGTTTTGTGTTCATAATTCGTCTGTTTCTGATTGAACGACACAAACAATTTGTTGATTTTACAATAATTAACATTTGAAACAAATTACGAATGCGTTTACTGATCACTCGCAATTTTTTTAAATTCTGGTTGTCAAATGTTTATGACGGACAGGTTGCTTGTGGGAATAAAATTAGAAAGAAGTATTGGGAATTTTTAAGGCGAATTGTTTTCGTGTTGTAGTGATTTATTTGTTGACGTAGCAGGTGTTCAAAGTTATTCTTTGCACGGAATTATTTACTTCAGGTGATTTGCATGTGTTTGTCAATAATTTCAGAAAAATAAAATGATAAACGCATATTATTCCAAGATTAATGTAGTCGTTAGACCTTCAAGGCCGTCGTTGATGGCTCCTCTTATACAAAAAAGTCTCAATCTAGTGAAATAAAATTTAAAATGACGAGAACACATGGACGCAGTTGTTGTTATAGTTGGACGATTACTTGTTTATTTATTTATTTATTCTCTATATTGTTCTTTCTTTCAAAAATTTCTTATATATCAAACATATTTGTCAGATGATTTTATCACCAACTCACGTTTTGACTTAAGTGATGGTGTGTTTGTTCTTTTTTTTTTCTATTCTTTTGTTTTCAACTGCGTGGTTATTTTAAAATAATTAGCAATAAGCTGGAGGTAAACCGGAAATTAACGTGTAAAATTTCAAAAAGAAATTATTGAATAATTGTCAGTCACCCTGTATTATAATTTCACATATCACAAACTCGACTTTTTAAAATTTATTTTACAGTTAATTCTTTTGTTCTGAAGAAAAAAATCGAAATTCGATTGTCTTTTGTCATCGCTATTAATTGGTTTTCTGATTTAAAACTAAAAACAAAAGGAGTTTCTTTTACAGTCGACGAAAATTTTTGTTTCTTGTATTTACTAAACCATCGATCGTCTATTGTTTTTGTTATCTTTTTATGAAGAAAACTCAAAATTCGATTGGAATTCGAACGCCTTTTGTTTTTTATATTCTGACGCAATTTGCATTTGTTAAACTATCGATCGTTTCTTGTTTTGCTATCTTTTTATGAAGAAAACGTGAAAATTCGATTGGAATTCGGATGTCTTTTGTTTTTTATATTCTGACGCAAAAGTAAAAACGAAAGGTTTTTTTTTGCATCCAAATCGTTGACCAAGGCTTTTGTTTCTTGCAATTGTTAAGATATCGATCGTATTTTGTTTTTGTTATTTTATGAGTAAAAAGTCAGAGTTCGATTGGAATACGAATGTCATTTGTTTTTTATTTTCTATTTATTTTTGGTTTTTCTATTTTCTTTTGATTGGTTATTCTTTTTATGAAGAAGAAAATCGAAATTCGATTGAAATTTAAACGTCTTTTGTCATCGCGCTAAATTTATTTTCTGACTTTAACGACCTAAACTTTTGTTTCTTGCATTTGTTAATCTATCGATCCTGTCTTGTTTCTGTTATCTTTTTATGAAAACGTCAAAATTCGATTGAAATTCGGATGTCTTTTGTTTTTTATATTCTGACGCAAGAGTAAAAAACGAAAGTTCACATCCAAATCGTCGACTAAAACTTTTGTTAGACTATCGATCGTATTTTGTTTTGTTTTTTTATGAATGAATAATAAGTCAAAATTCGAGTGGAATTCGAACGTCACTTGTTTTTTATTTTCTATTTATTTTGGTTTTTATTTTCTATTTTCTTTTGTTTGGTTATTTTTTTTTATGAAAAAGAAAGTCGAAATTCGATTGAAATTCGAACGTCTTTTGTCATTACACTAAATTTATTTTCTAACTTCGTCGACCAAAACATTTGTTTCTTCTTGCAATTGTTAAACTATCGATCGTATTTTGTTTTTGTTATTTTATAAATAAAAAGTCAAAGTTCGATTTGGAATTCGAACGTCATTTGTTTTTTATTTATTTTTGGTTTTTCTATTTTCTTTTGATTGGTTATTTTTTTTATGAAGAAGAAAGTCGAAATTCGATTGAAATTCGAACGTCTTTTGTCATTTCTGACTTCGTCAACCAAAACTTTTGTTTCAAGTTTTTGTTAAACTATAGATCGTCTTCTATTTTGTTACTTGTTTGCAAAGAAAAAGTCGAAATTCGATTGGAATTCGAACGTCATTTGTTTTTTATTTTCTATTTAATTTGGTTTTTATTTTCTATTTTCTTTTGTTTGGTTATTTTTTTTATGAAGAAGAAAGACGAAATTCGATTGAAATTCGAACGTCTTTTGTCATCGCGCTAAATTTATTTTCTGACTTCGTCGACCAAAACTTTTGTTTTTTGCGTTTGTTAAACTATCGATCGTCTCTTGTTTTGTTATTTTTTTATGAAGAGAACGTCAAAATTCCATTGGAATTCGGACGTCTTTTGTTTTTTACATTCTGAAGCAAAAGTAAAAAATCAAAGGTTTTTATTTTCGCATTCAAATCGTTGACCAAAGGTTTCTTGCAAATGTTAAACTATCGATCGTATTTTGTTTTTGTTATTTTATGAATGAAAAGTCAAAATTCGATTGGAATTCGGACGTCTTTTGTTTTTTATATTTTGACGCAAGAGTAAAAACGAAAGGTTTAGTTCACATCCAAATCGTCGACTAAAACCTTTGGTTTTTTGCATATGTTAAACTATCGATCGTCTCTTGTTTTGTTACTTTTTAATGAAGAGAACGTCAAAATTCGATTGGAATTCGGATGTCTTTTGTTTTTTTATGTTCTGACCCAAGAGTAAAAAGGAAAGTTCACATCCAAATCGTCGACCAAAACTTGTGTTTCTTGCATTTGTTAAACGATCGATCGTCTTTTGTTTAAGTGTTTAACAAAACCAATCAATTCACGTTTTCTTTTGCAATTTTATTCTTAGGCCAGTGTTGCCAATTCTAATACACTTAAGTTTAATGTATTCAAAAGAGTGAAAATATAACTTGGTTTGTTTCTGGTGAAATTTCTAGTAAATTATCTTCTGCTTCCAGTAACTTTTTAGTGATTAACCAATAACGAGTTCAAACAAACGAAGTAGAATTACTGCAAACAGATGATGAGTGGAGATTCAAACCTACTAATGATAGCTGATAGAATGCGACACTTCCAGTCCAGCGCCCCCTTTTAATCTTGCTCCAGAACTAAAATTAATATCTGCCGGTAATATATCGGATGTTCTTTTAAGTTTGGCGGCGAAGTTAGCTGTGAACACACCACAATTTTGATTATTGACTCATCAATAAAATAAATAACATTGTTAAATTTAATTGATAATTGCAATGTCTGCTTCATCTGTTTTGTTGATCCAGATTGTTTGTACTGTTTTTTTTTTTAATCGCACAGTATATCTTAATGTCGAGTGATTGTGAAACCCGTCTGTTTTATAATACCCAGTGATTTAAAATTTTTTCTATCAACTCTTGCCATGAAATTTTAAAAAAATTTGAAAATTTCATTAATTTTTCAACAAAATCAACATTTTTTTTAAGAAAAATTAAAATATTAAGTAGAACAAAATAGTAAAGGAAATGACTTGCACTAAAACAATTGAAAAAAACAATGACATATAGGCGCGACGACGTAAATTTAAAAAAAAATCAACTGTCATTGATCACTGTTTGTAGATTGTTTTAGTATAAGTATCAAAGTTTCGGAGACAAATAAAAAACAAAACGCGATCGATATTATTCATGAAATTTCAAGAAATTTTTTGTTTCTCTTTCGAAAAAAAAAATAGTAAAAAAGAACAAAAGATGATTGCCTTTGTGTTAGAAAAAAACAATAAAACAGGTGAAGGTAGCAACCAACAGTTGAATATCGAAAGGTGTGGCGTAATTAAAAAAAAGCAATTCGATGAACAAAATAAAAAAACGATCGACTTTTTTTCTCGAGCTACGCTTCTGCTGGCGAGGCTCCAAATAGGGCCGAAGCAGCTATACAGAGGTTGCTCGATGAATCCACTGCAATTAAAACCGATTTGCAATTTTTGTTTAATTTGAGGTTATGTAATATTTGTGACTGTAAATTTATCACTTGTTTCATTGTCAGTGCATTCGAGGTTATACTTGGCGCATGCTCTGAGCAAAAGTGTGAGGCAGAGTGAACGCGCTTCAGTGCATGTAAGAGTGAGAAAAAGAATGCTCCGAGCGTCAAGTCGAATTCACCCTGTATGTCCAGTTATACGCCGCCTGTATTCTGGTCGTATGTTAAAGTCGTAATTAAAAAAAACAAAACACGATATAATTCTATGTCAATTTAATGTGCAAGAGAGTGACGGACGAGCGATGCCACGTTACTCGCCATTAAGTTAATCATAGGATGAGAATACGGGCCGATGTCTTTAAATAAAATTCGGCCAACGTTAAGAAATAAAATCCAGAAATTTGCAGCCACTATTTTCTTTGTTTAATTTTGACAGTTCATTCGTTTTGATAAAGCGATTGAAGTTTGCGACGGAAAACAAAAATAACAAGTGAAATGACGACAGTTGAATATCGAATGGAGTAGCGTAAATAACAAAAAAATCGTTGAAGAAAACAATTTACCGCCAATACAGCTTTTTTTTTGTTTAATTTTGACAGTTCACACATTGGTGTCTTGTAATTGTAATAATAAAACAAAAGACGATCGTCTTTGCTTATTAAATTTTGACAGTTCAGTTGCCTCACTTGTCAAGTGTCATATTTTTTCTGAAGTTTACTGTCATTTTTTGTTTGGTTTAAATTTGACAGTTCAACCGTCGGTAAATTCAATGTAATTTGTTTAATTGTTTGTCACCTTCATGTGCTGAATTGTCAAGTGTCATTTGTTTCTAAATAAAATTGCGCCAACGTGAAGGAATGCAATTCAGATATTTACTGCCACTTCGTTTTGACAGTTTAGTTGACAGTAGATAAAATATCTCTAGTTTCGTGTTTGTCATTTGCTGACTGTCAAATAAGAATAAAATTCAGTTCATTATTTTTTAACTGCCATACGTGTTCAGCGAGCAACTATAAATGATTGACATTTATTTTATTAGATTGGCAGCACTTTTCAATCTTGCTTAATACTAAAATTGCCAACCTAAACGTAACCTCAAAAATTAGCCAATCGAGTGAAAATACTCGTCAAAGAGTACTGCCAATTCCTCAGTGTTTCCAACATACTAAGTTTGCTTCAATCATTTATAGTCACGTGGTATAATGCCACGATATCTGCATTGCAATCTTCTTTTTTGGATCACACGGTATAACTCAATGTTATAAAATGGCTCCAAAACAACCAAACCAGATGGTATTTTTGATCAAGTGAAAATAATTTAGTTTTTTTTTTGTAACAATATATCGCTGCATTTGTTTTTGTTTAGAAACAGTGCTGCCACATATTAAATGATATGTACAGTCGGGCGTAAAAAAATTCGTGATCAACGTCATTTAAAAAATTTGACAGAATCGTCATAAATCAAAAATTTCTTCTTACCTTCTCTACGTTCTAAATCAAATTAACAAATAGAAGCTTTTGACAATCAAGGAGTGACACTGACGTTCGATTTACTTTGCCTACGACTGCATCTGTTGGGTTTTGTTGCATTTATTATTTAAAGAGGTGGCGCATCGTTAAAACAATCGCATAACGATAACGTTTGACATTTAGTTAAAACAATTGAAGTTGTTTCGCTTTCGCAACAGAAAAATGTAAATTATTTGATTTGAATATGTAACGAACATCGCGTACCCGTGTATGCGCTTAATTAATTATTAATAACGCACATTGCATGTCTGGGGCAAGAAATTAAAGCGGCCGACGTGTATAATCACGCCGTCATGCCAACCCACGCTCTCGTGAATTAATAAAATAGGTGCGAATAGGGCGCATGCTCGCGTGCATAATTTATTTATCGACTGCTGCAACCGCGCGCGTGTTCGCGTATTGCGTGACCGCGGGCGTTCTTTTCAGTTTCCGGTCCGCCGTCGTGTACAAAACGCCGTTAATTCCCGACAGCGATTACGTTATCGTTGCGGACGTTTAGCGATTTATCAGCGCGTGAAATGACGAATGTAAACCGACGGCGTAATTACAGCGGGCTGCTGGCCTTATCGTGTTTCCCCGCTCTTTTCTAAGTCGCTGAGAAATGCACTCGAAACATGAAAATACCCCAGGGTCACGCTACGGACACGAACGCCGCACATCCATGGGTAAAAATTATTTCCGTTTTTAGTTCACGATCAACTCTCCGCTGATTCTGGTCCAGCACCCAGCGAGCAGGTTTTTAGTGACTTTTTTGTTTCAAGGTTACTACACTGTGCGTCGTGTTCGGGATTGCGGCGATTGCTGTTGCTGTTTTTTGGTTCAAGAAGTGCAAGTAAGTTTGCTTTAATTACGTTTAATCAGTACAGCGTGATTAATTATCACGAAATTTAGTTCGCTTTAGTCGCACTTGAGTAACTAATTGTAATGCAACAAGAAAATTTGAGGTTATGTAACATTTTGTTGCCCCATTTTTCTTGTTATATCGCAGCGTTTTGAATAAAAATACGTAATGTTTCTTGTGCAAAAGTTAGAATATAAGATAAATAGACTCTCCTCCCCCCTCTTCCGTTCGGTGCATGTAATTTTGCCAGAAGTTATATTTTATCGTTTTGAAAAGTGCAAATTATAAATGAAGCTTGCCCCCCCCCCCTCCCCCACAAATGTAAATAATTTTCTGGAGTGTCTTATTCAACTCTTTTGTTTATGGAAAAACAGATGCTCTCTGGCATCCCCGAAACTGAGAAAAAATTCAATATCGAGAAAAAGAAAGAAGTTCTTGGCTCAATAAGGATAATGAGATGTAAACTGCAGAGTAGGTATCTGCAGTATTCCCCCTACGTCATTGAGCCAGAAGAAGATATTGATACTTTGGCTTTTAGCCTTCTTTTGTTTACAAGTATGTCCGCCGTTACAGAAACAAAAAAGTATCTGAAAATTGCGATGATAATCGTAAACCAACGGTCGATCACGTCGCATTGATTACAAGCTTAGAGAAAACTAGATAAATAGAATTAAAAAAAAAAACAGGGTAGGCTATTTTAGTACGTGTCAAAGAAATGTCCGTCAACGTGAAGGAATATTAAAAGAATAAAGTTCAGAGCTGTGCTGTCAATTTTTCCTTTTATTTTTTATAATTTGAGGTTATGTGATATTGTTAGTTGACACCAAATTTATCACTCGTTTCGTTGCATGTCGCTGACATACACTGTCGTGTCAAATGTGATTATTTTTTTTTAATTAAAATAAAATTTCGCCAAGCAACGTTAAGAAATAAAGTCCAGAAAGTTATTAGCACTGGTTTAATTTGAGGTTATGTCATATTTTTGACGGTTTAGTTAATAATAAATTTATCACTTGTTTCATTGTTTGTCACTGTTATACGCTGGCCCGTATTCTGATCATAGCATTAAAGTCGTGTTTAACTACGACAAAGTCATAATTAAAATAAATAAAAGAGACGATGTAGCTTTAAGTCAATTCAATGTGTAAGAGAGTGAGTAAGAGACACTATTTTCTTTGTTTAATTTTGACAGTTCATTCGTGTTGATAAAGCGATTGAAGTTTGCGATAGAAAACAAAAATAACAAGCGAAGGTAACAACAGTTGAAAATCGAATGGAGTGGCGTAAATAAAAATTAAAAAAAAAACAACTCTAGAGTTGTTTCTACGAAGAAAACAAAAAATGATCTATTTTTCGTTAGAAAAGAGCTTATTGGTCATTCCTTTCTATTTCAGTAAAAGAAAAGACGATCGCTTTTACACTAGAATTCAATTGTATGGAAACAATGATGTTACGGGCGACGTAAATTAAAATAAAAGCGTTTTTTTTTTTGTGTATGTATAAGTATCAAAGTTTAAAGGTCAAAAATAAACAAAAACAAAAGGCGATCGATTTTATTGACGAAATTTCAGGAAATTTGTTTACTTCTTTCAAAAAAAGAATAATAGTAATGATAAAACAAAAGACGATCGCTGAAGATAGAAAACAAAAAAAACAAGTGAAGGTAACAACCAACAGTTGAATATCGAAAGGAGTGTCGATGAACAAAACAAAAAACGATTGATTTTTCGTTACAAAAAAAATTGTTGGTCTTTCCTTTATTCGTTCTTCAAAACGAAAATTAAAAAAAAAAAAAAGATAGAAAGCGAACCACCCAGATTCGCGAAACGTCGCGTGAGTACTTTAAACATACATTTGCGCGATCTAAAATTATCTTTCTTTTTCCATTTGACAGTTCAGATGACAGTTAAACTAGATATCACTTGTTTTATTGTTTGTCGCTGTTATATGCTGACTTTTCAAGTGTCAAATTTCACCAATTGCATTTCTGAATTTAATTTTAAAAAAATTACCGTCACTTTATTTAATTTTGACAGTTCCGTGGGCTCACTTGTCAGATGTCATTTTTTTTCTAAATCAAATTCCTCCAACGTTAAGGAAAAAATCTGAAATTTTCTGACATTTTTTGTTTGTTTAATTTTGACAGTTTACTTGACGGTAAATTCAGTTATCACTTGTTTAATTGTTTGCCACTGTCATATGCTGATTTGTCAAGTGTCATTTTTTTTTAAATAAAATTTCGCCGACGTGACGGGATACAATTTAGAAATTACTGCAACTTTTTTTTTGTTTAATTTTGACAGTTTAGTTGACGTTAAATTAAATAAATATGTTGACCTGTGAAATGTTTTTTTTTTTAAGAAAAAGACAGTTACTTAAAATTAATTGGATCGATCATTTATTGAACAAAAAATGAAACAAAAGACGGTCAACTTTTGAAAACAAAAGAATGCGTGCATTTAATAATCAAAAGACGACTTCCATTTATTGAGAAATATTTGCGACGAATGACTAAACAAAAGACAATCGTATAAAACCAATTGGATAGTACATCAAACGAAAAACGAAACAAAAGACGTTCAACTCTTGAAAACAAACGACTGTGTGCATTTGAAAAACAAAAGACGACTTCCATTTATTTAAAATAATTGCGACGAAACAAATGGCAATCGTTTGGAATCGTTTATTAAACGGAAAACAAAAAAAGAAGAAAATCGACTTTTGAAAAGAAAAAGAATGTTTACTTTTGAAAAACTAAAGACGATTTATCTTTATCTAAAATAATTGCGACGAAACAGAAGACGATCGTCTAGAACTAATTGAGTCGTTTATTAAACGGAAAACAAAACAGAAGAAAATGAACTATTGAAAAACAAAAGACGACGACTTCTGTTCATCGAAAAATAATTGCGACGAAACCACGAAACAAGAGACTAATTGTGTCGTTTATTAAACGGAAAACAAATTAGAAGAAAATCAACTTTTCAAAAACAAAAGACGACTTCTGTTCTTCGAAAAATAATTGCGTCGAAACCACGAAACAAAAGACAATCATCTAGAACTAATTGTGTCGTTTATTAAACGGAAAACAAATTAGAAGAAAATCAACTTTTCAAAAACAAAAGACGACTTCTGTTCTTCGAAAAATAATTGCGTCGAAACCACGAAACAAAAGACAATCATCTAGAACTAATTGTGTCGTTTATTAAATGGAAAATAAATCAGAAGAAAATCAACTTTTCAAAAACAAAAGAATATGTGTATTTGAAAAACAAAAGACGACTTCTGTTCATCGAAAAATAATTGTGGCGAAACGACAAAACAAAAGACAATCGTCTGGAACTGATTCATTAAACGGAAAACAAAACAGAAGAAAATCAACTTTTGAAAAGCAAAAGAATGTTTACATTTGAAAAACAAAAAACGACTTCCATTTATCGAAAATTAATTGCAACGAATGACTAAACAAAAGACAATCGCCTAAAATCAGTACATCAAACGAAAAACAAAACAAAAGAAAGACTTTCAGTTCTTGAAAGCAAAAGAATGTGTACATTTGAAAAACAAAAGACAACTTCTATTTATCTAAAATAATTGCGACGAAACAAAAGACAATCGTCTGGAACTGATTGGGTCGTTCATTAAACGGAAACCAAAACAGAAGAAAGTCAACTTTCGAAAAGAAAAAGAATCTTTACGTTTGAAAAACAAAAGACGACTTCTCTTTATCTAAAATAATTGTGACGAAACAAAAGACAGTCGTCTAGAACTAATTGAGTCGTTCATTAAACGAAAAACAAAACAGAAGAAAATCAACTGTTGAAAAACAAAAGACGACTTCAGTTCATCGAAAAATAATTGCGGCGAAACGACAAAACAAAAGACAATCGTCTGGAGCTGATTGGGTCGTTCATTAAACGAAAAACAAAACAGAAGAAAATCGACTTTTGAAAAGCGAAAGAACGTTTACATTTGAAAAACAAAAAGCGACTTCCATTTATCGAAAAATAATTGCGACGAATGACTAAACAAAAGACAATCGTCTAAAACCAGTACATCAAACGAAAAACGAAACAAAAGAATGTGTGCATTTGGAAAACAAAAGACAACTTTTATTTTTTTATTTATCTAAAATAATTGCGACGAAACAAAAGACAATCGTCTGGAACTGATTGGGTTTCATTAAACGGAAAACAAAACAGAAGAAAGTCAACTTTCGAAAAGAAAGAGAATGTTTACATTTGCAAAACAAAAGACGACTTCTCTTTATCTAAAATAATTGCGACGAAACAAAAGACAGTCGTCTGGAACTGATTGAGTCGTTCATTAAACGGAAAACAAAACAGAAGAAAATCAACTGTTGAAAAACAAAAGACGACGACTTCTGTTCGTCGAAAAATAATTGCGGCGAAACGACGAAACAAAAGGCAATCGTCTAGAACTGATTGGGTCGTTCATTAAATGGAAAACAAAACAGACGAAAATCAACTTTTGACAAACAAAAGATGACTTCTGCTGTAATTCGATAAAAATAAAATATGAAGTGAATTAAAGTTCGATTACTGCGCCCTATTGGCATGGCGTTTTAAATCCCATTGTCTTCAAAGTTGCTTGATACGTTTAATTTAATTGCAAGTCACTGAAATACCCTCCAAGGATAAACCCAGAGTGTATTATTTCTGAACGCGTCCCAGTTAAGAGTGTCCCACTCTCGTTGGGCCTGATTGTACACAATTTGTTTTTTGAACGTTACTTTTTCATAATTATTGAAGGACTTTGTAGTCTGCTGTAAATTAACGTTCGAGGCAAATTGTTTTAGAGATGTTTTTTGATACTTAACAACAAATTATTCAATTAAATATGATTGCTGCGTTCTCTGTTTCTATTGTGCTGCGAATTCCATTGTCTTCAGAAGTTGCGTGATACGTTTAATTTCACTTGGAAGTCATTACTTCGTTACACACCCAATAACACTGTTTGCCAAACCTCAAAGTCGTCCGTCAGTCAGTAACGAAGGCGAAATACAAGGAGGGTGTTTGTGAATATTTGTGAATTTTTTTAGTTTTGCAGCAGATGTAATAACAAGTGTAGAAATCCAATCCTGCGTTTAGCTATATTAACTCAACTCAGACATACTTCTACGTCTTCGACGTTTTGTCTTTCAACTTCCACTCTTGTGAATCCATATAAATCAACATTAACACGATTACCTGACGGGTGTGTATCGATTGTGGTCTTGTTTCGTGCGAAAACTTGCGTGCCAGTTATTTGCAAACAGCGACGCCTGACGTCGTCGAATTCTTCGTCGTTCGTCGAACAGACTTCACGTGTTAGATGTTCAACCTTTACCAGAGTATAAATAAGAAGGATGAGGGTGAAAAGGAGCTGGACGTGATCGGGCACGACAGGTTCTGCCAGGAGAGGCCCTCGCGTTCGAGCTCGCGACGCAAGAAAAAAATGGCGAGACGGACGCGGAGCGTCGCAGAATTCGACCAGTTGGACGCCACGCAAAAACGGGCGGCCTTCAAGCACAGCAGAAGTCGCAGCTCCGAGCAGAACGGGAAGAAGGGGTTGCTATCGCCGCAGAAATCCGGGGATTCCTTGACTAAAGTTTTCTTTTCTAAACGGTACAGTATTCCATTTTTAAATCTGCATTGATGCAGGAGACCGAATCGTCCTGCTATAAATCAATTGTTTATTTATAATGGGGCGGTTTCCTACTAGCCTTAAAAACCTTCTCTAAAATGGAATACTACAAAACAACTCGTTTGTTTTTGTTTTTATATGTAGGTAGGTTCTCGGCTTAACTTTAATCAATTCGTTAATTAATTAACGTGTGGCTGAAGGTGTGGACTTCAGACCCCCTGTGGATGGGCGAGTTTTCAACACATAATTAGTTTTTTTTTTTTTTATTTGCAGAAGTAACAGCCCCAAACACGAATACAGTGCTTTACGTTTGGATGGTGGCCCTGAAAGAAGCAAGTTAGATAAAGAAATCAGAGATGGTGCTTTCGCAACTTGTTCTCAATATCTGGCGAATAACGAGCGTTATGAATTGCAAACTCATTTGGGACGTATTGGTTCAAGATCCGACAAGAATTGGTAAGTGGGTGAACACTTTCGATTTTATTTAAAAACCTTTCAGTTCAGTTTGAAACTGAAAAACCTCAAATACTTATAGCGTTTTCGACTGATTGCTCTAGAGCAATCTCAAATTATTTCCATCTTGTTTTAACCTCTTGTAATAACATAGGATAGAAATACTCTCAGAGTGCTCTGGAGCAGACAGTCGAAAACGCTATTAGATATGTTTTATAAATTAAATTCGACTTCCTTCAAAATAGTAATCTTTTGCATTTCATTCTATTGTAATTTGAAATAACGTTCAGATGTGAGTTGGCCTTTTGATATTTTGTACTTAGAGCGAGTATACAAGAGCGCCATCTTTTGATTGTCAACGAAAGCTCGAATGAAAACGAAGCGGCATCTACTGGTTATTAGACCGACTTATTTGGTTTATTTATTTATTTTTTTTAATATAATGTAATTCAGGATTTGCGTATTTTTTTCGTCTGTTTTTACGGGGGTTGTACACGAGCTACTTCCCGTGATGGGGAAGGTCAATAAAAAATGTCACTTGTCATCAATGAAGTAAGAAATGAATTTGCAGTTTGCAATTTGCAATTTGTCACTGTTTCTTTTGTTTTTCATTTTAATTTATGAATCTACCGAATTGTGCTCTAAAATCGATTGTCTTTTGTTTTTATTATTACTTAATATGTATTTCTTGAAATTTTGTTTATATGTTTTCTTAGTTTTGTCACCATTCCTCTCAGTTTGTTTTTAAATTTAATCTACATTTATTCTATTTATTATTGTGCTGTAAAATCGATTGTCTTTTATTTTTTTTTTTTTCAAATTTTGGTATTCTTTAAAAATTCTACCGTTTCTTCTCCTTTGCTTTCTCATAGTTCTTTTATTTTTTTTTTATAATTAGTCTGTTAAATTGCATTATAAAATCGATTTTCTTATGTTATTATTATTATTTAAAAAAAATTTATTACTTATTTTTAGAATTTTTCTTCTCAGATTTTTTAAAAAATTTGTTAGTCTACTGCATCGTATTTTTTAAAAATTCTCGTCATTTTGATTTTTTTTTAATCACTAATTTATTAAATTGTGTTGTGAAATCGATTGTTTTTATTATTTAATTTTTTGAATTTTATAATTTCTTTTTTGAATTATTATTATTTTGCTTTCTTTGTTTGTTGTCGTCTTTCCTCCCATTTTTTCTTCAAATTTATTCATTAATCTACTGCATTGTTTTGCAAAACGGAAATCGATTGTCGAAAAAAAATTTTTAGAATTTTATTATTTTGTTTTCTTTGTTTTGTCACCTTTCCTCCCAGTTTCTTTTAAATTTATTTATTAATTTAGTGCATTGTGTTGTAAAATCGAAATATTTTTTTAAAATTCTACTATTTCGTCTTTTTAATTTATTAAATTGTCTTGTGTTTTTATTATTCCTTAAATTTTATTATTTCGTATTTTTTTAAAATCCTATTACATATTTCGTTTTCTTTGCTTTCTCATCGTCCTTTTCATTTTTTTTATTATTAATTTACTGAATTGTGTAGTAAAATCGATTATCTTTTGTTTTATTTTTTGAATTTTTATTATCGTTTTCTTTGTTTTGTCGAGTTTCCTACTAGTTTTTTATTAATCTACTGAATTGTGCTGTAAAATCGATTGCCTCTTGTTTTTATGATTTTTTTAAATTCTATTATTTCTGTACTTTTTTAATTGTCCTATTTCGTCTTCTTTGCTTTCTCATCGTTCTTTTATTTTATTTTTTTTTAAATTATTACTTTATTAAATTGTGTTGTAAAATCGATTGTCTTTTGTTTTTACTATTTCGTATTTTTTAAAAATCCCATTACTATTTCGTTTTTTTTTATTTGCTTTCTCATCGTCCTTTTCAATTTTTTTTTTGAAATTATTGTTTTATTAAATTGTGTTGTGAAATCGATCGTCTTTTGTTTGTTTTTTTTTTTTTTAATTATTTTTTGAATTTTATAATTTCTTTTTTTGAATTTTTATTATTCTGTTTTCTTTGTTTTGTCATCTTTTTTCTCAATTTTTAATTAATTTACTGAATTGTGACATCCATTGTCTTCTACTTCCATGATATTTTTCTTTTTACTTCTAGAATTTGCTTTCTCGTCGTTCTTTGTTTTTTGTTTTGTCACCTTTCCTTCCAGTTTTTTTTTTTTTAATTTATTAATCTAATGCATTGTCCTGTAAAATTGGAATCGATTGTCTTTTGTTTTTATTATTGTGTAAAGTTTATTATTTCGGTATTTTTTTAAATTCTTCTTTTGGTTTCTCATTCGTTCTTTTAATTTTATTAAAATTATCAATATATTAAACTGTGTTGTAAAGTCGATTGTCTTTTGTTTTTATTATTTCTTAAATTTTACTATTTCGTATTTTTTTAAAAATCCTATTACTTATTTCGTTTTATTTGCTTTCTCATCGTCCTTTTCAATTTTTTTTAATTATTATTTTATTAAATTGTGTTGTGAAATCGATCGTCTTTTGTTTTTTTTTTTTATTATTTTTTTGAAATTTATAATTTCTTTTTTTAATTTTATTCTGTTTTCTTTGTTTTCCTCCCAGTTTTTCTTTTAAATTAACCCACTGGATTGTGCTTCAAAATCGTCAAAAATTGTCTTTTACTTTTATTATTTTTCATTTTATTTCGAATTTTTTTTAATTTCGAAAAAAATATTTATTTTTAGAATTTTTATTATTTTGTTTTCTTTGTTTTGTCACCTTTCCTAACAGTTTTTTTTTTTTTAATTTATTAATCTAGTGCATTTTGTTGTCAAATCGAAATCGATTGTCTTTTGGTTTTGTTATTTTGTAAATTATTTCGTCATCTTCTTTTCCTTTTTTTTTTAATTATTAATTTATTAAATTGTGTTACAATATCGATTGTCTTTTGTTTTTATTATTCCTTAAATTTCATTATTTCGTTTTTTTTTTTTTTGAAATCCTATTACATATTTCGTTTTCTTTGCTTTCACATCCTCTCTATATATTTTTTTTTAATTAATATTTTATTAAATTGTGTTGTGAAATCGATCGTCTTTTGTTTTTTTTTTTTTATTATTTTTTGAATTTTATAATTTTTTTTTTAAATTTTTATTCTGTTTTGTTTTGTTCTTTTATTATTATTATTATTAAAAGCGAGAACAATTCTCCATGCGATCTGTTTACCAAGCGAGCAGCAACAAGACTGCCACGTACTTTTAGTCGGGCAGCTTACAATGCGCAAGGTTTGGGGTGGGAAGAAGAATCACATGTTTCTGATAGGCGAAAAGCAGAGTAAATAGAGTGAAGAGAGCTAATAAACGAACATGGCTGGCTTAGAAAGATTAATAGTGACGTGTAGAGTGAAATTTGCCTCTTTAAAAAAAAAAATATATATATATAATTTAAAACTTTTTTATTGTAAAAGTCAATCTTGAGCGGCTCGCATTTGATTAAATAAACAGAAACTCGTTGCATTAAAAACTAGATGTATTTTCGCCTTGATTGTATGGTGTTATCTCTTTTTTCCTTTTTTTCCACTGTCGCCAACCTCATTTTTCATTTGTCACTAACTTCTTTCTTCTGCTTTGCACAGCAATGCTGTATTATTGTCTTTTGGCATTAACCATTTCAGACAGTCACTTTTTAAGTTTTGTAGCTGGATCTTGTTCAGCACAAACAACCATGGCTAATGGTAGGATTTGAACCTACGCCATCGAGCGACACGACTTCCAAAGTCGGCCATACTAACCGCCAAACCAATCAACGACCCTGTCACTAATTTAAATTCTAAATTGCATCTAACATTGTCTTAGTTATTATTCCCGACATGTCTCTGCATACAGATACTTATTGTATTTCTCTATTTTGCGTTTGTAATGAACTTAAATTTATTAAATGAAGAGTATCGGGTGAAAGCAGGATAGATCCATTACGTAAAGTTTTTGGAAAACTTGCTAACATACAAAGTGGTCAAGAATCATTGTTTGAGTTGGCAATGCTGAATTATATTCTTAAATGGTATGTACAACTGGAGTCAGGGTTGCCAATGTGGGCGATTTATCGCCGTTTAGGCGATTTTTAAGTAAAACTTGGCGACCAAAAATTTTCTTTTGTCCATTTAAAATGCGTTAGTGGGCGATTCTTACTTTTGAATTTGGCGACTAAAAATTTTTATCTTCCATATAAAATATACGCATTGGGCGATTTTATTCTGAAATGTTTGCGACAATACGTTTGACAAAGTTGGCAACTCTGACTGGAGTAACCTACTGGTTGTAATCGCCTTGACACTGAGCCGTCACTTTACAAGCGCCATTTGACAATTCAGATTCAAATTGTTATTCCAAATATAAATCTACAAACTTGTCGCTGTTTAGGTTACGTCAAATAAACTAACAAACAACAATCCGGTTGCAGTGTTGCAAATGGTCGGATAAAAAAAATGCTCTTAATTGTATTGCCAATTCAAGCTGTAATTCTTGACCACTTTGTAGTTTTTGAAAATTTTATTTTCCTTACGACTAACTTCGTTTTCCCCCTTCAGTGATAATGCCGTTCAAAAGCTGCATTTAAGCTTCGGCACTATAATCTCAATTTCGAAGAAATTCTCCCTCCCCCCCTCCCAACACCTTATAAATTACTTAAGATAAGAATATCTTTTTACTTCAACATATAAAATAATGATTTGTATGATTATGATTAATTAATTAATTTATTTAGAATGTTAGAGGTGAATTAATAGATGGCGTCACTAGATCCAGTCACAAAATAACTAAGTTGGTAACATTGCATAATGACATTTGCCGAATTAATTATTTGAATTATACTAATTTCGTGTGGTGCGTTTAGGTTTGTGATCGAAGATAAATCATTGAAGGCCGATAGATTATTAACTGTGGTACCGTTACCGTCGACATGTCCGATACAGCCGTCCACTCTAACGAAAGAAACGGTTTTATCCCTATTCCGAAGTTTACAACATCCGTACATCCACCCGGTGCTGGACGTGGAATTTTGGGAAATCGGCGCAGCCCTTGTCAGTCCGTTAAATCCATCCGGTAGCTTAAGAGACATCATTTATGGTTGTATGTGGCACGATGACTACGAGAAAAAATACAAGACGAAAGGAGAGGGTTTACCTTTAAAGCAGGTTTGTGTCGGCAGTAGAATTTTATTCATGTTCATATTATTTATAATATCGTACTACATTTGATTTATTAGGTGCAGTGTTTGGGTCGGCAGATTCTCGAAGCTTTATTGTTCCTGAGAAACCGACAGTTTCCCCCCTTTTATCACCTGCATGCGGGAAATATTATTATACAAAATGGTGTCGCCAGACTTGCCGGATTAGAAAACCCTCTGTTCGGTTTGCTACCCCGTCCTCCAAGCGCACCCGAAATCCTCGCCTTTGGCTATTTACTATATGAAGTGACTCTCGGTTATGAACTACTGGCGCCCCCTAGTCCTGCACACTTGGAACTTGAGCTCGACAGAGCCCCAAGAGTTGCAGACGTTTTAACCTTGATTTTTCAAAGTTCGAGGCTGCCAAGCATCGAGGATGTTTTATGTTGTGATTTGTTTCGGGGCGTCGAGCTGAGAGAGTTGAGGGGAGCCGGTGGGGCGCAGAGTTTGACGATGCCGGGCGATGTTCTGGAGTTGCTGAATGTGGTTAAGTACATGGCGATTCCTCCACCCATAAAAAGGTAGGCACTTCAATCCCTTAACTTTTATCTTTATAATATTTGCGCATGTTTTATTGTCGACAGTCACCAATATTTTAATGACTTGGAACCTTGGTTTGCATGACTTTTTGTGTAAGTTGATTTCACTGATTTGTAGTAAAAGCTTACTGGAAACTCTGTAGTTTACCCAAAGTAGAAGGAATGTTAGAATATTTTATATTAGAAAAGTTTGTGTGTAGTTAGTTCTTTCGAACATCGAGACCATTAAAAAGACCTTGACGTGGTTGCTTATCTGATATGATATTCATCGCATAATAGAGTTCTATATGCAGAGTGAAGAAATGAAGTTTAGAATCAGTCAACCAAACAAAAGTGAATTGCTTTCTTTATCAATGGATTTAGCTTCTTTTGTTGGCCAAACTGCCACTTCATGTTTTTTTTTTATTACTCTCTATAAAGAACTGTAAAATTAAGTGCACCTCGAGTGTGTAAATCGCATTACAAGGATTCAAAATTTTTTAATATATTTTGTCTTTTCAAAAAATATTCATAACCATCAGATATACTGTTTTAATCTAAGCTTCGTTTGCTATTTTCATTATAAAAAGCGAAATGTAAAAAAAAGCTCGTATTTAGACCAGAGAGACTGTGCATACAGAAAATAATTTCTGAACGCACCCCAGCGTGTTTATGATAACTCCGCCTTTTTGACTATCAACTGCAATTTTTTTATTGACTTTTGTTTTCTCTATTTACGTAAATAAATGATTAGAATGAATTTTAAATTATAACAATTTTATACAACGCGTATGTCGTTCAAAATTTATGACGTCACTTAGGGTGCGTTCGAAAATTATACCTTCGAGTACATCTCGGACGTCTGTAATCGCATTTCTCTCACTCACGATTTTTAACTTATTTTATATCGCGTTCGTCTGTTGCAAGATAACTTTTGTTTACATCAGTTCCATGATAGTAGTGGGCGAATTGTTCACTTCTCACATTTAAGTGAAGCCAATTTGACACTAAATTTGACATAAAAATTATTACTCCTATTAAATTTCTTTGTTTACAACGCTGTCAAATAGCTTTGCGAAAATTTATCGTCATATTTTCTGTCAAATTGAAAACCTTAAGGTGTGGAAAGTTCACTGGCGTCGTGGAAATAATGTGAACACAGTTAATTTAGGGTTAATTTCTTATTATTTTATTAAGTAACTTTAATTAATAAATACTTGGTCATTTTTTTAAATTTTTATGCATAAGAATAAAAAGAATTAAAATGGACCGAGTATTTATTCAAAAACATTGACTAAATTAACCGCACTGGTTAGAAAAATAAAAACAATTTACTTTAATAAATAACAAGAAACAACTGGCATCCTTATTCACTTGTTTTCTGATATATCTTCAAAAAATACGTAATTATTTCATTAGAACATTTTTCGAATTTCGTGCTTGAGTCACTTTTAAAATTACAAAAAAAAATTAGAACAAAGTAAGACAAACAATCAAGGTCATAATAAGTAAAAATAAAAACTTAAAATTTAAATAATAATTGTTAATAAACATTCAAGATGTAACATTAATTCAAAAGAAACAAGAAAAGAAGACAAATGACAATCATAACACTGTATTTCCGGAAGTAAAAGAAACTAGAATTTCGTCAAGAAATTTCTTAATTTGTGAAAAATAACACACAATTAAAAACAAGAAATGAGGAACGTTTTTAACGATTTGAAAATCAAAATTTTAAAAAATTTCAATTTATGAGTAAAATAAGAAAAACAAATGACGACTCGCGCAAGAGCGAAGAACAAATAAAAACAAAAATATTTTTGACTCTTGGAAAAATGTATCGAAATGGAAAGTGGTAAAAAGAAATAAGGATAACGTCGAAGGAAAAGAGCAAAAAGAAAAACAAATGACGATCGTAAGCGAAGGGAAAAAGACGGTAAAGCAAATGATGTTTGCGAAAGAAAACGAAATAATTTCAGAATATACACAAAAAAGGAAAAAAAAATTATTAATTTGGAAACTACTGCGAGACATTATTAAAAAAAAAATAATAATAAATATTCAAGGCAATAGTAATTTGAAATTCACGAAGAAACAGAAAAGAAAAAGGACAGAAAACTGAAAAGAAATTGCTAATTTCTGAAAAATAATAAACGCATAATTAAAACTTAAAATAATCATAAATAAAAACAAAAAAGAAGAACATTTTTGACCCTTGGAAAATTGTATTAAAAAACGAAGAAAGAGAAACGATAACTTCAAAAGGAAAAGAAAGAAAAAATAGAAAGAGAAACAAACGACGAACGTATTTTTTACAAAGGAAGAAACAAAAGCAAACGTCGATCGTAAATTTTAGGAAAAAAAAGAGATAGGAAAGCAAATGACGATCGCTCATCACGTTTAAGAAAGAAAAACTGTCGATCGATCATCATGTTTACGAAAGAAAAGCTGACGATCGATCATCATGTTTACGAAAAGAAAAAAGATAGAAAAGCAAATGACGATCGATCATCACGTTTACGAAAGAAAAAGAAATAATTTCAGAAAACATGAAGAAAAGAGACACAAAAAATGATTAAGCTAAAACCATTGTGAGATATTCTTTCAAACAATAACAGAAAATTCAAAAAGTGAGCAGAATATTCGAGGACGAATTTCAAACAAACAAATGACGATCACAAAAAAAGTCAAAACGGAGGGAAAAATTTGAGCGCGAAATTCAAACTTAAAGACAGTCACCCAAACAAATTCATTTTTATTTATTATTACACGTCAAATCGGGATACAATTTTTTCTTCAAAAAAATTTGAAAATTAATGGTTGGTAACATTTATTTTTCTCGATCAGTGTTGCCAACTAAAGGGATAAATCTCTTTAATAAGGTTTTTCTTCAAATCATTAGGGGTTGAGGGATTTTTTTCATTTTCGACAAGTTGCTTGAGTAGTTCATTTTCTATTTTTCTTCTCTACATTTTGATACTTGTGAAAAAACATAGATGGCGTTAGTGAAATAGGTGAAATAAGCCAGTTTTTTTTTAAGAAATCATCTGCGTTTCCTAATTGGGTCAATGTGGCATACTTTTAGTAATTTCTTTTCTATAATTTGCTGCAAAATAAAAATATAATCATACTATATAGTCGCAATTAACGCAATTAGGAAAAGCAAGTCTACGAAATTTCTCCCAAAAAATGTAGAGTTGTAGCAGTTTAAAAAAAAGTCGTCGATGACGTCATATCTGATGCTTCGTCAATGAAATTTTTCTCTCAAAATGTGGAGAGAAAAAATAATGAAATCGACCTGTTCGAGCATATTCGTCCAAAATCCACATTTCCAAAAATACTGCATTTATTTCAGACTCTAGCGCACTGTATAAAAAGTAAGGACATGACGAAGTTAAGAAACAAAAAATGTCGCTAGCGCCATCTACTTAAATATATTGAATTTTAAAAATTTAAAAATTTATTTAACGAAGAATTTATTTTTTAATTTGACGGTATTTATAATGAACGAACGAGAAAACCCTCAAGAGAGGGTGGCACCATCTATTAACAAAAGAGAGTAGCGCCATCTATTTAAATAACTACGAATCATTTTTGTTGAATTTTTAAATTTTTTTATACGTGAGGTATTTGTAATAAACGAACGAGAACACCTTCAAGAGAGGGTGGCGCCATCTGTTAACAAAAGAGAAATGTCGCTGGTAGCGCCATCTATTTAAATAACTACGAATCATTTTTGATTAAATTTTCAAAAATTTTTAAAATTTGTTTAACGAAGAATTTTTTTTTAAGAAGTGACGGTATTTATAACGAACGAACGAGAAAACCTTCAAGAGAGGGTGGCGCCACCTATTAACAAAGGAGATGTGTCGCTAGTAGCGCCATCTACTTAAATAACTACGAATCATTTTTGATTAAATTTTTCAAATTTTTAAATTTATTTAACGAAGAAATTATTTTTTTAAACGCCTGACTGTATTTATAATGAACAAACGAGAAAACCCTCAAGGGAGGGTGACGGCATCTATTAAAAAAAGAGAAATGTGGCTAGTAGCGCCATCTATTTAAAATAACTACGAATCATTTTTGATTGAATTTTTAAAGTTTTTAAATTTATTTGAATAATATTTAATGAAAAAATTATTTTTATAAAGGCGTGACGGTATTTATAATAAATGAATCAGGAGAGGGTGGCGCCATCTATTAACAAAAGAGAAATGTCGCAGGTGGCGCCATTTATTTAAATAACTACGAATCATTTTTGATTGAATTTTTAAAGTTTTTAAATTTATTTAAATAATATTTAATGAAAAAATTATTTTTGTAAAGGCGTGACGGTTTTTCTAATAAACGAACGAGAAAACCCTCAAGAGAGGGTGGCACCATCTATTGACAAAAGAAAAATGTCGCTAGTAGCGCCATCTATTTAAATAACTACGAATCATTTTTGATTGAATTTTTAAATTTATTCGACGCAGATTTTTTTTAAGGCGTGGCGGTATTTATAACGAACCAACGAGAAAACCCTCAAGAGAAGGTGGCGCCATCTATTTAAATATCTACGAATAATTTTTCAATTAAATTAAAAAAAAAATTTGTGTCAATTTAGTTATTTAACGAAAAAGTTATTTTTGTAATGGCGTAGCGATATTTATAATAAACGAATGAAAAAAAAAACCTTAAAAGCGCCATCTATTTAATTATTTATCTACTAATCATGTGTTAATTGAATGTTTCTTTTATTTTTCAATTTGTATCTACAAGTAAATAAGCTCTGTTTTGGATTAAGCTTACGGAGCTAAGTAAATAAACGAGAGAGAATTAAAAGAATCGACAGTTTTAGTTTCTGCTAAAAATAAAAGTTTACGTGGCGTCATCTAGTTTTCTTAATTGTAATTTCTAGTTTCACGCCTTCGGTTATCCAACAAGGAAATTATTTTTATAAGGGAATGACGGAATTTTTAATAGAGAAGCGAGGATAAAGTTCTTAGAAGTCACTAGCGCCATCTGTTTAAATATCTGTGAATTATTTAATCCAATTCAAATTTTCTTTTCTATACATATTTCAATTTGTATCTGAATGAATGAATGAGAGAGAAAGAGAAAGTTGAAAAGAAACGGCAGTTTACAGTTTTGGCTAACTTAAATTACAATTATGTAAATATTTGGGGGCACCATCTATGATTTACTTTTTAAACGATGTATTTAAAAAAATTTATAAAATTTTATTTTTTAAGCAGCTCAGTCACGAACTTCGTAATATTGAAGATTCAATTCGTTTTTTATGTATAAACAAAAAAAAATAACGAAATTTCATAAAACTGTCAGTGAAAGCGCCATCTGCATTCGCTTCTTTTAAATGTGCGATTGATGCACTAATTAAAATTATTTTTTGTTTCTCGTTTTTTAAATATTCATGTATTTGTTTATACTATATGTTTAATTGCTATACAAACAAATATTCGATAGCGTTCTCTAAGTAAATATCCTTTGGAGGCTCTGAAATAATTTTCTGAAAAGGAAAAAACTGTCTTCTTTTATGAAATGCATGATTCATGTTCACTTTAGCTTAGAAACAAGACACCCTATTTGTTGCACTGCTTTCAAATTGCTGATAGATTGAATTTGCACTTTGCCAAGCGTAGTTTAGATAGTTTAAATCTAGAGAGAAAAGAGAATAGTTTAGTCCGTTAAATTTTTTTTTAGAAAAGACGTAGCTTTGGTTATGGAACGTAGAACACTAGAAGACATACTAGAAGAGGAAGACATGCTCGAAGACGATTCAGTGTCGATAGAGTTTGCTACCTTGCGGTAGTAGGATTATAGCATTCTTTAGTCGAAAGATGTGAGAGAAATTGAACAAAAAAATCGAGCTGTGTATAAATGCTTAGGTAAATAGTGAGCCAAAATCATTGGACCAACATAGCAGAAAAAGAAAGTATATTTTCATTAAATCTCCTTCTAGTTCGTGTGAACAATCGCAATCAAAAGTAACTTCGCAGAGAGAGAGTTCATGCCTAAAACAAGTTTACACACTCCTTTTTCATATATTTTTAACTGAAGCAATAAATCTGTTAGTCTTATGAAATACATAATTAATTGTTAATTGAGGGCGAGTGCGAATGGTACTTGCCCTCAATCTGTTATTTTTTAGTAGCTTTTTATGTATGTATAGAAGTTAGAGTTTTTAAAATAATTCCTTTAGTGTGCCGTCCCCCTGTTCTGAAAGCTGGCAGCAGTTTTATGAGTTGTTTCGAACATATCCTATACCGTCCTCGTCGAGCGCAATCTATCTTCAATCGTCAATTCATTTTTCTATTTGATTCTAGCTTCCAGAGAGGTAGGAAATGCAAGCGCTTGAAATGCAAATCAAAATTTAACTCTATCAGTACCGTCAGAGGCAGAACGTACATTCAAATTACGTGTGACAATCACAGTCTAGTTTCATAAGCAATATTTGATCTGTCGTGCGTATGTTTGTGCAAGAAACAGTTCCGAATAAATATTTCAACGAAATGCGATGGCTTTTATTTGATGGGCCCCTAAGAATAGAAAAACACAGGGTGGAGTTAGTAGTTTCTTTATTGGAATAATTAAAGGAATTATCAAAAAATAGTTTTGTGTACCATTGGATTAAGAAGTTTTGGTTAAAAAAGAATTAAAAATTGTAAAAGAAAAATGGAGAAATTTTATGTACTTAAAAAATATAGGTTATGTGGCATTTGCAAACGAACATCATAAAAAAGTCTGGCGTTACTTTTTTAAGTTGAATAAATTAAGTAGAGATGTCGCCACTTGAGAAGAACCTGTGGGCGGAGCTTATCTGCTTACGTCGCTTACGTAGTACAGGTCACGTGATATGTCGTGGGCGGAACTTACCCACTTAGGTTATAATTTTTTTTTTTTTTCAATTTAATATTTAATGATTTTAGAGTCAAAAGACTTATCTGTGGTATCCCACAGCATATTTTTTTCTCTTGTTTTTGGGCCATAAAGTTTTTTTTTTTTTATAAAATGTCAAGGGCTGGGGTCAAAACTTTTTAATTCAATAGTAGTACATATATAGTTTGTACTTTCTTTTTAACTACAATTTTTTTTTCTGCAATGCAAATGTAATACTGTCTGTTTTATTTGAAAAAATAACATCATGGCACTTTCAGTAATATCCTAAAAGGTTTTTCCGACTTAAATTAAAAGCTGTTTAAGAAGAATACTAGTCGAAGAAATTAAAAAAAATATACATGAAGCTGTGCTTCGTGTTATTTGTAGGTTGTTACTATTCGTAAGTAATAAAATGTTATCTTTCTACAATTTTTTTTTTGTTTTTAGGAAATGACCACAACCGGTTTTGTCTATAAAGTATATTCTCAAGTGACTTATAACCTAAAAAAAAATTGTTGCAAATTGGTTTTGATTGCAGTGGATTCTTCGAGCATCCTCTGTACACCTGTTTCGGCCCTATTTGGGGCCTCGTCAGCAGAAGCTTAGCTCGAGACTTTCACTGCAATCAAACCGCCCTATCCAAGGTTATTTGCGATCGCGATGTAATAGGAACGAATAGTTTCAATCGCGACATCCTGCGATCACTTTTTGAGCTAACATTACATTAGAAATGATAAATTGCAGCCAGTTTGCTCCTTAATAAGTCATTCTAGACAAGGCAGCCAAGCGTGCTATCAAAGCACATTGAAAGATTTAGAATATTTTGTTTTGTTTGATTGCAGTGGATTCCTCGAGCATCCTCTGTATAGTTGTTTCGGCCCTATTTGGGACCTCGTCAGTAGAGCGTAGCTCGATACTTCCACTGCAAACCAAACCGACAGGTTGACAGCTACGTATAGATGACGATCGTCACAAATAAGCCAAATTAAGACCGCCCGCAAATTATAGCGCAAACAAAATGGAAGTTTCCTTTCAACGCTTTGAACTATTTAAATTCTTGATTATTTTGTAGAAGCTTAATTTCTGGATTTTATTTTTTATTTATTTAAAAGTAGAAGTTTTCTTTCAACGAGTAGGAAACTGTAGTGAATTGATTTTTATTACTGCATAGAGATAGCGCTTTGAACCATTTAATTTGTTAATTATTTTATTGAAACTTAATTTCTAGATTTTATTTCTTATTTATTTAAAAGTAGAAGTTTTCTGTTTTATTTATTTAAAAAATAGCAGTTTTCTTTCAACGAGTAGGAAACTGTATAGAATTATTTTTATTACTGCATAGAGATGGCGCCTTGAACCATTTAATTTGTTAATTATTTCTGCTACATATTTCGATGGTATTTTTCGATGTTTTTCGAAAATATTTTTCATTCATTTTTTATCGTTTCCATTTTTATTTTGCTTACGCTTTTCCATTAACGTAGCGATTGTCATTTGTTTTTCCTTTTTTCATTTGTGAATTTCATTTTGAATACGTAATTTTTATCAATTGTTTCTTTTTTAATTTTTAATTACATTCTTTATGCTTTTTTTTATTTTTGATTGTGTCTCTCGATGGTGAATCATTCATTTTTGTTTTCATTATTTCTGTTTGTACGTAATTGTTGCGATTGTCATTTGTTTTCCTTTTTTTTCTTTTTGCAGATCAAATATTAAATGTTTATTATTATTTATTTTTTCGATATTTATTTTTTTATTACGATTGTCAATTGTTTTTTCTTTTTACTTCCTCTAGGAACTTTTCTTTTCCATTTGTCATTCTTCTCTGTTTTTGATTATTTACATTTTTTTCCTTTGTTTCTCTCTTTCCGTAATTGTTGGGATTGTCATTTGTTTTCCTTTATCCTTTTCTTTATCTGTGAATTTCATTCAGAATTTTTCCTATTAATTTATTGTTTTTGAGCTTTACTTTACGATCGTCGATTGTTTTTCTTACTTTCGTTAGGAACTTGTTTTCGCATTTCAGTTGTGTTTGCGGCGGTCGAAAATGCCTTTCATTCTTTTTTGTCTTTGGCTTTTGATTGTTTGCTTTGTTTTCTTTTTTATTTAAAAGTGGAAGTTTCCTTTCAACGAGTAGGAAACTGTAGTAAATTGATTTTAGTTACAACATAGAGAAGGCGCTTTGAACCATTTAATTTGTTAATTATTAATAGAAACTTAATTTCTGGGTTTTATTTTTTATTTGTTTAAAAAGTAGAAATTTTAACTCCGGAATTATTTAATAGAAGCTTAATTTCTGGATTTTCTTTTTTATTTAAGTTTCCTTTCAACGAGTAGGACACTGTAGTGAATTGATTTTTATTACTGCATAGAGATGGCGCCTTGAACCATTTAATTTGTTAATTATTTCTGCTACATATTTCGATTGTATTTCTCGATGTTTTTCAAAAATATTTTTCATTCATTTTTTATCGTTTCCATTTTTATTTTGCTTACGCTTTTCCGTAAACGTTGCGATTGTCATTTGTTTTTCCTTTTTTCATTTGTGAATTTTTGTTTTGTTTTTTTTTTTGGCCACAAATTCCCCAAGCTCTTAGAGCTTATCGGGAAGGGGTGGGTGGTAAAAAAGGCTAGAATCAGATTTAGAAACGCAGAAAACAAAAGAAGAGCGACGGTTTTCGTCAGGCGGAAGAACAAGACTACCGCCAATCAAAAGAACGAACGAATTGTTGAAAAATCAAAAGACTAATACAGGACACAAAAGACTAATGCAATGTGATGTGGTTAATTCAAAACAGAAGATATGAAAGGCAACTGAAACAAACGACAGTGAGATTAGAATTTAAAAGAAAAACAGAAAACAAAAGATCAACTGTTTTCATCGGGAGAAAAACAAAAGACTACCAGTAATCAAAGCAAAACAAAAGACTACCAGTAATCAAAAGAAGAATGAACTGATGGAAGATAAAAATGCCAACGTAAGACAATTAAGAATAACGTAATGTAGTTGATTCGAAAACGAGATACAAAAGAAAACCGAAACAAATTACAATGAGGTTAGAATTAGATTGAAAAAAAACAGAAAACAAAAGAAGACCGACGGTTGTCGTCGAGCGGAAAAACAAAAGACTACCGGCAATCAAAAGAAGAACGAACGAACTATTGAAAAATCAAAAGACTAACACCAGACACAAAAGAATAACGTAATGTGTGGTTAATTCAAAAAGAAGATACAAAAGAAAACTGAAACAAACGACGACGAGGTTAGAATTATGCTTAGAAAAACAGAAGACAAAAGAAGATCGACGGTTTTCATCGGGTGGAAAAACAAAAGACTACTCGTAATCAAAAGAACAACGAAGTGTTGGACAATTAAAAGACCAACGCAAGACAAACAAGAATAACGTAATGTGGTTGATTTAAAAATAAGATACCAAACAAACTACAATGAGGTTAGAATTAGATTTAAAAAAAAAACAGAAAAGGAAAGAAGATCGACGGTTTTCCTTGGGCGGAAAAACAAACGACTACTAGCAATCAAAAGAAGAATTGTCGGAAAATCAAAAGACTAACACAAAGCAAAAAAATAATGTAAATGTAAAGTGATTTATTCAAAAAGAAGGTACAACAGAAAAATGAAACAAACAACGACGTGATTAGAATTAGATTTAAAAGAAGCAGAAAACAAAAGAAGATCGGTTTTCAACGGGCATAATAACAATGAAAAGAAGAAGCTATGAATGAAGTTAAAAGGAAAATCCCCCCCAAAAAAAAATCTTTACACAAACAATATCGAAGAAAGAAAGGTGAATAAAAAAGTGAGGTTTAAAAAACCATGAACTGTTGGAAAATCAAAAGAGTGACACAAGACAAAAGAATAACGTAATATGAAACAAACAACAATGACTTTAGAAACAGATTTAGAAAGACAGAAAACAAAAGAAGATCTCAAAACTGGACAGGTCGGTTTGGTCTAAATAGGCCCAAAGCAGCTGTATGTCCAGAGGATGCTCGAGGAATCCGCTGCAATCAAAACTGACTTGCAACAAAATTTTTAAAATCTTTCAATATGCTTTGACAGCACGTTTGGCTGTTTGTATGGGAGAATCAATCTTTTTATAATGAGATACCTACAGCTTTAAATAAAGACGTAGGTTTTGAGACACCCTGTATACGTACAACTTGATGATATTCTTAACGCTCCGAAATATCCGAAGTCTGTTAATTGTTATTAGCAGACTTCGGACATATCGAAGCGTTGCCATGGTTACGTAATACGAGGGCCATTCGTTACGACATAGCCATGGCAACGCTCCGAAATGTCCGAAGTTTGATTATTAGATCATAAATCGCTTGAAAATGTCTTCACAAACGAAACCGGTTGTGGAGTTCTTAATTTAAGTCGATTTTGCTGTAGACGATACCTAATTAGTTGTAACAAACAGTGTGCATAAAAAATTGTATAAAGCGCTTCCCATCAAATTCGCAAAACTTGCGAACTATTTCAAAAACAAATGAATTCAATCAATTGTATACTCAATTTTGTCCAAGTAGTTAATCACCCAATCGTTTTATATTTTAAATTGTTTACTTTTATTAATTTGTGTTTTGTTTTTGTAATTTTAAAATATCGCTTATTTGAATTTAATAATTAATTGTTGAGTAATAATTACCTCGATTTTAATCGTGTGATTAATAAACGAAAGTTTAATTTATTTTTTTTTAAATATATTTTACTTCGGCAACGCAAGAAAAGAATTAAGTTTTGACAACGATGCGGACCAATTATTCAGGCATACCAATGCACTATAAAAATAGTGCATTGGTATGCCTGAATAATTGGTCGTATTTATGTCTGAATTAAAAAAAAATGGCAAATTCCGAAAATATAAACGATTTTATACAATCTTCTATAAACACTGTGTATTTTGATTTTGTGTGAACTGAGAATTACTCAAACTTTTTGCGCACTGGCAAAAACGAGACGGCTTTCTGCCGGTGGCCAGTCTGCGGCCCCCTCTTGAACTTCCCCGATCTTTTCAGGCCTAAATACCAACCTCTATGGGCGTAAGCCCTGGACAGGTAGGTGTTGTAATGGCCGTGAAACGCCTCGATGAAAACGGTGCCTTCTTTCCACATGTTGGCCTCGCCGTAGAGCCTGCCCCTCTTGTTCATTGCGACGTAGAGTCTTGTCAGAGTGCCTTGAATTTGGACGTGGCCCGGATGTCCGGCGTTTATCAGCTCCAGGTGTGCTGCAAAAGACACACGTCTAGGTTACCGTAAGTGTGAGTTTGGTTGCCTAATTTGGATGGTCACGTGGAGATTTGGGTATACTTGAACGCACGGTATTTGTTTTTACTCGTAGGTGCGAATTTCCGAAAGTTGAACTAAAATAAGTTAAAAAAATGGGTTATTTTTGGTTCATTTAATAAAATAGTTTGACAAAAAGAAACAAACGAAAAATGGAAATATGAAGAACAAGGTGATTCGAAAGCAAAAGAAGTAAAACAAAAAGGAAATTGGGTTATTTTGGGTAATCTACTAAAATACTTTGACAGAAAGAAACAAAAGAAAACCGAAACAAAAGAAAAATCGAAATATGAAGGACAAGGTGATTCAAAAACGAAAGAAGATCGATGTTTTTCGAACGTAGTGTACGAAAATTTAAAAAAAAACCAACAAGTTGAACTAAAATAAGTAAAAAAAAAGAAATTGGGTTATTTTTGGTTAATCTAATAAAATACTTTGACAAAAAATAAACAAAAGAAAACCGAAACAAAAGAAAATGGAAATATAAAGGACAAGGTGATTCAAAAACAAAAGAAGATCGGTGTTTTTCCGACGTAGTGTACGAAAATTAAAAAAAAACAAGTTGAACTAAAATAAGTAAAAAAAAGTAGTAATTGGGCTATTTTGGGTTAGTCTAATAAAATACTTTGGCAAAAAGGAACAAAAGAAAACCGAAAGAAACGAAAAATGGAAATATAAAGGACAAGGTGGTTCAAAAACAACAGAAAATAAAAAAATAGAAACTACACGAAACGTACATGTTATTCCAAAAAAAGCAGTTCGACAAAATAAAAACAAAAGAAATTTCAAAATAGAGTTCAACGAAAAGCAGCAAATGTTTTCCGGCGAAGAGCTTTCGTCTTTAGTTGTTAGAAAAACAGATGCAAAAACAAAAGAAGATCGACGATTTTCCAACGGAGCGTAAAAAATTACAAAACAACAGAAAGTAAGAAACAAAGAAATTGCATGAAATACAAAAAAAACAAAAGGAAATTCAAAAGAAGAAAAATGAAAGGCAAAGTACGCTCTGGAAAACAGTTGACAATCGTTTGTTTTTGTTTTTTCGTTTGTTTCTTTTATTTTTTGTTTCCTGTTGAACAATTCTTTGCCGGATGAAATCGTTGATCTTTTGTTGTTTGTTTCAGTGCGCCTTTGTTTTTTCTTTGTATAGTCTTTTGAATAAAAAAGAACGAAACGAGAAAAACAAAGAAAAAAACAAACGGCAATAGAAAAACGAAAGACGATACCTTCGACAAAATAGGAACAAAAGAAGAGAATTGCGACTTTTTTCTTCGTCAAATTAAAACTACATAAAAACAAAAGACGATCAACAATTTATATAAAAAAAGGGCGAAACAAGAAAAACAAAAAAAAAAAACAAACAGCAACAGAAAAACAAAAGTCGATACCTTCGTCCAAATTGGAACAAAAGAAGAGAGTTGCGACTTTTTTCTTCATCAAATTAAAACTACATAAAAACAAAAGACGATTAACAATTTATATAAAAAATGACGAAACAAGAAAAACAAAAAACAAACAGCAACAGAAAAACAAAAGACGATACCTTCATTAAAATTAGAACAAAAGAAGAGAGTTGCGACTTTTTTCTTCATCAAATTAAAACTATATGAAAACAAAAGTCGATCAACAATTTATGAAATAAAGAACAATGGTCATCAGTTTTTGCAAACGCAAAACAAAAACTGGGCAACGAATTTCGATGTTTTCTTCATTAAAGGAAAAACAAAAGCCTTCTAAAATAAAACAGAAGAACAAAAGACAACCAAATTAAAACAAAAAGTAACAGTGTTCAATTCCTCGTCAAAATTATATTTAAGAAAATCAACGACACAACGTTAAAACAAGAGACGATCAACAGTTTATATAATAAAGAATAAATTCCTTTTTTAAACGCAGAATATAAACCGAGCAGGGAATTTCAATGTTTTCTTCGTTAAAGGAAAAAAAAAACGGAATAACAAAAGGCAACTAAATTTAAAAAAAGAACAAAAGAACGGATTGCGACTTTTGTCTTCATAAAAACAAAAGACGATTTATATAAAAAAAACGCAACGCATTGCGACTTTTATCTTTTTCAGAATAAAACAACAAAAAAACAAAAGACGATCGACAATTTATATATGAAGAAAAAAATATGCACTTTATTGTCAAAATTAAAAAAGAAGAGCAACGAATTGTGACTTCTTTTTTCAACAAATTAAAGCAACATAATAACAAAAGACGATCGATAATTTATATAAAGAGAAAACTACGTATGTACAGGGTGGATCAATTTTGATGTCTCTTAATGGGCATCTCTGCAACTATAAGAGATAGAAAAAAACTAGTGGCCAAGTCTCGATCTCTTTTTTTTAGAGATAGTCAATAACGTAAATAAAAATTGGCTACCTTCTTTTATTTTCGAGTTATAAGCAAAAATGAACATTTTCAACTTTTCAACAATCCCTCATATCTCGTTTGTTTTGTTTTAATTTGGTTGTCTTTTGTTCTTCTGTTTTATTTTGGTGCGTTTTTGTTTTTCCTTTAATGAAGAAAACATCGAAATTCGTTGCCCGTTTTTTGTTTTGCGTTTGCAAAAACTGATGAACATCGTTCTTTATTTTATAAATTGTTGATCGTCTTTTGTTTTATGTAGTTCTAACTTGATGAAGAAAATAGTCACAATTCTCGTCTTTTGTTCCAATTTTGACGAAGTTAGCGTCTTTTGTTTTTCTGTTGTTTCTTTTTTTTTAGTTTTTCTTATTTCGTTCTTTTTTAATATAAATTGTTGATCGTCTTTTGTTTTATGCAGTTCTAATTTGATGAGGGAAAAAGTCGCAATTCTCTTCTTTTGTTCTAATTTTGAAGGAAGAAATCGTCTTTTGTTTTTTCTTGTTTGAGAAAAAAGAAGAAATAATTAAAATTCATCCCTCGTCTTTAATAAAGGAATGAAAATCGAAGGGAAGATCCACCCTTTACATTCCTTTTTACAAACGCATAACGCATTCTTTATTAAAAAAAAAAAAACAACCAAAATAAAACAGAAAATCAAAAAGTAACCAAATTAAAACAAAGCACCATCAGAAATGTATTAAAAAAAGCAGAGAAACAAAAGATAATCAAAAATTTATGTATATTAAAAAATATATACATACTTATATTTATTCTTTCATCAAGATTAGAATAAAAGAGCAACGAATTTTCTCTTCTTCAGATTAAAACAACATAAAAGCAACGAATTTTCTCTTCTTCAGATTAAAACAACATAAAAGCAAAAGCTGATCAACAATTATAATATTCATACCTTCGTCAAAATTAGAACAACAGAAGAGCAACGATTCACTCTAAAAGGACTTATATTAACTTGGAGGCTTCCGCGGCCGTTGTCCATAAATGAATTGGCTTCCAGTTGGAACCGCGTCACGACTGGTTCTCTACTGCCAGTAGAAACAGTCGTGACGCGGTTCCAACCGGAAGCGAATTCAATTAAAGGAACTTATATCCCTTAAGTTGGCAACACTAATGTCACCATCAACTGTCACATAAATCAAAAATAACTTAGATTTTTAAGCTTTTTCTTACATTTAAGCAACCAAAATAGAAAAAATAGTTTTTAAGACAAGACATTTTTGAAAAGAATATTAAATGAAGACTGCATGGTTCTAGTTCTATTTCATATTTGTTTTTACATCTAAATGTGACTTTAAATTGAAAGTGGCTCTCTCTTTTCCTTTCATCCCTTAACAGGTGTTGCCGGATTAAAACGAAGACAAAAATCAAGTTTTTCTTTAAAGTTAAATTTAATTCTCGTCTCTGCCTTATAGTTTCTTTTCCAACAATTTGATTTGCAATGAAAAGGTAAGTAAACAATTGTTTTTTCGTTCGCAACATTTTTATTCGAAATCTTTTCGCCTTGGTATGAACTGAATGGCATTCTGTCCGTATTTGGTCGCAGCCCCGTTCTTTGGCATCCCATTTTTCTTGATGCCCAAGTACCATCCCCTGGTTTTAGCCAAGTAAACGTTGTAATTCGAAGAGGTGATCGATTCGACAAACACCGCGTCCTCACTTAAAATCGAGCCGGAATAAAGCACCCCATCTTTATCCATCGTCAAGTACATGTCCGCTAATATCCCTCGGATGTAAACGTGACCTACCACCTCACTAGCACCGCTCACTTCCAAATGTGCTAGAAAATAGCTTTCTTGTTTCAGTGTGCCCCCCTAGTCCCATCCTTATTTAATTTAAAATGCGCTCGAATTTGATTATTTTTTGAGAGGAAACTTACTGTGCAGGTCGTTCTGGTCTTGAGTACCTCGTACGGTCCCATCTGCGTAAATCGCCAGAAAGTGATTCGTCCTTGAAAACAATTGCATGCGATTACCTAGTTTTGGATTGCCCTGATTTATGTACTTTGCGTTCAAGGAGGAAGTCGTCGGCGACGACGTTTCATCTTCAGCCGAGCAACTGAAACATCAGCCATAAAAAAAGCGTTAAATCACTCTTATTTTTGTTTTGCGTATAAAAAAAATCTTATCAGCGACTATAAACGATCGTTTCAAAAAATGAATGAGTGATATTCGTGTTATCGCGCTATGATTTACAACTATGTACTTACTTACTCGACTTACCTTCCAGCTTCACGTATTGATCTGGTGTTTCGTTCTAGAAATTCCCGCCCATCGTCAGTCTCGTCCAAAACACTTTCATCGTCACTAGAACTCTGGTTTTCGTCGTTGTTTTCCATTGCCTTTCAATAATTGATTAAGTACACTATTGCGAGTTTTATCGCGATTACCTTCGACCATGTCACACCTAAACGGCAAACTATTTCGGTCCCCCCGACGCAACTTTAACGAGTTTTAATTGAATTTTATTGTACATATCCGAATTTAAATGGACACTTTAACGCGTACATAATCGAGCGCCTTCGACGTCCGTACTGGAGGAGCACGCACTTGAATTTTCCGGGCTTATAAATAGAAGCACTATTGCATGTGTAGTTTGAGGCTTGAGGAGTTACGCGCGCACGTGTTTTAGTTTATTTTCGATCGGAATTCCGCATTTTTCATCTTGAACCTGACAGACTCCTTTTCATCAATGAATTGAAGGCGCGGCGGAAATAGGACGCGTTTGAAATTCGCGCGGTTTTACTTCCAAGTTATTGTGATGCTTACTAGATGTCGCCATGGCCTTTGAATTTTCTGCACCTATGTATTTCAAATTCTTGGATTTTCTGTGCCTTTCTTTTGTTTTACGGTGGTTTTATTTTAACGTTTTTTTCATTTTCCCAGTATTCTCGTTTCGTTTTAACCTCATGTAATGGTAGTAGTAGTAGTAGACAGACATAGAGCAGTGAATCGATAATGCCACTTTCTTTTTCAGTGTCTGCAACAAAAAAAACGTGAGGACCATTCCAGATGTCGTCGTCGCCTGCACTCCGATGATGAACATAAACGGTTCTTCTCAGATCCATCAAAAAAATTCAGCTAAGAATTTGACATTCCGACGGACACAAAACATGCATGGAATTCAGCGATTGAAAAAAAAAAACGCTTTGAATTCTTGTAACAATAAAATGTGCGTACATACAGTTTGTTAAATGGATTTGAACGAGTGATGTACAGTCACCGGCAGTTACCAATTTAATTTTTCAAATTATTAAAAAAAAATTCAAATGAAAACCAGCAATATGTCCATCGGCCGTAAGATGGCGCTGCAAGCCTCCCATTCAAACATTTGACAAGATTTGTTTATATAAGGCCGACAAGCTCCTGGGATGGTGGGTGGGCACCAAAGTCAATGCACATTTCACACTACAGTTGCCTAAAGTTTTAGCTAACATTCTTTAGATAAATTATGTAGGGGGAGGGAAGTTCTCCCGGGGAAAGAAATCCCTTTGGAAAAATTTAAATTCTTATTTCTTAAATGTAATCATTCACGCAAATTTAGCAATTTTACAGAAACCTGTAGTTCTTGCTTATGTTACTCGTTAATAGAGGGCGCTGTATGCGAGTTTTCATTTTAAAAAGATAAATATTAAATAGCTGATAAGTCATGAATCGTCTTTTAGCACTTTACAGAAACCTCTAATTCTTGCTCACATTTCACGCTCAATTAACAAAATCCAAGAACGTCATGGTTTCAAATTGACATTCTTTAATGTAAATTTTTATCAATAAAGTTACCGATCAGTTTTTTATTTTTTTTTAAATGAAATGAAAGGAAGGCGAATGCCAGCAATGTATTCGTCGGCCGTAAGATGGCTCTGCAAGCCTCCCATTCAAAAATTTGACAAGGTTTGTCTATATAAGGCCGACAAACTCCTGGGATGGTGGGTGGGCACCAAAGTTAACGCGCATTTCACACTCAATTAACAATAAAAATCTTTATCAACAAAGTTACCATATCAATTTCAACACACAAGTTTTGGCTAACATTCTTTAAATAGGGGAAGGGATGATTCATCCGGGGAAAGATATCCCTTTGGGAAAATTAAAACTTGTTTTTCAAAACATTCACGCAAGTTTAGCAAATTTACAGAAACCTGTAATTCTTGCTTGTGATACCCGTTGATAGATGGCGCTGTGTGCGAGTTTTCATTTTAAAAAGATAAAAATTAAACAACTGATGTTATTTTTATATCGTCTTTTAGCACTACAGAAACCTGCAATTCTTGTTCACATTTCACATTCGAACGTCGTAGTTTCAAATTGACATTCTTTAATATGAATTTTTATTAACGAAGTTCCCAATTCAATTTTCAAATTAAAAAAAAGTAAAATGAAATAATGGCGAAAACCAGCAATTTGTTTATTAGCCGTAAGAGGGCGCTGCAGGCCTCCCATTAAAGAAATTGACAAAGTTTGTCTATATAAGGCCGACAAGCTCCTTTGTAGGGGAAGGGAAGTTTCTCCGGGGAAAGAAATCCCTTTGGGAAAATTATAATTCTATTTTTTAAATATAATCATATCACACAAGTTTAGCAACTTTACAGAAACCTGTAATTCTTTACAGAAACCTACAGTTCTTGATCATGCTATCCGTTGATAAAGGGTGCTGTGCGCGAGTTTTCATTTTAAGATGAAAATTAAATAGCTGATAAGTCATTTTAGCACTTTACAGAAACCTGCAATTCTTGCTTACATTTCACGCTCAATTAACAAAACCAAGGACGTCGTAGTTTCAAACTGACATTCTTTAATATAAATTTTTATTAATGAAGTTACCAATTCAATTTTTCAAAAAAAAAAAGTAAAATGAAATAAGGGCGAAAACCAGCAATGTATTCGTCGGCCGTAAGATGGCGCTGCAAGCCTCCCATTTAAAAATTTGACGAGGTTTGTCTATATAAAGTGGACAAGCTCCTGGGACGGCGGGTGGGCACCAAAGTTAACGCGCATTTCACACTACAGTTGCTTAAAATTTTGGCTAACATTCTTTAGATAGATTATGTAGGGGGAGGGAAGTTCCCCAGGGGAAAGAAATCCCTTTAGGAAAATTAAAATTCTTATTTTTGAAATAATCATATCGCGCAAGTTTAGCAACTTTACAGAAACCTGTAATTCTTTACAGAAACTTGTAGTTTTTGCTTATGCTACCTGTTGATAGAGGGCGCAGTGCGTGAGTTTTCATTTTAAGAAGATAAAAATTAAATAGCTGATGCCATGAATCATCTTTAACACTTTACAGAAATCTGCAATTTTTGCTCACATTTCACATTCAATTAACAAAATCCAAGAACATCGTGGTCTTAAATTGACATTCTTTAATACAAATTTTTATGAACGAAGTTAATCCAATTTTTCAAATTAAAAAAGTAACATGAAATAAAGGCGAAAACCAACAATGTTTTCATCGGTCGTAAGATGGCGCTGCATGCCTCCCATTCAAAAATTTGACAAGGCTTGTCTATATAAGGCCGACAAGCTCCTGGGACGGCGGGTGGGCACCAAAGTTAACGCACATTAACAAAGTTACCAGTTCAATTTCAAAATGCAGTTGCTCGGAGTTTTGGCTAACATTCTTTAGATAGATTATATAGGGGGAGGGAAGTTCCCCCGGGGAAAGAAATCCCTTTGGAAAAATTTAAATTCTTTTCAAATCATATCATGCAAGTTTAGCAGCTTTTCAGAAACCTGTAATTCTTTGCAGAAACCTATAGATGTTGCTTATGCTACCCGTTGATAGAGGGCGCTGTGCGCGAGATTTCATTTTAAGAAGATAAACATTAAATAGCTGATAAGTCATGAATCGTTAAGTTAATGCATATTTCACACTAAATTGACAAAATTCAAGAACGTCGGTAGTTTTAAATTGACATTCTTTAATATTTTTTAACGAAGTTAATTTTTCAATTTTAAAGTAAAATGAAATAGAGGCGAAAACCAGTAATGTTTTCGTAGACCATAAGATGACGCTGTAAGCCTCTCATTCAAAAATTTGATGAGGTTTGTCTATATGAGGCCGACAAGCTCCTGGGACGGGGGGTGGGCACCAAAGTTAACGCGCGTTTCACACTCAATTAACAAAGTTACCAGTACAATTTCAAAATGCAGTTGCTTAGAATTTTGGGTAACATTCTTTAGATAGATTATGTAGGGGGAAGGGAAGTTCCCCGGGGAAAGAAATCCCTTTGGAAAAATTAAAATTCTTACTTCAGATCTCGCAAGTTTAGCAACTTTACAGAAACCTGTAATCCTGCAATTCTTGCTCACGCTACTCGTACACAGAGGGCGTCACGCGCTAGTTTCCATTTTTCCTTATAATTACGGAGTTGCAAAATAAAACAAATATAGCAGACGTTGAGCAGATTCAGTTGAACGAGTCAAATTTGAGCATATTACATATTTCATAATTTTAACGTACCTAGTTGGTTCATAACCTCGCTAAGTCTGTTACTTTCCGAAGTAATTTTTTTTTAGATTAATTTGTGCTTTCTTTTAATACTTTCCCAGCATCGCCACTTTTCAACAGGGTTGCCAAATCTAGAGATTTCTCGTCAATTCTGCGATTTTGGGCAAAGCTGCTCGATTAAAGTTTTATTTTCACATATAATATAACATTAGCTAGTGATTTTTTTATTTGGTGACTAATAATTTTATATTTCAATACAAAATACAGTTTAATGTTCACTGACAAAGCCTGACACGATGATTTGCATCTCCCAGCTGTAATGTTTGTGCGTTTGGAGAATTTGGCAACCCTGTGTGACGTCATCCATGTCGCTGAGGGCGCACAGAAATTTGTTGATCCGCACATAACCTCAATTACGTACGGAAGTTGCTCTCGAGTTTCCTGTATCCACACAAACTCTCATGGCTGACGATCTTGATAACGTAAATTAATTAATCCACACAGTCCTGGCAGTTATACTAATTCTTCCTTAATACTGTAGATTCCTCCGATCACGGTCAAAGAACCCCTGGATTTAGTGAGGTTAAGTTTGGACGAACGAATTTACGTCAAAATGAGAAACGACAGGGAATTAAGGGGGCGCCTGCACGTGAGTATATTACACCCTCAATCCTCTGCACACTTTAATCAACATTATGGTGTTTTAGGCTTACGATCAACACATGAACATGGTGTTGAGCGATGCCGAAGAAACTATAACAACAGTCGAAATAGACGAGGAAACCTACGAAGAAGTATATCGTTCAACTAAGCGCACCATTCCCATGCTGTTTGTAAGAGGAGACGGCGTCATTTTGGTTTCCCCACCAATGAGGACTGGTTAATTAAAAATGAATTGTCGAAGGCTTAACGACTTGTTGAATAAACCGGGCCTTAAAGGCTTAAGGTAACAAAAAGGTTATTTCTGCCCTTTCGCTTTCTAATCGTGAATAAAAAAAAAAAAACGACTGCGAAATACTTTTATAAGTTAATTTACTTCTTTAAAAGAAAATCAGGCCAAAGCCAATCATAGCAGAATGATAACATAATCACAGAATAAAATGAAAAATATACAAACCACCTTTTATTATAGTATTAATTTGGAAAAAGTCAAACCCCTATTTTATTAACAACGTGTAACTTTACCATGAACATAATTTGACTTTTTCCGCATTAAAAAAAAAAAAAATACTGCAAAAATAATCTCTTGTGTATGTAACAACAGTAAACACGACGAACAATTCAAGAAAAATATATAAAATTCACGTTATGTTACAAATAAAACTTAACATTAAGTAAAAAAAAAAGAACCTGCGGTGTTTAATTAATTAATTAAAGACACGATGCGCGCTGCTCTCTCAAGCGTGCATCGTGTTTTTAATAGCCTTAAGAATTAAAAGTTATATACAACATATACATGTTTCCTTTATACAAATAAAAAAAAATCATTAAGACAGAGCACAGAATAGACTCGAAAAAGCAAACTTAAGCTTAAAAGTCGGAGCAAAAAAAAAGGAAGATTCAAGAATGTGTTTGTTACTACTTATTTAAGTAAGAACTTTACAGTTACAGGAAGACGTTTGTTTAAAGTGTAATATCGAAAATTTGGTTTCATACTAGCTACAAGTAACTTGAGAGAAGTTTTTTCTTTTGACTACTGGAAGATATAAGTGTATAATTTTTTTTGTGTACGTGTATATTATATAAAACGTTGCTTATCAAAATTTCAAATGGTGTCGTTTAGATACATCACAACATGAAAGGCGCTGCTGCGTTTTTGGCGTGACGTATGGCAGTTATTTGTTGTTAATCATCATCGTTGTAGTTAGTATTTATTGTACGGGGACCCACTGGCTTTTATTGTGTTCTGCATCGATCGCTGCTTTCACTTGAGTACACATGTAAGCGATGTTTACACCGGCGGGTATTGCAGCTTAAAAATTACCAATTTTTCTATTTCCAAAAAAAAAAAAAAAGGGTGAGTTTATTCTCTTACCTGTTATTAAATGGTGGTATTCGGTTTCTAATTTCAAGCAGTGCTCGTACATTTCTTTCGCTGCTTTCCCCGACAGCTTATCCATCGGGTATCTCGTGTCCTTCACTTCTTTGATTTGCTTCGTGCTCTTGAATTTTATCAACAATACGATGGGGTAGATCTGAGTTCGGTGTAGTTTCTCGACCGAAGACACCGATATATCCAACATACAATGCAATCGCTAGAAAAGAAATCTATTTACATCTCTACATTGAGAGTGCAGGGCAGTAATTGCCCAATTTTCTAATAAAATGCTTCCTACCACCGCGCAATTGATAAAATAAAATTAATTACTAAAAAAAAAACTACGTTTCGTTGCGGGAGCCTCCCGTAACGTTTAACGCCCCCCACGTTAGGGCGCCACCTCTCAACTAAGGCAAGTTCGAAACAAAAGACGATCGCAAGAGGAAGAAATTTGAAACCAGTTGCGATAGATTTTGTAAAGAGAAGTAAAAGAGACAAAAGACAATCGATTTCGCGATCTTTTTTTTTCTTTCTTTCAATAAATAAAAATGAAACCTTCATCCCTATACTGTAAATGTAATTAAAATTGTAAGTTTGCAGTCTTTTCAAAATAAATTCAATGGCGAAAACAAAAAAAGCGTATTTCTTTTTTTTTTATGTACTTATAACCAAAATATTTTTTTTTTGTATTTACAGTTTTCGGTTTTCTATTAGATTTTGTTTTTTTTTCAACCATTTTCTTGTATTTATGATTTTTTGTTTTATTTTAGTCTTTTGTTTCGCCGGAGGTGAATCGTCCATCTTTTTTTTTTTAATTTTTGTTAATTTGTTAATCTTTTGTTTTATTTTTTGTTAATTTCATTCTCAATGCTTTTTCTTCACATGTATTTCAATTTTCTTTTGTCTGATATTATCCACCAGAGGTCAATCGTCGATCTTCTTCTGTTTTTTTTTGTTCACTTTATTGTTAGTTTTTCTTTGTTAACGAATGTTTTAGTTTTCATTTGTTTTTTTTTTGTCCAATTGCTGTTTTTCATTCCGTTTGTGTTTTGTTTTCCATTCTCCACCGGAGGTCAATCGTCGATCTTTTTTTGTTTTTTCTTTGTTCACTTCATTCTCAGTATTTCTTCGTTATCGAATATTTTAGTTTCCATTTGCTTTTTTTTGTCCAATTCCTGTTTTCCTTTCCGTTAGTCTTTTGTTTTCCATGTTCCACCGGAGGTCGATCGTCGATCTTCTTTTGTTTTTTTTTGTTCACTTCATTCTTACTTTTCCTTCATTCAGTCTTCATTTGTTTCATTTTTATCAAATTAACGATATTTTTTTAGATTTTTTTTTTCATTCACCACCGAAGGCCTTCTTTTGTTTCTTGTTCACTTTATTCCTAGTATTTCCTCGTTAGCTTGTACTTCAGTTTTCTTTTGTTTTTCTTTGACGATTTAATTTTTGTATATTTGCATTTTTCTGTTTTTGTCAAGGAAAGAAGAAGTAAAGTAAGTATTTTAGTTTCCACTTGTCTTTTTTTGTCCAATTCCTGTTTTCCTTTCCGTTAGTCTTTTGTTTTCCATTTTCCATCGGAGATCGATCGTCGATCTTCTTTTGTTTTTTTTTGTTCAATTTATTCTTAGTTTTTCTTCGTTAACGAATATTTCAGTTTTCATTTGTTTCTTTTTTGGTGAAATTAACAATATTTTTTTAGTTTTTTTTTTCATTCACCACCGAAGGCCTTCTTTTGTTTCTTGTTCACTTTATTCTTAGCATTTCCTCATTAGTTTTCTTTGACGAATTAATTTTGGTATATTTGCATTTTTTTTCTTTGTCAAGGAAAGAAGAAAGAAAGTACAGAAGAAAGAAAAACGATCGATTTTGTAATAAAAATTAAAGAAAAATGCGTAATATTTTTTCTTGTATTTACGGTTTTCTTTTGTTTTCTCTTAGTCTTTTGTTTCCAGTTATTCCCGGAGGTGAATCGTCCATCTTTTGTTTAATTTCTGGCCAATTTCCTTCCGAATGTTTTCTGTTCCCGTGTACTTCAGTTTTCTTTTGTTTTTTTTTTTTTGTCGAATTGCTGTTTTCTTTTTCGTTAGTCTTTTGTTTTTTTTTGTTCACTTCATTCTTAGTTTCTCTTCGTTAACGAATATCTCAGTTTTCATTTGTTTCCATTTGTCAAATTAACGATATTTTTTTTAGATTTCTTTTCCATTCACCACCGGAGGTGAATTGTCGGCATTCTTTTGTTTCTTGTTCACTTTATTTACTTAGCACTTCCTGGTTAACACCTTATATTTCAGTTTTCTTTTGTTTGTGTTTGGCGAATTAATTTTTCTGTATTTGCATTTACATCAATTTTTTTCTTTGTCAAGGAAACGGGTACAGAAGAAACAAAAACGATCGATTTTGTAATTAAAAAAAAAAGAGACGATTTGAACAAATTCGAGAGAAAGAAGAAACACGATAATATAAATGACACAAAAGACGATCGATTTTGTATAGAGATTTCATTCCTTCCTTTCGTTAAAAAAAGACGCCCCACATCCACATTTGGGCGCCAAACATTGTTTATTAAAAAAAAAGTAGATTTTTTTTAAGATAACGTACCGAGTTGCAGACGGACCTAATAGCAGAGACCGTTGTGCATTCAAAGTAGTTCCCCTTCCTTCGATAGTCGACGATCAAATTATCGGCCAACTCCTGGTCTAAAGCGGCCTGATTGCAATGCCTGGCTTCGGCCACAACTTTCCTAAATTTTTCAGGAAAGTCCGTCACTAACTTATCAACCACGCACTCAGCGAGTGGCCCCAACACTAACACAGGCCTAAATTCCGGATCTAAAAGCACAAAAATAAAAAAAAAAAAATTAGGCTGTTACGTCATTCAGAGCTGGGCCGGCAATAGATGAATTAAAATATTTCAAATATGTGGCCAACTCTGACGTTACTGATTTAAGGCGAACTAACAATCTAGTCTCTCCACTCGTTGGTACGAACACAACGAAAGGTCTTCATGAAGCGTCCCATTGTCTGAGTACCACCCGGATGAGACATTATTAAACGTGGCCAGCTCCTTTGAATCACGCGAGCCACTCCGCTGGTGTTTCTTACGCCTAAAAAAACTGCGCCTGGCCGACGTGGAGCCCCTACTCTCTAGATCGCCACTACTACGTCGTAGTAAGAGTTCCTCTTCAACCCTTTCGAGAATTTCGTTATAAACAAAATGTGTTAGTGGAAGATGGCGAGACGCTGCTTACTTATATTTACTCGGAATTATCCCGCACTGCTGCCTGTGGCCCTCCGAGTCCAATTTCCAGGCACGCCAGTGCCCCGGGATGCCATTGAACATCGTGTTGTCGACGTAGAGGACGTCGTCCTTGTTGAAACACAACTGTAGGTTGTCGGTGAGGTCGCTTCCGCTTCGATCGAAACCGCACCTCACGTATAAGCTATCACCTGGTTTATCTTTTATTTCGTTGTAACCTGTAAATTGCAATTTTCATCCGATGAAGTTTACGATTTGTGATTTAAAGTACTTACGGTCAATTTTATAATGAGCGAGGACTGTAACTTTATCGGCAGGCTTTGCCAATTCGTATGCGGCTTCTTCAGCAGTCGCATGCCTCAAGTCACTACTATTGTATTCTAAAATTTGATCCCCTGTCCTTAACCCCGCATGGTATGCCAGAGAATCCGGCTGCACTGAATGTATAAAAATTCCAACCGCGTTACCACCAACCAAAGATATTCCTAAGTTCGATGTCTTCACCGTTTCGATGTATAAATACCGAGGTTCGTCCTCGCTTCTAAAAAAACAAACTCATCAATTGCCCATTCGCACTTGAGGGGTGGGGAAAAGTCAGACCTGTTTGAGCTACTTTGTCGTTGCAAGTTCGTTGCAGGCTGTTGGTTTCTGTTTAAAGTGTTTTGCCCGGCCAATGCGGACAGTGGGAGACTCAGTGATGTCGGATGGGATTTACGAACTTCCTTGGGCGAGTTGCAAGGCGTTGGTTCACCGTCACCGTCTTCATTCGAGCTTGAGCCGGAACAGGATCCTGAACCTTCCAATTCGTTATATTCTACAACAAATAATTTTACACGATCGACACAATTTAATGAAGTCGGTGATTTATTTTTATCTTTTGTATTGCAAGGGCTTGGGTGGATGAGTCATTTAAAATTTAATTTCAAACTCAATAAATAAATAAAGTGCAATTATGACTTTTCATGCATGTATCAATATAATATTGTTACATTTCGTGATGAAGATTGTTACGCCACCTACGGAGCTAGTCGTTATAGTACTTTCCAGACTCGCTCCAGATGGCGTTAGAACTTGATGTATTATATTTTGGCCAAAGTAAATTCAGAAAAATTTGATTAATTAAAAAAACAGTATTGAAGTTTGTGACGCCATCTATAGAGAGTTGTGGTAGTCAGACGTTAATAGTTTGATGCTAAAGAAAAAAAAGCCTTTTGTTTACTTCACTGCTAATTTTTTTGGAATCATTTAATTTTTTGGCTTGCAATTATTTTTAAATTGTTAAAGTTCGTGGTGCCATCTATTGACAATTGTACGAATTCATTGAGATGGCAGCAAACGAACTTTAATATTAAACCATAGAGTGGCTGTAAGATGCTTCAAAACTGTAACAAGTGGGCGCCATTTATTGAAAATTGTATGAATGATGAATGACGTGGACATGGATCGTTTATTTGTTGAAGAAAACGAAGTCTTATTAAATATGAAATAATTAATGTACGTAAAATTTCCTAAACGAAAAATATTAACTTGGTTCCTACTCCTGTCAAAAATTCTTTAGAATATTTTAAATTGCCTTTTCCACTTATTATTTTATCGATTTTTTAAAGCTTGCGGCGCCATCTGACGATAGTTGTGGTGGATACACATCAATTGTTTAATGATTATTTTTTATTGTTAAAGTTTTTGATGCACATCTGTTGATAGTTAAGTTACATGACATCAGTACTTTGTTCATTGTTAAAGCTCGTGGCGCCATCTATTGATAGTTGTTGTAGAGACACATCAATAGTTTGCTTAATATTTATTTTTTATTGTGTGTGCGTCTTTGTGTAAACAGTTGTGGTAAATATGAATAGTTTGCTTGATAATTGTTTTGTATTGTGGCGCCATCTACTTACAGTTGTGGTAGATAGATATGAATAGTTCGTTTCATTGATAAGTTAGTGGCGCCATCTGTTGATAATTGTGGTAGATACACATTAATAGTTTATTTAATAATTGAAGTGAATCCTATGGGTACCTGACCTTTCTCTATTTATCGATTCAATTATTTCTAACCGTTTAAGTTTGTGGCTTCATCTGTTGACAGTTGTGGTAGATAGACATGAATCCATGTTTGATAATTATTTTTCATTCGTAAAGTTAGTGGCGCCATCTGTTAATAATTGTGGAAGATACATATTAACAGTTTATTTATTAGTTGAGGTTAATCCTATGGACACCTGCTCTTTCTGCATTGATCGATTCAATTTGTTTGTGACAGCACCTATTGATAGACATGAATACTGTGCTTAATAATTATTTTTCATTGTTAAAGTTTGTGGCGCCATCTGTTGTAGTTGCGGTAGATACACATCAATAGTTTATTTGGTAGCATCATCTGTTGACAGTTGTGCTAGACATGAATAGTTCGTTTGATAATTATTTTTCATTGTACAAATTTATGGCGTCATCTGTTGACAGTTGTGATAGATAGACATGAATACCATGTTTGATAATTATTTTTTAATTGGTAAATTTAGTGGCGCCATCTGTTGACAGTTGTGGCAGACATGAATAATGCGTTTGATAATTATTTTTCTTTATTCAAATTTATGGCGTCATGTGTTGACAGTTGTAATAGATAAACATGAATACTATGCTTAATAATTATTTTTCATTGTTAAAGTTTGTGGCGCCATCTGTTGTAGTTGCGGTAGAGACACATCAATAGTTTATTTGATAGCTTCATCTGTTGACAGTTGTGATAGATAGACATGAATACCATGTTTGATAATTATTTTTTATTGGTAAATTTAGTGGCGTCATCTGTTGACAGTTGTGGCGGACATGAATAATGCGTTTGATAATTATTTTTCATTATTCGAATTTATGGCGTCATGTGTTGACAGTTGTGATAGATAAACATGAATACTATGTTTGATAATTATTTTTCATTGATAAAGTTAGTGGCGCCATCTATTAATAATTGTGGTAGACGCACATTAATAGTATATTTATTAGTTGAAGTTAATCCTATGGACACCTGCCCTTTCTACATTGATCGATTCAATTATTTCGAACAGATTGTGGCACCACCTGTTGATACAAATGAATACTGTGTTTGATTATTACTTTTCCATTGTTAAAGTTCATGGTTGTTGATAATTGTGGTAAATAGACATGAATAGTTCACTTGTTAATTATTTTTCATTTTTAAAGTTTGTGGCGCCATCTGGTGATAGTTGTGGTAGATAGACATGAATAGTTCGTTCGATAATTATTTTTTATTGTTAAAGTTTGTGGCGCCATCTGTTGATAATTGTGGTAAATAGACATAAATAGTTCACTTGTTAATTATTTTTCATTGTTAAAGTTTGTGGTGCCATCTATTGATAATTGCGGTAGATTGTCATTAATATTTTATTTTGTAGCGCCATCTGTTGACAGTTGTGGTAGATATGAATAGTTCGTTTGATAATTATTTTTCATTGTTAAAATTTATGGCGCCATCTGTTGATAGTTGTGTTAGATACACATCAATAGCTTATTTTGTAGCGCCATCTGCTGACAGTTGTACTAGACATAATAAATAATTCGTTTGAAAATTATTTTTCATTGTAAAAGTTTGTGGCGCCATCTGTTGATAATTGTGGTAAATAGACATAAATAGTACACTTGTTAATTATTTTTCATTGTTAAAGTTTGTGGCGCCATCTGTTGATAATTGTGGTAAATAGACATAAATAGTTCACTTGTTAATTATTTTTCATTGTTAAAGTTTGTGGCGCCATCTGTTGATAATTGTGGTAAATAGACATAAATAGTTCACTTGTTAATTATTTTTCATTGTTAAAGTTTGTGGTGCCATCTGTTGATAATTGTGGTAAATAGACATAAATAGTACACTTGTTAATTATTTTTCATTGTTAAAGTTTGTGGTGCCATTTATTGATAATTGCGGTAGATCCACATCAATATTTTATTTTGTAGCGCCACCTGTTGACAGTTGTGGTAGATATGAATAGTTCTTTGATAATTACTTTTCATTGTTAAAGTTTGTGGCGCCATCTGTTGATAGCTGTAGTAGATACACTTTCATAATTTATTAAATAAATAGACAAATGCCTTTTCTGCACTGTTCAATTAGATGATTTCTAACTGTTAAAATTTGTGGCGCTAACTGTTGACAGTTATGGTAGATACTATGTTTGGTAATTATTTTCCATTGTTAATAAGACATTAATAATTTATTTGATATTTTTAATTGTTAAAGTGTGGCGCCATCTGGTGACAGTTGTACTAGAAACAATGGTTTATTTGATAAATATATTTATGTCGCCATCTATTGACAGTTTTGGTTATAAACATGAGTTCACTTGATTATCTTCAAATGGTAAAATATGTGGCGCCATCTGTTGACAGTTATGGTAGATACTATGGTTGGTAATAATTTTTCATTGTTAATACGACATTAACAATTTATTTAACAAATATTTTTAATTGCTAAAGTGTGGCGTCATCTGTTGATAGTTGTGCTAGACACATCAATGGATTGTTTGAGAAATATTTTACAATGTGAAAATTTGTGTCGCCATCTATTGACATTTCTGGTAGATAGACATCAATAGTTTACTTGATTATTTTTAACTGTTAAAATATGTGGTGCCATCTGATGACGGTTGTGGTAGATACATATCAGTAGTTCATTTAATAATTATTTTTGTGGCGCCATTTGTTGATAGTTGCGTTTAGGTAGACAATTAACTTATTTGATAGATATTTCTAATTGTTAAAGTTTGTAGCGCTATATTTAAATAAGTTGTGGTAGAAAGACATCAACAGTTTATTTGAGAATTTAGTTAATTTTTAAAGTACGTGGCGCCATCTGTTTTGGATAGACATGAATTGTTTATTTGATAATTAATCTTAATTGTTGAAGTTAGTGACGCCACCTATTGAGAGTTGTGGTAGACATTCATAGGTTAGTTACTTGTTGAAGAAAGAAATGGCTCCAGGATATATTAAATATTAATCACCGAATTCAATTTGCGAAAAAATTTGAAAGACAAAAGACCTCGGTAAAAAGCGAAGCAAAAAAATAAAAGGAAAATTTGAATTAAAATATAAATCTAAGAGAGAAGCAAGAAATAAAAGAAAAATTTGAATTAAAATTTAAGTCAAAGAAAAAAAGAACGGTTTTATCTAAAAATGCAAAGTCAGAAAAACTATCTGAAAATGTTGAAGTTTGCGGCGCCATCTAGTGAGAATTGTGATAGACAGAAGTCAATATTTTTTTTGCTAGTTTATTTTTTTAAAAGAGATCTTAGCAGAAAGATGGAAGGCAAGAAAGAGTAGAAGCAACAAATAAAAGATGCCAAAGACAAAAGTAGTTTTATCTAAAAATGTAAATTGAAAAACATGACTAAAAATGTTAAAGCTTGACAGTTGTGGTAGACAGACATCAATAGTTTATTTTTTTAATAAAGAGGAGTGACTCAAGTCATTAAAAAAGTAGGCCGTCTGATTGGCTAAGCTATGACTGTTTCATAAAGGCAATTCCAAAATAGGGTACGTAAATATTTATCAATAAAATTCAATGTTTTTTTTTTGTACTTACTGTCAGGACTGTATTGTACCAACATCGTAATCGAATTCCCACACTGCCTCAAAACATTGGCTGCCAAATTATAAGTCGCATTCCTCATGTTGATTCCACACACTTCGAGCAACTGATCGCCAATTTGTAAACCCACACGACTTGCCAAACTGTTATCATTAACAGTCGAAACGAAAATCCCACCGCTTTCCGGACAGTTAATCTGAATGCCGAGCGGTTCGTTGGATTTATCGATGTGCACACGCCTCAGCTCCCCCGGCAGAGGCTTCTGGGGCCAACAGTAATCCGGAACACTATTTCTCTTCGTGCTATTCCCCGGGCTTAAAACTTCCACGTGAAAAATCGGCATGGGGCTCCCTCGCTCTGAAGTCCGCTCTATGCTTCCTGTACTGACTTTCCCCCCCGAATTCTTCGACGTCACACTCGGATTCGAGGGTATCCGAAAACGAGGATTTTCTTTCTTCCTGGGAAACGTCCCCCCCTCAAACCCCTGCGTGTAATTAATTATATCCGAGTCTCTGTAGGGTAAATGCGAGTGTTGCGGCACCCTAATCATCGGTCGCTTGTTTGGATAACCCACATCGACCGATGGGCTATGCGAATGGAATGACGGATAAGGAGGTTCGAAACAGAAACTCTCTCGAGACTGGCTGCTGGGAAAATTCAAAGGTGAAGGGTTCGAGTGCGGATGAGGATGGGGGTGAAACGGGAAAGGTATGCGGGTTTGTGGCCCAAACAATTGAGAGTGCATTCTTGCATGAGTTACACTCGAAATTGGCATGTCGTGCCCTATAATACTGTCACGTTCAGAGTCGGAACTGTATTTACCAGTCGCTGCAAAACAAAAAAAATTAAAACTAAAATAAAAAATAATCTTCGTTACCTACCAGTCTTAGTTTTCCTATAATAATTCAGTAAGTCTTTGTCGCTGATGAGCAACGGTTTATTTACAGGATAATTTAAACTATCGTCAGACTTTAAGTTCATGCTTAAACGATTCCCCATGTCTCTGGCACCGTCATACTCTGATATTTTGTTCGCTCTAAGTTTCTCGTAAGAGTCATTGACGTTGCTGAATACCTTAGAAAAATGAGCGGGGTTATCAAAGCTCTTGCACACCGAATGCCTGTTCAAATTTTGGGCCACGGAAATTGGCACGGGGGTTGAATTTCGATTAATATTGTTATTGCAAAAGTACTCGTCGTTTTGATTGCTGTTTATTAGTAGGCTTAGGGGTGGCCTATCTTTTTTTCTAGCCACAATCGTGCCTGTGTCGTTCTGCAGCATGTTGGTTGTCCGGGCCTTGGGCCAAGTTCCGCCGTTTTTTTCTTGACTAGACATTTCCTTAGAGTGGCGCTTATTTTTTTTCATCGTGTTGCTGTTACCACCATGGTAGCTGTCTATAACATTGTCTAAAGCAGCTATCGCTTGTTCTTGTTCGAACGTGTTGTTGCTTAGTTCCAAGGGGTTGGGGGAGCTGTTGCGGTACTTTTTCTTTTCTTCGTTTCTGTTACGGTCTTTCGAATTACGCCTCCCTCTTACCTAAAAACGAAAAACTCAGTTAATCATAAAATAACTTTCAATAATATTTTGTTTCAAGACTTGCTTGCAACAAGCAAATGAGGCATGACTTTAAATAATTTTTGTTTATGTGTGCAAATAACAGAAGCATCATTATTTTGACTTGTATAAGTTGTTGGCAATATCTTTTTGAAATACGTATTCCTATTTTATTACAATTTGGCATCAACGATATAATTTCTGGACGAAAAATTTTAAGTCAGGATGTGTAAGAAGAAGAAGAAACAGAGACCTTGTAAAGTACATGAACTATAATGTCCACTTCAGTACTTAAATCAATTACAGTGAAATAATTAAATCTCAAGATTTGTTTCTATAAGAGAAGCGAGAAAATGAGATAAATTTGACTTTTCAAAAAATATTTGAAGGTTATGGCACCATCTACTGAGAATTGTGGTAGTCAGAAATTAATAGTTTATTTGCTTTTATTATTTCAGTGACAATTTTTTGGAATAATTTGATTTTCTTGGCTTGTAAATTTAAATAAGTTCGTGGCGCCATATATCGAAAATTGTACGAATCCATTGAGATGGCAGCAACGAATTACAATATAAAAAAAATTATTGCTAGTCGGTTTTGATTTCGGCTTATTTGTTGCCTCGTCTGCAGAAGCGTAACTCGAGAATTCCACTGCAATCCAAATCGACCTGTCGTAGTTATTCGCAAATGTAATAGTAATCAAAAGTCGACATCTTGCAATCGCTTTTGTATGAGGACTGACAAATTGCAGCCAGTTTGCTACTTAATAGATCATCTCATACAAAGCAGTCAACCGTGCTGTCAAAGCATATTGAAAGTTTTTAAAAATTTTTGTTGCTAGCTGGTTTTGATTGCAGTGGATTCCTCGATTTGGTTTGCCGTGAAATTCTCGAGCTACGCACCATAAACCTTATTTTTCCACTGTTGGTACGCACGAAATTCACGCAAATATTGACGAAAAATAGAACTTGCTGTAATTCGTGAATAAATTGATGAAGAAATTTATGAATTTATTTTAGTTGGTGCATTATTCTTGTCCCACTTCTTCATGACGTAACTTCACGAATTAATTGTAAACGTAAAACAGCCTTAATGAAAATAATTTCAATCAGTTTTACTACTTTACAAATTTTAATCATTTTTAATTCACTAGCCTAGATTTCTTGTAACCAAAATATTACAGGTTCTTAATTATATATACGCTGCCCTCTCTTGGCGTACTGCTCTAGTACTTATTAAAGAAATCTGTAATGACGTTAAATGCTCACTGCCGTTTGTTTCAGGTGGATTAACAAAAACAATTTTTAAAGGGCGATAAGAGTGTTTCATTTTTGTTAACTGCATAATAAACTGCAATTTAACAAGTAAATGTAGTAATAATTAAATAAACATTCGGTGTATTGTAAATTATTGATAATAAGTTTAATAAAATTTGTTTCTTTATAACAAAAATCTACTTTTGCACTGCGAGTTGACCACAACTGTTCTCAAGCCGTTCTATGATTTAATATTATAATGAAAAATCCAATGCGCAATTGCTTTTTGACCTGATATTTATTGTATGTATATTGTATTCCAGCCAGTTTGCTACTTAATAAGTCATCCCATACAAGGCGACCAGCGTGCTGTCAAAACATATTGAAAGTTTTTAAAAAATTTTGTTGCTAATCGGTTTTGATTGCAGTGGATTCCCCGAGTATCCTATGTGCAGCTGTAGATAGATATCAACAACATAAACAGTTTATTTCATAATTATATGTATATATATGTATGTGGCGTCATCTGTTGGCGGATGGGAGTTATGATAGACGACAGGGAGATCGAAATTGATTGTCCTGATCCTATACTATTTTCCGTAAGCTTGTTATCAATATTTACATCTAACACTTGAAAGTTAGAACGAAAAGCAGTGACGTGCATAGAACATTCTTGAAACATACATCTAAACCTAACTTAATTAATAAACAAAAGAAAAGCTTGAATTAAAATGCAAAAGAAAAGAGCGGTTTTATCTAAAATTGAAAATCGGAAAAAAAATTGATTGAAAATGTTGAAAATTGTGGCGCCATCTGTTGAGGGGTTATGGGAAACAAGCACCAATACTTTAGAAAAGTGTAGGAAAGTCGGCCATCGAATTGGCTAGACGTACGACTGTTTCACAGAGGCAATTAGAAAGTCATCTAAAAACATGGTAAAAAATATTTTAAATAAAATTCAGTGAAAGAAAAAAAAAACATTGTAATTTTATTGATACATTTTCTTTTAAACGCCGAAGTTAGTAGCGCCATCTATTGAAAATTGTGCTAAACAACGATATTGGGGAAAGGAGTCGAAGCAATATTTTTTAATTTTCAAACAAAAAAAACCTTACAAAATATTAACTTGCTTCAAATGATGATAGTTCATGTTCGTTTTGCCAAAAATTCTACAAAAAAAAAAGAACAGGAAGCGTCGGTTTATTTGCCGAGGAAAGAAGGATTTGAGGACTTTATTACTTAACCTAAATTACGAAATAATTTCCAAACGAAAATCAATTAAAAAAATATTAATTTTGTCAAAGAATAATAATAATTCGTGTTCCTGCCATTGCCATTGAGAGTCGTGGTATTATTGTAATTTTTAAAAATGTTTTAAATTATTTTAAATTTATTTTTTTTTTAATTATTATAAATTTAAATTATTTTTTAAATTATTGTAATTTAAAAAAAAATTGTAGATAAAAAAATCAAATTATTCCAAAAAAGTCGATAAAATAACTAATGGGAGATCGCAATTCAGATTATTCTAAACATGTTACCAAGACTCTCAATAGATGGCGCCACTTGTTTTTAACACTTCTTGGCAGGAACACGAACTATTATTCTCTGACCAAATTAATAATTTTTTAAATGTTTTTCGTTTGGAAATTCTTTCATACTTTAGGTTCAGTAATAAAATCCTCAAGTCTTTCTTTCCTCAGCAAATAAACTATCGATGTTTATCACGATTCTCAAAAGATGACGCTTCTTGTTCTTTTTTTTTGTAGAATTTTTGACAAAACGAACTATCAAACAAACATGAACTATCATCTTTGAAGCAAGTTAATATTTTTTAAGGTTTTTTTTGTTTGAAAATTCTTTTACGGTTTAGTTTCAGTAGTAAGGCCTCGACTTCTTTCTCCAACAAATCGTTGTTTACCACGACTTTCAATAGATGGCGCCACTAACTTCGGCAATTTAAACAAATGTATCAATAAAATAACCAATGTTTTCTTTCCTTTATTGAATTTTATTTAAAATATTTTTCTTTACCCTGTTTTTAGATTACTTTCTAACTGCCTTCGTGAAACAGTGGTACGTCTAGCCAATCGGCCGACTTTTCTACACTTTTCTAAAGTACTGGTGCTTGTTTCCCATAACTCTCAATAGATGGTGCCAAAATCTTTAACATTTTTAATCAAGTTTTTCTCCGATTTTCATTTGTAGATAAAACCACTGTTTTCTTTTGCATTTTAATTCAAATTTTTCTTTTGTTTATACTGTTTCTCTTTCTTGTCTTCCGGCTTTCTACTAGAATTTTTTACTTGACCTTTTGTTCAGAGTTAAGTTTTTCAATTTTTCAAATTTTTTCGTAGATTGATTTCGGTAATTAATATTTAATAAATCCTTGAGTTCTTTCTTTGTACGACAAATAAATAAACTATTGACGTCTACCATAACTTCCATCCGCCAACAGATGGCGCCACATACTTTAACAATTAAAAATAATTATCAAATAAACTGTTGATATTTTTGATATCTATCTACAGCTGTATAGAGAATGCTCGGGGAATCCACTGCAATCAAAACCGTCTAGTAACAAAATTTTTTAAAAACCTTTAAAAACAATATGCTTTGACAGCATGCTTAGCCGCCTTGTATGGGATGACTTATTAAGTAGCAAACTGACTGCAATTTGTCAACCCTCATACAATGTTAGGTCAAAAAGCGATTGTAAGATGTCGCGCCTTAGACTTTTAATAATTTTTAAATTGTTGAAGTTGTGAAGTGTGGTTTTGTTAAAGAAAGAAAGGACATTAAAAGGATTTATTATTAAATATTAATTATTGAAATTAACCTACAATCCTACATGTAAGAAATGGTTTTGTAAATCAATATATTATATGTATTGTGAACATATACTGCCAATAACTATACACTACACTACACAGTGCCAACCACTAATTTACTTCTTTCTGTTATTTTTTTTTCTCATTTCTTGTTATGTTTTCTTTATGAAATTTTCTTGTTTTTGAAACAGGAGCATGTAATAGGTGATCTTTCTTAAAATTTGCACTTAAAAAATATTGAATAAATTTACTTATGAAACAATTTATGTCTATATGAGCAAATTCAACCCAAGAGAAATACAGAAAAGTTGGCATTTTCACCCTAAACTACAACAACAACAAATTATCTTACCATATTGTCTAGTTTTTCTTTAAACCAAGCGCTGCTGTTTTTTTCATGAGTCAAATACCTCCTGTCAAAATCGTTCCTATTGAACTCATGCCCCGGATCTACAGTTTGCGAGCTGCGATTTTCCTTCTTGAACCTCTGCACCGGCATAAACACATTAGTGGTACACTCGGGGTCCAAGTAACTCATCTTCAACGTGGTTATCGTAATCATGTCGGCCCTATCATCGTTCAAAATCGACATCGCTTCGTGTATACTCTCCAAACCATCCATCGACTTGTTATTTATCTGTTTACATAACACTAGTATACTGGAATAATTGCTCATGGCCGTGAACTTACTCGTAAGACACGATCACCCACAACCAAGCTACTGTCTTTAGCCGCCAGACTTCCTTCGCTGATCCTGCTGATGTAAACACCGGATTCCAGGGATAACCCATGACAGCCCGCGGCTAACCTCGCTGTGTGCACCCAACGAGCCACCTTGCAATTATTTTGGTATCCCGGCGGAGTTCTTGTGATGTTCTGCGAGTTCTGTGAGGGCCAGTTTGAGGTTCGACGCCTACGTATTACCACGTGAACCACAGGCTCCCCCGACCTGATTGCTTCAATTACCATTCTTTTCGACACTGAAGTACAGTCCAGGTTTTTCACGTGTGTAATACAGTCATTCACTCTGAAATATGAAATTCTTTAGCATGGCTCTGAAGAAGGTGGAAGGCTACCTTAGTTTTCCATCAGCGATCGAGCCTTTGGAGACTGATGCAACGTAGATGCCACTGTCATTCGGATAGTGAGGGTCGTCTCTTCCACCGATCAATTCGAAACCGAGGTCGCTGTCGCTCGATATACCCGAAAGGTCCATTTCTAAGATTTCAGTTTCCCATTCCTTCAAAATTGTAAGTATTTATAAATTGTTAGAGTCTCATGTTATGAATCGTAATTTCAATGTTGCAGTAAATTATGAAAAGCAATGTTTGCTTGAAAAAAGAAATTAAAACATGCATGCACCATGGGGTGTTATGAATTAAAAAAAAAAAATGCAAGGATGCACCTGTGTTATGGATCATTCAATGCAGCACAGCTTTGTTGTTAAAACTAACCTGCATGTCACTATCAATTGCGCTATCGTGGGAATGATTATGTCCTAGCCCCCGAAACTGATTCAATTGCGTTTCCTTCTCCATATGAATCTCCAAAGCCTCCTTCAACATTTTATTTTCTTTCGTGAGTTCATTTCGCTGCTTCTTAATCGCATCGCTCTCCCTCAGAGACTCTGCCAACTCAGACACGGCTCTATCTCTTTCCTTCCTCATGTTATCACATAACGTGCGAATGCTCTCCCTTTCCAGAACTATCTTATCCCGCTCGGAGAAAGCCCAATCCCGTCTGCCCTTGGACACTTCCGCTTCTTGTATCGCCTCAGACAATTCGCTCTGGGCCTTATCGAGACTTTTCCTCAGCGATTCGAGCTCTTGATTCGCTTGGTCCAAGTTGTCCAGGCGTTGTCGCTGAGCAAAACTCCTAGAGTCGACCTGCACCTCCTTCCTGGTCGAATTCTCCCCCAACAAATTCAAACTATCCAAGCGGCTCTTCATCATGTCCCGACTGTCATCCTTCGATGCGCTGTATTCCCCGAACTTCTCCCTCAAATCGTTGCATTCCTTCAGGGCTTTGTCTCTGTCGTGTAGTGCACTTGCTATTTCCCTCCTGAGCGACTCCATTTGGTAACTCAAGCTCTGCTTTTCCTCCAGCAATTCCTTATTCGTTGCTTCGAGTAGCTTGTTCTTTTTGTAGGCCTGCGTAAGGTCATCGCTTAATTTCTCCATTTCCTTGTGCACAGTGTCCCTAGAAGAGAGCACGATGAAAAAACACATGATTTTATTTACACCGGATGGAATGCTGGTGTGCTAATCGTTAGAGTAAATAAGAATGATTATTGAAAGTAATTAGTGACTACATTGGATAACACGTGAGAAATAAATGTGTAATTAAAAAACGAGATTTAAATTTGACTACTCCAATCTACGCAATATTTATTTATTTGTTTTACTGGGGAGAAAAATTATGAAAAAGTTGAAAGTCAAAACTCATTTTTTCTTTAAATACCCTTAACACTTCTCTGGAAGAATTTTATTGTGAGGATTGCAATTATTTTTAAATTGTTGATTTAGTGGCGCCTTCTATTTAGAATTATGATAAACGTTAATTTAACTTGAAGGCTTCCGCGGCCGTCGTCCATTGTTGAATTCTTGGCTTCCGGTTGGAACCGCGTGTCTCGGATTTCTCTACTGCCGACGTTTCGTTCTTCGTTGCAGAAGAACTTCCTCAGGGCTGCTGCTGGTGGTGATGCTGCTGCTGTTGTTCTTGTTGCTGCTTCGCGTTAGTCGTTGAGACTGAGTAGGTAAGTCCGTTGTCGTGGTATTTATAGGAGCCGGTGGGAGCAGCGGGGTGGAACGGTGGGCGGGGCGGAACGGTATATCGGTGCGTGACGGATCGTTAATGAGATGTTTCCAAGTATTGTGAAGGTAGAAGCCATTGTCACGGTTTAGATTGTTGGGGTGTTTGAAAATTTCTATGGATTCACGGATTTTACGGTTAAAGAAATGAGATGAGCGGGCTAGGAGTTTTGTTTCTGAAAACTGGATTTGGTGGCCGGTTTCTAGTTTATGTTCAGCTAAGGCGGAACCAGTTGTTTGTAGTAGTCTGGTGCAGCGTTCATGTTCAGAAATACGAGTACTGACAGATCGTTTAGTTTCACCGATGTATACACGCCCACAGGAACACGGTATACGATATACTCCTTCGGATTGTAAGGGAATGTGGTCTTTCGTGGAGGGTAGGTAGTTTGAGAGTTTTGTCATGGGTAAATAAAACATCAAATCCATTTATTTACCCATGACAAAACTCTCAAACTACCTACCCTCCACGAAAGACCACATTCCCTTACAATCCGAAGGAGTATATCGTATACCGTGTTCCTGTGGGCGTGTATACATCGGTGAAACTAAACGATCTGTCAGTACTCGTATTTCTGAACATGAACGCTGCACCAGACTACTACAAACAACTGGTTCCGCCTTAGCTGAACATAAACTAGAAACCGGCCACCAAATCCAGTTTTCAGAAACAAAACTCCTAGCCCGCTCATCTCATTTCTTTAACCGTAAAATCCGTGAATCCATAGAAATTTTCAAACACCCCAACAATCTAAACCGTGACAATGGCTTCTACCTTCACAATACTTGGAAACATCTCATTAACGATCCGTCACGCACCGATATACCGTTCCGCCCCGCCCACCGTTCCACCCCGCTGCTCCCACCGGCTCCTATAAATACCACGACAACGGACTTACCTACTCAGTCTCAACGACTAACGCGAAGCAGCAACAAGAACAACAGCAGCAGCATCACCACCAGCAGCAGCCCTGAGGAAGTTCTTCTGCAACGAAGAACGAAACGTCGGCAGTAGAGAAATCCGAGACACGCGGTTCCAACCGGAAGCCAAGAATTCAACTATGATAAACGTTGATGATTAATTTGTTGAGGAAAGGACTTGAAGAATTATTCCTGAAACTAAGCTACAGAAGAATTTCCAAATAAGAAACATTAAATTAAAAAAAAAACATTAACTTGGTTTAAAGGATGATAGTTCGTTTTTGCCAAAAATGAAACAAAAAAAGTAGCGCCATCTATCGATAATTGTGATAAACATCGATAATTTATTAGTTGAAGAAAGAAATCGAGGAATTAAAAAAAAAAACAAGTGGCGCCATCTATTGAGAATCATGGTAAACGTCGATAGTATATTTGTTGACGAAAGAAAGACTTGAAGAATTATTACTGGAACTAAACTACGAAAGAATTTCCAAATAAGAAACATTAAATAATATTATTAATTTGGTTCAAAGGACGATAGTTCGTTCCTGTCAAAAATTGTATAAAAACAAAACAAACAAGTGACGCCATCTATTGAGAATCAGGTAAACATCGATAGATTGTTTGTTGAAGAAAGAAGTATTAAGAACGATGATGAAAGTCGTTCGAATTACAATCGAATTTCGACTTTTTTTTTTCATAAAAAAATAACAAAACAAAAGACAATCGATAGTTTAACAAATGCAAGAAATAAAAGTTTTGATCGACGATGTCGACACAAAAAAATCAGAAATAAAAGCGCCGAATTCCAATTTTTTTTTTTTTTTCATAAAGAATAAAACAAAAAACGATCAATAAATACAACAAACAAAAATTTTGTCGACGATTTCAAAGTAAAAAAATCTCGTTTTTACTTTTGCGTCAGAAATAAATTAAGAGCGATGACAAAAGACGATCAATAGTTTAACGAGTGCAAGACGCAAAAGTCTTCATAAAAAAAAATAATAAAACAAAAGACGATAGATAGTTTAATAAATGCAAGAAACAAAAGTTTAGGAAAACGATTTGGATACAAAAAAAATTCACGTTTTTACTTTTGCGAATTCCAACTTTTTCTACGTAAAAAAAATAACAAAACAAAAGACGATCAATAGTTTAATAAATGCAAGAAGGGAAGTTTTGGTAGACGATTTGAATACAAAAAAAAAATTCTCGTTTTCACTTTTGTGTCAGAAATAAATTAAGAGCTATGACAAAAGGCGTTCGAATTTCAACTTTTTTTTTTCATAAAAAATTAAAAAAAAAGACGATCAATAGTGTAACTAATGCAAGAAACAAAAGTTTTCATAAAAGAAGTAATAAAAGACGATCAATAGATGAAATAAATTAAAAGCGATGACAAAGACGTTCGAATTTCAACTTTTCCTTCGTAAAAAAAAATAGTTTAATAAATGCAAGAAACAAAATTTTTGGTTCACGATTTGGATACAAAAAAAACTCGTTTTTCACTTTTGCGTCAGAAATGTTAAGAGCGAAGACAAAAGGCGTTCGAATTTCAACTTTTTTTTTATAAAAAAAATAAAACAAAAGATGATCAATAGTTTAGCTAATGCAAGAAACAAAGGTTTTCATAAAAGAAATAACAAAAGATGATCAATAGATGAAATAAAATAAGAGCGATGACAAAAGATGTTCGAATTCCAACTGTTTATTTTTTATAAAAAAATAAAACAAAAGACGATCAATAGTTTAAAAATGTGCAAGAAACAAATGTTTTAGATTTGGATACAAAAAAATCTCGTTTTTACTTTTGCGTCAGAAATAAATTAAGAGCGATGACAAAAGTCGTTCGAATTGCAACTTTTTTTTTATAAAAAAAATAAAACAAAAGACGATTGATATTTTAACAAATGCATAAAACAAAAATTTTAATCTACGATTTGGATATTTAAAAAATAGCCTTTCGTTTTTAGATTTGCGGCAAAAAATAAATGAAGTTATTCTTTATTAAAAAAAATAACAAAACAAAATCAACTGTAAAATAAATTTAGGATAATCGCGTTTCCTTCAATAAGGGACCTCTTAGAACGGGTGTTGTTATAGGAATTTTTTTTTATTAATAGAAATATCGTTTTCTAATTTTTTTTTTGTTTAATAAAATCTGATAAGGTGAAGAGTGAGGGTGAAGCATCTAATGTTGCAAATTCACATGTAAAATTTAAATGAAAATTATTACCATCCAAATCCAAATACATACAAATACAAAAGCAATTGCTAGTGAAAGATTGGCATAACGAGGATGACACTTCAAATTGTTACAATTCAGGGTTAACGAATACCAGACTTAAAGAATTTTGCTTTGCGGCAAGAAATCTTTGAAACGCCAATCATTTGACTTGTTAAGTGCTGACAATGTAGCTACATAATTGGGTTGATTATCTGATCTTGACATCACATAAAAAAAATGTGTAAAGTAAACACATAATTCAGAGAAACGTTGTCCTTCAACTTGAATGCACAAATGTACCTTGTGTTTCATGTTTTCTAACGCGTTGGCCAAGTGTTAGGATTGGGGGAGGGTTACATTAGCACAAATAAATAATTGCACATTGGACAGCTGTCAGTGCTATAAACCTTCAGAAGAAGAAACATTGAAGTCATAGCCTACTTGCCCTACTTTAATTAGGAATTTAATTGAATGCATGGTATTACTAACCAAAAGCAGTAAGTCATCAAAACAAATGAACATTTAAAAAAAATGCACCTTTTGGGGAGAATCTTTTCAATCTGTTGATAAAATTACTTATTTGAAGAATTTGTAAACCTTCTAAGTGAGCCAAATTAATTTCTGATTTAGTATTACGGTGCCAATCTACCAATGACCGGCTGACAACTGTTACTCCTCCTAGTTTAAAAAGAGACTATAGTTATTAACTGCTAATTATTAATGAAAGTGTATAAATTGTTTCATATCTACAGCCTTGGCCAAAAGTATTAGGCAGCTTATATTAACTCCTATATCTTTTAAAAATTATCGCTTATTGTTGCCAATTAAATGGTAATGGATAAAATTTCTGAGTCTTGTTTTCAGAGATAAATTAGAAACTTAAGGGTGCCTAATACTTTTGGCCAAGGCAGTATATGATCTGTTAAAACTAGACAACTTCTTAAATGTTAATTACTAACAATAATTTGTGCAAACTTTTGCTGATGCTTGGTTACTGTATAAAAGTATACCAAATATCATGTGCATAAAACTCAACACAATCAAATCATTTAATAAACAATTAGCTTTTTTTTTGCACAATCGTTAACAACTACTTAATTAAAACTTGAAGTATTAACAATGAATCAGTTGATAAATCAACAACTCATACACGCAACGAAAATATCTTTATCTCGAGTGGTTACAGGGAAATTTTTATCAAATCACCGTCATAAATATTTATTTACCTTTCGCTCATAATCAGATTGTACTCGGTCATGGTGGCGTTCCTCTCCTCGGTCAATCGCTGGACTTCCTTGTTCGCTTTCATCCGAAAAGCCATGGTCTGATTGACCTCCTTGATGGCCTCCTCGTATTTCTGCTGCGCCTTCTGGAGGGCCTCCCTGTACTTGTTGCAGTCCCTGACCACCTTATCCCACTGACTGTACGCGGTCGTTATCTGCTGCTTCAAACTTGCAATGTCGCGCAACTAAAAAAAGAAATTAATTAACTTGAAAATCGAAAATCGCTTCTAATGTTACCGCATTGTTGCGTTCTTGCCCGATTTCTTCGCACTGCTTATTCAAACGGTTCGTTTCATCTTGAGCGAGTTCAAGTTTCGTGATTGCCTGCGAGTGCGAGGCCAAGAGTTCCTCGTAACGCTTCCTCAAAGAGTCATAGTCATCCCTGACTGCCTCGTTGTGCCTTGCCAACATAAACAACGAGTCGGAGGTGTTGTTTTCTGATAGAAGCACCTGTGCAAGTTAAAATTTGATTAATTTATTTGATAGTAGGAGAGGAGGTGGGGGAAAAATACTTCATGTTCACGACGAAATTCTGACAGTTCGTTTCTCAAGGTCTGTATGTTCTGTTCCAGGCGTTGGTTTTCGTTTAGTACGTCGCCGTACTTTGTTCTTAAAGCTGCGGAATCCTGAGACGAAGCTTCGAGTTGATTCATAGCTGCCCTATGGTGACTACGATAATAATCTAGTTCCTAACACGAAAAAAACTAACTAAAATTAAAATGTAAGACGCAAGCAAATTGTCGTGTACCTTCATAGCATGATCACATCTTCTTCTGAGTGTACTGAGTTCGTTATTAGCTTTGTCGTATTGCTGCTTGAGTGTGTCGTAATCTCGAGGCGAACCGGAGTTAATGGTGTAATTACGCGATAGAGTACCTTTGATGCAATAAAAAGAAAAAAAAAACACAGTTCGATTGTAAATACAAATAAAAACACAGACTTTCACAGAATTGCTACGTCAAGTGTAACAACACAACATGAATTATGTAAACCTGAGAGCTGAGTGAAGAAAAATTTTGTACCTACCGTTGCTGGTACTTCCGTCTGTGCTCGACGCCATAACACAACTAAAATAGAAAACAAAAACACAAATAGAAAGTTTGCATTAGCTAATGTCCCAACTTCCTTTTATTATAAGGTTCCATATCGATAAGTTCCGAGGTAAACGGCGTGAAATTTCACTCGCAACAAAAGCGACGCTTGCCACACGCGAACGTTAACGCAGTTTGCGGTGCTCGCGACGTTTTAATTTCTTGCAAATTTAATTAGGAGGAAAAAATACACTCGGGTTAAAACGTCAGTAAGATTTGTTTTGCGTGCGCCACTTTAGTACAGGCCTGGTTAGAGCTCGGATAATAAATTACAAATCGAGGCATGCATCTCGCCGTGCAATCGTTAAACAATTTACGAATTATACCGCATGTTTACTCACCTTCCTTTTTATTAACTTAATTTATAAATCACAAAGTCCACCATCTTGCCGAGTTAATGGTAAATATTTGACAGTCGTGAAGTTCGCAGCGAACGAAAGATGAACGACAGTGTTGCCAAAATAAACTCGGATCATCAAATTCTCTTTAAAAATTATTTCGAAACAAAAATTACACAAAAGCGCAAACACGAAATAAAATTTTAAGTTGAATATTAATTTAATAGTAGAAAAAGAAAAAAAAATGTTTAGGCTACCAAAGTCACAGAAATGACAAGGACACGTCTATACAGGATGTAATCAATTAAGTTCCTCATATTGTAACCACTATTAATCCACAAGAAGAGAAGCGAAGTTATGACATAAGTTTGGAAAAAATGTTAATAATAACTCCGGAAAAATATACGATCAGTTTTTACATAAAACGTTTTGGTTTGAAGCCCTGGCCGAGCGAAGTTTACTATTAGGTACAATAAGAGCCGGTACTCTTTAGTCACAGGTTAACTTTAATCTTTGGTTTATTCCCATAGAAACAATTGTCTCTACAATTGTAGGTATGGGAATAAACCAAAGGTAAAATTAATCGGTGACTAAAGTACCGGCCCTAAATGAGTAAAACCCGCAGATGCGATACAAAAAACGTTAAGGCAGACAATACTATACTAAAGAATGAATCGCCATATATTGTGTTGTGTGGGAATCAACTTGATGTTATTCTTTGTCCATTGTCATAAAATAAATAAAAAATAATTATAGAAGTCCTAGTTTGTTGAAGTCGTTTAACTACTACCAACGCCATCTATTATTTACAATGAATATTAAACTGTAAACACCATGGAATTATTTCTAAAACACCATCTGTTGAGTTGTTTGAGAATCAAATTATGATTTTTTTTAATTAAAACGATTTCTACGCTCTTCTAATTCCGTCAGAGAAATCTTTTTTGTAATGTCGTTACTTACCGGTGGCGTCATCTGTTATTCGCCATCGAATCATTTATAAAGCGCCATATGTTGAGGTAGACGAGAATCAATCGAAGAAAATTTTCAACAATTCTTCGTCGATTGACTTTTTATTATTTAGTTTAGTTTTAGTTGCAATTTTAAGAAAGTCGTCGATGACGACACAGTTAAAGATTACTACGTCATAAGAAAAAATTAAAAACCTACAATTAAAAAAAATAATAATAAAAATCTTTTGTAGAATTTTTAGTGTTCGCAAAAAATGAAATTGATTCAATAAGTTCGGCGTGGAAAGGAATTAAGAAAAATTGATGTTGTTAACCGGAAAAAAATTGATCCTTGAATCGCCATCTCTAACTTTCTGAACGCAGCCCTATAGTAACACGCAGAGAGGTGGAAAAGACCTCTCTGGTAACACGCGGCAGTCAACATATTGTTTTTCGTATATATACATTTTTTTGCGAAGACAAAAGACAATCATCCAAGACCATTTGGATGATTCACTGAACGGAAAGTAAAATAAAAGACGTTCAACACTTGAAAGTAAAAGAATATCTTCATTTGAAAACAAAAGACGACTTCTATTTATCGAAAATAATTGCGATGAAATTTCATTGTTAAAATACTGTCAAACAAAAAACAAAAGACTGATAACATACGAAATAGCAAATAGAAATTAATTTTCATTTTTTTTTAATTTTAAATTTATTTTTTTTTAGAAATAAAAGAGTTTTTTAAAACTTATTGGGTGATTCGTTGAACGAAAAATGAAACAAAAGGCTGTGTTTGAAAAACAAAAGACGACTTTCATTTATCGAAAAGTAATTGCGACAAATTACTAAACAGAAGACAATCGTCTAAAACCAATTGGATAGTACATACATCAAACGAAAAACGTTCAACTCTTGAAAACAAAGAAAACAAAATGAAATAAAAAAAGAGTCATTTTAAAGCTTGTTTTTCATATACTTATTTCTCAAGGACAAAAGACAATCGTCCAAAAACGAAATAAAAGGCGATCAACTCTTGAAAGCAAAAGAATGTCTTCATTTGAAAACAAAAGACGACCTCTATTCATCGGAAATAATTGCGATGAAATTTCATCGTTAAAATATTGTCAAAAAAAAAAAAACAAAAGACAATCAGCTGATAACATACGAAATAGCAAATGCAAATTAATTTTCATTTTAATTTCACTTTTTTTTTTAATTTTAAATCTGTTATTATTTTCTTTTTTTTTTAGAAACAAAAGAGATTCTTAAAAGTAATTGGGTGATTCGTTGAACGAAAAATGAAACAAAAGGCTGTATTTGAAAAACAAAACACGACTTTCATTTATCGAAAAGTAATTGCGACACTAACTAAACAGAAGACAATCATGTAAAATCAATTGGATAGTACATCAAACGAAAAACGTTCAACTCTTAAAAACAAAGAAAAAAGGAACAAATGAAACAAAAAAAAAAGAGTTTCATTAACGTATATTTCTTTTTCAAAGACAAACGACAATCGTCCAAAAACGAAATAAAAGGCGATCAATTCTTGAAAGTAAAAGAATGTCTTCATTTAAAAACAAAAGGCGATCTTTATTCATCGGAAATAATAAAGCAGCAAAAGGAAATTAGTTTTCGTTTTAATGTTGTTTTTTTTTTTTTTTTAATTATAAATCCGTTAAGTTTTGCTTTTCGGATACGAAAAACTGTTATTTAAGACCAATTCGTTGAACGAAAAACGAAACAGAAGACGATCAACTCTTGAGAGCGAAAAAATGCCTGGCATTTAAAAAATAAAAGACGACTTCTACTCTACAGAATATTATTTGGTGAAGGAAATAAGAGAAGGAGAAGGTAATTCTGATTAACCAAAATTTTGGGTATAGTCTATATAGTAATAAGTCGCAGCTTGTCAAATTAACGAAAGTGCATTCAGCCCGACAGTATTACATTTTAAAGACATTGTTGCCATCTATTGATCAATTACGATAGCTCGGAATCTTGATTTTAAAGGGTTATCACAGGACAGTAGACTTCTTGAAGTTTTTAAAATTTACTTACTCACGACCACCCTCACGACATTCGGTGCTCACGATCTTCGAAATTTTAATACTCGTGAGGAAATTCAAACAATTTCTCCTTATTTACGTGAAACTACAGTAGCGGACAATGGATACGTAAACAAAATGTAACTAGTAATTCTGACGTTTAACACAAATCTTATTTATTCACTTTGATAGAAATATAACCTCGAAATGCACACTATATGTCAAATTCTTACCTCGATTTTATTAATTGATATGGCTGCCAGCTATGGGATGATATTACAATTTTTAAGTGTGAAATGTAAAAAATAATAATCGCCATCCCTGCTGCCAGCCATGGAAATGAATGCGAAAGAGAATAATTCGGCAAAATTGCGTAGATAGCGCTATTAAATTGAGTTTTTTTTTAAGCCTGAGTTAAAATATAAAATAATTGATTCTGATTCTCCAAATTTAAAATTATTAGAAAATTAGAAAGAAGTGCAGTTAAAACAAAACTGAAAATTGTCTAATTAGATCATTTTTAATTATTTACTTATAAAATTAAAAAAAAAAATGATACGCCCGCCATCTACCGAAAATCAATGCTAAGGAAAATAATTGCGTAAAAAATGTATAGATGGTGCTACTAAAAAAAATGAAATAAGTTTCTTTCATTTTGATAATTTTTAAAAATTTCATTATGCTTGATTTGACAGCTTCCCTTGTATGGAATTGGGATGACTTATTAAGTATCAAACTGGCTGCATTTTGTCAATGTTCAAAAAGTGATCGTAAGATGCCGCGATTTAAACAATTTGCTATAATTTTTAAATAAGAAATTAAAAAAAGAATTGATATAGCTGCCATCTATGGGAAAATCAATAGAAAATAATTTGGGAAAATATGCATAGATGGCGTAATTAAATTGAGCGTAAAAGTATAAGATAATTAATTTTAATTCTCCAAATTTAAAATTTTTATGAAATTAGAAAGAAGTGCATTCAAAACAAAACTGAAGAATTGGCCTAGTTGGATCATTTTTAAGCATGTACAGTAGCGGACAATAAAATCCTGGCATGTTATTTCTACAATGTAAACCTTACTTTAATATTTCTGACGTTTAGCAAAATGTCACTAGTAATTCTGACGTTTAATACAAATTTTATTTATTTATTTTGACAGAAGTGTAACTTCAATAAAAGCCTGATTTACCAAATTTGCCTAAACGTGCATTGCATGTCAAATTCTTGCCCGGATTTTATTGTCTGCTACTGTACCAAGCAACTTTGAACACTGCCACCTATTGATCGTTTGGAGATGTTTTGTTTTGCCAAAATAAATAAAATTCAGACATTCATGAAATTACAAGAGCCAGATTTTATTTTGAAGAATAATAATTTTTGATTTTCTAGTGCACTTATAAAATTAAAAGAAGAAAATTGACATGCCCACCATCTATTGAAAATTATGCAAAGGGAAATAATTGGGTAAAAATTGTATAGATGGCGCCACTAAAATATATATGTCTTTATTTTTTTTAATTAAAATATAAAATAATTTTCAGATTGCTTTACTAATTGTAAGCCATGACTTTTGTACAAGATCCTTTGGAGTTGTTCTGTTTTTCCAAAAAGAATAAAATCCAGACATTCGTGAAATATCAAAAGCCAAAAGGGAGAGTTTATTTTGAATAATTTTTTATTTTCTTTGGCATTTTGGACTTTTCTAATAAATTAAGATATTTTTGAAATGCCCAATTTGTTCGATCCGTAATTTCTTGGACCCAAAACATTTGGACCATTTTTACAATCCTCTTAAGCATCTAAATGGAGTGACTCGAAATAATTTGGGGACATTTTTCTTCGTTTTTTGTGAAGCCTACGATTTTTTGGGGCGATTGAAAATTGCAGGATTTTCAAAAAAAAAAACAAAAATTAAAATGGTCCAGAAGTATCATTTCAAACACTAGTAAAGAATGTATTTCATTATCGCTATATTATATCAACTGTAACCGCCATTTAATTTGATACGATCTTTATCGGCGCGACTCTGAACATGTTTCAGTTTACCGAACATGCTGCTGCATTAACCTAAATATTACGTCGCAAAGTTTGAACACGTGTAATCCATTTGCCCCTTCCTCCCCACCATCCCATTAAATTTATGCAACAAAACGCGCTCATTTGCACAATAAGATGCTCGCCTGCCGGAAAATGGTTTTTCTCCTGCTCTGCTTCACCAGTACGAACAAGTTCGGGCAAAATAAACTTCTCCTCTCCAATCAAACGTATCGACACCAAATAAACGCAGCTCGTTGTCTGGTGGAAGTGGCCAAAGAAAATTTCCATAATAACGGGAAGTTGCTCTTCGTACTAGTAAGCCAGCACCTGAAGTCAGACCAAGAATTTCTCGTGAGTCAGTTGCTAAAGCGCTTGCATAAACACTCCCATTGGAATTTACTAACGAGCACAGGCACTCTGAAATACTTCGAAGCATATTTCCATTGCGACCAGGAAGGTTGCAGGGAAACTTTCCCGGTCGTACACCTAACGGGGTACTACGTGATAATCGTGGAAAACTGGCAGCAATTTTCGGCCATCCTAAAACGCGTGAGGGCCTTGGAAAATTTCAAACCCCGGGCCAAATACGTGACGTACCTGGCCACTTATTCCAACCAAATGGAGTCCACCAGGAAAATCCTGGAGACCTACTGGCAGCAAAACACCTCGAAAAATTTGGTAATCACGCCGAGAAATTCCACGCACTGGGAAATCTTTGGCCTGAACACTTTCGCGCCTTCAAAAATGTGCGGGAAGATTTCACGCGTGGTTCACCTAGGAGAATGCCACGAGGGGGTGTTAACACCACGGGGTCCACTACGCCTTTACGATTACATCTTACGCCCCAAATTAAACGGGTGTTTCTTAAACGTGATCGCCATGAAGTATGCCCCTTTCGTCACTGGGAAAAACGGCGGTTTTGAAATGATGGTCCTCAATGAGATTGCCCAAAAAATAAATCTGAGTCTAAACGTGACTATTAGCAAAAATATTGAGGATTGGGATAAGACGGACTCTCACGGCAACTGGATTGGCAAACTCGCCAGCCTTCAAGATAATTTTTCCATTGGAATTGGGAATATACGCGCGAGTACAAGAATCTACGAAGATTTCGATTTCACCGCTGATTATTACTATGAAGAATTGGTTTGGGTGGTACCCAAGGCAAAAAAGGCCCCGCAGTGGGAGTATTTGATCCTAATTTTTTCCCCCGAACTCTGGTTGATAAACTTGGGTGTGTTGTTGGTTTGCGGGATGCTAATTTGCTTTTTGGCGCGCAGGGAAATCCCTTGGAACAACTTTAAATCGTTCAATTATAGCCTGCTGATATCGTTGCAGGTTATCATTGGGAATGCTGTCCATGCGAAACCCAAGGCTGATTTAAAGAGAGCTGTGCTCGCCGTATTGGCGGTTTACGGCATCATGATATGCTGTGCCTACCAGAGTTTCCTCATAGAGATCCTCACCCACCCTCTATATAAACGACAGATCTCAACGGAAAAGGACATACTCGATTCAAACTTGACGATCGGCGGAATTGGGAATTACAGGACCATTTTTAATTCCTCTGAGGATAAAATCTCTTTGCAAATTTATAAGAGATACCGGACTTTTAAAGATGACATAGAATCTCGCAGAAAATTATTGAAGGATGTGAACAGGTACGGGAACGTCTGCACCATTGAGGGGAGGCAACACCTTTTGTATTTGTTCACGCACAGAAGCCCTTTGGTCATCAGAAATGGAAAATCAACAATCCATATACTACCAGAAAAGTTATATTCGTACCCCGTCAAGATGGTTGTGCCCAAAGAGTTTTTCCTCGAGGACGTGTTCAACCACCTTATCAACAAGTTCTTGGCGAATGGATTGGTGAACAAGTGGAGTGAAAAATACGAGTACAAAGACAAGCGACGACCACCAGCTAATGTCGTGCGATTGTCTTTGGATAATCTGCAGGGGGCGTTCGCCCTTTTAATCGTGGGGTGTATTCTCGGCTTGGTGGTTTTTGTTTTGGAAATTTTTTTGAGTAAGGCGGAAGGTAATTGCTGTCGCGCAAAAAGTAATCTTAGAGCGTTCATTAAATAATAAATCAAATAGAAATGTTTAGTTTGTTATTTAATTTATTTTGTTTTATTTTAGTGAGTATCAGATTATACACAAAACTCAAAGCGTTTGCACGACGAGGATGTCACTCCCCCCCCTCGTTTGTTATAATCTGATAATAATCAGTTCTTTTAAGTGGGTAAGGTCACACGTTTGCACAGCAATGACCTTCCCTTTTCTATTTAATGGTGAGAGCCTTACTTATTTTTAAAACAACCATTTCTATTTAATTCATAAAAAAAGGGCACACGTAACTGAAGTGTAGGCAGGTAGGCGTTAATGCAAAATTAATGTAAAATCACTGTTTTTACGTCTTCATACATTCTATAAATTATTTGCCTCTTGTTTTTGTCACCGATCTTCTTTTGTTTTCTGTTCATATTATTCTAAAAACAGTCGACGTTCCATTGTTTTTTTTTTTTATCGAAATACACTTTTTGTTATTTTTTTTTGTTTTTATTCATATTCTTCGCCGCGCCGGATGAAATCGTCGACCTCTTGTTTTCTATTCGTGTAATTCCGATGAACAATCACCGTTCATTTGTTTTTAGTTCAACCCAACAACCTTAGTACGTATATCAATTTTCATTTGTTTTTTTTTTTATCTTAACAACTACTATAGATACAACAAAAAATTCAACGCATTTAACTTGGAGGCTTCTGCGAACATTGTCCATAATTGAATTTGCTTTCGGTTGGAACGACTGCTTCAACTGTCGACGTTTGCAGAAGAACTTCCTCAGGGTTGCTGGTGGTGCTGTTACTTCTCGTTAGTCGAGGAGACTGAGTAGGTATCTCCGGTGTCGTGGTACTTATAGTGGTCGGTGAGTCGTGGATCGGAACGATGAGCGGAGATTGGTCTGACGGATCGCTAATTAGCGAACCATCACGCCCCAACAGATCAATCCGCGAGGATTGGTCTGACGGATCGCTAATGAGCGATTCTTCACGCTCAAACAGACCAATCCCTTCTCACCGTTCCGATACACAGGCCTTTTGTTGTTCGCTCATTAGCGATCCGTCAGACCAATCCCCGCTCACCGTTCCGATACACTGGCCTGTTAGGGCGTGACAGTTCGCTCATTAGCGATTCGTCAGACCAATCCCCGCTCAACGTTCCGATCCACTGCCCCCACCGACCACTATAAATATCACGACACCGGACATACCTACACAGTCTCATCGACTAACGAGAAGTAGTTCCAACCGGAACCCAATTCAATTAATTCAACGCATTTTTTTTTAATTTTAGAGCTTTTTAACATTAAATTATTTTCAACTATGCATAGCTATAGAATGAATCAAAACACTGGTGCCGGATGTATCTTTGTTATTTCAAATGGCGCACCCTGTATATGATGGTAAATTTTTTTTTGGAAATAAAAGTTTGTCTTTTGTTTTCAAAGCACAGATGAGTTGGCCCAGAAATCTCACTCGTACCATCAAGTGTGATACATCATTGTGATCAGAAAAGAAAGCTTCATCTCATACTGTAATTAGTGCTATTATATGATTGTGTTGGCAAGATGGTGTTCAAGAAAATAGAAAGTTAAACGTTTGCAATTTTTGACGACTGACGAACACGATGGCAAATTCCTCGTAAGAAAGTGATTTAACAATGTCTGATCAGATTATCGAGATATTGCCGGAGAACACACTGTTGGGACGCCCTGTGTAACTAGTTAAATACTAGTTTACTACATTACAATATATTTTCTTTTAAATAACAGTTTCGCTTATACCATAAATATAAATTTGGGAATATAAATAAAGCGTGTTTAATTTTAATCCGTCTTTACAGTGTAATTCCTCATATGTTGCGCTCTCTCGCGCCGGCCTCCTCCTCGTTATGTCACATATGGCACATTTTTTAATTTTACCAACGGACCGTCGCTAAAAATAATGAGACCTAGGAACTACTACTTACTAACTAAAATTAGCCGGTGCCAGCTTAGTTGACGCGCGAAATCGAAGGGGCCTTTCGGAAGGGAATTATGAAGTTCTTCAGTCAGGCGTACAAGACTTTGAAGCAGTACAGGATAATCGGATACAGGTATTTTTTTTTCCTTCTTTAATCGTGTGGCGATCATTTAGTTTTTATAATTCCGGCGGCGGGCGTTCGGCGCTGATGTAATCGAAACTGATTGTTATTAATAAAATGCGATGGGAAGCATGTGATCGGACGATTCTTTATTGAGAGCGGTAGTTAAGAACTTAAATATGGATAGGGGGGATTAATGGATCTATTTTTTATTTGCATTAAAAATAGAATTAAAAACTCTGGCTAATTAGAAAAAGAAAAATGAGAAAAGTTTGCTTTAACCAAAAGTAAAAAGGCATGCCTGTTTGTATGTGATGTTGATTCAGTTAACAATTAGACAATAACACCATGGATAATATAAAAAAAAAGTTTGCTTCCTTTAAAATAATTATAATCCTTGATTCATTTAGATTTAGAATGACACAATGGATTTGGGGGAAAATCATTTAAACTGTATGAGTTTAGGGCCATACAAAAAGCTTTACGAAATTAGTCATTTATTAATTCGTTTGACCTTCATGTCTAATGTGTAAAATATTTCCATTTTTGACAGTTCTTTGGCTGAGTTCCAGTTGCACCTGTCTCGGTTATTATAGTTTCAACAAAGTTGTTCCAAGTTCGCCTTGGTCATTCTTTGAGTTCTTTCTGGTCTAAGTACCCCATCCATCCGTTTATAAGACTTAAGCAATCCTGGGAATTTATTTAACTAATTACACAGGGTGTCCCAACAGTGTGTTCTCCGGCAATATCTCGATAATCTGATCAGACATTGTTAAATCACTTTCTTACGAGGAATTTGCCATCGTGTTCGTCAGTCGTGAAAAATTGCAAAGTTTAACTTTCTATTTTCTTGGACACCATCTTGCCAACACACTCACATAATAGTATTAATTACAGTATGAGATGAAGCTTTCTTTTCTGATTACAATGATGTATCACACTTGATGGTACGAGCGAGAATTCTGGGCCAAATCATCTGTGCTTTGAAAACAAAAGACAAACTTTTATTTCCAAAAAAAAATTGACCATCATATACAGGGTGCGCCATTTGAAATAATAAATATACATCCGGCACCAGTGTTTTGATTCATTCTATAGCTATGCATAGTTGAAAATAATTTAATGTTAAAAAGCTCTAAAATTAAAAAAAAATGCGTTGAATTAATTGAATTGGGTTCCGGTTGGAACTACTTCTCGTTAGTCGATGAGACTGTGTAGGTATGTCCGGTGTCGTGATATTTATAGTGGTCGGTGGGGGCAGTGGATCGGAACGTTGAGCGGGGATTGGTCTGACGAATCGCTAATGAGCGAACTGTCACGCCCCAACAGGCCAGTGTATCGGAACGGTGAGCGGGGATTGGTCTGACGGATCGCTAATGAGCGAACAACAAGAGGCCAGTGTATCGGAACGGTGAGAAGGGATTGGTCTGTTTGGGCGTGAAGAATCGCTCATTAGCGATCCGTCAGACCAATCCTCGCGGATTGATCTGTTGGGGTGTGATGGTTCGCTAATTAGCGATCCGTCAGACCAATCCCCGCTCATCGTTCCGATCCACGACTCACCGACCACTATAAGTACCACGACACCGGAGATACCTACTCAGTCTCCTCGACTAACGAGAACTAACAGCACCACCAGCAGCAACAGCAGCCCTGAGGAAGTTCTTCTGCAAACGTCGACAGTTGAAGCAGTCGTTCCAACCGAAAGCAAATTCAATTATGGACAATGTTCGCAGAAGCCTCCAAGTTAAATGCGTTGAATTTTTTGTTGTATCTATAGTAGTTGTTAAGATTAAAAAAAAAAACAAATGAAAATTCATATACGTACTAAGGTTGTTGGGTTGAACTAAAAACAAATGAACGGTGATTGTTCATCAGAATTACACGAATAGAAAACAAAAGGTCGACGATTTCATCCGGCGCGGCGAAGAATATGAATAAAAACAAAAAAAATACCAAAAAGTGTATTTCGATAAGAAAAAAAAAAAACAATGGAACGTCGACTGTTTTTAGAATAATATGAACAGAAAACAAAAGATCGAAGATTTCACTCAGCGAAGAACGAAAATAAAAATTATCAGAAAAAATATTCAATAAAAAAAAAACAAAAGAAAATAATTGTAATAATTATCGCCGACATGTTAAGAGTAGGGTGAACGAAAAACAAATGAATGCCGACTGATTTTAGATTAATATGAACAGAATAGAAAAAATTGACAATTTGACATGACGAAGAATGAAGAGCAAAACTATCTCAAAAAATAATTCGATAGAAAAAAAAAACAAAAAAAAAGTTGAAATCAAATACCGCCGAAATAAGCAAATGAATGTCGATGATTCTCCTGAAGAATATTGAAAAAACAAAAAACTACTAACTTCGGTTTCGTTTAGCCTTCTCCGGTCACTTTTATCGCTGATACTTCTTTTTCTTTTTTTGTCGGTTTTCATTTTCGAAAGTTTTCCGTCGAAGGCCACTCATTCTTTACCTTTCAATTGTTTTATGTTTCAAAATTTCCTCTTGTTTTTATTTTTCCACATAATTTTTTGGAATAACCTAGGCTTTGTCTTTTTTAAAATTTCTTACATTCCGTTGGAGAAACGTCGATCTTCTTTTGTTTTCAAATCACCATATTCGTCGTTTGTTTTGCTTCTTTTTGTTTTTTCTTGTCGATTTTGGGGTTTTAAAATTTTCTTACATTTCGACAGAAAATCGTCGATCTTCTTTTGTTTTTGGATAACCTTATTCGTCGCTCGTTTGGTTTCTTTTGTTTTTCTTTGTCGTTTTTGGTTTGTTTTTAATTTTTCTTATGTTTATTAGAGAATCTTCGATCTTCTTTTGTTTCTCTTTGTCGATTTTGGGTTTTTTTTACACTTCCTTGGAAAATCGTCGATCTTCTTTTGTTTTTGGATAACCTTATTCGCCGCTTGTTTCGCTCTCTTTTGTTTTTCTTTGTCAATTTTGGGGTTTTTAAAATTTCTTACACTTCGACAGAAAATCGTCGATCTTCTTTTGTTTTTGGATAACCTTATTCGCCGCTTGTTTCGCTCTCTTTTGTTTTTCTTTGTCAATTTTGGGGTTTTTAAAATTTCTTACACTTCGACAGAAAATCGTCGATCTTCTTTTGTTTTTGGATAACCTTATTCGTCGCTCGTTTGGTTTCTTTTGTTTTTCTTTGTCGTTTTTGGTTTGTTTTTAATTTTTCTTATGTTTCATTAGAGAATCGTCGATCTTCTTTTGTTTCTCTTTGTCGATTTTGGGTTTTTTTTTTACACTTCCTTGGAAAATCGTCGATCTTCTTTTGTTTTTGGATAACCTTATTCGCCGCTTGTTTCGCTCTCTTTTGTTTTTCTTTGTCAATTTTGGGGCTTTTAAAGTTTCTTACACGTCGACAGAAAATCGTCGACCTTCTTTTGTTTTTGGATAATTTTATTCGTCGCCTGTTTGGTTTCTTTTGTTTTTCTTTGTCGATTTTGGGTTTCTTTTCGATTTTTCTTACGCTTCGTTAGAGAATCGTTGATCTTCTTTTGTTTTTAAGTAGTATATAAACCGCGTGTGTTGGACCAGATATTTGTGAACGGCCATTTTTAGGTAAAATGATATGATTTTATATTATTTTACACAATTTTTAACACAAATTCATAGAAATTCACAATTTTACCCCTTTTTTTCTCGTGCACACCCAAATTAACACACTAAAATCAGTTTTTAGAACAGTTCATTCCAAAAAATTCCCTGTTTTAATATTCAGTCATAATAATATAAATATGTATTTGAAAAAAAATTATTATATAAATGAATTCTACAAATACTGAATACAATCCAGATGATTGGAAAGTTTATAGAGAAGGGTCTTAAAAAACTAAACCCAAAAAATGATTTTGAACGAGTGGTGTTTGATATAATGAATACGCATTTTGATAATATTGAAAATAATACATTAGCTTTAGCAAAATTAGGTTTGATTAAAATTCATAAAGAACCTTGATAATATCCGGAGCGCTCAAGTTTACAGTAAAACGTTTAAATAACCATTTAATTTTTTTATTTTCCATATACAGTTGATTAATTTTTAAATTTGCACCATTCAATAATTCATTTGTCATAATTTATTGGTGATTGAAAGAGGATTTGCTAAGCGTCTTTTTGCTCTTTGTCTATGAACATATCTAATGATTGGCTGCTTATTTAATAAATTATTAATATTATCTTCATCATAATGATTGACATCTTTTAATTCTTTTTCTAACACATTTATTTTATTATCTTTATATTCAATTTCTTCATCCATTTTCTCAATTGTGTCAACTGCAGCAATTCCTAATTCTTTTAAAATTCTGTTTTCAGTATATAATTGTTCTGATGCTTTTGATTTTGAACCAACAGAGAATTTATTAAATTCAACTATTTTTGATTTATCTTGAAGAATTATTGAAGAACCTTTTGTAATTGTGAATGTCATTTATATAAGTAAAAATAAAAAAGTAATATTCAAAGCATAAAAAAAAATTAATACCAATGCTCGTAATAACAAATATACTCTTGTAAATTTTATATTTGCATATCACACCATTTATATGATCATTTTATACTCTTTATTTCATTTTAAAAGTGTTACATCTCTTTGTTTTTTAAGTTTATCCACATGTTAAATGTGATATTCTTTTTTTTTAGATTTGAAAAAACAGTATAACTTTCTGTAGTATACTATACCTAAACTAATTTAGAATATCTTACATTACTGGTCTTTCATTCAGACTTTACCACTATGGCAAAAAATTTATGCTGCCATTGATAAAGACTCAACAAATAACCAGTACATTCAGTTTCATGCAGTAATAAACATTAATTAATAGAAATGGAACACTTAGAACTTAGAAGAGAGATTGTAAAGCAACATATATGCTTCATTAACTCAACAGTTATATAAAAATAAAAAATTTAAGTAGGACTTTATTTCCTAATTAATTAATACACTAACTTTTTTTAAGCATCATACAAAACATAGGTACACAAATTACTTTTTCATGCATGTAATCATTGGAAGCTCTTCGCCACGAATATTGTCATTTTTATGAAAATTTGGAGTATGGTGGCAATGCACTCTCCACGTGATCAGCCAGCCATATAAATTATTTTGTTGATCTGTAAAAAATTCGTGGTCTATGATAGTGCAGTTATTTGGATGACATTGCATAAGTTTCTCTTTTAGTTCACGAGCCTGCTGACCTTGTCTGCATATATTTGTTTCAGAATCTTTCAAAACATATAACACTTTCCATCTACAAGTAGATTTCTTTTTACGAGATTCAATGGCATATAACTTTGTTGGGAAAAATTGACAGTTTGTTGGTGTAACAGCTTTAAACACATTTAGAATGTTATCGTGCGATAGACTATCTCTTGGACAATTAACCAGCAGGTAGTTGCAATGGGCTGTAAACATATGCAATAATAATAGTAATATACGTTTTAATAACATAAAAACATACCCGTCGCCATAATTTCAAGTATTTCCCCTTTTGATTCTTATATATATGTATATGTAATATAACTCCATAACACATAAAACACAATCATAACTAACAAATATGAGAAATAAATTTCTTTACAACTTAACCACAGTACTTAACGATAAATGAACAGCTGTTAGCTTCAGCTCAGGCCCGTGTAAGTTATATGGCTGATCTATTCAACAGAACTTTTAGTTCTTATTCCAATCAACAGAGGGCTGTCAATTACATGAAACAGAACTCTGTACTGAAAATAAAACCAACTGAGCAGGGAACGCAGGGAAGCACGAACGTTTGTATGCGTTTTTTCGCCATTATCGAATTGGTAATACGTTGTTCGTATTTGAATCAACGTTTGGGCGTTATTTCAATTTTATCGTTGTACAGTGTAGATTGTTTTGTGAAAATGCCATCTATCCAATTAAATGCTGTGTTAAAGATTGTGAAAATGAGGTGAGTACCTACATCTTATAATTTCGGCAAAACATTTGTACCATTTTTTCTAAAATAAGAAATCTAATTAAAAAAAAAAGAAAACCTTATGTAATATGTTATTTACCTAATTATTACTTTGAGATCTTTCTGATCAATATTTTTAAATAAAGAAAGTCAGAAATTAAGTAAATATGTTGTTGACTTTGGTTTTTTCTTTTAGAGTGTAATTTAATTACGTTTTACAAAAAACATGGTAATCCTGCTGTTTAGAGACTACTTATGGCAGAACAAATCAAAAATTTTCCGTAATTTTTTGTTTTGAATTTCATAATAGGATATCATGTTTATTTTTAATGTTTGGTTTCATTCGGTATTTATACTTCAGAATTATATATTTTTCAATAAAACAGCAGTTCCATTGTTCAAGACCAAAACAGTAGAATTAATTTGAAAACATTAAAACTAATGTTATTTAAATTAATTACTTATAGAGTTCACAAGCACATAATCACAGATTCCCAAACCCCGTGTCTGATGAAGAAAGATTTCACCAATGGTTACAGATTCTTCAACAGGAGGAATTGAAGAAAATGGACCCAATAGTAGTTTACAATAATAAACGCATTTGTTCTGTTCATTTTGATGAAAAGTACAAATCTGTAGGTAATCCTAGACTGCATAAAAATGCCCTTCCAAAAGGTAATTAATTAACAATTGCTATTGTAGCAATATGTAATAAATAATTTTATATTAATAGTTTCAGTTTATTCATGTAATACGTCTGTCGAAGCAGAAGTAATAGAACATGTAGGTGCAGGTAATTGTTGCAATTAATTATATATAATTAATTATATCTTTTTTAATAGGAATACAAAGAAGTTATGAAAATGATAATGCACAAGCATCATGCAGCAGCAACAAGCAATCTGTAAGCGTCTCAACAATTCAAAAAGGTAATCCCTTTTGTGTTAATGTAGGATGGTATCTATTATGCTATTGGGAAAGATTTAATATATGTATTTCTAAATAACTTGCTTTCTTCAAGTTGCTATTCGACATCAGGTTCAAATTTCAGTGGTTGCCGGAAAGTATTAACATAAACATTTTCATTCCATAAACCATGGCTTTGTTCTTTCGCAAATAATGTAAGATTGTGATCCATATAATTATGATCCAAATGGCAATCAAGAATGTTAATGTTAAGTTTCGTGACCTTGTGAATCACGATATTTATTATTTCAGGTAATGAAGTGAAATTAGTTGCAAGATCAAATAAGAAGAAATTGAGCCCTGATGCACACAAGTTGTACAAAGCCTTTATCCAGCCGCTTACAATTCTAAACGTTACTTTAAAAAACGTCTTGCAGATGCAAAAAAATTTTCAGAATCTGCTCAGTTTGCAAAAATGTGCACCTTAAACCCTGCAAGCCAAACATTTTTCAAGTTACAGTTACGAGAAAGTTGTAAAACACCACGAAGCCGACGGTTCACTAGGCAAGAAAAGATACTGTGTTTGAGTTTATTAAAACAAAGCCCCAAAGGGTACAAACTCTTACACAAATTGTTCACGCTTCCCTCTAAGAAGACTCTCCTTAATTTGCTTGCTCAAATTTCTATTAAGCCTGGCATTAATTTTAACTTGTTGTCAGCAGTAAATCAAGATGCTTTAGAAAATTTCTTTGGGCTAATTAGAAGTCATGGAGTTAGAAACGTAAATCCAACTTGTACCAATTTTACGGCATCTTTTAAAACTCTACTGATCAACAATATCGTGGGCAAATATTCGCCATTTGCAAACTGTGAAGAAGATAGCTATGCCGGTGATCTATCTACTTTAGAAGATTTTGTTTCTGCATCAGATGCCTTTAGTTCTAGTGAAACTGAAATTAATTTTAAAGAAATAGCCGTGAGAATTGATGACAATCAAATTGAAATAAAAAAATCAAATTATTGTGCTGGATATATAATAAAGAAACTAAGGCAAAGTATTACTGGATGCAAAGACTGTTTAGAAGATTTGCTGGCTGTTAAGAAAGGACCACGACATGCCTTGATTTCGGCTAGAGAATTTACTCATGACCAAGATAAACTTATATATCCGTCATTTTCTGCTAATAGTACTTTTACCCAAATAAATACAATTAGCCGCAACTTAATTAATGATAATTTACATAATTTTAGTTTACTTTCGAATATTACTACTTACTTACAGCAACATGTAGATTTTAGTTTTATATCTTGCGGTACGCATAAAGCTTCTGTGATTAAAAAATTTATCAATTGTACAGTTCAATTAATTCTATATCATTATGTTAAAGAAATAAATAATATTCTTACCAGTAAAAGAAAAATTATAACTCCACAAACAGATTTAGAGAATTATGCTAAAAGACGTCATGAAAAATTTTCAAAAAATTTTAATTTATGTAATGCATGTACTTCAATGATACAAAACATTGTCAAATAAACGTTACTATAAATATGTATGTTTGCTTAATTTTTTTACAGATGATAAATAATTAGATAATAAACTATTAGTCATTTTCATAACCGCTTTTTAAATTTAAATTAATTTTAAAATGTGCTATTTGCATTTGTTTAAAGTGACTTTAAATTTAAAACGTGACTATGAAAGTTATACTAATTAAAATACGCAAATATGGCGCCTTATATCTAGGCAACCCGCCTATCCGTAATAGTTCTTATTCCAATCGTCAGGGTGCGTAAAAATGTCTGATTTTTTTAGGCTGGCCGTTTCTTGTCTATGCTTCAGCTGATAAAAAACAATTCATGAATCGAAATTTATAAATGTTACGTTTTGTTTAGCTGCTAACCACTAGGTGGCAGTACAAGTACTGTATAATTTTGTAATTTATAATAATTGTTTTAATTTCGGATAATGAATGGAACAAACACTAAATGATAAAGATCAGTAAATTTTAATTATAATTTTCATCAACAATGACTTTTATTGGAAAGAACTTTTGATAACTAATTATATAATTAAATAAAATATCCATGTTATGTATATACTTTTTATTTATTTTATATTTCTTATTTTTTACAAATACTATATAGTCAAATGAATTTGTTAGAATGTTTTCAAATTTTGATAAGTTTGTAATGAATAATATGTTATTACTTCACTGGATCATTATTAAGCGAATTAATTTCCTTCAAATAACTTTTGTCAGTGCTTCGCTGCGAGATCGTCGATTGATTAGAATCCATTCCAATTTATTTATATTTAAAATAATTATGTAACTAATTTATTTTTTTAGTGTTGAATATTTTTATCAAAAAATTTGGTTATTAACACATACTTATTGTTTTGACGTTAGATATATTACTAGAATTATTACGTTTACGTTACGTTCAATGTTCACGATTACGTTATGTTCTACGTTTCATGTCTACGTTCACTTTAGGATGCTTTCCTGATAGTAACACACCAAGTATATGACAGAAAATGAAAATATTGGTATAAAATTTAAGTAAATGTGTAAATATACCTATTTATACTCGTTCACAATTTGGTGGCGATTAAATAATGTCAATTTTTTATCTAAATTTGAGGTGTGAACGATGTGATATGCTAATAATTTTTTATAAGATAATTGTTCTAAATTAACAGAGAATATGGGTGTTTATATTCGTTCACAATTTGGTGGCGATGAAATAAATTCAGTTTTTTATGCAATTTTAGCTTGTGAACGAGCAAAATTGTAACTAAATTTATGAAAATTAATTAAAATTGTGTAACTGGCAGTATAGAAAGTGTTAGGAAAGAGTTTATACATGTATTTCGGCCTTATTGGGCTTCATCAGAACTCTGTACCTTAAAAAATTTTGGTTTATTGAAAAATTTAGAAAAACTTACCCCTTTTTTTGAATTTCTAAAATCCCAAAACACAAGAACAGGAATTAATGATAAAAATATGAAATTCTTTTGCAATTTGATTTTATAATTGTAAATTTATGGATATAAATGTTTACAAATTTAGCTATTTTTATGCATTTTCAAGAAAATTACTGAGGTTTTACCGCAAATTTTTGTACCGTTTATGGACTGCTAAATTGTTAAGCACTATAAGTAGTTTTAACTTCAACAAGAGGAGAATAAAGCTAAATATGGTGGTTCACAAATTGGCGGTCCAGAACCGGCATATATTAGACTACTTTCATTATATCAAACACCACTCGTTCAAAATCATTTTTTGGGTTTAGTTTTTTAAGACTCTTCATTCTTCTTCTATAAACTTTCCAATCATCTGGATTGTATTCAGTATTTGTAGAATTCATTTATATAATAATTTTTTTTCAAATACATATTTATATTATTTTGACTGAATATTAAAACAGGGAATTTTTTGGAATGAACTGTTCTAAAAACTGATTTTAGTGTGTTAATTTGGGTGTGCACGAGAAAAAAGGGGTAAAATTGTGAATTTCTATGAATTTGTGTTAAAAATTGTGTAAAATAATATAAAATCATATCATTTTACCTAAAAATGGCCGTTCACAAATATCTGGTCCAACACACGCGGTTTATATACTACTTAAAAACAAAAGAAGATCAACGATTCTCTAACGAAGCGTAAGAAAAATCGAAAAGAAACCCAAAATCGACAAAGAAAAACAAAAGAAACCAAACAGGCGACGAATAAAATTATCCAAAAACAAAAGAAGGTCGACGATTTTCTGTCGACGTGTAAGAAACTTTAAAAACCCCAAAATTGACAAAGAAAAACAAAAGAGAGCGAAACAAGCGGCGAATAAGGTTATCCAAAAACAGAAGATCGACAATTTTCCAAGAAAGTGTAAAAAAACCTAAAATCGACAAAGAGAAACAAAAAAAGATCGACGATTCTCTAATGAAGCCCAAAAGAAATTAAAAATAAACCAAAATCGACGAAGAAAAACAAAAGAAACCAAACAAGCGACGAATAAGGTTATCCAAAAACAAAAGAAGATTGACGAGTTTCCAAGGAAGTGTAAAAAAAACCAAAATCGACAAAGAAAAACAAAAGAAGATCGACGATTCTCTAATGAAACATAAGAAAAATTAAAAACAAACCAAAATCTACAAAGAAAAACAAAAGAAACCAAACGAGCGACGAATAAGGTTATCCAAAAACAAAAGAAGATCGACGATTTTCTGTCGAAGTGTAAGAAAATTTAAAAACCCCAAAATCGACAAGAAAAAACAAAAAGAAGCAAAACAAACGACGAATATGGTGATTTGAAAACAAAAGAAGATCGACGTTTCTCCAATGGAATGTAAGAAATTTTAAAAAAGACAAAACCTAGGTTATTCCAAAAAATTATGTGGAAAAATAAAAACAGGAGGAAATTTTGAAACGTAAAACAATGAAAGGTAAAGAATGAGATGGCCTTCGACGGAAAACTTTCGAAAATGAAAACCGACAAAAAAAGAAAAAGAAGTATCAGTGATAAAAGTGACCGGAGAAGGCTAAACGAAACCGAAGTTAGTAGTTTTTTGTTTTTTCAATATTCTTCAGGAGAATCATCGACATTCATTTGCTTACTTCGGCGGTATTTGATTTCAACTTTTTTTTTGTTTTTTTTCTATCGAATTATTTTTTCAGATAGTTTTGCTCTTCATTTTTCGTCATGTGAAATTGTCAATTTTTTTATTCTGTTCATATTAATCTAAAATCAGTCGGCATTCATTTGTTTTTCGTTCACCCTACTCTTAACATGTCGGCGATAATTATTACAATTATTTTCTTTTGTTTTTTTTTATTGAATATTTTTTCTGATAATTTTTATTTTCGTTCTTCACTGAGTGTAAAATTGTGTAAAATATAAAATCATATCATTTTACCTAAAAATGGCCGTTCACAAATATCTGGTCCAACACACGCGGTTTATATACTACTTTTTTATATGTATTTACTTTCCCACATCTTGTTTGTTTAGCTTTCTTTTGTCTCTCTTTGTCGATTTTGGGTTTTTTTAAGCTTCGTTAGAAAATCGTCGATTTTCTTTTGTTTTTGGATAACTTTATTCGACGTTTATTTGCTTTCTTTTGTTTTTCTTTATCGATTTTATTTTATTTTTTAATTGTACAACTCAACTGTAAGACACGAAATGTGGGTAAAACAGTAAATGATAGTCGGTAATTGTCCTTACCAAAGCAATTTTGTTTTAATTCAGTTTCATAGCAAATTAGATAATTTGTTTTTGATCTGTATACTGTATAATAGTATAAAAAATTCAGAAAGGCTTTCAAAAAAAAAAAAACTCCAATTAGTAGCACCATCTATGCAATTCTTGCCGAATTATTTTCTTTTGCATTCATTTTCATTAAAAAAAATTCAATTTAGCAGCACCATCTATACTATTATTGCCGAATAAATTGTTTTGCATACTTTTCCAATAGATATATAATAAATATAAAATTTTTGGTACAAATTTAACAATTATGGGCACAAATTTTGTCGATTTACAATGTTACACGATCAACCAGAACCCTGTATATGTAATACGACAAGAAAAATAACTTCTACCGTGAAATTGATAAAAAGAAAAAAATGTGTTGACAGCATGGGTACTGCCTTAATCATCGTGCCTTATTCTTTTCGATCGGTATTTGACACTTAACAATTTAAGTTATGTTTAGTACATTTGTCAATTTCTTCCTCATTTTGAAAGAACATAAGTCGATATTGAATATTTTCTTTTCAATGTCAATTTTTTTTGACAATTTGAATTCAGTGCCACAGGTTATTTTAGCATAACCTCAACTGCAAGGCACAAAATGTGGATAAAACAGTAAACGATAATCGATAATTGTCCTTCCAAAGCAATTTTGTTTTAACTGAATTTCATAGCAAACTAGGTAATTTGTTTTCGATCTGTATTCTATATACTATATGTATAGTATACAAAATTCGGAAAGAATTACTTTATGTATATTATAGCCAAGTAAATCGTTACGTCTTGAAGGACACATAATTCTTAGCAGCAATGAGAGTGGGGAGACCTAAACCAATTGCAATTGCAACGATGGCTGTTGTTTCCACTGAGGGTCAACAAAGGCATGCAGGAGTAACGATTTTAATGGCCACCTCTGTACATATCAAATACAATTTATTAACTATTAACAAAATGCCACATTACATATTACTCTCTAACAATATTAATAAAACACAGATATTCTTTTGCAAAACGAAATTCGTTATTAAATAAAAACAAAATCCAAAATAAGTAAATGAATAATTTTTGTACAAAAGTTATACACTTCTTCCATCACTCGGCTTGCAAATTAATTCCTTTTATACCAATACCCACGTTTTTGTTCGAATTGCAAATGATTTTTAATCTAAAGGAAGTAAACAAACGCTATCAATCACAGGAAATGGACTTTGAGACCTATGCCAATTCTATTATCACACTGATCACAAAATTAAAAAGAAAAATATATGTTTCAGTCGCAAATCAAATCTACTGGGCATAAACCCCCTTCTAATCTCGATAGTATTTATAATAATTACCGAAGCGATATGGAGCTTCGTGAGAGGTTTCATAAAGAGGAGCTTCGAGGATGGATTCCTGCGTCGGCTGGTCCTGGAGTTCATTGCAACGGCTGAACTATGTGCGGTCTGCTTCGAACTGATCATAGGTGAGTTTCTCGATGCAATCATCTTTTTGGCCGTGTGAGACAACTGGTGATTAAATCACGTTCACCCAATTGAGCATTTAACGGCCAACATAAAATCACAGTTGGAAAAACAATTCGTTTATACAACAAATAAATGAATCGAAAAGTTTGGGTCCAACTACAAAATAAAAATTCCAGCTGCAAATAAATTAATAGTAAGTAATTGCAGTTGCTGACAACTATGGAGTTTGGGTCTACGCTCTCTTTTTATTTCTTCTGACTGCGTACTGGTCTTTTCAATGGGAGGAAGCAACGGCTACCCCGTACATTCCCGTCGAGGGGGTTTTCGATGGGAAAGAGAGCATACTGAAGGGGATTCTGTTAATTGGAGTGAATATTTTAGGGGGGCTGTCGATATACAGGTATATTCAAGTGATGTGGTCGTTGGAACTTGCCGAGACACATAAAGGGAGGGCCTTCGAAGAATGCGCTGCAGATTTGCAAGTACATAAATCATAAGAATTAGTTCTTTTTTTTAACAAAGAATATGAAACTGAAGCATCGACGTATAAGCACAACTGTTTCATTACATAATACAGGGTGCATCATTGGTGCATATTATTTCCTTAACTACATACTAATTATAGAGGAAAAATCTTGTACAAAAGTTATCACTTATAATAAGTTAAATGAATTATTATAACTTATTATTAGTAAAGCAATCTGAAAATCATTTTATACTTTAATTAAAAAATAAAGACATATAGATTTTAGTGGCGCCATCTATACAATTTTTACCCAATTATTTCTTTTGCTTTCATTTTCACTAGATGGAGGGCATATCAATTTTTTTTTTATGTTACAAGTACAAGGTGGGCCAAATTTTGACACGTTTAATAGAAAATACCTATTTTTAGAAGGAAACTAATTGGGTAAAAATTATATAGATGGCGCTAAATAAAGTAAAATATAAAATAAATTTCTTTTATTTTTATGCTTGCTTTGACAGCATGCCTTGTATGGGATGACTTATTAAGCATCAAACTGGCTGCAATTTATCATTTCTAATTCAATGTTAGGTCAAAAAGTGACCTATTCGCTATAAGTTTTAAGAATAAAATTTTAAAAAGAACTGATATGGCTGCCATCTATTGGAAATCGATAGAAAATAATTCGGGAAAAAATGCATAGATGGCGCTGCTAAATTGAGTTTTTTTTTTTTTTAGAGCCTAACCGAGTTAAAATATGAAATAATTAATTTTGATTCTTCAAGTTTAAAATTTTTATGAAATTAGAATGCATTTAAAACAAAACTGAAGAATTGACTTAATTAGATCATTTTTACTGTATGTACAGTAGCGGATAATAAATTTGAGGCACGCTTTTTCTACCTTCCTTTAATATTTTTCACGTTTAGTAAAATGTCACTAATAATTCTGACGTTTAATACAAATTTTATTTATTAAGTTAAGACATGCCGTCTAGATTTCATGGCAAGAGTTGATAAAAAACGTAAAAAATCACTTGATATTTTTTCCTAAGTAATTTTTGCAGATATCTGTGTCACGACAATTACGTAGCTGCACTTTTTGTCCGGCAGATGGCGCTGTAAATTATCTTGACAATTTTAGAAATTAAAATTGAAAAATAAAACTTCTCTTAAATGTAATTCTTTTTGAATAAAATATCAAGTGTTTTATATTTTTGTAAACGGAACTTTATGCTCTTTTCAAAAATTTAAAAATAAGTATATAGGGCATTCAAAGTTCTTGCTTATATCTCAAATTTTGTCTTCAAAATCGACCTCCAGGGACCGACGTCAGTTTTTGTCTAACTCTTCTAAAAATAGGTGCTTCCTATTAAAAGTGTCGAATTTGGCCCACCCTGTACAGTAGCGGACAATAAAATCCGGCCAAAAATTTGACATGTCATGCATATTTAGACAAATTTGGTAAATCAAGCTTTTATTGAGGTTATATTTTTGTGAAAATATATAAAATTTGTATTAAACGTCAGAATTATAGCAAACATTTTGCTGAACGTCAAAAATATAAAGCAAGGTTTACATTGTAGAAATAACGTGCCTAAAATTTATTAGTCGCTACTGTACATACATTAACAATGATCTAATTAAGCCAATTCTTCAGTTTTGTTTTAAATGCACTCTAATTTCATAAAAATTTCAATTTTTTTAACGAATTATTTTCTTGTGCATTAATTTTCAGTAGGTGACGGGCATTTTGATTATCTTTAAAATTTATATTTAAAAATTACAAAAATAAAATGATTCAATCATTTAATCAAAAAAGAAAAGATTTTAGTGGCGCCATACATAAAAATTGTAAAAATAAAATAAAGTAATTCAAAAATGTAATTAAAAAAGAAAAGACTTTAGTAGCGCCATCTATGCAATTTTTACCGAATTATTTTGTTTTGCATTGATTTTCAGTAGATGGCGGGCATGTAAGTTCTCTTTAAAGTTTTATACTTAAAAATCATAAATCTAGAAAAATTGAATATTGTAATTAAAAAAAAAGAATACTTTAGTAGCGCCATCTTTACATTTTTTAAGGATTTATTTTCTTTTGCACTCATTTCCGGTAGATGGCGGGCGTGTTAATTTTTTTAAACTTCATACTTAAAAATGATCTAATGTCATAATAATTTTAAATTTGGAACAAATTTAAGAAAGAAACTCAATCTAGTAGCGCCATCTATGCCATTTTTGCACAATAATTTACTTTCTCGTTTATTTCCAATAGAAGATAGGCAATTTTTTTACTTATCAAATTATAAAGATAATAATTTTATAGTTTAATTTAAAATACAATTTTGATGCTCAAAAATGATGCATAATTTTATTTCAACGGCGTTTAGTGCTTATAAGAAAAAAAAACGCCATCTATGCAAATATTGTTGAATTATGTTTTTTTTTTGCATTTATTTCCAATAGATGGCAGGCATATGAATTCTTCTTTAAATTTTGAACTTCAAAATGATCTAATTCGGCAATTTTTTAGATTTGTTTTAACTGAAGAATACTAATAATAAAATAAAACCAAATGACAGGAGTAATAATTTAAATAAGACAAATTTGAATAAACTAATAGAATATTGTGCAAAAAATTAAAAGTTTATAATAATTTTAAATTTATTGAATAAAAGTTAATTATTTCATATGCAATATGAAGATTAATAATTTTATATTTATTTATGATAAAAAAAAATATTTTAGTGGCGCCATCTCTACAATTTTTAACGAATTATTTTCTATTGCATTAATTTTTAATAGGTGGCGTGCACATTATTATTTTTTTTCAAAAATGCAGTTTTGCCTTAACTGCATTTATTTCTAAACTTTTTCTAATTCTATAACAATTTTAAATTTGGAGAATCAAAATAAACTTTGCACTTTATCTCTGGCTTTCAAAAACAAAAGAAGAAAATTGGTGGCGCCAGTGCATTTTTTGCCGAATTATTTTATTTTACATTAATTTCCAGTAGATGGCAGGCATATCCTGTAATTCTGTACTTAAAATAAAAAAAAAACATTGGTAGCGTCATCTATGCATTTTTGCCGTATTATTTTCTTTTACATTCACTAAAAATAGATGGCACGCACATCATTTTTTTTTTTTATACTTAGAAATGATCTAATTTTTTCAGGTTTAACTGTTGCTTTCTAATTTTATAATTAATTTAATTTAATAATTAATTTAATTGTTTTCGATAAATCTGTGAAGTAACGTTATTATTGTTATGTAATTATTAAATTTCAAATTAAATTCTGTAGACTGCGAACGCTTCGATTTGGAGCTATAGCTGCTTAATGAAAAAATGAAAAATGTTGACTTTTAAGAGATCTACCGAAATGTGAAATAAAAATTTGCATTTAAAAAGTATAAGTTTGGTGGATAACTCACGGAACATGCTGTATACGTGAAAAAAAAAACGTTTTTCTCAGGTAGACTTATGTCACCTCGTAACTTAAGTCATACGATTATTATAAACATAACCTAACTTTCTATACTCATTTAATTACGATTTTCTACTAAATTGATAATAAAATGTAATTAACGAAATAAAACTTCTATTTCATTACAACAGGTGCTTAAAATACATTAAAAATGTAAACCAAACCTTTGACAGTTGACGCCGTTGCTATGTACTAAGTTACGACGTGCCGTCATAAAGTAAAAAATTAGAGCCTTCACGATAACGGACTTTTTTGAACGCACATTTTACAACTGATTGTAAGCAATAACTTCTGCACAATTAATAGTTAAGGGGCTATTGAAGAAATCCATACCAATCAAGCACCCTGTATATTAATATATTACAATCCATAATGTCAGTGTTTTTCTAGGTATCGATGATTGTAGGTGCGTTTGTAGAGGGCACTGCAACTTGCGTGTACCGTGTGATCTCTAAAATACTGAGCGAAACGAATACGAAAGTGGCAAACGTCGTGGATGCATTTTTCTCGACCCTGATGGTCGTTGCAGGTGAGTTCGTTAATAAATTTCTTAATGCATACTCGCAAGGCTATTGTCAGACACCGAGTGACTTCTTTTTGCTTTGAAAAAATCACTCGGAGAGTAAACATAGCCGAAATTAAAATCCAAGGAGCGTCAGGAGTAAGGATTATTCAGCCCCTAATTGGCTGAACGATTAAGAAATCTGACGACAATTGGGGGGGGGGGGAAGGGTGGCGCATCACCTCAAAAAATAAGAGATTATTTTCAAGAAAATTAATAAAGCTGTAAAATACAGAGCGTTCATAAATGATCGAAAGGCGGCAATTGAATTTCCTGGTCAATTTAATGAGTGACGAATCAAATGACTAAAAAAACAAAGTTTCATATGACGATGAAACGTGTATTTTATGCTTTTTTTTAAATTTGGTTGCTTAAATATAAATTTAAATTAAATACAAAATTCTGTTTGATTATACGGCGGTTGGTGACATTGGTTGACGTTTACAACAATTTCAAACAAAGTCAGTTTGAGGTTATTTTTGCGATTTGAGATGTCAACAGATGCAAGTATTGTCAAACAAACGTCAAGTTGGAGGTTATTTTTGTAATTTGAAATGTCGCTATTCATAGGGTGTCTCAATAATAAGGGTGGCGATCTAGAGCTTCAGGAGAAAAAAAATACATCCAAAGTGACGAAGAGAAATTCAAAAAAGATATTTTAAGTACCAGATATGACCACAAGAGGGTGCCGCAATCAACAGGCTCAATGATGAAATTTAATTATACTAACGAAAGTCTCAGAATAAAGTTTCATTGGAAAACTTGACTTAATGCTACACGATTTTGATTTGAGGCTTATGAAACCCATTTAACTGAGATTTATGAAATCCAAAACGAATTTCTTATGAAACCCAAAACGAATTTCAGAATATAGTCATTAAAGCACCAATATATATATAAATTAAAAAAAAACTGTTTAAAATTTGTTGTTATTAACTACGGAGCATCATTTTAAACAACTGTTAAAGGTTGCGACATCTTGCGGTCGATTTCTGACATAAAATTGTGCTTTTAAAAATCGGCCGCAAGATGGCGCTGTAATTACAAGTACGGATTATTCAGTACTTTATTGTATGAACGATTAAGAAATTCGTTTGATTTTACAACGGTTAGTGACATTGGTTGACGTTTACAATAATTTCAAACAAACGTCAGTTTGAGATTATTTTTGCAATTTGAGATGTCAACAGATACAAGTATTGTCAAACAAACGTCAATTTGGAGGTCATTTTTGTAATTTGAAATGTCGCTATTCACAGGCTGTCTCAATAATAAGGGTGGCGACCTAGAGCTTCAGGAGAAAAAAAATTATATTCAAAGTGACCCAGAGAGATTCAAAAGAGATGTTTTCAAGTATCAGATTTGACCACAAGAGGGCGCTGCAATCAACAGGCTCAATGAAATGAAATTTAATTATACTAACGAAAGTCTCAGAATAAAGTTTCATTGGAAAACTTGACTTAATGCTGCACGATTTTGATTTGAGACTTATGAAACCCAAAACGAATTTCAGAATATAGTCATTAAAGCACCAAAATATATATAAATAAAAAGAAAACGGTTTAAAATTTTTGTTATTGATTACGGAGCATTGTAAGGTTGCGACATCTTTCGGTCGATGTTTGACATAAAATTGCGCTTTCAAAAATCGTCCGCAAGATGGCACTGTAATTACAAGTAAGGATTATTGTACGAACGATTAAAATATCTAACGACGATTAAGCGGGGGGGAGGGTGCACCAAAGGAAGCGATGTGATTAAATTATTTTAATTTTCAGCTTTTAATTACACCGGCGGCTACCTTAACCCGGCGTTGGCTACGTCTTTGAAGTACGGCTGTCAAGGCAATACGTTTCTCGAACACGTCGTAGTTTATTGGATTGGGGCGACGTTAGGAGCGATTGTATCGGTGTTCATCTTCAGATCACGAACGATACAGAACGTCGTTAAGGGCCTTACAAGAAAACAGGATTAATTTGGAGTGAATACTGTACCGAATTAAGGCAAACGCAAATGGGAGTGTTCACTTTTCGTAAATTTTGTTTCCAATCATTGATTAACAAACGTTATTTAGTGTGTAAGGGTTACCGTACTAGTCAATTTTGTGATAAATAAATAATGCGAAGGTTTCCCCCCTGTCTTTTTTTTACCCAGAAAAAGTATGTAATGTTTAAATACTTTATTCTATAAATAATACAAACAAGAATGTAATAAAGAGTAATATTAAATAACGTTATAAAGAATAGCATACTCAATGATTATAAAATGGAATGCTCGATAATACTTCGAATATATTAAGTAGTAGCACATACAAATGAAACTAAACAAAAAAAATGAATGCAGTAAAAATCATGTTATTAGGAAAAAAAAAAGTATCTGCCATGTACGTAAGATAGCTGTTTAACTCATAATATAGTCACTCACATTTTGTTTCTAAAGTACAAAATTCACTGTTAAATCAACTTTCTTTCTTTCTTTCAGTCAGTCAGTCACACGCTCTCTCATTTCTCGATCGACTTTAAAATATTCCTCGACGCATTTTTTTTTTAGAGTCACGAAAATAAAAAAGAACAGAGTCGGTGAGATATTTTAAAATCATCATTCAATTCGATCATGACTTTTTACAGTTCGCATGATGTTCTCACACCACAACAACAGTGCAAAAATTTCGCCTAAGTTTCCCTAAGAATTTAGAATATATGTATCTCATTGATTTTAGTTTTTTCCTCTTTTTTTTTTTTTTTTTTGTAAACACAACACGTAACTGAAATTAGTATAATAAAGTTATTTTCTATTAAATCTCAGAAAATTTTTAACCAATTCCTATATACCATCTATTTAAGTCTTATTTACAATTTGTTTACACTATAGTATAGTATAATATATGATTTTTTCATTAAGTGCAGAAATTCCTCTAATAAAATCTTTCGTTGGCATTTCGACTAACTTAGCGTACTTCTTTTTTTTTTTCTTCAAGTAATCACTATTAATTAAAACTATGAAAACAAAAAAATCACCGACTGATTTGGAACCCATTCAAAACACGCCCGAAATTCAACAACAGTCAAACGGAATGCAATGCGTTTATATCATACGTTTCAATAATGTAGTGGAAGTTAAGTAGAATTGCAAGCAAACGTTTTTTTTTCTCTTCGCTTTAACATTAAGTACTGATTGCTAGGAAAAGAATTCTATTTAATACTTTGAGTTGTCACGAGAGCTGTCTTATATTATCTTAGTTAGCATGATGCGAGATGCCATACATTTAAAAATTGTGGAGCGGAAGAGGTGAGCCACAAACGAAAACCAAATTTTGAATTCCCTAATAAACCCCCGATGCTGCCAATCAAATAAATAAATAAATAACAATTCTGTGCTTGGCCACGAAATTTCAAATGTACAGCAGCGGCGATCCTAACGAACTAATAATAAAAATTAAAAAAAGAATGATAACTAAACTCTAATTCAATGGAAGGCAAAAAATGTTCTGCAGAATGGACTTGCTCGGTCTCATATCGACTTGCAAGATGCCGTCTTCGTAATCTTCCAGGTCTGGAGGAGGCGGAGGAGGAAACATAGGAGGAGGATAGCGCGGCAATGGAGGCGGAGGTGGAAGATTGTTTGGATGGAATTCGCACGTCACGTTATGTCACACACAGTCCTCCAGGGACATTAGCAGTGGATTCACGTATTCGAAACCTTCGAACTCCGATTGATCGATCTTTTCGATGACTCGTCTAAAATTCAGAACTACATTAGACACCTGCGAACTCTAACGGTGAAGACGAAAGCGAAACACGAACACTAAGGCACAAGCAGAAACTTACGGGTCGTCTGGAGTCAGATGTACGGGCTCGTCTGTGAATTCTGGCGGGAAATTAGCGAGATCTCTGTCAGAATCCAGGCGAGGTTTGTAAGGTGGTGGCACTTGTTTTTGTTCAAGCTGGAAATATTTTTAAATATTTTCTTTTCACTACCTAATGTTAATAAAGAAGACTAAATTTTCTACCAGAAAATACTAAGGGAAAGGAAACCAAACCAAAATGAACGCTATTTGAAGAATTTTAGTGAAATAACACACTGAGTGAAAGCACGAAATGTTATATAAAAAAACGACAAAATAATAGAATGAATAGTAGAATATTAGTAAAAGTCTTTTAAAGATTCTAAATTTTAGATAAAAAAAATAGTACAGAGTCTTCATGAATGATTGTATCGCACGTGATCGAAGTACGCCTAATCGTTAGGCAATATCAATACAAACAGTTGGCAGGACTGCAGCAGCACTAAATGTGGTAACGAGTTTTTCTCATTTTCGTTGATGGTGGCCAACTTAAGAAATAAATTCCTTTTTAAGGTTCTTAAAGACTAAGGGATCTTTTGTTTATTCACACGACCCTTAAATCTATTTAATTAATTGTTAGTCAACAGCGCCATCTATTGAAACTTGCCGATAGCCTTCTTTTCGTTTGTTTCGATCAGGGTGACTCACTGGTTATTGACGGGTCATACTGAAAAACCACCATCTAAAGACCAATGATTTGCGTTTGCATAAGACGTTCAGCAGCGCCATCTGTTGAAACGTGCTGAAAATTCTCTCTCGTTCGTTTTAATTAAAATAATCGTTTTAATTTATTGAATTCTGCTTTGTTGCCTTTTGCTTCTATTCTTTTTACAATAATATATTTTTTGTTCATTTGTTTCCTTTATCTTATTAGCTATCCTTCCAAACAGTTTTTTTTTTATTTAAGAATCTACTATATTGTGCTATAAAATTGTTTTTTCTTGAATGTTATTGCCTACTTGCATACGGTATTCTCCGTTCTATTCCAAATAAATTTTATTATTTTAAATTCTTTAAAAATTCTGTTTTTCTTTAATTTCTTTGTTTTTTACTTTATTTTTACAAAAATTTTGTTGCAAGTCGGCTTTGATTGCAGTAGATCCCTGAGCATCCTCTGTACAGCTGTTTCGGCCCTATTTGGGGCCTCGTCAGCAGAAGCATAGCTCGAGACTTCCATTGCAAACCAACCGACCTGTCCAAGGTTATTCGCAAAGGCGATGTAATAATGAAAAGCGATCATAGGATTGCGATTGATTCATTGATTCATTTTATTTTTACAATTTATTAATCTATTAAATCGATTGTCTTTTGTTTTATAATTTTTTTTCAATCTGATTATTTTTGAATTACATATTTCGTTCCTTTGCGTTCTCATCCTTATTTTTGTTTGTTTGTTCGTCTAAGTTTATTAATTAAATTAAATTGTGTTCTAAAAATCGATTGTCTTTTGTTATTTTTTTATGAATTTGATAATTTCTGAATTTTTGTCATCGTTTTTCTCGTCGCTTTTTTTTTTAAATTATTAATTTATTAATCTAATAAATTGTGTAAAATCGATCGTCTTTTGTTTTTAATATTTGTTTTTGAATTTTGTTACATATTTTGTTTTGTCACCATTCTGGTCAAATTGTTTTGTTTTAAATTTATTATTCGATCTTTTGTTTTGGTTGTTTTTTCTTGATTTTATTATTCGTATTTAAAAAAAAATCTTTTGCATATTTAATTTTCTTTGTTTTCTCATCGTTTGTTTTAATTAAACAAAAAATATTAATTAATTAAATTGTGTTGCAAAATCGATTGTCTTTTGTTTTTATTATTTCTTTAATTTGATTATTTTTTAATTTTGTCTTGTTTTGTCACCATTCTTTTCAAATTGTTTTGTTTTGAATTTATTATTCGATTCTTTTGTTTTGATTGTTTTTTCTTGATTTTATTGTTTCGTATTTAAAAAAATTATTAATATATTAAATTGTTTTGTAAAATCGATTGTTTTTTGTTTTATTATTTTTTTAATTTGATTATTTTTGAATTTTTATTATTTTGTTTCGTCACCATTGTTTTCAAATTGTTTTGTTTTGAATTTATTATTCGATTCTTCTGTTTTGATTGTTTTTGCTTGATTTTATTGCTTCGTATTAAAAAAAGTGATTAATATATTAAATTGTGTTGTAAAATCGATTGTCTTTTGTTTTTATTATTTTTTAGTTTGATTATTTTTGAATTTTCATTATTTTGTTTTGTCACGATTCTTTTCAAATTGTTTTGTTTTAAAATTTATTATTCGATTCTTTTGTTCATTGTTTTTTAAATTTTATTATTTGTTTTTTTTTATTTCATTTCCGTTGCTTTCTCGTCTCGTATGTATTCAATTGTGTTGAAAAATCGATTGCCTTGTGCTTTTTTTATTACTTCATTTCATTTGCATTGTCACTATGGTCACAATGTTTTAAAAATGTTTTGTTAAATTTATTATTTCGTATTAAAAAAAATATTTCAATTTCTTTACTTCCTCATCATTCTTTTATTTATTTTTGAAATTGTAACATCGTTTGTCTTTTGTTTTTGCTATTATTTCTTCGAACTTAATATTTTGTTTTTTTTTTTGTTTCGTCACCTTCTTTTCAAATTACTTTGATTTAAAATTTTTAATTAATCTACACAATTGCTCTGTAAAATCGACCGCCTTTTGTTTCTGTTTTCTTTAACTTAAAGTATTTCCAATGAAATTTTTGTTTTTTTTATTTACTTATTTACTCCTTTTTTTTATATCGAAAAGGGATTTCTTGTAACTCTTGGTAGTGTTGCCAACTGTACAAGGTGGACCAAATTTGACCCTTCACTTTTATTCTTTTTAACATAATATATTTTTTTTTAATTTTGTTCATTTGTTTTTTTGTCTTGTCAGTTTTTTTCCAGTTTTTTCTTTTTTTGAGTGCTCAATTTTTGAGATATAAGCAAGAACTTTGATTTTTTTATATGGAATAGCCTACACACTTATTTTAAAATTTCAAAAATATAAAACATTTGATATTTTATTGAAAAGATTTTTGAGAGAATAATTTACGGCGCCATCTACTGGACAAAAAGTGCAGCTACGTAATTGTCGTGAAACAGGTACCTGCAAAAATTACTTAGGAGAAAAGTACCAAGTGATTTTTTAATTTGCTATGAAACCCAGGCGGCTTGTCTTAGCTTAAGTGAATTGCACACCTTGATGCTGTTTTACAGTAAAGCTAAGACATGCCGTCAAATTCCAGGGCAAGAGTTGACAAAAAAAAGTCACTCGGTACAATGCGATCAATAATGGAGCACCCGGAGCACTGCATTAGATCAGATTTATTAAATTAAATTACGAAATATGTTTTTAATATAAGGCAGGCTTTAAAACAGCCGATTGAGTTAAAATAATTTTGTATAGCGGCGGAGTAAATCAACAAATACATCGCTAGCGAATGCAAATGAACAGAAAGGCAAACACAATTCAGTAAATATCCCCAGAATTTCCCAAGTTCTAGGTGCAGGTTATGCAGATGATGTAATTCGGACTTAAATGGTATAATCCTTCTTGGAAAGTAGTTTATTTTTCAGACAGTCTTTATTGATCACATCGTATGTTCTGCCTCGGTTTTATTTTCAGGGGAGATATCAGGAAAGTCTATAAATATAGTCTCTGTTATGTTAATTTTTGGCTTATTTATAGCGATTCTGGTGACAAATAAAACTAAAAAAATTGAAATCTACACACAGCATACAGCTAGTTTTGTTTCTTTATTAAAGAATCTTACAATTATGTTAAAATTATTTACGTATTGTAGAGAAATTTTTTTTTTTTTTGTATCTTATCATGTTTTACACATGGAACATGTTTATCACCATCTTTCCTTTGGTAGGGCAATTTTGAAAATGTCACACGGTAATTTCGTTTCACAATGTTGGCAACACTGCTCTTGAGGGATTTCTGCTTTTTACGCGTTGGTAACAATACTTTTAGTTAATTTAGATTTTAACAAACGTTGTATGCAATTAAATCACTACCTATTCACATTTAAGACAACATACTTCTGAAAATCTATACATAGTATGTACTTTCAAGATGTAGATGTAGCTAGGTTATTGTGTGCTGTCGTTTTAGCCAACTGTTGCGTACGTCATCGATCACGTGAGATACAAGATTAAATGAAGATGCGATAGAATCATTTGAAAGCCAAATTAAAATTAACACGGATAAAAGGGGCTTCCTTATATTCGTAAGCTTGAAGGAGAGTAAAATAAATTCCTAAAATTTGCGTCAGTTACATGAAATTTTCGTAACAAGAGTTATATGAAATTAAAAACAAAAAAGGAATTCACTCACCATATCCCAATCAATCGAACTGAAGAACTGATGACTCGTAATTTCGGAAAACGAGTCGTGACTATGACAGCCAAGCCGATCAGCGGGGTTCTTATTCAAAAAGCCCTTCAAGACATTCGTTGCTGGAACGCTGAGAGAACGAGGAATACGTATGGTCTTCTCCAGGATAACTTGGAAGAGGAAATCCTCAGTGTTTTGGTCAGGATTTTCCGAAGCACCTGCTATATCAAACGGGGACCTTCCGGCTAACATTTCAAAAAGTAGCACTCCTACAAAACACAATTTAAATGAAACTTTAAACTAAAGTCTGCTTTAAGATTAAGAGAATCTTACCAAGTGCCCACCAGTCGACGGAAAACCCATAGTCTTCACCACGTAAAATCTCCGGGGCTATATAATTAGGAGTCCCACAGAAAGTCGAAGTCGTATCACCATGCCTGATGCCCTCCTTACACATACCGTAGTCGGTTAATTTAATGTGCCCCTCGTGATCCAACAGTACGTTATCCAACTTTAAGTCACGATAGATAATACCTTTGCTATGTAAAAAATGTAAAGCTAAAGAAATTTCGGCTGCGTAAAACTTGGCATGCTTCTCGGCCAACCGTCGCTGCCTCTGCATGTGGAACATCAAGTCCCCACCACGCACGAATTCAATCACAAAAAATAACCTAGACGGTGTCTGGAAACACGAATGCAACCCGACCAAAAACGGATGATTCGAAGCGGTTTCAAACACGTGCTTCTCAGTCTGGACCCAGTCAATATCTTCATCGTCCGTAACCAAAGCCTTCTTGATGACTTTCATCGCATAAATCCGTTTAGTCTTCTTGAGTTCTACCATCAAGACCTTGGCATACGAACCCCGACCGATAACTCTAATCAATTCGAAATCATTGAGCGAATACTGTCGTTGAGTGCCGGGTTCGAGCATGCTGTCGGAAACAGCTGACTTTTCCGGGTCCTCAACAGGCACGGAATCACCTGCAAGCACTGCACCGTCACACGGGTTAGATTTTTTTTGCAGACGTCAGTGACTTACCAGTGACATCTGGTGGGGGCTCGGGGAACATCCTGCTGAACTGATTCTTCTCGACACGTTCACTAGCAGTCGTGCTGAGCTCCTGACTCTCGCCATTGTGGTCCTCTTTGATAATCGGTTCAACATGTTCGTTCGTGCAAGGGATCTGAACTAGCTTGTGGCACTTCTTGTGCACCAGTAATTTACACTGTATGCATTTGAAGCCCTGTCTGCCCAAACCCCAAATTCTATCGTGGCAGAACGCACAGAACGCTCTCTGATTATAAACAAAAAAAAGCTCAACTCATAAATTTATTAAAGAAAATGCAATGTAGGATACTAACCCTGTTGAATCGCTTCGCTTGAAAAATATGTCCGTTAATCCTGTACAACTTCCTCCATCGTCGAGCTCCTCTTCTATATATGCTCCCTTTAAAGAAACGTACATAATCAGGCAAAACATGAAAGAAAAAGTGAGGTTAAGTTCGTTCAAAAACAAGTACTGCCAGTCAAAAAAAAAAAAAAAACAAAAAGTTGAAACAAAAGCATGAAATACCTAGACATGACATGAACAGATACCTAAACATTTTTGCTTTGGTAAAAACTACGCTATTTCGGCGGGTGCATTTTAAAGGGTTGCTTTTGCGATTCGCCCAATGCGACACACATTTTACAACTGAAAATCCGAAAACAAGTTAAATGCAGCAAAAAAGTGACGATCCGTGCGTTTTTGTTATCAGCGGTGAGTAAATCGATGCTAAAAAAAATTGCTTGTTGGCAGTGAATTGATTAGTGTTGTCAAAATCAAGAGCTATTTCTTTGATTGAACCACGTTAATCAAAAGCATTGATCGATTAATTATGTAAAATAAAAATGACAGTGATCAGCATCGATTAATCCACCGATGAAATTATCTGTTCATTCATAAATAATAGAAATAATAATTTGCTTTGCATTTAATTTAATTGACATTTTCGACTCTGAAGCAGCAATAATCTTAGGTCAAAGTGTTTAAAGTCAAGAAGACAATTTTTGAAAATCTGAAAAGAAGCTAAGTGCGACAAAAAAAAAGTGTAGTGGGTGCGCCTTTATTATCAACGCTGAGTTAATCGATGCTGTTAAAATTCATTCAGTTACTAAAATTTCCCCAAGAAAGAAAGTTTGATTAAATCAAAAGCTTTGACGTAAAATATAAATGACAGTAATCAAAATTTGATGGCATCAGTTAATTCACCGATGAATTTATTAGTTGCGTCTTGTGTTAATTAATAAAATAATGAAAATAACAATTTACATAAGCGTTGAGAAATTCTGAAACCGAAATTAGTGTACGTGAAAGCGTTAAAGTCAAAAAGAAAATACGAAGGTAAGATGAATGCAATCAGAAAAAAAAAGTGCAGTGCGTCCGTCTTTATTATAAGCGGTGAGTTAATCGATGCACCAAAATTGGTTCAATTATTAAGAATTCTTCGTGAAAACTATCTCATTGTAAGAAGTTTTAAATAAATTAAATTAAGCTTTGATCGATAAATGATAATCAAATGATCAAAATTTGATGGCATCAATTAATTCACCGATGAAATTATGTTACCTTTATTATGTTCACTAATAAATACCGTACGATCCAAAATTATTGAGATAAGGTGAGGTTATGAAAAATAAATCAGAGTTCAAAACTTTTAATCACGACAGCCTGTGGACGAATTTTGACCTAACATTATGTGAAAATTGACAAATAGCAACCAGTTTGCTGCTTAATAAGTTATCTCACACAAAACGCCCAAGCTTGCTGTCAAAGCTAACTAGAACAGATCAGTTTGTTTGTACTGGAGCTCTCGAGCTACTATTTTGCTGAAGAGGTCCCAAATAGGTCCGAAATAGCTTTAATAATACTCATTCCACAACGAAAAACATTTACGCCTTAAATTAAAAAAAAAAAAAAATACCAAAATCTCTCAAAAATAGAAAACAATGAAAGTTACATTATAATTGAGTCATTTTCCGACACTTTTACACTTTGCATTGAAAGATTTGGACCTAAACCGGCTATAACACATGTTATTTAAGCATCAGAAACGTCGATTCGTTCCAAAAGCGGCTATCTTCGACGCTGTTCGTTTCAGAAATGCCCGTCGACGGTGAAGGTGGTGCTGCAGTAAGTCTGATCCACGTTTTTAGAGGTTATGAGTTTGTAAGCTTATAATCAGTCGGCTAGTAAAAATGGATTGTAAAATTAAGCCAGAATGCATTTGTTAAATACTGAGTGATTTTTAAAATTTTTTATCAACTCTTGCCATGAAATTTGGTCGGCATGTCTTAGCTTTACTGTAAAATAGCATCAAGAGGTCTTAAGCTAAGACACGCCGTCCAGATTTCTCAAGGCAACTGTTGATTTTAAAAATCACTCACTATAAATATACTAAACTAAAAATTTCAAAAGAAAAATTTAAAGCCGGTGATACACCAGAGTGCGTTTATCAAGAAATAAACACTTACACTAAAAAATTTGAAAAAATAGTAAAATTATTTTAAGGCTGGTGATACACCAGACTGCGTTTATTAATAAATAAACAGTAAAGTCTTAAAAATTCGAAAATTAAAAAAATACACTACTTACACTAAAAAAAAAGGAAAATTATTTTAAAGCTGATGTTACACTAATATCCAAAACGTAGTTAACCATGAAAAATTTATTTAAAAATTAGTCATCCTGAAAATCCTGTGATGAATTAACGATAAAAATTCGTATCAACTCTAAAATGGAGAATTAAAAAATCAATAAAAACGGAGTAAGCGCCATCTATCGACATGTTTTGACATTATCTCCTGTAATTTTATTCTTCTAAAATTAAAATTTATTTAAAAATTAGTTATGCGGATAATTTTATTGTCGATGACTGAAATTTCTGTTAACTGACACTAAAATAGGGAATCGAAAATTTAAAAAAAATACGAACGCCATCTATTTATATGCTTTGACAATACCCTTGTAATTTCGTCCGTTTCAAATTAAAACTTATTTAAAAATTAGTCATTCTGAAAATCCTATGATCGATTAATGATTAATATTCGTTTCAACTATAAAATGGAGAACCGAAAAATCAATAAAAACGCAGGGGCGCCATCTATTGACATGTTTTGACATTATATTTCGCACAGAGTTGAAATTCATTTAAAAAGTGCAGTTATACCAAAAATCTATGCTCTATTGATGACTCAAAATCTTTTATAGCAAAAAATACGGTAAAAATTGGAAAACAAAAAAAAACGCAAGAGCGCCATCTATTAATATGTTTTGACATTCTCTAGTGTAATTTTATTAATTTTAAAATTAAAATTTCGCTCGATTAACGATGAAAATTTGCATCAACTCTAAAATTTAGAATTTAAAAAAATCAATGAAAATGGACGAGCGCCATCTATCGACATATTTCGACATTATCTCCTATAATTTTATTAAAATTTATTTAAAAATTAGTTATGCAGATAATCTTATTTTCGATTAGTGAAATTCCTGTCAACTAACTATAAAGTAGGGAATCGAAAAATAGAAAAAAAAATATATTGAATGTCATCTATTGACATGTTTTGTCATTACTCTTGTAATTGCGTCTCTTTAAAATTAAAACTCATTTGAAAATTAATTTTTTTGGAAATCTTATGATCGATTAACGATTAAAATTCGTTTCAACTCTACAATGGAGAATTAAAATATCAATAAAGAAGGACGAGCGCCATCTGTTGATATGTTTTGACATTATCTATTGTAATTTTTAAATTAAAATTTCTATGAATATTAAAAAAAAATCTGCGTTAGATTGAAAAAAAAAAATAGTAAAATGTATTTTAAGGCCAATGATACACGTGCGTTTGTAATAAATAATTAATTTGCTTCTTAAAAAAAATTATAATACTCTATGGTAGAAATTTTAGAAAAAAAAAGTTATTTTAAGGCCGGTGACGCACTATAATGCACCTGTCAATAAATGTATCCCTGTAATTTCAGATTGATTTAAATTAATTCACTTTTTATTCACTTCATTTAAAAGTTTATTCATTTACAAAATATTTTCTTGTTAACCCTGCCCCCTCCCCCCTCCCCCCAAAAACCCTAAGGGTAATAAACTCTCTAATGAATAAAAAAAACTTTCACTTTAGAAAGAAAAATCCCATGTTGGCAACACTGTTATCCTCTCGACATCAGCGACTTGAGGAATATTACTTAACACACCTTTTCTGCTGCCATCTCCACGTTACATATTCAGATGTTTTATTTTTAATATCTACAGCGTTCTTATTACTACGAAAACAGAACTATTTAAATTAAATTGCGAACCTGTCCTCGTCCTGTGAGGTTTGTTCTGTTTCTCTTTCTACTGTGTGTAACTAAAATTCGTGTAAATAAAAAAAAGCTGCGCTTAAAACACAAAACGAATGCAGACTAATTCGCAACAAATTCACAAACGAAAAGGCTATAACAGAAAGAGAGAAATGAAAAAATAAAAATAAAACTTACTGTCTTCCCCTTGGCACGGCATCCCCGGTTGCGAAGGTACATTGGGAAAAACTGGAGAACAGAAACATTTGAATAAGTTTTCCATCATAAAAAGCTCAACTTATTTGTAAAAACAATGACAGTGTGAACAACAAACAGAAACTGCATTTCTGAAATGGTAACAAAACAAAAAAAAATTCAAGTCACTTTTTGGACTGTGGACGGGCGGCGGGCGAATCTCCGGCCGGTGTAAAAGCGAGGGTGTTATCGTCATTTTATCATTATTGGAAAAATATGTGTAAGTACATAATTATAAATAACGGGAATCGGCTAAACCAACGTAGGCTAGAATCATTGCATCACGACTACACACGTATGATAATTGCGTTACGTGCGATTAGATAAGGTCGCGCCGAACGAAAACACAACTGTTAATTATTGTTCGGAATTAGAACGTTGTCTTTACGAAATCGGCGATTGAGTTATCGCGCGCAGGTTGGCAATAGAAAACTGCGAGAAAACGCAATCAAATCAATTAATATTCAGGTGTCAGTTACGTCCGCCAGAGAACAAACAAGAAGCGCCAATACGGCGAGATCACGTGTGATGTGTGATCCCCCTCTGCAAATCAATTTTCAATTGACTTACAAGTTGTTATCCAAAGACTACTTTTAAAAAATACCGAGTAATTTTTAAAAATTTTTATCAACTCTTGCCATGAAATTTAACGGCATGTCTTAGCTTTACTGTAAAACAGCATTAGTTTTCACTTAAGCTAAGACATGTCGTCCAGATTTCAAGGCAAGGTTTGAAAAAAAATTTTTTTTTAAATCACTCGGTACTAAAACTTAATTAAAATTGAATTTCAAAGATGGCGTTGTAATATTTTCCAAGACGGAAATAAAACAGGAAACTGTAGCGTTTAATTTTTGAATAAAGAAAAAAGAGATCAATGAACTGTCAAGGTGACAGTTAAATAGTTGCTCATTTATTTTTTATTGGTTTTAAGTGAGCTACATCTGAGCTATGACGTCATTCAAATCCTATTCCTATACTTTTTTTTTGTTTGTCCAAATCAGGGTTGCGTTCAGAAACCATACCTTCGAGAGCATCTGAAGCAGGCGAGAGAGATGCACAATAAGTAAAAAAAATCGTGAGTAAGTAAGATTACACGCATAAGATGGCACTCTAAAGTACAGTTTCCGAACGCAACCCAGATGCTTTAATAAACGTATGATTTTGCAATTCTATGTCAAAATTTATATTGCTTACAATTCTGGTCTTTTTTTACAAAAAAAAGTAAGCAAGGGAAAAATTGCATTTCTTGATCAAATGTTAATCTGCAGTGTGAATAAAATAAAAATTGCCAAAATTGTATCACAATTTTAAAGATAATTGAAATTCGATTGTCTTTTGTTTTGTTTTTTGCTTTATTTTGTTTTTCCTCTAATGAAGAAAACATCCAAATTTGTTTCCAAAAATTCTATTAATTTGACGAAGAAAATCAATCGCTCTTCTTTTTTTTCCTTTCTTTATTTTGTTTTAATTTGGTTTTTTTTTTTGATGAAAAAGAAATTAGTTGCTCGTTGTTCTTAATATCAATTATTGATCGTATTTTGTTTTAATTTGGTTGTCTTTTGCTGTTCTTCTTTGATGTGAAAAAAAAAACAAGTCGCAAATTGATAATCTTTTGTTTTTCTAGTTCATTTTCGTTGTTTTCGTTTGTTTTTTTTTTAATGAACAAAACGTCGTTTGCAAAAGAAACTAACGTGTTTTTTTTTTTTTTTAATAAATTGTTGATCGTCTTTTGTTTTATTTTGATTAAGAAACAAGGGTCACAATTCGTTGCTCATACTTTGTTCTAATTTTGATGAATTTTTTTAATGTCAGTTATTGATCGTCTTTTGTTTTAATTTGGTTACCTTTTGTTATTCTTCTTTGATGAAAAAAAAAATCGAAAACAGATCATCTTTTGTTTTTCTAGTTCACTTTTGTTGTTTTCGTTTGTTTTTTTTCTTAACAAACAAAACGTCGAAATTCGTTGGCCACGCCTTTTGTTTTGCATTCGTAAAGGAAACCGATGTCGTTTTTTATAAAATAAATTATTGATCGTCTTTTGTTTTTCGGTTGTTTTATTTTGATTAAGAAACAAATGTCACAATTCGTTGCTCTTCTTTTGTTCTAATTTTGATGATTTTTTTAAATATCAATTTGATCGTTTTTTTGTTGCTCTTCTTTTGTTCTAATTTTGATGATTTTTTAAATATCAATTTGATCGTTTTTTGTTTTAATTGGTTGGTTGGCTTTTGTTCTTCTTTGATGAAAAAAAAATTGAAAATCGATCATCTTTTGTTTTTTCAGTTCATTTTCGTCGCTTTTGTTTGTTTTTTTTCCTTAATGAACAAAACTCCGAAATTTGTTGGCCACGCCTTTTGTTTTGTATTCGCAAAAGAATCTGACGTCTTTTTTTTTTAAATAAATTGTTGATCGTCTTTTATTTTTCGGTTGTTTTAATTTGATTAAGAAACAAATATCACAATTCGTTGCTCTTCTTTTGTTCTAATTTTGATAATTTTTTTAATATCAATTACTGATCGTCTTTTGTTTTAATTTGGTTGGTTGCCTTTTGTTGTTCTTCTTTGATGAAAAAAAAAAAAATCGAAAATCGATCATCTTTTGTTTTTCTAGTTCACTTTCGTTGCAATTGTTTGTTTTTTTTCCTGAATGAACAAAACTTCGAAATTCGTTGGCCACGCCTTTTGTTTTGTATTCGCAAAAGAAACCAACATCGTTTTTTTTTTTTTTTTAATAAATTGTTGATCGTCTTTTATTTTTCGTTTGTTTTAATTTGATTAAGAAACAAAGGTCACAATTCGTTGCTCATCTTTTGTTTTAATTTTGATGAATTTTTTAATATCAGTTATTGATCGTCTTTTGTTTTCATTTGGTTGCCTTTTGTTATTCTTTTTTGATGAAAAAAAAAATCGAAAACCGATCATCTTTTGTTTCTCTAGTTCATTTTCGTTACTTTTGTTTGTTTTTTTCCTTATTTTTAATCCAATTTTCAATTCTTGAAGTAACTTTCGGAGTGAAATAATTTTCACAATTTGAATAAAGATTCAATGTATGTCGCAACGATCCGTTGCGACATTGTTGTTGTTTGTAATACAACATAACCTCACAACTGCAAGTCACTAAATGCCGATAAAACAGGAAACGATAATCTCTTATTTCTTAAAATTAGTTTAAATGCAAATTTCGATCGTACTGTATTATTGCTGTATTCCTGGAGTGTTGCCGTTGAGAACCCCTGTAATTACATTTCGTAGTTCTTCGAATGTATGGTTACTATTAAAAAAAAAACAACAAACAAACGTAAAGGAATCGAGGGAGAATGTAACTATTGACCAAAAAGGCTGCTTTTTAACGAAATGTCGCGGATAAGAAACGTCTTCTTTTTATAATACTAATAAAGTCAATTAAATTACTGGGGAAGCGCGATGGAAGTACCAACGTTGTAAGATGAAAATTACCAACACTACTGCGCGCTAAATTCAAACACATTTCAATCATTTATGAACGCTCTGTAAAAAAAAACTTTATTTATAAAATGATTTATTGAAAATGTGAGGTGAGATTTGATTGACTGCAAGCAAGCTGTCAATGTGACAGCTTATACGTTATTCATTTATTTTCAAGACTTGAACAAAATCGATGACGCGATAATCAGTTGGCATTAGTGAATGAGTAATTAATAAAAATAGAATAATAATGCTATGGTATTATTTTTTTATTTACAATTATAGTACGCAATTTAATTAACTTGTCTAGTTGTCAATTTGACAGTTAAGACGTCAATAATTTATTTTTCAAACAGTGCTACCAAATGATTCTATCTATAGTTGATAACTGTCAAATTAAATGTCACTTCCATTACAAATTAATTTGGACTATTTGTGCACTTATACGTTTTTGGATTAACCATTTCTAGTAACAAATTTGTTTACAATTTTAAAACCGACATTGATTTCTTAAATTCAAATTGAACGGCTATGACGAACAGACCATAACTTTCGAGAGTTTTTGGCGGGCAAATTTGAATTAATTTTTTTTAATCTCATCGTATTTTGTTCTTCTTTAAGATTTTCGGTGTGTCGTCGGAACGTGAAAAAGAATATCGATTTTAATTTAATTTGGCCGATCAGTATGCGACACAGCGTGGTCTCTCTTTCTCTCTGTCGATAACTGTAAAGCGAATTCGCTCACGCGTTTTATTTAACACGTGTCCCGCGAAATGTCAGCGGGCGTGTTTAATAACAGCGTTGTGAAACGCTACAGGTAAATAAATATTTGATTTTCAACGTAACACCCGCGAAGGCCGCAACGATTTATGCGTTAATTAAACACGGTGTAATACGCAAGAAAAACGTCGCGTTTCACGTCGAAAGGAGAAGGGCGTTATTAACGCGAAGGAGAAGAAACAAAAAAATAATAATAAAAATTAGGGCGCGTTAATTTAATTACGTTTCTTTTTCGTTGCTTTAAAAATTCTGTGGAATATAAAGGTCATTGAACCAAGGATAAATATTCAAAACATTAAGGAGTTTTTAAATAAAATAATTGATTTTTTAAGTTATGAACTTTCTAATCTTATTTATATAAAATAATGAAATAATTGAACATCGAACTTAGTTACTTAAATATTTTTAAACCTGTGCTCGGGAAAAAAAAAGATAATTTTGGTGGGTACCAAATTTCAAATGCAGACTCAAGTATCACTCGAGATATATCTTGTTAGCACTTTACGATAACAGCTTTCAAGTTGGCATTACTAGCTGTTGATAACGTCGCGTTATCAAAATATAATTACAAACAGAAGAAAAAAGACGTCTTAATGCACAGGGTGGTTCGAAGTTCGAACTTAACGTGAAAATAGTTTCTTGCTTACGAAATCATTTAAACTTCCAATGAATGACAGTAAAATATATGCAGTTTCTTTGGTCATGCTTCAATCATATCAATAATTAAATTATTTGACAGCTGTCAAGTATTCTTGCTTAAAATTTCCTGTATTACGGAATCATTTAAAATTAAAATTGATTGTGAAACAGATGCAGTTTCTTTGGTTGTTTCATTCATAATAATTTTCAAATTATAAAAGGAACCGTCAGTTTGACAGTTGTCAAGTATTGTGTTATAGTTTCTTGTATTATGACATCATTTAAATTTTCAATCAATGATTGTAAACTGCATGCATTTTCTTTGATTGTGCTTCATTCATACTCATACTCAAATTATTAAATGAACCGGCAGTTTGACAGCTGTCATCAAGTACTCTGTTATACTTTCTTGTATTACGGCTTCATTTAAATTTTCAATGATTGTAAACCATTTGCATTTGTGCTTCATTCATACTAATTCTCAAATTATTAAATGAACCGTCAATTTGACGGCTGTCAAGTACGGTTAAAATTTCTTGTATTACGGCTTCAATTAAATTTTCAATGATTATGACCATATACATTTTTTATTGTGCTTCATCCAAACTAATACTCAATTTATTAAATGAACCGTCATGTCAGTTTGACAGCTGCCAAGTACTCTGTTATAGTCTCACGTATTACAGCATAAATTTAATTTTCAATCGATGATAGTAAAACATGCATTTTCTTTGATTGTGCTTCATTCGGACTAATACTGAAACCATTAAACCGTCAGTTTGACAGCTGTCAAGTACTCTGTTAAAGATTCTTGTATCACGGCATCATTTACATATTTAAACAATGATTGTAAACCATATACATTTTCTTTGATTGTACTTCATTCATATTTGTATTCAAATTAGTAAATCAATCGTCCGTTTGACAGCTATCAACTACTCTGTTAATGTTTTTTATATGACGGCACAATTTAAATTTTCAATCAAAGATTTAAACATATGCAGTTTCTTTAATAATTGTGCTTTATTCATACGAATATTCAAATTATTAACTGAACCGTCAGTTTGACAGCTGTCAAGTACTTTGATTTTAGGAAAAATGATGCAGAATAGGTTTCCACGTTGCATACATAAGGTAGGCGATTTTTTGGATGGTCAGCTTCTATCCGTCGAATTTTAATAAAAAGAAAATAAATGAATAAATAAATCAGTGACAGACGAAATCTCAAAGAGAAAACATATTTGTCTGTTAATATACAAAATGAGATAGAAACTCCTTTTTTTTCAATTATTTCACCATTTTTTCTGGTTCCATCCCGTATCTCTCATCGTTTTGTAATTAAGAATAATATTGTAATGTGCTAACCTCAAAATATCATCTACTAATTTGACAGTTAAAACGACATTATCAGCCGCAATGCACGACAAGTTGTTAGTAACGTATGTTCTTCTACTTGTTATTAACAAATTATATTTTTTTAACCTTTACAAGGAAAGACGTCTTCGATAATAATAATGTAACACACTAACCTGTAAACGTCAACTTCAAATTTGACAGTTAAAACGACATTACCAGTTACAAATGTCATCATGACGAGTATTACCGCTAATTTGGGAAGAACGTGACGTACGTCTGGACTTAATCTGCTTTTCCCGATAACTGGCATATTTATCACCATTTTACAGGAAAAAGCGTATTTAATAATAACGCAAAATGTGAATGTTAATGTACAATAATCCTAACCTCAAAGTGACAATTGCTAATTTGACAGTTGAAATGACATTATTAGTCACAAATGACATCACGTTAACTATTACTATTAATTAATTCATTAATGAAATAATTTGACAAGTAAATGACGTATGTGTTTTGACTTAATTTTCTTTTTGTTTATTATTCCAATTGCTGAATTGACAGTTGAAATGACACTGTTACCAACATCACATGTACTACCGTTAATTTGACAATTGATTCTACTTTTTGTTGATAAGCGGTATTTTTTCAAGAAAAGGCCTGTTCGATAATAATGTAAAAGGAGAGTTATGCTTTGTTTGCTCAAAAAAGAAAAGAAAATAGAAAGGCAACTCGTATTTCTAAAACTGTTCACAGGAACCACGAAGAGAAAAATAAATAAAACAAAAGACGATCGCATGTGAAAGCAGAAAACGATCGTACATTAAAAAAAAAAGACGACCGTATATGAAAACAAAAAGCGATCGTACATGAAAACAAAAGAGGATCGAATATGAAAACAAAAGACGGACAGATAAAATAAATTGCTTTTCTAAAAATTTAACAGCAGATTTTTTATGAAGAAAATTATAAAAAAAAACTGAAGAAAATTATGCTTTGTTTGCTTATTTAAAAAAAAAAAAACGAAAATACAAAGACGACTCGTATTTCTAGAACTGTTCGTATGAAACGCGAAGAGAGAAATAAATAAAACAAAAGACGATCGTATATGAAAACAAAAAGGGTTCATATATGAAAACAAAAGAGGATCGTGTATGAAAACAAAAGGCGGATAAGATGAAACGAATTAATTTTCTAAAAATTTAACAGCAGGTTTGTTTTATGAAGAAAATTTAAAAAAAAACAGTTGAAGAAAATTATGCTTTATTTGCTTAAAAAAACGAAAATAGAAAGACGACTTGTGTTTTTAAGTTTTCGTAGGAAACACGAAGAGAGAAATAAATAAAACAAAAGACGATCGTATATGAAAACAAATAGGGATCATATATATACGAAAACAAAAGAGGATCGTGCATGAAAACAAAAGGCGGACAAGATGAAACGAATTAATTTTCTTAAAATTTAACAGCAGGCTTGTTTTATGAAGAAAATTAAAAGAAAACAATTGAAGAAAATTATGCTTTGTTTGCTTAAGAAAAAGAAAATGGAGAAGCGACTCGTATTTCTAGTACTGTTCGTATGAAACGCGAAGAGAAAAAGAAATAAAACAAAAGACGATCGTCTATAAAAACAAAAGACGATCGTATACGAAAACAAAAAACGATCGTATAGGATAAAAGAAGACGATCATATATGAAAACAAAAGACGATCGTACAGGAAAACAAATGACGATCGTACGTGAAAACAAATGACGATCGTATATGAAAACAAAAGACGATCGTATATGAAAACAAGAGACGGACAGATAAGACAAATTACTTTTCTAAAAATTTAACAGCAGATTTGTTTAAACAAGACAATTATAAAAAAAAACAACTGAAGAAAATTCTATTTTGTGTGCCTAAAAAAAAAGAAAATAATAATGTGATGTCCTAACCTCAAAATACCAACTGCTAATATGACAGTTAAAGCGACTTTGTTGATTACAATTGCCAACATGACGAGTATTACGGTAATTTGACAAACGAGTGACGTATGTCTTACCTTATTCTGCATTTATTTGATAGGTGGTATATTTTACAAGAAAAACCGCGTTCGATAATTAACGTGAAACAAGAATAATAATAATGTACTGTACTAACCTCAAAATACCAACTGTTAATTCGACAGTAACAAATGCCATCATGACGTATGACTTGACTTAACCTATTTTTTTGATAAGTAGTATTTGTTTAAAATTATTTTATAGGAAAAAGCGTGTTCGATATTAATAAGTAAAATGCAGGCGTTAATTATTATGAATATAATCCAATACAGGTGACTCATCCACTAGATGTCGTTCTTTAGAGACACTGTAAACACTTTTTGAATAACCTAGTAAATAGTGGATTTTAATTTTATTCTCTCTACATCATGTCATACTTTGAAAGAGATAACTTCAAACTCCAAATATCTATTGTCAATTTGACAGTTCAAATAATATTAACCTCAATGATACAACACATAGCATGGGTTGCTGTCAATTTGACATTTGCCATAACCTTAAATTTAAAATATTTACTGTCAAATTGATAAGCGATACTTACGTATGGCTCGGGTTACTGTTAACTTGTCATTTAAATGACATGTACCATAACCTTAAACTCAAAATATTTACTAAAATTTACTAAAATTAAAATAATATTAACCTCAACGGTATTACGCATGGTATGCGTTACTGTCAACTTGACATTTAAATGACGTGTGCAATGTTTCTCTTTTTTTTATTGATCGTAATTCTTTTTTAAACAATTTTATCGGGGAAAAGCGTGTTCGATAACAACGTGTGAAAGGGAGGCGTTAATTACTGATATTCCCCCAATATACGCTCCTCGTCGTTATTATTAATCAACAGCAAAAGCTGTGGCGAAACGGGCCAACAGGTCCTCGTGTCGTCGTGAATACGCAATTTGCATAATGCCGGCGATATCGCCGAAATATGCATTTCCACCTCATCTATAATTTGGGATGGCGAAATAACCAACCGACCCCGATACACAAGCTCAAAGGGTATGTGGGTCACGAGCGAATCGTTAACGTTTACGATTCCACATCGATATGTGAGCAAAATCCGAATGATCTGCTTTTACACATGGTGCTGTAAATATCGGGGTTGAAGGTGGGTAGCTTGGAGGGTTTTACGAGAGTGCATCAGTTTTTCCTTCTGCGATAACACTTCGCGTTTACGATTATCTTTGACACGCACGCAAGCGGATCGTTACGAACGTAGTACTACTACGAATGAAGCAACATAAAATTATAATCAGATGGATACAACTGCGAACCGCGATCGATTCAGAAAACTCGAATTGCCTTATCTAATGCACACTTGATTTTGAGATTAAGATTCGAGAATCGAAAACAAAAAGTGATGTCATACTCGTTGGAAAAGTATTAAAATAATAAGTACAAGGAAAGTTAATGGAATCAGTGAAGGATAATCCGCGGATATAATAACTTGATATGATAGTCTAAACATAAATTTAATTTATTTGCAATTTTGATTTCTTAGTCGGGACGTCCTGTATTTGAAAATAATTTTAGGTAATGTCACTCTCTGTGAAACTCTTCACGGATACAATAGGAACAGATTTATTAAACAAACCAACTTAGGTGCGACACCCCGTATGTATAGAGCAAAAAAAAACAATTTTGAAATTTTTCATAAACAAAAATTTTATCGCAAAATTCAAGGTCATCTAAAATTCGTAGAGTATTCAAAATAAATTCTAAAAAATAATTTCAATCAGTTTGAAACTCTTAGTTCTTAATTCCATTTGAAATTTTATTCCAACGTAGTTTATGCCATCATTTTATGTCTAAAACTAAATCCTACTTTACCATTAAATATATTTTGTCGTCTTTTGTTTCATCTATGCGCCGTGTGTTGTTTTTTTTTTTTTTAATTTGACTTCCTCTTCGTTGTTCGTTTTTTTTTTTTATTTGAAACTTTACCTTACTTGGTTTGTTTTCAAGTTACACGTGGATTTTCCTTTGGTTCATTAATATGACGATCGTGTTTTGTTTCGTCCATTCATCGTCAGTTATATTTTTCCGAAATCTGTCTTCAGTTGGTACAATTTTTTCATTTTGGAAAAATATGACAAACAATAGACGGACAAATCAAAAGTTTTTAAATCAATATTAGAGGTAATTGAAAACAAAGTTTTAAAAAGAACACGGCTATTGTCTTTTGTTTAACGATTGATTGCGTTTTGTTTTAAAATCGAAATGCTTTAGCTATTTGTTGATTTTAAAGCAAAATTAAAAAAAAAAAACCACGGCGATTGTCTTTTGTTTTCCATAACGTTCCAGATCGGATATTTTGTTTTTTTTTAATTGATTGACAACTGATTGTGTTTTGTTTTGAAATCAACGTTAGAGGTACCTAACAGAATTGATTTCAAAACAAAGTTTAAAAAAAATCACGGCGATTGTCTTTTGTTTTAAAATCGAAATGCTTTAGTTATTTGTTGATTTTAAAGCAAAAATTAAAAAAAAATCCACGGCGATTGTCTTTTGTTTTTCATAGCGTTCCGTCATTAATAGACCAAACGACAAACAACTTGCAGTAGAGAAAAAAACTTTAAACGACTTCAACGAGAACTTTGAAATAAAAGTCGTTCTTCACTTTTTATTTCTAATTAATTTCTTCGTTGTTCATTTTTCTTTATTTGAAGCTTCTCCTTACTTAGTTTGTGTTCGAGTTACACGTGGATTTTCCTTTGGTTCATTAGTATGACGATCGCCTTTTGTTTTGTCCATTCAACGTTAGTTATATTTTTCCGAAATCTGTCTTCAGTAGGTACAATTTTTTCATTTTGGAAAAATATAACAAACGATGGAGGGACAAAACAAAAGACGATCGTCATTAGTAGAGCAAATGACAAAACAACCTGCAGTTGAAAAAGAAAAAACTTTAAACGACTTCGAAAAGAACTTTGAAATAAAAATCGTTATTCACTTTTTATTTCTAACTTGTCTTTTTCTTTTAATTGCAGATTGATTCTCATTTGGTTTATTTTAATGACGATCGTCTTTTGTTTTGTCCGTCCATCGTTTGTTACATTTTTCCAAAATCCGTGTGCGGGCAGCATACTTTTCTAATTTTGCAAAAATATAATAAACGATGGACGGACAAATCAAGCGACGAGCGTCATTAATAAACCAAACGAGAATCAACCTGCAGTTGGAAAATCAATCCTCTGCAAAACTGTTTCGGCCCTATTTGAGGCCTCGTCAACAGAAGTGTAGCGTAGAAACCGACTAGTTTGGTTTTTCTTTTCGATTCAAGATTGTCAAATATTTTGACATAGCAATCATAAAATCTAACTGTCAAATGTTTAACTGTGCATTTGATAGTTGACAACGTGGACAACCGTTAACTATAACTGTCAAATTATGTTTTCGACATATTGCCAATAATACTATTTATTTTTTTTGTTAATAAAATTTGTTAAATTGTGACTGTTTGGTGTTGAGAGGAATCTTTTCCTTTTTGATTCGAGATTGTCAAATGCTCTGACTTTGTAAGTATAAAATCTAACTGTCAAATTGATACTTAACTATTCGATAGTTGAAAACCGTTAACTATAACTGTCAAATTGATAGCGTTAAATCAATTGTCAAATTGACATTAATTATGTAAGTAACAGTTGCGAATGACGCTTTCAATTTTGACGTTTCTAATGACAACAATAATTTAAAACAATTGGTGTCGAGACTTTGTAATTGTTTGATAGTGATGCTGCCAAAAACTCCAACATAAAATCTAACTGCCAAATTGACAGTCGTCATTTGACATTTGCTCTAATTTTTTTTTTAATATTTTATATTTTTTGTTTTTGAAGCGGTTATGAATGTTTTTGAAACAATTTTTTATTCTTTTCTATCCGAGATTGTTAAACACTCTGACGTTGCAACCATAAAATCTAACTGTCAAAAATCAACTATTTTACAGTTGACGCAGTCAGCGACTGTTAACTGCAACTGTCAAATTGACAGTAACAAAAATTTTACAATTGTCAAAGTTGACAACCGTTAACTACAACTGTCAAATTGACGGTCACATAAATAAATTAAGTTTTCAACATGCTATTGGCAATAAAAATATTAAACAGCCCATTTAATTTATTTTTAAAATAAAATGTGTTTCATTCTTAGTTTAAAATAGTTTTGAAACAACTGTGACTGTTTGGTATTGAAACGAGTTTTTTTTTTTGGATTCGAGATTGTCAAACACTCTGACATAACTGTCAAATCAATACTTAACCATTTGATAGTTGGTAACCGTTAACAGTCAAATTGACAGTCGCTATTTGACGTTTATGTTTTCAACATGATATTGGCAATAAAAATATTAAACAGCCTACTTAATTTTTGTTTTAAACAAAATGTCACATTACTTTAAAATTAAAAACAATAGCTTTGGAACAAATGTGACTGCTTGGTCTTGAAACGATTTTTTTCTTTTGGCTTCGCGATTGGCAAACACTTTGATACTCCCGTCATAAAATCTAACTGTCACATCAATACTTAGCTATTTGACATTGTCAGCAGTTAGTAGTTTCACAATGAACATAGCTGACTTTATGTGTCTTGTTAATCAAATGGCTTCAATTTTTGATTGTTTGATATTGATGCTATACTGTCAAAGTTGGACAGTGCAACCGATTGGCAATCTTTAAATACAGCTGCCAAAGTAACAGTTATATGACTAATTTTGAAACAACTACGAACGTTTGGTGTTAACACGTATTTGTTTTTCGCTTCGATACGAAATGTCAAACACTTTGGCATTAGAACTATAAAATCTAACTGTCAAATCAATACTTAGTATTTGATGACTGGGGTAAAGTTGACAACTGATAACTACAGCTGTCAAATTGACAACTAAATAAATTATGTTTCCGACATGATTTTGGTAATTAAAATATTAAACACCCTATTTATTTATTTTTTTTAATAAAACGTGTTGCATTCTTTGTTTAAAATTAAAACTATAGTGACTGTTTTGTTTTGAAACGACTTTTTTCTCTTGGACTCGACGTTGTCAAACACTTAGACATTGCAGCCATAAAATCTAACTGTCAAATTAATACGTTGTTAATAATTAGCAGGCTTACGATGAAAGTATTGAACGCAGCTTACTTTATATGCCTTTTTAATCAAATGGCTTCAATTTTCGATTGTTTGATGCTATACTTTGACAGAGCAGCCTTTAAATACAACTGTCAAATAAACATTTAACCGTCAAATCAAATTGACAATCAACAATTTGACTTTAAAATTAGCAATCGCATAGGGTTTTTAATATGGTAATTCGAACACCCTGATATTACAACTGAAAGATCCAACTGTCAAATTAATACTTAAGGTATTTGACGGTTAGTTGAAAATTTGAAAAATTTTACATAATCAAAAGTTATGTTATACAGTTATTTTACATAATGAAACGTTATGTTATACAGTTATAGCATAAAGCGAAAAATATCAAGATAACTGAGATGTTCGGTTGTTTTAATTAGGAATAAAAATCTGTAGAATACATCACCGATCGACAACGTGCAACGAATCGAAAGCATAAGGACCGTTACAGACACGCCTCTCCTGCTTTAAGCTGATCACTGATAACGTGACAATATTGGCCGTGTTGATTAACCGGCGCCGCCGTACGTAAAAACTCATCGTGCGAACTAAGTCCGACGCTTAGTCAGAGGGATAAGCCCGACTTCGCGAGATGAATAAATTAACGGCTTTGCACTCGACGAATACACACACGAAATAAACTACACACTGTTTACGTTGGACTGGTGGATCCCCATTCTATGCGTAAATACAGAATTAAATTCGTACATCTAATAGCGCCTAGCATACGATGGATTTTCGCAGGGCCTGTACACGGGACTGGGCGAGCGAACGAGCGAAAACGCGAAATGAATTATCGCCGAGGATTCGAAACGACATTCCAGATAATAGATATGATCCTTTGTGAGCCGTGATAAATTCGCTCTCGCAGTCGACGTCGCCCTTCGAAATTATTTTTGCTTTTTTTTTCGAGTTTGCGTCGGAGCGCTTAAAGTAGTGAAAATACCTCTTGGAAAACTCGAGAGGACTGCAGTTAAATCGTACGACAAAGTAGGATGGTAGCCGTACATAACGGCAGCCTCACACATATCATTCCATAGGTTACTCATTTTTCTCCAAGACATCCCCCCAATTGATAGAATAACTTTTCAACCCAAACAGATTACTGCATGCTCAAAACATCACAACGACACTAATCCCATAACAACCGGAGTCACATGATTTATATCGCAAGGTCCCTGTCACAACAAAGTCACTGGAAAAACGGAAGAAAACACTTTGATTGACTTCGCGGACCGGCCTGGAAGTGGCAGTAGCAAGTGATTTATGCAAACGTTGGATGGCACCAATTGTGTGTGACAACAAGAAGTTCGCGATAAAACAGTTATTAAGAGATAAGATTAGATATGTTTAAATAAAAATAATTTTGCACCGAACGAAAATATCTGGGTAGATTATCGAGTGCGTTGTCTTAACAGGACCTTTTTGGGAATTAACTTTAGTCTGTCTAAGGAGACCATTTGATACGTTACATGACGTGTTTTCCATTTTTTGTAATCAATCTAGATCGTAAATCGGCCATCTTCGATTCCAAGATGGCGTCAGTATAACGGTCGCATTCCTCTCTTTAAGACCTTTCATTTGATATGCCACACAACGAGTTTCTCATTTTCGTGAATATTTTGATTAATTTAGCCATCTTCGACTCCAAGATGGCGTCATGATGACAGTTGAATTTTCTTCTCTTCAAGACTTTCCATTCGTTTTAAAAATAATTGAATTTTTGATTTATTTGAATTAACATTTTAAAATGGGTTCTTCCTTCCTTCGCCTAATTCTTATTAGACAAAAAGAAAGCGTCCAAAAATCTCATTTTCCTATTTCAAATCACCCTGTATAGACATCGACAATCGATGCTTCAATTTGAAAGTCTGCTTCGAAATTTACTGAAATACGTTGCAGAACATTAAAACACGTAATGAATTTTATTAAGTTAATAAATACTCTGAATATTATTATTGTTTATTTGTAGGCACACACTTTCAGAATTAATGTTTTCTGTTTAAAGATTAAAAACTCGTTACCCTCAAGTTAACGATATTCATAAACTCGAGCCTTTCCTCGTAATTTTCCAGTGATAATATCTATGGGCGCCCGTGTTTTGCCCTAATCTCCTAAAAAATGTTTAAAATTCGTGCAACATGCAAACGAGTTTGTTTATTATTAATTTTTTTTTTTTCGTTTCGTCTTAGCATTCGCGTCAAGCGAACGGCTGTAATCATCATCGTCGAAAATAACGACAATAAATAACAAATTTGACATAAACATGCAAGATTAGGTTTGAATGATTTAAAATCGCCGTTACGGGCACGCTTTTTGAGCTATTAAATTATTTACTTTAACTTTAATTCGTCCACAAAGTTTTCAAAAAAAAATAAAAAGTACTTTATTTTTCCCGAAATGTGAAGCTTTAGGGCACTCAAAATCGAAACAACTTTTTGATCAAGAAGGCGATTTAATATTTAAAGCATCGAGGAGGCAATAAAAAATTTAATCAATCTTCAAAAGATGGCGCTTTAAAATTCTCGCTGCAAAAACCCCTAGTTTCTTAACGCGATAAAGCAGTTGTGCGAAAGCTTGAACTGAAAAAAAAAAAAAGAAATCCCTAGTCCAGCCAAAAAAACCAACAAAATCGAATTTATTACAGATTCGATTGTCTTTTGTTTTTTCTTCTTTGCATATGTTGAAAAAAAAAAAAGGAAGATGATTGCTTTTCGTTCTTTTTTTTTTTAATCAAGAGTAAAATCATTCGGTCACTGTTTCTTTTTTCTTCCGTCTTTGATGAAAATAAAGGATGACGATCAACTTTCGTATATTTTCTTTTGGTTTTTCCTTCTAAAAAAGAAAAAGCGCGACTGTCGATTGTCTTTTTTTTTTGTAAGAAAATCAACATTAAAATAGAATTATTCGATCGTCTTTTGTTTTTCGCTTTCGCCTTTGACGAAAAGAAAGCATTAAGATTCAATCTTCTTTCAAAAAAAAATCAAGAATGAAATATTTGACGAAAATGATGATAAATATCGACTTCGATTGTTGTTTTTTTTTTTTAAGAAAACCAAAAATAAAATAGAAAAGAACCCGTGACGAAAAAAAAAGGATTGCGACTTTCGTTTGTTTTTTCGCATAAAATACCAACAAATACCAAGAATAAAAAAATTCGAACATCTTTTGTTTTATTCTTCGACTTTGATGAAGAAAAAAATATAACGATCGACTAACTTCCTCTTAAAAATAAAATTATTGCATTCCGACGACGAAAAAAGGTGGCGAGCGTTTTTATAATTTCTTTTGTTATGCAATCTATTGTCAAAAAAAAAAAAAAAAACAAAAGACGATCAACGATTTAAAAGAAAACTATCTTATTTAAAAACAGAAAACTAAATAAACAAGAAACGCTCGATTTCAGGAAGAATTTCGACTTCTCATCTTCATGAAAACAAAACAAAAAAACGAAGAAATGATTAAACACTTTGTCTCCTCTACTATTGTCGTTGAAAAAACAAAAGACGATCAACGATTTATAAAAAAAAATGTTATAAAATGTTATTTAAAAGCAGAAAAACAAACAAAAAACGGTCGATTTCAGGACGAATTTTGACTTCTTATTTTCGTGAGAACAAAAAATAAACTAAATGTGACGAACGGGCGACGGTGAATCATGCACTCGCCTGCGCCGGCGACCGCTGCGGAAGTGTCGAGAGGATACGCGAATGTTCTGCAGACAGAGGCTGCTGGAAAAGCTACTACGATATAAATATGCGTACGAAATTCAGAGAGGCAGTCTTACTCAGTTTAACGTAGAGTTACTTACTGTGTAATTGCTCGGCTTGTAAAAATAAATTAGTCTTAGTCCGTTATAAATAAATTAGTGTTAAGTCTTGTGTAAATAAATTAGTTATTAGTTTCATCAAGTGTTTCATTTAAAAACAAATCGAAATAAATCTAAAAACATTACATAAAGAATGATTAGTAGACGCCTTTTGTCTCCTCTATTCTTGTCGTCAAAAAAACAAAAGACGATCAACGATTTAAAAGAAAACTTTGTTATTTAAAAGACAAAAAAGCAAACAAACAAAAAATGATCGATTTTAGGACGAATTTCAACTTATCTTCATGAAAAAAAAAACACTAAGCAATGCTTTTGTTTTCACTATTTTTGTCGTCAAAAAAACAAAAGACGATCAACGACTTGAAAGAAAACTATGTTATTTAAAAACAGAAAAACAAACAAACAAAAAAACGATCGATTTTAGAACGAACTTCGACTTCTCATCTTCATGAAAACAAGAAAAAAAACGAAGGAATGATTAGACGTATTTTCTATTCTTGTCGTCGAAGAAAAAACAAAAGACGATCAACAATTTGAAAACAAAACTATCTTATTTGAAAACAGAAAACTAAACAAACAAGAAACGATCGATTTCAGGAGGAATTTCGACTTCTCACTTTCATGAAAACAAAAAAAAAAACGAAGGAATGATTAGACGTCTTTTGTTTTCTCTATTCTCGTAGTCAAAAAAAAAAAAACAAAAGAATCAACTTTAAAAGAAAACGTTGTTATTTAAAAACAGGAAAACAAACAAACAAAAAACGATCGATTTCAGGAGGAATGAGTAGACGCATTTTGTCTCCTCTATCTTGTCATCGGAAAAAAAAACGAAAGGCAATCAACGATTTATAAGAAAACTTTGTTATTTAAGAAAAAAACACAAAACGATCAATTCGAAGGCGAATTTCGACTTCTCATCTTCATGATTTTAAAAAAAGGAACAAAAACGACGAAAAAGAAAAACAAAAGGCAATCGGCTATTTATTTATTTTTTGAGGATTATCGTTTTCTTTTTTCCATAGAAGCAAGAGAATGCTGATCTGCTTCACAACGAATTTCGGCCATTTTCTTCAACAAACGAAACAAAGACAAAAGACGAACACTCCCAATGAATTTTATCTTTTTTGTTTCATCAGTAGAAGGAAAAGATTTGGTTCATTTTTTCTTTTTATGAAAAAAAACAACGTGTCGATCGACTTTTGCTTTCTACGTTCGGAGAAAACAAAAGCAAAACAAAATAAGATCAACTGCATAACAAAAAAAATTTTAAAAAACGCTCGCCACCTTTTTTCGTCGTCGGAAAGCAATAATTTTATTTTTAAGAGAAAAAAAACGAAAGAAAGTCGATCGTTATATTTTTTTCTTCATCAAAGTCGAAGAATAAAACAAAAGATGTTCGAATCTTTTTATTCTTGATATTTATTGGTATTTCATGCAGAAAAAACAAACGAAAGTCGTTATTCTTTTTTTTTTTTCGTCAAAGGCACGGGCCCTTTTCTATTTTATTGTTGGTTTTCTTTAAAAAAAAAAAAAACAGTCGAAGTCGGTATATATATCATCTTTCTTTCGTCAAACATTTCATTCTTGATTTTCTTTGTAAGAAAATTGTTGATCGCCTTTTGTTTTTTTTGACATTTTGACATTCCTTAGTTCTTTTTTGTTTTCATGAAGATGAGAAGTCGAAATTCCTCCTGAAATCGATCGTTTTTTGTTTGTTTGTTTTTCTGTTTTTAAATAACATAGTTTTTTTTTATAAATCGTTGATCGTCTTTTGTTTTTTTTTTTTTGACAACAATAGAGGAGACAAAAGGCGTCGAATCATTCTTTAGTTTATTTTTTGTTTTCATGAAGATGAGATGTCGAAATTCCTCCTGAAATCGATCGTTTCTTGTTTGTTTGTTTTACTGTTTTTTAATAACACAGTTTTCTTATAAATCGTTGATCGACTTTTGTTTCTCTTTTTTTTTGACGATAAGAGTAGAGGAGACAAAAGGCGTCTAATCATTCCTTAGTTTCTTTCTTGTTTTCATGAAGATGGGAAATCGAAATTCCTTCTGAAATCGATCGTTTTTTGTTTGCTTGTTTTACTGTTTTTAAATAACATAGCCTTCTTGTAAATCGTTGATAGTCGTTTTTTTTTTTTTTTGACGACAAGAACAGAGGAGACAAAAGACGTTTTTCGTTTTCGTGAAGATGAGACGTCGAAATTCGTCGTCGATCGATTCTTGTTTGTTTTTGTTTAGCCTTTAAATAAATATACGTCGTTAATCGTTTTTTGTTCTTGTCTTTTCGTTTCGCTTAATCTCAATTAAGTCATAAGCATTTGTTATAATATAAAGTCGATTGTGTTTCGCTTTTCCTTTTCTACTTCGAAGAAGAAAATAACGATCGGTTTCTGGCACGTATAAAGAAATTTCGATGGATTTTCGGTTTATTTTTCCGAAGAGAAGAAGAAATTGAAATTTATCGTCTCTTATTCCTTTCTTTTGGTGAAGAAAACAAAAAGATTAAAGTTATTGTGAAATATATCGTCCTTCGTTAATCCTTTTTTTATTTATTTTCAACAAAGAAATGAAAATTGAAAGTTCTAGGGTCGACTTTCTTTTGTTTTTTTTTTTGTTCTTTGTTTTCTGACGCAGAAAACCCAAATTTTCTTTGTTTTCACTAAAAGATAATCACTGAAGTTTATCGCCTTTTGTTTTTATTTTAGCCAAAAAAAAAATTACAATCTCTTGCAAACAGTTGATTGTCTTTTGTTTTGTTTTTGTCTGATCGTTTTTGTTTTGTTTGACAATCTTTTGCAAACTGTTGATCGTCTTTTGTTTTGCACATTTCTCAGGGTGGATCCGAATGAAATGTTCTTAAACAGCCAATCACATATACCGACGGATTTGTTTCTTCTTTTTCTTTTGTTTCAAGTTGAACTCTTTTTAGACTTATTTTTCCAAATAGATTCATGGTGGTGTGACCATTCCGAAAGTAAGGGAAAAGAAAACGTTACAAAACATGTGAATGAAGCCCCGCCGTTTTACCTTCGTACATTGGCTTAATGTACCAATTGTTTCATTGAAACTAGAAAAAAGGCGGAGACGATATAGAAATGGCTACATCGTCGATCGAAATAAACTTCAAATGAGAGTAGGCGTTGCATATAAATACTGCTTGTTTTAGTTTTATTTTTAGGTTAAGTTTACGGATAATGAAAAACATGCTTAAAAACTCCAAGGATTAATAGATCTAATTTATACTTGATCATTTAATACTCTAAATAAGGGGTGCATACTTTTTGGAAGTACACTCAGGGGAAGCAGCAAAAACGTGGGTTCGTTTCCAACTTAAAATGAAACATAGGGTATGACGATACTTTATAAATTTGAGAGGCACTTGGTGAAAACCGTTGACAGTGGCATCACTAAGCGTAATCAATATTTAATTAATTAAATAATTGAAGAGAAGAGCTTTCGTTTAATCTAATTAAATAACAATTTTTTTTAATTGTGAAACATGTATTTCAAAGTTGCTTTTAATCATTTTAACCCAAGCAAATTATGTATGTACTTCCGATGTCAAAATTAAATAACTCCGCCCCCGCATCGAATTAAATGTAAATTGCACCAGTTAATTTGAAAATGGCGAAAGTTTGCAGCTCTGCGTGTTCTCTCTTTTCAAGTTGCTGCAAGTAAAAGCTTTAATTTAAAAAGTGCCAGCGAGCGAAATCACTTTAATAAAAGCAATAAGCCGGAGTGCACGTGCACGAAAAGTTCGCTCGCTCGGTCTTTCCTCCATCGTGATTTTCCATCGGAAATTTTAGATATTTAAGTAGCATTATGTGTAATTTGTGCTCGTTCCGAGTGCCCCCAACTTCGGCCGTTTGTTCCATCGACGAAATAATTAAAGTTTGGAAACATTTGTTTCGGCGGCGGCGGCGGTGGTGGGTTTTTCTTTTATTGCACAGCGTTTTCCTCAAATTGCACTTTTACATTAGACGGTTTTTTTTATGGTTCTGTTGTTTCGTGTCCCGACATTTCCGAACGAACGTGAGGGAAATGAAAGTCGTAAAGTTGTTTACAACGCCTTCTGTCGATGCGGTTTCAAAACAATAAGTTCAAGAAAACATTCTTATTAAAAAAAAAATACCTCCGAATTTAAACCACCCTGTATCATAAACTGAAACTTTCTAAATGATTTATCTGAGATGAGGGGAAATCATAAAATGTTTGCCCAACTTTCTTTTTCCCACACATTTGTACAAATGTTGGATGAGATGTTTGATCAGATGTTTGTGGGCATGTTTGATAAGCCGGTGAGAATTCGTCTGTCTTTTTCTAAATATGATAGATGAATGTCACTAAGATTACCCATCATTTCAACAAACATATCATCAGGAAAAAAAACAGCGAAACTTAAAGCATAGGGTACCCCCTTTCATTTCCCATCTTTCTCACCTCTACACTATTTTCTCTCTCACTCTCGTTTCAATTTACTTTTGCCTTTCATTCAATGGTGAATGAATTTAAACTAATTTAAAAAACAGGGATAATTTTGTTTTACCTGTTGCATAACCTGGTTCAGAACTTGAGTCATCATCCGAAAACGACAACTGCTGCTGATGATGATAATCTATGTACGCAGCATGATGATGATGTAAATGGTGAGGAACTGCGTACTCGACGTTAACGGCCGTATGTCTACTCCCAACCCTCGTGAGCGTATTTCCCGCCGAAAGGGTGCCCCCTTGATGCCTGGACCCGTGCGCCGCGCACAATATGCCCGCCAGAGCACTTTGGGGCCCGCTCACACTCAGGTCCAGGGACGGCCTTCGCGAGAAACTCGTCGGGACCACGTCGAAATCAGAAATCTGCGTGTTGTTGTTCGAGTTCACAGACGAATACGTGCTGACGGTGGGACGGTCCTCGATGGTCACCGGCATGGTCTGCTGCACGGTCGAACCGTTCTGGTTCCTCCTGGGGCTGCGCCCCCTGTCCGAAACGGTCGTGGCGCTCCAGTATCCCCAAGCCATTACGATGATTGTATTTTATTTCGTAGTAATTTGCACTGAATTGCTTTTTAGAGAGAAGGCGGACTCGTTTTGTGCGTTAGATTCAATTGTGTTCGGAAAGAGACATTGCGTTTGAGGTTAAGTGCGTTCGGAAGATACTCGGGAAGTTTCAGCTAAAATCGAAAAACAAAGCACCAAATACGTGAGGGTTTTCATAAATGCATTGCGATTATCATTGGATTAAAAATCATCTAATTAAACAGAAGAAAATGAAACTCAAAAGTTTAAGGGCGTGGCCAAGATTATTATTCGCTACTGTCACGCATAGCTCCGCCCAATGATTGGCTAGATAGTTATTTCTATTCGCAGCCAGTAGACTAGATTGTTATTGTTGAACATTTTGAGAAACAGATGTCGTGAGATATTAGATCTCTATCCTGCCTTAGGACGTTTCTATTCCTTGAATCCTTGTAATTCACTATCATTATTTGTTTAAAAGAAAAAGGCGTCGAATGATTGGCCAGGAAACTGTAACTTACTAATTTTAAAGGCGTGCCCAAAATTATTATAAGCTGTCTGACCACTCCTTAGCTCCGCCTATTCAGTGTGATTGGCCAGTTTTTTTTTTTTGTTTTCCATGTAACGAACTAAAATCTACAACGTAACGCCTTTTTTATATAAACAATAATAAAGTTTTTTTTTGTTTTCCATGCAACGAATTAAAATCTACAACGTAACGCCTTTTTTATATAAACAATAATCTAGGTACGATTCTTCTTTTTTAGAAAGAGTTTTATTTTCCAGAGGATTGCTGTCTCTCTCTTATAAATGGAACTTCCATAAGACACACGTTTTTCGGATGTTTCTAGAAACGGAAGACTCGTTTCTTGACCAATCCAATTATCTGCTTAGTGGACGATGGTTAAAAAAACTGCTAATTTTTGAAAACCTTTCATTTGATACGTCACATGACCTATTTTTCTTTTTCTTTTTGGCTGGATTTGATCCCAAGATGGCGTCACTATGACATTAATGTTCGTTTCTTTAAAATCACTCATTTGATGGGTCATTCCACACACTTCTCTTTTCGTAAAAGATGGCGTCGGTGTAAGAATCGGGTGCGTCTCTTCAAGACTTTTTATCTCATGCGTTTTTCTTTTTCGATCAAAACACGGCCATCATGGATTAAATAATGACGCGAGATCTTTTAGTTAACGCGCCATTCAATTGTTTTTTCCGCAAACAGTTTCGATCATAATTCGATTGTTTTCAATTTTATGGTGGCGCCAAGATGGTGTGATGATTACTGTTATCTATGACAGACGTGGATAGCAGAGTATTTAGAGTGCTCTTCACTCTCAATTGTTCGAGAAAGCCAGATAATACTGAACAGTGAACAACAAACCGCTCTAGTAGTAGTTTCCGCTTGTGTCCGCCCCTGACATATCAGAACAGTTCAGGGGCGTGTCTAAAATTCTCATTCGCTGTTGCAGTCCACTTAATGCCGTGAACAGACACGAAACTATCTCCCTGTTAATTATAAATTTCCGCTTGTATTCATCCTCGACCTATCAGAAGGGTTTAGGGGCGTGTCTAGGATTCTCATTCGCTGTTGCCATCCTATTAACTTCATTTCTCCGCCCAGCGTAAATACGATTGGCTTGAAGGAGAGCGACAGTGGTCGGTGGCAAATCACACGTTTACTATAAGCTAACGCCCACCTGTCTGGACGTAGAAGCCATTACGTAATTGGATTCTCTCAAATAATTAAGAGTGGGGAATGCTTTTTTCGAGCGCTTTGCCCATCACTGATCTATGATAAAGAAGGACAGAAAAGCACTCTTCGATTTCATTTGTTTGGGAGTGCCAGATCAGTGAACCTATCTTTCTGTCTGCGTCCATCCCTGACCTATCGTAAGGGTTTAGAGGCGTGTCTAAGATTTTCATTCGCTGTTGCCGTCCATTTAACTTCATTCCTCCGCCCAACCTAAATATGATAGTTTGAAAGTTTTATTCGCCATTACCTTCCACTTTTATGATTATTATTATTATTATCTATGACAGGGACGGGCACAGGCGGAGAAGCATATCCCCACCACGTTAAGCATTGGACAAGGAGAACGATAGCGATCGTTTGCAAATCACATGCTTACTATAAGCTAACGCCCATCTGTCTGGACGTAAAAGCCATTACGTATCTGGATTCTTCCAAATAATTAAGAACGGGGGTGTTTTTTCGAGCGCTCTGTCCATCTCTGCTCTATGACAAAGATGGATAGCAAAGCACTTTTCAATTTCATTGATTCGAGAGGGCCACTTAATTCCGAGTAGTGAAGAGACACGAACGTATCTCTCTGGTAATTGTAAATTTCTGCCAGTATCTATCCCTGACCTATCAGAAGGGTTTAGAGGCGTGTCTAAGATTTTTATTCGCTGTTGCCGTCCATTTAACTTTATTTCTCCGTCCAACGTAAATATGATTGGCTTGGGAGTTTTATTCGCCATTACTTTTCAGTTTTTCCATTATTATTATCAATGACAGGAACGGGCATAGGCGGAGAAGTGTATCCCCCCTATGTTAAGCGTTGGACAACGAAAGCAAAAGCGGTTGGTTGCAAGTCACACGTTTGCTATATGCTGACGCCTATCAGAAGGGTTTAGAGGCGTGTCTTGAGATTCTCATTCGCTGTTACCGCCCATTTAACTTCATTTCTCCGCCCAGCGTAAATATGATTGGCTTGAAAGTTTTATTCGCCATTACTTTTCAGTTTTTCCATTATTATTATCAATGACAGGAATGGGCATAGGTGGAGAAGTGTATCCCCCCCCCCCCTGTGTTAAGCGTTGGACAACGAAAGCAATAGCGGTTGGTTGCAAATCACACGTTTGCTATATGCTGACGCCTATTAGAAGGGTTTAGAGGCGTGTCTAAGATTCTCATTCGCTGTTACCGCCCATTTAACTTCATATCTCCGCCCAGCGTAAATACGATTGGCTTGAACGTTTTATTCGCCATTACTTTCTATTTTTATGTTAATTCGCTTCTACCATTGTAAATTTATTGACGTGAAAGGTATCAAAAAGGGGAGATAATTTTTTTTGATTTTTTTTTGAGATTATCATTTGGCGTGTCCATTCGTTCACCTTCAATTTCGTTTAACATGCGAATGATTTGTCCAGAATGTCGTTTCTTATCCTCTTACTATCCATTCATGATTGGCTGGATGATTGCAAATTGATAAATATCGCTGTTACTGGCCCTAGGCTCCGCCCAGCATAAATCTAATTGGACCGCAAGATGTTACGTCATTGAGTGTACATGTATCAAAAGTTTTATTCATATTGTAAGATTATCATTTGTTTTCGTTTCACAATTTCGTTCATACCCATATGATTGGTGAAAATGTTGTTTTCTTTCCTTATTATCAATTTTTAATTAAATATAATCACAACGTATGATTGGCTAGAAAAATGTAGTTTGAGAAATATCAACACGTACACTTTGCTTTTACTGTCCACGCCCATCGTAGCTCCGCCCAGCATGAATATGATTGACCGTCATTTAGCTGCATATGTTTCGAATAAAATTGAAAGATGCTCCGCCCAGTGATCGAGTGATTGGCCTAAAATTTGTTTCATGGAAAGAGTTTGGAAATTTGTTTTATGAAAAGCGTTTGTATTCGCCGTGATCTTCTCAGTTATCCTTCGCTCAGCACAGAGTAGATATTATTGGCAAGTTATGTTTGACGTTTGTCATTCGATTATCCACGTGGTCCTATCTCAAAAATTATTATTTACGAAGAACAAAACATTAATAATCATCAATGTTAAACAAAAAGAAAGAAAATACATTTCTCAATAATCTAACAACATTAAAAACTATTAATCAAAAAATTATATAGGGTGTCTGGGAATCGAGTTATTGTATAACCTATACGTTGCTAATATTTTTGAAATGTGTTGCAGGTCGGTTTTGATTGCAATAGATTCCTCGAGCATACTTTGGGCAGCTGTTTTGGCACTACTTGGAGCATCATCAGGAGAAGGGTAGCTCGAGAACTCCACTGCAAAAATCGTCACGACCTAAACTGTTGGTTACTATTTTATTTGCTAACATTGGCATACTTGCGGACTAAAATTTCAAAAGGGAATCATTCTAGAAAAGAATGAACTTGTAATTTAGGAGAAAATGACTTGTTTTGAAATTAATTAATATTTGCAGAACTTTTTAATTCCACTGTAATTACACTGTCAGTAAACTAAGTACGAATAACAAAGTGCATGCACACATCTGCCCCATCTGCACTCGCAAAACTGCAGCAATTAATTAAACGTGTTCGTGACACATCTAGACGAAGTTATTAATTACGAAATTAAGTCCAATTACTTCGTCATCTATCAAAATCAAGCTAAAGCAACAATCCCGGGTGCTTACGAGTAATCCACGACGATGGCCCATTTCGATTAAATAAAGACCGATCCGGAGGACTCAATGTCTGTTCGTCAGAAAGAAGAAAAATAAACGCGGTCTTTCCCCGGCTGTTTATCCGTATGCTTTTTTATCGTCGCTCGTCGCAAGCAGCGATGGCTTTCGTTTATCGCCGGAGCTGGAAATTTATTAAATAATTGAGTTTCGCGGAGGAGACTTTGTACGTACTTTCCAGAAAATCGTTCGGCGAGGAGCCGGTGCGCCCTGCGAGATAAATTTCACGGGGAGGAAAGTCGCGAAAGGAAACAAAGCAGACGACAGGTTGGTTTGCCCGGCCCTCTGGATTTATGTGTGTGTGCCTGAACTTTACACTTTTGGAAATCGATAGATCACGTACACCTACGTTTTATGTTGCCGCGGAAATGTAAACTAATAGAGGGCGTTTGATTTTGTTCGGATGTTTTTGCAGCATCGGCTAAACATTTGAAGTAACAAAAATCTTCTTTTCATCGAAGAAAGTAATGTCTTAAAGAATGAAATTAAAAGAGTTTATAAAAAAAAAAAAAAACTGGAGCCCTAAAAATCGAAATAAAAGTAAATTTAAGAAATTACGTCTACAGGGTGGGGCCAAAAATTAAAGGTCTTCGAAAAATTTGTAAATTGTAGATAATTTTCATTCCAGCGAATTTTGCAGTTATCCGAAGTAATAATAGCCATTATGGTGAGTGCCAGTCGTATACTAAACTTTGTCCTCGACTACAAATACGAAGATTTTTTAATTACAATTTAAATATCAACGTTACTAAAACCATGTGGTAAGACTATTTGTTACACGAAATGTTAGAATTATAAACATTTGCGAGTGGGCAAAATAATTTTTAAAACGCCAGTCTTTGAATATTTTGTAAGTTCTGCTAGAATTTTACTAGAATTTACTTCATTATACACAATAAACAATGTTGATTACCAAGACATTGTTAATAATGATTGACGAAACACATGAATAATTGACAGATTATTGAGTAGTCGTGGACAAAAGCAATTTAAAGCTCCTTTTACATTCAATTTCGTGCCAGCATGAATTCGTAGCACGAAAGCTCAACGTGTGCTTCCTTATGATACAATTTACGTTGGCTAACGCAAATGACGATCGAATTAAAAAAAAATTGAATGAAAAGTTTTAAAATTCACCATTTCATTGAAATTTAAACAAACGAAGATCGAATTTAACGCCGACAAAAATTGAGAAAATTAAAATCGCTTAAGAAAGATTCGTGAAAATCAGAATCTGATCGTCAAATTTTTAAACAAAAGACGATCGAAACCAATTTGAGGAACAAAAAAAAATGGATACGTCAGAATGTGCTACGACTTTAAACAAAAGACGACGATTGAAACAAATGCGAAAATTTGAGGAACAACTTAATAAAAAGCAGAAATGTCAAAATCTGATCGAAATTTAAACGAAAGACAATCGAATTGAAACGAAAAAGAATATCGAAAGAAAATTTTATCGAAATTTAAATAAAAGACGATCGAATTTAACGCGGGCAAAAATTGAGAAAATCAAAATCATTTAAGAAAGATTCGAGATAATCAGAATCTGAACGAATTCGAAACAAAAGCGATCAAAAGAAATGCCAAAATTCGAGGAAAAATTTAATAAAAATAAGAAACGTCAAAATCTGATCGAAATTTAAGCAAAATACAATCGAATTTAAATAAAAAATAATAATTTGTGGATATCGAGAAACATTGTAATAGTCAACATTTGATCGAATTTGACACGAAAAAATTAAAGAAAATAAAAAATCATTTCAAGAAAAATTCGAAAGAATCAGAATGTGAACGAATTTTAAGCAGAAAAAAAAACGATAGAAACCAATTCGAACATTTGAGACACAATTTAATAAAATCAGAACTATCAGAATCTAATTGAAATTTAAACAAAAGATAATCGATATAAGACGATCGAAAGAAATGCCAAAATTTGAGGAAAATTTTAGCATTGGCTTCGATCGTCGTCTTTTGTTAAAAGTTATATCAGATTCTGATGTATCTGATTTTTTTTGTTCCTCAAATTTAATCGAAATTTAAACAAAAAAATTTAAATTCGCCATTTTATAGAAAGTTAAACAAACGAAGATCGAATTTAACAAAAATTCGTGAAAATCAGCATCTGATCATCAAATTTTTAAACAAAAGACGATCGAAACTAATTCGAGGAAAAAAAAGCAGATACGTCAGAATCTGATCAAACTTTAAACAAAAGACGATCGAAACAAATGCGAAATTTGTGGAAAAAACAAATCGAAATTTAAACAAGATACAAACAATTTAAACAAAATACAATCGAATTTAAACAAAATTAGTTACACATATCGAAAAAAAATTCAAAAAATCAAAACTTAATCGAAATTTAAACAAAAGACAGTCGAATTTAACACGGAAAAAATCGAAGAAGTCAAAGGTCACTTAAGGAAAATTCGATAGAATCAGAATTTTTAAACAAAAGACGATCGAAACAAATGCGAAAATTTGAGGAACGATTAAATAAAAAACAGAAATGTCAGAATCTGATCGAGATTTAAACAAAATATATAAAATCGAATTTAGAAATAGAAACCGAAGATTTTAAAAATTTGCAATCTTATCGAAATTTAAACAAAAGACGATCGAATTTGAAGCGGGCAAAAATTCAGAAAATCAGAAACTGATCGAATTTTGAACAAAAAACGATCGAAACCAACGCGAACGTTTGAGGGACAGTTTAATAAAAAATCAAAAATATTTGAATTTAAACGAAAAAATTATTTGTGAATATCGATAAACTTTTTTTAAAATCAAAATTTAATCGAAATTTAAAAACAAATGACGATCGAAACCAATTCGAACTTTTGAGGAACAAACAATTCAATAAAAAGACATTTTAAAAACGTCTATGTTACTGAAATATTTAACTGTACGCAAGACAAAACCGTACATTTTTGAAGCAACTGTAACAATATTATTTATATGATTAGAAAAGCTAAGCGCAGAATCAAAAGTAACTCCGAGATCAAGATTGTTTTTAACGGCTGACCATTAATAAAATAACTGACATTGATGGGACGAAGCTTTCTGGTGTAGGTCGCTGAAGCTCTGTAGCTTCAAGAACATTCGTAACTGTATATATGACAAAAAGCATTCGTTTAACTTTACAGCTTGAAATTCCAATTCGTAAAATTTTAATTTAGAGCACAAAAGTTGGTGGTTAATGGTATCAAGCGCCTTAGAAAATTTAACAAGGTAAGAATGGTTAAGCTTCCTCGATCAGAAGCTTTAGAAATATCATCAGTAACACCCAACAAAGCTGACGCAGTACTATATACAGGCCGAAGTCCAGATTGCGTACTAGGCAGAATGTTAGCTTTGGTTACATACTCACGCAGTTGCTCTCTAGGATTTTTGAAAAGCAGGAGAGTATACTTATAGGGCGAAGATCAGAGAAAGTACGTTTATGCTAGTTGATTGCTTGTTATTTCGAACGATTGTTTCCAATGTTGGATGACATACAGCTGTGGTAACACCTATTACGAACAGCGTAAGTGAAATTACAATATTTTCATCCTCAATTATTCTCAGCAATGAAGCGACAGTTTGGGGAGAAATTCTGCGAGCTCTCTTGATTGAAGTGAGAAAGGCCCCACGTTGGGCGGCATACAAATCAGTTCGATTTCTAAACCACTTTTTGGAGAAGAAAAATAGGAGTATTTACTATGAATTTAGGGGTGTTTCTACTAGCGATTAGGGAGGAGTTCATTGCCAACACTGCTCATAAGCCACTAAATTACAAAGAATAAAACATTGTTACGAGTATTAAAGTGTTAAAAGGTTAGAGAATTTAACAGTTTGCTATACCTAAAAAAAATTTAAAAAATCCTTTTATAATCCCAGATATTAAAAATCCCCCCCCCCCTCTCCCACCTAGCAACACCTTTTTGTTTCTTGACAAAACAAGCGTAAACATCAAACAAAACCCAGAGACCTTAGACCGCACTGTAAGTGGAATTTCATTTCAATTCATTTAAAACCTCCCTAAGCACAAAGTATTTCGATTTTCTTTTAATTTCCAGTTATACTGTTTTTTTTTCTTTTTAATTAAATACATTATTTTTAATTTCACTTTAAAAATTCCCAAAAACATCTTCAATACTCCGTTTTTATTGGATAAAAAAAATTCTGTTTCACTTATTTTTAGAAATTGAAAGGCTAATTTAATAGCAGTTTTTGTCTGAAAATTAGTTTCACAGAAAAAAAAACAAAAGTTCCAACGTTTTTTCAAGTTGAATTAAATTTCTAGCGCTTTCTACATTTAAAACATAAGAAGGGGAGGAGTTCTCTGGATTGCAGTGAAAGAGGCCCCACGTTGGGCGCCACATTTCTATCCTCAATTATCATCAGCAATGAAGCGACAGTTTGGGAGAAGTTCTCTTCGTTGTTTGTAATGACAGATAATAAGTTTGATTTCTAGAGTAGTTTTTGTGAGGAAAAAATAGGGGTATTTAGTATGAAATTAGGGGGTTTCAACTAAAGTTTACGAAGAAATTCACTGAAGAGTTGGCAACACTAATTTAACTTGAAGGCTTCCGCGGCCGTCGTCCATTGTTGAATTCTTGGCTTCCGGTTGGAACCGCGTGTCTCGGATTTCTCTACTGCCGACGTTTCGTTCTTCGTTGCAGAAGAACTTCCTCAGGGCTGCTGCTGGTGGTGATGCTGCTGCTGTTGTTCTTGTTGCTGCTTCGCGTTAGTCTCAACGACTAACGCGAAGCAGCAACAAGAACAACAGCAGCAGCATCACCACCAGCAGCAGCCCTGAGGAAGTTCTTCTGCAACGAAGAACGAAACGTCGGCAGTAGAGAAATCCGAGACACGCGGTTCCAACCGGAAGCCAAGAATTCAACAGTTGGCAACACTGCTTGTAAGTCACTATATTAGAAAGAATAAAATATTGTCACAAGTGTGAGACTTTATAACTGATCACAATGTTAAAAGGTTATGAAAAGTTTAGATCGCGATATCTTGCGAACGTTTTCTAGCCTAATGTTGCATTAGGATTGAGAAATTGCAGCCAGTTTGCTACTTAATAACTCAACCCATACAAGACGGCCATGCGTATTGTCAAAACATAATGAAATTATAAAATGTTTAGTTGTAAGTAACCATTGGTAAAATGTTTTTTTTTTTTTTTAATTAAGCAGTATTTTTAAATAAATAGGTAAGTACATTAAATTAACGTAATTTTAAGTTCGCATGTATCACTTCAAATGTGTATTTTTTTATGTTTCGTAGTAGTCGTAAGCGAATGTAATTAATAAGTTGACGGTGTAGTAAAGTAATTGATTTTCAGTTTTGGATAATAAAATTTGAAAAGTTTTTAATGGCGAGGCTTTATTGGCACACAAATACCATGTTACTTGTTTGTCATGTACAAGTTACGACGATGACAGAAAAAAATGGTGTTTCAATAAAATGTAACTTGTAAAAAATTCTGTAAGTATATGCTTTTGGTATGGTTTGGGTTGGGTTAGGTTTTGAAATTATCAAAATTGCCAAAAATTATTGTTAAAAATCATTAATAAAAATTAAGTTATTGAATTGGTTTTCTTCAGTTTCTCAAGTCAAAATAATTCAAAATTGGGAGCAGCTTAATGAATTTATTTTTGATTATACAGTGTGTCCCAGATTGAGTAGGCTATCAAAGGTAACTTCCTTATTAGTGAAGATAGAGATTTGGTTAAGTGGGCAATATTTTGCAGTTTTATGGAGCTGATTCAGATTCCGTTGAGAAAATTTGAAAATTCCGAATAGTTCAGATACTTTCGCAGAAAAACTGAAAATCACTATTTTCTTTAATAATTCGCAAATATAAAAAATATGAAAAAATGTTTCATATAAAGGTTACTATGTTTATAAAATACAGCTGAAAATTAAGTGAAAATAAAATTCAAGATAGCGGCTGTCAAGATATTGATAGCAACTTCTTATTTTAAATGGACGCCATATTGGATTTCTGTATGATTCGCTTTTTTTTCTCGTTTCAATCGTGCATCACAACCCATATCTAAATAAAAAGTTATTTAAAAACAAAGTTTAAATATCACCTTAAATACTTAAATGTCAAATTCTAATCGAAAAGAATAGGTGATGCCAACAAGTGTTGCCAACTTACTAGTTTTCAACTTCGCATTTTTTTGAGAAAAAATCGTATTTCGCCGTTAAAAGTCGTTTCCTCGCGATTTGACGTTTAATAAATAAAAATGAATTTATTTGTTGACTGTTCTTAAGTTGGAAATGTTTCCGTCCGATTTTGCCTTTTTTGCGATCGTCATTTGTTTACCACCGATTGTTTCTGAGTTTAAGATTCGTCCTCCAATATTCTTGTCACTTTTGTTAATGTTAATTTTTTTTGTTGTTGCTGTTATTGCTGCTTGAAAGGATGTCTCGCGATAGTTTTTTCTTTTACGTTTATTTCGGTTATATTTTCTGAAATTATTTCTTTTTCTTTTGCAAATATTACGATCGTCATTTGCTTTTCTGTCATTTTCGTAAACAAATACGATCGACCTTTGCTTTTATTTCTTCTTTTATAAAAAAATACGACCATTATTTGTTTTTCTTTCTTTTCGAAGTCGTCGTTTTTTCTTCGTTTTCGATTACACGTTTCCAAAAGTCAAAAATCTATTTCTTTTTTGTTTTTTATTAATGTTTTCTTAAATTGAACGAAGAAAAAATTATTGCTCTCATCGATCTTTCGAGAATATTGCGATCGTCTTTTGTTTTTCTTCTTTTCTTCGGAAGTTTTCGTTTTCTCATTTCGATTGGATTCTTCGAGTCGTTGTCGTTTTTTCATGTTTATTATCATTTTTTAGAAATTAAGAAATTGATTATAAATTTTCAGTAATAATTAATATTCAGAAATTTTTAGAAAAATTTTTACGTTTCTTTTTCTTTCGTACATGTTACGATTGTGATTTGTTTTTTCGTTTCGCTTTCTTTTTTGTAGGTAAATTTCGAAACGTCATTACGATTTGAATGTTCATTTGTAATTATGTTTATGAATTTTATTATTTTTTTATTACGATCGTCATTTGTTTTTCTCACTTTATTTAGGATTTTTTTCCATTTCCGCTGTGTTCCTCGATCGTCAAAAATATTTCTTTTTCGTTTTTGAACGTTTCTATTTTCTTCCTTCGTTTCCTTTTTTACATAAATGTGGCGGGTTTTGAAATTATCAAAACTGCCAAAAATTATTGTTAAAAATTATTAATAAAAATGAAGTTATTGAATTGGTTTTCTTCAACTTAAAATACTTCAAAATTAGGAGCAGCTTAATGAGTTCATTTTTGATTATACAGTGTGTGCCAGATTGAGTAGACTATCATTCTTATTAGTGAAGATAGAGATTTGGTTAAGTGGGCAATATATTGCAGTTTTATGGAACTAATTCAGATTCCGTTGAGAAAATTTGAAAATTCCGAATACTTCAGGTATTATCGCAGAAAAACTGAAAATCGCTATTTTCTTTAATGTCCAATAACTTCGCAAGGTTTTGATTGCAGTGGATTCCTCGAGCTGTTTCGACCCTATTTGGGGCCTCGTCAGCAGAAGCGTAGTTCGAGAATTCCACTGCAAACCGAACCGAACTGTCGTAGTTATTCGCAAATGCGATGTAATAGTAATGAATAGTTTAGATGAAAAAAAATTATACTTCGTTTATTTTTGAAAATGTGAAATCCTACTAGCGCTTTTGTCTGAAAATTTCTTAAAATTAGTTTCACTGAAAAAAAACAAGAGGTTCCAAACGTTTAAGTTTAAATTGAATTTAATTTCACGTCCTTTCTTAGTTCAAAACGTCTTCAAGTAATTTCTTGTGTTCAAAACAAACACAGTTAAAAAAATAGTGACTTTGTTTCAGCAGAGAATTTCGAAATTCGTTTCACCAACACATTTAGGATCAGTTTTACAATGGTTGGATAAACTAAGTATAGCTTTGCTCTTGGTAAAACAATAGTTAAAACTAGTTGTAACTCTAATTATAACTACAATACTTAGTTTATCCAACAATTGTAAAACTGACCCTTAACAAAGTAATTGCAACCAATTCAAGGCAGGCGAGTATTTAAAGGGGCTGAAATGTACATAAGAAATCTCTTTAATTCACTCAACTATAAATGAGTAAATTTTTATTAAAAAAAAATTCAATTTTTCGCCTTCTACGTTATTAACAAATGTATACATTTCTTAATTAAATAAAACTCAATTCAAACAAGTATGCCAAACACAAATTATTTTTGATGCGATAGATTTCGATTCTCATTTTGTCAATGCATTTATAAAAACTCCCTCACACATTCCGGCTTTCCGAATCAATGTGGTGGCGGTGCATCCTAAACGAATTACAGTTTAAAGAAAGAAATCAAGGAATAATACCTTTTCTTGCGCACACTGAACAATTTACTTCACTGGCGATTTCAGGATGATAATAAACACGTCAAACGCGGAGGAGAGTTTCAGGGGGAACGAAACAGAAAAACAAATGACCAGAACCGGCCGGACGGTCTCACGCACACATACGGACAACGGAAACGGAAAGGAAAAGCTCACGACCGTTCCAGGCGGCTCGGCTTAACAAGCGATGGGAAAAACACGAAGTGCGGGTGAATTACAGGATTCAGGCTAGTTTCAGGCGGACAGGTACTGAAAATGACTACAGCAATTCTGGCGGAGGCGGCGTTGCCCCGATGTTCCGCACGCATACACCTGCAATGCTTCGACATAATGCGGAGAAAACGACGGCGGTTTTCTTCGCGTCGCGGGAGAATTCCGGCGGTCTGGCAACGGCGCCGGCGGAAGGCCGGGCTAACGATGCGACGGTGGCGCCGTAAATCGATAGCCAACCAAACTTTGGGGGTTATTTAATATATACGTGGCTTTTTATGTAACAACGCAAATTAATAATTTGTAAAGCACGAAAAAAAAAGCAAATTTTCGATTTGGCAAAAAAAAAATTTCAGTACAGTGAAACAAAAGACTATAATTGGGTGGCGATAGGTGAGATGCATGATTTATGATTTTCTTTTTTGTTTTTTTTTTTTAGTTTTTGGTTCCTTAACGTCTGTCGTAATTGTAAACTATTTAAAATTGAAGTTTGAATATTATTAAAACCTAGACTTCGGAACGTTATTAGTACTATTTTAAATATAATTATAAACGTCATAGTTGTGACGTCAATTCTGAAATAACAGCTTCATTGCATGGCATCATCAATTGTTTATTACGACGCACCAATACTTCATCAATTGTTTATTACGTCAGAAAATTACGTGCCAACACAAGAAAATTTTATTGCGTTTGTCGATGCTAAAAAAAGACAACTTCATTACACGGCGGTATATTCAATAAAAGCTGTTTATTATGTCGGAATTAGAACAGAAAATCACGAGCAGACAGTAGTGCTAACATTAAAAAAATTTATAGCACGCATCAAATTTATGTTAAAAAAGGACAACTTCATTCGCCGTGGAATTATAAATTGTTTATTATGTCGAAATGATAATAGAAAATTGCACACGGTAGTGCCAACATTAGAAAATTTGATTGCACTCCTCAATGTTAAACAATAGACAAGTCTACTTGAAAAATGATCCGCGATGTCAAAAATTATTCATTATGTCGAAATTAGAACAGAAAATGACACGTAGACAGTAGTGCCAACGTTATGGCATTCATTAATGTTAAAAAAGACAACTTCATTGCACGGTTGTATCATTAATTGTTTATTATGTCGAAATTAAAATAGAAAATTTCACGTAGCAGTAATACCAATATTAGACAATTAACACATCAATGTTAAAAATGTCAACTTCGTGTAAAAAAAATGTTTACTTCATTACACCGCGGTATCATAAATTGTCAACTGTCAATTATCATCAAGAAATTGTTGACTTAAGTAGCGTTTGTCAATTGTTTCCAAGGCGACTATTTTCTACGGTCCTCTTTTGTTTTTGCCTCTGATTTGCCACAGGTTTCTACAATTGAATTCGCTTATTGACTTAAATAGCGCTCGTCAATTGTTTCCTCTTTCTTCTTCTGTTTCAGACTTTAATTGTTCGTTACTGACAGACGTATTCAACTGTTCTGTCAATGCTGTCAAAATTATTATCATAGGAGATATTTTCTGAGTCTACAGATTTCTGCAAATGCAGGAGTCGATTGTTGGACTTCAGGCGCTCCTTATCTACCGTTTCTGTCTCCGTTCAGTTTTGAATCTCCTGCAGAAACAAACGTTTTTAAACTCAACTCTCAATGCTACCAAATTATCATCAAAAATATTATCTGAGCCTATATATTGAATTCGTTTGTTAAATAAATAAATCGCGTTCGTCAATTGTTTCCTGTTTCTTTTGTTCTTTTTTTTGTTTCTGATTTAAATTGTTCACTACTAGGATACGTTTTCAAACTAATCTGTCAACATTATCAAAGTTATTATCAAAAAACATATTTTCTGAGACTACAGATTTCTACAAATTTCAAAATTACGATATTTACAAATATTGACGTAAGGACGTTCGTTGTCTACTGTTTTTGTCTCCGACTGATTTTGATTTTCCCCAGAAACATGTTTTTAACCCCAACTGTCGATTATCATCAAGAAATTGCTGACTTAAGTAGCGTTTGTCAACTGTTTCCAAGGCGACTATTTTCTACGGTCCTCTTTTGTTTTTGCCTCTGATTTATTTTGATTATTCTACCATGAACAGGTTTTTGACCTTAACTGTCAATGTTACCAAATGTGCATCAAAAAATATTATCTGAGCCCCACAGGTTTCTACTATTGAATTCGTTTGTTGACTTAAATAGCGCTCGCCAATTGTTTCCTCTTTCCTCTTCTGTTTCAGACTTCAATTGTTCGCCACTGACAGACGTATTCAATTGTTCCGTCAATGCTGTCAAAATTATTATCAAAGGAGTTTTCTGAGTCTACAGATTTCTGCAAATCCAGGAGTCGGTTGTTGGACTTCAGGCGCTCCTTATCTACCGTTTCTGTCTCTGTTTTGTTTTGAATCTCCTGCAGAAACAATGTTTTTAAACTCAACTCTCAATGCTACCAAATTATCATCAAAAATATTATCTGAGCCTATAAATTGAATTCGTTTTTTAAATAAATAAATCGCGTTCGTCAATTGTTTCCTGTTTCTTTTGTTTTTTTTTTGTTTCTGATTTAAATTGTTCACTACTAGGAAACGTTTTCAAACTATCAATGTCTGTTAATGTTATCAAAGTTATTATAAAAAAACATATTTCCTGAGGACTTCATTACACCGCGGTATCATCAATTGCGTATATGCCAAAATTAGAACAGAAATTATGCATAGGCAGTAGTGCCAACAGTAGAAAATTTTATTGCATTGGACAGTGTTAAAAAAAGACAACTTCATTACTCTTCATCAATTGTTTATTATGTCGAGATTACACTCGTCAAAATGAATAGACAACTTCACTTGAAAAATGATAACTTCATTGCACCGCGGTGTCATAAATTATGTACTATGTCATAAATTGTGTATTATGTCGTAAAAGTAATACCAACATTAGGCAACCTCATTGGCACATGTCAGTGTTAAAAGTTATTTTCATGTAAAAAAAATTATAACTTCACTGTGGTGTCATCAATTGTGTATCTGTCGAAATTAGATCAGAAAATTACGCCTAGAGAGTAGTGCCAACAGTAGAAAATTTTATTGCATTGGACAGTGTTAAAAAAAGACAACTTCATACACTGCATCAATTGTTTATTATGTCGAAATTACACTCGTCAAAATGAATAAATAAACAACTTCAATTGAAAAATGATAATTTCATTGCACCGCGGTGTCATAGATTGTGTATTACGTCGAAATTAGAGAAGAGAATTACCCGTAGACAGTAGTGCCAACATTACAGTTTTTATGGCAGTCGTCATTGTTAAAAAAATGACAACTTCATTGCAGCGTTGTATCGTCAATTGTTTATTATGTCGAAATTAGAACAGATAATTACACGTAGCAATAATACCAACATTAGACAAGCACACTGCACATATCAATGTTAAAAAAGTCAACTACATGTAAACAAATGTTAACTTCATTGCACCGCGGTATCATCGATTGTGTATATGTCGAAATTAGAACAGAAAATTATGCTTAGACGGTAGTGCCAACATTACAAATTTTTATGGCATTCGTCAGCAACCTAATGCGAAAAAATGTCAACTTCGTCGCACCGTTGTATCATCAATTGTTTACTATGTCGAAACTATAACAACTTCATGTTACAAAATTACAACTTCTTTGAAATGAAGTTGTAATTTTGTAACATGAAGTTGTCTCTTCTTAACGTTGACGAGTACAATTAAATATTCTAATGTTGGTACTACTGTTTACGCGTAGTTTTCTGTTCTAATTTCGACACAATACACCATTGATGAAATCGCAGTGCAATGAAGTCATTCTTACATGATGTTGATTTTTATTAACATTGACGAATGGCCACGAAAATTTGTAATGTTGCTTATTATACCGAAGCTGGAACAGAAGATTATGCGCAGACAGTAGTGCCAACACTAGAAAATTTTATTGCTTACGCTAATGTTAGAAAGAAAACAATATTTTGATTAAATTGGAGAAAATGGGGTTCTAGGCGGAATTCGTTATTAACATTGAGTTTCCCATATTCCCATTCATTGCATAGTGATTGGGAATAATAAGGCTAATAGATGGCGTGATCTCTACCTTTATGGACAGTACCTTTGTGGCCAATAGAGGTCAGTTGCTTCGTTGATGAAACATAATTAGGAGACATGGATTTATGATTTTAGGAGCATGGATTTATGATTTTCATACTTTTTGTTTTGTTTGGTCTTTCCTTAGAACCTGTCACAGTACAATGATTATTATTAAAAACAAGAATTTTAAACATTGCATCCCATAGTAATAAACGTCACAGGTGTGAAATAACAAGTTCATTGCTTTGTATCGTCAATTGTTTATTATGTCTTCTTCTTCTTTGTTTGTTATGTCGGAAGCAGAATTGAAAATTATCGTAGACAGCAGTGCCAACGCAAGAAAATTTTATTGCACGCGCTAATATTAAAAATAATAATAATTAACATTGTGAATAAATTTGAAAAAATGGTTTAAAGTTACGTCAAATTCATTTCGTTTTCTATTAAATTCATCATACACAAGCAATTTGGGATAATCAGGTTAATAGATGGCGCGATTTCTCTCTTTAAAGGTAGTACCTTTGTCGCCAGTAGATGTCATTACTGACGGTGGTATTCTTCCTAATTTCTTTGTCTATTTTCTGATAAATTGCTTTTATAAGCAATGAATACGCTAAATGAAGAAGTCTGAGACGAGACTAAGGAAATATTTGTAAAACATACATTCTGTTCAACAATCACTGAAAACAAAATTCAGTTCATTAGAAGGTTAGAGGCGGACAGTAAAAAAATAGTATAGAGCGGCACAAATTCAATCATTGTTGATCACTGCGTATAACGATCGTCAACGAAGCTGCCGACATCTAGCAGCTACAAATGTACTCTCGGCAAAAAGAAAAATAATAATAATTAAATTTGATTTTCTTTCAATTTATTATAATGGAGGTGATAGAAAACAAAAGTTAAAGTATTTTAGTATTTTCTAAAACTAAACCAATCACAAAAGTGCATTTCTCTCACCACAAACGAGAATGTGCACATGTTCAAAAAAATTAATAAAACGTAAGAAATGTCGATATATTATTATTGTCGTATTAAAATTGAAATTATAAATGATCTAATTTCACTGTCGGTAAAAATAATATAAAGATTATACAGTACGTAAATACGATGCCACCTTAAAAGACCTTGTCGTGATCTAATCTAAATAAATAATCTTTCGGTGAAGTTTTAATGAAGTTCCATTCAAATTATCACCGCGTGTTTTGTAAATAACAAAGCGATAGAGTTGATATGACAGAACAGTCGTATGTACATCAAACAGTAGGTAGAAGGAACAATTTAATTTAAACATAAGTACGCCTTCTACTTTTCATAACATCAATACAATAGACCAACGCGATATTAATCAGTATTACACTAACTAACAATACAGTTACACTTATAATGTGAATTGTAAAATGAGGCCTAGATCTATTTACGAGCAAAAGAAACTGTGCGTTACAAAAGATGTTTTATAGATGGCACTGACAATCAAAGAATAAAATCTAAATTTAATGTTTTCTTATTATACATATTAAAATAAAAATATATATTAGGGCTTGAATTTATATATATATGAATAATATAAACTTGCTTTGCTATTAATATTTTTCAAATTCGTGACATTTAATGATTAGCTCTAGTAAAAGATCTACTTCACCAATGCCATCTAAGAAATTTATGAAATATGAAGAAATAAGTAATGCATGCATTTTATAATCGATTTACATCAAGAAAAAAATTGCATTAACCAAAAATCTGACTAACCTGATGGGCGGTAGATACCAATCCCTCATTAACAAATTGTAATGTTGACAACATAGTGACCTTGAATATTTTGTTAATAACAAGTAATATATATATGCTAAAATTTAATCTGTGTCCAGCTAGGCTTTATGCACTGACTTTTTTTTTTTTTTTAATTGTAATTACGTTTTCAAAATATTATTTTTTATTATGTACAGGGTGACTGACAATTGTTCTGCCAAAAGAAAACGCGTAAGAGAATTGATGTCACAGATTACGTGGAAAATGTTTAAAAAATTATCCGTAACAGATTATAATTATTTTGAAAATTATCCCTAAAATTAACCTGTTGTACTGCGTACGAAATACGACGTCACGTTTTATGAATGCAGCAGTATAACAGGACTATAAAGATTTATTATTATTATTTTATGGAACACGATGCGACCTTGACACGCATCTCAATATGTAATATAATTATTAGTAAGTACTAAAGTAACTCCAACAGCAGTAACATTGTCAGAAAGAGAGCAGATCAAAGAATTTCTTTTCTCTCACCCAATAGAAGAATGACTACTGTCAAATGATCTCTTTCATTTGTTAAAAAAAAAAACAGTAGAGTAACGTATCATATTATAGTCTTAAAATTGTTGAGTAGGGAGACTTTGTTCGGTTAATTTCGAATAAGCGGCAACGTGCTAGCCACGGTGAAAGATAAATAACAGTGTTCGGGTACGGTAAGCGAAAGTAAGAGTACGAGAGAGAAAACACAAAACAAGGCGAGATTTCAATTAAAAGTGAGAGAGACAGCACAAAGCGGACCGAGAATTTAAGTACTCCCATTGTCTTACACTCGAACGCCACCGCTTTCTGCGCGCCGGAATACCTGTCTTATCGTCTACCGTCTACTGCCAAAGCTATTACTAAATATTTACTAAATTCTGGTACGTTATTACGGAGTTGCTAAAATCTATTACGTTTTCAGCATTTCATATCTTCAGTTACTTTTCAATTAGTTAAATAAACCCATAACATTTAACTTTACGTCAACAACTTTAATTAATTTAACGCCATCTAATGTTACCAATGCGCAGAAAGCAGAAATCCCGAAAGATTCCTTTTCAACATAAAAAATCCCCAACACTTGTTACTAGATTTAGAAATTTTACAGCACAATTTAGTAGATTAATAAGTAAAAAAAAACTGTTTGGAAGGAAAAGTAATGAAGTAGCAAAGCAAAGAAAACAAATGAACGAAATTAAAATATATATATATATATATGTAATATTAAAAAAATATATATGAGAACAAAAGACACAACTATTATGTCCGTGTTTGATATCGAGCAGGAAACACCCCCAAGACGAAATTCGTTTTTAGCATAAAAAACCCTCAATTTGTTACTCATGAATACATTTAAACAAATGTAAAAAATTCATTAAAATACATAAAGTTAAACAAAGCAAACAAAAGATGATCAATTTTACAGTGCAATTCTATTAATTAATAATAATTAAAAAAAAACAATCAAATAAAAATTCAAACAATAATAAAATTTAAATAAAATAACAAAAACAGAAGACAATCGATTTTAACACACAATTTAATCGATTAATCAACGATGAGAAAGCAAAAGAAAGTAATAGAATTAAAAAAAAATACGAAATGATAAAATTTAAATAACGATAAAAACAATTCACAGTCGATTTTACAGCACAATAAATTTTTAAAACAACTGTTGGGAGGAATGGTGAGAAAACAAAAAACAAATGAATAAAATTTAAAAAAATATATATGTAACAGTAAACAAGAGACAATCGATTGTAGAGCACGGTTCAAACAAACAGCATCAAGACAAAGAATTATTTGCGTTCCACGTGGTCAATAGATTATTCAAAATAACTGCAATAGATGGCGCTGTTCAATATTTCACACAAATACAATTAATTTTGTCCTTTACTGAATTTTTTTTAATTGATTTTTCTGGAAATAACTAGTAAATCACCTGCGTAACAACAAACGAAAAATAAATTTTCGGCACGCGTTGTTGAATGTCTTACAACAACGCAAGTTATTGTTTTGTTACCATCCAGAAATGACTGTCTTTGCTTAAAAGATGGTGAAGTGTTGCCTGACGATCGAAATGTTAAGTCACCAGATTAGCTTACAAAACGTCACTGAAAAGCACCATTAAATCGTCTTTCCATAGGTCAACATGGGCCCATATTTATGGTTTCGTCTGGTGAAACTTATAAAAATAGCATGACAATACAATTTTTTAATCAACTGAATAAATACTGAAATCGTCTAATTGATTTGCTTTGTAACTTTAACGTGGTTCGTTCTAATTACGGCTCGACTATTTACGAAACTTCACCCTCATTGGTCTAGTTATGAACTGAAAAGTCTTTCAACCTCGGTCCGTGTACTGAGAAAAATTCTTTAATTGGCTCCGCTTCACACTAACCTCTTCAGACCTCGGTCCGTGTACTGAGAAAAATTCATCAATTGGCTAGACTTCAAACTAACCTGTTCAGACCTCGGTCCGAGTAGGAATTAAAAAAAAAACTAAAAAAGTTGCAACATGCATGGCAATAAACGAAACAACATTTATATTAAATATTTTTTCATAACTTTTCAAATAAAAAAGTTACAATTGTTATTCGATGTTTTTGTTCCAGCCTGTACGTGCTGTAATATTGAAATATCGACATGTCAGTCTATTGTGCTCTGTACAGTTTCTTTAATGTATTTTGCCACTGATTGACTAAATATATTATTATATTATTCAATAGTGAGTAAGAAAATGATAGTTATGCCTTATATGTCTTTTGCTTCAGTGCCAATTTATGACACAGAGTTCATCTCTTATGAAAACGATAACATAAGTTGTACAAAAATATTGCAAATGCAGAAAAACTGCAAATACTTTTTTGGTTAAATAAGAAAGCACTTTACATTACTATAACTTATTAATAGCGAATGTAAAATGTCGTTCGTGCTTGAGCTCTGTAACTCTAATATGTTCAACAAGACAAAAAATATATGAATTTAGATAAAACAGTTTACAATTTACAAGATAAAAATAAATAAACGTTACTAAATGTTTTTCTCATTATCTAGATTTTGTGAAGAAGCACCAGAAAATTCCAATTTCTTTAAAATAATCACCAAATACCAGGTAATAATTCAACAACAAAAATAAATCACTAGGTCACCACCTCTAACGTAAAAAAAACAATTTTGAGCTTATCAGAAATAAAGTTTGAAAATCCCTTTTTTAGAAAAAAAATCCTAATCCCTAATGATTTGAAAGAATCCCGTAAGAAGGTATTTACCTCTTAAGTTGGCAACACAGGCGCCATCTATTATTCAAAGTGACAAGTAAATTCTAAAATTATTGACACTGTTGCAGTTAAACCTCAATATTTTGATGCAATAATGAAAATGCATTCTGTATCATATTGTGATATTTTATTCGTCGGTGTTTGACACAATGCTCGTGATTGTGCTGGCGACATCTATTACTGTGGCGTGAAAATCTATTACGAAACTGAAGCGCCATCTACTACAAAATTTATGATTTTTCTTCATCTTATTAGATTACAGAATCGAAAGTGATAATAGCATTTCACTTTTTACTTTTCTCCCTATTGTTTAAAGGGTGTAATAAATTTGACCTTGAATTTCTGATGGCCAAAGTAATTATTAATGCATTACAACGTCAGAGATCACTTAGTTGCCGCACTATAAGGACTACATTGCACGTTGCCCATTTCAGTTTCAGTCTCAAAGACAAAGCAAACGCTCAATTTCTAGAACCATAAAATAGAATAGAACTCTTTTCAATACTGTAACAAAATGACAGGAATACCACCATAACAAAAAAAACAAAACTCACCGTGTATAGTTAACTCCGAATCCCTGTTAACTTCATAAAGCCTTATAGCCTCATCAAGTTCCATCTGCGTCGATATTATACAAGGATCGCCTTCTTCGTCGACCCACTTCATCGTAAAGATCTGTTCATTGTGAAAGCGACATATCTCCTTCATCTCCTGGCACAGCTGCTCTAGTGTGATGTTTGGGTCGATGTAAGTGATCAGCACCTCACCGTTGTAAGCGATCTTGGCTCGTATCTCATGAATGTTATTGTCGTGTGCGAGTTGCGTAGGCATGGTCGTATAAAAATATAAAAATACTCGGTTTTACCTGCAATGCAACGAATAAGTACCGTTTAGTAACACCCATGGCATGTAATCTTGTTAGTCACAGACAGGCAGCTTAATTCAAGCGAGGAGGAGGAGGAAAAAGCGTTTGACAATGCGAGCTCGTCGCTGACGTAAGCCGTCTCTTGTGTACTTACGAATTCTTTGTTGATCCTTAAAAGTAGTTGAAAGAAATTCTTTTTTTGGTTTTATTTACAAATACTGGTTCAGAATGTTCGCAGTCGTATTCGAGTGAAGTACGTTCATTGTTCATTGTTGTCAGATCTAGGGACCCTAGATTCAGAATTTTTTTTTTTAAATGATTATTTACAAACTTTGAAGTGGATTTGATGCAAACTTATGTCGCTACCTCGAGGACTTACACAAGTTATAGGTATTTTGAGTAAAATCCATTCGTTACTACCACATTATTGTCAAATGTAAGGGCATTAGATTTCACCGTTTCGATTCTCAACGCTGACTACATCGATGTCGCTAAATTTGCAATATGTTGCCGTAAATGTAATTATTATTATTCTTTAAAGCTCACTTTTATTCAAAATATAAAAATTGTTCTTCTAATTAATTCTGATAACGCGGACTGTAATGGCGCTGATAGAAATCTCGTTGCATGTTTACTACTCCACCACATAGATGGCGCAGCACTTTCAATTATTGGATAAGTTTGAAATTCAAAATTTTTTAACGTTTCATGTTATTTAATAGTTATAGTTTTTTCAAGTAAATGCTTTGTATGTTATTACATAATATGTTAGTTGTCAAATTTCTGGTACTTAGTTGCAATTCTCAACGTTGACCGCTGACTAAATCGATGTTACTAAATTTGGTATACGTCGTAAATGCAATTATTTCAGAATTCATCCAATCTTACTCTTGTGCAACGCAAAAGTTGCTCGTCTAATTAGCGCTGATTTAAAGATTAAAAGAAAATCGCAACATTCTACTCTATGGTACGCTAGGTGTTTACTGCTCTTTCTTATAGATGGCAGCACTTTCAATTCTTACCGCTCAGTTAGAATTATTCATTTTTCTTTTTAGAATTTAATCTAATGAGAATAACCTTAATATAGCACATTGAGGCAGTATTTCTAAAACTGGCATGTAACTGAACTCATTTGTCACTCGCGGACGGAAGAATTAAGGGACAGAATATAGTACAATTGAGGTTATGCCTGTAGAACTGGTGGTTAACCCAAATCAAGGCAACAGCGTATGTTTGAGGTTATGTTCATACAATCGACGGATAACTGGATTCGTTTGTCATTCACGAATGGATGAATTGTGGGAGGGAATGTGCACATAGTATATTTGAGGATGTTTATAAAACTGACAGAAAACCTAATTCGTTTGTCATTTGTCAATCACGGATAAAAGAATTAAGGGAGGATCTGAGTATATTTGAGGTTATGTTTATAAAATCGACAGAGAACCCGATTCATTATCGACATTTGTCGCTCGCGGAGGGAAGAATTGATGGAGGGAACAGAGTACATTTGAGGTTATGTTTATAAAACCGACAGAGAACTTGATTCGTTTATCATTTGTCACTGGCGGACGGAAGAATTGAGGGAGCAGGTTAGGAATTGTGAAAGGAAATAAAACATTTGATAAGAAAACAAAGGAAGTGATCGTAAAAATTCGACTAATGTGAACTGAAACAAATAACGTAGAAAAATGAAAGATAAAGTGAAAGAGAAAAAAACAAAAGAAGTTCCACGTTTATACGACAAAGTGTAAGAAAACCAAATCGTCTACACAAAACAAAAGAAGAAACTGTATATAACAAAAAAAAGAAACATGAATTGCGTCGAAAATCGTCGATTTTTTTAATATATTTTCGATTTCTTGTTTACTGACAAGCCTTTCGATTTTCAAATTCGCACAGCCGAATGAGAATCGACGATCTTCTTTTATTTCTATTCAATCAAGTAGGCACTTGTACTTCGATATTATTTGTTTCAGTTATCATTTGTTTCCTCCTATCCACCAATTGCATAACTACACCAAAAAAAAAAAAACTATGAAAAGTAACAAATAAATATCGGCGATTCTAAAGAAAAGAAAATATTTGCGATTTGCACGAAAAATTAATGCAAAAAAAAACAATGAATTGCAAGAAACCAATGAAAATTTCACTTGATTTTCAAGAGTTTCGCGCCTAAAATCATCGATTTTTCATTTGTTTTAGGCTTCCTTTTTACTTATCGAGAGTCTTTCGATTTGCAATCGCTCTCAGCCCAATAAGAACCGACGATCTTCTTTTGTTTTCTGTTCATCCAATTCTGCATTTCGTTGTAGCATGTTTCAGTTCTCTCTTGTGTCTCCTTGTCTTGTAATTAATGCGACAAAAAGAAACAAAAGGAAACTATGAAATGTAAGAAACAAAGCTTGACTTGATTTTCAAAAACTTCGTCGATTATTCATTTGTTTTCTGCTTGCTTTTGATATCCGATCAGATTCTCAATTTTCTTTTGTTTCTTCTTGTCGAATTGAATAACTCTAAAACAAAAAAAAAAACAAACACAAACTAACGTGGAAATACGAAAAATAAAACCAATAAGAAAAATAAAAGAAACTATAGGAAATGTCTATTGTAACATGAGACAAAAAGGAAAAAAAAGGACCACAATGAAATGCCAAAAAGAAATTAATTTTGATTTTCAAAAGCTTCGCGCCGGAAATCACCTATTTTTCATTTGTTTTTAACTTCCGCTTTGGTTTTCGATCACTCTTAGTCGAATGAGAATCGACGACCTTCTTTTAATTTCTGTTGGTTCAATTTTCTTCGATTCTGTTTGTATCGATACTCTTTTGTTTCCTTTGTTGCTTTAATCGTCGTGTGGTCGTGACGTTTTTGCAAATCGAATAACTTTACAAAAAATAACTGAAACAAACCACGTGGGAATATGAAGATTAAGGAGAATAAAAAAAACAAAAGAAAATCGCCGACGAAAAAAAAAAAAAAGAAACCATATGACATGTCAATTGTAATAATGAAAGCTTGATGTGATTTTCGAAAGCTTCGCGCGGAAATCATAAATTTTTCATTTGTTTTCAGCTTTTCTTTGTTTTCTGAAAGAGTGTTTTGATTTTCAATCGCTCTCGGCCGAACGAGAATCGACGATCTTCTTTTGTTTTCTGTTCATTCAATTCAACGCTATTGTTTTTTTCTTTCTTTTTTTGGTTCTTTTTGGTTTTGGTTTTTGTTGGCATCTCGCAATTTGTGCGATGATTTTCTCGGTTGAATTAATTTTTAAAACTGAATGACGAAATACGAAGAGGAAGACAAAGAGAAAACGGTTATTAGGTGGACTGGTCGAAAATCTGAAAGACTGATAGAAAACAAAAGAGAAACCGTAATAATTCGAAAAAAAAAAACTGAACAAAAAAAAGAAGAACAATACCAAAACAAAAAAAAAAAAAAACAAGAAAATCGCCGACAGAAAACAAGCAAAGAAAAGGAAGCTGGGAAATGAAAATCGATGATCTTTTGTTTCTTATTTTTTTGCTTTCTCTTTATTTAATGTTATCTTTGATTTTCAAAAGCTTCGCGCCGGAAATCGCCTATTTTTCATTTGTTTTCAGCTTCCGTTTTGGTTTTCGATCACTCTCATTCGAATGAGAATCGACGACCTTGTTTCTTATTTTTTTGTTTTCTCTTTATTTAATGTTATCTTTGTGCTTCGCGCCGGAAATCGCCTATTTTCCACTTGTTTTCAGCTTCCGTTTTGGTTTTCAATCGCTCTCATTCGAATGAGAATCAACGACCTTCTCTTAATTTCCGTTCATTCAATTTTCTTCGATATTGTTTGTTTCGATACTCTTTTGTTTCCTTTGTTGCTTTAATCATTGTGTGGTAGTGACGTTTTTGCAAATCGAATAACTTTACAAAAAATAACTGAAACAAAGCACGTGGGAATACGAAGATTAAGGAGAATGAAAAAAAAAAAAACAAAAGAAAATTGCCGACGAAAAAAAAGGAAATCATATGACATGTCAATTGTAACGATGAAAGCTCAATGTGATTTTCAAAAGCTTCGGGTGGAAATCATCAATTTTTCATTTGTTTTCAGCTTTTCTTTGTTTTCTGAAAGAGTCTTTCGATTTTCAATCGCTCTCGGCCGAACGAGAATCGACGATCTTCTTTTGTTTTCTGTTCACATTCAATTCAACGCTATTGTTTTTGCTTTCTTTTCTTTGTTTTCTGAAAGAGTTTTTTGATTTTCAATCGCTCTTGGCCGAACGAGAATCGACGATCTTCTTTTGTTTTCTGTTCATTCAATTCAACGCTATTGTTTTTTTCTTTCTTTTTTTTTGGTTCTTCTTGTCGAATTAATTCTTGGTTTGCATTGCTGGCGTCTCACAATTTCTCGGTTGAATTAATTTTTAACACGGAATGACGAAATGCGAAGAAGAAGACAACAAGAAAACAAAAGAAGATCGACGGCTATTAGGCGGACTGGTCGAGAATCTGAAAGACTGATAGAAAACGAAAGAGAAACCATAATAAAAAGACCAAGATCAAAATAAAAAAAAAACAAAAGAAAATCGCCGACAGAAAACAAGCAAAGAAAAGGAAGCTGGGAAATGAAAATCGATGATCTTTTGTTTCTTATTTTTTTTGTTTTCTCTTTATTTGATGTTATCTTTGATTTTCAAAAGCTTCGCGCCGGAAATCGCTTATTTTTCATTTGTTTTCAGCTTCCGTTATTGTTTTTTCTTTCTTTCTGAAAGAGTCTTTTGATTTTCAATCGCTCTCGGCCGAACGAGAATCGTCCATCTTCTTTTGTTTTCTGTTCATTCAATTCAACGCTATTGTTTTTTTCTTTCTTTTTTTTTGTTGGTTCTTCTTGTCGAATTAATTCTTGGTTTGCATTGCTGGCGTCTCGCAATTTCTGGGTTGAATTAATTTTTAAAACTGAACGACGGAATACGAAGAGGAAGACAAAGAGAAAACAAAAGAAGATCGACGGTTATTAGGCGGACTGGTCGAAAATTTGAGAGACTGATGGAAAACAAAAGAGAAATTCTAATAATTCGAAAAAAAAAACCGAAACAAAAAAAGAAGAACAATACCAAAACAAAATAAAAAAACAAAAGAAAATCGCCGACAGAAAACAAGCAAAGAAAAGGAAGTTGGGGAAATGAAAATCGATAATTTTTTTGTTTATTTTTTTGTTTTCTCTTTTTTTGATGTTATCTTTGTTGATCTTGCGACATGACATGTATTATAAATCGATTGCGAAATAAACAAACAAAGTAAATCTTCACTTGTTTATTGATTTTTTTTAATTGTGCTTTACGCGCTTGACAACTTCGCAATTTAATTTCTTTCACACGCGTTTTGTATCAATTTCTGTTAATTAATTTTTTTTTCGTTTTCAGGATAATTATTACTAAATTTAGAAGTTTGAGTGCGAGTTTTAGGACGCCATCTCTGAGGCAGTAGGTAAAACTAAGGTGCAGACAACTATCAAGATTGTCATTTGGGTTGCCTATATTCGATTAGGTCCCATTAATTCACAAAACATCTTTCCCAGCTGCAATTAATTGTTATTTAAAGAATATTACAACATATTAATTACAAGTTATGAAAATAAAACACGTTCTACAGTACAATAACCAATATATTTATTTTAATTATAATACACATAAGACTTTTTCGTACACCTGACATGTATATGTACAGTTTAAAAAATTTTGTTCAGATCTATTTGAAACAGAAACACCGTCGTGCCCCCGAACGAAACGCAAAACAGAAAGTACATACATATCTCGCACGACACGTTTACGTTTACTTCTTCAGACATGAAAAGCAAAGTGAAACAGTTCGATTATAAACCTAAACAAAATTTCTTCCCTAATTTTTTTTCTATTCTCCTCTAGATTTCCTTTAAAGCAATTTATTGTCAATTCTACGAGCTCATAGTATGAAAAATAAATTAATTTAAACTTACAAAATACCATTGTTCCTATCTAAAAAAGCCTAGTTGCTTGCTTGTATAAGATGAAGGAGAGTTGCAGTCGCATCGTAAGTACATCATACTGTCGTAAGTCTAATCTGCCTGTATTCAATGAGATAGAAAGAGATTGTGTGATTTTTTTTAGTCTTATTTTCCACGTTAAATAATAATCTAGTTCCACGTTAAGTTTCTAAATTCTTAACAGCTCGAAGTGACAATTTTTTGCTCCCTTAATTTAATAATAGACAATAGCTCAAGGAAGACATTTTTGGCTCTTGTAGCCCGCGAACTGTTCTAACAACAGTTATTTAAGCTAAAAATGATTTATTTAATTTAATTTTATCTTTTTTTCATACTGCAGTTCTTTTAAAACTCTTATTTACAAATACTTAAAACTATTTTTAACTAGATGTGATTTGTTATATTAAATCAACCTTATTTAACGTATATATTTTCTAAAAATAAAAAAAATCAATAATATCTTTGTCTTTATCAATTAATTTAAAGAAAATATTAATAGATGGCGCCAACGAAAGCTAATAACAAAAACTTACTTACTTATGTATAGATAACGCCACTTAAAATAAACGAACAATTTTTCGGACGACTTAAAATACCGTGTGAACGAACACTAATGTGTTACAGAAACAATGAAGTCAGTTTCAGAGAGGGCAACACTGAACGACTACAACAAAAAGCCATTAGTCACAGCTTCTGTACTATTATTTTAATCAATTTGTCAGTCATTGTCAAGGCATAGTAACCTAATTATTATCTCTTTTTTTAATTAAAAAATTTATCTCCGCCCACAATAATTTTTATATCCGTAGATACGTATTTCGGCAGCTAAGTTGCTATCTTCAGTACGCACACTACCAATTTAAAAGCAGTTCATAAAACCTAAAAGCAACTAATCATAGTCAAATAAGAGCAAATCAAATAATACAGAATAAGTATTGGTCCATTCTCCTGAAAAAAGTTCTCGTTCTACCGAATAAAGAACTTTCATAAACATCTGATTCCCTGAAAATAACAGATGGCGCTGGCAAAATTTATTTAAAAAAAAATTATACCGAGGGCGCCAGAGGTACTTCTAATTTACTTCATACTTGAGCTAAATTTAAAAAATAATTTTTAAACATTTTTTGTCGGTCAGCAATTAAAAGTATTACAATAATGTAGGTTAAGAAATTCTCAGCAAAGAGCGTCAGAAAATGTAAACATAAAAAATCTACAGCACTTGCACTTTTTCCTTTTTAATCAAAATTAATTTCAATTATTGAACCTTTAATTGAGTTCTAAGTGCCACCGATTAGAAAACCATTCGTGAAATTAATTTTTTACTTAAGACTATGACTGGAGAGAAATTCAACAGATGGCGCCACCAAAACTAGTATTAGAAACTGGCGCCGGTGAAATTTATACCTTCAATTTCTGTTGAAATTTAATTTTAAGCTATGATTGTACAATGACAATTTTAATGGTTCCTAAATGCCTTGGGTTAAATTTCATTTCCTTAAATTCTTGAAATTAATACTCATTGATTGAATTTTTCGCTTAAAAAGAAAACAGTTGGCGCCATCAAAATCTATTGACAATTCTTTTTTATCCAATTTCGACCAGAACTTCATTAAAAACTATTTAAAGGATTTTTAAATGAAAATCTACACTTAGCGAAAATGATGTGATCATAAAAATATAATTACAAGTATTTGTTAACAGATGGCGCCACAAATTCTTTTATATAACCGAAGAACACACATAGGTGGCACCACATACTGAATTTTCTTTTCGTTTCAATTGCGATTGAAACCAGAGCCGGGCCAAAGGGCTCCACATTTTTACTGCACCGGAGCCCCGTCAATTAGAAAGCCGGTCCTGACTGAAACTGATAACAAAAATGATCCTTGTTAAATTTTTTCAAATCTTTAGGATATTTCCGGATTAGTTTGATTTGTGAGATTCTTCTGCTCACTAATTGTGGTTGAAGAAAATTTTAATAGATGGCGCCAGTAAAATTTATTAACTGAAATTCACATAGGTGGTGTTAGTAATATTTCTATTCAATTGCAAGCTGCCATTAATTATTTTCGTGGTTCGTAAAAAAAAGTTGTAAAAGAAATCCCTGATAGATGGCGCCACTTTTCTTTTTAATGGAACTAGGAATAAATTAATGAACTTTGATTAGGTCGTTTAATCTAACAAAAATAAATTTCCTGGAAATTTTTGCAATTATTTCTAATATAAAATTTCCCGACTGGATTTTCGCTTAAAAATTAAGGTTAAGGAAACAGATGGCGCTAGCAAAGTGTAACAGAATGGCGCTAGAAATTTTGAATAATATTATTTCGACTGAAAATGTAATAAAAAAAAAAAAATCAAATGATTGTAAGACATCTATATTTAGGTGATTTTAAATGATACGGAAAATCGCGATACAAAATATGATTAAAGAAATTTTGAATAAGTAGAAGAGGCCAGACAATCTTTTATATAAAACTACATTAAAAAAATTCTCCTAGATTGCACCACCGAATTTTCTTTTCTTTGCTAACGATTTTTATGTTATATTTGTTAAATTTTCTAAAATCTTTACGATATTTCCGAGAATGAAGTTTTTTGAATTAAATGTTTTGCTCGTGGGTCGTAGTTAAAGGAAACCTTAACAGATGGCGCCGGTAAAATTAGAAATTTACATAGATGACGCTACTGAAAATTTTTTTAAGTCAATTGACATTCAAAACAATTTTTTTTATTAATTTTTAAATTGTGCCGAAGGATTTTTGAGATTTTTTGTATTTCTTTAATATAACAATTAATTTCGAATCATTGATTAAATTCGTTGGTTAAACGTATCACTTGCAAGTCGTAGTTGAAGGAAACCTTAACAGATGGCGCTAAAAAAATTAAAAATTTACATAGATGACGCCACTGATTTAAATTAATTGATATTAAAAAGAAAATTTTTATTAATTTTTAAATTGTATTTTTTTAATATAACAATTAATTTCGACTCATTTTGCTTGATTCATTGATTAAACGTATCATTGCAAGTCGTAGTTGAAGGAAACCTAAACAGATGGCGCCAGTGAAATTAGAAATTTACATACAGGGAGATCGAAATTGATTGTCCCGATCCTGCACTGCTTTCCACGAGCTTGATATCGATATTTACATATTTACATTGCTGTACATTCATCAAAACTGGTTTATTTCATTGTAATTGCAGTCTGATTAAACAATAACTATATTCTTTATTAATTAGGTTGGGTTTAGATGTATGTTTTATGTATGTTATATGCACGTCACTGCTTTTCATTCTAACCTTCAAGTGATAGATGTAAATATTGATATCAAGCTTAGGGAAAGTAGTGTAGGATTAGGACAATCAATTTCGATCTCCCTGTAGATGACGTTACTGATATTTTTTTAAGACATTTGATATTCAAAAGAATTTTTTTTTAATTAATTTTTAAATTGTACCGCAGGATTTCTTAGATTTTTTGTATTTCTTTAATATAACAATTAATTTAAATTCATTAATTAAATTAATTGATTAGGCGTTTCACTTGCAAGTCGCAGTTGAAGGAAACCTTAACAGATGGCGCCAGTAAAATTCAAAAATTTACATAGATGACGCTACTGATTTTTTTAAGTCGATTGACTTTCAAAAGAAAGTTTTTTTTTATTAATTTTTAAATTGTATCGAAGGATTTCTTAGATTTTTTTGTATTTCTTTAATATAACAACTAATTTTAACTCGTTGATTAAATTCTTTGATTAAACGTTTTACTTGCAAGTCGTACTTGAAGAAAACCTTAACAGATGGCGCCAGTAAAATTAGAAATTTACATAGATGACGCTACTGAAATTTTTTTTAAGTCAATTGACATTCAAAAGAAAGTTTTTATTTATTTTTAAATTGAATTTTTTTAATATAACAATTAATTTCGACTCATTGATTAAACGTATCATTGCAAGTCGTAGTTGAAAAAAACCTTAACAGATGGCGCCATTAAAATTAATGACGTTACTGATATTTTTTTTAAGACACTTGATATTCAAAAGAAATTTTTTTTTTAATAATTTTTAAATTGTATTTTTTTTTTGTATTTCTTAAATATAACAACTAAATTCGATTCATTGATTAAACTCATTGATTAAACGTTTCATTTGCAAGTCGTAGTTGAAGGGAACCTTAACAAATGGCGCCAGTCAAATTAGAAATTTACATAGATGGCGCTATTAAATTTTTTTAAGTTAATTGACATTCAAAAGAAAGTTTTTATTAATTTTTAAATTGTACCGAAGGATTTATTAGATTTTTTTTTGTAATAATATGACAACCAATTTCGACTCATTGATTAAACGTTTTACTTGCAAGTTGTGGTCGAAGAAAACTTTAACAGATGGCGCCAGTAAAATTAGTAATTTGACATTACTGAAATCTTTTTTAAGTCAATTGACATTCAAAACAAAGTTTTTTTATTAATTTTTAAATTGTACCCAAGGATTTTTTAGATTTTTTGTATTTCAACTCATTGATTGAAATCATTGATTAGGCATTTCACTTCCAAGTCGTAGTTGAAGAAAACCTTAATAGATGGCGTCAATAAAATTAGAATTTACATAGATGACGCTATTAATTTTTTTGCGAAGTCAATTGACGTTTAAAAATAGGTATTTATTTCTTTAAAACGCATCAACACATCTGTTGACTTAAAAAAAAATCCAGTAGCGTCATCATCACGTAAATTTCCAATTTTACTGTTGCCAATTAAAATCTTAATATGCCAGTTATTTCGATTTTCTTTTGTTTTGGGCGATTAGCAATTTATACAAATTGTCAAAATTTTGAACAAAAAATGACCCAACACGAAACACAAAAGAATTGTGGACATTTCTGGAATCAAGAAATTTTGAAAGTCAGTGCAGTTGTGATTGTAGTTGAAGAAAATCTTAACAGATGGCGCCAGCAAGACCTAAATTTGGCCGAATTTTTCTCGAAGTCAATTGACTTTTAAAAGTAGGAATAAATAATAATAATAAAAATTTGAATTTTGAATATACATAGGACAGATCATCACAGTGGAAGCAGGAAATTGAAAGAGAAAAATAAATTATTCTGGCTCTAATCGATAGATGGCGCTTTAGCATACGATTAGTATACAACATAAAATTCTACAATTTCAGTCATGGGGGTTATTTATTTACAATTTTCTTAAAATTATATTATGCGATTTTGTTTAAGTATCTATATTAATTTATTTATTATATTTTGTTTAAGTATCTATATATATATCTTTATATTACAAACCTTAGTTGAAGAAAACCTTAACAGATGGCGCCAGTGACATTAAAGCTCATCATCGATGACACTATTGAAATTTTTCGAAATCAGTTGACAATGAAAAGAAAATTTTTATTAATTTTTAAACTGTGTTGAAGGATTTCATAGATTTTTTGTATTTCTTTAATATAACAAATAATTGCAATTCATCGATTAAATATTTTGCTCACAAATTGCAGTTGAATAAAACCTTAACAGATGGCGCTGGTAAAATTAGAAATTTATATACCTAGATGGCAGCACTAATTTTTTTACAAAGTCAATTGATATTTAAAAGCAGGTTTCTTTTTAATATTTGCCAAATTGATCTTCTAGAATTTTTATATGTATTTAATTTAATTTGTATAATGAATCATTTCAATTTGTTGTTTAAATTCCTTGATTAAATATTTGATTTAGTTGAAGAAAACCATAACAGATAGCGCCAGTAAAACCTAGTTTAGAAATTTCGTCGACGTCAATTGACGTTCAAAAGAAGATTTTTATTATTTTTTAAATTGTGCTGAATGATTTCTCAGATTTTTTTTGCATTTATTCAACATAGCAAATCATTTCGATTCATTGATTATACGTTTTGCTCACAAATCGCATTTAAAGACAACTTCAACAGATGGCGCCAGCAAAACTAGAGATTTACATACATAGATGACGCTACTGATTTTTTTTTACATTAATTGAGATTAAAAGTAGATTTTTATTATTTTCCAAATTTTCTGCGTTTCTTTAACATAACAAATCACATAATAAACACATACATAACATAGAACGAAGGCAAGTAAACTTCGCAATATTCATTATATTCATTGTTGGGAAGTGACTGTGATTTCTTTGTTTTAAATACATCAATTAAATATCATATTCTAAATTATAAAAGTCAACAAAAGGCACATTAGAGAGATACAAACTGATTGATTTATTTTATCAAATAGGCCTATGAGATTACCTATTGGCTTTGTGCTTCTTGAATTAATTTATCAACCTTCGTTCAATATTCGTATGTAATATAATAAACATTACTTCTCGTACAAGTAACATAATTCTCTATACTAAAGTATCTCTCAAGATTAATTCATAAATGTTATCATTGAATTAAGTTCTTTAAGGAAATGCCCGTCTCGTTCACAAGTACTTCCGTTTCAGCTGTCTCTATGATAATTGTAAGAGATTTCCTCTGCGCACTTATAAATAAACAACAAACATCCGCCAGATCCAACTTATTGCCTACAGTGATATGTTTCGAGAGAAATTTCGTTATTACCTGCGACCGAGTGATTCCGGGGGAAGTCCCGTGTGTGATTGCAATGCAATATTTCCTTAAACTTCTCGAAAAATGATTGTTACTTGGTGATTGTTACTCCTAATTCGAGTAAACCGAGGCTTATTTGAAATGACACGCACAACGGAAACGGACACAAACAATTACAAGCTTCTTTGTTTCGTTCAACGTGTGTGTAACAACAGGTTCTCATTAATGGATTGAACATTCATAAAATACATAGTTTTCAACACTTATAAACAATCATAAATATTTAGATGTGTTTCGATTTTTCGTGATACATATTGTGTCATATGCGTTTTTGGAAAAATATTGTTTATATCGACACGGCAACGTGCAAGAAAAAGATATTTTTTTTTATTACAAAACTAAATAAGTAAGTACTTACGTCCATACAAATTATAAATAAATAAAGTAATCTGTGTATATTAGCAGCAACAATATCATGTGAGTTTCAACAAATTTTAGTGTTGTAGATGTGACATCTATCGGAAATCACTTGTACTTATATGACTCAGCGCCACCTCTCCAACAATTTAAGTAACACGCCAACAAACATCTAGATTCGTTGTTTTGGTCATTTCAATTCTATTAAAAAAAGTGTTTCCAATGACATTCTCTGATTCTCTCCAACAAATTTTGGACGTGACATCTATCGGCAATCATTTGTCTTAAGCGTCCATGGTCCACAGCCAACTATATTAATCTTCGGTGACGCGTCACTTTTAATTAAGCCATCTTCTCAACGATTCAAATAACAACTGCAACCTATCACATAGCCACCTCCATCTATCACCGTTGTTATGGTTATTTCATTGCAAATAACTTTGATAGCAGTTTTCAGTACCACCCTCTGAGTGGTTCCAGCCCAAACCGACAGATGGCGCTTTAACATAGGATGAAAAGCTGCAGTACTTCAGTCAATTAAATAATTGCTTATTATTGAATTATAATTGAAAAAAGAATGAATCAATTGGTTCACCAAATAGAAATTTTGAAATTCATAGAACAGAATCTTAGAGATTAAATGTTTTGTTGAAAGTTTGTAGTTGGAGAAAACAGATGGCGCTAGCAAATCTAAATTAGATTTTTTTAAAAGTCATCTGTAAAGTAAGTTTTCGTATTTTTTTAACACATTAATGTTGATCAGTTGATAGCTGAAATCTTAACAGTGACAGCTACTGCGATTTTCTTTTGTTTTGATCGCATTATTGTAGTGAATTAAAAAAGTTTCATCAACACGAAAAACAAAGAATTGCGGACATTTCTAGAATCAAGAAATTTTGAATAGTTGTGATTGTAGTTGAAGAAAATCTTAACAGATGGCGCTAGCAAGACTTAAATTTAGCCGAATTTTTCTCGAAAATCATAAAAGAAATCGATTTTTCATTATTATCAATTGTCAAAATTAAAAAAAAAAAATATGCAACAAATGACAGTGTTTCCAATAGCATTCTCTGATTCTCTCCAACAAATTTTGGATGTGACATCTATCGGCAATCACTTGTTTTAAACACATTTATGTTGATCAGTTGATAGCTGAAATCTTAACAGTGCCAGCTACTGCGATTTTCTTTTGTTTTGATCGCATTATTGTAGTGAATTAAAAAAAAGTTTCATCAGCACGAAACACAAAGAATTGCGGACATTTCTTGAATCAAGAAATTCTGAACAGTTGTGATTGTAGTTGAAGAAAACATTAACAGATGGCGCCAGCAAGACCTAAATTTAGCCGAATTTTTCTCGAAGTCAATTGACTTTTAAAAGTAGGTTTCCATTTTTTTTTTTGACATATCAACACGTCAGTTGATAGTTAAAATTTGAATACTTTCAATTCTTTTGATTTTGGTGATTAATAATTACATTAATTACGGCAAATTGTCAAAATTTTGAAAGAAAAAAAAAACATCTCAATACTAAATACAAAAGAATTGTGGACATTTCTTTCTGCAAATAAGAATTTTGAAAATACTTACGTAGAACAGATCATCGCGGTGAATGATTTCGTCGTAAACCGACAGATGGCGTTTTAACATACATCACAAAAATTTCTACAATAATTATTTGTCACAAAATTTTGAAAAACAAAAAATGTAACAAACAAAACACAAAGACTTGTGGACACTTTTTTCCCAAAACAGAAATTTTTAAATCCGCATACCATCGCAGTAAAAGCAGAAAAACTGAAAAAGATAAATAAAATTGTTTCGGTCCAAACCGAGAGATGGCGCTTTAACAAACGGTTACTGTACATCATAAAAACCTGAAACTCTTCCTGCCCGAACCGATAGATGGCGCTCTCTAGGACCGGATATCTAGGCATCATAAAAAAACTCGGTTATATGGTCGAATTTTCAGCAGTAATTAATAATTTTTAATTAATAACAAAAAATTTCGACAGTCGAACGTTATAATAGTAAATTCGACTGCTGAAATTTTTATTATTAATTAAAAATTATTAATTACTGCTGAAAATTCGACCATATAACCGAGTTTTTTTATGATGCCTAGATATCCGGTCCTAGAGAGCGCCATCTATCGGTTTGCTCACGAACAACAGCAATTTTCTCTTTAAATTTTCCCTGTCTTAGTGGACTTAAAAAAATCTGATTGTAATTACAATGATTATAACAAATTGTCAAAAAGTTACTTGTTTCGGTCTAAATCGATAAAAAAAAACAAAAGTAAAAATCAGGAATGCAATGAAAAGCAAAAGGCGATCGAACTTTAAAAAATATATAAAATAAAACAAATGACGAATGAATGTTGTCGTTATATAAACATTACGATCGTCAATTGTTTTTCTCTTTTTTCGTATCGTAAAAAGTTACGATCATCATTTATTTTCTTTTGAAGTTAGCGTTTTGTTTTGTTTTTTCTACACTCTCACGTTAGCTTTTTCTTTTTTTTTCTACACTATCAAGTTAGCGTTTTCTTTTTTTTTCCTACAACATCAAGTTAGCGTTTTCTTTTTTTTTCTACACTACCACGTTTTCTCAATAATCAAAAATGTTTTGTTTTTTGTTTTTAATTGTTATCTATGTCATCTAAAATCATACGATCACTCCTCGTTCGTTCGTCATTTGTTTTTCTTACTTTCTTTGGAAATTTCTATTTTTTCCCATTTCGACTGTATTTTGTTTTCTATTTTCTCTTTTTTCTTTCTTTACGAATTAGAATTACCTTTACGTTTATTGATAATTTTTTTTGAGTTTTCATTTTTTATCGTGATCGTCATCGATAGATGGCGCTGTAGCAATCGATTACTACGTCACATCGTAAAAACCTGGAATTTCCGCGGTAAAGATGGCGTTATCCACTATCATGTATCTGATTTAAAAGCTATTTCTAAGTCTTTGAGGAATTAATAACATTAAAGCTGCAAATATGCACAGATATAATCGAAATTCAAATTTATGTACTTAATTGAGACAAATAAAAAAAAATTATTTTGAACTGAAATTAAATGCAATCACTTGCGTTTTCTATCGTATGTTACGCGTAACATAACGTAGAGTAAACGTAACGACAGAAAGCGAGGATGTCCTAAAAAAAAAAAAAAATTTGAAGTACATTTAAAAACGGTGCAATTTTAGCGCAAAGTACATACGTCCATCTTTGTACAATATAGTCGAATATGTACACTTTCTCTGGATTATATAAACTTATGACATAAACTAAACATTAATCCAAACAACATGAATATATCAAACAATTCATGACATAGAAACGTTTACGATATTATTTGTGAGTATTAACAGATATGTGTGAGAGAAAGAGAGAGAGTCTTGATTTGAGTTCGCGCGCGTCTTTATTTACTTATTATTTACTTATTACAAAATCAAAAAACGATTTTACCCTGCTAATTTCTAGATTATGATTTTTTTTGAATCTGCAAAAACCAACTCGTTCGAAGTCGTTAGTACAAAAAACCGTCGAGGACAGTAAATAACAGCGCAAGCTTGAAACCGTCGTGTTCAAACTATATTTCGTTAGCAAAATATCTTTTTTTTTTCTTGTCAAATTAAATCGTCAGCACCAAAAAGTCAGCGGTCCCCAAACAAGTTCGCGTGCGTCGTTCGAGGACCGCCGCGAAAAACGTTTCAAAGATATAATTTTTCTCTTCTTTTTCAGTTCTGTTTGTTTTCAACATTTAACGTACAGTAGTAGTAGTAACACATGCAACATAGAGGTACGTGACATTCAGCGCGTGAAGATTTAAAAAAAGACGACCATGTAGAGAGAGAGTAGCAAAGATGACGTTACTGGCCGAAGGTGGGTCCAGCTTGATGAAATTGCGTTGTTTAGGATCGGTTCCGCTGGCATTTCTGTGTTTTCCACGTAAACTGGGAACATAACATAGTACACACATAAATACGGAATGTTTCAGAAGAAAATATTCGTTTGTAAAGAAAAATGAAACAGAAAAATTACAAAATGCATGATATATTCATAACCTAATGTTTGACAGGAGTTTAAATTTGGCGCCATAGTACATAATGTACCGAGTGATTTAGATTTTTTTTATCAACTTTTGCCATGAAATCTGTAAAGGCTGTACTTTTCACTTAAGCTAAGACATGCCGTCCAAATTCCATGACAAGAGTTGAGAAACAATTTAAAAAATCACTAGTTAGTAAAAAATGAAACAAATAAATATAATATTTTTAATGAATTAATTAATGGCCGCTTGTAGTGAAGAATACAAAAAAATTGATGATACACAGCGTGATCACAACTTAATGTTTGACAGGGGTTTAAATTTGGCGACGTAGTTTGTAATGTATTGTAAAAAATGAAATAGAAAAAAAATTAATTAATTAATTCCCTCTTGTAATGAAGAAACAAAAAATAATGCATGATATACAGCGTGATCAAAACCGAATGTTTGACAGTGGCGCCCCAGTGAGTGTGGCTAGCCTGGATAAGACATAACGATAACGTCAAACGTCAGAGTTTATTTGTTTGGCGAAAAAATAATAACTTTTCATAAGTCGCGGTAGCGCACAGTTTTGTCAGTCTATTATTTTTCTGCCAACTTTGTATTAGGCAGAAAAAGAGGGGGAAATAAATAAAAAAAAAAGAAGAAAACGATGCAAATTAAAAAACAGGAGAAAATGATGAAAAGGCTTCGACGGCATTGATGGAGTATGTGAAGAATAGAATATTGCTCGACAAAATGCTGCGCAAGCAGTGATGCGATAGCTTTGCTCGACAATATGCTGCGTAAGCAGTGTTGCGAAGGAGCGACCAGCGACAGGATGACTTCGAGTCGAGAGTAACCGAAAATTGCTACTACGTATTCGGTCATTTCCTTCAATCGAGTCATACACTTGTTTTTTTTATTTACTTATTATTTTTTTTTCACCTTCGCCTCACCTTCATTCTTTAAAATTTATTAAATGTTGAAACAATAAGAAAATAAAAGTAGAAATTTTATAGAAATTAACAGTTCAGATACGTACTTCTCACGGAGTGTTTCCGTATGTCGGCGTAGTCCTCGTTGTGACTGACGTACCCCGGAATCGTGGACATGCAAGTCAACCTTAACTCTCCGTCCTCGCCCACGTGCAGTTCCGACACTTCTATGGAGAGCTGCTTCGTTGAGGCGGCCTTCTGCTCACGGTAGCTGTGCCCATGGATTCGCCCGTTCGAAAAAGATTTCGTCAGCGCGTCTGGAACCTGAAACGAGAATTCAAGTAGAAAAAGAAAGCCATATTGATAGAAAACCAAAACATTGGTGCTGTCAGTCTATTTTTTTTTCTGCCAAACTTTGTATTAGACAGAAAAAGAGGGGGGAAATAAGTAAAAAAAAAGAAGAGAAAACGATGCAAAGTAAAAAGCAGGAGACAATGATGAAAAGGTTTCGACGACGTTAAAGGAGTGTATGAAGAATAGAAGATTGCTCGACAAAATGATGCGCAAGCAGTGGTACGAGGGCTTTGCTCGACAATATGCTGCGCAAGCAGTGTTGCGGAGGAACGACCAGCGACAGGATGACTTCGAGTTGAGAGTAACCAAAAATTGCTACTACTTATTCGGTCATTTACTCGACGGCCCCGTCCCGGATTCACCTGGATTATCCCGGAATAACCTGTCCAGTCCAGAAAACATGCGATCCGAAATTGTCCCGAAATTCCCAATGTCAGATTTTGCACCACCTGATAGCGAGGAATCAGCCGTGTAACATTATTAACATCGAGAACTTTTTTTTTAATAATCACTAAAATGTCGCTAGAAGCAGACAAGAATTCACTAAAAGTAAATGCCGAAAAATCATACTGTCTCGAATACATTAAATACATACATCAATATTCTACTCAAGCGCATTTGGCAACACTGGTTTCAGCCGCTAAAATTACAAAAGAAAATTAGATTTGATGACTTTTGTCAAAAACAAAAAACAAAAGACGATCGATCGTTTAAAATGCCAGAAACGAAAATAGAAATGGTCGACGTCTTTTGAATATAAGGTAACCTATCGTTTCCGCTTTTCCATTAAAAATAAATTAAAAGCCAAAACAAAAGACAATCGATCGTTATATGAGACAACCTTTTGTTTACACTTTTGATTTATTTTTATCGCGAAACTGAAAACAAGAGGTTCTCTTAAATTCAAAAAACATCGACCATTTTTTTTTCTGGTTTCTTGTATTTGTCGTTAAACAATCGATCGCCTTTTGTTTATGACAATAAAAGCCGTTCGATTCTAGGCGTTCCTGTGCAGTGGTAGTTGCTCGACAAAATGTTGCGCAAGCAGTGTTGTGTATTGATGCTCGACAAAATGCTGCGTAAGCAGTGCTATGACTGCCGCTCGAGGGTCGTTCAACGCCAAGGCAACGGGAATGGGAACGGTTCCGAAGTCGTTACAGCAATTGGGGTTTGAAACGGTCGCGAATTTAATTTTGAAAACAAATCGTTTGATGTTTGATTGCTCAATAACAAAGAGAAATTTTACAAGTCCGAGAATGGCACCGGAAACTCGGTTTTCAAATTTATGGTCTTTTAGAACATCGAGTTCGTAAACGGCACTTGAAGCAGCGTTGCTATCGGCCATAAATTGGACCATTTTAAAAGTTGTCTTGTACGGTATTGGGATATTTGAAAGCATTTGTCACGCAGTGTTTAAGATATTGTAAAATTTCTAAAGGGCTCATGTTACATCGCCAGCAGAAAAGAATTTGGCTTTTGTTTTGAAAATCATTCAACGAAGCTCGGGAAGTAATAAATATGTCAACCGATACTTGTATAGCGTCTAGTTATTGTCAAGAATTTTGGAAAATCGCAACATGTGCGAGACCACCGAGGTGCTCAGTGGCTGTCGCACAAATTAGGGGTCGAAATTTATTTTGTTTCGGGAGATGAGGAGGAGTCAAATTGGACTGGCGAAAGAGAAATAGAAAGGAATACAAAGCAGTAAGATCCAAATCGTTCGAACGGCCGGCTGACTCTTAATTTAACTCGAGAAGTTTTTTTTCTGAGTGCTTGCAGTTGGTTTCATATCTTTTTCATAATTAGAATCAAATCATACTATTTCGGGACGGTCAAAGTATAGTGAATTCAGAAAAGGGCAATCAAATAAATAAACGCGAATCGCGCCGCGATTTGAGACGCGAATAAAACAAGTGCGCGACTGAATTAGTGAAGTGAGCGTCGCGGAACGGGAATAGGTATAATTGCATGAATTTTTATATTTCTTTTCACATACTTGGTGATATAAATTGGTTTAAGAATTATTTCAATTGACTCTTCAATCTGTGACTCGAGAAATTTCTTTAATCCTTGCATTGCTTAGGCAACTTCTTTGTTTACGTTTCGGTACTTGCATTTGCTTTTGAGATCGAAGTTGAACTCAATAAATTCAGTAATTGCGCGTTCTGTGATTTAATCAACCTACACCTAAAATCTATTGACCGATTTCAAATACAGTGTATTTTTTTTTGTAATTTAGTTCTACCCTTTTTTGCGATATCCTCGGGCTATTCGCAGACACGCTATCAGTGTTATTTCGATTTGTTCAAGGGCATCTGCAGCTCCCGGCAAAGTTATATTTGCCAACGAACACAGTGCGGCCAGCACAGTCTAACTCTGAAATCAAGGCAATTTTAATACTCGCTACGAATTCCGCAGAATTACGAGGCCAACAATTTGAACTATCTATAAATAGACATCTTCTTAACAGAATCTCTCCCATACCCTGTGTGTGTGTGGGTGGACTAAGGTGCGGTCTTCGCCGAAAGATTTGCGGGTTAATTGAAAGCAATTTGTCGAGCGACTGAAAGTGCTATAACCGCGGAGCGCCAATAAAACAGTCAATTGAGTCCATGCGCAACAAATTAGTTAGATAATAAGTTTAGCCGGCGAAAAACGACGCAGAGGGATCTGAAAAAAGGCGTACATTGTACCACCCTCGGAGGCACGAGGACGTAGTAGACGAAATATCCTACCCCGTGACCTAATTAATTAGGGTAATTAGCTAGAGATAGGGTTATTCTAACACCTCTGAAAAGAATCCTTGAAAAACTAGAGGCAGTTGCTGCTAATTATCTTGCAAATTTATCGCCGGAGCGGCCTTTTGTATCACATACATCTCCGAACATCGGATTGATCAATTAATAACTCCCATTAACAAAGTACACTTTAGACACACTGTCACACTATGCGCTGGTTGATTATTCATAGTATTATACGAGTACTATCTGAGGCGGGAAACACAAGTACCAGGACAAAACTATTTTGAATAAAAAATAAACTAATTGTTGATCTAATTTAAGTCACTAAGTTGCCACAGCCATTATTGCCTGTGTAACAAGCTACCAACTGCGTGAATTGAGATAAATTAGATCGCGACGACATTCGACGTGAAATACGTTGTAAAGAGTATATTTTATTGTGAAATATATATTGTTTCAACCCAGGTTTTACGCTCAAGCTCCCCGGTCCCTTAGACCCGGTAGCAGGAGTTTTTACCTTTTTTTTACAATAAATAACTAATTTTCAAGTCTCGCATTTTATTGACACGTATTTAGTTCCTTTAATCTCTCAAATTTATTCACCGTCTCACCAGAATTAGAATCCAGTTACGACAACGCAGGGTCCAGTTTAATTAGACGATCACGAACAATCGGCAGTAAAAGTTTATTAATTGTGAGAATTCCGAAAAAGGAGACAGGTAGTCGTCGTCGTAGAAGATTGGTCTTAGCGCCAGTTGTAAAACGTAATTGTAGCAGGTAGCCAGTAGCTAGGGTCTAGACGCAAAGGGCATTGCATGGTGTTAACAACTTTTTTGTGGAATTTCTCCGAAGTCAGTCTTGGTAAAGAGGCGGTTATTTTTCATTGAATGCAGTCACATTTTTCGGTCCAGTAAAATAATTTGTCAATAAATTCAGTTTGTTTTTGTTTGGACCGTGTTTATTAGTTATTTAGTTGTCCGTAAAGTCAACAAAGAAGATGGCACGTCCGGACGCGTCACAGGTTTATTATTTATAGTTTTGAATTACATTTATGGTATTACAGTACCGAGCTGTTGTTTTTAATTTATTGGCGAATGCACAAATAAATCTTGGTTATTATGTGTTTTGTTTATGTCGAGAACCTGCGCTGAAAGCAACAAGTGTGTTAAATCTCCTGAAGTTTTAAAGTTTCCTAGAGCGAACACTGCGGGACCTTGAGAATGGTTCTGAAGTGGTTACAGCAATTGGGGTTTATTCTTTGGCGCCCTGGTTTCATTTATTTAATGACCCACCCCTTCTTCACCGAGCTAGTTTGGGGGAACAGTTGCTGGAATAGCAATGCATACTTGTCACTTGGAGCTGTCAGATTTTTCAGGGGGTTACACATGATTTGTGTGAGTCGCCACCAAGGTATTATATTAATCGACACAAAACTGCTAGAAACTCGGAAATTAAGATAGGATAGTGGAATGGCAAGAAAAAAGACTGGGGATGAAGCCGAAGAGGAACTTAGAAAGAACAAAATTGTCGAAAAGAAAAACAAAAGAATAATGTTTAATGGATTTTCTCAATTGACACCTGTATACAAGAAAAATTTAAAGCAATTTTAATGATTACATGACTACATTAGGGAATTAGTGACGTCCCTCCACCACTATACAAAATTTAATCTTTTTTTCCATTTAATTTAATTTAATAAAATGAATACGATCATTAGAGGGACTCTTGACTTTATTCAACGTTTTATTCGGTTTCTCGTTGCCCCCCCCCCTCGCCCGATTTTTGACATACATAACTGATACGGGCTATTTGCTATTTTCAACAGTTTCCGCGACGCGACGTTTCAAAACAAAGTCACTTCCATTTATCGAAATCGAATTAACCTTTAAATTAAATTAATGTCCACCTACTCATCCGACAACCAGTTATTGATTTCGTAATAAAAGCCGACGTCAAATTACTTTATTCAAAAGCTCCCCGCATTTTTCACCCCCCCATGAACATTAATCTTCAAAAATGTTGTTAATCTGAATTATAAAAGCGGCGATTTTTTTTTTGGTCGGACAATTTATTAGGCATTATGCTAGTACGTAACTCCCCCTCCCCCTTGCGACGTAACCCAGGTAAAACGAATCCAAAATATCCCTCCGCGCCGTAAAAATTTCTCATTTGCATAACGCTACTGATCCGACCGTCGCGTCGGACTCGTCGGGGAAGTCCCCGCCACACCAAAACTCCTATTTAATTACGGGCTTACGTACAAATTACCGGCCAGATCCATCATCGCCGCGTGATAATTTTCCGTCATTAAAAGCAAAAAGTTTAGCGCTTTAAATTGCTAATGTTTCCCTGCGGGAGCCGATTTATATCGCCCCTCATGGAATACATTTTCATTCATATTCGCGAGTCCGTCGGTGGTGAACGAGTGTGTTTCCGCTTTTCAAATCACTGACACCTGTTAATGAATGTGCAGCGCTTTTCGATGAATAATATTCTCAGGTTTCACGTGAAAACTGTAGCTTTTTAAAGCGTCAGGTTTGCGCTTACGAAGAGAAAAAAATAAAATAAATCCAAAAAGCCAGACTTGTTTTCAGCGTGCACGTCCAAGCGAAAAGCAAAACGTTTCTATTTTTGTTCATTAAAAAAATTACGCCGTTACAAACTTGCAAAATTTGGCTGCAAGTCGGCTGGATTGCAGTGGGGCCCCCGAGCATCCTCTGCATAGCTATTTCGGCCCTAATTGGGCCCTCATCAGCAGAAGAGTAGCTCGAGAACTCCATCACAATCCCGACGATCAACGAGACTTACGCAAAGATAGCGCGTACGTCGTTTTGTAATGTAAATAACAAGAAAAGATCACTGAAAAGACGCTATATGTTGTGATTGCGTCAGTTAAAAAAAAAAACTAACGAAAAGCACCGTTTTTCTTAAAACTAAAAGAAACAGAAGACAAAACAAGGTCAAAAAAAAACAAAAGACAATCGATTATGCAACGATGCAATCTGAACTTGTCAATCACAAGTTATAAAGAAACAAAAGAGCCAAAAGACAACAAAACAAAACCAAAAGAAACAAAAGACGGTCGATTATTTAATCATAATTTACTAAGTCAAAAATTTGAATAAGCGGTGATTTCGATTTTTGTATTTTGACAAAGAAGGATCACTGAAAGAACGACGAAAGAAACAAAAGACGATCAAAATCAAAAGAAAACAAAAGACAGTCAATTACATATGCGGTGACAAGAAAATATCACTGAAAAGACGATCAGTTGTGATCGCGTCAATTAAAAATTTAAAAAAAAACTAACGAAAAGCAATGTTTTTTCTAACTTAAAAATGAAAGAAACAAAAGGCAAAACAAGATCAAAAGAAACAAAAGACAATCGATTATGCACCGATTTCAATTTTTGCATTAATTGACAAATTCACTGCAATCCGAACTTGTCAATCACGACAAGTTATGAAGAAACGATAGAAACAAAAGACAATCAAAATAAAATCAATCAAAATAAAAAGAAACAAAAGATGGTCGATTATATTTAATCATAATTTGTTAAATCGAATTTAAGCGATGATTTCGATTTTTGTATTTTGACAAAGAAAGATCACCGAAAAGACGGTATAAGTTTAATGGCGTCAATTAAAAAGAAAAAAAAAACTAATGAAAAACACTGTTTTCTATATCTTAAAAATGAAAGAAACAAAAGACACAACAAAGTCAAAAGAAACAAAAGACAATCAATTATGCAACGAATTCAATTTTTGCGTTTATTGACAAGTTTGCTGAAATCACGACGAAGTTATGATCAGCATCAATTAAAAAGAAAAAAAATTATTCATTTTTAAGACGAAAGAAACAAAAGACGATCAAAATCAAAAGAAAACAAAAGACAGCGGTCAATTATTTATGCGGTGACAAGAAAATGTCACTGAAAAAGCGATCAGTTGTGATCGCGTCAATTAAAAAGAAACAAAAACTAATGAAAAGCACTGTTTTCTCCATCTTAAAACTGAAAGAAAGAAAGTCAAAATGAAAAAGAAAAAACGAAACAAATAAAAGACAATCGAAACAAAATTAATCAGAGGAAGAAAAAAGACAGTCGACTACTTATGCGGTGATTCAATTTTCTGCTTTGACAAAAAAAGATCCCCGAAAAGGCGGTGAGTTGTGATGGGCGTTAAGGAAAGAAACAAAAGACGATCAAAACAAAATCAATCAAAATCAAAAGAAACAAAAGACAGTCAATGATTTTTGCGGTTGTTTTGATTCTTGTGCTTTTGTATTTTTGTATTTATGACCGCGTCAAAATTGAAAAGAAAAAAACGAAAGAAACAAAAGACGATTCAAACAAAATTAATCAAAAGAAGAAAAAAGACAGCCGATTATTTATGCGGCGATTTCAATTTTCTGTTTTGATAAAAAAAATCACTGAAAAAAGGCGATCGAAACTAAATCAATCAAAACAAAAGAAACACCGTTTTGACAAGAAGAGATTACCGAAAAGACGACAAGTCGTGATCGCATCAATTAAATAGAATCATTATTTTTCGATAAACAGGAGTCGCTTTTTGTTTTTTAATGCAAACATTCTTTTCCTTCAGAGAGTCGATCGTCTTTTGTTTCGTTTTTTGTTCAATGAATGACCCAATTAGTAGTCGTCTTTTATTTCTGAAAACAAAAAAAATAACAGATTAAAAAAAAACATTAAAATTTGAAAAAAAGACTTGAGATTTTTTTTGCTGTTCTGTCTTTCATCAGTTGATTGTCTTTTGTTTCTGAAGGCATTTTAAAATGAAACTGTGCAATTATCCTCGATGTGCAGAGTCGCCTTTTGTTTTTCGAACGTAAACATGCTTTTGTTTTTCATAAGTTGATTTTCTTCTGTTTTGTTTTCGGTTTAATAAACGACTCAATCAGTTCCAGGCGATTGTCTTTTGTTTCGTCGCAATTATTTTAGGTAAACGGAAGTCGTCTTTTGTTTTTCAAGTGCACACATTCTTTTGTTTTCAAGAGTTGAACGTCTTTCGTTTCGTGTGATGTACTATTCAATTGGTTTTTGGACGATTGTCTTTTGTTTTGTTTGTTTTTTTTTCGATAAATGAATTATTATTTTTATTTTTCGATAAATGAAAGTCGATTTTTGTTTTTCAAACGTAAACATTCTTTTGCTTTTCAAAAGTTGATTTTCTTCTGTTTTGTTTTCCGTTTAATAAACGACTCAATTAATTCTAGACGATTGTCTTTTGTTTAGTCATTCGTCGCAATTGTCTTTCCATAAATGGAAGTCATCTTTTGTTTTTCTAATGCAGACATTTCTGTTCTTTGCTCTCTAGAGTTGACCTTCTTTTGTTTTATTTTTCATCCAATTAGTTTTAAATAACTGTCTTTTGTTTCTGAACAAAAAAGCAGAAGTAAAATTAAAGAAAAGGAAATTAAAATTAGTTTTCGTTTGCTATTTCGCGTTTTATCAGCTGATTGTCTTTTGTTTTCAGAAGCACTTTAAGGATTTCCGTCGCAATTATTTTCGATAAATAGAAGTCGTCTATTGTTTTTTGAATGGTGAATTTTTTCTCTCCACAGCAGACGGCGTTTTGATTCGCTTATCGGTCAATGAACGCTCCAATTAATTTTAAAAGATTGTCTTTTGTTTCTGAAAAAATAAAATGAAATGCTCGTCTTATTTTTTTTCAAAGTGTTTCCACAATGAAATTCATTCTCAACAAATTTTTCACTAAAAGAAAATATTTTAGTTTTAATTCGGCTTTCAAGAGTCAACATTGAACCAAATTTCGTTTTCGTGTCATCGGTTTTCGTTTTTGAAAATTAAAAAAAAAAAACTCACTTTCGGTTTTGGTCTCAGACGACTGTCTTTTGTTTTCGAGAGCAATATGTAAGTAAACCTTACGAAAACAAATCACGCCTAAAACATATTCTCTTCTCATATCTATTAATTTCAATAAACATTTACGAAAATTAATTAATAAATACGAGGGCTAGTTGAGAAGTTCGCGTATATAATGCGTAAACGACCTTTCTTGAGGGTGTTTCGTTTTTGTTTTCTTGAGATAGATGGGTTGGGTTGGGAAGGAAGAAGAAATGATTTCGATTTTTTCGTTCCCTTTAACAATGTTCCATACTAAATATTTCAACATTTGATTTACACTGCTCGTCAAAACTAACCGGACATTTACATTTTGTTATTTTATGGATTTATATGATGCAAGTTGAGTTTCATTTTTATTTATCATTAAAATTAAATATTTTTCAAATGTTTTCGAATATAATACGGCTCACTACGTCAAATATAAAACATTGTTTTCTTTCAATTATTTCTTTTATGCAAAATAAAACAATCTGTGAATGTGATTAGCAGTTGATTATTGTTTTGTTTCTTGCTTTCTGTCACATTTAATGTCATGATATATTGTAAAAATATTGTTTCCTTAATTAATCGGAGAATGATGTCTGAAGAAGTCATCAAAGCGGTTGTATTACATGAAGATGCATGAAGCATTCGTTATAAAGCCAAGCATTAAATGTGGCTCGAAGCATAAATGCTATAAATTGGTACAATAAAAGTGGACGCTATACTAGAAGAGCTGGATCAGGTCGAAGCCGTACAACAACGAGACGGGATGATCGTTATAGTATGAAATCGGCGTTTTACTGCAAGGAATCGGTGAAATCGGCGTTTTACTGCAAGAAACGTTGCTGGTCGTTTAGCTGAAGTTAGAGGAGTGATGGTTTCTACAAGTACAACTAGTAGAAGACTTCATAAAACTAATTTACACTCCAGAAGATCCGCTACTGGACCTGCATTAACTGCATCCCATCGAAGAACAAGGTTAAATTTGCACAAATCAACCAAAGAGAATCCACCTAAAAAATTCTCTCTCCTACTTTTTGTAAGGCCTGTATGTACTTACAACGTCGATTTCTGCCATACGCTCGTAGTAATTGACATCATCAATCACGTCCCCCGATATTGCATTTTTATTCGTCATAAATTTTTGAGCAGTCGATATGAAATCTCGAGAGCGCAGCTCATTTACCGTCATTTATTTAATAGTTCCCCGACGGAATGGATATTTAATGTCTTCCATGTCGCTGCTGCGGCTTGAACTCGTAATTTGTGTAAGACGACCGCAGCGCTGTGAGCTGCTGGAACTGGAAATTAAAAGGCGAGGAACAGTTGTAATCCGTTACTTGGGCAAATAAAAAGGTCATCGAAAACAGTGCGAGGAAAATTGGTTCCGTGCAAGCGACACAGACGGATCGCCCCACGAAAGTCAATAATATCTATCTGTTCTTGCGGTTTTCTTTCGTAATTGATTCTGACCAGATGCTCCTGTGTGAGATCGTCCCGTTTAAATATAGATGTTTCGGTTAGCTCTTTCAATTCCTCTCTGATCATCTAACAACAAATTTCTCTTTTTGCAGCAACTGTTACGAAAAGTATGGGTACGCTTTGCGATACTCGTTTTAATTTCAAAATGAAACCCTTTTTACCAGCTTATTAATTAATAAATACGCGGACAAGTTCTATTTTTTCCTTTTTTGTATTAATTTCGATTTCATGTATTTGAATTGTACTTTAACGGTTAGAACTTTCAAACTCACCCTCGTATTATAATAATTATTTTAAAAAAATCGTCTTTCGCTTTCAGTTTTTAATAATAAATCATCTATTACCAGGTTTTATTAAATTTCAATGTTACGTTTAGTTGCTTTTTGCTGTTATAAATCAATTATATTGATCGATCGATCTAGCTGCTGACATTCGATTTGCACGATCGTCTTGCCTTTTGTTTTTGAAAACGAACGTGAAAATTGAAAAATAAGAAACACTGGGCGAAAAATAAATAAAAATACAAATAGAATGAGACGTGTCAATTATCTTTCATTTTTCAAGAGCTATTGGTGTTTTGTTTCGTTTCTGTCACCTTCTGTTTATGATACCGTCAAATTACATTGTTTTTTTTTGACGCTTTTTGTTTTTTTTATAAATCGACGATTTAACTTCTTTTGTTTTTTAAAACAAAAAGAAAACTAAGAACCCAGAATGAAAGATAAATGAAAAAAAAAACAGAGAAGAAGTGAAAATCATTTGTCTTTTTTAAATGTAGATATTTTTCGATTGTCAAGAGCTGATCGTCTTTTGTTTTTTTTTTTAATGTAGACATTCTTTTGTCTTTTGCTTCTTTTACTGTCAGCCACAATTTCATCAATGGTTTTGTTTTGTCGCTTTCAGTTTTTACAAATCAAGGATTGCCTGATTTAACTTCTTTTGTAATAAAAAAACAAAAACAAAAACAACAAAAAAGATCGTTGTAATTAAAATCTAATCGTCTATTGTTTTTTTAAGCGCAAACCCTCTTTCATTTATCAACAGCTTCTTGTCTTTTGTTTCTTTAAATGTAGACATTCACTCTTTTGTTTTTTTTTTTGAAAGCAAAAAGAAAACTAAAAAAAAGCCAGAATAAAAATAAATTAAAAAAAAAAAACAAAGGAGAGCGTTAAAATTAAAGTCAGATCGTCTTTTGTCTTTTTTTAAATGTAGACATTCTTTCATTTGTCAAGTGCTGATTGGTTGTCTTTTGTTTCGTTTCTGTCATCTTCTGATTAAAACACCGTCAAATTTGTTTTGTCGCTTTTTGTTTTTATAAATCATTGATTTACCTTGTTTTGTTTTTTTTGAAAGCAAAAAGAAAACTAAAAAAAGCCAGAATGAAAAATAAATTAGAAAAAAGAACAAAGAAGAGCGTTAAAATTAAAGTCAGATCGTCTTTTGTCTTTTTTTAAACGTAGACATTCTTTCATATGTCAAGTGCTGATTGGTCATCTTTTGTTTCGTTACTGTCGCTTTTTGTTTTTATAAATGAATGATTGACTGATTTAACTTCATTTGTTTTTGGGAAACAAAACTGCAATCTCAGAACGAAAGGTAAATAAATAAATTAAAAGAAACAAAAAACAAAGAAGACCGTTAATATGAAAATCAGATCGTCTTTTGTCTTTTTTAAATGTAGACATTCTTTCGTTTGTCAAGAGCTGATCGTCTTCTGTTTTCTTAGATGGAGACACAGGAGACCGTTAAAATGAAAATCAGATCGTCTTTTGTCTTTTGTAGACATTCTATATTGTTTGTCAAGAGCTGATGAGTCGTCTTTTGTTTCGTTACTGGCAGCAACTGTTTTATCGTTTTGTTTTGTCGTGTCTTGTTTCTACAAATCAATGATTGAGTGATTTAACTCTTTCATTTTGGAAACGAAACTAAAAAACCCCGAACGAAAAACAAATAAAAAACAAAGGAGAGCGCTAAATGAAAATCAAGTTGTCTTTTGTTTTTTAAACGCAAACATTCTTTCATTTGTCAAGAGCGCATCGACTTTTGTTTTTTTTTTTTAATGGGGAACATCACCATCACTATCACTTCTTTCATTGGCAAGAGCCGTTTGGTGGTCTTTTGTTTCGTTACTGTCAGCTTATACCCACAAATTTCATTGTTTTGTCGCTTTTTTTTTGTTTTAAAAGATCAATGATTGACTGATTTAATTTCTTTTGTTTTTGGAAACAAAACTAGAAAACTCAGAATGAAAGACAAATAAGAGAAGAAGAAGAAGATCGTTAAATTGAAAATCAAATCGTCTTTTGTTTTTTAAACGCGGACATTCTGTCATTTTTTCATTTGTCAAGAGCTGATTGATCGTCTTTTGTTTCGTTAATGTCATCTTTTGATTCAAATTCCCTAAATTTCATTGTTTGTCGCCTCCTGCTTTTATAAAGCCAATGATCGTCAACTTTTCGATTTGTACGATTGTATTTTATTTCCGAAACAAAAAAAAAAAAAACTCAGAATGAAAGATTTTTAAAAAAATTAAATAAGAGCTTTAAAAAGAAAATCGAATCGTCTTTTGTTTTTTTAACGCAGATATTATTTTGTTTTTCAAGAACTGATCTTTTTTTGTTTCGCTCCCAACGTTCTCCGTTTCCAACACCGTCAAATTTCATTGTTTTCATTTGTTTTGTCGTTTTTTGGTTTCATAAAGTAAGGATCTAACTTTGTTCTTCTGGTTTATACGCAAAACAGAAAAATAAAAAAGCTGAGTATGAAGATAAACGAAAAATACAAATAAGAGCGTTAAAATGAAAATCAAACTGTATTTTTTTTTTAAATGTAAACATTCTTTTGTTTTTTTTTTCAAGAGCTGTTTTTAAAAATCAGGATGAAAAACAGACGAGAAGCACTTGGTGCTAAAATAGAAAGCAACTTTCATCTTCTACTTTGTTCTGTTTTGCCTGATCGTCATTTGTTTTTGAATGTAGACATTTTTATGTTTTTTAAAAGTTAATCGTCGCTTGTTTAATTTTTTTTCCTTCATTAATAAATGATAGGTAATCGTCTCGTTTTTTTTGGAAAAAAAAACAAAAATTAAAATTAAAAATAAGTTTTGAAATAATAATCAATTGTTTGTTTTATTGATTGATTGTCTTTTTTGCTTTTGAAAGTGATTAAATAATGAAATGTAGATGTTCTTCTGTTTTTCAAGAGTTGATAGTCTCTTATTTAGTTATTTTCTTGTTGGTTTAATTAAGGAATGATTCAAGTAGCTTTAAATAATTGTTTTTTGTTTTTCGAAATAGAAGTAAAAAAAAAAATGAAAAATAAAACGAAAAGCAACCTTCATTTTTACTTTGTTTTGTTTTACCTGACTGCCTTTTGTTCTTGAAAGAATAAAATGTAGATATTCATTCGATTTTTTTTATTTAAAGAATGATCCAAGATCGTCTTTTGTTTTTTGACAAGAAAAATACAAAAATTAAAATGAAAAAGTGTCGTTTATTTTTGAAAGGTACTAAATAATGGCATGTCAACGTTCTTTTGTTTTTCAAGAGTTGATAATCTTTTGATTTTTTGTTGTTTTTATGAACGATCCAAGCAGTTTTAAATAATTGTCTTTTGTTTCTGGAAATGGAAATAACAATCTATTTCAAGGCCAACTCTAATTCGTTTTTCATTTGATCAGTCTTCATTTTGTATTTTTTATTACAAAGACATTGTTTGAAATAGTGTCAAGAGATGGCGCTGTGAATTGTTCATCGAAATCCAGACGCATGTACACGAGTTGTCAGTTTCCCCTCAGTTATCGCCTTAGAATTGGCAACCCTATCCAAAACACACACTCAAATTCCAACGCCAACTCTAATTCATTTTTATTTTGATCACTGTTCATTTTGTAGCCGATCTCTCGGTTTTTATTGAATTAAAATTTCATCGTTTTCAGTTTAGTTTTGTGGTTCTTCGTTTTGGGCGATCGTCTTTTGTTTTTGCATATAAAACGTAAAACTATTGTAGAGCTGTTGGTTGTGTATATGTTAATTATTTATTAAAAATACGTTTTTAAACATGTTTCTTAACAATCTATTTCAAAGCCAACTCTAATTCCTTTTTCATTTGATCGGTGTTCATTTTGTATTTTTTATTACAAAGACATCGTTTGAAAATACTGTCAAGGATGGCGTTGCAAATTCTTCGTCGAAATCTTGATATATGTACACGAGTTGTCAGTTCCCCTCAGTTATCGCCTTAGAATTGGCAACCCTATCCAAAACACACACTCAAATTCCAACGCCAATTCTAATTCATTTTTATTTTGATCACTGTTCGTTTTGTAGTCGATCTCTCGGTTTTCATTGAATTAAAATTTCATCGTTTTCAGTTTTGTTTTGTGGTTCTTCGTTTTGGGCGATCATCTTTTGTTTCTGCGGATAAAACGTAAAACTATCGTAGAGCTATTGGTTGTTTATATGTTAAATAGAGAAGGTTGAAACTTCTCGTTTCACCCTCGTATGTTAATCATTGATTGCAATTACGAATTTTTTTAAAAATTTTGTTTCTACCACGTGTCAAGCTTGTATGCGATAAACACGGTTATTCTAATCGCTAATTCAATTCGAACAGTATCACGCACTTCAAACTTTCCAATACACCTTCGTATGGAAATAGAAATAAAATACAGTCGCAATTAGGAAAATTGGATACTTTTCGGATTATCGTAGAATAAATATTCTTTTCGAACTTATTGCTCGGGCGGTGCCCCCAAAAAACCGGCTGTCCATCGCATAAATAATCCGAATTGTAATAAATAACGCGGACTCGAGCCGATTAAACATTCAATAGTCTATAATAGTCGTAAGTTTCCGGCGCTCGTGAATTAGTTACGAAGTTCTTTATTTCGGGGCGAACCCTTTTCTCTTCGCCGAGCCGAATCGAACGTGCCCAATGTCCCGATTTATTCTCGTTTGGCGCACGTTTCGTACGACAAACCGACCGAAAAAACGACAACCAACGACATAAAACCCGGTCAATTTTACGGGCGACATTAAATCGGGGGTTAAACACCCCTACACACATGTAGTTACCTTTTCAGACGCAAATTAATTAATGAAATTCAATCAATAATATTAATCTTTGTGATTTATTAGAGACATTTTTAATTGAATCTATAATTACATTTTTTTAAGTTCAATTGTCAGATGGCGTTTTATTGTATTAAAAAAAAACAAAATAATTGAAAAATTTTAATCAAAAACTACATTTCTTTCTTTTATTTTAGTTTAGATCCGCTGTTCACCAATAGAGGGCACTGAAGTAATTTATTAGTCTATTGGTACCTATTTAACAAACTTCATTTTAATGGATTTAATTAATAAAATTATATTTATATATTTATTTTAAATCAATAATTTATTTTTTTGTTTTTGTTTGCATTCATCATTCGCCGGTAGATGGCGCTCTAGTGGTTTATTACAATATTGACGCTTTTTAACAAATTCAATTCAAATCACGTTACTTTTGTTTTGCTTTTGTTTAGATCCGCCATTCGCCAACAGATGGCGCTGCGGTGATTTATTCTCTTCTGACGCTTTTTAACAAATTTGGTTTAAATAAATTTAGCTAATGAATAAAAATCGACGATTTTATTTCTTATTTTTTTTTTTAATTTACATACGCTCTCGTCTTTTTAACAAATTTAATCAACGAATTTTAATTAACAAATTTTTTCGTGATTTCTAAATCGCCATTCGCTGATGGCGCTGTAGTGGTTTATTACTGTTTCGACGGTTTTTAATAAATTTTACATTAACAAATTTAATTAACGAATTATATTCAATAATTTCATTTCTTAAAAAAATTAAATTGAAAATTTTTAAACTAACAATTTTATTTATTCTCTCTGTATTTTTTTAAATACACATACCGTTCGCCGATAGATGGCGCTCTAGTCACTTATTATTGTCTTGACGCCTTTTAATTAATTTGACATTGCGAAATCAAAATGGACGATTATTTTGAACGTTCTTCGAGCATACCCACGAGCATATCTTTGCGTGTGTAAAAACAAAAAAGAAAAACATTAAAATTATAGAAAAGCGATAAAATGAAAACTAATTTTATTTTGATATTTTGTGTTTTATCGGGTGATTGTGTTTTGTTTTTGAAACTATTTTAGCAATGACGTTTTATCGCAATTATTTGATCGAAAATATTAAAAGTAGAAGTCTTTAAATGCAGACGTTCTTTTGCTTTCAAGAGCTGATCGTCTTTTATTTCGTTTTTCGTTCGATGAATGATCCAGATAGTCCTAGACAATTGTCTTTTGGTTTTGAAAAAAAAAAAAATGGAAAATACGTTTTGTTTTGTTTTTATTTGCTCGTTTTTTGTTTGTTTTTAAAAGTGATTATACAATGAAATCTTGTATTGGTGGTTTTTCGAGTATACCCACGAATATATCTTTGCGTGTGTAAAGACAAAAAAAAACATTAAAATTATAGAAAAGCGATAAAATGAAAATTAATTTTATTTTGCTATTTTGTTTTTGAAAGTATTTTAGCAATGACAATTAGTTTATCGAAAATAATAAAAGTAGAAGTCGTCTTTTGTTTCTTGCTTTCAAGAGCTGATCGTCTTTTATTTCGTTTTTCGTTCAATGAATGATCCAAATGGTTCTAGACAATTGTCTTTTGTTTTTGACAAAAAAAAATTAAATAGAAAATACGTTTTGTTTTGTTTTCATTTGCTCGTTTTTTGTTTGTTTTTAAAAGCGATTCCACAATGAAATCTTGTCGCATTGGTTGTTTTTCGAGTATACCCACGAGCGTATCTTTGCGTGTGTAAAAACAAAAAAAAACATTAAAATTATAGAAAAGCGATAAAATGAAAATTGTCTTTTGTTTAAAAAAAAAAAATTAAATTGAAAATACGTTTTGTTTTTCACTTGTTCGTTTTTTGTTTGTTTTTAAATTCATCGCAATTATGTTCAATGAATAGAAATCGTCTTTTTGCAAGCTGGTTTTTGACCTTCTTTTGTTTTTCTTTTTTTTGGTTTTAAATAATTGTCCTTTGTTCTGAAAACAAAGAAAAAAGTGATTTAAATTTAAAATAAAACATGAAAATTAAATCAAAACTTATGAAAATGAATTTTTTTTTGCTATTTGGTGTTTTATCAGATGATTGTCTTTTGTTTCTGAAGGCATTTTAAGATGATATCGTGCAACTATTTTCGTTTTCTTTTGTTTTACAAAAGTTGATATTCTTTTGTTTTGTTTTCCGTTTAATAAACGACAAAATCAGTTCTAGTTAGACGATCGTCTTTTGTTTCGTCATTTCTCGTCGCAATTATTTTTCTATAAACGGAAGTCGTCTTTTGTTTTTCAGATGCACGCAATTTTTTGTTTTCGTTTTGTTTTGTCCACCAAAAAGCAAGAAACACAACAATAAATTATGAGTCGAGAGTTGAATGTCTTTTGTTTCGTTTTTCGTTTCATGTACTATCTAATTGGTTTTTGACGATCGTCTTTTGTTTTGTTTTTCGTTTCATGTACTATCTAATTGGTTTTTCACGATCGTCTTTTGTTTAATCGTACGTCGCAATTATTTTTCGCCTTCAGTTTTTCAAGCGCAGACATTTCTCTGCTCTTTAGAGTCGATTGTCTTTTGTTTCGTTTTTCATTCAATGAATCATCCAAATAGTTTTAAATAACTCTCTTTTGTTTCTGAAAAAAGAAAAAATAGCAGATTTACAATTAAGGAAAAAGAAATGAAGTCGTCTTTTGTTTTTGTCAATCTGGAAAAAGGAAAGCATTAGAATTAAAATCACTTTCGTTTTGTTTTGCTTTTAGTTTGCTCGTTGTTTTTTGTTTCTACAATCAAATTCTTGTCGCGTGTATTTTAATGGCTTTACGAGCATAACCACGAGCATGGTTTTGCGCGTGTAAAAACCTGAAAAATAAAATATTAATTGGTTTGTAAGAAACGTAGTTGAGGCGAATACAAGATCCACCAAAAACCAGGAAACATCCAAACACAACACAAATAAATTATGCACGAAATTTTATACGCGGAGCACTCATAAAATATTTAAATATAATTCTACCTTGGCGCAGCAAAAAAATTCGGCGATTAACTATCAATCTGTATTCGTCGGGGATTAAAACTTTCATTGTTTATCAACGAATTAGAGGAAGACTCGGCCCCCATAAAGAATTCAAAAACAATTAGGCCGGAGTCGGAACAAAACGGGGGAGAATTTACATTCGACTTAAAATTAGCCTTTCCTCGCGTTTATGTAAAAGTAAGCCCCGTTTAAGCTTTTGTAATGCTCCGTTGCAGCTCTGACCCGGTTATGCAATTAAATCTAGAGAGAGACGTAACAAGTTTACACTTGCAGTGGTGCATGTAGTGCACGCCGTCGGAGTACAGAAGATAAAGGACACCCCTACACGAGCGCCTACTTTTTGGTTTAATTCGTTTCCGGATTGCGGTTCTGCATGGTAATTAGAAACAATCGTGTTTGAATGAAATTAAGTACCATACAATCAAAAAAATTCAGTAATATTGTTGCGGTTATGATTAAGTCTTTAAACATCTACTCACCTGCTCGAGTTTCTTGGATTTTTTTTATTTATGCTATTTGTGTTCTGCTGCGTACAGTTAATTAATGTAGTAGAATTCACGGTGTATAAAGCGTATCACGAAAAGAAAAGGCGCAGCGAGACGAGAAAAAAAAGCAAACAAATTCCTATAATAAGAAAAATAAATAAAATTGTGCAGACATTTGCATGCTTTCATAAATTTCGTCGTTATTCGAAAAGAAAACAGCGATATTTTATGTACAAAAGGGGAGCCGCAGAGGGCTTACAAAAACATCCACCGGCGGGCTTGCCAAATACATCCCTGCAAAGCTGATTCGAATATAGGTCAGCCTATAAATATTTTATTTTTGGAGGAGGCGGCCGCGGCCTGGCCGGCCGCCCCCCTGCTTCAGCCTGCACTTTAATACGCGAAGCTTAATGCTGAGCTGCGGCGTGTCTAAAATATGGCGCGATAGGCCAAGGAAAATAAAATTAGGCGGCTTCAATTCCCTCACCTTGTTATCGTTGATGAACCAAGTTATGTGCGGCGGTGGACGGGAGGGTGCAGTCGTGCAGTTCGCCTCGAGAATTTCCTTAAATTCGTACCTGTTCTTGTTGAAGGTTATTACCGGATCCGCACTCTGTGGTTCTGAAACCAAGTTACAATTCGTCAAATAAGCAGTTTAAAAGAAAACAAAATTAAAACTTTTTGCTTTTCATATTGTTACGGTTAGATTGTGCAGCATCAGCGCCCTCTCGGAGGACGATACTCAATAAAAGTCTGCGCAGAACAGGCGGTTAAAGTTACAAGCAATGTTGCCAGTACTATTACTTTCGTAGTAGATCTAAGTACACTGTGATTAACAATTATTGAAAGTGTTGCTGCTCTGCGATAATTTTTTATTGTCCACACGGCAGCGGCCGAATAAAAGATTGGTATCGTTTCGGAACTATTTCAGACGTAAACCTTCAATTACAGTGTATTACGATTTACTGCATTCTAACGTTATTACGAAATTACTAAAATCTATTACGTTTTCATTTATTTTTTTTAAATTTGGTTAAGTGTCAAAAACTTGTTAATTCTCAACTTGACATCAACAAATCTGATTCATTTCGCGCCATCTATCATTCAAAATGACAAATAAAGTTTCATTATTGAATTGATGCTGTTGCAATTAAATGTTAAAATTTCTTTAAGTAATTAAATCTGAGAGTTGTTAGTATAGCGCCATCTATTATTCGAAAATGACAAACAACCAAGTTTCAATATCAAATTGACGCTGTTGCAAATAAAAGTTAAAAGTGTAGACGATAATAGTTTAAAGCAATGACAAATTTCTTCGAGTAATTAAAACAGACACCAGCGCCATCTATTATTTAATCTGATAAGCAAACTGATGTAGTTGCAATTCAATGTTAAAATTGTAGTTGACAATAAGTAGTTTAAAATAATGAGTGTGATAGCACGTAGTGGTAAATTTCTTCAAGTAATTAAATCAGGCACTAGCGCCATCTATGATTAAAAATTTTCAATACCAAATTGACGCTGTTGCTATTGAATGTTCAAAGCCAATGAAACTGAATCGTGAATATGGAAATCAAGTGACGATCGAATCAAAACAAAAGACGAACGACCTTCAAAATCGAATGATAAACATTTGAATTTGAAAATTAGAACTCTGGAAGTTCCAATGAAATTGAATCTTGAAAATGAAAATTGAATTCCTGAAATCAAGTGACGATCGAACAAACAAAAGGGAATTGAAACAAAAGAAGATTGAAGTTTCAAAAAGGTGAATTATTCAAAAATGTAAAGACTAACAGAAAATAAAAGAAAACTGTAAAAAAACAAATCAAGAGACAAAAGTTTGAAAATCAATTCGATTGAAACAAAGGTAGTTTGAAACAAAAAAAAACTGTAAATAAAAATAAAATAAGATTGAAGTTTCCAAAATCGAAAGACTAACAGAAGAACGAAAATTTAAAAAACAAAAGAAGACAGAAGTTTTATAACAGTGAATGGTTCCAAAATCAAAAGATTAACAGAAAACAATTCGATTGAAAAATACAAAAGCAAATTGAAACAAAAGAAAATTATATAAGAAACAAAAGAAAACTATAAAAAGAAACAAAAGAAAATTACAAAAAGAAACAAAAGAAAACTATAAAAAGAAACAAAAGAAAACTATAAAAGAAAACAAAAGAAACCTATAAAAGGAAACAAAAGAAACCTATAAAAGGAAACAAAAGAAAACTATATAAAGAAACAAACTATAAAAAGAAACAAAAGAAGTTTCCCAACGGCGATTTCTTCCAAAATCTAAAAGCTAACAGAAAACAAAAGAAAATTGTATTGTGAAAATTAATTCTATGGAAATAAAAAAAAAATTAAAAACAACACTATACGGAATGAAGTGAACAAAAAATCAAACAAAATTGACGCTTACCGGCGACGAATTGTTTCGAAATTAAAAGGCGAACAGAAAACTGTCAGAAACATTGAGCGTAACGTGAAAATTAATTCGATGGATTGAAACAAACGAGAAAAAGAAAACAAAAAAAATCGTAGTCCGAGAAAATTCATCTAACGCAAAACAAACGATGGAGAGAAACAAAAGAGATATGAAGCAAACAAAAACAAATGCACAATTAAAAAAACAGAAAAAAAAACTCTAATTTCGTGGCGAGAAAGTGTAATTCGATAGAGATTATATAGGTGGCAGCGTTTATGAGAATTTCGAAATTTTAAATGATCGACTAGATATGGTTATGTTTACTTTTAGTTCCGATTGATATACGAACTGACGACAATTTTTCTTTTTCGAAAAAGTCAATAATAAAAATGTTTCCCACTTATTACGAACTTTATGAATGGCACTGTTTATTGCTTTCAATGTAATTGTTGATATCTTGACAATAAAGTTGAAATGCTTGCGGATGAGTCCCTTTTACCTACCATCCCCAAGCATTTCATCTTTGTTCATTGCTTTCAATCGAATGATCGTCTTTTGTTTTTGAAAGTAATATGGTTCTATTTTTGATAATTACTGGGTGATCGCTTTTTGTGTCTTGGAACAGACGCATTCCTGTCCTCGATACCCTAGCTGGACTACTTGATACTGAAGGTAAAAACGAAATTCAAAAAATGGCGCGAAATTCCGGAAAAAAATGGCACGAAATTTAATTTAATTCGAAACGTGAGCGGCACTTAAATTCGACGGGGGAGGGGCGACTACTTAAGCGGGACCCCTTTCCGGCGCATCTGTCAAATTTCTGGGCGCCGGAAACGCGCGTGTTTGTTTTGTTTTGCGAACGAAAAAATTGACGAACGTTTAAGCCACGACGTCCTGCGTTCGCTTTTTGACCTAAAATTGCGACGAAATTTTTGAGAAAGTGATGAAAAAACAAATGACGATCGCCTATTTCAAAATAAAGAAAGGTGTAGGTAGGTAGATGTCGCGCTTAAGATGGTCTCCTCTCTAAGATTATTCTTCTCCTCCTCCTCCTCCTCCTCTTCCTCAATTCAGTCAAATTTTTTGTTTCAATTGTTTTCTTTCTTTTCCGGCGTTATTTACGTGTTTCTTATCTGAATTATTATTTTTTCATTATTTTAGATTCAATTATTTTACTTTCTGTTCGACTAGTTTGTTTATTTCCGGCGTTATTCATTTGTTTCACGTGAATTAAAAAAAAATCATTTGTTTCTGGTTAATTTCTGACGTTATTCTTTTGTTTTTTAATTGACGTTTGAAAGAAGTTTCTTCTTTGTTTTTGGTTTGATTACTTCCTACGTATTCTTTTGTTTTTTTATGTGAAATCTAAATTTTTTTATTACTTTTTAATTACGTGCTTTATTTTATTTTTGCGATTTATTCACTTGTTTCTCGCTTGAAATGTAAAGATAATTTTTCTTCTTCTTCTTCTTGTTCGAAATTGGTTTGCTTATTTCTGGCGTTATTCGTTTGTTTCTCGGTCGAAGTTAAAAAGAAAACAAAAAACATTATTATTTTGTTCTTGTTTCAGTTGTTTGTTTTTTTTTTAATTTCCGGCGTTATTCATTTGTTTCGCACGTGAATCAAAAAAGATATTCAATTATTTTACTTTTTGTTGTTCGCCTACTTCGTTTTGCATTTCCGGCGTTATTCATTTGTTTCACGTGAATTTTAAAAAAGAAAATTCTTTGTTTTTTTCGTTCCATTGATCCGTTAATTTCTGACGTTATTTATTTGTTTTTTAATCGACGTTTGTTTTTGGTTTGATTACCTTCTACGTTATTCATTTGTTTCTTACGTCGAATAAAAAAAAATAATTCGTCATTTTCGATTTAATTACTGTATTTGTTTTTGGCGTTATTCATTTGTTTCTCATTCGGATTTAGAAATAGTTTTCTCGGCCGGCGTAAAAAAAAAGATTTCTCCTTTCTATCATTTGTTTTCTTTTTGTTTTCGGCGTTGTTCACGTGTTTCTTATTTGAATCCTTTTTTTAAAATTTTTTTGATTCAATCATTTTACTTTTTGTTCGACTACTTCGTCTATTTCCGGCGTAATTCGTTTGTTTCAGGTAAGTTACAAAAATCTTTTTTTAATTTTGGTTCAATTATTTTACTTTTTGTTCGACTACTTTGGTTTTTTTTTTGCGCTTTATTCACTTGTTTGCCACTTGAAATTCAAAGATAATTTTTCTTCGTTTCCTGCTCAAAATCGCTTTACTTATTTCCGGCGTTACTCATTTGTTTCTCGGTCGAAGTTAAAAAAGAAAAAGAAAAGACATTTTTCTTTTTTGTTCTTGTCACAGTTGTTTTTTTCTTTTTAAATTATTTTCCGGCGTTATTCATTTGTTTCGCGCGAATCAAAAAAGGTTATTCTTTGTTTTCGTTACTTTGTTGGTTGCTTCTGACGTTATTCATTTATTTTTTAATTGAAGCTTAATAAATAGTTTTCTTTGTTTCGTTTTGAATAAAAAAAAAATTTAATTTGATTCAATTGTTTTCTTTATTCACGGCGTTATTCGTGTATTCTTTACCAGGATTAAATTTCTTTTATTTTTGGTTTAAATTTTTGTTTTCGTTTATTTCCGACGTTATTCATTTGTTTCTTACCTGAATTTTATTTTGTTTTTAGTTGCTTTTGGTTAGTTACTCTTTTTTTTTATTTTCGACTTTATTCATTTGTTTCTTACCTAAATTTTGTTTTTGTTGCTTTGGGTTAGTTAGTTTTTTTTTTTTTTTTATATGCGACGTCTTTCATGTGTTTCTCATCTAAATCAATTTTGTTTTCTTCATTTTTGGCTTAGATGTTTCGTTTTCGTCAAACTGAGCAAACAAACTTTGTTTGTTTCCGGCGTTTTTCATTTGTTTCTCTCGCCTGAATAATTTTGTTTTCGTTCTTGTCTCAATCGCTCCGGCGTTACTTATTCATTTCTTTTCGACTGTTACCGAGTTAATATTTGTTTTGTTTTTGTTTTTCCTTTGTTATCCAACTGTATTCATTGAGTATTTCTTTTTGTTCAGTTAGATTTGTTTTCACGCGATTTATTCGCGCCTCATTTTGTTATCCTTTTTTTGTGAGCACGTTCGTCATTTGTTACGAAAATTAATCAGTCTGGTTCGAATGGCAAACCTGACGACGCTAGACTCTCCCCTCCCCCCCTCCTAATCCCATAATATTTTTGAAATATTTGTTCAGTTATAGCTTCGTAATCGTAAGTAATTTCTGACTTTAACAATAAACAAATCCCCAGCATTATTAAAAAAAATGTAAAATGTTAAAATCTAAGGTTCATGAATAATAAATAAACAAGCAAAATTAACGCCGATTTTGCACAACGTAATTCATCAGACGTTAATTAAACAAACGTTCTCCTTTCCGCCTATTAATTAGATTTTCTCGAAACAACAAAAATATTCGTTCCTCGGGGGCATCCCAGCGCGGCATGTTTACGCGCGCTTATTTTCGGCGAATGCCGCATTTAAATTAATATCATCTAGCGTACAGATGTTTCGCGCAGACGTCCGTCCCCCGTTTAATATTCCGGCGGCGTTTTCCTCTCGGTTTTCGCTTAAAATGCGAAAACTTAAGCCGGGGGACTTTCCGGCGCGCCCACTTCTTACGCACGGCAGGCATCTTCGACTCGTTAAACGTAAATATTGTATGTTGATGAGGACGAGGGTGGAATTTTCTTAATTCTCTCGTTTTTCTCCTCCGCACCGGCGGAAAGACAATTCGGTGTTTATTCTGTTCGAGGAAACGAGAAATCATTTGCCAACGTGCATACATATTTTATAATTATACGCTTTTAACGTTCCGTACGTTTGAAAACATGAAAACTGTAAACATTGTTTGTTAATGTGAAATTACAATGAAACTTTGTATCTCGCCATTAGCAGCACATTTAGTTTTGTTTTGTTTTTTCTATATACACACACTTCAAAAGCATACTGGACAAATCAGTTCCCCTTACAAAACCTTGTGAGCTCTCTTTTTTTTTTGGGGTGAAGGGGCGGGGGAGTTACAGAGAAAACAAATGATGGTTTAGAATTTTGAGTTTACTTTCAAGTCGGATTCAAAGGTGGGGTGAAAATGCGAGACTTTCATCCTCTTCAAACGGCAAAAGTAACATACGATACCTATGACTGTGAGCATGTGGCTTTCAGAGTCCTTGCTGAAAATTGGGGTCTCCATGGACACGACGCAGGAGTAGGAACCCGATGCTGAAAAGTCTAAATTTGACAGCTGCAGTTGTTTCTCGCTGCTGTTCGCCTTCTGGAAAGGGAGAGCAAAGTGCCGTTAATAATTCAGCTTCCATAAAAATGTGCGCCTGAAAGACACAATTTTATAATTAAAAAAATAATTATCAATTTATTAATTAATGCAATTAATACATTTTTTTATATACAGTGTGTAAATGAAAAGTTGAGAATCTTCATTTACACCCTGTATAATTTAACACTTTATTATTACTTTGAATTTGAAGTTAGTTAGTTTCGTAAGGATGGTTTGTGTTTTGTTTTTAAGCATCGTCTTTCTATTGGTTTTCTAAATTTATTTACGTAAGTGATCATGGAGTAGTTGTAATTCAATAGCTTTAAATTGGAAATTATTTTTTTCTAACTGTCATAACCGGTTGTAACGATGATAGTACTCTAATGAAAATATTGTCACGAAAGTAGGCGGGATAGTTCGTATTAAGAGTTAGCTCTTTGCACGGAAATTTCTGTCAAGGTATTTACGCGATGATAGCTTTCATCACAACAACTATCACTGTGATCACATGATGATAGTCAGACGAGAGAGTATGAAAGTTGTGTCACGATAAGGTGAAAACAACTATCACCATGATCACATGATGATTGTCTCTGTGATAGTTCCTTTCATCACAGCAACTGTCACCGAAATTATCATCGTGGAAACCAGCCTTGAAGCTGTCAAGGTATTTACACGGTGATTGTTTTCATGACAGCAGCTATAACCATGATCATACGATGATTGTTTCTGTGGTGGTTGTTTCCATGACAGCAACTATCACAGAAACTATCTTTGTGAAAACCAGCCTCCTAGTCAGACGAGATTATATGAAAATTTTGTCGCGATAGGATGAAAGCAACTATCACCGTGACAACATGATGATGATTGTTTCTGTGATGGTTGCTTTCTTAATAGCAACCATCGCCGTGATCACGCAATCATTGTTTCTGTGGTAGTTCCTTCCATAACAGCAACTATCACAGAAATTATCATCGTGAAAACCAGGCTTAAAGCTGTCACGATGTGGTAGTTGCTTTGATGACAGCAACTAACACAGAAACTATCATCGTGAAAACCAGCCTTCTAGTCAGATGAGAGAGTACGAAAATTGTGTCGCGATAGGATGAACGCAACTATCACCGTGATCACATGATGATTGTTTCTATGATAGTTGTTTTCATGACAGCAACTATCACGACAACTATCATCTTGAAAACCAGCCTTCTAGCCAGACGAAATAGAATGAAAACGATTGTCAAGTTATATACACGATAGTTTCTGTAATGGTTGATTTCATGACAGCAACTATCACAGAAATTAACATCGTGGAAACCAGCCTTAAAGCTGTCAAGGTATTTACACATGTGGTTCTTGCTTTCATAACAGCAACTATTACAGAAATTATCATCATGTGATAGTTGTCATGAAAACAACTATCACAGAAACAATTATTGTGTAATCACCATGACAGTTTTAAGATAGGTTTTCACGATGATAATTTCTGTGATAGTTGCTGTTATGAAAGCAAGTAACACAGAAACTATCATCGCGTGATCTTGTGATAGTTGCTGTCATGAGAACAACTAGCACAGAAACAGTCATCTTGAAAACCATCCTTCTAGCCAGACGAATTACTATGAAAAATCAGTCGCGATAGAAAGCGATTGTCAAGTTATGTATACGATAGTTTCTGTGGTAGTTGATTTCATGACAGCAACTACACCGTGATCACACGATGATTGTTTCTGTGGTAGTTGCTTTCGTACAGCGACTATCATCGTGATCACGCGATGATAGTTTCTGTGGCAGCAACTATTCCAGAAACTATCGTCGTGAAAACAAGCCTTCTAGTCAGACGAGATTGTACGAAAATTTTGAGGGATTGAGGGATACCAATTCCACCAATGTTACTCGTTTTCATTAGTTAATATTTCCTGTTCGTTATTAATAATTGCATATACATACACGGTGACTGTTAATAACACGACAAAATGAAAACACTAAAAAAAAAGCGATGTCCGAGAGATTCTTTGGAAGTATAATCGTTGTCAATTATTTTAGAAATTACTAATAATTACGTCTCGTAAAAGAAACAACTCAGATTTCCGTTCCCAGTTGTTAAACGTGAGAATTGAGATATGTGTTAAACGAGTTGTCAACAAAAAATCTTTTACAGTCCTATTATACTGCCACATTTATAAATCCTGGCGTCGTATTTCGTACGCAATCTAAACTTATTACAAAAAAAAAAAATTGTAAAAAATTATAATTATTTAAGAAGAAAACAATTGAAAATCGCAATTTATATAGCTATTTGAAGTTATTTTTAAAATAATTGAACGGTGTAATTTAAGCTTGCTATTAAAAAAAAAGAGTTGAAATTTGCAATTAAAAAAAAAAAAACAATTGAAAATGTAATTTAAAGTTTAACAGACGTTTACTATTAAAATACAATTGACCATTGCAATCTAAGCTTATCAGTGGAAAAAAGTGAGAAATGAGAAGTATTTAAGAAAAAAAAAAACAATTGCAGATCGTATTAATTCAAAATGAAACAATTGAAAATCGCAATTTATATTGTTATTTCATATTATTCTTAAAACAATTAATACAATTGAACATCGCAATCTAAGCTTATTATTAAACAAAAAGAGTTGAAAATTGCGCTTATTAAAGTAAAACAATTGAAAATCGTATTAAAAGGCTTTAAACTATTTAGAAGAATTTTTTTAACATTTTTCCCACACTCTCAGACTTCGCGTCTTTTAAATGTTCCATTCTGTCGGTTTAATTAACAGTCACCCTGTATTATTAGTATTAAGCATTTTATTATAATGAACGAATGCGACAGTCAATTGTTTGTCTTCAGCCCCACCGGCAAATATTTAATGCAACTTTTTAAATAATTGCGTTTACTAGAATTTCTTCCCTAATATTTCTTCTTGATCATTTGGTTTTGTTTTTTGTCAAAATTGAATTGTATTTTGTAATTTGCTTTCGCACGTGTTTGCGTTAACTAAATTTATGAAATTTTAAGTTTTATTAATGCCGTGAGGGAAAATTAAAAATCCTGCTTGGGAAATATCAACTCCACCACAGTTCCTCATTGTCATTAACGAATAATTTCCGTTTATTTATTAAATTTCAATTTGATTTCATTTATTTAATGCTTTTTAAATTTGTTTGTCTATTATGAATTTTATTTATTTATCGGTAACTTTTGAGAATGTGTCTGAACGACGCTGATACAGTAAACGGGACGTTCTCTGTGACGTTTAGTAGGGCGACGATGCAATTTTTTTTTAATTAATTAGAATATAAGAAATTTGTTCTTCGACTAATTTGTTCGTCCAGAAAAATTAAATCAGAAACAGTGGCCTGTTGGCAATTGCAATTGACACACTGAATAATGACCAAACAAATTCCGGCCCGGTTCTGTTTTAGAATTTCAAGTGTCAATTAAAAATGAGTGCAATAAAATTACGTGTACTAACGCCCTCTGTGCGCGAGTACATTAGCATAGACTCGAAGTTAATAAATCATTAACTTTTGATGTTTTGGCATTCGCTTAGCTCGGAACAAATCAATCGGGAAACGCCTTCGTGCCTCGACGAAGACAGATAACATCGGAGAAGGAAGATTTCTGGCACTTGAGGCTGATGTTAGCGTGCAGAAACTTGGGTGTAGTTTTGGGCGTAAATTAAGACGGATTTACGGACTACGCTAAGATCGTGTACAACTTTATCGCGCGCCCCGAAAACTTCGTGTAACTTATTTTATCTAATGCGTGAATTTATACACCTTTCCATTTTATTAGGAGAATGCTCGCTCGTTCACTTTACTGCTCTTTCTCACTTCCATCTTCGTCGCACACAAACAACAATCAAAGTTTCTGCAAACAAAAAAACACCAACATTTTTCATTACTTTAGGATCACCCCCTGTATATAAAATATTTAACTCAAATGACATGTAACATTCTTATTTAAGAATTTTTTTTGTATTTTCATTTACATAATATTTTTTGTAGCTAATTTGAGATTTACAAAACGTTTTCAAAATAGTTACTTGTAACTCTGAAATTATTATTATTATTATTATAATCGCCAAGAGACGTTAAATCACTTCATTTTTCATCAAGACGCCCTTTCACGCGCCCCTCAGTTTCGTAAGCGAGGAGCATCTTGGTTTTTCATAAAAACCGATTGTGAGAGTGCGGGCAAAAAATACAGGGCCGCGAAGAATTACTTACTCCTTAATTAAATCTCCGGAAAACAAGTCTCGTTAAAGTGAAATTACAGGCCAAATTAAAGCGAAATCCCCGCCGCCGTTTTGCTTTCATTTTTTTGCGATATTAGGCGGAGAACAAGACCGCCGCCGCGCCTAATGAGGGGGGTAGCATTAATTTACTAAGTTGGTAATAATCGCGAACGCAATTAAACTAAGTAACTAACCGGAGAAGGGCCGAAGGAAACTTGCCACCAATTTACGTCGACAATGTTGTCGTGTGAAGCACAAAGGGGTTGTGTTAACGAAAGCCGAACTTTCACATTGATTTTTGCAATTTAGGATACGGCGTGGGCACTTACCACTTAAATCAAATTAATAACTAACCATTTCGTAATTAATCAAGAAAGTCACTAAAAACAAAAAACGAACGGTCAAGTACGTCATCAAGCAAATTAGCCTGTAACAGCTTTTCAAGTAAGTCAGCAAAAATCTCGTCAATTAAATTCTCCCGCCATCTGTACTTGGTTTTAATAACAACAAAAGACAATTGACCTAAATTTTATGAGAAATCTTCAATAGATGGCGCTGGCGCTGATTTGTTTCAAATTAAAGTTGCGTAACATGCGTGATGTATACAGGGTGGGACAATGAAAACGAAACAGATTGAATATCTTCCAGGAAAATGTTTATTTAAAAAAACACGTCCATTTATTATCAAAAGGGGGCACTTTTCTATCCTAATCCCCTCTTTCGAGAGAAAAAAGTTCGCGGATTAGAAACAGAAACAAAAAATCCAAAAACTGATAGAAAAAGAAACAAAAAATCTAAAAACTGACGATATTCCTCAAGAGCCAAGAAATTAAAACAAAAAAAAGTCGACGATTCTCCTACGGAAGGCTTCTGAAGGTCAAAAATTGACAACAAAAACAAAAAAAAGCACAAAAATCTATAGGAAATAATCATTAAATTAAAAAGAAAAAACAAAAACTAAAAGAAACGAACAACTGAATAACAAAGAATTGGCCGAGTGAGAAACAAAAGAAGATCGTATCTCCCCGCGGACAAAGTACACTTAAATTAATAATCATAGGTAATTAAAACAAAACAACGAAGAAAATCGACGATTCTCCGACGAAACATTGACCACAAAAGAAAAATGCAAGAAATCGATAAAAGACGAAAAAATTGCAAAATAAAACAACGAAATGACGATGAATATTTTAATGAAAAACAAAAGAAAATTGATTAATTTTAATAATAATAATAGTAATAGATCATTTCCACGAAATCGAAATTTACACTTTATAGATAAATATCTAGATCCTTGTAGATAAATATCTACAAGGATCACTCTAAATATTCTAGCGGGTCACTCTGTGGCCCACAGATCATAGGTTCGCCATCACTGATTTAGATCAAATCTGGAAAACAAGAAACTATCACTTAGTTAAAAACAGACAGAGGTCCTTCTTTAACTTTTTAAACACAGTACTATCGCTGTAAAAACTGGTTTTCACGATGATAGTACTCTCATGGAAGTGCTTCCACGAAAGTGGGTATGATAGTTCCGATTAAGAGTTAACTGCCTGCACGGATACTGTGAAGTTATTTACACCGATGATAGTTTCTATGATACTTGCTTTCATGACGGCAACTATCACAGAAACTGTCATCGTGTGATCACGGTGATAGTCGTTGTCATGAAAACGGCTATGATGGAAGTAAGTTGACAGTCGCTTTTACCCTATCGCGACACAACTTTGACACCATCTCGTCTGAGTAGAAAGGTTGTTTTCACGACGATAGTTTCTGAAATAGTTACTGTCATGAAAGCAACTATCACAGAAACTATCATCGTTCCTTGAGCGCTTGAAGGCTGGTTTCACAATGATAATTTCTGTGCTCACAGAAACAATGAAGGCAACTATCGTAGACCAGAAGAAGTATCCCAAATGATTATTCTTCCTCGTGAAGGATATTCTGGAATTCTAAAAACCAATAAATCTGTGGTACAGAGGGGCGCAGCACGGTTCAGAAACAAAAGAAGACGTGGTCACGCAGAGAAGATCGCTTGATCGAACTTCAGAGTTTAAGAAACATCTCGTGAACTAAAAAATTATCTTCGATTAGGAAAAGAAATTTCTACCAAAACAGTAAGAAGTCAATTTGTCTGCTAGAAAACCAGCAACTGGTCCAACTCTCACAGCTGCGCACAAAAGAAATCGCTTATACTTTTGTCAAAAACATCAAGGTTGGGACGAGGGGCAGTGGAACTCCGTTTTGTTTTCGGACGAGTCCAGATTCCTTCTAAGCAGGAATAATCGCCGTGCTTTTATCATAAGAAGACCAGGCGAGCGATTTGCACATGTACCATTCGAGAATTAGACAAATTTGGTGGGGGATCTGTAATGGTTTGGGGTGGCATACAATTTAATGGTCGTACAGAATTGGTTTTGATACGAAATGGGTCGCTAACAGCAAGAAGATATAGAGACGAGATTATTGTACCCCATGTTCAACCATTTGCCGAAAATTTCATTTTTATGCAAGACAATGCCAAACCTCATCAGCTAACGTTGTCACAGATAGGTTGAGAGATGTAAATATCCAAAGTTTGGAGTGGTCTGCCAAAAGCCCTGATCTCAACCTCTTGAGCATCTCTGGGATCAACTGGACAACAAAATTAAAAACTCACCGAGACCATCTGTAACACTTGACGAGCTCTCTAACATGCTTGTTCAAGAATGGGAACGGATACCTCAAGAAAGTATACGAAATTTAATTTCAAGCATGCCAAGAAGATTAGCAGCGTGTTTTGCTGCAAGAGGAGGGCATACACGCTACTAATAATTTTAGTTTTGTTAACTTGTTACAAATTACGACAAGGATATAAGTTCATGAGAAGACCATTGGTATTTTACACTCTTGCATATTTATACATATTGTAATGTTGATGTTTCGTGCCCCACGTTGGGCGCCAATTTGTGTAATGTAATGTTTGAACTCGAGTCTCACGTTGTGCGCAAATTTTGTAATGTATTATATGATTTGTCCGTGCCCTACGTTGGGCGCCAATTAATGTAAGTTGGGCGTTAATTAACGTAATGATATTGATTTTCTATTCGTTCGTGCCCCACGTTGGGCGCCAATTTGTAATGTAATTGATTTGCATTCGTACTCTCGTTGGGTTTGTATTTTGTAATGTTTAGATATTTCGTGCCCCACGTTGTACGTCAATTATGTATTAATGTTGTTGTTCGTGTGGGGGTGTCAATAAATTGTAATGATTTTGATGTTCGTGGGTGCGTATCTACTCTCTCAGGGTTTTTCTTTAGATCGCTCGGAATTTACCCACTTCTTGTTTTATGGCCCCATGGTGGGCACATACCATGACAAAACACAGAAAAATATAAGGGGAGAGGGGAAGGAATTGTCAGTGTTAAATGTATGCGTTTGTAAGTGTCAAGAAATTGTAAAAATTATCGAAAGAGTTGTATGTCTGTCTCAAAATGTACACCGGCTAGCACAAGTCGGTCTTCATCACGCCCTTCACAAGGTAGGTATACCTCCTGCCCTATCCGATGTATATCTTGTTAAAGTGAACGCCCTGTATCGCTGATCACGCTTTTGCCTCAGCTCTTTCACAGAGCGAGGCGCCCTTCAACGATACAGATCCGTACACAGGAAACATCAGGTATTACAAATCGGCCTTCACCACCACATTCTTCACATGGCAGGTGTACCTCTTGTCCTACCTGACGTAACCTTCACAAGAGCAAGACGCCCTTCGACAATAACAAACGTCTCCCGATGTACGGTGTTAAAAATGAAAAATTTTGTTTTTGTCCAGTATGCGCCTACCTTGCGGAGTCGCCCATCTCGTTGAAAAAAAAGGATATAGGTTTCTGGGTTCTGGTTTCAGGTTAAATTTTTCAATAAAATGCCTTTTTATAACCCTTTTTATATAATTTTATTCTTCTTGGAGCTGGTAATCGAGGCAGTAGTCGTAGGAGGATTGCTCTTGGTCGTCGACGAAGGAATTTTGTTGCTATCGCTGGTCGGCCACGAAATGAATCCTCGCGGTGCGCTCTCGCTATTTATATCGTCTTTCAATGTTGATTTTTAACGTTGTCTTGGTTACCGGAACATTCGCGTTTGGATCTAGTTATATATTAGATTTAGGTTGGTAACCAAGACGTCACGTTTGACAATTAACGTTTTATACTAGGTATGAGGACATTTCACTAAAAATTGGACTAAATATGGAACAACTAACTTAAATAATATGTAAGTATCTATACACTTTATTTTCTACTTATCTAACCTATAATAGTTTCTCACTTTTCAGCTTTGCCGTTTAAATGTTCGTTGTACAAGCCTTCATAGTCCACTAAACAGTCTGGCACTTGCTTCCAGTTGCAACGGATCCTTCGGCCGTCTGGTAGATAAATCAACCGCTTCTTGTTTTTCGATGGCTTCTTCCCTTCCACCGGGTAATGCTTTGCAGTCAGTGGCCCCTCTCATTTTGTATCTGTGTTATAGTCTGTTTTGTTTTAGGTGCGTGAAATTGTGTCGAAACGTCTCGTCACTCTTGCGTCAAGTCTGCTTCGGAATTTTTGTTAACGTCTGCTGCACTGTGTCACTGTTGTATGTTTTGCAAACTCCTCTCACGTACTGTCTTTATTTATTTAATTCTATTCATCAAGGTAATTAACACTGCAATATATTTATTCGTTTCATTAAATTTCGTTATCTTGTTTTAAATTTATTTTGAATTTTACTGGTGGTCCCTGAATTTTGTCCAGAAGTCTAGTTTAAAAAAGTGCTCGGACACGTCGATTTTTATTTTTAAGTCATCATTTAAGGAAGTAACTTTTAACCCCCCCCCCACTCCTCAACCGCTAGGCACTAGCAACCGCAACCTAAAAAATTCAAACAGCAAAGTTCTACCTTCTGATACCTCATTTAATAGCATTTCTTATGCTGAATACAACAAATAAAATTTGTTTAAATATCAGCTGGTAAATAACCGAGATATTCAATAAAAATGTATTGAAATGAAAGTGCCATTATTCGAGCAGGCGTTGATACGGCTTTAGCAATAAATGGTAAAAACATTTGGAAGTTGTTTGTAGTTAAGTTTGAAGTAGAATTTATTGACATTACGTAGTGGAATGCGTGCCACTTGTTTAACAATTAGATAGCAAAAGTGAGACTTACTGAAGCCGAAAGAAACGAAATTTTAATGATGATTGGGTTTGGGGACAAAATTCGGACGCACGAAGGAGTTCGTATTTTGTTTAATGAAATTCACACAACCGTCCTCCAATATCCAAATAAACGGCAAGTCGAATTGAGAACAAATTTCGGGATCTTGGACACGCACGACATGAACCTAAAACCGGACACTCATCGGCTTTAGATGAAGACAGACAATTGGATGCAGGAAAATCCACGTTCAACCCTCGTAGAAGTTACTTCACATCTTATGACGTCAAGAAATACAGTTTACAGATTCCTTCATAACGAAAAATTTCATCCCTAAAAAGTGCACTTGGTGCAAGAGTTTTATAGAATGGAAAACACCGTGTAAATTAATTTCTCTTCCATATTGTTGTCTTTTTTTTTAATAATTGAATTCTCTGTCCATTTAGCGTCGGTCAAAACACGGTTAAACGCAAATTGAATTTAAATTAGCTGAGGTCGACAATGAAAAGTCCAAGCATGAAAATATGTATTGAAATGCTTAAAGGGAACGATGATTTAATCTGGAGTCGCAGAGCAACAAAAAAGAAGAAGAAAAAAAGAAAACATCGGGACACATCTCACACACGTTAATTTAATCGGATCTCGTCGAGACCCTAAAATATATATTTGCAGATCTGATTCGCGTCGCACTCTTCCCTTAATTGGATAAAGGGCGATCCTCGATTGTTTTCGGCGGCGCCCTTATTTAGAATCGCGTTTAAATATCGACTTCTCCTTCTTCCCTTTTCGCGCGCGTTCTCTTACGGTTGCTCTTAACGACCCAACAAATAAAATTATCCCGTGTCGTACGTTGCTGAGCTGAGAGTTATCGATCTCCTCGTGTGCTCCGGTGTTATCTCTGAAGGCTTCAGGCCGAGACTATAAACAGAATTACCGGTTTCTAGACGGGTTTGCTTTTATTTTCTCAAAATTAGCTAACACAATAATTCTAAGGTTGTTGCTGCTGCTGCTGTTCTCTCAGCTCGTGTTCGCTATCTTTGCCTGTTGGATTAAATCACGAAATTCCGACGCTTGTTCAAAAACGTCGCTTTCAATTTATGTGGACAACATTGATAAGTGAAATAAATTTTATCTGGAGTAAGAAAAATCAAACATGGCGTTTTTAGTTCTTTTTCTTTATTTTGGTTGAAAATATCCCACCAATTAATTTTTTTCAAATTCTAATTTGTATCGGGTGTCCCAAGTATGTCTTATATTATAACTCTTATAGAAATGAAGAAAGTTCTTGTAAATCACCCCCGCGTTCTTTTGTTTTTAATTATTTCATTCTGCGTGTTGTTTCACACATATAATAGTTAGAGTTACGTTTCGCAAATATGGCACGATCTGTATAATTCGAGAAGAAGAACCAACATGATCGAATTTAGTAAGTTGCTTTTCGGATTAAGATTTTCCGATTTTCCGATTCAATATAGAATACTTCATTACAGAAGTAAACTGTGAACTACTGAAAGAATTGAATATTGACCCCGCTGTTAACATTGGATGGGATAAATGCATGGTGCACGAACATTTTAGTGTACGTAGATGCTTAAATGTGGGAGGCACAACACAATTAACCAATACTGAAATTGAACGAACGCGAGAGTTTACTGTATTAAATTTAAATATTCAAACCCTTACTAATAAACTTGATGAGTTGGATGCGTTTTTACAAGAAAATAAAAATGTTAATGTACTATGCATAACTGAACATTGGATGAATGAATATCAGATAGAAACTGTAAATAAGAATAAGAATAAGAATAAGAATAAGAATAACTTTTATTCAAGCTCAATAATTTACAGTTTCGTCATAATTAAAATTAAAATTAAATTAAATTGTAATTACAATTTTAGGGTATCTTCAAGATATTTATTTACATTATAATACGCCTTGCCTATTAAATGTGATTTTAATTTTTTGGCAAACACTTTCTTTGGCAATTTGGTTCATCCTATCGGTAGTTTATTGTATAGGTACAAATGTCTGGTTTGTACTGCCGTGGCATTTATTCTTCGCATTGATACTTCTAATTTGTAATGGCTTCTTAAGTTTACAGGTATTGTAGCTCCTCTTTTCGGTAATGTGTCAGCTTCGTCATGAGCTCTTGTAAGCTGAGAGTGAAGGTACAGTGATGTCATTGTCATTATGCCAAGTTTGCGAAACAAAGGTTTGCAATGACTTTGTTGAGCAATGTGTTCAATAATGCGAATTGCCTTTTTTTGGGCAACAAAGACGGCCTGGGCGTGAGCTGATTCTCCCCAAACTTGGATGCCGTAACTCATTCTTGACTGAAATAGGGCGAAATAAGCAACTAATGAGGCTTCTTTATCTACAATATCCCTAATTCTTCGGATTGCGTAGGTAGCCGCGGCAAGTTTGTTTAGTAGTTCATCCGTATGCGCTTTCCAAGTTAGTCGGGTATTCAGTGTAATACCAAGGAATTTAGTAGCATTCGCTGCTATTAAACCAGTGTTTCGTTTGGTAGTGAATGATAATTTCGATGATTTATCGTTGTTTAAGAGTAGTTTATTATCGGAAAACCAGATTGCAGCTTCTTTGTTTGCTTTGTCCAGGTTTACTTGTGCTTCTTTGTAACTATGGCCCTTGCATATTAAAGTTGTATCATCTGCATATAGTATAGTATGAGCTGGTATTTGATATGGCAAATCATTAATAAAAATACTGAAGAAAAGAGGTCCCGTCAGTGAGCCTTGTGGAACACCAATAAGAATGGGTGACAGGTTGTTGATTTGTCCACCTAGATAGACGCCTTGCTTCCTATTTTCCAGATAAGATTGTACGAGTTGCAGAGTGATTCCTCTTATGCCATAATATTCGAGTTTCGAAAGGAATATATCGTGTTGCATGCAGTCGAAAGCTTTACTCAGATCACACAGTAAAGCTTCACAATCGCAATGTTCTTCGAAAGTATCCCATACATAATTCAAGAGCGATAGTACTGCGTCTGTCGTGTTTTTCCCCTTTCTGAATCCGAACTGGCAATCAGTCAAACAGTTGTTTTTGGAAAAGAAGTTATTCAACCTGGTGCATAAGGCAGTTTCGAAGATCTTAGATGGGACAGGCAGAATTGAGATGGGTCTGTAGTTGGTGATGGAAGAACGGTTTCCTTTTTTGAATACGGGCACAACCTTCGCTATTTTCATTTCGTCAGGGACTACACCTTCTTGGAAGTACGTGTTGATAACATTCGCTAGAGGATGAGCTATGTATTTGGAACTTGTCTTAATGAGTTTTGTATTCAGGCCGTAAACATCTGTCGAGGTTTTTGGTCTAAGTCCACCTATAATTGATCTGACTTCCTCTCGAGTAACAGGAGTTAGGTAACATGTAGAGGAATTTCGCGTAAGTGTATTCAGATACTGAGTTGGATTGTTCCTGCTTACAGGGATGTATTGGAGTGTATTATTTCCAATATTACAAAAAAATTGGTTGAACTCCTCACATGTGATATTGATTGGTACATTCGAAGAATGAGGCGACGTTTTTTTATTTTATTATATCCCACAGGGCTTTCTGTTTATTAGTTGACATTCCAAGTTCGTCGACGTATCTTTTTCTTTTTTCTTCCATGACCCATTTTAGGTAAAACTATTTGTAACTACTGAATATTTGTTTCAGGTCATCACTCCCCTGCTGCATAAGTGTTTCATGGATTAAATCCAGTGTTTCTTTGATCTGTCTCAATTCATCAGACATTTTGCGTTTTTTGTTTCTTCGTAGTTAAAGGGAAAGCACTTTCAAAATGACCTAAGAGGGTATTTAGGAAGTTCTTATATTTTGTTGCTGCATTTGTAGCTGTATATGTTGATATCTATGGTTCATTTGTAAGGAATTGAATGAAAATGTCAATATTATTCTTTGAAAAATTTCGGTATTTGTCTGTGTTCATGGGCGTTGAATTAATATTGAAGATAAAATTAATTGCGTTATGATCAGAAATATGTGTGGGGATAATAGTGGTATCATGTTCAGTTATATTGGTGAACACATTATCGATACACGAATGTGAGTCACCCTGGATACGGGTATATTCTTGAGTGGCATTAGTTAGGCCAAAGCTTATCATTGTATTTAGTAGAAACGATGAAGCACTGGTCTCTTTAGTTATGTCAACGTTAAAGTCCCCAGCCAAAACAATTTTTATTGTGTTTGAGTAGTTTTGAAATATATGATCGATTGCTTTATTTAACAGATCTACAAATTAGTAGATATCACTACCAGGAGATCGATAAGATTCTATTATAATTAGATTTAATTCGTAAAGATATATACTTGATAATTCACATGTTTTTTCTTGGGATATTTTGTTTATTGCTTGTACTTCTTCGTACTTTATATCTGATCGAACATCTTAAAGGTTTACAATTGGCTCACATGTTTTGCAGGACAGATTATTTGCATGGTGGAGTTTTGATTTTTGTAAGGAATGGTTTTGACTTTGAAACATTGGACATACATCAATTGTCAAGTGAGAAAGACTGTGAAATTGTGGGTTGTTATGTAAAAGATATAAACACTGTGATTATTACGCTATACAGAGCACCGTCCGGTAATGTAGATGTGTTTTTTGAAATTTTCTCTAATTTATTAGAGAAAATGGATATAAATAATAGAAAATTAATAATCTGTGGAGATCTGAACATAGATTTTCTTAAAAATTCAAACACAAAAAGAGAATTTAGCTATTACTTAGCCATGTATAATCTAAGTGTAGCCACTGACAAACCCACACATATAACAAATGAAACAAAAACATGCATAGATTATATTCTTACAAATATAAACGATGACTCATATAGAGCATATACATTATACTTAGGATTGTCGGATCATTTAGGACAATTCCTACATCTGTGTACTAAAAAGTGTTTAGATAAAAATAATAAACACTTGTTAAAGAGAGTAATAACTCAAAAAGCAAAAATGAAGTTTTCACAACTCTTAAATAATTCGGTATGGGACAAAGATACAATAACATACGACATGTTTCATGAAACATTCTATACGCAATATGAACATCTTTTTCCAAAAGTGCCCCAAACTACAAATACTAGGACAAAAAAATTTATGGTATTCCAGCGACCTGAGGAATATAAGAGAAACTCTACTTTTCATAAATGAAGTCCAAATAAGAAACCCATTCATTGAAGTAGCAAATGAATATAAAATGTATCGTAATTATTACAAACACGAAGTGCAAAAAGTATTTTAAACAAAAAATACAAAATTCGGATAATGTATGTAAAACCACTTGGAATATTGTAAATGAAGTAGCTGGAAGTAAGAAACCTTCGATAATAAGCAAGTTCTCTGTAAATGACCTAAACGATCATTTTGTTACCATGGGACAAAAAATACAAAACAAGATAAATTCCACTGTTAACCTAGATTCAGCCATCAATTATCTGGAGGATGCACCGCATTGTAAATCATCTCTTTTCTGGAGGCCAACGGATGAAGACGAAATAATACGCATTATCTATCAATTAAAAAATAGTTCTACAGAAGATGTACATGGATCATCGGTACACATTTTAAAGCATTGTGCAAAGGCATTAGCTTGACTGATCAATAAAGCATTTTTGGAAGGAGAATATCCAGATAAGTTAAAAGTTGCCAAAGTTGTACCTGTTTTTAAAAAGAACAATGAGGAAGATCCGAATAACTACAGACCAATATCAATTTTGCCTATTTTTTCAAAAATCTACGAACGGCTTATGAAAGAACGACTTATAAATCTTTTAGAAGAAAGAAATATATTATTAAAAAATCAGCACGGTTTCAGACGTAAATGCTCGACTTCATCTGCTGTCATTGACATGGTAAATTTCCTATTAGAGAATTTAGATCTAAGGAGTACACCTCATGCTATAATGTGTGATATGTCAAAGGCTTTCGACAGCGTCAACCATAGAATTCTCTTAAATAAGTTATCTCACTATGGCATTGGGGGGGTTCCTCTAAAACTTTTTGAAAGTTACTTAGACAATAGAAGACAAAAGACTTGTGTATTGACGACGAAATCTAGTCTACACCTGATCCCTACACGAGTACCCCAGGGCAGTATGTTAGGGCCCTTATTGTTCTTGATATACATGAATGATTTACCGTTAAATATACCTGTAGAGACCCGATGACGCTACATTCCTACTAAAAAACGCAGATTATGACCTACAACAAGAGATAATAAAAAAAAGCTGAAGAATGGTTTAATGCAAATTACTTGAAAATGAATGAAAAAAAAATCAAAATATTACTTTCTACAGCCAGAAGCCGTCCCGTACTCATGATAATGATCAAGAAAATGTACTTTTGCTGGGTTTTCATTTGGACTACACGTTAAGATGGAATGTCCACATTGAATATCTCGGCAGAACCTTAGCAAAAGCTATTTACGCAATCCGAAGAGTGAGGCAGCTAACAGATGAGTACACTCGTCGTACAGTGTACTTCGGTCTATTCTACAGCATAATGCAATACGGCCCAGAAATATGGGGAAGTTCGCCCTTCGCTGACCAAATATTTAGATTGCAAAAAAAAAGCAGTTCGTGCCATAACTCAGGTGGGAATGCGAGAACACTGTAAGCCGTCCTTTATTAAGTTAAAAATCCTGACTTTGCCGTGTGTTTCCATCCTGCAGAACTTAGTACGGATTCAAACGAATGCAACAACTTTGCCAACGAATGAAGACACACACAAGTACAACATTAGAATCAAAGAAAATTTGTACCTACCAGCTATTAAATTAAAGATGGGTGAAACAGGTGCCAGACATTGGTCTTACAGAATGTACAATAAACTACCGAAAAAAAATCCAAAACTTGAAGTTAAGTGCATTTAAAAGAACTGTCAAAACATTTTTAGAACAACACTGTTTTTACTCTGTACAAGAATTCTTAGACTTTAATGTTATGATAGACTGAGCTCATGTTATTAGGTTTTACTTTGTATTACTATCTCCGATTTATTGCTTGTATTACTCTATTATTGCTTCATTGTATTACAACTTTTGTGACGTCAGTGATACACTTGAGTGTTTCAAACTGCAATAAATTATTATTATTATTAATAACATTACTATTAATTGTTTCTTAGCAGTCATTTGTTTTTGAGCCCTCTGTTTTCTGAACTGGAAAAAACAAACGAGAAATAAACTTCATACCGGGTGAGTCATTATCAAATATCTATGGAAAAAAACATCTTACAAAGAAAATGTTCGAATTTAAAAGTCAATAACCCGCGGGGGAATTTGTTTGGTGTTAAAATCAGTGACGTTCAAATCTTAAATACGAACCCTCACTTTTTATTGCAGATTCGGATAATACGTCATAAAGTAAAAAACTTTTATGGGAAACATGTTTTTCGATCTATGGCAGATGGCGCTGTAATTGGCGAAATTTCTTTTTCTCATTTCTTCTATTGAAAACCAATACATGCGATTCTATGCAGTGCATTTGCAATAAAAAAGTACCACTTTTTCTTCTAACCATTTGATATTAAAAAAAAAATAATACATTTATTAGCAAATTTGAAATTACTGGAAAATTTTTAACTTTTAGAAATCCAGTTCTTTTTCTTCTTATTTACAAAAAAATTCCATTGTTTTTTGTTTTCGTGCTCTTTTGTTTCCATCGCTTTCATTGAATTTTCCATTACGTCACCTTCACGGTTTGGCGTCTTTTGTTTTGTGAAACAAAATTTCCCGCTAGTAAAACTTGTTCGAATGACATCAGTTTTCTTAAGTTGAAAATTTTAAGAATGGCAAAGTCGTCGTTACAGAGCGAAGCGTAGGTTGAAAAGAAGAAAATAATAATTGCGATAGATGTTATATTCCAATTATTTTCAACAAACAGGAAACTGCAGCCGTGTTTTGTTCTCGTTCCCCGAATTCAATTTACATTTTACATTTTTCGAAAAATATTTCCACAGAAAATCGTAAGTTTATCCTAGAATTAATCAAATTTTTTATTTATCAACGTAATTAACTTTATATATATTTTTTGTTTCTTTTGTATTTATTTGAAGTTGACTTTGCATTTGCTTCTAAAGGATCGATTATTTTTGATTTTCTTCAGTTTCCGATTAACAAGGGAAGTATCCCATCAGGAAAATTCAAAAAAATTTGAAACTTTGTGGGTTAGTACTTCACTTTAGGGTAAGCACGGAGCCATTTTTTTAACAGCCCAAAAACGCTTTAAGCGAGGAAAAGCGCCCTTCGAAATTTCTGCGATTTTCGGGTGCTTTTCCCCGCTTAAAGCATTTTTGGGCCGATAAAAAAAATGGCTAAGGTGAACTACTAACCCACAAAGTTTCATATTTTTTTGAATTTTCGGATTGGGATACTTCCCTTGTAAGTCACTGACGTTCGACGCGTTGTGCATTCAAATATCTCATCAAATATGTTAGCACGCGTCGTGTCAAACACGCGCACATTTTCTAACTTATGAATTAATCTCAATTTGCAACCCTTGCCCCCCTTCTTAACGCCTCATTTACATTTACATCATTAAAGTTTCGGAAACGCGCAGCTGCGCCTTCCTTCCAATAATAATAAATTTCGTTAACGGCGAAATACAAGGAAAACAATAAAACGGAATTTTTTCCCTGCCAACCATCCAAACGAACAATTAATTCCCCCCCCCTCCCCGATTTTCTTACATCCCCCGTGCTTGAAATAACAATTCCATTCGATCGACCGACCCCGAAGAGCCATCCCCAATTTTGATACATATTTAATTAACGAAATCGCCGACAGCAACGTTCGTTATCGTAACGAGAAATTCTGTTATGATTATGAGACTCTGCAATCCGGATTCCTTTTGTTAACCTCCCCCCCCCCCTCCCTTCTTCCTTAATAACGAAAATAGCCCGCCTGTTGCAGCGTTCTCACAATTAACGCCCCTATTTTTTTTTCTTTATAATGGGGTGCATAACCCGTGGAGGAATTTAATTTAATTTAATTAAGGTGATGTAGCGAAGTGAGTTCGACGATGATGACAAAGAAAAGAAAAACAAAAAAAAAAACAAGGTGAACGCGCGCGCGGAATTCAAAATTCAAAAGCGCAGGACGTCAGAGATTTAAACACGAGTTTAAATTTGACTTCCAGAAGAAGAAGTAATACGCGAACTCTCATGAATATGAATTTCGAAGTTCGGGCGGCGACAAAAAACTAAATCCACCCCGCTATGATCCGGGCGCTCATTCGAAGGGAGGATTTAGTTCCGTCGTCCTTGGTTAATTTAACGCGCTTTCAAATCGGCCTTTAACATGCATGAGATAAAACGGGAAGATGTAGCGTATTTTTTTACGGGCGGTATTAAGTTGTCAACTGGCGAAACTTTTTTGCAAGTTTGCTCGTTATATAAACGATCATGTTTGTTGAAAACCGAGAATATCAAAAGATTTTCATCGGAGTCTTAAGAAGGAAAAAAAACAGTTTACAACATTTTAAGGACGACGCGACGATTCGTCAAATGATGAACAAATATTGAAAAACAATATTTGATTGCCTATCGTTTTTATTGAGAAATAACAAACAATTTTGAGAGACAAGATTCGATTGTTTATTGTTTTTTATGGAATTAAAACAAATCATTGCTAAATCGAATCGAAAAGCTTTCAGCTCATGACAAGTTAAAAGGTAATTAAAAAGTTTTCGAAAAAGAATTGTTTCATGAAGAGATAGACAAATCTTGTATACACGGTGTATCAGGTATAAGGGGCCATACGTCATCAGTGGGTCGATGATGCTCTATAAACAATACTTTGCCTCTGACAAAATAGAAAGAGTGCCACAGTTTTCGAGATATCGAATTATGAAGCAGTGAATACGGCCCTGGCGCGTCTCCGCATGTACGAAACTACGCTTAGCGCCAGGACACAGTAAAATACTTAATCCTGACCTTGCGGATGTGCGCGGTTATGAATGAGCGAAAATGTTGCTTTACAGGCATATCAATAAATGTAATTTTACGATGAGAACGCCGGAGGTAATTACTCATTAAACCACCGCTACTGGCAGAAATTATTTAGAATTTTTACATTGCCCGATGTTTTGGACGAAAGGTCCTTAGAGCTACGGCGAAACATGTAGTTCATGCACGACCGTGCATCACCGCACGTTACTCTCCCGGTCCGAACCTATCTCAATAACCAATTTCAACGCCGATGGATAGGTAGGTAGGTACGGACCAGTGTCGTGGCCTGCTCGTAGCACCGATATGAATTCGCTGGATTTCTTTCTGTGGGGGACTTTAAAGCAGAAAGTCTATTCGATGCAAATCAACACAGAAGAACTAATATTACAGCGGATTCATGCTGCAGCTCGCCGAGTATCGGAGGATCCAGAATGTCTGGAGCGAGTCCAGGAGAACTTTCGTCGTCGTGTGGACGCTTGCTTACGTGCCGGTGGAAGACATTTCGAACACCTGTTATAAATAAATGCCTTGATGAGGAAGCGTTCGTATTATTTATTGCTTTATTCATCCAATAAATGCTAATTAGTTCGCACAAATACGACATCGTTTATGGTACATATCCTCAATGCTTTTCTAGCAACTTTTATGGTTATAGTGGACCGCTTAAGTATTAAAATGTATTTGATAGTGTAACAGCCTTGTTTACACAATTGGTTGGAAGCATAGGTCCGTACTCAGTGCAGAATTTTTTATAAAATTTTCATAAAAATTATATCGGCAGAAATCTTTTTGTAACACTTTTTTCGGACTGTACATGTAACCCTCAGTTACGCCTATCACTATGGCTCCTTTAATACGATACATCCTGTATACTTAAATTAAAAGTTGTTACGGTGAGAAAACTCATAACAATAAATTATTAGCATTTCGGGTCACCTGTATATTGTGTTGGAAACCGCGTGTTACGGTGGAAAATTTCGTTAAATTCATTTTTAGTTTTTGGGTCATCCTGTAGATTGGCGGAAACGTGGTGGCACAACCATTTGACCTTTTGGAGCTTTGACCGTCAAAGGAGCCGCCTCCGTACACTCCTTTTTTGTTGTAATAAATCTGGCCCAGGCAGACACTCATTTGAATTCTAGGCCTGCTATTCACCCATTCAAAACATGTGATTCCTCTTCCCGCCCCAAACCTTGCCCATTGTAAGCGGCACAACTAAGAGTTCGTGGGAGTTTTGTTGCTGCTCACTTGGCAAGCAGACCGCATAGAGAATTGTTCTCGTTTTTGGTTAAATTTCCATCGAACTGTGTTTGTTTTGGAGTGAAAAAGTAAACGGATGTAATAATCCGGTTGTGAATTCTCCAAGGCCTTTCGTTCTGTAGGTTTTTCCTGTCCGTCGATTCTACAGCAGGTATGTTTTTAGTCACGTTGTGCACTGTTTGATTCGTAATCCGTGTTTTCCTTTATCTAGGATTTTTTTGTCCTTCTGTTTGGTATGTTTGACATTATCTTATTCCGCCTTTTGTCCACCCCCACAACGTTCCAGACACTTTACCGGAGTTTGGTAACCGGAGGCAAGCTAGGGGAACCTACGGGGGCATCGTTGTTAATTGTCTGAGTTAATGGCGTATGCTAGCTGTTTTAGTCCGCCTCTTAGGGTTGGTTACTGAACAAAAGAGGTTACCACTTTAACGCCATCGAAGTGGTAACTGAGCGTGACTCTCTCCTGGTGTTCGGTTTTCGTTGAAAGCAACATCTGTGAGGTGTTTGACGTGACGCTTTGAGGATTCCTAACCTCGACGCAGGTAGCACGCGGCCATAACGGTCGTTTATCAATTTCAAAAGATTTCAACATATTTCACAACAAAACAAATGCAATAAGTTCCACCTCTCGGACACATCCTCTATCATTCCCTCGCATAATTCTGATGCTATCTCGTAATAACCCCCTTGCAGGGTTCGTTTGTCGATGCGTGTTCGTCCTACGTAGAGATGGAGAACATGAGTCAAGACAATGATACATCATATATATCAAGAGCGTTCCATCGATGTCCTCGATATATCGACGAATAAATATCGATGTTTCAATGTCGATGTTTTGACATGTTTGGACTTGATGGAATCAAAACATATTGCTTCTACGTCAGCATAATAGAACACTTAGTTAAACTGTTTGTTACAAGAGGGCACCCTATAAATTGGAAAAATCAAACAGAAAAGTTAACATTTCCAAAAGAAAAAGAAAAAACAAAAGACTGTCGCTTTCGAATCTTCGAAAGTTTAACTAGAACCAAAAAAGTTTCGAAAAAAAGTGCAAAATCAAAAGACTAGCGACGCCATCAAACTCAACTTTGAACTTCGAAATACAAGTAATGAAAATAAGAGAAATCAAACAAGAAATCAGCATTTCCAAAAACAAAAGACTGTCGCAATGAAATTTTCCAAGATAAAACTAAAAACAAAAAAAAAGGTCAGTTTACAACAAAAGAATGCAAGAAACAAAAGACTAGCGACGCTATCAAACTTGGCTTTGAATTTTGAAAATGCTCGACTGCCTGTGAAATAAGAAAAATAAAAACGAACGTTTACAAAAACAAAAACAAAAGACTGTCGCTCTCAAATTTTTCAAGACAAGAAATGAAAACAAGACGAAAAGTTCAGTTAAAAAAAGTTATCAAGGAACAAAACACGCTACTAAATATTGAAATACTCAATGTACAGGGTGGGCCAAATTCGACACTTTTAATAGGAAACTCCTATTTTTAGACCAGTTAGACAAAAACTGACCTCGGTCCCTGGAGCTCGATTTTTAAGAGAAAATTAATGGTGAAGACCGCGTTTCGATATCTTGTACCGTTTAGGAGCTACAGGAGCTACAGTTTAGAAAAAAATAATTTAGAGCAATGAATTCTGCATGCAAAAGTGCCTCAAAGAAGTTTTTACAGAAATCAAAAATTTTCCCTGTACTCTAAAATTGGAGAAAAAACAAACAAAAAGTTAACATTTACAAAGAAAAAAGAAAAAACAAAAGACTGTCGCCTTCAAATTTCCGAAAATTAAACTAAAATCAAAACTGTTCAATTTAGAAAAAAAAAATGTGCAAAATCAAAAGACTAGCGACGCTATCTAACTTAACTTTGAACTTCGAAATGCAAATAATGAAAATAAAAGAAATCACTGCCTTTCCAAGATAAAACTGAGAACAAAAAAAGAGTTCAGTTTAAAACAAACGAATGCAAAGAACAAAAGACTAACAACGCTATCAAACTTGACTTTGAATTTTGAAAATGCTCGAATGTGTGTGAAATAGGAAAATCAAGCTATTAAAAATGAACATTTACGAAAACAAAAGACTGCCACTCTCAAGTTTTCCGAGACAAAACTAAAAACAAAAGAAAGTTCAGTTAAAAAGATGAATGCAAGAACAAAAGGCCTGCGACGCAATCAAACTCGATTTTGAATTTTGAAATATCCGATAAAATGAGGAGAATCAAACAAAAAATAAAAGACAGTCGCTCTCAAGTTTTCCAAGATGAAACTATAAAGAGAAAAGTGTTTTAATCAAAAAGAAAATACAAGGCCAAAACACAACACTAGCGACATTATCAAACTCGATTTCGAACTTTGAAGTGCCTCATTTATTAGGTGTAAAATAAGAAAAATCAAATAAAAGAAATCAATATCTACACAACAACAACAACAACAAAAAGCAATAGTTGATTGCTCTCAGAGAAATTATTATTTAAAAAAGAAAAGAAAATTGAAATTTGAAATAAAAAAACATTTAGAAAAAACAAAAGACTATTGTCCTCAAGTTTTCCAAGACAAAACTAAAAAAACAAGCGAAAAGGTTTCGGTTAAAAAAAATGAAAGATTGTGTATAGTAAGCATTGTAGCGCTCGTGAATTCTCTTCAATAAGCCTTCTTCAACTTGTATAATAATGTACTATTACCCAAAGTGGGCATTTATTTATTTAAATCAACAATCATCAAGTTAATAAATAATTAACGATTTTAGACTCACTATTTTGTGTAGCATAAACTAAAACGCGAAGTGATTTAGCTTCCACCGAATAAAACCGTGATTTGTATTCCCGTTCGGTACTTCCCCAATTATAAACGGGAGCTTCCGGACGAACTTATTTCCCAGCTTTTATGCGGACGTAAAAACACAGAGATTCCGTGTGCACACGTACTACACGTATAATTTAAACACGAGGCAGGTTCATACATAACGTGGAAGGTCCTTTCCTTCCTCATTATGCATGTATATGTTAAATGTATTAATCATAAAGCCAGCCAGGCGGTCATCGCAGCCCTCGGGAACGGAAGGAACCACTTACTTCTCCAACGTTAATATCTTATGGATTATCACCATATATGTTGGGCTTTGAAGCGAAAACCAAAGTCTACATGCTAATTGTTAATCGATGCCTGCCTGTCTCTCTCAGGTCGATTAAAAGTCGAAAGTGGAAATTCTGTGCGAGGGAGCCAGCAGCGGCTAATTAGGTTTTAATATGGAGTACATGTGTCGAATAATTTATGAACTTTTGAGTGCCTCTCCTGATTATTTATGTATGAATTTGGTACTTCTGCATTATGTTACTGTTGAAATTTGTGTATTAAAGTGCGAAGACCGAGCGGAGATTGTCATAATAAATAAGAAGTACACACCTCCACGAATGTAGTAAAAAAAATAATAAAATTTTAAACACTGTCTTAACACAGACGTATGTGATGTGGTCGAAAAAAATAGTACTTACGTCATGGTACATACAAAAATAGTTTATTGATTTTATAAGTTTAGAAAAGTGATAGTTTTCCACTGAGTGTAAATGTTTGAATTCACGAGTGAGCATAGCTGACGAGTGGATCAAATTTACACGTTATCGAAAGTATGTCAACCATTTTTTGACATAGTAACAAAATATATGAGCTAGTAAATAATATCAAAAATAAAGTAAAAATTTCAAAGAAATTTTTTTGTAATTCGACTGAAAAACAATATTCGACCTCTGAAACGTCAACATCAATAGTAGCAGCAAGTGAAGTAATAAATTCTAATTTGTCAATGAGCACGTTGCGGTCAGTTTCCTCATCTTCTGGTGTAATATTTAATAATTTAACAAATTTTTCCTTTACAATTTAGCTAATAAATAAAATTAATGAAAAAAAAGTGTTGCTAACTGAAATCGTGAAGAAAAGTGTTGCTAACGAGAAAAGAAAAGAAAGATTAAACAACGTGTCACTTTTCTGTCAACTACACGAAAAATAAAATTCCTCACTTTCATAATTAGTAGATATACGATGTGATAAAAAAAAAATGAGAGCTCTGCTCATTTACGAGTTACATTGTGTCTTCTCAACACAGGATTATATGATGTGATCGAAAAGAAATAGTCAATTAGGTCGTAGACGTTAAAAAAAAGTAAATTAAGAAAAATATCCACTTTTATAGTTAGTAGATATACCATGTGATCTAATGAAATGATGGGTTCTGAAGGAAATGAAGCTACGACGCATTAATAATGAATATGTCCCTGAAATTCGTATAAGAAACAAATGAAGTGAAAAAGAAAAGCAAATAAACCAAAAACTGTAAAATAATACAAAATACCCATTGTTTTTTTTTTCTGTCTGGAATTAATTTCTTTAAAATTTTTGTGCATTTGTAAATAACAATATGCAGATGAAAATGTGAACAAAAATAAAACAAAAATTAATTCCAAAAAAAATTGAAATTAAGTTTTATAATCGTCATTTGTCAATGTTTTTGGTTTTTTGATTTTTTGATTTTACTTTCTTCTTCGTATTTTGTTTTATTATTTTGCAGTTTTTGATTTATTTGCTTTTATTTTTCATTTCATTTGTTTCTCGTACGAATTTCAGGGACATAATCATTTTTAATTTATTCGCGAAAGCAGTTTCTACTGTTTTACTTCTCTTTGTAGTCGATTATCTTTCGTTTTTAAATGTTACATTCTTATTTCTTGTTATATTTTCAAACAGTCGACAGTCAATTGTTTTTTCTATTGCCTGGAATTATTATTTTTTCAAAACTTTTGTGCACATAGAAATGTGCAAATGCAAATGTGAACAAAAATTAAAAAAAAAATAATAATAAATTCAGGCAGTAAAAGAAAAAAACAATTGACTGTCGTCTTTATTCGTAAAAGCAGTTTCTATTGTTTTATTTCTCTTAGGAATTCGATTATCTTTTGCTTTTGAACGTTGCATTCTTATTTCTTGTTATATTTTCAAATAGGCGACAATCAATTGTTTTTTTTCTACTACTTGGATTTATTTATTTTTTTTTAATTTTGTGTTCGTTTGCATTTACAAAAGAAATCTGCAGATGCAAATGCGAACAAAAATAAAAAAATTTAAAAATCCAGACAGTAAAAAAAAACAATTGACTGTCGTCTTTATTCGTGAAGCTGTTTCTATTGTTTTATTTCCCTTTGTAGTCGATTAACTTTTGTTTTTGAATGTTGCATTCTTATTTCTTGTTATATTTTCAAAAAGACGACAGTCAATTATTTTTTTTCCTACTGCCTGGAATTATTTTTTTTAAATATTTGTGCATTTGCATCTGCAAATAGAAATGTGCAGATGAAAATGCAAGTAAAATAAAAAAAAAAAATTAATTCCAGACAGGGAAAAAACAATCGACTGTCATCTTTTTTCGCTTTCACGAAAAAAGCAGTTTCTATTGTTTTATTTCTGTTAGCAATCGATTATCTTTTGTTTTTGAATGTTACATTCTTATTTATTTTTATATTTTCAAGAAGACTACAGTCAATTGTTTTTTTTTTCACTGTCTGGAATAATTTTCTTTTATGTTTGTGCCCATTTGTATCCGCAAATAAACTCACCCCCCCCCTCCCCATTATTTCCTCGAGTTCGTACGCGAACAGATCCAAACGTGCAGATGCGAATGTGAACAAAAATAAAAAAATTTAAAAATCCAAACAGTGGTCTTTTTTCGTGAAAGCAGTGTTTCTATTGTTTTATTTTTCTTTGTACTCGATCATCTTTTGTTTTTGAATGTTACATTCTTATGTCTTTTTTTATATTTTCAAACACACGACAGTTTATTGTTTTTTTTTTCTATTGCCTCGATTTATTCTTTTTTTTTTAATTTTGTGCACATTTGCATCCGCAAATAGAAATATGCAGATGCAAATGTGAACAAAAATAAAAAAATTAAAAATCCAAGCAGTAAAAAAAAAGTGAAAAAAAAACCAATTGGCTTTATTCGTGAAAGCAGTTTCTATTGTTTCATTTCGCTTTGTAGTCGATTATCTTATTATTGTTTTTGAACGTTACATTCTTATTTTCAAAAAGACGACATTCAACTGTTTTTTGTTCACTGTCTGGAATATATTTTTTGTTATTTTTGTGCACATTTGCATCCGCAAACAGAAATATGCAGATGAAAATGCGAACAAAAATTAAAAAAAAATAATTCCACACAGAGGAAAAAATAATTGACTGTCGTCTTTTTTCCTTAGCAATCGATTACCTTTTGTTTTTGAATGTTACATTCTTATTTATTGTTATATTTTTAAAGACACGACAGTCATTTGTTCTCTTTCCACTGTTTGGAACAATTTATTTTTATTTTTGTGCATATTTGCATCCGCAAATAGAAATGTGCAGATGCAAATGTGACAAAAATAAAAAAAAAATTTAATTCAGGCATTACAAAAAAAAAACAATTGACTGTCGTCTTTATTCGTAAAATCAGTTTCTATTGTTTTATTTCACTTAGCAAACGATATCTTTTGCTCTTGAATGTTACATTCTTTTTTCTTGTTATATTTTCAAGTAGACCACAGTCAATTGTTTTTTTCTACTACCTGGAATTATTGTTTTTTAAATTTTTGTGGACATTTGCAAATTCCAGACACTAAAAAAAAAAAAAAAATTGTCTGTCGTCTTTATTTATGGAAGTAATTTGTATTGTTTTATTTCTCTTTGTAGTCGATCATCTTTTGTTCTTGAATGTTACATTCTTATGTCTTGTTATATTTTCAAACACATGACAGTCAATTGTTTCTTTCTCTACTGCCTGGATTTATTCTTTTTTTTTTTTTTAATTTTGTGCCCATTTGCATTTGCAAGTGTAAATGTGCAGATGCAAAATAAAAAATTCAAAAATTCCAGACAGCAAAAAAAAACAAGTGACTATCGATTTTATCCGTGAAAGTAATGTCTATTGCTTTATTTCTCTTTGAAGTCGATCATCTTTTGTTTTTAAATGTTACATTATTATTTCTAGTTATATTTTCGAAAAAGACGACAGTCAATTGTTTTTTCTTGCCACTGTCTGGAATTAATTCTTTTTTAAATTTTGTGCATTTGCATCTGCAAATAGAAACGTGCATAAAAAAGATTCCAGACAGTGGCAGATAAAATTGTAGTTTCGAATGTGGTAGTTGAACGAAATCCTTGGTGCAGGTAATATAAAAAAAACTGAAAAAAGAGAGAAACAAAAGACGATCGAGGAAATATTTGTGAAACATCCCCGCGGAAATATGTAAAATAATAAAAAATAAAAAGTGTCGATTGAAAATATGTTGGTGCAAGTAAAAAAAAACGAAAAAAAAAAAACAAAAGGCAAATTGTTTATGCGAACACCAACTTCTGTGAAACTGTTTCCAAATTAATTACGCTTTCGAGTTTTTGAAAACCAAGTATAGGTGGCGCTAGTATTCTTTGGCAAATTTAGAAAATACCTCCTGTTTTTTTTTTCTTTTTGTCAAAATTTCTGATTTTAATTCCCAATATTTCTTCTGCTTGATTTTCGAAAGTCCAATTTTATTGATTAATCGAAAAATAAATAACCGAGAATAATTTTCACAATATAAAACAATTGCTTTCAGAAAAAGAAGAACATTTGCTTTTCCTGCTGTTCCTGCGAAACGAACAACGGCGAAAACGAAATTTAATTCGACGTAATTTCTAAACAATTGACTAACGTTTTCGAATGTTGCGTAAAACATCTGCAGATTTCTATTGTTTGATTGCTTATCGCGATCAATTATTTTGTTTCAGACTTTGATTTGATTTGACTTTGCCTTGTACTTTTTGTTTGAGCAAAACTTTATAACGAAGCTTCAAGATAAACAGCGCCATCTGTTGACGACTTCGGATTAAACTGAGGACCAGCACCACGCCAGCGAAGTGTTAAAAGTCAAGATCAATTAACAAAAAAAAAAACATTTTCAAAAAATGGGGAAAATTAAAAAAGAATTGGAATTTCGAGAATCGAGGTTCGAGAATGTCAAAGTTCAAGGTCAACGCAACTCAACCCAAATTTAAGAAAAAATAGAGTTGCGAAAATTGATGTTTGAAAATGTCGAGAGTCAAGGTCAAACCAGAAGAAAGGCAAAAAAATTGGGGAAGAAATAAAAAAAATGGAATTTCGAAAATCGAGATTCGAGAATGTCTAAAGTCAAGCGAAAGAAAATGCAAAAAATTGTTAAATTAAAAAAAAAAAATTACAATTTCGAGACCTAAGGTTTTAACCCAAAAAACTGGGGAAAGAAAAAGTGTTCGCTTTTATAGATGGTAGATATACCGTGTGATCAAAAGAAATGCTCATTTTAAGCTCCAACCTCGTTAGTTATGGAAGTCACTAGACAATTGGTCAAGTAAGCCACTGGGAGAGGAAGACATTCGAATATCTCCTCAAATAAATTTTGAAACACGCCATTAAACATCAAGTCACGTCTGCAGAATTCTGAATATTTGAAAAGCGAGTAAAAACGTGAACGCGAACTTATAGGGCGTCCAAAAAAAAAACACCCATCGAACAAGTAGCAGACGTTCGCGTTCGGATGGCCCCCCCGAAAAAAGCGGCGCAAAAACCGAAAGGAAAAGAGGTAATCAGATCTTACGTTGAGCTCTGCCCCCGCCGTGGCGAAGTATCTGAAGGGCGGCGTTCTCCCTTTAATATACTGGAAGATTTTATTGCCACCTTTCTGCCATTCCACTTTGTAGAGTTGTTCTGGTGACACGCTGTGATCGCAAGTCATCACCACGTCGCCCCCTTTCAAGGCGTATCTCGGCATTATGAGATCTAATCTTTCGATAGTGGCGACAGTACCTGCAACAACACATTGACGTTCGGTTAATCAATAGGGCGAGAGAGGAGAGACAGCTTTTATGCTGTCATGAAAACGTCAAGGGCGGATGGGGGGAGGGGGTTCTCATACACACGTCGATGAAAAATAAGAAATAAATGAAGCCCCTTACTTTAATACATAACTTTCATATTGTTAAGAAAAAAATTGTTTTTGATCACTCTGTGGATTTACGTTTTATAATCAAATGATTGTAGTGATTCAAAGGATCGTTGAAACAAAAGTTTTCAACAGACAAGGAACTAATTATATTCTTTTGCAAAACAAAAGAAACGATTCTTTTCATAAAGCTCGGCCTCGGTGATTTGGTTAAGATGAAAGTGAACATTTAAATAACGAACTGTAGGTAGGAGCAAGTTTAAAATATGCGCGAAAACATTTTATATGCATGACGGGAATAAATTCAGCCCTCGTTTCGCCCCTTAAAGCCGTCATATAAGCACATTATGCAACGTTATTAGTCCCGCCGAGCTTTTAAAATTTTTAAACTATGCCGCCCCTAATTAAACACACACGCCCCGCAAACTTGCAATTAAAATCTCCATTAAAGACTTCGGAACTCAGGAAAACATCGGCGACGTTAATTTTTAAACGCCATCCCGCGGCGGTGCGCGTACTAAAAATCGTTGCGCGAGCGCCAGATTTGCATAATTCAGGGATCTCGGCGTTGATGCGCTTTTTTTGTGCACTTTTGTGCTGGAAATCTGAATATGATTTTGTAAACGGGAATTCGATTTGCATATACATAATAAGCCGACGTCGGATTCTCGTATTCAAACCGAACACAATCTCAAAAGCTCGCGAGTATTCTCAGAACCATCCCTCCGAGCTTTTGATTGCATTGTTAACGAGCTTTTTTCAAAAGGACTGAAAACGTTAAGAGGGGGATTTGAATTGGTAGTTATATTTACGAGACATCAAAACAATATTTCTCCACTTAACAATAATAAACCGAAACGAAACGAGACTATAAAACACTTTATTTTACTTCCCCCAACCAAATTACTCGGCTTATTAATTAATTAACGTTGAGTGGTTCTCAAACTAAATAGTGATCAAATGCATGTACATACTCGTGCCATCATTAATTAAATTGAAATTACCTTAAAAAAAAAAGAAAAACTTCCCTTATTAAAGGAAGCTCTGGATTTAATTAAGGCATGTCCCCATTCTCTGTGGCGCGGGCGACACAAAAACCTTAATAAATCAGAACGCGTCGCCGCTCTAAACTTTAAATATAAAGAAAACAGAAGTTTCCCTAAGCAAAACATTAAAGTTTCCCTGCATCTCATTGCCTTAATTCACGCGCTGCACTGTAGAGCGCGCCCCGTTAATTGATCTCGAGTTCGTCACACGGCAAGTTCTAAAACGGCTTCCAAGGTAATTGCGCGCTTCCTCCCTTAAAGTGATTACCTGTAGCACGGCTGATCGCCAAGGCCGTCAGGTGCTTCAAATAATTGAAAACTACTTTCTTTCAGAAGTGGGATAACGAAAGTCGTAAGGTGTATTGGGCGGGGCTTAATTAATTGAGTGGGAGGTGCGTTACTTTACATTTTTTTGTTATCAAGATCTGCTACAGAACTGTGAGGTGAAAAAAGAAAGTCAAGCAAGCAAAGTTCGTGGCCATCACTTGTGAATTGGCGGGGCTTAATGAATTGAGCGGGAGGGGCCTTAAATAAAACCATCGCTATACATGTGTTTGTTAAGATAACCTACTAATGAATTGTACGGTGAAAAAAGAAAGAGGGATGTGGGCGGGGCTTAAATAGTCGAATGGGAGGGGCCTTAAAAACAGCTGTTACTTCATATTTGCTTGTTATCAAAATCGGTTATCAAAAGAATTGAAAGAAGAAAGTCGTAAGATGGCGGGGGAGGTCGAGTAAAGGCCATTAAAATAGTTACATTTGTGATATGGGCGGGACTTAAACAGTTGAGAGAGGCAGGAGTTAAACATAACTGCCTTTATTATCAAAAAAATTCCATTGTTAAAAAAGAAAGTCGCAAAAGAAGGAGCTAGGCAATGATATGGGCGGGGCTTAAATAGTTGAATGGGAGGGACCTTAAATACAACGTTATTTTACATTTGCGCTATGTGGGCGGGGCTTAAAAAGTTGGTCAGGTTCATGGGAGGTGCGTTAAATGCAACCGTATATTTCTTTATTATTAAAATTATTAAATTCGCTAAAGACTGTACGGTGGAAATAAGGAAGTCGCAGGGTAAAAGGACGAGCAAAGGAGACTATCAAAAACATAAAAAAAAAGAAACTCATTAGCCGAGAGGCAAGCAAAGAAGTATGTATATTTCTTGGCCATCAGAAACAGTTAGACTTGTGAATTGGCGGGGCTTAATGAATTGAGTGGGAGGGGCCTTAAATAAAACCGTCACTATACATGTGCTTAAGAAAATCTACTAAAGAACTGCAGGGTAAAAAAAGAAAGTCGTAAGGTGGGGGGTTCGGGTAAAGGCCATTAAAATAGTTACATTTGTGATATGGGCGGGACTTAAACAGATGAGAGAAGCAGAAGTTAAACATAACTGCCTTTGTTATCAAAAAAATTGCATTGTGAAAAAAAAGGGTTAGGCAAAGATGTGGGCAGGGCTTAAATCGTTGAGTGGGAGGGACCTTAAATACAATTGTTACTATACATTTGCGTTATGTGGGCGGGGCTTAAAAAGCTAGTCAGGTAAATGGGAGGTGCGTTAAATGCAACTCCTTTATTATTAAAATCTTCAAAAGACGACGGTAAAAAAAAGTCGAAGGATGAGGGGCCGGACAAAGAAGTTTGTTATTTTGGCCGAAACATGTTATGTGGGCGGGGCTTAAAAAGTTTGACAAGTAGTAAAAGGTCCGCCTTTTTACATTTTTTTTAATATAAAAATTTCCGTCTTGGCCACTAAAAACAATCACACATGTGACATGGGCGGGGTTTAAGTAGTTGAGTGGGAGGGGCGTTAAATACAACGGTTACTTTAGAATCTGCTAAAGAATATTTATTTGATTGACAATAAATACAAAAGGTAGTAATAAATTCAGGTACATGTGATGAAAATGATATTTTTGGAAAAAGTGTTTGAAGCATATGCGTTCAGAGTAGGTAGACCATGTTAGGGTGACATTTTTGTTGGTACTTGTCAGAAATTTGATTGACGTTCGTTCGAATTTTGTGGTTACGTTTTTGAAAACTGCCACTGCCAATGTTGCCAGTTCAACTGTGCTGTACAAAGTATTCCATGAAAACGAGAAACATCGTCTCGAACAAACGTTTAATGGTGAGGTGTGTTGTTTGCGTGTTCTTAGTCAACAATTGTGTCACAAAGCGAAGAAGTGTTTCTTTATTAACAAATATAACTCCAGATATGAAAATAAACAATAATAACAGAATATTTGTTTGTGTTTTTATAGAATCTTGTGCACAGTGGTGTGGCTAAATGGATCTTGCTACTTGTGCAGCCCTTCACAAGGTTCGGTGGACCTCTTGTCCTATCAGATGTACATTTTGTTGTTTGTTGCACGCATGTGCCTCAACTACTTCACAAAAGAGAGGCTCCCTTCGACAATACCTAAACGTCTCCCGTGTCTGGTGTTCAAATGAAAATTTTATTTGTGTTGTCACGTGTGCCCCTACCTTGAAGCGTCGTCCATGTCGTTGTTTGAAAAAGGATATAAGTATTCAGCATCCAAAAACGTTCTTTCTCAATGAAAATACCTCGTACTAGATAACCTTTTTGATTAAAATTTCTTCTTTACTTGTTGCGGAGGTCGAGGCAGAAATTCTCACGATGGTCGAAGCAGGAATTCCCACGATCGGCCGAAGCAGTCCACGATGGTCGAAACAGGAATGCTCATGATGGTCGAAGCAGGAATTCTCATGATGGTCGAAGCAGGAATGCCCCAAATCGCGGAGCGCTCGCCTTATATAGCGCTTTTCGTTGTTTATTTTCCCGTTGTCTTGGTTACCGGAACATCCGCGTCCTGATCTAGTTACATACTAGATTTGAGTTGGTAACCAAAACGTCACGTTTGACAATTAGCGTTTTACCTTAAATATGACTACATTTCATTGAAATTAAAGTAAAAATTGAACTAAAAATGAAACAACAACAATAGATAACGATCTAAAATACAAATAACTTATCCAAAAATATTTCTCAACAAAACAAACTTAACCTATAATAATAATAATATCCTATTCTCTTATTCTCTACACTTTGTCTTTTTTAGCCTTTTCATGTAAGTGTTCGTCACATAATTTTTGGTAATCGATCAAGAAGTCTGGCACTTGTTCCCATCTATGACGTATTCTTCGGCCGTCTTCCAAATATATGAGTCTTTTCTTGTTTTTGGGCGGCTTCTTCTCGTCTACTGGATAGTGTGACGTATTCTTCGGCCGTCTTCCAAATATATGAGTCTTTTCTTGTTTTTGGGCGGCTTCTTCCCGTCTACTGGATAGTGTGATGTCGTTAGTGGCCCCCGGAACGAGCCAAACCTCTGTTGCATAGCTTCTACAAAATTCCAGTGCTTGATCGTCCACTCAAATTGGTCGTTGGGACACTTCCCTTGTTAGTAGAATGCAACAGCAGCTCCCATTTACAAACACAATAGACCATTTAAAATTCATATTCCAGAAATTATTTTCTCAGTAAAGCATTCGTAAATATTGCATTTTTTTTTCTTCCCACCGAACACATCACAGTAATTTCAGAATAATATACTACCTGTGCGATAGAATGTAAAATGATATTCTGAAACGCCGACAGTTCTCATTTTCCGACTTCATCCCCTTGTTCTCCGCCGCCTTCGGCTTCCTACCACCCTAGTTGCAAGAGGAAGAAAACGCACCACCCATATTATTTCTAACTTCTCTCGTTCGAAATAAACTCTGTACGTCCAGCTTTTAATGCCGAACTAAGTTACGGCAGTCTTATCGTCTTTGTAAGTGTATCCGACACTGTCCTAGTTTAAACCGGCCGTAAATCACACAGGAAAACTCCAAGGGAATTCAGCTGCCCTCTCCTTAATCAACGAACCCCCCCGTCATACACTCGGCGCAGAATAATTAATTTAATTTCGATTCCGCTGTTGTAATACTAATTACATCGAAGAAGGAAAAAAAAGGGTTTCGTTATAAAAGCCCCTGGAGTTTTACAGTCAATTGGCGCTTATTTTTTTTTTTCCTTCTTTTTTTTATAAAGATATTAACGATGGCAGGCGAGCTTTTAATTAAGTCTCGTCTTCGACGCGCTTAAAATGTTTACATCGATCTTAATCGGGCGTGAAGGTGGGCTTTTTCCGATGAAACTTTCAAATGCACCCGCGTCGGGCCCGAAAGAATCAGAGGGGCGCAGAATTTTAATTAATGGCGAGACCGGCAATAAATAAATTTGTCAGGGCGTTCCGATTTAATTATGCGACGGGAGCTGAAAGCGAGCGGATTAGTTTTTCTTTCTAAGTTTTTAGAATAAAAGTTTGGGCAGTGATTAAGCGCACTTGCCGGTGTTGCCAGTGCTGTTACTTTCGAGTATTAATTTTCATCTGATTAACGTTGTAATTTTTTACATGTGTGCCGCTCTACTCTTTTTGAACTGTCAATAGGTTGTCAGTCAATTGGAACTAATTACCTTCTGTCCGTATTCATAAAGCTTCCTTGAGGCTTCCTTCAATAAGGGACCCCTTAGAATGGGTACCTGTCTGGCTACAATCCCATTCTAAGGGTTCCCACGTTGAAGGGAACCTCAAGGAAGCACCATGAATACGAACATTACTGTGCAGTAAAGTAACATCATCCACATTGCTGCAGCACATTTTGGATAACATGAAACGTCGTGCCTGCAATAAAATGGTCACCATTTCGAACATTTTTGAAGTGTAGTTTGAGGATATGTATCATAGCAAGTGTCCTTATTTTTGTAAAGAAACCAAAATAATTATCTTGTCCTAAACGTCAGTTAATTAACTACAAATGTCACTTATAATCTTCAATCATTCAAATAGTTGAATAGAGTACATAATAATTTATGATCACATGTTATTATAATAAATTGTTCAGGCCTAAAACGAAGATTAATTATTATGTAACACCCGCATTTCGGGATTATTATTATTTAAGTGGCGTAAAATTTCGCCTTCCACACATTCCAACTTCACGCGGGGACTCCCCTCGTCACCCAGGTAGTGTTCCTAAAGGCTTTATGAGAGCTCTCTCCCTTACGTCACGTGTGCCATATCTCTTCTCCGGCTCGAGCACATCATTATAGCTAAGCATTTGAAATTTCGTTCCGCCACCATCCGTTATTATTTTCCTCCTCCGTGGTTATTTTCAAATGTGACGTCAGACCGCAGCTTCTGAACGTGCTCCAAACATAATGTGCTAGGCAAAGATTTGCGCCTCGGCTGTTTACTTATCATACACCTGCCTGCTACTAGCGGGAACTAGTTCCTCCCCCGTTTTCAATTTATCACTGCCATGACAGCTTTTAAAGTGTTCTATTCATACCTAATTATTGAATTCAGAAAAGATAGAAATCGTTAGTGAAATTCTTCTATGTGTCTCGTTGGTCATTTGTTTTTAATTTGTACGCACGGAATTTGGAAAAATCCACCAAGGGGACGCTTTTTCAATCCAGTTGAGTTGGACAACATCCTGTTGAAGACCTGATTATTATTATTATATATACAGTCTTCGAGATCTCTGTTGATTTGATTAAGTATTCGTATCAGGGGGAGTTCTTTTTTAATTTGAAAGAAGCTTTAATTACTTTCCAATAGGGGGCGCATTAAAAATATTCGTGTCAAAATTAAAAACTGTTTCCCAGAGAATGCAAAAGTATTGATTGATTAACGCTGTTCGAAAAAAAACAAGAAATGACGGTCTTAAGTGATGTCGCTTTCTAAGTTCCTTTCTTAATTCTGACCGAATTCAGAATAAGGTTGCAACAATGTCGAGAAAAAAGTAACATCCGTTCACGATCTTTTTAGATTCAGAGTAGGCCATGTTAGGGTGACAGAAAACCAAATCTCCTACAAAAGAAAAAAAAACAAAAGAATAAACTATAACAAATCGCCTACAAAAAAAAAAACAAAAGAAGAAACTATATGAAATGTGAATTGTTTCATGAAAAGTTAACGTCATTTGTGACATCAAAAAGAACAAAGAAAAAACAACAAAAAAAAGTAATCCTTAAGAAAAAAAAAACAAAAAGAAACTGTGATAAGAAAAGGAACAAAAAAAAAACAATGAAACGCAAAAAAATAAACGAAAACTTGATTTGATTTTCAACAATGAGAATCAAGACTTATCAGAGAAACAAAAGAAGAAACAATGGTAAACGTAAAGAGGCAGTTAATAAAAAACAAAAGAAGATCGACGTTTCTACAGCGGGTGTAAAAATCGAATCGCCTACAAAATAAAAACAAAAGACGAAACTATATGAAGTGCAAATAAAAAGTGAAAAACTAAAAATAAAGGAAAAATCAGAGGAATCAAAACAATTGAAAAACAAATACCAAAAAGGAAATGACAAAAATGAAAAGCGAAAGGAAGACGAATAAAGAAAAATGAAAATGAAAGTGAATTGAAAGTGGAAACAAAAACTGAAGAAAATAAATCAAAAACGAAAACAGAAATCAAATAAAAAATCAAAAATTAAAAGTAAAGAAAAAATCAAAGAAGCCAAAACAATTCTTTCAAAAAAAAAAACTAAAACAAAAAATAATTCTTTCAAAAAAAAGGTGAGAAATGTCATTACTGTCAAAAGAAACAAAAAAAAAACAAATGAAATGCAAAGAATAAATGAAAGCTTGACTTGATTTTCAAAATTTCTTTAACCGAAGAAAAAACATAGAAAAATAAATAAGAAACCATAAAAAACGCAAACAAATACGCCGTGAACAAAAAAACAAAAGAAGATCGGCGGGGTATAAAGAAAACCAAATCGCCAACAAAAAAAAAACAAAAACAAAAGAATAAACCATAACAAATCGCCTACAAAAAGAAAAAAAACAAAAGAAAAAACTATAATAAATCGCCTACAAAAAGAAAAAAAAACAAAAGAAAAAACTATAACAAATTTCCTACAAACAAAAAAAAAAGAAAAAAAGAAACTATATCAAATGTCAATTGGATCATGAAAAGTTCATGTCATTTGTGACATTAACGTGTCAAAAAGAACAAAGGAAAAACAAAAAAAGTAATCCTTTAAAAAACAAAAAGAAACTGTGACAAAAAAGGATCAAGAAGACAATGAAATGCAAAAAAAAATAAATGATAGCTTGATTTGATTTTCAAAATTTGAACAATGAGAATCGAGACTTATCAAAAAAATAAAAGAAGAAACAATAGTAAACGTAAAGAGGCAGTTATTAAAAAAACAAAAGAAGATCGACGTTTCTACAGCGGGTGTAAAAATCAAATCGCCCACAAAATAAAAACAAAAGAAGAAACTATATGAAGTGCAAATAAAAAATGAAAAACTAGAAATCAAAATAAATGAAAAACAAATACCAAAAAAAAATGACAAAAATGAAAAGCGAAAGGGGGGTAAATAAAAAGTAAACTGAAAGTTGAAATAAAACTGAAGAAAATAAATCGAAAACCATAACAGAAAGCAAATAAAAAACGAAACGAGACGAGTAAAAACAAGAAGGAAAAATTAAAATGAAAAAAAGAAAAACAAAAGATCAAAAGGAAAATGAAAAACCAGCAAACTCTCCAAAGAATAAAAAGTTTTCGCCAAAACATCAAAAACTTTCAAAAATCAGCAGATCTGGCGAAATGTCACCAAGTCTGGCAACCCCGCTGGACAGTCACAAGAAAATGACTTGCCTTGACTTTCAACAACGCCATCTGTTGAAACTTGCCGATGGCCCGAAGAATATTCATGGGAGAATGGTGGCTGTGTATGGAGAAAATAGCCAGCCCCATTTTTAAAGTCAAACATAGGCGGCTCAAATGGGGTAAAGACAGGGGCGGATCATTAACTATGGGGGCCCTGAACCACTAATGTTTGGGGGCCTACCCAATTAACACAAATTAACCCAGGATTGGGTTAATTGTGGTGATTCATTCGCCAATTTGTCGTAAAACTTTTTTTATCTTTCTTTTAAATATGAGAAATTATAGACAACAGACATCGAAGAACTTTTTTATTTTATTTGATGCACTTGGATGGTACAGCTGTTTTTGGAAGTGTTGCTGAAAATGAATACAATATGAATCAAACCTAAAAAATGGCAGCTTTAATTTTCTTTTTTTGTGTTCATTTTGAAATGAAAAATATTTTTCTAAATTACTCAAAATTGGTACACGCTACTGATTTAGAATTTCTACTACACTTTTTCCAATTGTAATTAAGAATTCGTCAAAAATAAAAGAAGATCGACCAAAAAGCAAAAGAAGATCGACGTTTCTACAGCGGATGTAACAATCAAATCGCCTACAAAATAAAAACAAAAGAAGAAACTATATGAAGTGCATGTAAAAAGTGAAAAACTAAAAATAAAGGAAAAATCAGAGAAATCAAAACAAATGAGAAACAAATACCAAAAAGGAAATGACAAAAATGAAAAGCGAAAGGAAGACGAATAAAAAAAATGAAAATGAAAGTAAATTGAAAGTGGAAACAAAACTGAAGAAAATAAATCAAAAACCAAAACAGAAATAAAAAATCAAAAATTAAAAGTAAAGGAAAAATTAAAGAAGCCAAAACAATTCTTTCAAAAAAAAAACTAAAAAAAGAAAATAATTCTTTCCAAAAAACGATGAGAAATGTCATTAGTGTCAAAAGGAACAAAAAAAAACAATGAAATGCAAAGAATAAATGAAAGCTTGACTTGATTTCCAAAATTTTGTTAACTGTAGACGAACAATTAAAAACAAAACTTATAGAGAAATAAATAAGAAACCATAATAAACACAAACAAATACTCTGTGAACAAAAAACAAAAGAAGATCGGCGGGGTGTAAAGAAAACCATCACTTACAAAAGAAAAAAAAAACAAAAGAAGAAACAATAACAAATTGCCTCTAAAAGAAAAAAGCAAGAAGAAACTATAATAACAAAGTGCCTACAAGAAAAAAACAAAAGAAGAAGCTCTATGAAATATCAACATGAACAAAGGAAAAACAACAAAAAAAATAATCCTTCAAAAAAAAACAAAAAGAAACTGTGATAAAAAAAGGAACAAAAAAACATCGAAACGCAAAAAAATAAATGAAAGCTTGATTTGATTTTCAACAATGAGAATCAAGACTTATCAAAAAAAAAAAAAACAAAAGAAGAAACAATAACATACGTAAAGACGAAGTTAATAAAAAAACAAAAGAAGATCGACGTTTCTACAGCGGGTCTATAGCGGGTGTGAAAATCAAATCGCCTACAAAATAAGAACAAAAGAAGAAACTATATGAAGTGCAAATAAAAAGTGAAAAACTAAAAGTAAAGGAAAAATCAGAGAAACCAAAACAATTATTTCAAAAAAAAAACTAAAACAAAAAATAATTCTTTCAAAAAAGCGACGAGAAATGTCATTAGTGTCAAAAGGAACAAAAAAAAACAATGAAATGCAAAGAATAAATGAAAGCTTGACTTGATTTTCAAAATTTCTTTAACCGAAGATGAATAATTAAAATCAAAACTTATAGAAAAATAAATAAAAAAACCATAAAAACATAAACAAATACGCTGTGAACAAAAAACGAAAGAAGATCGGCGGGGTATAAAGAAAACTAAATCTCCACCAAAAAAAAAAAACAAAAGAAGAAATTATATGAAGTGCAAATAAAAAATGCAGTGCCGGAGCTTGATTTTGGGATAATTTTTTAATTAATTATAAACTAGAAGGATTTTTTTTAAACATCTTTCCCATACTCTCGGACATCGATTCTTTTAGTGGTATCATTTTGTCGGTCTATTTCAGACTCACCCTGTATACAGTTAAAATGCAAAAAGGTTTTGTAACAAACATCAAACATAAATAAAAAATAAACTGTATTAAGTATTACTTTTAGTAAAAATAAAATAAATAAAACATTCTAGGAATTATACATATGATATATTAACGGCATTTAAAGTGTAACTCTTCGACATTTTTGCGCAGCAAATTCTTTTATTTGATCATCGCATTGTAATTCTTTGGTTAAATCACAGTTTATGGAAAGAATTGATAAATAATTTAATCTTTCATTCGCCATTGTTGTTCTATATTTGTTTTCATCCAAGAGAAGGATCGCTTCGCCTCACAGCTAGTGATTGGTAACGACCAATTTTTTTTTAATTGTATAGCAATTCGGAAAAAGTCGATTTTGACTTCCATCAAAATACATGCGTAACTTAACGAAAAAAAGCATAGTCCTCTAGAGTTTAAAAAGGTCGTGATTGGAGTATATTTGTAAAGCTGCTCGCAAAATCTTATAAAAATGTAATCATTCTGAAAAACAAGACACAAGTTACATCTACTGCAGCAATGAATCTCTTTATGTAAATAGTGCAGCTGTGCAACCTTGGCATTGTTTACTAATCTCACATTTCATAAATGCAGGTGTGCAACCCAAAAATGCATGCATATCCTACATTTTTTGGCGAGCATAGTACATGTAAAAAGTGAGCAACAAGAAATCAGATTAGAGTGGGCGGTGCAAAGGAAATTTATGTCTGTGATTAATTAAATTAATTAATCGAAGACATTCATGAACTGTCAGATAGTCTGACGCCGCGTTGATCACAGACATACATTTTTCTTCCACCGCCTACTCCAATCTGATTTTTTGTTGCTCACATGTTACATAGATTAAATAAAATTATTATTATTAATATTATTTTTATGTTTGTCAAAAACAATAAATCAAAAGACCATTGATTTTTTTTAAAGTAATGATACTCAAGGAAACGGTCGCTTTTTTTCAGTTATAGTTAAAAAAACGCAGAAAACAAGAAACTACCGACTAAGCATATTGTAAGAGAACTGATATTTTCATTTCTCATCGAAAAAATAAAATAAAATAAACAAAAGACGATCGCCTTTCGCATTTTACAGTGTTTTGAACGAAAAACAAAAAAAAAAGAAGATATTTCGTACGATTTGTGCCATCATTCAAAAAAGTCACTTCTGTAATTTTGTTTTCACTAAAGAAAAACACAGAAGATATACAGTAGTGACTAAGTATATATGTATATATGTATTGTAAAAGAATTTCGAAAAAAGGAATAAACAAAAGACTTTCGCCTTTCGTCTTTCACATTTTCTGTATTTTTTTCGATTAAAAATAAAGACATTTTTTCTGTCACTTTTGTCATCATTTTTTTCTTTTTACTGAAACACTAAAAACATAAAACAAAAGACCATCGACTGAGTATATTGTAGGAAAACTTCGATTTGTGTTTTCACTAAAAGAGAAACGCAGAAAACAAAAGACTGCCGACTAAGTACATATATGAAAGACTAAAAATATAAAACAAAAGATTATCTACTGAGTATATTGTAAGAAAACTTCGATTTTAATTTTTCATCGAGAAAAAACATGAAAATAAACAAAAGACTATCGCCCTTCACAATTCCCTTTATTTCTCGATTAAAAACAAAAGAATCTTGTGTTTTCAGTAAAAGAGAAACGCAGAAAACAAAAGACTACCGACTAAGTATAAATATGAAACAAAAGACTATCGACTGAGTATATTGTAAGAAATCTTCGATTTTTATATTTCTTCGGAAAAAATGAAAATAAACAAAAGAATACCGCTTTCCACAATAATTAAAATAAACAAAAGACAACCGCCCTTCAAAATTCCCTATATTTCTCGATTAAAAACAAAAGAATCTCGTGTTTTGGCTAAAAGAAAAAAAAAACAAAAGACTTCCGACTAAATATATATACATATACAAGAAAGGCTAAAAACATAAAACAAAAGACTATCGACTGAGCACATTTTTCATCGGAAAAAGAATTGAAATAAACAAAAGACAACCGCCGTTCACAATTCCCTATATTTCTTGATTAAAAACAAAAAAATCTCGTGTTTTCGCTAAAAGAGAAACGCAGAATACAAAAGACTACCGACTAAGAATATATACGAGACTAAAAATATAAAACAAAATACTATCGACTGAGTATATTGTAAGAAAACTTCGATTTTCATTTTTCATCGAAAAAAAAAATTAAAATAAACAAAAGACAACCGACCTTCACAATTCCCCATATTTCTCGATTAAAAACAAAAGAATCTCGTGTTTTCACTAAAGCAGAAACGCAGAAAACAAAAGACTATCCACTAGGTATGTATATGAAAGACTAAAAATATAAAACAAAAGATTATCGACTGAGTATATTGTAAGAAAACTTCAATTTTCATTTTTCATCAAAAAAAACAAAAGAATCTCGTGTTTTCACTAAAAGAGAAACGCAGAAAACAAAAGACTGACTATAATGTAAGAAAACTTCTATTTTCATTTTTCATCGACAAAAAAAAAAACTAAAATAAACAAAAGACAACCACCCTTCGCAATTCCCCGTATTTCTCAATTAAAAACAAAAGAATCTCGTGTTTTCACTAACGCAGAAACGCAGAAAACAAAAGACTCCCCACTAGGTATGTATATGAAAGACTAAAAACATAAAACAAAAGACTATCGACTGAGTCTATTGTAGGAAAACTTCTATTTTCATTTTTCTTCGACAAAAAAATATTAAAATAAACAAAAGACAACCGACCTTCACAATTCCCCCATATTTCTCGATCAAAAACAAAAGAATCTCGCGTTTTCACTAAAAGAGAAACGCAGAGGACAAAAGACTACCGACTAAGTATATACATACATATATCAAAGACTAAAAACATAAAACAAAAGATTATCGACAGAGTATATTGTAAGAAAACTTCGATTTTCATTTTTCATCGACAAAAAAAAAAAATTAAAATAAACAAAAGACAACCGCCCTTCACAATTCCCCATATTTTTCGATTAAAAACAAAAGAACTTCCTGCTTTCACTAAAAGAGAAACGCAGAAAACAAAAGACTACCCACTAGGTATGTTTTTGAAAGACTAAAAACATAAAACAAAAGACTATCGACAGAGTATATTTTTCATCGGAAAAAAATTAAAATAAACAAAAAACAACCGCCCTTCACAATTTCTCGATATTTCTTGATTAAAAACAAAAGAATCTCGTGTTTTCACTAAAAGAGAAACGCAGAAAACAAAAGACTACCCACTAGGTATAGATATACATATATATGAAAGACTAAAAACATAAAACAAAAGACTATCGACTGAGTATATTGTAAGAAATCTTCGACTTTCATTTTTCATCAACAAAAAAAGAATTAAAATAAACAAAAGACAACCGCCCTTCACAACTGTTTATAGTAAGAAAACTTCGATTTTCATTTTTCATCGAAAAAAAAAAATTAAATAAACAAAAAGCAACCACCCTTCACAATTCCCCATATTTTTCGATTAAAAACAAAAGAATCTTGTGCTTTCACTAAAAGAGAAACGCAGAAAACAAAATACTACCGACTAAGTATATACATGAAAGACTAAAAACATAAAACAAAAGACTAATCGACTAAGTACATTGTAGGAAAACTTCGATTTTCATTTTTCATCGAAAGAAAAATTGAACTAAAGACTGCCTGTATTTTTCAATTAAAAATTTTTTAAACGTTTTCTTTAATTTTTTTTCACAAGAAATAAAAAACAAAAGACTACCGACTAACAATAAATAAGTAGATTAATTTTCGCAAATATGTCACAAATTTTCTGACCTGTAATTTTATGTGAGTAACAAAATCGCAGCAGTTTCGCTGCTTCTTAAGCTACCACACACTAGATGGCCAGTGCGGACAATTAGCGTCTTAGCGCAAACTTGTAAAATTTTACTGCAAAGTAGGCTGGATTGTAATGGTGACCCCGAGCATCCTCTGTATAACTATTTCGGCCCTAATTTGTACCGCATCAGCAGAAGAGTAGCTCGAGAACTCCTTCGCAAGCCCCACCGACCATCAACAAGACGAAATTGCACTAATTTATTTTTAAAGACAATGTTTGCATTATCTTTCTTTTCCTTGAATTTAAAACAGACAAAAGACGATCGATTGCATTACGGGTACGATTTTTTTCAATATTGGAAAATTGGAAAAAGAAAAAAAATGTGTTAAATTTACTAAAATGTTCGCATTAATTAAAAAAAAATTAAAATCCAGTTTTTCGTATTTCTCTTTTTCCTTATTAAAAGGCAAGAGAAACAAATGACAACAAATTCCGTTATTTTTGGAGAAGGAAGTGGGAAACAAAAGTCAATTGCTCCATTGTAAAGGAAAATATTTTCCAAAGTTTGTTATTGTTTTCATTCTGAGTTGTTTTATTTAAGAGAAACTGTTTGTTTCCGTGTTATTTTTAGCACAGTAAAACTGCAGTACTCCCCCCCTCCCACCATCGCATAAATTTCATCGCCCGCGCAAATAGAATTCAGAAGATAAATTCGGAATTTGTGCTGCAAGGGAAAAGAAAAGTCTTTGATCGTTCATCTTGCGGCGGCTTTTGTGGTCCGAGCTCGAGCTTTTCCGATCCTACGAAGAGGGCTTTTAATTAAATTTATTGAAAATCATTTCGCCCCCTTCTGTCTCAGTTCATCACCATCGTCATCCGCGGAGATAGGAAATCGAACTTTCTAACAATAATAAGATTTTCAATGGATGGGGAATATTTTCGATAAATTTTCAATTCTTTGTGTACAGTCATGGAGATAAATACTAAATCAATTTTACATCAAAACAATTTAATTAAAAAAATCTTTAATTTGAAACTTTCCCTGTTGCTCGTGCTTTGTCCATCGCTATACTCACATACACTTGTAACGTGTACATCTGCGGTACGTATCGATTTTTCTTTTTTTGCTTTCGCTGCAGCTAATAATAATTCTTACGGTACTTTATTAACATTTTCATTACTAAAATTGAGCCGTAGAAATAAATTTTCGCCTTAAACTTTTTTTTTTTACAAAGTCCTCGCCTGGCCGTTCCAACAAAACACGCAAATGTTTATCACAACATCAAACGTGTTATTACACGGCGCAGTACGGCCGTTACTAACGTAAAATAAAGTCGATTACCTGCGCCCTAAACATAGCCCTTTATTACACCGTGAATAAATAAAAGCGAACCCGGACTCAATTCGTCAAAAAATAAATGACAATAAAGTGGGGTGTCTTGACAATTCCGCGATATTAAAGGCAGTGCGAATTACCTGCGCTGACAGGAAGGGTTTAGGGGTGGATGGCACGTTTAATTCGGCCGTGGGTAATGGCTTTATTACGCTGTATAACCCCTTACGTAGCGCGTAAATCGCGGGACGCGTTTAAATTAATTCCACTAAATCGCAATAAAACATAAAACCGTTTGATGAGCGACGGAGGTCGCAAACTAACACTTTGTCGCAACAAAATCGCCTTTAACTAAATCAGAACACAACGGAAAACTAACATGCGATCAAAAAAAATTGTAAAATCAGAGAGCGCAAATAAAAACTTTGCCGCAACGAAATTGGCTTTAACTTATCGTTAATTTTCACGTCAGATTAAAATTGTCCAAAACAAATGTGTGATAATTCAAAAAGAAACTAGCACGAATAAAAAAAATTGGTGACGCCATCTCTATAATGTTTTTGGAAATCTTAATCGTAATTAAAAATTTACCTATTTTTTAGTATTATACTTTTCAGGTAATAATTAATGGTAAAAGTAGGTTTCGCACGTCTTTACGTTTAGTTACGCCATCTATGCAGATTTTCTGACACTAAATGTTTTAATCATCAAATTCAAATCACTGAGGATAGTTTTTTCTTGATTTTTATGTAAAATTAAAATTGTCCAAAACAATGCATGAAGGAAATTTTGGTGGCACCATCTAAACATATTTTTCGGATCTAAATCTCAGTTAAAAATGGCGGTTTAAAATTTTGTCTTGGAAAAAATGTACATAGATGGCGTAACTAAACGTAAAGACGTGCGAAGTACAATACCTAAAAAAAATTTTTAACCACGATTAAGATTTCCAGAATCGATTATAGAGATGGCGACGCCAAAAAAAAAAACCTTTCTCTCTTTCGACTGTAAAAATTCCTTCAAAAAGGGAAAATTCTCTTAAGTTGGCAACACTGTCCTATTGTTACCAGTGCCCCGTGTTGCCAGATGGCAGGTATAATTCCTCTTAGGGGAGATTTTTAGTTAAAAGGTTTTTTTAATGAAAGGGTTTTTGAAGGGGGAAATTTTTTAATGTTATTTTTAGGCGGGGGGGGGGGATCGAAGTTATAAACCCGTGGTTGGTGTTATGACAGTTGATTGTTATTTTGATCAATTTTTATGTAATGTTAAAATTGTCCAAAACAAATGCAAAAAAAATATGCATGAAGAAAATTTTGGTGGCGCCATCTACACATATTTTTTCGAATCTAAATCTCAGTTAAAATAAGAATCACTTATTTTTATAGCAATATGAAAAAAGAAACCCTTTTCTGTTCCGATTGTAAAAATTCCTTCAAAAAGGGAAAATTTCTTTAAGTTGGCAACACTGTCTTATTGTTACCAGTGCCCCGTGTTGCCAGATGGGAGGTATAATTCCTCTTAAGTGAGATTTTCAGTTAAAAAGTTTTTTTTTAATGAAAGAGTTTTTGAAGGGGGAAATTTTTTATCGTTATTTTTTGGGGGGGGGGGGAATTGAAGATATAAACCCGTGGTTGGTGTTATGACAGTTGATTGTTATTTTGATCAATTTTTATGTAATGTTAAAATTGTCCAAAACAAGTGCAAAAAAAAATATGCACGAAGAAAATTTTGGTGGCGCCATCTACACATATTTTTTCGAATCTAAATCTCAGTTAAAATAAAATTCACCTATTTTTATAGCATAATGAAAAAGAAAACCTTTTTCTCTTTCGATTGTAAAAATTCCTTTAAAAAGGGAAAATTCTCTTAAGTTGCAACACTGTCCTATTGTTATCAGTGCCCCGTGTTGCCAGATGGCAGGTATAATTCCTCTTAGGGGAGATTTTTAGTTAAAAGGTTTTTTTAATGAAAGGGTTTTTGAAGGGGGAAATTTTTTAACGTTATTTTTAGGCGGGGGGGGGGGAATCGAAGTTATAAACCCGTGGTTGGTGTTATGACAGTTGATTGTTATTTTGATCAATTTTTATGTAATGTTAAAATTGTCCAAAACAAATGCAAAAAAAATATGCATGAAGAAAATTTTGGTGGCGCCATCTACACATATTTTTTCGAATCTAAATCTCAGTTAAAATAAAAATCACTTATTTTTATAGCAAAATGAAAGAAAAAGCCTTTTCCTCTTTCGATTGTAAAAATTCCTTCAAAAAGGGAAAATGCCCTTAAGTTGGCAACACTGTCTTATTGTTGCCAGTGCCCCGTGTTGCCAGATGACACACACAACGAGGATGAAGATTTTCGATGTCTGCAATCAAGATCACTCACGGACCATTAAGGATTCACGGAAGCTCAACAGGAAGCTGATCCGGCTCGAAGGACCATAGAAACGTTGTGAAATCTTCGGATCTTGACGTAGACAACTCAAAACGAAAAAAGTTTCCAGGCCAACTCTATCATTTTTTGCACCATCATCTCCACAACAAAGTTAGTATTCTTTACTCGAACAGTCATATACGACGAGTCCTTGTAAAATTTCATGACCTTGGTTTAATGTAGAAATTCCGTCCGTTAGAATTTGGTGGCAACGGTGGGATGGGCAATTTCGACAATTCCGTAAATTGTAGTTTCCCCCTTTTTTTGCTTGTTTTTTTTTTTTAATGTGCTCCTCTTTCAGCACGGATTAGGTGAAAACTCGGCCGCGCGATGTCGCGACTAAAGCCGTCTCATCCTAATTATTTATTACGATGATTCTTTCTTTTTTTTTTCTTCGTTTTTTTTCTCTTTTGAATGTTGAAAGCTGGTAAACGTTGGTACGGATTATTCGCGAAGAGTTTTGGCCGTGTAGTAGATTTTAATTAGCGTAATGTAACTGGAAATTAATTTGTCTTCCCTTTTTGATGTATTGTCACACCATGCCCGCGCGTCCTCGGCTCCTCTTGTAATCATTTTGTTGTCACCGGCGCTTTGAAGTTTTCAACGTTTTGTATCCGTGAATTAATTACAAACGTAATTAGAAATCTAACTGCCTAACTAGCAGTTAAGCTCCCCGGCACCATGTTGATGGGAGATAAATGTAAATCAACACATACGTGTTAGGGTTGCAAGACATGATGCCCGATTATTTCCATATTAGTTGAACGTAATTATCATTGAGGCCGACAGCTGCGTCTGACTAATGATAAATTAATGTCCGGAATGTTACACGTGTAAATTGTAATTATAAATTTATTGCATTATTTAGATTTTAGAGAAACCTCGGCGTGTTAACAGCGAAAATTTGTTACAAAGATATCATAATCACACCAACCTTAGAGAAAGTTTTTGCTTAGATTATAAACATTTCGCTGCTCTCTCATGTTCATGATTAATTCAAAAGGTATTAGTAATTTTCGGGACTGTCGAAATTATGTATCCCACCGTTGCCATCAAATTATTAGAAGGCCTGACGAGACTATGTTACGTTCTGAAACTTTCTGACGGAAATATGGAGAGTTTCTGGCCATCGTCGCAACCTCCAAACACTCTACCGTAGGCTTCAAATTATTGTGTGATCGATGACCTTTGCGTTTATTGGATGGAGCTGACTTCATCTGCGATTTCTCCACGTCAAGCGGCGTCATCCGTTTCGTTTTGTAGGAAGCGCGTCATAACTCGTTCATTGGCGGTGGTGCTGTGTCGTGTCATAATTTGTTGGAGTTTTTGCTAAAACTCACCTACGATTTTGTCGGAATCTTTTAAAACACCGCCAGACGAATTTTGAATATTTCTTTTATCCTACCAAGCTTGGGATGTGATAGATAAGATCCAGGTAACAAGTAGTGTAGTAGCGGGTGACGCTATCTTGATAACTAATTTCCTTTAATTCAGGCTTGTATTGACGCCGGAGAATTTTTGGCCAACATGGGAACCTAGCGCAGGCTTCAAATTATCGCGTGATCGATGTCCTTTGCGTTTATTGGATGGAGCTGACTTCATCTGCAATTTCTCCGCCTTAAGCGGCGTCATTTCGTTTCATTTTGTGGGAAGCGCGTCATAACTCGTTCAATGGCGGTGGTGCTGTGTCGTTGTGTCATAATTTGTTGGAGTTTTTGCTAGAACTTACCTATAACTTTGTCGGAATCTTTTAAACATCGCCAGGCGAATTTTGGAAGTTTTTCTTGTCCCACCAAGCTTGGAATGTGAAACATAAGATCCAGATAACTAGTAGTAGCGGGTGACGCCATCTTGATAGCTAATTTCCTTTAATTCAGGCTTCTATTGACGCCGGAGAATTTTTGGCCATCGTGGCAACCTCCAAACACCCTAGCGTAGGCTTCAAATTATCGCGTGATCGATGACCTTTGCGTTTATTGGATGGAGCTGACTTCATCTGCGATTTCTCCGCGTCAAGCGGCGTCATTTCGTTTCGTTTTGTGGGAAGCGCGTCATAACTCGTTCATTGGCGATGGTGCTGTGTCGTGTATCATAATTTCTTGGAGTTTTTGCTAGAACTCACCTACGACTTTGTCGGAATTTTTAAAAACACCGCCAGACGACCCTCGCTTTGGAGTGACGTCACAGTCAAGTTTCGGTACGGCACGAATTTTGGACGCTAGACGCGAACAACTATCGCTCTCTGTTCAAGACGGAACGTACCGACGGCTGCTGACAGAATTTTTGACGTATCGTTGTGTTTTATTTCTTTCTATTTTGATTATCTTTTGACTAATGAATTTGAGGCACTTAAAAGCCTTAAAAAGTAATTAGTTAAATTTAAAATTATCTTTATCGTTGTTGCCTTTGGGCATTTTATGTGCAATCAGATCTGATTAATCACTGTTGTTTTTGATTTAATTTTGAATTACATTTATCGTATTACAGTACCGAGCTGTTGTTTTTGATTTATCGGCGAATGCACAAATAAATCTTGTGTTATCGTGTGTGTTTTGTTTATGTCGAGAACCCGCGCTGAATGCAGCAAATGTATTAAATCTCCTGAAGTCCCTCAACATACGTGTGAGTAAGATTAAAATCTCTTGGTGTTTAGCGAATGTCCTTTTGCAGAATTGAGATGGTTTGGGGACGCCGTCGAAATCATTACGAAACAACAGCTGGGTTCATAGTTCACTCTGGCGTCCTTTTTAATAACATATAAATTACCCATCCTGAGCTCACTGTTGCTAGCCGAAGGGAAAGCTGATGAAATAAACAGCACAGACTTGTTACCAGGTTAGAGTAAGTAACAGGAGTATTCATTATTAAGTTTTGTGGTAGCAACTAAATTATCGAAATCACAGATCCCATCGCTGCCATCAATTTATAAAGGACGGAGTTGGAAATTATAATAAAAAAAAGTATTGAGTTCGAAATTTCGAAAAGGAAACTGCCCCAGTGGGCGGGCATTTCCAAATGGAAACATGACGTTACCAATCCAATTTGGGTATTTTAACTCACGCTTAGCTTCCGAGCAGAGAGTAATCGCAACCCGAAGGTAGGAAGTTGGTCCACTTCCCTTGCTTTTCGGTACGCCCACTGAGTGTTACCAACGTACAAAAAACAGATATCCCTTATAAGTTACTAAAAATCCCTTTGCAACATAAAAAAATCCCTAAACTTTGCTACCAGATTCCGGAATAAATTTAAAAGGAAAATAGTAAAACTTGAAAAGAACAATCTCAATAGAAAAGTGATAGAACAAATGAAGTACAATATTTTCTAAGCATTGAACTAATGACCTTAAATCGCCTCGTCCTCGCCCTCCCAGTAATTTTCAGGTCAGATTGTCGTCGCGACGGCGCACCACTTCGCGCGCCAAGAGGAAGAAGAAGTCGAGCACCGGAAGATAGGAAATAATTAACCCGCTTTAATTATTTTAGGTCATTAAAGTTTTTTGCCCTCGCGTTTTAGGTAATTAGCGCGAGCGGCGCGGCGGAGTCGCATCGATCTATGACCGGAAGGAAACGGGGCCCTTTAATTATTATTATTATTATAGCTTGAGAGCACCTTTTTGCCTCTCGAACGCCTTGCACTCCACGATAATGATAATTCAGCCGGTATGATTGAAATGCACCTTGCAAAGGAGGTGCATTTATGAGCGAGCACAGAACGAATTCAATTTTAGTAATGGGGCGGGCGCGTGTTTTGTAATTTTTGTTTTCGTTGTTAGTCAAAGTGTTTCGGGGCCTTAATACAAATGACGACGAAGTTTGCGCTTTGAATGTTATTAGCTTTGTTAAGTTTTATTCAATGTTTCATGTATGTAACTGAGGCGCAAAAGTACTTTGTGATGCACTTAAAAAAATTACTCCAAGAAACTTTCTTAATGGCTCAAGAGATTGCAGACGTTTAAAGCAGTGTTGCCACCTAGCGGTACCCTCTCTCCAAACTCAAATTGTTCTTTGTCGTAGTCCCTTCACAAGTCTCTACTCGGTTTTCTAATTCAATAGTATTTCAGAGTGTCCCGATTTTGGCATCGCGTCGTTCTCTACTTCTTTTCCCCATCTATTGTCATGGCATCGATGGAGTACGTGAAGTGTGATGTTGGCCAAAGTCTGTTTAGCACCGAGGCACTTGAAAGTTGCTCGACAATTGTGTACAAGCGGAGGTATAAGTGTTGCTCGACAATTCTGCACAAGTTGTGGTGTGAGTGTTGCTCGACAATTCCGCACAAGTGGTGGTGTGAGAGTTTTGCTCAACGATGAGTAGAATTGCATTCTATTTGTCAAGGAGCGGTCCTCTTGTGTTTGCTCCGGTGGTTGTCTTAGTACCCAAAATGAAGTTGTATTCCTATTTGTTGGCCAATCAAAAACAAATGTGGTCTCCCTTTAATTTGTTAAGGGGCGCGCTTAATTTTGTTTATTTTGATAATCGTCATCGTTGCTATGTCACGTAGATGTCAGCGTAACATTTCGCTTGTTTCTGTCAACGTGGCATTGCTTGACGTTTCTTCAAGTCTGCTGTTGTGACGCTTCTTGATGTCTGTCATTTTAACGTTTGTCGTTCTGACGTTTCTCGACGGCTGTCACCTTAGTAACCAAAATGAGGTTGTGCTCCTATTTGTTGGCCAATCAGAAACGAATGCGGTTTCCCTTTAATTTGTTAAGGGGCGCCCTTAATTTTGTTTATTTTGACAATCGTCATCGTTTCTATGTCACGTAGATGTCAGCGTAACATTTCGCTCGTTTCTGTCAACGTGGCATTGCTTGACGTTTCTTCAAGTCTGCTGTTGTGACGCTTCTTGATGTCTATCATTTTAACGTTTGTCGTTCTGACGTTTCTCGACGACTGTCATCTTAGTAACCAAAATGAGGTTGTGCTCCTATTTGTTGACCAATCAGAAACGAATGCGGTCTCCCTTTAATTTGTTAAGGGGCGCGCTTAATTTTGTTTATTTTGACAATTGTCATCGTTGCTATGTCACGTAGATGTCAGCGTAACATTTCGCTCGTTTCTGTCGACGTGACATTGCTTGACGTTTCTTCAGTCTGTCATTGTGACGTTTCTTCATGTCTGTCATTTTGACGTTTGACATTCTGGACGTCTTGACGAGTTTGGTGCTGTCATCTTAACTTTCTTGTCAATCTACACAAGTGGTAATATAAGGATTGCTTCAAAGTTGCTGCGATGGTCTAAAATGTGGTTGCGATTCTATTCGTTGGCCAATCAGAAAACGAATGCGGTTTCGCTTTAATTCGTTAAGACACGGCTTTAATTTTGTTTATTTCGACGATCATCATCATTACTGTCAGCGTAAGATTTCGCCCGGTTCTGTCAATGTGACATTGCTTGACGTTTGTCAATCTAATGTTTCTTCATGTCAGTCATTGTGACGTGTCTTGATGCCTGTCATATTGACGTTTGTCATTTTGACGTGTCTTCACGTCTGTCATCTTGATGTTTCTTGCCATCATTGTGACATAATTTTGTTGATAGCTCAGCAACGTGTGAACCCCCACAGTATACATAACTACTTTGTCGAGATTATCAAGATTAACTTAAATTAAAAATAACTTTTAATCTCGAAATAAAAGATTCTTTTTTAATCTTCTTTCTTTAATCATATCTTTTCAACCCCGTCCGTCCGTTACAGTACTATTTGATATGAAATCGATGAGAGGAAAAGATATTAATAAAATAACACTCGATGGGTTACATACTTATCTATACCGCCTCGTATGTGCAATTTTTTTTTTCGATTTTAAATAAAATAAAAATAAATCATTTCGAATTCAAAAGGAAAAAGCGCGAAACGAATTTTTCACCTTAACGGCAACAATCTAAATGTAAATCGGCCCTTTGTTTTTTCGCAGGGCGCACGAATAACAACCGTTTGAAGAAGGGGCGCTGATGACGATCGACTATTTTTTTGTTGCGTCGCTGCTTCGGGGATTCACTTAATTTGAACGCAGTTGTTGCGGCCAGGTTTAAAATTTTGCCGGAACTCGCCGGAGATTCCTTGCATGCAAATTACGTCCTATGTTAATACGTGTACACGGAATGCGAATTTAAAGCCACGTTCACACACCAAAGTGTTTGCAATAGCGCACAGAGGGCCGCCCGGAATCCTATTTGTGTTTCGGGTGTAGTTATGTAAGCGTGCAGGGTGCAGGAGGTTTGGTGGTGAATGTGCAAGTGTGGGGAGGTCGTAATTTGCACGTGGGGTGTAATGGGGACGTGTGTGTTTGACTGGGTGCATGTAATGCATATGTTAATTTGCTGCAAAACCCCACACAGGAAGAAAATGATCGAAAGATTTTCACAAATGAAAAACAAACGAGTGAAAGTAGAAAATAAAAAAAAACGTGTTAGCTCGCAATTGGCAATAAACGATTTTCAATTGATCTGAGAAGAGACTTCACACCTTTTGAACAAGTTATAGGCACATAGGCATGTGTTATTAATTAAATTTCGGGAAAGTCGTTTTAGCAGAATTCTTGCGTCACTCAAACAAAGGATAAACGTCGCGTGGTTACTTTTAAAATGCTGAAAGAACTCAACTCTTCAAGCTAGTTCCAATCAAAAATGAACGCATCCCACCGCTGCCACCAAATTGTGGCGGACGGTGTTTGCAATGATGACAAGAAAAGTGAATTAATGAAGCCGACACTTTCTAGATTACCAAATTTTACAAGAACTCGTCAAGTATGACCTTTACCTCTCTGGAAGACTCGATGAGAGAGACTAAATTGTCGAAATTACACATCCCACCGTTGCCACCAAATTATAAAGGACGGCGTTTGAAACGATGAGAAAAAAAAACACATGACGTCACCTGAACCAATTAAATGCGGATATTTTAGTCCACGTTTAGCTTCCGAGCAGAGAGTAACCCCAACCAAAATGCACGCGGTTGTCGATCCCTTAGTATTTCGGTGAGTCCATGCAATGGTACCAACGATTTAGAAAAAAATTTGAAAACGAAATACGTAAAAAAACCATTAAAAATATATAAAGTTAATTAGTAAAGAAAATACAAACAAAAGATGGTCGCAATTCGGTAGATTAATAATAAACAAGAAAAATTAAAAACGAAATAAATAAACGAGTTGAATTAATGAAAAACAATTTGGAAAGAATAGTGACAAAATAAGGAAAACAAAAAAATAAAAACTTAAAAAAATATGTAATCAAATTTAAAAAAAGTAATAATAAAAACAAAAAATAATCGATTTTACTGTTTAATTCAGTACATTAATAATAAAGTTAAAAAAAGACACAATTTGTAAAGAAAGGTGACAAAGCAAAGAAAACAAAAACGATAAAATTCAATAATAAATAATAAAATCAAAAAATAATAACGATGAGAAAGCAATAGTAAATTACAAAAAAAAAAAAAAATTTGAAAAGAAAGGTAACAAAGCAAAGAAAACAAAATATTAACAATTCAAAAAATAACTCGTTTAATTCAAAAATAATAATAAAAACAAAAGACAATCGATTTTACAAAATAAAAAGAGCGAGAGAAAGCAAGGAAAATGAAACGAGAGAATTAAAAAGAAAGAATTCGAAATAATCAAATTTAAAAGAACAATAAAAAAAAGACTATCGATTTTATTGCTCAACTCAGTAAATTATTACTAAAACAAAAACAATTTGAAAAGAAAATGATAAAACAAGGAAAATAAAATAATAAAAATTCAAAAGTAAATAATCAAATTAAAAAATAATAAAAATAATAAAAACAACACAATTTAATAGAGTAATAAATTAAAAAAAAAAAATAAATAGAACTACGAGAAAGCAAAGAAAACGAAATGACATAATTAAAACAAAGTACGAAATAATCAAATTTAAAAAACAGTTGAAACAAAAGAAAATCGATTTTACTGCGCATTCAGTAAATTAATAATCAATTAAGGAAAAACAATTTGAAAATCAAATCAAATCAGAAAGGCAACAAAGCAAAGAAAACAAAATAATAAAAATTTAAAATAAATAATTAAATTAAAAAAATTATAATAATAAAAATAAAAGACAATCGATTTTTCAACACAATTTTTTGGAATAATAAATTTAAAAAAAAATAATAAAAAGAACGATGAGAAAGCAAGGAAAACCAATTAAAAAAAACACAATAATAATAAAAACAAATGAGGATCGTTTTACAACACAGATTAATTGATTAATAAATTTAAAAAAATAATAACTGAAACGAACGAAGAGAAAACGAAGAAATTTTTTCTGTCGTCTAGAAAGATGAATGACTTGCTTTTGAAATTTTGAAAATTAATTAGAATTTTTAATATGTAATACGAAATCATAACTTTTAAAAATCAATAAAAATAATAAATAATAAATTAAAAAAAAAAATTGAAAAGAATGGTGACAAAGCAAAATAATAAAAATTCATAAATAATAAAATTAAAGAAAAATAATAACAAAAAAGACAATCGATTTAACAACACAATTTAATGGATTAATAAATTAAAAAAAATAAAAATAAACAGAAACAGAAATGAAATCAAATGATACAATTTAAAAAAGAATACGAAATAATAAAATTAAAAAAAAACAATAAAAACAAAAGACGATCGGATTTACAGCACAATTCAGTAAATTAATAAATTGGTTTTAAAAAAGTGACAAAATAAAGCAAACAAAAAAATAAAATTAAGAATATATGTAATATATATACAATATAACAATAAAATTTAAAAAAATAGAAAGAAAAAATTCATAAATAAAAAAAAACTAGAAAAGAAAACTTTCGGCATTTTTCAACAGATGGCGCTGTTAAATATCTCAGCAGCGTCATCTGTTGAAAAATGCCGAAAGTTTTCTTTTCTCGTTTTTTTATTTATGAATTTTTTCTTTCTATTTTTTTAAATTTTATTGTTATATTGTATATATATTGCATTTTTTAACAGATGGCGCTGCTGAGACATTCAACAGCGTCATCCGTTGAAAAATGGCGCTACTGAGACATTCAACAGCGTCATCTGTATTACAACACAAGTCATTTTCTTCTTTGACTGAAAATTTACACTTGGGCTGTAGTTCGATTCCAATTTGGGTCACCCCATACACTCACATTAAATAATTTTGGCCGATGATAAATTCCAGTAAATGAAATTAGACCTCATTTAATAAATATACAGGGTGACTGTTAATTAACGCCACAAAATGACCCCACTAAAAAAAGCGATGTCCGAGGGTATGGGAAAAATGTTAAAAAAATTCTTTCTACGTTAAACTAAGAGAGACATTCAACAGCGTCATCTGTATAACAACGCAAGTCATTTTTTGTGATCGTCCTGAAATGACAGTCGACAACGTCAGTTGAAGCTCGATGCTCAATTGATAGCGTTTTTTTTTTAAATAACAAAAGAAGATTATCGGCAAGTTTCAACATATGACGTTATTTAAAGTCTTACAATAACGCAATAAATAAGTTTTAAAAGCACACACAAGGCGTCACGATTTAAAATGTGTAGCAGACATAATTATTTTGAAAACAGGTTACTTTTCTGTACAAAATTCATTTTTTCTCACGTCACTTTTATGCGAAGAGCTAAAAAAAATGATCTTTTTGATACTGAGAGAGAGTCAACGGCGACTTCTATTTCCAAAAACTTACTTTTGGGCTGTAGCTCGACTCCAAGTTGTGTCACCCATACACTCATATTAAATAATTTTGGCTGATGTTAGATTGCATTAAATAAAATCAGACCTCATTTAATAAATATACAGGGTGACTGTTAATTAACCCGACAAAAGAACCCACTAAAAGAAAGCGATGTTCGAGAGTAGGGGAAAATGTAAAAAAAAAATCTTTCTACTTAGTTTTCGATAAATAATTTACCCTCAAAACTTCGATGCCCCTCTGGCTAAAAAATAGAGGAGAAGATGAACGAAATAAATGCCCTCATAAAAGTTTTATGGTAGGCACGGCTGCGTGCATCGACCGTGAACTTGAACTTTAAATGGAATTTCACGTTAACTCAGTTTTTAGGCCACGACAGACGCTGTGAATTACGAACGAAATACGAATACTTACTTGACAAAAGCATGCAAACAGTTGTACATAGTAAGCTTGCTTTGTTTCCGTGCGAAATATAGACCAAAGATTTTACAGTTGTAAGTTTGCATGAATCGCAAACTATTGTAAAAAAAAAACTTCCCGGCATTGAATTTCAGGTCTATAACAAATCGTTTCAAATTTCCGGAGAAAACCGATTTGTTTAAGCGATTCCTTTGAAATGTAAAGGTCGTGATAATTACTTATTAGTAATTTTACCTACATCAATGTCTAGTAATCCTGTCTGATGAGGTGAGATGTGTAACAACCCGAAGCAATTTAAATTTTCTCGTAATCTGCGGCATTCACGCACGCGATTTGATCAAAAATTGTATGCACAATAAATTAATGAACAATAATTGTTCCCCTTATTTCATACGCAATTTTAGAAATTACTAATAATTACGTTTCGTAGACGAAACGACTTAGATTTTCGTTCTCAGCTAAGATGATGTATATAGTCTTATTATACTGCTGCATTTTTAATTAATTATAAATTATCTAGAAGAATATTTTTAACATTTTTCCCATATTCTCGGACTTCGTTTCTTTTAATGGTTCCATTTCGTCAGGTTAATTAACAGTCACCCTGTATAACAATATAGGTTCAGCGGACTTGAAAGACCTTGAGAAAGGGGTACGTGTTCTTAAAGTTTCAATTTAATTCATTTTTAACATTTTTCCCATACTCTCGGACATCGTTTCTTTTAATGGTTCCATTTTGTCAGGTTAATTAACAGTCACCCTGTATAACAATATAGGTTCAGCGGAGTTGAAACACCTTGAAAAAGGGGTTAGTTTTTGTCATCTACAGAACAGCTTACGTCGTCAATGATGGATGAGATGCACTAAGGCTTGTGCCCTTCATATGTCGGGACATTAATTCGCGAGGCGTCCTCCTCAGCGCAGTGCAATTGACATCGCGACATTGCACCCCCTCGGTTTCAATTATTAAGGGGCTCTCGGATTCATACTCTGAAAGCTCGTAAAATCAGGAACAGCGCCGGGCAAAATTCAATAGGTCCTACCTACGAAGGAACTTTCTAATTATATCCATAATTAAAGCGCGAGCACGAATTGGATTTTGAAGGGGTTAAACGATATCCGAGGGTGCCGTATCATAATCTGCCACTTTCAGTCCGACGAATTTGTTGTGATATTACAAAACAAAAAAAAATCCAGTTTAAATTTTCGTTGAAAAAATTTTTTTAATGGGCGGTTGTTTGCTTTAACGAGCGGTTCGGAAACTTATTATCCCTTACGTCCATTAGGGGGGAAGGGAGGCAATGTTTGAGGGCCACTCGACCCAAGACCCAAACAAACCGAATTAAAACTAAATACAGGGAGGGCGTAAGATACGAATATAATTTGCGATAAAATTTCCGGAAACGTCCAGTAAGGGCTTATTTTAAAATGAAATTAAAGTTTACATAAAGGAAGTTTATCGTAGAGTAGTTCATACGCGTGCGATGTGCCTTCTTTATTAATCAATATCGTTTCGCATTTGTAGATAAATTAACCGTAAAGGATTCTTTATAACGTAATAAAGACGAAGAAGTGTCATTACGTGTATATGAGATGCCGAAAGCGTATTTTGCCTCGTAATAAGAGTTTTATTTATAAAGAAAAAAAGACGATCGAGCAATTACGTATACCCACGTCATACAGGTTTACGTTACATCCGAAACCCACTTTAAAAGTTAAAATTAAAAAAAAAAAGGTTAGTTGTTGAGGTGACAAGTAGATTCTGTCGCTGTCCGATACTTGAAATTGCCTTTGATGACTCATGGCTTTATAAAATCCGTGCTTTAGCAATAACATGTAACTTCTGCAACTGTATTATTTCCGGATCAATAATCACAGGGTGTTTTCTTCTTTTTCTCCTTGGAAAAGAAAAATAGCTCTCGGTTTGTGCTAGTTTTCTTTTTGTTGCTGTTATTAATTCGGAGAGTTCGTAGTAAACAACGACGATTAATAACAACGTCCAACTAAACCAATAAACGCATTCGTAAATGAATCGCTTTAACGAGACGGCTCCCGTTGTAAATTGGAGTGATATTAACTCCTTTGTAATTTGAAATCGATATCGGGCAGTGCCCACGTTGACGTGTACGAACTTTCAACATAATTTCGTATATCATCCTCCTCCGTGGTTGTATGTATACATACAACATACGCACTTACAACTTCAATATCATTACGCGTTCGATTTTTGCTGCACGCGCGCCGTTTTTCGCTGTAGGCTGTACAGGTAATTGGTTATTATTTTTGTTAAATTTGAATGTGTACAGGGGGGCGCACCAGCTGGATAAATAAATTTCTGTTTGCCGTTCGATTACAGTTATTTATTTTGCTTATACATCAAACAGCGAAGTCGCTCTTTTGTTTTGCAGGTATTTGTTTCGGAATGTTATTAGCGCGGAAGATCTGAAACTCGTGAATTTATTATGAAAGTAAAAAAAAAATTAAAATTCCTTTCTTTCGATATACGAAGAGATATCAGTATGAAAAATCTTCACACTCTAATTTAATATAAATTATTGATCGTCCTTTGTTTTTCTGCTTTATTTTAGTTGTTTCTTGTTTTTTCCCTTTAATGAAGAAACATCGAAATTCGCTTTTTGTTTTGCGTTTGCAAAAGGAAATATATAATCGTCGATCGTCTTTTATTTTTCTGTTTTAATTTTATGAAGGAAAAAGTGGCAATTCGTTGCTCTCCTTTATTTTTATTATAGTTGTTGATCGTCTTTTGTTTTTATGTTCCTTTAATCTGATGAAGAAAAAAAGTCGCAATTCGTTGCTCTTCTTTTTTAATTTTGTCGAAAAAGCGAATATTGTTTTTCATGTATAAATTGTCGATCGTCTTTTGTTTTTATGTTCTTTTAATCTGATGAAGAAAAAAAAGTCGCAATTCGTTGCTCTTCTTTTTTAATTTTGTCGAAAAAGTGAATATTGTTTTTTTTTATGTATAAATTGTCGATCGTCTTTTGTTTTTATGTTGCTTTAATCTGAAGAAGAAAAAAGTCGCAATTCGTTGCTCTTTTATTATCTAAGCTTGATGAAGGACGTATATATTTTTGAATATACATAAATTGTTGATCATCTTTTGTTTCTCTGTTTTTTGTTTAATACATTTCTGATGGTCTTTTGTTCTAATTTGGTTACCTTTTGGTTTTCTATAATATTTTGGTTGTTTTTTTTTTCTTTAATAAAGAAAACGTCGAAATTCATTGATCGTTTTTAAATTGTCGATCGTCTTTTGTTTTTGTGTTTTAATTTTATGAAGACAAAGGTCGAAATTCGTTCTTCTTTTGTTCTAATTTTGACGTTATCGTTTTTTTTTTTTTGATAAATTTTCAATGTTCTTTTGTTTTTTTCTAATTTGGTTGCCTTTTGTTTTCTGTTTTATTTTGGTAGGTTTTTGTTTTTTTAACGCTGTTCGCTTTATGTTGTGCGTTTGCAAAAGGGAATGACTACTTCATATAAATTGTTGATCGTCTTTTGGTTTAACGTTGTCTGGTTGGTTTTCTTTTTTCTAATTTTGACGAGGAATTGAATTTTTTTTTTTTATTATTATTTATATGTCTTTTGTTTTTCTTTTAATTTGGTTGTCTTTTGGTAGGTTTTTGTTTTTTTATCTTTGAATGAAGAAAATATCGAAATTCGTTATCCGTATTTTGTTTTGCGTTAGCAAAAGCTGATGACCACCGTTCTACTTATTGTATATAAATTGTTGATCGTCTTTTGTTTTTTGTTGCCCTTTGTTTGGGTTGTTTTGTTTTTCTGTTGTTTTTCTACTGTTGTTTGTTTTTTTGTTTTTGTGTTGCTGTTTGTTTTTTTTGTTTTTCTGTTGCTGTTTGTTTTTTGTTTTTCTGTTGCTGTTTGTTTTTTTTGTTTTTCTGTTGCTGTTTGTTTTTTTTTTGTTTTTCTGTTGCTGTTTGTTTTTTTGTTTATCTGTTGTTTGTTTTTTTGTTGATGTTGTTTTTTTTTTGTTTTTCTGTTGCTGTTTGTTTTCATGTTGCCGTTTGTTCTTTTTTGTTTTTTCTCGTTTCGTTCTTTTTTATATAAATTATTGATCGTATTTTGTTTTTATGTAGTTTTAATTTGATGAGGAAAAAAGTTGCAATTCTCTTCGTTTGGTGCTAACTTTAACGAATGAATCGTCTTTTGTTTTTTTTCTTGTTTGAAGAAGAAGAAATAATTGAAATTCGTTATTTATTTTGCTTATACATCAAACAACGAAGTCGCTCTTTTGTTTTGCAGGTATTTGTTTCGGAATGTTATTAGCGCGGAAGATCTGAAACTTGTGAACTTATTATGAAAGTAAAAAAAAATTAAAATTCCTTTCTTTCGATATATGAAGAGATATCAGTATGAAAAATCTTCACACTCTATGTACAGGGTGTAATTATAAGTATTGCTACGAAAAGTATCAAACAGTTTTTTTTTTCTATATATTGTATACAGGGTCTAACAATACTTGATTTCCTTTTTGCTTTCCAAAAACGTCCGACTACATTATTAGGCAAATTGACTTATACAGGGGGCGTCCCAAACTGGTGCAGTAAAATGAAGAGCAATTTGCTAATAATTTTGGCTAGGTGCGACATCTATCGGCCATCTGGTTAAGCTGTTGCGATTTTTATTTACTGCAGTGCCATCTCTGAACGTGAGTGGGAATTACGACTATTATAACACCGCAATCGACATCCTACAGCACAGTATTTAGGATAGCTATAGTTTTTTTTGCAATTCTTAAACTAAACGTCACACAGGGGGCGCTGATAAATAGAAAACAAAAAAATGTAAAAATTCTGATTTTAGTATACAGGGTGGTTCGAATTTGATATGTACTGAAGTTGGTATTTTTAAATTGTGAAGCGCGTTGTTCCATCAAGAGTAGCAGAAGAGGGGTGGAGGGCGAGGAAGAAGGGCATTCGTCGATTTTATAAAAAGCATGGAAATGGTGATCTTAATTAAGAAGTCTACTTTCTTTTATAGTCTTCACACTCTATGTACAGGGTGTAGTTATACTTAAGTCATTGCTACGAAAAGTATCAAACAGTTTCTTTTTCTATATCGTATACAGGGTTTAACAATACTTGATTTCCTTTTTGCTTTCCAAAAACGTCCGACTACATTTTTAGGCAAATTGACTTATACAGGGGGCGTCCCAAACTGGTGCAGTCAAATGAAGAGCAATTTGCTAATAATTTTGGCTAGGCGCGACATCTATCGGCCATCTGTTTAAGCTGTTGCGATTTTTATTTACTGCAGCGCCATCTCTGATCGTTAGTGGGAATTACGACTATTATAACACCGTAATCGACATCCTACAGCACAGCATTAGCATAACTACAGTTTTTCTTTGCAATTCTTAAACTATTTAAACGTCACACAGGGGGCGCTGATAAATACAAAACAAAAAAAAGTAAAAATTCTGATTTTAGTATACAGGCTGGTTCGAATTTGATATGTTCTGAAGTTGGTATTTTTAATTTGTGAAGCGCGTTGTTCCATCAAGAGTAGCAGAAGAGGGGTGGAGGGGGAGAAATAAGGGCATTCGTCGATTTTATAAAAAATTTGGAAATAATTAAGAAGTCTACTTTCTTTTATAGTTGCAAGCCCTAAAGCTTACCAACACCGGAAGCGCAGATTTGTATAAACATCAACTTTGTGTAAATATGTGTAAACAATAAGAAAATGCGGCTGCGATCGGCAGGTTAGATGTTTTGTTTTCATCAAAACTTTCTCTAGCCTCTATTATATTTATTAATTAACAACTCGACTGTGTGATGCTTTAGTTTTTTTGCTTTTTTTGACAAAAAATATATCCAAAAATAAATAAATTGCTCACTGGCTTTCTATAAACACCTACCTTGACTAATATTAATTAAGGTTAAACAAGAAGTACAAATTTGTTCGCACTCACGTTTTCTGTGTAGATAACGAAATATTTTAAAAAATGCGGCTGCGACTGGCAGATTAGATGTTCTCTTCTTCCCTCAAAATTGTGTCTAACCTCAATTATTCAGGTCAGTTATTATGAAATATCCTTTAGCCTCCTTCTTTATATTTAAATAACAAAAAAAGACACAAAAAGCGACTCTTTAATTATGTTTCTTTTATTTCTAAAATTTTTAATCATTATTTCCGATAATACAATACATATTTAATTTTTTAAGAACAGGCCTACCACTTTCGATTGAACAAGCCCCCCCCCCAGGTTTGTAAATACCCAAATTTTCAGTTACATAATAAAAAAAAATATAAATGCGACTGCGATCGGCAGTTAGGATATTTTTTATTGTCGTCGAAACTCCCTCTAACCACAATTTTGACGAGTTGTAATTTGTTTCGATTTGTTGGAATGAATTTTTGAACAGAGAGGGTGAAATGCGGTACGCAGATATAATTCCTACGCACGCACGTGCAGATAGCGAAATACCATACGTTTCTTTTTGAGTCGGAAATACGGTCATTTCTGTCTTATTTCCATCTTTTTTCAAGTTCCAATGAAACAAACTGTATGCGTAGTGTTATTTAGTTATACGGAACCATTCATTACTGAAAGTTACTTTCGATCAAATTAAAAAAAATATAACCTTAAATCGTTAAATGTCAAATTCTGATCGAAAATTAAGTTGGTAGTGCTATTATTGATTGTCATTTGTTTGTTGTCTGTCTTATCGACGTTTTGTGTCTGACAGTTGAGGTTATGTTTAAAACGACATCGAAACCTTGCCGTTGGAACAGACGTTGAATCTTCGTTCAAATTGTGAAGCGAACATAAAATATTCACTATTGATTAAATTAGAAAAGAAATGTTGGAAATCTAACCTAAAATCGTTAATTGTCAAATTCTGATCGAAAAGAAGAAGTGACGCCGCGTCGATGTTGTCAATTCAGTTTGTTTTTTTTGGGTCAGTTTCATTTTTCCGGTCATATTATGTTGGTACCACAATTTGCGATTGTCTTTTGTTTGCTCTCTGTTTTATTGACTTTTATATATTACAAGTGAGATTTTTTTTTTAAACATCGACTCCGACCTTCATTCTTATTGTGAACCAAAAATAAAACCATTTATCATTGAAAGTTACTTTCAATTTAATTAAAAAAAGAAAGTTTGACAATCTAACCTAAAATCGTTAAATGTCAAATTCTGATCGAAAATTAAGTTGGTAGTACTATTATTGATTGTCATTTGTTTTTGTCTGTCATATCGACGTTTTGTGTCTGACAGGTGAGGTTATGTTTAAAACAACATCGAAACCTGCCGTTGCAATAGACGTTGAATCTTTATTCAAATTGTGAAGCGAACATAAAATATTCATTATACGAAGAGATATCAGTATGAAAAATCTTCACACTCTATGTACAGGGTGTAATTATACTTAAGTCATTGCTACGAAAAGTATCAAACAGTTTTTTTTTCTATATTGTATACAGGGTCTAACAATACTTGAATCATTTATAATTAGAAGCTTCTAGATGTATTGTGGTTGAGTTTAGAATAAAACAGTGATAATTCTCGAGAAGCCACAAATTTATTCAGAAAATTTCAACAGCAACCGGTTTCGGTAAAAGCCATCATCAGGCTGACAAAAGCACCACGTCCGTGTTAGACGAGAAGTCGCAAACACAGTCCCACAGGGCGTGTGGGACTTGACGTCTAACGGGGACGTAGTGCTGTTAGTCGACCTGATGATGGCTTTTGCCGAAACCGAAATTTCCTGAACAAATTTGTAGTTTCTCAAAAATTATCACTGTTTCATTCTCAAGATGGCTTTACAATTATGGCCGCAGTTTGATAGATTTTCTGAAACCGATCAAGCACAAATTCAGATTTTTTTATTGGTTCTTCTTCCATAGAATTCCGATGATGTTTGTAAAAGCGGAAAACGTCTGTTACAGGACGCTATTAGAAATTTTTATCGACTGATAGGGTTTCTTTCCTCGAGTGCATAAAAGATTCGAGTTCAGTTACACCCTGTATATTATCTTTTATTCAGTTCAATTCAGTTACACCCTGTATATTATTCTGGATGGTTAATACTTATATTTTTATTTTACACAGGCTTTGTAAAGCTGATAAAAGACTGGTTCAGAGTTTTTATTTCTTTTTCCCGTTCTTGGATTGTATAAGGGGTTCTCTACGGATAAAGCAAACTGTTGCCAGGTGAATAAAGCTTACGATCAATGAAGTCAATATGCAAGCTCGCATGCATTTCATGATGTGACACCCAATCAATAGCGAATAGCAGCATCCGAAGTGCCCTAGTCTCTTTTGATTGGCTAAATAATTCCGGAAATTAAAACGGCCATTTTCGGAGCTTCGCAAACGCGCCGAATTAAGACGACGGCGTTGGTAGTGTAGATGCACCTGCATATATGTATGCACACATACGTGACGTTTTCATCAAGTGTATGCAGACAGAATATAGTTTCCATTATTCATTTTGTAGGTCTGTGTCGAATTAATTTGTACCGCGAGTGTCTTCGCACTTTGTTCACTTCGCAAACTTCGTCGACTGTGTCAGCAACAGAGAAACGCTTCCGGAAGCTGCAAAATTCGATCTCGACCAACAGTTGCAGAATTGCATCTGTTTGCTAAGATCTGCCGTGTCTGTCTTGTTTGCTTCCATTAAAATTATGAACAAATATTATGACAAAACTATGACAAGGAAGTGTCAAAATAAGCGCCTGCACTTAATTATTTATAATTATTTTAAGACATATCCGAGTTGCATGAGCGTTTTCTCTACTGCGTTCTGTTTCATCAAAACAAGGCAGGCGTTCTCTTTCTCTCTATGTAAGTACAGAACGCAATCGATTGCATATTGCTGGGCGGAATGGAGTTTCAGACATAATTTTAACGAAAAGCAACGCAACAGAAAAAGAAACCATGGTGAAGATTCCGAAGGCATTTTATTGGCAGAGGGAGAGATCGTCTACCATCTGCTTTCAATTAGACAAGAGCAAAGGTTTGGAAAGGTCAAGGTTAACTCAAACCAATGTAAAAAAAGAAATTCAAAAATAATGGGGGAAAACGTTAAAAAACTTTTGAGAGGCAAAGTTCGAAAAGGTCAAGCTCAACCGAAAGAAGTCAAAAAATTGGAAAAATGGCGAAAAATTAAAAAAAAAATAGAAATTCGAGAGCAAGGGTCGAAGATGTCGAAGGTCAGCTCAACACAAGGCAACAAAATTGCAAGAAATGGGGAAAACCTTTTAGAAATTTTGAATTCAAAGGTTAAGATTGACTCCAAAAAAAAGTAAAAAAAAATGGAAATTGTGAAAAAATTTCGAGAACAAGAAATCGAAAAGGTCAAAGGTCAACCCAAAGAACATTAAAAAAATAGTATGAAACGAGAAATAACCTAAAAAATTTGAATTTCAATGGACGATGCTCGAAAAGGTCAAAGTTCAAGGTCGACGTAAAAAAGCAAAAAAAAAAAAGGGAAATATTTTAAATTTCGAGAGCAAGGCTTTCAAAAGGTCGAGGGTCAAGGTCAACCCGAAAAAAGCAAAGGCATGAAAAAAGGACAAATCTAAAAAAATTTAATTTTGAGGCACCATGCTCTAAAAGAGCAAAAGGTCAAGGTCGAACCAAAAAAAAGAAAATTGAAAAAACCGGCAACATTTTTTTATTTCGCGAATAAGGATTCGAAAAGGTCGAAGGTCAATATCAACTCAAAAAAAGGCAAGAAAATTGCATGGAAGGTGGAAAAATCGCTAGGAAATTTGAATTTCGAGGGACGACGTCAAAGATCAAGGTCAACCCAAAAAGAGCAAAAAATTAAAAAATGTGCAAAAATGTCGAGAGGACGAATTCGAATAGGTCAAAGGTCTAGGTCCACCAAAAAAAAATATATATATAAATCCTTAAGAAATGTGAATTTTGAGGGACTACGTCAAAGATTAAGGTCGACAAAAAAAAACAAAAAATTGACATTAAGCAAAAATTTTTAATTTCGAGAATAAGGATTCGAAAAGGTCAAAGGTCAAGACCAAGTCAAGGATTAAGGTCGATACAAAAAAACCCAAAAAATTGACAGCAGGCAAAAAATTTGAATTTCGAGAGTAACGATTTGAAAAGGTCAAAAGTCAAGATCCATCCAAAAGAAAGCAAAAAAATAAATAAAAGAGAGGAAAATCCTTAAGAAATTTGAATTTCGAGGGGCGAGCTCAAAGGTCAATGTTGGCCAAAAAAAGGGCAAAAAAATTGAAAAAAGAATTTTTAATTTCGAGAGTAAGGATTCGAAAAGGTCAAAGGTCAAGATCAACAAAAATATTCGAAAAATTGGTAAGGTCTAGGGTCAAGGTAATCCAAGAAAAGGCAAAAAAATTCGACAAAATGGGGAAAATCTTCAAGAAATTAGAACGTCGAACGAAAAGGTCAAAGATCCTTCCAAAAATAATGTTCGGAAGGGTCGAGGTTAAAACAAAAATGAGAAAAATTATGGAAAATATAGAAAATTATAAAAAATTGTTAAGAAAATTAAAAAAAATTAAATAAAGTTAACCCTCCGTTAGGCGCGCGATTTTCTATAACGCGGTTGGTCGCTCCGTACCTCCTAGGTACATGTATATATATGATGTGTTATTCAATTGAAATTTTAATAATTTTTTGCCTAAATGATTTTCTGGTACATTGTATAAGCAAAATCTGCTTACCTGGTTGTTATTATTAAAATCGCACCTCGGAATTCTAGCATTGTTCTAAAGCATGTATCTGCTGGATACACGCGCGACTAACGGAGGGTTAAAGAAAATTAAGAAAATTGTTTTATTTTCTAAATGTGGAGGTGGAGGTCGGAAGGACCCGAGAAAAAATTAAATATGAACTCGCTAGCTGCCGCGAGCCCCAAAGAACGAGCGGCCTTCAAAGCGTGCAGCCCTTTCGTGGAATTCTTAACAAATAAGTCCAAATCGTAAAGAACTGAGCGTCTTTTCTCTCCCCAGGGGGGGGGGGCATTGGTTGCAGCTAACATACATTTTTCACAAAATTCTAGGCGGAAGTCTGGACCATTGTTACGGTGGAGAATTTCGCTAAATTCACTTTTATTTTGTGGGTCATCCTGTATATTAGCGAAAACGTGGTCGCATTGCCGTTTGATCTTTTGGAGCTTTGACCGCCAAAGGAGCCGCCTCCGTAGACCCCTTCTTTGTTGTATTGAGTCTGTCCTGGGTAGACACTCGTTTCAATTCTAGGCCTGCTATTCGCCTATCCGAAATAAGTGATTCTTCTTCCCACCCCAAACCTTGCGCATTGTAAGCTGCACGACTAAAAGTACGTAGCAATCCACATGGAGAACTGTTCTCGCTTTTGGCTATATTTTCATTGAATTGTGTTTGTTCCGGAGTGAAAAAGTAAACGTGAATTGTTTGCTGCGAATCCAAGGCCTTTCGTTCCGCAGGCCTTTTCAGACCTGTCCGCCGATTCTACGGCAGGTATATTTTTAGTCACATGGAGCATTGTTTGGTTCATAATCCTGTTTTCCTTTTTGTCTCCTCCTTTTTGTATATTTTACATTATCTTATTTCGCCTTCTCTACACCCCCATGATGTTCCGGACGGTTTACCGAAGTTTGGTAACCGGAGGCAAGCAAGAGAAACCTACATGTGAAACGGTTTGATGAATGGCGTATACTAGCCGCTCTGGTCCGCCATCTTAGGTTTGGTTGCCTGAACAAAAGAGGATACCACTTTTACGTCATCGAAGTGGTAACTGAGAGTGACTCCCTCCTGGTGTTCGTTTTCTCGTTGAAACGGTTCTGTCTGAACAAGAAGGATACCACTTTAACGCCATCGAAGTGGTAACTGCGAGTGACTCCCTCCTGGTGTTCGTTTTTTCTTTGAAACGGAGCAACATCTGTCAAGTGTTTGATGTGACGCTTTGAGGATTCCTAACAAGACTTGGACGATCGCTTTTGGGATATGAGAAGGTCGGATAATTAGCTTTATTTATTTATTTCGTGCGCCCGTTAGTGCGTTCTGTACAGCCTTCTTTTAAATGGTGCTGGGACGAAATTATACAGCATTATTGTCGGTTTGTATTAAAGTTCTGATACAGTGTAAACAGATCCGTACTTGCTTTTAGTTTTTGTTTTTGGACATTTCTTGTCTGCCCTATATACTGTACGTTTTGTTTAACGTGTCAATGTTGCACATAAAAAGATATAAGTTTTACTTTATTTTAAAATTCTATCCATTTGCTTCTCCAAGAGATAACCGGCGGTGATTGGAGAACTTAATTTGCCCTCCCATCAAATTTGCTGACCACCAGGACACGTCTCTTTTTTTCGAAAAACTTCTTGGCAAAGAGAGAGAGAGAACGCCTAACTGTTTTCAATGAAACAAAACACAACGCTGGAAAAACGTTCGTATAATTTCTCTCTTATTTTTTTGCCCCAAACTCTCTATGAGCTTGCTGAGGAGACGTTAAGCGTGTTATTTTTTATTCCCTGTTGCGGCTGCGATCGACTCACACGGTGTTTTTCTCCTTCGACAATTGCTTTACATCTTGCCCATGTAATTAATTCATTCTGAGGTCGTTTCGCAAACCAAACTTCATCATAAAAACCACCACTCCTCTGTTTTTCACTGTGTTCTCTTTATTTGATTAATTTAACTATTATTATTTTTTTTTTTAAACAAAAGAAGCCCTCTTCGTTTAGCTTTTTCCCTATCGATTCAGAAAGCGCGTATTTTAAACGCTGAACCTGAACTTTTGTCAGTTGAGTATCGATTGGGGGCTATTAATAACACCTTTCAACGCAAGAACAAACAGACAACAGAAAGCGAACCCCTCGCCTCCACCTAATGAAAAGCAGAGAAAGAAGTGTGTTTACGATTTTTTTTTGTTGGCCGCAATATTTACGACAATATCATCAAATCCCCGGCCACCGTCACGACGACAAATTGAGCAAAGCGCGGAGTGAGGAGGGGGGGGGGTGCGGTGCCTATGCACGTCGACTTTTATTTTTCTGACGCCCATTTGAAAAACGACCCCCTCATTTTCACCCCGCTTTCCCCGAACGGCGTGGTATTTTGTTTGCGTTCGTTTTATATACGTAAGAGCACATTCGCGCGATGTAGCGCTGCAATTTGACGCGTTTCGTATGCAAAGAGCGTCGTCAATGTCGGGAGTCCTCGCTTAAAAAGTATGTTCTTCTAGAATTCCGCATGTCCATATTCATTTTAATACGCTTCTTTCTTTTATTACGTTCGGTGAAATGTGCCGCGTATATCGCCAGCATTTCGAATCAGGGATTTCCCTCTGGGATCCGGGCGCATAAAATATATTCGCAATCTGCGATACCTGTACGTATTACTTTATCGTCGAACTGGAAGAGGGAGAGAGGGCGAAGCTAAATAAAAATGATGAAAACTCGGATGATTTTAATTTTACTGGAATGTGCTAACTGTATGCGAAATAATAATATAAGGAGTAAAGGTCGATTCATAACTCAATGCAATGAAATATTCGAATGAATCGCTATTTTATCACTAACCCCCACACGTGGCGCAGCAAGGTTTGTAACAATTAAGGACATGTGACAAGTAAATGTAACACGTGATGTCATGTGACTTTTAAACCTACTTTGGGGATAGTTTCTTTTTTTTTTTATAACACCTGTCAGTGTCAAAATTCTAGGGTTTCTGTTGGAGCCCTGCTTTCATCACTATATTTGCAATTTCCTAACATTTAGGTAATAAGTTTCAACATCAGAAACATTTGACAGCCATTACAACAAAAAGACAGATCATAGTTCAATTGATTCAAGCAGTGGCGTAGCGATCGCTCTCGCTAACGGATAAGTCGCTGTCAGTTGTCAATTAAATTTCAAAATTTGATTTTAATCTCTTTTTTTATACAAATTGCAGTATTGTGTTCTACTGGTTTTACAATTTTCAATTTTTCCTGTTACTACGTTAGAAATTATATTAAATTTAAAGTAAATTTTGATATGTTTTCAAAAAATTGCGTCAAATTTATTCAGAACATCAAATTTCTTTGAAGTGGATTCGTGAACAGAAACTGTAAATAAGGAACGAACGAACGGCGTGAATCAGCCTGTATATTGAAATCAAATAAAAATCTTTCAAAATTGGCCAAGTGATGTATTCCTTTCTTTTGCAATTAAAATTTTTAATACGATTTCACGATAGAGTATCGAAGTATTGAAAAATTAATAATAATTTTATATTAGTGTACGCAGTTACTTGAAAATAGCCAAATTTGCATATGAAAAGAAAAACAGATAAAAATGGAGCTAAAAAGAGAAGAACCAATAAAACTGTATGGAAGATTAAGAAGCAAGTGTGACGTCACCGTCAAAGAAAAAATAAAAGAGAAAGGAAACAGTGACCGAAATATCTTTCCGTTTTCGTCTCTTTATAGGAAAAACAAAACACTAACTAAAGTCATGCGTCCATTACATTTTCAAGAATAAAACAAAAAAAAAAAAAACAAGATCAATCGATTTCATTATATTTTCAATTTTGACAAGAAACAAATTCGAAATTATGATAAACTTCGATTGGTTCATTTGTGTTTTTTTAAATTAAAAGATTTTTTTTAAATTAAACAAAAAAATTTTTTTATTAAAAACAAAATAATTTTTTTATTAAAAACAAAAGAATTTTTTATCAAAAACAAAAGGATTTTTTTTATAAAAACAAAAGAAACTCGATCGTGTCACGATCGACTTTCTTTGCCCTTTCTTTAACAAAAGTTAAAAAAAAGAATAAATGACAAGCATCGTCAAACAAAGATGTTTTTCTATCGAGTGACCAAAAAAAAGTATGAGGAAAGTATGAGCGAACAAAATTCGTCGGATTTGTTTCTCTCTTTCGTTACAGACCAAACAAAAAACAAAAGACGATCGCTTTCCTCTTCTTTTCCTCAGAGGAAATTTTTATTTACATCAATTATAAAAAAATTACAAAAAACAAAAAAAAGAGAAAGAAAACAATGACATTAGACCGAAAGATCTCTCCGGTTTCGTTTCTTCATCTGAAAACAAAACACTAACTAAAATGATTAGTTCTTAGCATTTTCAAGAATGAAACAAAAAAAAAACAAGATTAATCGATTTCACTATAATTTCGATTTTGACAAGAAATTAAGGTAAGTTTCGTTGGGATTGCTTCATTTGTCTTTTTTTCTTTAACTAAACAAAAGAAATTTGTTTTACTTTAAGGTAAGTTCCGTTGGGATTGGTTCATTTGTTTTTTTTTCTAAACTAAACAAAAAAATTGCTTTCTTTTTAAATTAGAAACAAAAGAATTTTTTTGTAAAAACAAGAGAAATTTATTTTTTTTAATAAAAACAAAAGAAACTCGATCGTGTTCTTTGGCAAAGGAAGACAAAGAACACGATCGACTTTCTTTGTCCCTTCTTTAACAAAAGTAAAAAAAAAGAACAAATGACAACTATCGTCAAACCAAGATATTTTCCTATCGAGTGACAAAAAATAACAGAAAACAAAAGAAGATTAAATGTATGTACATACAAGAAAGTACGAGCGAAGAAAATTTGTTATATTTCGCGATTATTTCTCTCTTCTTTCGATAGAAGCGAAACGAAAACAAAAGGCGATCGATTTCACAACAAACTTGGACTTTCTTCTATTTTTCAGTTTTTTTATTTAATTTACACTGATTAAATACAATTGTATTTTTGGTTTTGTTATTTTGATTTGAAAAAAAAAAATTTGTTGGGTTTTTCGTTTGTTTATCTGAAAAGAAAAAAAACACTTCGCGTTTCCATTTTGAAGATTGAATGTATAGGAAAGTATGAACGAACAAGATTGGATAGATTTTTCGATTGTTTCTCTCGTTCGTTACAGGCCAGACAAAAACAAAAGACGATCGATTACATAACAAATTTCCTCTTCTTTTTCTCAGAAGAAATTTTATTTCTTTACACCAATTGCAAAAAATTACAAAACACAAACAAAAAAAAAAGAGAAAGAAAACAATGACATTCGACCGAAAGAAAACAAAACACCAACTAAAATGATTCGTCCTTTGCATTTTCAAGAAAGAAACAAAAAAAAATAAGATTAATCGATTTGTTTCCTTTTCTTAACAAATCAAAAGAAATTTGTTCTCTTTTTAAATTAAAAAACAAAAGAATTTTTTAGATAAAAACAAAAGAAACTCTTCAACAAAGAAAGACAACGGACACGACCGACTTCCTTTTTCCCTTCTTTGACAAAAGTAAAAAAAAGAACAAATGACAAGCATCGTCAAACAAAGATATTTTTCTATCGAGCGACATAAAAAAAAAACAGAAAACAAAAGAAGATCGAACGTACAAAAAAGTATGGTCGAATAAAAATTCGTTATATTTCACGATTATTTCTCTCTTCTTTCGTGACAAGCGAAACGAAAATAAAAGACAATCGATTTCGCGATACATTTCGACTTTCTTCTTTTTCCCAAATTTTTTTTAATTTACACCGATTCATAAATACGATTGTATTTTTGGTTTTATTTTGATTTAAAAAAAAATTATTTTGTCGGATTTTCTACGGAGCGACAAAAAAAGACAGAAAACAAAAGAAGATCGAATGTACAAAAAAAAAAACTATGGGCGAACAAAATTCGTTATATTTCTCGATTATTTCTCTCTTCTTTCGATAGAAGCGAATTCGAAAACAAAAGACGATCGATTTCACAACAAACTTCGAGTTTCCTCTTTTTCTCACTTTTTTATTTAATTTACACCGATTAATAAATACAATCGTGTTTTTGGTTTTGTTATTTTGATTTGAAAACAAAAAAAAATAATCGATTAATCGATTTCACTATAATTTCGATTTTTACAAGAGACAAATTCGAAATTAAGGTAAGTTTCGTTGGGATTGGTTCATTTGTTTCCTTTTTCTAAACTAAACAAAAGAAATTTCTTCTCTTTTTAAATTAAAAACATAAGAATTTTTTTTAATAAAAACAAAAAAATTCGATCGTGTTCTTTACAAAAAAAAGGACAGAGGACACGAATTGACTTCCCTTCTTTAACAAAAGTAAAAAAAAAAAAAATGGCAAGCATCGTCAAAGATATTTTTCTATCGAGTGACAAAAAAAAAAAAAAGAAAACAGAAAACAAAAGAAGATCGAATGTACAAGAAATTAGGAGCGAAGAAAATTCGTTATATTTTTCGATTATTTTTCACTTATTTCGACAGAAGAGAAACGAAAACAAAAGACGATCGATTTCACATTAAACTACGACTTTTATCTTTTTCTCAGTTTTTTTTATTTAATCTACACCGATTAAATACAATTGCATTTTTGGTTTTGTTATTTTGATATGAAAAAAAAAAAAAAAATTTTGTTGGGTTTTCATTTTCAAGAACAAAACAAAATCAATTTCGATTTCGGCAGGAAACAAAACGTAGTCGAAATTAAGGTTAAGTTTCGTTCGAATTGGTTGATTCACATTTTTGTTTAGTGAGAACAAGAAACTCTCGTGTAAAAAAAGAGAGTAAAAAAAAACACGATCGACTTTCTTTATCTATTTATAATAATAATAATAATAATAATAATAATAATATTTTATTCAAACTCAAAAATACAGTTCATGTCAGGTACACAAAGGAAAAGCTAAAAGCTAAAAATATGAGATAAATTCATTGATTGTATAGAATGGATTATCTAACAGAAAATGTTTGATTGTGAATTTGAATTGTTTTAGTGTCATTTCAGTCCAAGGTTTTGGGAGCTTGTTGTATAAGTAAATATGTCTATACTGAGTGTCCGTTGTGTTAATTCTTCGGCGGGGGATATGAATTGAGTGCCCGGACCTTAGGGCGGTATCCACCATGTCTCGCCTTTTCTGAAGGTCATCCGCTTCTCCGCGTGCTCTTATAAGTTGACGATAGAGATATGCAGAAACCATTGTCATTATTTTCAGCTTACGAAATAATGGTTTGCAGTGGGTTTGCCTAGGAGCACCCTCAATTACACGGATGGCGTTCTTTTGGCTGAGAAGTATGTTATCGGCGTGTGCCGATTCGCCCCAAATTTGAATTCCATAACACATTCGGGAGTGAAACAGGGCGAAATAAGTTGTTACAGCTGCTTCCTTGCTTATTACCTGTTTAATTCGGCGGATGGCATACGTCGCTGAAGCAAGCTTGTTTAGCATTTCTTGTATATGGGTCCTCCAGGTCAAACGAGTGTCCAGAGTAATCCCCAGCAATTTAGTAGAGTCGGTACAGATGGTGGTTACGCTTCTTTTGGTTGTGAAGGAGATTTGTACTTTCTTCTCTTCATTTAACTGCAGCTTATTCGCACGGAACCATTCGCTGGCCAATTTGTTTGCTGCACTCATGCTCATCAGCAACTGTTCGATATTGGTATCTTTACAGCATATTGTAGCATCGTCGGCGTACATGACCGTATGTGCTGTTAATTGTTCCGGGAGGTCGTTAATGAAGATGACGAATAGAAGCGGTCCAATGAGCGATCCTTGTGCTATTCCGTTTGAAATATTTTGTATTTTGCTAAGTAGACCATTGAAATAAACAGCTTGTCTTCTATTAGTAAAGTAGGACGCAATTAATTTGAGAGTTGTACCTCTAATCCCGTAATGTTCTAGCTTCGTGAGCAGTATCTTGTGATGCATGCAGTCAAACGCCTTTGTTAAGTCGTATAGTATAGCTTCACAGTCGCAGCGTTCTTCAAAAGCTTCCCAAATGTAGTTGAGCAGCGACAGTACCGCGGCTTCAGTATTTTTTCGTTCCGTAAAGCCAAATTGAGATTCGTTTAGCATTTTATTCTTATTAAAAAATGATCTTAAGCGGATATAGAGTGCAGCTTCAAATATTTTCGACGTTACTGGCAATACAGATATGGGTCGGTAATTGTTTGGCAAACAGCGATCTCCTTTCTTGAAAACTGGTGTGACTTTAGCAATCTTCATTCCATCAGGGACCGTACCTTCACGAAAACAGGCATTGATTATATCGGCTAAAGGTTCCGCTAAGAATTCCGAAGCATTCTTAAAAAGTATCACGCTTACTCCATATATGTCAGTGGAGGGTTTTGGCTTTAATCTGCGTATAATTGATTTAATTTCTTGTCCAGTGACAGGGCTTAAGAAACACGAACGGTTGCAACCAGAGACCTTCTTTAAAAATGATTCCGGTTCCTCTGTGCTCGATGGAATTTTTTTTAAAATGTTCTCAGCAATTCCACAGAAAAAATCATTCAAGTTCCCCGCAGATAGATTATTTCCAGTTTCGGAAACTGACGGAGAGGTTTCTTGTTTTATGATGTTCCATAAGGTTTTTTGTTTACAATTGGAGAACTGGATTTTGTGAAGATTATTTTGCCTCCTTTCTTCTGTTGCATAGCCGAGGTAAAAGTTTCTGTAGGTGTCGTGAATGGACTTTAAATCATTTCCACCGTATAGCTTATAAGCGTCCTCAATTAGACCTAACGTAGATTTTACCTGTAACAGTTCTTCTGAAGCAAGGTAGGTTTGATGTTTAGTGGATTGTCTTACGGAGATAATTGGGAACGCAGTTTCTAAGCATGCCATTAACGTTTGGAAAAAAGTTTCGTACTTGTTTATTGCCATATCCACCGTATATACGTTGTCCCATGATTCCTCTGACAGCAATGTAAGAAAATGATCCAACTTTGCCTTGGTAATTACTCTTTTCCTGATGCATTTATTATTTAATGTCAATTTAACTTCATAATTAAAGAATAATGCGCTATGGTCAGATATACCTACATCGATCACATAACTGTTATGTTTCCTGACATTGGTAAATATGTTATCGATACACGTTCTTGTGCTGACTGTTGAACGGGTGTAGCTCTTAATTACGTGTTTTAAGTCATAAGAAAGCATTAGGTTCTTTAGTAATTCCGCTTTAGTTGATTCCTTCAAAATGTCAACGTTAAAGTCTCCTGCGAAAACTATTTTTACCATTTTTTTATACTTTGAAAATATCAGGTCTAGAACAGCGGATATATTCTGTAGACACAATTCAAAGTCACCATCAGGCGATCGGTAACATTCGATTATAATTAAATTCAAGTTATTTACATACACACCTGCTAGTTCACAGACTTTTTCCATAGACGTCTCCGTTATGAATTGCAACTCCTGGCATTCCAAGGAGGAGCGAGCAAAAATGGCTACGCCTCCATGATTATAGATTTGTCTTATAAAGCTACTAACTAACTTATAGGATTGCATCTTATATACATTTTTATTGTTAATATTGAGCCAGTGCTCTGATATGCACAAGATATCAGAATTTTTGTCGTGGGCTAATAGTTCTAACGCTTCTATTTTGTTAGTTAAACACTGGACGTTCATATGCATGATGCTGAAAGTTGAATATGTGTACCTAGTTTGGTTAGTACTATTCGCACTGTAGTCACTACTACATTTTTCCGAGGTTGGTATCTTTATGTTGAATTTATTGGAGTTGAGCGAGGCTCTAAAAAATGTTTTCTGTTTGTGTTAAAATTAAATCTTCTTACCACTACTCCAGTACGCCAGGAATTTGGATCATTTAACGGTTCTTTCAATTCAATTGGTGCTCCCACCTTAAAGCAGGGATAAGTACTGTTTGTTTGTAATATATCGCATTGAAAATCGTAATTAGGGTGAACTTCTTTTAAATATTCCAATACCGTATCTGTGGTGGTGTTAGTGTTTGTCCGTCCAACAAAGAACCATAGTTTCTTTGAGACGCCTGCCAGTTGAGTGCCGTTTTTGTTTTCTTTATTTCCTGTAATAGATTTATTTGCTCGTCGTCTACTGTTAACGATTGGCTTTCTTCGCTCTTTATTCAAACTTCCAACTGATTGTGCACTTGTTATAGATGCGTACGTATCTTTTTTATTGTTATCAATCTGTTCACTGATAATTTCTTCAGCGTCGTTATTGATGTGTATAATTTCCGCAAATTTTTTGCGATGTAAATTTTCAAGTTTTTCTACGTATTTTTCCCGATTTTCAGGAACGGAATTATTTATATTATTATCCGTTTTGTTTACGGTAGAATCCTGTGTTGGTCGATGTAGGCCCGTACTTCTAAGTTCCCCTTTATTAGTTGAACTTTTTGCCGATTTTGCTTGAGCAGTTGTAATCGCGTTTGCGTTATCAGCTTGCAATTTTTTATCTTCGCTTGTTAATTTCTGTTGAAAACTCGTCGCGCCCGCGGTAGAAGTTCCACATGCATCAATTTTGTTTACTTTGACTTGATGAATTAGTAGGTTATTTAGCACAGCAATTTGTTGCTCCATAAAGGATATGTTTTTGTATAAATTGTTTATTAAAGCATCTTTCTCATCAATAATTTTGTGTAAGTAATATACCTCAATTTTGTCTTTTTCTAACGCGGTTGGCACAGCATTCGGCGTTTCTACGTTAGACTCGTCTTCAACCGGATTTATGTTGCCTTCACTTCTTTCGCAGCATATTATTTCTTTATCGTTGATTTTCTTGATGTTTTCATAGTATTTTATGCATCCTGGATGCATTACTTTGGCACAATTAATACATTTAAGTCCGTTTGCCGGCACTATATGACACTTTTTGCACTTTGAATTCGCAGCATTTACTGTTTCACCTTCACTCGGCGACATCGCGCCTCGTGAAGGCGACGAATGTAAAAAGAAGAAACAAAAGAGACGAGCGTCGTAAAACAAAGACTTTTTCCATTGGATGACCAAAACAAAAGAAGGTTGAATGTATAGGAGCGAAGTTAATTAACAGTCGCCCTGTATGTTCATTTTGACATATCCAAACAATTCGACTCAGAGAGGCCCAGTGTTTTGGCTAATCGATTTTCTCGCGCCCTTTATCATATGGGAATGCTTACGTTACAAACAAATCTTGAAATTCAATTGCCTTAGTTACTTTATATGTACTAATCTAATAATTTACACATCGTACTGTCTGATACAATAACAAATATTTGTTCGTCTAATAAAATTGAGGGAAATTTTCTGCTTCTCACCCCCCCCCCCCCCCCGGAACAACACACACGATGAAAATAAACACATCGCCGAAGATATCGTAAATTCGCTCGCCCATAAAAAAGATAAAATCTCGCAAACGCCGCGCTCCATTTTCGTTTTTGCATGCCGGCACAATTCAATGGAATCGACTATGAGCGGCTCCGAGCCGATATTTTGCCGGTCCACAAACTTTTAATAATATGACCGAGTTTAAGGGGGGGAAACAACAGAGTGAAACTTTCTGGATGGGTTTTACCACCGCTCGGGAAGCTGCTTTTCGGCGTGCTTTGAGGTGCCCCGCTTTTTCTTTTTCTGGTCTTCGTTTTGTTGCTGAAAATTGGAATATGTTGGTGCATAATTTTGAAAAGCCGGAGGCGCGTTCGGATTTTCCAACTTTTAACGTACTTTGAGGGCGCAATTTGCATGCATAATTCGACGACCAATTTTTGTGATGGATAGTCTTTGTTTGTGCTGGAAACTTGTTGCAGAACTTTAAACGCAGTTACGATGAAATTATGAAGATGTTAGCGATGAATCCAAAAAATTATACCTACTTTTAAAAAATCTATAAGCGCCAAAAAAGATGACGCTTATTTGTGAAAACAATCAGAGATTTATTTTTCGCAAGAAACATTGCTGGTATTAACAAATGCTGACTTTGATTTCATCTCTTGTTTTAGAAACTATTTTAATGGAAGAAGTCGATAGTGAAAATTCTACAGATCCTGAAAAACATCCAGAAGCACAAAGTTACTTTAGAAATTTGATATTCAGTAGAGGGGTCCAATGCAATAACTAGCCAAAACCGTTTGTGATTGATAATTATATAGGAGAGCAGAAAAACGATCGCATTGCACTTTCCTAAATTATACAATGTGATTGATAAAGACTGTCTGAAAACAAATTACTTCCCAAAAAGGATTATACCTATTAATAGAACTTGCGGAATTCTGGGGAAATTTAGTGAATTTTCTTTGCCTATTTTCCTTCATTAGTCGATTTTATTTTGTTTTCTCAGCATTTTCTATTTTTTTAACAATAATTAGTTTTTTTTTTTGCTAAATAAATCGATTTTCTTTTGTTTTTAATTGGCTATTATTTATTTTCCTTCGGTAGTCGATTTTCTTTTGTTTTCTACTTTTTATGTAAATCGATTTTCTTTTGTTTTTAGTTGACTATTTACTTATTTCTTATTTTCCTTCATTAATTTCCTTTATCGTTTATCATTTGTTTTTATTCGTTAATCGATTTTTTCTTTTGTGTTCTCAGTATTGTCTATTTTTTGACATTTGTAACCTTTTTTTGCGGCGTAAACCTATTTTTTGTATTGTTAATTGACATTTATTTTTTTCCACATAATCGACTATCATTTATTTTTCTTTAACGATCGATTGTTATTTATTTTCCTTAGTTAGTCGATTTTCTTTTGTTTTCTCAGCATTTTCTTTTGTATTTTTTTCACATTTTTTTCCTTCATTAGTCGATTTTCTGTTGTTTCCTCAGCATTTTCTTCTGTTCTTCAGCATTTTGTATTTTTTGACATTTATTTTTTTTCCTCATTAATCGAGTGTCATTTATTTTTCTTTATCATTCGATTTTTAAAAATTTTCCCTTCGTTAGTCAATTTTCTTGCCTGGCTAAGTGTCAAGTCAAGAATTACCCAGAATTTTCAAAGTGCTAACGAACCCAACCAACTCGGCAATGCAACATTAACAATCTATTGTCATTTATTTTCCTTCATTAGTCGATTTTCTTTTGTTTTCTCAGCATTTTCTATTTAATAATACCGTTTAGTTTTTTTTTTTGCTACATAAGTCGACTTTCTTTTGTTTTTGATTTTAATTGACTTATTTTCCCTCAATAATCGATTGCAATTTATTTATTTTTATTCATTATTTCTATTCATCAGTCGATTTTCTTTTGTTTTCTCGGCATTTTTTATCTTTTAACACTGATTAGTTTTTTTTTTGTTTTGTTATCTATAAGTCGATTTTCTTTTGTTTTTAATTGACTATTACGTATTTTTCTTCATTAATCGACTGCCATTTAATTTTTCTTTAACATTTCTTTTTATTCATTAGTCGATTTTCTTTTGTTTTCTCAGCATTTTCTATTTTTTGTTAATTTATTGCCTTTTTTATTGCGTACGTCGATTTTTTTTGTCGACATTTTCAAAATTTTTTCCTCATTAATCGACTAATTTATTTTCAATTTTTTCCCCTTTGCGCCATGTAAGCCCCAAGCTTTCCATGAACTTGCCGGGGAGATGTTAGGGCGGTTAATGTAGTGTTGCCTGCTGCGGCTGCGACCGACTTACCAGGTGTTTGGCATTCGCCTTACAAACTAGGGAAACGCAGAAAACCCAGTTTGAAGGAGCCAGTATCAATCCGAAACACAATTCCACTCGTAAGTCTCTCACAAAGCCAGGAGGAGATACGAACCCACACTTGTAGTTGCCCAGACAAGCGTCAAGCCCGTTACCAATGATCCCAACCAATTCGGCTATACTTTTAAAAAATCTACAAACGCCAAAAAAAAAAAAATGACGCTTATTTGTGAAAACAATCAGAGATTATTTTTTCGCAAGAAACATTGCTGGTATTAACAAATGCTGACTGTCGTCCCCATATTTAAAAACTAAGTATTTGTCATTTAAGTATTACTTGTCAATTAGATCATTTGCTTAACCTCAAACATTAACTGTCAATTTGACATTTGATTAACCTCAAAATTTAACTGTCATCTTGATGTTAAAAAAAATGACACTGTTTGGTTTTTGTTTTAACCGGTGCTGACACACTAATATAAGTTTTGTTGTTATTGTTGTTTCGAACTTAAGAGTAGTCATAAACTTGGGTAATTTTGCGGAACTGGAATAAGTAATTTAAGTTGCACCATCCAGTACTGCACGTGTGAATTTCGCCGGGTGAAATTTTGATCGTGATGGAATCGATCGATGCCTGGGAAATTTATGCTCATCACCTCCGTCCGCACAGAATTAGTCGGGGGGCACTGTAAAACTATAAATCGCAAGTACACACATTAAACAGCGCCAGGGGCGGTGGTGATTCATCAATATCCCTGATGCTTCTGGCCGACCGAAACTTTGCTAATATTTTGGAGTGCGTTTCCGTGTAGACACGCTGGAAACTATGGTGGTGATTTGAAAGTGGTTACCATCGACCGATTGATTTTATTACGGTCACGAAATATAACCCCTTGTCCCTCAAAAAGTATAACCAAGCAGTGTCTTTTGAGGTCAATTTTTATATTTTCCTTTTGTGTAGATCTTCTAATTTCATTATGGAAAAACGTACTTACTAAATGGAACAAGTATAATAATAACATCCTGAATATTGTAAGAGTAAATAAGTGCTGTGAAAATTGGTAATTTCGACAGTCTTTTGTTTCCCCTCCCTCCTTTTGGAGAAGAAGGACTTCGAAATTCGTTGTGAAATTGATCATTCTTGTTTTATTTTTGGATTTAAAGTAAGAGATCTCTTCCTCGAAGTGAAAAGTCTAAAATAATTTTGTCATTTAAAAAATTGTCATTTCCCGCTGAAAATTTGGCGCCAAATTCAAATTTTTCTAATAAAACGATTTTTTTTAAATTTCTAATCTGTCATATATCTAGAAATAATTTTATAAATTTCTATAATTAAAAAGAAATTATTTCTCGCCTGAAAATGGGCGCCAAATTTAAATTTTTATAACATATGAATCAAAATGGAGGTGTGGAAACGAATCAAAATTAATTTTTCGTCTCCAAAACAGATCGTCGTTTGTCTCTTGTTTTTTTTAGTTTTTCTTTTTAATTTTCTTAGATTTCTGAAAAGAAAAAAAGAACAAACGACGATCGATGAAAATCTTTTCGTCAATGTAAGTGGAAATTAAACAAAATTAAATTATTGTTTGCAAAATTGGCCGTCGTTTGTCTTTTGGTTTATTCTTTTTAATTTTCTTGAATTTCTGAAAAGAAAAAGAAAGAAATAACTTATCTTTTTCTAAAAAGAGAGAAAAAAAAATAAACGACGATCGATGGATTTTTTTTCTGAAAATGGAAAATAAACAAAGGATGATTGTTGGATATTTTTCTTCAATATACATAAGTTGAAGTGGAAATTAATCTAAATCAATATTTCGTCTCCAAAACGGATCGTCGTTTGTCTTTTGTTTCTTAGTTTTCCTTTTTAACTTTCTTAGGATTCTGAAAAGAAAAAAAAGGAACAAACGACGATCGATGAATATATTTTCTTTAACAGATCAAAACAGAAGTGGAAATGAAACAAAATCAATTCATTGTTGCAAAATTGATCGTCGTTTGTCTTCTATTTCTTAGTTTTTTTTTCTTATTAATGTTCTCGAATTTCTCAAAAAGAAAGAAACAATCGAGGATCGATGGATTTTTTTCTGAAACGAGAAAAAAAAATAAAAAGCAAAATAGGGGAGTGGAAATGAATCAAAATCAATTTTTCGTTGGGAAAGCAGATAGTTGTTTGTCTTTTGTTTTTCAGATTTTCTTTTTAATTTTCTTAGGTTTCCGTAAAGAAAAAAGGACGGTCGATGAATTTCTTCAATACAAACGGAAGTGGAAAGAAATCAAAATCAGTTTATCGTCCGTAAATCAGATCGTCGTTTGTCTTTTATTTTTTAGCTTTTCCTTTTAATTTTTTTGGATTTCTAAATAGAAAAACAAACAAACGACGGACGATGAATTTCTTCAATATAAAAAACGGAAGTGGAAGAAAATCAAAATCAGTTTAACGTCGTTTGTCTTTTATTTATTAGTTTTTCTTTTAATTCTGAATCGATTTTTTAAATTTTATTTCCGCCTTTATCTCCTACCAAAATTTGATGTTTCTTTCTTTTCTTTTTACTGTCACTTCTTCAATCGATTGTCATTTGTTTCTTTCGACGGTTAATGATTTTCTTTAAACACTTGATTCTTCAGATTTCTATTGTTGACAAATTTTGGATACATTAATTTTTTTCTGTTTTGGTTTTACTCTTTCATTTTTTCGCCTTTTTCGGTTTAATTTTATTTTCTTTCTTTTGTCATCATTCTTCTTAAATTGTTTTTTTTTTAAATTTATTATTAATCTACTGCAAAACCGACCGTCTTTTGTTTCCGTTTTCTTTAACTTTACGTATTTTAATGAATCTTTTTTTAAAATTAATTTCTGAATCTAGTAAACGTTCATGACATTGCTTGACGTTTGTCAATTTAACGTTTCTCGACGTCTGTCATTTTGACGTTTCTTATATCTGTCATTTTGACGTTTCTTATATCTGTCATTTTGACGTTTCTTATATCTGTCATTTTGACGTTTCTTGACGTCTGTCATCCTGAGAGTTGTCATCAGTCAAAGTGACATGATTTGTTGGTCGTTAAACAACGCGTGACACCTCCTCTATATTCCCTCAGATTCGTAGTTATCGTAACTTTGTTTATCTTGATGATCGTCATCGTTGCTTTGTGATGTAGAAGTCAACGTGATGTTTCGCCCATATCCGTCTGTATGACATTGCCCTTCGGTTGTCAATCTAATGTTTCTCGACATGTCATTTTGACGTTTCTTATAATATCTGTCATTTTGATGTTTTGATGTTTCTTCACCTCTGTCACCCTGACATTTGTTGTCATCAGTCACCGTGACATAATTTGTTGGTCATTAAGTAACGTGAGTCCTCTTATATATCCCCTCAGATTCGTAGGCGTGATCGTAACTTTGTTAATCTTACATCTGCGATTTTGACGTTTCTTGACGTCTGTCACATATACTATGTGGGACAAAATTTAGTACAGTGAATGTATTTTTCGATAACGAACACGATTGTAATATTTTACAGTATGTGTAATAAAGCTTGATTTGACATTTATTGTCATCAGTCACCGTGACATGATTTGTTGGTCGTTGGTTGCTTGACGTTTGTCAATCTAACGTTTCTCGACGTCTGTCATTTTGACATTTCTTACATCTGCCGAGTAACTGTAAGCTTACGCAATATTAATAAACAATAGAGAGATACAAATGATGGTATTGATTTTTTTTTTGGTTTTCTTCCGTCGAAGAAAAGTTTTGTTCTTTTTAATAATGTTACTCCATCTTTTGTTTGTTCTTACTTTTAATAGTTTTGTTACTAGTCGGTTTTGATTGGAGTGGACTCCTCGAGCATCCTCTGTACAACTATTTCGGCCCTATTTGGGCCTCGTCAGTAGAAGCAAAGCTCAAGAATTCCACTGTAAGTCAACTTGTCCTAGTTATTCGTAATTGCGATGTAATAGTAATGAAAAGTTTAAGATGCGACATCTTACTTATTAAGTGGCAAACTGACTGCAGTTCGTCAATCTTAATGCAATGTTAGGTCAAAAAGCGATCGCAAGACGTCGCGCCTTAAACTTTTTCTTGCTTTTAATGTTAAAATTTCGATTTCTTTTCGGAAATCGACTGTCAGTTATATTTCGCGACCGAGCGGTACGCTTTTTAAAACTACATATTTTATTTATCCACAAAACATAATAATATTTGAGTAATATAAATATATAATATAATAACTTTATTTAGGCTTATTTTATACGTGTGTACAACACGCGAGTTCTACCTGGACTAGTTTAGCAAGGTGGCAATTATACTTATAGCGATAAACAATAGCAAGGTTGCACACCTGCGAGTTATCAAATATGAGATTAGTAATCAATGCCAAGGTTGCGCAGCTCGCGAGCCCCCTCACTTTGTACAAAAAATAGAGCACTTTTACTTAACTGTATTTATTTTATTTATGAAACCATTTGTGGTAAAGTTAGTATTGGAAGTTCAATAAGAAAATAATAAACGTTCTAATTTAATGAGTTTACAACAACCGTTTAGTCCTCGTTTCAGCTTAACACCGTTGCGAGAGCGCTTCTAAATATTTAATCTGAGAACTGAACCACACGAGTAAGTTACATCTACACGAACGATTTACATCGAAACATTGTGCTGTTGTATCTCAGTTTTGACAGGACAGGAGGTTTCTAGTTCTAGTTAATAATTTAGCAGCAACCTGAACAGAGCCGGATTACTTACTACAATAATAATTTTTACGTTAAAGATGATACGGATTCAAGGTATAAATAAATTTTTCATGACATCCATATCCCCCATTTTTCCCCAACAGGGTTTTGTGATAATCCAGAAACGTGATCGTTTTCTAGACTCGAGTAAATAAACTCCTCCATCTATGAACTCTCGACGTTAAACGCCCCAAATAAATAATTTATCGGCGCCTCGTATATAAAAAAGAGAAAAAACAACTCGTCAAAATGATAATCACGATTTGTAACACGTGAAGAGATGAACTTGAAACCTTCGATCAGAATTCACGCGGAGTTTCTCGCCCCCTCGCCGGACTGCAAATGCCCGCCATCCATACACATTCCGGGCGAGAAAAAAGTTTCTCCGGGCGGACGTTTGAGTTTGATTTAGTTCCGTCGGGATTCCCGTATCTCACGTTATTTTATTACCGGCTGCTAGTCAAACGAAAGAAGGACAATCGATATAAATCAAGCGGGGGGAAATTACCGTAATTTCGAGGCGAGCGCCGGGGGTGTATTTATTTCTGCGTCCTTTTCACTGACCACAGGTATTTATACTCATTATATGCGAACACGCAGTTCCGTTAGAGTTTTTTTTTTTTCACTGCAGAGACAATCAAATTTAATCCAGTTTTTATTTACCCCGTCCTTTTTAATTCCATTTATTTACTAAAAGAAATATCTGGTTTTTTTTATATTCAAATCTACAATGCTTATACTTAGGGTCAGTTTCATAATCTAATTTAAAGGAGACTTTAAATTTAAAGTCATGTTCAGATATAAAAACAACCGTAAAAACATTTGTTTACACTACTGATTGTAACTTTATTCTAAAGTCTTCTTTAAACTCGATTCTGAAATTAGCCTTAAGTTCAAAAGGCTTAAAATTTCAACCTCAACCTCAAAATAAATTATTTTAAATAGTAGAAAAGAGGTTATAAATAAAACGTCGTCTAAAGCGGTTGACGCGGTTCAGCACGTCTGACCTTCGAATGAACGAAGCACATCTGTGTGTGTTTTATTTGTAATCTTTTGACATTTTCATCAACATCCGATCGTCTTTTGTTTTTTTTCTTTAATTCTTCATCTTCGTCGCCTTTTTTTTGCAATCATTTATAACGTTTTCATCAATTTCCGATCGTCTTTTGTTTTTTATTCTTCATCATTTGCCGATTGTCTTCTTTTTGTAATCTTGTGACGTTTTCATCAGATTTCAATCGTCTTTTGTTTTTTTTTTATTCGAAATTTTCTGATTTCTTTTTCTATTTGCAATCTTATCGCCATTTCTTCAATTTCCGATCGTCTTTTGTTTCTTTTTTGTTCGAAATCTTATGAGATGAGGCTTCGTCAATTTCTTTTAGTAATCTTATGACGTTTTCATCAGATTTCAATCGTCTTTCGCTTTTTCTTTCGAAATTTTATGACGTTTTCACCAATTGCCGATCGTCTTTTGTTTTCTTAATTCGAAATCTTATGTGGCCTTCATCAATTTCCGATTGTTTTATTTTTTATTCGTTTTCATCAAATTCCGATCGTCTTTTGTTTTTTTGCTTCATCAATCTTTTTTTTTGCAATTTTGTGACGTTCTCAACAGATTTCAATCGTCTTTTGTTTTTTTTTTATTCGATATTTATGACGCTTTCATCGATATCCGATCGTCTTTTGTTTTTTATTCTTAATCAATTTCCGATTGTTTTTAATTTTTTATTCGTTTTCGTCAATTTCTGATCATCTCCTTCTCAATTTGAGGTCTTATGATATTTTCTTCAATTTCCGATTGTCTTTTGTTTCTTTTTATTTGTAATCTTATCGATATTTTATTTGTCATCTCATCATCAATTACCGACCACCTTTTGTTTTCTTTTCATTCGAAATCTTACGAGATCGAGGAATTCATCAATTTCCGATTGTTTCGTTTTTATTCGTTTTCATCAAATTCCAATCGTCTTTTATTTTTTGCGCTTCATCAATCTTTTCTTTTGTAATTTTGTGACGTTCTTATCAGATTTCAATCGTCTCCTGTTTTTTTATTCGATATTTATGACGCTTTCATCAATATCCGATCGGCTTTTTCAATTTCTAATCTTATCACCATTTCATTAATTTCCGATCGTCTTTTGTTTTGTTTTTTATTCGAAATCTTATGCGATGAGGCATTCATCAATTTCCGATTGTTTTGTTTTTATTCGTTTTCATCAATTTCCGATCGTCTTTTGTTTTTTATTCTCAATCAATTGCCGATTGTTTTTTATTTTTGTAATTTTATGACGTTTTCATCAGATTTCAATTGTCTTTTGTTTTTTTTTATTCGAAATTTATGACGTCTTTTTTTATTTGTAATCTTATGACGTTTTCATCAATTTCTGATCGTCTTTTTTGTATTTGTAATCTTTTCACCATTTCTTCAATTACCGATCGTCTTTTGTTTTCTTTTTATTCGAAATCTTAAGTCGTATTCATCAATTTCCGATTGTTTTATTTTTTTTCCGATCCTCTCTTTTTTAATTTGAGATCTCATGACATTTTCATCAATTTCCGATAGTCTTTTGTTTCTTTTTAATCTTCATCAATTGCCGATTGTTTTTTTTTTGTAATCTTATGACGTTTTCATGAGAGTGCAATCATCTTTTGTTTTTTTATTCGAAATTTTATGACATTTTCATCAATTCCGATCGCCTTTTTTTTTATTTGTAATCTTATGACGTTTTCAACTAATAGTCTTCTTTGTATTTATAATCTTTTCACCACTTCACTTGTTTTTTTTTAATTCTTCATCAGTTTCCCCCGTCTTTTTTTTTGTAATCATTTATAACGTTTTCCTCAGATTGCAGTCGTCTTTTGTTTTTTTTATTCGAAATTTTATGACGTCTTTTTTTATTTGTAATCTCTAGACCATTTCATAAATTTCCGATCGTCTTTTGTTTTTTTTTTTTTAATTTTTTTTATTCGAAATCTTATGAGATGACGGCAGCAAGCAAAAACATGTCACGATGACAGACGACAAGAAACATCACAACGACAAACATTAAGCAATGTCACGATGGGATACGAGCAAAACGTTACGTCAACAACTACGTAGCTAACGGGGTCACGGTGACGACGTCAATTAATAAAATTAAGGCCGCCCCTTAACGAATTAGAGTACTAACGCATTCGTTTCTGATTGGCCAACGAGTAGGATCGCAAACGTCATTTCGGTCACTAAGACAACCACCAAATAAAAGGCAGATCTTTTCTTTTGTTATTTATGATGCTTCTTATTTAGGTAACTAGCGCCAAAGCGAGGAAAAGGTACGTTGCGTCAAATATTGCCTGGGTCAGTTAAGAGCTCTGTCCCATGAAATCTAGTAGGTCGTTTCTTAAAATATAATTATTTTTATTTTATGGACGCGAAATTTATGACGAATTCTTCAGTCATGAAAGCAGAAATAATGTTGACAACACTGTTTCGCTGTGTAATCAGTCGGTCATCGTCAATTATTTGTTGATGCCTCTGAATTTTCAACTCTTAACTTCAATTGTTTTAAGAAACATCAAATAATTTTTAAATAATTGAATTAATTTCGATCAAATTACTTAAGAAAAGCTTAAAAATTGTCTCTCACAAAACTTATATTCAACCGCCTCGAAAAATAATTGAATTTTCAACAACAAATGACTACCATGAAGTAATTATTATTTTTACTTGGTTGGCGGAATTAAATGAGTCTGGTTGTCACTTAGAGCTTGGATTTTCACGTGACCAATTCAAATACGGATTTTGGAGTTTTTTTTTTAATGTCCACCCTATTCATTTATGATTTAGTTTTCGAAAGTAACACGATAATAAAAACTGTGCGTTTCATTCTAAGATGAAGAAAAAACGAGTTGCCAAATTTAACTGAGAAGTTAAAAAAATATTTGTTTTATGATTTACGCAAAAAGCAACTATATCCTCCCCCCCCCCCCGATTAAAAATTCAAATTCGAATTAATTCGTCTCTCGTGTGTTTCGCATTTGAAATTGCGGCGACCTTCCAGCAATAATTAAACAAACGGCCGGATCCTTCCACTTTACTTCCCGTCCCTTCAAACGAAGCAATAAACGCCCAGATTGCAGCGAAAGATAAACTTCACTCCCCCCCCCCGTGGCGCTTCCCAGCGCACGCAAAATATTTTAGAGGCGCTCCGCGGGGCGGAAAATGTGTTTTCACCTCGACGCGTTATTGTGTAGTTTTTTCTCGCACGTCAGATGCTCGTTTTACACGCTTTTCCCTTATAGAGTCGATGGCCCAGGTCGATAAAGTTTACGACTAGCCAGACGCTCTCATCTCCGTTTTGCGTAGCAGGGGAAAGGATTTCATTATCCCGCCAGGCAGACGAGGGGGGTTAATTTTTTTTCCTGCGTCCACGACATGTTATTAAGCGACGCTGGGCATTTGGGACGTCTCCCTATACAAATTGGACGAGAATCTCTTAGAGGTGGGAAAAGAATTTATGGCCTAAAGTTAAACGAACGCAACACTAATAAAGAAAGCGATTTATACATAATTTTTCGTTCCTTCCAAAAATATTCTAAATTTATAATGAAATGTTTAATTCCTAAGTGGTTAAGCGGTGTGAAAAGGAAACGTCGGTGGTCAAAACTATTCCCGGAGCGAAAACAAAACCTCAGAGACGTTAAACAGCGAAATTTTAATTAAACCCGAATCGGATACGCCAAATTCCTCTGGCCGGATTCCTCTCCCACTTCTCATTTGAATATAACAAGTCGTTAGCGATTCCCAATTTGCACGGATTCGTTCGTTATGCAATCCGGGCATCGCATCGCTTCGAAAAATTAAATTAATGGTTGCGATCGCGGTTTCTTTTTGTGATTATTGATCGGCACCCCTGGCCCCTGGTGCTTTCAATTAACGGGGGCCGAAGTCGATGGTGGTGGATGGAGTCTCGGGCGCAAGTGAGGATGAAGATTTAGAAGCCTTTCTTAAAGTTGATGATGACTTACGAGTGTGATGATTTATGTCTTTTGGAATATTAAAGTTCTTCCCAATGTCCGAACGTCGTTTTCACACCCTTCAGTTTGAAGAGGGTGTGGAAATTAAATTAAAGTGCCATTTTTACAAAGTATTTCCTATTTTACGTAAACCCTTAACGGAAGTTGCTCAGTTACATTCGTTCAATTGTTTCTACAAAAGTGCCAAAATTATAACTCAGTGACGTAAATAAAATAAATTTAATTAAAATATTGGTATTTAGTTTAAACCTTATCCGACAGAGATCGTCTCATTCGTAAAAAAACAATTCAGAGCTAAGAGAAACAAAAGATATTCATCGCCAATTGTTGTGAATTAGGTTTGATTTATTTTTGTTTTACGTTAGAGGGCACCACGGCTGCTGTTAAATTTGTTTCTTATAGTTATTTAAATTTAGTTAAATTTTTTATCAATATGCAAGGTGAGCTATTAAGAGCCATGAGACAGATTTTTTTGAGTTCTACTTGAGTCTACCTATATTGAGTATCATGGTCTAATTATGTATACAATGTGTTCCGAAAAATGCTGACAACATCCAGGTATAAGTTTTTCTTTTTAAACTGAATGTATAAAAAATCAACGTTTCGGTTGGTTTTTTTCCATGTTGACTGTTTCTTGCCAGCTAATGATGTTATCCTTTTTATAAGCGATTCAAAAGCACTTTGATCAAAGTGTGCCACGAAAAAAAAATTACGTAAGTATTAATACAGGGTGACTGTAAATTAACCCGACTAAAAGAAGCGATTTCTGAGAGTTTGAGAAAAATGTTAAAAAATTAGTTTTCCACAAATAATTAATGAAAAATTAGCCACAAAACGACGATGCGCCCATGGTTAAGAAATAGAGAAGCAGATTAGTGAAATAAAAACTCTTCTAAAGTTTTGTATAGTTTTATGATACGGCGGCGTGGCATCGTGAACTTGACCTTTAAGCGGTCGATTGGTCAAGGGAGGATCAAATGTCGACACAATATTGCCAACCATCTGAACCTGTAAAGAATTCCGCCAACCAAGTAAAAATAATAATTACTTTATGGTAGTCATTTGTTGTTGAAAATTCAATTATTTTTCGAGGCGGTTGAGAATAAGTTTTGTGAGAGACAATTTTTAAGTTTCCCTTAAGTAATTTGATCGAAATTATTTAAAAATTATTTGATGTTTCTTAAAACAATTGAAGTTAAGAGTTGAAAATTCAGAGGTATCAACAAATAATCGACGATGATCAGTGTTGCTAACAATTTGAACGTTATTTCTGCTTTCACTAATAAATTGCGCAGGTCCGATAAAAACACGCTGTCTCGTGAAATCTAGTAGGTCGTCCTTTAAGATATTCATCTATCATTTTTCAAGGCAAACTGAAAATAAGTTTTGTGAAAGACGATTTTTGAACTTTTCTTTAATTATTGTTTTACCAGACTATACAGCACAGAAATGAGGTTTGCGATCCTGCTCGTTGGCCAATCAGAAACAAATGCGTTTGTACTCTAATTCGTTAAGGGGCGGCCTTAATTTTATTTATTTTGACAGCCGTCACCGTGACCCCGTTAGCTACGTAGTTGTTGACGTTTGTCTTGTGATGTTTCTTGTCGTTTGTCATTGTGACATGTTTTTTGCCTGCTGCCATCATTTCATAAGAATTCGAATAAAAAAATAAAAAACAAAAGACGATCGGAAATTGATGAAATGACCTGGAGATTTCAAATAAAAAAAGACGTCATAAAATTTCGAATAAGAAAAAACAAAAGACGATTGAAATGTGATGAAAATGTCACGAGATTACAAAAGAAAGACAATCGGCAATCGATGAAGAATGACAAAAGATAGAAAACGAATAAAAACAAAACAAAACAAAACAATCGGATATTGATGAACACCTCATCTCATAACATTTCGAATAAAAAAAAAAACAAAAGACGATCGGAAATTGATGAGAACGAATGAAAACAAAACAAAAAGAAATTGACAAATAAAAAAGACGTCATAAAATTTCGAATAAAGAAAACAAAAGACGAATGCAATCTGAGGAAAACGTTATAAATGATTACAAAAAAAAGATGACGGAAACTGATGAATAATTTAAAAAAAAAAGAAAACAAGACGATCGGCAATTGATGAAACGGTGAAAAGATTACGAATACAAAGAAGACGATCAGATGAAAACGTCATAAGATTACAAATAAAAAAAGACAATCGGAATTTGATGAAAACGTCATAAAATTTTGAAAGAAAAAACAAAAAATAATTGCACTATGATGAAAAGGTCATAAGATTACAAAAGAAAGACAATCGGCAATTGATGAAGAATAAAAAGAAACAAAAGACGATTGGAAATGCATAAAAATGTCATAAGATCTCAAATTTAAAAAGAGAGAATCGGAAATTGATGAAAACGAATAAAAAATAAAACAATCGGAAATTGATGAATACGACATAAGATTTCAAATTAAAAAAGAAAAAACAAAAGACGATCGGCAATTGATGAAACGGTGAAAAGATTACAAATACAAAAAGGACGATCACAAATTGACGAAAACGTCATAAGATTACAAACAAAAAAAAGACGTCATAAAATTTCGAATTATAAAAAACAAAAGACGGCTGAAATCTGATGAAAACGCCAAAAGAGTACAAAAATGGAAAACAATCGAAAATTGATGAAGAATAAAAAACAAAAGACGATCGGAAATTGATGACATGGTGATAAGACAAGAAATAAAAAAAGACGATCGAAAATTGATGAAAACGTCATAAATTGCGAATAAAAAAAAAACAAAAAACGAGTGTATCTGATGAAAACGTCACAAGATTACAAAAAAAAAAAACAATCGGCAATTAATGAAGCGTAGAAAAACAAAAGACGATCGGAAATTGATGAATGCCTCAATCTTATAAGATTTCGAATGAAAAGAAAACAAAAGACGATCGGAATTAATTACAAATAAAAAAGAAGACGTCATAAAATTTCGAATAAAAAAATAAAAGACGATTGTGATCTGATGAAAACGTCAGAAGAATACAAAAAAGAAGACAATCGGCAATTGATGAAGAATAAAAAGAAACAAAAGACGATCGGAAATTGATGAAACTATCATAAGATTTCAAATTAAAAAAGCAAGGATCAGAAATTGATGAAAACGAATATCATCACATAAGATCTCGAATTCAAAAAACAAAAGACGATAGGCAATTGATGAAATGGTGAAAAAATTACAAAGACAAAAAAGGACGATCAGAAATTGATGAAAACGTCATAAAATTTAGAATAAAAAAAAACAAAAGACGATTGAAATCTGACGAAAATGTCACAAGATTACAAAAAGAAAGACAATCGGCAAACGAAGAAGAATAAAAAACAAATCGGAAATAGATTAATGAATAAAAACAAAACAAAACAATCGGAAATTGATGAATGCCTCATCTCATAAGATTTCGAATAAAAAAAAAAGAGAATACGTTCGGAAATTGATGAAATAGTTATAAGATTACAAATACAAAAAAGATGATCACAAATTGACGAAAACGTCATAAATTTCGAACAAAAAAAAACAAAAGACGATCGCAATCTAATGAAAACGTTATAAAATTACAAAAAAAGACAAAAAAAGAAAGAAAAGACGATCGGAAAACGACGAAAATATCATAAGATCTCGAATTAAAAAAGAGACGATCAGAAATTGATGAATATCACACGAGATTTCGAATTAAAAGAACAAAAGGCGATCGGCGATGAAATCGTGAAAAAACTACGAAAACAAAAAGGACGGTCAGAAATTGATGAAAACATCATAAAATTACAAATAAAAAAGGCGATAGGAAATTGGATGAAAACGTCATAAAATTTCGAATAAAGAAAAAACAAAAGAGGATCGCAATCTGTTGGAAACGTCGTAAGATTACAAAAAAAAGACAATCAGCAATTGATGAAGAATAAAACCAACAAAAGACGATCAGAAATTGATGGAAACGAATAAAAAATAAAACAATCGGAAATTGATGAATACCACATAAAATTTCGACAAGAAAAAACAAAAGATGATTGCTCTCTGATGAAAACGTCATGAGATTATAAAAAGAGACCATCGATAATTGATGAAGAATAAAAAAAAAACAAAAGACGATCGGAAATTGATAAAAATGTCTTAAGTATAAAGACAGGGTGACTGTTAATTAACCCGACTAAAAGAAGCGATATCCGAAAGTATGAGAAAAATATTTAAATTAATCAAAAATTAGCCACAAAACGACGATGCGCCCCTGGTTAGAAAAAGAGAAGCAGATGAGTGAAATAAAAAATCTTATAAAGTTATATGATACGGCGGCGTGGCATCGTGAACTTGACCTTTAAGGGGCGATTGGTCAGGTGGTGGTCAAATGTCGACACAGTGTTGCCAACCATCCCTTTCTATGTCTAAAGTATTTCGCCAATCAAGTAAAAATAATAATTACTTTAAGGAAGTCATTTGTTGTTGAAAATTCAATTATTTTTCGAGGCGGTTGAGAATAAGAAGTGGATTTACTTTAATTCTGTTCAATTGTCAGGCAACAGAGGGCGTCGTGTTTGCGGTTTCATTTATTTAAATGAAAAACAAATTGTTAAAAAAATATTCTCTCAAGAAAATAAAACATTGACAATAGTATGAAGACGATAGCGTAACTGTCGAAATACGTATCTACAGATAAAAACTCGTTATGGTTTAATTATTATTATTGAAAACTACGTTCTCGGATGATTTATTCTTCTTACCGTTATACCCTGCGTACTTTCTACTTCATTAAAACAAAACAAATGAAATCCTAAAAGGATTTTAAATTAAAAGTTTACCAACCGCGCACACGTAAAAGCTCGATTTTTCAAATGGTTAAACGCAAAGTTCTGTTTAACAAGTAATTGCGGCTTAGCCCCTTATTTTCGCTATGCCTAACTGATCACGTCAGAGAATAAAACAAACGAGTAAATAATGACCTATTCATGCAGCAATCGCTCGCAAGCAGCGATTACACTGCTTAGTTAAAGTAGTAGCGAGCGAGAGAGCGCTTTGCCCAAATTGAAAACACAGATATCCTCCCAGAGATAATGAATTCGCCGAAATGCGTACACTCCAAGTAAGATCAAGTAACCATATAATGAAGTTAGCAGCATGAATTAGGCATCAAATTGCCGCCAACCTTATCTCGCAAAGCCCTCCGAACTTTAATAGTTAAAGTTCCAGGGCGAAATTAAAGATCCGGTTTCGATTAACTCTGCCGCGCTCCGGACGGATTCGTGCCCCCGTTTCAAAATTCCTTCATTTCTTCGACGGGTGGTGCATGCAACGTCCGTCAAATCCAGCTCGATGGTTAAGGTGTTAAAACGCAAATTAACTCGTTCGTTTCCCTATTATGCCATTATTACTTATTATTCAAAACAGCTAAGCTAAGTTGATGTTAAACACAGATGTTATATGTTTAATCCATTTGCAAACTTGCTGCTTACTGAGAGTTTCCGTTAGAGGAAAATAATATGAAACGACGAAGGAAGTTATTAGTACTGTAAGAAACCGGCGTTTTCGCAAATCATTAAGAGCATCGCGTAAGTTAAAGTTAATACGGCGTAGTTTACGCGATCGCGGAAATTCACCGCCTAAAAAAAAAACAAGCGACATGCTTTACCATCATGAGCCATTACAATAAAATTACAATTTTCGGGACAGTAGCTGCGTTAGGTATCAAAGAGTTGTCGGAATAACTCATAAAATGCCGCTGTTAGATAAAAAGATTTGTTTATTTTAAATCAAAGAGAGCAGTCGATTCAAGGAAAACCTCGATGACTAATAGGGCAATTTTGAGACTTTATCCTTCATGTAAGTACATAACCAGGAATTTCCGGTATAACCAGGACTACGAGTAGATGTATGGTCGTACGCATAAGAGAGTCAGAAGACGTTTGGTTGTTATGTCATGGACAGAAGTGACAAGTCCTTAGTGTGATTGAAGTTCCTCAGCATTTATTTGCCAATTAGCTAAGCCGCTGACATAATGACGCCAAAATATGTTATTCCGGTCTCTAAAAATTACCCTGAGATTGTATTTAAAACAAAAAAAATGGGGGTCGTTTTATCCGACGCTGTTTACGAAGTAAATCGGTGATTGATGAAGATGACGTCGCGTGAGATGAGAACGCTTGTTTTCTTACCAGAAAAAAATCAGGTCAGATTTCCCAATAAAAAATAGTCTTCAAAAAGCTCACTGTAATTTACGCTTTTAAAGCTATGGCGATCCTCGTTTTTTTTTTGGTCGTCACCGAGTTCGCTTAAGGGTTGAAATCATTTCGAAATGACATCGGTGAAACCCCTCTCGTCGTCATTTGACGCGGCGAGCATTTACATATACATACATACATATCCGGGGGATGTCGAGGCGAAAGGGATTTCTCTGGGCTTAAACTATCTGTACAATAGAACAACGCGCGCGCTGTAATCCACCGATCCCCTTATTAAAATTACTCCGGGGTCAATGGGATTGAAAATCCGGGCCTAAATCTGCCCGTTTCAATCGAAAAAGGCTCCGTAGAAGGGGGGTAATGAAATTCGTGAAACAAGTTACACACGTATCCGAGGTGACGATGAAACGGACCGATCAATATTCATGGGGCCTTTGATATTTTATTCTCGCATATTTGAGTGAGTTTTCGAGCGCTTCGTTTGAATTAATTTGAATTTAATTAGTTAAAGCCAAAAATTTGGAAATGCGTTCTTCTCTTACAACTGTTTACATCGTTTTTAAGACATTCTCATCCAATTGGGTATTCACTGGAGTATCGTTCACCCCTTGATCGCATTTGCTTAAATCTCTTCATCCAATAACATGTTTCAAACCTAATTTCGTTCTTCTGTCATAAGATCTTCAACAGTAAGATTTATTACTTGTTGCCCTCGTCAATTCAATATAACGTCTAGGTCTAGAGTAATGTTTATAAAGAAATTAGTTTTGGTAGTACAGTGATCAAATTCATTTCGCACGGATAGAGGTGTGTTTCGTTCATTCGAAGGCAAGACATGTGACACGTGTAGAATTTTAGAAACACTCGCTTCTGATATCCCTAATTCTCTAGCAATAACAGAAAGTTTTACTCGGCGGTCAGTCAACACCCAATCTTCATCTTTGTTGATTTCTTCAGTTCGTGCTTCCAAAGGTCTTCCACATTTTCAGTCATTATGAATGGATTCTTTACCCAAGGGCGGATTTAGGCATGGTCTTTATGGACTGCAGCCCAGGGCCCCGTTCAATCAACGGGCCCCCTTCGCGGTTAAAAAAATTGAGCAGTGGGTTAGGGAAGGCATTTTACAACCATCACGCTCAGAGTACTGCAAACAACAAAACATCTCACATGTACTCACTACAACCGGAGTTCCAAAGACAAATCAGCAAGTTGAGCGTGTCAACAGGAGGTTGATACCAGTGCTGACCAAGTTAACAGCTCCTAAACCTGAAGATTGGTATAAATTTCTGGATTTAACCCAACAGTGTCTCAATACAACCACACATCGAAGCATCAACACGACTCCTTTTAATTTACTTTTTGGTACAAATCTTCGACTGCGAGACAAGACTGACATACGAGAACTTCTGGAAACCGAATGGGTGGCAAATTTTAAAGACAGTCGTGAAGATCTTCGAGCCGAAGCAAGTGCCAATATCGCTAAGCTTCAACGCGGTTTTGACAAACGTCGAAAGAAGGCAAGAACATTCAAAAACGGGGATCTCGTGGCCATCAAAAGAACGCAGGGTGGCCCTGGACAAAAATTGATGCACAAATACCTAGGCCCGTACGAAGTTACTAAGGTATTACGCAACCATTGTTACTGCGTCCAAAGGGCTACAGAAGGAGAAGGACCAAACCGAACCACAACGGCAGCAGACTTCATGAAGCCGTGGATAGAAGACTGGAGTCAAGATTTCTCTGATGGCGACGATTCAGACCTAGAGGACAAGGAAGACATCCGAGGGCGAATGTCGCCGCAGGATGGCCGAATGTAGGGGGACGCTACTTCCCAGCTAGAAAAAAGGCGCAGTGAATTCCTTGTTTCCTTGGTTACATGTTTTCTAAGAGCTGTCATAATAATAAAAAATATATAATCTGACGTTGTGAAACACGTAACGAAAAGTGCAATAAAGACGATTTGCAATTTACTTTCACGCTATCCACATACCACAGTAGCGTCTACCAATTTTCAGTAATTTAGGAAATTATTTTTCATTTCAAAATGAACACAAAAAAAGAAAATTAAAGCTGCCATTTTTTAGGTTTGGTTCATATTGTATTCATTTTCAGCCACGCTTCCAAAAACAGCTGTATATCCAAGTGCATCAAATAAAATAAAAAAGTTTTTCGATGTCTGTTGTCTATAATTTCTCATATTTAAAAGAAAGGTAGAAAACAATTTTTCCTCAAGCAAAAAACAATCGCAATAAATCTATTCATAGTTTATTCATTAATTTTTTTTTAAACAATCATCGTTTTAGAGTATTTTGATTTTATTTCCGGGGGGCAGAAAATTTAAAGAATTTCGAGTGAAACCGATGCAAACGTTACTATATTTAAAATAATTAAAAAAAAGAAGACGATGGAAAATTCACTAAAACGTCGTCGGATTTTGAATAAGTGAAAACGACAAAACAAAAGACTTTTTAATTAAAGTGAATTCAATAAAAATTTTAGAAAAATGTTTCTCCGTTCTAGGAATTTTCATTTCAAGGAATTTCGAGTGATGAAAGCGTTGGTAGAAAAGCAAAAACAAAAGACGATCGGAAATTCACTAAAATGTCGTCGGATTTTGAATAAGTAAGAGAAAAACAAAAGACGATCGGAAATTAACTAAGAAACGTCTCCAGATTTTGAATAAGTAAAAACAAAAAACAAAAGACGTACGGAAAATATGGTTAACTAATGATTATAAAAATATCTGGAAGACAATTTTTCTCTTTCTTGGAAAATTTTGATTTTATTTTCTGAGCATAAAAAATGCGAAAAATTTCGAGTAAAATTGATGAAAACGCCTTCAGATTTTGAAGGAAAAAAACAAAAGACGATCGGAAATTAATGAACACGTTATAAGATCTCAAATTAATCGCAAATTGATGAAAACGAATAAAAACAAAACAATGACATGGTGATAAGATTACAAATACAAAAAAAAAAGATTGGAAATTAATGAAAACGTCTTAAAATCTCGAATAAAAAAGAAAACAAAATCTGATGAAAACGTCATAAGATTACAAAAAACAGACAATCGTCAATTGGTGCAGGATAAAAAAAAAAAAAAACAAATGACAATCGGAAATTGATAATGAAAATGAGAAATCTCTGCCTTTTCGACCAAATTTCGTGACGATCACTTTAATAACGCCTACGTTCACAAACGCAACGTACACGATTTAGTACCGCACTAAATTGAAGTAAACGAAATGAAACCGTAACAATCGTCATTAATTTTAAGAGTGGATAAATAATTACTTGGTTTCAGTGAGTGACGCACAGCACCATCTATTTGGCAAGATTACTCTCGTATACGCTTTAATTTAAAAATAACTGTCGTAAACTAATATTTTTGGTTTCTTCAGTAATAAATTTTGATGTAACGACATGAAATATCAACTCTTCTTTCCGATTTGTTTGCAGACGGAATGGTAAATAGTAGTTCTAGATTTAACCATCACATTCTGGAAAGTTAATAAAATCAAAACATAGGTAAATTATTATAATAAAGCGCGGCTGTCAGTAGCTGCTGCGGATAAAACATTAGGGTTCTAAATGCTTAGAACCAGAATAATACCAGGCATCTGTTCCGCTCGTAATGGAGACGATTAATCCCCCGGCGTTAATTCACCGCCGCCTTACGAAATACTAAATTCCACCGCCACATATTATAGTAGCAAACTATCAAATGACTTTTGAATAGTTTCCTGCATGAAAGCAAAGTAATGCTGGCAGGTGAATTCCGAACGAATGTTAATGAGGGTTGTGTATGTGTGGGGAATGTAAATATTAGCCTGATTAATATTTATACACAATCAAACCGCTTAGAGGGTGTGTATGTGCGTGGGAGGGGGGTCGAGAGCTTTTTGAAATTCAAATGCGGAATATAGTTACAAATGTCGGGAAAATCTGAAAAGGTTCGTAAATGTCGTGTGCTACAAATTTTTTTATTGCGTAAAGCAGTGATTGAGGTCACGGGAAATTCTGTTATGTATTCATTTCTTCATATACAGAGTAAAATAATGCACGCAATACCTTGTACATATTTTGAATTAGTTATGAAATGTATCTTATACAGAACGTCAGTAAAAATGGGATTCTTTAGGTCAAAATAAATTTTTATCTTTTTATCTATCTGGTTGTTTGGATTAATTACTTATTTTTATTAAAGCCCAGAAGGTCATACCTATGCTTCGTTCTATAGTGCGAGAGGGGAACGGCGTATACGACACGCTCGTATTTACGTACTAAGCACATTCATCTAGTCCCAATATGAGCTGTTTTCGCATTTTCATCGGGTATAAGCTCTAACTGTGTTCGTATTTCCTCGCATTGCCTTACAACATGTTCGTGCGCGGTCGGCTAATCGCTTACAGACTTACAGACACATTAGGAAGCATCCATTAAACCTCACGAGAATACGAAAGACAATGAAAGCGTCCAAAAGATTTCAAATAACAAAGAAAAAAACAAAAGACGGTCCGAAATTGATGAAATTCCAAATCAAAAAAACGATAGGCAATGAAAACGTCAAAAAACAAAAGACGGTCGAAATTGATGAAAGCCTCACGAGATATCAACTCAAGAAAGGAAAAGACAATAAAAACGTCAAGAAATTTCAAATAACAACGAAAAAAAAAAAACAAAAGACGAATTGAAATTTTCATCAATTTCAATTCGTCGCAATCTCGCGAAATTTCAAATCAAGGAGACAAAAGGCAATGAAAACGTCAAAAAGATTTAACAAAGAAAAAAAAACGAAAGACTGTCTGGAAATTGACGAAAACCTCACGAGATTTCAAATAACAAAGAAAAAAAAAACAAAAGACTGTCGCAAATTGACGAAAACCTCACGAGATTTGAAATAACAAAGACAAAAAAAAAACAAAAGACTGTCGGAAATTGACGAAATCCTCACGAGAATACGAAAGACAATGAAGAAAAGATTTCAAATAACAAAGAAAAAAACAAAAGACGGTCTGAAATTGATGAAAACCTCACGAGATTCCAAATCAAGAAAACGATAGACAATGAAAACGTCAAAAAACAAAAGACGGCCGAAATTGATGAAAGCCTCACGAGATTTCAACTCAAAAATCAAAAGACAATAAAAACATCAAGAAATTTCAAATAAGAACGAAAAAAAACAAAAAACGAATTCAAATTGATGAAAATCTCCGAAGATTTCAAATCAAGAAAACAAGAGGCAATGAAAATGTCAAAAATATTTTAAATAACAAAGAGAAAAACAAAAGACTGTCGGAAATTGACGAAACCTCACGAGATTTGAAATAACAAAGACAAAAAAAAAACAAAAGACTGTCGGAAATTGACGGAAACCTCACGAGAATACGAAAGACAATGAAAACGTCCAAAAGAATTTCAAATAACAAAGAAAAAAACCAAAAGTATGTTCAGGACAAGTACTTGCAAAATATCAAACTGATGAAGTGACAACAGATTAGAATGCCGGTCAAATGTCTTTTCTTTTTTTCGATTTTGAAATGAAACATTTTGGAACAAAAGACGGCCGATTCTGAAGTGAAAAGTGGCGTCGATTTTCACGTTTCAGCTTTCAGTTCTAAATTAAATATTTTCCGAAATTAATTTTGAAAGAAATGACGACGACTCTGACGTTTCCAATGATAATAATATAAACTTACGACATTAAAACAAAAGACGATCGATCCTGATGTACTTACATAATATAAAGTTTCGGATTTTAACTGATGATGAGGTCAACTGATTTTCTATTAAAAGCTTATCGATTTCAAAACCAAAACCAGATTCGGAAACTAAAGATTGTAAAACAAAAGACAAAAGGTCGGATTCTAAAATAAAAACTACCGTCGATTTTCGACCTTTCAGTTTTAAATTGCATTCGCTCCGACTTTAAAACAAAATGAGATGGATTCTGATGATCTAGACGAAACAAAAAACGACGGCTTTAAACAAAAAAATGATCGATTCTGAAATATGATGTACCAATTTTAACACAAAAATGAATCGATTTCGATTTCTATCAAATGTTTCTGAGGTCTTACATTTACTAATAAAAGCAGGGTTCCAATAAAAACCTTTGAATTTTCACACTGACAGGTATTATATTAAAAAAAAAGTCATTAAAACACTGATGAGATGGCGCTGAGTAGAGTAGGTCATCAATAACTGTCAGTGATTTCTGTTAATATTATTAAGTTTAAGCGGAACTAAGAAAATTCGTATTCAATCTCCAGCTAACTTCTAAAGTTAGATTTATGTATGCACACGTTTAGTGCAGGGGTACCTTTGTCTTAATTAAGAAGCGCACCGAGCACGTACGCGTTGGAAAATAATTTATGGGACAAGTTGTTTGTGCGAACAGGGGGGCGCGAAGTAACTGCTCCAACACCGAATTATAACGTGGAAGTAATAGCAGGGCTCAGCAACAACTGTTAAACCTGTACGCCAACGCAGTGGGATTTCGCAAATCCACTGATCTCCGACCATTAATTAGCACAGCCCGATTTAAAACCACCACCACCACCGCCACCTCTTTCCCTCTCGATCGTTTATTTTCGTCTGTGTCATGTATAGACAAATCCGCCGAGACTTTTTCGAAACAAATTTAAACTTCCAACTTGCCGGAGTAATCTACATTAATTACGGCGAGGAAGCCACCTCTTCTTCTACTTCTGCTGCTACTCTGAAATGGAAGTTTTATTACGTCTGAAAATTGAATCAAACAAATCTCCGAACTTGCAGCGACGCTGATGTAGAAATTTTTAATTTAATTAGAGGCGGATGTGTGCATTGCTTAACTTGATAGTTAATTTCCTAATTTTAACTAAGTGAAATGGGCGCAGTTGTCAAAGTTTAAAGTTTCCAAACTTTTCGAAATTGCTCAGTACGGGGAGTACTCGATAAGTATTTGATCCGAGAATACACTAAAATATTTCAGAAACTTTTCTAAAGGTTTTTCATTAAGAGTGACAGGATTTTGAAATTTGTTGACTACTGTACTATTCAACGTCATCTCATCAACATCGTAATAATCTTTCGTGTTGCGGTCGTTACAGAAAACTGCACTAATTAACTAAGATTACAGTTATTACTTAAATTTTGTGCTGAGTGTTATCAAATCAAATCAAATTCAATTTAACAAGTAATTAGAAATGTAACCGACGATTCAATTTTATCCTAGTCACGTCATCTACCTTCTCGAGTATTCCAGTGGGTTTCAAATCGAACGCTAGATGGTTCCAGACGTTTGCTAGAAAATTCTAGAAGGAAATCATCATCATCATTATAAATCCCGAATCTGGCGGTCAATTTGAATCAGTTGTTATTTCGAAAGCCACACGTGTGAATAGTAAGTAGAACGTTTAATTATAGAAATGTTATTTGTTAGACAAATTCGCAGCCGTATTCATATAGTTTACAAAAATCTTTTTTAACGTCCCTGGTATTAACCCTCAAACGTTTCACGGAGAATACCTACACAGACGCATCGAAAATAACTTTTAAACGTTTTATTTTCTCTTTGCTATTGAATCGATGCTATCATCCCCCGAACGTCCGGAAAGTTATGAGGCGTTCATTAATTTTAATTTAGAGACATTCCCCATCGAAATCCGTGAATTATTTATCGGCGTTTAGCCGGACGCATAAATTATTATCGACGGCGGAAGCTCAATACCGTCGGTTATTCCAAGGTCATTTCCCGAAGAAGAAAAAAAAAGGGGAGGAGAAAAACGAAAACCGCCGCCGCGCACATATGGAAAGTCCTCCGCACTTAATGCAGAATAAATGGTTCTTAAATCCATGCGACTCGACTACATTTGATTATCGGAAGGCAAATGGGGGGATATTTGCGCCGTTTATTTTTTTTTACGACTGCGTAGATGCGGAAATAGAAAACCCGGAATCCGGCAATAACTTTATTTGGAATTATTTAACGGCAGCCCCCGGGCTTTCAGAGATTATCCCTCTTACCGTACGGGGATTTCATGTACGAGTTGATGATTTTATAATAGCGCGTGATCGAAAAACAAGAGGGATTTAGGAGTAATCTCCGTTAATAACTTAGGTTGGGAGAAAACGTTTATATTTTCCTGATTTTTCTCTGACGTAAAGTACTGAGGGACGAATCAAGTTAATTTAAAATTGGAGTCGACCGTTGTAACACAGTTGGAGGTACTGATTGACACTTCAAATTTAAATTATCATATTTTAAAATGTTCGACTTGAAATATGTGTTTAGTCTTTTTCACCGAAAGTTGTTTCGGAAATGCTGAGAAATAGTGAATGGAGATACTAAGCAAGTGTGTGTAGTTTATTCTCATAACCTTGCAAATCACAATCTAACCTCAAAAGTGACTGTATTCTGTCAGATTTGTAATTTGTTTTTCAGTGTTCCCAAAATTAAACCAAATTTCATGGTCTGTCTCAGTTTATCTCGTGATATATTTATTTATCTTTTGTTTGGGGAGGGGATGCTGAAAGATGAACGAATAATCTTCATGATAATACTTTTATACACTTTGCTTTGCATATCAAATGAAGTTTGAAAATAAACGTTAATAGTCAACAACGCGACGAATCAGTTTTGTATGGATTTGTGGTGACGTGATCAGTCCACCAACACTATACGGGACAATGTAATCAGTTAGCATTGTATGGATTCAAGTAATCCGATCAGTTAGCATTGTTGGAGTTCGAAGCAACCAATCAATATTGTATGGGTTCGTGGTTATCAACGATGGCCCACTCAATATTGTATGAGATCGAAATTGTCAACAATGCGACCGCTCTGTATTGTATGGATTCGAGATTGTCCTTAATCCGACTAGTTGCGACCAATCAATACTAGTTAGGTTCGAAATAATCAATAATATGAGTTGTTAGCATTGTATGGGTTCGAGTTCATCAACGATACAACCAGTCAGTATTGTATGAGGTCAAGATTATTAAGAATGTAATGGATTGTATGGGTTCGAGATTATCAACAATACGACCTGAGACATTCTACTGGAAATTGGGAATTGGGAATTAACAAAGATGTGACTAGCCAGTATTGTATGTACTCGTGGTTCGTGGTTATCAACACGTGACCAGTAAATATTGTATTATCGAGAATGCGAGCAGTCAGTGTTGTATGAGTTCGTGATTGTCAAGGATGCGAACAATCAATACTGTATTGGTTCAGGTTTAATTATACGATTTGCTAGCATTGCGTTCGAGATATCAAAGGTGCAAGGAATCAGTGCTGTATAGGTTCGGGATTATCAGTAATACGACTTGTTAGCATTGTATGGGTTCGAGGTCAATCAGTTGGTATTTGTATAGGTTCGAGATTATTAATAATACAACCAACTAGCATTGTATGGGTTCTAGATTGTCAATAATCCGACCAATCAATGTTGTATGGGTTGGAGATTATCAATAATGCGAGCAGTTGGCATTGTAAGGGTTCGAGATATCAAAGATGCGAGGAATCAGGTTCCAGATTATCAGTAATATGACTTGTTAGCATTGTATGGGTTCGAAATGATCAGTAATACGACTTATTAGCATTGTATGGGTTCGAAATTATTAATAATGCAATCAGTTAGTATTGTATGGGTTCTAGATTATCAACAATGCAACTAATTGGTGTTATATGGGTTCGAGATTATCAATAATGCGACCAGTTAGCATTGAAAAGGTTTGAGATATCGAAGATGCGACGAATCAGTACTGTATAGGTTTGAGTTCATTAACGAACCACCATTTAATACTGTGTGGGTTCGAGATTATTAATAATGTAACCAGTTTGAATTGAAAGGGTTCAAGATATCAAAGATGCGTCCAATCAGTACTGGAGAGGTTCGAGATTATCAATAATACGACTTGTTAGCATTGCATGGGCTCGGGCTCATCAACGATATAACCAGCCGGCATGATATGGGTTCGAAATTATTAATAATGCAACAACTTAACATTGTATGGGTTCGAGATTATCAACAATGCTACCAGTCAGTTATTGTATGGGTTTGAAATTAACAGTTATACAACTAGTTAGTCAATATTGTATGGGTTGTATGGGTTCAAGATTAACGAGGATGCGACAAATCAGTACTGTCAACAACGATACAACCAATCAGTATTGTATGAGTTCGAAATTATTAATCATGCATCGATCGATTCTCGAATTTCGATGATAATCGATGTTGCCTGAGATATAACGTCAAAATGACGCAATTCCCGAACAATTTGTGAGTCCACGTCATGTCGTAGGCGACATGACGTCATTTTGACGCCATATCGCAGGCAACAACGGTAATCGTAATTCGAGAGTCGACCCCCTAGTTAGCATTAGTTAGTATTAGTAGTTTTGTGACCAGTCATTGTACTATGGGTTCGAGATGATGAATAATGCGACTAAGTAGCATCATAGTTGTTCGAGATATCAAAGATGTGACCAATCAGTATTGTATAGATTCGAGATTACCAATAATACGACTTGTTAGCATAAGCATAAGTTCGAGCTCATCAACTATATGACCAGTTGGTATTGTATGGGTTCTAGTGTATTGAAAATGGGACCAGTCAGTGTTATATGAGTTTGAGATTATCAATAAAGCGACCAGTTAGCATTGTAAGGTACGACATGTCAAAGATGCAACAAATCAGTACAGTATAGGCTATCATTAATACGACTTAGCAATGTATGGGTTGGAGCTCATCAACGGTACAACCAATGGGTTCGAAATTATTAATAGTGCAACCTGTTAAGTAAATTAGCTATGGGGGCTCTAATCCAAATTCCCATATAAAATAAGACAGGCCTTAAAAAACGTTGAAACGGTGGCACGGTGTCATCGCGCAGTAGGGTCGTTGATAAGACTGAAGCTCTGAAGATAAGGTGGCCTTGGAATGTTATTTACAAGTAAAAACAGATATCATTTTATAAATAAAAGATAAAAATAGGTAACTGTTTCAGATACCTGTTATTTGAAAACTGATTTTAACTGCTATGAAGCAGTTACCTTTTTTCTATCTGTTATTTATGAACTCCAACCTGTTTCTTCTTGATATTTATAAACTGTTACCTGTTTTTACTTGTAAATAACATTTCAAGGTCACCTTATCTTCAAAGCTCCAGTCTTATCTATGATCAACCATGATAATACCTTGCTATGATACCATGCCACCGTTTCGACGTTTTTTAAGGCCAGTGTTATTTTATATATGGAAATTCGGCTTAGAATTCCCATAGCTATTCACTCAGTTAAAATTATAAAGATTCGACAATGAGGATTATCGACAACGCAACCAGTCAGTGTTGTTTGGGTTCGAGATTAATCAATAATGCGACCAGTACTGTATTGGTTCAGTGTTATCAACCGCTTGTTAGCATTGTATGGATTCAAGCTCATCAACGATCCAACCAGTCAGTACGGTATGGGTTCGAAATTATTAATAACGAAACAAGTTAACCTTATATGGGTTTGAGATTATCAACAATGCGACCAGTCAATGTCGTATGGGTTCGAGATTATCCCCAAAATTAACTGAAACTTTCATATTTATTTCGATACGATACAGTTCTTATTGCTGCAATAATAAACGAAAGAGGTGATTACAAATTATAACTTCAAATGAACTGTGGAATTGAAAACTCCTCTTTTCAGATCATCAACGAAACAAAAAAAAATACTGCAAAGAAAACTCTCAAAACGCTGATAAGTCTCACATCCGCCGGCATTTCACCGCGCATCTCTCTCATTTCCTGTCCTGAAAAATCGACCGGCTTCCGTTCCACACGGAAGCAGTGGCGTTCGTCATAGATCGCTCGCTCTTTCATCACGTGCGGGGGTGTGTGTTAGCACGCGGGTTGGCGTTTCGGCACGACACAGACGAGATGACATGTTTATATTATATTTACAGGGAAAACCTTTGCGATAAGAATTCACAAAGGGAGAGGCGGCGCGGTCTCAATAGGGCCGGGGGAGGTGAGTTTTATCTATAAACAGGCGAACGCGATTTTTGTTCGCTTTTCGTCTGTGAACCACGAACACAGCCCTTTGAAATTTTTATTGAGTTTCAAATGCTATGGGCATTTGTTGTTGTTGTTGTTGCTTTGGCTTTAAGTAACTCGAAATAAATTTCGACAAGAAAATTATTTGTACGTAAATAAATTTTCAGAAACTCAAATAAATTGTGGATTTGAAACGCACGGCGTAAATATCAGCGTATATGGGGTATAAAATTTCTGAAGTCGGGTGGGGGGCGACAAAGATAAATAATTTACAGAATGTAGCTCTTTACAGGCAATAAATTTCACAATAAAGTTTCCCAGAAGTATTTTATCGAATTCTGGCGTGCGTCTCTGAGGGTGAAGGCGAGAATAAATATCGGAAACGGGAGGAGGGAACGCGCGTGAAATTAAAGCTGCTTCGGATTCATGAATGAATAAATAAATTATTTTTGATTAATCTCTCTTATTACTATAATTTATTGGCTTTCTGATCCGTTGGCGAACGAAATAATAATTCGTAATATTCGCACTTTGATTACACGGTAACAACTTTTAAGTTGGTATCACGGTAACAATTTTTAGGTTGGTATCACGGTAACAACTTTTAGGTTGGTATCACATTAACAACTTTTAGGTTGGTATCATGGTAACAATTTTCAAGTTAGTATCACGTCTATTGTTAACTGTCATGACATCTGCAGTTCCCTTAATTATAGTCAATGACCTAACATGCATATTTTTTTGATGAATGCAACTCAATTATTGAAAATATGTGTAAAAAATTTAGGTTATGATAATTATGTTGTCATTGCTGTTTTCGCACACATGGTATTAGCTTAATTATCATCACCGCGTTTAAAATTCGACTAAACTAAAGGATTAACATTTGGACGATTTTGGCCGAAGTGTTTGAACTCTAGCAACAGTTACAACTTTTAAATTGCCTTTAACATTTATAGATTAACCTCAAAATATCAACTGTCACTTTGACGTTTACAGATTAACATCAAAATATCAACTGTCACTTTGACGTTTACAGATTAACCTCAAAATATCAACTGTCACCTTGACGATTACAGACTAACCTAAAAATCTCGATGTCACTGTCACTTTAATGTTTTTAATTCAAGTTTACAATAGGTTTGTTTATTTGCCATTTGACATTTATAGATTAACTGTCACTACTCTCTACTGTCACTTTGACGTTTACAAATTAACCTCAACTTTATGATGTTACTGTAACTTTAATATTTTCAATTTAAGTTTACAATTGGTGGTTTGTTTAATTGTATTGCTCGGAGTGACTCTGATAGCTATCATCAAATGTAGTTTTCAGCCATATTTGGTTATCTCGCGTCCAAAAAAAAAAAAAAATTCGAAGATAAACGAATTTGACCGAAAACATACTTGTTCGATAGAATTTTGACGTTTGACCAGTATCATAATTGTGAGATTAAAGATAGATGCAGATTGGACATTGGGCACACTCCAAACGCTTTACAGACGCTGCCAACTGTCAAATTTTAATTCAAAATATCGCCTTAATTTTAAAATAACAAACCCATCACTTTGACATGTCCAGATTAACCTCAAAATATCAACCGACACTTTGACATGTACAGGATAACCTTAAAATGTCACCCATCATTTTGACATTTACAGATTAACGTCCAAATTAATCTCAGCGTTACTGAATTCTTGACATTTGACAAGTGTCATAGTTGTGAGACTAAAGATAGACGCAGACTTGACATTGGACACAATCTAAACGCTTGACAGACGCTGCCAACTGTCAAATTTTAATTCAAAATATCGCCTTAATCTCAAAATACCAACCAAGACTTTGACAATTACAAATTAACCTCAAAATATCAATCATCACTTTGTCATGTACGTACAGGTTAACCTCTTAAAATGGCACACATCATTTTGACATTCATAGATTACCGTCCAAATTAATCTCAATGTTACTGAATTTTTGACGTTTGAAAAGTGTCGTAGTTGTGAGACTAAATATAGTCGCAGATTTGACATTGGACACAAACTAAACGCTTGACAGGCGCTGCCAACTGTCAAATTTTAACAAAATATCGTCTTAATCTCAAAATACCAACCAAGACTTTGACAATTACAAATTAACCTCAAAATATCAATCATCACTTTGACATGTACGTACAGGTTAACCTCTTAAAATGACACCCATCATTTTGACATTTATAGATTAACCTCAAAATATTTACTGTCATTTTGACGTTCACAAATTAATCTCAATGTTACTGAATTTTGGACGTTTGACGAGTGTCATAGTTGTAAGACTAAAGATAGATGCAGAATGGACATTGGACACAATCTAAATGCTTTACAGGCGTTGCCAGTTGTCAAATTTTAATTCAAAATGTCACCTTAATCTCAAAATACCAACCAAGACTTTGACAATTACAGATTAACCTCAAAATATCAATCATAACTTTGACATGTACGTACAGGTTAACCTTAAAATGTCACTCATCATTTTGACATTTTCTGATTAACGTCAAAATATCAACTGTCATTTTGATCTCAATGTTACTGAATTTTGGACGTTTGACAAGTGCCATGATTGTGAGATTCAAGGAAGACGCAGATTGGACATCGGACAAACTTTGACATTTACAGATCAACCGTGATTTTGACACGTACAAGTTAACCTCAAAATATCAACCGTCACTTTGACATTCCTGCTTTGACATTTACAGTTGAACCTCAAAGTATCAACCGTTACTCTGACATTTGAAGATTAATCTCAATGTTACTGTCACTTTAATATTTTTAAATTCAAGTTTACAACAGGTTTTGTGTTACTCTGACGGCTGTCAAGTGTAGTTTTTAGTCACATTCGTTTATCTCGCGTCGAAAAAAAAAAAACGAATGTGACTGAAAGCCGCATTTGACAGCTCTTAGAGTAACTCCGAGCATTTCAAATAAACACTCGATGAAGTTTTGTCTGTCAGTTTCATATTTAAAGATTACTAAGGTAATTAATTAATTAAAAGTTTTGTGATTAAAAATTTAGTCAAAAAAAAAATAAACGACGATGTGATTTGTGACTTTGTTCTAAATTTTTAATTACAACATTTTTAAATATTCTAGTAATCTTTAAATGTCAAATTGACAGGTCAAACTTCATTGTCAACTTGAGTTAAATATGTTATGGTGCCGGTGACATTGAAATTTTGAGGTTAAATTCTATGTACATATTTGACTTGCGCCATCTATCGGTGTGTAACTTCAATTACGTCTCAAAACAAACCTTCTTAACAAATGTCATTTATTCCAAACACTTTTACATGGTTCATTTGTTTCATTTGTTTTTATGAGACTATTTTAATTAATTTAGAAACTATTAACTACCAACTTGACATCTGTCAAGTTGACATTTAAGACATTTAAGAATAGTATAGTCACATAGCTATAGAAAAAGAAATATCTCAAGTTCAGTAAGACACTGTGTAGTATATGAGAATTTTAATTCAAGAAAATATTTTTGTATTTCTGTTTTAATTTTTTTTTTTTAATTTCGATCACTTTTTTCATAGCTTTTTAATTGCGGCCCACTCTAGGAAGTTTTTCGAAATCATTAATTAAATTCAAACCGCCCCTCATCCGGATTAATCCGTGGGCATCGAAACATAGAAAAAACATCGCGAGCTTCCGTTTGCAAAAGGCCATAAATCACGGCCTTAAACGACAAACGTATTAGCGAGCTTGTAAACTGCGGATGCGATAATCTAGTTTCAGCATAAAATTTAATAGCATTTTCCACTAGCTTTTTATGATTAATTAATAGAGCCGAATGATTAATGGCGGCCGTAATTTACGACAGCGGCGGACTTAACAAACGGTAATAGCAGCTGTGTCGTTAGCTTCTTTTTTAATGGAGTACATCAGAAACAATTGCCCCCTATTAATTTCACGGGAAGAAAAAACGTCGATTTAGTCACGTAACGTGTAAAGAAATTATTCTAATATCACTTAGGTTTGAGAATTTTTTTGAACGACCCTCGTATTTTAATTTATTTTTTGTTTTCTCTTATATTGTAATGTGTAATTCTTATCTCTTTTTTTTTATGAGAAATTTTGAATAGAATATGAATTTAAAAAAACATTTGAATGATCCATGATGGTATTGATTAAAATGAATTAAGAATTTTGCAACAAACAAATACTAAAAAACAATTAACAATGAAAATTTCATGCAATTTGACTGACACATCGAAGCGTAGAAGAGAATAAACAACTGGTTTGAAAAAAATAAAGAACTTACGACGTAAAAGCAAAAACTTTTCGATCAACCCTCGTAATAATTACATAGTACTTTCTATATTTTTGTTTTTTTTTTTTTTCATAAAAATTTCAATTTAGTTTAAAATTCTTATCGCTTCTGACGTTTATCGGTAGTTTTTCACAAACGTTCGCCCTCGGTGACCCCCCCCCAACAACCCTTGCTCGGGCCGGTTCTCCCCCGAAACAACAAAAAAAAAACCTGTCGTGATAAAACTTTTATTCGTGTAAATTTAAACGCGACGTACAAGCGTAGAACAACGTCACGAAAGCGCGATACGGCGGTCGTTCAGATTAGCAAAACAAAAATTATGGCGGCCGCTAATACGACCGAAATGATTTCGGCTTGTCATAGCCAATAATCTGATCCTAATGGGGTGGCTAAATACGACGTGCACGCAAACCGATGCTTGGATTTCGTTTTTTTTTTTTGGGGGGGGGGAGGAGGGTACGAACGATCCACTGTTAAATGGATGGATCGTGTACCTCAGGCAGATTGCATAAATACATCGAAACTAAAGCAAGAATCCCCCGTTTTAATTATTACTTTTATTATTAGATTAGATTATTGATGAATCTCGCATTACTAACAGTACAATATATGTATATACCGTCAATTTCCGACAGTCTTTTGTTTTTTTTTCTTTGTTACTTGAAATCTCGTGAGGTTTCGTCAATTTCCCACAGTCTTTTGTTTTTCTCTTTGTCATTTGAAATATTTTTGACGTTTTCATTGCCTCTTGTTTTCTTGATTTGAAATCTCCGGAGATTTTCATCAATTTCAATTCGTCTTTTGTTTTTCTTCGTTCTTATTTGAAATTTCTTGACGTTTTTATTGTCTTTTGATTTGTTGAGTTGAAATCTCGTGAGGCTTTCATCAATTTCGGCCGTCTTTTGTTTTTTGACGTTTTCATTGTCTATCGTTTTCTTGATTTGGAATCTCGTGAGGTTTTCATCAATTTCAGACCGTCTTTTGTTTTTTTCTTTGTTATTTGAAATCTTTTGGACGTTTTCATTGTCTTTCGTATTCTCGTGAGGTTTTCGTCAATTTCCGAGAGTCTTTTGTTTTTTTTTGTCTTTGTTATTTCAAATCCCGTGAGGTTTTCGTCAATTTCCAGACAGTCTTTCGTTTTTTTTTCTTTGTTAAATCTTTTTGACGTTTTCATTGCCTTTTGTCTCCTTGATTTGAAATTTCGCGAGATTTTCACCAATTTCAATTCGTCTTTTGTTTTTTTTTCGTTGTTATTTGAAATTTCTTGATGTTTTTATTGTCTTTTGTTCTTGAGTTGAAATCTCGTGAGGCTTTCATCAATTTCGACCGTCTTTTGTTTTTTGACGTTTTAATTGTCTATCGCTTTTTTTAATTATAATCTGGTGAGGTTTTCATCAATTTCGGACCGTCTTTTGTTTTTTTTTCTTTGTTATTTGAAATCTTTTGGACGTTTTCATTGTCTTTCGTATTATCTTGAGGTTTTCGTCAATTTCCGACAGTCTTTTGTTTTTTTTTTTCTGTGTTATTTGAAATCTCGTGAGGTTTTCGTCAATTTCCGACAGTCTTTTGTTTTTTTTTTCTTTGATATTTGAAATTTCGTGAGGTTTTTGTCAATTTTCGACTGTCTTTTGTTTCTTTTTCTTTGTTATTTCAAATCTTTTTGACGTTTTCATTGCCTTTTGTTTTCTTGATTTGAAATATCGCGAGATTTCAACTCGTCTTTTGTTTTTCTTCGTTGTTATTTGAAATTTCTTGACGTTTTTATTGTCTTTTGCTTTCTTGAGTTGAAATCTCGCGAGGCTTTCATCAATTTCGACCGTCTTTTGTTTTTTGACGTTTTCATTGTCTATCGTTTTCTTGATTTGGAATCTCGTGAGGTTTTCATCGATTTCGGACCGTCTTTTGTTTTTTTTTTCTTTGATATTTGAAATCTAATAAACCAACCCCACACAAGGTGAGGAAATAAGGCATTTACCATAATTTTTTAATATTTTATTTCCATTATTTTTTAAAATTTTATTGCCATTATTATTTTTATTTAGCGCCATTACTATTTTGTATGTTATTATTATAATTTTTTAAATATTATTAGTATTATTGTTTTTTTTTTTATTTCTAATTAATCATTAGAATTTTTGTAACATTTTCTTGATTCAAGGGAACAGATTTAAGTAATAACAATATTTTTTTAATTAATAAAAATTAAATAAACACGATAAATAATTGTACGGTCTACAGAGCAGTTGGCCTTTCGTTTGTTTATTATAATATTTTTCATTTTTTTTTAATGAACTTTGATTTACTTCTCAAAATAATTACTTTCTTCTTTCAAAGAGAAACAAAAGACTCTCGATTTTGTTATGATCTTGTCCATTGTAAGTAATTTTAGAAATTTTTATGGTCTCTCGATTTCAAGAAGCAATTTCAAAAACAGAAAACAATCGATCAACAACTTCAACTTTTAATAATTACATCCCTGTCCGTTAAGAAGAAGTAATAACAGCAATGAAAACGAGAGTTTTAATTTTAAGATGAAGAATAAAACAAAAGACTGACGATGATTAACCAAAAATAATTATTTTTTATTTCTGTTTGGTTAATTGTCTTTTGTTTTATCTTTTATGTGTGTTTTCATTTTACCGTTGTCCTTTCGTTTGTTGATAATTCCGTACTTAAAGAAAATAATTATGATTTTCTTCTTAAAATAATTAAGCTTTTTAAAAGAAAAACAAAAGACTGCTTTCAACCAATTTTCATAAATAAATCTGTTTCGCCATCATACTTTAATTAAAAACGAATGAATTATATAATTTGGTTATGGCTCGAGTAGATTGCAACCGTAATTCTGTCTCACCCCTCTGTTTCTCGCCGGCTAAAGCATCCCGGCTAATATGAATTAAATAGTTTGCCTACTATAAAGGGGATTACAAACCGGTCGAAGTTAACCGTGCTCGTTTTCCGGTATATTTTAATAACCTCCGCAAAGAAGACGCCTCGTCGTAAACTGCGCTTGTTCGCCGCCCGGAAACGGCGCTTTTTTTAAGCGCGAACTCCGGACGGAAAAAGAAAATCTAGCATTCTTTATTGCGGCTGTAAACGAATAATTGCACGAACAAGCAGACAACAACGTGTTTGATTTTGTTTTTATGTTTGAAGAATCCTGCAAACAAACGCACTTGGAAGCTTGTTGTAATGTTTGACATCTTATTTGACGCGTAACTATAAAGTTGTCTCTATCTAGTGGTGATGAAGTCTTTTTGCATTGGAAACTAGAAACTAGGCTAAATGGAATCTTCGGAGGCGCAGCAGCGTAATTCAGTTCGCGATTGCCCGAATCGAGTTACCACGTCGAATAAATATCGAATTTTCCTAGGTACCTGCACGGGCGAGCGGTGAACCCTCGAACAATCAACTATTTGCATAAAACCTGTTGAAATGCGACGAATTAAAGCACTAACTTCCCTTCCTTTGCGCCTCCTTTCAAAAGCGAATAAATGGACGTGATTCGAATGGACAGGTGGCGGCGCGGCGGGGAAATTAGTGCGTGCTACTTGGGAGAAAATTTCAATGTCTTTCTGCTGGGCTGAATTAAGGAGTTGAGGAAACTTTGAGGCATAATTCGCCCACGCCGACGACTTCTGTGGGGGCCTTCTGGAGAGAAAGAAAGAAAGAGGGCACTTCGCTTTATGTAGGAAACTCATATTTTCCTTTGTGCACGCACAATGGTTGACGGTTCAGCTCTTTTACTATTCATTACGCATAAAAGGTTCAAATACAAATGTGTTCTTAAATGCCCCGGGACTTATTATTAAAGAAACTTAGCTTATACAGGGGGTGTCATGTGTTTTGAATGTTGATTACTTTTCAGTTTTTTAATGCTCACAAAAAGAAAAAAAATGCAAATTTATTGTTATGAAACATCGTCGCACTTTGAATAAGCGAAGACGAAAGAAATAACAAAAGGCGATCGCCAGAAATCGTTTAAAACGTCAAAAAATTTTCAAAAAGGCAGAGACAAAAACAAAGGACGGCGTAAAATTAATGAAAACCTCACGAGATTTCAAATCAAAAAACAAAAGACAATGAAAACGTCAAAAGATTTCAAATAACAAAGAAAAAAACAAAATACGGCTTGAAATTCATGAAAACTCATGAGATTTACAATTAAGAAAACAAAAGACAATGAAAACGTCAAAAGAATTTCAAATAGCAAAGAAAAAAACAAAAGATGGCGCGAAATTGATGAAAACCTCACGAGATATCAAGAAAACAAAGGACCGTCAAAAAGATTTCAAAAAACAAAGGAAAAAACAAAAGACAGCTTGAAATTGATGAAAACTCATGAGATTTCAAATCAAGAAAACAAAAGGCAAAGTAAAAACAAAAGACGGCCTGAAATTGATGAAAACTCATGAGATTTACAATTAAGAAAACAAAAGATAATGAAAACGTCAAAAGAATTTCAAATAGCAAAAAAAAACAAAAGACGGTCGGAAATTGATGAAAACCTCACGAAATTTTAAATTAAGAAAACAAAAGGCAATGAAAACGTCAAGATTTCAAAAATAAAGAAAAAAAAACAAAAGAGGGCTTGAAATTGATGAAAACTCATGAGATTTCAAATCAAGAAAACAAAAGGTAATGAAAATATCAAAAAGATTTCAAATAAAAAAGAAAAAACAAAAGACGGCTCGAAATTGATGAAAACCTCACGCGATTTCAAATTATAAAAACAAAAGGCAATGAAAACGTCTAAGATTTCAAAAAACAAAGACAAGAACAAAAGACGGTCCGAAATTGATGAAAACTTCAAGAGATTTACAATTAAGAAAACAAAAGACAATGAAAACGTCAAAAGATTTTCAAATAGCAAAGAAAAAACAAAAGACGGCTTGAAATTGATGAAAACTCATGCGATTTTGAATCAAGAAAACAAAAGGCAAAGGAAAAAACAAAAGATGACTTGAAATTGAAGAAAACTCATAAGATTTACAATTAAGAAAACAATAGACAATGAGAACGTCAAAAGAATTTCAAAAATAGCAAAGAAAAAAAAACAAAAGACGGTCGGAAAATGGAAATTGATGAAAACTCACAAGATTTCAAATCAAGAAAACAAAAAGCAATGAAAACGTCAAAAAGATTTCAAAAAAACAAAGACAAAAATAAAAGACGATCCGAAATTGATGACAACCTCACGAGATTTCAAATCAAGAAAACAAGAGACAATGAAAACGTCAAAAGGATTTCAAATTAAGAAAACAAAAAGCAATAAAAATGTCAAGAATACTTCAAATAAAAAAGAAAAAAACAAAAGACGACCCGAAATTAATGAAAACTCATGAGAATTAAAGTTAAGGAAACAAAAGGCAATGAAAACGTCAAAAAGATTTCAGAAAACAAAGAAAAAAAAACAAAAGACAGCTTGAAATTGATGAAAACTCATGAGATTTCAAATCAAGAAAACAAAAGGCAAAGGAAAAACAAAAGACGGCTTGAAATTGATGAATAATAAATAAATAATAAATAACAAATAATAAATAATAAAATAAATATAAACTTTCGGTTTTCACGGCCGCCGTTGGTGGCACTTCACTTCTGAAGAAGATCACGACAAGATGATCGAAACGTCAAGTTCTATAAAACTTTCTACACGGCAGAGAACCCGAGAACCGAAGAGCAGCCAATAATAGTAATAAAATAAGACAAAATAACAGCAATAAAATTTCAAAAATAATAGCAATAAAATTAAAGTAGTAAGAAAATAATAGATAGAATAAAATGATAACTAAATATAGGAAAAAGTCGTAATAATTTAGCAAAAACATGAGAATAATGTAAGTGAAATAACTGACACCTGGTGGTGACAAAAACACTCTCTGTAAAGACAATGAAAAGATCAGGCCATCTGTTGGATTTTATTTTTCCCAATATTTAAGTTCATTTCTATTGGTGAACATGCAAGAGTAAAGAACCAAACCAAACGAAACCTATACATAGTAGTTCACGTCATTATGTAAAAAAAGCAGCGCCATCTGTAGTAGAGTGAAGGAACGATTTCTTCACAATTCATTTGTTTAATTTAAGTTGATTTTATTTACTCTTAATATCTATTTATTTGCTTGACCATTGAAAAGAAACTGACAGTGTTTTTGGTCATGTGATTTATGATTGCATTTGATTTCCCTGTATTATACAACTCGTAGGAATTTCCCTGTAATATTTTACCTAGCGAATAGACTCGAATGCTCCTCATATAACATCATTTAAGAAGTTTACAGGGCACACAATTAAGTTCGGATTTAATTCGGTGCGCAAACAAACGTCTCGTTAATTAAAAGCCCCAAATTGTTCTTAAGCAGAATTGAAATTACACCGAGGTCGTAGGTAGGTGTGAATTCGACAAACATTCCCGGGAGCGTGGGAGGGCTCAACGCAAACAGGCCCTGATTAGAAAATCCAATTAGAGATATTACTAATTCATTTCAATTTTCGCGTATGAAATCGACGGATTAAAGAAGTTTCGCGTGCACAAAGGTTTCCGCTTCAATAATGCAGCCTCGCAGATTAAATCGCCTTACAAGTTCCGACTTTAAAATTAATAAGCGAATGCAGTAGCTACGGGGCTTTGATGCGAGAGAAAGATTTTTTTTTTGGGGGGGTTGATTTGCTTCCAGTGAAAAGATATCAAACGCAGAGGAAATCCTCTCTTTCGTATTTTCAATTTAAATTTAGAGCTGCACTTTATTAATAGGTTTTCTTGGAAATAATATTGTTACGGTATCATGTTGGCGGAGCACATCGTAGTAGCTACAACAGCAATCCATTTTTGATTTGCACGTAAAAAAATTTAATGATTCTGGATGGCTTATCACAAGACTAATGACTAATTGCAAAAACATGGCCCCACGGCTGAAAAATGTTCGCCGTCAAAAAATCATATCTTGCCTCGTCGTTTGATACGCCACGTAGCCGCGAAGCAACGCAACCATGTTTCGTTTCATCATTCCTTGTCTCTCGTTTTCTATCGCATTTTCAGTTAGCCGAACGGCGCGCGATTTATCAACATCAGCTGCAAATACATCGGGAAATGATGAATAGGTCCTGGAACACCATCGTCCGGACGTAAACGCTTATTTTTAAAGCCCCGGAAGGCCGCCTTTATTTTATTGACAAAAAAGGAAGAAAACACGTCGCATTCGATTCAACTATTTTCTTAAAATTATTATTTTTTTCTTCCAGCCTGTAATAACGTTCGTATCTCACGTTATCTAGTCGAAAAGGCAGATGACGACAATTTCTAAAATTACTTACAACTTACGATGAACAGGATCACTAATAAGTCGACAGTGTTTTGTTTCTCTTTCAAGGAAGAAAGTAATTATTTTGAGAAGAAAATCAAGGTTTATTTAAAGAAAAAATCATTAAGCAAGAAAGCATTTGTTATAATAAACAAATTAAATAAAGCAAAAAAAACAATTGATTAACGAGAAATAAAAATCACTCATTTTTAGTTGACGTCCTTTGTTTCATTCTTCGTCTTTTTAAAATTAAAACTTCCGTTTCCGTTGTTATTACTTCATTACAGCGGACGGAATCATAAAGGAATAATTATTTAAAGTTAGAAAGTAATTTTGATCGATTGTTTTTTGTTTATGAGAGAAGAGAGCAATTGTTTTTTTTTTTTTTAATCGACGAAAATGCTCACAGAGAGCGGACAAAGTCGTAAATAAGTTGACAGTCTTTTGTTTTTCTTGTAAAAAAGAAACTAACTATTTTAAGAAGAAAATCAAAATTAATTTTAGAATATTAAGAAAGGAAGCAACTGTTATAATAAATAAATGAAGCACGACGGTGATGAAAACACAAACAAAAAAAAAGCAAAATAGAAACGAAAGACAAAAATCAACTATTTTTTGCTTAATTGTATTTTGTTCCATACTTCTTCTTCCTCAAATTAAAGCAGGAAGTATTTTTTTTTCTTTTTTTCTAATTTAAATTTTGTTAAAGTTTCATGATCGATTGTTCTTTGTTTTTGCTTACAGCGGACAAGATCGTAAATTAGTCAACAGTCTTTTGTTTTTTTTTATAGTAAACAAACGAAGGCCGACGGTGACGAAAACACAAACAAAAAAAAAACAAAGGCAACCGACTAATCAGAAATAAAAATCAATTATTCTTTGGTTGATTGTATTTTGTTCTGTTCTTCTTCTTCAAATTAAAACAGAAAGTATTTTTTTTGTTTTTTTTTTTAATTAAATTTTGTTCAAGCTCTTTGATCGATAGTTTTTTTTTTGTTTTTGAAAGAAAACTGCAACGTTTTCTTTTTTAATTGACAAATCACGAAAATTTCTAAAATATGTTCTGTTTCTCTTTTAAAGAAAAAATAATTATTAAGCAAGAAACCATTTGTTATAATAAACAAATGAAACAGAAAGAAATAAAACAAAAGAAATTGACATTCTTCTTCTTTTTAAAATTAAAACTTCCGTTTCCGTTGTCATTACTTCGTTACAACGGATATGGTCATAAAGGAATCAACAATCTTTTGTTTTTTTTTTCAAAGCAGAAAGTAATTATTAAAAGTTAAAAAATAATTTTGAATGATTGTTTTTTGTTTATGAAAGAAGAGAGCAATTTTTTTTTTTAATCGACAGGCCAAGAAAATTTATAAAATTGCTTACAACGAGCGGACAAGATCGTAAATAAATTGACAATCTTTTGTTTTTTTTTTTTTTTAATTATTCAGCAAGAAACTATTTGTTATAATAAACAAATGAAACAAAGAGGAACAAAACATAATTGACTAATCACAGATAAAAATAACTTATTTTTGGTAAACGTGTTTTGTTTTATTATTCTTTTCCTTAAAATTAAAACTTCCGTTTCCGTTGTTATTATCTTTTGTTCAAGACGAAAATAATTACTAAAAGTTAGAAAGTAATTTTGAACGATTGTTTTTTGTTTATGAAAGAAAAGAGCAATTGTTTTTTTTCTTCTAAATTCGACAGGTCACGAAAATTTCTAAAATTGCTTACAGCGAGCGGACAAGATCGTAAATAAGTCGACAGTCTTTTGTTTTTTTATAAAAAAGAAACTAATTATTTTGAGAAGAAAATTGAAACTAATTTTAAAATATTAAGAAACAAAGCAACTGTTATAATAAACAAGTGAAGCACGACGGTGATGAAAACACGAACAAAAGAGCAAAATAGGAACAAAAGACAGAAATCAATTATTTTTTGGTTAATTGTATTTTGTTTTGTTCTTCTTCTTCTTCTTCTTCAAATTAAAGCAGAAAGTATTTTTTTCTTTTCTTTAATTTAAATTTTGTTAAAGTTTCTCGATCGATTGTTTTTTGTTTTTGCTTATAGCAGACATGATCGTAAATTAGTCAACAGTCTTTTGTTTTTCTTATAGTAAACAAATGAAGGACGACGGTGATGAAAACACAAACAAAATAAAAACAAAAGACAACTGACTAATCAGAAATAAAAATCAATTATTCTTTGGTTGATTGTACTTTGTTTTGTTCTTCTTCTTCAAATTAAAACAGAAAGTATTTTTTTAATTAAATTTTGTTAAAGCTCTTTGATCGATTGCTTTTTTTTTTGAAAGAAAACTGCAACCTTTTTTTTTTTTTAATTGACAGATCACGAAAATTTCTAAAATTGCTTATAGCGGGCGGACAAGATCGTAAATAAGTCGACAGTCTTTTGTTTTTCTTGTAAAAAAGAAAATAATTATTTTGAGAAGAAAATAAAAATTAATTTAAAAATATTAAAAAATTAAGCAACTGCTATAATAAACAAACGAAGGACAACGGTGATGAAAACACAAACAAAATAAACAAAAAAAAAAACAAAAGACAACTGACCAGTCAGAAATAAAAATCAATTATTCTTTGGTTGATTGTATTTGTTTTGTTCTTCTTCTTCAAATTAAAGCAGAAAGTTTTTCTTTAATTTAAATTTTGTTAAAGTTTTCTGATCGATTGTTTTTTTGTTTTTGCTTACAAGATCGTAAATAAGTCAACAGTCTTTTGTTTTTGTTATAGTAAACAAACGAAGAACGACGGTGATGCAAACACAAACAAAATATACAAAATAAAAACAAAAGACAACTGACTAATCAGAAATAAAAATCAATTATTTTTGGTTAACAACCTTCGTTTGTTGTTTTACTCTTCTTCTTCTTAAAATTAAAACTGCCGTTTCCGTTGTTATTACTTCGTTACAACGGGCAGAATGATAAAGGAATCAACAATCTTTTGTTTTTCTTTCAAAGAAGAAAGTAATTATTAAAAGCTAAAAATAATTTTTGTTTATGAAAGAAAAGAGCAATTGTTTGTTTTTAATCGACAGGTCACGAAAATTTATAAAATTACTTATAACGGGCGGACAAGATTATAAATAAGTCGACAGTCTTTTGTTTGTTTCTCTTCTAAAGAAGAAAGTAATTATTTTGAGAAGAAAATTCAAGTTCACTTCATAGTGAGATTTTGATAAAGAAAAAACTCTACGTTCTAGCCCTTATAAACAATAAAATATTTTTTTATTTATCGTGTTTTTGTGGATATATTTTATGGTTAAATCTTCCGTAAAGTTTATGTACTGAAGGGATTGGAAGGACATAAAACTAAAAAGCAGTATAAATATTCTTCTTATTCCATTCTGTCAGCAGTTATGGTCGTTTGTTTGTTTCCTTACAGGCAATTCCATCTAACAAACTCCGACTTGGCGACTTACAAAACGTTTCCAAACAGTTACTCAATTCCCCACACAGAGGGAGCTGTCGGCGGGTGACACTCCTCGAGCCGGAGGAGCTTGTAAAATTGAAAAGATGCGTCGGCGTAACGTAGGCGGAGACCGACATGAAGCCCAGCTGACTTAACGTTTTTGCCACCGGATTCGAATTGCGGAGATTTATTATCTCCACATGTCGTTTTTGGCTTGCCATTACAAGTCGTTACACGGCCGACAAGTGCTCCCGCGATAATTTCACCCCTAACGTTGCGTATCTGACGTCCGCAGGATTTCCGTTCCGGGTTGGAGAGCACACGTGGTCCGCGTTTTCCGTGCGAAATTCACTCGCCCCGATTTTAAAATAGACGCAATTAGTCTTTGTCAGATTTTAATGAAGAAATTGCATGATGTACGTAATTATAAATATAATGCGAAGCGAAACTCTACCACGGTTTTTTTTTTAATCGAGATGTCAGAGCGCGACTCGACTTGGTAAAACTGGCGTGATCCTTTTTCATTGATTTCTCTTTCAATTTAATACTAAATGGACTTTTATTTTTTTGTTTGCAGTTGAAAACCCAACGAAACCAAACATAGTTTCTGAATCATTCCAATCAAGATTGCTATGAAACTGTTTCCAATACTGTTGCCAATAGGAGGAGTTCGTGCAGCTTAAACAATCACTAAAAAGTCGTTAGCAATAGAAAATAATTCATTAAGAATTTCACTGGAAACAAATGCTGAAAAAATCAAATTATTTTTCCACTTTTTTAAGTATATTAAAAATCCTACTTAAAAGTATTGTAATTGGCATAACTGGCTCCAGAAAAAAATTGCAGGAAAAGACGCGCGAGTTGATGGTTTTCGTTGAAAGCATAAACAAGAGACGATCGGTTATTTAAATGCAATGTCTTTTTATTTAATTGAATATTTTAAATATTTTTTTATTAAAATAAGTTGGAAAGAAAGCAAAAGCAAAACGCAATCGAGCTTTATTAATTTTGAATTTTTTTAATGCCTTTAAATTATTTTCAAATTAAATCACTAGATTGGTCGCTAAACCGATCATGAAATCACTAAATTTTAGGCAAGTCTGAACTTACTAAAAATTGTCCGAAATATCCACAGAAACTCACTAGAACTGCCAGTGACAAAATCAATAAATTGGTAACATTGGTCTTTAAAAAAATGTGTTGGTAGCGGAATTATAGATTACCGTTTTATTCCGTTTTATTTATTTATTATTATTTATTATTTCTTTATTTATTATTATTATCAACAAAACTAGTGACAAAATCACTAAATTGGCAGCATTCATCTTAAAAAAAAATTGTGGGTATAACAATTATTGATTATCGTTTTCTGTTTTATCGACATTTCATCTTTGTCTGAAATGTCAACAGTAAGACACCAGAACTAGTGACGAAATCACTAAATTGGAAATGTAGGTCTTTAAAAAGAACGTGTTGGTAACATAGTTATTGATTATCGTTCTCTGCTTTATCGATATTTATCTTTTTTTGAAATAACATACAGAAAGTCACCAGAATTACTGACAAAATCACTCAAACGGTCTTTAAAAAAATATCTTGACAGCGATTTCTGCGTTATCGGCATTTTATCTTTGTCTGAAATATCAATAAAAAGTCACCAGAACTAGTGACAAAATTAAATTGGCAACATTAACCTTAGAGAAAAATTGGGGATAGAACAATTAGTGATTATCGTTTTCTATTATATCGGCTTTTTCTCTTTGTCTTAAATATCAACCGAAAAATGTGTTGGCAGCGCAATTATTGATTATCGATTTCTGTGTTATCGACATTTTATCTTTGTTTAAAATGTCAACAAAAAGAACTAGTGACAAAATCACTAAATTGGTAACATTGGTCGTCAAAAAAAATTGTTGATCGTACAATTATTGATTATCGTTTTCTGCTTTATCGACATTTTCTTGGTCTGATGTATCAGCAGAAAGTCACCAGAACTAGTAACAAAATTATTAAATTGGCAACATTAATCTTAGAGAAAAATAGTGGACAGAACAATTATTGATTATCGTTCTCTATTCTATCGGCTTTTTATCTTTGTTTTGAATATCAACAGAAAGTCAACAGAACTAGCAACAAAATCACTAAATTGGCAACATTGGTTTTTAAAAATATGTGTTGGTAGCATAATTTTTGATTACAGTTTTCTCTTTTATCGACATTTTATCTTGGTCTGAATTATCACCAGGAACTTGGAGATATTGGTCTCTAAGATGAATGTGTCGGTAACATAATTATTGATTATCGTTCTCTGTTTTATCGATATTTTATCATTCCTGAAATAACAACAGAAAGTCACCAGAATTAGTGACAAAATCTCTAAACTGGTCTTTAAAAAATGTATTAGCAGCGCAATTATTGATTATCGTTTTCTGTATTATTGACATTTTATCTTTGTTTGAAATATCAAGAGAAAGTCACCAGAACTAGTGATAAAATCACTAAATTGGCAACGATTGGTCCTTAAAAAAATGTGTTGGCAGCGCAATTATTGATTATCGATTTCTGTGTTATCGACATTGTATCTTTGTCTGAAATATCAATAAAAAGTCACCAGAACTAGTGACAAAATTATTAAATTGGCAACATTAATCTTAGAGAGAAATTGTAGATAGAACAATTATTGATTATCGTTTTCTATTTTATCGACATCTCATCTTTGTTTGAAATATCACCAGAAAGTCATCAGAATTAGTACATAAACGCTAAATTGGCAACATTGGCATTCAGAAAAAATTTGTTGGTAGCACAATTATTGATTATCGTTTTCTGCTTTATCGACAAACCAGAACTAATGATGAAATTACTATGGGGGGGGGGGGGGTTGGCTCTTTTTCTTATGGAGAATGAACATTATGTTTCAAATGTTTATGTATGGTTACCTATCATGAGGCGCGTGAGTAACAAATTCTTCACATAAAAAAAAAAACAAACAAAAGGCAATCAACTTAAAACAACATGAAAACAAAAGACGATCAACAATGGCGTCGTACATTAAAAAAAAGATTTTCATACGTTCGTCAAAAAATTATTTTTCTATCAAAGAAAAAAAAACAAAAGACAATCGAATTAAAACAACATAAAAACTTCTTTCAAATTAAAACAACATGAAAACAAAAGACGATCAACAATGGCGTCGTACATTAAAAAAAAAAGATTTTCATACATTTGTCAGACAATTATTTTTCTATCAAAGAAAAAAAAAACAAAAGACTATCGAATTAAAACAACATAAAAACTTCTTTCAAATTAAAACAATATGAAAACAAAAGACGATCAACAATAGCGTCGTACATTAAAAAAAAAAGATTTTCATTCGTTTGTCAAAAAATTATTTTTTTATCAAAGAAAAAAAGAACAAAAGACAATCGAATTTAAAACAACATGAAAACTTCTTTCAAATTAAAACAACATGAAAACGAAAGACGATCAACAATGGCGTCGCACATTAAAAAAAAAAGATTTTCATTCGTTTGTCAAAAATTTATTTTTTTATCAAAGAAAAATAAAACAAAAGACAATCGAATTAAAACAGAAAAACAAAAAACAACAACAACTTATTTAATAAAAATTATTTTTTCATTGAAGAAAAACGAACAAAAGGCAATCGAATTAAAACAGAAAAACGAAAGACAATCGAAATTAAACAGAAAAACAAAAGACAATTGAATTAAAACCGAAAAACAAAAGACAATCCAGTTAAAAGAAAAAAACAAAAGACAATCGAATTAAAACAGAAAAACAAAAAACAACAACAACTTATTTAATAAAAATTATTTTTTCATCGAAGAAAAAAGAACAAAAGGCAATCGAATTAAAACAGAAAAACGAAAGACAATCGAAATAAAACAGAAAAACAAAAGACAATTGAATTAAAACCGAAAAACAAAAAACAATCCAATTAAAAGAGAAAAACAAAAGACAATCGAATTAAAACAGAAAAACAAAAGACAACTGAATTAAAACAGAAAAACAAAAGACAATCGAATTAAAACCGAAAAACAAAAGACAATCCAATTAAAACAGAAAAACAAAAAAAATGGCAACATTGGTCTTTAAAACAATTTTATTGGTAGTATATGTAATGATTATCATGTTCTGTTTTATCAACATTTTTTTTTGTCTGAAATATCACCAGAACGAGTGATAAGACTATTGGCAACATTGGTCTTTAAAAAAAATGTGTTGGTAGCACAATTATTGATTATCGTTCTCTGCTTTATTGACCTTTCTTTGTCTGAAATATCAACAGAAAGTAACCAGAACGAGTGACAAAATCACTAAATTGGCAACATTGGTCTTTAAAAAGCAACAATTATCGTTGATTATCGTTTTCTGCTTTACCGACATTTCCTTTGTCTGAATTATCAACAGAAAGTCACCAGAACTAATGATAAAATCACTAAATTGACAGAATTGGTTTTTAAAACAATTGTATTGGTAGCAGAGTTTATTGATTATCATGTTCTGTTTTATCGACATTTTTTTTGTCTGAAATATCACCGGAACGAGTGATAAAACCATTGGCAACATTGGTCTTTAAAAAAATGTGTTGGTAGCATAATGATTGAATATCGTTTTCTGCTTTATTGACACTTTCTTTGTCTGAAATATCAACAGAAAGTCACCAGAACGAGTGACAAAATCACTAAATTGACAGAATTTTTAGCACAATTATTGATTATCGTTTTCTATTTTATCGACATTTTAAGTCTTACAATTGAGGTTATGTTTTTTCTTTAAATAAAAAGAAGAACATCAAACACGTCGTTGCAACAGAATAATTAAATATTTATTCCAATTACGAAAAATGAAAATAAAGCAACGTATTCAATATAACCTTAAAATCTTAAATGTCAAATTCTAATCGAAAAGAATAAGCAACGCCGGTGCTGCCACCCCAGTTTTTTTTAAGTCAATTTCATGGCAAACTAGATAATTTTTTCGATCATATCGCATAAGTAATTATTAGTGCATGACTTAATTAACATCGGGCATTTTATAAATACGTACATGCCACACAAGGGAATATTAAATTTAATATCACCCAATTAACTTGCCTCCCCCGTTTCCTCGTAATGAATTTTTCAAACAGTGTTCAGGCCAAATCAAAATAAAGCGGGGCCCGGAAATAACACGAACATTGTCCCTCTCGCGCCTCATATTTTTATTACGGCGTACACGAGCGCCCCGTGAAATATTTAGATTTCGTCAGTAAGAGGGAGGGTGGGGGGGGGGAAGAGGGCGAAAGTCGAGCGCCGCAAAATAAAAACACGCGGACTGAACAGGTCCGTAAATATTTGAAACGGTGTTTCGTGGAGCCCATTGTTTTCGAACGGGGTCGTCCGATGATTTATCGGGGCCACATCGAAAGGGGATGATTGAGTTAATTTAGTACCCCTATATCAACTTGAGCGCATTACGGTCGGCCCTAATGGACCCCATATATGCTGGGATACGGATATGTGGAGATCTCTGCGTGAATGGATGGATGATGGGTGCGTTCCATTCATCATGGACTTGGCGAATATTAAAAGGGCAATTTAGTTTTTTTTTTCCTCCTCTAAACATCTATCTGCTGATTTTAGTTTCCTTCTAAAATTACTGCCTGAGATAATATCTAATGGGAATTCGGAAGAAACCGATGTCATTCAAGTTTTAATGTAGCAACATCGCATGCCATCGAGGACAAAAAAAAAAGTCTGCGATTAAAAATTTACCGAGTTACAAGCACGGGCGTTTCAGTTTTCGTTCCTTCCCATCCATCATAATATATACATGACTTGCGTAACGTTACAAGACATCCAATCCGTCGTCCTGTTTGTTTTTTTGCCACCGGGGACTTTCTGCGTGTACGAAGGAAAAATATGCCCGAAAACCAAGTAGGCGTAAAGACGCGATGAAACATGTTCCCGGCGAATTTGTTTGCTCGCTCGTGTCTAAATAAGACGCCCAAGAATTTCTTCTTTGATTTCGTCCGTCTTTTTGTGTCATCTTGGAATGAAATTTCACTCGCAGTTGTTTTTTTCTTTTTTTTGTTTGTTGCTATGGCGAATGTAATCTTCAAGGGTAATGTAAGTGTAATGAAAGTCAGCAGGAAAAATCCAAAGAAAATATGTGTATGTGATTTATAATGCTCTATCACATATTGCAGTGTTTATTACCTTTTCCAAAAAATTAATTAAACATTACGTGGGAAGAATTAAAAACATATACAGCAGTGCCTCGGTTCAGCAGATGTTCAACAACGGTTTTCGAAACAACTTGACGAGGAAGACGCAAAAGTGACAAGACGTTTCGGCAAAATGACATACATCTAAACGAAACAAACAAACAGACTGTGACAAATACAAAACGTGACTGTGACACTTACAAATGTAAACGCAGCAGTTATAGAAATTAGCATCCCAGAGGAGAGCTCGAAGGTGGTAAACCAGTTTAAGTGGGCGACCAAACACTGGGATTTCGTGGCAAGGATACAACGGAGGTTTGGCCACTAACAGCCTTACATTACCAGTGGACGGGAGGAAGCCGGCCAAGAACAAGAGAAGGCTGGTATATTTAGAAGACGGCCGAAGAATGCGTCTTCGATGGGACCAAGTGCCAGACTTCTTGATAGACTATCAAGGATTGTGTGACGAACACTTACATGGAAATGCTAAAACTAAAAAAGACAAAGTGTAGGTAATAAGAGGGTAGGACATTAGGTTAAGTTTGTTTTGTTGGTGATACGTTGTGAATTATTTTAGATAATTAAGGCTTTAGAGGTTAGATAATTAGAAAATAATGTATTTTAGATACTTACCTGTTGTTTAGAGTTAAGTTTGTTTCATTTTTAGTTTGATTTCCATGAAATGTAGTCATATCTAAGGTAAACGCTAATTGTCAAAACGTGACGTTTGGTTACCAACTCAAATCTAGTATGTAACTAGATCAGAACGTGGATGTTCCGGTAACCATGACAACGGAAAAATAAACAACGAAAAATTAAAAAAAAAGGTTATTAAGTACAACGAGGTATTTTCATTAAGAAAGAGAACAATTTATTGGATCCTGAATACCTGTATCCTTTTTCCTTGATCAACGACATGGATGATGCTTCCAGGTAGGGCATACGTGACAACACAAACAAAATGTACAAAATTTTTATATAAACACCGGACAACGGCAGTACAGAGCGTCCCCCTTTTGACAAGTATACATCGGGTAGGGCAACAGGTCCACCGACCCTTGTGCTAACAGGTGTACAGTTTGGACAGACAACAACCTTTTTGATAAACCCTTTTTCTTCATTTCTTTTCCCTTAATTTTTCTGTGTTTGTCATTGTATGTGTCCGCCGTGGGGCCATAATAATGGAACATTTATATTCTAATATTTTATTAATATTTAAGTAATAGAAATCACAAAATAATTCTTACGCAATAATATTAATTAATTTCCTTAACTAATGAACTTAAGGAATTATATTAAAACGGTAATCATAAATCACACCCAACAATAAGTAGAAAATTAAATTAACTCAATAGAGATCACATTCTAAAAGATTTATTGCAAGAAAAGCACCCCGAAACTTACCATCTTTATTATTTTATTACTTTATTACGATCAGTCTACACAAACAAAATTTCGAAACAGATGGTCGAAAATTACAATATTTTGTTTCATTCACGTAAATTACTACACTTGTATGACCAGAGGTTATAAACTGTATTAACAATACATAAAAATTGGCTTATTCAGTAATCAACGTGAGTGGACATTTAGAGTTTTCTTCCGTAACCAAATTGCATATGGGCGGTGGCATTGACCTAGTGACCGTGAATTTTGCTGGAGCTTTATTGTGTTACGATGTGTTTATAAAAACTGCAAACGTACATATACCTCCGGAGCTTTGAAACAAAAGACGTGTAACTTAATCAATTACGCCCTCTACACAGGGCGACTGTTAATTAACCCGACAAAACGGAACCATTAAAAGAAGCAATCATTTTTACATGATATTTAATTAATTATTTCTCGAAACCTAAAGTAGAAAGATTTTTTCAACATTTTTCTCTTACTCTTGGACATTCGGACTTCTTTTAGTTGTTTTATTTTGTCGGATTAATTAACAGTCACCCTGTATAATAACGAAACATTTACTTATAATCATCTGGCTATACATATTTTAAGTCCACTGTTTTCCCTTCTCCGGAGCAAATAAAAACATAGTTTCTATTATGTGAAGTAGTTTACCAAACTAAGTGCATCAAGAAGTTTCTAACGGCAAGATTATCCAGTTATCGATCATACCCCGGGAGTAAGAAGGGATTATATATCTCGACAAACTTCGTGCTCGTACTACTCGTAGGCCGGGAGGTAATTGATTAGTGGTGGCCACCACGAAAACAAAGAAAAAACCTTCAACTGACATTAATATAAACGTATAAATTTATGTTGGTTGGCAAAAGGAAAAAGAGAAAAAGGAGAACTTTGCGATTCCTTGCGAAAGAAATAAAAGGCCGTGACAAAAAGTGAAGCAATCTCAATCAAGCGATCGCTGAAAACAAATGAAGACAGCAACAGTTGACGTTCAAACAACTCATAATAAAAACAGATCACGATTGCGGAGGACGCTTTCGGTGGGGACGTACAGCGGGGGTGATCGGGTGTGGGGAGGGGGGCGTCGGTGAAGGGGCGGCGCCGTCACGCTACCTGTTGGTCTGCTCTCCAGGTCTGTTCTGTATTGATCTAGCAGGCTGTGACGTGCAAAAGTTACGCGGCTTACTTGTCGGATTTTCCTCTATCTTCCCTTGGTCTGATGATATCGATGCTTTGTCACAAAACCTTCCAGATATTGAGCACCTCAAGTGTGAGGAGGGGACGGGGGCACTTCATATTTGCCCCGAGATTAATACTGTTAGAAATTAGTGTGAGTGAGCGGCGACGATTTATTGAATTCGAATTTGATAGGACGGCTTCCACTTTACTTCATGCAAGGAATGATTTAGTAATTAGTTGACAGTAATTTGATGTTACCGTAGGTAAATAAAATTAACAGTGCCATAAACAAGCGAAGGAAGTTATGGCCGTTTTAATATAACGTTGGGGTTGAATTAGCTTAATGCATCAAAAGGGACGGGGATTATTTTCTAAAGAGACATCAAAATTTGATGACGGGAGGGAAAAGGGACAATAAACAAATAAAATAACGAAGAAATAAGCGTAACGAGTTTGTGTAACGTAGAGTTATGCTGCATTATTTTTTTGAATCGTATATATTTAATTGTGCCCTCGGTTTCGTCAAAGTGACATCTTCAAGCAATGATTTCTGTTCATCCTTAAAGAATATCAAAGGTAATTGCGACCCAAGTCGGGAACTTTGCAATCTTCAAGCATGCTACACATCAACGTCAGTAAACTACACTGTTCGTCAAAAAAAATAATCGCCGCTTATTGGTGAACTTTTCGGGAAGCCGACTGTATTAAGGTAACCAATTAACTTTTAGAACGGCATTAAGGAACACGACCGAATCAGATCTTTGGCTTAAACGATAATGAATTGTTTGCTCGAAATTTTAATTATCTGGAAATTTGGCGTTAACAACTTTGTTGTAAGAATTTAATTGTGTCTGACGATCAAATCCATTCTAGCCATTTTACAGACTCAAACTCTATAAACATGGTAAGTTCATTTTATGACGAAAATATCTGCATATGTGACATTATATACATTAAAAAAAAACAAAGTAAAACAACCCCCCACTGATTCATTTTTAGTTTCTCATATAGGGTTAATTAATCCGAAAAATTGGAATCACTCAAAGAAGCGCTGTGTAAGAGTATGGGAAAATATTAAGTACACTGCTCATCAAAAAAAAAAAAAACGGGACACTCGGTTTCTTGAATTTATTTCTATAAAACAAAAAATGTTTTATTTTATTTTATTAGATTTATTTCTATTAAATAAAAATGAGAGAATTATCGAAAAAATGAGATTTTATCAAGTAACTTAGAAACAAAAAGAAAGAAATTGAACGAGAGGAGCGGAGAAAAAGAGTGAACAAATGACGAGCGATGTCGAATTGAAATCTTAAATAAATTTAAAAAATAAAATAAAGAAAAAAAAGCAAAAAAAAGAGAAAATCTTAAACAAAAGAAAATAAAACAAATGAAAAGGTTTATGTTCGCTTAAGTATTTTGTAAAAAATTGACAAAAAAAAAAGAAATTGAGCCACAGGAGCGGAGAAAAAGAGTAAACAAATGACGAGCGATGTCGAATTGAAATCTTAAATTGAACTAAAAAAAAATAAAATAAACAAAAGAGAAAATCTTAAACAAAAGAAAATAAAACAAATGAAAAGGATTATATTTGTTTAAGTATTTTGTCAAAAAGTTGACAAAAAAAACTCGAAGAGAATTTTTGAGAAACAAGAACGTCAGAATTTGAAACAAATTAAAATGAAGAAGAAAATCACTTTCAAACCGATTTAAAAATGAACCAAAAATCAACTAATTCCTGTGGGTTTCATCAAATATCAAAATTGACTCAAAAGTTGAAAAATGAGTTTTCAGAAAGAGAACAAGGTCAACTCAACCCCCAAGGCAAAAAATGTAGAAAAAGTAGGGAAAACTTTTCTAAATTTTAAATTTCACGTGCAGAGATTCGAAAAGGTCGAAGTCAAGGTCAACTCAACCCAAGGCAAGACATTGGAAAAAAGCTAGTGAAAATTTCAAATCTCGAGAGCAAAGGTTCGAAGAAGTCAAAGGTCAAGGCAGGAAAATGAAAAAATATAGCAAACAAACAAATTGCAGAACAACTTGAATATTGAAACAAAAAAAGTTAAAAATTCGAGAAAAATAAAAAACAACCAAGAAGCAAAAAAATACAAAAGTGACTTCAGAAAAAGAACGAAGTTGTAGGTCAAGGTCAACCCCAACACGCGGCAAAAACCTGGAGAAAATGAGGAAAAATGTTTAAAAATTTCAAATCTCAAGAGCAAAAGTTCGAGAAGGTCAAAGATCAAGGTCAACTCAACCCAAGGCAAGAAATTGGAAAAAAGCTAGCGAAAATTTCAAGAGCAAAGGTTCGAAGAGGTCAAAGGTCAAGGTCGTATGACAAGGCAGGAAAATGGAAAAATATAGCAAACAAACAAATTGCAGAACAACTTAAAAGTTGAAACAAAAAAAAGTTAAAAATTCGAAAAAAATAAAAAAATAACCAAGAAGTAAAAAAATTACAAAAAATGACCCCAACCCAGGGCAAAAAAACTGGAGAAAATGAGGAAAAATGTTTAAAAATTTCAAATCTCAAGAGCAAAAGTTCAAAGAGAAGGTCAAAGATCAAGGGCAAGCCAACTCAAGGCTAAAAAAATGAAAAAATGGGGAAAAAATTATAATTTCAAAAGACGAATTTCGAGAAGGTTAAACCTAAAGCAGGAAAATGGAAAAGAATTTACAGAGTAACAAAAATTAAAGCAAAAAAGTTAAAAAGAAAGAAATAAAAAAATAACCAAGAAGTAAAAAATACAAAAAATGACTTCAGAAAAAAAACGAAGTTGTAGGTCAAGGTCAACCTCAACACAGGCCAAAAAAACTGGAGAAAATAAAGAAAAATGTATAAAAATTTCAAGTCTCAAGAGCAAAAGTTCGAGAACGTCAATGATCAAGGTCAAGGCAAAAAAATGAAAAAAATGGGGGAAAAATTATTATTAGTATTATTCAAAAGATGAATTTCGAGAAGGTTAAACCTAAAGCAGGAAAATGGAAAAGAATTTACAGAGTAACAAAAATTAAAACAAAAAAGTTAAAAGAAAGAAATAAAAAAATAACCAAGAAGTAAAAAAATACAAAAAATGACATCAGAAAAAGAACGAAGTTGTAGGTCAAGGTCAACCTCAACACAGGCCAAAAAAACTGGAGAAAATAAAGAAAAATGTATAAAAATTTTAAGTCTCAAGAGCAAAAGTTCGAGAACGTCAATGATCAAGGTCAAGGCAAAAAAAATGAAAAAAATGGGGGGAAAATTATTATTAGTATTATTCAAAAGATGAATTTCGAGAAGGTTAAACCTAAAGCAGGAAAATGGAAAAGAATTTACAGAGTAACAAAAATTAAAACAAAAAAGTTAAAAGGAAAGAAATAAAAAAATAACCAAGAAGTAAAAAAATACAAAAAATGACTTCAGAAAAAGAACGAAGTTGTAGGTCAAGGTCAACCTCAACACAGGCCAAAAAAACTGGAGAAAATAAAGAAAAATGTATAAAAATTTCAAGTCTCAAGAGCAAAAGTTCGAGAACGTCAAAGATCAAGGTCAAGGCAAAAAAAATGAAAAAATGGGGGAAAAATTATTATTAGTATTATTCAAAAGCAGGAAAATGGAAAACAATTTACAGAGTAACAAAAATTAAAATAAAAAAGTTAAAAATTAAGAGTTAGAGGTCAAGGTCAAATTAAATTTAAAGGTCAACCCAATCCAATTCTCTATTGAGCCAACCAAGTAATTAAGATGGAAGTTCCACGAACAGCAATGAAAGACAACAATCGAAAAATAATAAAAGACCCCACGTGGGGCCGCTGTTATCCTTTGTGTGGAATAATATGCTTCAAGTGATTTGCATGAATTTGTCAAGTAAATATTCATATGTCGTTGAACTCCACTTAAAGGTCAAGTTCACGATGCTACGCCGCTATATCATAAAACTATAAAAAAAATTATGAGAATATAATAAAAAATATTATTAATATTATTATTTATTTCGTTCATCTGCTCCTGTATTTTTTAACCAGGGAGCGCATCGTCGTTTTGGGGCTAATTTTTGATTAATTATTTCTGGAAAACTAAAATAGAAAGAATTTTGTTAGCATTTTTCCCATAGTCTCGGACATTGCTTCTTTCAGTGATTTCATTATGTCGGGTTAATTGACAGTCACCCTGTATAAAATAAAAGGGATTTCTCATACTGATGATTTTTATCTTCCCAAGACAAAATATGGCAAAAATTCACATTGCGTTGAGTATGGCAGACTAAGTATATACAGGGCATTCCAGAAATAGGCAGTTCAACAATTCCAACAGCTTAATCCTTGAATACAAACATTGCTTGACGACATTATCAAGAATTAAAGCAACAATTGAAAGGTTTATTGTCGTGCTTAACTGAAAACGTAGATGCATGTAAAAATTGGGTCAAACACGACCTCGTCGTCGTCAATTCGAGATACGTTATCGCAAGTGTTTTTCTGGCGCGCTCATTCCACGTTCCGCTCAGCAACTATCGCTCCTGTTATTGCCGCGACTTCGTCTCTGTCGCATTTGCAACGCTGGAAAATCGAGGAAAAAGGGCCACTAAGCGTGGCACCGTAAGACCTTTTCCTTCCACCCGAGTATTATCAGAAAATGCTCCGGCTGGAACATCATAAGAAGACGCGCGCGCGATCTTCGTTATGTGTTCCTTTGGATTTTATCGCCATGCTTGTAACGGGCGTTATTGCCGTTCATTACGGAATTAAGTTCTAGTTTGGGGATTATTGCGTTTCACGTCTGGCGGTGCTTAAGCTGCTTTGACGGCGCGCTGCCGCCGTTGCAGATCAATCCGAAGGCTCGTTCCCCGTTCCCAGAGAAAAATCATTTATTCAAAATTAAAGCTTCGAAAGAGGAATCCATCAATTTGATAACGACGGAGCTCCACAGATGGCGCAATTGAATAAACGCTGTCATGTTAATTACTTCCGAACTTAACAGATGGCGCAGTGTTGAACTTAACAAAGTAAAGCTCTGGATAATGCTGTAGTGGTACTACGAATATCGATAAGGTGGTAATATTTTTCATTGTAATCGAATAGATTTCCTTTTTTTATTTGTTTTAAGTTAGCTCTAGTTCTTTCGTTTTATTTTTGAGAAAGTTCGATGTTGATTTGAGCACGTCGAACCTTTCGGCTGCAATTTATGTATCTTTGGAAAGTTGAGTTTCGTAACTTAGTTTCCGACGTTCGTTCGCATTAAGAGCATCCGTTTCTTTTTTTGCAAAACACACACATACGCTCAGCGTCGCAGGACGACTGTTCCCCGACATGACAAGTTAATTTACAATAAATAATCCTCGGATGTAGAACGCCTTGTTCGCTCCAACGAGAACAACATCTGCGTTTTGCTCGCCCGTTTCCCGGCCGCCGCACAAACTTCGGGCGGCGCATCCTTAATCCTGCGCTTTTGTGCGGCGCTCGTCCTTTGATTGTTTTGTGTAATGCCTGCCGCTAATCAAACTCGTGATTAATTGAATTTTAAGCGGCGAATCTATTATTCGCATTTATTTTCGGCCCGATTGAAATCTCCCGCCTCGCTTCTTCCCGGCGATGATGATGATGGTGTTTTTCTTTGTTGCGGAGGAAGCTTGAAAACTTCTGGCGGCCCATTCATTAGGATTCGCACAGAGGAACGCTAATTTCAAGTTAATCCGTGTTATTCAATTTTCCAACTTTGGAAATTAAATTCAAATTTCTAATTCGCTAGAAAAACTTCCTAAATTTTTAATTACTTTCTATATATTGTTACGAATTCGGGGATCACTAAAATTAATGCAGTTTCCATTTTTTTCTTTATTTTATACAGGATGACTGTTAATTAACCTGACAAAATGAAACCACTAAAAGAAGGGATGTCCGAGAGTATGAGGAAAATGAAAACAAATTCTTTCTGCCTTGGTTTTCGAGAAACAATTAATCAAACAATAACGTCAAAACGACGATGCGCCCCTGTTTAAAAAATAGAGGAGCAGAAAAGATTTCAAGAGCAAAGGTTCGAAGAGGTCAAAGGTCAAGGTCGTATGACAAGGCAGGAAAATGGAAAAATATAGCAAACAAACAAATTGGAGAACAACTTAAAAATTGAAACAAAAAAAAGTTAAAAATTCGAAAAAAATAAAAAACGAATTAAGAGACAAAAAAATACAAAAAATGACTTCAGAAAAAGAACGAAGTTGTAGATCAAGGTCAACCCCAACCCAGAGCAAAAAAACTGGAGAAAAAGAGGAAAAATGTTCAAAAATTTCAAATCTCAAGAGCAAAAGTTCGAGAAGGTCAAAGATCAAGGTCAACTCCACCCAAGGCAAGAAATTGGAAAAAAGCTAGTGAAAATTTCAAGAGCAAAGGTTCGAAGAGGTCAAAGGTCAAGGTCGCATGACAAGGCAGGAAAATGGAAAAATATAGCAAACAAACAAATTGCAGAACAACGTAAAAGTTGAAACAAGAAAGTTAAAAATAATAACAAACAATAACGTCAAAACGACGATGCGCCCCTTTTTAAAAAAATAGAGGAGTAGATGAACGAAATAAACATCCTCATAATTTTTTTTATAGTTTTATGATATGGCGGCATGGCATCGTGAACTTGTGGAATTTTACGTCAACTCCTTTTTTCGATCAACGACCGATGCCATGAAATACGAACGAAATACGAATATTTACTTGACGAAAGCAAGCAAAACATTTGAAGTAGGTTATTCCTCCATACAGAGGGTAACTGCGGCCCCGCTTTGAACGCTTGTTCTGACAATAAACAAATAAATCACTAAAATGAAAAACAATTCAAATTGACGTGTTAAAGATTCATTCACACGCTCCGTACATACTTCTGCTTCTGCTGCGAATGCCGTCCGTACTTGCGCACAATAAACCTTTGTGTTCGTCCGACTTACTTTGGTTCGCGGCAAATGACTTGCGCGCTGCTCTAGAACAGTTCGTGAATACCGTACACTTAACGAATTGTTGCATTTCATGTTCAACTGCATGTTCGGCGCGGACATGTGTGTGCAGTTTAGCACACTAGTGACGTTTGAAACAGATGTGCACAATAAGTTTTATTGCTTCATTGACAGCTGTAAGTTTGCACGAATTATGAACTATTGTGTAGCCTAATAAATAACTAATAATAAATAATGTTTAATTCCTCGTCAAAATTAGAAAAAAGAAGATCAACGTCACAACGTTAAAACAAAAGACGATCGATCAACAGTTTATATAATAAAGTAGTAATTCTTTTTGCAAGCGCAGAACATAAAGCGAATTTCGATGTTTTCTTCGTTAAAGGAAAAAAAAAAAACAAGAACGCATGAAAATAAAACGGAACAACAAAAGGCAACTAAATTAAAAAAAAGAACAAAAGAAGAACAACGGATGGCGTTGTTGATCGTCTTTTGTTTGTTTTTATGTAGTTTTAATTTGATGAAGAAAAAAGTCGCGATTCTCTTCTTTTTTCCTATTTTGACGAAGGTATCGTCTTTTTTTTTCTGCTGCTGTTTGTGTTTTTTTTTTGTTTTTCTCGTTTCGTCCTTTTTTATATAAATTGTTGATCGTCTTTTGTTTTTATGTAGTTTTAATTTGCTGAAGAAAAAAGTTGCAATTCTCTTCTTTTGTTCCTATTTTGACGAAGGTATCGTCTTTGGTTTTTCTGCTGCTGTTTGTTTTTTTTTCTTTGTTTTTCTCGTTTCGTTCTTTTTTATTCAAAAGACTATGCAAAGAAAAAACAAAGGCGCACTGAACAAACAACAACAAAATTACATGTACAAAAAACAAAAGATCAACGATTTCATCCGGCAAAGAATTGTTCAATAGGAAACAAAAAATAAGAGAAACAAACGAAAAAACAAAAATAAACGATTGTCAACTGTTTTGTTGATATCTGCTCTCTTGTCAACTGTAAAACAAAATTACGAAAGAGACATCTGTGGTACGAATTGAGAACCTATAGGAGGTTCAATTGTGAGGTTTTGACACATTTAGTTTACGTAATCATCGATAGAGGGCGCCAGGTTAGGAGCGTCAAAAGAAACAAATGTCAAAAGAACGAAACTTCACTATTGGATGCAGTAAGTCATGATTTTGCCATTCAGAGTTATCATTTGTCAAATGCACCGATTGAATAACCGAACTCAGCTTATAAGTATTTCTTTTCTCCCGGGAAACTTTTTGACATTCTGAGTTTTCAAATGTGAGGTTTTGACACATTTCGTTTGCGTAATCATCGATAGAGGGCGCCAGCTTAGGAGCGTCAAAAGAACGAAACATCAAAAGAACGAAACTTCACCATTGGATGCAGTAAGTCATGATTTTGTCATTCAGAGTTGTCATTTGTCAAAAAATAATTGGCGGTGTTCGCAAAATATAGAAATCGAATTTTCTTTACCTACAACTTTGAATTTTTTACACTTTTGCAAACACATTGTTTTTGGGAATTTCTTCTGTGAAAAGAAGAAATATGTGATAACACTGAACTTCTGAAAACTTGTATTTTCTTATGAGCGTTTGTCGGGTCAAAGATGGCAGATGAAAATACTCAAACTCATAGTGGCTAAGTTTTGACACTTCTTGTTATACGTTATTATCAATAGAGGGTGCCAATTGAGATTAAAAATATGTGTCTCTTTTTAATTATGTATACTTTTTCCTTCCGAAAATCTTTCATACGTTGGTAAACTCCAGATTAGAGGTTTCAGACACGTGTCATCTCGTTTAGGTAACCATCAATAGAGGGCGCCAAAAGAGAAATTGAACCCAAATATTTTCCTTTGTCCACGAGAGAAAGCAGCGCAAAGAGTTTTAAAAAACTAGCTTCCAAAATGTCAATAACTTTAAACGAGAATGCCAATTAATTTTTTTTTTCATAATTATATGTATGTATTAACTTTTTGACATTCTGAACCTTCAATTGTGAGGTTTTGACACATTTCGTTTACGTAATCATCGATAGAGGGCGCCAGTTTAGGAGCAAAACGTCAAAGGAACGAAACTTCACTTCTGGATGCAGTAAGTCATGATTTTGTCATTCAGAGTTGTCATTTGTCACAAAATAATTGGCGGTGTTCACAAAATATAGAAATCGAATTCTCTTTACCTACAACTTAGAATTTTTTACACTTTTGCAAATACGTTGTTTTTATCAAGTTTTTTTTTTATATTTACAGAATTTCTTTGGTTTTATCGAAAAACATCGTGGGTCAATTTTTTTTTTTTCGATCAAAGTTTAAATATCCCGAATTTCATTTCTTTGTTCAAGAAGCAGATAGGAATCGATCGTCATTAATATTTTTTCCACAAAGAAGAAATATGTGATGATTACTTCTGAACACTTGTATTTTCTCACGAGCGTTTGTCGGGTCAAAGATGGCAGATGAGAAACCTCTGACTACTCTGACTACTAGTGGCTTAGTTTTGACATATCTTGTTATACGTAATTATCAACAGAGGGCGCCAGACAATTTTTTTTTAATTTTTACGTATTTTTTTCCTTCCGGGAAACTTTCTTACTTTTCTAACCTCCGAGTTGGAGATTTTAGACACATGTCATCTCGTTTACGTAATCATCACTAGAGGGCGCCAAAAGAGGAACAGAAAGTCAATTATTTTTTATAAGTATACGTATTTTTCCCGTTTCCCGTTTTATCATTTTTAACCGTCAATTGTGAGGTTTTGACACGTTTCACTTACGTAATCATCGAAAGAGGGCGCCAGGTGAGGAACAAGATGTCAAAAAAAACAAAACTTCACTATTGGACGCAGTAGGTCATGATCTTGTCATTCAGTGTCGTCATTTGCCATAAAATAATTGGCGGTGTTGGCAATATATAAAAAAAAGAGTTCTTTTTTACCAACAATCTAGAATTTTTCACATTTTTGCTAAAACGTTGCTTTTGGGAGTTTTTCTTTTAATATAAAAATTTCTTTATTGGATGCAGTAGGTCATGATCTTGTCATTCAGTGTCGCCATTTGTCATAAAATAATTGGCAGTGTTGGCAATATATAAAAGAAAGAGTTCTTCTTTACCAATCTTCTTTACAATCTAGAATTTTTTACATTTTTGCTAAAACGTTGCTTTTGGGAGTTTTTTTTTTAATATAAAAATTTCATTATTGGATGCAGCAGGTCATGATCTTGTCATTCAGTGTCGCCATTTGTCATAAAATAATTAGAGGTGTTGGCATTATATAAAAAAAGAGTTCTTCTTTACCAACAATCTAGAATTTTTCACATTTTTGTTAAAACGTTGCTTCTGGGAGTTTTTTTTTAATATATGCAGATTTTTTGAGTCTGTCGAAAACATCGCCATTCAGTTTTTTTTTTTCTTCAATTAAAAAAAATCTAGAATTTTGTTTCTTTGTTCAGAAAACAAGCAGGTCATTAATATTTTTTTCACAAAAAAATAAAATTTGAGTTTTTTTAACCTTTAATCGAATTTTGTTTCTGTATTAAGTACTTAGCATTTTTTTCTAGTTTGCTTAACTGGTGGCATGGCTCTCTCAGATGGTGTTTCGGCATTTGCTTATAGTGTGATTTTTAGTAAACTATTGTCTGCTTCTAGTGACTTTTTAATAATTGTTTAAGTTATAGTTAAAATCAAGATTAGATTTTGCGAAATCCTATTGGCAAGTCAATTTCATGACAAAACCAGAAATTTTTTTAATCGTACTGTATTTCTTGAGTTTATAACTAGTGAACGGAATTTGATATTTTGTTCGTTTAAATACAAACGAAGCAGCAACGCTACAGCGACGGATTAACGTGCACGCACTCATTGCTGCCTTGTTCGAAATAAATCGAACAAAATATGAAATTCCGTTCACTAGTTATAATAAAATAACTACCCCGCGTATATCCGGAAATGTCTTCGATCGTGTATTGCGTGCGTTAAATAAATAACTAATTAATAAATCAGAGGAGCCAACACAAATTTCTACCTCGTGATATTTGCTGTAATTAAATCTAAAATTGCTTCCTCGTCCGCGCTATAATTTCAGGCGCAAAATCCAATGCATTTTAAATTCCGTTTTTTTTTTTTAACTTCTCGTTTGGGTTAGGGGGGACCTTTGAACCACCGCGTGTTTTTTCGTGCGAAAGAAAATTGCGGTTCTGTTCTAACGGCCTTTGCGGTTGACGTATCGACTTGTTATTATCGCAAAAGTCAACCTGAATCGGGTTTCGGCGAACACAAATGTTTGATCAAGCTAACCCGCAGAATTAATTAACGCGGTGTAAGGAAAATTAATGAACTTCTATACGTGCCGACGATACTCGGTGACGTTAATTCAAAACGGCAGCGAGTGAGGAAGAGTAACTTTTTGAAAGTTAAATGTGAAACAGAGGCAAAGAGCAATGAAAATTAAAATAAACACGTCGACTTCCTTTTCCCTATAAATTCATTCACATAACGAATTGTCTATCTAAAATATTGCGCTATTTTTTCTTCAAGCACCTCCCTGTATATATTCAGCCATATGTGGATAAGTGTGTTTGTATGTAGGTATAAAAAAATATTAGCCTTTCCTGAAAAGACCCACATGATAGTGCGAATCTAATTAATCCAATCCAAACTTTCATAATTTCTCTGGTCATTAAATAAACGAGCACGTTCCACCCAAACTTTCGTTACAATAACGAGCAGATCCGGGCCCTAATGCGAGCCCTAATTCTGGGCTGTTCGTGATCACTCACTCATTCACTTTAAAATAAGTTTTTTGTTGGGAATTTTGTTTTTATTTTGCGTCGAATGAGGAAAAACGAACACGAAGTATTTGCAAGGGTTGCGTTCAGAAACTACGCTCTAGGTTCGTCGTGTATCATTACAGTTCTAAGCTCCGCCTACTACTACTTAACGCGCTAAATTCAAAGTATACATGTTGTATATAAAATAAGACTGCTTGAAAGAGATTGGTTAAATGTAAAGGAAGAGAGTGATGGCCGTGTTGCCAAGGGGTTAACATGTTATTAAATTAATCAAAAGATGAGAATATGGGCCAATGTTATTAACTTAACTGCTTTACTATTTAACGAACGCAACTCTTAATGTTCAAGAGAGCTTTCAATTTCGTCACTAGATGGCAGTAGTACGGTCAAAAAAAGTTCAAAGTTGTTTTTCACAAAAAAAAATTAATAAATGCCTTTCAAAAAATTATTTCAAACAAATGCCATGAGATGAAAAAGCAATAGACTACTGCAACTCGAAAAAAAATTAATTGTCTTTCCAAATATCCAAACAATTGACGATCTGTAACTCTTCGTGTACGAGAAAACTCTAAACTGTGGCCGCAGATGGCAGCAGTCAAGTCAAACGAAACTCAATTGAAACGAATCCCTTTTCAAACGGCGTTTACCTGCAACTCTGAAGTGTGGCACTAGATGGCAGTAATTATGACAAACGATATATTATTACTAGATGGCGGTAATTACATCAAAAAAAAATTCAAACAAAATTTTGCGTTTCAATAGAAATTTTTCTTTTTTAATAAGTGCCCTTCAAACAAAATTATTTCGAATAAATGCCGTTACTGAAAAAAAACAAACAAAAGACTACCTACAGCTCTTAATATTCAAGACAACCACCAAGAATTACGTCACCAGATGGCAGTAACGACGTCAAGCAAATTTCAAACTGCCTTTCGTAAAAGAGTAATTTTTTGATAAATGCCTCACAGCAAAATTATTTAGGGCAAAAGCTTTGTGATGAAAAAAAATAAACAAAAGACTATCTGCAACTCTTCGTCTTCAAAACTAACTATGAATTGCGACACTAGATGGCAGCACTAAAGTTAAATATCAAACTGTCTTTCCTGAAAAAAATGATTTCCTGATAAAAGCCTTGTTTGAAAAAAAAAAACAAAAGACAATCCGAAGATCATGTTCAAAATTAGCCACGAATTACGACACTAGATGGCGGCAATGACGTTAAACAAATTTCAAACTGCCTTTTCTAAAAAAATAGTTTTCTAATCAACTTACCGTAATCTCAACAAAATTATTTAGGGCAAAACCTTGTGATTAAAAAATAAACAAAAGACTATCTGCAACTTTTCGTTTTCAAAACTAACTATGAATTGCGACACTAGATGGCAGCACTAATGTTAAATAATCTCAAACTGTCTTTCCTGAAAAAAATGATTCTTTGAAAAAAAAAAAAAGACAATCTGAAGCTCATGTTCAAAATTTGCCACGAATTACGACACTAGATGGCAGCAATGACGTTAAACAAATTTCAAACTGCCTTTTCTAAAAAAAATAATTTTCTAATCAACTTACTGCAATCTCAACAAAATTATTTAGGGCAAAAGCTTTGTGATTAAAAAAAATAAATAAAAGATTATCTGCAACTCTGAATTACGTCACTAGATGGCAGTAATAAATTCAAAGTTGCGACACTAGATGGCAGCATGAAAGTTAAATAATTTCAAACTGTCTTTCCTAATAGACAATGACAGACAGGTAAGTTTTGTGACATTTACAGTTTTCTTTTGTTTTGTTTCTTTTTTTTACTGTGATGCCAATATATTTACAGTTTTCTTTTGCCTAATGAGAATGAATCCTATAGTAATTACGATGTTTTTTTCTTCTACTCCCTTAGCGAAAAAAAAAAATCGAAAGCCCTTTTGAAATTGATTGTTTTTATTTTTTTGTTCCAATTAAAGAATGATAGTTTTTTTGACATTTTAAGAAGAAATTCTTCGCCAAATTGAAATTAACGAAACAAACAAAAAAAAAACAAGTGACAAACAGTTACATTTTCTGACATTTAGAGTTTTCTTTTGTTTTTTGCGAACAAAACCTGTTGTAACTCCGATGTTTTTTCTTCTGTTCCCTTTTCTTAGCGCAAAAAAAAAGAAAACCGAATTGAATTTGATTGTTTTTTGTTTTGTTTTTTATACTTTGCGATTAAAGAATTATAATTTTTTATTCTCCATTTTTAAGAAGAAATTATTCGTTAAGTTGGAATTAACAAAATAAACAAAAAAAAACAGTGTCAGTGGCAGTTAAGTTCTGTAATTTTACAATAGTTTTCTTTTGTTTTGTTTTTTACTGTGATGCCAATATATTTACAGTTTTCTTTTGTTTAATGGGAACGAAACCTGTAGTAATTTCGATGTTTTTTTCTTACATTTCCTTAGCGAAAAAAAAATCATGTCTTTCCCTTGACAAAAAGTTAAAAGTCGCTTCGAAATTGATCGTGTTTTGTTTTTTTTTTTTTCCTCTTATGCACTTAAAGAAGCCTCTTTGATATTAAAAAAGAAAAACATAATTTTTTACCGTCTTCTAGTTGGAATTTTAAAAAGTGCACATTTGCAGAAAATAATTTTTATTTCTTCTTCCTGCTCTGTTAAAATAAAAAAAAAATTTTAAGAGTTAAAGGGAATGGAAATTCTAAGCAATTTAGCAATAAAGCAATAAATTTAGAGCAAAAGCCTTGTGATGAAAAAAAAAACAAAAGACTATCTGCAACTCTTCGTTTTCAAAACTAACTATGAATTGCGCACTAGATGGATGGCAGCACTAATGTTAAATAATCTCAAACTGAAAAAAAATGATTTTCTGATAAAAGCCTTGTTTGAAAAAAAAGAACAAAAGACAATCTGAAGCTCATGTTCAAAATTAGCCACGAATTACGACACTAGATGGCAGCAATGACGTTAAACAAATTTCAAACTGCCTTTTCTAAAAAACTAATTTTCTAATCAACTTACCATAACCTCAACAAAATTATTTAAGGCAAAAGCCTTGTGATTAAAAAAAAAATAAAAGATTAACTGCAACTCTGGATTGCTCACTAGATGGCAGTAATAACATCAAAGTTGCGACACTAGGTGGCAGCACGAAAGTTAAATAATTTGAAACTGAAAAAAAATATTTTCTGATAAAAGCCTTATATTAAAAATATATTTAAGGAAGTGACATAGAGCTGGTTAATTAATTAGTTATTTGACATAATTCGTAGAAGAATTTTCTTGTTTTCTGCATTTTTTATTCAACAAGGGAAGTTTAGGAAAGAAGAGGATTTATAAGCAGAGACGTCAAATTTTTACTAGGGCTCTAAAAATTATGGGTTCACGATCCTCCAATGTTGTCAACTGCTGAGAACCTATTATCTATAAAAGAAGCTTCAAAAAATCTCACGTGATTACATACCCGAAATGAACTTAATGGTACATTTTCCGAACGCAACCCCCAGTAGTGTACGATACAAACAGGTCCGGAATGATTAAAATCGTGACAGTTTAATCTGCATAAAACGCTGCTTGAGATTAAATTTTTTAACACCGGCTTAATCCAGTCTTAAATATAATTTATGCATTAGGATTACGACGAAGGTATTCACAAAAAAAAAAGTGTACGGGAAAGAAAGGTGCAGAGGAGGAAGCGTTTAGCCCAATAAGAAATTGCCAACGATGAAGAATCGCGCGCGGCTAAATGAAAAAAGGCCACAAATTTATACGCATTAGCTAATATTTAAAAGCGAATAAAGCGCCGCACTCGAAAAACGTAATAAATAGCGCTAATATTCATTTTTATCTTTATGTACCTTGAGAATTTATGCACCATTTATTTTATCGCCCTTCCATGGCGCGTTTTTCACGGGCGGAAGACGATATTTTCCTCTTTTTCGCCTACTATATTTATTATAGTTGGCGAGCGGATTTGATATTTGCAAGCTCCAAATGATTTAGGTAGTTAACGTTTTTAAAAATTATTGTTTCAGTTTCATTTATTTATTACGGGGGATGTCAACGCAAGATTTCCATTCCCTTTAACTCTTTAAAATTATTTTTTTTTTATTTTAACATAGAGCAGGAAGAAGAAATGAAAATTATTTTCTGCAAATGTGCACTTTTTAAAATTCCAACTAGAAGACGGTCAAAAATTATGTTTTTCTTTTTTAATATCAAAGAGGTCTTCTTTAAGTGCATAAGAAAGAGAAAAATAAAACAAAACACAATCAATTTCGAAGCGACTTTTAACTTTTTGTCAAGGGAAAGAAGAAAATATAATGCCATTTCACAAAAAAAAAAAACCAAAAACACTGTACAGGGTGGATCAATTTCAATGTCCACTGAATTATGCTTAAAAAAGTATCGTAATGAAGTTAAAACAGTTTTTTAATATCTGTAAAAATAATCGAGATATGCGCGATTGTTGAAAAGTTGATGTTAATGTTAATTTTTGCTTATAACTCGAAAACAAAAGAAGATGCCCAATTTTTGTTTACGTTATTGACTTTATCTCTAAAAAAGAGATCGAGACTTGGCAACTAGTTTTTTTCTATCTCTTATAGTTGCAGAGATGCCTATAAGAGACATCGAAATTGATCCATCCTGTACATGTCAACAAAATTAACTATTAGTATCATTGTCATTTATTAATTTTTTTTCTTTAATCGGCAACTCATTTAATCCCAACTTGATGAATAATTTCTTCTTAAAAATGGAAAAAAAAATATAATTTTATGAATGCAAAGTATTAAAGAAAAAAACAAAAAACGGTCAAATTCGAAATGGCTTTCGTTTTTTGTGCACTAGAAAAGGTAACAGAAGAAAAAACATCCGAATTACAACAGGTTTTGTTCGCAAAAAAACAAAAGAAAACTGTAAATGTCAGAAAATGTAACTATCATTGTCACTCGTTTTTTTTTGTTTATTTTGTTAATTTCACTTTGGGGAATAATTTCTTCTTAAAATGTCAAAAAAATTATCATTCTTTAATTGCAACAAAAAAAAAATAAAATAAAAACACGATCAATTTCAAAAGGACTTTCGATTTCTTTTTTCGCTAAGGGAATGTAAGAAAAAACATCGAAATTACTACAGGTTTCTTTCACATTAAACAAAAGAAAACTGTAAATATATTGGCATCACAGTAAAAAACAAAAGAAAAGAAAACTTCTGTAAAATTACAAAACTTAACTGCCACTGACACTGTTTTTTTTTTTCTTTTGTTTATTTTGTTAGTTCCAACTTGATGAATAATTTCTTCTTAAAATGTAGAAAAAAAATTATAATTCTTTAATCGCAAAGTATAAAAAACAAAACAAAAAACAATCAAATTCAAAACGGTTTTCTTTTTTTTGCGCTAAGAAAAGGGAACAGAAGAAAAAACATCGAAATTACAACAGGTTTTGTTCGCAAAAAACAAAAGAAAACGCTAAATGTCAGAAAATGTAACTGTTTGTCACTTGTTTTTTTTTGTTTGTTTCGTTAATTTCAATTTGGCGAATACGGTTTTGTTCGCAAAAAACCAAAGTAAACTGTAAATGTCAAAAAATGTAACTGTCATTGTCACTTGTTTTTTTTTAATTTATTTTGTTAATTTCAATTTGGCGAATAAGGTTTTGTTCGCAAAAAACAAAAGAAAACTGTAAATGTCAAAAAAATGTAACTGTCATTATCACTTGTTTTTTCTTTTGTTTATTTTGTTAATTTCAATTTGGCCAATACGGTTTTGTTCGCAAAAAAACAAAGAAAACTCTAAATGTCAAAAAATGTAACTGTCATTGTCACTTGCTTTTTTTTGTTTATAATAATATAATAATTATATATGATTCGTTCTCATTAAATAAAAGAAAACTATAAATATATTGGCAACACAGTAAAAAAAAAAAAAACAAAAACAAAATAAAACTGTAAATGTCACAAAACCTAACTGACATTGTCATTTGTTTTGTTAATTTCACTTGACGAATTTCTTCTTAAATAAGGCAAGAAAATAACAATACTTTGATCGCAAAGTATTTAAAAAAAAAACAAAACACGATCAAATTCAAAAAGGCTTTCGTTTTTTTACAATAAATGTCACAAAATTTAACTGTCAATGTCACTGCTTCTTTTGTTTATTATTTGTTGTCATTTTGCAACTCGAAGAATAATGTTTTTCTTAAACATGTCAAAAAATTATTCTTTAATTGCATTAAAAAGGAACAAAAAAAACACAATCACATTTAAAACGGCTTTCGATTTTTTTTTTTTTTAGATAAGCGAATAGAAGAAAAAACATCGAAATTTTCACAGGTTTTGTTCGCAAAAAGAAAACTGTAAATGTCACAAAAATTTAATTGTCACTGTCACTTGTTTTGTTTATTATTTATTACTTACAACTCGAGGAATGAATTTATTGAAGGAATAATCTTAAGAATGTCAAAAAATAATTATTCTTTAATTGCACATAAAAAAGTAAGAAAAGACAAAACACGGTCAAATTCAATTGTCTTTTTTTCTTAATTATGAAAAGTGTTAGCACGTCGCGCGCATTATTGTCAATGTCATTTTGATATTACATTTAAGAACAAAGAAATTTATAAATAAATATCGTAAAATTGTCATTGTCAATTGTTTTGTTTTCAAAAATGTGAAGAATGCTGACGAGTCCACACGCACTGTTGCCAATTGCAAACGTTTTAAAATAAATAATAATAAACCCAAAAAAAAAAGCCAACAGTAAAAGCGACAGATGTTTTTACCCATACTCTTGGATTTTCTAAATTAATAAAGTCTAAGACCCAGTTCTATAAAACTGTGGTAGGCCTGCTTTTCTAAGCCGATTCCATTGCCTTGCCCCATTCTTAGTTCTGTTTGTCCCAAGCAGAATTCGGCGAATAGGGGCTCGCCTATCAGCCCAGTCGGACGATTTAAGCAAACCGGTCTGTCAAATTAAAAAAATCAATGTTTAAAATAAAATAATATGTGGAATTCTCTGTAGTTCAGATTGCTTGACATACCCGGTATATAATATTAAGTGGAAGTCTCATCAAGGTTACATTCTCTGCATTTCCAATGAATTTGAACCTGCTGTATGTAATTATTCCTACCTACTTATAAATAATTCAAAATTTCAATCTCGAAGTTTCGAACTTAGGATTTATCTTACATCATCATCTAAACTTCTCATGTAATGTACCTAGTAGGATACACGCTGTTAGGAAACGTCTCAATAATTGGGCAAGTTAACTTGATCTCACGTTAACCACATCGCGGTTATGTCATGGTTTCTGTTCTACACCATAAACTCGTTTCCCTTCCCTTTGTAACTATATGAAGCGGTTTTATTTTTCTCTCTTGTAAAACATCAGGGTCTTGTATTACACAGAGTGGTCCAATTTAAAGGTCGATGGTCCTGAATGAAATCGATGAGAGCATTTTGTAGCGGAGGAGGTGGTTTTTCCGCAAGCAGTAACTTCTTGTTAAACATATTTACAAAGGAGAAAGAAGTAGAATGAAACGAGATGAATTATAATACAGCAAAAGAAGTTTCGCGGTTTCTTTTAATAAATAAGAGCTTCCCGTTTAGTATATTCATTGTTTTAAAATTTAGTAATATTTTCGTTTTAATTCTGTATTACTTTTTAAGTTTTTAATTAATAACATTCTTTATCATTTTGTAATTGCAGAACTTTTTAATAAAACTACAATATGTAAGTCGGTCGCAGCCGCTAAGGGCAATCAAATAAATGAATAACTAGCCATATGTACGTACCTATCCTGTAAGTGACAAGTTTTCGGGAAATATGGAAGTATGGTAAAAAAATTAAAACAGTAAAAATTTTAGAAAATAAAAAGAAAACAACTACTTCTAAAAGATGGCGCTGTGAATCCTCTTGTATTTAAATTTCCACGACCACGAAACAATTAGTAAGACAAAGGGAGGCAGGGAATCAATGAGCGTTAAGTTTTGATAAACAAAAAAAATTGCGCCGAATCCTCTTGTATTTATCCCGAAAATATGGGTTTTAATTTCGAACTCTTGACCTTCGAAAAATGAACCGAATCCAACTCAATTCAAACGCGTCTGTCGAAAAGTCGTTCCGACCGACGCTCTTTTGTTTTAATTAAAAAATGGGAAAACTGACGACGAGAAAACAATCCCGAAAACCCGGGATTCCTAAATTCGATTATATGACCTTAAATACGAGAAATAAACCGAACCTAATTCAACTTGAGCATCAATCGAGAAAACTCTCATTTGTTTTAATTTAAAAATTGCGAAACTTCGGTGACGAAAAAATCCCGAAAATATGGGATTCAAAGATTCGCCTATTTGACAGATTAGAGAAATAAACCAAATACAATTTAATTTAAACACGCTAATGGAAAATACGATCTAGAATTTTCATTTAAAAATTGCGAAATTTTGGCGTAAAAAATCCCGAAATTCCGGGATTCCGAAAATCGATTATTTAACATTAAAGTCCAGAAATAAACCGAACCTAATTCAACTTGAGCATCATTCGAAAAAACTCTCTTTTGTTTTAATTTAAAAATTGAGAAACTTCGGCGAGGAGAAAAAAATCCCGAATAAATCCGGTATTCAAAAATTCGATCGTCTGACCTTAAATTCAAGAAATAAACCGTATGGATACAATTTAAGCGCGTCGTTTGAAAAGGCGCTTTTTCATTTTAAATTCAAAACTAAGAAATCGCTGAGGAGAAAAAATCCCGAAAATTCGGGATTTCAAAATTCGCTCATTTGATCTTAAATTCGAGAAGTAAACAGAATCCAATTAAATTTAGGCGGCGCATCAATCGAAGAAACGTTTGTTTTAATTTAAAAATTGAGAAACTGGCGAGGAGAAAAAAATCCCGAAAATCCGGGATTCCAAAATTCGATCATTTGACCTTAAATTCGAGAAATAAACAGAATCCAATTCAATTTAAGCGCGTCAGTCGAAAAAGCGCTCTTTTATTTTAAGTTCAAAATTGAAAAACTGGCGAGGAGAAAAACTCCCGAAAATCCGGGATTCCAAAATTCGATCATTCAAGCTTAAACTCGAGAAATAAATTCAATTCAAGCGCGTCAATCGATAAATGTTCATTTGTTATATTTAAGAAACGAAGTGTGAACAATAAAAAAAATTCGAAAATTCGGGCTTCCTAAGTTTCCCTTGAAATTCGATAAATAAATCAAATTCAATTCAATTCGAACGCCCTAAATCAGCAGAATACTCAACAGTTTTCATTTAAAAATTGCGTAATTTTGGTGTGAAAAAAAAAGAATCCCGAAATTCCGGGATTTCTAAAATCGATTATTTGACCTTAAATTCGAGAATTAAACAGCAACCAATTCAATTTAAGCGCGTCAATCGAAAAAGCGCTCTTTTATTTTAAGTTCAAAATTGAGAAACCGTTCAGGAGAAAAAATCCCGAATAAATCCGGGATACCAAAATTCGATCGATACCTTAAATTCGAGAAATAAACAGAATTCAATTCAATTTAAACGCGTCAATCGAAGAAACGCTGTTTTGTTTTAATTTAAAGATTGAGAAACTGGCGAGGAGAAAAAAGATCCCGAAAATCCGGGATTCTAAAATTCGATCATTTGACCTTAAATTTGAGAAATAAACAGAATCCACTTCAATTTAATCGCATCAATCGAAAAAGCGCTCTTTTATTTTAATTTCAAAATTGAGAAACCGCTGAGGAGAAAAAATCCCGAAAATCCGGGATTCCAAAATTCGATCATTTGATCTTAAATTCGAGAAGCAAACAGAATCCAATTCAATTTAAAAGAGAGGAGAAGAAAGATCCCGAAAATCCGAGAGTCTAAAATTCGATCATTTGATCTCAAATTTCCTCGACTGCAAAACAATTGATAAGTCAAAGAGAGACAGGGGGAACCATCAACGATTTTGAAGTATCAATAATTTGTCACAAGTTCTAAAAGATGGCGCTGTGAATCCTTTTGTATTTGAAGCTTCCACGACACAAAACAACTGGTTGAATTAAATATAAGTTTTTCACTACCACCAACCAACAGATGGTGTAGGTGTTCAGATTTAAAAACAAAAGAAAATATTTTATGTGCTCACTCTGAGTAAGTTTCTCAATGCAATTTAATTTTTAAAATAATTTTGATATCTCTTTTAAATTTAATTTTTCAATTGTCGCCTACCCTTTGCATATCTTGAAGAGCCGCCATCATGAAACAATTGATAATAATAATAACAATAATAATGCCTTTATTCAATCAAATCTATGTTAACAATGATTACAAATAAGAATAATACAAATAACTATGATAACAAATAAGAAATAGGGAAAACCGTCAGGCTGAAGTTAAATAAAAGACAAAATATGATAGATTTGTCACTAAACCAGTTATGAAATCAATACATTCTCAACATGTCTGAACTCACTATCTGAAATTTTAAGAGATTTAGTGTCAAAATTGGCAACACTGATTGGTATCGTTTAAACTCCATTCACTTGTGTAATGAGTAACTAATTGTGGTTTTTTTGTTCTTATGTTATCTTGCAAATAAGATTGGTTTTGTCAATCAAATTATCGTTTGTCACAATTTAGGTGTCAATGTCAAAATGCAATTTTCAAAAATGATCGGTAAATCCATGACGAAACAAACGAAGAATCATATTTAGGTATAATGCATTTAATAAAACGTTGGAAAAGCATGGAGCAAAAGATCCAAAATATCTGCACAAACTTGAAACCAACATAACCTAGAAATAAAAGTTCCATTTACAAGATACGAGAACTAAAATATGTCAGGTTTCGACGGTAAAAATCACTAAATCGTGTAACTTTAGTTACTCATTACAAAAGTGAATGTACTTAATTGTTTTCAATTTATCGTTGATACTTTTCAATTTATTTAACGATTTAAGGTTATGTTTGCAACTTTTCGCCATTTCGAAAACTACTTTGAAAAACATTTTTCATAATTTGAATAAAATTTCAGACTCTGTTGCAATGATAAGGTTCTGTTGTTTAAAAAGAATACATAACCTCAATTGCAAGATACTAAACGTCGATAAAACAGAAAACGATCATTGATAATTTATCGTTGATATTTTTCAATTCATTTAATGATTTAAGGTTATGTTTCCTACAGTTTACAACTTTTCGCCATTTCGAAAATTACTTTGAACAACATTTTTCATAATTAGAATAAAATTTCAGTCTCTGTTGCAATGACAAGGTTCTGTTGTTTAAAAAGAATACATAACCTCAATTGCAAGATACTAAACGTCGATAAAACAGAAAACGATCATTGATAATTTATCGTTGATATTTTTCAATTCATTTAATGATTTAAGGTTATGTTTCCTACAGTTTACAACTTTTCGCCATTTCGAAAATTACTTTGAACAACATTTTTCATAATTAGAATAAAATTTCAGTCTCTGTTGCAATGACAAGGTTCTGTTGTTTAAAAAGAATACATAACCTCAATTGCAAGATACTAAACGTCGATAAAACAGAAAACGATCATTGATAATTTATCGTTGATTTTTTTCAATTCACTTAATGATTTAAGGTTATGTTTCCTACAGTTTACAACTTTTCGCCATTTCGAAAATTACTTTGAACAACATTTTTCATAATTAGAATAAAATTTCAATCTCTGTTAAAATGACAATGTTCTGTGTTTAAAAAGAAAACATAACCTCAATTGCAAGATAGAAAACGTCGATAAAACAGAAAACGATCATCGATAGTTTTGCTACCAACACAGTTTCTTTTCAGAGTCACTAAAAAATGGTAAAGGAAACTGTGGTTTAAGAAATAATTAAAAATTAATCTCCGCCCACAATAATTTTTATATCCGCAGATGCGTATTTTGAAAAAGAAAAAAAAATTTCAATTATCTAAAATTAGACCGTCTTTTGACAACCTACAAATAAGAGCAAATCAAATAATACGGAAATCAGTAGTAGTCCATTTTCCTGAAAATTCTATCGAATAAAGAACTTTCGTAAGTATTTTATTCCCTGTTATGTGATATATATATAGGCTATACATTCCTTTCGGAATTGCAGCCGCTTCTTTCAGAAGAAGCTCTTTAATCTATTTTGTGTGGGTGATTAGTCCACGTTTCCTTAATGTACGCTCTTTTTTTTTTACAATTTATTTTGTCCGTTAGAGTTTTTCATGTGTTTTCGCCTTTTCTGATATTTCTCTCCACAATTTCCTGTTTCCGGTCTTCTTCTTCCAGCTCGTTACTCTCATAATTTTCAAGTCATTCTCCACTTGGTCCCACCATCTTGTTCTTGGACGTCCTTTCGGTCGGTCGGTCAATGGTTTCCATTCTGTTAAGTTTCTTATTGGTTCAGTTTCCTCCTTCCTGAGTATGTGGCCCATCCATTTTATTCGTTGAGCTTTGATGATTTTAACTACGTCTTCTCCTCCCATTATATGCACAATTTCATGATTCATTAGAGGTCTGTACTCTTCTTCGCTTGCCTTTTTTGGACCCAAAATAATTCTCAATATTTTCCTTTCAAAAATTCTCAAAAGTTCTTCTTCTTTTTGAGTCATCACCATGGTTTCCGCTGCGTATGTAATTATCGGTCTAATTATTGTTTTGTAAATTAAAGTTTTTGTTCTTTTGGTAATTTTCGGGTCTTTTAGTAATTGTCTGTTACAATAATATGCTTTATTTCCTGTATGTATTCGTCGTTGTATGTCTGTTCTACGATTTCGTTCCTCAATTTCCACTCCTAGATACTTGTATGTTTTTACCCTTTCAAATTTGTGTCTCCCTACGGTGATGTGTCTTGTCTTATCTTCCTCTTGTCTGCTGCATCTCATGTACTTCGTTTTACCTTCATTTATTTGCAGACCTCTTTTGCTGGCTTCTTGCTCTATCAGTGTAAATGTGCTACCTAGGTCTCTTGTCGTTCTGCTCATAATCACGAGGTCATCAGCGTATGCAAGTATTTGCACCATTCTATTTCGTATTGTGCCTTTTATGTTCACTGCTCTCATGATTCCCTCAAGCGATATATTAAATAATGTCGTGGAAAGCGCGTCTCCTTGTCTTACCCCAGCCTTGATTTCGAATTTCTCTGTTAAACCTTCATGCGTTTTGACCATGGCTTCGGTGTTTCTCATTGTCATTTTAGTGATATTTATTAATTTACGCGGCACGCCTATTGACTTCATGTCTTCTAAAAGTTTAGTTCGATTTACACTATCAAATGCCTGCTTAAAATCAACAAATAGTAGGTGCATGTCGATGTTATGTTCATAAGACTTTTCAACTACCTGACGTAATACATGTATTGCATCTATTGTCGACTTACCTCTTCTGAAACCGTACTGATAATTCCCTATAGTTGCTTCCGTTATATTTGTTAGTTTGTGGTGGATCAGTGAAGTCATAATTTTGTAGGTCGTATTTAAGAGCATTATACCTCTATAGTTATCGCATACTGTCAGGTTACCTTTTTTAAAAACCGGTACAATTATTCCGTTTCTCCATTCAGAGGGCATCTCTTCCGCTTGCCATATTGTTTTAATTAACAGGAAAATCTTTTTGTTTAATTCTTCATACGCATATTGAATCATTTCACTAACAATTTCGTCACTTCCCGCTGCTTTGTTTTGTTTCAGTTTCTTTATCACTTCATTATAATCCTCATACTTTAACTCTAAATCTTCCATCTCCTCTTCACTGGATGCTGGGTCGACGTATGTTTCTTCATCTACATGACCATTTAACAATTTACTGAAATAGCGTTCCCAGTCCTGTTTTGCAATTCTTGCCGGTAGTCTGCACTTTTTGTTCTTTGTTTTGACGTAATTATATAGGGCTTTTGAATTATTTTTCCTATTTTGTGTCTCAATATCTTCGATTATTCCTCCGATCCAATTATTTTTCTTTTCTTTGCACAGTTTAGTAGTTTCTTTTCTCTTTTCTTTATATCTATCTAATGCTGATTGCTGGCCCGATTGTAACCATTCTAGTCTTAATTGATTTTTCTGCTGTATTTTAACCTGGCATTCCTCATCGAACCAATCCTTCCGTTTAACACTCTTTCTTGTTCCCAATACCTCCTCAGTTGTCTTGAGTATAATATTTTTTAGGAAACACCATTCTTCTTCGATACTATTGCTGTGTTCCCATAAAACCATTTTTTTGTTGATTTCTTCCCGGTATAATTTCCGTGCATCTTCGTCTCTTAGTTTTTCTGTTGCCCATCTTTTGTTTTTTTTCGCGCTGGTGGTGTTTAACGTTTTAATTTTGATTTTGGTTATAACTAAATGGTGATCGGTATCTGCGTTGGCTCCTCTGAAAGTTCTTACATCTTGAATTGAGCTTGCATTTTGGCGTCCTGTAAGTATGTGATCTATTTGGTTTCCTGAATTCCTTCCTGGTATCATCCATGTTTCTTTATGTTCTGGTTTGTGCTTGAATTTTGTACTCGCTATGACTAAACCTGTTGCTGCAGCATAATTGCATAGTTTCATCCCATTATCGTTGGTAACCTCGTGCAAGGTGTGCTTTCCTGCTATATTCTTAAAACAGTCCTCTTTTCCAATCTTTGCGTTGAAATCACCTAATACGATAACCATATCTTGCTTTGGTATAAATTCGGTCATGTCTTCCAGTATCTCGTAGAATTCTTGCTTGACAAATAAGCTCGCGTCTTCTGTCGGTGCGTACGTATTTACTATAGACAAGTTTAGGGGGTTGCACTTTAATCTAAGATATGAAATTCTGCCGTTCACTGGTTTAAAACTTATAATTCTGTCTTTAAACTGATTTCCTACGAAAAAAGCTGTTCCGTTTTTTCCTTGCTTCTCTTCACCTGAGAACAGTATTGTGTAATTTTGTTTTCTTATTTCCCCATTTCCCGCCCATCTTGTTTCTTGTAATGCTGCGATTCCTATCCCGTACCTTTCTAACTCATTTCCCACTTCCCGTATCTTTCCTGCTGTTAGTAATGTCCTTATATTCCATGTGCCTACTTTAATGATTTGCTTTTTCTTCTCTTTGCGTTTTCTTGTTATATTTTTTTTGTGTGCAAAGGTGTCTCTAACCATATTCATTGTCCTATTCTTTGCGGTTGTGTTTCGGGTGTGGTCTTCTGTTGGGTTTACAATTAGTTTTTTGGATTTTCTGACTTTTCTAATTCTTCTCGCGTACTGTTCCAGATGAATAGTTCGCTATCAATCCACAGTTTTTTAAATCCAACTTTGGTCAATTTTCCTTTCTGTCTTTCTAGGAAAGCTGTTTTTCTTATCTGTGCCTGTATCTTTCGTTCTTCTTCAGTCCTTTCTTCCTCGATAAATATCTTGGTTCCCTTTAAGTTGCTTTTCTGTTTCAGGATTTCTAGTTTCTCTTCCCATTTGTCAGTTTTTGCGATTATAAAACCATCTTTATTTTTGGGGGAGATCTTCTTTATTTCTGTAATCTTAGCTTTTACCTTTAGTTTAGTAGCTAAAAAATTTTCAACTTCCTTTTGCACGTTTTCTTCTTTGAGGTTTAGCCCTTTAATTACTATGTTGTTTTTGATTTCTTTTTTTTCTTGTTTCTCAATTTTATTTTCTAAATATGTTACTTTTTCCTTTAATTTTATATATTTTTTTTCAGTTCAGCTATATCTCTCTTGTAATCTTCTTGATCTTTTCTAATTATTTTCAATTCTCCCATTACTTGACGTAACATTTCTTTTATTTCATTCATGTCTTCCTCTCTTTTTCCTTTCGGTGTCGTTCTTTCTACTTTTTTACTTCTTTTGAATATATTATCATTCTCCAAAGTTCCTTCTCTTTTCCGTTTTGAATCTTCCGATGAAGAATCTTCGTGGTACATCGTCGAGACTTATATTTTTCCCGTTATATAATTTGCCTGCCGACACCGCGAAAGAGGTTCGCCCCAATCAACTCGTCGAAAGCTAGCCTCTATCGATGTACTCTAGCGTTTCGTATTATTTTAAAGTATTTAACTTGCCTTTTACCTGTTCAAATAAATGAACGGCAAAAACTTGCCCACAATTCCGTAAACAACCTTCGCTCGCCGTCCGACGATTCTCAATTTCACGTGCTGTATCTTACAAGTTCTTATTTATTATCTTAATTAATTATTGTTTACTTACATACAGTACTTACTGCAATTAATCGCACGTAGACGGTTAATTGGGTTAGTGTTCCAATTAAAAACAAGGAATGTTTCCTCTGTAATCAGCGTTCATTCACAGCACAGTTCCACACACGTCCGCTCGCGACGGCCCAAACTGATCGTTCCCTGTTATGTGATATCACCCTAAATATTTTAAAATATCCCTAAAATAATTAATAATATATATAAATATATAAATCGATCTACAGATTAGAGCAGATCACACCCACACACCACAAGTTAAGAGCATTTCAGGAAATTTATCTCGGAGAATCCTCTCCTTATCATATATTTCCAGTTCAACATGGCAGCTTAGCTGTCGTATCTACGGCGGATATTAATTATTAATCTTTTCAGAGTCAGTTTCATTACAAATTAGATAGCTTCTTGTGAATCGTATTTAAATTCTTTAATTCTTTCTTCATTCTCTGTATTTCACTGTATTATGAGATTTCCAAACAACCCAAGCAATTGCATTTTCTCGTAATCTGAGGCATTCACGCACGCGATTTGATAAAAAACTCGTATGCATAACAAATTAACTACTTACAATTACTTAGACAATTGTTTCCGAATTCTTTACCCTTATTTCATACGCAATTACAGTTATTTTAGGAATTTCTAATAATTACGTCTCGTAGAAGAACCAACTTTGGGGTAATTTTTTAATTAATTGGAAACTATTTAGAAGGATTTTTTTAACATTTGGCCGATACTTTCGGACATCGCTTCTTCTAGTGGTTCCATTTTGTCTGGTTGATTAACAGTCACCCTGTATTTAAACCATTTGATTCCTTCTTCATCTCTCCTCTGTTTTCCGTGGAGGTTCTCGTTTGGATGCCTGCGGGGGTGAATAAGTCATTTTTCAGGGACGTCACGCCCGCATTACGTATTATTAATAGTAATACGATGCTTTAGCGGAATTAGGGGGAGCAAGTCAGCAAGCTTGGGGAAACGTGGCGTGAATAGAGCGAGTTCATCAAATATTCAACCTGCAGCCCTTATCGAGTTAGATGAAATATGCACCGGGCTTGCTTATGCTCTGGTGTTGGGGGCTGGCGGGAATGCAATTAACAGGGTGTATGTAAATTTTTCTGCACGGCTCAATTGAATTTTCCACGTCGTTATTACCTGTTAGTTGATTATTTATGTACTTGATTGCTAAAAACGGCAAGTGTTATTTTAACATTTATATTTACAATTTAAAGCTAAAACTCGCTATATATAAGGTGCTGGAAATTTACTCCATAAATGTATTTTAAACCGTGACACTCTGCATAATGTTTATATGCAATTTGCGGGTGATGAATTAAATTTAAAAAAATCTAATCTGGCATCAAATTAAAAATCCAGCAAACGCTTAATAAATTGATTGTTCTAGATGTTTTTATTGTAAGGGTGGAATTTTAGTGTATTTAATACGTGCCGCAGAACAATTCAACATGTGAAAAGTAAACAGGGAGATCCTTCAACCCTCCAGGAATACGCCGCGGCGCGGCCACCCAAATTTAACGCGGCCGATAAAACGTGAAAGGGCATTCTGGGGTCGACACGAAATTATTGCTTTTGTGATTAACCGCGCCAGCAAATTAATGTTTCGTTTTTGTGGAAAATTTAATTTTCCAACGAGCAGATATAATCGCCGCTTATTGGTGAACTTTTCGGGAAGCCGACTGTATTAAGGCAACCAATTAACTTTTAAAACGGCATTAAGGAACACGACCGAATCAGATCTTTGGCTTAAACGATAATGAGTTGTTTGCTCGAAATTTTAATTATCTGGAAATTTGGCGTTAACAACTTTGTTGTAAGAATTTAATTGTGTCTGACGATAAAATCCATTCTAGCCATTTTAGAAACTCAAACTCAATGAACATGGTATGTTCATTTTATGACGAAAATTTCTGCATATGTGACAATAATATACATAAAAAAAAAACAAAGTAAACAACCCTCCACTGATTCATTTTTAGTTTGTCATATAGGGTGACTGTTAATTTTCCGACAAATTGGAATCACTTGAATTTAGAAAATGCATCACTAATTGCAATTATTTTTTTATATTAATCGCTGTTATACGTTAAACTTTTTTCCATGTCATTTACAGATTTAAAAAACGTAGGAAAAATGTGTTCCCAAGTGATTTCATATTATTTTATGTCAAATTAAATTGACAAGCTGTTGTGCACTAATAAATTGGTGCTACCTTTGAAATATGTATTATCAAAGTCGTCTTGCTTTCGACAGGTTAAAAGGCGTCTTCTCCCTTTTTATTTAATTTCCGTGTTAAACATCACCGACATTTCCGTAGGGTGAATATATCAGCGCGTCGCAAAACTTTGTTGTATGTATGTGTGTTTAATTTGTGAATTTTAAACACAAGCGAATTTCTCTCCGCTTCTAAAGTCCTTCTGAAAGAGACGTTTGTGTGCTCCTAAAGTTTGTTTGCACGTACGCCGAAGTTTCGATGAACTTTGTCGCTTAAGAATTATTAAAAAGTACTTGATTAAATATTACTTTCGATTGCGTTTTGAAAACTTTTAAAAAGTTTCACCTTCAAAATTAATTGTAATATTAATTAGGTTTCAATAGCCTAAGAAATTCATAATTACACAAAAGATAATATCACGGCATAACAAAGATGTTGAACAAAAGAACATTTGCAATTAAGGAACACCATACCGCCGTTATTATTAAGACACAAACAAAATAAATAATTTAATTATTGCTTTTTTTATCAAGGAAAATGCCTTATAAAATAATCATATTTAGTTTTCTTTTTTCTTATTCTATTTCTTATTATTGTCCTAGCAAAAAGGCAAGAAAGCAATTTAAACTTGGCGCGCAAAAATACAGTTCGCGAAAATGATGACAGATGTCACCACTGCGACTCTAGTCTTTCACTATTTAAGCTACATTTACCTTCAATTTCGTGCTATCAGAAATTCGTAGACCAATATAAATGATCTCTTATGCTTTAGTGTTGACACGAAATTGAATGTAAATGTAACCTTATCATTCGAATTTTTGAATGGTTCAAATACCGAATGATCTTTTAAATTTCGTATCAACTCTTGCCATGAAATTTGGGCGGCATGTCTTAGCTTAACTGTAAAATAACCTCAAACAATGCAATGATTTATTTCTTAGTTAATGTATATGTGTTGCCATAACGTCAGTTTGAATTATTAAATATTTGAAAAAATATATATATAAATAACGAGAAAGTGGGGGTAAGTAAAGTATTGCTACGAAAAAGAAGCCTTAACTATTTTTTTTGTTTTCTTGTAATTTGAATTTCCCGCCGTTCAAAACTTCAATAACTTACAGAAAATTTCATAGATGGCAGCACCTATTTCATAAGTGAAAAAGATAACTAGGCAAATGGATGATGATTACTCCAGAAAACAAAAAATAATCGATTCTAATTTTAATTTTGCCCTGAAAATTTACTTCGAATATATTAACAACTGTTTAAAAAAAAGATTAACAAAAAAAAGAGGGCGTAAGACTAACAGAAAAATTGCCGCAGAATAATTTAGAGTAAGTTTCATAGATGGCAGCACTCATTTCATAAGTAAAACAAAAGTGAAAATAATGATTGTTGACTAAAGTAGAAAACAAAAGACAATGCATTTTTGTATATTTTTGAAGTGAAGTTAGACTTTCATTATTCGAGAAAAAATTATAATAATAACAAAAAAGAGGGCATAAGAGTCGTAAATTACTGCGGTAAAAAAAAACAACTATTTTTTGTTTGTTTTTGGTGTGTGCCTCAATAATTTATAATAAGTTTCAAAGATGGCATAAATAAAAACAAAAATAACACGAAAATGTGATTATTATTACAACAAACAAGAGACAATCGTTTTTGATGTACTTTAAAGTGAAATATCAGTTTTATTTTTTTAAACATTTGAAAAAAAAAGTTAAGACAGAGAGCGTGAAAGTAAAAGAAACCTCAACTAATGTTTGTTTTGTTTTTGGCAAGCATTTCCCGCCGCATAGAATCTCCATAATTTCCGCTACATTTCATAGATGGCAGCACTCGTTTTCTTAGTGAAATGAAGATGAACGATTTTATTGCAACAAACAAAAGCCAATAGATTTTTGTTTATTTTGACGTGAAGCTTCTTCAGTTTTAATTATTAAACATTGAAAAAAAAAGAATTGTAATATATGTAATTTGAATTTCCCGCCTCTCAAAACTCTAATAACTTACATAAAGTTTCATAGATAGCAGCACCCATTTCATAAGTGAAAAAGATAACCAGCACACGTATGAATGAAGATTATTCCAGAAAACAAAAGATAAACGATTTTTTGCACTGAAATTTTATTTCGAATTTGTTAACTGAAAAAAAATTAACAAAAAAAGAGAGCGTAACAATCACAGAAAAATTGCCGCAGAAAGCAAACCTCAACTATTTTTTCCGTTTATTTATTTATATTACTTATTTATTATTTTTTTCTTTTGGAAGTAAGTAATTTGAATTTCCCGACGCTTAAAACCTCGATAATTTATAATAAATTTCATAGATGGCAGCACTTGTTTTATCATTAAAAAGAAACGAACGTTAATTATTGCAGTAAACAAAAGACAATAGACTTCTGTTTATTTTGAAGTGAAGAAAAAGAAGCTTCAACTAATTTTTGCTTTGTTTTTGACTTGCATCTTGAATTTTCTCGCCTATCTCTCTCTCAAAACTTCAATAACTTACAGAATGTTTCAAAGATGGCAGCACCCATTTCATAAGTAACTGAAAAAAAAATAACTAACGCATTCCAGAAAACAAAAGATAGCCGATTTTGGTATATTTTGCACTGAAGTTTTACATCGAATATATTAACTGTTTGAAAAAAGAAAAACATTCAACTGAAAAAAAAAGTCTCAGAAAAATTGGCACAGGAAAGTAACCTCAACTGTTTTTCTTGTTTGCTTTTGTCAGTAAAAAGAAAAATAACAGATCAATGAACGATGATTGTTGCAGCAAACAAAAGACAAACAAATTTTGGTTTATTTGGAAGTAGAGCTTCTTCGGTTTTAATCATTAAACATTAAAAAAAAAAAATGAGAACAAAAATGGTGGGTAAGAGTCCTAGAAAAATATTGTCGCGGCAAAGAAACGTCAAGTAATTTTTATTTTGTTTTTGGCTTGCATGTAATTTAAAATTGGCGCCGCTAGTATATGGCAAATTTCATAGATGGCAGTACTTCTTTTGTTAGTAAAATACAAAACTAACGCACCAATGAACGACGATTATTGCAGCAAACAAAAGACATTTTGAACCTTCTTCAGTTTTAATTATTAAACATTAAAAAAATAATGAAGAAAAAAGAGAGCGTAAAACTAATTTTCGTTTTGTTTTATTAATTTGAATGTCCCGCCTCTCAAAATTTCAATAACTTACAGAAAGTTTCATAGATGACAGCACCTAGTTTATAAGTGAAAAAGATAACCAGCAGACGAATGAACGATGATTACTCCAGAAAACAAACGATAATCGATTTTGGTTTAGTGTTGCATTGAAATTTTACTTCGATTAACGACTGTTTAAAAAAAATTAATAAAAAAAATGAGTAACAGAAAAATTGCCGCAAAAGAGAAACCTCGACTGTTGTTCTTGTTTGTTTTTGGTTACTATGTAATTTGAATTTGCCGCCGCTTAAAACCTCAATAATTTACGATATATTTCATAGATGGCAGCACTATTTTGTCAGTAAAACAAAACTGACGCATGTAAAGATTATTGCAGCAAACAATTACAAACGATTTTCGTTTATTATTATGAGGGTTCTTCAGTTTTAATTATTAAACATAAAAAAAATAATTAGGAAAAAAGGGGTCCTAGAAAAATATTGCCACAGCAAAGAAACTTCAGGAAATTTTTGTTTTGTTCTTGGATTGTATCTAATTTGAATTTTCCTACCTCTCAGAACTTCAATAATTTATAGTAAGTTTCATAGATGGCGGCACTTAGTGCGTCAATAAAAGGCAAACCAACGACTATTCCAGAAAACAAAAGATAATCGATTTTGGTCAAATTTTGCATTGAAATTTTACTTTTAATAATTGTTTAAAAAAAAATTAACAAAAAAGAGGAGGGCGTAAGAGTCACAGAGAAATTGCCGCAGAAAAGAAACCTCAACTGTTTTTCTTGTTCGTTTTTGTTTAGTATGTAATTTGAATTTCCCGCCGCTCAAAACCTCAATAATTTACAGTAAGTTTCACAGATGGCAGCACTTATTGCATCTGTAAAAGGTAAACCAATAAAATTATTCCAGAAAACAAAAGAGAGACGACTTTGACGTGTTTTTGAACTGAAATTTCAATAATTTTTTATCTCAATAAGATGGGCGTTCAAATACTATTAAAATTATTTAAAAAAAATAAAATTATATTCGTATTTTATTATAAAAAATAATCAGATACGTTTTATGACCTTGCCAAATGAAGTTTGGAAGAAAAGAAGAGGTTAGTGTGAAATTTCAGTTTATTAAAATTTTTTATAAATTCTTTTACGTCTTGACAGAAACATAACCTCAATAAAAGACAGATTTAGCAACTTTATGTAAATTTTTGAGAATCATTCAAACGTCCAAATGTCAAATTTCCTCGTTTTAAATTTGCCGCTTCAAAAGAATTATCAGACCTACACATAGATGGCGCCACCATTTTATTTTTAAATTTATTATAGAGTTATTACATAATGAAGCGACAACAAGAAAAGAATCAGCATATAACGTGATTAATTTGTTTAAATCGGTTTTTTCTCCTTGATTTTTGACAGTGTGCAAATAACACACGCTTTTCACTTGTAAAAATAAAATGAAAACTCAAATTAATTGTTTCTGACACTTACAGTATCATTCCGTGTTAACCAAATCAGCAACAGGTAGAGCTGATTAAAAAAAAATATTGCAAGTTATTATTTCTCGTTTTAAACTTGTCACATCAAAAAAATTGTCGGGCTTGTACATAGATGGCGCCACCATTCAAATTAATTATCTCTAGGAAAACTCCTTTTTAACGAGCATTCGTACACTAATGTTTGACCGTCTGTGAGATCATCAACAAACATTCAAACAAACAATCTTGTTTGACTGTCTATGAGTTCCTTTCTCAAAAACATCTAATAAACTTAGAAGAGGGGCAGAAAACAAAAGAAGATCGAGAATACTCCACCGGCAGAGAGAATGTGAAAATCAAAAGACTGACCAAGAACAAAGGGAAAATGAAATACCAAAGCTACGAAACGGGGATTGATATTCAATAATCAGTACCATTATCAACATACAGTCGACGTTCATGAGAAACCACAAAGAACACTATTCAAATAGCACTAGGAAATCCACTAGGCACTAAGAGGCAAAAATTTGGCACTAACCGATTGCCAAAAGCACTAAATGGGCAACCCTGCGCATAGATAATAGTCTAAGGGTATACAAACATCAAGAAGAATATTGTTTTGGTTGACGCAACGAATTTGAGTTTGGCTCAATGCTGTTATGATTCATAGAATTCTCTTTAGATCTGGATTTCTCCAGTATGTAGGCCGAACGTCGAAGGTGTTTTAAACATCAGTTAAGTCAGTCGCAGCCGCTTTGGATAACGTACGCCGCACCTACCACTCTGATTACAGAATGTAATCCATTGAACTAACATATAAAAGCAATTGAAAGTCCTCCCTCCTTCAATTTGAAATTAATTTCACCACAATATTTTCTGAAATGTAGAACAATATTTCTTTCATAGATCAGATAGACGTCATTAATTTCTTCACCCCCCATCTATTCACATCCATCGGATATTAATTTGCGTGCCTTTATATCGAAAGGGTAAACTATGCAAAAGCGTCACAATAATAAATCGCTTGTCCACGACGAAGTAACAACGGGAGGGACAGTGAGGGCGCGCGCGAGATGGGGGCGAGACGAAGAAAGAGACAGGCGGACTCTCTCTCTAAAATGCCACAATAGATTCTCAATCCCACTTAAACCGTCTGACCCTTCGGTCCCCGGAAACACAACAAAAGGAGGCGGTGATCCTCGCCGGAGGAATTATCCTTAACCCCCGCATTAGCTCAATTATAAGCAATCTTGCAGACCGTTCAATAAAAACGAGATGTCTGTGAGATTTCGACGAGGGCGAAACAAGGAAGACACGGCCACGTCCCCGTCGACAATAAAACCAAGACGCGCTCGCTCCACGAGCTCCTTCCTCTTCGTTAGAGAGTTGGCCCGGGCCGACGTCTAAAAGTAACAAAAATACTCGCCAGCTCCGGGAAGATAAATCACCGGCGAAGTGGGTAATCGCGTATGAAAATTAATTTAAGGGATGAAGTAGGTGTATGTGAATGTAAGTGTGCGAGCATGCATGTCGACGACTGAGAAAATGGCGGCGCGGCGCGTTTTTAAATATTCCCCGAGTTTCTAATTTACGACGCCAACCCAAGCAACACGCCAAAGTTCAGTATAGTTTTATACACGAGTATTAAACCATATTTTGGTAATTTTTTGGTTTTAGTATATTTCTTAAACGTTTACGGTCAACGTATAAGTTTTAAATGGTGTAATATACCTATACGGTAAACCACTTTGATACGTACAGAGTACAAATTTTATCATTTTTCATATATTTATTCCACATTATTATTTCTTAGAGCTATATTACATCAGTCGACCACAAAGTGTTACCAATTGGCCTTCATTACAGCAAATGTGTTTAATTGTGGTATACGATAAACGGTAGTTTTAACGTATACGCTTACTTATTTATAAACGTATACGTGATTTTATGTATGTCGCAGTCCTTCGCTATAGCTCGGGTTTTTCCGCTTACTTAAGAAAATAGCGTTTTACGTCTTGCGCCTGCTCTGATATCGGCTGACAAACAGCATCGTCTGTGATGTCCATCGCTTTGGTTCCCGTCTCAGGTTTTCATCGTTCACGCCATATTGAATTAGACTGTTGGAACTAGAAAAGCCTGTAGGTAAGTGAATTCAGTTAAAACAATTATACTGTTATGATGAATAATGATGTGCTAATTAAGCAGAATGTTCTTTATTTTACTGGAACATTACTCGAACGACGTAAAAACAAGCATTACCGTAGCAGTTATCAATGAATATATGTACAGGCTTAGTTTTATTAAAGTAAACTCTTTTTTATTATTTTCATTAACGAATAAGTGCAAAAAATAATAACATTTAGTCATATGGATTTTTGGGCAACCGTACGCGAAGTGATCATTTCGTGTACACGACGCAGTCCGCCAGATTCAAGGCGAAATGGCAATATGTGGCCGGTAAACTAAATGTCACATTTATCTTATTTTCATGGTATTATGAAAACCGTCATTCTATTTACGACGAAAATTAATCGAACGGGTTTTTTTAATTCCAAAAATCAACGATTTTATACGGTTACCCAAAATGTAATAAATCGATTAATTATTATCTAAATCATTTTATTGGGCAGTTATTTAGGGAAGTTGTATTATGTGTTTTTATTAAATGTTTTTTTTTTACTTTCAGCAACAGTAGTAATTTGTTTTAACTTTACAGAGGCCACCAAGTTTTTATTTCAAACTTGTGAAATGAAGTCATCTGTGGGAGAATCGACGGATAAGGCAATTAGCCAAGCCTGTCAAGACTGGCTTAAACAATCTAAGCATAGATTTTACTATTCCAGATCGTAGTTATTATAATATATATTGTATTTATATAAATTATGTGACAGATTTCTCCAGGTAGGTGAATTTGTAAAAATGTGAACATGCTATTCATATTAAAGTGAATAAAGACTTTTTTCAGAAGTTTTATTAATTACTTTTTCCTAATTACAGTATACAAACTAAAAGATTAAACGTATATTCTATGTTCGTTCAGTGCCATTTAATATACGTATAATTTGTACCAAATATATACGTATTGTATACAATACTATTTCACGTGTATTATAAACCTTATTATTTAGTATATGGTACACTTTATTTCAACAATTATCTCGCGGACATTTTAGCGTATATTTGAGGTTGATCGTCAACCATAATTATACTCCTGGTGTGGACAAAATTTATACGTTTATTCAACTATTGAGTGTTGCTTGGGAAATTTGAATATTTTATTTTTATTGCCGGCAGATTAAACCGTTTCAGACAGTCCCGCGCCAAATTTATGAATAATAAACGTTGTGAGCGTGTGTGTGTGTGCGCTAATGCCCGACGTAATAAATTACTTTTTAAAAAACAATAAAATAAATTAATTTTACTGCGCCGATTTTAATATTATCCCCGATTGCTCACGATCGGTATGCAGCAACCCCTAACTCATTTTTTTCCTTCCTTTGTTTCATGTTTCGTTGAAAAAAAAAAACTTTGCGATTCAGTTTCGGTTGAACAATTTTTTTTATACTTTCTCGAACGTTGAAAGCTTCCTAAAAAGTTTTTTTTTTTACTAGAGATCTAAAAGCCCGAATATTCGCGTTTATTTACTTTTAGTTGGGAATTTTATTTTTATTGCTTTTGCAAGAAACCTGTAGTCTTCTGTACAGGATGGGCCAAATTAATAGGGAACTCCTATATTTAAAAGAATTAGATAAAAACTGACCTTAATTTTTATTAATGATTTTTAACAATAATTTTTGGCAATTTTCATAATTTCAAAATCCGCCACATTTATGTAAAAAAGGAAACGAAGGAAGAAAATAGAAACGTTCAAAAACAAAAAAGAAATAATTTTGACGATCGAGGAACACAGCAGAAATGGAAAAAAAAATCCTAAATAAAGTGAGAAAAACAAATGACGATCGTAATAAAAAAAAATAAAATTCATAAACATTAATTACAAATGAACACTCAAATCGTAATGACATTTCGAAATTTACATACAAAAAAGAAAGCGAAACGAAAAAACAAATCACAATCGCAACATGTTCGAAAGAAAAAGAAACGTAAAAATTTTTCTAAAAATTTCTGAATATTAATCATTACTAAAATTTTATAATCAATTTCTTAATTTCTAAAAAATGATAAACATGAAAAAACGACAACGACTCGAAGAATCCAATTGAAATGAGAAAACGAAAATTTCTGAAGAAAAGAAGAAAAGCAAAAGACGATCGTAATATTCTCGAAAAACCGATGAGGGTAATAAATTTTTCTTCGTTCAATTTAAGAAAACATTAATAAAAAACAAAAAAGAAAGAGATTTTTGACTTTTGGAACAAATCGAAAACGAAGAAAAAACGATGACTTCGAAAGGAAAAGAAAAAGAGAAAGAAAAACAAATGATGATCGCATTTTTTTTTTACAAAAGAAGAAAGAAAAGCAAAGGTCGATCGTCTTTGTTTACGAAGGGAAAATGACAGAAAAGCAAAATGTTTGCGAAAGAAAAAGGAATAATTTCAGAAAATATAACCGAAATAAGCGAAAAAGAAAAAAATTATCGCGAGACATCCTTTCAAGCAACAATAACAGTAACAACAAAAAAATTAACGTTTCAAAAAGTAACAAGAATATTGGAGGACGAATCTCAAACTCAGAAACAATCGGTGGTAAACAAATGACAATCGCAAAAAAAGGCAAAAGCGGATGAAAATATTTCCAACTTAAAAACAATCAACAAACAAATTCATTCTTATTTGTTAACATTATTTATTGAACGCCAAATCCCTTTCTACATTGAAACAATGCAATAAAAAACTTATTGAAGCAAACACTAAATTATAAAATAAAACAAAAAAAAAAACTCTCCATCTAACAAAACAAAATTAATTTCTTTGTGGTTTATTATTTTTTTTTTTTATATGAAATATGAACTAGATTATTTTTACAAAAAGAATAATGAACAGCTTGAATCGCAACATCTTGCGACACAACATTGCATTAGAAATGAAAAATTGCAGCTAGTTTGCGACTTAACAAGTCATCCCATGCAAGGCGGCCGAGCGTGCTGTCAAAACTTGAAATTTTTTATTCCAAATCAGTTTAGATTGCAGTGGATATCTCAGGCATCTTCTGTACAGCCGTTTCAGCCTTATTTGGGGCCTCGTCAGCAGTAGCGTAGCTCGAGACTTCCACCGCAAACCAAACCGACTATTACATCGCAGTTGCGAATAACCTGGGACAAGTCGGTTTGGTTTGCCGTGAAATTGTCGAGCTACGCTTCTGCTGACGAGGTCCCGAAAAGAGCTAAAACAGCTGTACAGAGGTATCCACTGCAATCAAAACCAATTTGCAATAAAAACATTTCAAACTTTCAATATGCTTTGACAGGACGCTTGGCTGCCTTGCATGGGATGACTTATTAAGTAGCAAAATTTATTACTGTATTGAATTGCAATGTAAACCCGATCGTCTTTTGTTTTTACTGTTTTTTTAAATTTTTTTATATTTCATATTCTATTTCATTTTCTTTGCTTTCACATCGCTCGTTTTGTTTAATTATTTTTTTTAATTTGTTAACCTATTGAACTGTTGTTAAATCAATTCTCTTTTGTTTTTTTTTTCTTATAATTTTTTTTAATTTGATTATATAATTACATATTTCTGAATTTTTATTATTTTATTTTCGTTGTTTCGTTACCTTTCTTTTCAAACAGTCTTTTCTTTTCTCTTAGTAATAATTTACCGAATTGAGCAGTAAAATCGATTGTCTTTTTTATCGTTCTTTTAAATTTTATAATTGGGTATTTTTTTTAATTCCATTATTTCATTTTCCTTGCTTTCTAATAGTCCTATTTGTTTTATTTTTTAAATTTATTAATCTATTAAATTGTGTTGTAAAATCGATTGTCTTTTGTTTTTGTTATTGTCTTCTAATTAGTTATTTTGAATTTTTATTATTTTGTTTTCTTTGTTTTGTTACCATTCTTTTAAAATTGTTTTTTTTTAATTTATTATTAATTTACTGAATTGTGCAGTAAAATCGACTTTTTTTTTTGTTTATGTTTTTTGTTTTAATTACATTATTTCATTTTCTTTGGTTTCTCGTCGTTTTAATTTGATTATTTATTTCTGACGTCACTGGTGCCAATTCTCAAAATTTGCGTCTACGCTGAATCCATTTTTTATTCGATCGCTCAGTACAGAGTTTATCGAATCAAATTTAACGTTTCTTTAAAAAAATATTTCCTCGTTCTAACATCCTCTCAATTCTTGAACTCAATTATTTTGAATAAAATATTAAAACTTTGTCCATTGTTATTTTACGTTTTTTAATTTTTGAAATTCAGTACACCCTGTATAATTGAAGATCAAGACGAAATCAGACTTGTTGGAGCATCTTCTACTATTATGCATTACTAAACAATATTACGTATTATTGTACAATGTTACGCAATATTTCATAGTATTACGCAATATTATCCTGTATATTATTATGTATTAACTCAAAAACTAGAACCAATCAATAAAATAAAATCAATGTTCCTCGGAGTTATGTGTTTCAATTTTTAATAATGTGTGTCTTAATTCATTTTTTTTCCAATTTTACCGCATTTATAAAACGTGACGGCGTATTTCGTATACAGTGACGGAGCTTGAGTTGACATAATTTTTTAAATAATTATAAACTATTTAGAAGAATTTTTTAACATTTTTCCCATACATTCGGAGCTTGCTTCTTTTAGTGATTTCATTTTGTCGAGTTAATTAACAATCACCCTGTATGGTCAAAGCAAGTTACGTAATGAGATCGTCCATCAATAGTGTTTAATAGGTAACACTGTGATAATCCATGCTAGAGAAGAATCGCCTTTATGGAAATGAAAGGAATTTAGACGCTGTTTGGAGAAAACAGTTTTGGAATAAAATATGGCTTGTTACTTTGAAGATCAAGACGAAATCAGACTTGTTGGAGCATCTTCAACAATGATCCACGTCATAATATTACGCATTATTTCACAATATTACATATTATTTCACAATGTTACGCAATATTTCACAGTATTACGCAATATTATCCTAAATATTATTATGTATTAACTCAAAAGGTAGAACCAATCAATAAAAAAAACCAATGTTCCTCAGAGTTATGTGCCTAAGTTTTAGATAATGTTTTTATTTTACACTGCAGCAGTTATTGCGTATTAAATTGGTTGTCCTACGTCATGAACTTTATCTACACACACAAAACTCCACAGAAGTTACATTTTGCCACCGATTGGTTCGATTTTTAGAACAACTTTATTGACGAAACACAACAATATTTGAATAATACAAACACATGATAACTTTATTGATTGATAAGTACCAACTTTATTAAGACTTATTTGACGAAGGTGACGATAAATCACTGTCATATACATACGAAGTACTTTATTAGTAAATAAGATCAAGGTTTGCACAGTTGTAAGCTATGAACACCTAAAATATGGATTAGTAAACAAGGTTGCACAGCTGCACTACATGTTTACACAATAAATTTTAATCCCTTAAGTGAACTCACCTTTTCCCTAATATTTCCTTGGTGATCCGAATAAGGCATGGAAACCGGCCCTGCACGTCTCATAAAATATGAATAACGTTCGACACGCATTATCCCCCATATTTCCACCGAGGAAATCAAAACAAGAAAATTCCGTCCGCCGAATATCAAGAGAGAAGAAACGTCGCCGGTCGATATCGCAACATCTACGACTTACAGTTTCGGCCTTTATTGCATGCAATTTAGGGACTGGCAGTAATTACATTACAGCTGAAAGCTTCGACGTCGACTTAATGTAACAGAAGCGAAAAAAAGGGGCGGCGATAAATCCGATGTGGTAGGTGGCAGCATACGAACCAAAGGGTTTCGGTTATTTATGCATGTATGTGCAATCATGTGCGGGCTTTCCAGATGGATTAACGACCGAAATACGCATACTTTAATTTACATATCTTAATGCCTAACGCCGAATTCCGGGCGGCAATTCATTTCCGAGGGGAGCTCCGGAAGGAACTCGCTTTTTCGAGCTGGTTTCATTGGACTTATTTAGAATTTTAAATTTCGTACTCGGGGTGACTTTGATATTTACTTAAGCGGCACGTATTGCAGTTCCATGGGATTTTATGGGTTCTCCGAAGTTTTACAATTGCGTTATTGGTCGACGTTAAACTAAAGTGATTTCGCATGCTACATGTTGCCTCAGTGGAATCTCGCCTTTAAAACAAAAAAAAAGAGAAAAAGAAGTCCAATTTTTTTTAGTGAAAGAACTGAATGGCATAATAATTGCTAGACAACAAAGTAACATTTTCTTTTTTTGCTATAAAAAGCGAGTTTATTACGCCATAAACAAGCCACCTCATAATTCAATTCTGTTGCGGAACGCTAATTAAATAAAGTAGCCATAACATGTCATAGGAAACATCCTCCACTCAGCAACTCGTACTCTTTTTAGTAGTTTAAAAGATAACATCAAAACATAACGAACAAAGTTTAGTTTTTGTCGTAATTACATTTCGTAAACCGGCGGTAATATTACATGGGCGTCGATAAGGTTCATTTAAAATTAACGAAGGCCACCTGGGCCCCTCGCCCGCCATATTATATTATACAATTATGGCGTATTAATGGGAGCGCTAATGTAACTGAATTGATTGCGACAACTAAAAGTAATACGAACGCGAGCGCTTTTGCGGGGGGGGGGCAAACTTAATTATAAAAATCTCCGCATGTGCGTGACATCGAATCACAAATATATATAGCTGTTTCGCCTCGTGTAATCTGCTTGTTCATAAAATAGAAACAAAAGGAAATTAGAGAAAAAAAAACACGATGCGATTTTACATTGCGATTTCATTAAAAAAATCAACGCCACCTGTCGATATATATTGACATCAGGTTAATAATTTCTTTTTTATTCAACACAGAATGAAAAGCAACGTCATCTGTTGAAATACTATGACAATAATTGATGCAGAGTTACCAACTTGAGGGATTTACTCCCTTTTAGAGATTTTTTATTATTAATATCTTTGTTATTTTACTTTAGCGAACAAAAATCGGATTATCGGTAAAACAGTTTCCGACATATCTACAGTGAATGTGTTCTATTTGAAAAGTCAAAATTTAGTCACGACCTCTAGGTATTTGATTGAACTAAATGTGCTATGGGTTGGTGTTTGAAAAAATTTGTGATATTGCTCAAATTCCAAATACGAAAAGAACTTGATAAGAGTTAGAAATGCGGAAATTGTTCTGCTCTGCAGATTCCCAACAATTTTGTTTTACGTCGGCTGTCAGCTGTCGGCGATCGCTGCGCCACCATCGAAAATTTAAGTTGCCAATAAATAAAAATAAATTTTCATTACATTTTTAATTGTCGAACATGAGGGTTATATTCAAAATTGAAATTAAAGATAATCGACTTTAAAACAAAAGACAATCGTTTCTGACGTTTCTGGTTTTGTTTTTCGAAAAGGAAGTGTTAACTTCAGAAACAAAAGACGATCGACTCAAACAAGAAACAATAGTTTCAGAAAAAATAAAGAGACGTGCCACAAAATTAAAGATAATCGACTTCAAAACAAAAGACAATCGTTTCTGAGTTTACTCTTTTTTTTTGGAAGTGGAAGCATCAAGTTTAGAAACAAAAAACGATCGACTCAAACAGGAAACAATAGTTTCTGAAAAAATAACAAGACGTGCCACAAAATTAAAGATAATCGACTTTAAAACAAAAGACATTCGTTTCTGACGTTTCTTTTTTTGTTTCTTGAAAAGGAAGTATCAACCTTATAAACAAAAGACAATCGACTCAAGCAAGAAACAATCGATTCTGAAATAGAAAAACGTGCCACGAAATTCAAGGTAATCGATTTTAAAACAAAAGCCAATCGTTTCTGGCGAATCTTTTTTTTTCGAATGAAAAAGATGTCCCACGAAATTAAAACAAAAGACATTCATTTCTGATCTTTCTTTTTTTGTTTTTCGAAAAAGAAGTGTCGAAAAACAAAAAAAGAAACGTCAACTTTATAAACAAAAGACGATCGACTCAAACAGGAAACAATGGTTTCTGAAATAATAAAAAGACGCGACACAAAATTAAAGATAATCGACATTAAAATAAAAGACAATCGTTTTTGTTTTTCGAAAAGGAAGTGTCAACTTTAAACGAAAGACGATCGACTCAAGCAAGAAACAATCGATTCTGAAATAGGAAGACGTGCCACGAAATTCAAGATAATCGACTTTAAAAGAAAAGCCCAACGTCTCTGACGATTCTTCTTCTTTTTTTTTCGAGAAGGAAGTGTCAACTTTAGAAAAGTAAGACAATCGACTCTAGAACAAAAAATGCTGATTTTCAAACAAAAATTAATTAAGCAAACAAAAGACAACAAGAAACAACCTATTCTGAAAAAAAAGGCGTCATGAAATTGATGATAATCGACTTAAAAACAAAAGACAACTGTTTCTGACTAACAGAAAAGAAACTTCAAAACAAAAGATAACCGATTCTGTACAATTTTCCAGGTTGATTAGAATAGGTGCAATTGAGAATATTATTTTGTTAGCAGAAATTCAGATTGTATCATAAACTCGATTGTCTTTTGTTTTTATTTAATTTTTTAAACTTTTTCATTTATTTTCTTTGTTTTGTCGCATTTCCTCTCATTTCTTTCTTTTTTTTTTAATTATGAATCTACTGAATTGTGTTTGTAAAATAGCTTGCCTTTTGTTTTTAATAATTATTTTTTAATTTTATTATTTTTTTAAAAATTCTATTATTTCGTTTTGTTTACTTTGTCATCGCCCATTTTTGTTTTGATTTAATCTATTAAATTGTGTTCTAAAATCGATAGTCTTTTGTTTTTTTTTTTAAATTTTATTATGTAGGATATTTATTTTTTTACTTTTTTGTTTGGTTTATTCATAATTTTTTTGAAAATGTTTTTGTCTTTTGTCTGTTGTTCTTTTTGTAGGTTTATCTTATGTTATATTGGTTTCAAATATTTTGTTGTGTTATATACTAAGTTTCGTTCGCATACTGTTTTGCAACAAAATTGAAAACAGAACATTTTTCAGTTGTTTAGAAAAAGAAAAAAAAAAACAAAAGACAATAGATTAAAATCAACAAACTTTTCTCAGCATCAAAAGAAAAAAAATAATAAAAAGATAGTTGAAGTTATGACGCCTGTCGTTCACATAATTTCTTTTTTTTTTTTTTTTTTGAGCAAAACTTTTTTCAATTCCGTTTAGAAAAAGAAACAAAAACTGCACTTTTCTGCGCAATAAAAAGAAAAAAGAAACAAAGTGTCATAGGAATTAAAAATCTCCTTCGCATATTCATGTTTTCTAAAAAAAAAAACTAAAGTAAACGCTTTTTTCTTAATTTCCATTTCTTAGGGTCCGACCCTTATTTAAATTCGTTAAAAATTAAAAAAGAAAGTATATTTAAAAAAATTAAATCACGCAAACGAATAACTTTTTATTATCACGTTCTATAAATCTGTAAGTAGCATGAAAATTTCGCACATAAAAGGAAAACATCAAAAAAAAAATTCCCCGCCCCTTTAATTCACGTCAAATAGGGGCTCATTACGTGCGTCGCGACGAAACAGCTCTCAAAAAATAAAAAAAAAACAACGCAAATTTAGATTTATGTAAAACGTAATTAGGAGCTACATTTGTTTCGTGTTTTTTTTTTGTTTCGCCTAGAATTAGGAGAGTTAATTAGCGCTCGGAATGGCTAAATAAGTTCCGTGACGCGCGTCATTTTTAAACAAAAAAAAAAAAGGTAATAACCGAATATTTGCATATAAATTGTGCGGTCCAAAAACCGACGCGGCTGTTACATATAACATCGGAAGTAGGTACCGTCTACGTAAAGACTAATGCATTTGAAATGAATGGGAAAGCTTTCAGCTCTCTCGGATATGTGAATATGTTATAAACCGCAAGCGCATTTCGGAACACCCAGAAATGAATGAAATTCACTTCGAAATGAGTAACTTTTTTAAAGCAACTATAACAAAATTTTGTTTTAGATGAAAAAAAAGAATGACCACCGTCGCATGACGATTGTCCCGTTGTTGGTCAGATCTCCCCTTAATCCGGGACTGTTTCCGCAGCTTATTATTACACATGTGAACGTTTACAAAGGTGAAATTGCAATTTTCCACTTTCAAACAACGTCAACGAGCACGAAATCGTTTATTTCGTCCCGATTTTTACAACTCTCGCGGCGCAAATTGGAAAATCTCGTCTTGCGCAGGCAAACAGCATTTCATGAATAAATATCCCTAATATTCGAACGACGCTGATTTTCAGGAACTATATTTAACCGTACCTATCTATAATTCACGCGCGTTCGGAAACTAAGTTTCAAGGCTTCCCGCTGATGGACGCCTTTAAATTAATTTTCCCGCGGCGGCAGTTCGTAAAAAGCGAATTAATTTCGGGCGGATTCAAAATCACACTTTCGAAGTACTTCACAAAACAAAAAAGGAATAATATCGGGAAAAAAAAAGCATTGCAAAAGTGCGGCGCAAAATAAAACATTAAAAGAATCGTGAAACTGAAATTCAACTGTTTAAGTGGAATACGAATTGGAAAATTACGTAAAACAAAAGACGATTGTGTCGCTGAGTAATTGTCTAAGAACTCGGCATTGTACAAATCATTAAGAGCATTACGTAAGATAAGCAAACATTCGATAAAACATCGCCATCGCGATCTCAAATAAAAAATCCCATCTAAAAACAATGTAAACAAATATTGCTTTATGAAAGGCTTTGCCGTCATGATAATGAAACTGACCTTTGCAATAAAACTGCATTCAAAGAAAACACACTTTGCATCATCAAACAGTCGCCGAAGTGACTCATCAAACAAGCCGGTACCGTGCAAGCATATATTACAGTGGCTTGCTTTATCAACATGATAACGAAACTGACCTTTGTAATAAAACTGCATTCAAAGAATATTGCAATATATACTGCATCATCAAACAGTCGCCGAAGTGACTCATCAAAGACGCATAAACAAACATGACTAAGAACGGACGAACTTAGGAAAACCGCGATGATTCATAGGCAGAAACCGTACGAAAGTATGGAACTCAATGTCATTCGCATGAGCGGCACTCAAGGCAGGAGTTAAGCGAGACGATTCGCGGCAACTGGTCGTAATAACCCAAGCTCCTGTGTACGCGCTGCGTTCAGGGAACGAAATGACCGTGAACAGCCATACAATTGTCCGATGACTACTCATAGGACAAGTGTGCACACAGCGTTTTGTTCGTAATCAGAATTTCCGGTGGGAACCCATATAAAAGATTGTTACGATTCAAAACCTTCGATCTGAAAAGTCTGAAAGAATCTAGACTGTTCTAGCATGGCTACCAAAACGATAGGCGACCGAATGCAACCCCTGACCTTGCAGTGGATTCTTCACAAAACAAAAGAGGAATAATATCGAGGAAAAAACATTTCAAAAGTGCGGCGCAAAATAAAACGTATTGAAATACGTATTGGAAAATTATGTAAAACAAAAGACGATTGTCTCATTACCGAGTAATTGTCTAAGAAATCGGCGTTTTGAAAATCATTAAGAACATTACGTAAATTAAGCAAACATTCGGATAAAACATCGCCAGCGCGACCTCGGATAAAAATTACCATCTAAAATTAACAGTGGCTTGTTTTATCAAAGGCTTTGTCATGATAAAGAAACTGATCTTTGCAATAAAATTGCATTCAAAGAAAACACATATTGCATCATCAAACAGTCGCCGAAGTAACTCATCAAAGAAGCCGGTATTGTGCAAGCATAAACAAACATGACTAAGAACGGACGAACTTAGGAACACCGCAATGACGCAAAGGCAGAAGCCGGATGAAAGTGAGTTCGATGACCTGGTGGAATACAACTGCGGCGTGCTGGTGTGAGTGCCAGGTCATTGGGGTATTATCGGGAACGAACGGGTCGATGAACTAGCCAGGCAGGGTGCGGGTATGGCATACCTTGGCCCTGAACCTGTCCTAGGTATAACCAGGAACGTTATTTGGGGCTTTTTAGTGGCTGCGGTGCCTCCGGTGCATCCTTTGATGGGACGGGTTCTGATCACGTAGGAAAAAAGCATAAACAAACATGACTAAAAACGGACGAACTTAGGAAAACCGCGTTGAACCCGGATAAAAGTATAGAACTCAATGTCATTCCCATGAGCGGCATTCAAGGCAGGCGCTAAGCGAGACGCTTTGTAGCAACAGCTGATCGTCTTAATATCCCAAGGCCCTGTGTGCACGCTGCATTCAGGGAACGAAGTAACCGTGAACAGCTATGCAAATGTCCAGTGACTGCTCATAGGACAAGTGTGCACCTTGATCCAACACAGCGTTTTGTTCGTAATCGTAATTTCCGATAGGAACCTATATAAAAGACCGTTACGATTCAAAACGATCGGAAAAGTCTATTAGAATCTAGATTGTTTTAGCAAAACGATAGGCAACCAAGTGCAACCCCTGTCCTTGCTGTGAATTCTTCACAAAACAAAAGAGGAATAATATCGAGGAAAAAGACCATTACAAAAGTGCGGCGCAAAATAAAACATTGAAAGAATCGTGAAACCCAAATTTAACTGTTTAACTGGAATACGTATTGGATAATTATGTAAAACAAAAGACGATTGTCTCACTGTCTCGGCATTTTGCAAATCATTAAGAACATTACGTAAGCAAACATTCGATGGAACATCGTCAGCGCGACCTCAGAAAAAAACTCCTAACTAGAAATAATGTAAACAAATATTACAGCGACTTGCTTTATCAAAGGCTCTGCCGTCATGATAATGAAACGGACCTTTGCAATAAAACTGAATTCAAAGAAAACACATATTGCATCCTCAAACATTTGCCGAAGTGACTCATCAAAGAAGCCGGCACTGTGCAAGCGTAAACAAACATGACTAAGAACGGACGAACTTAGGAAAACTGCAATAACTCATAGGTAGAAGACGGGTGAAAGTATGGGACTCAATGTCATTCGCATGACCGGCACTCAAGACAGGATCTAAGCGAGACGATTCGCGGCAATAACTGGTTCTTAATATCCCAAGCTCCTGTGTCCACGCTGCGTTCGGGGGACGAAGTGACTGTGAACAGTCATACAAATGTCCGGTGACTGCTCATAGAACAGTGGTGCACACAGCGTTTTGTTCGTAATCAGAATTTCCGGTAGGAATCCATATAAAAGACTGGTACGATTCAAAACCTTCGATCGGAAAAGTCTATCTATATTTTTCTAGCATGGTTACCAAAACGATAGACGATCAAGTGCAACCCCTGTCCTCGCAGTGGATTCTTCACAAAACAATAGAAGAATAATGTCGAGGAAGAAGAACATTGCAAAAGTGCGGCGCAAAATAAAACATTAAAAGAATCGTGAAAGAAATTCAACTGTTTAACTGGAATGCGTATTGGAAAATTATGTAAAACAAAAGACGATCGTCTCACTGAGTGACTGTCTAAGAAATCGACATTGTGCAAATCTTTAAGAGCATTACGTAAGTTAAGCAAACATTCGATAAAACTCGCCAGCGCGACCTCGGATAAAGATTCCCATCTAAAAATAATATAAACAAATATTACAGTGGCTTGCTTTATCAACATGATAACGAAACTGACCTTTGTAATAAAACTGCATTCAAAGAATATTGCAATATATACTGCATCATCAAACAGTCGCCGAAGTGACTCATCAAAGACGCATAAACAAACATGACTAAGAACGGACAAACTTAGGAAAACCGCGATGACTCATAGGCAGAAGCCGGACGAAAGTATGGAACTCAATGTCATTCGCATGAGCGGCACGCAAGGCAGGCGCTAAGCAAGACGATTCGCGGCAATAGCTGGTCGTTTTAATATCCCAAGCTCCTGTGTGCACGCTGCATTCAGGAGACGAAGTGGCCGTGAACAAAAAAGTTTTACTAAATGCAAAGTATGCACTTCGTATGCTTTGGGTTCTTCGGCCATTTTGTATAATTCCTCAGACGAAAAAATTATCGAAAAGGAAATACTAAGCAGTGTTACTCCTTTAAGCCATTCTAAGCATTATTGTATGCTTTTCAAAGCCTGATCTTTGCGCCTAAATCAGGTATTTATCTCGCACAGGTTTTGGGCGCTGATCAAGCAGTAACGTATGTTTTCTCTTTTGTTATTCAGCCGTTCTCCTTCTCCTACCTCGCTTGTCTAAGTGAAGAAATCGGCATTTTACTAATCATTAAGAATATTACGTAAGTTAAGCAAACATCGCCAGCGTGACCTCGAATAAAAACTCACAACTAAAAACAATGTAAAAAAATATTACAGCGGCTTGCTTCATCAAAGGATTTGCCGTCATGATAATGAAACTGACCTTTGAAATAAAACTGCATTCACATAATGCATCATCAAAGTGACTCATCAAAGAAGCCGGCACTGTGCAAACATAAACAAACATGACTAAGAATGAACGAACTTAGGAAAACCGCGATGACCTATAGGCAGAAGTCGGATGAAAGTATGGAACTCAAAGTCATTCGCATGAGCGGCACTAAGCGAGACGATTCGCGGCAATAGCTGATCGTCTTATTATTCCAAGCTCCTGTGTGCACACTGCATTTAGGGGACGAAGTGACAGTGAACAGCCATAAAAATGTTTTGTTCGTAATCGGAATTTCCGGTAGGAACCCATATAAAAGACTGTTACGATTCAAAACTTGCGATCGAAAAAGTCCGTTGGAATCCAGATTGTTCTAGCATGGCTCCCAAAACGATAAGCGAACTGGTGTAACCCCTGTCCTTGCAGTTGGACTTCTCCCGGTTCGATAGCATTGATTTTACTAAATGGTTTATGATTGATCTTTTTGGATCAGGTGACCCCCTTCTTTCGTCGTGGTTGCGCTTGATGGCGAAACCAGTATAATCGCGACGTAGTTCTACTAAATTACTTCGTTTACTCTGTGTTCTTCGGCCATTTTGTGTAATTCCTCAGACGAAAAAGTCCGATGGAATGTTGAAAGGGAAATACTAAGCATTGTTGCTCCTCTAAGCCGTTCTAAGCTTTTCAAAGCCTGATCTGTGCACGCACCTAAATCAGGTATTTATGCCGAACAGGTTTTGGGCGCTGATTAGGTCGTAACGTATGTTTTCTCTTTTGCTATTCAGACTTTTTGTTTTTCCCACCCCCATCTGGTCTGCCATCAATGGTACTATTTGGACCATGGTGTAACACCGTCAAGGTCCCTCCTGGCCGTTCGGATTTGTTTTCTAAAACCTGTTGTTGATCACCGACGACACCAGAGGGAGACGCCACCCTCAGATGTGTAATGACATACTGACGTCGCTCTTAACTCTTGGTAACCAGGACGTCTTCGACGAGACTAATGCACCCAATGTAAAATTTGTTTAGTTAACACAAGGTTGGATCTTTTGATTTATTATATAAGAATTTGCCAACTTTAACGTGGAGCAAACAAAATGTGGAAATATTTAGTTTCCTTTTTATCTTTTGTTTTGATTATGTAATGCTGTTTACATCTTGTTTTGGTTATGTAAGCGGAAAGCGGATCCACGTTTCGTGTTCTGACAACTTTTGCCGTTTGCGTTGGTATTTATTCGATTGGTTATGTAATTTACACTTGTCATACATTTTAGACATTAAAGAAGAATTTTTCTCTCACTCTTGTCGGGGTTTTCGAAAGAGGATAGTGTCGCGACGAGGCTTTGTAAAGTGATACATTCGAAAATAAAGGATAATTCAACTTCTTTCCTTTTAACCAGACGCCCCTCACAATTGTAATTGTTTAAAAAAAGAAAAGAAAAATTGGATTCAAATTTGAATTATTTCGCAGAACAAAAAGGATTAATCCTGAAAAAAAAAACATTACAAAAGTGCGACGAAAACACACGCTAAGAGCGAGAAAAGAAAGAGAAACCTGATAAGTTGAAATCCGACTGTTTTGCCGGAATACGAACAAGTACTGGAAAATTATGCAAAACAAGAAACGACTGCCTCAGCGAAAAATCAAAACGAACCTAATTCTTTAGAAAAAAAAAGGAAGAAAACGATAAGCTATCGATTACTCAACGAATTAGATTTTTCTCTGCATCAGAAAAAGAACCAAATGGGACCATTAAGGGTCTATTGAAAGGAAAACTAAATTATTGAATTGTTTAGAAGGCAAAACAAAAAAAAACAAAAGACAATCGATCTCGCAAACGAATTTCAATTTTTCTGTATGCATCGTAAACAGAAATTAAAAAAGAAAAACAAGAGATAATTGAAGGCTATCGATTTCTCAATGAATTCAACGAAAGGGTATCGATATCTTAATGAATTAAAAAATAAAATGAAAGAATATTGAGTGAGAAAATTAAATTCTGAAATTGTTTAGAAGGACAAACAGAAAACAAAAAGCTTCATCGATCTCGTAACGAATTTCAACTTTTCTGTTTGCATCCTAAAACAATTAAAGAAAAAAAAACAAAAACAAAAGGTCGTTGAAATAATAAAGGCTCCATTCGTCTATTATTATTTTCTGTGCAAACCTAAAAACAATTCACAATTTGTTCAGAAAAAAAAAAATAAAACAAATGACGATCGATTTCACTGCGAATTTAAAATGTTTCTCTGCATCAAAAATAGAGGAAAAAATAAAAGACGATTGAAAAGAAAACTAAATTATTGGATTGTTTAGAAGGAAAAACAGAAAACAAAAGACTATCGATCTCGTCGCAATGAATTTCAACTTTTCTGTGCGCATCCGACAAAGTAAAAAAGTCAAAAGATCATTGAAATAACGGCATTAATAATTTTTATTGATCTTTTACATCATTATTGTTATTGATATAACTAATTAATTGTTGAAAAATGGAAATTAAACAAAACACGGTCGATTTCGCAACGAATTTCTATTTTCCACCGCCTCAAAATGTGAGGAAAAAAGAGGCAAGAGGCAATCGTTGATCGCATTTTATTAAGCAAAATTAAAAAAATTCCTACTCTTGAATCGTTTAGAAAAAAAAAAAAAAATACAGAAAAACAAAAGACAATCGACTTTATAACGTATTTCCGAATTGATTATGAAAAGAAACAAAAGACAGACAAATTCACAAAATTATCTCAACTTTTGGGAAGAAAACAAAAGATCATTGAAATTACGATTGAGTGTTTCTACTTAAAAAAAAAATTCTACCTCTTCAATTGTTTAGAAAAAAAAAACAAAAACAGTCGATTTATAAGCGAATTTCAACTTTTCCATGCATCAAAAGAAGTAGAAAACAAAAACAAAAAAAATCATTGAAATTATGAGACGTTCGCTTAGTGTTTTGGGACAAAATTAAAAAGAGAACATTTTCCAATTGTTTAGAAAAACAAACAAAAACAAAAGGCAATAGATTAAAATCAACGAACTTTTCTCGGCATCAAAAAAAAAAGAAATAATAAAAAGATCGTTGAAATTATGACAAGTGTTTCTTTCGAGCAAAAAACTAGAAAAGCTTTCTCTAATTCCTCAACCTCAACAAAAACAAAACACAATCGGCATCTCATTAGAAGTTTCGCGTCTTTCTGTGCATTAATAATGAAGAAGAAAAAACCAAAAGTCATAGAAATTATGAGTCTCGTTCGCACAATTTATTTGTTTTCTAAAAAAAAAAAGAAACAAACAAAACGCTTTTCTCGTGATTTCCATTTCTTTCATTGTTTCATTGATTTCAGAACGAATTAAAATTTTCGTGTGCGTCGAAAGAAGAAAAAAGAAGCAAAAGCATATTATGATTACGACTTTGTTTTTTATGAACAAAATTAAAAAACCATTTCCTTTTCTTCAATTATCTTTAAAAAGAAACAAAAGCGAAAGGTGAACAAATTATTCGAGCAAAACAAATGAACTAAGGCTGAAACAAAACAAGAAGAAAAAACAATAAACAAAAGAAGAATTTTCCTTTTTTTATTAAAAAAATAACAGAAACGAAAGAAAGACGATCGACTACATGAGATTCCGTGACCATCGAAGTGGTTAAGAAGGAGGAGGAGGTCAAAGTTAAGTAAAATCGAAAATAAACGATTGTGTGACGCATTTCTTCATCGAAAAGAAAGAAAAAAAAACAAAGGAATATCGAACCCAAACCTATCCAGTCAAACCAATTCCTTCACATCGAAATGAAAGACGAGAGAAACAAAAGACTATCTATCGAAATTGTGACGGATGAGTTATGATCAATTAATTTAGTAAATCTACCATTGATATAAAAACGCATACACATAACCACAAAACACACGCGTTTAGTTTTTGAGATAAAAATCAACAATTGCAAGCATATGTGAAGTTGGAGGTAAATTAAAAATTTCTAATTGACGTTTGAAAGTAAGGTTATGTTTATCACGAGGAAACGTTCAGAAATACATATTAGGCAGCGCACTATGGATTAAGTCCGTCTTTGTTTATTTCATTTCTAACTCATAAGATTATCTTTGTTGTACTCGCATGGACGACATATTTGAATATGGCTCAATTATACTGCGTTAGTCAAAATGCGGTAGAAGTAGGTACTATATGTCTAAATAAATTTTTGATAAAAGTAGGCTGTGGCACACTTCCATGGCCTACCTTTATCAAAAATTATTTTACTGTAAAACAGCATCAAGGAGTGCAATGATTTATAGCATTCTCGATTCACCTGCACTGTTTGCACTCAGAGTATTTGCATCTATTCAACAAATTGATTTAAATAAATAACTTTGGAACAAAAATGGCTACAGTCTGCGGTACTTTACATTACTCTTGGAACATTATTCGAACGAAATTAATTTCGTTCTATAACTTTGGATTAAATTAAAAGAAAAAATGTAAATTAAAGCAGAAAAAAGTCGCTTTCCTCGAACCATAAATCGTTTTATAGATAGAAATCTTGATTTTGCAATTTCGAACGTGCCTTTTATATTTGATTCACGTAGTATTCAGAACGATTCGACGTTACTACGGTTCAATTAATGTAAAAGCTTAAAAGCAACAAGTAGTACCTACGTAGTAAAAAAGAGAACGAGGGCAAAAAAGAGATTGATGAATGTAAATGAACCGTACAGTTAGCGAAATAAAATTCGTGAAAGTCGCTCCGATAAATCGGCAAACTTTCGTGAACCGCTATCGTAAAATCTTATATAAGGACCTTCTAAAACAATTTACAAGCAATTTTCCGGGAAAAAGTTCCGCAGGTAAAGATTAATTCTCTGATAAGCATACGAGATGAACCTTGAGAAAGTTTCTCGCCCGGGCTTTTCTTTATTTTCCCTTCGAATGATAATCTACTGAATAAGGGCATTAAGTGCAGGAGTGGTTATTTTCTTTCGAGGACAATCTCCGAGATGAATGCAAGAGGGCCCACGCGAGCAAACAATGAGTTTTTCTCCGCAAACAGCAATTTTCAGGACAAAGCTTCTCGGCCAACGAACGAATGACTTCCTGAAAAAATGAAATACAACAAAAGCCCTACGTCTACACGAAAATACATTTCAGATATTGGACTGGCTGCCACTCAACACGAGAAGGTAAAGGGGTCGATATTCATTTAGTCTGGATGTGCATGGCTGAGCGTAATATTCCATCGAGTTTCTTTTTACCTACGTAATCCGGATGTCGAACAAAAACTAGAAAATAATGACCACTTTAGGGGTCATTTAATTAATAGCAGAGTGGACGCTCTTACTTTATTATTTCATTTTACGTAATATAAAACCCCCATGTATAACGAGCTATAAAAAAGACTTCATTCTGCAAACTTTATAATATAAAAGTACTTAATAGCCAATTAAGTTATGACCCTAGTTGTTAAAATCTTTGACCGGTCCATCCATTCATTTCAGGGGGGAGGGAGTCAAAAGCCCGAAGGCCTCTTTTCTATAAATTCAGAGTTTAATTAGGGTCCTACAACATTATCTCTGGGTCATCGTTTGTTTCCTTTACCGTTAAGGTTCACGTGATAAGATGTTCGTGTTATGACGACCGCAAACCCCCTCGCTATATTATCCCTTAGACGCTCTGCCACCTTGACATGTCTTAAGGTGTGTTTGAATAGACGCATCAGAACGGGTTTTGGATGATGGGAACGGGAAGTGCTTGCTCGTTTTTACCCTTGAAGCTTGTGATAAGAGAATTTGGAAGATTTTTAAAAAGAGATTTTTTTCCGAGGAGGAGGAGGAGAAGAAGGAACATGTGCTGCCTGGGCTCTCGTCTGGCTCTGTGAGGGAGCGCCCCTAATGTATATTTAAGGAGTGCTTTCGAAGTCGTAATTTAAGGGCTTCGCACTGTCTGAGATGTTTTCATTTCCGCAGTTTTAAATTTGATTTTAAACCGGTGGGGTAGGTATGTATATGCGATAAAGTTGGACGTAAGAGAAGTGTGCTTAGCGAAACTTACGGTATCTGAAATAAATTCGTTTAATCCAAATCGAAAAGAAGATTATATTATACAGCGTTCACCGAAGTTGAGTAAGGTAGATTGTCGATAGCTATTTGTTTTTGTTTTTCCGAAGTAATTAACGAGTAGTCCTTTTCATGCGTATTTTCTTTAACAAATTCGCCGATATATAATTTCCGAATTGTTAGAGAAATGGATCTTTATACAGGGTTTTACCGAACTTGAATCATTTATTTATAATATTATTAATTTATCGTAATGCCAGAGACGCGTCAAGTTGGGGCCGTACTGTATACTAATGAGTTAAGTTTACACAAAAACACATTCCTCGAGTCATAATTATAAATTCTACAAAAAGAATTATAATAAAATAGAAATAATATGCTACCAACTTTCCTGTTTGATAATGTATAATGTTGCGAACTCTGTGGAAAAACCGTCGATGTTAAAAATTCTACTTTCTAATATGTCCAGCTGAGTGGATTCGTGGTAAGCTACAAATAGATTATCGGTAGCTTGAATCTGGATGTAAAGGGGGCGCCACTTAGCGTAAAACTGTCCAAATAAGTAAGTAAAACTCGTGGACTACTCACGTTATTGAAAGTAATCGAAATTCATACTGGTTTATACTCGCGTGACTTATACGTTTGTCGGTCACCCTGTATAGTGACAAAATTGACTATCATGTAATAAAACAAAAATTGACAAAACACCAAATATGGTGGTACGGTCGTTTATAAACACACCAAGATTACGAAAAACAAAATCAGCAACTGATGTCACAGAAAAAAAGGTTTCGCTAATTAAACAAATTCGGAGCGGCCGTGACAGTCCGCTCAAAAAGTGTAAAGTAACGTTAAATTTTTTATAAACAGCAACGCATAATCACCGGCAAGGGTAATCCTATTTGGTTTACAAAGAAAAAACGTCCAAAGGGCAGTAACGGTAGTTCGTAATAAGCTTCTACTTTAAAATTAACGAAAAGTTTAATGCGCGACATCTTGCGATCGCAACAAAATTTTTAAGTTATAAACAGGGTTCGAAGAGCCCCAAAAGTCTACGTCTGACGATTATGAATTCGGGGGTTCAGTTGCGTAACCAAAATTGTTAGGTACATCGAAACAACGCGAAAACAAAAGAATAACTCAACGATACCAAAACGTTCTCCACCTAATTACATGGATGTTCGTCCGCAATCTTCGGAGAGTGCCCCATGAGGTTTGGCAGCTACAACCGAAGGTCTTTTTTTACGAACACGTTGTCTAAGTAGTTGGATCTCGAGACACGATGGCATCAGCAATGAAGCTCGTCCGGAAGGAACCAAACGGTCATAAAAGAAAAACTCAACGATGCCAAAAAGTTTTCCACCTAACTACATGATGTTCGTCCACTTAAGGGGATGCAATCTTTGGAGAGTGCCCTATGAGGTTCGGTAGCTACAACCGAAGGTCCTTTTTTTGCGAACACGTTGTCTAGATAGTTGGATCTCGAGACACGATGGCATCAGCAATGAAGCTCGTCCGGTCACAAAAGAATAACTCAACGATACCAAAACGTTCTCCACCTAACTACAGGGATGTTCGTCCTCTGAAGGGGATGCAATCTTCGGAGAGGGACCTATGAGGTTCAGCACCTACAACCGAAGATCCTTTTTTCTGCGAATACGTTGTCAAGATAGCTGGATCTCGAAGCACGATGACATCAGCAACGAAACTCTTTAGGAAGCAACCAAACGGTCACAAAACTCAAATATTTTGTGACCGTTTGCTTCCTTCTGAATGAGCTTTGTTGCCGATGCCATCGTGTCTTGAGATCTAACTATCTTGACGCCGTGTTAGTAGAAAAAGGAGGCGATTCTAACTCTTAAACCTTGCCCCTCACAACATACTAGGAAAAAACGCCTACATAAGCGAAATTCTAACCATTTCCAATTGTTTAATTATAAAAAAAGAAACAAAAGTAAAAGGAATTATTTGGGCAAAACTAAAAAAGGCGTTTGAAATTCACAAATCTGCTAAAGAAACCCAAGAATAAAAGGCTGTCAATTTCACAACACGAAACAAAAGAAGAAGAAAAAAAAAACAAGAAACAAAAGAATTTTTCTTCTTTTTTATTAAAAGCTGCAAAAACAAAAGAAAGAAGATCGACCGTATGTAATGTCATGTCCATGACTCATTCGTATATTATTTCCCAAGGAAAACTAATTTTTTTTTTATTATTTGAAACAAAACAAATGATGGTCGATTTCACAACGAATTTATATTTTTTTTTTTTGCATCAAAATGCGAGGAAGAAAATCAAGTTTCGTTATTGCTCGCATTTTCTTAAACAAAACATTAAAAAAAAACATTTTTCAATTGTTTAATTGTTTAGAAAAAAAAACACAGAAAAACAAAAGGTGTATTTCAACGTTTCCGGAACAAAAAAAAAACTAAAATTATGACGAATTGCCTTCGTATTTTGTTTTTGAACAAAATTTAAAACGACACATTTTCCAGTTCTTTAACTGACTAGGAAAAAAAAGAAACTTCTCTGCGCATCAAAAACAAAAGAAAAATATAAAAGGTCACTGAAATTGAATGTTGAGTTTCGATCTCATTATTTTGCTTTTTTAAACTACACTAAAGGTACCATTTTAAAAATTGAGAACAAATTAAAATTTTTCTCTGACATAATTTTTTTTTTATAATACAGGGTCTTACCGAATTTGAACTATTTATTTATACTGTATACTGACGAATAAAGTTTTCACAAAAATCAAACTAAAAAAACATTTTCCAAATCTTTAATTGTTTATTTGAAAAAGGAACAAAAACAAAAGGCAACAGAGTAAGCTCAACGAATTTTCACTTTTCTCGACATCGAAAGAAAACGATAAAAAGATCATATTTTGTTTTTGAGCCAAACTACAAAAACGTTTTCCACTCTAACTAACATTGTTTATAATGGTTATTTATATTATTGACAGCCTTCTATTTTTTTTTTTTTTCATTTAGAAACAATTACCATAGTAATTTCAATTAGTACCACGGAAGCATTAAAAAAGTGAATTTTTATAAATAGGGTGTTACCCGAACAAGATTTTTGGCAGCCTTCCAGCTATGTTTCTTTTTTTTTTCAAAATAAAGAATATTTTTTTGGTTTCAAATTAGACATATAGAGCAAATAAATAGGTTGACAACTACTCCCCAAAAAATTATTGTTTGAAATCTGGAAGTTCACAGAAATGAAGGTAGCACCGAACTTGAGTCATTTATTTACAGCACGAGTAGATGATAAGCTTCTGTTTTGCATTTTTTTTTGTAACGTTAATAAGCAGATTATGTTTTAGTTTTCATAAAAACATAATTTTTAACATTTTCCGAATCAGAATTTAAAAATTTTTCTGCAGAATAATAAGTAGGTTGAAATCCACTTTCAGAAAAAATGGTAGAAGGAAGAATGGCTTAAACCATGTGCCTGGAATGCGGAAGTGTAAGAGGGATCGAATTTTATAATACAGGGTGATACCGAACGAGTGTCACCTACTACAGAATGTTGACAGCCATTTGATCTGTCTTTTTACAGAGCAATTAAAGAATTACGTTTTCTCAAAAAATGCCTCGACTTCGAACTTTAAATTTACCAGTAGAATAACAAACAGGTTGAAATTTAATTTCGGAAGGTAACTGTTCAAAAGCTTCCACGTTTGAAGTTGGCGTTGATTCAGCAATCAACAAGTTAAGCCCTATACAAAATTTTGAATCAATCTTTGAAAGAGCACGTTCAGTTCAATATTGGAGATTTACCTTAATGTCATAAATTCCAAAAATTGTGTCCCTAAGAGCCTTAAGTCCCAATCAAATCCCAAAAATTTGACATCATGGCAATTATGTACCGAAGCGAATTCTAATTTCGCCCTAGGAAAATTTTAATGTCATTCTTGGAATTTATGTTCAGGGATATAATTTAGTTGTCATTTTTTATGAGATTTATGTCCCTTTATGTCATGAATCCCAAAAAGAACATAAAATATTGGGATTTGTGTGTTTGTTAGGGGTACTATCTTGTTGTTATGTCATAAATCCCAAAAATAATAACAAAATTGTATCCAATTTACAATTTAGTTGTCATTTTTTGTGAGATTTATTTCCCTTTATGTCATGAATCCCAAAAATAACATAAAATATTGGAATTTGTATGTCCCTTAAGGGTACTATCTTGTTGTTATGTCATAAATCCCAAAAATGATAACAAAATTGTATCCAATTTACAATTTAGTTGTCATTTTTTATGAGATTTATTTCCCTTTATGTCATAAATCCCAAAAATAACATAAAATATTGGGATTTATGTGTTCCTTAGGGGTACTATCTTGTTGTTATGTCATAAATCCAAAAAATGATAACAAAATTGTACCCCCAAGAGTAATAAGTTCCAAATATTTGACATCACGGTAATTATGTCCCAAAGGAAAACGTATTTATATATCCCAAATGTCATATATCCGAAAAGGAACATAAACCTTTAGGATTTATTTTGTTGTCATTTTGGGGATTTGTCCCTTCATGTCATAAATTCTAAAAATGATAATAGAATTGTGTTCGTAAGGGTCATAAATCCAAAAAATGACGTCACGGCGATTATGTCCCGAATGGAAATATAGTCACGCCAAATCGTTCACCCTAGAATAATTTTAATGTAATTCTTGAGACTTATAGGCGTTAGGGATAGAATTCTGTTGTCATTTTTTGGGATGTGTGTCCCTTTATGTCATCAATTAAAAGTAGCATGAATTCATGGGATGAATGTTCCTTAAGAATACAACTTTGTGGTATATGTCCCTTTAGGTCTTACATCCCAAAAGTAATATAATCTTAGGAATTTATTTTGTTATAATTTTGTCTCTTTACGACATAAGTCACAAAAATAACAAATTTTTGAGATATCTGACATAAATTTTAAAAATGATAACAGAACTGTGTCCCTAAGGGACATAAATTCCCGAAAATGACTAAAATTTGACATCACGGCAATTCTATCCCGGAGGGAAGTATAATCACGCTAAATCGTCAACCCTAGATTAATTTTAATGTCATTTTTTAAATTGATGATCATTAGGGATAGAATTCTGTTGTCATTTTCGGGATGTACGTCCCTTTATGTCATAAATTCTAAAAGTAACATGAATTTTTGGGATGAATGTCCCTTAGGGATACAATTTTGTTGTCACTTTTGGGATATATGTCCCTCTGGGTCATAAATCCCAAAAGTAACGTGAATTTTTGGTATTTATGCCCTTTTATGTCGTCATTTATTGCACATAATAGTAAACTTCGTTCAGCTGGGACATTTAAGCATCATCCAGTGCTTCTCAAATGCATCTTGTAAAAAGTAAACGTAGATTCTTCCCGAAGTAATATTGACCTTTGCCTCATACGCTACTTTTGTTGTGTATTAACAGTGGCTATAGTAAGTGACACTTATTCGATTACACACTGTATAATCCAATTAATTTATACAAACATACTGTTAGTTCTAATCATCTGGATAAAGAGGTCTTCTATTTACTTAAATTGTGACAGCTGACTATATTTAAATATATAACAATGAAATGGTGTGACGTTTTACTATTGCCATAATTCCTGCGTAAAGCTAAGCGAAAATGATCATGGAATACCCGTTTTAGGACCCAAATGAGTTAGAAATGAAATAAACAAAGACGGACTTAATCCCATAGTGCGCCAGCAGAAAGCGATAAACATAACCTTACTTTTAAACGTCAATTAGACATTTTAAATTTACCTCCAACTTCACACATGTTTGTAATTGCTATTCGTCACATTTTCGATATATTTTGTTCCTCTCATCTTTCATTTCGATGTGAAGAAAATTGGTTTGGCTGGATTGGTTTGGATTTGTTTTCTTTTTCTCCTTTCTTTTCGAAGAAGAACTAACCACCGTAATCTAAGCCATTTAACAAATCACAATGTTGCCAAATGTACTATTTTGTCGTCTTTACACACGAAACGGTGCTCGGCATTTTTATTATTATTTTATTGGTGCCTTTTTCCTAAGTCTCAAATTTTTCGATTTCTTTAAACCTTGATTTAATGTAAACATTAAAATGACAATTTCTTTATAACCTCTTCGCGTTTAAACGTTATCGTTTGACAGCTGTCAAACGAAAATATTATAAAGAAATTGTTACTTAAATGTAGAACATCCACTGGATTGACTTTAATCAAAACATTTTTTAATAATACCATTATTAGTCTAAATTGAAATGTTACTGAAGTATTAATAAGTAAATTTTTTTTTTTGAAAAACTGACTGTATCTCGGAAACGGTTGATTTTCGGACCTGTGTTTATTAAGATTTTTGTGTCTGTATTGGCGAGATCTATAACTGTGTAAAGTATTCGAAAATATTTTATAAACACCCTGTATAGGTCCACGGGACGGGGTTATTTTTTCGTTTCTGATTTTTCTTTTGGGAAAACATCTGCGCTTTTATTCAAGGCGTAATCATTATTTTAAATTTTTTCAGCGATGATATTACGATATTAAAAGCAATTAATAAAATAAATAAATATGAGAGGCACTTTTTTACTTGTTTATTGTTTAATTTTGACCAATGGTCATGTAAAATTTTTTTTTCTCTGAGGGTGATTTACATATTAGTAAATGGCTCCAGTTCGGTAAAACCCTGTATTGGATATTGAAAAAATTGTAGAAAAAAAATTGAAAAGTTGCAGAAAAGAATACATTTGCTTTCGTAAAATAAAAAAAAAAAACATCAACAATTCTTAAATTTGTCAAAATATCAAAAATATAGTTTTTTTTATTAATTCTTTGTCGATCTCTTCGATGCCAGTTAAAAAAAATGTCAATCTCGTTTGACGATTCTGACACTTGTGTAGTACAAATAAAATATTAAAGGAAATCAAAAATTCTATCTATGAATGATTTGTGAAACAGCTCTTTGAAACAGATCTCAATGCAAGTAATATTTTATGCCCCCGTTTTCGACGATAATGTCTCCGTTTTACAAATGTCCTCAGTCGCCCTGCAAATGCAAATAAAACGAGGGCCGAAAACAATGCAGAAGGGCGTAAACCGTGTTCTCTTCGTCTGAGCTCTCTCCGGGGAAGATATGTAAAGCGAAACAATAAAACTGCTGTTAACATTTCGTTCTGGCGTTGTAAGTGTAACGAGGCCGCGATGTAAACAGTTTACGGGGGGGGGGGTTAACAGACGAGGTGTTTTCTGGTTTTCGAAGTACCCACCTGCCTGCTCTTATAAGTGGAGTTAAGCTCGCGACAGCTCTAATGAAACTTATCTTTATCTCCAACTACAATAAAAGGGGCACCGTTCGTTCCGGGTGGATGATGTTGAGAGAATTTATCTTTGAAGTGTTCTCGCAAGATGAGTTACTTCGCGCTGGAAATAAACTTCTGCCAACGAAATGTCTTTCAAATTCTGTAAGTATGTAACACAGAAGTGAACTGGAAACTGAGATAAAACGACCGATAAAAAGAACTCGAACCACTCGCGACGGAAATAAAATTAGTTCGGAAAGAAAATTCTTCGAGTAACAAACTCGACGAGAATGCAACAAATAATAACTACTTAATTATAAATGGAATTTTTTACATCCATCGTTTTTTTTTGTCCGGGTTAGGTTGGGAGGGGGTTCTTACATCCACTGTCTTTTGTTTTGATAAACATTTCAAAAGAGAATCGATAGCAGCTGTTTCTTTTAATAAAGTCGAGAAAGTCGAAAAATTCTCTGACGTAGCAATTGCCATCTTTTGTCATTCCTATTGGTTTCGGTAAATGTGACTCTTATCTTGTAAATTTCTATTTTTTTTCCTATCAGAAGGGTGTGAAAATTATTTGAAATAGCAACAGCTGCTATCTTCAGTCAGTTACACTTTACAGGACGCGAACTTTAAAAATAATTTAATAAATGATGGCAGTTCTCATTTTGCCGTAAGCAATTCATATTTTCATTACAGCGAACAAATTTAAATTGCGATTGTTTACGGTTTCATTTCGAAAGCAAATTCATTTCGCAATGGTAAATATGTCCGAGGCAATTAAAGCAAACTGCGTGCAAGATGAACACGAATGGAATCATCCGTTCGATTGCACTGTGAACCCACCCCTGTAAAATGCATTTAAAATTCAATCTCGCCTCGCGTAATTAGTCCACGGCCTAGGGCACATTGTTTATTCGACTCTCTCCGACAATAGACCACAAATTGATTCTGCGGCGCTGGTGTGTCTCTGCTAAACTGAAATACTCGATTTACCCAGCAGATTTATGGCGCAGCGATTAAGTTATTAAACAGAATAATCAAATTGCCGTTCGGGGGGGCGGCGGCGAATTTACAGCCAAGCACTTCGCCATTCGAAAGGCGAACGGCAATAAATCGCGAAATATCTCCCCGCTTATTTTACATCGAGGAGCGCGCGATATTGCCGGGAAGCATTCGGATATGTCCATGAATAAAATAGACCGGAAAACTATTTGTATTCAGCGAACGAGACTTTATCGAACGACGTTATCGCATATTCAAGTAATGTTGCTTAAAACGATGTCATTTACTTATGTACCTCACTTTAAAAATTTTATGATTCTTCACCATACTCTGTTTTACCAACATACACATGAACTTACCCTTGATTTTTTTAAATTAATTATGTATATTATGTGTACATAAATATCTTGCAATTTAATCGAAATTGATAGAATATATTTTGAGTATTTAATTTTTTCTTTTATTTCTGTAAAACTTGTAACTTTATATCAACGAGTAATAAATAAACAGGAGGGAGTCATACTGACAGCAGTTTCTAGTCCAAAGTGGTAACTAAATATGAGCGCTCGTGCTTAAGAGTGCTCAATTTTTTTTTTTTGCTCGGGCGTGCATATACAGGCTATTTCGTAACTTCATGAAAATAAATTAAATAATGAAAGTTTGCATGAACATGAATAGAATGAACCATTTTTTGTTGAACAAAATTTTCGAAGAAATAATATTCTCGAACGGGTAAACCGTTTGAACGTCTCTGATTTAAGTTTATGATGTTTACGAAGAATATGAGTGATGTAATTTATTGTTAAAGTCAATCAAACTCAATAATCTTTTAAATGTAAACGTTGGTATAGATACCTATACATATTGCAGTGTTAATTACATAGAGAAGAGTTAAAAACATATACAACAGTGCCACAGTCCAAGCATTATTACGGAATATCCACCGGTAACTTTAGCGAAAGGAGTGAAACCAGAAAGGCCATGGAGCAAGGAAGAAGAAGAAACAGAGTTACAAAAAGTGTTAGAAAAAGCAAGACGAAGATACAAAGAGCGAACAGAAAAGTACGTGAAGAAAGAAAACGACGAGACGAGAATTTAAATTGGGAGATCTAGTACTAGTAAAAACGTACAGTGTAGGAAGAAGAAAGAAGGCAAGTGTGCCAAGCTTCAGTTACCTTTTGCCGGTCCATACAAGATTACAAGGATCTTCGGAGAAACGACGTACGAATTGATGAATCCAGAAGAGGCGCACGAACGTGGGACTCGACGGAAATTTTAATTAAAAAGTTTAAGCAAAGAAAATGGCAGAAAGGAAATTAAGAACTCCAAGGACAAAAGCCCAAGAAATGGAGAGAATAGCAGAAGAAAGAGAAGAAATCGAGGAAAAAGCGCGAAAAACCGAAGTTAAAGAAAAAGAAATAGGAGGGGATGTTAAGAGTATTTTAGCAATAATAATGGAAAAAATACAGAAGAACAATAGAGAAATACAGGAAAACAAGAAGAAAATAAAACAGAATAACAAAGAAATTCAACAGAAAATACAGGAGTCAAGAAAAATTTGAGCAAACAAGCGTGGAAATGAAACAAAATTTTCAAGAAGTAAATAAGAAAATAATGGAAAACAAGCAGGAAATGTGGAATATTCTAGAAGAGTTCGAAGTGGAGACCAGAAATGAAGTAAATAAGAAATTCAGATTGGATATAAAGAGACTGAGGGACGAAATAAAGGAAGATCTGATCAACGTAAGTGAAATGATAAAAATAGAAAACAAAACATGCATACTACGGGTAGAGGAAAAATTGACAAAAGCAGACCAAGAACTAAACCAGAACTGTAGAAAATCAGCAGAAGAAAGAAAGAAAGGAAATCCGAAAGGTGATGAGAGACCATGAGAGGTATGAGAATTTAAGGTTAGAGTACGAGCAAAAGAAGTGAAGCGAAGGGAAGAAATGTGGTTATAACCGAGTATCAGAACGTGTTATGGACGAAGGACAACATGCCACAATTTTATGGAGATGACAGAGTAAACCCGATAGCCTAATTGCAAAATTTAAAGGAGTGCATAAGCGAGATCCCTGACGAACGAAGAAAAATACTGATGGCAAGGAATAGTCTGAAGGACGAGGCGCAAACATGGTACAACATGATGCAAGAGGAGATACAGACGTTCAGTAACTTCGAAGTTCTCTTCAAAAAGCAATATTGGAGTGTGAATGAACAGAGGAAGGTGAGAGAAGATTTAGTGTTTGGCAAATACAGATGCGAAACAAGGATGACGAGGGAAAAACACGTTATAAAAAAATATAGCGTGATAAAATATTTGACACCAAAACTCAACGAAAAGGATATCATAAAACAGTTGGTAAAACATTTTGATTCCGATGTCATGCAGGCAGTAGCACTCCACAATATCAACACAATCACTGAATTTAACAATTTAATGAAAAGAATAGACATCGCCACTGAAAGAAAGCATCAAGTAGGAAGGAACGTCAACGCCATACAGAGAAACGGAAATGGAGAAAGAAGGAACGGAGGAAGTCCGAGATACAGGAATGACCACAGACAACATGGTGACAGCAGACAACAAAGATGGAGGAAACCAGATGAAACAAAGCCACAGGAAAGAAATGAGGCAAGTGAAAACATCGAAGTAGTCAGACCAGACGTACAAAAGTCTCAGAATTTTTAGAAAAGGAAGAGCAAAATATACACACCGAAGCTATAGAAATTTGAACAATTGCATTCTCGATTCGCTCGACGAGTAGTTTATAATTTATGAACTACCATATACACACATACAAATCAACAACATCAACATCAGTGCAATATACTGAAGGTATAGGAATGATTACTCTTTAATTAACTTTTATGCATTAAGAGAAAAGCAAGCTAATCATGATTGTGGCAGCGACATCTATTACTACTAAAGTGCTGCTTCAGACAAGTAATGTGCACAGGCAAATAGTAAAGGAGTCTGGGGCTGCTATTAGTTATGTTTGACATATCAGGGGTGACAAAAATACAATATATTTACGATTTATTGCTGAAGTTGATATAAAATTTCCAAAATCCAAATCAAATTTAACGTAGTAGTTTAATTCAAAATAAAACAGATAGAGCCACACTATCGAGAATTGTTGTAGAACAGATTTTTTTTAGGCAACCACGTGTGAATATTTACTAATAGTTTTAATAGCACCCTGTATAGTCTATTCAATATAAATTTGCTAATAAATGATGATGTTCTAAGTTTTTAAGTATACAATAGAAAATCGCACGATTCAGATCTATATAGGACTTTCTCAGCTGACCGCCAGCTAATTTTTAAAAATAAATTTATATGGTATAGGCCATGGTTTTAAACAAATTAAAGCACATAGCAAATCTGATCGTATTATCGTTTCAGTGTTACCGTACTTAAAAAATACAGCCAGTTTCATTGAAGATGCATCAATCTTGATATGCGGTTAGATGTCGGGAAAAGAAAGAAAAGTTTCTTTGTAAAATTTTCTCTGTATTGAATAAATTTAGAGAAAATCGAAGGGAAAGCAAAGTCGCATATTTTTAGGATGGACTTTAAATGAGAATGAATGGACAGTTACTGCTGCATTCGACGTGTGGCAAAATTGAATACACCGAGCTTTCGACCAAGGGCAAAATAAAATCTAGTCATAAATTTCTTCGCTTTTTATGGATTTATTACACCCCTGCAGCTGTGTGCCATTCATTAATGCAATTTAGATCGCCGGTTTTGTTTCACGATTCCACGCGCTACAGTATTTCAAAAAACATCGACTCCAAATTATGCAAATTTCAACTTGCTCCGATTAAAATTTTTTATTAAGATATTTTGTTTCAAATAATGTCAGAAACGTGTCCCTCAATGAAACAGGCTGTATATCGTACTCATCAAGCAATACCTCTAGATCAGTGGTCGCCAACCTTTTCAATGCGTTGAGCTAATTTGATAATTTTGAGTTACCAGTGAGTTACCTGGTCCTAAGCGATGTAAGCACACCTAAATGAAATAATACACAGTTTTATTCGACATTATTTATTTTATGAACTAATACATGCTAATAATAAACTAAAACTAAGCAGATAAAATCTATACCTACCAATCGTAGGTGTTTGAAAAATAAATAAGATTTTTATGCAGTCATAATGGCATGTTAGGTCTTTTAATGTTTGCAGTATAGTTTCATACAGCCATTCGAATATAATTATCCAAATGTTCATCTGTAAGTCGATTGCGGTATTTGTTCTTAATAAACTTCATATTGGAGAAAGCAGATTCACACAAATAGGTTGAACTAAATAACGCTTTTACTTTCAACGCAACACTACATAGAACTGAATACTTTTCTTTACTTACATGATATTGTAATGTTTTTAGATTTATTTTGATTTGTTTTTAAATGAAACACTTGATGAAACTAATAACTAATTTATTTACACAAGACTTAACACTAATTTATTTATAACGGACTAAGACTAATTTATTTTTACAAGTCGAGCAATTACACAGTAAGTAACTCTACGTTGAACTGACTAAGACTGCTCTCTCGTCCTCGCAGGCGTAATTTATATCCGAGCGCTTTTCTCGTAAGTTCGGTTCTGGAATATGTCGGTGACAGAACGTTGTCGAATCGTGAGTCATACATGACGCGTCACTGAGTGCATCGCACGTCGCAATTCGTTCGTCACAATATTTCCTGTCATAGGGTTCCAATGGATTTTAAGATATCTTTTCTGAAAGAATAGGAAAATGCCTGGTGTCGCGGTTGAGTAGGTTTTGTTTCCAAAACTCAAGCTTTTTGACAAATGCGTTTATATCAGAAATCATTTCTGCTAGTTCTTTGTTTCTCCCCTGAAGCTGTAATTAAGTTCATTGGTAATGTCCACAAGAAAACCAAAATCTCTAAGCCAGATTGAATTTTCCAGTTCAGGAATCGGTTCATCGCGTTGTTTGAAAAATTGAACCATGGCAGATAGGACATCGTTGAAACGTTTAAGCACTCGTCCTCTACTTAACCATCGGACTTCAGAGTGAAGAAGTAGAAGATTTTGAATAATCTTCCATGTAACGCTTGAGCTCTAATCTTGTTCACAATTTTTACAACTAGTTTCATAACGTTGTTTAGTTTTAGAAAGTTTCCACATAAGGCTTGCTGATGGTGACGCAGAAATTGTGGAACACTTTCATCTTTACGACATAACGCCACCAAATCCTTATCACAACCCACCATAGCTGGAGCGCCTACCATTTTGGATATGGGAATTTTCTCAGATGAAATAATATTTTTGAAATGAGAAAACAACTCCTGGCCAATAGTATATCCTTTCAGTGGAATAAACTTCAAAAGATCTTCTTTTATCGTAAAATCACTAAAAACCAACCTTACAAACACGGCCATCTGGGAAGTGTCAATCACATCTGTTGATTCATCCAGTTGCAGTGAAAAATAAACACAGTTATCTAAGTCAGTTCTTAACTATACAAAAATATCATTGTTCATAACTTCTACTCGCCTCATTAATGTATTAGCAGAAAGTTGCATAGATTTTAGAGCTGAAACTATCTCGTCCTTATTTCTAAAGTTGGCAAATAACGAATCTGTAGCTTCTAGAAGTGCTTGTTTTATCATTTCCCCGTCTTCATAAGGTTTCTTCTTTTGTGCAATTATCTGGGACACACAGTATGATGCTTCAGTTGCAGCCTTATTTTTGTCGACTGTTTTTAAAAATATCGACTGTTGTCTAATTAATTGGTTTTTTAATTGTTTCAATTTTTCCCTTCTGGTGGCAGAATCTAATGGAAGTGATTTTTCAAAATTCGAATGTAGTTTTATGTGGCTTCTCAATAATCCCTTTTTTGGCAACGGAGACAGAAGTATTACACAACAAACATACATTTTTGCCTTTAACTTTTGTAAAGAAATATTGTTTTTCCCATTCCGAATCGAAATGGTGTGTTTTCACCTTCTTACTACTGCTTGCCATAATATTTTTTACTGCTCTCTACTTCTACTTAACTGCTGGACGTAGATGACGTGATGTTCGGTTTTAAACTGAGTGCAATGTCGCCGCTCAATGCGTATTTATCCCATTCCAAGCAAATCAGATCGTTCTCGAATACTAGAGCGCTGCGGTTCTAGTCGATTCTAGTATGGTGACGTTGGCGGCAGATCGCTCATCGCAGTGTTGCCACTGCTTGTGTGTTTATTGTGAGAATTTGCGATATTTACGGAGGCTTCTATGATTTTTAACCGTTTGTATTTTTAAAATATAAAATATGTTGTGAGCTACCAGAATTGCCTTTGCGAGCTACCGGTAGCTCGCGATCGACGGGTTGGCGACCATTGCTCTAGATCGAAATGGTTTGCGAAATGAAGAATACCCAGAAACCGTAAAACTGTTAAAATCAAGTGGATTAAAATATTTAAATTTGATTATAGACAGAAAGTTTTGTTTTTTAAAGAACCTTTGCAAGCTTATCATAGAGTTGTAAAGTTTATTATTACTTATTATAAGCTACGATTCTAGGTCGATTAAGTAACTACAAGACTATAATTTAAAGCGACACCATTTTTATTGCTAAAACAAAGCGATTGAAGTTTTATTTGGCTTCAAATATAAAGCGAAGCGCAGATTAGATTTGTTTCCTTTCACCTACATATGAACCTAACCTTCTAATAATAACACTAATAATCGGCCCTAATTAAGTATTTTCTTTAAGTGCAGATTAATCGATTACTTACATAAAATTTCTTAATTTAAAGAACGCTCTATATTAATTAAAATGGCGAAAGCGCGAGAACGCCATCTGTTGAAGCAATGTTGACGTAATAATTTGGCGCGAAATTTTTAAATTTTAAAATCTCCAATAGAAATCATTCTAATTCTTTCATACTTCGATTTTAAATTTATTTTTGTAAATAAAAAGTATTTTCATTATTCTCAGAGCTCTTTAAATTCAAATCAGAAAGAAAAACCCCCCAACGTTATAAAAGCAAGTTATTCACCTGCCCTACAGTTGTTTATTATATTTTTCAATGGGTTACCATAAAACACCGCCAACATCACTTACAAAAGACACAACTACTTAACCCAACTAATGACGTACATTTATCCCAGGGCAGGTTTTGCATGCGAGAAATACGTAAAGTGACTACTTACCGCTTACGTAGAGGAAAACCAACACTAATAAATCCCTGCATCCAATCGCGTACTCCATGTTTTCAGGAAATTCGCACTAAGTTTCTGAAAAACACCCCGCGTTAATAACAATGTCAACAAAATAATAACAATTAATAACAACAACAATAGCGTGGCGCATGCGATTGATCCGTCGGTTGTAATTACACGCGGTAATAAATAGCGTACATGCAAATTTTTACACACACGTTATAAATTATAATTAAAACGGGAAACGCGTTATTTGAATAAAATTCATCACGGCACAAGTTTGTTTTAATTTATTCGATAATAGTTTTTTTTTTTATTGTTATTGCGTTCCGTGTTTCGGTTCATACGTATGTATAAACTGCAAATCCGTTTAACGCCACATTTGTATTCATAAAACTTGATAACCGTATATCTTTATTAAAAATAATTTAATGTGAGCTATTTACCGGCGTAATATTGTTGATAAGCCAATTAAAATACGAACGACATTGAATAATAAACGCGGCATCGAAAACGGGTGATTTACAGCGGGGGACGTTAATAACAATTTTCAAATTGACTGCATTAATTGTTAATATGTTGAAAGTTTCATTAATTTTTGTTAAAAAATTTCTGTAATTAATTTACTAATTATAATTTTCATAAAAATGAAATCAATTTTTCTGTCATTTTTATTTGAACTAACTACGTTTATTAAGTTGGCAATAATGCCCGCTATACTATATTAAAAAATAAATACTGGTGGAAAGTGAACCTAGAGTGTAGTTTCTGGACGCAACCCAGCAGTGACAGATTGAATTTAAACATCATTTGTCAATTTTGTCAAAATTTTTGCTGAAATAAAATTGTAGATTTTTACAACTGCTGAATTTGATTAAAACTTGTCCCTTTCTGGTTTTGTTTCTAACTTAAATTAATTATCATTAACTGACTGACGTTCCAACGTCCATTAAAATTGTTACTAATTTTTTTTTCTTGATCTATAGATTTTTACAACTACGAAATTGTTTCTAACTTGACATTTTTAACCTCACTAATCTATATGCTGTCAAAATTTTTATTGAAAAAAAAAACGTCGAATCTATAGATTTCTATAATCTCCACAGCTACAGCCAAATCCAGTGGTTGTAGAAATCTATAGATTCGAACTTATATTTTCAATAAAAATTTTGACTGTATTAACAAAGTTAAAAAATTTATATTTTCATACTCCGCTGTTGAATATTGATTTTAAAAACAAAGATTGCCTTAATTAATAAATAAAGTTGAATTTGTTTGTTAATTTATATGACGTGTATCTATTGTTTTCTTTCTTTCACTCTCTTGAGTCTATAGATTTAAGCTCGACACGTTCATTATTTTCTGTCTTCCTTTTGTTTTTGTTTCTGATTTAAAGAGACTTTTTTCAATCCATCTGTCAATGTTGACAAAAGTGTTAATATTGTCTGAATCTATAGACATCTATTGATTTAAACACCGTTCGTCTATTGCTTTTTTTTTCTGTTTGCTTTTTTGTTTCCCCTTAAATCCTTCAGGCTCATATGTCAATGCTGTCCGAAATATTATTTAAAAAGAATTATCTATAGATTCTAGAACTATTGACTTAAATGGCGTTCGTCAATTGTTTCCTTCATTCTTTTGTATCTATTGTTTCACTTTCTTTCACTTCCTCTCCCTTCTCTCTCTTTGGTTTATGCTTCCCGTTAATTCGTTCACGCTCTTCTGTGTAAAAAATCACTGAGTCTATAGCTTTAAGCTCGACGCGTTCAATATTTTTTTTCTTACTTTTGTTTTTGTTTCTCATTTAAAGAGACTTTTTTCAATTCACCTGTCGATGTTGACAAAAGTGTTAATGTTGTCTGAATCTATAGACATCTATTGATTTAAACACCGTTCATCTATTGTTTTATTTTTCTGTTTGCTTTTTTTGTTTCCCCTTAAATCCTCCAGGCTCATATGCCAATACTCTCCGAATTATTATTTAAAAAGAATTATCTATAGATTCTAGAACTATTGACTTAAATGGCGTTCGTCAATTGTTTCCTTCATTCTTTTGTATCTATTGTATTCTTTCTTTCACTTTCTCTCCCTCCTCTCTCTTTGGTTTCTGCTTCCCGTTAATTCGTCCACGCTCTTCTGTGTAAAAAATCACTGAGTCTATAGCTTTAAGCTCGACGCGTTCAATATTTTTTTTCTTACTTTTGTTTTTGTTTCTCATTTAAAGAGACTTTTTTCAATTCACCTGTCAATGTTGACAAAAGTGTTAATGTTGTCTGAATCTATAGACATCTATTGATTTAAACACCGTTCATCTATTGTTTTATTTTTCTGTTTGCTTTTTTTGTTTCCCCTTAAATCCTCCAGGCTCATATGCCAATACTCTCCGAATTATTATTTAAAAAGAATTATCTATAGATTCTAGAACTATTGACTTAAATGGCGTTCGTCAATTGTTTCCTTCATTCTTTTGTATCTATTGTATTCTTTCTTTCACTTTCTCTCCCTCCTCTCTCTTTGGTTTCTGCTTCCCGTTAATTCGTCCACGCTCTTCTCTGTAAAAAATCACTGAGTCTATAGCTTTAAGCTCGACGCGTTCAATATTTTTTTTCTTACTTTTGTTTTTGTTTCTCATTTAAAGAGACTTTTTTCAATTCACCTGTCAATGTTGACAAAAGTGTTAATGTTGTCTGAATCTATAGACATCTATTGATTTAAACACCGTTCATCTATTGTTTTATTTTTCTGTTTGCTTTTTTTGTTTCCCCTTAAATCCTCCAGGCTCATATGCCAATACTCTCCGAATTATTATTTAAAAAGAATTATCTATAGATTCTAGAACTATTGACTTAAATGGCGTTCGTCAATTGTTTCGTTCATTCTTTTGTATCTATTGTTTTCTTTCTTTCACTTTCTCTCCCTCCTTCTCTCTCTTTGGTTTCTGCTTCCCGTTAATTCGTCCACGCTTTTCTGTGTAAAAAAGTCATTGAGTCTATAGTTTTAAGCTCGACGCGTTCAATTTTTTTTCTTCTTTTTGTTTTTGTTTCTATATTAAAACAGACTTTTTCCAATCCGTCAATGTTGGCAAAAGTGTTATTATTATTGTCTGAATCTATAGACGACTATTAGATTCATAGTTGTAGTAAGCTGCGTGCATCTATTAGTTTCTTTTTCTGTTAGTTTTTTTTTTGCACCCTCTTAAATTCTCTACGCTACCCGAATTATTTTTTAAGAAAAAATTATCTGAGTGTATAGATTCTAGAAATATTGGTTTCGAGTTCTAAATGACGTTCGTCAATTATTTCCTTCGTTCTTTTGTTTCCAAGTTGAGTTGTTTGGTAATGAAAAATGTACTCAAACTAATCTGTCAAAGTAATCAAAATTATATTATCAAAAAAGATATTTTCTGAATCTATAGATTTTCTTGTCTTTTCCTTTTGTTTTTGTCTCTGACTTGTTTTGATCGTTTTGGCATAAGCAGGTGTTTTTAACCTCAACTGTCAACGTTACCAAATTATCATCAAAAAAGGAACATAATTGAACCTATAGAGTTCTACAACTGTTAAATTCGTTTGTTGATTTCAGTATCGTTCATTGTTTTTTTTTTGTGTCTCACGTAAGTTGTCAAATTTTGTCTGTAGATTTCTACAACTGTTGAATTTGTTTGTTAGTTTAAGCGACGTGTATCTATTATTTTCTTTCTTTCACTCTCTTTCCCTCCCTCACTTTCGTTTTTGCTTCTGATTAATTGGTCCATGCTCTTCTTTGTAAAAAAAAATCATTTAGTCTATAGATTTAAAACTCGATGCGTTCAATATTTGCTTTCTTCCTCTTGCTTTTGTTTTTGTTTCTGATTTAAACAAAGACTTTTTCCAATCCATCTGTCAATGTTAGCAAAAGTGTTATTAATACTGTCTGAATCTATAGACAACTATTGGATGGATGCGTAGTCGATTTAAGCTGCTTGCATCTTTTTCTCTTTTTCTCTCTCTTTGGTCTTTTTGTTTGTCCTTAAATCCTCCAGACTCATCTGGCAATGCTGTATGAATTTTTATTTAAAAGGAATTAAGAGTCTATAGATTCTAGAACTATTGGCTTCGGCTGCTCATTTAAACGGCGTTCGTCAATTGTTTCCTTCATTCTTTTGTTGCTTTCGACTTAAGTTGTTCGGCACCGAGAAATGTACTCAAACTGATCTATCAGTGTTATTAATATTATTTAAAAAAATATATTTTCCAAGTCTATAGATTTCTACAACTGTTGAATTCGTTTGTTGATTTAAATATTGTTTTATTTATCTTCTTTTGTTTCTGATTTAAATTGGGTGCTACTAACGATCGTGTTCAAACGAATCTGTCAATGTTATCCAAAGTATTATTAAAAAAGATATTTTCTGAGTCCATAGATTCCTACAAATATAGCATTAAATTGTTGATTTTAGGGCGCTCTTATCTACTGTCTTCTTTTGTTTCTATCTGTGACATATTTTGAGTCTTCTACAAAAACAGATGTGTTTAACCTCAACTGTCAATGTTATTTATTATCATCAAAAAATATTGTCTGAACCTATAGATTTCTGCAATTGTTGAATTGGTTGTTGAATTAAATAGCATTACGTATTTATTATCATAAAAAATATATTATCTGAGACTATAGATTTCTACAACTGTCGAATTCGTTAGCAATAGCGTTCGTCAATTGATTCGTTTTTCTTCTTTTTTTTTGTTTTTGTCCAAATTATTATCAAGAAAGATATTTTCAGTATCTATAGGTTTCTATAAAATTTATAGAAATTCTATATTTAATGTAGGATTCGACTGTTGGTTTAAGGCGCTCGGTATCCACTCACTGCCCTTTTTGTTTATTTTTATTTCTCTGTGAAATGTTTTTAACCTCAACTGTCAATGTTACCAAATTATCATCAAAAGTATTATCCGAACAACTATTCTGTCAATGTCAAAATTATTATCAAAGGAGATATTTTCTGAGTCTACAGATTTCTGCAAATGCAGCAGTCGATTGTTGGATTCCAGGCGCTTCTTACCTAACGTTTCTGTTTCTGTTTCTGTTTTGATTCTCCTGCAGAAGCAAATGTTTTTAAACTCGACTCTCAATGTTACCAAATTATCATCAAAAAATATTATCTGAGTCTATAGATTGAATTCGTTTGTTAAATAAATAAATCGCGTTCGTCAATTGTTTCTTATTTGTTTTGTTCTTTTTTTTTTGTTTCTGATTTAAACTGTTTACTACTAGGAAACGTTTTCAAACTAATCTGCCAATGTTATCAAAGTTATTATCTACAAACATATTTTCTGAGACTACAGATTCCTACAAATTTCAAAATTACGCTCGTTATCAGTCGGAGACATTTTTGTCTCCGACTGATTTTGATTTTCCTGCAGAAACAGATGTTTTAACCTCAACTGTCAATTATCATCGGGTCTTCCTTCCGAAATAAGGAGAGAAAAGCTGTAACCGTCAATGGTGACCGTTGTAGAGCCATGTTACTCGAATTTCTGTGGCTAGAACTTGATAACATCGATATTGAAGAGATTTGGTTCCAACAAGACGTCGCTACGTGCCATACAGCTAATGCTACGCTCGATTTGCCGAAGGATAAGTTTGGTGATTGGATCATCTCACGACGAGGTTTTGTGAATTGGCCGCCACGGTTGTGTGATTTGACACCCCTAGATTATTATCTTTGGGGTTATGTCAAGGCACAAGTCTATGCCGACAATTATTTAGTTGGATCATTTAGAAGCCAACATTCGTCAAGCTTTGACCGGCTTACAGCCGCAAATTTTGGACAGGGTGATCAAACGTCAGTGTAAACAATGCCGTGGTGGACATTTGAACTAAACTGATATGTTAAACCATCTTTGTTTTATTTAAAATTAAAATACTATCACTTTTAATGAAAGACCCTTTAGAAAATGATTGACAAAAAACACGCCTAATTTTCCCTATTTTTCTATCTCCCCCGTCTAAGGTATCAACCATTTCTGCCGCCTAATTTATTGACTACAAAAAAAGATTAAGTCTTTGTATCTCGTGGCCTACTGAATTTTTATCTCAGTCACTCAGTTCCTCCACCCCCTTTCGAGAATAAATTACATCCGCCCTTCTGAATTTTATTTTTTTTATTTTGCGTCGACGACGACTACGTTTTTCTCGCGCTACGCGTACGCTTTCAACTGAATTGAATGGAATCCATCTGTGAAATTCAAAGAAAACAAAATCTGCCTGGCAAATGATATAGGATGGCCCGAGGTTACTCTCCGTTCCGAACGCACAATGCACGTTGTTAAATGTCAGCCCCCGCCCACGCTGTACCCTACATTATTACCCCCCTCCGGTAAAAGCTCCCGGCCTGCAGCGAAACGTAAAGCTCGCCGGCCCCGGCACACGTAGGAGTCGTTAATATACACTTTTAAAGCGAATGTAAATTTTATGCTAATAAATATATTCAGTCCCACATGTAATTTTAGCCGGTAATTCAGGAGCTGTCGTGAAAATTGCTTTCAGTAGTGAAGTTAATAAGTTGTCCATAAATAACGTCAGGTTGGCCGCCGTGCTGTTGTTGTTGTACGTTCGAATTAAACACGCCCAAATGTTTTCTTTTAACGGGGGCGCGAGCGTATTTTTAGATTAATTAATTCCCTCTCTCTGACAGTACCTGAAATTTATTCTCATATTTACAAGTATAAAATATTGTTTTTAAATGAGTCACGATAACATGACATTCATGTTTTGTCACAAAATCTACAACAGTACTTGAAAACAAATGACTAAATTAAATTAATAAAATGAGGCTCGATTTAATATTGTTACGTAACTCCTCCGTAAGAACGGGCTTTGACATAAAGTCATTTATGACGTTCTAAAGAGCATCGTAAATTTAATCACCATAAAGCTGAATTCAACTTAAAATTCTCCTGTAGATTTTTGGCACACGCACTTATCATTTGGATGCGAACACTCGAATCCGAGAAGGGAAATTGTGTAAATATTTAAAAAGGTTTTTACAGCTCTTTTCGAGAGATTTTGGGTCGTCGAAAAAGAAAATTAAATAATAACGGCGGCATTTTTATGCGGCACACTAAAAGAACTATAAAAAAGTGGGTATTTTGCGAATGATTTTTCTGAAAACGTTAATAAACGGGCGTACGCAATCATAAAGATGATTGCGTCAATTTCAAACTTGATGTTTAATTATCGTTTAAATTTGGCGCTCGAAAACAAAACACTCTAAATGAATCAGAATAGTATGCACTAAAAAGAAAAAACAGAAAACAAAATACTGAAGGATAATTACGATATTATTTTTAATTCCGCTAGAAATAAATTTGGATTGATTTTGGCAACACTGAAGTGTCCAAATGAACTGAAGTCTGTCAGATCAAAAACAAAAGAGGAAAAGAGAACGGTAGGCACAGTTTAAATCAAAACCAAATCCAAGAGCTACGGAAATCTGTAATATTCGGATAATATTTTTACTAATAATTTCGTAACATTGACCGTTGTGGTTAAAAACATCTGTTTATGGTAAAATAATCAAAATAAATCAGAGACAAAATCAAAAGAGGGCAGTAGAAAAGGGGCGCCTTGGAAGCAATTGACAAATGCTACTTAAGTCAATATTTTTTTTATGATAATTGACAGTTGAGGTTAGAAACATCTGTTTCTGAAGGAAAATCAAAATCAATCGGAGACAAAAACGAGATAACGAGCGTCTTACGTCAACAACCGTAATTTTGAAATTTCTATAAATCTATATTCTCAGGAAATATGTTTTTTGATAATAACTTTGATAATAACATTGATAGATTAGTTTGAAAACGTTTCCTACAGGTCAACAATTTAAATCAGAAACAAAAAAAAAGAACAAAAGAAAAAGAAAACAATTGACGAACGCGATTTATTTATTTAACAGACGATTTCAGTCAGTTTTTCACGGCCTACTACGTTTTCTAAATCTCAATAAATTCAGCTTTACCCTCGTTTTCGCGCATTTTTAAAAACTATTAAGAAACATAAATATCTAAAAAAAAAAACTATAAACGATAGACATGGCCAACCCTGTATCATTGAAAAGATAATTAAATAGCATCTCTAGTAATGGTGAAAAAATTTGAATATTCTTAAGTTTATTAAATCGCTTGTAATAACTGAAGTCACTTTCCAGACAAGACAAGACCTTTTGAAAAAGGCACTACAAGTTTCTAATGTGATTTGTTGGGGAGATATTTTCATTTGCTTGAAGTCCTGCAATAGGGATAATTTAAAAAAAATTGAATAATGCGAAAAGGGTTAACTCTAGGATCTATGTGTGGTACCTACATGATCCAGTCCGAAATCCGAAAATGTAAAACTATATAGGGTGTTCCATTTAAAATAACGAAGTAGCATAAGGTCCAACTAAACGGAACACTCCGTATACAACATCATTTGAAACATGTTTGTTTTAATGAGTAAGTAGAACACTCCGTATACAACATCATTTGAAACATGTTTGTTTTAATGAGTAAGTAGAGGGATATGAAAGAAACTGTCTTAAGCGAAATACTCCGTAGAATGTTTTCATAAATCAAATAGTTATTATTAAGATTAGATTATTAAACAATAATGCCCATAAGGGCAGCAACCTGTTTATGAAATCGGTCCTACACTTGTGCGCCAATATTTGTACAAAGTTATGCGTACGCAAAACTAATTCGCTTTGACAAATTGCGTATGACCTCAAACTTTTGTACATGCCTGTACACTATGAGCATAAATATTGAGGACAAGTTGAATTTCCCGCCTTTCAATATTTTTCTTAAGTTGGTCAAATGTATAGGCGTGCACTGAGTGCAATGTGGATAACGAGATTAATACTCAATAAAATAGTCTGGTAATTAATTATGAATTAATTTGGTCACTTCAAATACCTAATTGCAATATATGTGTAAACTTTGGCTCTGAAAAGATCCGACACTGAACAAAAATTAATTTATTTTTAGGCCGGCCAAACACAAGGAGTAAAAATCACTAGATAGAGACGCGGGAAATTCAACTTGTCCTCAATCATTTATGCTCATACTGTACAAATATCCTCGTACACTTATAAGTTTGCGAATTTGCGCACATATCTGAAAAGGGTACAACAGTTACAACACATTAAGTATTTTTCATATTACTTTCAATACTATAATCTATAGTTTGAATCGCGACATCCAGTGATCATTTTTTGACACAACTTTGTACAGAAAATGACAAATTGCATCTAGTTTGTTACTTAATAAGTCCTCCCCTACAAGGCGGCCAATCGTGCTATCAAAGCATATTGAAAGATTAAAAAAAATTGTTGCAAATCAGTTTTAATTGAAGTGAAACCCTCGAGCATCCTCTGTACAGCTGTTTCGGCCCTATTTGGGGCCTCGTCAGCAGAAGCATAGATCGAGACTTCCATTGCAAACCAAACGGACCTGTCCAAGGTTATTCGCCAATGCAATGAAATAGTAATCAATAGTTTCAATCGCGACATCCTGTACAAAGTTGTGTCAAAAAGTGATCGCTGGATGTCTCGATTCACACTATTGATTATTACTTCATCGCATTGGTGAATAACCTTGGACAGGTCCGTTTGGTTTGCAGTGGAAGCCAAGCTTCTGCTGACGAGGCCCTAAATAGGGCCGAAACAGCTGTACAGAGGATGCTCGAGGGTTTCACTGCAACAAATTTTTTCCAATATTATGGTTTAACTATCGATCATTTTCCTTTTAATTTCTAGATTTTTGCAAATTGAAAACAAACACTATTTTATTTATGTAGATCGAGGGACTCTAGTATGTATATCGATTTAAAAACCGCCATCTCTTGGCTGGTAAGAAAACATGTTTTAACTATTGTACAGTTCGTTCCATTTGGACATGTATCTAAATCATAAAACCGTTGTGTTGAGAAGACATACGATTCATATTACTGGTCTCTTTCTGTATCACACAATTTCTAAGCCGGGCAGCCTATTCTGTGCGTCGGCCGTCATGTCGTAGTAGAGATTTGCGAATTTACATTTTATAACTTAGGGCCATCTTCCTGTTAAAGTTATCCGGCGTATAACTTGATTTTTATGAATGTTTCGTTGATTTTTATCAATGGTTTCCATGGTAGTTATCCGTCAGTTAGTTTATGAAGAGGTGGTAAGACCGGTCCTTAAACGCATATCGAAATGGAACGAAGTATACTTTAAATACTGATGTCTTTTCTTTTCATTTCTAAATTTTCAGAAAATTAAAAAAAAAGCATTTTATATGTATTCAAGGAGCGTCATCTTTTAGCTGCTAAGAAAAACATGTCGTACTTCAAATATTGATCGCTTTTCTTTTAATTTCTAAACTTTCACAAAATTTAAGAAAAATAGTATTTTATATCGACTCAAGCACCGCCATCTTTTAGCTGGTAAGAAAACATGTTTTAACCGTTATAGTTTCAATGTTATTGTAGTTGATTTACTCTCTGAACTTTTACAAAATTAAAAATAAACCGCATTGCACATTGATTCAAGCAGCGCCATCTCTTGGCTGGTAAGAAAATCATGTTTTAACTGTTGTACTTTAAATACTGATCTCTTTTCTTTTCATTTCTAAATAAAAAAAACATTTTATATATATTCAAGGAGCGCCACCTTTTGGTTGCTAAGACAACATGTTTTAACTGTTGTGGTAGTTTAAACATTATTGTAGTTTATTTAATTTCTGATTTTTTACTAAATTAAAAATAAACCCCATTTTGCATCGATTCAAGCAACGCCATCTTTTGGCCGGTAAGAAAAACATGTACTTTAAATACTAATGTCTTTTCTTTTATTTGTAAACATTCACAAAATTTTAAAAATATTGCTACTTAAATGTTGTTGTAGTTGATTTAATCTCTGAACTTTTACGAAATTAACAATAAACCCCATTTTACATCGATTCAAGCAATGCCATCTTCTGGCTGCTAAAAAAAACATGCTGTACTTTAAATACTAATCTCTTTTCTTTTAATTTCTCAACTTTCACAAAATTTAAAAAAAATTGTTGCTTCAATGTTGTAGTTGCTTTAATTTCTGAACTTTTACAAAATTAAAAATTAACCGCATTTTACATCGATTCACGCGACGCCATCTCTTGGCCAGTAAGAAAAACATGTTTTAACTGTTGTACATTAAATATCGATCTTTTTTCTTTAAATCTAAATTTTCACAAAATTAAAAAAAGTATTTTATATGGATTCATGGAGTGCCATCTTTTGGCTGCTAAGAAAAATATGTTTAAATATTGTTGTAGTTGCTTTAATTTCTGAACTTTTACAAAATTAAAAATAAACCGCATTTTACATCGATTCAAGTAGCGCCATCTCTTGGCTAGTAAAAAAAAATGTTTCAACTGCTGTACTTTAAATACTGATCTCTTTTCTTTTAATTTTTAAACTTTCACAAAATTTTTAGAAAAGCACTTTATATGGAATCAAGGAGCGCCGTCTTTTGACTGCTAAGAAAAACATGTTTTAAGTATTTAGTTTTTTAAATATTGTTGCAGTTAATTTAGTTTCTGAACGCCATCTCTTGACTCCTAAGAAGAACATGTTGTAACTATTTTAGTCTGAATGTTGTTGTAATTGATTTATAATCTCGGAACTTTTACAGAATTAAGAAAAAAAAAATACAATTTCATCGCTAGAAGCAGCGCACTCTCTTGGCTTGTAAGAAAAGCATGTTTTAAATGTTATACATAAACACAAATGGCAATGGAGTCCTTTCATTTTTTTCTTTGAGTTTCTGAACATTTCCAAATTAAGAACAAGCATCATTTTACAACTATTCAAGTAGCGTCATCTAGAGGCTGGCAAGATAAACATGTTTTAATTGTTGTGCTTTAGATACTGATTTTTTTTCTTATAATTTATAAACTTTCACAAAGTTTTCAAAAAAACCAGCATTTTTATATCGAGCCCCATCTTTAGGCTGGTAAGAAAAATATTTTAACTTTTGTAGTTTAATAGTGGATTTCATAAAAATTAATTACATTTAATCGTCCGTTAAAAGCAAACGTTGCTATGGTTACATATACTGAGAGCATAAGAATGATTATGTTTAACTAATTACTACGTTTAATTGACTTTTATGAAACCCAATATAAATGTTCATCTAATTTCTGAATTTTTATAAAATTTAGAAGAAACCTCATTTTACATCGCTTTAAGCAGCGCCAACTCTTGGCTGGTAAGAAAAGCATGTTTCCAATATTATACTTTTTTATGTTTTTTACCTGTTTTTCTTTTATTTTTTGAACTCTTCCAAATTAAAAACAAACATCTTTTAACGATTCAAGCAGCGCCATCTCTTGACTGATAAGAAAGACATTTTTAAATATCATAATCATCTATCAGATCATAAGACTCTACTTACTGACACTATTTACTTTTAAGTAATAATTAATAATAGAGTTTAGGTAAAAATCATGCAATGTCAGCAACACACAAACAAAAAAATTAAAATTAAACGCACGTGTCACGAACACGTAACATCAAGTTTTAACGCACCCTAAAAAAATATGATCAATTAAAAAAAGCTCGTTACCTGTAAGTTGTTTCTCGCTAAGCTCTGTGAACGCGCAACGCCAATACTACATTAACTGAATGTAAACATTACATAGTGAATAAAACATTAGCGCCGGGCTTTATATTTTTGCGTTTTTTACGATCCGACTTTTATTGAGGCCCTCAAAAAAAGAATTATTTTCCCCAATTTGTCACGTTGCGTTTTTATCGCCGCGCCGTGGAAATTTTTGTTATGATCGGCTCTTTATTAATAGTCACGGAAAGCGGAACGGATAGGGGGCAGGGGGGAATAAAGGACCCTCACACAAACACCCGACACTAAAAGTAGTGGTTTAAAGAATGAGAGATAACTACGAAATAAAATCGCCGTGGGAACGGAAAAGAAAAGTCCACGCAGTAAGTATAACTTACGTGAGACTCAAAAATATCGTGCAGCACAGCGGGACACTTGAGGACCCGCGGCGATGTTTGCTTTAAACTAAAACAAACTTAACCTTTCGTATATTAAAGCAGTTGGAGACGCATAACCCCCCCCCCCCTCCGAATAATAGTATAATAATCTAAAGTGCCTAGAAGCCAATGATATAAGCAAATCTGCAGACGACCAAGTTGATGATCGTTAAAGTAATAACTTGGCGAACGTTACTTTTAACTACTGTACCAGAAACTATTTCGATTTTTGTAAAAAAAAAACGCGCAAATTGCGCATATACAGGGATTTTCCGAATCTGTGCCGCGGAAAGAGGAATGCCCTTCCAAGTTTGTCAACAAAATTTTTCCAAAACTAAAATAAAATTATTTTTATCACAATCAATTCTGCCAATTCTTATAAATCAACTGAGTTTTATTTATTTTTTATACAAACATATAAAACAAAATTAAAATTAAGAAGTAAACTTCGCAAAACGCAAAGTTTTCGATTAAAAAAAAGTTTAAAACAAAATAACAATCTGTCAAAGCAAAAACAAAAACAAAAAACAATGGAGCAAAATACTTGAGTTTTTAAAAACGAGAAACAACAAAACCATGAAATAATCAGCCGTTAAGAATAAACTGAAGTGAAAACATTGAAAAATCAAATCAAAACAAAAGCAAAAAAGAAAAACAAAAGGCGATCACTTAAAAAATAGAGAAAATAAACCTTAATGACCAACCCTGACGTTAGAAACAAAAATTTTGAAATAAAAAATTGAACGTCGAAGGAAATCGTTGTTTTTAAAAATTAAAAACAAAAGGCGATCATTTAAGCAACATGGAAAAACAAAAGAATAAAAATCAGATAATAATTAAATGAAAACTTTTGTTTTTAAAAATTGAAAACAAAAGGCGATCAAGCAACATTCATTTAAGTGAAACGAAAAAACAAAAGAATAAAAATCAAATGATAATTAAATGAAGCCCTTATTTTTAAAAATTGAAAACAAAAGGCGATCAACCAACATTCGCTTTTAAATAAAACAAAATAATAAAAGTCAAATACAAATTAAATGAAATCGTTGTTTTTCAAGATTGAAAACAAAAGACGATCAACCAATCTAACATTCCAGAATGATAAGCAAAGGAAACCGTTGTTTTTAAAAATAGAAAACAAAAGGCGATCAACCAACATTCATTTTTAAATAAAGCAAAAAAAAAACAAAAGAATAAAAGTCAGATACAAATTAAATGAAATCGTTGTTTTTCAAAATTGAAAACAAAAGACGATCAACCAACGTAACATCCAAGTGAAACGAAAAAACAAAAGAATAAAGATCAAATAATAAGTAAAGCAAGCCGTAGTTTTTAAAAATTGAAAACAAAAGGCGATCAACCAACCAATTCATTTTTAAATAAAACAAAAACAAACAAAAGAATGAAAGTCAGATACAAATAATGAAATCGTTGTTTTTCAAAATTGAAAACAAAAGACGATCAACCAACATTCATATTTAAATAAAACATAAAAAACAATTAAGTGAAACGAAAAAACAAAAGAATAAAAATCAAATAATAATTAAATGAAACCGTTGTTTTTAAAAATTGAAAAAAAGGCGATCAACCAACATTCATTTTTAAATAAAAAAAAAAAACAAAGGAATGAAAGTGAGATACAAATTACATGAAATCGTAGTTTTTCAAAATTGAAAACAAAAACGAAAAAACAAAAGAATAAAGATCAAATAATAAGTAAGGAAGTCGTTGTTTTTAAAAATTGAAAACAAAAGACGATCAACCAACATAACATTCAAGTGAAACGAAAAAACGAAAGAATAACGATCAAATAATAAGTAAAGGAAGCCGTTGTTTTTTTTTTAAATTGAAAACAAAAGGCGATCAACCAACATTCATATTTAAATAAAACATAAAAACAAAAGAATGAAAGTCAAATGAAAATTAACTGAAATCCTTGTTTTTAAATATTGAAAAAAAGGTGATCAACCAACATTCATTTTTAAATTAAACAAAAAAAAAAACAAAAGAATAAAAGTCATTTATTAAGTGAAATCGTCGTTTTTAAAAATTGAAAACAAAAGGCGATCAACCAACATTCACTTTTAAATAAAACAAAAGAACAAAAGAGTAAAAGTCAAATAAAAATTAAATCAAATCGTTGTTTTTAAAAATTGAAAACAAAAAGCTATCAACCAACATTAATTTAAGTAAAACGAAAAAAAAAACAAAAGAATAAAAATAAAAAAATAATTAAATAATTTCAGTAACAGCGTGATTGAAGAATTAAAAAAAAAATAAAAACAAAAGACCATCAATAGTAAAGTAAACTGAAAAAAAATGAAATAAAATATGTAACAGTTAAAAAAACAAAAGACAAATAAGGGTAACTGTTCCTTGAAGGAATCACAGTAAAATTCTTGAATTAAAAAAATGAAAATGCACAAAAGACTGTCGACGACAAAGTTAATAAAAATAAAAGCCAAATACCATTAACTACAACGTAGAAACTAAAAACAATTGAACTGGCACTTATCCCTCAAAAAAAAAAATAATAATAAATAAAACGAAACAAAAAATAATAATGGTGGCCTTCAATTTAAAAAAAAAAAGTTACCAAAGTTTCTAGAAGAAAAAACAACGAAAGTAAAATTATAATTAACCGAACTGAAAAGAAAAATAAAAAAACGATTTTAGCATATAATATACAAGGTGTACTTGCAGTTAAAAAATGACAAATCGAATTTTTTCTCCACTTTACGATGTGCTATTGTTTTTACGATAACTCTAAATACGGTCACAAAAACTCCAACTTTTGTACTTCAAGTTTTTCTCTAGATTACGAACGAAACAAAATACATGTACTTCATTTGTAATTAACACCTAAGAACAAAATTCAAAATTAAAGAAATAAATTAATAAATCACGAACTTTTGTATTTAATTTTTATTACCTGTACAGATACGTAGTACGTAGTTTATTTAATTAAAATAATTATATTATAATTATTTTTTTTACATTGCACTTTCGCAATTTTCAGAGCAATCGATGTTTATGTAAAACCTGAAATATTTCTTTTCGAAATAAGTAACTTAAATTCACTTATAAAGTCAAAACTAACACAGAAAATGTAGCCCGAAAGCCAGCATAAATATCCGCACGAAATTTAATAAGCAAGCCGAAAACTGCGCCCGCACGAATTTCGTGCCAGTAAAACACGAAATTGTTGACCCTTCCGCCGGGTGGGCCCGGCGAGCCCGCGGAAATTTTTATTGTATGTTTATGCTAAAGCGAGCGCGAAAAAACTAATAAAGTCTCCTCCCAAGAAATCCACCCTCTGACTTTGCGCTAATAAAATTCGGCCGACGCCCGTGAAAGATGAGCCCGTAAAAGTTGTTCCGAAGCGGGATACGGCATAAATAACATCGCCAATAAAACATAAAACATTTCGCAGGCGAATAAAGTAAGCCGTGGAAATTGTAGCCGGTCCGACCAAGGAAAAGTTTACTCCGCAGATAACTTTCAAGACAATTGCCGCGGACGTAATAAGTACTTTGTATCTTCAATGTTTTACGACGATGTTTTATTTAAAACAAAATAGCTCGATGCAGTTCACTTCGACGTAGTTCATGTAAATGAGGATTTCAGCAGACGATAAACAATCAATAACAGCACATACATTATGATACAAGGAGTAGAACATAGTATTTTTACTACACTTCGTAGACTCTACGAAACTCTGTTAAAAACAAAAATTAATCAACTACAAAAAAAAGTCTTAATTATAGTCAGTACAGAAGACGAAATAAAATTAGTATTAAAAATTTTCAGAAGAGGAAAATCATAGTATGAGTTTAATATGAAGAAAAGAGATGGAAAAAATACTATGTAGCTTAAAATAATAATGAAAATTCATAGTTATTCAAGATTTAAAAGTTTTTAGATGGAGATTCTCATGTAGAATTTAGATTTAAAAAATAACAAGAAACTATCAGTATAAAGGCAGTACATATTACAGTTGAAAAAAAGTTGAAGAATAAAAAAAATTATTATTATCACAAAATATAATTAATTGTAGAGCAAAGGATGGCCAACAACTGCAGAAAATCTAAATAAAATCTCAGCTATTAAGAATAAAAACAAAACACGATTAACTACAACGTAAAACTGAAAACAATTGAACTAATACAAGTACATCAAAAAGAAAAATCAGAAAAAACAAAAGATGATCGATTACAAAACAAACGCCCTTAACGCTTAAAAATAAAAACAAACGGCAACTAACCTAACCACATATTACAAATTAAATTGAAAAACGAAGACAATCAACTAAGTACACACAACAAGAAAAATCTAGAATTGAAGAATGTTGATGTCAAATATTTTATCGTTGCAAAAAAACAGACAAAGATCGGTTTAAATGTGAAATCAACATTAAAAAAATATTTCAGACGAAGAAGTCCCAGCACGATTAGGGAACAAAAATAAAAATAAGAAACAAAACACTATCAACGGTGAAGTAAACAGGCAAAGTAGACTTGTTTACAAAAAACAAAAGGACAAAAGATGATCGATTACAAAAGAAAAAACAAACGCTCTAAGCTTAAAAATAAAAACAAACGGCAACGAACCTAACCATAAATTGAAAACGAAGACGAAGAATAAAAAAAATAAAAAAACAAAAGACTATCCACAGTGAAGTAAACAGATAAAGAGAGTCGGAAATAAAATTGAAATGAAATAACAGTTAAAAAAGCAACAAATGACTGGTAGCAAATAAAAAACAATATATGATCGATTAGAAAACAAAAAACAAAAAACAAAAGTTAATCGTTTACAGAAACAAAAAACAAAAGTTGATCGGTTACAGAAACAAAAAACAAAAGATGACCGATTAAAAAAAAAACAAACCGTAAGCTTAAAAATAAAAACAAACGACAACTAACCTAACTACAAATTAAAAACTACATTGAAAATAAAACACAGATTTTCTTATTTCTCATAAATACGAGGAAGCGCAAAGAAGGCAGCTATTGTAAATCAAAAACAAAAGACAGTCAACTAAATACAAGAAAAAAAAACTGGAATTGAAGAAAGTCTAAGTAAAATATGTTTTTTATCGTTACAAAAAAAAAACACGAAGATCAGTTTAATTGTGAAACCAATATTCAAAAAATTTTCAGACGAAAAAGTCACAGCACGATTGAGGAATAAAAAAAATAAAAAACAAAATACTTTCAACATTGAAGTAAACGGAGAAAATAGATCGAAAATAAAACTGAAATGAAATAACAGTTAAAAAAACAACAAATGATGATTATAAAAAAAAACAAAGAAAATCGGACACAAAACAAAAAAAAGATGATCGATTACAAAATGAAAACAAAAGATGACCGATTAAAAAACAAACGCCCTAAGCTTAAAAAGTAAAAACAAACTGCGCGGCAACTAACCTAACCACAAATTCAAAATTAAACTGAAAATAAAACGCAGATGTTTCTTATTTCTCATAAATGTGAGAAAACAAAAAAAGGCAACTATTATAAATCAAAAACAAAACACAATTAACTACATACAAGAAAAAAAAACAGAAATTGAAAAAAATCGAAATAAAATATTTTATCGTTGCAAAAAAAACAAAGATTCAAAAAAATTTCAAATGAAGAAGTGACAGACAGCATGATTCAGCAATTAAAAAAATAAAAAACAAAAGACGGGAATAACATAATCGAAAAAAAAAATTGAAATGAAATAACAGTTAGAAAAAAACAAATCGATCACAAATAAAAAACAAAAGATGATCGATTACAAAAAAAAAACAAAACAAAGGGTGATCGAATACAAAAAAAAAACAAAAGATAATAATAATAATAATAATAATAATAAGTCTTTATTGCTGATTTGATCGGAAGATGTTAGCAATTGTCATACAAATTTACATACCATTACATAGTTGATTTATAAAAATTATAAAAAATAATTGTTCCAAAATGGAAGTTGTCAGCTAAAACTAAACATTAAAATACAAAGACACTACAAACAATTGAGTGGACAGATCACCTAATATCCCAGTCATTTACAGCTGTAAAAAATTCTCCAGTAGAGTAAAAGGCATTTGCTTCAAGATAATACTTAATATGTTCTTTAAATTTTTTAGTAGAGTTTAATTGTCTCAAATTGGTGGGAAGTTGATTGTAAAGTTTTATTGCAATGTAAAACACACTATTATGAAATTTAGTTGTTCGATGTTGTGGTAAGTAAAATTTCAGTTTCCCATGTGACCGAGTATTATAGTTCCGAATATCTGTCTCTTTTATAAATAACTGTTCGTTGTTCCTGACATACATTAGGCAGTTAAAGATAAACAGGGAAGGTAGAGTTAAAATTTTAAGTTCTTTAAAAAAGTTTTTGCAACTTACATGCGATTTTATATTCACAATGGTTCTTATTATGCGCTTTTGAATTATAAATAAAGAATTCGATGAGGACGAACTTCCCCAACAAAGAATACCATAATTTAATTTAGATTGAACGCAGCCGAAATAAAACATTTTTAAAATTTTAAGAGAAACGCTGCCATAAAGTTTTCTCATCAAATAGCACGCAGAATTTAATGATTTTGCCAATTTGAGACAATGATCGCTCCAAGTAAGGCCAGAATCAAAAATTAGCCCTAAGAAGTTTACACTAGTATCAATAGGAATGTCAACGTTAAGATTTTCAAAATTCTCAAATTTTACTTGCGCAGCATTTACTGAATAAGGAACCATAACTGTCTTATTGGCATTTAACGACAAACTGTTACGATGGCACCACTCCATGATTTTCTGAAGCAGTACACTAAGTTTATGTGACAACTCTTCTTGAGATGTATATTTAAGTATGGATGAGGTGTCATCCGCATAATGAATAATGTCACCTAGTTCAACAAATTTGCTTAAATCATTAAGGTAAATAATGAAAAGAAATGGCCCAAGAATACTACCCTGCGGAACACCGTGATAAATTTGAGTAACTTCTGATACTGCATCTGACCAGCTCACAACTTGAGATCGGTCGCTTAAAAAACTTGCGATCCAGTCTCTAGCAGGACCACGTATACCATATTGGTTTAATTTGTATAGGAGAGTACCATGATGAACAGTATCAAAAGCTTTTGTTAAATCAAAATATACACCAACAACTCTATTCTTGCATTCAATGTTCCGCAGGATGGTATTATACGCTAAACATAGGGCATCGTTAGTTGACAATCCTCTTCTGAAACCACACTGATTTTTACCAATGATTTTATTACTGTCAAAAAAATTAATTAGCCTAGCCAGCATTGCCTTTTCAAACACCTTAGAAAAAACAGAAAGAATAGATATGGGTCTATAGTTTCTAATGTCAGTATTGGTACCTTTCTTCAGAACAGGAACAACTTTCGAGGTTTTGAGAATAGATGGGAAAACACCTTCTTTAAACGACTGATTGATTAGTTTGCACAAAGGAACAGTTAAGAATTCAGCAACATGCTTAATAATTGAACAAGGTATACCATCGAATCCAGCAGAGTTTTTCTTTGAGACAGATAGAATTATATTATAGGTTTCTGCTTCGCCGATAGGATACAGGAATATACTACTACTATTGCAATCAATGCTAATTAAATCTACAACTGAGTGCCCAACTAATTCATTTACTGAGTTTACAAAGTAACTGCAAAAGGCATTGCTGATATCCTGGGCGTTATTATGACTGATATCATCTAAGTCAGTGATGTAATCAGGTAGGACTGGGGTCGAATTCTCATTTTTTAATATTGTCCAAGCCGCTTTGCTTTTGTTAGAAGAAGTGTTTATGAAGTTATCATTGAATCTTTTTTTAGCCGCAACTATATTTTTACAATGATTCTTTTTTTGTTCAATGTATTGTCGCATAAGCAAATCACTATTCTTACAAATGTTAGTTTTTAATTTTTTGTGAGTATTTCTTAGTTTTCGTCCTTCAATAATTAATTCTTGAGAAATCCACCCTTTACGTTGTTGTTTGGCATGCTTTATTTGTTTGAGCGGGAAGTATGTATTAAAGTAATATAAAAAAGTATTAAAAAAAATTGTAAAGTTTGCATCAAAATCACGATCCACATTAATACACTGAAATGTTTCCGACTTAATGGCAGATCTAAAACTGTTAATAGAATTTTGATTCAAGATACGCTTTTCAATTTCATGGGACGCCATAGTGATCGTTAAATCAAAATTAGTAGTCAATATTATCATAAAATGATCAGACAAACCGGGGTCAATAGTAAGTAGGTCACATGATTCACTATCTAAATTAGTAAAGAAGTTATCGATTCTAGTGGAACTATTTCCATTGATTCGAGTAGGTGTTTCCAAATAGCTGTGCAAGGCAAATGATTCCAGTAAATCAATCATGTATTCTGATTCAGGCCCATACTTGGAAAAATCGATGTTAAAATCACCTCCAATAACAATGTGCCCCTTAAAAGAAACTGAATTGTCTAATACTAATTCTAAATTTTTAAAGAATACGCTAATATCCGTATTAGGTGATCTGTATACATTAATTAATAAGATATGAGCTGTTTTTACATGCAATAGAGCACAACACATTTCAAAACTTTTTTCAGCGACATGTATTTCATTAAACACGTACGGCTTACAAGATAATTGCAAGGAATTTACAACGTACAACGCAACTCCACCTCCTTTACAAGTTTTTCTCGAAAATCCAGAGATAAGAGTATAATTATCGATATTGTAGATTAAAATTTCGGCATCATTCAGCCAGTGCTCGGTAATAAATAAAATTTCCGGATAATTAAGTTCTTTTAAAAATACATTTAATTCATTAACTTTATTACGCAGGCTGCAGACGTTGTACGTTATAAATCGAAATCCAGATGACTTACATTCTGAAAAAAATTTTTCTTTTTTTTTTGTGTCCCTGATACCTTTTGAGTTTTCCCAATATCACAATTTATCTTACCATGGACATTTTCTAGTTCATGATGTGTTAGAGAAATTAAATTGCTGAAATTGACAGTAGAAAATTGAGAATCTACGTTAAAATGATTGTTTATAAAATTAGCCACATATTTCATAACATTTAATTTATCAGAATTAGTTAAGTGAAAACTATATTTATTGGAACTATTTCCTGTTATTCTATTTACGTCAATATAGTATACATTATTAAATGAGTCATTATTTGCGAAGTTGTGTAATGTACAATTAAAATCGTAAGAAAGTTTATTATGATATGCTTTCCTATTCCAGTAAGGGACTCCAAGAAAAACGATGTTTGTATGAGACAGACTTGTAATAGTGTTAAGAAGCAGGTCCTTATCCATCTTCCGATCATTAATGACATCATTGCTTCCTGCAAGGATTATAACGAAATCTTGAGGAGTAAAATCTTTTGCTAGATTTTTTACGTCGCACACAACATCTTTGAAAAAACCATTGGGTTTAAACACGGATTGAACATTCACACTACTGTTTAAATTAGATTTAAGGGAGTAAACAGCATTTCTTGCTTGGCTGTCACCAATTAATAAAACTTTATAATTTGGATGAATATGACTTAATTCATTAGATCCTGATTTGCATAAATTGTAATTTACACTTTTTTCTTGATGTTGGTCTGTAGAATTACTCGAGACTGTACATTTTTCTGTTAATTTATTATCAGATATAAGTGTTTTATTTTCATTAGCCGCCGAAATATTTTTCTTCTTCCAGTTATTGGATTTGTCGAAGCACTGGGCTTTACAACTTTCGGTTTTATTTGTTTTCAAATTATACTTTTGATATTTTGTCAGTCGAACTTCCAAGAAATTTATTTGATTTTCTAGCGACTTGATTTTATTAATTAACGAGAATATTAACTTATTGTTTTGACGTTTTGGTTTATCATTTTTATTGTTATAAATAACTGTGTCCGTCGAATCAACACTCTCGATACTAGAGTTTAACTCAACCACACATTCTTCTACATTTACGTAATTAGAACGAAGAACACTCTGTAGTCTCTGAATTAATTCGTCCTTTTTTCCGCAGGTTGATTGTTTTCGTTTCCGTAATTCTTCTTTAAGCTCGATTATTTTTAAGTCCATTATTTTTTTTTTATGCATACTCGTATTTATAATTAGCGAACGGTATTAAAAACAGGTATATTTCAAATCACAGAGGATTTTCGCTACGTAGAATCCTTTTTAGGAACCGACGTGTATTAAAATTATCGAAACAATGTCACATTTCCGCAAATATTGGTTTAATTATGCAGTAGCTAAGTAATTTTTGTAAAAGTTTTAATTACTCACAGACTCGATATAGGTAACTAAGCGGTTTAGTAAACTATTTATCGATGAGAACTTAGGTTGAACCACACAAAATTAGAAAATTTAGCGGAACGAAAAATTCCACTGCACTGCACCACATCTACATTCATCTACGATAATCGACTACAAAACAAACCAGTTACTTTTTCCAACAACTTTCTACGCCCTGAGTTTACAAATTAAAAACAAAAGACAACTAACCTAACCAGAAATTAAAAATTAAATTGAAAAGGAACACCTCATAAATTCGACTAAACACAAAAAAGCAAGTGTTACGCCTCAAAAACAAAAGGCAATCGACCACAAAAAGAAAGAAGTCTGGCCTTGAAGACGGTCGAAGTAAAATATTTTTGATCGCAAAAAGAAACATGCGAAAGACGATTTAATTATGAAACCCAGATTCAAAAAAAAAACGAACAAGTCAGCACGATTGAGGAACGAAAATCTCTTTCGTTCCTATAAAATAAAATAAAATAAAAACAAAAGACTATCAACAGTGAAGTAGACGGGAAGAACAGAGACTGAAAAATTGAAATTAAAAAAAATTAAAACAAAACACAAATAAGGGCAATTGTTTCTTGAAGAAATTTGTTTAAATATTGCTATGCGATATTTAAACATTTTTGGATAGAGAAGATACTAGTAGAATTTAGGAAAAATAAAAATAGAAAACTACAAGTACAAAGGCAATATTCCAGCTGAAAAGTTGAAGTTTAAAAGTAATAATAATAATTATTATTATTGTTAAAGACAATTAATTGTAACAAAAGACAATCAATTGTAAAGCAAAGAACAGTTTACAGTTACAAAAAGAATCCGGGAAACAAATGATCAGTTACAAAAAAAAACGCAGAAAAAATCTGTAATTGCAAAAAAAAAACAAGCGAAAGATGGTTTAATTATGAAACCGAGATTCAAAAATTTTCAGAATTTTCGGAAGCAACAACATGATTGGGGAATAAAAAAATAAAAACAAAAGACCATCAACTTTGAAATCAACGGAGAAAGCGGACACTGAAAAAAAAATGAACGAAACATGCGACAGTTAAAAAAAACAAAAGACAAATAAGGGTAATTGTTTCTTGAAGGAATCACAGTAAAATTCTAGAATTAGAAAAATAATAATGCACAAAAGACTATCGACGACAAAGTTAATAAAAATAAAAACAAAATACAATTAACTACAACATAGAAACTTAAAACAATTGAACCAACACTTATCCTCAAAAAAAAATTATAATAAAATAAAACAAAACAAAAAAGGCAAAAGATAATAAGTTACAAAAAAGGAAGGAGTCATTTGTTTTCCTACCTTCCTACGCCCTAAGTTTAAAAATGAAAGCGAAAGGTCACAATTTAAAAGCTGAACAACTATTAAAAATCAAAAACAAAAGCCAATCGACTTGAATCTTGAATTGGAGGAAGTCACAGTAAAGAATAATAGCTGAAAAAGAAACAAACAAAAGACTATCAATTATAAGATCAAAATCTAAAATGGAAATTAGAAGATGAAAAACAAATTGAAGTAAAGTAACAATCAATTACTAAAAAAATAACAAAAGACTATCAACTGTGAAGTCGGTGTCCAGCCGAAAAAAGTTGAAGGGTAATAATAAAAAAAAGACAACCGACTATAAAAGACAAAGTAAATCTCAGTTAATAACAAAAACAAAACACTTGCATTAGCTACAACGTAGAAAGTGGAAACAATTGAACTAATACTAATTTATTTAAAAAGAAGAGAAAAGACGTTCTATTACAAAAAAAATAATATCTTAAGCTTAAAGCTATCTAAGCTTAAAAGTTAAAACAAAAGGCAACTAATCACAAACTACAGAACGAAACTCCTAAAGAGAGAAAATAAAAACAGGTACCTATGTATAATAATAATTACGAAACAAAAAGCAAAAGTAAAAATAAAAAAAATGATTAATTACAAAATAAAGATTAAAAGTTTTCAAAATGAAAAAGTCACAGCAAAATTCTAGTAAAAAAATTAACAGATGACCACAGAAAATGTAATAAAAGAAGTTTACATAGATGGCACCAGCAACGTATTATTTTTAATTGTACAAAAAATACAATAAAGACTCTCTAAATATCTCTTAAAAACGCCTAACATATTTCCGAAAATCATTTCAGTCTATGTTTATTAAAATAATGTCTAAGATGTGATCAACAATAAACTTCCCTCTGCAATTTTATTGTTTTATGTCTCCGTGCGACCTTCACATCGACGAAAGCTTTTACAATTAGCTGCAAGCTTTCATGAACGACGAACTAGGTTCGTACGTTAATAAATAAAAGAAGCGTCAGCGATAAATTGCAGGTATAATAAAGCGTTCCACATTTTCGGAACAAACCGATTTGTTTAAGCGATTCTTTGAAAAACGTGATCGTCGCAATAATTCCTTGTCACACATCCCCAGCCATTTAAACACCATTTAATTAAAGAGGGTAAAAGAAATATAACTGAGACTTAATAAAATGAAATTCAGATGTGTGTCAAGGTCACATTGTGTATAGTACAATTTACTACTGCATTCATAAAACGTGGCGATATATTTCGTACGCAGAACCGCAGCCTTTTTTTTGAAAGAAAAAATTGTCAGTCACCCTGTATAGTCTTTAGAAGATATAGATCTAGATACCTTCCTTTTTGATAGAGGTCACACAGTATTTTCCTTCAAACATGAAATATGGAATCGAACGTTACTACCTAAATACATAATAAATTATTTGTTTGAAACTAGTCGACTGTAATTTAAATGTTCCTGATGTTTTATGAATTATGACCCTCGAGTGCACCAATTATCCCTTAATGCACCAAACAGAAGACACTTACGCCGGGTAAAGTCAGTGATAACGCATTTATTATTTACGTGGCTATGTAGGTCAGAGCTAATTAGCGGCAAAAATATCAGATTGCTGTCACGCATACGGCATAATACCCGACTGACATATAATTATTACTTAATATTTATTAAGTTTTGGGCAAAGAAGGAAACGTGCGTTTAATTTGTTTGCCTATGAGTTATTACGGCGGACTTCCGAGCCGAAGGCACACGATCTTATAATTACCGGGGGCGGTTTCAATCTTATCGGCGGGGATCGGGTCTTTGTTTTCGCAGAAAAGCTCACCACGTGATTTCCTCAGCACACACACAAACATACACAACGTACGAAAACTCTAAAACCTAAAAACAATCAGACATTTTTAAACATTTTTTTATCATGTATGTGGTTATACAAGGTGACTGTCAATTGTTCTTCAAAAAAAAACGTATAAAAGAATGAATGTTATAGATTATGGGAAAAACGTTTAAACCAATTATATGGAATAGTTTATAATTAATTTAAAATTTCAGAATTTTAGTTTTATAATTGACTGTCTTTTGTTTGTTTTTTTTACAACTACATATTTGACTTTCCTCAATTCAAGATTATTTCTGATGGTCGATTGTCTTATGTTTTTTTTATTTTGAATAGTTGAGGGGTTTTGAATTGTGGTTAGGTTAATAGCCTTTTTGCTTTCATTTTTAACTTAAGGCGTAGAGAGGTGGTACGAAAAAAAATAGTCGTTTTTGTTTTGTTTTATACTTTTTTTAGGACAGATAATTGTTAGTTCAGTTGTTTCAGTTTCTACGTTGTAGTTAATTGTTTTTGTTTTTATTAACTTTATCTTCGATGAACTTTTGTTATTATTATTTTTTTTTGTTCTGGAATTTTCTTCGAAAGTCAAGTACCCTCGTTTGTCTTTCGTCTTTTTCAACGGCACTGAAGAAGTTTATGATTTAATTTCAATGATATTAATTAATGTATTAAAAAAACTATAATTTTATTTTTGTTCTGTTTACATTCGCCATTCTCTGATAGATGGCGTTCTAGTGGTTTGTTAATGTTCTTATAGGCAGTTGATTTATATTATAATGTTTAGTTCTTATTTTTTCTCTACATTTTGAGCTTTTATTTTTATTCTTTTCAGAATAAATGACAATCAATAATCTTTAGTTGAATACTTCTAATCAATGACTACATTCATTTATTCTTTTGTTTTAGTTTAGATTAGCTGCTCACCGATAGATGGGGGTTTAGCGAATTATCACTCTATTAACTATTTTTTATAAATTTAATTAACGTATAAAACAATTATTTTATTTTTTGTTTTGTTTATATTCGGCACTCGCCGAAAGATGGCGCTCTAGTGGTTTATTATTGTTCTCATAGTTGATTTTCATTGTAGCACTAAGTTCTCATTTATTTTTTGTTTGTTGTTTTTTCATTCTAAGAATTTTTGTTTTCAGAAACAATTGACAATCGCTCAAAACGTGAAAAAATACTTTTACATTCAAGACGAAGAAGGATCAAACGAAACAGAAAACGATAATTGATTCCATCCACATTGATTATTATTGAATCGTTTCTAAAAACAAAAGACAATAAAACAAAACAAAGTAGATGATGAAAGTTAATTTTTATTTAAACATTAAATCCCTATTGTTTTTTTTATTCTCGATTTTTTAGTTGATTTTTTTTTTTTTTGGCGGAATAATTGTCAGTCACCCTGTATGTAGACATCTGCCATTCTTTCTTAACCAGGGATTTGTAACAGCTGCATTTTATTTATCACACAAGTTAAATTAAAATTAAAGACAAATACTGAGAATTCTTAACACGGAGATTTGAATTATTTTCGTGTTGTAGTGCTTTATTTGTTTACCTGTCGAAGCAGGTGTTCAAAGTTGTCATCCTAACTTTATTAAATACTTTCTACTGAATATAGACTTAAGGTGATTTGCATGCATTTGTCAATAATTTCTGAGCTTGTTTAAAAGTCAAGTTCACGTCCGATGCAGTTACAATCATAAAACTATAAGACGTTTTCATTTGTTTCGTTCATCTGCTGCTCTTTCTTGATCAAGGACGTATTGTCGTTTTGGTATAATTTTTTAATATTTCTCGAAAACTAAAGTGTACACAATTTTTTTGGCGTCGGTTTTTTTGGCGAAATAATTGTCAGTCACTCTATATGTAGACATTTGCTATTCTTTCTTAACCAAGGATTTGTAACAGCTGCATTTTATTTACAATACTATTTAAATCCTTATTTAAATTAAAATTAAAGAAAAATACTTAACACGGAGACTTGAATTGTTTGTAGTGACTTATTTGTTCACCCGTCAAAGCAGTTGTAATCCTAATTTTATTATACACTTTGTATTGAATATATACTTCAGGTGATATGCATGCATTTGTCAATAATTTCTGAGCTCTTTTAGAGGTCAAGTTCACGTCCGACGCAGTTACAATCATAAAACTATAAGACGTTTTCATTTGTTTCGTTCATATGGCTCTTTCTTGATCAAGGACGTATTGTCGTTTTGGTATAATTTTTGATTATTTCTCGAAAACTAAAGCACATAGAATTTTTTGGCGTTGTTTTTTCTTGGCGGAATAATTGTCAGTCACCCTGTGTATAGACATCTGCTGCTCCGTCTTAACCAGGGACGTATCGTCGTTTTGGATATAATTTTTGATTATTTCTTGAAAACTAAATTTTTTGACGACATAATTGTCAGTCATCCTGTATATAGACATCAACAAAGAAACAAGACTCAAAATATCAAAAGAACAAATCTTCAAACTGAAATTGCGATTGTAGCTGTTAAAGTAGCTTGCTACGTTTCTATGCTTAACAGAATAATATGAAAATATTTGCAAGATAAACACACCCCCGACACAACAGCAACATACATACATATCCTAGCAAACATATTTGCTCGCCCCACATTCTTACGCAAATAACCGTGCGCGGGAGCTTCCACGAAATTTTCACCGTACACCTACATATTTCCCTCCGCCCTCCCTGAACATACTTTCCGGGCGAAACTAATTCCGTTAATTTCCAACCCGGCCGGAGCCATAATTAAAAATCGCAGTCGCAGAAAGTTCGCCGCCGAGCGGGAGATTAATTATCCTTTATCTTTGGGACTAATAGCGAGTAAACAGAAATCTTTCGCTTCTGCTAATGAAGAAGTTCCATTAAAAAATCCGCTTGCTTTTCGCGGCTAATTACGGGGCCCGGCTTTTCTTCTTCGGACGATGAAATTAATTTTCCATGTCGTCTGATAAATAGCATCGAAACCTTTCCCTAAAATACGATTTCTTAACGGATAGCTTATGAAACGTTTAATTACTGTTTGGGCACCACGAAGTGTGAGAAATTCCCAAACCAATCCAACCCAATTTCATAGCACATCAAATTCCAAAAAAAAAAAAAAACATGATTGAATATTTAAAGCCAACGCAAAATAATTTCTGTAAGAAATTCAACTTCTATCAATATTTTAATAACGTTCTGATAATTCAATTTGAGTGAAGAAAAACCAAAAAGAAAGGAAGAAACAAAATAAATCATCTCTGTTCATTTTAGCAACGAAATGACGTCAGTAACGCCTCTTCAATGAAGCCAACTTAAAGCTCATCCGTTGTGTATAGTTGTACATTGCAGAGAGTCAATTAAGTTGACAACACTAAGTGCCGTTGTCAGTATATATTCTGTCAGCTGTCAGTGTTATTGTCGTGCTCCGTTTACAATTTATTTGATATTAAATGATAGATAACTGATACATAATCTAGACAATCAATTGCTTGTCAATAGAGAAATTTGGCAACAACGTGATTAAGTGACGTCATCTCCTCGCTAAAATAAATAATTTTCATTGTTATTAGCTATTTTTGTGATTCACTTGGATTTAAATGCATTCAAATCTGAGGTGTTGTGTTGCAATAATCCAAATCCAGAAGATAACGATAAAACTATTCGTTTCATGATTCAAACTTTTCAGCGGAAATCGACAACCAAGAGGTGGCGCTTTTAATAACCAAAACAAAGAGCTGTCATTAATGTCTTGCTTTTATTCAATATTATTATTTTATTAAGTTGGATGAAGCCCTTGTATAAGCTTAATCACACTAATAAAAATATTTATTTATGTGAAAGCGTCACACACAAACAATTCAATTTAATGTTTTTATAGGTTAACCAAATGTCATTCTAATGTTTTCGTTTTTACAGAACCCTTCGCAAAACTTCCGCTAGATGTCAGCCACTCCGTGACTTTCCTCAATTAACGCAGTTAATACCAATAGCCTTTCACAAAGTCTGCACATTTACCTCAAAAATCACTGAAAAGCCACCAAAAGCAGTTAATAATTGACTAAAAAGAAATGCAGAAAATGTAGGTTAATGAAGAATAAATTAGCAGCGCCCTCTGTTAAAGAGCAGGCGAAGTGCATCTTCAAAAAATTATTTTCTTTTAATTTCTTGCCAATTTCGAATTCGATCTACAGCGGAAGGACAGCAATAATCATGCGTCTCGACGCCAGTTTAATAAATAACTTGCTTAGACGTTTGAGTTTTCTTCTGGAGTTTTCAAATGTAAGATGTCTTCTGTTTAGGGTCTAAACCACCCTACCTGAACGGAGCCCTCTGTTCCGTAGGCCCGTGACAATATGTGAAACATTTTTAAAAGATATTAAAACATTTTATTTTTTAATTGATTTGAAAATAATATTTCTGTGGCGCCATCTATGTAAGCTCCTTGTTATTACATTTTCTATAGCTTTCGTTAATTATTACTTTGTTCTTTATTTGTATGCGGTATTATAGCTTTTAAATTAATTTCAGCTGCATCCCGCCATTCATCTTCTTTTTTTAACTGTTAGCAGTTAATAATTGACTGAAAAGAAACGCAGAATATGAAGGTAAGTAAAGAATAAATCAGCGGCGCCATCTGTTAAAACGCAGATGGAGTACATCATCAAAATAATGAATTTTCTTTTAATGTATTGCTAATTGCGAATTTCAATGGACTTTACCGATAATTGAATTTCAGTTTTGTTTTTTTTTTTATCAAATTTGAGTTCACTAAAAAGTCACTAAATGCAATTAATAATAGGCTAATAAAGAATAAATTAGCAGCGCCATCTGTTAAAGAACGGTTGAAATACATCGTCTTGCACATTCCGAATTTCAATGGATAATATCGATAACTGAATTTTAGTTTTTTTCTTTCTTTACTCAACAATTAATTAATTTGAAAGTTTTCTGGTTACGGTAAGAGCAGCACCATCTGTAGTAGATGAGGGGAATCATAATTCATTTTCGTTACATTTAGTGTCATTTTTTTTTTTAAATTAGTTTCGTGTTTTGTTTGGCTCAGATTTGTCTATTGAAAGAAAAAGGAAAATTAATGAGCAGAGACAGTAACTGCTTATAATTCCATCTATATGACTATTAGCGAAGTTAGCTGTAATGGAATAGAAATGTTGCCAACAGTCTTTCACAAAAAATCTGAACATTAATCATGAAAAATAATTAAAAAGTTCCTAAAAGCAGTTAATAATTGACTACAAAGAAATGCAGAAAATGTGGATTGGTAAAGAATAATTTAGCAGCGCCATCTGTTAAAGAACGGGCGAAGTACCTCATCTTGCCAATTCCGAATTTCAATGGATAATACCGATAAATTTTTTTCTTCTTTACTCAACAATTAATTTTGAAAGTTGCGGTAAGAAAGAGCAGGGCCATCTATAGTAGATGAGGGGAACGATTTTATCATAAATCATAATTCATTTGGTGACGTTTTTTAATTAGATTCATTTTTTGTTTCACTCAGATTTGTCTATTGAAGGTAAAAGAAAAATTAATGAGCGGAGACAGCAACTGATTACAGTGCTATCTATATTATTATTGGCGAAGTTAGCTGTAATAGAACAGAAGCAGTTAATAATTGACTAAAAGGAATGCAGATAATGTAGGTTAGTAAAGAATAAATTAGCAGCGCCATCTGTTAAAGAACGGGCGAACTACATCTTGCCAATTCCGAATTTCAATGGATAATGAAAGTTGCGGTAAGAAAGTGCCATCTGTAGTAAATAAGGAAAGCGATTTTATCATAAATCATAATTCATTTTCGTTTCATTTAGTGTCGTTTTTTTTTTTATTAAGCCCGTTTTACATCGAATATAATTCTATATAGAATTCGCGACAGAATTCTGCCAGTAATTGTAACAAGAATTATTCCCATAATTGTGCATAGAATTAGAGAAGAAATGCGAATTATAGCTATAATGCGAATCAGGCGCATGCGCAATTTCGGGATGAATCTGTCGACAAAACTTTAGCTGTATTACACGGTCTATAAAATTTACAGATAGAATTCTGTCGCGAATTCTCTAGAGAATTACCGTCCATCTAAAACGGGCTTTAGATTCATTTTTGCTTCGCTCAGATTTATCTGTTGAAAAAAAAAAAGGAAAATTAATGAGCGGAGACAGCAACTGATTATAATGCCATCTGTATTACTATTAGCGAAGTTAGCTGTAAGTGTTGCCAATAGTCTTTCACAAAAAATCTAAACATTTATCTTAAAAAATCACTAGAAAATTCCTAAAAGCAGAAATGCAGAAAATGTTGGTTAGTAAAGAATAAATTAGCAGCGCCATCTATTAAAGGCCAGACGAATTATATCATCAAAATAATTAATTTAATTTCTTGCACTTTTCGAATTTCAATGAACCCATAATTGAATTCCAGTCTTTTTTGTTCTTTATTCGACGATTTATTTTGAAAATTTTCCTGTTCCGGCAAGAAAGAGCAGCGCTCTCTATAGTAGAACAGGGGAACGATTTCATCAAAATTCATTTTCGTTTCATTTAATGCCAGAGTGACCTTCGAAAGTAAAAAAAAAGACAGTAACTGATTATAATGCCATCTATATTATATTAGCGCAGTTAGCTATAATAGGTTTTCACAAAAAATCTGAACATTCATCTTAAAAATCACTAAAAAGTCACTAAACGCAGCTATTAATTTTATTGCCCAATAAGAAATTTCAAAAATGTAGGTTAATAAAGAAGGAGAAGAAGAATAAATTAGCAGCGCCATCTCTTGAAGGGTAGGCGAAATACACATCAAGGTAATAATTAATTTGCTGTTAATTTCTTGCCAATTTCGAATTGCAATGGAATGTACCGATAATAATTATCGATTAATTATCAGTTATTGATTTTCAGGTTTTCTTTTTTTTCTTCAAATTCGAGTTCCACCAAAAAGAGTGTTTGCCATTTATCGGGCAATAACAAAATAATCTCTCCACTGTTAGTTTTTGTTTTATTACCTTTTGTCTTCTCTCTTCTTTACCCAACGATTTATTCTGAAAATTTTTCGGTTGCGATAAGAAAGAGCAGCGCCATCTGTGTTAAAGAAGGGGAACGATTTCGTCATAATTCATTTTCATTTGATTTAGTGTCAATTTTTTAATTTTATTTCCTTTTAATATTAATTGCGCTCACATGTGACCATTAAAAATAAAAAAAAAATCTGTGACTTATGTATCGATGTAAAATGTGTGCTTTTAGTAAAGAACTAGATTTTATTGGTACTAAATCGGATATATGAGGGCCCTTGAATTTTCGATTTGTCTGAAGTCACCAAAATTCGTATTAAATTCCCCAAGAAACTCACCAAATCTAATAATAAAATTACTAATAATTCCAGAGCACTCCATCCCTTATTATTACATGAGGTTAAAACAAGATGGAGATACTCTGAGAGTAGTCTAGAGCTATCAATCGAAAACACTATTAACTGGCAACGCTGATAAATAGTACAACTTGTAATTGATAGCTCAACTATTCATAACAATAAATACTATTAATTTCTGTAAACTTTTTCAGCTAATTCTTTTCAGACTTGCGGGAAGTCCCCTTTTAGTGGGGAATTCCAAGACATATGAAATACTGTTTCTAAGTTGAGGAAAAAACAGCCACTTTTATCTTCCTCTAGGTATTTTGAATCGTTGGTGTGGAAAACTGAACAAGAAGTTAGGGAAACCTGTTTTTCACTGTAATTTAAAGCAGAATAATTTAAAAGCAAAGCTTCAAAATAAGCGGAATTAACTTTTGTTTCAAAGTTTCACTCTCGCTGAAATAAACGAAATTGAACTGATTCCCGTACTAATACCTGCTCCGGCGAAATTACCTAATGTAGTACAACGGCGCGATCATGTTAAACCGGAATTAGCGTGCACACACACACACAACAGCCTGGCTTCGAACGTGCGTTCCGCCGTGAAATTAATTCAAATTATTTAATTAGAACTACCTCACAATTAACTAAAACAATGGAGCCCGCTTTCGTTATCCTAGATTTTGGACGAACCTTTCCTGCGAAGCCTCATTTAACCATCAATGAAATTGGAAGTTTCTTTCTTACACAAATCAGTCGTGTACAAAATTCCTTTTCATAATGGATTGAGTGGATGAGTTGTCAATTAAACGCATACAGAGTGACTGTTAATTAATCCGTCAAACGTTTTTCCCATACTCTCGGACATCGCTTCTTCCGGTGATTTAACTTTGTCGAATTAATTAACAGTCACCCTGTATAATAATTATAACATCTGGTGAGATCTAAATTCGATTTACAGTTCGAGAGTTTCCGCTCGAAGAACTCGAACCCTCGCCATCCACTACAACGACTGGCATATTCAACAATACGAAGCAATACGTTTCGGCCTTATCTGTTCTCCACATTGTTATCGGCGTCGCAGGGGAACGCGTGTGGGTTTCCCGAGGAAAAGATCGAGTGGAACGCGCCTGTCTTTTCACCGACTAATCGCCCCCTGGATTTATTGAAAAAGGGTGCGCTTTAAATAAACGCGTCCGCCCGAATCTCTTCACCCAGTCAGTCAATCACCGTTAATTGACGGGTCGTCTGCGGGATTCCCTTTTTGAGGAGGTGCCTCAAGCCATTTGATTTTCTTAATTCGATTTTACGTGTAGGATACAATACGCTTTCAGTGTTTTTAATAAATATCGAAGTAACCGTTAATTAATTAGACATAATTTAATTGTCACATTATACAGGGTGTCTCCAAAAAAAACGCAAGTGCTTTTGTCATTCGATCCAAGAAGTCGAAATAAATCGAAATGAAAAAATGTTAAAAGTTACGATATCCTTTCGTTAATGAATTATTAAAGAAAAAAATTAATTATATTAGTAATACCCATTACGAGAGATGTTCAAGTAGGTTTCGTCGGGAAAGTATGAACGCTCTCTAGCATGTCTTCATCGATTAATTCCGCAAAGCATTATTATTAATCGTTTTACGAATTGCTGTGAACGACTACTATCAGCGTGTTCTTGTAAAACTTGACTTATATACAAAGAATATGACTAGACAATAATTCGCAGGCATAGAGAGAATGCCATAGTGATCTGCAAGTAGAAAAAAACAACAACTCCATGGTAATTCGCAAATGAAAAACAAAACAATCACATAATAAGTGGCAGAAAAATGAACAAATAGAAAACATACCAAATAGTGACATTTAAATACAATGTGGAATAGACTAGTGATCGATTGTCTTTTGTTTTTGTCAATTTAATTTTTCTTTCGTTTTCGTAGTTCTCAATTTTTCTTGCATTATCGATTGTCACCTGTTTCCGTCGATTAAAAAAAAACGCACTATGAATTATTTTCTGTTTTTATCAGTTTAAAAATTTTTCGCATTGTCAATTATCAATTGTTTTCGTCAATTTCCCTTTATTTAGTCGATTAATTTTTTTTGTCACTGTCATTTGTCATTGATTTCGCAATTTTCAATTCTTTTTCAATTATCGATTGTAACTATAAAAAAAATCCTGTCGTTTGTTTTCCGTCTTTGTAAATTTAAAAAAAAAATTAGATTGTCGATTATCATTTGTTTTCGTCAATTTCAATTTTTTTCCACTGTCGATTGTCATTTGTTTTCGTCAATTTAAAATTTTTTTTCACTGTCGTCATTTGTTTTTGTCGATATGTTTCTTTTTCACTATCGTTTGTCATTTATTTACCTAGTTTTCAGTTTTTCTGGCATTATTGATTGTCACTTGTTTCCGCCGGTAGTTTTTTTTATCACTGTCATTTGTTATTCGTTTTCGTATTTTGTAATTTTCTTTTTCTGTAGAATTATCAAAAAAAATCCAGTGGTTTGTTGTCCGTTTTTATAAATTTAAAAATTTTTTTTCACTATTGTTTGTCATTCGTTTTCGTATTTCAAAATGTTTCTTGCAATGTTATTTAAAAAAAAGTTAATTTATTTGATTTGAATTAACAATTTTATTTCGCCGATTTCAAATTGTGTTTTTTCACTATCGATTGTCTTTTGTTTTCGTCGATTTAATTTTTTTTTTTTCACTATCGTTTGTCAATTCGTTTTCGTATTTCAAAATATTTCAAAAAATCAATTTATTTGATCTATGGCCATCGAATTTGTTTAGAATTAACAATTTTGTTTCGTCGATTTCAAATTTTATTTTTTCACTGTCGAGTGTCATTTATTTTTGTCAATTTAATTTTTCTTTCACTATTTTTTTGCATTATCGATTGTCTTCTGTATCTATCTAATTATTAAAAAAAAAACTTGTGGATTGTTTTCCGTCTTTGTAAATTAAAAAAATTTTCGGATTATCGATTGTCATTTGTTTTCGTCAATTTCAATTTTTTTCCACTGTCGATTGTCATTTGTTTTCGTCGATTTCAAAATTCTTTTTTTTTACTAACGATTGTCATTTGTTTTTTTCAATATCATTTGTCATTCATTTACCTAATTCTCAGTTTTTCTGGCTTTTATCGATTATCACTTGTTTCCACCGATTTAAAAAAAATGCACTCTGAATTATTTTTTGTTTTTGTCAGTTAAAAAACTTTTCACATTGTCGATTACCATTTCTTTTCGTCAATTTTCATTTGTTTTTTTCGATTAAAAATTTTTTATCACTATCATTTGTCATTCGTTTTCGTATTTTTCAATTTTTTCCTCTATCGAATTATCCAAAAAAAAAATCCAATGGATTGTTGTCCGTCTTTGTAAATTAAAAAAATTTTCGTATTATCGATCGTCATTCGTTTTCGTCGATTTAATTTTTCTTTTCACTATCGTTTGTCATTCGTTTTCGTATTTCAAAATGTTTCTTGTATATGATTTCAAAAAAGTTAATTTATTTGATTTGTGGCCATCGAATTTGTTTAGAATTAACAATTTTGTTTCGTCAATTTCAAATTTTATTTTTTCACTATCGACTGCCATTTGTTTTTGTCGATTTAATTTTTCTTTCACTATCATTTGTTTTTCGTTTTCGTAGTTCTCAATTTTTCTTGTGTTATCAATTGTCACCTGTTTCCGTCGATTAATAAAAAAACGCACTGTGAATTGTGTTTTGTTTTTGTCAGTTTAAAAATCTTTCGCATTGTCAATTAGCATTTGTTTTCGTCAATTTTCTTTTGTTTTTGTCGATTAAATTTTTTTTTTATCACAGTCATTTGTCATTGATTTCATAGTTTTCATTTTTTTTCAATTATCGATTTTCTCCCGTTTCTATCTAATTATAAAAAAAATCCTGTGGTTTGTTTTCCGTCTTTGTAAATTAAAAAAAAAATTTCGGACTGTCGATTGTCATTTGTTTTCGTCAATTTCAATTTTTTTCCACTGTCGATTATCATTTGTTTTCGTCGATTTCAAATTTTTTTTTCACTGTAGTCATTTGTTTTTGTCGATATGTTTTTTTTTCACTAACGTTTGTCATTCGTTTACCTAGTTTTCAGTTTTTCTGGCATTATTGATTGTCACTTGTTTCCGCCGATTTAAAAAAAAAATTGCAGTGTGAATTGTTTTCTGTTTTTGTCAGTTAAAAATCATGATCATTTGTTTCCCTCAATTTTCATTTGTTTTCTTTTTAATTAAAATTTTTTTATCACTGTCATTTGTCATTCGTTTTCGTATATTGTAATTTTTTTTCTGTAGAATTATCCAAAAAACAATCCAGTGGTTTGTTGTCCGTTTTTGTAAATTAAAAAATTGTTCGCATTATCGATCGTCATTTGTTTTCGTCGATTTAATTTTTTTTTTCACTATTGTTTGTCATTCGTTTTCGTATTTCAAAATGTTTCTTGCAATGTTATTTAAAAAAAAGTTAATTTATTTGATTTGAATTAACAATTTTATTTCGTCGATTTCAAATTTTATTTTTTCACTATCGATTGTCATTTGTTTTTGTCGATTTAATTTTTTTTTCACTATCGTTTGTTATTCGTTTTCGTAGTTCTTAATTTTTCTTGCATTATCGATTGTGACCTATTTCCGTCCATTAAAAAAAAACGCAGTGTGAATTATTTTCTGTTTTTGTCAGTTTAAAATTTTTCGCATTGTCAATTATCAATTGTTTTCGTCAATTTTCGTTTGTTTTTGCCGATTAAAATTTTTTTATCACTGTCATTTGTCATTGATTTTGTAGTTTTAAATTTTTTTGCATTATCGATTGTCTCCTGTTTCTATTTAATTATTTAAAAAAAAATCCTGTGGATTGTTTTCCATCTTTGTAAATTTAAAAATTTTTCGAATTATTGAGTGTCATTTGTTTTCGTCAATTTCAAATTTTTTCCACTATCGATTGTCATTTGTTTCCGTCGATTTCAAAATTCTATTTTTTTTTCACTGACGATTGTCTTTTGGTTTTGTCGATATAATTGTTTTTTTTTTTTTCACTATCGTTTGTCATTCCTTTACCTAGTTTTCAGTTTTTCTGGCATTATCGATTGTCACTTGTTTCCACCGATTTAAGAAAATTGCACTCTGAATTGTTGTCTGTTTTTGTCAGTTAAAAGACTTTTCACATTGTCGATGATCATTTGTTTTCCTCAATTTTCATTTGTTTTTTTTTTTTCGATAAAAATTTTTTTATCACTGTCATTTGTCATTCGTTTTCGTATTTTTCAATTCTTTTTCCTGTCGAATTACACAAAAAAAAATCCAGTGGATTGCTGTCCGTCTTTATAAATTTAAAAATTTCTCGCATTGTCGATTGTCATTTGTTTTCGTCGATTTAATTTCTTTTTCACTATCCTTTGTCATTCGTTTTCGTATTTCTCAAGTCTTCATGCATTTGACATGTCATACGTCTGTATATGTATTTTCATTGCAGCAATTTGACTAATAAATACAATACAAATTATTATATCAATAAAATCAATTTATTTGTTCTACGGCCATCGAATTTGTTTAGAATAATAATTTTGTTTCGTCGATTTCAAATTTTATTTTTTCACTATCGATTGTCATTTGTTTTTGTCAATTTAATTTTTCTTTCACTATCGTTTGTCATTCGTTTTCGTAGTTCTCAATTTTTCTTGCATTATCGATTGTCTCCTGTTCCATCGATTAAAAAAAAACGCACTGTGAATTATTTTCTGTTTTTGTCAGTTTAAAAATTTCTCGTGTTGTCGATTATCAATTGTTTTCGTCAATTTTCGTTTGTTTTTGTCGATTAAATTTTTTTTATCACTGTCATTTGTCATTGATTTCGTAGTTTTCATTTTTTTTCAATTATCGATTGTCGATTGTCATTTGTTTTCGTCAATTTCAATTTTTTTTTTTTCACTGTCGATTGCCACTTGTTTTTGTCGATATAATTGTGTCTTTTTCACTATCGTTTGTCGTTAATTTACCTAGTTCTCAGTTTTTCTGGCATTATCGATTGTCACTTGTTTCCACCGATTTAAAAAATTGTACTTTGAATTGTTTTCTGTTTTTGTCAGTTAAAAAATTTTTGGAATTATCGATTATCATTTCTTTTCGTCAATCTTCATTTGTTTTTTTCGATTAAATTTTTTTTTATCACCGTCATTCGTTTTCGTATTTTTCAATTTTTTTTTGTCGAATTATCCAAAAAAATCCAGTGGATTGTTGTCCGTCTTTGTAAATTTAAAAATTTTTCGCATTATCGATTGTCATTTGTTTTCGTTGATTTAATTTTTTTTTTTCGCTATCCTTTGTCATTTATTTTCGTATTTCTCAAGTCTTCTTGCATTATTATTTCAATAAAATCAATTTATTTGTTCTATGGCCATCGAATTTGTTTAGAATTAACAATTTTGTTTCGTCGATTTCAAATTTTATGTTTTCACTGTCGATTGTCATTTGTTTTTGTCGATTTAATTTTTCTTTCACTATCGTTTGTTTTTCGTTTTCGTAGTTCTCAATTTTTCTTGCATTATCGATTGTCACCTGTGTCATTTGTTTTCGACGATTCCAAAATTGTTTTTCACTGTCGAATATCATCGAATATTATTTGTTTTCGTCGCTTTCAAAAATTTTCACCGGTAATTGTCATTTATTCTTGTCAATTAAATCTTTTTTACTTTCGTTTGTCATTCGTTTTTGTAGTTTTAAATTTTTCTTGTTTTATCGATTGCCATCTGTTTCTGTTCTCAATTTTTGTTACATTATCGATCGTCACTTGTTTCCGCCAACTAAAAAAAAAAAACACACAAGTAAATTGTTTTCTGTTTTTGTCAGTTTAAAAATTTTTCGCATTGTCGATTGTCATTTGTTTTCGTCGATTTCAAAATTGTTTTTCACTGTCGAATATCATCGAATATTATTTGTTTTCGTCGCTTTCAAAAATTTTCACTGGCGATTGTCATTTGTTCTTGTCGATTAAATTTTTTTTTTACTTTCGTTTGTCATTCGTTTTGTTCTCAATTTTTCTTGCTTTATCGATTGGCATCTGTTTCCGCCGATTAAAAAAAGAAGGCACTGCGAATCGTTTTTCGCATTGTCGATTATCATTTCTTTTTGACGATCAAAATTTTTTTATCACCGTCATCTGTCATTCGGTTTCGTAGTTTTCAATTTTTTTCTTTGCATTTCGATTGTCAACCGTTTCTGTCGAATTATATTTAAAAAAAAAATCCCATTAATTTTTTTCCGTCTTTGTAAATTTATAAATTTTTCGCATTGTCAATTGTCATTTGTTTTCGTCGATTTCAATTTTTTTTCACTTTCGTTTGTCATTTGTTTTTGTAGTTCCCAATTTTTCTTGCTTCGTCGATTGGCATCTGTTTCCGCCGATTAAAAAAAATGCACTGCGAATTGTTTTTCGCATTGTCGATTATCATTTCTTTTTGTCGATTAAAATTTTTTTATCACTGTTATCCCTTCATTCGGTTTCGTAGTTTTCATTTTTTTTTTCTTTGCATTATCGATTGTCAAATGTTTCTGTCGAATTATATTTAAAAAAAAAATTCCCATGAATTGTTTTCCGTCTTTGTAAATTTATAAATCTTTCGCATTGTCAATTGTCATTTTTTTTGACGTTTTCTTTTTTTTCTTCCACTGTCGATTGTCATTTGTTTTTGGAGTTTCTTTTTTCACTGTCGCGTGTCATTTGTTTTCAAACTTCAATTATACCGTTCGTCTTTCATCAAAAAATTAAAACGATTGATGAACTATTCAATCGAAAGTATCAATGTGTGATGTTTGTTTCTGTTTCTAGGTCGCATGCAAGTCACAGTTTGTATTTTCTCGCCTTGTGGCTGACTTATTATTTTAATTATTCATGATCACCTGAAATCATTCGAGGATTTACTTCCCTTATATTTTCTGCAATTTTTACGAGTGTTTCCCCCAACAAATAGTGCCACAGTATTCCACGGTGTATTTCGGTTTTACTATGTTGTTTTCCCGGCGGGAACTCGTGTAAGTTCTGCAGCTGAGTGAAATGCATTTCGTGCCCTCATTTTGTTGTGCATCTCAAGAACTAGCCCGCTCGTTCTCTCGCAAAACGAAAGAATTTATTTATACTTATGTAGAGAACTTACGGCGCCGACGAAATCACTCCTTAAATATTTTATCCTCCGTTCGGGACCCACTTTGAAAATTAATTTGTTTTGCGAGTACATAATTGTTTGCCGCCCAAAAATTGTTTTCGACGTTTTAATATTTAATTTTTCCCGTGAACAAAAGCGCGGTAGATTCGATTGTTTATTATTCAGCGCAAAACATAGAAGTTTTAATGAAATACAACGACGGCTATTGAAATTATTACGTGCACAAAAATAACATGGGCTGGACGATGATAAAAATTGGTTTATAAGCGATGAAATATTTATATTTTAATTGTCAGATGCGGGCGCGTGTTGTTTTTTGCATTTATTACACATCACTAAACTAAAACGCAGGTGTAAATAAATGTGAATTAATAAAAGAAATTTCTAGTGAAAATCTGTATGTTTAATTATTTTTATTTTTTAATAGAAACTCAAGCTTTGTTTTGTGTTTTGGAAATGCGCAATTTAAAAGTTAATAATATAATGGCGCTGACATAAATATCGATTTAGCAATTTGTTAAATTGCCCGCACGGCCTAGGGCCCCATTGTGCGGGATGCATAAAAGAATTAAACAGTCTCCTGTTGGAAATTAATTTTGTTCGAATCACGTAAGCGACAGTTTTAAATAATGATCGCACTCGTCAGCGCCCGGTGATGAATTAAAAAAATTAAAATGCTGAAAACGACAGGGAACTTAAAAAAATATTTTTTAATTAACAGGCCGTCCCTGCCTTATTATTTAATAAGAAAATCTGCATTTAGAAGTTTGCAAATCAAATTACAGGATGTCCCACTTGTATTCTGTATGTATTCTAGCATTAAGACAGTAATAATAAAAGACTATCAACGAAAAACAAACAAAATAATAATTAACAGATGACGCGCCAGAAAATGTAATAACAAGAAGCTTACATAGATGGCGCCATGGAGGAATAACAGTAAAGTTCTACTAATACTCCTAATTAAATGCCATCAATGATTAAGTTAATAAAAATTAAAAACTAAATACAACGTAGAAACTAAAAACATTATTGAACTTATTCATCCAAAAAAAATAAATAAATAAAAGAAAAACTCTATTTATGTTTATGTAAAATACAGGGTGTCTCACCTGCATTTCACAGTGATCTGTGAAGGGAAAGAAATAAAAGAAACGATCAGTAATTAGAAAAGATACCAAACAGTGACTTACGGATATGATGTGTAATCAAATAGTGACCCAGAAACATAAAAACACTAAAATAGAGATTCACTTATATAAAAAGTGATCAAACAGTGATACGCAGATACAGTTACGATAACACAGTGATCTGCAAGTATAATACCACGTAAATAGTGATCGGGAAACAAAAAAAAAACGAACAACTAGTAAGCTACCAGTACAGAAAATAGCAAGTAGTAAAAACAGTGTGTGTTGAAGTAGTGATCTACAATTAGGAGTGTTTTGTGCTTAGAGAATATGGCCAGGCAATGATTCGCAGGTATAGACATAATCTCATAGTGACCTGGAAATAGAAGGAACAACAAATAGTGATCAGCAAATGGGAATAAAAAAATGATCCACTAATAAGTTGCAAGTTTATAAAATACCAAGCAGATTTGTAGACATGGCGTGCAATTAAACATGATTTACGAACAGAAAAATAGTCAAACAATGAATCACAGCTACAGTGAAAAACATACAGTGATCAGTGAATGGAAAGAACAGTGATCAGCAAAGCAGAAAAAAGTACTAACTGTGATTTGCAGGTATGGTATGTGATCAAATAGTTTTTGAAACACATGAAACATAAAAAAAGAGTCAAACGGTGATTTTTGTATATTAAAAGTGACCAAACAGTGATACAGAGATATCCTTATTTCACTCAGCGCTCTCTAAGTAAAATAAACAAAGGAATAGTGTACAGCAAACAGAAAATCGAACAAGTAGTTAGTAAGCTACAAGTAGAGAATAGTGATTAGAAAATGTGACGATTCGCAGGCACAAAGAGAATTTCATAGTGATATGCATATAGAAGAAACAAGCAAGCAGTAATGAGCAAATGAAAAAAGAAACAATAACTCACAGATGCAGCGAAAATCATAGTGGTCTAGAAGTAGAGGGACATTCAAACAATGACTCTTGCATGTAAAAAGTTACCAAACAGTGATACGCAAGATAACACAATTATCTATAAGTAACATAAACATATGAATGGTTATCAACAACCAGAAAAATGACGAAATAGTGACTTGTAAATACAATGTGGAATAGACTAGTGATCTACAATTAGGAAAATAATTACGTAGTACTTTGCGTATGGAAAAGTGACCAAGCAATGATTTGCAGGTATTGAGGGAATCTTATAGTGATCTGAAAATAGAAGAAACAACCAAACAATGAACAATCACATAGTGACTTGTGTATAGAGAACATGAACAAACAATGATTCGCAGACATAGAAATAATTTCATAGTGACTGCATACAGAAGAAACAACCAAACAGTGATCAACAATTAAAGAAAAAACAATAAATCGCGGATACAGTGAAAATCATAGTGATCTAGAAATAGAAGAACCGTCAAACAATGATTCCTGACATAAAAAAGTGATCAAATAGTGATATGAAGATATAATCAAGATAGCACAGTACAGTAAACATAACCAAGTAGAAAAAATACCAAATAGTGACATTTAGATTCAGGGTACGATAAAATAGTGATCTAACAATTAGTGAAACAATCACATAGTGACTTGTGTACAGAGAATATGACTAGACAATGATTCGCAGGTATAAAGAGAATGTCATAGTGATCTGCAAATAGAAAAAACAACTCAATAGTGATCCGCAAATAAAAAACAAAATAATCACATAATAAGTGGCAAGTACAGAAAATTACCAAACAAACGTGTAGATACAGTATGCAATCAAACAGAAACAGTGAAGACCCTACAATGATCTGTGAATGGATAGAACAGAGATCAGTAAATAAAAGAAACGACTAAGTAGTCAGCCACAAGTGGAAGAAACAATAAACAATGACTTGCAGGTACGGTTTGCAATCAAATAGTGACTTACAAACAGGAAAAAACTGTTAAACAGTCATTCTTGTATTTAAAAAGTGACTAAACAGTGATGCGCAGTTACAATTAGTGTCGTAAAAAATAGCGACTAGTAACAGTGATCAGAAATTGAAAGAGGAACCATCAATTAATAAGTCGCAAATACAGAAAATACCAGACTTGTAGACAGTGACTTACAAATAGATAGAGAATCAAGCATTGATTTTCAGATATAGTGAAAATCATACAGTAAACTGTGAATGGAAAAAAAAGTGATCAGCAAATGAAAGAAACGACTGAGTAGTTAGTCATCAGTAGAAAAAATACGAAACACTGACTTGCAGATACAGTATGTGTTTGATTTGTCTTGTAAAATTATTGATGAACCTTTTTTTATTGTAATAGTCATTTATAAGCAAAAAATCAATATCAATGGAAAAATATATATTTATTAATCGTGATAAATTGGTTAGTATAAACAAAACTATGAATACTTAACATATGCAACAATGAACACCATATATTACGGTTACATTTTTTTGTTTATCTGAACTACACTCCATCACAAATAATCCTAGAGGTAGCAAACCTGTAAATGCATCGGTATCACTAGCTGTGAGAGCATCTCCGGAGAATTCATAAACAACAATCCACCGACATCTTGTAGCTATTAATTGTTTAATACAGCACACTGGTATTACATTTTTAATTGTAAATTTTACTGGGCAGTACATCTTAAATACTGTTCTCGCGTGGGTTGTTGAATTGGTGGAAGTTGCAACGCATCCAATCATGAATTGAAATATACCTGAAAATACATAATTTTCAAAAAATTGCCATTAAAATATTCAAATAGATTTACCCTGTGGTAAGTTCGGGTACATGTCGAGGCTTAGTCTCTTCGGTTCGTCCATGCTTTAGAGAATCGCGGGATAAACAACTAATGAACTGTAAAATCGATTTTTATAATTTACGCACATAGTTTACATAAACAAAACACAACCATAACCGCTAAATACAAGAAATAATTTATTTTTAACTTACCCACAGCTGGTCACAGTGTCTAATGGCATAGGCTATGCGCACTTGCACAATTTATGAATAATTTCAGATTAGTTAAGACCTTGCGTCAAAAGAGTGCGTCGCGGTGTTATAAAGATGGTATCTGTTCTATCAATGAATCTACCCGTAGCGATGTACAGGGTGGGCCAAATTCGACACTTTTAATAGGAAACACCTATTTTTAGAAGAGTTAAACAAAAACTGACCTCGGTCCCTGGAGCTCGATTTTTAAGACAAAGTTAATGGTGAAAACCGCATTTCGATATCTTGTACCGCTTAGGAGCTACAGGGCGTTTCTCAAAATTGTACGATTTCTAAAAACCTTCATAACTTTTTTGTTTATGAAAATTTTTGAGTTCTGTAAAAACTTCTTTAAGGCACTTTTTCATGCAGAATTCATTGCTCTAAATTATTTTTTTCTAAACTGCTCAATATTTGAGATATTAGTAAGAACTTTGATTTTTTATATGAAACACCCTATATATTTTTAAGTTTTTGAAAAGAGTATAAAATTTCATTCATATAAATATAAAACACTTGATATTTTATTCAAATAGTTTGTGAAATATAGAACTTCAAAGTTTTAATCAAAAATTTAATTGTTTTTACAGCATTGAAGTAGGCTATGGATGACGATAACTAAGCGATTTAACTTTTTGTAACTTCCTAGTAGGCCGCCATCAAAATTTGACGCAATCTCTTACAGTAATTGCATTTCTCTTGAATTTTACTATCTCTATAAAATAGACTTAGGGAGATAATTAAACTTGTATGAAAACTACGAGAAATACGACATGTTATAATATTTATACCAACCCAAGACTTCACGAAGTGCCTTTAACTTGTAAGTGTATGTGTGTACTGAAGATGATAGCGTAACTGCCGAAATACGTATCTACGGATACAATCTATTTTAATTTATATTTAAGGATATAAAATTTTTTGATTTATATTTACTTTTTCGATTTGTTATTTCTAAATCACTGCCTTCTTTACTAATATTAAATGTTAAAGTGTTTTATAATTGGCAAAAATTCAGAAGCAGCGATTAATCTTTACTATGAGTGGTATCCTGAAAGATGCAATCCTTCAGAGATATATTCTTGAGATTTAAAAACAATTTAATAAATTTTTAGTCATTTAAACTGATAAATACTAAAAATTATGAATCTCAAAACGGAAATAAAGAATTAGAGAAGATCATAATTTTGGGAGAAATTGAAAATGGCCGACGCCAGTTGGAGCAAACATCTTCGCAAGAACTTCTACAATACGAATTTTAAAGAAACAAAGATTCTGACCTTATTGAATAAGAAAAATGCATCACTACCAGTCCTTGAATTGGTGATGTCAGCAGGAACCACAACAAAACGGAATCGTTTATGTTTAGTACAAAATGGCCGACAATTTGATACTTTATGTAATTTTTGCGCAATTTCGATTACATTAGTATTTATTCGTTATAACTTCGTTATATTTATTAAAATTAAAGTAATATTTTTTATATCATCATCCACAGCCTACTTGAATGCTGCAATAACCATCAAAATTTTAATTAAAACATGAAAACTCTACAACTCAAAAATCTTTTGAATAAAATATAAAGTGTTTTATATTTTTGTCAATAGAATTTTATGCTCTTTTCAGAAATGTAAAAATATATAGGGTGTTCCATAAAAAAAATCAAAGTTCTAGCTAATATCTCAAATATTGAGCACTTTGAAAAAAAATAACTTGGACCAGTGAATTCTGCATGAAAATGTATCTTAAAGAAGTCTTTACAGAAATCAAAAATTTTCATGAACAAAAAAGTTATGAAGGTTTTTAAAAACAGTAGAATTTTGAAAAACGCCCTGTAGCTCCTAAACGGTACAAGATATCGAAATGCGGTCTTCACCGTTAATTTTGTCTTAAAAATCGAGCTCCAGGGACCGAGGTCAGTTTTTGTCTAACTCGTCTAAAAATAGGAGTTTCCTATTAAAAGTGTCGAATTTGGCCCACCCTGTACATTACCGGTCGGTAAGTTAACGGTTGATACCACCACACGTTGACAGTAAATAATTTATATTGTAATATTTAGTTGTTACGTTGATTTTTCTACATCGTAGTTAAGAATTTTACGTCTTGTTTATTTGTTATATATATTCTAATTTTGCTATTGTTATTTTCATCCTACTATCCTGTGCTCTAAAGTTTCTTCCTAGTGGCATCGACCCAAAATCTCCTGTATTGTTAGAATGTATTTTTGTTTTCATTTTACCATTTTGTAGTTTAGGAATCAACAAAAAGATTTCATTATAATTTTAGAAATTATAAGTATAAGTATAAATTAAGAAAAAAAATTATTTTACGAAAGTAGTTCAATGAAATCTATATATATTTATGCCATTGTAATCAGCTCACTGCGGTGCATCCAAATATCTAAAAATATATAGGTGTTCCATTTAAAAAAAAATGGTTTCCACGAACCGCCAGTTTTCTGATCACTCTGTATAATTGAAAATGATTTTACAATATGCCGCGTATTGTCTAGTATAAATTTCTTTATCGATTTTTTTCTTAATTTTTTTGCCCTAGGCCACCCTGTACATATAGTTAATATAATATTGTTTGTGAAAATATAAGGTGTGTTATTTAAGTTTAATAGATTAATATTTATATTGGTATACAATTTGATTTCGGCTTCAGAAAAAATCCATTTTTTTATGGCATTATTCAATAAACTTCACACAAAATTTTTGTGATTTATTTTTAATTTCCATATTTAATGTTTATGATTGGAAATAATTTCTCTTTCATAATTTGATACCCAATAATATAATTAAACAAAGTATTCATTTTATCTATACAGGGTTACAACTAATTAAAGGCTCACCATGGGGATCTCGTAAACTATATGAGATACAAAGACGGTTAAATTACAAGAAAGTTACGCTATTTTGGGGTCTATAAAAATGTGCAAAGAAATCTCTTCTATCTTTATTCATTATCGAAATATCTTCAAAAAACTGAGAACTCTCAATTTCGAAAATCTTGAATTTCTTGTTCATTTATCAAGATAGAGTCACAAAATTCTGTAATTTTATATTAAATTCAATGGACAATCTAATACAGTCAGAATAAATAGGTTAGGATTCACAATTTCACAGATACAACTGTCAACTGTTTTTTTTTACGGCCGCTATCTTAGATTTTCGTCACGTGATGCAAAAATAAAATCTGTATACGACGATATGACACACTTATGCTTTTGTTTTAAAAACAAAATATGAAATTACTAAGAAATATTTTAGAAAATTTTAATTTAGTAGGCGGGTAGGCGGGTAGGCGGGTAGGAGAGATAGACCCTCCAGAAATGGTAGAAAGAGCAGTGACAAATATTCAACACAGAGTAACGCAATGCATTGCCAAAAATGGCGTTCATATTTAATTTTCTTAGTATACATAAGTTACGTTTTATTATTCTGCACACTCTTTGTTTATAAATATGTAATACGTACTATAATTGAATAAGATTTGTTGATTTAATAATAATTTTAGTTCTTAATATTTGTAAACATCCACCTACCAGATAAAATTTTCTAAAATATTTCTTAGTAATTTCAAATTTTGTTTTTAAAACAAAAGCATAAGTGTGTCATATCGTCGTATACAGATTTTATTTTTGCATCACATGGTACGAAAATCTAAGATAGCGGCCGTAAAAAAAAACAGTTGACAGTTGTATCTGTGAAATTGTGAATCCTAACCTATTTATTCTGACTGTATTAGATTGTCCATTGAATTTAATATAAAATTACAGAATTTTGTGACTCTATCTTGATAAATGAACAAGATATTCAAGATTTTCGAAATTGAGAGTTCTCAGTTTTTTGAAGATATTTCGGTAATGAATAAAGATAGAAGAGATTTCTTTGCACATTTTTATAGACCCCAAAATAGCGTAACTTTCTTGTAATTTAACCGTCTTTGTATCTCATATAGTTTACGAGATCCCCATGGTGAGCCTTTAATTAGTTGTAACCCTGTATAGTTTTATTACGTTTTATGTTCACGGTTACGTAACGTTCAATGTTCACGATTTCGTTACGTTCTATGTTTCATGTTTACGTTCGCTTTAGGATGCTTTCCTAATAGTAATACATAAAGTATATGACAACAAATATAAATGAGTATAAAATTAGAGTAAAATTTGTAAATATAACTATTTATACTCGTTCACAAATTGGTGGCGATTAAATAATGTCAATTTTTTTATCTAATTTTGAGGTGTGAACGATGTGATATGCTAATAATTTTTTATAAGATAATTGTTCTAAATTAAGGGAGAATATGGGCGTTTATATTCGTTCACAATTTGGTGGTGATTAAATAAATTCAATTTTTTATGCAATTTTAGCTTGTGAACGAGCAAAATTGTGACTGTAAATTTATGGATAAAATTTGGTATAAATGTTTTAAAATATAGCTATTTTTATGCATTTTCAAAAGAATTACTGATGTTTTAACGCAAATCTTTGTACCGTTTGTGGACTGTTAAATTGGTAAGCACTATAAGTAGTTTTGATCTCAAAAAGAGGAGAATAAAGCTAAATATAGTTGTTCACAAATTGGTGGTCCAGAACCGGCGTATATTAGACTACTATACTTTATCATGGGTAGTACAGCTATACTGAATTATGGTTGAACCTTAAAATATATAGTTTTCCACAATGAACTGATGAGTTCACGAGTACAAATGGTCTTTTTTATGACTTTTTATTAAAAATTGGGTAAATTATAGATAAATTATATAAAATCAAGTGATTTTTATCTAAATATGACCATAAACTGTTTCGCGAGCCAGAACCCGCAGTTTATATACTACTCTCTTCTCCTTTGTTAAGGTTATGTTGATTTCCCTCTCCATTAATTCGAACAGCAGGGCGCAAGATACATAATTTATCGGCAGATCTCACCGTATCATATATATCCGTCAATTTTTCTTTTTTTAATCCCCCGCGTGCGCGCCTAAAAATACGAATATTATTCAGGACCCGGCTGGCAAAAAAAAAAAGGAAGGAGGAAACAGAAGGGCGGCAATTTTTCACCAAGATTGATAGGGCGGAGCGCTTTGAAAATCGTGCAATAATAAATTTTCCCCGCGAAAGTATCCGTGTACATGATATTTTAATACAAATGGCTGGCGATATTTTTCTCTCCCTCAACAGGTCCGTCGATACGTCGTCGGACGCAAAGAACTCCTTTTCCTCCATTTTTGCCGCCCCCGACGTAAATTATGCACAACTACGCCCTGCATAAAGTTCGCGCGAGGTCCCGCACTAATGAAAATAAATTCGTTAGAGCGCGAGGTATTTCCACTACGTTTTAATTTAAATGCGGAATTTAAGTAAATAAAATTAAGCGCGTTCGTGTTCTACCTTTGTCTTTGGATTTATAGCGACTGCTGTCATTTTTATTTTTAACACAGCGTTGTTATTACGGAGATTCATAATTTTCATCGTGATGGTTTTATGCGGGGCCTGCGTTTTCTTCTTCTTCTTTTTTTTTGCCGACTTTGAATTATTTTCGAAAGTTTTCGCGTTATGCAGGGGCCATAAGTTTCAGCAGCTAGTTGAAACTTTTAGTATGTATTAAAATGGTGTGCCGACACCCGGAAAGGAACATTTCTTTTCTATGTAGATTTCCTTTGCAAAATTCACGTGCTCATTAACAATCCTTATTTTGTCTTTTCCATTTTGACATTTACGATATTCTCTGGTTCTTGCCTAAATCTACAATTCTTTTTTTATTTGTTAAATCCACGACCTACTAGGTTTCACGAGTCAGGGCAATATTTTATTTAACGCAAGTCACTCCCGCTTTGGCGTTACTTACCCAAACAAAAAACACCATAAATAACGAAAGACAAAATCGAACCATTTCAGCAAGAAAATACAACCGGACTTGTTATAAACCACGTAAATTTGACATTAATAATTGAAAATGACGTTCCGGATATAATTCGCTTCCGATTTCTTGGGTAAGTGACGCCAGCGTAGGAACACTTGAACTAATAAATTGCGCAAGCCAGATTGCCACAATATCTCGTGAAATCTAGTAGGTCGTGGTTGTCTTCCTCGGTTAGAAATTATGATTAACGAAAATCTTAACAGATGACGCCAGCAACTTCAAAAATAAAAATTTACATAGATAGCGTTAGCGAAATTCCTATAATTTATGATTGAAAATTAAAAGTAGTAAAAACATAGGTTTAAGGGAATTTCTTAACAGGTGGCGCTATAAGTAGTATAGCTAACGGGATACTGGGACACTTTTGGTCTCAAAAAAAATTGCGGACGGCGCGTGTTCATCTGCAGTGACCATCGTTTACCCTTCTAGGGGGGTTGTTTCTTGTGCTGAAGAAGAAACCCTTAATTTTTTTTTTTTTGTAATTTAAGAAGTGTCGATAGTCTGTAGCCTTAACGATGTTGATGTGTGTCGTTCAAGGTCATCCCCTTTAATTCTTGCATCTGAAGAAAAATTCCATTAAAAACCACCCTCTGGTAACACGACGTCATTGTCAACAATCCTTCAGATGCAAGAATTAAAGGGGGTGACCTTGAACGACACATACATCCCCATGGTCAGACGAGGGATCAGGAAACTGATAAGACGCTTCGTTATTTCACGCTTGTTTTAATAAAAATATAACAGTTACACTTCTTTTTATCTAAAAAGATGGGATTCACGTGTTACATGATGAAGTACTTGCTATAGTTTCAGTTTCATTAACATCATCAGTCACCAGAATCTGCGTCATTAAAATTACAAATACAAAATTCTAATACTAATTCCTACAATAATAACAATCAAGGTCACGTGCTACACATATTCTTTCCTCAAGCACCTCCACGTTGTAGAATAGTGGAAAAAGTAAACAACGTCATTTATCTACCAATCAACACCAAATACATCGATGAAATCGTCATTAAAATACTAAAGCAAGATAAAAATTTGCTTAATTTTCAAGACGAAATCAGAACAATAAAACTTTATTTATTTAAAAAGGCGATTTATACGTGAAAGGTTTAATTTAAAGAAGCAGTTGAAGGACTTAACACTCGAAAATAAACAGTTTTTATTATCGCCGAGTTTTCAATTATTACAAGAAGAAGAAAATATGAGTTTCGGTATGTTAAACATTGGTGAACACGTTTTAACGGATAATTCTATTACAGTTAGTTTCGAATTCTAATATGTCTACAGTCCCCGATTTGAGCGTTTCGTTTTGTCGGCTACAATTGATCGCGATAAGCAGCACCAAATCATTAATTAAGACACGGTTCGCCTGCGGTTTTATAATAATAGGATTATTGAAACTGAGCGCACATTTCGTACAAGATAGCAAATTGATGTTTATCAAAATTTAAATTATCATACGGATAGACTTCGGAATTTAAATATAGTTTTAAGTTACAAATTGACTGACATCTTTTTTTCTAGTACTTTGAAAACCGACAATAACAAAACACGTTTCTCCAATTGACGTTCCACGTGTGTCTCATCGTTTGCTGCAGGAGAGGAAGTTCGTGTAGCTCCCTGTTTCTGAACGCGATCTCTTCCTTTTTCAATAAATCTGAGCAATTGTAATTTTTCGGCGTCAGCTACTTGAACATGAGGAATTTTCCATGGAATTTTTAAAAGATCTATTTTAGGTTTTTCGTGGTAATTGTCGCATTAAAATCTGGAGAACTTCGAATGAGCAGTCGTACATTCACTAAATTTTTTTTATAATCTTCACAAAATCCGAGTGTAATCTTCAACGGAACGCAAGCACGAAAATTTCCTGCCAAATCGGTGACTATAGGATTTTCAAGATGATTCCAACCGGCATTGTTATACCGTGTGCAGTCATTGCGCGTAAAAGAAATGTATCCCTTTATCATTGATGTTATGCCGTTAAAACGTGTTCACCAATGTTTAACGTACCGAAACTCATATTTTCTTCTTCTAATAATAATTGAAAACCCGACGATAATAAAAACTGTTTATTTTCGGGTGTTAATACCTTCAACTGCTTCTTTAAACTAAACCTTTCACGCATAAATCGTCTTTTTTTAATTCCTAAAGAGAAAAATATTGTATGGAAACACCATTTTCTTTTCACTTTAACTCTTTTAAATGTAATCTTATTGTTCTGATTTCGTTTTAAAAATTAACTAAATTTTTATCCTGGTTTACTATTTTAGTGACAATTTCATCGATGTATTTGGTGTTGATTGGTAGATAAATGACGTTGTTTACTTTTCCCAATATTCTATAATGTGGAGGTGCTTGAGGAAAGAATATATGTAGCACGTGATTTTGATTATTATTATTGTAGGAATTAGTATTAGAATTTTGTATATGTAATTATAATGACTCAGATTCTGATGACTGATGATGTTAATGAAACTGAACCTATAGCAAGTACTTCATCATGTATCACGTTAATCCCATCTTTTAAATAAAAAAAAAGTAACTGTTATATTTATATTAAAACAAGCATGAAATAAAATATTAGATTCTAACAAAGCGTCTTATCAGTTTCCTGATCCCTCGTCTGACCTAGCGTCTCTCTCTCTCTTATCTGACCCCCATTTGCGTTCGAACATATATTCCTAAAATCTATAAATTTACATTTTTTAATCATTAAGAATTAAAAAAAAGACACTCTCAGATATCATTTCTCTTAAAATAGGTATCACAGGAATTTAGTCAAAACCTGCAAAACGCGACGCGTTTAAGAAATCAGGTGCGTTCAAAAAAATCCGTTATCAAGAAGGCTCTGAACTTGTTTTTATTTTATGACGGCACGTCGTAGCTTAGTACGTATGTTGAAATGGTGATGTTAGGAAAGTATGGTATCTCCACTCCCAATATTTTACACGCAAAATCATTCAACCCGTAGCAACAGAAGTTCATGGTCTAGTTCGAAAACTCTCCGCTAGATGGAGAACTAAAGAATAGAGGCCTGCGCATATTTTGTCCTTTTCTTGGCATCATTTATTTGACACATATTGACGTTTGACGACTTTCACTTTTGAAATAGTGGTAAAACTTACCAGTCGCTTGTGAAAGGTTTACAAAGAAGTGATCTAGTTGAATTTTTTTTCAAATATTTGTCTGAAATATGTTTATTTCCGACAAAACCGGTTGCTGGAATTGGTTTCCCAAAAAAGATTCCCCATGCTTCACGTTCTTTTTTACTCTGAAATGACCCAATTTTTAAATTAAAAAGAACGATTTGAAAGAAATTTACCTTGGGTACAGCAAATATATTAAATCTTGCTTATCTCTTTTAGATTGTATACATAGATAACAATATCTTGGCATTGTCAAAATAAGGAGCAACAACAAATTTGAACAAGACACAACAACAAAACTTTTTAAAGAATTACGAACAAGAAAAACGACAAAACTTTACAAGAATTAAGAACAAGAAACAACAGCAACACTTTACGACTCTTGATTACAGTTTGATTACGCACAATTACGACCAAGAATAAATTTGATTTGAAATTTTTTTTGACATTTATTGCAGTAGGTATTAGGTATTAGGTTTCTGTAGCAGTGTCAGTGTCATCTACCGGCAAATCATTGAAGCAAACCGTGAGATTGCGGTTCGTTTTAGCTTAAAACAAATGAACAGAGTGCAAACACCAGAGTTTCCTAACATCACCGTTGAAACCTTCGAAGCATTTGTAATAAAATAAATGTTTTATTTCATTAATTAAGTTTTATAATCCATTTTGTAGAAAATTGTAATTAAATGAAAATAAAAAGTTAGGTTATGTTTATAATAATCGTATAGTTACGACGTGACTTTGCAAAATTTGCATTTGACATAAGCCTATTTGATAACGGTTTTTATTGAACGCACTTTACCACTCGTACGAGAAGAGTACAATGGTCAGAGCGCAAGACTCACTAAGCGACCTTGAAAGCCTCTGACGACTTCTTCGACCCTCTGATCATTGTCGACATACCGAAGGCTTACTTCTTCAGCGTCACCCCGGATTACCTTCAACGGTGGTACAGGACGCAAGCCTCTTATCATTGACGACCTCTTCGACCCTCTGGTCACTGTCGACACATGCAAGAACCACCAGGGGTTACTTCTTCAGCAGTAAAACCTTTTGAAGGTCATCCCCTAAAATAGGGGATGACCTTCAAAAGGCGGTCACTTCGGATGGCACTTCGATCCTGTTCTAGGATCCCGCCAGCTATACTACTCTGGAGTTTTGTATAACGTCTCAAATACAGATGAAAAGTATTAAAAATATATAGTTAAAGCAATTCTTAACAGATGGCGCTGTAAAATGTGATAAAAACTAGCTTGCCTAGGCACTGTTGCCAGATTGGACAAAATTTCGCCAACTAGACATTTGGCAATTGTTGAATTAAAAAGGAAAACATTGCGATTTTGTTTTTCGCGTGGCCATTGTTTCTTGAAAAACGTTCTTCATGTTTTTATGAAATTTTAAAAACATTTCATTCTATTATTTCACAAGCTATTTTTATTCTTTTTTTGGAATTTCATATTTATTTTTTTTAATTAAAATTATTATTTGTTCAATTACTTATGCGTCATTAAATTTTAGTAAATAAATTGTATCTTTTTTTCAATTTTGTTTTACTTCGTTTGATTTTATTTAAAACAGCAAATTTTTATTCTTCAATTCACAATAAAGTTTAATTTTTTTGACCTTTTTTTAAAAAACGTTTGCCTTTTGTTTCTGATGCACAAATTATGATGAACGAAACTCCTAACAGATGACGCCAGCAAATTTAAAAATAAAAATTTACATTCACAGATGGCGTTAGCGAATCTCCAATTATTTTTGATTGAAAATAAAATTTTCAAATAGAGGAGAAAAGTATTAAAAAAATATGGTTACAGGAATTCGTAACAGATGGCGCTACAAAATGTAATGGAAAAAGTGGTTCGCCTAGCCAGTGTTGCCAGATTGGGCCAAATTTCGCCAACTGGACTTATTTTTGTATCAAATTTGGCGTTTTCCATACAATTTGGGTTACTTTTTCTTACTTGAATTTCTTTTTAAAATATTTAAATGCGTCACGTAAGCATTTGTTTTTTTTTTTTTTTGTAAAATCGTCACAGAATAGATTGCTTTCTTCTCGACAAGCGCGATTTAACATTTTTCCGAAAAATCGGAAATGAATTAATATCCTGTCTTCGAAGAGACTAAAAAAAAAAGACAGACTGAAATATAACGAGTGTTCAGGTGAAAAGTGCATTTTTAATGACTTTCTAAATCGATTGACGTTTTACAGATAACAGTTGTCAAACAGTTGCAGTGTTTTGTTTATAACCTAAAGTGACCTAACCAAAAGTGAAGAGAAAGAAGATAAGATGACTTTCTAACCGATTGACGTTTTATAGTTGTCAAACAGTTGTAGTGTTTTGTTTTATAAGCTGACGTGACATAACCTAAAGGGCCAATTACATTGTTTAATTCAAAACTTACTTCACAATGTTATAAAAAGTTTAAAAACCAGCAACATTCCTTCACGCATAGCTAATACGTATTTCGATTGCAAGTCGTATCATCATCCGCATTAAAATGACAACTGACAATCAATTTGATGCTAAAGACGAATCTCGCATTTTTTTTGTTATTTGTTAGTGTTTCTTTATTGCCTCAATTTTGGCAAATTGCAATTGACATGAGAAATAGCTTCGCGTTATTACTTTCTTAAAATAAAGCATTTTTATTTTTGAGTATTTCTTACTTTTGGCGTAATTCATGAGTAAATGAGATAATATTTGGTGACTTTTAATAAAATCTGGTGATTTTTATGCCAATTCTTTTATTTTCTTAATCTGCCTGAAGCAAATCGATAGGATTAATGGCAGGCGAAGATGCAAAGGGTGAAAAGCAAGATGATATGATGACAAACAAAAAAAAGAGACACACAACAAACACGTGTACGTGCAAAAATAATAGTCTTTGTAACTTGTCAACTGATGTAATACGATTTATTAACGACTTCAAAGAACAATTTATAATCCAACAATTAATGCCGAGATATTTATTACGACCATGAAACAGTGCTACCGCCTCCGGCGAACATCTGCATGTGACCAATTGAAATTGGCCACAAAGCCAGTACACTCAAACAAACATGAATCCATTAACTCAGTTTATGCACGCACAGATAAGGCACAGCCTGTATCTGTCGGGCGAATGCACGCCAGATAACCGAAGTATAATTAATTTTCGAAACTTGAGATGGCCGCTCGGTTTCCACCAATACACAATTACTCATATTACGTCCTTTTAATCGCTACCCAATTTATTATCATCAATTACTTTCCACATTAAAATTTAATATAACACAAAGTGATCAAAAATAAATTGATACAGGGTGACTAAAAAAAAAAAAACAAAAGCAATTGATTAAGCGTTTTCACACACTCATCAAAACAACTTTTTATTGCGTGTAATTTCGAAATTAACACTTCACTTTGACATCTGTCAAATTAATTGTTCATTCCTCATGAAAAAAAATTACGATGGAAAGTGATAAGCTTTTGGTTTCGACGAAATCAATTTGACGATACGACTTTTAATTCGTTTAGAGGTGGGAGGGGGGAGGCGCGAGAGCCCTTTGCGAACTCATCGACTCGACGTCGCCGCCCCAATTTACAATATCACCTTGCGGTTCAATCTTTCCTTTGTGATAGGTGCCCTAATGCATTTTTAATGTCGTTATAAGTAAGTGAAAATGTCGAAGGGAATGATTAAATTGTCAGAGGGCGCTTCAATTTTCGGACAGAAATTTTAATAAAAAGCTCGCGCGCGATAATGGGACGAACGATCCGTAAAGTTCAAAAGCGATAAAGTCGCCCACTTTCACTGATCTCAGATAAAATTTGCTCGATGCGATAAGCAAATATACAGGGTGAAACAAAAATACATCTCGATACAACATGTAGTCAGGGACGAGTGCGAACGAGGACACTTTTTAAAGCCAGTGTTGCCAATGTCAGCAATACTTTTCAACTCAAAATATATTGCAGTTTTTATTACCAAACGCGCTCAAAAACGTTTGGAGTTTGCGTTGGTTACGTAAACGTATGTCGGCGCTTTAGTGTTTACTTTAATTGACGTTTTCATATAAGACAAGACACCTCCTAACGTGGGAGTTTTTAAACGGTAAACTAACTGTTACCGAAATACGACGTATAGAACCATTAATTAAATAAATATAAAAAAATCCCATCACTTGTGACAGTTGATTGCGCCATTATAGTTACGAAATATCAACTGTCAAATGGGATTACGTATCGTTGAGAATGCGTTCAAAAACTTACACGTTTGGAGCTGGCGTTGATTACATAAAGTCTATCGGTGCTTCAGTCATAACTATCTAATCTCACTTACTTTATTTGACGTTTTTATAACATCTGAGCAATAAAAAATCAGATTGGAGTAGGCGGTGCTAAGAAAATATATGTCTGTGACTAATGCGGCGTCAGGCTGATCTGATAGTTCATGAATGTATTCGATTAATGAATTCAGTTAATCACAGACATACGTTTTCTTTGCACCGCCTACTCTAATCTGATTTTTTGTTGCTCACTTTTTATAAGAAAAGCCATCTCAAGTCATGTCCAACTCCAAAGTAGGTTCATTCTGTAAACTAAGTGTTACCGAAGTACGATGTATAGGAATCATTAATTTTAAAAACATTAAAAATTCCCGCCAACCGTGACAGTTATTGCACCATTGTAGTTACGAAATATCAACTGTCGAATGACATTATATATCGTTGAGGACGCGCTCAAAAACTTACACGTTTAGAGTTGGCGTTGGTTACGTAAACGTATGTCGGTGCATTAGTCATAACTAACTGATTTGCTTATTTGAGGTTTTTACATAAGAAAAGATATCTCAAGTTATAGCTAACTCCAAACGTGGGAGTTTTTGAATGCAATTTATTCTCTAAAGTAAGTGTTACTAAAGTACGACGTATAGAACCATAAAATTTTAAAAATTGTCGCCAATTGTGACAGTTGACCGCGTCACTATAGGTACGAAATGTCAATTGTCAAATGGGATTATATGTCGTTGAGAAAGTGAAGATTTTGTCGTTACTGACCTTATTAAATACACAGTTTTCATATTTATTTTTATTTAAAAAAAATGATGATTATTTAAAAAACAATATTTTTGAAAAAAAAAAACAAATTCGTTGTGGGCCACATGTTTGATTAAGGATGGAGGAGGAGCCCAAAAATAATTGAGTCTAAATATCTAACTGATAAATTAATATGCCCCGCCCCCCCCCTCCCAAGTAACGATTTCAAAAGTTTTTTTAAATCAAAATATAAATGTTTGGACACCCCCTTAGAGGGGAAATTTACCGTTGAATTTTTTGATTTAATTTATCATTTGTACTCCTCAGTACTTTTCTTGTTGCACGCAAAATGTACCCTTATATAGGGTGATTCAAAATTGTTTCCAGATATTTTCAGGGCAAACAGAACGTCAAAAAATAAGGTCACATTCTTATACAGTGACCGCCAAAAAGTTCGCACCATATGGGGAAATTTTTTATTTTTGATTTTTTTCAAAAACTTTTTACGCCAAAAATTTGTGCACGTTCGACAACCTAAAATAAGCAAAACAGATCTGGTGAGCAGTTTTTATTGTGGCCAAAAATGGCGCCCATTGAAAACACGAAAACTGAAAAATTGTTATAATTTTGAATTACTGCATATGTGAGAGGAATTTTTAGTAGGGCCTGATGGGCTTTTTCAAAATCTATCGTTCAGTATTCAAACAACATTTCCAACACCATAATATTTTGAAAAATAGAAGATTTTCCATTTTTGAAGTTTTCTTCGAGATTTGAAAATGTGAATGAGTATTCGGATATTTAACCCCTACGAATAGTCAGCTTATTCATTTTTTATCATAAAAATTATTTAAAAGAATCTAATTTGTTGTAGGGTTCTAATGTGTAGCACGAATAAAAAAATATGAGACGGTTTTTCACGTTTTTGGTGCAATGCAATGAAATTTTCTGTTGTCCTTTTTTATTCCGACATGGTACATTTCTAATAAACCCAATTTAACATAAATACACCAAAAATTACAAGAATTACAAAAAATATTTGATGGGACTTCATTAAAACGGTTAATACAAAATCGATATTTTTATGCTGTTTTTTGAGGTGGCCATGAAATATTTATTGTCAGAAAATAAAAAAAAACAATTGCAGAGTTCTTAATAATTATCAAGTTTTGTTTACATTTGAGACATCTTCGCTTATGAAATATGCCTGCCTCATTAACAACTCAAGAAAAAATTGAAACTGTTTTGATAGTCGGCGATAATTATAAATCGCATAGAGAAGCAGCTGAAATTTTTAATCAAGGACATCCTTACAAACATATTTCGCATACTACAGTTGGAAGAATTTTAAAAAAGTTTAAAGATTCAGGATCTGTTGAAAATTCTTTTAAAAAGCCACATAGCAACTGGATTACTAATGAAGACGCACAGATTGAAGTCATACAAAGCGTTATTGAAACTCCCAGAACTTCTGTATCGAATATAGCATGCAACTGTAACGTTTCAAAGACGTCTACAAGAAGAATTTTAAAGAAAAATAAATTCAAACCGTATAAACCAAAACTTATTCACACGTTGAAGGAACGAGATTTTAATGCACGTTTTTTCTTTAGTTTTTGGTTTCAAGGTCAATTGGAAGAGATCATTCGCCAAACATGTACTTTTTAGTGACGAATCCACTTTTTCTTCTAACGGTGTTGTAAGCTCACAAAATTGTCGGTGGTGGGCAGATGAAAATCCGCTTTTTACAGTGCAAGCACAAGACCAATATTCTTTCAAGACCAATGTTTGGTGCGGCATTTTGAATAATCAGATCATTGGACCATATTTTTTTAGAGAAAACCTTAACTCTGAGAGATTTTTAAATTTTTTGGAAAATGAATTTTTTGATGAGATTGAAAATTTACCGTTAAGAGTACGGAGGAATATGTTCTTTCAATTGGATGGTGCCCCTGCTCATAGCACACTTGATGTTCGGAACTTCTTAGATCAATTATTTCCTGACAGCTGGATAGGAAGATTTTCAAATATTCCATGGCCACCACGCTCACCTGATTTGACACCGTGTAATTTTTTCCTTTGGGGATATTTGAAAAATGAAGTTTACAAGCATCGTCCATTTAGGAACATTGATCAGCTGGAAGAAACCATAAGAAGATGTGCAAGATAAATTTCACCAATTTTTTTGAGAAATATGGCCCAGGAGTTGTATGATAGAACTGTCTTGTGCATAGAACGGGAAGGCGGTTATGTTGAATTGTAATGTTTTTTTTTTTTATAATCGGACATTATTCACAGTACTCACTATTGTCGACTGTTAAAATAATTTCAATCTTTTTTTGAGTTGATAATTTCAAATTCATTTGTTAATAATTATGTATTTGTTTAATGTATTTGTAGCCCATTTTAATAAATGAGAAGTAAACAACGTTGTAACATAACTTCAGTTTTTTTTTTAATTTTCTGACAGTAAATATTTCATGGCGACCTCAAAAAACAGCATAAAAATATCGATTTTGTATTAACCGATTTAATGAAGTCCCATCAAATATTTTTTGTAATTCTTGTAATTTTTGGTGTATTTATGTTAAATTGGGTTTATTAGAAATGTACCATGTCGGAATAAAAAAGGACAACAGAAAATTTCGTGCCAAAGAGGCATTGCACCAAAAACGTGAAAAACCGTCTTATATTTTTTTATTCGTGCTACACATTAGAACCCTACAACAAATTAGATTCTTTTAAATAATTTTTATGATAAAAAATGAATAAGCTGACTATTCGTAGGGGTTAAATATCCGAATACTCATTCACATTTTCAAATCTCGAAGAAAACTTCAAAAATGGAAAATCTTCTATTTTTCAAAATATTATGGTGTTGGAAATGTTGTTTGAATACTGAACGATAGATTTTGAAAAAGCCCATCAGGCCCTACTAAAAATTCCTCTCACATATGCAGTAATTCAAAATTATAACAATTTTTCAGTTTTCGTGTTTTCAATGGGCGCCATTTTTGGCCACAATAAAAACTGCTCACCAGATCTGTTTTGCTTATTTTAGGTTGTCGAACGTGCACAAATTTTTGGCGTAAAAAGTTTTTGAAAAAAATCAAAAATAAAAAATTTCCCCATATGGTGCGAACTTTTTGGCGGTCACTGTATATTTCTTTTCCAAAAAGTAAAAAATCACCACCCTAGAACTGCCATTACTACTAATTAAAAAGGAGGGAGGATCTATCAAATACGTTATATCAGCAGTTTGATATCTTATACCTGAATTTCAAGTATTATTTTGATAACTTAAAGCACCCAGAAGATGTCGCCAAAAAAAGCATTTCTTTTCAACCCTCTTTCATTGCTTGTAACTCAAGTATTATTTGTTCAACAATTTCGAATCAGCCTGTATATGCGACTGTACTGTTAAATATTTATTACATGATCGATTGTCTTTTGTTTCTTGTTTGCTTTTGACGAGGTACAGAAAAATACGAGAGATTACCGACATTAATTAATTTTATTTTTGGTTTAACGCAATCCAAACTTTCAGTGGTTTCGGTATTTTTTCCTTATTTATTAATTTTTTTAATGATCCCAAACGATCGCCTTTTGTTTCCCTCGCTTTCAAGAAACAAGAAAAAATGTTACAAACTTTCATTCGTTGATTTTCTAGAAACCAAATAATAACCGACAACTTTCAAATTCTCAATAAAATCGCAATTCACACAATTAAACTTTTTCATAAATACTTTGCCCCCTCCCTCTCCAATCCGAACGTTATTCTTTTTATAACGTATAATATTTATGTATATTTAAATTAACATGCAAAAGAATTTTAATTAATATAAATGCTTATTAGAAATATGCAGTGTGAATAAACCGAATGTATTTTTGTAAATACTTTTTAAAATACTCAATTGAAAATTAACTAGTTATTGTAAATAAATTATTTATATTTTTTTAAGATGTAAATAGGTAAAAATTAGGACGAGAATTGTAATATTAGAGTTATAAAAATTTCGGAAAATATTGAAAGTAGTGAAGGAAACTGTAAGTTACAGTAAGAAGTTGAGAGAGTCATCGAATGAGGGCGCTGTTTTTGCTTTCATCTGAAATTGTAACTCATAACTGGACTCAAGTGAATAATATTGTATACGGCGGTTTTGCGAGAAACTAATTAATTTGTGAAATTAATTATTTAAGCGATAATAAACGTGTGTTTTCCAGTGCAGCCGTTTAGGTATAATTGTACCGAATTCGGTATTTCTCTTTTAAAAATAGCCGTTTTCGGTACGAAATTGCAAATATTTGTTCTATACAGTTTTATCTATTATTATGCAATACTAGGTGACATCTAGCGATGAAAATAAAAGTCAAAGTTTCGGAAATTTTACTGATTACTATTAAGTACCCTTTCGGAGCCATGGCAACGCTCCGAAATGTCCGAATTCTGCTATTAACTAACTATATCTGTTCATAATCATTTAATTAATTTTTTAATTTCGTTTTACTTTACTCGAATTTTAATGTTTAAAGTTCAAAACAAGATTTAACTTTTTCAGCCTTTTTTAAGACGTTTGTCTTTTGTTTCTGATGTACAAATTATGGTTCACGTAAATCTTAACATATGACGTCAGCAAATTTGAAAATAAAATTATCATAGATGGCGTTCTTTTCGAAAAAATTTTCAAATACAGGAGAAAATTATTTAAATACGGTTAAAGGAATTCTTAACAGGTGCTGCTGGAAATGCAATAAAAAGAGAAAGTTTTAAATGACAAATGAGGCCTGTTTTATGGGTCTTTGTCTAGAAGTGTCTTTTTGCTAATTAGCAAATTATTTAGATTTTCCTAGAATAATTCAAAATTTCTTACGTTTTCGGTGCGTTTTTACGAAATTTACTACGTCTTGCAATTGACAATTGGTACACAATAAAATAATAATAATAATAATAATTAAAGTACGCTCGGCATTCAATCCAGCAGAAAAAGTGGCTTCAGGAATGTTTTCACAGATTTTGAAAAAATCATAAATAAAGAAGTTATGTTCGATTTTCGAAAATCGCAATTTTTAGTTTTTTTCCGATTGTGAAGAAACCTCGGATTTCTTCACTGCCGACGTTTCGTTCTCCGTTGCAGAAGAACTTCTTCAGGGCTGCTGCTACTGCTGCTGCTGTTGGTCTTGCGTTTGTCGTTGTAGACAACGACAAAAGCGAAGCAGCAGCAGTAGCAGCATCACCATCAACAGCAGCCCTGAAGAAGTTCTTCTGCAACGGAGAACGAAACGTCGGCAGTGAAGAAATCCGAGACACGCGGTTCCAACCGGAAGCCAAGAATTCAACAATGGACGACGGCCGCGGAAGTCTTCAAGTTAAATTGTGAAGAAACCGTTCAAGATATTTCAAATTTCTTAACGTATGATTAATGAGCATGAAATTTGTCAACCTTGCTTTCAATTAACCGATTCTCTATCTCTTATAATAAACGAGATCCCCATGCTGGCCCTCAATTTCAATCACCGTGTATATATATTTTGTCCCCTCTCCAAACCGAACGTCATTCTTTTTTTTTCAACGTTAGATATTTACAGTTAAAGTCGCGATATGGCACGGTCAGTTTTTGACCTAAAATTTCCTTGCAATCAAAATTGACTTGCAACAAATTTTTAATTATTATATTGCTATAATTATAAATATAGATTAGAAATATTTTCTAATTTTTATTAACTTTCCGTCGCTTTTCTAACCCTTTATTAGCGCTCCTTTAATTTAAAATAATTTCAAATTTTAAAAAGAATTGTATCAGCGCAGACGTATTTTATAACCACCTGTAGGTATGTACTTAACTAATTCATTCTTTGTATTTATTTGAACTGGTTGTTGCTTTTTTAAACAAAAAATCAAATTCCATAAAATTTTAAAAAGATTTCTAAAACAATAGTCGTTTGGGCCGCAGGTAATTTGATATTGAATAATTCGCCGGGTCGGTCCCCCGTGAATTTATTGCAATTAAACAAGTTTCGTATTACACAAAGCAAATCACGGACGCATCTGCAAATTAATTTTAATTTATGTCAGCGGCTTACCGCTAATTTTGCTTCGCTGCAAATATGAATGCCTTCAGTTACTAAGCGTTTTATTGATTGCAGGGTGACAGTCACGGGGTGAATAATTTATAATAATTATTATCTCCTGGGTTTCGCTGCTTAAAATTTACCAGCGACGGGCGTACGTAAATATTTAACGTGACTCACTTCTATTTACGTAAGGGGGGGAGAGTTAATGAAATTATATTTCGCCAGGGCAATAAAATCAGACTGCGAAGATATTTTCGAAGAAAATACAAATCAGATGTAACAAATCATTTTTTTTTTGTAGTTAATCAATAATTTGAATTTAATTTACGCGTCAAAAATTTTTATAAATATTTACAATATTATAATAATATACGGGGTGCAACCATATTTTTCTTGTAATTTTTTACGTAACATATTTTTATATACTTATAAAAGATATACTTAGCGCTTGAATTCTCCTCAAAAAAAAAAAAATAATGTATAAGCGGCCAATTTCACGCCGTAACAAAGACACACAAAGCAGCAGCACTTAAAACCGGCGCGGCGCAAAAAGCTCGCGGCCTTTGAAAGCTCACGTACCTACTACAACTACAGAACGCGTTCAAACTTTCACGTTTTGCGGCTTCAAACGAACTGAGCTTTCGAGAGCTTTTGGGTGAAACTACGCAGCCGTCTCGGTCGTTCTTCCGGGGGCGCGTAGCTCCGTCTCAGGCGGACGCGGGGGCATGCGTAAAAGCTCCCGCCAAACCCGATTCATTGACTCCTACGCCCACATTCCATTATTTTGCATCCAAATTTGCACTTACCGCTCGAGAATTATCGAATTCGCGTGTCCAAATTAGAAATTAAAGTCGCTGTAAATATTTCGCCCCCTTTGCGAACGGGGGCGAGAAGTACGCGGGGCGACGCCTATTCAGAGAGCAAAAGCACCGGAAAGGCAAACTTTTCGTACTTTTAAGCTCCGGCTCATTCAATAAGAACCTGCGGCTAATTTGACAACGCGGGGGGGCTTTTTTACCGAACCCTATTTATTCTGATAAATTATTTATTAACTTGGATGTTACTTTTCCGGAGCATATACATACTTGGGTGAAATTTAATTTTATCGCTACGTCGTATATCGGAAAGGTATAAAATCGGAGCTTTTATTGTCATCGACGTCGCTTCTCGTTTTATATGTGAACGAATAATACATACATAACAAGATTTATTTTGCTGTTTACTTTAGGACTTACAATCGCTTTTGTGTATGAACGAATAAGATATATATTTCAAGTTCTAAATTCAAAACAATTATAGTATTTTCACCTGTTTGCCAGATTAATGCCGAACAAGGGAAAATAAATCGGTCGCAGCCGCAGAGGACGTTATTAATGGCACGCGTAATTAAAATTTCAACTGAAATTAATTTATTACATAAGTTTAAGTGTGTCGCCGCGATAAATAAAATAAAAAGCACATTGAAAAAGGATTCCATGTTATCTGTAGTCGACAATAGAAATAACAATAAAAGCTAATATCAAACCTTTTATTGTTCAGGATAGAAAGTGCTACCAGTTTGGAATAATAAACTCATATTGCTTGTACTTAAAAAGAAATTATTTTTAAATATTTAAATGCTTTCCTTTTTCAATTTTAAATAGGAATTAATTTTCATCTCTTTTTAATGATTACTACCTTATTGATTTCCTTACGACAATGTTTTCAGAACGTACGTTAGTCTTTCGTTTTTTAGCACCGATTTTGTTGCAGGGTTTCGATTTTTTGCTTTTTTTAATTTTTAACTTATTAAAGTATACGTTAAAATTCAAAATAGAGTCTTGTGATTGGCTGTTACTATAGCGACAAAATTTAACAATATGCTTTTGATACGCAATACATCCTTTAATTATTTAAAAAAATATTGATCTTTTAACCAAAACCCAATATCATTCTATGGGACGAGTCCTCTTCCTCCTCTATGGCGAAGTCCGCCAAATAGACCTGCGCTTCGCTCAATAGAGCAATGTTTGGCCAAGCTAAGGTTTGTTTGAAGGATCCTCCCCAATCCAACCCTCCCCGTAGAGGAGGAGCTTTTATTGTCGTAGAGCGATATTGGGCTCTGGTTCAAAGAAATTGGAAGAGTCAGTGTATTTGGAGAGCTCTCCTCATTGTGCAGGAGGGGGATTTCGCCCCCTTAAAGCAATATTGGACTCGGCCAAATACACCTGAGATGAAGAATTACTCTCCATGGAGAAGTGGATTCACCCTTGAAGCGATATGGGGAAAATCCTTCAAACAGGCCTGCGGTTCGCTCAGTAGAGCAATGTTTGGCCAAGCTAAGGTGTTTTTGAAGGATTCTTCCCATAGAGGAGGAGCCTTTATTGTCGTAGAGCGAAGTTGGGCTCTGGTTCAAAGAAATTTGAAGAGTCAGTGTATTTGGAGAGCTCTCCTCATTGAACTGGAGGAGGATTTTGCCACTTAGAGCAATATTGGACTCCGCCAAATACACCTAAGATGAAGGATTCTCCTCATGGAAAAGTGGATTCATTCCTTACAGCGATATGGGGAAAATCGTTCAAATAGACCTGCGCTTCGCTCAACAGAACAATGTTTGGCCAAGCTAAAGTGTGTTTGAAGGATTCTCCCTATAGAGGAGGAGCTTTTATTGGCATAGAACGATATTGGACTCTGGTTAAAAGAAATTTGAATAGTCAGTGTATTTGGACTGGGCAGGAGGGGGATTTCGCCCCCTAAGAGCAATATTGGACCTCGCCACAGGTGATGAAGGATACTCTCCATATGGGGAAAATCCTTCAAATAGTACTGCGCTTCGCTCAATAGAGCAATATTTGGCCAAGTTAAGGTGTGTTCGAAGGATTCTCCTCATAGAGGAGGAGTTTTTATTGTCATAGAGCGATATTGGGCTCTGGTTCAAAGAGATTTGAAGAATCAGCGTATTTGGAGAGCTCTCCTCATTGAGCAGGAGGAGGATTTCGCCCCTTAGAGCAACATTGGACTCCGCCAAATACGCCTGAGAATGAAGGGTTCTTCCCATGGAGAAGTGGATTCACCTCTTAGAGCAATATGGGGAAAATCCTTCAGATAGACCTGCGCTTCGCTCAGTAGAGCAATGTTTGGCCAAGCTAAGGTGTGTTTGAAAGATTCTCCCCATAGACGAGGAGCTTTTATTATCAAAGAGCGATATTGGGCTCTGATTCAAAGAAACTTGAAGAATCAGTATATCTTGAAAGCTCTCCTCATTGAGCAAGAGGAGGATTACGCCCTTTAGAGCAATATTGGATTTCGCCAAATACATCTGAGATGAAGGATTCTCCCCATGGAGAAATGGTTCACCCCTTACAGCGATATGGGGAAAATTCTTCAGATAAACCTGCGCTTCGCTCAATAGAGCAACCTTTGGCCAAGGTAAGGTGTGTTTGAAGGATCCTCCCCATAGAGAAGGAGCTTTTATTATTATAAAGCGATATTGGGCTCTGTTTCAAAGAAATTTGAAGAGTCAGTGTATTTGGAGAGCTCTCCTCATTGAGCAGGAGGAGGATTTCGCTCCTTAGAGCAATATTGGACTCCGCCAAATACAGCTGAGATGAAGGATTCTCCCCATAGAAGAAGAACTGGATTCACCCCTTAGAGCGATATTGGGTTCTAGTTTAAACAAATATGAAAAGTCAGTGTATTTGGAGAGTTCTCCCCATTGAGCAGGAGTAAAATTCGCTCCATGGAGTAGTATTAGCAAAAGCTTGAAAACCAACACTATGATTGGTTTATAGTGAAACCATTGGTAAGAGTTAAGAACGCGAAGTAAAAAATAATATGTTTACGCTTTTCCTCAATCCAGATCTGTTTTTCCCACCCTCAAAACCTATGTGAAACTTTATGAGACAGTCCTAAACTTTGGTTGGAACATTTTAGAGTTAACACTGTTTCTGACTAGTTTGGAACCATCGAAAACATGCGCCGATTAGTTTTGTACTTGATAGAACTGACAAAATCGATCATTACTTCGGAGGGCAGTGACAGTGGTGACAGTTCCAAAGTAACTAGAAATTTTGGTTGCCATTTAGAGTTACCACCGTCCAAGTGGTGATCCTGATTAGTTTGGAATCGTCGAAAACATGCAAGGATTGATAAGAGTCGACCATTACTTCTTTAATGGGCAACCAATTGTGACGGCTCTGAACGAATTAGAAACTTGCCATTTTTGACTCACCACTGTCCAAGTGTCGATCCAAATTTCCTAAGTTCTCCAAGTTCAAGTCCACGTTGGAAATGGGGCACAGCATTTCCAGTGAAGAAAAAAATTTCTTTTTGACAGCGCTGTTTGTTTCGATTTCGATTTCTATTCACCTTTAATTTTGGAAAATATTTATTTTGATTCTACTTAAAAATTTAGTTTAATTGTTTAATTTCGTTTTAAAATCGATCGTCTTTTGTTTTGTTTTCGCTGTGAACAAATCTTGATTTGAATTTATTTTTTTTTAATTTATGTAATGCTTTCTTTATGTGCGTAGACTTTCAATTGTTTCCTTTCGAATTAAATTCGATCGTCTTTTGTTTCGACGCCAATCAGATTTCGATTCACTTCTTTCCCGTTTTCTTGATCTTTTGTAAATTGTTTAATTTCGTTTTAAAATCAATCGTCTTTTCTTTACATTTTGATCGGCTTTTGTTTATTAAATTCGATCGTGTTTTGTTTCAATGACAATCAGATTTCGATTCAACTTTTTTTCACTTTTTTTAAATCTTTTTTAAATTGTTTAATTTCGTTTTAAAATCGATCTTCTTTTGTTTACACTTTGATCGGCTCTTGTTTTCGCTGCGAACAGAACCTGATTTAAATTTATTTTTTGTTTTATTTATGTAACGTTTTCTTTATATACATAGGTTTTCAACTGTTTCTTCCTTTCGTATTCAATTCGATCGTCTTTTGTTTCAATGCCAACCAGATTTCTATTAATTTTTTTTCTGTTTTCTTGATCTTTTTTAGAACTATTTTTTGTTTGGGCGTGTCTTTTCTTCATATTAAATTCGATCTTTTGTTTTCATTTTGAACAGATTTTGATTCGTATTTGTTTTTTGTTATGGTTTAGCGCCTTCTGTTTTTTTTTTTTTGGAATGACAAAAAATAAATATGCATTTCTATGCTTGGTATAGACGATTCATTTGTTTATTTTCTATTAATTTGGCACATCATTTCATTGTTTTTTTTTTATTTATTTTCTCTTGTTTTTAGTATTTATTGGGATTATTGCTAGCAAGTGAACATGGACGAAATCGTGTACGTCCACTGTCATCAAGAGGACGAGTCAGGGGGGATTATAATCCTGGTGGGGCAAGATGGAGTACACTCGTAAAGACAAAGAGAAAATACAAATGCAAGAATCCATGGTTAACAGTTGACATAAAAAACATGTCCTCTATGCTCAACGAGATGCACCAACTCGATAAAGTTCTAAACGACGACTGGTATCATCAATGCTTTCTGAATTTTAAAGATATCTATAAGATCAAAATTGATAAAGCCAAGCACACATATAACTCAAGTAGATTAGCCGAAGCATCCAATATTTCCCGCGAATGCTGGAAAATCATTAACGAAAACCGAGCCAGCGCTGCAAACCATGTTTATCAAATATTGGACCCAAAAAATAATACTATATTAAACGAGAAGGAAGTACCCGATGTTTTTAACCAACACTTCGTTGAGATTCCAACATTTTCCCCGACCGTAATGAAATGTGCAACACGAACCTTATCGGAATCCATGTTTTTGTCCGCAACCGATCAAAACGAAGTTGAAACGGTGATTCGTACTAAATGTGCTAAAAAAAGTTCGGGCATTGACGATATTCCCGGGACTGTACTAAAAGCTACAGCAGATATAATATCTGTTCCTCTAAGTCATATAATCAATGAATCCTTTCTCTACGGACTATATCCTTCCGAACTTAAAGTATCAAAAGTGATCCCTGTGTATAAGAATAAAGGAAGTCGATTAGAAGCTGCTAACTATCGCCCCATAGCCCTACAGAGTCAACTCGCAAAAGTGTTCGAAGAGATCTTTAACAGACGTTTAACCTCCTTTTTGAACAAACACCAAATTATTTGCAACTCGCAAAATGGTTTTCGCAAGGCAAAATCAACTAAAACTGCTATACTAGATACCCATAATTTTGTTTTGAATGAGCTCAACAACAAAAAGAAGGTGTTTGCCTTATTCTGCGACCTCAGTCGAGCCTTCGACACTGTCGATCACAAGCTACTGTGTCACAAGCTTGAAGTAATGGGTATAAGGGGACTTGCGAATCAATGGATCAACTCATATCTCAACAACAGATACCAACAAGTTGCAGTTAATGGATGCTTATCAGCAATGCTTAAGGTGAAAACGGGAGTCCCACAGGGCTCCATTTTAGGCCCCGTGTTATTCACCCTTTTCATCAATGACCTTCCGTTTTGTTGTCCAACATCGAGTAGAACTACAATATATGCGGATGACACCACCTTCATCATCTCAGGGCCAAATACAGAAGACGTGACTACCAAGGCAAATACTACGCTGTTCGAAATGCAGAAGTGGTGTTTATCTAACGGTCTATACTTGAACGCGTCTAAAACACAATTAATGCACATAACAACAAAAAACGCTACTATCAATGCATCACCCTTAGTACGACTTAATAGTCTTTCAATAGCATGCGTTAATCATTATAAATTCCTAGGTATTCAAACCGACTGTAAATTGACCTGGAAATACCACATACAACATTTAGAACATAAGTTAAGTAGCCAAATATTTTTAATTTATAGAATGCGAAATACTGTTAATTTAGAAATTTTGCGAAAGATGTATTTCAGCCTTATTTATCCTCTTCTTAATTATGGCATACTTTTTTGGGGAAACTGCGCCACTGCCGAGAATGTGTTCAAATTACAGAAGAAAGTAGTTCGTTTAATCGCAGGTTTGAATTCCTGTATGAGCTGTAAACAATTATTTCGTAAGTACAAAATTATGACTGTCCCATCACTGTTTATATATGAAGCAGTATTGTATGCTCGCTCAATCGAACCTTCAGCCGAAAGAAACAACTACTATCATGATTACCCTACAAGGAAAAATAATGATTATCGATTACCTTATAACCGATTAGTCATAGGTCAAAATGGACCCATTTTCACGGGACTCAAATACCTAAACAAAATTCAAACCTTATGGAACAACTCGATGAGTCATTGTGATAGTAAGAGTTTCAAAGTTAAATTAAAGCAGTTATTAATACAAGAGGCTTTCTACTCTATTGATGAATTTTTAAATAAAAGTTAATTTAATGCTATTTTGTTTAGGAATGTACCACACGAAATTATATTTTATTTTTAATTTTTAATGTAGCTGTTTATTTGGTTATTTGTAGGAACTTGACGTGTCCTTTTGCCTGTATGCGTTGTAATTATACATGTATCAGAGCATCATGACAAATAAATATTATTATTATTATTATTATTATTATTAAAGACCCCCAATTCACTTCCCCAAAGGTAAACACTATTTTTTTTTTTTTTTTTAGTTTTAATTCAATTCAGTGATAATATACAGACTTTTAATTAAAAAATATAAAATTTGAAAAGATTGTGAATGTGTACCTCCTTTTGATGGATCTTTTGTTTCCATAGGGACACCTGATTGTGTTTTTTTTTGTTTCTCATCATTACGTCACTACAACAGTAAAATTACAAAGTATTTTTCATTTTAATTTTACATTTCTGTTCATTTATCGATCGTTTTTTGTTTTTCTTTTTGACAGTTTCGACTATGTTTTATTTTTCGTCGATGACACACCTGATTGGATAGATTGCGTGAATTTTTTTGGTCAGGCTCTTCTTTTTGTTTTTTTTTTTTCAATAGTACTTCATTATTCCCATCATTTTTTTAATCTGCACTTAATTTCTGCCCAACAAATCCAATGTTGTAATCGTAATTAAGTAAAAAAAAAAAGCAAAAATTAAGGTCTTAGGGTTTTTAAACTGGACAGTCTTTAATAAATTTAAAAAAAAAGAAACAAAAACATTGTGTTTCTGTTTTTTTGTGCGTGTTCGTTGTTTCTTGAAAAACGTTCTTGTTTTGTTTTTGTGAAATTTTCGGAATATTTAAATATTGAAAATGGCGAATTTTTAATTTTTAAGTTCAAAACAAGGCGTTTGTCTTTTGTTTCTGACGGTGTACAAATTATAATTAGCGTAAATCTTAATCTCTGGCGCCAGCAGATTTGAAAATAAAAATTTTCAAATGCAGGAGAAAAGTATTTAAATATGATTAAAGGAATTCTTAACAGATGGCGCTGCGAAATGCAATAAATCGTAGTTCGTCTAGACGGTGTTGTCAGATTAAGCAAAATTTCGCCAAAAACGTTCGTCTTTTGTTTTTTGATTTTACATTTTTGTGTTTTATTGTATCTGATTTAAATTTATTTTGTACTTAAGTGTCTAGTTTGAATATTTGTACTTGTTTTCATTTAATTAAATTGTACTCAGAATCGCTAGTGATTTATTTTATTAAAAAATTTGGCTGCAAGTCGCCTGAATTTACAATGCGGCCCCCAAGCATCCTCTGTTTAGCTATTATTAGTGTCACCAACTCATATTTCAAGAATCAGAACCTACCCCAATTATAAATTAATTGATCTCGTGCTATAAAATCAGAATTGTAGGAAGAATGAATTCACTCCTCGCTGTACATAATTAATAACGTTTGAAACATCAAATAAATGAAAGAATACGTTTTTCTGTATTTTTCATTTTCACTCTTGCGAGAAAGAAAAGTTCCGCGAGAACAAAATCTCCGAGATTCAAAGCTTTGCGACGTCGTGCACTTAATTCCAGGGGATAAATGGATTTCACCCTGACAGACGGCTTTGATACACCTGCGTGTGGATGAGCAATCGTGAGATTTCAATTTCTCCCTGACAAATAAACTTGGAAGCCAGTCACTTTTGTGCAATTATAATCAGTCGAAATTAGAATTTAATTCGAAAAGTGAATACTTTCATCTGCAGACTTTGTTTATTAATGTAATCAACGAAGTTCGAAAGAAAAAAAAAAGCTCTAATGCACGGGGCGTAAATCATGGAGCGTAATATCATTTTATGTTTATAATGGTGAGACACGCGTACGTTTTGTTGCTGTTTGTTTTATTAATGGCGACGTTTCTGGCTAAATTTCTACGTTTATTCAATTTAATGAGCGACGCATTAGACGGATGAAAATGCCGCATTTAAAATACTAAAACGACTTTTTGTTACTTGCGCATTATTTTAATCACAATGAATATGTAACGTAAAAGAAAATACGAAAAACAAACTTCCCTCATGGATTATACCGGGTGATTTTTTTAAATTCTTTAACAAGTCTTGCTATGAAATTTGGACTACATGTCGTAATGAAGTGAAAAGTACGCCATGGTATTCCTTATGGCCCTTAACCACTTGATATATCATTAAACACAAAAGTAATGTGTCTAGAAATACTATTTATTTATCGGTTGTTATGGCTTTGTATCTTGTTCAAAATACTTTATTTGAATAACAAAACGTGAAACTTAGTGTTACAACAAAAAATAAATATATTTTATAACTATTATATTAGATGCAAATTATTAATTAAAATTTTCTAATGCATGAAATTTTTCAAAACAGTTCGGAATGTGCAATGGTACTTGGCACTGCCAAGTTGTTTCGCTTCTTATATTCCGTTTTGTGCAAACAATGCACCTTTTCGCAGGGTGTTTTTTCTTATCAGTAGTAGGTATATGTTCCGGGAAATGTGCCCAATATTTTGCTTACAGAGGAGTCCAATAATTTCCTTATGATGGACGCCCACGTTTGGGATAATTTGGTAACGATATAGTGGATAACATATCTTCAGCGATACTAAGACGAAAATTCACTATTCTTAGTTTTTCTGCATTAGGAGTATTCGAATATAGAACGTACGCGTTATAAACAGCAATATCAATCATGTAAAAAAATATTTTCTTATATTCTTTTACACATTTTCGCATAATTGGAAAACAAGCCAAGTTGATCTTGCTTATCCACATCTCGCATTCCGCTGTTATACTCGATGATACATATCGGTTTTATAATCTGTTCTTCTTCCCCATTTTTCAGTTTTCTTTTCTTCCCAGTATTTGTCATTTCGGCAGAAACATGTTTTGTACTGATCATGTAGACATCCTTTTTATCATGCCAATGTAAGGACAATACACCATTAGAAGACAAAGTTCGTACGTCTCCTCTTTTTATTTTCGTAAAAAGTTGCTTAGGCATATTTTTACGTTGCTTCCTTATACTTCCAACTGCGTTCACGTTATTTTTTCTCAAAAGATCAAACAGTGCTGGTGATGAATACCAGTTATCCAAATATAGCGTATATCCTTTTCCTAGAATCGATTCTGCTAATTTCATCACCACATGTTGAGAAACTGGCGTTTTCTTATCATTTACCATTTCTCTGCCCACATAAATTTTCAACTGTGAACAATAGCCAGATTTTGATTCGCAAAGTTTATAAAATTTTATACCAAATCGGGCTCTTTTTGAAGCAATAAACTGTTCATAGCTCAGCCTTCCTCGAAATTTCATCAGTGATTCATCAATTGCGACAGATTCATTAGGGGTGTATAACTGAAGAAATTTTTCATTCAAGTAATCAACCACATTGCGAACCTTTTTTAGCTTATCGTATTTATCCATCGTTTCGTTGTCCGTAAAATGTAGAAAGTGAGATATAGCTGGAAACCGTTTTTAAGAATATTGGTGTTTCTACAATTGCTTGGTACGTATCAATAGAAGACTTTTTTTATTTACGACATTATAATACATAGTGCAAAATATGCTTGCAATTCGTCACTTGTAACAGGAAACCATTCTTCATCTTTAGTTGTTTTCTCATTTGCAATCATTTGCGATGCATATCTATTTGTTTCTGTTGCTATCACAGCAAAACAATCATCATTCAGTACTTGCTTGAAAGCACAAAGAGGAGTAGAATTGGACTCTAATCGTCGCAAAACCAAAGCGTTGATACCAGGTTGTTCACTAAATGGTATTATGTTTGGAATATTTTCTTTATCTTCCCATTTCCATGCTTCTATACTTTCTAATGAATCTGATTCATCACTGCTGGATAAAGGTCTTACACGTTTACGAACATTTCGGAATAAACAGAAATTTCGCTCGAACTACTGGCCGCATCTTCATCCTCACTTTCGAAAAATAAATTCGTTTCGGACATACCGTTCAATTATTTTTAACGTTAAAAACTCTAAACTGTGCGGGAATTATTAATTTCTTGATATAGAAATGATCTTTGATTGCACTGTAAACAACAACTCGCAACGGAAGACGTCTGAGACACGTCAATTATTGTTTTGACATAAGAAACAAATGACGTCTCCCAGACGCCTTCGTATGTCAAGAGGTTAAGCATGACTTAAGCTTAAGCTCATTATATGACGTTTGACGTTATATAACATAAGTAAGTCATATTCTAAGTGATGCTTAAAGTTAAGCAGAGCTTAAGTGGTTGGTGCAACTTGCCATTAATGTTGTTTTACAGTAAAGCTAAGACATGCCGGCCAAATTCCGTGGCAAAAATTGATATTTTTTTTAATCACTCGATACTCAAACAAAAAAAAAACAGAAAACAAACTTTAGAAAAATCACATTATTGCTTATCTCCTAAGAGAGAAAAGAAATTTACTTAAAAAACGAATCATCGAGAAAAATAACTCACATATTCGCCAATCGGCATTCAAACATAGTGTCGGGCCTAAAAAAAATGTTTTTTTAATTTATTTCTGGCAAGATTCTTCGTGAAAACACCTTACCGATCGACCCTCCTCGCCGGAACCGAGATGAACACTGGACCATTTCTGCAAGAAATGTCATTATTAATTTTAATGTCCGACTAGAGTGTTAAAACAAAATAATGGATCAATTTTAAGGCGCGTTAGCATTGAAATAATGCCCTTGGGCGTTATTTAAAAAAAACTATATATCTAAATAAAATAAACTACAAAGGTCGTCAAAAAAAACGGACATTCGGTTTTTTAAATTTATTTCTATAAAATAAGAAATGTTTTATTTTAGCAGCTTTCCGCAATGAAGACAAGTTCCGTAATCAAAATCAAACGTGGCTGCACAGTAAGTTTGAATTACCACAAAAAATTATAAGTGAAATTGATGATGAACATTTATTATTTGAACCAGTACCTTCAACCTTAACAAATTTTGAAATCTTTAGTGAGCGACAGAAACGACGAAAAACAGAATTTGTTCGACAGTCTCCGAAAGGGTACATAATGTTTGCTCCTAAAAAGTTGCTAAAGTCAACAGATCCACAATTTATTCTTGATTTTATACAAGAACATCCACAGCATATCAAAAAAATAAAAGAATTTTGTAAAGATGACAAAGCACCAGTACATATCACTGAAAACTGTAGCAGAAGAATCTGGTTATGAAATATATCCTTCTTATTACCAAATTCAGTGTGAAAAACGAAAGTGCTATCCGGTCAAAGAATCTATCCGAATAACAGAAACAGATGTCTAAGTTCAGCTGCAATCATTAATGGATATTACCGCAAGTAGATTATTAGAAGAGGTGCAATTTTCAACAGATAAGTCATCAGATTTAATTCTCATAAGTAAATGATGGGGTTGTGATGGTACGTCTAATCTAAGCTCCTACAAACAAAAGTTCTCAGAAATAACTGGTATTGATCAAGAACTTATTTATCGTTTTGCAAATATCTTACAAGTAATAGCTTCGGGACAACCAATCAATATCGACAAATTTCGAAGATAAATTTGTACGAACAACACTCCTGAAGAAACTATCAGGGCGATAGTGAAACGTCGAGCATTTGTGCTATTTTCCAGTGTCCGTTTGAGATAATTTATCAAACAATTTCACCGGGCAAGAAGCTAACTTCATTATGAACAACAGAACATTATCTAGGCCTATACAATTGGTATTATATGCCCGCTTCAGTTCACAAAGTTTTAATTCATGGTGCAGATATTATTTAAAACGCTCTTATACCAATTTGACAGTTAAGTGAAGATGCTTTAGAAGCAAACCATAAAATTTTCCGCAAATATTGTGAAAATAACAGTAGGAAAATGAGTAGAGTTTCCAATAATGAGAACATTACATTACACTCATTGTTATTACCATCTGGTTCCGTCAGTTCGACAATATGTGGTTCACATCGAGAATACAAAATTTTAGATTTGCCTGAAGAAGCAAAAGCACTGTTAGAATAAGCGCCTTAATCTAGACTATAGAATATGTATGTATAAACTAAATAAATAAAAATACCTTATATATGTGAACTGAAAATTCATTGTTATTTACTATTAATTTTTAAAAGAAACAAACTTTTTCTCAAGCTATTATCAAAAATATATTTATTCACTTTCCTGGTAGATATTACACCTGATTAAACATATATTACTGCATAAATATAATTATAATTTGCAATTTTTTGTGATATTGTTCGCTGTCCGGGTCGTTCCATAAAGCCGTTCCACTGTGCGCCGTGTCTCTTCAAAACTTGGATGTCAGCTCCACTGTCGGGCAAAAAGGTCGTTGATATCCTTCGGAAACAATGGCCTGTGAAGTTGTTCGGCTCCGGTAGCCCTAAGTACGTAGCAATTTTCTTTGATGAATTGTGGAAGGTGTTTGTACCAATTGGTTGCTTTGTGCACTTGCCCTATCTATAAAATATAAATAATCTGCGATGGCCCACATTTTTGGGTCCCAAATTCAAATACTTTTTGTAAAGCTCAATTCCGTTTACTCCATCTTCCTTGACACTGACAGCCGTCACTTTACAATATTCATTTGACATTTCAAATTCAAATGAAAACGCTTTCACATAAATAACCTACAATCTGTCGCTGTTCAGGTTATGTCAAATAAACCAACAAAACATATGGCGCTTACACGTTTGTGCTACTCAGGACTAGTCCGGAGATGATCCGAAGCGTTCCAATTATAAGAGCGTGAAGTAGTACTACTATATTTCTTATCTATGGCGTGAAGCACCTGAACTAATCAGTTTTGATTTCCCTCTTCCCCTCGATTACCTGTCATATGAGGCGCTTTCCAATTACACATTTGTGCTATTCGGGACTAATCCGGAGTTGATCCGAAGCGTTCCAATTGTAAGAGCGTGAAGCACCTGAACTAATCAGTTTTGATTTCCCTCTTCCCCTCGAGCACCTGTCATATCGTTTGCGTTTCGAGCATCAAAAGGGTGGGGAAAGGGAATACATGTGGCGCGCACATGGTCAGTTTGACATATACGTCATAACTGACGCTTGCTAGCGTTCCCATTACGATTTCTAAAGTGTAGCTCGGATCAGATCAGTTCAAATGCGTAGAGTTCGTAATTGGAAAGCGCCTATCGTTTGCTTTTCGAGCACCAAAAGGGTGGGGAAAGGGAATACATGTGGCGCGCACATGATCAGTTTGACATATACGTCACAACTAACACTTGCTAGCGTTCCCATTACGATTTCTAAAATGTAGCTCGGATCAGATCAGTTCAGGTGCTTAGAGTTCGTAATTGGAAAGCGCCTATATATGAGGTTGCAGTGTTGCAAATAGCTCTTATTTGTATTGCCAACTCAAACAGTTATTCTTGACCACTTTGTATTATTTCCAATTAAAATCGCCAGGTTTGGCACTAAGCCGATCAACGGAATCACTAAATTACCACTAAATGGCTCAACATGTCAAAACTCGCCTGAAATATCAACAGGAAGAAAGTCGGCAAATCTAGTGACAAAATAGTTAAATTGGCGACACTGTGTCTGGTTAATGCAGAGAGGTGGAAAAGACTAGAGGGGAGCACTATTCAAATTTTGTGGTCCAACGCGCGAAAAGGTCGGGGGCAATAAACAGCTTCTGAACACAATCTTAAACAAAGTGGTTTCGTACAAAAATCTGCTATTGTTCGATTGAAATTGTATGTAAGGCGCGTATGACGGCGATATTTCTTATATAAAATTAGTGAAAAACTGACAGAGAAGTGTCGAATTAACCAATAAACATGAAAACAGGGCGGAAAACAGTTTTGTTCCGCTGTACGTTAACAGTTTCATCAGAACTGAAAGTAAATACATAAACAGCGGTAGCTAAGGCATTAATAGATTTGCAAAGTTATTATAACTGATTACTTATGAAATGTTAAGCTTTGTTCAACAAACGTCTTGGAATTCTTCGATGCTTTACATGCGTTACAGCTTACCATCTTGTAGCACAATTTAACGTGAAACTCAACAAAAATATGTAATACAAAATAAACAAACTATGTACGCTAAATTAAAAAAAAATAACTTAAACTGCAAACGTAACCTTTAAATTTATATCAAAAATAACACAAACTAAGCTAAACAAAACTCGAATTAAATTTAACTAAATACAAAATTGAGTACAATGAAAATGGAATACAATAAAAATGGAAGCAACGTAATTCACACGTAATAAATCACACAAGGCACTGTGCAACTGCGAGTTCAATTTTAATTATTTGTACGCCACTGACGTTGACCCTGACGAAGAAATTCAACGGCTGCTCCTTGGCGCGTATTTTAAAAAGTGTCATAAACAGCACAGCTTCTGGATGGGGTCAAAAATTTTACACGTGGCTCCCTCTAGCCTTTTCCACCTCTCTGGCATAACGCTTACAAGAAAATTGTAAAATATTCAAAATTTTAAATATGGTTAATGAACATGCAATAATTCTGGAAGTATCCAACAGAGAGCGCCAGTTATCTCATTTAAAATTCCGAAAATAAACATGAGATGGCGACACTTTCTTTAATTCTGCGGGGAAAAACCTCCTCGCCACGATTAATAATTATCATAAAGGGTTGTTCTACATTAGTATATTGCATGGATTTATTATAATATGTACAAAATGCCGGGGATAACACGCGCGCGGAACTCTACACGTGTCGGCTCCACGTGGTTCGAACCGAGGAAGAAGAGTGCCGGAAGGGTCGTTCCTTCTAGTCGAGCCTCCGTGGGATTAATTTCTGCTTCCGTGGTCGGCGTTGCATTCGCACCGGTTAATCAGGACGCACTCTGGTGGTCGAGGGTGGTAACTCCTGCGACGGTGTTGTCACAATTCAACAATGTAATGTAACGATGTAATGAAAAATGTAATTTGGAATTTTGAATTCTGCATGGAAACGTGCCTTAAAGAAGTTTTTACAGAAATTAAAAATTTTCATAAACAAAAAATCGTAGGGAATTTTGAAAAACATCCTCTAGCTCCCAAGAGGTACAAGATATCGAAATGCGGTCTTCGCTATTAATTTCGTCTTAAAAATCAAACTCTGAGTCAGTTTTTACCTAACTCTTCTAAAATGAGATGTGTCGTAAAAGTGTGGAATTTGCCCCATCTGTCACGTGATGAAAAACCTTTATATCGAGAACGAATACTGGCGATTTCAAAATTTGTTTATTTCAATAAAAATCCATGTATTCCCCACCACATACCTCACATCACCAAAAAATTGTACCTGTGGTTGTCATTTGTGACGCCATTCATCACTCATCCGCCATCTTGTCGAACTTGAACAAAGTGGCCAAACGCCGATGCTGCATTTGGTGGTTTTACATCCAACTTTCTCAGATTTCTTTCTTTCGACTTGCAGAACGTAAATACTTTGAGGGGGCCTGCATTCCTCACTCATCCGCCATCTTGTCTAGCTCTTCTAAAAACAGGTTTTTCTGTTAAGTGTCAAATTTGGCCCAGCCTGTACATTTGTCACCTGATAAAAAAGCCCCTACATCGAGAACGAATAGTGGCGGTTTCAAAATTTGTTTATTTCAATAAAAATTCATGTATTCCCCACCATATACCTCACATCACCAAAAAATTGTACCTGTGGTTGTCATTTGTGACGCCATTCATCACTCATCCGCCATCTTGTCGAACTTGAACAAAGTGGCCAAACGCCGATGCTATACTTGGTGGTTTTACATCCAAATTTCTCAGTTTTCTTTCTTTCGACTTGCAGAACATAAATACTTTGAGGGGGCCTACATCCCCGTTCAGAGCTAGAAATGAATGACGCGGGAATTAGATGGCTTTCTTTTTCAAAACTACTTCAAAAGTAAACGCGTACACGTTTCAAAATTTCGTTGATTTACGTCTTGCGTGTACAATCTGACGAAAACTCAGTTAACATTTCAGTTTCAAAGAAAGAAAAAACTAATAAAAGCACTCACCTCTTTAATTGTACGAAGAAAATCTCGATGCGTCCACGCATTGTATGGTTTTGCTTCATCTACGATCAAGTTCGGCGGCGGAAACAGTCGCGGCTTCCTTATTGGTCGAATTTACCTTGAATTTCTAAATCGTCCAATCACATGTTGAGGTTCGGTAAATCGACGATTATCGCAGTACTTCCGCTGAAAAATATAATTATTTTAAGCATCCACGTGCAATTTTAGGTAAAGACTACTTTTTTAAAATATAAACTTTGATTAAATTCAGTCAAATTATTACTACATGGCTATAACTTTGTGAATTTTAAAAGTCGCTTGCTTACGTATCCAAAAAAGCAAAAGCTTCAGTTCAAGTTTGCTTCCAGCAAACGCAGCTTAATTTCATATTTTTAATTAAATAATTGAAAATTTGCGTTCGTCTTAATTCATTCTAACCTATTAGCAGTTTTGTAAATTTTAAAATCATAAAAAGAAATGTAGCGCGTGATTTCTGAATGTATCCATACGATTACCTGAACGTGGCCAGCGTTGGAATATCGTAATAAAATGCTTTCAAACTGTATCACACGTTACATATGCAAGTTCTAAATTAAAAAAGAAATGTTATAAACTGAAAGAACGGTATTAAATCTACATATTTCTCCTACAAAATATCGCGTCGCAATTTTGAGGTTAAGACCAGGACAACTCGTAAATAGGTCGAAGACATTGCAACATAAATTCAGGTAAACCGTGATTATAAAATGCGGAGTTTTATTCATAGTTTCTAATTCTACTTACATACATAAACACGTATCATAATTATTCCACAGTTTCAAATTTTAAAATCAGGCTTACCAAATCAACTTAGAAACGAACCAAATTTAGTGACGTAAATCTCTGACCCACGTTTTTTTTGAAATTCGATACTTCACAACGCCATTTCCACGAGTTACCTAATCACAGAAGACGAGGTGAATTTAGCCTGAATTATTTGAAGAAACGGTGGTGTTTAACGTGCGTGTTACTTTCAGAATGTTCGCTGCCAAGTCTTTAGTGAGGGCAGCAGCCCCCCTTGCCAAAACGGTTTCGCAATCTCGCCAGATGACCGTGGTCGCCAGTTACCCCATGGTTCGCGTATCTTTCACCGAAAAGCTAATACATGGGCTTGTGATGGCTACGTCTTTCTGTGCGATACCCATGTGGGTTTTAGTACACATCCGTGACTACAGGGGTCAAAATAAGTAAATTAATTATTATAGTAATATGTAGACAATTTATTTATTTGAATACATAGTTGTAAAGTTCTCATTTTTTTTTTTATTTATGATGTGCGTTACACAATATCAGGATGTTTGCATAGTCTTGGCACCGATGAGGTCAAGGTTCTTAATCTAACGGATCAATAAATAACTTAGAGGATTTTGTAACAACAAAGACTGATAGGATGAACATGTCATCAGAAGGAATTGCAGTGTTAAAAAATGGTGCTGCCTTTATTGAAACCAATTATTATAATTAAAACATGAAGCAAAATTTGTTTTTATTAAAAAAAAGTTTGTACTTGTTCTTTTGGTTAGTATTGATGCCAAATTAATTTGTCGTTATCGTCCAAGCTGACTCTCCCGGTTGCTACCAACTGTAAAGCATGGGGAAAGGCACGGTGTTCGGCCAACTTGATTCTTTCAGTCAAAGTCTCTTCTGTATCACCCGGTAGTATCTGCACAGCCTCTTGTACTATGATCGCTCCTGCATCAACATCTTCCTACAAAATAAACAGAGAAAGAATAATTGGTATGGCTTTCTCTGTCTAAGGAAGCTTTTACATCTTGTAAAGGAAGAAATTTTTGACAGAAAAGTAAATGTAAGGATAAAGATTTTTCTAATTCTTAACAGTAAAGCAGTTACATAAAAAAAAAAACAAAAGTTATCTCAGATAGAAACAAATGATAGTCGACGAATTTTATTTATAAAAAAAAGAAATTAAATTATAAAAGATAAAAAGTATGAAAAGAACTAAAAAAAAAAAAATAATTAATTTTAATTTTTTTAATTAAAATAATAATTTTATTTCTTGGCTGCTGTGTTATTAATTTTATAAACATCTTCTAATTTAATGGACATCCTAAAAAACGGCGCTATCTAATGACAGACAAAAGAACTAATATTCAAAAATTATTGAATATTGCTGTTTATTTTATTATTATTAATGAATTTTATAATCAATTTTATGTAAATTTAGGAAATGTTTTTAGGCCTAAATACTCTAAATGCAAAAATCGTAATTTAACGGATTTATTTTAAATAAATTTCCAGTGCCATCTAGGGGCAGTAAATTAAACCAAGAGCTAGGTTGAGAATCGTTAAATTTTATAATATTTTTTAATTGAAATATCTAATACCATGAAGGTTTGATTAATTTTATTTCTGGACTGCTGCATGTTATTAACGTTTAACGTGCGTTCAAAAAAATCCGTTATCAAGAAGGCTCTGAACTTGTTTTTATTTTATGACGGCACGTCGTAGCTTAGTACGTATGTTGAAACCTTGAATTACTGCGTGCTACCAACAGCCTCAACTGTCAAAGATTTTGTTTACATCTTCGAGGTATTTGTAATAAAATAAATGTCTTATTTGATTAATTGTGTTTCATTATCCATTTTGTAGAAAATCGTAATTAAATGGATATAAAAAGTAAGGTTATGTTTATAATAATCGTATAGTTACGACGTGACTTTGCAAAATTTGACATAAGCCTACTTGATAACGGTTTTTATTGATTGTAGTTTATAACATACCTCAACGAAATGCACTGAACAACCACTAACTCGAACCCCTGCTTCGAGGGCCTGCCTCTGTGCATGCGTTCCCTTAAACAAGGGCAAAAGAGCAGGGTGGATGTTGAGAAGCTTCCCCTTCCAATTCGCAGTGAATTCACCACTCAATATCCTCATGAACCCTGCGAGGCAGACGATTTCCACACCGTAAGCCAAGAGCTCCTCATGCATCGCTCTATCGAATTCCACCCTCGTTGCATAATCCTTATGATTCAACACCTCAAATCAAATATGATTATTATTACACGAGATTACACGAGAAGAGTGCTCTAGAATAGATTGGTGTACCTTAGTGGTAATGTTAGCCCTCTCAGCCCTTTTCAACCCCTCCACATTCGACTTGTTGGAGATTACAAGGACAATTTCAGCTCCGATGTGCCTCGTTGGGTCAGCGGTGGCATCGATTAGTGCCTGCAAGTTGGTGCCACTGCCCGAAATCAACACGGCCACTCGTTTTTTGACCGTCGCACCCGACTGTACCAAGAACCTCCGCATTTTTAATTCCAAGGACTCGCAAAAGTGGTTTACAACAACACGTTCCGCATCTGCAAGTGCGAATAATTAATCAGAGGTGAAATAAAAGTGCAACAGAGCCGCCACCTCCTTTTCTGGTAGTTACGACCCCTATCACCTTGGGGTTGCAACCAGAGAGTAATTTCAAAATACTTTCTGCATCGTTCCTGTCGACTATTAAAGCGGCTCCGATACCACAGTTGAATGTGCGCAGCATTTCTGATTCGTTGATGCCACCTTGAAGCCATTAATTATTAATGAAAGAGTTTGAGAACTTTTAGGTAGGAGGTACCTGCTGCGGCTAACCATGCAAACACTGGTGGTATACTCCAAGTCCTTGCGTCTAATTGCACGGAGAATCTAGATGGTAAAACACGTGGTATATTTTCAATTAACCCTCCCCCGGTGATGTGTGCGAATGCCTTTACTTTTCCGGTTTTTACTGCTGGTATTACATGTTTGATGTAAATTTGTGTTGGCTCTAGTAATTCTTCCCCTGTAAAAAAAAGAAAATTGGGGATACCACCGCATATGAAAAATATTTTTTTAATACCAATTGTTTTGTTGTTTTGGCTAAACGGTGCAGGGTCCTTGTAATTTAATCCGGTGATTTTCATGACTTTTCTTACTAAACTGAAGCCGTTACTGTGTATGCCGTTTGAAGGCAATCCAATTACGATGTCGCTTTCTTGTATTTTATCGAGGGAGGGAAGGAAATGTGAGCGTTCTACTGCACCGACTGTGAAGCCTGCCAGGTCGTATTCACCCTCGGGGTACATGTCTGGCATTTCTGCAGTTTCGCCACCTACATAGAAAAACAAGTCTTCATTTAAATATAGAAAGATTTTTTTTCATTATCAAATTTAACATTACATGGAAACTGTGTACGGAAATTGTCGACAGATGGCGCTTTGGTAATGTTTAATTCGCAAAATGTCCAAAGAAAAAATAGACTTGTCGAAGTTTCAAAAAATTATTAAAAATTTATATATTTAAAAATTATTTCCAGCATTACACGAAAACTGTCACTGTTCACCAGATGGCGATTCCTGTTTACTTAGAATCGCTTTCTAATTTAGAGAATTTTTAAAAACTGTCGATAAATTATATCATTATATACATTATATTCATATAACATAGGAAAATAAACACTAGATGGCGTTTTTTTATCAGAGTTGATAATATTAAAATTGCGAAAGAAACGTGGAAAAAAAAACTGTTCACAAAAGCTTCCAAAAATTACTAATTTAATAATTAATTACTTGAAAAATTATAAACGTTGTAAAAAAATATTCACCGGATGGCGCTTTTCTTTTTAACTTAGAATTGCTGTCGAGTTTAAATTTAACAAAAATCTATAAAAGCTCCAAAACAAAATTCTGCAAAACAATATATAAAAATTGTGTATAATGCCCACTAGATGGCGCTTTCCTATCAGCATCGCTGGTCTCTTTTAAAAAAAAGAGACAAGCTTAAAAAAAAAATTCTGAATTATTTAAAAAAATTACTCCTTTATCTTAACATTATATGAATATTATCATGCTCACAAGGTGGCGCTTTTCTTCAGAATTGTCAATGTCAAATTTAAAAACTCTTAAAAAATGCTCACTAGATGGCATTTTCCTATCAGAATTGCTTCGAAAAAATAAAATTCTGAATTATTTAAAAAGTTAGAAACTCCCATATCTTAACATCATATGAAAACCATAATGCTCACTAGATGTCGCTTCAAAAATTATATTCGTTGCAAGAAAATTTTCACCAGATGGCGCTTCTCCACTTAGAATTGAATTTAAATTTTTTTTTAAATATATCAAATATACCTTTGCTTGAAAACTATAATGCTCAATAGATGGCGCTCTTCTGTCAGAATCTTAAGAAAAAGCCAAAAGCTTCAAAAAAATTACTCCTATATCTTAACATCTTATGAAAACCACAATGCTCACTAGATGGCACTTGAAAAATTATACGCGATGTAAGAAAATATTCACCAGGTGGTGCTTTTCGACTCGAGTTTTAGAAAAAGAATGGTGACAAAAGAACAAAGAAAAACAAAATAATAAACATTCAAAAAATAATTCGCAATAAAATAATAGATGGCGCTTGAAAAATTATATTCGATTAAGAAAATTTTCACCAGATGGCGCTTTTCCACTAGGAATTGATGTCGAGTTTTAGAAAAATTTAAAAAGTCACCAAAGCTTCAAATAAAAACAAAGTTCTAAAATATTTATAAAATATATCTTTGCTTGAAAATTATAATGCTCAATAGATGGCGCTCTTCTGTCAGAATGTTAAGAAGAAGGCAAAAGGTTCAAAAAAATTAAATTCCGAATTATTTAAAAAATTACTCCTATAGCTTAACATCTTATGAAAGCCATAATGCTCACTAAATGGCGCTTGAAAAATTATATTCATTGTAAGAAAATGGTCATCAGATGGAGCTTTCCGACTTAGAATTGATGTTGAATTTTAGAGAAATTTTAAAAAAGTCCCCAAAACTTCAAATAGAAACGAAATTTTGAAATATTAAAAAAATATACATTTACTTGAAAACTACAGTGCTCACTAGATGGTGCTCTTCTGTCAGAATCTTAAAAGAAAATGACAAAAGCTTTGAAAAAATAAAATTCTGAATTATTTAAAAAGTTAGGTACTCCTATATCTTAACTTCACATGAAAACTATAATGCTCACTAGATGGCGCTTAAAACATTATATTCGTTGTAAGAAAATATTCGCCAGATGGCGCTTTGCTACTTAGAATTAGTGGCGAATTTTAAAATTTAAAAGAAGTGCCAAAGCTTCAAAACAAAATATGAAATATTTGAAAAATATATCACTGCATGAAAACTATGTATAATGCTCACTAGATGGACTAGATGGCGCTTTTCTATCAGAATCCTTATTGTCTTGTTTTAAAGTAGAATTGTAGACAAAAGCTTCAAAGAAATTATTAAATTTGAAATAACAGAAAAAATCCACGACTTAGAATTTAATGCAGAAAGCTCAAAATAAAAGTAATTTAAACATTTAACTCAACTTTTAACTCAACAAAAAAAAATAAATTCTGAATTATTTAGAGTAATTTCTGAACGTCATATGAAAACCGTTATGGCGCTTTTATCTCAGCGTTTTCCTTTGACTTAGGGCGGTATTCAGAGTCGTGACTTAAGCAAGTGCTTAAGGACCGATCGTTTTAAAATTATCTTAAGTTGATATGTATTCATAGACGTAAACTTTGATAAGTCAGTGTCAATACTTTCAATATCTACGTCGTCAATATCTCGTATGATCTGCAATAAAAATTAAAATTGTTCATCGTTGCAAAGAATTCTTCGTTATTCCGCTCCTTCAAGAACAATGTGGCACACCTTCGAGACAATCGTGAAAAGTTTTTAAATAAGATCGCCATACGTAAGTTAATAGTTAATAGCAAATGCTTAAAATTCTCTTAAAACCTGTCTAAGACATTGCTTAAGATTTTCTTAAGTATACAAATTAACAACGAATATGGGGCCTTAGAATTTAAAACAGAAAATTTCAAAAATTTACAGGAAACATACAATAGAATACTTAGAATCACACAGAATTCAAAACTTTTCCAAAACTTATTTATTTTTTGAAAATCTTTGTAAACCAAAAGTAAAATTTTGACGACGTTAATTCTTAATTAAAAAAGTATATTTTATTTCTTTTTATGCAATATTTAAAATTGTCATTAGTAAAGTAGTAAGTAAAAGCTTTTCAAATGAATGTATGTAAAGCATACCTAGCAAGGAGCAGCCCGCTTGCTTGCAGCCCTCTGCAATGCCCATAATAACTTGCTTGGCCACGTCAATATCGAGCTTTCCACAGGCGAAATAATCGAGGAAAAATAAAGGTTCTGCCCCATGAGCCAGTACATCATTAACGCACATTGCAACTAGGTCAATGCCTATGGTATTGTGAATGTTCATTTCTTGAGCAATCTACAAAATAAATATTAATTAAGAAAATGAAGCGGTGACAGTTATTAGACTTGTACGTTTTAAAATGTGACGCCTTAACAATGTATTGAAAACTTGGTGGCCACTTTCATAACACTATTTTTAAAACCACCTGTATATTGATTTAATAATCCTTCTTTTTCATACAATGTCGAAGTACTTTCTATTAATGCCCCCAATTTCTAATATTCACTTTTTGATTCTTTTTATCTAAACCACAAACACCAAAACGCTTGTGCAGACAAGACAATGAATTTCGATTTTAGTACTTATCAGTAAAAACTGATTATTTCGATTTCCTTTGTCACTGATTGCAGTTTTAGGAAAATGTGTAAGTCTTAACCTTTAACTTAGTTCCAACTCCATCTGTCCCAGATACTAAAATTGGATCTTCAAATCCAGCAGCTTTAACATCGAACAGTCCACCGAAGCCCCCCAGCCCCCCTAAAACACCAACTCTCTCAGTCGATTTTGCACACGGTTTAATGTGAGAGACCAAATCATTTCCAGCAGTTATATCAACTCCGCTTGCTTTGTACGTTAATTTTCCCGACTGTAAAATTGCTCTGAAAATAAAACAACCTCAGCGCACTTATTCACCTGGAAGTTAGTACGTACCTAGCGATTCCCTTGTATGCGATATCAGTCCTATATTGTGCCCCATCAAACGATATTAGACTACAAGCCTTCACAGAGCGAGATGCAGCCACTCCGAGCTGCGGTGCTAAACAAACCGCAATGAGAACTCGGCCACCATTGGTAACGTAATTCCCATTTGTAAAAGCTGTGCCGCAATGAAATATCGTGCAGTTGATTTTCTTTGTGATGTCACCGAGGCCTTAAATGTGTTTACAGTTAATGAATCTCATCGATTAAATCGTTTAGTAATCACCAGTGATGTTCTGGCCTTTACTCGACGTTTCTGGATAACCCCTGGAAGCCATGACGACCCCCACTGAACTAAAATTGCTTCGCCACTTCAACTCTATGGCATCCAGCGTACCATCACAACATGCAGCGATCACTTCATGCAAATCACTCTCTAATAATGGCAGAATAACTTCGGTTTCAGGATCACCAAATCGGCAGTTGAATTCCAAAACCTTCGGGCCATCTTTAGTCAGCATTAATCCAGCGTATAAGACTCCTGAAATAAACGATGTTTCAAAGGGGGCCTTGAGCAAGGCGGGAAGGTTAGGTTCTCACCAGTGAATTTTATGTTCTCTTTATTTAAGCCCGAGATGGTTTGTTCTAGGATGGCTTGTTTCACGTATTTGAAATTCTCTTCGGTTATTAAGGGGCAGGGACAGTACGCCCCCATTCCTCCGGTGTTTGGGCCTTCGTCGTTGTTGAAGATTCGCTTGTGGTCTTGAGCGGGTAACATTGGTTTAACGGTGGTGCCATCGCAGAAGGCAAGAACCTGTTGAATATTCAAATAAAACAATTCTGTTAAGTGATGTCCCCAACTAGTTGGTGCTTGTAAAAAATTGAAAAACACTAAAAATTTTAAGTATAATCAAATTAAAGAACGTGCAATGATTCTGGAAGTGTCCGACAGATGGCACTGTAAATTCCGAAAATGACCAACAGGTGGTGTCACTTCGTCTGATGTTATCAAGGAGGCAAAAAGTCTTAACTTACAAAGTCACCAAAAGCAAATAAGAATTAACTAAAAGTAGGCAAGGAAAAGCAAAGTTCTTTGAATACGTTAAATTAATTTTAATTACTGTTCGTGTCAAAACTACAATGCGTTAAAAAAAGTTGAAATTATTTATAAATCGGTAAAGGTGTATTTTTTCCTTTTCTTTTTCATTTTAGAATTTACCTCAAATTCTCAAAAAATAAAATAAACAAATGAAAATTTGAATCACTTAAAACATTTTGACACATAAACATAAGAAAACTAAATACGAATATTTTCACTAGTAGATGGCGCTTTTGTTTTTATTGGAAATTGCTGAAATTCCAAAAGGAAATTTATGCTAGCAACTAAAGCTCGAATAAAAATTATTTCCATATTTATGTGAAAATGTGTATAAAATGCTTGCCGGATGCCATTGCTATCCAAACTAGAAAATCTAAAAATGACGATGATGAAAGCTTAAAAAAAAATAAAGTCTTGAATAACTTAAAAAATTATTTCTACTTAACGTTCTAGGGAAATTGTTTCTGAAAATACTCAATAGTTGGCACTTTTCTGTTCGCTGAAAACAATCTTCAAAAGTAAAATAAATCTATCGACAAAAACTTGAAAATTTGAAACTCTAAAGGCGGTCGAAAAGCAAATGTATTAATTGTAAAAATATCCACCAGATGGCACTCTATTGACAAAAGAATGATCTAAACAATTTTAAAAATATTAAAAATTATTATTAGAAGCTACATCTAAATTGTGTAGAAAATGTCCGCTAGATGGCGTTTTCTGCTCACTCAAAATCGCTTTCCGGTGTAGAAAGTAGATATCCCACAATCTGTTACCAAACTCGGAAAAAATTTTTTTTAATTGATAATTTCGTCAAAAATACATAAAGAAAACAGTGTTTCTGCTTTTGGTCAAAAATGAACTATTCAAAAAGAAAGGTGACAAAAGAACAAACAAAGAAAAACAAAATAATGAACATTCAAAAAATAATTCGCAATAAAATAATAGATGGCGCTTGAAATTTTCTTTTGTTTAAGAAAATTTTCACCAGATGGCGTTTTTCCACTTGGAATTGATGTCGACTTCTAAAAAAAATTTAAAAAGTCGCCAAAGCTTCAAATAAATAAATAAATAAATAAATAAATAAATAAATAAATAAATAAATATTTATAAAGTATATCTTTGCTTGAAAACTATAACAATAGATGGCGCTCTTATGAAAACCATAATGCTCACTAGATGGCGCTTGAAAAATTATATTCGTTGTAAGAAAATTTTCACCAGATGGCGTTTTTCGACTTGGATTTGATGTCAAGTTTTAGAAAAATTTAAAAAAAGTCACCAAGGCTTCAAATAAAAACAAAATTCTAAAATATTTATAAAATATACTTTTGTTTGAAAACTATAATGCTCAGTAGATGGCGCTCTTCTGTCAGAATCTTAAGAAAAAGGCAAGAGCTTAAAAAAATTAAATTCTGAATTATTAAAAAATTACTCCTATAGCTTAACATCTTATGAAAACCATAACGATCACTAGATGGCGCTTGAAAAAATATATTCACTGTAAGAAAATGTTCACCAGATGGAACTTTTCGACTTAGAATTGATGTCGAATTTTAGAAAAATTTAAAAAAAGTCGCCAAAGCTTCAAATAGAAACGAAATTTTGAAATATTAAAAAAATATACATTTGCTTGAAATAAAATAATAATAAAAACAAAAGACGATCGATTTTACGTTACAACACAATTTAATAGTTTAATAATTTCTTTTTAATTGAAAAATAAACCAAATAAAATATTTAAAAAACAAAAGACAATCGATTTTACAGTCCAGGAGATTAACAAATTTTAAGAGAAAACCTGTTTGGGAGGAAAGATGACGAAACAAAGAAAACAAATGAACAAAATTTTAAAAAATATACACATAACAATATTATTGAAAAATAAATAAATAAATAACAAAAGGCGGTCGATTTTACAATTCAATAGATCTATAGGCATATTCAAAAAAAGAAACAATTTGTAACAAACAGTGACAAATTAAAGAATTATTTGACATCCACATGGTCAACAGATTATTTAAAAAAACCGCACTAGATGGCGCTGTTCAACATCTCACACAAATACAATTTATTTCTTCTTTTACTGACGACAAGTGACATAAAACAAACGAAAATAAACTTTCGGGGTTTTATAATAAAAATTTTCCGGTTGGGGTAAGAAAGAGCAGCGCCATCTATGGGAGTAGGAGAACAATTTCATTATTATTCGCCTTGGCTTCAGTCTTTGACATTTTTTTAATGTGAAATGGATTTTTATTTTTAATCGTGGGGAATGCGAAATCTGTGCAACTAATTACAACTAAAAACAAAAATAAAATACTAGGCAAAAACAGTTTCCTGTAATTGTTCTTTCTCATTTCTTCATTTATCAAAGGAATTTTAGATGATTTTACAAAAGTTTTAAGCTCAAAAGCTTTCAAATTTTATGAACGTCATCTGTGGAGTTGTATTTAAACAATACCATTTTGTTAGAAAGAACAACTACAGGAATCTGTTTTTTTCTTTGCTTACTATGTGAATTTATATTTTATAGTTGGCTAATTATTTCGTATTGCCATAATTGTCAGAATTAAGTGAATTAATTATTTCCATTTCAGTGAGTTGCTCCATTTGATAGTCAGTAGTGCATAGAAATAATTAATTAACGGTTTAAAGATATGTCAAGGTCACTGTATATGAAAATACAAAGTGATTTAGATAAACTGTTTGAATTGGTGGTGCTGAATTTTATTTTTAAATGATACAAGTGCTGCTTATTGACAGCTTGACGCTGACACCCGTCATTTTACAAGTATCATTTGACATTTCAAATTCAAATTAAAACGCAAACACATAACCTACAACCTGTCGCTGTTCAGGTTACGTCAAATAAACCAATGAGGTTGCAGTGTTGCAAATAGATGAATAAAAAAAATGCTCTTAATTGCATTGCCAACCTAAACAGTTATTATTGTCCACTTCGCATTATTTCCAATTAAAATCGCCAGGTTTGGCACTAAACCGCTCACAGAATCACTAAATTGCCACTAAATGCCTCAACATGTCAAAACTCACCTGAAATATCAACAGAAAGAAAGTCAGCAATTCTAGTGACAAAATAACTAAATTGGCGATACTGTATCTAGTTAACGTTTACAAGAAAATTAGAAAGTATTCAATATTTTAAATGTGGTCGATGAACAGGCAATAATTCTAGAAATGTCCGACAGACAGCGCCAGTCACTCCATTTATGAATTCCGAAAATGAACAATAGATGGCGACACTTTCTTCAATTCAACAATTATGAATTCAATTGGAATAAAAAATGTACTTACTGATGCCTCTTCACCTTCCAGTAACTCCTCGATTACAACAGTGTCTCCTGCACCTCCGAATCTTTTGGAAATTAAAATTTCATCAACGGCTCGACAGGCCTCTTCCTTCGTCTTTGCGACAAAGACGCCTTTACCAGCAGCTAGGCCACTCGCTTTCACCACCAAAGCAGGAAAATCAGCACTAAAAATTGAACCTAAGCTACGCGGCCACTTTCAGACTTAAAATATACTTGTTAATAAAGTTCTTAGCAATTTCCGCTTTGTCGAAGGACTTCCAGCGAGCTGTGGGAATTCCGTGACGATCCATGAACGACTTGGCCCAGTTTTTATCCGACTCAATTCGGGCGGCTTGCTTGCATGGTCCGAAGACTTTAATTCCGTGTTTTGATAAGACATCTGCGATGCCATTGGCCAAAGGATCTTCGGGGCCAACTGTGACAATACCAACATTGTGAAGTTTACACCAATCAGCAACTTTCTAAAAAAAAAACAAAAGAAAACAATTGATATTTTTGTTAATGTAGGTACACTGACAGGTGTCAGTAACTCTAAATTTATTATGAAAATTAATTAAAATTGTGTAAACTGGCAGTATAGAAAGTGTTAGGAAAGAGTTTATACATGTATTTCGGCCTTATTGGGCTTCATCAGAACTCTGTACCTTAAAAAATTTTTGGTTTATTGAAAAATTTAGAAAAACTTACCCCTTTTTTGAATTTCTAAAATCCCAAGACACAAGAACAGGAATTAATGATAAAAATATGAAATTCTTTTGCAAATTATACAAGGAAGCGATTGCATTCTCTAGTAAAACCACAAAAGTGACATTTTTAAAATATTTGTTTGATGTTACTAAGACAACAATTGACAATTATAAAATCAAGTTTTCTTGCCAGATGAAAATTATGAAAATTAATTAAAATTGTGTAAACTGGCAGTATAGAAAGTGTTAGGAAAGAGTTTATACATGTATTTCGGCCTTATTGGGCTTCATCAGAACTCTGTACCTTAAAAAATTTTTGGTTTATTGAATTCAATAAACCAAAAATTTTTTAAGGTACAGAGTTCTGATGAAGCCCAATAAGGCCGAAATACATGTATAAACTCTTTCCTAACACTTTCTATACTGCCAGTTTACACAATTTTAATTAATTTTCATAATTTTCATCTGGCAAGAAAACTTGATTTTCTAAATTTATTGATACACAAAAATGGTTACCTAGGAGACCAACAGCCAATCACTGAACTGTTTATTTAAAACGTAAAAATATTCACTTCTTTCCTTGGAACAATTACATATCTGCATTTATTTTAACTGTATGTAATTCTAACCTATATTGTACAAGCACGTTTCAGTTCTCACCTCAAAATTTTTTACGTCTACGTCAACAACTTTTGTTTTTTCGAGTTGCCCAATCGCGTAGCTTCCCGGGGCCGCAAAAACGGTCTTTACGTGCCTGCTTTGAGACAATTTCCAAACAATGGCGTGTTCTCGGCCACCTGAGCCAATTACCAGAACATTTCCCAAATCCATGTCTTTCTTCTATAAACTGAAGAAATGGTAAAAACAGGACGAGTTTGTGCGAAACCTTGTAAACAAATTGCCTAAATTTTGATTAGACCACAAGCAAACAAGTGTCACCAACGTCAGCAGAAACGTGCCCGCGACCAATGAGATTCGCACAATTTTGCGAGCGGACCAATGAGCGTGAAGCGGAGAGGTTTCAAAACGGTTCAAAAGTTTATCGCATTTTTGCATTGCTCTCTGTGAAAAACAACTTATTTGTTTGACCCGTAAATACGCGTTTTCCGGGAATTTGCACAATTGCAAGACGTCTTTTTTTTGTTGACAAATAAAAAAGAAATCAATATTCCTTTTTCCATTTTTTTATATCGTGCCCAGTATTGATTTTTAACGGAACTGTGAATTAACGTTTCGCTCCGTAAGAGCCGATTTCATTTGTTTCTTTTTTTACGCAGGCTTGCCACCTATTAATTGCTACCAATCTATAAAACCTTCAAATCAAAACATTCAACAGCGCTATCTGTTGAAACATGTCGAAAGTTATTTTTTTCGTTTGTTTATACAGTGGTGGTTCGCTAGCAATTCCCCGCGATGAGAAAAATGTCGCCTGTCGTCTATAAAGGAAGAAATTAATTGTACATGTTTGTATGAGATATTGAACAGCGCCATCTACAGCAGTTTTTTTAATAATATGTTGACCATGCGGAAGGCAACATTTTTTTTCTAAAATCGTTTGTCTTTTATTTTTATTCATATATGTATTTCTTTAAATTTCTTTTTTTTAATTTCTTTATTTATTTTATTACCTTTACTCCCAAAGATATATATTTTTTTAATTTATTAATCGACTGAATTGTGCTGTAAAATCGATTGTCTTTTGTTTCTATTATTTTTTTAAATTTTAATACATATTTCATATTTTTTTTTGAAATTACATGTTTTTGAAATTATATAATCGATTGTCCTTTGTTTTTAAATGTTATTGTTACATATTTTTTTTAAATTTTGTTTTGTTTTGCTACTTTTCCTCCCAAATAGTTTCTCTTTTAATTTTTTTTAATCTACTGAATCAGGCTGTCAAATGGATTATCTTTTGCTTTTATCATTTCGCACTTGTTTAATTATTTTGTAATTTTTAAAAATTAAGAATTGTGTTAAAAATTGCTCAAAAATCGATTGTATTTTGTTTTAAAATATTATTATTATATGTATATGTATGTATACTTTAAAATAACTGTTTATTTGTTTCGTTATCTTTGCTCCTAAACTGAATTGTGCTGTAAAATTTTCTCTTGTTTTTTATTTTTTGAATTTTACTATTTCGCATCTCAAAAAAAAATTTACTCTTATTACATATTTCGTTCTTTTTTCTCGTCGTTCTTTTAGTTCTCTTCAAAAATATTAATCTATTAAATTAGGTTGTAAAATCGAATTTCTTTTTTTTTTGTTTAAATATAATTTTGTTTAATTTTCTTTGTTTTGTCACACTTGCCCTAAAAATTTATTAATCTACAGAATTGTGACAAATCGATTGTCTTTTGTTTCTATTATTTTTTAAATTTCATTATCTTTTTATTTATTTTTTTTATGTACATATTTCGGTTTTTTTAATTACTCCTAATTTTTAAAAATTAAGAATTGTACTCTAACATCGGTTATCTTTTGTTTTGAACTATTGTTGTTATATATATATTTTCTAAAAATTTAGTTCATTTGTTTTGTCGCCTTTCTGTTGAGGATACTGAATCAATTAATGAAAGCACTATGATCGCTAGGTTTTATTTCTACACTGTCACTAATTACAACTTAACGTTACTATGCTAGGCTAGAGTTGCGACTTGACTGCAACCCCTTATTGTACATCTTAAAGGCTACGAGCGATACCCTAATTCTGAGAACGAAGGCTCTCACTCTTCTATCATTTATATAGAGGGCGGATGGATGGCGAAATTGGAATACACTTTCCTCCCAGACAGTTTTTTTTTTTAATTTGTTAGACTTCCGAATTGTGCTGTAAAATCAATTTTCTTTTGTTTTTATTTCTTTTTGGAATTTTATATTTCGTGTTTTAAAAAAATTATTTTTTATATATTTCGTTTTCTTGTGTTCTCGTCGTTCTTTTCATTTTTCTTTTTTTCAATTATTAATCTATTTTAAAATTATTAATCTATTCAATTATGTTGTAAAATCGAATGGCCTTTGTTTTTATCTTTTGTTTAAATACATTTTTTTTCTATTTTCTTTATTTTGTCACTCTTCCCCCAAAATACTTTTTTTATTTATTATTAATCTGCAGAATTGTGCTGTAAAATCGATTGTCTTTTGTTTTTATTATTGTTTAAATTTCATTATTTCGTATTTTTTTTAATTATTGCCTAGTTTTTAAAAAATTAAGAATTGTGCTCTAACATCGATAGTCTCTTGTTTTTAAATATTATTATTACGTATATGTATATTTTTTAAAAATTTTGTTCATTTGTTTTGTTACCTTTACTCCCAAACAGTTGTTTTCTTTTATTTATTAATCCGCTAATTATGCTGTAAAATCGATTTTCTCTTGTTTTTATTATATATTTTTTTAATTTTACTATTTCATGTTTTAAATTATTTTATTACGTTTCGTTTTCTTTTTTTCTTGTCGTTCTTTTTAAAATTTTCTTCAAAATTATTAATCTATTAAATCATGTTGTAAAATCGAAAGACTTTTGTTTTTATTTTTTGTTTAAATATAATTTCGTTCTATTTTCTTTGTTTTGTCACAGAATCTGTTGTAAAATCGATTGTCTTTTGTTTTTATTATTTTTTAAATTTATTTATTTGTTGTTTTTTTTTTTATTTACGTATTTTATCCTTTATAGATCACTCCTAATTTTTAAAAATTAAGAATTGTGCTTTAAAATCGATTGTCTTTTGTTTTAAAATTTTATTGTTATATATTTTGAAAAGAATTTGTTCGTTTTTTTTTATTACCTTTCCTCCCAAACTGTTGTTTTTTTCTTTAAATTTATTAATCTATTGAATTATGCTGTAAAATCGATTTTCTCTTATTTTCATTATTTTTTAAAATTCATTATTTCGCGTTTCAAAAAGAATCTATTGCGTATTTCGTTTTCTTTGTTTTCTCATCGTTCTTTTAATTTCTTTTTAAATTATAAATCAATTAATTTGCGTCGTAAAATCGATTTTTTTTGTTTTTACTATTATTTTTAAAATTTTATTATTTATTTTTTTTTTTAATATTTATTATTTTTGTTTTCTGTTACCATTAATTTCAAATCATTTTTTTAAAAATTTGTTATTAATTTTAATAATAAGTTTATTGGTCTCTGAAGAATAATCAAGGAACTTCACTGTAAAATCAACCGTCTTTTGTTTTCTTCCTACATATTTTTAATGAATTTTTACGTGTTTTTTCTTTATTTGTTTATGAATCTAGTAACATTTTCTACAAGTTTGTTCCAACAACAACTCCTGAGGAATTTCTTTTCTATTTTTTACACGTTGGCGACGCCGAATTATTTGTCAGTTTGACAAGTAAATCTATTCATGTGCAAAGAATCGTAATCAAACGTTAATTACAATATCAATTTATTTTGAGTAAACATTTATGATAGTTTTTGATAACTAACGCCAAATTGACAACGTTTGGAGTTTTCTTCAACATATAAATTCAATGCATGTATATTTTTAAAAGCGCCCAAGCGATTAAATTAACGAGACTTGCTTCTGGATAATCTAGATGTACCGAGAATATGCTAACAAAAAAATAAATTTTAGTTGCAGTAAGCATGTGCTCATTGATAATTATTTAGCGCACAAAAGTAATCAGTTTGCTTTGTTAACTAATAACAAAGTGTGACGAGCTTCTCTTTATTATCGTTGCCAGGAAAGATGAGCCCTGCGTCATTGGTTACCGACAATATCACAGACAAATATTTGATATTCACCGTCTTCTATGTCACACATGTAAAACAAAGATAGAAATGTACATTATACGTCTTCTAAGTTCAAGACCTATCCACTAGAAAATAAAAAGAGCAGAACTTATATCATAGAGAGAGCTAGTCATATGTACATCTTTCTTAGACAGTTTTGTTCCGTTACGATGTTGTTGATTTGACTCACGGTGTACTTTGTTTACATTAGTTTTCTGTCGCAAGTTTTAAGTGTCATTGTGCTAATTTCTAGTTGTGTTTGGAGTTTTTATTTCGTATGTTTATTAATCTCTAACCGTCTTTTTAAAGACAATTAGGACGTTTAAGAAAAAACTCAGTAATCCCCAGAAAAGTGTTGACGTACAACACGGTAGCCAGCCATGCTAGAGCTTGTGGAACGTACTTGCGTACATAACCTTAATCTTAATTGATCTGTCAAGTTGCTTGTCATTTTGACGTTTACTTTTTTAATAGTCATAAACCGGAAATACATTTCGCAAGAATGCAAGTGTTGATTTGACTTCGGCGTGTCGACTAACGTCGGACACGTAAATTTCATGACGCAAAGCTCATCTTTCCTGGCGACGATAATATTTAAGTGCGGTTCGTTGGAATGCACTGTACATTAGTTTATTTCTTACATGTCTGACGTCAATAATGACGTCTTACCAAAACATAATGTGACGTCACGGTTGTTACTGACCACCTGTTTGAATCGACCAATCGCATCAAAGTCATGCTTTCAGTGTTAAATGGCCGATGCGCAATAGTTTGTATCGGCTTTCGTAATATGTAGTGTTTCTTTTGCCTTGCCTGGAACGTTCAAGTTTCCTCCAACCATGTCAGTTTGCGAACTGCCTGATACTCTCACTCCAGATATTAATAGTTTAACCCCAACCACGAAAAGTTTAATAAAAGATGCTCCCTCAGCTTGGGGTAGATTGTTCCCAATGCTCACAGGACTAGACGCCATAGGTAAGCGATTTCACTTCGTGATTACTTAAGATTGTGTAATGCGTTGTTCCAGACCTAGAAAAGAACTCGCTGACCCTGGGCAGATCAGACGGAAATGACATTACTATAACTGAAAGAAAATTCCCAAAACGTAATCTAGGCAACATCAGTAAAGTTCACTTTATGATTACGAGAGACTGCAGGGAGCCCTTGGCATACATCAAGGATTTAAGTAAGAATGGCACCTTTGTAAATGATGTCCTGGTCGGAAAGAATCAGTCGATCATTTTACAGCATGGGGATGAAATCTCGATTAGTTTCAAGGCATTGAAAGGTAAATAGAAAGTAAAAAAAAAAAATCATACTGACATTTATTTGTTGTTTTTCATAACTATTGTAGTTATACATACAGTGGTTAGAAGTACAGTAGGTTCCTTGGATCGGTTGTGACCATGTGGAATGGTTTCGGTTACGTTTTGCATCCCTATTTAAAATCAACAATATTTTTTTACAAAATTTCCAAAAATGTAAATGTAAATAAAAAATTGTCCGCTAGATGTCGCTATCCTCTGTATAGAAATTTTATTAATTTCCGCTAGGTGACACCATTTAAAATAATTTTTTTCTTTCTAAAAAGTTCCAAAACGCGATGTTCATTTTACTCTGTACACATTTTGTAAATTTAAATTCCTACTAAGTTTCGGTTAGAAGGAGTCAACATCAGTCATCCTCAGACTTCGACATCGACAGCTATAATGTGTTAGAATTACTGATTTCCTTTGACGATTGAAATTTATGTACAGACAGTTTTAACCAAATATATTCATATTCGAAATTTTATATACAGTATGTCCCCGGATTGAGTTTACGAAAGAGAAAAACATAATTTTTAATTTTACAAAAAAATTTAATGGCACTTCCATAACTCGATTAATTCAAAATGTTGTTGTTTTATTTTTTTTTTTCGACTTTAAGAACACATTGTGAAAGAAAAAGATGAACAAAAAAATACAGTTGGCCATTTGAAGATCAAAAGACTTATGAGAAAGCAAAAATACGAAAAAAAAAAAGAACGACATGAAAACACGAAGAACGAGATGATTCAAAAACAAAAGAAGATCGACGAATTTCGTTTGATGGCGTGTAAGAAAATTACCTCTAAAATCACGGCAGAAACTAAAAGAAGAAATTTGATTGCAAAAAATAAAAACAAAAGAAAATTCAAAAAGAGTCCAATGAAAGGCAACAAGTGAGGTGGTTGTCTGTTAAAGCAAAACAGGCTCGAAAAATAAAACAAAAGAAAAGTCAAGTAAAGGAGGATGAAAGGCAAAAAGTGAAATGGCTATCTGGTAAACAAAACAGACCCCATGTTAGTCGTTTGTTTTTTTTTAACATTCTACCGGAAAGCAGTCATATTTTTTTTGTTTTTCGTTGATTTTATTCTTTGTATTTCTTTTTTTTCCAAATATTTTTTTTGTGACTCGATTTTCAATAATTTGCTGGCAAATTAAACACGCCGATTTTCTTTTATTTTCAGCACTTGTACCCTCTCGTTTATTTTAGTTTTTTTCTATTACATTTTATTGAATGTTTTCATCTTTCTATAGTTTACTTCTTCTGTGGGGGCTCCGCGTTGCTAGCGACTAACAAATCATGTCACAATGACAGATGACAACAAACGTCAAAATGACATACGTCAGGATGACAAACACCAAAATGACAGACGTAAGAAACGTCAGAATGACAGACATCGGGAAATATCAGTTTGACAAACGTCAAGCAATGTCACAATGACAGATACGGACGAAACATCACGTTGACATATACGTAACTTATTTTTTTTATTTATATTCTTTAAATTTTTGAACAATTCGATTTTGTTTTGTTTTTTTTTTGGACACTATAGTTCTCTATTATTCTTCTATTTTTGTCGTTTTTTTGGCCTTTAGTTTTTAATTTCTTCCAAAAATATGGAACGTCGTTCTTCTAGTTCTCTTTTGTTTTTTCTATGAAATTAGCTACGCAAAAAAGCAATGAAGTGCAAAGAAATAAATAAAAACTTTTTTTTATTTACTCTCAGCTTCGTTTTTGTTTTTTTGGAATTTTTTTAATTATGTGAGGACTTCGCGTTGCTTAGCGGCTAACAAATCATGTCACGATGACAGATGACAACAAACGTCAAAATGACATACGTCAGGAAGACAAACATCTAAATGACAGACGTAAGAAACGTCAGAATGACAGATGTCGAGAAACATCAGATTGACAAACGCCAAACAATGTCATACAGACAGATATGGACGAAACTTATTTTTTTATTTATATTCTTTAAATTTTTGAAATCGATTTTGGTTTTTTTTTGCACATTACCGTTCTTTATTATTCTTCTATTTTTGTCGTTTTCTTGGCCTTTAGTTTTTCATTTCTTCCTCCAAAAAAAATGAAACGTCATTTTTCTTTTGTTTTTGTATTACTCTCTCGTTTCTTCTAGTTCTCTTTTGTTTTTTCTATTAAATTAGTTAAATTGCAAAGAAATAAATAAAAACTTTTTTTTATTTATTCTCAGCTTCGTTTTTGTTTTCTGCGATTTTTTTGATTCTAAGTCGTTCTCAGCCGAATGTGAATCGTCGACTTTATTTTGTTTTCTATTCATCTGATTCTGCATTTCGTTGTCGTTTGTTTCTGTGTTAACATTGGCGCTTACCAACAGAAAACAAAAGAATAATAAAAGAAAAACAATGCGACAGAAAAACTGCAATACGAAGGAACAAACGAAAGCTTAATAATCGATTTTGTTTTGTTTTCTGTGCATCTAATTCTGCATTTAGTTGTTTTTTTTGTTTCGGTTCACTTTTGTTGTTTTTTCGTCGAATTAATTCTCGTATTTCATTGGTGTTTCCTAACAGAAAACAACAAACGAAGATAAAATAATAATAATGCGACAAGAAATGAAATGAAAAGAAATAAATGGAAGCTTAATTCATTAGTCGATTTTTGTTTGTCTTCCGTTTTCTGGGAATGTTTTGATTCTGAGCCGTTCTCAGCCGAATGAGAATCGTCGACTTTCTTTTGTTTTCTGCACATCTGATTCTGCATTTCGTTGTCGTTTGTTTCAGTGTTCACATTAGCGTTTACCAACAGAAAACAAAAGAATAATAAAAGAAAAACAATGCGACAGAAAAAACTGAAATACGAAGGAACAATCGAACAAACAAACAAAGCTTAAGAATCGATTTTCTTTTGTTTTCTGTGCATCTAATTCTGCATTTCGTTGTTTTTTTGTTTCAGTTCAGTTGTTTTTTCGTCGAATTAATTCTCGTATTACGTTGGTGTTTCCTAACAGAAAACAACAAATGAAAAAAAAATAATAATGCGACAAAAAATGAAATGAAAATGTCTTCCGTTTTCTGGGGATTTTTTGATTCTAAGCCGCTCTCAGCCGAATGAGAATCGTCGACTTTCTTTTGTTTTCTGTTCATCCGATTCTGCATTTCGTTGTCTTTTAGAGTTAGGTTAGAGTTGACGTTTTAATTTCAAGTATGTTCTGTTTTTTTTTTTTGTTTTAGTACAATACCTGTCAGTGTCAAGGGTTTCTGTTGGAACCCTGCCTTTATATCACTAAATATGGGACAGACATTTTCGAAATTTCCTAACATTAAGGTAAAGGTACCAACTTTAGAAACATTTGACAGGCATTATAGAAAAAACATGTATGTATATGTTCATTATAAATCAAACATTTTTTTGTAAAATTGGAAATAATTTTTTTCTCCCTTGGAAACACAATTCGGGCACATACTGTATATATTAATAACGAGAGATAAATATGTATCTACGTGATACTGAATATTGCCACTAGATGACGCCAGTCTTTCCACCTCATTTTCTGCTTGAAATTTCGAAAATTTCAATGTCCAGGAAACATGTATGTTAAAAAGGCAAAGAAGATTCACTTTTGAAAGCTTTTGAAAGAAAGTGAGTAAGCAAAATGGTAATTGGAGCTAAGCTGATATATCAGATATATAAAAAAAGAGCACCACGAATGTGATCACTTGTTATATACAGTGTGACTTGTTACAGTGTACAAATTTACAAACTTCCAAACAACCGAGCATCACTTCCTACCTGAAGAACTGAGGAAAAAGTATGAGATTTCAAGGACGCTGGGTGAGGGGGCCGGTGGCACAGTGAAGCTGATTTTCGAAAAGGTATTTTGATTGCACTTGCAAGCAATTTTTTTATTTCACTGTTTTGGCAGCGTACCTGCAAGCAATTCGCTGTGAAGAGGATCGTTAAAGGAGTGGGAAGCAAATGTCACATGAATTCAATGCACCACCCAATTAAGATAAGAAATGAAATAGATATTTTGAAATCAGTGTCTCACGTAAGTATACGTTTATAGTCCATAGAAATATTTTAATCCAAAAGAATTATATTTTTTGGCGTAGCCATGTATAATATCGGTCTTTGAAGTAGTGGACACCGAAGACAGCGTTTATATCGTCATGGAATATATGGAAGGGGGAGAACTGACGCAGTTAATTAGGGGCACTCGATTAATCACGGAACAGCAAGCCAAATTCATTTTTTACCAAATCGTTCTAGCTGTTCAATATCTTCACGAACATGGCATTACGCACAGGGACCTCAAGGTTAGAGAGGCACATTTAAAATCTCTTTTTTTTAAAAAAAAAGTGCGTTTCCAGCCGGAAAACATTTTATTAAAAGATGGGGGCACCAGTGAGACGTTGATAAAGCTAACAGATTTCGGCTTGAGCAAACTCGTACATAACACCACGATGATGAAGACGGCTTGCGGCACACCTCTGTATGTGGCCCCCGAAATCCTCGACAATAATATTACCACGTACACACAACAAGTGGACGTATGGAGTTTGGGGGTCATTTTATATCAAATGCTCAGTCAGCTTTTACCTTTTCGGTAGAGTAGTAGCTCGAGTTTAAATATTTTTAGAATCCTTCTGGCCTGACCGTAGCTACATCCGTCCATCCTATTCCTTTCGCTTGCCTCTTAAAGGGAGTTTTTTTTTTTTTAATGCTAATTTCCAGGGCCACGAATGATATAACCCTGGCAAAATTGGTGATGCGAGGAGTCTATGATTTCAATAATGATATATGGACTGATATATCGGGCGAAGCTAAAGATTTAATCAAAAGAATGTTGATCACAAAACCCAATGCACGCATAAAGATTGGGGAGATCATCGAGCATTCTTGGCTGACAATGGTAACTTCGTTTATTGTTTGTTTTTGCGTGGTTTGGTTTATTGTGGTGGTTTTAGGATGGCCAAATCATGCAGGACGTCGATGAACTTCTTTACAGTGCAGGCAGCACCAAAACGAAACTCGCTCCTGAATTATCTGACTCGTCAGATTCCATGTTGAATCCTGCTAAGCGAAGCCGTTTATCTTAAGTGGCTCGTTTGTATAGTTCCTTTAATGTTATTGGGTGAGTTTACGTGCAAATTTTGTTTCAATTAAATTAAATTAAAGAGTCACTGCATAGTGTAATAATGACTTGAAATTTGGAAGCTTACGTAGATAATTCTGTTTTAGTCAACCGCTGAATCTCTGATTATTTGCGAATGTTTAAACTGAAGCATCAAAGCAGCTTAAAATAAATCAAGGAGTTGAGTTTGAGTAAGTTTTAAACCTGTTAATACGTATTAAAGACTTAAGTTTGTTAAATTAAACTTGTTTCCTATATTATGTAAACTGAGAAAGAAAAGTAATCAACTTTAAAGTCGTGATCTAAAAGATGCTCAAGTTTGTTTACTTGTTTGTCCTTTACTTATCATAGTGGTCACAATTTAATAATCACAAGAGAGACATTATTTTTCTTTCTTGGTGTACACACTTTACAGTTTTTTTTTTTTTTGTTTTTGTGATCTAGGTAAGAATGTGTTCACATAGTTTATTCTCTCTAAGATTAAAAAAATAACTTACACGACATTTTTTTCGTCGATGAAAGTTATTATTACGCTTATTACATTGTTTACTTATTGTTTTGTACATTTGTAAGATCTGGCAGGACTTAAATCACACGTTTGCGATTTAAGTTCCTCGAATCTCGTTCGTTCGTGTCAGTTATATGAAGTGTTTGTTATTTTTTGTTTATACATTAACAGTATTGTGCCATTTACATTTAAATATATTTCATAGATTTACTTTATAAGAATATGTACAAATTCTACATGTTCTCTGGCATTTATTACTTTTATAAAGTTTAATAAAAAAAAGTTACACACTGTTGTTTTTTTTTTTTAAATCTATGGTTTAATGAATTAAGTATAAAGTTTAAAAACAAAAATTTCTACGAGAATTTCAGTAAAATTAAAAATTTGGAATCGTCTTGGTTGTGGATATAAACAAAAATTGTTCGCAAAAATTGTTTGCAAAATGTACAGAAAAATTTTACAAGCCTCCGGAAGATGACGCCATTCTATTAACTTTCTACCAAAATTTCAGAAACATTGAAAAGTTCCAATCTACCTGAGTTGTCGATTTAAATAAAGATTATCCGTTAGATGACGCTGTTGACGTTGATCTTTGACCTTTTCAGTCCTCGCCTCTCGAGATTCTAATTTTTTTAAGATTTTTCTAGTTTTTTTGCTTTTCTTTGCCTTGACCTCGACCTTTGATCTTTTCGAACCCTTTCTGTTTAAATTTAAAATTTTTAAAGATTTTTTACAATTTTGTTGCCCTTTTTTGAGTTGAGCTTGACCTTTGACGTTTTTAATTTTTTTAATATTATTTTTTTCGTCTTTGTTACGGTTAGCGACGATCTCCCGTCGCTAACCGTATCTTTGCTCTCGAAATTCTAATTTTTTAGATTTTTCCCATTTTCTTGATTTGGATTGGGTCGACCTTGACCTTTTCGAAATTCTAATATTTCCAAGATTTTTCCCAATTTTTTTGTCATGATTGAATTGACCTTGACCTTCTAAAACCTTCGCTCTCCAATATGTAATTTTTTTAGATCTTTTACCTTTGATCAAAGGTCAAGGTCAACTCTAAAAAAATTGTTAGAAATAAGGAAAAATCTAAAAAAATTACAATTTCGAGAGCGAAGGATCGAAAAGGTCAGAGGTCAAGGTAGATTGATTGCTTTCGTTGCTTTTTTCTTTATTTTTTGCTTAGGTTGGTTGACCAGTTAAATAGACCTTGAAATTTCGTTTCACCTTGGCCTTAAATTTTTTTTAAATATTTATTTTTTTCTTTTTGCTATTTTTGAAGATGTTTTCCTATTGGGTTGACTTGATGTTTGTCCTTTTCTGTCATCCTCGGAATTCTAATATTTTAAAGATTTCCCATTTTTTTGCTTTTTTCGCCTTGAACTTTTTCGAGCTCTTGCGCTTTGAATTTAAAGTTCTTAAACATTTCTCCCTATTTTTACAATTTTGTTGCCCTTTTTTGGTTAACCTTAACCTTTGACTTTTTAAATTTTTCAAATCTTGTTTTTTCGTCTTTCGTTGCTCTTGGCGGCAAAGGGATATCGCCGCCAAACGTGTTTGCTTTTGAAATTTCAATTTTTTAGATTTTTCTCATCGTCTTGCTTTGGATTGGGTTGACCTTGAATTTTTCGAACATCGATTCTCGAAATTTTAATATTTCCAAGATTTTCCCCAATCTTTTTGCATGGGTTGGGTTGACCAGAACCTTCGCTCTCGAATATGTAATTTTTCTGGATCTTTTACCTATGGTCAAAGGTCAAGGTTAAACTAAAAAAAAATAGGCGAAAATCTAAAATTTATATTTTCGAGAGCGAAGGATCGAAAAGATCAGAAGTCAAGGTAGATTGACCTTTTCAATCCTTCGCTTTCGGAATTGTAAATTTTTAGAAGATTTTCGTCCTTTTTTTTTAAAGTTGACCGTCACCTTTGACCTTTTCGATTACCAATTCTTTTGTTTTAATTTTTCCTAGCTTCCGGTGGCGAGATCTTTCTAAAAAAAATAAATATTCAGAATTTCCTTATTTATAGATTAAAAAAAATATTCATAGATGACGTCATTTCCTAATTCTATAAACTTCTTTATTCAAAATAGTTTAATGTTGTCTATTTATCTACTAGATGTCGCTGTTCTCTTTATTTTCAATTATGGTTCCAGCGTACAGAAAAAAATTACAAATTTCCGACAGATGACGCCACCTTCTTCATTCATCTTTGACCTCTTCAATTTTTCTAATTCTTTTGTTTTAATTTTCCCTAGCTTCCGGTGGCGACAGCTTTCTAAAAAAAATTAAATATTCAGAATTTTCTTGTTTATAGATAAAAGAAAAAAAATATTCGCTAGATGACGTCACGTCATTTCCTAATTCTATAAATTTATTTATTTGAAATCGAATAATAGAGATTATTTACTTATCTACTAGATGTCGCTGTTCTTTTTATTTTAAATTATAAATTGTAGTTGTAAAGCATATAAAACAAATTTACAAATTTCCGCCAGATGACGCCACTTTCTTCATTTGTAATAGAGTAATTTTTGTTCTACAAAAATTTGGAAAACTACATTTTTTGTTTCTTTTTTTCTTAATTATAGATAAAAGAAATAAATAAACGTTATTCTCTAAATGATGCTATTTCCCATTTCTAAAAATTTCACCAGATTACGCTGCTCTCTTTATTTTAAACAGAATAATAAAGATTAACCAATAGATGTCGCTGTTCTCTTTATTTTAAATTATAATTATGCTACTCTCTTCATTTAAAATCGAATAATAAAGATTATTCACTAGATGTCGCTGTTCTCTTTATTTTAAACTACGATTAAAGCGTACAGAAAAAAATTACAAATTTTCATTCATCTTTGACCTTTTCAATTTTTCTAATTCTTTTGTTTTAATTTTCCCTGGCGACAGCTTTCTAAAAAAAAATTAAATATTCAGAATTTTCTTATTTATAGATAATAAAAAAAAAAAATTCGCTAGATGACGTATTTCATAATTTTATAATTTTATTTGAAATAGAATGATAAAAAGAGATTATCTATATATTTTTCTACTAGATGTCGGTGGTCTTTTTATTTTAAATTATGGTTACGCCATTGTCTTAATTTGAAATAGAATAATAAAGATTTATTTATTATTATTAATTATTCACTAGATGTCGCCATTTTCTTTATTTTAAATTATGGTTACACCATTCTCTTAGTTTAAAACAGAATAATAAAGATTAACCACTAGATGTCGCTGTTCTCTTTATTTTAAATTATGGTTACGCCATTGTCTTAGTTTGAATTAGAATAATAAAGATTCCTTTATTATTATTAATTATCCACCAGATGTTGCTATTCTCTTTGTTTTAAATTATGGTTACACCAATCTCTTGGTTTGAAACAGAATAATAAAGATTAACCACTAGATGTCGCTGTTCTCTTTATTTTAAATTATGGTTACGCCATTGTTTTAGTTTGAATTAGAATAGATTTCTTTATTATTATTGATTATCCACTAGATGTCGCTATTCTCTTTATTTTAAATTATGGTTACGCCATTGTCTTAATTTGAAATAGAATAATAAAGATTTATTTATTATTATTAATTATTCACTAGATGTCGCCATTTTCTTTATTTTAAATTATGGTTACACCATTCTCTTAGTTTAAAACAGAATAATAAAGATTAACCACTAGATGTCGCTGTTCTCTTTATTTTAAATTATGGTTACGCCATTGTCTTAGTTTGAATTAGAATAATAAAGATTCCTTTATTATTATTAATTATCCACCAGATGTTGCTATTCTCTTTGTTTTAAATTATGGTTACACCAATCTCTTGGTTTGAAACAGAATAATAAAGATTAGCCACTAGATGCCGCTTTATTTTAAATTATTGTTTTTAAAGCGTATAGATAAAATTACAAATTTCTGCCAGAAATTGACGCCACTTTCTTATTCTGTAGATGACGTTTTTTCTTTTTATTTAAAAAATAAAATAAAAACGGTTCGTATTTCGGCTATTATGACCTTTTTTATTTTTTATTTGATCATTCCAATTAGCATAAAAAATGGTTTTTTTTTCTATTTCCATTATTAACGGAGATACATGTAGAATACCATCGAAAATGCAGACAATTTTTTGATACATTAAATATAATTAAAATTTGTGTCTTTGTGAATTGCTGAAAATTACCACTAGATGGCGACAGTCTTTCCACTTCGTTACTTTAACGTTTCTTTATCTCCACTTGATATTATGTTTGCCGAATTAAAGAGTTGCATAGTTTTCGTTTTTTATTAAAAAGAAAAAAACAGTCATGGTTTAAATTCATTAGGTCAATAAAAACAATACAAATTTTCACACATTACAAGAAAAGAAAACAGTCCTTTCATGAATCACAAACGAAAAGAATAACAATGGCAATAAATAAGAAGTGTGTGATGAATACAAATCAAAATCAAAACTGTCTACTTTATTATTTTTTTTTTAAAGCGTATCACATCAGGCTGCTACACACGCGCAAAATACATCTGCGACTCTCTTCTTTTAATACCTAAATATAAAAACACCGATAAGTTGAAATAAATAAGAATCAAAACGTGGCGAGCGCTTTTCCAAAATACGTTACAATCAGAACACAGAGGGTAAGTCGTAGAAAAATATAAGGCTCTGAGATCTCGCTCTTTTGTATTCGACCTTCTTGTTTTTTTCTTGCAACGAACTTCGAAGTCTCTCCCAACAAGTGCGAATCAACCTAAAAAGGAGAGTTCATCCCCAGTTTAGTTCCAAAATCCAATCTGGCTCGCCTTTGATATCGTAAGTTAACCCTACAATAAAATCTCGGATTTTAAATGTATTAAATCAAAACCAAACTTACTTTATTTCCTGTTTCTTGATGATTTCGTTGATTAAAACCGTCAGGAGGGGCGAGCAAAACGCGAAAATTTGAAACGCATGCACCAAATCCAGCTTTTCAAAACTGTTGCGCTCATCTGATGAATACACCAAGACGAATGTCGTGTGAATTGACTGCACGATGAGCCTAAAATATTTGAAGAAATTAATCGCAGTGATGGTATTTGATCGTAAGTGGTTTTCTTACAAAAAAATAACGACCAAGAGCCAGAAATAATTTGTGTGCGGGCTTTTGTGCCAAAATAAGTGCTGTCTGTACACAAATCCGGCTGATATAGCAACTGAAACGCAGGGATTAACCTCAGATGCTTACACCAGTGCATACTTACTGAAGTGCAACAGAATTATGATAATCGTGAAATGTTGAGCCGTTAACAGAGTGTAACTGTGCTCCACATCCGTCCATTTATTACTGATGTTTAACCCATCATCGAACGTTGGCAAATAAAACAACGTGCAAGTGCAGTTTTGCATATTGCAAACGTCCATGCAGTGACTCCATAAGGTTCCAGCAAATGTCACTATTATCACCAGAATCATCGGAAGGAACTTTGTACCGTAACACCACAACACGAAAGTAGCCACCTGCAATTGCGATTGGAAAAATAATTATTTACAGTAAACAAAAAAAATTGTTAGGTGATTTACCTCGGCGTTAAAAATGCTTTGGTTTTTACTCTGCGGCTTCTTCATGATTTCGGGGTCGATGGGTGTGCCCATGAGCGAAATGCTCAGGGACGGTATGATGAGGCAGACGAGCCACAGGACTTGCCCCGGTGAGAGCAAGGCGGGCAACATGAACAAGGCCGAAATTGCTTGCATGAAACTCATTGCGACCAGCGAACACAGCCAAAACTGCACTGAAATTGAAGCAATATTAGAAAGTCTTTGAATAAATCATTTAAAAGGATTTGGAGGTAACCCATTTTGATAAAAATTTGCTTTTAAAACGAATCACTCGCTCAAATGCGAAATACAGTGTGTTCAGAAATGATCGAGAGGTGCTAGATTATTTTTTTATTTACATTCATAATATCCCCTCCCGTCCAGTTGATTTTGTCATGCCTTACCAAATTTAAAACCTGGTTACCTTAGTCATATCCAATGTTGCCAGGTCTGGTGAAATGTATGCCCCTAAAAGTGGCTTGTAATAAAACTACAAGTTACTAAGTGTTGCTCAAATATAACTTGAATAAAGTAACTTCTCAGTTGAGGAGCTTAGCTACTCCTTTGATTAATAGCTGTGCCTTTTGCTAATTACTTTGGTTAGTAGCTTACCCGACTCTGATTCTGCACATATTTGGATTCATTATTGAAAAAATTCTTATAATTTATTAAAAAAAATTAAAAAACTACCTTAAATTCACAAAAACCGATTACAAATTCATATTTTACAGTCATTTTATCAATTGGCTCATTAACATAAGCATTTTTTTTCGATTACTTAAAAAACGTGGTGCATCTACAGGGTGTCGCTGAAGTATGTATTAGCAACAATTACGAAGACAATTCAATTTTAAAACTCCGCTATTTTATAATGTCGCTTTCCTTCGCGATTTTTGCAGTCAACATCAGAACTCCCTGGTGTCCGACTCGAAACTCACTGGAATAATCGAGAAGATAGATGGCGTGGCTAGGCCGAAATTGAACTATTGGCGACGCGGACGTAACAATAATAATCGAAAAATAGTAATAGAAAAAGAAAATTACTTTTTTTTGTCGGAAATATAATTTAAAAAATACTTTTTGGGATAGTATGGCGAGAAAATTGAAGAAAACAAAAGACGATCAGCCATCTACACAAATATGAATAACATCAAATGTACAACGATGCGTATTTGTTCTGAGAAATTGAGAAAAAAAAATAGATAAAGAAATTTATACTAGACAATACGCGCCACATTGCAAAATTATTTTGAACTATACAAAGTGATCAGAAAAATGGCGGATCATGGAAACCATTTTTCTCAAGAACGCTTAAACCAATTTGGATGATATTTGGTATAAGGACCCAGAGGAAGGCAAGTTACCTTTCCAGACGGTTTTAGTAATTTAAAGTGAATAGCTAGTGTGAAAAACACAGATTTGGCAATAACTTTTTTGAGGTTAAGAAAGTAACTATGATTAATAAATGTTGAGAAAGGAGCATTCATTGAGAAACTTTTTCATGTCTTTGTAATTGTTGATAATTCTTACAGATTAGTCACAAAATAGGAAAATCTAAGTGCTTATTGGAAAAAAAGTAGGAAATACATGAAAAACAAATGCCTCTTACACGCATAACTATTATTTTATGACTAAACATTAAGAATTAGCAACAATTACGAAGACACGAAAAACTTTCTTAATGAATGCTCCTTTCTTAAAACTTGTTAATTATTTTCTTAACCTCAAAAAAGTTATTGCTAAATCTGTGTTGTGGTGGTAACCCTGTGGTAACCACACTAACTATTCACTTTAAATTACTAAAACCATCTGGAAAGGTGACTTGCCTTCCTGTAGGTCCTCATACCAAATATCATCCAAATTGGTTCAGGCGTTCTTTTATTATTAGAACAATTACTTTTTTTTTTTTCAAGAATTTTGAAGTATATGACTGGTTTAACGAAGCACTTTTGGATATAGATAAGTTGGGTTTAATCGTCTTAGTTTGAGGGCAGGAATCTGTGGGTAAGGCATTTGCACGCAATTTAGCAACACCCCGTATATTGAAATTCAAAGATTATTTTTTATCATTAATAAAGCGAAGCTTGCATGACGTCATTCCAATTCTCTTCACTTTTGGAAGAGAGATGTAGTGACGTCACCTTTTTAGGGTATAGGATTGCTCATTCTCTGTTCGTGTATGTTGTGACGTCAGCAGTGGACCTCATTTCAATGTAACGTTTAATCAAATTAATTCATCTCTTTACATTTTCTTAAAGAACATAAATATTTAATTACAAAAAATTACTCTAAAGTGTACATACACTCACGGTCATTAAAATCGTTACACACATACTACGTATTGACAATGTCCCTCTGAAATATAACTTGAAAAGTTTTTTTTTTGGGCAGTGTAGTGAGAAAATTGGAGAAAACAAATGACGATCAGTTATCTGCACAAATATGAATAACATCAAATGTACAGGGTGGACCAAATTCGACACTTTTAATAGGAAACTCCTATTTTTAGACGAGTTAGACAAAAACTGACCTCGGTCCCTGGAGCTCGATTTTTAACCCTTTCGCTGCGTGAACCGGATATACCCGGAAAATTTTTTTGTGTCTCATATGCTGATGCCGGATAAATTCATCGTCGTTTTCTGAGCACTAACTGTGTAAGGCAAACGCATCCGCTGTCTATTAGCGTAATATAGTATGCTGCAGACGTATTCAACCGGTTAAAATTCGGTAAAATGCGCAAGCGATGTTTTTGGTCCAGACTGCGGGAAACGTACGGATCCGTATGATTACTTAGAATGACGTACATACGTAAGCGCAAATAACTGGCCAACTGCGGGAACCGTACGAATCCGCGAAGCTTGATTAACGCCGCACAGGAAGCACGAATGTTAAATACGAGTGCCGCAGCGAAAGGGTTAAGACAAAGTTAATGGTGAAAACCGCATTTCGAAATCTTGTACCGCTTAGGAGCTACAGGACGTTTTTCATTTCATTTCTTGTTTTTGTTTCGCGCTCTGCTTTTATTGCATTATTTTTTTATTTTATTTAAATAGAAACCGGTTTAAGCAGAAACGATTTTCACGCTTCTGATTTTTTTTAGATAAATTTATTTACTGCGTTCGTCTTTTGTTTTTATATCATTTTTTTCTGTTTCAATTCTGTTTCGCGTTCTGTTCTTATTTCTTTATTTTAAAATTTTATTTAAAAAAAAGAAACCAGTCTAAATTTAATCAGTCATTTTTCTTTGGATTCTTTTGTTTTTCATATTTAAACTGACTGAAGAACTTTTCAAGAAAAAAAAAATTATTTAAAGAAAGTAGTGCAATGAAATCAATGTATATATTTATACCGGTAATCAACTCACTGCGGCGCAACCAAATATCTAAAAATATACAGGTTGTTCCGTTTAAAAAAAAAATGGTTTCCACGAACCGCCATTTTTCTGATCATTCTGTATAGTTCAAAATAGTGTTAGTATTGCGTATTGCCTCGCACAAATTTCTTTATCGATTATTTTCTAATTCTTTTGCCATATGCGTCACAGAAGAAATACTCATCGTTGGGCCAGCCCGTCCAAATGGCGTCTGATTAAAAACAGGAAACGAAAAGTAAGTTGTTTTCGCTTAATTGTTTTTGTTTGAGATTTAGATCATTTGTACTTTGGCCCAGTTGAAGTTGGCACCATTGCCCTGTGTTTGGGTAGCGGTGTGATGCGCATGTGCAAGAAGATGGCGACTGAATAAAGGTCGAATAAAAACGTGCTAGTGTTTTTATTATAAAAAGCGTTAAATAAATAGAAAAGGTGCCCAACATATGACAAACGTTAATAAATAAAAGATTAATCAAACAGTTTTGTTTTGATGTTTCGAAAAATGCAAAACAAACAAAAGACGATCGAAGTGAACAAGAACGCTGGTAAAAACAATTGAACAAGACTTAGAGCAGAAATAAAAAGCCATTTCACAGACAGAATGATGAAATTGAAAGAAAATTATTTACAAAGAGATTTTTTTAAAAATTTCGTTCATCTTTTATTTGTTTTTACTAATTTGTTATGTTTGTTTGATGACTACAACAAGTCAATAGCTTCTCGTTTTTATTGGCATTATTATTATTTTATATTTGAGACATTTCTTTTAAACCAATATTTCGCTTTTTTATTTTATTATTTTATCTTTTCTCATTCACAGATCAATTACTAGATGGCGCTTTCCTATTAGAATCGCTAGTCTATTTCAAAAACCTCAGAAAAAGTCAACAGAAGTTTTTAAAAAAATCTTGCCACATGAAATTTGGACGCCGCGTGTTAAGCTTTTGTTACTGTAAAACAGAATCAAAGAGTACAGTGATTTACTTTTCAATTAATCCAAGACATGCCGTGCAAGTTTCATGGCGAGACTTGATAAAAAAATTCAAAAAAAAAAACTGTCGGTACATAAATATTACGTTTCTCGATTGGAAATTCGTACTTTTTTGTAACTTTAATAAATATTTTAGAAAATTGTTTTTTGAACGGTGATAAAATTGAATAAAACAAAAGCCGATCGCCTATCTGTCAAATATGAACCATGTAAATAAACAAATGACGATTCGTTAAAAACAAAAAAATCCAAAGAAAATCGCCTTTGATTAGATTTAGATTGGTTTCTTTTCTTTAAATAAAATAAAAAAGAAAATGAAATAAGAATAGAACGCGAGACAAAAACCAAAGAGAAATGAAACAGAAAAAATGATATAAAAACAAAAGACGAACGCAGTAAATAAATTTATCTAAAAAAAAATCGGAAGCGTGAAAATCGTTTTTGCTTAAATTGGTTTCTATTTAAATAAAATAAGAAAATAATGCAATAAAAGCAGAACACGAAACAAAAACAAAAAAAATGAAATGAAAAACACCTAAGCCGTACGAGATATCGAAGTGCGGTTAATTCATTTTTGTCTTAAAATTCGAGCTCCATGAGTCGAGGTCACTGTTTGCCTAACTCTTCTAGAAGTAGGTGTTTCCTATTAAAAGTGTCGAATTTGGCCCACCCTGTACAACGGACCACTTAGAAGTGTCAATGGCAATGATAGCAGTTGTTTACATTTCAGGCCAATAAGGGCGAAGGGTAACGATTTTAATGACCGTGAATGTACACTTTAGAGTAATTTTTTCTAATTAAATATTTATGTTCTTTAAGAAAATGACTTATTTTAATTAAATGTTACATTGAAATGAGGTCCATTGCTGACGTCACAACATAACATGAACAGAGTACGAGCAATCCTATGGCGTAAAAGGGTGATATCACTCCAACCCTCTTCCAAAACTGAAGAGAATTGGAAGGACGTCATGCAAGCTTCGCTTTATTAATTTTGATTCTGAGCACGACGCTCAAAAAATATTCTTTGAATTTCAATATACAGGGTGTCGCTAAATTGCGTGGAAATGCCTTACCCGCAGATTCCTGCCCTCAAACTAAGACGATTAAACCCAACTTATCTATATCCAAAAGTGCTTCGTTAAACCAGTATTATGCTTCAAAATTCTTGAAAAAAAAAGTTATTGTTCTAATAACAAAAGAACGTTTGAACCAATTTGGACGATATGAGGACCTACGGGAGAGCAAGTCACCTTTTTAGATGGTTTTAGTAATTTAAACTGTATAGTTAGTGTGGTTACACAGGGTTACCATCACAACACAGATTTAGCAATAACTTTTTTGAGGTTAAGAAAGTAATTAATAAGTTTTGAAAAAGGAGTATTCATTAGGAAACTTTTTCGTGCCTTCGTAATTGTTGCTGGTTTTTACTGTTTAGTCATAAAATAACAGTTATGCGCGTAAGAGGTATTTGTTTTTCATGTATTTCCTACTTGTTTTTTAATAAGCACTTAGATTATCCTATTTTGTGACTAATCTGTAAGAATTATAAATAATTACAAAGTTTCTTAATGAATGCTCCTTTCTCAAAATTTATTAATCATAGTTACTTTTTTAACCTCAAAAAAGTTATTGCCAAATCTGTGTTTTTCACACTAGCTATTCACTTTAAATTACTAAAACCGTCTGGAAAGGTGACTTGCCTTCCTGTGGGTCCTCATACCAAATATCATCCAAATTGGTTTAAGCGTTCTTGAAAAAAATGGTTTCCACGAGCCGACATTTTTCTGATCACTCTGTATAGCTCAAAATAATTTTGCAATATAACACGTATTGTCTAGTCCAAATTTCTTTATGGACTTTTTTCTCAATTTGTCAGAAGAAATACGCATCTTTGAGCCATCCTGTACATTTGATGTTGTTCATATTTGTGAAGGAAGCTGATCGTCTTTTGTTTTCTTCAATTTTCTCGCCATACTATCCCAAAAAGTACTTTTTAAATTATATTTCCGACAAAAAAAGTAATTTTCTTTTTCTATTACTATTTTTTTTATTATTATTGTTACGTCCGCGTCGCCAATGGTTCAATTTCGGCCTAGCCACGCCATCTACCTTCTCGATTATTCCAGTTACTTTCGAGTCGAACACCAGGGGGTTCTGGTGTTGACTGCAAAGACCGCGAAGGAAAGTGACGTTACAAAATAGCGGAGTTTTAAAATTGAATAAACTCTACTCTAAAGTGATCGCTGGATGTCGCGATTAAAACTATTGATTTCTATTCTTTTGATTAACAAAAAAAAATAGTTCGGTTGATAAATTTATGTTTACAAATATGTTACCTGTACTCCAAATACTAGACGTATAATGCCTCGCTTCCATGATCAAATAATAAATCGAAATGGGATCCTCTCTTTTCAGAGACAGCGAACATGCTATGGAATTTAAAATGCTGGACAATTCGATGGGCGACATTCCACCATTGAGCTGGTACGGATCAACCTTCTGGCACACCTGTGGATACAAGGGCTCGACTGCGATGCTGCAAAAGCTTTCTTTTTATTTTTATTTTTTGGAAGTCAACAGCCCTCTACCTCGCATCGGCCTGCATGAAAATCCCCATGTTTTCGTTGCTCGCCGAGGACCCCAGCACGCAAACCACCTCGTCATATTCCTGCATGATGTGCAGCATTTCTCTTGTGCCCGAAGCGGTGCAGTCTGTAAACAGTGAGACCAGCAGAGGGACGTTGTCGATACGTTCTATGTGTGGGCGAATGTTTTCGATGCCTCTTGGAAGTTTCGCCTAAAGAAGCCAAAAAAAAAATCTTCTGTAATGAATATTGTGGGCAAATCACATTTACCCTGTTGCTTAAATCGAAGTTAATGGGGGCACTGTGCTCGGTGCTATCCGTCAATCCGCTGAGTGATTGCCAATCATGTTGCGTATTGCACATTTCCGTTTGCATCTGCATGCTGTCGACGCTCGTGTTCTTTTGGCTGGTGAAATTCGCCGAGCCTTCTTCCTCGCACTCCTTCATTAAAGGGTGGTTCTCTGTGTTGAATTTGACCACGCTGTGTTCCATGTTGATGGCGCTCGGGGCGGAGAAACTCATCGTCCTGGACGACTCTAAGTTGCTACAAGCAAAATTGCAATTGCATTCTATGGCTTCAGAGGAAGACGACTAGGGAAACACTACATATCAAAAGATGTGTGTTATAAGGAGGCATAAAGAAACAGTTAGTACCTTAGGTGCTACGTGAATAAATTAAGGGTGGCCACACGTGAAATGTGTACAATAATGAGTTTGGTCCTTCATGATTTTTAAAGAGAATACTATTGCATACTATTTTTGCAAAATAGAATTTGCAAACATAGTACCTAAATTTGTTATCGAAAGGTGGCGAGCCAGTAGAATGCAGTTTCCTTGCGCTTTGTGAAATTCGTCGCTGGAGCACGTACCCGGGGCCTGTATTTGACGCAAGTCCGCTGTCCACAAGACGGAAATCCCACAGTTAGTAAAAGAAAAGACATTTATGGAAAAAAAGAAAAAAGTTACAAAAGGTATTAGTGTGTAGCGATCTCTACTCTACCGACATTCAGCATCAAGCAAGCAAAAGAACACGTCAACCGACTCATATAAAGTTGCAAACCTGTTCCGGTCACTCAACAGCGAGATGTGGCAGTTCCAACCGCTTTCCAGCCCCATTTTTTCGCTGAACACCCTCGATCTTAGCTCGTTCTCTTTGCTGAAGTGAACGAATCGAATGCAAGCACGTTCCAACTGCTCCACCAGGTGAACCTGCACGCAATTCACAATTACACCCACCGGGTTTAAAACGGGGCTTGAATTTCCTACCATATCAGCTTGAACTTGGTATTGCATCGTGACCATTCCAATAAACACTTGGTTGCACTGCATGTCAAAGCAACTCTCTGCATCGGATACATCAGAGCAAGGACTGTCGTTATATAAAAGCGAATCTAAAACACACTCTGCAAACACTTGACTTAAATTGAGAACCTCAATTTCACAACCTGTGCTAAAAAAGGGACCGAGAGGCGTTTTGATTTTCGGCTCTAAAACACTTCGACTGCAATCCCAATGAACCGGTGTCGGGCTGCGATGGGTGTGATACAAATGGCGGCTATCACTAGGCAGCTCTAAATAAACTTGGCTTAATTTATTGCTTACACCTTTCGATAGAGGTCTAATAAAACAAAAAATAATTAGATTACACACCTTTCTTGGCCAGTGAAGGCTCAATACCTGTATGCAAATGCTGTACAATACGCAGTCAAACTACTGCGCTGATAAAAATCTTGAATCTTCTTCCGATCTGAGGGTGTCAACGGACATAGATCGTGGCCATCCCAATAGTCGACGCAAGAATCCAAAATGATATCGGCGGTGCCCTGAGAGAGCAGCTGCATCGAGCCGCTGCTCTTTTCTTTAACTACGACTGCGAACATGTGTGGGAAGGGGAACTTTAGCTTCGTCGACAGGCTCAGAGAACGGGCGTATTTGTTGTCGCGCCTCACCATTTCGGGTTGCTGTGAAACCCGAAAGTCAAAACGATGATAACTTGAAGGCTTAACGTCTTACTAAGTGGCGAAACGTAGACAATTGCTGTTCCAAGCTGAAGACCATTTGGGCCTGCTGCACGAAGCCGATTTCTTTCGCTAGTTCACACAGGCACCTCCGGTTAGTAACGGGTATCAAGTTGTCATTGTAGATTGCTTCGCAGGTGATGTGGGAGTAGAACTTCGAGTAATGTTCCTGCAGTTAAATAATTTAATTTACCAACATATTAGTAGATTAATTGATTTTTATATGAGATTCCAGAGTTATATGCGATTCTACTTATGTACAGGGTCATACGAGGTTCTATTCGTATACAGGGTTATACGAGGCTCTATTCGTATACAGGGTAATACGAGGTTCTATTGGTATACAGCGTTATACGTGTGTTTTTGTCAGTTGAAAGACTTTTCGCATTGTCGATGATCATTTGTTTTCCTCAATTTTCATTTGTTTTTTTCGATTAAATTTTTTTTATCACTGTCATTTGTCATTCGTTTTCGTATTTTTCAATTCTTTTTCCTGTCGAATTATACAAAAAAAAATCCATTGGATTGCTGTACGTCTTTATAAATTTAAAAATTTCTCGCATTGTCGATTGTCATTTGTTTTCGTCGATTTAATTTTTTTTTTCACTATCCTTTGTCATTCGTTTTCGTATTTCTCAAGTCTTCTTGCATTATTACATCAATAAAATCAATTTATTTGTTCTATGGCCATCGAATTTGTTTAGAATAACAATTTTGTTTCGTCGATTTCAAATTTTATGTTTTCACTGTCTATTGTCATTTGTTTTTGTCGATTTAATTTTTCTTTCACTATCGTTTGTCTTTCGCTTTCGTAGTTCTCAATTTTTCTTGCATTATCGATTGTCTCCTGTTTCCATCGATTAAAAAAAAAAAAAAACGCACTGTGAATTATTTTCTGTTTTTGTCAGCTTAAAAATTTTTCGCGTTGTCGATTATCAATTGTTTTCGTCAATTTTCGTTTGTTTTTGTCGATTAAAATTTTTTTATCAGTCATTGATTTCGTAGTTTTCATTTTTTTTTTCAATTGTCGATTGTCTCCCGTTTCTATCTAATTATAAAAAAAATCCAGTGGATTGTTTTCCGTCTTTGTAAATTTAAAAATTTTTCGGGATGTTGATTGTCATTTGTTTTCGTCAATTTCAATTTTTTTTTTCACTGTCGATTGCCACTTGTTTTTGTCGATATAATTGCTTCTTTTTCACTATCGTTTGTCGTTAATTTACCTAGTTCTCAGTTTTTCTGGCATTATCGATTTTCACTTGTTTCCACCGATTTAAAAAATTGTACTTTGAATTGTTTTCTGTTTTTGTCAGTTAAAAAATTTTTCGAATTGTCGATTATCATTTCTTTTCGTCAATCTTCATTTGTTTTTTTCGATTAAATTTTTTTTTTATCACTGTCATTCGTTTTCGTATTTTTCAATTTTTTTTTCTGTCGAATTATCCAAAAAAATCCAGTGGATTGTTGTCCGTCTTTGTAAATTAAAAAATTTTTCGCATTATCGATTGTCATTCGTTTTTGTATTTCTCAAGTCTTCTTGCATTATTATTTCAATAAAATCAATTTATTTGTTCTATGGCCATCGAATTTGTTTAGAATTAACAATTTTGTTTCATCGATTTCAAATTTTATGTTTTCACTGTCGATTGTCATTTGTTTTTGTCGATTTAATTTTTCTTTCACTATCGTTTGTCTTTCGTTTTCGTAGTTCTCAATTTTTCTTGCATTATCGATTGTCACCTGTTTCCATCGATTAAAAAAAAAACGCACTGTGAATTGTTTTCTGTTGTCGCCAATTTAAGAATTTTTCGCATTGTCGATTGTCATTTGTTTTCGTCGATTTCAAAATTGTTTTCCGCTGTCGAATATCATCGAATATTATTTGTTTTCGTCGCTTTCAAAAATTTTCACTGGCGATTGTCATTTATTCTTGTCAATTAAATTTTTTTTTACTTTCGTTTGTCATTCGTTTTTGTAGTTTTAAATTTTTCTTGTTTTATCGACTGCCATCTGTTTCTGTTCTCAATTTTTGTTACATTATCGATCGTCACTTGTTTCCGCCGACTAAAAAAAAAAAGCACAAGTGCATTGTTTTCTGTTTTTGTCTGTTCAAAAATTTTTCGCATTGTCGAATGTCATTTGTTTTCGTCGATTTCAAAATTTTTTTTCAGTGTCGAATATCATCGAATATTATTTGTTTTCGTCGCTTTCAAAAATTTTCACTGGCGAAAACATCAGGTCACACGTTTCTTTCTGATTGACCCTCGTATTACTGTATTTTCGCTAACGTTTCTTTATTAAGCAAATTTAAAAGACTATTTCGTCCTACTGAATACTAATTATTAAAATTTCTTAAAGTTTGATGTTTAAACTCGATAAAAATTTAAAAAAGACGCTCGAAGGAAATGTCTGCTTAATCAAAACCATTTGAAAACAGCTATGAACTCACTTGTGTATCGATATTGCACGTGTTTAACAATATTGCTAAGCCCAACGGCTTCAGCGAAGACAAATGTTTATTCCACTTGGTGTCGTCGAAGTGAAGCTGGAACGGATCTGACTGATTGTGGGTCAGGTCTAGGACTTCGCCCACGGTGCAAGTCGCGTTTTCCTCGTGGATGTGGTGGAAGTCGGTGGTGCCCCCACGAATGCTGTCGCCATCTCCGTGTAGCTCTCCGAAGTTCGCTAGGCTGTAAGAGAATTAAAAGAAATATTTATTCCTAATCATTTGGATATTCATTTGATTAGCAATTGTTTGGAGATGATTATTCAAAGTTTATTGATTTGGATACTTTTCAAATTACTCAAATGATTAAAAATTGGCATTTAATCTAAAAATTTCACTTAAAGTGTTGCACTGTTTTTAATGTCTTTGTAATACATCATCAAATATTATGGTGTTGAAGTTCATTACCAACTTCAAGGTCAAATGTACACTATTCAAGTGAAACAGCTCGCATTTTCATAATACTAATGCACAATTTGAACATTGGTGGCGCTGTCCTCGCATGTGCATGGCTTCTAATATGAATCATAAAAAAATAATAGCTATTTGTTATAAAAACAGGACATTTTGAGTTTGGAGGGAGGGTACAATTCATGTAGCTAAATAGCAACATTGATTGTTCTCATTGTTCTCTGTTGTAATGCCAGCATTGCCAGATCTAATGAAATTTCACTAAATCGAGTGATTTTTGATCAAATTCAGCGATTAGTGGACAATTTTATGAAAACAATCTTATCTAGTGGTTATTTAAGAATTTGGAGTTTCATGCAACTACAATTTTATGTTAAAACCACGAACAAAAAGTCAGAAGCGCCATCTGTTGTATATTTTTGGAAACAATTCACGCATGTAATGCTTATTTCCTTTATTAATCAAAGGATTCTCTTGAATAAAAATATATTTTCTGTAAAAAGAAAGAACACAAGACCTGATTGACCAGATAAATGTATCTTATAAAGTTTTAAACGAAAATTATTCCCAATGAATTGGCAGCACCATCTATCAAAGGACAGACGAAGTACAAAATCAAAACAATTAATTTTCCTTCAATTTCTTGTCAATTTCGTCGACTTTTTACGTTCCACTTTACTGATCTAATTTCAATCTTTTTTTTTTAATTTGTACAACAAATAATCGATATTCATTTGTTTTTTGTTTATTCTGCTCTTGTTAACTTTTGTTTCAATTTTCTTTCGTTTCTCTCTTCATTTCCGTTGATCCTTTATTTTCTATTCATGTAGTTAATTCTAAATTTCGTTGCTTTTTTCAGTATTCTTTTGTTTTTGTTTTGTTTTTTCAAATCAGTTTTTCACGAATGAGAGAGAGAGAAAATGAACTAAATACGAAATAGCAATACGATAAAAAGAAACGAAAGAAAAACGAAACAGTTGACGTTGGACGACGAGGAGTAATACGTATAATACAAGAACAAAAGAAAATCGACTGTTCTCCAATGAAGCGCAATAAAATATAACAAAACAAAAACGCCTTCGGTTTTCTAAAAATAATTGAACAATATTCTGTTTGAATATTCAATTTTCTTTTGTTTCTTTCTTCATTTGTGTTGATCCTTTGTTTTCTATTCATGTAGTCAATTCTAAATTTCGTTGCTTTTTTCAGTTTTCTTTTGGTTTTTCAAATCCGTTTCACGAATGAGAGAGAGAATGAACTAAATACGAAATAGCAATACGAAAAAAAAAGAAACGAAAGAAAAACGAAACAGTTGACGTGGAACAACGAGGAGTAATACGTACAATACAAAAACAAAAGAAAATTTACTGTTTTCCAATGAAGCGCAGTAAAATATAACAAAACAAAAACGCCTTCGGTTTTCTAAAAAAAATCGAACAATATTCTGTTTGGGTATTCTTTTGTTTTTGTTTTGTTTTTCCTTTTATCGATCTTTTGATTTCCGCGCGTTTAATTGTGTTTTTAATTGTTGATTGTTTCATTCTCTGTAATTGGACAAAGTAAAAACAAAAGAAAATTCTAATAAAAAACAAAAGAAGGCGAAAAATGAGACTTTTTGAAAATTGAAAAACTGGCAGAAAGTAAATTTGAAGAAACGAAAAATAAGTCAAAGTGATATACCAACGTAGGCTAAATGAAACACTTCGTCTTTTGTTTTTTTTTCCTCGAGAGAATTATTTCTAAGAAACAAAACAGTTTTTTTCTTTAATTTATTAATTTGCTTAACCGTGCTGCATAATCAATTGTCTTTTGTTTTTGTTATTATTTTTTAATTTGTTTTTTTAAATTTTTTTTAGTTTTGACACTTTAAATTCAAATTAAAACGCACACTATTCACATAACCTACAATTTTGTCGCTGTTCACGTTACTTCGAATAAACCAACAAAACACACAAAGTGATCAAGAATGACTTAAGCAAATATTATTAGAATCACTGTGAGCCATCTGTGAACATTTAGTGAAATTAGAAAAAACGTTCACTAGGGAAAAATAAAATACTGCGAATTACAGCTAGAACAAAACGAGAAAAATCTCATTAGCAAATACAAATAGTTTGAGAAAACGCCTTTTAATTCAAATCAAGTAAAAAAATTCATGAAGTTAGTGATTTTTCCGGTCCTATCTGGTAACTTTTGAAATATTGATCTGGCAACACTGCCTCAAGCAATCTCCGTTAAATTCTGCCAAAACAAAGAACTGAAACAACTTTTACTGATGTAAGAAAAATAAATATAAATTTACCTACCTGGACGAATCAGACAAACTTTCAGTATTATGAAGGAAAAACACTTTCTCCGCCGTAGGATTAGGCCAAGACAAAATCCCTTTCTTGTCAACACAACACAACGCCTGGAATGCACATTTTAATATGTAACTCCAACACGAATAACATCACCTAACACCATCTTACTGTGAGTGATCCCAAAACATGCAGCAAATTCGCAGTCCTCGCCATTATATTCCCCTTTCCCTGAATCACGCTCAGAAAATGTTGGCACACCTTGCTTCGGCAACTTCTAAATTCTATACGATTAATACTGACGTTATCCTGTTCTTCTAACAAGTTAATTTTACTAATAGATTTCGCAGTTTCTTCTAATATAGTTTTCAGCCTAAAATTAAAATGGTAGTTTTAAAATTAAAAAAAAAAAAAGTAATACCTACCTTGCTAAACCAAAATAATTCAAAAACATCCAAGTCATAGGCAGAATTAACTGCACCAGAGGTAACAATGTTGCAACTGGAATTAACAAAAACAAATCGACGGACGATGCTTTCCCAACGTAACTCTCCAAGTAAATCAGCCGAATGAAATTAACGAACATGACTGTGATTAAGAAAATCGGCAACATGATGCGCTCTATCAGTTTAACGACAATTAAATTTCGCTGTTTATTATGTTGGCTCACAGGGCGGTCTTGCGCTTGCTCCAGTGCGACCCTCAAACTATTTATATATGGGGTCTCCAACAGGCGAAACCTTCGATTTTCCAGCGGCTTCCTCGACCTGGGTATACTAAAAATATCGTTTGAGGTCTGAAGCGAAGGTCCATATACTTCCCTGGCGTGCAAGAGGGGGTATTCCACGCATTTATCTATGGACTCGCAATAACCGGGACTCAGCTGTCCTGGGCGAATTAAAACAACGTCGCCCTTAACAAGCAAAGCCCAAGGCAAATTAACGATTTTCTTATCCCTGTAGGTCCACTGCTGGGTTATGCATGGAGATACGGGTGAACAAGGATGGGGGTATTCCTCGGAGGACCATTTCACGTCCTTCAATTTCGCTATTAACTCCAGCAGTTTCTTGATCCGGTTCGGGATTTCGCTGTGCCTGAGTCTGTTGTCGTATAATTGCAGAGCGACGTTGATTACAAGCAGGAGAATAATTACGAATGCCTCGTAAATATGATGAATGCCATCGCCAGTTATCGTGTAGGAAAGTACCAGCAGGGCCGCCAAACTAAAAATTAAAACAACCGACATCCAATTCATAATCGTGTGGGAGCTGTTGTGGTGCAGCGCATCTTTAATCCAGGACTTCGACTTCCTAACCAAACAAAACCTGAATTAACACGAAGTAACTATGATAATAAAAAAATACCTTGATTTCTGGGATAATTTGTATTGCTTGAGGAGGTTCTCTATGTCGACGTAAAGCCTGTTGAGTGCTTCGTGCGTGTTCAAGCCGATCTCCTCCTCCATGGAATCATCCATTTTTTTTTTTTTTTTTGAGGTTAATTCCGTGAGGCTAAATCCTCTCTTCCTCGTTCATCGTTTTATTTATAATAATGAGGATTAATTGGCGCGGAGCTTTTTAACTACATCTCTGCGGTTTGATTTGGTTTCAATCGGTTCTTGGAATTTTCGCTTGTCAAGATTGGCATTGGCAGCAGACACACTGGAATCACGAATTTTGGAATGAAAGTGAACTTTTTCCCGGTGAATCATGATAGAATATCGCTATTTATAAAACAATTTTATTGATAAACATGCTGCTGTATGATATGGTGGCGTTTTATGAGTTGATTAATTTCTTTTACATACAACTCAATAGGAAAAATATGTATCACTTAGAAATGTAGGCCAAGGGGGTTAAAGGCAAGGGGTAGGCATGTTTTGTGTATCAGATCATAGAGGCCGCTAAATAGTTAGTTATTTTACAGATTGCGTTTTCATGTTGTTTTATACTTTTAGACCTTGTTCTTATGTACAGATGGCGTCTTTCTCTGAAAGTCTACGTCCATGGGTAATCAGGGGTCAGACACTTATATGGGAGCTTTAGGCACGGGGGTGAAGCTTTATATGATGACCTCGCAGCAAAGTAGACAAGGATAGGGCGAGGCGTCCATCCAAGGGGGGTCTGAGGTAAGGGGAAATGTTCCAACTTCAGATCTGATTACCAACTTCACATCTGTTTCCCGCTAAAAGGAGTTCGCCATGTTATAGAATTAGCTTCGTTTTGTAGTGTTGTGTGGTTCACGTTCGGTAATGTAAGTGTACAATAATACTCATATAATTTTAGATAACTGTACAAAACTACACATCTTTTATGAAGCTATATTTTTACAGGAATTTTTGAACACGCTAGACGGCTAAACGCTTGGGTTATTGTAACGTGAGAGGTTAGAAACTTGGAGTGGAAAATTTTTGGCAAAATTAAAAGTTAAGTATTACTTTCACAAATTTACCTACACTAAAATAATGAATTTTTCTTTTGTAGTTTTCATTTTAAACCTGGTACCTCTGATTACAATATCTGCTACTTGTTTTTTGGGGCTCATTGGACGGAAAAAGTATCGATGTAATTATCCGGGATGTAAAAACTGGTATTACACAGGAGTGCAAAGTAATTATAAAAATAAGAGTTTTTTTGGGTTCCCCACGTTGCAAATTGTGAAAAAATGCATGTAGAATGGAAACTAATGTAGAAGAGGACTTTGTGAATGTAAAAGGAGAAAAATGTCATTTCTTCCTGGTGAAAAAGTAATTTCTAAGAACATAGTAGAATCATCCTTTGTTTTAAATTTGATTGAAGAGCCTTCAGCTGCATTTAATGAAAAAGAAATTACTTTTTGTACTTGTAGAATTACAGCTTCAACATCTACTACAAAATGTAGTTGTGAATTAACAAGTTCTTCTTTACAATCACAGAGTGATGAAATACTACACAATATTATTTCAGATCAAGAGCATCATTAATTCAACTTGTGTTGTACAACTGCCGGACCCAAGCCCAGATAAAGGAGAAGGGCTTAGTAATTTTAATACATTGTATGTGTATGTATATAGCTATTGCCTGCTTATAAGTATACGTTTTGTTTTTGCCTTTTCTGTGATGTAGAAAGTTGTAATCATATTATATGTAGTTACTTTTAAACATTATAAAATATAAGTTAACAAATTTTAAATAAACCAGCAATTTAATCATTCAACTTTACTAATTTTTATAGTTATTTTTTTAAACAAGGATTTATTTTTAAATAGTTCTATTGTATTTTGTTATGTAACATTTGTATCCGCTTCACAATTTATTGATGTAATATGAAAATTTATCTTCTGATTAGTTCAAATAATTGAACAAATCAAATACAAATTGTGAAACGTATGTGCACGTTAAATAAAATATAATAGAAACTGTTTAAAAATAAATTTCTTATTCATAATAATTAATAGCATTGGATGGCCTGGGTGGCAACGTTCAAATGTCCCGCTAAAATATTAGTTCTGCCATCCCCACAACAGATGGCACGTTGATCTTTGTTGCCAATGTTTTACATTAACCTTTCATTTCTCCTAGTAACTTTTCTGTGGCTTTAGGTACCTAGCAAAATCAGGTAGTAATATTTCTCCAAGCTGATGGGAGGGTGCAGCTGAAGCAATTTAAATTTGGCGCTTCAGATTTGTATTGAATGTTGACACATGTTCTGTGGAAACAACATTACATTTTGTGATAGAAAACGAATGTAGATGAGTTTATACATATAGAATATAAAGTAGTTTATAGATATAAGAATATAAATTAATGTATAGATATAGATTAGTTTTACAGGGACGTGTGTGAAGGTTATAAAGACAAGACCTGTGTTATTTCTTTGTTACTGTATAAATTATACAAAAGCTAGCATTGTGATTTGATGGAAAATATCTGTAACTTTTCCACAGATGGACATTAACCTGTGGGAGACAAGAGTTATTGGAAAGATGTCCAGAAATTGTATATAGGAACTGCCGTGTATATCACCAGCATTTTAAGGAGAACAGTTTTAGCAGTATTTACTGAGTATTTACCAGGTAATACTTGCATGTAATTGTACGAAGTAAATAGTTAAGGTTAATTTATGAATGTTATTTAGAACCTCTCCAAAGGACGCAGCGTCCAAAAATGACATTCAACAGTTACACCAACAATGTATCTGCAATCAAAAACCTAATTGCAGAGACTCGTGCGGTGAATTTACGCAATGGAATTGAATGTTTCAGCAATACATTCACGCTAAGTGACAATGAAATTATACCTCTGTTTGATGAACCACATTTACTGAAGGGTGTCCGCAATAATCTGCTGACATTTACATTTTGAAATAGATTCACAGAAGAAGGTAATAATACTTGCCAATTTACTTACTATTTAAGATAGTTGTTTCATACAGTTAATTTTTTCAGATTGCAAAGTGGCAGCATATTTATGATTCGTATAGAATGGATCCTTACATAGGGAATATTAGAAGTATGCCCCGTTTAACTGATTATCATGTAAATCCTGCAGCAGTAAGAAAAATTAAAGTGTTCTACTGTACTCAAGTATTCAGTAACTCTGTGGCAAAAGCTATTAATTTAATGGCATTTTCTGGTATGAGGTTCACAATACATATTTAAGTCCGTCAACTCCAGCACATATACTTTGTTCTTAGGATTAGTTGTCAATATGGGAGATGGAACACTGAAACTGGAAATATCTGCTTCGGAAACTGCGGAATGCTGTCAGTTTTTTGACCAATTGTTTAACAGCTTGAATGGTAGTACTGTACATACAACAAAACACAGAAGGAAAGCAGTAAGAAAGATTACTGGTCATTTTGAATTTTGGACCAACTGTATCAAAATTTTGCAGACTATGTGTTTTGTAAATGGCCTGGGAAAGAAAATACGTACACCATCTCTAGAGAATTTTATATTTACACTGAAAAATTGTAGATTACTATTTTCAAAGTTATTTAACATTGGATTTAAAACACTCACGCCACACACTTTTAATCAAGATCCCCTCGAGAATTTCTTTGGAAAAATTCGTTAAAAGGGTTATAGAAATGTGATTCCCACGTTATCTTTACGCCTTTATATAAAAGTGTTATGGTCAATACGTTAACAACTAAACATTCCTTGAAAGCAAACTGTGAAGATGATGATTCATCACTCTTTTTGTCATTAAAGAAATTCGTGATGCAGGTGATTTATGTTATTTTCTACATTGTTTCTGTACCTAATAGTTGTTAAGTTCTAGAATGCATCATCAAATGTGGAAGTAGCGGCAGTGGAACCCTTCACTGTTTCACAAATAATATGCAGTACATGGAGTGAATTTATGAAGCAACTGATGATTTCTGTCATGAAAACATGTCCAGAGTGTAGAATAGTTTTCTTACATACAATCCTTCGTCAACATTTCACCAATTTACACACCTCAAGGCTTTTAATATTAATTCAACATTATTTTCTGTAATATAAGTTGTGCTACTTTCTACTCGAAGTATGTGTTCTAGTTAACAGTCGTAGTTGCATTATGTAAATCAGGTAATTAAACAATACTTCACTAATTTATCATTATAGATATAAATTACCTATCAAACTTGTAATTATTATTATAGTACACAGCCACATACTTTTCAGTAGAATTGTCTTTATTTGTCACTTCATTATACTTTGTTAAATAGTATTTTGTTTTTTTTATTTTCAAACATTTAATTAATTTACATATTTCAGTAACCAACCAGTACATTCAGGTTTAGACCTAAGGTTACTTTTTCTCCAGGCCGTGCAGAGGGCGCTTTACTTGGTCTTCATTCTATGCATTGAGTGTCTCATCTAGTTATCTGTTATCTATGATGGGTAATTCACAAAACCAAGTCGGAGTACGCGTTTGAATACGTGTGTTTTTGTGAACCTACTTATTTTTTATTGTTCAATAAGTGTTTTTATCATGAATCGTCGGTTTTGTGTGTTGTGTAAAAGTTCTGAGGAAAACATACAATCCTTTTGGTTTCCAAAATCAATCGCCAGGTAAGTTAAATCCAAATTGAGCGTAATCAAGCATAGAATCCGTTCCGCCGCAAGAGGTATGGCCGCCTGGGTGCAATAAAAAAATGGTGTATTATATATGCACGTTTTTGAGCTACTAAATTGAAATAAATAAATTACGCTTTTAAAATTCTTACTGAATTACTTTGTAGACCTGTCAAGAAACTAAATGAATAAATTTCTAAACGTGATTGTTGTTTAAAAAAACCTTTAGAGGGTATAAACTATAAACATACCGATACGTATCTCCTACTTTACATTTTTTCAGGATATTATTGTTTGCTTTGTTTTGTTGAAAAGTTTGATTTTTGATGCATTTCAACAGTTTTTTTGAGAAATCTCCAATTTTGTTTTCTGAGTTTATTTTCAAGTTTTTTCTTTTAATTAGGCAAAATAATTAATTGTTTAGAATGATATAAAAGTCTCAGTTTTATACATATTGAGCAACATTAGTAAGTATTAGTTGTTAATTTTACTTTATTTTATGTTAAGGTGTCAAGAATGGCTTGCTGCTCTGGGTTTGAATATGCCACCTGAATCTGTACAGCAAAAGAAGAGAGTATGTGCCAAATATTTCACTCGTACATCATTTTGAAACAGCCTCTGCAATTCACTCAACAGTAGGGTAAATGTACCTGTTGTGGCCACATTAAGCCATTTTCTTACTTTAAAATTACGTCAGTGGTGGAATATTTATTTTTGGTAAATTTGAAAATGTGTTTCGCATAGAGACAATATTTCTCGTAAAAATCCGTTTAAGCAATATAAACCTGGTAACCAGGATCACCGAAAAAATTTTTTTTTTCAAAAATGTCTAAAATCACCAGTTGTGGCCAGGTATGTACCAGATGTAGCCATATTGTGCCCCTATTGTGGCCACACATTTTAAATCAACTACCTACATGTAGATAAATAAATTAGGTGTACGCAACTTAGGAAAAATAGAACAACATTTATTTTACATTAAAAAAAAACAAAATTTTTGGAAAATATATACAGGGTGTTTGGAAATTGCTAGTACAAAAGAAAATTGTGGCATCTGGAAGTCCTAAGAAATCCAAGAAATCCACTTTTTCTTAATTTTTTTTTAATTTTTATTTTTTTTCCTTTTCCATAAAATAACACAATGTCCGTCAATTTATCATTTGTGTAAGCGGCATTCACTTCGGTTATAATAATGTACTAATATGTGACTGTTGTGACAGCTTGTTACCCTAATTAAGTGGCGCACCAACAATTTTGGCCAAATTTTTAGTAATTTTTATCTCGAAAACTAAAGGACTTTTATTAGAATTTTTTTTGCCAAAGACTTCAACTCACCTTCACCAACTACCAGTTTTCTTTTCCACTAGCAATTTTCAAACACCCTGTATAATGCTTACAAAAACTTAATGGTTATAAAAACGTATCTAAATTTTCTATTTCAGGTACAGTCTATGCTCCCCTGTTATTGCATTCTTTGGGTTCGTCGATCTTAGAGACAATTTCTTCAATATTATACCACAAAATGTCATTTTTTGTTGGTCACTTCCAATGGTCTCGGCCACTTCGAGTCATTGCACAACGGTAATATTGATCATTATTTTTGCTCAAAACTTTGGCAGGGTAAAAGTTCCCCTCGTATTTGACAATTACATATGTTCTCGGCATAATTGCTGTTATAGTTTCTTCTAGTTTCCTCTCTTTATTGTTTTTTTTTCTTATGAGTTTTCTTGTCACAAGTTATTGCAGCCTTCTGGTTAGCGTTTTGTACTTCATCTATTTTCTTTGGTTTGATCTTCTTTGCATTTTCTTTTGCCTCCATTAGTTCCAACCATTTGTCTGAGGTTAGCACAGATGGCAACCGTATTTTATTTTTTTTTCTTGCTGTCGCATTATTAGCATTATTGTCTTCTGGCCAAGTGATTACATCACACAATACTTCACTCACAGATCTTTTTTTTAATAATCTTACATCTCCTAAATTCGTTGGTTCCTGTATGTGTTCAATTTTACTAAAATCGTTGTAATTATTATAACTTTGAATTGAAGATTCTAACTTTTTTTCGCTGTTTTCGTTAGTGTTGTTATTTATTACTTCTTCGTGGTCAGTATTTTCCGATTCGATAATCATTGAAATTTCTCTTTCGTCATCATTATACAAGGCAGGCTCCACGCCTTCAGAATTTTTCTTGCTTATGTTGTCTAATTCTTTTTCTAAATATATATTTAGAATGTGTGATGTGTGAGTAGCTTAGCGAGCACGTGTCGGACATCGGTCCCCAAATAATCGAAGTTATCAAAGGTATTTTGCATAAAAATAATTGGTGAAAAGTGTGATAAGTGAGCAAAGACGTTTGTGTGTGCCCCGAAGAACTCAAATGCGAATGAAAAACCTTATTGGCGCTGCAAAAACAGTTAAATACACAAAGATGTTGACACGGGAAGATATCGCCGAAATTAAAAACATTTTTAAGGAGTCTATCAAGGACGTCTTGGAGCAAAACAAAAAAGTAATCGAGGAAATAATAAATAAATTTGATGAGAAAGTTGAAAAATTAAGCGACACTTATGAAAATAAATTTAAAACTTTGGAGGAAACTAACCGTAAATTAACAGAAAAAAATGATTCCTTGGAACAATATTCCCGTCGGAACAACATCCGAATTATAGGAATACCTGAGACCAAACAGGAAAACGTCGAAAGTGTAATTATTAAATTTTTTAATGAAAAAATGGATCGGGAAGTACACCCGGAGGAAATCGAACGCTGTCATCGTGCTGGACAAATGAATGGAAGTAGGCCTCGACATATCTTAGTGAAGTTCCTGAGTTACAAAACTAAGCAATCAATTTTTATTAACAAGAGGCGGCTGAAGGGCAGTGGTTTACGAGTAACCGAGGACCTGACTAAGATTAGACTCGAGTTATTACGTGAAGCACAAGCTAAATACGGGCACTTGAATGTGTGGACTTTAGACGGTAACATTGTTGCGCGTTCCAATAATAAAAAAATATTTATTAAATCCTCATTTGATTTAACGGAGTAGTTGTGCTTTAACGGGCCTAGGTTAACCACAGAATTGGAAGCAGTGAAGTATAGTATATCTGATGTGAAGTTGTATTTTCTTTTCACTTTTATCTTTTAAGTTTGCTAATTCTTAAGAAGCTATGAGGGATCGCTGTCCGCATGTGGAAATAATCCTGATTTTTTTAAATCTCTTTTCTATTGTAATTTATATCATAAAGGCACATTAAATTTGTAAATAAGTTTACTACTTTCTTTTTTTCCTATTACTTTCTATTTTTTTTCTTTCTCATCTTTTCATGCATCTTTGGAAACTCTCTCACTTAAATATCCGCTCATTAGTTGCCAAATTTGATAATTTTAAAGAATTTTTAATCCAACACGATTTTGATTTGATTGCGCTTACAGAAACCTGGCTTACAGACAATATTCCTTCAGAAGTGGTTCAAATTGATGGGTATTCATTTATTCGTAGAGATCGAGCTTCCAGAGGAGGGGGCGTCGCTTTTTATTTAAAATCTTCCTATAGATTTACATATATTGATATTACTGCTAGTGTTGCAGAACTACTTTGGATAAAGGTAAAGTTGGGTAAAAAAGAACTCGCTTTCGGAGTCATATACAGACCACCTAATACAAATGCTAATGATTTTTTGAATGAATTTGAACAGTTAGTGTCTGAGATTTATCCTGTCTGTTCGGATTTGTTTTGCCTCGGTGATTTTAACATAGATTTGTTAAACCATGGACATCCAAATGTTAAAAATTTATTGGCTCTCTTTGATTCAGTCGGCCTTAAACAAATTCTTAATGCACCAACACGGACAACTTTGCACTCTTCTACTCTAATTGATTTAATCATTACTTCTAACGATAAAGTTGTTTCAACATCAGGAGTTTTGCCTGTATATGATATGTCAGACCATGATTTGATTTTTTGCGATATCTTTGTAGACTCTCCTAAACCTCCACCAATTATTAAAACTTATAGAAATTTTAGGTATTTTAATTATCAACTTTTTCACGATGACTTAAGAGCTATTCCGTGGCGTAATATTTACGACCTAGACGATATAGATGCAAAAGTCAATTTTCTCAATGAAAATTTAACTTTATTATTGGATATCCATGCGCCGTTTATAACTTCTCGTATTTCTAAATCACCAGCTCCCTGGATTACAGACAATTTAAAAATCATGATGAATAAGCGAGACCGAGCATTACAGAAATTTAAACAGACAAGAAGTCATAACGATTGGCTATATTATAAAGAATTACGTAACATGTCAACTGCAGCGTGTAGACGTGAAAAGAGAACCTATTTTAACACACGTTATAGTACTTCTAATTCCGCTGCTTTTTGGAAAGATCTGAAACAGATAGATATTGGCAATAAAAAATCTATTTGTTTACCTGAGCATTTGGCAGATCATAATGAAATCAATAAATTTTTCATTGATTCCGTACCTGTCATTGATACGGATGTATCGCCTCTTTGTAATTTCTACCGAAATAGCAGGAAGAGTAGTGAAAGTTCGGCTTTCACTTTTCGTCCTGTCACAGAGTCGGATGTCCTAAGGGAGGTAATGGCGATCAAATCGAAGGCAGTTGGACACGATGGCCTCAGTATCTATCATCTATCTTTATGTTTGCCTTATTTGTCCGATATAGTGGTCCATTTATTCAATTTTTGTATAACTCACTGTGTATTTCCTACCTGCTGGAAATTCGCCTATATTACACCGTTACCAAAAGTTAGCAATCCTGTAACGTGCAGTGACCTTCGACCCATTAGTGTGTTACCGGCTTTATGTAAAGTGTTTGAAAAACTAATCGAGAAACAAATGAGAGACTTTATAATAAATAATCATATTCTGCCAGTGGTACAGTCGGGTTTTCGACGGGGTCATAGTTGCAGCACAGCACTCTCGCATATAATTGATGACATTATTTTTGCAACTGATCACGGAGAAGTAACGGCTCTTGTGCTGCTTGATTATTCGCGCGCTTTTGATACTGTGGACCATGGTGTGCTGCTTTCGATTTTGAAACATGTTGGTTTCTCGGAGAATGTCGTGACTCTTATAACAAACTTCTTAGTTCACAGGCGCCAGGCAGTTTTTCATTCTGGAATTACCTCTGAATCTTTGGAGTTGAAGTCAGGAGTGCCCCAAGGGTCAGTCTTGAGCCCTCTTTTATATTGTCTTTATGTCTCTAATTTTAGCTCTGCTTTTATAAATTGCAAATTTCATTTTTATGCAGATGATGTTCAAATTTATAAGTCGTTTCCTGTATCGCAGTTACCTCAGGCGGTTGATGACATAAACCAAGATTTAGATAGGTTAGCCGCAATTTCTAAAAAGCACTGCCTCCAGCTGAATCCAGCTAAATCAAAGTTAATTTTCTTCGGTAATAGGAAGAGTAGGGAAGAGGCTGCTGGCAGTGCTCATATCGTGATGCAGGGTTTGAGACTGGCTCCTGTAAATGTTGTGAAAAATTTAGGCTTAATAATAGACTCCTCTTTGAGGTTTCGAGAGCATGTCTCTAACATTGCCAGTAAGGCTTATCTTGGCTTTAAGATGTTATATAGAGTCAGACATATCTTCAATAAAAAAATGAAAATTAATCTGTGCAATTCATTTGTTCTTGCGAAATTAAATTACTGCGATATGGTCTATGGTCCTTGTCTGGATTACGTTTCTACTTCTAGGCTGCAGCGCATTCAAAATACTTGCATAAGATTTATATTTGGGTTGCGTAAATTTGATAGAGTTGGTCACAAATTAAAAGAAATATGTTGGTTGAACATGAAAAGTCTACGTACTTTGCATGCCGCATGTTTATACTACAGAATCCTGAAGTTGAAATGTCCTCCATATCTCTATCATAAAATATCATACCGAACAGATGTGCATAATCTCAATCTTAGATTTAAAGGTCTAATGACGCCACCTTCTCACTCATCTGAAATTGTTAAACGATCTTTTCGTTACAATATCTATTATTTTTTTAATCGATACCATTCTTTATATAGCTCTACATTTGGCACTTTTAAGAAAAAGCTGTATACAATGCTTCTTGCGGAATAAACTCTTGGTCGAGCGGATCTTTATCTTTATCTATAGCTTTATCTTTATCTACTCTCTATCTACATCTACTCCTAATTTCTTCTCTTCTTTCTTTTCTCTGTCCTTTTCTGTCTCCCTCTTCGTTTTTTAGGAATGTGCTACTCAATAGTTATTGTTATTTTTCAGTTAGATTATTATTAAGTAGTATTAGGTTAAGTAGAGCAGCAGGCGTTACTGACGCCGTGCTGGACTTCGCCTTGGCGTTTATTTATTTGGTTTATCTCTTTTTTTTCTGTAACAGTCTTATGAGCCAATAAAGACTATTATTATTATTATTATTATTATATTATATTTGTACCTCTTGAGAAATCGTTTTCGCTTGAATTATTTTTGCTTTCATTCTCAAAATTTCTAAAAGTTTCATTGTCTTTCTGAATTAAAATATCTTCAAACGGAACGATTTTTTCAGTTTTATCTTGATTTTGCACTTCTAATTCAGGAAAATCAAAGATTAATCTCTCGTCGTCAACCATCAAATCAAAACTCAACAGGGTAACATCATCCACATCTTGATGTTCATGTGGCTTTCTGTAATTTTTGAGAGATTTCCAAAGATTATATAATTCTAAATATTTTTCTTCTCCTTGCCAGAATTCTTGAGTCACATAAGTTGAAACAAATTTTTCCAAAACTTCCGGTTTTATTTGTTCTTCTACAATTTTAATTTTATTATTTTTATCTTCTATTAGCGTCTCATTTTGGGTAAATCCTGTAGCCGTCTTTTTTATACATTTACTATAATCGGGAGCTTGTTCATCAAAGGGGAAAAGTCCACATCTACGAAAGCCAGAGACAACACTCTTTCGGAAGTCATTAGTTTGTAAAATGGTATTTAATGCAGTTGGTATGTCTTTTTTGGATACATTTGCCACCATTTTCGAAACGCCATTTTCGGGTAAATTTTCTCCATGCTTGCTTTAACGGGAAGAAAAAAGCCACATCCAGAGGCTGAAGCATATGTGTCGTATTGGGAGGTAAACATATCAGAATAATACTATTAGAGCGGCAAAGGGTGCTTAAATCCATCGATAGATGTGACGAATGACCGTCTACGAATACAATTACTGGTCTTGGAATATTTTTTTCTTCAAAATATTTAATGAATATATTGGCAAAATATTCAAAAAACTGCTTGCTCTGCATCCATCCCGTTTCAGATATCGCCACTGTCCAGTCTTTAGGTGGCGCATTAGGGTAATTTTTTGGATGTCTCTGAAATTTGAATATTGTCATGGGGCTGACTATTTCGCCTTCTGCCAAAACCGTTATCAAGGTAGTGACATTGTCCTTATCTGAGATGCCCACATCATACACTCCCTTTCCCTTTGGACCAAGGACAAGAGCACCTTTTGGGGAAAGAAACATGGCGGTTTCATCCATATTGAAGATTCTGTTGGGGTGATTTAAAACCTGTATATCATCTCCAAGCAGTTCTCGTGTCTGCCTAAACCAATTTTTTATAGATTCTTCTGTAACTGCAGCTCGAGCTTTATTTATGAATTCTGCTTTCTTGTGGCTGACTTCGGGATGTCTTTTAAGAAAAGAATCATACCATTTTCTTCCGGGAGTATTATCAGGAAAATTAGTTGTTAAGTTGCATTCTTTAATAATTTTCTGTACTGAATAAAATAACCCTTCTCTGTTGACATTTGTAAAATCCATTTCACTAACTTCTCTTCTACAGTTTTTCCTAGCACGTTTCCTACGTTTCGGCATTCATCTGGTGTTCTGCCAGAAAGTCTGTTCCTTACTGATGTTCTCGGAACATTAAATTTTCTGCAAGCTGTTGCAACGGCCATTCCTTCTTCCCTAATAACTTTTAATGCATTTTCCATTGCTTCTCTGCTATAATTGAACAATTTTCTTTCAGCCATAGTTAACTGGAAAAATCCCCGATTAAGATATAAAAGGAAATGGTAATACAGGAATTTTGAACAGGTGTGTGGCCACAACTAGTTTCAGCACGCACCAATTCTGGCCACTTTGCTGGCCACAAATAGCAAATCAATTATACTAATAAACCAGTTGTGGCCACCCGGTTTTTTTTCTGCTCAATGGAAAAAACATGAAATAAATTTTCCAAAAATATTAAATTTTGATATTTCTTGTTCTGATATAATAATTTAAACACTATTTTCGATAAAGCAAGAAATATACACTAAATCTACTTACCGTTGTTCCTTAGCCAATTTGTTAAGAAGTTGAAACTTGCTCACCATGTCACATATTTAACTAAACTAACGTTAAAGTGACGAAACTTCTCAAAGAACCGACCAATTGGAATGATACCTTAAAAACTGAGAAAGTAGGTATCTGTAAAATCAGCCGGTAAATAAGTTTTGTCTTCTTATTATATGAATATTATTCTGAATCTGGCCACAAAAGGAACAGTGGCCACAAACGAAGCATCTACCCTAATGCTGTTCCGTCACTTGTGGATAAAGAGAGTGTTATGGAAAGCATGTCACTTTTAGAACAACCAGTTCTTCAAAGTAAATGCCCTCCCACTGCATCCTGCACTCCTTATTCACAATTTTCCACAAATACAGATCCTTGCACCTCTGAAGCCACCGTACCTCTCAACTCATTATCATCCTGCTCTTCTGTCTCGAAACCAAGAAGTTTACGATTATTATCTAAGGAGCAGAGTCAGCAGTTGGCTGAGGTGCCTTTATCACCAAAGAAGGCAGTGCTGTACAATGCTCTAAAGATAAAGCATCGACATCTGAAACGATTAAAAGCTACACTGAAGGCTAAGCAAAAGTATATTAAAGAACTTCTTTTTTCACAGATCAGTGGCGTTTTGTTGGCTAAACCAGTAGAACTATGCCACCCTCACAAAAAGGCTGGTTGGCAAATTGCACGGCAATGCCTGGAATCTGGAAGAAGTGTGAAGCTATGGGGCTGAACCATCTACGGACACGGAGTGTAAATCAGGATGCATTGGAGAATATGTTTGGCGGGCTTAGATCGTACTGTGGTGACAATAACAATCCTACAAGCCTTCAGTTTGTAAGTTGTTTAAAAACTCATATTATCAATGGACTCACAAATTTTGGTGTGAGGGGCACTAATTGTGAGGGTGATTCTAACGAGTTATTAAGCAATTTACGAACTTTTATTCAGGAAGGAACTACTCGTACTTCTATGAAGGCAAGTAAAGGTGATGAGGACACTAACAAACACGTAGTTGACAGCATAATTGACGATGTTGGTTCATCATTTGATGTCAACATTTTTAGTGGTACTGCAGCTGACGTATATGTAAGCTGTTTCATTGCAAGGCGCATATTGAAAAAGTTTCCTTGTGAATCGTGCAAGGCTGCATTAACTTCTCATCCTGATCAGTGGACAACTGATTTTATTACTTTCAAAGAATATTCTGATAGTGTCAGTCATTTAACGTATCCTTCACAGGATATGGTTAATACAGTGAAATTATCAGTAAATATTATTGAAAATATGTTGCCAAATATTTGTCATACTGCTGAGGTTGGGAAGCAACTCACCGAGCAAATTTTTTTAAATGCTGACTTTAGTTGGATTCATTGTACTGAGCACAGTTCTTTTCTAAAGGAAGGAATTGTTAAGTCACTGTGCCGTATATGTATTCCCTGGTACTGTACGCGCATTAACCGTACGTTTAAGTCGTCATCCAGGGCATCTCGTAAAGTGGCGATTCTCCAACATGCATAATTGGTGCTTCTGTTCTATTTATTTGTAAAATGGAGTTCTTTAGCATTAGGATTTTTTTATTTATTTTCTTTGTATTGTTTAATTTGTTTTCCCTTTAGAATTTGATTTTATTTATAGAAATTCTTTTTAAATTTTAGTTTTGTTAATTTTTAGAATTTAGTTTTACTTATAGTCAGGATTTCCTTTTCTTTTTGAATGATTTTTTACATTTCATTTGTAACTATGCTGCATGAAAATGTGACTATTTCTTTACACATTCACTTATTATTATTATTTCTTTTTAACACTTCGGTATCATATTTGTCCTGCACCAGACAGTGGTCGTTCCGTCAAGTGTACTATAAACTTCAATCATTTATAATGAAAAGTTTATACATAGTTGCATTGCTGACTGAATGCGGTAGAATCACTTAATCACTGAAATTCTTACTGTACATTTAATATTACTGTTGTTTTTCAGTATGTATCACATATAGATACTTTATATTATTTACTACGGTAGCTGAATAGCTACTCTCTTTTGAAGTAGCATTTAAATTGACACTATAGTACAATAATGTACACCAAAATTAAAAAATTTGTATCAGCAGTAGAAATCTTTTCACCTTTAAATGTGCAAGAACTCTTGTAGACTAATTTTCATGTTTATTTTCAATGAGAACTGTGTTAAGTACTTATTATTTTTCAAAAACGTGAAATTAAAATGCTGTTAATTTCTGTTGATATAGGAACCAATCACATAACTATATTTTAAAATGTTACAAGCTTGTTAATATTTTACAGAATATCCCCCTTGATATATTGCGCTATTATAACAATCAATTTTAATTTATTGTATTTGCATTTTATGAAGTAAAGTTATTAAACTGTAACCTTATTATTTATTTTGGTAAGTACCTATAAACCAGACACATTAATAATTCAGCAAATGTACTTGTATTTAGATTCACATTCTGGCAAATTATGAGCTAAATAGTTTGTAATTTAAATGTCACTTTGTGTTTCTAAATAAAAATACGTTTGCTGAATTATTAGTGTATTTCCCAAAACTAAAAATTAAATACAGGAATTCAAATATCCCGCCCATAATTATAATTTTAGAGCGCCATCTAGTGTCTTAATTTTGCTTTTGTGTCGTTTTATTTTCTACATTTAATATTGGTGGTGACACCTATGATCTGATACACAAAGCTGCTTTTTTTGTGGTAGTAGGGAAAGTATACACAAATAATAGCATTGACATAACCATCTCTTGTTGATGTGATCGCTGCATACAATACAGCATGCGAAATTTTTAGTGGCGCAATCTGTGGACGCATTATCAAAGCGTGCTTTTTAAGCGGGAATTTTAAAACCTGGGATTTTTTTTTAAGGAACTCAATATACTGTTAGAATCGTGATAATTAAGGCAATGCAACAATAGAAATTTTATTAGCAACATCTAAAACGTAGGGACTCTACAAAGTTCGATTTTACACTGCTCATCATATATTCGAGCTCTCGCTTCGTTGTATCATAAGTGCGGGGACGACGCCAGGGCAGCCAACCTCACACCGATGTAAGTTACTGTCCATAGCAGCAATCGGTCCGTGAATTTTTATGTATAACTCTCACAATACATATAATATAACCTTCTAAATTCAAACTACGAAATTACGAAGTGCACGATAGGTTCCGAATTTTCACGAACAGAGGATGACAACTTAAAACGCTCTTCTCAACCATCATCCAATAGTTCCACGAACCGCGTTGAAAATATATAACAATGATGTCACGTGTTCGTTAAAAAAGTGTTTAGTTCCTTAACTATTATAACCTGATTCGTCGCTAAAATTCGCTTATAGATACTCTAAGATGTGTATGGCGCCTATGTGAAGGGATTTTCATCTATAAGACTGGGATTTTTCAATTTTGTATGTTGGCGACCACTGGTTTGAAGTGACGAAAACGCTAATGTAAGTACGAAACAGTGTTGCCAACTTAGGGGATTTCCCCCTAAATTTAGGGGATTTTAAGTGTCAAAGGGGAAATTTAGAGGATAAATTTTTTTAGGGGTTTTTTAACATTAATATTAAAGAAAAGGCATACTTCGAACCAAGTTTTTACAGTTACATGAAGCAAATGAATTTTATAATTTGTGGTCATGGAAAAGAATATTGTAATTGAGATCTATGCTTGTGATTTATTTTTGTATTCCAGCGCCACCTGTTGACTTAAAAATATACACATATGAACACAGGAATATTTTATTCTTGATATTGCAATGAACGTATTCCATTCCTTATTCAAATATTAAAAAATAATGATACTTTAGTAGAGTATTATTAGTCGTTAAACTAATAAAACAACAATTTAATTTTTGTCCGAAATTTATGTAAGTACTTCATTATTAAATTTGTTAAAAATAAAAACAATCAAAATCAAATTTTATTTCTCTCTTTACTCTTTACTCTACGTAACAATTTTGGGACTAGAAGAGGTCATCATGCCGTAAATAATAAAATCAAGCGAACTAGAAAAGCAATAAATCCATTTCCCTCTAAACTAAGAAAACAAAGATGATTTTTTTGCGTTTGATCCAATCAGATTATTTCCCGCTAATTATGTTTTATCCCCACATTAAAAAATTCAACGCACCACTATTTTAATCAATTAGGTATCATTTTTTCCTTCTTGAAAAAAAAAAGTCCGTTTCTAACCGTTTAACTTAATACCCGACGGCTTACAGTTAGAATTGAAATTTTGGTGTTTGCTTGTGCTATTGAGTCTTATTGAATCGAAATACTATTAATTAGTAATCGTACTAATAGTACGTCCAAGGTAAGTTTAGTGCTACATATTTTTTCCTAAGATAATGAAGGCGTTAATTTAATTTTTATTTATTATTGTTGCTACAGATTCACAATGTCGGAAAAAGAGAAGAAAAAGTACCAGCAAACTTATTCCAAAACTTGGGAGCATGATTCTCTACTAAAAGGTGTGTTGGCATACAATTTTAATTTAAACTGTGCCTATAAGTATAGTGGTATAGCGAGCAAAGCCTACTGTAAGTACTGTAAGTGCGCCTTAACAGCTCACAAGAAAGATTTAGTTAACCGTGCAAAATCACAAAAACACCAGAAAAAGTAGCATTTGATGTCCAGGCAAAATCATGCAGAACTTTAAATTTTACACCTAACAAAACAAATGATAGCAAAGTAGCCGAGTTAAAATTAAGTATTTTCATCGCAGAACATTCCACAATTGCTGCTGTGGATCACTTATGTGAGTTATTACCTCAAATTCTAAAATTTTAAGTAATCTTAAAATGCACAGAACAAAATGTGCTATGTTATTAAAAAATGTAATTGCACCTTGCATGGTCGATAGCTTAATTAAGGATATTGGTAATTCATCTTTTTCATTAATCATAGATGAAAGCACAGATGTGGCAAGTGACAAAATTTTATGTCTCATGATAAAATATTTTTCTTCAAATAGAAGTAAAATGGTGACCACTTTTTATAGACTGATTTTAGTAGAAAAATGTGATGTTCAAGCACTGTATATTCTTGTAACCAACCAGTTAGCTAAGGATAATTTGCAAGTAAAAAATTTAATTGGCATTGGTGTGGATGGTGCTAATGTCATGGTGGGAATGCATAATTGTTGTAAAATGCGCACGTCATTCCCTCCATCTGTGCGCTGAAAATGCTTGCAGAGACCTTCCAAGGCAATTAGAATTCTTTGTCAGAGAGGTACATAATTATTTTTAACATAGTCCTAAGCGAATATCAGAGTATAAAAAATTATATTCAGCTTTAAACGATAAAAATCCAAAAAAAATTACGAAATTATCAGGAACAAGATGGTTAGCTCGACATGACGCTATTTTAACAATTTTAAACCTATGGTCTGAATTGTATGAATTTTTTAAAAAAGCTAAAAAGAGGATAAATGTTTTACAGCCGAACAAATAGTTGATATTATAGGTCGGCCCGCGTATAAGACATATTTAGTATTTTTGAAAACTAATTTAGACATAATTTGCAAAACAAATATTTCGTTTCAGAGTGATGATGCCTAATCCTTTTGTTCTATTTCAAGATATATTTTTACTTTTTAAACAAAATAGTTATTCCAAGTCAAGTACAAAAAATTTCAGACAATAATTTAGTTAATTTTGATTTTGAAAAATATTTAATGCATACTGAAAGTATCTACTTTGGTTACGATTTTCATTGCCTATTTCCAATGCCACAGTTGAAAGAGCATTTTCAATTTATAATGCAATTAAAAATAAAATTAGAAAATAGGCTGACGTTGGAAATGGTGCAAGCAATTATGTTCGTTAGATATTTTTTAAAAGTACATAATATAGATTGTAAAACTTTCCAACCTACTGCTGATATGATAAGTAAATTTAACGTTTCGATGTACGACCACAAAAATGATTTAGAAAATGAAATAGTAAATATAATAGATACTCTTTCAAATCTGTAAATAAAAATGAATTTTAGGGGAATATGTGTTTCATTTGGGGGATTTTTTAACCTCGGATGGGGGAAAGCGTTCTCGATGGGTTGGTAACACTGGCAACACTGGTTTGAAGTGACGAAAACGCGAATGTAAGTACGAAATTATGTAGTTTTGCAGTTCATTTTACTTTGTAAAGAAATATAAAAACCAGTGATAAGATCTGGATATCCGGCGTTAGTTGTTTCAATTTAATTACAAAAATTTTTGTTGATGTTGATAGTATGAAGCGTTCAGAGAGTCCTACAGCTGAGTGCAGCACGAGAAAAAAACCCATGATATCAGTCAGTCCAAGTCAACGGAATGTTATTGGGAACGATAAGGTAAGGCTAGTTATGTTATGTGATGTTTTTTTTTTTTGAATAAGTTTTGTTGTGTTCCTTTTACGAAGGCACTGAGGTTAGACTAAGCGTGTGAAATGAACATTTGTCTAAATGGAACAAGTAAGGAGGAAGAGAACTCATCAAGTTCTCATGTCAAAAATTTCAAAGTGAAAACTGTAAATAACATGTTAGTAATTTAAGGATTTAACTAATGGTGTTTTCGACTGATGCTCTAGGACGTGCTGAAAGTGTTCAGGTAATTATCTTTATTGCTTGAAGTGTGATTTACATGTTCGACTGCACCAAGCACTCTGTGAAGTAGCATATCGAGAGCGCTCTGCTTTGATCTGAGCCGCGAGTCAGATCAACATTGAGTGATCTGGAAAACATAACCTTGAAAATTTAATTGTGAAAATGGACTTGGCAATTGTGAAAATTTTTCTTCGTCAGATTCATCAGATAATGAAGTAATGATGTGACTATTAACAAAACATGTATCAATGAATAATGTTGCTATTAGGACCGAATATATAGCTTTATTCTTTAGTAACCTAGGAAGCCACATCTCGGTTATTACAACAGATTTTCGTTGTTGCAAACATTACTTACAAAAATACTCATATCGCAGCAATTCGTAACCAAATGTATTCGGTTGTTCATTACGTATCTCCTCCAGAGCAATATTGGTCCGATCAATGATCTCAGCGGATTATTTTTGAGCAATCTGATTAAGAGTTGGAGCGGTTCGGTCGAAAACGCTATAAATGAAACTGCACATTAGTTTCCTAAATTTGCACACACTCAGAACTGCCAGAGGTGTTGCAATTTAATTGTGGTTAAATATAAGATTAGATTTATTAATTACAACTTTCATTGTAAATAAAAAATACTGCTTTTGATGATGAACAAATTAAGAGAAGACCGATGGAATCTGCAAAAATTGGTATTTGATAATCACTTACGTACATTGCTATCACTGGCACAGAGAAGATTGATAGTTCTGAGCATGCTAACAATGGCATTTATATTTAGGAGCCTAAAGTGCAGTTTTACCCAAATAATTTTTAGTATTAAGAAGAAACATGAACGCTTATTACTGATGAAGGCTTTGTGGTAAGGGGGAGAAGCAATTTTCTCGCTTCTACTTACCTCACTTCGAGTAAAAGTGAGTTCAGATTATCTTGGTGTAAAAGGAATGCGACTTTTACAAACATCGATCTTTAATTGTATATCATTTGTTTACAGATACTCTGTATAAATACTAACTCAAGCATCTATGATGATGTTGTGACATCACGTGCGTTTATTGACAAATCCTTACATATAAAATCATTATTTGATGAAGGAAACGACATGAAAACACTCTTGATAGTAGCCCCCTGTCGCATGGGGAAATCAAGTAACATGAACATGATAAAGGAGTTTCTGGGGATAAACGTGGACGAAGAGGGGAAAGCTAAATGCAACGTGAAATGGAACGAAGAAACCAAAAAATGGAAGGAGAGGAAGGAAGAGGAACAGACAAAAAATTTCAAGCTCTTTAAAACTTTAAAAATATTTCAGTGTCAGTGCAATCCTAAACACACCAGTGAGGAATGTGAAGACGGAAAGTGTAAAGACAGAAACTTTTTTTACGAAAAATGTGGGCAAGTACCTATCATTTCTGTGGATCTTGTACCTGTGTGTGTGAATTCACAAAGAATTTTTATTCGGTCACTGTGGACAGTTCTGAAGGAAACTTTTCAAGAACATTCTTATTTAAAGAATGAAGTTACAAGCCGTTTAAATGCCCGCAATAGGATCGAATTTTCTTGCTACTGCGCTAATATACCAAGAGATGTAAACTTAGATGATGTACAGGGAGATATTGTATATGGCTTGAAACTTTTGTCTAATTGTTTAGAAAAGCAATTCCAGAAACCATCATTTTTATTGGTGGAGGAATTTGATGCTCCCATTACAAAATTGATACATAAGTCAAAAACGTCATTGTCTGAAGAGGAACTTATGGACACTATTGGATCTTTTCTCAGACCTGTTTTGAAAGATAATAAAAACATCGCAGGAGCACTGTTAAATGCATGTGTGCAAATGCAAAATGCCTTATCACCTTATGCCAATAACGTGAGCACATATCCATTTCTGGAAAATCATTTATTTTCCACTTATTGTGGATTTACCGACGAAGAAATAAACGAATTGCTTTCTAGGCAAGCCTTCAAGTATATAGACAGAGATGTTATTCGAACCCATTTTAACGGGTACAGAATTCTAAATAGCAATACCTCAATATACTGTGTCTATTCAGTTTTAAAATACCTTGAAGAATGGTGTTGGAATTACAGAAACTCAAATCCATCGAGTAGTGATTACAAACCAACATTTCACTGGATTCAAACATATGGTGTACACAAGCTGAAGAATTTGTTTGGATATAAGAAAATTCGAGAGCAATTTGAGAAAGTTTGCTATGAAGAAGTAATAACTGTACCTAACACAAAAGAAAAAATGAGTGTAGAACAAGTACAACAGTTGAGAGCTATATTGAACAGCTCTAGAGAACCTGAAGATTCTGAAGTAGAATTGTTCCTTCATTACTTAAGGGATCGTGGATATTTTAATGTAATTAAGAAATCTGCCCGAACAATAAGTCTTCAAATTCCAAACTTAGAGGTCGAAGATGAAATAACAAATAACATGTTTACTGCACAATTCTATAAAAGCAAGTTCAACATATCCGATGACACTATCGTTAAATATCTACAATCACTAAAGGCATTATGTGGAAATATTGAGACAATTAAGTCTCTTGGGAATGCGGTATTGGATCTGTTTAGTGCTAAGCGGGCATCAAGACACGATGAAGTTAAAGGTGTCCTTTTCGCTTTTGCGTTAAAAAATGAGAATGACTTTAAAGATGTATTGTGTGAAGCGTTTTGTTTAGAAAGCAGAAAATACAGACTAGATTTAGCAATCGTTAGAAGAGATGGGACAGGTATTATTATAGAAATTGCAAGCGGTGATACAAATGCTGATCAAGCATTGCACCAAATTTTCATGAAGAAATATCATCAGTTGTTGAACAGATACCCTGACGTCAAGAAAGATTCCTTGAAGATTTATATTGGCTTAAAATATGATTACCAAAACGGAAATATTGACATATCTGCATATATATCTGAAGAAATACCCAACAGAGATTTTCGTCCACCCATGAACGATGTGATTAAAGTACATTCAACAAGGAGTTAAACTCAAACCATCACCATTGTATGTACGTGTTACTCATAGCAGATATTGTGAGACAGAAAATGTTTAATAATTTTTTATTGTATATTCTTAATAAATATTTTTAACACTTTTTTCGTCTTCCCAGTTGCCTTGGTCCAGAAATAAAAAAAAAAGTTTTTATAAAAAAATCCTATTTATACGTGGTACAATCAGAGATTTTTTTTTACAGTAACATCCAATGAGAAGGAAAGAAATAAAAATCTCGCAAATTATTCTCCTTTTTACATACCAAGCACAATCTCAGAAAATATCGCAGACAGGTGTAAGACATATTTAATAAAAACGAAAGTATTTTATTAGACGAAGAAAATAGGATAGAAAAATACAGGGCATGCTATTTAAGAAAATTGAGTTTTGTTATTTTCAAATATCTAATAATATTAATAATAATATCCTTTATTAAACCGTAATAATAATTACGTCAATAATGTATGTACAGGGTTTTCTTTTAGAGTTTGAAAAATTTATAATTTTTATTCAATCAAATTAAGCTTTGAAGAAATTAAACTGGCAGTCAGTGTTGCCAACATAAGCACTTGGGAGCTTTTCTGTAAACATAAAGCGAATTTTAGCGACGAACAACTATTTCTACTTTCTAAACGCGGTTTATGTTATGACGTCACTAAAAACTACAGGCAAAATCACGAAGCAAGAGTAATACGTCACATCTAATAATGATGTCAGAATGATCCAACGTTGCCAGAAATAATGGCGCCAAATACCGATTTAAATAAAACGTCATTTAATGACAACAATATAATAATTATGAGTCCAACTTTTGGATTGTTAAAGTATAATTTGGAAATTATTGGACCTTCAGAATGACTCAACTTACATTCAAAATATTATACAATATATCATTAGTTATTTATTTTAAATTACGTTATTTGATTTTTTAGGTTAATTTTCGAATGATTACATTTCAGGAAACTAAAAGGTTTTAACTCTGCAATCTTTGCTTTGTGGGGGACTAGGAACTATTTCAGGAAACTAAAAGGTTTTAACTCTGCAATCTTTGCTTTGTGGGGGACTAGGAACTCTCTATATTTTGATAATGCTATACAACATAAAAGACATGGATTCAATATAAAATCGTTTTTCATTTAATACTATAAGGAATAAAATAGGTGAGTAAGACTCTTCATTGGAGTTATTATCTGCTTTCCAGTTGCACATATGCTTTTGGAACTACTCTGACCTGTTCCAAGTGCAATCGGAATACATTGAAGCAGCTCCGAGTGGCTCTTATGTGCAATTGGAAAGTACCTATTGTAAAGAATTGAGATTACCATAGGAACGTAAAGGAGTTAAATTAGCATATTTATTTTATTTTGAAGCAAAGAAAAAGTGTAGTGGCAGCTAAAAAAATGTCATACTACGATACACTTACACTAACAATTAAAGTTATACTTCTAAGATTGGATTAAAATTTAATTGCAATAATATACATCTTTAATTAATTTAAAATTATTTTATTAAAAAGAAAACAACATAATTCCATATTATTTATTAAATCTTTTAGTTTAAATAATACAAAAACAAAATCAGTCCACATGAGTTATTAAACTTTAATTAATAATACTTAACAGCCTTTTCAATTATTGAAAATTTACTCTTTTTGGAGTAAACAAACAAACCTTATATAACGCTGAAACAAACGAGTTGAAATTTGTCAGGTGCTCGTTGTGCATAAAATAATTCTAAAGTCGGTACTTGAGTACTTGAGTCAAATTCGAGTTGACTCACTATCCACTGAGATAGTTACTCGAGTAGAAAGAGTACTTTGCGAATCAAGTCTACACTACTCTTCGCATCACTACAAATCACTGTTTTCTTGAAAGAATATATTTTCAGTTAGGAATAAATAAACCTATATTGTTCCAAAAATTTATTAATTTATTCACAATTGTTTCATTTTCAACTTTTTAATATTAAATTGTAATATTTGTGAGATAATTAACTTGAAAATATTTTTAATTTAATTAGTTTCAAACATGAGGGAAATTTTAAAATAATTTAATAAATTTGTAGAACAGAAAAGAATTATTATTTATTCATAGGTTTCTGAATCTGATTTTTCACTGCTATTTTGTCCATTAATTATTAAAGGTGTTACGTCTGCTGCCTCCAAATGTTTGTCTTTGTCCCACCACTTCAATATTTCTTTTCTGTATGTTTCACACAATCAGCCCACATTCTTGAAGTAACATTGCAAAGACTTTCACGTCCCAAAGCAATGCAATTTTTTGTCGATCTTCCATCTTGTCTGGTTAACTGATCCCAAACTTAATTGCAGAGCTTCAGCAACACGCTACATAAAAAGGAATTGCAATAATTTGTTTAAATTTTATGTTGTTTATACATACTTCTCTAACTGAAGTCAACGGTAATAATGGTCCACCAAAATCGCGTTCTCTTTCGAAATACGTAATTAAAGATGCTACCATTTCCTTCACCTCTCGTCACAACGGTTTAGGCATTGTTAGTTTAAAAAAAAAACTATTGTTTGCAAAATGTTAAACTCATAATTCGGAATTCGACGTACAATTGTCAAACACACGAAGACAGTTAACAAATTACTGAGGTTATGTACGGAATACGGATGTTTATGTTTACTATTCAATTTGGCAGCATGGTGAATTATTGCCAACTTAATTTTCGTTTACGTACGGTATTCTAAACGTATCTTTAACCCTCCGTTAGTCGCGCGTGTATCCAGCAGATACATGCTTTAGAACACTGCTAGAATTCCGAGGTGCGATTTTAATAATAACAACCAGGTAAGCAGATTTTGCTTATACAATGTACTAGAAAATCATTTAGGCAAAAAATTATTAAAATTTCAATTAAATAACACATCATATATATACATGTACCTAGGAGATACGGCGCGACCAACCGCGTTATAGAAAATCGCGCGCCTAACGGAGGGTTAATATTTTAAGATGGTACGAGTTTTCATCATCAATGACGTATTACGCTTGCTACGTGATTTTTACTGTATATTCGCCAAAGTGGGTTATTCCGTTGCATGTTATTGTGAAGTGTCAATCAATCAATTTATTGAGATTGTTTTTTTTTATAAGTGAAAATGAATGCGGAAATTACTATTATTGTAGCAAATGAAATCGTATTTGACGATGACATTATTATAATAGAGAGATTGTTACAAAATATTAACGAAACAACGACAGTCACTTCAAAAAATATTTTTCTATACTTATGCACAATTCGAGAAGGAGACGAAGGAAATGATTTTCAACTATTAGAAAAAAATTATTGTCATCTATTGTATCTAAATATTCTCCACAATGAGCAGGTAATTTAAATCTTGACCACCTGTTAATTACCAACAGTTTTTAATATACAAACATTCTAAAGTGCGTTCAATAAAAATCGTTATCAAGTTTGCAAGGTCACGTCGTAACTATACGATTATTATAAACATAACCTAACCTATTAATATACATTTAATTACTATTTTCTATAAAATGGATAATAAAACACAATGAATTAAATAAAACATTTATTTTATTACAAATACCTCGAAGATGTAACCAAAATCTTTGACAGTTGAGGTTGTTGATGCATCTTCTATGTTTTCCATTATTTTACAAATTCTGTTTTTTTTTAATTGCTAATGTACCTAATGTTTATTGTTTATTGCAAGGCTTCTATATAGTGTTTACTCACCCTGCACACACACACTTAAAATATTAGAACAAAACAAATTATTTAATAGTAAGTTTAAATTAAGATGCACACTGGCATTTTCTGGAAGTATTTCTTTTTGCAGAATTTTCTCACACCTAATTAGATTAGAAAGCCTTGTGGACGTACTTTTAAAAATAAGAGTCCTGACATTATTTTTGATTTCGACTGTGCACTTCTAATTCTCCACAAACACGTTGACATAACCACCACATCATTATTTTTTGTAACAATTATTTTTTCAACAAACTACGAATTTACAGTTTGAATTTAAAGTAGCTCCTGAGTAATTTCTGAATCCAATAAAAAATTAAAAAACTGAAGTTATAACAAAACAAATAACAATTTTCATCTATAAAAAAGGGATTTTTCAATTTTACATGTTGGCAACACTGGTTTGAAGTGATGAAAAGTGAAGGAGCAGATGTAAGTAATTTATTAAATTATGTTGTAAAATCGAGAGTCATTTGTTTTAATATTTTTTTAATTTATTAAATTCTAATATTTCGTTTTTCTTAAAAATTCCAATTTTTTTTGCTTTCTCCTCGGATTTCTCGGCGTTCTCTTCGTTTTTTCTTTTATTTATTAAATTATTATATAAATTATTAAATTGTGTCTTAAAATCGATTGTCTTTTGTTTTTATTGTTATTATTTTTAATTTTATAATTTATTTTTTGATTTTTTTTCTTTTTTTGTCATTTGTTATTTTGGTATTTATTTAAATTCTATTATTTCGTATTTTTTAAAAATTTCTCTATTTCTTTTGCTTTCTCAGCGTTCTCTTAATTTTTTTTTTAATTTATTAAATTGTCGTAAAATCGATTGCCATTTGTTTTCATTTATTTTTATTTATTGAACATTTTTTAAAATTTTTGTTATGTTCCTTTTGTCATTTGTTTTCTTTCTTTGTCACCTTTCCTCTGAAACAGTTGTCTTTTGTTTTTATTGTTATTTAAATTTTAGTAATTCGTATTTTTTAAATATTGTATTATTACCTACACTTTGGTAAAGAAAAATCGATTAACACTTATTTTTATTTATTTTTTAAAAATTATCGTTATATTTTTAAAATTTTGTTCATTCGTTTTCTTTGTTTTGTAATTTTTCGTCCTTTTTTTTAAATTTATTGGTCTACGGAAGTGTGCTTTAAAATCGATCGTCTTTTGTTTTTATTATTACTTAAATTCTATTACATATATCGTACTTATTAAAAAAAAATATTTAATTATGTTGTAAAATCGATCGTCATTTGTTTTCATATTTTTTTAATTTAATGAATATTTTTTGAATTTTTATTATGCTTTTTTTGTCATTTGTTTTCTTTCTTTTGCCACCTTCCCTCCCAAATAGTTATCTTTTCTTTTTATTATTATTTCAATTCTATTAATCCGCATTTTTTAAATATTCTATCATTATCTACTTTTGTAAAATCGATTTATATTTATTTTTAGTATTTTAGTATTGTTATTATATTTTTAATATTTTGTTTATTTGTTTTCTTTGTTTTGTAATTTTTCATCCATTTTTTTTTTAATTTATTGGGTCTACGGAATTGCGCTGTAAAATCTATCGTCTTTTATTTTTATTATATTACTTAAATTCTAACATATCATATTTTTTAAAAATTCTATTTTTTTTTGTTGCTTTCTCCGCGGATTTCTCGGCGTTCTCTTCGTTTTTTTTTTTTAATTTTTATATTAAATTATTACATAAATTATTAAATTGTGTCTTAAAATCAATTTTCTTTTGTTTTTATTGTAATTATTTTTTAATTTTATAACTGATTTTTTTTTCTTTGTTTTGTCATTTTTCTGCTTTTGATATTATTTAAATCCTATTAGTTCGTATTTTTTTTTTTTTAATTTTTCGCTTTCTCGTGGTTCCTTTCATTTTTTTAAATGTATTAAATTGTTTGGTAAAATCAATCGTCATTTGTTTTCACACTTTTTTAATTTATTGAATATTGTTTTAATTTTCTTTCTTCTCAAACAGTTGTCTTTTGTTTTTTTTTTATTATTATTTCAATTCTATTAATTTGTATTTTTTAAATACTCCATTATTACCTGCACTTGACATTTTTTTAATATTACAGTTATATTTAAAAAAAATTGTTTTCTTTGTTTTGGAATTTTTCAAACCAGTTTCTTTTTTTTAAGTTTAAGTTTTAAGTGCCCTAAAATCGATCGTCTTTTGTTTTTATTATTACTTAAATTCTCTTATTTCGTACTTTTAAAAATTTTCCTTTGCTTTTTCGTTGCTTTTCGTTCAAAAATTGTATCAGTCTATTAAATTATGTGGTAAAATCGATTGTCTTTTGTTTTTAGTTTAGTTTAATTTATTTTTTGTCATCCTTCATCTTTCTAGTCAAATTATTATTTTTTTTTAAATTTATTATTAATCAACTGCGTTGCGCTGTAAAATAAAACGTCTTTTGTTTTTCTTTAACATTGAGTGGTTATAATGGATTTTTACGTCTTCTTTAAAATTTATTCCCGAATCTAGAATTTAGTAACAAATTGATGAGGGATTTTTTGTCGAAGAGGAATTTTTTTGACAGCTCTTGAGGGATTCCTGCTTTTGCTCGTTGGTAACACTGGCGGCGCTGTCACTTGCTAGTTGCGTCTCATTTGAAATTTAGTGACTTCAAGCCAACATTTTGGCTTTATTTGACAACCAAATTTACAATACATTCGAGGTTTGTCGTAAGTTAAATTTAAGGGAACTGACTGATTTTGTTTTAGTTTAAAATGTAAGGTTAGGAGTGTTAGTGATATCTAAAAAGTCCGCACAACTTCGTGCGCTTGGCTTGAGGTTTTTTTTTTCTTATATAAAGTAAATCTAAAGTGTGCAGTTGTATCGTGTTTGTGTAGCATTTGGTTACATCACGCGGTATACGAGAATTCGACCGACATTAATATGGTAATGATAGTGTCTGATGTTTTCTATTCAAGTTCAAGATATTTTTGGAGCAATTACGTGCTGGGCGTAGTGTAAATTATTTTATCAAGGTGCGTGCGTATCCAGCGCTGTATTACTACGAAAAAAAACACATATTTTCAATTTTCTATCTCAAGGTCAAACTTATATGTGTTAATTTTCAATGCGCATGAAGCGGCGTCACGTTTATAAGTCGTCCGCGCCGTCGTTTTCGCTGTGCGTGTTTAGCGATGTGCCGCAGTGCCGTTTGTGAGCGGCGCTAGAATAAAATCTGTTGATAACTATTTGTTTTGTCAGATAATTGTAATAAAATGGATACTGGTGTGGTGCAATACGAGACGAAGTTTAAAAAGCTGTTGGAAAAATTTCTGGAGCCCGATTTTCGGATTAGCAACGACGTCTACTCGAACACGCTCCTTTCCCACTTATCTGGAAAGCACGATAAAGGTTAGCAGCCACTTGACATTTTTTAACAAATAAACAAAACACAATCTCGGTTGTTTCATCCCATGTCATGCGATTTGCGTTTGTTTTCTCTTCTTCTTGCTTTCGCCTGTCAACAACTAGTATTATTTACGAATTTGCGTCGTACTTTAGACCACAAATTCGTTTTTAATTAGATATCTTATGCATAACGGTGAATTTATGTTTACATAGTTCTGTGTGTGACCTCACGTTGTCATTATCAGGTTGTTTGGAGTGCGCCGCCACATATGGTCTGAAACTTGTCCAGTGCAAAAGTGTCCTAATTTCAATTGACAGGCACTTAATTTAAACTATTATTTTTTCCGACTCTATCGTTCTATGACATTAGGCTTTTAAAACAAATTGAAACAGTATATGTAGTTAATTGGAACTTTATGTATGTAAATGATTTATTTCTCCTGCAATCTATATGCACATGTACAGTGATGTCGAAAAATATCAGCCACCCTACACTGGCTTTTATATCTTGAAGAGGTTGCGATGGGTCTCACAAAATAAAAACAATTAACATTTGATTGGGCCAACTCTAATCGCCACAACAATTTCTTTTGTTTACAACTTGTGACATCTCGTTCACTCTCCCTTTGTGAAGTGATGCTTGCCCCTCTCCCCCCTCTCCTCGTGGATGCAACTCTCTTGAAAGTACCGAACTCTCCTTAATCTCGTATTCTTAATTCCTTTTACTAATACTTTGTTGACATCGTTTCTTTTCTTATCAATTCTCCTGCAATCTAATCTCAATCGAATCGGTTATACGTACATGCACACATGTTTTTTTTTTCTTCGTGTTTTTCTATCCTTTACTTTGATTTCCAAATTGTTTATGTTTTGTTTTTCTTCTTGTTCGAAAACAGGCAACAAAAAATTCATGAATTTAATTTGACCTCATCAAGTCTAATTAGAGTGATTTCAATTCGAGCAAATAACTTGCAACTTCTGTTAAATTACTAAACAAATGAGCTAAAGTCTTTCCAGCCAATAAACGCTCTCTAATTCAAACGATTTTCAAATGCGCGGGAAATGCAAAACAATTTTCTTAAACCAATCTAGATTCTTCTGGATTTTCAATCTTTAGTTGGTAGTTCTCACACGAGCAACGAGAAATTATTTGTTTGACTTTTGATTTTATAACAATTGTTTATTTTTAAACAAGCAATTTTCTTATTACTTATTCTTGTTATTTCGATTGAATAGTTCATCAAATATTTAATGTTTCGTAACATTGTGAAATAAGTTTTAATTAATGTGAAATGCCAGTTCGGGTTATCAACAGTGTTGCCATTTGACGGCATCCCTCTCGCCAAACTCAAATTGTCCTCTTTCACACAACAATCCTCACCTCACTATTAATTTCGTTAGTGTGCATAACGATTTTGCCTAAGTCTAGATTATTAAGATTAAATTACTTCTTTAAGGGTGGGTTTATCAATCGCAGATTAACTCGTTCAAAATCACCCTGTATATATTACAAACAGTCTACCCACCCTAAGGAGTTTACTTTCTTTTCCATGAGAACTCCCGAAACAAGGTAAAATCCTCCTATCTGGCAACACCGACTATTACAGGTTATGCCACGTTAAGTCAATGTTGCCAGGCGTCGCGCGACAAATGTTGCCAACTAAGGAATTCCTCCACCTAAATTTAGAGGTAATTTTTTTTTTTGGGAAAATTTATTTAGGGTTATTTTTAGGGGGGAAAATGCAAATTCGAAATTAAAAATTACTATTGACAGTTTGTTTCCATAGTAACAACTATCAAGACAGTAGTTGCCATGGCAATTGACTGAAGGTTAGAGTTAACATAAAGAAATCGTATATCATAGCTTCCATAATCAATTTCTTATATGTCATATGTGGGTAAGTACAGCGTTGCCAAGTCGTGGGAATTTTTATGGCTTGGGAAAAAGGGAATTTTGCATTTTAAGGCAAACCTTGACAAAAATGCATAAAAATAGCTTAAAATTACAATTTGAGGGAGAGAACAAACATAAAATGGAATTTTTGCCCCAATTTGAGGAAAAAGCGTTCAAAATCACCCTGTATATATTACAAACTACAGACACTTCGTTTCTGCTCCTTATAATAGTGGGTTTCTTTTTTTTTTTAATTCTGTTGTAACTATTAATCTGTATTGGATCTGCTAAGTAAGTCGAATGAATGTCACAGTGACAGTTTTCAGCGAAACTAAACAAATGACGAGCGCAACAAAGGGAAACCCAGTAGAAATCATTAAAAATCATCCTGTATATATTTTTGCAAGCTTTGATTATCTTCTGTTTCTCATGACAAAAGCAAAAAAATATACATATGATTGATTTTTGTTTTTTTTTTTTTTAATCGTTCAGACAATCGAAGATTGTATTTCTATACACGGTTGATCGTCTTTTGTTTTTTTTTTTTTGATGACCAATGCAAAATTACAAGCGAAACAAAATTACAGACAATTGATTTTTGTTTCAAAACAAAAAAAAGTACAGATGATCTACTTTTGTTTTGCAGTTGATTGTCTTCTGTTTTTCATAACAATTACAATTGACTTTTGTTTGTTCGTCGTTTGACAAACAAAATAAAATGGAAAATCGTATTCTATATGATCGTCTTTTGTTTATTTGTTTATTTTTTTAATTGCCAATGCAAAATTACAAACAAAACAAAATCACAATGCAATTGTACAGACGGGTGATCGATCATCTTTTGTTTTTGATGACAAAAATAAAAAATACAGCGATTGACTTTTGTTTGTTCGCTGTTTGATAAACAAAATAAAATGGAAAGTTGTATTCTATAGATGGTTGATCGTCTGTTGTTTGTTTTTTTCTTTTTGATAAAGGTTATGCCACGTTAAGTCAATGTTGCCAGGCGTCGCGCGATAAGTGTTGCCAACTAAGGAATTCTACCCCCTAAATTTAGAGGTAATCTTTTTTTGGGGAAATTTATTTAGGGTTATTTTTAGGGGGAAAATGTAAATTCCAAATTAAAAATTAATATTATCCTGTGGATGACAGAATGATTGTGTAATAAAAATATTTATTTGTAACGTTTAAATTACTCGTTCGTCATTTTGAAATGAACAGTTGCTTGCCTGTTTTACCGATCTTATCTAGTATTTGACAGCTGACCAGTTGACAATTGACAGTTTGTTTCCATTATGGCATTTCACTTGCCCATAACTAATTATAAAAGTGTTTTTGTTTGTGTTTTATAATAAACTTATTTTAAAAATTTATTTATCTTTCTAAAGTAGTTTTTGAAAAGAAAATTTATTTAAATTGTTTATTTAGTAGCAATTTAGGGAGTTCTCGATTAAGGTTTAGGGGGAAGTTCACGGAAGAGTTGGCAACACTGCGCGCAGACGAAATCGACAAGTTGAGCGTCTTTTGTTTTCAATAGAATATGTCAACATTGAAAATGAAGGTCAAATTAGTCATGCTAAACCACGTATTCAACTTTCCCAAACTTGACTTGACGATTTTGTGCAGTTTCGCCATTCACTTAACTCGGCCTTAGACAAATTTAGTAAATCAGAGTTTCTTTTGAGGTTATGAGCCTGTCAAAACGTAATAAAATATTTGAAATGTCAAATTTAATAAAATGACATTTCTCAGCAACTCTTCTGTATATTCAAACAATACCTGTCAAAGTCAGGACTCTTACTTCTTCAGTGGAACTTAAATGAGACATCTGTCAAAATACGAAGTAAACAAAAAACAAGCAGTAAAGTTTGTATTAAACGTCAGAATTATATTGACACGTCAAAAATATTAAAGTAAGATTTACAATGAAGAAATGACGTGCTCGGATTTTGTTGGCCGTTACTGTACCCAAAACGTTTTACAATAGATGGCGCTACGCCATACATGTTTGGTTAAAAGTTTGATTTGGGTTTGTAAAGAAACGAGAAACTGAAAACGCGATAGTAAAAGTACTAGAATTTAATAATTAGTAACAACTCTGTTACCAGAATAAAACAAAAACGTCATTTTGACTTCTGTCTTCTTGACGTTTGTTGTCATCAGTTACAGTTATCAATTTGTTGTCATCATTAACATGATTTGTTGGTCGTTAAGCAACGTGTGAGTCCCCTCCATATATCCTCTCAGTTTTGTAGGTGTGCTCATAATTTTAATTATTTTGATGGTCGCCATTGTTGCTTTGCTACGCAGATGTCAAGGTGACATTTCGCCCGTATCTGTCCATATGAGATTGCTTGAGGTTTGTCATTCTAACGTTTGCAAAAGTTTGTCATTTTGACGTTTCTTACATCTGTCATTTTTACGTTTCTTGCAACTGTCGTTTGTTAGATCTGTCATTATTGTGGCTGTCATCCCTCAATTTTGTAGGTGCGCTCGTAATTTTGTTTATTTTAACGATTATCATCATTGGTTTGTTACATAGACGTCAATGTGACGTTTCGCCCCTACTATCTGTTTATGTGATATTGCTTGAGGTTTGTCAGTTTAACGTTTCCCAACGTTTGTCATTTTGACATTTCTTACAACTGTCATATTGACGTTTCCTGATCATCTGTCATCTTGACGTTTGTTGTCATCAGTTACCGTGACATGATTTGTTGGTCATTAAGCAACGTGTGTGCCCCCCCCCTCCCCCCATATTCATTCAGTTTTGTAGGCATGCTTTCAATTTTGGTCATTTTGACGTTTCCTGACGTCTGTCATCTTGACTTTTGTTGTCATCAGTTACCGTGACATGTTTTGTTGGTCGTTAAACAACGTGTAAGTCCCCCCCCCCCCTATATATCGCCTCAGTTTTGTAGACGTGCTCGTAATTTTGATTATTTTGGCGATCGCCATCGTTGCTTTGCCACGCAGATGTGAAGGTGACGTTTCACCCGTATCTGTCTACACGACATTGCTTGACCTTTGTCTACCTAATGACGCCTGTCATTCTTAGATCTGTCATTATTACGGCTGTCGTCTTGGAGAAAGCAGAACAAGACATTTGGCAACCCTAACTATTAGACCATCATCAATCAGCAAACTTCGGACAATTCGGAGCGTTGCCATGGCTACACCATGAATGGATACTTTTCATTGGTTCTCGTATTACGTAACCATGGAAACGCTCCGAAACGTCTGAAGCCTGTCAATCAGTCAAACGTCTTTCGGTTTAGTTTGCAATTGAACCTTCGTTTAGATGTTAATATGACATTGCTTGACGTTTGTCAACCTAATGACGTCTGTCATTCTTAGATCTGTCATTATTACGGCTGTCGTCTTGGAGAAAGCAGAACAAGATATTTGGCAACCCTAACTGTTTAGCCATCATCAATCAGCAAACTTCGGACATTTCGGAGCGTTGCCATGGCTACGCAATGAATGGACACTTTTCGTTGGTTCTCGTATTGCGTAACCATGGAAACGCTTCGAAACGTCCGAAGCCTGTCAATCAGTCAAACGTCTTTCGGTTTAGTTTGCAATTGAACCTTCGTTTAGATGTTAATATGACATTGCTTGACGTTTGTCAACCTAATGACGCCTGTCATTCTTAGATCTGTCATTATTACGGCTGTCGTCTTGGAGAAAGCAGAACAAGATATTTGGCAACCCTAACTGTTTAGCCATCATCAATCAGCAAACTTCGGACATTTCGGAGCGTTGCCATGGCTACGCAATGAATGGACACTTTTCGTTGGTTCTCGTATTGCGTAACCATGGAAACGCTTCGAAACGTCCGAAGCCTGTCAATCAGTCAAACGTCTTTCGGTTTAGTTTGCAATTGAACCTTCGTTTAGATGTTAATATGACATTGCTTGACGTTTGTCAACCTAATGACGCCTGTCATTCTTAGATCTGTCATTATTACGGCTGTCGTCTTGGAGAAAGCAGAACAAGATATTTGGCAACCCTAACTGTTTAGCCATCATCAATCAGCAAACTTCGGACATTTCGGAGCGTTGCCATGGCTACGCAATGAATGGACACTTTTCGTTGGTTCTCGTATTGCGTAACCATGGAAACGCTCCGAAACGTCCGAAGCCTGTCAATCAATCAAACGTCTTTCAGTTTAGTTTTCAATTGAACCTTCGTTTAGACGTTCATGACACACACAAATTTTTGATATAATTTAATAAATAGACCCATTTTTCTTTCTTTTTTTTTTAACAAACTCCTTTTTATTACAGAATTGAGCGACGCCTTATTAGATCTCCCACTATTCACAGAATGGATCATACAGGCGTGCACGTACTGGGAAACCAGCACGAAGAAACCTGCCCAGACAGTGTCCGTGTTTGCCCTCCATCTAGTGTCCCTCCTGTCAAGAGACGAAAAAAAATTCGCCTACTTTAAAACCTACAACGTTTACAACACCCTGTGCACGCTGTTGAAGGTCAGGTGCCCAGAGAGCAGCCCCTCCACGAAACTGGCCTACATAAAAATGCTCTCGTCCTTCTTAGTCCACAAGTCCGGAATCGATTGGTTGATCTCCACGGATTACTGGCGGGACGGTTTGAATTACTGCCTGGAAAACCAGACGGTCTACATAATAAGAGAGGGGCACAAGTTCATGTCAGATCTGTTGAAGCAAAGCATGGATTGCAACGAGATATTTTGTAATTTAGTGGTGAAGCAGGTCGTAATGAAGCTGTCGGATTTCCCCTGCCAGAACGGCACTGTTTATCCCGAAGTCAGGGAGGAGATGCTCCAGAAGCATGTGACACCGATTCTGAGGCTGATTTGTTACATTTTAGAGAACTACCTCCAGAGCGACTTGTGTAAGAACAACGACTTTCGAATACCCACGATAATCATCAAAAATTACCAGTTAGAATCTTACATGTGGAAGATTAATATGATGGCAAACAATCCCGAATTTGTTTACGATGTAGATAAGGTTTTTATTTGTATGTATTTCCTGCAGACTCTGTTGTCGTCCAGGGAGGACCCCGTTCCCAGAGACGAGACGAAGAAATTGGGGACCAACATGCTGAAAGTCCTGAACCTTCGTATGACTAAGAGCGCACCGTCCAACGTTTTAAAGTTCTGCCACTACACCGATTACTTGTGGCAGTTTTTTCAATCACGTTTGCCAGCTCCGACGAACGAAGCTTCTCTGTTCCGCTTGGAAAATCATTTGGTGCCGATCGAGGTGCTGCCTTTAATATCGGTCACGATTAAGCATTGCATTTCCACGATGAAAGACTACGAAATCGATGACATTAGGGACGATTATATTTCGAAGCTGTTCAAATCCATGAGCGAGCAGACGACTCGGTTGGCCTTCCAGTGGAGGAAGGCGCTCATGAATCAGGAAGACATTTTTGGAATTGCCCATCAAGCCCTGTCGTATATCATGAATTCCAGGAAGATTTATCCACGGAGCAGGGCCGTTCTGGTTTTCCAGTCTTGCATTTACACGTTTAAGGACGTCACGAAGGTGATTAAGGAAGACCCTTCGAAATCTGAGATTTTCGTGCAGAATTCTAACTTCCAAGTCACTTTAATTAACACCTTGTCGACGTTTATTAACGAGTATAACATCACATGGAGGGAGAGCGTCGAAACTATTTGCGTTTTGAGCATAACCATAGATTTCTTGAATTTGAAAATATGGCCTCCAAGGGTGAGTAATTTTTTTTAAAATTTAAATTCGGGTTAAATCATGATTCAATTTTCTTTGTATGTAGTTCCTTACTGGGGAAGCAAATAACTTTACTATGGATAACAGAAAAACTGCAGCGTTGCCAATGTATGCCCTCTAAATTCCCCACAGAAAAGTTGGAAAATCCCCCAATTTTTAAATCATCACAAAACCCTCGACAGTTCTTCATTGATAAATATCAATAAAAAACGATGTATTCAAATTTCTTGGCAAGAGTTTAAATTTAAAAATCACCCCGTATATGCTTTGTTAGATGCTTTGTATTTCATTTGAAATTTTCAATTGATTTACAATTAGCATTTTGATTTATTTAATAAAGGTGAGATATTTAACAGATGATAATTATTATTTGATTTTAAAATTTTACGAAAATTAATTGATTTTATAAAAAATTTACATTTACAAAGTTTCTTGTATAAAAAATTTTGCAAAATATAATTTCTGAACGCATCCCTGCAGTGCTAACGTATTCAGAATTTAATCGTTATTTTGAATAACAGATGGCGCTAAATTAACAACTACGTTTTTGTCATCTTAAATAATTTTTTAACCTATCTAATGACGTCTGCATTTTGACGTTTCTTACATCTCCCATTATTAGGGCTGTCATCTTGACGTTTGTTATCACTTATCATCGTGACATGATTTATTGGTCGCTAATCAACGTGTAAGGCTCCACGCCCCCCACACATATCCCCTCAATTTTGTAGGTGTGCTCGTAATTTTGTTTATTTTGACGATTGTCATCGTTGGCTTGTTACATAGATATCAACGTGACGTTTCACATCCATCTGTCTATATGACATTGCTTGAGGTGTGTCAATCTAATGTTTCCCAAAGTTTGTCATTTTGACGTCTGTCATCTTGACGTGTGTTGTCATCAGTTAAAAATCATTGATTGCATTCCTTTTGCAGTTATTCAATTGGCGATCAATGATGATGAAGTGATTGGCTTTCCCCTGCCGCACCCCGTACTGATCAAACTGGTTTTTAAAATTAGTTATCACTTTCATGTGATTTCACAGTATTTTGAGGTTATGTAAATTTTAGTTTCAAAACATCTTTCCTTTAATAATCTTTCGGGTTCACTTTAAAATCAGTTCAGTTCAAAATCAAATCCATTTGATGTTGGGTGAAATGAATGTAGAGGGCAGCTTATATGACTGAGGTGATGTTTCGCCCGTATCTGTCCATATGACAGGTTTGTCATTCTAATGTTTCCCAACGTTTGTCATTTTTACGTTTCTTACATCTTTCATTTTGACGTTTCTTACAACTGTCATTTTGATGTTTCTTGACGTTTGTTGTCATCAGTTACCGTGGCATGATTTGTTGGTCGTTAAGCAACGTGTGACTCCCCCTCCCATATATCCATTCAAATTTGTAGGCGTGCTTATAATTTTGGTTATTTTGATGTTCGCCATTGTTGTTTTGCTAGACAGACGTCAAGGTGACATTTCGCCCGTATCTGTCCATATGACATTCTTTGAGGTTTGTCATTCTAACGTTTCCCAAAGTTTTGTTACTTTGACGTTTCTTATATCTTTCATTTTTATGTTTCTTGCAACTGTCATTTTAACGTTTCTTACATCTGTCATCTTGACGTTTCTTGTCATCAGTTACCGTGACATGATTTGTTGGTCGTTAAGCAACTTGTGAGCCCCCCCCCCCCATACATCCATTCAGTTTTGTAGGCGTGCTTATAATTTTGGTTATTTCGACGATCGCCATTGTTGCTTTACTACGCAGATGTCAAGGTGACGTTTCGCCCGTATCTGACCATATGACAATGCTTGAGGTTTGTCATTCTAATGTTTCCCAACGTTTGTCATTTTGACGTTTCTTACATCTTTCATTTTTACGTTTCTTGCAACTGTCATTTTGACGTTTCCTAACGTCTGTCATCTTAACTTTTGTTACATCTGTCATATCCTGACGTCTGTCATCAAACGTTGTCATAAATTATCGTGACATTGCTTGACATTTGTCAATTTAAGAACGTCTGTCATTTTGACATTACTTACATGTCATTTTGAAGTTTCTCACATCTGTCATTTTGACGTTTCTTATATCTGTCAATTTGACGTTTCTTGCAACTGTCACTTTGATGTTTCTTGACGTCTGTCATTTTGACGTTTGTTACATCTGTCATATCCTGACGTCTGTCATCTTGACGTTGTCATAAATTACCGTGACGTTGCTTGACGTTTGTCAATCTAACAACGTCTGTCATTTTGACATTTCTTATATGTCATTTTGATGTTTCTTACATCTGTCATTTTGACGTTTCTTATATCTGTCAATTTGGCGTTTTTTGCAAGTGTCATTTTGACGTTTCCTGACGTCTGTCATTTTGACATTTGTTACATCTGTCATCTTGACGTTTCGTTGTAATAAATTATCGTGACATTGTTTAACGTTTGTCAGTCTAAGAACGTCTGTTATTTTGACGATTCTTACGTCTATCATTTTGACGTTTCTTACAACTGTAATTTTAACTTTCCTGGCGTCTGTGATTTTGACGCTTGTTACATCTCTCATATTTTGACGTCTGTCATCTTAACGTTTGTTGTCACAATCTAAGAACGTCTGTCATTTTGACATTTCTTACATGTCATTTTGACGTTTCTTGACGTCTATCATTTTGACGTTTGTTACATCTCTCATATCTTGACGTTTGTTGTCATAAATTACCGTGACATTGCTTGACGTTTGTCAATCTAAGAACGTCTGTCATATTGACATTTCTTACATGTCATTTTGAAGTTTCTTACATCTGTCAATTTGACGCTTCCTGATGTCTGTCATTTTGATGTTTGTTACATCTATTATTTCATGACATCTTTCACCTTGACGTTTGTTATCATAAATTGCCGTGACATTGCTTGACATTTGTCATTCTAAGAACGTCTGTCATTTCGACGTTTCTTACGTCGTCTGCCATTTGACCTTTCTTACAACTGTAATTTTGAGGTTTCCTGACGTTTGTGAATTTGACGCTTGTTACATCTCTCATATCTTGACGTCTGTCATCTTGACGTTTGTTGTCACAATCTAAGAACGTCTGTCATTTTGACATTTCTTACATGTCATTTTGACGTTTCTTGACGTCTATCATTTTGACGTTTGTTACATCTCTCATATCTTGACGTTTGTTGTATCTCTCATATCTTGACGTTTGTTGTCATAAATTACCGTGACATTGCTTGACGTTTGTCAATCTAAGAACGTCTGTCATATTGACATTTCTTACATGTCATTTTGAAGTTTCTTACATCTGTCAATTTGACGTTTCCTGATGTCTGTCATTTTGACGTTTGTTACATATGTTATTTCATGACATCTTTCACCTTGACGTTTGTTGTCATAAATTGCCGTGACATTGCTTGACGCTTGTCGATCTAAGAACGTCTGTCATTTCGACTTTTCTTACGTCTGTCATTTGACCTTTCTTACAACTGTAATTTTGAGGTTTCCTGACGTTTGTGAATTTGACGCTTGTTACATCTCTCATATTTTGACGTCTGTCATCTTGATGTTTGTTGTCACAATCTAAGAACATCTGTCATTTTGACGTTTCTTGACGTCTATCATTTTGACGTTTGTTACACCTCTCATATCTTGACGTTTGTTGTCGTAAATTACCGTGACATTGTTTGTCAATCTAAGAACGTCTGTCATTTTGACATTTCTTACATGTCATTTTGGCGTTTCTTACATCTGTCATTTTGACGTTTCTTGACGTCTGTCATCTGGTCATCTTCCTCCCAAACAGTTATTTTTTTTGTTAATCTACCGAATTGTGCCGTAAAATATGTTGTTTTAGGTTTAGTTTTTGAATTTTATTATTTTGTTTCCTTTGTTTTGTCCTCATTCTTGTCAAATATTTATTATTAATCAACGGAAATGCGCCTTTTGTTTTTTTTTTTTTTTAATGAATGTTTTACTTTTTTTATATTTATTCCTGAATCTAGTAACAAATTGAGGGATTTTCTATATCGAAAAGGGATTTTTTGACAACTCTTGAGGGACTTCTGCTTTTTGCATGTTGGTAACACTGGTGCAAACAAAGCTTTTAGTACGCAGACTATAAGCGCTCTCCAGGTTAGTGTCGGAGTAACTCTGAGCTATTCTGGAGTAATTTAGAACTACTTTGAATAACTTAGAGCTACTCTGTTGTAGCCTAGAAAATCGTTTTATAGGAATCAGTGTTGCCAGATATGTGAAAAATTCCTGTTTTAGCGGGAAATTTCAAATGTTTGGAAAATTGTTTCTAAGATGAGGGAAAAGTCGCATTTAGGTGTTTCTTAGGTATTTGAACTGCTGATGGGGGAAATTGAGCGCGTAAAAGCGAGAAATTGGGGAATTTTTATGCGCTGGTATCAATTAATTTTCTTTTACGTTCGCAGGTTGTAGTGGAAGCCTTAAAATTACTGAACCTTTCGATAACGAAGTACATGTCACCAAACCTAGCCCTGCTGGTGGATCAAACGCACGATTCGGCCTTGGACATGATTGGTCCGTTGCTATGTACAAAGCTGCACGACGTAAACTGGGAAGTACGCGACAGCTCCCTGGAAATTCTGAACACGATATCAGCCATCGCCTGCACCAAATTCCCCTCATTCCAAAAAATCATCCTCGATTCCAACCTGATAATCCTGGTGGTCATGATGAGCGTATCCGACTCGGAGAGTTTCGTGCGGGCCTCTGCCATAAAATGCCTGCAGGAAATGATTAAGGTCTCCGAGTTTTGGAATCCGTTCCTCATGCAGCAGGAGCTCCCCCAGAAAATGATGCACGTCCTCCACAATGAATCCGAGGCGATCGTCAGGACGGAAGCCGCATGCTTGATGCGATGCATCTACGAACACCAGGCCTTCCCCGAAGAAATCATGGAGCAAGTGTATGCGTGCATGGCCCACGCAACAACCGCTGACTTGCACTGGGAGGTCAAGGTTAACGCCGTAGATTTCTGGGGGAAAGTATTCTTAAATCACCTGCAGAATCAAGGAATGATCGACGGGCGATTTCCCGACGTGACGTTTTCACGAGAGCACAAGAAAATCGTCACTCTAACAGAAAACGAAATTAAATACCGACTGAGTAAGGTCCTCAACCAACTGAGCAGGTGCGGTTGCTTGGGGGTTCTAATCTCAGCGATGGAAGACGAATGTGATTTGGAAGTGACCAAAAAAGCCGTGTCCAAGGGTAAGAAAATTGCTGCCTTATTCGAGCAGTACAACTTCAAAATGGTATATAGCGGTGCCCACTCCCCTTCACCCCCTAGTAGTCGAAATTCTTTTAGTCCGATTTATCCGAGAACCTATCCGTCCCCCTCTCTCATATGCAACCCCATGAATACTCCTCCTTGCACGCCGAAAGTAGATTACGCAGATGATGTCATCGACCAAATAATCAACTCGACGGACATAAATTTATTGACCGACGTGTACAGTCCCAACCACAGCATGACCCCGAGTAACAGCACGGGGAGCGTTAGGAATTACAAGAGCGTCTCGCCGGAGATATTCCTGGATTTCATACAAAAAGACTTGGACTCTATTGTCAATGCGAGAACCAAATGGCTGAATAACATAGACGATCTAAATTCGTTGCTGGATGATATGCTGAAGAGTTACAGCGACGACATTAACAGCATGGATTGTTATTGAAAATAAAACGGAGAATTTTGTGACTGATGAAAGTATTCGCTCGTGTCATTTTTTGATGAATCAAAAAAAAAATTATTGCGTTCTCAGTTTATACACATATGATGTTGTAGTTTTCTTTTTTGTTATTAATTTGTTTATGTATAACATGTACACATTTTATAATAATAGAATTTTATTGAAAATAACTGTCGTGTTTTGATTTGATTTCTTGCGCCGGCAGATGAGTCTGATGCAGCATGGTTGCATATGAAAAGTACATGAAGTGTAGGTGATTGCTCGACAAAATTCTGCGCAAGCAATGGTATAGGTTTTGCACGAGGCATGAGGGCCGGTCAGGCCAAGGCGGTGTAGTATTATACGAGGGTCAATCAAAGCCAAGGCAAAAGTGTATCGCACCAGGACTGGTCAGCCAGCAACAAGGGGGTGTAGGGTTGAGTGTGCTCGACAAAATGCTGCACAGGAAGACACCTGAGCTGTGATCTCGCTCTTACATGGCATTTTCGTGGCAGGAGTTCCATAACTCTGTTGGTCTGAATCTGAATGCTTGCTCTAATCAACGACGAGCAGAGCTGCATCTTGTTCGTCAAGGGGCAGTCTTTTTGTGTTTGCTCCGATGGTTGTCTTAGCGACCAATTTGTTGGCCAATCAGGAACAAATGCGGTTTCGCTTCAATTCGTCATTGTTGAATCACTTTCAAAAACAAAAAACAACGAGCAAATTAAAAGAAAAAATAAACAAAACGAAAGTAGACTTTCATTTTAACGCCTGTGTTTGTCATGTTATTGTTTTTCACCAAAAACGAAACAAAACGCAATCTAGGTCTTGAAAGCAAAAGAATGTCTGAGAAACAAAAGGCGACTTCTATTTATCGAAAATAGTCGCGACGAAATTTGATTGTCGGAGGTTTTGTAGATTTTGAATTAGAATTAAAATTAAATTTAGAATGTGTTGGAACGAAAAACAAAAGACAGTCAATTCTTGAAAGAGAAAGAATATCTACACTTTTGAAAACAAAAGACGACTCGCATTCATCGAAAATAAGTATAGCGAAATTTCACTGTTAAAAAAACAAAAGACAATTAGGTTCCGTAGATGTTGAATTCAAATTAAAATTACATTTAGAATGTGTTTGAACGTAAAACGAAACAAAACACGATCTAGATCTTTAAAGCAAAAGAATGTCTGAGAAACAAAAGACGACTTCTGTTTATCGAAAATAATTGCGACGAAATTTGATTGTTAAAATACTTTCATAAACAAAAGACAATCAGAGGTTCCGTAGATGTTGAATTTTAATTTAAATTCGAAATTAAAATTACATTCAGAATGTGTTTGAACGAAAATCGAAACAAAACACGATCTACCTCTTGAAAGCAAAGAATGTCTGAAACAAAAGACGACTTCTGTTTATTTACTTTCAAAAACAAAAGACAATCAGAGGTTTTGTAGATGTTGAATCCAAATTAAAATTACGTTTAGAATGTGTTTGAACGTAAAACGAAACAAAACACGATCTAGATCTTTAAAGCAAAAGAATGTCTGAGAAACAAAAGACGACTTCTGTTTATCGAAAATAATTGCGACGAAATTTGATTGTTAAAATACTTTCATAAACAAAAGACAATCAGAGGTTCCGTAGATGTTGAATTTTAATTTAAATTCGAAATTAAAATTACATTCAGAATGTGTTTGAACGAAAATCGAAACAAAACACGATCTACCTCTTGAAAGCAAAGAATGTCTGTGAAACAAAAGACGACTTCTGTTTATCGAAATTTAATTGTTAAAATACTTTCAAAAACAAAAGACAATCAGAGGTTTTGTAGATGTTGAATCCAAATTAAAATTACGTTTAGAATGTGTTTGAACGAAAAACGAAACAAAAGACAGTCAACTCTTGAGAGAGGAAGAATATCTGCATTTTTTTAAAAAAAAGACGACTTGCTTTCATTAAAAATAATTATGGTGAAAATTAATTGTTAAAATACTTACAAAAATAAAAGACTTCTACAGGTTGTTGGGCCAAATCCGGCTCGAAGGACCAACATCAACGTCTTGAAGTACCAGCTGATAAAGTACAAAATAGCAAAATAAAATTAATCATTTTATTGCTTCTCTTTAATTTTAAATCTGTTATTTTTTGTTTTTACACACGCAAAAATATGATCGTGGGTATGCTGGAAAAGCCATCAAAATAATCGCGCGATCTTATACGCTAAAAATTTCGTCGTGAAATTACTTTCAAAAACAAAAACAACGGGTAAACTTAAAAACAAAATAAAATAAACAAAACGAAAGTAGATTTTCATTTTAACGCTTGTGTTTGTCGCGTTATTTTTACTTTTTAACGAAAAACGAAACAAAAAACACGGTCTAGCTCTTGAAAGCAAGAGAATGTCTGAGAAACAAAAGACGACTTCTATTTATCGAAAATTTTTAATTTGTTTTTCTTTTTCGTCAAATATATACGTATATACATATATCCACACAATCGATCATCTTTTGTTTTTCGAAAACAGAAAAGTAAAATCGTATGAGCGTGAGTAATTAAGTACAAACGACTGCGACCGATCATCTTTTGTTTTTTACGTTCTTTTTTGTTTCTCTCTCGACGAAAACGGTTTTTTTTTTGGTAAGAATTTGTTGCACATTTGTTTTCTCTTTGTCCTTGAAAAGAGGAAATAATGTAAAAGACGTGGCTGTCAGTAATCGTAGACCAATCGATCGTATCTTGTTTTTCCTTCTTTTGTTTTGTTTCTGAAGGCAGAAAAAATCTGAAAGACGACCGATATTGCTTTTGAATCGAAAGTTCTGCTGCGACCGATCGTCTTTTGTTTTCAGCGTTTCTCCTCATCGCTTTCGATCATCTTCGTGCGTGCGTGGTTTCTTTTTTTTTAATTATTGAAGAGAAAAATTCAAATTATTCATTGGTTTTCTTTGTTTTGTAATTTTTCATCGGTTTTTTTTTTTTTTTAATTTATGAGTCTACGGAATTGTGGTTTAAAATAGATCGTCTTTTGTTTTTATAATTACTTAAATTCTGTCATTTCTTTTGCTTTTTCATCGCATTTCATTAAAAAATTATTAGTCCATTAAATTGTGTCGTAAAATCGATCGTCTTTTGTTTTTATTATTACTTGAATTCCGTTACGTATTTCGTATTCCTTAAACATTCAATTTCTTTTTGCTTTCTCTGCAGATTTCTCAGCATTCTATTAAGTTGCGTTGTAAAGTCGATTGTCTTTATTTAATTTTTAATTTTAATGTTGTTATACAGGGAGGACCAAAAGTAATGGGACACAGGGCAATGGTAGATTCCCCACGTCAAAATATTACGATTTAGCCCAACTTACTTATACCAAAAGTTCTTCCTGTATATAAATGTATATTTGTAAAAATTTTGTTCATTTGTTTTTTTGTGTTGTAACTTTTCATCCTAAGCAGTTTTTTTTTTTTAATTATCAGTCTATGGAATTGCGCTGTAGAGTCGATCGTCTTTTATTTTTATTATTACGTAAATTTTATTATTTCGTTTTTTTTTCAATTCTACTATTTCTTTTTGTTTTTCTATTTCTTTAATTTTTTTTAAATCTATTAAATTATGTCGTTAAATCGATTGACGTTTAAAAACTTTTTTTTTTATATTATCGTCATATTTTCAAAAATCTGTTCATTTGTTTTTTTTGTTTTGTAATTTTTCATCCATTTTTTTTTAATTTATTGGTTTACGGATTGCGCTGTAAATCTCTCATGTTTTATTTTTATTATTATTTAAATTCTAATATTTCGTATTTTTTTGAAATTCTATTATTTCTTTTACTTTCTCAGCATTCTCTTCATTTTTTGAAACTATTAAAATGTGTCGTAAAATCGATTGACAATGTATTCCTTTAAAGTGTGTTCATTTGTTTTCTTTGTTTTGGTTATCTTTCCTCCCAAAGAGTTCCTTTAAAAAAGATGTTAATCTACTGAATTGTGCTGCAAAATCAATCGATTGCCTTCTGTTTATATTATTTAAAAAATTTTATTATTATTATTATTATTATTACGTTGGTATTTAAAAAAAGTTCTATTATTTAATTTTCTTTGCTTTCTTACTGTTCTTATTATTTTTATTTTTTACATTTATCAATCTTTTGATTATTTTTTAAATGTTATTATCATATATATATATTTCTTTTAATTCTATATTATTTCATTTTCTTTGCTTTCCTATCGTCCCTTTTACTTTTAAAATTTGTTAACCAATTAAATTGCGCTCTAAAATCGACTTGTCTTTTGTTTGTATAATTTTTTGAATTTCATTCCTCCTCCTCATTTTTAAAAACGCTACCATTTCATTTTCTTCGCTTTATTATTGTTAAAAAAAAATTATTAATCCATTAAATTGCGTTGTAAAATCGATTTGTTTTTATTACAATTTTTTTAACTATAATTTTGTTTTCTTTGTTATGTCTCCATTCGTTTCAAATTGTTTTCTCTTATTATTATTGTTATTATTAATCGACTCAATTGCGCTTTAAAATCGACCGTCTTTTGTTTCTGTTTTCTTTAACTTTTTGTGCATTTAATGATTTTTTACTTTTTTTTTTTTTATTTATTCTTCAATCTAATAAAGTAAGGCATTTCATGGGTTTTCTATTTGAAAAGGATTTCTGGAAACTCTTGAGGGGCTTCTGCGTTTGAAACGTTGGTACACTGTTGCCAGACATTTGGGAAATTCCCATTTTAGCGCGATATGTGGGGGGGGAAAAAGGACAATTAGTTCTGAGTTGTGGGAGAAATTGGAGGTCTTGCTTTAACAAAAGGATTTTCTGGAAACTCTTGAGGGGCTTTGTTACGTTTTAAAGTCTTCCAGTAACGGAATCTCTGCAGATGGCAACATAGCGAGACGAAGCGTACTTTTCGTGCAATCTGACAACCCTGTGCTTCCCCGAGGAAGTACGTTTTTCAAATTGTTAATTCTTATTGGCTCTCTATTTGGCGTCGAAATTATCTGATTGGTCATAGTCAACAAGACCGGATGTGAAGGCCATTGTTCGGCGTTAGACGGTCACTCGCGCTTTGGGTCTTTTCGTGTTAACACGTATTACGTTTAATCTCGAGACTTGTGCAACTTTCTTTGCAAATTCATAAATAACAGTGTTACTGGAATTTTAAATAAACCCTCGCGAACTTGTGAAACACTTGTTGGTGTTTGTTCAAACGGCTGTGCAATTTCTGCAGGTAATTTGCTTTGTTCTGTTTGATAAAATGGCGGCCTATTTAATGTCCGATCTTGTTGCTTCTTCTAGAGTCGTTTTAGTCCCGGATTTTAAAATCCGATATCAGCAGTTGTCTTGACGTCCAGCTTAATCTAGCAGCATTGAAAGTCCGATTACCGTGGGAACTTCGAGCTCCTTTGTTCATCGATGATGACGCAATAGCGTGGATGATGATGCAATAGCATTCGGGACTTCACCTTGGCGCAAGCGAGCAAGTGCGCGCCATCTTGACGATAGCGGACGAGTCAACACTAGCTGACAGCTGATTACCGTATCGTACCTTTGTTTTTTTTCTGACTGATTTCGTAATAACACTTGATTATCGAGGCATTTGAGCGCCTATTTAAAATTAAGAGTTTGTTTATTGTTGCCAATGGCTTTCCGAGTGTAAGATCAGATCTGATTAATCGTAGTTGTCAATTTATCTAACGTTTATTTTGGTGTTTATTTATTTTCTTTTTTTGTTTGTTTAATTTGATCATTCTATTTAACACCAATTAAAGGGTGTGTTATCATATGCGTGTTTTGTTATTACACCTTACCTTGAATGCAACAAAAGAATCTCCTGGGGAACAATAATAGTAACTTACGGCGTACACCGAGAAGTCTTGGGACCGACTTTAAGGTGGAAGCAGCAATTGGGGGTTTAGTCCCTGGCGCCCGTTTTAATAAAGTTTTTGAACCTCCCCGTCACATTGAGCTAGTTTTGGGATAAACAGTTGCTGTGTTGCAACGCTTACTTGTCACCAAGTGCTAAAATTTCTTGCAGGAGAATTAATTTTAATTTTAACATTTTGGGGGTTACAAGTAAATGGCGCCCAACGTGGGGCTTTTGTTAGTTTTTACTCATCCTAGTGTTGCATTCAGGGTAGGTTTTTTCTTTTTCGATACGACATAACAAAACATGGATATTAAGTTGCGCTCTGACAGACTTAGTTCACAAGAACTGACGTATGAGTTGTTAGTCCGTGGAATTACTGACGGAGGCAATGTGCCACAAAAGGCCGCACTATTAAAAAATCTTTTGATCGCTGAGAGTGAATCGCGTCTCACTACCGTTGAATATTCAGTGCCCTTCGTTGATGATTTCGCAGCCTTGCAATCTCAAGTAATAGAAATTCGAGCTATTGTTGAGTCATTAACTCGGACTACGACTAAATACTTTTACGAAAAGACTTCTTCAAAGCTTGCCCAGGCTTTTGCTCGAGTGAATCGGTGTTTAGCTGTTTCAGACTCAGAAATTAATGCGAGTAAACAAATTAAAACCGAATTAGACAAATTAAACGAGCAATTTCAAATTAAAGCTGGTGCACTGCGACTAAATACGACTTCGCCTAAATTAAGTTCAAGTCTTAGTGACGTAGTAGCATTAAGTATACATGATAATGACGATAATATGGACATTGATGATGACCTTAGGCCTACGTCTGTAGTTCAAGCACCTCCACCAATTTTGTCTGGCGCAAACGATACTCTTTTTCTATCAACAACTCAAATTAGTGGGAATCCTAGACGCAGTTTAACACTCGATCATGCGCACTCCAAGCCTTTGGATTTAAGATCGGTACCGGTTTCAAAATGGAACTTAGTTTATTCCGGTGACAACAAACATATGTCGCTTAACGCTTTTCTAGAGCGAGTTGAGGAACTTTGCATCTCGCGTAACGTTTCGGAGGCAGCTTTGCTGACCTCAGCTACTGACTTATTCCGTGGCAAAGCTCTTATTTGGTTTCGGGCGAACCGACATCGTTGTCAGTCTTGGCAAGATTTAGTGCGTTTTATGCGTGAGGAATTTCAATCCCCTGATTTTGATGATCGTCTTTTTGAGGAAATCAAACGTCGTACGCAAGGTCATGACGAATCCATAGGTATCTACGTCTCGATTATGACAAATTTATTTAATCGTTTGAATACTCAAGTGCCTGAACACGTGCAAATCAAAATTCTTTTGAAAAATCTTGTCCCGTACTATCAAAACCAGTTAGGATTAATCGAGATTAGTTCAATTGAACAACTATTAAAGTTGGGTAGGCAATTAGAAGTGCGTAAGGTTGCGGTCGAATCATATGTACCTCCTGCTCGAAAAGGGCATTCTTTAGAACCAGATTTAGCATACATCAGCGCTGTACCTTCCGGCCCTACTCAATGCAATATGGATGAATCTAATCCACAAACATCTAGAACATCTAATCCACAAACATCTAGAACATCTAATCCACAAACATCTAGAACATCTAATCCACAAACATCTAGAGCTTTTAATCCGCAAACTTCTGGACAATCTAGGGAGACAGCCAAAAGATGCTGGAATTGTAAACAACTAGGCCATTTTTCAGCCAAATGCACTACTCCTGTTCAGAAACACTGCTTTCGTTGTGGCAAACCTAATGAGACAACCAGAACTTGCCCAAAATGTTCAAAAAAACTCGAACAACACGCATTAGGAGGTCGTCTAGTGCGATGCTTTCGAATATTGAAACCGACCACTCCTTCTCATATCTTGACGTGCCTTGATTATGTTTTATCTAACGCTGTAGGTGATGAAAGACCTTATTTGGAAGTAACAATTTTCGACATAAAATTCTCAGGCTTATTGGACTCTGGTGCCACTTGCACTATGATTGGTGGTCCAGGTTGGGAAATTCTTAAAAATTTCGGTTTACCATTAACCAAGCACCAAACAACTTGCACGGTTGCTAATGGTCAAACATGTTTGAGTCCTGGAAGCATAACTACTCCGATTAGACTAAGGGATCGTGTTAAGATCATCGACATCCTTATTATACCTGACTTACCTCACAAATTAATATTAGGTGCAGATTTCTGGAGATTGATGGGTATAGTCCCCGATTTAAGATCTGGTGAGTGGACCTTTCGTAATGAGGACATCTGTTCCATTGAGCATATTACTTCTCGCTCTGATCTCGATCCTCATCAACAGTGTCAACTTGACGAAATGATTTCAAAGCTCTTCCATAACATTGACGAAAAGAAATTAGGTTGCACTGATTTGGTTGAACATGTCATCAAGACTGAAAGCGCTCCCATTAAGCAGCGTTATTACCCGATCTCACCTGCTAGACAAGCAATGGTCAATCACGAACTTGACAAAATGATCGATTTAGGAATCGTTGAACGATCACATTCTGCTTGGTCATCTCCAATACTCTTGGTCCCTAAAAAGGATGGTTCTGTGCGATTTTGCGTGGACTTTCGAAAGCTTAACCAAGTAACAACTAAAGATGCATATCCATTACCTTATGTCTCAGCTACGCTGGATAAACTTCGAGACGCTAAATATCTCACGTCTTTGGACATTAAGTCTGCTTATTGGCAAATACCTGTCGCTGAGGAATCTCGTCAATATACCGCTTTTACAGTACCTAACCGTGGTTTATTCCAATTTCGACGCATGCCCTTTGGTTTGCATAACGCCCCGGCGACTTGGCAAAGGTTTATAGACCGTGTTATAGGTGCAGATTTGGAACCTCACGTATTTGTCTATCTCGATGATATTATTATTGTAACGCAGACTTTCGAAAAACATCTGGAAGTATTAGCCGAGGTTCATAAGAGACTTGTTACTGCTGGTTTAACTCTTGGTAAAGATAAGTGTCATTTTTGTCGCAACGAACTGAAGTACTTGGGGTATGTCGTTGATAATAGTGGACTTCGAGTAGATCCTGAAAAGGTTGAGGCTATCCTCAAAATTCCTAAGCCTAGTACCGTCACGGAAGTTCGTCGACTTATTGGTATGGCAAGTTGGTACCGACGTTTTATCCCAAACTTTTCAACAATTATCGCACCTCTTACAAACCTACTTCGTAAGAATTCCAAATACCGTTGGGATACGACGTGTGATGAAGCTTGGGAGAAAATTCGTGAGCATTTGGTCTCTGCTCCTGTTCTGTCATGCCCTGATTTCACGAAAGAGTTTGTCATACAAACTGATGCTTCAGACTATGGTGTTGGTGCGGTACTTACGCAACAACAACCCGATGGAGAAAAAGTCATCTGCTTTTTGAGTCGTTCGCTCTCTAGGGCTGAGCGAAAATATTCTACTTGCGAAAAAGAATTGTTGGCCATGCTTTGGGCTATTGAAAAACTTCGTCCTTATGTTGAAGGTAGTCACTTTCAAGTGATAACGGACCATCATTCTTTGCTTTGGTTGAATAGGCTACAAAACCCTTCTGGACGGTTATGCAGGTGGAGTGTTCGTCTTCAACAATATGACTTCACTGTTATTCATCGTAAAGGCAAGGAACATGTCGTTCCAGATGCTCTTTCTCGTGGTGTACCAATCATTGATTCCATAGACTGTAGTAATGTGAAGGATGCTAGGTATTTGAATTTGCTTGGTAAGGTCAAACTTAACCCTTTGAATTTTCCGGACTATCGTGTTGAGGGAAATAAATTGTACAAATTCATTCGGTGTACGTATTACCATCTTATCGAAGCTGATCGTCAGTGGAAGCAGGTTGTTCCGAAGGAAAATCGGTTTGAAATTCTTCGTCAGTGCCATGACTCTCCTACGAGTGGGCATTTAGGCATTTATAAGACCTATAATCGCATTGCCCAAGACTATCATTGGCCTAAAATGCGTTCCGATGTGGTTAGACATGTACAACGTTGTGAAACTTGTCTTCGAGCTAAGCCCGAACAGAAAGCTCCTGCTGGACGTATGGGTGGTCATACGAAAATTTCAAAACCTTGGGAAGTTGTGAGCATTGATCTTATCGGACCGCTTCCTCGTTCTGCAAAAGGGAACCAATACATACTTGTAGTGACTGATTGCTTCAGTAAATTCACCATGACTTTTCCTCTTCGTAAAGCCACAACTCCAAAGATAGTTCAACATCTGGAGGAAGACATATTTTTACTTCTCGGTGTGCCACGCATTATTATCTCAGATAACGGGGTACAATTTAAGTCTCGGGAATATCGGAATCTTCTGTCATCTTACCAGATTCGCCCTTCATATACTTCTTACTATCATGCTCAAGCTAATCCCGTTGAGAGAGTAAATCGGGTGATTAAAACCATGCTTATCTCGTACGTCTCTCAAGATCATCGTAAGTGGGATGTATTTTTACCGAAGGTTACTTGCGCTTTGAGGACTGCTCGTCACGAAGTTACAAAATTAACCCCTTACTTTTTGAACTTTGGTAGGGAAATGTGTCTTAAGGGCTCTCTTAATCTTCCGGTTGACAAGAATCCCGATACTGAGTTAACTAATGTAGAGGTTGAGCAGGACCCAACTGAACTACAGTCTCGTTCTGGCAAGTTCGCCAAATTATATCAGGAAGTTCAGGAACGTCTTCAGAAGGCGTATGAGAAATCTAAGTGCCGTTATGACCTTCGCCGACGTAAAGTCGATTACGAGCCGAACCAGTTGGTGTGGCGAAAGAATTTTGTCTTATCGGATGCTTCAAAGCATTTTGCAGCTAAGTTAGCTGATAAGTTTGTTGGGCCCTTTGTAATCAACCGACGAATTTCTACCGATGCGTATGAGTTAAGGGATTGTGACGGTAAAGTTTTATCAGGAACTTGGCACAGTTCGCATCTCAAGCCCAGTCCCTCTGATGATTAAATTTGTCCATTTCGCAACTCTCTTTGCTCTTTTCATCTTTTTTTTCTTTTCCATTTCGACCTGCGGGATGGGTCTCTTAGAATACTCCCGACGTGTGTGACTGCGTGCCGTAAAAGCCGGCTAAAGGGCGACCAAGTTTCCGTTTGTCATCTTTGGAAACATTCATCGTTAAATGTTAAATATCGGCCTGCGGGTAGGGCCCGTAGAATCCTTCCGCCGTAAAATTCTGCGTGGAGTAAAAGCCTCCTAAAAGATTCAGGTTTCTGTTTAACATCTCAGGAAACACACCCTGTATATTTCCCTGCGGTGGTGTTTGCGTTGGTGTTGGTTGTGTTTATTATATCGATGTCCTTGAGACATATGGTTTTCGTTTATATCGATGTCTCTGACATATTATGGTTTTGTGGTTGTATCGGTGTCTTTGACACATTGCGGTTTTCCGCGTTCTCGAAACGCACCAACATTAGTCGTGGGCATGACGCAATCGGAACTTGGGTGGTAAATTCTTTTTTTTTCTCCTTTCGCTTTCTGTTGAGTTCTGGAGAATGTAAATTTCGCCAAAGTCGTCTCTACATCAAGACGCGACTTCCTCTTGGATTTGACCTCTACTTATTAGAACTGTTTTGTTGTGACTGACCAATTTTGTCCGCGATCTTTTGATCGATTTATTCGTCCGTTGCGTTATTATTATTATCTTCTTTTCTTACTCTTTTAAGAGAAGTGTTTCGATGGACCGAGATCGTTTGGATCTTCATTTGTGACTATTTTAATTTTCTCATTTCCATTCATATTGTGCCATAGTGATCGTTATAGTTTACCGTTTCATAGGTTTTTTTTTTTGGTTATATTTTTGGTTTATTTTCGAAGTTTGTTTAGGCTTGGTCGTTACAGTCTTTGGGCTCGAGTCAATTCTCAATGTCTTGTGACACGCGCACGGTTGGTTTTGATTTGGGCCAAGTGCTAAACGAATGGGTTTATTTTCTTTTGTCTCTTTTGTATTAATCCAAGTAAATTTCTCGGTGATGATTGACTTCTCTAGGATGTCCCAGCATCCTTTTTAACGTTTAGAAACTTTATCATTTTGCTCTGGGAACTCTTTCGTTTATTGAATTTATTGTAACTTTTCGGCGTTGTCGAAATGTGATGTTGCGGTTGCTCTTGGCACTGTTTTTGGCTTGGATAGTTATCTTCCTGACTACTTTAGTCGAGAAGTTGTGGTGGATCCTGGTCAGACGATGTCGACGCTTGTTGGCATGCGGACCCTTCTCGACCCTTCCGCTCCTTTCTCAAAATTCTCTTCTTGCGTCCAAGCTTGATCAGTGTAGAGTGCGGCTGCTTCGGAAGCATTGAGGCATTCGATCCGAAACTTTTCCCGCGGTCTTTGACCGAATTGTTCGTCCGTACGTTAAATGTTTTTTTTTTCTCGTTGCGTTTGTTTTGGGTTTCGTTGTTTCAATCCGAAGTATTTGAAATGAAATGTGCCTCACGTTATGAGTATTCCGAATTTTGTTCGTTTTATCGTTAGTATGTTTATCATACTTTAATCCTGGTACGTTCTGTTGTTGTTGTTGCCTTTAGGCATGTTAAATTTTTCCCGCAGTCTTTGACTGAAGTTTCCGTCCGTTGCGTAATTTCTGACCCATTCTTCTTTCGACGTCACTGTTACTCTTCTTCTTTTTTTTTCTTCTCATCTATCCTTGTTGGATTGATCAGCTCAGCCTTGTTGGTCGAGAGATGTTTATTCGTTGCTTGCTAGAATTGTGGGAAAAGTAGGCGTGCTGGATCGCGTGAAGGCATTTCCTCCCCTCTCTACTGGTAAGTTCTGCGTAGGACATCTCGCGGTTCCTTGGCTATAGTATGGTGTGTTCCAACTGGATTTCTTCTTCGTTTCCTGGCATGGTGCCTCCACCAATTTTCTTTTCCATCTTTCAAGACTTGCTAGAGGTTGCTGAAATTTGTCCTTTCAGGAAAAATTTCCTCGCTGTTAAGGGGGGAATTGTTACGTTTTAAAGTCTTCCAGTAACGGAATCTCTGCAGATGGCAACATAGCGAGACGAAGCGTACTTTTCGTGCAATCTGACAACCCTGTGCTTCCCCGAGGAAGTACGTTTTTCAAATTGTTAATTCTTATTGGCTCTCTATTTGGCGTCGAAATTATCTGATTGGTCATAGTCAACAAGACCGGATGTGAAGGCCATTGTTCGGCGTTAGACGGTCACTCGCGCTTTGGGTCTTTTCGTGTTAACACGTATTACGTTTAATCTCGAGACTTGTGCAACTTTCTTTGCAAATTCATAAATAACAGTGTTACTGGAATTTTAAATAAACCCTCGCGAACTTGTGAAACACTTGTTGGTGTTTGTTCAAACGGCTGTGCAATTTCTGCAGGTAATTTGCTTTGTTCTGTTTGATAAAATGGCGGCCTATTTAATGTCCGATCTTGTTGCTTCTTCTAGAGTCGTTTTAGTCCCGGATTTTAAAATCCGATATCAGCAGTTGTCTTGACGTCCAGCTTAATCTAGCAGCATTGAAAGTCCGATTACCGTGGGAACTTCGAGCTCCTTTGTTCATCGATGATGACGCAATAGCGTGGATGATGATGCAATAGCATTCGGGACTTCACCTTGGCGCAAGCGAGCAAGTGCGCGCCATCTTGACGATAGCGGACGAGTCAACACTAGCTGACAGCTGATTACCGTATCGTACCTTTGTTTTTTTTCTGACTGATTTCGTAATAACACTTGATTATCGAGGCATTTGAGCGCCTATTTAAAATTAAGAGTTTGTTTATTGTTGCCAATGGCTTTCCGAGTGTAAGATCAGATCTGATTAATCGTAGTTGTCAATTTATCTAACGTTTATTTTGGTGTTTATTTATTTTCTTTTTTTGTTTGTTTAATTTGATCATTCTATTTAACACCAATTAAAGGGTGTGTTATCATATGCGTGTTTTGTTATTACACCTTACCTTGAATGCAACAAAAGAATCTCCTGGGGAACAATAATAGTAACTTACGGCGTACACCGAGAAGTCTTGGGACCGACTTTAAGGTGGAAGCAGCAATTGGGGGTTTAGTCCCTGGCGCCCGTTTTAATAAAGTTTTTGAACCTCCCCGTCACACTGAGCTAGTTTTGGGATAAACAGTTGCTGTGTTGCAACGCTTACTTGTCACCAAGTGCTAAAATTTCTTGCAGGAGAATTAATTTTAATTTTAACATTTTGGGGGTTACAGCTTCTGCGTTTGACACGTTGGTACACTGTTGCCAGACATTTGGGAAATTCCCATTTTAGCGCGATATGTGGGGGGAAAAAGGACAATTAGTTCTGAGTTGTGGGAGAAATTGGAGGTCTTGCTTTAACAAAAGGATTTTCTGGAAACTCTTGAGGGGCTTCTGCGTTTGACACGTTGGTACACTGTTGCCAGACATTTGGGAAATTCCCATTTTAGCGCGATATGTGGGGGGAAAAAGGACAATTAGTTCTGAGTTGTGGGAGAAATTGGAGGTCTTGCTTTAACAAAAGGATTTTCTGGAAACTCTTGAGGGGCTTCTGCGTTTGACACGTTGGTACACTGTTGCCAGACATTTGGGAAATTCCCATTTTAGCGCGATATGTGGGGGGAAAAAGGATAATTAGTTCTGAGTTGTGGGAGAAATTGGAGGTCTTGCTTTAACAAAAGGATTTTCTGGAAACTCTTGAGGGGCTTCTGCGTTTGACACGTTGGTACACTGTTGCCAGACATTTGGGAAATTCCCATTTTAGCGCGATATGTGGGGGGAAAAAGGACAATTAGTTCTGAGTTGTGGGAGAAATTGGAGGTCTTGCTTTAACAAAAGGATTTTCTGGAAACTCTTGAGGGGCTTCTGCGTTTGACACGTTGGTACACTGTTGCCAGACATTTGGGAAATTCCCATTTTAGCGCGATATGTGGGGGGAAAAAGGATAATTAGTTCTGAGTTGTGGGAGAAATTGGAGGTCTTGCTTTAACAAAAGGATTTTCTGGAAACTCTTGAGGGGCTTCTGCGTTTGACACGTTGGTACACTGTTGCCAGACATTTGGGAAATTCCCATTTTAGCTCGATATGTGGGGGGGAAAAAAGGACAATTAGTTCTGAGTTGTGGGAGAAATTGGAGGTCTTGCTTTAACAAAAGGATTTTCTGGAAACTCTTGAGGGGCTTCTGCGTTTGACACGTTGGTACACTGTTGCCAGACATTTGGGAAATTCCCATTTTAGCGCGATATGTGGGGGGAAAAAGGATAATTAGTTCTGAGTTGTGGGAGAAATTGGAGGTCTTGCTTTAACAAAAGGATTTTCTGGAAACTCTTGAGGGGCTTCTGCGTTTGACACGTTGGTACACTGTTGCCAGACATTTGGGAAATTCCCATTTTAGCGCGATATGTGGGGGGAAAAAGGACAATTAGTTCTGAGTTGTGGGAGAAATTGGAGGTCTTGCTTTAACAAAAGGATTTTCTGGAAACTCTTGAGGGGCTTCTGCGTTTGACACGTTGGTACACTGTTGCCAGACATTTGGGAAATTCCCATTTTAGCGCGATATGTGGGGGGAAAAAGGATAATTAGTTCTGAGTTGTGGGAGAAATTGGAGGTCTTGCTTTAACAAAAGGATTTTCTGGAAACTCTTGAGGGGCTTCTGCGTTTGACACGTTGGTACACTGTTGCCAGACATTTGGGAAATTCCCATTTTAGCTCGATATGTGGGGGGGAAAAAAGGACAATTAGTTCTGAGTTGTGGGAGAAATTGGAGGTCTTGCTTTAACAAAAGGATTTTCTGGAAACTCTTGAGGGGCTTCTGCGTTTGACACGTTGGTACACTGTTGCCAGACATTTGGGAAATTCCCATTTTAGCGCGATATGTGGGGGGGAAAAGGACAATTAGTTCTGAGTTGTGGGAGAAATTGGAGGTCTTGCTTTAACAAAAGGATTTTCTGGAAACTCTTGAGGGGCTTCTGCGTTTGACACGTTGGTACACTGTTGCCAGACATTTGGGAAATTCCCATTTTAGCGCGATATGTGGGGGGAAAAAGGATAATTAGTTCTGAGTTGTGGGAGAAATTGGAGGTCTTGCTTTAACAAAAGGATTTTCTGGAAACTCTTGAGGGGCTTCTGCGTTTGACACGTTGGTACACTGTTGCCAGACATTTGGGAAATTCCCATTTTAGCGCGATATGTGGGGGGAAAAAGGACAATTAGTTCTGAGTTGTGGGAGAAATTGGAGGTCTTGCTTTAACAAAAGGATTTTCTGGAAACTCTTGAGGGGCTTCTGCGTTTGACACGTTGGTACACTGTTGCCAGACATTTGGGAAATTCCCATTTTAGCGCGATATGTGGGGGGAAAAAGGATAATTAGTTCTGAGTTGTGGGAGAAATTGGAGGTCTTGCTTTAACAAAAGGATTTTCTGGAAACTCTTGAGGGGCTTCTGCGTTTGACACGTTGGTACACTGTTGCCAGACATTTGGGAAATTCCCATTTTAGCTCGATATGTGGGGGGGAAAAAAGGACAATTAGTTCTGAGTTGTGGGAGAAATTGGAGGTCTTGCTTTAACAAAAGGATTTTCTGGAAACTCTTGAGGGGCTTCTGCGTTTGACACGTTGGTACACTGTTGCCAGACATTTGGGAAATTCCCATTTTAGCGCGATATGTGGGGGGGAAAAGGACAATTAGTTCTGAGTTGTGGGAGAAATTGGAGGTCTTGCTTTAACAAAAGGATTTTCTGGAAACTCTTGAGGGGCTTCTGCGTTTGACACGTTGGTACACTGTTGCCAGACATTTGGGAAATTCCCATTTTAGCGCGATATGTGGGGGGAAAAAGGATAATTAGTTCTGAGTTGTGGGAGAAATTGGAGGTCTTGCTTTAACAAAAGGATTTTCTGGAAACTCTTGAGGGGCTTCTGCGTTTGACACGTTGGTACACTGTTGCCAGACATTTGGGAAATTCCCATTTTAGCTCGATATGTGGGGGGGAAAAAAGGACAATTAGTTCTGAGTTGTGGGAGAAATTGGAGGTCTTGCTTTAACAAAAGGATTTTCTGGAAACTCTTGAGGGGCTTCTGCGTTTGACACGTTGGTACACTGTTGCCAGACATTTGGGAAATTCCCATTTTAGCGCGATATGTGGGGGGGAAAAGGACAATTAGTTCTGAGTTGTGGGAGAAATTGGAGGTCTTGCTTTAACAAAAGGATTTTCTGGAAACTCTTGAGGGGCTTCTGCGTTTGACACGTTGGTACACTGTTGCCAGACATTTGGGAAATTCCCATTTTAGCGCGATATGTGGGGGGAAAAAGGACAATTAGTTCTGAGTTGTGGGAGAAATTGGAGGTCTTGCTTTAACAAAAGGATTTTCTGGAAACTCTTGAGGGGCTTCTGCGTTTGACACGTTGGTACACTGTTGCCAGACATTTGGGAAATTCCCATTTTAGCGCGATATGTGGGGGGAAAAAGGACAATTAGTTCTGAGTTGTGGGAGAAATTGGAGGTCTTGCTTTAACAAAAGGATTTTCTGGAAACTCTTGAGGGGCTTCTGCGTTTGACACGTTGGTACACTGTTGCCAGACATTTGGGAAATTCCCATTTTAGCGCGATATGTGGGGGGAAAAAGGACAATTAGTTCTGAGTTGTGGGAGAAATTGGAGGTCTTGCTTTAACAAAAGGATTTTCTGGAAACTCTTGAGGGGCTTCTGCGTTTGACACGTTGGTACACTGTTGCCAGACATTTGGGAAATTCCCATTTTAGCGCGATATGTGGGGGGGGAAAAAGGACAATTAGTTCTGAGTTGTGGGAGAAATTGGAGGTCTTGCTTTAACAAAAGGATTTTCTGGAAACTCTTGAGGGGCTTCTGCTTTTTATACGTTGGTACATTGTTGCCAGACATTTGGGAAATTCCCATTTTAGCGCGATATGTGGGGGGGGGGGAAAAGGACAATTAGTTCTGAGTTGCGGGAGAAATTGGACGTCTAGCTTTTAAATTAATTTAGAATCGGAAAAAATCGAGTATATTTATAAAATATGACACTTTTTTTAACTTTAATCCTTTGTTACAAAACATCCTCCCCCCCAAAAAAGGCGATTCATGGTAAATGGTTCGTGGTAAATTGGTTAATTATTTTACATTTACATTTAATTTAGGTATAATCAATGACATGAGTGTTTTTTCCACAGCCAACCTAGAATGGAAATTCACTGCTTGAAGCTTTAGTTTAGGGAATATCAAGCATTTTTTGTGGAAACCAACCATTTTACTACGTTTCACATCACACAGAGTGAAATGACAAAGCTAGATTTTACAATATCGTGTAAAATGCAGGTAGAGAAATAATTAGGTTAGAACGAGTTTAATCTATAAAATACATTCACAATAAATAACATACATAATTCTATGAGATGCGGTAACGTAGGTAAAAATAATTAAACTTTAAACAAAATAAATGCATGGTTTTTAAGTCTTCCGCCTGATGAGTACCGTGGCTTGGTCCACTAACGAGATTTTTATTAAGCTGGGCATCTGCTCCCATGGTTCGCCGTCCACTTGAATTGGAGATTTCGCTTTTAGATTGATCTGGAAACAAATTGCTTCATGTTTTGCCTTAAACAGGGGGGCTAACTACGCACCTGTACAACTTTGGCCTGTCCTATTCGGTGTGGCGTCGACAATCCGACTTGCAACTGGGCGATGTGGAAAGATGAATAAATTCCGACAACCTCCAGCACTCCGTCCTTATGCGATTGTGAGGTCTCACCGGTCATACCTTTCAAAATAAATTCAAATAGAATTTTTCACGTGAGCCCCTTTACTCAAAAGCCACTTTGCATTTCATAATTTTTGCGATCCTCTTTTGTTATCGCTTTTAAAGAGTGAAACAAAAGATTTTCTTATATCATATATTATATATATGCACTTTCTTGCATCTTGCATTTAATTATATAATCGATCGACTTTTGTTTATATTTTTAACGAAAACCAATTCGCGTTTACTCTTGCAGTTTAATACCGAGGGCAGTGTTGCCAATTATAATACTAATTGTAATGTAATAATATAAATAAAAAAAAACAATCTTTTACTCATGTACGAGTTGATTAGATTAGTTAATGTATGATTGTTGTCTCACATTTTTTCTCTTTGACTTTGTAAAACCAATTATGTCATTAATAATTGTGTAATTACCCCATAAATTTACACCTGCTCCCCAGGATTGTATGTTGAGGATTACCACAGACTCCAACTCGGGCAAATCCACTTGTTTCCCATCCAGATACAAATCGATGCGCTCCTGCAAGTTTTTACAATCCGCAGTCACGACCTGCTGCGTACCAAAGCACAAGTAAAGCAGCTGGAAATGTACACGCAAGTAGTTTGAATAAAACAGCCTTACCTCAGGGTACTACTTACCTTATTGAAAACTCTACTCCCGAATATATAAAATTTACTATCTCGGGTTTTATGAAAGTCCAAAGCGACTTGCGCATCCACACCAATGCTCAGGTAATTATACATAAACCAGGTTTTAATTGGAAGCCTGATGCCTAGGTGGCGGTAAGGAATGAGTTCGACTTTCCATCTACAAAATAAAACGCTGACTCTACACGAACATTACTTCATCGCACACAAACCGGTCGATTTCGGCTAGCTTAGCGTTTTTTATGTCCGTCATAACTTGCGCCACGTCCATTTCTGAGGCTGTCTCTTTCCCCCAACCTAAAACCCTAGATAGGTCGTTTCCGGTTCCCAAGGGCAGCATAGAAACCGCAGGTTGAGGCTTAAAAGTGAAATCGATTATTCGACAATAAACAAATTGTGACACGAAGACTCACTTCGAGGTCCATCTTGTGTGCCGTTGTTAGCATCCAAGATACGGTGCCATCTCCACCGCCTACTAGTAAACGGATGGCTTTCGGGGCTACTAGCACGCCCCACTGGAGGGCGGCAGCGGGGGGTCTTTCTGCCAGGTCGAGTACTTGGGCGGGGTTTAAGAACCTTCGGAATTCGGAGAGGAGGGAAGCACCTTCTCCATCACCAGATTTTCTATTCGCTGGACAATTTTTAATTAAAAAATTATTTAACTATGTACAGTAGCGGACAATAAAATCCGGGCACGTCATTTGTACAAAGTAAACCTCACTTTAATATTTTTGACATTTAATACATAATACAAAATGTCACTGGTAATACTGATTTTTAATACAAATTTTATTTATTTATTTTGGCAGAAGTATAACTTCAACAAAAGCCTGATTTATCAAATTTGTCCAAATACAACATGTCGAATTCTTGCGCGGATTTTATTGTCCGCTACTGTACTTTTATAGCTATGGGGGGGGGGGGTTGGTTCTTATGGAGAATGAACATTATATATTAAATGCTTATGCGTGGTTGCCTATCATGAGTTTTGCCAGGTGCGCGAGTCATAAGTTCTTCACAGAAGAAAAAAAACAAACAAAAGGCAACCAACTTAAAACAACAGAAAAGGAAAGACGATCAACAGTTTGTATATTTAAAAAAATCGATTGTCATTCCATTGCCAAAAAGAATAAAAAACAATAGACAATCGAATTAAAACGGGAAAATAAAAGCAATTAACAATTTACATGAAAAATAAAAAGCGATTTTCATTCCTTCGCCAAAATCAATACAAAAGGCGACCAACGAATTTTATTTTTTCTCTTCGTCGCAGAGAAAAAGTTAAAATAACCAAATGAAAGTGGGAAAACAAAAGACTGTAATCGATTTATTTATTTGTAAAGAAAATTTCCATTCGCTTGTCAAAATCAAAATATGTTCGTAAAAGATGTGCATCGAATTACAACTTTCTTCTTCATCAAATAAGATAATAAATAAAATGCAGCCAAATTAAAGCAGAAAAACAAAACACGACCGATAATTTATATGTAAAAAAATCATTCTTTGTCTAATTCAAGATAAAAGACGAGCAACGAATTTCGAATTTTTCTCCTCCTTTCTTTTTTGAAATTAAAACAACACGAAAACAAAAGACGATCAACAACGGCGTCGTACATTAAAAAAAAGATTTTCATTTTTTTGTCAAAAAATTATTTTTTTATCAAAAAAAAAAAATTAAAGACAATCGAATTAAAATAGAAAAACAAAAGACAATCGAAATAAAACAGAAAAACAAAAGACAATTGAATTAAAATAGAAAAACAAAAGACAATCGAAATAAAACAGAAAAACAAAAGACAATTGAATTAAAATCGACAAACAAAAGACGATCCAATTAAAACAGAAAAACAAAAGACAATCGAATTAAAACAGAAGAACAAAAAACAACAACAATTTATTTAATAAAAATTATTTTTTCATCAAAGAAAAAAACCAAAAGAGAATCGAATTAAAACAGAAAAAGACAACTGAATTAAAACAAAAAAAAAGACAATCAAATTAAAACAGAAAAAGAAAAGACAATCGAATTAAAATAGAAAAAGAAAAGACAATCGAATTAAAACAGAAAAAGAAAAGACAATCGAATTAAAACAGAAAAACAAAAGACAACTGAATTAAAACAGAAAAAGAAAAGACAATCGAATTAAAACAGAAAAACAAAAAACACCAACGATTTATTTAATAAAAATTATTTCTTCATCAAAGAAAAAAAAAACAAAAGACAATCGAACTAAAAAACAGAAAAACAAAAGACAATTGAATTAAAACAAAAAACAACAATTTATTTAATAAAAATTATTTTTTTATTAAAAAAAAAAACAAAGGATAATCGAATTAAAGCAGCAAAACAATAGACAATTGAATTAAAACAGAAAAACAAAAGCCAATCGATTTAAAGCAGAAAACCAAAAAACAATAATTTATTTAATAAAAATGATTTTTTCACAAAAAAAAAAAACAAAAGACAATCGAATTAAAACAGAAAAACAAAAGGCAATCGATTAAAACAAAAAAAAAACAACAATTTATTTAATAAAAAGAAAAACAATTTTTTTTTCATCAAAGAAAAAAACAACAGACAATCGAATTAAAACAAAAAAAAACAAAAAAAACAACAATTTATCTAATAAAAAAATATTCCATCCTTCGTCAATATCAAAACAAAAGACGAGCGGCGAATTTTGACATTATTTTTTCAAGATGCATTTTTTTTCGTCAAGGAAACAAGAAGCAACCAAATTAAAACAGAAAAACAGAAGATGATCAATAATTTATTTATTTTTTAGGATTTATTTATATTCCTTCGTCAAAAGCAAAACGAAATTTTTCTTCGTCGAAGAAAAAAAAACAAAAGAAAACCAAATTGAAAGTGCAAAACAACAAAAGACAACTAACAACTTATGTGTTTAAAAAAAGGGCTCATTCTTTCGGGAAAATCAAAACAAAAGACGAGCAATGAGAGTTATTAATTTTTTTCATTAAAGAAACAAGAAGCGACCAAATGAAAACCGAAAAATAAAAGACAAACTATAGTATTTTTCAGAGAAATTATTTTTATAGTTTATACTTAATTGATTTTATTAATTTCTTTTTTTTACGTTTGGTTCTATAAATGTATTTGTTTGAAATTTTTAATTTATCTAAAAAAAGGGATACACAGCTAGACTAATTTAAAAAAAACAATTTTTTTCTATTTTGATGCTTTAACGATTACATTTGAATTTCGTAAGGTAACTCATTAGAGCATTCAAATTTTATTTTGGGTTAGCGACAACTTTATGCTGACACTTCGAATCGCAAAAATAACCTCCAAACTGACATTTGTTTGACGTTAGCTCAAATTATAAATATAACCTCCAAATTGACATTTGTTTGCTGCAACCAATGTCGCCAACAGTCACATAATCAAACAGAATTTTCCTATATTTAAATTACAAGATGACTAAAAATAATTTTTTATGTACAGACTTGAGCAATAAATTTTGGTCGTCATTGATTTGTCAAAGATTTGTACCTGATTTGTATTTTATTAAAAATACTTAGAATATTTGGAATAATCACTTAAAGATGTAATCCATTTTATCCACTTTTTGGTAAAAAAACAATATTTATCTGAAAATGTTTAATTTACTATAAAAAAATAATCTGTCAAAAGCTTCTCTAAAGAAGAAAAACAAAAGGAAACCATGTTAATGTGGTCGTGCTATCTTTTATTTGAAAACTGTTATATATTGCAGCCAGCATCTAGCAAGTCATGATAGGCAACCATACATACACATTTAATACTTAATATTAATTCTCCATAAGAAAGTGAGCTACTCATAAGCTATACTACTGCAAATTGTAAACAGAATGTGTCTTACACAAGTGTATAAAATATGGACCTACACAATAAATAATTAATAAATATTGGATAGTGACATACCAACAACAATCAAAGGAGACCAATTCTGCCAGCCAGGATCTTTCACCCCCCTCAACAACAAATGTCTGTGTATACTGCTCTTCATTCTTGCCACTTGTACACACCAGGGTGGTACTATCATGTTTTTAAATGGCCCGAAATCGCACTCCTAATTACAAAAAAATTATTACCTCAAGCGAACGCCACGTATACAAACATACTTGTCCAATTTTACCCAAGCAATGCGTGTGAACAGTTCTGTGACACCAACAACACTGATAATCAACGAGCCCCGGCTCCATGGAGCAATCGTCACTACAAACGTCACACAAAGCCCCCAGTGGTAAATTACCTACGAACACAAAGCGGAAGGTGCCCCCACAGAATAAACAAACAAACAATTAAATACCTTTAACCCAGTGATGCAGGTGAGTTTCGGTTTTGCTAGTTATTGCTTTGCAAGGCAATTTTTTGTTGGCTTGTTTGATGCAGTCTGCGTCAGCGCAGACCCCACAACAGTCACAGTACATGCCGATGTTGTGCAGTAATAATGCCTCGCAAATCGAACAGTACCAAGCCTACAAAATATTTAATTAAATCAAAGGAGACACATTAACTCCCTCTTACAAGGGTAGATAGGTCCAAGGACTAAGTCAAATAGGGTTTAAAAGGAGCAGTACTACCTTTGAGGTGACCCTTATCGACTTCCAACTGTGGTTCTTGGTGGCATCTCGCACTGGTACGTTGATGTCCACGCTGATCCATTTGAAGAAGTAAAAACTAATTACGCAGAATATTATCGTGGAAACTACAGGCAAGAAGACGCCGAAGGGTGGCACAAAAATTCCCGTGGCCCACATAGCTCTGTGATTGTAAACCGCTGATGTTTATTGTTTACATCTCTGAGGCAAGATTTGCTGCTGTAAACGGCCGTGGCTTTAGACAGAGCCTCATGTTGTTGTGGATTACACTGCGCGGATTCTCGGGGGATGTAAACATTTTGAGAACGCGAATTACGTTTTAATTAAAGCATGATTTGCACTCTGATTGTTTACTTCGCAATTGCTGCTGTCAAATTTGAATATTGCGTGCGATATTGCCAGATGTCCTGCCAAAAAAATTCCACGAGAAATTTCATTCAAAAATAAACATTTCAAATACATTTATTTATTATTTTAATAAACGATGAGCTTGTACGAAGCCGCTTAATACATAAATTCAATCGTCGCGTCGTATTAAATAAATATACAGTGTTGCCATACGTTTGGACGCTTCCGATAGAGAAACTTCCACGAGAAATTTCATAAAAAATAAAACATTTCAAATACATTTATTTAATAATAATAATAATTTATTTAATAATCATAATTTAATAAAGTAGGAGTTGCCTAAAACAGTTTAGTGTAAATCTCGAGCGTCAAATTTGAATATATCGTACAGTGTTGCCAGATATTTGGGAGTCCATGTTGCAAAAACTTCAACGAGAAATTTCAACAAGAAATATATCTCTTAAAAGCATTAATTTATTATTTAATTAAAGAAAAGTTATATAAAACCGATTATTGTATAAAGGAAAATGGAAACAAAAAAACAGACAAAAGAAGATGAAATGCAAACATTTCCTATCGATTAAAAAAAAAACTGCAAATCGTATTTATTCATAATATAATTTAACCTGGCAACGAAAAACAAAACAAGATCACTATTAACAAATCTTTTGTTTTCTATTCATTTCGGAGAAAACAAAACGACGCAACGGACGTCGCCATCTCTTGGGAATGAACGAAAAAATTATTTAAAAAGTTGTTATGTATAAACAAAAATTATTTGTTTATTAGTTCACATAAGCGATTGTCAAACTTTTCAGTTTGGGGGCACCACAGATGCAATTTTTTTTCTGAATTGAAAAGAAATGCAAAATCGTATTTATTCGTTAAATAATTTATTCTGGCAATGAGAAACAAAAGAAGATCGATGATGACGCTGTTAACAGTATTTTTGTTTTCTATTCATTCTCGACAAATTAAAAAATAACGACCACATCGCCATCTCTTGGCAATAAGCGAGAATACTATTTAAAAACCAATGTGTTTTTAATTCACATTAGCAACTATAAAACTTTTTAGTTTATGGATAGTTTATGGCCTGCACAGCTGCAACAGTTCTTTCTGAATAGAAAAAAAACTACAAAATCGTATTTATTCGTAAAATAATTTGCAAAAATAAAAGAAAGTGGACGATTAACAGTAATACTTTTATTTTCTATTCATCTTGGGCAATAAAAAAAAACGACAACATCGCCATCTCTTGGCAATGGGCGAAAATGTTATTTAAAATGCAAAATAAACCAAATGCAATGGCGTTTTCGATTGACCGCACTGAGTGCAATCGGAGCAGCTGAATCGAAAACGCCGTCGTTTATTTATCGTTTCACATGAACATCAGCGATTGTCAATTTTTTTAGTTCTCTGCAAATGGTAATTCTTTTTTCTTCAAAATTGAAAGAAAAATTGCAAAATCGTATCTATTAATTAAATAATTAAACCTGTCAACGAAAAACAAAAGATGATCGTGTCGGGTGCACTAAGGGGGTTGGTAAAATAATCACCGTAATCGCTTTTAATCAAAAAAATTAGGTTATATTTATTCAATACACAACACCTCCATCTTTACATCAATCTCTTACCTACCTACTGTTGCCAACTGTCTTTGATCTAGGGTGGCGCGAGATCGCCGTACAAAGCGGGAGATTTAAATTCAAAAATAATTCTCTGCAATCGGTAATTTGGCGGATTGTTCGAAAACCAAGGTCAATAAAAAAAACAAACGTATAAAACAAATTTGTCTCAAATCCCGCAGTGTGCCGGATGCTTGCATGCTTGTGCTGCAAAGAAACTTTAGAAGAAAATAAATATTTTAAACCCATATGTTTATCTAAGGCAGTTTATTGCACAATCGAAAGCAGAAAATTTGAATAAATCGTGCAGTGTTGCCAGAGTTTGTAAAACTGTGACATGAATTTAAAAAAAATTAATTTTAAATACGTTTATTTACTATTTTAATAAAGTAGAAGTTGACGGACGTCGCCATCTCTTGGGAATGAGCGAAAATATTATTTAAAAACAACAAAGTTATTATGAATAACTTTATTAGTTTGCATCAGTGGTTGTTTTAGTTTATGGGCACCACAGATGCAATTTTATTTCTGAATTTAAAAGAAAGAAAAAATCGTATTTATTCGTTAAATAATTTATCCAGGTAATGAGAAACAAAAGAAAGATCGATGATGATACTGTTAACAGTGCTTTTGTTTTCTATTCATTCCCGGCAAATTAAAAAAAAAACGACTACATCCCCATCTCTTGGCGATAAACGAAAATACTATTTAAAAAGCAAAACTTTATAAGGAAGTAAATATTTTAAACGCATATGTTTATATAAGGCAGTTTATTGCATAAGCGAAAGCGGAAAATTTGAAGGAATCGTGCAGTGTTGCCAGAGTTCGTAAAACTGTGTCGTGCATTAAAAAAATTCAATTTTAAATACGTTTATTTATTATTTTAATGAAGTAAAAGTTGCATAAAACAGTTTATTACAGTGTTGCCAGATGTTTGGGCGACCTTGTTGCAAGAACTTGCGCGAGAAATTTCAGCAAGAAAGAAATCTCTTAAAAGCATTAATTTGTTATTTAATTAAAGAGTGAGTTACATAAAACCGACTATTGTATAAAAGAGAATGGAAACAAAAAAGAAGATGAAATGCAAACGAAATGGCAACGAAAAACAAAACAAGATCACTATTAACAAATGTTTTGTTTTCTATTCATTCCGGAGAAAACAAAACGACGCGACGGACGTCGCCATCTTTTGGAAATGAGCGAAAATATTATTTAAAAACAACAAAGTTATTATGAATAACTTTATTAGTTTGCATCAGGGATTGTCAAACTTTTCAGTTTATGGGCACCACAGATGCAATTTTATTTCTGAATTTAAAAGAAAGGCAAAATCGTATTTATTCGTTGAATAATTTATCCAGGTAATGAGAAACAAAAGAAGATCGATGATGATACTGTTAACAGTGCTTGTGTTTTCTATTCATTCGCGGAAAATAAAAAAATATCAACTAAATCTCTTGGCAATAAACGAGAATGCTATTTAAAAGGCAATGTGTTTTTTTAATTCACATTAGCAACTATCAAACTCTTTAGTTTATGGCCTCTACATAGAAACACAAAAATTCCTTCTAAATTAAAAAAAATAAACTACAAAATTGTCAAATTTTTAAGTTCTCTACAAATGGTATTTTCTTTTAGAATTGACAAGAAAATTTGCAAAATCGTATCTATTAAAATAAAATAATTTAATCTGTCAACGAAAAACAAAAGAAGATCGGTGATTAGGCGGATTGTTCGAAAACAAAAAAAAAAACGAAGCTCGATCAATATGGCAGAAAAAAAATTGAGTTTTGTTTCTTTGTTCAAAAAATAAGCAGGAATCGATCGTCAAAGAGTCTTTCTGAAAGTATTTAAAAAAATGTCACTCGAGATTTACGCTTTTTTGCAAAAATTGTTACCGACAAATTGTGTTTTCTTTTTTGTCGTTCGTGTCGAAAACATGACAAACAAAAGACGATCGATCGTATAACAAATGCAGGAAATAACAAATGGTCTATGATTTGGATACAAGAAAACAAAAGACGATCGATCGTATAGCAAATGAAGGAAATAACAAATGGTCTATGATTTGGATAAAAAAAAACAAAAGACGATCGATCGTATAACAAATGCAGGATCGTATAACAAACGGAGGAAACAAAAAGAAATGGTCAACTGGATAAAAGAAAGCCTTTTTTGCGTCAAACTAATAGGAACAATTAACAAAAGAAATTCGAATTCGCATGAAAAAAATAACAAAACACAATCAAACGTGAAAACAAATATAAGAATAGTGTTTTGTTTTCACTTATTTTTTGTTGTATGTCAAGCATTGAACAATTATTTTAGTATTACTGCGCTGGTTGATAAATAAAATGCTTGAACCTTGTACTGTGCCACATGCACGTTCATCTTTTTACGCAATACTAACTACATCTCTCGCGCATGTTCAAATATCAGGCGTAGTGACCTATTTTTCCTCATACTCCTGCAGGGATACCAACGATTAGAAAACTAAATAAATTTCAAACAAATAGGTAATCCGGGTAATCCCTCGAAAGACAAGAAATGAAAGGTGTGTTCGTAAGTTCCGCACTTTTCTACACTTTCTGCATCAACCGCTCCCGAGAGAGTAAAAGATGTATATAACATGTAATGTAAGTAGAAGTGAGAAAAATAGAGTAGAGGTGTTGAAAGTGTACAAAGTGCAGAGCTAACGAACAGACCTAAAATAAAAAAAAGACAAAATACGATCAATATGGTATTGATCGTCATTAATTTTTTTTTTTTCGCTAAACGTAAAAAGCCTTTCTGAAAGTATTTCAAAAATGCCACTCGAGATTTACGCTTTTTCTTTGTAAAAATTGGTACCAACAAATTGTGCGTTCTCTTTTGTTGTTCATATCGAAAACGTGACAAACAAAATACGATCGATCGTATAACAAATACAGGAAACAGAAAATGGTCTGTGATTTGGATAAAAGAAAACAAAAGAGTAAGACAAACGGAGGAAACAAAAAAGAATTGTCGATGATTTGGATAAAAGAAAACTTTTCTTTCTCTTTCCCGCGTCAAAAAATAAATAATAAAAAAACAAAAGATGCTCAAGTTCGCAAGGAAGAATCACAAAACAATCATCAGAATAACTCCGTGTCCTCTTCCTCGAAAAACAAAAATAAATGAATAAAAAACACAAAATACGATCAACGATAAAAAATAAAAAACTTGATCGTCATTAATTTTTTCTACGCAAGTATTTCTTTTAAAGTGCTGTGGCATAACTGAAGAAACTTAAGTTGGCAACATTACAAAGAGACAAGATAAGATAACGTCTTCTAACCTCATGTAATAGAGAGATGAAGATACTCTGAGTGTGGGCAATCGAAAACGCTAATAAACAAACAAAGCGCACAAGCAGAGTTGCCAACTTTGTTAAACGTATTGTCGCCAACATTTTAGAATGGAATCGCCCAACGCGTATATTTTATATGGAAGATAAAAATTTTTAGTCGCCAAATTCAAAAGTAAGAATCGCCCACTAATGCATTTTAAATGAACAAAAGAAAATTTTTGGTCCCCAAGTTTTACTTAAAAGTCGTCCATACGGCGATAAATGGCCCACATTGACAACCCTGCGCACAAGTGAGTACAGTACTATACAGACAATAAAACGCAGGCAAGAGACAAATTTGATAAATCAGGCTTTTATTTCTGTCAAAATGTAGAAATAAATTTGAAACGTCAAACTTAATAAACTGAAACCTCGCAGCAATTTTTTTAGTCCAATTAATCTTCACCGATCAGTCAATTGACAAAAATCAGCAACCAAGAGATGGCGCTTTCAGTAAGGAAAACAAAGAATTTTGCTTTCATTCAATATTATTATTAAGTTGGATGAAATCTTTGTATAGGCATAAGTACATGAATCACACAGTACGTACAGAAGAATATTTGTTTGTGAAGAAGCGTCACACTATTCAATTTATTTAATGTTCTTTATAGGTTAACCAAATGTCATTTCAAAATTTTCCTTATTAAAGGATCCTTTACAAAACTTCCGCTAGGTGTCAGGCACTTCGTCAAATTAAAATTTAGTTTTCCCAACACTATTTAATTCTACATTTAAATTTTGCTGAATGTTTAACGGACTAAAGATTATAAAACACAACATTTTAAACAAAACTTTATTTAACACAGCGTTCAAAGAATGAAATGTACATATAAAAAATTAATAAATATCCATCGTAATGTACACACCTCTTGCTTTTAAAATCTCGTCTGCGATAATATACAACATTGACAAATGAAATACATAGTAGTAGTAGCTCTTCCACAGAAGCACACACGTCAAATGCAGCCATTTAAAACGGAATGAAGTGCACACTCCCGCGCTTCATATATAACAATTAGAAATATATATGTATTTTTTTTGTTTTATATCCCGGGCATTTCTCCTCGCTTTAATCTTATTCGCTTTACAATCAGGTAGGTTCGGATTTCACACTCACATCACCATTGATTTTAACACCCTTGCGTTTCCTCACCGCTAAAGGCGACTTATTCTTTTCCGTACCCGAGTCCGTGTCTGAATCTTTTTTACTTTTGCCGTCTTCGCATACACTTTTGCTTTTACGTCTCGGCTTGGGCTTTTCTTTGCCACCGTCTTTAAAAAAGTCACTGAACTGTTTCGATTGTTGTTCCCACAAGGCGTTTTGTCTCTGCACTACGTCCGCATGCTTCGTTATGAAGTCGTTGTCCATGGGTAGGGATAATTCCCAACCCTTGTTGTGCCTTAGCCTGGAAACGCCTACGAAAATTTCCTTGAGTTCTTCTGTCGGTATTCGAATTAGGGATGAAACCTTCCGTCGGTCTACGTATTGGTTTTTGGTAAATAGAAATAACTGAAATGAAACAATTTTTAAGTCAATATTTTGAAATAACTTGCGATCACATATCAGTTGTTTGTTAATAAGCTATTTACTTACTACATAATCTCTAGAACGGCACATAACTTCGGCTGGAACACCGCTGACAGCCGAAAACGTATTCGCAGGATACAACACCTTCGACTTAACAATCCAATTCCCCCTCACGAGCACAGCGACTTGGGGCAAGCAACGCAGCAGAGCTTCAGGTGTTAGGCCTTCACCTCCGGCCAATAATATCGACAGTTGTTGGAACTGAATTATTTTAGCTGAAATGGCACACGTTTTACAAAGGGTTGCAAAAGGCAAGTGGTCTTTGATTACCGTCTTTCAGTAGTATACGACATTGGTCCAACAAAGGCAGCGCACGCAGCGAATGCAGGGACATTACGTGTGATGGAAGTGAGGGCTTCACGCACGCCTGCTCCTGGTCCTCCGGGACTAACACTCGAATGTATTCGGCCGGTGTTATATTTATTGCTTGCCCGATGTCGTCAGTTGCCTCCGAAATTAATTTATGTTTCTGAATCTGCCCAAAAAAGAAATAAAAAAATGCCATCAATCTTTAGGCAATTGCTTAAAATCAACTTAATTAAAATTACTTGACGAAAGAACTTCATGCTTTAATTGTTAGTATAAACAATCTCAGGCCCCAACGACAATCTTCTTTCAAATGGCCATTAAAATACGTTAAATTAAATAAGCCACGCGATGAAAATCCTGAGTGCGTGAGAACCTCACCCACACAAGTTAGTGGAGCCGGTCCGAAAACACCTCGCAATCCCTCGAGAGTAGGCAACTTAAGTTTAATTCGAACTTTAAATGTGGAAAGTGTTATACGAACCTCACTCAAAGTACTTTTATTTTTGTGCCAGTTGCACTCAGTCCAGGGTTCCGCCGAGCTCACTTCCGGTAAGCTCTTGGCACCTTCGCGAGGTTTCTTTTCTTCAGTCTTTCCGAACTTCACGGTGACTTGTTGGACCGAAGGCCCGGCTTCGGCTTCGTCATCGCTCGAGTCCTTGCCAGCAGCCTCGCGTTTCCTCTTCAAGCTCTTATCCAGGTGGGTGAAAGAAGGTCGCAGTTGCAAGAAACCTAGAAACGAAAATACACGGTGATTAAAAAAATTCGGCAGTTTTTGTTCTGCAGCTAATGATATTTTAAAGATTTAACGTGGCTATTAGTAAATGCACTCCAAAAATGTGTGAGTATCTATCTATAGCCAAACAAAAAACCTGTATTGTTAATTCAAGAGGTTTCCCAAAAAGCACGTGGACAGTAGGCTGCGTTAAACTAGCAGACTAAATCACGTGACGAATCAGCGATTGGGAAAATTGGTCACAAGTCACAACGATTTCGTTTGGTCAATGACGATTTTGTGACCGTTTACTTAACGCGACCTATAACTTGTTTTTAAAATTAAACTTTACCCGCCAATACTACGAAAAGCTATTGGCTGAGAGAAAAACCCGTTTCACACAAGTCCTCAATTTGAAAATTCAAAACAGATCTGCTATTAAAACCGATTATTTATAACCAACTAATCTAACGCGCAAGTTAAAATTAATTTCTGACAGAATTGCAATTTACTATTGCAGTGTCAATCTGTCTAATAAAACAAGGCAGCAACAGTTGCTCCCTCTGTGAGTATAAAAACAAATTATAACAAGCGTCTCAGGTTGTTTAACTTTTTAGTCATAATTCATTTGTTTTTTTTTTTGGGATTAGGCTGCGTTTATTCTAGTAGGATAGTAATCAAAGAGGGAGCAATTTACTCCTCTTTCGAAAAACTATCTCCTTTATAGGGGCTGATTTCATTGAGGTTACACATAAAGTAACACATTTCAACGAATATCATCACTTTATTGCCTTAAAAAAAACATAATTTGACAAGTTAATGCAGTTTGACAATTTAACAATTTACGCCAATTCATTTGTTTTGTTAAACAAACGGGTTGCGTTCAGAAACGTCACTCTGGGTTCACTATTATATATGTATATGTAGTCGTTTAGGTTTATTCGCTTAAAACAATTTGTTCTTACGGCAACATAATGAAAGTTAAGTGACTGAAGAAAAGTGTCTAAGAAATATAAAACGTATGTCAAGCATGGTGTCCATAACAAATAAATCTGGCGTCGGACCATCATCACATCATGGCAGTTGTTAATTTGACATTTGAACTTGCCATTCCTAACCTTGCTTTCGAGCTTTCGAACTCAACAGTACGATAAGACGACACAAGAATGTGATCTATTGTAATAAAGCAAAAAAGACAATAAGAATGAGATCCACTGTAACAAACGAAAAAAGAAAATAATAAAATAAGGTTTACAACAAATAATCTAAATTCTGTAAGCACCTTGTCACGGCCAACTTCGACGTCAATTTTAAAAGGACACCCGATACTTTCTACATCTACACTGTGCTTAGAAAGCACGGTGCGCATGTTACGAAAATAAGGTAATAAGGTGCATTTGAAGGCAGAGTTTCTGAACGCATCCCTGTTGAACTCAACTGTAAAAATTTCATAATAGTAGTTTGGCAAAGCTAATTTTAGAATCAACTTGTAGATCAAATGTATCAGGACATTCAAATTTGATTGGTAACACAGGTCCCTTTCTAACATATTTTGAATTTACGAGAGAAGCAGCCTATATTACCCACCAACAGTTTAGGAAGAGTTAAATTTAAACCGTGTTCAGAATATGACATTTTGTGTAGGTTCAACAAAACGTCAGTCATATTCGAATTGACTTTTAAAGTTGCGTCCGTTTATTCATCTCCGTTCAATCTATTTATTCTTTTCACACTTTTGTCTCTTACTTATATTAGAACTTATTATTATAGAGTGCGAAAAGAGTAAATAAAGTGAACGGAGTTGAACAAACGAACACAGCTTTTGTGTCAGTCAGAATGTGATTGATATTATCCAGACATTGCATAAATGTCATATTTAAATTAAAGTTCTTCTTAAAATGTTGATAATATCTACGTAAGTCTTTCTCGTTAATGTCCATGGGATTTAGTGACATTCTGAGATTACCACTGTCATCTCTGAAATAGTTTCTATTCGATTGTATGTCGCAGATAGAATGTAAATTATTATCCTTAAGTAACATCATGTCAAAAACAAAAAAAAAAAACCTAAAAAAATCATTAAAAGTACATAGAAAAACAAAAGACGATCTTACAGTGCAATTCAGTAGATTAACTTATGCACTTTGAAACGAAAGAATAAGAAAAAAAAAACAAGAGAAAACTGAAACAAATGCAGAATAAAATAAAATAGACGTTTGTATTAAAAAACCAAGAAACAAGAGCCTGACAAATATTCTGTTGATTAATTTTCTTTTTTTTTAATTATTGAAGCTTGAAAACTTTAAGAAACTATAAGAGAATCGAAATACGTAAATAAAGGAATAAGAACGAAAAATTAAAGAAGATCGTTGCTTCTGCGTCGTCAAAGGTCTAACAAAAAAAAAAAAAAAAACAAAAGAGAAGTGAAACAAATAATGACGAAACGAGAAATTAAATTAACAGGAAACAAGAGAACATCGACGATTGGTGAAAATAAATGATGCAACTAAAAAAAAAGAAAAATAGGAGAAAACAAAAACACAGAAAATCCTGACAAATATGCTGTTGCTTCCTTTTCTCTTTTTTTTTAGAAACATTTTGGAAAGCATAGAAACACGCAAAAGAGAACTGAAGTGCCTACATAAATAAAGCAATAAGAACAAAAAATAAAAGAAGATCGACCATTGTCCTTATTAAATAATTTGAAAATCCAAGGACTAACAAAAAGAAACAAAAGAAAACTATAAGTCGTCGACAATGCACTTAATTCTACAAAGAGAAATAAAAGAGAAGTGAAAATAAGTAACGCCATAAGAATAAAAAATAAAGGAAGATCAACGATTCTGCAGCGTCGAATAATTTCAAAGTCAAAAGTCTAACAAAAGAAAAGTATAAGATTCCATCAATGTAATTGATTCTATAAAAAAAAAAAACAAAAGAGAAGTGAAACAGAAAAGCAAACAAGAGAAGATCAACGATTGACATTGAATGAAAATAAATAATGCAAATAAGAATAATTAATTAGGTTATAAAAACAAAAGAAAAGTGAAACAAATGCAGTGTAAAATTAAAAAAAAATTGATGATGGGTTAAAAGAACACACAAAAGCCGGACTGGCTTTTACTCTTTTTTTTAAAGATTTTTGAAACTTTAGAAACAAAAGAGTACCTACATAAATAAAGCAATAGGAACAAAAAATAAAAAAGATCGACCATTCTCCGGGGTCTAATAATTTTAAAGTCAAAGGATTAATAAAAATGCAAAAGATGAAATGCAGATTAAAATAAAAAAAAAAGTGACGATTGTATTAAAAAAAAAACAAAAGCCTAACAAATATTCTGTTGGCAAACAAAAAATAAAAGAAGATCGACCATTGTTCTGTATTAAATAATTTGAAAATTCAAGGATTAACAAAAAAAAAACAAAAGAAAACTATAAGACGTCGACAATGTAAATTAATTTTACAAAGAGAAATAAAAGAGAAGTGAAAATAAGAAACGCTACAAGAATAAAAAATAAAGGAAGATCGACGAAGGTCTAACAATAGAAAAAAAAAGAAATTATGAGACCCCCATTAATGTAATTAATTCTATTAAAAAAAAAAAAAGAGAAGTGAAACAGAAAACGACGAAACGCGAAATTAAATGAACAAAAAACAAGAGAAGATCAACGATTGACAGTGAATGAAAATAAATAATGCAAATAAGAAAAATTAATTAGGTTATAAAACAAAAGAAAAGTGAAACAAATGCAGTGTAAGATTAAAAAAAAAATGATGGGTTAAAAAGACACACAAAAGCCGAACAAATATTGTTACTCTTTTTTTTTAAGGTTTTTGAAACTTTAGAAACAAAAGAGTACCTACATAAATAAAGCAATAGGAACAAAAAATAAAAGAAGATCGACCATTCTCCGGGGTCGATCTTTTTTAAATGTAGACGTTCTTTCGTGTGCTGATTGGTCGTCTTTTGTTTCGTCACTGTCGCCTTTTGTTTTTATAAATCAATGATGAAACAAAAGAAGTTAAATTAGTCATTTAACTTCTTTTGTTTTTGGGAAACAAAACTAAAAAGCCCAGAACGAAAGATAAATAAATAAAAAGAAAAACAAAGAAGACCGTTAAAATAAAAATCAGATCGTCTTTTGTCTTTTTTAAATGTAGACATTCTTTCGTTTGTCAAGAGCTGATCGTCTTTTATTTCTTTAAATGTACATATTCACTCATTTGACAAGAGCTGATCGGTCGTCTTTTGTTTCGTTTCTGTTATCTTCTGATTATGACACCGTCAAATTACATTAAGTGTTTTGTCGCTTTTTTTTTTTTTATAAATCATTGATTTAAGTTCTTTTTTTTTTTTTAAACAAAAAGAAAACTAAAAAAATAAATTAAAAAAAAACAAAGAAGAGTGTTAAAATGAAATTCAAATCGTTTTTTGTCTTTTTTAAATGTAGACATTCTTTCATGCGCTGATTGGTCGTCTTTTGTTTCGTCACTGTCGCTTTTTGTTTTTATAAATCAATGATGAAACAAAAGAAGTTAAATTAGTCATTTAATTTCTTTTGTTTTTGGGAAACAAAATTAAAAAACCCAGAACGAAAGATAAATAAATAAAAAAAAAAAAAAACAAAGAAGACCGTTAAAATGAAAATCAGATCGTCTTTTGTCTTTTTTAAATGTAGACATGCTTTCGTTTGTCAAGAGCTGATAGTTTTCTTATGTTTTCTTAGATGGAGACAAAGGAGACCGTTAAAATGAAAATCAGATCGTGTTTTGTCTTTTTTTAAATGTAGACATCCTATTGTTTGTCAAAAGCTGATCAGTAGTCTTTTGTTTCGTTACTGGCAGCAACTGTTTTATTGTTTTGTTTTGTCGTGTTTTGCTTCTACAAATCAATGACTGACTGATTTAGCTCTTTTGTTCTGGAAACGAAACTAAAAAACCCAGAACAAAAGACAAATAAGAACCAAAGGAGAGCGCTAAATGAAAATCAAGTTGCCTTTTGTTTATTAAACGCAGACATTCTTTCATTTGTCAAGAGCTCATCGACTTTTGTTTTTTAAACGCACACATTCTTTCATTTGTCAAGAGCGCATCGTCTTTTGTTTTTTTAAATGGGGACCATCATTTAAAGGTTTTTTTTATCTGAATTTATTTCATATACCTTGTTTGGTACATGGTCTAAATTGTGTTGTTGAAGAAATTAGAAACGAATTTGCTTTAACAAACGACTTAATTAATAATTTAAAAAAATCTTTCTTTAAAGCCCCTTTGAGAGTGGCTGCTTATAAAGAAAGGCTTCCTAACACACCTGTTTTTCCTGTGCCAGTTGTAGCCCGATGGGCAACATAGTTGGAAGCAGTTATTTTCTACGCTCATAATTTTGAGAACATTAAAAGTATAGTTTTGGAATTTTCTGAAAGTACTATTGCAATTTAAAATTGTAAAAACATATTTAAATCTCCAAAAATTTCCCAGGTACTAGCATTTATTAAAGGAAATTATACATTCATGTTGAAATCACTGACGCAGTTAGAAACGCAGGGAATGACACTTAATGAATCTTTAGAATTAATTAAAAATTTTGAGATGTCATGGAAAAATGTAAAGGACCAAGTGGATGCTGAAATTTTTGTAAAATTTAATACAGTCATGGTTATACTAGATCAAATAGTATTAGCTGCGTATTAAAGGAGGAATTTGTCGAAGATCTGGATGCAGCTCCTAATATTCTTGCAAAATTTGTGAACGCACCTTGTACATCTGTAGATGTTGAAAGATCATTTTCCAAATTTAAATACACGTTTTCAAATAGAAGACACAAGTTTCTTCTCAACAATTTTGAAAAGCATTTAGTTGTTAAGTGTGACTGATTATTTCTTTTCCCTACTTTCTGCAGTTGAATTATTATTATGTAAAGCAAATTATTGTAAGAATTATTAAAATCTGTAAAATAAAGCATTAAGTATCTTATGTTCTCCTTATTTTAAATTTTAGATTTATGATTATTCGACTATTAACAAAAACAATATCAATTCTGCTTATAATAAAGGAGGTGGTATATGCGTGGCATATTTTTAAAATTTTCTGCATATTTCATGCACATTAAAAAAAAAGGAGTGCATACATATGCGCATATTTGTTGTAATACTAGACTGCCTATATTCGATCACTCATGTGTATCATTAATCAAATGCATGCGTACCTTTTAAAGGCGTTAAATGCAGCTCCTTGCCGTTAAAGCAGCCGATTGCGAACTTCGTAGGGTCCCTGACCGCCCTGTTAGAAACCAACGTGACTTTATCCATCATGTCATTCTCGAACATCTTCTCATTCTCCCCCTTACTACCACCGTCCCTGCTCCCGTCGACTTCATGCGCGATATCTTCGGCCTTAAGCACGTCGAAGTTAGGTGAAGTCACGTTCAGCTCCATCTCCATCCGAACCTCCTGGTTCTGGGGTCGAAGGAAGGACTTCCGCACATTGTCCTCCGCCTTCAGGAATTTGGGCTGCAGGGGATACTGGAAAACGTACAGGTTCTCCTGCAGGCGTTTCGATAAGAAGATCGGGATCTGCAACGTAGGAATTATTAAAACACATGGTCGTATAACCTATAAAAGGGTCTTGACACGTCGCAATTTTATAAGGGATGGTGCAATATTGGATGGGTTACCTCTTTTTCGACGGGGTCGTTCCGTGAAAGGGAAGAATCTTCTTCGTCGTCCATCGCGAGGATTTATGATGAAATTGTACTACCTTTCGTCGATGCCCCGCAGCATCCTTGCCGTTTAAAGAACTGATTAATTTTCATAAAATAATAACACACATACTTTTCATGTGTTTATTTGTCTGGGCGCGTCAGCATTGCAAGCGACGTAAGTGGGCGCTAATACGACGCGGCTATACCTACTTCGAGAACCCGCCGATAGAGCGCGACGGTAATAAATAAAACAAACGTCAAATTCAAGCGGCGTTAAATACAGGTTAGATTTTTCAATATTATCTCCGTGCTGCAAGTAAATAATATAACGCTTATTGCAGGATAAAGAAAATTAATTAATTAAAATGACGTCCATGTTCGATCAGTTCAACGAACCGTCGCAGAATTTGAAGAGCGACATCATCAGTGCCGCAGAGATGGTAGGAATTAATAAATTAATTATAATCGAGCCCTCAGATTTAATTTGGTTCTCCTCAACAGTCTACCCTCGGCTATATTCAGATGAAAGTCGAGCCGGACGTGCCGATCTTCCAAAAAATCAAGAAGAACTTCTCGGTGACCGATAAAGTGACCCACGCGGTGGTCTCCAACAAGTACATGATAGTTGCGATGGCAAACACGCTTCTACGCATAAACCTATCGAATAGCAATCAAGATGAAATATCCTTGTCGAAGTACACGACCGGTCGTCTTGCGAATTTGTTTTTAGACCCGACGGGCAATCATCTCCTGCTGACTTTCACCCATCGGAATACGAAGGAGGGGCCTGAGCTTCTGTACCTGTCGCGCAAGTCGAATAAATTGAAGAGCACGACGAAGTTCCGGGGGCACGAGTTTACAGAGATCGGTTGGAATTACGCTAATGACTCGGCTACAACCACCGGGCCCATTTTACTAGGTAAAATGTTACGAATAATAATTTATTTGCAGACAAAATCATCACAGAAATGACATAGATTTTTCTAAAATGTGAAAAGTTTAACAATAACAATTACAGAATTCTACTATACCGGCAACTTAACTTTTTTAATAATAGAAAGTTAAAAGTTTGTTACAAGCCGGTTTTGAATGTAATATTTGAATTTTCAAATTTCGCTGTAAAAACATTTGGCTGCTTTGTGTGGGATGACTTATTACATTAGGCACCAGCTTGGTTGTTGCTGTTTGACATTTTAGGTCAAAAATCACCCGCTAGATGTCGCGACTTAAATTATGGTTTAATAGATAATAGAGTGTATAAAAGTAAAGGTTCTCGAATATCTGTCAATTCCTATAGAAAAATTTAAATCGTCATTTTCAATTTGAATTTTTATCGACAGTTAAAGCCAAATTCATAAGATGGGAGAGGAGCAGGGAATTTTAGTACAGTTTCCCCATGCTGTATAGCTTGTTTTACTACTCTATAGTCGGATCAGCACATACGCGAAAGTCATGTCACAGTATAAGAATCAGGCATTAGCGACACCCAAATGTCACAGTCAAATTCGCCCGCCATATCGTTTGATAGCAATTTTTTATGCGCAAAAGTAATGTTTTACTTTAAAACTCAGAGTTACTCATTGTCTAATGATACCAACGTGTAAAAAGCAGAAATCCCTCGACAGTTTCCCAAAAAAAAAAAAAAAAAATTAAAAATACATATTTAAGAATAAAGAAAACGAAAACAAAAGAAGTTCGATTCAATAGATTAATAATAAATTTTGAAAAAAGAACAATTTGAAGAATGGGAACAGAACAGCGAAAACAAAATTAAAAAATAATCGCATAAAACAAAAGTCAAAAACAAAACACCATCGATTTTAAAACGTAATTTAATAGATTAATAAATGAAAAAAGTAATTAAAAAAAGATGAGAAAGAAAATGAAAATGAAAATAATTAAAAAAATTCAAAATAATAAAATTTAAATAACAATAAAAACAAAAGACAATCGATTAAAATTACCTCTAAAGTTAAAGAAAACAGAAACAAAAGACGGTCGATTTTAACATAATTTATTAGATTAGAAAAAAAAATTAAATTAAAAAAAAAAAACAATAAGAAAGCAATGAAAATGAAAATAATTAAAAAAAATCAAAATCATACAATTTAAATAACAATAAAAATAAAAGACAATCGATTAAAATTACCTCTAAAATTAAAGAAAACAGAAACAAAAGACGGTCGATTTTAAAACATAATTTATTAGATTAGAAAAAAAATTAAATAAAAAAAAAACAATAAGAAAGCAATGAAAATGAAAATAATTTAAAAAATCCAAATAATAAAATTTAAATAACAATAAAAACAAAAGACAATCGATTAAAATTACCTCTAAAGTTAAAGAAAACAGAAACAAAAGACGGTCGATTTTAAAACATAATTTATTAGATTAGAAAAAAAATTAAATAAAAAAAAAACAATAAGAAAGCAATGAAAATGAAAATAATTAAAAAAAATTCAAAATAATAAAATTTAAATAACAATAAAAACAAAAGACAATCGATTAAAATTACCTCTAAAGTTAAAGAAAACAGAAACAAAAGACGGTCGATTTTAAAACATAATTTATTAGATTAGAAAAAAAATTAAATAAAAAAAAAAACAATAAGAAAGCAATGAAAATGAAAATAATTAAAAAAAATTCAAAATAATAAAATTTAAATAACAATAAAAACAAAAGACAATCGATTAAAATTACCTCTAAAGTTAAAGAAAACAGAAACAAAAGACGGTCGATTTTAAAACATAATTTATTAGATTAGAAAAAAAATTAAATAAAAAAAAAACAATAAGAAAGCAATGAAAATGAAAATAATTAAAAAAATCCAAATAATAAAATTTAAATAACAATAAAAACAAAAGACAATCGATTAAAATTACCTCTAAAGTTAAAGAAAACAAAAACAAAAGACGGTCGATTTTAAAACATAATTTATTAGATTAGAAAAAAAAAAATTAAATAAAAAAAAAAACAATAAGAAAGCAATGAAAATGAAAACGAAAATAATTTTAAAAAAATCCATATAATAAAATTCAAATAACAATAAAAACAAAAGACAATCGATTAAAGATACGTAAAGTTAGAGAAAACAGAAACAAAAGACGTTCGATTTTACAGCTCAATTTCGTAGATCATTAGTTAATTATAAAAAAAAGCAATTTGGGAAGAATGGTTACAAAATAAAGAAAACAAAATTCAAACTCAGTCGAATTTTAAAAAATAATAAAAACTAAACGCTATCGATTTTACAAGAAACAGCGTCATAAGTTGTTGCCTGAGTCCTGACAGAAGAAAAAAAATGAAAGTGACGGTAACGAGTTCGATAACTTTTAATTATTTTCAATTTGCGTCAAGCGTTATTTCACTAGCGCCATCTCTGTAAAGTCACGTCAACTATACTTTTTAATCGCCAATTATAAAACAGTTTTGACTAAAGAACATGTGTTGCGGTAAACGGAAATGATTAATTATTCTTCACTTCAAATTAAATTAATTTTAGTGGCGCCATCTCTTGGGCGCGTGATTAATTTCTTTGCTACAGCATTACGAAACATTGCGAACAAATTTTTCTTGACGTAAAGAGTAGTTGTCGCATCGGGTTCTCACATTTTTCACTTATTTTCAGTAAAAGTGACGCGAATTTTCTTCCACTATGATCAAATTTTATATCGTTTTCAAGTTAAGTTGAATAATATGTAAGTGGCGCCATCTATTGTAAGCGCAATTAATTACAATTTGCGGCAACTCTGCGAGTTCCTGCAATAACGAAGAAGTTCTATTGTGTTTTCAGTTTAAATTACAAGAAAATTCAATGGCGCCATCTAAGCACATTGTTGGTAACTGGAACCGTCAGAGCGCCAAATTTAAAATGCCCGTGCCATTAAAAGAACATTTTAGGAACTCCATCTATTGCAAGCGTAATTAACTTTCATTTGCAAAGGCTATGTTTGCATGATTGCTTTTAGAATAGAGAAAACTTCTTAAATTTTTGGCAACATGAATCAAAAACTCGATATTTTCAACCGTTTTCAGTTTTTAAATTTGAAGAAAATTTAATGGCGGGAGCCACTAGAATGTGGCAATCTCTCTGTTTCTTCTGTAATAATAAACTTCATGCCCATGTCTTCTTTTGTAATTGAACCTCTTCGCGAACCAACAACTTATCTTCCAGAATTACCCACGAAGCCACCAGAATGGGGTGTGTCCTTTGTTTTTTTTTGTTTTCGGGGTGGCCTATCCATTAGGATAGAACAGTAGAAAAGTAAATTCCCAAATAAACGAACAGGACATAGAAGCCTACATTTCGTAAGACACTTGCGAAGACCTACGGTAGATGTCTCTGACTGTTGATAGATCATTAAAACGGCTTAATTAAAATAGTGAATCACGTGTAAAACAATATTTATTTATAAAATGAAAAAAAAATTTATGATTATAGTAAAGAAAAGTACATTATTTTTTAAACAAAATAATGATAATTAGGTGCCATAAGAAAAAGTAAAACGTATGAACACAAAAACGTCTAAATATGTATTTTTATATGTCTGTATTATACAGGGTTGTAAGGCACATATTTTGAAGATGGCCTTTATAACATTAATCTGTTGTCTTCAATCATTAGTATTCCTTAATGTACTTTTTACTAAACTAAAATGTAAACTAGTATATTGTAGTGCTACTATTCTAAAGTGAAAACATGTTTTAAATCAGAAATAATTTCCAGGTACTTCCAAGGGATTAATCTTCGAGACAGAAATTGCCTTAGATGGCGACAAGTTCTTTACAAGCGGTTTTTCCTCAAGCTTGGAACAATACTGGCGGCAAGTAAGTACGATCTCCTCCCCTCCTCCACACACACACTTCTTAATAATTTAAAAAACGTAATCTGTCTTTCAACAAGCTGCCGAATTATTTGCCTTTGTACGGTAGCAGAGAAGTGGACGGATTGGTAGGTGCGCGCGTTGCATTTTGTGTTTTTTATTTTGTGTCTCGTTCTAGGTGTTCGACATAGGAAAAGGGGCGAACATGCCCATTACGGGCATTGAATTCTTTCGTGTGCTTCCGACTGAAAAATATGTTATATTCGTTGCGACACCGAATCGCTTGTACTATTTTAAAGGCAAGGTGAATGGAGAAGAGAAGCCTTTATTGCAGCAGGTGTTCAACAGATATTTGAATGTCTCTGAAGATGAGACGTTCTTCGAGGTTGACAGTAGGTTTTCGCGGATCAAGTTTTGGGCGCAGAAGGTCCCTGATGTTCCAAAGTCGTTTGCTTGGATGACCGGAAGTGGGATTTCATTTGGCAATGTAAGATACAAGGTTGCATGCAATTCAAAAAGGTTTCATCAAAGACGATTATGAAAAAGAAAGGCAGGTACACAGTTATTAGATTCAGAATGTACTTACATAGAGTGGCATAACAGTCAGGGTTGCAGCATCGCATTTTGATGTGAAATTAATGAAATCTTCAAACTATTGACAGACCTGAACATTTATAAAAATTCACAACAGATTTAATTTTTAAGGTTTTGTGCTTTGGATGATATGAAACTTTTCTAATTTAATCATTAATTAACTTCTAGGAATTGCCAAGGTATTCAGTTTTTCTTCTTTATTCTAAATTTAGGAAATCTATCAATTTGTTTTTGTTTTAGAGACTTTATTTTAATATTTAATGTGATCCAAAAAGTATTGTTAAAAAAAATAAAATAAAATGAATGAGATTCTAGATTTTAAGTTGCCACATAAAACGCATGCTTTGAGTTTGTATCCACAGGTGGCGCCACCAATTTTTTTAATGAATTGTTTTTGAACGGATTTCTTTCATTAAAACAAATACCGAGGGCTAAAGTGTCCTTTCCTTTTTTTATTCTTTCATTTTTAACATGATTCAGTCGTGAAACCGATCGTATTTTGTTTTTGAATATCCACCATTCGTTTCGTGTGGGAAAAGTTCTTGATTTTTTTTGATATTTGTCAGTAATTGTCATGTAAAAAAAAGTATATATGACAACTTAATAGTAAATAATTTGTTTTGTTTTACAGACTTTGGTTTAATATCTTAAGTGTCCCAAAAATATTGCATGTTGTCAAAAAAAAAAAAAAATGGCCCGCTTAAAACGCTTGGTTTGAGAACGTGTCCATAGATGGCACCCTAAAAATTTTACATCAATTATTTTTTAATTAATTTTTTTCCATTAAAACAGGTACCCACCAAGAGATAAAGTAAACTTTTCTTTTTTCATCATTTGTTTTTTTTTTTTATCATTTGTTTTTATCGTGGTTCGATAATTACGAAGTAGTGAAAGTCACTTTAAGAACTGTTCAGTTTTAACTTCATATTCAATTCGTCTAAAATCGGTTGTCTTTTTTTTTTTTAACGTTTCCGCTGTCACTGTGTTTTTCAATGTCACGAAACTTTGCAGTACTGTTTTTTCTCTTTATTTATCGGAGTCTAAAATTAATATTAAATAAATTGTTTTATTTTGTAGACTTTGTTTGAGTAGTTTAATTAAGTGGCCCAAAAAATATTATATCTTGAAAAGAAAAATGTTTCTTAATTTTAAAATGCCGCTTAGAAAGGTATGCTTCGATAATACTTCCACAGATGGCGCCACTAAAAATTCCGTGTAAATTTTGAATGGATTTTCTGCGTTTTTCTTTAAAACAAACGCCGAGACATAAAGTACGCTTTTATTTTTTTAAATTTATTTATTGATTTTATTTTTTAAAGAATTTGTTACTTTGTTCAGTTTGTTCCCTGATTCAGTTCGCCCTAAAATCAATTGTCTTTTGTTTTTTTCTTTTTTTAGATTTTTTGACGTTTTCGTTCTTATTTTGTTTTCGAATATCAGGAAACTTTTCTAATCTATTTAGGTATATGAGAAAAAAATATGCAAAAAGATACTTCCAAAAAATACCAGTGTGCAGTTTTTTTTTCTTTATCTATTTTAAATTTGGTATTAAATAATTTGTTTTGTTGTAATATTTTGAATGCTCCAAATATATTGAGTTTCTTAAAAAGAAGAATATGATCCCAAGTTCGCCACTTAAAAAGCACGCTTTGATAATGCTTCCAGAGATGGCGCCACTAAAAATTTCGCATAAATTTTCAATGAAAACAAAAACCGAGGTATGAAGTATGAGTTTTTTTTATTTATTCTTTTTTCTTTAAGAACGCGTTACTCCGCTGTTCGGTTTTGTTCCCATGTTCAAGCTTGTCCTAAAATAAATTGGCCCATATTCTTACCTCACATCTAATTTAATTACGTATTCGTTTCCCATGACAACGCTTTCCGTCCCTCTCTTACACATAAAATTGACATAAAGCTATGTAGTTTTCTGTTTATTTTATTCACGACTTTACTTAAACAAGATCTTAATTATGAGATGAGACTACAGGCCGTTGTCTTTTGTTTTTTTTTTGTCGTTTTTGTTTTTATTGCGTTTTTGAATATAATGAAACTCTTTTAATTGAATAATTTGTTTTGTAGACTTTGTTTTAATATTTCACTTAAATGCCCCCAAAAAAATATTGTTGAAGAAAATATGATCCTAGATTTTTAAATTACCGCTTAAAGCACATAGTTTGATAATGCTTCCACAGATGGCGCCACTAAAAATTTCGGATCAATTTTGAATGGATCCGAATGCATTTTTTTCGTTAAAACAAAATTGAGAGATAATTTTTTTTTTGCTTTAGGAATTTGTTTCTCCGTTGTTCAATTTTGTCCAGTTCGTCCTAAAATCAATTGTCTTTTGCTTTTTTTTAGGTTTCATTTCTGCGTTTTTGGTTTTTATTTTGTTTTTGAATATCCTGAAACTGTTCTAATTTATGCAAAAAAAAAGAAAAATACTCCCAGAAATTGCCAGTGCGCAGTTTTTTTTTTCATTATCTCAATCTGAATTTAGTATTAAATAATTTGTTTTATGTTGTGGACTTTGTTTTAATATTTTACTTAAATGCTCCCAAAAAAATATTGTTGAGGAAAATGTGATCCTAGATTTTAAAATTGTCACATGCTTTGTGAATGCTTCCACAGATGGCGCCACTAAAAATGAATACATTTTGAATAGTTTTTGCAAAAATTGCCAGCGTGCAGTTTTTTCTCTCTTTTTATTTGTCTTATTCTAAACTTGGTATTTTTTTTTTTTTTTTAATTAAAATACGCCGAGGGCAGAGTACACTTTCACAATCGAAATCGATCAGATTTAGTTGGAAAAGAAAAAAATTTAAAGGCAACGAAATAAATTACAAAAACAATCACCTGAAAGATTCGATTTTGTCTGGAAAAGCATAAACAATTGACTGTCAAGACACGAATGATTCAATTTTGCCCAGAAAATCGGGAAAGACAATCGAAACCAGTCTGATTTAGTTAGAATTAAAAAAGAAACAATTGAAAAGTGACCCGGGCAAATCACCAAAAATAACTAACGTAAATGATTCGATTTTGTTTGGAAAAAATATCAGTAAAGAACAAACGCAATCGACTAGATTCAGTTAGAAAGAGAAAAACAATTGAAAGTAGCCGGGACAAATCGAAAAAACAATCAGTTGCGTGAATGATTCGATTTTGTTTCGAAAATCATAAAAAGACAATTGGGACTAGGAAGTGGAACGTGAGTCATCTGTTTTTAATTCAAGAATCACGAAAACAATTGTAACGATGTCTGTCGAAGCATGAATGACTTGACTTCATCACAAAAATTTGTAAAAACGAAAGAAACCGGTCGAATTTAGTTAAACATTAAAAAAAAAAACAATTGAAAAGTGACCTAGACAAATTGGAAGTCAACCAGATTTAATTAAAAAAAATATTGAAAAGTAATTGGGATAATCTCCAAAAGAAATTAATTACGCAGGTGACCCGATTGTGTTTCGAAAAGACAATCGAAACCAGATTTAGCCAATGGAACTGAGTCATCTGCTTTTGCTTTAAAAATCACAAAAACAATTGAACGTCCGTCAAAGCACGAGTGACTCGATTTTGAAACGAGGATGTCAGTCGAACATGGTTCTTCTGAATTTGCTTTAACAATCATCAAAATCAGTTCCAGCGATGTCTGTCAAAGCACGACCGATTCGATTTTGTATCAAAAATCGGGAAACACTAGAAATCTAAAAAGTCAGTCGAACATGAGGCACTTGCTTTGCTTTTTTCTCAAAAATCTGGAAAACAATTGAAACCGACCGGATTTAGTTAGAATTAGAAAAAGAAAACAATTGAAGGGTGACTGGGAGACAAAATAATCGAAATCGATAGATTTAGTTAGAAAAAAAAAAAAAAAACAATTGAAAGTAACCGTGACAAATCGCAAAAACAATTAATCGCGTGAATATTTCGATTTGTTTCGTAAATCTTAAAAAGACAATTGAACTAGCAAGCAGCTTTAAAAATCACAAAAACAATTGAAACGATGACTGTCGAAGTACGAATGATTTTGTCTAAAAATCAGAAAAAACAATTGAAACCAACCGAATTCAGTAATGTATAAAAAACATTTGAAATTGACCGAGACAAATCACGAAAGTAATCATTTTGCGAATGATCCGACTTTATTTCGAGAATCAAGGGAAAGACAATTGAAACCGATCAGATTTAGTTAGAAAAAAAAAAACAATTGAAAGAAGAAATCGCAAGAAAACCAGTTGAGTGAGTGATTTGGAAAATCATTAAAACAAAAACAATTGAAACCAGGAAGTCAGTCATGTTACATTTGCGAATTTGACCTTGGTAAGAATTTCAAAAATATTACGTATTGCATCAATAATTGTGAACAGCCTGTAATCCGTAGATGTAGATTATAATCTGCAACAGATATAAATTTCTTACAAATAATTACAAATATTGAGCCACTTTAAAAAGTAATTGATTTAAAAAAAATATATTTTTTTTTACATATATAAACCAGAAAGATGAGGCTTTTTTAAAATTTTTTTTCTTAAATACAATCTGCACATTTTTTTATGTCTTATTAACAGATCGATTCTATATTGAATAACGAAAGCAAGAATGTCAAGCACGTGATGAAACAAAGCACGGAAATGATCCCCTACCCCAAACCGGTTTACGAAGAATCCCCGGCTGCAATAAAACTCCCCTTCAATTTCGTCCTGACCGAGTTCCACGTTTTGCTCGCCTACACCGACATGACCAAGGGGCTCTCGCTCTTGAACAGGGAACTCATTTACGAAGACAACTACAACGAAGCCTTCGGCAAACTCATCAACGTAATTAAGGACCCTGTAACAGGCAAGGATGGATTTACTCTATCACCTTCAGTACCCAATTATAACATTGAAAATATTTTACAGGTTCGATTTGGGCCGTAACCGAAACGCAGCTCTTCAAATTCATAGTGACCAGAGAAGAGCGTTACGTGTGGCAGTTCTACTGCAACAAGGAGCAATTCGAGTTGGCCAAGAAATACTCGCAGGACAACGAGGTGCATTTCAATCAGGTTCTGATCAAAGAAGCCGATGTTTTATTTAACACGGGGCAGTACCTGCTCAGCGCACAGCGCTATGCCGAAACCCAATGTAGTTTCGAAGACATTTGCTTGAAGTTCATTCAAGTCGGAAACCTGGACGCCCTTAATATATTCCTGTGCAAGAAACTGAGTACTTTAAAGCCGCAGGATAGTACTCAGACGACCATGATTGTGCTATGGGTGGTCGAGTTGTACTTGAATCAGCTCGAGGAAATGCGGTTGCAAGAGAAGGAGCAGATACCTTTGTTCTTTGACCTACAAAAGAGATTCGAGTCGTTTCTAACCACGCAGCAAGTCTCCGACTGCATTAAAAAGAATAAATCGACGATTTACGACCTCATGGCCAGTCACGGTGATCGAAAGAACTTGATGAAGCTCACTATAGTTAATAAAGATTTCGAGCAGGTACTCGAATTCGTTTCGTTTAAGCAACAAAATGGACTTATTATTTTTTTTTTAGTTGATCCGGCAGCATATCTACTCGAATAATTTCCATGAAGCACTGAATGTCTTGAAGGGGCAAAATAATAGGGAGCTGTTTTATCAGTTCACGCCGATTTTAATTCAGGAAGTCCCCAATCACACGGTCAACGCCCTCATCGAGCAAGGCCGGAATTTAATACCCATTCGATTACTGCCTGCGCTGGTTACTTGCGAGAAGGTGGCTCAGTCTGCGGAGGTCATTCGATACTTGGAGTTTGCCATTGAGAAGTTGAAGAGCACGGAGAAGGCCATACATAATTTGCTGCTGACTTTGTATGCTAAATATGACGAGGAGAAGCTCATGAGTTACCTAAACTCTCAAGGCCAAGATATTTTGATGGTAATGTAATAACTAAGGACTGGGACGTTTTAAGGTTTATTTAAACTAAAGGAAATTCCACTAGAAAATTATCATCAAATAATGTTAACCAGGGTTGCCACCTTTTATAAGTGAATACTGAACTTTCTACAATTTCTCAGTGAGTTGCTCTAATTGATAGTAATGATTAAAGAACGGTTTAAAGATATGTCAAGGTCACTACGAGAAAAATTGCTCAAATCTCTTCTCGAGCAGTTTTGCCAACTTAGAGATTTCTCCCCTAAATTTAGGGATAAATTGAATAAGCGTACTTTGACAATCTGACAATTGCACAGGCTTTTGAACATTTGAAAAAGCAAACAAAATTATATCTAACACTAACACTAACTAAACTTTTCAATAAAAAATTAAATCGGCTTACACGATTGCCTTTTGTTTCTGGAAACAAACAAAAAAATTAAAGTCAGAATGAAAGACAAGCGAGAACTACAAATAACGTTCAATTGAAAATCGACTTTCATTTCCTGCTCGATTTTGTTTTGTTCGATTGTCTTTAGTTTCGTCATTTCGTGGCAGTTATTTTTCGTTTATTCTTTTGTTTCTCAAATGCAGACGTTCTTTTCTTTCGAGAGTCGACCGCCTTTTGTTTCGATTTTCGTTTAATGAATGATCCAAATTAGTTTGTTTCTCAAAACAAGAAGAAGAAAAAGAGTAACAGAATAAAATTAAAAAAAAAAAAATCAAAATTGATTATTTTCGAGAATCGCCTTTTGTTTTTTTAAATGTTTTTCAAGCGTTGATTTTCTTTTGTTTTGTTTTCCGATTAATATAAACGGCCCATTTAATTTCGAACGATCGTCTTTTGTTTCGTTACTTCGCCGCGATTATTTTTCGATAAACAGGAGTCGTCTTTTGTTTCGTTTTTTATTCAATGGATGATTGTTATTATTTTTTTAATTATATTGTTATGCAATTAGTTTTCAATAACTGTCTTTTGTTTATAAAAACAAAAAATAATAATATCAGAGCCGAAGTTAAAATAAAACATTAAATTGAAAATTAATTTTCTTTTGCTGTTTTGTGCTTTATCTTTCGATTGTCTTTTGTTTCTTGTAAGTGTTGTAACAATGAAATTTCGACGCAGTTATTTTCGATAAATACCGAGCGATTTAATTTTTTTAATTAACTCTAGCCATGGAATCTGGACGGCATGTCTTAGCTTGAGTGAAAAATACGTCATTGCACTCCTTGATGCTGTTTTGCAGTAAAGCTAAGACATGCCGTCCAAATTCCATGGCAAGAGTTGATAAAAAATTTAGAAAATCACTCGGTGTAAGTCGTCTTTTATTTTTCAAATACAAATCAAATTGCTTTCAAAAGTTGACCGTCTTTTAGTTTTAAGTCTTTTGTTTCTGAAAACAAAAAAAAACTTAAACTAACAGAAAAGCATTAAGTTTTGTGTTTTATCATCCGATTGTCTTTTGTTTTTGAAAGTGTTTTAACAATGAAATTATTCAATTATTTTCGACATACAGATCGCCCCTTGTTTTTCGAAATCTTTTGTTTGTCAAGAGTTAACCTTCTGTTTCGTTTTTCGTTAAATGACTGATCCAGACAACACAAGTTGTCTTTTGTTTCTCAAATTCTTTTGTTTTTCAAGAGTCGACCGTTTTTTATTTCGTTTTTCGTTCAATTAGTTTTTGATAATTGTCTGTTTTTTTTGTTGGACGACAAAGAATACGTTTATAAAAAATACAAAGTGATCAAGAATAACTGTTTGAGTTGGCAATACAATTAAAAGCATTTTTTTATTCGATTATTTACAACACTGCACTCTGTTTTGTTGGTTTATTTGACATAACCTGAACAGCGATAAGATTGTGGGTTATGTGAATGTTAATGTGAATTTGTTTTAATGTTACGTGACGCTTGTAAAATGACAGTTGCCAGTTTCCAGCCGTCAATAACCAATTGTACCATTTAAAAATAAAATTCAGCGCTGCCAACTCAAACAGTGATTCTTAACCACTCTGTATTTAAAGAGAGGCAGAAAATCAGACCGTTTTCCCCGAAATATCAATTTACTGTTGAATAGTTAAATAAATAGAAATATTTCATGAGTCTAGAAGATCAAATGTAACGACTTTCTCTGAGATAATATACAGGATGTTCCACAAAAAAAAAATCCTGCTGCATGCCGCCACCATTTTACGAAACACCTGTACGTGACGAAATAATTTTAGGATATTGTACTCAATAGGTAGAAACTCTCCATCGGGGAAGGTGCGCTTAGTACCCTGTATAGAGACTAGCGAGAGTCGATCAAAAGAAAAAAAAATTAAAACAAAAGATAATCGATTGTATGACTGACGGTCATTCATCAATTCATCCGAAAAGAAAAGAAAAAAACAAAAACACGATCGACCGTTTATTAAAAAAAAAAAAATCAAAGAGGACGATCATTTCGAACGGTCTCTTCGCAAAAGAAAACAAAGAGAAAAACAAAAGACGATCGTTTCTTGAACGAACTTCAACCGCTTTTATTTCATAGCAAGACGACAAACAAAAGCAAGACGATTTCCTTTCGTCATAAGAAGACGAGAAATAAAAACGAAACGACTTTTTTCCGCGAGAAAAGACGAAAAACAAAAAACGTCGGTTTTACGACAGTACTCTCAACTTCTTGAAAAAATTTACAAAAGACAATTTCGAAAGTGTCCGTAAAAAAAAGGAGAAAAGCAAAACAAATGACGATCGTTTAATGGTGATTCTCAACCGGTTATTTCATAACAAGGCGACAAACAAAAGCAAGGCGATTTTCTTTCGTCATAAGAGGACGAGAAATAAAAACGAAACGACTTTTTTTGGCGAGAAAAAACAAAAAACAAAAGACGTCGGTTTAGGACAGTATTTTGAACTTAAAAAAAAAAATTAAAAAGACAATTTCGAAAGAAAAAACGAAAAACGAAAGACGTCGGTTTCACGACAGTATTTTGAACTTAAAAAAAAATTTTTAAAGGCAATTTCGAAAGTGTAAAAAAGGAGAAAAACAAAACAAAAGACAATCGTTTCATGGTGAACATCAACCGCTTATTTCATAACAAGACGACAAACAAAAGCAAGGCGATTTTCTTTCGTCATAAGAGGACGAGAAATAAAAACGAAACGACTTTTTTTGGCGAGAAAAAACACAAAACAAAAGACGTCGGTTTCAGTATTTTGAACTTAAAAAAAAAATTAAAAAGACAATTTCGAAAGAAAAAACGAAAAACGAAAGACGTCGGTTTCGCGACAGTATTTTGAACTTAAAAAAAAATTTTTTTAAGGCAATTTCGAAAGTGTCGTAAAAAAGGAGAAAAACAAAACAAAAGACAATCGTTTCATGGTGAACATCAACCGCTTATTTCATAACAAGACGACAAACAAAAGCAAGGCGATTTTCTTTCGTCCTAAGAAGACGAGAAATAAAAACGAAACGATTTTTTCCGCGAAAAAAAACGAAAAACGAAAGAAGTCGGTTTCATGGCAGTTTTGAATTTTTTAAAAAAAGTTAAAAAACAATTTCGAAGGTGTCCGTAAAAAAAGGGGAAAAACAAAACAAAAGACGATCGTTTCATGGTGAATATCAACCGCTTATTTCATGACAAGACGACAAACAAAAGCATGACGATTTTCTTTCTTCATAAGAAGACGAGAAATAAAAACGAAACGACTTTTTTCCGCGAAAAAAAAAAACGAAAAACGAAAGAAGTCGGTTTCACGACAGTATTTTGAACTTAAAAAAAATTTAAAGGCAATTTCGAAAGTGTCGTAACAAAAAGGACAAAAACAAAACAAAAGGCGATCGTTTCCTGACGAATTTCAACCGCTTATTTCATAACAAGACGACAAACAAAAGCAAGGCGATTTTCCTCATAAGAGGCGAGAAACAAAAACGAAAGACTGTTTTCCGCAAGAAAAACAAAAGACGGTCGGTTTCATTTTCATTTTCAACTTCTTACCTTATAGTGAGACAAAGAAAAACAAAAGCAAGTCGATTTTTTTTTTTCATGAGAAGGCAAGAAACAAGAACGAATCCGGTCGATTTGACGAGAAAGATAAAAGGCGATCCGGCTTGCGATGACTTCATAAAATGTCTAAAAACAAAACAAGAGGCGATCGATGTTGTCGAATTTCGATTTCATTTTTCAGGAAATGACGATAAACAAAATCGGGTCGTAAGAACTACGGCAATTTATATTCATTTAAAAAGAACGGAAGTCAATAAATCTTAAAAAAAATCTTCATTAAAAAAAAAGTATCTGTCATATAGGTGTCCATTAAAATTTTAATTAAAAAAAGTTTGCTTTTTGGTCTCGTTTTCTTCAAGCGAGAATTTCGGGACAATCGCATATTTTTTTGACTGGATAATTCCGGTGAATCCCGGACTATTGGCAACACTAATGTATATCTCAAATTATTTTTCTTCCACCATATTTCCCAGAGCTTGTCATGTCAAGGTTCAGGGAGAGGTTTCTCTAATTCCAATGGACGACTTAAATTCGGTTGCACCCTGTATAGGCAATTTTTTTTATACAGGGCGATTCAAAATTGTCACCCGGTATTTTCAGGTTGAACAGAACGTCAAAAAATAAGGTCACCTTTTCATATTATATTTTTCCAACAGTCAATAGTAAGAGAGTTACAATGGTTACAAATGGTTTTTTTCATCGTTTCACTTTTATTTACTCCACAGATTAATTACGACATATACTTTGCGCTGCGTTTATGCCAAGAACAGAAGCTAACGAAAGCTTGCGTCCACTTATTCGCTTTATTGGGCCTGTGGGAGTCCGCGGTTGATCTCGCTTTAACAATCGACATCCAACGAGCTAAAGACATGGCAAATTTACCACCGCAAACCGATGTGGAGCTACGCAAGAAGCTGTGGCTCAAAATAGGTCCGCTTCGGCCATCCTTTTTCTTCCACCCTCACTAACACGTGCTTGCTTATTACAGCCCAACATATAATCAGCACTTCAAAAGACGACATCAAGAAAGCGATGGAATTCCTGCAGGAGTGCGATCTGTTAAGGATCGAAGATATCCTGCCGTACTTCTCGGACTTTGTGACCATCGATCACTTCCGCGATGCAATTTGTAATTCCTTGAAAGTACGCTGCCACCACCACCACAATCTGGTTTGAACATATACTAAATGTGGGTTTCAGGAGTATAACCAGCACATTCAGGATTTGAAGGACGAAATGGATGAGGCGACTAAATCTGCGGAGTTGGTCCGCAAAGAAATCCAATCATTCCGGAACAGATACACGTGCATTAATAACACCGACGTGTGCGATTTGTGTGAGCTGACCTTGATGGTTAGGCCTTTCTATATGTTCCCCTGTCGACACCGGTTTCACAGCGATTGTTTAATGAAGGAGTTAAACCCCTTGCTAGGTACTGACTGATATTATAATAATAGCGTTTTCGATTGACTGGTCTAGAGTACTCTCCATCCTTTACTATTACATGAGGTTAAAATAAGATGAGTTTTCTCTGAGAGTGCTCTAGAGCAGCAGTCAATCGAAAATGACTTTGTAATATTTTAGGCCCCGCACGTAAGAATAAGCTTGCGGATTTGCATCGCCAATTAAACATACTTAACACTCAGTGTACGGATAACGTAAGCACTGGAAGCTCGGGCCTTTCGGCTAGAGATACCGTGAAGGCAGAAATCGATAACATTATTGCTTCCGAGTGTCTCTATTGTGGGGAGAACATGATTAGAAATATTGACATGCCTTTCGTGGACGAAGTCGATTATGAAAGGATACTGAAGGAATGGGAATAATATTTGTTTTAGTTGTACATATTTATTTGTAATTTGTAATCTATTCCATCGTGTTAATGCTTTAAAGTAAACTCCAAAGAATTGTCAGAAGCAATATAGTTTACTTTCTTTACTTATATAATAAAATTAATTGCAGTGTTTTATTACAAACACAACCATTTATGAATAATTGTTATTTTTATTAATTGAATACTTTTATTAACAATTTTAAACGTCGGTCGTCTGTTTAAAAAGTTCTCGGAACAGAAACAAATGTCCCAGATTTTAAAATTGCAACTTAAATTTCATAGTTCGAGAATACCCTCATAGATGGCGCCAGTAAAATCAAAGTAAACAACCAGAGTTAGGGTGAGTCGATTGCTAACAAAACGAGTCGAGTACCGTCGTTTTTAAAGGTTGGAGTTTTAATCAGATCTGAATAAATTAAAAAAAAATATATTATTCAATAATTTTTTAGTTTGTAATATATTTCAATTCAATTTTTCCCTTTACTTATTCAGCTTACAACGTCGGAGAAAAGATTATGTTACTTTGCAAACGCAACTAACTATTTACGAGTGATTATTATATTTAATAATTAAATAACTTTTATTAAGAATTGAGGCGTTCGAACACTTGAAAGGTTCCTCGAATAAAAATAAACGAAGTTGTCCCGAATTTTTAAAATTGACGCTTAAAACTTATGGTTCACGAGTGCTCCCACAGATGGCGCCACCATTTTCTTTTCATTATACTTATTTTCGAAAGGATTTTCCAATAAGGATAAATAAGAGGCGTGGAGGAAATCGTAAATAATGTTTAAAAAATTTGAGCCAACTTTGGCTGTTAACCCAAATTTTAAAATTGTCGCTTGAAGCTCATGGTTTGAGAATATTACGATAGATGGCGCCACTAAAAATAAAAAACTTCGATGAGCCGTCTGTCTAAAGTCTCATTTACATTGGAGCTTGTCACGGGTGACACAATTTTATCGTAGAAGTATGAGCGCTGAAAAATGCCATGCACAATTCTTTTGTTTTTCTTTTGTGAGTTGATTGTTATTTGTTTTTTTTTTTAATTGTTCATTTATTTTTCTTAATTGGTCGATCTTTATTGAATTATTTCTTTATTTTTTCATTAGTCTCGTTACGCGACTGACGTCTTTTTTTTTTATTAGTCGACTGCCTTTTGTTTTTTCTTGTCAATTGATTGACGCTTCTTCTTATTAGCCTATTATCTATCGTCTTTTGTTTTTTTTTTGTGAATTGATTATCATTTGTTTTTTTTTTTGTGAGTTGATTGACGGTTATTCTTATTAGTCTATTTTCTTTTGTTTTTTTTTTGAATTGATTATCATTTATTTTTTCTGTGAGTTGATTGTCATTTATTTTTTTTGTGAGTTGTTAACATTTGTTTTTTTATATGTTGATTTATTTTCCTTAATTGGTCGATCTTTATTGAATTATTTCTTTATTTTTTCATTAGTCTCGTTATGCGACTGACGTTTTTTTTTATTAATCGATTGCCTTTTGTTTTTTTGTCAGTTGATTGACGGTTCTTCTTATTAGTCTATTGTCTTTTGTTTTTTTTTTGTGAGTTGATTGACGGTTATTCTTATTAGTCTATTTTCTTTTGTTTTTTTTTGAATTGATTATCATTTATTTTTTCTGTGAGTTGATTGTCATTTGTTTTTTTTTTATGAGTTGATTAACATTTCTTTTTTTTTTGAGTTCATTGTCATTTGTTTTTTATGAGTTGATTATCATTTGTTTTTTTTTTGAGTTGATTGTCATTGTTTTTTTGTGAGTTGATTGTCATTTGTTTTTTTATGAGTTGATTAACATTTGTTTTTTTTTGAGTTAATTGTAATTTTTTTTCAGTTAATTGTCATTTGTTTTTTTATGAGTTGATTATCATTTGTTTTTTTTTGAGTTGATTGTCATTTGTTTTTGTTTGAGTTGATTGTCATTTGTTTTTTATGAGTTGATTATCATTTGTTTTTTTTTGAGTTGATTGTCATTGTTTTTTTGTGAGTTGATTGTCATTTGTTTTTTTATGAGTTGATTAACATTTGTTTTTTTTTGAGTTAATTGTAATTTTTTTTCAGTTAATTGTCATTTGTTTTTTTATGAGTTGATTATCATTTGTTTTTTTTTTGAGTTGATTGTCATTGTTTTTTTGTGAGTTGATTGTCATTTGTTTTTTTATGAGTTGATTAACATTTGTTTTTTTTTTGAGTTAATTGTAATTTTTTTTCAGTTAATTGTCACTTGTTTTTTTATGAGTTGATTATCATTTGTTTTTTTTTTGAGTTGATTATCATTTGTTTTTTATCAGTTGATTCACGTTTGTCTTTTTTTGAGTTAATTGTCATTTTTTTTTCAGTTAATTGTCATTTGTTTTTTTATGAGTTGATTATCATTTGTTTTTTTTTTGAGTTGATTGTCATTTGTTTTTTTTTTGTGAGTTGAATTATTTATTTAGTTTTTCCATTAGTCTCGTTACGCGACTTATGTCTTTTTTTTATTAGTCGACTGCCTTTTGTTTTTTCTTTGTCAGTTGATTGACGGTTCTTATTAGTCTATTGTCTTTTGCTTTTTTTTGTGAGTTGATTGTCATTTGTTTTTTTTGTGTTGATTGTCATTGTTTTTTTTTGTGTTGATTGTCATTGTTTTTTTTGTGTTGATTGTCATTGTTTTTTTTTGTGTTGATTGTCATTATTTTTTCTTTGAATTGATTGTCATTTGTTTTTTTTTTAATTGGTCGATCTTTATTGAATTATTTATTTATTCACTTGTCTCGGGAAAAAAGAACAGTATTTTCAAATAACTAATGGTTTGGGAGTACCTCAACAGATGACGCCACTAACTTTCTTTAAGTCAGTTTAAAGTTTTTCTTTATTAAACCGAATACCAAAACATAAACTATATCGATCGCGACGATTACAAATCAATCAACCTCTAACATTTTTAGAGTTTACAGAGTTAACAAGCTCTGAGATAAGAAAAAAAAAAGGTCTTTCGGTAGCGATTTAAAACGCCTTTAACTTTATCACATCAGACATCCCAGAGCTAATATTATTTTTAAGTTGCGTCAAATCGTACATAAATATCCTTTTTAACTATGTATGTAATCTGTATACCTTCCGCAACGTGTGAAGTAACTATGTGCATGTGTTTGCACGTGTGTAATTATTATTTATTGTTAATGCGGTGAAGCGCAAAGGAGAACAAACAAGCGATAAATCGCAGTTTCAACGCCAGAGGCACTACAAACATTATACCGCGCAAATATTTAACGCGGTTTCTTGCGATAACTCAATCTTGAATTAAATGCAACATAAATTTCAATAAGAATAAATTATTTCTGTTTGAAAGTAATTGAAAAACAAGTGCACTTAAAAATTTATAGTTGGCGCTCAAAACAATTTTAGTTAAGAAAAGTTTTCATAGATGGCGTCACCAATGATTTTCTTTTTAATACAGGGTGATCAAAACATTGTAGTTTTTAATTTCCTTTTCACATCACTGATAGGCGAACAAAAACAATCGTTACCAATCTGTAATGTTGTGGAAACGTCTGAGAATTCAAACTTGGCGCTCCAAAACTCCGATTCAAACGTTAATTGAATTTAATTAAAAGGAAAAACATAATTAGAGAAATTTGACATGAGTAATTGACTTAACAAGGCAAAACTTATTTAACAGTCCAAGGGAACGATGAAAACGTTTTTTTATTTCTTGATTTTCTTTAAAATTTATTATCTAATGCCATTGACAGATGAAATAAAAACAAATAAAAAAAATATAAACTTGAGAAATTGACTCGTGAAAATTTTAGTTCTTATAAATTTCTATAGGTGGCATCACCATCGCAATATGTAATTTTAAATTGACCGCATTGAACGCAAATGAAAAGCGAAACAAATAAAGAGAAGGAAAGTTTTGTAAAATTTGAATAATTTTTGCTTTGCTTTGCTCTCTTATTTTTTAATTTATAGCCTGACGGCGTACGCATAAGTGAACTAAAACAATCTCACATGTATTTTCACGCGGAAATCTTTCTTTAAGCTTTTGGCCGTCACAGGCACGCGGAAGTACAGTCGTCAGGAAACAAAAGACGATCAATTACACACTCGAAAAGAAGAGGCAACATCGAAAAACGGCGGTAACAAACAAAAAAGAAATAACGAAAGAATGCAGGAAACAAGTGATCGTAAAACAAAAAACGATCGGCTAGTAGTTTGAGTGAAACAGAGATAAAACGAACGCGAAAGTATAGTAGAGAAAACAAAAGACAAAACAAAAACATAACGTATTGCAGCTGTTCAAAGTTCAATTGAAACAAAAAATTGGGGGAAACAATTGGTTGAAAAACAAAAGACGACCGGCTGGTGAAACAAAAATAAAACGAACGCTGAAGTATACTGGTCAGAAAACAAAAGACGATCGATCATACGTTCGAAAAGAAGAGGCAACATCGAAAACGGTGAAAATAAACAAGAAAAAAAAACAAAACAAAAGACGATCGGCTAGTAGTTCGAGGTTTTCTTGAACTACAAAATTTAAGTTCGGCATTTAGGCTCTCCTGTTATTCTAATACGGCTACAAAAGCTGTACAGAATGATTTTCGCATGAAATGAGCTTGAATTTCATTAATTTAATAATGTAAAAAAAAACAAAGATCACCAACGCACTCCATCTGCCGGGGTTTTCTTGAACTATTAATTTCAAGCACTCTATTTAAATGCTTATGCTAGTTGATTTTTACTTCCCATTTGAAAGAATAATTAAATTCAAGTCCAGGTTAAATCATTTTTATACACCAGCGCTATCTGCCGGAATTTTCTTGCATTATAAATTTGAAGCTCCGCGTTACTTTCTTTTTTGTTTTTTGTTTTTGCCGACCACTATTTGTCTCTTTTTTATTTTAATTTATAGCCTGACGACGTATGCACAGGTGAACTGAAAACAAATGAAATGAATGAATTTTCGGATCGATTTAGTTCTCATAAAATTTCACAGATGGCACCACCATCATCAGAATCTGCAATTTTGAAACATAAGAAACCGACGCTCAGCACGCTTTGGCTGAAGTTTTAGTTAAAGGAAAATTTCATAGATGGTGCCAATGATGTTTCGGTGTAATCACCTTAATAACTTAAGATATAATTAGTAAAAAAATTGCAAAATAATTGAAACAATTTTATAATTTTTTTTTGAAATTATCTCGTAATGACGTCACCGATAAGTGAATTCAAAACAAATGAAATCAATGAGTTTGCGAAATCTCGCGCTTGAAATTTTTTGTTCCTATGAATTGCCGCGTACATGTCACCGCCGAGACTTTATTCTAGAATTGAAAACGAAATAAAAAAAGAGGGACCTTGCAATTCTAAATTCGAGTTTTAAAATCGTTGGAAACTAGAAAGAAAGGAGTTACTTAAAACTTCACACGACTGAAATTTTATTTAACGGAAGGAATGTTCGCGGACGGCGCAATCGAAGAAGTACCTCGACGGCGCCATCTATGAACATTTTTTTTTAACTAAAATGTCAATCAGTATGAAGTCACTTTTTATAATTTTGTTTTGTTTTTAACTGTTTAAGGTCGGGTTTCTGGAACGTTTCGTTAACTACCAAGGTTGAAACAAATATTCAAAACATAAAAATTGATGCTTAGAACACCATGGCTGAAGTTTTGGTTGAAGGAAAAATTCATAGATGGCGACATCAATGTTTTAGTGAAATTACCCTATTAACTCAAGAAATAATTAGTAAAGAAAGCTGCAGAATAATTGAAACAATTAAAATTTTTTTTTTAAATTATCTTTTAATGACGTCACCGATAATTGAATTTAAAACAAATGAAATCAGAGTTTGCGAAAATTCGCGCTTGAAATGTTTAGTTCCTACGAATTGCCGCGTAGATGACGCCACCGAGACTTTATTCTAAACTTGAAAACGAAAAGAAAATGCGGGGGTCGCGCTTAAAATGTTTAGTTCCTAGAAATTGCCGCGTAGATGACGCCACCGAGACTTTATTCTAAACTTGAAAACGAAAAGAAAGTGGGGGGGAGGGTCTGCAATTCTAAATTCGAGTTATAAAGTCGTTGAAAACTAGAAAGAAAGAAGTTACTCAAAACTTCATGAATGAAATTTTATTTAACGGAAGGAATGTTCGCGGACGGCTCAATCGCGGTTGCGCCATCTGTGAAAATTTCTTTTAATTAAAATGTCAATCAATTTTAAGTACCTTTTTATAATTTTGTTTTGTTTTTAACTGTTTAAGGTCGGATTTTTGGCACGTTTCATAAAGTTAACTAAAGGTAGCTAAATGAAATGAATATTCAAAACATAAAAATTGACGCTTAGAACACTTTAGCTGAAGTTTTAGTTGTATCATAGATGGCGCCACCGATTTTCGGTGTAGTTACCTCGATAAGATCAAGAAATAATTAATAAAGAAAATGCATAAAAATTGAAACATTTTTATTATTATGTTTTAATTTATATTTTAATCATGTGAAAACTCGCGCTTGAAAATGTTAGTTCCTATGAATTGCCGCGTAGATGGCACCATCGTGGCTTTGTTCTACAATTGAAAATGAACACGTTTATGTTTAGTACAAAATGGCGGACAATTTGAATACTTTATGTAATTTTTATGCAATTTCGATTATACTAGCATTTATTCGTTATGACTTCGTCATATTTATTAAAAAAGAAGTAATACATTTTCATGGCTTATTGAATCTTTATCATCCACAGCCTACTTGAATGTTGGAATAATCATCAAAATTTTAATTAAAACATGAAAGCTCTATATCTTACAAATCTATTGAATAAAATATCAAGCGTTTTATGTTTTTGTAAATAGAATGTTATGCTCCTTTCAAAAATCTAAAAATATATAAGGTGTTCTATTTAAAAAAGCAAAGTTCTTGCTTATGTCTCAAATATTGAACGCTCTAGAAGAAAATAATTTGGAGCAATGAATTCTGCATTAAAAAGTGCCTTAAAGAAGTTTTTACAAAAATCAAAAATTTTCATAAACAAAAAAGTAATGAAGGTTTATAGAAATAGCAGAATTTTGAAAAAGCATCGTAAGCGCTACAAAATACCGAAGTGGGCTCTTCACCGTTAATATTGTTTTAAAAATCGAGCTCCAAGAGCCGAGGTCAATTTTTGTCTAATTTTTTTTTAAAATAGATGCTTAAAAACGTGTCAAATTTGGCCCACCCTGTACATATATTAACGTCATCATTTTCTTAGAAACTTGTAATTTGATTATGTAATTGATCGATTCTTGAGCTCAATTAACCAAACTTACATGATTATAACAAATCAAAAAATATTTTTAAGAAAAATGTATAGGGTGATCCTAAATTTTTGGAAATGTCACTGTTGTTTCGTTTCCTTATTTCATATACACATACAACGAGTAAATCCACCAAGCAGAGCATAAATATTTACAATGTTTGTACGTGAAATTTACTGTCATTAGCGGTCACGCCATATTTTTTTTTTATTGCAGGTGTATCTATTTGCCGCACGTTTACTTGTTGTTTCATAGTTATATGCATTAAACATTATGCAAATTCGGCCTTGTTTTTCTTTTTTTCTGCGTAAACTCGAAAATCAAAAAAGGGGTTTTAGTAGCTTGCTGTAGATTAACTTCCGCATTATTTGTTTTAAGCGCAATCGCGCCCATAAAAGTTACTTCGATTAAGTAGTTGTTTTACTCGGGTCGTATAATTTCGATGATTTCATGCTGCGTACTTGAAAGTGATTGTGTACGTATTCTAAAAATAAAAGTTAATGTTGACTGGGTCGACTTTCTTCCAGCATCTAATTCGTTTGTTTCTTCCTTCTTCTTTTTTCTACGAATTCTTTTTTAATCGGCGAGCCGCCTCGTCGTTTGAATAATTTTACATTTACAATTATTATTTCCATTTCGTCATCATTTTCTTTTTTAATTTATACATTTGAGTGTGTACTTCTGTACAATGGAAACAAATCGAATGTCCCTCAGCAAAGCGAAATAAAATTATTATGACTTATATTTAAAAAAAAGTTTCGACTATCTCCGGGTATTATTCAGCCCAAAGCAAAACTAAAAAAAAAAGAGCAAGTGCAAAAAAGGAGTGTTGTGCAACATGTTTTAATTTCGTTCGGTTTTTTTTTTGTTTCGTCAACCGCAAATTAAACACTACCCAGAAATGTCCGCGTTCTTGTTTAATAATTTTAAACAATGACCGACAGGGCCGGACTAAAAAAAAACGTTACCCAATTGGATGTCTACACTTACTTCACTTGTTTGTTTGTTACTTTTAAATTTTTCGTCGACGAATTCCTATAGACGGCGCTACCAACACTTCGCTCGTTAAAATGGTAAAGAAAAATTCTCGCACTTTTAAAACTTGGCGCTTAAAATGCCGTTTAGTTAGGAGAAATTTTCATAGATGGCGCCACCGACGACGTTAAAAAATATACGAGGCGATTAGAACGCGCATCGTTTCTAATTTCTTTTCCGCAATAAATCGACACTCACAAGCGAATTAAAACAAAAGAAAAGACCGAAGCGGCGCGTTTTAAATTCTATAATCGCAGATGAAAGGACGAAACAAAAGAACAGAACGAGAGTACGCAATATTTTAAAATTGGTCCCTGAAAATTTTAGTTGATATAAATTTCTACAGATGGCAGACTTTGTTCATGAACTATAGTAAAGCGTAGTGTGTTCATTAAAACCGTTTGGAGTAGGCCATGACCTGAGACCGTATGTCTACACTTACTTCGTTATTTGTTCGTTACTTTCAAATTTTTTGTTGTCGAATTTCTATAGTCGGCGTTACCAACACTTCGCTCGTTAAAATGATTAAAAAAATTCTTGCAATTTTAAAACTTGGCACTCAAAATGCCGTTTAGTTAGGCGAAATTTTCATAGATGGCGCCACCGACGACGTTAAAAAATATACGATGCGATTAGAACGCGCGTCGTTTCTAATTCCTTTTCCGTAATACATCGACATTAACAAGCGAATTAAAACAAAAGAAAAGAACGAAGCGACGTATTTTAAATTCTATAATCGCAGATGAAAGGACGCAGATGAATATTGCGTACTGTCATTAGAGAATGACAGTACGTAATATTTAAATTAATCCCTAAAAATTTTAGTTGTTATAAATTTCTACAGATGGCAGACTTTGATAACGAACTAAAGTAAAGCATAGTGTGTTCATTAAAACCGTTTGAAGTAGGCCATGACTTGAGACCGTATGTCTACACTTACTTATTTGTTCGTTACTTTCAAATTTCTCGTTGTCGAATTTCTATAGTCGGCGCTACCAACATTTCGCTCATTAAAATGATAAAAAAAATTCTTTTAAATTTTAAAATTTGACGCTCAAAATGCCGTTTAGTTAGGAGAAATGTTCACAGATAGCGCCACCGACGACGTTAAAAAATAAGGAAAAATTCTTGCAATTCTATAATTGCAGATGAAAGGACGAAACAAAAGAACAGAACGATAGTAACGCAATATTTTAAAATTGGACCTTGAAAATTTTAGTTGTTATAAATTTCTACAGATGGCAGACTTTGATTACGAACTAAAGTAAAGCGCAGTGTGTTCATTAAAGCCGTTTGGAGTAGGTCATGATTTGAAACACGATGTCTACACTTATTTCGTTTATTTGTTCGCTACTCTCAAATTTTTCATTGTCACAACAAAATGCTGTAAGTCTAGATATGCCTTCATCAAGTCATGAGCTGCCGCAAACGGTTTTAAATAAAAACACATGTTACATTAAAATAGGTCGGTCGTAGCCGCAATGTCTGTTAAATTTTTTCCTTGATGATTAGTTTGCTTGCGCATCTTTTTATGTATTTATAATCTGCGTTATTTGATAACTAAACCAATTGGAGTAGGTCATGATTTGAGACATATGTGTCTATACTTACTTCGCTTGTTTGTTTGTTACTTTCAAATTTTTGTTGTTGTTGTCGAATTTCTATAGACGACGCTACCAACACTTCGCTCGTTAAAATGATAAAAAAAAATTCTCGCAATTTTAAAACTGGGCGCTCAAAGTGCCGTTTAGTTAAGAGAAATTTTCATAGATGGCGCCACCGACGACGTTAGAAAATATACGAGGCGATAAGAACGCGCGTCATTTCTAATTCCTTTTCCGTAATACATCGACACTCACAAGCGAATTAAAACTAAAGAAAAGAACGAGTCGGCGCATTTTAAATTCTACAATCGGAGATGAAAAGACGAAACAAAAGAACAGAACGACAGTACGCAATATTTTAAAAGTGGTTCCCGAAAATTTGAGTTGGTATAAATTTCTACAGATGGCAGACTTTGATCACGAACTAGAGTAAAGCGTAATGTGTTCATTAAAACCGTTTGGAGTAGGCCATGACTTGAGACATGTATGCATACGCTTACTTTGTTTATTTGTTCGTTACTTTCCAATCTTTCGTTGTCAAATTTCTATAGACGGCGCTACCAACACTTCGCTTGTTAAAATGATAAAGAAAAATTCTTGCAGTTTTAAAACTTGGCGCTCGAAATGCCGTTTAGTTAGGAAAAATTTTCATAGATGGCGCCACCGACGACGTTAGAAAATTATACGAGGTGATTGGAACGCGCGTCGTTTCTAATTCCTTTTCCGTAATACATCGATACTCACAAGCGAATTAAAACAAAAGAAAAGGAACGAATCGACGCATTTTAAATTCTATAATCGTAGTGTGTTCATTAAAACCGTTTGGAGTAGGCCATGACTAGTGAAACACGTATGTCTACACTTACCTTGTTTACTTGTTCGTTAGTTTCAAATTTTTCGTTGTCAAATTTCTATAAATAGTGCTACCAACACTTCGCTCGTTAAAGTGATACGGAATAATTCTTACAATTTTAAAACTCGTTAACTTTGCCGAAAGACAAAAAAAAACTTAAGAGAAATTTAAACTTGGCGCTCTTTAATGCCTTTAGTTAGGAGAAATTTTCATAGATGGCGCCACCGACGACGTTAAAAAATATACGAGGCGATAGAACGCGCATCGTAATATCCGTAATGCATCAACACTCACAAGCGAATTGAAACAAAAGAACACAACAATTTTAAATTCTGTAATCGCAGATGAAAGGTCGAAACAAAAGAACACAACGAGAGTGCGCAATATTTTAAAATTGATCCCCGAAAATTTTAGTTGTTATAAATTTCTACAGATGGCAGACTTTGATCACGAACTAAAGTAAAGCGTAGTGTGTTCGTTAAAACCGTTTGGAGTAGGCTACGATTTGTGAAACACGTATGTCTACACTTACTTCGATTATTTGTTCGTTACTTTCAAATTCTTTGTTGTCACTACGACGTGTGCTTTAAGTTCAGACATGCCTTCATCAAGTCGGTTTTAATAAAAAAAACATACGTTACATTAGAGTAGGTCGGTCCCAGCCGCGATATGATGATTTATTTGTTTACGTATCTTTTTATTTATTTATAATCTGCGTTGTTTGATATCTAGATATCTTGTTGGAATCTTTATAATCATCATCTGCGCTTAATCTAAATGACATGATGTTACAATTAATTTCAAATAAGTGCGATTTTCCTCGTCAAGTTTTTCCATCGTTTATGATTAACACATTAATTTTAATATTACTTATTAAGGCAGGAATGTTACTTTTGTTAATTAACCTGAACAAGTTGTTATCGTGTATTTAATATTGTTACGTTATTAATGAACGAATAATTAGTTTTTTTAAACTCAGTTTTCATCGAGCGATAAAACCAAAATAAAATAACCAGAAAATGAGAAGTTATTTATAAAAAATGAATAAAAAGAGTGTTACTTTTGCGTTGAGATTATGGGTTCTGCTAATCTACAGTTTTCGGCAAATGTTCACACCGCGCCGGGTGCAAAGCAGATAACTATATACATATTTCTTCGATTTGTTTATTAAACAAATTCAAATTTTTTTCGTGTTTGCGTTCTTTTCACAGCGGGAAATTTGCGTACAATTTGAAAGGGTACGCTAATTTTTTCCTCATTTACACGCCACCAAATAAATTGACAAAATATATGTAAGCGCGCTTGTTGGTTAAATTTATATAAAAGTCACATTATTTGTTGGAAATCACTTGTTTGAAAATAAATCTATTTAATACATTGTCGAATTCGATTTAAGAGTTATTATTATTATAATACAGGGGTCACCGAGCATCCTCTGTATAACTATTGCAGCCGCAATTGAGGCCGCATCAACAGAAGAGTGTCGCGAAATTGTGACATATATAGTTGAAATCAACACATTTATTAGACTTCAAACTCTTTCAACGCAATTAAAAAAAAATATATAGGATTTTTAATGGCGCCACCTGTGGGAAAATCCTCAAACTATGAATTTTAAGCGGCAATTTTAAAATTAATAACAACAATAATGGATAACGTCGTTCGGTCGCTTTATGTGAGATGGCTAATTGGCCAGCAAATAGGTTAGTTACTATTCGTCATTTTTTATGAAATTTTAAGTTAAGAATTGGCCGCGTGATGTCGTAGCCTAAAGCGTCGCTTAATGTTGAATAAATAAAGGAAACTGCTTACTTCTTCATTCTTGAAAATTAAAGGATACAGTTATAAATTAAAGAGAAAATTGAAATTAAAAAAAAAAAGGAATTTTATTGTGTCAGCTTTTATTAAATTCCAAACTCTAAAATTGCCGATATTGTTTAATTCGTTACTCTATCTCTCGTAGTTTATTTTAATCGGAGTATTTCTGAAACAAATTTAAATTATAATGTGGCGCCATCTACGAGAATATTCCCAAATTAGGAATTTAAACGGCAGTTTTAAAATCTATCTCTTTTTAAGATTATATTGACGAGACACCTAAAATTATTAAAATAATAATGATCGCTCATAAATAGTTGAATGAAAAAAGAAAACTATATTCTTTTGAATTTTTTTTTAAGTTTAAAATAATACGTAGATTACAAATCAGGAAATATTTTCTTTGTCTCAACTTTTATTAATCTTTAATTTCTAAAAATTCTGTCTTTCATTGTTTATTTAACTTGGAACAAATTAATGTAGAAAAATTCTAGAAATTTTATTGTTTATAAAAAAGAAAACTGTGGTGGCGCCATCTATCAGAACATTGGTGAACCAAGTACGTGAAAAGAAATATAAATTCATGCAATTTTACCAATTCGCGGTCCGCGATGCGCATTTTACGAACACTCGCGCACTTGTTTTATACAATCCTTTCGCGTCTTAGATCGCGGCGCGGTTCGCATTTATTTATTTATTTGCCCTATTCTTAGCACTATATTTTGGCCGCCCCGAAATAATATGATTTATTTCTAATTATGAAAAATAAGTGAAACCAAATGCAAAGCACTCAGAAAAAAAAACTCCTCGAGTTAAATTAAAATGCAACTTTCCGTTCGAACGATCAGAATCTTTCTGTCCCAGTTTTTTTTGATTTTTCCTTCGCGAGTAACAAAACTCCTCCCTATCACCCGAAGCAAACTTAAAAAAAACCCTTGACCAATAATCGCTCTTTTAGTTCAGAAACAATCACGCTTCTCTCTCGTTCATTGTACATAACTAATAAATTTCGAAGTATCTGACAAACCCTTGGTTCTCCGGTGGTCTTGCACTTCCTAAATTTTCCAAAATAGCGAGACGCTATACAAGTGTCCATTGACATATTTGTTACTTCCCGAGCTTCGTTGAACAATTTCAAAACAAAAGCCAAATTTTGTTCTGTGATGTAAGATGATCGTTTTCTAAATTTTACAATAACTCGAGTGCTTGCGTGACAAATGCTTTCAAAAATTCCAATATTGTACAAAGACAACATTTGAAAGCAGCAACAATGCTTCAAGTGCCCTTTACGAACTCGGTGTTCTAAAAGACCATAAATTTGGAAACCGAGTCGTTTCCGGTGGCATTCTTTCTCTTCTTTGTTATCAAGCAATCAAACAAACAAACGCGATTTGTTTTCAAAATCAAATTCATAATAAATTAAGCTCAGTAAAGTGAAAATTATATTTTATTTCCTCGCCATTTTTCTTTTTGGTAAAATCTTTAATGAGTTATTGCCTGCTGCTAGTGATGTTTTAAGCTAAATGTTCAGACTTTTTGTAAGAACCTATATTGGTTGGCATCCCTGATGTAAAGACTTCAGCACTTATCATGTTCTATTACATTCAGTAATCAACGCTGGTATCATATTCTTTTGACATTTTGACTTTCACTCCGCATTTGGCTCCATCTATTGATGACTACGTACAACGAGACGTGTCAAGACCTCTTATTTGCAGGTTTAAAAGGTCGAAGGTTGCGATATTTTAGGTAAATCACGGAATGCGCAAACTATTATTATTATTGAGGTTTAACTTTCATTCAAAAGCAAACGCCAGTACCAACAATAAATTTAAAAAAATTCCTAAGCAACTTTACAGATTTTTCGAGACAGATTGATGAGCCAATTAAAATAATTCTTACACAAATTTATACCACCAAGTATGTGAAAAGAAATATAAATTCATGCAATTATTATCTAACCGCGGCCCGCGATGCGCACTTCACAAACTCGCGACTTTACAAACACTCACGCACTTGTTTTATTCGCGTCTTAGATCGCGGCGCGATTCGCGTTTATTGATTTGATTGCCCTATATTTTGACTGCCCCGAAATAATATGATTTAATTCTAATTATGAAAGCTAGATGAAACCAATTGCAAAGCGATTCTAACCATTTTTTTCTGTTTGACAAATCACTTGAAATTTAAAAAAAAATACTTAATTTTTATTTTCACAAGCAAAACATTTTTTTTTTCATTTTTAAAAGGTGACGGGAGTCAAATGACAGGCAATGGATTTGCTTCTTGATTTTAATGTGTCGGTATTTGACAAACCAAAGACGCCACTTGAAGTACTAACTTTATAGAAATAGTTTTTTTTTTTGAGTGGCCATAATAGTGAAATAATTTGATTCAGTGGTGCGTGTGCAGTGCCATCTTTTGTTTCAACGCGAAAGTTAATACGGCCCAGTTTTTCTTTTATCTGATTTTTCTTTATTGTTTCAAACAGGTACATAAACGAATAAAGTAAATTATCCGGAATTGCTAAACGCTTACAAAAAATTGATTGGCCACTGGCATTGACGTGTTTGGGTTGTTTATCTTTGCAAGCAAGCAAGCAAGTCCGTGTGTGCGCCTTATTAAATAGCTAACAACAAATAAGTTTTACGGCGACGAATGCAATAAAATTCTAAATTTCGTCACCTGCTGACTAAAGAGAAAACACATCATACATAATATAATGTAGGTAAAGATATGAATCACGTATGTTGTACAGTACACAGGACACCAAGCCAAAGTTTATTAAAAGCGAAAAGTTTTAGAATAGACTGCGCAAGGAAGTAAACATTTGTTTCCTGAACGCCTGACTTAAATCTGTTGTGTCATTATAGGCTTAAGATAAATAAATATCTTTGAGCAAGAGTTTATGTACATATAATCGTTGTCCGTGAACTAATTTACTGTTCAATGTCATATTTTGTATGTACAGTAACAGACAAAGTTAATGTGCTACGTCAACTCTTAACGTTTTCCATCGCTGTACGTGAATAACAGGAATCGATTCAAAGAAATGAATTCAAGTGGTAAAAAGATTTATATTTAAAAGTCGGCCTTAACTTGCTTAGGTCATTATCTATAAATAATGTAAACACTTGAATGAATCCAATTAATCAGCGTCGACCGTAAATGCTTATTAGAATCATTTTTTTTTTCTTATTTTCGGTTTCATTATATAATGGTTCTTATTGCAAAGAGTACTTGCGGCGAAACTTGTTATTATTTTTGCACCGACGTGAGCGGTCACGGTGAGTCACTTTTGGTCATTGCAGACAGTGCTGCGGTTAGTAAAAAGAAGAAAAAATAATTTGTTTCTAATTTATACTCCAATAGAACCGCGCTCATTGAAAAATAAACAAATAATTCATTGAGGTGAAAAAATCAGCATAATGGGTTTTGTGATTGGTATGAAATTAAAAGTGAGGACAATAATTATTTATGATTATAGTTTTAAGTATTTCCTGGATTGTATATCTACTCCGTTTCTTCATCGGGGTGATTTGAAATTAGCGGGCTTCGAACACCCAATCAAATTTGGTGATTTAAATTTCGCGCGCACGAAATTTCCTAGTGTAATTGGGGGTTATGACGTCACTCCAGTACAGATAAACCTAAAGATAGTTACAAGCAAGAAGTGCACATTTCGTTGAATAATAAGAAATTCTTATTAATGATTATTAAAGTGAATCTGATGAAACTTATTTAAAATTGCACAAAAAATACATGATAGTTCATTTTTTAATTTTGACAGCTAATAGTCGGCTATTAATAATAATCTAGTTCGTCAGTTTCTTTGTTGACAACTTAAATTTTCTGTTTTGACAACTTTTATGAAGACCTAACCTAAATTTTCTATTTTGACAGCTTCTACGATGACATAACCTGAATTTTCTATGTTGACAGTTTTGACAATCACACGCAAATGTATATGTCAATTTCGTGGACACGTCAATCAATAAAAATAAATTGAAAATAAAAAGGATGAACTAAATTTTGTAATTTTGGTGGTTAGGATAAAAACTGTCAGAATAGTCATGGTAAAACCTGTCAAATTAAAAAGTGAAGTTACGCCGCCGTTGAAGCTGTCAAAACAGAAAATTGTCATCATAGAAACTGTCAAAATAGAAAATTTAGGTTATATCACCTAGAAACTGTCAAAACAGAATATGTATTTGTATTCAGGAAATACAGATTATTAATTAAAATTTTTCTTTTTAGAATTTAATAACCTTAATATAGCACAATTGAGGTAATATTGATAAAACTGACAGGTAATTCATTTGTCATCTGTCGCTCGCGGACGGAAGAATTAAGGGAGAGAATATAGTACAATTGAGGTTATGCCTGTAAAACTGACAGTTAACCAAGTTGTCTGTCATTTGTCACTCGCCGACGGAAGAATTGGGGGAAGAAATAGAATTTATGTGAGGTTATGTTTATATAACCGACAGAAAACTCGATTCGTTTGTCATTTGTCACTCGCGGACGGATGTATCGTGGGAGGGAGTATATACGCAGTATATTTGACATTATGTTTATAGAACTGACAGACAACCCAATTCGTCAATCGGGACGGAAGAATTGAGGAAGGGAGCTGAATATTTGAGGTTACGCTTATAAAACTGACAGGTAACTGATTCGTTTGACATTTGTCACTTGCGGACGGAAGAATTGAGGGAGAAAACAGAGTTTATGTGAGGTTATGTTTCGACAGAGAACTCGATTCGTTTGTCATTTGTCACTCGCGAACGGATGAATCGTGGGAGGGTGTACATACGCAGTATATTTGATAATATGTTTATAAAACTGACAGACAATCCAACTCGTCAAGAATTGAGGAAGGAAGCTGAGTATATTTGAGGTTATGTTTATAAAATCGACGGACAACCCAATTCGTTTGTCATTTGTCATTGGCGGAGGGAAGAATTGAAGGAGGGAACATAGTATATTTGAGGTTACGTTTATAAAACTGACAGATAACTAGATTGGTTTGACATTTGTCGTTTGCGGACGGAAGAATTGAGGGAAGAAATAGGGTTTATGTGAGGTTATGTTTGTAGAACCGACAGAAAACTCGAATCGTTTGTCATTTGTCACTCGCGGACGGATGAATCGTGGGAGGAATATCTAAGGATATGTTTATAAAACTGACAGACAACCCAATTTGTCACTCGTGTATTTGAGGTTATGTTTATAAAACTGACAGACAACCCAATTTGTCACTCGTGTATTTGAGGTTATGTTTATAAAACTGGCAGACAACCCAATTCGTCACTCGTGGGCGGAAGAATTGAGGAAGGGAGCTGAGTCTATTTGAGGTTATGTTTATAAAATCGACAGACAACCCAATTCGTTTGTCATTTGTTATTGGCGGAGGGAAGAATTGTTGGAGGGAACAGAGTATATTTGAGGTTACGTTTGTAAAACTGACAGATAACTAGATTTGATTGACATTTGTCACTTGCGGACGGATGAATTGTGGAAGGAAATAAAACATTTGAGGTTATGTTCATAAAACCGACAGAAAATCTGATTCGTTTATCATTTATCACTCGCAGACAGATGTGGTTTAATCGAGGGAGGGAATAGGGTATATTTGAGGTTATGTTTATATAACCGACAGGTAACCAGATTAACCAAATCTGGATAAATATGAGTGTTTTCTTGAAAATTTTTTGTTTTTAAATAAAAAAAGTGATTCGAAAGAAAACGCACAAACATAACCTCTTTTGTTTCAATTAAGACGTGTGTCAAATATCAACTGGTCATCACTTGTCTCTGTTTTCTAAGTTTGACATTTATAGTTATCGTCATACTGATCATACTAATAAGCAATTATGAGTTTTCTGTTGTATTTAATAAAATTTGCATATTAAGTTATCCGCGAAGCTGAACACTCTTCATTTTGTCTTTTATATTCGAAACAAAATCGATTGGTTTACATTTGACATTTACAGATGACGTCACGCGAATGAATCAATTTTCTGTTTTGACAGTTTCTGTAATGATGTAACCAAAATTTTCTATTTTGTCAGTTTCTTTGTTGACAACTTAAATTTTACATTTTGGCAGAATCTGCGAAGACGTAACCTTTTTTTTAATTTTGACAGCTTCTACAATGACAACCTGCATTTTCTATTTTGATAGTATTTATGAAGACACCGGCAAATGTTTGTGCCAATGTCAAACTATAATTGACTAGAAATGAAATGCTCTTCTTTACGATTGCACAAGAAATGTACTTGACAGTTCATATTTTAAATTTGACACCTAACAGTCGCCAGTGACTTTATAGCACGCGTTCTATATATACCTTACGTCCATTGTTTCACAGCGCACGTGAAATTAGAATTAGAAAAAACACTGGATACTCTCAACCATAACCTCAAACTACGTAGGTACACGTTGACAAACCGTTAATAAATTATTAAAATTAGGTTCTGTTGATTAAAGTTATTAATAATTTGGATCTACACATGTAACTTAAATAATCAATTTTGACAGTTTCGATGATGACATTTTCGATTTTGCCTGTTTCTGTATTGGCAACTTAAATTTTTTATTTGACAAGGTTCTACGACGACGTGACTTCAGTTTTCTATTTTGACAGCTTGTACGATTACGATAACCTAGCCTGAATTTCCTATTTTGACAGTTTCTATTATAACGCAACCAAAATTTTCTATTTTGTCAGTTTCTATGTTAACTTAAATTTTCTAGTTCGATAGCTTTTTTAATTTTGACAGCTTCTATGATGACATAATCTGATTTTTTGTATTTTGACAGTATTTACGATGACACCTGCAAATGTTTATGTCAGTGTCAGTCTATGATTGGCTAGAAATGAAACGATCTTATTCAAAATTGCACAGAAAATACATGATAATTCATTTTTTAAATTTAACAGCTAATAGTCGACTATTAATAATAATAATTATTATTATTATAATCTAGTTTGTCAGTTGACAACCTAAATTGACAGCTTCTACGAAGACCTAACCTAAATTTTCTATTTTGACAGTTCCTACGATGACAACCTCAATTTTCTATGTTGACGATTTTGACAAAGACACGCGACTGTATATGTCAATTTCATGGACACATCGTGACCACACACGTCGTTCATAATTTACAAAGAATTTTTCATAAATAATTGAATTAAACGAATGGTTTTTTTATTCTAACGGAATTAATTAATCAAATTCACATGTTTTGAAATGTTTTCCTTTTTTTTTTTAGTGTGAACGAAATACATTTCACATTTCAAAGTAAATTACTTTTTTGTTTTAAATCGCCTATTTATTAATAATTTAAAAATCTAATTTAATTTTCACGAGCACACTTCACACGGTATAAAAATTTGGCTATCGCCAGGAACATTTTGGGAAAATTTCCTATTGTAATTGAGGATTGTGACGTCAGTGCAGTTTAACAATAATAATTATTATTAATAATGAACAATATTTTGTTAATGCTTTCTATTTCCCAAGTAACAAACGCAATCTTTCTTATCCTTTTTTTATTAATTCATTCACTTGTTAGTCGCCGAGCGAATATTTAAATTCCGCACTGAATCAGCATTCATGGGCAAATATCCTAGTGTAATTCAGGATTATGATGTCAATCCAGTACAGTTGAGTAATAATAAATTATGTGTTACTAATGACCTTTCTTACTTTTTTTTTGTTAGTTCACTTATTTATTAATGCTTAAAGAAATCAAATTAGTTTTTACGAGCACACTACACACGGTATAAAAATTTGCCTTTTGCATGGGCACTCATGGGCAAATTTCCTAGTGTAATTTGGGTTGTGACGTCACTACAGTGTTCAACATTAATTATTTTTAATGTTCACGAACGCATTCTTTTTATCTTTTCTTTTATGAATTAGCTTATTTATTAATCGCCGAGCAAATATTTAAATTTCGCACTGAATCAGCATTCACGGGAAAATTTCCCAGTGTAATTGAGGTTTGTGACGTTACTCCAACATAATTAAAATAATAAATTATTGTTAATGGTGTAAGTGATCCCCGTCAATGGGTTTTACATACGTTCACCTCTTTCTTGCTCTTTTCTTTATAATAATTTATTTATTTATCGATGATTTAAATTTAATAAGTAATCGTCTTGTTGCATAACTACTTCATTTTAAAATCAAATTATGAAAATGTTTACAGCTATAAAAGAGTATTGCTTGGCTATTATTTATAGGGTTACGCTTTTAATCTTTTATATACCGGGCGTTTGTGCCAGTGAAAAAAAAACTGTTTTTCTGTTTTGACAGGCGGAAAGAAAATTAGAAAGTAAAAACCTTATCAAAAAATGGAATATGTACGTCGTGTGTCGTTTTTAAACAAGGCCTACTACCTTTCAGCAATGACGCAAAAACACCCTGTATATGAAAACAAAGTGATAGCAAAGTTATACACGAATAAGTATAATATACTGTCACTGACAATCAAAATCAAATGTAAATATAATCTTTTTTGCACAACAAAAGAAAAAAAAACAAAAACGAAAGTCTTTCTTTTTCTTTAACAAAAGGCAAGAGAGAAAGTAACGAGAAAAGGCGATCGTTTTTTATTTATTTTTTTCTTTCTAACAGAAGCAAGACAAAACAATAGGTCTTCTAAAATTTATATCTTTAGATATTGTTGGAGTTTATTTTTTTTGTCGATCATCTTTTGTTTTCCTTTTCCTCAGTCAAATCGAAAAAGAAAACAAAATGGACCCGCTGCGTGGCAAATGGATCGTCGCCATTAGTTTCCGTTTATTTTTTTTTTTAATTTCTCTCATTCATTCAGACACAGAAGAAAAACAAAAGACGTTCGACTCTATTATTTATAGAAGATAAATTTTTTCTCGTATTGGAAAAAAGCACGAACGAAAGTAAATCGTTCTTTATCTTCGCCAAAAACAAAAAAAGAAGACAAAAATAGTAACAGAAGACGATCGAGTTGCCACAGATTTCGAATACATCTTTCTAATTGCTTCAGGCGCGGTGGAGGGGCGATCGCTTTGGTCGGTTTTGTCCAAACTATACGTAACCTATACAAAAATTTTTCTTTATTATTGCAAATTTATAAAAACAAATCGATTTTTTTACGATTGCATTCGTGCACATTTTTTTCACCCTATCGAAAGCCCCCCCTCGTCCCAAGAAGTACTTCTAGGACCGCGCGTGAATTGCTTTCTTCAAAGTATGTGTAAAAAAGACCGAATAATCAGAAAATAAGAAAAGGTTATCGAAAAAAGAGCGAATGGAATTCAACTGTTGTTCATCTCTGTCAAAACAAAAAAAAAATGCCTCAAAAAAGTAAAAAGGAAAACAGAAGTTTTTGGCAAAATCCACAAAATTACCGCCAAAATCGTACCGTTGCGTCATCTGTTGAAGTTATTGGAGTAAAATAAAATAAAATTTGAAAAACAAAAAAAAGAATCGAACCGGTGCGCAGTAAGCGTTATAAAAACAATCACAGCTTTTTCTTGTTTCAATAAAAACAATGAAAATAGGAAACAAAAATTGTTCAAAAAACAAAAGATAATTAACCTTTTTTTTTTCTTTCCTCATGAAAAAGAAAAGCGTTCTGTTTTGACGAATTTCTCAGATTTCTACTATTATGCCATCTGTTGGAGGTATCGGAGTAACATGGATTTAATACAAAAATTCGAAAAATAAAAAAATAATTTGTTATGTTCCAAACATATATAAGAACAAACACGTCACGTTCTTTAAGTTTTTCAATGAAAACAAAGGAAAACAACAAAAATAAAAAAAGCTTCGACCTTTATAAGAAGACATTTGATTTAAAAAAAAAAACTTTTTTTTTTGTTAGAACCAAAAACAATAGAAATAACAAATGCCAGTTTAGTAATTGCAATTAAAAAAATCAAAAACCATCGAAAATATAGCAACCAAAATAATATTCCTCGGAAGAGTGCTGCCTGTGGATCGTCTTTTTTTTTAAATACCGTAATTACGCCATCTATTAGTGACATCAAAATAAAGAACGACGTGTCAACGTAGAAGTTCGAAAAACGAAATTTTTCATAAAATACAACGGCCTGTATCTCACGAGCTGTGCATTTCTGAACGCAGTTTCTTTTTAATTTTTTGACAAGGAATATTATAGACACCTGTATAGTTGCTTTTACAAAAAAAAATACGGAATTACTACGACGTACGTAATTGCTTGCAATTCAGAAGTGCCAATTGAAGTTTATATAAAATAATGAAATGTCAATTTTCAGTTAGTTTAAATATCAAGCAAGAGATGTCGCTGTCGACCATTCACAGTAATCAATTATCCTTTGACAAACACTGACGACTGCAGTACATAAGTTCTTGCTACCGACCGAAAGATGGCGCTGTATATCGGTCACTGTAAATAAATTACTACACTACAATTCAAAAACGTCAGTTGGCATTTACATAAATGAAGTGTCAATTTTTGGTGGTTTAAATATCAACCAAAAGACGTCGCTATCGACCATAAAAATAACAAAAATAATTGAATTTTGAATTCTGATAGGAACTGATGACTGCGGTGCATAAGTTTTTGCTACTAATCAAAAGGTGGCGCTGCATATCGATCATTGTAAACATTATTATTACATTTTTGTTTGTTGTTGTCTTAATTTTTACTACTTGTGTGATTGATTTCCTTCCTTCCTTTTTAGGTAAAAATTAACAAAATAAATATACACTATGACGTGATTGTATACGATTTAGAAACGTCCATGAAATTTTTAAAAATGGAAGTACTAACCAAGAGATGTCGCTATCGACCATAAGAAGAAAAATAACTGAATTTTGAGCTTTGATGAGAACTGTCGACTACAACGCAAGGTCTTTGCTACTGACCAAAAGATGGCGCTGCAAATCGGCCAGCGCGAATAAATTTTACTACCGACCGAAAGGCGGCGCTGAATATCGATTATAGTAGATAAATATATTTTTTAAAAACAATTGCAACACGTACATTTTTATTATCGACCCAAAGATGTCGCTGAATATCGACAATTGTAATTAAATGCACATTTTTTAAAGACAATAAGAATGGATAAACTTGCACTATTAATCCAAAGGTGTCGCTGAATATCGACCGTAGTAGATAAATACGTTTTTCTGAAACAATTTTACTATCGACCCAAAGGTGGCGCTGAACATCGACCATAGTAGATCAATACATTTTTCTAAGACAATTGCAATGCATAAATTTTTATTATCGACTACCGACCCAAAGGTGTCGCTGAATATCGACAATTGTAAATAAATGCTCCTTTTTTTAAGACAGTTGTGATCAATTAACCTTTACTACCGACCCAAAGGTGGCGCTGAATATCGACCATAGTAGATAAAGAAATTTTTTAAGACAACTGCAATGGTTAAACTTTTACTGTCGACTGCCGACCCACAGGTGTCGCTGATTATCGACAATTGTAAATAAATGCATTTTTCTTTGAAGACAATTGCATTGCAAAAACTTTTACTACCAACCCAAAGGTGTCGCTGAATATCGACAATTGTAAATAAATGCACTTTTCTTTGAAGATAATTCCACTACATAAACTTTAACTATCGACTCAAAGGTGGTGCTGAATAATGACCATTAGTAGATAAATGCAATTTTTTTTAAAGACAATTGCATTGCATATACTTAACTACCGACCCAAAGATTACGCTGAATATCGGCCACAGTAGATAAAGACATTTTTTTAAGGCATCTGTAATGGTAAAACTTTTACTGTCCACTACCGACCCAAAGGTGTCGCTGAATATCGACAATTATAAATAAATGACAGTTGTATTGCATAAACCTTTACTGCCGACCCAAAGATGGCGCTGAATATAGTAGATAAAGACATTTTTTTAAGGCAACTGCAATGGTTAAACTTTTACTGTCGACTACCAACCCAAAGGTGTCGCTGAATATCGACCGTGATATTGCAATGGATATCGATTACTGACCCAAAGATGTCGCTTATCGACAATTGTAAATAAATGCATTTTTCTTTGAAAACAATTGCATTGCATAAACTTTTACTATCGACCCAAAGATGGCGCTGAATATTGACCATAGTAGATAAATGCATTTTTTAAAAGACCATTACATTGCATAAACTTTTACTACTGATCCAAAGGTGGCGCTGAATATCACCATAGATATAAATACGTTTTTCTAAGCCAATTGCAATGCATAAACTTTTACTATCGACTACTGACGATGTTGCTGATTATCGACAACTCTAAATAAATTTCTTTGAAGACAATTGCATTGCATAAACTTTTATTATCGACCCATAGATGTCGCTGATTATCGGACTTCTTTTCTTTGAAGACAACTGCATTGCATAAACTTTTATTATCGACCCAAAGGTGGCGCTGAATATCGACCATAGTAGATAAATAATACATTTTTCTAAGACAATTACCGACCCAAAGGTATCGCTAAATATCGACAATTGTAAATAAATGACAGTTACATTGCATAAACCTTTACTGCCGACCCAAAGATGGCGCTGAATATAGTAGATAAAGACATTTTTTTAAGGCATCTGTAATGGTAAAACTTTTACTGTCCACTACCGACCCAAAGGTGTCGCTGAATATCGACAATTATAAATAAATGACAGTTGTATTGCATAAACCTTTACTGCCGACCCAAAGATGGCGCTGAATATAGTAGATAAAGACATTTTTTTAAGGCAACTGCAATGGTTAAACTTTTACTGTCGACTACCAACCCAAAGGTGTCGCTGAATATCGACCGTGATATTGCAATGGATACCGATTACTGACCCAAAGATGTCGCTGATTATCGACAATTGTAAATAAATGCATTTTTCTTTGAAGACAATTGCATTGCAAAAACTTTTACTACCAACCCAAAGGTGGCGCTGATAAATACGTTTTTCTAAGACAATTTTACTATCGATTGGCGGCCCAAAGGTGTCGCTGAATATCGACAGTTGTAATTAAATGCACTTTTCTTTGAAGATAATTCCACTGCATAAACTTTAACTATCGACTCAAAGGTGGCGCTGAATATTGACCATAGTAGATAAATGCATTTTTTAAAGACAATTGCATCGCATATACTTAAACTACCGACCCAAAGATGGCGCTGAATATCGGCCACTATAGATAAAGACATTTTTTAAGGTAACTGCAATGGTTAAACTTTTACTGTCGTCTACCAACCCAAAGGTGTCGCTGAATATCGACCGTGATAGATAAATACATTTTGCTGAGATAATTGCAATGGATATCGATTACTGACCCAAAGATGTCGCTGATTATCGACAATTGTAAATAAATGCATTTTTCTTTGAAGACAATTGCATTGCATAAACTTTTACTATCGACCCAAAGATGGCGCTGAATATTGACCATAGTAGATAAATGCATTTTTTAAAAGACAAATGCATTGCATAAACTTTTACTACCTACCCAAAGGTGGCGCTGAATATCACCATAGTATATAAATACGTTTTTCTAAGCCAACTGCAATGCATAAACTTTTACTATCGACTACTGACGATATTGCTGATTATCGACAATTGTAAATAAATTTCTTTGAAGACAATTGCATTGCATAAGCTTTTATTATCGACCCAAAGGTGGCGCTGAATATCGACCATAGTAGATAAATACATTTTTCTAAGACAATTGCAATGCATAAATTTTTACTATCCACTACCGACCCAAAGGTATCGCTAAATATCGACAATTGTAAATAAATGACAGTTATATTGTATAAACATTTACTCCCGACCCAAAGATGGCGCTGAATATCGACCATAGTAGATAAAGACATTTTCTAAGCAACTGCAATGGCTAAACTTCTACTGTCGACTACCGACCCAAAGGTCGACAATTATAAGTAAATGCACTTTTTTTAAACAATTACAATACATAAATTTTTACTACCGACTCAAAGGTGGCGCTTAATATCGACCAATGTAAATAAATACATATTTTTGTCTATTATTATTACATTGTTACTATTTTCGTTGATGATTCCTTTCCCTCTTACTCACAGAAGAAGCTTTCATCATCAATTACGAGCTAAATGATTCGTCCCGGATTTGCTCTAAAAATATGCAAAAATTAACGAAAAAAATAATAATAAGGAATTATAGTGTAATAGCCTGACGTAATTCAATACATGAATCGTAAAGTAAATATTTAAATTACAGAAACTGCATCAAAGCAGTTCTAGGGCAACGAACGACTCAGGTTTATTCAAAGTATCACACGTTTGCCGGGGGATTAAAGAACGCCTGCTTGGAAATCGTAAATTTCGTAATTCCTCCGAAGGCGGTTGAAGAAACAAACGTTTCTTCGAACGGACCGCAAAGTTGTTATGGCCGGCCAAACTGAAAAACGAAAATTCGCGTTTCGAAAAAAAAAAAAGAAACGCCGTCGTTTTTGTTGTGCTTCTGGGCAAAGAGATGACTGACTAAAAGCACAGACGTTAACATTTCGTTTTGGAAGATGCAAAAGATACGGTGTGGCCATGGTGGGAGTGTATAAGAAGCTGCAGGTAACCTTGTACCTCAGTCGCACCTACCATATCAGTGCAAATCTGTGCAAAAAAAAAACTTTCGCGATGAATTATTGCTACTATGTGCCGGCTTTGACAAGTAAACTCGTCGGTTTGATAGTACTTCTTGTCGCTTTGACGACGGACCTGAACAATGGGTGAGTTCCCAACTTGTATTTATTTGATAAAGAAAAGTGCCAAAATTTTGATTTGGAATCAAAATCAAATCCCAGTTTTTTTTTTCCTTTGTGATGTACAATTAATTAGAAAAGAATCGAGTATATACTTCGAAAAAATCAAGAGTGCGAAATCCAACAATTTTTTAAAATTAAATATCAATTTCAGAGCATTCAAAAAAAAATCAAAATTCTATTGTCTTCATACATTTGCCTTCAGCCAAATTGTAATACATAATTGGCTAAGGTCCTTGTCGACTTAATTTAAATAGAATTAGAACTTTGTCATTTTGAGTTAATCGTGGTTGGTATTTTGATGGTCATGTTGACAAGTCAAAAAGTGATATTGACACGGACGAATTAAATCAGAAAAAAATTAAGCGTACTCAATTTTTTGTAATCAACCGTACAAGTCAGTCAATTTAACAAGTCTCAAAGTTATATCAAAAAAATTTAAAAATAAAAATGGTCATTATACAGGGTGTTGAATAGAATTGATAGCTCTCTTTTATAAACTTTTGTTTTACATATAAATTTTTTGTTTATTTTTGCTTTTCTGCTTAGTTTCCGTTTGTTTTTCGTTTCCGAAGAAACAGAGGATAAAAGGAGCGATCGTTAGTTTTTTTTCTTTTATTTGTTGTAAATTAATCACTATCAAAATGAAGTGTTTTTTTTTACTTCCGACGAAGAGAAACTGTGATAATTGACTTTGGTTCCAAATTGAAAATTCTTAGTTGCGTTTTGTTTTTCATGAATATAAAAAAAATTATGCAGAATGCAAACCTTGACACAAAAAAACCAAATAATTCAAAATTAATCAAAATTAAACGCGACAAAAGTTTTTCTTTGAGAAAAAAGAAAATAATCAAATATTTATAAAAACTGCGACTTCTTTTATTTTTTGTTTGTTCAGAAATAAAAAACAAGAGGCAATTAACTGTGTATATGCAAAAAATTTATATAAAAAACAAAAGAAGGCTCTTTGTAAGAAAGTTCTTGATTTTCCTTTTGAAGCCAGAGTCGATTGTTGTCCTTTTTCTTCGTCGGAAGTAAAAAAAAAAACTAAAACAAAAGACGATCAATGTTCAAAGGGATCTGGATTTTTCGGTTTGATTTTGATATTGATTAAGTTACAACAAATAAAAAGAGTAACTAACTTGATCGATCACGTTTTACATTTTTTTATAAAAAAAAATTGATTTAAAAAAACCAAATCGAATATTTATAAAAACGACCAATCCTTTTGTCCTGTGTTTATTTGTAAACAGAAAACAAAAGGCAACTAACTGTGTACAGAATCAAAAAGTTTATATGAAAAACAAAAGGCAATCGATTCTTTAGAAGAAAATTTTTGATTTTCCTTTTGGAACCAAAGTCAATTGTTATCCTTTTTTTTCTTCGTCGAAAGTAAAAAAAAAAAACAAAAGAGGATCGATTTCGAAACAGATCTAGATTTTTTTGGTTCGATTTTGATATTGGTTAAGTTACAACAAATAAGAGAAAAAAAAACCTTTTATCCTTTGGAAACAGAAAACAAAAGGCAACTAACTGTTTATAAGCAAAAAATTTATATGAAAGACAAAAGACGATCGACTCTTTAGAAGAAGCTTTTTGATTTTCCTTTTGGAACCAAAGTCAATTGTAGTCCTTTTTCTTCTTCAGAAAAGTAAAAAGAAAAATTGAAACAAAAGACGATCGATTTCGAAACAGGTCTAGTTTTTTTGGCTTGATTTTGATATTGGTTAAGATATAACAAATAAGAGAAAAAAAAATAACTTTGATCGATCGGGTTTTACATTTTTTTTCTTCAAAAAAAAAAAAAAAACAAAAAAAAAACAAAATTGAATATTTATAAAAATGATTTTTATCCTATGTTTCTTTGAAAACAGAAAACAAAAGGCAACTAACAGTTTATAAGCAAAAGAAAAATATAATAAAAACAAAAGACGATCGACTCTTCATAAAGAAATTTTTGATTTTCCTTTTGGAACCAAAGTCAATTGTCCTTTTTCTTCGTCGGAAGTAAAAAAAAGAATTAAAACAAAAGACGATCGATTTCGAAACAGATCTAGTTTTTTTGGTTTCATTTTGATATTGGTTAAGTTACAAATAATAAGAAAAAAAAATAACTAAGTTAGTCGATCACGTTTTACATTTTTTTTTTCTTCAAAAAATAAAACGAAAAAAAACCAAAATCGAATATTTATAAAAATGACCGGTTCTTTCTTTGTTTGTTTCTTTGGAAACAGAAAACAAGAGGCAACTAACTGTTTATAAAAAATTTGTTGCAAAACGGTTTTGATTGCAGTGGACCCCTCGAGCTTCTTCTGTACAGCTGTTTCGGCCCTATTTGGGGCCTCGTCTGCAGAAGCGTGTCCCGAGAAACAGCTGCACGGAAGATGCTCGAGAAAACCACTGCAATTAAAACCAATTTGCAACAAAATTTTTAAAACTCATTATGCTTTGACAGCACGCATGACCGTCTTGCATGGGATGACTTATTAAGTAGCCATTTGTCATTCCTAATGCAATACTAGGTCAAAGAGCGATCGCAGGATGTCGCGATCTAAACTTTTCAAAACTGTTTATGAGCAAAAAAATTTATATGAAAACAAAAGACGATCGATTAAAAGAGAATTTTCGATTTTCGATTTGGAACCAAAGTCAATTATGTCTTGTCCTTTTTCTTTGTCGGAATTTCGATTTTTTTATTTGATTTTGATGTTTGATATTAAATTACAATACATAAGAGCAAACAAAAATAACTAAGTTGATCACATGCTACATTTTTCGTTCTTCAAGAAATTTATATCAAAACCAAATAAAGAAATCGAAATCTGTTTCGAAGTTAACATCTTTTGCTTTCTAATTTTTTTTTATTCCGGCAAACAAAATGACAAGACATAATTGACTTTGTTTACAAATCGAAAATCGAAAATTCTCTTTTAGTCGATCGTCTTTTGTTTTCGTGTAAATTTTTTGTTTATACACAGTTAGTTGCCTTTTTTTTCTGTTTACAAAGAGACAAAGGAAAAAAGGATCGGTCGTTTTTATAAATATTCGATTTTGTTCCTTTTTTTTTGAAGAAAAAAAAATGTAAAACGTGATCAATCAAGTTAGTTATTTTTTTTTCCTCTTATTTGTTGTAATTCAATCAATATCAAAATCAAACCAAAAAATCAAGGTCTCTTTTGACATCGATCGTCTTTTGTTTTAATTCTTTTTTTACTTCCGACGAAGAAAAAGGACAACAATCGACTCTGGCTTCAAAAGGAAAATCAAGAATTTTCTTACAAAGAGTCGATCGTCTTTTGCTTTTCGTATAAATTTTTTGCTTATACACAGTTAGGTGCCTTTTGTTTTCTGTTTACAAAGAAACGAAGGATAAAAGGATTAGCCGTTTTTATAAATATTCGATTTTGTTTCTTTTGCATTTTTTTTTTTGAGAAAAAAATGTAAAACATGATCGATCAACTTAGTTATTTTTTTTCCCTTAATTGTTGTATCTTAACCAATATCAAAATCAAGCCAAAAAAACTAGACCTGTTTCGAAATCGATCGTCTTTTGTTTTATTTTTTTTTTTTTCACTTCCGACGAAGAAAAAGGACAATTGACTTTGATTTAAAAAAAATGCAAAAATTTTCTTCTAAAGAGTCGATCGTCTTTTGTTTTTCATATAAAATTTTTGCTTATATACAGTTAGTTGCCTTTTGTTTTCTGTTTCTCAACAAACAAAATATAAAATAAAAGACGCCGTCGTTTTTATAAATGTTCGATTCTGATTTTTTTTTTTTCGTTTTTCTTAAAGAAAAATGTAAAACGTAATCAACTTAATCATTTTTTTCTTTAAAATGTAAAATTTTGTCGCGTTCAATTTTGAATTATTTGGTTTTTTAGTGTTAAGGTTTTATTTTTTTCAATTGTATCGAAGACGAAGCTAAATTTAGAGACGATTAAACCATAATTATGAGAATTACCTAGGAGCCGGTACTTTCAACACCGATTAACTTTAACCTTTAGTTTATTCCAATGCCTACAATTGTAGAGACAATTGTTTCTATGAGAATAAACCAAAGATTAAAGTTAATCGGTGTTCAAAGTACCGGCTCCTAGTTAAGCAAAATCGTTATACATATACAGGGTGTCGTTATAACAATAAAGAATCGTCTTTTACTTTTCATATAATTTTCTTTTACTTGCAAACACGAAAGGCAACCAACTTTTGTTTCTGTCTCGCCGAAGAAGGAACAAAAGATAAAAGTAGCGGTATCATTAGGCATTTGTTTTGCTTTTCCTGTAGAAGAAAATGAAAATGCGTTATTGTTTTTTTCTTTGGTTTGTTTCACCAATTACATAGTTAATTTAATCAGTGTCAACTTTAAATCAAAAAAATCAAAATAAGCAATGACAAGAAATTTGGTTTTTCGCCTAGAATGAAAATAAGCAAACGAAAGCAATTAGAATTTTGGTTATTTTTCTTTCCTTAATTAGTTTCATAATAAACTAAAAGGCGTGCGTTTCATCGTACTTATATTTATTTTGAAATCCTTAATTTAATGCCCTAGGTTATTTGCATATTTAATATAATAATAACTGTTCATTACTATTACATCGCGAATGCGAAAGAATACCCTAGGACATGTCAGCTTGATTTGCAGTGGAATTCTCGGGTTATGCTTCTGCTGACGAGGCCCCAAATAGGGCCGAAACAGCTGTATGGAAGATGCTTGACGTATCCACTGCAGTCAAAACCGATTTGCAATAAATTTTTTATAAAATTGTCATCAAAAAGAGTGTGCTCTTTTTTGTCCGCGATTGTACTAAAATAAAAACAAAAAGACCTTTCTTTGTCTTCGTCAAAACAAAAAATAACAAAAGACGATCGTTTCCAACATTTCCTTGATCGACGTAAGAAAGGCGAAACAACAATTCCTCGTAGATAGAAATTTCCTCTTATTAGTTGAAAACAAACCAAGAAGCGACGAAAACATAAAACAAAAGACAATCGACTCTTCACAAGAAACTTTCGATTTCCGTTTTTCTTTTCACATCCATTTTCCATCATTATACAGGTGTTGAAAAAAAAAATATATATATATAAACGCGTGCGTCGTCTCTTACTGGATCGACCTTTATTCGTTTTTATTTCGAACAAGTAACAAAAATCGGAAATTTTTTTTTTTTGTAAGCGATTGTCTTGTTTTTCTGAATAAATTCGTCTTTACGAGCGGTTGATTGTTTTTTATTTTCTGTTTTTTCGCCAAAGAAGAATAAGACAAAAGAAGCAGTCGTCTTTACAAGGTTTTTGTTTTGTTTTTTTTTTGGCTTTCCTTGAGGAAAAAAATGCACTTTTCTTTGTTCTTCCCCCCCCAAAAAAAAACAAATTTGTGCGTTCGAAAATTTCGAATTTATTATATAAAAAAAAAACGTTAAAAAATTTGTATACAGGGTTACAACTAATTAGAGGCTCACCATGGGGGGATCTCGTAAACTATAAGAGAAAAACGACCGTTAAATTAAAAAAGCTGTGCTATTTTGGGGTCTACAAGAATGGCTTTATTCATTTCTGAAATATTTTCAAAAAAAATTGAAAATTCTCAATTCCAAAAATCTTGAATGTCTTGGTTATTCATGAAGGCAAAATCAAAAAATTCGGTAATTGGACATTAAATTCGATGAGGAATCTTCAGTTAGAAGAAATAGGTTAGGACTGACAGTTTTGCAGATACGACTGTCAACTTTTTGACGATACTATACGGTTTAAGTATAGTAACGTATAGTATTTTGGATCACTCTGTATTTTATTAAAGAAAAAATGATCGGTGTAAATTAATTTTATTGAAAATCTGTCGAACGCATTAGCGGTGTCATTAGCGTATTTCACTCGCGCTAATACTTCGTTCTTGAATTGAGCCACGAATTCTTAATTTGCACTTCTAACGAAGTCAGAATTTCATTAGAGATGTCGCCTTAGTAATTACTTTGGTCAGTTAAACTATTAAAAATTACTCGAATACTTTTTGTGAGTATATAAAAACCGAGACAAATTATAACGAGCGTTCAATTCGAAATAATATATCAAGTTGATCTTGACTTTAAATGAAACAATTGAAGAAAGGATGAAAATCGTCTCTTGCCTTGCTTATAACCAAACATGACATAACCTAAAGTGACATTTCAAGTTGATCCAATTAAAAAAAAATTGATGAACTTTTCAATGAAACACCTTAATTACGGACGTTTTGTTGAATTTATATTTTAAGTTTATGTGTTGTTTGTGAAAAGCTTCGGTGGCGCGAAGGTCAAGATGGCCTGCTACCAAGTTGCTGGCTGAGGGTTCAAACCTGATGGGTGGAGTCAGTGTTGTGTTTCATTCTCCGAATTGATCAAATAAATCCCCTCACGGTCCTTGAAATGAAATTGAGGGGTTATTGCACTTTCTACATCAGTTAATTACATTGCAGATCCGGGCTCTCAACAATTATAAAATTATAAAAAGTGCCTACAAGCAAATAACCTCATAATTAATGCGCAACAGTATCTTCTTGGATAGCTCTTTTACAGTTTATTGCTTGTTTCTTATTTGTAGATCACTTTTTGTTTTCCTTTGTTGACGATTGTCATATGTTTTTGAATTTGGTTATAGTACGAGGGCCTTGAATTCTTTTTTTATTCGCGATTGTCATTTGTTTTTTCTTGGTGCTGAATCGTTCTCTGCCTGTTCTTGTCTTAAGGTAGAGGATAAAAAATGACGCGCTACAATTTTTCTTGTTGTGATTCATTCGACTGTCACTTTTTTCGTGTTTGTTTGTTGTGTTTTTGTTTCGTAACTGATCGTCTTTTGTCCGCGTCACGGACTGCTCTATAGGCTGATTGTCTTTTAGTTTTCTTTGTTGGCGTTAGTATTTCATTTTGTATTTGGTGTTTCTCTTTTATTCGCGATTGTCGGTTGTTTCTTTCTGCTCCTAAATCGCTTTCTGCCTCTTCTTAAGGTAGCCAAATAAAACATTGTTTTGCTATTTATTCCCTTTTCACTTTTTTTGTGATTATTTGTTGTGGTTTTGTTTCGTAACTGATCGTCTTTTGTCCGCAGTTAAATCGGCTTCCGGTTCGAACCGCGTCACGACCGCTCTATATACTGATTGTCTTTTATTTTTCTTCGTTGGCGATTATCATTTGTTTTTGTGTTTGGTTATAATACAATTGCCTTGCGTTTCTCTTTTATTCGCGATTGTCAGTTGTTTCTTTCTGCTCCTAAATCGCTTTCTGCCTGTTCTTAAGGTGGCCAATCAAAACGACGCGCTACGATTTTTTTTTGCTATTTCCCTTTTCACTTTTTGTGATTATTTGTTGTGGTTTTGTTTTGTAACTGATCGTCTTTTGTCCATAATTAAATTGGCTTCCTGTTGGAACCGCATCACGGCTGCTCTATCGACTGATTGTCTTTTATTTTTCTTCGTTGACGATCATCATTTGTTTTTGTGTTTGGTTATAATATGATTGCCTTGTGTTTCTCTTTTATTCGCGATTGTCACTTGTTTCTTTCTGGTCCTAAACCGCTTTCTGCCTGTTCTTAAGGTAACCAATCAAAACGACGCGCTATTGCTATTTATTCCATTTTCACTTTTTTTCGTGTTTATTTATTGTGTTTTTGTTTTGTAACTGATCGTCTTTTGTCCGTAATTAAATCGGTTTTCGGTTGGAACCGCATCACGACTGCTCTATAGACTGTTTGTCTTTTGTTTTCCTTCGTTGGCGTTTCTGTGTTTGGTTGTAATACGATTGTCTTGTGTTTCGCTTTTATTCGCGATTGTCAGTTGTTTCTTTCTGCTCCTAAATCGCTTTCTGTCTGTCCTTAAACGACGCGCTAAAATTTTTTTTGCTATTTATTCCCTTTTCACTTTTTTTCGTGTTTATGTGTTGTGTTTTTGTTTTGTAACTGATCGTCTTTTGTCCATAATTAAACCGGCTTCCGGTTGGAACCGCGTCACGACTGCTCTATCGACTGATCGTCTTTTGTTTTCCTTCGTTGGCGATTATCATTTGTTTTTGTGTTTGGTTATAATACGATTGTCTTGCGTTTCTCTTTTATTCGCGATTGTCACTTGTTTCTTTCTGGTGCTAAATCGCTTTCTGTCGGTCCTTAAACGACGCGCTAAAATTTTTTTTGCTATTTATTCCTTTTTCACTTTTTTTCGTGTTTATTTGTTGTGTTTTTGTTTTGTAACTGATCGTCTTTTGTCCATAATTAATTCGGTTTCCGGTTGGAACCGCATCGCTACTGCACTATCGTCTTTTATTTTTCTTCGTTGGCGATTATCATTTGTTTTTGAGTTTGGTTATAACACGATTGCCTTGTGTTTCTCTTTTATTCGCGATTGTCAGTTGTTTTTTCTGGTTCTAAAACGCTTTCTGCTTGTTCTTAAGGTAGCAAATCAAAACGACGCGTTATAATTTTTTTTTGCTATTTATTCCCTTTTCCTTTTTTGTGATTGTTTGTTGTGCTTTTGTTTTGTAGGTGATCGTCTTTTATCCATAATTAAATTGGCTTCCGGTTGGAACCGCATCACGACTGTTCTATCGACTGATCGCCTTTTGTTTTCCTTCGTTGGCGATTATCATTTCATTTTGTGTTTGGTTACAATACGATTGGCTTGAGTTTCTCTTTTATTCGCGATTATCACTTGTTTCTTTCTGGTCCTAAATTGCTTTCTGCCTGTTCTTAAGGTAGCCAAACAAAACGACGCGCTATAATTTTTTTTATTGCTATTTATTCCTTTTTCACTTCCTTGTTTATAGTATTTTTTTTCCTGCCCCATGTTATACAGGATGATTCATGGCGAGTGTTTTTTTTTTAGTAACTTCCTCCAAGGCTAACCTTGCTTGAACTAAACTTATTATTTGAGTTTTCGGTCTTCATACCCAGATGGCTTTGAAACAAAGCAAAGTTTGAATTCATTTGAACTTAAAATAATTTTTCGCCTGAATCTGTGAATAGATATGAATCTAAAAACCGTCCGTTTTTGGAATATTATCTTAAAATTGGTGTAAGTTCTGCAATCGCAGAGATATTTGGATAAGATGAGATGGCGCCCCGACGTGGTCAAGACAAAATCGCAGCACGTTCGATCGTTAGCACATCATGCCTTGAGATTCGCATTTGTTATCGCGTTCTTGATTGGCCAATTTCTTTTGATTAAGATTAATTGGGCGATTGCCTTATCTAGTGATAATCCGATCAGCTCAGATGGCCGGGTTAAATTAAACCGTTGTTTTCTCAAAAAAAATTCTTTTTAATAATCACTTCTAAAATTAGGCAGCGATTTTTATTTTTATACAATCAATCGATAAGGCATGTTGATGAAATAAAAAAAAACAATCTTATCGGAAAGACGAATCAGGATATGAACAATTTATTACCGTTTGTGTTTTTTTTGACGCTAAATGAACAAAAAAAAGTCAAGGGCGTCAACTGTCAAAGGTTTTGTTTACAAAACAAAAAATATGATTAAAAAAATCAACAGAACAAAAGAAAAAAACTGCGCGAAGCGTTGATGTTTTACGAAAAATTAATTCGACAGAAAAAACAAAAGAAGGATAAAATTAAAAAAAAACTCTCAAATGTCAAAAAATAACATGTACAGAAACAATTGAAAAATAGATGAAATAAAATGGACAAGAAACAAATGAAAAATTGACAAAGAGAGTTTGAAGATCAAGGATTAATAAAAAAAAGACAAAAAAACAAAAGAAATTATTAAAAAGATCAACAAATAACAAAAGAGAAATTGTACGGGCGTCAGTGTTTTATGAAAAATTAATTCGACAGAAAAAAAAACAAAAGAAGCTCAAATAAAAAAATTAATGTAAAAGAAATAAGGTGAGCAAGAACAATTGAACAATTGACAAAAAACAAATGAAAAATTGACAGAGAGCGGTTGAAAATCAAGGATTAATAAAAGTCAAGAAACAAAAGAAATTATTAAAAAGATCGACAAAGAACAAAAGAAGGAGCTGCGCAATGACGTTTTACGTAAAATTAATTCGACAAAAAAACAAATGAAAACTCAAACAAAAAGTAATAAAGTAAAAAGTAAGATGAATTAAACTGGACAGAAAAACAAATGAAAAATTGACAGAGAGGGGTTGAAAGTCAAGTATTAATAAATAAATAGGTCAAGAACAAAAGAAACGATTAGAAAAATCAATAAACAAGAAAAGAAGAAACTGTGCGAAGCGTCAGTGTTTTACGAAAATTTAATTCGACGGAAAAAAAACAAAAGAAAACTCAAATAAAAAGTAAGGCGAACAAAAAAAATTGAAAAATGGACGAGATTAATAATAACAATAACTCGAAAATGTAAACAAAACTTTTGACAGTTGACGCACTTGACAGCTCGTCACTTGTTCAAGGTTAAAACAAAAAATTTAAAAGCAAGTTCAGAAACTTCTCGATGACGGATTTGATCGAACGCAAGCTACAATGAAATGCAAAAAATGTAATGCACAAAAACAACTGAAAAATGAAAAGTCAACAATTCTTGAGCGGAAAACTTACGATGAAGAAAAAAAAGACATAGGAAACAAAAGAAGTGAACGACAGAGCATTTCAGAAACTATCAATAAGCGCTAACGCGAAATTGAAAATTAATTCAACAAAGAAATTAAAAAGATTAACACAGAGCAAAAAAAGAACGTTGAAAGAAACAAAACTCAAGTAAAGCGTAAAAGAATAAAATGAACAAAAAGAAACAAATGAAAAATCGACCATTTTCCGGCGCAGAACTTTTGAAAATCAACGATCAGTCAAAAACAAAAGGACACTGCAAAGAAACATAGACAACAAAAGAACTAAGAATGAATTAAACAAGGAACGATTAAAAGGATGAACACCGAACAAAAGAAAGAAACGTTGATGTTTTACGAAAAAGTTATTCGACGGAAAGAAGCAAAAGAAAAGTGAAACACAATGAAATGTAAAAAGTAAAACGAACGAGAAAGAAAACAAATGAGAATTCGACGATTCTCCGGCACAAAGTCGCAAGCTTTAATAAGTTTATTGGAGGAGGTTGTGTTATGTTATTATTTATCGCCCGCTGCGGCTGCGACCGACTTACCAATTAGCGTTTTTCATTCGCGATCGTCTTACATCAATTGAAAAAAATATAGAGTGCAGACTATTACAGTTTTCATTTTTTCAAAAACTCCTACAGAAACCTTATTTTTTAATCTTACATCGACATCTATATTTTTTAATTAATTTAATGCCGTCAATTATTCATATAGGCACACAATCTTTAAAGTTGACGTTAGAAACGACAACTGAAATTTGTACACAGTGTTGCCAACCGGTAGGAGGGAAATATCGCCACAATCAGAAACGAAAGTCGCTGATTACGTTACCAAAACCTAAGAAAGTCGCCAAATGGTCGCTACTTGACTTAAATAATAAAAATTCACAAATACGGTTTTTAATAATTTCTTTACAGATGTATTAGTTTTTAAATATTTGACGTATTTAACATTAAATAAAATTCACTAACAAATAATACATTTATCGAAATTGAAAATAAGAAATCCATTCTACTTTCGGCTAATGGGAAGCACGAAATTGTTTCTGTTTTGATTGACGGTTTGCTTCTTCTAAAACCTTCAGGGGTCACGATTTAAAATTGGCATCCTGTATAATACAAATGCGCTCCACAATTTCTCAAAGTTTCTATTAAAATAACCCTCGCTTATGTTTTTAAAATAATCGATAGCGTTTTCAACAACGCCATCTGTTGAAACTTGCCGGTAGTCTTCTTTTCATTTGTTTCTAGGGGGGTGATTCACTGGTTTTTGACAAATCGAAAAACCACCATTGATTGAGTTTTGACTGCAATCATTTCTAAACAGTAACAAGAAAAGATTGCGTAAAGCGTTGTTATTGAACATTCAACAGTGCCATCTGTCGAAAGATGTCAAAAGTGTTTTTTTTTTCGTTTCTTTTAATACTGATTTGTTTTGTAAAATCGATAGTCTTTTGTTCTTATTGATTTTTAAATATTAATAAATTAAAAATTCGCTTGTTTTTTTTTTGGTTTTATTATTATAATTTTTTGATTTGATTATTTTTGAATTTTTATTATTTTGTTTTCATTGTTTTCTCACCATTCTTCCCAATATTAAAAAAAAATTATCATAAATAGTGAATTGCGCTGAAAAACCGACCGTCTTTTGTTTCTGTTTTCTTTAACTTTAATGTATTTCTTACGGCTTTTCTACTTTTTTTTTTAAATTTTGAACTAATTTTAGATTCGTAAAAAAATAGCTACTTTTGGTTCATTCCGAGGCAAGCACCGCTACGTCGCTACGGGCTTAAAAGTGTCGCTAGAATAGCGACAAATTCCTACGATTGGCAACACTGTTTGTATAAATCAAGTGTCAATTTTCAGTGTGACATATGAGTGTAAACGTTAACCAAGAGATGTCGCTTTCGACCATTCACCGTTAAGCTTGCTGTATTTAGAAGGTACCGCGGCTTGCGTCCCCCAAATTAAAAAAAAAGACGCGATGGAACCATAGATGAAACGCCAAGAAGAAAAAGGATAGATACATGACAAATTACTATTGCTACGGAGCTTATGACCCCAAATTAAAAGAGTTAGAAAGTTGGCGCTACCTTCTTCAATGTACATATATAGTAACTTTAGACAACGACCGATTCGCAGCGCCACCTTTTGGTCAGTAGCAAAAACGTGCATTGCGGGCCTTACAATCGTCGGTGATTGTCAAATTTCGCAATTCAATTGTTTTACTTAGGTAAGTATATCAACAGTCCTGCTTCGAAAGCTTTTAGAAAGTGCTTTAGAAATTTGGATAATTGATTACGGCAAATGGTCGACAGCGACATCTCTTGGTTGATGTAAACTAACTGAGAATTGACGCCTCATAATTTCATACAAATTTCAATTGGAACTTCTGAATTGCAAGCAATTACGTCATAATTAATTCTCTATTGTTTTGTAGAACAAACTATGAACTGTATGTTTTATTTTATACAGGGTGTCGTCTGTAAAAATTTTTAAAGACTGCGTTCAGAAGAGATAGAAGGAAAACGGTCGATGTAAGAACTTTGAAACATGAATGAAACTGATAAGTGCAATGCTTGAAGTTGTGCTACTGATCAAAAGATGGCGCTGCGTATCAGTCAATTGTCAACAATTTTTTTGAGTTACATTTTTGACTGTTATTATAATTCTTTACTGTTTTTGTTAATGACACACGTGGATCCATTGTCAAGAGCTAAAACAATTGAATAAACAATGCAAAAGAGATTTTTTTTTACTAATAAATTTTTTTTTAATGGCACAGTAACTCTTGGAATTTGTGATTAATGCAGAAATTTTATTTTTTTAATTTGTTTTGCGCTTTTTGAAATATCTTAGAGCAAATGGTAATCAGTAACCACTTTAATCATGAATTTATTGCTTAACTGCTTAACATGTGGCAGCATGTACACCTGAATCATTCAAACAGAACATTCTAACCTAAAAGTAAGGTTATGTTACAAGAAACAAACAAAGAAGGCCTGCAAAAATATAAATACGTTTACAATCACATCAGTTTTCTTATTAGGTACTTATTTATAAATTGTAATGGAAACAAACCTTTTGAAATGCTAGACGACAACTGTCATATAATGTCGACTGTCAAAAATTAGCTGATTAGCTGTCAAATACTCAGATAGAGATGGTAAAACTGCGCAGCTCAAAATAACGAAAAAGGAATTCAATGTTTTCCCTCTAAAAATAATATCCTCTTAGAAAACCCTCAAATGTCCATCATCGTTAAATTTAGGGGGGAAATCCCTAAGTTGGCAACACTGTTATAAGATATATTTTGGCATGTTATTTTTACAATGTAAGCCTTACTTGACGTTTAGCACTTAAGCAAATGTCACTAATATTTTTGACATTTAATACAAATTTTATTTATTTATTTTGACAGAAATATAACCCAATGAAATCCTAATTTACGTAATATGCATGACATGTCAAATTCTTGCCCGGATTTTATTGATCGTTAATATACACTATTGATCGTCCTTCCGTATAAGTGCTTGTAATTTAATAGGAGTGTCACACTGTCCTCAAACTTTGCGGTCACACTGTACATTGCAATGACGAATTTACAAAATTGCATTAACCGTATGCTTCTCACATAAGATGCATTTTTGCGTCGGACAAGGATAACACTTTTGAGAATATTTTCATTTGCACTTATTAAAGCTATACTTGACACATTTACGTTTGAATGGCCGCGCGCAGAATTTTTAATTGGCCGAACGCAATCGTCCGATAGATTAAAATAATAGGCAGTCGAAAACAAACAAAAAAATAAAATAAAAACTAGAAATCACGTGCTTCGTAAACAATGACGTTTTTTTAATGATTTTCTCTTTTAATTATTTTTATTGTTACGAGGAAGAAATAAAAATGCTTATTTAAAAGAAAAAGAGTCGAAGCGGTACAAACACAAAGAACAAAACACGATGGCACGATGGTGAAGGCGAAATGGAATTTCAAACCACAACCTCGATATTTTCTAGAACTCACTGTGATATGCAATTAATTAATTACATAAACGAGAATCGCCCAGTCTAATTAAGTTACACATTGAACGCCGACTAGTTTTTAAATTTTTTTTATTTTTAAATAAAAAATAAACAAATAAAGTGCGAGCCAAATAATACTTTTGCAAACGCACCTCGTTAGTATTCCGTTCATAATAATCAGACAAATACATTCATGTGGTATGTAGGTACGCGTACGCATATCATCAAAGTTCTTTCTCACTTTTCAGGGCCGTATTAGACCCTGTACGTGATTTTTGCAAATTTTCAACTTCAACCATTGGAATTAATCCCTATAAAACGTTTTCGTATCAGTTGACATTTATTGATAACTAAACAATTGAAAAGTTTTTAAAAACGCAGAAAATTTTGACGTTTCGCTCTACGTTGACAGCTTCAAGGTCGTCAGACCAAATTAAAAGTGTGTTTCTTTCCAATTTTTTCAAGTTTGATAGTATTTTTCACCCAACGCCCTGTCTATTATTTCATTTTTGAATACAAGTTCAATTTTTTGTGCGATTTCTTGCGTCACACCGTGGCGTACACATTTAAATATTTTTTTGCTTACTCTCTTTCGAATGGCGTTTCCGAGAAAACAAATGAGCATCGCTGTATCATAATGTAGTTCAAAAATTGCGTCTTTTCAAGGGAATCCTCTATATCACGTTCAGAAAAAAAAAAACATGTTATCGGAACACGCTGTATGTAATGCATATTTGAATTCAAAATCAAATTTTAACCCAAACTTTAATATCGAATCGATTTGTTTTTAAATTTAGAAAAAAATGTTAAATATAAAAGTGAACAACTTTAAAATTTTCGAATTTCAGAATTTTAATATTTCGGAATTTTAGTACATATTTCAGAATTTTAGTATTTCAGAGTTTCAAAATTTCAGAATTTCAAAATTTCAATATTTTAAAGTTTCAGAATTTCAGTTTCACAATTTTAAAATTTCAGACTTTTATAATTTGGGAATTTTCGATTTTTAGAATTTCAGATTTTAGAATTTCAAAATTTCAAAATTTTAGGATTTTAGTATTTCGGAATTTCAGTATTTCAGGATTTCAAAATTTTCAAAAAGTTTCAAATTTTCAAAATTTCAGATATTTATCATTCGGAATTTTCAAATTGCAGAATTTCAGATTACTAAATTTTAGGGTTTCAGTATTTCAGAATTTCAAAATTTCAAAATTTCAAAATTTCACAATTTCAGAATATCAAAATTTCACAATTTCAGAATATCAAAATTTCAAAATTCAAATTTTTTAAATTTTAGTATTTCAGAATTTAGGAATTTCAAAATTTTAATATTTCAGAATTTCGAAATTTTAAATATTTATCACTTCAGAATTTTCGAATTTCAGAATTTCAGATTTCAGATTTCGGAATTTCAGAATTTCAGAATCTTCGAATTTTAGAATTTCAAAATTTAAAATTGTAGTTTTTCAGAATTTGAGAATTTAAAAATTTTAGGATTTTAGTATTTCAGAATTTTAGTATTTAAGGATTTCTGAATTTAAAAATTTCAGTATTTCAAAATTTCAGTGTTCACTTCAGAATTTTCGAATTTCAAAATTTTGAAAATTACTGCGATCTTTCGGATAGGGTATAGGAAAAAACAATTGAGCATCGCCGATGCGATTTAATACCCATAGAGATGCAATTTTCGACGAAACATCCTGTATATTATTTCATTTTTTTAAATAACATAAACTAGTATAAATTTTAGTAGGAATTTTTGCATTGGATTATTTGTTACAAAATTTTTAAATTTTCGAATATTAGAGTAGGTTAGAATTTTAAAACTTCATCGATTTATTTTTAAATTAATGTTAAATATAAAATTGAACAATTTCAGAATTTCAAAATTTCAGAATTTCAGAATTTTAGAATTTCAAAATTTCAGAATTACGAAATTTCAAAATTTAAAAACTTCAGACTTTTAGAAATTTCCGCGCTTTTTCGGAAAAACAATTCACCTTCGCCGCATCGATGTAATACCTAAGGTGATGCAATTATTATCAACGAAACACCCTGAATATTATTTATTTATAAAATAAAATCTTCGTATTATTTGATACGCCATATCAAGTCTACTCTGATTGGTTTTCGTTGTTATTCGTTGTTATTATTTATTATTTTTTTTTAATTTCCTTCTTTTTAAAACAGAGGAAATACTGTTAAATACAATAGTTGAAGGGATTTTGTCGCAGTGTCGAAAGATAATTCAAAGTTCGGGCTTTTCTCACCAGAACACACTGTGTATATCATTAGATTTTCGTATACCAAAACAAATTCCTGCGCGATTTCATAAGCACAAACTTTGACTGGTTTTCGTTTATTTATTCTAAGTTTATTCCAAAATTCTTGTTTACGAAACAAAAGAAACAATTGAAGATCGTTTTATTACAAATTGATTCTAAATATATAATTGTAAAACTATAGCTTAGGAAATTCTTGTTTACAAAAAAAAAAGCAATTGAAATCGTGTTGTAACGCTATAAATTGAAGCGTTATAAATCTTAAAAGCGTCATCTATGTAAATTTCTTTAAACTACCGTTTTAAGCGCCAAATTTAAATTAGTCGCAAAGTTTCGACTAAAAACTATTTTTTATTTAATTTTGGTAATACCTGACCTATGCTTCTTTGTATTATATAGAAAATTCTGGTTTACGAAGAAAAAAAAACAATTGAAACTCGTTTTATTACATATTGATTCGAAATGACTGTAAATGTATAGAAAGTAAAAATGGAAAAGAAGAAACAAAAGAAGGTAAAAATGGAAAATTTACTCTTTACGAAAAAGAAAACAATTGAAGATCGAATTGTGGCGCTATAAATTAAACTGTTCAAAATCTTAAAAGCGCCATCTATATAAATTTCTTTAAACTGCCGTTTTAAGCGCCAAATTTAAATTAATCGCAAAGTGTCGACTAAAAATTATTATTTTTTATTTAGTTTTGGTAATACATGAAGTATACTTTTTTGTATTGTATGGGAAATTCTGGTTTACGAAGGAAAAAAAACAATTGAAGAACGTTTTATTACAAATTGATTTTAAATGACTGTAAATGTATAGAAAGTAAAAATGGAAAAGAAAAAGCAAAAGAAGGTAAAAATGGAAAATTCTTTTTTACTAAAAAGAAACCAATTGAAGAACGAATTGCGGCGCTATAAATTGTTCAAAATCTTAAAAGCGCCATCTATATAAATTTCTTTAAACTACCGTTTTAAGCGCCAAATTTAAATTGTAAAGTATTGTTTAATTTTTTTTTAAATTTTAGTTTACTTTTACTAATCCAGTGTTAATATAATTTATTAAATTATTTTTAAAAATGTTAAATTATTAAAACACTTTGCAAAGAACAAAGATAAACGGATTTTTTTAAAATATTTTATTACAAATTGGTTCTAAATAATTGTAAGGTAATTGTATAGAAAATTGTAACAAACGAAAAAAAAACCATTGATATATATATATATATATATAAATAAAAGCGTTTAAAATCTTAAAAGTGCCATCTACATAAATTTCTCCAAACTACTTTTTTAACCGCCAAATTTAAATTGCAAGGTATGGATAAAAAATCATTTCTTTTTTAATTTTAATATAATACATGAAGGATACTTTTTGCCTAAATTGATTTATATATGAAATCATTGAAATAATATGTAAATTATTAAAACACATTTCAGAAAAACATATTTTATTACAAATTGATTCTAAATTAACATTTGTAAATGAAGGTATTGTATGGAAAGTTCTAGTTTACGAAAAGAACAATTTAAAATTGATGTTAAAGTGAAAGATCTGGAAATTTTAGAAGTGCCATCTATTTAAATTTCTACAAACTACCGTTCAACCGCCAAATTTAAACTGTAAAACATCGAAAAAGAATTATTATTTTTTTATTATTATAATGAAGGACCTTTCTTGTCTGAATTTATTAAAACCAAACTTACTTGCGTTTAACGAAAAACGCATCGGGATTTTAAATTATAAAAAAATTGGAATTAACTAGAAAAATTAGCAAAATACTCTTAGTGGTCGAGTGTTAATATAATTCGTGTTGTGTCAGTCTCTCGGTGGCTGAGTTTTTCGAATAAGGTCAATATTAGTTGGTGGCTACGTAATGTCGCGGTTTGAAGCACGTGATGTCATGTGACCGGCTCGAAACACTTCAGGGTGAAAGTGGCAAGGCAACATTATTACTATTACTAAAACCATAAATTTACTGAATGAACACGAGCATGCATCACGACTTTTAATAATAAATCGCTTCGCGCAATAAATTCCGCCTGATTACCAATCACCTGAGAATGCATCGCAATTTAAAATTAAAAAAAAAAAAACTTCCTCGTTTCTTTTCGTTTTTTTTTTTTTAATAAATAAATAAATAGCAAGGACATCCCACCCGAAAGATTTCGTTTGAATTCACAAAATAAGTTGTCGGACTTGGGTGATTTTTGATCCACTTGTAATAAAACGGAACGTAAACATAGCTGAAGTAATATCGCATTAATCTTAAGAAAACAAAAACCACTTTAATTTTAGAGCCGATTTATTTATTCGGAGATAAGGGCGTCGGTGTAAAAATAAGCGCGCGATTAAAATAGGAAGGAAACAAAGCGCCTCGTCTTCTTAATACAGCTTCCTGTTGCGCGTGACGTAAACCACACGGGGGCCTTATTGTTTACGATTTGGTAAATTTGCTCTGGGATTACGACGCTTTACGACTGTTCAATATTTGCCGAACGGGAAAAGAAAAACAATAATTAACGCGCCCGCCTGCCTCTGTGCTTTGGTGACGTCAGGCCAGATAAAATTTAATTTATAGTTTTCACGTGCTATTTTGTATGGCCTTTCTAAATAGAACGCGGATTTTCCTCGTTGTTTGCGTCAATTTTTATTCGGTGTTGTTTTTCAAGCCGGGCAAATTAAATCGGACTTGCAATGTAACTGAGGAAAAAAATCACAGATGGCGCTGCTTCAATTCGATAAATTTTCATTATACAGAAGACAAACAAACGAAATTTTTGTTTCAATTAAATAGTATTTAATAATTTTCTTTACCTATCATTGATCTTTGTAAGTACAACAGAAGTTTTCTTTGCGCCAACTTTTATAAAGCAGTTTAAATTTAGCGCGTAATGTAGGTGAAATAAAAATAAACAGATGTCGCTGCTTCAATTTTGTTGAAGTTCTATAAACAAAACATACACAGACGGCTAGCGTCATCAAATGTCAAATTCTTTCGTTTTCATTCCGACAAATGGTAGGTATTTCATAATTTTTAGGTACCATTGATAAAATACCTATTATTATTCTTAAATATGACAGAAGCGAGCTTTCCTTGAGTCATTTTTTTTCGTTTAATATTGTTTTCAATAAAGTTGGTGTAAACATACACAGATGGCGTTGCTCCGTGTACGTTGTAATTTGATAAATAGCATTTAAATTTGAGAAATAGTATTAAAAAAAAAAAGTATTTTTCACATGCTATTGGTCGTTTGTTGTTATGCGGCAAGAGTTTTCCTTACATATTTTTTTTTAATGTCGCTTTGGCGCGTAATGTAGATGAAGAACGAAGAGAATAGATGGCGCTGCTTTATTTGTTTTATTTGCTTTTATTTTTAATCAAACGTCGAACTTAATAAATCTTTTCTTTTTTAATTCAATGAGTTGTGTTTAAGAAAACATTATTTTCACACGCCATCTGTTGTTGTTCTTTATAAGTACGGCAAGAGTTTTCCTTGATTTAATTTCTTGTTGAACGTCGTTTTCAAACGAAACGGTTTAAATTTGGCGCCGCGTAATGCAGATGAAGTATAAAACAACAGATGGCACTGCTTTATTTTCGTAAAAAAATTGAGAAAAATGTACACTATTGATCGTTTGTTATTCATTTTTTTTAAATACGATAAGAGTTTTCCTTGTATAATTTTTTGAATGTCGCTTTTAAACGACACTGTTCAAATTTGGCGGGTAATGTAGATGAAGAGCAAGAGAATAGATGGCGCTGCTTTATTTGTTTTATTTGCTTTTATTTTCGTTGAGAAAAAAAATACGCAAATAACGTCGGCAACTTCATTTTTGTTTAGGAAAAAATACTCACATGACGTCGGCAACTTTCATGTTTAAAAGAAATAGACTTTCTGTCTTTGTCAAATTCGATCGAAATAGTACATATCCAACAAAGCATTATTTTCACGTGTTTACTTTACGTGTGAATTCGTTATAAAAATATACAGATGGCGCTGCTTCGAATTTATCAATATCAATATCGATTAACCAAACGTCAAACTTAATAAATCTTTTCTTTTTCAATTCAATGAATTGTGTTTAAAACAAAATATTATTTTCACGCGCCATCTGTCGTTGTTCTTTCTAAGCGCGGCAAGAGTTTTCCTTGATTTCCTGTTGAACGTCATTTTTAGAAGAAACGGTTTCAATTTGGCGCCGCGTAATGAAGATGAAGTATAAAACAACAGATGGCACTGCTTCAGTTTCGTTAAAAATTTACACTGTTCATCGTTTGTCATTAATTTTTTTTTTTAATATGAAAGAGTTTTCCTTGTGTATTCTAAGTGCATTCGCAAATCTTGTTTACAAAAAAAAAAGAAACAATTTAAGATCGTTTTATTACAAATTGATTCTAAATAATTGTTAAACTATAGCTTAGAAAATTCTTGTTTACTAAAAACAAAAAAAAAACAATTGAAATCGTGTTGTAACGCTATAAATTGAAGCATTGAAAATCTTAAAAGTGTCATCTATACGCATTTCTTTAAACTACCGTTTTAAGCGCCAAATTTAAATTAATCGACTAAAAACTATTATTTTTTATTTAATTTTGGTAATACCTGACGTATACTTTCTTGTATTGTATGAGAAAATCTGGTTTATGAAGGGAAAAAAAAACAATTGAAGATCGTTTTATTACAAATTGATTCGAAATGACTGTAAATGTAAAGAAATTACAAATGGAAAACAAGAAGCAAAATAAGGTAAAAGGAAAATTCTTTCTTACGAAAAAGAAAACAATTGAAAATCGAGTTATAAATTAAACTGTACTTAAAAGTGTAAAAAGTAAAAATCTATATAAGTTTCTTCAAACTGCCGTTTTAAGCGCCAAATTTAAATTAATTGCAAAGTGTCGACTAAAAATTATTATTTTTTATTTAGTTTTGGTAATACTTTTTTGTATTAATTTAACTTGAAGGCTTCCGTGGCCGTCGTCCATTGTTGAATTCTTGGCTTCCGGTTGGAACCAACTGCTGTTGGTGGTGATGCTGCTACTGCTGCTGCTGTTGGTCTTGCTGCGTTTGTCGTTGAGACAACGACAAACGCGAAGCAGCATCAGTTGCAGCATCACCACCAACAGCAGCCCCGAAGAAGTTCTTCTGCAACGGAAACGTCGGCAGTGAAGAAATCCCAGTCACGCGGTTCCAACCGGAAGGATTTCAAGAAATTCACTTACCACTCAATAAATAGTTTGTGAGAAAATGTACAGATGGCGCCACTGAAACTTCGCCAGAATTTTATAAAGAATTTAACATTAAATACAATTTCACCAGGTACATATGATCTATAATTTTGATCTCGATCGATCTCGCGAGCTAAATATTTTTGTAGTTTGAAAATAATTTCGGAAATTGTTCCAATTAAATTTTTGAAGCAGTTCGAGGAAAATTACAGAGATGACGCTATGAAAATCAACTCTTTAATGCGATTTCAAAAACTTCACTTATTGTTAGTCAGTTCTTATTTAAAAAAAAAAGTATAGATGGCGCCACTAAATCTTCGGTATAATATGAAAAAAAAAAAAAATCTTTAGTGCACAGTTTGCGAAAAACTGCATAGATGGCGCCACTGAAACTTCGCCGTAATTTGAGAAAAGTATTTGCAATTTTATCAAGAAAGAAACAAAAGAAACCCCTTAAACGTTTCTCAATTGACTTTTTAAATAAAATTTAAAAGCACATGAACAAAGGGAAAAACAAAAGACGATCGATCTATTTGGAAGAATGAGATGGGGAAAAAATCTCTGTTTTTTCTATTATTTCCAAAAAAAAGGGCAACCTTTTGTTTTCTTTTTGTGTTTAGTTTGTTTTGAACAAGTTCAAAAATCAATTTTTCCATTTGTGTACTTTCTCTTTCTTCTATCTTCAGATTTCAGTTTCGAAAACAAAAAAAAAAAAAACAAAAACAAAAGACAATCGAATTCGTTAAAGAAATGAAGAGGAATCTGAACAAAAAAAGACTATTACTCTCGATCAATTGTTTCTGTTTATGTTCGAATGCCTTTTGATTTTGACTATTATTTCCAAAAAAAAAGCAAATCATAATTTATTGTTCCTATTATTTAAAAAAATTCATCTTATGTTTTTTCTTTGTATTTATTTTCTTTTCTCTCTCCTTGTTCAAACTTGTTCTTATTTAAAAAAAAAGTATAGATGGCGCCACTAAATCTTCGGTATATGAAAAAAAAAATTAATCTTCAATGCAATTTTATCAATTATTATTATTATTATTGTTTTTAGCGACTGAAACTTCAACATAATTAAAAAAACATTAATATTAAAGTACGTATCATCTTGATCTTGACCTTGCGAGTTAATGATTTTTGAGTCGATGTTTAAAATTATATTTTGAAAATTATTTTACGAATTGAGTCAATTAATTTGTGAAACAGAGAAAAATTCCATATATTACATTTTTTGTAACTGAATTGAAAACGAGTTCGCAATCGTCACTGTTAGCGAAAAATTGTATAGATGGCGCCACTGAAACTTCGCCGTAATTTGAGAAAAATATTTGCAATTTATCAAAAACAATCTCGCTCTCGACGTTGCGAGCGTTATCATCACATATTAGCTATTTTTATAATTTTCATCAAAGAACGTCGCTAATAATAGAACCCCGTTCATTTTTAGCGCTTCTTAATTCGACTTCGTATCTTCATCTGCCTTGTCTGATCGATCTGTATCTGGCTGTTTGTCTCGAAATTGACGCCTCGAATCGCAACGCAATTGTCGTAATCTTAATCTGGACGGTAACTGAAGCAATAATCACAATAACCCAATTTACAAGTGCTAATTCGCTTGCTGCGAGTTTATGAATGAGTTCGCGCGGATATTTACAGAGTTCATCATCAAACCATGAATGAAACGGAACCGATGTAAATAAACGCAAGAAAGTGGAAGAGTTTTCCGTCACGTTCCTGAAAAAGAAACTTCAAATTTGGCGCTTTATGAAGCTGAAAAAAAATCACATAGATGGAGACACTTTAAATTTTAATTAAAATTAAGAGATTTAACAATTCAATGTACAGTAACCAACTCCCAATCTGCTTAAATTTGAAGCTTGATGTAAATTTCCATTAGTTCAGAAAGGATTACATAGATGGCGTTGTCATATTTTTATTTAGATTTCTGCTAGTTTCATTTTCTCAATTACTTTTAATTTACTGCCAACACGTAAACAAAAAGATTTTTTTTTTATTAAGGCTGACGATTCCGAGAGATGCGCCATCGAACGAAACCACCGCACAGTTTGCACCGCCCCCAAAATCCCTTCTGTCGAAGAGAAGTGACGAGACAAAGCCGACCATGAAGTCGCCCAATAACGTTTCCTCCAACGAGGACATCATCAAAGCCCAAACGATAGAATTCACATCCGACGCCGCCACCTTGATCAAAACAACCACCACCACGGGATCCCCCAGGACCACGGTTCAAATTCCGCACGCGACGAGCGACACCACCACAAGGGAATCCCCCAGGACCACAGTTCAAATTCCGCACGCGATAAGCGACACCACCACAAGGGAATCCCCAAGGACCACGGTTCAAATTCCGCACGCGATGGTGGACATCACCACAAAGGAATCTCCCAGAACCTCAGTTGATTGGACAACGCAAGAAACGCTGACAACCACTACGGCCTTCCCCATCGCCACGCCCGGAGATAATTCTGGAATGAAGGAGGGCGAGTGTCCCTCGATCCTAGGAAACCTGGACATGCTCACCCAAAACCAGTTTTCCTCAATTTTAACGCACGATTGCCGTTACGATAAGTTAACGAAGCCCTTCACGCACGACCCCTTGAACGTCACCCTTCAACTCGACATCGGACACATCGAGGCGGTCGAACAACTCGTAAGTCCACCCTCAAATCTTCCCCTAATACAATGACGTAGTTGATTTTTGCAGCAATTCAAAATGCACATGCTCATTCAGTATCGCTACGTGGACCATCGTCTGAACTACCAGAAGATTTCCACGCAAAGAGGGATCATGGTGGGTGAGGATCTGTTGAGGAGCAAGATCTGGATTCCGCATATCATCCTCTCGAATGAAAGGGACACTACCATCATGGGGCTCGAGGGGAAAGACGTTTTCGTTTCGATTTCGCCTCAAGGTGAGGTCATCTACTCGTACAGGATGACCGCTCAGATTTACTGTTGGATGGATTTGAAGAAGTTTCCGTTCGACGAGCAGGTCTGCGACATCCACTTCAAAAGTTGTAAGTTACAATCTACTAACTGAATTTAGTTAAAATGCAATATTGTAATGTCAGAAATCCACTCTGTGTCTCATTATTTTTAAGCCAGCTTGTATAATAAAGGCGCGATGCGTGATGCAACTGAACTACTCAAAGTAGGGTGTGAATGTCACGTGACAGTATTTTATATACGATGAGAGAATAGTTTAAATTTTTTTAATTGTAAAATACGTGACATTGTCAGAAAGAATATACAGAGTGGTGATAAAGTCCCGTACAGCGTCATAATTTGTTTATTTTTTCAAGTCCTGAAACGATCAAAATCTATATGAAGAAAAAATTGGGGTTGCTGTTTAAAAAAACGTCACGACGGAAAAACAAATGCCAATCGAGAAAATACTTTTGCATAAAGTCTCGTTAAAAAAATATGTTCGTTTGTTTTTTGTTTTTGACTGTTTAATTGTTTTTTTTTCTTCTATTATTTCAAAAAAGCGGTTAAATTATCTTTTGTTTTTTATTGTATTTATTTTCTTTTTTCTTTCCTTGTTCAAAAATCAATTTTTCCTTTCCATTTGTGTTTTCCGTTTCGAAAACAAAAAAAAAAACAGAAAAAAAGGTTAAAAAAAATTGCTCGTTTGAAATTCATTGCTGTAAATAAAATTAAAAAATTAAAGACAAAAACAAAAGACGATCGAGTTATTTCAAAAGACTCGGAAAAACGTCTCAAAAAGAAAATCAGCAAAATAATTTCTGATTTGGGAATCCTTGGGTGAGAATGAAACAAAAACAAAAGACGGTCGAAGACAGAGGAGACACGAATATTAACGGTGACAGAAAAACAATGATCAGAAAGTCAGTTTTTGTTGAAACAAAAGAAACCTTCAAGCGTTTCTCGAATGACTTGTTAAATAAAATTTAAAAGCGCACGAACAAGAGGAAAAACAAAAGACGATCGATTTATTTGGAAGAATGATGAAATGAGGAAAAAAATCTCTGTTTTTTTCTATTATTTCCAAAAGAAAAGAACAATTAAATCCTCTTTTGTTTAACTTGCATTGACATTTTTGTTTCAAAAATCAAATTTTCCATTTGTGTACTCTCTCTTTCTTCTATTTTCGGTTTTCCGTTTCGAAAACAAGAGAAAAAAAAAAACAAAAACGAAAGAAAATCGAATTCTTTAAGGAAATGAAGAGGAATCTGAATAAAAAAGACTATTACTCTCTATCAACTGTTTCTGTTTATGATCGAATGTCTTTTGTTTTGACTGTTTAATCGTTTTTTTTTTCTATTATTTCAAAAAGAAAGCGGTTAAATCATCTTTTGTTTTTTATTGTATTTATTTTCTTTTTTCTTTCCTTGTTCCAACTTGCTTTGACATTTTTCTTTCAAAAATCAATTTTTCCTTTCCATTTGTGTATTTCTTCTTTATTCTATTTTTAGTTTTCCGTTTCGAAAACAAAAACAAAAAAAACGAAACAAAAACAAAAGACGATCGAATTCTTTAAAGAAATGTAAAAGAACCCGAACAGAAAAAAAAAACTCTCAATCAATTGTTTCTGTTTATGTTCGAGTGACTTTTGCTTTTGATTAATTAATCATTTTTTTCCTATTCTTTACAAAAAAAACCCTTTTGTTTTTTTTTGTATTTATTTTCTTATTTCTTTCCTTGTCCAAATTTGCTTTGGCATTTTTCTTTGAAAAATCAATTTCTTCTCCTTTTTATTTTTAGTTTTTCTTTTGGAAACCAAAAAACGAAAGACAATCGAATTCTTTAAAGGAAATAGAAAAGAACTTGAACAAAGAGGTAGAAAAGAAAAACAGTTGGTTGAACGAAGACAGAAAGAAGGAACATTTGATTTAAAAAAAGTCGCGTCTGAAGAATTAGGCTGCAATTAAAATTAAAAAAAAAACGGAAAACATTTGTGAAGATATTTGCGAAAAACGCAAACAAAAGACGATCGAATTTCTAGAAAACAAAAAGAATTCTTTTCAATCGTTTCATTGGAAAAAGAAACTATCAAATTATTTGAAATCGACGAAGAAAATAGCTTTCAATGTTAAACGTAGAAAAACGAAGACAAAGTAAAACAAAAGACAGTCGAATTTCTTTTCTCCATTATTTCCAAAAAACAATCAAGTCATCTTTTGTTTTTTTATTTATTCCTCTCTTTGTTTGCTTGTATCATTCTAAATCTAAATTAACTATTTAAATTAAATTAAGGGATTCGATTCTATAGAACGTTCATATAAGATTGAAATGTGTTCGATTCTTCTAGATTTCTTCATATTTGGTGTTTTAAATTTACTCTTGAATGCGAGATCATTTCAAGCGAATGATGTAATTTGATGATGATTTTAAGAAAGTGTCCTCTCAATAAAAACTATATACTTTTTAACGATTTGCTTTTGTTTTGTCAAGGACTTATTAAATAATTCTTTTTAATTTGTTTTCGTGCGCCACCCATGATTAACAGTCGAATGTTTTAGCAACTTTTTTAAAATAAGCTATCGAGCGAGAAATTCAAAACGCCTTTCAATCATTTATGAACGTTCTGTATAAGGCTCCTGGCAATTTAATTTTGATAATTTTTACGAGAGTTCCGCCGGCAATTCAAAAATATATCTTGTAGGTCATTGTTGCCAACTAACTTAATGTTTTTCCCCTTTCAATTGGCTGAAGAATTCCACAAATTTCTCAATTGGCTGAAGAATTCCACAAATTTCGCGTTAGTGAAGATATGATGATAATTTCTTTAAAAGATTCACTTATTGTTAAGAAAATCAATTATTATTTAAAGGCAAACAGAATAAGTTATTTTGAAAACTTTTGGACCATTCAATTCTATTCCTTCCACAAAGAAATTTAAGTTAGAGATGGAAATTTAAGTAATAAATGAATTATTATTAAACGGCATTGGCAACGATTTAATTTGGCACAAAACAAACGAGTCCTTATACTTCTGATTCGCCCCTGTATAAAAAGGGAGCAAGTACTTGAAAAAGAAAGCACTTGTGGAGTAGGCAACCAGACATACACCGTTGCAATATTAGTTGCGTGTCACATGCAATGAAACTTTTAAGGTCGTTGGCCACACTGCTGCTTCAATTATAAATTAATTTAATCTCCAGCTACTGTAAAGATGAGTTTTTGGACCTTTTTTTTTTATTCCAGGGACTTACAATGCGAGCGACTTACTTTTGCAATGGGACGACACAGAACCGGTCAAAGTTGCTTCGCAACTGCATTTAACCGAGTTCAGTTTGACGGATCACTGGTCTTATGCGACAGTAAATGGAGCCCCACTTGCAAAGGGGGCTTTCGGTAAGTACAAATTCTCTTTTGTGCGACCGACAACATTTGAAACCTTGCCTTTAACATTCCCAAGCGATAAGCGGACGCTAGAGGGTAGGCAACTTAAATCACTCTAGTGACCGACATTTAACAAGACCACAAGGGGGAACCCGAGTAGAAGGGGCCACTTCCCGACATTACATCCTCAATCGCACAAGACTGAAACTACTTATGGACGCAGAAGCTTTTAAATAAAATTTTTCACTCGTGTTTGCAGTTGGAAACTACAGCGTTCTAGTCTTCAAGTTTAAACTATCCAGGGAAGTCGGATACTACATAATGGACTACTTCGTCCCATCTATCATGTTGGTAATTACTTCCTGGGTGACCTTCTGGTTACAAGCGGATAACACCGCCCCGAGAGTGACTCTCGGCACATCAACCATGCTCTCGTTCATCACCCTCGCATCAGTCCAAAGCAAGAACCTACCCAAAGTCTCATACATAAAAGCGAGCGAGATCTGGTTCCTGGGGTGCACCATGTTCATCTTCGCCTCCATGACCGAGTTCGCCTTCGTCAACATTATCTGGAGGCGAACGTAAGTATTTCCGCCCACCCTTTTTTTTTCCTTGAGCCAAGTTGAAGGTGATTGCAGGAAGAAAGTCGAACTGAAGAAGGTCAACAGCAAGTACATCTTGAAATCAACGCTTACGCCGAGGTTGGCCCGGAAGGAGCTGCAGAGGAGCTGTTCGATGAAGAACTTGCACAAGTCGCACTCTTGCTCCAGCCTGGATAACAGTGGGTGTAACAAAAATCCCAGTAACGGTCCTAGTTACAACAATTATTTAACAGTGCACGTAAGTTGTTGCTACGGAATCTATTGGTGCTTGTGAGGGATGACCTATTTCTTTCAGAGCTTCGCAAACATTCCCACGATTACGACCCAAAGCGAAGAAGACTTGATCGCACATAATAAACAAAGCGACACGACGATCAACATTCCCCCAACGCTCCAAGAGAGCGACGAAAATCAAAACTTGATGGCCCAGAAGTGGACGACGATGACCCCCCAGGAAATAGCTAACTGGATCGATAAGAGAGCGAGGATCGTATTCCCGTTGGCCTTCTTGGCCTTCAACATTTTATACTGGACGTTCGTCTACAGCCTTTAAAAGCTCGAGGGCTCGAGCCTTCCGTTTCTTCCTTGTGCCATCAACCGTTTAGCCCCGAGCGTGAGAGTTTTGGGGGCGAGGCGCGCCTTTCCCGCGTTATAACTGTTTGTGATTTTTAGATTTTAGGACGACCTTAGAGGCTAGCAAGATGTACTTAACAATGCATTTATTTTGTCTTCTGCCAAAGAAAAAAAGATATAATACAATGATTTTTGGTAAACATGTGCGTCATTATTAATTAGTTACATCCCAACATCCTTGGTTTCCTCGTTTAATGCATTCTCACTCACAGATCTTCTTATAGAATCGCTGAAATGAATAAGGTGGTTTGATGATTATTAATAAGAAAAAAAGTCCAAGTGATTACCTGGAAGGTACATTTGATATGCGTGTGGGGGGGCTTGGAGGTAAAGGAGGAAGCCTCATGCCAATCCCTGGCCTCGAAACGGGATGCCCCATGACCCTATCGACACTGGGGTCGTTCAAAGGAGGTAAGGGGTCTTGATCCGACTCGGCGGAGGAAGGTGGGGAATGTCCGCTCGCTTCACTTCCGCTTAACTCAGACGTGGAGGTCGCCCTCCGAAATATCGGATCGCTGTATCTAAAATGAATAATCGGTCGCTTGAATCTTATGTCCGCATTCATAGTGCTTCCTTCAATAAGGGACCGCTTAGAGTGAGTACTGTCATAATACACTTGCCTTCCAATCCCATTCTAAGGGTTCTCACATTGAAGGAAACCTCAAGGAAACACTATGAATACGGACATTATGGATTGACTGCTCACAGATTATCGCCATCTCATTTTAACCTCTTGTAATAACAGGGGATGGGGTGCTTTGGAGCAGTCAATCGAAAACGCTTTCAAAGACGATCGACTTACATCTTACTTATGGGAGGAAGTTTATCTGGGGTGACCATCGATGATGGGTTGTAGTCGGCGTAAGTCGACGCGTGGATTTCTTGCTGGTAGATCTGGTAGAGTTCTTGCAAATCCGGTGGAAGTTTTATCTTGTTTTCTGCACGAAAACAACAAAATTATTTCCAGAAAAAAAATCTGAAAGGGAAGAGGTACCTTCGATTAAAAGTCTTTGCCTTGTGATGATCTCTTCACACAGTTGCCTCTGCCTGTCGTACCTCAGTATGACCAGATCTCTTCTTCTCAGCTCGTGTTGCCTCACCAGTCTCTCGGATTGGAGCGCCATCTTGTCCGCTTCCAGTTCGTGTACGCGACACATTAGTGCTAGTATTTCTCTTTCGTCATCTGATGACAGGAGGTCGGGTAGTTTCTGCCAAAGAAGCTTTTTTTCATGAGTTCGTAGGTGTAAGTGGTTTTTGGCGCCATGGGTGGCGTTCACATAAGGAAAACAAAATGAAATTTCTGCTCACTCTCTAAATTACTGTAAACTCCAGAATATTTGAAAGCGCGCATGGTTTCAACATAAATATTCTCAAGCGATAAGGGGGCATGAAGGACACCGAACCGTTTGAGTCAATAGGTTCTTTAGATATATACATATATAGCAAACGCGATAAAGAGCCTTCATTTGTGTAAACAAATTTCTAAAAACTCTCCCTAAGAGAGATAAGGGTTAATTTCGATACACCAAAATAAATTAATTCGCGATAACAAACCCCTGAGTACGTGAGAACAAGAATCGGCACCCATACGCGGTGAGAACGATCGGTCAAAATTGATTAAGATTAGCATTAAACGTAGGCAAATTAAGTCGCTCCGGTGACCTTAAATGAACTAATCCGAAAGAGGATCCCACGAGAGGGTAGCGTCTCACGGGGAGAATTTATTTAAAAAAATCGCGCCAAATGTTAAAAATCCCTAGAAAGAGGATTAACCATCCCATCTGGCAGCGTCGTACCGGACGTGTTCCAATGTAATTCCAGTTGCCTCTCCAGAAGCAGATTCCACCACCAGCACCAGATAGCCAACACGACGAAAATCAAGTCGACGCTGACGAGTACTATACCGGGAGGCATTCAGCGAAACCAGGATGGCGTACGACATTCTAAGAACTTCATCACCATTACTGCCGTCACCTCCACGGAAAGAGAGATTAACTCTCCCATCTAGCAGCGTCGTACGGGTTATGTTCCAATGTTATTCCAGTCGTCTCTCCAGAAGCGAATTCCACCACCACCACCAGATAGTCAACACGAGGGAAATCAAGTCACCGCCGCCGGGCACTATACCGGGAAGCATTCAGCGAGATCAGGAGGGCGTAAACAATGTAAACAATGCGGTTCTTCAAGGAAAGGAAATTCCAAATTAAATAAAGTTTGCCTAACCCTCGTCAGCATCGAACGTTCCATTCTGAAATCAATGACATTGAACATTTTTTCTACCTTTGATTGCCCGCTATTAATTTCTTCCTTGTCTGAAATAAATTTGTGAAACCTTTCCCCGTATGAGCCGGACTTAAAGTCTTGATGTGGTTGCAAGAGAGAGGTCTCTGCTACGAGAGATTCTACAAATCCCTGAGAGAAAGAGCTGCTGAGGCCCCATCCCGACCCCCGCACGTGGATGCTTTCTAATACACCCTATTAAGGCGTACCTTGTGTTTTATTCACCCAAAAGAATCTCCCTCCGATTACTTAATTACTTATTAAATGGTCACGTGATTTAATTAAACATAAAAGGATCCGGAACTCCAATAAACTCCGATGGTGACAGTGAACGCATTTACTTTAATTTTCTCTTAAGTTTGTCTTGCTTAATTAAATTTCTTTATAAATCACACTATCACAGTGAGAAGAGTTAATTACGGCAAAAGACTGACTTCAGCTTTCACCCCCCACGGCCCTGCCTTACAGACGCAACATTCATCCACACGTATTGGAGGGTGACCGGACGGAATACTTACATACAGACCTGGAGAGTAGGCAACTTAAGTTACTCTGGTGACCGAATTTAACAAGACCCCAAGGGGGGTTGCGATTAGAGGGCGCCGCTTCCCGGGAGAGTTGTTGCGAAACTCTATTCAAGTCCCCTCTTGGCTCTTGAAAGTTGCTTATCCTCGTGTTGGCTTTATACCTCAAAAGCAGGCGTACCAACTCAGTCTTTCAACGGCGTAAAACGTCGTCCTAACTTCTGGTCTTTGAAATTGGGGTCTTGCTGTCCAGTAACATCCTTCCTGTTACGTTCAAGTGTGGCCAACATCAAAGACGTTAAGTCCACAAAATTCAGCAGTCGAATCGCGTGCACTCGAGAAAAAAATTGGAACTCTTTTTCTTCAACGGAGTTTCTCTCTTAGCGGCGGGAAATTCAAATTAAACAAACGTTCAATCAAGCGGTACAACTTTCTTTTAATTAGTTAGTTTTGTTTTTTTTTAGAGGAAGGAAGTGAAAGGCGAAAGCAAAAGTGAATAAATGCCTGCCTTTTTTTTGAAATCAACTATATTTCTTCTTTGAGTATTGTCTGAAAATGCTGGTGAGTAATTACGAAGTGCATTTCTTTTTCTTCTTTATTATTAAATGAGCCTGTTTTAGTTCACCAATTTATTTTTACTCTTCTGTGTGATCGGTTTAAAATCTAATGCAGTTGTTTTTGTTTCACTATTATTCAATTTCTTTTTAAATTATAATGTACTTGGTTTTCTTTTGTTTGCCTTTGTCGTTTTTTATTCTTATTTACTTTTTAACTGCATTTTGTTTTTGTTTTTTTGAATGCAATTGTTTATAAGTTTTTCTTTGTTTTAACTACTTACATTTATTATTTGTTTTTTTAAGGTCACGTTTTAGATTAATTTTTATTTTTTGTCAATTGTTTTTTAAATAAATTTTTATCTTTAATATTTAACTTTTATTTTTATTATTATTATTTTCAAATTATAATCCACGTGTTTTTTTTGCTTGTTTTTATTTCGCTTTATTTTTTTGTTTGCTTTTTAACTGCCTTTTAAGTTTTTTTTTAATTTCTTTTGATTGTCTTTGATTGTTTTTTTACTGCTTTTTAATGTTTTCGATTTAATTGCTTTTATTTTTCAACCAATTTTTTAAATAATTCTTCTGTTTGTTTTTATGGCGTCTTTTGTTTTTGTTTACTTTTATAACTGCCTCTTAAATTTTTGTTTTTTTTTAATGGGATTTTCGATATTAAATTTTTTTCTTAAATTACAATCCACTTGGTTTTCTTTTGTTTTAGTCATTTTTTGTTTTTGTTTACTTTTCAACTGCATTTTATGATTTGCTTTTTTTCGAATGCAATTTTTTATTTTTATTCATTTTTTAAATTTCTAATTCGTTTATTTTTTATAATTTTTTCTTCGTTTTTTCGACCGCGACACAATACACCTTTTTTTATATTAAAAATTCCCGCTCTTTTCGTCAACGCTCCCAGGAAATGACGGGGTCTTGCCAGAATAAACCCCCCCTTATTTAAAAAAAAATCGCACCAAATGTTAAAAAATTTCTACAAAGAGGGATTAACCATCCCATCTGGCAGCGCCGTACCGGACGTGTTCCGATGTAGTTCCAGTTGTCCCTCCAGAAGCGGATTCCACCACCAGCACCAGACAGCCAACACGACGGAAATCAGGTCGCCGCCGCCGAGCACTATACCGGGAGGCGTTCAGCGAAATCAGGACGGCGTACGACATTCCAAGAGCTTTGTCACCATTGTCGCCGTCACCTCCACAGAAAGAGGGATTAACTCTCCCATCTAGCGGCGTCGCATGGGTTGTGTTCCAATGTTATTCCAGTCGTCTCTCCAGAACCGGATTCCACCACCAGCACCAGATAGCCAACACGATGGAAATCAAGTCGTCGCCGCCAGGCAGTATACCGGAAGGCATTCAACGAGATCAGGACGGCGTACGATATTCCAAGAGCTTTGTCACCATTGTCGCCGTCACCTCCACAGAAAGAGGGATTAACTCTCCCATCTGGCAGCGTCGCATCGGATGTGTTTCAATGCTGTTCCAGTCGTCTCTTCAGAAGCGGATTCCACCACCGGCACCACATAACCAACACGTCGGAAATGAAGTCGCCGACGCCGGGCAGTATACCGGGAGCCATTCAGCGAGATCAGGACGGCGTACGACATTCCAAGAGCTTCGTCACCTCCACGGAAAGAGGGATTAACTTTCCCATCTGGCATCGTTGTACCGATTGTGTTCCAATGTTGTTCCAGTCGTCTCTCCAGAAGCAGATTCCACCACTAGCACCAGATAGCCAACACGATGGAAATCAAGTCGCCGCGGCCGGGCATTATACCGGGAGGCATTCAGCGAGATCAGGTCGGCGTTCGACATTTCAAGAGCTTCGTCACCATTGCTGCCGTCACCTCCACGGGCATCTACGACATCGAGATCGGATCAGACCAGCCGACTGCAAAATCGGAAACGACACTCGCCTACTACACCACGACGCCCAGGACCCAGGACCGAAGCGAATCAACTAATACCACTCTGGGAAGGTCGCAACGACCAACTAACCGGTTGATTCCGCTGGACATCCTCGCAACGGAATATCGTCACGTTCTACGAAGCGCTGTTCATCCCAGGGAACCACGGCTTTACTTGGTCCGCCTAAACGAGGAGGTCGCACTTCGTAACGTCGAGTTATAATTATTCTCCCAACCTGTATATATATGTCATAAATATAGCATTTGGTTGTAGACCCAAACTTTTGACCACAAAGGGGATTTACGCCCACCGTCCAACCGCCACACTCAATTATTGTCCTTAACCTTTTAATTTTGGGTATTTTTTGCATTTTTAATTCACTTTTTACATCTTTTGAGTCCAAGAACTACGTTCTTCGATAAGAATTAAATAAATGAGGGTAATTCGCTTTAGTAAACGTACAAACGGTTCGGTGCCCTTAAATCTCCACAGTAAGCAAGGTTATTTATAGGGTAACTTTTTATTTTTCACCCCCAACGATCCTACCTACAACACAATGATAATTTCATAACAGAACACTGGCGACCACATCTCGTTTAATTTTCTCAAAGCGCAATTTTCCGTACTTACATCTTCTAGAGAAACCCCCCGTTGTCGGCAAGCTTCCAATTTCTGCTCGATGTGCATCCTAAGCTCCGACCATCTTTCCTGCTCTCTTTCAATATCCGCGAGCTCACCCCAAGCTTGCTGGACCGCCAGTTCTCCTTCCGCATCCCCATCAACATCGGAAGTGTCTTCAAAGTCATTATCTGCCGATCGCGAACTAGTTGCAGTCGCCGTGTGTTTTCGCCTGCAAAATTAAATTCTTACGTTCGGACCCAACAAAAAAAAAAATTGGTACCTTATGGTTTGTTGAGTTTGCGCCCTTGATCTCAACCCATTATTTTTATACAGCTTATTATTTCGCGACTCCCAATGCGATATGATCAAGTGCTGACGCTCCGCTTCCATCCCCAAGCCCAACAAATGAGAGTCGATCTCCATCAACTTCCTCCTAAGCTTCATTTGGGTCTTGAAGGTCTCCACGATTTGCTCGCGCAGATTTTTAACCTCGTTGCTGCGCTGCTCCGCGTTCAACTTTCGTATGTCAGCTGAACGAGGTCTATCCTCGGTCATCTTCTGCTGCAGCCTCTGGATCTCCTCCCTCAACTCGTTGATGACCGTCTGGTATTGAGTCACGTGGTACGACACGTCGAAAATATTCCTTTCGACTTTGTTCGAGATGTTGTTGGCCCTATCCGCATAGATCAGCGTGTTCCTGGATTCGTCCTTCTGGTTCGAAGCTGGCGAAACGTGGGCGATCATGACCGTACGGCAGTTACCACTCAGGGCCTCTTTGAGTAAACGCGTCAGCTTCGAATCCCTGTAGTTCACGTAGCGGGCGCCGCCGCTGAGGGCGTTGATGCAATTCCCTAGGGCTAAGAGCGATCGGTTTATGTGCGCCCCCTCCAGCAGTCGCTTGCCCCGATTTTTCGTCTTGTTCGCCCTCTCCGACCCGGCCAGGTCTATCATGAAGAGCCGGCCCTGTTTTATGCGCATCCGAAGGTAATCCTTTTTGTCTATGGGGATCGTATGGCGGACGGTGACGCTGAGGAGGGCGTGGCTTCTCGACGACGTCTTGTTCATGGCCGTTGGCTCGACGGTGCGGGCCTTGTTGCCCTTTTGAAGCAAAACCATGACCTGAGTGTGCAAACCAATTAGAACGAGGGAATCGAGGGGGCGGGAGGACGAGGTTTCACCTCATTGGTTGACATGGTCGATATTTCTGATAGGCCGGCGACCTGTATGTTTCTGCCTCTGGAGTCTTCTCTAAGCTCTAGATATCCCGATGAAGGGTTCAGTAAGTCGCGGATTTGTTCGTTGTATAGTTCTAAGTAGGACATAGTCACCTGGAAGATATTTATATAGAGAACTGCATAATTTGAGAAGAACCTGTCATGTGAGAGATGGGAGATTTCTATTGAAGCAAAAAAAAACTTTTGGTGTGATCCTTGTATCAAATTTTTTTTTTTTATTTTTTATCAACTTTTGCCTTAGAATTTAGATGGCGTGTCTTGGCTTTACTGTGAAGCAGCATCAAGGAGTGCAATGAACGTAATTTTTACTTAAACTAAGACGTGCCGTCCAGATTTCATGGCAAGTGTATAAGTGTTAATGGGGATAATGGGTGTCAAGGTAGCTTTTCCGTTGATAAAATTTTAAAGTGCAATTAACCTAAGTGCTTAATGGCATGTGAGCATGGCACCTACCGAATATTGATCCTCTTTGCCCTTGACTGCGTTGAACAGATCGTTCAAAGCCCTGATCATTATCCCTGGTTCTAGTGGGTCACCGACCATCGTGTGGGTTTTTCCCGCGCCGGTTGCACCGTACGCGAAAACTGTGGCATTATAACTAGGATAAAAGAAGAACGATATTTAAAATGTGTACATGTTTTTCAACCCCCGAAAAAAGAAAAAGAAATGCAAATACGAAATCTCCTCAAAGCTTACTCAAGACAAATTAACAAAAACTAAATCAAATCTAAAATGTAATTATGTGTAAATTGGCAACACTGTTTCATACCCGGGAAATATACCGAAGTAGGCGTGGCTTTTTATAATTCAGCCGCTTATCTCGTGGCTCCGCCTTTTTTCAAGTTTCGATGAAACAATCGGTATATGTATGATATTCAATTGCCTGTAACATGTATCTACATGCGGATGAAACTCAATTTTATTGATAATTTGTTTCACTTTCTGCAGAAGCGCTAAAATTTTGGTTGGTATCGTAATTAAATCGATCATAACAGCACACGTACATACGTGTTAACTATTTGGTGGTGCAGCTAATTTCCTATAAATAAATAAATTACGCTGCGACTGCAAAATGGTTCGTGACCAAACCTAATCGAGGGCGATGTATTATTATTTATGCGTCCGGGGCGCGCACGTCACTTTTAAAAACTTGCTAATTAACATCAAGTCACCTTCCTTTAATGAACGTCATTTCGAATAATAAAAGAAGCCATTAGAGTTAGAGGTAAGCGTGATTAATGTGCCTGTCCAAGGAAATTCGTTTAGTTTAAATGGAAAGATAAACAGAACTATGTAGAAGCAATTGTTTTTTTTTTAAAAAAGGAAAGTTAGTATGTAAAAAAAATCGAAATATGTAGTTCAAGTTTATTACCGTTGTCATCATCATTATAATCATTATCTTTGTCTCTCAATTATGTAATTATGTCGTTATGATGCGTTGTAGATCGCCTGTACACGTTCAGACATGGTTGTGGTTATGCTCGATATTCCAATCGTCTGGATTACACGTTCAGACATGCTTGTGGTCATGCTCGATATTCCAATCATCTGGATTGCGTTCAGAAATCATTAACATGGCACGTCTTGAGTGTGCGCCTATATGCACTCGTGCATAGGAGACGTAATTAATTTCTTAACGATTTTTTGAAAATAACGATTCCCGAAGGACAACAAAACAACCAGCATTCGACAAAACAGCGTTTGATAGTTGACAGTTTGAAATTTTGAAAGGTCTAATCGAAAATCAACAAGACAGAGTTTGACAGTTGAAAGTTTGAAACCACTGTGAGAGGTCTCTATGACGTTTGAAATCATATATACGAGGTGCCCATTTTTAAACGTGACCCTTTAAGATTTTGGAAAAAGCAACCCATCAAACAAATCAGAAAAACAGAAGTAGAATGGGTTGCCCAGTTCCTACTTTTATGGCGTCATTTAAAATGGGCACCGGTAGCTCGGTAGGTAGATCTTGCAGGTGCTAGACTTATTTGACCACCAGATCCTCTTCATTTTCCTTTAACCACCTCGATTCTTCTTATTTGCTATTTACATTTTTGTTTTGTACAATCCCTTCCTCAATCTTCAAGCACTAGGTTTCTTTTAACCACTAGTTCTCATCTCTTCCGCTCTGGTTTTCCATTTCTCTACTACAATCGTATCCAGAGCCTCTTCACCTTCACACAACCAATTCTTCCCCCCTTTTTCTCTTCTTCTTTCTTTTTATCTTAGATTCCTTTCGGCAAGTTTGTCTGTGTGTTCCAAACATCTAAGGCTTGGGCTTGATTTACCATCAAGCTCAATTCTCATCTACAGTTTGCATTAGATCTCCATTTCTTTACTCCTATCGCTTCCAGATCCCTTTGCCTTCCCCTAATCGTCTCTTCTCTTCTATTTCCCTTCTTATTTTATATTAAAAATGTGTTTTCTCGTCGACTCCCTTCCGCAAGTCTCTCTATAAGTTCCAAGACATCTTCTTTTGTTGAAGCCTTGGACTTGATTGACCATCAGAGTCAATTCCAATCTATATTTTGTTTTAGTTTTCTATTTTTTTACTCATATCGCTTCTAGATGCCCTTTGCCTTCCTCCAATCGTCTCTTCTCTTCTTTTTCCGCTCTTATTTTATATTTACGATGTGTTTTATCGCAGATTCCTTTCCGTAAGTCTTTCTATGCGTTTTCCAAACTTCTAATTCTGTTCAAACCTAGGTCTATTTGACCAACAGTTTCTTTTTTATTCTTTATTTTAGTTCAGTTGTTCATTTCCTTATTCCCGTCGCTTTCAGGTTCCCTTCGACTTCCTCCAACCAACTTTTTTCTTCTTTTACTTTCTGAGTTCCTATTTGCAATTTTCTTCTCGCAGATTCCTCTCCGAAAGTATTCCAAACCCCTTATTCTGTTCAAACCTTGGACTTGCTTGACGATTAGTTGCCATCGCCTTCTTTAGTTTGATTTAGCTCTTCAGTTTTTTCCATGTTCCTTTTGTCGTCCCCCACTAGTTTCCCTTTTTATTTTCGTCCTTCCGCCAGTGTCTATGTTTTCCAGCTATCTAATCAGTTCCTTCATTTTACTCCAGCCATCCCTTCTTTTCTTTTTTCGTTTAACTTATATTATTGGCATAGATCTCGTCCAATTCCTTACTCGTTCTCGTCCTTCAAATATCGTTCAGTTTTGCCGCTCCATATATTTTGTCTCCTTTTCTTGTTATATTAAAATCCAGGTGCTGGTTTGGTTTGATTTTCTTGACATTTGGTTTGATTCCCTTGACATTTTTTATTCACCCATCATTTCTATTGTTTTCCTTTCTTCTCTTTCACTTCTAAGTATGCGATCCTGACTTGTTATTAATCTTAACTCTCATTGTTTCTTACTTGTCCGCATGTGTTACATCTTGTCTCCTCTTACATGTAATATCTTTCTGAGAACTTACATGTTTTTGAACCATCTTCCCAATTGTTCAAACAGTTTTGGACGTTTCCCACCAGACGCTTTATATTGGCCAAACCGGTAGATATCTACGTGCCACATGTCTCTGGATGAATCCCTCAGATTTTTACTTCGTTTGAATAAGTTCTACCTTCACCGAACATCCTTTTAATAACTTGCACGACTTTGACCCATCTTCCCAATTACTCAGACAATTTTGGACCTTTCCCTTCCGACCGTTTATGTTGGTTAAACTGGCACAGATCTCTAGATGAATTCCTCAGATCTTTGCATCATTAGGGCAAACTAGATTTAGATTTTTGCTTTTACTTTCGTTTGACAGATAATGGTTTTCAATATCTCTTGGATAGTAACATGCTCCACCTTGTTGAATTCTTGGCTTCCGGTTGGAACCGCGTGTCTCGGATTTCTCTACTGCCGACGTTTCGTTCTTCGTTGCAGAAGAACTTCCTCAGGGCTGCTGCTGGTGGTGATGCTGCTGCTGTTGTTCTTGTTGCTGCTTCGCGTTAGTCGTTGAGACTGAGTAGGTAAGTCCGTTGTCGTGGTATTTATAGGAGCCGGTGGGAGCAGCGGGGTGGAACGGTGGGCGGGGCGGAACGGTATATCGGTGCGTGACGGATCGTTAATGAGATGTTTCCAAGTATTGTGAAGGTAGAAGCCATTGTCACGGTTTAGATTGTTGGGGTGTTTGAAAATTTCTATGGATTCACGGATTTTACGGTTAAAGAAATGAGATGAGCGGGCTAGGAGTTTTGTTTCTGAAAACTGGATTTGGTGGCCGGTTTCTAGTTTATGTTCAGCTAAGGCGGAACCAGTTGTTTGTAGTAGTCTGGTGCAGCGTTCATGTTCAGAAACACGAGTACTGACAGATCGTTTAGTTTCACCGATGTATACACGCCCACAGGAACACGGTATACGATATACTCCTTCGGATTGTAAGGGAATGTGGTCTTTCGTGGAGGGTAGGTAGTTTGAGAGTTTTGTCATGGGTAAATAAATGGATTTGATGTTTTGTCGTTTGAGGATTTTGCCTATTCGGTCCGTTATGGTGTGGATGTAAGGTAGGTAAGCCGTAGCAACTGGCGGTGCATCAGGTTCAGGGCGTGGTGGAATGGGGGTTCGATGACGAGCAATGGATCTTTGGATGTCGTGTTTGTTATAATTGTTGTTGAGAAGGACTTTTGTTATATGGTTTAGTTCAGTTTGGAGTGAAGAGGACTCTGATAGGGTAAAGGCACGATTAACTAGTGAGTTGATGACCGATTGTTTTTGAGAAGGATGATGGTGGGAATGTGCGTTCAGATAGCGATCAGTATGAGTTGGTTTGCGATACACAGAATGTCCTAATCTACCGTCCGAGAGGCGACTTACTAGGATATCAAGGAAAGGTAAGTGGCCGTCCTTTTCGTATTCCAAAGTGAAACGAATGTCCGGATGTTGGGAATTAAGGTGTTCAAAGAAGTTGTCCAAGGATTCCTTACCATGTGGCCAAATTGCAAAAATATCATCAACATATCTGAACCAACATTTGGGTTTGAGAGGGAAAGAAGTAAGGGCTTGTTGTTCGAAAGCCTCCATAAAGATGTTCGCTACTATTGGGGATAAAGGGGAACCCATGGCTGTTCCTGACACTTGTTCCTGACAAGTGTCAGGAACAGCCATGGGTTCCCCTTTATCCCCAATAGTAGCGAACATCTTTATGGAGGCTTTCGAACAACAAGCCCTTACTTCTTTCCCTCTCAAACCCAAATGTTGGTTCAGATATGTTGATGATATTTTTGCAATTTGGCCACATGGTAAGGAATCCTTGGACAACTTCTTTGAACACCTTAATTCCCAACATCCGGACATTCGTTTCACTTTGGAATACGAAAAGGACGGCCACTTACCTTTCCTTGATATCCTAGTAAGTCGCCTCTCGGACGGTAGATTAGGACATTCTGTGTATCGCAAACCAACTCATACTGATCGCTATCTGAACGCACATTCCCACCATCATCCTTCTCAAAAACAATCGGTCATCAACTCACTAGTTAATCGTGCCTTTACCCTATCAGAGTCCTCTTCACTCCAAACTGAACTAAACCATATAACAAAAGTCCTTCTCAACAACAATTATAACAAACACGACATCCAAAGATCCATTGCTCGTCATCGAACCCCCATTCCACCACGCCCTGAACCTGATGCACCGCCAGTTGCTACGGCTTACCTACCTTACATCCACACCATAACGGACCGAATAGGCAAAATCCTCAAACGACAAAACATCAAATCCATTTATTTACCCATGACAAAACTCTCAAACTACCTACCCTCCACGAAAGACCACATTCCCTTACAATCCGAAGGAGTATATCGTATACCGTGTTCCTGTGGGCGTGTATACATCGGTGAAACTAAACGATCTGTCAGTACTCGTGTTTCTGAACATGAACGCTGCACCAGACTACTACAAACAACTGGTTCCGCCTTAGCTGAACATAAACTAGAAACCGGCCACCAAATCCAGTTTTCAGAAACAAAACTCCTAGCCCGCTCATCTCATTTCTTTAACCGTAAAATCCGTGAATCCATAGAAATTTTCAAACACCCCAACAATCTAAACCGTGACAATGGCTTCTACCTTCACAATACTTGGAAACATCTCATTAACGATCCGTCACGCACCGATATACCGTTCCGCCCCGCCCACCGTTCCACCCCGCTGCTCCCACCGGCTCCTATAAATACCACGACAACGGACTTACCTACTCAGTCTCAACGACTAACGCGAAGCAGCAACAAGAACAACAGCAGCAGCATCACCACCAGCAGCAGCCCTGAGGAAGTTCTTCTGCAACGAAGAACGAAACGTCGGCAGTAGAGAAATCCGAGACACGCGGTTCCAACCGGAAGCCAAGAATTCAACAATGGACGACGGCCGCGGAAGCCTTCAAGTTAAATGCTCCACCTTGTTGACAATTAAGCAGTAATTTTTTTTTCTCCCGACTGTACATTCTAAATGCCCCAATTCTGAATGAAACTACCGCAAATAGCAACAATGATTAAGGTTTTTGTTCTAAATTTTGCAAGTTATAACTTGCCACTTCCTTACGTGGAACTGGCAACGATGGAAATTGACAATGTCGTCTGACAAGTGACAGTTCACAAATACTTGCGTGCGCGTATAACAAGAAAATAAATAAATCATTTGGTGTGAAGAAATGAATTATCGATTTTAATTCCTTTAATTTACTTTTGTTTGTTTAAGAAAGAGACGTGAACGGACTTAAATCGTATGGTCCTTCGAGTATCTCCGCGAGCACGTCCACGTGGATAAAACCGACTGACATGGGTGTGTTATTAAATATTTCAAGCAAGTGGCATTCGGTTGACCCATTTCTTAATTATTAAGCCGAATCGATTTTGCAGTTGAAGGAGTAATTGAGTAAATTACTAAATCAAGTGTCGATGTTTTGAAATGACCTTGGACTTCTTGGCTGAAATGCCATTATATTTATTAACTTGCGTAAATTAATTTTTGATTTATTTAGTTATTTATTTTTTTCTCTAAAAGGTTAAACAATGTACGCACCCATTGAGGACATCCTTAACTAAGCTGCTGGTGGTGACTTCATATACTTCTTCCTGGGTAGATTCCTCCCCAAAAACCACGTCAAACGAATACTGCTTGTCTGAACTCCTTTTCTGTCTGAGTATATTGTTTTTCTCGCCGTCATCTTCAAAAATTACATTCTACAAAACACACAGAAGAACGTTTTTAAATTTTTTAGAGCAAATTTCTTATTTGAAATGTATGAAAAGTAGATGTCTTACAAAAATTATTTTTTATTCTCTCTTTAACATTATATTTGCACAGTCCAGTTTCGTTTGTTCATTAATTGTTTTCATTTGTTTATTATTATGTATCAAGATAATTTTGTCATTGTTTTACATTTTCTTAAAAGATTGACTAAAAAAACAGTTACAAAACGTCCACCAAAAAAAAAAGGACAGTTGGTCTTGCTATATGCAACTAATATTGCAATGGTGTACGTCTGGTTGCCTATCCCACACAGTTTTCAAATTGTTGACACTTGTTCTTACCAAAAGTTTTAAGAATAACGTGGGTGGAAATTAAAAAAAAATATCGGTGATCTTCCTAGGGCAAAGAATGTTGAAAAAAAAATATAATAATTCGACAAAAAAAAAATAAAAGAGAAGTAGTACACGTAAAAAAATAAATTCAAACAAAATGTGAAGAAAAATAAACAAAAATAAATGGGTGACTCGTTCGAAAACAAAAGAACCGCGAAAAGTGCCAACGTAATGTGAAGAAACGAAAGACTATCGAAACAACCGGACAATTGAATGCACGATTGACGGACAGAAATCATGCGAAAGAAAGAGCGACGCTTCCTTTTTGGGCGTAGAATTAAAAACAAAAACTACACGTGAAACAAATATGAAGCGCATCATTCATATTTGTTTCACGTGTAGTTTTTGTTTTTTTTTTGTTTTTAATTCTCTAATTTAAAAGGGAGCCGGAAAACGTCGAAATGCACAATTACTTTTTTTCTGACGGTGAATTAAAGTGAAAGAAAAACAAAACTGTACATGAAACGAATATGAAACGCACCAAAAAAAAAAAAAAAAGAAAAGAAAAGAAAACCGAAAAAACAACAACGAAATACAGATTTACTTCAGCACAGAAAAAAAAGATAGACCCCAGAGAATAAACGGAAATAAAAAAAATATATATATAATAATTCGACGAAGAAACAAACGACGTCGACGTGCTAAGAATGACGAACGCCTGTACTAGAGAGTAAAACAAAAAAACAAAAAACCAACGACTACTTTATTTCGTTTAGTCTCGTCTGGCCATTATTACTTTCACTCACAAACTGAAAAAGTATAATTCGATAAAAAAAGACAATATTATTATTACTATTAATAAAATGACTGAAAATAAATGAACGTCGACTGTTCTTGGGAGCATTGTTAAAAAGAAAAAACAAAAGACTAACAACTTTTCTTTTGACGTGGAAGCGTCACTTGACATTCACCATTACGCTCTTCTTTTATTTCAATTTCATTTGATTTAATTTGACAGGTATTTGTACGGTCAATACATTGACGAGCCACCTTTTACGGTCATCCTGCATTTGTTACGATTTCCATTTTTTTAACTTACTTACTTGAACCACACGTAAATGTCACGTGATATTCATCATTTACGCTCACCCTGTATTTGCCACAATTTCCATTTTTGTTTGTTCAACTTGGTTTAATTTGACAGACATCTGACATATGTGCATCGACTTGGAAACGTCACCTGATATTCTCTTTTTACACTCACCCCGTATTTTTGACGTACGGACGAAGCACCGCTTGACCTTCACTTTTTACGTTCACTATGTATTTGCAAGGATTTCGGTCTTTTTTTCAATTTGGTTTGATGTAATTGGTATTTTTGACAAACGGGTGCCACATAGAAACATCATGTGATACTCACTTTTTACGCGCGCAACGATTTTTAAAAGTGAAAATTAAATTTACAGAACAGTGACAACAATTTCGAAGCTATAATAAGTTATTAAAAAAAATTAAATGTTTATATTTGCAAAAAAAGTCTGTTTAGAAAGTAAAAAGAAAAAATGCGGGCAACTTCTTTGTGCAGACCACGATGTCTTCTGTGGACATTTTTATTTTCACTCAAAAAAAAAAAAAAACAAAAAAAAGTGAAACAAACGACGTCGACATATTAAAAATAGAATGACCGAAAAACAATCGAATGTCAACGCGAGAATTCCTGCTCCCTTTAACTTTGTTTTCTATCTTGTTTAAGCGATGCTCAATTGTTTTTTTTTATGTCTGTAAAAACTTTGAACTTGTCCGTTTTTTTTTTGTTTTCTTTCTTACCGAAAGTTTTCCCTCGATTTCATTTTAAATTTGTTTATTTTTATTATGTTGTTTTTATTATTGCATTCTTTTTGCATTTTAGGTATGACGTTGGTTTTTTTTTATTCTCAATTGCATTTCCTGATCCTCTTTTGTTTTTCCGATTTTTATTATTTTAAATTTTGAATTCGATTTGTCGACGGTGCGATCGACGACTGAGAAATTTTTATTTCATCGGAGAAAAAAATGCGAAAGAAAAGACCGTCGAGATTAGGACAAGTTTTGATTGCAAATCTAGTCCTCTTTAATAAAGAATGATTAAAAAAAAACTCAGAAGAATTATAAATGTATTTGCGATGCATATTTTCGTGTATTCTTTTTAATATTGTCAAAGTGCCACCTATTTTCTTTACCAAAAGAAAGAGAAAAAAAAGACAAAAGACTAGCTCCTCTGTTAAACTGTTAAGTTTGTCGATTTGTCCAAAACATAGAAAACAAAAGAAAGACAAGAGTTAAAAACTCTAACTCCTTGTTGGCATACTTTTTCCATATGCAGGGTCACAACTAAAAGGATTTCCTTAAAGCATCTTTTATTTTAAAATACATTCAAAATTTTCAAATCATCATTCTTACAAATTTATTTTCTATAGCACATAAAAACAGTTTGGTTCAAAGGGGAGCGGGCCATTCTCAAATCCGCCCCTGTACTATTCATATGGTACAATTAAGAGAAACAACTTTGTTTATAGAAACTTCTTTACTTAAACTCAGCTCAGGAATAACCCATTCAGTTACACCCTGTATATTGAAATTATTTTTTATTTAATTTTAGGAATCATCCTCTATATTAACATAACGTTATGAATGTTATATATGACGGAAATATAATAAAATATTGTAGAATGAAAAATTACCTTTTTGTTAACCGCGTACAAGACCCGTTGGGATTCGTCGGGCTTCAAAGGACGAATCCTAACAGCCACCATCAGCCTTTCTTCCGCACTCTTCGCCAGCTTCTTCGACGTGTCACTATCCGAACTCGAGGGCGTATTGTTGTTGTGCGTCATTTTACCACCGCATCACTGTTTCTCCTCTTGGAGGTTTCCGCAGCGTTTGTGCATGGCGTTCCACCGTAAAACAAAACGATTTTCCCGAGACAAGCACGAGCGTGCACCGCTTGCGATCACGCAGACTTTTCCTTTCCGTCCAACGACGTCGGGACGCTGGGCTTAAATGGCAACGCGATGGTCAGTTAGTTTACTGTGTGTGTAACCCATGGCAACTTGAATGGTGTTTGTTTTCTCGACTCGGACTTTTATCTCCTCGTCCATGTTAGGTCCGTTAATGGTAAATAGATCAGGGATCAGACTAATGTTCAGAACGGGACTGTAATTAACAATTTCATGGAAATTAAATAATCGAAATCGAATGATTGATGTACGCAGAGAATAACGATTGTCGAGTGAAAAAGGAAACGAAAACAAAACAGCGTCGACAATAACGACTTAATGTTCTATAAACAACAATGACTTGCAGCTGTTTTTTTTGCGTTACGTCATCCAATTCGCCTAATCGTCATTTGTTTTCCGAAAATCCGAAAATGCTCCTAGATGCCCCATATGAGTATTAGTGTACTAGAATGAATCAGTCGATAGGTACAGTCGAGGACAGTTTAAAGTGAACGAAAAGCAACAAAATTGTACAAAATAGCCCACAACTATACAGGGTGTATCAGGTATAAGGGGCCATGTCACCAGTGGGTCGATGACGTTCTTTAAACAATACTTAGCTTCTGACAAAATAGAGAAAACGCCATAGTTTTCGAGATATCAAATTATGAAGTAGTGAGTACGGCCCACAGTAAAATACTTAACCCTGACCTTGCAGATGTACTGCGGTTAAGAATGGGCGAAAATCTTGCTTTACAGGCATATCAACAAAAGTAATTTTACGATGAGAACGCTTCGAATGGGGTACCGTGGGGGTAATTACTCATTAAACCACCCTTAGCTCGGTTAGTATACGCTGTAAAATGTTTTCAATTGAAGAACTTGCAGGTACGGTTTTAATGTTTACACAATTGGTTCGCTTTTTTATGACATCCCATTGTACGAGATGACCTTATCTGAAATATCGATACGATTTCAGAAGCACAGGTCCGTACTCAATGCAGAATTTTTTATAAAATTTTCAAAAAAATTATATCAGCAGAAATCGTTTTGCAACGCTTTTTTTCGGACTGTACATGTAACCCTCAGTTACGCCTATCCCTAGGGCCCCTTTGGTACGATACACCCTGTATATATTCATGTGAAGGCGAATATAGACGAATAGAAAACCACGTGACCTTCGGCCATATCTATTTTTATGTAATTTGTTTTTTGTTTGTTTATCATTATTAAATTGTTTTTATTTTTGTATTATTTCTTCACTGTTTTAGTAAGTTTTAGAGTAAATTTGCGATTGTCTTCTGTTTCATTACATTTTTCGTTTATTTCTTTCTTTTTTTTGATTTATTATAAATTTGATGTGACGTACTCGTAACATTTCGCTGTAGAAAAGAAGACTCTAACCAAGTGACCTTCATCTTCTTTTTCTTCTTCGATCGATAGTTTCTTTTGGGAACCTCTATCGCATCAAATCCAATTTGTAGATCGTCTTTTATTTTCGCTTCGCTTCATTTGTTTCGACTCATTGTTTCTTTGTTTGAGTCGGTGACAGTGTTTTATTTTCTTAAACAAAACGAGTTCATTTCTCTTTAACGTCAAAAATATTAACAAAAAAAAAAACAAATGAGAAATTGTGAAGACATGTTTAATAATAATTATTACTATAAATTGTGACATTTAAGTGCTGGAAATTTGCGAGATCTTTTGTTTCTTTTTGAGATTTTCTTTTACCTTCTCCTATTTTCTCCACTGAAACACTGAAAGCCAGGTAATTCTACGATCGTCTTTTATTTTTCTTCGGGAGTTCTTTGTTTTCTCTTCTTTTTTTTTTTTTTTTGAAAACCCGATCTTATTTTTTTCTCTGTCAAGTTTGTGTAACTTTTCTGGAAATCTGCGATCGTGTTTTGTTTTATTTCTTTCTTTTCAAGATTTTTTTTTGCTTTTTCGAATAGCAGCCTTACGTTGACCGTCGAATAATTTTACGATCAATTTTTACTTTCTTCGTTTGTTCTTGTTTTTTTTTTTTCTCTTTTTTTGCAAAACCTTTCTTTTGTTAAATTTTTTGAAAAAATTTCTTACGATAACGACGATTTCGATTTTAACTAAATTTTTTCTTGCACAGTTGAATTTTTTCAGTTTTTTGTTTCGTTTTTTTTTTTAATCACAATTTGTCGTTTAATTTTGCAATCACTTTCGCTTTTCTGTTTTTTTTTTTGATTAGTTTTAAATCTTATATCCCCCACCCTTTCTTGCTGTTTGAAAGTTCTCGATCGTGACTTGTTTATCGTCTTTTTTGTTTCCTTTTTCGTTTTGTAATTTTTGCGCAAGCATTTTTACTTTTAATCTGACAATCTTTCCACACCCCCCTTTTTGAATAATTGCACTTTTTGTAAACTCTTGTTCTTTTGATTCTCAAAATCATGATTTGCTTTAGCTTCTGGAACGTTCACGATCGTCACTTGTTTTTAGTCTTTTGCTTTTTAATTTTTGCTTTTAATCTTTCAATCTTACCATCGCCTCCTTAGTTTGGACCACTGCACCTTTTCGGAAGTATTATTTTTCAAAATCGTCGCTTTTTCGCGGATATTGGAAAGTTCAAGGTCACTTGTTATTCGCCTTTTGTTTTTTTTGTTTTGTAATTTTTTCCGAATCTTTATTTTATTTTTTTTGAATCATCACTTTTCTTAGTTACTATAGATGCCAAAAAGTTTACGATCGTCATTTGTTGTGTCTTTTATTTTAATTTTTACCCTACATTTTACCCCCCCCCCCCGTCCTTGCGGACAACTGCAACTTTCCGAGTCAATTGTAGGAATAATTTCGAAACTTTTACTTTTTTTATTCGTCGTTTCACTTTAGGTTCTGGAAAGTTCAAGATCGTCGTCTTTTGTGTTTTTTTTTGTTCTGTAATTTTTGCAGAAGCATTTTTACTTTTAATCTTACAATCTTACCGTACACCCTCCCCCCCCTTTTTGAATAATTTGCAAACTTGTGTTCGCTTGTTTTCTATTTTTTTGTTTTTAATTTTTGCGCAAGTATTTTTTCGAGAGTTTTGTTTTCGAGAATCGTCATTTCTCTTCAGAGACTGGGAAATACACGATCGTCAATTGTTTTTTGTCTTTTGTTTTTGTTTTTAAAATTTTACTTTTAATCTTGCACTCTTGTACCGACCTCTTTTTTGGACAACTGTATTTTTTTGTGACTTTTGTTCCTGATCGTCACTTGTTTCGTTCTTGTTTTTAATTGCACTTATTTTTCAAAATCGTCGCTAGAACAAATTAAAAAGAAATCTTTCTGCAAAGAAAAAGAAGGAAAGAATGTTTCTACTAATGAAAAAAAATGCTTTTAATTTTTCACGATCATCATTTGTTCTTAGGCTTTTGTATTTTTTTATTTGCTTTTGATCTTAAAGTCTTATCATCCCACTTTTTACATAACTCCGTCTTTTCGAGATTTTTTGTTCACGATTGTCAGTTGTTTCTGGTCTTTTGTTAGATATCGGTAAGCTGATGCTCGTGACTTGTTTTTCGTCTTTTGTTTTTTTTTTGTTTTGTAATTTTGGTACGAGCATTTTTACTTTTAATCTTCCAATCTTTCGATGAATAATTGTATTTTTTTGCAAGCTTTTGTTCACTTGTTTTCCATCTGTTGTGTTTAATTTTTGCGCAAGCATTTTTTCGAGAGTTTTATTTTCCAAAATTGTCATTTCTCTTCAGATACTGGGAAGTACACGATCGTCAATTGTTTTTGGTGTTTTGTTTTTGTTTTTAAAATTTTACTTTTAATCTTGTACCCTTGCCAACAACCTTTTTGGGTAATTGTACTTTTTCGTGACTTTTACTCATTGATCGTCATTTGTTTTTAATTGTATTTATTTTTCAAAATCGTCGCCAGAACAAAATAAAAAGAAATCTTTCTGCAAAGAAAAAGAAAGAAAGAATGTTTCTGCAAATAAAAAAAAACTTTGAATCTTTCACGATCGTCATTTGTTCTTAGGCTTTTGTTTTTAATTTGCTTTTAGTATTACAAGCCTATCGTCCCACTTTTTACACAACTCCGTTTTTTCCAGACTTTTGTTCACGATCGTCAGTTGTTTCTGGTCTTTTGTTAGATAATCAGTAAGCTGACGATCGTGACTTGTTTTTCGTTTTTTGTTTTTTCTTTGTTTTGTAATTTTGACACGAGCATTTTTACTTTTAATATTACGATCTTACCGTACCCCCCTTTTTGAATAATTGCATTTTTTGCAAACTCTTGTTCATTTGTTGTTCATCTTTTATGTTTTTCGTGTTTTTAATTTTTGCGCAAGCATTTCTTCGATAGTTTTATTTTTCAAAATCGTCATTTCTCTTCAGAGACTGGGATGTACACACGATCGTCAATTGTTTTTGGTCTTTTGTTTTTGTTTTTAAAATTTTACTTTCAATCTTGTATTCTTGTACCGACCTCCTTTTTGGACAACTGCATTTTTTCGTGATTTTTGTTCATTGATCGTCATTTGTTTTTTTTTGTTTGTTTTTAATTGCATTTATTTTTCAAAATCGTCGCCAGATCAAAATAAAAAGAATTCTTTCTGCAAAGAAAAAGAAGGAAGTATGTTTCTGCAAAAGGAAAAAAAAATATGAAAATTAACTAAAATCTGAAAAAAAAATACTTTTAATTTTTCACGACCATCATTTGTTCTAAGGTTTTTGTTTTTTTCATTTAGATATAGACTTATTTTGTCTTACTGGTATAGCTGAAAACCAGCACTGCTGAGTCTATGCCATTTAGGTGTATACGTTGCATTATTCTTTCTTTATTTTTACTATCTACGCAGTAATTGTTGTTTTGTTTTTAATTTAATTCAGTTTAATTTAATTTAACTCAAATCTATATTTTATATTTGTAACATTCCATACATCCAATAAACTGCATTATTATTATTATATTATTAGGTATTATTATTATCATTATTGTGAACCATAGCTCACTATAAAATAATTTGTTGGTTATATTTATTTTGTTAAAATATTAGTGATAAGTGTTGCTGTCAGAGGACGAAGTTACAATAAACATTCACTTATTCTTTGGTTACATTTCTCTTTCCCTGATTTCTTTCTCTCTTTCTCGACCGCTTGCAGAGTTGAGGGTAAACGTCTTAACATCTGGGCGTCGCTTTTCGATTTGGTAAGTGTGTCATGCAAAATTACAAATTTAGGAGCATCTACTCGACGATGTGGAACATTTTACTTACCGGAGCCCTTTGCCGGCCCCGCCTACTGCAGTGGTGAATCTAGACGCAGCAGCTTTTTGTAGATATAGAAACTCACGGAGAAGGGGCCCATCTTCATACTTCGCATCCATAAAGACGAGCCCCAGGTGCACATTAGCATACCTTGCTTTCTGAGCGCACGTTTTCAGAATCATTGGTGTTGGCTGCCTCCTATAGGGTTAGCCACAGTAGTTTAAGCACAGTCAACACCAAGTCAAGACCGTTCTTGGGAAGCACAATGCAATCCACGAGGTCAGGTATTCAGCTAGCTGTTTACCGACATCACTGGTCCCCTAACAGTGTTGCCACACAGCGACCGTTCCCAGCGATATAGTATTACTGGTGACAATACAACACCATCCTCGACGAGTGCCCATGACTCCGCCACGCCCGACGATCCCTTCACTTCGCCAAGTCAGGTCGAAGTATTTTACCAAAATATCGCCATTTCGAGGCCGATATTATCTCTGGCAAGTTATCGCCTTCTCAAGGCCGATATTGTACAGAATAGTATTTTTCGTACGTTTCCAACACGTTTGCCACTCAAAGCCCAACCGGAGACTGACTGCCCTACCCTCTCGTGATTTACGGATATACTGAGAATGTATAAGCTTTCTTAAATTCAAAACTTCTTAATTAAACAATGACAACACAAAAAAAAACATAACCAACACTAAAATTTAATAACATTTTTTTTATAACAGTAAACAAATTCATGCGAACCATAGGTCACTATGAAATAATTATTTGTTGGCTATATTTTTTTTTTTACGATTCATTTAAGTTTTAATTTGAGCAACATTGAGCAATATAAATAAAATCACTACTTCTATTATTGAATTTGAAAATTGTTGCGCCTACGCACGACCATTAAGGTCGAAACGTCGTCCTTATCACGTTTACGTGTCAGCAGGAGCAATTACGGAGCACCTTTGAAGTGACATGCATAGTTTATGTGTTCCAATTATTTACGAACTTCTTCGCCACGTCAATTACATACGTACCTATGTAATGTCTTGAAAGTGCGTGCAACAAGGTTCGGCTTTATTTATTGAAAACCGAAACCGAAACAATTCTTTTTTTTTATTCAGCGATTAGTAAAAGAAGGCTAAATTTAGGAACCTTTTGATTATCCTCAAAAAAGAAAAAAAACTGAATGCAATTGCACTAGACACATATAAGTATGGGCAGGCAAAAGAGATGGAGCATTTTCTACTTAGAAACCACATCCTGTATAAAGACATTTATACAATAATTTTTTTCTAAATTTGCAGTGTTTTTTTGAGTTCGTTTGTAACATAATAAAAAAATTCCATATGTAACCCAAACGGAATAACCCCCCCCCCCCGCCTTAATAAGAAATTATTGATAAAGAACAATCAACGGCGCATTCGGCGATCAATCAACGTCAGCCTTCAATCAATAGACATTAAGTAATTTAGGCAGTTCTAATATTTATTGATAACAAACGTGTTCTTACACACATTGAACCGCTGCCGACGAAACGCAATTAATTATTCAACGCGAGAACAGAAATAGGCATTCTTAGGGTCGCCCCCCCCCCTCTCCCCCCGATGAAAAATGCAAGATTCGCATCATTTATTTACACAAAGAAGTCAATCAATGTGTCAAGTGTTGTGACCGCTGAGAGTTTAAAAATTCATTCCAATTTACTCGTGCGCGCGGTATATTCCATGAAGAATTAAATCGAACAAATGATGATATTATGTACAATCGCCACCAAATGTAATGTCACAGGAATAAATATACGACGGTTCACAGCGTCTTAGTTGGATGAAGTGAGAGAGAGAAACGTCGAGCAAATAATAATAATCTCAGCTACTGTCTGATAATAATAATAACGGCTGTCACCTGTCAAGTTTAGTAAAATAGTGCCAGATTTTTTCATATACGAAGAAGAAGAAGCGATTGTCTTTTGTTTTTGCCTTCACTTTTGGAGAAAAAAAAATGGTTGAAATTTTAATAATAATAATAATAAAATAGGTCTAAAACGAAATCTAAGAAATATAGATAGAGTACCATAATCCCGCCATTTTGGCTCCAAATGTAGATATTTAGGATTTCCTTTATATTTTGTTCTACATAGTTACGCTTCATCAAAGAAATGCGAACGACCGCTCTTTTGTTTCTCCCTTTTTCTCCAGTGAGAATTTCTTTTTACGCAGTCGCTCGTCTTTTGTTTCGCTTGTTTTTTTTTTATGAAGAAGAAAGTCAAAATTGAATACGAAAGCGATTGTCTTTTGTTACATTATTGACTATTTACTTATTTTTTAATGAAGAAATGAGAATTGAAAGTTCCCTTGCGTGTGTTTCTAAATTGTTGAAAGTTTTATTTTATTTTATTATTTATCTTTCGTGATTGTTTATAAGAATAAATTATAATTAGTGATCGTCTTTTATTCTTCCCTTGGTTTCGCTCAAGAAATTTTATCTATAATAATAAAACAAATCTAACACAAACCATATGCAACAATTATGGAGTACCGGAAACCGCAGCCATTTTTGCTCCAATATGTGAAACAAACTCACCTCGAAGGGGAAAATTCAACAGCAGAGAACCTTGCTTCAGCCTTCTTGGGGTTTTGTCTGCTTGGAAGGGGGGGGGGGCTCTTCTAAGCAACTTTCACCAGGGATTTTCACAAAATAATTCACTGACGGATTTTGGTTCTTTTAGAAGAACCTCGAACTTTTCTCGGTAACGACCTGGTGAGCATTAATTAATTTTCGAAATCCCTCTCTTCCGCGGGATCGTTTATGCAAACAAACCCCTCCCGAGAGGTGTCTTGAGTTGCCTTCATCAAGGCGCAGATTGGTCCAATTTCGACCGTTCTTATTTTTTTCTGCGTGGGCGTCAACTCCGTTTTCAAACGCGAGATTTGCTGACCAAAGATTTATTTATTTTAGCGATATCTAAAAGAGGATGTTTAGACTAACTCGCCTGGGAACTTGTTTACGTTAAAACTAAGTTGAAAATTCCTTTATTTAATTCGAGCAATAAGTAATTTAATTTTGATTGGATTTAGGGTGAAAATTTTCGGCTGCTTACAGTATTTTGAAAATTTTATCGCAATTTGTCATTTCTAATGCAATGTTGTGTCAAAAAGTGATCGCAGGGTGTCGCGATTCAAACTATTCAGTAGATTATTAATTAAGTAATTTTCATTCAATTTGTTCTAATTATGCTTTTACTAAAGAAACGCTCTTTTGTTTCCTCTGTTTTCTCTATCGCATTCGATCATCTTTTTTTGTTTCTCTTGTTATTAATGAAGAAAACAGAAATTCGACGGTTATATATTTTGCTATTGATAGTTTTCTGACGTGAAATGTCAAAAATCTTTGGTTTTCTAAAGCGATTGCTTTTAAATAGCATGTTGATCGTCTTTTGTTGTATTTGCCTTGTTTTGGCAAAGAAAACAATAGAAATTTTAACTACGTATAACGTTTAACATTTATAAAGTACCGCAATCTTTAGCCATCTTGGCTCCATATTTAGATACTTTAATTATATCCAACAAATACATGTAACTTCTGAGTTGTTCTTTGTCGTTCGTGGTCATTAAAGTGAACGCGATCGAAAATTGACGTAACCCTCTTTTGTTTCCATTCTTTTCCTTTCTCTTTGTCTCTTTGTCTTTTGTTTCTCTTGTTTCTAACAAAGAAGAAATTTGATACTAAAGCGATTGTATTTTAATTGAATTGGCTTCCGGTTGAAACCGCGTCAGGACTGCTTCTACTGCCGACGTTTCGTTCTCTGTTGTAGAAGAACTTCCTCAAGGCTGCTGCTGCTGCTGCTCAGTCTCATCGACTAACAAGAAGTAGCAGCAACACCACCAACAACAACAACAACACCGCCAGCAACAGCAGTAGCAGCCCTGAGGAAGCTCTTCTGCAATGGAGAACGAAACGTCGAGAGTAGAAGCAGTCGTGATGCGGTTTCAACCGGAAGCCAATTCAATTATGGACAACGGCCGCGGAAGCCTCCAAGTTCGATCGTCTTTTGTTACATTTTTGTCTATTTGCTTTTTTTTTAATGAAAAAATTAACTAAACCATCGAAATCTTTTCTTTTTTATTTTTTGTTTGCCTCTCGATGAGAAAACGCCCATCGTTTTAAAGGAATTGTTGATCGTCTTTTGTTTTTCTTTGCTTTCGACAAAGAAATTTTAGCAACAAAAAAATATGAAATCACATTTTTAGAATATCGCAAACTGTAGCCCGCCATTTTCGCTTTTAAACAACTTAAGTATGTATTTATGATTTCTTCCCTATTTTGTTCTAGTTACGCTTCATCAAAGTGGTCGCAATTTACCAGAATGCTCCTTTGTTTCCCCCTTTTTTTTTCTCTCTGATGAGAAAATTAATTAAAACATAACCGATCGTCTTTTGTTGATTGTCTTTTGTTTCTGACGAGTATCTTTGGTTTTCAATTTTTTTTTGCCCTTTCGATGAGGAAATTGTTTGTTTTTTGATTTTCATTCTTGCTTTCTTTTGGTAAAGACAATAGTTGTAATTCTAACGATAATAAAAAGAAATCTAATATTGTTGTCATTGTTGAATTAAGAAGTTTAGAATTTAAGAAAGCTTATACATTCTCAGTATGTCCGTAAATCACGAGCACGTTTGTTTACTTTGTCTATGATTTGGGGATATGTTTCAGGTAGAGGGATGTAAGAAAAAAGAGAAGGTAGAGCGGGTAGTCTCCCCCACTCCGGGTGGAGGAGATCTTTGATAAGGGTTTTCTGTGAAATATCGGCCTTGAGAAGGCGATAACTTGCCAGAGATAATATCGGCCTCGAGATGGCGATATTTTGGTAAAGATAGTTTTGCAATACTTCGACCTGACTTGGCGAAGTGAAGGGATCGTCGGGCGTGGCGGAGTCCTGGGCACTCGTCAAGGATGGTGATGTATTCTCACCAGCACTACTATATCGCTGGGGAACGGTCGCAGTGTGGCAACACTGTTAGGGGACCAGTGAAATCGGTAAACAGCTAGCTGAATACCTGACCTCGTGGATTGCATTGTGCTTCCCAAGAACGGTCTTGACTTGGTGTTGACTGTGCTTAAACTACTGTGGCTAACCCTATAGGAGGCAGCCAGCACCAAAGATTCTGAATGTTTATTGTAACTTCGTCCTCTGACAGCAATACTTGTCAATAATATTTTAACAAGAAAAAAATATAACCAACAAATTATTTTATAGTGAGCTATGGTTCATAATAATGATAATAATAATAACACCTAATAATATAATAATAATAATAATGTAGTTTATCAGATGTATGGAATGTTACAAAAATAAAATATAGATTTGAGTTAAATTAAATTAAAATGAATTAAATTAAACTAAATTAAATTAAAAACAAAACAACAATTACTGCGTAGATAGTAAAAATAAAGAAAGAATAATGCAACGTATACACCTAACTGGCATAGACTCAGCAGTGCTGGTTTTCAGCTGTACCAGTAAGACAAAACAAGTCTATATCTAAATGAAAAAAACAAAAACCTAAGAACAAATGATGGTCGTGAAAAATGAAAAGTTTTTTTTTTCGAATTTTAGTTAATTTTCATATTTTTTTTTTATTTGCAGAAACATTCCTTCCTTCTTTTTCTTTGCAGAAAGATTTCTTTTTATTTTATTCTGGCGACGATTTTGAAAAATAAATGCAATTAAAAACAAACAAAAAACAAATGACGATCAATGAACAAAAATCACGAAAAAATGCAGTTGTCCAAAAAGGAGGTCGGTACAAGAGTACAAGAATAAAGGTAAAATTTTAAAAACGAAAACGAAACACCAAAAACAATTGACGATCGTGTACTTCCCAGTATTTGAAGAGAAATGACGATTTTAGAAAATAAAACTCTCGAAAAAATGCTTGCGCAAAAATTAAACACAACAGATGGAAAACAAGTGAACAAAGCAAAAAAAGATTGTAGGATTAAAAGTAAAAATGCTCGCACCAAAATTACAAAACAAAAAAAAAAAAACAAAAGACGAAAAACAAGTCACGATCGTCAGCTTACCGATATCTAACAAAAGACCAGAAACAACTGACAATCGTGAACAAAAAATCTCGAAAAAAACGGAGTTAAGTAAAAAGTGGGATGATAAGACTCTAAGATTAAAAGCAAATAAAAAAAACAAAAGCCTAAGAACGAATGTTGGTGGTGAAAAATTAAAAGTATTTTTTTTTTCATTTGCAGAAACATTCCTTCCTTCTTTTTCTTTGCAGAGAGATTTCTTTTTATTTCAGTGCAGAAGCATTAATTTTTCCTTTGCAGAAAGATTTCTTTTTAATTTGTTCTAGCGACGATTTTGAAAAATAAATGCAAGTAAAAACAAAAACGAAACAAATGACGATCAGGAATAAAAGTCACAAAAAATACAGTTGTCCAAAAAGGAGGTTGGGACAAGGGTGCAAAATTAAAAGTAAAATTTTAAAAACAAAAACAAAGGGGGGGTGTACGGTAAGATTGTAAAATTAAAAGTAAAAATGCTTCTGCAAAAATTACAAAACAAAAAAGAAACAAAAGACGACGCAAGGAGAGGGGGGGTTAAATGTAAGATAAAAATTAAATAAAAGACACAACAAATGACGATCGTAAACTTTTTGGCATCTGTACTAACTAAGAGAAGTGATGATTCAAAAAAAAAAATAAAATAAAGATTCGGAAAAAATACGAAAAAATTACAAAACAAATGGCGAATAACAAGTGACGACCTTGAACTTTCCAATATTCGAGAAAAAGCGACGATTTTGAAAAATAATACTTCCGAAAAGGTGCAACGGTCCAAAATAAGGAGGCGATGCTAAGATTGAAAGATTAAAAGTGAAAATTAAAAAGCAAAAGACTAAAAACAAGTAACGATTGTGAACTTTCCAGAACCTAAAGCAAATCATGATTTTGAGAAACAAGAGAACGAAAGTTTACAAAAAGTGCAATTATTCAAAAAGGGGGGTATGGAAAGATTGTAAGATTAAAAGTAAAAATGCTTGTGCAAAAATTACAAAACGAAAAAGGAAACAAAAAAGTCGATAAACAATTCACGATCGAGAACTTTCAAATGGCAAGAAAGGGAGGGAGATATAAGATTTAAAACCAATAAAAAAAAACAGAAAAGCAAAAGAGACAACGACAAATTGTGATTAAAAAAAAAAAACGAAACAAAAATCTGAGAAAATTCAACTGTGCAAGGGAAAACTTAGTTAAAATCGAAAACGTCGTTATCGTAAGAAATTAAAAAAAAAAAAATTGACAAAAAAAAGAGAAAAAAAACAAGAACAAACGAGGAAAACAAAAATTGATCGCAAAATTATTCGACGTTCAACGTAACGCTACTATTCGAAAAGACAAAAAAAATCTCGAAAACAAAGAAATAAAACCAGATTTCCAAAAAAGTGACACAAATTAACAGAGAAAAGAATAAGATTGGGTTTTCAAAAAAAAAAAAAAAAGAGAAAACAAAGAACTCCCGAAGAAAAATAAAAAACGATCGTAGAATTACCTGGCTTTTAGTATTTCAGCTACCATATCGCACAAGATAAAAAGAAAACTCAAAAAGAAACAAAAGATCTCGCAAATTTCTCTTTTGTTTTTTTTTCATTTATATTTTTAACATTAAAGAGAAATGAACTCGTTTTGTTTAAGAAAATAAAACACTGTCGCCGAGTCAAACAAAGAAACAATGCGTCGAAACAAATGCGAAAGAGGTTCCCAAAAGAAACTATCGATCGAATCGAAGAAGAAAAAAGAAGATGAGGGTCACTTGGTTAGCTTCTTCTTTTCTACAACGAATTGTTACGCGCGCGTTAATCAAATTTAGGAAAAAAAAAAAACAAACGAAAAATGTAATGAAACAAAAGACAATCGCAAATTTACTCTTCAAAACGAAAACAGTGAAGAAATAATACGAAAATTAAAATAATTTAATAATGATAAACAAACAAAAAACAAATTACATAAAAATAGATTTGACCGAAGGTCACGTGGTTTTTTGTTCGTCGGTATTCACCTTCACATGCACATATATAGTTGTGGACTATCTTGGACTTTTCGTTCACTTTAAACTGTCCACGACTGTACCTATCGACTGATTCATTCTAGTACGTTAACACTTCATTCTAGTACGTTAACACTTCATTCTAGTACGTTCCACTTCGTTGAGTAGATGCTCGTAAATGGTTACTTGCAATTTTGCCTTTCACCCTTATCAAATCGAAAAGCGGCGCCCCGATGTTAGGACGTTTACCCTCAGCTCTGCAAGTGGTCGAGAGAGAGAGAGAGAGAGAAAGAAAGCAGGGAAAGAGAGATCTAACCAAAGAGTGAGTGGATGTTTATTGAAATTCCGTCCTTTGCTAGCAATACTCGCCAATAATATTTTAACAAAAAAAATTATATAAAAAAGGGGAAGCCTACAAAAAAGTGTCTTGTTACGCTCCTGTATAAATACCTACATGTATTAAGCACTGCAGTGATGCATGCAACACTGAAGTAAATCTCGCCTGAAACGAGTTCAACCCCTTTGAAATGGATATTAAGCAATTCACTTTCTCGACGAAAAATGGCAAGCCCTGTGCCTGGCAAGGCAAAGAAAAAAGAATTCATGTCCCATTACCATTACGAGCGTGAGGAATGCCCACGGCATGAAAGGATATTATGCAAATCTGCGCAGAAAATGACTAGAAACTAAATTTAGCATCGAGGCGTGTGCGTCAAGATTTTTATCTGGAACTAGGGTAGGTACGAGGGAAATAATTCCGACGACGCAGGCATTTATTAACCCAAGGGCGGTAATTGATCACTTTTTGCTTTCAATTCCCAAGTGCAAGTTCAAAATCGATTTTATGGTATATAACGTCAAAGGTTGTGAGGTAACAACGTATTTTGAAAAAAATACCTAAATTTGATATTATTCACTTTTATTTTCGGTTAAAAAGGAAAATGAAGCACTAATTAATGCTTATGACAGGAAACTTGCAAAATTAATAAATGGATGAAGTTTAGAAACACCTTGTATAAAAATGTTTTTTTTTTTTAATCATAACCGAATTAGCTAGATTGATTCCAATTCTACAAATAGTTTGTAAACTTTTCAAATAAAATTCATAAACTAACGAGTGTTAAATTGAAAAGTTCCATCAAGTTAGTTTTTGTTGAAAGAAGTATTTTAAACCAATACAAAGTAAAACAAAAAATACGGTTATCACGAAGTACAGTAAAATTCGCTTAACGGATTTCACGTCGAATATCGTAGCAACCTAACTGACTTCAATCACAAAGCTGGTGGTTTGGTGCACACACAAATAGTGGTTGTGGCAACCTTGTGACTCAATTGGATTAACAAGTAATTTGTGTTCAAGGTAGTGTATTGGTACTAGTTTTTGCCACCTCAGATCGTACTCTAAGACACGCTATGTATCATCAACCAACGCACAGTGTCACACAATGTACTCAATTAATGCCCTCGGTGATCAATCTTTTCGGGGACTCCTGTCGGAGGTGATGGAAAATCCTATCGCTAGCTAACCTAATTAATTGAGATCAAATGGGTAGGATTTTTCGTCAACTACGTCCAAATGCCTTAGAGGGTGGTACAATGTACGCCTTTTCTCAAATCCCTCTACGTTGTTTTTCGTCGGCTGAACCTATTACCTAACTAATTTGTTGGCGCAATGGACCCAATTGACTGTTTTATCAGCACTCCGCTTTTGCGGTTATGGCACTTTCAGTCTTTCGACAAATTGCTTCCAATTAACCTGCAAATCTTTCAGCAAAGACCACACTTCGGTCCACACACAGGGTGTGAGAGAAGTTCTGTTAAGAACATGGCTATGTATAGGTGGTTCAAATTGTTTGGCCTCTTAATTTTACGAAATTCGTAACGAGCAGTAAATTGGCTCTGATTTCCGAGATTAGATTGTGCTGGCTACACTTGATTTCGTCGCCCTGGACCAGTGGTTCGAGCTGCAGACTTCCCTGAGCAAATTGGAATAACACCGTTAACGTGTTTCCGACTTCCAGAGAATATCACCAGATAATACATTGCATTTGAATTACCCAATAGATTTGAGAGGGCAGTTAATTGACTCTGGTTGATTAAATCACAGCCCGCGCAACCTACCGGACTTATTGAGATTTAACCTCGACTCAAATGCAAATGCAAATACTAAAAATTGCCCAAGCAATGCAAATACTGAAATTTACAGATTCTCTAGTCACAGATTGATGGGTCAATTAAAATAATTTTTAAACAATTTATACCACCAAGTATGTGAATAAAACTAATGCATCCCCAGATTAGCGCAACACTGACACACTTGTTTTTAGATACACTCGCGACTTCAACCTCGCGGCGCAAATGCTAAAGTATTCGGATTTTGTTTGTTTAATTGCCTTTTTTCTTAACACACTAGATTTATGACCGTACCGAAATAAAATGATTTAACTATAATTATGAGAAAAAAGCAAGAATAACTGCAAAGCAATCAAAGGAAACTTGCCAAGTCAAATTCAAAATTCAATCGTTCGCTCGAGAGATTTCTGTCCTCCGTTTTGACTTTTCCTTTCACACGTAACCAAATTAACCTCCTCCCTAGGCCCCCGAAGCAAATTTGAACCCCCCCCCCTGCTAATAACCGCTGCTTTAGCCCCGAAATACGTAAAACAATAATATAATAATTTTTATTTCAAAGCAGTTTGGTAACAGTTGTAATACAAACGACCTGAAAACGACTAACACAAACAACAAAAATGAAAAACAAGACTTAAAATGAAACAATCCAACAATCGCTCACGTTTCCAATTCCATCCATCATTTTCGATTATTTCATTTGTTAGGCCATAATTGCGCCCCACATTACCAAATAAATTAATCAAGGTTTTAATTTAGTTGCGTGCACATCGCAATTCCGTGTCAACGAAATGCCATATGCAGGTGAAAAACGAAAATCGATTTACTATGAATTATTATAATATTTTCACAATCGACTGGCATTTTTACTACGCCGCACCACACGACATATTACAGCAATGTAATGAGTGTTGAATAAATTATAGGTCTCTTTGTTTGTTGTTGCCACATTAGCTCAGTTCTACTATATTCTTTTTTATTGGTTTCCGCTTCAATTCATCATTTCAATTATTAAGTTTCAAAAAAAGCAAACTAGTAAAGTCACTCTCCGCATATCAAAGTAAAGGGTAAGTAACCTTTCAATAGAGAACCAACAAAAACCCCCTCATTTGCCGAATTAATCCAATAAAGAAGAGAAAAAAAAAGACACTTCCAGGCAAATCGATCACCTTGTGTGTGACTAATGATATAAGAAATCCTTTCGACGGCCATAGTTAAATGTTATTAATGATGCGTGTGAGGGCGAAGGCCGATGGTGTCGAAGTTCTCGAATAAAACACACACGGATAATGTATGAAAGAAAAGGGACAAAAAATGCCTAGTGATTGACGTTATAATGGGGCGGCCTTATAAAGCTCGATATTTGCATGAAAACGCTTTATCCGAAGTCGAATTGGGGGTGGAGTGGAGCTTTTGTGTTTTTCGAATTGAATTTACGTCGTCGGAAAGTGGCGGAAGAATATTCGTAAAGAAGAAAAAAAATTAAGCTTATAGTTTTCGATTGTCGTGATTTTTCTTAGAAATCATCGTGAATAAATAAATTAAACCAAGAAAGCAATTATTTATTTTAATTAAAATCATTTGGGGAAAATGAAAGATTTGGGAGAAATGAAAGAAAAACTCCAAAAACAAATGAATAGTTCTGGAAAACAAAAATAATAATAATAAGAAGAAATACTTTAGGCATGACAATTTTTGACCTAAAATCGACATTTGTCCCAAAAGGAGGAGATGGTAAGTAATTGTAATTGGCCGCGTTCACCAGAACAAATCACTTTGTGATGCGTTTGCGATTGCTGCTGCATATCTGGTGAACGATTACTTTGATTTGTGATTTGTTTACGCTTGCGCAAATGTCAAGCGGAAGTAAAAACTAACGTCACTCATTTGAGACATGAGTTGAGAGTACGAAAGAGAAAAAGAATCCTTTGAGCCGCGTTCAATTAATATTAATTCTTATAAAATATGGATTTAATACAAAATATATTATTATTTGAAGAAAATGTTCTAAATGTAGATGGCATTATTCATCTTGTTTTAGATTTAGCAGAACCTGTTTATAATGAAAATATTCAACGTGATAGGAAAGTACGAAATCTAAATTATTATGAATTAATCGTTCCAAACTATACAGATGTACAATTCAAGGAACATTTCAGGATGTCTCGACAAACATTTCGGGTAACATACTTAACATACAAATTTAAAAAGCTTATCTATACGCAACGTGTTACCTTCTAATAATATATGCATATATTCTGTTTCAGTTATGTTATAAATTAGATTATTATATAAATAAAACCGTATATTTTCCATGATGACGTTCTCACGTTTGACGTTTTCGTGACATTTTCAACACGTTTGCTGCTGGCAGCGTTAATCCAGCGTTAAAATTTTACGCTTACAAAAATGGCGTCTGATAGCAATCATACACCAAACATGTTTGCAATATAAACAACCGTTCATCAGAAAAATTACTAACAGTTGGCCAACCGCTTGCAATCAATTACTTCTGGTGAACGCGGCCATTATTAAAAAAGAAATGACGATCGCGAACTTCCCAAAATGAAAAACGACGATTTTTAAGTTAAACGTCTCGAAGAAAAGCAATTATCGAAAATGGGAAGCTTGAACGGTGTAATAACAAAAAAAGAAGTTCATTAAAATAAAAAAAAAACAAGAACAAAAACGAATGAAGGAGAACAAGTGACAGTCGTCACGGACGCGCGACGTTTTTAAAAAAGAAAAGTTCTGGAAAAGAATACAATTGTTCAAAAAGAGGGGGGAGACGGTAAGATGTGAGACTAAAAAAGTCTTATAACTTTACACAGGAAAGAAAAACAAAAGACTAAAAACAAGAGACGATCATGAACTTTTCTGAATCTAAAACAAAACGACGATTTCAAAAAAATTAAAATCTCCAAATTATTCGGACAATTCTCTTGGAAAATTGCAGTTGTCCAAAAGTAGCAGGGGGGGGGGGACGAATAGTAAAATATAGATTAAAAGTAAAACTAAAGAAAAATAAAGACAAATGACGATCGTGAACTTTCTAGTAGGTATCTTGTCTAACAAGTAAGAAAAGCGACGATTTAAAGACTAGAAGTTTGGAAAAATTAAAAAACAAAAACCAGAGACTGAAAACAATTGACGATCGTGAATTTCCCAGTTTCTAAAGAAAAACGACGATTTTGAAGAATAAAAGTCTCGAAAAATGCTTGTGCAAATATTACAAAACAAAACAAAAGACGATCTTGAACTTTCCAGAACCTAAAGCAAAACGACGTTTAAAAAAAGTAAATTTCTAAATTATTCGGACAATTGTCTGCAAGGAGAGGGGGGGGATAAAATGTAGGTTAAAAATTAAAAAAAAAAGATTAAAAACAAATGACGGTCGTAAGATTTTTAGTACCTATAATAACTAAGAAAAGCGACGATTTGAAAAATAAAACTTTGGAAAAATTAACAAACAAAAACAAAAGATCAAAAACAAAATAATGTCGAAAATACGTAAATTCCTCAGTTGCGTGAAAATGTAATGAATTTTCAATTGTTTCAAAAGATAATGAAACAAAAAACGATCGATTTAGTAACGCGTTTCATGAAACGAAAAAGAAAGAAAATAAATCAAATGTCATGTTCTCATTGTTATTTTTTTAAGAACAAACTGAGAAACTGAAAGCTAAAGAAAAATTATCAAGAACAAAAGACAATCGACTCTGTAGAATATAAAAAAAAATAAGAAAAATAAAACGAAATTCTAAAAGCAAGCTTTTTTATTATTTTTTTTTTGTTTTGGTATTGCTTTTGTTTCATACTCTCTCAAAATATTTTTTTCTCTATTTATTTTATACTATTGCTTTTTTAAAATAATTTTCAGAAACAAAAGACAATCGATTTTGTTTTCTTTTATTATTATTTTCTCGTTTCGGTATTGCTTTTGTTTCTTACTGTGTCTCTACTCAAACATGCTTCCTTTTCTTATTTATTCTACACTATTGTTTCAAAGGCTACCTTATCAAAGCCTTCCTCCATTTCTATTTATTTTTTGTTTTTTTATTTGTTCAGTTTTTTTCTTGCATTTGTTGCTTAACTCTCAGGTGGTTTCTTTCTTTCCATTTACTTGACAGTTTAATTGAGGCGTTGTTAACAGTTAACGTTTCTGTTTTGTTTTTTTTTCTTTTTTTTAAATTTTTATTTGTTGTTTTTTTTATATTTTTACTTCTCAGGCCTGCATTCCTTCCATTAATTTTTCATTTACTTTCTACTTTCATTTAAAACACGCCATGAAGCTCTTTTGAACCGGAAAATGCCAAAAAGCAAAAGAGCGCTTGTCTTCCACAGGGCTCCGTATTGGGACCGATGTTGTTTGACTTGCACTATTTTTCTCTGTTGATACATTAATTATTTTTTCTGTACTGCTACACACAAAATTTCAAAATTTCAGACTAGAAATTAAGGACATTTTTCGTTCTCACGTCAAGCGTTGGTATCGGAGTGGGTTTCAAACAAAATTGGTTCTACGAGCATGCGTAAATAGAATTGATTTTAATCAGGATTTTTTAAATTCGATTAATTAACGGACTGATGGTGGATTTCACAAACGTTACTTAAATTTAATCATGGGTTAAAAGTAAACGTTGCTATGGTTACATGTGCTGAAGGTATAGGAATGATTATTCTTAAGCAATGATTAAGTTTGATTAATTTTTGTGAAACCCAGTATGAATCTCGAAAACGCTTGATTTTCGGACTTATGTTTATTAAGACTTTTGTGTTTGCATTGATCACACTCTAATTGGGTGAAGTAACCGAAGCTATTCCTTAATCACCCTGTATATACATACGTATGTATTTATTAAAAAAAAAAAACAATAAAACTTGGACGCGTTTGAAACATTTATTATTTTCTTAACAATCACATCAACAAATAGGTATTACTTGTTCTAGCTAACAATAAGAAAGAGTATTAAAATAAATTCGTATAACAGGAATGTACTTGTTCATATATGCATGCACAAACGACATGAATGAAAAAGGCAAAACAAAAAACAACTCTTATGTAACTTTCTCTATACAAGGTGCATCACGTGCTTAATAATATTAAAATATAAAAATAATCTAAGGGTTACAAAACTGCAGGATTCTTGATTGCTTACTTAATATCACCGCAAACGATCTACGTAGATTAACGAAATAGATTACAGGAGACGATAATCCAGCTTTAAGCTGCTTTACGTATGCGTACCCTGAAGCCTAGGCTTTTGCAGTTCACTAAAAAACTACTCTGACGCACATAATATCATAATCAGTTTACAATTGAATGAAGTAACAGTCGCATGACTTTCGTCTGTTGCTGTACGTAGCCGTCGCCATGGTAATGAATTCTAAGGTCGGTCGGTTACGTATACGTAAAAGCTTAACGCCATTTAAGGATCAGGTTAATCCAAAGATCGTACGTTAACGATAATGCGTGGGAATTACACGAATTAACAATTTTTTTTAAAACAATAAACTTCATAGAATGGGATTAAACCATTTTTTTTTTATTATATAGAGTGCCCCGATTGAAAGTGCAAGGAAATTTAGGGTCAACCTTAATTTTCGCCAATGAAACAAACGATTTATTTCGGGGCATCCTGTATATAAGAAAAAGTTGATTTTATAACGGAGGATAAAAATTGGTCCTTAATAATTCAATAAGTAATTCAACGACGCTTCATTTTTTTACGTAGTAGAAAAAAATTACTTGTGTTTTTCTTTTATTTATTGTAGGTACAAATTGACGTTACTACGAAATTTATAACGACATGACAGGATAATTGAAAATTTCTAAATGAAGAGAGGAAATCTAATAATAAAAAAAAATAAAAATCGGACAAATCTTAGACTGGTGGAAGGAAAGTATGGTGAAGCAAAAAGGTAAAGAAAAATGATCGGCACGCAATAAAAAAAAAAAAACAAAAGAAGATCGTTTTTCAAAATAAGAAACTAATACATAATAGAAGTCTCATGATTATAAAAGGAAACTTCAGAGAAAAATGACGTAAAACGAAAAACCAAAAATGGCATCACAATCGTGACACATGTATGTACATACGACAAAAAAAAAAAAACAATAGACGATCGTTTTTGAAATAAAAAATAAGATAAAATAATCAATTGCACTTTCGAATCGAATTTGGATTTAAAATAGAAAAAATCCTTGATGATTAAAACGAAATGAAAAACGAAACAAAATGAATGAAATGTAAGGGCAGAGGAGAATTACGAAAAAAGAAACAAAGAAAGAAAAATACGAACAAGATGTATCACCAAATCCATACGCAGCAAAAAAACAAAAGACGATCGTAACCAAAACCAAAAAAAAAAAAAACAAGATAATAAATGAAGAAGGAGAAAATCTCGCGATAAAAAGAAACGAAATAAATTAGATAAAATCTGGCACGTAATAAAAAGAAGAGTGTCGTCTTTCGAAAAACAAAGCACATGATATTTGATCATTTTGAAATCGAAATCCAACTGCTCAAAACAAGTGAAGCGCCTAATTATTAAAAGAAGAAAAAGTTTCAAAACTCAATAAAATTCTGTGATTTATAAAAGAATTATGGATGAACAAGAAAAAGAGGTGAATCCATGAAAAGTAAAACAAATAAATAAAACAAAAGACAATCGTCTCTCAAAATAAAAAATTAACTTTTTAATCGAATTAGGAAAAAAAACGCAAAAAAAGTTATGTTTCCGATAAAAAGAAATAAAATAAATTAGACAGAATCTTCAGCAGGTAGAAAGAAAAAATAAGAAAAACGAAGAGTACTGTTTAACGCAGAGTAAAAAAAAAGACGATCGATCACCTTCCAAAAAAGCAAAGTAATAGTAATCACTTTCGAATCGAATTTCAAAATAAATCTGAAATCTGAAAATATTCGAAAATAAGAAAAAAAACTCATTATTAAAAGAAAATTGAAAATCGGATAAAATTTTGGATATACAGGGTGATTCCTAACTTGAGTCATATTTTTTATTAGCGTGCAGAACTCGTTCAAACAAACATACTTTTCAAATACAATTTAAGACAAAAATCAAAAGTAGAAAATTTATTATATTTTGCAAATAAAATTGAGGTGTGAAAATAATGTATGGACAATAGCCCACGTTTAGGACAATAATGAATTAGTTCATTTGTTATTACTTTATGGAGAATGTCGTCAAAGTACTAATTCTGCATCTCAGCTACAAGTTATTTAAAAAAAAAACTAACACGATTTAGGAATCACCCTGTATATGTAAAGAGAAGACAATTAAGAAAGAACAACTAAATCCGTAAACAATAAAAGGAAAAAACAAAAAACGATCGTTTTTCAAAATAAATAATCAGATAATCATTTCCGAATCGAATTTGGAAACTCCAGAAGTAGAAAACCTGACGGCGACGAAAACAAAAGAAATAAACTGGATGAAATTGTCAACGGTTAAAAGAAATTATCGAAGAAAAACGAAACGACAATAATAATAAACGTTTGATCTGCGCTCGATGAAAAAACAAACAGATAATCGAATAATCACTTTCGAATCAAATTTCGAAATAAGGGAAAAGCCCTCGACGTAAAAAAAATTAAATCGGATAAAATTCTAAATAGAAGAAAATGGTAACAAAAAAAAAACAACTACATCCGTAAACAATTGATCTGCACTCAATAAAACAAAAGACTGTATTCCAAGAAAAAAAAATCGCTTTGGAATCGAATTTCGAAATAAAATTGAAACCTCGAAATGAAACGAATTATTACAAAAAGTGAAAAAAAAAAAATTGGATAAAACTCTAAAGATTATGAAAAACAAAAAACTAAATCCCTATAAAATAAAAAAAAACAAAAGGCGGTCGTTTTTTTAAACAATCGATTTTGAACAAAGAATTCACATTTTAAAATTAGGAGACAATTTTATTATAAAAAATGAAATAGATCCTAACTTACAATTAAAAAAAAAGAAAAAAAAAGGCATTGTATTTATTAAAAAAAAGAATTATGTAAGAATGATGAGCAGACTATAAGAAATGACGTATTTAGCAATTTAAAAATTCTGTTACACATCCTTTCTGCACCTCATTCGGTCATATTTGGAGCCTCGTGAGCAGAAGAGTACCTCGCACAATTTTAGGTCAAGAATTGGCCACGAGATGTCACGACCTTGGCGTATTTAACATTTTCCTAATGACATATGAAACCTAGTACGGGAGAACAAAATAAAAGAACAAATCCGAAGTCATGGCAAAAAACAAATCTCAGAATTCATTGTTCTTCAGAACGATCATTAAAAAATAAAAGAAAAACTAAATTTTGCCAACGTTGAAAAACAAGAACTAAACAAACGCAATTGAATTTTACAAACCAAAGAAAGGAATTTCCTTCTTTTTTAATTACAGTGATTTTCAAAACAAAAGACGACCGCTTCGTTGCTTCTTTTTTAAGAGAAAAGAATTAACCACGTAATTGACGCACACAAAAAAAAAACAAACAATTGATAAAAACAACATGCAAGCAATAATAAAATTTTTTTAAATAAAAATAAAGAAGTCGTTAGATTTCTCAATTCACGTACAATTCGACGTTTTTCAAAATGCAATTCACGATTATACATAGAAACGTCAAAAAAGTTTAATGAGTGAGAAAGAAGTAAATAGGATCTTTCTTTAATTGGGTATTTTTCGGCGTAAGCGACATAATTGGTTGTAATATCAGTATTTTAGGTTTTGCGTTATCATGACAACCATCGCAACCAATCACATTACCACAACGAAAATTGATACCTATAATAACAAACCCCTATTTGACCTTTCTCTTTTCACTAACGTACCCGGAGGTTTTTACGATACAGCGATTATTTGCAGGAATTAATTGGATCGATTGCTTTCACCTACAGATCAAATGGAATGACGTCTTCAGGAACTACCGGGTTAGTCACACTCGATGCTATTTGGAGGGCAAACTTCCGAAATTCAATCGGAGCTGTTCTAGAAAGACGAAGGTCAGGATGGTGTGGGGCGCCAGTCTTACGAAGGCGGGAATGTATCCTTTGAAGAAACCCAAAGGCCCCAGCTTGGCCGTATACAAGATGAGATCCCATTGGCTTTTGAATTCGCCCGGCTTCGAATTCATCATCCTCGTTTTCAGGACGTCCAGGGGTTGAGTTAGGGTAGTGGCTATTGCACCCTAAAAAAAAGTAATTGGCATATTTTATGGATGGATTATATATATATTTACAGCGGTCAGGCTGGCCAGGAAATGCGTCGTCAAATTATCTTCGAAATAGTCGGTGTTGAGCAGCACAATTTTCACTTGATCATAAAATGACAACTGTCCAACTGTCATGAAAACCGCCCTCGAAGTTGCGGTGGATGCGCCAGAAAACAAACGAACGAAACCCTCTTCCCTGTAGACCCTCCAGAGACCATCGAATGCGTGCTTGTAACTGAAAATGTCTTCGGCTCAGTTGTGTCCTTGAAGAATTAATCAATCATGTACTTACTTCCTCCTCATTTCCACCGGAAGCTTAATGTCGTTTTGCATTCTTACGTTGACCATATCGGCCGGCGTACCCACGAGGCCGCCTGCAGCCCCGGCGACGCTGGCCATCGCCACTTTCGTGGCAAAATTCGTTTCTCCGCCCCCCTTTGCCGTTAGCGATTGTTTCGCCACCTCGTAGATTCCGAACCTTGTCGTCGAATATGTTAATTGTCTGCATAATGAAGCAGATAAGCCGTTATAGAGGGCAGTCACCCCTAAAAGTGCAAAAAACAGGTTCTTGTCACAATTCGAATTTAGCGCTCAAGAAAATTAGGTCTACGCGTTTCTAACAGATGGCGCCACCTGGTAAATTCCGAACCTCGTCGTTGAATATGTTAATTGATCTGCATAACGAAGCAGATAAGCCGTTATAGAGGGCAGTCAACCCTAAAAGTACAAAAAACAAGTTCTTGTCACAATTCGAATTTAGCGCCCAAGAAAACTAGGTCTACGGGTTTCTAACAGATGGCGCCACCTCGTAAATTCCGAGCTTCGTTGTTGAATATGTTAATTGTCTGCATAATGGAGCAGATAAGCCGTTATAAAGGGCGGTCACCCTAAAAAGTGTAAAAAACAAGTTTTTGTCACAGTTCGAAACTAGGTCTACGCGTTTCTAACAGATGGCGCCACCTCGTAAATTTCGAACCTCGTTGTTGAATATGTTAATTGTCTGCATAATGGAGCAGATAAGCCATTATAGAGGGCAGTCGCCCCTAAAAGTGCGAAAAACAAGTTCTTGTCACAATTCGAATTTAGCGCTCAAGAAAACTAGCTCTACGCATTTCTAACAGATGGCGCCACCCCGTAAAAAAAGAGAAAAACTGTTTGGAAGAAAAGGTGACAAACCAAAGAAAATATACGAACAAAATTTGAAAAATGCATAAGAACATTTAAAGAGAAAAATATAAACAAAGACACTTCAGAGGCACGATTCAGAAGATTCACAAATTAAAACAAAACTGTCGACGTGTTTGAACAGATGGCGCCGTTGAATGTTTAATATCCCTCCCAGAAACAAATGAAAAGAACCCTATCAGCAAGTTTTAACAGATGGCGCGCTGTTAAATTCAGTTGATTCAGCAATAAATTAAAAATATACACATGTTAAAAATAATACATCAAGTGAAAGAAAACAGAAACAAAAGACGGTCGATTTTACGGTGCAATTCATTTAAAGAAAAAACAATTCCAAAAGAATGATGACGAAATAAAGAAACAAAATAATATTCAAACAAAAGACAATCGATTTTACGACACAATTTAATAGATTAATAATTTTTTTTTCAACGAAAAGAATTGCGAAAAAGCAAAGAAAATTAAATACATTCTAGAATTTTATTAATTAAAAAAAAAAGAACAACAAAAACAAAAGACAATCGTTTCTACATCACAATTCAGTAGATTAATCAATTAAAACGAAAAACAAAAAACGGTTTCGAAATGTTTCAACAGATGGCGGTGTTGAATTCAGTTGATTCGGCAATAAATTTAAAAAAATATATATTAAAAATAATGCTTACAACAATTTGAAGAAAGCAGAAACAAAAGACGGTCGATTTTACAATGCAATTCAGTTAAAGAAAAACAATTCGAAAAGAATGATGACAAAATAAAGAAACAAAATAATATTTAAACAAAAGACAATAGTTTTTACAGCATAATTCAATAGATTAATCAATTAAAACGAAAAACAAAAAACGTTTTCGAAATGTTTCAACAGATGGCGCTGTTGAATGTTTTGTGATTCAAACTGTCAATTTAAAAGAAAAACGATGTAATAAAATTTAAAAAACAAGAAAAACAAAAGACAATCGATAGTAAGGACAATCCACAGCATGTATTAATAAATTTTTTAAAAAATCTGTTTGGAAGGAAAGGTGACAAAACAAAGAAAATAAATGAACGAAATAAAACATAAATATGCTCCAGTAATATTAAAAACATTAGAAAAAAAACAAAAGACACAAGAAAGCACATTCAACATATTCATAAATTAAAACAAACGAAGAAAACGTGTCGACGTGCTTCAACAGATGGCGTTGTTGAATTCAATTGATTCGGCAATAAATTAAAAAATACATTAAAAATAATGCTTACATCACTTTGAAGAAAGCAGAAACAAAAGACGGTCGATTTTATGGTGCAATTCAGGTTAAAAAAAAACCAATTCCAAAAGAATGATGACAAAATAAAGAAACAAAATAATATTCAAACAAAAGACAATCGATTTTACGACACAATTTAATAGATTAATAATTTTTTTTTCAACGAAAAGAACTGCGAGAAAGCAGAGAAAATTAAAGACATATAGAAAAAAAAACAACAAAAACAAAAGACAATCGTTTCTACAGCGCAATTTAGATAGATTAATCAATTTAAACGAAAAACAAAAAACGGTTTCGAAATGTTTCAACAGATGGCGCTGTTGAATGTTTTGTGATTCAAACTGTCACAATTCAGCGTTCATTAGAACTCAAAATAATATTAAATATTTGGATTCCAAAATTTACATTGTTTTTTTCTTCCAACAAATTCGTTATTCCAAAGTTGCAATACATACGATGCGACCCGACGTTCGAAATTTAAAATTAAATAGAAACTTCAGTTGTTTTTATCAGAATTTTCGATTAATTAAACAAAAATTAATAGATGGCGCCACTTTAGTTGGAACTGTCATTTATTTAAAGCTGGATACTGTCTTGGAAAATAATAGTGTCCCGTTTTTCTTGCTCGCCGCTGTACTTAGGTAACATTGAAAATATGTTAAACAAATCAAATTGGATAGATGGAGTCTCCTGTCAAGAAATTGTAGTTGAGATAGCTTCCACAGATGGCGCCAATACATTTGAATTTAAAAATCGAATTAGAAAAGCAACTGGGAGTGTTATTTTGTTATTGAAACGTGCCGAGTCATTATTTTGAAAATCAATTAAAAAAACAGGCACTTGAAAAGTAATTTTATCGTCGATATCATCCGTTTTAACTAACCATAACGTAAAAAACTCACATTTCAACAATAAACAATAAATATTTGATTAATTTATTAACGACAACCGTTTAATTATTCATCGGTAAGGCAACATAATCACAAATGTTCGTGCAAACAAGCTACGTAGCAATTTCATTAGATTAGAACCGCTTTGTACTTACCAAGAAGTGGAAGTGGCTGAGTACATGTTTACGCGGAATCGCAACGAAGCGGCAAACAACGTTTCATAATGTTTAATTCAATATTTGTTCGATGCAAATAAAACGCATGTTCGTCGAAAGCGCTAATTCAGAGAGTCAATGTTTGTTATTATTATAGCGGCGTGATGTTGAGAACGATTAATACACAAAAATAAATTTTATTTATAGTCAAATCGTTGACCAGATGCAGTAATAGAAGTAAGTACGTGAATACGTCTTTTAAAATTAATTAAAATTAGTCAAAAAATTTAATTACTAAATTTTAAAATAATGCACGGTACGTGGCCATATCTATATGTATTTCACCGCGGCGTTATAGTTACTAAAGACTATTCAAGTTGCCTCAAGATTGTGGTGGCATCAACTATGATAATTACAAATTACTATAATATTTTGGATGACAAATTTAAATTATGTATTATAAGTATTATAATTATTAGAGTAATGAAATTTGAAAGACATTTGAGGAGCGCCATCTATTAGAAGTTCACCTTAGTATTTACTTAGCCTGTCAGTAAAATATTAAAATTATTTAGTAAATAACTGAGAGAAAAAAAAACAGTGGCGCCATCTACACGAATTTTTAAGCGTGAAATTTACAGAATTGTATTTTTAGAGTGCAACAGACCTAAATAATAATTAAAAAATTGTAAATCTAATTATGATAACCCTCATTAACAATGGAAGATTGAATTATTTTTAAATACTCGATGACGTGTGGCGACATCTATGTGAATTTTAAGTTATTGTAGTTACGTCAATTACTCAAAAATGATCTAAACGCCTTCTACGATAATTTTAATTAATGATATCTTGAAAAAGAATAATAGTTAATTACACCACGGTTTTCTATTATTCTTTCTTTTGGTCGCATTTTGTGATACTTTATAAATTTGTAATTTTATAAAATGTTGGTAGCGCCATCTCTTACACGTTAGTCAAACTATAATCAGGCGCCACGATTAAAACATTAATTTCTGCGATGACTGTAAAAGTGAACAAAATTGAGTGCCTTTTGCATTCTTATTTTTTTTCGTCGAAAAAAAGAAAAAATAAAGCAAATCGTCAAGTTTTTTCCGCACTAATTTTTTATATAATCAGAAAATTATGCTTTCTATACGAATTGATGTTACAAACTTGTTCAGTTGATGGCACCGTATTCTTGCCCTACTGCCCAAATGCACATTTTCAAACATTTCTGACATAAAGAATTTCATCAATAGATGGCGCCACATTGTTAACAAAGAAGGCGTACTTCTCGATTCACATTTTAAACGATTTTTGACGTAATGATAAAATCACGCTACGGGCTTTATCAATAGATGGCTTGTCCAGAAAGCCCTACTTCTCACATTTTAAAGAATTTCTATCAATTCAAAAAATTTGCTGTATTACATACAGTTTCGCCAATAGATGGCGCCACAATTTTAACCAAAAAGACCTACTTCCCGATTCATATTTGAAACTATTTTTGACGTAATCAGAAAATTGTGCTTCTATACGAATTCACACTACAGATTTCATCAATAGATGGCTCCACATTCTCGTCCAGAAAGCCCTACTTCCCGCAATTCACATTTTAAAGAATTTCTAACAATTAAAAACTTTTGCTTTCTTACATACAGTTTCATCAATAGATGGCGCCACAATCCTAACAAAAAAGATCAACTTTCCAATTCACATTTGAAACTATTTTTGACGTAATTAGAAAATTGTGCTTCTATACGAATTTACACTACAGATTTCATCAATAGATGGCTCCACATTCTCGTTCTGAAATACCTACTTTCCAGGCACAATTGAAAGACTTAGGTTTTCTATATATTTGCGCTATAATCAAACGTAATCAATAGATGGCGCCACAATCTTAACCAAAAAGGTCTACTTACAGACTTCAGCAACAGACAGCCCCATATCTCGGAAAAAACGTACTTGCCAGTTCATACTTCAAAGAATTTTTGACTTAATGAAAACACTTGCTCGCTTACACACAAACGTAATCAATAGATGGCGCCACATTCTTAACCAAAAAGGCCTACTTACGGAGTTCAGCAACGGATGGCTCCAGATTCTCCTTCTCTTCTATTTCCCAATTCACATTTCAAAGATTTTTTGACATAATCAAGAGCGCCACATTCATAACCTTAAAAGGCCTGCTCACAGACTTAGCAACAGGTGGCTCCAGATTCTCGTCTAGAAAGGCCTGCTTCCCAATTTATCAATTAATCAAAACACTTTGCTCTCTTACACGCCAATAAATTTTTAAAAAAATCAAAGTAAATTGAGTACGCCATCTGTTAGACGTTCAGCGAACTAATTTCTGTGTTCATCAGAATCTGCCGATCAGTAAAAGTAAAACGTCTCAACGAGACTGAATTAGTATTTATTTAACCTGTCACTGTCATCTATCGATATAAATTTTCAAGTACGAATTACTAAACTATTTTTTTTTCACATAGGCGCCATCTGTTGATCAGTAAATAAAGTTTCTTTATTTGCGGCTCTATGATATGTACAAAATCTCTTCCACAATAATAATTGCCAGAATAATTATGTAAAATAAAATACATTTGGTGTAAATTTTTCTGTAAAAATGTTTTAAATTTGGTGGATACGCTGTGAAGCGCCATCTCTTAGTCAGTAACTGAAGTTTCTTCTTTGGACTTATAATATTAGCAAAATCACTTCCACAATCACAATTGCCAGAATATTTGCGTAAAATAATTTACATTTGGCGCAAATTTTTCTATAAAAATATTTTATACTTGTCGGATACACTGTTAAGTGTCACCTCTTAATCAGTAACGAAAGCTTCTTTATTGGTGGATTTTTATAAAAAATATGACTGTTGCAAGAATAAAAAGAAAGAAAATTTAAGAATTGCCAATGGTGCCATCTATGTGAATTATATTGAACTGTATATCCGGTGGTCACACGTAATTTACTCCAAAAAGAAATTGATAAAGCCATTGTTAGTGGACAGTTTGAAATAATTGGAAATGTACATTTTTTTAATTTAATGAATAAATTAAATTTTTTTTACCTATAGTCGAATTGACGACCAGGTGCAGTAACAAAATTGAGTGATTACACAAATACACGAACGTTTCGTGATCACTGCACCTGCTCGGCGATTTGACTATAAAGTAACAAATTTATAAAAAAAATATTTCATGTATTTCTAAAAAAAAAAAAAACAAATCTTTGAGGAAAGGCAAATGTCAAGTATTCAAGTTACAAATCAGTTCAGCCCAAAAATGTTTAATCTCACAAAAATCAATCAAAGTACAAAGTCAGCAAAAAAAAACTGGGAATTGTGAACTCTTGTAAAAATTCCCTGGTTTTAAAAAAATGAGATTAAACTTCAAACTATAAAATGCTATAATTCTGGAATTTTAAATAAAAATAAATAATCTCACCCTGTTTCCTAACTATGTTAATAGTGAGTTGTACTATGGAAAGCTTCCCCTCCTGTTGAGTCTGAAGCATCACCTTCAACAAATCCAAGGGATGCGTACAACACGCAGCCCCCGCCGATCCAAGTCCTCCAAAGTACCATCTCGCCACCCTCTTCTGTTTATCGCTCATGCTAAAAAAAAAAAAATCCAAATCTACAAACAGAATAAAAGCAACGCTCAGGAATTTTCCAACTTCGTTACCAGACGAATCACACGATCACTTCGCCTTACGGAGACTATCGTTAGAAATAAATTGACATAAGCCTGTTAGCACTATGTTTGAGGAACGATGATGATAACACGTAACAAACAGTCGAAATAAATAAAATCATTAACGGCCACGGCGACGACGACGACGACGACTTGGAAAAATAAGCGATTCCAGTTTCTAATTTATTTATTTATTTACAGTTTAATTTTCGCCTTCGGGAATTTGTGAGCAATTAAAAACTGCACGTTTGTTTGTTAAGGAGGCGTTAATCAATCAACGTTAACGCAACGAGTTTGGCGACCGCCTAACATCCATAGATGTAGATTATTCTCTTATCAAAGCAAAGCAAAAAGCCGCTAGTAATACTCCGCACAAATCAACGTAAGTGTATGTATTACAAAATCAAGTTTAAATATAAGCTGATAGCCTTCCAAAAAATATAACATAATGCACTGATATAATTCACAAAACTTATCGCCTTTTTATATCCAAGGTAGTACCTCTGAAACGTAACTAAAAATATTATGCAAAGTTGCACAAAATTACCACAGAAGTAAATTAATAAATACGATGTGCAATTAAATTTTTAACTAGAATTGAGATCCATTTTATAAGTTATCAATATTTGTTGTGTACGTCTTGCATTTCTCATTCAAATTCAAATTTGGCTGTTAAAAGTTTTAGTTATAGCGAACTTGAATAGATGGCGCCACCGGCTTTGTTTCCTTAAAATCCCTACATTTGTAAAGTACTGCGAACTTCAGCCATTTTGACTCCAAACGTCAGCGGCAAAGATAAAACTGATGTTACACTTTAAGGTCTCGTTTTTTACAGTAAACCGAACAAACAAGTAGTCGCTTTCTTTTAATAAAGAAAAACAAGTGAATCGTTCTTAGAAAGTGACCAATAAAAAACGAGGTTCAAATCGGAATGGTGCAAAAAGTAAAAAATGCAACAAACGACAACAACAAAAACAAAAGACCACGTAAATAAAAAAAATTCAACAATCATAGAGAAAGAAAGGAAAGTAGACTTTGCGTTGCCAACCTTTCGAGTCGAACATTCCCTACGGATTGGTGAAAAAAATCCCTTTTTATTACCTGAATTGTAAAATCGTACTTAATTTAACAGTAACTGCAAATGTTGAATTAATCTCAAGCGCCATCTGTTGCGTTAGATGAAAATCTAATGAGAGGTTATTTCCAATAGATCTGCTATACTTCATTTAGGTTGAGGTTAAGAACACAGTGTTGAAAAAAATATAGGGCGATATTTTCCGACTTGGTTGATTGGTTGAAATTTGAACCAAGTTTACGTTGGTATGAAGGTGATTCCTTCGCACATGAAATGTCATTGTTACTTATTATCCTTTTCATAAGAGATGAGCTCTGCGTCATCAATCGCCGAAGTAAAAACCGACAAATATTTCAGTATTATTATTACGTCGTTCATGTTGTTGTTGATATTTAAAGTCTTTTAATTTAAACGGTGCGATTTACATTGAGTTGATCAGATTTTATTTTGTTGTTTCTCTGGATGTCAGTTTTGCATTTGTCTCTATTTTCAGTTATTATAACTGGAAAGCAGTGAATATTATACTTACTGCTCGCTCCCGTGTGATACGAACGCAGACCTCAGCGCCGACTGCTGTAGTTTTAACGTGACTTTAGCATAGTTCAGAACCATCAGAAACGGTTGCCTACTAAAGTAATGATCAATCGCAGCAGCTCCATCTAGCGGACAATTTTGTTGAGTGCATGCTGTTGACAGTTCTGAATTAGCCAGAAATTGTTGTTGAAACGAACCAAGTATTCTTTGTTGTTTGTCAGAAAATTAACGAAAAATAATAATTGAGTTCAACAGTTTTTTTTTAGCTTAATAAATCATCTTTCCTTACAATGACTTTTTTCAGTTTTAAGGTTAAATTACCGCCAATGCCATCTGTCATGATCTTTCTTTTCTCAAGCCATAAGCGAAATTTATTAAAAATATTTCATTTAATTTTGAAATTCCTTTATTCGTACGTATGCTAATAAATTAGTAGGTTAAGGTTATGTAGCGGATAAAATCGGCGCTCATCGTTATTGATCTCTCTGTATATTATTTTTCAATAATTGGAATCCATTTTTACCCGTTGTAAAAGGAAACTCGATTTTTGTTTGTCACGTTTGCTTTAATTAATTTAGTCGTTTCTAATAATGAAAATTTTAATTTACCAGCAGCACCATCTATTAGATTCTGTTAATATTAAGCTATAAACTTCAGTTACGTGATTATCAGCATATATATATTCAGCGGCCGTTAATTAAAAGTACCATTAATTTTTTTGAAACATCTTTCAGTTGTTCTTGAAACGACATTAATGAATTTGAAATTTTAAGAACTGATAACGCCATCTATTATGCACCGTAACACTAAAGAGTGAACATCTTTAAATTATCATTAAAGCGCCACCTGTTACGTTATGTGAGAATCAACTTGAGGTTATTCTTTGCCGATCGTCAGGAAACAAATGAAAATTTTGTTTCCGACTTAACAAATCGTTTTTTCTTAATAATTTTGAAGTAGTTTAATTACTGTCAACGCCATCTGTCATTTACAATGATTATTAAACTGCAAACACCATCGAATCATTTCTGAAGCGCCATCTGTTGAGTTATATGAGAATCAAGCTTATACGTTTTTGAATTCAAGTCCAATTGGCGTTTTCTACGCTCTTCAAAATCCATAATAAAATTTCGATTACCGGTGGCGCCATCTGTCATTTGCCGTAAATATTTAACACTTCTAATCATTGATTAATTGAATCCTTTCTAATAATGAAAATTTAAATTTACCAGCAGCGCCATCTATTAGATTCTGTTAAGCTAGAAATTTCAGTTACGTGATTATCAACGTATATCTTCAGCGGCCGTTAATTAAAAATACCATAAATTTTTTTCTCAAACATCTTTCAATTGTTCTTGAAACGACATTGATGAATTTGAAATTTTAAGAACTGATAACGCCATCTATAATGCACCGTAATGAGTGAAAAACATCTTTAAATTATCATTAAAGCGCCATCTGTTACGTTACGTGAGAATCAACTTGAGGTTATTGTTTGCCGATTGTCAGAAAACAAATGAAAATTTTGTTTCTGACTCAACAAATCTTTTTTTTTAATAATTTTGAATTAGTTTAACTAGTGTCATCACCATCTGTCATTTACAATCATTTCAGAAGCGCCGTCTGTTGAGTTATGTGAGAATCAAGCTTTTATATTTTTGAGTTCAAGTCCAATTAGCGATTTCTACGCTCTTCAAATTCCATCATAAAAATTAATTTTTTGACTTTCGATTACCGGTGGTGCCATTTGTCATTTGCCGTAAATATTTAACACGTCTAATCAATTATAAAGCGCCACCTGTTGAGTTATATGAGAATCAATAGGAGAATATTTTCAATAATTCTTCGTCGATCAGTATTTAAAAAAAATTAACATTTGCCTAGCTTAATACTAATTCGAGTGTGCGCCATCTATCAGACGCCATTGGTAATTCTATAAATAACTCGATAAAAAAAGACAGCAAGATACATAAACGCAAACAAAGCATCTTTTTTTTATTTTTAGAGAAATGCTGCTTGTATTATGAAAGAATTTGAAAACTAATACTATGACTTCAAATCAGTGTAGTAATTCTCACAATACCAGCGCCATCTGTGAAAAATAACTCGAGCCAAGTTTATTAATTTACTTTTTAAATTCTCATAAGTCGTTATGAAGTGTTAGCTACTAGCAGTGCCCTCTATTTTAGTAACTCAGTATACAACTCGACAGGAAAATCTTAAGTGAACCTGAAAGAGAGGGTTCATTTAAATTATGAAGGAATTATTAATTTAATTAATTAATTAATTCAATGTCAAGCATTCGGTAATACTAGCGCCATCTGTGAAAAAATAATTGTAACCATTTTTAAAATTTTTTTAGAAACAAGACTTTTGTCGCTATAAGTATTTTTTTTTAATTTTGAGAATTATGAAAGAATTTTGAAACTAAACTTCATTTGAAGTTAATTTTTTAAGCCTTCTAATAAGTCTTTCTATTTTTATGTCATGGTAAACTGTAATAGACTAGTTACTAGCAGCGCCATCTAAGTTAGTAATTCCGTACATTTTTTTTATTTCTAGAGAAATATTACTTAAAGTAAGTATGATGGTTTTTGAAAACTAAACAAACGATATTAATGAAATTTAAATTTTAAGAGCTGATAGCGCCATCTATTATGCACCGTAACACTAAAGAGTAAACATTTTTAAAGCGCCATCTGTTCCGCTGTGTGAGAATCAACTTGAGGTTATTCTTTGTCAATTGTCAGAAAATCAATTGAAAAATAATAATCGAAATTCAACTCTTTTAAAGACATTTCTCCAATTATAAAATTTAACATCGTGTAATAATTAGCTGGTATCAGCGCCATCTATGGGAGTAACTCAGTATACAACTCGATAGGAAAATCTTAAATGAACATGAATTATGAGATTATGAGGGAATTTGGAAACTGAACCTGACATTAATTCAATGTAATTTCAACCAAATATTCTTTGTTGTTTGTCAGAAAATTAACGAAAAATAATAATTGAGTTCGACAGTTTCTTTTTAGCTTAATAAATCATCTTTCCTTATAATGACATTTTTTCAGTTTTGAGGTTAAATTGACGTCAATGCCATCTGCCATAATCCTTCTTTTGTCAAACCATAAACGACATTTATTTAAAATATTTCATTTCATTTTAAAAATTTTTATTCCTACGTATGCTAATAAATTAGTAGGTTAAGGTTATGTAGCTGATAAAATCGACGCTCATCGTTATTAATCTCTCTGTATATTAGAAAGGTTCAATAATTGGAATCCATTTACAATTTCTGAGAGAAAGACAAAATTACTTAAATTTTAAGGCAAATCTTGACAAAAATCCATATAAATAGCTTCAAATTGCAATTTGAGGGGAAGAAAAGCATAAATAGGAATTATTGTCTAAATGTTAGGGAAAACGACTGTCAATAGTTGGCAACACTGAACGCACCCTATAGTAGGCACAGCAGTGCAAGTCAACATAACCTACAAATTAAAAGTGAAATCGCGTCGATTTGTGCACATGAAACGCATGAAATACAGAATTTATTGAATTAATCTCAAGCCAGGATAAGAACAAGACGCTAAAACGTAAGTTTGCATGCTCATTTAACCGCTTACGAAGGAGTAGACTGTTGTATACAAAGCTTTTTTTAACGACAAATTCAAGCAAAAATTCGCACATAAAACTGTGCAGAAAGTTTCCTTTTCACTCAAAAACAACAATAAAGTAACATCCTAGTTCATTTACAATTTTTATTTTGATTATTGAAAGTACCAAGACGGAATTGAATCTGGCAACAGTAGAAACACACGTGTATTGCTGGTTGCCTACCTGTAAGGCGCAATGATTTTAATTTTATCTAATTATTAATTTAGTGATATTGGTATTTGATTTCGCGTGTAGCCTCGAACACATTAAAAAGTCCGGTTTTTGTCAAGTAATTTACTGTAATCACAGTTATGTAAGGCTGACGTCCTTGACCATGACGACCTAGTGACGTCATTAATTATGCATTTAGATGCGCTCAAAGTGCACGTGTGTTACGTCGACGTCTTGCATAAGCGGACGTCTTTTTTCCTTTGCATGCAAAACACGATCCTCAATATAAAAACAATTATCTATTTTAACGAACATTGCGTAAGGAAAGTACGAAAGGTTATCTTAAAATAATTTCATGCGAAGAACCACAATTTCCTCCTGCTTGCCTTTAATCGACGATTGCTCTCGATTGTTTTAATAAAAAAAAAATGAATCACGCGCGATTTAATTTAAACACGGACGGGCGCGCATCCTTTTCATCACGACCCCAATTGACTTGTACATTCACAAAAAGAAAAAAAAAACTTCGTTGCGCGAAATTTAAGTTTAAAGCACCTAAGTGTTTATTTAAAAGAAAGTAAATTGAAGCGTTTGTATATAACTGCCACCTGTAGTTTATGTCATAAACTAATCGATTATATTAATGAACTCCTGAGGTTAATGTAAGCGTGATCTAAATGCGAATGTGAATGTACTTACATATTATAATGAATTCTTTGAATTCACTCACCTTTTGAGAACGATTCGTTTTTCCAAATTTTGTTACGGCACGGTCGAGTCCGCCCCTCAAAAAGACACCGCCTTCGAATCAAAGCCGGGCTCTTTTCCTCGAATTGAATTTATTCGTCCGATTTTAACGCAAACACATGCTCAAGGTTAGCCTTACCGCGTGCAACGGCTCGGACTCGCGCTTATACCTTTCCTGCCGCAGCATTTTTCCCAATTTGAAAGTGGTGATCGACGCATGCACGCCATCGAGCTCACTGACCTGCATTATCAATTCGATTATGATTTCACTTCGGGAAAGGAACACGCCTGGGTGTGATGAAGATAAGAATCCGGCGCGTCTTTCCTATAATTACATCGACTCGTAGTAATATATTGTAAACAGGCTGTAGCTTGAAAAGGCCGGACAGACCGGGCGATCGATACCTGCCGGCGCAGAGGAATTCAATTCGGAGAAAACAATTTCATTTAATCGCTCTTTATAATACCATTTTTTGTATTATTAATATTAATAATTACAACAACGTCCTCTATTGAAATAAAACAGAAAGATGTCTGACTCACGTCTTTGTTTATATCTGCGCGTTTTGCATCGACATCATTTGTTTACGCTTACGTTTATTCAATTTATTATACTTTTGCTGGTGTTGTAAAAAAAAGAATGAAGCCCAACACACTCTTTAATTAATGCATATTTAAAAAATGGTTTTCCCTTATAATGGCATTGCTTCCCAATTTTAAATGTTTAAAACTAGCAACGCCATCTATCATGTGCTGTAGTAAATACTTTAAGGTAAACGGGTGATGTTGGGACAGTATGGTGTCTCCACTCCCAATATTTTACACGCAAAATCATTCAACCCTTAGCAACAGAAGTTCATGGTCTAGCTCGAAGACTCTCCGCTAGATGGAGAACTAAAGAGTAGAGGCCTGCACAGGTTTTGTCCTTTCTTGGCATTACTTTATTTAACACATATTGACGTTTCACGACTTTGACGTTTATAAGATGATTTCCGGTGAAATCTCGACTAATTTTTAAAGTGAATTTAAAGTTATTAAGAAATAAACATTTTTTTATTATAATTGGATTCAGGTAGGTACATTGGATTACTCTGAAATGACCCATTTTTAAATTAAAAATAAGAATTTGGAAAGAAATTTACCTTGGGTGCAGCAAATAAAGTTAAATCTTGCTTGTCCCTTTTAGATTGTAAACGTAGATAACAATATCTTGTCATTTTCGGAACAAGGAGCAACAACAAATTTGAACAAGAAACAACAAAACTTTTTAAAAGAATTACGAACAAGAAAAACGACGAAACTACAAGAATTACGAACAAGAAACAACAGCAACACTTTACGACTCTTGATTACAGTTTGATGACGCACAATTACGACCAAGAATAAATTTGATTTGAACTTTTTTTTGACGTTTATTACAGTAGGTATTACAGGTTTCTGTAGCAGTGTCAGTGTCATCTACCGGCAACTCATTGAAGCAGACCGTGAGATTGCGGTTCGTTTTAGTGTAAAACAAATGAACAGAGTGCAAACACCAGAGTTTCCTAACATCACCGGTAAACGTTTCTGAATCAACGAGGAAAAAATAAACAGGAGGGAGACAGTTCAAGAATCAGTAGCTTCTTGTCCAAAGTAGTAACTAAATATGGCCGCTGTGTCATATTCTCGCACACGGGCGTTTTACAAAATTCCTGGACGACAACGAACCACATACGTCACCATTGTTTATAACACACTTCGTCAGGCAAAGTGTCTTGAAAGCTGGATTATTCAGGAGAGATTTTATTATTATTATTTTATAATGTGATCGCTCCTTGACCTAATATTACATTATTCCATACAAGACGATCATATCTGCTTTCAAAGCATAATGAAAGTTTTGTTGCAAGTCGGTTTTGATTGCGGTGGATTGCAGCTGTTTCGGCCCTATTTGGGACCTCGTCAGCAGAAGCGTAACTCGAGAACCAAACCGACCTGTCTTAGTTATTCGCAAATGCGATGTGATAGTAATGAAAAGTTTAGATTGGTTTACAGTGGAATTCTCGAGCTGAAGCGTAGTTCGAGGCGCCAAATAGAGACTGCTCGTGGAATCCACTGCAATCAAAACCGACTTGCAACAAAACTTTTATTACATTATAATTATAAAATCAAATCAGTAGGAACAAATTCGCAACTTTTGCCCTTTAACTGACTGACCAATAATCACATAAACCTCTACATCCTGCAACTGTTTTTGACTTATGTCAACAAACCGCCATATTGAAGAAGGTGACCTACCGTAAAGTGGTAACTTCCGGTAAATGCGATTATGTGCCGTAGCTTCCCTCCTGTTAATTCTTTCCTCGTTGATGAATCGCCTTGAAGCGCCATCTGTTGTGTTAGATGAAAATCTAATGGAAATAACCTTAACCTTAATCAAATAATTAATCGTAATTAAATATTTGATTTTCTTTCTGTAATCTCAGCCTTAGAATACGAAAATCAAGAAAAACATCATTGTCAATTATCACGAGTATCGAAATGAAACGAAAAGACACGATTTATCAGCGTGAAAATGAAAACGTGGGGTTTAGCGAATTTCTCTCAGGTCGAGTTTTGCTTGCAGTTGCACATTCCTCTTACCCCGACAAATTTCAAGCATGCTCAGTCTAGGAGTATATGGTCTAAGGATTTAGTAACCTTAGCTCTAGAGTATAGCTTCTGAACGCACTCAGTGTTGCCAGTTCGTAGGGATTTTTCCTATTCGTGGCCTTAAAATTGCAATTTCTGAGAAAAAGGGAATTTTTGAAGACAAAATCACTTAAATTTTAAGGCAAACCTTGACAAAAATGCATATAAATAGCTTAAAATTGCAACTTGAGACAAGAAAACGAGCACAAATGGGAATTTTTGTCCAAATGTTAGGGAAAAACGACTGTCAATAGTTGTCAACACTGAACGCACCCCTATAGTGAGCAGCGCGAGTCAACAAATTAAAAGTGAAATCGCATCGATTTAATTACTGTCAATGCCATCTGTCATTTACAATGATTATTAAACTGTAAAAAATACTATCGAATCATTTCTGATGCGCCATCTGTTGAGTTATATGAGAATCAAGCTTATGTTTTCTTAATTCAAGTCCCATTAGCGTTTCTACGCATAAAATCATTTTTTGAATTTCGATTATCGGTGTCGCCATCTGGCATTTGCCATAAATATTTAACACCTCTAATCATTTATAAAGCGCCACCTGTTGAAATATGAAAATCAATTGGAAAATATTTTATTTATTCATTTATAAAGCGCAACCTTGTGAGAATCAACTTGAGGTTATTCTTTGCCGATTGTAGAAAACAAATGAAAAATTTCTTTCTAACTTAACAAATCATTTTTTCTTGATAATTTTGAAGTGGTTTAATTACTGTCAACGCCATCTGTTATATAGAATGATTATTAAACTGTGAACACTATTGAATCATTTCTAAAGCGCCATCTGTTGAGTTATGTGCGAATCAAGCTTATATATTTTTGAATTCAAGTCCAATTAGCGTTTTGTCTTCTCTTCAAAATCCATCATAAAATCATTTTTTGAATTTCGATTACCGTCATTTGCTGTCATTTGCTGTAAATATTTAACACGTCTAATCATCTAAGCGACACCTGTTGAGTTATATGAGAATCAACAGGAGAATATTTTCAATAATTCTTCATTGATCGACTTTATTAAAAAATTGTAATTATTATAATTATTAATTTAGAAAGTGCTATCTACTGAGTTATATGAGAATCAATTGGAGAATATTTTGAATAATTCTTCGTCGATCGACTTCATTATTTAAAAAAAATTTAACATTTGCCTACTGCTTAATACTAATTCGAGTGTGCGCCATCTATCAGACGCCGTTAGTAATTCTATAAATAACTCGATAAAAAAGAGGACAAGATACATGAGCTCAAACAAAACATCTTTTTTTTATTTTTAGAGAAATGCTGCTTGTATTATGAAAGAATTTGACAAGTAATACTATGACTTCAAATCAGTGTAGTAATTTTTATAATGCCAGCGCCATCTGTGAAAAATAATTTGAACCAAGTTTATTAATTTATTTTTTAAATTCTCATAAGTCGTTATGAAGTGTAATAATTAGCTACTAGCAGCGCCATCTATTTTAGTAACTCAGTACACAACTCAACAGGAAAATCTTAAGTGAACATGAAAGTTGATTCTCACATAACGTAACAGATGGCGCTTTAAAGATGTTTACTCTTTAGTATTACGGTGCACAATAGATGGCGTTATCAGTTCTTAAAATTTAAATTTCAAATTTCGTTTGTTTAGTTTTCAAAAACCTTCATACTTTAAGTTATGTTTCTCTAGAAATAAAAAAAATGTTAAATTATATACGGAATTACCAAGTTAAGTTTAGTTTAAAAATTCTTTCATAATTTAAAGAATTTTTCTCAAAATTTAAAAAAATGGTTACAATTATTTTTTCACATATGGCGCTAGTATTACCGAATGCTTGACATTGAATTAACGTCATATTCGGTGTCCAAATTCCTTCATCATTTAAATAAAGCCTCTTTTTCATGTTCACTTAAAAGCTTTTAACTAAACAAACGACATTTGAAATTAAAATTTTAAGAACTGATAACGCCATCTATTATGCCCCGTAATACTAAAGAGTAAACATCTTTAAAGCGCCATCTGTTATGTTGTGGGAGAATCAACTTGAGATTATTCTCTGTCGATGGTCAGAAAATAAATTGAAAAATAATAATCGAAATTCAACTCTTTTAAAGACATTTTTCCAATTTTAAAATTTAACATCGTCACCAAGATACGAAGTGTAATAATTAGCTACTACCAGCGCCATCTATGGTAGTAACTCAGTATACAACTCGATAGGAAAATTTTAAATGAACATGAATTATGAAATTATGAAGGAATTTGGAAACTGAACCTGACATTAATTCAATGTAATTTGAACCAATTTTTTTTTTATTTAAACAAGCTTTTTTATGCTTGTCGCTGCAAACAATTTGTCTTAACTTCAATAACACCATCGCCATCTGTGACAAAAAATTCGAAGCAATTTTCTTAATTTTTTGAACCCCTAGTAAATCTTTCTAATTTTCTGTCGTTGCAATGTTTAATTCATAGATTTGTTACTGGCAGCGCCATCTATGTTAGTAATTCTGTACATAATGACATTTTTTATACGGAGGGAAACATTATTTAAAGTACGAAGGAATTTGAAAACTAAACAAGACTTTCAATTTAATGCGTAATAAAGTCGTTAGTGCCAGCGCCATCTGTTAAAAATTATTTGAACCAAATTTCTTTATTTTTTTAACTCCGATAAGTCTGTATTTTTTTGGTGTCGTTACAAACGATTTTCTTTCTATTTCAAGAGAAAGTTATTTAAATTATTCAAGAATTTGAAACTAAACATGAGTTTCAATGAGTGTAATAATTCCATACTACCAACGCCATCTATGAAAAATTATTGGAAACAATTTTCTTTTTTATTATTATTTTTTTTTAAAACTTCTTTTTATTTTTTTGTCGTCACAAAGAGTTCTGTTATAAATTAGCTACCGCCAAAGCCGTCTTCTAAGGAATTTATTAAAAAAGAATTCCCATCAATTAAATCTCTTAATTTTTTCTTAAGCTTCAATTTATTTTTCTGTTTTGCTTTTAGGTGCTCACGAGATAATGGAGCCTTTAAAGACGAGCGTTAACAGTTTACTAGAAGCACTGAAGGTGCAGCTTTCCGACAGGATCGTGCTTGTAAATGAGTTCGACACGTCCGACGCGAATTTCGTATTAACCCACCTGATGAAGCAAGCGTTCGGCGACGAAGAAAACGGCGTCTGCTTGGTTATTTTACACAACACGATCGGTCATTATCAAAACGTCGGCAAACTGTTGGAGTACGACCTTCTGAAGAAAGTCGCAGACGGTTACGCTGTTACAATCGAGCCCCTCAAGAGCATCCTCGAAGAAGACTCCAGTGATGGATCTAAGCTGAGCTTCCTCGTCGAAAGCAAAGAGCAAATATGCAGAAACCTGTTTTTGGAAATTAAAAATAAACTGGAGCGACTATTGAAGCACGTATCTGGACAGGTCTATCTAATCATTGACGACTTAAGCCACCTCTTGGATATGGCGGTGGAAACCAAACACGTCTTAAGTTTGATTAATTCCTGTGATAATATGAGCGAAAGAGTGACTGCGGTGATCGGAACGCATGTTTCTGGATCGGGGGATGAAATCTTGAGCAACGCCGTAACTTACATTGCAGACGTCGTCGTCGATGTAACGCCCTTAAAAACAGGAAGAAGCTCCGATGTGACTGGCGTCATCACTATCAAGAGACCACAGGCCAAAAGTGATAAGGAAAAGGAAACGATGTACCATTACAAGGCTTTGCACAGAGAAATTAGGACTTTTAGGCCTGGGGATTCAGTAAATTTTTTATTAAGGTGATCGCTTTTTGTTACATGTTTTGTTTATATAAATAAATAAATGAAAAATTAACGAAACGATTGTGTAAGTGTCATGCTTTTAGGCAAAAAGGGAATTTCTCGAAAAAAAAAAATAGATTTAATTCATGATCGTGATTACTGGAGTCATTTTTATCATTGTAATACTTGTTTCCGTTATATAGCTCCATCTATTGAGTGGTATTGAAAACACAGGCGATTATTTGTGAATGTTGTATTAACATTTGTAGTTGTTTTAAGGAATTAAAGTTCGCGATGCGTTTTCATGATCAAAAGTATGAAAATGATACCAGAGTAGGTGTAAAAGCTATAGCGCCATCTGTCCATCTAAACGGATATTAAACTTCGAACGTTTCCAATTTTTTGTTTAAAAACAATCTCAAAAACCGTGAAATAACATTGGCGACATCTAACGATCACCGTTGCTACTAATAAAAATTCTAAATTTTAGAGTAGTGGGGGGGGGGCTGTCTAAAAATAAGTCATCCAGAAATTATAACAATCCTACCTTTTTGTGAAGATCTTTCCTTGAAGCTGCGCCCTCTGTAATAGTAACAATGATATTCTGAAATGGCATGTAAAAGCGTTAAAGTACAGATTACAACTGGCGCCATCTGTTCAAACAAATTGCCATTAAATCGAAGCCTTCGTGATTCGACTTTTTTGATTCAAAAATCAATAGAATCCGAGCTGCGAATGTTAGATTTTTTTCTTACTGTGACTAGCGTCATCTATTTGCCAGTCTTGCTAGTAAAAAAAAATGTAAACATGAACTGATTGTCACTTGTTATTTTTTTACAAATTGCCATTAAATTGAAATCTTCGTGAGTCGACTTTTTTAATTCAAAAATCAATGGAAACCGAGCTGTGAAAGTTAGATTTTTTCTTACTGTGACTAGCGACATCTATTCGCCATTCTTGCTATTAAAAAAAATGTAAACATGAACTGATTGACACTTGTCATTTTTTTACAAATTGCCATCAAATTGAAGCCTTCGTGATTCGACTTTTTTAATTCAAAATTCAAAAGAATCCGAGCTGTGAAAGTTAGATTTTTTTTCTTTCTGTGACTAGCGTCATCTATTCGCCATTCTTGCTATTAAAAAAAATGTTAACATGAACTGATTGTCACTTGTCATTTTTTTACGATCTGTTGATCCCTTGTAACTATTAAACAAACATTGTAAACTTAGAACAATCGACTCGATTGTACTATTCTTATATTAAATCCTAGAAACATGCAATTCGATAAATATTTACCTTTTTTTATTACGAAATAGTGCCCTCTGTAGTTAATTCTGTAACCCAATGAAAAAATATATTCACCAAATCAACAATACCTAATTTTAAAAATTTTGTTGCAAGTCGGTTTTGATTGCAGTGGAGCATTCTCTATATAGCTATTTCGGCCCTATTTGGGGCCTCGTCAGCAGAAGCTTTGACAGCAGTATGGCCGTCTTGTATGGGATGACTTATTAAGTAGCAAACTAGCTGCAATTTACAATACTAGTTACTAATTACTAATGTTAATTCGGTTTTGAAGTCAACGCCCTCTCTTCAAACAAGTAGCTATTAAACTTGATTTACCAAATGATCATTAAATTTGATTCACTTGTTCTTTAATCTGTAACTCTAATTTATGTCCAATATATTGAAAATAATTAAAAGCAAAAGCGTCAAAGATAATAAAAATTAGAGTGGTAACTAGTGCCATCTATTGATCATTCTTAATACTAAACGGCAAATAAAAGGTTAAGCTAAGTAAATTGAGATTTGTTTTTTTTATTACTCGGCACAGCGCCATCCTACATTCGTTATCCAAAATATTGAACGAGTAAAAGAAAAGCGATAATCGAAATGAAAAAAAAAGTGAAAGTGATGTTGTAACTCGCGTCATCTATTGGGTATTAAAGTAAAATTGTTATTGTAAATAGCGCCGTCTAATAAAATCGTCATTGCGACTAGCGCCATCTATTAGTATTAAATTAAATTATAATGGAATCGTTGTTATCCATCCACTGACCATTAAATTAAAACAAAAGTCCTATCTATTGATCATAAAATTAAAGTCAAGTAAAGTAAAAGCGCCATCTATTGGACATTAAATTAAAATAAAATGGTTATCGTGACTAGCACCTATTTAGTAAAATCGTTATTGTTACTAACTTCATTTATGGACCGTTAAATTAATTTAAAGTAAAATAGTTGTTATAAGTCACGCCATCTGTCGGTTATTAAATTATTGAAGTAAAATCGTTATCGTAATTAGCGCAATCTGGTAAAATCGTTATTCTAACTAGCGCCATCAATTTGTCGTTACGTTAAATTAAAATTGCTGTTGTAACTAGCACCATCTTTTGGTAATAAATTAAATTAAATTTGTTATCGCAACTGGCCATCTTTGGATCAATAAATAAAGTTAAATCCGTATTGTAACTAGAGCCATCTATTCATTCAATAAAAATAAAATAAAATCGTTGGCGCCATCTTTTGGTCATTCAGTTAAAGTAAAAAAAATATCGTCACCTTCTGAAGTCGTTAGGCATTAGTTCGTTATTAAATTAAATTAAAATTGCTGTTGTAACTAGCACCATCTTTTGATAATAAATTAAATTAAACTAAAAAATTGTTGGTGCAACTAGCCACCTATAATTAAATTAAAGTAAAATGGCTATTGTAATTAGAGCCATCTATTGGTTATTATGGACTCTTTTTATTCGTCCTCGTATTGCGTAACCATGGCAACGCTCTGGTCATTAAATTAAATGAGATAAATTGTTGTAACTGGCGCCATCTTTTGGTCACTCAATAAGATAAAATCGTTGTAATTGGCGCCATCTCTTGGTCATTCGGTTAAAGTACGTTATTGTAACTAGAGCCATCTATCGATCATTACATTAAATAAAGTAAAACCGTTGTAACCAGCGCCATCTTTTGGTCACTTCTTTAAAATGAAATCGTTTTAGTAACTAGCGCCTCCTACTAAAATCATTATTGTAACTGGCGCCATCAATTGGTCGTTAAATTAAACTAAAATTGTTGTGGTAACTAGCACCATTTTTTGATATAATAAATTAAATTAAACTAGAACAGTTATTATAAGTAGAGCCATCTATTGGTCGTTAAATTAAATGACGTAACTATTGCCATCATTTGTTCTTTCAGCTTCTATATCCGTAGATACGTATCCACGAATATAAAAATTATTGTGGGCGGAGATTAATTTTTAATTATTTCTTAAACCATATTCTCTTTTACTACTTTTTAGTTCATTCAGGTAAAATAAAATCGATATTGTAACTAGAGCCATCTACTGGTCGTTAAATTAAATAAAGTAAAACCGTTATAAATGGTCCCATCTTTTGATCATTCTTTTAAAGTAAAATCGTTATTGTAACTAGCGACATCTATTGCTCATTAAATAAAATAAAACAAAATCGTTGTAACTAGTGCCACGAATTGGTCGTTAAATTAAATTAAATTAAAATTGTTGTAACTAAAGACCATCTCTTAGTGATAAATTAGATTAAACTAAAATTGTCGTCGTAACTAGCCATCTATTGAACATTAATTGAACATTAAGGTAAAGGTAAACTGTTATAGTAAATAGCGCCCTCTACTAAAATCGTTATCGTAACTAGCGCCATCAATTGGTCGATAAATAAATTAAAATTAAACAAAAATTGCTACTGTAACTAGCTTTCGTTCATGAAATTAAAATAAAATCGTCATTGCTACTAGAGCCATCTTTTGGTCAGTAAATTAAATCGTTATCGTAACTAGCACCATCTATTGGCCATTAAATTAAGATAAAACAGATGCAGTCTTAGAAGTGCTTTAGAAAAAAATAACTAGTATGACCGCGCCTGAGATAAAATCGTCATAGTAACTAGTGCCATCTAGTAAAATCGTTATTGCAATTACAGCCACCTTGTAAAACCTTTACAGTTCGCCAACTATTGGCCCTTAAAGTACACCTGTAAGTGTCACTTATTGGTCATTAAATTAATTTAAAGCAAACTCGTTAATATGACTAACGCCATCTATTGGTCAATAAGTTAAAGTAAAAGTAACTAGCGCCATCTAGTAAAATCTTTATTGTAACTAAATTAAATTGAATTAGAGTAAGATCGTTGTTGTTCCCTTCGTGTGTTTTCAGGATATTTGTCGATTTTTTACAGCGGTTTTTAAAAAACGAAATTAAATGTAAATTATTGAAAAATCTAAAGTATTCGCCACACTTCAGAAAATTATGTAAAGTTGCCTCAATCGTCTTTACATTGAGGGTGTTGACTCATGAAATTTCTTTTACAACGTATGCTGTATATTTTGAATAAAGGGAGGAGGGGGCGTATTTAAAAATTGATCAAGGTAGGTGTATTTTTTAATAATTTAATTTATTTCTTATGGATCACACTTTTTTGTAGGTGGCGGTGCTTCTATGCCAAAAATGTGTCGATAAGTAATTGTGAAAAAACCCGGCGTGTCTTCCTTCACGTAGTAGCATCGTGGAAAGTATCCGAAATACAAACGCAGTTGTTCCAACAAAACAAACGTCACCACGGTTTGTGGGCCCAGCTTTATGAAAGTCATCATTGAGCCCCTGTAAAACCCCATCATGCTTATCTGCGCCTGTCTTTTGGCCGCCTCCCAGATGTTGAGGTAGTCTTCAGTGTTGACGACATACTTTGATCTAACCACGTCGAAGGGTTGCGTCAACGCCGTCGCCGCCACTGCCTAATAAAACCGCACTTAAAACAATCGTTCTATTTTGTAATTGGTAATTGGTACTGACCGAACATGAACTTGCTACCAGGTGCGTTTTGAAGTCATCATGAAAATTTGCGCGAGTCATGAGTAGGCGTTTGGATTTTTCGTAAAAACAAATCTGCCCTACTGTTAATAGTATTGTTCTTATCATTGATATTTGGGCCCCGCAAAATAAAACTTTGTAACCCCCAAGTAATTTTATAAAGTTATAGGCGTCCACCATCGATTTATAACTACAATCGATCAAAAATTTCTAAAATTATTTAAGCTAGGGTTTCTCAGTGTACAGTCAGGTAATAAAAATACGTCTCCCCCATGCTTCTTCCACTCGATTGTCCACCTACTCGGCACACTTCATGGGGGAGACGTCTTTTTATTACCTGAGTATACATGAAATAAGACAACTAAACATATACTGACTTTCGTCGTTTTCTTGGGTCTAGAAACAGATCCGCTTGCATTCGCGTGACAATCACATCGTACGGGGTTCTTAAAAATCCCCCAAGTGCTCCGGATGCCGTCGAAATAATAACGTCAAGGAGGAACGGAATATCATCCTCTCCCAAAAATTGCTTTAATTTTTCGTAAACGCCAAATCTGGTCGTCGCTCCGATAAGCGTGCCGTGCATAGAATAAAATAATCCACTATACAAAGTCAATAAACCTAAAGTAATGTGTAATATTTTCCTTGGATGGATTAAAGAACCAAACAATTCCTGATGTAGTGCGTACCTGAAGAAGCTCTGACGTAGTTTAAATATCTCCATATGGAGATCTTCTCCAGGACTTGCTCAATTTCTATGCCGATTTTTATTGTATCCATGGGATAGACCACGGGGACCGCCAAAGTCGCCGAGATCCCCCCGAAATACCATCGAGGTCTTCTTTGACTGTCCCGTCGGAACATGAACTGGTTCGAAAGTTGTAATTACATGTAACGTCCATCATAAGTCACGAACACTTGTCACTTTGTGTCAGTGACTGATTTAGTTTGATTTTTAATTTTGCGCGCGATAAAGGAGGTGCGTTCGGAAACTGTATTCTAAGTTCACGCTGTAATTGTAATCAGCAATGACAGTAAACACTGGTTGCTGACTAAACAATTAATAATATTTTTGAAATTGCAACTTGCCTTTCGTAATTTATTTTCTTTCTATTGTCCCTCTCGTTCTGATTTCCTTTTTCATTTTCTTCTGCTATTTATTTTTTTAATAGTCTACAATCTTTTGTTTTTTTTTCAATTTTGTCATTTATCCATATCACATAACCTCAATCTCGTCTATTTTTTTATTTCTTTCGTTTTTTCAATCGTCAGTTGTTTTATTTTCGCCTATAGATTTGTTTATGTATTTTTTCTTGTTTTTTATTTTTCCATTGCTTTTCTTTCTGCTCTTCTAAGTCGAGTTTGTTTTCACTTGTCGATTGTTTTTATTTGTCGAGGTTATTGAGGTTATGATTCTGACGTTATTATTTTGTCTTTTAATAATCGACAGTCTTTTGTTTTGTTTTCAATTTTGCGGTTGCAGATCGCATTTAACTTTTGTCATTTTAGTATGCCACTTATTTAACGATTGTGTGTTTATTGAGGTTATGATTCGATGTCATAGTCATACTAACTCATTGTCTTCATTTGTTTCTTTTAGTTTCGTTTTTTCGTCATTTTATTATTTGCCGCTTGCCTTTCGTAACTCATTCTCTTTCTACTGTTCATCTCGTTCCGATGCCTTTTTTAATTTTCGTTCGATATTCATTTTTTTTTAATAGCCAACAGTCTTTGGTTTTTTTCAATTTTGTCATTTGTCCATCTCACATAACCTCAATCTCGTCTATTTTTCCGTCGTTTTTGTCTTTTCTGATTGTTTTTTTTTTTATTTTCGTTGGCTTTTATTTTTTTTGTTTCACCTCTTAAAAGTTCAAAGTGTTTTGTTTTATCAATTTTATTTCATTATTTTTCATTCTCGCTATTCTTTTAGTTTCTGTTTTTTCTTTTAACTTTTGTATTGTTTCCATTCTTAAAAGCCGTACATTGTATTTAATTAAAACAACAATGCCAGTTTAATTTAATTTAACGATTAACAGATGGCAATAGTTGCAGCGGTTTTGTTTTAAATTAATGACCAAAAGATGGCGCTGGTCACAACAACGATTTTATTTTCATTTAATTACCAATGGATGGCTGTAATTACAATTAAGATTTTGCTCTAATTTAATAACCAATAAATAGTTACTTACAATAAAAATACTAGTTTAATTTAATTTAATGATCAATAGATGGCGCTGGTTACAAGAATTTTACTTTAATTTGATGACAATTCGCTGGTTACAACGACAGTTTTATTTTAATTTAATGATCAATAGATGGCTCTAATTTACAATTACGATTTTACCTTAATTTAATGACCAAGAGATGGCAACTTACAATAACAATACTAGTTTAATTTAATTTAATGATCAATAGCTGGCGCCAGTTTTACTTTGATTTAATGACGGATGGCGCTGGTTACAAAGACGATTTTACTTTAATTTAATTAATTTAATTTACTTTGAGACCAATAGATGGCGCTAATTACACCTGTTTTACTTTAATTTAATGACCAATAGATGGTGGTGGTTTTATTTAAATTTAATAATCAATAGATGGCGCTGGTTACAACGATGACTTTACTTTAATTTAATGACCAATAGATGGCGCTGGTTACAACGGTTTTATCTAAATTTAATGAACAAGAGACGGCGCTGGTTACAAACACGATTTTGCTTTAATTTAATGATCAATATATGGTTCTATTCAAATTATGATTTTACTTTAATTTAATGGCCAATAGATGGCGCTAATTACAACGCTTTTTACTTTAATTTAATGATCAATAGATGGTGGCAGTTACAAAGGTTTTATTTTAATTTAATAATCAATAGATGGTGCTAGTTTTAACGACGATTTTACTTTAATTTAATTTAATTAACAATAGATGTCGCTAGTTACAATGGTTATATCTTAATTTAATGACCAATATGGCGCTAATTACAACGGTTTCACTTTAATGACCAACAGATGGCGGTTGTTACAACGGTTTTAGTTTAATTTAATAATCAATAGATGAAGCTGGTCACAACGACGATTTTGCTTTAATTTAATTTAATGACTATTGGATGGCACTAATTACAACGGTTTTTCTTTAATTAATTAATAATCAATAGGTGGCGCTGGTCACAACGATTTTACTTTAATTTAATTTAATGACCAATAGATGGCGCTAATTACAACGGTTTTACTTTAATTTTATGACCAATAGATGGCGCTAGTTACAACGGTTTTTTTTAAAATTTAATAATCAATAGACGGCGCTGGTTACGACGACGATTTTACTTCAATTTAATTTAATTTAATGACCAATAGACGGCTCTAATACAATTACGATTTTAATTTAATTTAATGACCAAGGGATGGATAGTTACAATAACATTCAAAAAGGACTCTGCGCTACCGTTCTGACGCTTCGCTTTTACTTCATTATTTGGTCAATAGATGGTGCTCTGAAGCGTTTGATACATTCATTACTTTAAGAAACCCCTTAATCAAAATGCACAGTTAATTTGTTTCTCGATAGATGACGCTACGGTTCAAATTAAAAAAAAAAAAAAAACAAGTTTTTCTAAATATTCGATTCAGCAATCAAAAGCCAACGTCGCTCATTGCTCAATAGATGGCGCTGTTAATTCTCCTTTTAAGCTTTTTTTTCTCTAATGGTGTTTATTACTCGATAGATGGCGATTTAACTTTTCTGCAAAATTAATCTTTCTAAATTTTATCTTTTCTATGAACGAAGCGTTTCAATTTATAATTTCCCGACAAAATACTTTGATTTAATAAAAAATAACTGACGAACAGTAAATGCTTTTTTATTTATTAACATAAGTGATTTCCTATTAGTAATTGCACGTAAGGTGGTGGTGGTGGTGGTGGTGGTGAAAGTAAACTCCAAAATCACTTAAAATACTTCCTCAGTTTTATTTCACTATCACGAAGAGTGACTGCAAAGAAAATAAAATGTACACAGCAACTAAAATTGCTAAAATCAAACGTAACGCTGTAAATTAAAACTTGACCTCTCCTGGACAGGATAAGAAATGAAATAAAATTAGTTTATAAATTAGATAAAATAAGATATGATAAAATTAAAACAACTTAAAACCTTACGTTAATATAAACTGAACGACGAATAAGCTCGTGTGCTCCGTTAAACCCCCTCGGACGCACGCGAAGTTAAACGTAATTCAATGCAGTTTCATTTGTCTACAAGTGTGCAGTACTTTAACTTCATTTATATTGATACAATATATGACTTTACTCTTACGTTTTGTTTTTTTAGTTATCTCTATTCTACATAGTTTATTACATTCCGATGCAACGGAAATAGTAACTGGCGCTATTGCGGCACCTCATAAGAACTATTATATAGTCACTACAAAGCCTTTGTAAATCACTCTATAGGTTTGTTAACAATATTGTGAAATCAATTTGCTTTCTCTCGTAAGAATATTCTTACTTTTGTACTACATGTCAACGTGATGTAATAATATTATTATTTTTATATATACAGGAAGAGACAAACTGAAAATACCTATAACTTGAAGAAGAAAAAAATTAAATCCGTTTTCACATCGATTACCTGCATTCAATTTAACTTAATTTAAAAACAGTTTTTTTTTTCTAATTTAAAAACAAAGAGAGTCTTAAAAAATTCAAAGAGAGTTCCTCCTTTAAAACAATCGCAAGCATGAACGAAGAAGGACCTCCGTTGAATCGATTTGAAAATTAAAGACTATGACTAAGAAATGATACACGAATCTCATTGGTTATCGGGCAGTTCTAGGATTTCCGTGACGAAGGATGCGACATCGGTGACTTTATCCTTGTGCGTGAGGCAGAATGGATGGGTAAGTAGGTTGTCGTAGTTAGGTCTGTCCATGTAGTTTTTCTGCAAGCACTTGGTGATGAAATCCTCAAAGTCGGAAGTGAATTCCTCGGGTGGCAAACGTGGTGGATCGTCCTTTACGACTTGCTTTAACTGTTCAAATGGTGTGCCCCATTTTTGATAGGGGAATTTACCTGTTGCTATCTCTATTAGTGATATCCCTAAACTCCAGACGTCTGATCGTATGTCGTAGTTTGAGGGATTGCCTGTCGGATCTATCCTTTCCGGCTACAGGCGGCAATGCTTTATATTAAAAAACGAAAATTATGTCCAAAAATTATACTTACAGCCATGTATGGTTTACATCCGGCATCGATTGTTTTTGCCACGGAATCTACGAGGTACCCACTAATTCCAAAGTCGCACATTTTTACCTCTCCATGGCGGTTTATTAGGATGTTGGACGGTTTCACATCTCTGTGAATAACTCGCAAACGAGAGTAAAGATAATGGAGGGCGCTCACGACGGAGAATGCAATTTTGCCTTTAAAAAAAAAATGCAAGTCAAAGACATTTAAAATTGGGGAGCAATAAACAAACAATTAAACGTCTAACAGTTTGATTTTCCAAAGAGAATCGTTAAGTCAAAATTTCCTTACATTCGTTGCTCAATAGATGGAGCTCTAATGCAAGTATAATTTTAAAATTTCCCGTAAATTACTAATAATAAGGAGCAGTAAAGTGGAACGTGCTAGATTTCATTAAAACTTTTATTAATTGCATTTCAAAGCTTAGCGCAATTTAATCAAAATTACTAAAGCGTAAGAGCACCATCTATTGAGCAATCAGCGAGGTGAATTTTTGAATTTTGTTTAGTGTTTTCAAATGAACACAAATTTTGTCTCAAATGATTTTTAGAAGTATACATTTCTCAGAGCTCCATCTATTGAGTGACGGGCGAAGTTAGATTTTGAATTTTACTTATTGCATCTACGTGATTTAATTAAAATTACGAAAGCGTGAGAGCGCCATCTATTGAGCGAAAGGCGACGTCAATTTTTAAACTTTGTTTATTGTTTTGATATGAATACAAATTTTGTTTCAGATGAGCGGTCAATCGAAAACGCTATAAAATTACAAAGCGTAAGAGCGCCATCTGTTAAGGAAAGAGCTAGCTGATTCTTTTTTAATTACGTTTATTGGTCTGGCAGTTTCAACACTGTTTTATTAAAACAAACAAGTGAATACAAATTTTTCGGAGCGCCATCTATTAAGTGATGGATGAAGTAAGATTTTTGAATATCACTTATTCCATCGACGTAATTAATTGTAAAACCGTGAGAACGCCGTCTGTTGAGCAATGGACGAATCAATTTTTGAATTATTTTAAATATTAATTTGTGTTGTAAAGTGCGACTCATTTATGTGTTCCAAGGTTAACGATTCATATTGCGTAGATACAAAAGGTACTAAAAATAAAATATTCTTTAATTAACTTTACACATCCCCTCTTATTTTTGTTTTTGAATTTTTATTTGTGCTTATATAATTGAGAATTTTATTTTCTTATGGTTTTTCTTACTATAAGAGTTTGTGAAGGTGCTTTTAGTAAAAATGACAAAAATATGAAAGTGCTATCTATTGAGCAATGGCGAAGTAAATTTCTGAATTTTGTTTATTATTTATTTACGATTCAATATTTAGAAAAGGCCAAATCAGTTTTTTGTGATTTGAATTTTTCAAAAGTGCCGTGACGCCATCTACCGAGGAACTAAAAAACAATAATTTTGTCTAAGATGTTTCTTACAGCGTTTTCGACTGACTGCTCCAGAGTACCCCGAGAGTACCTCCATCTTCTGCACGAGGTTAAAACAAAATGGAGATACTCTGAGTATGCTGTAGAGCAGTCAATCGAAAACACTATGACACTGATAAAATTTCCAGAAGCTTCATAGCACCATCTATTGAGCAACGAGTGAAGTAAAATTTTATATTTTATCTATTGCTGATTCGCTTAGAATGACAACGTCAGGTGATTTAGATAGAATGTGAATATGATGAAAACGCCATCTATTGAGCAAAGATCGACGTCAAGTTTTGAATTTTGTTTATTGTACCTACTGACTGCTTTTAAGTAAATACTTGTGATTCATTCACTCCGGCCATAATTCGTTATCACCAACACAACTGTTACAAAAAGCTTAATCAAAAGTGCTACGTGGCCGTCTTTCGAGAACAAGTGAATAAAATTCTTATTTCTGATGTTTCTCAAAACGGTACATTTTCCAGAAACTTCAAACCACCATCTATCGAGCAATGAGTGAACTAAAAATTTCACGTAACATATTTTAATGTATATCTAGGGGTTTCAACGACAAGTCCGTCGAGAGCGTTAGAACGCCATCTACTGAGAAAAGCATCAATAAATTAAAAACATTCTTATAACAGGAATTGTTAAAATTGCAATTTATCGTCGAATTTTAAATAAATTACATAGATGCAATAAATAAAGTTAAATAATAACAAAGAAATAAGATATTTTAATTTACATATTGCTCGATAGATGGCGTTCGAATATTTTCGAAACGAGACTCTAACCACAAAATTTTTAATAATAAAAAGACATAATAATAAACGCCTTTATTATTAAGTTCACAAATTTCTCGATGATGATTTCATGAAAAATGATAAAATCGAGATAAGTCGACGAAAAGAATTTTTAATATAAAAAAAATTTAAGCAATAAACAAAATTCAAAAATTAACTTGCCCAATAGATGGCGCTCTCACGTTTTGTAACTAAATCAAATCGATGCAATAAATAAAATTCAAAATCTCTACTTCGCTCGTTGCTCAATAGATGACGCTTCTGAAGGATTTTCAGACAAAAACGAACAATTGAAGAGAAATTTGGTGTAGAACGATCAATGTATTTTTCAGAACGCTGCTGTTGCGATGTAATTTCATCAAAGTTACTATAAAAGCGCGAGAGCGCCATCTGTTGAGCAGTGAACGAAGTTAATTTTTAAATTTTGTTTTATTGGTTCTCTTAAAACTAAATATTTGTAGTTCATTCACTTCGTTTGTGATTTATTGGTGTCAATTAAATATAAAAAAAAAAAAAAACTAAGCATCAGTTCGTTGTCATTTGAAATAATCAAAAGTGTCGGGGCACCATCTATCGAGAAATAAGGGATACGATAATGTATTAGTTAAAATTCAAAATTCGTATTGCGCGGATGTAATTTAATTTTAATTACAAGAAGCGTGAGATCGCCATCTATTGAGTGACGAGCGAGGTTAATTTTGGAAGTTTGTTTCTTATTTGCACAATTTAAAGTTTCGACTGTAATACTTCGATATGTTCATTAAAAAAAAAAAAAAAAGACAATCGATCTATCACGCCGATATGTTCATTAAAAAAAAAAAACAAAAGAAAATCGATCTACGATGTCGATTGGAATACGCCGATTCGTTCATTAAAAAAAAAAAAAGACAATCAATCTACCACGTCAATTCGACCACGCCGATACGGACATTAAAAAAAAAAAAAAAAACAAAAGACAATTGATCTACCACGTCGATACGTAAAACAATAACGCCGATACGTTAATTAAAAAAAAAAAAAAAACAAAAGACAAACGAAGTTGAAACAGACAAGCGAACGCAAATTTTGTCTCGAATGTTATTAGAAGACACATTTTTCAGAGCCCATCTGTTGAGTGACGGCCGAAGTAAGATCTTGAATTTCACTTATTGGCTTGATGTAATTTAATCAAAATTATAAAACACGCGAGAGCGCCATCTATTGAGCAACGAACGAATCAATTTTCGAAATTTGTTTGTTTTGATGGGTGCGTTCAAGTGCGATTCAAATTTGAATTAAATTACATCAAGCCAATAAGTGAAATTCAAGATCTTACTTCGTTCGTCACTCAACAGATGGGGCTCTGAAAAACGTATTGTTCTAATAACATCCGAGACAAAACTTGTTCGCAGTGTTATTCACTTTAAAATTGCCCAAACAATAAACAAACTTCCAAAATTAACCTCGCTCGTCACTCAATAGATGGCGCTCTCACGCTTCTTGTAATTAAAATTAAATTAGATCCATGCAATACGAATTTTGAATTTTAACCAATACATCATCGTATCCCTTATTTCTCGATAAATGGTGCCCCGACACTTTTGATTGATTTCAAATGACAACGAACTGATGCTGTTTTTTTTTTTTTAAATATTTAATCGACACTAGTGAATCACAACCGAAGTGAATGAACTACAAATATTTAGTTTCAAGAGAACCAATAAAACAAAATTTAAAAATTAACTTCGTTCACTGCTCAACAGATGGCGCTCTCGCGCTTTTACAATAACTTTAATTGAATTACTTGGCTACGGCAGATAAAATTTACGCTCATCACCCAATTATTCGCCGAAAGATGGCGCCACAGAATGTCACAGGTGACAGATGTTTACAACTTACTAATTCGTTTAACACAGCTTGCAGAGTTCTTAATGTTTTCTTTTTGTTGATTAGTGCATTCTTTAAAAGCTCTATTTTATAAATTGCATTCTTGAAAATATTAAATATCAAGTTATGAAGTTCAAGGTCATACGATGCCATCTAGCTAGGACATGAGTTTTAATTCCATGTCCTTCTGATGATGACTTGAAATTGGATTACTTTACAGTTGTAATTAGTGGTGATTTAGTATTGGACATAAGACATAACCAATACAAACCTAAAATATCTTCAGGAATCCTCTTATTATGCTTGTAGACCTTTGCATAAAATTTATCCAGACTAGTATCCATGACCTACAAATACAAAATCTATAATTTGTACCTCGCACTTGTGTAAAGTAACAGAACCTACCTCCATGCAAATCCAGACATCGCCCTCTCGAAATAACGCCCCATAAAACTGCACCGTATACAGACAGTCACTGCTTCTCATGGAAATATCCAAGTCCATCAAAAGCCGTTTCTGTTCTTGTGTATTGACTGTCGCAGCGATGCGTTTCACTGCCATTATCGCCCCGCTTGGTAAGTGCTTCATCTTTTCGACAACACCATACGCCCCCCTTCCCAAATCGCATATCTTCTCAAGATCGTCCGCCTCAACATCGAAGGTTCTGTCTCCGATCGTAAGCGTCGTGCGTTTATCCAAGTTAGCCGGGGCCACTCTGGAATTACAGGATTATTAAAATTTACATTTGTTGACCTGATCGTCTTACACTGCTGGTGCTTCATCCGACACCTGCAATCTAAGCCGGGGGTTCTTCTTGCGTCCGCTCATCGTACAGCTTCAACCGACTAACCTAAAAAAGAACGACGACTCACTTTCACTCAAAAATTACTGTAATCAGGAGGGTGTTTTTTAGAGGTTTAGATTGTTGGTTGGAATTTGAATGAATTTTGATTGGTGTTGAGGTAAAGTTAGTTTCGGGTTGGAAATTGTAAACAGATTTTTTCCTATTACCTTATAAGTCTATAATATGTATCGGGCACATAAAAAAATCAAAGGCCAATTTTCTAAATCAACTAACCATAAATGAATGCAGTGTTGCCAATTTAATAACCATAGATAAACTATACGTAGATGCGACGCTCCAATATTAAGCACTGAAACCATGTTTTACGCCATCTAGTCACATCGAAGGAAGTAATCCATATAAAGCGGAAAATTTGAAATATTGAGAACTGTTCACATTATGTTCGTAAGCACACGCAGTTGTATTTTAAGGGAAAATCTGTATTTGGAGTTAAACATTCGATTTGATATTATAAGTGCAGTTATTGCAAGTTTTATCATTTGCTTTACCCTTATGATACGACTATCCAAAGGGCATTCATGAATCTTATGCCCAGTTTCTGGAAACTGGCGATTAAGAAATAACTTTATGAAAACTTATATTTCAAACCAGGTTACATAACAGTATCAAATAGAATAGTACTTCGTGGAGATGTATCTGTACACCTAATACAGTTAAAGTATAGCTAAGAACTAAAACTATCTCCTAAAACTAGATAACAATATAATAGCGAATGGCGTTAACGATACTCAGCTCCGAAACGAACCAAAACGGAAATGACAACACGTGGCAATTCCCAGCAAACGTACTTGCTGCCATCTCTTCGTATCGAAGGAACTATAACGATGTTTGGCCTTGACAATCTAAGTGTCTACACGGTGCTTGTTATGTGGTTAATTCCATGTTGGCAACACTAGAATAGTAATATTGGTAATGGTAACAATTGCACGTGAATTATAATAAGTGTGATGTAGAATCGATGTAATCGTTAATTGGCAACCCTGCGATTCGGAAGAATACCCACGAATTGGTAACACTGCAAGGTCGAAGCGTCAATAAAACAGGAAACTATTGTGCTTTATCAATTACCGTCAACACAACTTATTTTTGGTCACTTTCATGACAAATAGATAACTTTATTGCATTCTATTTTATCAACATAACGAAATTCGAAATAGACCTAACACCACCTATTGGGAATTGTTGCTAGTATAAATTCACAAAATGATCAACATTATTTATAGTTTATTTGAATAAATGTTATAATGACAACTTATTTATTGTTGTTAAAAAAGGAAACAATACTACGACTGTTGGACATGGAATGTCGATAAAACAGAAAACGATATTCAAGAATTCTTCAAGCAACGTCACGTAACGAAATTCGAAATAGAGCTGCCGCCACCTATTGGGCATCATTGGTAGTATGAAATGACAAAATCAAATATATTTGAATAAACTTCTTTGTCGTTGTTAAGAAAAGGGACATAACCACGTCTGAGACGGGGAATGTTGATAAAACAGAAAACGATATTCAAGAATTCTTCAAGTATCGTAACATTGCGAAATTTGAAATGGAACTACTGCCACCTCTTGAGCACCGTTGGTAGTACAAATTGATAAAATAATCAAATGTTATTTACAATTTATTTGAATAAAGATGCGTCTGTTATAATGGTAACATATTTGTTGTTATTAAAAAGAGAAACATAACCACGACTGTGTCATGGAATGTCGATAAAACAGAAAACGATATTCAATTGTAACATAACGAAATTCGACATAGAACTGCCGCCACTGGGCATCATTGGTAGTATGAAATGACAAAATCAAATATATTTGAATAAACATCTTTGTCGTTGTTAAGAAAAGGAACATAACAACGACTGAGACGGGGAATGTGGATAAAACAGAAAACGATATTCAAGAATTCTTGTAAGTATCGTATCACAACGAAATTCGAAATGGAACTACCGCCACCTATTGAGCATCGTTGGTAGTATAAATTGATAAAATAGTCAAATGTTATTTACAATTTATTTGAATAAAGATGCGTCTGTTATAATGGTAACATATTTGTTGTTATTAAAAAGAGAAACATAACCACGACTGTATCATGGAATGTCAATAAAACAGAAAACGATATTCAAGAATTATTCAAGCAACGTCACGTGACGAAATTTGAAGTAGAACTGCTGCCATCTATTGAGCATCGTTAATAGTATAGTTACTTTCCAATTAAATGTGTCAATTTCAAAATCAATTTTGTGACTCACAGACTATGTACCTTATATTTACTGATAACATAACTGAAAATCACTATGAGGAGGGGGGGGGGAGGTAGTTGCGAATAGTATACTGCAATTGGTGGAAGTCTTAAACTTAAAATAATAAAATTTTCTGATTTGTTGAGGAAGTTTAATTTTTAATTATTGAAATAGAAGCTTATACAGAGTGTTGCAAAACTTCAATTTGAAGAAGAGCATTTTTAGAGATTTAATAAATGACAGGCCCTGTATAACAATCAAGTATTTTTTTAATTGACGTCTAGTGTTCCTATTCATTTGTTTTGCTGTATTATTATTTCTTATTTATGTTTGTTCTTATTTCATTTAGAGAATCAAATAATGGCATTCTCTTAAAAAACCAGTAAGTACAAAATTGACGGTTTTTTAAACGATTTAACAAAAGTCAGGCGTTCGGTGAACCCTGTACAACAACCAAGTGTTTTTTTTTCTTTTATTAAGAATAAGCTTACGGTGTTGATTTTCATTTGTTTTTCTGTTTTAGTGTGTTTGTATTTATTTAATTCGGAAGAAATTATTTTGATTAAAAAAAATTACAAAATTGTCGATTTTTTGAACGATTTAATAGAAGACTGGAGATCGGCAAACCCTGTATAACAATCAAGTTTTTTTTTCTTTTATTTAGAATGAGCTTACGGTGTTGATTTTCATTTGTTTTGTTGTTTTATTGTATTTGTATTTATTTAATTCGGAAAAAATTATTTTGATTAAAAAAATTACAAAATTGTCGATTCTTTGAACGATTTAATAGAAGACCGGAGTTCGGCAAACCCTGTATAACAATCAAGTTTTTTTTTATTTAGAATAAGTTTACGGTGTTGATTTTCATTTGTTTTGCTGTTTTCTTGTATTTGTATTTATTTAATTCGGAAAAAATTATTTTGATTAAAAAAAAAAATACAAAATTGACGATTTTTTAAATGATTTAATAGAAGACTAAAGGAGTTCGGCAAACCCTGTATAACAATCAAGTATTTTTTTTAATTGACTTCCTAATCGTTTGTTTTTTTTTTCGTATTATTGTTTTTCTATTTATATTTGTTTTTATTTCATTTAGGCCCGATTTTTCCACCTCCTGATAAATTTATTCAGCGAATAACTTTATTCCATTCATAAAAGTCAAGTTATTCGCCGAATAACGTTATCGTTATAACTTTATTAGGAGGTGGAAAAAACGGGCCTTAAGAGAATTAAAGAATGACATCCTCTTAAAAAAATTAATAAATACAAAATTGATGGTTTTGAAACGATTTAATAAAAGTCAGGAGTTCGGTAAACCCTGTATAATAACCAACTCCTTTTCTTTAGAGTAGGTTTATGGTGTTGTGGTAAACCCTGTATAACAACCAATTAGAATAGGTTTACAACGTTGCTTTTCATTTGTTTTTCTGCATTTGTGTTCCAAATTTGAAGCGCTTATCACCTCTATGTAGTTTTCTTTTAAATTTTGATTCGCTTTAAGAAAGATTCTTTCTCAGAGAAATAAAAACTAAATTAAATGTAAATTAAATTTTTTTCCTTTGCAATCATGATGCAGAAAATAAGGTAACTTTTATTTATTATTTATGTATTTGCGAATTTAAAAATTATTGGCAGCCTTTTATTTATGTACTTAATAAGAATAACAAACTAGAAACTATGTTTTTTTTTTCTAAAAACTATTTTGTTTTACTCCTGTGCAACCGCGTCCAGAAATTCGGCAGGGTCCTGCCTTTTAACCCTCCCGGTCTCCACGGTTTTGTAGTTTCCTCCGTGCATTCCGGTGGAGCCGGCGGTTATCCTCTCCCGCGCGGCGTCGCTGATGAACTCGACGTCGGCGTTGCCCAGGAGATTGCGCCTGTCCCTCGAAGGGTCCTCGGCGAGGGCGACGGATGACTGATTCGTTTTCTGTGACAGTTTTTCTTTCTTTCCGTCGGCGTCGTCCGCAGCTTTCGGTGCAGCGTCGCCGCCGTCGCCGCCGTCGTGGTTGAAGTCGAAGTAGTGTTCGCCGTAAGTCCCGAATTTGTCACCCCATCTCACCTGGGATTTACATAAATATGTTTGTATAATTTTATAGACCGCAGATAGAGATCTAAGCGGTGTTAGTAACGAGAAGTAACAAGCAAGAGTGGATGAATGATGGGTTTATTAAGGAGGGAGGGTGTGCGGGGGTGGAATTTTCTAATTTTATTATTTGGCAAAAAAAGAGGAAAACCTTAACCCCCCTGCCCCCGGAAAAAAGCAAATAATTTAATTTGAAAGAAGGAAACTATACATTTTATAATACAGGATGATCTCGTCTTTTTAAAATAAATTTCTTACTACGAGAGATACAGCATGAAGTCTTTAACAAAAGTCTATTAAAAACTATGATATTGATAATATACAGGGTGGGCCAACAATATTTGAGCGGCAGATTAGAATCCAAGTAACTATTAACAAACGAAAATGTATAATCAGATTGTAACACTCTTAAGGAACACTCCGTATATGTCTAAATCATTTTAGTATGTTAATGCTTACCTGCGCAAATTTAAAAAATATTTAACAGTAACGCCCTCTCCATTTACTATTGGCACATCATGTATACACATAATATCAATTTTCAATTGTTTCAAATACTTTCTTCAATTTTTTTAATAGAACGGTAAATATTCTTCTAAAATCTTAAGAGATATTTCGAAACTGTGTTTCTTCGTCTAATTTTTGTCTAATTTTTTGCTTTCGATCGTGTTTTGTTTTCCTGTAAGTCATTATTCATTTGTTTTTTTTTTGAACCGGTTTTTGTTTGATTTTTAAGTCGATAGTCATTTGTTTTTTGTTTTATATATATATTTTTTATACTGATCGTCGTTCGATCTTCACTTGTTTTATTTTTGGATTGATCACCATTCGATATTCATTTGTTTTATTTTTAGAAAATAATTTTGCTTATTCTTACCTAATAGTTATTTATTTGTCGTTCATTAAACATATTTTTTTAATTTGCTATTAATTACATTAGATCTAGGACACCCCGTATTTGTATTCATTAATAATAATATTAATTATTTATTTTTAATTTTAGTGCCAATGTCCCAATTTTAATTGTTAATTCGTTCGATTGTTTGATCATCCTCCGCTGTGCTTTATCAAATTTTGAGTGATCATTACCAAAGAGCGGGATTTTTAGGGGATTCGTTCCTCCCTGCATGGTTCGCTGTAGTGAGAACACGCGCTACAGCAGACCATGCAGGAATGAATGAATCCCCTAAAAATCCCGCTCTTTGGTAATGACCATGCAGGGATTAATGAATCCCCTAAAAATCCAGCTCTTTGGTAATGGTCCGCTGTAGTGAGAACACGCGCTACAGCGGACCATGCAGGGATGAATGAATCCCCTAAAAATCCCGCTCTTTGGTAATGACCATGCAGGGATTAATGAATCCCCTAAAAATCCAGCTCTTTGGTAATGGTCCGCTGTAGTGAGAACACGCGCTACAGCGGACCATGTACGGACACATAACGAAGCGATAGCGCTTCATCGGTTCAGCTCGCCGACTATGCATGATTTGTCTTCCCCTAAAAATCCCTCTCCTTGATCATTACCTAATAGAGTTTGAATTGTGACTTTTTTTTCATTTATGCTGCCAATTATATATTTATTTTTACTTTCTATAGTGTTTTTTTTTTTAATTAATAGCGTTGCGATTGTGTTTTGTTTCAAGAGTTCTCAGTAAGTCGTTTCTCTCGCAATTTACAATTTAGAATTCATAAGTTGTTCAAACACACACAGTATGATGTCGCTAGTTAGGATTCAATTGTTTTAATCTGTCACTTGCGGCTGCGATCGACTGACTGTTCATGCTTTTTCTTTTCATCTTGACAGGAAAAATTTTCATATTAGTAACAAAATAAATGAATTATCTATTTTTTTTAAGTCAATACGTACTCTCTTTTTTTAATTTAGGTTTAATTTTGTGCAATTCCTTTAATTCTCAGATGTTTTCCTACCGTCATTCTACATCATTGTTGTGAATTTGAGTAAATCGCTTTAATTATTTTTTTAAATTTGATTGACTTGATTTGATTTGAAGAATGAGAACGAACAAACAAACGAAGAAAATTATTAAGAGAATTTATTACGATAAATGACTAAGATTCCATAACACCCTATACATCAACCAACCGATTGAGAGTGTGTGAATTATATTTTCGAACTTTGACATGAAAATACAAAAAATAAATGATCTATTTTCTTTAAAAATAATGTACGTAAGTCTGGGTTGCATAGAAGATTTAAGCCAGGATTAAATTTAAACCAGTGTTAGACTGGGAAACACAATATGCTGTACGTCATAATGTGTATCACATTCTAATTTAGGATCTGGCTTAAATTTTTTACACAATGCAGCTTAAATGACTCAAATTTGGTAATACTCTGTATATGCATATTTTCTAAAATTAATTTCACTGCAATTCTTTTCAAAACAACCCATCTTTCTAGAACAGTTTTTCTTTTGTTTTTTTATATTTCTGTTTTTAATTTGAAGAACTCGTCTTTATTTATTTTTATACATGCCTATGATTATGATTCGAAGAATTACCAAAAAAAGAGAACGATTTATGTATTTAAAGGAAATTGATAAATAAAATTCGGAAATACCCTGTATGTTCAACCATAATACCTACGTACGTGTATGCATTTAAAAATAATATTTTCTGTACACCACTATTGACATCTTGTAAATCAACAGACCGACTGACAGTCTGAATGTTTTTCTCACCCTGTATGTAGAAAATAAGTTTATTTTCTCAAAAAAAAAACAAAAATTTCTCAAATTTCAAAATAGCTTTTCACAATAAGGCCTGTTTCTAAGAGAGTTTTCTTTTGTTTTTTTTTATTTCCTATTTTGAATTGAATGTTTATCTCACCCTTGTATGTAGAAAATATCTATTTTCTAAAAGAAAAAAAAACTGAAATGAAAATGACTCAAATTTGATAATACCCTGTATTTGCATATTTTCTTAAAAATACTTTTATGCAATTCCTTTCAGGGTCTCTTTCTGGGCCATTTTCCTTTTGTTTTTTATATTCCTATTTTTAATTAAATGTTTTTCTCACCCCTGTATGTAGAAAATGAAATTTTCTAAAAAAAAAACTAAGTAAATGGTTCTAATTCGGTAATTCCCTGTATATGCAATCTTATTATATATTTTGTCTTTAATTATTTTCGTACAGTATTTGCACATTATCTAAAAAATTATTTTTACGTGATTCCTTTCACAAGGCCCCTTTTTAGGACAGTTTTTCTTTTGTTTTTTCTTTACATTTCTATTTTGAATTGAATGTTTTCCTCACCGTCTATTTTCTAAAAAAAAAAAAACGAACGAAAATGACTCAAATTTGGTAATACCCTGGCATTTGCATGTTTAAAAAATATTTTTATGCAATTCGTTTCATAACAAGGCCTCTTTCTGGGACAGTTTTTCTTTTATTTTTTTTATTTGCATTTTGAATTGAATGTTTTTCTCATCCTGTATGTAGAAAATAAATTTATTTTCTAAAAACGAAAAAACAAATGGAAATAACGAAAATTTGGTAATACCCTGTATTTGCATATTAAAAAAAAATATTTTTATGCAATTCCTTTTATAACAAGGCCTCTTTCTGGGACAGTTTTTCTTTTGTTTTTTTTTTTTAATTTCTATTTTGAATTGAATGTTTTTCTCATCCTGTATGTAGAAAATAAATTTACTTTCTAAAAACGAAAAAACAAATGAAAATAACGAAAATTTGGTAATACCCTGTATTTGCGTATTAAAAAAAATATTTTTATGCAATTCCTTTCATAACAGGGCCTCTTTCTAAGACAGTTTTTCTTTTGTTTTTTATATTCCTATTTTGAATTGAATGTTTTTCTCATCCTTGTATGTAGAAAATGAAAAAAAAAAACTAAGTAAATGACTCTAATTCGGTAATTCCTTATATACGCAATCTTATTATACATATTGTTTTTAATTATTTTCGTGCAGCATTTGCATATTATCTTAAAAATTATTTTTACGCAATTCCTTTCACAACAAGGCCTCTTTCTAGGACAGTTTTTCTTTTGTCCTTTTTTTTTAATATTTCTGTTGTGAATTGAATGTCTTTTCCCTTTATGTAAAACATAAATATATATTCTAAAAAAAAAACCGATGTGAAAATGACTCAAATTTGGTAGTACCTTGTACATTAAAATTAATTTCGGTGCAATTTCTTTTCACAAAAAGGCATCTTTCTAGAACAGTTTTTCTTTTAGTAATGGGTTTTTCTTTTGTGTTTTTTTTATATTTCTGATTTGAATTTGAAGAACTCGTCTTTATTTATTTTTATACATATTTATGATTCGAAGAATTACCAAAAAAACGAAGATAATGATTTATGCAAATTGATAAATAAAATTCGTAATACTCTGTATGTTCAACCATTATTTCTGTATGTGGAAAATAAGTTTATTAAAAAAAAAAAAAACAAATAAAAACTTTTCAAATTTCAAAATACCCTGTACATTTTTATGCAATTCTTTTCACAATAAGGCCTGTTTTAGGAGAGTTTTCTTTTGTCTTTTTATTTCCTATTTTATGTTTATCTCACTCTTGTATGCAGAAAATATCTACTTTCTAAAAAAACAAAACAAATGAAAATAACTCAAATTTGGTAATACCCTGTATTTGCATATTAAAATTTTTTTTATGCAATTCCTTTCATAACAATGCCCCTTTGTAAGACAGTTTTTCTTTTGTTTTTTATAATCCTATTGTGAATTGAATGTTTTTCTCACCCTGTATGTAGAAAGTAAATCTATATTCTACAAAAAAACCGATGTGAAAATGACTCATATTTGGTAGTACCCTGTATTTGCATATTTTCTTAAAAAATATTTTTATGCCATTCCTTTCATATCAGGGTCTCTTTCTGGGCCCCTTTTTCTTTTATTTTTTGGTTTTCCTTTTTTGAATTAAATGTTTTTCTCGCCCCTGTATGTAGAAAATGAAAATTTCTAAAAAAAAAGCCAACTAAATAAATGACTCTAATTCGGTAATTTCCTGTATGCGCAATCTTATTATACATTTTGTTCTTAATTATTTTTGTGGAGTTCCTTTTACAGCGAAGTATTTTTTTAGGAGAAGTTTTTTATACATACATCTTTTTTTAAATTTGTTAACATTCATTTGATTTGAAAACTGAAAAGTAACTAACTGAAATAATTTTCGATACATGATTCAAGTTTAATAGCACCCTATATAAATAACAAACCGACCAATTTTCTCATATTGGCAGAAAATTCTTGAAAATTCAATTCAGTGGAATTCAGATAAATTTGAGAAATGTTCAAACTCGTACCCCTGTACCGGGTGATTCAGATTGGCAATCGCGCCCCTGTAACTTTCTTATTTCTATTTTTAGGCAAATGAAATTTTGTGTAAATAATATAGACCTACAATAGTTTATTTTACAACATGAAACAATATGTACCGCTTCCGGTTAAAGCGGAAATATTTTTTGCTGTCTCTGTACATACTAAAATGTTTAAACGATTGCTTTAATTTAAATGGTTAAGTGTTTGTCTTTCGACTGTGTTTTGTTTCGGGAGTTATTAGTTATACGCTTCCGTTTCTGTCATATTATAAGTTTTATTTTATTATGTAAGCCTTGGCAGACCCTGTATTAGCAATATTATAGAATAAGTTTGAATTTTTTAAATTTAATTTTCACGTTAACTATTTGTTATTATTAATAAATCATGTGCTGTGTTAGTAATTATTAATTGATTAGTGGAAGGCGGTTACTTTTTCCTTGAGCTTCTCTGTATCAGAGCCGGCTCCAGTCTTTTTCTCCGGTTCCAGCTCCTCTTCGAGTCCCTTCACCTTGTACTGATCAAAGGAAGGAAAATCAAACCTGTTAGTGAAAGAAACGACCCATGAAATCACGTGCAACGCCACAACGTCCTTAAATTAACTGATTAATTTAAAAAGAGGAACCTTTCCCTGATGCCTGTGCCTATTCGTGTCGATCTTCTCGAAACGTTGCTCCCATTCGTCCGGGGTTTCCCGGACGTGTCCAAACTCCACTTCCTCCGGGGACGTTTGCGCCATGTAAATATCCCTGCTTGTCAATATGCGATGATGCGAATGAATCAAATTTTATTGTCGTGAGAATGTGATTGTAAAACTCTCCAAGAATTATTGTTTTCCTAATTAATGATCGTAAGAGTGGGGAGGGTGGTACTCACTGAAAATATTCGCTTCCTTTTTTGAGGTGGTCCAAAAAATCCTTCTCGGAGACACTTTTGGGGGCCGATGAAGTCGTCTCAATTTGTCTTTGATCCTTTAGCTCGCCCGCACGTGCGCAAGATAACAACACGCCGAGGAGGGCGGCAGCCGCCGGCTAAAAACGTGGAAAAAAGGGGATTGAAAACGACGTCCTTATCACGACAGCACTTATCAGTCTTTCAGATCTTAAAATGAAACCGTTATTGCGGATCACGTTCTTTTCGCCGACGCTTCCTTTGATGGGAAATTAAAAAAAAAACGGAGATAAAAACTAAAAGGAAACAGATATCCAAATAAAATAACATTTTCTTTTTGCATTAAATGCGGCGGTGTAATTTAAATTAAACGAAAATAACGAAGTAGTTGGATGGCCAAGTTTTTTTTTTAATCTTGGGATTATATTGTTACGAATTCGGTGCGACAAATAAATCTACTAGTCATGCATTTCAACAAAAATCAATCGCAATTCATGTATAAAATTGAAAAAGAAACTTTTCCACGTAGATACACAATGAAAGGTCAGCGTCACCTTTTTGTAAACCCATTCAAAAGACCATGGTCCACATTCAGCTCGAAACAAAAAAAAAAAAGCAACAATGACAAGCGACGCGACGTTTGCAATTTACGGCGCGGACACAGGCAATTCGTATTAATACATAATTCCGCTTCGGCTCCCCGCGTTTTTATTTTATTATTTTTTTTTAATCGCCCGCTTTAAAAATGCCCCGCCGCGGCGCGCCGGGATGAAAAACGTAAATCAATTTAAAAGATGAAAAAAAAAGCGAAAAATTCCGCGACCCTCTTGACGTCCGCTTTGCAACGTTTAATTTACTTTCTTTGTTTCCCGAAGCTCGATCGAAAAAGAGCGACGACGACGATGGCCGGGGATTTTCGTCGAATTGAAAGAAAGCTCCGCATAATCCGGGTTAATTAAAAACGATTGCGACGATAAACAAGGTCCAACTTTGCGCACTTCTTTTTTTTTTTCGTGAGCGTCGCGACGCTCGCACGGTGAAAGAGGCTTATGAATTTTTACTTCGCAGGAGAACTTTTCACTTAACATCAAGAAGAAGCTTCGCAAATATTAAAATCATAAAATAAAATGCTCGACAACTTTAATACACAGTGACGAAATAATTTTCGCTTATACCTACAAGGAGAACAAAGAAGATTGAAGTTGGTAATAAAGGAAAATGTCTGGGAAATAATAGTTTCGTTAGTTGCGAACAGATGGCGCCGTTAATTAAAGATTAAAACATCAAACAGATCGTTAAGAATCGCACCAAACACAATATCTCAATGGATTTCAGAAATAGGGCCATAAAAACAATAGATTTTGAACAGATGGCGCCGCCTCTGCGTGTGGAAACTTCAGTTTTTATTATCCTACTTCAAAAATGATCACAATTGGTCTACACGAAATCACCATTTCTAGGTCTAGGTCTAGGTATGTACAAGATTTGGTTCAATATCTACTTGGAGCAAGAAATTTTTGGGCTTCAGATAGAGCAGTGTGAAGCGGCCTTTAACTTGAAAACTTCTACTGTCGACGTTTCATTTGCAGAAGAACTTCCTTAGGACCGCTGTTGGCGTTGGCAGTGATACTGCTTCTCGTTAGTCGATGAGACTGAGTAGGTGTGTCCCTTGACGTGGTATTTATAGTGGTCGGGGCGGACAGTGGGTCGGAACATCTCATTAGCGATACGTCACGCTCCAACAAACCAATCCCCGCTCACCGTTCCGACTTACTGCCCCCACCGACACTATAAACACAACGACAACGGACATACCTACACAGTCTCATCGACTAACGAGAAACAGCAGCAGGCGAATAGTTAACTTTGAATTTAATTTATTCCCTTTACATTTTCTTCGTTTCCAAAAATTCAAACGAGCCTCAAAAAGCCACTTTTCACGACTGAAAAAGACGATAAAGCCCATTCTGAGAAAGATGATAGCCAAAATGAGTCCCAAAAAGCGACTTTTCAAAACAAAAAAGACAACAAATTCCATTCGTACATGCACTACAAAAAATGGATTTCCAAAAAGCATGATTGGATTAACACATAGAAGAGTTATTCTGAGAAAGATGATAGCCAAAAAGCGACTCTTTACAACCGGAAAAAACAACAAAGACCATTCGCAGGTACACTGCAGGAAAATAGACTTCCACAAAGCACGATTGAGTTTAACTCGTAGAAGAATAATTCGGAGAAAAGTGATAGCCAATATGGAAAAGAAAACAAAACCAATTTGCAGACACACCGCATTAAACAGACTTCCAAAAAGCATGATTGGGTTAACTCCGAAAATCGATGGGATAGCCAAAATGAGGGGGTAAGACGAGGATTTCTTGTAGATAATCTTTGAAGCTAAGTGAAATTCGTCCTTCAAAAGAGACGATGAAAGCACGAGATTTCCACTTGAGTGAAATTGCTTCTTCGAAAAGGAAGCACAGTATGGCTTCGTACTTAACATAACTGCCGAGAAATTAAGAATAAGAATTATTCCTTCCAACGAACACTCAATTTTGTCTTCTGTTGGAACTCTCGAGTCAGTTTTTGAAGTCCAACAAGATCTTGGACGCCGAGCCAAATTTAATTTAAATTTAATCCCTAATGTCTGTTATTAGTTTCCAAAAATTGAAACGAATCTCAAAAGGCGTTGGGGAAGGCAAAACAGAAAAAAATAACCCCCAATTGTAGACACACCAAAAAGCATGATTGTGTTAACTCATGAAAAGATTATCACGAAGAGGATGATAACCAAGACGTTAGACTTCTTGATGATTGAAGTGTGAGTGAAATGTATTCTTCAAAAGAAGACGACGACGACACGAGGTGGCTCGCGTCTAATTGAGAGAAACTCCTTCTTCGGAAAGGAGACAATGTATTCATTGTGTATCCACAAGTGTCAAAAAATTAGGGAAAAATTTGTTCCTCTCAACAAATAGTTAATTCAGACTTCTGTTGGAGTCAGATGCATTCAGTTTTTGGGCCGAGAACTTTCTGGTTTTGGAAACTTAATACCTTAGGTCTATAAATTCGAATTCCGACGTTTGAAGACCAGAAGACTACCAAACCCAATCACAGACACTTGCAAAAGGCATTCTAATTGACAGAAGAATTATTACGTGCCGATATTTCGTTCCTCATTGTAAAAGTGCTTCCTCATGGTTGCTCCTGCTTCTCGTTAGTCGATAAGACTGAGTAGGTACATCCGTTATCATAGTATTTATAGTGATCAGTGGTGGGGGCAGCGAATGGTAAGCGGGGATTGGTCTGTTGGGGCGTGACGGATTGTTAATGCGATGTTCCTTCTACTTTGCAACGGATGGCCCTGATAAATTTTTACTCAACCGAAAAGAGTGAAAACAGATGGCGCCGGTAGGCTTTGAAATACTTTTAAAACAACACGAAAATAAATTCAAAAGAATTACTGTGACGAAATTTTCCAACAAAGAAATTTTCAAACTGAACTTTCAGGGCAAATCTTCGAATGAAAGGACAAAGTTACAAGACAAAAAATGCTATAGGTAAACAGTTTCGTTATTTTTGAACAGATGGCGCCACTAGTTCCTGTGTTTGTCTCATGAAGTTTGGAAAACTTTTGAATTCTTCTTGAAACTTTTGTTTCGTTTTGCTTCTTGTTCAATTGTTTTCAATCGTTACGCTTTTCTAATCATTACTTACTTTTACTTTCATTTGTTTTATTTTCTACTTCAATTCTTGGTTAGCCTTTTGTTTTTCAATTTTTCGATTCATTTTTAGTTTTTGTTTGTTTGTTATTTTTTTTTTGAAACTTTTCCTTTCAATTGAGCTTTTAATTTGCCTTTAATCTTTCATTTGATTTTTTCCTTTTAATCTCTCCTTGTTTTTCACTTGTCACTCTTTTCATTTAATATATGCTTTTCGTTTTTTTTTGTTTTTCCTTTCTTGCTAATGTTCCCTTTATTTCTTTAGTTTCTCATTTCCCTTTGTTCTTTTATTTGTTTTTTTTTTCCTCGTGTTTTTCACTTGTCTCGTTTCTTTCTACTTGTTTTCTGTTTTGGTTTTTGATTTCTTTTCTTCAATTTTGTTTTTTCTTTCAATTTGCTTTCATTTTTAGCAAGCGCGGTCCTAGAGGTACTTCTTGGGGATGGGTGAGAGGGGGGGGATTTGGTTCTGTTGTGGTTAAAAAAATTGTAAGGAAATGCAATCGTAAAAATACACTTGAAAGCAAAATCGATTTGTTTTCAAACTAATTTGCGACAATAAAGAAAATTTTTTATAAAGGGAGAGGCGATTGCTTCGATTAACCCCCCCCCCCCCTCGTATAACCGCGTCTGACATTTATTTACTTCATTTTAGATTATTTTTTCGTTTTTCAATTGTTTTTTTTTGTCTTATTTTTAGCAAGCGTGGTCCTAGAAGTGCTTCTTGGAGTTGGAAGGGGGGGGGCGGAAAATTTGCTTTCGTTAAAAAAAATTGTAAAGAAATGCAATCGTAAAAATACACTTGAAAAAAAAATTGGTTTGTTTTTAAACTAATTTGCAACAATAAAGAAAGTTTTATATGACTTTTGGGGGAAGGGGAGAGGTGCGATCCCTCTCCCCCCCCGTATGACCTCGCTTGATTTTTATTTACTTCATTAGAGTAAGTTGAACCTAAACGTAACGAGAATACCTGTGTTTATAACGCTCTAATAATATTTGAAATATTTATTTAGTTTCGCAACAGATGGCGCTGCTAAATCTGAACGTAACCCTAAGAAAATAAGTTTTTCAGCGAAGAAGATAAAAAAGAAATTAAAAAGTAATTGCTAGGAAACATGATTGAGCCCAAAGAAATCCACATGAATCTAACAACGACGAGAAAAGAAAAGATGCCGTCACTCTACATTAGATGGCGCTCTAATTTTTATTGCACCAGAATAAAATTGAGAAACGAGCAAATCAATTTACGCAACAAATCTCGTTAGATAAGGACACATTTGGTACAGTCTTGTCATCTTTTATTATACTACGTCGAACACCCTGTATGTACATAATTTCAAAATAAAATATTTCAATTAAAGTCCTTTGCAATTTCTTTCTTAATATGGGCCTATGAGTATTTTATTGGAAATACCAACGCGATTTGTTGCACGAAATTTAGCTGAAGCCGGTCCTGATTATTAAAACAATCTATCCTAGAAACAGATGGCGCTGATCTTTGTTGGTATACGCAAATGGCAGCAATGCTTTTTGAATTGTTAAACGTATTTCGATTGATTTTGATGAGACGTTTAACGACTTACTTCAGGCCCGCTGCTAGGGTGTTCAGCAAAACATATTTTGGCGCCCTTTTAAAATTATTCCTTTACCGTTTTACTCAGAATGTACTACAGGAGAGCCAACATTTACAAACATTTAATTGTACGTGCTATTTCCCCGAATCGACACGGTACACATACAGGGTGACTGACAATTGTTTCGTAAAGAAAACCGCATAATAGAATGAATGTCACAGATTGAGTTTATAATGAGTTTAAAATTGACCCAAAAGTATGTTACGCCAGTAGTGTGTATGTGTGTGTAGAGTATTATTATTAACATGGGGATTTTAATTATTGTTGTGTGTTGTAGTGCTTTATTTGTTTACCTGTCAAAACAGGTGTTTGAAGTGTTATCCTTATTTTACCATTTGATACGGAATAATTTATTTTAGGTGATTCGCAAGCATTTGTTAACAATTTCGTAAATATTTTGGAACACGTATTTCAGCTGGTCACTTCAATTCCGTTTAAAGGTCAAGTTAATGTCCAGCGCCGTAACAATCATAAAACTAGCGTGGCAAGTCGGTTTTGATTGTCAGCAAGCTTGGCCGCCTTGTGTGGGATGACTTATTAAGCAGCAAGCTAATTGTGTTTGTCAAATTTCACACAATGTTAGGTCAAAAATTGGTCGCAGGATGTCGCGACCTAAACTATCTATTTATTTTGTTTACCTGTTGTTTTTTCTTAACCAGGGATAATATCGTTGTTTTATTTATAATTTTGGATTAATTTTTTTTCGAAAATTAAACTACGTAGACTTTTTTTTAAACATTTTTTTATAGTTTTGGACAGCGACGGCTGGTGCACGTGAGTGCTGCGAAAATACTTACTGAGTGGTGGCTTTGTCTGACGCAGACAAAGAACAAACAATGCATAGCGCACATCGGCAGCACTCCCAAATTCATATGCACCGGCTGTAGCTGTACACTGCTCTGGGATATCGCTTCTCTTCGTGGTTTCTTTTTTGACGAAACAATTGTCAGTCACCCTGTATATACTGATTTATCTATATCGCTTGGTTTTTCTGAATTAGGCGCCCTTGTGCGTTGCCTAATCTGCACAACGGGCAGCGGCGTGCCTGACTTCTTCGATGTGCTGCTTGATGACATACTTGACGTTCATTGACTTTTTTGATTGATTGTCGCTTATTTTTTTTTTCTCCCACACGCGTTAAATATTACAACCGACACGATTTTACTGTTTGTTAGAATAATAGAAGTCGAGACATTTGAAGACTTCTTTGATGTGTTGTTTGATGACATGTTTGCACGTTTCGCGTAATATTAGACGGCAAATATTTAAAATTCACACGAAATTTAGACGAAGCCGACTCGTGATTTTTAATCAATTAGAAGTGAAGAAATCTCTCCTACCTTCAAATGGTAAAACCTCATCTGGGCGAAGCGCACAATATTATTCGCACAAACCAAGAGACTGATTAGAAATTCACTCAAAAACCACCTCGGCCTTATATTTATAAACGCGACCGATTTGTTCCGTGCTCTCGAACCCTACCTGCCAACCGACGTGCTCCTTGCCCACTTTTGCGTTACGTTCGGCCGAATTTAGGCGTTTAGAAACGCCTCGGTCGTGGCGAATGCGATTTTTCCGCTGCGCTCTCCTTTGAGAAAATCGCTAACGCAAAACGAGAAAATGCCGCGCGCCGCTCTCGTCCGAGAGTGAAAGCGAATTTTATCGCGGACTTTTGCACAATCGCGTTCCACGAAGAGAATTTTTTTTTATTCAATCTAGAACTTAGCGCCACGAACAAAGAATATTTCATTTCTTCACGACACGTATTAGCCGGGAAGCTAAAGCAACCTTGAAACCTATAGAATTTTTTAATGGAAAATTCGAGTTCCTCCTTGTTTCAAAGTCGGTCTCAGTCACTGACGTGAGAGTCTGGCTGACGAACCCGGTTGCGTGTCGAAGGGGTAGGTGACGAAACTTCTCTTGAAATAGGTTAAATAAACATTACAATATCAAATATCTTTCGTTTTTAATTCAATAGCTAATGCCATTAGTAGTATTGTAATCACATTGCCAGACCATTTCAAACTTGCTATGACCATGCAAGATTTAATAATTTAAAATTATTTTGAAATATACAGGATGTCTCTATTAGTCTGTGCGATATGTATAAGAGACAAGTGTCAAACAAGAAGAAAATTAAGGAAAGGAAAAATTTGAAAAACATACAAAAGAAAAACAAAAACCATCGATGAAATGATAAAACGAAAAACAATAGGCAAACAAAATTGAAAGGAGAAAACAAAACAAAAAATATTATAAAATTTATAAAGATCGTTTTTTTTTAAAAAAATTTGATTAAAAAAGTTTACTTTTTTGTTTCGGGAATTTGGGGAAACTAGCGAGATTTGATCAAAAGTGAAAAGAAAAATTAAAACAAAAGATTGTGTGATTGACAGTCATTCATTAATTCATCCGAAAAGACAAGAAAACAAAAGCACATTCGACTGTTTATAAGAAACAAAAAATTCAAAAAAGACGTTAATTTTGAATGGTTCCTTCGCAAAGGAAAAAGAAATGAGAAAACCAAAAGGCGATCGATTGCTGACGAATTTCGACCGCTTATTCGACAAACAAAAGCAAGACGGTTTTTTCTGGCCATAAGAAGCTGAGAAATAAAAACGAAAAGAGCTTTTTCTGGGAGAAAAAAAAAAACAAAAATCAAAAGGCGTCGGTTTCACGACAGTATTTTCAATTTCTTAAAAAATTTGAAAAAAGCAATTTCGAAAGCGTCCTTCGTAAAAAAAGAGAAAAACAAAACAAGACGATTGTTCGTGACGAATTTCATAACAAGACGACAAACAAAAGCAAGCTGATTTCGAAAAAAAGAAAGACAAAAACAAAACAATTGACGATCGTTTCGTGACGAATTTCAACTATTTATTTCATAGCAAGACGAGAAACAAAAGCAAGACGATTTCGAAAAAAAGAAAGACAAAAACAAAACAAATGACGATCGTTTTGTGACGAAATTCAACCATTTATTTCATAGCAAGACGAGAAACAAAAGCAAGACGATTTTCTTTCGTCATAAGATGGTGAGAAATAAAAACGAAACGACCCTTTTCTGCGAGAAAAGACGGAAAACAAAAGACGTCGGTTTCACGACAGTATTTTCAATTTCTTAAAAGAATTTAAAAAAGACAATTTCGAAAAAAGAAGGAGAAAAATAAAACAAAAACGATCGTTTCGTGACGAATTTCGACCACTTATTTCATAACAAGAGGACAAACAAAAGCAAAGCGATTTTCTTTCGTCATAAGAGGACGAGAACAAAAAAATAACTGCATTCCCTTTTCATCAAAAACAGGATGAAGAGAAGAAAAAAGCAAGAGAGAATCGAGTGTCTCATTTTTTTATTTTAAAAACAAAACAGATCGTTACAACGCATTCATTAAAACAAAAAGAAAGAAACAAGAACGAGAGCAAACAAAAAACGATCGATTTTGTAAAAATTGCAATAAAAAAACAAAAAGCAAGTGAGAATCGATGTCATAACAAGTCTCTTTTTTTAACAACTTTAAATTTTTTTTTTTTTGAAAAACAAAAGAGCATAGGCCATCGAAACGCAATGCATTCATTCATAAGAAAAAAGAAAAAACAAGAACGAGAGCAAACAAAAAACGATCGATTTTGTAAAAATTGCAATAAAAAAGAACAAAAAACAAGTGAGGATCGATGTCATAACAAGTCTCTTTTTTTAACAATGACTCTAATTTTTTTCTTTGAAAAACAAAAGAGTATAGGCCATCGAAACGCAATGCATTCATTAAAAAAAAGAAAAAACAAGAACGAAAGCAAACAAAAACGATCGATTTTGTAAAAATTGCAATTAAAAAAAAGGAAAAAATAAGTGGGGATCGATGTCATAACAAGTCCCATTTTTTTTCTTTTAAAAACAAAATAGCAGAGGTCATGAAATTACGATGCCATTCATTAAAAAAAAAAAATGAATGAAAGCAAACAAAAAAAAAACAAAAGAGAATCGGTAATACAACTCTCAATTTTTTCTTTGAAAAACAAGAGAGCCATCGAAATGCAATGCATTTTATTAAAAAAAACAAAAAATATTGCAATATTCTTCATCAGAACCAGGATGGAAAAAAAAAAACAAGAGAGAATCGATAGTCTCCACTATTTATTTGAAAAACAAAACAGATTGTTGGGCAATGAATTCGTTAAAAAAAAAATCAAGGACGAAAACAAAAAAATTATCGATTTTCTAAAAATTGTAATTAAAAAAAAACAAGAAACAAGAGAGGAAACCATAACAAGTCTCATTTTTTTCTTTAAAAAGCAAAAGAGCAGAGAAATTACGATGCCGTTCATTAAAAAGAAAAAAAATTAATGAAAGCAAACAAAAAAAAACAGAAGAGGATCGATAGTACAATAACTCTCAAATTTTTCTTTGAAAAACAAAAGAGCAGCGGCCATCGGAATTACGAAGCCATTCATTTAAAAAAAATACCGAAGAAAACAAACAAAAAAGAACGATAGCGTACGTCAATTTTTTTTCCTTAAAAAAAAACAATATGCATTTGTTTAGAAAAATGAACCAAGGCAAACAAAAGACGATCGATTCGGAAACAACAAATCACAACTTTTTCTTCATTGAAGAAATGTCAAATATTTCTTTAAGATTTTTTTTTGCTAAGTTTATTTTTAAAATGTTTTTTTATTATTATTATACAGATTGTTCCAAAAGTGCTGAGCTGATATTCACTTTTTAAATATAAATACTTTCTTCATATAGCAATCCACATTTTTTCGCAAATTAAATGTAATTTTTTTTTAATGTACTGTACCTTATACCTAAAATCAATTATCTTTGAGTTTTTGACATTACAAAAAAAAAATCTGACAGAATTTTTGTATGTTCGATCTTACTCTCCGTTGAATTTCGATAAAACAAAAATTGGTGTTGCCATCTCTTGAAGAATAATATAATTCTTTTTCCACGATTAATTTTTCTTTTATTCTCTTCTTCGCCCAAGGATTTATCTGGAAGGCAACTGCTGCAAAGAAGTAGCAACCCCGTTTTCATTCATTTTCTAAAATAAATATAAATTACAACATAAACTGCTCGAAATAATTGTTACTTTATAACCTGTAATAATGAAGACAAAGGGGCGTCAAGTAATTAATCGAAACTGAAACTTGAAAGACGCCCGATATTAGCAAGGGGTAGCATCCCCGTTCTCTCAACACAATGGAGCTCGACTGGTTAAAATATAATCATTTTTCCTCGCTAATTACATCCTGCGAATTAAAACCAGAAACTCGAAATACAATTACACAGGGGCGGACGGACGGATTTCGGCGTGCCGGCCATTTCATGTGGTTTTCGTGGCTTACGGTTCACGGAATTGCTAATCATTAAATGGAAGCCGAAACACTGGTTCGCAGACCTCATCATCAGATAAATTAACTGCCACCGACGTGTACACACGATCGTAAACATTGCTCCTATTAATTATGCACGAATTTAATAAATTTACGGCGCCCACGTCGATATTCGCTAATGAAGTGCATAATTCGGAATTAATCTAGAATTAAACGCATTCACGTGCAGTTTTGGGTTGTTGCTAAAAGGCGATAGTAAATTTACAATAAAAATTTCGTTTTATTTGTGCGTGGGAACCCCAGGATTTCGAAAAAAAAAATTTTAATTCCACAAGATTACATTCAATATTTCATTTAAAATTAAATGGGCGGAGAGTTGGGAATCACAAATTTATACTAGCGTGCCTTCTCAAGAACAACCAAAAAGTCTGTCTATAAGCCAAAAGATGGCGTTTTAAATCTATCACTCAATTAGAACTAAGATGAATTGACGAATATTTATTTGATCGCAGTATACACGCCATTTTTTCTTCAAAGAAAAAAAGGAAAAAGTAACAATTATTTCGAGCAGCTTATGTTCTAATTTATATTTATTCTGAAAATGAATGAAAACGAGGTTGCTACTTCTTTGCAGCGGTTGCCTTCCAGATAAATTCTTGGGCGAAGAAGAGAATAAAGGAAAGAAAAGAAGAAAATTACATTATTCTTCAAGAGATGGCATCACTAATTTTTGTTTTATCGAAATTCAACATCGATCCTTTCTTGTGTCTTTGTTTGCCTTCTTCGGTAATTATTTTAAACGAATGGCATCGTAATTCCGATGTCGCTGTTCTTTTGTTTTTCAAAGAAAAAATTGAAAGTTGTTTTATTATCGATCCTCTTTTGTTTTTGTGCTTGCTTTCATCCATTTTTTTTTAAATTAATGGCATCGTAATTTCATGATCATTGCTATTTTGTTTGTAAAAGAGAAAAAATGAGACTTGTCATGACATCGATCCTCACTTGTTTTTTTTGTTTTTTTTATTGCAATTTTTACAAAATCGATCGTTTTTTGTTTTGTTTGTTCTTCTTAATGAATGCGTTGCAACAATGCCCAATAATCTGTTTTGTTTTTGAAATAAAAAAAATGAGACTATCGATTCTCTCTTGTTTTTTTTTCTCTTCATCCTGATTTTGATGAAGAGAAGAGAATGCAATTTTTTTGTTTTTTCTTTAATATACCAAACGAAGTTCGAAGTGCTTGTTTTTCTCTCTCTTTTAATTCGAGGTTGTGGAATCGATCGTTTTTTTTTATACTATTATTATTTTTTGTTCTCTTTTTCCATTTCATGAGTTATTGTACTATCGATCCTCTTTTGTTTTTTTTGTCTGGTTTCATTAATTTTTTTTAATTAATGGCATCCTAATTTCATGAACTTGGCTATTTTGTTTTTAAAAGAAAAAAAATGAGACTTGTTATTCACTTGTTTTTTGTTTTCTTTGTTGTAGTTTTTACAAAATCGATCGTTTTTTGTTTGCTTTCGTTCTTGTTTTTTTTTTCTTTTAATGAATGCGTTGCAACAAAATCTGTTTTGTTTTTGAAATAAAAATTGAGACTATCAATTCTCTTCTGTTTTTAACTATAGATGTCTTTTGTTTCTGGTCATGGATCAATTCTTTTCTGTTTTTTTTTTTTACTATGGTCGTTTTTTGTTTCCGTTTTAGGATTAAGTCTCATTTGTTTTTAACTATAGTCGTCTTTTGTTTTTCGCTATGGACCAATTCCATTCTTGTTTCTTCTTACAGCGCGACTGTCTTTTGTTTTTGACTGGAACAGATCGTCTTTTGTTTTTAAGTATGCATCAATTATCTTTTGTTTTTAACTGTAGATGTCTTTTGTTTCTGATCATAGATCAATTCTTTTCTGTTTTTTTAATATAATCGTGTTTTGTTTTCGTTTTTGGATTAAGTCTCATTTGTTTTTAACTATAGTCGTCTTTTGTTTTTCGCTGTAGACCAATTCCCTTCTTGTTTCTTCTTACAGCGCGACTGCCTTTTGTTTTTAATTGTAATAGATCGTCTTTTGTTCCTAATTATGGATCAATCCTCTTTTGTTTTTAACTATAGTTGTCTTTTGTTCAATTCTTTTCCGTTTTGTACTACGGTCGTCTTTTGTTTTCGTTTTTGAATTAAGTCTCATTTGTTTTAAACCACAGTCGTCTTTTGTTTTTTGTTATAGACAAATTCCCTTCTTGTTTCTTCTTACAGCGCGACTGCCTTTTGTTTTTAATTGTAATAGATCGTCTTTTGTTCCCAATTATGGATGAATCCTCTTTTGTTTTTAACTATTGTTTTCTTTTGTTCAATTCTTTTCTGTTTTGTGCTATAGTTGTCTTTTGTTTTGGTGTTTGGATTAAGTCTCATTTTTTTTGTTTTCCGCTATAGACCAATTCCCTTCTTGTTTCTTTTTATATCGCGAATGCCTTTTGTTTTTAACTGGAATAGATCGTCTTTTGTTTCTAATTTTCTTTTGTTTTTAACTATAGTTCTCTTTTGTTTCTGGTCATGGATCAATTCTTTTCTGTTTTTTTTTTACATTTCATATTAAATTTACACAATAGATGGCGCTACTAAGAAGCACAGTTTTTAAAATTAAGTTTTCACAGTTCTGCAACACAATTATTTTTTCTTCTTGAAATTTCTAGTTTTGTTGAAAATCAATTTGCAGGTCACCCTAATCCGCCCACACATTTCACAAAATAACCGCCCCCGTGTTTGCTTTTCATTTCTCGAAATAAAAAACGTGATTTTCCCGCTTTGTTTCCAACTTTCCTGTGTACACTGGCAGTTTACCTTCGGGGAGACGGGGGGAGGTGGAGGGGTTCCTCCACCAAAGTGTATTTATCCAAAAAGAAATTCCGCACCAGAGACGACCAATAAAATTCAAATCAGCGAAAAACTTGGGGAAGATTTGAAGCGCGCGCGCGCCTCTTATTCAAATTTCATCCGCGTCCGGACCGAAATTAATTCGGGGCCGCCCCGAAACTACATAATTGTCCTCCGGAGGAATCTCATATCGTCATTAGGTATTCCCTTTCGGCCTGCGCGAATTTGCGAAACGGTAGATTGAAGGCGCATTCATTTTACAAGTGGCAATTAATTTTAATTCGGGGAGGGGGTCCGTCCTCCCCCGGCTTCAGATGTGTTTATTTATATTCCGTTTGTTTGTGTTAACTGTGAATTTATTCTCGAGACTTCGTCATCACGGGACTCCGGACGAATGGGAGGTGAATTAAATTTAAATTTTAAATCTTCCATTCGAAAATTAATATAAATAATTCGGAGTTCGAAGAAGTAATCGCGCAGTCAGCATTTCTATTTATTTATCGCTCTACGAATCGTTATTAATCAAACACAGAGCTCTCTGATATTTTATTACATAAGAGATTTGCAGCGCCATCTATTGAGGAGCAGTGTAACTATTTTGTCACATTTTGATTTAATTTCGTGTCGCTTCTGAAGGCGTTCTAAATATTCAGCAGGTAAATATAAGCAGAAACTAGTGGCGCCACCTGTTCAAAAGTTAACGAGACTCTTTATCTGCAAAAACTTTTTTTTTTGTTTTTCTTAAATTTTTTGCTCATGGATTTGTCTTGAGTGTAGCTGGCTTTCATTACTCTACATATACGCGCGAATAATGTGATGTCACAGTATAAGAATCAGGCAGAAAGCGGAAATCGCTCGACAGTTTCCAAAAATTAATAAAAATTCATAAAGTTAAAGAAAACTGAAACAAAAGAAGTTCGACCTACAGTACAATTTAAAAAATAAATTTGAAAACTTGAAAAGAATGGTGACAAAACAAAGAAAACAAAATTCAAAAAACAATCAAATATAAAAAACACTAAAAACAAAATACAATCGATTTCACAGCACAACTTAATAGATTAATAATTAGAAATAAAAGCAAAAAGAACGATGAGAAAGCTAAAAGTGAGAAAAATATAGTTTTTAAAAAGTATGTACGAAATAATAAAATTTAGAAAACAATAAAAACAAAAGACCATCGATTTTACAGCACGATTCGGTGGATTCAAAAATTAAAAAAGAAACTGATTGGAAGGAAGGATGACTATACAAAGTAATCAAACGAACAAAATTAATAAAAATGAAATGACGAGAAATGACAGTCAATGACAGTAAACACTGTAAACACAGTAATGTTTCAAAAGAGTAAAATAAAAACAAAAGATACAGCAAAGCAGAATTCAGTATAGATTCAAAAATTGAAACAAAGGAAAAAATCGGCATGTTTCAACAGATGGCGCTGTCATTTTTTTGTAACCGTTCAGAAATGACTGTCAGCTGTAAATCTAAAATTTAGAAAGCAATAAAAACAAAAGACAATCGATTTTACAGTTCACTAGATCAATAAGTACAAAAAAAAGCTATTTGGAAGGAAAGGTGACCATACAAAGTAAACAATTGAACAAAATTTAAAAATATATATATAAAACAGTAATATTTCAAAAAGAAAAGAAAACAAAATATGTAACAAAACAGAATTCGATAGATTCAAAAATTAAAACAAAGAAAAAGAAACTTCCGGCAAGTTTCAACAGAAGGAGCTGTTGTATGACTTACAACAACGTGTCATTTTTTTTTTGTAACCGTTCAGAAATGACTGTCAGTAGCAGTAAACAATAATATTTCAAAAAAAAAAATGAAATAAAAACAAAAGAACAATGCAGAATTCAGTAGATTTAAAAATTAAAACAAAGGAAAGGAAACTTTTGACCTGTTTCAACAGATGGCGCTCTCGAATGTCTTACAACAATGCAAGTCATTTTTTTGTAACCGTCCAGAAATGACTGTCAGTAACAGTAAACAGTAAACAGTAATATTTCAAAAAAAAAATGAAATAAAAACAAAAGATACAACAAAGTAGAATTCTGTAAATTCAAAAATTAAAATAAAGGAAAAAACTTTCGGCAAGTTTCAACAGATGGCGCTGTTGTATGTCTTACAGCAACGCAAGTCATTTTTTTTGTAACCGTATAGAAATGTCTGTCAATTGTACATCTAAAGTTTAGAAAGCACTAAAAACAAAAGACGATCGATTTTACAGCACAATTTACTAGATTAATAAAAAGAAATATATTTCAAAAAAAAAGATATAATTCAGTAGATTCAAAAATTATAACAAAGGAAGGGAAACTTTTGGGTTGTTTCAACAGATGGCGCTGTCGTATGTCTTACAAATGCAAGTATTTTTTTTGTATCCGTCCAGAAATTACTGTCAGTAACAGTAAACAGTAATATTTCAAAAAAAAAAAAATGAAATAAAAACAAAAGATACAACAAAGCAGATTTCAGTAGTTCAAAAACTTTCAACTTATTTCATAACAGACGGCGCTGTTGAATACCTTATGACAACGCAAGTCAGTAACAGTAAACAGTAATATGTCAAAAAAATTATATAAAAACAAAAGATACAACAAAGCAGAATTCTGTAGATTCAAAAATTAAAATAAAGGAAAAAACTTTCGGCAAGTTTCAACAGATGGCGCTGTTGTATGTCTTACAGCAACGCAAGTCATTTTTTTTGTAACCGTATAGAAATGTCTGTCAGTAACAGTAACCATCCAGAAATGATTGTCAGTGATGGTAAACAGTAATATTTCAAAAGATAAAATAAAATAAAAACAAAAGATACAACAAAGCAAAATTCAGTAGATTCAAAAATTAAAATAAAGGAAAAACTTACGTCATGTTTGAACAGATGGCGCTGTTGTACGTTTCACAACAATGCAAGCCATTTTTTGTAACCGTTCAGAAATGACTGCCAATAACGGTTAACAGTAATATAAAAAAATTAAAAAAAAACAAAAGATTATAACAAAGCAGAATTTAGTAGACTCAAAAATTAAAACAAAGAAAAAATCTTTCGGCATGTTTCAACAGATGGCGCTGTTGAATGCCTTACAACAACGCAAGTAATTTTTTATGACCTTTTAGAAATGATCGACTGTCAGTTGTAAATCTAATGTTTAGAAAGCAATAAAAACAAAAGACAATCGATTTTACAGCACAATTTAGTAGATTAATAAAAAAAAACTGTTTGGCAGGAATGTGTCCATACAAAGAAAACAACTGAACAAAATTAAAAATATATACTTAACATTAATATTTTAAAAAGAAAAGAAAACAAATGATGTAACAAAATAGAATCGGTAGCTTCATAAGTTGGAAAAAAACTTTCGGCAAGTTTCAACAGAAGGCGCTGCTGTATGACTGACAACAACGCCAGTTATTTTTTTGTAACTGTCCAGAAATGACTGTCAGTAACAGTAAACAGTAATATTTCAAAAAAAAAATAAAATAAAATAAAAACAAAAGATACAAGAAAGCAGAATTCAGTAGATTCAAAAATTAAAACAAAGGAAAGGAAATTTTTGATTTGTTTCAACAGATGGCACTCACATATGTCTTACAACAATGCAGGTCATTTTTTATAACCGTCCAGAAATGACTGTCAGTAACAGTAAACAGTAATATTAAAAAAAAATGAAATAAAAACAAAAGATACAACAAAGAGCAGAATTCAGTAGATTAAAAAATTAAAACAAAGGAAAGGAAACTTTCGGCTTGTTTCAACAGATGGTGCTGTTGAATGCCTTATGAATACACAAATCATTTTTGTGACCTTTCAGAAATGACTATTAATCGTAAGTTTAGGAAACCATAAAAACAAAAGACAATCGATTTTAAAGCACAATTTTTAGTCGATTAAGATATTAAAGAAAAATTACTTGGAAAGAAATGTGACCATACAAAGAAAACAACTGATCAAAATTTAAAAAAAAAAGATATATATATATATAACAGTAATTTTTCAAAAAGAAATGAAAACAAAAGATATAGCAAAACAGCATTCAGTAAATTCATAACGTGGAACAACGGGAGAAAACTTTCGGCAAGTTTCAACAGATGGCGCTGTTGTATGTCTTACAACTACGCAAGTAATTTTTTTGCAACCGTCCAGAAATGACTGTCAGCTGTAAATCTAAAGTTTAGAAAGCAATAAAAACAAAAGACAATCGATTTTACAGCACAATTCAGTAGATCAATTAAAAAAAAACTGTTTGGAATGAAAGGTGGCGATACGAAGTAAACAAATGAAAAAAAAATTATATAACACTAGTACTAAAAAAAAAAAATAAATAAAAACAAAAGATACAACAAAAGTCGCATGCAAGCTTTGCCTTTTCCCGCTCAGTATACAGGTATACAAGTGTCCCCTTAAAATTAGAAAATAGGCAACCCATTCTACTTCCCTGCTTTTAGTACATTATGAAAACACGAAGCTATTTCTGATTTGATTGTTGGGTTGCCTATTCTAAAATCTTCAGAAGTCACGATTTAAAATGGCCAGCTTGTATTTTTCATTTCATTTCAAGTCGCTTAATAGATGGCGTCACGTTGAATTTTCATATTTCGCACAGAATTTTCTTTTTGCTTTTTTCGTTAGGGACTTGTCACTCTTGCCCTACATATTTGTAATTTAGTATTCAAGTTGTTAAATAGGTGACGCTACTAAGACTTTTAATTTTGATTTATTTTACTTTTCAAAAGGAACAGGGTGGGTCAAATTCGACACTTTTAATAGGATTTTTAGAAGAGTTAGACAAAAACTGACTCCTGGAGCTCGATTTTAAGACAAAATTAATGGTGAAAGCTGCATTTCGATATCTTGTACCGCTTAGGAGCTACGGGGCGTTTCTCAAAATTCTACTATTTCTAAAAACCTTCATTTATGAAAATTTTTGATTTCTGTAAAAACTTCGAGGCACTTTTTCAAGCAGAATTCAATGCTCCAAATTATTTTTTTCTAAAGTGCTCAATATTCGAGATATAAGCAAGAACTTTGATTTTTTATAAGGAACATCCTATACATATATTTTTAAGTTTTTGAAAAGAGTATAAAATTCCATTATCTCACGTTCACTACTGAATATAAAAAACAAATCACAATTAGACGTTTTTTGTTTCTTCTTTTTGTTTATATACTTTTTTTTCTTTCGACGGAGAATGCGCTGTTGTCTAAACAAAACGGTCGTTTTGTTTCCGCCCAACTTTCCTCTGCGAAAATTTTACAGCTCCATCGGCTCCGTCGCGCACCGCTGCAAGCGGTCGAATTCTTTCGCGACAGCTCCCGAACAATGCAATATAAATTGCTCAATTTAAAGTTCGATTCGGTACGTTAGCTTCGCTCAGGCCGAACCGCGAGAAATTAAATCGAGCTTCCAGTTTCCGGCTCGCGCGAGCCAAGTCGGTTTTAATAAATGGATGGATCGGACGTCGGAAGAGATCGGGATGATCATTTTTAATTGAGGGCGACACAATTCTCAGGTGCTCAGGGTATTCTTGCCCTACTTTATAATTTACGAAGCATAAAAGAGAGCTTCTTTGAAAGGTTTGATTTTAAATGAATTTAGAGATTTTAAAAGTGTTTACGTCATAATTGACGTTTACACTGTTCAAGAGACAATTTTGAAATAATAACATGTAAGCACTGTTGTCGAGGATCGATGAAATCTCGTGTACTCTCTACATTTTCGTTTGAGCATTTATTTTTGGCACACGTCGTGTACTATACAATGAGTTTTTTATGCAACGTAAATATTCTTAATATAGGTTCACTCGGTTGACTCGTTAGAGTAGACGAGTTAGGGTGACATTTTTGTTGGTATCACAACGAAATATAGACGCCAGATGAATCGCTTATGTTTATTTTTAATTTAATAGCGTGTAAATAATTGTTTCATACATTTTTTTCAATTTAATTACGGTGCTATAGTCGGTTGCAGGTACTTGGCAACATAATCAGATCAGTGGTGTGGAATTGTAATAATATTTTTGCATGTCAGATTCTGGCATTATCAAAATTTATGCCATCTAGTCAAGTCCATGAATGTATTAGATTAATTAATTCAGTTAATCACACACATACATTTCCTTTACACCGCCTACTCTAATCTGATTTTTTGTTGTTCACTTTTTACTTTTCTTGCAAATTTATGATCTATAGGTAATTACAGGATATCCCTAAACGCAACCGTTTGTGAAATACTTAATTTTGTACATTTAGCAATCTTTCCTTCTTAAATTCATATTTTTTCTTTCAATTTAGTTTCTAAGTTACTCAACAGGTGGCACTACTATTACCTGATTGTGATCCACGAAAACCGCAAAAAGAAGTTTGCCTTAGAAGTTTCATTAAAGGATTAATGACGCTATTAACAGCTATTGTGTTGTTAGTCTAAGGTGATAGGTGAAAGTAAATCGACAGGAATGGATGGAACAGTTGAAATTTTCTTGAGTGGCAGTTAAAATTTAGTAACGCCATCTGTTGACGTGAGAAAAACTGGTAGCAGCATCGATTGCAATTATTCCATCAAAAATCTTTCAAATGTTTTTTTTTCATTTCATATGCATTTTAAATTCAATTATTTTTGTCCTATGTTATCCTCAATTGAATTTTCAAAACAATCAAAAATTAGTGGCGCCATCTGTTAAAATTAACAAATAAGAACTAGTTTTTTTCGTTCTGTATTTAATTTGTTCCTTTATGTTCGGTTTTATCTTTTTATCAAAAATTCAACTTTTCATGAGTGTGAGCAAAAAAAATTGAAGTGGAAGACAAATAAATTAATTGCAATCAAAAATTAGTGGCGCCACCTGTTGAAATCAACAAAAAAACTTAGCATCGCCTTTCAGCGAGGAGTAGAAGAATTATTTCGTTTTCTTTTGTTACCTTTTCCTAAGAACTTATTTGGAAAGTACATTTTCGGGCGTCTTTTTGTTGTAGAACAGAGGAATGATTACTTACCTCATTTTTTCACTTCCAGTTATTTTCGAAATTAAAATCTATTACTTTTTTTTGGATTTTCGTGGATCGCAATCAGAAATTAGTAGCGCCATCTGTTGCAGATCGAAGTAACGACCTTATCATGGTACCTCACGTTTGTATCACTTCCTTCCTACACTTTTTGAATTTAAACTCAACCTTGGATTCTCGTTTAATTCTGACTATTTTTCAGGTTTTCGTGGATCACAATCAGATAATAGTAACGCCATCTGTTGTAAATCAGAGGAAAGATTTCATCATAGTAACTCATTTGTGTTTCACTTCTCGTTCTTATCGAATTTAGACTCCATCTTATTCTCGATTGATTATGTTCATTTTTTGGGTTTTGCTGGATCGCAATCAGAAATTAGTAGCGCCATCTGTTGTAGATCGGCGTAAGGATCTCATCATGGTACCTCACGTTTGTATCACTTCCTGCACTTTTTGAATTTAAACTCGACCTTGGATTCTCGATTAATTCTGACTATTTTTCAGGTTTTCGTGGATCACAATCAGATCATAGTACGCCACTGTTGTAAATCAGAGAAACGATTTCGTCATAGTAACTCATTTGTGTTTCACTTCTCGTTCTTATCGAATTTAGACTCGATCTTATTCTCGATTGATTGTGTTCATTTTTTTGGGTTTTGATGGATCGCAATCAGAAATTAGTAGCGCCATCTGTTGCAGATCGAAGTAACGACCTTATCATGGTACCCCACGTTTGTATCACTTCCTGCACTTTTTAAATTTAAACTCGACCTTGGATTCTCGATTAATTCCGACTTTTTTCAGGTTTTCGTGGACCACAATCCGATAATAGCAACGCCATCTGTTGTAAATCAGAGGAACGATTTCATTTCATCATAGTAACTCATTTTTGTTTCACTTCTCGTCCTTATCGAAGTTAGACTCGATCTTATTCTCGAATGATTATCTTAATTTTTTGGGTTTTGATGGATCGCAATCAGAAATTAGCAGCGCCATCTGTTGCAGATCGAAGTAACGACCTTATCATGGTACCCCACGTTTGTATCACTTCCTGCACTTTTTAAATTTAAACTCGACCTTGGATTCTCGATTAATTCTGACTTTTTTTCAGGTTTTCGTGGACCACAATCCGATAATAGCAACGCCATCTATTGTAAATCAGAGGAACGATTTCATTTCATCATAGTAACTCATTTTTGTTTCACTTCTCGTCCTTATCGAATTTAGACTCGATCTTATTCTCGATTGATTATATTCATTTTTTGGGTTTTGACGGATCGCACTCAGAAATTAGCAGCGCCATCTGTTGTAGATCGGCGTAAGGACCTCATCATGGTACCTCACGTTTGTTCACTTCCTGCACTTTTTGAATTTAAACTCGACCTTGGATTCTCGATTAATTCCGACTATTTTTCAGGTTTTCGTGGATCACAATCAGATAATAGTAACGCCATCTGCTGTAAATCAGAGGAACGATTTCATTATAATAACTCAATCTCGTCCTTATCGAATTTAGACTCGATTGATTATGTTCATTTTCTTCAAAAAGTATTTTCGATGACTCTTCATGAGTAGTAAGGATTAAAAACAAAACAATGGCGCGTCCGTAAAAGTAAAAAAGAAAAACTATTTAATTATTTCACATTTTTATGAGTGGTATCGTCAGTCACAGTTAAAAAAAGAAACTGGCATTGCCCATCCAGCTAGATTAGAGAAATTATGTCGTGGAAAATGTTCATTTTCATCTGACTTTTGTCTTTTTTCATTTATTTACGTTCGATCTTATCCTGTATTGAATTTCAAAAATCTTTTTTGAAACTTATATCGCTGGAAGGGAAAAATTGGTGGCGCCATCTGTTGAAATATTATAAAAACTTGCGGTTACTTACTAGTAAATTGTCAAACAGCTGACGGAAATAAAAATAAAATCACTAAACGGTTTCGCACCAAAAGCCACGCGATTCTTAGTTTTATTTAAAGGCTCTGTACATATCTATACATGATTTCAATTGAATCGTGATGCCTTAGAACTAGGCAACCCATTCTACATCTGTGCACTCAGCTCAGTAGTTAATAAATAATTATTTGAGAGCTTTGATTGGTTGGTTGCCTATTCGAAAAATCTTCAGGGATCACGATTTTCGTGTATCTGAGCATTGTTTTTTTTTCCATTTAGGACAGGGGGTTCCCTGAGAACTTAAGAATAAAAAGCAATTAATTAGATTAAACGATGATTTACGATTAGCGAGCGTTCTTTATCATAAATCCGCACAAAGGCTCTCCTTATGTTTCCATTAAGGCGGACTTGAGGGCTGAGAGGGTGAAGATCCCTAATGAAATCACCGAAAATTGCACCTCAGCGCCCCGAGTGCTGACTTATTCGGACAGTTCACGGAGTAATGCGTTTCCGCTCGGAACAAAACCGAAAATGAACGTTATTGCGGTAGTATAACTCCTCTTTATTACAGCTTAGGGCCACTAAAAATAAACGCCGTAAGACGGTGTAAAACCCCTTGCTTAAACGCGATTCTCCCTCAACCGTATCGTATCGTTCGCCAGAGTAACTCGAGCGTGCTATTGCAGTAGCTTTTTCCACCCCCCATATCCCCCTCATAAGAAATATTGTTATGGGACTTGATCTCGCGTTTTTCGCCTTATAATGGAAAATGCTATTACTCGATTGTGTGCCACGAAAAGTAATATCGAAGGAAGTGAAGTCCACGAGTGAAATTAATGTTTACTCTTTTTTCTTTGCGCACGCGAAGCCTAAAGGAAAAAAATTGCCTAAAAGGGATCAGGGCACACCCCTCTTTACAGTTGCCGTACAATTAGATTCTTTTTGGATTGGAATTCGTTTTTTTTTTTTTTGGTAGAAATTCGGTATGCAGATAAAAAAGAATTTTACGTTTTCCCAACCCCCTCGCGCATCGCTCGCCAGCTTTAAGAAACGCAATCCCTGCCAGCTCTACATATATTTGGGGGATTTTATTTCGGAGCGTAAACCCTTCGCCACCCCAATAAAAACCACGTTCCATCTCGAACTTCCTCGCCCATAAAAATACATATCTATATTTCTGCTGATCAAACGCCCGCTTTATTGCGTTTAAACGGAAGAACGTTTCCAACGTACAAAGGCGAACTTACGTCTGACTGGGCGCGATTCTAATTCGAATTTATTAAAAGGACTTAGTTGTTAAATGGTGCAGGCCATTCGTCATGATTTAGGTGTCGGGGCGAATGAGTTATGCCCCGAACTAAGATCGGAGGGAATTACCCATCACGAACGAGTCTATTTTGAATTGGGGACGATTTCTTAGGATCAGTTAATTTTGCACAACCTGTACAGAGGGCAATCCGAAGAAATTAATCCACTAAAATGTCCGAGAGTATGGGAAAAGTGTTATGTATGGGAAAAGTGTTATATAAATAGTTTATAATTTATTTAAAAAAAACCAAAAATCGAGCTCCGGCACTGCGTACGAAATAGGACGGCACGTTTTATAAATGCGGCAGTTTAATAGGATTATTGATTACCCGCTTGATACACATCTTTTTATTACACGTTTAACAGCTCGCAATGAAAATCTGAGTTGTTTCTTGTACGAGACGTAATTATTAGTAATTTCTAAAATAATTGGAATTGCGTATGAAATAAGTGTTAAAGTGACGTTTGAAAATTTTCCAATATGCTTTGTAAGTAACGTTCATTCTGTACTTCTCCAGCAACATCTTTCTACGTAATCAATTCCTTCAGCAATGGGAAAGTCTTGAATTGGTCGCTGCGTAATATAATATTGGTCAAAATCGGAAGAAGTCTTTTGAAATATGCTTTTTATCGTTGCTCACGTGAAGATTATGATTGTTTTCATCGCTGCTTTAATCTAAGGTTAATCTTCTTCAATCTTAACAAGCTTGAAATGTCTTAACCCATTTCCTAATGACCTTCAAAATTAACGCCTTCTCTCATCTTATATCAGTGACAATTTAATGGTTTCTTTTTAATCACTTGTAATAGTTTTATAATTAGCACATCTCTTATCATAGTCCTTGTCTTTCTGTCATGTGTTTTCTTATTCATTTTATCATCTCAGCTTATCATAGTCTTCTTCTTCTTGAAATTTATTATTCTTGTTTCTATTTTTGCCAATAGGAAAAAGGTTTCCGCTTAAAAATTTCTTGCTTTCTAGTAAATCCTTTCAACTATTTTAAACTTTCAAAACTTTCAAAACTTGATAGAACAAAAAAAAAGAGAAGACAGTACGGCAACGGTTTCCATAAAAACAAGGATCTTTCATTCAACGAAAGAAGAAGAAAGACAAAACAAAAGACGATCGACTGGATGCATACGAAAAAAAAGAGAATTTTCGATTTTCGTTGCTTCCTCAAAAGAAAACGACAGAGAACGCATAAAAATCGATCGTCTTTTATTTTCTACGATTATGAGAAATGAAAATATTTTTTGAGAAATTCTATCCGTTTGTTGAATTTCCATTTTTCTCACTTCCGAAAGGAGAACGCAAAAAGACGATCGATTGCGTGCATTATAAAGAGGAGGAAGTTTTGAGTTGTCGTCACTTCTTAAAGGGAACTTAAAAGTCGATCGTCTTTTATTTTCCGTCATAATTTTTCGGAAAATCCCAAAAACTACTCTACTCTCTTATGATCTCAAAAAGCAAAAACAAAATACCATCGACTTTACAACAACCATTGTAGACTTCCCTTATCGCCCAAAAGGACGACCAAGAAAGACGAATTCTATTCATTCGTTGGCTCAAGGGCGCAAACAAAAGGCGATTGATTTTAAAACGAATTTCCGTTTTTCTCATTGCCCAAAGAAGAACAGAAAAAAGACACAAACAAAAGACAATGCGCATGCGAAAGGAAAGAGAATTTTCGATTCTCGTTACTTCCTCATAGGAGCAACAAGAAAGAAATAAAAATCGATCGTCTTTTATTTTCTGTTCAAATTTTTCCGAAAAATGCTTCATTGCTCCAAAAACAAAACACGATCAATTTTACAACATATTTGGACCTCTTTCCTCGCTAAAGGGGAGGACAAAAATGAAACAAAAGACGGTCGACTGTATACAGATGAAATACAAGAGAACTTTGGATTCTCCCGATCGTCTTTTATTATGAGCAATTATTTTTCCGAAAATTGCCAAAAAACCAAAATATTACTATTTTTTTAAGGAATTCTCTTCGTGTATTGTTTCAAAAACGAAAACAAAAGACTTTGCGGCGAATTTCGATTTTTCCCGTTGCCGAAAGGAGGACAACAAAGAAAATTACCAAAAACAAAAGACGATCGACCATATGGACGTGAAAGAAAAGGGAACAAGAAGAAGAAAAAGAAAACAAAAGACGATCCACTGGAACAAAAGTCAAACAAAAATCGATCGTCCTTTATTTTCGCTAATTTGCCAAAATATTGCCAAAGGCGTTCTATTGATTCGTTGTTTCAAAAACAAAAACAAACGACAATCGATTTCACGGCGAATTTCGACTTTTCTCGTCGCCAAAAAGAGAACAAAAAAACAGAAACAAAAGACGAGCGACTGGAGCGCGTGAAAGAGAAGGGGAACGTTCGATTTCCGTTGTTTCCTTAAGAGAACTTAACAAAAAACGAACAAAAGTCGATCGTGTTTTGTCTCCTGTAACAACTACTTTCAGAAATATGTCCAAAAAAATGTAGTGTTATTTTTTCTAAGGAATTCTATTCGTTTGTTGTTTTTCAAAAGACAATCGACACTTTTGAATTCCGAAATTTATTGTTTGACGTCGTGAAGTTCATGACATTGAATTTATTTTAAAGGCGGATTTAAGTAACAATACTTAAAATATTTCACAGTTCTTCTCTTTCATTGGAGAAAGAAGCTTGTTTTTCGAATGCCTCCATAAAAATGTTCGCTACTATTGGGGAGAGAGAAGAACCCATGGCTGTGTCTGATACTTGTTCGTAATATTGAGCACGGAACATGAAGTAAGTTGAGGTTAAACAACATTCTATTGAGGGAATTAAGTCTTTGGGTTGGTTATGGGCTCTGAACAGTTGCTGGATGATTGTGACGGTGCGGTGTCGGGAATAGGGACTTTGATGAAAAGAGATTCTACATCGAAGCTGACCAAAATGTCCTGGGGGTATAAGGATATCTCGTGAATTTCTTGGACGAAGTGCCAGGAATTGAGGATGAAAGTTTTGCAAAAGGTTTGAGGGTGTGTACTAGATATTTGGAGACTTTTTAGGTTGGTGAGTTGATTGCGCTGACTATGGAACGTAAAGATGTATCAAGTTTGTGGATTTTAGGAAGACTATGAACTCTGGAGTCACGGGGAGCAAGGTTTTTTTGTATTTCTGGAAGGATAGAAGAAGATTTTATTAAAGCCGTTACGGTACGTTTTATACTGAGGTCGGATTGCGTTGCAAGGGTTGATAGGCAGCGTTCTCCAATAGGGTATTGATTTTCTGGTCCTAATTTAACTGATGATACATGATTTAGGTCTAGGGTCTAATGAGTTAAAATTAGGGGAATGAGTTAATGTACACACCCTGACACTTCTTTGATTAACTTGGAAAACGTAATTAACGTAACAATGTAAGGCGTATAATACAGGTACAGTAGTTGTTGATCCGCGCGTGATAATTATGTACATTCTGGAAAACGTGCGCTCGAACGTGCGTCTAATAAAAGCGCTCGCTCACCTTTAGAAAATGCCCCCGGTTGAGGGGGCGAGGTGATGCCTCAGTAAGAACTAATTAGGCAAGAAAATTCTTCCATGCATGCATACAGTCTAATTATCAAGTACGTGGGCTTTCGTAAATCTTCGTTATTTCACCTCTCCGCGTTGCATTTAAACAATAACTTAACCCTTCGCCCTTTTCCCTATCGAATACGCAACAGAGTAGGTAGTTTTTGATCGATGTGTATCGAGCGGGGGGAGTTAAAGATAAAAGAAAGTGGATTCACTGGCCAACACTTTCGAGATTATCAATTTATAAGGGCTCGTCGGATATGACCTTTAAGTATCTACTTCAGGAAGACGCGGTCCTTCTGAATACCAGAGAAACTGAAACAAATGCAGAGTAAAACACACAAAAGCATGACAAATGCACTGTTGCTTCGTTATCTCTTTTTTTTGATAGAAACACCGAAGTACATAAATAAAGCAATAAGAACAAAAAATAAAAGAAGATCGACCACTCTCCGGCGTCGAATAATTTGAAAGTCAAAGGACCAACAAAAAAAGTAGAAGAAAACTATAAGGCGCCAGCAACATAATTAATGCTACACAGGCAAAGGAAAGAAAAGAGAAACAAATAACGACGAAATGCGAAAATAAATGAACAGAAAACAAGAGAACATCGACGATCGATGAAAATAGATGATGCAAATAAGAAAAAAAGTCAAGAGAAATTTGAAACAAATGCAGAATAATTTTTTTTAAATTGATAATTGTATTAAAAAAACAAAAGCCTGACAAATATTCTGTTGATTTTTCTTTTTTTTATTATCGAAGCTTAAAAGCCTCTTGGAACCATAAAATAAGGCAAGAAAGAACTGAACGTACGTAAGTAGAGCAATAAGAAGAAAAAAATAAAGAAAGATCGTTACTTCTGCGGCGTCGACTAACTTGAAAGTCAAAAGATTAACAAAAAAAAACAAAAGAAAACTAAGATGCTATCGATGTAATTAATTCTATAAAAAGAAACAAAAGAGAAGTGAAAGAAATAACAGCGAAATGCGAAATTAAATGAGCAAGAGAAACAAGAGAAGATCGACGATTGATGAAAATAAATGATGCAGCTATAGAAGCACGCCAAAAACAACTGGAATACATAAAGGCAGTCGCGATGTAAGAAGAAACAAGAAGGAAATTGGTCTATAGCGAAAAACAAAAGACGACTATAGTTAAAAACAAGTGAGACTTAATCCGAAAACGAAAGACGACCGTAGCACAAAACAGAAAAAGATTGAACAAAAGACAACTATAGTTAAAAACAAAAGAGGATTGATCCATAATTAGAAACAAAAGACGATCTGTTCCAGTTAAAAACAAAAGGCAGTCGCGCTGTAAAAAGAAACAAGAAGGGAATTGGTCCACAGCGAAAAGAAAAAGACGACTATAATTAGAAACAAATGAGACTTAATCCAAAAACGAAAACAAAAGACTACTATAGTAAAAAAAAACACAAAAGAAAATAATTCATGACCAGAAACAAAAGACATCCACAGTTAAAAACAAAAGAGAATTGATGGATAATTAGAAACAAAAGACGATCTGTTCCAGTTAAAAACAAAAGGCAGTCGCGCTGTAAGAAGAAATAAGAAGGGAATAGGTCCACAGCGAAAAGCAAAAGACGACTATAATTAGAAACAAATGACACTTAATCCAAAAACGAAAACAAAAGACGACTATAGTAAAAAAAAAACACAGAAAAGAATTGATCCATGACCAGAAACAAAAGACATCTACAGTTAAAAACAGAAGAGAATTGATAGTCTCAATTTTTATTTCAAAAACAAAACAGATATTTGGGTATTGTTGCAAAGCATTCATTAAAAGAAAAAAAACCGAGAACGAAAGCAAACAAAAAACGATCGATTTTGTAAAAATTGCAACAAAGAAAACAAAAAACAAGTGAGAATCGATGTCATAACAAGTCTTATTTCTTTCTCTTAAAAACAAAATAGCGAAGGTCATGAAATTACGATACCATCGATTTAAAAAAATTAATGAAAGCAAACAAAAAAAAAAACAAAAGAGGATCGATAGCACAACTCTCAATTTTTCCTTTTAAAAACAAAAGAGCCATAGGCCATCGAAATTGCGATTCATTTATTTCAAGAAATGAATGAAGAAAACTAGTAAAAAAACGAGACAGGATCGTTAGCCTAACAAGAAAAGAAAAGGTCATCGAAATTACGTTGCGTTTATTAAAAAAAAATGAATAAATGGAAGCAGAAAAAGAGAGCACAAAACAATAATAGAGTAAAAAAAACGATCGATTTCAAAACCTTGAATTAGAAGAGAAAGAAAAACAAGTACTTCGAAACCTCGTTTGGCATATTAAAGAAAAAAACAAAAAAATAATCGCATTCTCTTTCCTTCATCAAAAGCAGGATGAAGAGAAAAAAAAAAAACAAGATAGAATCGAAAGGCTCAATTTTTTATTTCAAAAACAAAACAGATTAGTGGGCATTGTTGCAACGCATTCATTAAGAAGAAGAAAAAACGAGAACTAAAGCAAACAAAAAACGATCGATAAAAATTGCAAAAAAAAGAACAAGTGAGAGTCGATGTCATAAGAAGTCTCATTTTTTTCTCTTAAAAACAAAATAGCAAAGGTCATGAAATTACAATGCCATTCATTAAAAAAAATTAATGAAAGCAAACAAAAAAAAACAAAAGAGGATCGATAACACAACTCTCAATTTTTCCTTTTAAAAACAAAAGAGCATAGGCCATCGAAATTACAATGCATTTATTTGAAGAAATGAAGGAAGAAAGTAAGCAAAAAAAAACGAGAGAGGATCGACAAGTCTCATTTTTTCTTTAGAAAACAAAAGGCCATCGAAATTAAAGCAGTAAGAATAAAAAATAAAAGAAGATCGACGATTGTGCGGCGTCGAATAATTTGACCTAACAAAAGAAAGCTATAAGACGCCAACAATATAATTAATTCTACAAAGAGAAACAAAAGAGATTTGATACTAAAAAGAAAAAACAAAAGAGAAGTGAAACAAACAATGACGAAATGCGAAATTAAAAGAGCGGAAAACAAGGGAACAATTGACAATAGTATTAAAAAAAAAATCAAAAGCCTGACAAATACTCTGTTGCTTCGTTTGCACTTTTTTCTAATTATTGAAGCTTCATCAAATTTTGAAAGATTTTTGAAACTACAGAAACACGCCAAAAGGAACTGAAGTACCGAATTGCGCTGCAAAATCGACAGACTTTTATTTAATGATTTTTTTTTTAATTTATTCCTGTACTTATTACAATGTGGTCAAGAATCAGTGTTTGAGTTGGCAGTGATGAGATGGAATAACTTTCTGTTTTTGACGGCTTGACACTGACTTTACAGACGTCATTTGACATTTCAAATTCAAATAAAATCGCTAACCTTTATTCTCATAACCTACAATCTTCTGGCTGTTCAGATTATGTGCTAAAGAAACCAACAAAAATTGTATAACAATTATTATAGGCAAAGATTATTTTTTAAACCACAGTTTTCTTTATTATTATTTTTTTTTTTGGAAAAAGTAAGCGATACAGCAGCGCCCTCTATTGGGCGATAGCGGAAGCTTTTCATTAATAAATCGTTCACCTGGTGGACAATCGCTGAAGTCGAATGGAGGCAAGAATTCGAAAACGGTTTATTTAGGAAAGACAAAACCGAGAATGAGGAAACTAACTGTGATAATTTATATTCTTCTTTACAAATTCAATTACCCGGTCGCAGAAATTTCGTTTCCAATAACAAACAAATGAATAAACAAAAGTTGAGGAGATCCCAGACGTAAATGTGTTTGCACACACCACCGACGTGGTTTGATTTATACGCATAATTTCAGGAGGATGATTTACGTGATAAAACGACGAAGCAGATGCACGTCCGCCTCGTAAATCACGCCTAATCCACGACGATACCAGTTGTAAATATCGGAAAAAGTTAAAGCTAATTAATTCATAAATACATAAATTATTGCCTACACGTACACTCTTTTTTGATCACTCTATATTAATAGCGTTCGACTGCAGTAATAGCAGAGAGGCGACGAACACAGTGAAAGTCAGTTTCCAGCGGTTCGGCTCTAATGCACTTGTTGTGTAAGAAGGCAATGCCGGGCATTTACAAATCCAAACGAGCGTTTGAATTTCTATTTTCGAGGCGTCATTCAGTCAGTTCCAACCTCGCGGACGGAAACTAATAAGCCGCGATTACAATACGCAAATTGAATCAGAGAAAACTTCGGCAAGTTTGAATTGCGAACTGCACGAGGGAATCGATCGTTTAAACTCGGTCGCCGGGGTCTCGTTCGAAATTAACAGGGAGGAGGAGAATTTGAATGGCTGGGGACGGGGAGGAAGTTCCGATAACAGCATTAAGCAAATATTTGTTCAAAAAGCAACCGCATGCACGCGGAACAAGCCTTCAGTTTATTGCTTTAGTTAATGGGTTACAAGTTTCATCGATTCGTGCGAGAAGAAAATGACTGTCGACTGTCAAATGACGAACAAATTAAAGGGCGCCAAATTTAAAATTGCAAGAGTGTTGCCAAAAGCAAATTTGTCGTGAAACTTATTTATGAAATAAAGTCAAAATTAATATTTATTAGAATGAATCGCGACATCCTGCGATCACTTTTTGACACAACGTTGCATTAGAAATGACAAATTGCAACCAATTTTAAAAATCGGTTTTGATTGCAGCTTTGTCTTCTAATTGTTCTTCTGTCATACTTGTTTCTGTCACTATCAATTGTTTAAAATATCCCAGCGATTGACAAAACACGTCTTAATTACGTTTTTCTTTTTTTTTTTTTTGAAAAGTTTCGATTTTCTTGAACTGTTTCCGTAAAAAAATCGATCGTCTTTTGTTTATGTTGTGTCAAATATGCTGACAACTTAATAATTTTCGTATTATTTCGATCGTCTTTTGTTTTAGTGGCAATGTTGTCCATGTTAAACACGAAAACAAAATAAAATTTTCGTCGTTTTGTTTTTTTTTTGTTTCGACTTTTCCAGCGTTAAATTTGTTTCAAATTTCTTACGTTTGTCTTTTTTTTTTGAAAAGTTTCGATTTTCTTGAACTGTTTTCGTAATAAAATCGATCGTCTTTTGTTTATGTCGTGTGAAATTTGCTGACTATTTAATAATTTTCGTATTATTTCGATCGTCTTTTGTTTTAGTGACAATGTTGTTTCGTGTTAAACACGAAAACAAAATAAAATTTTCGTTGTTTTGTTTTGTTTTTTTTTTGTTTCGACTTTTCCAGTGTTAAATTCATTTGAAATTTCTTACGATTTTTTTATTCTTTTTTTAAAAATTTTCGATTTTCTTCTTTTTTAAAAAAGTTTCGATTTTCTTGAATTGTTTCCGTAATTGTCTTTTGTTTATATTTTGTCAAATTCTCAGCATTTAATACGTTTCATATTTTTTTCGATCGTCTTTTGTTTCAATGGCAACAATAACGTATTCGTCAAAGCAGATCTTGTCAGTCAAGTAAAACAAACTGTTCGAAACACGTTAAACTTGAATCAAAAACAAAATAAAATTTCGATTGTTTTTTGTTTTTTAATTGTTTCTACTTTTCCAAATTGGATTAATTCGTTTCGAGCTTCTTATGTTTTAAAATTCGATTCGATTTTGTTTTCAATTGTCTCGAATCGTTTTCGTAATAAAATCGCTCTTTTTTTGATTATGACGTGTCAAGTTCCTGACAATTTCAATAATTTCGATGGTTTTTTGTTTCATAATCTAGTAGTTTTCACATATTTTTCGATCGCGTTTTGTTTTAATGGCAGTAATAATAACGTATACGTCAAAGCACCTAATAATTAACAAACTGTCTGGAAACGTAAAACAAAATAAAATTTCTTTTTCTTTTTTTTTAATTTGTTTGCGCTTTTCCAGGTTAATTCATTTCGAGTTTTAAAATTCGATCCGACTTTCTTGAATTATCGTTTTCGTAATGATTAGCGCAGCTAATTGTCAAGAGCTGTTCACACAACCCTTTCGCGTAGGTTATTTTCGGAAGCACATCAACGCCTCTCGTGTAGTCAATTGTCAGGAGCACACAACTCTTGCGTGTAGCTTATTGTCGGAAGCAAATCCAAAGCCTCTCGTGCAGTCAATTGTCAGGAGCAACACACACAACCCTTCCGTGCAGGTTATTGTCGGAAGCATCTGTTCCATTTTTTTACTTTTAAACTTTCAGTCGTATCACGAGAGAAAGGAGAATAAAGTAAAAAGAGGGAAATAGACTGAGGAATTGTTGCAAAGACTTTAAAACTTGAAAATGATAGCAGACCAAAAAGAAACCTTCTTTGATCGAGAAAACAGATGTGGGCTTGACTCAAAAAGACCTTCACGCCTGCCATTTAGCTTCCAATACCCATTTTAAAAATCTGTTACTTTTTTGCGCTTTGAGAATATTGAAAATTGAGAGCCAATTATTTATCATCAACTCCTCGTAATTTTCATGAAGTGTTTTCAGCGCCTTTGTTGTCGGGACATTGAGGATGGAAATTCATTGTGCGTCTCTCATTTGAGGCTTTTGATGGTTCTAATTCCGCGGAAAGCTTTCGAACCCATTTCGCATTGCGGCGGGGTGACTTTAGCACACGATGAATACGTGATGGAGCTCGAATAAAACGGAAATTCATTCATCTAATCTTCTAATGCAGGCTTTCAAACGCTCGAGACGTATACACGTAATATGTTAAGCCGATAATTTTCATTTATACTGAAAGGCTCATGCATAACGGACGTATAATTAAAATACGGGGTATCCCAAAACGAACGCATCTCACTCAACGCTGACACACATCGACAAATAGTCTAGTTTATTTTATATAGTATATTGAAAGAAAAAGTTTCAGATTCCTTTATAATTAAACTCTAATTAGGAGGCATTCTATTGTTGGTAGTACAACACAAACATGTTTGCTCTAGGTGAACCCCCGGGCTTTAAAGAAAATTATTTGATCAAATATTAAAGTGCGTTAACGAAAGTTCTTAAGTTGTTACTTTTGGCGTTTAAATACTTGATGAGTGCTGCGCTGGACCGCGTTATTTCAACTCGTCGCCGACGGAGCCTTCTGGAACTGTGCAGCGAGACGCAATTAAATTTTGAATCGCCTTCAAGAACTTAATTATTAACGCAAGATTTTCTGCAGCCTTGCACTTTCTTTTTTTTTTTTATAAAATATAGCGATGATCCATGTACAGCCACTTGCGTAAATACATTCACTTTTTTCTTATGCTGAAGTAGTAACTGCTCTAGTTCGTGCATACGAAGGAAATGGCGGCAATGACCAGAGGTGGTCGCTGAAGACGTTTATTTTTCAAAAATTTCTTAAAAGCAACTTTGGCATAATAGAAGACTGGTCATACATTGGCTGCTGGGCGCCAAATCTTCTACAGGTGTATGGCAAGGCTTGCCTTACTTTTCAAAGCAAATCTCATTTTAGGGGACAGAACTAGTCCTAGATGGCACCTATGGCACAAATGGTAACCCATGCATTTTACGAAGCGTACATTAAAAAGAACATTGGCATTAACAGGCCCCCAAAGCTGCTCAAATCTTCTGAAATCGCTCTTCATAGCGTATACCAAGTCTTGCCTTATATTTGAAAGCAAATTCCACACTAGGCGACATCACAAGTCCGAAGTAGGCAACTATGAAGGACCGTATAATACGATAATCTCTGCATATTAGCAAAAATATCTTTGGCACGAATGGAGGAGTAACCATAAAGTAGTTGCTGGTCCCCCAGATCCAATCAAATGTTCTAGAAGCGTTCTTTATGATGTATGGCAAGTCTTGCCAGGTCCCGAGCGGTCACACAATCCCCCACAGCAGCGCGGACCTTCTTGAAACGCTCTTTATGGCATATGGCAAGACCACTAGTTGTTTATTTCATCGTTTTTCTTTTTTGTAAAGTCTTTAAGAGTAATAAGTTGAAAATTACCAAAAAAGTAAGATTTGGAAAACCCTATGATTTTGAAGGCAACACCTTGAGGAGCTGATGCGAAACTTCAACCCTTCCAGAGGGGGTCCACTTTCAAGATGATCTTGAAACATTGGGTGGCGAAAACGACATCTTGGTTTGCCGTGTGTTGACTCCTTGAGTGTCTCTGCGGTTTTGGTGTTTGAGTCTGGCGATACCGCGTCCTTTTTGGGGTTTTGTTGAGACCTACTCAAGAAGTCCTTTTTGGGATTTTCTTGAAACCTACTCAAGAAGTTATGGCTTGTTCCGACGTTTATTCGGCTTTATTTGGGTCAACGAACGTGCCACGTGGTGTCTCGTCTTTTGGACGCTCGGCGTTCCATGCCGAGGTAAACCGCCTTTTTTTTTAATTTTTAATTTTCGATGATTTTTAATTTGCGTGTGTCGGTTTTGTTTTCGTAACGAGTAGTTACGGATGGTAACAATCGTTAGAGGGTAGTTAATTCCCCTCCCCCCGTCTGGGAGTTCACACGTGGGTGTCGTAGTCTTTGGAATTTCGGAAGCGATCTTTTCTTTTTAACATTCGCTACGCGGCTCCGAGGACATCTTCGTTTTCTTCCCGTTGGGGCGAATTCGGTGGCAGAGCTTGAGAACGTAGGGTGGAGTCACGGAACCTCCTCCCAAGGCGCTGCAAGTCGGAGTGCCTTCGAAGGCCTGTTTGGTATCGTATTCCCTAAAAGAAAAATCTATTTTTTTCATACGCGCTTTGGACACAGTACCGTAGATGCTCGCGGAGGTACGCTGGCCTGATCTCGTTGAATGTCTCCCGGTGTAGTGCCCGACAGCGGGGACTCCATGGTGGAATCCGCTTCTGGAGAGACGACTGGGCTTACGGCGTGCGTTGCCCGTACTCTTCCCTGGCTGGTCTGATGTTAGAGCGACTGTCAAATAAAAATGTGAAACAGCAAGCACCCAATAGATGGCGTTATTAAATTTCCTGGTTTACTCGACCGGGAAATAGTGTTTCCCGGTTGAAGATTACATGTGTGAACGCGATGAGTTTAAGAAAAAAAATTCAATGACCCAATAGATGGCGTTATTAAATTTCCTGGTTTACTCGACCGGGAAATAGTGTTTCCCGGTTGAAGATTGCATGTGTGAAGGCGATGAGTTCAAGAAAAAAATTCAATGACCACCTCTGGTGTAGTCGCGAAAGCTCGTAGTCTAGCTTTGATGCCTTAAGCCGAATCCTTCGTCTGTCCTCTAAATATACAAGCCTTATCTTCCTATCAGACTTATGTTCCTGGATCGGCCAGTATCTTGCAGTCAATGGTACAATTGGTCACTTGTAATGATTCTGCACTATCTCGTAAAATTCTATCCAAGTCGTCTGCAGCAAGATCTCGTCCACCCATTGGATATTATTGTCTACTAAACTGTAGAATCTGCTGTCCTGGCGAATTATTATCTGGGCTACTGGAGGGCTCAGGTAACGGATATTGAACACGGGGTTGACATAGGAACCATCTCAGGGTATATCTTGCTTCTGCTTGAGTTCCACATCTTCTCTTGTTTAATGGCAGGCTTTGATGACGCCAATGAATGTGTGAAATATAAGTATAAACTGCAAGAGAAGGTGCTTCCGGCAATAGACTAAACGGAAGAGTTGTGAGTGTACTTCCAACAATAAGCTGCATAGAAGGCTTCGACGACATGCTCTTGACAGATGGGTGCACAGGAGGCTTTGGTGAGTATTCTATACACAAGGCTGCACAGGACACACTGAAGCTAAAGCGGTCAGCGCCCTCGATTTTATAGGGCTTTCTCATGGCGACGATGAATTAACTCTGCTTCATTGATTAAAATGCGTAATCGAATCGTCTGTGATCAAAGCAGGGGGTTACTATTTTCACATTAATACTAAAGAAGATCCAATTGAGCTCGCGATGTGGATTTTTGGTTAATTTTTTTCTGGTTTCTGTTTCTATGGTTTCATAACATAAGTCGTCACGAGTAATTAACTGTATCGAAAATCCTTTCAAAGTGGTCAGTATCCCGATGCACTTAAAATTTCTAAAATTGTGCCTGTATTTCAAAATAAAAGTAGTCGCCTAAACGAAACAAACTACAGACCTATAACACTACAATGTCGGTTTTCCAAAATATTTGAAGAAATATTTAACAAGAGGTTGGTCTCCTTCATTAACAAGCATCACATATTATCTGACGTACAGAATGGATTCAAAAAGGGCAAGTCAACAGTATCACCAATTACAGACGCTTAAAACCAACTATATACTGGATGAATTAAATAATAAAAACAAACTATCTGCGTTATTTCGTGATCTAAGCCGTGCGTTCGATAGCGTTGACCAGAGCATTTCATGCTATAAATTTGAAACTTTCGGAGTACAAGGAAAGGCTAATGAGTGGATAAATTCTTATCTAATCGGAAGATCACAAGGAATGGTAATTCATAATCGCTTGTCTACTTAGTTGGATACAATAGTTGGAGTTCCACAAGGATCTATATTGGGGCCGCTGCTGTTCGTTCTTTTTATTAACGATCTGATAGTTGTAAGACCCTTTTTGTGCGCTGCAATATCTAAACTGTTCCATCACTGTACATTTATGTAACTACCTTATATGCTTTTTTATCAATAGAACGAAATGCTGAACGAAATTATCACTTTCTATATTGCCAGTTACACAATTCTAATTAATTTTCAAATTATTATTATCATAGTTACGAGACAAGAAATCGTGTAAACATTCGCGTACATTTTAATTGCCTTTCCATTGGTTAAGGTGGACCAATATTTATGAGTTATTTGTTTTTAAACGAAATTAAAATGCTGTAAAATACAAACATATAAAATGCTTGAAAAAAAGTAAAAAAAAGACGTATAACAAATTTGGTAAAATTTCCACAATTTTTATGTTTTTTTTTATATAATTTATTTAAATTTGCGTTCGGTTTTTAATTAAAGGAAAACAATTTTGTTTTGATTGGATCCAATTTCACAAGGATAATCGTGCGTGACTAAATTAAACTGAATGTTGCATTTGTTTCGAAAAAAAGAAAAACTGTGCAACTTTCCGCCTAATTAGCCGTGGCGTTTCGTGTTTTCGAAACTACCACCCGTCTGCCGGGGGTGAAATTAAAATCCGACTCTGGACATAATTCACCGGCGGCGGTGGCTTTTTCCACATCAAAAAGAAATGTTATTTCTGCGTCCCTTTGATTTTTTTTTCTCCCTTCCGCTAATTATGTTTCATTGTTTTCGCTCGTAATTATGAAGTTAATTTTAACTTTTTATGTGCGAGTGTCCGATTACTTACTCTCTTAGATACGTAACAATGTAATCTGCTTTTTATTTTACTTTATGTAAACGTGTAGATTTTAATCAAAAATCATTTTGAGTTTTGATCTTTATCTTGACTTGTTAATTAAATTGTTAATAAATTTTGTGAGGAAGCAAATGTCAAATAATCGGATTAGCCGAACGTGTTAGTCGTCTTTTGTTTTGTAATTCCAATTTCTCTGGATTTCTCACGACTAACGGGCAGTTTTCTTTTCGTTTCTTCAAACTAAATGAAATGGTAATCTAATCAAAATAATATTGTTTTTTTTTTTTTTTTAATAAAAATCGAAGGTAAATTTAAGTGCTGCTAAAAAAATTGAAGCAAACTACACATTTCTCGCGAGTTTATGCTTCACACCTACCAGATGGCGCGATTTTCATTTATAATTGATTAATCGCCACTGTAGATGTCAGCTGTTTAGTTGACGTTCTGTTGGTATATATAGTATAGTGGAAGTCACTGTACAAACTTAAACAAAAAATAAAAGTCGAAAGTTTTTTTATACAGTGTGGTGATAAAGTAACACACCAAGCGAAAAAACACCCTTAGCGTTGATTTTATATGTGTGATCGTTTTGTCAGCTTTATTTTGTTTATAAGTTTATTAGTTTTAAATGCTGATTCTGCGTTAATTTAATGTCAACTGTTCAATATTTTAAGAAGCATTTTGAATTTTGTAAACGAGCAACGGATCCATTTCTTCGGCCTGAAGTAGTTTCAACCTGATTTCACATTTCAATTAATCAATTTGTTGAAATTCCATTTGGCTTTCGTTATTTAAATACTTATTGACATAAATAAAGACAAATGCGCACAGCTGGTGTTTTTTTTATTTTATTTATATTTAAAATTGGTTTAAAATTGGTTCGGGGTTACGTATGACCTCAACCATCTCCAAGAGTTTAGTCAGCAGCGATTGGAGAACTTAAATTGCCCTCCAATCAAATTTTGCTGACCACCAGGACAAGTAGGTAGCACAACTGTTGTTGGAATAATCACAACTGTTGTTGGAAAAATCGTAAGACTGCAATAGCAGATGAAGGTCGCATCGCCGCCATTTTCCACTGTCCGTTCGGATTCGAACTCGTCCATTAGTAGTGGACAACTCCAACGGATTTCGATTCTCGTTGGATACCGTCGTCGGCTTGTCAGTCGACGTGTAAACAGAGTAGATGTTTTAAGGTCGGCTTTGCTTTGTTTATTGTTTTGCTTATTATTTAGTTTATAGTTGTCGTAAACACTGCGATTGCGTTAATTTAATTTAAGTGATTAATCTTTGAGATTCATTTTTGTCTTTGTAAACGAAAGATGGATCCGTGCTTCGGAACTAATTATAATATAATCTGGTAATACTTTTCACTTATTCAAATTTCTACCCTATTTTGGTTCTGTGTTTACCTTCTGATTAAGTGTGCAAAATACGTAATTTTTATTTACATGTAAATATTTTGGGGTTACACATGGCTTTGAATCATCTCCAAGAGTAGCCCCTCCTTATATTTTGCACGCCAGATAAAGTAGCACTTTGTGTCTACTTTCAAAAGGCTGCTGAATTAACCGGAGTCGAAAAGGGTCTTTCACATAAGGAAATACCAGATATCGTACACGAAGCCTATATTCGTAAGTAAAGGCGTACTCTAAGAAAAAACTAACGTATTGCTGTGTTATTTACCTGGGTTGGGTTTATAAAATCAAAAGGATACACATCTTTCAAATTTTTGTTTACTTTCTTAAAAACAAGAAAAATTTCCCAATTTCTGAATTTTATTTTCAAAAATCATACAACTCGTTCTAGAATGCCGGAACCTAAAAAGAAATTTAATTAATTTAATTATTTAAAGATGTTTTGTTTATGTATTAGAGTTGCCATAACCTTGTTCCGGAGGAGTTTCTCGACATCGAGGGCACTGCAACGAAGAACTGGCTCAAGGCCAAGTTCAGAGAACTTTTCGGGGATGACTCTGACACGGAGACGATGCCAGACGAGTTATTCCGCCCCAAAACTCCTGACATCGAGACCCCAATGGAGGTCGAGGGGAACGTCAGCTCTTGTCAAGAGATTTCATCATCTCCACCTTTGCCCAAGGACCCTGTTGACTTGGAGGAGGCCATTCAGAAGTTGCCCAGGAGCTTCTTAAGGAATAAGAGGGGCAACATGCGACGATTTGAGCTGAAGCTGCCTGATGGGGGCAAGATAAAAATGACTAAGCTTAATGCGCTCTGGTTTGGGCTAATTTCTTTACCTGGGAAGAAATAAAAATTCAGAATCATTTTTCTTTTGTTAGAGTTAGGATTTATTTAGTCAATTTTGAGAAATTTTAATTTTAATTTTGTATTTTGAGGTTATGTTTTATTTTCTGACAAGTTTTTATGAAAGATTTTGGGTATAAAAATGCGACGCAAACGCGTTCAATTTAGTCTTCTTTGGTCCAGTTAAGTGTTCAGTTCAGCTTCAAGTATGGTAATTATAAGTGTATTTATTAATATTTTGGAATTTGTTTAAACTTCCTAAAAATTTTGGTGTTCAAATCATCACACAATTAATTTGTTAGAAGGCAATAGCAACGAGCATAATTATCGTGACTTTGTTTTAAAACAGATTTAAAATTATTAAAAGGACAGACAAGAACGAGTCATTATCGTTTTTCCTGTGTTTTTAAAACTACAATAAACAATTACACATTTCATCTGTTGGAGGGCATTAGCAACGAGGATAATTATCGTGCCTTTTGACTGAAAACAGATTGAAATTTATTAAAAGGGTACCGAAGAACAAGTTTTATTGTTTTTCTGCGTTTTTAATAATTTTTGCATTTTCAAAACACTTACACATTTGTCCTGACACTATTAAAACGTGAATAACTTACGTATTTGTGATTTCGATTTGTATTTTATTAAAAATTTTCCATTAAATCGTTAGAATCTGTTAATGCGTCGTATTGAGGTTATTTTGACATTGCATGTATTGTGTGAAGTTGCTACGTTCAGAAATAAACAATTTTAACGTTGACTGAGTTTTACTTACCTGTTCATGAGTCAGAAAAGCATGGTTTAAGATACATTTTCACATTCACAAATATTTTCACATACACAAGAATTTTCACTTATATTTTCACCATTTACATAAATCCAATTCAATTCAAGCCGTTATCACTTTTGAATACGATATATGGACCTCGTATCGTATTGCCAATTTCACAAAAATCAAAATCAAAGTTTTCAGGCCCTGAGAAAATTTTTCGTAGAATAAATAAATTTCATTGGCATTTAAGCCCAAACACAGCAGTATGATGCCTGGATCCAAATGAAATCCAAGCCTCGTACAGGCTAAAAGACTTTCCGTAGATATTAGACTTTTATCAGCAAAAAAACTGTGATAGCACAAACGTGAGATTCACACACCAGGACGGGGAAACGAAAAATGACGCGGTCGAGCCAAGCGAAATACGAAAATGCAAGAAAGACAAGTAATCATTCGTTGCGAAGCAGCCAATCAGGCATTACATGACCATTGAAAAAAAAAACCGGTCAATACATTGAGGCGCGCGGTTTCAGTGCCTGCCGAGGTTGTCACTCGAAAGCCTAGATTGGCCGAAATTCGAAATGTTGGCAACTTAATCTCGTTCGATTATTTCTAGAGCATAACAAGCGACTTTTTTTTTTATTTACATGATGTAAAAAACTTCTATTAAACTGCGCAGCAGCGAATGCAAGTTATTCCACAAGTGCGTGGTTACTTTACAGCTCGAGTTTTGTACTAAACTTTATCTACGACCACATTTAATTACTATTGAAGAGATCAAAATCACCCACCTTATCATTCCAGTTCAAAATAATCAGTTGCAATTTCGACTACTGTCAATTTAATGTGATGCGGCTACATATATCTAACTACAAGGGTGCGTGTAGTTAGGTGTAAATGTCCTTGATGTGCGATTTTGTTACTTTACGCGTGACGTTTGTAAACACCCGCTTACTTAGTTTATGAGTTGTACGTAATTCGTCATTTACTGTCGTAGATGAAACAAATTAAAAGATACTGTAGCTGTAAAACAAAGGTATGAATGAAAGCGTCGATTACGTTATTGAGTTCATTGTTGGAAAATTTAACCCCTTTCCCAAGAAATGAAAAAAATTTTCCATTTCCAATTTTCGTATGCAAAATTTTCGAAAACGACCGCCGAGCGACATATTTTCGTTTCGTTTCGCCTTCATTTTATTAAAGATAAGGAGTCGAGGAGAGGGCGGCGCGGCGCTATCACCATCACCATCATCATCATAAAGCGCCCCCTCCCCCCGTTTCGTTCATCAGATGCAGAATTTATCGATCGAGCGTGTGGAAAGCGCTGATGCTTCTCTTTATCTGTAAAAATAATGCGAGCTGATTTGGAAGAGGAGCGAATGCGCATCCCTCAGGAGCCCCGCATAGAAGCTATTTTGCAAGGATTCGACGTGTGTTGCGGAACTTCAAAGGGTAATATCCCTCTCGGGCCATTAATCTTTACGCAGCTATCAGTTATGCGCCGGGCCGGTTTTATTCCGGGTGGATGTAACTAAATTTCGGGGTATTAAAAATTTCTCAACAAAATTATTGCCTTTTGTGACTTACGTCATCCTCTACGGCACGACATCAAAGATTTTACATAAGGAATTTATTAAAACATTTTGTAGTTAGTACGGAGAATGTAAATACCATGCAGCGATGTCCGAGAGTATGGGGAAAACGTTTACAAAATTATTTCTACTTTAATTTTCGAGAAATAATTAATCAAAAATTAGCCCCAAAACGACGATGCGCCGCTGGTTAAAAAATAGAGGAGCAGATGAACACTATAAATACCCTCATAAAGTTTTTTTATAGTTTTATGACACGGCGGCGTGGCATCGTGAACTTGACCTTTAAGTGGAAGGTGCAAGAGCAATTCTGGATCGGGGTGTTCAGAATAAAATCATTAGGATAGCTAGCGATAGCAGGGCAGCAACAAAATATCCTCAGGAATAACACTCCAATGTCACGGCACACTAGAACAAGTAACCAAATCCAACATCCTGCAACTCATTTGGGTTAAAGAACACGTTGGAACATTTGGCAACAAACAGGCACACGAACAGGCACACGAACTGGCTAAACAGGACTCGGGGCGGCCCTTTTGGGACCCCGAACCGGCCATAGCACCGTCATTAAGTCTGTTTGTTGCCTTATTGAAACAAAGAACCCAGGGCCGACATATCGACAGATGGGTAAAGCTAGACAAGTGTCACCAAGCGAAAAAGCCTATAACGCCCCCCTCGCTCAAACTGACATGATTCTGTATGCAACTACCTAGAAAAAGGACATTTCAAATTAAACAAAGATATGCATCGCTTGGTTTAACAGACAGCCCAATTTGTAGAGGTTGTAACTTAGAGGAAGAAACAGCTGTGATTGCCCTGCACTCGCCTCGATCAGAGGTCCCATGTTAGGGGAGTTCTGGCCTGACATGGTTGGAATTCTCAGTGCTACTCTGTCGGACGTTCTTGACTTCATCGAAAGAGTGGATGGCTCGAAGAACGCTGACAGTCAAACATTGCTGAAGATGGGGGTAGTACAATGGGCCCAATTGTGGCCTAAGTGCATATGAATTCTTATTCACATGCGCCCCTCACCAATCCAGAATCCAAAATGACACGCCAGTTTTAAGGTTGTAATTTTGTTGTGGAATTAATTCTCACTTGCTTCTGTTTTATTAATTAATTAAAGCAACGAATTAGCGAGAAGTTCGAAGAAATAAATAATATGTTTCAGCTTTTGGAAGACGTAAGTAAAGACATACTTTGTTTGTTGCTATCTCAAGTCATGGCCAACTCCGAACGTGGGTGTTTTTGAACACACTTAAGGTATTTCTAAATTTTAATGACCTCTCATTTGCTTTTGTTTTCTTTTTTTAGTTCGTCCTTGTTTTTCATTTGTTTTTTTTATCATAGTATTTTCAAATTCCATTGACAGTTTCTTTTTCCACCTTTCCTTTGTTTTTTTTTGTAGTTTCCTAAACGTTTGTTTAATGTTAATTGGCTCAAATTGACATTTTTGTTGTTCATTTGTTTTTTCTGCACCGTTAGCTAGCTAGTTGGTATTTCTAAATTTTAATGACGGTTACTTTTTTCCAATTTCCATTTGTTTTTGTTTTTGTAGTTCGTGTAAATTTCTCTGTACTTCTTGATTGGCTCAAATTCTTGTCTTGTTTTTCTTTTGTTTGTTTTATCATAGTATTTTCAAATTCCATTAACAGTTACTTTTTCCACCTTTCGTTTGTTTTCTTTTGTAGTTTCCTAAATGTTGTCTAATGTTAATTGTCTCAAATTGACATTGTCGTTATTAATTTTTTTTTGTTCATTTTAGCGTTGGTACTCCGGTGGCAGTTGTTTTGATTTTCCTTTGTATCGAATCATTCTTTCTGACCTTGACCTTCAAGTGGAATTTTACGTCAACTTCGTTTTTAGGCCAACGTCCGATGCCATGAAATAGTATGGGGAAAACGTTTACAGAATTATTTCTACTTTAGTTTTCGAGAAATAATTAATCAAAAATTAGCTCCAAAACGACGATGCACCCCTGGTTAAAAAATGGAGGAGCAGATGAACGAAATAAATACCCTCAAAGTTTTTATAGTTTTATGACACGGCGGCGTGGCACCATGAACTTACCTTTAAGTGGAATTTTACGTCAATTTTGTTTTTAGGTCAACGGCTGATGCCATGAAGTACGAACAAAATACGAATATTTACTTGACAAATGCTTGCAAAGTCCGGTATGTCTGACTGAATGTCAAATCTGATTTAATATCCATAAATCCAAAAATTATTGACGCAGGTCTGGTAAAGAGATGAAAAATTGAAAGATAAGTAATACATATTAATGTCCAAGTTGTCAAATAAGGCTGAATATGACTCAATCAATTTAAGATCCATAAATATAGTGGCGTGACGTCAAAAAAAAAAGTCAAAACGTAGTTCCCAAGTGAGGTTTAATAAAACGTGAAGTAGAATGAATTTTAATAAAAATCAAATTGTCAAATGCGATCCTTAATGACCGAACTGTAGATTCTATATAAAATCCACAAATTCTAAGGTTGTGTCAAGTAGAGGGTCGAAACGTAGTTCCAAGCTGTCGAATGTCGAATGAGGTTAACAAGACGAAGTTGGCGAATAAGGTCCACAATGGCCGAGCTGTAGATCCATAAATCAAAGATAGTTCAATAAAGCTGAATGAGTTACGATAAGACTGAATCGCAGATTCGAATGAAGTGCAAAAAGAATGAAAGCAATGCATTAGAAGAGAAACCGGTAAGTCCGAAGCATACTTGTCAAATAAGAACCGAAAAGAAGTTGTAACATTAGGTCCAATAAGACCCAACTATCGAATCAGGTTGAATGAATCTTAGATTCGTTTAAAGTTCGAAAAACCCGAAATGCAGGCATCGAAGGTTGACTTGCAATTGTCAAATAAACTGAAACATGATTATAATGAGGTTCGAAAAATTCGAACTGTGAGAAGGATCACGTAAGCATGAATTATAAATTAGGGATAAATTTAAACATTGCAGGTGTGTCTAGATAAACAGTCGAAAAACCTGAGCTGTTAAGTAGGATCCAATAATTTTAATGTCGAATGATGTCGAAGTTGTGGAAAAAAAGGTCCAACGTAGCTTAGACTATAGATGTGGTTCAAGATCCATAAATCTAAAATTTATTGAAATATAAGTGCATCAAATGATGAAGAGTCAAAATGAAGCCATAATTGTAACGTGATTGTTAATTAATTAATAGCGAATGAAGGTCTTGGTATCGAATGACATTCAAAGATCAATTTAATAAAAAAGACTAAGGTGCGAAATATACGTAGATTCGATTTAAGATTCTCGAAACTTGCGTCAGATGAAAAATAGAAAACGGAAAGTAATTATCATGAAGCAGAAACATGAGATCTAAAAGACCAAGTATCGAATAAGGTCCATAGATTCGATTTAAATCAAGATTGAACAATTATTGGAACGTAAGTGCGTCATGTAAGGAGTCGAAAAAAGTCGCAACGACTTATTAAGATCTAATAAAGCCGAAACCCTAATATCGAATAAGGTCTAATAAGATCAAGTTGTCGAATAAGGTCCTTAATAGTTGAACTGTAGATTCGATTTCTAAATCCAGATTGTTCAGACGTGAGCGCGTCATATTTATGAGAAGAATTCATGACGAATGTTGCGAGGTGGCTCAATTGGAAGTTTCATTTCAAGTCATGAATATTTTCTTGAATATTCATGAAGAAGAATGATTATTCATGACGCATACAGTGAGGCGGTTCCACTGGGAGCTAGAGAGAAAAAAAAGAGTCGTCTTTTCATGAATTGCATTGAATATTTATTCTGCATTTCAAATTATGAATATATTTTTGATGATTCATGAGAAGAATTCGTAACGAATATAGTGAGGCGGTTTCATTGGGCCTTATAGGAAATAAAAGAGTTGCATTGATTATTTTATTCTTCTTTCAAATAATGAATATAGTTTTGATTATTCATGAAGAAGAATGATTGATTATTCATGAGAATTCGTGTCGAATATAGTGAGGCGGTTCCAAAAGTCATGTTTATGAATTGCATTGAATATTTCCTCCTTCGTTTCAAATCATGAAGAAAAATGATTATCATGAGAATAATAATTTATAACGAATATAATGAGGCGATCCCATTGAAAAGTACAGAGTCTTGTTCATAAATTGCATCGGATATTTTATTCTTCATTTTAAAACATGAATATATGTTTGATTATTTATGAAGAAGAATGATTATTTATGAAAAGAATTTATGAGGCGGTTTCATTGGAAGCTACAGAGAAAAGTTCGTGAATTGCATTGAATATTTTATTCTTCATTTCTATTCATGAATATACTTTTAATTGTTCATGAGGAAGAACGATTATTCATGAGAAGAATATATGGTGAATATAGTTAGGTGGTTCCAAGAGTCGTGTTTATGAATTATTATTTGCGAATTTGTTACCCTCATTTCATACGCAATTCCAGATATTTTAGAAATTACTAATAATTACGTCTTGAAAAGAAACAACTGAGATTTCCGTTCCCCGGCGTTACAATAAAACGAATTGAGATGTGTGTCAGTGTCGGAGCTTTGTTTTGGGGTAGTTTTTTAATTAATTATAAACTATTTAGAACACTCTTGAACATCGTTTCTTTTAGTGGTTCCATTTTGCCAGGTTAATTAACAGTCGCCCTGTATGTCACGCCAAAACAAAAATAAATAAATAAACCACAAAACTTATGAATTATTTGGAGGTGAAAATGAAAATTCGCTAATTATCCAAGAGATGGCACTCGCTTTAAATAAACTACGTGGCCAAGAGATGGCAGTTGCAATTGTTAACAATAAAATCCTTTGGCGAATAATAAATAATCGCTGTAAGCGCAAAATAACTTGCCACAATTTTATCGTTAATTACAAATTTAAAACATTTCAAACGTGCCAATTTTTTAGTTCATTTTCACGGCAACACCTGAATGAATCCATTCATGAGGTGCAACGATGCAGCGATAAATAATACAATGCAAAAAATTGCAAAATTAAATTTTATGCAAAACAAAACAAAAATATTATGTTTACTTTAATTTCTGTGTCTTCACAAAGAATTTTTTTACGTCTCGCAGCTATGCAACTTTCTCATTCCAGAAAATCCCTGAAAATATTCAATAAAGAATCAAACAAACTTGTCTGTCACGAAACTTTTCAGCTCGCCCTCTGTTTGCCAATTTTGCCTCGACAAATCCACCCAATGAAACGAAAACAGAAAGATATTTATAATGCAATTTCGCCCAAAACTTTTGATCTCTCGCCTAGAAACATGCACGAGCGCGAAATTGAATGCAGCGACTCCAACTTGCACGAAGCTTCAAGTTTTCTTTAATTAAAGAGCTTTTTCGCGAGGGGAAATACAAAATATAAATAAATCTTTTATTTGCAGTATTCTGGTTCAATAACGTTAAGTGTTGAATTGAAAAGTTCATCAAATACCCTTTGAATTTTTTATACATACCATTGCAAAGCAGGCCTTGAGTTATCTAGATCAACGTGAAATGTCACTTTAGGTTGTGTTACTTTAGGTAAACAAAAGGTTCAAAACTATATGGTATAGAAATAAGTTTAGCAGACGATGATATCCAGTGGGTGAACGAGATCTTGCTGCAGATGGCTTGGATAGAATTCTACGAGATAGCGCAGATTGTACCACAAGAGGCCAAATGTACCATTGACTGCAAGATACAAGATACTGGCCGATCCAGGATCATAAGTCTGGTAGGAAGATATGGCTCGTGCATTTAGATGACGGGCGAAGGATTCGGCTTAAGGCAGACCAAGGTTTAAGGTTGACAACGACGAGAACGATGGTGTAGAAATAAGTTTAGCAGACGATGATATCCAGTGGGTGAACGAGATCTTGCTGCAGATGGCTTGGATAGAATTCTACGAGATAGCGCAGATTGTACCACAAGAGGCCAAATGTACCATTGACTGCAAGATACTTATGATCCTGGATCGGCCAGTATCTTGCAGTCAATGGTACATTTGGCCTCTTGTGGTACAATCTGCGCTATCTCGTATCTCGTACCTGGCCGATCCAGGATCATAAGTCTGGTAGGAAGATTAGGCTCGTGTATTTAGATGAAGGGGCGAAGGATTCGGCTTAAGGCATCAAAAATCGCAGACATTTAGGTAGACCACGACGAGAATGATGATGTAGTTATTGATTTCCTTTTGTTTTTTTTTTCCTTAGAAGCTAGATTTTCCTGCTCGGGCTTTTATTGGGGCACCTTCAATTACTTTCTAAGCATTTTTTCCTATATTTTGTTCTTCCTTTTCATTAGAATATCGTTACTGTCTTTGATCTAACATCTTTTTCATCTTTGTCCGTTATTTTCGTTATCGATTTTATATTCCTTAAATTCTTCATAAAGTTTCTTTTTACGTTGTTGTTTCTTCTTCTATGTTTCGTAACGAAAACGAAATCGTTTTGCACTTTCTCTCTCCCTCTCTATTCTCTACCTGCATTCGTTTCGTTGTTTTTTTTTCTGCGTTCGCTCTTAGATTTCTTTTTCGTTTTATAGTATCAAATCGGCGTTTTACTGCTGGTCGTTTAGCTGAAGTTAGAGGAGTGATGGTTTCTACAAATACAGTCAGTAGAAGACTTCATGAAAACAATTTACACTCCAAAAGACCCGCCACTGGACCTGCATTAACTGTAACCCATCGAAGAACAAGATACAATTTGCTCAAGTACATGTCAACTGGACGGTGAGCGACTGGAGCACTGTTTTCTTTACAGACGAGTCCCGTTTCAGCCTAAATTCATCAGATGGGCGTGAACGTATTTGGCGTAGACAAAGAAAGAAATATGCTGAGTGTGTTATACCTCCAAGGACCCCATTTGTCCGGTGTTTTTGACGAGCAGTGTAGTTTTGATCTGATACCGACTATCACTGATCCAACTATGTGTCATGACCTAAAAATTCTTCTACATTCTTGCTCTAGTTAGGTGTAATTGACCACTAGATGTCAGCAGTATCGCTGATGACTGATGATGTTTCTTATTTTCCTGTTTTGCACATTACGTATTATATTAGTATTTTTCTTCTCGTCTTCTGATAATATGCCATAGAAGTTGATTTTATTTGCAAAAACCGAATCTCAACGACACGACTATAAACGAAATTTTATTTCGAAAAAGGCAGAGCAGTAAATTAAACGTACCTACTTTAAATTTGATTCAATTTTCGTTTGATTTCTGCTCGGAAAGTTGGAGAAGAAGAAGAAGATGATGAAAACGGCTCCTCGAAAACAACGCAACAACGCAGTGAACTCTCTCCCTGACTCCATGACATTCGATTGCGCATAAAACACAGCCACTCGGAAAATTATTGCTCCTGTTATCTCTCGCGGAATTGCTTAAGATGAAGGCATTATCTGTCGTTCATGCTCCGATAAGGCAAGTTATTGCGTTCCACGTTCGAACGGAGCTTTATTGCATATAAACCGCGAGCTTTTATTTCAACCGGAAGCCGAAGAGACCGCAACCGAGAGAAAATCGCTCTCGCCAAAGTTATTTAAGAAGTCAAAAAAAAATGTATACTACACTACAAATAACATTACATTACATTCATTAAATTTCTATGAAAATTGTGTAACTGGCAATATAGAAAGTGTTAGGAAAGAGTTTATACATGTATTTCGGCCTTATTGGGCCTCATCAGAACTCTGTACATGTATAAACTCTTTCTATATTGCCAGTTACACAATTTTAATTAATTTTCATAATTTTCATCTGGCAAGAAAACTTGATTTTATTAAATTTCTAATACATATAGGGCGGCCATGTCTTAGCTTTTGCTGTCACTTTGACATTTTGAATTCAAAATTCGTTTATTTTAATTTTGTAGCTCAAACGATAAACTGCCAATTGATTAAACATTTGTTTACATCAATGATGCTCGAAATTAGTGTTTTTAATTGTGTGTTTGCATGCAGGTGTTGCTTTCAATTTCTAGGTTAGAAGTTTTGATTATTCAATAAATGGCGTTCGTTCAAAGCTAAGACATGAGTTCTTTTTTCATGGTCGCTCAAAATTTGAAATTTGATTCAATCATATGTAATGTTATCAATTTTGTAATTTTATTACTAGACCTTGTAACTTTTTCTAGAAACTTAAGTCTGCTTTTGGTGATTCCAGAGAAGTCGAGAACTTAGTGATTTCGCTTTCGATTTAGTGCCAAATTTTGCGACTTTATTTGGAAATAATTAATTCGAGACGAAAGATGGGAGACATAAAAATTTAGCGTTCTTCTTTACGAACAATTTTTAATAGCAGGAAGTGAACGAAGGAGAACAGTGATGAAATCGTTCCATCACTTCACTATAGATGGCGCTGCTTTTTCTTACCTCAACCGGGAAACTTTTAATAAAATTAAAAAAATTAAAAATTAAACAAAAAACGTTATTTTTGCAATAAATTGTGACACCTCTCTTGATTGGACTCAATTTTAAAAAAGAAAAAAACTAAAATTTAACAACATTAAGAAGAACAAGAATCAATTTGAATTTTAAAAACAAATGACGGAGAACGAAATGAAAATAAATAGTGATGAAATCGTTCCCTTACTCTACTACAGATGGCGCTGCTCAACCGGAAAATTTTAACGAAAATAAATCGTCGAGTAAAGAAAAAATAAAATAAACAAAAATCGTTATCGTTCAATAAATAGTAACACTCTTCTTGATTTGACTCAGTTTTGGAAGAGGAAACAAAAACTAAAATTTAACATAAATATTAAGAGAAAAAAATCATTTTGAACTTCAAGAAAATTGCAGAAAATGAAAGGAGAATAAATTGTGATTAAATGTTCCTCTACTCAACTGCAGATGGCGCCGCTGATTTTCATACCTCAACCGGGAAATTTTAAAAATAAAATCGTTGAGCGAATAAAAAAACTAAACAAAAATCGTTATTGTATAATAAATTAGGACATCCTTTTCTAATTCAAACGTAAAAAATCGATGCGAAATTCGAATTTTTCAAAAAATTAAAAGAAATTAATTTTGATAATGCATTTCCTCTGCGTTTTAACAGATGACGCTGCTAATTAATTTTTTATTGCAATTGATAATTTGAATTGAACAAAAGGCTTGACTGTGCTCAAATTAACAAAAAAAAAACTTAAATTCGCAGCGTGTTGAAGCAATAAATAAATTAAAATGACATCCAAAATTGTAATCGGTGGATCGGAAGCTGCTCGTAAATCTCCGGAGAATCTGTCAAACGTTGACCAGCGGACTCAATAGAGACTGCAACTAGCGCCATCCTTTCGTTGGCTTTCTAACTGCTTTGAAGGGGTGCAGAATTAACCGAAACCCGGAAGGGTATGTCACGAATGAAAGTACCAGTGCACGAAAATAAAAGCGGGCTCGCAGATAGAAGCCTGAATTAGAGAAGGAACGACGTACTTAGAAATCAAAATGGCATCAGACATTACCGTATATTACCTGGACTTTAATGACAAACCAAGCCTCGAACAAGGTAGGAGAATCCTTCCTTAGATGTTAGCGCAGATGTTATACAATTTCCGCCCAGTCGATATAAGTCCTCCTGATTTTTATCAACAAAAACTCCGATAACACAAACACACCGTATACGCATCAGCACAGGCAAACGAAAAGTGACGCGCTGAAACCAAGCGGGGTAAGAAGGAACGCATGATGCCCCCTTGCAACAAAATATGGTCTCTCCTCCTCTTTCAGTCTTTTGTTTTCGAAACTAGAAAAAGGTTCATTTTTATTTGATTCTTATTTTTCTATTCTATCCTGCGATAACACAAACACACGATATATACACGCACGCCAGCGCAGACAAACGAACAGTGACGCGCTGAAACCAAGCGAGGTGAGAAGAAACGCGGACAATTGCATGATGCCCCCTTGCAACCAATCAGAAGAACCTAAGAAAAATATAGCCTCTCCTCTTTTTTCAGTCTTTTGTTTTCGAAACGAGAAAAAAAGTTAATTTTTATTTGAATATTATGATGATATATACAGGTTGTACGGGAACCCTCAGTACCACACTTTATAAAAATGCGACGCCTACACTGGCTGGGTCACCTTGAAAGATTAGAAGAGGATAGACTAATTAAGCATATAGAATGGAAGGTACCAGAAGGGAAGAGAAGGAGGGGTTGACCAAGAAAAAAATGGAGAGAGGGTGTAATGGAGGACGTGAAAGAGAAAGGAAGCAAAAATTGGAGGAAGTTGGCAAAGGACAGGAAGAAATGGAACGATTTCACCAAGCAACGGGCCTGAAAGGCCTGTAAACGTTTATATATAATATATATTATTTTTTTATTCTATTGTTTAGGATAGCGATATCCTAAGATAACACAAACACACTATATGTGTGTGTTATATGTTGTGTTGTTCTTCCGGGTGTTCCTTCGCGTAGGGTTCTCAAAAGAACCGTTGTTGTCTTGACGACGTTTCAGCAGAACCCTATCTGCCATCTTCAGGTCTTCTTTGCTACTTGCTTGGTTCTGCTCCTCGTTGTTATGCGAGTCGAACTGAGTTTCTGGGATTCTGCCGAAACGTCGTCAAGACAACAACGGTTCTTTTAAGAACCCTACGCAGAGGAACACCCGGAAGAACAACACAACATATATATACACAGGTAGACGAAAAGTAACGCGCTGAAATCCAGCGGGATGAGAAGGAACGCGGAAGATTGCATGATGCCCCTCTTACAACCAATCAAAAATCGTAACAGTTTTACATAATCATAAAAGGAACTATTCCAGTCCAAGGGTTGCCACTCGAAAGCCGAAATTTTGGAGTGTTGCCAACTTATTTTCGTTCGATAACTTGAAATTATAGCAAGATTTGACAAATGAAATAAAATCCAATTCAAACAATTGCCAGTCGATTTAATGTTGACACTAAAATTACGACGAAACAGACGATAAAGATCAAAATTGTCTTAAAAAACCAAGTGCAGCCACGACTGGCGATTTGTGATCATAATTAATTTGTTTTAAGAAAAATGAACGTTTAACAGAAAAGCTTTTTCGGATTGTTAAGAGATGGCGCTCGTGTATCAATCAAATCGTGCAAATTTAATAAAATAAGTGCGATAATCTTAGAAAGGAGAAAAAATTTGAAGTTCATCTAAAAAAAAATAAAATAATTGATTTTAGCTTAGAATGATGGTCAACAGATGGCGCTAAGAACGATCGATTTTTGGATGAGTTATTCACCGGTTGAAAATTTGAACTGTTTCTCGATTCAGATTTAAAAAATGAAGTAAAATCGAATTATTTAGTCAATTTTTTTTTGTAAATTAAAAAAATACCCTCTCTCGCTTTACGTTTCAGTGCAAAATTACAGAAGACATCCCTCCGAGGCAGAACTTTAATGAGACTATTATTATTACGGGGCTAAATTTACAAGCATTAATTTTGCATCCTATTTGGAGCGAACTCTTTCAGAGGCGCGTGGTAGCCCCCGGCCGAGCTTTTTTTATCGGTGGAAGCGACCCCGGATTAAACAAACACCTACTTACCCTCGCTGGAGCCAGGTGTTCTAGTTTTTAATTTGACGTAACGCCACCTTGCAGAATTTTTAGCAGTTTAACGAAAAATTCCAACTATACGAAACGCATTCATCGTCACGCACATGCTTTATTTTATCGAATTAATTAATACTACCCTATGTACTAATTGATTCACCCGCTATAGGTCATGAGTGTATGAAACAATTGAGAATCACCCTGTACATGTTGTTGTTTAACGAACAATTCCAAATAGACGAAACGCTTTCATCGTCACGCACTTGCTTTATTTTATCGAATTAATTAATACTACCCTGATTCACACGATGTAGGTCACGAGTGTACGAAGCATTTGACAATCACCCTGTACATGTTGCTCAACGTGAATTAAATTATAAAGTAGTGAGTCGGAAAGCAAAGCGACATTCGTCGTCAAGCTTTTAAACTAACTCAAAACTATAACACAATGAAAATGTATAGGGTGTTCCATTGTAGTGTAACTAATTCTTACGCCAATATTTCCGCGAACGTTATTTTCGCCGCCCTTTCCCGGTATTTTGCGGGCAGCAAATAAATTGACGTGAAGTTTCAATTTCACGCTCCCGCGACCAGCTTTGATATTCCTCATAAACACACTCGAATCCGGTCGGGCTAAACGAAAGCTCAAGCGCACATAAAAATATTACAAATAGTGGAAATACGGTCCGATAAATTCAGGCAAAGGCGCAGAGTATACCCGATTCCGATACAGGGTGTCCGGAACTCGGGTGTAATAATTTCAGACGGTGGTAGCTGGGATCGAAACAATAAAAAAATGTCATGATAATCCGGTGTCTAATTGTAACTGTTTTCGAGTTACGAAGAAAAATAGTTCCTTTACCCGATTCCGAAAGTACACTAGACAATGAATCCCGATAAAACATGTAATCATCGACCGACTCTATACAATGTGGAGCAAAATTTCACCCAAGTCGCGCGTCTTTAATTAATGCAGTTTTAAATGACGGGACTGTTTTCCGCTGTCAAGAAACAAGACAGGAGTATGAAAATTGTAAAACATCACGCTTTAACGTTGAGGATTATGAACGAAAGGAAAATGTAGACATGAAAGATTTATTACAGGTAATCGTTGAATTGTATAAGATGGTGGAAAACCAGAATGAAATTATAAATAAATTAATAAAAAAGAGTGAGAACAAAGAAACTACAAATAAATTGGATAATATAGTTACACAGATCGATCAATACAGCAATATAGGGTCAAGTGGTGTAAAAATGAGACACTTTTTAGAACTTTCAATTTTTTTATGTGTTTAGACTCCTTCAACGGAATTGATGAAATTTTTGTGAGAGGTAAATGATGATGAGAAAACTATTGACAACTTAAAAACATACAAAAAATACCTTTAAAAAGGTGAAAATAAATAAAAACTGTGTCTCACATTTAACCCCAAAAAAGTCTAAAAATGAGACATGCCAGGTTAAATATGAGACAATCATAAAGTGCATGTATGTACGTCATGGACGTCCTCTTGGTGTTTTGGAAAGGCAGTTAAGAGGGTGTGTTGCTACACAATACAAGAATTTTTAAATATTAGTAAATTGCAAATGTAAGCTACTTTAAAGATTCATCATTTTCATTTTCATTTCTTCTTTTGACTTTTCATGTAATTTTGATGAATAAACATTATTATTATAAGTGATTATAAGAAAAAGTGGTATTTTTTTATTCTAAATGCACTGCAGAATTGAATGTATTGGTTTTCAATAGAAGAAAATCAGTAAAATGAAATTTCGTCAATTACAGCGTCTTTTCCCAGAAAAGTTTTCTACTTTTTGACGTGTTATCCGAATCTGCAATAAAAAATGGGGATTCCTACTTAAAACTTGAAAGTTACCCCCTGCCCCACCCCCACGGGGGTGGAAGGCGAACTAATTTTAGCACCAATCAATTTCCCCGCGGGTTATTGACTTTTTAATTCGAACATTTTCTTCGTAAATGACTCACCCGGTATAGAATGTTTTAATTGTTTTGATCCAAGCTTGCGGTATGTTGTATGTGTTACAGCCTCGGCCAAAGTAGATGTCTCAGAGAGAGAAAATATGCTTTTATCATCCTGTTTTTAAAAATTATTGGCCAATGCAGTAATAAATAATAAAAAATAACGACAGTTGGCTATAATATATTAGGAACATTCCCAATTCTGGTAGACAATAAATGGGGTATCGATCCGAGGAACTTAACACATTTATTGTGATGATAAAAGCGTTAGCCCCCCGGCATACATGTGTGAAAATTAATTATCTGCGGATTATACCCCGAGTTTGTTTATTCGGCGACTCTAATTAACGAAGGTGTTTCGTATTCCTCTGCGAGTATTGAAAAGGTTCGAGTAAAACATTAGGCATCTCGAAATACGTACTGCGCGAAGTTACTGGCAGCTACACAAAACAGAAAAAAAGGATTGAGACTTTTTCGGTAGAGCGAAGATATATGCGCTGTTTTCCATTTAAATTCAAAACAGCAATCTCCGATAGCATCGGAGATAATACTGAAGGATTTAGGATAGGGTTGAGGGGCTAAAGAAGACATAGAGGTAAAATAAAGACCGGATTGGGTGATTGTGAATTTATGAAATTGTAAAAAAAACGCACATACTAAACATTAAACAAATTAAATAAGTACTAAGTACTACTAAGTAGTTCGACAGCTCTCGAATTCGTTACAACAAAAGCTACCTTCGACTTCAACATTATTTTCTTCTGATTAAAGAAAAAAAGGTGAAGAAGCTGTCACTTAGTGTGTACATTAACTTCTAGCTCAACGCGCTTTCAAGCACGTAATACAATTTCCTCGAATTTCAGAATGTTTGCTTGACAAATAAAAAAGTTAACGCGGCGGTTTCTGCCTCGTCCTATAAACATTGATCTAGAAACTATGAAAAGAAAAAAAAAGAAACCAAGGATTCGGTTTTGCTTGTAATTAACGAATCGAATCTCATTCTCCGCGGCAATTTTAATCAAGTGCCATTGAATTTTATTTCGATGGATAAACGAGCGTACAAAAAGGAAACACAGTGTATAACGTTTTCCCGATGCAGCTACACTTAATAAATGCTCTTTTACACCTTCTCATAAACGACGGTGAAAAAAGCTTCTCTTGAGAGGGCCGAGTGCGCAGCCGCACATTCCAGAATCCTATGTATCCGGGCAGCTCTCTCATCTCCCGGAGTTTACTCCCGGATTGCAATGCGTTCGCGTTTGCGTTATATCGACAAATTGGTGCTACCGCTTGAAAAATAATTATCATCGATTTTATCGTAGGGGGTTCGGTGTATATGTATGTTATGGTAAATACGTACGTATACAGGGGGTGGTAGTTAAAGACGAACACGTGTGCCGTTAATTTTGTTAAGCCTGGGGATTTTTACTACAGAGGCGTAAGTGTGTATTCGTTACTTACATGTCTTGTGCGCCGTTTGTCTTCATTTCGCATCGGAATTTCCTGAAATTGTTACGTAACGTGTGGCGGAACGGGTAGCGGCAATTCTGTTGGATTTCCTGCGCGTGATTTTTCATCAGATTGCTCTGAAACCTTTACTGAAACAATGAATCACTTAGTTAACGACGTTGTAAATTTGCATGCTCATTAGTTAGTGTATTGTCTCTAGAGTTAATTAAAATATACTCATTATGTGTTAGGTACTTAAAAATTAAAAGGAAAAAAAAACGTTTTAACGACATTGAGTTAATAAGACATGAACATTAGAGAACTCTTCTAGTTGGAAGCTTGAATTTCACTCTTTTTTGTTTTTGTTTTTGCGAATCTAGATCAGGCCAAAAATAAAATAAAATTAATTAAAAAACGTAACAGTAAATGCCGTAACATAAACGTGGTTTAAAATTCGTTTCCGATGCTATTAAATTGTCTACACTTAATCGATTTTTTTATCGTAAAAGCAGAGTTTCTTTTAACTACTAGAAAGAAATGAAATTAAAAAGAAAAAACAATGAAATTGTCAATCTGTTGTAAAAGCGAACAAAAGACAATAAAAAGAAATTATCTTGCTTTCAAAAATAAATAAAGTTTATTATTAAACATTGTGTAAATAAAAGACAACAAATTAAAACAAAAGTATCGTCGCAAGCAAACGAACGCACGCTTTCTTTATTAAAAAAAAGGAGGCGAGCGATATCTGAAGCGATCAGTGAAAGCATTTTTCTCGTGTACAGTCTCGGCCAAAAATGATGTCTCAGGGAGAAAAATCTGCTGCGAATTGTGACTTCATCGTCCCGTTTTCTTCATAATAAAATCTAATCGTCAATAGCAAATAAATGTGCCAGCGAATCGGTTATTGCTTAAACACCTTAAGTCATTTTCAGCCATTTTGAGTCAACGCATGATTAATATAAAAGCAGCTGTCTGTTTCCTATCGTTTGGTGCGTATACAACGCAGCATTAAAATTTTCTCAACAAAATTATTGCCTTTTGTCACTTACGTCATCCCCCACAGCATGAAGTTAAAGATTTTACATAAAAAATTTATGAAAACTTTTTGTGGTTAGTACAGAGAAAGTAAGTACCATACAGGATGACTGTTAATTAACCCGACAAAATGACGTCACCGAAAGAAACGATGTCCGAGAGTATGGGGAAAATGTTTAAAAAATTATTTCTACTTTAGTTTTCGAGAAATAATTAATCAAAAATTAGCCCCAACACGACGATGCGCCCCTTGTTAAAAAATAGAGGAGCAGATGAACGAAATAAATACCCTCAAAGTTTTTATAGTTTTATGACACGGCGGCGTGGCATCATGACTTGACCTTTAAGTGGAATTTTACGTCAATTTCGTTTTTAGGTCAATGGCTGATGCCATGAAGTACGAAAGAAATACAAATATTTACTTGACAAATGCATGCAAATCCGATTTAATATCTATAAATCCAAGGATTATTGACGCAGGTCTGGTAAAAAATTGAAAGATAAGTAATACATGTGAATGCCCAGTGAGGTCCAAATTGTCAAATAAGGTCCAATATGAATGAATCAATTTAAGATCCTTAAATGTAGGAGCGTCACGTCAAAAGAGGTCTAAAGGTCAAAGTGAGGTCTAATAAAACATGAAGTTCAATGAATTTCAATAAAATCAAATTGCCAAATCCTTATTGATCGAAGTGTAGATTCGATTTAAAATCCAAAAACTCTAAGGTTGCGTCAAGAACAGGGTCGAAACGTAGTTCCGAACTGAAGCGTTAATTTCGAATGAGGTTAACAAGACGAACAAGGTCCACAATGGCCGAACTGTAGATGCATAAATGAAAGATAGTTCAATAAAACTGAATGAAGTACGATAAGGTTGAATCGCAGATTCGAATAAAGTGTAAAAAGGATAAAAGCAATGCATTAAAAAGGAAACTAAAAATCCCAAAAAGAAGTTGTAACATAGGACCCGACTATCGAATCAGTTATAATAAATATTTTTTTGCAGGGTCCCGCAAGGGTCGATATTAGGACCGACGTTGTTTCTAATTTACATTAATGATTTGTATTTATCCTTTACATCAGGTCAGCTATAACAGTATGCGGATGATACATATATAATTGTAGTCAATAATACTGTTGACAAAAAAAAAGTTCTGAAGTTATTAATAAGATGAATGAATGGCCTTCATCTTAACATGGACAAAACTAATATCGTTACATTTAAAAAACAATTAACTGATAAATAAATAATAAATCTCTACCAACACAGTCAACTTTCTTGGTCTCTTGGTTGATGCTAAGCTGGATTGGGAAAAACATTGCAGTAAATTAAGTAATAAATTATGTTCTGCTTATTATGCCTTAAATAATTTAAGAGGCAATGTTGGGACAACTTGTCTTAAAACATTTTATTTCGCATGCGTCGGATAAAGACTTCACCGTGGATTAATTTTCTGAGGATCCTCTGATCGCGGTACAAATATTTTTTGATACAAAAAAGAATCATCAGAGAAATGTGCGGAGCACTAGCGAAGAGCTCACGCAGACCATTATTTCAACAATTGGGAATATTGCTCCTGGCTAGCTTATATGGGGTGTTCTTCAACTTGACGCAAAAAAATTAATGGCGTATGTGGTACGAGATCTTCTCACGAATGCATCAAAATTAAAAGGAAAAAAAAAAATTAAAAAATTCATACCGACATCCGGCAATTCCCTGTGAAATGTTTAGAAACGCTGGACGCAACGGACGGTGATCTTCACTCACAAGTGTTCGAACTTCCCCCTCTACGCGAGACGTCGGCTCGACGAAGGCGGGATTCACATGCGTTACGGAACTGATTCTGTTTTCGGATATTTTCCACTGCGTGCGCTGAGTTCGTCTATTGTATTTACTTCTTCGGCGTTCACTAGATTTTTTTAATATCCCCACAGATAAAAATCTAATGGATTAATATTTTCTAATATTTAAATTTACATCCTCTAGGAGTTCCGGCAAATTAGTTTGCAAGAAACGTAAATGCACCATTTCGTCCAAACGATGGGTAAAACAAATAGACCGATTAACATACCTAGACACAGGTTGACTGAAAAACGTTGTTGAAAACTATGACGCCGTATTGCATGAGGATCTTTTCTGCCCACACTGCATCCCTTGTAAACACTAATTCGTCGTAAATTAAAATCATCTCCATAAGAACAGTATTGGAAAATTCGGCCATGTTTTCAACGCGACAACGTACAGCTGACAACTGCCCATTTAACAGCCGATGCTGACATCAACAAATTTCTCCGAAGACGTAATTACGTCATAAAAATAAACCTGGGACTATCAATTTGTTTCATCGTTCGCCAAAAACATTTATTATCTCTAATATTTATTAATCAATTGTTATACAAAAACTGCTTCATTTTATCACTTTTAATGTAAACTTTCACTGGTTTAATTTTTTGTATGAAGTTGTCGGTTGTTTGAAACGCTTTTACTTTTATCTATTTTTTATTTTTATCTATTTAAGTGAAAGTTTTTTAAATTATTTTTTAATCACTTTTTATCTGTTCAGTTGGTTGCAATTATTTATAATCTGTTTTACTCGTCAGTTGTTTTAAGCCCTTTCACTTTTCTATCTGTGTATTTTGTTTCCCAACCTATTATTTTTGAATCACTTCGATATTTTTTTTAAATTTCACAAATCTCTTATTCACTAATTATTTCTTGAAAGCTTTATTTACTTTTTGATTTAGTTTTTTTTGTCTTTTTTTTAATCACGTGACATAGATGTTGCTACTCTAATTTGGATGTCATTGACTTTTTAATTTATTAATTTTTCACCTGACAACTTTCTTGTTTTTTAATTGTTTTTAATATAACCGCTTTTTGTTTTATTTTCCAATTGCTTCTGTTTCGTTTCTTCACTTATTCGCCAAAATTTTTCGATTATTTTATCTTTTGTTTCCTCGTATTCCATTTTATATTAAAAAGCTGCTTTCATCGTGATTTATTTTTTCACCTGACAGACTTTTGTTTTATTTTTTAAGAGTTTTAAAAACTTTTATTTTCCTCGTTTCCGTAAATCACGCCAATTAAATTAATTCATTAAATCAAAATGTCTTCATTTCTCTTTTAATATTTTATTTTACTTTCCTATTAACTTCGGATTCATAGCAGCAGTTCCTTCGAAATGAGTTCTCTCTGTTTCTCCAGTTTTCAATGCGTAAACCGAAGAAGGAAAAACATCTAGTAAGTCGGCCGCAGCCATTTGTTGCCTCATACTGGTTCTTCAAAAAAAAAAAAAAAACGTGGCTTTCAAAGAAAAACAAATACACACACTTAAAGCTTAACTAAAAGTACTTATTACTGTGTACTTTAGAGTAACCTTTAGAGTAACTAAAAACAAATGGTATTTTTAAGCATAACCTAAAAAAAAAAACAATGCTTTGACTAATGCCAGTAAGCACTAGTATTTTTTTTAAGAATTGAAAGAGGTCACTAGATTTAGAGTTCTGTGCAAGACAGTTGACTTGACCGCCATTTGGGAGCCCAAATTCGCTTATTCAAGTCAATCCAGTTACAGCTCCAATCGATATTTTTATTAAAAATAATTAATAATAATGTCTTTCTTAGCCTACAAGAAAAAAAATATGAAAATGAATCATTTTAGTACATTTTTTAAATAAAAGCATAAACAGTAAAGCGAATCTGAAATTAAATTTTCTAATCACTTGCTTGTTTTAAATATTTTTTCAAATTTTCTTTAGTTTAGTTAGTTTTCATAACAACTATGATGATGACCATTGCTATTAAATACACAACATTTACAATTGGGCGTCAAAAGGGCGGGACGAGTCATGCGTTCAAAAACTCCCACGTATGGCATTGGTGATGTAGTTATAACCAATTGATCTTACTTATTTTATTTAACGTTTTAATATAAAAAAAGACAGCGTATTTCTTGCTATGCCAATTCCAAACGTGAGAGTTTTTGACGCGTACTATACTGGGTGTTTTTTAACTTCATACAAAAAATGAAACAGTGAAAGTTTACATTAAAAGTGATAGAATGAAGCAGTTTTTGTAGAACAATTGATTAAAAAATATTAGAGATAATAAAAGTTTTTGGCGATCTTGAAACAGTTTGATAGTTCCTGGTTTATTTTTATGACGTAATACGTACTCGGAGAAATTTGCTGATGTCAGCATCGGCTGTTTAAGGTCAGTTTTCAATTGCACTTGGTCGGAAATAGCAGCGTTGAAAATATCCGAAAACAGAACCAATCCGCAAGGCTTGTAAATCCCTGCTTCATCGAGCCGACCTATGTTTACCTCTCGCGCAGAGGGGGGGGGGACTTCGAGCACTTATTGTGAGTGAAGGTCACCGTCCGTTGCGTCCAGCGATTCTAAACATTTCACAGGGAATTGCAAGGATGTCGGTACGAATTTTTTTATTTTTTTTATCTTACCACATACGCCATTAATTTTTTTGCATCAACTTGAAGAACAACCTGTATAGCGATGTGGTTCGCTTCGCTGAAAGTTTGCGGTCTTTGTTACTTTCTGCTTTACGTCACAAATTGGCTGTTTCGAACACATCACACTTTCGAAATTTTACAATTAAACTTCCAAATCCAATCAAGTAAGTTGGCCTTCTACTACAATCACCATAAATCACCCAACTTAATCACGTATAAGTCACGTAATTTTCACAGCCAATTAGAGAGTAATTTACGCTAAACTGTTTTAAGGGGATTAAGAGCCACCAGACGAGGAATATCCACCACCCCAAAGTAGCCGCTTGCCTCAGATCGATTGACCCCGAGAAAAAAAAAGAAAAACCGGTGACCTTCGAAAAACCTTAAACCATTTCATTTCCTAGACGCGAATTTTGTTACTCTAGTCTGCTCGTTTACCCGTTGCAGCTGGAACATCCGCACGCCATGTCATTTCGCGCGGTCATAAATTATGTAGCTTACGAACTTTCCTATTCCGAGGGAACGAAGCCAAAGCTCCGGTTCCACTGCTAACAGCGTTACGATGGGGGCATTTCTCTCGGAATAGTCAAAAAATTCAATTTCAATTTTATTTAAACGACGAAGTCGAAAGTTAAATAACTATCGTCTTGCTTTGAGAAAATGCACTGCTTTTATTTTCTTAATAAAGAAAACGGAAGATGATCCAATTGAAAATTGAATTGAGGGACCAAATTAATTCGCCAAATAAAACAAAAGATCAGATCGAAGATAAATCGAGACACGAATGAATTTATAATTGGAGTAGGCCGTAATTGTTATGACGTGGTTGAGGACACCGATTTTGAATAACTGTCAAACTTACACAAATGTCAAGGGTTTGACTTGAAACACAAAATCCTCTTCACCCGAAGTTTTAATAAGTTGGCCGTGATTGTTTCAACGCAAGTTAGTGACCTGATTAATGTCAAATTGAATATCCGCGTGAAGCTTTCAAATTCTTAGAGGTAGCATTGACATTTCCTTTGCTAAGAATGATGTCATGAAAACGTCAACTTAGTGTATTGCAGTGTAACACGTAACTTCATGACTTAAACAAATAAAAAATATTAAAAATGAGAATTTTGTTCTCTAAAAATGACGTCTTCAAAATGTTAACTAATGTAATGCAATGTTTGATAACATAGAGAAACAAAAGAAGCTGAAAAATGGAAGTAACAAAAAAGGAAAACTTGGCTGAAATTTAAAGAAAGTGTCTCAGTTGACTCTGGCGTTCCTCTTTCTCCAACAACGACATCATCAAAATGTTAACTAATGTAATGCAATGTTTGTAAACGTAGAGAAACAAAAGAGTTAGAAAATGAAAGTAACGAAAAAGGAAAACTTGGCTGAAATTTGAAGAAACTCTCACAGTTGACTCTGGCGTTCCTCTTTCTTTAAAAGTGACGTCATCAAAATGTTAAGTAACGCAATACAATGTTAGATAAACAAAAAAAAATAAAGTAATAAGCGAGAAAACACAGACAAAGCTCAAGAAAATCCTCACAGAGGGCACTGACGAGTTTTCTCTAGATATGACGTCAGGGAAGCGTCATGTCAGCTTGATTTAATCACGTATTTGATGACGTAAACAATCAAAACAAGATTAAAAGTAGAGATAAGTAGAGACAGCCAAAGATTAAAAAATGTTGCACTGACCCTTTTTTTACTACAATGACGTCATCAAATCTAAGCTTAATGTTGTATAATCATGTTGCTTAATGACATAAACAAATAAAATACCAGGCATTACAAAATTGGAGTAAAAAAAATAATACCTACTCCTAAAAAATAATAAGAGAAAAGGAAAACGTAACCAAAGTTGCTTAACAAACAAAGGACATTGAAATATTAGAGCAAAAAAAAAAGGAAAACATAGCCAAGGTTTGAGAAAGTTCTCACAGATGGCACTGACAATTTTTTTTTTTTTTAGAAATGATGTCTAGAACGGTTGATGACGTAGATAAACGAAAGGCTTAAAAATTAAAGTATCTAACAAAAACAAAAACATAGCCAAAGTTTAAAAAAATCCTCACAGATGGCACTGACATTTTTTTTCTGGAAATTGCATCTTAAAATCATACACAAACAAAAGACGTTAAAAAATTTAAGTAATTAAAATAATAAAAAAAGGAAAGCATAGCAAATGTTAGCAAATTCTCACAGATGACATTGGCATCTTTTTTCTGAGAAAGACGTCATCAAAATGTAAGCTTAATGTAGGGTAATCTGACGTAAACAAACAAAAGATGTTACTAGAGCAAAGAAAATGAAAACCTAAGAGAAGTTTTAGAAAATTCTCACAGATGTCGCTGACAATTTCTTTTTCTAGAAGTGACGTCTAAAACGTCAAAGCTTAATTCAGTGTAACGCGCTTGATGACCCGGATAAATAAAAGACCAGAAATTTTAAGTAACGAACGAAGGAAAGGAAATCGTAGCCAAAGTTTAAAAAATTTCCCACAGATGACACTAATGTTTTTTTTTTTTGTAGAAACGTGTAGGTAATCAAAATATGTTAATAAATCAGAGTAATAAAAAAGGAAAACGTAATAATAAGTTGAAACAAATGACATTAGTATAAAATAACGTCATCAAAACGTAAGCTTCGTATGACATAATCACATTGCATAATGACGTAAACCGACAAAAAAACGTTAGAAAAGAGGTAAACGTAGCTAAGATGTAAAAAGAACAGTCATAGATAGCGTTGATATCTTTTTTCTAGATAGCTTCCCAATAAAACTTCCACGTCTTTTCCTTTTTTTAATTTTTGGCTACTTCTTCAAAAACTTTTCAGTGAATTTTTAAAAATATGACTTATAGGTACGTCGTTAGCAGTGTTGCCAACTCGTAGAAAACAAAAAACATGTGAAATTAGGGCATTTTTTTCTAGAAATAACGTTGTCACAGCATTCAAATCTCAAGTGTTTAAAACACAAAATCCTTTTCACTCCAAAAATATTTTGATAAGTTGGCCGTGATTGTTTCAACGCAAACTGGTGACACTGATTAATGTTCAATTTGAATAACTGTCAGTTCTCAAGTGTTTGTCATGAAATACAAAATAAATCCTTTTCACACGAAATTATTTTCGACATAAGTTGGTGACACTGACCAATGTCAAATTTGAATAGTTGTCAAACTTATACAAACCTCATGTGTTTGAACTTGAAACTCAAAATTCGTTTCGCACGAATTTCTTTTTTGAAATGATAAACGGAAGTATTTTAGCGACATGCATTTAGATAATCTAACCTCGAATTCAGGATATTGTCATTAAGCAATTCAATTGAAAAATAAAATAAAACACGACTAAATTTTGAGAAAATTTTCTGTTTGCAGTTTTGTTTGTTTCTTGTTTTTTATTTTTATTTCATTTTTTATTTAGTTTTAATTTTGTCTTGATTTTCACGTGTCTTTAATTTATTTGCTTTTTGTTTTTCTTTTCTAACTTTTCCTTTAATTTAATTTGAATTTCATTTTTCTGTCAATTTGCTTTCATTTTTAGCAAACGCGGTCATAGAAGTGCTTTTTGGCAGGGGAAAGGGGGGGCGGGGCATTTCCTTTCGTAGTTGCTTCATTTGAATTTTTTATTTTTATTTAATTTTTATTCTATTCATTTTTGGTTTTTGTTTTTCATTTCGTTTTGTTTTATCTTAAGAAATATTTTAATGTGAGATTCATTTTCGCCCTGCTTTTCCTTTCCCTCAATTTTTCATTTGCCTTTAGTCCTATTATTTCATTTTCTCCTCGTTTTTCATTTGTTTTCTTTCTTTTTAATTTGTCCTTTAATTTAACTTGAATATTTTGTTTTTCCTTTCAATTTGCTTTTGTTTTTCATTTGTTTTTGTTTCCTTTCTAACTTTTCCTTCAATTTAATGTGAATTTCGTTTTTTCTTTCAATTTGCTTTCATTTTTAGCAAATGCGGTCATAGAAGTGCTTTTTGGCGGGGGAAGGAGGGGGGGGGGCAATTGCTTTCGTAGTTACTTCATTTGATTTTTTTTATTTTTGTTTAAGGAAATGGCGGCGCCTTTCTTTTCTCCTTTAATTTAATTTGAATTTTTTTTTCAGTTTGCTTTCGTTTTTAGCAAACGCGGTCCTAGAAGTGTTTCCTTACTGGGGAGGAGGGGGGACTTGCTTCTCGCAGTTACTTCATTTGAATTCGTTTTCTCGTTTCATTTTTGGTTTTTGTTTTTCACTTGTTTTTTTTTTATCTTAAGAAGTATTTTATTGTGAATTTCGTTTTTTCTTTCCATTTGCTTTCATTTTTAGCAAACGCGGTCATAGAAGTGCTTTTTGGCGGGGGAAAGGCATTTGCTTTCGTAGTTACTTCATTTGATTTTTTTATTTTTGTTTAAGGAAATGGCGGCGCCTTTCTTTTCTCCTTTAATTTAATTTGAATTTTTTTTCTATTTGCTTTCGTTTTTAGCAAACGCGGTCCTAATAATGTTTCCTTACTGGGGGGGGGGACCTGCTTCTCGCAGTTACTTCATTTGAATTTGTTTTTTCATTTCATTTTTGGTTTTTGTTTTTTACTTGTTTTTTTTCTTATCTTAAGAAGTATTTTAATGAGATTCATTTTCGCTCTATTTTTCCTTTCATTGAGCTTTTCATTTGCTTTTAGTGTTTCACTTCATTCTCTCATTTTCATTTTCTCTTTATTTTTCACTTGTCGCTCTTTGTTATTTATTTGCTTCTTGTTTTTCATTTCTTTTTCTTTGTTTCTCATTTTTCCTCTGATTTAATTTAAATTTTGTTTTTCCTTTCCACTACGTTTTCATTTTTAACAAACGCGGCCCTCGAGGAGGGCATTTGCTTTCGTAGTTGCTTCATTTGAATTAATTTTTATTTCATTTTTGTTTTTTGTTTTTCAATTGGTTTTGTTTTATCTTAAGAAGTGAGATTCATTTTCGCCCTGTTTTTCCTTTCACTGCCTTTAGTCGTATTATTTCATTTTCTCCTTGTTTTTCATTTATTTTCTTTCTTTTTGATTTGTTCTTTAATTTAATTCGAATATTTTGTTTTTCCTTTCAATTTGCTTTCGTTTTTCGCAAGTACTTCCTTGGCATTGGGGAGGGTAGAGGCGGCTTTGCTTTCGTAGTTACCTCATTTTATTATTTTTTTTAATTCAATTTTATTTTTTGTTATTCACGTGTTTGTTTTGTCTGCAGAAGTGTTTTAGTAATTTAATGAGGTTCATTTTCACGCTGTTTTCCTGTGTACAAGTTGGCGACATTGCCTACAAAAAATTTGGCAACCCCGCGCAACATTGTCAATACAACAAATTAAAAAGCAACCAAGTGAATATTTATACATTTTTTCGTGTTTAAGAAAAACGTACTGAAAATAATTATAAAAAGTACTGACGTACTTTTAATTGAACATACTAGTACTGTCACTGTTGGGCCCGAAGTTACTTTGAAATAAAAAAAATAAATGGTAAACGGAGGTACTATTAACGCCACCTATACGTATTAACCAAAGCATTTATACAAAAAGCATAAATCTAACTTTAAATGCGGGAAACTGTCGAGTAAGCGATTTATCGTCAGTGTTGCCAACCCCGTAACAAAAATAACGTTCCACTCCAAATATAAATTCAATTAATTTCATGTTGAGACGACCAAATTAGAACAAAAAAAAAAACGTAATCGGAACGGAATTCAAAATATTATATCGAGCGATTAAAAAAGAAACGAATGCAAACCGTTCGACTGCGTAACAAAGCAGGGGCGAGGAGGGGCGATAAAAACGAAGTTTCCTTGCTCTGTGAAATTAGCAGTTTCCTTTTTGTTGATTTGTGGAGCGCCGCCATTAGTATTCAGGAGATCATCGCCGATTCTGACAAACTCGAATTCGCCCGGATTTTGGATTAAATTTGTATTCCACGTCGTGATGCCTTTGTGCCAGGAAACCGCGAATGCCAATTAGATTGGGATTCCGACGATTGCAGATGCAGAGAGTTTGTTTGCGATTGTTAGTTTGCGGTTCGTGTGATTTGGACAATCTTTGGCCATCAAGTTCGACACTTCGACAGAGCGAAATTATAATAAAGTCTGGATTTGAGAAATTCATAGTCTTCGACGCATTTTATGTCCTAATTTATTAATTTCGCGAGTAAAAAAAAGGCACGTTATACGTGCCCACGCTGAATTCTAGAGAAGAGTTTTTGAACGTACCTCAGGCAAGGGTGCGTTCGAAAACTATACCTTCGAGCGCATCTTGGGCACGTAATCGGTAAGCGCATCTTTCTCACTCACGTTTTGTAATTTATTTTACATCTCGCTCGTCTGTTTTAAGAAGTTCAGTATTTATATTATACCCATGACAGCAGGTGAACTTTTAACATGTCACTTTTAAGCGGGCGTGTTATCTAAATCCGTCATGATGATGACATTTGACAATGTCATCAAACATGAAGTTTTATTTATGTTAAAAAAATAGCAAAAAAGTCCTAGTGTTTGACCAATTCACGTAAGTAAACGTGCGTCTGATTTTTAGAATAAAAGCAGAAATGAATTCAACGTGAACTAAATCGGCAGGTCACTTTAAGCGGTTCTTTATGCATTCTATGGAAAAAACCGTAGCAGATAGGTGTTGCCAAACCGACCTCCTAGTTTTTCCCTTCGTCCAGGAAGAAAATTGCACCGCCAACGTACGCAGGACGATCGACGTGCAGACCTCCGTCACTTTCGACCCCAGGGCCTCCATGAGCGAGGTCGAGCCACGTCTCAGAGAAAATCGTTCGCATACGAATTTTTTCGTGTCCATTTACTGCCAAGGGAAGTTTCTTACTAGCCTTGAAGATTACAACTTTCAAATGCGAGGCGAACAAGCAAAATCAAACACTGAAGAAGATGATAGCTCAGATGATGGCTCAATTACAACCTTGATGTCCAAAATAATAGGCGGCTTGTTGCCTACCTGTAACGACAATGGTTCACAAACATAATCAATAAATATAATTTACTAATATAGTATGCATAATTAAATTATTTTTTCATATTGTTGCTTAAACAAAACTTTCGAATTTAGAAAAGATTGCTGAAAGCCGTTTTAATTGCATTTTCTATTACGTGTCGCTGATGAACGAATATCCACCAACATTTTTTATGGAGATTATGAAAGGGCAAGTGCATGTGTCTGTCGTTGTTGAAATGTACTACATAGATGCATTTAGTGTTGCCAACTACTGACAGTCGCTTTTCCCGCACAAACATTCTCTTTTTTGTTTGTTTTGCGAGATTGTTTATTTCAACTTTCTCTTGTCATTATTCAAATCTTTTGACATAAATCTGGTAACGCTTACATACTGTTATGATGTGTTCGCCTCTCGTTGGGCGCCAATTATAGTATTTTTTATGTGTACAGCCCCACGTTGGGGTGTCAATTGTAGTGATGTATTCGTTCCACGTTAGTGTGTCAATGGTAGAGGTATTTCTATGTTGTTTGTGGGTACGTGTCTACTTTCTTTTTATTTTTCTCTCAGTGTTTCTCTTTGGGTTGCTCGGAATTACCCACTTCTCGTTTTTTCCCCAATTTCCTTTCTTTCTTCTGCTACTCTCTCCATTTCTTGGGCTTTTGTCCTTGGAGTTCTTAATTTCCTTTCTGCCGTTTTCTTTGTTTTAATAAAAATTTCTCACAGTCGTGCGCCAATTGTTGTGATGTGTTCGCTTCTTGTTGGGCGCTAATTGTAGTATTTTTTATGTGTACGACCCCAACGAGGAACCTCCTGGACCTCCGTAGGTAAAACTTCGAGAAAACAAGCAGAGAAGAAATTTTTATTAGAGGTTATTTAGTACGAGGTATTTTCATTAAGAAAGAAAACATTTGATTGGATCCTGAATACCTGTATCCTTTTTCCTTAACCAACGCAATGGGCGACGCTTCCAGGTAACACATACATGACAACACAAACAAAACTATTTTATTTGAATATCGGGCAACGAGAGACGTTTAGGTATTGTCGAAGGGCGCCTCTCTCTTGTGAAAGAGTTCAGGCGTGATCGACAGTACAGAGCGTCCCCCTTTTGACAAGTATAAATCGGGTAGGGCAAGAGGTCCACTGACTCTTGTGAAAGGCGAAGTGACATGACCGACTTGTGATACCTGGTGTTCGTCAAAGGACGTCTCTCTCTTGTGAAAGAATTGAAGCATATGCGTGATCGGCAGTATAGAGCGTCCCCCTTTTGACAAGTATACATCGGGTAGGGCAAGAGGCCCACCGACTCTTGTGAAAGGCAAGGTGACATGACCGACTTCTGATAACCGGTGTACATGAACTTTTGACAAGTGTACATCGGGTAGGGCAAGAGGTCCATCGACCCTTGTGAAAGGCGAGGTGACATGACCGACTTGTGATACCTGGTGTTCGCTTTGTACGGATCTGCATCGTCGAAGGGCGCCTCTCTCTTGTGAAAAAATTGAGGACATGCGTGATCGGCGGTACAGAGCGTCCACTTTTAACAAAATATACATCTGACAGGGCAAGAGGCCTACCGACCCTTGTGATGATCGACTTGTGCTAACCGGTGAACATTTTGCGACAGACAACAACCTTTTCGACAATTTTTTTTTATTTCTTTTTCTGACACATACAGACGCATATACATCTAATACTGACACTCTCTTCCCTTCCCCCTCACAATTCTGTGTTTGTCATTGTATGTGCCTACCATGGGGCCATAAAACGAGAAGTGGGTAATTCCGAGCGACCCAAAGAGAAACCCTGAGAGAAAGATAAAAAGAAAATAGACACGTACTCACAAACAACATACAAAAACTCTGCAAATTGGCACCGCAATTTGGAGAACACATTACTACAATTGACACCCCAACGTGGGGCGAACACATCACAACAATTGACGCCCAACGTGGACCGTACACATAAACATCATTACAATTCGTTTAAAGAACTGTTTATTATGCCTTAAATAAGGAAATGTATTCCGTCAAAAGACGCTTTCCAGAATAGCTTCGGAATAGTTCTAAGTTACTCCAGAGTAACTCAGAGTTACTTCGACGCTAACCTAGAAAGCGCCTAAAGTCTACCTTACTGGTATCTTCGTAGACCATAAGCGGCAGTTTTAAACTTGAAAAATAGAATTTTTATTTTTAAAATCAGCGTAGAAACGACCCCTTCAAGTCTTTTTTTTTGCAAATATTAAGTTACACCCTGTGTAGTATGAGCGATTAATAGTTGAAGACGGTTTGAATTTCTAACATCTCGATCTAGTGATTTTTAATTCTTGTGTGTGGCCCTTGCAAAAACGTTGGAAACCAACACATTTTTAATTAATTAAAATATTATATTTGATTAAACTGACCGCCATAATTATTTTCGCTCATACTTTTTAACAAAAGTAGAACTCTCGAAGTGCATAGAATATTTTAATACGAGTGCCGGTTTGTTTGTGTTTGGCAAAGTAATTTTAATTTAATTGGGACCGAGTTTAGCTCTGTACATTGCAAGATCACGTATTCTGCTAACTTTACCGTACACGATAGCAGAAGTTAGCTAAAACGTAATCATTGTCGTAAAGAATGATTATTATCATTCGTGTCTGCGTAACAAACGTAACACATCAACAAACTTCTCCCAATTTGCATTTTAATCAAGTTATTAAGTACGTTAGTTAGTTAACAACAGGCAAGCGAATTTACGTTTGCATAGCTCACGCGAAAATGCAAATTAGCCCCCAGGTGAACGCGATAAATTACCAAAAAAAAGGGCATGAACTTAACAATTTCGTGAATAAAACTTTCTCCTTCTAAAATTGGACTTAAACTCGCGTTATTTCTGCGCCGGAAGGAGTTAAGTCTTAACTGAAAATGGCTAGCGCGTGACAACCGCAAATTTTTAATTAAATTGCTCCGAATTGGAGTAGGTTAATCGAACTGTGTAATTTAAAACGAACGCAATTATATAAACTGTAATGAAACCACCATTGGAATGGAACCGGGAATAATAATAAAACGGAATTATCGTCATGTGCGATTGCGATGCCATAGGCCATAGGGGATAATAAGCTTTTGATTTCCAATAATTTACTAAAAGCTTGTGCTAATTTAAATACAAAAAAAATTATAATACTATTTAATTTTAATTTTTTAAATAAATTTGACCTTTTTCCTATAAATAAGGACAACAGTACCGTATCATACGATTAGTCTCCGGAGAATAACTGGAAATATTTATTTTCTGGATGGTTTGACTTACAGTAGCACTCTGCTGACGTTTCGGTTCTGGTTCCGGGAAACGGGTTGACAGGTCAGAAGTGAGTGAAACACCCATTCTGGGTCTGGGTACAAGAACATCCGTGTCAGGTAACAAGGAGTGAAAATCCCACTCAAGGACAGAGTACACGAAACACACGTGTCAAGTCGGCAAGAGTGAGACACCCCCTCAGGGACGGAGTACACGCAACACCCGTGTTAGGTTGGTAAGAGTGAGACCCCACTCAGGGACGGACAGGAAACACCCGCGGCAGGTCGGTAAGAGCGAGACACCCACTCAGGGATGGAGTACACGAAATGCCCGTGTCTGGTAATATGAGTGGAACACCCGCTCCAGGATAAGGTTCTTCTCTTATGATTTCATTAATATATTTTCCATGGCCTGCTAGAGAGGTTTTTTTTATTAAAAAATCCATTATGGTAATAAATCTAAATTCATAATTCTCTAGTACTATTACTTTTTCTGAATTATGTGGAAATTTTCTATTCCTTCTTAGTTTCTGTTACAAAATAATTTCAGTACGATTCTTGTACTTATTTCTACGAATTTAGTCCTTATTAATAAATACTAAGAACTAAGGTTTAGCCCCTCAGAAACGTCGTGATTGTAAGTCGCACGCCTTAAAAGCAATATTCAAATTTCATACTATTTTCAGAATTTCTGTTGTCAGTTTTTCCTTTAATTAAAAAATATATTAATAAACACGTATTTTTAAATAAAATATTGGTCTTGTAAACCCCAAAAATAAGTTTACCTTAAGAATGATATTACTATGTAGTGGCTTCAAAGGCATCGTTTTCGATATAAAAGGTACAAAGTTCAACAATACTTCAAGAATTTATAAATTTGTTACATATATAGGGTGTCCCAACCGTGCGTTCTCGGGCAATATTTCGATAACTAATGATTCCGGCCTCTTGAGCTTGTTGAGTGATTTTTTTTTGTACTGGATATATGATAAGGAAAGGATTCTCTGAGATACATTTCCTAAAGTGTTCTTAACTTGTGGAGTGGGGGTGCGATCTGCTCTAATCTGTATGTTTTTTGACGATTTATATATACAGGCTGGAATAAAAGTATCAAATAATGGCTGTAACTTTTCTATTTAAAAAGTTATGAAAAAATATTTAATAGAAAGTTCACACAACACAGGATGGGAACTCCTATGACTTCCTATGGTCACCTCTTTGCCACTTTGAAGCAACCTGTACGTGTATAGTTTAGAATAAATTTTGCAATTCTGAAAACGCGCACGGAATTAACCTTCATAAATGTCTCATTCCGGCACAGAAAGTTAATTTCGAACCGCTTGATGCCCAAGGGCGAAAATACATTCGCTAATTGGCTGTTTCTAATGGAGACGTGGAGGGTCATGCGTAATAATTTCGCGGATAGATGGTTTCCACGGGACGGATATAAAGCGCGCGGGGCTCTTTTAACGCCGGCCCGAGCTAAAATTAAATGCTTATTTTTATTTTGCGCTAATTTCAGTGGAGTATTATGTTCTTATGTTATTAAAATGCAGCTCCTGCGCGGCGAACCCTAGCACTTCATAAATCACGTTGGAAAGAGGTTAAGTGCAATTTTCAGGATTATTTCCGTCGAGTTAACAAAATGTCACAATATTTTCTAATAAGTTTCATATGCATAAGTTGACATTGCTTCTGCCTCTCGCATTTCCAAAATTAAATAAACTAATTCTTTCAGTACATCCTCGACAATCGTGAATTGACCAAGAAATTTAAATTTAGCGCTTTAAATAAGCAGTACGAGAATACCTCAATAGATGGCGCTGGTCAATCTTTTAATTTCAATAAGTTCAAGCTCAGATTTTCACCTTCAAGGTTGCTTGGTTTTTTCACTTTAGGCACTTATCGGTAAAAGAGGAGATATTTAAATGTAGCGCTGTAAATATATGTAGGCCAAGAAAACCTCGACAGATGGCGTTGGCGATCTTTGATCTTTTACTTCCCGTTATAATTTTTGAAATTGAAAATCATTTACAACGGTGAAACGGTGAAATTATTTGAACCAGTTTTGGCAGTCGTGGACTATCAGTAAAATTAAAATGTTTTTGGTTCAAAAATACCTCGACAGATGGCGTTGGCCATATTTGACTTTCTTTTATTTTCCGTTAAAAATAATTTTATTGAAGTCCATGTTAATTCTAAAACCATTCGGATACACTTCTGACAGTCGTGAATTAACAGAAAAAATTCAATGTGTCGCTTAAATTTTGTAGTTCAACAAAACCTCGACAGGTGGCGCTAGCGAGCTTTGATTTTTTACCTCACATTAAAAATTAATTAAATTCACCATAGTCGATAAAATAGAAAATTTAAACGCAGTGCTAAAAACATTTAATCCAAGAAAACCCCGACAGATAGCGCTGGCCATCTTTGATTTTTTTTTCCACTAAAAATAATTGGAGTTCATATTTAATGGTGAAATCATTTGATTTGGCAACCGTGGACTAAAGGATGTATTTTTCCTTTAGTGTCACTCTCAAGAAAACCTCGACAGATGGCGTTAGCAATCTTTAATTCTTCTCATTAAAAATTAATTAAATTCTCTTTAGCCGCTCGTTGATAAAACAGGGAATTTTGAATGTAGTGTTCAAACTATATCTATAGTTCAGGAAAACTTCAGCGATAGTGTAGGCCATCTTTGATTTGTTACTTACCATTAAAATCGTAATTACATTAAATGCAACATTTTAATAGTGAAATCATTTGTTATACGCTTGGTATCGAGGATCAACAGAAAATTGTGATGTGACGCTTAAAATTTTTGGTCGAAAAATACGTCGACAGATGGCGCTGGCCATCTTTGATATTTTGCTGCCTATTAAAAATAATTAAATCGAAGTCCACATTCTAATACTGAAATCTCGACAGATGGCGTTGTTGACCTTTGATTTTTTTTTACTTGTCTTTAAAAATTAATCAAACTTACTTCCTATCACTCGCCGATAAAAGCGGAACTCTAAACGTAGCACTGAAATGTACAGTTCAAGAAAATCCCGACAGATAACGTTGGTCTTCTTCGATTTGTTATTTCGCATTAATAATAATTAAATTGATGCACTTTTGGCAGTCGTGAACTTACAGGAAAATTTAAATGTGACGCTTAAAAAATGTAGTTCAAGAAAACATCGACAGATGGCGTAGGTCATAAATAATTTTTTACTTCGCGTTAAAAATTATTACGATGAGGTTCATATTTTAATATTGAAATTATTTAGTGCACTTTTTGCAGTGGTGGACTAAAATTTTAATGTAGCGGTTAAAACTTGTGGTTCAAGAAAGTCTCCACAGATGGCGTTAGCGATCTTTAATTTTTTTTTGTTTACTTCCCATTAAAATCAATTAAACTCCCTCGAGTCACTCGTCGATGAAAGAGGAAATTTAAATTGAATTTTATTTCTCATTAAAAATATTCAATTCAGGCTCGGATTTTCAACTTGAAATCTCTTCATACGATTATGGCACTCCCCATTCAACAAGGGAATTTAACATAAGTTTGGCGCTTAGAATTTGCAATTCACGAAAACCTCGACAGATGGCGTTGGTGAAAGTTTAATTTCTCTTTTAATCATGTTACGTTGTAGCACAAAATTTAAATTTTCATGTCAGCCCATGAGTGCAAAAGTATTTTAAAAAGCTTGTGAGGTGAAGATTTTGGCCTGAATTTATTTCTTTACGGCAAGTTGTGTTTTTACTTCTCGTAGTTCACAAAAGTGTCAACAGATGGCGACCGCAAATTTTAATTTCGCCTTTTATAATTCAAGCTAGATGACATCAATTTTACTCCCCATTAAAAAAATTAAATTCACATTAAGATCATGTCTTTTGCTTCTGTTTTCTTTCAAAATATCAAAATTAAAAAAAAAATGCATAAAAATTCAACATAAAATATGAGCTTTTTTTAATGAAAAGTAAAAATCAAACAACGCTGGCGCCATCTCAAGAGGTTTTCTTAAATTACAAAGTTTAAGTGCCTGTGAAAACCGAAAGCGTATAGAAAGATTTCCGCATGAAAATACAAATGAGCAAGAGTTTAATTATTTTTTAAGATGAAGTAAAATCAGAGATCACCAACGCCATCTATCCAGATTTTCTTGAGCCACAAATTTTAAGCGCCACGTTTAAATTTTCCTGTAAGTTCACAACTGCCAAAAGTGCATCCTTAAGTTGAATGAGTATTATTTTAATGGAAAGTAAAAAATCAACGATTGCCAACGCCATCTCTCGGGGGGTTTCTAGAACTACATACAAATTTTAAGCGCTATATTTAAATTTTCCTGTTAGTCCACGGCTGCCAAAGTGCTTCAAATAATTTCAGTATTAGAATATGGACTTCAAGTTAATAGTTTTTAATGTGAAGTAAAAGAATCAAAGATGGTCAGCGCCATCTGTCGAGATTTCCTTGAACTACACATTTTTAGCGCTCCGTTTAAATTTCCACCTTCATCGACGAGTGACTGAAGTAAGTTTATTTGATTTTTAATGGGAATTAAAAAAAATCAAATACCGCCAACGCCATCTGTCGAGATTCTCCTTGAACTACACATTTTTAGCGCTACATTTAAATGTTTCTGTTAGTCAATGACTGATTTTTATTTGTTTTATTTTCATGTTGATTTTTTTTACAGTTCTGACAAAAACCACCAGCGCCATCTGAAGGAGTTTTCGCGAATTATAAATTTCAAGTGCCGCATTAAAACTTTTCTGTTCAACGAAGTCTGAAATGAAGTGCATAAAAAAATTTAACTTGAAAATATGAGCTTGAAATTAATTATTGTCAATGAGAAGAAAAAATCAGAACGATAACTCCATCTGTCGGAGTTTTCTTAAACTTTTTTCCCAAAATAATTAAATTCAAGTCCACATTTTCATGTTAAACACCTCTGGAAAAAAATTTCAGCGCCATCTGTTCATCTGTTAAGTTTTCTCAAATTATAATTTCAAGCGCATTATTTTTTTTCGGTTAATCGACAGCTGCAATAAAGTGCATAAAAAATTCAACTTGAAAATATGGGTTTGAAGTTAATAATTTTTTAATGGGAAGAAAAAAAATCAGAGAATACCAACGCCATCTGCCAAGGTTTTCTTGAACTGTAAATTTCGAGCGCTACATTAAAATATTTCTGTTAAAAAAGCGATTGATTTTTATTTCCCATTAAATTCATGTTCATATTTTCACGTTCATTGCTTTTTACACTTCTAACAGAAATTGCATACGCCATCTGCCGGAGTTTTCTTGAATTACAAATTTCAAGCGCCTTATTAAAACTGTTAATCGAAGACTGTAATGAAGTGCATTAAAAAATTAAACTTGGAAGTATGGACTTGAAATTAATTTTTTTTTTGGGAAGTAAAAAAAACAAACACCACCAGCGCCATCTGCCAGGGGTTTCTTGAACTATAAATTTCAAGCGCTTCAACTGAATGTTTCTCTTAGATGACGATTGATTTTTACTTCCTTTTAAGATAACTAAATTCAATTGTGTAGTTTCATATTGAATAAATTATACACTTCTGACAAAAATCGCCAACGCCACCTGTGCGAGTTTCCTTGAATTATAAATTTCAGGCGTCACATTACGATTTTTCTGTTAATCGACGACTGCAACGAAGTATAAAAAAATTCAACTTGAAAATTTGAGCTTGAGTTTGCACAAGATGGCGTCTAAGGTAAACGTGCTGTCGAGCACTGTAACGGGAAAGTGTAAAAAGTGCAATATAGTGCCGGTCAATGGACTCAGGTGTGTTGCGTGTCAAAGGCTAATGCATCCTGGATGCCTTAAATATTTTAATAATATTAAAAAAGTTAATGAAAGGACGATTATTTGCTGTAATTCAAAGGTCAGCGGCGTGAATGAAGAACCGGCAAATGGCGAATCTGACTCCAGCGGTAATGTAGACGCTTCGACTCATAAGACGATAGGCAAACTAAATGGCAACATTACTAATAATGCCAAAACTGAGCTAGATAATATTTCAAATAAATATATGACAGATGATTGTAATTTACAATCTGTGCCCAATACGACTGCAAAAAGTGACAACCCTAGTGACAATGTGCAATGTACAGTTGCTGAAACTACAAACATCGACAATCTAGCTCTTCTGATGGAAATTAATAAACTTCGTAGTGAAAACAAACAACTACAATTAAAAATATGTGCTCTGGAAGATAAACTACGGCAACTAAATATGCAACCAGCATCGGACTCAAATCTCGGAGAACAAGACGCTGAAATGTATGGTGGTGAAAAAATGAACAATAATCCCAGTAACAGAAATAAGCACGAGGTAAAAAATGTACTCATTTTATCTGATAGCCATGGCCGCGGTTTAAATAATTTAATAAAAAATTCAATAAACGAAAATAATCATAAAATTGAAAGTCTAATAAAGCCGAACGCGAAGTTAGAAAATATAGTTGAAAATATTGATAAACTAACAATGAATTATAGCCATACTGATTATGTGATTGTAGCGGGTGGTACAAACAATATTTCTAAGGGAGGCAACGTCGACATTCCCACAAAGTTAATATTAGACATTATAAATAAATGTTCTCATACTAATTTAATTATGTGCACCGTGCCCTACCGATATGACAACGACAGTTTAAATAACAACATCTTTAGGTATAATAAAAAGTTATTCTTTATAAAAAGTAAACTAAGTAAATATTCATCGCGTTTTTTAATCTTTGACATTAATTCCAAACAAAATCGAAACAATTATACAAACCACGGCTTACATTTCAATATTAAAGGCAAGAAAATAATAGCCGACAACATTGTTAAATTAGTAAAATGTACTTTTAAAGAAAAAAATAATTTAAAAACAATAGAACATGTGAAATTAGACTCAAACAGTGTTAATATATCCAGTGAAACCAACATAACACACGTAGAAAACTCCGATAATGACATAGTTGAACTACAGGTGACCAATATACAGTACAGTGACAAACTCAGTAAAAATGTTGTGCCAAAAAGTACAATAATAAAAACTGCGAACTGTGGTAAAAGTAATAACGTGTATACTGTGTCGGCAGTCAACTCGGCTGAAAAAACTGTTACTAATCTGAATAAAACAGTAAGTGAAACCAGCAGCTGTGAGGAGACTGACGAATCTGTTCTTGATAGCAATGACGGTGATGGATATCTGGACGCCAGTGGTGGAGAGGATCTAACCAGTAATCCTTTTTTAGGAAAAACATTAAGCAGATAAAAATTTTACATTTAAATATATGTAGTATTATTAATAAGTTATCCGATCTAACAATTCTTCTAAACGACCTAGAAGTGGATGTAGTGTGTCTCTGCGAACACTGGTTATCAGATACCCTTTGCCAGTCTGTTGTTCTGCCTGGTTATCAAACAGGATCCTATTATGCAAGAAATCATATTAAACATGGTGGCTCTATTATTTTTATAAAAAATGATATCCCTTTTGAAGCACAACCCTTAGATATTTCAGAGGACAAACATTTTGAAATCTGTGCAATTAAACTATGTACCTATAATTCATTGATCCTATGTGTTTACAGAACTCCGGATTCGGACAGCTCTAAATTCTTCAATAAACTGGAATACATTTTGGAAAATTATATGACCTACCATAATTACAGAAATATTTTCATTTGTGGTGACTTTAACATTGATTTATTGACACAATCGAGGGTAAGTAGGGACTTCTTAAATTTATTAAATAGTTATCAACTTTCGCCCGCAGTACTAACACCTACAAGAGTAACACGTGATGCCCAAACTTGTATTGATAACATTATTGTAAATATTAATTCTCCACTAATAGAGGTATTAAATTTTGATGTGGGCCTATCCGATCACAATGCACAATTAGCAGTATTGAATGTCAGAAAAATTGACAATTCTAACTTTTGCTATAAAAGAATTTTCAATAAAACTAATAATAATATTTTTCGAAACTTAATAAACAATGCAAACTGGGACTCGGTAACAAATGCATTTTCCCCGGATGAAAAATTAGAAAACTTCTATAGTGTATTGCAAAATGTTTTTTATAATTCTTTCCCAATTAAAAAGGTTCATCATCGTCAACCAAAATCCTGGATCACACCTGGAATTAAAATATCATGTCGTACTAAACGTGATCTATTTAAATTAAAAAAGGTATTCCCAAATGAAGTTATAAATAAATATTACAATAAATATTGTCGAATATTAAAAATTGTAATAAACTTAGCTAAACGCCTGCATACAAATACTGTAATTGCCCGATCAGATAATATTACTAAGTCAGTGTGGAAAATAGTAAAAGTAGAAACAGGGAATCTAGCCAAAACATCTATTAATATCAAACTTAACGATAATGGCGAGATATTGGAGAATCCATTAGATATTAGTAATAAGTTTAATTCATATTTCTCAGAGTTACCGATTCTTTTATTAAAAGACTTTCCTAAGTCTGTAAATCATATCACAGAAACACTGTGTAAAATTAACAAAACCACCTCCGCTTCGTTATTCTTTAATCCTGTCTGTGCAACAGAAATACAAAACATTATTGTATCACTTAAAAGTACTTATTCTACTGGTGTAGACGATATCCCAACACCAACACTGAAATTAGTCTCAGAGAAAATATCAGAGCCTTTAGCAAACATTATTAACTGCTGTTTTGAATTGGGTGAATATCCTACTGCTTTTAAACTTGCAAAAATAACTCCTGTTCATAAGCAAAAGGATCGAGAAAATATAACTCATTATCGGCCTATCTCGATCTTATGCTCAATATCAAAAATTTTTGAAAAAGCTATATTTAATAGACTTGTAGATCATTTTGAGAAACACAAACTTCTATCTCAGCATCAACATGGCTTTAGAACTAAACATTCCACAACCACGGCACTTCAGCATACATTGCAGGTTATATATAATAATTTGAACAAAAATCAAATAGTAGCGCTGATCTGTTGCGACCTTTCAAAAGCCTTTGACCTGGTAAATCACAAATTGTTACTTGAAAAGCTGGACTACTATGGTGTTCGTGGGCTGCCCTGGAAGTTATTACAATCTTATCTATGCAACCGTGAACAAATGGTAGAAGTCAAACACACAAATAAATTTGGAATTATTCACAGTTATTTTTCCGATAGGTCAGCCATCCTCCATGGAGTTCCGCAAGGTTCCATACTGGGACCACTATTATTTAATATATTTATTAATGATTTTCCCTGCAATGTCTCTGAAAACGTTACCATGTATGCTGATGATATATGTATCTGCGTCCATGCACAGGACTTTCAAACTTTAAATACAAAAGTCAACACAGCTTTGCAAAAAATAAAAAACTGGTTTAAAATAAACCGACTGGTAGTAAATGTTAGTAAAACAAATATAATTATATTCTCAAACAAAGTTCCTAATAACTATAGTTTCCTATTTGGCTCGCAAATTCTAATGCCCACAACTAAATCTAAAATACTGGGCCTCACGATTGACCATCAATTATCTTGGCAGGATCAGGTGGAGTCTCTAATGCCTCGGTTGGCTAAATCTCTTTACGCTATTAAAACTGTAAAGCAGCACTGTGATGAAGCGTATACAAAAATGGTATATTTTGGATACTTCGAATCAATTCTCCGGTATGGTATAATCTTTTGGGGAAAACAGCTGCATTTTCATAGAGTATTAAAATTACAAAAACGTGTTATTCGAATAATAGCAAATTTAAAATTTAGGGATAGTTGTAGGGAAACATTCAAAAGGCTTGGTATAATGACAGTAATAAACTTGTATTTATATGAAACCATCCTGACAATCTTCAGAATCAAAAACACATTCACATTTAATGCGGATGCTCACAACTACAATACTAGATATCCTTATTATCTTCGCGTAGAACAACCAAGACACAGGTCATATTACAGCTGTTTTCTTTACAATGGTATAAAATTTTTTAATAATTTACCATCCGAGATACAAGCTATTCAGTCTGAAGGTCTTTTTAGAAGCAAGATTAAAAACTATTTCTTAAGTACAGTTTTCTACAATATTGAGGAATTTATGGCTGTTAACCCATAGGATCTCTTACCTAATTATGACTATGATATTACTGTATCGTATTGTTCGTTGTGTTTATTTAACTGTGATATTACTGTATCGTAATGTATTGTATTGTATTGTTTGTTATGTTTATTTACTGATGCTTGTTTATATTATGTAAATTGTTTATATTATTTATTATGTGTATATTTCACGCCGCTGGCAAAAAATAAACGAATATACTATACTATACTTGAATTTATTTATTTTTTTAATGGAAAGAAAAAATCACAGACCACCAACGCCGTCTGTTTTTTTTTTTTGAACTATAAATTTCGAGCGCTACATTTAAACATTTCTGTTAGTCAACGACTGATTTTATTTCCCATTAAACAGTATTTTGTTCATATTTTCATGTTGATGTTTTTTGCACTTCTGAAAATAATCGCCGACGCCATCTGCTGGAGTTTTCTTAAATTATAAATGTCAAGCGTCGCATTAATTTTATTCTGCTGATCGACAATTGCAATGAAGTACACATATAAAAAAATTCAACTTGAAAATATGAACTCGAAATTAATTTCTTCATGGTATAAAGTATAAAATCAAACATCACCAGCGCCATCTGCCGTGGTTTTCTTGAATTATAAATTTCAAGCGTCGTTATTAATTTTATTCTGCTAATCGACGATTGCAATGAAGTGTATAGAAAAAATTCATTTGAAAATATGGACTCAAAATTAATTTTTTATGAGAAGTAAATAAAATCAAACATCACCAGCGCCATCTGTCGGGATTTTAAAACGCTACAATCAATATTTCCTTTAGTCAACGACTGATTTTCACTTCCCAGCGCCATCTGCTGGAGTTCTCCTGAATTATAAGTTTCAAGTGCCGTATTTAAATTTTTCTGCCTGTGTATGAAGTGAATGAACAATTTTCAATTAATTTTTTTAATTATCCTCCGTCGGATGAAATAAACGAAAATAAAAAGCACACCAAGTTAAAAAAAAAAAAAGGAAAACAGGAATCACTTAGACTCGCGACTCGGAAAGTGTAATTCTCTCTTTCTTAGAAACAGTCAAACGAGAAAAGCAATCTCGTTTCGCTTTGTGAAAGACGCCGAACCTGCTCCCGAGAAAAGAGAATTTTAATGTCACAACTAGGCAAACGTTTTTTTCTCTTTTAATTAAGATATTCGAATAAACCAGCTTCGCATTTCGGTCTCTCTTTAATCTCGCCGTCTTCATTCATTCAGTTAGTCAATGAAATGAGATTGAATAATGAAAATAAGTTCTTAAAATAAGTTTTTGTCATACGTTAAATATAACGGGTGTCTAAAAAAAATTAGACGTAAAAGTTTGAGTTGCGTCAAAATAATGTTTAGAGACGCTAAGTAAAATTAATGTACTTTTCGTTATCAATAAGTTGATTAAAACTGGTGTGTTGTGTTGTGTTATGCGTCAGATCGAAACCAAAATTCAATTTGTTAGCGGAATCGACAACAACGTGTGACGTTTAACAAATGTTTTTATTTGTTTATTTTCTCGCGCTCGGATGCTCCGGGCGCTATTCCGAAAATTGTTTTCTTTAAAAATGCATCGCGCTCTGTCCCCATGGCTTTTACACAAAATTGGAAATTTATTTAGGCGTGTGCACACGCAGGACCGGCGTTAAGCTTAAAGGTAAATAATTCCCTTTTTTGTTCATACGTATAAAAAAATACGGTAAATTTTAATAAAAATACAAAATTCGCCCAACCACGAGAAGTATTTTGTTAAATTTATTCTTCATTTACGTTTTCTTGAATTTTCTATTAATATAGGAGCTATTTATTTAAGAAACCAAACTTTTATTTGTTGTTGATTATACTAAAAGATTACCGAAACGTGATTGGTGGTTCTGTGTTTAAAATCACGCCTCCGACTTGTTTGTCTTAAACCAAACCAACGAAAACACAATCATTTTAGATTTGCGCATAAAACCACGCCTCCTACTTACTGTTTTCTCTGTTACTTTTTAAAAAAGTTGAACCAAACGTGTTACTAAACCACGCCCTTTGTTTTCTAAAGTAATTAACGTGCATTTTTGAAATCTGTTTTAATGACCTTAAACAACAGCATGCAGAAACCACGCCACCAATGAAATCGCAAAGCGAAGGTGTTAATAAACCACGCCCTTTGAATTGAGGATTGGTGGTGACTGCAGAGACTCGGCCTTTCACTCTTTTATTTTTCTTAAGTTGAAGTCGTTTTGCAAAGATGCTACTAAACCAAGCCCTTTGTTTCTGAACGCGCGCAATTGGAAAATTTAATTTTCGTTTGTTTTTATAATTTTGAAGTGCAGAGATCACGTCTCTCTCTCTCTGTCATTTTTATAAAAAAGAAGTTTAACTAGCGAACACGCATTGTGAAAGTCTCACTAAACCACGCCCTTTTGTTTCTAAAATGTTTAAACCACGCCCCTTTATTTCTAAAATGATTAGCGTGCGTATTTCAAAAACCTAATTTTAATTTCTTTTAATATCCTCGAATTAGGATTCGAGCTACGTGCAGAAACTACGCCTTTCACTTTTTTTTTAAGTGGAAATAATAAAACCACTTTGCAAAGTAGTAATTAAACCACGCCTTTTTGTTTCTGAACGTGCATATTTGGAAAATGTAATTTTCTTTTGTTTTCATAATTTTGAAATGTCGTTTAAAAAAAAATAACGAAATCACATTGCAATGGTGACACTAAGCCACGCTCATTTCTTTCTAAAATGATTAACTTGCATGTGCATGTCGAAAATTGAATTTTCACTTGTTTTAATAATCTTGAATTAAGTTTGGTGCCGCGTGCAAAAACCACGCCTCTTTCTCTCAAGTTGTACCAATGAAATCGCATCTGAAATGTGTTTACTAAGCCACGCCCTTTTTGCTTTTTTATTTGTTTTTGTAATTTTTGAAGTGCAGAAACCCCGCCTCTTTCTGTCATTTTTTTTTAAGTTGAACCAATGCAACTAATTCCTAAAAAAAGTTTAACGTTCCCCACGACATAACCGTGCATATACTAAAAGTTTTCATTTGTTTTAAAGAAAGGCGCTAAAACCACGCCTTTCGTTTTTTTTTTATCGAACCAATCAAATCGCATAAATTTTTTCCCTCATTGGTTTTTACCTCAGCGTAAATTATTCCATTGTTTTTTTTTATATATATATTCAGTACAAGAAGGACTTTTCGAATAATTTTTGCTTAAATTGCCTTTCAATTTTTTATAAATTTTTTTAATATTAAGTCACAGATTGTTCACTTATTTTTAATACTAATGGAATCTGATTGGTGCGCTATATACTAAAGGTCACGCCTTTCAGCATTAAACCAACGTGATCATTGGTACAAAGTTGGTACAAGATCAAACTGTATGTTTCATTTTGAGTTGGAAACGAGCACGCCTTTCTTCTCGCGTGCACTTGTCCTTAAAATCTCCAACTGTAAATCTAATACAGAAAAAAGGGCGTGGTTTAGCGAACAAGCGAATGCTTACTTTTATACCTATCTTTCGCTCGCGTTTTTCCCAAGTTTTAACGAAACAATCGGTATGTTATACATACAACACATTCTACATATAATTGGTATATTTTTTGAAATTTAATTGGTGCTGATGGCATCAAACCACGCCTTATTGGTACTACTGAGAGCCTAATTCTCTTAACAAATTTTAATTTAAAACAAATGGCGATCCAAGAATGGCCGCCTCAATTGAATTAAAATAGAAATAAAAACTATGTTGCCAAATTTTTTTGTTGACTATAGTTGAATTTCTTCCACATTTGTTTTTCCCTCTGCTGACCTATTGACAAATTAAAAAAAAAAAAAAACAAGTGACGATCTAAGAACGGCTCTAATCAATTAAAATTGAAACAAAAATGAATTTTGCAAGATTTTTTGCTGGCTTTCATTGAATGTCACGTTATTTTCCACGTCGTAGTTCATTTGTTTTCCCCTCCACTGGCCTACTGGGGAAAATTAAGAGAAAAAGAACAAGTGACGATCCAATTGATTAAAACTCAAAGAAAAGTTAATTTTGCGAAATTTATTGTTGACTTTCGTTAAATTTTGTATTATTTTTCACATCGTGGTTCATTTGTTTTCTCCTTGCTGGCCTATTGGCTGGCAAATTAAGAAAGAAAGAAACAAATGATGAACCAAGAACAGCCCCAATTCAATTAAAATTAAAACAAATATGAACTTTTCGAAGTTTTTTGTTAGCTTCAGTTGAATTGCACGTTATTTTCCGCATCGTAGTTCATTTGTTTTTCCCCCCTACTGACCTACTGGGAAATTAAGAAAAAAAAAAAACAAGTGACAATCCAAAAGCAGCACCAAATTGAATTAAAATTGAAACAAAAATGAACTTTGCGAATTTTTTTGTTGGTTTTAGTTGAATTGCACGTTATTTTCCATATCGTAGTTCATTTGTCCCCCCCCCCCCCACTGACCTATTGGGAAATTAAGAAAAAAGAACAAGTGACGATCCAACGGTCGCCATTGATTAAATTGAAACAAAAGTTAATTTTGCAAAAATTTTTGTTAACTTTCGTTAAATTTCATATTAGTTTTCACATCGTGGTTCATTTGTTTTCCCCTTGCTGGTCTATTGGCAAATTAAGAAAGAAAAAAACAAGTGACGATCCAAAAGCAACCCCAAATTGAATTAAAACTGAAACAAAAATGGACTTTGCGAAATTTTCTGTTGACTTTAGTTGAATTGCACGTTATTTTCCACGCCGTAGTTCATTTGTTTTTCCCCTCCACTGACCTATTGGGAAATTAAGAAAAAAGAACAAGTGACGATCCAAGTATTAAACATTTCAAGTGAATTTAAAATTGAAACAAAACTGAATTCCTCTAAGGAAGTTTTAAAAAGATTTCCTTTTCTTTTTCTGAAGACTTTCGTGGAATTTCACGCTAATTTTCCCTTCTATTGTTTTTCAGCGTGTCGGTACACAAGAAACAAAAAACCAGTGACGATCCAAGAACGGCCCTAACTGAATTAAAATTGAAATAAAAATGAACTTTGCCTTGTTAAGTTTAGTTTTAGAATTTCATGTTATTTTCCCCATCGTGGTTCATTTGTTTTTCCCCTCTACTAGCTTACTGGCAAATTAAAAGAAAAAAAAAACAAGTGGCGATCCAAGTGCGTGTTAAATATTTCAAATTGGAACAAAACTGAATTACAATAAAGAAGTTTTAGAAACGTTTTATTTATTTATTTTTTTAATTCAATTTCATGTTAATTTTCAGTTCATTTGTTTTTCGGCGTATCCGCAAACAAACAAAAAAAAACAAGTGACGATCCAACTATACGAAACTGAATAGGCACTCTAAAGAAGTTTAAAAAAATTTTTTTTTGTGAAGTTTTCGTTGAATTTCGCGCGTTCATTTGTTTTCCGACATGTCGGCGAGCAAGAAAAAAAACAAGCGACGATCTACGAACGTCTCTAATTTTAATAAACATTCAAATTGAAACACAAACTTATTTTATAGAGATCTCTTGACGATTTATTTGAATTTCGGTTACATTCCATATCGCAGTTAACTTGCTTTTTTCCTCTATAAGCAAATAAAGTAAAGAAAAAAACAAGTAACAATTTCACGTTATTTTCCACATCGTACTTCATTTGTTTTCCTTTCAACCGGCCAATTAGCAAATTAAGAGAAAAAAAAGCAAGTGATGATACAAGAACGCCTCAAATCAATTAAAATGAACAAAAAATGAATTTTATAAATTTTTTTGCTGGTTTTAATTGAATTTCGCGTTATTTTCCACATCTACTTCACTTGTTTTTCCCTTCTACTGGCCCATTGGCAAATTAAGAGAGAGAGAAAAAAAAAACAAGTCCAGATCCGATATATCAGTCGGAGGATCACGTGGACTGGAACAAATCGCAGGACACGATAAGAAAAAGGAATAAAAGCAATAATGTTATACGAAGGAAAGCAATCTGCGTTATCTCATTTCTGAACTGGGCCGAGGGAGAAGGAGAGCTCACGCGTCGAAACAAAAAAAGGACTTCTCTTTTATGCCCCCGCGCCCCCCTCCCCCAAATCTCCAACTAACAATTGCCTTCGCACGTAATAAACACCGGGCGCGCGTCCGAAATGAAATCATAAATTCTTTGGGAGGGGGGTGAAAAATTACACGGGCGCGGTTACCTTTCTAATTAAACGGGGAGTTTCCTCGGGGGGGCGTTTTGTTTGGATTTTACACGCAAGACCGAACCGTTTGATTATTGAACATCTCCCCCCCCCCACCTTGTGTATAACTACATATGCACATACAACCGTCGGTAATAACGAAATTAATTTTCAATCAAGTTCGCAATCAAGCGATCTCCTATTTGTTTGTCTATGAATTTATATACAGGATGTCCCACACATGAATTTAAGACACTGACAACAGTTGTTTCTTAGCTAAGACTATTCATCGATAACTTTGAATAATAAATTAATTTTTAAGCTGAAACAACTACTTTCATTCATGTACCCCCTACACGGCAACAACCTCTTTGAAAATTAATCAAAGTTACTGGGCATTGGAAGTTTTAAGTGGAACGCTATGTACAGGGTGTAATCGATTAAGTGTCGCTTGCTAATGTCGTGCATTCTTCATCAAATAAGAGAATTAATTTTGCAGATATCAAGGTTAGAAGGAATCAGACTTATTCGAATGCACACGGTATAAAACAAAATTCTTTTCTTGCAATACACAGCACCAGCACACATTTCAAAATCTAAACCCTCTCTCCCTCTGTCAATTATATCGATTGTTCAAGTAGAATTTCCTCGGGGGGGGGGGGGTTATTTGGATTTTACACGCAAAACCAAACCGTTTAATTATGGAACATCCCTCACCTTGTACATAACTACATATGTACATACAACTGTCGATAATAACGAAATTAATTTTAATCAAGTTCGCAATCAAGCGATCTCCGATATCTTTGGCTGTGAAGCAGGGGCCATGTGGTCATATTCGAGTGAAAACAAAGAACTAACTAATTCACAAGAAGTCAAAAGTGTAGTGGGCGGGGCTTGATGATTGAGATGTTAAGTGAGCGGAGGAAGCGGTTAAACGAAGGTAAATGGCATAACTGAGACTTAAATTGGCAAAGTGAACGTGGAGTGGGCGGAGCATACATGCTCGATAATTTAGAGATGGGCGGAGCGAGTAAATAAATTGTTTCACAAAAAAAATAGCGAACTTTTAGATATGCGAGTAGAAAATAAAACAGCGAACTAACGAATTAACAAGAAGCGGATGGCAAAGTGGGAGGAGCTTGATGATTGGGATGTTTAGTGAACGGAGGAAGCGCCCAAACAGAGTAAACGCTACAAGAGGCTTAAGTTGTCGAAGTGAAAAGCGATATGGGCGGAGCATACACGCTCGATAATTGAAAGATAGGGCGTGGGCGGAGCGAGTAAATAAGTAAAGAACAGCAAACAACTAGTCATAAGAGAGTGGAAAGTGAAATCAAGAGGTGAATTGGGTGGGACTTGATAAGTGACTTGTTGAGTGGGCGGAACAAGAAGATAAACGAATGTAAACGACACAACTGAGAAATGAGTTGATGAATCCTTGAGAAGTGAAAACCGGAGTGGGCGATGATCGAGAGGTAGGAGAGTGGGCGGAGCAAACAAATAACGGCCACCTAGACATTTACGAATGAAAAGTAAAACAGTGCACTGACGAATTCACAAGTAATGAAAGGCGTAGTGGACGGGGCTTGATGATTGAGATATTGAGTAGTAGATAAACAAAGATAAAAGCTATGACTAAGGCTTGAGTTGACGATTCCTTCAGAAATGAAAATTGGAGTGGGCGGAGCGAACAGGTAAGTAATTGCTTGATAATTGCAATATGGAGAAGTAGGCGGAGCAACAAATAAGCGAATCAATCTACTGATTAGCTACATTCTAACTGAAAGCAATTAATCCTAATAAAGGCAGCAATTAAAATTGAATAGCGAGGATAACTATTTCACATGCAACAACATGATGGCACGTGCATGTGTACTATTCAAAATTAAACGCGATTGCACCTAAATACACAGGGTGTCCCACACATGAATTTGAGACACTGACAACAGTTGTTTCTCAGCTAAGACTTTCTATCAATAACTTTGAATAGTAAATAACTTTTTAAGCTAAAACAACTATTTTTATTCCTGTACACCCTACACAGCAACAACCTATTCGAAACTTAATCAAAATTACCGGGCATTGAAAGTTTTAAGTGAGATTTCATGTACAGGGTGTAATCGATTAAGTGTCGCTTGCTAATGTCGTGCATTCTTCATCACACAAGAGACTTAATTTTGCATCTGCTTCAAGGTTACAGTAAGCGAGACTTATTCGATTACACATTGTATAAAACAAAATACTTTTTTGCAATGCACAACACCAGCACACATTTCAAAATCTAAACCCTCTCTCCCCCTGTCAAATATCGATTGTTCAAGAAGCTTTGTCATGTGATGTGGACTCTCCTAATTAATTAATAAAAAAAAATGATGAACCGCTGATGCGAGCCCTATCCATTACGTTTAACGATGCTGTCAAAAATACTATGCCGAAACATTTTCGGGGGATGAGGGTGATCCGACAATACACAGCCATCCAGAATACCACACGTCAACTTCTGCGTAATTAATAATCCATTATCAAAACTCTTAAGCACAAAGTATAGGGGGCGCGACGTGGGAGTTTCCAAGTGGGGAGGGAATGGAAGCAGTTCAGCAAAAAGAGGATTTTAATCGAGCTTTGTATGTAACTCAACGTACGTAATTGAAAATTAATGCACGCTGCGTTGTGATTCGCAGGATCAAACGTGAAAGCTCAGCTTAAGCTTACACGTGCACGTGCAAACTCGGCTTCTCCGCGCATTATTAATAACGAAGTTCTGCTAACTATGCATAAACAATTGCTGCACAGAAAGGTACCTCTCAACTTGCCGTGCTTTGGTGGTTGTAACTTCAGTTTACAAGCGAAATTACAAGAAAATTCAAACATGGGTTTCCGATCAAGTTTAGACAGAAACAATTCACCATCATAATCGGGGCATTTCACGGTACACCCTATACATACAACATTTGTATGTATATATTTAAAATCTGATTGCAGTATGCACTTTATTATTGATTTGCGTTTTCTAATCAATCATTAAATGGTTATGAATAATATTTGTATAGAAAAATTTAATTCTTCTTGTTAAGCGATAGCGCGCGACACAAAATTTGATTCTTCCGCGCACACAAACACATATATGCTGTCAGTGAGAAATTGGGCTCGTAAGCATCCCCGCAAACGCGCCCCCACGTTACCCCAAGGATAATGTTTACCGAAGTGAAAGGGCGCCGCAAACTTGAACGCGCCACGAAAATTAAACTATTCAATTTCTGCGTCTGCATCTCGCCGGGGATTATGTTTTCAACTTTATACTTGTTTGATAACAATAATTAAACTCGGCGAAATTCTGCAAGCTACGTGCTTATCTTTTACGACGGCTGTAACATTATGTATTATGTCGGGAGGGGATGGGGGTGGTGGTGGTGGATTTCTTCCCGGATGGGTGATAAATTTGATCGCGGAAATTCGCTTAGTTTAGAACAATTTTGATCCTCTTTATAATTTTGAGTTTTTAATGAAAATTCGAACCGTGGTGGAAACGACATGTCGCCCTTGGATTTACTTATTTTCCACCAAGGCATTGATTGAAAATTTGCAACGATACTTTGCGTAAGTCTTTCCTGCTTCTTGTCAATCACTAAGTTAGAAGATTTCTGAAACAAAATAAAATCGAACGATCAAGGTCAAACTCAAAGGAAAACAAAAATTGAGAGAAATTAAAAAACTAATAACAAATAATAATGAATATAATTAAAATAAGATTCAGACTTTCTACAGAAATAAAATAAAAAGAGGAATCTCCAAGAGAAATGGAATGAGAATATAAAAAAAATTGGAAGAAATTTAAAGAATCATAAAAAAAATCACATCAACAATGAAAGAGAAAATGCGGCAAAGATGAAACAGAAAACAGATTAAAGCAAGGATCAAGATTTAAACGAGAAACAAATATGGAAGAAATATTTACAAAGTAATTAGAAAGACCTCAATAAAAGCAAGAATGGAAGATCTGAGTTCTATGGGAGAAACTTTCGAAATAAAACAAAAGGTTGCAATAAAAAAAAGAAAGAAAAAATACAAGCAAAAGCCAAGCACGAAACATCGAGAGGAACCAAGAACGTAAAAAGAAATTTTCGAAGAATAATAAAAAATTGCGCCAATGAAAAAGATAACTTCAATGACGTAAATCAAAAACTAGATCGAAATTCTGATGAAAAGGAAGAATAAAATATATTTAAAAAAAATAATTGAAAATGCGTTAGTAAATGCAAAAAAAGAAAGTAAAAAGTAAAAGCAAACAAAAGAAACAAAAGTTCAACGAAAACGTCCAAAAGCGACCACCTAAAAAACTAGAAGAGAAGAGAAAGAGAAAGAGAAGAAACTCTTCAAGCAAAATAAAAAAAGTCCAGTATCTAAGATCGAATTAAAAAAAATAAAAGAAAACAATCCGCTGATTGGTAAATAAACAAAAGGCGAACTGGAATAAAAAAAATTAAAAGCAAGAAAATTCAAATTAAGCAGCACTCTTAGATTGAAGAAAACAATTGTGAAACAAATGACGATCAGCATTTGGTATGAAATGTTCAACGCTGAAAAGGAAAATAAGGCGATCACCGACTTGAAAAACAAAAAAAAATTGAGCAGTCCTGAATTTAATTTTGAAATAAAAAAGAATAAGACGATCAACTGATTAAATAATTTTAAAAAAAGTTTAAAACGAAAAAAACGTGAAAATTTGAAAAAAAAAACAGAAAGGAAGATCAAGTAGCGTGAAACCAAAGTTCAAAATTCCAAAAGTAAAGACTATCAATTGGCAGAAGAACAAAGGACCGTTTAGAACGAGAAAACAAAACAATTTGGAAAACAAAATCGAGAGGAAGATCAACCAAAATCAAACAAAAGCCAATCCTTTTTGAATTGAATGTTCAAAATCCAAAAAAAAAACGAGACCATCAGTTGATTGAAAAACAAAAGACTTTCGAAAAAAAAGAAGCGGTTCATTTGAAAAACAAAAAAAAGAGTAGAAGAAATCAACCAAACAAAAGACAGTTGTCTTTGAATTCAAAAAAGAAACAATCAAGTGATCAAAAACAAGAGACCGTTCAGAAGGAGAAAAAAAAGTTTTAAGTCGAAAGGAAAATTAAATATTAATGTGAAACAAAACCAATCGTTCTTAAATTTAATTTTCAAATTCGAAAAGAAAACAAAGGAATTAAAAAAAAAAGCAATCGTTTTTGAGTTGAATGTTCAAAATTGAAAAAGGAGAGACGATCAGATGATTGAAAAACAAAAAACTAGTTCAACTGAAAAAAAAAACAAAAGTTTAAAAGAGAGAAGATAAAGATATATCAATCGCGGAACAAAAGACGATCAACTTTGAAAGAAAACGTTGAATGTTGGAAAGAGAAAGCAATGTCGTAAAACAAAAATTCAAACTGACTGAAAACAAAAGACCCTTTACAACGAAAAATATAAAATTTTGAAAAAAATCGAGAACAACCAGTGTGAAACAAAAGCAAGAAGAGAAGCAATTTTTGAAGCAAAATAGAAAGGAAAGTTCATGATCTAAGATTGAATGCAGAAAAAAGAAAGAAAAAACAAAAATATATATATAGAACAGAGAGGGAAAGAAAGTCCTCGCACGAAACGTCGAAGAAGAAACAGGAAAGTAAAAGAAAATTTGGAACAATTTAAAGAATAAGAAGAAATCGCGTCAATAAAAGAAATAACGCAGAAAAGATAAAAGAAGACGATAGATCAAAGACAAACGAAAAATGCTTAGAAACTAATTGAAGATAACTTAGTCAAAGTTCCAAATTCTAAGGAAGAAACTTTCGAAGCAAAATTCAAACGAAAAAACATCTAAAAGAACAGAAGTCCAAGATCTAAGATCGAATACAAATAAGAGCGTTTTCTGGTATACATTTTAATTCAACACAACATGAAACTTTAATAACAAATAAAAACTTTAATAACAATATAAAATCAGCTATTGGAGGGCAAAGGCTCTGGTAACGTAGCAACGGATGTTGAACACGACTCTTGTTAAACAGCTGGCTTTGATGACGCCTACGAATGTGTGGAGTGTAAGTATTGCTTTCGATAAAAGATGTGTGCGGTGGAGTTTCCACCAATAGGTTACACTGAAAGGTTGTGTACGCTTCCGGCAATAAGCTGAACGGAAGGGCTATATTTGTGGTTACAAGAACCTGCACGGAAGGCTTTGGTAAGTTGCTCCTGACAATTGACTACACGAGAGGCTCTGGTGAGTTTTCCCGACAACGAATGAATTTCCGACAATAAGCTACACGGAAGGGTTGTGTGAGTGTGCCCGACAATAGACTGCACAGGACACACTGAAGCTAAAGCAGTCAGCGCTCTCGCTTTTATGGGGCTTTTTGATAGCGGAAGTGAATTAAATCTACTTCATTTGTTAAAAAGCGTAGTCGAATCACCGATGATCAGAGCTGCATCTCATTCGTCTTTTTGTGTTTACTCCGGTTGTGTGTGTGCTTCCAACAATAAGCTACACGGAAATAGTAGTAGCGAATGTTCCCGACAATAGGCTGCACAGGGCTCACTGAAGCTAAAGCGGTCAACGCTCTCGCTTTTATAGGATTTCTTCGTGGCGGGGTGAATTAAGTCTAACTCGAATCACTCTGATTCGTCAAGGGGCAGTCTCTTTGTATTGACTCCAGGAGTTGTCTTTGCAATTAAATTTAAGAATGTGGCCTCTTTTGTGGGCCAATCACAATCGAATGCAATTTCACTTTAATTACACAAATATCACGTGACATTTCGCCTGTTTGTTTCTCTAATATTGTCTGACGTTTTCAATTTGACATTTCTCGATGTCTATCAATTTGACGTTTCTGACAACTATCATTTTGACGTCTTGTGGATCACGTGTGACATGTTTCGTTGATCACTGGGCAATGTGAAAAAAGAAAGAAAAAGCAAAAGGCATGGTGGAGAATCGAAACGAAGAAAAAGCGTAAACAAATACTAAGCACGAAACATCGAAATTAAGAAGAAACAGGAAAGCAAAAAAGAAAATTCGGGCAAAATGAAAGAATAATAAAAAGTCGCGTCGACTAAAGAGATAACGCGACGAAGATAAAAAAGACGATAAATCAAAGACGAAACTCTAACGAAAAGCAGAAACGAGAATTAAAAAATCCAAGGAAGAAACTTTCGAAACAAAAAAAAAATAAAAAATACAGCGAGTTTGTTAATTTTTCTGGAAGTTATCGGCAAGAATATCGGAAAACGCCGAGACATGTCCAGCGATTTGTTTCTTTCTCTTTCGAATGCCGTCAAGAAATTCCCGATATTCTAACCGACGGTGAAGTTATGAATTTTTCAAAAGACGTCTGCATTTGGGTTGGGTCAGTTCAGTCAAAATTTCAAGTCTTTGGCCAATTTCGACCTCTAATTCGCATTCTACGGACTCGAAAACATAAGGACACGAGATTTCGTGCAGATCGCTGACCGTTGAAAAAATAGCGAAAATTCGATTCGGAGCATGAAAATGACAGATTACATAATTTTCGTAGATTTTAAGTGTAGCATCTCGTTTGGAGCTCTTTTCATATAGATCATACTTTCGGGGGTATAAAGTGAATGGTTTCGGAAATATCTCGGACATCACTTCCTTTAGTGGTTCCATTTTGTCGGGTTAATTAACAGTCACCCTGTATGTATTTTCAACCTACGAACGACCAGCAAAAATTAGAAATTAAAAGAAAAAAACGAATTGCCAATGTAACATGTTTGGGAAACCCTGTATAACAGCCATAAATATTTTTTAAAACAAAATTAATTTAAAACAGTTTTGATCCTTTTTTTTTTCGTGAAATATTTTTCACTAACGAACGCAAATTTGAAAAATGTTGTGAGGCCCAATGTGCTCCATGAATTTTCCTTTAGCACTATGAACGTATATGTATATGGTCTCCCCGTGGGCGATAAATTACGTCTCAAAACGCAACTTCTTAGGCCCGTAACGTATGCGGCGCATTAGTCAAAAACACCGTTATACACCCTGAAATGGGCAAACTCTACCTACCCCTTCAAGATGATTTATTCGTTGAAGTAAGTCAGGGGAAAAATGCGGGCGCAGAAATATTGAATTGCACCGCCGGGGACGTAATTTGAACGGGCGCATCCACCGAAATAACAAACGGCTTTCGCACCACCATGCGCTTTTGTGAAACATAAAATACCTAAACGGGTCGGTCCGATATAACATTTAGATTTACATTTACAACGGGAACACAATTATTATTAACTGGTAAATTGATTGCTACACATGTAACAGAGGCTCGCATACATAACTAATTAACCGATATATTCAAATATTAGCGTATAATTTATCACTGTTTATAGTAAACGTCAGAATCAAGTGATTTACTCCCGCCCCAAGGGAACGCCATAAATATTCAATGGCGCAGCTGGGAAAGTCCTTTTAGCGTTGTAAGAGTAGAAGAATTACGGCGGCGATTCTTAACTAAAAGTTGTAAAATACAGGGGATTTACATACTGACACGACGAACGGAATAAATCCGCAATTAAGTTCGCCGTTTGTTATGTTGGTAAACGCGTTAGTTTGAAACTATACTCCCTATGCTGACTGTCCTTTTACACGGATGAATGTAACCATGTAACAGAAGAATAACAGTGACATCTCTTAATACCACAATGTAAATTTGAATTAAACTAAACATGCGAGAGACTCTGCACGAGAGTCTGCTTTATTGTTTCAAATTAGGTTAATGCAAATGGATGATGATGAATATTTTGTACAGGCTGGTTCACAAAATCAATCTTCTGAGAAGGATTCTTGAATAAAAAATTACTATTTGTTAATAAATGACGTGCCTTTTTTTAATTTCTTCTCGTAGTTGGCTGTGAATTGCTAGTTGTGAATTAGCCTTGCTTAAAACTTAATAAATTGACGTATATCATCATAACCTCACTTTTCTTGTCGAAGGAAATGTGATAAAGTTCAAAAAATAGTTTACGCTATTTCATACGTCAGGCTGTTTCACAATTTACAATTCAATTACAAATACATACATATTTTTATATTTTACGCATTCTTTGTAAAGCGTCTCGTAATAAACAAAATAAGAATAATAAAGAAAGCTATAAAACAAAAGAAAATCGACTTTCAACAAAACAATAAGACGTCAAAATAAAAATAAAATAAAAATTAGCTGATTGGAATACAAAAGAGTCGTGACACAAACGACGATCGATGAAAAGGAAAGCAAGGAGATCACCGGCTTGAAAAAACAAAACAAAAAACAAGCAATCCTAAAACAAAAGACAAGCGCCTTTGAATTTAATCTTCAAAATAACAAAATCGACGATCGAACTTATCGAAAAGTAAAAGACTGTCTAGAAGGAGAAAAACAAAAATTTGAAAAAAAAATCAATCAGTATGAAACACAAGCCAATCGTTTTTGAATTGAATGTTCAAAATATATAAAAAAAACGGAACGATCAGTTGATGAAAAATAAAAGACTTCCAAAAAGAAAAAACAAGAGGTTGAAGGCTTGAAAAATAAAATGGAAATATGAGAAAAAAATCAACTAGTCCTAAAATAAAAGACATTCGTTTTTGAATTATTATTATTATTAAAAGTTCAAAATTCAAAAAAAGAGGCGATGAATTGATTGAAGAACAAAAGACCGTTTAGAACGAAAAGAACATAAAAGTTTGAAGAAAAGAAATCGAGTGGAAGATCAACTGGTCTGAAACGTTTCTGACTTGAATGTTCAAAATGGAAAGAAAAAGATCAGTTGATTGAAAAACAAAGGAATAACAAAAGTCGAATTAAATGTTCAAAATTCACAAAAAAATTGAAAAATAATCAACAAGAGTGGAACAAAAGCCAATCGTTTTTGAATTGAACGTTCGAAATCCAAAAAAACACGTAACCATCAGTTAATTGAAAAAGGAAAGACTTTCGAAAAAGAAATAAGCGGTTGATCGCTTGAAAAACAAATAAAAAATAGTAGGAAAAGTCCTAAAATAAAAGACAATCGTTTTTGAATTAAAAGGTCAAAATTAAATATCGAGACGATCAAATGATTGCAAAACACAAAACTGCTTAGAACGAAAAAAAAAAAAACTAAAATTTGAAAGAAAAAGTCGGAAAGGAATCAGCCAGTACGAAACAAAAGCCAACCTTTAAATCGAATGTTCAAAATAAAAAATAAAAAACAGGACGATCGGTTGATTGAAAAACAAAAGAAAAATCAACCGCTCCTAAAACAAAAGAATTAAAGGTTCAAAGTAGAGACGATCAAGTAACTGAAAAACAAAAGACTGTTTAGACGAAAAAAAATTCGAAAAAGTCGCGGGGAAGAAAATAAACCGGTGTGAAACGAAAGCCAATCATTTTTTAATTGAATGTTCAAAATAAAAAAAAAGAAACGGGACGATCAGTTGATTGAAAAACAAAACAGAAAACAGAAAAATCAACGAGTCCTAAAACAAAACAAAAGTTCAAAATCAATTTTGAAAAAATCGAGAGGAAGATTAATCAGTGTGATACAAAAGTAAATCGTTTTTTAATTGAATGTTCAAAGTAAAAAAAAAACAAAATACGAGACGATCTGTTGATTGAAAAACAAAAAAAAATCAACCAGTCCTAAAACAAAAGTCAGTCGTCTTTGAATTAAAAGTTTCAAATCAAATCAAAAAAAGACATCGAGGAACAATCGGGATGATCAGTTCATAGTAAAAGAAAAGGCGCAATCGTTTTTAATTGAATAATCAAAATTCAAAAAAAAAAAGATGATCAGATGTTTGAGAAACAAAACTTTTCAAACGAAAAAAAAACCAAAAATTTAAAAGTGCAAGACAAAGATCTATCAATTGTGAAACAAAAGTCGATCAACTTTGAATAAAATGTTTAACGTTGAAAAGAGAAAGCAAGGTGATCAACCGCTTGGAAAACAAAAAAAATAATAGTAGGAAATATCAACCAACCCTAAAACAAGAGACGATTGTTTTCGAATTAAAAGTTCAAAATTTAAAAAAAAGAGAGACTATTAATTGAAAGAAGAATAAAGGACCGTTTAGAGCAGTTGGAACTCTCGTTTAGAACGAGAAAACACAATTTGAAAAAAAAAATTGAGAGGAAGATCAATCAATATCAAAGAAAAGCCAATCGTTTTCGTATTGAATGTTCAAAATCGAAAAAGAAAAATGGAACGATCAGTTGATTGAAAAACAAAGGACTTCCGAGAGAAAATAGTTTTTGAATTGAATTCAGAATTGAAAAAGGAGAAACTGATGATGATGATTGCAAAACAAAAAACTGTTTCAAACGAAAAAAAACAACAACAAAAAGAAAGAACGTTTAATGTTTAATGTTGGAAAGAAAAAGAAAGGCGATATTCCGCTTATAAACAATAAAACAATGGCGGAAAAAATCAACCAGTCCTAAAACAAAAGACAATCGTCTTTGAATGCAAGGTTCAAAATCAGAAAAAGGACCACCTGATCAAACTGATCAACCGATCGAAAAACCTGTTTATAATGAAAAAAACATAAAAACTTCAAAAAAAAATCGAGAGGAAAAGCCATCAGTGTGAAACAAAAACTAATCATTTTCGTATACAAAATAGAAAAAAAAAGAAGACGATTAGTTCATTGAAAAACCAAGGACCGAGAAAAAAAAACAATCGTTTTGATTTGAATGTTGAAAATTGAAAAAAAGAGACGATCAGGTGGATCCAAACATAAAAAAAATAGAAGAAAGAACGAAACAAAGATCTATCAAATTGTGAAACAAAACAAACGAGACGATCAGTTGATTGATAAACAAAGGACTTTTGAGAAAAGAAGCAATCGCTTTTGAATTGAAAATTGAAAAAGAAGAGACGAACCGATGGTTCTAAACATTAAAAAAAAAATTATCAATTGTGAAACAAAACTAACGATTAACTTTCCTTTTCAACTAGCCCTCGAAACAGAAGACAATCGTCTTAGAATTAAAAGTTCAAAATTAGAAAAAAAGACGATCAACTGAGCGAAAACCAAAAGGCTATTTCGAACGGAAATAAAAATTTGAAAGAGAAAATCGAAAGGAAGATCGACCAGTGTGAAACAAAAGACGATCGACTTTGAATGAAGTATTTTGAATGGTTTTTAAAATAAAAAGCAGAAAGCACGAAACGATCAACCAATCGGAAAACAAAAGACAATCGACTGGGAGGCATCAAATTTTAAAAGCTGTGAAGATGTCCTACGGAAAAATGAAAGTATCAAGAAACAAAGGACCGAATTAGTTACGAAACATAAGACTCTTTCATTAAAGAGTATTGATTGTCTTTTGTTTCACTACTAGTGGATCTTTCACTTAAATTTTTTATTTTTTTGGGGCAAGTAGTCTTTTGTTTTTCAATTAATTGATCGTCTCGTTTTATCGATTTTAAACTATTCATTCAAAGACGATTGTCTTTTCCTTCTGGACCGATTAATTTATTTTAATTTTTTATTTTTTAAGCGGTCGATTACCCTGTTTTTTTTTTGACGTTGCAGATTTTATTCAAAGTCGATCGTCATTTGTTTACATTCTTTAACCTAAAAATATTGCTGCATTTTGATTTCTCTTAGTATAATATAGCGTAATATTTTATAATACTGTATTACTGCGTAATATTGTGTAATATTAATGCGTAATATCACGTAATGTTAGATAATATTACGTAATACTCAATAATACTGTATAATATTGGGCATCTCCAAAAATTAAGACTAATTCAGCAAAATTTATGGCATTTAATTTTGTTCCCCAGTGTTATTGTCTTAGTTTGAAAATTAAATTTTACGCCCTTACATCACCGCGCCATTTCGACGATTGCACTATTTAAACAAGTTTGAACGAGATAAGTTCCCACCACCACGTCGCGAATTTGCCTCCTCCGACGTCCGCCGCTTTTAAATGTTTCACAATTTTCTGACGGAACCGTGCTCCACAATAAATTAGCCTGAATTGTGTCGGGGGCAGGTACGGACAGTTTAAAATTTAATTTAGATTTTATGAAGATATCGTAAACAACTGCCGTTGTTATTGCACCTCGTTATAAAGGCGGCCGACGATGTCACGTACACCAGTCGGTACTTGGAAGAGAACGAATGGAATGGACGGAATGAAAATATAGTCAGAATTAAAAGTAATACCTCGCCGATAAAAAGCAAAATTGCGGCCTAATCATTTGGACGAATAGGCGGAAAAGGGGACATGTACGCATCCATGTTTGCTTGGCCACCTACTCGTTATGGTGATCAGAATGGACAAGACCAAGCAGTTACATTACTTTTAATTCTGACTGTACCTACTATTAGAAGTAATGAGACGTCCGTTTTTTATAATCCAATAGTATGCATTTTATGTGCCCCCCCCCTAAAGAATATTCAATATTAAAAAGACATATTCTTGAAGAAAATTTAAATTCAACATTGTTTCTAATATACAGGGTATTATTTAATGATTGCAAAAAAAATTGAAGAGGTGATTCCTGAGCTGGTTTTAAAAAGTTTCTATAAGCAGGTAGCCTAAACTGGTTGGTTCAAAGACAGCTGATGCATGGAAAAATATTTTAATTTATGATATTAAGATACGAGTTCGATTGTTTGAGAACTTAAAAAATCCATGTGTGTGTTGGAAATAATCCTCTTTCGCTTTGACTGACTATTTTGGATTATTTCACGTGCTGCAACTCATTTACTTTATCACCCTGTATATCAGAAAGGAAGCACGTGTTTATAGGACTTTTTTCCTTAAAATCAGTTCAGGAATCAAGCCATTTTTTTCAATTCTTAAATCACGCCCAGTATATAAACCAACCAGTGTTAAATTTAAATCTTGTTCTTTTTTAATTCGATAGAAAACTATTTTTAATATTCTTTGTGCGAGGCAGCTAAAATACATACTGAATTTCCATCGCAAATTTCCCAAAATATTCAATCACGTAAAATACACAAACAAGCGCAGAGCAAAAATTAATTTCCCTAATGAAGTACCGAACAAGGTCCTCATTAAAGCAATAAACAATTCATCGAGTTCCTTTTGAAGTGACATCAAAGAAAATCATCGGCGGATATTTGAAAATGCCCCGCCGTTAATGAAAATGGAGCTCCGAGGGCGGGCGATTCTTTGTAATATTCTAACCTGCATCGAAATCAACTAAAATACGTTTTCGTGTATCGGTGTTGGCAGAAAAAAAAACGTACACTTCAATTTTGTTATACATTTTTATATTTTAGTACAGAATAGATGTCACCATATACATTATACATACAGGGTGACTGTTAATTAACTTGACAAAATGAAGCCACTGAAAGAAGCGATGTCCGAGTGTCATACGCAATTATTTTAGAAATTACTAATAATTATGTCCCGTAAAAGACACAACTCAGATTACCGTTCCGAGCTGTTAAGCGTGTAATAAAACGAATTGAAATGTGTAATGACTTTTTATGTCATTTGCGACGAGTTTTATTCCTGTGTTGCCAGGTCACTTCATAAAAAATTTCCAACGTAGTTCTTCGGGCTTTCCATATTCAATGCACAAGTTCCCATACCATCAATTACTGAAATGAACCGAAGTTTCTAGTTTCATGGCCTCCTTCTCCCTTCACTCTTCAAAAATCAACAAAATAGTAACGTCGAGTTCTCTTTGTGAGGTTATGGTGAAAATCACGTCATTACTCCCTTTTATTTTGAGAAATTTTTAGTATATTTACCTTCAAAATAATTTCTGGCCCGCAAATTCCTATTCCTGGCCTAATTAATTAATTTTATAATTACAAACTTAACCTCAAAGTTGTGACAGTTGTCAAGTGTCAACACTTTCGTCACTGCGTTAAATAGGTATGCACAGAGTAGCTCCAAATTTGAAATCTCACATCAAACCTAGGTTTGAATTTGGTATAAAAGATGGTATACATATTTTAACTTGAAGGCTTCCGCGGCCGTCGTCCATTGTTGAATTCTTGGCTTCCGGTTGGAACCGCGTGTCTCGGACACGCGGTTCCAACCGGAAGCCAAGAATTCAACGATGGTATACATATTTAGAAATAAATTCCTCTTTTTTTCACGTATTCGAAGGTTTCCCGCTTGTCTGGCAACGGTGGGGCGATTGCAGAAAAACAACATCCTACACGTTAACGGCACGCGTGGGACGAAAACCGACTCCTACGTATTAAGTGAACACAAAGGACGTAATCGATACGGACTAAAAATGGAAATTTTACGAAAAAGTTATTTTTTAAATGGCTTCCGGTATTCAAAGCCAAAGGACGCGCGACGTGGGATGGAGAACGCAGTGCCCTCGAGGGCTTACGAAACGTTACACGAAAAACTCATTCCGACTCCGAAAACTTTTTTACCTTAGCCCTCGCATTTACGACAGAAATAACTTTCCAGATTAGATAATTAAATTTATACGAAGTATACGAAATTGTTATAAATTTAAAAGGCGTAGTAGGGGGATGGTTTAATTAGAAATGGCTAAGTTACTTCTCAACTCCTACAGCGTTTTACTTACATTGTAGGCATCTGTTATGTCTCCGCCGTTTTTCGAGTTTCAATGAAACAATTGGTATGTACAGTTGCGAGCAAAGAAAATTTCTTGTCGTTATGTTGGGTTTTTTTTACAATTTTTTTTACTCGCGAGTATGCGTACGCACGTGCTACTTCCTCCTTCCTCTTTTACCTCTTTCTTCTAGACAAGATGATTTTCAGACACTTCCTTATTTATTGTGGCTTCAATTTTAATATCCGTATTGAAATTGGACCCTCGTAAACAGCGAAGTTATTTTTTTCTGTTGCATTATAAATCACAATGGCGGCGACGAACATCCCCGCTTGGGGTGTGGGTGTCACAGTGGAATTTCCAAATGCGCGTCGTATATCAAAGGAAATACGATGACTTATGTATTTACGGCCCGATTCTCACAGACACTGGATATTGTAGTAAGTGCATGATAATGATGCGTTTCATATTCGAATTTCCACCAAAAACAATTTTTTTTGGTGAATTTTGCCCACATTCAAATGAAACTGGCGTGAACAGGAAACAAGCGAAAAGTTCGTTTTCCGTTTCGGAGTAAATTCGTGTAAAACCCCGGAAATTACAGATTAGTTTGTAAATACTAACTAATTTAGGGCTAACTACTTAATATGAATGATTCATCTTTAAATGTGTATTGTGCGTATAGTTTCACAGCGAACCATAAAAACAATTGCTCTTTACACTATGATAGTTGTTGGATAATTTGCAATAGCAAAGCCGATACACCTATTTTATATACAATGTGTAATCGAATAAGTTGATAGACCTATTTTGTAGAGTTCCTCTATACAGTGTGTAATCGAATAAGTTTCATTTAACTGTAACCGCTGTTAGAAAACTGTTAGAAAACTGTTAGAAAAGAAGCGATTTTGTTGAAAGGATGCAGCGGAGGTTTGGCTTGTTCCAGGGGCCACTCACAGCCACACATTATCCAGTGGATGGAAAAAAGCTCAACAAGAATAAGAGGAGGATAGTCCATTTAGAAGACGGCCGACGAGTACGCCTTCGTTGGGATCAGGTTTCGGACTTCTTAATAGAGTATGAAGCATTGTGTAACGAATACTTGTATGGAAGTGTCAAAATTAAAAAGGACAAGGTGTAAATAATAAGAGGACGCTATTATAGGTTAAGTTTGATAATTAGTAGTACATAGTAAATTATTTTTACATAAGTAAGGCTTTAGAGGTTAGATAATTAGAAAATAATGTATTTAAGATACTTACCTATTGTTTAGAGTTAAGTTTGTTCCATTTTTAGTTTGATTTCCATGAAATGTAATCATATCTAAGGTAGACGTTAATTGCCAAAACGTGAAGTTTAGTTACCAACTCAAATCTAGTATATAACTAGATCAGAACGCAGATGTTCCGTTAACCATGACAACGAAAAATATAAACAGAACAAAACCCCATAAAAGGCGAGCGCTCCGCGATTTGCAGGACTTCTGCCTCGACCTCCGCGGGTAACAACTCCTTCCTCGACCTCTGCAGGTAGCACTTCGATAAAACAAGGAAATAAGAAAACCAAAGAACTTTCACTGGATCCTGAATACACTGTATCCTTTTTCCTTCACCAACAACATGGAGGACGCTTCCAAGTATGGCATACGTGACAACATAAACAAAATTTTTATATATATAAACACCGGACAACGGGAGACGTTTAGGTATTGTCGAAGGGCGCCTCTCTCTTGTGAAAGAGTTGAAGCACATGCGTGATCGGCAGTATAGAGCGTCCCCCTTTTAACAACTATACATCTGGTAGGGCAAGAGGCCCACCGAACCTTGTGAAAGGCGAGGTGATTTGGCTGACTTGTGCTAACAGGTGTACAGTTTGGATGGACAGTAACCTGTATCGTCGAAGGGCGCCTCTGTCTTGTGAAAGAATTGAGGCACATGCGTGTCGGCGGCACAGAGCGTTCCCCTTTTACAAATTATACATCTGATAGGGCAAGAGGCCCACCGAACCTTGTCAAAGGCGAGCTGATTTGGCCAACTTGTGCTAACAGGTGTACAGTTTGGACAGACAACAACTTTTTTTGATAAACCCTTTTCTTCATTTCTTTTCCTTACACGCACTGACGCATACACTTTTGGTACTGACACCCCTCTCCCCTCATTTTTCTGTGTTCGTCATTGTATGTGTCCACCATGGGGCCAAAATAAGACACGTGGGTAATTCCGAGCGACCCAAGAAACCCCTGAGACAAAGACAAAAAGAAAGTAGTACACGTACCCACATACATAGAGACAATAATTGACAAAAACAAGAAAAAGGGGCCCCATAATCATAACAATATTTTGGCGCCCAACGTGGGGCGATCATTACAATAATATTGATACCCCAACGTGGGGCGAACACAACAATATTGGCACCGCAACTTGGAGCTCTTAACGATCATTACAATACGTACGTATGGGACAAAAGGTCAATAATAAGAAAAGGGAAATGGTAAACAAAAGGCAATCGATTTAAAAACGACACAAATTTAAACCTTCGCATGAATAAATCAATCTAAAAATAAAACTTGCCATTCTATTGAAACAATAAAAAGAAGAAAAAAAGATTGCTGTGGAAACAAAGGACAATTGATATAAAAGCCAAGTAGCAATTGAAAACTGTGGTTTTTTTTTAATTTAACTTGGAGGCTTCTGCGGCCGTTGTTCATAATTGAATTCAATTGTATTCTTCTTTCGTATATAATTGTCACTCACTCCTACCTCAAGTTTGATATTACCCTGTATGCAATAAAAATAATAAATAGAAATAATGGGTGTTTATTTCAAAAGTTTGATTTTGATTTTTTGATTAAAGAAGGAAAAAGGACTTTGATTTTTTGATTAAAGAAGAGAAAAGGAAGACTTCCAAAACCAATTGGAACCGCGTCATGACGGAACTACTAATTCTCAGAAAAAAATAATAATTGATAGATAAATAAATTTAAAAAAATAATCCAAATCGGAACGACGTAACACGAAAGATAGCGACAATTGCTATAGGCTTAAATGTTCATTGAATTTGGTGAAATTAATTTAAAAAAAAATTGAAACATCTGGGAAAACATGACGTGGCGCCATCTATTGGTAGTTCAAACTTCTAACTCCAAGAAACAAATAATAAAAAGCGACTAGAAAAGAGACGACGCCATCTATTGATAGTTCAAACTATTGACACTAAGAAATAAATAATATGCAGTTGGTTTATAAATAAATTAAAAAAAAATAGTAATCCGAAGCGGAACAATGTGAAACAAAAGACAGCGACAATTAATCTAGACTTAACGTTCACTAAATTTGCCGAAATTAATTAATCAAAAAGTTAAAGAAGCGTCTGAGAAAAAATGGCGTGGCGCCATCTATTGGCAATTCGCACTACTAACTCTGAGAAACAAATAACAAGAAGCGACTAGAAAAGAAATGACCTGACGCCATCTATTGGTAGTTCAAACTATTAGCTCTGAGAAACAAATAATAGTTGATATGTAAATAAATTTAAAAAAATAATAATTCGAAGCGGAACAATGTGAAACAAAAGACGGCGACAATTACTATAGACTTAATGTTGCCGAAATTAATTAATCAAAAAGTTAAAGAAGCATCTGAGAAAAGAGACGTGGCGCCATCTATTGGCAGTTCGCACTACTAACTCAGATTCAGAAATACGGGTGAATTTTAATTTGGAGAAAGGTTACCTGTTTTTTTCTGTCGTATTTATTTTTCGTTTCTATTCAAGTTCGGTATTACCCTGTATACATAAACCCTGTGTACATAAACCTTTAAATACATAAATTAAAAATTTCCAACAAGAAAAATGAAGTACTTATGACGCTCAACGCAAAAAATCAACGAAAACAAAAAGTTGTCGTATTTGAAGCAGCGGAAAAATCTACGTTTACTTTTTACAAAAAACGTTTGAGAAGCACTAGATGCCCCAGCTCAGCGAACTTTACTATTATGTGCAATCAATTGTAGAGCTGTAAACCCGCAGATGTAATACAATAACGGTCGAGGCAGGTTATTTATGAGTTTAGTACGAAAGAATACGGAGATTAGCGTTTAGTGATACGTAAGCAATAAAAAAATAATGATGGAACATTTACTTTCGCTCCAATTCGAATTTTTATTAGTATTTAAGTAATAGAAATGCTCAAAATAATTCTTACGTGAAAATATTAATTTGTTTCCTTAATTAATTAAGGAATTAAATTAAAACAGTAATCATGAATCGTACCTAACAATGAATTAATAAAAGATTAGGTACTAAAAGTACTATTGGAAAATACTCGTCGTCCCTTAATTTATGATTTTATTACTTTATTACGTTCATACTACATAAAATAAAATTCCGAAAGATCGTGCAGATTAACAATACTCATTTCGAGAAATAAACAAATGCGTCGATTGTGTTTAAAGCATTTTCTTTTCTGAGTAGCTATACAGGGCATTCAGTGTTATAATACAAAATAACTAATAATAACATGATATGTTAATACTTTGGTTTTATTGTTGTAAATTGCTACACTTTTATTAAGAATACATAAGCTTGGTTTACAACTAATCAGTTCAGTAATCAATGCGTTATCGAATCGCTTATAGGCAACATTGACCGAGTGACAGTATAAAGTGAAACATGAAATGTTCGTCCCAACTTCAAAGCATAACCGAGATTTACAGCTCAATAAACCACCGTGCGCCGAGTTCGACTTAATTTCGAAAGTCAACAACTAAATCGAATGTGCATTCGAAAGAAGTCGTCGTCGAAGACAAACAATCAAACAACCAAACAAACAACAGCAGCAGGGTAAATAAAACGAATGGATGGCCGGGGTGAATTTAAAGCGTTTTAAAAAAGGCGACCGAATTGGCCTCGGTTTCGGTCGTAATCAAAGTGGAGAGTTCACGTCGATGTGACTGAATTATTGTGAAGAGGGTTCGCGCGCGAGGGGTTGCGGATATGAGTCGGGGGTAACATCTGGATGGATGGATGGAAATGCGATGGAGATGAGAATTTCGTGACACGTTCGCACCTTAAGTGTTACTTTTTTTTCATATCCCCCGAACGTTAGCGTAGCAGTTGGCGTCGAATTCAATTTAGCTAGTTTAGAAACTGCCTGCTTGCTTCTTAGGTTTAATTTTCAGCACAACTTTCTGGGACGAGTAATTTTGTCACGTTTGTCATGGATTTGTTTTATTTGTAATGTTATTGGACGATGTGCAGCATTTGTTTCAAATCTTCAAGTAGCACAATGCTATTTATAATCGTAATGGAAAGAAAAATATACAAGGCTATTGGTAATAGGAGTTTACGATAAAAATAAAGGAAATAAAGGGAACAGAAATCGAAACTAAGGAAGAGAGAGAAAAAAAAAAGAATCCGTTAGTATTAGACACTGGTGAATCCACAAAATAAAGAAAACAGGGAAAGACATTTGGGGCAAATGGATATCACCTAGGGAGGAACGCAAACAATGGATAACCCGAAACCTAAGAAGGCAGAAGGAGAAAAGAGAAAGTAATTTACCTCCAGAATTAACAATGATTTTCATGCTTTCGCTCAAATCGAAAAAAAGACCTGAAATACGAGTAGTATAACGAAAAGAAATTAAGTTTATTTCTGGAATTGGAATACTGAAAGGAATAATGGCCGTTTGTTGTTTTGCTAGATTGGTTTATCCTTGGCTCTTCCTTCAATTCGAACCACCAGCTATTTCTCCCAAGGGACTTGTTATTGTGTAATTAAGTCAAGCATCCTCGCCCGGCCTACGTAAGCGGAGTCAATCATGTAACTTTAGATTAATAAAGCTCGTGGTGTACAGTGAAATGCAAAAGTTATGTAACGTCTCTTCAATAGCAAGTTAAATTTCGCTCTAATCCCTTCTGACCACCATTACGAGCAGGCGGAGAGTAGTGCATTGCTCCGAAATAAAATTCGGCGAGTGTTTGTTTTTATATGTATATGGAGGTTTGGAGAAAACTTCAGAGACATCATCGATGGTACTGGTAAACGGCGGGTCAGTCAGGACATGCGTAGTCTAGTATCCGCAACGAGATCAGATACCCACACGCTGTTTGCCCATAAAACTAACTTGTCTAGCTACCCTATCCCACTTATGTGGGTAACAGATGCTGGGGTTGGTATGTGGTAGAGACCCGCGTAAGCGATCTCGACGGTTACTTATCAATCGTAGCGGGAGGAACCCTCCTGACATGAGTTCTAAGGGGAGGGGGAGCTCACCGGTTGGCTTCCGGTGCCCCTTCGTAGGTATCGGCCTTTTTAGGGGCAATGCCATCGCTGGAGGATAGAGCGGTAGATACTCCTTGAGAGTAACAACAATGAAACGGTTGTCCCTACATACATACATCAACGATGGTAATCCAAGTCTGTTGGATTTATCCAACTGTAGCCTTTCTACTAAAGATCACCAGCACAGGCGTTTACAAACTAAAACTCATTTATCCTCTGTTTTTCTTCCTTTGTTTTGGTCTTAATGATCTCTCTTAGCAAATCCTTCCAAAAGGGTCCATTGCAAAATCTTCCACTGTTCCTCGCTCTCTAGTATGAGATCTGCCGCATCTCCTGTTTGCGTCATCTCTCTGCTCTATCTACCTTGAACAGCCGAAGATCGTGTGCCTCTATCACCACAATACCAGCAGACTTCGCTAAGACATTTCTTGATATTGTAAAGGTGCGTTCCGAAGGCTCTATGGACCGTGATCGCTTGAGTTGTGAAGTGGTCGAGTTTGCCATGCTTTCTGTTGTACCATTTCCTAATATCCTTTATGAGGATCTTTGCCCAGCCTCGATAGTTTTCTCAATATGACTGTCATTTCTCTAACAGGTTTTCTCCATCATCCTTCTAGGTATACGCTCTGTGTCTCTCCTTCACTACCAATTTGAGGAGTGGCATGACCGCCAGTGTTAGAATAGCTTCAGCGCTCACCATCCTGTATGCAAGATGTGGGGCCGCATTTAGGATGGTCGGAAAGACGAGTCCGTCTAGGACTTTCCTCTTCTTTGACCTTTGGCATTAACCTGGCCAGAGTTGTCGCAGTTTTATTAGCCTTTTTTCCGCGTACGCAGTCATCCTGAGGTCCTTATCGAGGTGTACTCCTAGATACTTCAGGGTGATACTCTTCAGCTTTCGCGGTCCTACTAAAATAGTCATTTCCGTTTTTGTCGAGGCTAGTTTTAATTCGTGCGTGTCAAGCCAATTTTGTATCTCTACTATGGAGGACTTGGTTCTTTCTTCCAGGGAGGTGGTCATTGTGGCCGTCACGATCAAGGCCAGGTCGTCCGCGTATGCGTATGCCTTCCCCGAGCTGTTCGTTTTGCAACCCGTTATACAAAATATTTCATAGAGTCGGTCCCAGGACCGAACCTTGGGGCATGCCGCAAGTGGTTTGCTTCCCTGCGCCCGTCTACGTTACTGTGTATCTGCCCTTCAGGTATTATTGAATTACATTAATCAGATATTTGCTGATTCCCATGGTATTCAGCTCCTGAATGATGAGTTTCCATGAAGCTATGCCACCATAAACAGAATAGGCCGCTTTTCGAATATTGTCCACGACCTTGTTCACCATATCCAACGCGTCCATTGTAGACCTTTCTTAAAACCATACTGATTGTCGTGTATTAGGTCTTTCTCCATCAGATCTTCTGTTAGACGCTCTTTAATGAACGTTTCAAATGCTTTGGCACTTACGTCTAGGTCTACACGTGTGTTCATGTTGATATGACTTTTCAGGCTTTTCTATCAATGGCAGTAGTGATTCCTTCCAGACTTTCGGGGAAGTGCCTTCTTTCAAGCAGATGTTCATGACTTGCAAGGAAATTTCTTCGTTTGTCCTTCGCACTGCTTTCACCACTTCCGTCGGTATTCTGTCCGGCCCTGGCGACTTCCCTCTTTTAATGTGTTTCAATGAGTATTCCAGCTCGGTCTTAGTGAATGCCATAATTTCGTTTTCCTTCGTCTCCACGCTTGGCTATGTACTACTCGTAGTAGCAGTCGGAAGAGATTTGACCACAATTTAACATTACTTTTTTCCGCGTCACACATCCAAATTATCAATGGAGGGTTAGAAGAAACAAAAGACGATGATTCCGTAACAAATGTCTAGGATCTTGGAGGACGTATCACCGGCAGAGGAGCGACTGATGTCTGAGGACGTCTTCAAGATGTTCAGGGTTCTTGCAATGCTTCTTACTAATTCTTAAGCGGTTGGTTTCGTCAGCGTTGATGGAGTGTGAGTGGTTACTTGACAAAATGCTACGCAAGCAGTGGTGTATATTTGGTGTATATAAGCTCGGTCGACCCAAGGTAATGAAAAATGCTCTTGACAATGGCTGCATAAGAACCTTGTGATGATTACCCTTGATAATAGCTGCACAAGAAGCTTATGGTGATTGCTCTTAACCATGACCGTACAAGAGGCTTTGGTGATAGTCCTTAATCATGACCGTACAAGAGGCTTGGTGGTTGCTTTTAACCATGATCGTACAAGAGGCTTTGGTGATTGCTCTTGATAATGGCTGTATAAGAGGTTTTGGTGAATTTCTCGACAATGGCTGCTCCTACTTTACCTGGTTTCCAAAATGTGCAAATTAAGATCATCTTGTTGTCCGGATAACTCAAAGAGATGGGTCAAGGTTGTTACGTAACCCCAAAGTAAAGATAAAAATAAAGTAAAACTAAATCAAATACAAGTTACCAGTATTGCAGACTTGTCTTGATTGAAGTAAAAAGAAATGCATCACGTAAAAGCAATATAAATTAAACCAAACGCGTTTAAATGTTCAACTAGGTAAACAAGTGATTAACAGCAAGTCAAATAGAATTGACTCACGAAGCACGGATCCATCTTTCGTTTACGTAGACAAAGATAATACAGAAAGAAGAATCATTTAAATTAAGTTAACGCAATCATTGCGTTTTAAAACAACAATAAACAAAAGAAAGCTGTCAGGACGAGGTCGGTAACCAACGAGAGTCGAAATTTGACGGAGGGGGTAACCAACGAAAGTCGAAATTCGACGGAGGGGGTGTGATCTCAATATATTCGTTACTGTTCAAAACGACCTCTCCCGTTAGCGTGGTCCACTAACGGTGGACGAGTTCAAATCCGAACGGTCGGAGGAAGATGGCGGCGATGTGACCCTCGTCTGCTAATGTAATCTGACAGTTTCTCTAAACAATGGTTGTCCACAGAAAGGTAGAATAGACAAGGAGGGTAAAAATAAAGCCTATGTAGCAAATATGATTTAGTTGTCGCTTTAGTTGTGGCTTCGAAAACCGTAACAAACAGCTTTTAAGGATGCATGGAGTGACAACTTAAAGATCTGGTAACTTAATTCACAAAAGGAAGTCACATGCACAACTAAACGATCTGCACCCCGTGCTATCAGACAAAATACTGGCGGTAACTGCATAACTGCCGCCGCGCAGCGGGGTCGACGGGCAAACAAAAGAAGGTGGTTGTTAAAAGAAGGGGGTTTTTAAAAGAAGACAGTCGAATTGCACCGAGAAATGAGTGAAATGGAACATCTCCGTGAGGTGGAAGTGATTGCATTTATTTGGTTGCGAAATATCTTGAAATCTGATGAAATGCATGTACGCACATAACGACTGTTTGAGTTCTCACATAATACAAGGTGACTCGAAATATTTTAAATTAATATTATGAATATTCCCACCCTAACACTACTCAAGAGACACTGGGCTAGTACGGCTAGTGTCCTCGCTTTTTCGCAGTGAGGATGAAGTTACTCTGCTTCATTGGTTTGAATGTGTAATCGAATGCGGTTTTGCTTTAATTCGTCAAGGGGCAGTCTAAGTTTTGTTTATTTTGACAATTGTCATCGCAATTCTCTTAATTCTCTTACGTAGGTATCCACGTGACGTTTGGCCTGACACTGCCTGACGTTTCTCGATCTCTGTCATTTTGACGTTTCTATATTCAATTGCTCATTGATAATATGATATTTTACAGCTGTTATATAAATTTCAGAGTGTGGTTATTAGAATATATTGTAAGTTAAGAAATGTAAGCTTAAAATTGATTAAAATCGATAAACATGATCGTTTCCTGGAGCACATTTAGTCTTTAAATTAATGATTACCCTTAGGAATAGGTCACCTCTGTCACAAAATGACAAACAAGCCCGTACCACTCGAAACTAACCCTCCTTGCAAACTTCCCACCTAACGAAATTCACTTCGTTTTTCATTCGACGCAATGAAATTATCAAGAGGAGGCGAACGAAATTAGTCCTGAATGAAAACTCGAGGCTTAACTTTTCCTCTCCCCCGGCGGCGCGCGGTGGAAAACAAATTGGATTTTTCGGCGCGCGTATTATCACGAAATAAAATTATTTAAAGAAAAAGTTTTTCTTTTTTTTTTGGTCCATATCGCAGCGTCTGCCGAGTAATATATGGGCAAATGAAATTCCTCGGGAAGGTTTTGAGGGTAACAGTCCGTGGATGGAACAGCTTGGGGTCGTCATGGCAACCGCCGTCTTGCCACCTCTAGATTAAAGGCGGCTTTCACCCGTACATCATGTCCTTAACGACCTAAATTGCTTTATTCTGGACGATTTTTTTTTTATAACGAACGAAGTTAAGCGAAAATGTAGTTCAGCGCGGTTTACTTTTTTATTTCGGAAGGAGGGTGAAATACGAGATTTTCAGGATTTATTTAATGTCGCCGGGGGAATACCCCATGACATGTTAGCAAAATCATAAATAAAACAAAGCAGAATTTTTTAAGTCCTTACGAAATTTAAAATTGAAACTCGTTTTGGCTTATCCTTTGTTAATCACACTTTTACAATGAGTAATAAATAGTAAACCATTATATTACCGACCCCAGTGTTGCCAACTTTGTCTACAGAATTATAAAATAGGTAACCCAATCTACTTCTGACATTGAAGTTATTTCTAAATTGATTGATGGGTTGCCTATTCTTAAATATTCATACGTCACGTTTGAAAATGGGCAGCCTACTTTTGGCCAACTATATTTCTTTCGTTTCTTTTCTTTTTTTTTCTCTACAAAATATATAAAGTAAGATATGAAAATGTTCAATACGAATAAGTATATATAAAATATTTATAGAAGAAATGCGTTTAAATAAGTCAACAAGCAGGCAGGGTGCAAGTTTTTATCTGGGCTTCCTTTTCCCCTGTGGAGCAACCACCCGAGACGCAGTGTCTCCAGCGGGTGATCTTCCCTATGCCGCACGTAACACTGCAGGCCGACCACTTGCTCCACTGATCCCATATTTTCGGCCCTTTGTTCTCCGCCTTGCTCTCCCTTCTTTTGTCTTTGCCTGAAAAATCACGGCGCCGTTTTAATAATTAAGCGGAGATAATTAGCACTAATTAACGCGCACCGAGAACCCCCCCCCCTACCCCGAAAATCATAAAAGTCTTTAGCGCTCGTGTGTTTGACGGGCTTTGAAGGGCTGCCTTTTGGCTTTGACGCGGTGGAAGGTCGAGATGGGCGAAGTTTCGTCTGGTTAAGGGTGCCCGGCGATCCTCAAGGGAGTGAAGTTATGGAATTAAATTGTTTTGCTCATGCGTTATTGATTAATTTAAAATCCAGGACTGTACTAGGGTTTCTAATTTTGATTGACGTTTAACTTGTATGATGGAGGTTTGGAAGTCATAGACATTTCTTTTTTTACTAAAACTTCGAAATATTTTTAATTTAAATCCACTGTGGTACTTTATCAGCCTACAAAATTCAAAAGACTGCCATCTATGCAAACTTCCACTAACTAAAGCCATTAAGCGCCAAATTTAATCGAATTTTCCCCTCTTTTGGTAAGACGCTTTGATAAATTCTTCCTTACCAGCCACATTCATGTCATCATCAGTTTCTTCGTCATCTTCGTATTCGTCCTCATCTTCCTCACTAGTTTTTTCTTTCTTTTTCACTTTGTCTTCTCCTACAAATCTGATGTTGTTCCCCTTTACGCTGTCACTTGCCGAATTTTTGCCTTCCACTGTTTCTTCAGCTTCTTGACTTACTATCAGCAAGAAAGCAAGGAAGAATAAACTCATTCCGAGGATAAACGACGTCATTTTTTGATTGATTGATTAATTGATTGACACGTATCAACTGTCAGCTATTTATAGATGATAAGAAAATATTTGGGCATTCATTCTTCTATTACAATGATTAACGTTACAGTATAGTATTCTAATTTGCAATTACAAATGAATATCTGAATATCGTATAAGACGTTGCATTTGAATGACATAAACCTCGGAGCTGAACGTAAACCCCGAAACTGGAGAGATCCGGCTCTCGATGGAATATCAGTCAGATTACGCTTCCTTTAGAATTTCAAGTAGAAATCGAGACGATGAAAGCGAAGCACCACTCTTATCTATTCTCGCCCTAATGGATCTTCTGTCGGGGTACCTATACGAGCGCCCTTGGCGCAACGCGAATATCTACGCAATTTGTGCTTGCACCGGAAAGAAGAACCCGGAGCAACTGTTTATTTCGATGGTTTTCTAGAGAAAAGTATTCTCTCCGGCTGTGTCTTGTTATTTTTGTTTTTAAATTAAAAAAAAAAAGAATAACACGAGCTCCTTGTTTCAGGTACCGTTCTCATCCATCATGAATCAATACACGAGATCTAACATGGAACATATGGGTAAGTTGTTTTCATTTGTCACGTGTAGGATTGTTTTAATTTTATTATTTTTTATAACTAATTAACTCAGCAGTTAATAAAATTGCGTCTTTCTACGTCCGAAAATCGCTAAAGTAAGCGATAATATCTACCCATCTGGCAACATTGTATGATAAATTGATTTCAAGACTAACAAATGAACTGTCAAAGTGACAACTAACCTATAAGGTTTTTAATTGTCAAATTAATTTTTATTAAATTAAATCCAACTGCTTTACGCTAAAAATCTCAGGCCATCACTCTGACTAAAAACTTTGTTGTGGAATAAATTGTGCAAAATTCATGCACTTGGCAACACTGGATTCTAACTGAATTGATTTGATAACCGCCTTCTGAACTGTGAAAGTGACAACCAAATTAATTTAACTTGAAAGCTTCCGCGGCCGTCGCGTTGTCCATGATTGACTTATATTCTGACTGGAACTGAGTCCGTTATGTCTTCTATTGCCGACGTTTCGTTCTCCTTTGCAGAGGAACTTCCTCAGGGCTGCTGCAACTGCTACTGGTGGTGTTTCTGCTGTTTCTCGTTAGTCGTTGAAACGAAACGTCGGCAGTAGAAGACATCAACGTGACGCGGTTCCAACCGGAAGCCATTCAATCATGACATCCAAACAGCAATGAACTAAATCAAACAGGACCGCATTAAGGTCACGGTAGCTCTCAGGACGATATAAATAAAAAATTGTTGAACAAGTTTTTAATGGTTGTGCCTCTCGCAGATTTAAAAACGCTTGAAATGTCAGCGTTTCATCGTAAGTTGACATTAAAATAAATAATTTATGACAGAATAATAAATTATTTATCGCTGTCAATTGATAAAGAAACATAAAAAGATGAAATAAATTTGTGGTTTGGTTAACACGGGATCTCCCTGTAACTGTCAGAGATAAGTAATATAAATCGTTAACATAAAGAAAGAAATGGTGGCGCCATCTATGTACAAGTCCGACAATGTTTTTGAGATGTCAAATTTAAAACGAGAAACATCGTCGTAAAACATTAATTTAAAAAAATGTAGACGTTTGTTTGAATGCTTCTCAGAAAGGAGTTCATCGACTGTCATACATGGTTATTTAAATGTTTGACGATGTTTAACTAGGAGCTCAGAGACCATCAAGCATGATTGTTCGAAAGCTTGTCAGGAAGGAGTTATTAGACGATCGATGACGTTTTTGTTTTCACAAATCTGTCTGAAAATGATGATTATGAAACACTTGCAATGTTTTTTTTTTAAATCAGCTATACCTGTTGCTGGTTTGATTAATACAGAATGATTCTGTAGCTGTCAGAAACTACTAATTTGAGTTTTCACTTTGTTTTAAAATGTGAAAAGCTTGTATAATTTACACATTAGGAAAATTAAAGAAAAACGGGCAATAGTAACAAATTAATCACATTGTATGCTGATTATTTTTTTGTAAACATCTCATTATTTAATAATTCTATAATAATTAAGAAAAGGTGGCGCCATCTATGTACAAACCTGACAAGGTGACCAATTTAAAACGAGAAAACTTGACGTAAAAAATTCAGGCGTTTGAGTGCTTTTTACTCCTCAAAACATTCAACTGAAGTAAATAAAAGTGCCGCATTAAGATTTAGATAAACAACCGTAAAGTTATTTAGAAATTTCAAAATTTGTTGTCAGTAGGCGTTCGCGGAAAGTCTAAATAATCACTAAAAGTCACTAAAACAGAAAATGATTCACCAAGAAAAAATCTCTAGAAACAGATACCGAAAAAATCCAATTGTTTTCACTTTTCTGAATGTATTAAACATTCAACTTAAGCGAATTACAATTGGCAACACTGGTCTCGTCATAAAATTACAAAAGACAACACGAGTTGATGGTTTTTGTTAAAAACATAAACAAAAGACGATCGATTGTTTAACAAATACAAGAAACAAAAAAATGGTCGACGATTTGGATACAAAAAAAACTTACAACAATCAAATTAAGAACGATCACAAAAGACGTTCGAATTTCGACTTTTTTTTCATTAAAAATATAACAAAACACAATCAACTGTGATATCAATTTAGAATTATCGCGCTTTTTTCCTCCAAAGAACGCAAAAAATAAATTGAGAAACACAAGATATGATCGACGGTAAATAAGAAAACCTACGCTTGTTTTTTTTTTTTTATTCAAAAAAGGACAGGGATTGATTGGTCATTATTCATTTTGTCTTCGTTTTCTGAAAATTGCAAAAAACAATGTTTTTCCATCGCTATTAAATACTTTGCATGGTTAAAATGATTTTCAAATTAAATCCTCAGATTTGTCACTAAATGACAAATCATGAAATCATACAATTTTCGACATGTCTAGTCTAGACAGAACTAGTGACGAAATCACCAAATTGGCAACATTGTCCTCGAACATCCTCTCGACAGCTATTCAGTTGTTGTTATATTTTAATTGTCAAAATTGACATTGACATTTAACTAAACTAAATCGAACAAGGCCGAGCATTATGATTCCAACAAATGAAGTCTAGAAAATCACAACTAGGAAATAATTGTTTTATAACGAAGCTTATTATAGAATAAAGAAATCGTTCAATTTCCACCTAAAACTCCTTTTGTTTCGAAAACGCAAGAAAGTTCCTCACACCTTGCAACATTGCATTTAACAAGGATGCGTTTTGTGAACGGCCAATTTACACAAAATCATCAAATCAGTGATAGAACTAAAGCATGTGACCAATCAGCTATTTGAAAAATTGGTTCGCGTGGCTTAACCTGTGCAACATGACCGTTCACAAAATTTAACTGTCAAAGTGACAACTAATCTATACAGGAGTTTCTTGATTGTCAACTTTCGCAGATATTAAACTAAGCCAAATAGGAGTAGTAATTATTTTATAACGAAGTTTATTACAAAATAGAGAAATCGTATAGCAGAGTGACAACTACCTATAAATTTCTTCATTGTTAAAATTGACAGGTGACAGCTAACAATGAGCTTCTTCACTGTCAAAATTGACAGTTGCTTAACTGAACTATACCGAATAGCCTTTAGCTGACTCTTCAAAATTTAACCGTCAAAGTGACAACTAACCTTTAAATTTAAATCGACCAGGTCCGCCTTAAGATTGCAATAAATTTGAGAGCGTCATAACTAAAAAATTGTTTTATAACGCAACGCTGTTTATTACTAAATAAGAATAAGCACCTGGCAACACTGCAGAGCGATCTGCAATAATTTCTAGAGTTGTACCTCAAACTGCTTGTCTTTTCATAAACGGCAAATAACGTTCACAAAAAAATTGTTATGAAATCATTTGGCAGACAAAAAATAACAATAAAAACATATTTTTTTGTTGTCCTAACTCAATTTAAACTATTTCGGAGCATATTGTGCTTTAGCTTCGTAACAATATAAAATTCATTTCGTTACAATTTTTTTTTATTATTAAAAACGTGTTTCATTGATTACAATTGAATGCTTAATCAACTGTAATTTACTTCGGGTGGAAAAACTGAAATGTGCACGCCACCTACTTCGAGAAAGTTGTATCACCGCAATGCCAACGCACGGCTGAAATGCTGAAACCACTGAAACGTAGAAGTTACAGGCAACCTCACTGACAATGAGACTCACGGAGCCGTTGTGGTTGACGCAGCCGTTCGGAAATAAATTGAATCGCCTAAATAAATTAAATTAAAAAATATATCCCACTCCTGAATGTGCCAAAGCCATTTTCTCTACCTGTTACTTCAGTCATTATTATTATTATTATTATTATATTATTATTATTTAATATAAAAAAAAAATCTTGAACGAATATAAACATCATTTTTTATTAAAAGAAACTAATTTCCAGGCTTGTTCGTTCAAATTTCAACAAACTTTAATACCGATTGTTGAGAAGAAAAAAATTTGTGATACAAGGAGGACATGAAAATTAAAACGCATGTCGTAAACTGCAATGATATGCGTTCAAGATCGTGGGATTTTCTTCTAAATTCTTTTAATATAAATACGAGGAAAATGACTTTTTATTTGAAATATTACAAAAGTAAGATTCAACTTAACGAAGGTTTTTTGTACGAAAGCATATAAAGTACCTTACAAACTTTATTAACAGATTAGTCAACCTAACAAGCTGTCAGATAAATTACAGTAATCTCAGACAAATGTTTTGTCTTCCACGGCCTACTCTTATCAATAATTCCTCAGGAAATTTTCCTGAACTCGGTAGGTATTTCAGTCAGTACTCTCTTTTTCTACTTCCTTTCGCAGAATTTAGGAACTAAGCGGCATCGTCTCTACTTTAAAGTCTATAAATAAAATAGTATTTAAACAAATGGTAGAAATTGTAACTCTTGTTTTTAATTTATAGTTATTGAACGAGGACGACGATTCCTTGCATTTGTTTAAATCCAACCTATGAACATAAAGTATCAAGCGATCGTTTAAATTTATATTTAAAGTAGGCGGGATTTTTTTTAACACAGTTTGCGCCCTTGTCAATCAACTCGCTGTGTCAGTTAGAGGTTATGTAAATATTTTGACGTTCTCATGTTTAATTATTTTAGATTTAGAGAGAATAATGCAGTTTTAGTGAAAATCATAGCAAATGTTCAAAGTGTGTGCCCCCAGCGATTAATTAAACACTTTGAAGCGCCACTTTGACAATGCAAATTCAAATTAAACTGTCAACAGTTAGTGTTGCCAACCTAATTTAAAATTCATGGCATACTCTAATTATAAATTTAAATGATCGCGTGGTATATACAAAGGACCATTAAAGAGAAAATGTACAACATCATAAGTATGAGTACTACTTAAAAACAGGAATATTACTCATAAAAAATATTTTGTACAAAAACTGCATTATCAGTTATTTTCAATGTAGTAAATATAAGTTATGTAGTTTCTTCAAAAATCACATAACCTCAATTTCATCCACTTTTTTGTTTTCTCGTTTTTTCTTAGCCATTCATGTTTATGTAGTTTTTTTGGTATGTAAATTCAAAAATCACATAACCTTAAATCTCGTCTATATTGTTTTGTTTCCGAGTTTTTTTCTTAGCCAATCATCTTTTGTTTTAGCTTCGCCAGTTGATCATGTGCTAATTTGTTTCATTGTTTTTTTTTCTTATTTTTGAAAATCGCCGTCCACCTCCCTTGTGCTGTTTTTCTACGTCGTGTTTGTTTTCGCTTACGTCTTCTGTAAAAATTGTCTGCCTCTGGTTGATCGTCTTTTGTTTCCGTAAACATCTTGCATCTTGCATGTTGCATCTTTTGTTTCAGCTTCACCAATAATTATATTCCAATTTGTTCGTTTTTTTCAATCGTCTTTCATTGATCTACATTTGCCTGATCGTGTTTTGTTTCGTATACAATTTTCATTTGTTTTACTCACCTGTTTTTTGCAAATCGTCTTCGTTCATTGATCTTCATGGTCTAAATGTCTTGTTTTTGACTTTCTCTGCCTCTGGCTGATCGTTTCTTGTTTCCTTAAACAATGGATTTGTTACCTGTTGCGTCTTTCATTTGCTTGATCGTGTTTTGTTTCATGTGCGATTTTCATTTGCCTTTCTCTGGTTGATTGTCTTTTGTTTTATTGAACAATTGATTTGATACCTGTTAATCTTTTCGATGGTTTTCCTTTGTTTTAACTTTCCCAATTAATTATATTTCAGTTCGTTCGTTTTACTTAATTTTTTAATTTTTTTTTTAATTTTTCGATTTTTGCGTGATTGTGTTTTTTTCTATCGTTCGAAGTTGATTTGCACAAACGATTTTCGTTTGTTTTAGCGTCGTAATTATTAGTTTTATTCTAAGATGCTTCAATTTGTTTTAAATCATCTTCCATTGATATACATTTGTCTGAACGTCTTTTGTTTTCGCTTTTTTAGTTATTCGACTTTTTGCGTGATTACCTTTTGTTTCATTACCGATCTTGATTTGATTTAGCTTCGCCAATTTGTTTTGATTTTCTTTTTTTTTGTAAATCGTCTTTAATCATTGACCTTCAGTGTCTGATTGTCTTTTGTTTTTTGACTTTCTGCTTTCTACATCGAACTTGTTTTCACTTACATCATGTAAATTTTGCTTTTCTGGTTGTTTTATTAAACAATTGATTTTATTATCGCCTCTTATTTTTAATCTCCTTTAATTTTACGGCTTTTGCGTGATTGAGTTTTGTTTCCATCATTTGAAGTTGATTTCCGTAGACGATTTTCATTTGTTTTAGCTTCGCAATTATTAGTTTTATTCTAATATGCTTCGATTTATTTTAATCGTCTTTCATTGATCTACATTTGCCTGATCGTCTTTTGTTTTCGCTTTTTTAGTTATTCGACTTTTTGTGTGATTGCCTTCATTTCATATCCTCCTCAGATTTTCATTTGTTTTAGCTTTGCCGATTTGTTTCGATTTTTTGTTTTTTTTTTTTTTGTAAATCGTCTTCGATCATTGATTTTGATTGTCTTTTGTTTTTTGACTTTCTGCTTTTCTAAGTACATCGGGTTTGTTTTCGCTTACGTCTTCCGTAAAAAATGTCTACCTGGCTGATCGTCTTTTGTTTTCTCAAACAACCTGTTGATTGGTTTTCCTTTTCGTTATTTTAAATCGTCTTTCATCGATCTTTATTATCTGATAGTCTTTTATTTTTCTTTTTCTTTAGTTTTTCGATTTTTACGTGATTGTCTTTTGTTTCCAGCGTTCGAAGTTCATTCTCACAGACGATTTTCGTCTTCGCAATTATTCATGTCATTCTCATACGCTTCAATTTTTTTTTCATCATCTTTTTAATTTGTCTGTTCGTCTTTTGTTTTTGCTTCTTCAGTCATTCGACTTTTTACAAGATCACCCTTTATTTCATATCCGATTTTCTTTTGTTTTAGCTTCGCCGATTTATTTCGATTTTTTTTTTTGTAAATCGTCTTTCTTTGATCATAGATCTTCATTGTCTGATTGACTTTTACTTTTTGGCTTTTTGCGTAATTACCTCTTGTTCCTACTGCTCGTTAAAAATTTTTATTTTCATATTTTTGATTTAATTTCCTTTTTTTCTTTTGCCTGTACCTCTTATTGTACTTTGAAATTGGTCGCTCTGAATTAAGAAACGGGCAAATAAAATTTTTAAAGCGCCATCTATGAAAGCTTCCAGGAACTATTTATACATTATCATCATTAGTTAAGAAGACAACTACGAATTCCTTGTTATTCAGAAAAATACATAAAAAATGTGGTATTGTTGTGATTGCTTCCAAACTAAACTCGAATTGGGAGGAAATAGCAAAAAAAAATACAAAAAAGAAGATGGTCATACTATTATTCAGACTTTTCGGTGAATAATAATAATAATATACAAAATCACGTCCATAAGAAAGTGAGCCAGAATCACCACAGCACGTTTATACTCACCTCCCTTTCCATTTATCCCCACTCCATGGTAATTTTATATTATCTACATAACGTAATAATGAATTTACTGTCGTTTTCCATTCTTTTCCTGAATCATAATTTATTCGTTTGTTTTTCCTGCTAACGAACCGCGCGGCCCACACAGAAAATTAACCCCTCCACAAAAGCCAGCTTCGAGGCGACTCTTCAATTAATGGAAAGCCGAACTTTTCCAAAAGCCCCATAAATCAATGGGGCAATTAAAGCCGCCGGCCGAGTCGAAAAGCGCCGCGGCCAAGCCAGTGCACCTATTAATAAGTATCATGATTTAATCCTGCAGGACTTAATCGTTCAAATGGGCAAGCAGATGATTCCTCTTGCTGCTAACATACAACAAGAACATGCGCAAAGCCTTCTGTCACGCTGCACACAGTGGTCCAGGCCAGTGACGCGCGATTTCGGTATTGCACGCGGATGGAAAGCATGTCCGTATTGATTCCATCTCGTCTTTGCACAATTTTTTCGCAATTCATTTGATTTCGCGGCAAAAAAAAAACCGGACTGAAAGTGACGGACTTTTAATCTGCTGAGAATTGAGAGGACGTCCACACAATGTAACGTATACCAATTTTTTAAAGATGATTTGTTGTCGGACTGGCATGTTTTATTTATAAGCTTATAACGCTTGTATATAGAGCAATCCATCAAAAACCTGATGGGGCTCCTTTCCTGCTTTCTTTATATGAAGATGAGAGTAACGGAAAAAAATAGAGTTATTTATTCATGTCCCTTTTTGGGGACGTTCATTTTATGAAAGTTCAAAAACGCTTTATGTACTGCAGGTCCCGAAGGCCTTCCTCCATTTTTCTCTTTCTTTAATAAATCCAAATCCTTCTTTTTTGTTTTGACCCTCTTCACCTTCTTCTTTTGGCTTCTCCTTATAAAAATAATTTTGTAAGTCTCCGGTCTTTAATAAATCGAAATCGCCTTTTATTGCTTTAATCCTCTTCCTCCTTCTTTAAACAATTTTATAAGCTTTCAGTCTTGAATAAATCGAAATCCTTTTTGTTACTTTGATCCTCTTTCTTGTCTTTTTTTTTATTTCACCTTTTAAAAACAGTTTTGTAAATCTTGCTTGCATTGCTTTTCTTCTTCTTCTTTTGGTTTTTGGTTCTAAGAACAATTTTCTGAATATTCAATCGTTAGTAAATCGAAATCTCTTTCTACTTTCTTCTTCTTTTGGTTCGCAATTATTAATTTGATTCTAATATGCTTCAATTTGTTTCATTGATCTTCATTTGTCTGATCGTCTTTTGTTTTCGCTTTTTTAGTTATTCGACTTTTTGTGTGATAACCTTTTGTTTCATTTCCGATCTTCATTTGATTTAACTTCGCCGATTTGTTTTGATTTTCTTTTTATTTGTAAATCGTCTCTAATCATTGACCTTCATTGTCTGATTGTCTTTTGTTTTTTGACTTTCTGCTTTTCTACGTCGAACTTGTTTTCACTTACTTCTTGTAAATTTTGCTTTTCTGGTTGATTAGGTTTGAAATAATTAATGTAATTCAGATCATGTAAAATTTTAAAAGTCGTTCTTTTGTTTTATTAAACACTTGATTTTAATATCGCCTCTTATTTTTCATTTTCTTTAATTTTTCGGCTTTTGAGTGATTGAGTTTTGTTTTCATCGTTCGAAGTTGGTTTCCGCAGACGATTTTCATTTGTTTTAGCTTCACAATTATTAGTTTTATTCTAATATGCTTCAATTTATTTTAATTGTCTTTCATTGATCTACATTTGCCTGATCGTCTTTTGTTTTCGCTTCTTTAGTTATTCGACTTTTTGCCTTGATTGCCTTCATTTCATATCCGACTCAGATTTTCATTTGTTTTAGTTTTGCCGATTTGTTTCGATTTTTTGTTTTTGTTTTTTTAAATCGTTTTCTATCATTGATCTTGGTCGTCTTTTGTTTTTTAACTTTCTGCTTTTCTAAGTACATCGGATTTGTTTTTTCTGATTTTTGTCTTTTGTTTTTTCTGATTTTTGTAAATCTTCAGTTTATTATAAATTGAAATCCTTTCTATGGCTTGCATTATTTTTCTTCTTCTTCTTTTGGTTCTAAAAACAATTTTCTGAATATTCAATCGTTAGTAAATCGAAATCTCTTTCTACTTTCTTCTTTTTTTGGTTCGGCCTTCTATGAAATCTTCGGTCTTTAACAGATCCTTCTTTTATATTGTTTTGGTTCTCTTTCTGTTCCTTTTTTTTTGATTTTTCCTTCAAAAAACAATTTTATAAGTCTTCCGTCTTTAATATCTAAATCCCTTTTTCTTGCTCTGCTCCTCTTCCTCTTTCTTCTTTTTTATTTCTCCTTCTATAAACAATTTTATAGGCTTTCAGTCTTTAGCAAATCGAAAGTTCATTTTCTTTCTTTATTTTCTTCTGGTTCTTCCTTCTAAAAACAGTTTTGTAAATCTTCAGTTTGTAATAAATAGAAATCCTTTCCTTCTTCTTCTTTTTATTTTTCCCCCTGAAAACATGTTTTTGTCTTCAGTCTTTGGTAAATCGAAAACCTTTTTTTATTGATTGATTCTCTTCCTTCTTCTGCTTCTTTTGATTCATCCTTCTATGAAGTCTTCGGTCTTTAACAAATCCTTCTTTTTTATTGCTTTGATCCTCTTGCTTCTCCTTTTGATTTTTCTTTCTTATACAATTTTGTACGTCTTCGGTCCTTAATAAATCGAAATTTTTTATTCCTTTGATCCTCTTTCTTCTTATTTTTTGGTTCCTCCTTCCATAAGCGATTTTTTTAATCTTTTTTCTTCTTTTTTTTACTTTTCCTTCTAAAAATAGTTTTGCAAGTTTTTAGCTTTTAATAAAACGAAATCTCTTTTTTATTGCTTTGATTCTCTTCCTTCTTCTTCTTTTGGTTCCTTCTTCTATAAGCAATTTTGTCTTTTGTCTTTCATAAATCCTTTTTTATTGCCTTGATCCTCTTTGTTTTTCTTCTTTTGGCTTTTCCTTCTAAAAACAATTTTGTTGCAAGTGTTCAGTTTTTATTAAAGCGAAGTCCTTTCTTATTGCTTCGATCCTCTTCCTTCTTCGTCTTTTTTTTGGTTCCTCCTTCTATACACTTTTTTATAAGTCGTCGGTCTTTAATAAAACCTTTTTTATTACTTTGATTCGTTTCCTTCTTCCAAAAACAATCTTATAAGCCTCCGGTTTCGATTCTTCTGGTTCTTTTTTCTCCACACATTTTCCTCTCCTTTCTTAACATTACTGCTAAGTCTCCAGGTTTCAAACAGCCGTATAGATATGCTATACATACATAAATGCTAATGCTTTTTTATAATTGGTTGCTTTAAGCTCATACTGTCCTTAGTAACTAAACCCCCACCAAGGCTTCTACAAGTTGATGTATTACATAAAAAAGACAATAAATAGTTGACGAAATGCTTGGTGAAATGTTTGATGAGTCTTTTGATTTGATTTTGCATTTTTATTGTAGTTGATTACATTTTATAATTTAAATGGTTTGGGTAGGCACCCAAGCAACTCATTGCTGTGCAAAGGGTTGCCTATGTAGACAATATGTATATACTTATAAAATGAAATGCGCTTCCTATTTCCTAATAAAATCTGTAAAACTAATGGTCGTTTAAGATCTTTAAGTCATGAAACAGAAATCAGATAAAGTTACCGAAATTATTTCTGCAAAACAAAACAATTAGACAAAAAAAAATTGAAATAAATGAACAGAAGTAATAATTTATTGTTTGAGGCTCAACCCAAGACTTCCACAAGATGATGGATCACAGGAAAACTCTAATGCAGAAAAAAATGCGCAAATGTTTCAAGAAATGTTCGATGCGATGTTAGTTGAGATGTTTCATTTAATTTAGCAGCTTTTATTGTAATTTATTACATTTTGATGCGTTTAAACCGTCGTGGGTAATTCATTGCTGTTAAATAGATTGCCTATGTAATAAAATAAACCGAAGTATAAATGGTCCTTTCAAAAAAAAGTTGAAAGAACTTGAAGAGACTTAGAAAGTCATAAAGCAGAACGAAACGTATATCTAAAGATTAGTGAAAAAAAACAAAATATAAACAATCATTTCTTGCAAGTAATTCAATACATAACAGTAGTAGTTCAAATGGGTTTAGTTTTAATTAATACCACTACTTATGGAAAAGAACTAAATTATTTATGCACGAAAGTTTCCTTTGCATTTTATCACCACGATGTATACTCACTGCAACAAAGTTAAGCAGCTCCTTTTGTCGTATACAAACTAATACAATCTTCTTAAGTTGTTTTACTCGACAGCTACATGTTTAGTTCTTATCTCCGGCGCTCCGTGTTTTGTTCTACAGGGGATGAATCGCGATTTCTCATGAACTCGGACCCTCTCATACTTTTTCACTGCCTCTCGCCCTTTATGAACCGATAACTTATTTTTTATTTTTGTTTTTTTATAACTTACACACCTACTTAAATAATATTCTGTTTATTTCAATGATTGTTTCTTAGTGTTTTATTACGAAATCAATTAATTTCAAATGATTTTTAATTATTTCTATTTATAAAATAATGCTTCACTTTATTTGCACACGCCCGTTTCAGAATAAATTGTTTAAATTTCGCGCTTATATAATCGGATCTCTTCGTCTCAAAAGTCGCGAACACACGCGAAGAAGAATGTGGCGGAAGTTATAAACACGTTACTTCAATCTGGTTTGCAGGTGACCTATTTACCACGATATAACCTCAAATAACAAATAACAATTGTCAAAGAGCTGCAGTGTTTTGTTTATAAACTTAAACTTAGGCTAATCTATTCAACTTTTTTTATAAAAGAAGAAAAATTTTTATATAACTTCCTAAGCTAACTGACGTTTGATGGATGACAGTTACCAGCTAGGAATGACATGTTCTAAAAAAAACCCTGGTTAAAATATCTCGTCCACCAAAGTCACGCCTCTAAAACCGAAAATTGGACGCGTAATTAAAAATCAAACCGTGGAATTCAGGCTTTGGAATACAGGGGCGTTTCTATGTACTTTTAAACAAAATAAGCGGCGGCTTAGCGCCTCACGCTTCATTAACCAAATCAAATTGGTTCGGAAATAACAAAATTATGAACGCATGGACGCGTAAATTTAACGCGTGTCATATCGTAAAAGAACGATAATGTGAGAGCGAAATGTGCAATAATGTTCGCCAGTATATTATTGTGACGTTCATTAAAAAAAAAAAAAACTGTGTTTTAATTATGTGTTAGTACAATCTAGAAATATGTATATGTATAATAAACAACTGAAAAACATACTTTTGAAAATTAATTTGTTAGAGCGGCGGCTTTTTACAGCTTTACGTTTACCACATATTTCATTGCAGAATTTAATAATTAAATTAAAAAATATGTAATGCTACAAAAACCAATGAAAGGCTTATTGATTTGTACAGGGCGGTTTAGTTACGCTTTACGTTTATATCCAATCAGAAATTGCACCCAACATATTTGCCGCTCATTTCATTTTGAAAATGCATTTTCTTCGGCGCTATCCGAATCGAATCGACCGGACCAATCACCGACAGGGACGGAATTACCAAATTTAAAATTTATTACAAACACAAACTTAAATGTAAAATATAAATCACGAACACGTTCTGGATTCGAGGCTTAACACCTACCGGAGAACCAGTGTTGCCAACTAAAAGGATAAATCCCTTTTTTAGGTATTTTTGTAAATCATTAGGGATTAAGGGACTTTTTAACAATAATTCAAACTCATGTATTTTAAATAACAATATAAATAAAAAAAATAATTTACACAAATTATTTAATGTAAAATTTAAGAAAATTAATTAAAATTGTGTAGCTGGCAGTATAGAAAGTGTTAGGAAAGAGTTTATACATGTATTTCGGCCTTATTGGGCTTCATCAGAACTCTGTACCTTAAAAAATTTTTGTTTATTGAAAAATTTAGAAAAACTTACCCCTTTTTTGAATTTCTAAAATCCCAAAACACAAGAACAGGAATTAATGATAAAAATATGAAATTCTTTTGCAAATTATACAAGGAAGCGATTGCATTCTCTAGTAAAACCACAAAAGTGACATTTTTAAAATATTTGTTTGATGTAACATCAAACAAATATTTTAAAAATGTCACTTTTGTGGTTTTACTAGAGAATGCAATCGCTTCCTTGTATAATTTGCAAAAGAATTTCATATTTTTATCATTAATTCCTGTTCTTGTGTTTTGGGATTTTAGAAATTCAAAAAAGGGGTAAGTTTTTCTAAATTTTTCAATAAACAAAAATTTTTTTAAGGTACAGAGTTCTGATGAAGCCCAATAAGGCCGAAATACATGTATAAACTCTTTCCTAACACTTTCTATACTGCCAGCTACACAATTTTAATTAATTTTCATAATTTTCATCTGGCAAGAAAACTTGATTTTGTAAAATTTAAGATTAATTCAAAATAATATACAAAACAAATATCAAAATAAAGAGAAGAAATGGCATTCTGTGCAATACTTACCTATGGCGGTTGTTAGTTACTAATAACTAACTGGTAACTAAATCGGTTTGTACTCACCAAATTCGGCAATACTGGATGCAGAGAAAAAAAAGAAAACTTAAGAACTTTGTCAACATCACACTATGACATTATTTTAATTCAATTATGTTTCGTGTTGCCAACTTAAGGGATAAATCCCTTTTTAACAAGCAATAGTCGATTAAGGGATTTTTTTCTAAAAATAAGTTTTCCGGAAGTTAAAGACCCTTAGGTAGCTTCTAATCGTTGCTCTTTTATAGATTACTTGACAAATGCACTGTCAAACTGATGGTATATTGGCATCACTGCATACGTGTGACATTTCCTGCTTTATTTAACACTATTTTTAATTTATTCATGGTAATTGAACGCATTTTAGAGAAGAATTGTTAATTTTGAGACCTAACAAAGATTTTCTAACATTAATTATACGCCATACCTTTTCTAATCTAGCTGTCATATTAGTAATTGAATGTACAAGTTCACTCAAAATCATGATTTATGTTCAAATTTTGACACTGACGCTGCAGAGGTCAAGTAAACGGATTATAACAAAAATGAGGATAAAAAAACTCCTTAATTACGCAAGTCGAAACGTTTCGTACCTGAAACCTTGTTTTCAAAATAATTATACATGGTGTCTATTTTAAATCCTGATGCCTTGAAAATTGAAAATAGATTACGACAATTTGAAATGGGCACCTGTATAGCACGAATACGATTCGCAAAATGTCTGTTAAAATGACCCCTTGTGTGTATTTTTAAAACTATTTAAATGTTACAACAGCGCCATCTGTTGAAACTTGTCGATAGTATTCACTTCATTTGTTTCTATGAGGGTGATTAACTGGTTATGGAGCATTGAGTTTCAACTGACATTCATTCTAGACGGTCACAAAAAATTGACTCGTATGTAAGACTTTCACTAGCGCCATCTGTTGAAATACGTCGAAAAACATTTTTTTTTCGTTCATTTAATTTTCTAATGAATTCTGTTTTGTTGTGTCTTTTGTTTTAACATATATGTATTTTTAATATTATATTTTAAATTCTCTGTACTCGTTTTCATTGTTTTGTTTTCAAATCGACCGTCTTTTGTTTTCATTGTTTTTAAAATCATTGGTTCATCATTATTTAGTTTTTTTTTTTCTAATTGGGTCATAAAAAACTTTCAATACCGCCAACTTTCGACGTATTTCAATAGCGCCATCTGTTGAAACACGTCGAAAGTTTTTTTCGTTTGTTTTACTTTCTACTAAATTCTGCTTTGTTGCTTCTTTTGATTTTATTTTATTATTATTATTTTTATATTATATTTTAAATTTTCTTCATTTATTTTCTTTGTTTTGCACCTTCCTTCCAGTTTTTCTTTAAATTTAATTGTGCTGTAAAATCCACCGTCTTTTGTTTTCATTTGTTTTTAAATCATTATTATTTCATCATCGTATTTAAAAAAAAATATTTTATTTTGTTTTGCATTTACTTTGATGTTTTCATTTAAAAAAATTCGAATCTATTCAATGATGTAAAATCGATTGTAAAGTTGTTCGATAGCTCCATCTGTTGAAACATAGCAAAAGTCTTTTATTCATTTGTTTTAATTTGCTTGAATTAAAGCAAATTGTCCTTTATTGTAGTTCGTTTTTTTTTTAATTTTGTTATAAGTATATTTCTTTTTAATTTTGATCATTTGTTTTTTTTTGTCACCTTTCCTTTCAAACAGTTCTTTCTTTTAATTTATTAATCGTGCTGTAAAATCGATTGTCTTTTATCTTTATTATTATTATTATTTTGAGTTTTTATTAGTAATGATTATTTTTGAATTTTTATTCTTTTGTTTTCTTTGCCTTATCACCGTTCTTTTCACATGGTTTTGCTTTAAAATATGTTATTAAAGTGAATTGCGCTGTAAATTCGATTGCCTTTTGTTTCCGTTTTCTTTAACTTATTATTACTTATTTTTGATGATATTTTATATTTAATTTTTTTAAATTTATTCCCGAATTTATAACAAATTTAAGGCATTTTGTATTTTTCTATGTTGAAAAGGGATTTTTTTAAGGATTTCTACTTTTTACACGTTGGCAACACTGAGGAGAACGCGTTTTGGGGTAAAATGAATTGAATTCAAAATAACTAGTGGAAAATTTTATTTATAAACATTTTCTAAATTAATTTCCTTAATAACATTCAAATTAAAAAAAAGAAATCGAAATTTTTACGTGAACATTCAAGAAGTTAAGATTAACGTATTTTGGGTTTGAGGTTATCTGTCGCAATTACGCAGTTAACCTCGCAAACGTTTTATTCCGTAAGTAAATAAAATTAATTAAGAAAGAAAACGTACTTACTCAGGTTATAGACGCAGTTTGAAATTCACTTTCATAAATTGTTTGATGAAATATTTGCCGCTCATTTTAATGTGACTGACGTTTTTGTTTTTCAAGCCAAAAAATCAACATTTTTCCCGTTTTCTTGCGTATTTTTTTAGATCATTCCATAAATTAATAATCGTCCGTCCTTTTCCATTGAATGAATTTTCAAATTTATTACAAATAAAAACTTAAATGCAAATTTCAAGTAGTAAACACGTTTTGGGTTCGAGGCTAACACCGGAGGACGCGTTTTGGGGTCGAGATTAACTACCGTTAAATTCAAAATAACGGGTGAAAAATTTAAATTTACGAACATTTTCTTCATTACAATCAAATCAAGAAAAGGAATTCAAAATGTATCGCAAGTTTTTACGTGAAAATTCAAGAAACTCAAATTAAGTTATTTTAGATTTGAGGTTATCTGTCGCAGTTAACCTCACAAACGTTTTGTTCCGGAAGTAAATAAAATTATTCGAGAGAGAAAACGTGCTCGTACTTACTCAGGTTACAGTTTGAAAACTCACTTTCATGCAATATTTGATCAAGCGCTTGCTGCTCATTTCAATTTAAAAATGCACTTTCCTCGGCGCCATCTAACTGTAATTGACCAATCACCGACGCTTTTATTCTTCAAGCCGAAAAATCAATATTCTCGTTTTCTTGCACGTTTTTATGGATTATTTCCCTAAATTAATAATTGCTCTTCCTTTTCGGTTGAACCAATTTCCAAATTTAATATAAATAAAAACTTAAATGCAAAATTTAAGTAACGGACACGTTTTGGGTTCCAGGCTAACACCGGAGGACGCGTTTTGGGGTCAAGATTAACTACCGTTGAATTCGAAATATTTGTTAGAAAAATTAAATTTACCAACATTTTCTTAATTACATCAATTCAAGAAAAGAAAAATCAAAATTTATAGCTAGTTTTTACGTGAAAATTGAAGAACTTAAGATTAATGTACTTTGGGTTTGAGGTTATCTTCCGCAATTACGCAGCAAACGTTTTGTTTCTTAAGTAAATAAAATTAATTAAAATAGAAAACGTACTTACTCAGGTTACAAACACAGTTTAAAACTCACTTTCATAGATTATTTGATCGGATGTTTGTTGCTCATTTCAATGTGAAAATGCCACTTTCTTCGACGCCATCTAACTCGAATTGACCAATCACTGACGTTTTTGGTTTTCAAGCCGAAAACTCAACATTTTTTTCGTTTTCTTGCACATTTTTTTGGATCATTTCATAAATTAATAATCGCCCTTCCTTTTGCGTTAAATGAATTTTCAGATTTATAGCAAATAAAAATTTAAATGCTAATTTTAAGTAGTAAATACATTTTGGGTTCGAGGCTAACACCAGAGGAAGCGTTCTGGGGTCGAGATTAACTACCGTTACATTCAAAATAACTGGTGAAAATTACAATTTACAAACATTTTCTTAATTACATTCTATTCAAAATCAAAAGGGAGAAGTAATTAAAGAAATCAAAATTTATTTTGCAAGTGTTTACGTGGAAATTCAAGAAATTCAAATTAGCGTCTTTTGTACACGTTTTGGGTTCGAGGCTAACACGTTTTGGGGTCGAGATTAACTATCGTTGAAATCAAAATAACTTTTCGAACATTTTCTTAATTAAAATTAAAAAAAAATCATAAATTGAACTAAAAGATTGATTGAGGAACTCACTTGCAAGAAATTATAAAAATTATCTACGTGAGAAAAATGTGAAAAAATGGCGGAAGCAGTGTTGCCATACTTGCGGGAAATTCCCGATTTTGCGGGAAATTTCATGGCATGTATGAAATTATTTCGAAGTTGAAGGAAAAATCGCACTTAAACTTTTAGTTTTTTTTGGTGCTTGAACTATTGATGGGAGAAATTGAGCGTAAAAACGGAAAATTTAGAATAATGCTGGGAAATTTTTAAATAATGATCTCCCAACATTAGGGGGACGACATGTTTGACGACATGCTTGTTATGTTGTTTGCTGATATAATTACATAATTATCCAGGATTCATTTAAAGTGAATCTGTAATTTTCACGAAATTTCGTCTGCCATTAAACACAAGTCCTTGCTAATTTAAAGCCAATCAAATATTGTTATTGTAAACTAAAGTAAACCCAGAGCACGTAGTAGTAAGTAAGCATTACAAACACACATCTACGTTTCGCTCCCTAAATCAACATCCAACTAATCTAAGTATGTATGAACTTAGCGTATTATACAGAGCATTAAATAAACAATCCCTATTGTTTCAGGTTACCTCGGGAACTCTCGGGTCGTCCTCAATCATTTCGACGCAGCCACACAAGTGAGTTTTCTTAATTGCGTTTCGCGCTTTATTGTTTTGCCGTTTGCTCGCGGAAATCTCGCCGAAATATGAATTTTTAAGCGTGGTTTTATGGGGTCTATTTGCGAAGGGCGGTGGGTCGTATTATTTTCTCTCGCCGGGCTCCGGAAGTAGTGCGCGGTAATAAAACGCGGGACTTAATCCGGTACTTTACCGGATGAAATGAAATCTGCCAGACGGACCGAACGCCTGCTGGGTTGCAATGAGTGTTTTTATGCATGTCATTCGCGAAAGAAATTTGCAAAGAAGGATGCACGATTTATATATCTACCACAAAATAAACAAGACGAGTCTGCGAATAGGATAAAATGAGGCATTTTTATTTGTCTACGGAATTAGATGAGATTTTTTAGTAAGAAAACTCGGTTTTATACATTTTTCCCCGATTTGGAAGACAAATCGTAACATCTAGTAAGTCGGGCGCAACCTCGAAGCAACATAAAACAAATGCCAAAAGAGCTTTGAAATTTCAAACTAACTTTAATAAATACACCTACGAAAATCAAAATAAAATCAATGGACTTCGCAGGGTCTTAAATACCAAATTTTATGAATTTGGTTAAATACTAATAGCATGATATAACTAGTACATGATAAAAAAAAGAAACTTGATGGTGCCATCTATCCACGTAGCTGCCTATTAATTAAATTATATTAATTTAAATTCAGTTAATTGAATGGCACTTCAAAATTACTTTTGAAAGAAGTAAAGTAAAGAATGAAACAAACATGAGAAAACTAAGTCGGAAAATACGAAATTAAAACAAAAAATTCAGTGTCGCCATCTATATAAGCATTCATTAATTGAAACTGGTGCTTTGATTTTAAATATATTGAGTAACTAGAATAACTGAAAACTGTTTAAATTTTTTTTTATTTAAAAGAAAAGCCCTTGTTCACAAGTCATTATAAAATATCTTGTAAGGCGAAAAAAACATTAGTATCGATGACGGAAGTTAAAACAAAAAAAAGAAAGATGAAACAATGGCGCCATCTACTTTAGTAACTCTTAATAATATTTAAATTATGTTTTATTACATAATTGTAGTTTATTTAATTTAAATCAATCCACACCTGCATGAGATTAACAATACTACGAGAAAACTCTACGAATCTATGAAAGAAAGTTTGTAGCGCCATCTACAGATGTTTTGGACAATCGCGGTTTTGGCGGTAAATGTAATTTTAATTCATTCATTACTTGATTTAAACGTACACTGTCAAAATTTATTTTTTAACAATTTTTTTTTCGATTACTCGGTATAAGCAGTGCGCTTTCACGAGTTAAAAAACATTTTGTGGAAAAAGAGAAAAATATATCGAAGAAAGGACTTAAAATTAAAAAAAAAAGAAAGGTGTAACAGTGGCGCCATCTGTGAAAATCTTCTTTAACGTATGATTCATTAAATGATGGGTTGTCACAATGTATGAAGTTTATTCTGATTCAAAATTAATCCATGATTAATCCATAATTGCATGAAATTAATAATGCCGAGTGATTTTTAAATATTTTTTATCAACTCTTGCCTTGAAATCTGGACGGCATGTCTGATCTTGAGTGAAAAGTACGTCATTGCACTCCTTGATGCTGCTAAGACATGCCGTCCAAATGTCATGGCAAGAGTTAAAAAAATATAAAAATCACTCGGTCGGTATGACTAATTATAATCATTAATTAAGGAAAGTTCGTAGCGCCATCTACATAGTTTTTGGAGAATCGCATTTTGGCGGTAAATTTAATTTCAATTATTCATTAGTTATTTGTTTTTTTTTAACCAAATAACCTGTGATTACTAATTTTTTTAATTTTTTTCGATTACGCTGTAGCAGTATATTTTGTTTTCTTCTGATGAAATTTGTTCTAACATTGTTATCTACACCTACTCGTGTGATTGGGTCATTTGTTTTTTGTTTGTCTCTCAAGGAAGAAGGGAAAATTGATTTTTTTTTGTTTTTGTTTTTTTTTTTATAGAAAAATTGGTAGAAATTTGTAGTGATACTTTTTCTCGGAAACAATAACAAAAGACAGTAATTTGCTTTCTATGAAGAGTTGGTGGGAGATTAATCGTTTTTAATTCCTGGCGAAAAACAAACAATAGCCGTTCGTTTCGCCTATCGTAATTAAAATTCAAAGTTTTTTGTTTTGTTTTGTTTTTGTTTCTCTGATGAAGGATGGTACTCGTGTCATTGTGTCATTTGTTTTTCTTCTGATGAAAAAGAGAAAATCGATTTTCTTTTGTTTTTGTGTGTGTTTTTTTTTTTTTTAAGTAAGTAGAATTTTGTAGTGGCATTAATTCTTTTGTTTTTGTTTCCGAGGAAAAACAAACGATGATCATTTGTTTTTTTTTATGAAGAGTAGGTGGAAATCTGTTGAGACATTAGTCGTCTTTAATTCCTGGCGAAAAACAAAAGGTAATCACTCGTTTCCCTATCCATGGAGTATAATTGAAATTCTTTTTTTTTGTTTTTTTTTCTGATTGACGGTAGGTAGCAATTTGTTGTGGCATTGTTATCTACTAGTGTCATTGTTCATTTGTGTTTTGTTTTTCTTTCTATGAAGAAAAAAAAAACAATTTTCTTTTGTTTTTTGTTTTTTTTTAAAGAAAAATACGCAAGTAGAAATTCGTAGTGATATTAATTCTTTTGTTTCTGCTTCCGAGGAAAAATAAACGCTAGTCATTTGTTTTTTTTTTTCCGACGGAAAAGAAAAAAAACTATTTTTTTTTGTGTTTTGCTTTGCTTTTTCTACGGGTAGGTGGAAATTTGTTGCGACATTAACCGCCTTCAATTCTTGTCGAAAAACAAAAGATAATCGTGTGCTTTTACCTTTCCACGGATTAATAATTAAAATCGAAAGTTTTTTGTTTTCTTTTTCTTTTTTGAAGGAAGGTAGGTACGAATTGTTGTGACATTAAATGTCTGCTCGTGACATTAATTGCCTGCTCTTGATATTAATTGTCTGCTCTGACACTGTGTCATTTGTTTTTCTTTCGATGGAGAAGGGAGAAACGATTTTTTTTTTTTTTTTAATTATTATTATTATTGAAGACTTGATCGTGCACGTTCATAAATTATAAAACACTTTGTAGAACAAGAAAAAAATTTAATACCTTTGAAGAAAATTAGAACAAAACAAACTAAAAATCTAACAGTGGCGCCATCTGTGTAAAAATATCTTAATTGACATCCTCTTTAAAGCACGATTAATTAACTGATGACTTGCCAAAATATGCATAGTTTATTCTAATTTGAATTAATTCATAATTAATCTATAATTGCATAAATATAACAGTACAGGGTGTTTCATAACAGGTGGCGAAAAGTTAAGGAACGAACGCGGTGATATTTCGATTAAAAATGTAAAACAAAAAAAAATATAAAATAAAAAATATAATAAAATAAAATGAAATAAAAAAATAAAAACAAAAGCCATACACAACAATAATATCTGCGTATTCGTCCATAGAAAACAAAACAATCAAACCCACAAAGCAGTTTTGACGTCTAGTATTCTCGAGAACATTCATGACACTTCTTTTTTTAATAATTTATTGACGTTAAACTTTGATCACATGCAGAAACTTTGAAGTCTAATAACTCAGAAACAAAGCCCTACCGGCAAACATTTTGTTTTACATTTTATTATTTAGTCGAGGTTCGAATCCTCTCTCTTAGGCATAGGTTCGAATCCTCTCCTGGTCCATGTGGGTTCTATGTGGGAGATGACTCATGACTCGGACCGTGTTCGGATTCATCCAAGTTCCTTCGAACTGGGTTTCTGCGTTTCCCCTGCTTGTGAGGCGAATACTGAAGAAGAAAATAACATCAAAGTCGATCGCAGCCGCCAACCCCCCGTCCCTCTCCTGACCAAACGAAAAGTACGCTATAATTATTCATTTTAAATTTTTTTGCGATCATCCAGTTAAGCAGTACAAAGAAAAACAGTTCATGAGTTATAAAAAATCGTTCATGACTTATAAAAATAAAAGTGTAACGGCGGCGCTATCTGTGTAAATATGTCTTAATTAACCTCCCTTAAAGTACGATTAATTAATTGCTGGGCATCTATAACGTACGTAACTTATTCTAATTCAAATTAATCGACGTGATTAATCCATAATTGCAAGAAATTCATAATATAATAAAATGACTGTAGGAATGAATCTATTAAAGTTTGTAGCGCCATCTACATATTTCCTGGACAAACGCGTTTTTGGCGGTAAATTTAATTTAATTCGTTCCTTACTTGATTTAAACGTACACCGTACTTATTCATTTTAAAACTTTTTTCAATCGCCCAGTATAAGCAGTATAAAAAAAACAAGTGCTCGTTCATGAGTTAAAAAATACTTTGTAGAGCAAGCGAGAGACTTAATATCAATGAAGGAAATTAAAACAAGAAAAAAGGAAGAAAGATGTAAACAGTGGCGCCATCTGTGTAAATATCTCTTAATTAATATTCCTTAAAGTATGATTAATTAACTGATAAGTTGCAATAATGTATATAGTTTATTCTAATTTAAATTAATAATTAATTAATTATGTAACAAGAAAATTCTAGGAATTCATTAAAGAAAGTTTGTAGCGCCATCTACATACTTCTTGGACAAGCGTGTTTTAGGTTATACATTTAATTTGATTAATTCATTGCTTCGTTTATAGGTGCACTTTTAACGTTTTTTTTTCGATCACCCAGTATAAGCAGTTTAAGAAAGAGCGCGCAATAATGGAAAGCAGTAATTCTCACGCAGACTATACCTACATCAATAACCTCTAGTTAAAAGTAATTCGGATATAAACAAATAATTAAAAGAATAAATTAGGAAATACCTCAGTGGCGCCATCTCGTAAAGTGTACCTTAATTATTCGTCACTTAACTTGACGAATTTGAATCTTTGTGAATTCAACTAAATCAAAGACAGTTAGGAATGTTCATCGATTAATTTTTTTCTTCTGATTAATTTTACGATTTAAGTAGCGGTGATGCGTCTAAGAAAATGTTATTATCAGTGGCGCCATCTACAATTTTTATTTTCAAACAGCTTCGTGGACGATAAATTCAAATTTTACATGTTTGTACACTGTCTTGATATTTGTATATACATTTTTTTTTGATCGCGCAGTATAAGCGAAAAAACATGAACACAATACATAACCTATTCAATAATCTATACAAAAATAAAAACATCGATGTTGACAGCTATTAAAGTGTGGTTACTTAAAGATTTCGTTGCAAATCGGTTTTGATTTTAGATCAAAAATCCGCCGCGAGATGTCGCCGACTTCAACTGTCATTAAAGCGTACTGAGCTATTTTGGGTTAATTTATTCAATTCGAAAACAATGAGAAATATTTAATACTATTTGAGATAATGCCATTGAAACAAGGTTGGTAAAATTGACATTGTGCGCAGATATGCCTTAACAGTTAAAATTTGAGCACGTTAAGTAAATGATCAATCGTCAAGCCAAATATCAGTTTAAACCACGTGACCAATTAGTGATTAACCCTTTCGCTGCGGCACTCGTATTTAACATTCGTGCTTCCTGTGCGGCGTTAATCAAGCTTCGCGGATTCGTACGGTTCCCGCAGTTGGCCAGTTATTTGCGCTTACGTATGTACGTCATTCTAAGTAATCATACGGATCCGTACGTTTCCCGCAGTCTGGACCAAAAACATCGCTTGCGCATTTTACCGAATTTTAACTGGTTGAATACGTCTGCAGCATACTATATTACGCTAATAGACAGCGGATGCGTTTGGCTTACACAGTTAGTGCTCAGAAAACGACGATGAATTTATCCGGCATCAGCATATGAGACACAAAAAAATTTTCCGGGTATATCCGGTTCACGCAGCGAAAGGGTTAAGAAAACGGGTCACGTGATTTAGTCTGACCGTTGACTTGACGATTTTGTATGTGTTGTCCATTTACTTAGCGCAACCCTTGTAAAACTGTAGCAAAAAGGCGCCAATTTAATTTAATCCGAAACAATGAAGAGTATTTAATACTATTTGAGATAATGCCATTCAGGCAAGATCAGTAGAATTGACACTGTGCCCAGATATGCCTTAGCTTTTAAAATTTGGGCGCGTTAAGTAAATGATCAACACGCACAAAATCGTCAAGCCAACGATCAGATTAAACCACGTGACCAATCAGCGATCAAGAAAATAGGCCACGTCGGTCTATTTGGCGATTTTGTATGTGTTGACCATTTACTTAACGCAACTTTTGTAAAACTGTAGCAAAAAGGCGCCAATTTAATTTAATTCGAAACAATGAAGAGTATTTAATACTATTTGAGATAAATGACATTCAGACGAAATCAGTAGAATTGACACTGTGCCCAGATATGCCTTAGCTTTTAAAATTTGGACGCGTTAAGTAAATGATCAACATGCACAAAATCATCAAGCCAACGATCAGTTTAAATCATGTGACCAATCAGAGATCAAGAAAATAGGCCACGTCGTTTGATTTCACCGTCTATTTGACGATTTTGTATATGTTGACTATTTACTTAACGCAACCCTTGTAAAACTGTAGCAAAAAGGCGCCAATTTAATTTAATTCGAAACAATGAAGAGTATTTAATACTATTTGAGATAAATGCCATTCAGACAAAACCAGTAGAATTGACACTGTGCCCAGATATACCTTAACTTTTAAAATTTGGGCGCGTTAATTAAATGTTCAACATATACAAAATCGTCAAGACAACGATCAGATTAAACCACGTGACCTCAATCAGCGATCAAGAAAATAGACAACGTCGTTTGATTTGACCGTCTATTTAGCGATTTTGTATATGTTGACCATTTACTTAACGCAACCCTTGTAAAACTGTAGCAAAAAGGTGCCAATTTGATTTAATTCCAAACAATGAAGATTGTTTAATACTGTTTGAGATAAATGCCATCCAGAGAAGTTTGGTAAAATCGATATTGTGCGTAGGTAACATTAAAAATTTGGGCGCGTTAAGTAAATTATCAACATGCACAAAATCGTCAAACCAACGATCAGTTTAAACCACGTGACCAATCAGCGATCAAGAAAATAGGCCACGTCGTTTGATTTGACCGTCTACTTGACGATTTTGTATATGTTAACCATTTACTTAACGCAACCCTTGTAAAACTGTAGCAAAAAGGCGCCAATTTTATTTAATTCGAAATAATGAAGATTGTTTAATACTGTTTGAGATAATGCCATTCAGAGAAGTTTGGTAAAACTGATATTGTGCGCAGGTATGCTTTAACATTAAAAATTTGGGCGCGTTAAGTAAATGATCAACATGCATAAAATCGCCAAGCCAACGATGAGACTAAACCACGTGACCAATCAGCGATTAAAAAAGTAGCCCACGTCGTTTAATTTGACCGTTGACTTGACGATTTTGTTGACCATTTACTTAACGCAGCCCTTGTAAAACCGTAACAAAAAGGCACCAAGAGCCAAGTCTGCCTCAAGTGTAGAATGTAATCCTCAATACAATATCAATTCTACCAACCTTGATTTTGAATTTCAATAACGCCATCTACAAAAGAATTTTTAAACTTGCGGATTTGGGGCGGCAAATTCAAATTTACGCTTCTGTTTCGGTTCAGTGCAATTAACATTTTTACTAATCGCTTCTTGATCGTTCAGTAGTAGAGTAATAAAAGATGGGTGCGTTAATGAAAATGAAATTCCCAGGCAGACATACAACATATAGCGCTGAGTTATGAATCGGAAGACGAAACAATGGGCAGACTATATGCCAGAAGCAGAAGAGGGACGGCCCTCTACAGTAAACAGGACATCAGGGAGCAGTATTGCATTTCGGACCGGGGGTTGGGGGCACTCGAAACGGGGCGGACGAGTTTTTTCGGCTGCCTCTCATCACACCATCCTTCACCATGCTCAAATCGGACTTCCCTTCTCACCGTTTGCGTCAGGCAGAAAATACCATCCGACGAAAACCTTCAGGAACTTTACAAGCGACACCCCGTAGATTACGCTCCGTACCCTCGAAGAACAAGGTAATCATATTTTTTATTATAATTGCTTTTAATAGAAATAAACAAATACAGAATTTGAATTCAAATTCGAGCTTAATCTCTTCGCCGAGTTCGCGGCAGTTTCTAATTAAATTTGTTAACTGCTATTCCGCCTTCTTATCTTCATTAAGTGTGAAATTTTTGCGCCCGTTAAGGAATTTCGCCCGCCTTTAATTACGAACGATGAAACTGGCGAGAAGAGGAGCTCGTTCGAAAAGGCTTCGGCAGACGTTGGCTCGCGCTTAAGTGCTATTGATTTTATTCAGCGTCGGCCGATGCAGACGAGCAAGAAGGGCCGTAAACGTTTCACATCTTCCTAGCAAATAGAACATCAGGCGGTACGGTTTTGATGATATCGCATCTCGCATGCATCACATCCTATTTACAGTGAACGTGTGCATTCATTGTGATGCGTCAATATTCAAAATTACATGAATGAGGGAAGGAGAGAGGGGGGGGGAGATACGTTGAAATAATTCCAAAACATAAAAATAAATAAGTACACATAGTAATAAACATTTTTTTAAACATTGAGAATGACAATAGCGACATCTGTGTACAACATCTACAGTTTCCCCCGCAAACAAACAAAAGCACACTTCCTAAATTAAAAAAAATACAGGAATTAAACCTGAATAAAAGATTAACATTTCATTTTCTTTCTTTTTTCATTATTGAGTAATCAGCGCCATCTATCGATCGTTCATAGAAATTTACAATGGAATCGATCAAGACAATCAAAACAGTTGAGCTTCGAATATCAACCGTCGAGATGATTTCCTCGCAGCGTTGAAAATTATTCGAAAGTTCACGTAAGAGCGCCACCTATCGAGTTTCATCGCACTTAAGTTAATAAGTCGGCGACCCCTCTCATGAAGTTTTTTTGAAATCGTTTTCATCAAAATGCTGATGGTAGTCAACGCCATCTATCGATCGTTTATAGAAATTCACAATGGAATCAATCAAGATAATATAAAACAGTTGAACTTCGAACGATTTTTGCAGGGGTTTCAATTTCATGTAAGAATGTCATCTATCGAGCGCTCACGAAAACGTCGATCGGAATCAATCTAGTCAATTTAAAACAGTTGAAGAACGAAAAACATCAATCAAGACAATGTAAAACAGTTGAAAATTGAATATGTATCATCTGTCAGACGATTTTTTGCAAGGGTTTCAATTTCATATGAGAATGCCATCTATCGAGCGCTCACGAAAACATTGATCGAAATCAATCAAGTCAATTTAAAACAGTTGAAGAACGAAAAACATCAATCAGGACAATGTAAAACAGTTGAACCTCGAATATGTATCATCTGCCAGACGATTTTTTTGCAAGGGTTTCAATGCCATCTATCGAGCGCTCACGGAAACGTTGATCGGAATCAATCAAGTCAATTTAAAACAGTTGAAGAACGAAAAACATCAATCAAGACAATGTAAAACAGTTGAACATCGAATATATATCATCTGTCAGACGATTTTCTTGCAGTGGTTTCAATTTCATATGAGAATGCCATCTATCGAGCGCTCACGAAAACGTTGATTGAAATCAATCAAGTCGATTTAAAACAGTTGAAGAACGAAAAATATCTACCAAATTTTTTTCAAATCGAAAGTAAACTGAGAACAACATTTATCGAGTTTCATCACAGATAGGTTAATGAGTTGGCGGTCCTTTTGAAATGATTTTCAATAAAATGTAAACAGCGCCATCTACCGCATCTTACGATTGTTAATGGCCACGAAAAGCAAATTCGTTTTATTTTTTGGAGCCAATGCCATCTATTAAGCTTCACTGAGGTCTTTCGTTGCCATTTGCTGTTTAGAAAAAAGAATCTAGGATTACCAGCGCCATCTATCGAGCTTCATATCAGTCGACTTCATATCAGTCGTAGTTTTTCAAAAGCTAATTCGTTTTATTTTTTGGAGCCAATGCCATCTATTGGGCTTCACTGAGGCCTTCATTTGCCGTTTCCCTTTTAGAAAAAAAAGTCTAGGATTACCGGCGCCATCTATCGAGCTTCTTATCAGTTAACGTTTCAGTAGTTTTTGAAAAGCTAGTTCGTTTAATTTTTTGGAGCTAATGTCATCTATTGAGCTTCACTGAGGGTTTCCTTTGCCATTTGCTTTTTAGAAAAAAATCTAGGATACCAATGCCATCTATCGAGCTTTTTATCAGTTAACGTTTCAGTGGTTTTTGCGTCTGATTTTTTTATTTTTAATCAAATAATGATGGAGAATAAAACGAAACTAGAAGCAGCCATCAATAATTACAAAAAAGTATTTATTAAATAAAAAACAAATGAAGATTGATGATACATATTCGATAGAATATTTGTAAATGAGGGGGGACGTACAAAAAACAAAAGAAAATTGTAAACAATTCTAACTTGGTACTGAAAATTAATTTGTTAAAAAGAAAAAACAAAAGAAATCGGAAATAAATAATAACCAATAAAATTGTCAACAATTCAGAGGAAATTAAAAGAAATTTGTTTGTTTGAAAGCTAGTTCGTATCATTTTTTGGAACTAATGCCATCTATTGAGCTTCACTGAGGGTTTCCTTTGCCATTTGCTTTTTAGAAGAAAAAAAATCTAGGATTACCAGCGCCATCTATCGAGCTTCTTATCAGTTAACGTTTCAGTAGTTTTTCAAAAGCTAATTCGTTTTATTTTTTTGGAGCCAATACCGCCTATTGAGCTTCACAGAGGTCTTCCTTTTCCGTTTGCTCTTTAAAAAAAAATCTAGGATTACCAGCGCCACCTATCAGTTAACGTTTCAGTAGTTCTTCTCACGAAGTCCTTTAAAAAATAATTCCAACGCCATCTATCGCATCTTTTAACTATCAATGGTCTAAGAAAGAAATTCGTTTTTTATTTATTTATTATTTATTATTATTTTTATTGTTTTTGAATGCCTAGTGTGATCAGCTCAAGTGGCTCCATCTGTCGAATTTCTTTAAAAACATCATTGTCCACTTTTAGGCTTTTTTTAGAAGTGTTAGTCGTGCCATCTATATACTTTCCAAGCTACCAGCGTCCTTTCGTGCACAAAAAATTATTTTTTGCAACATTTGTTACATTTAAATTAAATTAAATTAAATTAATTAAATGCCTTACGAAAATTGAAAACAAAAAGTAGGTATTCAGCAAGAAAAATGTTAATAATAAAAAATTATAAAAATTTATAAGTAAATAAAACGCGGCCTAAACTGTTGGTTAACAACAATAAAGCTGAAATATTTCACGATCTAATTTTAAGAGAATGTCTTTAGAAAAATCCAAAGTTATAGTGTGTTAGATTGGCTCTTAGATTTCAGCCAATATAAATGTTTCATGATTGATTCCAGTTACTTGATTACGTACCTCTTAAATCGCTCGCCCGAGTCGTAAACCAAAAGCAAAAATATAAAGAAGATTAAACAGTAAAGCCGAAGTAATGTTCATTTTTATTACGGCAATTTGGCAACACGAGCACAAAATTGTCTCGGAACAAGTTCTAGACCCTTCGAGGTCGCTTGCACCCGAACAAAAATAAAAATCCTGGCACTCGAACGTCCCCATAACATTTTCGACTTATCAAGAAAGTTACGTCCTGCCTTTTCGCCGCTCATTTTGCACAAGATAAAGACGCTAACGACGCAAATAGACGGCCCCGGACTCGCGCCGGAAATTCCATTAGTAGTAAAAACGAATTTGTGCGGTCATTTTCTTCTATGGCGTTCTCCGTATCTGTGCGCGTTCACTCGTTTCCAGTTCGAAATTTATTTTCGCGAACTTCATATTTGGTGCACTCGGGCGTGAAATACAGGAACACGTTCTCATCGTGAAGTTAAATAGCACACTCGCATTTGAATTTGTAAGTTGGTAATGCGAAAATAATTTCTAATTAAACGATTCGTTAGTTCAGAACATTTTCAAAATGAAGAGAATTTGTAAATGCACATCAAGGAAGCACAAAAGAAAACAACACAAAAAATAATTAATAAAATAACGAAAAGGTGTGCCATCTATACAAACTTTTACAAATTAAATTTGACGAATTTTATATCGCAACAAAGTTTGAACAACAAAATGTGATATTTGAAGATAAAACAAAAAACAGAACAGAATTACAGTGTGTAAAGATGACATTTTTGTTATTGCCATCTGCATAAATTTTAAGGAACTAAATTCGGCGGCGAATTTTAAATTTGCAAATTGTAATTGAATATCTTACGAAAATTGAAAACAAGAGAATACTCACGATGTTTAAGGTGAAACAAAAAAAAAAGGACGAAAAAGTGACATTTCAGTAGCGCCACTTGCAAGCACGTTGGAAATTGAAAAGCAAAAAGTGATTAAGAAATTTGAAGGTAAAACAAAAAAAATGAAGAAAGAATGACGTCATTTTTACTAGCGCCATCTACGGACATTTTCAGAAATTAAGTCCAGGAATTTTAAATCTATAGAAACTCTTGCGAGAATTGAAAAAGAAAATGTGATTATGTCGTTTGAAGGTGAAACAAAAAAGTGACAGAAAACAGAAAGGACGAAAAGGTGACGTTTTCATTAGCGCCGCCTGTGCAGATTTTCACGAATCAAAATCGGAGAATTGTAAATATGCAAAATGTAAATAAAAGCCTTGAAACAATAGATAATCGTCATGTTTGAAGACGAAACAAAAAGAAAACAGAAATATGACATTTTAAATGAAATAATTAATTTCTGATCCCAGTAAGTTTTGAATGAAACAAAGGAAACAGCTGCACGAAATACGACGATTTTCTGTCGTGAAACAAAAAAGAAAGAAGAAAGACGAAAATATGCCATTCTCACTAGCGCCATCTATGCAAGCTTCTAAAAATTAAATCCGAGAATTTTGAATTTGTAAATTGTAATAGCGCCTTGTGAAAATTGAAAAACTATCGTTTTTCTTAAATAAACAAAAATTTGTTGCAATTTCGATGCTTTCTCTTTCTCTGTCTCGATGAAGGAAACAGTCGGAATTCGTAGTGAAATCAATCGTCTTTTGTTTTTTTGATTTTGGCAGTGGAAAGTTAAAACAGCAAGACAATGGAAAGAATTTTGTTTTTTTTTAAGAAAAGGAAAATTGACTTTTCGTAATTTCGTTGCCATCCAGTTTTTTTTTCTCTTTGTTTTTTTTGATAAAGAAAAAATCGAAATTCGTAGTGAAAGTCAAAGTTCGCAGTGAAATCGATCGTCTTTTGTTTTTTGAAAAAAAGAGAAAAACGCTAAAGGCGAACGCTCAATCAAGAGTTTCGTTTTTCTTAAGAAAAGAAAAATTTTGAGGCAACATAAATATTTACACGATTTAAAATCAGGGAATTGTAAATATGTAAATTTGTAAATGAATTACGAAAATTGAGTAATCGAGATGTTTGAAGGCGAAACAAAGGAAAAGCAGAAATAAGATGAGATAATGTGCGATTATAAATTAGCGCCATCTGTACACATTTCGAAGAACTGAATTCGGTAAATTTTAAACAACCAAATTGTAACTAAATATCTTTCGAAAAATTGAAAACGGAAAGACACTCACGATATTTGAAAAAATATTGTAAATTAAATCAAGATGTTTAAAGGTGAACCAAAAAAAAAGCACGAAAATGCGGCATTTTAAATTAGCGCCGTCTGTGCACATTTTGAGGAACTAAAGAATTTTTAATTTGCAAAAAGATGTTCTTGATATTCGAATTAAATTTGAAATTAAATATGTATATGTACAGCGAAAGATATTTAAAGGTGACACAAAAAAAAGAAGGAAGGATAAAAACGACATTTTCACCCGCGCCTTCTGTTGCAAATTTTTAGAAATAAAAGCCGCGAATTTTTAATTAATTGTTTCTAGTGACATGTCTTGCGAAAATTGAAACTCTTTTGCTTTTTTCTTTTCTTTGCCAAAATCAAAAACAAAAGACGATCGATTTCTCTGCCAACCACGACTGTCATCCTTCATCAAAATGAGAGAGAAAGAAAGAAAATTGAAAGGCACCGAAATTGCAACAAATTTAGCGAGTATCGATTTTTCATTTGTTTTTTTTTTGTTTTAAAAGAAATGAAAGTCTTTTGATTTTTTTTCTTTTTCTCCCAAAAACAAAAACAAAAGATGATCTGTTTCACTACGAACTTCGATATTTTCTTTATTAAAAGAAACGGCAGCGACAATTAATTTTCTTTTCACATTGGCCGATCGTTCGTCTTTTGCCCGTTTCTCTTACTTTGTGAAAACAAAACAAACAAAAAAACAAGAGACGATTGATTTCACTGCGAATTTCGACTGTTTCCTTCGACAGAAAAGACACTTGTGGGATTACGAAGGCCCAACAGGTGAAAAAAAAATTAAAAACAAATTCCAGAGTCACATTACAAGCAAACTAAAAAAAAATATAGTACCTCAAGGATTAGTTTAGGTCCCATCATTGTTTAATCTCATTTGAGGGCATATTCTGTACCAAAGACAAGAAGAGACTAAAAGATGATATTTTCAATGACGCCATCTATCAGATTTTGAAGAATTAAAATCGACGCATTTTAAAAATATGTAAGTTATGAATTAAGTGCCTAGAAATAAGGGATGAAAATATGACATTTTAAATTAGCGCCTTCTGTATATATTTTCAAGAGCTTAAATACGAAGAATTTTTAAAAATTAACTAAAATTGTGTAACTGGCAATATAGAAAGTGTTAGGAAAGAGTTTATATATATATATGTATATTCAGTTAGCAAGTTTATACTGCAAAAAAATTAGCAATTCGTAGAAGCGTGCAATTCAAAATATCAATTTCATTCTCAATTAATCGATGATTACGGCATATAACATGTAATGGTGAATTCTCAAGCAGTAGAAGTCAACATTAGAGAGTGGGAATGAGCGCAAAGACGTGGCAGATCACTTAGCAATTCAGGAACATAAATGGCCCCTTTTACCGGTTTGACTAAAAACACCAACGAAGCAATCACACGACGTGTTTGAAGATTTTTCAATTGAAACATATTTAAGAGAGGAATTCCTTGATTGGGATAATTGCCCTCCTTTCTCGAATAAAGATATTTTAGGAATTTGCGCTGAATCCTCTCAATGTTATTAATATGGACGCCATAAGTAGGATTTCAAACTAAAGACCTATATTCGAGACGAGATCCGATATAACTACAAAATAATTGTTTCATTGTATCCGGATTGTTAAAATATTTTGATGTTCTAATTATCAAACCAAGAGTTTTAAAAATAGCATTCGTAATATTGTCAATGTGGCGAATGAACGTGAATTTAAAATCAAATTTTACTCCTAAATCTTTAATATTATCACAGCGATTAATAGTTACATCGTTAATTGTATAATTATGAGACAATAAAGTCTTCCGTCTTCTAAAGGAGACAACGGAGCATTTGGATGGATTTAGGGATAACACCATCGACAAATATTATTCGAAACAGTTTGCACATTAAGACAGTGCAGAGGATTATCATCCACTTGCGAAAATAATTTAATGTCACCTGCATGCATGAGGCAACCCCGACGTCCCTAACAATATCATTGATGAAGATAATGAATAACAGTGGCCCAAGTATAGAACCTTGAGGAACTCCTGAAGTTGCTACGAATTTAGTAGACTTTATGCCATTATATTCAACAAAGTGTCGTCGATCAGTAAGATATTGTTGAAATAATATGGCGTTTCAACTAATTTATAGTACTCGTGAATGTGTGTTTGAAAAGACAAAATGAGTTTAGACGGCTATGAATGTTTATTACATGCCCTGTAACTAAGTTGATATGTTATATAGAAATAATATTGTGATTGAAATAAAATTGCATTCCATCATACTAAATTGAATTCATCATACTGCATTCCATCAGATATGAAGCAAGAAGATAGACTAAACGGGAAGATAAGCCACCGGCATTTAGTTTTTCAAGAAGATGACGTTCATCAAGACGATCAAGTGCCTTGGTCAAGTCTATACGTATAAATAACATCAACTTGTTAGGAGCGATTAACATTTTCACAAAGAAACTGCGAAACAGAGATTAAGTTTGTCACAATAGATTTACTATGTTGAATGGATGAGATAAATGACGAAAAATGATGGCGTAGAATGGGTTCATATGTAAGAAAAAAAAAAGACAACGTCTTGTGAAAAATAATATAAAATATTGGCGTCACCGCGACATATCTTCAGGAACTAATAAAACTCCTTGACTTTTTAATTTGCAAAATCTACACACATCCTCAGAATCTAAGCAAGGGTGATATAAGGTATCACAAAAATTGAATTTGGGGAGCACTAAAGCATCACAGAGCTGCAGTTTTAAATGTTGATTTAAACTCTTTCTATTATCGAACAGGATTTTTAAAGTTGAATACGCCTGTTGAATTAATTTAGACACGTGACCTTTAAAACGTAAATTATCATCAATTACTACACCCAAATATTTGGCCTATTCGACAACAGGAAGAGGAACGCCGTCAATAGAGAGATGAATATGGTTTTTAAGATCTACACGTTTCTTTTTATTTCCAAAAAGCATTACAAACGATTTGACAGGATTAAATTTCAAACAATGTTTCTTTGAATAGTTAGATAAGGACTGTAAATCGAAATTGATTTTGCGGATTGCATTAGCAAAATCTTGTCTTAAGAAAGAGTAGACTAGTTGCGTATCATCCGCGTACAGATGAACCCGGCAGTATTTTAAGACAGAAATAACGTTTTTAGTATATATATTAAATAAAACAGGACCAAGGATAGAGCCCTGAGGTACACCGCACTCAACAGGGTACGAACTCGAGACTGAATTGGACACTTTTACGCATTGGCTTCTGTTTGATAAGTAATCAGAGAGCAAGGATATTGCATTTTGACCTAACCCAATAAAGCATAAAATCGCCAGCATAAGTTCATGATTTATTGTGTCGAAAGCCTTGCTATAGTCTAGCAAAACTAATTGCAGTCAGTTGCTTTTATTATGTCATCAGTAATATTAAGCAATGCTGTTGTGCAACTGTACTTTGATCGAAAACCAGATTGATTGGGAGGTAATAAGTCATGATTATTCAAGTATGTTACTAATTGTTTTCCAATAACTTTTTCAAAAACTTTAGAGAGCGTTGGAAATAAACTAATTGGTCTTAGATCTCCGTACTCTGATGGATTATTAGTTTTTGGTATAGGAATAACCACAGATTTTTTTTCCAAGCTGAGGGAAAAACGCTATTTGAAATACAAAAATTGATAATGTGAGTAATAATAGGTATTATAAATGGACAACACAACTTTAAGAGACTAATGGAAATACCGTCAGAGCCAGATGCATTTGAGGTAATTGTTGACATAATCTTAGCGACATCAAAATCAGTAACTTCATGGAAAGTTAAAGTTTCTCCATGTGGTAAGCGGTTATTTTTATAATAATTTAGAAGTTCAGGATCGGCGTCACCGGCACTTACAGAAGTAATAAAATAATTATTAATATCATTTGCATTGCAAATATTTACAGGGATATTGATACGTTTTTTACTGGTGTGAATATCCATGTTTTTAAACTCATTCCATAGTTCTCTAGTAGTTGCAGTGCGCATTTTAAAATCAAGGTATGCTTTCTTTTCTTGCCCAATTGCATAATTTGTATAATTACGTAATTGGTTATAATAACGAAAGTCAGCTTCACTCGAAGAAGATTTAAACTTCTGCAAAGCTTTATCACGTAACGACATTAATAATTTGATATTTTGCGTAATCCATGGGCAATAAGGTTTAGTATAAGTACGCGCAAGTAAAGGTGCGTGAACATTGAACAGGTCTAAGAGAGTTTGGTTAAAAAATTCAAGTTTGAGGTTGATATCTCGTAATTCAGTAATAAAGAACCATGGAAGTGAAGTCAGATCGTTATAAAAGTTATTGTAGTTAAAAAACGAGAAACTTCGAAAAGTTCGAATATTTGTAACCGGTGCGGATACATTAAAAAGGATAGTGCATATGATAGCTGAGTGATCAGAGATTTCATGTACGTTCAGTACATCCCAACTTTCAACAAAAGTTTCATCAGGCAGAATTATATAATCTAATAAGGAGCTAGAAGGTTGAGTTATTCTGGTAGGTCTATTGATTAGTTGTCTTAAGCCATAGATTTCAAGACAAGTTAAAAAATTTAGGTACAACGAATTATTCATAGATCCATCTATGTTAAAATCACCTAAACATAAGATTTCAGCCGCTGTATATGTGAGGCTAGACAAGCTGTCTTCGAATAAATTGCGAAAAGTTGCATATTTGGAGTTGGGTTTTCTGATTCCAGCAAGTTCTGAACAAAACAAAAGAAACAACATCGCATAATCTCGAAATACGACGATTTTCTGTCGTTTTCAATTTTTTTTAATTAAAATTCAACGGTACCCTCTGTATTAATAAAGAGATTTTCTGTTGTTTTCAGGCCCGCTGCTAGTGTGTCGAGCGCCCTTGTGCAAAACATATTTTGGCGCCCTTTTAATAAATATTCTGAATAAATTATTCCTTTACCGTTTGACTCAAAATGTACAGGAGAGCCAACATTTACCAACATTTAATGGTACTTGCCAGTTCTCTGTTCTCTGTCTAAAAAACTAATCAACATAGCGTAGTACATACAGGGTGACTGGCAATAGTTCCGCCAAAAAAAAAAAAAAACTCGTAACAGAATGAATATCCTACAATACGGTTTCGTTCAAACATGATGAGATAAATTGCGTAAATACTTATCTGTATAGAATTGTGAAAATCGTTGTACAGGGTATCCCATTTTCGATGGTATTCTACAGGTAATTCCGTTAATAACGGACATAGAAAAAACCGGACACGCAATACTAGGTCAATTTTTATGCTAATTTTGAATGGTTGAATCAACAATTTGCTATTTCTTACTTTTTTCGTGGAATAAACAATTATAACTCACCTGTATAAACTGATCTATCTATAATACTTTGATAAAAATTAATACTACTGAAATAAAGGCGATTTTGAGTCATTATTTGTGCTACGTTTTAATCCCGAAGCAATTAATTTTTATTTACAACCATTTAAAAAATTACAGACAATTGGGCGCCCCTCGGATCAGGCGCCCTTGTGCGTTGCACAATCTGCACAAATTGGTTGTTTTTAATGATTTTGAAACCTGTAACGCCTCCAACAATATCCCGAAAGAAAACAAATGCACACACGTGTGTCGGTTTTCTTTTTTTATAATAATAATAATAATAAGGAATTAATTTGTGTGAGGTACTGAACAAGGCCATCTATCGAGGAAATCATCCATTTAATTACCTTATATGAGTGTGCTTCTTTTCCGCGATATTCTGTTCCTGTTTTTCGGTATTTAATGTGTACTTTCCTCAGGTATCCTTGGGGACCTCCGCCTCCAGAAATATACAGATACGACGAAGAACTCAACAGCTCATATTTCCGAAGGAAGGTCCATATCGATCCCGCGAAGTACACGTGGATGCCGTCGGATGATGAATCGGTACGAATGGAGCGACCTAAATCTGTCTTGGATTCCTGTCCGGCTCATTTAGGCCTGCCACCCCCGCCCCCTCCGGCGCAAAGGTTGTTATTGCGATTTTACTCCGAGCCAAACAATAGCATGATGATTTCCTTCGTACAGGCCGAAACACGTCAGTTTCGCAAGATCGCATACCTTGACGTCATTCGATGACGCGGTGGTTTCTTTAGGTTCCTCCACGAGTCACGTGTCGAAAATGTCCAGGAGTCAGGAGAGGCTTATTGATATAAGGAAAACGCTCCCACCTGCGCCTATTACCAGACAACCCGAACCGACGGATAGCGTCTTGGTTTTAGGTAAAACAAAAACAAAGCCCAATTTAAAATTTTCCTCTCACCTATTTTATTTTTTTTTTGTAGAGAAACTAAAAAGAACGCCCATGAAAACGCAGGCGACTCAAACCGAAGCCTGCTTGGGGCGAAAGCCTTTACCACCAAGCCAACTCAACTTGAGCCCCCGAACCATTCACAGGGTAATTGCTTCGACTATTAAAACTTTTGCTTGCACTAATTGATTTTACCCTTACATGCGAAGGTAAAGATGGTATCACAAGGGGCTCAAACCAACGGAATCTTGATTAACGGCCGCAAACTTATGAAATCCTACTCGGAAGCAACGGGTCGCTTCGGAGTCGCAAACTACCCCCACGATGCGCGCATATCAGAACCAATAATGGATCACGAACCACTTCAAAGAACCCAATCGGACGAACCGCCGCGTTCTCCTTACATAACCATATCTCCACCTCTACCCCAGCTCGAAGCCATCCCCTGCCCACCCAGCGATTCATCTTCAGTCACCAAGTCCGACCACGATTCGGAAGAATCGGAATCCAAGTGCCAAAAAGAAATCTTCATCGACTTCAAGCCGATCTCCTACGCACAAAGCATGCAGAAGAAGCCGCTGATGAAGACCTCGTCGGACGGAGAAATACTCCTGGACCAACGGAAAGCCCAAAGGGCGGAAGACGGCATCGTCCCTGAGAAAACACCAATCTCGCTCAGCCACGAAAACATAATGATCGAAGAGGAACCAAGAAACTACTCGCCTTATTTTAAGAACGAACCCATTCGACACGAAGGTATTTTTAAGGACCTGGGTGACCACGTGTTTTCTTCCATCGAGGAGTCCTTCGAAGGAAGCTGTCTGCTACCGCAGGATTCGATAGACGATGAATTTCACGAAAACTTCATCTACAAGGGGATGTACCTGAGGAACGGATCGTCGAGCGATCAGGAATTGGATAAGACCTTGCCGCCGATCATCTCGGAGGAGGTGTCTCCGGCAGACGAATGCATCGTTCCTTCCCTGTGTTTACTTCCGGATCGGAAATTATCACCGTTTGCCTCCAGTGATTCGCTAGCCAACGACCTAAGGTAATACTCCATCTTTTCGCAACGTCCTTTCAACCCCATGGTTTCTTCTTGACTAGAGATCACTCAGACGGAATTTGGAACGAGTCGCAAGCCACCGTGCTTCAAGCCGATTCCGGCACGGAAAACGGAACGGCTTTGAGCAGTTCGGAAATGACTTCCTTGACGGCTGTATCACCAGCTTCTACAACGTTACTGACGCCTTCTTCGAGAAGAAAACATTTGTTAATGCTCCAACATCAACAACGATCATCGATGGATACCGAAGCGTTGGATGAAGAATTAGTTGATCAATTTCAGGTATTCTTTGCTTTTTTGTTGATCAATCCAAGAACCTATTTCTTAGTCCTTTGGCTTCCCTCGTTTTCGCTTCGCCTTCCTTTTCCAGATCTAAAAGTCCTCGAAGGCCCAATTTGATCAATTCTAGGAATTGTTTCCTTTTCCATAATCTATGTCTTCCAAATCTTCTGCTCTTTCTAAAGACCTTCCTCTTTTAAGTTCTTAGTTCTTCGAAGTTAACAATCTTTGGTCTTTAGCTTTTTCTTTTCTTTCTTTTAATGTCAATAGTTTTTTTTTAGCGCAGAACTCCTCGAAGATTCTAATCAATCCATTTTCCATCACGTCTTCTTATAAGATCCATTTCTTCCAAAACGTCTATTTTTGCTAATCTCTTGAAAGGTCTCTTCTTCTTTTGTCCCCCCCCCCCTATTCTCGCAACCAATATATTTCTTTGGTCTTCCTCGCCTTCTTTTTTATTTTATTTTTATAGTAGCAGTTTCGTTTTCCAGGTCTCAAAGACCTTGAAGGCCTAAGTTGATACATTCAAGTATTCTTTCCTCATACGTTCCTTTTACATGATACATTTTTTCCAAACATCTAGGTTTCTTCTTGATTTTCCAAGGATATTCCTTTCTATTTCGCAGTTCTTCTATACTCTTAACCAATTTCTTTTTTTGGCCGCCCACATCTTGTCTTTCCTCTTTCATTTCCTAGCTCTTCGAATCTTTGAGCCAGTTTCTCCTTCGCCTTCTCTTTTTTTAAAGCTTCATTCCAAGGCCTCGAAGACCTCGAAGGACCATATTTTTTCCAAACCTACTGTTTTTTTGCTAGTTCTGCTAAATGGTTTCCTCTGTTATTTTTTGGTTCTTGGAATCATTAAGTAAGTTTCTCCTTTGATCTTCTTCATTTTTTTTTAATAACGTTAGCTTGGTTCAGAGGTTTTCGAAGACCTCGAAGGACCAAGTTTCTTCCGACCCTTATGGTTTTCTGTTGATCTTAAAGACCTTCCTCTGTTACTTCTTATTTCTTCCAATTTTTCAGTCTTGGTCTACTTTACCTTCCCTTTCCTTTTTTATAATAATAAGAGCTTCGCTCCGAGGCCTTGAAGATCTCGAAAGAGCAAGTTTCTTCCAATCTACAGTTATTTTTTTGCTGATTTTTAGAGACCTTCCTTCTATTTCTTAGTTCTTCGAATCTTCGAGTCAATTTCTTCTTTGATCTTCTTTACCTTCTCGCTCCTTTTTTTAACAACAATGTCCTTGTTTAGAGATCTCACAGGCGAGCAGATTTCTTGCTGGTCTTCTAAAAACTTCCTGTATTGTTTCTTAGTTCTTCAGAAGGAAACCAAGACCAAAGAAGAAACTGCCTAAGTTTCTTCTTCGGTCTTCTTCAACTTCTATGTCGAGGAACTGACTCAGTTCCTTCTTTAATCTTCTTCACCTTCTGTTCCGAGGTCTTGGAGGTCTTGAAGAACCAGTTTCTTCCAAACCTTACGATTTGTTACTAGTCTTTCTAAAGATCTTTCTTCGTAATTACTTAGTTCTTCAAATCTTTGAGTCAGTTTCATCTCCTCTTTCCTTTTTTTTAATAACGGTGTACCTTAGGCTGGGAAGACCGAAGACTGTTTTTCTTTGCTGGTCTCTAAAGACCTTCCTCTACTATTTTTTAGTCCTTCTTACCTCTTTATTGATTTCTTCTTTGGTTTTCACCTTCTCTTACATTTTTTCTAGTAATATTGGCTTCGTCTCAAACGCCTCGAAGGACCAAGTTTCTTTCAAACCTTCTGGTTTTCTGCTCGTTTTTCTAAAGACCGCTTTCTTTTTTTTGTTCTTAGTCCTTCTATTCCCAACCAATTTCTTCTTTCTGCCTTTTTCATTTCTGTTTCCTATTTTTATGGTAACATTAGTTTCATTTCGTAGGCCCGGAAGTCCTTTGGTCTTCACCTTCTCTTACATTTTCTGTATATTGGCTTCGATCAGAGTTCTCAAAGACCTCGAATGACCAAGTTTTTTTAAACCTTCTGGTTTTTTTGTTGATCCTTCTTACGATCTTCGTCTGTTACTTCTCAGCTTTTTTTACGTGTTGTTGCCTCATGTACTCTCGTTAAATGATTCAAACCTTCTGGTCTTCTGTTGGTCTCTTCTAAGACCGCTTTCTATTTTTTTTTATTCTTAGTCCTTCTATTCCCAACCAATTTCTTCTCTCTATCTTTCTCAATTTTGTTTCCCTATTTTTGTGGTAACATTAGTTTCGTTTCGTAGGCCTGGAAGTCCTTTGAATGAATTTCTTTTTTGGTCTTCACCTTATCTTACATTTTTTGTACATTAGCTTCGGTCAGAGGTTTCAAAAACCTCGAAGGAGCAAGTCTCTTTTAAACCTTCTGGTTTTTTTTGTGATCCTTCTAACGATCTTCGTCTGTTACTTCTCAGCTTCTTCCATGTGTTGTTGCTTCGTGTGCTCCTTTTAAATGATTCGAACCTTCTGGTCTTCTGCTGGTCTCTTCAAAGACCGCTTCCTCTTTTTTCCTCCTATTCCCAACTAATTTCCCTTTTCGACCTTTCTCATTTTTGCTTTCCTTGTTTATAGTAACATTAGTTTCGTTTCACTGACGCCGAAGTCTTTCAAATATCCCATCTTCTTGCCAGATCCATTTCTATTGAAACTTTCTGGTCCTTTGCTGGAGCCTCATCTTCTTGATTCGTTGCTTCCTTAGCCTCCCTACTTGACCTTGAGAGTTCTTAGAGTATTAATCTGGGACCAGTAAGATGGTAACGCGTCAACTACCTTAGTGTCCCAGATTTGACCATTTCAAGCCATTTGAGACCATCAGGAGCCGGCGATGGTTGAGGCAACCACCCAGGACATTTGATCTAGTAACCCACCAACGAGACTACTAACTCCCTCCTCATCCCCTTCTTTAACTATCCTTATTACTTCACTTGTGATTATATTTTCATCCATCCTGATCGTCTTCACATCACCTATTAGTTTTCCTCTTTTGGTTTTACTTTTCTTTCAATTAAATATGAGGAATTCAAGGTCGATCTTATGTTCACGTGTAGATGCAAAGTCCATCTTCACCAAGAATAGAAATCGAAAGTATCTCGACTGAAGTGAGTAGCAGTAAACAGCAGTATCTCACGCCTAGAAGAGCGCGGTCCCCCACGTGGAGGAAGAGAACGCCGGAGCCACCCTCGGAATCCCCTTTGCCGGCCGTGGTCCCGGATTTGCTCCTGGCTCGGACTGATTCCGGTAGGACGAACACGGACGTGTCAGAAAGCACGACGACAACGGACGATTACATCACTGCCAATTCCGGAACTGACAGCTCCAGGAAAAGTAACTCAACCAAAGTAATCCGATTACTTCTATCTTTAACAGAATTAATACAATGAGCGGTTTTAGGGAACATCAGACAGACCCCGTTCGTACACGCAAGAAGGTAATACTTTCACCAAACATATATACAGGGTGTACGATTATTTTCTAAATGTTATTGTTGTTTTTGTCACTCATTTCAGAAGACATGGTGGTACCTTCATATTCACCCCCGCCGATCCCGGAAGAAACGAGTGATATAGCAACTACCCCAGTGCCTGAAGCACACACTGGCCGTTCGTCTCCGACCGGGAGCAGTTCTTCATCCGGAAGTTATAGCTTAAACGGATCCTGTCCGGATTTGCCTCAGAGACCGTCAGTGCCTTCTCCTAAACTCAAACCGTCAGTTTCTGAAGACGAACGAAGCGTACACTACTCTTCTTCCGGTTATTACGAATCTCCCCTCGAGGACGAGTACGTACTTGCCCCGCCATTTTCCATTTCGCTTCCCCCCCAAAAAAAACCTTGTTTTTAGCCTCACGTGGAAGTCTTCAAAATCAGATAAACATGAGCTGTACTACGACGAAGCGAAACGAAAAAAAAGACCGTTCACCCTAGACATAAACAAACCGGCAGAAATGATCGAAACGGCCACCATCAAAACCAATCAAAAACCAGGCAGGAAAATCTCACCATCCGGCGATCTGCTGAGGGTGATAGATAAACCGAAACGTGGAAAAGTCCGCACGCGAAGCCCAATGCAGAGCCACAGGAAACTCCAGCACACCAAAAAATCACCGCAGACTCTGAGAACCCCGGAGGAAGAGTGGCACACCGGCGGCACCGAAGACAACAAACCGGTGATTACATCGGACGAATCCAGCAGTGGGGTTTGCGGCGAGAAAAAACAGGAACAAACGTCCCCCAGAAAAATCAAGAAGCTGAGGGATAACAGCAGAAGAAAATCCACGCCCAGATCGCCCACTGGATCAAAATCCAGGAAGAGAAGCGGAAGTATTGATGATAAACCTTCGAGTTTACCTGGCAGCTTACCCAGACGAAGGTCTTCAACGCAAAACCGGCTGGAACCAGAAGACCTACAAAATATGTACTCCAGTAAGAATAGGTTAAGCCCTCACAGGTAGGCAATTCATTCACGGGCATTAAATTTTGTAACCCAACAAAAAACTTCTTAGTCCTTCAGGTTCGCCAAAAAGGCGAAGAAGTCCAAAAATCAGCCCAGACGCAGCTCGTTTGAAGGCTCTGAGCGCCGAGTCTTTAAGATCCGTAAGCCCAGGTAGCGATAGCGTTTTTTACAGCGATCCCAGTAGCCATGCCGCCGCCGCTGATCATCAAGTTCACTGCTTGCACTGTGGAAAAGAAGTTGACATCGTCACCACTGATGATCACGACAAGAGCATAAGCAGCAACGGCCACCAACCGGATATAGTTCAACCGCCGGCGGGGTTTGCGGATTCCCCCAGACAGAAACACGCGTCCGGTAGATTATACAAGAAACTTGAGAAGAGGTTTCGATCGGAAGAGCGATCGCAAGCCGAAAGGAGACACCCAAAGTATAGGCCTGACGTCAGAGCAAAGGTAAAAATACCAAGCGATCATTTACATTTTTTATGATAAGGAAAATGTAGTAGGTCAGTCGCAGCCGCAGCACTCAATTTAACAATAAACTTTCCCGATAAGCTCATGGAACTTGCGGCTCTAATCAACCAATAGATGAAATAATGCTTTAGGTTGAGTAGACGTCAATAATATGTAGCCATAAGTTTGACAGCTGTCAAGTAAAGTATTTGTGTTAATTTATAAATGCTTTTTTCACTTGAATCTAAATATGTATGCTATGTCCAGAATGAAATGCGAATTACGTAAACGGCTGGGGTTCGTATGATGAAAAACAAACAAAAAATAGCAGAAGTTTGACAGCTGACGAGTATTTGTGTTATTCTATAAATAATTGAATCAAAATATGGAGTACGTAAAGACGTAAAGAGCTTGGGACTCTTATGATCTACAACAAAAAAAATTGCATAAGTTTGACAGCTATCAGTAGTGTTGATTTATAACTGACTTTTAACCTTGAATCAAAATGTGATGATGTAAAAAGCTTGGGATTTGTATCACGTAAAACAAAAAATTGTCTTAAGTTTGACAGCTGTCAAGTAAAATATGTATTTTTACTTTTGAATAAAAAAAATATGCAAAATAAAATATGACTGTCATAAAGAGCATTGAACTCGTATGATGTTAAACAGAAAAGAGTACCATAAGTTTGACAGCTATCAAATAAAAGAATAAAAATGTACCATAAGTCAAATGATAAATAGTTTTTGCACTAGAATCAAAATATACTGTGCGCAAAATAAAATTTGAATGACATAAAACGTTTGGACTTGATGCAAAACAAAAAAAATGTACTATAAATTTGACAGCTATTAAGTAATAAATAATTTTTATACTTGAATCAAAATGTGCTGTGCGAATATGTGAATGACATAAAAAGCTTAGGCCTCTTATAACGCAAAACAAGAAAAAATATATTTGACAGCTGTCAAATAAAATATTTGCGTTGATTTTTACACTCGACTTAAAATATACTGTGTGCAAAATTAAATATCAAAGACTTCAATGAGGCTTGTAAGATGTAAAAAAATGTACGATGAGTTTGACAGCTGTCAAGTAAAATACATCAAAGAAGCTTGTAAGATGTAAAAAAAATGTACGATAAGTTTGACAGCTGTCAAGCAAAATACATATTTGTATTGATTTATAAATGATGCAGAAAGCTTGGACCTCGTTTGATGTAAATGTATCGTAAGTTTGACAGTTGTCAAGTAATTTTTACACTTGACTCAAAATATGCTATACACAAGATGAGATGTGATTGACAGCAAACGGCTTCGGACTCGTATGATGCAAAACAAGAAGATTTACCATAAGTTTGACAGCTGTCAAATGATAAGTGACTTTTAAACATGAGTCAAAATATACTGTGCGTAAAATAAGTGTGAATAACACAAAAACATGAGCTTGTTATAATGCAAAACAAAAAAAAATACCATACGTTTGACAGCTGTCAAATAAAGTATTTAACTTGATGTTTATTTTTTAATCAAAATTTGTTGTGTTGCGAAATACACTGTCACTCGCATAAAGAGTTGGGACCCGTATGATCTACAACAACAACAACAAAATTGCATAAGTTTGACAGCTGTCGCTAGCGTTGATTTATAGCTGAATTTTATCCGTGAATCAAAATATGAATGATGTAAAAAGCTTGGTGTTGTGTGATGTAAAACAAAAAAAAATGTACGAAAGTTTGACAGCTGTCAAGTAGAGTACATATTTGTATTGATTTATAAATGACGCAAAAAGCTTGGAAATGTATCGTAAGTTTGACAGCTGCCAAGTAATTTTTACACTTAACTCGAAATATGCTGCACACAAGATGAAATGTGATTGACAGCAAACGGCTTCGGACTCGGATGATGCTAAGCAAGAAGAATGTACCATAAGTTTGACAGCTGTCAAGTAATTTTTACACTTGACTCAAAATATGCTGTACGCAAAACGAAATGTGATTGACAGCAAACGGCTTCGGACTCCTATGATGCAAAACAAGAAGAATGTACCATAAGTTTGACAGCTGTCAAATGGCAAGTGACTTTTAAACTTGAGTCAAAAATATACTGTGCGCAAATAAGTGCGAATGACGTAAAAAGATGAGCTCGTTATAATGCAAAACAAAAATACCATATGTTTGACAGCTGTCAAATTAAGTAGTTACTTTGTTGTTTATACTTGAATTAAAATATGTTGTGCTGCGAAATAGAATGTCACTCGCATAAAGAGCTTGGGACTCGTATGATGTAAAACAAAAAAAAAAAACGCCATTTTTTTGACAGCTGTCAAATAAAGTATTTCCTACATCTGGAAAGATTGAAGTTAGAAAAGGCTACGTTTGGTGTTTATTGGAGATATTGCAGCACAGTGTGTTTCATGGCCCCCTCTTATTTTCAATCGAATTTTAGTGTAATTATACCGAGTGATCAAACAAAAAAAGAAACACGATTAGGATTGGGCAAGTTTGTAGACGTGGTTTTTGTTAGTCAGAAGAACGAGGTGGGCAAACAGAAACAAGCAGGGGAAAATTGCGGCCGATGGCGCGGTCAACAGATGCAGGTATGGAAGGTCTGAAAGCCACAGATTCCAGCCCAAGTGTCCTTCCCGGTGCCCCCGAAGACGAAGACGACTTGGGCCTTTACAATGTGCCTTACGCTGATGGATGCTGGATTTACATCGGCGATCAAGAGGAGACGCACAGTTGGTCAAGACCTGGATCTTCTGCAGATACAAGTTAGTATCTGCATCCCCTAACTCAATAATCCAAGATCAACGCACACTTTTGGTTCGCACGGTATATATTCATATAATTTTTTTAATTTGTTATAAAAAGGTGATGAAATTCCTCGTCGTGATTCGACCTCGAGCATCGAGAGCACCGAATCCGAACACGAATTTCGGAAGCGCTACCAGGCGATCACGAACCGCATGGTCCACAGGAAGTCCTGTTTGGAGATGTACAAGCGGCAGGCATCGAAATCGTTCGGTAAGTGTAGTAAAAATAATGAACGATCGCAAATTCCGGCCGATGTAAAAATAAAAAAAGAAAAACGTCGAACGGGGGCTAAATTTAAACACCGCCGAGCACGTTGCAGTTAACGACGACATCCTGAGGGTCATGCAGATCCTGCGTGCTGCAGATCATCGGCGTTTTCGTTAATGACTTCATAAAGGCAGCGTTATTTTTGGAGGACCGCTTTTAAAATTGAATGAAAGGTGTTTACATAATTTCCATATCTGAAGAGTGCACTTGAGAGAATTATATTATTTAAAGACGAATCAAAGACTTGGGGTATGTGAATCATAATTCAAAAAAGCAAAATAAAAGTTAAATCATACTTTATATCTGGGATTCGAATTTTTTTTTTTTCAATTATACAGGGTGACTGTTAATTAACCCCACAAAATGGAAGCACTAAACGAAGTGATGTCTGAGAGTATGGAAAAATGTTAATTTTTTTAATAGTTAATAATTAATTAAAAAATTACCCCAAAATCAAGCTCCGGCACTGAGTACGAAATACGACGCCACGTTTTATAAATGCGGCAGTATAGTAGGAATATATTTTTTTATTGACTATTCGTCAAGTGTCTACGGTATTCACCAACTGTTCTAGAGCAGCGAGCGAGCCGTTCGCCGCGAACCAAAGAGAGTCGGTTTTATAGCGACACTGTCGTAGACCAAACAATTAGCGATAAAAAAACATTTGCGAAAAACGAAAAAAAAAAATGAAAGATTCATTTATTTTTGTCTTTCGGGAAAGAAAAAACACGATTATTCTAAATTCATTTCACAGTTGATTGTGTTTTGTTTATGTTGTTTATGAAGAAAAAAGTCGAAATGCGATCGGATTTCGAACATCCTTGTCGTCGCCCTTAATTTATTTTCGGGGGCAAAAATAAAAGCAAAAATTTTTTTCTTGCGACCATTTTATTGTTTTTCCCATTGTTTAAATAACCGATCGTCTTTCGTTTATGTTTTTTTTTTCTTGTTTTCTTTTGCTATTTTATGCTGAAGTCGGTGTTGCCAACTACAATTATAATATATATAAAATATAAAAACTTACTAAATTGACTGACAAGTATGTATACAGGGTGACTGTTAGTTAGTTAGTTAGTAGAGTAAAAAAATGAGGTTATGTTCGATCTTTTTCGTATTCGAACACCGAAACCTTGTTTTCAAAATAATTACACATCGTACCCATTTTAAATCGCGACGCCTTAAGATTTGAAAATAGGCAACTCATTCTACTTTCGTGCTTTAAGTACGTTATGAGAACACCAAGTTTTTTCTGATTTGATTGCCTTGGGTTGGGTTTTTTTTTAATCTCCAATGTCACGATTTAAAATGGACAATGTCGCCATCTGTTGAAAACTTACCAGACGGTCTTGCATTCATTTGTTTCTACAAGGGTGACTGGCATGGGTTACATTGAAAAACCACCAGTGTTGCCGATAGGCTTTCGTGTGAACATTTAACTTAAGTAATCACTAAAATGTCACTAGAAACAGACAGTAATTCACTGAGAAAACAAATGCCGAAAAATCAAACTGTATGGAATATATTGTGACGAACGAATTGCGACGTGTGATACACTCAGCGACGCGTCATGCATGACTCACGATTCGCCAACGTTCCGACATATTCGAGAACCGAACTTACGAGAAAAGCGCTCGGATATAAATTACGCCTGCGAGGACGAGAGAACAGTCTTAGTCAGTTCAACGTAGAGTTACTTACTGTGTAATTGCTCGGCTTATAAAAATAAATTAGTCTTAGTCCGTTATAAATAAATTAGTGTTAAGTCTTGTGTAAATAAATTAGTTATTAGTTTCATCAAGTGTTTCATTTAAAAACAAATCAAAATAAATCTAAAAACATAACAATATTAAATATATCAATATTCTACTTAAGCGTATTAGGTTTGGCAACACTGGTCTCAGTATTAAGAGACCGTTAAACTTACAAAATTGAACTTGATCAATTTTCTCAAAAACATAAACAAAAGACGATCGATTGTTTGAACAAAGAATGGTCGACGATTTGGATATAGAAAAGCTTTCGATTGAATTTCAAGTTTGTTCTTCATAAAAAAAATAAAACAAGAGACTATCGATAGTTTAACGAATGCAAGAAACAAAGAAAAAAATGGTCGACGATTTTTGGATATTAAAAAAAAAACTCTCCTCTTTTGCGTCAGAAAATAAATTTTTAGCGCGATGGCAAGAGACGTTCGAATTCCAATCGAATTTTGACTTTTTTCTTCATAAAAATAAATAACAATTCGCAATCGAATTTCCAAATAAATTTACAAGTGTTACATTCGCATTTTCTTTCTCGAAAGACAAAAAAAAAGAAACGAAACGCCATAAACACAATAAAAACAAAAGACAATCGATTTTACAATATAATTAAGTAAATTGATAAAAAATAATTATTGATGAAGAAATGGAAACAAAAGACAATCGATTTTACAGCACATCCGGTAAATTAATAAACAAAACAAAAGACAATCGATTTTACAGTACAATCCAGTAGATTAATAAACAAAAGACAATCGATGATGATGAAGTAACGATACAAACAAAAGACAATCGATTTTACAAAAAAGAAACAAAACGCGATAAACACAATAAAAACAAAAGACAATCGATTTTGCAGTATAATTAAGTAAATTAATAAAAAAAATTATTAATGAAGAAATGGAAACAAAAGACAATCGATTTTACAATACAATCCAGTAGATTAATAAACGAAACAAAAGACAATCGATTTTACATCATGATGAAGTAACGATACAAACAAAAGACAATCGATTTTACAACTATTTCTGAAGCTTATCGCGAAGGAGGGGGGGTTGTTAAAAAGAAATACGAAATAATAAAATGTAAACGCAAAATAACAAAAACCAAAAGACAATCGATTTAAAGCATAATTTGGCAGATTACTTGAACAAAAACAATTGACAGTTGATTTTACAGCGTACAATAGATTTTACAGTGTACACTAGAGTGATAAATTTAAAAAGAAACTGTCGGTGAGGAAATGTGACAAAACAAAGAAAATAAATGAATAAAATTTTAGAAAAAATATAACAATCATGTTTAAAAAATAAAAACAAAAAGCGACCGATTTTACGAGACAATTCAACATAGCTCAACATTAAAAAAAAATTAAAACAATGTTGAAAAAGCAAAAGAAATAACAGAATGAAAAAAATACGAAATCATAAAATGTAAATATTAATAAAAACAAAAGACAATCGATTTTACGGCATAATTAAGTAATTAATAAATTTAAAAAAAAACGATTAGTGAGGAAATGTGACGAAACAAATTTTGAAAATACAAAACTAATGGCAAAAACAAAAGACAATCGATTTTACAACAATACAATTTAATAGATCAATGTTAAAAAAAAAAACAGAACGATATGAGAAAGCAAAAGATATAATAGAATTTTTTCCCACTATTTCCCAAGCTTGTCGGTAAGGGGGGGGGGGGTTGGCGGCTGCAACCTTCTTTGTTAATAAGAAAACGAAATAATAAAATGTAGATACATAATAACAAAAAAAAAAAACAAAAGACATTCGATCTTACAGCATGTGTCAGTAGATTACTCAACAAAAACAAAAGACACTTGATTTTACAGATCTGTGGTTTCAATTAAAGACGTTAAGTTTTGAGACACCAAGTATAATAGGGCTGACTGTTACATCTCAGCTCGTTTGAATTTCTTTTCTATCTTATGCACTATAGACGGTAGAGAAGAACGCGGCACTAGGTGGACACCTGTATAGTGTAATTCTTAATAAACCACCTCTCACGACTCTTCGTTATCAGCTGATAAATGCGAAGTTAAAATGTGTTAAGATCATGCTGTAACTACATGTAATAATCATAAAAATGTATAGTAGAGTTTTACTGCTGTATTTACAAAACATAGCTTTATATTTCAAAGGCAGTGGCGTGGGTTGATCCTTAATTCATTATAATTTATTGAATAATGATTTTTCCCCGTCAAGAATCATCTGTCCCAACAGAAAATTATTCCTGGTGATGACCAAAGTAGTATTCCAGGTACACGAAACTACAAGTAAATTATTCCTTACACTACTCATCTCCTATTCGACAGGTACCACCGTGATGATTTTTTTCTTATTCTTTACAACGTATCTAGTATAATTTTTTTTGTGTTTTGGGCTTTCTATTTGAGTCGCAAATCGGCGCCTCTTCTTTATTAATTCATACTCTGACGCAACATCTAAACTTAGCCGGTTAACTTCAGGACGCGCTCTGAAATAACTTTCCAGTTCTCCTGAAAAATAGGCGCCGTTACAGCTGGCATTCTTCATCAGTCTGTAACCTTACAGTGCAACGACAGACGAGGAGTGAAAGTGCGAAAGCTGCGCCGTGATGGTGTTAGGTATTGTGTTTTAGATTGTCGATTAGAGAATCAAACTTTACGTCGCACCCTCGTGGCCACTTTGCGTTTATTTAATCAAATATTTTTTTATTTAATTGCAATTAAATGTAAATTAAAAAAAAAAAACAGGCGTGATCAACTTCCGTGCAGTAATATCATTTTTTTCGCATATACCGTATGTTTCGTTTTGATTTGAAAACCTACGCGCATTTGTGTTAAATCGACCAATTGGTGACAATGTATTTCAAGACAAACCGGTTTAATACTAAGCACTTAATCTCTTTGTTTTTCAAAATAAATAGTAAAATCCCCCAGAACGTACCACGAACTGCAGCGCCATTTTGCCTCCAAATTTAGGCGGAAAATTTGAAAAACTGAAACGATTTGTTAAGTATTTCTATTTTTTCTTTTTTATTTAACAGAAATTGAAAACTCAAGAGATATATTTTACTGACAACTTTAAATTAAAAAAAAAAAAATCGGATGTGATGAAAACAAAAAACAGGCAACGAAAGTGAAATTAATTTCGTCAAATTTGGAAACATTGGTTGAAAATTGACAGATCTTGAAAACTGAAGGGTCAGTTCGACTTTCAGAAAATTTTTAATCTAGTAGGCGGATGCTTACAAAATTCCAGCTCCCTAGATTCTGTATAGATGGCGCTTTGGAACTTCCAGTGCGCCGCCATCTATACAGAACTGCGGGAACTGGAATTTTAAGCGCCAATTTTAAATTTAGTAAGCGTTGGCTGGACCCGAATGAAATGAATGTGTTGCTGCTTTACAGCGCCAGAATTTACCACTGGTGAGCACGAGTCTTTAAGGCGAAGCTTAGAGGAGCTTCTGAAGTTGATGCTGATGGTATGGTGTCGGGAAAACCAGGCGATTAAGCTAATTTCCTCAAAACCGAACGGTAAACGAGTGTACACTTCGTGTTTTCCTTGAGATTCTAAAATCTACTGGATGTTTCTCACTTCTATAAAAAAAGCTAAATTAATGATTAAAATCGCTGCTTCTTACTAACATAACAAAGCACGTTTCTTTTTTTAATTGAATTTACGCGCAGGTACTCAGAGGCGTAGTTGAAGGGAGGAGGGAAGGCAAAATTTTCAATTTCTTGACACACTCCTATATACAGGGTATCATTGATACGTGTTTCTTCAATAGGTCCTAGGACAGGAAAATCCTGTATACAGGCTGTCCCATCAGGGTGTTCTCGGACTTTATCTCGATAGCTACTCTAGATGCAATTTTGTTTATTACCATGACCAACCTGTAAGGATAAAAATACATTTAATAACGGCTTATTATAAGCTTAAGTGTCATAACTACACCAAAAATATTTTTCTTAAAATTAAAAATAAATCAAGTAAGTGCTTTATTTAATTTTCGCGGCCGTAGTCCCTAAATGAATTGACTTCCGGTTGGAACCGCGTCACGACTGCTTCTACTGCCGACGTTTCGTTCTCCATTGCAGAAGATCTTCCTCAGGGCTGCTGCTACTTCTGGTTTAGTCGATTACTGATTGACAGACTCACTTACGAACAGGCCACCCGCACCCGTGAACATATCAATCATTTGGTTTCCAAACAACTACCCAATCGTCATCATAAATCTTATTCCTGTAATGAACAAATCCTGCTATTCCTTAACCTAGAACGAAATCTCCGTCCTCTCCAAAGGCCCAAATTTCGCCATCACCCCAAAAACCATACCCATTCATCATAACTGGAGATAGAATCCGTCAGCGTAATCAACTCACCAACCTACAAAGTCTCCAAATATCTTGCACACACCCTCAAACCTTTTGAAACTTTCATCCTCAATTCGCGGCACTTCGTCCAAAAAATTCACGAAATATCCTTGGACCCCCGAGTCATTCTGGTTAAGCTCCGATATAAAATCTTTTTTGATCAAAGTCCCTATTCCCGACACGTCATAATCACCCAACAACTGCTCAGAGCCCATAAGAATCCTGAAGACTTAATTCCCTTAATTACTTTAACCTCATGTTCCGTAATCAAAATCACGAACAGGTATCAGGCACAGCCATGGGTTCTCCTCTCTCCCCAATAGTAGCGAATAGTAGGCATTCGAACAACAAGCTCTTACTTCCTTCTTCCTTAAACCCAAGTGTTGGTTCAGATATGTTGATGATATTTTTGCAATTTGGCCGCACGATGAGGAATCTCTGAACAACTCCTTTGAACATATTAATTCCCAACATCCTGACATTCGTTTCACTTTGGAATACGAAACTGACGGTCACGGTTTCCTCGATGTCTTGGTAAGCCGTCTTCCAAACAGTAGGTTAGGTCACTCTTTTTTTCTTAATTTGAGATTGGGAGATCTTCGAAAGACAGACCTGGCTAGATCTAAGGCGGGAGAGTGCCGGATTCATCCGGGAAGGTAGCCCAGACGCTTACCAGCTAAACCCCTTTCCTCATGACCTGATGCTCTCCACTACGGTATCAGTTTTCGGTATTCCGTCATAGTGGCGGTCTTCCTCACTCAACGTTCACTCTTTTTCCGCCGCTCTGTCTACCATCTGTCTCACTTCCCGTTGCTCTATCTACATACGCTCTTTCTTTTCGTCTCTCTCCTTCTTCCTCATCACCTTTTCTACCATTTTTCCCATCTTTTCCTATGTTTCCTCTCTTTCTAACATCAGTCTTACTAGGCTGTCCGGCCTCCTTTCCTCTTCCCACGTCCTACACTCAAAGAAGGTATGCTCAGCTGTGTTTTCCTCAGTTCGACACTATCGACATGTTGGCTTACCAGCTAAACCCCTTTCCTCATGACCTGATGTTCTTCACTACGATATCACCTTTCAGTATTCCGCCGTGGGGCGGTCGTATTGATGTTCACTCTTTCTCAGTCAACGTTCACTCTCTCTTTCCATCGCTCTGTCTATCTTCGGTCTCACTTCCCGTTGCTCTATCTACATACGCTCTCTCTTTTCGTCTCTCTCCTTCTTCCTCATCACCTTTTCTACCATTTTCCCCATCTTTTCCTATGTTTCCTCACTTTCTAACATCAGTCTTACTAGGCTGCCCGGCCTCCTTTCCTCTTCCCACGTCCTACGCTCAAAGAAGGTATGCTCAGCTGTGTTCCCCTCAGTTCGACACTCTCCTGATCCTGAACCTAAATCGCTCAAACGCACCGTGTCCCGTGAGCAATTTGGCCACACGGTAAGGAATTCCTGAACAACTTCTTTGAACACCTAAACTCCCAACATCCTGATATTCGTTGTTTCACTTTGGAATACGGAACTGACGGTCACGGTTTCCTCGATTTCTTGGTAAACCGCCTTCCGTTCGGTTAGGTCACTTTTTTTTTCAATTTGAGGTCTTCGAAAGACAGACTACAGGGCTAGATCTATGGTGGAAGAGTGCCGGATTCATCTGGGAAGGTAGCCCAGACGCCTACCAGCTAAACCCCTTTCCTCAAGACCTGATGCTCTCCACTACGATATCACCTTTCAGTATTCCGACGTAGTGGCGGTTCACTCTTTCTCGCTCAACGTTCACTCTCCCTTTCCATCGCTCTGTCTTCCTTCGGTCTCAATTCCCGTTGCTCTGTCTACATACGCTCTCTCTCTCCTTCTTCCTCATCACCTTTTCTACCATTTTCCCCACCTTTTCCTATTTTTCCTCACTTTCTAACATCAGTCTTACTACGCTGTCCGCCCTTCTTTCCTCTTCCCATGTTCTACACTCAAAGTGGGTATGCTCAGCTGTTTTCTCCTCAGTTCGACAATACCGACATGTTGGATCTTCCACTTTTCTGATCCTGAGCCTAGATTGCTCAAACGCACCGTGTCCCGTGAGCATTTGCGTTAGATGATACGTAATTTCGCCGTGCCTTTTTCGATACCATGCTGCGATATCGGGTATCAACCTCCTCGTCCATGCCCGAGCTTCTCCACGCTTCCTGCCACCTCTTCAATGTGTCCCTCCTCTGCTCGCCTTTGTCACTCGTCTAGCATACTGCTGCCTCTTTGATGAGCAAGTTCATAGGCACCACCTTTGCCAGTACCATTAATGCCTCCGTGGAAATGGTGTTATATCCACGTCAAATCCTGATTGCCACCACCCTTTGGTAACTCACCTGGTGGCGACCACCTTGGCCCATATTGATGACGCATAGAGAACTATAGAGTCCACCACAGCGCTCAATATTTTCCGCTTCATCTCACTGGGTCCGTGTGTCCTTGGTAGCAGACGCATAAGTGTCGCCGCTGCCTCTCTGGGTCTGCTCGTGATGTACTTGACATGCTCTCCAAACGTCAGATGCTTGTCCATCACTACTCCTAGGTATTTCACGGATGTTTTCCAGCAGGAAGCTTACTGGCTTGTACCTCTTACCGGAAAACATATTCCAACGCTCCATTTATTAGGTATTCTATGTCGTTCTTAGTCTTGGCTGTCTACCACCGCTAGGTCATCCGCGAATGCGACTAGCGCTGCCCCCTTCGTCGTTGGCAATCTCAGGAACCCATCATACAGGACATTCCAGAGTGTCGGCCTTAACATCGACCCCTGTGGAACTCCTCACGTGGCTTAGAACCGCTCCCTATCGCATAGGTAGCTATCAATAATCGCCCTTAGATACGCACTCACGCCCCTGTCTCTCAGCTCTTTCCTAATTAACTCCCAGTCCGCGGAGTTAAATTCGTCTTCATATCCAAAGTAACTAGGGTGCATAGTTTCCTCGTTTTTAGTGCGTCTCATTTCTGGCTTTTCGAGGGCGTTCATCGTCGACCTGCCCTCCCGGAACCCAAACTGATTTTCCGACAGGGTTGCGCCTTTCCTCTCCATCTCCCCCTTTAATCTTTTCACGATCAGGAGCTTCCCGAACGTGTCTAGCATGCAAATCGTCCTCCTGTCTCTTTCTGGGCTTGGGAATGAGAACTAATCTAGAGGCCTTCCAGCAAGTGGGGAATTCTCCTCTCACTAAGCAGCCATTCAGCACATTCAAAGCGTATTGTGGCTGGGCTTCCACTCTCCTTTTTAAAATCTCAACGATATGCCGCCTGGCCCTGGAACCTTTCCTGTCTTCAGCTTCCTTACTGCCTCCTCCACTTCATCTCTCGTGAACCTAATCGGTGTAGCATCCCTTATGGGTTCCCCTTCCCTGGGTACTGGGTATTGTGGAAATAGTTCCCTTGCTACTACTGCTTATTGCTCTTCAACCCAACTCAACCAAAATCAATTATTCTCTGAGCCTTGGGATTCGTTTTCCTTTTCGTTACCTTCACAATACCTGGAAACATCTCATTAGTGATCCGTCACGCCCCAAATAGACCAATCCCCATCACCGTTCCCATCTACTGCCACCACCGACCACTATAAATACCACGACACCGGAAATACCTACTCAGTCTCATCGACTAACGAGAAGTAGCAGCAACACCACCACCAGCAGCAGCAGACCTGAGGAAGTTCTTCTGCAATGGAGAACGAAACGTCGGCAGTGGAAACAGTCGTGACGCAGTTCCAACCGGAAACCAATTCAATTATGACTGGTTGCAAATTGTGGTTTTTAGAACTGGAAATTGTGTCTGGTTCCGCTGTTTTGATTCATCCTATATAGTGTGTCGAATTTTTTTTGTATATTCAGTTCTTATGAAGATATGACCCGAGAACACAATGTTGGGACACCTGTGTAATTACTACCGATTTAAGGAATATATTTGCCTATAGATTTATTTTTCCAAAAAAAAAAGAAATAGTTGAGTTTTATAAATTTTTAGTTTCTGGAATGAGGTTCTTTAAATATACAGGCTGGTTCACTGTGCTCTTCGACGTTCGTAGTTATAACATCTATACTGCAACGCCTTTTTCGTTTGTTAGTCACTAATATTAAAGATAACCAGAAAAAAATAAAATAAAATATTTCAAACACAGTAAAAATGTTTGAAATATTTGTTAATTTTTTTTTTTTAAATTCTATCTGGTTTCGTATGTTAAGATTCATTTGTTTTTGTTGTCGACTAATAATGAAACTAAAAGCCGTTTTAAATTACCCGATTTTTTTGTACACAATATTTGGTTCAGAAATAATAAAAACAATTTTTAGATTCGCTCTAATTTTTGGTGCGGTTTCAAATCGAATCAAATAAAAAATAGGGTGGTCTAAAATCGATTCCTCGGTGCAATTTCCGCTGTCCAAAATTTTGATTCGCTTTTAATTTCAGAGAGCGACAAAACCGTAATAGTTCGCCGTGAATCTGCCGAGTTCGGTTTCCGGATTCACGGCTCCAAGCCCGTGGTAGTTTCGGCAATCGAACCCGACACCCCGGCGGAAAGTTCCGGTTTGGAAGTAGGTGATATAGTGCTAGCAGTTAATGGAATTAGTGTCTTAGATAAAAGTCATTCCGAAGTGGTGAAGATCGCCCATGCGGGAAGCGATACCCTCACCCTCGAGGTGAGTTGCATGTTAATTAAGATTCGAACACTCAATTATACACGACGACCTAATTTCGATCTTCTAGCCTTATTCATTTTCAAATTATCAATAATTTTGTTTTTAAATTAAATAATCGCATAGGTCGCTCGAACTTGTGGTGTTCTCAGCCCCACTTCAGCTGACATTCAAGGCGGCGTACCCCTTTACAGCGGTTACCTCTGGAAACTAGGTGGATTCGCCAGTGGGGTCGCCACAAATAAATGGATCCGGCGGTGGTTTTGCCTCAAAAAAGACAACTGTTTATACTTCTACAAGACTGATTTGGTAACAATCCTCTCCAACCCCAAGCGATGACTTTTTCCATGTGGAAACTCTTTGTGTTAGGATAAACAACCCGTGGGGGCCATGATGCTACAAAACCACGAGATCTGCAGGATGGACGACTGCAATTCGGGAGCGCCGTCTCGTCCCTTCAGGTTCTGCGTGAGGAAGAACGGAATGCCCCCGCTTCATTTGGCTGGTGATTCCGAGCAGGCGGCCAGCAGGTGGTTGGAGGTGTTGGTGCACGCCGCCGAAGAGAGTCAGATGGCCGACACGTGGTTGGAGCAGACGAGGAGGAATCTCACGCTACCCCCAAACGCGATTCCGAAACCCGACTGCTTCGGCTACTTAGTTAAATTAGGGACCCAATGGAAATCCTGGAGCAAAAGATACTGCGTCCTTAAGGACGCCTGCTTGTATTTTTACCAGGAGGCCAATTCTAAAAGTGCTTTTGGTAAGTTACGAATTTTAAATACGTATTTTTAACTCCACATTTAGGCGCAAAATTCAAAATTGAAACTACTAGCAAACTTTTGAAAGAAAACAGATTATAAAATCGTTATTCGTTGAACAAAGATCGAACGCCCTCTGAATTTTTTTTGTTTTTTCGTCAGAGAGCATGCCAGACAAAAGTCGATCGAAAAAAATAAAAATAAAAGAAGCAACTTCGTTTCCTACAGATTTTAGAAACCGTGGTGGAAATTAGGAAAATTGAAAATAGATTAGTTAATTACACCACGTTCTGTTTTCTATTATTTTTTGGCCGCATTTTGTGATACTTTATAAATCAGTAATTTTATAAAATGTCGGTAACGCTCGCCATCTATTACACATTAGTCAAACTGTAATTTCAGGCGCCACGATTAAAACATTAATTTCGGCGGTAACTGCAAAAATTAACAAGACTGAGTTTTATTTTTTTCTTTAGAAAAAAAAAAGAAACGAGGAAAAGAAAAAAATAAAGCAATTCGTCAAAATTAAGACAATTTTTTGACAGAATCAGAAAATTATACTTTCTATACGAATTTACATTACAAGCTTATTCAGTAGATGGCTCCGTATTCTTGTCCATAAAGGCCTACTGCCCAAATGCACATTTTCAAGAATTTATGACATAAGGAATTTCATCAATAGATGGCGCCACATTCTCAACAAAGATTCACGTTTTAACCGATTTTTGACGAAATGAGAAAATCACCTTACAGACTTTTTGCTTTTTTTACACACAATTTCGTCATTAGATAACGCGATATTCATAACCAAAAAGGCCTACTTTCCTATTAACATTTGAAACTATTTTTGACGTAATCAAAAAATTGTGCTTCTTTACGAATTTACGCTACAGACTTCATCAGTAGATGGCTTCACATTCTTGCCTAGAAAGCAATTCATATTTTAAATAATTTTAACAATTAAAAAATTTTGCTTTCTTACATACAATTTCACCAATAGATGGCGCCACAATCTCAACCAAACAGATTTACTTCTCAATTTGCATTTGAAACTAGTTTTGACGTAATCAGAAAATTGTGCTTCTATACGAATTTACGCTACAGATTTCATCAATAAATAGATGGCTCCACATTCTCGTCCAGAAAGTCCTACGCTTCAATTCGTTTTTCAGAAACTTCTACTTCTATACGAATTTGCACCACAGATTTCATCAATAGATGACTCCACATTCTTGTCCTGAAAGACCTACTTGCCAGTCACAATCGAAAGACTTGGGTTTTCTATATATTTGCGCTATAATCAAAAGTAATCAACAGATGGCGCCATATTCTTAACCAAAAAAGATGTACTTACAGACTTCAGCAACAGCTAGCTCCACATTCTCGGAGCTGCAAGATGTGCTTGCCAATTCACATTTCAAAGAATTTTTGACTTAATGAAAACACTTGCTCGCTTACACACAAATATAATCAGTAGATGGCGCCACATTCGTAACCAAAAACGCTTACTTACGGATTTCAGCAACATATAGCTCCAGATTCTCGTTTGCAAAGGCCTACTTCCTTCACTTTGCTCTTTTATATACAAACGTGATTACTGAAGTGTGTTTCTTTAGCTTAAGAATGTGGCGCCATCTATTGATTAATAGACCGCGCCACATTCTTAAGCAAAATAAACAGACTTCAGCAACAGATGGCTCCAGATTCTCGCCTAGAAAGGCCTGCTTTTTAATTCATATTTCAAAGAATTTTTTAACATACTCAAAACACTTTGTTTTCTTACATACAAATGTAATCAACAGATGGCGCCACACTCTTAGCCAAAAAGGCTTACTTACAGGCTTCAGCGACAGATGACTCTACTTTCTCGTTTAGAAAGACCAACTTCCCAATTCACATTTCAAAGAATTTTTGACAATCAAAACACCATGCTCTCTTAAACACAAATGTAATCAATAGATGGCGCCACATTCTTACGTACTTCAGCAAAAGATGGCTCCAGATTCTCATCCAGAAAGGCTTATTCCCAATTCACATTTCAAATAATTTTTGACATAATCAAAACACTTTGCTCTCTTACTTACAAATGTAATCAATAGATGGCGCCACATTCTTGCGAACTTCAACAACAGATGGTTCCAGATTCTCGCTAGAAAGGTTAATTTGCCAATTTACATTTCCAATAATTTTTGACATAATCAAAACACTTTGTTCTCTTACTTACAAATGTAATCAATAGATGGCGCCACATTCTTAACCAAAAAGGCCTACTTACGGACTTCAACAACATATTGCCTAAGATTCTCGTTTAGAAAAACCTACTTCTCAATTCACATTTCAAAAAAATTCTTGACATAATCAAAACACTTTGTTCGCTTACACACAAATCTAATCAATAGATGGCGCCACATTCTTAACGAAAAAGGTCTACTTACACATTTCAAAGAATTTATGACAATCAAAACACACAAGTATAATCAATAGATGGCGCCATAGTCGTAACCAAAAAGGCCTACTTACGGACTTCAGCAAGAGATGGCACCTCAATACCCGACATTGCAAAAAATATAAATTTGGAAGTCTTGATTTTTTTTTTTATATATATCTTACACTAATTTATTGCAACAGAGGGCAGCAGAAGGCCATTGAGTAGAAGAATGTGGGCCATAATCCAAAAAGGCCTACTTCCCATTTCACATTTTAATATAACGCTTTTCATTCCAATTTGCGCTATAGATTTCACCAACTGGTGGCGTCAAATTCTTGTGTAAAGAGGCCGATTTTCTTAGAAACTCATTTTAACTAAACTGAACATATCGGGCGTCGGTCTAAAAGATAGCCATGAATTTGTTCTGAGCGTATGGCGTAGGGTGCTTCACACAACTTGCATTTTTAACCTCACTTTAACACTCGAAGAAAAACATTTCAAAAAGAAACGTTCATTAGTAACTTTTTACAAAAATTATAGTTCTACAGTAAGTGTTGAAAGAGTCCACCTCGTTCCTGAAAACATTTGAAGGTTCTGTGCCTAATTGCGTTCATCATGATCTGTTCCAAGTTGAGAAATAAATGACGTTTATCACGACATACGTTCTTGACAACAAAATCGTGTTACAGCCTACTTGACTGTTTTTTTTTTTAATTGAACACGTTATTTATAAAACGTGGATTCAACCACAACTCAATTAATCAATTAATTAATTAAGCTTGCCCCAGTTCTTTAATATTCCGTTGATCTGGAAACAGAAATATTAGCGATGCCATCTGTATTTTTCATTGCTGACTAAAATATTGAAGCCATAAATTTCAAATATCAAAGTTATCCAGATCTCGAACTATAATCGAAATTAAAAAGTACGCGACTTTAAATTTAATTTTCCAAAACTTTGAAAAATTAAATTAGCGGCGCGCCATCTACAGGAGTTTCAGTACACTGTTGAAACATGCCGTTTTTTCGTTTGTTTTAATTTATGAATATACTGAATTCTGCTTGGCAATGTCGTTTGTTTTTATTTTATTTTTTTTTATTACTTTTTTTTTTAATTTTGTTCATTTGTTTGCTTTGTTTTGTTACCATACTTTCCAAATTGTTTTTTTTTGTTCCTCATTTATTGGGTTTCTGCACGGTCGCAAAAAAAGAGGACTTGTGTTGTTGTTATAAGACATGCAACAGCTAGTTCATTTGTTTTTGTTTTAATTTATGAATCTAGTGACGTCGTGTCTTTTGTTTTTATTTATTTATTTTTTTAATATTGTTACATTGTTTTTTGTTTTCGTTTTGTAACTTTTCCTCCGAAACAGTATTTTTTTTATTTATTAATCTAATTAATTACGTAGCAAAATCGATTGTCTTTAGTTTTTCTTTTCTTTTTTTGACTGTCAATATTTTTGAATTTTTATTGTTTTGTCATTTGTTTTCCAATTTGTTTTTTTTTTAATTTATTGAGTTTCAACTGACAGTCATTTCTGACGGTCACAAAGAAAAACGACTTGCAAGACATTCAACAGCGCCATCTGTTGAAGTACGCCGAAAGACTATTTTTTTACGTTCGTTTTAATTTATGAATCTATTAAAGTTGTGTTAATATTTTTTATATTATTAATTTTTTTAAAAATATTGTTCATTTGTTTTCTTAGTTTTGTAGCTTTTCCTCTGAAACGGTATTTTTTAAAATTTATTAGTATACTGAATTATGTAGTAAAATCGATTGTCTTTTGTTTTTCTTTTCTTTTTTTAATTGTCGATTGTTTTTGACTTTTTATTGTTTTATTTTCGTAGTTTTGTCACCACACGTTCCGAATTTTTTTTTTTTTTTATTTATTGCGGTGTTATAAGACATGCAACACAGCGCCATCTGTTGAAACATGCGTTTTTTTTTTCATTTGTTTTTATTTATTTTTTTGTTACATTTTTTTAAAATTTTGTTCATTTGTTTTCTTTGCTTTGTCACCATACTTTTCACATTGTTTTTTTTTTTTTTGTTCTTCATTTATTGAATTTCAACTGTCGTGTCAAATCGTGTCTCTTGTTTTTATTTTAATTTTTTTTTTATATTGTTCATTTGTTTTCTTTGTCTTGTAACTCTTTCTCCGAAATATATAATTTTTTTTATTTATTAATCTACCGAATAATGTCGTAAAATCGATTGTCTTTTGTTTTTATTTTAGTTTTTAAGGGCCGATTGTTTTTGAATTTTTATTGTTTTGTTTTCTTCGTTTTGTCATTTGTTTTCCAATTTTCTTTTTTGTTTAGGGAGTCAAATGCTTATGAAAGTATTTTTAATTCAAAAAAAAAAAGAAACACTTTTTCTAGTGGTTTTACTTTGTCGAGTTTAATTTAACTTGAAGGCTTCCGCGGCCGTCGTCCATTGTTGAATTCTTGGCTTCCGGTTGGAACCGCGTGTCTCGGAATCCGAGACACGCGGTTCCAACCGGAAGCCAAGAATTCAACAATTGTCGAGTTTAATTAACAGTCACCCTGTATATACGGTGTGATAACATTTCTGTCGTTACAGGGTGGACATGATAATGAACAAAATATCAGAAATGTCAAAATTTTTGTGAAACACCCTCTCTTTTGAAACTGAAACTTTTTGTGTTTTATCAACAATGTCTTAAGTAAGAACGAACTTCGAAATTATTGGTTTATTTTATTTACTTTTTTTTTTTTTGAAATCGTCGGCGAAATAGAAAGCCTGTTGTGTGCTGTTTTAAATTTCAGAAATAACTTCCCCCATCGCGTTAATTTTACCAGTGGCGGCGGCGACGAATAAAAATACGCCCGCAGTAAATATAATTTTCTAAAACTTTGGAATTAAATAAGCGGAGCGCCATCTACAGGAGTTTCAGTACACTACTTTTCCTTATTAGTTAAAAATCAATTAAAAATCGTTTTATTTTTCAGGTGTTGCATGTTTACACGGATACAGAGTACAGCAATCTGCGTCCGGAAGTAGCAAGAAACACGCGTTCGAAATAGTTCCCTCAGATTCAAGTCAAAAACATTTTTATTTCCACACCGAATCCGACATGGACAGGAAGAGGTATGGCCATGGGCTAGAATCTCGCCGCCCACTCATTTAACTCATTTATTTACAGGTGGTTAGCCGCTCTGGAGTATTCGATAGATCGATGGTTAAAAGTCGGTTAATGTTACCCGTTTTCGTTCGAGACGTTCGTAATTTAATACTATTTGTGTGACTGTTTAGAGTAGAATTGTATGGTAATAATTTCGCTTGGTAAATCTACCCACCCGTAAAAGTATTTTTTACGAAAACACCCCCACCCCCGTCCCCACCTCTATTCATATATGGACAGACTAGACTTAAATTAATAACTGTGGTAAGATGGTGTTTATGTTAATAGTAAAACTTAACTTCTATGGAAGTACAGTGTGTATATTATGCTTGAATTTGTTTTCTAGATAAAACGAGAGAGACATAAAAGATTCAATAAAATATTTATAAAAGACGATTTTATATAAAAAAAAATAAACGAGTTATTATATAATGTATTTAATAAAAAGAAAAATATGAGAAAAAGAGGATTTATTGCCAAGTTTCATAGAGAAGAGTTATATTTGAAACAAAACCTATAGACTTGTATGTGATTTATTTGTAGTTATTTAAAAGAAAAAAAAAGAAGCTCAATAAAACAAGACTATAAAAACTAGCGGGTTTAATAACAACTATTTAATCTAAACAAAAAAAAAATTAATAATTGATAAAATATTTACAAGTATGTTTAATGCTAGATGTAAATGTCACATGTTAAATTTAATATTGTAATGCTCTGTGCACTGCCAAGACATGATGAATATTGTAAAGAATAAAGACGATTTTGAAACATTTGTTTGTTTTAAAACAATTCGTTTTTTTGTTTTCCTCTTTTCATTTCCCTTTCAATTCCACTTGGGAGGGTGGTGATTAATTAATATCTGGGATGGGATTTTAATAAACCAGAAATACGTACAGAATGTTTATATTTATTGTAAACAATGGAATAGTTTTTTTTTTTTTACTATTAACTCTATACTAAGAGATAAACACATGAACGAAACTGTTGAGAGTTATATGGCAAAATATTGGCTTACAAGAGAAACGTTAAATTGAGCACAATATATTTTACTAAGAATAGATGAACACGTCTCAAATAACATGTAATATCTGATATTACAGGCAGTTAACATTAAAATAAATACATACGCATAAAACCTTACAACTGTCTTCAACGTTTCCTTTTTTTTTTTTTTAGATTATTTAATGCAGCTGTGCATTTTTTTTTTTTTTGTAATTGGTCCTTAACTAAAATATTCACAACTCACTGCTGAATATAAACAAATTAGTTGCGCACACCTTTAAACACCTGCTCACTTTAGTATTTTGTTAATAAGCAGCGAATAATCTCAATTAAAACACGTCGCGTACCACCTAAATTATTTATTACTTATACAACCGTTGTTAAAATCACAATTTTTCACTTGCGTCTGAAAAAAAACCCCCCAAACTTAAGTGATACGGACAAAACGTGTGCTCAAAATAAAAAAAAAACCAAACAAAAATGAAAATTCTTAATAAAACGTATAACAATTCATTACATTAATAATTGTTTCCTATTCAACACATTGATATATCAAAATGCCTTGCGTAAAATATTCGCACTTTTTATTTTGTTCCCATTCTTAAACCTCTACTGATTGATTGCACTTTACCGATTTGTTCTGCGAATAGTTTACGCACTTAAACACACATATTTAATCACAACTTCGTATAATATGGGGCGTTCCACACCTTTATTTTATAATAAAAAAATAAAATCAAAATTAAAAAAGTAGTAGATATGCTGTGAGCTCAGTTTCCCACCTAGGGGGTCTGAAATTGCAAAAAGTTGCCTACACGTCAGTTGGAAACAGCACGCGCCTGACGTATAGGCAACCATACATCCTGCTCCCCCATTTCATTCAATTCCAACTTCAGATCCCTCAAATGGGGAAACTAAGCTCGAACCGGCATAGCACATCGCAGGCATGGATCACCCTGTATATTTTTTAATAATAAACAGTCACACAAGTTATATAAAATAGTGCAGTAGGTACCCCCGCCCCCCTTAATCAATAAGAAACCCCCAGCTTTCCAACAACTAATACTGACGAGGTGCGAGTTCTCATTGAGCAAGGAGGTGTCTAACGTAGGAATTGCTAGAAACAGTCCGTGCCAACGTTTTTCCAAGCTCTTCTTCTTTTTTTTAATCATCAAATGATTTTGTTTATTTATTTTGTTCTAGTTCTCCTCAAGCAATCTGTTTTCGCGATTATCACAAAGAAGTCTCGCAACTTCCACATAAATTTATCCCAGTGAAACGAAATTGAGAGTTTCTTTCTTCTTGTTTACAAAGAGATTTGATTTTTTTTCTTTTTGAAAAATAACTTTTTGAGCAAACGATTTCTTTTGTACTCGCTGTCTATATATACGTAAAGTCCCTGGATTTGGTTGACATTTAATTTTTTAGATTTCAGATAAGCTATTGTTGGTACGTTTCTAATTTCAAGATTCTCAGTTATTTTAATAATAATAATAAAAAAAAACTAGATAACTTTCATTTAACTTTATACCAACAAATTTGATTCATTTAGCGCCATCTATGTGTTATTCAAAGCGACATGTAAATTCTAAAACAGTAAAAAAATCAAAATTTTGCTCGACTGAAATTAAAAAAAAAATTAATACTTAGGGACGCAGTCAATTAGTGTGGTAAAGAAATTCCCCAAGCATTAAATTTTATAAAGAGTACCATCTGTTGGCGAACTATTAAACCAGAAGGTGAGTGGCGCCAATTTCTAAAAGCAGAAATCGCAATTGAATGCTTTCATTTGAAATAAATAAAGAGTGTCATCTGTTGGCGAATCATTAAACCTGAATGACTTTTAATGAAATTAGCTGTTTTTTTCATGCCAGTTCTGGTGACTTTCATTTTCGTGATTGGACACCCTGAATGCAGTTTGTGTACGGTAGCCAAAAATAAAATCCGCCCACGTGAACGTCACTTTAATATTTTTCACGTTTAATACATATGCAAAATGTCACTGGTAATTCTGACGTTTAATACAAATTGTATTTGTTTATTTTGACTGAAACATAACCTCAATAGAAGCCTGATTTACCAAATTTCTCGAAATACACACGACTTGTCAAATTCTTGCCCGGATTTTATTGTCCGCTACTGTACTTCCGTCAAGAGTATGGAGAATTTGATAGAAGGGGAAATTTCAACAGATGTGGTGGTTTTAGTTTCAAATCTGGTGATATGGTGAAAATTTGACCCAAAAAAAATTCAAAATCTGATGACTTTTGAAACACCAGAAATTAATTTATTAATATTTTTTAAAACTGCGTTCCTTTTCCGTGTTTTTCAGACATACACTTTCTACGTCTAAAATTGCAACTGAATGGATTTGTTTCAAATAAATAAACACCGCCATCTGTTGACAGTAAATTAAATCAGGAGTTTATAAAGTAAATTCTGTGATTCTTCCTGTCAATTCTGGCGATTTTCTTTTTCTTGATTTGACAGCCCGAATGTAGCTATTTCATTCATTTCAAGGACGTGCAGAATTTGACAGCAGTGTCGCCAGGTCTGTTGAAATTTCGACAGAAATTTGACGACTATTTATGCCAGTTTTTATTTGACACCAACTATATCTGTCAAAATGATGGAGAATTTGTGGCAGTGTTGCCAGGTTTTAGATTCAATCTTGTATGGTAAAAACTCTTACAAAAGTCTAGTAACTTTTGAAACACTAGAATTAATTTATCAATTTTTTCCAAGTTGCGTTTTTACCGCTTTCTTGAACTAAATAATTCCTAAAGCAAAAATCGCAATTGAATTGATTTGTTTTAAATAAATAAGCATTGCCATCTGTTGGCAGTAAATTCAATCAGAAGCTCTTAAATTAAATTTGGAGATTGTTCATACCAGTTTTGGCGATTTTCTCTTTCCTGATCTGGCAACCCTGAATATAAATAAAAATAAACAGTGCCATCTGTCGGCAATAAACTAAATCAAAAGCCGAGTGACGTATAATAACTGTTAATGAAATTTGGCGACTGTTTGTGCCAGTTTTGGCGACATTCTTTTTTTTTTTTTTATTTGACACCAACTATTTCGGTCAAAAGGATGGAGAATTCGATAGCAGTGTTGTCAGGTTTTAGATTAAATCGATTTGTTTTAAATAAATAAGCACTACCATTTGTTGACAGTAAATTAAATCAGAAGTTTTAAATTAAATTCAGTGATTTTTCAAGCCAGTTCTGGCGATTTTCTTCTTCTTTTTTTTTGATTTGACAGCCCGAATGTAGCCGTTTCATTCATTCCGAGAATGTACAGAATAAATAAACTAAACCAAAAGCTGAGTGACGTATGATAATTTTTAATGAAATTTGGTGACTGTTTATGACAGTTCTGGCGACATTCATTTTTTTTATTTAACACCAAATGGAGAATTTGATGGCAGTGTTGCCAGGTTTTAGATTCAATCTGATTTGGTAATTACTCTTACAAAAATCTAGTAACTTTTGAAACACTAGAATTAATTTATCAATTTTTTTCAAGGTCGCGTTTTTACCGCTTTCTTGAACCAAAGAATTTCTAAAGCAAAAATCGCAACTAAATGGTTCATGATAAATAAAAATAAACAGTAACATCTGTCGGCAATAAATTAAATCAAAAGGTGAGTAACGATAATTGTTAATGAAATTTGGCGACTGTGCCAGTTCTGGTGACATTCATTTTTTTTATTTGACACCAACCAAATCAGTCAAAAGAGTGGAGAATTTGATATCAGTGTTGCCAGGCTTTAGATTCAATCTGATTTGGTAAAAACTCTTACAAAAGTCTAGTAACTTTTGAAACACTAGAATTAATTTATCCATTTTTTCAAAGTTGCGTTTTTTACCGCTTTCTTGAACCAAAGAATTCCTAAAGCAAAAATCGCAATTGAATCGATTTGTTTTAAATAAATAAACACTGCCATCTGTTGACGGTAAATTAAATCAGAAGCTTTTAAATTAAATTCGTTGATTTTTCCCCGCAGTTTTGGCGATTTTTTTCTTCTTGATTTGACAGCCCCGAATGTAGCTATTTCGTTCATTTCAAGGACGTGCAAAATTTGACACCGGTGTTGCCAGGTCTGATGAAATTTCACCAGATCTGGTTATTTTAGAATCAATCTGGTGAAAACTTGAACCATACAATTTCCAAAGCAAAAATCGCAACTGAATGGTTCATGATAAATAAAAATCAACAGTGCCACCTGTCGGCAATAAACTAAATCAAAAGCCGAGTGACGTATGATAATTTTTAATGAAATTTGGCGACCGTTTGTGTTAGTTCTGGCGACGTTCATTTTCTTTGTTTTATTTGACATCAACTAATCCAGTCAAAAGGATGGAGAAGTTGATGGCAGTGTTGCCAGGTTTTAGATTCAATCTTGTACGGTAAAAACTCTTACAAAAATCTAGTAACTTTTGAAACACCAAAATTAATTTATCAATGTTTTCCAAATTGCGTTTTTACCGGATTTTTTGGACCGTGTACAATTTCTAAAGCAAAAATCGCAACGGTGCCATCTGTCCGCTGAAAATTAAACTAAAAACAATTTTTTTTTTCATTGGTATATTACCACGAAATTTCTTTTTCTGTGCAACAGTGTGTATTTTATTAATTACATAAAATGGACAACTCAAAAAACGAGCATTATTTATCGAGAGAAATAATTATTTTTCAATTTTCTTTTCATATTTCTACTTATTTTATTGTTGTTATTAATGGATTTTATAAAGCTCAATTATTTAAATTATTATAAATACATGTTGCCCCCTAAACTATTTGTTGTGATGGATGCGGACAGTGTAAGCTGCTTTTCCTGTTTTGGAAATTTGGATAATTGGGTTTTTGGGTATTTGGAGTGTACTGCCATTGGTTTTCGTCGTGATCACGTGACCACTTCCCCTAATGGTGTGGGAGGTGAGGCATTAACAAAATCTCCAAAAAGTATACCCACGTATTGTCAACCTTTCTTGGGCAATTTGAAGTTGCATGCACGTTTCTCAATCAGCTGCTTCTGTTCGTGTTGTTTTAAAGTTAATTTACAAACAACAATTTACATCAAACATACATACTTCGTACTCCCTCTTTAATCGCCAATTCTCCAAATCTCCAAAACAGGAAAAGCAGCTTTATTTCTATGTAACTATTCGTATTTTTTATTTTATTGAAAGCTTGCAATTTGTTGTCAACTTGTTATTTGCTTGTACTTCCATATTTTTCTATTCATCAATAAATTGTTTCAGTACTTTTTTTTCTACAATTTCCGAAAAGAATCAAATTGTCAGGTGAAAAACTGGTGGTTTTTAATTATTTTCGCCTGGCAACACTGTTTGACAGGTCGTTTCCAATCCAAACTCTATAACTCAGATGAATTAAACGTCAATCAAATCTAGGGACCCTACATCGACATACTTGGAAAACTCACACATACACACATAAAAAAAACAAGCTCAGGTCGTATCCTAGCAACTACAACGCACGTTTTGTTTTTTCATTAACTTACGCTAAACATTTTTTTTAATACGATGAAAGTAGATTAGTGATGCGAAATAGTTGAACGCTCAGTCTGTTTCGGTTACGAACGCTTCTACTCAGTCCATTTAATTTTTTTTTTTAGTTTTGTTCCCTGAAAAAGCGCACGGTACATTACCTCTCACTTGCACGTTAATAATGGCATTCTCAATTCGCTACTCTAGAACACTCTCATAGTATTTTCATCTTGTTTTAACCTCATGTAATAATAGAAGATGAAGGTGGAGCAGAGTACCACTTCAGTCTCCACCTTCTATTATTGAGGAAAATCACGGAGTGGCTGACACCTAGTGGAAGTTTTGTGAAAGATGCTCATGCCTATGCAAAGACTTTAACCAACTTAATAGTAATGCGCCATCTCTTGCTTGCTGATTTTCGTCAATTACGTGAGGTCAACACAAGATGAAAATACTCAGAGTGCTTTAGAACAGCAAATCGAAAACGCTAGATAAGACTTACCCATTTCCTGGATAATAGTATGGAGGAGGCCTCTCGTATTCAGTGGGCGCTCTTTGATACTGAGGAGGTCCACCGTTGGGAAAATCCTCCCAATGCCTACAAGAAAAGCAGATTGGAAGCAACCACACAACAAGTAGCAATCACAATCAGAGTTGGACAGCACTTCTTTAAAGTCTCCCTTACCTACTATCTATTTTAAACTAAGGCCAAGTTTCATAATCGAATTTAAAGGAGACTTCAAATTGAGGTCACTTTCAGTTGTAAGAACAACTGTGAAAACACGTTTGTTTACACATCAGAATGTGACTTTAATTTTAAAGTCTCCTTTAAATTAGATTATGAAACTGGCTCTAAGAGGAGTAAAAACTGACAGAGTTATTGGCTGTTTGACAAAGGATTTATTAAAAACCGAAGACTTACAACAATGTGTATAGAAGGAGGAATCAAAAAAGGAGAAGAAGAAGAAGAAGGAAGAGGATCAAAGCAATAACAAAGGATTCGATTTAATAAAAACTGAACACTCATAACAAAATTGTTTTTACAAGGAAAAATCAAAAGAAGGAGGAAGAGGATCAAGGCAATAAAAAAGGATTTATTAAAGACTGAAAACTTGCTAAACTATTTTTAGAAGGAAAAGTCAAAAAAAGAAGAGAATTAAAAAAAATTGCTTATGGAAGGAGGAACCAAAAAAGAAGAAGAAAAAGGATCAAAGCAATAAAAAATTTCGACTTATTAATTTGTTTGAAAATGAATGTTTCTAAGATTTGCTTATTTCAAATGTTTTTTTTTTAATGTTTAGTCTTATCCTTGACCGAATTCAAAAGTTTACCAAATTCCACGAGATATAAGCGGAAACTAGTAGCGCCATCTGTTCAAAAATAACGAAACGTTTTTGTTTTTAAACTTTAAACGGAAGACGCCTCTTGTCGCTGCTAAGGTTTTATCAAATAAACCAACAGTTGCAGTGTTGCAAACAGCCGAATATAAAAATGCTCTCAATTGTATTGCCAACTCAAACTCAGTTATTCCATTCTTGACCACATTGTACTTAACAAAAAAAAGTTTTTCGTGTTACCATTCTTCAGAGTCACAGAATCATGTGGAAATGATTAAATTATAAATAAATTACTCCATATGCCGCCCATGGTAAAGCAGTATAGAATTTAGTACCAACTTTTAAAACGAATCTAGCGAGCGGGAAATTCAAACGCCTTTCAATCATTTCTGAACACTGTAGATCTAGAACCTAGGGCTCGGAGACACGGACGCTACGTTATTAAAATTTTTGCCCAACTCTGATGACAATCATTAAAATCTATCATTTCAAAACAATGCAGGGCGTTAGTATCTTACCACTTCAAAGAAGCAAACAAAACAGACGTTCAATGAACATGTTTACAAAGATTGCGTGTAAACAATGGTAAGCTAGAAACGAATACAGGAATTGATGTGGCACTTTTCGATTTAATAAATCTATTAATAATAAAAATGTATTTCAAACACACTATTAAAATTATTACAATTTTAAAAAGGATTAATAAATTATTACTAAACATAATATACATATGATAAGATAATTTTATTACTACATATTTGATCAAATTTAATTAAGAATTATGTAAACTGAACTTTCGCCTTTTTCAATTAACTTGTAACAATTGAGAGAAATTTTCCATCAAACATTTTGAGATTAGAATTTGGAATACGTTGTATTTTCTATGGGGAAAGCAAAACTAATTCTACAAGATGAGATAAATAAAACATCCTAAAAATGCCACGCCATTAATTTTCGATCGATAAATCTGCAAATGAAAATTAGAGCATGCTGTAAGGCTTACAATGTAAATATTAGTAAACGTTTCGAATTGACTTACTTCGGCGCCATATCAGCATATCTAGCATCTTGATGGTTCGATCCGCCCGGGTATTCCCTCGCCCCGACGTGATCCCCACCTTCAGGAGGGTACCCACCATTTCTTCCGTCGTACCTTTTCGTTTTCTTCTTCTTTTTGCCGGGCTTCGCACTTCAAAATAACAAAAAGAAAACGAATTCAAACTAGTTTAACAACAAATCCATCCAGTCGTAATTAGTAAAGAGTAAATTGTAACAATTGTAAGTCAGAGATGTAACAGTAGTAGGTATGAAAGAAGTCAGTGCAAATGAATATGAAAATACTTATAAACTAGAAGACTTAAAGTGCAACATTCACACGAAATGCATGCATGCAGACGACGGTCTTACCTTGCCAATGGTATATTTTCACGGTCAGCATATGCATCATACAAATATTCACTGCAATAAATATGGACAATCAGTAATTACGACATAAAAATGACATTCAATTTTTTAAAAAATCCCCCATGCTTCTTTACTCGTATTTTATATTAATTAACCTCCCCCCATTGGTTTTATTTAAAAAATAAATGATAAATGATAGACAGAAGCCCAAAAAGCGAGGACACGTAAGTCAGGCACGCAGGCACTTCCACAGACTGTAAAAAAAATACTTACGCTTCGATAACCGAACCGGGGTAGGAGTCGTATTTTTGGTACAGTGTCGCCAACTTCACGGACAATATTATCGTCAAGATGAAGACTATCAACGACCAGAAAAGCACGAACCAAAATCCATTCTGAAAATCAAACAGAAAATTATGTGGCGTTCGTGAATGAGGGGGCGGGGACGAGTACGTACCATGGGTAACAAAATTTTGTCGCAGGTTGACGTGAGGGTTGCTTTAATGACGTTGCTCAGAGGGCCACATCGTCCTACGTTAATTTCGATGTTATCGACGACTCGGTTCAGATATCCTTTGACTTGATTTTCTACTCCCAAAGTGAAATTCGCAGCAATCTGTACATGTAATCATAGTTTTAATAAATACCCAAACCACTCAACAAATTTCCTTTATTGAAACTTTATGAAAATTGTAAATTTGTAGCAATTGACAATCTTAAAAGAAGCTGACAACTGATACAGCAAAAGGTTGATTAATTACAGCGTCTATAAAAAGCAACTAATAATAGTCATAACAATATAACATATATTTGTTAGAATAAACAAAAATTCTTTGAAAATCATAATCAGACTTCGGACATTTCGGAGCGTTGCCTTGGTTACGCAATGCGAGGACCAATGAGAAGTGCCCATTCATTGCGTAGCCATGGCAACGCTCCGAAATGTCCGAAATCTGATATAATAATTTCATCTTAACGATTCGATCGTCTTTTGTTTACTTATGACGAAGGAAAAAAAAACAAGCGACGATCAACATTTTTTTTAATAAGACGTCTAAAGCTTAACGTAGTCAATCTTCTTTTGTTTCAAAACTTATCATAATTTCCGCGATCTTTTGTTTTCTCTTTACATATTTGTTTGTTTGTTTTCTCTATATTTTTATAAAATATAGAAAAAAGTTAAGTTAGTTTTTTGTTTTTTTTTTTTTTTAATTTTAATAAATCCGATCAGAACCTGTCGAAATTTTAATTGTTCTCCGTTTTGTTTCTTAAAACGGATTTTGATAAATACAGAAATAAGGTGAGAGACGTCCTTAGTTTTCTCAAAAAGGAGTAACAGCTCCATCATAACGATTCGATCGTCTTTTGTTTGGTTATGACGAAGGAAAAAAAAAACAAGCGACGATCAACATTTTTTTTTTAATAAGACGTCCAAAACTTAACGTAGCCGATCGTCTTTTGTTTCAAAACTTATCATAATTTCGGCGATCTTTTGTTTTCTCTTTACATATTTGTTTGTTTGCTTTCTCTATATTTTTGTAAAATGTAGAGAAAAGTTAGGTTAATTTTTGTTTTAATAAATGTTAATTTTATCTTAACGATTTGATCGCCTTTTGTTTACTTATTACGAAGGAAAAAAAACAAGCGACGATCAATATATTTTTTTTTAATAAGACGTCCAAAACTTAACGTGTCGATCGTCTTTTGTTTCAAAACTTATCATAATTTCGGCGATCTTTCGTTTTCCCTATACATATTTCTTTGTTTGTTTTCTCTATATTTTTGTAAAACATAGAAAAAAAGTTAGGTTAGTTTTTGTTTTTTTTTTTTAATCTTAATATGTTAAGTCCATCATAACGATTCGATCGTCTTTTGTTTGGTTATGTCGAAGAAAAAAAAACAAGTGACGATCAACATTTCTTTTTTAATAAGACGTCCAAAACTTAACGTGGTTGTCTTTTGTTTCAAAACTTATCATAATTTCGGCGATCTTTTGTTTTCTCTTTACATATTTGTTTGTTTGTTTGTTTTCTCTATATTTTATAAAATGTAAAGAAAAGTTAGGTTGGTTTTTTTTTTTTTTTTTTAATTTGAATAAATGTTAACTTCTTAACGATTCGATCGTCTTTTGTTTGGTTATGACGAAGAAAAAAAAAACAAGCGACGATCAACATTTTTTTTTAATAAGACATCCAAAACTTGACGTGGTCGATCGTCTTTTGTTTCAAAACTTATCATAATTTCGGCGATCCTTTGTTTTCTCTATATTTTTGTAAAATGTAGATAAAAGTTAGGTTATTTTTCTTTTTTTTTTTAATTTGAATAAATATTAATTTCATCATAACGATTCGATCGTCTTTTGTTTGCCTATGACGAAAAAAAAATTGCAACGATCTTTTATTTTCCCTATATTTTTATGAAGAGAAAATGTCAAAAAAAAATTTTGTTTTGAGAAAGTTTGAGAACGTTAACAAACAAACGACGATCGATTGTCGAAGATGCTTGAATTAAAAAGTGAAATTGTTAGGAATTTTTTTTTTAAGTTGTAAAAAAACAAATGACGATTAATTGTCAAAGATGCTTAAAATGATAAGATAAAATGGCGGAAAAAACTTGAAAAAGCCGGAGTTGTAAGAAAACAAATGACGATTAAAAGAAAATCGTTGTAAAAACAAATGACGACTGGAAGAAAATCGTTCTAAAAAACAAATGACGATTAAATCCAGAACACAAAATGGCGGTAAATTTTGAAAAAACTGGAGTTGAAAGAAAAAAAATGACGATTGGAAGAAAACTGTTGTAAAAAAAATGCTTAAATCCAGAAGACAAAATGGCAGATTTTATTTTCAAAAATTGAAGAAACTGGAGTTGGAGAAAAAGCAAATGACAATTAAATTCAGAAAACAAAAGACGATTGGCGGTCGAAAATGCTTAAATCCTGAAGACAAAATGGCGGATTTTATTTTCAAAAATTGAAGAAACTGGAGTTGAAGAAAAAACAAATGACAATTAAATTCAGAAAACAAAATGGCGGTAAATTTTGAAGAAAATGGAATTGAATGAAAACAAATGGCGATTGATGGTCGAAAATGCTTAAATCCAGAAGAATAAATGGCGGATTTTATTTTCAAAAATTGAAGAAACTGGAGTTGGAGAAAAAACAAATGACAATTAAATTCAGAAAACAAAATGATGGTAAATTTTGAAGAAACTGGAGTTGAAAAAGAAAACAAATGACGATTGGTGGTCGAAAATGCTTAAATCCTGAAGACAAAATGGCGGATTTTTTTTTTTCAAAAATTGAAAAAACGAGTTGGAAAAAAAACAAACGCCGTTAAAGATGCTTAGGTACATCCAGAAGACAAAACGGCGGAAAAAAATTTGGAAACGAGAAAAAAAAACGGGAGTTATAAGAACAAATGACGATTAAATCCAGGAAACAAAACGACGCTAAATTTTGAAAAATTCGAAGAAACTGGAGTTGAAAGGAAACAAATGACGATCGGTTGTCGAAAATGCAGAAGACAAAACGGCGGAAGAAATTGGCAGGCTTTTATTAAAAAAAAAAAAAAAACGAAGAAACTAGAGTTGAAAAAAAAAACAAATGTCGATTATTATCGAAGATGCTTAGCGGCAAGTCGAGAAGACAAAATAGCGGAAAATATTGAAAGTTAAAAAAAAAAACGGGAGTCGTAAAAAAACAAATGACGATCGATCGTCGCAGTTGTAAAAATGCTTAAATCCAAAAGGCAAAACGTTAGAAAATTTCGAGAAAGTTTGAAAAAAATAGAGATGTAGAAAACAAATTAACGATTAATTTTCGAAGATGTTTCAATTAAAAAATGGTCTAGTAGGGGACACTTCTAATTATTATATTATATTATATTTTATTATATATATATATAATAACTATTTAAAAGGATTTTTAATGTTTTTTCCATACTCTCGGACATGGCGTCTTTTAGTGGTTCTATTTTGTCGCTTTAATTAACAGTCACCCTGTATAATAAAAAAAATTAACCGCAGCAGTAAATTCTGCCAACAATTTTTTGCAAATTACAAGTATGTACTTACGTTACGTAATAGATCAGTTCCATTTTCTCTTAGAAATCTCTCAGCTTCCACAACTTCAGCTACCAGCTCCAGAATTGCCTCCTCGAACGAATTTCTACCAAACTTCAGGCTGTGCTCCATATTACCGGCAATATCCTGAAAACGATTGAGCTCGCCCATCACTCACTCACAACTGCCGCCACACTTACAATTAACTTCCTTGCATTATCAATGATCGGTTCGATCAAACGTTCTTGGTACATCTCCAGATGCATCTTGCTCAATCGCAACTTCGTCTGTATTTCCCCCATTTCCGGCTGCTGGCTCACAGCTTCGATCACAATATCGATTTGCTTAATTAAATCGTTCAAGTCGACCGTTGTCAAGTTATCATCTAACTAAAAAATTTTAAAAGGAATAACGAGTAACGAGCTGAATCACTATCAAATCTTACCACACTCGTAAACTTATCGAACTGTATGTTTGCAATGTCGGAGTGAGCCAACTGAGTCAACTGATCCTTCGCCTCCTCCGTGAGGATCGTGATATCCTGGACGTTTGCGCCAATCTTTTCTTGCAAATCATTCAGCGCGTTGTGAATATCGTACTCCTCCAAGTAGTTCCTTACGCTGCTCAAATTAAACTTGCTCTCTAAATTGAAGACCGTGTACGCGCTCTTATTTCGATGGCAATTATGTAAGACGTGCTTGATTGTAAGGTCAACGCCGGTGATGTCCTTCAAGTCGATTACTTCTTCAACGAAATCCAGGACTTTGCTGGAATTGTATTCGCGGAGTGAATCGCAGACGAGTCTTTGGGAGAACAGGCCCAAGGCGAAGTAGACTATCGTTATGACGGCTATGATGATTCCGCTTAAGAACATCAAAGCAACGGCACTAAAACGTAACATTATTAAACCAATTTGAAAAAAAGTTGAGCGCGTAGGGATTACATCATCAAAAAGCGACTTCCAGCTCCTTTATTACAACAATCGTCGCTGTACGAATCCGGCCTCTTTCCGCATATGCCGCAAATTAAACCCAGCGTAATGCACAGGGTGATCAGCAAAAGCACGCAGCTTATTCCAATTCCGATGTAGTACCTAATCGGGGAATATTCTTTAATGTAGTATTGAGCGTCCGTCAATGGTTGATCCGTATTCTCGCTTATGAATTTGGATACGTCGGTTAACACGTTGGTGATGTTCGAAACGCTGGTGCTGATTTGAGTTCCTGAGACGAGTTTGTTGTATACAAAATCGTGTTAGTTTTAGTGTAAGACGAACCTGCATCTGTAACAGCTTCTCGCACTCTCCCCAAATTAACGTAGACAGTTTCGTTAATTTCGGTGTGAATGCCTTCCAATTTCTGTTGGCCTTCCTGGACGGTCCCGACGATGCCCTCATCCAAAATCGTTTGCAATTGAGTCATCTCGCTGCTGATATCGGGTAGCTGAACGAAAAGCCTTAGATTAATAGGTACAGAGAACAACGAAGGCTTAAATCAAAGAAAATAAAATCGAGAAACCTCAGGTCTTACCTTCGGAAAATATCTATCAAGGTACTGCGTGTAAAATGCAATTTAAATTAATTAAATTGATTCGACAAAGGCGAATACAGAGTAGTCCCTCATAAGCGGACACCTCTGGTCTCTGAAAATGGGTCCGCTTGATAGAGGTGTCCACTTATAAGAGGATACATATTATATGGCCCCACGTTGGGGCGTCAAAATTTGTAATGTTGAATTATTTAAGAGCTCCAAGTTGCGGTGCCAAATTGTAGAGTTTCTTTTATATATTTGTACGGCCTTTGGGTGCCAAAATTGTTATGTTCGTGGCCACTTTGGGTTGTCTTTGTCAATTACTGCCTTTATATATGTGGGTACGTGTACTACTTTCTTTTTCTTTCTCTCAGGGTTCGCTCGGAATTACCCACTTTTCGTTTTATGGCCCCACGGCGGACACATCCAATGGCAAACACAGAAAGATGAGAGGGGTGGTGGTGTCAGTGTCAAATGTATATGCGTCAGTGCGTGTTAGAAAAAGAAATGGAAAAAAAAGGTTGTTGTCTGTTCAAACTGTACACCGGTTAGCACAAGTCGGCCAAATCACCTCGCCTTTCATAAAGTTCGGTGGGCCTCTTGCCCTATCAGATGTATATTTTGTAAAAAGGGGACGCTTTGTACCGCCGATCACGCATGTGTCTCAATTCTTTCACAAGAGAGAGGCGCCCTTCGACGATCCGTCCAAAGCGAACACCAGGTATCACAAGTCGGCCATGTCACCTCGCTTTCCACAAGGGTCAGCGGACCTCTTGCCCTACCCGACGTATACTTGTCAAAAAAGGGGACGCTCTGTACTGCCGATCATGCATGTGCCTCAATTCTTTCACAAGAGAGAGGCGCCCTTCGCCAATACCTAAACGTCTCCCGTCATCCGCTGTTTATATAAAAAAAAAAATTGTGTCGTCACGTATGCCCTACCTGGAAGCGTCCTCCATGGTGTTAGTGGTCAAGGATACAGGCTATTCAGGATCCAGTGAATATTCTCCGGTTAATAAAAAGACCTCGTTATATTTTACTGACCTTTTTAATAAAAAGTTTCTTATGCTTAACTAATTGTTACTCGCAGAAGTTGAGGAAGAAGTAGTGTTACCCGCGGAGGTCGAGGAAGAAGTTCTTTAATCGCGGAACGTTCGCCTTTTATAGGGCTTCATTTTGTTTGTTTTTTCGTTATAGTTACGGGAAAAATCCGAATTCTAATCTACTTACATACTAGATTTGAGTTGGTAACTAAACTTCGCGTTTTGACAATTAACGTCTACCTTAGATATGATTACATTTCATGGTAAGTATCTTAAATACATTATTTTCTAATTAATCTAACCTCTCACGCCTTACTTATCTTAAAAATGCATTAACTAATTGTCAAACTTAAACTATCACTCTTATAATCTACTTTGTCTCTTTTTTAATTTTGACACTTCCGTACAAGTGTTCATTACGCAATGCTTCGTAGTCTATTAAGAAGTCCGGAACCTTATCCCAGCGAAGACGTACTCGTCGGCCGTCTTCCAAGTAGACTAGCCTTCTCTAATTTTGCTGAGCTTTTTCCCGTCCACCGGATAATATGTTGCTGTGGAACAAGCCAAACCTCCGCTGCATCCTTTCGATGAAATCAAAATGTTTGCTCGCCCATTCAAAACATTCTACCACCTTCGAGCTTCCCTCCGGAATGGTTATTTGATTCGTCGTGCTGCAATTATGCTTTCTGTAACTGCTGCGTTTACATTCGTAAGTGTCTCATTTCGTTTTGTATTTGTCCTCTACTCTGTTTGTTTGTTTTAGGGCCGATCTTCTCCACATATAAGTTCAGTGGAGGGAGACCAAGGATGGTCTCTAAGGCGGCGGTAGGGGTGGATTTCAGCGCATGTCAGCCTCTGTACGTGCGAAAGCTCCAATGCTGTTGTCAATAGTCAGGCTCTGGGCCATCAAACCAACGCTCCATAGCAAAGCACGGGCCTAATTACAGCATTATACAGCCATAGGGCGACTTTTGGTGATGGACCCCAAATTCCGCCCATCGCACGGCGACACTGCCAAAAAGCGACGCATGCCTTTGCTACTTTTACATTAACATGTTTACCCCAATTCAGTTTCCGGTCAAAAATGTCCGGTGTTTAAATAAAAATTTTGTTTGTGTTGTCACGTATGCCCTACCTGGAAGCGTCTTCCATGTTGTTGGTCAAGGAAAAAGGATACAGGTATTTGTAAAATGTAGTTTTTGGTGTTTTTTTTTTTTTTTAGTGTTAATAAATGCTACGATTCGATCGTCTTTTGTTTGCTTATGACGAAGAAAAAAAAACAAGCGACGATCAACATTTTTTTTTTAATAAGACTTCCAAAACTTAACGTAGTCAATCGTCTATTGTTTCAAAACTTATCATAATTTCGGCGATTTTTTGTTTTCCCTATATTTTTATGAAGAGAAAATGTAAAAAAAAAACTTTCGTTAGTGTTTCTTTGTTTTTTTTTTTTTTTTTAGTAAATGCGACCAGAACCTGTCGTAATTTCGATAGTCTTTTGCTTTTTTTTTATAAACATTCACTCATCAAAATACGACGCAATGATTTTTTTTCAAAAGTTAATTGCACAAGTAAATAAATCCTGAAACCTGAACTGAAAACTAAAAACAAACAAAATAAAAGCGGCGAAAGAAAATTGAAAAAAAAGAGAATCGCTAAAATTTAGAGAATGCAAAGAAAGTCGTGAATAAAACAAAAGGCGACGATTTTTACTTAAAAATGCTAAATTTTGAAATAAATTAAGAAAGACTTGAAGTCGTGTAAAAACAAATGACGATCGACTGTTGAAAACCCGGTAAGTTTTGAACGAAAATTGAAGAAAACTGGAGTTTAAAAAAAAACAAATGACTGTCGATTGTCGAAAATGATCCAATCCGGAAGACAAATTGACGAAAAATGTTAAAAACTGATTTGTAAGAAAACAAATGACGATCGAATATCGAAAATGCCTAATTCTGAAGACGAAATAACAGGAAATTAAAAAAATGAAGAAATTAGAGTCGTAAGTAAAACTAATTACGATCAATTGTCTAAGATGCTTCAAATTAAAAGACAAACTACACGGAAAATAAAAAAAAAATTGATGTAAGGAAACAAATGACGATCAAATAACGAAAATGCTTAATTCTGAAGACAAACTAAATTGAGAATCAAAATGGTGAAAAAAAAAACAACAACAACAATGACAATCCATTGTTGAATATGCTTGAATTCAGAAGACAAAATGGCGAACATTTTTTAGAAAAAATTAGATTTGTTAAGAACAAATGACGATCGATCGACGAAGATACTTCAATCGAAAAAACAAAATGGCGAGAAATTAAAAAAAAAATTAGATGTATACTTAATTAGAAGATGTATACTTTGTCAAAAAAGGAGACGCTCTGTACTGCCGATCACGCATGTGCCTCAATTCTTTCACAAGAGGGAGACGTTTAGGTATTGCCGGACGCCTCTCTCTTGTGAAAGAATTGAGGCACATGCGTGATTTTTATTCAAACACCGTTGTCTGGTGTTTAAATAAAAATTTTATTGGTGTTGTCACGTATGCCCTACCTGCAAGCGTCTTCCATGTTGTCGGTCAAGGAAAAAGGATACAAGGTATTCAGGATCCAGTATATGTTCTTTTTCTTAATGAAAATACCTCGTTGTATTTAATAATCTTTAATAAAAATTTCTTCTCTTCTTGTATTATCGACGTGTTATCTGCGGAGGTCGAGGAAGGAGTCGTGATATCCACGAAGGTCGAGGCAAGAGTCCTCCAAATTGCGGAACGCTCGCCTTTTATAGCGATTTCGTTCTGTTTATTTTTCCGTTGTCATGGTTACCGGAACATCTGCGTTATGATCTACTTACATACTAGATTTGAGTTTACCTTAGATATGAGGCGCTTTCCAATTACACGTTTGTGCTATTCGGGGACTAGTCCGGAGATGATCCGAAGCGTTCCAATTGTAAGAGCGTGAAGCACCTGAACTAATCAGTTTTGATTTCCCTCTTCCCCTCGAGCACCAAAAGGGTGGGGAAAGGGAATACATGTGTCAGTTTGACATATACGTCGCAACTGACGTTTGCTAGCGTTCCCATTACGATGTCTAAAGTGTAGCTCGGATCAGATCAGTTCAGGTGCTTAGAGTTCGTAATTGGAAAGCGCCTATGATTACATTTGATGGAAATCAAACTAAAAATCGAACTAAGAATGGAACAAACTTAACTCTAAACAACAGGTAAGTATCTAAAATGCATTATTTTCTAATTATCTAACCTCCAAAGCCTTACTTATCTAAAATAATTCACAACATATTACTAATAAAATAAACTTAACCTATAATAACGGCCTACACTCTTATTACCTACACTTTGTCTTGTTAGTTTTGGCGTTTCCGTATAAGTGTTCGTCACACAATGCTTGATGGTAGTCTATTAAGAAGTCCGGAACCTGGTCTCAACGAAGGCGTAGGTACTCGTCGGCCGTCTTCCAAGTAGACTCGCCTTCTCTTATTCTTGCTTTGCGTCCACTGGATAATGTATGGCTGCTAGTGGCCCCCGGAATAAGCCAAACGTCTGCTGCATTCTTTCAATGAAATCAAAGTGTTTACTCGCCCATTCAAACTGGTCTACCACCTTCAAGCTCCCCTCCGGAATGTTTATTTGATTCGTTGAGCTGCAATTATGCTTTCTCTAACTGCTGCGTTTTACATTCGTAAGTGTCCCTTTTCGTTTTGTATTTGTCATAGTCTGTTTGTTTGTTTGAGATGCATGTTGTTTTGCCGAATTGCCGAAACGTCTTGTCATTCTTGCGTCTACCTCGTCAAGTTATTTCGAAAGCCGTTGTTGAACGTCTGCTGGACCGTGGCACTATTGTATATGTTTTAATTCTTCCATGTTTAATTAAAATTTTTCAAAAACAACAACAAAATTTTTCAAACTGCAGTATACATATATGCAGAGATAAAGCACAATTAAAAATAAATAAAACGCAACTCTCCAATTTAGCACGCAGAAGCAACCATAAAAGAACTAGTTACGAGTGACTCCGCCGCGGACATCGAATTTTGCTCAACATCATTCGATGAAGCGTGTCCGGTATATAGGGAGTCCACTCAACAGAGCTATCCGCATATAAAGCGTGTCCGCTAAGAGAGAGTACACTGCACTTACGTTATTAAAATCGATGTTCGTGTTGAGGTTGTTGATGTACTTGTTAGATAACTCCTGGCACACGGGGATCGACTTGCACGTATTTAGGGTCCCCAGTAGGTCCTTCTTGACTTTGCGCAGGGCTGGATTGAAATTAGTAACGGTCAGGAATTTTTTCGAGGGCCTGAGAAAGAAACACTCACCGTCGTTCAACTGTGAGGCGCTCACGCGCAGGACGTTCGTTATGTTCTTCATTTCGGTCAAATTCGTTTTCACGTTCTCCAATCCGTTGACGATGTTTGAGACTTGTGTGAGCGCAACCGCATTTGAGTATAGGGTCAGTTGTTCGTATACAATTTGACTACTTCCTGTAAAATGTTGAAATAATCGGTTAGTAAGATTCCTCCAAAGTTTCTAAATATAGGGTCTTCATAATCGATTGTATCCCACGTGATCTAATTGTGCCTGACAGTTAGGCAATATCAATACAAACAGTTGGTATAACTGCGATAGCTCTTTGGTTGATGCTTGTACTTGTGTTTCCCACTATTTCAATTTGTTACGATTCTAAGGGCTAGTTGTATGAAACCATCAAGGTTAAGCAATATCATTGGTGGAAACTTCAACTTTCCTCCACACAGTTAACTTGATCGAGCGGTTAACATTTAAAAAAATGCACTTTGAATAATAACTGTGAGAGTCAAAGTGAATGAAATAGTTGGTAGCACTTATTTTGGTGGTAAAGCCTTGAATAACACCAAAGAGACAAAGAATGATTAGAACGCCACTGCCAACTTGTCAACGCTCAGTGCACGTCGTTCTAACTCACATAAACCACAAAACGAAAATACTAGAAAAATGCTGCCAACTATTTCAGTCAAGGCAATTCGTCCTTCCAGAACGCAGACGTAACTACGTTACTTCGTGTACGTCGTTCAAGTCAACTATAAGAAAATTGGTTACGTACGTCATAAGTGACGTGGAATACAAGATTTAATGAAGACCCTATACTTTCCAGCAGTGGCGTAGCAAGAAGTGAAGGGGTAATCAGCCCTTCAGTTAAAATTTTCGTTTCTACTTTTGTGTGAAATCGAAATCTGAAACGCTTACTCGAGTTTCGATATATCAAACTAAGGAGAAGAAAAAAAAACCAAAGAAAAACGACGATTAATTGATTAATTAATTGATTAAAAAAAAAACAAAATTAATTCTACGATAATTAATCAAAGAATGCTCAAAGAAAGAAACTGCAAAATTCGATGCAAACGAAAAACGTCAAGGGTAACAAAAAAGCAAAAAAAAAAAAACACGACGAAAAGAAACAGGAGAAAAACGAAACATGGAAACGTGAAAGACGATCCAAAAACAAAGAAAAAGAAGAAGATCGACGATTATCCAGTCGAGTCCAAGAACTCGGCTGAAACCGACAAACGAAAAAAAATAATTCGACGAAATAAAAACAAATGAAAATTCAAATTCATTGGCTGTTTTCGAAGATGAAAAGGAAACTTGAAGGAATCTCAATAATAGAAAAGACTAAACGAAACAAAATAGTTATCAGTCTTTTTTTTTGGTCTGGTAAAGAGATGAAAATCGACGTTCATTTGTTCTTGTTCATCTTATTACGTATCAAAGTGTCGAGTCGTTCGTTTGTTTTTGTTTTTTCTGTCAAATTCTATTAGAGGTCAAAAAATGCAATTCAAAAACAAACAAAAAAAAAAGTAGAAGACCGACGATTATCCAATAGAGTGCATGATTAAAAAAAAGAAAACGGCAGAAAACAAGTGAAGAAACTGCGCGAAACGCCTATGTTATTCCAAAAAAATATTCGACAAAATAATAACAAAAGAATTTTTTTTTTAAAAAAAAGGACAATCGGAAGAGTTTTGAAAATGAAAAGTAAATTTGAAGGAACGTCAATAAGAAAAATAAATGGAAAAAATCGAGGTTCATTTGTTTGTCCTTCGTCTTATTATTATTATTAGTGCGATGTGGTCTGTTTCCAGTTTATTTTGTTTTTTTTTTACTATTGAATTAAAAAAGAAGCTTGATCGATGGAACACGAGAAAATAATTCAACGAAAACAAAAGAAAAGCGACGAACTACTTGGAATTGTAATACGAAGAATAACCAGATAAGATAAAACAAAATAGAGTTATTAGTGTTTTGTTTTTCTCATTTGTTTTTCGTTCATCCTATTATTGTTATTATTTCGATGCCGCCCACGTCAATTTTCTTTTTATCGAATTATTTTCAACAAAAAAAAAAACATGAGTCGTCGATGAAACACGAGGAAATAATTCGACGAAAGAAACAAAAGCAAAGCGAAACAAGCGACAAGAGATAAAGTAATCCAGGAACGAAAACTTTTTAAAATTAAAAGAAACTTTGAAGAAACGTCAATATTTAGAATAACCAGAGAAGAATGGACAAAACAAAATAGAGTAATTAGTGTTTTGTTTTTTCAAAACTCCTCCAAATACAGTTGACGCTCATTTGTTTTTCGTTCATCCTATTATTATTATTATTTCGATGCCGTCTGTTTCAATTTTCTTTTGTTTTTTTTTATTAGAGAATTATTTTCAACAAAAAAAAGCTATGAGTCGGTGAAACAGGAAAAACTAATTCGACGAAAAGAAACAAAAGCAAAGCGAAACAAAGGACAAGAGATAAAAAGTGATCCAGAAAAAAAAACTTTTTAAAATGAAATGTTTTTGCTACTAGAATTTTTTTTTTGTTGATTTACATCCAATAAACCTTATTATTATTATTAAAAGAATATTTAAAGAAAAAAAACTATGAGTCAATGAAATACGAGAAAATAATTCCACGAAAAGAAACAAAAGCAAAGAAGAACAAACGAAAAGAAATAAAGTGATCCAGAAACAAAAACTCTTTAAATTTAAAAGAAAATTTGACGATATTAAAAATCACCAGACAAGACTAAACAACACCTAATAGAGTAATTAGTGTTTTGTTTTTTCAAAACTCCTACAAAGAATAGTCGATGCTCATTTGTTTTTCGTTCATCCTATTATTATTTCGATGCCGTTAGTTTCAATTTTCTTTTGTTTTTTTTTTTACTATCGAATTATTTTCAACCAAAAACTATGAGTCGACAAAACACGGAAAAATAATTCGACGAAAAGAAACAAAAGCAAAGCGAAACAAACGACAAGAGATAAAGTGATAGAGAAACAAAAACTTTTTAAACTGAAAAGAAGAATTGAAGAAACGTCAATATTAAAAATAACCAGTGAAGACTGAGTCAAACAAAATAGAGTAATTAGTGTTTTGTTTTTTCAAAATTCCTCCAAAGTACGCTCATTTGTTTTTTGTATTATTGTATTTAGTAGTATTTCAATTTTCTTTTGTTTTTTTTTCCGAATCATTTCCAATAAAAAAACCACGAGTCGGTGAAACACGAGAAAATAATTCCACGAAAAGAAACAAAAGCAAAGCGAAACAGACGACATGAGATCAAGTGATAGAGAAACAAAAACTTTTTAAAATGATAAGAAAATTTGAAGAAACGTCAAATATTAAAAATGACCAGAGAAGACTGAGTCAAACAAAATAGAGTAATTAGTGTTTTATTTTACAAAACTCCTCCATAGTACGGTTGACGCTCATTTGTTTTTCGTTCATCCTATTATTATTATTATTATTTCGATGGCGTCTGTTTCAATTTTCTATTGCTTTTTTTTTACTATCGAATTATTTTCAACAAAAAATCTATTACTCGATGAAACACGAAAATTCGACGAAACTAAACCAACAAAAAGAAATGGGATAAAGTGATCCAGAAACAAAAACTTTTTAAAATGAAAAGAAAATTTGAAGAAACGTCAAATATTAAAACTCGCCAGAGAAACTGAAATAGAGTAATTAGTGTTTTGTTTTTTCAAAACTCCTCCAAAGAACAGTTTACTTCAATTTTCTTTTGTTTTTTTACTGTCGAATTATTTCCAACAAAAAATAAAGTCAATGAAACACGAGAAAATAATTCGACGAAAAAGAAACAAAAGCAAAGCGAAACAAACGACATGAGATAAAGTGATACAGAAACATAATTTTTTTTTTTGATGAAAAGAGAATTTCAAGAAACGTCAGTTGACGCTCATTTGTTTTTCGATCATCCTATTATTATTACTATTATTATTTCGATGCCGTCTACTTCGATTTCCTTTAGTTTTTCTTTTACTATCGAATTATTTTCAGCAAAAAATCTATTACTGGATGAAACACGAGAATTCGACGAAAAGAAACCAACAAAAGAAAAAGGAAACAAATGACATGAGAAAACGTGATTCAGAAACAAAAACTTTTTAAAAAGAAACGTGAATATTAAAAATAACCAGGGAAGACTCATCAAAACAAAATAAAGTAATTAGCGTTGTTTTTAACTCCTCCAAAGTACGGTTGACATTCATTTGTTTTTTGTTCATCCTATTATTATTATTATTATTATTTCGACGCCGTCTGTTTCTTTTTTTTCTTTTGTTTTTTTTTACTATCGAATTATTTTCAGCAAAAAAATCATGAGTCGATGAAACACGAGAAAATAATTCGACGAAAAAAAAAACAAAAGCAAAGCGAAACAGACGACACGAGGTTGACGCGATAAATTTTAAGAAACGTCAATATTAAAGTTTCTTTTGTTTTTTATTATTTTCGAATTATTTTCAACAAAAAAAAGCTATGAGTCGGTGAAACAGGAAAAACTAATTCGACAAAAAGAAATAAAAGCAAAGCGGAACAAAGGACAAGAGGTAAAGTGATCCAGAAACAAAAACTTTTTAAAATGAAAAGAAAATTTGAAGAAAAAAACTATGAGTCGATAAAATACGAGGAAATAACTCAACGAAAAGAAACAAAAGCAAAACAAAGCAAACGAAAAGAAATAAAGTGATCCAGAAACAAAAACTCTTTAAATTTAAAAGAAAATTTGAAGATATTAAAAATCACCAGAGAAGACTAAACAACACCAAATAGAGTAATTAGTGTTTTGTTTTTTCAAAACTCCTCCAAAGAATAGTCGACGCTCATTTGTTTTTTGTTCACATTATTATTTCGATGCCGTTAGTTTCAATTTTATTTGTTTTTCTTTTTTACTATCGAATTATTTTCTACCAAAAACTATGAGTCGACAAAACACGGGAAAATAATTCGACGAAAAGAAACAAAAGCAAAGCGAAACAAACGACAAGAGATAAAGTGATAGAGAAACAAAAACTTTTTAAACTGAAAAGAAAAATTGAAGAAACGTCAATATTAAAAATAACTAGTGAAGACTGAGCAAAACAAAATAGAGTAATTAGTGTTTTGTTTTTTCAAAACTCCTCCAAAGTACGCTCATTTGTTTTTTGTATTATTATATTTAATAGTATTTCAAATTTTCTTTTGTTTTTTTTTTTCGAATCATTTTCAACAAAAAAACCACGAGAAAATAATTCCACGAAAAGAAACAAAAGCAAAGCGAAACAGACGACATGAAATCAAGTGATAGAGAAACAAAAACTTTTTAAAATAAAAAAAAGAATTGAAGAAACGTTAGTATTAAAAATAACCAGAGAAGACTGAGTAAAACAAAATAGAGCAATTAGTGTTTTGTTTTTACAAAACTCCTCCACAGTACGGTTGACGCTCATTTGTTTTTCGTTCATCCTTTTTATTATTATGATTTCGATGGCGTCTGTTTCAATTTTCTTTTATTTTTTTTTTTACTATGGAATTATTTTCAACAAAAAATCTATTACGCGATGAAACACGAGAATTCGACGAAAATAAACCACCAAATAGAAATGGGAAACAAATGACATGAGATAAAGTGATCCAGAAACAAAAACTTTTTAAAATGAAAAGAAAATTTGAAGAAACGTCAATATTAAAACTCATCAGAGAAAACTGAAAAATTAGTGTTTTGTTTTTTCAAAACTCCTCCAAAGAACAGTTTACTTCAATTTTCTTTTGTTTTTTTACTGTCGAATTATTTTCAACAAAAAATAAACTATGTGTCAATGAAACACGAGAAAATAATTCGACGGAAAAGAAACAAAAGCAAAGTGAAACAAACGACATGAGATAAAGTGATACAGAAACATAATTTTTTTTAATGAAAAGAAAATTTCAAGAAACGTCAGTTGACGCTCATTTGTTTTTCGATTACTCAATTATTATTATTATTATTATTATTTCGATGGCGTCTACTTCAATTTTCTTTTGTTTTTTTTTTACTATCGAATTATTTCCAACAAAAAAGAAAATTTCAAGAAACGTCAGTTGACGCTCATTTGTTTTTCGATTATTCAATTATTATTATTATTATTATTTCGATGGCGTCTACTTCAATTTTCTTTTGTTTTTTTTTTACTATCGAATTATTTCCAACAAAAAATCTATTACTCGATGAAACACGAGAATTCGACGAAAAGAAACCAACAAAAGAAAAGAGAAACAAATGACACGAGATAAAGTGATCCAGAAACAAAAACTTTTTAAAAAGAAATGTCAATATTAAAAATAACCAGGGAAGACTCATCAAAACAAAATAAAGTAATTAGTGTTTTTTTTAACTCCTCCAAAGTATGGTTGACATTCATTTGTTCTTTGTTCATTCTATTATTATTATTTCGACGCCGTCTGTTTCTTTTTTTCTTTTGTTTTTTTTACTATCGAATTGTTTTTAACGAGAAAAAACTATGAGTCGATGAAACACGAGAAAACAATTCGACGAAAAGAAATAAAAGTAAAGCGAAACAGACGACATGAGATTGAAGCGATAAATTTGAAGAAACGTCAATATTAAAGTTTCTTTTGTTTTTTTTTTTTTACTTTCGAATTAAAAAAAGGAACCGAGTCGATGAAACAAGAAAAATAATCCAACAACGAAAACAGACAAAAGAAAAGCGAAACGCACTACATGGAATCCTAATACTAAGAATAACCAGAGAAGACTAAACGAAACCTAATAGTTATTAGTGTTTTGTTTTTTCTAAACTTCTCCAAAGAAGAGTTGACGCTCATTTGTTTTTCGTTCGTTCTATTATTAGTATTTGGTTGTCATTTGTTTGAATTTTCTTGTTTTTTTTCTATAGAATTTCTCATAGTTTTTTCAGTTTATTTTTATAAAAAATCCGTTCATGTTTTCTTTTCAGTTTTCTTTTTAATTTTTCATTTATCTTTCATACTCAGCCCGAAAATAATCGTCGATCTTTTTTTGTTCTCCTGTACGTACTTAATTGTGATTGTTTTAATTTTTTTTTCGTGTGGAATTATTTCTCCTATTACGTTGGGTTGGGTTGTTTTAATTTCTTTTTTTCGTGCGGAATTAGTTCTCCCATTACGTCGACGTTTCATACAATGCATTTCTTTTGCTAACGATACGTCGATTACTTTTGTTTATTTTGTTGTTCATGTTTTATTTTTTGCATATTTCTTTTTTATTATTTTTATCTAATAATTATTGTTATGTTTTTACATATTTACAGTTTTCTTTGTTAATATGTCGTATTATATTGCTATTTCCTCCATTTTGTTTTTGTTTTGTAGATATCATCGTACGTCTTTTGTTTTTATTAACTAATCCTTCATATTTTGATGAGCCGAATGATTTTGAAAATGTTTTTATCGATTTTTGTCATGAAATCTGGTTGACATGTCTTAGCTTAGGTGAAAAGTAAGACATTGCAGTCCTTGATGCTGCTGCTAAGACATGCCGTACGAATTCCATGGCAAGAGTTGATAAAAAAAAATTAAAAATCACTCGATATTTGCGCTGATAAGTTGCAAAGCAATAATGATCACAAAAAAAAAAAATTGCTTGTGCTCCATGACCCCCTTGACTCGTGGGCCCAAGTCCACTGCACCCCGACTCTTACGCTTCTTACTGCTTCTACACCCTATACCCTATGGGGCATCCCTTAATAATAGCTCTTTAGAATTATAACGGGAATTGGAAGGTCCCTACTTATTTTTTTTTTTCGTTTCTACTAAAACCTAAAGAAAATTAACTTACTGTCCAAAACGTCGAACAAAACGCCTTTAAACTCCTTATAATTAACTACCAAAAGTATATTGAGCTCTTGTCCTGTGGCGTCGAGGTATTTCTGCGCGTCTTTGACGCCGACGCGGACGCTAGGAACGAGATCCTCGGTTCCGTCCTGCATATGCTGATTACTGACGAACGCGCACACGACTCCAAACCTGAAAATTAAGCGATAAACAGGTTTCAAGGTGGAAGAAAAACGTTTTACTCACAGCAATAAAGTGCCCATGCAGATCAGCAGAGTACCAAGCACGAACTTCCTGCAGCAGTCGTGCTTTTTGTCGAAAGGCTCGGAACGTGCACCGCAACGTCCACAGCATCGACAACAGCAGAAGCACAGGCCACACAGGGGGAAAAATACGGCCAAAATTAAGAGCACTATGACGATGGCCAGGAGGCCGCTGAAACGTTGCAGCAGCGACTGCCACTGGTCTTCGATCGAACCGAGCTGTATTTGTCCATTTTCCACCCTCAGTATACCTGGAATTGAAAATTTTAAATTAAATTTGGGCAACATAACTTCCATTTTAAAAACAAATAAGGTTTAAGGATAATTATTGTAAAAGTTAAAAACCAAGTCTTTAAAACAACCACCATTCAGATCATGACTTAAGGGGTCGAATTCACCATTGGACGACAGGAGAAGAGTTGTATAATTTACATATTTGTTTATTCATGTGGTCAAATACCACGAAGCTGCTGCAGTCATCATCATGAGTTTAACGGTTTCTCTGTAATTGCAGCAGCATCATCATCATCCGTCGCTAACTCCAAGGACTTAAGTGGGTCACTCTTTCTCTCCCCCCGCTCGCAATTAACGTACACCCGGACGCAATCAGTTGATGTTGTGTAATTACAGCCATGGAGTGGCGGGCGCATTGCCAAAGAACGCTTCTATTCATGCGTAACCTACTTCTTGCATCGCCGGAGTGAATGACTGCTGTTTTTACTATTTTTCTATGCAGGGCAAGATCATTGTGTTATAGTTGAGTATGCACCAGGCATATCGCTAGATGTAAAACTCGAAGGGGAAAGTTCAGAATTAGAAATCGAATTAAAATAGAAAGAGGATTGGTGAGGGGGGGTTTGGGTAAAATGGCAATTCAAATTAATTTGGACCACAAGAACACGACAGTGCAAAAAAACGGGGAAATGACTAAACGAGTTGCTAAACTAAAACTACTTAAAGAGAAATGAATTACTTCCGGAATTAATTGCGAATGAGGAAATTAAAACAAATAGAATTAATAGAAACAAAGTATGAGAAAAGTGTCCACCATCAAAATTTGTTAACTTTTTGTTTTGACAAACAAATTGATAAAGCACAATATTCGGTAACAAACAAACTTTGCCACAGTGTACACTCACGGACACAAGTTTCTTCCTCAAAAACAAAATAGCATCGATTGTGTAGCGAATTCCAAAGAAAAAAGCATCGATTGTGTAGCGAATTCCAAAGAAAAAAGCATCGATTGTGTAGCGAATTCCAAAGAAAAAAGAAAAACTATTGCTATTGGACTTTTCTTTCGTTAATAAAAAAAAAAAATAATAAAATAAAAACGAACAAAATTCACACAAGCTTTTGATCGCGTTAATAAAAAATAATAACGCATACTTGTATTAAAAAGGAAGTCTTGTATTTTGTTTTCTTTGTCGGAAAAAAAAAAAACAAAACACGAACGATTTTTTAATATATATTAAAATATATTAAAAAAAAAAACAAAACTGTCGAAATTTATAAGTTCTGATCATGTTACAAAAAATATTTTTTATAATTTTTTTTCGACAAAAACAAAAAGAAACCACCGAAATTATGATAAATTATAAAACAAAAGACAATCGATTATGTTAAGTTTTGATCACCACTTAAACACAAAAATTAAACTTGAAGACAAAACACAAACGATTTTTTAATATTTATTAAAATATATATATAAAAAAAAAAACAAAAGACTGTCGAAATTTACAAGTTCTGATCACGTTACAAACAATATTTTTTATAATTTTTCTTTCGACAAAAACAAAAAGAAACCACCGAAATTATGATAAATTATAAAACAAAAGACAATCGATTATGTTAAGTTTTGGTCGCCACTTAAAAACAAAAATTAAACTTGAAGGAATCTAAATAAGAGAAAAGACAAAACACAAACGATTTTTTTACATTTATTAAAATATATAAAAAAAAAAACAAAAGACTGTCGAAATTTACAAGTTCTGATCACGTCACAAAAAATATTTGTTATAATTTTTTTTTTCGACAAAAACAAAAACAAACATCGCCGAAATTATGATAAATTATAAAACAAAAGACAATCGATTATGTTAAGTTTTGGTCGCCACTTAAAAAAAAAAATGAAACTTGAAGGAATCTCAATAATAGAAAAGACTAAACGAGACAAAATAGTTATTAGTCTTTTGTTTTTCTCAACCTCCTCCCCTTCGGAGAAAATCGACTTTCATTTGCTCTTGTTCATCCTATTATTGGTCTTTTGTTTTTCTCAACCTTCTCCCCCTCAGAGAAAATCGACTTTCATTTGTTCTTGTTCATCCTATTATGTATTAAAGTGTCGAGTCGTTCGTTTCAATTTTCTTTTGTTTTTGTTTTTTCTGTCAAATTGTATTTAGAGGTCAAAAAATGCAATTCAAAAACAAACAAAAAAAAATAGAAGTTCGACGATTATCCAATAGAGCGCATGATTAAAAAAAAAAGAAAACGTGTATTATTTTTTTAAACAAACAAAAGACGATCGATTGTTATAAGTTAAGCAGATTTTTTTTAAAGAAAACAAAACGTCTCTCATATTATTTCTTTTGTATTTATGAAAAAATATATTTAAAAAAAAATACAGCATCCTATCGAAAACAGGTTCTGATCGCATTCATTAAAAAAAAAAATACTAACCAGAGCGTTTAACATTATTTTCTTCATAAAAATATAGAGAAAATAAAAGACCGTCGAAATTATAATAAGTTTTGAAATAAAAGAAATGTAATGCAAATTACAATGGCTTATTCATCAAAGGAAACAATAAAACAAATGCGCATCGAAAACATTCGTTTTATCGGCGGAATTTATTTAATTCCTTCCAAGAAACCTTTATTTTATTCTTTCGAAAAAAAAAGAACAAAAAAAAGACAAAAGATCATCGAAACTGCAAGAAACAGCAAACTGTGATCGCCTTAATTAAAAAATTTTAATGAAAATGACTTATTTATTTAAAAAAAAAATAAGTAATCGACGAAATTTCTTTACATTTCTTCTTTACAGAAGCAGAACGAAACAAAAGATCTCAACAAAATTTTGATAATTTTTAAGTTTCGAGCGCTTCATTCGAAACAAGTTGATCGCCTCTTGCATTTTTTTTCTTTGTTAGAAGCAAACAAAATACGAACGATTTTTAATATTTATTAAAGTATGCACATCAAAAAAACAAAAGACTGTCGAAATTATGACAAGTTCTGACCGCATTTGTACAAAAAAAAAAGACAGTTTGTACATTATTTAAGGGCCTTAATTAATAACGTTAATTAATATGAATTAATGTAAATTAATTAATAATTTTCTTCATAAAAACAAAGAGAAACAAGAGAGCACCGAAATTATCGTAGATTTTGAAACAAAAGACGACAATCGATTTTGTTAATTTTGAACGCTTTATTAAAAAAAAATCGATCGTCTCTTGTATTTTGATTAGAGATAATTGACGATCGATCATTAAAAGAAATATGTAGAGAATGAAGAAACACAAGAAAGACAAAAGAAAATCGTTGTTTAAATACGTGTTTTTCTTTTGTTTCGTTTTTACACCCGTGCAACAATTTACAATAAAAATTAACGACAAGCGTGAACAGCGTCAAATTAAAACAAAAAAAGAAACAAAACATAATAATGCCAAAAAAGAAATAAAATAACATTTGCAATAATTTTCGCTTTAAGAAAATCAAGGAAGAATTGAAAAGAAGGAAAACACAATCGAGGATCGTTCGTTCGATGAAGAATTACAACTACAACTACAACTACAAAAGTTGTTTTAATTAAAGATTTCACGTGAACTTTAGATTCTTCATTAAAAACGATCATGAAGACAGACACAAAGTTGGCCAAGTGATCGACAATTGACGATCAACAATTTACAAGTGACTTACAGCAATTAACAAGTTGATGAATCGTTGTGATTCGTAATTAATCCGTGAGAACATTTAATCTTCCATAAAAAAAAACGGTCACCAATCGATCACATTTTTGAGTTTTATAAAAAAAAAAAAAACAATTGAAAAAATAAATAAAAGATAATTTATAATAAAATAAACTGTCGCCGATCGATTAAAAACAAAATTGACTAAGTGATTGACAACTGACAATCAACTTAACAAGTGACTTATAGCAATCAATAAGTTGTTGTAATTAATGAATCCGTGAGACCTTCCATAAAAAAAACAAAAAATATTTAAAAAAAACAATCACCATTCGATCATATTTTTGAGTTTCTTTAAAAAAAAACAATTGACGATCGACAATTAACAAGTGATTATAAGTTGTAACTAATAATTTCGTCGGAATATTTGATCCTCAAAAAAAAAAAACAGAATAATTTATCAATAAAACAAGAACAGTCGCCTATCTATTGACTATAGGGTTGACAATTGACGATCAACAATTAACAAGTGACTCACAGCAGTTAACAAGTTGTCGTAATTTGCATAATTAATTAATTCGTGAGAACATTTGACTTTCCATAAAAAAAAAAAACAGTCGCCAATCGATCGTATTTTTGTGCGTTCTTTTTAAAAAAAAAACAATTGACAACCAACAATTAAAAAACTATTACAAGTCGTTGTAATTAATGATTACAAGTGATTGACAATTGACGATCGACAATTAATAACTTGCTTACAGCAATTATCAAGTTGTGATTTCTTAATGAATTCGTGCAAATATTTGACCTTTCATACAAAAAACAAAGAAACAATTAAAAGAAGACAATTTACAATCAACAATTAACAAGTGACTTCAGTGATTACAAGTTACATTACAATTAATGATCTTTCAATAAAAACAAAAAATCGAAGAACAATTTATTAAACACAAACAATCGCCAATTGATCATACTTCATCTTTTCATAAAAATAAAAAAAAAATTAACGATCAACAATCAACAAGTGATTGCAAGTTGTTGTAATTAATGATCGTCCGAATATTTGACCTTCAAAAAAAAACAAAAGAATAATTTATAATAAAACAAGAATAGTTGCGAATGGATCAGGAAAATAGAAACAACATTGACTAAGTGATTGACAATTGACGATCAATAATTAACAAATTGTCGTAATTTTCGCAATTAATGAATCCGTGAGAACATTTGACATTCCATAAAAAAAAATTTTTTAAAATAAAAACAGACCAATCGATCATATTTTTGACAACAATTAACAAGTGATTACAAATCGTTTTAATTAATGATTATAAGTGATTGATAACTGACGATCGACAATTTAATAAGTTGCTTCCACCAACTATCAAATTGTTGCAATTTATTAATGATTTCGTGAGAATGTTAGACTTTTAATAAAAAAAAAACAAAGAAACAATTTACAATCAATAATTAACAAGTGACTTCTGTGATTACAAGTTGTTGCAAGTAATGAGAATATTTGATTGTTCAATTAAAAAAAAAAAAAACAAAGAACGATTTATAAAACAAAAACAAAACAGTCGTCAATTGATTATGCTTGATCTTTTATACAAAAAAAAAATAATAACAATTAGCCTTCACATCGGTGTGAAAGTTTTTACGATCGGCTATAATTTTGTAAGGTTATGCGTGGATGACGAACTAGGTTTCGCCCGATCGTCTAATCCTTTAATTAGTGTAAACTATTTCGGAAAAACCCGATACGTTTAAACGATTCCTTGGAAATGTGCGGCGTTTTGGAAAATCCACAGCAATTTAAACACCATCGTCTCTAGTATAGTCAGCAGTTTATCATAATTCTTGCTTCCAAATAATTGAATGGAAAAAAATCGTTTAATTACTTACGGCCTCAACTAGACTACTATCGGTTTTCCTTTTATTGCAGCGATTATTTTGGCAGAGAGTGAAAGCCTACCTACTTTCAGTGAAACAAAACGCAACGGAGAAAACAACGCAGACGAACTCATAAAATCTAAATTCACTAAACAACAAACGAAATAATTAATCGCACTTAAGGCGATGCATACTTTAATTAATTTATACGCGCACATCTTTCATTTCCGCTAATTTCACTTCATAGTGAACACTAATAAGCCTTTGGGTATTTGCTTCGTCAAGAACGCTCAGTCAAACTTGATGCAGTACAATTTTGCGTAGAAATTATCGATTTTTTTCTTCCGGACCAGCTGATACCTGCGCCACGTCAAACTTTATTACAACTTTGCTGCTTTATTTACAAAACGTCGCGTTGTATTTCTCAGGCAGTGTCGTAACATGATTTTAGGATGATTTTTTAATTTATTCTAATTTAGTAATTTTTTAGATTTTCGGATAGTATTTTACTAATTTCATGTATGATTTTCAAAAGCGGTCCCAGAGTTACTTTTAATTTAATGACTCATGCTTCGCAATCGTTTGCCCAAAGGTGTTACTTTGAACAAATAACATTCTGTCCTCACAATCAGTTATTGTTTTCTTAAGCCGCGTATTTATCATAACCTCCTTGTATTACCAGGATTATCTGTAATAATAAAACATACGTCAAAGCACCATTGAGATAACGACCGTGCATTTCGCCTAGCGTCGCATAAACCCATGCAGAAGTGTTCGCCTGGGTGAACTCTGTTGTTATCGGACACTCTCCGATAAAGAGATGGATGAACGCCAGGACGAAGAGAACAAAACGAGAATTCAAGTGAGTCACGTTCCTGAAGTCTAGACTTTCGTGTCCTAACAGTTATTTAATAAAAACGTGAGCGAGGGCCAGGTGATTAAGGCCACTCCCAAAAAGAAACCACAATTTATCGCCTAGGTACCGTTACAGAACAATTTCTACGAGGTTCATCCAAAAAAAATATTTCTTAAACTAATATCAGTTGCTATTTGCCGCTAACTCTATTATCTAGACTGGAGTCAGCAGGTTACGAGTTCGACCCCAGATTACATTAGAATTTCTACGAGGTTCGCCTAATAAACAAAGGCACAGCAATTAAAAGTTGTAATTTCGCAACGGTTTGGTATACATTGCAGTTAGGGGAATGGATCACTTACCAAAGGTTTTTCTTTTTTTGGAAATTTGTCATTAAAAAACGAGGTTACATTAATCATGGGTTAAAATTACTTTAGAAATTAATTGTCATCGTTTAATTTGCGGTTTCATATGCAATTACCGGCGATGAAACGACGGGGTTTAATTTACCATTGCCGTTGTGGCGTGCTGTCGAAAGTTTACCGACCTTGGATCCGTTACGTAACACGTATGCGTGTAGTGACCGTGACAAAAAAAAGCGCCATGATGATTTTAAACTTGATTTTAAACAAATAGCCGGCGGAAGTAACTCGTGCCCATTGTAAACAGTGCGGAGAAATTCCGCCAATTTCTAAACCTCGCTCGTGTACTATATGGAAATTATTTAAAAAAAAGTTCCATTTTTCAAAAAAAAAAAGCTCTACATTCAAGCTTTGTATAACACATTGTAATGGTATTATGGGAATATAGTATCCTTGCCCCACACGTTGGGCGCCATTTATGTAAATATACAGGGTGTTTCATAATTGCACGGCACTAGTTCAGGGATGTGTTCTCTACCACGAAATAAACAATAAAGTTCATATAAACATTTGTCTTAAATTAATTTATTACCGAGATATTCAAGGTTAAATATAAACACATGTTACATTAAGTAGCCGTGGAAAATAATTGCGTATCGTTTATTGGCTAGTTATTAAACGTCTGTCATTAAATCTTCTAGTTAGTACTAATCATTTAACAGTTATTCTGAATGTTTATATGATATATTTTTTTTTTAATATGAACTTTTTTGTTTCTATTTCGTGCTCTAAACTAGTGCTGTAAATTACGAAACTCCCGGTATATTATTTAATTTCTGCCCAGCTCAGAGGCGATCTGAAATATTAAAAAAAAAAAAAATAGCCAAAAGGCAGAGAGAAAGACGACTCGTTACAGTTTCAAGTTGTCGAACGAAAATAAGTTGGCAACACTTCAATTTAGACTTCCGAGCGACAACCCTGGCTCTGAACCGCGTGCCTCAAAGTATTAATCGGTTCCTTTTATGGGCAACACTCCAATTTAGACTTTCGAGCGGCAACCCTGGCTCTGAATCGCGTGCCTGAAAATTCCTTTTATGGGCAAGTAAAGTTGCTACGGCTTCTGATTGATTGCAAGGGGACATCATGCAATCGTTCGCGTTCCTTCTCACCTCGTTTGGTTCGAGCGCGTCACTTTTCGTTAGTCCATACTGTTGTGTATATCGTGTGGTTGATTATCACAGTTCTTGTTGTTGATAGAAATCAGGAAAAGAGAAAAAGATGATATGTTACAGCTTCAAGTTGTCGAACGAAAATAAATTGGCAACACTCCAATTTAGACTTTCGAGCGGCAACCCTGGCTCTGAACCGCGGGCCTCGAAGTATTGATCGTTTTACTTTTATGGAAAGTAGAGTTGCTATGGCTTCTGATTGGTTGCAAGGGGGCATTATTCAATCGTTCGCGTTCCTTCTCACCCCGTTTGGTTCGAGAGCGTCACTTTTCGTTTGCCCATACTGTTGTGTATATCGTATGTTCGATTATCACAGTTCTTGTTGTTGATAGAAATCAGGAAAAGAGAGAGAGATGACATGTTACAGCTTCAAATTGTCGAACGAAAATAAATTGGCAACACTCCAATTTAGACTTTCGAGCGGCAACCCTGGCACTGAAACCGCGTGCGTCAAAGTCTTGATCGGTTAACTTTTATGGGCAAATAAAGCTGCAACGTCTTCCGATTGATTCCAAGGAGGCATCATGAAATCGCTCGCGTTTCTTCTCACCCCGTTTGGTTCGAGCGCGTCACTTTTCGTTTGCCCATGCTGTTGTGTATATCGTGTGTTTGATTATCATAATTTTTGTTGACAGAAATCAGAAAAACTTATATCGGAAAAAACACCGCTAACGTCTAGGGAAGAATTCTTTTACAGTCTCCAAGGAGCTCGGCTTTCTTTTGAACACAGGCTTTTATCTCCGAGCTCCCTAATATTTTCGTGTACATCTTATGGGACGTAGTTTCATTAGTGAAATAATTGGCGTCCCGAGCTCAAAGACGATCTGATATATTGAAAAAAATAGCCAAATGGCAGAAAGGAAGACAACATGTTTCAGTTTCAAGTTCTCGAACAAAAATTTCCAACTTAGACTTTCGAGCGGCAACCCTGGCACTAAAACCGTGTGCCTCAAAGTATTGATTGGTTTCCTTTTATGGGCAAGTAAAGCTGCAACGGCTTCTGATTGGTTGCAAGGGGGTATTATGCAATCGTTCGCGTTCCTTCTCACTCACTCACTCACTCTGTCCAAAGGGCTTGGCTTCTCTTTAAAACGCAAATTTTTATCTCCGAGTCTTATATTTTCGTGTACATCTTGTACAATGTAGTTTCATTTATCGGAACATCGGATTAATTTTCGCAGCCCTTGAAGCAGTTACGAAGGTCAACCAGCGCATAAGTGATTAAATTAAATCTCCTGATTGTTCCAGCGACTTTGCGAACAGTTAACTTCACGTTATTGTTATTGCCATCTGGTTATTGTTCATCCTGGCGCCCTTTATTACCACCTTTTAAACCACGCCCATCTCCTTCGAGCTGTCTGGGGCTACAGCTGATGAAAAACAGCGCAAACTTGTTACCTTTCGGGGCAAGTAAAGAAGGGTACTTCATTATTATAGTTTTGTTGGTAGCAGACATCAATAGAAACCAGAGGAGAGGAATTGGAAAAAAATACCAGAAGAAAGAGAAACAATGCAGACAAAAATAAAACAAGAAAACGAAGTAATAAAGAACACATCAGCCATAATGATGGAAGAAATTAAACAAAATAATATAGAAATAAGAGAGAAAATAAATTTAATTGAAGAATTCAGATAGGAGGCAAGAAATGAGTTGGAAAGGAAATTAGCGAATGAAACAAGAAGAATTAATGAAGAGATGAAGGAGAGCGTACATCAATAGCTCAAATCGTGCAAAGAGAGAAAACGGAAACCAAAGTAAAGGTAGAAGAAAAATGGAGCAAAGTAGACCAAGAAGTAAATCCAGTTTGCCGAAAACAAGTATGGAAATTTAGACAAGAAACAGAAGACCAAAAAGAAATCAAACTAAAAGAAAACTCACATTCCTAACAAACATTACATAATGCAGGCCAAAGTAAGGGACAACATTCCTCGAAGTAAACAGTTTTAAATACCATTATACAATTTGGCTCCCAAGGTTTGAAGCAAGAATACCACATTGCCATAGGACCATTACATAATTGGCTCCCAAGGTTTGGGACAAGAATACCACATTGCCATAGGACCGTCATATAATTGGCTCCCAAAGTTTGGGGCAAGGATACCACACCACCAGAATGCCTTAAGTAATTGGCGCCCTACGTGGGGCCAACAAGAATTTCTAAATAAAATTTAAATAATTACGACATGATGTCTTAGCTTAGCTTAGAACAAACGAATTTACTAAGGTAAACAAACTTCTAACCTGGAAATTAAAGACACAACATTAATCTTCAGAGTATCATCAACAAATGTTTAATTAATTAATGTTCGAGTTAAAAGTGAAGTAAATTAAATTCAAAATGTCAAGGTAGGCAGGCAGTAAGATGTATAAGTATTAGCTAAGACGTAACCACACGTTATAAAATGCGACAGATTGAATAAAATTATTTACGTAATGTTGCTAAGGGCGAACCCCACGATGAGTCCTTTTTTTTTTTTCAAGGCAGAAATAGATGGCGACCTAAACGAGCTTTGATTAATCAGAACCCTCTGCCAATCGACCCGGAAAATTAAACAGAAATAGATTGTGTTGACCGGCATCGCTTGTACTTACTCAAATTACCTTTTCGTTTACAGCTTTGTCCCAACTCACTTCCTAGATACGATGGATTTAGCCGAAGTTTTAGTTACAAAGAAAATAACTGAAACGAACAAGGTAGAATATCTCTTAAGGCCGTTTTACATTGGCAAGTTATTCATGAATTAATTCGTGAAGTCGCTTCGTGAATAAGTTGGACAAGGGTGACGTCACCAACTTTGACGTCAAATAAATTCATGAATTTCTTATTCACGAATTACAGCAACATCTGTCAAGTGTTTGACGTGACGCTTCCTAACCTCGACGGACACAAGACTTGGACGTTCGCTTTTGGGATATGAGAAGGTCCTAATGCTATTTTACACCAAAGCTAAGACATGACATCCAAATTCCATAGCAAGAGTTGATAAAAAAAATTTAAGAATCACTCGGTATAATTAAGTTAACGATGATATATGTATTAAACAATAAATGATTTGTTTTAATTAAAGACGCAGAGAATTTTAATATATTTTACTAATAAACACAAAGTAAACAGAAACAGACTAAAATTAAACGAAATTCATGAAAGGATATGCGGCTCGTAAATCAAACGTTATCTTATCTTGCTAATTTGTTAAAATCAAGGAAATACAAAGCCCCTTTTATCAGCTTAACGCAATCGAGATTAGAATTTTAAAAAATATTGACGTTCTATAATTAAGCAATTACTGATTACGAAATTATTTGCTTGTTAAAACTGTGAAATGAACTTATTTTATGTACAGGGGGACAACAGTTTAGATCTAGAAATTTTTTTTAAGTAATAGTCACTTAACCTACCCTGCTATTTAAAATTTTGAAGTTCATAGTCCACACAGCCGCCACCTAGCGGATATTCTAACATAGTTATATCTCAAAAATTAGAATTTTTGTGTATTGATTTGGTTTTTGTTTGAACTTTCTGTCTTATTTGATTCCAAAATTAACTGACTTTAGGCGAGCACTATATATTACATAACAAAAGAGAATCCTTTAAAGAGATTGTTATTCGTTATTTCTGTCAGTCAAATTAATTATACAGGTCGCCCAAATTGTCTCACAAATGTAATGTTTATTTGTATTTTTAAAGCACTTCCAAAGTTATTACAAAATCTGTGTTGTGGTGGTGATCCTGCTTTTCGCACTGATTGTTTACTTCAAATTACTAAAACCATCACCACCACTCGAGAAGTCAAGAATGCTGAATGTTTCTTCCAATGAACAGTTCCAACGATTAACCACGTCTGAGCTTGAAAATTTGTTATTTGTTCCAAACATGCATAAACAAAATGATGGCGCTTTTTCTTTTAAAGGTTGTACCATTGCACATATTAAACGGAACTTTTCTTCATTTTCAAAACACATTTCCATAGTTCGTGCATTTGTGGCTCATAGTAATCATTTTGTTCTAAAGGCAGTACAAATCCGATTGCATCATAGTGAATTGTCCCCGTCACTCCTGTAGCGTCTTCACTAAGCCATATCGTCCTTGGTAGGTAGACAGACAATAGTTTAAACCTTCAAAATTAACTTGGCCTTCCACTATGTAATTCCCCTCTTCTCTGGTACACCGAAATATTGTGGAAGTAGATGGATAAATTGGCATGCAAAGTTTCACACATTGATCTGCCTCCTAGAAGACGTAAATAAGTGGAAAAATATTTTAAGTGTCGAAGCAAGGTCTCGCGGAAACAGTACGTTTTACTGCATTCCCCATCAGAAGGCTTAAAAATAAAGAAAATTTTCCTGAAGACACGTTATTACTACCATTATTTACTGATTGAGTTTCAGCTTCATAACTGTTTAAAATCCTAGAGAGTGCTTCTGGATTCTGGATTTGGTGAGGGGGTGAATAAGTATTCACGTACACTTTGGCCACAATTGGGCCCATTGTATGTACTACCCCCAGGTTCAGCAGCGTTTGACTGTCAGCGTTCTTCGAGCCAACCCACCCTTTCGATGAAGCCAAAAACATCTGACAGAGGGGCTCTGCGAATTCCAGCCATGTCAGGCCAGAACTCCACTAACATGGAGACCTCTTACGTATGCCCCTACCTTGAAGCGTCGTCCATATCGTTTGATAAAAAAAAGGATATAGGTATTCAGGATCCAATAGAAGGTTGAATTCTTCATTAAAATACCTCGTTATACTTCATAACCAGAGGTCGAAGAAGGAATTTATTTACGATGGTCGCAGCAGAAATGTTACTCTCGGAGGTCGAAACAGGAATGCTCCAAATCGTGGAGCGTCCGCCTTTTATAGCGCTTTTCGTTGTTTATTTTCCCGTTGTCTTGGTTACCGGAACATCGGCACAAGGCAGATAGATATATTAGTCTTTTCCTGTTTTTTGGCGGCTTATTCCCGTCTACTGGGTAAGTGTTTTGCCGTTAGTGGCCTCCAGAATGAGCCAAACCTCTGGTGCATTGCTTCTACAAAACACCAGACCAACGCTCCATAGCAAAGCATGAACCTAATTACGGCAGTGTACAATCATAGGGCGGCTTTTCGTGATGGTTCCCAAATTCCGGCCATTGCACGACGACACTGCCAAAAAGCGACGCATGCCTTTGCTCCTTTTACATTAACATGTTTACCCCAATTCAGTTTCCGGTCAAAAATTGCTCCCAGATATTTGACTTCGTCTGAAAAGGTTAGTTCAGTTTGGAAAAGTTTGGGGACTCTACGGATCTCAACTTTCCTCTTTTTTGTGAACAGAATCATTTCCGTCTTTGAGGGATTGATTCTCAAATACTCAAGTTGATTATTACTTAAGTATTGCATCACCTCATTTTTCCTTGACAGATGTTTCCTTTTCTGCATTTCGTTAGCAATTCAAGTATTGACTTCCACGATTATTCTTTTTTTTCACGTGATACGTCAATTATTCCTTCATTAGTTTTTTGTTTCTCTGCAGTATTTGCTCGAAAGCGTCCACAATTAAAGTGAGACTAATTTTGAGAAAAAAATGTGTCAATTTAGCTTTTGGATCCAAAAAGAAAATCTTTGTAATGTACAAATAGTTACGACATACGATTTCCACTAGGAAAACAATAATAAGGAGTGATTCAAAATTCAAAGTCGAATGACGAATATTTCTTATCGAATTTGCGAAGAGATTAAAGCGTAGTTATCATTTTCGCTTACTCAGATAAGGTATCTCCTGAATATTTTGTTTTTAATCTCATGGTAGTTTTAATTTCGAAAACACCCCCCAATTTAATAACAAAGGATAATAAGCCGTCTTTTTTCTAATGACATTTCACATTTGACGTAATAGTTTAACCTCAAAATGTCAAATTTTTATAATGATATTAGGAAGATCAGTGAAAATTAATCAAACAGCCAACATTCTATTAAAAATTAACGAAACTAACTTTCTGGAATTAATTGGATTCACTATTAGTTTGAATTAATTAAATTAATTAAAACGACACATGTACAGACCGATCAGAATTGATTGTCCTGATCCTACACTGCTTCTCACGAGCTTGATATCGATATTTACATCAAGTTAGGGAGATCAAGGGAAGTTACTAGATATCTCAAGATTTTGTTGACAGTTCATTGCTGTGCGTTGCTTTTCGTTGTAACCTTCATGTGATAGACGTAAATATTGATAATACGCTCAGGGAAAGTAGTGTAGGATCAGGACAATTAATTTCGATCTCCCTTTTGCTAATTAATAAAATTAAATAATACGTTAAGATTTTCAAACGCAAGAAAGCTTCTCATTCCAAAGAACACATCTCACGTTGCGTTTGGCAACGAAAGCTAATCTAATAGGAAGCCACCAATTTACTGTTATTTTGATTAAAAGTAATGAGCTTGGGGGACCCTGTATAACAATACTTTCACGTATTGGGCTTACGGTTTTTGTAATTTCACGCTTAATAGATTGTTTTTTTTTATGAATCATCCTACTTTGACTTTCAGACGTTAATTAAAACGGCAAACGTCTACCTCGTTTCGTACTTTCCTGATTAGTACTAATTAGCTATCGACGGTGTACCTACTATCGATTCCAAAAGAATTAGCTTAAAACCACATTAACCTTCGTGCTAAGATTTTGACGTTTCTAATGTTGGCCGTTCTCTTCCTGTTGTGTTGTAATTTGCAACTTCGCGTAAGTTCTTTTGCCCCGCGCGAACGTAATATCTACTTCTTCCCGGTGCTCGCTGGAAATTACCGTTCTCGTGTGCAACATCATTTACGACTTTATACGTGAGAATATGCGTGGAAAGTGCACCGACCTTCTCGTGTAATATGCCCGCTGCTTTATCTCCGGTACAATTTAACAACGACGCGAGATTCTCGAGCGGGAATGATCAAAAAAGAAAAAAAAAAAGAAAAATCAAAAAATCTCCAAAAACTAAACTTTTTTTTTAATCACTCGTGTATCGATTCAATTGATTCAAACAATCGATTAAATACCCCAGACCTTCTACACGAAGTAACATTTTGCTTAACTGTTAAGAAATTTATATACAGGTGTCCCAGCGTTCCAAAAAAAAAAAATTAATATAAGTTGTGCAGGATCGCATTCTGCTTTTTTATGTATTTTTATCGACACAGGGTGTTTATGATACATTAAATTATAATCATCAACTTATGTTTTCTGCTTCTGCTATTAAACTATTTTGTGTTGAGTTACATCGTGATCGTCTTTTGTTTTATTTTACGTTAAAAATTGCACAACTGTCAACTGTCTGGTTGACTTGTCAACAGTTTTGTTTATTTAATGAGATATTTTCTCTGTTATTTCTTTTTAATTTTATTAATTTTCCTTAGTTATTTGTCGATCGTCTTTTGTTTTATTTTACGTCAAAAATTGCACAATTGTCAAATGTCATAAAATATTCTTTAATTACAGAAAGTCGATAAAGTTTTGTCCATTTAATGAGATTTTTTATTTTTACGTTATTTTTATTAATTTTCATTATTCACTTGTCGATCGTCTTTTGTTTGATTTTACAAAAATTACACAATTGTCAACTATTTTGTTGTCTTGTCAACAGTTTAGTTAATTTAATGATTTTTCTTATTTCTCTGTTATTTTTTTAAATGTCATAAATTTTCTTCATTTTTTATCGATCTTTTATTTTATTTTACGTCAAAAATTGCACAATTTTCAACTATTTTGTTGTCTTGTCTATTCAATGAGAATTTTTTTTATTTTTCTATCATTCTTTTAAATTTTATAAATTTTCTTCATTTTTGTCGATCGTTTTTTGTTTGATTTTACGTCAAAAATTGTACAACTGTCAACTTTCTGGTTGTCTTGTCAACAGTTTAGTTAATTTAAGGGTTTTTTTTTGTTTTTATGTTATTTTTTTAAATTTTATAAATTTTCTTCATTTTTTGTCGATTGACTTTTGTTTTATTTTACGTCAAAAATTGCACAATTATCAAATGTCTTAAAATATATCTTAATTTTAGAAAGTCGATCGACTTTTATTTATTTCAAGGGCTTTTTAAATTTTATATATATTTCTTTATTTATTTGTCGATCGGCATTTGTTTTATTTTACGTCAATTGCACAATTGTCAAATGTCTTAAAATATTTCTTAATTATGTATAGAAAGTCGACAAGACAAATTAGTTTAGTTTATTTAATGACAGTTTTTTCAATTTTTGTTATTTTTTTAATTTAATATATGTTTTTTTTTTAATTTCTCGAACGTCTTTTGTTTTATTTTAAGCACGTTAAAAATTGCGTAATTGTCAAATGTCCTAAAATATTTCTTAATTATAGAAAGTCGATCCAGTTTTGTTTATTTAATGAGAATTTTTTTATTTTTCTCGTTTTTTTTAAATTTTACAAATTTTCTTTTATTTCTCGATCGTCTTTTGTTTTGCTTAACATCAAAAATTGGGCAATTGCCAATTGTCTTAAAATATATTTTAATATTAGAAAGTCGACCCAGTTTAGTTTATTTATTGAGAAATTTTATTTTTGTTATTTTTTGGAATTTTACAAATTTTCTTCATTTATTTGTCGATTGTCTTTTGTTTTATTTTACGTTAAAAATTACAGAATTGTCGAATATCATAAAATATATTTTAGAAAGTCGAGCCACTTTTGTTGATTTCAAGATCTTTTTTTATTTTTGTTACTTCTTTTTAATTTTATAAATTATCTTCATTTATTTATCGATCGTCTTTTGTTTTATTTTATTTCAAAAACAACATCTGTCAAATGTCTTAAAATATATTTCAATTATAGAAAGTCGACAAAGTTTTGTTTATTTAATGAGAATTTTTTTTATTTGTTATTTTTTTAAATTTTATGAATTTTCTTTATTCATTTGTCGATCGTCTTTTATTTAATTTTACGTCAAAAACTGTACAATCAACTGTCTGGTTGTCTTGTGAACAGTTTTGTTTATTTAATGTTTTTTTTTTAATTTTTATGTTAATTTTTTTTTAAATTTATAAATTTTCTTCATTTACCTGTCGATCGTCTTTTGTTTTATTTTATGTTAAAAATTGCACAACTGTCAACAACTATCTGGTAATCTTGTCAACAGTTTAGTTTAATTAATGATTTTTTTTATTTTTCTGTTTTTTTTTTAATTTTATGAATTTTCTTTATTTATTTGTTGATCGTCTTTTGTTTAATTTTACGTCAAAAATTGCACAATTGTCAACTGTCTTGTTGTCTTGTCAACTGTTTAATTTATTAAATTAACTTTTTTCATTTTTATGTTATTTTTTTTATAAATTTCCTTCATTTACTTGTCGATCGCCTTTTGTTTTATTTTGTTGTCTTGTCAACAGTTTAGTTCATTTGATGAGAAATTTTTTTTTCATGTTATTTTTTTTGTTAATTTTATAAATTTCCTTCATTTTCTTGTCGATCGTCTTTTGTTTTATTTTATGCCAAAAATTGTCATCTCGACTCGTCAACGGCTTAATTTATTTAATGATACTTTTTTTTATTTTTACGTTATTTTTTTTTTTTATAAATATCCTTCATTTATTTGTCGATCGCCTTTTGTTTTATTTTACGTAAAAAATTGCACAAACGTCAACTTTCAACTCTCTTGTTATTTCATCAACATTTTGGTTTATTTAATGTGAATTTTTTTATTTTCATGTTATTTTTTTAAATTTTATAAATTTCCTTCACTTACGTGTCGATCATCTTTTGTTTTATTTTACGTAAAAAATCCCACGAATGTCAACTGTCTTGTCAACAGTTTAGTTTATTTAATGAGAATTCTTTTATTTTTGCGTTGTTTTTTTTTTTAATTTTATAAATTTCCTTGGTTTATTTGTCGATGATCGTCTTTTGTTTTATTCTACAAATTGCGCAATTGTCAAATGTGTGAATTTTAGGAAGAAAGTTTATTTAATGAGATTTTTCTAATTTTTTTTTTAATCATAATTTTTAGAAATAAAAACCACCCTGCATGTATAGCATGTTTCATAAGTGAGTTATCCACCAAACTTATACATTTTTAACGGAACTTACGCATTTTTCTTGCACACTTCGATAGGTCCCTTAAAAGCAAACATTTTTTCATCAAGCAACTATAGCTCTAAATCGAAGCATTCGCAATCTACACCCATTCACTTGAATAAAAGAGCTGAAATGCAGAAGTGTTTTATTCACCCTGTATTTAGTAAGTTGTTTGCCAAAAAGGATCTGAATTCGTAGCCCTGTATTAGTACATTATTGGCAAAAGGGATCTGAATTCGTAGGACACGTGATAGAAAAATTCAAATAAATGTTTCCTCCTTTTTCGAGTGTCCTCAGGACGGTGTAACTCCGGTTTTGAAAACAAAATAAATACTCCACTGAGAGCACTTACATTTTTATTAATTTCTTAAGTGAAACAAAACGAGAGTGAATTCGTATTTTGGGGGGAAAACAACGAAAAATTTTGTTTTAGTCATTGTATACAGGGTTTCTCAAACTGTACGTTTAAAAATAGTCCAAACGTTTGTTTAAGACCTTCACCAATTTTTAAATAAATCAAATTGAGACCTCAAATTTCAAAAATAAACGAACATTTCTTTAGTTAATAAAGTGAAGCAAACTGCCTAACTCTAGCTTTAATTATTAAAGAGGAGGAAGATGTATTTAATTGTACATGAAGAAACGCAATGTGTGGTCAAAGGAGTGACATACAGGGTGACTGTGATAGTTGTGCAAAGCTTGAAAGCTGCAATACATCACCATAAATAGTAACAATTGAACTCATATGTCCTTAACAAAAAGTTAATCGTTTGTGAGAAAAAGATTTTTTTCTTCTTTCAACGTTGTATGAGAGCAAGGCCAGTGGATCTCAAACAGTTTCGGAAAAATTTTCAGCTGCGATTTTCTCGAAAACTATCGACTTTTTGTTAAGGACATATGAGTTCAGTCGTCACCATTTATAGTGATGTCTTACAGCTTTTAAGTTTTGCACAACTATCAAAGTCACCCTGTATTTAAAGACACGTAAATATGTAAAAATTCGCAACGGAAATTTCGTATAGTTGTAGTTTTGAGTTCGGAAAATCCAATCTCATTTGTTATGATTCGCAGGTGTTCAGTTTAAGTACATCATATACTACTCACTCCTTGAACACCAAAGTGCAAATGGGTTCGTTCACAACAGTAGTAAAATTCTTACTAGTACATCATTTCCGCAGATTACTTACCATCTGGATCTATGTTCCTCTCTATAATCGCATCCATGAACCAAACTGTAGCATTATACAGGCCGGACATGCCCCGCGGGTTGAACTCGCTGGAAGCATTGAACGTGGCATTGATGTTGAAATCCGTGAAGTTGGGGGTCTGCAGGTCCTCCAGCACATTATACAAAGCGCTATCCAGATTCTGGCTGATTCTGTTCATGTCACTGGTGAAACTACCCTCTGCGATTTTCACACCCACGAACAACATCGCACAGGTCACTAACAAACTGACCAAGTTCACCACTCGTCTCTCATGATCGTCGGAACGCATCTTCCGCCTGTCGCGGGCCATCTTTTTTTTTTTTTGGGCAAAACTCCTCCACTTACCCGATGTCTCCCATGCTTTGATCGAACTGAAAACTGGTTCGTTAAGCTGCTGCGAGGAGGAAGAGGATGAAGAAGAAGAAGACGCCGTTCATTTGCGTCGGGAAATTAATTGAGCAGCTGAGTGACGGCTTCGACTAAACTAAACCGTCGTTGATTATCACGACAGATGCTTACTGCGTGACGTTATCTGAAACAAGCGGGCGTTAAGTTACAATTGTGCCACTATCGCGTTGACTGGATACTGAAATAATAGAGGATATCTTTAATAAACAAAAAAAGAAACAGTCCGGACATATGTACAACACATTCTGAGTAGTTTAGAAAGAGGAAGGCATCAATTACTTCTTCATTAACAAGTTGACTCCATTTAAATTAAACGATTCGACTGGTGCTCCATTTAAAAAAAAAGAAGACGCACAATTTTTTTTGATCTCACTATGTAGTCGATTTCGTCGTCAATTTCATTGTTTTCTATCATTACTGGTAATTACTGATGAAACATTTCTTTGAATCACAAACAAAATTACAATTTCTTTTAAGAAACAAACTATAGTCATGTATGTATAAACTAAAAAGTTTCCACAAAATAAAATTACATCATTCGTTCTGAGAATTAAGTTATCACGGATTAAGTACTACTTGAACAGGTGATTTCATTCCATATTGTTATCAAAATTTTTATTACGACTGCATAAATAAAAAAATACATTTGTATGTGTGTGTGATTCACCAGGATGTGTAAATAAATCCACATAATCGATCACGTGGACTCGATGTCTCTGATCTGATTACATTCTAATTAATCCATTGTTCAATTTTATGGAATTCCTTTGTTTTCAAGTCAAGACCATTACACCTCCTGGCCTGTAAGTAATTTTATTAATAGAATCTGCAAATTGAGTAATAATAGCCATCAACCTATCGAGTTGGCATTCGTGTTTTGTAGAGAAAAAATCGGTAATTTAATTACTTTAATAATAGGCGATTTGATTGGCTCTCGAAGTTCATTTACGTAATTGCCAATGGCGAGCGTGACTCATTTTGTGTTGTATATCAACCACACGAGTGCCATTGTCCCCGTTTCCGTTGGTCACTTACGAACCGGATGCGAAAAGCTAAACACAAGGAAAACAGAGCATCTCTATCTTATCAAAAGTTGCGTTCATTTTTCCTAAACATAAAATCAAATAGCTTCTTATAAAGTAAAAGCTTCGGGCCACTTTTGGTAAAGCTGTGTCAAAAAAATTCTCGGCTTGATTAACAGGTGGCAGTGGTGGCGTGCAGAATGCAATTTTTCGTTGAGAGAGTTGGTAATTGCCACTCAATTTGCACGCTAGAAAAAGTCGTCGTTATTTTTATAAAACACAGATTTTTTTTAAGTCGCCGAAAATCAAGGAAAAAATTTCATGTCCGTCAAACCGCGCACAAAATTTAGAATTTCCGTCCAAAGATGGCGCTTTATAAAATATGACCGTACAGTTTCCCGATAAAAGAATTCTCAGAGCGCAGTTCAACTTCTTATTACAAACAAGAAACGATCGATTCTTTCAAGAAAGAGAAAAGAAAAGGCAACTAAAATAAGAACGCGGACAACGCTGAACAAAAAAAAAAGGAGAAACCAAGAGAGGATCGTTTTTTTCTTTTTTCGTTTCAAAGGAAAATTTCAAGGGCGCAGCTCGATTTCGTTTTTCTTTGTCAATATTTTTTTTCCGAACAAGAAACGATCGACTGTTTCACGAAAGAGAAAGAAAAACAAAAAGAAACGTGGTCTTAAAGCAAAACAAACTAAAAACGCGACCAACGCTGAACAAAAGAAAACGAGAAAACAAGGGACGATCTTTTTTTTTTGTTTCGATGGAAAAACGTCTTTTTTTTAATATTCTTTTTTCGAACAAGAAACGATCGATTCTTTCAAGAAAGAGAAAGAAAAAGAAAAGGTAACTAAACTAAGAACGCGGACAACGCTGAACAAAAAAAAGGAGAAAACAAGAGACGATCGTTTTTTTTTTTTCGTTTCGAAGGAAAATTTCAAGGGCGCAGCTCGATTTCGTTTTTTTGAATATTCTTTTTTTCGAACAAGAAACCATGGACCGTTTCAAGAAAGAGAAAGAGAAACAAAAGGAAACGTCATTTTGAAACAAAACAAACTAAAATCGCGACCAACGCTGAACAAAAGAAAAGGAGAAAACAAGGGACGATTCTTTTTTTTTTTAGTTTCGATGGAAAAACATCTTTTTTTTTATAATCAACAAGAGACGATCGATTCTTTCAAGAAAGAGAAAGAAACATAAAAGGTAATTAAACTAAAAACGCGATCAACGCTGAACAATTCAAGAAAGAGAAAGAAAAACAAAAGTCAACTAAAATAAAAACGCGTGCAACGCCGAACAAAAGAAAAGAAGAAAACAAGAGACGATCGTTTTTTTTTTTGTTCGATGGCAAATTTTTAAGGGTGCAGTTCAATTTCGTTTTTTTTTTAATAGGAAGCGATCGATTCTTTCAAAAAAGATGAAGAAAAACAAAAGGCAGGTTTGCTGATGGCTTCGTGGTTTTAAAGCAAAACAATTGCGAAGGCGGGCCAACGGTAAATGCAGGACAAAACAAAAGACGATCGTTTTTTTTTTGTTTCGAAGGAAAACTTTTAAAAGTGCAGTTCAATTTCGTTTCTTTTCTTCAATATTCATCTATTCATCTTGCGAACAAGAAACGATCGATTCTTTCGAGAAAAAAAGAAAAACAAAAGACAATACGGCTTTAAAACAAAACAAACTAAGAACTTGAGCAACGATGAAAAAAGGAGAAAACAAGAGACGATCGCGTTTTTTTTTTTGTTTCGATGAAAACTTTTTTAAAGACGCAGTTCGATTTCGTTATTTTTTTAATATTCTTTTTTCCAAAAAAAAATAAAAGGCTTTAAAAGACTTTAAAACAAAACAAGTGCTAAATCTTTCTGAAAATGCAAACAACGCTTAACAAAGACAAAAAAAACGATAGTTTTTTTTGTTTGTTTCGAAGGAAAAAGTTTAGGGGCGCAGTTCAACTTCGTTTTCTTAATATTTTTTTCTGGAACAAGAAAAAAGGGAAAGAAAAACAAATGGTTTCAAAACGAAAAAATTTCCAAGTCTTTTCTAAAATTGCGGCTAACAATGAGCAAAGACGGAAGCAAAAGGCAATCGTTTTTTTCTTTGTTTCGAAGGCAAATTTTTGAGGACGCAGTTCAATTTCGTTTTTCTTTTTCAATGTTCTTTTTTCCAACAGGAAAATATCGATTCTTTCAAAATAAGAGAAAGAAAAACAAAAGGCAAGATGGTTTTAAAACAAAACAAAACAATTTTCAAGTCTTTCTAAAAACGCGGACAATACTGAACGAAGATTAAAACAAAAAACGATCGATTTCTTTTTCATTTTTGTTTGTTGCATTTCAATATCGTTTTTTTTTTTGGATATTCTTTTTTCGAACAGGAAATGATCAATTCTTTCAAGAAAGAGAAACAAAAAGCAACGTGGTGTTAAAGTTAAACAACAAACTGAAAACGCGGAAAACACTGAACAAAGAAGAAAACAAAAGACGATCGTCTTTTCTTTTACTTCCCTGGAAAAATATTAAGGGCGCGGTTCAACTTGTTTCGTTTTCTTAATATTCTTTTCTCAAACAGGGAACAATCGAAACAAAAAACGATCGTTTCTTTGTGTTTTTTTGATGGAAAACTTTTAAGAGTGCAGTTCATTTTCGGTTTTTTTTAAATAATCTTTTTTGCGAACAAGAAGAAACGATCGATTGTTTGAAGAAAGAGAATGCAAAAGAAAAGGCAACGTGACCTTAAAGCAAAACAAGCGTCAAATGCAGACAACGCTTAACAAAGACAAACACAAAGGACGATCGTTTTTTTTTTGTTTCGAAGGAAAAAGTTTAGGGGCGCAGTTCAACTTGCTTCGTTTTCTTAATATTCTTTTCTCGAACGAGAAAAAAGGAAAGAAAAACAAAAGGCTACTTGGATGGTTTCAAAACGAAACAATTTCCAAGTCTTTCTAAAATCGTGAATAACGACGAGCAAAGACTGAAACAAAAGACGATCTTTTTTTTTTGTTTGGAAGGAAAAATTTTGAGGACGCAGTTCAATTTTGTTTCTTTTTTTCGAATAGGAAATGATCGATTCTTTCACTAAAAAGAAAAAAAAAAACAAATGTCAATCTCTCATTAAAACAAAACAAATGCCAAGTCTTTCTAAAAACGCAGGGAACGCTGAACAAAGGCAAAAGCAAAAGGCGATCGTGTCTCTTTTTCGTTTCGAAGCGAAAATTTTAAGGGCGCAGTTCAATTTCGTTTTTCTCCGAAATTCTCTTTTCGAACAAGAAAGGAACGATTCTTTCAAGCAGGAGAAACAAAGGCAAGAAGCAAGACGGTTTTAAAACATAACAAAACAATTGCCAAGTCTTTCTAAAAATACAGACGAAACAAAGACTTGTTTCTCTTTGTTTCAAAAAAGGAAACGGATCGGATTCTTTCGAGAAAGAGAAGGAAAAACAAAAAGGCAACGTCGACTGTTTTATTTTTGTTTCGAAGGAAAAATTTTAGTTTTTCTTTTTCGATACTCTTTTTTTTTTCTCGAATAGGAAACAATCGCAGAAAAGCAAGAGAAAAAATGATTTTCAACTAAAGCAAAACAGAACAAACAACGCGAATTAAAAAAAAACAAACAAACAAACAAACAAAAAGGAAGTTGGAACTACTTTCCAAATAGGTTCTGTTTTGTTTCTAATAATTATGTTCACTTGTTTTCTTTATATTAGAATTCAAAGTGCGTTCAATTTTTGAGAGGGTAAAGAAAGTGCTTCGCGCTATAAGGGCCGCTCGCCTTTGAGAGGGGAGGGGGGCTCGTGATATGTTAAATATTTAATTTTTTGCTCGGGTTCATTTGACCTTGACTTTTAACTTTGGAAAAAAATCCAATCCTTAATATTTTGCTTAGGTTGAATTGGGTTGAGTTTTTTTTGTTTTACCTCCGTTACTTTCAAAATGATATTTTTTGTCTTTTTTTTTTTACTTTTTCCAGGCTTCCTTGCTTTTCTGTTCCAATGTTTTGTTAAAAACGTTTTAATTTTTTAACAGCGTCTTCCGCACGCAAATTCTAATCGAAAGTTCGTAGGTACGCACGCAGCTACTACTTTTCTTATGAGGAATTCATTTGTTTTTTTTTTTTGTTTTTAACCTCCTAGTGAATTACTTTTTCAGAATAATTCTTGTTTCAGATGGGAATCATTACTACTAAAGCGAGACACATTCGTGTAGGTATTTATTTGAAGTGTCATCACACTACACATTAATTTACGATGGTGATCGCGATAGATTAAAACGATGATTGATAAATATGAGAAAATGACTATTTTTGTTCGGTTTTAATAGTTAATTTTTTGCACACGCAGTATATTTCTAGGTCATGTTATTTAATTAATACACAGTTGTAATTACGTAACGTTTGTTCCACTTCCGAACGTCGAGTGTAGGTACCCACTACTTCATATAAGTACATGTCCGTAAGCGACCTCAATTTGAAGAAATTTCCAGAAGTCAAAAACCATACCTTTCGCGAACATTAAATTCGTCAAGGTATGAATAACCCGTGTCCTTCGCTCTCTGTGCGAGCGTATAGGGAAAAGAAAGTGAATTCAGTTACGTGTGCCTACACCGAGGACGTCATAATCTATGGGTTTATTCATTCGTCTTGCGGCTAAAAAAGTGGTCATTATTCCAGATAAAATTCACGCTAAAAAGGAAACCGGCTTTCTCACTAATGCCTGACGTACAATACATGTGGGCCGTTCGTTTCCCGAGTTCTCAAATTATGGATTTTAGGATTAACATTGCGATGATTCATCACAAGTATGATTTACAATGCAGAAAATCAAAACATGCATACATAACTGTACATTTTATTAAGTACACAAAGGGCTGAAGAGTTCCTATCATTCAAGAATTATTAAAAAAAAAAAAAACGATGGTCTTTGTCATCTGTCGATTTCTTTTTTTTTTTGACACAGCTTTACTAAATTTTCTGTGAGTTACATTTTAATATTTAGGAAAAATGACGACATAAAAATACTGTATTTTTCTAATACTTGACTTGACTTGTAAAGGTTGGTTTTCACGATGTTAATACTCTCATGAAAGTGGGTGTGATAATTCCGATTAAAAGTCAACCGTCTCCACGAAAGCGACTATCAAGTTAACATGTACACGATGATAGTTTTTGTGATAGTTGCTTTCATGACAGCAATTATCACAAAAACTACTATCGTGAAAACCAGTCTTTACTTGACGGTCGTTTCCACGCAGACTGTTAACTCTTAAGGGAACTATCACACTCACTTTTCTGATAGTATTTTTATGAGAGTACTACCATCGTGAATACGGACCTTTAACAAATAACATACTAGTAATAATAATCACACAAAATTAAAAAATCAAAGAAATAAAGCAAACAAAAATACACCGACGTTCAAATTAAGAAAACAATTGAAAAATACATAGATGAAATAAAAAAAGGATAAAGCAGAATGTAATAATGAACAGAAACCGGCGAGTTGTTTACAGAAAAACAATTGACAATCGATCACGGAAAAAAAACAACAGAACAAACGATTGACGACTAAAAAGTTATTTGCAATAACTTGATTTTTAAGGAGATCAAGGGAACAATGGAAGACAAGGAAAAAGAAATAATCGAATGTCATGCGATAAAGAATCACGAAAAAACAGGATAAATATAAGTATTGAAAGAAATTTAAAAAACTGTCAAGTCACAGTGACTACAAAAGTTGTCGTAATTAATGATTTCTTCATCAAAAAATAGAAACAAAAGCACAATTTATGATAAAACCAAAAACAAAGGCAAATCGTCCTTTAAAACATAAAAAGAAAAATTGACAATCATACATTAACAAGTGCTTACAGTGATTACAACTTGTAATTAAAACAAAATCAATCGGTTGTGAAAACAGAAAAAAAATTAACTAAATGATAGACAATTGTCGATCGACATAACAAGTGACTTATAGTTATTAACAATTAACAAGTAGTCATAATTAATGGATCCGTGAGAACATTTGATTTTCCATGAAAAAAATTAAGAAAAAAACTATTTAAAAAAAGTCGCCAATCGATCATATTTCTAAGCTGTCTTTAAAAAAAAAACAATTGACAATTGATCACAAGTTGTTGTAATTAATGATTTCGTCGGGAATATTTGATCTTCCAAAAAAAAAAAAAAAAAAACAAGAATAATTGATAATAAAACAAGAACAGTCGCCAATCGATAATAAAAACAGAAACAAAATTGACTAAGTTATTGACAATTGCCAATCAATTTAACTGGTGACTTACAGCAATTAACGCGTGAGAACATTTGACCTTCCATAAAAAAGACAAAAAATATATACAAAAAAAAAAACAATTGACAAGTTGTTGTAATTAACGATTTTGTCCTAATTAGTAATTAATTAAACCGTGAGAACATTTGACCTTCCAAAAAAAAAAAAACAAATATCGATTATTTGATAGTTTTTTGTTTTGCTTCGACTAACCGTTTTTTACTTTCTTTTTTTTTAATAGTTGAGAACGTTTTCTTTGTTTTATTTTACAATGTCCTTGTATGGATTTTTGAAAAATTTAAATTATAATCCACTCTGTCTGGGATTTCTGTTTTTTTTTTTTTTTGATATAATTTTATTCTGAATATTTTAAAGTTCTTGCAAACTAAAAAGACAATCGATCTTTTTAGTTTGTTTGTAGTCCAAGGTCTTTTGTTTTTAATTGGTGGTCAGTAGTCTTTAGTTATAATATTTTAAAAACGATGATTTTCTCGATTTGTTGTTGTAATTAAAAAGAACAAATAAAAATATTAAAAAAAAAGTCACCAATCGATCATATTTTCGAGCTTTCTTAAAAAGAAAATAACAATTGACGATCGACAATTAACAAGTGATTACAAGTTGTTCTAATTAAAAAAAAATCAATCGATCATGAGAACGGAGACAAAATTGACTAAGTGATTGACAATTGACAATTGACAATCGACATAACAAGTGACTTATAGTTATTAACAATTAACAAGTTGTCGTAATTAATAAATCAATGAGAACATTTAATCTCTCAAACAAAAAAAATGTTTAAAAAAAGTCGCCAGTCGATCATATTTCTAAGCTTTCTTAAAAAGACAATTGACAATCGATTACAAGTTGTTGTAATTAATGATTTCGTCAGAATATTTGATCTTCTAAAAAAGAAAACAAAAATAATTGATAATAAAACAAGAACAGTCGCCAATTGATAATTCAAACAGAAACAAAATTGACTAAATGACTGACAATTGACAATCAACTTAACTAGTGACTTACAGCAATTAACAAGTTGTCGTAAGCGATGAATCGCGTGAGAACATTTGACCTTCCATAAAAAAAGACAAAAAATATATACAAAAAAAAACAATTGACGATCAACAGTTGACAAGTTGTTGTAATTAATGGTTTTGCCGGAATATTTAATCTTTCAAAAAAAAAAAACGACGAATAATTTATAATAAAACAAGAACAGTCGTCAATCGATCAAGAAAATAGAAACAAAATTGACTAAGTGATTGACAATTGACAATCGACTTAACAAGTGACTTATAGTTATTAACAATTAACAAGTTGTCGTAATAAATGAATCAGTGAGAACATTTGATCTTCCATGAAAAAAACAAAAAAAATATTTAAAAAAAAGTCACCTTCCGATCATATTTGTAAGCTTTCTTAAAAAAACAATTGACAAGTGATTAGAAGTTGTTATAATTAATGATTTCGTCAGAATATTAGATCTTCCAAACAAAAAAAAAACAAAGAATAATTGACAATAAAACATGAACAGTCGCCAATCGATAATGAAAACAAACAAAATTGACTAAGGGATTGACGATTGACGATTGACTATTGACAATCAACAATCTACAATTGACTTACTTACAGAAATTAACAAGTTGTAATTAATGAATCCATGAGAACATTTGACTTTCCATAAAAAGGCAAAAAATACATAAAAAAAGAAACCAATCGATCATAATTTCTTTAAAAAAAAAACAATTGACAATCAACAATTAACAAATTGTTGTATTTCATGATTTTGTCGGAATATTTGATCTTCAAAAAAAAGAACGAAGAATAATTTATAATAAAACAAGAGCAGTCGCCAATCGATCAAGAAAACATATTTTCTTAAAAAGAAAAACAATTGACAATCAACAATTAACAAGTGATTAAAAAAAAGCAATCGATCATGAAAACAGAAACAAAATTAACAAGTTGTCGTAATAAATGAATCAGTGAGAACATTTGATCTTCCATAAAAAAAAAAACAAAAAAAAAATATTAAAAAAAAAACAATTGACGTTCAACAGTTGACAAGTTGTTGTAATTAATGATTTTGTCGGAATATTTGATCTTTCAAAAAAAAAAAAAAAAAAACGTAGAATAGTAATTTATAATAAAACAAGAACAGTAGCCAATCGATCGTGAAAACAGAAAAAAATTGACTAAGTGATTGACGAGTGACAATCAACAAAAATTTGACTAAGTGAAAAAGTTGCCTTCCGATCAATCGATAGTGAAAACAGAAAAAGATTGACCAAATGATTGACAAGTGACAATCAACTAAACAGCAATTAACAAGTCGTCGTAATTAATGTATCCGTGACATTTGATCTTCCATGAAAAAAAAAACAAAGAAAAATATTTTTAAAAAAGTCGCCAATCGTTCATATTAAAAGCTTTCTTTAAAAAAAAAAAAACAATTGACAAGCGATTAGAAGTTGTTGTAATTAATGATTTCGTCAGAATATTTAATCTTAAAAAAAAAAATAATTGATAATAAAACATGAACAGTTGCCAATCGATAATGAAAACAAAACTGACTAAGTGATTGACAATTGACAATCAACTTAACTAGTGACTTACAGGAATTAACAAATTGTAAGTGATGAATCCGTGAGAACATTTGACCTTCAATAAAAGACAAAAAATTCATATAAAAAAAACAATTGACAATCAACAGTTGAGTAATGAGTAATGGGTTTCGTCAGACTATTTGATTTTTCAATAAAAACAAAAAAAACGAAGAACGATTTATTAAACACAAACAGTTGATCTTTTACATAAAAAAAATTGACAATCAATAATTAACAAGTGATTGTAAGTTGTTGTAATTAATGATTTTTTGATCTTCAAAAAAAAACAAAAGATAATTTATAATAAAACAAGAACAGTCGCCAATCGATCAAGAAAACAGAAACAAAATTCACCAAGTGATTGACAATTGATGATCAATAATTAACCAGTGACTTACTGCAATTAAGAAGTGAAAAACAATTGACGATCAACAATTAACAAGCGATTAAAAGTTGTTGTAATTACAAAAAAAAAATCAATCGATCATGAACACAGAAAAAAATTGACTAACAATAAGTGACTGACAATGGACAATCAACTTATAGCGTTTTCGACTGATTGCTCTAGAGCAATCTCAAATTGTTTCCATCTTGTTTTAACCTCATGTAATAACATAGGATAGAGATACTCTCAGAGTGCTCTGGAGCAGTCAGTCGAAAACGCTATTTTCTAGTGACTTACAGGAATTAACAAGTTGTAATTGATGAAACCCCCAACCCACCGTCCCCGTAAAATGTTGCGCTTTTTTCCCAAAACTTTTTGAATGCCCCCTGTATTATTTTACATTCGAAAGAAAAACATGTCAAATGACAGCTCAAAACATGAACGTTAGAAATTTCGTTACATTTGCAAAGCAAGACCTCAACAAAAAAAAAAACAAACCCTGTTCTAATCCAAAATAGAGAAGAGATTCCTACCTCTTTCCGTTGGAGGCTATCCGTTAGTATCCTTTGTACGTTGTATACAAACAATGAACTTCAAGGAGTAATAGCCACCCGTCCCAACAAGGGAGTAACTTATTATTTGCTCGTGCGCACGTTTTGATAAATATTCGCGCGATTCTGCATCACTAGGACGGAGTTTTTAGTGAAAATATTTACAAACGAAACACAGCGAGCGCACTCCACCACTATTTGTCGTGGACTGAAGCTTTTTTTGGTTTCTTACCAACCGCTGGCTGCGCCGGTGACAGTAACAAAAGGCGCGGTGCCAACTTAACATGCGTCGCTCTCTCTTTTACCTTTTGTTGCGGCAATGTCTATTTCTGTTCCTGGGGGAGATCGCAGACGTTTGTTGACCTCCCCGCCGCGCCTTCTAATATAATAATGACGATTGTTAATTGAGATTATTAATGAAAACAATTGCCAATTTCAATAATGTTACATACACGTCCACGGCCATTTATTATTAAAATGTAACAGGAAATATTTACACTATTGCGTGAGAGATGTCACGAACAGGGCCGGATTAACTAATAGGCAAAGCAAGCAATTGCCTAGGGGCGAAAAATCTACAGGGGCGCCTGAAAATTTATGCAAATTTGAAATTATAAATGAAATTACCAATAAACTAAAACAATTTGAAATGTTCTCTCCTTTATATTATTATAACTAAGTGCTTCTTGTTTTCTCTTTAAGAATTTAAGAAGAAACAAAAAAATGAGATGAAAACAAAAGACGAGCCATAGATTTCGATTCAAAAGCGGGATTTAATCTGAAAAAAAAAAAATTAAAAAAAGAAAACAAAGTCGTCAAGTTAAACTGTTTGAGTTGGCAGTGCTGAATTTTATTTTTAAGTGGTGCACCTGGAGTAACTTCCGCTTGATACTGACAGCCGTCACTTTACAAGCGTCATTTGACATATCACATTCAAATTAAAACGCTAATTTTTATTCACGTAACCTACAATCTGTCACTGTTCAAATTACGTCAATTAAATCAACAAAACACTGTGTATCCGGTTGCAGTGTTGCCAATAGCCGGATAAAAAACGTCCTTAATTGTATTGCCAACTCCAACAGTTATTCTTCTTGATCACCTTGTATAGCAATGAACAAAACATGATTGCCAGCTTTCAAATTGAAAAGTAAGGTTCACTTCGAAAAATTATTAATTCATTTGAAGATTATTATCAAATAAGAGACAAACGATAAAAACAAAAGGCGATCATTGACAGACCCCGAAAAACAAAGCCAAATTCAATTTGAAACAAAAAAAAATCATAAAAAAACATAAATAAAAGATAATAAATAAAACAAAACAATGAAAACTAAGACAAAACACGATCGTGTTCAGTTTTTATTTCCAATATTTCCAAAATTTCGCCAAATCAAAAAGGGAGATTCAGTTCGAAGAAAATAATTCGGCTCCGAGAGTATTAATTAACAGCAAAAATTAATTGCCAAAACAAAAGGCGATCGACAAGCCTCGAACAATTCTATTTTAAACAAAAAAAAAATTAGAAAAAAATTAACAAAAAATAAAACAAAAACAAAACACGATCGAGAGATTTCATAAAAAAAAAATAATAATGAATTACAAAAACAACAGGCGGTCGACAGGCCCCGAGCGAAATAATGAAAGTTAATTTTAACCAAAAAAAAATAATAATAATAAAGAAAAAAAAACTGATATAAGTAAAAACAAAAGACGAACGAAAGATTTCGATTTAAAATAAACAAAAACAAAACACGATCGCCAGGCTTCGAATTAAAAAGAAAGAGATTCAGTTCTGAAACAAATAATTCAGCTCAAAGAATACTAATTAAAAACAAAAATAAATTATGCAAACAAAAGACGATCGACCAGAGAGAAATTCAATTTGAAACATAAACAAAAGGTGCACAAAGATTTCGATTTAAAAAAACGTTTGATTAGTTCTGAAAAAAAATTAAAAAATGTAAAACAAAAACAAAGCACGATCGCCAGATTTCATTAAAAAAAAATGAGAAAATAGTAGAAAAAAAAATATATATGTAAAAACAAAAGATGATCGAAAGATTTCGGTTTAAATTAAAACAAAGACAAAACACGATCGCCAGATTTCATTAAAACAAATTAAAGAATTAAATAATTAATGAACAACAAAAATAAGTTACACAAACAAAAGACAATAGACCAGAGAAATTCAATTTGAAACAAAAACAAAAAATAAACAAAAAACTTTGATTTAAAAAACGCGAGATTAGACCTGAAAAAAAATTAACAAAAATTAAAACAAAAACAAAACACGATCGAGAGATTTCATTAAAAAAGAAATTTAATAATGAATTACAAAAACAAAAGGTGTCGATAGACTCCGAGCGAAATAATGAAAGTTAATTTTAACCAAAAAAAAAAAAAAATAATGGAAAAAAAATGATATAAGTAGAAACAAGCGATGAACGAAAAATTTCGATTTAAAATAAAACAAAAACAAAACAAAAAACGAATTAAAAAGAGAGATTCAGTTCTGAAACAAATAATTCAGCTCGAAGAATATTAATTAAAAACAAAAATAAATTATGCAAACAAAAGACAATCGACCGGAGAGAAATTCAATTTGAAACAAAAACAAAAGATGCCCAAAGATTTCGATTAAAAAAAAAGCGTTTGATTAGGTATGAAAAAAATTTTTAAATGTAAAACAAAAACAAAACACGATCGCCAGATTTCATTAAAAAAATTGAGAATTACATTAATTAATGAGCAACAAAAATTACAAAAAAATAAAATAAAAAAGACTTAGGTAAAAACAATATCATTTTAAAATAAAACAAAAACAAAACACGATCTCCAGATTTCGAATTAAAAAGAGAGATTCAGTTCCGAAAAAAATAATTCAACTCGAAAAATATTCATTAAAAACCAAAATAAATTACAAAAACAAAAGGCAATCGACAGACCCTGAACGTAAGAACGAAAGATGACTTTTCATTATTTTGTTTTCTTTGTTTTGTCAAGTTTCCTCCCAAACTTGTGTCCTTTTTGTCATTTGTTTTCTTTCTTCTGTCACCTTTCCTCCCAAACAGTTGTCTTTTGTTTTTATTATTATTTAAATACTATTATTTATTTTTGCATTTTTATTTATTATTTTGTTTTCTTGTCTTGTCATTTGTTTTCTCCGGTTTACTTTCTTATGGTTTCTTTTGTTTTTTTATCGATACTTTCTTATTTTTATTACGATTATTTTTAATTTTCTTATTTATTTTTGATTTTTTTATTTTGTATTCTTTGTTTTGTCATTTGTTTTCTCTATTTTAATTATTATTTTTATTTCCTCTTTATTTCCTCCCAAACGGTTTTGTTATAAATTGTGCTGTAAAATAGATTGTCTTTTGTTTTTATTATCATTTAAATTCTATTATTTCGTATTTTTTAAAAATTCTATAATTTTTTTCGTTTTCTCGCAGTTCGTTTCAATTTTATTTTTAATTCATTGTGTCGTAAAATCGATTGTCATTTGTTTTTAATGTTTTTTTTTAATGAAAATTAATTAAAATTGTGTAACTGGCAGTATAGAAAGTGTTTTTTTTAATGTTATTGAATATCCCCCCCCCAAGACGGTTCTGTTTTAAATTGTGCTGTAAAATCGATTGTCTTTTCTTTTTATTATCATTCTATTTCGTATTTTTTTAAAAATTCTATCATTTCTTCCGTTTTCTCGTCGTTTCTTTCAATTTTTTTTAAATTTATTAAATTGTGTCGTAAAATCGATTGTCATTTGTTTTCATTCTTAGACTTTTTATTATGTCCTTTTTGTCTTTTGTTTTCTTTCTTTTGTCCCCTTTCCTCCCAAACAGTTGTCTTTTGTTTTTATTACTATTTAAATACCGTTATTTATTTTTTTATTTTTATTTTCTTTGTCTTTGTCATTTGTTTCCTCTGTTTTTATTACTAATTTATTTCGTCCCAAACGGTTTTGTTTTAAATTGTGTCGTAAAATCGATTGTCATTTGTTTTCATTTACTTGTATTTATTGAACATTTTTTTAAATTTTTGCTATGTTCCTTTTGTCATTTGTTTGCTTTCTTTGTCACCTTTCCTCCGAAGCAGTCGTCTTTTGTTTTTATTATTATTTAAATTCTATTAGTTCGTATTTTTTTTTATTACCTGTTTTTGTTTCCTCAATTCAAACAAGAATTTAATTCATTAAATTGCGTCGTAAAATTGATTGCCTTTTGTTTTTATTATTTGTTTCTTTTATTTTGTCGTCATTCTTTTCAATTTTTTTTTGTTTATGTAAATAAATTCAATATTAATCAACCGAATTGAGCTGAAAAATCAACCGTCTTTTGTTTCTATTTTCTTTAACTTTATGCAGTTTTAATGATTTTTTTTTTAAATATATTTCTAAATCTAGTAACGAATTGAGGAATTTTCTACGATGTAAATTTTCCAGGGGGCTTCCCCGGACGTCCTTAAAAAAATCTAAATGTATCTTTTAGCATTCAAGAATTTTGTCACTAAGAATATTTTGTTTGCTTATAATTTGGGGGAGGAGAGTTATAGAATTTTACAATTTTTTAAAAGATGAATTTATTTTGGCTTCATTCGACTACAAAACATATATTTGAAAAAAAAGAAAAGAAATAACGTCATGCCGCAATTGAGGGCAACTTTAAGGCATTAACAATTTTGGTGAGAGCGTGAAAATGGGCCGGATATCCGGCTATCAGCATTTCAGCGAGTTTCAGCAGTTTACGATTGATCGCAGCCTGTGCGTCGAGTTCCTTCTGAATTGCCTCGTCTGTTTTGTATAGCAGAAAAGGCTTCCTCCCCTTGGATACGTCCATGAGCATTCTGAGCTTCCTCTGTTTGAAGACCAACAACTCCAACTCCTAAACAAATTCGAAAGAAAAAAATTTAATTATTAGCTTACACGCTTACCAGTTCTTTGTCCGCTTTGCACGTTTCAATTTGACTGATGATATCCTGGTTTCGCCTGGTCACTTCTTCTATGTCCAACTCTTTGACGGAAATCTGCTCTTTGATGTTGCTCTCTTCCCCCTCGAGGTCTTGAATTTTTTCATTGTGTAAGTCAATTTCCTAAAGAAAACACTCTGGTTTGATTAACAAATTTAATTTAAGATAGTTTTACTTTTTGCAATTGGTTCAATTTGCTTTTGGTATTGTCGAGTCGTCTCTGCAAGATGAGTCGCAACTGTGTTCCAGGGGTGCGTTTTTCTTGAGCCACGGCTTTCGTTACGATCCCATCTCTACGCGAGATACAGTATTGTAGGTCGAGGATTAATTTCTGTTGGGCCTTCTTCAGTTGCTCGTATCTCAACTGTAACGCGCTCGATAATTACGAGTGACCTCCTTAGACCTAAGCCACTCAAAAAAATAAAAGTGATCATTCAGGTTTCAATTTTTTAACGAAACTCGGCTTATTTATGGAGCTATTTTCTTTTGTAGTTTTCTTCCAATTTTGGCAAACGGAAGAGGAAAAAGGCGTTCTAATAGAAATACAAACGAGTGCCGATTAGAAAAACTAAAAAAAAATCATCCATTGCAGACAAAAAGTGATCGATTATGAACGTAAGAGGCAGTCAATTAGAAACAAAAGAAATTATTATGTTCTTTTAAGTTTTAACTTGAATAAACTTAAAGAAAAGTTAATAATCGATGAATCACTAGGAAACAAAACGCTGTCGATTATAGAAGCAAAAAAAAGAGTTCTAATAGAGACAAGAGATTGTTGTTTAGCTTAGCACAACAAAAGACTGTTGTTTAGAAAAACAAAAGAATGTCAATTAGAAAAACAAGAGATCGTCTCCTGTAGAAACAAAAAGAAAATCATCCACTAGAAACAAAAGACAATCGATTATGAACATAAGAAGCTGTCAATTAGAAACAAAAGAGATTATATGATTCTAATGGAGACAGGAGACTGTTGATTAGTAAAAACAAAAGAGTGTCGATTAAAAAAAAACAAAAGATCGTCTCCTGTAGAAACAAAAAAAACATCCATTACAAACAAAAGACGATCGATTATGAACATAAAAAGCTGTCAATTAGAAACAAAAGATATATGGTTCTAATAGAGGCAAGAGAGTGTTGTTTAGTAAAACAAAAGACTGTTGTTGTTTATAAAAACAAAAGACTGTCGATTAAAAAAAAACAAAAAATCGTCTCCTATAGAAATAAAAAAAAATATCTATTAGAAACAAAAGACGATCGATTATGAACATAAGAGGATGTCAATTAGAAACAAAAGATATTATATTTTTTTAAGTTTTAATTAGAATAAATACGATTGTTTTAGCTTAAAACAATCGAATATCGACGCAGACTTTTCATTACCACTTTCATTTTCATTGCCACTTTTTCACCGCCACTTAAAGAAAAGTTAATAATCGATGAACCACTAGGAAACAAAACACTGTCGATTACAGAAGCAAAAAGAAAAGGTTATAATACAGACAAGAGGCTGTTGTTTAGCAAAACAAAAGTATGTTGTTTAGAAAAACAAAAGACTGTCGATTATAAAAACAAGACATCGTCCCATATAGAAACAAAAGATGATCGAATTATGAACGTAAGAGGCTGTAATTAAAAACAAAAGATATTATGTTCTTTTAAGTTTTTAGTTGAATAAACACGACCGTTTTAGCTTAGAATAATCGAATAGAGAAACAAAAGAATGTTGCTTACAAAAACAAAAGACTGGAAAAACAAAAGATCGTCTCCTATAGAAACAAAAAAAATCATCCGTTACAAACAAGACAATCGATTATGAACCTAAGAAGTTGTCAATTAGAAACAAAAGACATTATATGGTTCTAATAGAGACAAGGGGCTGATGTTTAGTAAAACAAAAGACTGTTGTTTAGAAAAACAAAAGACAGTCAATTAACTAAGTCAACTAAGAGAACAAAAAAAACTATCCATTACAAACAAAAGATGATCGATTAAGAATATAAGAGGCAGTCAATTAGAAACAAAAGAAATTATATTTTCTTAAATTTTAATTAAAATAAACACGATTGTTTTAGCTTAGAACAATCGAATAGAAAAACAAAAGAATGTTGCCTAGAAAACAAAAGACTATCGATTGGAAAAACAAAAGATCATCTCCTAGAGAAACATCGTCCATTACAAACAAAAGACGGTCGATTATGTACATAAGAGGCTGTCGATTAGAAATAAAAGATGTTATGTTCTTTTAAACTTTCGTTTGAATAAACACGACTGTTTTAGCTTAAAACAATCGAATGTCGACGTGAATTTTTTATTGACACTTAAAGAAAATTTAATAATCGAAGCAAAAAAAAAAGGTTCCAATAGAGACAAGAGACTGTTGTTTTGCAACAAACAAAATACTGTCAATTAGAAAAACAAAAGATCATCTCCTAGAGCAACAAAAAAATCATCCACTACAAACAAAAGACGATCGAACATAAGAGGCTGTCGATTAGAAACAAAAGGTGTTATGTTCTTTTAAGCTTTCATTTGAATAAACACAACTGTTTTAGCCTAGAACAATCAAATGGAAAAACAAAAGATTGTTGCTTAGAAAAACAAAAGACTGTCGTTTGTACAAACAAAAGATCGTCCCCTATAGAAACAAAAAAAATCATTATCAATTATAAACAAAAGGCGATCCATTATGATTGTTGTTTAGAAAAATCAAAGACTATTGTTTAGAAAAACAAAAGACTGTCTATTAGAAAAACAAAAGATCGTTTCCTGTAGAAACAAAACAAATCAATTATAAACAAAAGATGATCGATAAGATGCTGACAATTAAAAACAATCGATATTATATTCTTTTGAATTCTTAATAAACACGATAAAACAAATGAAAATCGACGCGGATTTAGAAAAGTCAATAATCGATGAATCACTAGAGAACAAAACGCTATCGATTATAGAAGCAAAAGAATAGATTCTAATAGAGACAAAAGACTTTTATTTACCAAAACAAGAGACTGTCGGTTAGAAAAACAAAAGTTCGTCTCCTTTACATACAAAAAAAATCATCTATCACAAACAAAAGATGATCGATAATGGACATAAGAGGCTGTCAATCAAAAACAAAAGATATTATATTCTTTTAGGCAAGAAAGAAAAGGTTCTAAAAGAGAGAGACAAGAGACTGTTGTTTAGCAAAACAAAAAGCTGTTGTTTAAAAAGACAAAAGACTATCAAATACAAAAACAAAAAACTATCAGTTAGAAAAACAAAAGACTGTCAATTAGAAAAATCGTCTCGTATAGAAACAAAAGAATCATTCAACAGAAACAAGATTATCGATTAGGATCATAAGACACTGTCGATTAAAAACAAAAGATTTTTCATGAGAAACGAAAGGCCATCGAGTAAAAATTAAAAATCATCATTTGAAAATTTAAAACTTTCTAGTTAAGCGTTATGTTTTTAGATTTTAGATTGAAACAATTGAATGCCCCGTCCCCCGATTTTAAACATAAGTAAAAGTGATAATTGGTTATTTGAAAAGTTACCGTGAGAAACAAAACATTGTCGTTTAGAAACAAAAGCCTATCGATTAGAAACAAAACAGCTGTTTCGGTTAGAGATAAAGAAGTCTCGAAAAACAAAAGATATCAACAAATAGGAAGTAACTGATGATTAGAAACAAAAAACTATCTATCAGAAAAAAATAATAATAAATTTATTATACAATTTTTACTGGACAAGAAACTACTTTGGTTTAAAATAATTAACAATTAAAATTGTTTCATTTGTTTTTGTTCAGCGTTATCAAATTTTAAAATTTTAGTTACAAACAAATGAATGTCTATCCCCCTCCCCACCCCGATTTTTAAATTATACTTGAGTGAAAATTACAATTCATTATCTGAAGAATTACTGTGACAAACAAAACGCTGTCGATTAGAAGCAAAAGACAGCGGCGATTAGAAACAAAAGACTGTCCATTGGAAACAAAACGCTGTCGATTAGAAACAAGACACTATCGATTATTAGAAACAAATCGGTGGCTTCGATTAGAGATGAGGGAAACAAAAAATATCAAATATGAACTAACTAACTCATGGTTAGAAACAAAAGACGATTAAAAATTTAAAATCATCGATTAGAAAATTTAAATTTCTTTGATTAAGCGTTATCAAATTTTTAAATTTTAGACTAAAACAGGCGAATGTCTGCCCCTCGTTTTTTAAATTATACTTGAGTGTTACCTAAGTCAAAATACTATCGCTGATAATCTTATTGCTGATTGGCGCCCAACGTGGGGCTCGAACATCACCAAACCAACACAACAATTTTTTTGTTAGCAGACAATGACCACTTTTATTTTTTGATTGGTGTGCAGGTATGCTTACAGTCATGCGATGTATTTCGGCCTTCATATTACCCATTTCACCCCCGAGACTCCTTTCTGCGTCCATATTTTTTTTCGTTTCGACCGTCAGTTGGTATTTCTTTTCCCATTCGAGTGCTTCACGGTTATAATCTAGTAGTTCCTTGGATGTACTCGCGATGTCATCCTCGAGTTCCACAATTTCGTTTTCCATTTTAACCACTTCCAACTCAAAATCCTAAGAATAATAATTATTACAAGATCCCGATTATACTGTGCCCAGTTAGTACCTTAAGTTTTGAGTGGAATTCATTTTGCATCATGCCATTGCCCTCGTCCAACGCCAACTTGCTACCCTTCCTCTTGTTTAGGGCCTCGGTGAAGCTGGCGAGTTGGTTCTGCAGTTTATTGATGTTGCGAGTCATCCTCTCTTCGTTGCTTTTGTGCAGGGCGAGTTCGTCGTTGATTTTCAGATTTCTTTGCTCGAGTATCATGCATTCTAGACAAAACCTTTCAACGTTTCAACGAATGTAAAGAGAGAAAGACTTACGCTTTTGCAATAAATTATTCTCGTGGATCTGTTCTTGCCTTTGCTCGGATAAGCAGACCACGTGCCCTTGTTCACGTAACCAAAACTTCTGCAGGTCTTTGATTTTCTCTATGGTCGCATCGATGTGTTGTTCGAGTAATTTGATTTTTAGTTCCTGGGGCGAGTTCTCTTCTGTCTGTAATTATTTTAAAAATTAATAGTGTTTTCGATTGACTGCTCTGGAGCTAGAGCATTCTTATAGCGTTTTCTATTGACTGTTCTAGAGCACTCAGAGTAGGTATTTTTACCTTATTCTATCCTCCTATAATAGGAAGGGATGGATATATTCTTAAAGTGCTTTAGACTCTAGAGTCTAGAGCACTTTAAGAACAGGTCTAGAGTCTAGAGCACTGTAAGAATATGTCTAGAGTCTAGAGCAATCAATCGAAAACGCTATAGAAATTTTCCAGAATTTAAGAAGTTTAAAGGCAATTTCATAACGAATTTCGACTTTCTTTTTGATTAAAAAACAAGAAAAACAAAGGACGATCGACTGTATAAGACGTGTTTATAAATTAAATAAAACTCGAATGTGTATGTGTGAGCAACAAAATTCTCTTTTCTTCTTAAAAAAAAAATAAACTAAAGTAGACGACAAGATGACCTATTCAACGTTGAATTTGAATTTGTTTTGCATACATACACAGGTGTCTTAGAAAACATGTCCCAGACATTGCCCAGTTACTGGAAGAGATGGAAAAGATAGAAAACGACGAAAAATTGTATAATAAATTATTATTTTCTTTCTAATTGGTAGTTTTTTGTTTCTAATCATCAATTAGTTCCTATTTGATATCTTTTATTTTTGGATCGAGACTAATCGATGATTTTTAATTTTTAATCGATAGTCTTTTGTTTCTAACCGTCGTCAGTTAGTTAGTTCATTTCATTTGATATTTCTTGTTTCTGAATCCTCAGATTCCCCCATCTCTAATCCAAGCCACCGTTTTGTTTCTAATAATCGATAGTATTTTGTTTCTAATCGACAGCGATTTGTCTCCAATCGACAGTCTTTTGTTTCTATCCAAGCCACCGTTTTGTTTCTAATAATCGATAGTATTTTGTTTCTAATCGATAGCGTTTTATCTCCAATCGACAGTCTTTTGTTTCTAATAATCTATAGTATTTGGTTCTAATCGACAGCCTTTTATCTCCAATCGACAGTATTTTGTTTCTAATAATCGATAGTATTTTGTTTCTAATCGACAGCGTCTTGTCTCCAATCGACAGTCTTTTGTTTCTATCCAAGCCACCGGTTTGTTTCTAATAATCGATAGTACTTTGTTTCTAATCGACAACGTTTTGTCTCCAATCGACAGTCTTTTGTTTCTATCCAAGCCACCGTTTTGTTTCTAATAATCGATAGCATTTTGTTTCTAATCGACAGCGTTTTGTCTCCAATCGACAGTCTTTTGTTTCTATCCGAGCCACCGTTTTGTTTCTAATAATCGATAGTATTTTGTTTCTAATCGATAGCGTTTTATCTCCAATCGACAGTCTTTTGTTTCTAATAATCCATAGTATTTTGTTTCTAATCGACAGCGTTTTGTTTCCAATCGACAGTCTTTTGTTTCTATCCAAGCCACCGTTTTGTTTCTAATAATCGATAGTATTTTGTTTCTAATCGACAGCGTTTTGTCTCCAATCTTTTGTTTCTGATCAATAGTTTTTTTTGTTTCTAATCGATAGTTTTTTGTTTGTAATCATCAGTTAGTTCCCATTTGATATCTTTTATTTTTGGATCGAGATTTCCTTATTTCTAACCGAAACGGCTGTTTTGTTTCTGATCGATAGGCTTTTGTTTCTAAACGATAGTGTTTTGTTCCTCACGGTAACTTTTCAAATAACCAAATATCATTTTTATTTACGTTAAAAATCGAAGGGCAAGCGTTCAATTGTTTCAATCTAGATTTAAAAACGTCATAACGCTTAACTAGAAAAATTAAAATTTTTTAATCGATGATTTTTAAATTTCAATCAATAGTCTTTTGTTTCTGATGAAAAATCTTTTGTTTCGTAATCACAGCCTCTTATGATCCTAATCGATAATCTTGTTTCTGTTGGATGATTTTTTTGTTTCTGTACTAGACGATCTTTTGTTTTTCTATTTGACAGTCTTTTGTTTCTCTAAACGACAATCGATCATCTTTTGTTTGTAATAGACGATTTTTTTTTGTTTCCATAGGAGACGATATTTTGTTTTTCTAATCGAGAGTCTTTTGTTTGGCTATACAAAAGTCTCCTGTCTCTATTAGAACGTATTCTTTTGCTTCTATAATCGATAGCGTTTTGTTTCCCAATGATTCATCGATTATTAACTTTTCCTTAAGTGGCAGTGAAAAAGCTGCGCCGATATTCATTTGTTTCAGATTAAAATAATCGTGTTTCTTAAGGTTAAAATTTAAAAGAATACAAAAGCGATTATTTCTAAGCGACAGCCTCTTACCAATCATCTTTTGTTTGTAACCGAAACAGCTGTTTTCGATAGGCTTTTGTTTCTAAACGACGGTGTTTTGTTTCTGACGGTAACTTTTCAAATAACCAGATATTATTTTTATTTACGTTAAAAATCAAAGGGCAAGCGTTCAATTGTTTCAATCTAAAATGTAAAAACATGATAACGCTTAACTAGAATGTTTTAAATTTTCTAATCGATGATTTTTAATTTTTAATCGATAGTCTTTTGTTTCTAATCGTCAGCCTCTTATGATCCTAGTCAATAAACTTATTTTATTGTCATAGTGCCGTAACAAATAAATGTACAACGGTTTCTAACGCATCAATGAGGACAAAAGAATCAAATGCAGAAAGCAATTACATATGTTTCTGTTGAATGATACTTTTGTTTCTATAAGAGACGATCTTTTGTTTTTCTAATTGATCGTCTTTTGCTTTTCTAATTGATAGTCTTTTGTTTTTCTATTTGATAGTCTTTTGTTTTTTTAAACAACAGCTTTTTGTTATGCTAAACAACAGTCTCTTGTCTTTTTTGCTTAAAAGAATATATCTTTTGTTTTTAACTGACAACCTCTCATAATCGATCATCTTTTGTTTGTAATAGATGATCTTTTTTTTGTTTCTATAGGAGACGAACTTTTGTTTTTCTAATCAACAGTCTTTTGTTTTGCTATATAAAAGTCTTTTGTCTCTATTAGAACGTATTCTTTTGCTTCTATAATTTTGCTATCTAGTGACTTACCGATTATTAACTTTTCTTTAAGTGGCAATGAAAATTCCGCGCCGATATTCATTTGTTTTATCGCGTTTATTAAAATTTAAATTTAAAAGAGTATAATATCGATTGTTTCTAATTGACAGCCTCTTATCGATCATCTTTTGCTTGCAATTGTTTTTTGTTTGTTTCTGTAGGAGACGATCTTTTATCTTTCTAATAGAGTCTTTTATTTTTCTAAATAAAGTCTTTTGTTTTTCTAAACAATAACGATCTTTTGTTTTTTTAAACGACAGTCTTTTATTTTTCTAAACAAAAATGTTTTGCTTTTCTAATCAACAGTCTTTTGTTTCTCTAAATAACAACGATATTATGTTTTCTAATCGACAGTCTTTTGTTTTGCTAATCAACAGTTTCTTGTCTCTAATAGAACCTATTTCTTTTATCGATTATTAACTTTTCTCTAAGAATGTAATAAAGATTGTTTGTAACTGTCAGTCTCTTATCGATCATCTTTTGTTTGTAATTGATTTTTTTTTGTTTCTACAGGAGACGATCTTTTGTTTTTCTAATAGACAGTCTTTTGTTTTTCTAAACAACAATCTTTTGTTTTTCTAAATAATAGTCTTTTGTTTTTCTAAACAACTGTCTTTTTTTTTCTAAACAATAACGATCTTTGGTTTTTCTACTCGACAGTCTTTTGTTTTGCTAAACAACAGTCTCTTGTCTCTATTAGAACCTTTTTCTTTGCTTCTATAATCGATAGTGTTTTGTATCTTAGTGGTTCATCGATTATTAACTTTTCTTGAAGTGTTAATGGAAAGTCCGCGCCGATATTCGATTGTTTTAAGCTAAAAAAATCGTGTTTATTCAAATTAAAACTTAAAAAAATATTATATCTTTTGTTTCTAATCGACAATCTCTTATGTTCACAATCGATCATCTTCTGTTTGTAATGGAAAATTGTTGTTGTTTCTATAGGAGATCCTTTTTTTTTTTTTTTTAGTCGACAGTCTTTTGTTTTTCTAAACAGACTTTTATTTCGCTAAACAATAGTCTTTTGATTTTCTAGACTTTTATTTTGCTAAACAATAGTCTTTTGTTTTTCTAGACTTTTATTTTGCTTAACAATAGTCTTTTGATTTTCTAAACAACAGTCTTTTGTTTTTCTAAACAATTGCTTTTCTAAGTAACGGTCTTTTGTTTTCTAAACAACATTTTTTTGTTTTGCTAAACAAAAGACTCTTGCCTCTGTTAGAACCTTTTCTTTTTTGCTTAAAAGAATATAATGTCTTTTGTTTCTAATTGACAGCCTCTTATGTTCATAATCGATCATCTTTTGAAGGTTTCAAATCTGACGTACTTTATCGCCAGTTAACTTTATCGGTTGGTTTATTTCCATAGTGATGAAAACTATATTTCTCTAATAAAATTTAAAAATTTTCATGAAATTATTAACAATATTAGCAATAATTTTAGCTCGGTAATATTGGTCATAATTTTCTCTTTCCTTTAAAACCTTTACCATTTCTGTATGTTTAAATGGCGTGCATCAAACGTACTTTTCAATGCAAGTTTCCTATGTTCGGTTTTGAAACTTAGGCTGGGTTGCACAAAACATTCAAGCCAGGATTAAATTTAAGCCTAGGTTAGAATATGACTCAATTTGCTGTAGGTCATAATGTGCGTCACAATCTAAGTTAGGTTTCAATTTAATCCTGGCTTCAATGTTTTGTGCAACCCACCCTTATTCATGCAAATAGATACCTACAGCACCACATTTCATAGTCAAAAACTCGATCTTCTTGTTCAACCTTTCAATATCCCGCTGTTTCTTGTTCAAGCTTGACCTGTATTTATTAATTTCGTCTTCAAGTTCGGTCATTCTTTTATCCATTCCATCCAGCTGCTTGTTGAGCTCGTCCAACTCTCCCTGCAACTCCAAGTTTATACCTTTTTGGCACTCGATGTCCATTAACGCGCTCGCATTTAGATTTTCCACTTGAAACAAGTTTATTTCCTGCAAACGCGTTAGAAATTATTTCGACTTCATGGAATCATTTGAGCTACATTACCAGAAGACGGTTTTTCGATTTGACGTCTTGCATCACTTTGAACATGTACTTGGCCGCCTTGTCGTTGCTGATTTGGTCTTGAAGTTTGTTTAAGATTGCTTCCTCCAGTTTCACTTTTTGATGCAGGAGCTTCTCGAAACGCCTCCTCGTTTCGGCTATCTCGAGGTTCGCCGCGTTGTTTTGCTGAAAGAATCTCAAAGACATGAGCGGTTCCGAAACACGAAATTGATTGATTGAATACGATTTGTAATTTTGCAAAATCTTTTTCTAGTTGATCGACGATGGCCTGAGTCTCCATCAACGCTCTCTCTAAGGCGTTTCGCTTGTTATTCTCGACTTCTATTTGGTGCGCGTTGTTCTTAATGTCCGCCTCGATTCGGTTTTTGAATAGAGTGAGGCTCTCGTTTTGGTTCATCTCTTTGCTGCACATCTTCTTCACTTGCTCTATTTCTGAGATTATATTGCGCAGTCTCTCATGTAGTTGCCTGAAACATCGGGGGGGTGATATGTCTTGGGTGGAACCAACGAGCGAAATGGAATTACGATAGTTCGGTTCTGATTACGCTGTAGTGTTTGTCTCGGTTTGATATGGCGACCACAACAGAATTCCAACCCTGTATGAGGCAACGTTGTTCCGTCTCGGATGCCTCGATTTCTGTGTTGTTCGCTGCTATGATCACAGCCAATCTTTCTCGTTCGGTTTCCTTCACCCTCAACTGCATGTTTAGGGTTTCCAATTCGCCTTCTAGCCTCCACACCTCCGTCATTAATTTATACACAAACATATCCTGCCAAGAAAACAAACAACCATGTACTAAAACGTAGAGCTACAGAGGAGAGAGGATCGACCTGTTGCTTTTTTTCTTCGGCCAATTTAATTTTGTCCTTCCTGGTCTTGTCGTGTATTCTTTGATTTAAGCGCAACTCGTTCTCCACGGATTCTTCCCATTTCGAAACCTGCTGCACCAGTAAATTCATAGAACCGACTTCGTTCTTCAGTTCAATTTCTGAAAATCACACTCGTAAGTGTTACCGGGGAAAACTTAAAAATGAAATCAACAGATAACAAATAGAAGGTTTGGGGGGTGACAAGAGGAGATTAACAAAAATGGCGTTCAAGAAAGAGGTAGACCAAGGAAACGATGGCACGCTTTGAACAGAAGAGGAGTGAAATGGGAGGAGATGGTACAGCCAATGGAAGAACCAACTCAATCCATAAGAACAGATAAGTTAATGGATTAAGTTGATTAAGTCGAAATGAACACACCTTTTTTCTGTGCCGAAAGTAATTTCTCTTGCGTCTCCTTGTGAACCGCCAGGGCTTCTTGCAGCTCGTGATCAACTTCCAAACGAGATGCGGAAATATTTTGAAGTTCCGCGATGCAATTCTCCAACTGCGCTTGCTGTTTCGTGACGACTTGCTGCGTCTCGTACGCCTCGACGCCCATCTGTTCTCGTTGCGCATTTTTCTTTTTCGCGCCTGTTTCCTGGAGGAGGATTCAAACTACTTCCGATCACGTTACACAAAATTAATTAAAGCTTACGAGCTCGTATATTTCTGTTCTGAGGCGTGCTATGTGCTGCTCGAGGTGTTGCTTGAGCACGACTTGAAACTTGGCGAGTATTGGACTGTTTGGGTCCAACACTTCCAGTTCCAGTTTTTTTTCATCGCCGTCTTTCCTGCAAATACGTTTCTTGATTGAAGAGATACATGCAAGTCAGTACCCGGACTTACTCCAGCTCTGGTTCATCAGTCTTGAAATAATTCTTCAGTTCCCTTGGCGTAGGTTCTCGCAAGAATTTGAATGCACCTCCCAGGGTTTCGGCGAATATATTTTCTTCTGATGATTCGGGTGGGCTTTCTTGTTCCGCCATCGAAATTACGCGTGAGAAATCCTCATACACAGAAAGTAAAGCGTTGTTTTGTCGATATGTGCGCTATCAGTTTGTTTATTATTTGATTTACGGTTGCCATGGTAATCAGTGTCGCCACATACTGAAGCCAACGTGTGAAAAACAGAAATCCCTCAAGAGTTTCCAAAAAAAAAGCCAGTATAAGAGAGAATCCCTCAATATGTTAATAGATTTGGGAATTAATTTTAAAAATACATGCAGTTAAAGAAAATAGAAACAAAAGACGGTCGATTTTACAGTGCAATTCAGTTGATTAATGATGATCAGGCTTCGGCCAATTCGGAGCGTTGCCTAGGTTACGAAATATTAACTTGGCTGTCATTTTAAATTAATTTACGAGCGGTTAAAATCTCCTGACGGCTGCGAACGAGGCGCAGGCGCGAGTGTCGCGATCCAAATTCAAATTTCAGCGTTCACTTTAAGAACAAAAAAGTTCAAGAAGTACGGCAAACAACTTGGTTGAACGTAAACAAAAACAAAAACAAATCAATAACTCCCACTGACAAAATTTGAAAATTTTCCAAACCTGATTTATTTAAAAATTAAAAAAAAAAAAAAACAATTACGGAGATGAAATTAAAGAAACCGGAGTTTCCTTAAAAATTGAAAAATTAACAAAAAAAAAGGTAACGGGACAAATGAAGACGCCACCACCCAAATACAATACAAAAATTGAGTACATAAGAAGAAACAAAAGAAAACTGAAGAAACAACGACAAAATGCAGAATTGGATGAAAACAAAAGACGTTCGTCGATACTCATTCGGTTACCAGCAATTGAAAACCTAAATACAAAAGAAAAAACACAAAAGAAAACAACTGAAAAAGCGACAATTTTCATTTTTTTTCTTTTCCTTGTAAGCAAAAAAAGGAGCTGCGAGAACAAATGCAAAATCGGCGATTTCCAGCGGGAAGCTTTTAAATATCAAAATCAAGTAGTTTTCACTTGTTTTTTTTTGTATTTTTTGTTTCATTTTTCCGCCTTCTTGTTCTAAAATGAAGCTGAGAAGAAATGGTTCCTGCGCCAAGCTTTTGGAAAAATAAAATCAAGCTTTCATTTGTTTCTTTGTATTTCATTATTTTCGCTTGTTTCTTTTCGAACAAAAAAAAATTCGCCGCTTTCCGACGGGAAGCCTTTGAAAATCAAACAAATCAAACTTTCACTTGTTTCACTACTTTTCTGCTTCATTGCGTAAGCAAAACAACAAATCAAAAATTGGCGCGAAACTTTTGAAAATCAAATCAAGTTTTCTTTTATTTTTTTTCATTTCTTCCCCCTCTTCTTCTAAGCAAAAAAGAAACTGAAAACAAATGGAAAAGCGACGATTTCCAAATAAAAATAAAATCAAGCTCTCATTTGTTTCTTTGTATTTCATCATTTTTTCTTGTTTCTTTCTGAAGCAGGAAAAAAAATAGCGCTTTCCGACGGGGAGACCTTGAAAATCAAATAAGTCAAGCTTTCACTTGTTTCCTAGCTTTTTACTGTTTTTCTGTTTCATTTCGTAAGCAAAAAATAACAAATGAAAAATTGGCGCGAAACTTTTGAAAATCAAATCAAGTTTTCTTTTGCTTATATTTTCATTTCTTCCCCTCTCTTCTTGTAAGCAAAAAAAGAAATTGAAAACAAATGAAAAAGCGACGATTTCCAACGCGAAGCTTTAAGAAAAATAAAATCAAGCTTTCATTTGTTTCTTTGTATTTCATTATTTTTTCTTGTTTCTTTCTGAAGTAAGAAAGAAAATGGCGCTTTCCGAAGGGAAGACGAAAATCAAATAAATCAAGCTTTCACTTGTTTTGTAGCATTTTACTGTTTCTGTTACTTTTCGTAAGTAAGAAATAACAAATGAAAAATAGGCGCGAAGCTCTCGAATATCAAATAAATCAACATTTTTGAAAATCAAATAAATCAAGCTTTCATTTGTTTCCTAGCAGTTCATTGTTTTTCTGTTTCTTTTCGTAACTGAAAAATTAAAATTAAAAAATTGACGCGAAGCTTTTGAAAATCAAATAAATCGAGCTTTTATTTGATTCCCAACATTTCACAGTTTTCTTGTTTCTTTTTGTAATTAAAAAAATAACAAATCAAGTTTTCATTTGTTTTTTTATTTCTCCCTCCCTCCCCGTCTTTTTGTAAACAAGAAAGAAGTTGAGAACAAATGAAAAACCTACTATTTTCAGCGCGAATCTTTTGGAAAATGAAGATAAAGCTTTCATTTGTTTCTTTGTATTTCATCATTTTTTTCTTGTTTCTTTCTAAAACAAAAAAAAAATGGCGTTTGAAAATCAAATAAATCAAGCTCGTAAACAAGAAATAACAAATGAAAAATTGGCGCGAACCTTTTGAAAATCAAATAAATCGAGCTTTTATTTGTTCGTAAACGAGATAAAAACAAAAGACAATCGATAGATTAAACTCACCAATAATAATATGAAGGAACAGAGATAGTAGATACTTTAATATTTAAAAATTATTTGTTGTAAATAGCATTTTTTTTGTACAAAAAAGGGACATCAATCTATCGTCATCTATTTTTTTTATTGTTGCCTTCTTACTGCTTCTGCAAATTGCCAAATCGCCGTTTTTACAAAAACGTACGAAATTTTGTTCGAACATATTGTTGATAAAGCAGAGCGCGATTTTCACGCTTGGCGAACTTGTCTAAATATTTTATGTCACCACAAAATTGAAAAAAAAATAACTGAATTATTTATTATCAAATAAAAAAATCACTGGATATGTCACTGAACTGGTCACGAAATCACTAAATTTCAGACTCATGTAAAATTTGCCAGTAGTTTCTGCAAAAAGACACCCCAGATTTTGAGATTGGCAACAGTGGATAGATCTGGTTAATTCAGCGCCATCTTTGTTTAGAATGACGAAAAATTCTGATATTGGTAGTGTTTGACTGCGAAACGGTATTTTCGATAATTTCTTGTTATCTACCTCGTTTCGGAAGTATTGAAAATATGAAATGTCACGACGATTCAAGAGAAATGTAGTGTCATTATGGCTCACCTGAAGTCGCCTCTGGTCACGTGATAGCGTCTCCCTAGTTTCGTATCTCAATGGCAAATGAACACCTCACTTACGTTGCCATGAAAATGAGGTAAAACAATTGGAAAGCGGATAAGTCTGGTTAATTCAGCGCCACCTTTGATTAGAATGACGAACAAATTCTGATGTTAGCACTGCCTGACTGCGTTCGGAAATTATAGCGAGTGTTATGTCGTTCGCTAATGAAACGGTATTTTAGATAATTTCTTGTTTTCTACCTTGTTTCGAAAGAATTGAAAAGATGAAACGTCACGAGGATTTGACAGAAGCGTAGTGTTATTATGACTCACCTGAAGTCGCCTCCGGTCACGTGATAGAGTCTCCCTAGTCTTGTATCTCAATGGCAAATGAACACCTCACTTATATTGCTATGGAAACAAGGTAAAATAATGGAAAAGTGGACGTGTTGGGTTAATTTGGCGCCATCTTTGATTAGAATGCCGAATAAATTCTGATGTTGGCACTGTCTGACTGCGTTCGGAAACTATAGCGAGTGTTGTTTCATTCACTTAAGCTTAAGTCGATCTGGTGTTGATCTGAACTAATATGATCTGGTTTTGAACTGAGCTAAAAAGATATAGGTTTTATCTCTGATGACTTCAAATTGACTTGAGTTGATTCGAAAGCCGTAAAAAAAAGCAAATTGTAGAAAACTTATTATCTTGAGTCTACGAGTTGAATTTAATCTGGTTTTGATCCAAGCTTAGATCACCCCGGTTTTAAACTGAACTCATATAATAATCGGGTTTCTCAGCTGACTTCAGCCTAATTTGTGTTGACACTTGCAAAAAAATTGATATTCAATCGGTGAATTGAGTTTCAACTGGTTTTGCCCCAAGCTTAAGTTGAGCTGGTTTTTATCTCGGCTAACTTGAAATTGATATGAGCTGATAGTTTGTGAAAAAAGTGAAATTGACGTGGTTTTGTTCCAGGCTTAAATTGATTTGGTTTCGAACTGAACTAGTCAAATGTGGTTGTTATCTCTCTTATTTTAGATAATATCTTATTATCTACCTGGTTTCCGAAGAATTGAAAATATGAAACGTCACGACGATTTGACAGAAGTCGCCTCCGCATCACGTGACAGCTGCTCGTATCTCAATGGCAAATAAACGCCTCACTTATGTTGCTATGGGAAACAAGGTAAAAGAATTGAAAAGTGGATAGGTCTGGAAAAATTGAAAACCCCATTTTATTAACAAAAAAAATCAAAGTAATCGTAAAATTTTAAGTAGTGATGGGCATTTCTAAGTTCTATTAAAAGAATTTACTTAGTAATGTTACGGCAACATTAAAAATAAATTTCCGGTAACACCGGGAAAAACATAAATTCTTCTTTTTTTCGTCAGCAATAAAAAAAATTGATCACTTGACGAGAAATCTTCACATCTGGCAACGCTGCACGAATGGCAGGTTGGGCTACGTTCGAAAACTGCACCTACGAATTTACTTTGAATTGGACGTGTATTTGCATCTTCTACGCTCGAAATTCTTAATACTTAATACATTATGCTTGTCACTAATCTCTTTCAAAGAGTCATTTAGATTTTATTTGCGTTATAATGAACATTTATTATAAGACAGACTTGCCTTTGAATTTCTGAATACACCCCGGCGCTACACTTTACGCGGGAATTTTAATTTACGCCTTCTAATCGTGAACGCGATTTAGTGACGTGCTTGCGCTACTTCTTGAATACCTTGCCAGGAAGCGGAGGTATGTATTAAGAAACTGATGCAATATTACACAGCAATTGAATGATTTCATTTTTTTTTGGGCCGACTAGGTCAACAACTTTCATTGCGCGAATTCCGATCTAAATCGACTGAACTAATAGCCGAAAATAATTCAAATAAAACTTATTTTTTTAAATTTCCTGCCGAATAAAATTAACTTAGTAACGGATATTAATATAATTCATAGAAACAGAGATTGTCCTGAACGTGCAGACGCAGACGGTGCTGATTGTGACTGGTTTCCACGTGGAAGACACAGACGAGCGCCATCTAGTAACACCACAATACATTTCGAATTCTGTCAGTGTCATTTTGCCATCAACGAGGTTGTGTTGTTCCAGAAGCGCAGTTTTACGGATAAAAATCTCGGCCGTTCCAAAATGTCATCCATCGTCGAAGCAAATTTAAGTGAAACCGAAAACACGTGCGTCGTGTGCTTCAAGAACGTGGAAATCTACTCGATCGGAGTTTGCGATCACGCCGTGTGCTACGAATGCTCGACCCGCATGAGAGTGCTGTGTCGTCAAAACGAGTGCCCCATATGCAGACAAGATATGCCGAAGGTAAGAGGCGGACGCCGAGAACGAGAATGGGATATTTTTGTAGCTTGACGTGACCGCGGTCACTAATTCGAACTGACGAGTTAATTTTAGAATTTTTAACGGTCAACGGTTATTATGTAACCTGACCACCTGTGCTTTCTTGCAGTTGAAGCATTTTGCGAATTTTTTGCACCGTCAAACACGTGCTGCTGTTTTTGTAAATTTTCTGACAAGTTGTAAGGTGTGAGGCAAACCTAACCTCACTTTTACCTTACAGTTTTTATTATCATAACTGCCATCTTTAATAGTTTTACGTTCTTTTTGAATATTTTATTTAAACTCTGCTCTAATTCATAAATGCCTACTGGCATAAGTGAACAGACAAAGGATACAAAATGACAGGTGTACCACACCCCTATCGAAATACAAACTTTGTAAGTAAGTAAATCTGAATTATTAATTAAGAAGTAATTCAAAGAACAGGGATTCAAATATAAAAAAAAAAATAAGGGCATAGAAAGGGGATTTTTCTGTGTGTGGTGAAAACTGTCAGAATTCATTTCGAAACAAGATAACAGATGGCGACACGGTACATCGATATCTCCATTCTCAAAACATGCAATTTTCAAAAAATATTTAATCGCAAAGTAAATTTGAGATAACAACCAAGTATTAAAAAATAATTTTTTTTTAAGGTAATTTTTACCCGAGAAGTGGAAACGTACGTCATATTGAGACCAAAGGCGGAGCGGAGCAACCTACAGGATAGAAAATTCGGCATGCTCTTTTGTTCTGGTTCCCTTCAGCAGGCTTACCACCACTTACTGGAACATAACTGTCACATTTGTGCCAGGAAGGAGCGACGGTGGCCCTTCAAAAATTTCCAGCAGTTGAAGGATCACATGCGAAGGGAACACGAATTGTTTTATTGTGATTTGTGCGTTGCCAACTTGAAGATATTCACTTTCGAACGTCGGTGTTACACGAGGAGCGAACTGGCTTTGCATCGACGCAAAGGAGATGTCGACAATACTTCTCACAGGTACCAATTATACAAAGGGGACAAGAAAGATTGACGTGTTTGAAGTTGCAGCTGTAAGCTGCAACTTCACACCAGTGTTGCCAATGCTTGTAGTCATTTGGTTTTAATACAAAAGTTTAAGTTTCAATACTTATTGAAAATTTAAGGTACATTTTATTTATAATTAATTTGGAACTCTGAGAAGAGTTCATAAAAGTTACTCCTGGCCTAAGGCAGTGCCAGAGTTGCTGAAAAAAAAATCAAATGAAGCAAAATCTGTGACAAAAATTGACTTTGGGTAAACTCCTCGAATTTACACAATAATTGAAAATTTCCCAAATTAAGATGTAGAACTGAGAATTCAAACCATGGATGGCATAAGCGTAAGCTTACTGCATTCAATTACAAGGTTGTCAAATTAGGAAAATATCGTTATTTTAAAAAAATGACAAATTTTTCATTACAAAATTTTCAGAAGTACCTTTATTTTATATGGAAATTAAAAGTAACCTGGCAGTTTCTATTTTGTTTTTTTTTTTTTTTTTGGGAAAATCCAGGTGAGAAACTTGTGTAAATGGTTCAACATAAATATATGTGGCAACCCTGATTCTTAGTCTTTGGATTTGATGCTACTTTACGTTTTCTTTTCAATAAAAAAAAAACTTGATGTTGCCAAAAAATTTATTTTTAAAATTGCTTCTAAATAGTAAAATATACACCGTAATCAACAATGATTGGATCTGAAATATTTCCAAAATATCATCAATCGTTCATTCCACAACAGCCATTCACCATCTACAATGATGTCAATAAAAAATTTTATAAAACGCCTTGCAAACAATAAAAAAATGGCATTCAATCATTGTTGATCACAAGGTACGTGTATTAAATGGCGATTAAAGAGTTGCTACGCCATCTATTGCAGAACAGAGTCATGATTTCAAAATAATTCGTCTTCCTCTTCATGTACGTCATAAATTTTTCAAAGCGATACGAAATGAAAAATCATAGATGGCGCCACTAACTGTTTTGCCGTTTTCCTTTCCCTTTTTTTTTGCGAATCCTTGTGTATTACATAGCAATTAAAGACTTGTTACGTTACAGAGGCATAATTTTCCTCTTCATATACCTTATATATATATTTCTAACGCTAATAAGAAAATCATAGAAGACGCTACTAACTTTTCCGACGTTTTCCTTTGTTTTTTTTTTTTTTGTTTAAATCTTTAATTGTGTGTTACATGCGATTAAAAAATTGCGACGCCATCAATTGTATAACAGAAGGCATGATCACTACCGTTTTTTACGTTTTCTTTTGTTTTTTCTTGTTAATCCTTAAGATAATTTAAGGATTAACAAAAGAAAACGTAAAAAACGGTAGTGATTATGCCTTCTGCACGTACCTCGTGAATTTTTCTTAGCAAAAGGAATAGAAGATCATAGATGGCGCAACTAACTTTTTTGACGTTTTGCTTTGTTTTTTTTTGTTTGGATATACCTTTAACTGTGTATTATATGCGATTAAAGAGTTGCGACGCCATCTCTTGTAGAGCAGAGGACATGATCACTACTTTTTTTGACGTTTTCCTTTGTTTTTTTTTTTTTTTTGATTTTGTTAAACCTTAAATTGTGAATTACATGACGATTAAATAGTTGCTACGCCATCTATCGTAGAGCAGAGGTATGATTTCATAATAATTCATGAATTTTTCAAAGCGACACGAAATGAAAAATCATAGATGGCGCTGCTAACTTCTGTGCCGTTTTCCTTTATTTTATTTTATTTTTCGTTTAAACCTTTAATTGCGAATTGTATGGCGACTAAAGAGTTGTGACGCCATCTATTGTAGAGCAGAGGCCCTGATCACTACCTTTTTTGACGTTTTGCTTTGTTTTTTTTTCTTTGGCTAAACCTTTAACTGTGTATTATATGCGATTAAAGAGTTGCGACGCCATCTGTTGTAGAGCAGAGGACATGATAACTACTTTTTTTGACTTTTTCTTTTGTTTCTTTTTTTTATTAAAACCTTAAATTGTGAATTACATGACAACTAAAGAGTTGCTACGCCATCTATCATAGAGCAGATGCATGATTTCTTAATAATTCAAAGCGACACGAAATGAAAAATCATAGATGCCACTACTAACTTCTGTGCCGTTTTCCTTTATTATATTTTATTTTTCGTTTAAACCTTTAATTGCGAATTGTATGGCGACTAGAGAGTTGTGACGCCATCTATTGTAGTGATCACTACCTTTTTTTGACGTTTTCTTTTGTTTTTTTTAATCCTTAAATTGTATATTACATGGCGATTAAAGGGTTACTACGCCATCTATTGCAGAATAGGGGCATAATTGTATTTTTCCTCTTTGTATACTTTATGCATTTCTCAAAGCAATACAAATAAAAAATCACAGATGGCGCCACTAACTTTTTTTAACATTTTTTTTGTTAAACCTTTAATTGTGTATTATATGCGATTCAAGAGGTCGACGCCATCTATTATAAAACAGAGAGCATGATCACTATTTTTTTGACGTTTTCCTTTGTTTTTGCTAAACCTTAAATTGTATATTACATGACGATTAAAGAGTTTCTACGGCATCTATTGCATAATTGCATAATAATTTCTATTTCTCTTTAAGTTTGTATCTCATGAATTTTTCAAACCAACACGAATAAAAAATCATAGATGGCGCCACTAACTTTTTTGACGTTTTCCTTATTTTTTTTTTTGTTAAATCTTTAATTTTGTATTATATGCGAATCAAAAGTTGCGACGCCATCTATTGTAGAGCAGAGGGCATGATCACTGCGTCTTTGAGACGTTTTCCTTTGTTTTTTTTTTGTTTTTGTTAAACTTTAAATTGTGAATTGCATGGCGATTAAAGAGTTGCTACGCCATCTATCGTAAAGCAGATAATTCGTTTTCCTCTTCTCGTACCTCATGAACTTTTCAAAACAACACGAAATGAAAAATCATAGATGGCGCCACTTATATTTTTACCATTTTCCTTTATTAATTTTTTGTTAATCCTTTAATTGAGAACTATATGGCGATCAGAGGGCTGCCACGCCATCTATTGCACAGCAGAGGCATGATTTTCCTCGTCATTTAGAGGCGCCACTATTTTTTTTTACAGTTTTCCTTTGTTTTCTTTTTGTTAATCCTTAAAGGTGTATTTATTGTATGTCGATTAAAGAGTTGCTACGCCATCAATTGCATAATCACATGATGATTCATTTTTCTCTACATATACCTCGTGAATTTTTCAAAGCAACACGAATAAAAAATCATAGATGACACCACTAACTTTTTATAGTTTTCCTTTGTTTTTGGCCTAATCCTTTAATTGTGGCAATGAAAGAAATACTGCGCCAACTATTACAGACCAGAGGCATTTTTCAAAGCATCATGAAATGAAAAATCATAGGTGGCGCCACTAACTTTTTTGCCGTTTTCTTTTCTTTTTTTTTTGTTAATCCCTTAATTGTGTATTATATTGCGATTACGCCATTTATTCTATGAATTAACAAAAAAAAAGGAAAACGTCAAAAAAATAGTGATCATGCCCTCTACTCTATAGATGGTGACGCAACTCTTTAATCGCAATTAATACACAAGGTTTAACTAAAGAAAACAAAAACAAAGGAAAACGTCAAAAAAGTTAGTGGCGCCATCTATGATTTTATAATAACTCATTTTCCTCTTCATGTACTTCATGAGTTTCTGAAAGCGACACGAGGGAAAAATAATAGATGGCGCCATTTTCCTTTGTTTCCTCTTATTCCTTTAATTTTTTGTTGTTTTGTTCTTCGCCGTTCATTGTTTTCGTATTTTCATCTCTCTTGCGTTTCTTGAAACTTAAGTTTTTAAAAAATTAGATAAAAAATCGCGCCCTAAACCAAAGGTTATTAACTTCTCAAATTTAAGTTGAATAACTTTTAGCTTTACATCGACAATTTTGGTTAATTCAGCGCCGCCTGTTATTCAAAATGACAACTGCAGTGAGGGAAAAACATTGTAGAATGTGAAATTTTGTTATATCCTGTTTTTAAAAAATGTAAAATACGATGTTACAACCTTAACGACGATGGCGATATCTACTACTAAAATGTGAGAACCTGTTACTAAAGTCCCTAGATTTTACCTGTTACTAGAGTGAAGCGCCATCTATTGCGAAACTTACGAAGTTTTTTTGGTAACACGGATTTTAATAATTTGTCTGGCAGCACTGTCGAATATTTTTACTCCTCCTGCAGTTATACCGAGTGACCTAATTTTTTTTTTTTAATAATGAAATCTAAACAGCATGTCTTAGCTTGGATGAAAAGTAAAGTTAGGACGTACCGTCCAAATTCCATGGCAAGAGTTGATGAAAATTTAAAAAAAAAATCACTCGGTAGTAAAAATTGGTTTTAATTAAAACAAAACTGTTCCTTTATGCTAAAAAAATGTTGAATATTTTTAAGAGGCCATCCCCTATGTGAATTCTGTGATACCCGCTACATGGACAGCGACGAACTGTTTCGACACTTACGCAGGGACCACTTGTACTGTCACTTTTGCGATGCGGACGGGAAACATCAGTATTACAACTCGTACGAGGACCTCAGGACTCACTTCTTGGAGGAGCATTACCTGTGCGAGGAGGGCGACTGCAAGAACGAACAGTTCACGTCCGTGTTCAGGACGGACATCGATCTCAGAGGTGAATTGCACCCGCCCCCCTCGTTCCCAAATAAGCATACTCAAAGTCTTCGTTACTTGTAGCTCACATCGCCAATACACATTCTAGACACATGAGTAAGTCTGCTACGAAACAAGCTAGAACTTTAGAGTTGGAATTTACTTTGGCACCGCGGGCCAGAGATCAGGGTGGTAGGGGTGGTGGTGGTGGACGAAGGCCAATTATAAGACCTGAACGGTAAGCACTAATAACTTAATTAATTTATTATAGCTGACTTTAGTCTTAGTCATCAGGCCCGCCTCCTCAGAAGGGCGCCAAATTGTCTGTAATTATTTAATCAGACTAACTAAATGCGAATTGCTGTTTTTAAACGGCAAAAATAATTATCCAAAAGCACCTTTATAACTTTATTTCAACAAAATTAGTTTTTGTTCAGGATTTTAAAAGGGCGCCAAAATATGTTTTTCACAGACACCTTAGCAGCGGGCCTGTTAGTCATATACTAAAAACTGGGAATGCATTTTTGTTTATGTTACCCTGATATTTCGATGTTTTAGAGAAGATGACGAAGAAGGAGCTGTGGGTTATGATACTTATTACATGGAGCCCGGGGGGAATCGCCTTAAAGAAAGCAGTGCGAAGCCGTTTGTTAACCCGATGAGTTCAGAGGAGTTCCCTTCGCTTGGAAGTGAAGTGCCAACATCATCCAGACCCACCTCAAGTGTGACGTTTACGTCGAAGATTACGCCAAATCCTTTCAGTGGTGAAGACTTTCCTAGTTTAGGCAAGAACGGGCCAGCGACGAGGTCTTCTAATGTTACTAGTGCGGTGATTAGTGCCGGTAGAGCTCCGGAAGTTACGATAACTAGGACGATAAGGGGGTCTGAGAATCTAATAAAAAATTCACATAATTTTCCCGCCCTTGGCTCGGCCTGTAGCAATAGTACGGTGAGGTTCAGCGTGAGGTGAGGCTTTAATTTCTTTTTTGTGTAAATATGCAAACTGCGATTTTCTTTTGCAGCAGCAATAATTCTCAAGACAAACCCCAGTCCGCACGTTCAAACGTGTCCATTCACGTCAACCACCAACCGAACGGTACAATCACGACGAAGATAACAACAACCCCCACGAGTACGATACAAGTGCGACCTAAAACCACCGAAGCATTTCCAGCCCTGGGGCGTAGTGGATCGATACCCGAAGTGAAATGGGTCCACCAAAAAAACAAGAAGTTCCAGGAGCCCAAGCCAAGCAAAGTGGTGCCCGCCCCGGTTCTTCCCCCGAGTAGTTTAAGTGATTTCCCTGTGCTTTCAAAAACTGGCAAAAACGAAGTGAAGAAACGATCGAGTGTCGTGATGCCGGTTTCGAATTCCTGGGTCAACCTGAATAACTTCAATACAGAATCGAGGAGTGCCAACGCGTACACGCCCCAACAACAAGAAGACGCGCCCCCCACTGACGAGGCCAACAAAAAAGAAACGAAAAAGAAAGACGCCCACCAAAAATCCGGCGGTGCAAAGATCAAAAAGCACGAGCTGAAAACAAACAAGCAACAAGGCAACGTTAAGGAGTACGTAGAGACTAAAGACGTGAATAAAATTAAGAAGAAAAAGGAGAAGCAACAACAAAAATGTAGCAATAACGTAAGTGACCCTAAATCAAGTGCCTCAAACTTAAACGGAGAAGTAAACGTGAATGTGAATAAAAATGGAGTGATTAACAAACTGTTTGAATTAAAGCTTGAACCTCCCGTTGTGAACGGGGGTTTGGAAGATTTCCCCGCTTTGCAGCCTCCCCCGGGAATTCATATAAAACCGCCTCCCGGGTTTGATGCGATGAACCGTTCGAACGACTTGACTTTCACGAGCAGCAGCGGGCAATCCTACACCATCTTCCCCACGGGCCACGAGTACCACCTACCCCCGAATTTTGAGGCCCGTAATAAAAAGCTGGTGGAGAAATTTATGATGGTCGTCGACAACGGGGAGGTGATCATGCAGTTTAAGCACTTTTCGAAGTTGTTCAGGGAAGGCATGTACACGGCTGAGAATTATTACGAACACTGCAAGAATTTCCTGCGCGGTGAGTTTGCTAACATCTTCCCGGAGCTCTTGGCTTTACTACCGGACATTAATAAGCAACAGGAGCTGTACCAGATACATATGAAGGAGAGCGATGGTAAAGACTTGGATGTTTGTTGTACGTGTAATCAGGTGGTGCGTGTGCGTGATTTGAAGAGCCACGTCGTGTGTCACACGTTAGAGAATCACTTTCCCGTCTTGGGCCTGGGACAGTCCGGTGAGCCCGCTAATAATTATTGGAAAAAGTAATTCGTTTTTGTTTAGTATTAATAGAATTTTTTTGATTTTCCTTTTCAAAGTGATTAAGGCAGTGGGCACATTGGTTTATTTTCTAAAAAATTTTTTGTTTCTAAACAACATCAATGCCACGATGCAAGAAATTGTTGATTGACGTCAGAAACAAACTACACACGTTTTTGCAACGAGCAGTGTATCAATTAAACGTCGAACGAAATTAATTTCGTAAATATTTTCTTAAAAGATTTAATAGATAATTTATTTTATATAAAAAAATGTTTCGTTTGATGTTTGATTGATAAATGTAAGTGTTTTTTTACTGGACAGGTCAGTTTCACTTTCTTTTAAATATTGAATAAATTACTTGTGGCCACACATGAAACTGTGTGTAGTCTTCTTGACTGTATAGTCTTTGATCATTGTCTAATACGCAGGAATTCTTTTAACCTCACCTGGTCTCTTAATGTTAAATTGAATTAAATCGCTCTTGCATAACTTACGAGTATTATTAAAAATCGAGACCTGCTGTGAGTGCTTAGTAAGGTTGAATTAATTCAATGATGTTGCACGGCTTGCCTACCTCCCCCCCAGCTCCGCCTTCCACCACCAAACATACATACAAGCAGTCGTTTGCCTCTGACTTATCGCCTCATCAGCTCAGTACGTTTCCAAAGAAACTAAAAAACTGCTTTTATTTTAGTTTTTTAATTTGATTTCACCTGTTTCTTGTTTTTATTTTGTATTTGTTTCCTATAATTAGTAGGTATTTATTTCCTTTTCCTTAGGTGTTTTCGAACAAAGTGTAAAATCTGTATATAATTAAAAAGCAACAAAAATAATAATAATAATAATAATAATAATACTGGAATTGTTATTTGATACTTTGCTAGTTACGAATTAATGTATATTTTCTACATTATTAATAAAAGTGTAAACGGTTCAGCTAATGTATAATGTGTTGTGTTTGTAACAAAAAAAAAACGTTCCTGCGTGGCTTCATCTATTTATAAAGTTTGTTATTTATTTGTAATGTGATATTAAAGGACTCCACCCACTAGATCTGACCGTAATAGGACCGGGCCGACATATGCAAAAAGGACATTCTCTTCATAGTTTAATTTTGTTACTCAATGGACACATTTTTTTTCTCAAAATCAGTCTGACTTTAATTGTGGACGCTTTCGAACAAATTATGCAGAGAAAGAAAAAAAAACACGACAATTCGAAAAAGAAAAATCGAAATGCGATCGAGGGTAAAATCGATCCGAGAAATAGATTCGACAATCGCAAAAGACAGAAAATGAATTATTATAATGAAATCGTTTCATTAATTCACAATAGATGGCGCTGCTCTATCTATGCTGCAATGAAAACAGCAACGGCAAACGTTCCAGATCGAAATACCATCGAGCGCGAGAAGCAGATTAAAAAATAAAAAACTACAAAAATTGAAAAAAAATTCATTCTTATAACGAAATCGTCCCTCTAATGTACAAAAGATGGCGCTGTTAAATCTTTGCTTCGATTCAGAAATCGAAAACGACAAAGATTGAAACAATGTTTACCCTTTGTTTTTAATTTTTTTTTTTAATTTTTCATTTCCATTCAGCTCTTCATTAACCTTTGGTTTTTCTCTTTGTTTTCACTTGTTTCTCTTTTCATTTAATATTTGCTGCTTTTTGTTTCTCATTTCATTTTTTGCTTTTTGTTTTTTTTTTAATTTTTTTTTCTAATTTTACCTTTTGCGTCAACATCAACAAAAGACGTTCCAGTTCCAGTCGGATTTCGACTTTTCTTCTTCATAAAAAAAAAATAATAAAACACGATCGACCACGAAACAAACTTATAAATGTTTAATAGGAATAATCACGTTTTCTTTCTCGAAAGCCGCAATTAAATAAATAAACAAAATACAATCGATGCGAGAAAAGTAAACTTCCGATTATTATTATTATTTTTTGTTGTTGAAGGGCAGGAATCGATCGTCATTTATTTGTTTTCTTGTTTCTGCAAATTACCACCAAAAAACGACGCGTTTGCTAGAATGTGAAAAAAGTCTTTTGAATTGATATGTGTTTTGAATTTTCGGTAACGAAACGCTAAAGGTAAAAAAGGTAAAATTAGAAGAAAAAAAGGAAAAACAAAAAGCAAATAACGAAATGAAAAACAAAAAACAGCAAATATTAAATGAAAAGAGATACAAGCGAAAAACAAGGAGGAAAACCAAAGGCAAATAAAGAGCTGAACGGAAATGAAAAATTTAAAAAAAAACAAAAACTGAAAAAAAAAAGAAAAACAAAGGGCAAACAAAATTTAAAACAGGAAATAAAACAAATGAAAAGTGAATGTTGTTGTTATGAACGTCACGATTGTCATTTGTTTTTATAATAATAATAATAATAATCTTTATTTCAGAGCAGTTTTGCAACAATTAATTACAAGCGGCCTGAAAACGTCAGACAAACAAAATAATAAAAATAAATTTATAAATTACAAACAAAATTAAATTTCAAATTTAAACTAAAACAAAATGAAGATAGAAAGTGCAAAATAAGAAATAGTAGAAAATTGAATGAAAAGTACAATTTCGAGGTTAGCCCAACCAAAATTAAAAGTTAATAAAATAAATCAAGGACAACCCAGACCAATTGAAACCCAACCAAGCGAAATCAATCAATTTTAGCTTTTCCAGGTTTAGAATTAATGCGAGATATAAATTAATACAGAAAAATTTATATAATAACTGAATAAACTTAACAAAGAAAACTAACAACTAATTTAAAAAATCATTCACAGAATAGTACGCTGCAGATATTAAGGTTTGCTTTAATTTATATTTAAATGAATTATAATTATCAGGTATGTTACCATTCCACAGTGATTTGATACGGTTTAACAGTAAAAAACCCATGAATATTGGCCCGCTCTGCCCTACAGCTAGTCTATTAAAAGGCAAACGTATGTTTTCACGATACCTAGTGTCGTAATCGTGAAAATCGTAATGACGGTCTGCATTATGTTCAACAGAAAGGGCGTATAAAATTGTAACAAATATATATAAAGACGGAACAGTCAGAATATTAAATCGGGTAAAAAGATCTCTACAATTAGTCCTAGGGTGAACATCAGCCATTAGACGAATAGTTTTCTTCTGGATCCTAAAAATATTTATCGCCGAAGCACTGCATCCCCAGAAAAGAATACCGTAAGAAATCCTCGAATGAATCAGACCAAAGTACATTGTACGCAGTACTGCAGGACTAACCGTATGTCGTAACCTGTATATTAGAAAAACATGACCGCTTAATTTTTCTTCCAAGAACTCAACATGATTCTTCCAGGTTAGTTTCATATCCATGAAGACACCAAGAAATTTGAAAGAGGTAACACATGCAATTGATTTGTTGTCACATTTAATTAACGGGGAAAAGTTCACAGTTGTGTTTTTTGTCACCAAGGGCATTGCTTGAGTTTTGGTTGTATTTAACACTAAACCGTTAGAAGAACACCATTGTTTTAGTTCTTCAATAGTATTGTTCATTTTACACACGGAATCCTCAATGTCCTTAGCAGAGATGATAAAGCTGGTGTCATCCGCATAGATAATGGTCTTGGTCGGTGATGGACAGTGTTCAGGCAGATCATTAATGAAAAGAAGAAACAGCAAAGGGCCCAGGATAGATCCTTGGGGGACTCCGCAGTTCGTATCCAACTCAGGTGAAAAATGGTTACGGATAGTTACGACTTGTCTTCTTCCAGTAAGATAAGACCTTATCCAGTTACCAGCTGTTCCTCTAACTCCAACCATCTCCAGTTTATGACATAATAACTCATGGTTAACGCTATCAAAAGCGCGACTCAGATCGCAAAACAGCGCAAATAGTTTATTTTTATGATTAAGTTCATCCAAGATGTAATTATAGGCGTCTGTTATAGCAGTGATAGTAGATTTTCCTTCTCTAAAGCCATTTTGTGTTTCGGATAAAATGTGATGTTTCTCAATGAAAGACAGCAACCGTCGACGAAAAATTTCTTCAAATATCTTGGCGAATTGGCATTGAACTGCAACTGGTCTATAATTGACTTCATTTAGTCGACTTCCTTTATTTTTGAAAATGGGAACCACTTTGGAGATTTTTAATGCTTCAGGATACTGACCGTTGCGAAGCGACTCGTCAATTAAAGTGCTGAGAGGAATTGCGACCAGGTCTGAAACAGCTCTTAAAACATTACCCGGTATATTGTCGATACCAACACTATTCTTGGTACACTTGTTGTTAATAATAGTTCTAACTTCATTGGCATCAGTTGGTGATAAAAACATTGAGTCAATATTTCTTGGTGCAAGAGCTGGTAAATTTGTAATGCTATGGTTTCCAGGTAGGTTGACAAAAAATTGGTTAAAAACAATAGAAATCTGCTCTTCGTCATATATAATCTTATTTGAGGGATCCTTTAAACACATCTTTTGATCTGATTGAATAGAATTTTCTTTAATGATTCTCCAACATTCAGCGGGAATATTCGACGATTCAGATATTCGGTGTGAATTATAGGAGCGTTTAGCAGAAACTAATTTAAAATTGTAAAGTTTCTTAAATTCAAGGAAGCGTTGGTGATACCAAACACTATTTAATTGCTTGTCGAGCACTTGCATCTCATTTAACATTTTCGACATTTTTTCTTACTAACTTCAGAAATTTTTTTCTCCATTTCGATTTCGTTTCTCGATCGTCAATTTTCTTCGTTTTTAATTGTTCGCTAGAAATCAAATACTCAAACAAAAACTCATTTTTTCGATTTTTTTTTGCGTTTTAATTCCTTTTTCCTTAATTTTAATTTTTCAACGTGATCGTCATTTGTTTTCCTTTCTTTCTTCGGGAATTTTCTTTTCTTTTTTTTTTTTTTTCATAAAAACAAAAATAAAGTGAAAAACGAAAGTAAATAATAAGTAGAAACAAGAAAATGAAAAGAGAGACAAATGAAAAACAAGCTACTTGTGAAAGATAAATATTATTACTATTATTATTTTCAGCGTGATCGTCATTTGTTTTTCTTACTTTCTTCAGCAATTTATTTATTTTTTTTCGTAAAAACAAAAATTAAACAAATGAAGAACGAAAGTAAATAATGAGTAGAAACAAAAAAAGAGGAAACAAACAAATGAAAAATGAATGAAATAGTTTCTCTAATACATACCATATGGCGCTGTTAAATTTTTGCTGCATTAGAAAAAGCACTTTCGAACTTTAAACTTTACAGATTAACCCTCGAGTGAGAAAGGCGAAGAAAAAAAAAAGGGACGAAAAAAACTGTCGAGAATTAATTTCGTTGCTTTGCAACAGGTGGTGCCACTAATTTTTATTTGCAACTACGAAAATCCGAAAGAGGAAAATCGAAATATAAGCGAGGGTAAAAGAACCGAGCGCAAAAAGTATGTACAAAAGTCAAAAAGTAGAAATTGAAACAAAATTTATTCTTACCGTGAAATCGTTTTTTTAATCTACAACAGATGGCGCTGCTAAATCATTGCTGAAATGGAAAATGCCTCTTCAAACTTTGAAGTTTCCAGATTCAGATAAATCCTTGAGCGAGAAAGTTGAAGAAAAGAGTGGAACAATTAACTGCCAAGACTAATTTTCGTTGCCTCTCAATAGATGGCGTCACTAAATTGTGATAGCAACTATGAAAATCCAAAAAAGAAAAATCAAAATACAGTCGAGGATAAAAAGTTGGTTTGAAAATTAGCGAAATTAATTTTTGCAATGTAATAGTTTCTCTAAATTACAACAGATGGTGCTGTTTAACATTGCTGCAATGGAAGAAGCACCTGTAAATTTCGAATTTTCCAGAAAAATCCTTTTGAGTGGAAAAGATGGAGAAAAAAATATGTAAAGAGAAAGACAATTAACAATTGACTGTCAAGCCTTTCAGCAGGTGGCGCCACTAATTTTTAATTGTATCTACGAAAGTCCAAAGAAAATTCGAAGTACAATCGAGATAGAAATCGTGCGGAAAAAGTGGATTCGAAAAAAACGAACAGAAAATGAAAAAAAATAGATTATTATAATGAAGTCGTTCCTCTAATATATAACAGATGGCGCTGCGATGGAAAAAGCACCTTCAAACTTTGAATTATCGACAGAAACCTTGAGCGAAATACATAGGTAAAGAAAAGATTGGAACAATTAACTGTCAACAGATGGCACCACTAATGTAATGAAATCGTTTCTTTAATCTACAACAGATGGCGTTGTTAAAACACACGTTGCTGTAACACAAAAAGCATATAAAAGCTTTTTGGACAAATTCTTGAGTGAAAAAGGAGAGAAAGGTAACAATTATTTTTGTTTCGCGTTGTTTCTCTATTCCGTTTTTCTACACATTTGTTTACAGAACTGAATGTGCCTTTAATTTTAAAATATTTTACGAAAGTAGTTCAATGAAATCTATATATATTTATGCCGTTGTAATCACCTTACTGCGGCGCATCCAAATATCTAAAAATATGCAGGGTGTTCCATTAAAAAAAAAAAAAAATTGGTTTCCACGAGTCACCATTTTTCTGATCACTCTGTATAGTTGAAAATAATTTTACAATATGCCGCGTGTTATTTTGTATAAATTTCTTCGATTTTTCCTTAATTTTTTTTGCTATAAGCCTCACAGAAGAAATACGCATCGTTGGGCCACCCTGTACAGGTTGGGAGAATAATTCGAACTCGACGTCACGAAGTGCGATCAAGCAAAGCCGTGGGAACCTGGAACCAACGGCGCTCCGTGGAACGTGCTGATATTCCACTGCGGGGACGTCCAGCGGAATCAACCGGTAAGTTGGTCGGTCGATGTTCCCGGAGTAGTATTAGTTGACTCGGCTAGGATGAATCGCTTCGATTCTGGGCGTCGTGGCGCAGTAAGCAGGCGTCGTTTCCGATTTTACAGTGGGCTTGTCTGATTCGATCACGGTACCGTAGATACCCGCGGAGGTACGCCATCCTGATCTCGTCGAATGCCTCCCGGTATAATGCCCGGCAGCGGCGACTTGATTTCCATCGTGTTGGCTCCGCGGTGGAATCCGCTTCTGGAGAGACGACTGGGCCTACGGCGTGCAGTACCCATACTCTTCCCTGGCTGGTCCTCCGGTAGCGATGTTCGGCAGCAGTGCAAGCTCAGCTTTCGTCCAGTCTGACCTTTCGGCAACAGCATTGGACGAGCTCTCTGGTTCAGTGCCGTCCTGGCACGCTTTCTATAGGCCCTTAATTACCCAGTGTTTCCGGAAGTAGGTCGTTCCCGGAGTAGTATTAGTTGTCTCGGCTAGAATGAATCGCTTCGGTCCTGGGTGTCGTGGCGCAATAGGCGGACGTCACTTCCGATTTTTCGATCCCGGTACCGTAGATGCCCGCGGCAATGGTGACAAGGCTCTTGGAATGTCGTGCGCCGTCCTGATCTCGTTGAATGCCTCCCGGTATAATGGCTGCGGAGGTACCGGCGGCAATGGTGACAAGGCTCTTGGAATGTCGTGCGTCGTCCTGATCTCGTTGAATGCCTCCCGGTATAATGCCTGCGGAGGTAACGAAGGCAATGATGACAAGGCTCTTGGAATGTCGTGCGTCTTCCTGATCTCGTTGAATGCCTCCCGGTATAATGCCTGCGGAGGTACCGGCGGCAATGGTGACAAGGCTCTTGGAATGTCGTGCGTCGTCCTGATCTCGTTGAATGCCTCCCGGTATAATGCCTGCGGAAGTAACGAAGGCAATGATGACAACGCTCTTGGAATGTCGTGCGTCTTCCTGATCTCGTTGAATGCCTCCCGGTATAATGCCCAGCGGCGGCGACTTGATTTCCGTCGTATTGACTCCGTGGTGGAATCCGCTTCTGGAGAGACGATTGGGCCCATATTCTTCCCTGGCGTGTCTCCCGGTGGCGATGTTAGAGCGACTGGAACTACCCTGACCTTTCAGCAGAAGTGCTAACTCAGCTTTCGTCCAGTATAACCTTTCGGCAACAGCGTTGGACGAGCTCTCTGGTTCAATGCCGCCCTGGCACGTTTTTTATAGGTCCTTAATTACCCAGTGTTTCCGGAAGTAGGTCGTTCCCGGAGTAGTATTAGTTGACTCGGCTAGAATGAATCGCTTCGGTCCTGGGCGTCGTGGCGCAATAGGCGGACGTCACTTCCGATTTTTCGATCCCGGTACCGTAGATGCCCGCGGCAATGGTGACAAGGCTCTTGGAATGTCGTGCGTCGTCCTGATCTCGTTGAATGCCTCCCGGTATAATGCCTGCGGAGGTACCGGCGGCAATGGTGACAAGGCTCTTGGAATGTCGTGCGTCGTCCTGATCTCGTTGAATGCCTCCCGGTGTAATGCCTGCGGAGGTAACGAAGGCAATGATGACAAGGCTCTTGGAATGTCGTGCGTCTTCCTGATCTCGTTGAATGCCTCCCGGTATAATGCCCAGCGGCGGCGACTTGATTTCCGTCGTGTTGACTCCGTGGTAGAATCCGCTTCTGGAGAGACGATTGGGCCCATATTCTTCTCTGGCGTGTCTCCCGGTGGCGATGTTAGAGCGACTGGAACTACCCTGACCTTTCAGCAGAAGTACTAACTCAGCTTTCGTCCAGTATAACCTTTCGGCAACAGCGTTGGACGAGCTCTCTGATTCAATGCCGCCCTGGCACGCTTTTTATAGGTCCTTAATTACCCAGTGTTTCAGGAAGTAAGTCGTTCCCGGAGTAGTATTAGTTGACTCGGCTAGAATGAATCGCTTCGGTCCTGGGCGTCGTGGCGCAATAGGCGGACGTCACTTCCGATTTTTCGATCCCGGTACCGTAGATGCCCACGGCAATGGTGACAAGGCTCTTGGAATGTCGTGCGCCGTCCTGATCTCGTTGAATGCCTCCCGGTATAATGCCTGCGGAGGTAACGAAGGCAATGATGACAAGGCTCTTGAAATGTCGTGCGTCTTCCTGATCTCGTTGAATGCCTCCCGGTATAATGCCCAGCGGCGGCGACTTGATTTCCGTCGTGTTGACTCCGTGCTGGAATCCGCTTCTGGAGAGACGATTGGATTCTTCCCTGGCGTGTCTCCCGGTGGCGAAGTTAGAGCGACTGGAACTACCCTGACCTTTCAGCAGAAGTGCTAACTCAGCTTTCGTCCAGTATAACCTTTCGGCAACAGCGTTGGACGAGCTCTCTGGTTCAATGCCGCCCTGGCACGTTTTTTATAAGTCCTTAAATACCCGACGTTCCTGGAACGCACAGCTGGACTTCGCTTCTGACGTCACGGGTTTAATTATTCGCACGTGTTTTCACGCGCTTCTCGCGTGACCTCAGTAGCTTGGCTCAGCAGTCTTATTGCATAAGATGTAATTCGTGACGTTTTTCCAAGTAACTGTCGCTGTGTGAATGCAACACGATAAATTCGTTGTCACATATAGTCCGGCTAGTTTGTTGAGAACTCCAGTTGGGCGCCAAAATTAACGTAGACTTTAATAAGCACTTCTCTAGTCTCGTAATTTTTAGCTTAAACTTTCTTTTGTCCCGAAAGGTTTTTACCTCAAAAATTAACTCACCCTATACAATTATATATTTTTATTATATATCATCATACGCACTTAATATAACAAAAAAAGAAAAAATTAAAGCATGCTATAATTTTGTGTATGACCTTGTGTCATTCGGTGGACTTTTTTCTAAATTACTTCACGAAGTAAACGGGTTTAAATTTTTATCATAGTCATCCTTAAACGGGTTGTTTTCATCCGAGTCGACTTCTTCATCGCAGAATGGATTCTTAGTGTCATCATAATCCTCCTCGAACGGATTCTTCCTCTTCGAATCACCTTCGAATTTAACTGACGCCTCTGCGACCTTCTTCGGCGCACTGAAATTAATGATGTTCGCTTCGAGCGAGGAGCTGTAGACATTCTCTTGGTGCCGCATCCTCCCTTCGCTCATCGGAATTAGAGATTGAGCCGACCTTGCGTTTTCGACCTGCCGGATCCTTGCCTCTGCCCCCAAGCCGTAAGTGGGGTGCGTTTTCTTCGCTTGGAAGTTTTTGTCGTACAGACCGAATGGTTTGTCGATTGCGGGGTCGGTTATCACTTTGACCTTGTTGAAAACACCCCTTCCGAAATACTCGGCCGCCAAACTAAACCCATCGCTGCTCTTCTCCAGTTCGGAATGGAAGCTTTCGTGCAGATCTTTGGTGTATTCCCTCGCTTTAAGCAGCTCGAGGAGCTTTTTGTTTTCGGGGTGGCACGCGGGGCACTCGTTTTCGTTTTCTGAGTAACTCTGGAAACAGTGCTGGTGGTAGCTGTGTTGGCAGAGGAAGTGTAAGCTCGGGAGCTCCAGGGGGTGGTTACAAGCTGCGCACCTCGAGCCCTGAATTACAATCGTGCCAGTCTTCAACGTCTCGAGTTGTTCCTTCAATTTTTCAATGTCCTTTTGGTAGTTGTTGGTCAACTCGGTGTCGTTGTTGATGACTTCTTGCTCTTTTTTTAGTTCGTTGAGGATGTAGGGTAGGGCGTGGCTGAGGGTGATGTTCGAATTTCCTGTGCCGAGCGTTTCTATGACGAGTTGGGGGGATAAGAGTTGTTCTTTCGCTATCACAGTTAGTATCTGTAAGAAGGAAAAGATGTGGAATGGTTTAATTGAGTGTTACGGTTACCTCGGGTAAAATATCCGAAGGGGGGATTTTGGAATCCCTCACGCATGAAAACAGGGATTGGACCCATAGAGACGGTTCTTGTTGGCCGTACCTTCGACAGCACGATAGTATAGAATTCGTGTCTTGCTGTGACATGTGGAACCTGCAATTTATTAACAATCAACTTTTCTATTCGAAATCTAAAAGGGCTCACCTCAAAATCTGTTGGTACAATTTCTGTTCCTCGTACAAATACAGCACACCCTCACTAAACCCGTGCATGTGGCACACTACCAAAGCTTGGGGCTTATCGTATTTATTTTCTGAGTTCTGCAGCAACTTCAGAATTTTTTTTGTGTAGTCGGTCTTCTCAGCCCCCACGTCCAAGTCCTTCCAAACGTGCAGGTAGTGTTCCAGGAGGGTGTCGTACACCACCGAGCTTAAGAAACAGCCCTCGTGGAGGACGTACTCGAGGAACTCGACCAGCCGCTTGGAGTTATTCAAAAACAGGTGGATGTAATCCTCGGGGTCCGCTTTCTGCGTGTCCTTGAGGACGCTTTCACTTTTAACTGGCCTGTTCGGCTTGTAATCGGTGCAGAGGTTCTTCAGGAACTGCGTGCTTTCATGGGGGGCGTGCTGAATCAAAATGCTTCCGTATTTCTTCATGAAGAACTCCGCATCCTTGAAGTCCAGATTCGATAGGTAATCGAGGACGTCCGAGTACTTTTGGTGGTCCTCGATTTGTAACTTGATGTACCAGTCGTGTTTCTCGTGTTTTCTTGCGAGCATTAGGGCTTCTTCGGGACTTCCTTGCCTGTTTGGATGATTTAATCATAAAATGTACTCTAGCTAGTTTATTGAAGGCCCCATGTTGGGCGCCAAAAATTACCAAAAGGTAACAGACAGGTACAAGCTCTTTGTTTGTAATAGTTACCTGCATACTTTAATGGCAATATCCACATTAAAATCCAAGTCACGGTCCTTCATCAAAATAAACTCCTTCAAACTGTCATTCTTGTTCAGCTTCGTGAAACAATTCAACAAGAGCGTGGTGTGGTCCTCGTTCGCTCGTCCCTGCTTGTGAATGGCTTGCAAGTAAGTGGTCAGCAGCTCGATGTGCTGCGAGTCAACGAACTTCCTAATCACATAGCTCGGTTCCAACTTACCGATGGTCTTGATGTACTGCTCGATGGCACTCGAGTAAGCCCCCTTCGAGTACAAATGATCTCCGTACTGCTGGAAGATGTCCACGAGGCCATCGGAGTCGTACTGCTCCGACTTGGCGATGCGTATGGCAAAGTCGTAGAGGTTTTTCTTAAACAGCACCGCCAGCTTCGTTTGCAAATCCTTCTCGTCCAGGTGGTACACGTTGTTTTCTGAGTCGAGGATGTAAAAGGCCCCCCACTCGTTGAAAACGGCCTTGACTTCGTTCACGGGCGATGAAAACACGATGAATTTGTTCTGGATGTCCAGGACGGTTATCATGTGGGGGTGAGCCAAGTTCTGTTGGGTGGCGTCGTTGCTTGGCTGAACCGATATGGGTCGGTTGGTCTTCGAAACAATCACCAAGTAACTCCGGAACCATTCCAGGAGGACTTTCTCGCCATCGACTGCGTAACAGGGGCCCTTCCCGTCTGATGTGTAAAAATACACAGCCTAAAATCCTGCTTGTTTTTAATGTTTTCATTGAAAAGTCACGGGGAATTAATTACGTTATTGCAGGCGATTACGAATTGGCTTTCTTGGACGGACTCGGCTAAAACACTGCACTGTTTAGCGCATCCAATATTGTCCAAGATTAACTGCAACATTGAAAGTAATCAGAAAATGAAAAAGTTTAAGTAACGTCTCTCCATCGTCGATACCAACCACTATATGAAAATGGCGCCCAACGTGGGGCCTACTAAATATTAATAATATTCGATTGTTTTCGCTTCTTTGACTGAGCTTATCTTATCAGTAGAATTATTTCTTAAGTAAATAAATAAAATTTCAAAAAAAAAAAAATGTCGATCGGTTCAATTTATACACTGTTTCGTCATTTGTCGATTGTTTTCGGTTGAAGCTCCCTTCAAAAGTACTTAAACGTGGGACAACACAATTGCTAATGCTTGTTTTTGAACATGCAATTGTTTTCTAACTTCGATTTCGGAAAAAAAAAATACTTAAAAACCATGTCGATTGTCAATTGTTTTTTTTTTTTTTTCTCAAAACAATTGATTAATTATTCTCGATTATTTGATTGAATTTTAAATTTCAGTTTTTTTTTTTTAAGAAAAAATTACTCTTGAATAAATACTCCATTGTAATCGATTGTTTCTACTATTCGATTGTTTTCGGTTACTCGATTGTTTTCACTTCTTTTAACGATCTTGTAACCGGGTGAAAAAATATTTGAAAATAAATAAATAATTGTCAGTTGTTTCGGTTTATACGTGGTTTCGTCAATTGTCAATTGTTTGCGATTCAAGTGCTCGTCGAAAGTACTTACAATTTGAAACAATCGAATCGTAATCAATTGTCTTCAATTAATCGACGCTGGCGCTTGTTTTTGATAATTCAATTGTTTCAATTTGGTCTCATTATCAGTCTTATCATTTGTCAATTGTTTTCGTTTTAAATGCTCTTCAGAAGTACTTAAAAATCGGGACAACCAAATCGTAGTCAATTGTTTTCAATTACTCGTTTGTTTTTGATAATTCAATTGTTTCAATTTGCTCTTATTGTCAGTTTCAACATTTGTCAATTGTTTTCAATTTAAATGCTGTTCAAAATTACTTAAAAATTAGGACAATTGAATCGTAGATAATTGTTTTCAATTACTCGTTTACTGTCCATTGTTTTTGATAATTCAATTGTTTCAATTCAGTCTCATTTTCAATATCATCATTTGTCAATTGTTTTCGAATTAAATGCTCTTCAAAAGTACTTAAAATTTCGACAATTGAATCGTATTCAATTGTTTTCAGTTTGTCGATTGCTAAAGTTGTTTTTTGATTATTCAATTGTTTCAATTTACTCTCATTTTCGGTGTCATCATTTGTCAACTGTTTTCGATTTAAGTGCTCTTCAAAAGTACTTAAAAATCTATACAACTGAATCGTAATCAATTGTTTTTATTAATTACTCGATTGCTGTCGTTTGTTTTTTATTCAATTGTTTCAATTTGCTTTCATTTTCAGTTTCATCATTTGTCAATTGTTTTCAGTTGTTTGATTGACTTTTCTAACTTCTGCTTTAGGAAAAATACATGCCAATTTTTTCTTGTCAAAACAATTGAATAATTATTCTCAGTTACATAATTATTTTAACTTTCAATTTAAAAAAAAAAAAAAGAATTTTGATCAATTACTCTTGAATACTCCATTGTTATCGATTGTTTCTATAACTCAATTGTTTTCAGTTACTCGATTGTTTTCACTTCTTTGACGACGATCTTTTAACTGGCCGACATTTTTTTTTGAAAGTAAATAAATAACTTTCGATTGTCAGTTGTTTCAATTTATGCGCTGTTTCGTCCTTTGTCAATTGTTTTCGATTCAAGTGCTCGTCGAAAGTACTTAAAATTTGAAACAATCGAATCATAATCAATTGTTTCAATTAATCGACTGATGGCGCTTGTTTCTAATAATTCAATTGTTTCCAATTTGCTCTTATTGTCAGTTTCTTCATTTGTCAATTGTTTTCGATTTAAATGCTGTTCAAAATTACTTAAAAATTAGGACAATTGTTTTCAATCACTCGTTTGCTGTCGATTGTTTTTGATAATTCAATTGTTTCAATTCAGTCTCATTTTCAATATCATCATTTGTCAATTGTTTTCGATTTAAATGCTCTTCGAAAGTACTTAAAATTTCGACAATTGAATCGTAGTCAATTGTTTTCAGTTTGTCGATTGCTAAGGTTGGTTTTTGATTATTTAATTGTTTCTTCGATGTACTCTCATTTTCAGTGTCATCATTTGTCAATTGTTTTCGATTTAAGTGCTCTTCAAAAGTACTTAAAAATCTTTACAACTGAATCATAGTCAATTGTTTTTAATTACTCGATTGCTGTCGTTTGTTTTTTATTCAATTGTTTCAATTTGCTTTCATTTTCAGTTTCATCAATTGTTTTCAATTGTTTGATTGACTTTTCTAATTTCTGCTTTAGAAAAAATACATGCCAATTTTTTCTTGTCAAAACAATTGAATAATTATTCTCAGTTATTTGATTATTTTAACTTTCAATTTTTTTTAAAAAGAAAGAATTTTGATCAATTACGCTTGAATACTCCATTGTTATCGATTGTTTCTATTGCTCAATTGTTTTCAGTTACTCGATTGTTTTCAATTCTTTGACGATCTTATAACTAGCTGACATTTTTTTTTAAGTAAATAAATAACTTTCGATTGTCAGTTGTTTCAATTTATACGTTGTTTCGTCCTTTGTCAATTGTTTTCGTTTCGAAAGTGCTTAAAAATTGAAACAACTGAATCGTAATAAATTGTTTTCACTTAATCGATTGCTGTGGCGCTTGCTTTTGATTATTCAATTGTTTCAGTTTGCTCGCATAATCAGTTTCATCATTTGTCAATTGTTTTCAATTTAAGTGCTCTTCGACGTACTTAAAATCGGGACAACCGAATCGTAGTGATTGTTTTCAATTATTTGGCTGCTGTTGTTTCAATTTGCTCTCATTATCAATTTCATCATTTGTCAATTGTTTTCGATTTAAATGCTCTTCTAAAATACTTAAAAATTGGGACAATTGAATCGTAGTCAGTTGTTTTCAGTTTGTCGATTGCTAACGTTGATTTTTGGTTATTCAATTGTTTCAATTAATTTTCATTTTAAGCTTCATCGTGTGTCAATTGTCTCCGATTTAAGTACAAAAATACTTAAAAATCGGGACAAATAAATCGTGTCAATTGTTTCCAATTACTCGAATGCTGTCGCTTGTTTTTTTTTTATTATTCAATTGTTTCAATTTGCTTTCGTTTTCAGTGTCATCATTTGTCAACTGTTTTCGATTTCAATGTTCTTCAAAACTGTTTCAAGTTTCAGCTTGCCGATTGCTAAGACTGGTTTCTTGATATTCAATTGTTTCAATTTTCATCATTTGTCAATTGTTTCCGATTAAGTGCAAAGTACCTAAAAATCGGAACAACTGAATCGTAGTCAATTGTTCTCAATTACTCGAATGTTGTCGCTTATTTTCAATTTGCTCATATTTTAAGTTTCATCATTTGTCAATTGTTTTCGAGTTAATTGTTCCTCAAAACTGTTTCAAGTTTTATCAATTGAAGTGTAGTCAACTGTTTTCAATTGTTTGATTGTCTTTTTTAACTTCTATTCTAGAAAAAAAAATGCTTTTTTTAAACCATTGCTTTTTGTCAAAACAATTGAATAATTATCCTTAGTTATTTCATTATTTTAACTTTCAACTTTTTAAAAAAGAAAGAATTTTGATCAACTACCCTTGAACACTCCATTATCATCGATTGTTTTCAGTTACTCAATTGTTTTCACTTTGAAGGATTTTATAACCGGCTAAAAATCTTTTTGAAAGTAAATAATTTTTGATTGTCATTTGTTTTAATGTATACGCTGTTTCGTCATGAGTCAATTGCCTTCGATTCAAGCGCCCTTCAAAAGTACTTAAAAATAGGGTCAACTGTTCTCATTTACTCGATTGCCGGCGATTGTTTTTGATTATTCAACTCTGGCTTTCGGCTTCACCATTCGTCACTTGTTTTCGACTTAAGTGTTCTTCAAAACTCGTCAAGTGAATCGTAGTCAATTGTTTTATTGACTTTACTAACTTAGATTTCACAAGAAACACTTGAAAAATTTGTCAGTTGTTTTTGTCAGGACAATTGAGTAATTATCCTCAATTCCTTGACTGACCTTTGACTCTATTTTATGGCAAATCCTTCCAAAGTACATTTCTTGATTGTCAATTGTTTTCCGTCAAATTGTTCGCAATTGTTTGATTAACTTTGAACTTTCAATTTTATCAATCAAATCAAATCAAAAGCAAACTTTGCAGTGCTTGAAACAATTGAATATTGATCAAATGTTTTAGTGCAAGAAGCGAGTTTGTGTTCTTCAATTATTCAATTGTTTTTACTTCTTTAATCATCCACTCGATTTTTATACACTTCTCTTTCCTTCTCTATCAATACCACTACAAAAATAGAATGACGCCCAACGTGGGGCCAGTTAATGAAATACCACAGGATAAAAATGGCGCCCACCTTGGAACCTAATAATAATAATATTTAATTGTTTTCACTTCTTTGACTGATTTTAATAATGCAAAGCATTAATTTAAATTTTTAAATACCTTGTGCTCCTTATCCTTCTGCGTAACATTGTACACAAAAACCGAAGTGTCCGTTGCCACAAACAACAAAACAGAAGCGGCCATCGATTTGAAAGCGAGCCCCGTAATAGGAGAAGCGCCCCCGTCGCGCAACAATTTCGAGCGAGAGCCGCGATCCCTCGTTATATCCCCCCTGAAAAAACAACAACTCTTTTTTTATAAACTGCATTAATTCACAGAATACACAGACCTATATAAAATCAGCGACCCATCAGTGAACCCAACCGTTAAAAGCTGCAAGTTTTCATGCACGCACAAGGCACTGGCTTGCACGGGTCGGTTGTTGGGTATCGCCCTCGTAATCCGACTGCAAAATGGAACGTCGGATTTTTCAAAGCGACCGACATCCCAGACCTTAATGACAGGGTTGACTCCAGGCTCATCTTCCTTAATTAAAAACACCGTAAGAGTATTAGGTTTACCCCATGTTTCCTCTGCCACTTACACCAACGGTCACCAATAAAGATAAATTCCTCAATTGCTGAGCCAATAGTACTTTTAAATCGTACGCTTTGAAACTGATGACCTTCCAGGAACGCGAAATCAAATAAATTTGGCCGTTTGCGTCGCCCAACACCAACTGGTTGTTACCACTTGTGGAGACGGTTACTTCAACGTCCTAAAAATCGTTTTAAGTAATGGTGGCGGTTGAGGAGGAATTCATATGCTTTTACCTTCAAGACTTCGGCGAGTTTTCCATTATCCACGCCCTTTTTCAAGTCGAAAAACGTGAATTTACGCCACTGGAAGAGCAAGGATTTTTAGGTTATATTATGTCTGGGTGTTATCGTTTCATTGTTACCTCTAGAAATGGCATTGTTTCGACTTTAGTCTTTCACTGCATCTTACTAAGTTGGGGTGAAGATGATTTTTTTTATGCGAGTTTGTTCGTTTATTAATGAATTGTTGATTTTAACCACATTTATCTGACGTTTGAAAACACTGCTTTGACGTTTAACCTCGCGGCCGATATGTGAACTACGCGATATATGAACCTATAGTCATTTGAGCTACAGTCTATTCGGACTACCGCATCAGGTTTTTCAATCACTTTTTAATTTTAACTTCGATTTATTTCCGTGTAGTAACAATTATGACAACAATAAATTGTTTTTATGATAATAAACTGATTTGAAACTCGGGCCCCAATTAAACTTAATATGTAACTTCGAAGCACTAAAACATTTGATCAATATTCAATTGTTTCAAGCACTGCAAAGTTTGATTTTCATTTGATTTGATTGATAAAATTGAGGGTTCAAAGTTAATCAAACAATTGCGAACGATTTGACAGAAAACAATTGACAATCGACATATGTAGTTTGGAAGCATTTGCCATAATAGAGTCAACAGTCAATCAAGAAACTGAGGATAATTACTCAATTGTCAATTCACTTGACAATTTTTAAGCAGTTTTGAAGAACACTTAAGTCGAAAACAAGTGACGAATGATGAAACTGAAAACGAGAGTTGAATAATCAAAAACAATCACCGGCAATCGAGTAATTGAGTACAATTGACACAATTTTTAAGTATTTTTGAAGGGCGCTTGAATCGAAAACAATTGACCCATGACGAAACAGCGTATACATTGAAACAAGAGACAATCAACAATTATTTACTTTAAAAAAAATTTTCAACCAGTTATAAGATCATTCAAAGTGAAAACAATTGAATAACTAAAAACAATCAATGACAATGGGGTATTCAAGAGTAATTAATGAAAATTCTTTCTTTTTTCAAAAATTGAAAGTTAAAATAAACAAATAACTGGGGATAATAATTCAATTGTTTTGACAAAAGACAATTTTATTATCGACATGGTTTTCGTTTTTCTTTTTCTAAAATAGAAGTTAAAAAAGTTCAAACAATTGAAAACAGCTGCCTACAATTCAACTGTCAAAACTTGAAACAGTTTCGAAGAACATTTAAATCGAAAACAATTGACAAATGATGACACCGAAAACGAAAGCAAATTGAAACAATTGAATAATAAAAAACAAACGACAGCATTCGAGTAATTGAAAACAATTGACACTCCGATTTGTAAGAGTACTTTTGTACTTAAATCGGAAACAATTGACAAACGATGAAGCTTAAAATGAAAATTAATTGAAACAATTGAATAGCCAAAAATCAAAGTTAGCAATCGACAAATTGAAAACAATTGACTACGATTCAATTGACCCAATTTTTAAGTACTTTTGAAAAACATTTAAATCGAAAACAATTGACAAATGGTGAAACTGACAATGAGAGCAAATTGAAACAAATGACTACGATTCGGTTGTCTCGATTTTTAAATACTTTTGAAGAATATTTCAATCGAAAACAATTGACAAATGATGAAGCTGAAAATGAAACTAAATTGAAACAATTAAATAGCCAAAAACGAGCGTTAGCGATCGAGAAACCAAAAACAACCGATTACGATTCAATTGTTTCGATCGTTAAGTACTTACGACGAGCACTTGAATCGAAAACAATTGAGAAAGAACATAAATTGAAACAACTGACAATCGAAAATTATTTATTTACTTAAAAAAAAATTGTCATCCAGTTATAAGATTGGTCAAAGAAGTGAAAACAATCGGTAATAGAAACAATCGATGACGATGAGGTATCCAAAAGTAATTAATCAAAATTCTTTCTTGCTTTTTAAAAAATGAAAATTCAGTAAAACAACTGAGGATAATTATTCAATTGTTTTTATAAAGAACAATCGACTTGGCTTTCAAGTATTTCTTGTAAAATAGAAGTTAGAAAAGTATGGCAAACAATTGATTGTCAAAACAGTTTTGAAGAACACTTAAATAAAAAAAAAACGATTGACAAACGATGAAACTGAAAATGACAGTAAATTGAAACAATTCAATAATCAAAAACGAGCGTTAGCAATCAAATAATTGAAAACAATTGACTCTATTTTTAAGTGCTTTTGAAGAGCACCTGAATCGAATGCAATCGACAATTAACGAAACAGCGTGTAAATTGAAACAACTGACAATCGACAGTGATTTTATTTTCAAAAAGCGAAAACTTCTTGTAAAGTCGAAGTTAGAAAAAGTTGATCAAACAATGGAAAACGATTGACTGCGATTCAGTTGTCAAAAAACTTTGAACAGTTTTGAAGAACACTTGAAGCGAAAACAATTGACAATTAACGAAACACATATAAACTGAAACAACTGATAATTATTTATTTGTTTTCACAAATTCTGTCACTTATGGGATCGGTCAAAGTCAAAACAATTGAATAATTGAAAACAATTGGTGATAATGGATTATTTTTAATTTAAATTTAATTTTTGGAATTTGTTTTGTTGCTTTCCGCCGGAAACCATCTCATTCTTTACCTTTCATTTCTCATTTCTTTTAATTTTCTTTTGCATTTATTTTATAGAATTATTTTTTTGATATGTCGTAGACACCCGCGCAGTTTTTCTCTTGTTTTCCGTCGGTTTTTTTAAATTTACTTGTATTCGTCGATCTTCTTTTGTTTTTGTGTCACCTCATCTTTCCAGACCCTCATGTCGTTCGTTTCGCTTTTCTTTTGTTTCTTCTTCAAATATATTTTGTTTTTAGTTTCGTTCGTAGTTGTTTTTTTTTTTTGCTTTCTCGTTAGTCTTGACGTAATTTCGTTCGTCTTTTTCGTCGAAAGTGTCCCCCAAGGGTCATTAATAGGTCCACTACTTCTCTTTTCCATCTATATTTCCAATTTTGTGTCTTCAATGAAATTTTATAACGCACACATATAGCACGAGTATAAAGTTCCGCAACAAATTCATTATTCCGTAATTAAATTTTTTCGTGCACGATCCTGAAACAGGTCGATTTTGTTTTCAAAAAAGATACTTTTTGACATAAAATGTTTATTTTTACCGTCCTTAGTTTTCAAGGGATGACGTCATCAAACATTTTTTTTAATGACAACTTACTTTTTTCTTAATCAATTTTGAAAGATCGGCTCACGGGCTAAATGTTAATACCTTACATAACAATTTTTTTGAAAAAAATTACACTTTAAGTTCAAAAAACACAAATTATATTCTTAAGTAAATGAATTCATAATTATGAAGTCAAAACGACAAAAGCTTTCTTAAAGAATAAATTTAACGTACATGTTCTTTTAGCTCTTCCAAATTTTGGAGTCTGTTAGAGTAAAACTTAAGACTTAAGATGACCCTAGAGAAAAAAATCTAAAGGTGTTAAATCGAGTGACTGCGGAGACCATTCCAACGGTCCTCTTCTTCCTATCCATCTGTCTTTATACTCACTCATATATGCCGACGATACACAATTTACTTTTTTCTTTTATCAAGGTCAAGTTTGAAAGCAGACGGGTATTGCACAAGTCTGAACTTCGCCTTGCGTTTGCCCAGCATTAGAATTTTTTTTATATTGTATTTCTTTTCTTGTTTATATTCTTTTCTTTTGTTTCGGGCAATAAAGACATTTATTATTATTATTATTATTAAGAGTATTATTATTATTATATGCAACAAAGTGACATTTGTTATGTGTATAAGGTTTTTTAGATTTGTAAATATTAGAGTTTATTTTATTTGAATTAAAGTCAGAGTCACATCAGTCTGCCGATGCATGACTCGAACGCGCTTTGCAACCTGTGCTACGTTTGCACTACCTGATTTACCTCGTCCTTGAGTGGGTGTCTCGCTCATACCGAACTGACACGGGCATCTCGTGTACCCGTTCCTGAGTGGGTGTTTCACTCATACTCACCTGACACGGGCGTTTCGTTTTGAGTGGGTGTCTCACTCATACTTACTTGACACGGGTGTTACGTTACTGAGTGGGTGTCTCACTACCACCTAGTATATCCAATTCCTGGAGCCCGAACCGTAACGTTAGCACAGTATTGGTAAGTCAAACCGTCCGTTAGATAAACTTTCAAACAGCGCGATTTGATACAAACAATTAACGTGCGATTTCCCAGATGCTTGCGGAAGGATTTTCAGTCACCATGTCGAGGATTGCTTCTTTTGTTATTGTTAATAATGCACCCTTGATTATATAACTTTTTTTCTTGTTTTCATTTTGGGGTTTCAATAAATGACAATAGTCCTGTAACACGCTGTAGAACACTTTATTAATTTTGATTTATTTTGTATTTTATCTCTCACTGAGAGTGATTATTTTTTCTCAATCAATTTTTGGTCGACAAAAAAAAAGGAAACAATTCTAATAATCTATGCTTTATTCATTAAACTATCATATAACATCAACATTATATTTTTTTTTTCATAAGAAGAAATAACTAGCTCTACTTTTGATTATAGGAAGGTATAGCGAGTCAAAAATAAAGACCTTATTTATATCCATAAAATCTACTCTATGTCGCATAGTAATAGTAAACATTTCTCCATTTGCATATACAAGATGCAAGAGAAAACTGAATAGTAAGTGCCGAAGAAAATTATTATCACCGATTAAATTGATAATTGTTATTATTTTTTTTTTCACATGTCAATCACGTTGCTTTTTTTTTTTATTAACAGATTTCCAGATAAATTGAATAGCATCGAGTAAATAAAAAAAAATTCACACGAGCACTTATCTAGAAATTCTGTTAACATACACGTACATATTTATTAGAAAAAACTGGACCTTGCCAACCCTGTTTTGAGAAAAAATTTGCTACCCTATACACCTAAAGAAGACACCGAGAGAGTCGCACTTCCGCCGAAGGTCCGAAAAAAAAAAAAAGGAAAAATTTATTTAAAACATAAGATAAAAAGAGAAAGACACACAGAGCGATTGGGATGGGAATGGTTGGTGGTGGTGGTGTCCTTTTCGGTTTTGTGTACGCTAAATTAATGCGGAAAAATTCAGTAAAAACTTCTAAAGCAGCCGAACATAGTGTTGTTGGAAATTGTACTCCTAACCCTAACCCTCATAGGTTTAAAGGGCAGTTTTAATCGATAAAAATTAACGATCCACTATGCACTACTAACTTTAAAAGTTTTGCAGCGACCCTCACGAAATCTTGTTGCGCCACCACGAGAATAAAATCAGGGGCGAGGCGAAATCGTTGAACGAGAATATTAGGATGAAAAGGAGGAAGGAGAGGTGAACGTGAAAGCGAGGTGGTTTGAGGAAATGTTTGTCGTGCGTTTTTAGCTGAACGCCCTTGTTGTAACTGTTTGGTGCGATGCTCAGGAGCAAATGAGTATACGTGGTGATTAATAAAGTGACTGAAGGGAAGACAACTTTGGAAATGGCCAAATTATGGAAGTATGCGTAAAAGGAGAGGAGATAAACGGAGATGAGGTTGAGAGATGAAGGGATGATGATGGGTTTTGTAGCTGTGAAGACACACAGCTCTTCCTGACACCCTCAGCTTGGGAATTTAGAGTAAAACGCATAAGTAAGATCGTAGTTCTTGAAGTGACAAAGCTGGATGTCCCTTTGGGTCCACTTGCCCAACTTGTTCAAATACTTAATTTCTTTCGCCGTTTCCTTCACCGGAGACGTCTGCAATGACCCTCCATTAACATTCACAACTCTCTTTAGTTAATTTAGCTTACCTGGTTTGCAATGACAGTAATCGAGAACTTCCCTGGTAAAAAAGTCTCCAGGACTTTCATGATTACATCTCGATATGAGGGTGCAACCACGTTAGTTTCGAAACTGACATACGAAAAGTCAGACTCTGGTGTTATATGCACAGTCATATAACTACCCTAAACAAATACAATTTAAATATTAGTCACACCTGCACACTCGGTCGTGCGTAAAGTTTATAGCCAGAAAAAATTCCCAAAATTATTTTTTAAGCACTGAATTGAATTAGGAGGAAATATTTGGAATAATTACCCAAAGACCGATGGAGCAAATCAAATATTAAAATGTCTCAAAAATAGTTGTTTAGGGAAAGAGTAGATGCGTTAGTTACAATACTTACAGATGGCGTATCAGATTCAGTCTGCCGTGGGCATTAAAAAAATTGACTTAAAATCGTTTAAAATCATCGAACGAAGGGGGGCGCACTTACGTTTTTGGAAATTCCATTCATCGAGTATCCACAAGGTTCGAACAAAAAATCATCGACGTTCATGTTGGGTATGATCTTGTCGATGCCGGACTTCTGCAACCAAAATTAAAAAAAAAACTCTGTAATTAATTTCTTTTTTTAACAAAACGAAGTACGAGGGTGGTTCAAAAAGTAAAGAGGTGACTTTTGTTGAAAATAAATCAAATAATCGTGGTTGTCAAAAAAAAACGAAGAGATGGCGGCTTTTGCCTTTCTTAAAAGCTAGTTAAATACGAGGTTATTCCTTTTTAGAAAGGAATAAAACAAAAGCAAGTAAATACCAAGGTGGTACAGAAGATTACGTTTCAATAGAAACGCAAGTTAAACACAAGATAGATTAAAAATAAAAAAAAATTAGATGAGAAGTTAATTAATTTTTTAGAAAGAAATAAAACAAAAGCAAGTTATATACGAGGGTGGTTGAAAAAATAGATAGGCGGCTTTGTTGTTTTTGTTGAAACTAAGTCAATTATGATGGTTGTTCAAGAAACAGAGAGATGGCGCTCTTACCTTTGTTCAAAACAAGTTAAATACGAGGTTAACTTTTTTTCTTTTAGAAAGTAATAAAGCTATAGCAAGCTAAACACGAGGGCGATCCAAAAAAAAAAAAAAACAGAAACGTGGCGCCTTTATTTTTGTTGAAATGCGAAGTCGTCAAAAAAATCGAGATGGCGCTTTTATCTTTGTCAAAGTTAAATTAATTTAGAAGTTATTTTTTTAGAAAGGAATAAAACCGACGAAAGTTAAATAAATACGAGGGTGATTAAAAAATTAATTTAAATGAGAAGTTAATTAATTTTGTAGAAATAAATAAAATGGAAGCAAGTTAAATACGAGGATGGTTGAAAAAATAATAAGGCGGCTCTTTTGTTTTTGTTCAAAGTGAGTCAAATATAGTAGTTGTTCAAGAAACAGAGAGATGGCGCTCTTACCTTTGTTAAGAGAAAGTTAAATACGGGTTAATTGTTTTTCTTTTAGAAAAGAATAAAGCGGAAGTAAGCCAAAAACGAGGGCGGTTCAAAAAAAACAGAAATGTGGCGCCTTTATTTTTGTTAAAATACGATGTCGCCCAAAAAAACCGAGATGGCGCTTTTATCTTTGTTAAAATGAACTTGAATAAGAAATTTTTTTTGGAAAGGAATAAAAAGTATGAATGTTAAAAAATACGAGAGTGGTTAAAAAAAATAACTTAAATGAGAAGTTAATTAATTCGTGTTTTATTTCATGTACGATTTTTATTTGCCTTTCTCTGGTTGATTGTCTTTTGTTTTATTGAACAATTGATTTGTCACCTGTTCATCTTTTGATTGGTTTTCCTTTGTTTCAACTTCCCCAATCAAATATTATATTTCAGTTCGTTCGTTTTAATTTAAATTTTAAATTTTCTTTAATTATTCGATTTTCGCGTGATTGTGTTTTGTTTCTATCGTTCGAAGTTGACTTCCACAAACGATTTTCGTTTGTTTTAGCTTCGCAATTATTAGTTTTATGCTCATATGCTTCAATTTGTTTTAAATCGTCTTCCATTGATCTACATTTGTCTGATCGTCTTTTGTTTTCGCTTTTTTAGTTATTCGACTTTTTCGTGATTACCTTTTGTTTTATATCGGATCTTCATTTGATTTAGTTTCGCCGATTTGTTTTTTCTTTTTTTTTTTGGAAATCGTCTTTAATCATTGACCTTGTTTGTCTGATTGTCTTTTGTTTTTTGACTCTCTAGTTTTCTACATCGAATTTGTTTTCACTTACATCTTGTAAAATTTGCTTTTCTGGCTGATTGTCTTTTGTTTTATTAAACAATTGATTTTATTATTATTCATTGTCTTTTCGCCTCTTATTTTTCTTTCTTCTGCGTGATTGAGTTTTGTTTCCATCGTTCGAAGTTGATTTCCGCAGACGATTTTCATTTGTTTTAGTTTCGCAATTAATAGTTTTATTCTAATATGCTTCAATTTTTTCTAATCGTCTTCGATTGATCCACATTTGCCTGATCGTCTTTTGTTTTCGCTTTTTTAGTTATTCGAGTTTTTGCGTGATTGCCGCCTTCTTTTCATATCCGAATCCGATTTTCATTTGTTTTAGCTTTGCCGATTTTTTGTTTTTGTTTTTTTTTGTAAATCGTCTTCTATCATTGATCTTGATTGTCTTTTGTTTTTTTGACTTTCTGCTTTTCTAAGTACATCGGATTTGTTTTCGCTTACGTCTTCCGTAAAAATTGCCTAACCTCACTAATCGTCTTTTGTTTTCTCAAATAACTGATTTCTTACCTGTTGATTGGTTTTCCTTTTCATTATTTTAATTGTTCTTTATTGTCTGATAGTCTTTTATTTTTCTTTTTCTTTAGTTTTTCGATTTTTACGTGATTGTCTTTTGTTCCAGCGTTCGAAGTTCATTCTCATACGCTTCAATTTTTTTTTTCATCGTCTTTTGAATTTGCCTGTTCGTCTTTTGTTTTTGCTTCTTCAGCCATTCGACTTCTTACAAGATTACTCTTTATTTCATATCCGATTTTCTTTTGTTTTAGCTTCGCCGATTCATTTCGATTTTTTTTATTTTCCTTTTAAAAAAGAATAAAATGAAAGTAAGCCAAATACGAGGGCGGTTCAAAAAAACAGAAATCTGGCGCCTTTATTTTTTTTGAAATACGATGTCGTCCAAAAACATAGATGGCGCTTTTATATTTGTTAAAATGAACTGGAATAAGAGAAAAAAATTTTTTGGAAAGGAATAAAACGGACGAATGTTAAAAAATACGAGAGTGGTTAAAAAAATAACTTAAATAAGAAGTTAATTAATTTTTTAGAGAGGAATTAAACAAAAGCAAGTTAAATACGAGGGTGGTTGAAAAAAATAGGAACCGGCTCTTTTGTTTTTGTTGAATGTAAGTCAAATGTGATAGTTGTTCAAGAAACAGAGAGATGGCGGTCTTACATTTATTATTTATACGAGGGTGATTAAAAAATTAATTTAGATGAGGAGTTAATTAATTTTTTTAGAAAGGAATAAATTGAAAGAAAGTTATATACGAAGATTGAAAAAATTAGAAAGGTGGCTCTTTTGTTTTTGTTGAAGGTAAGTTAAATATGATGGTTGTCCAAGAAACAGAGAGATGGCGTTCTTACCTTTATTAAAAGCACATTAAATATAAGGTTGATTATTTTCTTTTAGGAAGGAATAAAGCGAAAGTAAGTTAAATACGAGGGTGGTCACAGAAGTTGAAAGGTGGCGCTTTTATTTTTGTTGAAAATTTAAGTTAATACGATGCCGACCAAAAATTAGAGATGGCGCTTGTGTCTGTGGTAAAATTAAATAAAATAAATACCTAGTTAATTTCTAGAAATGAATAAAACGAACGCAAATTAAATACGAGGGGGATTATTTTTTAATTAAGTTATTATTTTTTTTTGAAAGGAATAAAATGATGGCAAATTAAATAAAAGGTGATTTAAAAAAAATAGAAAGGTGGCTCTTTCACATTTGTTGAAAGAGATGGCGCTCTTAACTTTGTTAAAAGTAAACTAAATACGAGGAAGAGGTACTCTATTTTTTTAGAAAGAAATAAAATGTAATCAAGTCGAATACGAGGGCGGGTCAAAAAATTAAAAGTGGCGCTTAAATATCTTTATTAAAAATTTAAGTTAAACACGACGGTCGTTCAAAAATTAAATAAAAATCAGTTAATTTTTTTTAGAAAGGAGCGCATAATTGAAAACGTTCAATCAAGTGAAAAATTAATTCTTTTTTTTAAAAAGCAATAAAACGAATGCAAATTAAATACGAGTGTGATTAAAAAAATAAAAACCTTTGTTAAAACTTTAATTCTCAAATACGACAAATAAGAGGTTAATTTTTTTTCTTTCTTTCTGAAATAAGTTAAAATAAGTTAAAAACGATAGTCGTCCAAGAAACAAAGCAACGGCGTTTTTTCACCTTTGTTAAAATTAAGTTAAATATGAACTTAATTCACTTTTTAAAGAAAAAATTAAGAATACAGGCTGATTCAACATTTTTAAAAAAATTTTTGTTGAAAGTAAGTTACCCAAACAGCAAAGAGATGGCGCTTTTGCCTTTGTTAAATATAAATCAAATAAAACTTAAACGAAAGCCAGTTAAATACGAGGGTTATTTAAAAAATTGAAAGGTGGCATTTTTATCTTTGTTGGAATAAGTTAAATACGATGGTCGTCCGAGAAAAAAAGAGATGGTGGTTTTATCTTTGATAAAATTCTTCAAAAGTTCAGTTAAATTTAGTTTGTATTTATTATTTTTGTTTTCGATCGTCCGCTCTTTTCAAAAATCGATAGTCTTTTGTTTCACGCTCTGTTCACCAACGTTCAAAAAGTTTTCGATGATCACTTGTTTTTTTTTTTATTTAAAAACATCATCCGCCGTTGTTCAATTGTCAGAGAGAGAGAGAGAGAGAGAGAGGGATGAACTCAAAAGTTGATCGTCGTTTGTTATTTGAGTCGAATATGAGTTTTAAAGAAAAGATGAAAAGTTGAATGAGAGGGCGGGCGATTCAATTTTTTTTTTTTTTTTTTATTTTTGTCGAAAGTCCGAACAACAACCTTAGTTAAATATAAATTGAATAGAACCAAAACGAAAGTAAGTTAAATACGAGGGTCATTAAAAAAACGAAAGGTGACATTTTCATCTTTGTTGGAACAAGTTAAATGCGATGGTGTTTTTATCTTTGTTTATTAAGTCAAACGCTAGATTCATTTTTTTTTCTAGAAAGAATTAAAACGAAAGCAAATTAAAAACCACGGAGTAGCGTTTTATCATTAAAAAAAAACAAAATTGGCGTTTTTATCTCTGTTTAAAATTAAGTTAAAAACAAGGTTATTTTTTTTTAGAAAAAAATAAAAGCTAAAAGTTAAAATACGAGGGCGATTTAAAAATAGAAAGCTGGCGCTTTCATCTTTATCAAAAGTAAAATAAATACAAGTTGTCCAAGAAACAAAGTTATAGTTAAAATCAAAATTAAATACACGGATCGTTCAAAAAGTTCTAGAGGATGACGCTTGTTTTTTTTTTTTAAAGTAAGGTAAATATACGAGGACCCTTCGAAAAATAAAGAGATTTTTTACCTTTGTTGCCTCAGCTGCGTTCATGCACTCTTCCCGCGTGAAAATGGCCATGATGTCGAGGTCTAGGTCGGTCATGAGAATCTCCAGCGTTTGATCCGGCTCCGGAGTTGGCTCCGACTGCAATGTTTTTTCCGGGACCGGATTCAAAGTGTACAGGAACCAACAGTCTCTGTTCACAGCGCCGAGGCAATATGCGGCTCCGTCGGAAAACAGCGTGTCTAGCAATGCAATCTGTTACAAAATTTTACAAAAGGCATTAGAAAACAGAGAATATTAAAAAAAATTCAATCATTATTGATCACTCCGTATATGTATCCAGCTGCCTATAAATTATTTTATAAAATTATGTGAGACTAAACCTAGGATTGGTATAAACTATAATTTGATAAAACAAAAATAAGAGGCTTGGGATAGTAAACCATCTCCATTTAAATACGAGGGTCAGTCCAAATTAATTTGGGCAAAACAAAAGATTCTATTAGTTTTAGTAAAAACATCAAGTAACGGGCGTTCAGTTGAAGTTGATAAAAAAAAAGAGTGAAAAAGGAATGATTTCCTAAACCCATTGACGTTTAACAGATGTCAGTTGTCAAACTACAGAGGCTTGTTTATAACCTAACGCGTCATAACCTAAAGTGACATTTCGCGTGTTGATTTAATCCAAGATTTGTTTCACAAAGCTATAAGAAATTTAATACATTTTCTTTTTGATTCATTTAAAAAAAAAACAGGCGAAACTTTTTTTTACCTCCTGATCGAAATGCTGGTGGGGTGACACTTGCAGTTCGGGGCGCTTGTAATTCTTCCTCGAGTAGAACAGGTCCTCGACGTCTGTAAATCCGGCGTACTGTTCGGCAATCAAAAGCAGCGGCTCTAGACATAGCAGGGGGGTAGTTGTGCCGCATGTTTTCAAGATGAATCGTCGCTTTGATATAAACATAGAACTTTCACTGTAAAAAAAGTAAATTAAAATTTACGACTCAAGTTTGGTAAAACCCTGTACATTTAAATCGAAATAGGAGTGTTTTTTATTAAAAATATTTTGCACCTTTTTTTGGTTTCGTCTAAGAAAGAAACCAGATTTAATTTGATCAATTTAAATCAAATATTTCCCACCCACTAATTAACACAAACAACCTCCCCCCTCCTTAAATATTTTTGATTATTCAAGAAGAAATTAAAATAATCATTTTATACTTTGGGGGATTCACAAACAAGTCTCTTCTTGACATACTTGTATGGATACGAAAACGCCCGTTTCTAAGCGCCTTGCAATTTTAATTAATGGCTCAAGTTCGATAATACCCTGTATATTTCAATCAAAATATTTTTTTATGTCAAATGTTTTTGCTTTTTTTTTGGTTTCTCAGCTCTTAACCCGAGCGTAAGTGCAAACAAGAACAAGAAATACGGAAGGTTACCTAATAGTTTTTTAAAAACAAAATAAATCTGAAACAATAATTTAGAAAAAAAAAAACAAATTATAATTGTTTAAAACAAAATGTCGTCGATTTTTGAAAAGCGCCAACGGCGATCGAAAACAAGAATAACAAAAACAAAATAAATTTGAAATAAAAATGACGTGTTACGTTCACTGAGCTCTTGAACAACAAAAGACAATCAACTTTTTGATCGCACTTGAACTACACAAACGCCTCTGTCTCCAAGTGTACTTACTGCAATTTTAATGAATGATTCAAGCTTGGTCATACCCTGTACATTTAAATCAAAATTTACTCGTTTACGGTTTTTTTTTTTAATTTCTTACTTGAAGGTGTTGAAAATCAGATTATGATGACTTTAGACATAAAGCAACTAAATGCAAAATAAATTTGAAAAAAAAAGAATTTTTTGAAAAACGACTTTTCGAAAACATTCTCGAGCTCTTGAATAACAAGCGACGATCAACCTTCCAATCACATCCAAACAAATACTCGCTCATGTTTTTTGTTAAAAAAAAAACGACAATCGAAAACAAAACAGGTTTTGAAACAAAAAGTCATATAAAGCGAATTTCTGTTTATCAGAAATAATTCTAATCGGACTCTAATAACAAACGACGATCATCTCATTGAACACTATTGAACAACGCCCGAAACAAAAAGCTGTCGACTTTTGAAAAACGCGAACAGTCATCGAAACCATAATAAATTTGAAAGCGATTAGAAACTCTTGGAATAACAAACGACGATCGATCAACTTTTTTCCTAATCATGATTGAGTTTGCACAATTTTTCGAAATAAAGGGCTGCTGACTTTCAAATAAAGAGCGACATGATCCGTATTAGTTCAACAATGTTCCAAGAGATAATCGTCGTTTGTTATTTAAGAGTCTCTTAAATAACAAACGACGATCATCTCTTTGAACATTGTTGAACAACACGGATCATATTTCTAAAACTACCAAATCTAAAAAAAATAACAACAAATGATCATCGAAAACAAATTGCATTTGAAAAAGTTTGAGAAGTGTATAATTGAACTCCTAGGTAACAAACGACGTTCATCTCTTTGAATATTATTGAACAACGCGGATCATGTTTCTAAAACAACCAATTCCAAAAAAATAAAAATAAATGATAATCGAAAACAAAATAAATTTAAAATAATTATTTCAACAAAAAAATTACAAATTCTAAATGGACTCCGACCCTTAAACAACAAAATGACAATCGACTTTTTGAACTTGGTTGAACTGTGCTTAAAACAAAAGCCCGTTGATCTATGAAACAAGCCAAATGACGATCGAAAACAAGAATAACAAAACAAAATAAATTTAAAAGAAAACTGACGTATGACGTTCACACTGACAATCAACTTTTTGATCACGTTTGAACTATGTACAACGTTGTTGAACAAGCGTGAAACAAAAGACCGTCGACTTTTGGAGAGCATGAACAGCAATTGAAAAGAAAGTGAATTTTAAACGGCGACTTTTTGAAAACATTCTGAATTCTTGAATAACAAACGACGATCTCCTTTTTGAACATTGTTGGACAACGCCCGATCAAGTTTTTAAACGTACCAATTCTAAAAAAAAAACAAGTGATCACCGAAAACAATAAATTTAAAATGACAACTAAAAAAATGTACAAGTTAAACAACAAATGACGATCAACTTTTTGAATGTTGTTGATCAAGCACAAATGATCATCAATTTTTGGAAAGCGCGCCCCTTTTTCAAATAGAAAACAAAATGATTTTGAAATAATAATTCAGAAAAAAATTCACAAATTATTTGCAGTCTTAAACAAAAGACGATCAACTTTTTGAACGCTGTTGAAGAGTGAACGTCGATCGAAAACAAAATTAGTGCAAACAAAGTAAATTCAAAACAAAATGAATTCAAAACAAAAGTAACGTTCGTTGAACTCTTGAACAACAAAAGGCAATCAACTTTTTGATCACGTTTGAACTGCAACGTTGTTGAAGAACGTTGACACAAGAGACCGTCGACAATTGAAAAACATGAACAGTAATTGAAAACAAAATAAATTTGAAAAAAAAAAATTAAACGGTTTTCAAAAGATTCTGAGTTAAATAACAAACGATCTTATTTATTTTTGAATATTGTTGAACAACGACGGATCAAGTTTTTAAACGTACCGATTCTCAAAAGAAAAAAACAAATGATCACAGGAAAAAAAATCACAAATTATAATTGGAGTCTTAAACAAAAGACGATCAACTTTTTGAACGCCGTTGAAGAGTGAACTTCGATCAAAAACAAAATAAGTGAAAACAAAATAAATGCAAAACAAAATAAATTCAAAACAAAAGTAACGTTGTTCAACTCTTGAACAACAAAAGGCAATCAACTTTTTGATTACGTTTGAATTACAACAAAAGACCGTCGACTATTGAAAAGCATGAACAGTAATTGAAAACAAAATAAATTTGAAAAAAAAAATTAAACGGTGACTTTTTCAAAACATTCTGAGTTAAATGACAAACGATCTTATTTTTGAACATTGTTGAACAACGACGGATCAAGTTTTTAAACGTACTGATTCTCAAAAAAAAAAAACAAATGATCATAGGAAAAAAAAATCACAAATTATAATTGGACTTTTAAACAAAAGACGATCGACTTTTTGAACGTTATTGAAGAGCGAACGAACGAAGATCGAAAACAAAATAAGCGAAAACAAAATAAATTCAAAACAAAAGTGACGTTCGTTGAACTCTTGAAAAACAAAAGAAAATCAACTTTTTGATCGTGTTTGAATTACACAGACCCCTGTGTCCAAGTGCACAGTAATTTGATTAATTAATGACTCAATTTTTTTTCACACCCTGTATATTTAAATGAAAATTTACTCGTTTAACTTTTTTTTTTAATTTCTTTCTTGAAGGTGCCCACATGATTATTCTCTGTTGAATATCGAACGAACACACGAATATCTTTCCTATAACTCATTCCGATTAAACTAACTCTACCGAGTGTTCACATGTGATTAATTGCAAAGTTATACGCCTCAAAACACACGCCAAGGTCTCGCACGCTCAGCACAAATCAAACAAATCAATGGAAAAAAACTGTAAGTCCATAAATAGACTGGCGGAGTTATTTTTAATTAAGAGTTTTGCATTTTCTTGAAAATTACTTCGGATTGGGTCGACGTGACAGGGGGAGATTTTGGCGCAAGTACGACGACGAATTATTTTAAACGTCTTGATTTATTTTTGCTTAAGAACTAAAAAAAATCGAGTAACTCTGTAAGCTGCTGCTTGCAGTGCATTTTAATTTAAACGGCAATAAATTTTGCACATCTGTGTCTCGTCTCGTACACAATTGATTATGTAACGTCGTCGAATTTTAAATTGTGTTTGATTTGCGCGTTGCTATTTATAACGCTTGTTATCAGGGCATCCGCGAACAAAAAAAAAACTTGTTATCATAAGTTTCGCTGATTTATGCAACTGGCGTGCGTACACCTACCTACTTTACTATAGGAATTTCAACTTCACAAAATGAGCTGTACCGGAAAAAATTTCGCCGTTTATTTATAGATCGAGAACGTTTTGCAAGTGTTTCGGAATTTAATGCGATATATTATTCAAATGACCACCTAGTCTGGCCTAAACTTTTTAATACCGCAACAAAAAGTATTTTGAAAAATTTGCAGTGTTCTTAAGGTATTTATAAAATATAATCAAATACCGCCGAGACATGTTCCAACATACTTGACGTAATGTTCGATGATATTTTTGATGATAAAAGACACGTATGTACAGTCGTGGACAGTTAAAAGAGAATTACAGGCAATAAAACTGTGCCAAAATCGGACTTATCTCTGTTACTGCCACTGTACATGCGTATAACTGAAAAACCTTAAGCAACAAATAACAAACAATTCACTGAACGATGTTAAACAACGCACGAAACAAAAGACTGTCGAATTTTGATTGAAAAAAAGACTATCGACTTTTGAAAAACGCGAACAGTCAACGAAACCATAATAAATTTGAAAGCGATTAAAAGCCCTTGGAATAATAAACGACGATCGATCAACTTTCTTCCCAATCATGATTGAGTTTGCACAATTTTTAAAAATAAAAGACTGCTGACTTTCAAATAAAGAGCGACGTGATCCGTATTAGTTCAACAATGTTCCAAGAGATGATCGTCGTTTGTTATTTAAGAATCTCTTAAATAACAAACGACGATCATCTCTTTGAACATTGTTGAACAACACGGATCACGTCGTCGCTTTTTATTTGAAAGGCGACGATCATTTCTTTGAACATTGTTGAACAACGCGGATCATATTTCTAAAACTACCAAATCAAAAAAAAAGAACAACAAATGATCATCAAAAACAAATTGCATTTGAAAAAGTTTGCGAACTGTATAATTGAACTCCTAGGTAACAAACGACGTTCATCTCTTTGAATATTATTGAACAACGCGGTTCATGTTTCTAAAACAAGCAATTCTAAAAAAATAAAAATAAATGATAATCGAAAACAAAATAAATTTAAAATAATTATTTCAAAAAAAAATTACAAATTCTAATTGGACTCCGACCCTTAAACAACAAAATGACAATCGACTTTTTGAACTTGGTTGAACTATGTACAACGTTGTTGAACAAGCGTGAAACAAAAGACCGTCGACTTTTGGAGAGCATGAACAGCGATTGAAAAAAAAAGTGAATTTTAAACGACGACTTTTTGAAAACATTCTGAATTCTTGAATAACAAACGACGATCTCCTTTTTGAACGTTGTTGAACAACGCCAGATCAAATTTTTAAACGTACCAATTTAAAAAAAAAAAAAACAAATGACCATCGACAATAAAATAAATTTGAAACAATTTAGAAAAACAATTACAAATTATAATTGGACTCTTCAATAACAAATGAAGATCAACTTTTTTAATGTCGTTGAACAGTGCGTGACACAAAAGATCGTCGATTTTTGAAAAGCGTGAACGACGATCGAAAACAAAAATTAAATGTGGCGTTCACTGAATTCTTGAACAAAAGACGATCAACTTTTTGATCAAGCTTGAGAAAAGCGTCTAATCATGTTTGGTTTGAACAACTTTTAAAAATAAAAGCGCCGTTCAATAATGTTCGAAGAGATGACCGTCGTTTGTTTTTTGGGGGATCTCTTAAATAACAAACGACGATCATTGAACATTTGAACGCCGATCGTGTTTTTGAAACTACTAATTCTTAAAAGAACAAATGATCATCGAAAACAAAATAAATGTGACATAATAATTTAGAAAAAAAACTTACACATTCTAATTGGATACTTAAACAAATGACGATCAATTTTTTGAAAACGGTAGGTGGAACAAAAGACCGTCGATTTTTGGAAAACACGAACACAACTTGAGAACAAAGTAAATTTGAAAAAGAAAAAAACTTTTGAAAACAAACGACGGTCAAAATTCTAATCATCTCCAAACAAATGCTAACATTTTTTTTAATAAAGTCAATTTTCAAATAAAAAGCGACAGTCGAAAACAAAATAAGTCTTGAAACAAAATGTCAAATAAGTTGAATTTTTGTTCAAAAGAAGTTCTTGGATAACAAACGACTAATTGGACTCTTAAATAAAAGACGATCATCTCCTTGAACACCGTTGCACAACGCAGATCATGTTTTTAAAAACATCAATTCAAAAAACAAAAACAAATGACGATCAACTCTTTGAACGTTGCTGAACAAAGTGTGAAACAAAAGACTGTCGATTTTCGAAAAGAGCGAACGACAATCGAAAGCAAAAATAAGAAAAACAAACCTAGTTTGAAAGAAAATTGAGGTGTGACGTTCACTGAACTCTTCAACAACAGAAAACGATCAACTTTCAAAACAAAAAACGATAACCGAAAATATGTCATGAAATTTCTGTTCTAATTGGACTCTTAGATAACAAACGACGATCATCTCTTTGAACATCGTCGAACAACGCCGGATATTTATCAATTAAAAACAAACAAATGAACACCGTTTATAATTTTTTTTTTAGATTGATTATTTTAAAAATATGATTCGCGCTGTTCAATAATGTTCAAAGAGATTAACGTCGTTAGTTACTTAAGAGTCCAATTAGAATTAACGCTGTTCAACAATATTCAGAAATAAGATCGGCGTTTGTTATTTAAGAGTCTCTTAAATAACAAACGACGATCATCTCATTGAACATTGTTGTACAACGCGGATCACTCCTGAATAATAAATGACAATCATCTCTTTGAACATTACTGAACAATGCCAGGTACCTAACAATTAAATAAAAAACAAATAATCACCGAAACAAAACAAATTTGAAAGTATAAAAAAATACAAATTATAATTGGACCTTAAAAAACAAATGAATTTGTTGAACAACGGGTGACCATCGATTTTTGAAGAGTATAAGAATACAAACAAAATCAATTTGGAAAAAAATGGGGCGCAACGTTCAACGTTGAACAACAAGAGACTTTGTTATCATGTTTGAACAAAGCGCGCTCGCATTTTCCGGCGCTCAAAGAAATCGATGAATTATTGAACAGAAATTTTCATTGGATTTTTAAATATCAGGTGGTGACCAACTTTTTGAACATTATGACTGTCGCCGAAAACGGCAAAAACAAAATAAATTTTTAAAAAGAGCGAACGACTATCGAAAACAAATGCGACAAGAACAAAATTAATTTAAAACAAATGTGGCGTTCACTGAATTCTTGAACAACAAAAGACGATCAACGTTTGGATCAAGCTTGAGGAGGGCGTGTTCGTCGCCAACTTTCAAATAAAAAGCGACAATCGAAAACAAAATTAGTTTGGAACTAAACGTCTTGTAAGACGAGTTTCTGTTCAACAGAAATAACAAACGAGGATCACCTCTTTGAACATTGTTGAGGATGTTTTAAAGACTTCAAATTCTAAAACAAAACATCACAAATGATCATCGAAAATAAAATAAATTTCATTTAATAAAAAAAATGGCGATCAACTCTGAACAACGCATGAGACAAAAAAGACCGTCGATTTTTGTAAAGACTAAGCGACAATCGAAACGAAGAATAACAAAAACGAACTAAATTTGAAACAAAAATGACGTGTGACGTTCACTGAATTCTTGAACAACAGAAAGCAATCAACTTTCTGATCACGCTTGAGTAGAGCGAGATGACCGACGTTTGTTTCTGTTCAACAGAAATTCTAACTATAGCCCTAAATAATAAACGAAAATCATCTATTTGAACATTACTGAACAACGCGGATTATATTTGTTGATTTCATTTGATTTGATTTGAAAGAAAAATGACGTGTGACGTTCACTGAATTCTTGAACAGAAAGCAGTCAACTTTCTGATCAAGCTTGAGCAGAGCGTGTTGTATTTTTTTTTTATATACAAAAGACTGCTGCCGACTTTTAAATAAAACACGACATTCCAAAATACGTTTAAAAAAATTGTCATTAAATTTCTGTTCAAAAGCTTGAACAGAAATTCTAATCGGACTCTTAAATAACAAACGACAATCATCTCTTTGAACATCGTTGAACAACGGGTAACTATCAATTAAAAAAAAAAACATCAAAAACAAAACAAAATTGAAAGAATAAAAAATACAAACTATAATTGGATCCTACGCTACAAATGAACGTCGTTGAACAACGCGTGAAACAAAAGACTATCGATTTTTGAAAAGAGCGAACGACGATCCAAAGCAAAAATAAAAAAAAACAAAAAGAAATTTGAAAAAAAAATGGCTCGCGACGTTCACTGAATTCTTGAACGACAAAAGACAGTCTCTTTGAACAACGCGGATCGTATTTTTTAAACTACCAATTCTAAAACAAAACAGCAACAAATAAAAGATCATCGAAAAGAAAATAAATTTAATTTAGATTGAACAGAAATTACGACGATCATGTCTTTGAACATTGTTGAACAGTAAGGATCGAGCATGTTTTCAGCTGTGACGTCACAGCAAAAGTGAACTACCAAAACTACAAAAATTAAAAAAAAACAAATTATCATCGAAAACTAAATTAATTAGAAATATTTAAAAAAAAAATCACAAATCTTAATTGAACGACAAACGACAATCAACTTTTTGAACGTTGTTGAACATTATACCTTCACTACGACGTCACAGCTGAAAACATTGGCTACTTAAAGGCTGGAACTGAATATTTATGTAGATGGCACTGCTCGGAATGTCTGGTTTTCAATTGTTTTGAAGTGATCACCCCTTCTCCATTTTTATTTTTAAACGCACGATACGTTTTTTTATATCTAGATTCTATTATAGAGGGTGATTGTAAACGTAAGCAATTTTTTTGAAAATGGATTTTTTTAAACAAAGGTCTCGCGTTATTTAAAAATATCTTTGATGACGTTTCATAAAACAACTGAACATCTTCGACGATTTCATCGATTGTCATCACATGTTTTGGCGACACTGGCATTGACATCTCTTATTAATCTTCTTTTGTATTTTAATTTTTGTTAATTAATTAATAATTTCGATTTTGTATGAAAATCAACACTATCATTATTATTATATTTTTTAATTTTTTTTTTATTTTTGATTTCATTGTAAAGTTTGCTTGCTTTTGATTGGCGCCACATATATTTGTCGTTTCATAAAACATTTTCGATGTTTTCCGATAAATTTTCATATACACATTATATTTACCATGAAATAAACAATAAACAACAGTAGTCGAACTCGTAGAAACCATCGAAAATTTATTAAATTACAGAGAAAGAAGAAATCAATACGATTAAAGTTCAATATGACTCTGTATATGACACTTAAATTATAATAGACAGCAATACATCCAACAGAGAGAAAGCATGACAGACAGGCAATTACTTTTCCCCCGTCAAATTCCCCAAGCTCCTGGAATTTATCGGGTGGTGGAGGGACGAGGAGGGGGAGGGGAGCCGTAACCGACTTGATATTCCTTTTCCTTGGGCATTCACCTTACAAACTGGGGAAATTTGGAAAACCCAACCCAATCCAATAGAGAGAAAGCACGAAAGACAGGCAAATACGTTTCCCCCCACAAATTCCCCAAGCTTCTGGAGCTTGTAAGTTGGGGGAGGGGGCTGTAACCGATTTGATATTCTTTTTCCTTGGGCATTCGCCTTATAAACTGGGGAAATTCAGAAAACCCAACCCAATCCAACAGAGAGAAAGCATGAGATGCAGACAATTACGTTTTCCCCCACAAATTCCCCAAGCTCTTGGAGCTTGTAAGGTGGGGGAGGGGGCTGTGAGAGACTTGATATTCTTTTTCTTTGGGCTTTCGCCTTACAAACTGGGGAAAGGCAAAAAACCCAACCCAATCCAACAGAGAGACAGGCAATTACGTTTTCCCCCACAAATTCCCCAAGCTCCTGGAGCTTGTAAGGTGGGGGAGGGGGTTGTGAGAGACTTAATATTCTTTTTCTTTGGGGTTTCGCCTTACAAACTGGGGAAAGGCAAAAAACCCAACCCAATCCAACAGAGAGACAGGCAATTACGTTTTCCCCCACAAATTCCCCAAGCTCCTGGAGCTTGTAAGGTGGGGGAGGGGGTTGTGACCGACTTGATATTCTTTTTCCTTGGACTTTCACCTTACAAACTGGGGAAAGGCAGAAAACCCAACCCAATCCAACAGAGAGAAAGCATGAGAGACAGGCAATTACGTTTTCCCCCACAAATTCCCCAAGCTCCTGGAGCTTGTAAGGTGGGGGAGGCGGCTGTATAGAAAAAAAAACATATAAATCAAAAAAGAGTAAAGTTTAGTAACACCATATACATTGTATTCGAGACGAAATAAACAATAACCCAACCCAACACACGGAGACTACAAGTTACTGGAAATGTATTAAATTACAGAAGAAAGCAATAAAAAAATTATTAATGTTCAGTATGACGCTGTATATAACAAATAAAGAGAAAGGATGACAGACAAGCACTTGTGTACCCAAAATGAATTATACATTTTATTTAGAAAGGGAATTCTGACATCAAGAAATAGGTACAGTTTAGTAACACCCTATACATTACATTCACGACGAAGTAAACAATAAACAATAATATATGCAATACGTGGAGGCTACAGGTTACCGAAAATTAATTAAATTACAGCGAAAGTAGCAATAAAAAATTATTAGAGTTCAGTATAGTAATAAAAAATTATTAGAGTTCAGTATGGCCCTATATATGACGTTTAAAATAAAATATAATAGAGAGCAGCAAATTTAAAGCAATTATAAAATAGATTCTATTTTATTTTTTTGTAAAAAAGAGAAATCTTGGCTATACAGTATGTCCATCCTATTGATTGTCAGTAATATTCCCATTTAAACAAAACTGTACTCCCTACAACACCGGAGGATGTTATTTTGGACAACTGTATTTTAAAAACTGTCCAGATAATTGACGTTATGACCCCCCCAGAACTCGATAAAATATCCGTGACGTTTTATTTTGATTCGCCACTGACCTATTTTTTTTTTACCCGGACATTCGAAAATAGCAGCCGGTCCTCACGTGCTTATCAAAGAAAGTCACGTTTTACCATCGACCTTTTGCACTCTCCGCCTAATCGCAAGACTTGTTTGTGGTCTTTCCGGCGACACACGAAATTCTCGAAATTTGCAGCAACAAGCATGCAAATTCTGATAATTATTGTTGTTGCGCATTTTAAAGCGGAATAACATCAACAACAAAACAATTTTGCACTTTTTTGACCCCAATGCGAAAATCCCCAGGGATGGCCCTCGTTGTTGTTGCGCAATATTTATTTGGGAAATGTAGGTCGTCATCTCGCATTGCCTGGAACTACTGGAGGAGATCAGTTCTGGTCGTCTGGGGACTTGGTGTCGTATTGATTTTCCAGCGTTCCAAGGGCAAGGCCACCTCGTGGTCTTGTTTATTTATGTACCCGCAGTTGGCGAATTTCATCGGAAAAATCACCTTATAAATACATAATTGAGTTTTGTTTTCCTCATTATAAAACCAAGTATGTTACATGTATAAATGAATTCAGCGAACCGGAAACAATGAGTTGTTTGGTCGAAGATTACAGGAATTGAACAAGAAAAATAAACCGTGAAAATTCACGCGAAAACCCCACGCCCAGAAGATGTTTATGTACCAATAAATGGAAGAAGAAAATTAAAACAGATAATAAAAAATACATATACTATTTAAAAGCCTTTTTCAAACATGAAAGACAAACAAATTGCCGTTTCTAAGTAGCTCTAATTGTATTATCATACCTTTGACGGCGCTATCTCTAAAATTTATACTAGTTCTAGAATATACAGACAGTTCATAAAAGATCGAGAGGCGTTGGAAATTAGCGCGCATTTACATCAGTCATTTTCATTTCAGAAGGTTGGCATTTCTACCACGCAATTCTTTTAGATACAATTTCAATATTTACACATCAAGTTCTTTCTTTTTGTCGTTCTCTTTTAATTTGTTTTTGTTCCCCTTATTCATTATATATATTGTTGTATATGGGTGTTCGGCCGTTCAGTGACATAGTGTTGCCAGAGGATCAAAATTGAAGTCATTAGATTGGCCGAAAAAGTCACCGGTTACTAACCGAAACGCTTCAGTTTTTTTTGTGCTCATTGTAATTTGTTTAAAGTTTTGACGTTACTGAAGCTTCACTAGATTAATAAACTAAAAAAAAAATTAAAATAATGGTAACTAAAAAACTGAATTTGAACTGCAACAAAAATAATAATAATAACTGAAAACAATCAAATTAAAAAATAATAATAATAAGGAAAACAAAAGACAATCGACTTTACAACATAATTTAACAGATTGACAGAGTTATAAAAAAAACAAAATGAAAAGAATGATGGCAAAACAATTTGAAAAGACAAATAAAATATAATATAAATTGAAACAAAAAAAAAAACAAAAGACAATCGATTTTACAACATATATTAACAGATTAACAAAAAAAGAACAATTTTAAAAGAATGGTGACAAAACAAGAAAACAAAGTAATAATAATAATTGAAAAATAAGCAAATTAAAGAAAAATAATGAAAACAAAAGACAGTCGATTTTAACATTTTTTAACACATTTTAATAGACTAACAAAAAAAAAACAATTTTACGACACAATTCAACAGATTTAGAAAATAAAGAAAACAATTTGAAAAGAATTTTAAAAGAATGATGACAAAATAAAGAAAACAAAAGACAATCGATTTTAACATTTCTTAACACATTTTAACAGACTAACAAAAAAAAACAATATTACGACCAATTTAACAGATTTAGAACATTAGCAAAACAATTTGAAAAGAATTTTAAAAGAATGATGACAAAGTAAAGAAAACAAAAGACAATAGATTTTAACATTTTTTAACGGATTAACAAAAGAAAAAACAATTTTACAACACAATTTAATAGGTTTTAATAAAGAAAACAATTTAAAAAGAACAGTAGCAAAACAAATAAAATAATATAAACTGAAAAATAAGCAAATAAAAAAAATAATAAAAACAAAAGACAATTGATTTCACAAGACACTTTTAATAGATTAACAAATTAAAAAAAAAAAAACGATTTGAAAAGAATGGTGACAAACTAAAGAAAAAAATATAATAATTGAAAAATAAGCAAATTGAAGAAAAATAATGGAAACAAAAGGCGATCAATTTTAACACTGTTTAACACATTTCAATAGATAAAAAAACAATTTTACAACACAATTTAACAGATTCAGAAAATAAAAAAAACAATTTAAAAAGAATGATGGCACAACAAATAATAAAATAATAAAAATTGAAAAAAATCAAATTAAAAAAGAAATAAAAACAAAAGACAATCGATTTTACAACACATTTTAGCAGATTAACAAAAAAAATAATTTTAAAAGAAGGGTGACAAAGTAAAGAAAACAAATTCGTTCCGGGGAACATTTTTTTAGGGAGCTTCGTACCAAAATTATAATAATTGAAAAATAATAAAATTTTAAAAAATAATGAAAACAAAAGACAATCGATTTTAACACTGTTTAACACATTTTAATAGATTTTAATAAAGAAAACAGTTTAAAAAGGATAGTAGCAAAACAAATAAAATAAAATAATATAAATTGAAAAATAAGCAAATAAAAAATAATAATAAAAACAAAAGACAACAGATTTTACAACACATTTTAACAGATTAACAAAATTAAAAAAAAAAATATTTGAAAAGAATGGTGGTAAAACAAAGAAAACAATAAAAATTGAAAAAAAAACAAATTAAAAAAAATAAAAACAAAAGACAATAAATTTTACAACTCATTTCTTAACAGATTTAAAAAAAACAATTTTAAAAGAACGGTGACAGAACAAAGAAAACAAAATAATAATAATTGCAAAATAAGCAAATTAAAGAAAAATAATGAAAACAAGAGACAATCGATTTTAACATTGTTTAACACATTTTAATAGATTAACAGCAAAACAAATAAAAGAAAATAATATAAATTGAAAACTAAGCAAATAAAAAAATAAAATAAAAACAAAAAACAATCGATTTTACAGCACACTTTAATAGATTAATAAATTTAAAAAAAAAACGATTTGAAAAGAATGGTGACAAAATAAAGAAAAGATAATAATTGGACAATAATCAAATTCAAAAAAATTACGAAAACAAAAGACAATCAATTTTACAACGCATTTTCACAGGTTAATAAAATCAAACAAAAAAAGATTGGTGGCAAAAGAAATAAAACAAATTAATAAAAATTGAAAAAAAAAAAACAAATAAAAACGAAAGACAATCGATTTTACAACACATTTTAAGAGATTAACAAAAAAAAAAACAATTTTCAAAGAAGGGTGACAAAATAAAGAAAACAAAATTATAATCATTCAGAAATAAGCAAATTAAATAAAAATAATGAAATCAAAAGACAATTTAATAGATTAACAAAATTTAAAAAAAAAACAATTTGAAAAGATGGGTGGCAAAACAAATAAAAGAATATTAAAAACTGAAAAATAATCGAATAAAAACAAAATTAAAGAAACAAAAAACAATCGATTTTTACTACAGAATTTAATATGAAGATTAATAAATTTAAAAAAAGAAAACAATTTGACAATAATGGTGACAAAACGAAATAATAAAAATTCAAAAATAATCAAATTCAAAAAATATAATTAAAACAAAACACGATCGATTTTAGATCACAATTTAACAATATAAACGATAAGCGACGTCTTGGGACAATATATTCTTTTATTTTATTTTTCTAATAAAAAAAATACTGTTCTGTGCTTTTCTTTCATATTAAATAAAGGCAACAAAACGAATGAAGGATTACATAATTTAAAAGAATAAAAAAAAAACAATTTGAAAATAATGGCGACAAATCTTGAAAAATATCAAATCAAAAAAATAAAAACAAAAACGAAAGACAACACATAGATTAATAAATAATAATAAAAAAAAAGAATGGGGACAAAATAAAGAAAAAGAAAATAAGTAAAATAATAAAATTGGAGAAAAAAATACAAACAAAATGAAAATTTAAAAAAATTTAAAAATGAAATGAAACCAAAAGCAAATCGATTTTAAAACACAATTAATCGATTAATACATTTATTAAAAAAAAGAACAATTATACGAAATGCTATAAATTTTCTCTTAGTACATACATACAGGGTGATCGAAATTGATCCTATACTACTTTCCGTGAGCTTGATATCAATAATTATATCTATCACATGAAGGTTAGAACGAAAAGCAGCGTCGGACTTGGGGCATGCATAGAAAGTCAAATCCAAACCTAACCTAATTAATAAAGAACATAATTATTGTTTAATCAGATCAGAAATAAACCATTTTTCGTGAACAAACGGCAATGAATTGTCAATAAAATCTTAGGATATCTATTAACTTCCCTAGATCTCGTTGTGTTGCTAACTTCATTTTAATAATTGGATGTAAATATCGATATCGAGCTCGTGGAAAGCAGTATAGAATCAGGACCATCAATTTCGATCTCCCCGTATTTAGATGTTACCAAAAAGCACCAGAAAATACCAGGTAATAAATCAACAACAAAAATCACTAGATCTGATGATAAATCGCCACCTCTGGCAACGCTGCAGTGGCGTCGCCTCTGTTAAAAATATTTGGTACCAACTTTGAAAAATAAACTGCTGAGCGGGAAATTCAAATGCCTTTCAATCTTCTACGAACGCTCTGTAGAATAAGCGATGTAATAGCGGGTAATTAAAACTCGCCAGAAATCGGGAGGTAGATTTTTGTATCTCATCTTGTTTATAAAATGTTGCCAGAAGGCGTCTTTTTTTTTTCTTTCTAACGATAATGAAATTTAAATTTGCCTGTCTACTAATGAGACCGCCTTGATGCTGCATGCTAAAACATTTTCCCAAAAAAAAAATCTAGTTTCGAGCTTTCACTCCTCATCAGCGCCTGCTGCCATCTAGCGGCTGTCAGAATAACAATTTTAATTGGTAATGTATTTTTGGTTCGCCGAAAATTAATTAAGTGTTAATATTGACAGCTGACATTTATCAAATTACTTAACGACTGGTCAACGTTGATTTACAGGTGATATCTATAATAAAAAATCGATAACGCTATTGGCTGACGAAACTCTGATTACTTAACATACCCTGTCCGCATAAAGAACAATTACATTTATTTATTTACAAGTATTTAATTAAAACAAAAGCATTTATATATTTTTTTCTTTGCACGAAAACTCCGTGTGGCTTCAAATTTTTCGTCGGCAGTGTACTTTTGCTTCCATGGATGATAGAGGCAGAGTTTTGTTGAACGCTCGTTACGTAAAGGCGATCCACCAAATATTTTTTTTTATTACTCCCCCCCACGAGCAGAGATTTCAAACCTCGCGTCAGCTTACAAAATTTCAAGATTGCTGTTGCCATGCGTCTTTTTTTTTCCTTCAGAGGCTCGCTCAGACGTGGAACACCACAGTGATTATTCCCGAGACAGATATGGTCTCGTTGCGAGTCAAAGGTTACAAGTACGTTCACCCTCTTTGCTCGATATTGGCCCAGATATGTATTGCTTACGTTCGCGCAGAATTTTGTATTATTTTAATTCATTGTCAGCAGACAGCTATCGCGCCGTTTTATTTGCGTCTTCGAAATTGAAAGATAAGAGGAGGATTTATCGATAGAGTATTTACGCGAATGCGGCAACGCGATATGGGGTGTAAGCAAAATTGGAAAAGGTCAGCAAATTGACTACGATTTTGATCCTAAACAATTTGACGTAAGTCCTGAATTGATTTATTTATTACATCGATAGACCTCGTTCCTCAATACGTCAAACTTGATTGCAACTTTACCTTAATAAAGAAACCGTTTCTCTATTAATTTGTTTGCTTATAACAATAAAAAGCGACGTTGCAATTTACTCTTGACAGCGAACGTCCATGGTCTCCATTATGACAGTTAACCTACAAATTAAAAGTAATCTGCATCTGAATTAAATCGCTCACGTTCTATCGTAGAAACAAAAAGTAAATTCATGCTCTGTAATAATTATAAGCCGTGAAGAAAATAACCGTTGTTTAAATATAAAAATTTCTTGTTTGTGAAAAGTAATCAAACGACACAATACGGAAAACATTGATGGCGTTCTTTTTCCAACGGAAGAGTTAACTTCAATTGAATAGATTCATTGTCGAAAAGGTTTACACGCAAGTTTCAAAGAAATTCCACTAGATGGCGCAATAGTTTAAAACTTACACATCAACTAATGCCATCTGGCGGAATATCAATGTCGTTGCGTACAGAACTCATCACCTTCGATAGATTCATAAAGATTACTGTTAATAAAACCGTTCATCTATTTACAATGAGACTTTTGATGATGAAACCGCTTCCTCTGTATGGCGTCATATTTTAATGTGCCGTCAGCTTGCTTTTTAAATTCTTTTTAATTTATCGGAAACACAAAAAGATAAAATACAGTCGCCTAAGGCAAATAGTTTGATAGCTAACGTCCATGGTAACTATTATGACCAGACTTCGGACATTGGTGTTTGTTATGCCCAGACTTCGGACAATGAACGGGCACTTTTCATTGGTCCTCGTATAGCGTAACCATGGCAACGCTCCGAAATGTCCGAATTCTGATTATGACAGTTAACCTACAAATTAGCAGTAATCCGCATCTATTTATTGACTTTCATTCTACCTTAAAAAAAAAATCATGTTCCGCAATATAAGCTATGGAGAAGATAATCGTTGTTTAAATGTTAAAAACAAAATCCTACGACGAAAAAGATGGACACGAAACAAAGTGCGGTTTGTTCGAAAATTAAGACTGACGAGAAAACAAAAGACGGATTGTTCGAAAATGCAGACTGATGTGAAAACGAGAACTCTTAAAAGAAGGAAAAAAAAAACTGAAACGAACAACGTGGAAATACGAAAACACAAAAAACAAACGATTCCTGAGAACAAAACAAAAGAAAATAGAATAGAAAGAAGCAAAAAGTTTACTTGAATTTCTTTTGTAATTCTTTACTTCTTAAAAGAAACAAAAAAAAAAATGAAACGCAAAGAAACGAATGAAAGCTTGATTTATTTTTTATTTTCAAATATTCTTACCCACAAAAAAAAACAATGAAATACAAAGAAACAAATGAAGGTTCTATTTTCGAAAGCTTCGCGCCGGAAATCGTTGATTTTTCATTTATTTTTTTGTTGTTTAAAAAAAAATCAAAAAAAAATAAAACAAATGAAAGGTCGATTTATTTGATTTTCAAAAGCTTCCCGTCGGAAATTCTCGATTTTTCATTTGTTACTTGTTACTTATTTGTTACTTTACATAAAGAACAAGAAACGAAGAAATGTAAAAAATAAACAAATGAAAGTTCGATTTTCAAAAGCTTCTCGTCGGTAATCGTCGATTATTTGTTCATACAAAAAGAAACAAAAAATAATAAACGCAAAGAAATAAATGAAAGTTCGATTTTCAAAAGCCATTCGTCGGAAATCGTCGAGTTTTCTTTTATTTTTGTTGTTCACAAAAAAAAAAAACAAAAACAATAATGAAATTATGTACAAAGAAAGAAATGAAAGTTAGCGCCGAAAATCGTCCATTCTTCATTTATTTTCGTTGTTTACAAAAAGAAACAAAAAACAATGATGAAATGCAAAAAAAAAACAAATGAAAGTTCGATTTTCAAAAGCTTCTCATCGTAAATCGTAGATTTTTTTGTTCACATAAAAAAAACAAAAAATAAACGCAAAGAAACAAAAGAAAATTCGATTTTCAAAAGCTTCTCGTGGGAAATCGTAGATTTTTCTTTTATTTTTGTTGTTCACAAAGAAACAAAAAACAAATGAAATGAAATTATGTACAAAGAAACAAATGAAAGTTAGCGCCGAAAATCGTCTAATTTTCTTTTATTTTTGTTGTTTACAAAAAGAAACAAAAAACAATGATGAAATTATGTGCAAAGAAACAAATGAAAGTTCACACCGGAAATCGATTTTTCATTTATTTTTGTTGTTTACAAAAAAAAAAACAAAAAACACAAAAAAAATAATGAAGAAATGCAAAAAAAAAACAATTGAAAGTTCGATTTTCAAAAGCTTTGCGTCGGAAATTGTCGATTTTTCATTTGTTACTTGTGTTGTTTACAAAAAGAAACGAAAAATGATAAACGTAAAAAAAAAACAAATGAAAGTTCGATTTTCAAACGCTTCTCGTCGGAAATTGTCGATTTTTCATTTGTTATTTGTGTTGTTTACAAAAAGAAACAAGAAACGAAGAAATGTAAAAAAAAATTAAAGTTCGATTTCCAAAAGCTTCTCATCAGAAATCGTCGATTTTTGTTCAAAAAGAAACAAAAAATAATAAACGCAAAGAGACAAAAGAAAGTTCGATTTTCAAAGGCTTCTCGTCGACACTCGTCGATTTTTCTTTTATTACTTGTGTTGTTTACAAAAAGAAACAAAATCGAAGAAATGTAAAAAAAAATTAAAGTTCGGAAATCGTCGATTTTTCTTTATTTTTGTTGTTCACAAAAAGAAACAAAAAACAACGATGATATTATGTGCAAAGAAACAAATGAACGTTCACGCCGGAAATCGATTTTTCACTTATTTTTGTTGTTTACAAAAAAAAAAACACAATGATGAAATGCAAAAAAAAACACAAATGAAAGTTCGATTTTCAAAAGCTTGCGTCGGAAATTGTCGATTTTTCATTTGTTATTTTTGTTATTTACAAAAAGAAACAAAAAACAATGATGAAATGCAAAAAAAATGAAAGTGTGATTTTCAAAGGCTTTCGCGTCGGAAATTATCATTTTTCATTTGTTACTTGTGTTGTTTACAAAAAGAAACAAAAAATGATAAAATGTAAAAAAAAAACAAAAGAAAGTTCGATTTTCAAAAGCTTCTCGACTTAAATCGTAGATTTTTTTGTTCACATAAAAGGAAACAAAAAATAATAAACGCTAATAAACAAATGAAAATTCGATTTTCAAAAGCTTCTCGTCGGAAATCGTAGATTTTTTTGTTCACACAAAAAGAAACAAAAATAAACAACTCAAAGAAACAAACGAAAGTTCGATTTTGAAAAGATTCTGATCGGAAATAGTCGATTTTTAAATTGTTCGTTGTTAAATGTACCGAGTGATTTTAAATTTTTTTTGTCAACTCTTGTCCTGGAATTTGAACGCCATGTCTTAGCTTTACTGTAAAACAGTATCAAGGTGTCTAATGACGTGCTTTTCACTTAAGCTAAGACATGTCGTCTAGAATTCATGGCAAGAATTGATAAAAAATTAAAGAAATCAATTGGTATTAAGAAGTACATCTTCCATTTGTTTTTTTGCCCGACACTATTCGCGTAGGCGTTTTTTTTTTGACTCAGCCTGTATATACAGGTGGGCCAACGGTACGTAAACGGAAACTGTGGCGTTACTGCTGAATATTTTTAAAATATGCGTATGCATTAATCTAAAATTTGTATTTTTTTTAATTGGAACAATGTATAGGGTGATATTCAACATGTGCGGTTAAATAGTACACTCTATGCCTATGTTCATATGAACTTTTTTAATGTAAATTACTAGGAGAATAGGCCCTTAAAGTTTTTCGCACATATTGAGAATCACCCTGTACATTACTACACGATTAAATAGCTCGTGTCGAGTGGATGCAAATAATATAATTCATTTTATTTTTAGAAGAGATCCTTTTTATATCAAAACCAAAGCAAAATAAAACTAAAAATAAAAAAATAATAGACACGCTGCGGTTGCTGGTGGCACTTAAAAGTAGTAACATTGAAATTCGTCCTGCGAATTTCATTGTTTCAAGAACGAGTTCTTGTTGCATAACAGAGCAAAAAAGCGATAGGATTATTTATGAGTCACGTTCGCCGAATGGCCGCAAAAAAATATAGGCGCTGCCATATCGTTCAAAGACTTTGTTAGATAATAACGTGACCTTGTAAACAATATATATGCCGGCATCCGAGCCGGTTTATCTGCGGAATGGCATTACGGCGACCTTATCATCACAAGAATGTAATTTTAAGACAAATATGAATGTGTGCGTATGCAACAGCAGCACACTGGACGAAGTTTGCCCTGCAGGCATATATTTAGGATGTTTGTTGATAAGTACAACAAACAAGCCATTTCAAAATTAAACTTAACTCGGTGAGTAACAATGAGAAGAATTCTCACTTATTTTGTAATAACTGAAAACGCGCTCGCGTGTTTTACGAATCATTTTAATCCCAGATAAAAAAAAAACCGGGTTACACCCAAATTGTGTGGCGAGATGTGCTAACGAAATATGTTTGGATTTACACTGATAAGATCAGTGATTAAAAACCGTAAAGAAAAAAAATTGAAAACAATGCTACGAAATTTGGGTCATGTCTTTGTTTCCCTCCTTCAAGCACTGGGTTGAAAATAGCGCTAATTCTTTTTTTAATTATAAGCAACGCCATCTATCGTTGATGATGTAATATTTTCGGTGTTATTTAAAGAATTCACATTCCAAACGAAACACAAAAAAACAAGAATTAACACAAAAACGAAATCTAATTATATAGGGTGTCTCGAAACGCAGTCTCACCACACCAACTACGTAACTGGAAATTCAAACTCTAAAAAAAAAAAAAAAAACTCTAACAAAGTTTCGTCCTAAGCAATCCGTCTCTGAGATACGATATGTTTAATTTTATTTTTACAATTTTTAAACTTCACTTTAAACGTCACCTCTCCATTCCATCCAAATAATAACACGTTCTTAGGGTACTTGTACTGGTTGAAATATTTAAATAAATAAATTCCAGACGTTTTTTAAAGTCAATAAAAAAAATTGAAATCACATTCTCTTTTAAAACGAACTAGAAAATGTTTAGGAAATAACGGGGGCCTTTTTGAGGTGAAGTTTAAAAATTGTAGAACCAAAAATTAAACACTTGCGTTTATAAAACGGACTGCTTTATAACGAAACTTCATTCGAGTTTCTTATTTAGTTCGAATTGTTTGTCACTCAGGTGATGTGGTGACGTTACGTCACGGGACAACCTGTATAATTAGTATCGCCCAGTTTTCTTTTTTGTTTGTTTTCGGCTTTACATGTCATGGCATTTGTTTCTGACAGCCAGAAGGAATTTCTCTCATTTGGAACGCGAAATCTAAATAAAATTGATGAAATGCAAGAACGATTTATAAGCAGCGCCATCTAGCGAAGAAAACGGCTCCAAACGTTTTCTGAGAAAGTCGGTTCGCTATTTCTTGTCACAATTCCGTATGAAACATCCGATTGCGATGTTGCCAGATTTTACTCTGCAATCGCAAAAGAGCTGCAGTGTTGCCAACTTAAAAATCATCAAACTTTGTGAGTATCTTTTCTCTCGTATAAAATAAAACTTTCACAGGAAATAAATTTGCACTAAAATATTTTCTTTTTGGAAGATTTGTACTGTCTGTCACTCTCTTTTTCTGTCTCTCTCTCTTTGTCCCTGTCTCTCTATCTCTGTCTTTATCTCACCCTGTCTGCCTCCGTCTCTATCTCTCTCTTTCTCTGTACCTCCCTCTCTGTCTCTGTCTTTTTCTTTTTGTCTCTCCCTCTATCTGTCTGTCTCTCTCTCTAACCGTCTCTTTTTCTGCCTGTCTCTGTCCCTCTACCTATCTCTGTTTCTCTGCTTATCCCTGTCTCTCTGCCTATCTCTGTCTCACTGTCTGTCTCTCTCTTTATCTGTCTGTCTCTCTCTCTCTCTCTACCCGTCTCTGTTTCTCTGCCTGTCTCCGTCCCCCTGCCTGTCTCTGTCTCTCTATTTATCTCTGTCTCTCTGCCTATCTCTCACTCTCTCTGTATTTGTGGCTCTATATAGGTCACTCTGTATCTGTCGTTCTCTACCTGTCGCTCTGTATCTGTCTTAATTTACCCTTAATTTCCGCAAAAGTTTTTTACGGAAAGGTTTTTAAATTGACAATCTTTTACACTTCTAAAAAAAAAAAAAAACATCTAAAATGTATACCGGGTGTGCAAAAAAAAAAAAATTGCGACCGTCGATGTGTATAAAACCGTAATACCTAGAGCTTCGAAATAAATATAAAATATAAATCGAAAATAATGGATAGATTTTATTTTTTTATAATACCTGTCAGTGTCAAAATTCTCTCCGACTCTCTCTCTCTCTCCCTCTTTATAAGAAAATAAATTTCAATCTTTATTAAACTCTATTTATATAAATATTAAACTAATATTTGTTTTTAATAGAAAGCTTTCGTAAAATGGAGAAAAAAGTGCAATTTTTGTTTTTCTCTTAATGGAACATCCTGTACATCGTGCGGCAAAATGGAAGATATTCGGTCGAGCGCTTCGTGAGATATTTCAATTTAAAATAAATTAATACAGTAAAGCTCCTCCGATGATTCGAACTAGTGAAAAATCCGGACTATTGGGACCCCTTCGAAATTGGGACATACAAACAAACAAAAGACAAAACGTAACAGGACAGTTTATGTGCGGTTATAGCGAGAAGTGCGTAACGAAACGTGAAATAGTTCGGATTACGGATTCATTAGTGTGTCCGGATTAAGGGATACATAATATAAAAATTCACCTTTCATTTCTGACCGGATTACAGGAAAGTCCGGATTACCGCGAGTCCGGATTATCGAAGTTCTAATGTATTGAAAATATCAAGGCGTTGTACAAAAAAATTCTTTATTATTGATTCCTTTCTTAAAGTCTAGAATTATATAAATCTATATTTGTTTTTGAAATCAGGAGACGATTATCTTTCAATATATTGAACAATATACAGGATATTTCATAAAAAATTATATGTGAACTTTTTTGGTCAATTTTTACTTTAACCACTTTACCGCTTTTTCACATTTTTTTTGTGTACTTTTTTTAATCTCGATTATGATCTTGAGGTCGGTGCATATTTTTTGTGATGTGATCTTGAAACAAGATTTTTGTTTTACATTACAATGCCATCACATATTAATTTTTGAAATCAGGAAACGATTATCTTGCATTATAACAATATACAGGGTATTTCATAAAAAAAAATGCATTTGGTTCTCCATTTTACGATGCGTTTTTGTTTCTTGTGGTAACCACCTGTAACTACTTGTCGCTTTTTCACAACTTTTTTGTGTAATTTTTTTTTAATCGCGATTTTGACCTTGAGGTCGGTGCATATTTTTTTATATGTGACCTTGAAATGAGATTTTTGTTTTACATTAAAATGCCATTATATATTTGTTTTTGGAAACAGGAAATGATTATCTTTCGTTATACTGAACAATATACAGGGTATTTTCTAAAAAAAAAAATGCATTTGGTTTTCCACTTTACAATGCGCTTTTGTTTCTTGTGATAGCCATCCGCATATGAACTTTTTTGGTCAATTTTTACTTTAACTATTTTGTCGCTTTTTCACAAATTTGTGTATATTTTTTTTTAGTCGCGATTGTGACCTTGAGGTAAGTGCATATTTTTTTGAAATGTGACCTTGAAATATGATTTTTGTTTTACATTAAAATGCCATCATATATTCGTTTTTGGAAACGGGAAATGATTATCTTTCATTATACTGAACAATATACAGGGTTTTTCATAAAAAAATTGCATTTGGTTCTCCAATTTACGATCCGCTTTTGTTTTTTGTGAACTTTTTTCTCAATTTTTACTTTAACTACTTTGTCGCTTTTACACAAATTTTTTGTGTAATTTTTTTTAATCGCGTTTATGACCTTGAGGTAAGTGCGTAATTTTTTGAGGTGTGACCTTGAAATGAAATTTTTGTTTTACATTAAGATTCCATCATATATACGTTTTTGGAAACAGAAAATCATTATCTTTCGTTATACTGAACAACATACAGGGTATTTCATAAAAAAAATTGCATTTGGTTCTCCACTTTACGATACGCTTTTGTTTCTTATGATAGCCACCTGTATGTGAACTTTTTTGGTCAATTTTTACTTTAACCACTTTGTCGCTTTTTCACAATTTTTTTGTATAATTTTTTTTAATCGTGATTATGATCTTGAGGTAGGTGCATATTTTTTTTTAGATGTGACCTTGAAACAAGATTTTTGTTTTACATTAAAATGTCAAGTCACATTTGTAAAGTTGCGGTCAATAAAAGTGACTCGGTCTTTTTTTATATTGTAAATTGGCTTTCGATATGTCATTTTTGAAGCTGTCATTTAGTGTCACACAGTATGTAGCATAATCAAAATGTCAATGTGTTTGGTCATTTTTTTTGGCCGCAAGTTCACATACAAAATTTCAAGGTCACATATCTCAAAAATTATACATTTCTACACTATTTCAAGGTCATGCTTTTACGGTCATCTACAAGATATTTAAAGTAAATACACACAAAACGTTTGTAAAAAAAAAATCAATGAGCAGGTAGTTAAAGTAAAAATTTACCTTTATTAGGTTGGTAACTCTGAACTACATTAACGACAGTGAATGTTGTAACGGTAATTGATTAATGGGCCACCTGTATATGAATTCTTTCCCTTTCTAAATGTCAGTATGATAGGTAATTTTTTTGACCGCAAGAAATTTCAAGGTCACATATCTCAAAAATTATGCATTTGTACACTAGTTCAAGGTCATGATTTTACCGTCACCTACAGGATATTTAAAGTAAATCCACGCGAATGTTTGTAAAAAAATCAATAAGCAGGTGGTTAAAGTAAAAATTTATCTTCATTAGGTTGGTAACACTGAACTACATTAACGACAGTGAATGTTGTAACGGTAATTGATTAATGGGCCACCTGTATATGAACTCTTTCCCTTTTTAAATAGTATGCACGAAATTTTGAATTCTAACAAGCAACTACATATTAATATTTATAGACTCACCTAAGTACGTAGGCATCCACATGATCGTTCCGCACGAAACTGATAATTTCACACCTCACAATTTTCAGCAGGCCTTCCAGTTTGCTTCTGAAATGACATTTTTAAATAAATAAAAACGTCAACAACGACATAACCTCCAAATCTATTATTAATCTCATGTCCGGCGGGCTTAAAACGCGAACGCTCGCGTGATGGAAACTCGCCGGCGGCCGACGAGCCGAAACAAAACCAACACCGGCCTTTTTCATTTTGAAAAATGAAAACTCGGCAAAAAATCGATGTCCTCAGCGGCGACGGTCACAGTCTAAACACTCGCCCGAGCCAAGTATAGGTAACCAGCTAAAATGAGAACGTATTTTGCAACAAACCTTGGAATTTTTCTCAAATCCGCGCATTCGCCGTCAGTCTCGTTCATCATGAACCAGATCTCCAGGAGTTTCTCAACCCCTTCGAAGAACTGTACCGCATCACTCATACTGTCATCTGACGCAGCCATACCATTCGGATTTCTGACTGAAATTAAATGAAAATCCAATTTTGCTGGACGCCGGTGTATGATTTTGCGCGCGCATTTATGAGCAGAGCGAATGATCGACTGCAACGCTACGCGCGCGACGTTCGCTAGTTTACAACAGAGCGCCAAATTCAAAATTGTGAACCGTGCAAGACGTAACATTAAATCTCTTTCTTACGTTTGACAATTAAAACTTAATCAATAATTAAGTTAAATTCAAAACGAAACGATGCATATCAATTTCTTTTTTCTTAATAACAATTTATCGGACGCCCTGTAAAATTGATATAAAAGTCGACGTTTCGAGTGTCCTTTCACATTATAATTTTGTGATTGTGATAATTTTCAACGGATAAGAGCGCGCTTTAATTCAAGCGCTTTAAATTTTCTCTTTTCATTAAAAAGAAGCACCTGAATGTAGGCAACATACAATACACGCTTGCATACATGGTTGTCAACAATACTCAAAACTGAATTTATGCATTAATAAATAAAAACCAGTGGCGGATCGTCGGAGTGAGACATTTTTAAAATTACAGAAACAAATTAACAAGAAATTTCAAAAAAAAACATACAACGATTTCTAAATTGATACTTCGTGGCACTGATGACTCCCCCTCCCCCGTACACTTACGTCCTGTATCTTTTGGGCGGTGTTGCACATCAAATCTTCAGATAATTAAAAATTAATTTCTTAATACTCAATGAAAGGAATTTATTTAATTATGTTTTCATATTGCTCGGTTAACAGCAACCGAATTGTGCTGTTGTGAGTTTATTTTTAAAATGTCATTGTACATTCAGGACATCGGCCAATAGATGGCGCTATATCGAGTATCACGTCCTTCAAAAATATAAGTACGCTTTTTTAATTTTGAAATATGTCATATTCTCTGCTCTTCGGCCAAAAAAATTAAAGCAAATCCACCCCCTCTATATTCCACGTTCAATCCAGAAACAAGTTCAGACTCCCGAGAAAATTTTAAGATGCTTTCAACACGTTCATTTGACGCGTTAAACGGAAGATGGCGCTGCGGTTCCGTTACTCAAACCAACCACCGCTTATTGCTTAATTTACTATGCGGATTTGCTTTGCCGTTTTTTGTTGTGTCAACTTCTTGGAGGTTTTCATCTATCTCGGCGTCTGCCAAGAGATGGCGCTGCGATGTTAATCGTGATAGTTACCATTCAATTTTGAACTCTTTTTTATATTCCATTCCACATTCTTTTTTGTTCGTATCAAGATTTATTTCTTCGTCAATTTAATTAATTTGTACATCATAAAAGATATTTCCTTTTTACAATATTTAATAACTTTGTCAAAAGATGTCGCTGTTGTTAGTTGCAAAAAGAAAGCTCTGACAAACCTATGTCCGTGACTCGTATTGAATGTACATCGGCTAATAGATGGGGTCCTTCAAAAATATAAGTATGCTTTTTTTAATTTTGAAATATCTCCTATTCTCTACTCTTCGGAGATAAAATTTCCGGGGACAATTTTAAGATGCTTTCAAATATGTCCCTGCGTTAAACAGAAGATGGCGTTGCGGTTCCGTTACTCAAACCAACCACCGCTTATTGCTTAATTTTCTATGCGGATTTGCTTTGCAGTCTTTTGTTGTGTCAAATTCTCGAAGGTTTTCATCTAACTCGGCGTCTGCCAAGAGATGGCGCTGCGATGTTAATCGTGATGGTTACCATTCGATTTTGAACTCTTTTTTATATTCCACTCCACATTCTTTTTTATTCGTATCTAGATTTATTTCTTCGTGAATTTCATTAATTTTACATCATAAAAGAAATTTCTTTTTCAAATATTTAATAACTCTGTCAAAAGATGTCGCTGTTGTTAGTAGCAAAAAAAAAGAATTCTGGCAAACCTATACGTATGTCCGTGATTCATACCGAATGTACGCTCGTCTCCCATAACTTCTGGTCAACACTGTACATTCAAAATTCTTCAAATTCTTAAATAGCTAAAAAAAAATTCAAAAATTCAAAATAACAAGAATTTGTTTTTGTCAGTATTATTTTCTTGAACGTGTTTAATTGAGATTCGGGCACCTAAAAAACTAATTTTACGTGTTTCGAGCGTCAAATAAGAGATGGCGCTATAGATCAAATTTTGCGCTTCTCAAAAATACGAGTGCTTATTTCTGAAAATTTACAGGTTAGCTACTAATAAAATTTACCGACGAAATTATTAAGAACTAAAAAAAAATGATTTGATTGTTTCGACAACCGAAAGATGGTATTGCAGGAGTCAAGCCAATATTAGGTCTGTTCATTTGTTCTGCATTTTTCTACACTTTTTGCACCAACTGAATCTGAGAGAGCGAGATGTATATAATATAATGTAAGTGGGAGTGAGAAAAGTAGAATAAACGAATTAAAAGTGTAGAAAGTGCAGAACAAACGAACAAACCTATTGGCAGTCGTATTTTATAGTGAGAGGTATTTTTTTTTTGTCTGTAGTAATTGACAATTGACTGTAGATGTCGCTACAGTGCCTTCAATGCAAATATCAATCGCCTTTCTCAAACCATTTTTATTAATTTTTTCTTAAATTGCCTGAATATAATTATCTATTGTACTCACTTACAGGTTATAAAACAATTGACAATCGTTCTTTTCTTGAGGAAGGTAATTTTGTTTGTAGAAATTCTCGATTTACTTCATTATTCTGCCAAAAGATGTCACTGCCTTCCATGCAAATATCGTTCGAATCTTCTTTTCTTAAGTTATTCGACTCATAATTATCCATTTACACTTAACTACTTATAGGTTATAATACAACTGACAATTTTCTTCCTAAAGGTAGTTGGTTTTCTGAAGAAATTTTCGATTTACTTAAAAGATTCTGCCAAGAGATGTCACTGCAGAGCTTTTCAATGCAGGTACCACTTTTAATTAAATCATTCCACTTATAATCTATATGCACTCGCTGGTCATAAACACGAGTCAAAACAAATGACAATCGTACTTTCTTGCGAAAGGTTTTTGTTTTCGGCAGAGATTTTCGACTTAGGCCCGATCTTTCCATCTCCGAATCACCATGGAAACCATTCACTAAAATCAAGTTATTTGCCAAATAACGTTATCGGAAACTTTATCAAGAGGTGGAAAGATCGGACCTTGCTTTAATTATTCTACCAAAAGATGTCGCACCCACCCTTTCAAAGTTTATCAATACATTTTAATCTTTAAATTAACTGAAATATTTTTTAAATTCCATTTTTTTGCACCCTCTGCATATCTTGAAGAGCTGCCACTGATAAAAACATAAAATCAAGTTTTCTTGCCAGATGAAAATTATGAAAATTAACTAAAATTGTGTAACTGGCAATAGAGAAAGTGTTAGGAAAGAGTTTATACATGTATTTCGGCCTTATTGGGCCTCAGCAGAAGTCTGTTAAAAAAATTTGGTTTATTGAAAAATTTAGAAAAACTTACCCCTTTTTTGAATTTCTAAAGTCCCAAAAAACAAGAACAGGAATTAATGATAAAAATATGAAAATCTTTTGCAAAATATACAGGAAGGGATTGCAATGTAAAAACTCTTTCCTAAGTTTCTATGTTGCCAGTTACACAATTTTAGTTAATTTTGATAAAAACATAGTTTGCTTTTAAGTTGAACCCCGCTCCCCCCACATCTCTTTCTGTCTTTAGAAAAATAAAATAAATACTTTACAACTTTTCTGCAACTACCTGAATGTGATGTTTTTTTTGAAAGTGATTCTTTTGTATGTAAACGCCGGGGCGAGTGAGGAGGGGGGGTTCACAAATGGCTGATGTAAGTACATTAGAATTTTAACAACATTTCTAAAATTAAACGTTAAAAGTTAAAGAATTAGAAATTTGTTGCTACTCAGTTTTGATTATTAACTAATTCTGGCGGACCGGGGAAATTCCCAAAACGTTTGCATTTTTCGTTTTTTTTTAACTCTAATTACATGCATGGTTATTAAAAAAATAATAATAACGCTCTCTGTTGAAAAACAAACAAAACATTTTGTTTGTGTTTTGCTACTCTTCTACTGGAAAATTCTAAGTTTTCCGGTTTTGTTCTTGTACCAGCATACGTTTAACAGCGCCATCTGTTGTAGATAAGAGGAACGACTTCATCATGGTATTTCGTTTTTGTTTCACTTCCTGTCCTTATCGAATTTAGCCTCGACCTTATTCTCAATTGATTCAGATTTGTTTTTGGCTTTTCATAGCCACCGTCAGATATTAGTAGCGCCATCTGTTGTAAATCAGAGGAACGATTTCACCAAAGTATCTCATTTTTGTTTCATTCCCTGTCTTTTTCGAATTCAGATTCGAATGATATTAGATGTGTTCGATAGCACTGCACTTTCCTACACTTTTTGCACCAACTGTACTCGAGAGAGTGAGATGTATATAAGTAGTATACCATAAGTAGGAGTGAGAAAAATAGAATAAAAGTGTTAAAAGTGTAGAAAGTGCAGGGCTATGGAACAGACCTTTTGATTGTTTCCGTGGATCGCAGTCAGAAATTAATAGCGCCCTCTGTTGTAGATTAGAGACACGATTTCATTCACTACTTGCGATCAAAATTTCTTCTTCCAAATTATAACTGCGTACAACCTTCTACTCTATTTTCAAATGGTAATAAATTAGAAAATAACTTCTGGATTGACAAGTTCTTAAGTTCATCATTCAAACATGTACTTTTATTCTTCCAAAGAAGTCGAAAATAGAAACATTAAATTAAATAAAATCATCATTCATTCTTACGTTTAAGCTCAAATTTGTACCATCGAATAGTATACAATAGTATACAATTTAATATAAAACTTACAAATATGTTTACAACAGACGAAGTTATCTAAAAGACTTCTTGGAACGCCAGTCCAAGTACTCCTCGAAATCCTCTTCCGTATCGGACATTTCCATATCGCCCGCACTGTTCGCATTTTCATTCACCGAAGACGTAATCTCGACCTTCTTCTTTTCCAAATGGACGACCCTCGACCAGTTCTTCAACTGCTCGTCGATTTCGTCCAACTGTCTCTCGTTGGTCGCTTCCTCTTGGTCTTCCGCTATAATCGCGGCGCTCTCGAAGTTCACCTCCCGTATCTCCCTCTGGAAACGCTCCCATTCCTCTTCCACGGGATCTTTGTATTCCAGGTTTCGGGCTTTCGCATCGAGCTTTGGATCATCGAAGAAACCTTCAGGTAATAACTCGGCGTTCTCATCCGTGTCCATTTTTTCACCTTCCTGTGGATTAGGATTCTTGTGTGATTTGACGGTGTCATCAGGTGTTGTGTCGCTGTCGGGGGGTGTCGAGTTTGAGTCGGAGGTGGTCTTCAGAATGCCTTTGAGTTTTTTATTTGGTTCCTCTGCTTGCGGGCTGGGCGGTCTCTTCGTTGAAGCCGCATTGTTCAGTTTGTCTTTTAACTTCTTCGCCTGTTCGACGTTCTCCCTGTGCTGTTTGGCGTTGACGTGCACGTTCCAAACGTTCTCCGACCTCACCACGGACTTGCAGAGGATGCAAGTCAGTTGGCCTGCTTCGTTATACTTTGCCAGGGGCGACTCTATTTTTTTGGTTAATTTCTGTGTCTTGTTTTTGTGTTCGTTCATGAATTTACGAATTTCCGATTGCGAGAATTTTTTCTTCGCATTTTTGAATGCTGCAGACATGATGATAACAATAACAGTTTGATTTTGACAGATGCTGCGAGGATGTTGAGGTTAATGGCGTTCATAGATATACTATAAGTAGACGCAGCGATCATGTCAACAGTTTCGATTTGATTGTCAATTTCAAAGCTTTTTTCTCACTGTCGATTGTCGTTTGTTTTTGTAGTTTTCAAGTTTTTTTTTTATTATCGATTGTCATCCGTTTCTGACGAATTATAAAAAAATGTAGTGGATTGTTTTGTTTTTTTAAAGTTAATGTTTTTCATGTCGATTGTCATTTGTTTTTGTCGATTTCAAAACTTTTTCCTCACTGTCGATTGTCATTTGTTTTTGCCGTTTTCATTTTTTCTTTCATTGTCGATTCTCGATTGTCGTTTGCTTTTGTAGTTTTAATTTTTTTTTTTTCATTGTCGATTCTCAATTGTCGTTTGTTTTTGTAGTTTTCAAGTCTTTTTTTTATTATCGATTGTCATCCGTTTCTGACGAATTATAAAAAAAATGTAGTGGATTGTTTTGTTTTTTTAAAGTTAAAAATGTTTCGCATGTCGATAGTCATTTGTTTTTGTCGATTTCAAAGCTTTTTTCTCACTGTCGATTGTCATTTGTTTTTGCCGTTTTCATTTCTTTTTTCATTATCGATTCTCGATTGTTGTTTGTTTTTGTAGTTTTCAAGTTTTTTTTTTTCTTATTATCGATTGTCATCCGTTTCTGATGAATTATAAAAAAATGTAGTGGATTGTTTTGTTTTTTAAAGTTAATGTTTTTGTCGATTTCAAAACTTTTTCCTCACTGTCGATTGTCATTTGTTTTTGCCGTTTTCATTTTTTCTTTCACTGTCGATTCTCGATTGTCGTTTGTTTTTGTAGTTTTCAAGTCTTTTTTTTGCATTATCGATTGTCATCCGTTTCTGACGAATTATTAAAAAAAAAAGCAGCGGATTGTTTTGTTTTTTTAAAGTTAAAAATGTTTCGCATGTCGATTGTCATTTGTTTTTGTCGATTTCAAAGCTTTTTTCTCACTGTCGATTGTCATTTGTTTTCGTCGATTTCAAAACTTTTTTTCACTGTCGATTTATGTATTTTTAAAAAAAATTTTAGATTTTTTCTTTTGTTTTGTTTTAAAATTTCATTATTTTTAATTTTTATTATTTTGTTTTCTTACGATTTTTTTTTAAATTTGTTACCTATTCAATTGTTTTGTAAAATCGATTGACTTTTGCTTTTATTTTATTTTTTTAATTTTATTATTTTTCAATTTTTATCATTTCGTTTCCTTTGTTTTGTCAACGTTCTTACAAAATTGTTTTTTCTTTTTTTAAATTTATGAATGTATTAAATTGTGTTGTCACATCGTTGTCGTTTGTTTCTATTTTTTAATTTGATTATTTTTCAATTTTATTGTTTTGTCATTATTCTTTTAAAATTGCTTTTTTAAACATTTATTAGACTACATATTAGTATGTGTTATAAAATCGATAGTCTTTTGTTTTTATTACTTAGAACTTTTTTTATCTTGTCATCATTTTTTCACATTGTCTTTTTTTTGTAATTTATTAATCTATTAAATTCTGTTGTCACATCGTTATCCCTTGTTTGTATTTTTTAATTTGATTATTTTTCAATTTTTATTACTTTGTTTTCCTTGTCTTGTCACCATTTTCTTCACATTGTCTTTTTTTTTGATTATTTGACGGTAAGTGTAGAGCTGTATAGGTCAAATCCTTTTGAAAGGTACCATTGCGACGAAAAAAATGGAAACACCTGTTTTTGTGCTTTGTAATAATGGCTTTTCGAGTCAAACAAATACAAGCAAATTTTACATTGACAAGAGTGCATTTCGAAATTGTAAAATGCTATGCGCAAAATATGAAATTTGAGTTAATTCAAGAAAATATGTCGATCTCTGTCATCGCAATGAAATGTCATTTTGTTATTAAAATCTCGTTCACGTTCACAGTGTCCAAAATATATACAGGGAAATCGAAATTGATTGTCCTGATCCTACACTGCTTTCCATGAGCTTGATATGATGTTTACATCCAATTATTAAAATGAAGTTAGCAACATAGGGAGATCTGGGGATGTTACTAGATATCCTAAGATTTTTTTGACAGTTCATTGGCGTTAATTCACGAAAAATGGTTGATTTCATTGTCATAGCGATCTGATTAAACAATAATTATGTTCTTTATTAATTAGGTTAGGTTTGGATGTAACTTTCATGAACTATGCATGCCACGCTTTTCGTCCTAACCTTCATGTGATAGATGTAATTATTGATATCAAGCTCATGGAAAGTAGTGCAGGATCAGGATAATCAATTTCGATCGCCCTGTATATTAAATTGGTCACTAGATTTATTTTGGTAATTTTATTTTTTCAGTGCTGTCACGTAGACAATTGATTGACATACTTACAACTGGGAAAATTTAATTTTTTATATCTTTTTAATTCAGTAATCTTTAAAGTTTCAATAACAATGTCAAAAATTAAAATAAATCGGAAAATAGAGCACGTTTTTGGATTGGTACCTAGTGACTTCAATTTTGAACGCCTGGCAACACTGATTCCGCAGCTACTGACATTGTGCGCATGTACTGAAAATGGCGGCTTTTCATTTCAAAATTTCCTCGTGTTTATTACTGAAACCTCGTTCTTACTGTGCAAGTAATTAATTACTGAGAAACTTGCTTTAAATCTAATAGTAAACGAACCTCTTGTTACTTGCAGTCTCGGAGTTCTAACCTTTAATGGCGTGACGTGTTAACACAAGAATGCAATGAGTATCACTGGGGCTGATTTGGAGCTACTAACGTATTGGTTTGACGAGCTGGAAATGACTGTAACTGAGTACAAAGAACCGTTCTTAGAGGCAGACACGGTGGAATTTATAAAGTTCGCCTGCGACATGCTCAAGCAGGACAGCCACGTCTTCATAATGAGCGTAGACGTCATCGAATTGTGCATACACGCCAAGAACGTCAGGAACGAGAAAATCGAAGACCAGTTACTCCTAATATGCGCCACAATATTCATCTGCAGTAAACACATAGGCGAACAATCGGACTTAAAAGCACGTTACATAAATATACTGTACGAGCGCGTCAGCAAACAAAGAATCTCGCTGAAGCAAATCAGGCTCGCAGAAATTAACGTGCTGGAAACATTGGACCAGAGGCTCCCTTTGTACTCAAAAGTCGACGACTTGAAAGTGTTCCTAGAGAATTACGTTAAACCAAAACTCCTCAGGCTGAACCTGACCGGGCTGTGCATCAGCATATTAAATTTGGTCTACGTTCATCACAAGAGTCTGTTTTATAAGTTGAAAGACGTTTACAATCAAAACCCATCGGCTTTTAGTGCTTTTAAGCAAATCATCACGAATAGGTTTTACTTACCGTGTGGAATTTTAATTTGTGCAATTCGTTTGGTTCACTCGAAGGACATCGACGCCGATTCGGTTTTAGCAGAGCTAAGCGTAACTAGTAATATTCACCAGAATCACATCGAATTGTTAGCGGAACGGATATATCAACTGATCAGTTGTAATAATGTAAGTTAATCGTTTTGACTTTATATTGTGGTAGATTTAGTAATATTAAAACGAACCCTGTGTCTACTTTGAGGTTTTAATTTCTCTTACGAGATTACAACCACTTAATCACGCAGTAATTTTTTTTACCTACTCTTAACAGTGATACGTTGTTGCCTAGTCTATGTGCGGAGGGACTTAAAATTTCGCTCGGGTTCGTCGTCCTTTTCTGGTTAATGTAGAAACCTCCTGCCGTAATAATCCTGACGGCATCATCTGTAACATACAACACATAATCAATCAACCCTTTAATTTCAATTCAATTTAAATTGCATGTGCTGAGTAATCTTTGCTATTTTGTGAATTTAGTCATGTACACTGTCGCTGTAAAATTTAAGACCATTGAAAGAAAAACGTCAAAAATAATTGCTGCCAACCAAAATTGACTTCGGACGAATATTTAAAACAACTAAGTAGGAATTTTTTTTTTTAATATAACAGCGCCCTTTATCATATTCTTCTGAAATTTGGCAACCCTGTTGCGAGTGATATCTAAACGACCTAGAATTCGTTTTTTTTTCTTTTTGTTCTACCGTCATTTGTTTCATGTGTTCCGTTTAATTTTTGTACATTTCTTTTGCTTTAGATCCGTTTCGTGATTATCCTTGAACAAGGGTTAAAAGGCAGTGCTAAAACAAATTATGTCGATTGCCATTTGTTTCAAAAGAAATTTTCGTGTAGCGACGTTTTCAGTCATGATTTATATATTTTGTTTCGCGAGCAATCGTCATTTGTTTCACTCAATTTATCGATTCGTTTTTGTTTCGTGTTAATAACACCTTTGTTGGTTTTGACGCAACAGTAACAGGACCACCGGGAATACCTGTGTCTCTCTTGTTTCGATTTTTCTTGGTTATACCGTCGCTTGTTTCTTGTGCTTCGCTTGGTTTTGATCTGCATTATGGTTTTTAGCTTTTAGCAAATTTTATTTTCATTTGTTTTTCCCTAATTTATATCTACGTCAATGTTATCTTCTGTCATTTGTTTCTGTTGATTTAAAAATCTTTCACACTGTCGCGTCGCGTCGATTGTCATTTGTTTTTGTTGATTTTAAGTTTTTTTCACTATCGTTTTTCATCCGTTTTCGTAATTGTCAATTTTTCTTGCATTATCGATCGCCAGCTGTTTCCGTCGATTAAAAAAAAAAATGCACTGTGAATTCTTTTCTGGTTTTGTCAATTTAAAAATTTTTCGCATTGTAGATTTTCATTTGTTTTCGTTGATACCAAAAAAAAAATTTTTTTTTCAGTCAATTGTTATTTGTTTGTGTCGATTAATTTTTTTATCACTCATTTGTCATTCGTTTTCGTAGTTTTCAATTTTTTTTTTGCATTATCGCTTGTCACCTGTTTCTGTTGATTAAAAAATTTGCACTCTGAATTGTTTTTTGTTTTTGTCAATTTTAAGACTTTTCGCATTGTAGATTATCATTTGTTTTCAATTTTTTTTTCACTGCCGATTTTCATTTGTTTTTGTCGATTAAGATCTTCTTTCCATTGCCACTTGTTCGTTTTTGTAGTTTTTCATTTTTTTTTTTTTTGCATTATCGATTGTCAAGCGTTTCTGGGGAATTATAAAAAAAATTCCAGTGAATTGTTTTGTTTTTGTAAAGTGAAAAATGCTTTTTCACTGTTGATTGTCATTTGTTTTCGCCGTTTTCAATTTTTTCTTTCAGTCTCGATTGTTTGCTTTTAGTTTTCAGACCTGTTTCTGTCGATCGCAAAAAATGGCACTGTGGAATGTTTCCTGTTTTTGTCCGTTAATAAATTTTTCGCACTAATTGTCATTTGCTGATGTGTTTTTTTTTCACTGTCGATTGTCATTTGTTTTAATTTCTTTTTTTTTGCAAAATCGATTGCCATCCGTACCTCTCAATTGAAGAAATTTTTTGTAGTGTCAATTTTTTCTGTTTTTGTTAATTTAAAAATTTGTCGCAACAATGTACAGGGTGTTCCATTAAAAATAATTAATAATTAAAAATACCACCAATTGCACTCTTTCTCCACTTTGCGATTTGCTTTTGTTTTTTTTTTTGTGAAAATTAAAAGATCATACGCACAAAACGCTTAAACTTTTATATTTAAAGTTTTTGTCGATTTAAATTTCTTTTCGCTATCGTTTTGACATTCGTTTTCAATTGTTTTGCATCATCGATTGTCGCCTGTTTCTAAAAATTGTACGCTGGATTGTTTTCTGTTTTTGTCGATACAAAAATTTTCCGCATTGTCGGTTATCATTTGTTTTCGTCGATTAAATTTTTTTTTTTAATTGTCGATTTTCATTTGTTTTTGGCGATTGATTTGTTTTTTCAGTTATTTGCCATTCGTTTTTGTAGTTTTTGATTTTTTTTTTGCATCGATTGTCATCCGTTTAGGTCGAATTATAAAAACAATTTCCAGTGGATTATTTGTTTTCGTTAATATCATTTTTTTTGTCATTTGTTTTTGTCGTTTTAATTTTTTCTTTCACTGTCGAGTCTCGATTGTCATATGTTTTTGTAGTTTTCAAGTTTTTTCTTTTGCATGATCGATTGTCATCCGTTTTTGACGAATTATAAAAAAAAATCCAGTGGATTGTTTTGTTTTTGTAAAGTTAAAAATATTCCGCATGTCGATTGTCATTTGTTTTTGTCGATTTAAAAACTTTTTTTCACTGTCGATTGTCATTTGTTTTCGTCGATTTCAAAACTTTCTTTCACAGTCGATTGTCATTTGTTTTCGTCGTTTTCAATTTTTTTTTTTGCATTGATTGTCATCCATTTAGGTCGAATTATAAAAACAATTTCCGGTGGATTCTATATTTTTGTTAATTTCATTTTTTTTTTTCACTGTCGATTGTCATTTGCTTACTTGGTTTTCATTTTTTCTTTCACTGTCGAGTCTCAATTGTCATTTGTTTTTGTAGTTTCAAGTTTTTTTTTTTGCATTGTAGATTGTCATCCGTTTCTGACGAATTATAAAAAACGAATTATAAAAAAAAATCCAGTGGATTGTTTTGTTTTTGTAAAGTTAAAAATGTTTCGCATGTCGATTGTCATTTGTTTTTGTCAATTTCAAAACTTTTTTCTCACAGTCGATTGTCGTTTGTTTTCGTCGATTTCAAAACTTTTTTCACTGTCGATTGTCATTTGTTTTCGTCGTTTTCAATTTTCTCTTTCACCGTCGATTGTCGTTTGTTTTTGCACTGTCACCTGTTTCTGTCGATCTGTTAATAAACTTTTTCGCACTAATTGTCATTTGTTTTTGTCGTTTTTTTTTTCACTGTCGATTGTCATTTGTTTTTGTCGTTTTTTTTTTCATTATCGATTGTCATTTGTTTTCGTCGATTTCATTTTTTTTACAAAATCGATTGCCATCCGTACCTGTCGATTGAAGAAAGTGTTTGCAAAGTCAATTTTTTTTGCTTTTGTTGATTTAAAAATTTGTTGCAACATACAGCGTGTTCCGTTAAAAAAAAACACAAATTGTACTTTTTTCTCCACTTTGCGATTTCCGTGTTTTTTTTTTTTTTTTTGGTGAAAATTACACAAAACCCTTAAACTTTTGTATGTAAAGTTTTTATCAATTTAAATTTCTTTTCACTATCATTTTCAATTTTTTTGCATCATTGATTGTCACCGATTATCATTTGTTTTCGCCGATTTCAAAACTATTTTTTCACTGTCGATTATCACTTATTTTTGGCGATTGAGATTTGTTCTTTCTTCACTTGTTTTTGGCGACTGATTTGTTTTTTCAGTCGTTTGCCATTCGTTTTTGTTGTTTTTAATAATCACCCGTTTAGGTCAAACTATAAAAACAATTTCCAGCGGATTGTTATTTGTTTTCGATGATTTCAGTTTTCTTTTGTTTTTCCACTGACGATTGTCATTTGTTTCTGTCGTCTTCAATTCTTTCTTTAATAATAATAAGAAGCAAGAACAAAAGACGGTCAGATAAATGCAGATCAATGAAGGACAAAAAAAAAAAATTAAAGCATATTAGAATGACAAAGTAATAATTGCGCCTACCATAGATGACAAATGACTGTTTTATTCAACCTAAAAATTTGTATGTCCCCAAAAGTATTTCACTCTTTTTTGTCACACCGTATAAACGTATATGGCGCCACAAATAATAATATAATTACTACTAACACATGTTTAAATAAATCATAATTGTATTTAAATAAACAATTTACTGTATACTTACGGTTTGTAGAAAAACATCCTGTTTTTAGAGATAAATCCAAAATACTTTGTCCCGGCTCCGGTAAGACCTCAACCACAGTCGCTCCTTGAAAGAGCCGTGCAATTTCTTCTGCATTCATGTTCTCCAAAGCCGATATACTGTCTTCGTACAGGGCTTTCGTAGCAGTCTCAGCATCCCTCAACCCCTTTTCAGCATGCACTAACAAAGTGAGTTGTTCCGCGAGCCTCCTCTGCATGAGCCTGGTTTCCGGTTTCTCAAAATGTCGGCGCTTCAAGTCGGAGATTGCACCCAAGGAGTCGAATGTGAAGAGCTTCAGGAATTTTTCTGCGTCCGCATCGCTTAAACGCATCCAGAATTGATAGAAGACGAATGCGGATGTGTGGTTGAGTGACAGCCAGACGGCATTGCCAGCTGATTTGCCAAGTTTATCCCCAATTTCGGATGTTATTAACGGCAGGGTTAAACCTGGTGATAAAAAAAAATTATCAACTAAGATAACACACCCTATTAGTTTGATTTGATAATTAAATGTTTACCATAAACAGGTTTATCATAAATTTTGCTTATCAGCTCATGACCAGACATAATATTTCCCATTTGGTCATTCCCACCGATCTGAAACGAAGCCATTTTTTTACTTAGTTTGTTGAAATCGTTTATGTACAAGCAAGTTTTGTCTACCTGAAAGCGACAGCCAAATTCTTTAAACAAGTGCGACCAATCATAAGCCTGGAATAACTGGTAACTAAATTCGGTGAAGCTCATTCCACTCGGTGATGCCAACCTGGTTTGCACACTACTTCTTGACAGTAAAGTTCCCATCCTTAGGTGTCTGCCGATGGCCCCGATTAAATACACGGCTGACATTTTATCATACCACTCTTCATTATTCAGGATTCTTCAAAAATACGTCATTGTTTTTGTTTTTAATTTAAAAAATAAACAATTAAAAAGTGTCATTAAGCTTTTAAGTTGGTAATATATGAGTTGGTACTACGTGTTAATTTAGGTCTTAAAATATGAATGAAAACATAAGGTATAATGAAATGTAAACATAAATAAAATGATTCTTTCGACACATGACAGATTTAAACAATTTTTTTTCATCTAGGGACATTAACTACCAACCATCTCGTCTCACCTGAGCTTTTGTAATCGATCTTCATCCTTTGGCCAAAAGTATTTTTCATGATTTGCGAAAATAGTTTCGATATTCTCTTTAATCCCTCTCAAGTTATTGTTCACGTAAGCTGATTTAATCGCTTCTCGTTCTGTGTTACGACCACTTGGATCCCCTATCCTCCCAGTGGCTCCACCTAGCTAATAACTTATAGCGTTTTCAATTCATTGCTCTGGGAGCACTCTTGGAGTATCTTCATCTTCTATTATTACAAAATAAGATGAAAATACTCTGAGAGTGTTCAAAAATACTCGATTCAATGCTCTAGAGCGAAAACGTCAGTGTTCATTCAAGTTACTTACAACGGCAATGACTTGATGTCCTCCTCTCTGCCAGTGCAATAAATTGATTAATATCAGCAAGTTACCCACGTGTAAGCTATCCGCCGTTGGATCGAAACCGGCGTATACCGTCTGGTATTTCGCGTTTAATAAATCCGTGACTTCCCTTCTGGAATTTTCAAAATAGCTCAGTTTGGCGGATGCGCGCGCGTTTGAGGTTATGTTCTTACACTGCGGTGTCCGGGAATATGTCTTCGTATACCCCGCGTTCCTTCAACGCTATTATGTTTCTGTTGCCATAATGTCGGTGAACTTGAAATAATCTTTGCCTTGATCTGAATAATTTATGTTTTACAATCAACTTCACGAACATGATGAACGATCGCGCGCTTTTAGGTTATTCATCGAAATGTAAATATTCTACACCAGTGTTGCCAACTGTCAATATACGTTCTTACTAGAATGGATGTCGGAAACCACTAAGAAATCAGTAAATTCTATTAAAATGTATAAAATGAAGCACTTTTACAAAACAAATGTAAAAATCGTTACATTATTATACGGGAGAAACGCGCTCTGAAAAATCGACAGAATCTGTAATACCAACAACATTTCATAACAAGAAAGAACTAAAAACTTAAATTGCTTGACTCAGCGGTGTTTAGCACTTTGAACATTGTTTTTAAGAAATTGATTTTTACATTAAATCACAAGAAGACCACTAAAAAAAGCACTAAACACTAAATTAAAAGCATCACAAACTTATACCGTTAAAATTAAATTTAGTGTAAGAACTACTAAGTTGGTAACATTGTACACGACCATAATACCTTTGTGTTTGGGTTCCGATTTTGTGTCCTTGACGCCATTGTTTTGGTGGATTAAACATTGAATGAAAGAATCTTGAAGCAGTTAGAGCAACACAAACGAACAAAGCTTTAAACTTGTACAAACCGTACACAAATTGCATCAAGTAATGACATTAAACATATAAGTAGTTTTGAGGTTGACAGCAAAACCTGCACATGCGCAAAGAAAATTGGTTCTACGCGGGAAGCCGAGTGTCGTTTTCGCTATTCTGTGACTGTAACACTAGTATTCTGTGACTATAAAGTCACTAGAGGCAGAAAATAATTCACTAAAAATTTTACTAGAAACAAATTCACTTTATCGATTAATTTTTAGATATTTAAATGTTGACGGTTCTTGTTAACAAATGAACAAAAGACGATCGATTGTTTAACAAATGCAAGAAACAAAAAGAAATGGTCGACAATTTTTTAGCGTCAAAAATTTCGATTTCTTTCCTACGCAAGAAAAATAACACACGTTGGCAGAGTACAATATGAGACGCAGATGTAAGATAAAAACGAAACGAAAACAAAAGTATAAAAGTAACAATTTTTGACGAGCAAAGGCAATCACGCAAAAATCAAATGAAGATCAGTAAAAGACAATTTACAAAAAATAAATTGAAATCGAAACGAGTTGGGCGATGCTAAAACAAATAAAAGTCAAAAAAACAAAAGACAATCAGACAATGAAGATCAATGAAAAACAATTTCAAAAAAAAAAGAAAATCGAAAGAAGTAGGCGGAGCTAAAACAAGTGAAAATCGGATACGAAATGAACTATAGAAGTAAAAGGTAATCACGCAAAAAATCGAAAAACTGAAAAAACAAAAACAAAAGACGATCAGACAAATGTAAATTACTGATACGACTAAAAAAAGAAAATTAAGCGTATTGGAATGACAGTCACACAAAAAAATAATGAAGGTCAAGGAAAGACAGTTTACAAAAAAAATATCGAAACAAATTGTGCGATGCTAAAACAAAAAATCGGATATCAAACAAACGAAATAAAAGGAATCAAGTAAAAACTGAAAAAACAAGAGGTATCATGCAAAAAGTCAAAGAACAAAAGACAATCGGGCAATGAAGTTCAATGAAAGACAATTAAAAAAAAAAAAAAAGAAAATCCAAACAAGTTGGTGGAGCCGAAACAAATGAAAATCGGATATGAAATAAACAATAGAAATAAAAGATAATCACGCAAAAAGTCGAAAAATTGAAAAAACAAAAGCAAAAGATGATCAGACAAATGTAGATCACTGAGACGATTAAAAAAAATGAAGCGTATTAGAATAACGTGAATAACTGTGCAGCTAAAACAAACGAAAATCGCCTGTGAAAATCAGCTTCGAATGACGGAGACCAAAGACAGTGGCGCAAAAATAAAATGAAGGTCAATGAAAGACTACAAAAAAAAAGAAGAAAATCGAAACAAGTTGGATGAAGCTAAAACAAATAAAAGTCGAATATGAAACAAACGAAGAAAATAAAAGGTAATCAAGTAAAAACTGAAAAAAACAAAAGACAATCAAAAGTCAAGAAACAAAGGACAATCAGGCAATGAAGGTCAATGAAAGACAATTTACAAAAAAAAAGAACATCGAATCAAGTTGGCGGAGCTGAAACAAATGAAAATCGAATATGAAATAAACAATAGAAATAAAAGGTACTCACGCAAAAAATCGAAAAACTGAAAAAACAAAAACAAAAGACGATCAGACAAATGTAAGACGATTAAAAAAAGTAAAGCGTATTGAAATGACGTGAATAATTAAGTAGCTAAAACAAACGAAAATCGCTTGTGAAAGTCAGCCTCGAATGACAGAGACAAGAAACAGTCACGCAAAAATTGAGAAACAAAAGAAACAAAAATAAGAGACGATCAGACTACGAACGTTAGTGAAAGATTATTTAAGAAAGAAAAGGAACAAGTTGGAACATAATTGATTGGTGAAGCTAATAACAAATGAAAAACCAATCAAAAGATAAATAGGTAACAAGTTTGAGAAAACAAAAGACGATCAGATGCAAGTGAAAACAAACTCGACTTAGAAAAGCAGAAAGAAAAGCAATGGAAATGTCGGGTTAAGGCAATTTTCAAAAACGAGAAGAAAATTGAAACAAATTAGTGCACGATCTACAAGCTCAGTTGAAACAAAATACACCTGAGAAAAAGTGACGGAAACAAAAAAAAGCGTACAAGATTGAGGTTAAGTGATTTTTAAATTTTATAATACAGTGTTTGTAGAAAATACTTTTTACATGTATAACTTCTCTAACCTTAGTGTTGATCAATAAAAATTGAAAAGAAATTGTTATATTTTTTAAGCTTGTTATGAATGTACAATAGCGGGCACGTCATTTCTACTATGTAAACCGCTGATGTAAACTTATTTTTGACGTTCCGTATGTATGTATACAGGTGTCACCAGTAATGCTGACGTTTAATACAAATTCTACCGTTGACAAAACGTTTCATTTAGCACTTTGGGTAGAAAGAAGAAGAGTTGCTGTCAAATTTCAGTTTATTAAGTTTGACATTTCAAATCTTCTCTTTACGTCTTGACAAAAACAACTTCAGTAAAACCCTGATTTGCCAAAATTGTGCAAATATGTATATGTCAAGTTTTTACCCGGATTCTATTGTCTGCTACTGTACCTTGTTTCTTTTTGTACTGAAACTGATTAATCGAGTATGATGCGGAATTGTCCTATCTGTGCAGATTTAATCTGTGACACCGACAATCATAAGCTGCCAACGTAGCGGTAAATTAAAATTATACGAACATTAAAATCGGTCTGTCGCGATATTATCGCCATTATTACATACATATAGTCTTGAAAATTCAATATTACATCAAAGAGTGAATAACGTTAAGGTTGGTCAGTAATAATAAATGTCTTGACTCGTATTACTTACCACAGTTTGGACAAACTTTTTTAAATTTGATGTTAACAATTTACTTTGATAGTACGATATTAATTAATTAATTAAGTAATGAGATTCATTATAAATTTGGCCGCCGCTAGATGGCGGTTGCGAAGGCCAGACGCCATTGTTGGCAGCCGTGATTGTTGTCGTCTTCGATTGGCAGCAAAAATTCAAACTCCATTGAAACCAGAGAATAATACAATATTAAAAATCGTGGAAAGAAAAGGCAAGCCATTTTAATAGCACTTCCCTAAGGTGATTACAACAACACGCAGTATTGTATGTGAGGTTGAGTTACATTATATTTTGCAGGTTGATTCATATTCAAATTCTGAATGGCTCTTAACTAAAAGCTGTTGATATGATCGCTGGTAAAAGCAATGGAGAAAGAACGACAAGGCGATAGATCCATAGACTCAGCTGAACTTAAGAGTGAGCCTAGCAGCAGTGCCTCGAATGTTAGGTCCGATGACTATGACAGCGATGAGGACTTTCGTCTACCTGAGCAAGACACAGCGAGTATCACAGAAGACTATCAGGTCGAGCTCGAACAAGACCTAGCGGAAGCAGTCCCCAAGTCGGAGCAGAACATCAAGAAGCCGCACTTATACAAGCCGGTTTCGAAAATTCCCGTCCACCTGAAGGGTTTGATGGGGGAAGCGAACCTGCGTTTTGCCAGGGGAGAAAACGGTGTGGCCGAGAAGATGTGTTTTGAACTCATAAGGCAGGTACCGAGGGCGCACGAGCCTTACCTGACGCTGGCACAGATCTACGAGAATACTCCGGACAAGAGTCTTCAGTACCTCACCATAGCGGCACACTTGTGTCCTCGTGACGTGGATCAGTGGTTGAGGTTGGCTCAGATTCATTTGGATCAGAATAATCTGAGGCAGGCGGTTACATGTTATAATCGAGCTTTGGCGTCGAAGCCGAATGAGGTGGAGATTCATGAGAAGAGGATCGAGTTGCTGGAGAAATTGGGTGAGTACTTAATTTGCATAAATCAAGTATTGTTGGGGGTTGGGGGTAAACTTGATATATTATGTAATAATTGATGAAATGTTGTTAAACTTTCTGAGCAGGGTTGCCAGATTGGGTGAAATTCCACCGTTAGGGCAACGCTTTCATGTAACGTACATTCAAGAGAATTCTATATCTAGTCATCCATGGAAACAAAAGTTCACTATCGGCTAACCTTTCAATTTGTTACTTGCTTGTTTTTGTTTGTTTTTGTTGTTTTCAATTTTTTTATTAATTGTGTATATATATTTATTTTCGAAATTTAAAAATTGCTTGGTAGCCCTTTAATATTTTTCTCCATAATTTTTCTTTTTCTTTTAGTTTCTCGTTTGCCTTTGATTTTTTCATTCTAATTTTCAATAATATTAATTTTTAGTAAAAACACACAATAACATATATCAGTGTCAGAAACTGAAAGAGTCACTTTTTCACTTATCTTTCTATTCATTTTTTATTTGCTTCATTTACTTTCATTTCTCAATTGTTTTGCTTTTGTTTCTATGGAAAAAAAGAAAATATCCAAAGAAAGTAAGAAAAACAAATTACGTTATGATCGTCATTTGTTTTTCTTACTTTCTTTGGATATTGGAGATTAAAACTCAAGAAAATAATTAATAAACGCAAAGGTAATTCAAATTCGTAAAAAAAAGAGAAAGGGAAAACAAATCACAGACGCAATTTTTACAGAAAAAAAACCTAAAAAATTGAAAATACATTTTTGTTTATTTAATTTTTTAAAAAATGGTACTTAAACAATTATAAAAACGAAGAAAATTGAGAACTTTTTTGACGATCGAATGAAAAAAAAAAGATAAAAATTCCTGAAAAAAGTAATAAAAACAAATGATGGCGATCATAATAAAAAGAAAAAAGAACTTAAGCGAAATGTCTTTAATAAATCATTAATAATAAACATTCAAGACACAATAGTAAATCAAAATGCGTAAAAAAACAAAAAAAAAACAATGAACGAATGATAATCATAATATTTACGAATGGAAACAAACGCGGAAATCTAGAATAAAATTTCTTAATTTCGGAAAAATGGTTCACACTCAAAACTAGGAAATTAAACAAAAATGAAAATTTCTGAAGAAAAACAAATGACAGTCGCAATATATATGTACTACATATTCACGAAAGAACGAGGAAAGCAGAATATTTTTTGATCGTTCAAACAAACATAGATAAACAAATAAAAACAAAAACGAAAAATATTTTCGATTATTGGCATAAAAAATAAATGAAACGATAACTTAAAAAAAAAGACAAATGACGATCGTAAATTTTACGAAAGAAAAAAGACTGAAAAACAAAAGACGATAGTAACAACAACTTAGTATCAGTAAACATAAATACAAATAAAAACAAAAAAGAAAAACATTTTCGATTATTGGAAAAACGTAACTTCAAAAAAAAAAACAAATGACGATCGTAAATTTTACGAAAGAGAAAAAACAGAAAAACAAAAGGCGATAATATAAACAACTTTCACTTTTCATTTGTTTTATTTTCTATTTTAAATTTTGTTTGACTTTTGTTTTTAATTTTTTCATTTCCTTTTTCTTTCAAATTTTTCCCTTCCGTTCAGCTTTTCATTTGCCTTCGGCCTTTCATTTCGTTCCTTCATTTTTAATTTCTCCTTGTTTTTCACGTGTTTTTCTTTTCATTTAATATTTGTCTTTTGTTTTTAGTTTCGTTTTTGGTTTTTGTTTTCCATTTGTTTTTTTTCTGTCTAATTTTTCCTTTCGTTTTAATATTTGCCATGTTTTTCAAATTGTCTTGTTTCATTCTTTATTTGCTCTATGTTTTGGCGTTTGACTTTTTTTCATCTTCAATTTTGCTCTCCCTTCAATTTGCTTTCAATTTTTGGTTATTTCATTTTAATTTTTTCATTTAATTTTTGGTTTTTGTTTTTCATTTGTTTTCATTTCTAATTTTTGTGTGTCTGTCTTAAAATACGTAGGAATTTTTTTTTTGGCGCCTCTCGGCGATATTTTGTGAACAAGTTGGCTACATTGCTTATAAAAAAATCTGGCTAGACTACTCCTGAGAATCATAGGAGCCGTCGTTTCTCTTTTACAAAACAACTTCCTCAGTGTTGCTGTTTTTTTTTGTTATTGTTAGCTTGTAGCAGCATCAATAACAGAAGAATATATATACATTTTTTTTTTCTATAATATCTGTCATTGTCGAATTTTTGGATTTTTGTTGGCAAACCTGTTTTTATCGCCAATAGAAAATAAGAAGAAATTCCATCTAACATGCGACAAAAAAAAACAATGGAACACAAAGAAACAAATGAAACCTAAATTCTAAAAATACTTCGCTCGTGAAATCAACGTTTTTCATTTGTTTTCAATTTCTTAGATGAATTCAATTATTTTGTGTTTTTTTTTTTTTAATTTAACATTTTAATTTTTATTACGGTTGTCTAATATCTTTTAAGATTTAAAGTGATCGTTTTTATTTCATCGCTGAAATTTGAAAGCACCGCCCACATTCGCGCCTGCGCATTGCTTCCAGCGGTGTACTTAATAAAGCATTTCAAAAAGAGATGGCGCCAATTGTTCTTTTTTTTTTAATCGAATGTCTTTTCAAATTCAAACAATTCTGTTATTTAATCAAGGTTTTCGACAATAGATGGCACTAGTTTATAAAAAAGGTAGTTTTTATTATTTTTCCACAGATTTATGAAAAGTCTTCTACTTAAACAAGTTATTAAACATTATCTGTTTTTTTTTTGACCAATCAATACTCATTTTTACTTGGACGTTGACAATTTTTGAAAGTAAATATTAGCCTAGTGTATTATAATTTTGGGTATAAGTTATCTGAGCTGCAATTCCGCACATGTCAGTAATTTCTAATACAACTAAAGAAATGAGTTTTCGGAAAATTTGAATAAAACAACTAAAGTTGAAGATGTAACAGATTTTTCATTGTATTAACGCTGGCAACGCTGGTTACGGTCAATTGTTTTCGTAAGAATCAATACCATTACCAACATAGAGTTGATATTCTTTAAAAACACCAAAGCACTATTCAAAAAACACTAAGAAAAGCACCAAAAGGTAAAAATCTGACACTGATCGCGTGCAAAAAGCACTAGATCTGGTGTTGAAAGCACTACATTGGCAACCCTGACCGTGACACAGGTCCTGAGGAAGTTGTTTTGTACAAAAGCCGAAACTTTGGCAGAAGAATAATAACCAGAGCCTTCAAATCAATCTAAATCTTTGATGCTTTAAAGTAAAGATTTTTTTCCTCCTCTGTGATGATGCTTTTTTTTTGCTAGATGACCAAAAGTTTATCAAACGATGTAAAATCAAGCTTCTGCACACACTTAGTCCCACTCAGCATGAAAGAATATTGAACCTAGCAAAGGAATTGGCAGAACAATTTCACCAGGTGAAGGATTTTCCAAAGGCCACAGAAGTGGTGAGCATAGCTTTCGATAAATGTCCCAAAGACGTCACGCCGGAAATGGTCAACATTTACCTGGAGCTCTTGCTCCTCAACAAGGACTACCCGAAATGCCTGGATTTATTCGTCCAGTACTGCAACATCGAAATGGAAATCGTCCTGGACGAAACCAACAAAATCAACGTGATATCTTACAACATGCCCGAAAAGATACCGATCGATTTGAGAATCAAATTCATCATCTGCCTGATACGTCTGGAGGCCTTCCACCTCCTGGACAAACTAATACAACCCCTGTTAATCGAAGATAACGTCGAGTATATCGGTGATTTATATCTGGACGTCGCAGAGACTTTGATGGTGATGAACCGCCCCCAAGACGCCCTACGATTACTGATCCCCCTAACAAAGAGCGACAATTTTTCCCTCGCGGCCGTCTGGTTGAAATACGCCGAGTGTTTACAGGCGTGCAAAATGTACGACCAGGCGATCGAAAGCTACTTCACCGTAGTAAAAATGGCACCGCAACACATCGACGTTCGTTATCCTTTAGCCGAGTTGCTCTTGCAGAGGAACCGAACGAACGAGGCCCTCGAAATCCTAGAGCAGGAAAACACCGCCCAAGAACTTGACGTGGGTTTGTTAATAAAAAAGATGGAACTCCTGAGGCAGCTCGGGGATTACAAGAGCTACTTCAAGGCGGCCGAAATCTTGCTATTGAGGCACAGCATTGAGATTAAGGCGTATTCGGAGGTCCACGCCGTGTGTTTTCTAGAAAAAGGGGAGAAACACAACCGGATTAAGACCTTGCGCGCACTCAGGGGTGAGAATTACGAACGGGTTGAAATCACCAGCATACGTGAGCCATCCGTCGAAGACGAATACAATTTATTCAAGGAGACGCTTCGACTTTGCCATGAAAGGGGCGAGTATGCGTTGCTTCAAAAATTCGCCTTCACCGCTTTGAGTTCCACCAGATTCAAGAGCCTCAATAATGAGTTGACGATATTCGCGTTGTTTTCTTGCCTGTACAATAAAGATTACGTCCATGGTTACGCCATTGTACGAGACTTGGTGCTGGCAAACCCCCATAATAATTTGATGTGGAATTTGTGGAACGTCATGCTGCAACGCTTGGATGAATCGAGGCACATACGCTTCATCGTCCGGCAAAGGAAGATACTTCAGGCGCCCTACTTGAAGATGCTCGAAGCGAACAACGCCCTTTGCGCCGGTTCTTATAAGATCGCCCTCATGATTTTGATGCCCTTGTTGAAACAAAACCCCACTCCGTACGTGTCCCTGTTGACGGGCATTGTCTTTCTGCATCTGTCGCAGCAGAAAATTGGCAGCCGGAAGAAAACCATCACCCCCACGGTGTACTCTTTGTTTCTGCATTACGCGAATACGAGGGGGAAGGACGCGTTTCAGGAAGTTAATTACAATTTGGGGCGGATGTATCACAAGTACGGGATCTTGCATATCGCCGCTTACTATTATAATTTGGTGTTGGAATTCGATCACCCCCTGATTGATAAGTATCCGGACGTTTTGTCGTTGAAACGGGAAGCCGCCTTCAATTTATTTTTGATTTACAAAGAATGCGGCAACGGTGTAGGTTGTAGGAATTTGTTATTACAATATTTGACTATTTAATAAAATTTTAAAAAATGGTATACGTATAAGTATTGAAAGCTTTTTCATAAATATGTATGTACAGTCGGAATCATAATTCATGACGTTTATTTACTATAAACATCGTACCCATCTCCTTCAAAACTATGAACGTGAACGTCGAATGCATCTAAATCTTACTACTTAAAAGAGAATCCGAGATGTCGTCACTTATTTTTTGCTTGGAAACCACAGAGAAATGGTCCACGATGAGTTTTTCTGTAAAGGTTATGTCATGAATTAAGATTCCGACTGTACAATCGCGGCCTTATCATCTTCCAAGTTTGCGGTTGCAAAATCCTTCTCTCCCTCAGAAAGCACGTGGCTTGGAATTGTGATATTACAATTTTAGCATTACATTTTGAATCTGACGTTTGAAGTGATCATTTTTGACAAGCTGTGCGAAATTCTAAGGCCGCGATAGTACATTGTGATCAATGAAGGGTTGCTTCTGGGATATTTCGTTTCGCAACAGCAATGTGCTATCTAGAAGGATATCAATAATAATTTCTATACAACACCGCCCGGACAATACAAAATTATTGTAGAGATTATTCTTGATCACACTGTATGACGGTGGTGGAACGATATAGTGTCAAGAGGTGTCACTAATTTCGCTGTGCATATATACTTACTACACCTATTCAATAATAGATGGTTCGGTTTAAATTACTTTGTTTTCGAATTTAGTTTACAGTACAAACAACGGATGTCGCTATTTTTGTAATTCACTGATGGTATAGGAGAGGCAACTTAACAAGCGGTGCACGTCATCTACGATTTCATGACGTCACATTATGCGTTGCTGCCGGATGGCAGGATTTGATATATCAGCTGACATATGTAATTTAAGGTTATATGTTGTCAATATCATTCATCTGTTGTAAACATGTATATAAATAAAAATATTCAGTGTAGAGTGAAGAGAAGTGGAAATTAAAATCATAAAATAAGTTTTGTAATCTACTGTTAGATAACAAATTCGTAATCATTTCTCCTCGACACTCAAATTCATCGACTTCTCAATGTTTCCTCGGGCACTAATACAATGAACCATTAATAAACTTTTGTAATTTTGAAGGTATTTATGAAAACTAATTATAAATTTATTACACAAACTTTCATCAAATAAGAATCTAGTTTAATTTATTATAATCTTTATTACATAAATTTGGGTAAGTAATGCAAAATAAACATATTTAATTTAAGACAATCTGGGTGAGTTATTTTTTGTTAAATTACCTTGCCTCAGTTATTACCTACAGATACTAAACTGAGTCCATAAGTTTCAGTCTTTCTGTTAATAACTGTAATTCTAATTTTATATATCGAATCTTTGAAGGAAAGAATGTTTTATTTTCTTGTAATTACAATAATGATATTCCATTTTCTAAATTAGATTTTTCACATTGTTATACTCATTTCCGTAGCAAATTAATGTCACTCAAAAAAGTGCCAGTCAATACATAAATATTTTATCATAATTTTACACAATATTAATTGCCACTAAATTTTTAACATAGTTCCGATCTTTCTTCTCACGTATAAATACTAAAAAAATTTAAAAACTTTAATCAGCATCACTGTCCGATTCACAGCAGGAGCTAGAGTCTTCCTCCAAATTTATAATAAGGGGGCACACATCTTCATGATCCATACCCACTTCACGTTCCCACCATCTGATTATTTCTGCCTCTGTATGCTCAATAGTGTTAACCCAAGTTTGAACAGTAATCGTTTGCAAAGCTTCGTCCCACATTTTCAAACAATTTGCTACACCAAAGCCATTTCGTCCAATATGTTTATTATAATAATTTTTGGTGAGACCCCAAATATTCTCGATGGGATTAAATATGCAGTGGTATGGGGGCAATCGAAGAATTTTATGACCATGTTGTACTGCAATATTGTCAATTACATATTCTTTTGGAGGTTTATGCCTAAAACATCAATGTATTATAGTTTGTTGTTTCTATTTAACTTTTCACTGAAAAACTTACAAGGAGACTAGATGCAGCAACTGAGGTTTTAACATATCATTATCAAACGAAAAGTTTCTTTGTGATAGCCAATTTTGAATGTCAGCTTTCCTCCAAGAAGAGTCAGGTGCTTTATTTGCAATTTCAGAATGATAACTCGCATTATCCATAATAATTAATGATTTTGGTTTTAAGTTTGGCAACAGTTTTTGTTGAAACCATTTTAAAAAAGTATCCTTCGTCATTTCACCATGGTAATCAGGATTCTTAGTACTCGAAGAAAATATTAAGGACGCTCCTGGTATAAAACCATATCTACTCCCAGCATGTAACACAATGTACCTACAACATTGTTAACATTACAAACAGTACATGTTCAAATTAATAAAAAGGTAGGGATAAATACTGCCTCTCTTCCTTATAAATGCTACAGTTCAACTTAATTTTTTCCAGAATATAATACTATTGTGGAGAGTTTTCTACAAAATATGACTTGCCTTTTCCCTTCGCTCTTTGTTGTTTTAACTGTCTGAAGATTATCATCCTGCCATGACCAATGACCACTTCCATTTTCAAATATCCACGTTTCATCTAAGTATACACACTGGGAATAAAGATTCTTTCGCATATTTTGCACATACTTTTGCAAAAAGTCAACCCGTGCTAATGCTATATGCTGCAGTTCCATCAACCCTCTTCGACGGTCATCTTTTTTCCAACGAAAAGCAATTTTTTTCAATGCTTTGCCAAGAGATGATAAGCTTCTGCTGTACAATTCTCTTTCTTTTAACAAACTCAGCAAACTTTTACGTGTAACGTGCTGACCTATGACAAACAATAGTTTACATAATATACAAAAAAATTATTCGTAAATACTTACGGTTGCGATACATTTCATAAATAACATTGCGTATTGCAATTTGAGTTGCATCATCCACATCAACAGTAGGCTTAGCTCTGGTTCGTTTCCTTTTAGGTGAAGACAAGGGTTGATTTTCTTTTGATGCCGTTGAAATTCTACTAATAGTAGCAATACTTAAGCCACATGCTTCAGCAGCACGCTAAAATTAAATAGTGTTTTTATATAATTCATATTATGTATACAACTGTAATACCTCTCTAACAGCGCATAATGGTAATAATGGACCACCATTGTCACGTTCTGTTTCGAAGTAGTTGATAAGACACCTAACAACTTCCTTCGTCTGTTTACATAAACTTTTAGGCATGCTGAACAAAATTCAACACACGTCGATTAGTTTTGATAAAAACTGTTTTAGGAGGTAAAAATTTAGTGTACTATAGAACGCAAAATAAATGTAACTCAAACCACCACAAAACTTGTTGACATACGAAATTGGCAACAACGACAAATTTTGAGGTATACCAACTCTCAAAACTAAAATTCATCAGAATTTTACGGCTAATAATATAATATATGGAGCATATTTACTTTACACTTATTACTCAGATGTCTTAAGGTTTTATAGAAGAAGCATTTCATTGTGATTTTACAACGTTAATACATTACTAAGTTACTTTTAAAAATTATTTTTTCTTTTGTTACATGGCAGACATAGCTACCTTCTGACGACACGTCTGACGTCATTAATGACGTGCACCGCTTGTTAAGTTGCCTCTCCTATATTGGGTCATAGTTTCTTTATTTGGCAGATGGCAAAGTCTTTGAAACTAACGATCGCTACACGCAGTGTTGCCCCTTTTAGTACAATGTACTAGACTCTGTACAATTGCATTTTAGTACGGCAGTACGTCATTCACGAATTTAGTACAATCTAAGCAGATTCCAAATTTATTTGTGTACTTTGTTCCATTAAATGAAAATTATACATTGCATACACATTTGAATTTCGCGGTTTAACTGCCCGATGGTTGCCCTAATTACGAGCATCACCTTGTATCACTTAAAACTGAGACAGAAATTTAAAAAAAAAACAGTTGGCGGTGCTGACTTTTTGTTTTCTTGGTTATTTGGTACAGTTGGCACAATTGAATCACTTCTAGTACGACTTTATGATTAGTTTAGTAAAATTCTTAAACAACTGGTGGCAACACTGGCTACACTTAACAACAGATTTAATAAACTTTGTTAAGAGATGGCGCCAGATGATGCTTCATTCAGAGTTGATAACCGCGGGAATTTCTCCCTTTTTTTTAAGGGCAGTAATACCATTTGTTTTAGAGTTCCTTTTATTATTATTATTGATCGACTGATAAGTTTCAGGCTTCCTTTTAATTTTCGTGAAACATCTTTGTCGCTTGCAATTGGCAATGTACTTAACTCGGATTTGATAGAGAAAAAAGTGAACTATAATTACCTGGTTCCTCAACTAAACTGATTTATTAAACATTTTCACAAAAGATGGCGTCAATTGATGCTCTCTTTTTAGACAACAGGTGCCTACACTATTTTATAATTCACTGTATACGTCATGAGTTACAGTTTCCTTGCTTAGTAAAGCATCTCTTGCATTGACTTTGGCGACGTTAATGGTCGCATTCAGATAACGTAGCAGAAAGCGCTACTGCTACCGATACGCTCCCTCAACGTTTGCTACGTTTCTTGTTTAGCTCTTTTAGGAGCGGTTTCTACAAGATGGATATTCTGTGGGTTTCTACTTGTCAGTGTAGTTTTGTTCAAAGTAAGAGACTACTATCTCAAAATTTCAGATTGGGTATTTGAAAAAATGGATAATGCAATTTTTTTTATAATTTGTTTGGAAACAATTTAAATCTGAATCATGTAGAACAAATTGCAATAGAATTAGCCGAGCCGTTACAAATTATTATCGTTAATAATATAAGTATTAAGCGACATGATTCGCGCAGAGATTCGCAGTAACATAACTTCGCAGCTGCTCACTAAATGTAGCGGAAATGAAATCAGCTACCAAAAATGGCGACCGCTCTACAACATGTTACAAAGGAGCGGTACAATACAGGAACGTTTTCACAACTGTTCCGTAACTGTTACGTATTCTGAATGTGACCAATGATCGATACACGTAACAAACACTTTGTGAAGAGATGGCGCTCGGGCTCATTAATAGAAAACTATTTTTATTGTACCGAATTAAGCTTTCAGACGGTAGATGGCGCTAATTTACGTACACGAACTATATTATTAAAAAATGAAATGGCGTCAGTGTTCGCTCAGAATGTCCTTTATGCAAATACTTTGAGCGCAAGGTGAATTGAAATTTTATAAAAAAAATCACTGACAAATATTGAACAAATATTTATTTTGCAAATAGATTTTTTAACAAAAAAAAAAAACTAATTAAGAATTTGTTGAAACAAAACAGAAAAATACGAAGAATGAGATTAATGAAAGTAACAAAAAAATCGGTGGAGAAAAAAAGATCAAACCGCCTATGGAAGCAAAAACAAAAGAATAATTAGTAAGAAGTGTCAATGAAAAATTAATGCGATCATAAGAAATCAAACAAAAATCGTGCAAAGGACGACGAAATATGAAGCTCAAATTGTACAAAAAAACAAAAGAAGATCGATGACATTAGGCGGTTTGTTCGAAAGTCGGAACAAAAAACAAAAGATCGACGTTTCTACAACGGAGTGTAGAAAATAAATCAAAGCGCCGACAGAAAACAAAAAAATAAACTGTGTGTACCATGCGACAAAAAAGAAAACAAAGGAATACGGAGAGACAAATGAAAGCTTGTTCTTAAAAATCTCAAAACCTTCGCGCAGGAAATCGTCGATTTCTTATTAGCTTTCAGCTTTTTTTTTTGCTTACTTATACTCTTGACTTTTAATCGCTCCCAGTCGAACGAAAAACGGTCTTCTTTTGTTTTCTGTTAATTTTGTATTTCGTTTGTGTTTTTTTCAGATTTCTTTTGTTTTATGTTAACCTTGCATTTGGTTTGTGATTGTTTCGGTTCTCCTTTGTTTCTTCTAGTTGAATTAGTTTCGATTATTAAACAGAAGAACGACTGTATGTACAAAAAAAAAAAAAAACAAAAAACAATGGAATACAAAGAAACAAACGCAACCTGAATTTTTAAAATTTCAAGAGCTTCGCGCAGGTAATCACCGTTTTTCATTTGTTTTCGGTTTCTTCTTCTTGCTTACTGAGTCTTTTGATTTTTCACTGCTTCCAGCCGAAAGAAAATTGACGGTCTTCTTTTGTTTTCTGTTAATTTTGCATTTCGTTTGTTTTTTTCAGATCTCTTTTGTTTTATGTTAATCTTGCATCTGGTTTGTGACTGTTTCGGTTCTCTTTTGTTTCTTCTAGTTGAATTAGTTTCGATAATTAAACGGAAGATCGACTGTATGTACAAAAAAAAAACAAAACAATGGAATACAAAGAAACAAACGAAACCTGAATTTTAAAAATTTCAAAAGCTTCACGCAGGAAATCACTGTTTTTCATTTGTTTTCGACTTCTTCTTCTTGCTTACTGAGAGTCTTTTGATTTTTCACTGCTTCCAGCTCAAAAGAAAATTGACGGTCTTCTTTTGTTTTCTTTTAATTTTGCATTTCGTATGCATTTTTCGGTGCTTTTTTGTTTTTGTTTGTTGATTTTGCATTTGGTTTGTGTTTTGTTTCGGTTTTCTTTTGTTTCTTCTTGTTGAGTTGATGGAATAATTAAACAACGGAATATAGAAATTTCTATCACTAATAGAAAACAAAAGAAACTATATGTAACGTGTGACAAAAAAAGAACAGTGAAATATAAAGAACAAAAGAAACCTGGATTTTAAAAATTTCAAAAGCTTCGCGCAGGACATCGCCGTTTTTCATTTGTTTTCGACTTCTTCTTGCTTACTGAGAGTTTTGATTTTTTACGGCTTCCAGCTCAAAAGAAACTTGACGGTCTTTTTTTGTTTTCTTTTAATTTTGCATTTCGTTTGCATTTTTTCAGTGCCTTTTTGTTTTATGTTAATTTTGCATGTGGTTTGTGTTTTGTTTTAGTTTTCTTTTGTTTCTTCTTGTTGAATTGATCGAATAATTAAACAACGGAATGTAGAAATTTCTATCACTAATAGAAAACAAAAAAAAAACTGTATATAACATGTGACAAAAAAAAAAAACAGTGAAATACGAAGAAACAAAAGAAACGTGAATTTTAAAAATTTCAAAAGCTTCGCGCAGGAAATCACCGTTTTTCATTTGTTTTCGACTTCTTCTTGCTTACTGAGAGCCTTTTGATTTTTCACTGCTTCCAGCTCAAAAGAAAATTGACAGTCTTCTTTTGTTTTCTTTTAATTTTGCATTTCGTATGCATTTCTCGGTGCTTTTTTGTTTTTGTTTGTTGATTTTGCATTTGGTTTGTGTTTTGTTTCGGTTTTCTTTTGTTTTTTCTTGTTGAGTTGATCGAATACTTAAACAACGAAATGTAGAAATTTCTATCACTAATAGAAAACAAAAGAAACTATATGTAACGTGTGACAAAAAAAGAACAGTGAAATACAAAGAACAAAAGAAATCTGGATTTTAAAAATTTCAAAAGCTTCGCGCGGGAAATCGCCAATTTTCATTTGTTTTCGACTTCTCCTTCTTGTTTATTGAGAGTCTTTTGATTTTTCATTGTTTTCGGCTTCTTCTTCTTGCTTACTAAGAGTTTTCTTCTTGACGGTCTTCTTTTGTTTTCTTTTAATTTTGCATTTCGTATGCATTTTTTCGGCGTTTTTTGTTTTATGTTAATTTTGCATTTGATTTGTGTTTTATTTCGGTTTTCTTTTGTTTCTTCTTGTTGGATTAATTGAATAAATAAACAACGTTTCTGCAACGGAATGGAGAAATTTCTATCACTAATAGAAAACAAAAAAGAAACTGTATATAACATTTGAAAAAAAAACAAACAATGGAATACAAAAAACAAACGAAACATGATGGTTGGAACCGGGTGACGGCTGCTTCTACTGCCTACGTTTCGTTCTCCATTGCAGAAGAACTTCCTCAGGGTTGCTGCTGCTGCTGGCGGTGTTGCTGCTGCTGGTGGTGTTGCTGCTACTTCTAATTATTCGATGACACTGAGCAGCAATACTATCAGCAGCACCAACACCGCCAGCAGCAGCAGCAGTCCTGAGGAAGTTCTTCTGTAATGGAGAAGGAAACGTTGGCAGTAGAAGCAGTCGTGATGCGGTTCCTACCGGAAGCCAATTTAATTTTGGACAACGGCCGCGGAAGCTTCCAAGTTAAATTAAACAAATGAAACCTGGATTTTAAACATTTAAAAAGCATTGTGCGGGAAATCGCCGATTTTTCATTGATTAAACTCAATTAATTTTCTTTTTTTTTAATTTATTTATTTTAATTTTTACTACAGTTGTCTGATATCTTTTAAGATTTAAAGCGATTGTTTTTACTTGAACACTGAAATTTGAAAGAACCATTTGAAAGAACCGCCCATATTCGCGCCTGCGCATTGTTCCCAGCGGTATACTTAATAAAGCATTTCGAAAAGAGATGGCGCCAATTGTTCTTTTTCCTATTGGGAAGTTAAATGTCTTTTTTAAAATTCAAACGATTCTGTCATTTAATCAAGTTTCCGGGCAACAGACGACACTAGCTTACAAAAAGATAATATTTATTGTTTTGTTGAAAATCTATGAAAAGTCTACTACTTAAAAAGAAGCAATTAATCAACCATTTTAGTTTGTTGTATTTCATATAAAATTTGTTGGCAAATTTTCTTTTTGTTTCTAATAAATATTTAATAACGTTAGATGCCAAACTTCGACCACTTTTAGAACAAGCCTCGTAATATAAAAAATCCTCCTCTCGTGCCGTGTCCATAATCTCTAAAAATAACATTTCAATTAAGGACTCCGCAGAAATCGAAGCGCGCGTAATTGAATTTCCCGACATCCTTTCGGCTTTTTTTTTTCTATCCCCGTTTAATTTGTGTCTTTCGCGCCCCGAGGGAGAGACGAATTTGCATTTTTTTGTAACGACGCGCTTACGCAGCTCCTCCGGCGAAAAAATTGAATGGTGATGAATCGGTTTCTGGCGACGCTACGTTTTCGTCGAGATTGACAGAAACACAAGCGAGCGGTAATCTCGTTTAGTTTCATCCCTTCAGCAAAAACATAAACGAAAACCAGCCATTGGCTTCATTATTCTAATGCTGTAAGACGTATGTTTACTCTTTTTGTTTGCGAAGTTTTAGCGAACGCTAAAGCTAAAGCTCCATCTTCCGGCGGTCGAAACTAACAAGTTTGATTGCGTCTTGTTACAATGAAAGACATCTTTTAAGACGAGAACGTTATTGTACTGCAAGTGTCGATCGAAAATTTATGAGTTAAATAATAAATAATTTTGTTCTTAGTGTTTCCTCGTTAACTTTTATCCAGTTTTCTCTTGTTTCTTTTTTTTAATTCGAATAATTTTTTGTATTTAAAGCTTTCTGTTATTTCTTCCTTTTTTGAAGAATTAATATTTTTCGGTTCTCTTTTGTTTGTCGTTTTGTTTTTGTCCGTCGAAGGTGAACCATCGATATTCTTTTGTATTTTTTTTCTTCGTTAAAGTACGTTCGTTTTCTTCTTTAAAGTTTTTTTTTTTTGTTTTTCTGTTAGTCTTGTTTCCTGTTAGTATTTTGTTTTCTTTTCTTATAGTTTTTTTTTCTTTTCTTATAGTTTTTTTTTTCTGATATTCTGTTTTCTGTTAGTATTTTGTTTTCTTTTCTGATAATCTTTTTTTTCTGATATTCTGTTTTCTGTTAGTCTTTTGTTTTCCATTCTCCGTCGGAGGTGATTCGTCAATCTTCTTTTGGTTTTTCCATTTTATTATTTCCTCGTTAAATTTTAACCAGTTTTCTTTTGTTGTTTTTTAAGTCGAATAATTTTTTGTATTTAAAGTTTTCTATTATTTTTTCCTTTTTTGAAGAATTATTATTTTTCAGTTTTCTTTTGTTTTCCGCTAGTGTTTTGTTTTTTTCCACCGAAGATGGATGTTGATATCCTTTTGTATTTTGTTCGTTTTTCTTTTTGCATTCTCCGTCGGATGTGATTCGTCGATCTTCTCTTGTTTTTTGCATTTTATTGTTTTTGTTTTTTTTTAAGTCGAATAATTTTGTGTATTTAAAATTTTCTGTTCTTTTTTGCATTTTTGAAGAATTATTATTTTTCGGTGTTTTCAGTTTTCTTTTGTTTTTCTCTAGTGCTTTGTTTTTTTCCACCGAAGGTGGATGTCGATATCCTTTAGTATTTTTGTTTGTTTTTCTTTTTGTATTTCTTCGCTAAAATACATTCGTTTCCTTCTTTAAATTTTTCTTTTGTCTTTCCGTTGGTCTTTTGTTTTCTGAGTATTTTGTTTTATTTTCTGATACTCTTTTGTTTTCTGCATTTACAGTTTCTTTTTCGTTAGTCGTTTGTTTTCCACCCTCCGCCGGATGCGAGATACGTCCATCTTCTTTTGTTTTTCCTAGTGTTTCCTCAATTTTTATTCAATTTTCTTTTGTTTTTTTAAGTCGAATAATTTTTTGTATTTAAAGTTTTCTGCTATTTCTTCTTTTTTCGAAGAATTATTATTTTTCGGTGTTTCCAGTTTTCTTTTGGTTTCCGTTAGTGTTTTGTTTTTGTCTATCAAAGGTGAATCATCGATATTCTTTTGTATTTTTTGTTCGTTTTTCTTTTTGTCTTTGCTATCTTCTTTAAAGTTTTCTTTTGTCTTTCCGTTAGTCTTTTGTTTTCTGTTAGTATTTTGTTTTCTTTTTTTCTGATAGTTTTTTTTTCTAATAGTCTTTTTTTCCGATAGTCTTTTTTTCTGTTAGTCTTTTTTTTCTGTTAGTCTTTTTTTTGATAGTCTTTTGTTTTCTGTTACTCTCTGTCGGAGATGATACGTCGATCTTCTTTTGTTTCTTAATCTTATTCTTAGTATTTCCTCGTTAACAGTTTGTGAATTTTCTTTTGTTCTTTTTTGTTGAATAATTTCTTCTATTTAATGTTTTCTGTCATTTCTATTAGTCTTTTGTTTTTTGACGAATTATTATTTTTAGTATTTAAAGTTTTCTTTTGTTTTCCATTCTCCGTCGGAGATGATAAGTCGATCTTCTTTTGTTTACTGTTGACCTTTTTCAGATTTCTTTTGTTTTTGTTTCGATTATGATTATGATTGTGTATTTAAAGCTTTGTGTTATTTCTTGTTTTTTGACGAATTATCATTTTTCAGTATTTTCAGTTTTCTTTTGTTTTCCATCCTCCATCGCGTCGGAGATCGATACGTCGATCTTCTTTTGTTTCTTGCACATTTTATGAGTATATTTTGAAACGCACCTTTTCCTATATGTTAAACTCTTGCTGTAGTAGTGTAGAAAATAAAAGAAAAATGATAAAAAAAATTATAATTTCTGTACAATCTGAACAAAAAAAAAGTGAACTTCACTTTTGTATTTAGTTTAAATGTCCGCTACCGCCGCCTCGTCCTCCACCTGGATCCGTCCCTGAGTTTTACTAAATAAAAGGAACTGAGGTGACAAGTTAATTATTAATGTCACTTTTCGTCGCGCTAACAAAATAAACCAATCGAATTGGCCGCCTTTATGATTTTTTTTTCTCCTGGGAAACGAGTAAGTGGCGGACGATTTTAATAATGCAGTGAAATTAATTATTTTTTAATCGGTTACAATTTTTGGTCAGACGTTTAGTGCTCGTTCATAAAAAAAAACAAAGAACAAAAAACCTTGCTTTGTGCGCCGTGTATGTGAATATTTCGACATTTCGGCCAGGGAGTTGTTGCAAATAATTTTCTGTGCTAATAAGAAATTCTGAATGCCATCTCTTGGTAAGTACGCACATTTTTTGTTACAACTACGCCTCTAGTACAGCCAGCGGGATACTGTGTCATTAACTACGCCACTGGTACAGAAAGCGGGATACTGTGAGATTTTGCGGTTCAAGGTCGACTCTCTTCTAGAAAGTTGCTTCTTGTGCTGAAGAAGTGTACTTGAAGACGTATCGATAGTAACGTCATTTTTTCGGAGATGGTCGTTGGTCTTAACCAGGGGGGGTACATAACGTTCAAGTTCATCCACTTTAGTTCTTGCATCTGAAGAAGTGTTGACAAGGACTTCATCTTACCAGAGGGTGGTCGTTGACTGAAAATTTTAGTTCTTAGCGCATATGTGTGTATGAAGAAGTAGAGTGTCGTCGATGACGTCATTTTACCAGAGGATGATGGCTGCTTTTGTGTTGCATTAGAAAATATTGGACTGGACCAGCCATCGTCCTTACGCTCCAGAAATGACTCCTCCAGAAGAGAGTTGACCTTGAACGATGGTAACTTCGAATGAACATGCATGCCATGCGCAAATGTTTTCTTTTCAAGGTCAAAGTGTCACAGTATCCCGCTTGGTGTACTACTTACGCCACTGAAAAGTATCCCTACTAATAATGCAGTTAATTACTCCTATTTTTTAATTGCTTTAAGGTTTAACGTTTAAGGTTCGCTCATTCTTTAAAAAAAAAAAAACAACAACAACAAAAAACAAAAGCTCCGTCCCTTGTGCACCGTGTATGTGCCTATTTTGACATGACGGGGCACATCCATCAAAATATGAATAATTTATTACTGCTGCTTCTTCCGGTAGAGGCTGCTGCGCGCAGCTTTTATGTATTTTTAAGACTGCAGTTGAGAGTTGAGCTTTCCCGGATAGATAAACACAGAAGCGCCGGAATTCGCGTTAAAACTAATAAAATCGTTTCCCTCCAGCAGCGCAGCGCGCCAATGCGTGCTCAGAAATTTAAAAATAAGCAGATGTTTATGCGAGCGCTCGCGTGGGTTTACATAAAAGTAATAAATGTAACCTTTTCCGAGTGTATTAACGATAAATTGATGACACAGGAAAATTAATTGGAAACAAATCAGAGAAATGTTTCGAGGTATCAGTTTTTTTTTTTTACTTTCTTTAACGTGATATAGAGCGTTCATAAATGATGGCAAGACATTCGAACTTCCCGCTCAGTAGCTTATTATTAAAGTTGACATTAAATACTTTATTGTGGGCGGTCACACGTAAAACAAAAGATAATTTACTGACAATTTAGAACGCTTCATGCGCGGTACAAGTACCAACGTTGTAAAACGATAATTACTAACACGACTGTGCGCTAAATTCAAATGCCTTTCAATCATTTATGAACGCTCTATAGAAGGGCGGGGCATATACATATATATCATTTTTGTCTGGAATTTAACTTTACATGTCAGTAATCACACCAAAAATAGAGCTGGTTTAATATCGTAAACATCCAAGATGGCGTACTGGACAAAATTTAAAAAAATGATCGTCTTTTGTTTGCGTTTTTAACATCATCACGCTTGAATTCTCGGGAGAAAGTTGTTTCGTACTCAAAACTGCATAATTATCGGTTTTTGTTAAAAAAGCCAATAATGGAATTTTTAGGTTTTTTTTTAAAAATTTTAAAATCACCAAAAAAATTAACCTTTTTGACAGACACCTGTTTAATTACAATAAAAATAGACAACTTTGCCTTGTATTTCTTAGCATAACAAGATTTCCATTTCATTTTGCGACTGCGTCCGACTTACGATATGTTCTTTCTCTTTCGCAATTCGCCTTAGAAACTAAAACACCCGACTTGATACACAGTTTTGCCTCGAAAGAATTACTTTTTTCTTTTCTGTTCTGTCTCTGTTCAAATTACTTTTTTATTTTCCGTTCTGTTCGGTTTTCACGAACAAAAGAACATCGTTAATTCTGTGAATAGATCACAATGTTTTATTGTTCGACGTTTTTCAATGCAAATCGAAAGCGTCAGTAATTCGAAGTCATTTATATATGCACATTCCACAGCGGCTGCGAACGACTTACTAGATGTTTTTTCTTTTGCATTTGATATTCATTTTACGAACGCGAATACCTAGTTTGAAGGTTAAATTGAATTTGGAAGTAATTATTTTGTCGGTCGATCCTTCGTAACGGCACAGTTCGTTTTAATAAAAAAAAAAAACTTGTCAATTACATGAATTAATCACAACACTTTAATTTTCTACACTTTTGATTTCCATAAAAATAAATTGAAAACCCAAAACGGCTGTGACCGACATGCCAGATGTTCTTTCGATATTTATCTTAGAAATTTGCCTGAAGAAATCGAAACCATAAATAATTCGCGTCTATTTATATTATGGTTGCTTACAACAACTGCGACCGACTTACTAGATGTTTTCAGCACCTACGCGATTTAAAATTGACGGGCAATGTTTAACGTTCGACGCTTTTGAATTCCACCAGGGATGAAATCGAAAGCGTTTATAATTCGCAGCTTCCATGTACTTCATAAAGTACAAGAGCTGCGATCGACTTACTAGATGTTTTTAACACCCATTCGATTTAAAATTGACGGGCAATGTTTAACGTTCTACGCTTTTGAACTCCACCAGGGTTGAAATCGAAGGCATTTACAATTCGTACTTCTCATAGTACAACAGCTGCGACCGACTTACCAGATGTCTTTTTTTTTGTTGTTTTGTTAATTGTCTTAAAATTGACAATGTTTAACGTTCTACACAGGGATGAAATCGAAAGTGTTTATAATTCGTAGTTTCCATGTACTTCTTACAATACAACTGCTGCGACCGACTTACTAGATGTTTCTTTTTGCTGTTTTTACATTCGATTGACGCACTTTTCTTTAATATCGACAGCGTAAATAATTCGCACTTATTCATGTACCGAGTGATTAAAAAATTTCTTTTTAAACTCACGTTTTAGTTTAGATGAAAAGTAAATCACTGCACTCTTTGATGCAGTTCTATAATAAAACTAAGGCATGCTGTCTAAATTCCATGGCAAGAGTTGATGAAACATTTAAAAAAATTCTCGGTAATTGTTAACAGCAGCTGTGACCGACTTACTAGATGTTTTTCTTCTTTTCTTAAAATCTGCGCAAATAATTCTTGACGGGCAATGTTTAAACGTTCTACGCTTTTGAATTCCACCAGGGTTGAAGTCGAAAGCGTTTACAATTCGTAGCTTCCATGTACTTCTTACAGTACAACAGCTGCGACCGACTTACCATATGTCCTTTTTTTTGTTGTTTTGTTAATTGTCTTAAAATTGACGCAACAATGCTCTACATTATCGAATTTCATTACGGAGCGGAAGATATCGAAACCATAAATAATTCGCACCTATTTATATTATGTTTGCTTACAACAACTGCGACCGACTTACTAGATGTTTTTAACACCGATTCGATTTAAAATTGACGGGCAATGTTTAACGTTCTACGCTTTTTAATTCCACTAGGGATGAAATCGAAAGTGTTTATAATTCGTAGCTTCCATGTACTTCTTATAATACAACAGCTGCGACCGACTTACTAGATGTTTTTTCTTGCTATTTTTCCATGCGATTCAAAATTGACGCACGTTTCTTTAATTCGAAAGCGTAAATAATTCGCCCTTATTCATGTACCGAGTGATTTAAATTTTGTTTTCAATTCTTGCCATAAAATCTGCTCGTCATGTTTTAGTTTAGATGAAAAGTAAATCATTGTACTCCTTGATGCTGTTTTACAGTAAAACTAAGACATGCCGTCTAAATTCCATGGCAGGAGTTGATGAAACATTTAAAAAATTACTCGCTAGTTGTTAACAGCAGCTGTGACCGACTTACTAGATGTTTTTTTTTCTTTTCTTAAAATCCGCGCAGATAATTCTCCTTTATGTTTATCGAAATTTCTCGTTGCAAAGTTCGTGAGTAAACTGGGCGATTGCGCCCTCCCCGCCCCCTTCTCCGTAAATCATCCCTATTTGTGGCGAAGCTCTCGAATAACATCATTACCATGAGCGTTTTATCTTGTCCGTCGCCATCACCTACAAATTATTGATTGAAACTAATCAGATTGTAAGAGGAAATGAGGGGTAAGTGAACCGGAAGTAATTCCAATTAATACCGTAACGTTTTCCGTATGCCATTTCCGCCCACATTCTTATCAGCTATTGATAACATAACAACAATCTTGACGTGCGATAATTACCGATTATCGCGCAACGTCCAATTAATTACACGAAGAAATAAAAGTTGATTTGTTATTGTATTATTTTCTGCGCTTATTTGATTTCAAAGAGAAGGAAGTATGAAAGCTGGCCCCGACATCCCCGGGGCGAATAATGTTCGGTGTGGGGGTTGGAGGGATTATATTAGTGGGCGTTTTTCTTTTTTTGTTGCGAGCTACCGGAACTTCTCATTAACAAAATAAAGCGCATACCTTTTACCTAGTTTAACGTTCCACGTTGGCCATTAATTAACTCTTACTAAAACCAAATGGAATAAACACGTCTTTACGTTTCTATTATGAAAATTAAAAGGCAGAGCCGGATTTAGGTATACGTACAACGTTTCATCACCATATCACCATCGCCATATCAGGCTTTAATGTTAAAAAAAAATAATAATAACAGCAGACCTTGGAGGTATTTACAATTCTCAGTTAGGTTTTTTTAAATTTCCACCACGGTTTAAAAAAAAAACGTAACGACCATAAATTTTTAACCTGAAACTAGCCTGTGCAATGTGCATACACGTAATTATTAGGTAGTCGCTTAATAGTTTATAAAGTGCAGGCAAATGCAGCTACTTAATAATAAATGCTCATCTGTCCCGCGCAGGTGTACCCTGCCCATTATTAAATTCCTCGGTAGTTTGCGATTGTGAGCCGGAAAACTTTGTCCAAAACCCAGACGCCCCGAGACTACTGCAGTATAAACTTACCCCCTAAGAATTTATCGCCCCTCACCCCGCGTCTTTAAAGCAAAATCGATGCGACCTCGTTTTCGCCAAAAAAAAAAAAAAAACTTCCGCAAATGTGCCGAAATCTTTTCGCGCCCTCGCTCGGAAAGAATGTGTATTTTGTTTATTTGCCTTTGATCTCTCCTTTCGTTTCCTTTTTCTCTCCAGGATTGGTCGAGACGGCGCGACGTGAGAGTGCGATTGAAAAAAAAATTGTTCAATTCGAAAGCTATTTCGCCGAACGCGGCGGCTTCGATTTGCTTCGCGTGGAAATTCGAAAGTCAAGGCATTTAACGTCGATTATATTTTTCTTCAAACGCAACACTTTTTCGCGTATTTCGATTATACAGAATAAACCAAGAAGATTATAAGAAAATTGTTATTCATTTACTAAAAAAAAAAAAAAGAATATGCTGTGCGATCAAAAAAGTATTCGTTTTAAAGTTTGGCAGCATTGACGTCATAGAGACAGCACAGAAATTAGGTTACGTTCATTATTTTCTAGGTTACGTTTATTATTTTGGCCTTCCTGCTTCCATCTTGCTGTCAATGCAATGTCTACTGTTAAATACGTTAAATGTTTATTTGTTAAACGAGTAATCCAAGATCCAACAATGAATAAAAAACAACAATGAAGAAAAAAATACGAAAAAAAAACAATTGAAGAAACTAAGAATTGTAATTTGTTCTTGAATCTGAAATTTTAAAAACGTGAACATTGTAAAAAAATACAATTATTTTTTATTAAATAAAATAATTATTTATTATTTTAATAAAAGCAGTAAAAGCTAAGACGCCATCTTGTAAACTGATGACAGCGACATCTTTAAAAGTTCTCGTTATTGTGAAAAGAAAGGGCGAGAAAGAGTTGAAGAAGATTAAGAATTGTCATTTGCCACGAATATAAAAAGACAATCGTTTCTTATTTTAATAAAAATTGTAAAAACGAAGAAGTCATCTTGTAAACTGTTAACAGCGACATCTTTAAAATATTTCGATATTGTGAAGAGAACAATGAAGAACAAAAAATACGAAAAACAATTAAGAATTGTCATTTGTTTTTGACACTGACGCTTTGAATAATAGAAATATTAAATAAAATAAGTAATTATTATTGAAATAAAAGCAGGACAGTGTTAACAATAACACCATTAATAGTTCACGACATTGCGAAAAGGTGGCACGAAAAAAAGTGAAAGCGAAAAACATTGAAAAAAATTCGGCCTTCGAATTACAAATTTAATTTAGTGAGTTGGTAGAATCAAAGTGACGTATAGCGTTGCCAATTCGTGGAAATTTTCCCGATCTGTGGTAATTCTTATTACTTAACATTGCAAAGGGAAATCATTTCAATAAAAAGGGACCTTTTGATAACCAAATTACTTAAATTTTAAGACAAATCTTGACGAAAATGCATAAAAATTGCATAAAATTGCAATTTGAGGGCAAAATATTCATAAAAGTGAATTTTTGCGCCAATGTGAAGAAAAAACGTCAATAGTTGGCAACATTGTTGACGTAGAAGCGAAACAAAACTAGGTTATGTTGACGGTGACGTTATAATTATTGATTGTTTTTTTTTCATTTGAATGAAATGAATAAAAAAACAAATTCATTAAAAAAAGATAACAAATGCAATTGTGAGTCATTATTTTTCAAAATTGACTAAGCTAATGGGGACGTTTAACTATTGATTGTCTTTTGTTTGTATGAAATGAGAGAAAAAACAAATTCATTTGAAAAAAAAAAACAAATGCAATTGTGGAGTCATTATTTTTCAAAATTACCAAAACTAGGTTATGTTAACGGTAACGTTTTAATTATTGATTGTCTTCCGTTTGAATGAAATGTAAGTTTAAAAAAGAACAAATTCATTTGACAAAGAAGGAAACAAATGCTACTGTGAGTCATTAATTTTGAAAATTAACAAAAACAGGTTATGTTGACGGTGACGTTTTAATTATCGATTGTCTTTTGTTTGAATGTAATGAGTGAAAAAACAAATTATTAAAAAAAATAACAAATGCAATTTTTCAAAATTAACAAAACTAGGTTATGTTGACGATGACGTTTTAATTAACTCTTGTTTGAATGAAATGAGTGAAAAAACAAATTCACTTAAAAAAAACAAATGCAATTCGGAATCATTATTTTTCAAAATTACCAAAACTAGGTTATGTTGGCGGTGACGTTTTAATTAATTATTGATCGTCTTTTGTTTGAATGAAACGAATGCAAATGCAATTGTGAGTTGTTAATTTTTAAAATTAACAAAAGTAGGTTATGTTGACGGTGATGTTTCAATTAATTGTTGATTGTCTTTTGTTTGAATGAAATAAGTAAAAAACAAATTCATTTAAAGAAAACAAAACAGATGCAATTGTGAGTCATTATCTTTCAAAATTAACAAAAGTAGGTTTTAATTATTGATTGTCTTTTGTTTGGATGAAATGCTCGAGAAAACAAATTCTTAAAAAAAAACAAATGCAACTGTGAATTTCTATTTTTCAAAATTGACAAAACTAGGTTATGTTGACGGTGACATTTTAATTATTGATTGTCTTTTGTTTGAACAAAGTGAGTGAAAAAGCAAATTCATTTAAAAAAAAACCAAATGCAATTCGGTATCATTATTTTTCAAAATTCCCAAAACTAGGTTATGTTGACGGTGGCGTTTTAATTATTGTTTGTCTTTTGTTTGAATAAAACGAGTGAATAAACAAATTCATTAAAAAAACAAATGCAATTTTGAGTCATTATTTCTCAAAATGAACAAAACTAGGTTATATTGATGGTGACGGTTTAATAAGTGATCGTCTTTTGTTTCGATGAAATGTTTGAAGAAACAAATTAATTCGAAAAAAAAAAGGCAAATGCAATACAGAACTTCGGTATTGCGAGGAGGACACTGAGGAAAATGGTGAGAACTGTCGTGGTTTGCGAAAAACAATTGAAAAAGAAAACAAAACTACTTTAATGAAGAAAGTTGGCAGTACTGATATCAAAGAAAGGGTCGTGGAGATGGAACAAGAATTAGATTATGTTGATGGCGACATTGATTATGAATTGTTTAATTGCTTTTGTTTCAGAAAGACGAATCAAAAAATTCGAAAGCAAACAAAAAACAATCGAAATGTCCAAAAAAAAAATTAAAATTGAAGTTGAAAAAACAAAAAAATTAAAGTCGTCAAGAAATGAGACGTGAGGCATTATTTTTCAAAATGAGTTTTTGTTATTTTTCGAAAAATACGGAATCTTGGGTTGGGAAGGTTTAAAAAAAAAGGTGAACACTGTCTTTTGTTTGCGAAAAATAATTGAAAACACAAAAACAAAAATACTTTAATATAAAAAGTTGGCAGTACTGAAATTAAAGTTTTTTTTTTGAGATACAACAAGAACTAGGTTATGTCGACGGTGATATTGGTGATAATTCGAAAGCAAACAAATTACATCGAATTGGCGAAGAAAAAATAAATTGAAAATTGATTTTTGAAAAACAAAAAAAAAAAAAAATTAAAGTAATCAAGAAATGTAATAGTTTTTTTTGAATCAGTTTCGTTCGTTTTTCTAAAAACCTTGTGAAAGGAAGAGTGAAAAAAGTAAAAAGGTCTTTTGTTTGCGAAAAACAATTGAAAAAGATAGGTTTTAATATCAATGTAGAAAGTTGACAGCACTTAACAGTTGACAGCGACAATACATCACAAAGGTTGCGTTCATAAACTAGAGCATCTCGAGCATGTAATCGCTTCTTTCTCACTCACGACTTTTAACATATTTTGCGTTTCGCTCATCTGTTTCAAGATGTTTTGTGTTTACATTATTACTATGACAATGAACGCATTTTTTTAATTTGGATTTAATAATAATAATAATTAATAATTCAAAGCGCCGTCTGTCAATCAATATTTAAATTACTCGCTACGAACATTAAAAGAGAAAACAAGAAACTAAATTCCATTTCTGAGCAAAATAGAGATTAGATTCTAAAAATTGAATAAATTTTGGGATAGATTAATAACTGTCAACAACTTTCGAAATTCTTTTGACAGATGTCAGTAGGTGCGAGATCTTTACTATGCCATCTTTAGCTTACGTGGATTTTTTTAAATCTTTTTGAAATTCACAATATTTTCTCAGGGCAAATTTTTAATTTGTTTATATTCTCTGTCAAGTTTCCTTCAATTTCGAATACAGTTTGATAACGGAAGGTTCAAAACGTTTTTTTTTTAATTTTTGATGAATCGTTTCCATCGGATTCCATGCATAAGGAGATTTTGGTAGACAACGAAAAATTCCATTCTCACTGTATATTGAATTACGTTACTCACGATGCATTACGTAATGCAGTTTGTCGTAGTTTCGCCGAGTATCGATCATGCACAGAAAACCGAACGGAAAGTGCCGCAAAAAGTGACGCAGACGAATTTCAATTTCGTTTCGACTCTGGCGAGGTGTTACTGAAAAACGGCGGCTGACGTGTTTCTTGACTGTTTCCGACGGCTGGTTTCGAGTCTGTAAGACTTGGGAACTCGTAAATCCATCACGACGTGTCCACAATTTTTCATGAAGAGCTTTCCCTCTTGCTTGCTAAAACCAGAACCCTCTTTTTTATTACATAAATAATTTTACTACTTTAAACTTACAGGGTGTCATTGAATTCGAGTCGTACCGATCTTGCATTGCAAGCTTGAAAGAAAGAAATGTGCTGTCACTGTCAATTATGAAATGTCACATGTCATGTCAAGAAATACCGTGCAGGCTTATTCCAAAACGTAAGAAAAGAAACTGAAAACATTTTTGAAAAAAGTAAGCCTGTTTGTTTTCTAAAATAAAAAAACCACCAATGTCATTTGTAACGAATAAATTTGATAAAAAAATGTCACAATTGCATTTTTTTTTAAAACCTAATATTAGAAGTTTTTCTGTAATTCGACGCCATCTATCATCAAAACCAAGTGTTATCGATTTTTCTGTAATTCAGCGCCATCTAATGTCAGAATCGAGCATTAAAGTTTTCACTGTAATTCAGCGCCATCGATAGGAACAAATGTTAAAAGTTTCCTGTAATTCAGCGCCATCTATCGCCAGAGTCGAGCACTAAAGTTTTTTTTTTAAATAATTTAGCGCCATCGGCACAACTAAACGCCACCTATCGGCAAAACCTGTAATTCAGCCACGAATTTGATGAATAGATGTAATTGATTGTTTTTCGGTAATTCAGCGCCATCTATAACTTAATATTGAATGTAAAAGATTAAGACGATGTCTATTTTCTTCCATTTGATCTATCGAAGAAAATTCCCACGAATTTGATTTAGCATTTAGCACCACCTATCAACAAAACCTAATATTAAAAGTTTTTCTGTAATTCAGCGCCGTCTGTCGATAAAACAGAATGTTAAAGGCTTTTCTGTAATTCAGCGCCATCTATCGTCAGAATCGAGCATTAAAATTTTCTCTGTAATTCAGCGCCATCTGCAGAACCAAATATTAAAGGTTTCCTGTAATTCAACGCCATCTACCGCCAGAGCCGAGCATTATAGTTTTAGTCTTAATTCTGCGATAATTAAATGAATTATTCCCATTTTTGTCCAAGATGAAGACGACGTCGTTGATGTTCTTCTGTTTGATATGTTGAAAAAAATTTCACGAATTTGATGAATAGTGATCAACGTTTGATTTTTCTGTAATTCAGCGCCATCTGTTGAGAGAATCTAATACTAAGCGTTTCTCTGTAATTCAGGGCCACCCATTGAGCTTTAACCGAATGTTAAAGGTTTTTCTGTAATTCAGTGCCATCTAGCGCCAGAGCCGAGCATTAAAGTCTTTTCTTTAATTCAGAATTATGTACATTCTATTTTTTTTCCAAGATTAAAACGAGACGACTTTCTTCTAATTATCGATTGAAGAAAATTCTCGAATGTTAAAGGTTTCTCTGTAATAATTCAGCGCCACCTATCGTCAGAACCGAGTATTAAATTGATTTATTTTTCCTTTCTTTCCGAAAACACACTCACAACAAAGTTCTTTTTTTTTTGTTTCTGAAATGACGTAATTTTTTGAATATTCGTTTCGCCCTTCGCTTGCTTTTTTCAGCTTCAAAATATTATTTTTTTGAGTTTTTCAAAATTACAGGTTACAAATTAGTTAAGACAATAACACGCTGTTTCAGATTATTTGAATGTTTTCGGGAATTTTGAAGAAATAAACTTCCACGATCGGTCAACAGATGGCGTTTTTATATTACCCAAATGTAGTCATAAATTAACTTATGGTCAGTTATTGTAGTTACGAAAAAAATTAAAATTAAAAATAATAAAGTGAGAAAGCGATCAAGCACAGGATAATGAAAAGTACTGAATATTTTGTAACATTTGAGAGCACCATCTATTGACCGTCAAGGTAATTACTTTAGATAGTAAAAAAATGAAAATCAATGCTTTGAAAATGAAAACTAAAGATTTATAAATTGCGCTCGAGATTGTTTTGTGTCATTTTGCGTGGAATGTGCAATCAGTGCCATCTATCCGCACATGTATGAATTATAATAACACTTTTTTTTTTCGAATATCTTCTTCGTTCTAAATCAGTTTCTTTTACCGTTAATTTGATTGCTTTTTTCAGTTTTTCTTTCAGTTTTCCAAATTACACTTTACAAATTAGTTAACACAATATAAAACTGTTTCAGATTATTTGAATGTTTTCAGGAATTTTGAAGAAATTAACTTCCCCGATTGGTCAGCAGATGGCGCTTTTATATCACCCAAAAATTAACTCAATCGTTTTCAAATTTTCAGAATACAGAGTGACTGTGATAGTTGCACAAAGCTTGAAATCTGTAACGTATCACTATAAATGGTAACGATTGAACAAAAAGTTAATAGTTTTCGAGGAAATCGCAGTTGAACATTTTGAGAATCACTAGCCTTGCTATCATACAACATTAAAAATCGTTATCATTTATAATGATATATTACAGACTTTAAGTTTTGCACAACTATCAGTCGCCCTGTATATTAGCGTCATCTCTTGCTTTTCATTTAATGTCCTGAATGAATAAATTTCATTTGTCATCGTCATTTATTTAATCAGTGACGTGCGCCGTCAATAGTTGGCGCTCATTTTAATCTCAAAATAATCAATATTTCTCAGTATTTGATTCTTTGCTCAATTTTTTTACTTATTTTTCTAACATTCATGACCATTCCTAGGTCTAGCATCTTGTCCGGTGTTCAACTAGTTTTCAACAACATATTGCCGGCTGCGGCTGTGACCAACTTACTCGATGTTTTTCTTTCTTCGTTCACCATTCGTCTTACAATTTACACAGAGAAAACCCAGTTTTGAAGCAATAAACTGGCTTTGTTAATTAACAGATGGCGTTTTGTAACAATACACATTTCCATAACGAGTTAATCCCCCCCTCCAGTTTTTGCTTTCTTTCTCAAATTAACTAAAGTGATAAAAAATAATTTAGAATGAAGTTATTCGAGAAATATATATACAGTGTAATTCATACGTGCGGGGATAGATGGCGCTAAGTGCACATTATGGAAAATTTATTTTAGCAAAATTTTTTTTAATGCTTCGTTTTCTTGCTTATTCTATGGTGCAAAGTAAGTGACGCGATAAAACATTAGTTTCGAATGAAGAAGATATTTGGACAAAAATTGTGTAGTTCACGCACGCGCGGATAGATGGCGCCGAATGCACGATTTATTTTAGTTAATTTTTGCAGTTTTTTTAAATTCTTTTTCAGTTTCTCGTTGTCTTGCTTATTTTATCTTACAGATTAACTAATGCGATTAAAAATTAAATTAGAATGAAAAAAGCTATTCGTGTTGTGCGGTTCTTGGACGCGCGGATAGATGGCGCCAAGTGTACTTCATAGAAACAATGTATTTTACCCAATTTTTCTTTTTTAACAGTTTTTGTCCTTGCTTATTTTACGTTGTAAACTAGCTAACGCGATAAAAAAAATAATTTAGAACAGAGAAGATATTGTGAAAAAATTTGTAGTTCATACGTACGCGGATAGATGGCGCCGAGTGCACATTATAGGGACAATTTATTTTCGCTGATTTTTCCAGTAATAATTTTCTTTATTTAGTTTTTCGTTTTCTTGCTTATTTTATGTTTACAATTTGCGATGAAAATTCTGATTTAAAATGAAGAAGATATTCGGAAAGAAAAAGCTCTATAGTTTACAAATGCGTGGATAGATGGCGTTGAGTGCAAATTCAACGCAAAATGATACGTAATTTATAAATCTTTTGTTTTCTGTTATATAGTTTATTTTTAATTTAATGTCAATAGATGGCGCGGTCGTTTTAATCTCAAATATTTCTTCGTTATCTTGTGTTTGATCGTTTCCTCGTTTTATTTTTGTTTTTAATTTTTTCCTAACATCTATAGCTGACTCTAAGTTTAGCATCTGGTCGAAGAGGCGTGTTAAGCGGGTTTTCATAATTCACGCGGCTGCGACCAACTTACCAGCTGTGTTTTTCTTTCCTTCGACATTCGGCTTACAAATTAGGCAAACACAGGTAAACCCCAGTTCTGAACGAATACATTTGCTTTGTTAGGCCAACAGATGGCGTTCTATAATATTCATTACAACAACGAGCTAATTCCTTTCCAGCTATTTGATTTTTTTTCGATTTTTGCTTATTTTTATAAATCAACTAGTGCAACAACAAATTAATTTAGAATAAAGATGACAGAAAATGTATAGTTCATACGCGTGTGAATAGATGGCGCTGAGTGCACAATTTTTTGCGCACAAAAGAATTAATTAATCGTCACAAAATTCTCGTGCAATTTGTAAATTTTTTGTCTTAATTTTTTTCGTTTTTCTTTTTGCTTTTCGTTTATCGTTCCAAATCAATAAATACGATGGCACACGAAATATGATTACCTTGGCGGCTCATAGATGGCGCTCAAATTATTTGAAAATAAAACACTTTCCTAATTTTACTATTTTTAATTTTTCTAACTCCTTAACTGTCCCGTGAGTTTAGTATCTCGTCTTTAATTAGTTTTCTAAATGTTGCGACCAACTTACTGGATGTTTTTCTTTCTTCGTCCGGCATTCGTAAGGCAAATAATTTGTTCTGAAATGAGATTTCTGACCTCATTTCAGAACGAATAATTTGCTTTGTTGGATAAGAGATGGCGTTTTGTAAGTACTCATTAAAGCAACGTGCTGCTTGAGATTAGAATAACAAGAAAAAGTTTATTTATTTTTATTAATTTCAGTCGTTTTATCTCAAAGAAACATTTTCCGCAAGGAATCAAGGATGAGAGTATTTAAAAAGAGAAACATTCAAAGACAAGTTCTCCAACTTTGTGTAAATGTTCACGGTTAGTCGATTTGTGTATTTACGAGCCTGTAAAAATACACAGCAGCGGTCGGATTCTGTGCAGAAACGTTTACAGCGCGTTAGTGGCATTTAAAGAAATCATTCGGGCGGGCTTAAATTTAGATTAAATTTAAGGAATTTTTCGCCGCCGGATTTTATGAGCTGGCGCGCAATAATTTTTTTTTTTCGCTTTGAGGGAATTAACGTAATTTTTGCGGGTGTTTTCGTGGTGGTACAGCGTCGCATCTGCGTCGCGACGCAGCATCCGACTCGGAAAGCTCTCAGTAGTTATCCTGCGGACGGGTGGTTAGCACGTTCTGACGTGTTTCGAGCGCGCTTTCTTCTTTCGTAATGTGCTGGTGACTTTTTTAATTTTTAATTTTCGAGGAATTCGAAGGAGTTTTAGCGGTGAATGAGTGCAAAAGTCGGGAAGGTAAGGGGATATGTGATTGTGGATTTAATCGATCGAAAATTAATTATGGCAAAAACTGACCACAAACGAGACACAAAATTGTCGACTTCATAAAGAGGCGATGGGCCACTTTTTATGTGGTTCGTTTGTTTTCAAACGAGCCTCGGTTTATTATTTGTGAAATGTGCGGATATCAACAGGTCACATAAAAATTTAAATCCGTGTTTTTTTTACGATTATTACATAATTACATGAAATATTTGCTTTTTTTATTCGACAGGATGAAATGCTCTATTTATCATGTTCTATAATTAATTTTATTTTATTACTGGCCATTTAATCTTGCGGCGTTTTTTTTTTTTTTAATCGTTGTACACAGTGTGCTTCTTAATCTATGGAATGAAAACTTTTATTTAATCAATTAACACATCTCCATATTTACATTTAACTAGTTCATAACTTTATAATTTAATTATAAGTCTGATTATACAGTCTGTTTTCAATGCGTTTAAAATATGAGGAAGTTTCTTAATTTTTTTATTTAAAAGTTCAATGGTTTATAATGTATAGAACGGCGAAGATACAGTGAGGTTCATATAAATTGTTTGTTAGATGGCGCTGACTGTATAGTTCCGTTGCGCGCAATTCAATTGTTTGTGTCAATTTCTTGTTTTCTGAGCGATTTTGTGCTACTAATTAACTGACGCAATAAAAAAGTAATAATAAATTCAGAATGATGAAAAATGAACGATAGATTATGTAGTTCATGCACGTGCGGATAGATGGCGCTGGGAATATAATATACGGGGTGTTAGAACGCTACTGTCATTTATTAATACTGTACATTCCTTAGCATAAAATGAATTCATTCTGCGAATCTCAAAAATCTAGCTAAAAATTGAAAAACTGACCTGCGTTACATCGAAAAGTTCCACCGTTTTAAAACCTCTGATTCATTTTACGGTGTTCATGCAATTCAGTTTGTCTTCGGACCGTTCATAAAACAATAAAATTCGAGCGCATTAACCCAAGTAATCGGCTGGATAGACGCAATGAAGGCCTTTTGTTTTTGATTTCTGTTTTTGTTTTTCTTGTTTTTTTTTCAAATTTTTCCTCTTCATTCAGCCCTTGGCCTATCATTTGATTTTTTCATTTTAATTTTCTTCTTATCTCTTTCTTCATTTAATATTTTCCTTTTGTTTTTCATTTTATTTCATTTTTGGTTGGTTTGTTTTTCGTTTGCTTTTTTTTCAAATTTTTCTTTGACTCTAGTTTTTTATTTGATACTTTTTTCATTCTACTTTCCATTTGTTCTCTTTTCATTTAACATTTGCTTTTGCTGTCTCACTTAATTTTTGGGTTTTGTGTTTCGTTTGTTTTTTTTTTCTTTACTTTTAGTTTTTCATTTCACTTTGGTCTTTCATTTGATTCTTTTTTCATGCTAGTCTTCTCCTTGTTTCCATAATAATATTTATTTTCAATAAAAGCATTAATATACTATACAATGCTAGAAATTGAGAGGCACTTGTTTTTCGTTTCATTTTTTATTTGCTTCTTCTTCGTTTTTGATTGGTTACTTTTTTAATTGCTTTTCGTTCTTTTTTCTGCTCAATACTTACACACCTTTATTTTTCATTTGTTTTTCACTTTTATAATGTGTTTCATTTTTCGTTTTTGTTTTGGTTTTTTCAAATTTTTCCTTTCCATTCGCCTTTGTTTTTTATAATTTTCATTTTCACCTTGTTTTTCTCTTGCTCTCTTTGCTTTTTGTTTCTCATTTTATTCTTGTTTTTTTTTTTGCTTTTTCCTTTGTTTATTTTTCTTCATTCTAATTTTTTCCTTGTGTTCTCTTTTCATTTAATATTTGCTCTTTGTTTCTCATTTAATTTCATTTCACTTTTGGTTTTTGTTTTTCGATTTTTTTTTCAAAAATTTCTTTTACTTTTGCTTTCATTTGATTCTTTTTTCATTCTAATTTTCTCCGTATTTTTAATAAAGAAAAGACAAAAATAATATTTTTTTTGTAATTTGGCTGACGTAAGATTGTCTAAAAAAAAACTCACTCTGATGAGTTTTCAAAAAAAGCACAATCTCTGAAGAAAAATGAAAAATATTTAATAATAATCATTCTTTTAAGTAAGTATTTAAATAATGCAAATTTTTTTCAAATTATACGCAATTGTTTGTTAATGCAATGTGTGGGCAGCGCCATCTGTCGCACGTCAAGTAAACTGAACAGCCACATTTTGGTTACTTGATTTTCATCTAAGTTGGCTAACTACTACCAAAAATAGACAAAAAAATAGAAGATTAAAAAACCGTGCGTAAGTAAATTGTTTTTTTAAGCTATGTCCAGCGCCATCTAACCGTATATCATGTAAGCTTCGCAGTATTTTTGTATTCATCGCGAGAAAACAAAAGAATTGAAAAAACTTCATGCCAGAGATAACCATCTATTGGCATTACAAGTAAATTGTAAGATTTTTTTTAATTATGCGCAAATAAATTTTGACTGCACTTGACGCCATCTATTGTGCATAAAGCGAACTACAGGACGTGTGTTTTTTTTTTATTCCGTGTTAGTTAATTTGTAGCGCAAATGAAAAACGGAAAAGTGAAACAATTTTTAAAAAATTGCAATTACGTGCAAGTGAATTGTTACTATAAGGTACAGTCAGAGACACCTATTCGCACGACGGCCGTGCGAATTATGTATTTCTGCGGCAAAATAAGAAATTTAAAAAAAAAACAAATTTCGCGTAAGGTGATTATTTCTGCAGCTAATACTTAGCGCCATCTATCCGCAGTTGTGTGAACTAACATATTTAGTGAGCAAACCAAAAATTAAAATAAAAAATTCTTCTTGAGATATTTATAAAATATAATAAAATACCGCCGAGACATGTTCCAACATACTTGACGTAATATTCGATGATATTTTTGATGATAAAAGACAACAAATGTTGTACTCACGTCGTCTGTCATTTTGGGTTTCTATGTACAGTCGTGGACAGTTAAAAGATAATTACAGGCAACAAACCTTAAGCAACAAATAACAAACAATTCATTGAACGATGTTAAACAACGCACGAAACAAAAGATGGTCGAATTTTGATTGAAAAGCGCAAAGAAAATAAATTTGGAAAAAATGACGTTTTTAAAGCGGCTACAAATTCGAATAACAAACGACGATTAACTTTCTAATCATATTTGCGTTTGAACAACTTTTAAAAATAAAAGCGCTGCTCAATAATGTTCGAAGAGATAACCGTCGTTTGTTTTTTGGAGGTCTCTTAAATAACAAATTACGATCATTGATCATTTGAACGTTGTTGAACAACGCCGATCGTGTTTTTGAAACTTTCAATTCTCAAAAGAACAAATGATCATCGAAAACAAAATAAATTTGAAATAATAATTTAGGAAAAACTTACACATTCTTATTGGATACTTAAACAAATGACGATCAACTTTTTGAACAGTAGGTGGAACAAAAGACCGTCGATTTTTGAAAAGCACGAACACAACTTGAGAACAAAGTAAATTTGAAGAAGAAAAGAACTTTTGAAAACAAATGACGGTCAAAATTCTAATCTTCTCCAAACAAATGCTAACATTTTTATTATAATAAAGTCAATTTTCAAATAAAAAGCGACAGTCGAAAACAAAATAAGTCTTGAAACAAAATGTCAAATAAGATGAATTTTTGTTCAAAAGAAGTTCTTGGATAACAAACGACTAATTGGACTCTTAAATAAAAAACGATCATCTCCTTGAACACCGTTGAACAACGCAGATCATGTTTTTAAAAACATCAATTTAAAAAAACAAAAACAAATGGTAATTTGATTTAATAATTAAAAAAAAAAAAAGCAACGACAAATGTCGATCAACTCTTTGAACGTTGCTGAACAAAGCGTGAAACAAAAGACCGTCGATTTTCGAAAAGAGCGAGCGACAATCGAAAGCAAAAATTAGAAAAACAAACCGAGTTTGAAAGAAAAATGAGGTGTGACGTTCACTGAACTCTTGATCAACAGAAAACGATCAACTTTCAAATAAAAAAACGATAACCGAAAATATGTCATGAAATTTCTGTTCTAATTGGACTCTTTGATAACAAACGACGATCATCTCTTTAAACATCAAACAACGCCGGATATTTATCAATTAAAAACAAACAAATGATCACCGATGATCACTGATTCGCGCTGTTCAATAATGTTCAAAGAGATTAACGTCATTAATTATTTGAGAGTCCAATTAGAATTAACGCTATTCAACAATATTCAGAGAAAAGATCGCCGTTTGTTATTTGAGAGTTTCTTAAATAACAAACGACGATCATCTCTTTGAATAACGTTGTACAACGCGGATCACTCCTGAATAACAAATGACAATCATCTCTTTGAACATTACTGAACAAATTATAATTGGACCCTAAAAAACAAATGAACTTGTTGAACAATGGGTGATCATCGATTTGTGAAGAGAGCGAACGATAACCGAAAAAGAAAATACAAACAAAATCAACCATCGGTAAATTGTAGCGAAGGAAGTTGCTTGTTCACTAAAAACCGAACCTAAACTCTTTTTGGCACTCATAAGCGCTTAAACCTTTTTTTTTAAATCATAATGCTCTCTGATTAATTCCCTTTTTTTTATTTGAAATATCACTTTAAAAAATTAGTAACTTGGGTTCCAACGAAAGTAACAACAACTAAACTTCAATCCACAGATACAGAGTTGCTCTAAATAACACTGTATGTTTTGTTTTTCACGGCCTACTAGATTTTCTTATTCTCAATAAATTCAGCTTTGCCCTCGTCAGAAAGCGATCGCAGGACGTCGCGATCTAATCTTTTCATCACTTATTTATGGTATATAGTTTCGAGGAAACTAATTAATTTAGGAAATATTTCTGTATAAATGACCTTTTCCCCACGATCGTCTTTTGTTTTCTACCCATTCTGTTTATATTGAGCGCCCCTCGTAGGTATACCGGCTTTCAATATGCAAGTATATTATCGATAGTTAAATCGAGGATATGAAGCAGTTTATTTTTCCTTTGGCGCATTTCGCGACGGTTAAATCACAATGAAATCGCAAATATACGAAGTATTATGGGGAAAGAAGAACGATAAAATGGCGCGCGTTAAACGTCGGAGGATATAGGCGAAAATTGGCTAACGCGGTTAAAATTAAACGCCGTCAGGTAGTAAAAATAACAGGAATCTTAATTGCCGGCTTTCACAGTTCGCCCCCCAATCAGACGGTTAAGGGAAGGAAATTGCTTTAATAAAAGTTTCTCGTTTCGGAGTGACGCGCGCGCCCCGAAGATAACAAGAGAAAGGAAAACGGACCTTACTTTTTAAATTTAGTTAACTAACTTGATTTAAAACAATCGATTTCATAAACGGAATTCACTTAATTATGATTACTTCGTTTTTGAGTAAATTGGGTTACTTATCGGTCTACCCCCATAGATCTAATGCGATTCATTTTAGAGTCATTTGATTACCGATGAGTTCTTCATTTTGTTGTTTTTTTTTTAATAAAATTAAATTTTGCAATTGGGCAAACTTAAGGAACACGTGACGTCTTAAATCTGAAGAACTACGTTATTCCCTAAAAGGATTTGAACTTCCAGATGTTCTTCACAAGCAAAACTAAATCCCCAATAACTCTGGGGGGTCAAAATCCTCGAAACACAGACTAAAAAGCGCGACCAGAAAAGAGACGTGAAACGTATTTCTATATAAAATATAATATGGGCGCAGTGTTGCCAAATATTGAGAGTCGTTTTCGCTCATATTGAGTCAAAAAATCCCTTTTGCGCTTGCTTTCTCCCTCAAATTGCAATTTGAAGGTGTTTTTGATTATTTACTAGAGCGGAATGTACCAGCTGCTTCGTCCACCAAAAAGAAAATCGCAAGGATTTAAATCTGGTGATCAAGTGGGTCAATGCACGTCCGACAAACGGTTACGTTAACTTGAACCAGGGGGAGGACCCTAATTATTCGCACATCACGACGTGCTATTGGAAGAAAATACGACTATAGGCGAAACACAATAAGAGAAAGAAACTAGATCGAACGAAACTCCGCCCAGAAAGCAATTGGGCAAGCTTAAGGAACACGTGACGTCTTAAATCTTGAAGAACTGCGTTATTCGCTGAAAGGCGCTGGATTTGAACTTCCAGATGTTCTTCACAAGCAAAACTAAATCCCCAATAACTCTGGGGGGTCAAAATCCTCGAAATACAGGCTAAAAAAGCGCGACCAGAAAAGACGATGTGGAACGTACTTTTATATAGAATACAATATGGGCTCAGTGTTGCCAAACATTCAGAGTCATTGAGACAAAAATTCCCTTTTACGCTTGCTTTTTCCCTCAAACTGCAATTTGAAGGTGTGTTTTTGATTATTAACTAGAGCGGAATGTACCAGCTGCTTCTTCCACTAAAAAAAAAATCGCAAGGATTTAAATCTGGTGGTTAAGTGGATCAATGCACGTCCGACAAACGGTTACGTTAACTTGAATCAAGGGGAGGACCCTAATTATTCGCACACCACGACGTGCTATTGGAAGAAAATACGACTATAGGCGAAACACAATAAGAAAAAGAAACTAGATCGAACGAAACTCCGCCCAGAAAGCAATTGGGCAAGCTTTTAAGGAACACGTGACGTCTTAAATCTTGAAGAACTGCGTTATTCGCTGCAAGGCGCTGGATTTGAACTTCCAGATGTTCTTCACAAGCAAAACTAAATCCCCAATAACTCTGGGGGGTCAAAATCCTCGAAATACAGGCTAAAAAAGCGCAACCAGAAAAGACGATGTGGAACGTACTTTTATATAGAATACAATATGGGCTCAGTGTTGCCAAACATTCAGAGTCATTGAGACAAAAATTCCCTTTTACGCTTGCTTTTTCCCTCAAACTGCAATTTGAAGGTGTGTTTTTGATTATTAACTAGAGCGGAATGTACCATCTGCTTCGTCCACCAAAAAAAAATCGCAAGGATTTAAATCTGGTGGTTAAGTGGATCAATGCACGTCCGACAAACGGTTACGTTAACTTGAATCAAGGGGAGGACCCTAATTATTCGCACACCACGACGTGCTATTGGAAGAAAATACGACTATAGGCGAAACACAATAAGAGAAAGAAACTAGATCGAACGAAACTCCGCCCAGAAAGCAATTGGGCAAGCTTAAGGAACACGTGACGTCTTAAATCTTGAAGAACTGCGTTATTCGCTGAAAGGCGCTGGATTTGAACTTCCAGGTGTTCTTCACAAGCAAAACTAAATCCCCAATAACTCTGGGCGGTCAAAATCCTCGAAACACAGGCTAAAAAGCGCGACCAGAAAAGACGACGTGAAACGTACCTCTATATAGAATACAATATGGGCGCAGTGTTGCCAAACATTGTGAGTCGTTTTCGCTCACATTGAGATAAAAATTCCCTTTTGCGCTTGCTTTCTCCCTCAAATTACAAATTGAAGGTGTTTTTGATTATTTACTAGAACGGAATGTACCAGCTGCTTCGTCCACTAAAAAGAAAATCGCAAGGATTTAAATCTGGTGATCAAGTGGGTCAATGCACGTCCGACAAACGGTTACGTTAACTTGAATCAAGGGGAGGACCCTAATTATTCGCACACCACGACGTGCTATTGGAAGAAAATACGACTATAGGCGAAACACAATAAGAGAAAGAAACTAGATCGAACGAAACTCCGCCCAAAAAGCAATTGGGCAAGCTTAAGGAACACGTGACGTCTTAAATCTTGAAAAACTGCGTTATTCGCTGAAAGGCGCTGGATTTGAACTTCCAGATGTTCTTCACAAGCAAAACTAAATCCCCAATAACTCTGGGGGGTCAAAATCCTCGAAACACAGGCTAAAAAAGCGCGACCAGAAAAAACGACGTGAACCGTACTTTTATATAGAATACAATATGGGCGCAGTGTTGCCAAACATTCAAAGTCATTGAGACAAAAATTCCCTTTTACGCTTGCTTTTTCCCTCAAACTGCAATTTGAAGGTGTGTTTTTGATTATTAACTAGAGCGGAATGTACCATCTGCTTCGTCCACCAAAAAAAAATCGCAAGGATTTAAATCTGGTGGTCAAGTGGATCAATGCACGTCCGACAAACGGTTACGTTAACTTGAATCAAGGGGAGGACCCTAATTATTCGCACACCACGACGTGCTATTGGAAGAAAATACGACTATAGGCGAAACACAATAAGAGAAAGAAACTAGATCGAACGAAACTCCCCCCAGAAATCAATTGGGCAAACTTAAGGAACAGTGACGTCTTAAATCTTGAAGAACAATTTATTCGCTAAAGGGCGCTGGATTTGAACTTCTAGATGTTCTTCACAAGCAAAACTAAATTCCTCAAAATCCTCAAAACACAGGCAAAAAAACGCGACCAAAAAAAAACGACGTGAAACGTACTTCTATATGGAATACAATATGGGTACAGTGCTGCCAAACATTGAGAGTTGTTTTTCGCTCACATTGAGACAAAAATTGCAATTTGAAGGTGTTTTTGATTATTTACCAGAGCGGAATGTACCAGCTGCTTCACCCACAAAAAAAAACGCAAGGATTTAAATCTGGTGATCAAGTGAGTCAATGCACGTCCGAGGGCGTTATGCGTTATGCGCAGCAAGTATGTCCAGTTCCCCCCAATTTCACTTGTACCAACTGTCGCCGTCGCAGACATAATATAATTTTCCATGAAATCGCGTACGTGAATGCATGTCACAGATTACAAGAAAATGCAAATTGCTGGGGTTGGGTTGTCTGGAAATGTGGAACGATTTTTTAGACTCATCGCCAAAAAGTCGTTTTCGTTTATTAGGCTATAATTTATGTGCGAAGTTTTAAATGTTGGTATTGATATGCGTGGTTTCGAATCAAATCGCGTACGCGAATGAATGAACAGATTACGGGATCATGTTTAAAAAAATTCTATGCAACAGTTAATAATTAATTAAGAATTTAATTCGAAGTGGAACGAATTATTTAAAGCGAAAGAGTGCTTACGGTGGAACGAGAAACAATTTACAACTAGTGTGCCAAAAATACAGGATAGAGAGTTGTTAAACGTGTCTTAAATTTTGTTGAACCTCTAATAGAGTTATGTTATTAATAATTCGTCACACACAAGACGAACTTATAATAATTAACAGATTACGAATGTTTTAAATTCTGGTTGTAAAAAAAATGTATGGAATCATCTGCTTCAGCTGATTTGTTGCGTTTGTTAAATAAGTATTTTGCAATTCGTACTTCATAACATCGGTCGTCGACCTTAAAACGGAGTTGGCGTAACATTCCACTTAAAGGTCAAGTTTGCGAATGCCTACCATGTCCACCATAAAACTTTTATGATGGCTTTTATTTCGTTCATCTGCTCTAATATTTTTTTAATTAGAGGCGATCGCCGTTTTTGGGCTAATTTTTGATTTGACATTTTATCTTTTGTGAATTTTATCTGTATACAGGGTGACTGACAAGCATTCGCGTCGATCGATGCCGCACGGAGACAAAATGCTTTATTGAATACAACTGTTATAAACGTGGGTGGTATGCGTACAATTCTTGATCAAATTCCGTATGAGAATGAATGTCACAGATTTGTAATTAATTAATTTTAAATTTCCTCAGAAAAGTAGGTATGTTTGGATTAAAACGTAAAATTCACAGCGTGCGTCTGTCATAAACGTTTTATGATATGTATTTCGTATAGAGTGTTCAGCTGCGTGCAGAGATTTAGAGCCGAATACTCAGCGTGGAGTAATATTTTATATCCATATTTTTTTACTGACGACGTTGAACAACTGGATCAACGGCAACACTTTCTTATGCGGAATTTTTACGAAAGCGCGACAAGGGACTTCGCGTTGTTATTCAAGTCTGTACACGATTGGCGGCTACCAAAATTGAAAGTAAGTAATTTGGAAGTACTCGTTTTACAATTTTTAAGCGTCATCTAATCGGTAAGTGAATTAATTCGTTTCATAAAATCAAATCTTCCTTCGCCTAACCTAACTTTCTAACTTCGTGCCCTCAAAATTAACTTAATTTCTCCTGATTTTCAAATTGCCAAATTTAATTAAATTTTGTCCCAACTAAAAAAAAAGATTGTTTTGTGTTTTTGTTATCTATGAATGCTATTTCATCATGTAACATCCTGAAATTATCCTGATTAACTAAACTAATTTTTTTCATTTTCTAACTAAAATCTGCTTTAAACTAACTTAATCGATGACTTTCAATGCTTTAATTTTTCTTCAAAAACTGACACTTGTTCTTTAGATTGAAACCTTATCGTTTAATTTACAAACTGAGACACAAAGTAAAAATATTTCGAATTTACAATCGAAATAAAAAGTATGGCGGACGCACTAGGCATCGGTATTTATACGGAAAAACAATTGAATCTGCCGCAGTCGCCTGAAATAACGACACAACACACGCCATTTAGCTGTAGATTTGCTCCATTTCCACAATTTTTCTAAATTTTCGGATTTCCGACGGCCGAAATTGAATGTAAGTCATTTGGAAACACTTTTTTTTATAATTTTTAAGCGACATCTAGTCGGTAAGTGAATTAATTTGTTTCATAAAATCAAATCTTCCTTCGCCTAACCTAAGTTTCTAACTTCGTGTTCCCAAAATTAACTTAACTTCTCCTGATTTTCAAAGAAATTATCAAATTTAATTAAATTTTGTCCCAACTAGAAAAAAGAACAAACTGTTTTGTGCTCTTGTTAATTATTAATGCTTTTTCATCATGTAACCAGCTGACGAAATAATGCGAATGAGTTCGCTAAAAGCACAGGATAGAGAGTTGAAAAGGCGCATTGAATTTGTTAAGCTTTTAATAGATTTGTATTAACAATTCGGCACACACAAGGCGAAATTATAATAATTAACAATCGAAACAGATTACGAATGTGTTCACTGATTGTAATATTTTAAATTCTGGTTGAAGGACACTTTTGTTCTGAAAATAAACTTTACTTGCAATACAATTTAAATAAAAATTTAAGAAAAAATACTACGTTTGACACGGACATTTGAATTGTTTGTCGTTTTAGAAATTTATTTGTTTGCTAAACTAAGTTGCATAGAATTTTCCCAAATTTTCGGACATTATTGTAACTTTTCTTTGTCGTTCACCCTGTATTTCATTAGATAAATGTTTCAGTACTGAGTTTTATTCTCCTATTTTCAAACATCTTACATTTTAGTCAAAAACTAAGAAACTTTAAAAAAATAACAATCAAGTTGTTTATATACATACAAGGTATAGCTAAGAAGAAACAATAATTATTTTAATAACGTTACACAAGACATAAAAACAAACAAGAGTATAAAGTGAAAAGTTGGCAATAAGAGTACTTTCTAATTAATATGATTTTATTCTAGCTACCAGTTTCGGTAAGTGTTCTTACCTTCATCAGGCAACTAACGTCAAATATAAAAATAAAATGAAATCAACATCATTGACGAGAAGAAGAAGGAATACTGTACAGTAAATATAAAAATAAAATGAAATCAATATCATTGGAGAAGAAGAAGGAGTACTGTACAGTATTCCTTCTTCTTGTTGAGTGATGTTGATTTCATTTTATTTTTATGTTTATTGTACTGTTTTTCTGTATGAAATCAACGATGTTAATTTCATTTTATTTTTATATTTATTGTACAAGATTTCAGTATGAAATCAACAAGAAAATGGGATACTGTAAATATAAAGATAAAATGAATTGGAGAAGAAGAAGAAATACTGTACAGTAGATTTCATTTTATTTTTATATTTACACTATTCCTTCTTCTTGTTGATTTCATACAGGAATAGTGTACAGTAAATATAAAAATAAAATTAAATCAACGTCAAGTATTTCTCGAAACTTAAAGTAGAAACAATTTTTTAACATTTTTCCCATGCTCTCGGACATCGTTTCTTATTGTGGTTTTTCTTTGACGGAATAATTGTCAGGCATCCTGTATATCAAAATTGTGAACATACTTTGAATGGTTGAAAAACTGTTAGTTCAAAATTAAAACGCAACAGAGTTCTGTTGTATAGATCAGAGCAGATGCTCATGACGATACATCTCAACCTGGCCTCATAGTAATGAACCGGCCTGTTATGAATAAATTTATTATCTATAATAGGGCGATTCTATATCCCATCGAGCCCCATAATGGTTACTGTAATCATCACTTCCTTGTTATAAGAACCGATTTAATAATAAATAATAAGTTTCCATTCGTTTGCGATCACAAGAAATATTATTTCAACTTCTGCAACCTGGACGTCATCCCACGGGCCGTTTTTTTCCCACCTTATTTTCTACTGACCTCATAAATATCTCGTCTGCTTCGCCCGGACGTGAAATTTACTTCCACGCTTTAATTCCCGGAAAGACGCATAACTCAGGTGTTCCAGGGTCAGAGTAGTTCCCCGACAGGGGATGAAAAAAAAAAGGAAGTCTGTTATTTTACGGGCCGAGCGGAAACGAAAGAAAGATTTCCCCCGAGGTCCAATAGCAGAACGTTATCGCGCGGATTATATGAGTTCCTGCCAATGTTACCAACCGAATTATTATAATCACACTTGGGCGAATGTTTAATATTTTTAATTTAGTTCGGTTTTGAGAAATTTCCCGTATAGTGACAGCATCATCTAGAGCGCGTTTAGAAACTTTTGGAATCATCGAGAAGAAGTATGAAGTGAGTAGTCTTTGAAACTACAATATTGTATCTAAACTTGCACGTCTGTTTAGTCGAGATTTGTTGATGCTGTTTGCTCGCCTTCAAAAGGCAATCCGGCTTGGGTAATTACCGAGGAAATAATTGGGACGCATTTCCAAGTCGTAATGCGATTTCAGAGATGAGTAAATATTGTCGAGTGTTAGCTTGTATGAGGCGGCTGTTTATATTACGACAATGAAAGACATTAAATCAGTTCGTATCTTCAAAAATAATCTGGGAATTTACTGATTCATAGTCTGTTCACAATTTTAATATACAGGGTGCCTGACAATTTTTCTGCCAAAGAAAAAACGATTTAAAAAAATTCTTTCTATTATAGTTTTCGAGAAATAATTGATCAAAAATTGGCCTAAAAATGTCGATGCGCCTCTGTTTAAAAAATATAGGAACAAATGAACGAAATAAATTCCCTCATAAAAGTTTTATGGTAGTCCCGGTGGCGTGGCGTCATTCGTAAACTTGACCTTCAAGTGGAATCTTACGTCACCTCCGTTTTAAAGTCAACAACCGATGACATGAAGTACGAACTACAAAATATTTATTTCATAAATGCAACGAATCAGCTGAGGCGGATGATTCCATACGTAAACATTTTTTTGACAACCAAAATTTAAAACATTATAAGGAGTGCATACTTCGTAATCTGTTAATTATTATAATTTCGTCTCGTGTATGACGAATTATTATTAACTTTTAGTGTGATGTATGAGGCGACAATGAAAGACATTAAATCGCAAATTCGTATCTTCAAAAATAATTTAGGAATTTACTGATTTCTAGTCTGTTCGCTATTTTAATGTACAGGGTGCCTGACAATTGTCCAGCCAAAGGAAAACCACGATAAGAAGCGATGTCAAAGAGCATGGGAAAAATGTTAAAACATTCTTTCTACTTTAGTTTCGAGAAGAAATTTATGCGCCTCTGGTTAAAAAATATTGGACCAGTTGAACGAAATAAATGCCCTCATAAAAGTTTTATGGTAGGCACGGCTGCATGGCGTCACTCGTAAACTTGACCTTTAAGTGGAATTTTAGGTCAACTCCGTTTTAAGGTCAACGACCGATGTCATGAAGTGCGAACTACAAAATACTTATTTAACAAATGCAACAAATCAGCTGAAGCATTCTTTTACAACCAGAATCTAAAACATTCGTAAAGAGTGCATACTTCGTAATCTGTTACTTATTATAATTTCGTCTTGTGTGTGACGAATTATTATTAACTTAACTCTATTAAGCAAATTCAAGACACGTTAGCAACTCTCTATCCTGTATTTTTGGCGTATAGGCTGTAAATTGTTCCTCGTTCCTGCGTAAGCATTCTTTCACTTTGAATAATTTGTTCGACTTTGAATTACATTCTTAATTAATTATTAACTGTTGCACATAATTTTTTAAACTTGATTCTATAATCTGTTCATTCATCACCTTTAAGAGGAATGTGTTAATTATTATAATTTCGTCTTGTGTGTAACGAATTATTATTAACACAACACTATTAGAGGTTTAACAATTTCAAAACGCGTTTTCAACTCTCTCCATCCTGTATTCCGTATTTTTGGCGTCGATCTTCTTTTGTTTCAAATCATTTTCTTTCTTCTTCATACTTCTACTTTGTTTGTTTCGCATCTCACTCGTGGAAAATGAATGAAAACAAAAAAATACCATTAGAAGCAACTTCGTAAAAGAAAACAAAAGAAATTTCAAGGCGTTCCTTTTAATTTCCTTGACTTAATTTTCTTGGATCCCGTCGCAGAATCGTCGATCTTCACTTGTTTTTCGAATCACTTTCTTTCATTTTCAAACCTCCGCTTTCGTTTCGTCGAATTATTTCTCGTGTTTTCATCGACTCTTTTTAGTTTTTTCTTTCGCGATTCATCCGGTGGAAAATGAATGAAAATTAAAAAAAAAGCAAAAGTGCATTAAAAAAAAGCAAAGTAATTCAAACAAATAACGAAAAAATGAGCGAGAAACAAATGAGCAACACACGCGTTACGGGCGGTTTTCTCTTGTAGTTTCTGTTTTTTTTTTTTTTTAATTTTCTTGCGCAGAGTCGTCAATCTTCTTTTGCTTTTCAAGTCTTTTTTTCTTCATACTTCCACCTTCTTTGTGTCGCTTTTCTTTTGTTTCTTTTTTCACATTTCATTAACTCTTCATAGTTTCTTTCAATGTTTGACATGTTTTACTGTGTTGTTCGTTTTCCTCGTCTGTTTTATTGTTTTTTCTCCTTTGAGAACTTTTCGATCCATGATTACAGAATTAATTTCATTTTTTAACAATCAATTTTCGGAAGATTGTCGTTTTTCTTATGTTTTTCGTTCATCTTGTTCTCTTATATCTTTTTTTTTTTTTTTTGGTTTATCTAATTTGGAGAATTTGCTTTTGTTTTTCAAATCGCCTTTTTCTTCTTCAAAGTTCCACGTCGTCTGAGGGTCACTTTTTTTTTGTTTTTTGTTTCGTATTTCGTTTATTCTTTTTATAGCTTCTTGTCAATTTTTGTATTGTTTGACGTGTTTTGTGTTTTTCGCCGCGTTTCGTTGTTTCTTTTCTTTGTGCACTCTTCGGCCTATATCACAGAATTCATTTAATTAATTAAATTAATTACAATTTTTCTAATTTCATGAAGGATCGTCGTTTTTCTTTGGTTTTTCGTTTATCTTGTTCTTGTTATATACTTTTTAAAATTTTTCAAATCGCCTTTCTGCGTCGTTTGTTTCACTTTTCTTTTGTTTTTTTGTTCGTCGAATTAATTCTCGTATTACAAGGTTCGTCTTTCTCGTCGCGTTTCGTTGTTTTTTTTTACCTTGAACCTTGAACATTCTTATGTCCTCTATCACAGAATTAATTAATTTCATTTGTTTCATCGATTTCGTTTTTTAACATTTACTGAAGGATCGTCGTTTTTCTTTTGTTTTCTCGTTCATCTTACACTTACCATATTTTTTCTCTAATTTTCTTTGCCGGAGTGTCGGAGTTGTTCGACTTTCTTTTGTTTTTCAAGTTACCCTTTCCTTCTTCTTAATAATTTTGTATTGTTTGACGCGTTTTGTTTTTTGTTCGCCTTTTTCGCCGCGTTTCGTTCTTTCTTTTCTTTGTGCTCTCTTCGGCCCATGTCGCAGAATTAATTTAATTAATTAAATTAATTACGGTTTTTTTCATTTCATGAAGGATCGTCGTTTTTCTTTTGTTTTTCGTTCATCTTGTTCTTGTGGTGTACTTTTTAAAAATTTTCAAATCGCCTTTCTTTCTTCTACGTCGTTTGTTTCATTTTTCTTTTGTTTTTTTTTGTTCGTCGAATTAATTCTCGTATTACATTGTTCGTCTTTTTTGTCACGTTTCGTTGTTTTTTTTTTAATTTTTCAAATCGGCTTTCTTTGTTCTACGTCGTTTGCTTCACTTGTCTTTTGTTTCTTTTCGTCGAATTATTTCTCGTATTACATCGTTCGTCTTTTTCGTCGCGTTTCGTTGTTTTTTTTTCCTTCTTGAACACTCTTCGGCCCGTTAACACGGAATTAATTAATTTCATTTACTTCATTAATTTCGTTTTTAACATTTCCCAGAAGATCGGCGTTTTTCTTTTGTTTTTTCGTTCATCTTACACTTACCATATCATTTTTTTTTAATTTTCTTCGCCGGAGAGTCCGCGACTTTCGACTTTCTTTTGTTTTCCAAGTTACTCTTTCCTTCTTCTTTCGTTCCACGTCGTTTGTTTCACTTTTCTTTTGTTCCTTTTCTTCGATTTGTTTTACGTATTTCATCGACTCTTTTTGCGACTTATCGTCAGCCTTGTATTGTCCGACGTGTTTTGTTTTTCTGTTTGCCTTTTTCATTGCGTTTTCTTTTTCAGACTTCCACTTTGCTTGCCTCGCATCTCTTTTGTTTCTTTTCGTCGAATTATTTTTCATGTTTCTTCCTTGTTCTTAGTTCCGCGGAGTTTGTTTCACTTTTTTTTTGTTTCTTTTCTTCGATTTGCTTTTCGTATTTCTTTTTATCGCTTGTAGTCAGCCTTGTATTATCAAAAGCAAATTCAAACAAACGACGTCGAAATGTAAAGAATAAAATGAACGAAAAACAAATGAATAAGTGCGGTTCCTTCTTCCTTGTTTTTATTGGTTTTTCTCCGCTGGAGATTCGTCGATCTTCTTTTGTTTTGTTTCTTTTTCATCTTTCTCAGGTCTGAGTACTCTTCGGTCAATTGTCAGGTACAGTGCCGCTGGTCGTGAGTGTTTCAGTTTTAATTTTCTCCTCCCTTTCTGCCTTAATTAAAAACCGAAGTGAGTAGGAGTCTTTAATTTACAGAAAAGGTGTCTACTCACTGCGAGTAATTTTTTTTTGCAATTTTTCCGGAGCAAGCATTGAGATGATTGTCACGCGAAACGATTTTTCAGCCGGCGGCGGCGGGCGGCTTTCGCAAATAAATTACCTATTTCACCGTTTCCGGTGACGTCGGAACAGAGCGAGACGGCCGATGATATACTGCGGCTCACCGTCGCACAAACGAAAAACTCGCCGGAGCGCGTGATTAATCATGTAAATGTGGGGGATTTCGAGTATGAATTAGTGGGGAACACGCCGAATGAAATATTACATCAAAGGATGCCTGTTTACGAGGCCGCTTTGCGCACCTATGACAAATGAGCATCACGTCACTTAGTTTATTTGGTATTCGGTGGCCATTATACTCACCCTTCTACGTGTCGTCCTTAAGAGGGTCTTAGATGTTTGATGAAATGATTAACATTCATTTGCATTTAATGATCGTTTCACTAAAAAAAAAGGAACATTACGCCCAACATTTCTACAAACTATACTCTCCGTGGTAACTATTATATTTCATATCCATAGATAATGAATATTTATTTTAAATATGCTCGAAATAATTCCCTTCAGCAATGATACACTTGAACATTGTTTCTTTCCACTAGTCGAAGTTCCCAACCAATCATCTTTCAGAATACCTTCAAAATAAGCGTGAACTGCGGCATTAATCTCTTTCTTCTGACGAAAATCTTCTGCCCGGCAAATTCTTTTTAAGCTCAAAAAATAGCCAAAGGTTAGCACTAGGAGGAGGCCATGGTGTAGCACTTCCGGGACCTCATCAACGATCTGGAAACACAGTGTGTAAATGTTCACGTACAGCACGGCTGTAATGAGGTGGAGCATCATTCAAAAGAAACCACGTTTTGCCGGATGTCTAACGGTACATCTTTTAAAAATCTTGGAAGAACATTCTGCAAAAATTGAAGATAATCTGTCCCAGATAAACGAGTTGGTAATTCGTACCGTCCAATGAGCAATTTCTGTCCATAAATTTATGGAAAACCGTTATTGGAAAATAGTACGTCGCTTAACGTGTGGGTTTTCCATTGCCAATACGTGTGTATTTCAGAAATTTAAATGCCGTTCCGCGTAAAGGTAGCCTCATCAGTGCATAACACATTCGTTGGAAAAGCTGGATTTTCTTGATTGTGGTCCAACAACCAATTACAAAATGTCTGTCGAAGGGGATAATCCGCTGGAATCATTGCCTGCACTATCTGCACATGGTAAGTGTACAACTGTACTTCTCGTAATGTACGCCACACAACGCGATTTGATAGAGACAAATGACATGTGATTTCTCGGGTGCTTGCGGAAGGATTTTCAGTCACCATTTTGAGGATTGCTTCTTCTGCATCCAATACGCAGACAGGTTGTTGTCTACCTCCGTTTTGCCCACGACGAGGTTTCAAATCTCCAGTTTTTTTTTGGAATCGCCCGGCGCAAAGACCTTTTACGGTTTTATGTCCTCTATCGTCCACTTCAGGTGCATTTGGATTTGATGGTGAGGGAAGTAATTGTACTCCCAGCACCTGTTCAATTGCTTGACGATGTTGGTTGTTCTGGAACGGTCGAGAATGTTTGGATGACACAATTCTTTTTCAAGGTGTTGTAGATAATACTGGCGGCAATCTTTTGTGGTGGATGGATTGAGCTCCCTATAAATAATACATGCAACAAGACCCATGACATCAACCATGTTGAAGAATATTGCTAAAGGCCAACGATTTGTCTTCCGCTTACATGTAGAGTTAGTTAGCGAGCGCACCGCAAGGAATTCATTCCTTCTTCAACCACCGAGAGTAACATTCCTTCTTCGACCACCGCAAGTAAGATTCCGGCTCCGACCACCAGATAACTTTTATTAAAAAGGTTATGAAACATAAAAAGGTATTTTAATGAAGAATTAAACCTTATATCGGATTCCGAATACCTATATCCTTTTTTAACGACATGGACGATTCTTCAAGGTAGGCGCATACGTGACAAACAAACAAAATTTTCATTTAAACATCGGACAACGGGAGAAGTTTGATATTGTCGAAGGGCGCCTCACTCTTGTGAAGGAGTTGAGGTACAGGCGTGATCGGCGATACAGAGCGTCCCCTTTTAACAATATATATATCGGATAGGACAAGAGATACACCTGCCTTGTGAAGGGTGTGGTGACATGACCGACTTGTACTAGCCGATGTACATTTCTGGGACAGACAACAACTTTTTCGATAATTTTATTATATTTTCTTTGACACTTACGAACGCATACATTTAACACTGACACTCCCTTCCCCTCTCCCCTCACATTTTCTGTGTTTTGTCATTGTATGTGCCCACCATGGGGCCATAAAAACAAGAAGTGGGTAATTCCGAGCGACCAAAAAAAAAAACCCTGAGAGAGTAGATACGCACAAACAACATACATAAATACTGCAATTGAACCCCAACATCGGGCACGAACATAAATCAGAACAATTATTGGCACCCCAACGTGGGGCCTAACTTCACAAACATTACAATTATTAATGAAAGTAGCTTCTTGCCCGGTGAAATTGTTTGATGAATTATCTCAAACGGACACTGGAAAGTAGCACAAATGCTCGACGTTTCACTATCGCTGAAACTATCAAGCGATAGTGAAACGTCGAGCATTTGTGCAATTTTCCAGTGTCCGTTTGAGATAATTTATTACAATTATTGGCACCCAACGTGGGACCGGACATCAAAAATATAACAATATGAATTATATAAATCAAACCATTTTTTACAGAACAAAATACCTATATAAGGTGAAACATACTCTTCCTATTCCACGGTCAAAGGTCAAGAGAATTAACCGGTGCACTAAAAAAATCCATCAGTAGACACAAATCAGTAACCAAATTTACCTATGCTGAATAGCTCTTGAAGCAGTGATTTCTTCTGCATCTGGCGTATCAGTTAGGGCTGTTCTGTCACCCAAAACAACATTTGGTACAAAACTAGACCCCTCACCATTTGAATTTGACATTTTTATTCGTATTATTTTATAAAAGTATAAAAATGTCTTGCCCTTTCCACGTGCTAATATTTACTCACCAGCATAACCAAAACAAATTTAAACACAAACCTCTATTACCAATAGTTATAAAAAATTCAAATTTCGCATGCACTACCATGTGTTCCGCACAAAATATAGGTATGGGGTACAAATGTACCTCCGTGCGTAGAAATGGGAATAATTTTTTTTTGTCGGAGGACAAATCTATTATTTTCTAGTAAAAAAATTAATTCTGAACGACGAGGACATTCGACACAAAAGGGCACACACAATCTCGCTCACAATTTCTGAACACAAACACATTGAAATTATAACAAATTCCATTAAACAAGGAAACAGATCATTCGAAAAATTGTTTGCACGAATATAGACATTTGCTTCAATAAACGTTTACCTTTGTAGCACTTTCGATTTCAAGTGGTAAGGAATTAAAAGCCTTCAGACCAATTATATTAGTCGCATTACTAGTGACAGTTAATCTGCTAAACGGGATATGGAAATTCCCATTACTTTTGGGTCGTACACAGAAGAGGAAGCTTTTAAAAGATTTGAGTTTTACAATGTCTAGGAACAATGTTGAGAAAAAAGCTTGGAATTCCTTTGCTTCGGTGATCAATAAGTTTCTCGGAAATAATAAGGCAGAAAACTATTCCCAGCTGCTTGAAGACATGTTAACTAACTACCAACTACCAACCACCTTGGTTGCAATATGAGCATCAAGGTTCACTTCCTCCCTAGTCATCTAGGCCGTGTTCCTGAAAATTTAGGTGAATTATTAATGATATAGGGTGTTCCGAAAAGTTTCTGCAGACCAAAGTTATCGTCCTAATTCAAGCCCGTCAAGAAATAAAAGAAAAGATACACAGGCGTATCTCCCACACACTTTCAACCATTAAATTCACTTTGCAATACATCAAGCACCCTTTCCGTGTAACAATGATAATTTTAATTAACAAGATTTACGCGAACATTATCCTCCATCCCCCCCAGCGAACTCCGTTGATAACCGCAACGTTGTGATTTCAATTCGAAAATTTTGTTGAATATTCATGTGGGCTTGCTTGCATTACTATGATTATTATTATTATTATGTCGTGGGGTGTTTTCCGGCAGAATGAAACCGCCTAATCGCGTTACCACACGTAACCAAAATATCAACTCTTTCGCATCGAGTTATTTTCTTGCTTGAGGCGTTTTGATTTTAATGAAATTACAAGCGTCGGACTCGCCAATTACGACATGCAAATTCGCCCTGCCTTCCTACTACAATTAATTTACGATTTACGTCGCAGAGTTTATTATTAAGCACATATTTTCCTGTCGGAAGATTATCAGGGTGGGTGATTAAAACAACGCGAAAATCTGGGGGGGTAATCACGTTTCGAGATCTCCGAGACATCTGCCTCAATTCGTATTGGTAACGTACGTAATTCTTTGGGGGGGGGGAAATTGCTCGCGTAAATTTCCAACTGACGTTTTTAAATTGAATTATGCCGCTTGAGTTGCTGCGAAGGATGGGAGGAATCCTCTAATAAAGATGGGCGAATAAAAGATCAAAGGCGCTCTGAATGTATACATATATTGCTTTGTCAGTTTGATCCTTATTCTCTGCCGGTTCTTCCGAAACAAATTCGCATTTACATTACCTTGCAGTTAACATTTATTTGTTTTTTGTTAGACTTGATTTTCTCATTTTGTCTTGGCTTTCAAAAGTCATGGTGATGCTGAAAAAAATCGCCTAAGTGGAAATATTTTGATTACTTGTATATACAGTATGATCGTAACGTATTGTGTTGAGGTGCGCAGACGCGAAAAATAAAATTTGACAGATGTCAGAGTCGTTAGGAAAACATCTGAGAATTAAAGGAATTGCACAAAATTAAGCCTAAATTTAAAAAGAGAGAAAAGAAAATTATCCAGGGTATTACCGTACTTAAGTCATTTATTGAAATTGACTTAAAAATAAATAATTTGTTTTGTTACTGTTATGAATTTGTCTGTCAAGTTAAAAAAAAAAAAAAACCAAAATCTGCTTGAGGTTTCCACCTTGATGTAGCATTGATATCACTTTCAAACTACTCTCTTTGTTTCATCGTTTTTTATGCTCACTTCGAATTCACCGTAACAATATAAGAAAGAAACTACCTACTATAGTAAATTAAAATCTTATATTTTTCAGAAGAAGACAATTTCTTGTTCTCGCAGTGACATTTCAAGTGAAATTAGCCGTGAATTTACTGCTTGCCGAAGCCGTTTGGCCTGTAATGTAATTTATTTGCCGGCGTGGGGAGTTTCGTTTCTCTCCTTCGTGTAATTTCAGAAATGTGTAGTAATTCGGTCGAGAAAACGAATGCACGGGACAGGCGAGATGAAAACGCAGAAATGAGAAAGGGAACGTCGACGATGTTAAATAAACTAAACAGGTTTCAGAGACGCGTCCCCCTCGAAATAAGAATTAAATTGCACAGGCGGAAAGGACGCGTGACTTTCTCTTTTCTCTGTTACTTTTTTTCTCGGCCGCTTAAAAAGTGTCGGATTAGGGAGGCGGTTATTGCAAGTTTGTTTGCTTGTTTCGAAACAGTTGAATTTTGTCTCTGTGTGTCTTAGGTTATAAAGAAAATCATAAAAGGGAAATAAAAACGTTATTGATTTGTTTTTGAAAGGCGAGATTAATATGATCAAAAAAAATCAGCATTGCTGTAGAGCAGCAAGAAATTTATATGCAAAAAATTGGAGAAAAGTCACAGTCTCAGGCCTTAAGGCCCAAAAGTGCTTAAACCAACTAACTATAATAATAAACCATAGAATGGCTTTCAGATTCTTCAAAACTGTGACAAGTGACGTCAACAGAAGCGTAGCTTCGAGAATTGTTTTGCTGATGAGGTCCCAAATAGGACTGAAACAGCTTTACAAAGAAAACCATCGACAGGTTGTAAAATATGCAAAATTTGTGGCTGTAAGTCGACTGGTTTGGAATGAGGCCCACGAGCATTCTTTGTAAATCCATTTCGGCACTAAGTGGGAACCTCATCAGCAGAAGAGTAGCTCGAGAACTCCACTGCAATCCACTGCAAGTTTAAGGTCAAACCTCAGCCTTGCTAAGGCGCGATTAAGCGATGCGGTTGTAAAATCAGTTTCAAATCGACGTTTCGCTGTGCGTTGATAGCCTCTTCAGGAAGAAGCTCTCGACAATTTATTACTAATCGAATATAAATACAATTTTTTTGATAATTTCCGACTGATAAGGAACAGCGTTCATAATCAGTAATGTTTTTCTATTCTATTGTTACTTAAGCCTCAATCAATAATTTGTAGCTTGGTTTGAAGGCTTCCGCGGCCGTTGTCCATCACAATCTTGGAACCGCGTCAATTCTTCGTCTTGCCGACGTTTCGTCCATCTCGCCGTGGACTTCTTCAGGGCTTCGTTGGAGGCTGTAGCTGCTGATGTAGTCGCTGCTGCTACTGAGAGTCTTCACAGCAGCAGCAAAAGAAAAACGACGACTCTTCGTGAAATTTTAAAAACTGTAAATAATTTACTTAATTAAATGAATTCTGTGACTTGGGCCGAAGAGTGCACAAAGAAAAGAAACAACGAAATGCGGCGAAGAAGACAAAACACGTCAAACAATACAAAACTGACAAGAAGCTATAAAAAGAATAAACGAAATACGAAACAAAAGTGACCCTCCAGACGACGTGGAACTATGAAGAAGTGAAAGGCGATTTGAAAAACAAAAGCAAATTCTCCGAATTAGATAAACCAAAAAAAAAAAAGATATAATCAGAACAAGATGAAAGAAAAACAAAAGAAAAACGACAATCCTCCGAAAATTGATTGTTAAAAAATGAAATTAATTCTGTAATCATGGATGGAAAAGTTCTCAAAGGAGAAAAAAAAACAATGAAACAGACGAGAAAGACGAACAAAACAATAAAACATGTCAAACATTGAAAGAAACTATGAAGAGTTGACGAAATGCGAAAAAAAAAAACAAAAGAAAAGCGACACAAAAAGGTGGGAGTATGAAGAAAAAAGAGACTTGAAAAGCAAAAGAAGGTTGAGGACTCTGCGTAAGAAAATTAAAAAAAGAAAAAAAAAACAGAAAATAAAAAAGAAAACCGCCCGAAACGCGTGTGTTACTCATTTGTTTCTCGCTCATTTTTTCGTTATTTGTTTGAATTACTTTGCTTTTTTTTTAATGCATTACATATTCTATCCGAGCTTTTTTTTTAAATTTTCATTCATTTGCCGCCGGATGAATCGCGAAAAAAAAAACTAAAAAGAGTCGATGAAAACCCGAGAAATAATTCGACGAAACGAAAGAAAAGAAACGCGAGACAAACAAAGCGGAGGTTTGAAAACGAAAGAAAGTGATTCGAAAAACAAGTGAAGATCGACGATTCTGCGACGGGGTGCAAAGAAATTAAGCAAATTAATTGCTTCCTTTTGTGAAGTGACTTTCTGATCGTTTTTTTCTTGTTTTCGTTCATTTTCCACCAGACAATCGCGAAAAAACAATGCAAGGCTCACAAGGATGTAAAAAGAAAACTAAAAAGGATCGATGAAAATACGAAACATATTCAACGCAAAGAAACGAAAGAGATGCGAAACAAACAAAGTGGAAATATGATAAAGAAAAGCGTGATTTGAAAACAAAAGAAGCTCGACGATTCTGCGACGGGACGCAAGAAAATCAAGAAAGTCAAGGAAATTAAAAGGAACGCCTTGAAATTTCTTTTGTTTTCTTTTACGAAGTTACTTCTAATAGTTTTTTTTTGTTTTCATTCATTTTCCACGAGAGAGATGCGAAACAAACAAACTAGGACTATGAAGAAGAAAGAAAACGATTTGAAACAAAAGAAAATCGACGCCAAAAATACGGAATACAGGATGGAGAGGGTTGGAAACGCGTTTTGAAATTGGTTTTGATCAGAGTCTTCACAGCAGCAGCAGCGACTTCATCAGCAGCTACAGCCTCCAACGAAGCCCTGAAGAAGTCCACGGCGAGATGGACGAAACGTCGGCAAGACGAAGAATTGACACGGTTCCCAACCCGGAAACCAAGATTGTGATGAACAATAAATTGTATTTCACAAACCTATACAGGGTGACTGTTAATTAATCCGACACTGAAAGAAGTGATGTCTGATAGCATGGGAAAAATGTTAGAAAAAATCTCCCAAATAGTTTATAATTAGTTAGGAAATTACACCCCAAAATGAGAGTATTTATTTCGTTCATCGTTTCTATACGTTTCAATCAGGGGCACATCGTCGTTTTGGGACTAATTTTTGATTAATTATTTCTCGAAAACCAAAGTTTTTTTTAACATTTTTCCCATATTCTCGGACATCGCTTGTTTTAGTCTGGTTAATTAACAGTCACCCTGTATAATAAAGTGCTATTAAACTTGGATGATCTCATCCCTCCGTATTTATTCGAAATAAACAGTCATTTTCTGAGTTCTCGCCCGCCTTGCGGAGGCAACGTACACCTCGATTAAGTCAGCCGAAAACTTTCCCGTCGCCACTTTCCTCGTAATTCGTTAGGTCGGCCGACCGCAACCCCCGTCATTTCCATAGAAATCGCGAAGAGGGTGGAAACAAGTTGTAAAAGATTTCTGCGGGACGTTTCGAAGTTTCGCTCTCAATCTACCGGAAATGATTAATTGATTTTTTCTCTTAATTTAAGCAGAACGTCAGGAGGAGTTACGTAACTGAACGAATGAAAAGGGCAAGGTTTTCAACCACGTCTCTCTTTTGTTTTCTTTTTTTTTAATTAGAAGAGATGCTGAATACAAAATGGTTTCGATATTTTTATGTGACTATTAAAAAATAAGAAATTTAAGCATTGGCTTATCATAAACTAAACTTGTCGTCCTCACTGAAACATCCTGTATATTATTATATTCTTCTCGCGTCACCTGTCGCTCATGCTTTTTTTTACTCATTGGCCACAATTTTTTTTTTAAATTTCGTTCAATGCTAATATCTGATAATGACTAACGATTAGACTTCGGCGTTTCTTAGGACGTTTTGGAGCCGGACTTGTTTTATCTCATGCGCACATTTAAGTTAATAAAACCTAAGGTTATGAGTTCTCCGATAATTTTCCAACCCAACCCATAGAAATTATTGTTTACGAATATATAGCGCCCGCCGAACTGTTAACAAGTCATAAATCGATGAAGATGACATTACGGCAAAGACCTATTAATAGGAATTGTAATTAATTGTTTATACGCGACTATTTAACAAAAATTGTGTATGTGTGCAAATAGCTTTTTACCTAAAGTAAAGAAAAAAAAATTAATCGGGTATCATTAATATAACGCGCGTCATATTAATGACAACGATTAATAATTCATAACCTTATTTTGTATAGACTTTAATAAATGAGATCAAACAAGTCCGGCTTTGAAATGTCCTAAGAAACGCCGAAGTCTGCCAATAAGGTTAAAGCAATATTACCCAATTACTTTCGAACAGACCTACACGTACTCATCAGCGAGGGAAAGCTTTCCAAATACACGTATTTTTTTCGGTGAGAGGGGGGGGGTCGAATGACCATCACGACGGTCGCCGCCGCGCCGCCTGCATGTGGACCGATAACGGGAGGGAAAACTACCCGGTAAAAGCGACACGCACCACCGGGATTGGGGGATTCATTTTTTTTTGCGAACACGTCGCCGTGATTCGAATTACGCGTATACATGACGAGATGAAATTGGAATTTCTTTTTTTGTTCAGCTCGCATTTGTTCGAGTTAATTCCATCCGGGTTGAAAATTCGCATGGTGATAATGTTTTCGTTTCGTTCGTTGTGGCATTCGATACTCTTTTGTTTGTATTTGTTTGCATTTTACGTATACAGGGTGGCAAAAAAAATCCTCTCAGATAACAGTATAATGTAGTCGACAGCTTACGCATGTGATACATGAAAACAGAAATAAGCCTATTTGGAAAAATTGAATATTTCGATATGGGAGTATGCACCATATGTCCAAATAAATTTTTGATAAAGGCAGGCCATGGAAGAGAAAACGTTTGTATCAAATGTCTACAGCAATTTATTTCTCTTGGCAATGTCTGCACAAGAGGTGTGTGTGGTGATGGATGCTCCTGACAATGACTGCACAAAAGCCTTTGTATGTGTTTGCGACAATGACTCCACAGAAGCTTTTAGGTTGCTCCTGACAATGTCTGTAAAAGGCTTGGTGAGTGTTTCCGACTCTGCTTCATTAGTCTAAACGTGCAATCGAATCACAGATTGTTTTTACTTCTCGCTTCGATGATGCCGATGAACATGTGGAGTGTGAGTGATCTCTCGACAATGTCTGCACAAGAGGTGTGTGTGTGTGGTGGTGGATGCTCCTGACAATGACTGCACAGGAGGCTTGGTGAGTGTTTCCGTCTCTGCTTCATTAGTCTAAACGTGTAAGTGAATCACGGATTGTTTTTACTTCGAGAGAAAATTTCACAATTGCCCTATGAGTCAACGAGTGTTACGTTGTAAAATTTCGCATGGAAAAAAGGCGACATTGGAGAATTTTCATAATTTTCCACCAAAATTTGGAGCCACTTAATAAATCTAGGCGTTTCTACAGTCTGTGTGTGTGTGTCTATATATATATATATATGTGTGTGTGTGTCTATATATATATATATATATATGTGTGTGTGTGTGTGTGTGTGTGTGTCTATATATATATATATATGTGTGTGTGTGTGTGTGTGTGATTATCAGCGCCATCTCTTAGTGAATTGGAGAATTTACTTGTTATTGTTTTTACTTCGAAAGAAAGTTTCACAATTGCCCTATGAGTTAACGAGTGTTATATTCTAAAATCTCGCATGAAAAAATGGCAACATTGGAGAATTTCTGGCCAATTTAGAGGTCATCGTGGCAACTGGCACACCCCGAATAGGCCGGCGTAGGCTTGAAATTATCGATCGACGAAAACATCGCGTAATCAATGACTTTTGCGTTTATTGGATGGAGCTGACGCCCCGGTTGTTTCGATGGCGTCATTTCTCGTTTGCCCGTGCTCTTGTTTGCATCGTGTGTTAGTGCTTTGCGTTTATTGGATGGAGCTGATTTCATTTGTGATTCCTTTGCGTTCTTTCTCACCCCGTTTGTTTCGTTGGCGCCATTTTTCGTTTGTCCATGCTTTTGTTTGTATCGTGTGTTAGTGTTTTATTGTATGGAGCTGATTTCATTTGGGATTCCTCCGCGTTCCTTCTCGCCCCGTTTGTTTTGATGGCGTCATTTTTTGTTTGCCCGTGTTTTTGTATGTTATCGTATGTTAGTGCTACCGTAGTTTTTGCTGATAAAACCCAGAAAAACTTATATCGTTGTTATCGGAAATTATATAATAGTACCGCTAACGTCTAGGGAAAATATTTTCCCTTATCCATTAGAGTTCACCTTTCTTCATTAATTCAGGCTTTTGTTTTAGAGTAAGTTTTATCGTGGAGTATGTTTTCCTTTTTGTACGATATCTGGTATTTTTATGTGAAAGACCCTTTATGAATTCGGTTAATTCTGCAGCCTTTGAAAATAGCGACAAGGTTAATCGAGAAGTGACACTAGGGCCGCCTTCATTGTGTCTACTGGCCAACATCTGACAGTTACATCGGACATTTGCATGCAGTTTCCAAATCTACTGAACAATTTGGATATCGTGAGGGTAGATCGTTTTACTTTGAAATCTACTAACATTGATATGGTCCGAATGTTAACTGATAATAATACAACTTTTTCTGCCCTATCGGCTTTGAGTGATGTCTCCGCTATTGTTCAAAAAACAACTAAGCGTCCAGTAAATACCGCATCTCTCAAATCAGAGAAAATGTTGAATTAATTGGAAACAAATCTTCGCCTATTTATCAGGAATATTCATCTCCGCAATTTCCGAAGCCTAATTCTTCACCGACTACTTTACCGTCTAACTTACCGCAAGTTTCGAACGAGCAATGGCACAAAGTTCCTCCAAAAAAACACAAGTACAACTCTAAATTCAATTATGGATCTGGAAGCGTAAATAATATCCTAATTCCATATATTTCAAATTCTTTTATTCACGTTTCGGAAGTACATTTAAGGAGAAACTGTGCGATTACGTGAAGTTAAAATTTGATATGGAATTTTCGTGCGAAGAACTCTCCGTAAAATCTGGTAGTTACCGTAGCTTTAAAATTGGAGTAAGTGCTACTGAAGCCGCTTCTTTACTAAACGTCGATTTTTGGCCTCAAAACATCGCAATTAAAAAAATTATCACTTTTAAAAAACGAGCAAGAGTTTCATCAGGATCACAAAATTGACTATATGACTCCAAAATATGGAATCCGTCAAAAACCGTAGATAGTGTAAATAACCTGTCCATTTTCTATCAAAACGTAAATGGTCTTAGAACCAAACTTGATGATTTTTATCAAGCTGTACTCATTAATGATTTCGTTGTCATTTTAATTACGGAATCTTCACTATATTCTGATATAAACGGTAGGGAGTTAATTGATGACCGCTATGTTCTGTACCGTTGTGACAGATCGACTCGAAATAGTGTCAAATGTAGAGGAGGAGGTGTTTTTATTGCTTTGAAGCGCCATTTTGTGGCTCAAAGGCTACCATGCAATCCTGAAATTGAAGAAGTTTTTGTTAAACTGAAATGTAGCAAGTTCAGCGCTATTATTGGGGCCGTTTATATTCCTCCTCAATCTATCGTTGAAAATTATAAACTACATACTTCATCAGTTGAACGGATCATTGATGAAAATCCAGACACCATTTTTCTCCTCGCTGGTGACTATAACCACAGATAATAAAACTAGACAGATGGCTCATCAAATGCTTTAAATTTGACGCTCCAATTTGGAGACAAACTCGGCGTTAGTTTGGAGACAGCGCACCAAATATGTGGTGGCGCTACCGTTACAATAGCAGAGTGGAAAACCGAAACCTGTAAATATAAGTAAGTAATTTTTAAACAAACTCTATAACTAAGAGGTGTGATGCAAAGTTTAAAAGGAGAATTAACAGCATATTATAATCGTACGTCACATTATCATGTCTTGGCCCCATTTTAAAAGTATTTCTCTCTTACTACAAAGTGACATCTAGCGATAGGTGAGCCAATTAAGATTTGGAATTAGCAAATAGTTTATGACAAATGTTCGATTTTCGAATTTATGCATACAAGTGACATCTATCGTGCATTTAACAAACTATTTTTAGAGCGTCCATTCGTTCCTATCTCGTTGGCTATCTGGAGAGATCTATTATCTGTGCTATAACCTCCCAGGTGTATGTTGGAAAAGTGAAGTTCCCGAAGTTCCTGGTTTTTGTGCTACAAATGTTATATCTAACTGTGATCGATCTATTTGTGATAAACTCGCATCTCTAGGACTTCACTTTAAAATGTCATTCTGGATCTTGTGTATTCTAATATTTGTGATTTATGTGTTCAAGAAACTTTACCTCTTACCAACTGTGATAATCATCACCCTCCTCTTATAATTACTCTAAAACTTCTCACTACTCTATCTAGTTCAAACATTCCTTATCACAAATATTCAAATATTTGTAAAATCTTAGTGGAAAATGATTATGACAAGTACATTTCTATCCTTGAAGAAAGTCTACCATGCGGCCTCAATAAGTTTTGGAAATACGTTGCAAGAAAAAAAATTAATTCAAATACTATTATTGATTGATAATGGAAATCTCATTACTGAAGGCAATGATATTGCAAAGTTGTTTGAAAAATATTTCCAATCTGTCTATAAAATCCTTAAAAAACTGGAGAATAATGATACACCTAATATTGATATTATCTTTTGTAACAAAATTACAATTTCAGTTGATGATATTTCTCACTGTCTTAGTAATTTGAACGAAGCAAGTAGCCCTGGACCGGATGTGATTCCTCCTATTCTTATTAAATCCTGCGCTAAAAGCTTGCAACTTCCTCTATTCATTATATTTAATAAATCGTTGGCTTCCGGCATTTTGCCTAATATCTGGAAAAATAGTTTCATTAATCCCATTTTTAAAAAAGGTGATGGTACTCTTGTATCTAGTTATCGTGGCACCTCCATTCAGTCTTGTCTGGCGTTATTTGATAAACTTGTTTATTCTAGGTTAAATTACACTTTTAAAAATGCTATAATTGATCAACAGCATGGTTTTTTTGAAGGTAGATCAACAACAAGCAATTTATTCTTATTCGTGAACTACGTTTTAAGTTCTTTAGAACAGGGTTTTATGGTGGATGCCCGTCTGCCCTGACTTAAGCAAAGCTTTTGATAGCATTAATCATAGGAGACTCACAGCTAAATTACAGATGCTTGGCATTGGGGACCCTCTCCTCAGATGGTTACAATCTTATTTTATTAATCGCACTTACATAGTAAATATCAACGGTTATCAGTCATTTGAATCTTCTTCTGGTATATCCCAAGGATCTCATATTGGTCCTCTTTTGTTTTTGATATACGTTAATGATTTTCATAAGTCATTAAAGTTCTTATTGTTTGCAGACGATTTGAAATTATTTTCAGCTTGACAATATCAATCTTCGGTCGCATCTTGATAGCCTTTTTCTGTGGAATCAAAAAATGATATGAACTTAAATATCGATAAATGTAAATGTATGCGTTTTTCAAGAAAAAAACAGAATGTGTTGTTATGTCAATGTAACACTAACGGTATTTCTTTAGAGATGGTAGATTCCGTCAGAGATCTAGGTATAATTGTTGATATTGATCCTATTATTTCTAAAGCTAATCAAATGGACGGCTTTTTAAAAAGAGTCACATCTAAATTCACATGTCCTCAAAGTCTGCTGATTCTATATAACTCCTTAGTTAGAAGCATATTAGATTACGGATGTATTATTTGGTCACCTTATTACTTTGGTCACCTTATTACTTTGGTCACCTTATTACTTATTACAGTCTATAGATAGAACTGAGAATGTTCAGCGAAAGTTTGTTAAATACCTTTGCTTTAAATCCAATATTAATTTTACCAATCAGTATTATAATTATTATATTGAATTCTTCGATTTAAAATCTTTAGTTAATGGAAGAACTTTTTTCAAAATATGTCCAAAAATCTCCCTGAAGGAAAACTGTTTCCAAAATTTGTAAAATTGCTCTTGTTCATTAGTTGTTTTTTTTTCAGAAAACGGTTTTGGATTGTCTTTTTTTTTTGTATATTCAGAATTTATATTGAATTATTTCGTTCATCCGTTGCCTTTTGATCGATCGCCTTTTGTTTCCCAAAAATCACTTATTTTAGTTTCTTCTTACGTATTTAACTTGAAGGCTTCTGCGGCCGTCGTCCATTGTTGAATTCTTGGCTTCCGGTTGGAACCGCGTGTCTCAGATTTCTTCACTGCCGACGTTTCGTTCTTCGTTGCAGAAGAACTTCTTCAGGGCTGCTGCTGGTGGTGATGCTGCTGCTGCTGTTGTTGGTCTTGCTGCTGCTTCGCGTTAGTCGTTGAGACTTCTTACGTATTTATTTTATCCGACCGTTTTAGCGCATTTAGAATTTTTATTAAATTTTTAGTAGATCGAGTTTTTTGTTTGTCTTTTTAGAAATTTTCGGTTTTATTTCGGCCGAGCGCTTTTTGTTTTCGAGAAATCACTTGCTTTTAATTTTAGTTTCTAATTTTTGTTGGATTGTTCTTATTTATCTACTGTTTTTTATTTTGACCAATCGATTTTTTGTATTTCCAGATAATACTGTATGATCGCTACTTGTAGGTACATTCAGAATTTTTATTGAATTCTTTTGCTCATCAATTTGGTTGATCGCTTTTCGGTTTCTTCTTTTTAGAACTATTTTTTGCTTCGTCCGATTGTTCTCCATTTACGAGAATCATCTGATTTTGTTTTATTCAAAAACTGTTTTTATGTTCGCCAATCACTTTTTTTTATATTTTTAGGAAACGTACGTATTTAAAAAAAATGTCGCTCATCAGTTGTTTTTTTTTATACTTTAGGCATTGGGGACCCTCTCCTCACATGGTTACAATCTTATTTTATTAATCGCACTTACATAGTAAATATCAACGGTTATCAGTCTGCATCATTTGAATCTTCTTCTGCTATACCCCAAGGATCTCATATTGGTCCTCTTTTGTTTTTGATATATGTTAATGATTTAAATCAGTCATTAAAGTTCTTATCGTTTGTGCAGACGATTTCGCTCGTCAGTTGTTTTTTTTAAATACTTTAGTCCGATCGCTTTTTGTTTTTTTTTCTTCTTTTTACGGCCCGTTCGTTTTTATTTCGCCCGATTGCTGTTCGTTTTCGAGAAATCAGCTGTTTTCGTTCCGATTAAATTGTTTTCGTTCAACTGTCGCTTTTATTTTGGCCGATCGCCTTTTGTTTTCCCAGCAATCAAATGTCGGTCGTCCAGATGGCGCTGCATTAAGTACCGCCAGTGAAACAAATGTTATACTTCATGGAAATTTACGCCACCCACGTTTCGGAAACGCAACAACGAAACAACCGCCAAACAAAATTTACGGATTTATTGGAGCGAATTTCCCAACTTGAAACTCATTTGTTTTGTTTACGCCGTAATATATGCAGAATGTTATAAACATCAAACAATCCCTGTTTTTCCACCAAATATTTAGCATAATTCAATGAATACGGGCCATCAATTTTTCAACGTTCATATCGCATAGGTGCTCTGTAACGTAATCGCGAGTGAATTTTTCTTTTTTTTTTTGATATACAATGGCCCTTTCAATCTACGCTTCGATTCAAACTATTCCCAATTTATTTGTTTAACCGCTCGATGTTTTAAGAATAGAATCAAAAGTAAATAGAGATGATAAATTAAGCTTTCATTAGTTCGATATATGCGTCATCGCTTTGGTGTACATACTCCCGGCGAACTTGAAAGGAAGAAAACTCTTCCGGACGAGGTAAATAAGCGTGTTTAAAGCGAATTCCGGAAATAGCGATAACAATAACAAATGTACGCAATTTGAAAGACGCGAAGCAAAGTTTTATTTCTGCCACATCATCAACATCATCGTTTGTTTCATTTTGTTAAAATGCGTTTCAATTTTAGACTCGGACGATTAAACTTTATTATTCGAAATCGGAACGCATCAATTAGAAACGATGCCTTTCATTCCGGCGCTCTAATGGTCACTTAAAACCTCTCTCGAAAGCGTCCGTTAATTTAATGGGCGCATATTGTGTGTGCATTACGTCGGGGCCCCGTTCACGAGTGCCCATAACTTTATTTATGGCTTCCGAAGAATTTCATTCATACGTCGTTTTCAGATTAAACAAGAATTATTATGACAGTTTTCGTTTCGCTTCATTTTCGTCGGGCAAGAAAGTCGTCGTCAATCCGACTGACGTCAGCACACAACATAGGGAGGACCTCGGTATGATGTTTAAAGCCGATTGAAGTAATAACAATGTAAAGAATTTAAAGCCACCCTGTATGTTATAACATGTATGGACAGCCCTATCTTAGATCTTTCCATTGAACCACATTTTATGGGCTTACAACTAATTCATAAGTTATCAATCATAAACCCATAAAATGTGGTGCCAATCTAAAACTCATAGAAAGGGCTATCCACGCATATTATAATATACAGCGTGTTCCATTTGAAAAAGTTGACTAATTTTGCAATACGCGAACTGAACCGTACTGTAGTTGATAGTCGCTCGATTTTCAAAAATGTTGAATACTTTCAAAGTACGCATACAGGATGACTGTTAATTAACCCGACAAAATGGAACCACTAAAAGAAGCGATGTATGGAAAAAAAAAGAATTCTTCTAAATAGTTTATAATTAATTGAGAAATTACCCCAAAATACGAAATACGTCGTCACGTTATATAAATGCGGTTGTAATTTTTTTTTAATTCGTTTTATTACGCGTTTAACAGCTGAGAACGGAAACCTGAGTTATTTCTCTTACGAGACGTAATTATTAGTAACTTCTAAAATAACTGAAATTACGTATGAAATAAGGGGAAACAAATTCGCAAATAATTGTTTAACAATCACCCTATATGTAGAAATAGTTTGGTCCAAAATTGAACATCGCATCGTATCATTAAAACTGACACTTAGGCAATTGATCGAATATGAACGCAATTCTTGCATAAAACCAAAAATAACTCGGTAAATACTCAAAATGAGTAAATGCAATATTGTACCGTTTTTATTGGCTCTTCAAGGGCTAACCAGAACACCTATAAAATATACAGTATCCCATTTAAAAAATCATAAGTTAGTTCTGTAACTTTTAAATGAACGACCCTATATAGTTGGAAATAATTTTAAATTATACACAACTTATGTTAAGGTTTTTTTTAAATCAATTATCAGAATGAAAAAAATAATAGCAGGAAATGAAACACAAATGAATTGTGATGAAATGCTTCCCCTACTCACTACAGATGGCGCTGTTTTTCTTACCCTAACCAGGAATATTGTTGGTTTTTTGCCTTGCATTTGACGAAGGAATGATTTTTTTTTATATATAAATTATTGATAGTCTTTTGTTTTTTTGCTTCATTTAGGTTGCTTCTTGTTTTTTCCCTTTAATGAAGATAACGTAGATATTCGTTTTTTGTTCTGCGTTTACAAAAAGAAATATAAACATCGTCGATCGTCCTTTGTTTTTATGTTTTAATGTTATGAAGACAAAAGTCGCAATTTGGTTGCTCTTCTTTTGTTCTAATTTTGACGAGAAAATGCACGTTGTTTCTTCTTTTTTTTTTTAAATACATTTCTGATGGTCTTTTGTTTTAATTTGTTTAAGTCTTGTTTTTCTGTTTTATTTGGTAGGTTTTTGTTTTTGTTTTTCCTTAATGAAGAAAACATCGAAATTCGTTGTCCATCATTTGTTTTGCGTTCGTAAAAAGGAACGCACATAGTTTTTTTTTTATATATATAAATTGTCGATCGTCTTTTGTTTTTGTGTTTTAATTTTATGAATAGAAAAGTCGTGATCCGTTGTTCTTCTTTTGTGTCGCCTTTTTTTATAAATTTTTTATTATCGTTTTTTTTTATACATTTCTGATGATGTTTTTTTTTTTTAATTTAGTTGCTGTTTTATTTTGGTAGGTTCTTTTTCGTTTAATAAAGAAAACATCGAAATTCATTGTAGATCGTGTTTTGTTTTAACGTTGTTACGTTGATCTTCTTTTTTCTAATTTGGACGAGGAGTTGAACATTGTTGATGGTCTCTTGTTTTTCTTTTAATTTGGTTGTCTTTTTTTTCTGTTTTATTTTGGTAGGTTTTTGTTTTTTTTTCTTTTAACAAAGAAATCATCGATATTTGTTTTTTGTTTTGCGTTTACAAAAAGAAATATAAATATTGTCGATTGTCTTTTGTTTTTATGTTGTTTTAATCTGAAGAAGAGAAACGTTGCAATTTGTTGCTCTTCTTTTGTTCTAATTTTGTTTCTTTTTTAAAATACATTTCTGATGGTCTTTTGTTTTAATTTGGTTACGTCTTGCCTTTTTGTTTTATTTTGGTAGGTTTTTGTTTTTTACTTTAATGAAAAAAACATCGAAATTCGTTGTCCTTCTTTTGTTTTGCGTTCGTAAAAAGGAATCGACATAGTTTTCTTTTTTTTTGTATATAAATGTCGATCGTCTTTTGTTTTGTGTTTTAATTTTATGAAGACAAAAGTCGCAATTCGTTGTTCTTCTTTCGTTCTAATTTTGACAAGGGATTGCACGTCGTCTTTTTTTTTATAAAATTTTGATTATCTTTTGTTTTTTTTATATGTATAATTTTTTTATGATCTTTTGTTTTTTTATATAAATTTTTTATGATCTTTTGTGTTTTTTTAAATTTGGTTGCCTTTTGTTTTCCGGTTTTATTTTGGTAGGTTTTTGTTTTTTTCCTTTTAACAAAGAAAATAGCGATATTTGTTTTTTGTTTTGCGTTTGCAAATATTGTCGATCGTCTTTTGTTTTTATGTTGTTTTAATCTGAAGAAGAGAAAAGCCGCGATTCGTTGCTCTTCTTTCGTTCTAATTTCGACGAGGAAATGCACGTTGTTTCTCTTTTTTAAATACATTTCTGATGGTCTTTTGTTTTAATTTGGTTACGTTTTGTTTTTCCGTTTTATTTAGGTAGGTTTTTGTTTTTACTTTAATCAAGAAAACATCGAAATTCGTTGTCCGTCTTTTGTTTTGCGTTCGTAAAAAGGAATGGACGTAGTTTTCTTTTTTTTTATATATATATATATATATAAATGTTGATCGTCTTTTTTTTGTGTTTTAATTTTATGAAGACAAAAGTCGCAATCCGTTGTTCTTCTTTTGTTCTAATTTTGGCGAGGGATTGAACGTCGTCTTTTTTTAATAAATTTTTGATTATCTTTTGTTTTTTTTTTTTTATATAAATTTTTGATGATCTTTTGTTTTTTTTGTAATTTGGTTGCCTTTTGTTTTCCGGTTTTATTTTGGTAGGTTTTTGTTTTTTCTTTTCCTTTAATGAAGAAAACATCGAAATTCATTGTTTTAACGTTAGTCCGTTGATCTTCTATTTTCTAACTTTGATTAGGAATTGAACATTGTTTTTTGATGGTCTTTTGTTTTTCTGTTTTATTTCGGTTGTTTTTTGCTTTACTGTTTTATTTTTTTAGGTTTTTGTTTTTTTTCCCCTTTAACGAAGAAAACATTGATACTTGTTTTTGTTTTGCGTTTGCAACAAGAAATATAAATATTGTGGATCGTCTTTTGTTTTTATGTTGTTTTAATAATAATAATATAATAATAATCTGATTGAACGTCGTCTTTTTTTTATGAATTTTTGATTCTTTCGTTTTTTTTTTCTATATATAAATTTTTGATCTTTTGTTTTTTTTTAATTTGGTTGCCTTTTTTTCCTGTTTTATTTTGGTGGGTTTTTGTTTTTTTTTAAAGCTGGTTGCCTTTTGTTTTTATGTTTTATTTTGGTACGTTTTTGTTTTTTTCCCTTTAATGAAGAAAACATCGAAATTCGTTGTAGGTCGTCTTTTGTTTTAATCTTCTATTTTCAAATATTGACGAGGAATTGAACAATTTTTTTTGTTGATTGTCTTTTGTTTTTCTGTTTTATTTTTGTAGGTTTTGGCTTTTTTTTCTTTGCTTTAATGAAGAAAACATCGAAATTCACTGCTCGCTTTATGTTTCGCGTTTGCAAAAAGGAACGAATAACGTCTAAACTGTTGATCGTCTTTTGTTTTAACGTTGTTTCGTTGGTCTTCTTTGTTCTAATTTTGACGAGGAATTGAACATTGTTTTCTGATGGTCTTTGTTTTTCTGCTTCGCCCGTTTTTTGTTTTGCATTTGCAAAAAGGGATGAACAAAAAAGTCGCATTTCTCTTCTCTTGTTCTAATTTTGACGAGGGAATCGTCTTTTGTTTCTCCGTTGCTGTGCGTTTTTTTTATTGTTTTTTCTTGTTTCGTTCTTTTTTATATAAATTGTTAATCGTTTTTGTTTTATGTAGTTTTAATTTGTTAAAAAAACAGTCTTTTATTTTTTCGTGTTTGAAGAAGAAGAAATAATTGAAATTCGTTCCTCATCTTTTGTTCGGCTTTAACAAGGGCTAACCAAAACGGCCATAAAATATATAGCGTAAGTTAGGTCTGTAACTTTTAAATGAATCAACCTGTATAGTTCGAGATAATTTTCAATTATGCATAATCGAAACCTACACAACTTTCATTCATATTTTTTTTGATAAAAAAGGACATTTCAGAGATTTGGGACTTCCTGTATGTATGGTTGCCTATCATCGATCTATCAAACGATCGGTACGCTGACGCGGTGGTTCGGGAAGCGATAGGCAATCATACATACATATTTGGTACATAATATGAATTCCCCATAAGAAAGTGGCTTCGCACCCCCCATAGTATAATTATGTTAATTAAAAAAATGTCAGGGAGATAACACAAAAAAAGAAAAGCCAAAGCATTTACAAATCTGGCAGATCTGGCAGTTTTTCTTTTTTAAGACCTCGTCTTTTGTTAGTGGATACGACGTATTTTAATATTCCTTGTACATTTCTACTGTGTGTGACCATTTCAGAACTCGACGGACGTCGCCTCCGCCGCCGTCTGTGAATTATTAAATTTTCAATTACCAGGTCCGGTTCGTGGTCAGAACCGGGGGGGTTGGGAGGCGGGGGACTTTTATCACGGCAAAACAGTACACTTACCGACACACAGCGCGATCGAATTCTCGCGTACTCACCGGCTTCCGGCCCTTCCAGACTATATCCGGAAACAATGCGGGAAATTCGCCCATTTGCTCGAATAAAACACGGATAAAAGCGTTTGTTTATTCAGCGTGAAGAGTTTATTGACGGGAGTTCGAAGGCGATTCGCAATTTCTGGAAGAGATTTGCAAACATGCTCGCCTAATGCTCTCCTATAAAAGCGGAAGTAAAACGAAAGCTAGTATCTAAAAAGAAAACTGTATTTGCAACAGTGTTCATCACGATTTAAAAAAATAAATAAAAAACCACTAATTTAAATAAAAAGTGTTGTATTTCATTAAAACTTTGGATGTTTTAAAAAAAATCGTGATTTTTAAAAACGAAAATCGCAGGGATGACAGCACAACCCTGCTGTATCTGTATTTTAAATTTATTTTATTCATTTTGCTTATTTGAAGAGAATTTTTTATATTTATGACATTCTTTTTATTTTTAGATTTTCTTGATTTGCATATTTCTCGATTTTTTGTTTTATTTAACATAACTTAATTTTGAAAGTTGATCCAGTTTTCTTTATTTCAAGAGGTTCTCTTATTTTTATGATTTTTAAAATTTCTTTATAAATTTTCTTTAGTTATTTATCTATTTATTTATATAAAAAAATATATATTTTTTATATATTCAATTCAAGGCAAAAAAGCAGGGACAAACCTTTAAAACAACCTAACCGAAGGCAGAAAAACAAATAAAATAGGTGAAAATCGTTAAAGAATTTTCAATTTCAAGAACAAAGGTTCGAAAGTCAAAGGTCAAGGTCAATCAAAGGCGAAAAAAATTGGAAAAATGGGAAAAAATCTTAAAATTTCAAGGGACGAAGTTCAAAAAGGTTAAAGGTCAAGGTCAACTTAACCGAAAACAAAAAAAAAACAAAAAAATTAGGAAAAAATCTTTGAAGTTTTAAATTTCAGGAACAAAGGTTCGAAAAGTCAAAGGTCAAGGGCAATCTAAAGCAAAAAATTTGCAAAAGTGGGAAAAAAATCTTAGAATTTCAAGGGTGGAGGTTCAAAAAGGTCAAAGATCAAGGCAACTTAACCGAAAACAAAAAAAAATTGGGAGAAAATTTCTAAAGTTTTAAATTTCAAGAACAAAAGTTCGAAAAGTCAAAGGTCACCGTCAATCTAAACCAAAGCAATTGGTTCAAAAAGGTCAAAGATCAAGGTCAATTTAACCGAAGACAAGAGAAACAAAAAAAATTAGGGAAAATCTTTAGCGAGTTTTAAATTTCAAGAACAAAGGTTCGAAAAGGTCATAGTCAACTTAACCGAAGACAAAAAAAACAATTGGTTCAAAAAGGTCAAAGATCAAGGTCAATTTAACCGAAGACAAGAGAAACAAAAAAAAGTAGGAAAAAATCTTTAAAGAGTTTTAAATTTCAAAAACAAAGGTTCGATAAGTCAAAGGTCAAGGCCAATCCAAGGCGAAAAAATTGGAAAATTGGGAAAAAATCTTAGAATTTCAAGCAACGAGGTTCAAAAAGGTCAAAGGTCAAGGTCAACTTAACCGAAGACAGAAACAAACAAAATTAAATCTTTAAAGGCTTTTAAATTTCAAGATCAATGGTTCGAAAAGTCACAGGTCAAGGTCAGTATAAGGCAAAACAATTGAAAAAAATGGGGAAAAATATTAGAATTTCAAGGAACGACGTTCAAAAAGATCAAAGGTTCAACTCAACTCAACCCATGGCAAAAAAATTGCAGAGGGTCGGTCGACTTAACGAACCAGTTTTGTGTATTCGAAGAGAATTTTTTTTTGTAATTTTATAAATTTTATTTGTCTGTCGTCTTTTGTTTATTTTACGTCAAAAATGGCGCAATTGTCAAGCGTCTTAAAATATATCTTAGTTCTTAAAGTCGAACCAGTTTTGTGCATTTGAAGAGAATTTTTTTGTTTTTTGTTTTTAATTTTCTTTATTTATTTAACGAGTTTAAACGAATCAGTGATTACAAACATTATTTTAATCAAATTATTTAAATCAGAATAATATAAAATTAATTGTCGGGGGTTTACAGGAGGAGGATGAAGCATTCTCCTGAAAATCACTTAATAATCATCTTTTCTTTGTAGAATGCAGCAAACAAACTTAAAGAGACGGTTCAATTGTTCTTCTAGTCTACAGGGTGATTGAAATTAGAGAGCATCATAAGCATCTAGTTTATTACAAAAAGAAAGAAAAAGAAATGTTTTTTCCAACTAATTTCCCCAAGCTCGCGGAGCTTGTCGGGAGGGGTTGTTGGCGGCTGCGACCGACTTTTAAATGTTTTCTTTTATTTATCCTTTGGCATTCGCTTTATTACAAACTGGGGAAACGCAGAAAACCCAGTTGGAAGGAACCGGCAAGAATCGGAACACGGTCGGAACCATGAGAATTCTATCTCCCACATAGAACACAGACGAACCAGGAGAGGATTCGAACCTACGCCTAATAATTGCCCCGCCAAGCGTCAAGTCCGTTGCCAGCGGACTGAACCACTCAGCTACCACTTACATGAATTTTATTTAAGTTTTTTATTGATAAAAAGTTGTCATTTTTTGACATCACGAAACTATAAATGACTGTTTAAGTAATGAATGAGATTTCATATCCTACTCTAAATCCACTATTTCTTTTTTCTTTTTTTGATCGCGAGGTATTTTTGGGGTATTAATGAATTTGCACCGCGGCTATTTCTAACCGAAAATACTCGCGCACAGATTTCAATGAAGCCGATAAAATATTCACACACATTCCCAATAAAATATGATTTTACGATTCGCCCGTATTTATATAACATCCGCCAAGTTTATACGCACGTACGTAATATATTTTTTACTCATATAAAATCCTAAAACTCAAAAAAAAAAAAGAAATTCGATCGTGAATTTTAATATTTCGCGACCGAGCACCGAGCGGTACGAAACTGAATTTGAATGATAAATACAAGCTTTATCTAGACTTATTCTATACAAGTGAACATCACAAGAGACTGCTTTGGGAAGATGAAAGTTACTGTCATGTACCTACACATGGAGTACTGTATTAGTAAATAAGATCAGGATTGCGCAGCTACAAGTTATGGACATCTGAAATATGATGTGAGTAAACAAGATCAAGGTTGCAAAGCTGCAAGCTATGAACTCTAATTGTATGATGGATTTTACTATTTTACAAAATTTTTTGAGCATTAATGTTTCTTTAATAACTAAAGTAAAATGACATCTTTAAATGTGTCAGCGAAACGATTCTGGATATTCTGTAAAGAAACATTAGACATCGAATTACAACAGTTTTGGAAGGACTCTGTATTTTATAATTTTAAAAGTAACCGAAATATAGAAGAATTGTTCTGGTTGTTGCGCAACAAGTCGCAAACGTCAATTATTTATTTAAAAGGCGATTCCTCGACTAAAAACAATGCATCGAAAGTTACACCCCGTCGCGCCGGCCGATGGAAGAAACTTTGGCCTAACTTTTAATAGGGCCGAGCCGAGGCGAACTTCGCGAGCTGCTGAATTTTACACGCGAATTTCCGGAATTATTTACGACCGGGGCCTTTGTTTTAAATCCGGCCGGTATTATACCCCGAAATGAATCCGCGCCGGAACGCAACTTTCGTTATTTATTAACGGATGGGAATGAATTAATCTCAATTTTCCGAGGGAAATACCGATGATTTAGTAATTCCCTGTATATACCAAAAAAAATTATAAATATTCTTCCAGGACTTCTTCCAGGACTCAATAAATAATTCAAGCTCAGTAACACCCTGTATCTTCCTTTCAAGGCGATACCAAAATATTTTTCTGGGTCTTCTCCTGCCCCTTCCAGTTTATGTTTTCGAAGGGTGGTCCAACCCAGATCCACAATTCTGGGTGAGTTTTTAAACGGCCGGCCGACACGTTTCCCACATTACTCCGTCTATCTATAATACGCTTCCCATACGTACTTTGTAAAGTTTAATGCAATTTGTCTGTACTGATCCGGCAATTAGGATGATCTACAGCGTCCGTTTTCACGTAAATCCTATTAAGGGGGCACTTGGAGAGAAACTTTATCGACTTCGCGCGCACAATTGAAACGAACTAATTTTCTGTCTCTGTCGCAAACCGAATCTATTGAATTATGGTGAACCGACCTTACACTCCTAGGGCTTATTCATAAATTGTACTCAAGAAAAGTTTACTTTTTGTAATGACATGACATCTATTAGTTCATTTGAATATTAGGAATTTTGCTAAAATTTAATTAATTATCCAGTATTAGGTCACTGGTATGTTCCCAATTTTAAAATTTTAAAAATGATGTTGTTTTGAGGCACCCTGTATCTCGCTGATAATAGCTTTGCGATTTGCGTCGTAAAAACATCGTGTTTGTAATTGATAGTGGATCGCAGGGTGTGAATGTGAATGGCATGTAACTGATGGCGGAATTTGGGGAGGTCCTTGATTAAAGCCCCCGTTTTAATCGGGTGCTTTGCGTACATGACGAAATCCTAGCGTCGCGTCGTCGTCCTCAACGTTGATACACTGAGGGAGGGCTGTGCCTTTCAAGAATATTCGCTGGCACTTACGTCAATGCGCCAAATTACTCGCGAAAGACACAATTCGGCGTGAGCTCAAAATTATGATATATACAGGGTATAACTGAATGATTGCAAAAAAAGTGCAGGGGTGATTTCTGAGTTGATTTTAAATAAAAAAGTTTCGATGAACGTGTGGCCTAAAATGTTTCGTTTTTGATATACAGGTTGTTAAAGTTTAATTTTCCATTTGGGGTTTTCAATTTACTTCGTTTTTTTTTGCAATCATTTAATGATAAATTCTTAGTGAAAAGGGAAGGATAAAAATAACATCATTTCTAGTGGTCGGCAAATTTGATGGGAAGGCAAATTAAGTTGATCACTGCCGGCTAATTCTTGGAGAAGGGTCGAGGTCATGCGGAACCCCGAAGCAAAGGGGTAGAATTTTAAAATAAAGTAAAAGTTAAACAAAACGTACAATATATCGGACAGACAAGAAATGTCCAAGCAACGTTCCAAAATGAAGCTAAACTAAAAACAAGTACGGATCTGTTTACACTGTATCCGAACTTTAATAAAAACAGACAATAATGCTGCACAATTTCGTTCCAGCACCGTTTAAAAGGTGGCTATACAGAATGTACTAACGGGCGCATAAAATAAATAAATAAAACTAATCATCTGACCTTCTCATATCTCAAAAGCGAAGGTTCAAGTCTTGTGTCCGTCGAGGTTAGGAATCCTCAAAGCGTTACGTCAAGCACCTGACAGATGTTGCTCTGTTTCAACGAAAAAGCGAACACCAGGAGGGAGTCACTCTCAGTTACCACTTCGATGGCGTTAAAGTGGTATCCTCTTTTGTTCAGGTAACCAACCATAAGATGGCGGACCAAAACGGTTAACGTACGGCATTAACCGAGACGTTTCACAACGATGTTTCTCTAGCTTACCAAACTCCGGTAAAGCGTCCGGAACGTCGTGTAGGTGGACAGAAGAAAAAAAACCTAGATAAAGGAAAATACGGATTACGAACCAAACAGTGCACAACGTGACTAAAAACCTACCTGCCGTAATATCGACGGACAGGTTTGGAAAGACAAGGCCTTTGGAAAACATAGTAAAAGCAAAATACTCTATTTTTTTGAAAAACAAGAAAAAGAGGGGGCCAAAATGCAAACAAGTGATCTCTAGAAAAAAAAAAACGGTCGACTAAAATGAAAGCAACTGATAAACAAGAAAAATTTAATGAGATTTCTGAAAAAACAAATGCGATCGGCCAAAATAAAAACACTGATTTTCAAAATATAAGATCTATGGAAAACCAAAAGACGATCGGTTAAATTTATAATAATCGATTTCTGGATAAACAAAAGGCGATCGATCAAAATAGAAACTCGACAAAAAACTGATCCGGCCGGAATGAAAACAACTGATTAATGGAATAACAAAAAGCAATCGACTAAATTAAAGCAATGTTTTCTAAAAGAAAAAAGGAAAAAGAAAAAAGAAAAAAACGAGTCGCACCGGGTTAAAGCAAAATGGCCAAAATAAAGTAAATTCTGGATAAACAAATGCGATCGGACAAAAAAAAACTCAGAAAAACAAAAAAAAAACGAGTGGAACCAAAATAAGAATTGATTTCTGAAAAAATAAAAAGCAATCGACTAAAATAAAAATAATCGATTTCTGGATAGACGAAGCGATCGGACAGAATAAAAACGCTAGTTTCTGAAAAACAAGAAAAAGAGGAGACGAATTAAACACAACCGATTTCTGGAAAAAGTGGGCGACTAAAATTAAAGCATAAAAATTAATAAAAATGCTGGAGAAACAAATGTGATCGGTCAAAACAAAACCTTGATTTCTAAAATAAAAATAAAAATGAGCGGGACCAAGACAGAACCATTTGATTTATTTACGGAAAAACAAAAGGCGATCGGCCAAAGTAAAAGTGCCTAACTGATGAACAAGAAAATTCTGAAAAACGAAAAACCGAGCTGGCCGAAAAATAGAAACGAGTGATTACTGGAAAGACAAAAAGCAATTGACCAAAAAATATATTGACTTCTAAAAAAAAACGTGTCGGACCGTGGTAAAAACAATGGCCAAAATAATAGAGTAAACAAAAAGAAAAATTGGACAGGAAAATAAAAAAAAAAAACGAGTGGAACCTAAAGAGGAAAAACAAAAAACGATCGGCCAAAATAAAGACGCTAATTTCCGAAAAACAAGAAAAAAAGGGGGAAAAATGAAAAAACAACCGATCAATCTGGAAAACGAGAAAAATTAGTAAAAATTCTAGAAAAACAAATGCGATCGGTCAAACAAGACTCTGATTTGTAAAATAAAAGACAAAATTGTCTAATTTCTGGAAAAACAAAAGGCAATCGACCAAAATAAAAGCGCCTAACTGATGAACAACAAAGAGTAACCAAATTTTTTGAAAAACAAATGAGATTGGCCAAAATAAAAGCTCTGATTTCTAGAAAGCAATAAAACGAGTTCGGAATCTCTAATTAATATTACTAATATTAAATGTTAAAGTGTCTTATAGAAATTGGCGAAAATTCGGAGGCGGCGATTAATCTTTACCATGAGTGGTATCCTGAAAGATGACAATCATCCTTCAGAGAATTAAAAACAATTTTATAAATTTTTAGTCATTTAAACTGCCAAAACAGAAATAAAATAAACAGGAACAAAAAAGATATAAAGGCTTTTAGAAATCGTAGAATTTTGAAAAATACCCTGTAGTTCCTAAGCAGTACAAGATATCGAAATGCGGTCTTCACCATTAATTTTGTCTTAAGAATCGAGCTTCAGGTGGCGTGGTTAGTTTTTGTCTAATTCTTCTAAAAACAGGTGTTTCCAAAAGTCTAAAATTTGACCCACTCTGTACGGGATGGCTTAACGATGCGTATTTCTTTTGTGAGGTCTATGACATAAAATTAAGCAAAAAAAGAAAAACGATGAACAAATTTAAACCAGATAACACGTGGCGTATTGTAAAATTATTTTGAACTATACAGAGTGATCAGAGAAATAGCGGTTCGTGGAAATCAATTTTTTTAACGAAAGATTCTGTATATTTTTAGATATTTGGATGCGCCGCAGTGAGCTGGTCACACGGTATAAATATACAGTGTGGTGATAAAAGCGAGAAAACGCCCTTTTTCGGAAAATACTCGGACAGGTCGGTTTTATTTAAAAAAAAGATATCTCTTAAAACTAATTTTAATTTTATGTCAACTATCACTTTTGTGTCGTGACGTCATCGACATTTTCTTTAAATGACAACCTATTTTTTTGAAAATGTCATTTGAAAGCACCCATTTTTCTGACTACAAAAATGTTAAGAACCGATCGCTCGGTATAAGGCAAAAAGGTTAATTAATTTTGTTAGTTCTAAAAATATCGCGTTAGATTTTCGTTGGTCTGTGTTATCTCAGTAAAATCAGAAATTCATAATAAAACATCTTTTTTTTGAAGAATTTTTCAAGAAAAAAAAAATTATTTTGCGGAAATAGTTCAAAGAAATCAATATACAGGGTGATTGAATAGCCCCCATCAAGGTAGTTGTAATTCATTGCATTTTATTAATATATCAGGTAACCAAAAAGTTCGTGCGGTTTCCTTTTTTATATAGATTGCCATGAAGTTGTTTATCGATAGCACTTGTTTATATGTTGTCACCTATTTCAGTATTAATCCGTCTTTCCTTAATGCATACAAATTTGACGACAATTGTTTAATTCATGTTTTAAAATAATTTAAAATGGCAACGAATAAGACTTTAATTCGAGGTTGTTTACTCTATGAGTACAAACTCGGCACTAAAGCTGCTGAGGCGGCACGAAAAATATGTATTGTATTCGGAGATGATGCTGAAGAAATTTTCTTCGGGAAATTTCAGCTTGACCGATGAAGCACGCTCTGGGAGACCGAAGATCATTAACAACGAGGATATTAAAGACGTTGTGGAGGCAAATTCCATTACAACGTGCTTAGAGTTAGCAGAAAGGTTCAATGTGAGCGATGAAACCATTCGTTTGCACCTTCACCAGCTAGGAAAGTCGTGGAAGTTAAGCAAATGGGTCCCACATGAATTGTCAACTGATAACAAATCAAGTCGTCTTACCATTTGTTTGGCAAATCTTTCACGCAATGAAAATGAACCTTATCTTGATCGGTTGTTAACTTGCGACGAAAAGTGGATACTGTACTCCAATTCTAAGCGTTCTTACCATTGGTTGTCGCCAACTGACCCGATACCACACACTCCAAAGGCTTCCTTGCACCCGAAAAAGATTTTATTGTGTGTTTGGTGGACAGCAGCCGGAATTGTTCATTATGAATTTTTGGAAACGGGCCAAACCATCACTGTTGTGTTCTATTGTGAACAGCTTCAGAGAGTACAAGCAGCACTCATCCAGAAGCAGCCTTCTTTGATCAATCGAAAGAAAGTGCTATTCTTACAGGACAACGCTAGACCTCATACCGCAAAAGTGATCCGGGAAAAAATTTCTGAACTTGGCTGGGAAACGTTACCTCACCCTCCTTATTCGCCTGACATTTCGCCAAGTGATTATCACCTTTTCTTGTCTCTTGACAATTATATGAGGCATACGCAGTTTAAAACCCGAGTTAATGTAATAAATGCAGTCCATCAATTTTTTGATTCAAAATCCGTGGATTTCTGTAATACCGGAATACAAAAATTGGTGTCACGTTGCCCAAAGGTCATTGAGTGTGATGGTAATTACTTCGATGAATAATAGTGTCTTACTGGTTTGTAATAAATTTTTATATTTTACCATCGAAAACCGCACGAACTTATTTGGTTACCTGATAAAATAGTTAAATTAAAATGGCAGGTACTCCTGAACCTACCATTATTATTCCGGTGAACAATATTTTGGATGTTATTCAAATTGGACAGAAAATTTAACGCTGACTGATTTAGGGGCAGCATTTACGTTACTATTAGACGGCATCAAGTGATTAGTGCAAAGGCGTCAACTTGCTAACCCACGAACATGCCTGTCGTGCCAAATAGCTATGCCTTTTACTAGAAGGATGCAACTAAGACAGGGTTATTGATGGTTATGCAAAGAATATGATACCGCAACAAGTTTAACAAACAATTCTTTCTTTTCTCGAAGCCACTTGACTTTAAAGCATTACGCATAAGCATAATTATTATTGCTTACGGCTGGGCCAGAGGTTATCCTCAGAAGGACATCTCCCTCGAGGCTCAGTTAGGTGTAAATTTTGAGCATACTGGTGTTCCTTCTGCAGAGACATATGTGAACAATATTTGGCATATCACCTAATAGCCATTGGTGGTCTTAATGACCATGAAATGTCTAAAGTGGTGGAAATAGATGAAAGTAAATTTTTCCACCGTAAATATCACCGAGGACGTTGGTGAGATGGTCATTGGGTATTTGGGGGAATTGAAAGAGGAAGAGCAAATGTTTCCCAGTCGAGGTTGCTGATAGAACAGCAGAAACCTTCACAAATATAATCGAAACGTAAGACATCTAATATTTTCAGAATACTTCTTTGTTGGTGTTTTTCCTACAGAATCACTATTTGTGATACTCATCGTTGGGCCACCCTGTACAATGTAGCCAGGTGTTCATTCACATAAACAACATAACAGATGCTCTAAAACATTAGCCATTAATTTTATATATATTTACAGTTTTAAAAATTATTTTAAGGAGGGGAAACGGGACGATTGTCCTGCGACGGGCCCGTCCGATTTCACTAGTTTCTAATTTTCAAGGTGGAAACAATTAAAAAACGTAACGTTTTTAAATAGCCCACGTAAAACTCTGCGATTTCTTAGGAGTCCGCAGCAGGAAAAATCGGCCTACACACCTACACATAAACAGCGAACAATTTAGACGAATGCTAGTTTTATAAACCGCGGGCCTAAATTTAGAATCATCCGGCGAACAATTTAAATAAATAACGCCGACCGCGAACGCCTAGACGTTCGCAGTAAAAGATTTTTACTTCTTGACGTTGGTCTTTTGCGGCCGAATAAATGTCATCGCGGGCGAAAAATATTTACACAGAGTTAATATATTTCGGAGACGTGGGCCGCCCTTCGTTCGTAAATAATTCGGCGATTAGACGGGGAAAAGTCGGGCTTTTCTTGTCGATTGCCGATTATTTTATTTTGCGCTTGTTTATCTTGTAAATCAGTTTGTCTAAGTAGACGATAAAATTGTTACGAGTGACGGACGTGTTTTCGTCGTCGGTACGGATGATGACTCACCTTTACGAAGATTCATTTATATTTTTTATTACACAACATACAGAATAGAAACGTTTTCCTCAACACTCAACTACTTGCCACAGGCGTTTAGGCAAGGCGTACCCCATATATTACTTACAGCGACTGCGACCGACTTGTTTTTAATTCATTTTATCTCCGCGCAATACAAGAGATAATTAACTGTAGTTAGTAACTTTCGAGTACTTCGAAGTGGAACGGCGCCTCAACGAAGCATTTTCGCATATAGATATGTTGGTCTTAATCGCTTTATTTTGAGGCCAGGAATCTACAGTTAAGTTTCATCAAAACATTTTATAGACACCCTATATATGTAATTTTCTTTTTAAATAATCGATCTCAGAATTTTTCTTTTGTTTTTATATTTTATGGATTTTTTCATAATTTATGTTTTTTTTTTCCTTTTGGTAGATTCACCGCGTGAATGAGTGACTTGAAGAGATCATGAAATGGAACGATGGATGGCGAGAACCGAATTATTCTGAACGTCGGGGGGATTCGCTACGAGACGTACAAGGCGACGCTGAAGAAGATCCCCGCGACGCGCCTGTCACGTCTCACCGAGGCGCTCGCCAACTACGACCCCATCCTCAATGAGTACTTCTTTGACAGACATCCGGGGGTTTTCGCGCAGATTCTCAATTACTACAGGTAGGTAAGAAGCGCGCGAGTGAATACTGATGCAATCAACGGGGGGGGGACTCGAGTTCTCGATTTCCTCTGTGCAAATTTGTCCGCGGCGCGTTGAATAAGGGGTGGGTTTTCTTGCATCCTGTATTTAAAATAAAATAAATTTAACTGTGTCTTACTTGTTATTATTTTTTTTTTCGATATTCATGTACAGGGTGATTGACAAAGATAATTTGTCCTATATGATTTTAATTATATATATTTTTTAAATATGTAATTGCAATTGATCGGACACTCTCTGTATAAATGTCGAGGTTTCGCTGTTTTTAACAATCTTTCTGCAAAACAAGACAAATTAAAATAAACAAAGAATTCTCCACTAGTGATTTTTAAGCTTTTAATTATTGTTGTTTCAATTACAAAAAAATTTCGAGATGTATTTTTTATGCTCATGTACAGGGTGACTGACAAAGATACGTTTTATTTTACAAAATATGTGATTGCAATTCATCGGACACTTTGTAAAATTGATATAAATGTCGAGGTTTCGCTGCTTTTTAACAACACACACAAGGTCAAGAAAAGTCAAATAAAAACAAAAAATTCTCTTCTGACTTTTTTTTCTTTTAATTATAGTGTTTTAATTGCAAAAGATTTCAAGGATTTTTTCGTTCTGACAAGTGACTGACAAGGATGTGTTTTTAAATATAATTATTTTTTACAAAATAAATGCAATTGATTGAACACCGCTAAACTGAAATAAATATCAACGTTTCGTTGTTTCTTTAACAAAACAAAAATTAAATGATTTTTTTTACTTTTAATTACAATTGTGTTGTTCCGTCCTCAATTTGACAGAACTAGATGTTCATAGAATTTTTGTAATAACTAATGTAGTAATTTCAAGAACTGTTTTTTTTTATTTTATGCTTATGTACAGGGTGATTGACAAAGATAATTTGCTCTATACGTTTTTTCAACATAAGTGATTACAGTTAATCAGACACAGTAAAATTGATATAAATGTCCAGGTTTCGCTGTTTTTTAACAATTGTTTACAAAACAAAAGAATCACATATGAAAACAAAAAACTCTCTTCTACCGATTTTTTTTTACTTTTACTGTTTGAATTACAAAAAAATTCAAGAAGTATTATTTTTATTGATTTTGATGTACAGGGTGACTGATAAAGATAATTTTTCCTCTATGTACGTTTTTAAATATTTTTTTTGCAAAATGTGTAATTACAATAAGTCTCTGTGTTTGCCCATTTCTTTTAACTTTTTTTTACAAAACAAAACAAAAATCAGATGAAAACAATAAAATCAAATGAATTATTTCGTCCTCAATTTGACAGGACCTAATTGTTGTTCATAGAATTTCTGTATTTTCTCAATTTAAATACGTTTTTTTTTTACAAAAAAAAATCCATATTTTTTTTTATTTTCATGATAGGGTGACTAACGAGGATGATTTGTCTAATACGTTTTAAACATAGCTTTTTTTTCATGAAATATGTATTGTGTGGTGATCGGTCACTCTGTAAAATTGATATAAATGTGTAGGTTTCGCTGCTTTTTAACAATATTTTTACAGAACAAGAAAAATAAAATAAAAACAAAAAATTTCTTTCGCTGATTTTTTCTTTTAATTAGTGTTTGAACAAATTTGAGTAAGTATTTCTTTATATTCATGTACAGGGTGACTGACAAAGATAATTTGTCCTACATGTTTGTAAGCACAACTTTTTTTTATGATAATTTGTACATAGTTGAAATTGATCGTAAGCGTAAGATTGATTTGAATGTCGACGTATCGTTGTTTCTTTAACAATCTTTTTATAAAACAAGTAAAAATCACGTGAAAACGAAAAATTCTCTTCCACTAGTTTTTTTTAATTTTTGTGTTATTTACATTATTAAAAAAAATTCAAAATGTATTTTCTTATATACATGTACAGGGTGATTGACAAAAATAATTTGTCCTGTACATTTTTAAGCACAAATTTTTTGTTTTACAAAATAATTAATCGCAATTGATCGCACACTCCGCAAAATTGAAATAAATATCAACGTTTGGCTGTTTTCCAACAAAACAAAAAAGTATCAAATGAAAACAAAAATCTTTCACTGTTTCTTTTTTTTACTTTTAATTATTGTGTTGTTTCGTCCTCAATTTGATAGACTAGAATTTTTTTATTATATTATTTATTTTTATTTATTATATTTTTTTATTACTTTTATTATTTTTATTTATTATATTTTTTTATTACTTTTATTTATTTTTATTTATTATATTTTTTTATTACTTTTATTTATTTGTTTTATTTATTTTTATTTGTTTTTATTTATTTTATTTGTATTATTTATTTGGTTTATTTTGTTTATTTTATTTATTATACAAACTGCAGCACTTGGAAACTCGACGAGCATTTGGGAGGTTGGTGAGGAGGATGGTTATTAATAGAAGACGCTTTCCAAGTAAGCGTCGGAGTAGCTCTAAGCTACACTGGAGTAGCTCTAAGTTACTCCAAAGTAGCTGAGAGCTTCTCCGACGCTAATCTGGAAAGCAACTGAAATTCACGTAGTTTGATAGGGGGAGGGAAATACCCAGGGGAAAAATCTCTCTTTGGGAAAAAGAAAAATCTTCAATAAAATTGTTTCTAAAAAAATCTAGAATTCATACACGCACTCTTTAGCAATCTTACAGAAACCTGTAATACCGATTTGGGCTACTATCGATAGAGGACGCTCTAAAATCCAAAAACTTTAATTTTGAAGTCGGTAATAAAAGGAAGTTTGATGCGTCCCGATTGAAAACATAGAAAAATTCAACTGTGACGTCCTACCTCTCACACAAACTGCAGCACCTTGGAGGTATATAAGTCCGACAAGCATTTGGGTGGTTGGAACTAAAATCGAGGCAATTCAAGCCCAATAAAAACAAAATTCAGAACATTAGTAAAGTTTTGGTTTGAGATTATTTATTAAGTTGATTGATTGGGGGGAAGGGAAGTCCCCTCGGGGAAAGATATCCCTTTGGAAAAAATAAAAATGTTAGATTGTTGAGTAGTCATAAAATCCAAAGTTTCAAAACACCGCGCACGCTTTAGCAACGTTACAGAATACTAACTTGGGCTACCAACTGATAGGGGGCGCTGTAAAATCTACTAACAATAGTTTTTAGTTTTGAAGTCAGTAATAAGAGGGAATGTGATGGGTCCCGACTGAAAACATTGAAAAATTCAACTGTGACGTCATACCTCTCATACAAACTGCAGCACGCAATTCAAGCCCAATAAAAACAAAATTCAGATCATTAGCAAAGTTTTAGTTTGAGATTCTTTATTAGATTGATTGATTGGGGGGAGCGAAGTCCCCCCGGGAAAGGATATTCCTTTGGAAAAATAGAAATCCAAAATTACAAGAAATTGCACACGCTTTAGTAACCTTACAGAAACCTGTAATACCGACTTGGTCTACCAACCGATAGAGGGCACTTTACAGAACTTTTACAAAAGATGACTCCTTGATTTGAGATTTTTATTATAAAAATGACAAATTGTGATATAAGGTTTTAATTGAGATTGATTGCGGAAAAAATAAATTCACGAGATTTTACAGGAACCTGTCGGCTTCTAAGGCTTGAGCTACCGACCGATAGAGGGCGCTGCGCGTTTCAGTGAAACTCGGAAAATATCTGGATGTGTTCCGAACGAATAAAAGTTACCAAAATTATTAGAAAGGATTCAATTTTTTTTCGCGGTCGATTTTGATTGTGTCTACAGGAGCAGCAAATTTGAGATTATTTATTAGATTGATTGATTCGGAGGAAGGGGAAAGATATCCCTTTGGGAAAAATAAAAATGTTGGATTGTTGTGTAGTCATAAAATCCAAAATTTCAAAATATCGCGCACGCTTTAGCAACGTTACAGAAATCTGTAATACCAACTTTGGCTACCAACTGATAGGGGGCGCTGTAAAATCTACAAACTTCCAATAGTTTTTAATTTTGAAGTCAGTCATAAGAGGGAATGTGATGGGTCCCGACTGAAAACATTGAAAAATTCAACTGTGACGTCATACCTCTCATAGAAACTGCAGCTCATTGAAGGTATATAAGTCCGACAAGGATTATGGGAGGATGGCGGGGGAGGGAGATTGGCACTAAAATCCAGGCAATTCAAGCTCCATAAAGACAAAATTCAGAGCGTTAGCAAAGTTTTAGTTTGAGATTTTTTATTAGATTGATTGATTGGGGGAGGGAAGACCCCCCGGGGAAAGGTATCCCTTTGGGAAAAATCTTTGATTTTTGTGTATTCATAAAATCCAAAAATTCAAAAAACCGCGCATGCTTTAGCAACGTTACAGAAACCTGTATATCGACTTGGGCTACGAACTGATAGAGGGCGCTGTAAAATCTACTAACTTATCAGTTTTTAATTTTGAAGTCGGTAAGAAAAGGAAATTTGATGCGTCCCGACTGAAAACATTGAAAAATTCAACTGTCACGTCATACCTCTCATAGAAACTGCAGTAACTTGAAGGTATATAAGTCCGTCAAGGATTTGGGGGAGGGTTGTTGGCACTAAAATCCACACAATTGAAGTCCGATAAAAACAAAATTCAGAGCATTAGTAAAGTTTTAGTATTGAGATTCTTTATTTGATTGATTGATCAAATAAAGAATCTCAATACTAAAACTTTACTAAAGTCCCCCCCGGGGAAAGATATTCCTTTGGGAAAAACAAAAATCTTGGATTTTCGTGTAGTCATAAAATTCAAAATTTCAAGAAACCGCACACGCTTTAGTAACTTTACAGAAACCTGTAATACAGACTTGGTCTACTAACCGATAGAGGGCACTTTACAAAACATGACATCTTAGAGATTTTTATTATAAAAATGATAAATTGTGATATAAGGTTTTAATTGAGATTGATTGCGGAAAAAATAAATTCACGAGATTTTACAGGAACCTGTAAGCTTGCTAAGGCTTGAGCTATCGACCGATAGAGGGTGCTGTGCGTTCCAGTGAAACTAAAAATAGTTCCGAACGAATAAAAATTACCAAAATTATTAAAAAGGATTCAATTTTGTTTTCGCGGTCGGTTTTGATTATGTCTACAGGAGCAGCAAATTCCAGGTTGAATGATTTGGTGGTTCTAAGAACCAGGGCATGAGATCGTGATGATAGTCTTGAGAAGTTGGAGATTACGGTGATCCTGAAGAGCTGGGATTACTCTGAGGAACCTTTGGGATCTTTACAAGCTGGTAATCCTTGAAATGAGCTTCTAACTTCTAAGAAGGAGCCTCTGGAAGTCAAAAGCAAGTTCTTGTCGTCCATAGTTAAAAAGTCTGGAGTAAAGACGAAGAATTAAATATTCACCAGTGCCGACGTTTTGTTCTTTGTTACAGGAGTTCTTTAACCTTCAAAAAATTCTTCTGTAACGTAGGACGAAACGCGGTTTAACCGAGAAAATTAACAACGGTTATTTAAATCTACCGTGCGATCATAAAAAAAATTCCGTGGTGCTTTTATGTTTTTGATCTGTATTGATTAAAGTAGCTACGTGCACTTAGATGATTTCGTCATGTAAAGCGGAGAGTCTGTTCTTTCAAGTACATAAAGTAACCACGTCGCGTCGCTCGCGTCGGTCGACTTTCAAAGACGACGACGAAAGTGTTCTAACTCAATTTGCCATCCTGATATCTAACGTCAATTAAGTATTACATTTCTCAAATTACCGAGAGACGTGAGGAATGAACGCTGAAAATCAAGAAGAGCGGAATTAAGTTGTCAGCGAAATTAACTCGTCTACGTGTTACAATATTTCCTAATTTCTATGTTTCTATCTTCACGGATTTGCAAGGAAGGGCTTCTCATTTTATTTTTTTTTCTTTTTTAAACTTGACCAGTTGACCAGACATGATTTTAGTTCACTTGATTAAGTTTACAAAAGGTTCGTTCTTAAAAATCTAAGATTATTTTTTGTAATTTAATATACTTATGAACTTTTTGTTTTGTTATATTGGCGACATTGGTACGCACTTAAATTAACTCCAAATGCCAATTTGGAGGTTATGTCTATACATAATTATATATTTTATGGTAAATTATGAACGGAGTAGTAATTAACTTCCGCTGTGATTATAATTTGGGATGTCAAAAAATACTTAATTTCAAACGTGTGTCAATTTGGATGGAGGTTATTTTTGTAAATGTGGGATGCGCCAACCTAACAAAATAAAATTTCGATTGCTCTAATAAGCCACTTTATGAAACCCCAAATGAGTTTCATAATGTAGTCATTAAAGCACCAAAATAGAAAAAATTATCGTTGATGTATCAAAAGCGCAAAATTAGGAACATTTTCTTTGAAGGGAGGAAGGAGGGCTGTGACCTCACATTGCATGATAATATAAAAGGAGAGGGATGAATCCCAAAAACTTCCCTTCTTGTAAGAATTGATTCTCTTTCCATCACGAGGTGTATTCATCATGTCCAAATTTACATACATAAATTGTATATTTCACTTCACTCTTAATTTTGGCAGGATTAGTCTTCAAATCTGTTTCGTTGATCTATCTGATTTGAACTGTCACAATTTAAAGTATTTTATAATGATGTCAAATAAATTTTTTCAAATTTAAAATGATAGCTAACCCACTAACTTAAAATCACAGTCCACTACGATAACAAATGGATGAAAAATGGATAATATGCACAGAGCTTCTGTTCTAAGACCGGTATTCATAGTCAGTTCTGAAACGGTCGCGGATTTGATTTGAAAACAAATCGCGTTTGTTTATTTGATTGCTTGTTAACAAAGAGAAATTTACAAGTCGGAGCTTGGCCACCGAAGACGGCTCGGGTCAAATTTATGGTCTTTTAGAAAACAGAGTTCGTAAACGGCACTTGAAGCATAGTTGCAGCATTTTGTAAGTCAGAACGGCCTGTCAAGGGTTGTCATTGTACGCGTTAGAGTCTTTGAAAGAATGGGCCACGCAAGCACTCAAGTTATTGTAAAATTTAGAAAGTATCATCTTACATCGCCAGTAGAAAAGAACTGGGTTTTTGTTTGAAAATCGTACAACGAGCTCGGGAAATAATAAATATGTCAATGGACACTTGTATAGCGTCGCTATTTTGAAAAATTTAGAAAGTTAGAACATGTGCAGCGGCCGGAGTATCTGTCAGGCGAATTGGGTGGCCGTAACGGAATGCACTAGGAACGAGGGAGAAACGGGATTGTTTTTCTGAGCTAGAACCGCGGTGATTGGTGCAAGAATTTTCGGGATTCATAAGGAGGGTTGTAAGCTGTTGCTAGCGGAAAGGAAAAATCAAAAACTTAAGACAGAAAGCTTCTGATCATCCGAACGGAAAGCTGCATTTTAATTTAACTCGAGAAGTTTATTTTTTGAGTGCTTTGCAATTGATTTCATCTAGCTTGCATAATTAGAATTAAATCACATTATTTCGGGGCGCGAAAATTATAGTGAATTCAAAAGGGCAATCAAATAAATAACCGCGAGGTGCGCGCGATCGCGACGCGAATAAAAACCGAGTGCGCGTGTGAATTAGTGAAGTGAACGCGCGGAAATGCATGCATTTTTCTATTTCTTTTCACATACTTGGTGGCATAAATTTGTGTAAGAATTATTTTAATTGGCTTATCAATCAGTGGCTTGGAAATTCTGTAAAGTTCAATCTTTGCATTGCTTGAGCAATCTTTTGGTTTATTTTGGTGCTTGCGTTTGCTTTTTGAAGGAAGTTAAAACTCAATAAATTCAGTAGTTTGCGCGATCTGTGATTTAATCAACCAGAATAAATTAACTACACCTAAAATCTTTTGTTCGATTTCAAATACAGTGTATTTTTTTGCAATTTAGTTCCACCTTTTTTGCGATATCCTCGGCAATTCGGAGACCCGCTATCAGGGTTATTCCGATTTGTACAGGGGCATCTGCAACTAAAATCTCTGGTCAGGCAAGTCACATCTGCCAACGCACACAGTGCGGCCAGCACAGTCTAACTCAGAAATCAATGCAAATTTAATATTCGTTACGAATTCTGTAGAATTACGAGGCCAACAATTTGAACCACCTATCAATAGACATGTTCTTCCCAGAATTCTTCTCACACCCTGAGTGTGGGTGCTAAAGGTAAAAGATTTGCAGGTTAATTGAAAGGAATTTGTCGAGCGACTGAAAGTGCCACAACCGCAAAAGCGGAGCGCCAAAAAACAGTCAGTTGGGTCCGTGCGCAAACAAATTAGGTTAGCCGACGAAAAACGACGTCGAGGGATCTGAAAAAAGCCGTACATTGTACGACCCTCGAAGGGCACGAGAACGTAGTAGACGAAAGATCCTTGTCCGTGACCCGTTAGGTTTAGCTCCCATCACCTCTGAAAAGAACCCGTGAAAAACTAACGGCAGTTGCTGTTGATTATCTTGCAAATTGATCGCCGGAGCGGCCTTTTGTACCACATACACCTCCGTACATCGGATTGATCAATTAATAATTCCCAGTAACAAAGTACACTGTATATACACTGTCACACTGTGCGCTGGTTGATTATTCATAGCGTCTTCGAGTACTAGCTAAGGTGGCAAACACGAGTACCAAGACAAAGCTATTTTGAATAAAAATAAAGTAATTTTTGATCTAATTTCAGTCACAAAGTTGACATAGCCTTAATTGCGTGTGTAACAAGCCACCAACTGTGAGAATCGAAATAAATTAGATCGCTAAGATATTCGGGGTCAAATACGTTAAGCCAAGTTTATTGTACTTCTTCGGAATCGTATATTTCTTGTGAAAGATATCCAGGTTTTACGCTCAAGCCCCAAGATCGTTTAGATCTCGTGGCAGGAGTTTTACCGTTTTTTTTTTTTTTTTCAATAAATAATTAATTAATTAATCTAACACCTCGCATTTTATTGATACGTATTTAATTCCTTTAATCTCTCAAAATTCATTCACAGTCTCACCAGAAATAGAATCCAGTTACAACAACGTAGGGCCCGTCTTTACTTAATTAGACGAACACGAACACGGCCCCAAAAGGTAGTATAGGTCAGTAGAAAATTAGTCTTAGCGCCACTTGTAAACCATAACAGTAGCAGGTAGCAACCCTCTTTAGAAACATCTTTAGAAAGCGCATGCTGTTAACAATAGCGTTATCGGCTCTCTCGGAAACCGCCCAAACCCCCGGTAAAGAGGCGTTTATTGCTTCATTGAATTTAGTGAAATTCTTCGGTCCATTTAATAAATTAATTTGTCAATAATTTGTTTGTTTTTGTTTGGACCGTGTTTATTAATTATTTAGTTGTCCGTAAAGGCAATAAACAAGGTGGCACGTCCGGGCGTGTTACAGTTCTTATACTTAAGAAAATCCTAAGGTTTGAAGAAAATCTTAAGCAGTTCCAATTGCCCTGTCCAGACAATTGTCATTTTTAAAATTTGTCAGAAAGACATTTACGCTCAATCACAACCCTACAAAAAGTTGATCGATTTCCATGACAAAAAATGTTTTTTTTTAATAACCGAAAAAAGCAACCAATGAAAAATAAAAGACGATCGACTTTCGTTAGCTAGGAATAAAAAAAATAGGAACCGAAATAGAAAAATAAAAGACGATCGACTTTCAAAAATGAGTTAGCTAGGAATACAAACAAAAGCATAAATAAATAAAGAAAAAAGGTTGAAATTTCGATTGTTGCTTTGATCAGAAAACAAAACAAAAACAACTCCATCCACTAGATAAGAAAAATTGAAACAAAAAAAAAAACGAAATCGCTTTGATAACAATTAACATCAACTGAGTAAAATAAATTAATGAATAGAATACTCCTAATGGAAAACAAAAGAAGGTCGACTTTTAAGGATACGACTCGAGATTGACTCGAGAGCTTGAAAAAGACGAAGAAGCGGAAAGAAACTTAATATTTCAAATTGTCAAATAGAGGACAAATAAAAAGACGAATAAAGAAAGAACTATTCAAAAGACCGAAAAAAGGTTTAGATTAAATCGATGCATCGATTTTGAAAAAAAAAAGAAGATTTCTACTGAACAAAAAAAAGCCGAAATCAATAGGAAAAAAATTTAAGGAAAGAAAAAAATGGAGCAAGACAAAACAAAAACAATTGAATTTTATAATTCAAAAGAACGATCGATATCCCGATTGGTTTAAAATAATTTTCTATAGCAACGAAGCAATTTAAAAAAAAATCACATGCGAATGAATGCCAATAAGTGAATTAAGAAAAACAAAATTCACAAAAGTTTTCCCAGAATTCCCCAAGTTCCAACTTCAGGTTAAACAGATGACGTAACTCGGAGCTTTTAGGAAAATAGTTTTTCTCAGGCTTTATTGATCACGTTGTACAATAATGTCGTAGTCAGTTGTTTTTTTTTTTTTTTTGTAAGAGACATTCTCTTTCGGTAGACAACTTTTTAACTTTTTTTTCCCCAAAAAATACAAAGAGGTTGACGTAAAAGAAGAACAAAAAAAAATGATAACAAACATTGTTTTTTTTTTCGTAAACGTCACTGGTTTCTCGTAAATACATAGCAACGTTCGTTTTTCCATTTCCATCGAAAAACAAAAGAACGACGAAGAGTCCAAACCATGGATTAATAGAAAATAATCGCCTCTTTAAAAAGTGAAGCAAAAAAAGAAACAAAAACAATTGAATCTGATAAAACAAAAAACGATCGATATCCCGTTAAATGCGAATAAATTTAAAAAAAAAAACGCACACACATGAAGGACATAAACGACAAATAGAAAAAGAAATTAATTTTTGACGAAAAGTCTTCGACAATAAAAAAGTGATGAAATGAAACAAAACAAGTACAAACTGGCGATGGAATAGTTTTTTTTGTATTAATGAAGGCAACATAATTAGCAATGGGACAATAAATAAAAGATTTGATGCAAAAAAAAAAACAAAAACAAAACAATTCTACAACATAAAGGAAGGTCGATAAAAATAAATAAAAAATACACATGAAGGACAAATGAAATAAAAACGGGAAAGGATTTTAAAAGCCTTGGATAATAAAGAGTAATAAAAATAAAAACGATTTGAATAAATACAAAAATGAAACTCTTCGCCCTGATTATAGATAAAACAACGCTAATTACAAAAACAAAGAAAAAACTTTTTTATACCTTCATTGGAAGACATTTCTTTTCCCAGAACAAATTTGTGGAAATTAAGCATTACTGGGCAACGTTGAATAAATTAAGGACGAATTTCTTTTGTTTTTTACGCCAAATCGCGCTCGCAGAAAGAAGCTTTTCCTTGAGGACAAGAAGAAAATTGAAGTCGCGTCTCCAAGCAATTTTTGTGCCCAATTTTTGCATACCAAGAAAATCTGCAATGTAGTAATCGCCAACATGCTGGCCTTGCCAAAACTATATACAGGGTGTAACCAAAATTAGTGTCACTACACCAGGAATCTATTGTATTCATGAAAGTGAAGAGAAAAACAATTGATCGTCGCTTGCTTTATTTGTTTTTGGCGAAGAAGAAAGGGAACATTGCAGTTTTTCCCCAAAAGAAGAAAACTTTTTTTGTTCTTTATTTACTTACATTTTTGAAATAATTAATTAATTGAAAAAATACAATTAATTGTTTAGAAAATAATAAACGAAGGACGCTTATTGAGACTTTCAACGTTAGCTTTTGTTTTTTCCTTCCGCTTACGAAGAAAAATCGAAATTCGTCACGCGATCGATCGTCCTTTATTTTTGTTCCTTTTGTTTTTGACGACGAAAAAAAAATACAAAAGACGATCGATTGGACTTTGTTGGGCTTTTGTTTATAATTAATCCAAACGACGCGCGACGCCCCTCTCTCGAAAATTATTGAAGTCAGTCGATCGTGCTTTGTTTAATTTACTTTGATGAAGAAAAACAAAATATGGATGGTCTTTTGTTTTTTCCCGCCTTCTTTTTTGATGGCATTTTCTTCTCTCTTTATTTTTTTTTTCGAAGGGAGGATAGTCAAATAATAGAATTGCCTTATATTTTTATAAAACTACTTTTTTGGCATTTTTTGAACTTGATGACAAAAACAAAATAAAAAACGATCGATTTCGTCACCATCGATTTTTCTTTTGGCGACGAAATGTACACCCAATCGATTGCCTTTTTTTTTCTCTTTTTTGTAATCAATGCGAATAAAATTTAGAGATCATCGTGGCAATCCCGGACGCCCCGAAATTATCGAAAACACCGCGTGATCGATGACCTTTGCGTTTATTGGATGGAGATGACTTAATTTGCGAATTCTCCGCGTCATTCCTCTTCACTTGGTGGAAAGCGCGTCATAACCCGTTCGTCGTCGGCGGCGCTTTATTGTGTTGCAACTTGTTGGAACTTTTCCTAGTAAAAATAGAAGAACTCATCTACGATCGGATTTTGTTGGACTTTTGTTTATAATTAATACAAAGAACTCCTCTCTCGGAAATTATCAGAGTCAGTCGATCGTGCTTTGTTCAATTTATTTTGATGAAGAAAAACTAAATATGAACAGCACATTTAAATGCAAGCGATATTTGTCAAAATATCGATGGTCTTTTGTTTTTCCCGCCTTCTTTTTTTGATGGTAATTTATTTTATTATTTAATTTTTTTTTGAAGGCAGGATGGTTAAATAATGGTTATATTTTTATAAAACCACTATTTTGGCATTTTTTGAACTTGATGACAAAAACAAAATAAAAAACGATCGATTTTTCTTTCGGCGACGAATTGTATACCCAATCGATCTTTTCTCTTTTTTGTAATCAATGCGAATAAAATTTAGAGATCATCGTGGCCATCCCGGACGCCCCGAAATTATCGAAAACACCGCGTGATCGATGACCTTTGCGTTTATTGGATGGAGCTGACTTAATATGCGAACTCTCCGCGTCATTCCTCTTCACTTGGTGGAAAGCGCGTCATAACCCGTTCGTCGTCGGCGGCGCTTTGTCATGTGTTGCAACTTGTTGGAACTTTTCCTAGTAAAAATAGAAGAACTCATCTACGATCGGATTTTGTTGGACTTTTGTTTATAATTAATGCAAAGAACGCCTCTCTCGGAAGTCATCAGAGTCAGTTGATCGTGCTTTGTTTAATTTACTTTGATGAAGAAAAAAACAAAACACGAACCGTACATTTTGTATATTTGTAAAATATCGATGGTCTCTTGTTTTTCCCGCCTTCTTTTTTTGATGGTATTTTATTATTATTATTATTATTTTTTTTTTTTTGAAGGGAGGATGGCCAAATAATACCTTATCTTTTTATAAAACCATTATTTTGGCATTTTTTTTTAACCTGATGACAAAAACAAAATAAAAAACGATCAATTTCTCTTTTTCGGCGATGAAATGCACCGGAGAATTTTTGGCCAATTTAGAGATCATCGTGCCAACATCCCGTGTAAGCTTGAAAACAACGCGCGATCGATGACCTTTGCGTTTATTGGATGGAGCTGACTTAATTTGCGAATTCTCCGCGTCATTCCTCTTCACTTGGTGGAAAGCGCGTCATAATCCGTTCATCGTCGGCGGTGCCGTGTCACGTGTTACAATTTGTTGGAGCTTTTGCTAGTAAAACTAGAAAAACTCATCTACGACTTTGTCGGAATGTTTTCAAATACCGCCAGACGAACTTTGGATATTTCTTTTATCCTACCAAGCTCGAAATGTGATAGAATCCTGCTAACAGACATTAACAGTTGATTTTTTCGACAAAAATGATCGCCCGATCGTCTTTTGTTCTCGCCACGTGTCGATCTTCATTAGAAACTATTAGAAACGAGAATATTTCAAAGTGAAACGGAGAATATCGTTTCTCGTTTGTTTTGTCTTTGAAAATCGTTGAAACCAAACCCAACTTGATTATTTTTTTTATGAAACTGTTTTTCTTCACGTTTTTATAAAATCTCTATTTGGCATTTTCAGAATAGGATTTTTTTGCAGAAAAGAAACATCTCGTAGCGGCCTACATTTCGGTTACACCCCATATAAGCACCAATCAAGACGGTTTTATTAAGGGGAATGTAATGTTTTAGTTTATTTTATACTTTTGCTTCGAATTGAATTATGTTACACCCTGTATAAGTGATGGTTCTACGAAACAGAACGTAACAAGATTTGTTTTTTGTTTTAATAAATTTATATTGTTCACAATCTGACTTTTACTTCGCCAGTTCAATTACGAAATTCTTCATAATTGAATTGAATCTCGTTACACCCTGTATGAGGACCAATCAGGAGGATTGTTGCAGTTGAGTAAGTTTATTTTTTAATAAACTGCAGACTTGCTTCGCCCAATTCAATTACGAAATGAAATTCTTCGTAACAATATGTCATAAACGAACGTACCTAGTATAAAAATTCAATTTGAGATATGAAAGCAGAGACGAACTAGGAAACACTGCGCGCCTTGCTTCGTACGTACACATACAAAGTGAATCGTAAACTAGCTCGGCGCCGATAAATAATTAACGAGTTCGAGCTTAATGATTTAAACACGGCCGTCATTTCCAGGACCGGCAAATTACATTACCCGACGAACGTCTGCGGGCCCCTGTTCGAGGAGGAGCTGGAATTCTGGGGGCTGGATTCCAACCAGGTTGAGCCCTGCTGCTGGAGCACGTACAGCATTCACCGGGATACGCAGGTAAGGTAAATATTTGATTCGCAAACGTGTGCTCTCGATAATAAAACACGCGATGAGGTAGGCTGGAATTTTCGCGTGAATTCCGGGAAAAATCACTGAAACTGGCAACGTCTATTCATAATTAACGCAAAACAAATCTTCATTAAAAGCACACGTGAAAACTTCGTTTAAATAAATAAAAAAAACAAAGATCGCTTTTTTTTCCTATTTATTGAGTGTTCCTTGTATGTTTAATACGAGGCGCACGGTAAAATTTTGCTTTCAGGATTCAAAGTTGGCTTCCAAGCTGCTTTTATTTTACTTATCAGTTTCTTTGTGAAGTGTAGGTAATTGCTCGACAAAATGCCGCGCATCAGTGGTATGTGAGTGTTTGCTCGACAAAATGCTGCGCAAGCAGTTCTGTTCAAAAAAGCTGTGCAAGCAGTTGTCTACTGTTGTAGTATCAAAGTTGGCGCTGGTTCGGGTGTAACCTAGGTACTCTTTTAGGACGTCTCGATCTCTACGATGTTCCTTACTTTTTCTCTCTAATAACTGGCTTCGACGGCATCGATGGAGTGTGTAAAGTGTGGGTAATTGCTCGACAAAATGCTGCGCAAGCAGTGATATGTGAGTGTTTGCTCGACAAAATGCTGCGCAAGCAGTTGTATGTGAGTGTTTGCTCGACAAAATACTGCGCAAGCAGTTCTGTGGTGATTGCTTGACAACAGCTGTGCAAGTTGTGTTGTATTGTTACGGTATCAAATTCCGTTACATCTAGAATTTCCGTTAGAAAGGCTGCCAAAAAGGACAGATGCTATTTCGCCTTGCTGACGATCTTGCCGTTCAAAAATATTGATTTATTCGGAAAAGTCTGTGGTTGGCCTTTTCTGATCAGGTGACCCCTCTCCGATCTGAGTTCTGTACATCAGCGCAGAATCAAATGTTAAACAGGGTCTCGTCGTGAGCTCTTTAACCATTTTTTGTATTCATCAGACCGAAATCTTTGGTTGAATGTTAAGCGGGAAATATTGAACCGCGTTCTGAAAGTGTCACTCTAAGCAGTTGTAAGCATTCTCTCATGCTTTTCCAACCTGATCTCTGCAAATTAACTTGTAGCTTCCAGGTGGGTAGGTGAGTGGTTGCTCGACAAAATGCTGCGCAAGCAGTGGTATGTATTATGCTCGAAGGTTGTCAATGCCAAGGCAGTGGTGAGCGTTCTCGACAAAATGCTGCACAAGTCTGACAGATTGTCCTTTTAATTTAATTTTGAAATAAAGGCAAGAGTGTGACAATTGGTGATTTTATTAATTGTTAATTTGTCTTCCGTAAACTCATAGCTTCCAGGTAGGTAGTAATTAGTGAGTGGTTGCTCGACAAAATGCTGCGCAAGCAGTGGTGTGTATTCTGTTCGAGGGTCGGTCAATGCCAAGGTGGTATATGTCAACGTGACGTTTCACCTGTACATCATTGCTGCCGTTTGTCAATCTGACGATTCGCGACGTACGTCAGAAGTATTTTTTTTCATCTCGTTCGTCTGCGGATTCTTCCATAGAAGACTAGCCTCTTCAGTTGAATACTTCTCTCATTCTGACGTTTCTTAGGTCTGTCATTCTAACATTTCTTGATCTGTCATCGTGACATGATTTGTTGGACGCTAACTGTGTGTGGTGTGAGCCCCCAAAATTTTTTATACATTTTTATGTCTTTTACCTGCAGAGTTGACGCTTTCTTTTTTTCTCTTCCGTTTCTGTAATTCTTCATTTCTTTTTCTTTTGATTTTGGTAAGTCTTCTAATTTCCTTCGATCTTTCTTTCAAATATCTTGATTCTTATTACTTGCGTTTCTTGTTTATTTTTTTGTATTGCATTGAATTTTTTACTCACGTTTTATATTTTATAGATTTTTTGTTTACTTTGAGAGCCCTACGACTTTATAGTTGACAGGTGTATTTTCAATTGCAATTTCCTTACGAAATAAACGGGTAAAAGTGTTACGTTTCGAATTTCTAGCCAATTTAGGCCTTCGAGTGGCAACCCTGGTACCGAAACCGTGTGCATTGAAGTATTGATCGGTTTCCTTTTATGGCATGTAAAACTGTTTCGGCTTCTGATTGGTGTTTGACCATCACGCGATCATATCCCCATACTTTTTCACCCCGCTTGGTTTCAACGCGTCACTTTTCGTTTGCCCGTGCTGTTGTGTTTGCGTTATCATAGTTTTTGCTGACAAAAATCTAACCTATAGGGAAGAATTCTTTTATCTTGTCCAAGGCTTTCGAGTGGCAACCCTGACACTGAAGCCGCGTGCATCGAAGTGTTGATCGATTTCCTTTTATGAGCGTGTAAAACTTTTTCAGCTTCTGATTGGTGTTTGACCATCTCCCCGTTCCTTCTCGCTCCGCTTGGTTTCAGCGCGTCACTTTTCGTATGCCTGTGCTGTTATGTATATCGTGTGTTTGCGTTTTCGAAATTTTTGCTGATAAAAATCTAACCTATGAGGAAGAATTCGTTTACCTTGTCCAAGGCTTTCGAGTGGCAACCCTGACACCGAAACCGCGTGCATCGAAGTATTGATCGGTTTCCTTTTATGGGCGTGTAAAACTTCTTCGGTTTCTGATTGGTGTTTGACTATCATGCTTCCTCGTACATTCTCGCCCCGCTTGGTTTCAGCGCGTCACTTTTCGTTTGTCCGTGCTGTTGTGTATTCGTCTGTTTGCGTTATCGTAGTTTTTGCTGATAAAAATCTAACCTATAAGGAAGAATTCTTTTACCTTATCCGAGGCTTTCGAGTGACAATCCTGACACCGAAACCGCGTGCATCGAAGTATTGATCGGTTTCCTTTTATGGGCATGCAAAACTTCTTCGGTTTCTGATTGGTGTTTGACCATCATGCTTCCTCGTACATTCTCGCCCCGCTTGGTTTCAGCGCGTCACTTTTCGTTTGTCCGTGCTGTTGTGTATATCCTCTAGCGAAGAATTCTTTTACCTTGTCAAGACTTGGCTTGGTAAATTCTGATGCATTTTTGATTCGTAATTACGTTGTTTCTTCTTTAATTTAGGATTTTAGCTTGGAGTGCGCTTTTATCTTCAAGCAGCTTTATTTTTGGAATCATCTTGTACGATCTGATAGTTTCATTCGTGAAATACTCTCCTGGACCTCGTTTAATTCTGCAACCATTGAAAGTAATTACGAAGGTCAACCAAGAGGTGGCGCAGGTACATTCCCTTGAGTTCGCTGGTCAACGTTCGGGTATTTGCAAGTAGTTTTAATTTGTTTATCTCTTCAACACATTGCATTTCATTCAAAGAACGAATTTTCGACCCTTTTCTCTTGTTTCTAATTTAACCGTTGTAATTCCGTTTGTACTATAAACATAACGATTTAGATTTTAAGTGCTTCTATCACGTACTTTGTTAAACCATACCTCATGTCGCATCTGTTCGATCATTTTGTCGACCTTCAGCGTATAAGTCTCCTGATTGATACGTGGAATACTTGCGAATGTTGAAGTGGCCTTGGGAACGGTTATCGGGTAGGTTATTGTTCATCCTGGCGTCCTTTTAAACCATGCCCATCTCCATCGGAGTTACCTGGGCCACTGCTAATGAAAAGCAGCACAAACTTGTTACTGTGTGTACAGGTTCCTGTTGTCTCCTCTGTTTTGCTTTTTTTTAAGCAACGCTTTTCGGTTTCTAGTATTTCTTGGAACATTATCTTTTAAATACCGATTTTTTCTTGCTTGACAATTCATAATAACGATGAATTTTATATAGAAAAATAACCTTAAAGTACTCGCCATAAATTTCGCACCACTTAAACTTTTACAGGCCACTCGCTCCGGCTGTTAAGTGGTACTTACCCTCCCGCCTGCCCCCCGCCGGCTTGTTCCGTTTTCATTTTCAAGTAAATAAAACTAAAAATAATGCGCGACCCCACCCCGTACGAACCACATACATACATAAAAAATCGAAAAGTCAATCAGAATTAAACGCGTGACGAAATTGTTTACGCGCCGATAATAAAACATATAGAAAATGCGTTAATAAAAGGCGACCGTAAAAATATTTTATTTTCTCCGCAGTCCGTCGGTCGGTCTAAAACGATTTTTTTTTATGCTTCTTGTTAACGCCCCATTTTATATACATATTATACGTATTTATTGCTTCGCTTTAGAAAGCATCATTCTCGATCTGTCCATGCGATTTATTCACTCGTCTGTCACTTTCAATACCAAAAGTTTCCTAAAGTTATCTCTTCGAGTGAACGCGGTGATATTAAAAAAAAAATCGACAGCAATATTTTTTTTTTTTTGGGTCGATATAGACAGGCAGACATGCTCGTGGAGGTGCGTCTGTCAAACTTGCTGCATACTTTACACGTCCAATTTCTTACAAGACGAAGTTCAAAAATAGATTTTATTTATTATTTTATTCTTGTGGGTTGGTACAGACAGACAAACATGCTAGCGGAGACGCTTCTGTCAAACTTGCCTGCATACTTGACACGTCGAATTTCTTATGAGATATATTTCGGATAAAATTCAAAAATCGATTGGAATATTATCGCCTGAATTTTATTCTTGGGGATTGACAGACTGACAAACATGCTTGTGGAGATGGCACCTGTCAAACTTGCCCCATAATTGACGAACGGAATACGCTTAACATATTGATAATTTCGAGTGGAATGAAGAAATCAATTTGAATACGATCGTTTATGTATTTTTTTTCTTGTAGGTTGATACAGACAGGCCAGCATGCTTATGGACATGGCATCTGTCAAACTTGCTGCAACTTGACTTCTCTTAAACATATTTATACTTTCGAGCGAAATTAAAAAAAATAATTGGAATTCGGGCGTTTATATATTTGTTTCTTCTGTGGGTTGGTACAGACAGACAAACATGCTTGCGGAGACGCATCTGTCAAACTTGCCTGCATACTTGATACGTCGAAGATCTTATGAGACATATTTCGGATAAAATTAAAAGATAGAATGAAACATTGTCGCCCGTATTTCATTCTTGGGAGTTGACAGACGGACAAGCATGCTTGTGGAGATGGTTTCTGTCAAACTTGACACATACTTGACGCGCGAAATACTCTTAAACATATTCATAATTTCGAATGGAATTAAAAAATTGATTGGAATACGGGCGTTTATATATTCTCCCCTCTTGTAGGTTGACACCGACAGACAAACATGTTTGCGGAGATGCAACTGTCAAACTAGCCTGCATGCTTGATATGTAGAATTTTTTTGAGATATCGATTCAAATACGAGCGTTTATATATTTTTTTCTCCTTTGAGTTGATAGAGATAGACAAACATGCTTTCGGAGATGCATCTGTCAAACTTGTCGCATACTTGATACGTCGAATTTTTTACGAGACATTTCTCGAGTAAAATAAAAAAAAATCCATTGAAATATTGTCGCTTGCTTTTTATTCTTGGAGGTTGACAGACTGACAAACGTGCTTGTGGAGATGGCACCTGTCAAACTTGCCGCATATTTGACACGCTGAATACTCTAAACAAATTTATAATTTCGAATGGAATTAAAAAAATGATTGGAATACGGGAGTTTATATATTTTTTCCTCCTGTAGGTTGATACCGACAGACAAACATGCTTGCGGAGATGCGGCTGTCAGATTTGCTGTCAAACTTGATGCGTGAAATTTCTTGCCAAAATTAAAAAATATATTAAAATATTGGCGCTTAAATATTTTTTCTTTCTTTTGGGGATTGATACAGACAGACAAACATGCTCGTGGAGATGGCGTCTGTCAAACTTACTGCACACTTGAGCGCGGAATACTCTTAAATTTATTCATAACTTCGAATGGAATTATTAATCGATTGGAATACGGGCGTTTATATATATTTTTTTCTTCCTTTGGGTTGATATGGACAGACAAACATGCTTTCGGAGTTGCACCTGTCAAACTTGCCTGCATACTTGATAGGTCGAATTTCTTATGAGACATGTTTCGGGTAAAATTAAAAAAAATGATTGAAATATAGGTGCTTGTATTTTATTCTTGGAGTTTAAGACAAATTGACAGACATGCTGAAGGAGATGGCATCTGTCAAACTTGCCATGTAATTGACGCGCGGAATACTTTTAAACATATTTATAATTTCAAGTGGAATTAAGAAATCGATTCGAATACGAGCGTTTATATATTTTTTTCTCCTTTGAGTTGATAGAGATAGACAAACATGCTTGCAGAGATACATCTGTCAAACTTGCTTACATATTTGATATGTCGAATTTCTTTGAAACATATTTCGAGTAATTAAAAAATCGATTGAAATATTAGCGCTTGCATTTTATTCTTGGGGGCTGACAGACTGGCAAACGTGCTTGTGGAGATGGCACCTGTCAAACTCGTCGCATAATTGATGCACGGAATACTCTTAAACATATATATAATTTCGAGTGGAATTAAGAAATCAATTGGAATACGATCGCTTATATATTTTTTTCTCTTGTAGGTTGATACAGACAGACAAGCATGCTTGAGGAGATGGCATCTGTCAAACTTGCTGTATACTTGACTTCTCTTAAACATATTCATACTTTCGAGTGAAATTAAAAAAAAAATGGTTGGAATTCGGCCGTTTATATATATTTTTTTCTCCTGTGGGTTGGTACAGACGGACAAACATGCTTACGGAGACGCTTCTGTCAAACTTGCCTGCATACTTGATACGCCGAATTTCTTATGAGACATATTTCGGATAAAATTAATAATCGATTGGAAAATTATCGCCAGTATTTTACTTTTGGGAGTTGACAGACTGACAAACGTGCTTGTGAAGATGACACCTGTCAAACTTGCCGTTTAATTGACGCGCGGAATACTCTTAAACATATTTATAATTTCGAATGGAATTAAGAAATCAATTGGAATACGATCGTTTATATTTTTTTTTCTTGTAGGTTGATACAGACAGACAAGCATGCTTGTGGAGGTGGCATCCGTCAAACTTGCCGCGCGAAATATTCTTAAACATATATATATATATATATAATTTCGAGTGGAATTAAAAAATCGATTGGAATATTAGCGCTTACATAGTTTTCTTTTTTTTTTTTTTTTGGTGAGTTGATACAGACAGACAAACATGCTTGTGGAGATGCGTCTGCCAAACTTGCTACCAACTTGATATGTGAAATTTCTCCCAAAAATTAAAAAATAAATTAGAATATTGGCGCTTAAATATTTTTTCTTCCCTTTGGTGAGTTAATACAGACAGACAAACATGCTTGTGGGGATACGTCTGTCAGACTTGCTGCACGCTTGATACATTGAATTTCTCATCTTTTGTTCGTTTTGGTCTTTTTGGGGAGTCATACAGACACACAATCTTGCTTGCTGATATATATACATACGTCCGTCAATATTTTATGCGTGTATTAAAAGGATGAGAGTCTGGGGTCATAAAACGCCTATCACTTCTTAGTTTAACAGTCCTAATGATAAATCGATATTTCGGCGTAACTCGGCGGTTTCTGTATTACGCGAGCTCGCGTGAATCCCCCCCGCTCGCCCCCCCCCTTAATACGTGTCGGCGCTCGTAATTCCTTAAGCCTTTGAAACTTCGACTGAGATCAGATGCGGGCTGGAAAATAACATTTTGGCGAATGCAGATAGTAAGTGACGTCGAAACCTATGCGAGCCTTATCTCATATACAGGGTCCCCCAAGCTGAGCTTTATGGGGAAATAACGTAGGATGACTTTGAAAATAATTCACAATTAAAATCTCCATAAATTGTTGCACCGTTACTCTGAATATTTCATATATTTTAAGAGGTATTTATGACTTATTGGGAGCCTCAGCTTGGTACACCCTGTAGGAACAACGATTAAAAAAAATCCGAAAATGTTTCAGCTACCAAATTACTTCGATCCATTATGTTTTAAATAAAATTAAGCGTGGTTTTTTCTTTTCATTTTGAATAATTTTTTTTTTCTTGAATGAAGTGTAATAAATGAAACGTTTCCCTTTTTTTTCCTTATCTTTGTTGATGGTGTGCGTACACCGTGAATATTTTCAGTGCTTCGCTTGAGCTACTGAAAAAAAAAAGTTTAATTAAAATCCGCTGTCCGGAAAGTTTCGCAGACGAGCGAGCGAGCTTCTAATTACCATTTAACTCAAATATTGACAGGAGAATCGATGGGGCTGAAACGTACATAATTAGGAAGATGTTGTAACAAGACGAAGTTCAAGCGCGATTTGAAGGGTGCAAAAAACACCCTTCTCGGAGCAGGTGAAAGACGGATGATTAGCAAAAACTCGGGATCCCCCCCACTGAAGCCAAGATTCCATCAATTTTGAGTTCCTATAATAATTAATGAAAAAAAAAATTAAGGGTATAAAATTTGATTTTTCAGTGCATTCAGTGAATGCCGGAAGATTACTAAAGGCAAGATTCCATTAAACTTTAGTGAATTCACTGAAAGACACAAGATTAGTAAAGATTCCACTGAGGCAACATTCGATCAATTCGCGATTTTGAATGCGTTGAGATAATAGAAATTAATGACAGATTGGATTAAAATAACAACTTAAGGAAAAAAATAGACAATCATTTGTTTTTGCAGTGAATTCAGTGAAAGACAAAAGATTAGTAAAGGCATGATTCCTCTGATGCAAAGTTCGATCAATTCAATTAGTGACTGATTTGATTAAAACAATAACTTAAGGAAAAAAAATAGACAATAATTTGTTTTTACAGTGAATTTAGTGAATGCCAGAGTAAAGGCAAGATTCCACTGAGGCAACGTTCGATTAATATGAGATCTTGAATGCGTTGCCCTAATAAAAGTTAATAACAAATTCCATTGAAAAGAAAACTATTTAAGAACGTAAAATTGGACTCTCATTTGTTTTTTCAGTGAATTCGGTGCAAGAAGGAAGTTTTGTTGTAAGGACAGGATTCCACTGAGGCAATATTCGATCAATAATCAAAATTAATAGAAAATTAAAAAAAAAGGATTGATTTGTTTTTCAGTGAATTCAGTGAAAGACGGAAAGTTAGCAAAGACGGGGTTCCACCGCCATATCTTATTAAGAAAAACAATTTGAGGACGAAAAATCAGATACTCATTTGTTTTTGTAGTGAATTCAGTGAAAGAAGGGAAGATAAGTAAAGACAGGCTTCCACTGAGGCCAACGTTCGATCAACTTGCGATTTCGAATGCGCTGCGATAATAAAAATTAATAGCAAATTCCACGAACAAAAAAAAACAATTGAAAGACAAGAAATTAGACAGTCATTTGTTTTTTAAATGTACTCGATGAAAGACGGAAGATTAGCAGAGGCAGGATTCCACTGGGGCAACATTAGATCAATTTGAGATCTTGATAAAAATTAAAAATTAAAAATTAAAATTTTATTAAAAAAAAATAACAACGTAACAATTTAAGAATACATATAAATTTGTTAGATAGTCATTTGTTCTTTCAGTGAATTCATTTAGAAAAGGGTAGGATTCCACTGAGGCAACATTTGATTCATTTCAGATCTTGAGTACGATGCCACAACTAAAATTAATAATAAATTTAATTAAAAAAAAAAAAAACAATTGAATATCGAAAAATTTTTGTTTTTTTTTCTTGATTATTTTAGGATAAAATGGAGCGGGAAAGACCGTGCAAGTTTTGCGATTTACTAATAAACCAAAAAGAGTTCAAACAAAAGAAAGTTAGCTAGGATAGTGACCAGCCTGTATATCATTGGAGGGGGGGGGGAGACAAGAGAAGCACAGCCTACGTGATTTATTGACAGAAGTTTAGGAAGTTTTCGTGTTGAATTAAAAACGAGAATCAGGAAAGGGGCAGTCAGATGACAGATATGAGCAATTCTGTCACTGACGTTACTGGTTTAGTAGATGCGGCACAACCTTTCTCAATCGATCACAGCAATCTCCCCCCCCCCTTTTTCCCAGCAAGTCATGAACCAGACGTAGATCATATAAAAATGTTGCAAATCGATTTTTTTCGAGTGTATTACACTTTTTTAACCCTAACGAAAACACCCCTCCCCCCTGCCCAAGAAGCATTTCTAAGACCGCGGCCCTTGCTTTCAATCTATGCATATACATATACTCAACGAATCTTGAGCTTGACCTATATCTTGATTAACGTTACATGCCACCTATTGCCTCAGTGGAATACTGCCCTTAAGGAACGTATTTCAAGCAGAGATATAAGAACTGTAACATTTCTGTCCAATTTGCAAATAGATAAAACACGTGTGAATTTATCAGAAAACAATCGAAGATGCTCGAGAAATAAAAGAAGCAATTCGCAAAACAACAACAAATACAGTGTGTCTGCTAAAGTAGCCTGCAAATGGGAAACGTTTTTATTATTAGTTTTACGAAAAAAAGTTACTGTTTACAAAAAGCTCTGCTTTTCGAAAAAATAATATTAAACCTAAACATGTACAGAGTGATCAAAAATTGCCCCTAGAGAGAAGTTTTGTCCAAGTTGTTAAATAGTTTAATATTATTTCTTAAAAAAAAACTTTTTCGTTAAACTAATAACAAAAAAGTTTCTCAGTTTTAGACAACTTTAGCGGACACTTACAGCGTGTCCCAAAACCTCTGAAACAGTCCAAAATGTCCTTTTTTTATATATATGTTAGACTCAAAGACCGAAAAAGCCCACTGTGCGAAAAAATCGGTCACAACGTTTCGTTCTGGGTTTTCAATATCCAGCCATAAGGCGATATTCCTGTTGTGGTAGTTTCAAAAACGCTCATAACGCATTTTGGTACATTCAAAAAGCCACAATATTCGATATATCATGTCATTTTCAATTCCATCCATATTTTTATACATACTCTGAATATACAGGTTGTCCCAAGCCTCTAAAACAGTCAAAAATTGTGTAGGTTTCCATTCCACATAGTTTAAAATTAGTTGTAACTATAGAGGGTTCCAGTTAAAAGTTACAGATCTAATTTATGATTTTTTAAATGGAACACTGTATATTTTATTGCAGTTTTGGTTAGTCCTTGAAGAACCAATGAAAACGATATATCATTAAATTCATTTATTATGAGTATTTACTGAGTTATTTTTAGTTTTATGTAAAGCTTGGGTCTGGGTCTATTGCTAAATTATCATTTTCAATGATACGACGCTCAATTTCGGACCAAACCATATCTATATATTTGAACTTTTAAAATTTTCAACATTTTCGAAAATCACCCATCAAACTAAGGGATGGTTCAGTTATCGTGTTGCAAAATTAGTCAGTTTTATCAAATGGAACAGCCTGTATATTATAGCATATATATATGGATGGCCCTTTCTACGAGCTTTCCATTGACACCACACTTTGTGGGCTTACTATTAAAGATAATAAATCACAAGTCATCAATCACAAACCCATAAATCGTGGTGTCAATGGAAAGCTCGTAGAAAGGGCTATCCATATATGTTATAGTATACAGGATGTTGCATGTGATAGTGTTCCATCTAGAAAATCATAAGTTAGGTCTGTAACTTTTAAGTGAAACTCCCTCTATAGATGTAATTAATTTTAAGTTATGCGGAATGGAAACCTGCGCAATTTTTTTCGTTTGATAAAATTTATATAAAACGGCATTTTTTTGACTATTTTAGAGGTTTGGGACACCCCTGTATTTTCAGAGTGTGTATGAAAATATGGATGTAATTGAAAATGACGTGATATATCGAATATCCAAACGAATATCCAACATCAACCATTATTTTATGCGACAAACAAGTTTCAGCTCGCGCACAAAAATATCCCCGGACGCACACATCCGGAATAAATACATCATAGATGCAAATGTTGTTTGTAACCGCATGAAAGCACAAACACATCGAAACAAATTACTATTTCGTTATTTGGCGCTATTTATTTATTTTTAGTTGAGGGAAACGAGACACAATTTGCAAGAACAATGCGACTGGCGCATTAAATTGCTCAAAACGTAGGTTCTCATCCTTTGACGACGATGATGATGGAGTAATTGCTTTATTAATTTTACAGGGACGGTTCCCGACGAGGGATTTACGACGACAAAAACCGCTCACATTTCGCTCATGTATTATCCATGTTTAAACTCGAGCGTTCTTGGAGTTTATATGTACGTTCCCGGGAGTTATCGTAGGTATTGTCGAATTAATTGGGAGCATTTGTTTTATTATTTGTCAAATCATGTTGTTTCACAAAGGAACTTAGAGAAAAATTGTTTTAAATCAAATAAAATAGAAGATTGCAAGAAGATATTTTGAAACGCCCGCCCTTATTTTGTTTATCAGCCGGAAGATAGTGATTCTGCGTTCAGCGCGAGATAACGATTCTGCGTTCAGCGCGAGATAGCGATTCTGCGTTCAGCGCGAGATAGCGATTGCTTTCCGTTCTACGGGAGATTTAGAAACGTTTTTGCTTCAAAGTTTCCACTTTTTTTCGTAGTAGGAACGAACACGATCAGATCAGAAACTTAATTTAAGATTAAGACGCTTCTTGTTTGTAGTGCTTGACGAGAAGAAAATTGAAAATGGTGCGGCGTTACATAAAAATCGCATTAATAATAACCAATTAAAGGAAAAATCGCGGGCGAGCGCAACGTAATTAACAGAGCGATTCATCGCCGGGGAAAATTAATTTCCAAGGGGAAAAGTAATAAATACGTAGCGGGCCGCTCGCTTTTCCTAACTAGATAATTAGCTCCGTCCGCGCTCGTAAATCGCTTTATAAGCGAGAGCTTTTTTGTTCGTTTCGTAGCTCGCTTCTCAATTTTAAAAAACCTTTAACTGGATTTTATAAATATTCCTTATTTATTTTTATGGCATTCAAGAATTCTTAGATCACAATATGCAAGAACTTCACTTTAATATCTTAGATTCACTAATTTAAATATAGTGATCGACGTCGACGTCTTATGTGTAAATGAATTCTGGCTCAAATTCAAAAATCAGACACTATATAACATTGATAGCTTCGAGCTAACAGTTATCACCTACAATCCCCTTGATCCTAAAGATGAAAATATTAGAATAGTTGTGGGCGTCCAAGACCAAAATTCTATAAGAAATGACAGAAGGGCTTCAAAACAGTGACACGACGTCATCAGGAGATAACGCATGACTCGTGCGCATACAACGCCTCTTACAAGCGAGCTTCACACCGTGGCATTCGTGCTCTAATAAAAAAGAGAAGTGACATAAGGCCTCAGAATGTAGAAAACGGTGACAAGGCGTTATCAGGAAATAAATTGTAGGTTTTCTCCTAGAATCTCCTTGATACTAAAGCAAAGAACAGCTGACGGCATTCAAGCTTAAAATTCCACAAGAACTAACACAAGGGTGTCCGAATGTAAAAAAAAAGGATAACATGACGTCATCGGGAAGAAAATTGTAGGCCTATTTCGAGCTGGCAGTTGTCTCCTACAATCTCCTTCACATTAAAGAGAAAGAAATTAGAATAGTTGTGGGCATTCAGGTCCAAATTCCATAACAAATAATATAAGAAGGATTTCGGAATGCAGAGTCTGGTGACATGACGTCATGCTATGGAGATAAGGGGTAACGAGAGTTTCGAGCTAATAGTTGTCCCCTAAAAATTCAATCAAAATAGCTGTGGGTGTCCAAGCCCAAAATTCCATAAGGTACGACATAAGAGCCTCGAAACAGTGACATGACGTTTTCAGGAGATAAGGGATAACGTCTGATGGGGCTGTTACAAGTTAGCAACTATCTCCTGAAGCCTGCTTCACACCGAGGCATTCGAGCTCAAAAAAAAGTAAGTAACATAAGAGTCCCAGAATGTAGAAAATAGTAAATATCTCCTACAATCTCCCTGATACTAAAAATAAAGTGAGTAGAATAGTTGTGGGCGTTCATGTTCAAAATTCCATCTGAAATACCATAAGAAGGATCTTGGAATGCAGAAAACGGTGGCATGATGTCATCGGGAGATAAGGGATAGCGATTGCTTCGAGTTAACAATTATCTCCTTGATCCTAAAAATAAAAATAGTAGAATAGTAGAATAGCTGTGGGTGTCCAAGCCCAAAATTCCATAAGAAATGACATAAAGGCCTCGAAACAATGCCATGACGTCATCAAAAGGTAAGGAGTAATGACAACGCATGTTACAAGCTAGCAGCTATCACCTGAAGCCTGCTTCACACGTGGCATTCGAGCTCAAATAAAAAAGAGAAGTAACATAAGGTCTCAAAATGGACCATGACGTCATCAGGAAATAAATTGTAGGTCTAGCACTTTTCTCCTAGAACCTCCTTGGTACTAAAAGTAAAGAAAGTATAGAACAGCTGAAGACATTCAGGCTCAAAAAAGTAATATAAGAGTGTCCGAATGTAAAAAAAGGATAACATGACGTCATCGGGAAGCAAATCGCAGGCCTACTTCGAACTGACAGTTGTCTTCTAGATACTAAAAAGAAAGAGAATAGAGTAACTATGGACGTCCAAGCTTAAAATTGCATAGGGGCATCGGAATGCAGAAAACAATGAGGTGAAGCCATTAGGAGATGACTGGTATGCATGCAACGACTGTGTCTAGCTATCAGCTGTTTCCTGAAATCAGCTTGCTACTAAAAATGAACAGACTAGAACATCTGAAGGCATTCGACCTCAAATAACATAAGGGTCTCCGTGTGTAAAAGATGATAACATGACGTCATCGGAAAGCAAATCGTAGGCCTACTTCAAGCTGGCAGTTGTTTTCTAGAATCTCCTTGACACTAAAAAGATAGGGAGTAGAAGTCCAAGCTCAAAATTCCATAAAAAATGTCAAAGGGGCATCGGAATGCAGAAAACAATGACATGACGTCATTAGGAGATGACTGGTATGTATGCAATGACTGTGTCGAGTTAGCAGCTGTTTCCTGAAATCTGCTTGCCACTAAAAATGAACAGACTGGAACAGCTGAAGGCATTCAACCTCAAAATTCCACAAGAAGTAACATAAGGATCTCCGTATATAAAAGATGATAACATGACGTCATCGGAAAGCAAATTATAGGCCTACTTCGAGCTGGCAGTTGTCTTCTAGAATCTCTTTGACACTAAAAAGACAGGGAGTAGAACTCCAAGCTCAAAATTCCATAAAAAATGTCAAAGGGGCATCGGAATGCAGAAAACAATGAAACGGTCGCGAATTTTATTGAAAAACAAATGCGCGTTGTTTATTCGATGGCTATTAATAAAGAGAAATTTACAAGGCGCAGCTTGTCACAGGAAGACGACTCGGGTCAAATTTATGGTTTTTTTGAACATCTAGTTCGTGAATTGCATTTGAAGTAATTACCATCGGCCATAAATTAGCTGTGTTAAAGTTGTCGGGTACGCTATTGAAAATTTTGAAGATACTTGTCGCTAGAATTGCCTTTCTGTCATATTATAAATCAGGGCCGTTTGTTGTCTTGGGCGCGTTAGAGTCTGAGAAAGGAATTTCACGCAACATTTAAGTTATTGGAAATTGGAAAAGTATTAGGTTTCGTTTTAGTTGAAAGAGGTTGCTTTAACCCAGAGACTGGCCTTTGTTTTCAAAAGTCTGGAGGGCATAAATATGTCAAGAGATACTTGTAGGACGTTGTTTCGAGAAATTTTAGAAAGCGGGAAAAAAACATGTGCAGCGCCCGACAATCTGTCAGGCGAATTGGGGGGTCGAATTACTAGGAAGGAGCTAAACTAGAAAAGAAGCGTGTGTTTCTTTCCGAAATAAAAGCGCTTATTGGCCGACGGGTTTTTTTTGGTTACTTCAGGGGATGGGGGAGGAGTCAAAATTTGTCACTAGTGGAAAGTCAAAAGTAAAAACGAAAAACGGTTGGCTTACGCCGTCCGAACGACAAGCTGCATTTTAATTGAACTCGAGTAGTTTATTTTTGAGTGCTTTGCAATTTACTTGATCTAGCTGCATAATTAGAATTCGATCACATTATTTCGGGGCGTTAAAATTATAGTGAATACAAAAGGGCCATCAAATAAATAACTGCGAGGCGATCGCGAGCGCGAATTAAACGATAAGTGCGTGGGTGGATTAGTGAATTGTGCGCCGCGGAACGAAATAGGTATAATTGCATGAATTTTTTCTATTTCTTTTCACATACTTGGTGGCATAAATTTGCGTAAGAATTATTTTAATCGGTTTATCAATCAGTAGCGTGGAATTTCTGTAAAGTTCCATCTTTGCATTGCTCAGGCAATCTAATGGTTATTTTTGGTATCTGCGTTTGCTTTTGAACCAAGTTAAACTCAATAAATTCAATATTTTGCGCGGTCTGTGATTTAATCAACCAGAGTAAATTAACTACACCTAGAATCTTTTGTTCAGTTTCAAATACAGTGTATCTCTTTTGCAATTTCGTTCTACCTTTTTGCGATATCCTCGGCAATTCGGAGACACGTGATCGGGGTTATTCTGGATTGTACTGGGTTATCTGCAACTAAAGTCTCTGGTCAGGCAAGTTATATCCGCCAAAACGCACAGTGCGACCAGCACAGTCTAGCTCCGAAATCTAGGCCAATTTAATACTCTTTACGAATTCCGTAGAATTACGAGGCCAATAATTTGAACTACTTATCAAGAGACATCTTCGTCACAGAACTTTCTCACACCCTGCGTGTGTGTGCTGGAGTGTTGACTTTGGTGTAAGATTTGCAGGTTAATTGAGGGCAATTGGTCGAGCGACTGAAAGTACCAAAACCACACAACGTGGAGTGTCTAAAACAGTCATTAGGGTCCTTGCGCAAACAATTAGTTAGCTAATAGGATTAGGCGGCAAGAATACAAACGAAGTAGAGGGATCTGCATACAGAACCTCGAACGACTCTGGAGCATGTAGTTGACGAAAGATCCTACGCACAGTTTGTCTAATTAATTAGGTTAATGAGCTAGAGATAGGGCTATCCTTCCCGTGAAAAACTAACGGCTGTTGCTTTTGGTTATCCTGCAAATTGATCGCTGGAGCGGCCTTTTGTACCACATACATCTCCGAACATCGGATTGATCAATTAATAAGTTCCAGTAACAAAGTACACTGTATATACACTGTTACACAGTGAGTGCGCTGGTTGATTATTCTTAGCGTCTTCGAGTACTAGCTAAAAGTGGCAACCACGAGTACCAAGACTAACTACCTTGACTAAACAAAGAGATTAATTGTTGATCTAATTTAAATTACAAAGTTGACACAGCCTAATTGCGTGTACAACAAGCCACCAATTGTGGGAATCGAAATAAATCAGATCGCGACGATATTCGGCGTTAAATACATTAAGCAAAGTCTATTGTACTTCTTTGTAATCGTATATTTATCGTGAAAGATACCCATATTATCAATAAAAGGTTTTTTATGCTCGAGTGGATCAGCCCTTCGTAGCGATCCACAGGAGTTTTTTACCTACTTACATTCTTTCTTTTTTTTTTTTTGACAATAAATAATTAATTAATTAAACCTGGCATTTTATTGATTCGTAATTAGCACCTTACACCTCTCGATTGCACCGCCACACCAAAAATTAGAACACAACTACGACAACGTAGGGCCCGTTTTTTTTTCTATTTAATTAGACGATCCAGATTACCGGCAATTAAAGTTTTAATTTTGGAGTTTTAATAGCGCCGAGGAGATAGGTAGAAAATTAGTCGTAGCGCCACAATAAAACCTAACCGTAGGAGGTAGTGACCTTTTTAAAGTATCTTTGTAGACCGCATGGGAGTTTATTAGTGCCTCGGCGCTTTCAAAACCCGAACAAACCCTCGGTAAGGAGGCATTTATCGCTTCCTAGAATTTAGTCAAATCCTTCGGTCCATTTAATAAATTAATTTGTCAATAAAATTTTAGTTTGTTTTTGTTTGGACCGTGTTTATTAGATTAATTAGTTGTCCGTAAAGTCAACAACAAGGTGGCACGTCCGGGCGTGTTACATAAATTTGGTGGCCGTGACGCAGGATTTTTGGTTAATTAAAAAGCAGGTGGTGTAATTTTGAGAGAGAGTAAGAAATGTCAGGCCGCGCGACAAAGAAGAATAATAAACCGGCTTATTCGCGGGGCGCATCGGGAAAAGACGATTCGGAGCGTGAGAACGCGGGGGAGTCGAGGAGTGCCGTCGCCGTAATCGGAGCGCCGGAGGCGAGCGTCGCGACGTCGGCTACTATGCAGCCTACAGCAGGAGTCACGGAGAAGCCAGACGAGGTTCCAAAATGGTTCGCCAATTGGTCGGGCCAACAGCAGGAATTGATGACGGGAATCGTGGCAGCGTTGCAGAGCATCGTCAGGGAGCGTCAGCCAGCGACAGCCAGGGGATCATCATCATCGTCGCCGTCGCCAGCAACCAGCAGTTCAGCTTCGGAGGTTTTGGCAGTCCAGGAGAGCGGTCCGACAGAGGCGGTACAGGTAGTAAATGTGCATGCAGATTGTCGGAGCATAAGCGAAACCGTGTCGGGCTCGCCAGGGCAGATTTTGGGGGAACAGTCTAGGTTGTTGCTGCAGTTAACAAACAGGAGGCCAACTTTCAGAGGAGAGGCGAATGCAGATCCTTATAAATTTTTGCGACATTTAGAGGGTTGGTTTAGGCGTCTAGGTATTTCAGAGGAGGAAAAACTCATCACCGCGGAAGAGAGTATGGCAGATTCGGCTTATTATTGGAGCCAAATTTACAAGGGGAAATGGCAGAATTACGCGGATTTTAAAACCGATTTCCTGAAAACTTACTGGTCGGAGCAGAAACAAATCGAAGTCCTTCGAGAAATCATCAGCGCTCGATGGGAACCGAGGGGAATGTACACGATGTTGGAACATTTCGCTTATTACGTAAGTCAGGCGAAGCTTCTGACAACACAACGGGCGGAGACGGTCCTAGTGAGCGATCTGATGCGTCATTTTCCACACACCCTGCAATCTCTTTGGCAAATGAGCGGCAGGAGTACCCTTCAGGAAGCAGCTGAATTTTTGAGAGGGCAGGATGATCTACTGGCACAATTAGGATCGTCAGCAGGACCGACGAGGGAGGAGAGAAGGTATCGAGGCTGGAGGGACAGAGCAAATCGGCCATACGCAGCCTACGAATACGACGAATTCGAACAGGGAAACTAGAGTCGGTAGAACTCAAGGCCGACAGTTCTGCCGAAATTGACGCGGAAAAGGCCGCAGTTATCGAGGTGAATCACTTAACAAAGAGAACGGGAAAGGAGTCAAGCGGGATCAACAAGGGATTCGAACTACTGACTAGGATAGGATGGAAGCCATTCCAAGGATTAGGAAAATATTGCCAGGGAATTATATCACCAATTACGCAAACAGGACAAACGCATCGACAGGGATTAGGTTTTTCAGGCGTGTCGGATCGGGAAAGGTGGTGTTACCGGGACTTACTTAAGCCAGGAGAACCGTTAGAATCCAGGGGCGTAGGTTGTTTCTAGATTTTGTCGTTACAGAGGGGACAACAATTTCTATTTAGCGTCGAATAGAAAATCAGCGAGGGATTACACCGATTACAATCAAGGCCGACGGAGGCATCACGATTACAACACTACTAGACACCGGGGGCGGAGTTACTTGTATTTCCGAGGACGTCTATAGAATCATCGCCGGGGGCGTTCAGGTTCCAGTATGATCAATAAAAAGCAACAAAATTAAAAGGCGCCGCAGGACAACAAAGGAGTATTCGTATCACACTACAAGCATCAGTCACCCTGTATATTGGCAACCGAGAAATACGACGTCTTTAATTGTTAGGGAGGTAATCGAGCAGAGCGCGTGAATCAAAAAGTTCTGTCATCTATACGCGGGGCCCTATAGGATTCGCAGAAAAATTAACGTCAATGCTTACCTGTGAGAAAAAGGACGGAGATGCAAAGGGTGCAAATTTAAGACAGTATTGTCTGTTTACGAGCAAGGATTAGGGCAGGCAACCCGGCGCCACAGAGGATGACGGCCGGGGGTGCTGCGATGGAGAGTGGAGTTCCTAGTTGTAAATTCTTTCGGAACAATTCAAGTGAAAGTGATTTTTTCTCATTGTATGTAAGAAGGGCGTTAACCGCAGGCAGGTTCAATTAGGACCATTCGTCGGTAGGTCCATTGACCTATTAAGCAGGCGCCGGCTTATTTTATGGGGGTTTGGGTTACGTACAATAATACGGTGCAAGGTTATTGTGTTATGAAATATGTAAATGCGTTGGGAATAAAAGAGAATGAAATTAAGATAATACGAGATGAGGAGCGGTAGTGAATTTGATGGTGAATTAAGATGGATTAATTAATTAAGTAGTGTCAGTCAGCAAGTTAATTAGACCGGGGCGAATGGCATTAAGTGAAGTGTTGAATTTATACTAGGGATAGTGCAGTTATGTGTACCTGTGTAGTTAGTTAAAAAGTGCAAAGTGAAAGGGAGGAATTAATTACGTGAGCCATTTTCATTTTCACAGCACCTAGATAGTGGGTGATCCATTTAATAGTGAATGCGTGATCGATCAATTTAATCGTGATAGTGTGTGATTAATTTAATCGTGATAGTGTGTGATCAATTTAATCGCGCGTTAGTGTGTGATCTAGGAAGTGGAATTTAGTGGTATGAATGAGATAATCTAGTTTATCAATGTCGATCAGATGATTAGTTGAGCATCAATTGTTCAGGAGGCAGCGTTCAAGACAGAGCCGTGCAGAAGAATATTATTGCCAAGGAATTGTTTATTAAAATATTTTGTTTCTCCAGAAGTTAAGCGAATTACAGGGGCGTGCGAGATGGTTAGTTTAGATTAGTGTTTGTGATTTGGGGGCGTGTAATCAGTGGCAGTGCTTTATCCATTTATTGGGGTGAAATAATTAGAAGTAATTAGCGACAAAATTAGGAATCACAGTGGGTGACATCAAGTGAAGGTTTTAAAAAGATCGGTTGCTACGAGATCAACTAATTAGTGATTGGTATAACTGAGTTAATTACGGTTTAGTCCCGGGGAAGTGGAGTGATTAATGAGGAAGAGTTATCGAGTTAGTTCTTAATTAGTGAGTGACCGTGAAATATCATTAGGTTAGTGCAGGTGGAAGGAGATCGGTTCATTACGTTAGTGGAATAGTGAGGCTTGGGTATAAGCCATACACTTAGGAACTCTTGGAGTTAACGTCAATTAAAGGAAAGGGTGATGCGGTTCCGGATGAATACGAGGAGTACCACCGAGGATGTTCTTTATAGGTTTTTTTTTTTGTTCACAGATGCAGCGAAGGGAAAAAGGGAAAGCGACGGTGTTGGCATTGCATTGGCTCAAGGAATTTTTAGTTTTGTTTGAGTTTTTTTTGTTGTTTTGAGTATTGAGTTTTGGTTTCTGGTTTTGGGGAATGTTGAGGAAGTAGTTGATGGGTTAGGTATATTGACATGGCGAGTTCGGACGGCTAGCGTTCCGCGGTTTGCTTGTATGTTTTATCCTGTGGGAAGATGTGTCAAGAAAGAGGGGCGGAGCCCAGCAGCACCGAACCATCTACCAGCAGGCATCCAGGGAAAGCGGATCGGGACGCTCCCGTATGAGGGGACACAAGGAATTGCCCAATCGCCGGGGTCTTTTGCGCAAATTCATTGTGGGGGCGAATGAAACGGTCGCGAATTTTATTGAAAAACAAATGCGCGTTGTTTATTCGATGGCTATTAATAAAGAGAAATTTACAAGGCGCAGCTTGTCACAGGAAGACGACTCGGGTCAAATTTATGGTTTTTTTGAACATCTAGTTCGTGAATTGCATTTGAAGTAATTACCATCGGCCATAAATTAGCTGTGTTAAAGTTGTCGGGTACGCTATTGAAAATTTTGAAGATACTTGTCGCTAGAATTGCCTTTCTGTCATATTATAAATCAGGGCCGTTTGTTGTCTTGGGCGCGTTAGAGTCTGAGAAAGGAATTTCACGCAACATTTAAGTTATTGGAAATTGGAAAAGTATTAGGTTTCGTTTTAGTTGAAAGAGGTTGCTTTAACCCAGAGACTGGCCTTTGTTTTCAAAAGTCTGGAGGGCATAAATATGTCAAGAGATACTTGTAGGACGTTGTTTCGAGAAATTTTAGAAAGCGGGAAAAAAACATGTGCAGCGCCCGACAATCTGTCAGGCGAATTGGGGGGTCGAATTACTAGGAAGGAGCTAAACTAGAAAAGAAGCGTGTGTTTCTTTCCGAAATAAAAGCGCTTATTGGCCGACGGGTTTTTTTTGGTTACTTCAGGGGATGGGGGAGGAGTCAAAATTTGTCACTAGTGGAAAGTCAAAAGTAAAAACGAAAAACGGTTGGCTTACGCCGTCCGAACGACAAGCTGCATTTTAATTGAACTCGAGTAGTTTATTTTTGAGTGCTTTGCAATTTACTTGATCTAGCTGCATAATTAGAATTCGATCACATTATTTCGGGGCGTTAAAATTATAGTGAATACAAAAGGGCCATCAAATAAATAACTGCGAGGCGATCGCGAGCGCGAATTAAACGATAAGTGCGTGGGTGGATTAGTGAATTGTGCGCCGCGGAACGAAATAGGTATAATTGCATGAATTTTTTCTATTTCTTTTCACATACTTGGTGGCATAAATTTGCGTAAGAATTATTTTAATCGGTTTATCAATCAGTAGCGTGGAATTTCTGTAAAGTTCCATCTTTGCATTGCTCAGGCAATCTAATGGTTATTTTTGGTATCTGCGTTTGCTTTTGAACCAAGTTAAACTCAATAAATTCAATATTTTGCGCGGTCTGTGATTTAATCAACCAGAGTAAATTAACTACACCTAGAATCTTTTGTTCAGTTTCAAATACAGTGTATCTCTTTTGCAATTTCGTTCTACCTTTTTGCGATATCCTCGGCAATTCGGAGACACGTGATCGGGGTTATTCTGGATTGTACTGGGTTATCTGCAACTAAAGTCTCTGGTCAGGCAAGTTATATCCGCCAAAACGCACAGTGCGACCAGCACAGTCTAGCTCCGAAATCTAGGCCAATTTAATACTCTTTACGAATTCCGTAGAATTACGAGGCCAATAATTTGAACTACTTATCAAGAGACATCTTCGTCACAGAACTTTCTCACACCCTGCGTGTGTGTGCTGGAGTGTTGACTTTGGTGTAAGATTTGCAGGTTAATTGAGGGCAATTGGTCGAGCGACTGAAAGTACCAAAACCACACAACGTGGAGTGTCTAAAACAGTCATTAGGGTCCTTGCGCAAACAATTAGTTAGCTAATAGGATTAGGCGGCAAGAATACAAACGAAGTAGAGGGATCTGCATACAGAACCTCGAACGACTCTGGAGCATGTAGTTGACGAAAGATCCTACGCACAGTTTGTCTAATTAATTAGGTTAATGAGCTAGAGATAGGGCTATCCTTCCCGTGAAAAACTAACGGCTGTTGCTTTTGGTTATCCTGCAAATTGATCGCTGGAGCGGCCTTTTGTACCACATACATCTCCGAACATCGGATTGATCAATTAATAAGTTCCAGTAACAAAGTACACTGTATATACACTGTTACACAGTGAGTGCGCTGGTTGATTATTCATAGCGTCTTCGAGTACTAGCTAAAAGTGGCAACCACGAGTACCAAGACTAACTACCTTGACTAAACAAAGAGATTAATTGTTGATCTAATTTAAATTACAAAGTTGACACAGCCTAATTGCGTGTACAACAAGCCACCAATTGTGGGAATCGAAATAAATCAGATCGCGACGATATTCGGCGTTAAATACATTAAGCAAAGTCTATTGTACTTCTTTGTAATCGTATATTTATCGTGAAAGATACCCATATTATCAATAAAAGGTTTTTTATGCTCGAGTGGATCAGCCCTTCGTAGCGATCCACAGGAGTTTTTTACCTACTTACATTCTTTCTTTTTTTTTTTTTGACAATAAATAATTAATTAATTAAACCTGGCATTTTATTGATTCGTAATTAGCACCTTACACCTCTCGATTGCACCGCCACACCAAAAATTAGAACACAACTACGACAACGTAGGGCCCGTTTTTTTTTCTATTTAATTAGACGATCCAGATTACCGGCAATTAAAGTTTTAATTTTGGAGTTTTAATAGCGCCGAGGAGATAGGTAGAAAATTAGTCGTAGCGCCACAATAAAACCTAACCGTAGGAGGTAGTGACCTTTTTAAAGTATCTTTGTAGACCGCATGGGAGTTTATTAGTGCCTCGGCGCTTTCAAAACCCGAACAAACCCTCGGTAAGGAGGCATTTATCGCTTCCTAGAATTTAGTCAAATCCTTCGGTCCATTTAATAAATTAATTTGTCAATAAAATTTTAGTTTGTTTTTGTTTGGACCGTGTTTATTAGATTAATTAGTTGTCCGTAAAGTCAACAACAAGGTGGCACGTCCGGGCGTGTTACAACAATGACATGACGTCATTGGGAGATGACTGGTATGCATGCAACGACTGTGTCGAACTAGCAGTCGTCTCCTGAAGTCTGCTTGTTAGTAAAAGTAAAGAGGCAAGAGCAGCTGATGGCATTTGAGCTCAAAATTCCATAAGACGTAATAATGAGGGTCTCAGAATGAATGATATAACGTCATCAGGAAATAAATTCTAGGCTTATTTTGACCCATTACTTGTCGCCTAGAATCTCCTTGACGCTAAAAATAAAGAAACCAGATTAACTGTGGACGCTCGAGGTCAAAATTCCATAAGAAATGACTCATGACTGGTTTTGGAGTGACATGACGTCCTCTGGAAATAAATTGTAAGCCTATTTCGAGCTAGCAGTTTTCTCCTAGAATCTTCTTGGTATTAAGAATAAAGAGAGTGCATTCTATATAGTTCAAAATTCCATAAAAAATGACGGAATGCATAAAATGATAACATGACGTCGTCGGGAAATGAACTGTAGGCCTGCTTCGAGCTGGCAGTTGTCTCCCAGAATCTCTTTAATACTAAAAATAAAGAACGTGGGCGTTCAAGTTCAAAATTCCATAAAAAATTACTTTTGGGCATCGGAATTCAGGAAACGATGACATGACATCATCTGGAGAGATAAGGGGCAGCGATTGCTTCCAACTAGCACCTGTCTCCTGAAATCTGCTTGATACTAAAAATAAATAGAATAAAACAGCTGGAGGCATTCGAGCTCAAAATACCATGAGAAATGACATAAGAGTCTCGGAATGTAGAAAATGGCGACATCACATCATGAAGAATAAACTGTAGTCTTTTTCAAGCTGGCACTTATCTCCCAGAATCTCCTTGATACTAAAAATAAAGAGAGTAGAATAGCTGTGTGGTTCGGGCTCGAAATTCCATAAGGAATTCCATAAGAATTTCGGAATTCTGAAAACGGTGACGTGACGTCATCAGGAGATGATTGAGACGCATGCAACGAGCTAACAGTTGTCTCCTGAAGTCTGCTCGACGCTAAAAATCAACAGAATAGAAGAACTGGAAGCATTCGACTTCCAAACAGATTACTTATAAGGATCTTAGAATGTAGAAAATGGCGACATGACGTCATGAGGAAATAAACTGAAGTCTTTTTTAAGTTAGCACTTGTCTCCTAGAATCTCCTTGACACCAAAAGATAAGATAATAGAATAGCTCTATTATTTTGGGCATTGAACCTCAACATTCCATAATAAATGACATAAGGGGATGGGAATGCAGGAAATGTTGATGTGACGTCATTAGGAGATGAGTGATATGTATGCAACGACCATTGGAGGCATAAGAAGTAACATAAGGTTTAAAAATGTAGGAAATGGTGACATGACATCATCAGGAAATAAATTGTAGGCCTGCTTCGGGCTAGCAGTTGTCTCCTAGAATCTTCTCGACAGAAAAACTGAATAGATTTTGAGTTCCTACTCTAATCTATTCTATCCCAAAAGAAATACCATAAGGTCCTAGAATTCAGTGAACGATGATATGATGTCATCAGGAGATGACATGTCGTCATCCGGAGATAAGGTGTGGAGCTTTTGGCAAAAAATGTTCATTTATAAGACCATTTAAAATTGAACAGCGAATCCTTGTAATAATAATGTAATAAACAATATACAGGCTGTCTCACTTAAAACAAGTAATTGAATTTATGTTACGTAAACATTTTCGTGGATTTAATACTTAGGGTATTTAATTTGTGTGTTATTGTAAGTGACCCTGTATATAAAATTTATATTTTAGTTATTTAGTTTGTGTTTCACGACGTCTAGCACCGTGAATGACCCTGTATATAAAATTATTGTTTTAGTGTCTTGGTTCGTGCGTTTCACTCTTAATGAAAATCTGCTAGTTAGCGACACCCCTTCTATTTATAAATAAGTGGGAATGGAAAATCTGTTTTATCGATTGCCCCCGTCGCGTCCGCCGGCTCATATTTCGCCGGGGATTTTTCCAATAAAAAAGCGCCAGCGAATGAAAACGAGAGCCATCGACTCAAAATTCATAACATAATAACACGAGCGAACGAGGAAGGATATTCCTTCTAATTGTTTACTGCGGGCGTCGCCGCCGCCGGCACCGGTAAAATTAACGCAATGGGGGAAGTTATTTCTGAAATTTAAAACAGCACACAACAGGCTGTCGCCATCGCTTTCAAAAAATAAAATAAAACAATTTCTAAGTTCGTTCTTACTTAATACACGGTGACACATTGTTGTATGAAACACAAAAAGTTTCAATTTCAAAAGATAGGGTGTTTCACAAAAAATTTTACACTTCTGATATTTTGTTTATCACCATATCCACCCTGTAACGACAGAAATGTTATCACACCCTGTATACAGGGTGACTGTTAATTAATCTGACAAAATGAAACCACTAAGAGAAGCGTTTATATTTTTTCGAATAAAAATATAAAATTGTGTAGCTGGCAATATAGAAAGTGTTTGGAAAGAGTTTATAATTTTCATTTGGCAAGAAAACTTGATTTTAAAAATACTTTCATAAGCATTTAACTCCCTAAATAAAAAAAAATTGGAAAACAAGTGACAAAACAAAGAAACCAAAACGATAAAAATTCAAAAACAACCGACATTAAAAAAAAAAATAAAAACAAAAGACAATCGATTTTACAACATAATTCAGTAGATTAATAAATTAAAAAAAACTGTTTCGGAGGTAAATGTACAAAACAAAGACAACAAATTAACAATATTTAAAAAAAATGTAATCATATTAAAAATTTTAAAATAAAAACAAAAGACGCGATAAAACAAACGCATGCTTCAACAGATGGCGCTGTTGCATGTCTTGTAGCAACAACGCAAGTCCTCTTTTTTGCGACTGTGCAGAATCACTTGAAATCTAATAAATAACAAAAAAGAAGTGAAAAACAAATGACACAACAAAGAAAACAAAACAATAAAAATTCGAAAACAACGACAATTAAAAAAAATTAAAAAAAAAACTAAAGACAATCGATTTTACATAATTCAGTAGATTAGTAAAAAAAAAAAACTGTTTCGAATGAAAAGTTACAAAAACAAAGAAAACATATGAATACAAAAAAATGTAACAATATAAAAAAAATGAAATAAAAACAAAAGTCACAACTTTATTAGATTCGTAAATTAAAACGAACGGAAAAAGACTTTCGGAGGAAGAGTTACAAAACAAAGAAAACAAATAAACAATAAAAAATATAACAATATTAAAGAATTGTAATAAAAACAAAAGGCACAACTTCAACAGATGGGGCTGTTGAATGGCACAAGTCTTTTTTTTGTGACCGTGCAGAATTGGCTGTCAGTTGAAACTCACTAAATTAAAAAAAAAAACAATTTGGAAAACAAATGAGAAAACAATAAAAATTCAAAAACAATCGACAATTAAAAAAAAAAAGAAAATAAAAACAAAAGAAAATCGATTTTAGAACATAATTCACTAAATTAACAAATTTAAAAAAAAATACTGTTTCGGAAGAAAAGTTACAAAACAAAGAAAACAAATGAACAGTATTAAAAACAAAAGGCACAACTTCAATAGATTCATAAATTAAAACAAACGCAAGCTTCAACAGATGGCGCAGTTGCATATCTCATAACAACAATTGCGACCAATAAAAATTCAAAAACAACCAACATAAAAAAAATAAAAACAAGAGACAATCGATTTTACAACATGATTCAGTAGATTAATAAATTTAAAAAAAAACTGTTTCGGAGGAAGAGTTAGAAAACAAAGAAAGCAAATGAACAATGTTTTTAAAAAATGTGATAATATTAAAAATATTAAAATAAAAACAAAAGACAACTTTAATAGATTCATAAATTAAAACGAACGGGAAAAATAGACTTTCGGCATACTTCAACAGATGGCGCTGTTGAATGTCTTACAAGTCGTTTTTTTGTGACCGTCAGAAATAACTGTCAGTTGAAACTCAATAAATTAAAAAAAAAAAAAAACAAATTGGAAAAGAAAAACTAAATCGATTTTGCTACATTTGTTTATTGTTTTTGTTTTCGTTTTAATTTCGATAGCTTTTGTTTTGTTTTTGAGGGAAAAATCGATATTCGTCATAAAATCGATCGTCTGTGTTTTTTGTAATTTTCTGCTTACCAAAAAAAAAAAAAAAGAAAATTCTCTTATAAACGAGCAATCATCATTTGTTTATTGTTTTTCTTTTTCTTTAATTTCGATAGCTTTTGTCTTCCTTTTGAGGAAAAAATCGATATTCGTCGTAAAATCTGTGGTGACAAAACTAAGAAAACAAAATAATAAAAATTCAAAAACAGTTGACAATAAAAAAAAATAAAATAAAAACAAAAAAACAATCGATCTTACAACAAAATTTACAGATTAATAATTTTATTATTATTTCATCCGCAATTCCCGTTATTTTAGAAATTACAAATAATTACGTCACGTAAAAGAAATAACTCAGGTTTCCGTTCCCAGCTGTTAAATCTGTAATAAAACGATCGTTAGTCTCATTTTTTTATAATTTTCTTTTGCAAAAAAAAAATTAAATTAAAAGCGATCGTCGTTTATCCTTTAATTTCGATAGCTTTTGTTTTCCTTTTGAGGAAACAATCGATATTAGTCTGTTTTTTTGTAATTTTCTGCTTGTCAAAAAAATGAAAATTCTCTTATAAACGAGTTACAAAACGAAAACGAAAACGAAAAACAATGTAACAATATTAAAAAAAAAATTAATTAAAAACAAAAGACACGACTTCAGTAGATTCATAAATTAAAATAAATGCGTGGCTTCATCGGATGGCGCTGTTGCATGTCTTATAGCAACAACACAGGTCCTCTTTTTTTTACGACCGTGCAGAAACTCAATAAATGAGGAACAAAAAAAACAATTTGGAAAGTATGGTAACAAAACAAAGAAAACAAATGAACAAAATTTTAAAAAAATGTAATAAAAAAAATAAAATAAAAACAAACGACACAGCTAAGCAGAATTCAGTGTATTCATAAATTAAAACAAACGAAAAAAACGGCATCTAATGTTTACATTCGTGCGTAACAAAGCAAAGTGTTTTAATTGTCAAAAATTCTTTGAAATGTGAACTGGAGAGTTGGTCTTTCTAAACGAGAAAGTGGAATCATCTATTGCTGAAGCCTGTAAGTAAGCCTTTTTGGTTAAGAATGTGGCGCCATCTATTGAGTACATTTGTATGTAAGAGAGCAAAGTATTTTGATTTTGTCAAAAATTCTTTGAAATGTGAATTGAGAAGTAGGTTTTTCTACACGAGAATCTTGAGCCATCTGTTGCTGAAATCCGTAATTGAGAAGTAGGTTTTTCTACACGAGAATCTTGAGCCATCTGTTGCTGAAATCCGTAAGTAGACTTTTTTGGTTAAGAATATGGCGCCGTCTACTGATTCCGTTTGTGCTTAAGAGAGCAAAGTGTTTTGATTTTGACAAGAATTCTTTGAAATGTGAATTGGAAAGTAGGTCTTTCCAGATGAAAATCTGGAGCCATCTGTTGCTGAAGTACGTAAGAATGTGGCGCCATCTATTGATTACATTTGTGTGTAAGAGAGCAAAGTGTTTTGATTACGTCAAAAATTCTTTGAAATGCGAATTGGGTAGTTGGCCTCTCTGGACGAGAATCTGGAGCCAGCTGTTGCTAAGTTCGTAAGCGGGCCTTTTTGTCTAAAAATGTGGCACCATCTAATGTTTACATTCGTAGGTAACAAAGTAAATAAGTAAACGGCATGTTTGCGCCGTTGTATACCAGCGCAATAAATTTAAAAAAAACAATTTGTAACGTGTGGTGACAAAACTAAGAAAACAAAATAATAAAAATTCAAAAACAGTTGACAATAAAAAAAAATAAAATAAAAACAAAAAAACAATCGATCTTACAACAAAATTTACAGATTAATAATTTTATTATTATTTCATCCGCAATTCCCGTTATTTTAGAAATTACAAATAATTACGTCACGTAAAAGAAATAACTCAGGTTTCCGTTCCCAGCTGTTAAACCTGTAATAAAACGAATTAAGATGTATTGCAAGGGAGTAATCAATAAAACGCTTTCACAGTCTTATTATACTACCGCATTTTGTACGCAATGCTTGATTTTAGGGTAATTTTTTACTTAATTATTAACTATTTAAAATAATTTGTTTAACAATTTTCCTATACTCTCGGACGTCCCTTCTTTTAGTGGTTCCATTTTGTCGGGTTAATTAACAGTCGCCCTGTATAATAAAAAAAAAATTGTCACGTGGAGGGTCATCTCTTTTTATGTATTGTAGAAGAAAGACGGTACACAGTCGTAGAACATCAGATTTGCGACGTCTGCATTTTATAGTATCTAGTTTATTTTGCAGCACCGTGAAAACCTAATAAAATTTTCAGTTATTCCTGAAATTTTCGTTTACAGTCGAGTTGTTTAAGAGGAAAGATCTCGGCGTTCGTGTTTCATATCGCAATTTATTCCGGCTCGAAACTGCCATTAGTACATATTTCAGCGATTCCTCTCTCGAATGCATAACTTCCGTCGCAATTTGTTCACGGGCTTTTACTGCATTCGCCGCCGCCTTCGGGGAGTAAACGTCCGCAGTAAAACTTTCGCGCTGTGCTACGAAATTGCACCGCAAGATACGACCGGGGATGCCCAGGGTTATTATTTAGCAAACAACGAAACTAAAACTCATATAATAACGCAACTTATTTAATCATAACCACTCTTCGATGGTAACGTAACGCATGAGTCAGATACAGGGTGACAAAAAAATTTTAAGAACGAAAAAAAGAAGTCGCAGTAAGTGGATGAATAGGTGACATTCACGACTTTATAAGCAAACTCGAGCGCGTGTCGCTTGTTTAATTCTATAAAAGCATGTTATATTCAGGTGAAACTCGAGCGCAACTTTGCGAATATTTACTTCGTTCGGACCAATAGAAGAAGCACTTGAACTCCAATATAAGCGATTGGCTCCGCTCATTTACTTACTTTCCAATTTAATCGGAAAATTTCAATTGGAAAGTGAACGGAAGGCTTCTAAATTCAGGGTAAAAATCCACTGCCTTTGACGTTTTTAAAATTAAAGAAAAGGGCATGGAATTATGTTTTCATTTATTTTTAAACTAATTATGTATAAGTTTGTTCTTAGCAACAGATACATCGAGTGTTCATTAAAAACAAAAAGAGGTTTAGATCAAAAGAACAAAAACGCGTAACAGAGTGAATGTTACAGATTACGAATTACAAATGTATCCAAAAGGTATATTACGTCAGTATGTAGAGTATTTGCAATACAATTTAAATTAAATTAAAGAAAAATAGTCGATTTTGATTGCAGTGGATTCCTCGAGCATCCTCTGGATAGCTGTTTCGTCCCTATTTGGGGCTTCGTCAGTAGAAGCGTAGCTCTAGAATTCCACTGCAAACCAGGCTGATTTATTGTAGTTATTCGCAATTGCGATGTAATAGTAGTGAAAAGTCTAAGGCGCGACTCGACATCTTGCAATCGCTTCTGGACTTAACATTGCACGAGGATCGATAAATTCTCGAACTACGTTTCTGCTGACGAGGCCCCAAATAGGGGCATATAGAGGATGCTTGAGGAATCCACTGCAATCAAAACCGACTTGCAATAAAATTTAAAAAAACTTTCAATATGTTTTGACAACACGCTTGGTCTCCTATGGGATTGACTTATTAAGTAGCAAACAGGCTGCAATTTGTCAATCAAGCAATGTTAAGTCAAAAAGCGTTGCAAGATGTCTCGCGCCTTAGACTTTGTATTTATTTCGTTTATCCGCTGCTCTTTCTTAACCAGGGACGTATCGTCGTTTTGATATCGCCTCTCCGTGGTTCTTCTTCCCACCCCAAACCTTCCGCATTGTGAGCTGCCCGACTAAAAGTTCGTGGCAGTGCCTTGTTGCTGCTCGCTTGGCTCGCATGGAGAATTGTTCTCACTTTTTGTTAAATTTTCATTAAACTGTGTTTGTTTTGGAGTGAAAAAGTAAACTTATGTAATTGTTGTGAATTGTTTGCTACGAGTCCAAGGCCTTTCCAAACCTGTTTGACAGGTATGTTTTTAGTCGCGTTGTGCACTGTTTGGTTCGTAATCCGTATTTTCCTTTATCTGTTTTTTTTTTCTCTTTCGTTTTGGTATATTTTACATTATTTTATTTCGCCTTTTGTACACCCCCACGACGTTCCGGACGTTTTACCAGAATTTGGTAACCGGAAGCAAGCTGGAGAAACCTACGGGGGCATCGTTGTGAAACGTTTTGGTTAATGGCGTATGCTAGCCGTTTTGATCCGCCATCTTAGGATTGGTTACCTGAACAAGAGATGATACCACTTTAACGCCATCGAAGTGGTAACTGAGAGTGACTACCCCTGGTGTTCGCTCTTTCGTTAAAACAGAGCAACATCTGAGGTGTCTGACGTGACGCTTTGAGGATTCCTAACCTCGACGGACACAAGACTTGGACGTTCGCTTTTGGGATATGAGAAGGTCGGATGATTAGTTTTATTTATTTATTTATTTTGTGCGCCCCTTTTAAGCTGGAACGAAATTATACAGCATTATTGTCTGTTTTTATTAAAATTGACATACAGTGTAAACGGATCTGTACTTGCTTTTAACTTAACTTCATTTTGGACACGTTGATAGACGATGACAGACGGCAAGAAGCGTCAAATGTCAAAATGACAGACGACGAGAAACATCACAATGATAAACGTCAAACATTGCTACGATGACAGATAAGGGCGACGAAACGTCACGTTAACGTTTACGTAACAGGGTCACGAGGTAATCGTAACAAAATAAACAAAATTAAGTCCGCCTCTTAACGAATTAAAGCGCGCAGCGTATTCGTTTCTGATTGGCCAACAAATAGGGCCGCAACCAAACACAAAACGACTCCCCTATACGACGCAATTCTGCTCATCACTGATTCGAGCAAGCAAACCGACCAATGATGCAGCGTTACCTAATCCCCGCCACAAAATAAAGGTATAAAAAACAAAACGCTTATCGATGCAAGCGAATATTTGCTAGTGCTGTATAATCTGGCAAAACTCAGCGCTGTTATAGTCCAGCGGAGCACACCTCTCACTCGCAGGTGCTGCTATAGTCCGACACATACCTTACACCTACTCCATCGGCGTCAGATCAGTATATTCATCAGTAGAAGAGGCACAAAATAATCAAACTTGAAAAGTAATGAAAACAAAAGAAAATTGATTTTACAGCACAATTCAGTAGAGCGATAAGTTGAGAGAAAAAAAAACTGTTTGGGAAGGAAGGTGATAAAACGAAGAAAAACAATTGAATAACAGTTTAAACAGTATGTAAAAGTCATATTTTAAAAAAATAATAAAAACAAAAGACAATCGATTTTAGGACATATTTCAATAGAATCATAAATTTTAAAAAAATAGAAAACAATAAAAAAAGCTACAAATGATTACAATTCATTTCTTCCGCATCGCGGGGAATATCTAGTGACCCCCTCCCCCGCATCCGTAGAAACAAACGAAAAAAATACTTTCGGCATGTTTTAACAGATGGCGTTGCTGAATGTCTTATTACCGTCCAGGAATGAAACGGTTGCTCAATGTGTGGTGAAAATTCCTTTTTTAGAGAAGCAAAAACTCCCTAATCCCTAATGATTGACAAAAGGAACGTTTTTCAAAAATAATCGCTAATAGTCTCACGCGCCCTCTATCGGAATATTATTCTAACGACAGATTGTCTTAAACACAAGACAAGGAAACGAAAAAGGGAACCAAAAACGAACTAAAACAAATAACGTCGAAATGCGATAAATAGTAAGACAGAAAGAACAAAAAGAAACGAAACAAAAAAACAAAAGAAGATCGACTTTTCTCCAGCCGAGTATTGCTAGAAATACCGAGTGATTTTTTAAATTTTTTTATCATCTCTTGCCCTGGAATTTGGACGGTATGTCTTAGCTTTACTCAAAAACAGCATCAAGCAGTACAACGACGTACTTTTCACTTAAGCTAAGACATGCCGTTCAGATTTCACGGCAAGAGTCGATAAAAACTTTTAAAAATCACTTGGCTACTGTTGGTGACAGAAAACAAAAGAAGAGATTGAACTTTAACGCGACAAGAAGAAACAAAAGAAATAGAAAGAAACAAAAACTTGAGTTGATTTTCGAAAGCTTCGCGCCGGAAATCGTCGAGTTTTCATTTGTTATCTTTTGCTTGCAAAACAAATAATGAAACACAAAGAGACAAATGAGAGCTCGATTCATTTGATTTTCGAAGCTTTGCCCGCGGAAATCGGCGATTTTTCTTGCTAGCAAAAGCAAACGAACAGGAAATAATGCAAAAAAAAAAAAACAAAGAAACAAACGAAAGCATGATTTATTTGGCGTTCAAAGGCTTCCCATTGCTTACAAAAAGAAACAAAGAAAAATAATGAAATATAAATGAATCACTTTAAAAAGCTTCCCGTTAGAAAACATTTTGCTTTTGTATAGGCACCAAAAAAAAAAAAAAATGAAATGCGAAGAAATAAATGAAAGTTTGATTCGCTTCGCACTTGCTCTCAGTTTCTTTGTTGCTTACTGAGTTTCGATTTTCAGCCACTCCTATCCGACGATCTTCTTTTGTTTTCTTTTCATCCTGTATTATGCATTCTTTTGTTTCTTCTTATCTAATTAATTTTTGCATTGTACTGGTGCATTATCTGAGCGTTTTCATCATCTATTCTCCGCTAGATGGCGTTTATTAATTTTCCTGCCCCAGTTTAAAAGAATTCAACCCATTTTGGTGTAGAGTGAATTTTCTTTTTTTTATAATTTGGACGAAACAAACAAATAAATGCAATTCAGTAATTACGAATTTTTTTTTATTTTTTAATAACATTGAAAACTGTAGAAATAACATTCCTTCTTTTTTTTAATTAAAAAGTGAAATGTGTGTGTGTGTGTGTGGGAAGAAAACCCAAGCTGTTTTTTCTGTTTTTTTTTTTTTTGTAAATGAATTCGTCACATTTGGAGGTGTTTTGTCTTCGCGTCGACGGAAGTAGAAAAGTGCTCCGCCCACGTCCCGTCCGCCCGAAATATTTAATTAAATAAATTTTTATGAGGAGTTGACGGGCGGAAAAGCGTCGCAGGCCGTAGGGGAAATCCAGATTAATAGCCCTCGACATAAAAAAGAACGCCCTGTCGCTGCATAAATACGCCGTGCATTATAAATGGTAAGTAACGCCTGATGTTGACAGAGACCGTGAAAGAGATATAACGAGAAACATAAATATGGAAAAATGCCGGGGGCGCTGCAGCTTAAATGCTATCGTCCGCTTTTCTCGTTTTAATTTTCTCATCTGCTAAACATTTTCCTGAAATCAGAAAGTGTACATCAGCAGAAGATAGTTATCCAAATAATTAATTTTCGTGTGAATTATTCGGAGGTAAATTGATTTCCGAACACCCTGTATATCAAACGTTACATAATTAAAAATAAATAAATATCCTGAAGAAAACGTCGACATTTATAGTATGCGATAAATTTTTACAGTTTTAGTTCAAAAATATGGCCGCACGATGACGCCACTGTCATTATCATCACTTGTTTTTGTTTAAAATTGGTTTATGGTCTCACTGCAGCGTCTCAACAATTGAAACTCGAACTTGCGTGGTCGTTTTGTTTTCTTCTTATTAATTTTGTTATTTCATTATAAATTTGAAAGATCTGAATCTTTATGTCTCAAATGCGCTTGCTCGTTGTAATTTTTTAATAAAAAAGACACAGGAAAATTACACAGAGGTATTTTGAAATAATCAGTATACAGGGTGTTGCTAAACTCGAGACATTCGGTGATTGCTAGAGAAGAATTTCTAAAATCATATCTCGATTGTTTAAACGACGACAGCGAAATTAAAAAAAAAGAAATGTCGGAGTACACGTATACAAAGCTCAAACATAAAGTTACATTTTAATAAATGACTCGAGTTCAGTAATATCCTGTATAAAAATTGTTTCAGGTGATGTTTCCGAATTCGTAACAATATTTTCTAATTATTTTTAAAGACTCTTCAGAAAATTTTTGTTAATTTCAATTCAAAATCGATTGCCTTTTGTTTTTCCACTATAGTATTTATTACTGTTTTTAAGTCCTGCAAAGAAGATGTTTTCATTTTTTTTTTAATTTTCATCCAAGAAATAATCGATTGTCTTTTGTTGTATCATTACATGTACAGAATATTTGAGCAAGTGACTCGAGTTTAGTGATACCCTATATAAAAATAATTTCAGCCGACTATTTCAAAACAAGTTTTCGAATTTTTATTTTAATCCAAAATCGATTGCCTTTTGTTATTCCGCTATAGTATTTTTTATTTTTTTTTAAGTCCTGCAGAGATATTTTCAATTTTTTTTTAATCTTCATCCAGAAAGTAATCGATTGTCTTTTGTTTTATCATATATACATACATATACAGAATATTTCAGTAATTGACTCGAGTTTAGTGATACTCTGTATAAAAATAATTTCAGGCGATTATTTCGTAGCGACCCCCGAATTCGTAGCAATATTTTCTAATTTCTTTAAAAGGCTCTTTTCGAAACAAGTTTTCAATTTTTTATTTTAATTCAAAATCGATTGCCTTTTGTTTTCCCACTATAGTATTTTTTATCTTTTTTAAGTCCTGCAAAGAAAATATTTTCATTTTTTTTTTATTTTCAACCAAGAAATAATCGATTGTCTTTTGTTTTATCATTACATACACAGAGAATATTTCAGCAAATAACTCGAGTTTAGTGATACCCTGTATAAAAATAATTTCAGTTTAATATTTCGTCACGACCCCCGAATTCGCAACAATATTTTCTAAATTTCTTTAAAATGCTCTTCAAAACAAGTTTTAAAATTTTTATTTTAATTCAAAATCGATTGCCTTTTGTTTTTCCACTATAGTATTTTTTATTTTTTTTTAAAGTCCTGTAAAGAAGATGTCTTCAATTTTTTTTTAATCTTCATCCAAGAAATAATCGATTGTCTTTTGTTTTATCATCACATACACAGAGAATATTTCAGCAAATGACTCGAGTTTAGTGATACTCTGTATAAAAATAATTTCAGGCGATTATTTCGTGGCGACCCCCAATATTTTCTAATTTCTTTAAAAGGCTCTTCTAAACAAGTTTTCAATTTTTTATTTTAACTCGAACTCGATTGCCTTTTGTTTTTCCGCTATAGTATTTTTTTTTATTTACTTTTTTAATCCTTAATTTTTTCTAATCTTCGTCCAAAAAATAATCGGTTGTCTTTTGTTTCATCGTGACTCGAGTTTAGCGACACCCTGCATAAAAATGATTTCAGGCGATTGTTTCGTCGACACCCCCGAATTCATTCAACAAAAATAAGCGATTGTCTTTTGTTTTCTTATTATAAAATTGAGCATTTAAAAATATATGCGTACCTTTACCGTTAAGAACTAATAAAATCATTTCCGATTGCTTAAATGTCGACAGCGAAACAAAAAAAAAGAAATGTTGGGGTAAATAAAACTCAAACATAAAATTATATTTCAGTAAATGATTCGAGCTTAGTGACACCCTGCATAAAAATTATTTCTAATACTAAAACGATTTCATAATAAAATAAATAACATTTGAAAAGCAAACGTGAAATTGCTTCAGTGAAAGACTCGAATTTAGTATCACCCTGTATTGTAATAACTTCATTTTTTGTTTAACATTTATAATAAGTAAATATGCGCAAAACGATTGTACTCTTCAATTAAAATTTGAGAATACGTAACGAACTTCGTGCCACGGCTATTTAAAAGATGGCGCGCGCGGCGGCGAAATAAGAAACCTGATGATGTGTACCTAAATGATAAAACTCGTCGAGGTTGGACGTAGAATGAAATTAATAATCTCCGAGTTTGTCTTTTCCGTTGCGCAAATAGCGTTTGCTAGCTCTGCCAAATTACAGGACGTCCCTGGGTTTAATATTGTTACGGTGATTTAAGACTGATAATATTTTCATGACCGAGAGATACTTTAACAATTTTTAGATAGATGATCGAAACTGTCTTCCGCTTTAGCCCCGCACTAAAATCTCGATGAAACAAGAGAAAGACATCATCGGCTCGGGGGGGTGAACGCCTGAATAACAGAATAAACGTGCGACGACTGTGCGACGCTTTTCTTATTTTGCGTTGACCCATGCGGCGGGGGTCTCTATGCCATGCACTTTGTCCACTCAAAGCGAATTAATTAGAATTTTCAAATGGATTTTACTGAGTTATGTGTCGTACGTTTGCAGGAAGTTCCAATTAACGGGGCTAACAGAGCGAATCTGGGGTGGGTTTATTAAATGCGCGCGTGTGCATATTCTCCACCTGATGTAATTAATTTCTGGCTTGGCTACACGAAAACTATTATGCATTCAAGTACTTAGGACTCTTGTTGAAAATCTAGCGAGTTGGTAATTCGTTTTATAGAAAAATAAATATTCTCCGTTACTAATTACGAAACACCCCCTGTAGCTTGTTGTCTTTTAGATTAATTTAATTGAATTAAATTGAATTTGACGAGCTCAAGAGTCAAGTACCCTAATTGCAAAAAAAGATCCACGACAGCAAAGAATCCCTTCATGTAAGCAGCTGTGCAACCTTGACCTTGTTTACTAATTTCACATTTCAGGTGTTTATAACTTGCAACTGTGCAAACCTTGATCTTGTTTACTAATATCGTACTTCATGTGTATATAGCCGATGCGATGTTGACATAATTTATTGTTGCAATGGCAGATTTTTTAAAATTGATACGGGCGCCAAAAACACCTACGCCACTGAGCTGACGACTGGCATACACCAAGCAAGGGTTAAACCCTATGTTTGTGTTTGTTCAAAATAATAAATAATAATAAGCGTAATTTCATTTCAAATAATGCGAATGAAAGTAAATCGGCGGCTAAAATATTTTCTGGAATCTTTTGTACAGGTGTCCCAAGATGAGTGTCCTATTAAGTCTCTTGGATTATTTCAAATAAATTCACGGTTACCGTATTTTGTTAACAAAAGAAGATCGATTAGAGAATGTAGAATTTTTAAAAACGGGAAGTTTCTGAAAAAAATAGTTTCCAACAAAAGCTATCGGTAAATTGAGTGATAAAAAAAAAACTTGAATAGATAAATTTTAATGGAAAAACATTCTTACAAAAAAAAAAAAAAAACTAAATTAAAACTCAGTAAACAAAAGACGACCGGTTAGGTTAGATGAACGATAAATTAACAAAAAAAAAATTCACGAAAAATAAGGGGGGATTGAATAAAAGAATTTTGACAAAAATAAAATTAACAAATAAAAGCTGCGAGCAAATTGGATGATAGACAATGAATTTTTTGACTAAAGAAAAAAAAAACAAAATTAAAATTCAAAAAACAAAAGATGTCGGCTATTTGCTTCAGAAACAAACAATTGAAAAACAAAATTTAATAACAAAAGAAGTTAATCGATAAGTGAATGTGGAGTTTTAAAAACGGGTAGTTTCTGAAAAAGAAAGTTTCTAATAACTAAATAAAAACAAATGAAGTTTAACGAAAAAAAATTGAAAAGAATTTTGAAAGAAAAACTAAATTAATATTAAAAAGAAAACAAAAGCTATCGGCAAATTGGATGATGATATAAAACAAATAAATAAAGTTTTTTCGCCAAAAAGAAAAATAACTAAATTAAAAATTCACTAGACAAAAGACGATCGTTTAGATGAATGATTAAAATAACAAAAAAAAAATTAGTGGGGGGATTGCATAAAAGAATTTTGACAAAAATTAAATTAACAGCAAATTGGATGATAAAAGACAATGAATTTTTTACCAAAAAAAAAAAAACAACAGATCGGTTATTTACTTCAGAAAAAGGACAAGAAATTGAAAAAAAAATGTAATAACAAAAGAAAATCGGCTGTGTATGTACAACGAAAATAGACAATTTCTAAATAAAAACAAGTGAAAATCAAATTTGTTGAGAAAAAGTGAACAGAAAAATTTTGAAAAAATAAATAAATTTAACAATGAAAACAAAACAAAAGCCATTGGTATAATTGATTTGAATTTTTTTTTAATGAAAAAAAAAACAAAATTCAAATTCAAAAAACAAAAGATCGGTTAGATAATTTCTTTACTTCAGAAACAATTAGAATTTTTTTTAAAAAACAAAAGGAGATCGACTGTATGTGTGCACTCCAAAAATAGACAAGTTCTATACAAATGAAACTGAAATTTGCCAAAAAAAATTAAACAAAATAAATTTGAAAAAAATATATATAAAATCAACAAGAAAAGGAAAACAAAAGCTATCGGCAAATTATATGACAAAACTTGTATAAATACATTTCTGGAGAGAAAACAATGAAGTTTTTCGCTAAAGAAATGAACAAAATTAAAGTTCAGAAAACAAAAAACAAAAGAAGGTCGATTGCCTAATTTATTTACGGCTGCACAGAAAGGAGAAACAACTGAAAAGATTTTATTTTTTATTTGAAACAATAAAAGAAGATCGACTGTACGTACATTCCAAAAATGGACGAATTCTAAGATCAGGTTTGATCAAAAAAATTTCTAGAATTTTGAAAAAAGAAAAAAATTAACAATAAAAATAATTTAATAAATTGAATGAAAAAACTTGCATAAATAAATATCTGGAGGAAAAACAATGAATTTTTTGTTTAAAAAAAATAATAAAATTCAAGACAAAAAAAACAAAAAACGATAGATTAGATAATTTATTTACGGCTGCAAAAAAAAGACAAACAGTTGAAAAGATTCTATTTTTTTTTATTTAAAATAACAACAGAAGCGGACGTTTTCTAAATAAAAACAAAACAAACTGAAGTTTTGTGAAAGATAATTCAATTTTGAGAAAACAAAAAGAAAATTAACACAAAAAAAAAAAGAAAACAAAAGCTATCGGTAAAGCGAAGCAAGGAAGTTTTTGACTAAAAATAAAAAAAAAACAAAATAAAATTTAGCAAGCAAACAAGAAAGGAAATTTTTGACTAAAAAAAAAAGGGAAAATTCAGCACACAAAAAAAAAGAAGATCGGTTAGATAATAATTTTCGGCTGCAGAAAAAGCACAAACAATTGAAAAGATGTTCTTTTTTATTTAAAATAACAAACGAAGATCGACTATATATATATTCCAGAAATGACGATTTCTAAATAAAAGCAAGACAAAACAAAAACTATCGTCAAGGACTTTAAGAAACAACTGCTAGGCGGAAACAAACTGTAGTTTTATGAAAGATAATTGACTTTAAAAAAAAAGAAAGAAAATTAAAAGTAAAACGAAAACGAAAGCTATCGTCAAGGACTTTAAGAAACAACTGCTAGGCGGATACCTCGACCTACCTCTTATCTCCTAATGACGACATGTCAACGTTCTATCCATTCTGAGACTGCATTTTGAGCTCGAACTCTGTTTATCTGAAACGTTAATGGGTGGACTTTTTTTTTGTTTCAGGCAACTTTGGCGATCTTGGACAAGCTAGACCTGGACTCGGAGCGGCCGAGCGACGAAGAGGTGGCCCGAATGTTTGGGTACGAGGAGGCATACCATGCAGGTACCCTTACGAAATGGCAAAAGCTCAAGCCGAAAATTTGGGCGCTTTTCGACGAACCGTATTCGTCGTCCTTCGCCAAGGTACCGCCGCACAACATTCACCATCGAAATGTGATTGCTTTTAACAATACTAATAAGTAGAGGACGCTAGTAGTTGAGGAGGCAATTCGATTTGATTTATAATGTCGGGTGGTAAAAAAAATGGAATATTTGAAAATCGAATTGACTCTTCTATACCTCCCCCCTGTCCCCTTTAATTTCTGGCATTTCACATTTAATACCACACAAATCTAATTTATGCTTTATTCGTTGTGATTGGGAGAGGAAGAAAAAAGAGCAGGTTCCGTTCGGTTTTGCAAGGCGCCCGGGGCTATAATAACCCTTAACTTGTAAAACAGGGGTTCCGCAAATTAATTATTCACGGAACAAAAAGCATTCGCTCTCGGATCAAACCGGAGGAAATATACGCATTGCGGAGGAGGAAAGGCCGCGAAAAATCAACGCTTTTACTAATTAACTAATTGATTGTCTGCCTAATGGCTTGCGATTTTACACAAAAGGGGAAATTAATTATTTCGCGCAAGTGTTTATAAGGGTTACCCACGAAAGTCTTATCCGAACCTTAGTGGAAAGTATAGTGAAAAGAAGTCACATCAGTTTTTACAATTTTGTTAAAAAAGAAACTTTCGATTCTACTCTTAGCTTATCTTATTCAGATTGACACTTGACATATGACATAGTACGTCATAGGATAGTTTATCAAGTGATATGCAAAAAAAAAATAATACCATCTTATACTCTACATACGACTTTTTATGGTTAGCCTGTATGCAAGTCATTTCAAAAATTACTTCATGAAAATCGCACTTAAAAAAAAAAGGAAATTAATCTAATAAGTAGACAGACAAATGAAAGTATTTGAAAGGAGAAAAAAAAAACAAAAACGGTGGAAATAAAACAAATAATTGAGAATCGAAGAAGTATGACACAGAAAAAGAGAGAGAGAGAGAGAAAAATAAATGACAGTCAATTACGAAATGACACCCGAATAAGCCGAGAGCAAAAACAATCGACAGACAATTTCGTAATGGAAACTAATAAATCAAGAAGAAAAAAGATATTCTCTTCAAAGAGAAATAACAAAACAAATGACGATCGATTAACGAAATGGCGACCGAACGACTCGGAAGCAAAATTAAAAACAATCGACAATAGACCGACGATTTGATAACGGCAACTAATACGTATGCGTAAAAGAAATGCTAACTTGAAAATTAAATTAAAAAAAAAATAAATGACGATCGATATCGAAATGAAGGCCCGAATAATCCAAAAGTCAATACGTGAAAACTCGGACAGCAAATATAAAAACAATCGATACACAAATTCGTAATGGAAACTAATGAAACAAAAACGAAACGAAAAAAAAAAAACAGAACGGCAAACATATTATCTTAAAAACGAAACAGCAAAACAATTGAGGACGATCGGTTTCAAAATGAAAGCCCGAATAACCCGAGAGGAAATATAAAAACAATCGACTGACGATTTCGTAATAGAAACTAACAAAAAAAAAAGAACAACGTTGAAAATATTAACCTAAAAACGAAATAACGAAACATACGACGATCGATTTCGAAATTAAAACCCGAATAGAAAAAAGAAAAAAAAAGAAATTGAAAGTAAAAATTTTAATAAAGAAAAAAAAACTCGTAAATTGAGAAAGTGAGAGTGAGATAAAAATAAAACAAATGGCGATCGATTTCAAAACGAAAAGCAAATAAAAAAAATGAAGGATCATGAAAGCACAAACAATAACAATCGACAGGCGATTAATTTTCTCGAAAGACGAAAAATCTGTAAACGTTTAAGTAAGTGAGAGTGTTAGAATTGATTTTCATAGTTGAACTATGTTTCCAACTCTATTCTTACAAAATTCGAAAACGACGAAGAGAAATAAACATAAATTTATTTCAAAACGAAAAGCAAGCGACAAGAAGTAAAAGAATATCAAAAGCAACCAATCAGACAAAAAAAAGATGAAATTAAAAAGCAAATAATAATTTCGTAATGAAAATTAATAAAAAAAAGAAAACTCAGTGCAAAATATTAAATCTTGAGAGACAAAATATCAGCGAATTTCATGTGACAAAGAAAAGTAAAAAAAAACAAATGACGATCGATTTCGAAACGGAAACACGAGATAGAAAGACAAGGAAGGAGGAAAACGAACAGAAAATGAGTGAGAGTGACAATCGATTTCGAAATCGAAAACTAAATTAAACGGAAAGAAAAGAATCCGAAGCAAGAAAGGATTTCGTAAGCTCGTTCAAAATATCGATCAAGAAACAAAAAAATAACTTTCAACGAAGACGAAACGTCGGTGAATGTTTTTAAGAAACCGGAAATAACTCAAACAATTCGGAAACGAAGAAGCACAAACAAATGTCGATCGATTTGGAAATGAAAACCGAATAAACAGTAAAAAGAAATACGAAATTACGAAAAAGAAAAATTGAAGAAAAAAACAAACAACAGTCGATTTCATAAGAAAAATCAATACAAAGCTAAAAAAAATCTCAGTGACGGAGAAAATAAGAGAGTGAAATCAAAAAAGAATGACAATCGAAAATGAAATTAAACGAAAAGAAAAGAATTTGAAATAAAAGAAAGCTCGGTGAAAAATATTAACTTTTGAGAGACAAAATATCAGCGAATTGAAAAGTAAGAAACAAACGACGATCGATTGAGAAATGGAAACGGAATAAATAAGAATAGAGAAATATGAGATAAAAAAAAGAAAGAACAATCGATTTCGCTGAAAATACTAAAAGAAAGTGAGCGAGAGTGAAATCAAAATAAATGACAATCGATTTCGAAATCGAAAGCTAAATTAAAAAAAAGAAAAGTTTCGAAACAAACGAAGGTTAAGTCGGTTCAAAATAACTTTCAAGGAAGACGAAAAATCAGCGAATTCTTTTAAGAAATAAAAAAAAAAAACTAGAAATAACTCATATAATTCAGAAGCAAAGAAGTACGACAGACAGAAATACAAACAAATGCCGATTGATTTCGAAATGAAAACCGAATAAACAGGAAAAAGAAGTATGAAATTGGAATACAAAGCTAATTAGAAAAAAATCTTGATAATTGAGAAAGTAAGCGAGCGAAATAAACATAAACGACAATCGAAAACTAAATTAAACGGAAAGAAAAGAATCCGAAACAAAAGAGGATTTCGTAAGTCAGTTCACAATATTGATTAAAAAAAAGTGAAATAAAAAATGGAATAAAGCAGATGATTTAGAAACGAAGAAGCATGACAAAGTCAATAAAAAGAAACAAATGAACATGAAAACAGCAGCAAAAATAATCGTTAAAAAAACGAAATTACTTTTGAGACACAAAAAACATCGATGAATTTCAAAGGAAAGAAAAATAATACAAGTGACAAAATAAAAAACGAATAACAAGTGAACAACAACAACTTTCGAGAGACAAGACATCGGTAAATTTCACAAGAAAAGAAAAAGAAGAGAACGACAATTGATTTCAAAATTAAAAAAAAAAGGAATAATAAGAAATAAAGGAGCGTGATAGCAAAAATGAAAACAATCGACGGACGATTTCGCAACAAAAGCAAAACAAAAGTTCCATGAAAATATTAACTTAAAACAAAATAACTTGAGAAACAAGGCGTCGATGAATTTCAAAAGAAAGGAAAATAAAAAAACAAATAACTTTTGAGAGACGAGAAGGTATCGATGAATTTCAAAAGAAAGAAAAATTAAAACAAATAATAAGCGAAAACATTAATTTGAAAACATCGCAAGGCCAAGACGTTCAACAAAGTTGGGACTTTTTCAATGCAACACCCTGTATATTAACGCATTTTTAAATTCTAAGCCAATACTGATATCTTGAACTGTTCTCGATCTATCCACATCGGGAACAAGGCAAAAGAGAGTTCCTTTCTCTCTCTATTCCTTTATCTTCGAAACTAGAAGTAAATATGAATATAGTTATTACAGAACACCCTATATATTATCCGAATAATTAGAATATCCTGTACAATATTAGAATTTTTGAATTGTAAATTGAATTCTACTGCGGCCTCATGTGACCCATCGAGAATCTAACGTGAACGACTTTCGAAATATACAGGGTGACAATAAAAAAGTGTCACCTTCAACATGTTCGGTATTATTACAGATAGAAGAAAATTGTAAAAACAAAAATCGCAGCTGTTTTCTAGTAGTTTAGGAAAATGTTCACAAAAAACAATCGCGCATCGCATTAACGAAGAATATCCTCTGTTTTATTGAAATTTTTTAATTGCAAATCAAATTCCAATGCGATCTGATGTAACGTGCGACGAATCTAATACGAGCGCAAAGGTTTACAAACAAAAGTGGCAGATATTTTCCAGAAAGAAAACAAAAACAATCGCGCATCGCATTAATGAGTGAGATATTAATCAAAATTAGTGCGTTTTCAATGAATAATCGAAATATTATGAAGTTTTTGAACAGCAAATCAAATTTTAGTTCGAAATGATGTGTCGCATGGTGGGTTTAAGTCGAACACTGCGAGGTGTGTACAGGGTGTTAACGAAGGAGCTTCGTCGTCAATAATTTTGCTGCTTTTGAAGATAGAAAAAAATTTTTAAACCAAAATTCCTGCTATTTTCCTGTAGGTTCGGATAATGTTTACGAAGAAAACAATTGCGCATCGCGTCATTGAGATATTAACCAAAATCAGTGTATTTTGAATGAATACCTTGAATTTTATGAAAATTTTGAACAGCAAATCAAATTTTAGTTGGACTTCATGTGTCGCATGATTGGTTTAATGCAATCAGTGCGTGAAAAAGTTTCTATAACTCTGAGATGTTTTTTGAAAGTAGAAGAAAATTTTTAAAACAAAATCGCAGATACTTTCGGTAGATTAGGGTAATGTTTACGGAAAAACAATTGCGCATCGCGCGTTACTGAAAAATTAACCAAAATCAGTGTGTTTTTAATGAAGTACTCTGCGTATTGTTGAATTTTTGGATAGGAAACGGAATTCTGGTGCAACTTGGGGCGTATACAGGCTGTTCATATAAAAGTCGCACCTTCAGTTTTTGAAGGTGGAAGAGTTTTAAAGAAATGTTACGATTTGAGCTTATGCGGCTGTTGGCTTGATCTGAGTGAGCTTTGAATGTGTCGAAACCCATCCCAAGAAATTCGACTTCGAATTATTTTCCTTAGAATGAAATTCGCTGCTTTAAAAATCCTGCAGTTTTTTTTTTTGTAGATGGAATGTCTTCAAGGTCAACAAAGAACGAGAAGTTAACGAACTTGTTTGTATATTTCAGGCGGTAGCTGGAGTATCCGTTTTCTTCATTTGCGTTTCCGTTCTGTCATTCTGCCTGAAGACTCATCCGGGTATGAGGCTGAACTGCGATTACGTTTCGTCCTTCAGGAACACCACCACCCAAAATTGCACGGAGCCCTTGCCCATTTTCCTCGTGGTGGAACACATCTGTAACGGTTGGTTCACGTTTGAACTTCTGGTTCGATTTATAGTAAGTGCTTATTATGCAGAGTTTCCCCGAACCCTATATCCATTCCCTTTTCAGGTATCTCCCAACATCATGGTTTTTATTAAATCGCCCGTGAATATAATAGACTTCGTAGCGACGCTAAGTTTCTACATAGATTTAGTCCTGATCGTGGATCACAAGTCGGAATTGCTGGAGTTCTTCAGCATCATCAGGATTTTGCGCTTGTTCAAGTTGACGAGGCATTCTCCAGGCCTGAAGATATTAATCCATACGTTCAAGGCTTCCGCGAAGGAGTTGGGCCTGCTAGTGTTCTTCCTGGTTTTGGGCATCGTCGTTTTCGCCAGTTTGGTCTATTACGCAGAAAAATTGCAGGTAGGTTTTTAATTACGGTCTGCACCCATAATTTAGCTACAGTAGGTGGATTGAATCTGCAGTCACCCTGTATATGACAAATTGCAAAATTTCTCGCACTATTATCCATTCCTTCTCTTCTCCCTCTCCCCCTTCCAAAAAGAGAAAAACACAGCAGACCTTTCACATCATAACTTACATTCATTAGGGTTAACCTCCCCGGTAAAATTACGCCTAGAGCAAACTAAATATAATTATGCCACAACAAACCCCGTGATAGCGCGGGGCGTATTATAATAATTAAATTTGGCGTTGTGTGCGGGCGTGCGAAGTTTTCAGCGCAGCACTTTATCCGCCCCCTGTCCAAACAAATTCCAACCCACGTGAAACGCATACGTAATCAAATGGGGCTTGCAGATGGGGAGCGCCAAAATGCACTTTTGTTTTGTATTGATGGTTTCCAGAACAATCCTAACAACAGCTTCAAGAGTATACCAGAAGGACTGTGGTGGGCTATCGTCACCATGACTACGGTTGGGTATGGAGATATGGCGCCTAAGACTTACGCCGGTATGTTCGTTGGCGCCCTCTGTGCCTTAGCCGGGGTCCTGACCATCGCCCTGCCTGTCCCAGTCATAGTGTCCAATTTCTCTATGTTCTATTCCCACACGCAGGTATGTCACGCGCTGATTATTTTGAACGACGTTGTACTATCCCGTTTTTTTAATTCGATAGGCCAGGTCCAAATTGCCGAAGAAGAGGAGAAGAGTCCTACCAGTGGAGCAACCGAGGAGGAAGAAGGTCGAGGCGGGCGCCAATCGGCGGATGAACGCCATTAAACACCATCACCCAGCGGTGTTCAAGGATGCCTTTGGCAACGCTAAAATAGGTAATGGTTGCTACTTTTCTGTCTCAATTTTTTTTCCCCTAAATAGTACCCATTGGTGTGGGGGAGGGGGTGGATTCAAAAACAAAATGCGCAAAGTTTTTGCTATTGAAGCTGTTAAAATGGAAATGAAAAACAAAGACAATAAAAATGAAGGAAAGAGAAAAGCAAAAGTCCCCTTTCTTAAATGCGAACTTCATGGGCATGTAATTTTTTCTTTTTTTTCTCGGCCCCATTGAGGTCCAAATTTTTCGATCATTAAAAAAAGTAGTGATGCTTTTTGACAAAAGGACGCAAGACAAAAGACAACACAAATGTAAGAGCGAATTTTCAATTTTTATTTACCTAATTATCGGTCAAAACTTTTTGGATTAAGTAAAAAGATGAAATTAAAAGGAAAACAAACTGAAAAAGAAAACAAAAAAGGCAACAAAAATTTGAAAAAATGAAAACAAAAGTCGCAATAATACCATTTTTTATTAAAAAAATTTAAAAAAAAAGAGTTTCGATGCACTAAAGTAGAAACTTTACCAATTTTCAATTTTTATTTATTTTGATAAAAAATTTAATAGAATAATAAAAATAATAAATAAAGGACACTGCAAAAGAATGCACAAAAAAGTATTCCTTTGTAAAATATTAAAAAAAAAAGAAAATAAAAGATGATAGAAATAAAAAAGTCGCAGTACAAACGCCTTTCTGTTAAAAAAAAAAAAAACAAATGTCTATCGATGCTTTTAGCAAAAGAAAACAAAACAAAAGACAACGATCGATGCCCAATTGTAAAATATTGCACGGATTTTTCAATTTTTATTTGCATGTTAATGTTAAATTAAAAAAAAGAACAAACGAAAAATGAAAACAAAATGACAAAGAAATTAAAAGAAAACAAGAGTCGCTTTCTTAAAAATGTTTGCAGATTAAGAAAGAAAATTCAATAAAGTATTTCCTTTGTAAAAAAATAAATTAAAAAAAAGAAAAAAAAAGAAGTCGCAATCTGTGTTTAAAAAAAAAATGCTTTTGACAAAAGAAAACAAAACAAAAGGCGACGATTGTTGACCCAATTGTAAAACATTTCGTGGATTTTCAGTTTTTATTTACTTGTTAGTATATAATGTGCAAACAATATCGCCATCTGTTGTTGAAAACCTCAAGTATGGAACCCTCACTCTCCTGTTGCTTCCAATTTAAAGTTCCTGTCATTATGACAAACTCAGATTTGTTCACTTCACTTTTGGCAACCCCGCACGCTGGTACCTTCTTAATTTTGAATTCGAATTAAATTGGAGGTGGATTACATTGACTCTGGCGCCATCTGAAACACGGAACGGCCGTTGCCTTGTATTTAAAGACTTTTTGAAACGATTAATAATGACGTAATTATGTTTGTGCATTACACCGTTGGCAACCCTGCACACTGAAAAACCCGAATGACATTTGGACCACATTTACGGATTTTCAATTTTTGTTCATTAATAAAAAGTTTGTAAAAATTATAATAAACTGAAACGTTGAAAATAAAAGAGAAAAGAAAACTAAAAAGAATATAAATGGCGACGAAAATGAAAACAAACCAAAAATCGCAGTGTTGCCAATTTTTCCATCTTTGTTTTTGACAAAAGACAACAAATATGATCCTAAATCCGTGCTTTATTTATAACCAATTTAAATATTTTCAACCATTAGTTGGGCAGCAAACTGGTTGCTCTGTGTCACTTCTCACTTAATTTTAGTTAAAAAATCGACCTCCAGATGTCGTTGAATTGTTATTGTTTGAAAATACTAGAGTTGGTTATAACTAAAGCACGGATTTATGCAATTTTAGGTCATGAGTCATCACTCCACAACTCGTATATCCGTATATGGTCTTAAATCTGTAACCAACTCTAATCTTTTCAAACAATAGTTTAGGTGGTCACGACATCTCGCGGACGATTCTTGATCTAAAATTATTCGACAGTCAACTGATTGCTATTTTTCATTTCCCATAAAATTTTACATCTAAAATGCTTCTCCTAAGTCCGCGTTTGGTTATAACTAACTCTAATATTTTTAAACAATAGTTTAGGTCACGACATCTCGCATTTGATTTTTGATCTAAAATTATCAGACGGCAAACCGGTTGGCTATTTGTCACTTCCCACATAATTTTAGAACACATATCGACCGCAAGATATCGTGACCTGAGCTATCGTTCTAAAATACTAGAGTTGGTAATAACTAAAGCACGGATTTATGCATTTTCGACCATGACAACACGGACTCTAAAACCTAAAAATTCAGTTAAATCCAGGGGCAAGTTATTACCAACTCTAGTATTTTCGAACAACGGTGAGGTCGCGACATCTCGCGGCCGATTTTTGATCTAAAATTATGTGAGAAATGACAAGGCAACCAGTTTGCTGCCTAACAATTTTAGATAAAAAATGAGGCACGACATCTCGTGGCCGATTTTTGACCTAAAATTATGTGAGAAATGACCCAAGGCAACCAGTTTGCTGCCTAACAATTTTCGATCAAAAATCAGCCACGACATCTCGCGGCCAATTTTTGATCTAAAATTATGTGAGAAATGTCACATAGCAAAAGCTTTGCTATTTAACAATTTTAGATCAAAAATCAGTCTCGACATCTCGCGGGCGATTGCTATATCTAAAATTATATGCGAAATGGGAAATAGCAACCAATTTGCGGTTTAATAATTTTAGATCAAAAGTCGATCAGGAGATGTCGCGGCCTCTATCATTGTTTGAAAACAGTAGAGTTGGTCACGACCTGTACTGGTGATTGCCATATCTAAAATTATATGCGAAAGGAGAAATAGCAACCCGTTTGCGGTCTAATAATTTTAGATCAAAAATCGGCCGAGAAATGTCGCACCTAAACTACTGTTTGAAAATACCACATTTGGTTATAACTAAAGCACGGATTTAAGAGCATATTTAGACATGAAGCAACTTTTTAGTCAGCGTACGTGTTGTGGAATGATGACTTCTGATCTAAAAATGCATAAATCCGTGCTTTAGATAAAACCAACTCTTGTATTTTCAAACATCAGTTTAGGTCACGACATGTTGTAGTCGATATTTGATCTAAATTATATGAGAAATGATAAATAGTCAACTAGTTTACTGCCTAATAATTTTAGATCAAGAATCGACCACGAGATGTCGCCACCTCAACCGTTATTTGAAAATACTAGAGTCGGTAGTAGTTAGCCACTGAATTTAACTGTATTTTTAGGTTATGAGTCATCTCTTCGGTTGAGAGTCCGAGTTGTGAAATGATAAGTTATGGTCGAAAAATGCAGAAATCCGTGCTTTAGTTATAACCAACTCTAGTATTTTAAAGCAATAGCTTAGGTCACGATATCTTGCAGTCGGTATTTGTTTGAAAATCATATGGGAAACGACAGTTTGCTGTCTAATAATTTATATCAAAAATCGACTGCGAGATGTCGTGACCTAAACTATTGTTTAAAAATGTTAGAGTTGGTTATAACCAAAGCACGGACTTAGGAGGAGCAGTTTGTTGTCTTTTTAGTTGGATGTCCGAGATGTGGTGTGATGCATAAATCCGTGCCTTAGTTATACCTAAAACTAGTATTTTCAAACAGAAGTTTGGGTTTGATGTAAAATTATATAAGAAATAGTAAATCAGTTGGCTGCGTAATAATTTTAGATCAAGAATCGTCCGCGAGATGTCATGACCTCCTCCTAAGTCCGTACTTTGGTTATAACCAACTCTAATATTTTCAAACAGTAGTTTAGGTTATGACTGATTTTTGATGCAAAATTATTAGGCAACCAAACTGCTTGCTATTTGTAATTCCTCATATAATATTAGACCTAACCTATTGATTGCAAACTGCTTGATTCCGAGTTAACTCGGACAGATCGGTGAGATTGCAGTGGAATTGTCAGTTACTCTTCTGCTGACGAGCCACTAAATTGAGCAGAAACAGCTGTCCGCTTTATAAATTTTGACAGGAGTGTGAAGTGACGCCCTCTCAGTCAAGTCAATACTTTTCATCCGATTGTTGTTACTTTATAAATAATTAAGTTTGATGTAATAACAATTTTTTTACAACGGGCATATTATAACCAGACTTCGGACGGAGCGTTGCCATGGTTACGCAATGAAAAATGTCCATTCATTGCGTAGTCATGGCAACGTTCCGAAATGTCCGAGGTCTGATTATAACTGTCGATATTTGTTATGAACGTTAATAGATGGCGCAACATCGGCCTAATTTTTGAGAACTTAATTTTAGGCGAGTTTTTTGTTAATTATTATAAGTATTGGCTATTTTTAATGAAATTGGTCGCGTTAAAAAATTTTAAATCTCGAAAGCCAAAATATTTTGTTTGTTTGACACATTAAGTTGGCTTTGCTCTTTTGCAATTCCCCGGCGCACTCGATGATCTATTGGCTAACATTTACGTATTCATCACGCTTGAATGATTGACTGAATAGGCCCCCCTAATTGGTGTAATTACGAATCGAGCGCAACATAATCAGGCAATCGATGTCGATTGTTATGTAATGACATTAGAGATTAATTGATTGTAGGGAAGCTCCGAGTACGCAACTTAATACGTGGGTCGATCAGAATTTTACACATCGTTTTTTTTTTTTTTGAAACCAACCTTGTATATTAGATTTTTCCTCGAGGATTAAACGGTGCTTGATAAAACATGCACGGGAATAAAATCGCTTCCCCCCAGAGCAGTTTTTCCTCTGCATCTTTTTCATTTTGATGTCAAGTACACGAGGAGCTTCGTTTGTTGTCAGCTCGGATTATATGTCGTGACTACAAAGCACACAATGCGAACCGTCGTTAATGCCATTTTTCATGTTAATGCCGAACAGGGAACGATTTGCCTTTGCCATCGGGTTTCAGAGCATCGTATGGCAAAGAGGGCGAGGCGGAAAATTCCGTTTTACTCATTTTATGCAATTATTGTCGGCGATGTTCGAGTGTTGTTCAAATTGCAAGATTCTTTGTTCGTTCCAAGCAGATGCAAATTTTATTTAATCGCAATCAGGCGAGATAAAATTCTCTTTCTTTTGTCGTCTTCTTCTCTTTTAATGCTTACGCTTTTTTTTGTTTGAAATGCCGTGGTGGAAAGTGTTGGATTTTAATAGCGAAAACGTCAATTCCACCACGGTTTTATTAAAATAAATTATTATCTACATATTTTTTTATTTAAGTCAATTAATTTGAATAAATTTAAAAAAAAAGAAACAAGAAAACCAAAAGTAAAATAATTATATTAAGGGAAAGTCGATGAGCTTCCGATTACCCTCCACTTCACCACCTATGTTTCGTAATTTAATATAAAATATTTTGTAATTCGTATGCAAATATAAGATTGTAAGACATCGCGCGCCATCTAAGAACAAATTTAATATTTAAATACCCGACGCGGTGTGTCTCTACAATAAATCGATACCCATGGTATTGTGCCAGCGCCATCTCACGACGTAAGGATGAATTACAAACAGTTTGATTTTGTGTTGCCGTCGCGACGCCCCTTCAATGCTGGCTTTACATTTGACGAAACCGACGAAACCTACCGCGTTCAAACATCCGTCGGAAACTATGTGCTCAAATGAAAACTTAAACAAACTAACAATAGATGGAGCTGCATGGAAATATTTGAGGGATAGTTTTCCTTTCCGTCAGGTCTTTTATTTTTAGATTAACGAAAAACAAGTCACTTACAAAAACACTTATAAAAATATTAAAAAAAAAGAAATAACAGAAGCAATTGAACAACAACCAAAATGGTAACTGTTTAAGAAAAAAAATTGAACATCGTGTAACCACTCCTTTGTTAATTTCGTTCAGTGGTTTATTCACCTGTCACTCTTTTGTTATTGTAATACAAATGCAAAAGATAAAAGATGTTTATGAAAAGTAAAGAAAAGAAGTTACCATTTACGAAAAGCGAAAACAGTTTTTCCTTTTCGTAACTCTTTTGTTTTGTGCTTTAGAAGAACGTTAGTAATAGCAAAAGTTGCCGCTTATGAAAAAAGAACGTCATTCATGAAACAACTGAAAATTGTTGTCTCCATTTCGCTTTTGTTTTTCGAAAACAATTACAAAAAACAAAGCTGCTGATTGCAAAGAGCGAATGCCGTCGACAGAAAGGTTTTCAATTTTTTTTCTTTCCTCCCTTTTTTCATTTTAGAGGAAAATTAATTCAAAAAAACAAAACAAAACTTGCCCTTTTATGAAAAGAGGATGTCGTTTGCGAAAACGAAAGAAAATCTCATTGTGCGATATAAAAAAAATACGTTCTTCAGTTTTTCCTCTTCTCGAAGCAATTGTTTCGAAAAAATAAAGAAAAAGACAAAAATTGATATTTATTTAGAAAGAACCAATGTCGTTTACGAAAAGAAGAAAAACAATCGAGTATCGACGTCACGATAGATAATAACTCAAATTAATTTTCTTGTTCAACGGTTCTTCTTTTCCGTCACTCTTTTGTTTTTGGAAGAAAATTAATCAAAAACAAAAGTTGCTGTTTACGAAAAGAGAACGTCGTCATTCGCGAAAACAAAAAAAAAGACAATCGAAAATCGCATTGTGCGATATAAATGCAAATACGTTCTTTAGTTTTCACTCTCCGTTACGCTTTTGTTTTTCGAAAACAACGTAAAAAATCACAATATGTTATTTACAAAGAGCGACTGTCATTTGTTTATTTATTTATATATTTGTACATGTATTTTGGTTTTGACAAATAACAATAAATTATTAATATTGTTTTTGGAAGAAAATTAATTTAAAAGAAAACAAAAGCTGCTTTTTTACGAAAAAGGAATGTCGTTCACTAAAACAAACAAAAAAAAAGACAATAGAAAATCACATAAATAACAAATTATGTTGTTTAGTTTTTCTTCTCCGTTAGGTACGCTTTTGTTTTTTGAAAACAAAATTGTGTTTTGAAAACAATTGCAAAAAACAAAAGCTGCAAAAAATTATTGTCACTTATGAAAATGACGAAAAACAGTTGACAATTCACACGGTCCCAAAATAATAAAGTAAATTTATTATTTTCTTTCAGCGGCTCTTCTTTTCTGTCTTTCTTTTGTTTTTGGAAGAAAATTAATAAAAAATAAAATTTTACGGAAAGTAAAAAAAAAAAAACAGAAAAGAAGACAATCGAAAATAATCAACAACATTGTGCAATATAAATGGAAATACGTTCTCCGTTACGCTGTTGCTTTTTGAAAAACAATTGTTTAAAACAAAACATGCAGTTTTCAAAAATTAATGTTATTTATGACAAAGACGAAAAACAATTGACAATTCGCACTGTCGCAAAATAATAAAGGAACTTCATTCTACAACATTGTACGAACGTCAACCTCGTTATATTTGTGCAAAAGTGTTTAATCATATGCCTACTAATGTAAAAAATATCATGTCAATCACTGCTTTTAAAAACCAATTAAAACTATTTTTGTGCACTAATTGCTTTTACAATGTTAATGATTTTTTTAATAGTAGCTGGAAGTAGCTGATGTCAAGTTTAACCATATATTATGCCATGTAAACTTAGGCGTAGAATATATTGTTATTTATCTACATTTATTCCATGATATTATGTTATATGCTGTGTTACTTAAATTACTTTTTTACATGTTTTTATCAACTTCAATTGACTTATTCCATCCTGTATTTTCTTGGCAACGGAATCAATAAACATTATTATTATTATTATTATTATTATGATTTTTTCAGCGGTCCTTCTTTTCCGTCACTCTTTTGTTTTTGAAAGAAAATTAATAAAACTCAAAAGTTGCTTACGAAAAGAGAATGTCGTCCACAAAAACAAAAAAAAAAGACAAACGAAAATCACATTGTGCAATATAATTTTTTTTTTTTGGACAAATTTTTTTTCAGCAGTTCTTCTTTTCCGTCACTCTTTTGTTTTTGGGAAGAAAATTAGCAAAAATAAAAACAAAAGTTGCCCTTTTGAATGTCGTTCACGAAAACAAAAAAAAGACAATTGAAAAACACATTGAAGAATATAAATAAAATTACGTTCTTTGGTTTTTCTAAAATCATAAAAAAACAAAAGCTGTTTTTTTCTCAAAAATTAATGTCATGTACGACAAAGACGAAAAACAGTTGAAAATTCGCACTGTCGCAAAATAATAAAGGAAATTTATTAATTTTTTTTAGAAGTTCTTCCTTCGCGTTACTCTTTTGTAAGAAAATTAATAAAAAAAAAAACAATATATACTGCTGCACGAATTATAACCATTGGTAGTGTCGTACTCTTGATTTTTCGTACAATTTTTGATCATTACTTGCACCACAAAAGAAAAAAACGAAACAAAGCGTAAATGAATGAACGGCTTCAATTATAAGAAAATGTTAACAATTGTCAGTCACCCTGTATATTATTGCTATTTTTTAATTAAAATCGAACATCAGTGTCTCGTTTTGCATATCTCATAGGTAGGTACTACTGTAGAATGCACGAGTTATAACCATCGCTAGTGCTGTGCCCTTCATTTTCCAAAAAAAAAAAAAAACAAAACAAAGCGTAAGTGAATGAATGTCATAGATCAACGGTGGGCAACCTTTTATAAATAAGAATAACGGTTACTTAATAGCTACAAGTAGGAGCATGTATACTTACCTATTGTTTCACATTTTTATTTTTATTAATATTTGACATCTATTTTTATTGAAAAAAAAAAAAAAAAAAACAGATTTAGGTCGTGCGGGACGAATAAAAATTAATTCGCTGGCTGGAGTTGGCCCGCGGGCCGGAGGTTTCCCACCGTTGTCATAGATTACGCGAAAATGTGCCTTTGATTTTTCGTACAATTTTTGATCATTACTTTCACCATAAAAGAAAAAACAAAACAAAGCGTGAGTGAATGAACGTCATAGATTATGGCAAAATGTTAACAATTGTCAGTCACCCTGTATATTACTGCTATTTTTTAATTAGAATATCTCGCTTTGTATATCTCATAGGATAACAATTGTTTCGAGTATGAACAACATCGAACGACTTTTGTACAGCATTTAACATTGCAGGGGAGAAATATTCGCTTTATTACCCTGTACCTACATACACTTACAAAGTTGTTTGAATAAAAGCTCACTAGAATTTTTATTTTGGCGCTGTGCCCGATTTGTGCCCCCTCTTTATTTCTGAAAACCCCGAACCGTATTTTGTTTGCGAAACGAAAACATTTTTTCGACCGTTCATAAAACCACGCGGCGCGCTTTAAATAATTTTTTTTATTTGAATCATTTGAAGGGGAAATTATATTGTCCTCTCTCCTGTATATTTGTGATCCCCACCGGGGGGTTGAAGAGATGTCATGCAAATTTAAGTGTTCATAAAAAAAGTGTTGCCGCTTCGAGTACATCCCCGGTTCAAATTACCGGCGCCGCCGATGACAGCGACGTGCCCGGCTTTTTTACGTACTTGTTGATCCATAAAACCGCAGTAAAGTTTTATTACAGCAAAGGGAAAAGCAATTTCTTTTATTATTGTGGCCTACGTACGCGGGCGCTCTCGGAGACGAGTACAGGTCGTCGCGGAAGGTGTTTAGCGTCGCCCCCAAATCCGGAAAGTTTGCGTCGCGACGTGTGTCACCCGCGCGCACGACTTATTTATTGTCTTTTTTTTATAATGGGAAGAAGAAGAGATCCGGAACGAAGAAGGTTCGTGCCAAGCACCCCCCGGATTTCAGTCTCTGTTATAAACAGAGGGATCATATCGATTTGACATGCGCAAACGCACCGACATTTGAATGTTATTTTTACGGAGTGCGAGTGTGCTGACATTGATTTATAAATGTGTGTGTGTTCTATACATTCAACAACATTGTTGCAGACACACATATATTCAGAATTATATGTATACGGCCTTGACCAAGTTTGTTAAACGTTCGCACGTAAAGAAAGCCATGAAAATAAGAATTTGACAAAGTTTTAACAAGAAGTAATTCAGCGCCATCTATTAGGCTTAATGGAAACCGTAACTAAAATCTAATTAATTTATACGACCTCAGTACTACAGCCACACTATTAGTACAAAAAAAAAATTCGAAATTAAAAAAAGAAACATTAATATTGTTACGCGCCCCTTCGTGGATTCGAATTGGGGGGGAGGGTCAAGTTTTAACAAGAAGTAATTCAGCGCCATCTATTAGGCTTAATGGAAACCGTAACTAAAATTTAATTAATTTATACGACTTCAGTACTACAGCCACACTATTAGTACAAAAAAAAAATTCGAAATTAAAAAAAAAACATTAATATTGTTACGCGCCCCTTCGTGGATTCGAATTGGGGGGGGGGTCATATCGTTCACAGAAAGTCTTTCGTTTTCGAAAGACCTGAAGTTGTAGCTCTCATAACTCTTTCCTACTAAAACCCGTCAATTTAGAAGATAAAAAGAAAACTTCTTTTTCTTAAGACTCTTCCTACTGCCATCTATTGGATTATTCTTAAAGTTTAGTTTCTGAGTAAATTTTTTGTTTATATATCTAATGCAAGGCCCAATCTCATATAAATTTGACGCAGTAGTATCGGGAAGATTATTATTTATTGTCTGTTGCGGCTGCGACCGACTTACAAGCTATTTACCGCTTTTCCATTCGGCTATTAACTGATCGATAACTGAGCACCTTGGTCATCTGAGTTGCGTTCAGGGATGGTAGCTAATATTAACCACCGCCATCTATTATTGAAAGTTTCTTTTACTATTATTAGAGAATAAATTCCATTTCGAGTTTACACTTACCTTTTTTAATCGAGCCCCAAACTCTTATTAAAAAAAGCTTGTCGTGTAAGCGATTATTTTTTGGCCATTGCGGCTGCGACCGACTTACAACCACTGTTTAGCTTTTGCCTGTTGTAGATATATATATATACGGTAACATCAGAATCGTTTTTCCTACTAATTAATCTACCTTGGCGGCTTGAACCGCGTTCAAAACAATATTAACTAACGCCATCTATTGAATATCACACTCACGTATGCAAGTGTCGGAATAAATTTCGTTTCGATTTTGCACTGGCTTTCTTGACACCGTTTCCAGTTCCCCCCTCCCAAACTCTTGTAAGCTTGACAGAGAAATGCGAGGCTGATTATTATGATGATTGTCCACTGCGGCTGCGACCGACTTACAACTAATTGCTTCTGCCTTCGGTTGTCGCCTTACAAACTGGAGAAATACAGGAAATTCAGTTTTGCGAGCCCAACACGTTCCGAGCTTAGTTAAATCGCCTACGTTGTGCGCGCGCGCAGCGCCATCTGCCAAGCTCTTAATTAAAGCTACAACTAAAATTTTACAGATGCACCTTTCTTGAACTTTAACATTAGAAATAATTTTGGATATTAACTACTGCCATCTATTGGATCTTTCGTAAAGCTTTGCATATTTCTGAGCAACAACCCTTTCTGATTGTTCGTTGCGGCTGTGACCGACTGTTTCTCCTTCAGCATTCAATCTGAACACTGGAGGAAAGGAGGAAACAAAGTTCGATGGGAATCTGAACTCATTCGGAGATAAATTGAATCTGTCAAATTGGACACATAAGCAGCGCCATCTGCCAAATTTCATAAAAACTGAAATCAATTTATCACAGGCACCTTTTACGATGTTTCTGTTATTAGTATTGCCATCTGTAGAATTTTTCTTAAAACTTTTCTGTTCATTGCGGCTGCGACCGACTGTTTCTCCTCCTGCATTCATTACGCCAACTGAAGAAAAGCAGAAGACGTTTCGAAAAAAAACGGGTGCGAATTCGAAAATATTCTAAAATAAATAAAATTTTACACGTTGAGATACCCGCAACGCCATCTGTTAAGCTGTAACTAAAATTTAACATATGCACCACTTCCGGCTTCAGTATTTTAACATTAGAAATAATTTTAGGAACTTTTCATGTTAACTACTGCCACCTGTTGCGTTCTTGATGAAACTCAAAGCATATTTCGCTGGAATTTCCCTTGGTTTTTGCTTTTCTTTTGTTTATACAAATTAAAAAAAAAAACGACACGGAATATCTTAAATCAGAAAACAAAAGGCGATCGCCGAATTGAATGCAAATCTGCGCACCAACAAAACCTTGCAAAAACTACGGTATTAATAAATGATTGCAGTTCAGTATAACCCTGTATAAGAAGATTTAGGAATCTTTTTTGTTTAGTTTCTTTTGTTTTGTTTTTTTTTTTGATTTTGTTATAATTAATCTAAAAACATGCGAAAACAGAAGTTGATTGGAAACTGCAAATGAAGAACGCCTTTAGAGAAAACAGACGAGGACCGACAAATTCTTCTCTTGAAATATTTTTGTCACATTTGTGATTAATTAAGAAACAAAAACAAACAAAAGACGATTGGAAACTTCAAATAAAGGAGAAAACTTTTGGGAGAAAACAAACAGCAAACCTGTGGAGCCACTGGAGCCACAAAATCTTGCGAAAGGCCACCGTAATGACTGCAGTTCAGTAAAACCCTGTATAAGATAGGGGTTCTGTGAATTTTTTGTTTCATTTCTTTTGTTTTGTTTCTTTATTCCTACATTTTTTGAATGCAATCCTGTGGAGCCACAAAAGCTTTCAAAAACCTCAGTAATGACTGCAGTTCGGTATAACCATGTATAAGAGGATTGTGAATTTTTTTATTTTATTAATTTTGTTTCGTTTCTTTATTTGCTTTTCTTGCAATTAATAAAAAAAAAGACATTTCAAACTCTGAAATTACGAAAAGAAAATATGATTGGAAAGTTAATCGAAGAAGAAAACTCTAGGAGAAAACAAAGTACGATTGACGAATTGAACCGAAACCTGTGCTACCACGAAACTGCCAAAACAAAAACTATTAGAAATGAAGAAGAAAAGTTTAGGAGAAAACAAACGACGATCAACGCATTGAATTGTGGAGCCACAACACCTTGCGAAAGGCCACAGTAATGACTACAGTTCAGTATAACCCTGTATAAGAGGACTGTGAATTTTTTGTTTCATTTCAACAAAACCTTGCAAAAACCTCAGTTCAGTATAACCCTGTATAAGAAAATTGTGAATTTTTTTGTTTTATTTATTTTGTTTCGTTTCTTTATTTGCTTTTCTTATCATTAATAAAGAAAGACATAAACTCTGTAATTACGGAAAGAAAATACGATTGGAAACTGTAAACGAAGAGGAAAACTTTAGGAGACAACAGGCGACGATCGAATGCAAACCTGTGGAACCACTGGAGCTACAAAACCTTGCAAAAGGCTGCAGTTCAGTATAACCCTGTATGAGAGGATTGTGATTTTTCTTTGTTTTGTGTATTTTGTTTCGTCTCTTTATTTACTTTTCTTATAATTAATAAAAGAAGACATTTTAAACTCTGTAATTACGAAAAGAAAATACGATTGAAAACTGTAAACGAAGAAGAGACAACAAGCGACGATCGACGAAGTGAATGCAAACCTGTGGAGCGAGCCACTGGAGCTACAAAACCTTGCAAAGGGACACTGTAATAGCTGCAGTTCAGTATAACCCTGTACGAGAGGATTATGAATTTTTGTGTTTTATTTATTTTGTTTTGTCTCTTTATTTGCTTTTCTAGTAAGTAATAAAAAAAAAGACACAAACTCTGTAATTACGGAAAGAAAATACGATTGGAAACTGTAAACGAAGAGGAAAACTTTAAGAGACAACAAACGACGATCGACGAATTGAGTGCAAATCTTTGGCGCCACAATACCTTGCAAAAACCACCGTAATTACTATAGTTTAGTATAACCCTGTATAAGAGGATTATCAATTTTTTGTTTCCTTTTCTTTGTTTCTTTTCGTCATTTGCTTTTATTATAATTGATTAAAAAAATACATTTCAAAAAATGCAATTACAAAAACAAAAACAATTGGAAATTTCAAATAAATGAGACAATTTTTAGGGGAAAACAAACGACGATTGATGAATTGAATGCAAAGCTGTGGCGCCACAAAACCTTGCAAAATCCACAGTAATTACTACAGTTCAGTATAACCCTGTATAAGAGGACTGTTAATTTTTAATTTCATTTTCTTATTTTTTTTCCGTCATTTGTCTTTGTTATAATTGATAAAAAAATTCATTTCAAACTATGCAACTACGAAAACGAAAACTATTGAAAACCATAAATGAAGAAGAAAATTTTAGGAGGAAACAAACGATGAACGACGAATTGAATTGTGGAGCCACGAAGCCTTGCAAAAACCACAGTTCAGTACGACCCTGTATAAGACGATTGTGTTTTCTTTTTTGTTTCATTCTTTTGTTTTGTTTTTTGTTTGCTTTTGTTATTGTTAATCAAAAAGAAAAAAAACAAAGTCATTTCAAAATAATTACGAAAACAAAAGATGGAAATTGGAAATTCCAAATGAAAACTAAACGAATAAAAGACGATCGATATCTGCACTGACAAATGCCGAGTTTTGTTGAGAACAGAGACGTATTTTAAGAAAAAAAAAACATAATTTTTGTCAGCAGCAGCAAAATGCGGTTCCAAACGAGGCGTAGCCCCCTGCCCACCGACCCTGCCATCCCTTCACTACGGAGCTGAGTTCATTATTTACGCACTCCAACCTTCCCCGGTGCATTTTCAATGTGCACTTTAGAACTTTTTTGCAAACTTCACTAGACATGAATTAATAAGTGACACGGAAATGGAACTTGAAAGCCATTACACGGCTGTTAGGAAACTCTCGTTTAATTAACGAAATACGTCCATAATTAGTGACATTTATGAACGGTTAAAACTTCCAGTGCCAACCGAGACGATCTTTTACAAAAAAAAAAAAAAATCAAATGCAAATAACTTAAAGACAAAAAATAATTCGCATGTAACGGGTGATCCAAAAAAAAATGTACTATAAGTATTGCTCCGTGTTAAGCTTAGTCTTTTGTTTTGAAATTTTTACAGTAAACGCAAAAAGAGATTGTCACGTGTCGATAAAAGTAATGGGTGATTAAAAAAATGTGTACTGTATTTGTTTCTTCCTAAATCACGTTTTGTACTAATTTTCTTTTTTACTTTGAATTTCAGGCAACGTAAACGGAGTGAACGTCATAGGACTGGCCCTTCAAGGTCCTTCCGTTCCAAGCATAGCAGTATTACACCACAACGGACCGTTCACCATACAGGAAAACGCAGGTTCGGATTTATACGGGGGACGAACCGAAAGTTCTGTGGTCCTCAAACTTTTTTCACGATCAGTGACGCATTGTTTGCATATTGTTTTTTGTCAGTTCTGTTTCAATCAAGTGATTTTATTTCCAGGAGATTCGACGATTACCGACAACGTTTTGGTACCCCTTCAACCCCGCCCGGCCACCACGGGAACCACCACGGATATAGTCCAGCTCCAACCGCGTTTCATCTCCAACAATGAAAACAGGGAGACTCGTTCCGAACCGCGGGAGATTCTCTCCGTCAAAGGTCTACTGCAAGACTTTAAGAGCGACGTCGAGCTAGGTCTGACTAGTGTGCCTGCGATGGCCATCGGAAGCTCGACGGAAGTCCTGGTGAGCATCCTCGAGAATCAAACCGGTTTTAGGCGAGGGTCGTTCCTCTGCGGGATTCCGACGACGCCCTCCGATGCCCCGGTGAGATCACCGGATTCCGAGTACGTTAAGAGCCCCAGCACGGAGATGACGAATCCCTCGGAGGTACCGAACGATTCGAGTTCCGCAACGCTCTGTATTGATATCGATAACCCTCAAGATTGTGATAAAAAATGCAAAAGTTCATGTGATGATGATAATAGTATTGAACAATAAGCTAGCTATCATAATTATTATAATTATTACATAATAATGTAGGATTAAATGTTGCTTTAATCAGGGGCGTACCCAGGAGGTGGTGGTGCAAAAAAAAAGCGCGTTAGTAAATTTGTGCGCGTAAATAATTTCTATGCAAAACAAAATATATTCCCCCGCCCATTCTAAAATTCTGAGTACGTCTCTGGACCTTAATGTTATTTGTTGATGGTCTTAATGTAGGCTGAACATGCACTCTGCGATCTTGATTTTTGCGTTTATTTTGGCGGAGGAACTTACAATGATTGCGTCGAGCAATCGCAACTTTCCCGATTTAATTTCAAGTGAGTCAAGCAGTGTTGCCAACCAAAAAGAAAAATTATTTAAAGAAAAGTTAAAAAGAATGTTGTACATAAAATTGAAAAAAAATCAAGGAAAACTAGCCGAAAAGTTTCAGAGCGCCGAGAAATAAATAAAGGGAAAAATTCTACAAGAAAATCAAAATATAATAGAAAAGCAAATCACTAGAAAAAAACTGAACTATCAAAAAAAAAATTATTCTTTAAGTAACGAAATGCGATCGGTCAAGGTCGTAAGATAAACGTAGAAAAGCGAGTATCAAAGTAGAAGCTTTTGGTTAATGCCATTTTTTTTTCTGGTTTCTGGAAACAAATGGCAGTCGATTCCAAAAGACATCTTCTTTACCAAAATCTATTTATTTTTGTTTTTATCAGATGAATAGAAATGAATGGAAAACAAAATTTGACTTACGACAAAAGACGGTTGAATTTCGTAACAAATGATTTCAGTACTAGTTAGTAACAACTGGAAAAACAGAAACGGCCAAAAAACAAAAAAAAAACAACGTAACAAAAGTAGATCAATTATCACGACAAAAAATACCAAAAGACGATCGACTTCCAAGAATAATATAAGCAGTAACAAATCGTTATCAACAAAATCGCAATAAATCAGGAGAATAGAAATTAATGCAAAACAAAAGACGGTCGAATTACATAACAAATTATTTAGTTATTAATTGGGAAGAAAAACGACAAAAAACAAAAAACGACAAAAAACAAACGACTGCGACAAAGGCCCGACAATTTTTCTTTATAATTTGAAAAATAGTAGGCGATGAAAAACAATAGACGATCGATCGACTTTCAAGAATAAAGTAGTGAAAACGACAAACTGTCGCCAAACAAAAACGAAAGGTGTTTTTTTTTAATCAGTAAATTAAAAAAAAAAAACAAAAGACGATCGATTTTCAAAGATAAGAAAAACAAATAAAAATCCAACGGTAACAAAGTAGACCAATTATCAATTTTTTTTAATAATCTTAAAAATAGTAGGCGATGAAAAACAATAGACGATCGACTTCGAGAATAAGGTGGTGACAAACTGTCGTCAACCAAAACGAAACAAAAGTTTTTTTTTAAGTTAGAAAATTGAAAACAAAAGACGATTGAATTTCACAAGAATGATTTGGTTAATAATAATCAAGCCGATGAAAACAAAAGAAAAACAAGTCGATTTTTAAGATAAAAAGTGATTTTTTTTAATAACCGGAAAAATAGTAACCGATGAAAAACAAAAGACGATCGACTTTCAAGGATTAGAAAAAAAAAACAAATAAAAATCCAACGGTAACTGAAGCAGATAGTAGATCAATTATCGAGCTCATTTTTTTTTATAATCTTCAAAATAGTTGGCTATGAAAAACAATAGATGATCGACTTTCAAAAAATAAGGTGTGTGGTGACAAACTGTCGTCAAAGAAAACGACAAACTTTTTTTTTTAAGTCAGAAAATCGAAAACAAAAGACGGTCGGTCGAACTATCGTCAACAAAAACGAAAAAAAAATTGAAATAATACAAGCCGATGAAAACAAAAGAAAAACAACTCGATTTTTAAGACAAAAAGTGCATCTTTTATAATCGGAAAAATAGTAACCGATGAAAAACAAAAGACGATCGATTTTCAACGATTAAAAAAAATCAAAAAATCAATTATCACGACAATTTTTTTTAATAATCTTAAAAATAGTAGGCGATGAAAAACAATAGACGATCGACTTTCAAAAATAAGGTAGCGACAAACTATCGTCAACAAAAACGAAAATAAAATTTTTTTAGTCAGAAAATTGAAAACAAAAGACGGTTGAATTTCATTAGAATAATTCGGACAATAATAATTGAAATAATACAAGCCGATGAAAACAAAAGAAAAACAAGTCCAAGATAAAAAGTGCATTTTTTCTTATAACCGGAAAAATAGTAACCCATGAAAAACAGAAGACGATCGATTTTCAAGGATTAAAAAAAAAAGAAATAAAAATCCAACGATAACAAAAGTAGATCAATTATCTATCACCTTTTTTTTATAATCTTAAAAATAGTAAGCGATAAAAAACAATAGACGATCGACTTACAAAAACAAGGTATGTGGTGACAAACTGTCGTCAACGAAAACGAAAAACTTTCTTTTTAAGTCAGAGAAAATCTAAAACAAAAGACGGTTGAATTTCATGAGAATGGTTTGCTTGATAACAATCGAGATAACACAAGCCGATGAAAACAAAAGAAACACAACCAACTAAAATAAAATGAACAGTAACAAAAGTAGGCCGATTTTTAAGACAAAGGTGCATTTCTTTTATAATCGGAAAAATAGTAACCGATGAAAAACAAAAGACGATCGATTTTCATGGATAAAAAAACACGATTTTTTTAATAATGTTAGTAGTAGTAGGCGATGAAAAACACAACAACAAAGTTTCATAACAAATTAATGAAAAAAAAAGACGAACTGCAACATTTCTTTTTATAATATGAAAAGAACAATAGTAGGCGATGAAAAATAATAGACGATCGACTTTCAAGAATGACGGAGTGACAAACTGTCGTCAACAAAAACGATAAATTTTTTTTTTTTTGTCAGGAAATCGAAAACAAGAGACGGTAGAATTGTTATCAACAATATCACAATCAATTAGGAGAATAGAAATTGAATGAACAACAAAAGATATTCGAATTTTTTAACAAATTATTAATTGGGAAAAAACAAAAAAAAAATTAACTGTAACAAAGGTAGGTCGATTTTCACGACAATTTTGTTTTATAATCTTAAAAGTAGTAAGCGATGAATAACAATAGACGATCGACATTCAAGAATAAGGTTTGTAGTGACAAACTGTTGTCAAAAAAAAAAACGTAAAAGTTTCTTTTTCAGAAAATCGAAAACAAAAGACGGTTGAATTTCATAAGAATGATTTGGTTTATAAAAGTCGAGATAATAGAAGCCGACGAAAACAAAAGAAAAAGAAACAATTGAAATAAAACGAACATTAACATTAACATTAACAAAAGTAGGTCGATTTTTACGATTAAAGAAAGTAGGCAGATTTTTATGACAAAAAGTGCATTTGTTGATCGTCTTTTGTATTTCTCGTTTCATAAAAAAGAAAAAATCGGAAATCCTATCGTCTTTCTTTTCTGTTTTATTACGATTGCTTTTTGTTTTTGTTTTCCTTTAATGAAGAAAACAACGGAATTCCTTGCATAGTTTTTGTCTTGCGTTTGCAAAAGTAATGAACATCTTTTTTTTTAATATAAATTGCTGATCGTTTTTTGTTTTTCTCCGTCGATGAAAAAGAAGAAAGTCGAAATTCGATCGTCTTTTTCCCTGTTTTATTTCGATTGTTTTTTTGTTTTTTGTGTTTTTTTTTAACAAAGAAAACGTCGAAATTCGATGCTCAGTTTTTGTTTTGCGTTTGCAAAAGGAATGAATTGTTGATCGTCTTTTTTATTTCTCATTCGATGAAAAAGAAAAAATCGAAATTCGATCGTTTTGTTTTCTGTTTTATTACGATTGCTTTTTGCTTTTGTTTTCCTTTAATGAAGAAAACAAAGGAATTCGTTGCTCAGTTTTTGTTTTGCGTTTTGATCATCAGTTTTTCTGTCGTTTCAATTTGATGAAGAAAAAAGGTCACCAATTCGTTGCTCTAATTTTGATCGCCTTTTGTTTTTGTTTTAATTTGGTTCCTTTTTGTTTTTCTTTGATGAAAAAGAAAAAATCGAAATTCGATCGTCTTTTGTTTTGCACTCTCTAGAGTTCTACAGTTTTTTTTACATATACGTCCTTGAATTAAATAATGACAATTGAAAATCGATAACTTTGCCATACGAGAAGCAAAAGACTCTCGAGGATAACAATGTGAAGGCAACAACTTGATTCAGTAAAATTAAAAAAAAAAACTAGCGATATTCCATTAAATAAAAATAAATAAAAAACACTTGCAAAGGAATGATAAAATGAAAGTAGAAAAAAAAATAATTCTAATGAAAATCTTGGACGAAGAAATAATTAAAATTGAAAAAATAGAAGACGAACTAAACAAATGCGAAAATAACACGAAATAAAACGCTTCGATCTGATAATAAACAAAACACGTATGTGATTAGAAAATTTTTCTTTTTTCAAAACAAAAAAGAAAATTCGAGAAATTGATCGGCACTGGCAACACTGTATAAAATTGGAAAAGCAAAACAACAACAGAAAATTGAGGTTGCAAACAACAACGAATTTCTTTTCTTTTTAAATACCAAATCGCACTCGTAGACGGTAGCTTTTTTAACTTAAAAAAAAAATGAAGCGGCAAGCAATTTTTGTGCCAAATTTTTGCCTATCGAAAAAATCAATAAAATAGTCGCCAACATAGATTTCCCTTGGTTGTAAAAATGACGACCAAAAATTTTTGTCTTTTCCTTTTTTCTATAAGTAACTAGTATCTGATGCAGGGCTTATAGGGAATTAACTAGCGACATCTAGCGGATGAAATCTCTAACCAACGCACACGTACTACGTGTGCGTGTTGTAACATAATCAGTGACGTCAGAGTTTCATTTCAGAACCATTTTGAACGCTCATTTGTAATGTAATGATTTAATATATTTTTATAAGTGGTTAAAATAAACGCAATTGAAAATTGTATTGCGATGTTTCATTTCAAATCATCATAGATTTTCCATAAAAAAATAGTTCTTTTATTTTTTCTCTCCCGATTACCGTGGTGGAAAATTAATACTCGCAAAAGAGAGGCGTCAATACCACCACGGTGTGAAATTTTATTTTGCAAATTCAGCGTCGGCGGCGGCGAATCAAGAAAGGCAACGAATCGGCAATATCAATACAATCAATCGATACACGTATTCAAGATGCGAATTCGCTCGACTAGAAATATTTCAAAGGAAATCTGTTTCCTTGTGTGCGACGAGATGGGTACGTTATTAACTCACACAATTTTACACTTTTCGACCGACATTACCTGCACCACATGCGAATACTATTTGCTTTTTTTTATTACACGCAAAAATTCATTCAATTTTATATACGAGGATGCGTCAATAATTTTTTCCCTGGGCAATTCAAACCATCCACTGTTTTCAGCTCTTTTTTGTAATGCAGTGTTTTATTGAAAGTGACAAAAAGAAAATTTATAAACAAAAGACTACTTAAGAATTTGACGGTGTAACAATCGCTTTTACTGGAAGTAGGTAATCGTAATCGCAAGCAATTTTGTTGTAGTTGTCAGCTGTTTGAGGCAACGGGTATCTATCTATACTTCTTGTTCAGTGCTGGACGTTTCAATTAGTTCATAGAATTCTATCTACCGATACAGTTTATTATGATTATTTGATTTGTTAAATGAAAAATATTACACATAATAGACAAAAGTTTTCAAATTTCAGTTTTTTTGATCATTTAAAATAATTTATGACGTTAGTTTTTCCAAAATTTGCCGGTCCTGAGATAATACTTTTCGGTGAGAAGGGGGAAAAATAGAAATGACTGGAAAACAAAAATAGAAATGATTGGAAGAAAAAAATAGAAATGATTGGAAAACAAAAAACGGTTGGCTCTTATAAGAAATGATTTTGGAAAAATACAAATTAAAAACGAAAACACAAAAAATTAAGGCGGGTAATAAAAAAAAGAGACCTTTAGTAATCGGAAAGATAGAGGAAAAACAAAAGACGATCGTCTTCGAGCTTAAGCTAGATGAAAATTAAAACAAAATTAAATTAAATTAAAAATCGAAAAGCTAACAGACAACGAAAAACTAACAAACGAAAAACAAAAGACGATCGGTTTTTGAGGTTAAGCTAGATAGAAATTAAAACAAAAGACGATTTAAAAAAAGATAAAAATCGAAAGCTAACAGACGAAAAACAAAGACGATCGGCTTTTGAGGTTAAGCTAGATCAAAATTAAAACAAAAGACCGATTTAAGAAAAAATAAAAATCGAAAAGCTAACAGACGAAAAACAAAAGACGATCGGCTTTCGAGGTTAAGCTAGATGGAAATTAAAACAAAAGAAAAAAGAAGTTGGCTGATTTTAATGACAAAAAAAAATTAAAAATCGAAAAACTAACAGACGACGAAAAACTAACAAACGAAAAACAAAAGATGATCGGCTTTTGAGGTTAAGCTAGATGAAAATTAAAACAAAATACCGATAAAAAAAATAAAAAATCGAAAAGCTGACAGACGAAAAACAAAAGACGATAGGCTTTTGAGGTTAAGCTAGATGTAAATTAAAACAAAAGAAAAAAGAAGTTGGCCGATTTAAAACAAAAAATAAAAATCGAAAAACTAACAACAGACGAAAAACAAAAGACGATCGGCTTTTGAGGTTAAGCTAGATGGAAATTAAAACAAAAGAAAAAAGAAGTTGGCCGATTTTAATGACAAAAAAAAAATAAAAATCGAAAAACTAACAGACAACGAAAAGCAAAAGACGATCGACTTGCAAGTTACAAATTAACACAAAAGAAAAGAGAAGAAGTTGGCCGATTTTAAAGACAAAATAAAATAAAAAATCGAAAAAAGTCAAAAACAAAAGACGATCGATTGATGTGGAAATCAAATAAAAAAAAGAGAGCAAGTTGGCCGATTTTTGTGAAAAGTAATTTCAAAAATTAGAGAAACAGTAACCGACAAAAAGCAAAAACAATCGCATTTTGAGGATAAGCTTCAAATTGAAACAAATGGAAAAAGAAGTTGGCAGATTTAAACAAAAAATTAAAAATCGAAAAACTAACAGACGAAAAACGAAAGATGATCGCCTTTCGAGGTTAAGCTAAATGGAAACTAAAACAAAAAAAAATAGTTGGTCGATTTTAATAACAAAAAAAAAATTAAAAATCTAAAAAGAATAGCAGCCGACGAAAAACAAAAGACGATCGACTTTTAAGAATAAAGCAGATAGAAATTAAACAAATGAAAAGAGAAATCGAGGAAGTTGGCCGATCTTCGCGACAAAAAGTAATTTAAAACACCGCAGACGAGAAACAAAAGACGATCGACTCTCAATGATGATTTAGCTATGAATTTAAAGAAAAGAGAAAATAAATTGAAGTTAGTCGATTTTCACGACAAAAGACATTTTATTCGGAAAAATTGTAGCCAACAAAATATAAAAGACGATCGATCTACTTTCGAGGTCAAGGTGATTGGAAATTGGAGTTGCCGGCTTTAATGACAAAAAGATTTTAAAATTGAAAAAAGAAACACCAGTCGACGAAAAAAAGAGACGATCGACTTTTAGGGCTGTTAGATAGAAATTAAAGCAAAAGAAAGAAGGAGTTGGGAAGTTTTTTTAAAAAAACATCGGAGAAACAGCAGCCGACGAAAAACAAAAGACGATCGCCCAGCAGAGATAAGTTAGAAATTAAAACGAAAGACTAAAGAAGTTGAAGAAGTTGGCCGGTTTTAATGACAAAAAAAAAATTAAAAATCGAAAAGAAATTGTGAAAAACAAAACACGATCGGATAATTTAGTTACAAATTAAAAGAAAAGAGAAAATAAATGGAAGAAGTTGGTTGACTTTCGACGATTTTGTAATAATTGGAAAAATAGCGGCGATGAAGGAAAAACAAAAGACGATCGCGATCAGCTTACGACGACGATTAATATTCGAAATAAATAGGAACCTACAAAAAACAAACGACGACTGACTACTAACGTTAAGGTGGCTAGACTAGAGCAATTAAAACAAAAGACAGTCGACTTTCATGACAAACGATTTTTGGAATACGTAATCTGGAAAATAGAAATCGATGGCAAACAAAAAAAAAAATAAACAAAACTCGTTTGCATTTCACGACAGAGAAACAATACGATAAAACAAAAGAATATATAAAGAAAAAAGTAGTTAAAAATGGAAAGAAAACTAATCACAAAATACTTCAATTTTCGATTTCTTATTATAATCACCTGACGTTTGCTGTTATTCGTCATCGTGACATAATTTGTTGGTTACAATGTGTGAGCACTCACGTTTCTCGATGTCTGTCATTCTGACGTTTCTTACGTCTGTTATTTTGACATTATCAATTTGACCTTTCTCGACATCTGTCATTCTGACATTTCTTACGTCTGACATTTTGACGTTTCGTGACGTTTATCTCCTTGACTTCTATCACCTTGACGTTTGCTACTAGTTGTCATGATTTGTTGGCATGCGAGTCCCACGTTTCTCAACGTCTGTCATTCTGACGTTTTTACGTCTGTTATTTTGACGTTTGTCAATTTGACGTTTCTCAACGTCTTTCTTTCTGACGTTTCTTACGTCTGTCATTTTGACGTTTCGTGACGTTTGTCACCTTGACGTTTGCTATTATTTGTCATCATGACATGATTTGTTGGCATGTGAGCCCCCACGTTTCTCAACGTCTGTCATTCTGACGTTTTTACGTCTGTTATTTTGACGTTTGTCAATTTGACGTTTCTCAACGTCTCTCATTCTGACGTTTCTTGATGTCCGTTATTTTGATATTTGGCAAATTGATGTTTCTTGACCTCTGTCACCTTGACGTTTGTTGTTATTTGTCATCGTGTCATGATTTGTTGGTCGTTAAGCAACATGTGAGCCCCCATGTTTCTCGACGTCTGTCATTCTGACGTTTTTTGACGACTGTCACCTTGACGTTTGCTGTTACTTGTCATCGTGACATGATTTGTTGGTCACTAAGCAACGTGTGAGTTTCCACGTTTCACGACGTCTATCGACGTCTGTTATTCTGACGTTTCTTGCGTCTGTTATTTTGACGTTTCTCGACGTCAGTTATTTTGAAATCAGAATAAAAAACAAGAAAGAAACAACAAAAAATGGGAAAAAAATTAATACTTAAAAGCGAAATAAAAATATCGAAAAACGTCTCGTCAAAAAAGAAAATTAAATTCTACTGTATTAAGAAATTGAACAATAAAAAGAAAGAAAGAAATAAAAACAAAAGACGAACGACGTTCAACGATACGATAGTTACCCGTAAAAATTAAAGTGAAAGAGTAAATGAAAGAGAAGCTTGTAAGTGACGAAGAAGCAAAAACAAAACAAAATTAACCTCAAAATGTCAATTAATATGTCAATTAGAACAGAATAAATAAAAAGAACAAAAAGCGATTGCATGGAAAAAAACAATTGAGTTCAACTACATTAAAAAATTGAATAGTAGGCACTAAGAAAAACAAAAGACGATCGACTTTTCAAGGTACGATAGAAATTAAAGTGAAAAAGTAAACCAATGAGAATCTTTTGACAGAAGAACAAGCAGAAAACACTTAACCTAAAAATACTTTAAATGTCAATTACGACAAACAAAAAGTGAAATAAAAGGAAGAATTCGACGACTCCCAATTTCGATTTTTGATTTAATTAGAAAAAAGTTGAAAGTGGCCAAGCTGAAAAACAAAAACGAACTCGGTGAGATAGGAAAGAACGAAAAAATGGAAAAAAGAATTCAATTTTTAAAACGATAAATAACAAATTTCAACAGAGTTAAGAAATTGTAAAATAAAAAATAATGGAAAACAAAATGAAAGAAGCTACAGCTCATTAAAAATTAAAATGAAACACCCAAAAAAAAAATCCAAGTAAATAAACCTGAATTGATCGCACAGTTAATACGGAAACGTTTATTGCACAAACAAACCAATTTCTCAGGTGAACGAAGCAATTACTAAAACAGATCGCTTAGAAACACTAATTAGGAAACTTTCCGGAGGAACATAATGCATTGGTATAGTTACTTTAACTGCGGGAACCTGCAGCTAATTGTAAAACTAAACCATCCATTTTATGGCCGGCGATAGCTAAAATATCTGTTTTTGTTCCGTCTATGAAGTTCACTCACTGAAACTGGGATAACTTGGTAATCCAGTCAAAAAGTATATATACAGCGTGTCTCAAAACGTATGTCTGTAATTAAAACTGTAGATATCTCGTTATAAAAGAGATTGATTCTCCAAATCTGAATGGTATTGCTCAAAAATGAAAAACTGACCTAGCACAAGCACGTGCAGTTCCTTTGTTATGAAAACTCTGCTTACTTTATGACTTGCTGAGGCAAGTCCACTTTCAATAAAAAGCAAAAACTGCAATAAATTTTTTATTTACGTTTGAAAGAACTAGGTCAACGTCTCAGATGCCGACATAATCAACACACTTAGTCATAATTTGTATTTTAAACAAAAACTTTTAACTTATTTAATTCAAAAGTTTGTAGTTTATTTTGTTCATGTCACGGTGTTTGTGCAGTTTATGAAAAAATAAATTGCAGCTTTCTTAAGGAAGTAGGTACAATATGACAAGCATTCTTGTATTAAATGAAATTTAACAGATCGTAATTTAAGAATTGAAACTGAACGTTTACCGTTAGCAATATGCGAAATAAAAAAATGTACAGTTTAGCACAAAATGCATATCAGGCGTGTTGTCATACCTGTGCATTCATTATGATCTTAGAATTTCACTTCTTGTTCTTGGTAGTGATATTTATAATTACAATAAATGTTCAAAATGTTGTCCTGCGGTATTAACACGTCGTATTCAGTTATTTGTTATTATTGGAAAATTATTTCGAAATTATGCACACAGATATTTGCACGAATTAAACTAACACAAAACAAACTACACACTACGTAAATTTGATAAATAATACTAAGCCTATTAATATTTTTAAAAATTTATTTTAACCTCAGTACTTTTATGAATTACAAACGCACTCTCTCGGACTGAATTTTCTCAAAAACTATTACTCAGCATTTCGTCTTTCTTTCTAACCCTCTCCCTAATGTAAGCATCTGTGAATTTATGACAACGTGATAATAATAACAAAAACAAACAATGAAGTACGAGGAACGAAACTGAGCCATCTGAATTTTATTTTATGACAGTGCAATTGTTATCAATAAATCGCCAAGGCGAATGTAAGTGAAAATTCCGAATTATTTTAAACCAGAATCAAATTTTCATCACGAAAACTAATTGGCCAGTTGTTTCTTGGATTTAATTAATATTTATCAACATTTTTAGTAAACATTTATTTTCGTCTTTTTAATGAACATAAACATAACATTTTACAGTTTACAGAGTTAAGGTCAATGTACTGTCATGAAAATGAAACAAATAAAACTGAAGCGCACAATTGTGCTACTATCTGTGGTTTCAATTAAACATAGATATAGGTTTGAGACATCCAGTATATTTTACGTGTGTTTAAATGTCATTTAAATGACTTATTTAAGAAAATTAATTAAAAACTATTATTCCTGTCTCTAGTAATCATATTACTTGTTTTTTTATACTTAGCATCGAGTTGTATTTCTTTTAAAAATAGAAACAAAAAGTCCGGAAAGAGAATATGTCGCGGATTTGAGAATGATGTATGATGTCCTTTTGACTACAGAAAAAAAAGTTTGTTTCTGTTAAGTAAAAATAAACTCGGCTTTCGTCTACTGTGTCTACTATCTAATTTATTTATTTTTCTATTTTTTTTGTTACTGTTTGATCAAAACGTCTGACGTACGATGACGTTGAAATATGTTATTCCGATCTCTAGTAGTAAGTTATATACGTCACTCCAAGAAAGGGAGTACTCTTCATTTAACGCAGGGATGACTTGATCAATCAGAACTCAGTTATTGATTTTCGAATAGACAAAAATAATTAATGAAAAATTATCCTCAAAACGACGATACATTCCTGGTTAAGAAAGAATATTAGATGAATGAAATAAATGCAGTCATAAAATGGTTTTATAATATTATGATTTTTGCGGCACTGCGGCGGTGTCGAACGTAAATTTGACCTTTAAACGGAATTGACGTGATCACAAAACTCGCACATAAATCACTGCAATACGTGCCCGCCATAAACATTTCATTGTATTTTAATCAGTAGGTTTTCATTCAATGTTTCACAAAAAAAGGAAAACAAAACACGATCAATTTCGCAAGGAATTATGAAATTTTTTCAAAAGAATGAGAAACAAAACACCATCACATTTACTGCAAGCTTTATTCGCTTTTAAAAAGTGAGAACTAATGAAATTTGATTAGCTTTTGCTTTTATTTTTCGAGATCGAAACAAAACATACAAATGACGATCGATTGGGTAATATCATTCTTTCTAAAAAAAAAAAAAAAATAGAAAGAAAATCCAACGGAAATCATTATGTCTTGGTAGGTACTGTAATAAGAAAAAAAAGAACCACGGTCGATTCTCTTTTGCAAAGAAAGAAAACAAAAAAACAAAAGAAACAAAAGATGATCAATTGTGTATGTAAATATCTTTTGTTCTTTTAAAGAAACAGAAACAAAATACTACAGAAATTATTATGTCTTGGATGTTAAAAAAAAAAAAGAAAGACGTCCAATGGTTTTTTCATGTTTCTTTTCGTTCACAAAAACAAAAGAAATAAAAGACGATCGATTGTGTAGGTTCATATTTTCTCAAAAAAAAAAAGGCAGAAACAAATTATGTATTACAGAAATTATGTGCGTTAATAAAAAAAAAAGAAACGATGGTCGATTGTCCTCTTTTAATTGGTAAAAACGAAAGAAACAAAGGACGATCGACTGTGTAATAAATCATCAAGAAAATAAGAAAAAAAAGTAGAAACAAAATACTACATATTTCTATTCGTTCGCAAAAGCGAAAGAAACAAAAGACGATCGATTGTGTAATATAAATGATTTTTTCTCAAAAAAAAAAAAAATAGAAACAAAATACTACGAAAATGATTATGTCTTGGGACGTTAATAAGAAAAAAAGAATGACGGTCGATTGTCTTTTGTATCTTTCTATTCATTCTCAAAAAGAAAGCAACAAAAGACGATCGATTGTGTAGGTAAATATATTTTTTTCTCAAAAAAAAGAAATAGAAACGAAATACTAGAAAAACTGTAATAATGGTAATTTGTTTTTGCATCTTTCTTTTCGTTCACAAAAGCAAAAAAGTCTTCTTCTTACGCGCAAATCCGATTCATTACAAGAAATCCTGCAACAATACGTAGTAATATTACCTACATCAATAGACATAATGGGATTCCCCACGTATAAGTATAAATTTCGTTCGGACCTCCAGGGGGCGTACCTGCGTCGAAGACACTGTTATTCCGGATTAATGTCTCGGAAGTAAGTCAGTCCGGGGAAGGGAAACGAATTCTGGAAAAGATGTGCGGCCGTATGTTAAGCAACAGGTCCCCCCCTTTTCTGATCCTGTCAATTACCGAGGGAAAAAGCAGCCAGCGATCGGATTTCTGCGCATTCCATTTCGATTTCGTTTTTTTCTTTAACGAGCTATCGCCCATCTCGGTAGTTTCCTTCCGCAGAGAGTACTCAGATTATAAACCGAAAAGAGAAAAATAATTTAGCCATTTATTACAAACGCTGGATGGAAATGTACACTGAGAATCAAAAGTAATGTCTCCCCTTTAACCGTTAAATTACGACCTAATCTTTTCCACCCCTATGACACGAGCAAGCAAGTAAGCAAACGCGAAAGAAAAACAGGAAATAAAATATTCAACACGTGTTCATTTACCTTTCAGATCACGACTTAAAATTTTAAGACTTTACTTTTAACGCACAGTGTACTTACATAGGGTGGGCAATTTGACTCGGCAAAAATAAAATAAAATCAAATAAAAAAAGAAGCGTCATGTTTGTACTTTTCCTCACAGGTGTTTTTAAGTATTTTAATACTTTTTCACACTTTGAATACTTTTTCAAAATTATTCGTTATGGAACGTTTTCCTTTGTCAATGCGTAGGTTCCAAAACGTTGCCAAATGTTCTATACAAGGTTGTATATTTTTGCGTGAGGAACAAAAATAAAACGCAGAGAATAAAAAAAAAGTTTGACTTTCAAATGACCTTGACTCATTTTCGAAAATAAAACGAAAATAATGCAACTTTCTTTCCCCCTTAAAAAGTCAATCAACTTTCACTTGAGATATTTCGACAGACCCACCCCAAATACTACGGTGAAAAAGTTAGAAGAAACAAAAGAATTAAAATACGATCTGCAAAATATGAAAGAAGGTACAAATCGCGAATGGAGGAGTTATTAACCACAGCAAAAATAAATGAAAAGAAAACAAGGAACGAGAAATATAATTCGAACAATTTTGTTTGTAATAGTTCAGCGCCATCTATCAGCAACATAAACGAACTATAGCTGATGTTAACACTATTGCGTTCAATCAATGGAAAAAATTCTCGATTTTCACTTTTCTATAAAACAGCAAAAAATGAAGTTTGCTATTTTTAATCAATTAGCGCCATCTCTTGGCATGGCTGAGTATTAAACCATTTATTTTCCTCTTCTTTTTCTTTGAAAATCGAACTGCCTACTTTTTCTATTGACTCGGTTGTAGAAAAATTCCAACTTCTACAATTATTCTCCACAAGACAATGAAAGCCACAGTTTCCTTCTTTCTAATTCAGCGCCATCTCTTAGTAAATCCACGTATGACACGAACCTTTCTTATTTACTTCCTGGATTTAAAATGTCTTAGATTCGATTTTACAAATTCTGATAAATGGAGATGAAATTTGTTTTTTTTTTTGTAACTCAGAGGCATCTCTCAGCTTTTGTTTTGTTTGCCGCCATCTCTCTGTGGGGCCAGGTATTAAGCGGGTTCCTTAGATCAAAAATTTCTTCCACTTGAAGCATGAAGATTCGATTTCCACAATGCTAATGAACGGAGACAGAATTTGCTTTCTTCGTAATTCAGTGCCATTTGCTGTCACCTTTTTGTTTATAGCAGTTCAGCGCCATCTCTCAGCAGAAGTGATTTCTTACTTATTTCTTCTGAAGACGAAATATAGCTGCTGTTCACCTTTTTCATTCAATCAAGTGAAAAAGTCTCGATTTTCATTCTTCTGTAAGTTAGCAAAAAATAAAGTTTGCTATTTTTAATCAATCAGCGCCATCTCTTGGCATGGCCGAGTATTAAATCATTTCTTTTCCTCCTCCTTTTCTTTTTTGGAAATCGAACTGCCTACTTTCTCTATTGACTCAGTTGTAGAGAAATTCCAACTTTTACAATTATTCTCCATAAAACAATGAAAGCCACAGTTCTTTCTAATTCAGCGCCATCTCTTAGTAAAACCACGTATGACACGAACCTTTCTTATTTACTTCCTGGATTTAAAATGTCTTAGATTCGATTTTACAAATTCTGATAAATGGAGATGAAATTTGTTTTTTTTTTTTGTAATTCAGAGGCATCTCTCAGCTTTTTTTTCGTTTGGCGCCATCTCTCAGAGGCACCAAGTATTAAATGAATGGATTCCTTAGATCAAAAATTTCTTCTACTTGAAGCGTAAAGATTCGCTGCCCACAATGCTAATGAACGGACATAGAATTTGCTTTCTTTGTAAGTCAGTGCCATTTGCTGTCGCATTTTTGTTTATAGTAGTTCAGCGCCATCTCTCAGCAGAAATGATTTCTTACTGATTTCTTTTGAAAACGAAATATAACTGATATTTAGCTTTTTCATTCAATCAACTGAAAAAGTCTCGATTTTCACTCTTCTAGTAAAAGGCAGTAAAAGATGAAGTTTGCTGTTTTTAGTCATTTAGCGCCATCTCTTAGCATGGCCGAGTGTTAAACCATTTCTTCTTTTTCGTCTCTTTTTCTTTGGAAATCGAAACGTCTACTTTTTCCAAAATGCCAATTTTTATTCCAAAGCAATTGGTATAAAGTTATAGGTTTGGAAAACGTCAATACAGAAAAAACAGCAACAATTTTTTTTATTTCAGCACCATCTCTCCACAGAATCGAGTATTAAATGAATTTTTCTTATTTTTCCGCAAAGTTAAAAAAAAAACACTTTGATTTTTTTTTAAGTAATTACTCGAAAAAAGGCTTCAGCTTCCACAATTCTAATGAACAGAGATGGATTTAACTTTTTTTTAAATACAATCCAGCGCCATCTCTGGTCAGATTGCGTATTAAAATTACTTTTTCTCTAAAAACATCATTAAAATGCTCTTAATTTTTATCGATTGAAATTTTTTCTTTGTTTTTGACGTTTTTCTTTTTGAATAACATAACATAAAAATCAGGATTGGATTTAGGTTGCTAGATCAAGAATTTGGTATTAATTACAGTGCCCCTTAATTTTTTCCCTACATTCAATTAACAAATTATGTAAACCTGTCTTTCCATCTATTTGTCTCTCTTTAATTCGTCATCGAAACAAAAAAGAAAACAAACATTGCAAAACGCAGATATGCACTCGGGAGGTAATTTTTCTCGCGATCAAAAGATAATATTAATTCGCTGACATCCCGAGGGCCTTACGCCAATACTGCACTCTGATATTCTCTGTGAACTCATCCGCGACACTGTCGCGTTATTGTGTAGCCAAAGTCAACAGATCCGGGCGATTAGTGTTCGGTCGTAATATTAAATATTGATTGTCGGCGGCTTATTTGCTTAACAATCCCCCGTTTCGGGGGGGATTTGCAATCGTGTTATTATCGTTATTCCCGATAATGTTTCGGCGGAGCCGCCTTAATAGAATCTCGGCGTTAAGCGGATGCTGTGCGGAAAGTGAATGAAATTGCTTTCGACGTTGAGACGGCTCTGGAAATTTCCTATCAAAATGTATTCAAACTAGTAATTATTAAATATTATAGCGCGACAAATAATACTGTGCGCTGAAAAGTGTGTCCTTGAAAGATTCCCAAAAAGACCAACAACAGTTTTTCCGTATGACTTGCACTAAATTGCGAATTTCATAGCACTCCGAGAGTATCTCCATTCGCATGTTATTAGATAAAGTTAAAACAAGATGGAGATACTCTCTAAGTGCTCGAGAGCAGTTAGCCAAAAACGTCATTGTGAATCATCTTTCAAAATTTTGTTACATTTATTCGCTGCCTTATAAAAAAAAAAAATTGTCAAAGTCGAACAAAAAGTTCCGATCATTTGAATGCGAGAGAGTTACCGCGTTGTGAGTGCGTTTTCGGAAAGAAAGGAAAAATAAATAAGTTTAATACTCGGTTCTGTCGATAGGTGGCGCTGAATTGTCACAGAGAAACCTTTAACACTCGAGAATTTTCTTCAATCGATCAATTGGAAGAAATTCGTCTCGTTTTAATCTTGGAAAAAAATAGAATTTACATAATTCTGAATTAAAGAAAAAACTTTAGTGCTCGGCTCTGGCGCTAGATGGCACTGAATTACAGAAAAACCTTTAACATTCGGTTAAAGCTCAATAGGTGGCCCTGAATTACAGATAAATTTGATATTAGGCGCCGAATTACAGAGAAACGCTTAGTATTAGATTCTCTCAACAGATGGCGCTGAATTACAGAAAAATCAAACGTTGATTACTATTCATCAAATTCGTGAAATTTTTTTCAACATATCAAACAGAAGAACATCAACGACGTTGTCTTAATCTTGCAGAAAAATAGGAATAATTTATTTAATTATCGCAGAATTAAGAATAAAACTTCAATGCTCGGCTCTGGCGGTAGGTGGCGTTGAATTACAGGAAACCTTTAATATTTGGTTCTACAGATGGCGCTGAGTAAAACTTCGATGCTCGACTCTGGCGGTAGATGGCGTTGAATTACAGAAAACCTTTAATATTTGGTTCTACAGATGGCGCTGAGTAAAACTTCAATGCTCGGCTCTGGCGGTAGATGGCGTTGAATTACAGGAAACCTTTTATTTGGTTCTACCGATGGCGCTGAATTACAGAGAAAATTTTAATGCTCGATTCTGACGATAGATGGCGCTGAATTACAGAAAAGTCTTTAACATTCTGTTTTATCAACAGATGGCGTTGAATTACAGAAAAACTTTTAATATTAGGTTTTGTTGATAGGTGGTGCTGAATTGCAGACTAATCAAACATTCACCTATGTTCGTTAAATTCGTGGGAATTTTCGATCGAATGGAAGAAAAAAAAACATTGTCTTAATCTTGAAAAATATAGAAAAAAAATACATTCAATATTAAGTTCTGTCGATAGATGGCGCTGAATTACAGAACACAATCAATCACATCTGTTCATCAAATTCGTGGCGATAGGTTGCACTGAATTACAGGTTCTGCCGATGGGTGGCGTGTAGTTGTGCCGACGGCGCTAAATTATAAAAAAAAAACTTTAGCGCTCGACTCTGGCGATAGATGGCGCTGAATTACAGGAAACGTTTAATATTTGTTTCTACCGTTGGCGCTGAATTACAGAGAAAACTTTAATGCTCGATTCTGACATTAGATGGTGCTGAATTACAAAAAAATCGATAATACTTGGTTTTGATGATAGATGGCGCTTAATTACGGAAAAACTTTTAATATTAGGTTTTGTTGAGAGATGGTGCAATTCACATTTTTTCTTTTTTTTTTTGGGAATACGAAAAACGCCCTCTTTTGGCAGTTATGAAAATTATTTATTCGAAAAGTAAAAAAAAAGAAATTGTTGACAGATAGTGCAAATCACATTTTTTTACTGATCGAAAAATCTAGCTTCTTTTTTTTGGGAATACGAAATACGCCCTCTTTTGGCAATATATGAAAATTATTTATTCGGAAAGTAAAAAAAAAAGAAATCACAAAAGTCCCTGTATATCGCAGCTAATATTTTGTACATTCAATATTCAGTTTTGTCGATAGATGGCGCTGAATTACAGAAAACAATCAATCACATCTATTCATCAAATTCGTGGCGATAGGTTGCACTGAATTACAAGTTCTGCCGATAGGTGGCGTTTAGTTGTGCCGATGGCGCTAAATTATTATAAAAAAAAACTTTAGCGCTCGACTCTTGCGATAGATGGCGCTGAATTACAGGAAACCTTTAATATTTATTTCTACCGATGGCGCTGAATTACAGAGAAAACTTTAATGCTCGATTCTGACATTAGATGGTGCTGAATTACAGAAAAATCGATAATACTTGGTTTTGATGATAGATGGCGTTGAATTATAGAAAAACTTCTAAGATTAGGTTTTGTTGATACATGGAGCAACTCACATTTTTTTATTGGCCGAAAAATTTAGCTGCTTTTTTTGGGAATACGAAATACATCCTCTTTTGGCATGTTATGAAAATTGTTTATTCGGAAAGTAAAAAAAAAAAAGAAATCACAAAAGTCCCTGTACGTCGCAGCTAATATTTTGCCTGTCTTACTTTATGTCTTCGATGTTCGTTTGTTTTCGTAATAGTAATGACGTCACGTGTCTTTTTTATATTTAAGAATAGCAACTAACATTTTTTTTACTGACCAAAAAAATTTAACTTTTTTTTGGGGAATGCAAAGTGTCATCTCTTGGCTATTTATTCGGAATTAATTAAAATAATTATTTTTCTGTGGAACTTCGTTTTCGATGTTCATTTGTTTTCGTAAAAGTCATGACGTCATGTGTTTCTTTTTTATATTTAAGTATAGCAATTGACATTTTTTACTGATCGAGAAATATCACTTCTTTTTTGGAAATACGAAGTGCGCCCTCTCTTGACACGTCACGAAAATTATTTGTTCGAAATTAATTAAAATAATTGTTTTTGTGTGCAATTTGTATTTGCAATGTTCGCTTGTTTTGGTAACAGCATTGACGTCACGTGTTTCTTTTTTATGTTTAAATACAGCGACTCACATTTTTTACAAACTGAAAAATCTGCCTTGTTTTTTTTTTTCGAATACAAAGTGCGCCCTCTCTCGGCACGTTAAGAAAATTATTTGTTCGGAATGTTAAAAAAAAAAATTACATAAAGGAATCATAAAAGTGCCCGTATATCGTAGCGAATAATTGTTTCATGTAACGGTTTTTTCGATGTTCATTTGTTTTCTTAATAGTAATGACGTCATGTGCATTTCTTTTTTATTTAACTATAGCAACACATATTCTTTACCGACCAAAAGATGTCACTTTTCTTTTGAGAATACAAAGTGCGCCCTCTCTTGGCATGTTATGAAAATTATTTGTTCGGAACGAAATCACAGAAGTCCCTGTATACCGCAGTTAATATTTTTTGTCTAACTTTGTATTTTTAATGTTCACAGTTTTTAGAAAAACTGAAAAACCTCATTTCTTTTTTTGGTGTCACAAAGTACGCCATCTCTTGGCATGTTAAGAAAATTTATGAAAATTATTCGTTCGAAATTAATTAAAATAATTATAAAAAGAAATCACAAAAGTCCCTATATGTATATCGCAGCTAATTTTTTTTTTTTTGGTGTAACTGCGTTTTTGATATTCGTTTGTTTTCGTATAGTAATGACGTCACTTATATATATTTTTTTAGTGTTTACAACAACTCACATTTTTTTTTAAATAATAATGAAAAATCCTATTTTTTGGGGAATACAAAACGCGCCCTCTCTTGACATGTTATGAAAATTTGTTCTTCAGAAGTAATTAAAATAATTGTTTTTCTGTACAACTTTGTATTTTCGACGTTCTCGTTTGTTTTCGTAATAGTAATGACGTCACTTTTATGTTTTTTTTAATGCTTACAATAACTCACATTTTTTAATAAGACTGAAAAACCTTATTTTTTTTGGGGGGGAATACAAAACGCGCCATCTCTTGACGTGTTATTAAAATTATTTGTTACAGTGGTACAGGTGTTCCGGAAATAAGATACACACTGAACTTTACAATTTACCAGATTAAAAAAAAATTCTGGATTATGAATTTGATTTCAATTACGAAAAAACAGATTTCAGGGCAGTCGTACCAATTTATACATAAAAGAAAAATCGAAAATGCTTTTTCCCAACGTTTCTTTGCTCGGTTGCTATGGCGACATGGACTGTTGAAAGTAACTTTGGCTTAATATAAAGAAATGATTCGAAGTGAATTAATTTTATCGATTATGAGGGTCGGCTCTTACATGTATGAAAAGGCCAATTCCAACAATAAGCAATTGTTTTCAAAGATAAGAAGACCTCGTGATTAATGTCCCGAGGGGTTGGTAAAAAAAAATAATTGAAATAAAATATTCATATACAGGGTGGTCTGCTGATGTGTTTATGTCATGAGAGCCGCACATAAAAAAAAATTAAGATAATTTACACACGTCATCGTTTTTTTCACGCATGCAAGCACTAAACCGGCCAATCCCTTGCATGCATGTGCAGCTTTCTTCGGCGTGCGTCGTCGCCGTCGTTGAGCAAAATTTATCTGATCTGAAGCTCCGAAAATAAACTCTATTCAATTACACGACTACTTTCGCACACAATGTGATATCGAGCAATCCGTTCGAGGTGTACTGAAACACGTAATTTGAATTTCAGAATACGCACCCTGCAAGGGGCGGCGACGCGGCTGCGTCACCGACAGACGAGCGTCAGTACTGACCGTGGCGTCGGGACGTGCTCACGTACCCCCAACCCGACGGTGAAAGCTGAAGGAAAACGTGCGCGTTTTTCCTCGCCCGCAATACGCGTTCTTCTATTTTTTTTTCGTTTTTTGTTTTTATTTTCTTTTGTAAATTAATTGAACGCCATCGGATGTGTGAAGTTTTCAAGAAAATTGAACGATGCTCGCCGATAACACTTAAAAATTCTGTGGCGCCCCTAATTACCGGCACGGCCCAAGAAATTCCACGGAAAGGAGAGACATATCACGCGAGAAAGGTACACGAGTTATTTATTTAAAAACAGAGGAGCAATTGCGAGTTTAATTGTCTGATGGCGTGCTTTGTGTTTAATATTGTTTATATCTAAAAAAAAAAAAAACGTTCGCCCGGATGATGGATGAACTCGTCAGTAGGTAATGAGCGAAACGTTGCCGATCAATTATTATGCATGTAGATTACGCGCGCGCTTATAGAATCTAAAAGAAGATAAAAATAATTTTGTTACATTTTATATGTGAATAAACCGAAAGTACTGTCTGACGGTGTGCTTTGTCTAATACATATTATTTATTAAAAAGAAACCTTCGCCCTGATGATGGATGAACTCGTCAGCAATGAGCGAAACGTCGCCGGTCAATAGTTACGTAGATTACGAGCGCGTCTATAAAATCTAAAATAAGACAGAAATAATTTTGCTACATTTTATATGCATCTACTGTCCACCTTTTTTTGGCCACGACAGTAGATTTAAGAAAACTAAAACTTTTGCTGGGTGGCTGTAAAGCTGACGGATAACACACAATATTTAATAAAAGTTAGTCATTACCTGATTGAAAATAAAGTTTTTGTTTGATCTATTGATCCATTACATTCCTTTAATTACAAATAAACCAAAGAAAAGCTGCATATCTCTTACAATCAAATAATTACTAGCTCTGTCACGAAACGTTAGAGTCACCCAACAAAATTTTCTACATTTTTGAATCACGTCGAAAAAGTGTCTATTTTTTTTTTGGCGCAATTGTACATAATCAATCTGAAAGTACTGACGAATTTTAATAATCTGGATGCGTGTGCTTTTTTTTTAATATTGTTAAGTTATTAAAAAGAAAGTTCGCCCTGATGATGAATGAACTCATAATGAACGAAACGTCATCGATCAATTGCTAGATTACGAACTCGTTTATAATTTTTTTTTTAAAAGTACATGTGTTAATGGAAACTTGTTTTAGCGAAATATTAATGAAAACTTTCGATGTTAGCAACGGGTTTCAAAATAATCATTTTTTGAAAAAAAATTCTTCTTGAATTGTAAAAAATTGAAAATTTCCTTCAACCGATTAAATAGAAAAAGGAGAACATTTCCATTTCTGAGAATTAGATAAAAGAGATTTTTTTAATACACGATTCTGTCAATAGATGGCGCTGAAATACAAAGATCTTAATACTCGGTTCTGCCGATAGATGGCGATCGGTTCTCAATTACCGATGGCGCTGAATTACAGAAAAAGAAAACTTTAATACTCGGCCCTGGCGATAAATGCTGCTGAATTAGAGAAATACCTTCAATATTCGGTTCTGTCAATAGATGGAGCTGAAATACAGAAAACTTTAATACTCGACTCTGATGATAGATGGCGTTGAATTACAGTAAACGTTTTAATATTAGATTCTGTCAACAAATGGAGATGTTCTTCAAATTCGTAGAAGTCGAGAATTTTTTACAATCGATCAAATGAAAGTGAGTCAGCGTCATCGTCTTAACCTTGCAAAAAATGGGAATAATTCATTTAATACTGAAATACAGAAAAACACTTTAATGCTCAGACCTGGCGATAGATGGCACTGAAATGCAGAAAAACTTTAAAGCTCCTTTCTGATGATACATCAATATTCGGTTCCGTCGTCGGGGGGCACTTAATTACAGAAAAAACTTAAATGCGTGACTCTGGCGATGGATGTCAAAAGGTGGGCTTGAATTACAGAAGAAAGATTTAATACTCGGCTCTGACGATAGATGGCGCTGAGTTATAGAAAAACTTTTAACATTCGGTTCTGTCAAAAGGTTGCGATGAATGACGCAAAAAAGACTTCAACAATCGACTCTAACGATAGATGGCGCTGAAATATAGAAAAACCTACAACATTTGATTCTATCAACAGGTGACTCTGAATTACAGATAAATTTAACATTCGGCTTTGACGAGAATTGGCGCCGAATTACAGAAAAGCCCTTAATATTAGGTTCTTTCAACAGATGGCGCTGAATTATAGAAAAAGCAAACATTAATTACTATTCATCAAATTCGTGAAATTTTCTTCAATATACCAAATAATTCATTTCATTATTACAGAATTACAAAAAAAAAACCTTAATGCTCGGCTCTGGCGATAGATGGCGCTGCATTACACAAAAAGAACTTGGCTCTGGCAATAAATGCCGCTGAATTGGAGAAATAACTTCAATATTCGATTCTATAGATGGCGCTGCAAAAAAAAATTAATGCTCGGCTCTGACGATAGATGGCGTTGAATTACAAGATAGCTTTAATATTAGATTGTGTCGACAAATGACGATGAATCACAGAGAAATCGAACATTTATTCACCTCTGGCTTTCAAATTCGTAGAAGTCGAGAATTTTCAATAATCGATCAAACGGAAGAGAGTTAACGACATCGTCGTAATCTTGCTAGAAATAGAAATAATTCATTTAATACTGAAATACCGAGAAACACTGTAATGCTCAGACCTGGCGATAGATGGCACTGAAATACACAAAAACTTTAACGTTCCACTCTGTCGATAGATGGCGTTGAATTGCAGAGAGACCTTCAATATTCAGTTCTGGCGGTTGTTTCTCCCGATTGCACTAAATTACAGAAAAAACGCGCGACTCTGGCGATAGATGTTGCTGAATTATTACAGAAAAACCTTTAACATTCCGTTCCATCAAAAGATGGCGTTGAATTACAGAAGAAAGACTTTAATACTCGGCTGGGACGATATATGGCGCTCAGTTATAGTATAAAAACCTTGATCATTCGGATCTGTCAAAAGATGGCGTTGAATTACAAAAAAATGATTTTCATACTCGACTCTAACGATAGATGGCGCTGAGTTATAGAAAAACCTTTAACATTCGGTTCTATCAGTAGATGGCCCTGAATTACAGAAAAACTCTTAATATTAGGTTCTCTCAACAGACGGCGCTATATTACAGAAAAATCAAACATTAATTACTATTCATTAAATTCGTGAAATTTTCTTCAATATATCAAATGAACGCCATCGTCTTAATCTAAAATATGAATAATTCATTTCATTATTACAGAATTACAGAAAAAAATAACCTGGCGATAGATGGCGCTGAATTACAGAAAAGTCTTTAACATTCTTTTTTATCAGTAGATGGCGCTGATTTATAGAAAAATCGGTAATGCTTGGTTTTGATGATAGATGGCGTTGAATTACAGAAAAACTTTTAGTATTAGGTTTTATTGACAGGTGATGCTAAATTGCAGACTAATCAAACATTCACCTATGTTCATTAAATTCGTGGGAATTTTCTTCTAAGATTCTGCTCTGACGATAGATGACGCTGAATGACAGAAAAATCAAATCACAAAAATCAAAAATCACCTCTATTCATCAAACTTATTTGTCAAAGTCGAAAGTTTTCTTCGATTGATCAAATGGAAGATAGTCAACAACGTCTTAATCATGGAAGAAACAAGAAAGAACAATGCATTTAATACTCGGTTCCACCGAGAGATGGTGCTGAATTATAAAGAAAAAAGAAACTTTACTTGTCGCTGTTGTACTGTGAAGATTGGGAATTCTCTTCAATCCTTTAAACGAAAAAAAAGTTTCCTAAAAAAGAGGACAAGCAAAAATAATTGTGAAGTTCAAGAATTTTGTCTCAAATGATCGCCTGCAATTCTTTTTCGAAAAGGAAAAGAAAAGAACGTCCTTAATTGCTTAGTTTTGCCGAGAGATGGCGTTGAAATATTAAAAAAAATCAACTAGCCTTTATCTTCCGTTGCTCTTTCGAGAATTGTAAAAAGAATTCGAGAATTTCTTTCAAACGATTTAGGAAGAAGAAGGAGAAATAGTTGAAAAGACTTCATTTAATACCGGGTTCTGCCGAGAGATGGCACTGAACTGTTAAAAATAACAAACATCATATCTCCCTTTTCTCAGATTTTTGTTTCAACCGACCGCGTAAACAGAATAATTATTGCTTTTTTTTGTTTTAGCGAAAAGAATGAATAATTCAAAATCTCGGTTTACCGAGAGATGGCGCTGAATTAAAAGAGTGAACTTGTTTTATCCCACCGAGAGAGCGCACTGAATTAAAAGGAGAGGAGACCTTACCTCTCGTTCTTTTTGTGAAAATCGAGAATTTTTACAACTATCGAATGCATGAAAGTTATTTTCTGAAAAGAAATTCATTAAATCTCTGTTCTGACGAGAGAGGGCATCGAATTACAAAAAAAAAAAACGCAATCTTAATTTTTGCCAGCAGTTTCATTGAAATTTATTAAGAATTATCTTCAACCGGTTAAGTCTCCATTTGAGAATCTCGATTTCCAAGAAAAGCTATAAGAAGCGTTCATTTAAACGATTCTGCCGAGAGATGGCACTGCACAACAAAAAAAAGCAAACTTAAAAAGTAATAAATTTTTATCAATTCACCGGATGCAATTAGGATCTGGTTTTTGGGGAAAAAAAAGAAAAGTTCATTAAACTATAAGTTCTGCCGAGAGGTGGCGCTAAATTACAAAAAAAAAAATTGTAAATCTCGAGCTACATATCGAGAATTGTGGTAGGCAGTCGGGAATTTTCTTTCTCTGATTAAACAGAAGAAAATTCGTCTCACTTTCGAAAGAAAAGAATAAGAATTATTCAATCGTTAATCAATTCATAATCGAGAGATGGCGCTATGTTAAAAAAAAGCATAGACGTAAACTTCATCTTTTGCGTTTACAAGAATTTAATGTCAACTCTGCTGGGGCGCTACAGGCCTGCTTGGCCCAGTACACGTTGAGGTTGTCGTCTTATTGAACATCAGCAATCTGTAAAGTAAAGTAAAGGGGGCGCCATACTTCAACAACAAAAGACTATAATTATAATATTTTATTTTATTTTGAAAGTTCTTTTAACGACGTCCATAAATAGTGGTGTTAGTACGGGTTTGATTGCTTGCCTGGGCCCCGTACTTGCTAATTTTGGCGTTTCGTTTAGCTTCCGCAATCCGTAAAATGGATAAAAGGGGGCGCAGAATCAAGTAACAAGTGGCCACTTAAAAACAAAATATCTGTATCCAGTGTTGCCAATTTTAGAAATTTGATATGAGGTCGGATAATTCTGTTACGCTGGTGATTTTAGTTGTCTTTTAGTTACTTTAATTTATTTTAATTAAATTAAGTTACAGAGTGTCCCGAAATAAAATTCCTCCCGCTTCGTCAATATCACCTTTTGTCCTGTTCTTGTCTTTCAAAGCATTGTGTGCACGGCTCGGGATTTTAGAATGAGAACACCCTGTATAATTGCTACGCACACACGCACACGCTAATTCTCCGCGGATGATTAATATTTACTGAAAAGCCGCATGTGTACAGCTCCCGGTGATACGAAACGCGTATGTATTTTATGAGATTACCACGTTAACGCAGGCAAGTCGTAATTAGGGGCCCGTCCCCGAGTTCGTTGCCTTATAAATAAATTAATCAGGGCCTAAATTACTGAACCCTAGAGGTGGAACGCGCGTGTCTCCGTGCAATATTTATTTTTCGCTTTATGCTTGGAAGGAACGCCGGAAATCTAATTAGAAAAGAAAAATTTTGGCATGGCCGAAGCGCTAACCCGGTCCTGTTTAAAAATTAATTTTTTTTTGTTGTTTTCTTTTTGAGTTTTAGTGTGGGCGGGGAATAAATAAATTCGCTACCATATGTTCGGTTAGTGAGCGCACCTAGTGGTGGTAGCGTCGAAATGAAAAGTTTTAAATTAAACGAATATAAATCGTTTTGGTGCTCGGTGAAATAATCGATGCGCCCTCGCCGTGCGCGTAACAACATCAAATACACCAACCCTTAATTATGAAGGAGCGCGCTCCTCCTAAACTGAAATTAATTTTTTTCGTAATGCGCCCGAGAGATACACGTCTTTCGGGGTGCTTTGTTAGCGCCTCGTAAAGCTAAAAGCTCGCATTATTCAGCTCCCGAAGGGCCGACCGTTCGTTGTAGTAATTCATTTCCGCAGCCCACTTAGATGTGCGCGTTCGTTTCGTCTCGGCGAGGCCTTAAGTTAATCGAAGTTGATTTTATTAATTAAGGAAAGAGGGATGTAACTTTTCTGCGACTTTGCCTCCGAAAAGACGCGCAAATTAAAATCTACGGCCGCAAATTCATTTCAAAATTACTTCAGCCAACTTAATGATTTATTATTAGATTTGGCGAAAATTTTTTTTATGAATTAATTCTTAGTACAGGGTAAAATTTTCCACGAAAATTAAAATCTATGGCTGCAAATCCATTTCAAAATTATTCGTCCAGGATTAATGAGTTATCTATCGATAGATTTGGTGTTCAAAGTTCAATAATTAAAAAAATAAATAGATTTGAAGTATAGGGTGACTAACAAGGGGAGTATCCCAACGCGAAAATTCAAAAAAATTTGAAACTTTGTGGGTTAGTAAGTTTACCTTAGGGTAAGCACGGAGTCATTTTTTTTATTGGTCCAAAAACGCTTTGAGCGTGGAAAAGCATCCTGCGATTTTTCGGTTTTCTGCGAATAACTCGGTAACCAGCAGAAATAAAAATTAAAATTATATGACAAAATATTTGTCTTTCAATGCTCTATCACAGGGCTGTCCAACTGCAAGTGCCCCAAGGACCGCTTTAAAATAAAAATACGGTTTGGAGGGCCGCATTATAAAATGCATCGTAAGCAACTTTATCAGTGAGTTTTTATAGATGTCATATACAAAGATTGTATTATTATTTTATTTATTCAAAAAATATCAAATTACAAAAAAAATTAGTGGGAAATTTGAGGATGTTGGTTTTCACTAAATAATGCATCAATATTAACTTTAATATTTGTTGTTGATAAACGAAGCAACTGAGTAAGTGACTTATCAGAGAGGGAACATCTATATTTTGACTTTATGAACTTCATGTTGGAAAAGCTGCTTTCTCAAAGATACGTGCTTCCCAGCATTGAGCCCTAAGTTACGCAAATTGGGGGTATCGTTCTTCTGGCAGCAACTTGAAAAAGTCCAAACCAGTGTCAGTTCTTCCTTGGTAAAAAGGATTTGATTGTCAATCACACAATTCCAGTTGAAGGTCTGCTCTGCTTACATTCTCAACTGAAATTGTAAGGGGCTGAGCAAAAACTGAAACCTCTCTTTCGATTTTTTTAAAGTCGCTAAATCGATTTTCGAATTCTTCTGCAATTGTGTCAATGTGTTTTATGTGAGGTAAATTTGAAACTTCCTGAAAATCCTTCATTTCCTCAAAATGCTCTTTACAACTTGGAAAAAATGAAAAATCATCTTTTTCGAATGAAGACTTGAAGAGCTTAATTTTATTCTTAACTCCATTTATGTGTCCAAATAAGTTGGCAGTATTCTGCTGTTTTCCTTGTAGCTTCAAATTCAATTCGTTAAGGTGAGATGTCAGGTCTGTTAAAATGCATATTGGACATATCTATCACATATGTAAAAATTGCCACCACTTATAGTTTGAAAATCAAAACTTACTCCCTACCATTCCAATCTGAGAAGTCAAAAAAATAATTCATTGCTCTGAGTGAGTAGTCCACTTCGGGTGGAGCGTTCCACAAGGCTCAGTCCTCAGTGTCTTTCTGTTTATGACTGCCGTCAATAGCTTAACAGATGATCTCTCTCCGACTGTAAATAAATGTTTATATGTCGATGATTTAGTCATTTTCGTTACGGCTAACCCTAAGCAGCCGTATAGTCGATCACTACACTCTGTCATCAATAAAATTGCTGCTAATGCCGAAGAACACGGTTTTCGATTCAACTCAACAAAAATATCCTGTGTACACTTCTGTAGACTATGAAGACCACATCATCTGCCTCGTCTGACGTATGGGACCCCTATAGTATAGTATCTGAAATTAAATTTCTTGGCGTTAAATTCGACCATAAACTAACTTGGAAATCTCATATTAATGACTTACTTATCCAAATACGGAAAGTCCTTAATCTTATGCGACCATTGGATAATATAAGCTGGAGTGCAGATTGTGGAACTCTTCTCTATCAATATAAAACCCTAATACTGTCTAGGTTAGACTATGGCTCCATTGTTTATACATCAGCAGCGAAATCTACACTGTGCCCCCTTCAAATTCTCCAGAACGTTGCGATCCACCTAGCAACTGGGACCTTCCCCACGATCCCGGTCCTTAGCCTCTGTAATGAGATAGATTCCTCCTATTATACGCCACCAATATACGAACCCAGCCCTCGCATAGGAATTGCAAAATTCTCTTTAGCCCTCCTCACCTCGACGTATATCGGCGCAGACGTCCCCTTAAAAAACCCATTGGAATACGGTTGGATGAACTACTGCAGAAAATAAACTATCGCTTTCCTGAAGTATTACATTTTCGTTTCAATAACCTATCCTGGAAGCTACCACAAATCCAATCCAGACTGGACCTTTTAAAAATTCCCGAGGGACTAAGGATGTCTTTCGTAGGGGCCTCGCCTCTATACTTGCCCCCTTCCCGAATGCCGACGTCATCTACACAGATGGGTCCAAGACAAATACAGTGCAGTGTGGGTGCAGCGTTTGTTACAGCAAAGCAGCTACATGCTATCGCAATCCCAAAAATAGCATCGATGTACACTGCAGAGATGTGTGCTATCCTCCATGCGCTTGAAAACAATACTCCTGATTCTCGACGGGAGATCATTATCTGTACAGAATCATCTTCAAGCTCAATTCAAAGGATTTCCAATCCTTTCTCGCTAGATCCAGTAGCTCGAAGGATAATACTTACCTTGAGACAACACACCGGAAAATGTCTGTTCATTTGGTTTCCGGGCCATATGGGCATTCCGGGAAATGAGCTGGCTGACGTAACTGCCCATTTAGCTGCTACCCAACCTCCGACAAACCTTCCCGTCAAGCTAGAAGACGCAAGAGCATATCTAGAAACCCAGATTCTACAATCCTGGCAGAGACAGTGGGACAATGTTGTGAACACCTTCCGGCTAATTAAACCATCTACGAGATCCTGGTACTTTCCCTTAACACTAACGAGAAGAGAGCAAGTCACAATCACACGTCTTAGAATCGGCCAACACTAAATTTTCATCTCCTCACTTGCTGACCGGTGACAAAGTATCAAAGATCTTCCATGAAACATGAAACTAAATAATATTGTGACGAACGAATTGCGACGTGTGATGCACTCAGCGACGCGTCATGCATGACTCACGATTCGCCAACGTTCCGACATATTCCAGAATCGAACTTACTGGAAAATATGCTTCCATATAAATACGCGTACGAAGTCTGAGACTAGTTAGTTCAACGCAGAGTTTAGTTACTGATTAATCGCTCGGCTTGTAAAAATAAATTAGTCTTAGTCCGTTATAAATAAATTAGTGTTAAGTGTCGTTAATAAATTAGTTATTAGTCTTATCAAGTATTTTATTTTAAAATAAATCATAAACGAAACCTAAAAACAATACAATATGTTAAATAAAAAGAAATAAGTAAGTAGTATGATTACCTTCGAATAAATGGCGCCACTAATTCATTCAACCAAAGTAAAATCTAATCGACTTAAAATAGAGATTACAGATGGCGACGCTAATTTGTTATTTTAATTCAGGATAATAATAAGTTAGGATTTTCAGCAATAAGATCGGAAAAAGAGGAAAACGTCAAGGAACAAAAAACAAATGAATTGTGACGAAATCGTTTGTCTGCTCTACGACAGCCAAGTCTTTGCTGTAACACAGTTTTGAACCGTCAAGATAAAATCCCGAGGGAAAAAGATAATGAAACAAAAGAGAGTTTAACTCTGAGTAAAGAGTTGGATTGCCTTTGGAACAGATGGCGCCGGTCACTGAAAATTTCGCTTTCGAAATTCGTGTGAAGTGAATTCAAATGCAAACAAAGCGTTTTAAGAGAATGACACAAAATGAAAAGACAAGCGACTTCTGATCAAATAATTCTTCTGCTCTAAAATAGATGGAGTTTGACTGTTCTTCCAATAGATGGCGCCACTCGTTTCTCTCTAACTTTTTAGACATCTCGCAATTGTAGTCTCATAATAAACTATTTCGTTTTTTTTGTTTATTGTAATTATTAAACCATAGAAGAAAAAAAATTTAGCTTTCGTTTTTAAAATTCCCTTTGTTTATTTAAATTTCGAGTGAGACTCCACATTTGTTTTCAACCGTAATTTGTAATATCTTCTTGCACATTCCAAAATATGACCGAAAAATAACTGATATAAAAGGTCTAAAAAGTTAGACAGATATGAGTTGCGCCATTTATTGAAGAGTAACCAAACTCCATCTGTTTTAGAGCGGAAATCGCTTGTCTTTTCATTTTGTGTCATACTCATCACTGTATATTTTTAAATCGCTTTGTTCGCATTTGAATCTCGAAAACGATTTTCAAGTTTTTAGTGAATGGCGCCATCTGTTCCAAAGGTAATTCAACTCTTTGCTCGGAGTTAAATTCTCTTTCGTTTTATTATCTTTTTTACTCGCTCTTCACGGTACAAAACTGTGTTATTTCGTTACAGCAAAAAATTAGCAGCGCCATCTATCGTAGAGCAGATGAACGATTTCGTCACAATTAATTTGATTTTTGTTTCTTGGCGTTTTCCATTTTTTCCGATCCTAAAAAAGACAAGCGATTTCTGCTGAAATAATTCTTCGGCCTAAAACAGATGGAGTTTGGCTATTCTCTAATAGATGGCGCCACTCATTTCTGTCTTTTTAAACATCTCAAAAGCAAAACATTTATAAAACGAATTGTAGTTTTATAATAAACTTTTTTTTGGTATATTGTAATTATTAAATCCAAGAAGAAAAAAATTTTTGCTTTCGTTTTTAAAATTTTCTTTGTTCATTTCAATTGCGAGAGAGACTCTAAATTTGTTTTCGACTGTAATTTGTAATATCTTCTTTCTTGCACATTCCATAATATGATCGAGAAATAACTGACATAAAAGGTCTAAAAAGTGAGACAGAAATGAATGGCGCCATCTATAGAAGAGTAACCAAACTCCATCTGTTTTAGAGCAGAAATCATTTGCCTTTTCATTTTGTGTCGTACTCATCACCATATATTTTTAAATCGCTTTGAATTGACTTCACATCAATTTCGAAAACGATTTTCATATTTTCAGTGAGTGGCGCCATCTGTTCCAAAGGTAATTCAACTCTTTGCCCGGAGTTAAATTCTCTTTCGTTTTATTATCTTTTTCACTTGCTGTTGACGGTACAAAACTGTGTTATTTCGTTACAGCAAAGAATTAGCAGCGCCATCTGTCGTAGAGCAGATGAACGATTTTGTCCCAATTCATTTGAGTTTTGTTTCTTGGCGTTTTCCATTTTTGCCGATCTTACACATGTGGCCATAAAATCTGAATATGTAGGAAAAGTCCGCTTTATTTTATTTTTTGTCTGAAGGCGCATCAGACATCGGTCGATTGTCTAAGAGGGCGCACCTGAATTTTAAAAGAAAACGTAAAAAACACTCCAGTAGTTCAAGAAAAGGTTGTGGAGTTTACTATCCAATTACCAGAACAAATAAGCACCCCACGACTTAGATGTATCAAAAGAAAAGCTTCCTCTCCCTCATAAACAAAAAAAAAATCGTAGTGGTTCCAAAAATGTTTGAGAGTTTGCTCAATTAAGTAGTTCCTTCGTAATTTCATTCATAAGTAATTGAACAAAAAAAAAGTCGTGCAGCTCGAGTCTCAAAAAAAAAAAAAAATATGGTGGTTCCAAAAAAGTTTGTCGAGGTTACGATTTATTTATTTGAACGAATAACCATCATATCATCACGTGACTTGAATTCTTTATTAAAACAAAAGCAGTTGCCCCCCCCCCATGTGTGGACTTCCCTGTACTGTTGAGCACATCTTTTTACAATGCCTTTTCCTCAACCGACTCCGTAGAGTGTACCACATTAGAGGGACACTCTCGAAGATCTTTGAAAATTTGGCTGAACGAGTAAGATCGGTTCTCTTCTTCATCGTAGCCAGCCCTCATCCCCACCTGAATGACGGACCCATCCGGTCATTATACACCCTTACTGATTATATAACCCTATCAGCGTTATTACTCATAATTTGTGATACTTACACTATCTGTGATAAATTGCTCTGTGATATTTTACTTGACGTGCCATCTAACCATAGTCTGTGAAACATATTGATCCCATGATACCCTGGGCAAATGATCATTGCAGTCGATGCCCCATTAAAAAAAAAGAAAAAAAAGCGGAAGTTAAATGCGTGTAATGAATAATAAAGATCAAAAGATAAAAGACGTTGGTAATGATCAAAGAGTAACTTTGGGAAGTGAAATTAAAAAGACAGATAAAGGAAAGTGAATTTCGAAAAACGCGGTTTTAAAATGAATTTAAAAAAAAGAAAGACAATCTGGAATTGTAAAATATTTACCCATCTAGCCTTGAACCGATTAATTAGTAGGGGTCTACGCACCACGTTTTCAAAGGCTTGAAAAGGACGAGTGGCCACTCTAACGCTAGAACCCCAATTTATTACTCAAGCACACTTGATTTTCATTTATCAAGTTCACAAGCATAAACTATTGAGTTAACCTTGAACTCGTTACTTGGTAAAGGATTATTGGCCAGTCTTCTAACCAGGGCCCCTTCAGAAACTTTTGTTTCTAGGACGAGTAGCCTCTAATGCTAGATTTCTCGAGGAAACTTGATTTTCACTCATCACAAATCAGAAATGTCGAAAACTGAGTTGGCCTTGAGTCTTCTACTTGGCAAAACATTATCGGGCTACGTTGTAACTAGGAGCTTCACCCTTTCAGAGGCTTTTGGTTCGAGATCTAACCCTAGATCCCCTATTTATTTCTCAATCACACTTGGTTTTCATTTATCAAGCTCACAAGTATAAACTATTGAGTTAACCTTGAACCCACTACTTGGTAAAGTATTGCCGACCAGTCTTCTAACCAGGGCCCCTTCAGAAACTTTTGTTTCTAGGACGAGTAGCCTCTAACGCTAGATTTCCCGAGGAAACTTGATTTTCACTTATCACAAATCAGAAATGTAGAAAATTGAGTTGACCTTGAGCCTTCTACTTGGCAAAACATTATCAGCCTACGTTGTAACTAGGAGCTTCACCCTTTCAGAGGCTTTTGGTTCGAGATCTAACCCTAGATCCCCTATTTATTTCTCAATCACACTTGGTTATCATTTATTAAACTCACAACTATTGAGTTAACCTTGAACCCATTACTTGGTAAAGGATTACCGGCCTGTCTTCTAACCAGGGCCCCTTCAGAAACTTTTGTTTCTAGGATGAGTAGCCTCTAACGCTAGATTTCCCGAGGAAACTTGATTTTCACTTATCACAAATCAGAAATGTAGAAAATTGAGTTGACCTTGAGCCTGCTACTTAGCAAAACATTATCGGCCTACGTTGAAACTAGGGGCTCACCCCTTCAGAGGCTTTTGGTTCGAGATCTAACCCTAGATCCCCAATTTATTTCTCAATCACACTTGGTTTTCATTTATTAAACTCACAACTATTGAGTTAACCTTGAACCCACTACTTGGTAAAGGATTACCGGCCTGTCTTCTAACCAGGGCCCCTTCAGAAACTTTTGTTTCTAGGACGAGTAGCCTCTAACGCTAGATTTCTCGAGGAAACTTGATTTTCACTTATCACAAATCAGAAATGTAGAAAATTGAGTTGACCTTGAGCCTTCTACTTGGCAAAACATTATCGGCTTACGTTGTAACTAGGAGCTTCACCCTTTCAGAGGCTTTTGGTTCGAGATCTAACCCTAGATCCCCAATTTATTTCTCAATCACACTTGGTTTTCATTTATCAAACACAGAAGTACATGTAAACGATTGAGGTGACCTTGAGTCTGGGTTTGCGTTTTTAATTTCGCTTTCAATTGTTTTTGACTTACATTTAAATCCCGGTGCTTTATTATTTAACGACCTTAGAAGAATGTGTTGGCCATGAGCTTAAAATTTGAACTCCATGAAGGACTTAGGATTGTTTAATTTATTTCGATAACCGTCCTCGTGGTCTAAGGCGAAAATTTTTCAACTTTTGAATTTTTGACTCTTAGACTTATGGATCTGTTTTATTTATTGACACATTGAAGTTACCGGCGAAACTCATTACGAGCTAAACAATCTTTGGCAAATTGCGTATAATATAAACGTAGCCGCCCCCGGGGAAAATCACTTATGCACGACGAAAGTACGTATTTATTAAGCTCACCCCGTCGGCATTGCAACAACCCCTCGGTCTATGGTGCATGCGCTGTATATAAATAATGTATGCAAATTCTTTCCAGAGAGCCATTAAGACTTAATAGCACGACGTTGCTTATTTATTATTAAGCGGGAGCAGTTACACTTTATCTCTTTCGTCTGGAAATTAATTAAAAAGAAAACATGAAGAAAAATTACACGATATGTAGGTACGTATACAGGCTGGATCAAATTTGTGATGAGTGAAAATTAAAAGGTGTGCTATAATTAGGGAACGGACACGAGAGAACGTACTGCTTAAAGCCGTCAACATATTAGGACGCTGCCTGCGCCGTTTCCGATTTTATACTTTTCTGTAAATTATAAATTCAATAATTAAAAAAAAAAAAACAATTTAATGCTCTCGTAGATGTCGTCGGTACGTCGCGTCGGTGATACTAGTTTTGCATGTTGTAGAAGTCACGCATGCGTCTTGCTGCGTTCTCGGTAGAATTAATAATGTTCTCGTTCAATTTGAAAATAGGTTTCGTCGCGTATCGTCGGTTAATTTCCCACAAGAGTCGCGACGCCCGTAACACGGAATCTCTGCAGAATTAACGCGGAAGCGCAACACGTCTGCAACCTCAAAACGAATCGATAGCGCCGTCTAATTTGCACAATGGCGCTTGCAAATTTACGACCGCCGTGCATTTTCCATGTAATTCGCGCATTTCACGGCCCGCCGACGTAACTTTATCGACCTGCCACAAAACGAACGTGTAACGAACACCTTGACGTATACCTGAAGTCGAAATGTTTCCCATTCGTTCCGAGTTATTTGATGGGTGGTGGTTATTTGATGGAAAAAAAAACAATTCGTGTGTTTTTGATTATTTCACACAGACGTTACCAAACAAATTATTGAAACGAATTCAGTGTGACAGTTGACAGCTGTCAAGTAGATGCAACATGGCCGTTGTCTCCAATAGATGCCTCTGACGTTTCTTATACATTTTTTCGCTTGTGCAATTGTCATTTGTTTTTATTTGAACTGGCGTTACGACTGCTTTTACTGCCGACGTTTCGTTTTCCATTGCAAAAGAACTTCCTCAGGGCTGCTGCTGGTGCTGGTGGTGTTGCTGCTACATCTCGTTTTGTCATTTGTTTCTTCCGAATTTTCCTTAAATTGCGCCCGTATCAATCAATTGTATATTCTTTCCATTTTAATTACACTTTCTTTTGTTTCTTCTTCCATTTCTTTCGTTCCACTCGTTCAAGTTTCACGTAGCTGTCATTTGTTTCTTCTGACACGTTCGAATTTTCCTTAAGTTTGGTATAATACAGTGCGGATTGTTTTCCTTTCTTTCTTTTGTTTATTTTCGCGTGGTCGTTCCCCGGACCAATCGTCTTTTGTTTCAAACAAATTTCACATTTTTTTCTGTTTTTAAATCTACTTTTTCAATTTCGTTTATTTTTTTATTATTTCCCTCTGTTCGTTCAATGCACATTTAAGTAAGTAGTTGTCATTTGTTTCTTCTGACAGTTTCCAATTTTGAATAATAATAATATTTTTATTTGTTTATTTTCGCGTAGTCGGTCGTATCGGATTAAATTCCGATCGCCTCTTGTTTAATTTTCAATACAATTTTCTTTAAATTTTTCTTCCGATTTTCACAAATTATTTCTGCTTTTTTTTAGTTCGATCTTCTTTTGTTTAAACTCCCATGAAATTTTTATATTTATTTTTTGTTATTCACAATTTTTTTGATGCGTATGTTTTTTTATTCTTCAAATTTTCCCATTGCTTTCGATCGTCTTTTGTTTCAAGTTCTGATTCTTTGGAATCTTTCCTGAACAATGTAATTTTTTTCCGCATTGAATTCGATTGTCTTTTCTTAAAATTTCGATCAAATATTTGATTTAAAAAATTAAGTTTCATTCGATATACACAAATTATTGTTTTTTGTTTAAATTCGATCGTCTTTTGTTTAAATTTCGATCAGATTCAGACGTTTTTGATTTTTATTGAACTGTTTGTTCCTCAAATGTTCGAATTGGTTTCGATCGTCATTTGTTTTTAAATTTCGGTTAAATTTTGATTAAAAAAAGTTTATCGATATTCACTAATAATTTTTGGTTTACATTCAGATATTTCTGATTTTTATATCAAACTGTCCCTCAAACATTCGCGTTGATTTCGATCGTTTTTTGTTTAAAATTCGATCAGTTACTGATTTTCTGAATTTTTACCCGCTTTAAATTCGATCGTCTTTTGTTTAAATTTCGATAAGACTGCGAATTTTTGAAATCTTCATTTTATATTTACAAATAATTTTAATATATTTTTTTAAGTTTAAATTCGATTGTATATATTTTGTTTAAATCTCGATAATTTCTGTTTTTTTATTTAATCGTTCCTTAAATTTTCGCATTTGTTTCGATCGTCTTTTGTTTAAAAGTTTTGATTCTATCGAATTTTCCTTAAATGATGTTTGATTTTCTCGATTTTTTTCGTGTTAAATTCGACTGTCTTTTGTTTAAATTTCGATTAAGTTTTGATTTTTCAATTTTTTTTTCGATATGCACAACTATTTTTTGCTTAAATTCGATTGTATTTTGTTTAAATTTCGATCTGTTTTTTCCACAAATTTCGCTTTTGTTTCGATCGTCTTCTGTTTAAAGTTTGATCAAATTCTGACGTATCTGCTTTTTTTCCTCCTCGAATTGGTTTCGATCGTCTTTTGTTTAAAATTTTGATGATCAGATGTAAATTTTTCTTAGATTTTTCCAATTTTTGTCTGCGTTAAATTCGATCTTCGTTTGTTTAACTTTCTATAAAATGGCGAATTTTAAAATTTTTCATTCGATATTCACAAATTATAATTTTTGGTTTAAATTCGATTGTTTTTTGTTTAAATTTCGATCTGATTTAGAAATTTTTGATTTTTATTAAATTTTTCCTCGAATTTTCGCTTTTGTTTCGATCAGATTCTAATTATCTCGAATCTTGCTTAAATTATTTTGATTTTCTCAATTTTTGTCCACGTTAAATTCTATCGTCTTTTATTTAAATTTCGATATTCTTTTTCGTTTCGATTGTTTTTCGTTAAAATTTCGATCAGATTTTGACATTTCTGCTTTTTATTAAATTGTTCCTCAAATTTTTGCATTTGTTTCAATCGTCGTCTTTTGTTTGAAGTCGTAGCACATTCTGACGTATCCATTTTTTTTGTTCCTCAAATTGGTTTCGATCGTTTTTTGTTTAAAAATTCGACGATCAGATTCTGATTTTCACAAATCTTTCTTAAGCGATTTTGATTTTCTCAATTCTTGTCGGCGTTAAATTCGATCTTCGTTTGTTTAAATTTCAATGAAATGGCGAATTTTAAAACTTTTCGTTCGATTTTTCTTTTTAATTCGATCGTCTTTTGTTTAAATTTCGATCGGATTCTGACATTTCCGATTTCTATGAGCTTGTTCCTCAAATGTTCGAATGGGTTTCGATCGCCTTTTGTTTCAAATTCGATCGCATTCTGATTATCTCGAATCTATGCTTAAATGATTTTGATTTTCTCAATTTTTGTTCGCGTCAAATTCGATCGTCTTCTGTTTAAATTTCGATGAAATGTTGAATTTTAAAGTTTTTCTTTCGATATTCTTTTTCGTTTAAATTCGATCGTCTTCTGTTTAAATTTCGATCAGGTTTGACATTTCTGATTTTTATTAAATTGTGCCTCAAACTTTCGTATTGGTTTCGATCGCCTTTTGTTTAAAAATTCCACGATCAGGTTTTGCTTTTTTAGAAACTTTTTTAATGATTTTTTATGTTTTTTTGATTTTTTTTTCGTGCTAAATTCGATCGTCTTTTTTAAAATTGCGATAAAATTGTGAATATTCAGTTTTCTTTCGAATTTCGCATTATTTTCGATCATTTGTTTAAAAAGTCAAAGATCACATTCTGATTCTCTCGTCAATTGTTTTAAATAATATACTTTCTTTTATTTCTTCTACTCGTTCAATTTTCATTTATGTAGTTGTCACTTGTTTCTTCTGACGGTTTCGAATCATCCTTAGTTTTTGTATAGTACGTGTTTATTTGTTTATTCGTCGATCGTCGCTTGTTTCTTTCTGACAGTTTTGAAATTTTTTCTTCTTTTTCATAATAAATTTTTATGCTGTGAAAAAATTGTTTTATTGTTTTTTTTTTCAATTATTTATTATTTCATGTGATTGTTCCCTCCTGATTAACAACACTTTTTAACGATTTGAATTTATTTTGTTATAATTTCTGGCAGTTTCTGTTGAACAGAAATTATTTCCTATCTCTTTCTTAATCTTCTTTTGGCATTTTTTTTCTTCTTTATTTTCAGATTTCGTTGCGAATTTTACATTTTTTATTTCGATTTTATTTTTTTTTGTATTTGTTCGGAGTTTAATGTTTAACGATTTTATTTTTTAAATTTAATTTAATTGGATTTACTTTTGTTGCAAGTCCTGCTGTGTTGAAAGGAACGCAGTTTCGTTGTAAAAAAAATTGTTTTCTCTCTTTCTTATTATACTTTTGTTTTCCCGTTCTTTCCCAGTTATTTTCCTTGACTGATTGTCATTTGTTTCCTCCGACTGTTTCGAATTTTCTACTTTTGATTTCAGTATCCGTTGCAAGTTGTACATTATTTTCTATTTTGATTTTACTTTTCTCTTGTTCTGTTTGTTGCTTGCAGACGTTCAATTCTCACATAGTTGTCTTCGATAGTCATTTGTTTTTCCTGATAGTTGACGACGACTTTTTAAAATTCTCAATTTTATTAAAAAAAATATATTTGGTGTTAAAAAAAAGACATACTTTCCGTTATAGACAAGTATGTTTTCTCTCTTTCTTGGAAACTTTCAAATGAACGGTTTACGTGAATAACCCTGTACATGTAAATTATAATTCTTTCTGGACTTTCTACGGTTGTTTGATGTTTCTACGGTTGTTTGATGTTTTCTTTTTTTTTAATTGCATGCAACTGCAAAATGCCGTTGTGTAACTATTTAGGGAGGAAAAGGTAATTATGCGGCTCATAATTTCGCCCCGTTTGCGGACATGTAGAGTAAATAACCCCCTCGCCGAAGGATAATTACACAACCGCAGTCTCATTAACGCACGGCCACAAGCAGGACAATAGACTTTCGGAGCGGAAGCCGCGCTCTGGTAACGGCTTCGTGTCAGCCGCCGCCTACCCCAAGCAGCCGCCTGAACTCTGACCTCAACCCCCACATCCCCCGCCGACATCACATTAAACTATCATTCATATCGGGGGGGAGCAGGCAGCTCTCCTTCTTCTCCTTCTTCAGATTAGACCCATATAAAAGTGATGCATTATGTTAAGGCGACTCCATTAAACATTAAGTGTCCAGGGAACCCCCGCGCGTTTTGTTTGGTAATTTATTGTTGTTGTTCGCGTAACAAAGTGCGCCACAATGGAAGTTGCTGCGCGCACGATTTGATTTAATATCGCCCGTTTCGGCTTTATAACGCGCTATAAACTTGCTTCTTCTCTTCGTTTAACCCGAGTTAATACTTTTAGCAAAAAGAAGCGCACAGAAATATTTCAAGATTTAATTTTTCACAACCAACACTTCATGTCCGCAATGTAGACATCGAGTGTACTGCACTTACAGGGTGTGCCTAGCTTCAAGTGTCATAAATTATACATCAGATTCCTCATGAACAAATAAGTCATTGTTTTTTCAAAAAAAAAAAATTAATTTCGTAAGCAATATACAGGGTGTTTCCTGTGTACGTTCCAAAATTTGAGGATGTGATTGCCATTAATATATTATGAAAAAATGTTCCTATGAACTTATGACCGCAAATACATATTAAGGAGGCTGCGACCGAAAACAAAACCTAATACAAATTTTCACCCTTTTGACGTTCATTTTATTTACAATCATAACTGCTTGATGTCCAAAGCTCTTTCGGTTCACTTGGTGTTTTTAATTGCGCTTACTGTTCTTATTATAATTATAACTGTTGTTAAGATAAAATAAAAATGTCAAAAGTTTGTAGAAAGAAGAATTTGTATTAGGATTTGTTTTTGGTCATAGCCTTCTTGAAATGCGTTTGGGGCCAAAGGTTGGTTTATAGGAACATTCTTTCTCAAAATGTTAATGGAAATCACTTTTTCAACTCAAATTTTGGTTACGTACTTAGGAAACACCCTCTATCTTAGGAAACACCTCTATACAGGGTGTAGCTAAGCGTTTGCAAATAATTTGAACGCGTGAATCCTGAGCTAATTTCAAGTAGAACATTTCCCATCTATAAACATATGGCCAGAAATGCCTCGCTTTCAGTATACAGGGTGATAAATAAATAAATAAATTTTTAGATACGATTCATTCATTTTTCTCTGTATAATTTCGTTATAATTAATTTACGTAATTTGCCTGCCTTGTGTGCTTTGACAAGTCAAAATCCCTCGTGCATTTATTTGCACAAACTTCATGGCGAATTCACAAATAAATTATTATTATCATTTAATAAGTTTAATTTTTGTTTTGGCTTTTTAAATTTACTTCATGCATTTTTGGCATTATTGGATGAAACTTTCAATACCCCCCCTCTCTTTTTTCGAAAACAAAAAATTGCGGCACGTAATTTCTAAACAATATACATGTACAGGGTGTAGCTTAATGTTTGCAAGAAAATTGAAGAGGCGATTCCTGGGCTGATTTCAAGCAAAAGAATTCCTGTAAACATTTTATCTAAAATGCATTGCTTTCGATATACAGGGTGATAAAGCTTAATTCTTGTTTCTTTTTTAATTTACCTGATACCTTATTTTTGGCATTATTGAATGAAACTTGGTGCAAATACTAATGACGTGTATAGAAAAATATTTAATTTTTTTTATGTTTCTTTGCACTTCAGATTTTTAATCGATGTCGCCACAAGATAACGTAATTGTGGAAAGGATTTTACGGTGCCCTTTAAAAAAAGTTGCGCCGATGTTTTTTCTCGAAAAACTTTTTGCGTTTTTAGATTTTCTAAGCGACATATACAGGGTGTACATTTTTGTTTTTTTATTTAATCGTTCCTCAAATTTTCGCATTTGTTTTCATTCAATACTCACAAATTATTGTTTTTTGTTTAAATTCGATCGTCTTTTGTTTAAATTTCGATCAGATTCAGACGTTTTTGACTTTCATTGAATTGTTTGTTCCTCAAATGTTCGAATTCGTTTCGATCGTCATTTGTTTTTAAATTTCGATTAAATTTTGATTAAAAAAAAAAGTTTATCGATATTCACAAATTATTGTTTTTTGTTTAAATTCAGATATTTCTGATTTTTTTTTATTAAACTGTCCCTCAAACGTTCGCGTTGATTTCGATCGTTTAAAATTCGATCAGTTTCTGATTTTCTGAATTTTTGCCCGCTTTAAATTCGATCGTCTTTTGTTTAAATTTCGATAAGACTGCGAATTTTTGGAATTTTCGCATTTGTTTCGATCGTCTTTTGTTTAAAAATTCTGATTCTATCGAATTTTCCTTAAGTGATGCTTGACTTTCTCGATTTTTTTCGTGTTAAATTCGACTGTCTTTTGTTTAAATTTCGATTAAGATTTGATTTTTTTTAATTTTTTTTCGATGTGCATAACTATTTTTTGTTTAAATTCGATTGTATTTTGTTTAAATTTCCACAAACTTCGCACTTGTTTCGATCGTCTTTTGTTTAAAGTTTGATCAGATTCTGACGTATCTGCTTTTTTTCCTCCTCGAATTGGTTTCGATCGTCTTTTGTTTGAAAATTTGACGATCAGATGTTGATTTTCACGAATTTTTCTTAGATGATTTTGATTTTTTCAATTTTTGTCTGCGTTAAATTCGATCTTCGTTTGTTCAACTTTCTACAAACTGGCGAATTTTAAAATTTTTCATTCGACTTTCACAAATTATTATTTTTTTGTTTACATTCGATTGTCTTTTGTTTAAATTTCGACATACACAGGGTGTACCTTAACGTTTGCAAAAAAATTGGGGAGATGACTCCTGAGCTAGTTCCAAGTAAACATAAGCATGTTGCGTAAATTGCTTCGTTCTCGACATGCAGTTTATATGCAGATAAAGTTTTTTTTAATTGATCTTTTTTGCTTTATTGATTGAAACTTGGCACAGAGTCAGAGATATGTACGAAAAATATAATCACATGGTTCTCCTCAGCATTGATTTCTGAATTAGCCTATTCTGGACTATTTTCGATAGTTTCACATACATTTTCAATCACCCTGTATATCAAAAGCAAAGCATTTTAGACCATACAATTATGGGAACTTTTTTACTTCGTATTTTACTACAATCACTTCCTCAATTTTTTTTACCATCACAATTCCAGCCTGTATAATTATGAGAGTATTGCTAAGCCGCGGATGATAAAGTATCTTAATTAATTTATTTCTTAGTTTTATATCATCATATCTATGGTGGTTTCATTTTATATACTATTTGAATAATAAATTAAGCAATATTTCGATAGAAACAAAAAATCGTATCTTTGTTTATAAGTTAGGCCGTGCACACATAGCTTTGTAAGGTATAAATAAAACAATTGTAACGACCGTTTAGGCTTCAGCTAATGGCAAAACCGGTCCTAAATAAACAACGCGAATTATTCCTGAAGCTTAATCGATCCTGGGACGTTCTCGAAGGAGGGATCCGCCCATAAAAGCAGAACCGAGCGCGAAATTTAAACAGTTTTTACGCGACGTTCAATATCAGCGCATCTGTGCCGCAATAATAATATATAAAAAGGATAAACAAACGACTGCTGATATTTTTCATGCAAATAATAAACTTGATCCACCGTCGACATAAAATTTTCAAAACATTTCGCCTCTGATCATATTCAACGGAGGCTATGCAATCCCACCGCGGTTTATGGCGAATTTAACGTGCCTCAGAGAAAATACGTTGCATTACACTTACACGTGCATGTAAATGTGGATATGGGTTGAAAGCTGGCGCGCCTGCCATAAAAGTTCCAAATCAAATTCAGACGAAAATCTAAATGGAACGGGCCCGCAGGCATAAATAAAGCGAATCGTAAAAGTTTTTTTTTTTTTTGTGCGGGTGGTGTTCATATCTTGCTGCGGCTCGTAAAACCTTGCGACTCAGAAATGCGCGCCCTGCTGTGATAGGTGGTGGCTTTATGAAAATGTCGAACGTCGAAAATAACTTGTTTGATAAAATAATGTTTTCGGCTTTTACGTCTTAAGGACTCTGCACACTAGACCTGACCGTAATAGGACCGTGCTAGGATCGTAACCGGGCAGGCACATGCAAAAAGACATTCTCTCTATGGTTTTATAAGCGATAACATTCAACTGTTTTGCTTGAATGTGACCTGAAAATTTATTTAAAACAAAAAAGGACGATTGCCTCACCGAGATATTGTAATTGTTTTAGAAAAGAGGGGAAATTATTTCACAAAACAAAAAAGATTAATATTTTGGGAAAAAAAAACATTACAAAATTGCGTCAAAAATCCGGACAAAAATGAAATATCGAATTTTTATATTATGTAGCCTTAAATCCGGACAAACAATGAATCCGTAATCCGGACGATTTCACATTTATTCTTATTATTATTTTTAAAAAGCAAGAAAAATAAAGAAATTGTAATAAAATGAGAAAAGAAGAAAAAAACTAACTCAGATTCAAATTTTTCACGAAACAAAAAATTCGTAATCCGGACTAACGGAAAAACAAATGATAAACGCAACATTTACAGGAAGACAAAAGCAGGGAAAAAAAGCTGGAAACAAAAAGAATGGAAAATGGAAAAGAAATCTTAAAGTAAGAAAAACAATTGACGATCGCAATAAAAAATGAAAACTCAAAAAAAAAAATTAATAACGAACATTCAAAACGTTATTGGTAATTCGAAATTCGCGAATGAAAAACAAAGAGAAAGTAAAACGAATCACAATTGCAACGCATTTCATTTTTTACAAAACTGTTAAACAATTAAAAACAAGACAAAAATGAGAACGCACAAAAATTAAGTAAGAAAAACAAATGACGATCACAACAAAACAAAAATTTCACAAATTATTTTTGTTTTTTTTTTTTAGTTCGATCTTCTTTTGTTTAAATTCCCAAGAAATTTTTATATTTAACTCATTTTTTGTTATTCACAATTTTTTTGATGCGTATGTGTTTTTTTATTCTTCAAATTTTCCCATTGCTTTCGATCGTCTTTTGTTTCAAGTTCTGTTTCTTTGGAATCTTTCCCGAACAATGTAATTTTTTTCCGAATTGAATTCGATTGTCTTTTGTTAAAATTTCGATCAAATATTTGATTTAAAAAATAAAGTTTTTATTCGATACTCACAAGTTGTTGTTTCTTGTTTAAATTCGATCTGATTTTCTGAATTATTGCCCGCTTTAAATTCGATCGTCTTTTGTTTAAATTTCGATAAGACTGCGAATTTTTGGAATTTTCGCATTTGTTTCGATCGTCTTTTGTTTAAAAATTCTGATTCTATCGAATTTTCCTTAAGTGATGCTTGACTTTCTCGATTTTTTTCGTGTTAAATTCGACTGTCTTTTGTTTAAATTTCGATTAAGTTTTGATTTTTCAAATTTTCTTTCGGTATGCATAACTATTTCTTGTTTAAATTCGATTGTATTTTGTTTAAATTTCGATCTGTTTTTTTTTCACAAATTTCGCATTTGTTTCGATTGTCTTTTGAACGCACAAAAATTAAGTAAGAAAAACAAATGACGATCGTAACAAAACAAAAATGCAAGCTCAAAACGAATTGTAGATTTAAAAATTCTCAAAAAATATGAACTTCATAAATAAAGAAAAACAAAGACGAAAACAAACGACAATCGCAATATTTACGGAAAACAAAAAAAAATCCTGAAGTAAGAGAAACAAAAGACGATCACGATGAAAATAAAAATAAAAACCCAGAACGTACTGTAGGTTTCAAATTTCTTTTAAAAAAATAATAATAAGCATTTAAGATCATGTGATAATTCGAAATTCACAAAGAAACAAAAGAAAATGACAAATGACAATCATAATGTTTACAGAAGGAAAAAAAAAGAAACACGGAAATCTGAGAAGAAATTTCTTAAGTTCTGAAAAATAATAAACAACTAAAAAAAAAAAACAAGAAAACGTCCTCGAAAAACTCAATCGAAAGGGAAGTGAAAAAAAAAAAACAAATGACGATCGTGATTTTTTTTTTTTGATAATTTAATTGCAGATTACATAGATAACAGGTAAAAGCAAAATAAAAATAAAAACACTTCAACGACTCTTGGAAAAATGTAGTCGAAATAGAAAATAGAAAGAAAACGATAACTTCGAAACCAAAGAAAAAAACAAATGACGATCGTAAATTTTTATGAAAGAAAAAAAGATAGAAAAACAAATGAAACAAATTCGAAACAGCAGTGAGACCTATATTATTCTTGAAAACAAAATATAGCTTTTCTCGCCGGTTTCCCGTAAATTAGCTTTTTTACAGTTGGCAACCCTAAGGCTCACACTCTTAATAGAGAAATTTCTATATGCAGGATTGCCAGATATCCTGCACCGCCTTTCCCAAATAAAACATTGACATCCCCGTAATCAGATTTGTTTCCCCATTTTATCCCTCAATGAAAAGTAAGTCCCCTAAAACTAGGGGGGAATTCCCAAACCTGGCAACCCTGCTTTGACATTGACGGCTGGATAAACCAAGTTCCATTAAATGACAACTTTTTTCATCATTCAAGTCCTAATTGAGCTCTAAAATCAATTGTCTTTTGTTTTTATTTTTAAAAAAATATTATCGTTATATATTTTCTACAATGTTGTTCACTTGTTTCCTTTGTATCGTCACATTTCCTCATTGACAGTTTTTCTTTTAAATTTATTAATCCACTGAATTATGCTGTAAAATCGATTGTCTTTTGTTTTTTGTTCAGTAATCTACTGTATGTACGCTGTATAATCGATTATCTTTTATTTTTTGTTCAGTAATCTACCGAATTGTGCTGCAAAATCGATTCTCTTTTGTTTTTTTATTCGTAATTACTGAATTATGCTGTAGAACCGATTGCCTTTTGTTTTTTGTTCAGTAATCTACTGAATTATATTGTAAAATCGATTGTCTTTTGTTTTTTTGTTCAGTAATTTACTGAATTATGCTGTAAAATCGATTGCCTTGTGTTTTTCGTTCGGTAATCTACCGAATTTTGCTGCAAAATCGATTGTCTTTTGTTTTTTGTTCAGTAATCTACTGTATGTACGCTGTAAAGTCGATTGTTTTTTGTTCAGTAATCCACCGAATTGTGCTGCGAAATCGATTGTCTTCTGTTTTTTATTCAGTAATTACTGAATTATGCTGTAGAATCGATTGCCTTTTGTTTTTTGTTCAGTAATCTACTGAATTATGGTTAGAATCGATTGTCTTTTGTTTTTTGTTCAGTAATCTACTGAATTATGCTGTATAATCGCTTGTCTTTTGTTCTTTGTTCAATAATCTACCGTATTATGTTGCCAAATCGATTGTCTATTGTTTCTTATTCAGTAACCTAGTGAATTAGGCTGTAAAATCGATAAAATCGATTGTCTCTTGTTCTTTGTTCAATAATCTACTGAACTATGCTGTAGTCCTATAAGAGCTTGTCGGGGAGGAGTTAGGCGGTTATTATTTATTGTCAGCTGCGACTACGACCGACTTACAAGGTGTATATCCGACGCAATAAAAAAAAATGATTTCTCCTAGTCAATAATAAAATTAATGTAAAGCGACGTAACTTACTTGCTTATTACTCGTTCGTCCCTCCTATCACAATAGCCCGTATCGTTTAATAAAATAAGGTTTTCGGCGTTTACGTCTTAAGAACTCTGCCCACTAGACCTGACCGTAATAGGACCGTAACCGGGCAGGCACATGCAAAAAGACATTCTCTCTCTAGTTTTATATACTAGCACGTAACGCGTCCGTCAAACTCCGGACCGTATCGTACCAGGCGTTATCTTCATAAAACTAATAAATAAAGCGAATCGTAAAAGTTTTTTTTTTTTGTGCGGGTGTTGTTCATATCTTGCGTACCTTCCAACTCAGAAATGCACGCCCTGCTGTGATAGATGGTAGCTTTATGACAGGATATGGGCCCAGGACAAGTATAATCTTAAAAGTATTAATTCCTACTAACGCTTTCACCTCTAATTAATTATCTCTCTTCGTTCTTTCGAATTTCGTCCGTATAGTGGCCGGCAGATGTTATCCAACAGTATAAACCCTCGACGAAGAGTGCATTTCCGGAAGTTTTAAAGTAGCAAGGGCTCTATTGTTTCACTCGAGCGTATGCAGAAGAAGGAATTCCATTATATTCGAAGCGCATCTAAAACATAGAGCGTTCGCCGCAACTTGTATTTATTTGAAGTTATTCTGCCCCGAAGGGTGGCGATAAAAGTGTCTGGTTTTATCCAGCAATTTCATGCATCGAGCCCCCCCCACATACGTGTTCTCCGTGCATCGTTATTTCTATTGTGTCGACGCGAAAGGGACTCGGTGTTTAATAAATAAATTTCGTTCCTCGGTTTTGCTGAATTCGCAAAGTATTTGCAATTGAAATGATTTTAACGCGCTGCCAGGGGTTGGGGGCGTGGGTTGGAACGAAGAGTCGGCAAATATTATCGTGGAGGTAATAACCCCGGGGGATTTTATTGTACGTGTTCAAGTAATGAAAGTTATAAATTTCAGTTCGGTTACTTGTTTTATGCTCGTGGAAATTAACTCGAAGATTTAATCAGGGCCGGACTGAATTGCCTTGCACATAAAAAAAATGTAATTTAGTAATTTAATAGTAGGAAGTTGAGAAAACTGTTAAATATATGTAGATTATTAGATTTAAATAGAAGATGATGGTCTTCGCAGGTCAGTCGTCTTGAGTGTATACACACGTTTATCTATCTACAAGCGCAGATTGGCTTTAAAATAACAACAGACAATCGGAAGGGACTCTGAATTTCCGGGAAACTCCGTAAATTGAATCTGTGTGTCTAAGAGGCTTTAAGTTTCAGAGCGGATTGCGAACAAGTTACACACCCAAGCTAAAAACCCTTCAATAGCATAAATATTTCAGAGGCTTGGCAACGTTGTGTGAGAGGCAAACTTGCAACTTTACGTAGGGGATGTTTTTGAAGTGGTGCGGAAACTTTTGTTTGTTAAGAATCGAAAACTGTTTACGAAAAATAAAAGAGCAGCATCGATATACTCAATGTTGTACTTGTTTCATGTAACACCCAGTACGTTGCATCTAACGACTAATCGCTCTTTTATAAAAGAAAATATTAAAAACGAAAATTGGTTTGGTTCAAAAAGTTCGAATTAAAAGAAAAGAAACAATGGAACATCAAAATTATGAATGTAGTACATACTTCTAATGGATACACCCTGTAAATGATGACATCAGTTTTGGTTCGCCTTCTCTCCCTTTTATTTTATTGAAATTAATAAAAAAGTTAAATATCAAATGAACAAAAAAAATTTAAATTGCGAAGCAAATAAAACAGGTTAGTCAAAATCAACGAATAATTGCAGTAAGTATGAAAAGTAATGTGCAAAGGCAGAGTTAAAAACAGAAGTAAATATTGAAAAGAAAATAAAAAGCGCCAGGAAAATTATAATGAGGGATTTTAGGAACGAAAACAAAAGACGAATTTATGAAAAAAGAATCTCGCGCATCACGTGATTTAAATGTGAACGAAAATTACGAATCTGTGGTACACCCTGTGAATTACCGCATCACTTTTGGCGTCAGCCTGATTCATCTCTTTCGCTCTGTTATTTTGGAAATTAAAAAAAAAGTTAACTGTCAATCGAACAAAAAAAATGAGATGTCGCAGGGAATACTACAAAAAAAAAAAAAGAATTACAATTTGAAAAATATATACAGATTATTAAAATAATAAAATAAATAATAAAAAAAAACGAAATGAAAACAAAAGGCGTTATGAAAGTGATAATAAGAAACTTTAGAAAAAAAAATTCACAATAAACTACAACAAAAGACGAATTTATGACAAAATAATTGAGCACCGCTTTATTTAAATATAGACGAGAATTAAATGAACGAAAAAATGAAATACATGGCAAAGTACATATAAACAAAAACAAACGAACAAGAAAGTAAAATAAATGGCAAAGAATGGCAAGTTGAACAAACTCTCATTTTCTAATTGTTTTATCTTTTTTTTTTAATTTTGATAATCTTTTGTTTTGTTTGTTTTCGTTAGTTTCTGTCTTGTTTTTGTTTGAAATTTTGTTTTGAAACCATAATGAAACAAATACAACTCCTGTTACATTAGATCGTCTTTTGTTTTATTTATTTTCGTAACGTAACAAAAGCAGAATTTATGAAAAATAATAATAATAATAATAAATTTAAATATAAACAAAAATTAAACGAACAAAAAAGTGAAATAAATTAGCAAGGAACGAAAACGAGATTTTGTTCGATTGGTTAATGTTTTGTTTTGTTTTTTTTTTATTAATTTTTGTCATGTTTTGCTTTTGTTTGTAAATTTTGTTTCGAAACGATAACGAAACAAATACAACCCCTATTCCGTTAGATCGTCTTTTGTTTTGTTTTCGTAACAAAAGCCGAGTATATGAAAAACAATTGAGCATCGCTTTATTCAAATATAAACAAAAATTAAACGAACGAACGAAAAAGTGAAATAAATAGGCAAACAATGGCACGTTTAAAAAAATATTTAGAAAACGAGATTTTCTGTTCATTTTGTTAGTCTTTTGTCTTGTTTGTTTTCCTTAGTTTTTGTTTTGTTTTGTTTTTTTTTTGTAAATTTTGTTATGAAGCCACAATGAAACAAAAACAAATCGTAACACCTGTTCCGTTAGATCGTCTTTTGTTTTATGTATTTTCGTAATTTCGTAATTTATGAAAACAATTGAGCATTGCTTTATTTAAATATAAACAAAAATTAAACGAAGAAAAAATTGAAATAGCAAAGAGTGGCACGTTTAAAAAATATTTAGAAAACGAGATTTTGTGTTAATTTTGTTAGTCTTTTGTTTTGTGTGTTTTCATTAGTTTTTGTTTTTGTTTGTAAATTTTGTTTTGAAGCCACAATGAAATAAAAACCAGCGATCAAATCGTACCTCCTTGTTAGTTAGATCGTCTTTTGTTTTATTTGTTTTCGTAACAGAAGCCTAATTTGTGAAAAACAATTGAGCAATGAAACAAAAACAAATGATCAAATCGTAACTCCTGTTCCGTTAGATCGTCTTTTGTTTTATTTGTTTTCATAACAAAAGCCGAATTTATGAAAAACAATTGAGCATCGCTTTTTTTATTCAAATATAAACAAACATTAAACGAAGAAAAATATGAAATAAATAACAAAGAATGGCACGTTTAAAAAAATATTTAGAAAACGCGATTTTGTGTTCATTTTGTTAGTCTTTTGTCTTGTTTGTTTTAATTAGTTTTTATTTTGTTTTGTTTTTGTTTGTAAATTTTATTTTAAAGCCACAATGAAACAAAAACAAGCGATCAAATCGTAACTCCTGCTCCGTTAGATCGTCTTTTGTTTTGTTTTCGTAACGAAAGCCGAGTTTATGAAAAACAATTGAGCATCGTTTCATTCAAATATAAACAAAAATTAAACGAACGAAAATGTGAAATAAATGGCAAAGGACGAAAACTAGATTTTGTTCGTTTGGTTGGTGTTTTGTTTTGTTTTGTTTGTTTTCATTAATTTTTGTTTTGTTTTGCTTTCGTATTGTATCGTAACTCCTGTTCCGTTAGATCGTCTTTTGTTTTGTTTTCGTAACGAAAGCCGAGTTTATGAAAAACAATTGAGCATCGTTTCATTCAAATATAAACAAAAATTAAACGAACGAAAATGTGAAATAAATGGCAAAGGACGAAAACTAGATTTTGTTCGTTTGGTTGGTGTTTTGTTTTGTTTTGTTTGTTTTCATTAATTTTTGTTTTGTTTTGCTTTCGTATTGTATCGTAACTCCTGTTCCGTTAGATCGTCTTTTGTTTTGTTTTCGTAACAAAAGCCGAGTATATGAAAATCAATTGAACATCGCTTTATTCAAATATAAACAAAAATTAAACGAACGAAAGAAAAAGTGAAATAAATAGGCAAACGATGGCACGTTTAAAAAAATATTTAGAAAACGAGATTTTCTGTTCATTTTGTTAGTCTTTTGTCTTGTTTGTTTTCGTTAGTTTTTGTTTTGTTTTGTTTTTGTTTGTAAATAAATTTGTTTGTTTTGAAGTCACAGTGAAACAAAAACAAGCGATCAAATCGTAACTCCTGCTCCGTTAGATCGCCTTTTGTTTTATTTGCTTTCGTAACAAAAAAAATTGAGCATCGTTTCATTCAAATATAAACAAAAATTAAACGAACGAACGAAAAAGTGAAATAAATGGCAAAGAACGAAAACAAGATTTTGTTTGTTCATTTTGTTAGTATTTTGTTTTGTTTGTTTTCGTTAGTTTTTGTTTTGTTTTGTTTTTGTTTGAAAAATTTAGTTTCGAAGCCACAATGAAACAAAAACAAGCCATCAAATAGTAACTTCTTTTCCGATGGATCGTCTTTTGTTATGATTTCGTAACAAAAGCCAAATTTATGAAAAACAATTAAGTATCGCTTTTTTATTCAAATATAAACAAAAATTAAACGAAAAAAAGTGAAATAAATAGCAAAGAATGGCACGTTTAAAAAAATATTGAGAAAATAAGATTTTCTGTTCATTTTGTTAGTGTTTTGTTTTGTTAGTTTTTGTTTTGTTTTTGTAAATTTTGTTTTGAAGCCACAATGAAACAAAAACAAGCGATCAAATCGTAACTTCTGCTCCGTTAAATCGTCTTTTGTTTTATTTGTTTTCGTAACAAAAAACAATTGAGTATCGTTTCATTCAAATATAAACAAAAATTAAGCGAACGAACGAAAAAGTGAAATAAATGGCAAAGAACGAAAACGAGATTTTGCTCGTTTGGTTAATCTCATGTTTCGTTCATTAAATCGGAATTATTTAAAACAAAATTCAAAAGAAAAAGGAAATTAAATACGTCATGCATGAACACAGGTATGCACGTACTTATGAAGATGATGCGCGCGTTATTCTTTTTTTTTTCGCAGCGGCGGACTTAAATATTCCATAAATCTTTAAGCGCCTTCAGACTTGAACTTTTCCGAGCAGCTTTCAGCGCGCGCGGTCTTCCTTTTGTCTTGGCGCTTTGTTTCTAATCCACTGGGCTTTTGTGCGGAGAAGATAAAAAAAAAGGGGGAAAGAATGAAAAAGAAGGAAGACGCGACAGGAACTTTGCGCCTCGGGTGCATCAGGCGACAGCCTAACAGAACACGGGACATCATCACTTTTGATACACATACGGGGGACGTTCAAAAATTAAAGTTTTCGACTAATTGAAAAGTTATTGCGACTTTGTGCGGCATCATCGTCCGCGGCGCGACATTAATCCCATAACCATGTACCACAAAAGCGTGACGACAATAAAACGAATCCGGGGCTAACACAAAGGAGGATAAATCTAATTTCGAGTTGAGGACTGCGCCGTCAATTAAGCGTCTTCGGCGGCGAACGCCTCTAACTAGAAGCGTTCGTCTTTGTTTCTGAATGCAAAACTTGCAGATCCAATTGTGTCTAGGGTTTTATTGGTAAAGTAGCTAACGACGTTTGCCTCAGTTTACTTACCCCTCAGAAAGAATTGGTTTTATTTGCGTCAGTCGAACTACCACGCCAAATAAGCGACTAAGAAATATTAATTTTTATTTTATTTAATTTTTTTCAAGACTCTGCTGAAATTAATTTGCGGACTGATTAAAAAAGATAATCAACCGTCCTGAATTCAAACTATCTATACAGGGTTTGATTAAACATAACTAATTGCCTATACAGGGTTTGATCGAACTAAAATATTGTGCCGCAAGGCGGAAGCCATTTTTAAATTGATTAACGAACTTCGGCTTGCTTAAATTTTTGTTATGGAAAGACAATTTCAAATGAAAACAAGTGAACAATGAACCTACTAAATTTAAATAAGGCACGACCCTGCGAGACTTGACTCGAATGGTGGAAGAGATGGCGGGGGGTAGAAAAAGACAAGGAATCCGCTGCCAAAAGATAAATTAAAAAAACTATCCTGTGTTACCTATATAGTGGTTTACAAAGCAGTAATCGAAGGAAAAACGGCAGCTATAGTAAGCCGATCTGTTTTTTTTTGTTTTCTTTTTCTCTCTCTCTTTTGACTCTACGTACTGAAGTACCGTCAGATGGATTGCTTTGATTCTCGGAGTTACTTTGATTGCACATATCAAAGCAATCAAAGTAACTCCCTAGAGTATCAAAGTAATTCCCCCCTCCCCTTCATCTGACGGTACCTACAATTTTTTGGTTTGTATATTGTTTATTTCTTGTGATTTTGTTCATTTCAGCAGTTGTTCATATGATTATTTTCGTTCGTCTTTTGTTATTTCTTTTGGTTTGTCGAATCTATGATGATTCGTCCTTTGCCTTCGCTTACATTACAGCGCACGTTAAACGAAGCAAACGAGAAGATCGAGACTTAACTTTTCAAGGTCGAGTAAGAAGAATTAAAGTTTAAAATTTGATCTGAAAATAAATTCGACATAATGCGTTGTGCAACCAAAATTTCCGCAGTGCATCGCTGGCTGGCTATCCCGTTTACTATTGCCTCCTAGCAGAACGGTTTTTTTTCTAGTTTTATTCCAAAAATGAAAGCGTACGTTGAACGAAACGAACGAGAAAATTGAGGCTTAATTTGTCAAGGTTAAAAAGAAGTAGATGAGTTATGATTAAAAGATCTGCAAGAAAATACTACATGCCATATCATATGCAACCAAATTTGCAATGGTGTATGTCTGGTTGCCTACCCCAAACACTGTTGTTTCGTTGTAGGAATTATTTTCTGGTTTTATTCTAAATACGTCGAACGAAACGAATGAGTATCTAATTTTTCAAGGTTAAGGAAGCAGAAGCTTAATTTCTAATTAAACATTCAAGGCCTGGAAAAAATATAACAATGGCGCATATCTGGTTGCCTACCCTATACACCCGTTGTTTTCTAGTTTCATTCCAAAAATTAGAGTAACTTTTGCGATCGTCATTTATTTTCGTCTTTATTATTTATTTATATTCTTTCTGTATTTTCAATCGAGCAAGTATTAGCAAATTGTTTAATACCCTGTGCAAATGAATGTTATTATTGATTTTATAGTTATTCACATAGATTGCATTTTCTTTAAGTTTCCATGTTTATTATCTTAGGTTAAGTAAGAAAAAGAGAAGCTGCTATTTGTAATGAAAAAAAAAAACTATATGCAATGTGCAACCAAAGTTGTAATGGTGTATGTTTGGTTGCCTAACTCGTGCATTGTTGTTTTGTTGCGGAGCATTTTTTTTTCTGGTTTTATTCAAAAAATTACAGCGCATGCTGAACGAAACGAACGAGTTATTTTGAGATTTCTTTTTTCTAGATTAAGTAGAAAAGAAGCTACGATTAGGTTCTAATTGAAGATCTCAAAAAAAATACTAAATTCCATGCCATATGCAACCAAAGTTGCGTGTCTAGTTGCCTACCTCCAACATTTTAGTTTTATTCCAAAAATATTGAACGAAACGAACCCGTTACGTTTAGTAAGAAGAGGAAGACATGAATTTCTAATTAAAGCTTAAATATCTGGAAAAAATTGTTACCTACTTTTTCGTCTTGACTCTGTATAAAATTGGGAACACTGGGGAAAAGTCGTCGATGTTAAAAATTCTACTTAAAAATATGCATACGGGTTGAGTTACAAATAGATTGTTGGTAGCTGGATCTTAGATGTAAAGAGGGCGCCACCTAACGTAAAATTGCCTAAGTAGGCAAATAAAATTCGTGGTACCGTTAGGGCTACACGCGTTGTTGAAATTGATCGAAGTTCCCACAGGTTTATACCCGCGTGACATGTACGTGTTTGTCGGTCACCCTGCATTAGGGACAAAATGAACAGTCACCCTGTATCATAACGAAAGAAAAATTGACAAAATACAAAATATAAATAAAATCAATAAAAACAATTAACAAAATCAAATCGAAAAACAGAAACAAGTGGCCCTTGACTACAAAAAAAAACAAGAGAAATAGAAAATAAATGAAATAAACGACGTAATTTCTCTGACAAAATCAACAAACAAAAATAAAACAAGTGACGCTCGACTACAAAAAAAGAAACAGTCGGGACGATGCGATGGTATGGTAATTTCTTTGTCAAAAAACAACGAGAAAAATCTTAAACAAAATCAAATCGAAAAACAGAATCGAGTGACCCTTGACTACCAAAACAAAAACAAAAACAAAAAAAAAACAAAAGAGAAATAGAATAAAAATGAAATAAATGACGATCGATCATAATTTTCTGTAAAATTCCTCTGTCAGAAATCAATAAACAGATATAAATCGAAAAACGGAGACAACTGACGTTCTAGTGCAAAAAAAAACAAAACGGGAAATAAAAAATAAATTACAATAAAAAAAAGAATAACAAAATCAAATCGAAAACAGAAACAAGTATCACTTGATTACAAAAAAAAAACAAAAGAACTAGAAAATAAATGAAATAAATGATGAACAAAATCAACAAACAAAAATAAAACAAAAAAAAGAAACAGCCGGGACGATGGTATTTTAATTTCTCTGCCAAAAATCAACAAAAAAATTAAATAAAATCAAATTAAAAACAGAATCGAGTGACCCTTGACTACAAAAACAATAACAAAAAAAAAAAAACAAAAGGGAAATAGAATAAAAATGAAATAAATGACGATTGATCGTAATTTTCTGTAAAATTCCTCAGTCAAAAATGAATAAACAAATATGAAACGATAAACAGAGACAACTGACGCCCTAATACAAAAAAAACGAGAAATAGAAAATAAATGTCAATAAAAACAATTAACAAAATCAAATCGAAAAACAGAAACAAGTGGCCCTTGACTACAAAAAAAACCAAGAGAAATAGAAAATAAATGAAATAAACGACGTAATTTCTCTGACAAAATCAACAAACAAAAATAAAAACAACTGCCGTTCTAGTGCAAAAAAAAACAAAAGGAGAAATTGAAAATAAATGACAATAAAAAACAATTAACAAAAAACTTAAACAAAATCAAACTGAAAAACAGAATCGAGTGACCCTTGACTATCAAAACAAAAATAAAAAAAAACGAAAGGGAAATAGAATAAAAATGAAATAAATTACGATCGATCGTAATTTTTTGTAAAATTCCTCTGTCAAAAATCAATAAACAAATATGGATCGAAAAACGGAGACAATTGACGTTCTAGTGCAAAAAAACAAAAGGAGAAATAGAAAATAAATGACAATAAAAAACAATAACAAAATCAAATCGAAAAACAGAAACAAGTGACTACAAAAAAAAATTTTACAACACAATTTCATGAATTAAAAAAATAAACAAAAGACAATCGACTTTACAACAAAGGAAACAAGATAAAAAAAATTGAAAAAAAGCAAAACAAAGAAAACAAAATAATTTAATAGGATTACGGAAAAATTAAAAAAAAATTGAAAAGAATGGTACCAAACACCATAGAAATAGAAAATAAATGAAATAAAGGACGAACGATCGTGATTTCTCTGTCAAAATCAACAAACAAAAATAAAACAAGTGACGCTTGACAAAAAAAAGAAACAGCCGGGACGATGGTATGGTAATTTCTCTGTCAAAAATCAACAAAAAAAAACTTTAACAAAATCAAATTGAAAAACAGAATCGAATGACCCTTGACTGCAAAAACAAAAACAAAACAAAAATAGAAGAGAAATAGAATAAAAATGAAATAAATGACGATCGATCGTAATTTTCTGTAAAATTCCTCTGTTAAAAATCATGAAACAAATATGAATCGAAAAACAGAGGCAACTGACGCCCTAATACAAAAAAAAAACGAGAAATAGAAAACAAATGTCAATAAAAACAAGTAACAAAATCAAATCGAAAAACAGAAACAAGTGACACTTGATTACAGAAAAAAAACAAGAGAAATAGAAAATAAATGAAAGAAATGACGACCGAATCTAAGAAATGAATGATATTGCTTCAGATCTGAAGTTTCTCACGTCTGATATTTTGATGTCTGTCATTTTGACGTTTCTTGGCGTCAATCACCCTCACTTCTGTCACCTTGACGTTTGCTGCTATTTGTCATCGTGACGTGATTTGTTGGTAACTAAGCAACATGGGAACCCCCACGTTTCTCGTCGATTGTCATTGTGACGTTTCTTACGTCTGTTATTTTGACATCTCTTGGCATTTGTCACCATGACGTCTGTCACCTTGACGTTTGCTGTTATTTGTCATCGTGACATGATTTGTTGGTCACTAAGCAACGTGTGAGCCTCCACGTTTCTCGTCTTCTGTCATTCTGACATTTCTTACGTCTGTTATTTTGACGTCTGTCATTTTAACGTTAATTAATTTCAGTCTTTGTCTCGAATTTTTGTATGTTTCTTCTGCATTTAAAAATAAAATCGTATTCACTGATTAAAGTGATGAAAATACAGTTTTGGCAACTGCGAATTTGTCATAAACTAAACAAGCATTATTGGGTCAACGCTTTAAGCTGGTTTCAATTCGCTGAAGGCTTCGTGTTTGATTGCATGTCGTGTGGTTCGAAAGATGTCGTATGTGCCCCAGCAGTACGAAAGATGCCTCCAAAAGTGACCAAGAGGTGAGGAACTCTACAAATAATTGAAAGTCCACTTGTGCCTTGGAATAACTGTCAAGAAAGTAACCAAATTGGAATTCTTAATTTAAGGAAAGTGAAGAGAAAGTCGCCGATGCAACCCTAGAGGGGGTTTGGGGCAGCTTGGGGGCGTGCCCCAAAGTCAAAGTCAAGCTCATCTCCAGGAAGCTCGTGAAGGATCACCTGAACAAAGTGAACGCGGAGACAGCAGGCATTGCGTTGCTGCTTCCTTGGATGGTAAACTGATCATATGGGAGGGACAGGAAACCAAATTCAGATAAAAAAGTAGCTATCTGTTACTGTTTTCGTGGTACAGTCGAATAAAAAACAGTACATTTTTCAAATCCAAGTAACTTTTTTGTTTTTGAAGTAACCAGGTAACAAGGTCACCAGAATGGGGGTAACATTTAACATGGGGAAGCAGTCGGCACCAGACATCTGCCAGTTCTTTTGGGAAATGTCAAAACCATGCACCAATTCAAACAATTCTAAAGGCCCCAAAGTATTGTCCATTTTTTTTCTACAACACCTGTCAAAGTTGTTCAGAATAGGTTTCGTTAATTAAAAAAAGGCTTTTGGCATTAGCTTGCAAAAAATTCACGTCGTTGGACATGGAGGATTGATAAATTAAAAAAAAAATATATGAATAAATCAGATTTATTGTTTGTACGTCGTTGTTCTGTGGCGCGTATTGTTTGCAAATCTGACAGACGTGGGGGCGGTTTAAATTTATCGGCGCACTTGATTTTAAATGTAATCGGCACGTATACGAATGGAGAGAGAGAGAGTTTTATCTGGCACTTGGTGTAATGAACGTCGAAATCAGCCTTCATCGACAAAATTTACGGCGCTACATGGAAGTGCACTCTTGTCATCGGGACGCCCGCCCCATAATTGGATCAAACTTGCTTGGAGGGAAAATTGGGAAAAAAATTACATCACACCGTGTATATAAACATGTGATGAATACGCCAAGGTTCTCGCCAAGGTCTACTTACCACCGCCGCCGAATCATCATCATAATCGATCGACCCAAACAACCACCCTCTCTCTCTCTTTCTCACCCCCTATGCAGAATAACCCACAACCTACTTCGATGTGCCGATAAGCTTAAGTTAGGAAGGTCGTATCTGACGTGCGATAAGAGGAAATTTGCGCCCAAATTTTCCCGACAATTACGAGCGTTCCAAAATAGATCCCATCGAGAGCAAATGCGTTCGCTCCATATCAATTTTATGTATCGCAGTTCTTCACTGAGTGCGGCGACTTGCGTCAGCTAATTGGAACGCTTTCGTTTTATGGCCCCCCAATGAAATCGAAACGTAAATTAAGAAGGAAGAGAGCAGGCAGAAGTGGGACGTTTCCGGATTCCGTACTCCAAATTCCAATTCATCTTCAACTTTTGCCCAAAGTCTTCTACAAGATGCTCTTGGGATTATTGTATGGGGGTTTGGCGCAAGTAGGAGTGAGAGGCGGGGGCACACAAATCTAGTGTCGTCATGGTTTATTTTTCGTACTTTAAAAAATATACGGGGAATTTTAACTCGTTTTTGGACCAGGTTTTAAGAAAACTATTTGATTTGGACAATTTGCGTTAAATTAAGATTTTAAAAGCTGAGCATGGTGGCTCAAAAATTTTAACCAACCTGTATATGTATAGCGACTTCGATTTGTTTATATAAGAGATATTGGTAATCAAGATATTGAGTAGCATATTCGGTTAAGCAATTTTTTTAATGAATTCAAAAATGTTTAAGGTCGTCGAAAAATCTCCAAAATTGACAATTCTGGTCATTCAAACACTAACAATACGATACGACTTGACGTTTAATAATAATAATAATAATATTAATAATAAAAAACATAATAATAATAAAAACAAGTTTGTAGTTGTTTTTAAGTTTGAAATTCGCGCTCAAATATTTCTGCTCTGTTTCAGTCTTTTTGCGATCATCATTTGTTTATCAACCGTTTCGAAACTCGTCCTCAAATATCCCCGTCATTGTTTGAAATTTTCCTACTTTCGTTGTTGCTGTTGTTGTTTGAAACGATGTCTCACAGTTGTTTCAGACTAGACGTCTTTTTTGTTTGTATTTTCTGAAATTGTTAATTTTTCTTCCGTAAAACAATACGATCGCCATTTGTTTTTCTTGCACTTTTTTTCTTTTATCGTTTTTTCTATTTGCTGTTCCATTCTGATTATATTTTTCAAAGAATCAAGAACGATCTGCTTTTTTGTTTCTATTCATTTATCTACGTCTTTTGAAATGGCTGTTGTTTGTTTTTCTTACTTTCTCTTGTTTTTTTTTTTCAAAAATATTCTTCATTTTCTCTCGTTTTTGATTATTTACTACCATTTACCGGAAGTGAATAAATTTATTTTCAGATTTCTGCGTTCCTTTTCTTTCCTAAATATCTGTCACTTGTCTTCTTTTTTGATTCTTGGTTGGTCGAATTGTTGCTATTATGTCATGAATCATCATCATCATCATCATTTAAGGAAATTACGATTCATTTTTTGTTTTTGATTGTTTCTATTTTTCTTTCTGTGTTTCTTTTTGCCGTAACCGCTGGATTGTCATTTGTTTTGATTTTTCCTTATTTTTATTTACGAATTTCGTTTAGAATGAAACAATAATTTTATTTTCTTTTTTTTAATTTTAAAACGAGTAATTTATAACAAAACGTTTATTTTGTTTATAATTACGGTCGCCATTTGTTTTTCTTACGCTTTTTCTTCTTTTCCTTTTAGTTATTGTTTTTTTTTTAATTTTATTCCATTCTGATTACATTTTTCCAAGAGACGCTTTTTTAAATTAAATGTTAAAAAATTTTCTGCATTCCTTGGCCTCTACGATTGTCATTTGTTTTTCTTACTTTCTTCAGAATTTTTTTTTTTTAATTTTTGAAGTTTTTCAAAAAATATTCTTAAATTTTTCCTGATTTTTAATTATTTACTATTTTTCGAAAATGAACAAATTTCTTTACAGATTTCTTTTTCTTTGGTAAATATTATTATTCGTCTCCTTTTTTGTTTCTTTGTGATTTTCAAATTACTACATATTATGTACAACTCGTTTTTTTTTGTTATGATCCATTTATTTTACTTACTTTCTTCAGAATTCTCTCTTTTGTCAAACGTTTTTAATTTTTTTTTGTTTGTTTCCATTTTTCCCTTTGTTTTCTTCTTCCCGTAACCGTTGCGATTGTCACTTGTTTCGCTTTTTCCTTACTTTCATTTACGAATTTCATTCAGAATGTTAATACTAATTATTTTTTGAAAAATTTTAATTGCGCGAAATTTGAACAATAATTTTATTTTCTTACGATCGCCATTTGTTTCTCTTACGCTTTTTCTTCTTTTCCTTTTTGAAGTTTTTGTTTTTTTTTGATTTATTCCATTCTGATTACATTTTTCCAAGTAAATTTTCATTTTTTTTTTTTCATTTAGATCAATTGGGTTTTTCATTTTTTTCTGGTTTTCAATTATGTACTATTTTTCCAAAATTAACAAATTTTTTTACGAATTTCTTTTTCTTTCATAAATATTATATTAAATATAAATGTATTAAATATTATGATTGTCATTTGTCTTCCTTTTTGTGATTTTCAAATTACGTACAATTCGTTTTTTGTTTTTTGTTTTTTTTCTTATTATGATCATTTGTTTTCCTTATTTCCACCGGGAATTTTTATCTTTTTTCCATTTCGATTGGGTCTCTCCATCGTCAAATGTTTTTCATTTTTTATTGTTTGTTTCCATTTCTTTCCTTTGTTTCTTGTTCCCGTAACCGTTGCGATTGTCATTTGTTTCGCTTTTTCCTTACTTTTATTTATGAATCTCGCTTAGAAGGCTTAATATGAATTATTTTTTTGAGAAAATTTAATTGCGCGAAATTTGAACAATAATTTTATTTTCTTACGATGGCCATTTGTTTCACTTACGCTTTTTTCTCCTTTCCTTTTGAAGTTATTGTTTTCTTTTTTTTTTAATTCCACTCTGATTACATTTTTCCAAGTGTCGAAAGTGTTTTTCTTTTTTGTTTTTATCTATATTATCTATGTTGTTTTTTTTTTTTTTTTTAATTAAATGAACAACAATTTTCTGCATTCCTCGTTCTCTTTACGATCGTACGATCGTCGTTGTTTTCATTCATTTGTTTAGAAATGTTCATTTTTGTTGTTCCATTTCAATTGAGTTCTTCATTTCAATTATTTTTTTTTTCATAATCCTAAAACGAGTAATTCGTTTATTTATTGTATTTGTTCGTACAGATTTCTTAAAATAATTTATTTTTCTTTCGCGAAATATTACACGATCGTCATTTGTTTTCTTTATTCTTCTCCTCCTTTCGTGGTTATCTTTTTTTTTATATTCCATTCTGATTACGTGTTTTTTTTATTTTTATCCATGTTATATATGTTTTCTTTTTTTTTTAATTAAATGATCAACAATTTTCTGCACTCCTCGTTCTCTTTACGATCGTCGTTTGATTTTATTCTTGTCTTTAGAAATTTTCATTTTTGTTTTCTTCATTTCGATTAAGCTCTTCATTTTTTCTTGTTTATATATTATTTAACATTTTTCAGAAATTGGCAAATTTCTTTCCAAAGTTCTGCGCGTCTTTTTTCTTCATGAATATCATACATATATCGAATGTTTATTATTAATTATTTTCTAAAGAAATTTTAAATAGTTTTTTTCATTATGATCACTTGTTTTTCTTACTTTCTTCAGATTTTTTTTTTCATTTCGATTGGGTCCATTGATCGTCAAATATGTTTCTCATTTCTTATTTTGTTTTGTTTTTGATTGTATAGCTAGCGCATACCTAGCAAAAGGAAATCATTCGAGATATCTTTTACTATCTAGTTTCTTCTCAAAATGAATTTACAATGAAATTGGGAGTTTCTCTTCATTATCCCACATTGGTAGCAAAAGGAAATTATCCAAGACATCTTTTTCTATCTAGTTTCTTCCCAAAATGAATTTACAATGAAACTGGGATTACATTAATAAAAAATGAGTAACGCCGCGGCTATTATCGGATGGAAACTCTGACCTTTCAGGTCTCGATCCGTTTCCCGAAGAGCTGCTAAATGTCACGAGATAACGTCCTTCCTGCGTCAGTCAAGTACTCCAATATAAGTTAAATTGTCCGCCGTTGTTGTTATTGTTGTTGTTATCATCTAAGAAACTTATTTAAGACGAAACCTAAGCGGATAAAAGTTTTAATTCGACGCAGCAAATGAGACTAACGAAGAAAGTTTTTTGGGGGCGAAGAGGAAAACGCCGATGCAGTTAATGGCTTTAGTTTTGTTGTTTGTACGTTTGAGGGTATAAAAGTCGCAGCAAACTTTATTATTTGCTAATAATGGCCGACATTCGCCGGCAATTGCTTTTTATCGCTTTATTATTTCGGTTTTTGTGCTACATAGGCACTTGATGTAATTAATTTAAGATTCCGATGAAGTAATTAATTCATCGGAATGGAATCGACCTGGTTCGATAACATACTTGATTTATTTGTGTGATAGTTCATCCACTCTAATTTTCTTCGCATATTTTTTCGCGCTAACGAACTATTATAAGATTGTCGTGATCATTCATCGCCTACTACTTAACTATTTGTCATGAAATGAAACTATCGTAATTTGGGATACAATAAGTCAGTAATTATTTCCGGAAAACTAAAATACTTAATTTTTTTCCCAGATTCTGTCCGTTCCTCAATATTCCTTGCATCGACGAGTACTTCACGTAACGAGTTCTGCGATTATTCGTCGTTAAAAATAGACAACAAGAAAGCGCGCATTAAAAATTCAGTCCGGCGGAGTTTCGACGAGGAGGTTAAACGCCAAGATTGAGGGGCCAGGTTTAAATTCTGACTCGATCCCCTTTGTTTCTTTACGAAGTTTTAAAAGGCGCTCGAGAAAAGTTGGATTCTGTCGAGTCCATAAAAATGCAAATTGCACGCCCGCTGCACGACCCCCCCTCTTCCCCCGCCCCTCGTCCCGCGTTTCGAATATTCATCGAATCAAACGCTCATTTAAATAATAAATGAATTATTATTGCACGGGATTGACGACGGTTTAATTTGGCACAGAACGAACGATTCCCCCCTTTCCCCCCTTTTGATTCGACCCCACACAGAAAGCACTGCAACCAAACAATACAGTATGGGGTAGGCAACCAGACGTACACCATATTGCAATATTAGTTGCATATCGCATGTACCTAGCAGATCTTTAATGACCTGACAGCTGCGTTTAATTTTCTTGCTTTATTGTTTTTCTTTTCGACATTCCTCTCTAGAACAGTCGACGTTCTTCATTTGTTTCTCCGTCATTTTATTTTTAGTAGGTCGAACTCTTTTGCATTCTTTTTTTGCTTTTGAGTTTTCGAGTGAAAATTAAATGACCAGGAGAAGGCTAGACGAAACAATATAGTCGTTAGTCTGTTGTTTTTCTTTTCTTCAATATTCCTCTCTACAACAGTCGTCGTTCTTCATTTGTTTTTCGGTAATTCTATTTTTTAGCAGGTCGATCTCGTTTACAACTTTTTTTTCTATCGGAGTATTCTTTTTGAGTTTTTGAATGAAAATGAAAATTACCAGGAGAAGGCCAAACGAAACAAAATAGTCGTTAGTCTTTTGTTTTTTTTTTCTTTAACATTCCTCTCTAGAACAGTTGACGTTCTTCATTTGTTTTTCGGTCATCCTATTTTTAGTAGGTCGGTCTCTTTAGCATTTTTTTTTGTTTTTAAGTTTTTGAATGAAAATGAAAATGACCAGGAGAAGGCAAACGCAAGAAAATAGTCGTTAGTCTTTTGTTTTTTTTTTTTTTCAATATTCCTCTCTAGAACAGTCGACGTTCTTCACTTGTTTTTCAGTCATTTTATTTTTAGTAAGTCGATCTCATTTGCATTTTTTTTTGTTTTTGAATTTTTGAGTGAACAAGAAAATAACCAGGAGAAGACCGAACGAAACAAAACAGTCGTTGGTCTTTTGTTTTCTTTTTCTTCAACATTCCTCTCTAGAACAGTCGACGTTCTTCATTTGTTTTTCGATCATTCTATTTTTAGATATGTCAATGTCATTTGTTTCACTTTCCTTTTGTTTTTTGTTTTTTTGAGCGAAAATAAAAATGTCCACAGAAGACTAAATTCAAAAGAAAAGTTGTTAGTCTTTCGTTGTTTTTTCTTTTAACAATGCTCTCAAAAATAGTCGACTTCCATTTACTTTCAGTCATTCTATTCCTTTGTTTTTGGGTCATTCTATTTTTAGTAGGTCGATCTCTTTTGCAATTTGTTTTTGCTTTTGAGTTTTTGAGTGAAAATGAAAATGATCAGGAGAAGACTAAACGAAAAACAAAATAATCCTTAGTCTTTTGTTTTTTTTTTCAACATCCCTTTCCAGAACAGTCGATGTTCCTTTGTTTTTCGATCATTCTATTTTTAGTAGGTCGATCTCGTTTACAATTTTTTTTTGTTTTTTTCTTCGATCGGATTATTCTTTTTGAGTTTTTGAGTGAAAATGAAAATGACCAGGAGAAGGCTAAGCGAAACAAAATAGTCGTTAGTCTTTTTTTTCCTTCAACATTCTTCTCTAGAACAGTCGACGTTCTTCATCTGTTTTTCAGTCATTATATTTTCAGTGGGTCGATCTCTTTTGCAATTTGTTTTTATTTGAGTTTTTGAGTGAAAATGAAAATGATTAGAAGAAGACCAAACGAAACAAAATAATCGTTAGTCTTTTGTTGTTTTTTCAACTTCCTCTCTAGAACAGTCGACGTTCGACTGTTTTTCAGTCATTCTATTTTTAGTATGTTGATGTCGTTTGTTTCGCTTTTCTTTTGTTTTTTTTGTTTTTTCTTTTTGAGTGAAAAAAAAATGTTCCAGAAGGCTAAAATCAAAAGAAAAGTTGTTAGTCTTATTGTTGTTTCTTTTTTACAATGCTCTCAAGAATAGTCGACTTTCATTTATTTTCAGTCATTCTATTCCCTTGTTTTTCGGTCATTCTATTTTTAGTAGGTCGATTTCGTTTCCATTTTCTTTCCTTTTTCTTTCTATCGGATTATTCTTTCTGAGTTTTTGAGTGAAAACGAAAATGACCAGAAGAACGCTAAACGAAACAAAATAGTCGTTAGTCTTTTGTTTTTTTTACTCTCTAGAACAGATTTCTTTATTTTTTGATCATTCGACTTGTGGTATGACGATCTTGTTTGCAGGAGAAGACAAAACGAAACAAAATAGTTTCTTTCGTTTTCTTTAAAAAAATTATTAATTCGTTAAATTGCGTGGTAAAATCAATTGCCTTTTGTTTTTTTTTATAATATAATTTTTTTAAATTTTATTAATGTTAAACTGCACTATAAAACCGATTGCCTTTTGTTTTTATTATAATTTGTTTTCTAATTTTATTATTTACATATTTTTTTTTCATTTTTATTATTTTGTGTTCTTTTTTTTGTCGCCGTTGCTTTCAAATTGTTCTAGTTTTATTTGTTATTAATGAATTTATACAACTTTTTAAAAATATTATTCCTGAATTTAGCAACAATCTAAAGAACTCCCCATGTTAAAAAGCGATTCTTTTAGCAACTCTTGAAGAACTTGTTTTATACGTGTTGGTGGTGACACTGCAACCAGTAGCTAACCCTATTATGGCTGTTCATTTGTTTCTTTCGAACTTTTGAACCTTGATGAATAAAGTTTTGAACACTGAGTGTCTCACTACACTTCTTAAATTGACGATTTCTGTTGTTACGGCTGAAAAATTCAAATAATTTATTTTTATTATTTCGGGTCACCCAGTATTGTGTGCGAATCCAAAAGCCGTTATGTGCGTACGTGTATTTCAAGCAATAACGTAATTATGGAAAGTTCTTTTTTGTATGATTCGGGCCTTAACTCTATCTAGGCTTAGTCTTACCCCCTTGTCTACTCTATCTTCTTGTGGTTAACTATTGTTGAAAATATTTGACTTTGTAAACGAAAGACGGATCCGTGCTTCGGGTTTTATTAACATTTAACTATTGTTACATTTCATTTGTTTAATTATTCAATTCTACTGGATTTTTTGTGTTTATTTTATTTTGAGCTACATAAGTAAAAAGGCAAGTATGCAAAGCGGGTGACTTTTAATTATGTAGAGTTAAATTCTTCCCTCTTTGTTTAGGGGTTACGTATGACCTCCAAGAGTAGCTAGCAGTGTTGGGGGACTTAATTTGCCCTTCCCACATTTTGCAAGCCAGTCAGGTACCCATTTCTTGTATCTCTCTTGCTCATGCGATATACGATACCAGCTTTCATTTTTTTGGGCTGACTAGCAAGCTGGATTTTTGTTTTTAGGTCTTTTAGCCAATCGCATATCTTGCCATTGCAAAGGCCACCTATTTGAATCTTCCTCTATCGTTTGCTCCTGTGATATGGAAGACAGTTATCCTTGCTTGTCCTAGGTGGTCCTTTGGAAGCTTGACTTTCCGTTTCTGGGTGTTTTATCCAATCAGTTGGAAGGAACTGCCAATTCCTCACTTTGTTCCCTCCCCCTCTTCATACTATCCCTCTTTACCACCTTCGTAATGACATCGCCTTGCCGTTTCAAAGACCAAATGGCATACTTCACCTATTTGGATCTTCCTCTTTCGTTCGCTCTTGTAATGCGAAAAACCCAGGTGTCCTTCTATCCCTTTGGCGGTCTTTTGGAAGCTTGATTTCCCCTTTCTGGGCGTTTTATCCAATCTGTTATCATCCATTCAGAACGTACGTTACTAATATCTTTGATATTTCTTTTGATCCCCTGAAGAAGTTCCTGTTATCGCTCTCGCAATACTTTAATCCCATTTGTGAGTGCCCTACTTCCTTCCTCTGGTTATCGTCTTGTTGACAAAATTATTATGAAAATTTAACGACGTCTCAGCCTGGGATTATATCTTTCTAAGAAAGCGCAGCACTTACTTCTGCAAACGACACAGACCCCGTTAACAAAACACGTTTGTTATTTAGATTACGTCGGGCGCTCCGCTCTCCTAAATGAAAGAAAACGTTTTATCTTTTCTTACATTCCGGTGAATCCGGAATCCGCCCGCCCTCGTGGATCTTATCAGCTCTCGCTTCTTATACACACACACACAGATGGAAGTTGGGGACCAACCGGTGGTGATGCAATTCAATTTTCGGCAAAAAATTAGATTATTTTATTCCCAACTGTCCGTTCGGATCTGTTTCGGGTGATTCTCATTTTATCGTTTCACTTCTTCGAACGAGATCGGTTCTTGATTTGGTTATCCTTGATACTTTTTTGTACCCCAGGTTTTTAATTAACTCTAAGATGTTTTCTTCTGCGATTTTCACTTAAAAAAAGAGCAACCAAATTTATATGTAGTAAATTTGTATGCCTAGCGCCATGACGTCAAAATATGTGATTCCAATCACTGGTTATACCACCAATGAATGAGTTTCGGCAATAAAATGATGTAGTACTTGTTTTGTTCTTATTTTTTTTTTAATGGAACACTCTGCGGCGTGCTTATTACGTTGAACCTTAATAAATATCTCAAGCGCCACTTGAAACCCACCGCCACCAATCAAGAAGAAGTTAGGAAAGTTGGATTGCAGGCGGTGAGATTGCACTCGAGCACCTAAATACGTAAATCCAATTAGCCTCTCAATTTTCGCCGTTAATGCGCCCGGTGCGATGTTTAATCCTCTTTCGGGCCGTCAATTCGAATCCCTTCGGGGGCGGAAAACTGCATTCCGGCCTGGCGGCGGCATTCATTGTCCCGTTTTCCGCGGGGTCGCGTGTTAAGAGCAAAATCGATAGGGTATCGCGTCCGGCCCGAGTTGGTCACGTCATGACTGACTTGTACGATTTTACCATTCAGTATTGTTTTGCGCTTTTATCGATCCGGTGGAGAACGCACACGACGATTAATAATCGCCCAGCTCCGCGTGACGTGCGTTATTTACCCCTTGATTTGCCAGCTATAAAAAAAAATATACCTAAGCCAGACTGTATTTGGAGTTTTACTTTTATCACATTGTGGGGGCTCGCGCGTTGCTTAGCGACCAACGAGGCACGTCACGATGACGGATGACAACAAACGTCAAAATGACACACATCAAGAAAAGTCAGGCAATGTCATATAGACAAATATGGGCGAAGCGTCATGTGGAACAAATAAACAAAATTCGTTCATGATGGGCCCGCACGTAGGATCACATCTTCAAATTTGGTCGCTAAGACAACCCCCGAAGTAAACACAAAAAGACTGCCCCCTGACGAATGAGATACTGTTCTGGTCATTTGTGATTCAACAACAACAATGAAGCAGAATTACTTCATCTCCGCAACGAAAAAGTTTTATAAAACCGCTTAAGGCTCAGAAACAACTCAAAGCCTCCTGTGCAGTCATTGTCGGGAATGTAGATGTTTATTCTCTATATTGATGTGAACAGAAAACAAAGATCGACGATTTTATTCGATGAAAAATGCAGCAAAATTTAAAAAAACTAAGGGAAAGAAAACGAAAGTTAAAAAAAGCAAAAGAAAATTGAAACAAACATCCCCGAAGTACTAAGTTGAGGAGATGTATAAAAAACAAATGAATGTAAACTTACTTATTCTCCAGAATTATATGAACAGAAAACAAAAGAGCGATAATTTCAATTGAAAACGAATAAAATTTAAAAAAAATAGCCGAAAGAATAATTTGATAGAAAGAGAAAATAAAACAAATCCCGCCGAACTGCTTAGATTAGAATGAACAACCGACAAATGAATGTCGACTATTCACCAGTACGTTATATGAACTGAAAACAAAAGACATCGACGACTTTATTCGGCGGAATATTAACAAAAGTCAGAAAGGATACCAAATACCCCTAAACACGAAGTTGAAGGAATGAACAAGAAACAAATGAATGTAGACTATTTCTTCTCTAGAATTACATGTACGAACAGAAAACAAAAGAGCTACGATTTCAATCGGCGGAAAATGAATTAACTTAAAAAAATACCCGAAAAATTAATTCGATAGAAAGAAAAAAGAAAACAAAAGAAAATTGAAACAAATACCCACGAAATGCTGAGATTATAATGAACGAGAAACAAATGCTTTTTTTCATTTCCTTGTGTTTCGTTGGAGAATCGTCGAACTTCTTTTGTTTTCGGATCACCTCGTTTCTCATGTTTTCCATGTCGTTTGGTTCGCTTTCTTTTGTTCCTTTTTTGTCGAATCGGGAATCTCTAGAGAATGGAAGTGGCCATGCAAAGGAAAAGTTCATGTTCAATAAATTAGCGGAGAAACAAAAAGGAAATAATCGAAATAAAATATTTTCTTTTGTTTCTCATTTTCTTTTGTTTTGTCCTTATAAAATTTTTCATAGCTTGGTTTGAAGGCTTCCGCGGCCGTTGTCCATCACAATCTTGGTTTCCGGGTTGGGAACCGCGTCAATTCTTCGTCTTGCCGACGTTTCATCCATCTCGCCGTAGACTTCTTCAGGGCTGCTGCTGCTGTGAAGACTCTGCAGCAGCAGCAGCGACTACATCAGCAGCTACAGCCTCCAACGAAGCCCTGAAGAAGTCCACGGCGAGATGGACGAAACGTCGGCAAGACGAAAAATTGACGCGGTTCCCAACCCGGAAACCAAGATTGTGAAGAATTTTCATATTTTTTTTCCAAAAAAATAGAATTTCATTGCTTTCTGATTGATGTTTTATAATTTTTCTCAAATATTTTTTAAAATTATTTTACTATATTTTCGTGTCTCTATTGTTGTTTCAAATGTTTTTTTTTTTCTATTGTTTCACTTCGTTTTGAAAACAGGAAGTTTATCAAATTACAAAAACGCAATTAGAAAAACAAATCTGCGGAGAAAAATGAAACTGGCACAGGTTAGTAGCCAACTTTTTTACAAGTTTACTACCAACTCTGCAAATTTTGAATTAAACTACAAAGCGGTCAAGAATCACTGTTTGAGTTGGTAGAGCTGAATATTATTTTTAATTGGTACAACTGGTTGTTGACGGTTTGACACTGACAGAACGCCTTTTGACGTTTCAAATTCAAAATAAAACGCCAATTTTCATTTACATAACCTACAATTTGCTTTCAATTAACCTGCAAATCTTTCGGCAAAGACAACACTTCAATCCACACACAGGGTGTGAGACAAGTTCTGTTAAGAAGATGGCTATTTATAGGTAGTTCAAATTGTTTGGCCTCGCAATTTTACGGAATTCGTGACGAGTATTAAATTTGTTTTGATTTCTGAGTTAGGCTGTGCTGGCCGCACTTGTTTCGTCGGCAGATATAACTTTGCCTTAGCCAGTAATTTGAGCTGCAGACTTCATACCATCAAGTATGTGAAAAGATATACAAATTCATGCAAATTTACTTATCCGCGTTCCGCGATGCGCGCACCACACACTCACGCACTGGTTTTTATAATCCACTCGCGACGTTGAATTCGCGACGCGATCCGAGTTTCTTTTTGTTTGTGGTTGCGACAAATAAGCCAATTCGGTTGCAGTGTTGCAAATAGCTAAACAAAAACACAGTGTTGCCAACTCAAATAAAATCAAATGCGATAATACAAAGGAAGCAAATGAACGATTTTTTAGAAAGTATGTATGTAACGAGCAATAAAATAAAAACAAAAGACAATCGATTTTACGATACAATTTAATAGACCAATATTAAAAAAAAAATACGAAATAATAAAATGTAAATCATAGTGGAAACAAGAGACGATCGATTTCACAGCATAATTAAGTAGATTAATAAATGAAAAAAAAAACTATTAATGAGGAAATGTGACGAAACAAAGAAAACAAACGAACAAAATTTTTGAAAGTACATAACTAATAATAAAAAAAAACAAAAGACAATCGCTCTCAAAACACAATTTAATAGGTCAATATTAAAAAATAAATAAATAGAACGATGAGAAATCAAAAGAAATAATAGAATTTTAAAGAATACGAAAAAATAAAATGTACTTACATAATAAAAAGAAACAAAAGACAATCGATTTTACAGCATAATTCAGTAGCAACACGAGCCCTCTGCGCTGTCGTTGTCGAAAGCACATACAAGCTTTCTGTGCAGTCATTGCTGGAAGCACATACAAGCCTTCTGTGCAGCTATTGTCAGAAGCATCCACAACCGCACAAACCTCTTGTGCAGCCATTATCGAGCAATCACTCACACTCCACATATTCATCAACATCATCGAAGCCACCTGTTGTAGAAGAAAAGAGGAACACCCGGTAACCGGTAATCGAATCGTCTGGAGGAGTTCCCACGCACTGAGTTACGGTTCCAGTTTAATCTCCGAACTCCCGATTGGAACATCTATTTTCGGTTAAGTTCGTTTGCTCTATTCGTTTTTATATTCTAAGGTTAGACGTTACCATCGATGATTTTCACTCAGCATTCGCAACTTATGTAGGGTTAAGCAGGCAAGACGAAAAAGTAGGTAGCAACTCCACACGTTGGAGAAGAGATCGCCGCAGGAAACGACCTGAAAGGGTTCCCACGCACTCCACACTCTACTAACATCCTCGAAATCCGTCGTTGAAGCGATCAAGACATCCCGAGAGAGATTCGTCGACAACCTAACATCCAGCAGAGAAACCTTAACGTTACTCCACTACCTGAGACATCGCGTTACGTTTCAATTTTAAACTACAGCTTTTCAACCATTTGTATATCTATGGGTACGCTCTTATTTTTTTTACTCTATGGTCTCTCCGCTTGTTTCGTTAAGTTGATTTTGGTAACTTTTTAAGACCGCTCTTCTTTGTTCTGCTTCGCGCCAAATTCAAATTGACGTTTAATTGAAAAAGCTTTGTCTAACAAATAACACTTCTACTATTCGCTTTATTCATATTGGCAAATAAATTACCATTTTCTCATCGAAACCATGTTACTAGATACGGAGAAACAGACGGATTTTCGGAACTTGATCACACACTACGACATTCTTTGACTGCAATTCGTACCCTCGGACACGACTCTATCTGAATGATATCTAATCATGAAAGCATCCCCCCTTTATGTAGCTCACACCGGAAATTCCGGTTATTTTTAGACCTAGCACCCATGCTTTAAGCTTCACGAGTCAGTCGACGTGCTTTGTTTAATTTACTTTGATGAAGAAAAACAGAATACGAACACTTAAATCTGAAAATATCGATGGTCTTTTGTTTCTTCCCGCCTTCTATTTTGATAATATTTTATTTTCTTTTTTTTTGAGGGGAGGAATCATTGTCGGAAGCACACACTACCCTCTGTGCAGTCATTGTCGAAAGCACATACAATCCTTCTGTACAATCATTGTTGGAAGCACATACAAGCATTCTGTGCAGCCATTGTCGAGAAATCACTCTCCTTCCATATATTCATCGGCATCATTGAAGTCAGCTGTTGTAGAAGAGAAAAGGAATCGTCCGGAGGAGTTCCCACGCACTCAGTTACGGTTTCGTTTTAATCCCCGAACTCCCAATTTTAAAATCTAATATACAGCTTTTCAAGCATGGTTGATCGCTCTTCGTTTTCTTCTACTCTATGGTCTCTTCGCCTGTTTTGTTAAGTTGACTTTTTAAGACAGTAACACACCGCTCTTCTCTGTTGTGCTTCGCACTAAATTCAAATTCTAAGAGGTGGTGGCTGGCCATTGTTCGTCTTTTGTAACGTACGCCGTCCATCTTGGCTCTTACTGTGGTCGGATCGCATTTCGTTTACTTTGTGGTTAAGACCGCCTTCATAAATTAGGGTTGTTGATGGCGTCTGTGAGAAGAATCAGGAAGTTCTAGTTTCCACGGTTGTTTGAGGATGATTAAACGTCGCTCGAGGACCAAAACGTTACGTTTCTTTCGTTAACCCATTGTCGTTGACGAATTTCGCCTATATATGTGTTTCTTCCTAGGATGTTGTGAGGGGCATGTTTTCATAGTTAGAATTAATCCCTTGTTCGACTTTTTGGGGCCACCTACTGGACAAGTTTTGCTGTTGTTTCCACCACTTTCGTAGAAGTGCACATCTGTTTGAAGCTGCCGTAACGTTTAAGGCAAGTTCTGAAGGCTGCACTCCCTTCTGAGGCTGTACACCTTGTAGAATGGGTGGAGATCGACGTGGTATCGTAGACTTTCCATTATGTTTTGCGTTGATTTACGTTACGTTAATTTTGATTGCGATACAGGGTGACTGTCAATTTTGTCACTAGACAGGGTGGCCTACATGCGTGGAATTTCGATCACTTTCAACAACGTGTGTAGTCCTAGCGATACCACGAGTTTTAGTTGCCCACTTGAAATGGTAATCGTGCCCTTATTGACGCTGGCAGGAAGGTCACAACATTCTCGATCGGTTTCGATTTACAACATCGCAACTGTACATACCGTGCTTTCAATAATTTTCGAGACTCGCAGGACCAAATTAAATATTCTTGCTAAACACGAAGTGATATCTAATTCAAGTACATAAGCTGTATATAGAAGATTGTCACAACTCACAATACAGGTGGTCACAGAAAGAGAGGTGTGTTTCATTGTCTCCTTGTATATCTATCATAAATTACAATTTTGAATATTGATTAAACAAAAGCAATCAAGTAACTGAACTTCGTACGCCATTATGTTTGCGAAAAAAGTTTTCAGTGTGACCCTTGTACACCTCCAACGATCAGTGCGAAATTAGTTCTTCGTTCGTATCGTATATGCAAAGCTCTCCTTTTGGAAGCCCAGAAAGAGAGGGTTTGACCAGAGAACATCCCCCGACGGATATGAGCGCCACAACACGACTCGTTAGAGACGGGTTATTGCTCGGAAATGAGTTGTACAGGTCCACCCCTTTCTTGCGACCGGGGTAATGAGAATTCAAATCGACCGGGCCTCCTCCTCCTCCCCCCGATGCGACACACGCCAGAATTCGAAACGGCTTCCTTCCGATTCACGTGCGCCCGTTTAGGGTGCGAGAGGCGGATAAAAAAGACGAATAGGGCGTCGCTCGAATGAAGATAAGAATTTGATTAGTTCGGCCGGCTGAAGTCACGTTACGCCGAAATCACTCATACATCATCCCTTTCGCTCGTTCTTTCTTTCGCTTCGTCGCTGAATGTTATCACCGTTACCTAAATTAAATTTTCGTGGCTTGTGTTAACTCGTGTGTACTCGACGGGTTAAAGATTTCTCTTTCTCCCTCTCTTTTTCTCTTTCCCTTGCTTACACTCGATCGAAAGTAGTTCGCTTCGGATGGAAGTGCCTAAATGGGCTGTTGGCTCCACGTTGGGCGCCACTTTTATGAAGGGCCAAATGTGGTCACGACGTTACATCATCCTCCTTATGTCACCACCACCATTAGCAGCAGCAATATAATTTAGCCATCCCTTCCTCTCTTTCTTTTCGCTCGATCAAAAGAATTCCCTCCAGGTGGAAGACGTTAAATTTCGTTATACTCTACAGGCTTCAAATGGCCAAATTTGTTTTAGGGTTACGGTCGACATCACATTCATGTTGTACTTCCCCCTTGTACCACCACCACCACCGCCAACAACAACAACATAATTTAGCCAAAAAATATCAGATTCGCAAGGTGATTAATGCGGGGCGAACACGCACATGGAAATCAATACCCATGTTTAAGTCTTCTATAAATACCCTCCCCGAAAACGATGATGGCAGCAGGCAAGGTTCTGTCTTCGAATGGGGAGCACACACATGCGTCAGATCTACGCGCGCACAAAAACGAATGCCTTATAAATAAAACGCGACGGCGAAGGGCAATCGATTTAACATCAATAAAAATAAAATACGTTTTGTGCGAGATATAAATAGTTGCAGTTCTGGATGCGTAAAGTGAGAAATAAAGAACTGACGACCGCACGGGGGGAGGCAGAGTCATGGAAGAGAATCGTCAATAGGCACGCAACGCAAAAGTTTAATATTATTACGAGTTTGAAGTTCGCAGAAAAATTGACGTTTAATTGAAAAAAACTTTGTCTAAGAAATAACCTTCTACTATTCGCTTTATTTCTATTGGCAAATAAATTAACCCAAGCCATGATACTATATGCAGAGAAACAGATGGATTTTCGGAACTTGATCACACACTACGACATTCTTTGACTGTAATTCGTACCCTCGGACACAACTATTATCTGAATGATATCTAATCATGAAAGCATCCCTCTTTATATAGCTCACACCGGAAATTCCGGTTATTTTCTAGTACGCGTGCTTTAAGCTTCACAAGTCAGTCGATCGTGCTTTGTTTAATTTACTTTGATGAAGAAAAACAAAATACGAACACTTAAATATCAAAATGTCGATGGTCTTTTACTTTCTCCCGCCTTCTATTTTTCCTTTTTTTTTTTTTTTTTAAGGGAGGACAGTTATATTCGGTTTATTTCGACAACACCGGAGAATTTTCGACCAATTTAGAGATAATCGTGGCAACCCCGGATGCCCCGAAATTATCGAAAACATCGCGTGATCGATGACCTTTGCGTTTATTGGATGGAGCTGACTTCATCTGCGATTTCTCCGCGTCATTCCGCTTCGCTTGGTGGAAAGCGCGTCATAATCCGTTCACCTTAGGCGGTGATGTGTCGTGCGTTGCAGTTTGTTGGAATTTTTGTTAGTAAAATTAGAAGAACTCATCTACGATCGGATTTTGTTGGGCTTTAAATCGGAAAAGTAGGGAAAATTAAAAAAAAAATGGGATTTGAAGAGTAGAGTTACGAAAAGGTCAAGGCCAACTCAACCCGAGGCAAGAAAATCGTAAAATGTTGGAAAAATTAAAAAAGAAATTGCAATTTCGTGAATGAAGGTTCGAAAATGTCAAAGGTCATCCTAACCCCCGAGGTGAGAAAATTGTAAAAAAAAATGAGAAAAATTAAAAGATAATCGGAATTTCGGGAGCAAAGGTCTGAAAAGGTCAAAGGTCAAGGTCAACCCAAAAAGAGAGACAAGAAATGGGGGGAAATTATTATTATTAACAAAATATATTTCGAAAATTAATGTTTGAAAAGGTCGAAGGTCAAGGTCTATCCAAAAAATTGTAAAAATGGGGGAATATATAAAAATTGCAATTTCGTGAATCGAAGTTCGAAAATGTCGAGGCGATGAAATTGTGAAAAAAACGAGAAACATTAAAAAATAATCGGAACTTCGAAAGCAAAGGTTTCAAAAGGTCAAAGGTCAAGGTCAATCTCAACAAAAGAGGCAAAAAATGGGGAGAAAAAAATTTCGAAAATTGATGTTTGAAAAGGTCGAAGATCAAAGATAACCCAAAAAATTGCAAAAAATGGGAGAATATATAAAAACGTCAAAAGTCAAGGTCATTCTAATCCGAGCCGAGAAAATTGTAAAAAGAAATGAGAAAAATTAAAAAATAATCGAAATTTCGAGAGCAAGGATTTGGAAAGGTCAAAGGCGAAGGTCAACCCAAAAAAAGAGGCAAACAATTTGGAGAAATTAAAAAAAATAAATTTCGAAAATTGATGTTTCAAAAGGTCGAAGGTCAAGGTCGACCAAGAAAGTTGCAAAAATGGAGGAATATAAAAAAATTGCAATTTCGTGAATCGAGATTCGAAAATATCAAAATCAAGGTCAATCCAACCCACACAATTATAAAATAGGAAAATTTAGAATAATAGAATTTCAAGAACAAAGGTTTGAAAAGGTCAAAAAAATCTTAGAACGTTAGGATTTCGAGAGCGAAGGTTCGGAAATGTTGTGGTTAACACTAGGTAATAAATTTAAAAACTTAAAAATTACAACCTTAAAGGTCCAGGTCAAACAAAATTTGAAGGTCAACCCGATGAAGATTGTTTGTAATTAATGCAAGCAATGCCCCTTTCGAAAATCAGTCGATCGTGCTTTGTTTAATCTTTAATCGACATTAGAAACTATTAGAAACGAGAATATTTCAAAGCGCAACAAAGAAAATCGTTTTTCGTTTGTTTTATTATGATTGTTTTATCTTTGAAAATCGTTCAAAGAAAACCCAGCTTAATTATTTTTTTTATGAAACTGTTTTTTTCACGTTTTTATAAAATCACTATTTGGCATTTTCAGAATAGGAATTTTTTGCAGAAAAGAATCATCATCATACTTTTTTGTTACACCCCATATAAGCACCAATCAAGACGGTTTTATTAAGGGGAATGTAATAATTTTTGTTTATTTTATACTTTTGCTTCGAATTGAATTATGTTAATCCCTGTATAAGTGACAGTTCAGGTCAGCGTTGACTCTTGACAGCAAAGCAAATTCTTAGATGGGTGAATTTTTCCGCGATCGCAGTTAGTTTTTATCACAAAACTAATTGGCAAATAAATTAACATTTTCTCATTCAAACCATGACACTGTATGCAGAGAAAGAGACGGATTTTCGGAACTTGAACACACACTATAACATTCATTGAACAGAATAGAAAAACAGAAGAGAAGAACAAACGAGGAAGCGTACAACTTATATAACGAACAGAATATTGCTGAAGTACTGGAAAAAAGAAGGCTGCTCCAATTGCTTGGGCATCTGGAAAGAATGGCAGACGAACGAATAGCGAAGCAAGTAGCATGCAAAAAACCTGACAGTAAGAGAAAAAGAGGAAGACCACGGAAAAGGTCGAAAGAAGTAATTTTAACAGATTTGAAAGATAGGGACATAAAGAAATGGAAGAGTATAGCTGGGAACAAAAACTGTGGAACAAACTAATCAAGCTCAGGGTCTGTCTAAAAGGCCTGTTTCAAAGTTATATATATAAACCGAGTGATTAAAAAAAAATTTATCAACTCTTGCCATGAAATCTGGAAGGCATGTCTTAGCTTAAGTGAAAACTACGTCATTGTACTCCTTAATGCTGTTTTATAGTAAAGCTAAAACATGCCGTCCAAATTTCATGGCAAGAGTTGAGAAAAAGATTAAAAAATCACTCGGTATATATAGTAATTAATGATTTCTTTTGTTTCTACAGCGACATCTATTGATGACTAACCGAAGCATTGGGTGTTTTGGCGCAAAATTTAAATATTAAATTAAAAAAGAAAAAAAAATACGTAAGTGGAGTAGGACACATGTTTATTGGTTGACTTTTTAGTATGGCTTTTACGTTGCATGTAGAAATTGATTCGTAGACACCTGTATATGAACACATATATGTTTTTATTGTAAAATTTTAGGTTCAAATAATTTCGCTCAATTTGCTTTACTATCCGCGCTCTCGATTCTTGATACACTATTCATTTATTTTTATTGTAAATTATCTAGCTATCTGTTCTTTACCTTATATCTACAGGGTACTCGATTCTAAGATTGTTTTTTTATTGTAAAACTAAGGTTGAAAAAAAAAACCGCTTTCTACATTGCAAAACAGCGGACAGTTAGGCGATTTGAACGAATTCTTTTTTTTGTACCTAATACTGTAGGGTTCAAAAAAATTCGCCTAAATTGCCTAAAGGTACCAATACACGATGAGATATCTACATGAAATTTTTGTTCCACGATTACAAAACCTCAGCAAAACTTAAATTTTGTCTCGCGATTGTTTCCACTTAAATTTTAAATGGAAACACGCTCAAAATTTAAGTTTTGCTGAGATTTTGTAATCGTGAAACAAAAAACTCATGTAAATATCTCATCGTGTATTGGTACCTTAACTGTCCGCTTTCTATATTGCGTCGGACTCATGGAAAATTAGACCTGAAAACACAGCGCACTTAATTTTTCGTAAAATTTGAGTCCAACATATTTCGGTCAAATTCGTGCGCGTACACCACGCGCCCCTAACTACCAACCATTCACCCATCTGCGTGGACGTGAATTATTAACCAGAAAATCGATCGCCGGGTTAAATTTGATTGCTACGTCGTTTCACATCTGATTGCTGCGTCGGGACGTGATGTGATAAACCGGGGGGCGAAACGTCATAGGCACGGTTTTGTTGCAGTTTTCCGGCGATTTGTTTGTGAAATTACGCAGCTAATTGACGTTTACATATTTCAGTTTGGATAAATAGAAATGAACAAAAAATCGCCAGCGCTTTTCGCAAATACTCCTATGTATAAGCAACGAGAAGAATTTTTTTTTCTAGAGAAAAACCATTATCAGGAAAGAACTCAATTAGTGGCGGAATTTCAAATTTCTTTCCCCTCCTCCCCTCCCCCGCAAATTATTCAGGCCACTACCACACGATTTTATCTAAATATTTAAATTATTATTATTACCGGATTATGATGCTTAATCGGGGTTCTTAAGTCCGACGATTCTTGAGCCTAAGACGACTTTTCAGGGCTGAAATTTTCTTTTTACGATAAAACGTATATATATATATATATCTATAGAATCAATAAAAATTATTACTATTATTAATTTAATTAATTAATTAATTTTATTATCCATGGGATCACAAACTGAGAAAATAAATAACGAGAGCATTCAATATTTGCGTAATTAAAATTAAATTGAAAATATCCCAATCGGACTGTGTAAAGAAAATATAAAGAGGATTTGGGACCCCTATAACCCTGCCCCTCCCCCTCACCGCGTTTCAAAACCCGGCGTATTGTTAATTCCGCTTCTGAACCCTATTAACAATTTGAGCGAAATTCCTCATTCCTCGCAAATTTGATTGGCCGCGTTTATTTTACCAACTTACAACCTGTATAAAATTGCCTGCGTTCACTAGGACGTAGGGGTGCCTTTATTCTACAGAACCCTTCAATTTTAACTTCCTATAAGGCTATGCTGGAACGTGGAACTTCTTTGTTGCACACTTTATTTTATGCAACATTCGAAAATTAGAAAAAAAACTGAATTTTTTTGTGTCACGTTTTAATGGGTGATCTCTTGTATATTTCCTTATATTTTTACAAAATAGATCACTGTACAGAAGTGGCGCCCAACATGGAGCTTAATAACACCACCGCTTACATAAAAATGGCGCCCAACTTGGGGCCAGCAGCTTAAAATCACTATACAGAAATGGCAGCTTAAGAAGACCGCTGCAATTTCTCCTCATCTAAAATTTCAGACTCGCACCGGTTGACCTTGAAAGATAATTATATTACTATCCTTATATTTTTACAAACTAGATCACTATACAGAAATGGCGCCCAATATGGAGCTTAATAACACCACCGCTTACATAAAAATGGCGCCCAACGTGGGGCCAGCAACTTAATATCACTACACAGAATTGACAGCTGCAATTTTTTCTCGTTTAAAATTTCAAAGTCGCACCGGTTGACCTTGAAAGATAATTATATTACTATCAGATGCGTCCAATACCCTCAACGGCTTGAAAGCGAAACACATCAAAATTAGCGAAACGTTGACGACGTCACAGCGTAAAAACAAGTGCCGATCGGGTAAAGATTTTTGCACAGAAATTTGTCTTTTTAAAATTAAAAATTCACTTGTTTCAGGATTTTGCAAAAAAATATTATATGAGTTTCGCGCGGGATTATATCACCACTCTGTATAAGTAGGTGGTTTAATTTATACATTTGATTATGTTTTTACTACACAAAATGGCGCCCAACGTGGGACCTAAAAACACCACTACGTAAAATGGTGCCCAACGTGGGGCCAACAACTTAATATCACTACGTAGAAATGACAGCACTACAATACCATTTAAAATTTGAAAGGCTCTGTAGCACCTATTTCCGGTTGACCTTGAAAGATAATTATATCGCCATCGTATATACGTGCTCTATAGCACCTATTTCCGGTTGACCTTGAAAGATAATTATATCGCCATCATGTATACGTGCTCTGTAGCACCTATTTCTGGTTGACCTTGAAAGATAATTATATCGCCATCGTATATACGTATACAACGCAGTTAATGAACTTTGCCACGTTAATGTGCCACCCTGTATGTAGTTATTAATAATATTGCACTTTTTCCTCCCAAATTGTTCATTTCGTTTTAGTTTTAATAAATAACGAATACCAATAGATAAAATAAATTTGTTCATTTCGTTAACCATCTCTAGCAATGGGTTTAAAACTGAATTTTAATAAGTAAAATAAATGTGTTCATTTCGTTAACCATCTTTTGATAGAGGATTTAAAACTTAATTTCTTGCTTTAGTTAAAACAATTTGCCCAATTCATTAACCCATCTTTTGGTAGAGAATTTAAAATTTAATTTTAATAAATAACGAATGCCAAATAGATAAATTTGTTCATTTCGTTAACCATCATTTGAAAAGGGATTTAAAATTAAATTTTAAAGAGTAAAGCAAGTTTGTTCATTTGAAACTTAATTTTAATAAATACAATGTACGTATTTGTTCATTTCGTTAACCATTATTTGAAAATGGATTTAAAATTGACTTTTAATGAGAAAACAAAATTTGTTCACTTCGTTAATCATCTTTTCACAAAGGATTTGAAATTTAATTTTAATAAATAAAATATGTGTATTTGTTCATTTCGTTAACTCTCATTTGACAGCGGATATAAAATTTAATTTTAATAAGTGAAATAAACTTGTTCATTTCGTTAACCATTTAATTAATAAAATATATGTATTTGTTCATTTCGCTAACCATCATTTCATTTTGTTCCTTTTGACAAAGGATCAAAAACTTAATTTTAACAAAATAAAATAAATGTGTTCATTTCGTTAACCATCTTTTCACACAACATTTGAAACTTAATTTTAATAAATAAAATATGTGTATTTGTTCATTTCGTTAACCATCATTTGACAGCGGATTTAAAATTGAATTTTAATAAGTAAATTAAACTTGTTCATTTCGTTAACAGTCTAACGAGCATGTTAAGTTAATAAATTTAAATTTTAATAAGTAAAATAAATTTGTTCATTTCGTTAACCATCTTTCGACACAGAATTTAAAACTTAATTTTGATATATAAAATATTATTTCAACGGACACTTAAAATTGCTTTACGTTTCATTATCGATTGATAGCTTCGTTGGGAGTGAAAATAAATAAACAAAGTGGTCACTCCCGACGAAGCTATCAATTAATAGTGAAACGTAGAGTGATTGTGCCAATTTTAAGTGTCCGTTAAAATAATTTTTTATACAATTTTCACCGGACAAGAATCTACTTTAATTATTAATTTTAATAAATAAAATATATGGATTTGTTCATTTCGTTAACCATCATTTAGCAAAATCGAATTTTAATGAGAAAATTAAATTTGTACATTTCGTTAATCGTTCGTTTGTTAAAGGATTTAAAATTTAATTTTAAGAAATAAAATAAATTTGATCTTCTTTCTTCTGGATGCCCAGTTTTCAAGCAATTAAAACGATTCAAAAAAAAAACTCTGTACTTTCGGATTTCCTTTAAAGTCTGAAATCAAGCAAAATAAAAACGAAAGTCACAGAAGCCAAACCGTTTCGCAAGCGCATTCGTTCGGAAATAAACGCCGAGCCATTTATCTGTCACCCTCGATAATTACAAGTGGATCGGATATGGCAGAACTTCAGCGAAATGGCCACCCCGTGATTGATGAGCGGCTCTTATAATGGCCGGCGGCGGGTTTTTCTGCATTCGCGACCAACTAATAAATCAAGTGATACAACAGTGGATGTTAATATTAAAGGTACAACTGAAGCGAAAAAGTTAAGCAGTGGCGAACAAGAGATAAATTGTCGAGGAAACAAAACAAACGTTTTCTTGCGATCAAAATAAACTAATGAATCGTCAACAGGTGGCATTTTTTACTTTACACTTTTATAAGACACATAATCCAAAAGAAGAGGGGGGAGGTATCATGATTTGTTTTGCTGTTTTTTTTTTTAAAGAAAATATTTGCTGCCCTTTCTTTATCAACGATCTTCCGGTTCTTATTTGTTTTCTCTTGAAATGTTCTTCTTTTTTGCACCCTTCCGTCGTCTTTGTTTTCTCAATGAAAGCCGCATTTTATTTTTTGTTTAATTCTGAATTTCTTTCCTCTTTAATTGGCTGTAACAAAAGTAATTATAAAAACAGAACAGGAAATATCCAACGAAAAAGAGAATGTAATCCTTTTATACAGGGTCTGACTGAATTTCAGCCGTTTTCATTTTTTTTTTTTTTCATATTTGCTCGCCGTCTTTTGTTTTCTCGGTGAAATTTTTTTGTTTTATTTTATAGAAAACTTCTTCGTTTCTTCATCGAAACAAAACTTTTATACAGGATTTTGTCGAACTTAGGTTCTTTAATGTTCTGGGTTTCGTAAGGCCACGTGATTCCCTGCATTCAATATCTCGATCGTCTTCCGTTTTCGTTTTTTTTATCATCGTCCGTTCGTTTGTTTGCTCAAAAATATTCTTCGTTGCTTACAATAAAATTTAAAATCGTCTTTCCTTTTCCTTTTTTTTTTTTTAGTATTTCTACTGAAACTTCTTTATTTCTTAATTAATTACACATAACGTCCGCAGATTTGCATTGCATTCGGCGATCGTCGTTTGTTTTTTTTTTTTTTGTTTATTTGCGGTTTCCATTTGCCTTTTGTTTTCTTAATTATTTCAATAGAAACTTCTGTATTTCTTAATTAATTTACAAAAGTAATAAAAATATTTAAGGAAAAGAAATTTAAAAAAATCGGCAGTTATGTCGACCGTCGTCTGTTTTCTCTAAAAAAAAAATTTTATTTGTGTTTCCAATTGTCTTTTGTTTTCGTAATAATTTGAACAGAAATTTCTTTGTTTTTTAATTAATTATAAATAACAAAGCAGATTGAGAAACAAAACAAAAGAAATCAAAAAAAATCCTAAATCCTCTTATACAGGGTTATACCGAACTGCAGTCATTTACTGAAACTCTAATTTTTGCAAGTTTATGTGGCTCCATCGGTTTGCATGCTTCGATAGTCTTTTGTTTTCTAAATTAAAGCATTCTTTGTCTTTGTCTTCCTTTTTTTTAATTAAACGTGACAGAAGAAGAAGAAACAAAACTAGATTTCTTTTTTGCTGTTACCCACCATCTTTTGTTTTCATATTTGAAATGTTTTGATCATTGACGACTCCACTTTTCGTCTTATTTTCACTTTTTCAATTGTCTTTTTCTTCAGAAAACAATTCTTTAGTAATATTTTTTTTTTTAATTTTTTTCAGCAATTCTGCCAATAGCCTTTTGTTTTCCTACTTTTGGTTACTTTCTTTCATCCCCCGCCCCCTTTTCTTTAAGCTTCGTTCGCCGATCGTCTTTTGTTTTCTGAAACAAAATTTCGTCTGAGAAAATATTTTTGTACTTTAGGCCCCACGTTGGGTGTCAATTTTGTATGTATGACCTTTCCTTTTATTTTCACTTTCTCAATGTTTTGTTTCATTTTTTCGGAAATCAATTTTTATTTTTTTTTTTATTTTTTTTTTTGGCAAAAATTTCTTTTATCTACAACTCACTTTGTCAATCGATCATCTTTTGTTTTTCCTAAACGAGACCCCCTCCCCCTTCGGCAAAGAGATTTTTTGTACTTTTGGTTATTTTTTCTTCTTTCCGTTTGTTTTTTTTATTTTGTTACTTAAATGCAACTTGTCCTGAGAATTTTTTTCTACTTTTGGCCCCATGGCGAGCACCAATTTTATAGTAATGCTACTAAGTCTGCTTTTCTTAATGAAACTTCCTTTCCTTCCTGCCAATCGTCTTTTGTTTTCCTTAAAAGAAACCCCTTCGACAGAGCATTTCTTTTTAATTATTTTTTTCTTCTTTCATCTCGTGCCTTCCCCTCTATTTTTTCAGCTCGGTTCGTCATTGGTCTTTTGTTTTGTTTTTTTTACATTCGGCCCTACGACGGGCGTCAAATTTATATATATAGCGATTAGAATCAATATTTTTTCTTTCGTTGATTTTTTTTTTTTGGGAAAACGCCTTTTTTCCGCAACTTACTTTGCCATTGGTCTTTTGTTACTAGTCTTTTTTTGTGAAAATTTCTTTTTTTCGCAACTCTGCCAATCGTCTTTTGTTTTCCTTAAATGAGACCCCTTCGGCAGAGAGTTTTTTCCTGCTTTTTGGTTACTTTTTCTTCTTTCATCCCCAGCCCTTCACTTTTTAAGGATAGTTCGCCGATCGTCTTTTGTTTTCTCAAACGAAACTTCGTCTGAGAAAATCTTTTCGTACTTATGGCTCCACGTTGGGCGCCAATTTTATATGTGTAGTGATGTTTGTTACTTTACCTTTCGTCTTATTTTCACTTTCTCAATGTTTTGTTTCATTTTCTTCAGAAATCGATTTTCATTCTTTTGTTTATACCTTTTTTTTGAGAAAATTCCTTTTTTTGCAAATCACTTTCCCAATTGCCTTTTGTTTTCCTTGAATGAGACCCTTTCGACAGAACGTTTTCTTTTGTTATTTCTTCTTCTTACAGTTTCCCCTCAATTTTTTCAGCTCAATTCGCCGATCGTCTTTTGTTTCCTAAAACTAAACTTTTTCTGATTTATTTTTAAATTCGGCCCCACGTTGGGCGTCAATTTTATATATGTAAAGACGTTATTGCTCTACCCTTCGTTTTATTTTCACTTTCTCAATGTCTAATGTTTAATTTTGTTTAAAAAATTTTTTTTTGTTGAACATTTCTTTTCTCCGCAAATTACTTTGGCAATCGTCTTTTGTTTTTCTAAATGAGACCGCTCCTTCGGCAGAGAATTTCTTTTCCACTTTTTTTTGCAATTCACCGTTTGTCTTTCGTTTTCTTAAATGAGACTTCTTTTGAGAATTTTTTTCAACTTTTGGCCCCACATCGAGCGTCAATTTTGTGTAGTTATGTTATTATTAGTTTTTGTTTTCTTTTTTTGTGAAAATTTCCTTTCTTCGTAACTCTGGCAATCGTCTTTTGTTTTTTTTAAATGAGACCGCCCCTTCGGCAGAGTTTTTTTTTTGATTAATTTTTTCTTCTTTCATTTCAACTTCTTCCGAGATTTTTTCTGCTTTCGGCCCCATGTTGGGCGTCAAATTTATATTTATACGTTAGTACTTTATGTTTCGACTTATTTTTACATTCTCAATTTCCTTCAGATATCAATTTTCACTCTTTTGTTTGAATTTTTTCTTTTTTTTTCCGCAACTTACTTTCCCAATCGTTTTTTTTGTTTTCTTCACCGTTTGTCTTTTGTTTTCTTAAATGAAACTTCTTCTGAGAAATTATTTTCTACTTTCGGTCCTGTGTTGGGCGTCAATTTTTACTAGTGATGTTACTAGTCTTAGTTTGTTTTTTTTTTGTGAACATTTCTTTTCCTCGCAGCTCTGCCAATCGTCTTTTGTTTTCCTTTAGTGGGACCCCCAGGTCAGAGCGCTTTTTTTTGTTAATTTATTCTTCTTTGATTTCCCTCCTATTTTTTCACCTCATTTTGTCGATCGTGTTTTGTTTCGTTAAACTTCTTCCGAAATTTTTTTTCTACTTTCGGCCCCATGTTGGGCGTCAAATTTAGTTAGTACTTTACGTTTTGTCTTATTTTCACATTCTTTTTACTTTTTTGTTCGAATTTTTTTTTTAAACGTCTTCCGCAACTTACTTTCCCAATTTTTTTTTTGTTTTCTTCACCGTTTGTCTTTTGTTTTCTTAAATGAAATTTGTTCTGAGAAATTGTTTTCTACTTTCGGCCTCACGTCAAGCGCGTCAATTTTATATAGTGATGTTACTGGTCTTTGTTTGTTTTCTTCGCAACTCTTGCGCCAATCGTCTTTTGTTTTCCTTAAGCAAGATCCCTCGACAGAGCGCTTTTTTTTGTTAATTATTTCTTCTTTCATTTCCCCCTGATTTTTCTCAGTTCAGTTCGTCGATCGTGTTTTGTTTTCTTAAATTAAACTTCTCCAGGGAATTTTTTTTCTATTTTGGCCCCACGTTGGGCGTCAAATTTATATGTACAGTAATGTTTATTGCTCTACCTGTTGTCTTATTTTCACATTCTCAATGTTTTGTTTAATTTTCTTCAGAAATCTATTTTCATTCTTTTGTTTGTATTTTTCTCTTTCGGAAGTAACTTTACCAATCGTCTTTTGTTTGAAGTTTTTGTTTTTGTTTTGTTTTTCTCTATTTTTTTAATTTTCTAGTTTTACATTGAATTCGTTTTAGTTAAAATGTCTTTTTGTTTAATTTCCATTGTTTTTTTTTATGTTTTGTTTATTTTCTTTGTTTTTTTTAACTTTTCTACTTCTTTCCCTGTTTTGGTAGATCGTCTTTTGTTTTGTGTTTTTGCTTTTAATTACACTTCAACAACAACGTAACTGGCAACAGAATAATTTGATTACGGCCGACTAGCAAATGTTTTGTTTCTAAAAACACAAGCATCTTGATGAATATAATACTTAGGTCAAACGAGTATTTCTCGTTCACAAAACAAAAGAGTGCCCTGATTTGAATCCTTGCAATTAAATCCACACCATAAAACGGCTACCTAGCTTGAGCAAGAGGGTGCAATCCGTGCCACCTTTTCATTCGTTGCCACCCTGATACATCGACTAGGTACGGGTAAGTCTGAGTGGTGGCAAATTTTGGCGCCCACTGTTTTGGACAGACGAACGATACTTAAATTTTATTGCGTTTTAGCTTTTGAGAGACACCAACTAAAGAAAAAATTACAAGAAAAACCGAAGGCTTAATTAAAGAAACACTCATACAGCGTCACGTCCAAATTAAAATTCATTCCAGCGTAGGCGTCCGCCCTGAATGAATAAATAAATAAATAAATAACCAGCGCTAAGAGTGACAACGTTATTTGACGCAAACGAAATATAAATTATTTAAGAAGTCCTCGGCTGTGCACGGGCGCCAAGCATCAAGATGTTACCCGCGCAAAGACATCACTCTCATTCCGGCGCTTCATTGTTAATTTTAATATCGCGCCAACGGCGGCGCTAGCCCCAAATTGAATGCAGCAGAAGAATTCGCGTCGTTATTTACGGTGCAGGATGCAACGCGCGGGAAATTTCATTATGCAAATCAACCGCCCTCTTCTATTGTAAAAATCCGCGACGAAATAAAATTCTCTCCGTCGTCGTCGTCGTCGTCGAAGGAGAGAGTTGACATACGGCGCGGGTTTATTACCGGAGCAGGTGGCGATCGATGTCAATTTAAATAATTCAGGTTGGCCTAGAAACCTACTTTATGAATTGTTGAACTGATACTATTTAAGCGTGTGACCTTGATGGTCGCGTGTATCAAAAATAATACTCCCCTCTCGCCCCTCCGAAGAAGAAAAGGAAGAAGAACCGCAGATATTAAATTCGTTTTAATAAGTACACGCAAAGAAGAATGGTTAATGAATATCGGTCATTAAAAAAAGTTTGCCATGGAAACAAACGTTTCCTAAATAGCCCACGTTGGGCGCCAATTTCATGTAGGCTACTAGATTCACGTCGGGCGCCGTTTTTTAGGTAGTGGTGTTATTAGGCCCCATGTTGGGCGTCAATTTTATGTAGTAGTATTATGAGGCTGCTACGTTTAGAGTAGTGTTGTGTACAACGTTGAGACAGAGTTTGTTTCTCTTTGTATAATAAATTATGTTTGTTATTATTAATTATACTGAGGTTTTAATTTTGTTCATATTTCTAAAGCGTGCTTGCTTTTTTATTTATTAACTTATTAAATTGTGTTGTAGAATCGATGATTGTCTTCTACTTTTATTATTTTTAATTTTGATTATTTTTCATGTTTTATTATCTTGTTTCCTTTGTTGTGATTGTGTTGTAAAATCGATAGTCTTTTGTTTTTATTTTTTTTTAATTTAGTTCTTTCTCAAATTTTATTATTTTGTTTTCCTAGTTTTGCTATTTTTCAACTTTTTTATCTTGTTTCCTTTATTGTAATAGTGTTGTAAAGTCGATTATCTTTTGTTTTTATTATTATTTTTTTAATTTGATTCTTTTTCTTTGTCATCATTGTTTCCAAATTGTTTTTTTCAATTTTTATTATCTTGTTTTCTTTGTTGCGATTGTGTTGTAAAGTCGATTGTCTTTTGTTTTTTTTTTTTTTTAAATTCGGCTCTATTTGAGTTTTTATTATCTTGTTTCCTTTGTTGTAATTGTGTTGTAAAATCGATTGTCTTTTGTTTTTATTTTTTCAATTTGATTTTTCAAAATTCCTGTGTTTGCTACCATTCTTTTCAAATTGTCCTTTTTTTAATTTTTCCTTAATACATTAAATTGTGTCGTAAAATCGATTGTCTTTTATTTTTATTTTTTTTAATTTGGTTCTTTTTCAGTTTTTATTATTTTGTTTTCTTTATTTTGCCATTTTTCAATTTTTTTTGTCTTGTTTCCTTTGTTGTAAAGTCGATTGTCTTTTGTTTTTATTTTTTTAAATTTGATTTTTCAAAATTCCTGCGTTTGCTACCATTCTTTTCAAATTGTTTTTTTAAATTTTTCCTTAATCTAGTAAATTGCGTTGTAAAATCGATTGTCTTTTGTTTTTATTTTTTAAATTTGGTTCTTTTTCAATTCTTATTATTGTTTCCTTTGTTGCGATCGTCTTTTGTTTTTATTTTTTCATTTTGATTTTTCAAATTTCCTTTGTTTGTCATCGTTTTTTTCGAATTGTTTTTTTTTTAATTCATAAAATTGTGTTGTAGAATCGATTGTCTTTTGTTTTTTTTTTTAATTCGGTTCTTTTTGAATTTTTATTATCTTGTGTCTTTTGTTGTAACTGTGTTGTAAAATCGATTGTCTCTTGTTAATATTTCTTCAATTTTATTTTTCAAATTTCTTTTGTTTCTTATCATTCTTTTCAATTTTTTCTAAATTCATTAAATTGTGTTGTATAATCGATTGTCTTCTTTTTTTTAATATGGTTCTTTTTGAATTTTTAATATTTTGTTTCCTTCGTTGTAATTGTATTGTAAAATCGATTGTTTTTTGTTTTTATTTTTTCAATTTGATTTTTCAAATTTCCTTTATCACCATTCTTTTCGAATTGTTTTTTTTTAATTCTTTAAATTGTGGTGTAGAATCGATTGTCTTTTGTTTTTTTTTTTTTGTTTAAATTTGGTTCTATTTGAATTTTTATTATTTTGTTTCCTTCGTTGTAATTGTATTGTAAAATCGATTGTCTTTTGTTTTTATTTTTTTAAATTTGATTTTTCAAATTTCCTTTGTTTGTCATCGTTTTTTTCGAATTGTTTTTTTTTAATTCATGAAATTGTGTTATAGAATCGATTGTCTTTTGTTTTTATTTTTTTAAATTCTGTTTTTTTTTCAATTTTTATTATTTTGTTTCCTTTGTTGTAATTGTGTTGTAAAATCGATTGTCTTTTGTTTTTATTTTTCAAATTTCTTTTGTTAGTCACCTGTTAAACTGTGCTGTAAAATCGATTGTCCTTTGTTTTTATTTGGTTCTTTTTCAATTTTTTGTATTGTGTTTCTTTGTGATTGTGCTGTAAAATCGATTGTCTTTTGTTTTTATTTTTTCAATTTGATTTTTCAAATTTCCTTTGTCACCATTCTTTTCGAATTGTTTTTTTTTAGAATAGTTTGAATCGCGACATCCTGCGATCATTTTTTATTAATTTACACGTAAAATCGATTGTCTTTTGTTTTTATTTTATTTTTATTCGGCTCTTTTCAATTCTTATTGTTTTGTTTTCTTTGTCTTGTCACCATTTTTTCAATTTGTATTTTTTTTTAATTCATTTATTTTAAAATGCTGCACACCTCTCACAAAAACAAATGACGCACATAAATCATTCGGCGTATATTAGGTGTCCAGCCGCGTTTTTAAAATTTATTGCACAAGTTCCTTACCGTTCAAGAATTTAATTTTCAAAACTGCGAAGATGACACGTCCTTATCTCTGGAGCGCGTGGCACATAAATTTATTACGGCCCTGGCGGCTGTTACCTTCCCAAAAAAAATTGTTTTTATCCTTCTGTGAATTCAAAATTGTGTGTGTGTGTGTGTGTGTGTGTTCGTCGATATTTTTATTTTGTTGAGAAATGCACAAAGTGCTAAGTAAGATCATTTCAATTTGCATGTTGAATGTGTGTTGCAAGCAAATGCAATTTACTTTAAATGCCCGTTGTGAACGTATAATGGAATTGTAATTAAAAGCAAATGGAAAGAAACTCGTTTTCTGTACGCCGCGAGCGCTTTTTTGGAAATAAAAAAAAAGGGAAGCGAATTCAACTACGCAAAGACGTCGGCGAATAATAATTAATGAAAAAGGAAGAAAAATAATTAGCTAGTTAACTGTTGAGGAAAAGCGTACCCGTTTAGAAACTAAGAAATGGCCAAAGACAATAAAGTAGAATTAAAAAAAAATAGCTCAAACAAATCTGGACTTAAATTACTCGGACTGAAAATTCTCGGATGTCCTATGTATTAAATAGTTTAACGGCAACGCAACTGTAACTTGTGATTGTAGAGTCTCGGTAATAAATAAAAAAACGGGTCCACTTACACGTGAAACCGTGGAAAAAAATAATAAAACATAAACGCGAGCTTTAGAACAAAAGCTCCACATGAATTTTAAATGAAAAAGAAAAATGCAAATGACTCACCCAATCAGCAATGCATTCGAAGAAGGTTCTCTGCAAAAAAAAAGAAAGAAGCATTAAAAATAAATAATTGAAAATGCGAAATGAAAACAAGCCCAAAGAGTTAAAAAAAATCTTTTAATGCACTACGAGAAATGAAAATTCGCTTTCGTTTCGCTTTTTAGACGAAACTGTTTTTAGTTTGCGTTTTAAATTTCATTTCGTTGCGTCAATCCACGCCTCTCGATTTAGTCTTGCTTTCGTTGTGAAATCGTTCATCTTTTGTTTTCTCCTTATAGTTTTCGTTTGTTACTTCGCTTCGCTTGCCTTTTGCTTGCTTCTATTTCTAAAATTGCTTTTTGTTACGAAGTCGATGGTAACTATTCTGAACATTTCACTTCATTTGTCTTCAAACGGATTTTTGTTTTGTAAAATTTAGTTCATTTTTGCTTATTTTAAATTTCTTGTTCGTTTTTTTTTTTTTATTTTGCTTTGTTTTGTTCGTTTTAAATTAGTTGGCTAGCGTGGTAGATACCAGTGAACATTTGTGCGTGTGCATTCCTTTTCTCTCTCTGTCTATCTCTCCCCTCCTCACTCCTCACCGTCCCTTCCTCACTTCCCACCTACTCCGCCTCGCTTCCCACCCATCCCTCCTCACTCCTCACCCTCCCTTCCTCACTCCCCACCTTCTCCGCCACGCTTCCCACCCGTCCCTCCTCACACCCAATTTCCCACCCTATCCCTCTCTCCTCCCTCCCTTACATTCTTTGTAAAATACTTTTTTAGAAAGAAATTGAGCTCCTCTCACCGCTCTCGCTCAGCGCCCTCCCCTCCTCATCCTCTTCCACTCTGTCACACTCTCTCCCTTACATTCTTTGTAAAATATTTTTTTGAGAAAAAAAATGAGTTTTTTTCAAAAAAATACAATAGGAAACTAAATTATTGGGAGCGCCATCTGTCGGACGGTGGTATAAATTTCTGCTTCAATTGAATTTAAAAAAAAAATCTAGTAAGACAAAAGCAAAGTTTAATAAAAAATAAATTAATTATTAATCACGAGTTTGATTTGTTTAATGCAATTTTTAAAATTGTTTGTTTTTTTTTGCTTTGTTCTGTTGAGATTGTTCAAATTTAGTTGGCTGGCCTGGTAGATGATACTACTTCATCTCGTGTTCTCAAATTGACTCTCAAGGTGAAAAAGGAAACAAGTAGGAAGCAATAATTTTTTTTTAATTTATAATATCTACATCTAGTTTTAGTAATTGTTTTGTTTGGATATGTTACGGTGACAAATTGCATTTTCTTGCTTTTCTTTCTCCTTTAATTTCGTTTCATCTTCGACGTTGGGCGCCATTTTGATGTAGCGGAGTTATCAGGCTATTGGCTCCACGTCGTGCGCCAATTTTTACGTAATGGTGTTGTTAGGCTCCATGTTGGGCGACAATTTTATTTAGTAGCGTCATGAGGCTGCCACGTATCGTCGATCGTCTTTCGTTTTGTTTTTTCTCTTAACATCTGCAACTCGTTTTTTATCATCGATCTTTCGTTTATTTGTTTTCTCCACGATTTCTTTTCGCACTCTTCTGTCGCCTCTTTCTCAACAAATTTCAGAATTTCTCTATTCTTTAATTAGTTACAAAAAAGTCACTATAAAAACAGAATAGAAAATATCTAGCGAGACAAAAACACAAGCGTCTTATACAGGGTCTGAGTGAACTCGGTTGTTAACCACCACTGCAGATTTCGCAGGGTTGTGACGTCTTAAAATATTCACAGGTGCAGATCGTCTGTTTTTTTATCATTTCGTCTTCCGTTTGTTTATTTTTTCAGAGATTTCCTCTTTCTTACTTATTTGATCGAAAACTTCTTTGTACATTTTTATTCTGATTTTGATTCAAAAAGAAAAAACATTTATATGAGATATTGCCGAACTTAGGTCGTGCATTAATGTTGTTGGTTCCTTAAGGCCCTGCATTCAATTTCCCGATCGTCTTCTGCTTTTTGTAACAGAGCATCTTTCGTCTTTTTTATCAATGACCGTTCATTTGTTTTCTCAAGACTGTTCTTCTTCTCGCTTACAGTTTCCAATGGTCTTTCCTTTTTCCTTCTTTTTTTTAAATTATTTCAACAGAAACTTGTTTGTTTCTTAATGAATCAAAAATCTTAAAAAATTTTTGTTGCAAGTCGGTTTTCATTGCAGCATCCTCTATACAGCTGTTTCAGCCCTATTTGGGATCTCATCATCAGAAGCAATATTAGGTTAAAAAGTGATCACAAGATGTCGCGATCTAAGCTTTAACCACAAATCATAAAAATTTCTTGCATTTTATAATAACTGTATTAAATGACTATCCATATAATAAGCCCTGTATACAGGGTATCTCAAAACCTATGTCTTTAATTAAAACTGTAGATATCTCATTATAAAGGAGATTGATTCTCCAAATCTGAACGGTATTGCTCAAAAATGAGAAACTAACCACAAGCGCGTGCTCGTTTTGAATCCTCTGCTTACTTTATGACTTGTTGAGGCAAGTCCGCTTTCAATAAAAAGCAAACACTGCAATAAATATTTTATTTACGTTTGAAAGAATTCGGTCAACGTCTCGGATGCTGCGCGCGCGTCATGGGCAATTTTTTTATATCCATCTGTGTTTCATAGACAATTACTGGCATAGTGTTTTTCGTTGCGTTACATGATATTTATTTCTCGCTCGTTCAGCAATTCTTTTAACGGCTTATTAAAGAGACGACATTATCAACACACTTAGTCATAATTTGGGAATATGGGAAATTTTTCGTTTGAAAATATTCCTCCTTTCATTATTTTATTAGGAAAATCTCATTCAGAATCAAGACACTGATGATGAATCAAATTCTTCTATGGAATCAATGGAAGGGGAATAGGGTAGGGAACATTTAATGTGGCATCAAAATTTTATAGTGTAGAAAACGCATGTATGTCTATAAAACTTATAAATAGACTGCGACGATTTTTTTAGCAGTCAAAACTAATAGCCACGAATATGCACAAATATAAGCAGATTTGCAGAATTCTAGTGTTAGCAGAAGAATGTGATGGTGTACGTATTGGAGGAGATAGTGAAAGTAGACAGAATTCTAAATGAGATCTAGCTGATGGTCTTCTCGGAAAAAATGATAAGATATTTTACATAAATATGGCCATGGAAAAGGTTCTGAGACACCGGCAACAGGAAGAAGATCCTGTTATTTAAATACCCCTTCATATAATGCTTTTGCGCCACCTGCGGCGCACCTCTACACCATTGCCAGGCACCAAACTCGAATCCCCTCCAGAAATTCATCCCGGCGTCGAGAATTCACTCCTTCTGCGACAGCGAGGCGAAAATGGCCGCGAGCCCTGTAATAAGACCATCCAAGGTCCGAGAACGACAGTTCTTGGGTCTGAGCAAGTCCGAGAAGAACTTCTGGCTGAACAAGCCATCCTCACGGGTTGCACAAGCCGATACACCTCTCCACCCGCTGCACATGTAGCAAGATCAATTTAGCCACACCACAGTGCACAAGATTCTATGAAAACACAAACAAACACTCTGTCATTATTGTTTATTGTCATATATGGAGTCACATTTTTTTAATAAAGAAAGACTTCTTCGCTTTGTGGCACAATTATTGACTAAGTAGAGATTGTATGTGTCGCGTATGTGTAGCTTCTTTGAGCTCTGTTTAAAGTACAATTTTTCTAAAGTAAAAGTATATAAAAAATTATAAACCTTACAATACATCAAAGTGTAAACTTAATGCTATCGAGTGAACTAGTATTTACATCTATAAAACCATTACATCATTAAGAAAACTTGATGTAAATGATCGAATATTCTTAACAAAAGTTCGTAAGAAAATCTCATCAGTAAAAAGTTGTTATTTGTTGTGAAAACAGAAGTTTTAAAAAAATTGGACTTTTAAAAACTAAAACGCGAATTTATTATTTAAACTTAAGAACAAAGCTTGGTCTTCACATAACGAAGAAAGGAAAAAGGCAGCTTTTGTCACATATTGTAAACTTTATTAATAGTTCAAACAGTTCAAACTCGAATAGTTATGAAAAGGCTAAGCAACGTGACATAAACGCAGGCAACCTTATAGTTATTACTCCTTCAAACGAAACAAAAAAAGATTACATTCCAATGAGTTCTAGTTTAAGTTTGAAAAAACAATGTAGCTACAGAAAACAATTTTGAATTTATTAGTTTTAATAATATTCAAAGTATCCGCAACAAAAAAAATGAGGTGGATTTATTATTAAATGAGGAGCGACCGACATTCATTTGCTTTACTGAGCATTGGTTCAAAAATGATGAAATAGAAAAAATTTTTATATCCAATTATTTGTTAATATCTTCTTTTTCTAGGAAAAATCAAGGGGGTGGCGGTTGTGCAATATTTGCAAAAAGTAATTACAAAATGGATAAAATAGTTTTAAATATTGAACCACAAGAAAGGTATATAGAATTCTGTTGTACGATGATGGAAGTAAAAGAATATTTATTTTGTGTGTGTCTATCGATCTCCTAATGCAAATTTCACTGTTTTTATTAATACAATAAGTGATATTTTGAATCATGTATGCAGTAAATATGATTATATTATTGTATGTGGTGATTTTAATATCAACTTTAATGAAACCCCTAACAATAGTAATAATAATAATAAGATTCGTATCCTGGATGGTTTTTCCTCATACTCGCTGCGCTGCCTTGTAACTGAAAACACAAGAATAACCTCCACTAGCGCTTCATGTATAGATAATATATTTACAAACTGTCAGAGTGAAATTGCCCATTATAAAGTTCAGCATTCAACGTTTTCTGACCATTGTTGTATTTTAACATACCTAAGTTTTTATGTTAAGAATACTGATACAATATACCGTAAGCGAACATTTAGTATTGCAAATATTAATGAATTTATAGAAAATATTAAGGTGGAATCTTGGGAAGAAGTCTTGCGAGAGGAAGAAATTGATTCCAAATACGAAAAATTCTTTAAAGTATTCTTTTATTATTTTAATTTATCTTTCCCGGTAGTGAAAATTAAGAATACTTCGTGCAAAAAACAAAATTGGATTTCGCAGGAAGTAAGACTTATGGAATCTGATCCTAAAGATTTATTAGCACTATGTAAACATCTCAATGATGATGCATTATGGAATTATTATAAATTAAGAAAACAAGAATTGAAAGAATATTTGACAACAGCTAGAAAAGCTTATAATGATAAAAAGATTTTAAATTCAGATAATAAATCTAGAGTTGTGTGGGAAATAATAAACACAACCGTAAAAGTGGAATCAACACAAGAAATTTCTTTAATCAACAATGGCCTGACTTATGAAAGAAATCGTTTCTCCTTTTAACAATTTTTTTCTAAATCAAAATCTCACTGCTTCATATAATTCCTGTGCTTCTAGTGCAACCGATAGCAATCAATATAATATCTATTTCTTTCCAACCGATGAAAGAGAAGTATATAACATAATTAAACAAATTCGGCCGAAAAAATCCAGTGGTTTAGATGAAGTTCCCAGCTTTATTATTACAAAATGTGCTCAATATATTGTTAAACCTCTCACTGATATAATTAACCTGATGTTTGACAGTGCGCAATTTCCAACGCTATTAAAAGAAGCTAAAGTTATCCCTATTTTTAAAAAAGGGTCAAGAAACGATATCGTAATTACAGATGTAATGTTTCTCTTTTCTCATCCTTTTCAAAAGTTCTTGAAAAAATAATTCATGTAAGACTCCAAAATTTTTTTCGTGAGCACAATGTAATAAAAAACTGTCAATGTGGCTATCTCCCTGGAAAATCGTGTGAGCAAGCGATATTTCAATCAATAACTTGTATTTTAGAAAATCTTGACAATGGTAATAAAGCAACTGGAGTATATTTTCACTTGATACAGTGAACCATCAAATATTATTAGACAAACTACACAAATAGGGAATAAGGGGGAAAGCATTGTCACTTATAAAATCATATTTATCACTTAGTCTGTCTCACCACTGTTAAAAATGGAAATAGTACAAATGTATATTCATCTGCCGAATCAGTCTTACAAGGAATACCTCAAGGATCAATACTAGGTCCCTTGCTATTTTTGATATATCTAAATGACTTGAATCTTTATCTGAATGAACAATCACTATATCAATTTGCTGACGACACATCATGTATTATAACTGAAAATAGCATAATTAAATTATCTTTTACAACTAAAAATACTGTCAAGGAGATGGCAGATTGGTGTTGCTTAAATTCGCTGATATTAAATGGCAAGAAAACCAAAATGATCATGTTCAATAATAAATCAAAATTTGAATCCTTATACGTAAAGTTTTCAAATAAGTCATTACCACAACAGGTGTAAAATTTTTAGGTGTGAGTATTGATGATATTCTTAAGTTTGAAGAACAAATAAATATACTTTGGAATCAACTAAACAAGTCGTTTTACCTAATGTATAATATATTGACAATTTATTATGCCTATGTCCAATCTTACATATCATATCGTATTTTGTTCTGGTCAATAAGTTCTTCAGCAAATAGAGTATTTATTAACCAAAAAAGAATTATAAGATGTATGTTAAATCTGCCAGGACGAACATCATGTCAAATATATTTTAGGAATCTTAAAATACTAACAGTTCCCAGTCTCTATATTTATAGATTGTTACTATTTCAAAGAAATAATAAGCACTTATTCACCAGAAATTCTGATATATCGAACGCCATGACAACTAGGAATTCTAATAATTTAATTACTCCACATCACACTTCTGCACTTTTCGAAATAGGACCTTATTATCGAACAATATTAGCCTTTAATGCACAACCTAATTACTTGAAAGAAATAATCAGTGACGCAAAGTACAAAAAAGAATTGAAAAACTGTTTGATTGAAAACTGTTTTTACAGTTTTGATGGATTTATCTCAAGAAGCTAACATTGGAAGTAAATGAATGTCCTGTTGCTGCATTATTAGAGAAACTATTGCACGATCTTGTTTGTACAAATTATAATTGTGTTAGGTGTTTCCTTTATATTTTTAAGTGTTTTTATGTAACCACAAAGACGTGTTCTACTACGGCTTTGCCGAATAACAGAACTGATAAAATTATTATAAGAACACGCAAACAACACACCTCACCCCAAACTTTCTCAATGCAAAAAATAATTGATCATTAAACGTTTGTTCGAGACGATATTTCTCGTTTTCATGGAATACTTTGTACATATAGCACAATTGAACTGGCAACATTGGCAGTGGCATTTTTCAAAAACGTAACCACAAAATTAAAAACGAACGTCAATCAAATTCCTGACGAGTATATTTTTTTGTGGTACCAACAAAAATGTCACCCTAACACTACTCTGAATGCAAAAAGATCATAAACAGAGTACATTTATTTATCCAAACAATATATATAAGTATAATTACTTTTTCATGCATTTAATAATAAATAATTTAAAAATTTTTAAATAAATAAATATTTTTTTTCTCGCTAACTTTTCTATAATTTCATTTCACCTTTTGTTTCATTTTAGGCCCCACTTTGGGCGCCACTTTGATTTAGTGGTTTTATCAGGCTATTGGCTCCACGTCGGGCGCCAATTTTTATTAGGCCCCACATTGGGCATTAATTTTATGTAGTGGTTATTATTCACCTGAACTTCATCAATTATAAATCATTTAATATTAGTTAAAATGGTGAATCATTTCTCTTGTTGACTTTTCTTTAATTTCATTCCATTTCATTTTAATCTCTTGCTTAATCCTGGCGTGTAAGATTGTATGAATCCTTAACTCCTCCTCCTGGCACTTAACAAGAACACATCTGCATCACTTTTAGTGAATACACACTGATATTAACAGCAACAGAATATTTCACACGACGTGCGACGTACGAATATTCGGCGAAATTCCGCGACTAAAATCTCGTAGAATTTAACGGCACTCAACTTGGCACTCAAAGTCGCTAAAATATTAACGGCAAGCAAATTTGCTCCGCAATCAGAGCAGCTGGCCGCATTATTGCGAATAATTTCCGCCGGAAAAACAGCCCCTGCTCAGACGACGTACTCCGGACCTAGTGAAGGGTGAATTCCGGCGTGGGACGGGGCGAATCTGCCCCCTGTAATTAGATTTTATTGCGGAGGCCGCGAGCGACCCTCCGAGTAACGATGATGGAAAGAAAACGCTACGCGCCGTGTTAACTCGTCGTTATTGCTTCTGGAAGGATAATGCGGAGTGCGGCTAAATGAGGACGTGTCGAGGAAATAAGCGCTAATAGAACATTACGTTTTCCAATTTCACTATGTAAATAGAGAAAGATGTGCGGAATAACAAAGGCGATGAGTTAGTTAGGGGCAGCAGAGTTACAAATAAAAAAAGGCGGCGAAGGGTTGAAATAAGAAAACAAAGATTAGAAAGTGGCACCTTTTTAATAATGCAACAGCATTAGGTAAGGTGCTGAGGTTATGTATGTCAAAGGTGATGAGGGAAAGAGAGAAATGCTTGAAGCAGACACGAAAAAAGCCCCACGTTGGGCGCCATTATCGCGTAGTGGTGTCTTTAGGCCCCATGTTGGGCGTCAATTTTGACGTATGACGTAGTCTAACTAGAAGAATACCTTGAGGACGATCGAAAGAAGTGAAATAAGGGATGGAGTGATTTAAAGACGACAAATGGAAAAACGAAGCTACGACATACAAGTTTTATAATCGCAGATTTTTTTTTCCAACACGCATGTAAATCAACATTTAGTCGTCACTTACGTAAATTACTGCGGCAGATTAAAACTTCTTTAATCTCCGCCCGTTAGGTTAATGGAACTAGTGTACCTGTCCGACTTAATCGAGGGCCTCTCGATCAATCATTATTGCCTTTTTTATGGCGTCGTCGTCGGGATGCCGGCCGGCTCGTAATGCGAAATCGATGGCGCAGGAGGACCGGAGGTTTTATTAAGAAATTTCGGCCGACCAGCAAATATCGCCGACAGTATTAACCCACTTAGGTACGACCGATCAAACTGCAACACGTGTTTGCATATAATATGCCGAGGACTTGAAACTTATTTCGTTACGTCATCAAACTGCAGCACCATCTGGTGCCGTGTCTTATGTGAAACTGGGTCGTGGTTTTATTGCTTTTTGAATTTTCTACGAAAATCCCACCCCCCAAATTCATCCAACGCTGCAAGAAAATAAAAAAGGGCTTCTTCAACTGCTCACGTTCTCGTTTCAGTTTAGAACAAATAATGATTCTCTTTCTTGCTTCAATTCTTATGCAACAGTTTCTAAAAGGAAGTTTGCGATTTTGAGTTTATAATTTTCTTTTTTTTTATTTAAAAAATGCCAGTTAAGTATTTCATATGCGAAAAAAATCATCATCATTATTTCCGATATGTGATCGACATTCAATTGTTTGTGTAGACGTGTGATTCCCAAATGTTTCAGAATTTACGAAAATTCAGAATAATCTTCAATGAAAGCGACACCTAGCGGACGGCGATGAATTTCTGTTTTTATTTCCAAACAAGAGATGGCGTTCCAAACCGAAACAAGCAACGTGCAGGCCGGTCTTCAATTAAAATCACATTTCTCGTCCGACAATTTCTTTTAGCTTTAATTAAACTTCTTTCACGATCGCCCTGAGGAAGCTCTTCTGCAATGGAGAACAAAACGTCGGCACTAGAAGCAGTCGTTACGCGATTCCAACCGGAAACCAATTCAATCAATAATAATAATAAAAAGAAACAATACAAAAAGGACTGAATTAATAAATCAAATTTAAAATGTGCAAAATAGAAGCGCCATCTTTTTTCTAATAGCGGATTTTTGTTCGTTGTAGGTGAAAGGCCTAATCGATTTGAAGCGCCATCTCTCATCCGACTCTGGAATTTTCTTCGTCGGAAATACGAAAAAAATTGTGAAAATAATAAAATAAAGCGAAACATTATAAAAAAAGACGAAAATGAATGGAGCCACAAGGCGCCATCTCTTATCTGGCATCGTTGTAGGTGAAAAGTCCATTTAACTTGAAGCGCCATCTAGCTTAGTAATTTTCTTCGTCGGGAATAAAATCAGCTGGCAGAGATTGTAATGTAAGTCAATTTAAATTGTCACAAATTTCAGCGCCATCTCTTGTCCAATAACGGAATGATTTTCTTTTCGCTGCCTTTTTCTTTCATAGCTGTTACGTCCAAATTAGAGATGTTTTAGACGATGGGCAGAAAAAACAAAAGCCCCTTCCGTCCAATACGATACTTGCGATTACTGTACCTATAGGTGATCGACATTCAATTGTTTGTGTAGACGTGAAATCCGCAAATGTTTCAGAATTTACGAAAATGTACGACAATCGTCAATAATGACAGCGGACGGCGATGAACTAGTGTTTTCATTTCCAAACAAGAGATGGCGTTCCAAACTGAAGCAAGCAACGTGTAAACCGACCTTTAATTAAAATCACATTTCTCGCCTGACCTTTAATTAAACTTCCCTCCGGAATTTATAACAAATGGAAGTTGTTTCGTTTTTGACCAAAAGATGGCGCACCCAATCTTAATGCATTGACCTGCAATTTCTTCGTCCTTTCTTTAAATATTCTTCGCAAGTTTCGACGACTGAAAAAAGCTGAAATATTAATGAAGTACTATTTTTTTTTTTGGTCTTACCTTGTGCGGTTCGGCGGCGAAATTGAGAACGGGCCCGGGGGTAAAAACGCAATAAATAAAAGTATGAAATTACAAAAAAAATATATAATTTATACCGGTGTTGCAGATAAGTTTATTTATATTTGTTAATATTTTTATTCATCTGTACAAGGAGCGAAAAAAATAAAATAAAATAAAAAATAAGACCTGCTTTCATTTTACAGTATTATTATTATAATTGGATGAATCAGCAGTGACGTAGTACCAAAAGGAAAAATATATATATATATAAAAATGTAATGTACGATTTTTGCGTTTGCACAGTTTTACAGCCACTGGGTTAATCGAATATCTACAACTAAACGCGCTCGGAGGGGTGGGGGGAGGAGGTCGCTTCTTAACAATGGCCAACACGTACGGGTTGCACGTTTATAAACTAACTTAAGCATTACACAAAATCTTTATATAGCCTGGCATTCTCAGTTTAATTGCAAAGTTTATATATATAAACAAAAAAAAAACAATTTGTTTTCATTAAAAGTTTCGTTGATCTAAAAAAAAAACTTGTAAAGCAGAAATGTTACAAAAATAACACAGTCCATAAAAAATTAAAAAAAGGAGGAAACTGTGGGGGCTCAGCCATCAACAAAAGCATGTCACGATGACAGATGGCAAGAAACGTCACAATGATAAAGGTCATGTAAACAGATACGAACAAAGCGTCACGTTGACATCCACGTATCAGAGCAACGATAACGATTGTCGAATAAACAAAATTAAAGCCGCCCCTTAACGAATTTAAAGCGAAACCGCATTTATTTCTGACTGACCAACAAATACGATCATAACCTCATTTTGGTCGCTAAGACAACCATCGGAGCAAATAGAAAAGGTCTGCCCCCTGACAAATAGGATACAACTTCGCTCATCGTTGATTCGAGCATGCATAAGAACCAATGAAACAGAGTTACCTAATCCCCGTCACGAGAATACGTCTTAAAAGGAAGAGCGCGAAAAGTTCCAGCTGGTGCAGATTGCGCTGAATTGTCGAGCAACACTCAAACCACCGTTTGTGCTCAATTGTCGAACGAACATTCACCACCACTATCACAGAATTGTCGAGTACCTAACCATTCAAATAAAGTTCACGTTATGACAATATTCAAAATAAACAAAATTAAAGCCGCTCCTTAATGAATTTAAGCGAAACCGCATTTGTTTCTGATTGGCCAACAAATAGGATCACAACCTCATTTAGGTGGTTAAGACAACCACCGGAGCAAACGCAAAAAGGACTACCCCCTGACTCTGTTCATCGTTGGTTCAAGCAGGCAAAAGAAGCATTGAAACAGAGTTATCTAATCCCCGCCACGAAAATACGTTTTAAAAAGAAGACGCGAATCGCTCCAGCCAGTGCAACTTGCGCAGAATTGTCGAGCAACACCCAAATTACCGCTTGTGCAGAATTGTTGGGCGTACACTCAAAACCACTTGCGCGTAATTGTCCAGCACCTACCCACTTTTCATATCCTCATATTTACATTATTATTTATTTGTTTTTTATATTTGTTATTTAAACAAAGTCCATATTACATATATTAAAAACTTCAACGCACACGCTTTTTTTAATGAAATTAATGTGAATAGAAACCGTCGTGTTTCTGAAGGCCAGTTTTTGTATTTCCTCATTTTTTGGAAAAAAAAACAATTTCCTTCGCTTCTTGTTTTGTTTTACAATTTTTTATAAAGAGAGTCTTCGTAAAGGTCGATGCCTTTTGTTTTGGTTTTTCAGTATTTTGTTTTTTTTTTTTTTTTAATGTAAGAGGTGGTCAAAGTTCATCGTGAAATCGACCGTCTTTCGTTTTTGTTTTTCGCCAACTTATTGAAAAAAGCTTCGCGCTTGTCTTTTTCTCCGTCTTACATAAGAAACTAAAATTGTAATGCAAACCGACTCTCTCTTGTTTTTTTTCGTCTTTTTCTGCGCAAACGGTCGAAATTGTTAATCCGTCTTTCGTTCTTCGTCTTCTTACCTTTGTTTCTCGTCTTGCCATGAAAGAATCGGTTAAAATCCGTTATGAAACGATCGTGTTTTGTTTTTTGTTTTTGTTTAAGGAAATGTTCAATAATCGAGCGTATTTTGTTTTATATCTTTGTTTGTGAAAGAAAAGATCGGAAATACAACTTTTACGAAAAAATTGACGCGAACAAAACATCGTTTTTTCGATAATTGCTTGTTTTTTTTTCTTCTTTTTTTAACACTTATTATTTATTAATTACTTATTTTTATTGTAAAAAAAAGGTTTTTTTTTTAATTTTCAAAACAAAAACTAACTGAACCTGAAACCTTCAAAAGAAAAAAAAAAGTAGATCAATCGATTGAATATTGTTTTTTTTTGTATATTGTTTTTTTTTCTTTGTTTTTTTTTTAATCAATCAATTGTATATTGTTTTTTTTTTCTTTTATTTTATATGCACTTGATTTTCTTCTTCAACTGTCAGACGTCTTTTTTCATTAATCGAGTTTTTTTTTTCATCTTTTTTTTCAATTTTCAGTTCGTTTCTCTTCACCGATCAAGTTTTTTTTTTTCATCAGCCGATTGTACATTGTTTTTATTGTGTTGACAATCTGTTGTTTTTTTCTTCAGTTGTTTCTTTTCTGCAATTGTCAGTTGTTTTTCTTTACAAATAGAGTTTTTTAAATCAGAGCGATCACTGAAATGATGACAAGACGTGATCGAATCAATTTAAAAAAAAAAAACAAATGATACGCAATAGGCTTGAGCACTCTTTTTTCTATCTCAAAAACAAAAGAAGAAAGACAATCAAAACGAAATTAACCAAAGCCAAATTAAACAAAAAACAATCGGTTACGCCGCGACAATTTCTATTTTTGTATTTATTGACAAGAGAGGTCACTGAAATCGTGACCGCATCGATTAAAAAGAAAAAAACAAATAAAAGACGACCGTCTTGAGCACTATTTTCTTTTCTTCCTCAAAACCAAAAGGCAAGTAAAACGAAATTAATCAAAATCAATAGAAACAAAAGACAATCGGTTACATAACTGAAATGACAGGACGCGATCGAGTCAATTAAGAAAGAAAAAAAAATAAAAGAAAGACGATCGGCATGAACACTCTTTAGAAACTAAAGAAAAATAGACAGTCAAAACTAAATTGATCAAAATCAATTGAAACAGAAGGCAATCGTTTACGCGATGATTTCGTTTTCTGTGCCCATTGAAAAGAGAAGGTCATTAAAATGGCGACAAGACGTGATCGAGTCCATTGAAAAGAAAAGAAAAACAAATTAAAAATCGTTTGTAAGGTTTTTTTTTCAATTGTCAGTTGTTTTGATTTCTTCGATTGTCAGTTGTTTTTCTCTATCAATCGATTTTTTCTTCATCAATCGAGTATATTGTTTTTCTTCTTTGTTTTTTCAATGTTTCTATTGTTTCTCTTCTTTGGTCTTTTTTTCATTTCATCTATTGTTTCTTTTCTTCGATTGTCAGTTGTTTCTCTTCATCAATTGATTTTTTTCTTCATCTATCGAATATATTGTTTTTCTTCTTTGTTTTTTTTTCATGTATCTTTTATTCTTTGGTCTTTGTTTCCACGTATCTATTGTTTTTTTCTTCAATTGTCAGTTGTTTCTCTTCATTAATCGATTGTATATTGTTTTTCTTCTTTGGTTTTTTCCATGTGTCTATTGTTTTCTTCTTCAATTGTCAGTTGTTTCTTTTCATCAATCCATTGTATATTGTTTTGTTTTTTTTCCTATGTGTTGACAATCTGTTTTTTGTTCAGTTGTCAGTTATTTCTTTTCTACAATTGTCGGTTGGTTTTCTTCAACAATCGAGATTTTTTTTCATGAATTGATTGATGATTTTTTGCAATTTCTTCGATTCCAATTGTTTTTCTTTAATCGCTCGTTGTTTTTCTCCAATTGTCAGTTGTTTTTTCTTCGATTGTCAGTTGTTTTTCTTCGATTATCAGTCGTCTTTCTTCGATTGTTTTTCTTCATCAATCCAGTTTTTTCCTTCATCAATCGATTGTGTACGGTTTTTTGTTTTTTTGGCTTTTTCCATACGTCGACAATTTGTTGTTATCTTTTTTCAATTGACAATCGTTTCTCTTTACCAATCAAGATTTTCTCAACGGTCGATTGTATATTGTTTTTCTTCTCTGGTTTTTTTTCCACGTAGCTATTATTTTCTTTCTTCAACTGTCAGTTGTTTCCCTTCAACAATCCATTCTATGTTGTTTTTTTTTCTGTGATGACAATCTGTTTTTTTTTCTTCAGTTGTCAGTTGTTTCTTTTGTACAATTGTTAGTTGTTTTTCGTCACCAATCGAGTTTTTTCTTTATCAATCAATGTTGTTTTTCTCAATTGTCAATTGGTTTTCTTCAACAATCGAGATTTTTCGTCATCAATCGATTGTATGTTGCTTTTTATCAATTGTCAGTTGTCTTGCTTTCTCCGATTGCCAATTGTTTTTCTTCGATTCCTGGTTGTTTTTCTTCAATTCTCAGTTGTTTTTCTTCAATACTCAGTTGTTTTTCCTCGATTGTCAGTCGCTTTTCTTCGATTTTCAGTTGTTTTTCTTCATCAATCGAGTTTTTCTTCTTCATCAATTGATTGTGAATTGTTTTTCTTTTTTGGCTTTTTTCAATTTGTTGTTTTCTTTTTTTAATTGACAATCGTTTTTCTTACTAATCAAGATTTTTTCATCAGTCGATTGTATATTATTTTTCTGCTTTGGTTTCTTTCATGTATCTATTGTTTTTTTTTTCTTGAATTGTCAATTGTTTCTCTTTTTCAATCGAATTTTTGTCATATCGTCATCAATCGATCGTATATTATTTTCTTTGTTTTTTTTTTATGTGTTGACAATCTGTTTTTTTTTTCAGTTGTCATTTGTTTCTTTTCTACAATTGTCAGTTGTTTTTCGTCACCAATCGAGTTTTTTCTTCATCAATCAACGTTGTTTTTCTCAATTGTCAATTGGTTCTTTTTTCTTCTTTGATTTTTTTCATGTATCTATTGTTATCTTCTTCAATTGTTTCTCTTTTTCAATCGAATTTTTATCGTCATCAATCGATTGTACGACGCGATTCCAACCGGAAGCCAATTCAATTAAAAAAAGAAAACCGAAATGAAAAACGACAGGTGAAAACAAATGACGATCAAATTAAAGAGCGAAACAAAACCCTTGGAAATTTGATTTTACTTTTGTCGGATATCGAATCATTTGAGTAACAAGTGAACGTTGATTTGTACGGACACCATTGTATGTATGTACTATCTAAAAGAGAGGTTTAGGCTTTTTTACATAACCTCAATTGAAAGGCCAAAAGGTCGATAAAACAGAAAACGATAATCGATTATTGTGAGTTGTCACGTGTGTTCAATAAAAAGAAAGGTGAAGTAGGCTGTAACACGCTTTTGTTGTCTGTGATAAACTTGATTTATTCTTCAACTTGGAGAACATGATGAATGCATTTAAGCGCGGAACCTTGAAATGTTTTCAAGGAGGAGGTGGAGTCTTTCAATGTTTTCTACAGATTTCTTTTTTAACATAACCTCAATTGTAAGGCCAAAAGGTCGATAAAACAGAAAACGATGATGTGATTCCAACACACGCTTTCAGTCATTTTTGTTTACGTATTGTAAGTATGTTCGGTTTTGCTTTTGAATTGCCTACACGAGATTTAAGTGGGGGTTCATCTTTAGTTTGATATTCCACGGTGTTTTCGAACGAAATTAAATTATGACTTCTTTTTTTTTTCTCTTGAGAAAAACGTAGCGAATAATTTTACGGAAGGCATCTGATGACTTCAGGATACAATCACAGCAGAACTAATTTCTGGTGAAGTCCTAACAAACTCGTAACGTAACGCTTTGACTCACCCACCCTATTCTTTAATACACACACGCATATAATATGACGGTCATAAACAATAGATCTGTTATTTAAAAAGAAAATTAGTAAAAAGTACTAAATAAGAAAGTTAAAAAATTAATTAAAAAAAGAAACTTAAAGTAGCGACATCTATTACTACAACGTGGAAATCTATTACGAAACAAAAGTGAGCCCTAGTGAATAACTCGTTGAACAATTGATATCTACAATGTAGAGATTAATGAGGTGATTTTTAAAAAGTAAAAAAAAAAAGAGTTAATGAAACTCTTGGTTGATTATTTATTAGATTAGCGATTTGGAATATTTCGGCCCACCGTCGCGGCGCCGCCGCGCCGCTCCCGGATTTAACGCTCAAATATTCACTTCGTTATCACCAGGAACAAGCCTCTGAGGAGGTAATTATCCGTTCCCTGCGCAGCTAATTACGCGATCAGCGGCCAGGCCGGGCCTGCATCCGAATGAAATATTAACGAGCATTTAAATTTGCATCGGGATTAATATTTCTGTGTCGTTACACGGCCGGTAAATGTAATTATGATCGAGATGAGAATATGCAAATTGCAGCAGCACGTCATTTCTAAAGGGTCGAATCCGGCCTTTATTGCGCGAGAAGATGACGGCACGGCACCGAATAACTGAATATGGAAATTTCGGTATGTAAGATAAGGGTGAATTATATTTCCCAGGGGGAGGGGGCGGTTCTCGGGAACATCTGGTTTAAATTGACGTTTTTTTTTTCTCAATGATGGAGTGATAGAAAAAGGTACCATATTCTGGTAAAGGTAAAAAGGAAAAAGATGTAAGGAACCGGCATTTTATAAATCATCAAGTTCAATGAGAGAAAGTCGGCAGCCTCAACAGTGATTTGCTTCTTCTTGATTATGAGAATGACCTTTGCATCAAAGAATGTTGACAAACACATTTCTTCATCAAACAGTCATCGAGAAGACTGCCAAGAGAAGCCGGTATTAAGTAAAAGAGTTTCGTTTATTTTAAATCGAATGCAATCACAAACTTAACTTTTGAGTTCTGAATCTTTTCAGTTACTCTTGTAAAGAATTTGACAACTTTTAACTTTCAGTCGACAAGAATAGCTGAGTTTCTGTCCTTTATTATTCAAAATGACACGTAAATTCTAAGCTCGACACTACAGTCTGTTTTTAAGCTAGGAGGAGTAACAGCTGTCGGTCTGTCGTAGGTAGATTGACACTGTAAATACTAAATCAGAAATTAATTTGGCTTGCTTAAGAGGTTTACAAATAACCAATTTTATCAACAGGTTTAAAACTAACTGGAATCGTTACATGAATTATAAAAATGTCCATTTTTCCGTTTAAATTGAAGGCTTGTGTAAAACCGACTGTCAACTGCCAATAACTTTGCGAGTTTTCGCGGGCAAATTCAAATTATTCCTCCTAGTTTAAAAATAGACTATAACGCAGTTGAATGCCAAAATTTTTTGTTAATAAAAGTTTTAAAAAAATAACTCAGTTTTAAAGCTGCGATTTCTAAAGCAAAAATCACAATTTAACGGATTTTTTTTAAATAAATAAACAGCGCCATCTACCGGTAGTAAACTAAATTAAAAGATTGGTTGAGAACCGATGAATTTTATTTCTGCGCTGCTGTATTATTAATTTTATAAATAGACAAAAGAACTAATATTCAAAAATTATTGAATATTCCTGTTTATTTTATTATTGTTAATGAATTTTATTATCAATTTTATGTAAATTAGGCCCAAATACTCTAAATCCAAAAAGCAATTTATACAGTGCCATCTATGGGCAGTATATTAAACCAAGACCTAGGTTGAAAACCGTTGAATTTTATAATATTTTTTAATTGAAATATCTAATACCATGAAGGTTTCATTCATTTTATTTCTGGACTGCTGTATGTTATTAACGTTTAACGTGCGTTCAAAAAAAATCCGTTATCAAGAAGGCTCTGAACTTGCTTTTATTTTGTGACGGCACGTCGTAGCTTAGTACGTATATTGAAACCTCGAATTACTGCGTGCTATCAACAGCCTCAACTGTCAAAGATTTTCGAGGTATTTGTAATAAAATAAGTGTTTTATTTGATTAATTGTGCTTTATTATCCATTTTGTAGAAAATTGTAATTAAATGGATATAAAAAGTTAGGTTATGTATATAATAATCGTATAGTTACGACGTGACTTTGCCAGATTTGTATTTGACATAAGCTTCCTTGATAATGGTTTTTATTGAACGCACTTTATAAACGTTAGATGGTGCAGATGCTTATTAAAGACATCTGAAATAATATGGCGCCATCTAACGATAGAAAAAGAAACTAGTATTAAAAAATTGTGTTTAAAAATTTTTGAATATTTCCGTTTATTTTATTATTGTTAAAAGATCTTATGATGCTGAATGTTATTTAAACAAAATAATTCGTTTGATTTCAAATTTTTTACAAATTTAAAATGTCAGCCCGAAATGCAAAAAACAAAAATCACAATTTCACGGTTTCATTTTAAATAAATAAATAAACAGTGCCATCTTCGGATGGTAAATGAAATTACAAGCTGGATTCAGAACTGTTGACTTTTATTATCGATTATCTTTTGTTTTTATTGTTTTATTGTTTTTAAAATTGTATTATTCTTTCATTTTCTGTGCTTTTTTTTAAATCGATGGAAACAAATGACAATCGACAGTGGAAAATAATTGAAATTGCCGAAAACAAATGACAATCGACAATCCGAAAAATGTTTAAATTAAGATCGGACGGAACACCGCGATGACTCATCAAGTACAACTTGATTCCATATGTGGAGTTGTGTTCGTAATCGGAAATTCTGGTATGAACTACATAAAAGACGGCCGTTGTTCCCATGAAAGATCACCACACGGTCGAAAGATGCATGCCTGTAAACTCATCGGCAGAACTGACGTTAAACGAATGTCTTAGTGTGATTGTGACCAATTCCAAGCTGCGTTTCTCTCTTTGTATCCAGAGAGAGATGGTTGTGAGTGGTTGCCAACTAGTTATGTCGTTAAAACCCGGCAACTGCCTTAATTGATGTACAGATTATTTCTTCTCTTTATAAATTAAGCCAGAAACGTACCTACTAAAGAACTGCGACTAGGGTCTCTTATGGTTTGATTAAAATTTCAGCAAAAGAATGTAAATAGTCCGTTTGTTTGATTCTTGTAAAATTAGGATTAAGGCACAGATTTTGTCCTCAATCAGTTCAGAACTGGATTCAGAACCCTAGTAAACAAAATTACTTTCGTTCAAAATCTATTTGACAAACCTTGCTTTATCAAGCTATTTATGTGGGGCAGACGTCCACATGAGTCCACGTAGGATCGACCTCTACGCATTGATCACAGGCTGAACATCTGTGTGCTACTATGACAAGTTCTAACAACCTCTTCCATGTGGGCAAACATCACATAGGATCACGTAGGATCAACATCTGCGTGTACCTCATAGGCAAACATCTATGAGCGAAAACAATGGCTAATGTCCTTGACCCTCATGTGGACAAGCATCACATGACTTATCACAGGATTAGCTAACATCTGCGTGTACCTCATAGGCAAACATCTATGAGTAAAAAAAAGCAAGGGCTAACGTCCTCGTGCTTCATGTGGACAAGCATCACATGGCTTAACATATAATTTACCTGCTCTTTTAGCGTTATCCATGGTTTCAGCTTATCTATTGCCGTAATTATTACACTGGTACTGGCCTTGCCCGTCTTGACCTTCATGACAACATACCTATCATTTCGTTAATGCACCCAATACAGTGCGATTTATCCCTTCGCATTGTCCATTTGCTCTAGATGTAGCAACAGCATTCAAAACATATTTAATGCCCAAGTTTAGGCCAAATCGTTGGAAGCTGTGCGACGTAAATGCCGTGCCCCTATCACTAATTATACGTACCGGGACGCCAAATATGTCGATGATAGCTTCAAGATTCTTAACCACATACTTAGTCTTGGTATTTCGTACCAGTTCAAGGATTGTAAACTTGGTAAATCCGTCCACTATGACTAATAATAGTTGACAGTTCCCTTTCTGAGATTTAATGAAAGGGCCCAAATGGTCCATATGTAACGTATGAAAAGGGACTGTAACCTTCTCTATTGGGTACAGCTGTCCAACCATTTTGCCAGAAGGATTTTTATAATAAAGACAATTGAGACAAGAATTTACATATTTAGTAACGAACTGACGCATCTTTGGAAACCAGTAGTTTTGTCTAGACCAAAATGACCTTTATCGTCATGACATAGCCTACAGATTTGCCACCGATTCGATCGAGGAACTAACCATTTAGTGTTTCTCCCAATCTTTCTGTACACCATGTTACTTCTTACTTCATAGTTGTCATGGTACACCTAACTGCTAGGATCTTGGTCCTTGGATATTAGAATATTACGAAATCGACTTAGCTCTTCATCCTGTAATTGCGCGGCTAATAGCCATTCACCTTCCGTAATGTTAATATTCAAACTCAAGCAATCAACTGGCCTGGCCGATATTCAACATCGAAGTCATAATCCTGTAACCTTAACCACCATCTAGCTACACGAGGGATTATATCCTTTTTTGTAGCAGTGCTTCGAATAGCGTTGCAGTCAGTGACTAGTTTGAACTTCATTCCAATTAAGTATACTCTGAAATGCCTAAAAGACTCAACAACTGCCAGAGTCTCTAACCCATAAGAGTCATAGCGACTTTCCAAGGACGTTGTTTGCCGACTGAAATATGTAACCACGTGCTTCGCCTCGTTTTTAATTTGTAATAGGATTCCTGCAATGCCGTCCTTACTGGCATCCGTGTGCACCTCAGCATGCAATTCTGGATTAAAAATTTTTAAAATCGGTCGAGTAATCAAGCGGCGTTTAAGAATCTTTACCGCATTTTCTTGCCCTTGATTCCATTCCTAGCTTAAGAAGTTTGGTGAGGGGTTTTGTTATTGTCGCAAAACCTTGTATATATTTTCTAAAATAACCCACAAGCCCCAAAAATTGCCTAACTTGTTTGACATTCTGTGGGCTTGGCATTTTTCTCACCGCCGATGTTTTATCAGCCCTTGGCCGTATGCCTTCACTTGATATTTCGAAACCCAAATAGATTACTGAAGTTTGGAAGAAATTACATTTAGATAATTTTATGTTGCTCCAATCTTTCCAGTACCAATCTTAAACTTTTCATTCCTTATTCAAAGGTTTTAGCAAGTACGGTTTGCAATTTTGGGCAAGTGTTACGTTTATGACCTAATTCGTTACAAGCAAAGCATTTGATTCTTGAAAGGTTTACATCTTTAAAATTTGCCCTATCAAATCTAACTTTGTGTCTTTCATCATACGTTCTCTTCCTATTTTTATCCTCGCAGCTAAAAGAAACGCCTACCGAGTCTCTACTAGTGCTAGGGAAATTTTTAACGTAAGCAGCGAAATCGACAAATTTTCCAAAATTTGCCGCCCGCAGGACACCGTCTATAATTACATCAATAATTTGCTCATCCGTCAATGGTAGCTGAAGTTTATTTAACTTGGTTAACTTGGCAAAACTGTACTCGTATATGTCCTGCCCACTTTTGGCTTTATACGCTGCCGCATCATGAAATAATTGACCGAAATTTAACTTTCCGGAAAAAGTAGATTTTAGCAAGCACTGCCATTGAGTCCACGAATATTGTGCAGTTTTTAATCCGTCATTCCACAATCTAGCAATACCTTTTAATTTTCCCAATACCAAATAAATAATAGCTAAGTCATCCCAATGATACATGCGCGCACACTCATTCACCAATCGTTAACATTTTGATTATTATCTGACGGATTGAAATCAGAAAGCAGTCTATCGTCTTTATACAAAGCCCATTTTGGGGGATTATCAAAAATTTTATCGGCAAGAAATGGGCGCATACTCACGACTTCCCTCAAATTGTCAATCTGCCTCTGCATGTGTTCAACTGGCTGCGCCAAGGGTGGATCTGTTTGACTCACTCTGTACAGCCCTCGGAATATTTAGCGAATCTATGGCATATGTGCTCACTCGGCTTCGTCCTTTGGTCACACTGTTCGTTCATTTCTCTTTTTTTTTCATGCTTTACACTTTTTATTTTAATAATGCCTATGGGGCAACTATCCCACTTCTGATATGTTAGGAATCATAGAACTTGCACTTTCAAAATCATCTATTTTAACTTCTAATTTAAATCAAACAACTTCGATAACTCACTCTCGTCAAGGTCTCCAGAAGAGAAAAGTACCTCGGCTTTGTAAATTGGTAAATTCGAAAGCAAAAGATAATTTCCCCCTTTCTCTTGCGGAGGCTGACACATTACTTAACGACCGTCAGAAACATGTGACGACGATAGACGACGAGAAACGTCACAATCACGACGTCAAGCAAGTGGCTATGGCAGATTCGGGGACATCTTCGTAACAGGGTCACGATGACGACTGTCAAAAGACCGCCCCTTAATCGCATTCGGTTTCTGATTGGCCAATGATTTTTTTAAATTTGTTTGTTTATTTATTAGCAAGATCGCAAACCTCAGTTTGGTCGCCACCGAGCCAAACACAAAAGGACCGCCCCCTGACAAATAGGATGCAACTTTACTCATCGCTCATTCGAGCAAGCAAACAGGCCAATGATGCAGAGTCACCTAATCCCCACCACAAAAGCAGAGCGCTAGTGCTGCCAAAGTCTAGCAGCACTCGCCCGCTGGCCCGGCAAAGCATACATCTCACCGCTGGTGCTGTTATAGTCCAGCACACATCTCAGGCTTCGGTTTGTTAGAAATCGAAGCTTTACACGTTAACTTCACCTACTGTTACAGTTTAAAGATCTGTTAAGTTTGAAATGACCCTTAGAGTTTAGAATGTTCCATCATGGGTGCCAAGGACGACCAGCGAGCGCGCGACACTCTTATCTCCGTAATGGACCTGTCCCGCTTCAACTCATTGATTTTTCCAAAAAGTCGGTGATTGGCCAGTGACAGATGGGAATGACATTGACATCTACGTATCAGAGCAACGATGACGATTGTCAAAATAAACAAATTTGGAACACGTGCCCGCCCTTCCTGCTAAGATTTCCCGTTGCACGGTAGCCTAAGTTAGTTTCTCGTTTATTTTCTGACCTTGAACAATTGTTTGTGGTCGGTGCGCATTTGCAAAGGAAGAAATTTACCCGTGATTTGAAAGAAAGCACTCCACGTGTAATACAAGCATATTCCTCTGCTTCACAAGCTTGATTTCAACCCACAAATTTATGCCAAGCAATTCAGGCCGTGCAACGCAGGTTTTCTTTTTTGCTATTTAGGCTTCCTTCCCCCCTCCCTCGCGTCTATTCTGCAATTTGTGGTGTTATTTGGGGACAATCTTCGCTGGAATATTATGGTGGCGCGGTAGGAGACGCTTGTCGCATCGGTAAGATCCCCCCTTGTCCGTTCGGATTTGAATTTGCTCATCTGTGGTTGACCACCGACAACGCCAGAGGGCAACACAACCCTGAGACGTGAATTGACTACTAACCCTTGGTACCTGGGCATAACAGTGTACGTTTGGCCTACTAGATTTTCTTATTCTCAATAAATTTAGCTTTACCCTCGTATATGGTACCAATCGGAAATTTCGATTATGTAAAGACAGCACGTGCAATAAAGTTTCACAATTGCCCTATGAGACATCGAGGTTTTCCTTGAATCGTCTGCTCTTTCTAAAACAAACAATTCTTTTTATATGAAAGCGGCATTCTATAAGTCTCTTTGATGTCTCAATATGCAGCTGTAGTTCCCATCTGTCAATGGCCAGTCACCGACTTTTTGGAAAAATCAATAAGTTCGAGCGGGACAGATCTATTACGGCGATAGGAATGTCGCGCGCTCGCTGGCCGTCTTTGGCGCCCATAGTGGAACATTCTAAACTCTAAGGGTCATTTCAAACTTAATTTTATATCGAAGGTCAGTCATGAGTCATGATGGCAAAGCTCGATGCTTATTCATATAATTTTCCGCGATCGCTAGGCGACGTTGTATTAAATGCCGGTTTCTTACACCTAATCCCAATTGAACCCAGTTTACTTACAATTAGTCGAAAGCAAAAAATTAATGGTGCTTTTTATTAACGAGGAAATCGAATCGGCGCGGCGGCGAATGGAATGCGTCGCAGCTTCCCCCTTTCTCGCGAATCATGCTTCTTCCGTTTTCCGCCCCCGGAATTACGCGATAATAAAATCGCAGGATGTTAAAAGAAAACTAAGGTCTTTTTTCTAACGGCCATAATTTATGGCCGACGAAGAAGTATCGGTCGATTTGTTAGCCGAAAAACGAGTGTTGTTAGCGCGTTGTTGTTACGATGGGGTGCGAGGGTGGACGACAAATCGAAAAGGGAAACGTCCAAACAATCGAAGAGACAAAACGGGGCAATTCGACGAGTGGGTGTTCGGTTGGTTGGCATCTCATTAGCCTAAGTGAAATTAATGAGTGCCGCTCGAGTTAAATTTTGTTTAAACTGAAACGTCCTATATAATAGCAACAATTAATTATTGGGCGAGATCAAAAAACATCATAAATAGGATTAATTAAAACTATATCCTGACTTTCCACCATCCTGATTGATGAAGTCATCAAATCACGTGTGACGTAAAAGCGAGAATTTTTGAGAAACCAAGTCGAGGCTTCTGCTTTTTTCCCTCCCCGTCACGACCCCCTCGCGATATCCGTCTTAGTGTCAATAAACTCGACGAAGCAGTCGATCCAAATTGGAAGCAAACTGATTGCGGCGCGGTTATAAAATCCGACGCGGCCTTTTAACTTTAATTAAACTTTCAGTGGCATCGTTCAGATCATTAATTCTCCGCCGATCATATTTCATCCTTTTTGCGTCTGTTTGCCCCCGTTCGTTTCACCGGGAGAGGGTTTATTGGGAGCGATTGTGCAGAAATTTCTCAATTCTGTTGCGAAAAGAATCGGTCTCGAGCGGAAATTGGATAATTAATTAGAGTTTCAAATTAAGTCAAAGGCGAACACGGAAGGGGATTTAGTACTGAATTTAACGATAACCCCCCCTCCCCCATTACGCTAACTATTATTAAATTAATTAAAACAAAAAAAATGGGCGCCCCATGTTGGGCGCCAAACTGTTTTCTTTTTTAAATTAATCAAAAATCAAAAATTAATTACGAAATAAATCGCGGTTACAACGTGAATTTCCTCAATCAATATTGAAATTGTAAAGCAACTGCACCTCGTGTTAATTACAAGTTAAAATAATGGAGGCACTCGATAATTTTGAACGCTCATACTGGCTCAGATTCAAAACACACTTTTAATGCAGTTAATTCGGCTAAAGTGGCGCGGCCCTAACAATATTACAAGTCCGGGGCTTCCATTGTGTTGTTGAAATTATTGCGCGCGGATTTAATTGTACATGCCGAACGGATAATTAAATAACGAAGTGACTCGTTGCTCGCAATTTTCAATATAGTCGAGGCCAATCTAATTTACTTCCTCATTGTGCGCTCTGTGTATTTAAAACCGAGCGAGTAGCCGCAATTTATGTCACTGCGATTTTCGAAGAGAGGGGAAAAAAGTATTTGGGTGCATTGATCTCAAAATTTTTGATCATAAAAATAAGTATTTGCATTTGCAAGATACTTCCATTACTGACTGAGAGGTGGCGTTTCGTACAGTCATAGCAAACGCAGACAAAACAAAGACCAAGAAACTTTTGTTTTTAGAAAGATATTGCTTAAAAATGTAAATAGTATGCCCACCCCCATTGCACCAGTAGACGGTCGATTATTGAGGAAAAAATAGAAAATCATGGATGAACGAAGACAACATGAAAAGAAAAGAAAAATAAAGTATTACTGACAGTTGATTGGTATGCAATACAATCGATCGTCGTTTGATAAAGGTAAGCAAAAAAAAAAAGAAGAAAAGCCTACCTCTATCTAGAACGAAAAATTAAAAGAGAAGCAACAAAGAAAATGTTGTCAACAGAAATTGTAAATTAATGAAATAAGAAAACAACTGACAAATAAAAAAAATAGATGTCAATAATGAAAAAAAAAAAAATATAATCGATCGACGAAGAAAAAGCTCGATTGGTGAAGAAAAACAACTGGAAACTGAAGAAAAACAACGATTGACGAAAATCAACTGTCAATCAAAGAAAAAAGAACCAAGATGACGATATCGATTGATGACTACAAAAACTCGATTGAAACAACTAACAATTCAAGAAAAAAAAACAATAGATATATGAAGAAACTAAAGAAAAAAGAAAACAATACACAATCGACTGCTGAGAAAATCTTGATTGGTAAGAAAAACGATCGTCATTGAAAAAAGAAAACAACAACTTGAAAAAAGCCAGAGAAGAAAAAGCTAAAAAAGAAAAACAATTCATAATAAATTGAAGAAGGAGAAAAAGTCGATTGATGAAGAAAAACAACTGACAATCGAAGAAAAACCACTAACAATCGAGGAAAAACAACTGAGTATTGAAGAAAAAACAACCGGGAATCGAAGAAAACAAGACAACTGATAATTGAAAAAAAGAAGAACATACAATCAATTGATTAAGAAAAATCTCAATTATTGAAGAAAACCAACTAACAACTGTAGAAAAGAAACAACTGACAACTGAAGAAAAAAAGCAGATTGTCAAAACATAGAAAAAAAAACAATATACAATGAATTGATGAAGAGAAACAACTCACAATTGAAGAAAGAAAACAATAGATACATGAAAAAAACCAAAGAAGAAAAACAATATACAATCGACTGATGAGAAAATCTTGATTGGTAAGAAAAACGATTGTCAATTGAAAAAAGAAAATAACAATTGGAAAAGAGTCAAAGAAGAAAAAGCCAAAAAAGAAAAACAATACACAATCGACTGATGAGAAAATTTTGATTGGTAAAGAAAAACGATTGTCAATTGAAAAAAGAAAACATATGAAAAAAGCCCGAGAAGAAAAAGCCAAAAAAATACACATTCGGTTGATGAAGAAAAAACTCGATTTTGATGAAGAAAAACAACTGACAATCGAACAAAAACGGCTGACAATCGAAAAAAAAAATGATACAATCAAACAAAACAACTGACAATTGAAGAAAAACAACTGGGAATCGAAGAAAACAAGATAACTGACAATTGAAAAAAAAACAACATACAATCGATTGACAACGAAAAAACTCGATTATTGAAGAAAATTAACTGACAATTGTAGAAAAGAAACAGTCGACAACTGAAGAACAGAAACAGATTATCAATACATAGAAAAAAAACAAAACAATAAGCAAAGGATTTATGAAGAGAAACAACTTACAATTGAAAAAAAGACAATAGATACATGGAAAAAAACTAAAGAAGAAAAAGAATATACAATCGACTGATGATAAAATCTTGATTCGTAAAGAAAAACGATTGTCAATTGAAAAAGGAAAACAACAAATTGTCGACATATGAAAAAAGCCCGAGAAGAAAAAGCTAAGAAAGAAAAACAAAACACAATCGATTGATGAAGAAAAAAAAACTCGACTGATGAAGAAAAACAACTGATAATCGAAGAAAAGCGGCTGACAATCGAAGAAAAACGACTGTCAATCGAAAAAAAAAAACAACTGGGAATCGAAGATAACAGAACAAGTGACAATTGAAAAAAAAAACAACATACAATCGATTGATGAAGAAAAAACACTATTAAAAAAAACAACTGACAACTGTAGGAAAGAAATGACAACTGAAGAAAAAAACAGCAGATTTTCAACACAAAAAACAACAAGGAAAACAATATATTGTTGAAGAAAACCCAACTGAAAATTGTAGAACAACTGACAACTGAAAAAAAAACAGATTGTCAACGCACAGAAAAAAAAAACAATACACAGTGGACTGATGAAGAGAAATAACTGAGAATTGAAGAGAAAAAACAATAGACACGTGAAAAAAACAAAGATGAATAACAATATACTCAATTGATGAAGAAAAAAATCGATTGATGAAGAGAAACAACCGACAATTGACGAAAGAAAACAATAGATACGTGGAAAAGACCAAAGAAGAAAAACACATACCACATACACGAAAAAAACAGAACAAAAACAATACATACATGAAAAAAAAACAGAAGAAAAACAATATACTCGATTGATGATGACAACAACCGACAATCGAAGAAAACAAAACAACTGACAAATTAAAAAAAAAACACTTGATGAAGAAAAACTTTATTGGTGAAGAAAAACAACTGACAACTGTAGAAAAGACAACTGAAGAAACAAACAACAGACTATCAACACAAGAAAAAAAAGGAAGGAAAGCAATATATACTCAATTGATGGAAAAAAAACTCAATCGATTAAAAGAAACAATTGAAGGACAAAAAACAACAAGTACATAGAAAAAAACAAAAAAGTAAAACAATAAACTATTGATTGATGAAGAAAAAAACTCGATCAGTGAAAAAAGGCGTCTGACAATTTAAGAAGAAAAAACAACATATTGCCGAACTTGAAAAGAAACCAAAGAAGAAAAACAATGGACAGACGTCAGTTGATTCGTGAAAAAAAAAGAAAGGATAAATTCGACTGAATTTCTCAAAATTTGACAAAAACAAAAGAGAATCAACTTAAAAACTGAAACAGAATCCGTGGAACTCCATTTGCTTTTATTGGTCATCGAATCGTCTGAGAAGTAAGTGAACGTTGCGTTGCACTTGGACGACATCTATCCAAAAGAAAAGAGTTTTTTTTTAACTTTTTTAAATGTTCTCTTACGTTCATTCTAAATTGCTAGTTATGATTCGAATTGCTTTTTGTTTTTCTTTAATTCTCATTTTCCGTCTTCAGGAAAATACTATTCCCATCTGATTTTCCCATAAACTTTTGAATTTGATTTTCGATTCTTTCCACGAACACCAACCACAAACACCGAAAAGAAGCTCTCGCTTTCGAATTCTTCGTAATTTTCGTCAATGTTGTTTTAGGAAATCGAATTTTATTATGTCGTCAATCGTCCGTAAACATTTCATCGCGAATCCGTTCCGCGCGAAAGATGGCTCTCATATCTGCAAATATTTAACGGGGGCTGATGGATTGAATTGGCAAATATCTCACATTTCGCGGGGTCTCCTCGAGCGAGCCATTAATATTTCCGAAGGCGGTCGGTCCATGTAATCCATCCAGTCTTTGATGACTTTGCGCGAGTAAGCCGTAAAAGCCGCGGCTCGGGTTTCTTTGTTGACTCGAATTACGCTGACCGGAGGGCCGACGCTAAACCGTCGAATAATATTTGCACACCAGATGATTTACAGTAAGCGCAATTTAAATTACTTTTGAGAAGAGAAGCAGCAGGGAGTATAAAACAGTGAAAAAGCGTGCCATCTGTTGTTAATTAATAAGTTTACTAAAAGGTCGCCCGGTAGATGGCACTAGGTCTTTTATTAGTAAGTTAAATTGTAGTATCTTCAAAAAAAAAAGAAGTAACAAAAGATTTACATCTCAAGAGTTGAGATATTAAAATGTACCAAAATTAACCTGAATTATTTGTAAATTTGTGGAGTGAAAAATTTGAATATTGGAGAAAAAAGAAAAAAAATATGATAAATTCAGGCGAAAGTATCCTTTCTTCTTTTTTTCCACGAATCAACTGATGCCTGTCCATTGTTTTTCTTCTTTGGTTTCTTTTCATGTGTCGACAAAATGTTGTTTTTCTTCTTCAATTGTCAGACGTCTTTTTCCACTGATCAAGTTTTCTCTTCATTAATCAATAGCATATTGCTTTTCTTTTTTGTGTTTTTTATGTACTTGCTTTTTGTTCTTCAATTGTTTCTTTTAATCAATCGAGTTTTTTTTTATCAGTCGATTATATATTGTGTTGACAGTCTGTTGTTTTTTCTTCACTTATTGTTGCTTTTTTATAACTGTCAGTTGTTATTTTTCACAAATAGAGTTATTTCTTCATCAATCGATTGTCAGTTGATTTTCTTCGATCGTCAGTTGTTTTTTTTTTATCAATCGATTTTTTTCTTCATTAATCGAGTATATTATTTTTCTTCTTTGTTTCTTTTTTCATGTATGTACTGCTTTTCTTCTTTAGTTTATTTTCATGTATCTATTGTTTTTTCTTCTTCAATTGTCAGTTGTTTTTCTTCATTAATCGATTGTAAATTGTTTTTCTTATTTGATTTTTTTCCATGTATCTATTGCTTTTTTCTTCAATTGTCAGTTGTTTCTCTTCATCAATCCATTGTATATTGTTTTGTTTTTGTTTCTCTATGTATTGACAATCTGTTTTTTTTTCTTCAGTTGTCAATTGTTTCTTTTCTACAATTGTCAATTGGTTTTCTTCAACAATCGAGATTTTTCTTCATCAGTCGATTGTATGTTGTTTTTTTTTAATTGTCAGTTGTTTTGATTTCTTCGATTCCCAGTTTTTTTTTTTTCCAATTTCCAGTTGTTTTTTTAAATTGTCCGTTGTTTTTCTCCAATTGTCAGTTGTTTTTCTTCGATTGTCAGTTGTTTTTCTTCATCAATCGAGATTTTTCCTCATCAATCGATTGTGTATTGTTTTTCTTCGATTATATATTGTGTTGACAGTCTGTTGTTTTTCCTTCACTTCATTATTTCTTTTCTATAACTGTCAGCTGTTTTTCTTCACAAATAGAGTTATTTCTTCATCAATCGATTGTCGGTTGATTTTCTTCGATTGTCAGTTGTTTTTGTTTTTCATCAATCGATTTTTTTCTTCATTAATCAAGTATAATATTTTTCTTCTTTGTTTTTTTCTTCCATGTATGTATTGCTTTTCTCCTTTGGTTTATCTTCTTCAATTGTCAATTGTTTTTCTTCATTAATCGAATGTAAATTGTTTTTCTTATTTGATTTTTTTCATGTATCTATTGTTTTTTCTTCATTGTCCGTTGTTTCTCCTCATCAATTCATTGTATATTGTTTTGTTTTTGTTTTTTCTATGTATTGACAACCTGTTTCTTTTTCTTCAGTTGTCAATTGTTTCTTTTCTACAATTGTCAGTTAGTTTTCTTCAACAATCGAGATTTTTCTTCATCAATCGATTGTAGGCTGTTTTTTTTTAATTGTCAGTTGTTTTGCTTTCTTCGATTCCCAGTTATTTTTTTTTTTCAATTTCCAGTTGTTTTTCTTTCAATTGTCAGATGTTTTTCTTCAATTGTCAGTTGTTTTTCTTCGATTTTCAATCGTTTTTCTTCGATTCCCAGTTATTTTTCTCCAATTGTCAGTTGTTTTCTTCTATTGTCAGACGTTTTTTCTTCGATTGTCAGTTGTTTTCTTCTATTGTCAGACGTTTATTCTTAGATTGTCAGTTGTTTTTCTTCATTAATCGAGATTTTTCCTTCATCAATCGATTGTGTTGCTTTTCTTCTTTGGTTTTTTTCGTATATCGACATGTTGTTGTTTTCTTTTTTCAATTAACAATCGTTTTTCCTTACCAATCAAGATTTTCTCATTGTATATGTTTTTCTTCTTTGGTTTTTTTCGTGTATCTATTGTCTTTTTTTAGGAACGCAATTTATTTGTAATTTCAGTTTCAAACTTGCTGCCTAAATAATGGAGCCAAAATGGCCGCAGTTTAAAGTACTTTTTTAAAATTTTTAAACTCAACATTTTTTTTTAATAAAAACTTCATTGCTTTGCAATTTCCCATCGTATTGGTGGGATTTCAGTTTTGAATTTGCCGCTTAAAAAACGGAGCCAAAATGGCCGCGATTTACGGTACTTTATTAGCCTAGAAACTTGATTCAAAAAAATTTGTAATACAAATTCTATTGTCTTTCTTAGCACCGCAATTTATTTGTAATTTCAGCTTCAAATTTGCCGCCTAAAAAGTGGAGCCAAAATGGCCGCAGTTTACGGTACTTAGTATTAGTGCAGAAAAAATGTGATTGCTTTTTTTAACAACGCAATTTCTTTGTAATTTCCCATTGGATTTCTTCTCTATTACAAAACTACGAAATGCCATCTGTTGGCAATTAGTTTATTTCGAGTTCAATATTCGCTGTATAGATGGCACTAACTTTAATTTTAACGTTAAGAAACGGGCAATGTTTCTTGTTTAGCGATGCGAGTTTTTTTTTTTTTTAGTTCTTCACCCTCTCCCCCATCGCGTTTTCCCAACAAAGTCTGTAGATATTCAACATGCGTAGCCCAGCGAACCCTCAAATTGTGGACATTGTCCGAGTCTGAATGAGCAAATACAGCCCCTTCATAATGGCAACCCCGAGGCGACCGTCATATCTGACTCCGCCACGACCTACCGGAAGTCAATACGCGCACCCGATCTGGTCGAGGGTTGATTTCGCCCTTTCAATGCGCCGCGTCGCAGTTATTAGGCCGGCGCTTTCAAAATTTCGTGACAGTTTGATTGGGCCGGGTCACCTCGATAAAAATCTGACAAATCACCCTCTCTCGGTGCCGAGATAAGAACGCAATAAATCATTTCGTCTGTGTTTCAGGGGATGAATACATCCCCGTGTCACTGTCACTGTCACCCAGAGGAAAAAAATCACTTTATTTTCCGTAATTCACGTGTAAGTAAATTGATCACTCGGATTATTTTGTTTTTTTTTTTTTTAAGATTTTCGGGTGGAAATAAATAATGAATGTAATAAATCTTCAAGTCAAGAAAAGCATTAATATAACTTCTTATCTACGTCAGCATGTGAGCAAATTTTTATATCACACGGTATAAGCAATTTATTTTTAAAGCCTTTTAACCTCTCCCTGACCTATAATATTCATGATGTCGCGAAGTTACTTTCGTTAATTGAATATAAAATCAAGACAGTAAAGAGGGGCGGTCACTTCGATTCAAATTCCGAAAGTTAATTAACTGAAGCTGTTGCGGACGAAGATGTTGTACGGGGCGACTTAATCAATCAAGCTCTGCTTTTATCGGAGGTTTTAATTAATTGTGATTAATTAAGTTTCGGATTAAAGCGGTCAGCTTAATTTAGAAAGTCAAGGGTTTTTACGTCGTAGAAATTTTTAATAAGCTTTCAAATCTCGTTCTCGATCCGAACGTATGAATGGCCGGCCGCTGATTTTAATCAATGTAAGAGGGCGGCGAGTTCCAAAAATGGATTCAATTTAATTTACTTGCGTCAAGTTAAAATCATTAAGATTAGAAAAATTCGAATTTTATGTTAGGCCTAAATAAAAATATAGGATGTCCCGGAATGAAGTTTAAAAAGACAGAAGAAGGGTTTGTTTACAAAAAAAAGACAGTTATTTACATTACAATTGAGTGAATAAATATTTAATCAAAGTTGATATGATACGTTTCATTTTTTTTAATGATTTATATTACAAGAAAAAAGTAAAGGTTCAAAGGTGCCTTCCATTATATCATTTTCTTGAAAACTTGTCTATTGGCCGTTAGTCGTTAAATTTTTTTTGCTTTTTCCTTGCAGTATTGTTGGCATTACATTAAAACTAATTGGAAATTAAATTAAATAAATTAAAAAAAATAAGTAAATAGAAATCATAAAACCTTCACAATCCACTTTGCAAACGATCACGACAGGAATACCTCAGGGTAGTACCAAAGAGCCTTTTCAATATCTGACACAAGCGACGATCAATTACACAACAAATTTTGACTTTTCTTTTGTTCGAATTACGTCAAATTTTAATCACTTCCATTTAGTTTAGAGAAGGAGACAAAATTACAAAGTTTAACGCGCCAATTAAAATGTTAAAACACAAATGAACGGTGATCGTCTTGAGCACTTTTTTTTCTCTTGCCTCAAAAATAAAAGACGATCAAAATCAAATTAAACACAAAAAACGTTCGGCTACGCAACGATTTAGACTTTTGTATTTATTCTCACTGAAATAATGACAGGATGTGATCGAGTCAAATAAAAAGAAAAAACAAATGAAAGACGATCGTCTTGAGCACTCTTATGTCCCGAAAACAAAAGAAACAAAAGACAATCAAAACGAAGTTAATCAAAATCAAATGAGAAAGAAGACAATCGATTATTGACGGCTTCAATTTTTGTACCTCTTGTCACTGAAATGGCGACAAATCGTGATCGAATCAATTAAAAAGAAGTGCGATCATCTTGAGCACTCCCTTTCTCCGTCTCAAAATCAAACGAAACAAAAGACGAAACAGAATTAATCAAAATCGAATAAAAAAAAGGACAATCGATATGTGATGGAATGACGACGTGACGTGATCAAGCCAATTAAAAAGAAAAAAACAAATGAAAGATCGTCTTGAGCTTTCTTCTTTTTTCCGTTTCAAAAACAAAAGAAACAAGAGACAATCAAAACGAAATTAATCAAAATCACTTGAAACAAAAGACAATCGGTTATGCGCGATTTCGATTTCTGTATTTATTGACAAGAGAGGTCACCGAAAAAGTGACGACAAATCGTGACCGAGTCCATTAAAAAGAAAAAACAAATGAAAGACGATCGTCTTGTGCACGAAAGGCAATCAAAACGAAATTAATCAAAATCAATCGAACCAAGAGATAATCGGTTACGCGACGATTTCGATTTTTAGATTTATTGAGAAGAGAAGGTCACCGAAGTAACAAACACAATTAAAATTCAGAAAGAAGAAAAGACAGTAAATTACGCGACGACTTTGTTTTTTGTACTTATTTGCGAGAGAAGGTCACCGAATGACGAATATTCGAGATCGCGTCAAATGAAAAGAAAAAGCGAACGCAAGGAGATTGTCTTTTTCCATCTCAAAAACAAAAGACAAGACAAAGTCAAAAGAATGGATTATGCGACGATTCCGATGTTTGTATTTAGTGACAAGTTCATCGAAATAGCGATAAGTCGTGATCGTGTCAATTAAAGAGAAAAAACGGATGTAAGTTGCTCCTGTTTCTATCTTGAATACGAGAGAAACAGGAGACAATCGAAACAAAATCGATCCCAATAAAAAGAAACAATCAAAGTCAATTATTTATGCGGCTATTTGGATTTGAAAATATGACTGAAAAGATGATAAACAAAAGACCAAACAAAGTCAAAAGAAACAAAAGAAAATCGATTATACAGCGATTTTAATTTTTGAATTTGTTGACAAGTTCAACTAAAAATTAAAAAGAAAAAACGAATAAAAGACACTCCTTTTTCTATCGTAGAAACGAGAGAAACAAAAGACAGTCAAAACAAAATCGATCCAAACCAAAAGAAATAAAAGACAGTCAAATATTTATGCGTCTATTTCCATCTCAGAAACAAAAGACAAAACGAAGGCAAAAAATGCAAAAAATAATGGATTATGCGATGATTTCAATTTTTCTTTTTATTGACAAGTCGTAATCGCGTCAATTAAAAAGAAAAAACGAATAATAGGCACTCCTTTTTTATCTTGAATACGAGAGAAACAGAAGACAATCAAAACGAAATCAATCGTAATGAAACGAAACAAAAGAGAGTCGATTCTGCGACGATTTTGATTTTTGTATTTTAACAAGAAAAAATCGCTGAAGAAGTTGTGATTGCGCCGATTAAAAAGAAAAAGAGAACGAAAGATGATTTTGATCGTCTTGTTTTTCCACCTCAAAAATGTAAAAGAAAATCAAAAGCAACGAAAGAGAATCAGTTTTGTATTTGTTTTAATGACAAGAAAAGTTCACAGAAATGCAAGTCAAATTGTGATCGCGTCAATTGAAAAGAGAAAAACAAACGAAGGTCGATCGCCTTATACACTTTCTTTCTAAGGAACAAAAAGGTTCGATTGCGTAACTAATTTCGATTTTTGTGTTGTTAAAAAAGAAATGGAATTGTGATGCTTTTTTCAAAGCTATAACTCGAAAGATGTCACGCATCATAAACACACTTTAATTTTCAAAAGGTTTATTTTGATTAATTTTATGCAGCGTCCCTTAATGCTTTCGTCTTTCAAAGGATGTTTGACAAGTTTTATTTATATTAATTGGCGAAGAAAAAGAAACAGAATTCCTTTTTTTTTCAAAAACATTGTGCGTTCACAAAATGATTCACTTGCACGCGACAGATCGATAGTTTTCCGTGCAGTGGGGCCAAGGATCGTAAACAACGAAACGAGTTTTACGTGCGCAATAATTTCCAAACGAGAAAAAAAATTAATTACTGCAGATTGTAACCGGCCTAAATTAAGTTAGGCCGGACGTGTACGAAAGCGAAACGCAAGGTCCGCCTCTGCGAACGCGAAACACTGTGTCAGTAGTACAGGTTGCGGTATAAAACGAGGGTTGCTAGATCAATATCACTGCGGGAGCCTTCATCATAATCATAACATTATTAAGACAGTCAGTTGTTCGACTTTGTTGTTTTTAATTGCAAATGTAATTAAAAGAAAATAAATTCTAAAAAAGATTCCTGCTTATTGGAAATAAATTACATTAGTACATTAGAGAAGGAAATAAAAATCAACTATAAAATACAATCTAATCGTTTTAGAATATATACGCGGGTTGTACAATAATTACCGGACCAGTTTGAGGCACTTATTCAAACAAATCTTCTCTAAACTTCTACTTCAAACTAATATTACTTTTAAATTGCAGAGCACACGTCAAGAAAACAAGAAAAATCAATTCTGAATTAAAAACAAAAGACGAGCAAAACAAAATCAAAAGAAACAAAAGGCAGTCGATTAGTTATGCGGCTACTTCGATTTTTACGTTTTCACAAGAAAATATCACTGAAAAGATGATAAGTTGTGATCGCGTCAATTAAAAAAAAAAACAAAAGAAAACATTCTTTTTTATCGTAAAAATAAGAAAAACAAAAGACAAAACAAAAATCAAGAGAAACAAAAGACAATCGATTATGCAGCGATTTTAATTTTTGAATTTACTGAGAAGTTCCCTGAAATCACAATTTTGATCGCATTAATTAAAAAGAAAGAAAAATTAATGAAAGGCATTCTTTTTTCCATTTTAAAAACGAAAGAAATAAAAGAAAATCAAAACAAAATCAATAAAAACAAACGAAACAAGAGGCAATCGATTCTGTGTGCGATGATTTTTGTATTTTGACAAGAGAAGATCACTGAAAAGACTATCAGTTGTGATCGCGTGAACTAATGAAAAGCACTGTTTTCTCTACTTTAAAAATGAAAGAAACAAACTACGAAACAAAGTCAAAAGAAATTGATTATGCAACAATTTCAATTTTTGTATTTATTGACAAGTTCACTGAAATCACGACGAAGTTAAGGTCGGCATCAATTAAAGAGAAAAAAAAAATGATTATGATAATGAAAGGCACTACTTTTTCCATTTTTAAAACGAGAGAAACAAAAGGCGATCAAAACAAAATTAATCAAAATCAAAAGAAAACAAAAGACAGTCAATTATTTATGCGGTGATTTTGACTTTTATGTTTTGACAAGAAAAAATCACTGAACAGACGATCAGTTGTGATCCTGACAAAACAAGGTCAAAAGAAACAAAAGACAATCGACTATGCAACGAATTCAATGTTTGCGTTTATTGACAAGTTTATTGAAATCACGACGAAGTTATGATCGGCATCAATTAAAAAGAAAAAAAATTAATGAAAGGGACTACTTTTTCCATTTTTAAAACGAAAGAAACAAAAAACGATCAAAATCAAAAGAAAACAAAAGACAGTCAATTATTTATGCAGTAATTTCGATTTTTATGTTTTGACAAGAAAAAAATTACTGAAAATCAGTTGTGATCGTGTCAATTAAATAGAAAAAAAAAACTAATGAAAAACACTGTTTTCTCCGTCTTAAAACTGAAAGAAAAAAGTCAAAAGACAATCAATTATCCAAGGATTTCAATTTTTGTATTAACTGACAAGTTCACTGAAATCTGGAGTTGTCGACAAGTAATGAAGAAACGAAAGAAACAAAAGACAATCAAAACAAAATCAATCAAAATCAAAAGAAACAAAATGCAATCACTCATTTAAGCCGGTGATTTCGATTTTTATGTTTTGATAAGAAAAAAACACTTAAATCAGATCAGGTTAGAGCAGACCATCATAGAAATTAAAGAAACAAAAGACAAAACAAAGTCAAAAGAAACAAAAGACAATCGATTTTTCAATTTTTGAATTTATTGTGACAAGCTCATTGAAATCAAGACGAAGTTATGATCGGCATCAATTAAAAAGAAAAACAAAATGAACGAAAGGCACTCCTTTTAGCATTTTAAAATCGAAAGAAACAAAAGACGATCAAAACAAAATGAATCAATCATTTATGCAGTGATTTTGATTCTTGTGCTTATTGAGAAGTTCGCTGAAAGGACGACGACAATTTGTGACCGCGTCAAAATTAAAAAGAAAAAACGAAAGAATCAAAAGACAATCGAAACAAAATTAATCAAAAGAAGAAAAAAGACAGTCGACTACTTACGCGGCGATTTCAATTTTTCTGCTTTGACAAAAAAAAGGTCACCGAAAAGTTGTGATTGACGACCAAATGAAAGACCAAATGAAAGGCACACCTTTTTCTTGATAACGAGAGAAACACAAGATAATCAAAATAAAACCAATCAAAATCAAAAGAAACAAAAGACAGTCAATTAATTGTGCGGTGATTTTTATTCTTGTGTTTTTGTATTTATTGAGAAGTTCACTGAAAGGACGACGACAATTTGTGACCGCGTCAAAATTAAAAAGAAAAACGAAAGAAACAAAAGACAATCGAAACAAGAGTCATCAAAAGAAGAAAAAAGACAGTCGATTATTTATGCGGCGACAAAGAAAGATCACTGAAGAGGCGATAAGTTGTGATCGGCGACGATTAAAAAGAAAAGACGAATAAAAGGCGCTCCTTTTTGTTGATAACGAAAGAAACAAAAGACAATCAAAACAAAATCAAGAGAAACAAAAGAGAGTCTATTGTTTAGAAGGTAATTTCGATTTTTGTATTTATTGACAATTTCGCTGAAATGAGGACAATTCGTGATAGCATCAATTAAAAAGAGAAACGAACGAAAGACACTTTTTTTTCTATCTTAAAAACGATAGAAACAAAAGACGATCGATACTGAATCAATCAAAATCAAAAGAAACAAAAGCCACTCAATTATTTATGCGGTGATTTTGATTCTTATGTTTTTGTATTTATTGAGAAGTTCGCTGAAAGGATGACGACAATTTGTGACCGCGTTAAAATTAAAAAGAAAAGAACAAAAGAAACAAAAGACAATCGAAACAAAATTAATCAAAAGAAAATAAAAGACAGATAATTATTTATGCGGCGATTTCAATTTTTCTGTTTTGACAATGAAAAAGATCTCCGCAGCAAAGTTGTGATCGGCGTCAATGAAAAAAAAAAGACCAAATGATAGGCACTCCTTTTTTTTGATAATAAAAGAAACAAAAGACAATCAAATCAAAACCAATCAAAATCAAAAGAAACAAAAGAGAGTCTATTGTTTAGGCGGTGATTTCGGCTTTTGTATTTATCGGCAATTTCGCCGAAATGAAGACAATTCGTGATCGCATCCGTCTTAAAAACGAAAGGAACAAAAGACAATTGAAACTAAATCAATAAAAATCAAAAGAAACACTGCTTTGACAAGAAAAGATTATCGAAAAGACTACAAGTCGTGATCACATCAATTAAATAGAAACAAATGAAAGGCTACTGCCTTGAACATTCCTTTTTTTTTCATCTCAAAAACAAAAGCAAAACAAAATCAAGAGAAACAAGAGACAATCAATTATGCGACGATTTCAATTTTTGTTTTTATTGACAAGAAAAGTTCACTGAAATACAAAGTCAATTTATTAATAATAATAATTGTAACAATTTTTTTGTTGAAAAGGAAAGAGAGATGCGATTGCTGAAATAATAATTTTTGAGCAAAAAGAACCATGGCGATGCTAAAAAAAAAACAGTAGCTTTTAATATGCAAATAAAGACTCTGAGTATTATTAGGACTATTATTATTATTAACTACAATTTATGTCTTGCAAAGTTATCTCGCAAACAGCCAATCATTGAGCGAGTGAATTTTTAGGCGGGAATTTTAAATAATTCTTCTTAATTTACTGACGCGGTAAAGAATAATTAGGTTTGACACTTTGACAAGTTATGAGTGGGGAATATAGAACGGAGTTAGAGTCAGCTATGCGTTTTTCTATTTTCAATTCATCATATGAGGTACAGTAATAAAATCCGGGCAAGAATTTAATATGCCATTCGTATATCAAAAAAAGGCATAAATTTGTTAAAGCGGACTTTTATTGAGGTTAAGTTTGTGAGGTTATGTTTCTGTCAAAATGTAAACAAAACATTTTAATTGCCAAACTTAATGAATGAACTGAAATTCCGCAGCTACTCTTTTTTCTGTCCGAATTTCACCTGGCAAAGTCAATAATCTTACTTTTAAGAGGAACTTTAAATGAAGCATTTTATCAAAATATAAAAATAAACACAAACTATTAATAATTAACAGTAAAATTTGTGTTAAACGTCAGAATTACCAATGTATGTGAACTAAACGTCAAAAATGTTAAAGTAAGGTTTACATTGTAGAAATCACGTGCTCGGATTTTATTGTCCGCTACTGTACATTTTGATTATCAAAACATAAAATAAGAAAAAGTAACTTTTCTGATATTAATTACTTATTTTTTTTTCTTTCAAACTTGACATTCTAATTCAAATCAATTCAAATCTACCTCAGGCATGATTTCAAAATTGCAATTAATTTTATTTGTACACCTCGTATGTTAGTTATGGGTGAGACGCAACAAACAAAAAAAAAAACGCAATTCACGACAACCATTTTCCATTCGAACAAGGAGGATAAAAATAAAGCGCCGTTTTGCAAATCAACTCCAATTTACACTCCAGTGCCCCCCCTCATCCTTTGATGTACACCACGCGGGTGTGAAGTTGAGCACGAAGTAGGTGCTGCGCGCTTTTACACACATGAACTCTCATCGTTAGAACCGCAGGTTTTCCGGAGGGGGGGTGGGTGGAAAAAATTCCAGAATTTCACCTCGATCAAATAACGCAATTAGCCAGGGCGAGCTGCTACAACGTTTCGAAACATAATGGGCGAACGCAGCAGGGTTACGTAAACTCGCTTAAGTTACGACATTAGGGAAATTTGTGGCGTTATGAACGATAATGTTTATAATAACCGCGTAAGTGAAACGCCACTTTATCGAAGTACCGATCACATTTGTGGCTTGTTTCAGGTCCCTGTACTATTAACAATGTGCCCACGCATATGGAGAGAAACGAAATAGCGAGCCCCTAAAGTAAGTATGTAAATTAAAAAAATTGATTAATTTTTTTTGTGATCACGCGGTATTAAATCGAATTTCTCTAATATAAAGACGATAGCAAGTTGGGATACCTACAATATAGATAGTTGTGATAGAAAAAAATAAAAGTAAGAAAAAAGAATGTTTTTTTTTTGATCACACGGTATGATCGTGTTGAACTGCATCTAGTAAGTCATTTTACGAGCGTTTTACAAATCGTAAACTCTAATTCAGAAGCAGATTACGTCCGAACTATTGTTATGAGAGCAAACAGGCCGAAGCTCTGCCATAACACCTCGAACAATGGGGCGCGTTTTCTCGGTGGGGTCCCTACCCTTGGCGATTGTTATTGTTAGCTCGGCATTACGGCGTACATGCAAGAACAACGCGAAAAGCTCGGCTAATTGCCCAATTAAGTTCGAGGGCTAATTTACGGCGAGTCTTATTCGTGCGGAATTTAATTAGACAGTGCTTGACGCGGCCAAAAAAAAAAAAAAAACGGAAAAATAGTTCGAACGTCAAAAACAAAAATTTTCCCAAATAAAATCCTTTAATGAAAGATGCCCAATAAACTTGTGAGCAATCTACAGCGCCATCTTTCCGTACTTTTTTGAAAACGACTACTCCTCCCCCTATTATGGAGTGCAAACGACTACGAATGGTTTCAACCAAAAATCAGAATTATTTCTTATAAAATAATTAAATAATAAAAGAGATTTGCGGCGCACTCTTTTAGAAAATACTCCAAAAGTTACTCTAAAACGTTTTAAATTTTTGTTAAGAGGTGGCTCTGGGAAACAAATGCAGCGCAACATTAAATTAACTGTCAGTTTGACAGCTGTCAGATCTATCGTAAAAGTCTGGCTAATTTAGACTTGAGAGCAGATTTTCAAAATGACAGACGTCAAAATAGCAGACGTAAGAAATGTCAGAATGACAGACGTCGAGAAACGCGGGGGCGCTCAGGTTGCTTAGTGACCAACAAATCATATTCCGAGGACAAATAACAGCAAACGTCAGGATGACGAAGTCAAAGTGGCAGACGTCAAGAAATATCAAAATGATAGTAGACGTAAGAAACGTCAGAGTGACAGATATCGAGAAACGTTGGAAGGACAGACGTCAAAATAAGAGTCGGAAAAAAACGTCAGAATGACAGACGACGAGAGACGAGGAGGCTCACACGTTGCGTAGTGACCAACAAACCATGACACGAGGATAAATAACAGCAAATGTCAGGACGTCAGACGTCAAGAAATGTCAAAATGACAGACGTCAAAATAGCAGACGTAAGAAACATCGTAACGACAGAGATCGAGAAACATCAAATTGACAAACGTCAAAATAATAGACGTAAGAAACATCAAAATGACAAACGAGGGCTGTGCTGCTTAGTGACCAACAAATCATGTCCCGATGACAAATAACAGCAAACGTCAATGTGACGTCAAGAAACGTCATAAAATGACAGACGTCAAAATAACAGACGTAAGAAACATCAGAATAACAGCCGTCGAGAAATTAGGGAATTAGGGAAATTAATCGATAATAGTAGATCTACAGGCCGGCTTTCAACAAGTGTCCTACAAACGGTTTTTTTTTATTATCGATTTTCATCAAATGATTAATGCAGGATATTTCTGCATCCCTTAAAGTCAAATTGGGTAAAGTCGAGATCGTACAGATCTACCTACAAACTCGAGTAGAATTAAAAAAAATCATTTTGATTTCATCTAAGAGGTGGCGCTCTTAATCTCACAATCAAATCGCAAAATGTGATTCCGTTAGAAAAAGAATCGCAACTTGAAATTTAGTCATTGCAAAATCGTTCTGAAAGATTTGAAATAAATTTAAAAAAAGTACACATTGAAGTGTTTTCCATTCAAGCCAATAGATGGCGCTGCTAATTTCGGGTTAAATTTCCGCAAACATCTACGATACGATTGAAGAGAAAAACCAAATTGAATCAAGATCGTACACAGAGCTACCTTCAAAATCAAGTAGAATCGCAAAGTACTTTTTTATTTCGACCAAGAGATGGCGCGCCTAATCACGTAGGTGAAGTGCAAGATGTGATTCTGTTAAGAAAAGAATCGCTATTTGAAACACAATAAAAAAAATCTGGTCTTTGAAGTAAATGCCGGTTTTGATTGCAGCGGATTCCTCGAGTACAGCTGTTTCGGCCCTAGTTGGGGCCTCGTCAGCAGAAGCGTAGCTCGAGAATTCCACTGCAAACCAAAGCAACCTGTCCTAGGATATTCGCAATTGCTATTTAATTTAGTTTAGATCTAAACTTTTCATTACTACAAATACCGTAAACATCGAAGTGTTTTCGATTTAAGGAAATAGATGGCGCTGCTAAATTCTATGTACAGTTGCATAAATACTGAGGAGTCTACTGGGTGTACATCGTTTCAAAAATACAGAAATTTGTCAAAATCCACGTTTAAATATATACAGAGTGTTTAAAAAATACGTTCGTCAACATTATATTAACTGTCAGTTTAACAGTTGGCAAATCTATCGTAAAAGACTGGCTAATTTGGATTTTCAAAATGACAGACGTCAAAATAGTAGACATAAGAAACGTCAGAATGATAAACGACGAAAAACGCGGGACGCACAGGTTGCTTAGTGACCAACAAATCATGACACGAAGACAAATAACAGCAAACGTCAGGATAGCAGAAGTCAAGGTGACAGACGTCACGAAACGTTAAAATGACAGACGTCAAAATAGCAGATGTAAAAAACGTCAAAATAACAGATGTAAGAAACGTCAGAATGACAGACAACGAAAAACGCGGGGGCTCACACGTTGCTTAGTGACCAACAAATTCTGTCACGATGAGAAGTAACAGCAAACGTCAAAGTGACAGAAGTCAAGGTAACAGACGTCAAGAAACATCAAAATGACAAACGTCAAAATAGCAGACATAAGAAACAATAATGACAGACATCGAGAAATGTCAAATTGACAAATGTTAAAATAATAGACGTAAGAAATGCCAGAATGACAGACGTCAAGAAACGTCAAATTGACAAACGCCAAAATAGCAGACGTAAGAAACGTCAGAATGACAGATGTCGAAAAACGTCAAACAGACAGACGTCAAGATAAGAGTCAGAAGAAACGTCAAGATGACAGATGACGAGAAACGTCGGGGCTCATACGTTGTTCAGTGACCAACAAATTATGTTACAATGACGAACGTCAAGGTGACAGATGTCAAGAAACGTCAAAATAACAGACGTAAGAGACGTCAGGATGACAGACGACGAGAAACGTGAGGACTCACACGTTGTTAGTGACCAACAAATTATGTCACGATGACAAACGTCAAAGTGACAGAAGTTAAGGTGAGAGATGTCAAGAAACGTCAAAGTAACAGACAGAATGACAGGCAGCGAGAAAAAAATTCAAAGGCTACTTGATGAACTATTCAGGTGTGCGCTTGATGTTTCAATTGAAAAGTGACAGGATTTTCCAAAGCGTGAAATGCTACCGACGCTGACAAAAACTCTGAGTATGTTTTTTAAACACCCTGTACATACTTAGGTATGTAGTCGGGATTTTGACAAATTTATATGAGGTGATGAGTCATATACCCTCTTTGTGGCCTGGCTCTATATGCTCTACTTTTTTTCGTCAAAACTGCTCGGATCGCAAATATTTGTGCAACCGTACATAGAATTTAGCAGCGCCATCTATTTGCTTAAATCACTTCGATGTTTACGATATTTGTAGTAATCAAAAGTTTAAACTTTGCGAATAATTAATAATAAGACAGGTTGGTTTGATTTAGTGTGGAATTCTCGAACTACGCTTCTGCTGACGAGGCCCCAAATAGGCCCGAAACAGCTGTACAGAGGCTGCTCGAGGAATCCACTGCAATTTTTTTAAATTTTGAGCATTTACTTCAGAGACCAGATTGTTAAAAACGCTTTTTCTATGATTCTGTTTCAAATAACGATTCCTTTCTTAACAGAATCATATCTTGCAGTTCTACTGCGTGATTAAGCGCGCCATCTCTTGGTCGAAATAAAAAAGTATCTTGCGATTTTACTTGATTTTAAAGGTAGCTCCGTGTACGATCTTGATCTCGATCGATTTGGTTTTCTCATCAAAACTGGTCGTCGTAGAGGTTTGCGCAAGCTTATCCAAAAAATAGCAACGCCATCTATTGGCTTGAATGGAAAACACTTCGAAGTTTACGGTATTTTTTTTTAAATTTATTTCAGATCAGTTTTGCAAGACTAAATTTCAAGTTGCGATTCTTTTTCTAACGGAATCACATTTTGCGGTTTTATTGGGACATTAAGAGTGCCACCTCTTAGATGTAAATCAAAACGTTTTCGTGATTCTACTTAATTTTAAAGATAGGTATGTACGATCTTAATTCGATTTGGTTTTCTCATCGAAACCGGCCGTAAATGTCTGCGCAAGTTCATCCAGAAATTGGCAACGCCATCTATTGACTCATCGAAAACACTTCGATGTTTTACCTTTTTTTAGAATTCATTGCAGATTTTTAGAAACGTTTTTGCGTTGATTAAGTTTCTAGCAGTGTGTAGCTCTAACTTTTAATTCTGAACGACTTGTTCTTATGACATTTTTTTGTATCTTGTAAAACAAAGGCACTTTACTCTTAAACCATCTTCATTTCTCGGTGTCCACGCTGTATACCATTCAAAACAAATTTCATCTGACTTTTCCCAATTTGACTATAAGGGATGCAAAAGCGTTCTGTGTAATTTTTATGAAAAAATCCTGTTTGTAGTACACTTTTTGAAAGTCTCCCAGTAGATTTACTATTATCCATTAACTTCCCTAATAGGGGGCTCTGTTGATTTTTCCTTGAAATTGAAATTATTCTAAAAATTCTAAAAAAAATGTTGCTTTTAAGTCTGAATTAACCTTTCTTGTTTTTATGAATTAATTTAAAAAAAAAACAGAACGAAAAAGTAACAAAACTTTGTTTCCTTCCCAAGGGATGGCGCTGTATAATTTTGAGGTTTATTTCTGTGATTTTTCAATCAGCCATAAAAATTAAGGGTTTACTCCAAGGATTAAACATTTTTTCATTAATTTCTACGGGATTTAAGCATGCAGATCCGCCGCCCTACAGATTTATTATTATTATCACCCCAATTAATTCGAGGATTCAATTCGCTAACTGTCTCTGTTGAGGAAGTGCTTTACGATCGCTTAATTAATAGGCGAATTTACGATATCGTAAAGCCACTACTAATAAGGAGAGTTAGTTATTTTATGTGAGCGCGACCGTGCAATTAAACTTCAATGTACTTAATGGGCCTCGGTTCGTCCGAGAGTTAACGTCGCAGTCAATTTGTCAAGACGGTGCTTAAGGAGGCAATCACAAAAATATCAAATCACCATCACAAAACCACTTATATTTTTATTTTATTGGTTTCATTCCTACTTTCTTTTTCTCTCCTCCTTTCTCTTTCTCTTTGAAGGCAAACTTCGATTCAGAATTCATAAAGTTATATTAAAATTGAGGAGCACAAATATCAAGAAGATTTACAATGGAACTCAAGTGGAGAAGGATGGGGGAAAAATAGGATAACGAATACATTAATAAAAATGAAAATTGTGTTTTTCAAATCGGAAATCAGAAACTAAGGGGACGCAGATGTAAGAGTCGCCTGAAATCGTCGAAATAATCCCCAAATAAAAACGTATCACTGCCTCGTCAGATGAAAGCTTGGGAAAAAAATGCCCCGTTTTCCCCGCGGACCTCGCTCGCTTTATAGACAAGACGTGCTTTATCCACTTTGCCCAAATCGATTCGGCAAACACATGGCTGTCAAATGTCAGGCGTGTGAGGCTTCGACTCGATGATTTACCGTCCTCGTGTTTGCTTATCTGGTGAAGTTCAGGTGAATGAAACGCGTCTCGACGAGTTATGTTGGCGGAACTGTGGTCTGGGGTTTCCACCGAGATATCAATTCAGAGGAAAAAATTGATTTCTTCAGTTGCCCCTTCGTACGAACGATCATAATTACTATTTTCAGATTGCTAAACCGAATTCTTACTTATATTTTTAGTTGCTCGCTCAGAGAAAGGTAAGCTCATCTTCTTTCTGGATGCGATCGACTTACTAGATGTGTTTTTTTTTTTTTTTCGTAATTTGACATTCGATCTACAATCTAGCAACTCATTTTAAAGAAAAAGTGGCAATAGTTTCATTTGTTTTTATTTAGAAATTGTCAATTTTTGTTATACATACACAGTTGTTACACATACACAGCCGATCTTCTTTTGTTATAAATTTCTTTTTCAATTGTTGTCCTGAAGTAAACCGATCTTTTGTTTTTTAAATTTTAATTTTGTTTTCCTTTTTTTTTTTAGTCAAAAAATTCACCCCATTTGCTTGATAGCTTTTGGTTTTTTTTTTTTTTTTGTATTTTAATCATTAACCTAACCGATCGTCTTTTGTTTACTGAATTTTAATGAAGGTCTTTTTTATGAAAAAATTTCTTTGTTCTTCCTCCAAAAATGTATTTATACAAGTTTCATCGTATAATTTGTCGATAGCTTTTGTTTTCTTTCTGTTGTTAATTCAAAATTCAATTTACGTAATAATAATAATAACAAAAGACAGTCAGTCTTACGACATAATTTAATATAAAAGAAAGCAAAAGAAATAACAGATTTTTTTTTAAAAATACGAAACAATAGAATTTAATTAATCAAAAACAAAAGACAATCGATTTTACACTACAGGATTTGATTGTTTCTCTTATTATTATTATTTTTAGTGGCTCCAACGAACTCGGAAACAAAAGACTATCGATTTCATAAGGTTTTTTTTCCACAACCTGATCGTTCTTTGTTTTTTCTAGTTTCGCTAAGAAAAATGTGCATATACTTGGTGGCTCTTGGTTGTTTTCTCTCTTTTAGTTTCCTTGCTCTCTTCAAACTGCTAAAAGCAAGAAAAAACAAGTGCGATCGTTTGATTCTTTTTTTTTTAATTATTATATTTACTATGAAAATTAATTAAAATTGTATAACTGGCAATATAGAAAGTGTGGTACAAACCGGGAATTACTTTTAAAATTAAAAATAGTAAATAAATAATAGGAGTTCGCAACCAATTTCCCAATTAATTATGCGTCTACGTTACATATGTGTAGGTATGGTTGCCTAATCAACTAGCAGGAAGGGGTGGGCGAGCGGAATCTTCAGTAAACAAGTTTTAAATAATAGATAGAAACCAGGCAGCAGTTTTTAAAATAACTGGTAAAAACAAATGCTGTTGTTTTTCTGTTATTTAGAAACTGCTGCTTGTTAGTCGCCTGTTTGCTGTAGAGGCCGCTCCTCCATGCCTTCCTGCTAGTTAAATATGCAGCCATGCCTACATATCTGAAAACATATCTAGAACCCTATATAAAATTAAATAGGAAATTGTCTCCAATCCCCCATACTTTGTCTACTAAAAATCATGAGGTTTAAACTTGGAATTTGATAATGACAATCGCATTAAGCATCAAAACAAAAAAAAAACAATTTCTCTCTTTCTTACCTTCAGTAACTTCATTTCAGTTGGCAACTATTTTGAAAATCAAGTCGCAATTCAATACAGAAATTAAATCATACGAAGCGTCATCTCTTGGGGAAACAACAAAGTTTTCTTTGGATTTTATTACTCTTCTGTAGATTGTTGTGTCATTTTAAAAGCAAAAAAAAAGATATTGATAGTCTTTTTCGTTTTTGTGAATTAATTTATTTTTCAGATCCGTTTTGAAATATTTAAAAAAATGAAACAAAAATCTAAAGAGGAATAATAAAAGCGGGGGAAGCTTCGTTGTCTTCCTAAGAGATGGCGCTTCGTATGATTTAATTTCTGATTTTGCAAGCAACTACATGAATTCCGAATAGATTTTTTTTTTGGAAACGATTTCAAAGACGTCTAAGAAATACTAAAAAAAAAAAAACAAAATGTAAGGCTAACAACTTATTGTCTTCCCAAGAGATGGAGCTTCGCATGATTTAATCTCTGTATTATATATATGTGTAATTTCAAGTAACTCCAAACCAACGAAAGTTTCATACAAATGTTAGCAAACAAATTACTTTATTAAATAAACCAACGACGGTTTGACAGCTGTCAAGTAAATTGTCTTGCCACTTGAATTTAAGAGATATTGTAGATACGCACAGTATTGACCTGAAGATACCTTACAGTGTTGACGTAAATCCATGATAAAAAAAAAATCGAAAATCACTAACTTCCATTTTTTTATACTTTCAAATATAAACAAAATTTTCTTTTCCATTCATAACTTTAAATAAAAAATAAAAACTCAAGATTTTTAAAGTGAAATAAAAATAGCTTTAATCGAAGTAAAAATAAAATGACTTTAATCAAATGATTTAAATCATTTCAATCATGCTTAAAATATGTCTTAATTTTAGAAAGTAGAACTGGTTTAGTTTATTTTATGAGAATTTTTTTTTATTTTTATGTTTTTTTAGCAGTATTTATGTATGTCGACCGTCTTTTGTTTTATTTTACGTCAAAAATCGCACAATTCTCAAATGTTTTAAAATATATCTTTGTTTTTAGAAAATCGAACCACTTTTGTTTATTTCGGGAGATTTTTTATTTCTGTTATTTTTCTTAAGTTTATAAATTTTCTTGGTTTATTTGTCGATCGTCTTTTGTTTTGGTTTACGCAATTTTTGATTGCACGAACGTCAAATGTATTAAAATATAATTTTAGAAAATCGTCTTAGTTTTGTTTATTAAATGAGACTTTTTTATTTCTATGTATTTTTTATTTTATATATTTTCGTTATATATATTTCAGCTTTTTTTAATTTTATGTATTTTTTTTTATTTTTGTCGATCGCCTTGTTTTATTTTACGTCAAAAATTGCACAAACGTCAAATGCATTAAAGTGTAATTTTCGAAAGCCGACTCAGTTTTGTTTATTTAATGAAATTTTGATTGTTTTTTGTTTATTTATACATTTCTTTACTTATTTTCGATCGTCTTTTGTTTAATTTTACGTCAAAAATCGCACAATTGTCAAACATATCTTTATTTTTAGAGAATCGAACCACTTTTGTTTATTTCAGGAAAATTTTTTATTTTTGTTATTTTTCATAAGTTTATAAATTTTCTTGGTTTATTTGTCGATCGTCTTTTGTTTAATTTTATGTCAAAAGTTACACGAACGTCAAATGTATTAAAATGTAATTTTAGAAAGTCGACTTAGTTTTGTTTATTAAGTGAGGCTTTTTTATTTCTATGTTTTTTTTTATTTTATATATTTTCTTCATTTATTTATCGATCGTCTTTCGTTTTATTTTTTGTCAAAAATTACACAATTGTCAAATGTCTTGTTTTTATTTTTAGAAAATCGAACTACTTTTGTTTATTTCTAGAGAATTTTTTATTTTTGTTATTTTTCTTAAGTTTATACATTTTCTTGGTTTACTTATCGATTGTCTTTTGTTTCATTTTACGTCAAAAATCGCACGAACGTCAAATGTATCAAAATGTAATTTTTGAAAGACGACTTAGTTTTGTTTATTTAATGAAATTCGTTTTATTTTTTTATTTCCTTTATTTTTTGCTTTTTTATTATTTTATATATTTTCTTAGTTTCTTTGTCAATCGTCTTTTGTTGTATTTTACGTCAAAAGTTACACGAACGTCAAACGTATTAAAATGTAATTATAGAAAGTCGACTTAGTTTTGTTTATTTAATGAGATTTTGATTGTTTTTTGTTTATTTTATACATTTGTTTACTTATTTTCGATCGTCTTTTGTTTTATTTTACATCAAAAATTGCACGGACGTCAAACGTATTAAAATATAATTTTAGAAAGTCGACTTAGTTTTGTTTATTTAATGAGATTTTGATCGTTTTTTGTTTATTTTGTACATTTCTTTACTTATTTCCGATCGTCTTTTGTTTAACTTTACGTCAAAAGTTACACGAACGTCAAAATGTAATATTAGAAAGTCGACTTAGTTTTGTTTATTTAAAGAAATTCGTTTTATTTTTTTTATTTCTTTTATTTTTTGTTTCTTTTATTTTATGTTTTCTTTATTATTTTACATATTTTCTTAATTTATTTGTCGATCGTCTTTTGTTTTATTTTACGTAAAAAACTGCACAATTGTTAGATGTCTTCAAATATATGTTTGTTTTTAGAAAATCGAACCACTTTTGTTTATTTCAGGAGAATTTTTTATTTTCGTTACTTTTCTTAAGTTTATAAATGTTCTTGGTTTATTTGTCGATCGTCTTTTGTTTAATTTTATGTCAAAAGTTACGCGAACGTCAAATGTATTAAAATGAAATTTTCGAAAGCCGACCTACTTCGAGCATATTTAAAATAAAATCCTAGAAAATATTAACCGCGTTTTCTATTCTCAGTAAATTCAGGTTGACCCTCGTATGTTACAACATTTCTAAAAAAAAAACAACAATTTTAAATCTGAATTGTTTATGAATTTATAAAAAAAAACGAAACGAAAGAGTCATAAAAATAGCAAAAACGTCGTTGCCTTGTTAAAATCTACTCTGTGATTTTTCGTGTTCAAACTCAAGAATTTCAAAACTTTATTGCTTCTCCTAAGAGATGGCGCTCTATATTTTTTAATCTCTTTTTGTGTTATTTTTGATCAATTATTTTTAATCAACTATAAAAAAAATCTAGGACTTATGCATGTCTTTTTTAATTTCAGCAAGTTTTAAGCATAAATATTCGTCGTTTTGTTGATTTCCCAAGAGATGGCGCTTCAAATTTTTAACGCCTACTCCAAATCTGAGAAATCAAGGATTTAACCAAGGACTTCAACTAAACTTGCATTTTCACTACCTATCTTCTATTTTTGTTTTTTTTTATTTCCTACTTACAAAAAACAATACAAATGTATTATTTTCTTCTGTTTCTTTTTGTTATTTTTTAAAAATCGACAGGCGGAATAAACAAAACATTTTTTAAATGTCAAGCCTAAATATTTATTTATTGTTAAAGTTGTTAATGTAATACTCACCTTTCCCCACCTATTCCATATTTGCTTACAGGAGAAAATCACGTTTTTTTATTAATCGCGCTTAATTTCGTATTAAATTTTGTTTTCCACTTTATCACGCTTCACTGCAAGCGTCCGTCCACAGTTTCACAAAATGAGATTTTCTGAAAAATCGCGGAAATCCACCCGGAAAATCATCGCATTCACCTCTGCAACGGTAACAACTAACACGACACGACTCCGACAACTGAAACAAAAGAATGCGAATCACTTGCCTTCAGTTTTTTTGCGTTTCATGGCCGGGGCGATAGTTTTTGTGGTCAAATCACTAGTTTTCGGAAGGGAAAACGAAGACAGATGTTGCACGCCAAACGTGACCAAAAAAGAGATGGAATCGTTATCGGTTTTTTTAAGTCGTAATTGCCCGGGCAAAAAAGAGCTTAAACTCGGTCCGAGAGCTTTATGGGATATTTTAAAACATCGATTTAAATTTATTATTTCCGAAGAGGATTTCTTCTGCTGAGGGTGCATAGGACATTCCATTCAAATTATTGGAAATTCATAAAACGAATTGTAGAGTTATTAAGATTACAAAGCGATAGGTTTATGGCCGTCATAACGCGTTATGAGTTTGAAATTCATAATTCCTGAATAAATTTCGTGCGGTTTTTAATTGCATACAGTGTGTGTTGCAAATTCCTTGCACTCCAAAAATTAGAAACTAACAAAGGCTTCGTATTATTATATTAATTTGTGGCGTCAGCATTCGGGAGTAGAATTAATTTGAATTTTGAAATACGACATTTGACACTTTCCACCAATACCAATTCAAACTACAAAATATTATGGACTAAGTAAATATCTACAAGGGTCAGTCTAAATGTTCGCCCATCGCTGGTCTAATCAAACACATAATTCAGATTAATTAAAGTTAACTCGCGAGTTTTCTTTTTGTTTAGAAAAGGTTCGCACACACCGATTTTTATTTTAATAACTTCGTATTTGTAGAGCAAGTTGTACGTACATACGAGGTATGTACGAAATGTACCAGAACGTTCTCAATAAGTCCTTCTTTTTTAAGGAAAATTTAATAAATTTAATACCGATCTTAAGTTTTAGTTTATACTTCGTACGTAATATACGTGGTATATTCAAAAAGTTTCAGAATTAAATTCTAGATCAGAACTCTCTCGATTAAATGCATTGATTTTCCTAATACTGCCTTCAGTATAAATATCCTCTTTCTTTTAAAATGATTTTAATATTTTTATATTCGTAGTCATCATAAGCGTCGCCCTCCCCGCCCCTCACGAAGAGCTTATGTTTCGATTTTGTTTTTCGAGTTTAAGGCATAATTTCTATAACAGTTAACCGAAGAGTTTTTATTTCTTTTATTTAAAAATTTATGTTGTGTGATGTTTAATTTTTATTATGTTTAGCAAATTATATGTAGTATACGTGGAGCGTTTGAAAAGTCTTGGCACTTTCCTTTTCGAAATTAATTTAATACACGAATAATATCGACTTTACTTTTAGTTTATACCTCATACGTAATATACGTGGTATGTTCAAAAAGAATTACAATAATAAATCAGAACAGTCTCGATTAAACTCATTCATTTTTCTAATATTATACGTATCAAGTACGAGGTACGTCCGAGAAGTGTCGAACACACAAGTATTTTTTTCCTTTGAGAGACAACTTCAATACTTTTACACTTCTAATCATGGTACCGATCTTAAGGCCCTTCCTTTTCGATTTTATTTTTCAAGGACTTTTCTAATTTGAGGCTTAATTTCAATTATTTTTGTTCCATATGCTCCGGAATTACAATTATAAATCAGAACTGTCTTGATTAAATTCTATTTTTCTAATATTACAGCAATGTACGTGGTACGTCCGAAAAGTTTCCATACTTCCAACATAAATAATTTTTTTTTCAAGATAATTTTAATACTTGTAGTCATGGCGTCAACTTCAAGGCCTTCCTTGGATATTATTTTCAAGGAATTTTCTAGTTTAAGGCTTAAGAGTTTTTACTTTAATTTTGAAAATTCAAAATATTGTGGTATTTGTTTTTATCATTGCTTGTGTCGAAGTAAATTGTATGTAATATACGTGGTACGTCCCAAAAATTCCAGAATTACAGTCGCGAATCAAAAATGTTTCGTTTAAATTTACTTACTATTTTTTTAATAGTGCACCTGCAATACACGTGGTATATCCGAAAAGTTTCAGAACTTCTTTTTCTTTCAAATCAAATTTAACACTTTCGCACTCATAATCCTTAAGGCCCCCTCCGCTGATAAGGACTCTCTTAAGTATGAAACCAACGAGTGTGTTGGTTTCATCTTCAAATTAGAAACGTCCATATTAGGCGAGTTAAAGTCACATAATCTAGATCATGACAACAAAAAAAAAAAGAAAACAAAAGAAGACGGACACACTATGTATTACAATCTTCAGTTTTAATTTATACCGTTTATGTAATGTACGTGGTATATCCAAAAAGTTATTATCATATCATAAATACGTCGTTCAAGTAAACTATTCTTTTACGTACGTGGTACATCGAGAAAGTAGCAGAAATGCAGACAAATGTGTGTGTCATTAACACTCCAGATTTAGCACGGTGCAGATGTGCTTTTGGGGGTGATTCAAATTTTTCGAAATTTGTAAATAATAGCGGCGTTTACTAGAGCATAGCGTATCTGTTTAAAACTCTCTTCCTCCCTCAAACAAGATGGCGTCCGGGTGACGGTCGATTTGGATTCGTCGTGACATTTCATTTGATGCAACACGACGTGTTCATCTTTTAAACTGAAACTTTCTCCTTTGAGTTGACCTTGAAATTTCGTTTGATCTCGACCTTCAAATTTTTTAGTTCTTAATTTTTAGTTTGGGTTGACCTTTCCGAATATTCACTCTCGAAATCCTAATTCTTTTCTTGGGTTGAGCTTGACCTTATCGAACCCTAGCTCTCGAAATTTTATTTTTATTTAATTTCTCCTAGTTTTTGCAATTTTTTGCAGTTTCTTGACTTGACCTTTGACATTTTCGAACCTCGAACTCCAATCTTTTTAAAATCTTCCCCATTTTTTTTTGCAATTTTGTTTTGTGGTTGACCTTGACCTTTGACATTTAAAAATCTTTGCTCTGGAAATTCTAATTTTTCTCATTTTTTACAATTTTTTCTCAATTTATTTCTTATTTGATCTTCGACATTTACGAACCTCGAAATTATTCCCCCCCCCCCACTTTTCCAGTTGACCTTGACCTTTGTCTTTTCTAAAATTTGCTCGCGATATTCTTATTTTATGTTTATTTTCCCTATATTTTCTTTCGGGTTGGGATAACCTTGACTTCTAACCTTTTAAATCTCTGCTCTTGAAATTCTAATTTTTTTAATATTCCCTATTTTCACAATTTTCTTAGCTTGACCTTTGACATTTTCGGATTTTCGGACCTCGAAATTCCAGTTTTTTTAATTTTTCCCTGATGTATACAATTTTGTTTTGAGTTGATCTTGACCTTTGGCATTTTAAAACCTTTTTGCAATTTTTGCATTGACCTTGACTTTCGACCTTTTTCAAAAGTTCACTATCGAAATTCTTATTTTTATTTTTATTTTTCCTATTTTTTTCAGTTTTTTTGTCTCGGGTTGGTTTGACCTTGACCTTTGAAATTTTGATACCTTTGACATCGAACCTCGAGTCTCGAAATTCTCAAACAAAATGGCGTCCGGGTGACGGTCGATTCGGATTCGTCGTGACGTTTCATTTGATGTGCAACACGACGTGTTTATCTTTTAAACTGAAACTGTCTTCTTTGAGTTGACCTTGAAATTTTGTTTGACCTCGACCTTCAGATTTGTAATTTTTTAGTTCATCATTTTTAATTTGGGTTCACCTTGACCTTTAACCTTTCAGAACATTCGCTTTCGAAATCCTAATTTTTTCCTACTTTTCGCACTTTTTTGGGTTGACCTTGACCTTTTCAACCTTATCGAAAAGAAAAGAAGACGGACGCAATATATATTTCAATCTTCAATTTTAATTTATACCGTTTATGTAATGTACGTGGTATATCCAAAAAGTTATTACCACATCGTTTATATAACCTATTTTTTTACGTACGTGGTACGTCGAGAAAGTTGCGGAACTGCAGACAAGCTCAACAGATTCGGTACACCGAATGAATTCACAGCACGGAACGCTGCAAACGGGCGCTGCTGAAACTTTAATTACTCGGAGGAACGCGGCGAAAAAATTTCACTCGCGTCATAAAACCAAAAGCACGGCACTCGCTTTACTGTTATCCCGTGACAACATGGCATCGCAAATTTATGAACCGGCGAGGAGGCTATTGCACGTTCGATAAATTTAAGTCGCCTTCCACTGCGCCAGAAAATCCGGACGTCAACGGAGGGCCTCTCTCTCTCTCTCTTCACGTCGGATTAAGAATTTCGAGGACTTCGATTTCGTTCGTAAGACTCATTCAAAGCGCAGGTAGTCTTTAGAAAATACTGAATTGAGCCTTAATTAAAGGAGAAAATCGATATAGAAATACAGGGTGACTGAAAATTAAACGTAAAAGTTCTACGGAACAGTTTATAATTTACTCAAAAAGTATGTTACGCCAATGTGCTATAAAAGTTGACCGTGACACATAATAAATGGAATACCGTTACGTTATTAACTGACTGTCTGGTTTATTAGCAGTCACCCTGTACATACAGGCTGTCCCAGATTTGCTTTTTTTCTTTGACATATATAGTTAAGTTGAGATATATAGTTAGATTGTTGTGCATAAGGGTACTTAAAACTTAAAACTAGTATTTTCGCATTCGTCGGAATTATTATTATTGTAAGTGGAAGTTATGAACTGTGCAAGCACGTTTCTGGCAGGCAGGCAGTCGTTAGGGGGTGACGCCTGGTTTCGATTTGACGTTACCGGATCGCGTAGCGTTAATAATTAATTAAATCCGGGAGTAATAAATTAACTCGGGGGGTTAAGCAGAAATTAATTGTTTGTGACGAGGCAGGTCCCGCAAAAAGCTTGACAGGCACTTGTCAAAAACAAAAGACCCTCCGATCAGTTCATAACTGCACGTAAATTATCTCCGAGCAATCTTACATTTTTTCTATTTAAAAAAAAAATTAGAACAAACTCCTCTCTTCACAAGGTTTCGTGCACATGAGTCATTGTTTTTATTTGGACAAATTTATTTATTTTCTTTTAATAGTGCGTCTGCAACATACGTGGTATATCCGAAAAGTTTCAGTACTTCTTTTTCTTTCAAGACAAATTTAACACTTTCACACTCATAATTCTTAAGGCCCCCTCCGCTGATAAGGACTCTCTTGAGTATGAAACCTTCGAGTGTGTTGGTTTCATCTTCAAATTAAAAACGTCCATATTAAGCGAGTTAAAGTCACAGAATCCACATCATTACAACAAAAAAAAAGTAAACAAAAGAAGACTGACACACTATGTGTTTTAATAATCAGTTTTAATTTATACCGTTTATGTAATATACGGGGTATATCCAAAAAGTTATTATCATACGTCGTTCAAGTAAACTATTCTTTTACGTACGTGGTACGTCGAGAAAGTTGCGGAACTACAGACAAATTAAAAAAAAATAATAACGGCCTGGCCAAGAAACTTAAGCAACAATGCCAAAGATGTGTGTGTCATTAACACTCCAGGTTCAACAAGGTGCAGACGTGCTTTTGGGGCGATTCGAATTTTTCGAAATTTGTAAATAATAACTCTCTTTCTCCCTCAAACAAGATGGCGTCCGGGTGACGGTCGATTTGGATTCGTCGTGACGTTTCATTTGATATGCAACACGACGTGTTTATCTTTTAGAGTGAAACTCCCTTCTTTGAGTTGACCTTGAAATTTCGTTTGACCTCGACCTTCAAATTTGTAATTTTTTAGTTCATAGTTTTTAATTTGGGTTGAGCTTGACCTTTAACCTTTCCGAACATTCGCTCTCAAAATCCTACTTTTTCGCCCTTTCTTGGATTGACCTTGACTTTTTCGAACCCTGGCTCTCGAAATTTTATTTTTAATTCATTTCTCCTAATTTTTATAATTTTCTTGCAGTTTCTTGACTTGACCTTTGGCGTTTTCGAATCTCCAACGTCGAATATTTTTAAAATTGTCTTAATTTTTTTGCAATTTTGTTGAGTTGACCTTGACCTTTGACATTTTAAAATCTTTGCTCTGAAAATTCTAATTTTTCTCCTTTTTTACAATTTTCTTCCAGTTTATTTCTTACTTGACGTTCGACATCTACGAACATTGGAATTAATTTTTTTTAATTTCTCCCCCATTTTTTGGGTTGACCTTGACCTTTGACCTTTTCAAAATTTTACTCCCGAATTTCTTATTTTTATGTTTATTTTCCCTATTTTTTTTTCGGGTTGGGGGGACCTAGCCTTGTGACCTTTTCGAACCTAATTCTAATTTTCTTTTAATATTCCCCGTTTTTCACAATTTTCTTTGCTTGACCTTTGACATTTTCAGAGCTGGAAATTCCAATGTTTTGAGTTGACCTTGACTTCTGACATTTTAAAACCTTTGCTCTTGAAATTCTAATTTTTTAATTTTCCTTATTTTTTCTAAATGTTTCTACAATTTGTTTGACTTGACCCTTGACATTTTCGAACCTCGAAATTCTTTTTTTCTTTAATATATTTCCTTATTCTTTGCATTTATTTTTCCTATTTTTTCCTTTCGGGTTGAGTTGACCTTGACTTTTGACCTTTTCAAATCTTTACAATTTTTCAAAAATAATCTCTAATTTTTTTTTAATTTTCTTGACTTTAACCTTTGACATTTTCAAACCTCGAATCTCGAAAATCCATTTTTAAATTGCTTCCAAATTTTGGCAATTTTGTTTTGGGTAGACCTTGACCTTTGACCTTTTTTTAAATTTGCTATCGAAATTCTTATTTTTATTTTAATTTTTCCAGTTTTCTCTCTCGGGTTGGGGTGGCCTTGACCCTTGAAGTTTTGAAACCTTTGACATTTTCGAACCACGGATCTCGAAGTTCAATTTTTTTAATTTTACCCCATTCTTTGCAATTCTTTTTGAATTGACCTTGACTTTTGGTATTTTTTCGAAGTTCCATTTTCCCCCATTTTTTGCAATTCTTTGGGTTGACCTTGACCATTGACTCTCGAAATTCTTATTTTGATTTCCCCTATTTTTTCCAATGTTTTTCTTTCGGGCTAAATTAACCTTAGCCTTTGCCCTTTTCAAACATTTGCTTGAAATTCTAATTTTTAAATTTCCCCTATTTTTTAAATTTTTCTGCGGCTTCTTATACTTGACCCTTGACATCTTCAAAACTCGAAATTCTTTTTTTTTATATTTTCCTCATTCTTTGCATTTTTTGTGTTAACCTTCACATTTGACCTTTACAAAAAATTTGCTCCTGAAATTCTTATTTTTATTTTTTTTATTTTTTTCTTTCGGGTAGGGTTGACCTTGACCTTTAACCTCTTCAAATTTTTCTAATCTTTCAAAAATTGAATTTCCTTGGCTTGACCTCTGACATTTTCAAACCACCATTTCTAAATTACTCGAAACTTCATTTTTAAATTACTCCCTAATTTTTTGCAATTTTGTTTTGGGTCGACCTTGACCTTTGACATTTTAAAACCTTTGCTCTTGAAACTCTAATTTCTTTAATTTTTCCCATTTTTTACAATTTCTTGCAGTTTCTTTGGCTTGACCTTTGACATTTTCGAACTACGAAATTCATTTTTTTTTAAATCTTTTTCGCCATTCTTTGCATTTTTTTGGTTGACCTTGACCTTTAAAATATTGAAACTTTTAACATTTTCGGACCCCGAGTCTCAAAATTAATTATTTTTATAATCTTACTCCATTTTTTGCAATTCATTTTGAATTGACCTTGACCTTTAATATTTTCGAATCTCGTTTCTCACCTCCCATTTTTGAGGTCGATCTTGACCCTTGACCTTTTCATAAAATTACATTTGAAATTCTTATTTTTGTTTTCCTTATTTTTTATCTCTTGCTAAATTAACCTTGACCTTTGACCTTTTCAAACCTATATGCACTTGAAATTCTATTTTTTTTTAGATACATATTCCCTATATTTACAATTTTCTTGGCTTGACTTTTGAGTTTTTCGAACCTCGATTCTCGAAATTCCAATTTTTTTTAGATTTTACTCAATTATTTGTAATTTATTATGGCTTGATCTTGACCTGTGATATTTTCGAACCTCGAGTATCGAAGTTGGAATTGTTTTTTAGTTTTTCCCATTTTTTGCAATTTTTTCTTTGCTCTCTTTAGGGTTGACCTTCACCTTTAACCTTTTCGAATCCTTGCTCTTGAAATTTCAATTTTTCTTTTAAGTTTCTACATTTTTAAATCTTTTGCATTTTTGGATTGACCTTGACTTTTGGCCTTTTCGAACCCATGCTCTCATAAACCCACGACCTTTGACATTTTCAAACCTCGAATCTGGAAATTCCATTTTTAAATTACTTTCTAATTTTTTGCAATTTTGTTTTGGGTCGACCTTGACCTTTGTAATTTAAAACCTTTGCCTTAAAAATTTCTTTAATTTTCCCATTTTTTACAATTTCTTACAGTTTCTTTGACTTGAGCTTTGACATTTTCGAACATCGAGATTCATTTTTTTAAATATTCTTCGCCATTCTTTGAATTTTGTGGGTTGACCTTGACCTTGAAAATATTGAAACCTTTGACATTTTCGAACCTCGAGTCTCGAGTCTCGAAATTCATTTTTTTTTAATTTTACCCCATTTTTTGCAATTCATTTTGAATTGACCTTGACCATTGATATTTTCGAACCTCGCTTCTCGAAGTTCCATTTTTCAACCAATTTTTTGGCAATTTTTGAGTTGACTTTGACCATTGACCTTTTCGAAAATTGGCTCTCGAAATTCTAATTTTGGTTTCCCCTACATTTTCCAATTTTTTCTTTCGGGCTAAATTAACCTTTGGCCTTTTCAAACCTTTGCTCTTGAAATTTCAATTTTTCTTTTTAAGTTTCCACACTTTTGAATTTTTTTGCATTTTTGGGTTGACCTTAACCTTTCGAACCCATGCTCTCGAAATTGTTCATTTTTTAAAGATTTTTCTATTTTTTGTTGGCCTTGACTTTTGACCTTTCCGAACCTTCGCCCTCGAAATTATATGTTTTTCAAATATTTTCTAAACTCGAGCAACAATGCCAAATATGTGTGTGTCATTAACACTCCAGATTCAGCACGGTACAGACGTGCTTTTGGGGGCGATTCAAGTTTTTCGAAATTTGTAAATAATAACGGCGTTTGCTAGGTGTAATGGCATCTGTTTAAAACTCTCTTACCCCCCCCCCCCCCAGAAATGTAGAGGTCACTTAATTTATGCTGTCCGAATGTGTTTTAAAATCTGTCACATCCAAGAGAAGAGGACGCACCAAAGCTCGCCCGCCCCCATCGAGTTCTCATTTTTTATTTAGAGGCAAATCCGCCAGATGTTAGTGCGCGCCCCGTGCTCGTAATCAAAAGGGGAAGCGACGTTGAACCCTGAAACAAACGCAAGCGGCGACTTCTTCAACCACTTTTTCGGTCAGCGAAAGAGCGATAAAAGATTAAGCGCGGCGCTGATACAAAAAGCTGCAGGCGAGAGAGAGAGACACAGATAGAGAGAGAGATGGAGTCCATGTGATCGATTCGCAGAGGAAAAATAATATAACGGGAACGAGTACGGTGTGATTTAATTATCGCATTGTGCGATGCAAATTTTTGCAGCGGAAGTTTCGCTTTGTTCGGGGCGAACGCGAGCCTGCTGTGAATATTGAAAGAATGGCCCTTGAAATAAATGTAAAACTTTTTTGGAGCTTCTAGGTTTCGAGCTTTATTAAACACTTCAGGCCTGAGGACCTTGGGCAGGCAAAGGCAGAATTGTTTTATTAAAATCGTTGAAGAGAAAATGGGATCATAACTTGAAAGCAAATTTTTCAATGAAGAGAAACAAAATAACAATTGAGAATCGCGTTACGATGTTACTTTATTTATTATGGGACACCTGTATATTGTTATATTGTTTTGTTTAATTCTGTATCTAATTTTATTACGTTATGGTTTTCGAAGTTACTCAGAAAAAGTAGCTACAGTTCTTGTAAACAAGCAACCGACTTTCGTCATTAATGACGTCAAATCAGTACCAACTGAACTCAAGATGTTACGTACAATGTATTCGTTGAAATTCAGTAACATTTTGTTACTACAAGTTTTTGAAAATGACAGTGTTGCCGCTTCAATTATAACTAATGTCAGACGTGTTTACTGTGAAGTGTGCGTAAGAGGTTATTCGAAGTTCGTTGGTGCATTTTTGATATTTTTCTTTATAACTTCTGAAGAATTGTAATTCCAAATTGTTCTTCTTAAAACAAACAGTTGCTTGATATATTTTCATTACGAAAATGCCTAAAGCGCTAGGTAGCCAGGCAAAGGAGCTGGTCGCTTCTTTAATTCATTATTTTGAGGCATGCGGATAGCGGATGTGTATTGGTACCTTTAACTGCTGTACGAGAGGTATTTATAAACGCTAGTACAAAATAGTTATTCGTAAAGTTTGTTTGATTGCAGCGTGTGGCAGCAGCATTAAATTTGAATTTGAGTACTGTAACTTCTGTATGGCAGTCAGTTAAAAGCAACGAAAAGTTAATCTCCCCAAAACGTAAAGTGTCACGCAGTAAACCTGTTACTGGAGTCGATAATGCTGTGCAAGTTGAAATCAGAAATGCAATTTACCAAATGTATGAACGTCGTAAGTAAATTTGTTATGACCATTACACACGTATAATCTGTATGATTAATTGCAGATGAACATGTTACGCTTCAGTCAATTTGGGAAAAAGTAACTGAGGCAAAAATATTTTCTGGATGCCAAAAATCCTTGCACATTATTTTAAGAAAAATTGGTTTTAAGTGGAGTAAAGACAACCCCCGAAGAGGTTTGATGGAAGTACCACATGTTGTGCAACAGCGATTAACTTTTTTAAGAATGTACCACCAAGTTAAAGAAGAGCAGTTATATAATTTTGTGTTTTTGGATGAAACTTGGATATTCCAAAATGGTACGATAGCTCGTTCCTGGCAAGACAGTGATTTAAAGACCGTGAAAAGTACCAAGGTTGATGGAAAAAGGTTAGTTCTAAGAGTCTTTATTAAAATTTTTTATTTCTTAATTTAATCGTTAGGCCCATTTGACTGAAACACTTTCTATAATGCCAGTTACACAATTTTCGTTAATTTTATTAATTTTTGTATAAAATTTGTTACAAAATGACGACACAGGTTACCATAGTGAATATTTATTGGTTAATTCTGCACTTCTCTGTCAGTCTTTTGCAAATTTTATACAAAAATTATCACCGTGGCATACTTATTTCGTATATATATTTATATATATATAATGTAATAATTTTATTTCAGATACATTGTAGTACACGCAGGAAATAACAATGGCTTTATTCCTGGTGCTAAACTAGTATTTTCTTCTGCTACAAAAAATGCAGATTATCATGGAGAAATGAATCAGACATTATTTCTAAAGTGGTTTCGTAATTTATTAGGCCTTTTACAAGAGCCATCTGTTATTATCATGGACAATGCACCATATCACAACACTTTAGTTGCAAAAGTACCAAATAGTTCATCTACCAAGTATGAAATTCAGGATGGCTAAAGGCAAATAATGTGGAGTATGATCCAACTTCCTTGAAAAGAGAATTGTTATTAAAAGTTGCATTGTAATGAATGTCTTTTTATTTTTAATGTTTGTAATTTACATACTGTAATTGTAGGAATAAACCATCCAAGCAATATCTAGTTGATCAACTAGCAGAAGAAGCAGGTCATAAAATATTACGGTTACCTCCGTACCACTGCATTTTTAATGCAATAGAATTAATTTGGGGCATAAGTAAAAATTATTACAATCGACACATTGGCAGAAATGGAAAGTCTATGCAGGCTTGTCTGGATATGTGGGAAGAAGCTTTGAATTCTGTCAGTTCAGAACACTGGTCAAAATCAATTGCACACGTAGATAAAGAAATAGAAAAATGGTGGAGTCGTGAGAAAAGTTTCGATGCCGGAAATGTTGTGCCACTGATAATTAATCTTAATGATTCATCAGACAGTTCTGATTTATCTGACACAGAACCATAAATTAAAATTTCTAGAGTGTCCAACTTAAGTGTCAAATATCGAACTTACCATTTTTTCAAATTTCATTTGTATTCATTTATTCATACGATGGTTATATTAATTGTAAGTTACGAATTGTTACCATTCTATTTCTGAAGTTACATAACATTTAAGTAACATGTTCTTTGTAATTCAAATGATAAGTGTTTGATTAAAAGATGTTAATAAAGAAATATGAAAATTAAGTACGTATTACAAATAGAAGACGTACATAACCTATACACCGTCAACCTCCGGTCATATGTAAACACTTCAATACTTGGCAACGTTGTTGTAGTGTTACGTCATAAATATGAATGACGAAAGTCGGTTGCTTGTTTACAATAACTGTATGCACAAACGCAAATGGAGAGCTCGCAACGTTCCGAGATTAGATTAGAAAGAAACAAAATCTCCTTTTTCATTCCGTTTTGTTTTCGTTACGAAGATATAATTCAGCTTTCTCGCCATAGGGTTTTCAATGCAGCCAGGCACTCGAATAAAGTATATAAAACGGCGTGCCATTCCGGCCCCCCGATGTTTTTAATCGCAATAAAGCGGGTTTATAAACTCGCGCAATAAAGTTCGTCGAAACCGCGATGCCGAGATGTTCCCGAATTAACGATTTCGATCAATCGGTTTATTAAAAGCCGGTCTTAATTAACGAACTTTTTTAATTAAGCCGCTCTCCTCCCCCTTTTGCGAAACCGAATTGTGTCGGCGCTCTAAACTTTGACTGCAGGCGGGATATTGTTTTGTGTTGTAGGATGTTTCGAGGACATCGTGTTAACGAAATTTACAATACGATAAGGGCGAGCCGAAAGTAAAGTTCGCTGTGTTTTTTTGTTTAAAGGCAAAATTCGAAATTAACTTTATTAAAAACGTTTCCTATTTGACGAAAGAAGAAACCAAGCAAATTAAATATTGTTACGGATTCAGGTTTCAAAATTGAATTCGGAACGACGAGTCACGAAAAACGTTTATTTTTATAAGTTTGTAATATGTTTCGGCTTCATAAGCCATCTTCAGGAGTGCGAAAAACAAGTGCTGCGTTCTACATGTTTTGTGTGGTAGAAACCAAAAGAAGAAATACAGTGGACCGCTTGATAATAATCGGCAAATAAAACAAAACAAGTTGTTATAAAAAGTTTTTTAATAATTGGACAAAAAGAAACAAAAGAGGGGAAATACATTTCAGTTATACATTATGTAAGTCGAATGAAGTTTTCTAGAATTTCTAGAATAGATGCTGATATTCAAGAGACACCATCGCCATCTACACTTAACTTCCAAAAACTAATCTCATTTGTAAATTATATCAAATGAAGTTTCCTAGAATTTTTAGGTCTTCTCGAGAAAAAAAATTCAAAAGTTTCCAGAAATCAAACGAAAACAATTGAAAATTGTTGACAATTAAATCACCGAAGGTGATACTAGTGCCATCTGTACTTAGTTTCCAGTTCCTTTAGTTTTAAGCCGTGCTGCTATACCTTGCAAGAATTGATTGAAAAAAAAAATGCCTCAGAATTGCAAAGAAAACTTGAAACGAATATGAACTTGCAACTTCAAGAGATCAGACAGAAACAATTGAAAACGTTGCCGAGTGAAGACGTTGATTTTCAAAAACTCACTTCATTTGTAGATTATGTTGAATGAAGTTTTCTGTCATTTCTAGTTCTTCCTGAAGACAAGAAACATAAACGAATTAAAAAAATTCGCGAAACCAAACGAAACAATTGAAAAATGTTGACATAGTAAGATACCAACGCCATCTCTACTTAATTGCACATTAAAGCGACATCTGTCAGGACATTGGAAAGAAAGAAACAATTGCCTACCATCCGGAAGTGAAGCCAATTGTTTTCTATTCCAAAAATTCCTGAATACAAAGAAACAAACGAATCCAAAGATTTCGCGAAAACAACTGAAAAATGTTGACATGTTAAGATACCAACGGGTTGTAGATGCTACCGCCATCTGTACTTAATTGCACATTAAAGCGACTGCACATTAAAGCGACATCTGTCAGGATATTGGAAAAAAAAGAAACAACTGACTGCCGTCCGGAGGTGAAACCAATTGTTTTCTATTTCGAATTTCGACTTCTCATCTTCATGAAAACAAAAAAAAAACGAAGGAATGATTTGTGCCTCCTCTACTACTGTCGTTGAAACAACAAAAAGCGATCAACGATTTATATAAAAAAAAAAACTATATTATTTAAAAGCAGAAAAACTAAAGAATAAAAAGCGATCGATTTTTCATTTTCATGAAACCGAGAGGTAGGCTAAAGAATGATTAGACGTCTTTTGTCTCCTCTATTCTTGTGAAAGAAAAAACAAAACAAAAGACGATCAACGATTTAAAAGAAAACTATGTTTTTTAAAAGGCAGAACAAACAAACAAACAAACAAAAAACGATCGACTTTAGGACAAATTTCAACTTCTCCTCTTGTCTGCAAAAAAACAAACAAAAAACGATCTATTTCAGGACGAATTTCGACTTCTCATCTTCATGGAAACAAAAAGAAACTAAGGAATGATTAGACGCCTTTTGTTTTCTCTATTCTTGTCGTCAAAAATAAACAAAAGACGATCAACGACTTCAAAGAAAACTCTATTATTTAAAAACAGAAAAACAAACAAGCGAACAAAAAACGATCGATTTCGACTTCTCGCCTTCTCGAAAACAAAAAAAAATAAATAAGGAATGATTAGACAATTTTGTCTCCTCTATTCTTGTCGTCGAAAAAACAAAAGACAATCAACGATTTAAAAGAAAACTGCTAGTTAAAAAAAAGAAAAACAAACAAACAAACAAACAAAAAACGAACGATTTTAGGACGAATTTCGACTTCTCATCTTCATGAAAACAAAAAAGAAACTAAGGAATGGTTAATCCCTTTTGTTCTCTCTATTCTTGTCGTCAAAAAAACAAAAGACGAATAACGATTTAACAAAAAAACTGTTATTTAAAAACAGAAAAACAAACAAACAAAAAACGATCGATTTTAGAAGGAATTTCGACTTCTCATCTTTGTGAAAACCATAAAGAAGCAAAGGGATAATTAGACGTCTTTTGTCTCCTCTATTCTTGTCGTCCAAAAACAAAACAAAAGACGATCAACGATTTCAAAAAAAAACTATATTATTTAAAAACAGAAAAACAAGCAAGCAAACAAAGAACGATCGATTTCAGGAGGAATTTCAACAAAAAGAAACTAAGGAATGATTAGACGATTTTGTCTCCTCTATTCTTGTCGTTGAAAAAACAAAAGACGATCAACGATTTAAAAGAAAATTATGATATTTAAAAAAAAGGAAAAAAAACAAACAAACAAAAAACCATCGATTTTAGGACGAATTTCGACTTCTCATCTTCGTGAAAACAAAAGAAAAACTAAAGAATGATTAGATGCCTTTTGTTTTCTCTATTCTTGTCAAAAAAACAAAAGACGATCAACGATTTAAACGAAAAGAAATTATCGCGAACCAAACGAAAGCAATTGAAAAATCTTAAATTAAGATATCGACGGGTTGGGGATGCTACCGTCATCTGTACTTAATTGCACACTAAAGCGACATCTGTTAAGATATTGGAAAAAAAGAAACAATTGACTGCCGTCCGGAGGTGGAATCAATTGTTTTCTATTACGAAAATTGCAATATCGCCATCTGTACTTAATTGCACATTAAAACCACATGATGAAAGCAATTGTTTTCTATTCCCAAAATTATTTTTGCACATATTTATAATTGCAAAAAAATGAATGAACTTATAATTTTAAAAGATCAAGCGAAAATAATTGAAAATGTTGTCTAGTGAAGAAGTTGATTTTCAAGAGACATTGCCGCCATCTATACTTGACTTCCAAAACCCCGTTTCATTTGTAAATTATGTGAATGAAGTCTTCCTGAAGACAAAGAAACAAACGAATCCAAGGCTTTCGCGAAAACAAACGAAAACAATTAAAAGGTATGGACAATTAAGACGCCGAAGATGATACCAGTTCCATCTTTACTTAATTGCACACTAGAGCGACATCTGCCAGGATATTAGAAAGAAAGAAACAATTGACTGCCGTCCGGACGTGAAACTAATTGTTTTCTAGTCCGAAAATTATTTTTGCATACATTTACGATTATAAAAAAAATCTTTTAATGAGAATGAACTTCTAATTTCAAAAGATCAAGCGGAAACAATTGAAAACGTTGTCTTGTGAAGACGTTTATTTTCAAGAGACACTACCGCCATCTATACTTGAATTCTAAACACCCATTTCATTTGTAAATTATGTGGATGAAGCCTTCCTGAAGACAAAGCAACAAACGAATCCAAGGCTTTCGCGAAACCAAACGAAAACAATCGAAAGACGTTGAAAATTAAGATACCGAAGAGGATACTACTGCCATCTGTATTTGTTCAGTTCATTTAGTTTTACGCTTTGAGATTTTTAAAAAAGAAGCAATTGACTCAGAATTGCAAAGAAAACTTTAGGCGAAGATGAACTTGCAATTTCAAGAGACCAGACAGAAACAATTGAAAACGTTGACATAGATTTTCAAGAGACAGTACCGCCATCTGTACTTGACTTCCAGAAACTCATTTCATTTGTAGATTATGTTGAATGAAGTTTTCTGTGATTGTTAGGTTTTCCTGGAGTCAAGAAACAAACGAATCTAAAGATTTCGCGAAACCAAACGAAAACAATTGAAAAATGTTGACAAATTAAGATACCGACGGGTTGTAGATTCTACCGCCATCTGTATCTAATTAATGCGACATCTGCCAGGATATTGGAAAAAAGAAACAATTGACTGCCATCGAAGTGAAATCAATTGTTTTCTGTTCCGAAAATTATTTACAATTGCAAAAAAAAATCCTTTAACAAAAAAGAACTTTTAATTTCAAGAGATCAAGCGAAAACAATTGAAAATGTCTAGTGAAGAAGTTGATTTTCAAAAGGCACTATCGCCATCTATACTTGACTTCCAAAAACCCATTTCATTTGCAAATCATGTGGATGAAGTCTTCCTGCTGAAAACAAAGAAACAAACGAATACGAAGATGTCGCGAAACCAAACGAAAACAATTGAAAGATGTTGACGAATTAAGATAACACCGACGGGTTGTAGATGCTACCGCCATCTGTACTTAATTGACAGTTTATGTACTTATAAGGTGCGTTGCCATATCTTCCAGGAAATCCAAGAAAATGAAACAACTGACTCCTGTCGGAGGTGAAATCAATTGTTTTCTATTCCGAAAATTATTTTTGCGTGGATTTACGAATACAAGAAGAAAATGAACTCGTAATTTCAAAGCAAAAACAATTGAAAATATTGTCTAGTGAAGATGTGATTTTCAAGAGACGCTACCGCCATCTATACTTGACCTCCAAAAACCAATTTCATTTGTAAATTAGGTGGATGATGTTTTTTTTTTTTAGAAGTCTTTCTGGACACGACAAAGAAACAAACGAATTCAAAAATTTCGAGAAACCTACCAAAAAATGTTGACAACTGAGGTACGGTTTGTAGATGCTACTTAATTTGCAGTTAATTTATTTTTAAGGTGCATCACAATACAATTTAATTTTAATTTAATAGAAACAATTGAAAATGTCGTCTAATCGAGAGGTTTATTTGCAAAGAGATACTACCGCCATCTAGTCTTGGTTTCCAAAAAAGATTTGTAAATTGCATCGAATGAAATTTGCTAAAATTATTATTATTAGATGTTCCAATAAGAAGAAAACAATTGATTGAGTTTTTTTTTGAAGAGGTAATTGTTTTCCATTCCAGAGATAATTTTTTTGACATTTGCCTTTCGTTGAAATTAATTGCAAGAAACTGTTGACAATATAAAAAGTGATGAAGACATAAATGGACTTTGTAATTTTGAAAAATCTGGGAAAATAAGTTTAAGCCAATTTAAATCGCAGTGGCAAGGCTGATTTTCAAAAAGTAACCACCACCGCCATCTATACTGAGTTTCCACAAACAGTAGTAACCAGCAGTGCCATCTATCCTGAGTTCCCAAGAACAAATTAGAGTTCTAATGTTTTTTTCCCTTCTTGATTAATTCAATTAATCTACGATTGCTATTTTTTTTGGAAAACTGCATTTTTGTGTTTGTTCTGTTCGAGGTAAAATAGGAGGCTTCTTTTACTTAGGTAGTGCCAACTATCATGCGGTCACCTGTAGTGTTCGTGGCATTAAAGCACGAGATTAGATAGCGGCGTCGAGATGGGAGCATAAATGATAATCGCGCGGTAACGGAATTATGAGAATCCTCGGAGCTTCATTAAATTGTTTACAAAGTCAATAAAAATTTTATCGCGCGACGCCACCGGCGATTTGCGTAAATCTTGACGGCGGCGCTAAAAACGAAGTACATAATATAACTTTTATGCAATATATTGACCAGTCCCTCCACGTTCCCGTCTTGAACGTGGAAGTGGACCTGCGCACCTTCCTTCGGGGTAACGATCGCCTTTTTCTCGCCGCGACGCCCGTCCCGTTTCGGCGTTATCGCGCGCGCGAATGTATTCGTCGCCGTCGATGCGCTTTTATTTTTCTATCAGGTCCATTTATCTCGGGGTCCTCTTCTCTCCGCCTTCGCTTTACCGACGGGTTATAAATGACACTCCGCGGATTTACCGACGTGTTTTACGCGCCTGTTTTGCGACTTATTTTCGCTTGTAAATCAACCCAATTATGTACCCGCACAGTATAGATCTTTTCACGACAGATCATGACATTTTTTTGTTGGCACAACTGAGAAATAGTAAACGTCAATATTAATTTATAATTTTATATATTTTATAATTTTATATATTTTTGTGGCCTTTTTTAATCATGCCACCACCTTCATATCGGTGGTGGTGGCAACACAATCAATATTCCAAGATGTTTTGACATGTGTCAAATTATTTTGTGATCACTCTATCCGCTAAACAATTGAAAACCACTCGTTCGAGGAATGAGATGGAGAGTTCTTTCTTCTTCTCGAAACTTTGAAAGAGAACAGCAATTGGCGTCGAGAGTAATCACGACAATATGTTACTTCACCCTCGACGACAAACTATCATCAATCACCGTCGGGTAAAACCGGCGTTTTGTTTACGTGCCGCGATTTATTTAATTCCGCTAAGTTGTCTACAAGTTTAAGTTGGCACCACCGCCGCGCCGTCAAACAAAGCAAGACCGTAATCACTTTAGTTTACGCCACTCGGTTTGCATGAGAATTAAGGAAAAGAAAAACTACTAAGTCGAAACGAACGTAGTCAAAACAGTTCATTTTTATTCATTTGTTTTTTTTTTTTTAAATACAGGGTTATTAATTGTAAACAACCTAATGGAATTATTATCCACACCCTGTATATTAATGCTCTCCAATCTCAATCACATTTTTTATTGCTTATTTTTGCACCCTTCGAATAACAGAGAAAAAAATAATTAAAAATAATTAACTAGCCCACTTTGCCACTTCTGTAAATGTACCACCAAAAAATATATTTTTCATCTCTTTAGACCAGTCAATTTAACTGGAAGGAGTTAATTTAATTATAACCTTCATTCTTAGTCAAAATTCGTAGATACGTATTTCAGTAGCTAAGCTGCCACCTTCAGCACACACACTACCAAGCATCTAACAACCACTTAATCATGCTAATAATTATAGAAAATATAAATAAATAAATAAAAATAATAATAAAAATAAAAGAAATGCACTATTTAAAATTCACGAATTAGAGTAAGGAATCAATACTTATTTCCGTATTACTTGATCTGCTCTAATATGTACGTTGTTCTTTGACGGTCTAATTTTAGGTAATTACTAATTTTTTATTTTTATTATTATTCTTATTTATTTATTTATATTTTTTATAATTATTAGTACGATTAGGTGTTGCCAGCTTCCATGAAGTGCTTTTAACTTGGTAGTGAGTGTACCGAAGATGGCTGCCGAAAAACGTATCTGCTGTTATAAAATTACTGTGCGCGGAGATTAAATTTTAATTATTTCTTAAACCACATTCACCTTTACTATTTAAAAAAAAATTAACTAGCCCCCTCTCTGGTTGTATTTAAAAAATTTTTTGTTTGCATTTTGTTATGCGTCGTACCCTTAAGCCTCATCACTCCTTTATCTTTTGTACCCCTTAAACAGCCGAGGAAAATTTTTTTTAATATTTACTTATCTAGTTAATATGTTCCAGTTTTAATTAATTAATTTTTTTTTCTTGGAAAAAGAAGACGAAATTTGTATTTGCGTTAATTTATTTTCTCGAAAATCAACGAATGAAAATATGTACACATTCAGCATTTTTTCTTGCTTCCTGAAAGCGAGAGAAACAAAAGACGATCGTTTGGAATCATTAAAAAATAACAATGATAATAAATAAGGAAAAAAATACCGAAACTACTGAAAGTTTGGATTGCGTTAATCCAAAAATAAAATTAATTATTGTCGGTAATCTTTCGTATTTTTCTTTTCCTCGTCAAAAGTAAACAAGAAACAAAAAAAGACAATCGATTATGTAATAAATATTTAAAAGTACAGTCGTATATACAGGCTGATTCGAAATTGTTTTCCGAAATTTTCGGGAAGAATAGAACAAGAAATAACGACAAAATTTTCACTTTCTCAACGACACATAATCCCATTTGACGCTTGACATTTTGTAACGACGCATTCAACTGTCACAATTAGCGACAACTTCTAAAATTTATTTTAAATTTAACGATTCTATACGTCGTGTTTCAGTAACACCTATTTTGCAGAATAAATTGCATTCCAAAACTCCCACGTTCGGATTGAGATATCTTTTCTTATATAAAAACTTCAAATAAGCAAATAAGATTAGTTAGTTATGACTGATGCACTTACGTAACCAACGCCAACTCCAAACGTGTAGGTGTCTACGACACATGAAACCATTTGACAGTTGACATTTCGCAACTATAATGGCGCAATCAACTGTCGCGGTTGGTGGGAATTTTTTATATTTATTTTAAAATTAATGGTTCTATACGTCGTACTTCGGTAATACTTAGTTTACAGAATGAATTGAGTTTACAAACTCCCACGTTCGGAGTTGGCCTTGGCTTGAGATGTCTTTTTTTTACATAAAAACGTCGAGTAAAGTGAGATCAGTTAATTATGACTGCAGCAACGACATACGTTTACGTAATCAACACCAACTCCAAACGCGTAAATTTCTGAGCGCATTCTCAACAACACATGATGCCATTTGATAATTGATATTTCGTTACTATAATGGCGCAATCAATTGTCACAGGTGGCGGGATTTTTTTCTATTTATTTTAAAATTAATGGTTTTACACGTGGTATTTCGGTAATACTTAGCTTACAGAATAAATTGGGTTTACAAACTCCTACGTTCGGTGTTGGCCATGACTTAAGATGTTTTTTCTTATAAAAAGTGAGCAACAAAAAAGCAAATTAGAATAGGCGGTGCAAAGAAAACGTATGTGATTAACTGAATTAATTAATCTGATACATTCATGAACTATCAGATCAGCCCGACGCCGCGTTAGTCACAGACATCCATTTTCTTTGCACCGCCTACTTCAATCTGATTTTTTGTTGCTCAGATGTTATAAAAACGTCAAATAAAGTAAGTGAAATTAGATAGTTATGATTAAAGCACCGATAGACGTGTATATAATCAACGCCAACTCCAAACGTGTAAGTTTTTGAACGCATTCTCAACGGTACATAATGCTATTTGACAGTTGATATTTCGTAACTATAATGGCGCAATCAACTGTCACAGGTGAGGGGATTTTTTTATATTTATTTTAAAATTAATGATTTTGTACAGGGTGGGCCAAATTCGACACTTTTAATAGGAAACACCTATTTTTAGAAGAGATAGACAAAAACTGACCTCGGTCCCTGGAGCTCGATTTTTAAGACAAAGTTAATGGTGAAAACCGCATTTCGATACCGCTTAGGAGCTACAGGGCGTTTCTCAAAATTCTACGATTTCTAAAAACCTTCATAACTTTTTTGTTTATGAAAATTTTTGATTTGAAAAAAGCGCCCTCTGTTGATGATTTAGCTGTACGTGTACTAGGAACTGTGCTACCGTTCAATAGAGGGCATTTATTCTATCTTACAATCTAATTTGATCTACAAAGAAAAAAACAAAAAAGAATAACGCCGGAAGAAAAATGGCGGTGTTTTCTTCACATGCAGAAAAGTGATTCAACAAATCAGTAGGTTATATGATTTTTGTTTTGTTTCCTTTCGTCGAAAATCAAAAAGAAAAAAGAAAACAAAAGACGATCGATCCTGTGTACGCCTAAGAAAAGCAGATGAGAAAAACCTTATTCTGCTTTCACAGGAACGTCTACATTTTCTTCAAAAGAAAAAAAAAGATCAAACATACATAAGAGAATCTCCGATTTTCATGTTTTCCCCTTTTCCTTTGTCTAAAGCAGGACATATTTTTTTTTAGGCAAATGCCCTCTGCATGCGTGTCAAGTCTGAAAAATATCACAAATAATGTTCTTGTGAAGGTTACAGAAAAAGTTTATATTTGCTCAAAAAAAAAAAAAAAACTAAACTATGTTGCGTCAAAAAATTGTCAATCTAAAAAAATCGAAAACAAAAGACGATCGATTTCCCAACAAGTTTGGACGTTACTCTTCATCAAAAGATAAAATGTTTAAATGAAGAAAAATCGAAAGCAAGAAACGATCGGCTTCCCGACAAATTCTGAGCGAAAGTAAAAGAACTCGAAAACAAAACACGTTCGACTTTCCAACAAATTTTGACGTTACGCTTCTTCAAAATATAAAAAATAAAATGAAAAAAGAAATAGAGAACAAAAGACAATTGACGTTATTTCTCATCAGAAGATAGAAAGCGAAAAAAAAAAAAAACTGAGATCCAAAACGAAAAACGATCGCCTGCCCGACAAATTTAAGGCTATTCTTCATCAAAAGATAAAATATTTAAAGAGAGAAATTGAAAACAAAAGGCGATCGGCTTCTCAACAAATTTTGACGTTACTCTTTATAAACAGATAAATATTTAAAAAGAGAACTCGAAAACAAATGACGATCGACTTCCCACCAAATTTTGACATCATTTTTCATCAAAAGATCAAGACGAGAGAAAGAAAAAGAAAACTAAAACATTGGAAGCAAAAAAAAAAAGATATCGAACACAAAAGACGATCGATTTTCCAAGAAGTTTTGACGTTATTCTGCATCGAAATTTTAAAAAGTAATTGAGAACAAAAGGCGGTCGACTTCATAACATTTCTGACGTTATTCTTCTTCAAAAGGTAGAAAACAAAAAAAGAGCAACTGGAAATAAAAGACGATCGACTTCACAACGAATTCTAACGTTATTCTTCTTCAAAACAAAAAAAAGAGCAACTGAAAACAAAAGACGATCGATTGACTTGCCGACAAATTTCGGCGTTATTTTTCGTCAAAAGGTAGAAAACAAAAAAAAAAGGAATTCGAAGTCAAAAGACGATCGATTTGCTAATGAATTTTTATGTACAGGCAAATAGAAAACAAAAAAATAAGTAAATAAATCGAAAACAAAAGACGATCGACTTGCCAACAAATTTTGAGGTTGTATCAAAAGATCGAAAACAGAAAAAAAGAAATCGTAAATAAAAGGCAATCGATTTTTCAACAAATTTTGACGTTATTCTTTAACAAAAGATAAAAAATTTAGAGAAAAATTCAAAACAAAAGACGATCGATTTTTCAACAAAACATTGAAACCAAAAAAAAAGATATCGAGAACAAAAGACGATCGATTTTCCAAGGAGTTTTGACGTTGTTCTTCATCGAAAGGTAAAAAAAAAATTGAAAAGTTAACTGAAAACTAAAGTCGGTCGAATTCATAGCAATTTTTGACGTTATTCCTCTTCAAAAAGTAGTAAACGAGAGAAAAGAGCAACTGAAAACAAAAGACGATCGACTTGCCGACGAATTTCGACGTTAGTTTTCGTCAAAAGGTAGAAAACAAAAAAAAGAAGGAATTCGAAAGCAAAAGACGATCGATTTGGCAATAAATTTTGACGTTGTACTTCATCAACAGGCAGAAAACAAAAAGAGAAATAAATAAATCGAAAACAAAAGACGATCGGCTTGACAACAAATTTTGATGTTATTCTTCATCAAAAGGTAGAAAATGAGAAAAAAATAGACATCGAAAACAAAAAACGATCGATTTCCCAACAAATTTGAAGGTTATACCAAAATGTCGAAAACAAGAAAAAAAGAAATCGTAAACAAAAGGCAATCGATTTTTCAACAAATTTTGACGTTATTCTTTATCAAAAGATAAAAAATTTAAAGAGAGAAATTGAAAACAAAAGGCGATCGGCTTCTCAACAAATTTTAACGTTATAGAAAATGAGAAAAAAATAGAGAGTCGAACGTCACTTGTTTCTGTTTATCGATTAATTCTTGGTTTAGATTTTCTTGTTGGTTTTTAATAAAAAAGGCGAAGCTTTTCATCGTTGTTTACTTTTCTATTTTTGATTTTTTTTTAATTTTGTAATTATTATTACCTTTATTTTATTTTTTTTCTTTGTAATTGTTATTAAGTTTAATGTTTTGTTTTTGGCTTTTATTTAATTTTGTTTCTTATTTGACGTTGTTGTGGCTAGTGTTAACAATCTGCACTGAAATAATTCGAATTCGAAAGCAAAAGACGATCGATTTGGCAATAAATTTTGACGTTGTACTACATCAACAGGCAGAAAACAAAAAGAGAAATAAATAAATCGAAAACAAAAGACGATCGACTTGACAACAAATTTTGACGTTATTCTTCATCAAAAGGTAGAAAATGAAAAAAAAATTGAGATCCAAAACGATCGACTTCCCAACAAATTTAAGGCTATTCTTCATCAGAAGATAAAAAACAAAAGAAAAAAGAAATCGAAAACAAAAGGCGGTCGATTTTTCAACAAATTTTGACGTTATTCGTAATCAAAGGATAAAATATTTAAAGAGAGAAATTAAAACAAAAGGCGATCGGCTTCTCGACAAATTTTCGCGTTGTTTTTAAACAAAAGATAGAAAGAAAATGAGATTGAATACAAAAGACGATCGATTTCCCAACAAACTTTTTGGTTATTTATTCTTCATCAAAAGGTAGAAAACTTTATAAATATGTGCTGAAATTTTAACGAGACAAAAGCACAGAAATATTTACCAATATGTTTTTTCTTCTTGTGAAAATAGCAAACGTGCTCTTAATACATATTTAATAATAATAATAATAATAAAGTACAACTTGAAAACTCTGAGTACTTATGAAATTTCAGCAATTTCAAGAAATTGATGACATCGATGCTTCCTATCCATAGTACCAGTAAATTCCTTACTTCAATCCCAAGAGCAAGGACAATTTAGATAAGTGGCTTTTGCCACTTACGTGTCGTAAAATAAAAAAAAACTCCGAAAAAGCCGCCCGCCCCCATCCCCGTCGTAATTCACTCGCCGTTTTTGCGCATCGAAACCGAAATTAGATTAGATTTTAAAACGGGCACATTTCGGGATAAGTACGCGAAAGAAATTACGCGGAATCGAATAAAAAAAAAGCTCGAGAAAGCGGATCAAGAGCGAACAAAAGAGCCTTTCCGTTATAACAAATAAATCGTAGCGCGCAAATATTTTTAAAGCGTAATAAATCCTGTGCGTTGGTATTATTTCTTGCTTTGAATTCCTGCGGGATTGCACGAGCAAATACAATTTCCATTAGTACTCTTCCCGGACAGAAAGGAGATAAGCCTGATAGACTGGAAACTCCGAGATCGGGCATCATAGTATAATTAAATGAAGCGACGGGCGGGGGAGTGAGAAACGGGGGCGAGCGAAAGAGAAAATCGAAAAGGCATTATACACACAAAACCTAATACTGAGAGAGGATCGTTACATAAATTTTCACTTTCTTATTCCGAACATACAGGGGAATAGGTTACTTATTACTATTGTAAGATTGTTGAAACGTGTATACGAGGTGAGATCAATAATTATTATAAATATTTCAGTTAAACTCAATTCGTCTGCGTAACAGCATTTCTTTTTTACTCTCTTTAGATTTATAACATCCCCCTCGTACTACAATAAAAATCGAATCCTCCTCAATTTTGCCTCCCCCCCCCCTCTTCATCTCGAACATAAAAGATAGGTCTCGCGTTTACGTATGCATGAGTATTTCGGGGTGAGCAAATATCAACGCGAAATCAATTATGAATTCCCCATCAACAAGTTGGGCGAGACGACCTTGGGCGTTTGCCAAAATCTGCGAAATTCGGCAAAAGCAAAATTTACGGCGGCGTATTGCGAGCTTGAACTTTCATATTATTGATCACCACTGCAGCTGCAGGTGGCAACAGTATTCGTTGTGTTCGCTTCAAACTGCTGCAACAGTTGGACTTGGAAATTGATTAAATGTCTCGAAGGTATTGTAACGTGCTTGCTTTTTACTAACGATTTGATGCGAAAAAAAGTGCTCTTAACTTGGCACCAGTTGGTAATTATTTCGTTGCCTAATACTCCAGAAGACACTAGTCTCGTATTTACAAGTGTCGTATATACAAAGGTTGATTGATAAGTAAAATCTCTAGATTGGTAACATGTCTCGACATTTTTGATTTTAAACAATCGCGATGCCTAAAAAAAGACACTAGCAACAAAATGAATTGTAAAGGTTGTGTGATAAATAAAGCCTCAAGCGTCTCAAAGGAATTAACTGTAATTTGCTGCGGAGGAAAATAAAAAAAGTAAGACATTAGCATCAAAGCAACTGAAACTGACTCTAGGCCGGTATTACCAACATTTTCAAGAGACCTCTTCAATTTCATTCGCCTTCGGAATGTGACATTTTATGTAGGTTTGACAAAGTCAGTCACATTCTAATTACAAAAAAAACGATCGACTTCTCGACAAGATTTAAGGTTATTCTTCATCTAAAAACAAAAAGAAAAGAAATCGAAAACAAAAAGCGATCCATTTTTCAACAAATTTTGACGTTACTCTTTATCAACAGATGAAAATATTTAAAAAGAGAACTCGAAAACAAATGACGATCGACTTCCCACCAAATTTTGACATCATTTTTCATCAAAAGATAGAAGACGAGAGAAAGAAAAAGAAAACTGAAACATTGAAACCAAAAAAAGAAGGAGAAGAAGAAATTTTGACGTTATTCTTCATCGAAACACAAAAGAATTTTAAAAAGCAATTGAGAACAAAAGGCGGTCGACTTCATAACATTTCTGACGTTATTCTTCTTCAAGAGGTAGAAAACAAAAAAAAAAGAGCAACTGGAAACAAAACACGATCGACTTCCCAACGAATTTTAACGTTATGCTTTCTTCTTCAAAACAAAAAAAAAACAGCAACTGAAAACAAAAGACGATCGATTTGGCGACAAATTTCGACGTTATTTTTTTAAGGTAGGAAACAAAGGAATTCGAAAACAAAAGACGATCGATTTGCCAATAAATTTTGACGTTGTACTTCATCAACAGATAGAAAATAAGAAAATAAATAAATAAATCGAAAACGAAAGACGATCGACTTGCCAAACAAATTTTGATGTTATTCTTCATCAAATGATAGAAAATCAGAAAAAAATAGAGATCGAAAACAAAAGACGATCGATTACACAACAAATTTTAAGGTTATACCGAAAGGTAGAAAACAAAGAAAAATAAATCGTAAACAAAAGACAATCGATTTTTCAACAAATTATGACGTTACTCTTTGTCAAAAGATAAAAAAATGTAAAAAGAGAAAAAGAAACAAATGACGATCGACTTTCCACCAAATTTTGAGGTCATTTTTCATCAAAAGATAGAAAACGAGAAAAAAAAAAGACAAACAAAAGATCATCGATTTTCCAACAAGTTTTGAAGTTATTCTTCATCAAAACATTGAAAGCAAAGAAAAGACTATCAAAAACAAAAGACGATCGAATTTCCAAGAAGTTTTGACGTTATTATCGAAAAATTTTAAAAAATAAATTGAAAACAAAAGACGGTAGACTTCATTACAATTTCTAGCGTTATTCTTCTTCAAAAAGTAGAAAACAAAACAAAGAGCAACTGAAAACAAAAGACGATCGACTTCACAACGAATTTTAGTGTTATTCTTCTTCAAACCAAAAAAAAAGAGCAACTGAGAAGAAAAGACGATCGACTTCCCAACGAATTTTAACGTTATTCTTCTACAAAACAAAAAAGAGCAACTGAAAACAAAAGACGATCGACTTGCCGACAAATTTTAACGTTATTCTTCTTCAAAACAAAAAAAAGAGCAACTGAAAACAAAAGACGATCGACTTGCCGACGAATTTCGACGTTATTTTTCGTCAAAAGGTAGAAAACAAAAAAAAAAAGAATTCGAAATCAAAAGAAGATCGACTTGCTAATAAATTTTGATATACTTCATCAACAGGTAAATAGAAAACAAAAAAATAAGTAAATAAATCGAAAACAAAAGACGATCGACTTGCCAACAAATTTTAAGGTTATACCAAAAGATCGAAAACAGAAGAAAAGAAATCGTAAATAAAAGGCAATCGATTTTTCAATAAAATTTGACGTTATTCTTTATCAAAAGAAAAAATTTAAAGAAAGAAATTCAAAACAAAAGGCGATCGGCTTCTCAACAAATGTTGACGTTGTTTTTCATCAAAAGATAGAAAATGAAAAAAAAAGTAGAGATCGAAAACAAAAGACGATCGATTTTCCAACAAAACAAACCATTGAAAGAAAAAAAAAGAAAGATATCAAGAACAAAAGACGATCGATTTTGCAAGAAGTTTTGACATTATTCTTTATCGAAAGATAAAAAAGAAAATTTGAAGTTAATTGAAAACAAAAGTTGGTCAACTTCTGACGTTATTCTTCTTCAAAAGATAGAAAACGAAAGAAAAGAGAAACTGAAAACAAAAGACGGTCGACATGCCGACGAATTTCGACGTTAGTTTTCGTCAAAAGGTAGAAAACAAAAAAAACAAGGCAATAAATTTTGACGTTGCACTTCATCAACAGGTAGAAAACAAAAAAAGAAATAAATATATCGAAAACAAAAGACGATCGACTTGCCAACAAATTTTGACGTTATTCTTTATCAAAAGATAAAAAATTTAAAGAGAGAAATTGAAAACAAAATGCGATCGACTTCTCAACGAATTTTAATGTTATTTTTCATTAAAAAATAGAAAATGAGAAGAGAAAAAAATAGAGATCGAAAACAAAAGACGATCGACTTGCCGACGAATTTTGATGTTATTCTTCATAAAAAAAATAGAAAGCAAAAAAGCTTTTGAAGCATTAATTAAAAAAAAAATTAATGGAAACGATTCTCCAAAAACAAAGAAAACCAAAGACAATTGATTCTACAAAACTCACGAAAGTGTAAAAACAATAACAAACTTTGAGTGTGCGAAATAAACGACAACGCAAAGGCTGCTTTCAAAAACAAAAAAAAACAGTTTATTTCGTTCATTGATTTATTTTTGAGTAGATCATATTTATATTTTTAAGTTTCTTTCATTTTCTTCTTTGAAAGTTTAAAAAAAAGCAGAACTAAAATGCACTTTTCTTAATTTCTCGACAATCACTAAGTCGAGCGTCTCTTGTTTCTGTTTTTCGATTAATTCTTGTTTTAGATTTTCTTGTTGGTTTTTAATAAAAAATAGGCGAAGCTTTTCATCGTTGTTTACTTTTCTATTTTTGATTTTTTTATTTTGTAATGATTATTACCTTTTGTTATTATTTTTTCTTTGTAATTATTATTAAATTTAATGTTTTGTTTTTAGTTTTAATTTTGTTTCTTATTTGACGCTGTTGTGGCTATTGTTAACAATCTGCACTGAAATAATTATAATTATTAATAAAATGAGTCAATACTTGATAGTATTAATTAAAAGAAAAACGAAAGTAAACGAAAATCGATTACTTACTCATCAATCGACCCTCGTAGCATCAACAGTTCTTCTTCAAAAGTTTGAAAACACAAAGCCATCGAAACCTACTAGCTTTTTTAATTCATTTTATAAACTTCAAGAAATGATGAAAGCGAATACAACGAAACACTTCCAAAGAATGATCTAAGCATCTTTTTTAAGCAACGAAAGCAAGAACGTCAGAAAAAAGAAACAATAACTTAGAATTTCTTTTTCTCTATAAAAAAAATGTTGTTCTTTTTAATACAGCAAAAACCACCAAGTAAGTGTGGATTTACTTAATATGATTTTATGAAAAATTTCAAGTACCTAAAATCCACCTCGCCTTTTCGCATTCCTCCGCGCTTTGTCCTCAGTAATACACTATATTCTGAGAACTTAAGACTTAAGACTCACCTACCAACAATAAATTGCGGCATTTTCACGACACCGTGGAACTCGGGCTTTAGTAAGTAAAATATACTGCTCCTCGACTTAAATGTAATGAATACAAGCTTTCTCGTCTCCGAGATAACGGGTAAGAAGGTCGGCTATAAGAGGGGTCTTTTCATAAGCTTTATGAAGTACATGTATGTATATTTATCGACGAAAGTTACCAAGGTAGGTACTTGCTAGAAGTTTTTAATTTTGTGTACGCCTTTTGTCACAAGATGTTCCTCGAATGTATACAACATTTTGAGCTTTAAAGTTTAACGAGAACGTAGGTTTAGGTTTAGGTTTTGAACTGCAATATGGCACGATCAGGAAATATTTTAACGAAAGTTGATTAAAGCAAGCAAAATCAATTTGTTGACTAGAGCCAAAATCTAAGTCTTAGCTGCGCAAGTTTCACAATCCGTGCAATTATAACTTGTCACACTTTCAATGTCATCTACGTACAACTAAAAACGATAGTTTATCTAGAAGCTTATAACTATAAGAAGTTGCCGCTTCGGTAGCCTAATGGTTAACGTGCTGGGTCTACAAAATCAAAGGTCCAAGGTTCGAACCTTACGCGTGGTAAAAAAAATTAGAAATGTGAGAGCTTCATTAAAGTTCTCTAAATAACTGTGCCCAGGGACAAACTAGGTTAGGGCCACTTGCCAAGCTGAAATCTTGGTTAATCACTCAATGACTATGAAACATCAGATTATGTACATTCAACCATCGAGCTCGTCGATTGGTCAACACGTATTACCTACTAGACTCTCCATAGACAAAGAAGAATTGATATCTATGTAAGAGTGAGATAGATAGCAACGATCGGCTAAATAACTGTACCCAGTGACGAACTAGGTCTAGGGGCACTTGCCAAGCTGGAATCTTGGCTAATCACTCAATGATTATGAAACATCTGATTATGTACATTCAACTGTCGAGCTCGTCAATTGGTCAATACCTACTTATTACCTACTTAGACTCTCTATAGACAAAGAGGAATTGTTGTCTACGTAAGAGTGAGATAAATAGCAACGATCGGTTGATTTATCGACAACACTAGCCTCAGTATTAAAAGACCGTTAGAAAACATATACAAAAACGATCGATTGTTTAACAAATGAAGCAAAAACAAATGTTCGACGATTTGAATTTAAAAGAACCTTTCGTTTTCACTTTGGAGTTAAATCAAAAGCGATAACAAAAGATATTTCAACCAACTTTCGATTTTTCTTCATAAAAAGAGCAGGAATCGATCGTTATTTGTTGTCTTTTCTCTAATTGCAAAAAAAATTTGAGAAAAAAGAAAGCGATTTTTATACTTGCCGAACAGGTCTAATTACTTTATGACGTTAATTATTTTGTGACAGATGTCACTACAAAATGACAGAATCAACTGAAATAATTATTAATTTATTACACGAAATTAAGCCACGACTGGTTTAGTTAAAAAGTATTTTGAAATGAAATCGTCAGATTTGTCAGTAAACTGGTTATGTTGTCATTAAATTTGAACTCACCGGAAGGAAGGTGTCAGAACAAAAAATTACCACATCTAGTTGCAAAATCATTAAATTGGCAACATTTCGCCTTGACGTTGACCGACCCTTGAGCAGAGCTCATACTCCTGCTTGCGCAGCATTTTGTCGAGCAACCTTACTCAACACTGCTTGCGCAGCATTTTGTCGAGCAAACCTCCCATACACTTGTTGCGCAGCATTTTGTAAAGCAGTCATCCGTACTTCACGCACTCCATCGACGTCGTCGAAACCAGTTTTGAAGAGAAGAAGTAAGAAACGTCGCAGTCTCATTTTCCGGTATCACTTAATCCACTACCAGTGACACCGCCCTCCAAAATTCTAGGCGATAACCGGCAAGGAGAGCACACCGCCATATATTGTTAAATATATTGTTTTTATTGTTCATCTGTTTATTTCAAATATTTGTTATTCAAATTTTTAATTTATATTTGTTAAAGTTCACGTTGTGTCAATAAAACTACCTACTTCAAACAGTTCTCAAACGAGTGAATTATGAAATAAAAGAAAACAGTTATTTTAAGAGCGACGCATTCGATTAATTGCGATTAGTAGAACGTTTCAAGTTACAAAAATGTTATTTGTTAGACAATTGCAAGGTTCTGCAAACTCCAAAGTCAACATTTTATCTTGCACAAGGTATCAAGACGTTTTCATTTGTTTTTATTGACGAAATTTTGCATTCCTAGAACAACTTTGTTTTCCCCAATCATTGAAAGATTTTTTTTTGTTGCAGATTAATGGACAATTGGAGCTTCAAAATGGGAGCGCTGCACATCAAGAACTCTTGATAAAAGTTGCGATTTCTGTCCGTTTTCAAGTAAGTAATAATTTTTACGCCATTAATCACACTGTATTAAACATGGAAAGAAACATATTTTTGAAATCAATTTTTTTTGACTCCACCATACAGTTCATTTAGTTTGTAACTAATTTATGTTGTGGTCTAACGAAGCTGTTTCGATCAAAGAGAGAAATTTTCACTACTTTAATTTCCTATCAAAATACATCTGTGACTTCATTTAGTCAACTGTGACTTAAAATTAAAATGCCGCTTTGCCAAAATAGGAATACTTCTTAGGTAATATAACCTCAAAATGACTTCAAACGTCATTCAATGATAAAGTAGCCGACGAGGAGATGAAAGGATAAAGCCAAGTCAACGTCTGACCTTTCTTTTAAATTCAGAGTTCCTTAACGTTTCTGTTAAAATAAGAAAAAGACGATTCCTGAGGAAAATCCTTTATTATGACCCTTACAAACTATTGACAAAACCAGCTACTTCAAAAAGAGTAGAGCGGCACAAGAAAATTTCAAAGCTAACCAGATTCAAATCATTTTTGAAGCACATAGTACAAGTCACAATTTATATCATGCGTGTTAGTCATAGGAACAACAGGAAACGTAATTCCGCTCTACAGTATCTCACTAAAGATGCAGACAAAAAATTATACAAAACACGAAAAGATCAAAAAAAAAAAACAAAAGACAGTCGTTTATAAAGAAAATGAAGAGGAAAATAACTCACATAATAAAAGCCGAACGTTTTGAAAATAAAACAATTAAGATGAGAAAATAAATTTAAAAAAAAGCAAGTTTCAAGAACAAAAAGAAAAAAAGCAAGACATTAGCAACGAAAAGATCAAAATAACAAACAAAAGACAGTCGTCTATAAAAAGAAAATGAATATCAAAATCGACAGAAATAACAAAAGCCAATCGTTTTGAAAATAAGAGAATTAGAATGAGGAAGGTATATAAAAACAAAAAACGAATTTTAAGAGAAACGCTAAACAATAACGACGACGAAAAGAACAAAGAAAAAACCAACGAAAGTCGTATATAAAGAAAATGAATATCAACATCAACTGAGACAACAAAATACGATCAATTTAAAAATAAAACAAGAGAACAAAACAGTTAAGAAAGAAAATGAATAGCAAAATAACTCAAATAACTAAAGTTAATCGTTATGAAAATAAAACAACTAGAATGAGAAAAATAGATAAAAAGAAAAACCGAATTTCAAAAGTTGTGTTTTGTTTTCTTTCTTTTTCTCAGTTAAAAATGAATCGGTCGTCTTTTGGTTTTCATTATCGCTCCTTGGAAAATCTTTTTCTTTTTCCTCCTATTTTTGCTAATTTTTTTGAACAAGACAACTATTGTCTTTGTTTCTTTTTTACTTGCTTTCTTCAAAACATGATCAAAAATCATTTGTTTCTTAATTTTGACTTTCGTCTTCATAATCTTTTTTTTAACATTTCCACCCTTCGCCACAATCGTCTTTAGTTTTTTTCAATTTCTCCCGTAGATGAGAAACGACCGCTTTTTGATTTTCATCGTTGCTTTGTCATTAAAAATAAATACAAAGTATAAACATCAAAGAGAAGAAAGGTTAAAAACATTTGGAGAATTTCCTCGGAATACAAGAAACAATCGTATTTTCGATTGGTAGTCGCCTTTTGTTTTTGTTCTTTTTCGCGTTTAAAAAAAGTTGATCATTTTTCGTTTTTCATGAACGTTCCTTAAAAGTATTTTGCTTTCTGTTACACATTTTGTAATTTCTTTTTAACTTGGTCGATGTACTTTCTTCAAAAGATAATCATAGTTTTTCTTTGTTTGTTAATTTTTATTTGTTTCCTAGTCTTTTATAACTTTTCCAATCGTCTTCAATCGTCTTTTGTCTTTGCCATTTTCTCTTACAATCAAAAAGCCGATCACCTTTCGTTTTTCATCGTCGTTTTTCAACAATTGCAAATAAACACAAAATTTAAACACCAAAGAGGAGAAAAATGAAAGAAATTCGAAAAAACTCTGACAAAAAACAAAAGGCGAACACTAAGAAGGAGAAAAACAAAAGAAATTTGAAGAAACTATGACGGAAAACAAAATACGATAGTTTTTTCGTCTTTCGAAATCTTTTGCTTTTTTGGCTACTATGTTTCTATTTTTATTTATTTATTTATTTAATATCAATTGTCTTTGTTTTATTGACATACTTTCTTCAAAACACGATTAAATTTCATTTGTTTCTTAATTTTTATTTCTGTTTCTCTTTTTAATTTTTTTTTTTAACCCTACCATCTCCAATAGCTTTTTTGTTTCTTCCATTTTCTCCTACAGCCAAGAAGTCGATCGCCTTTTGTTTTTCATCATCGCTTTTTCGACAATTGCAGATAAATACAAAATATGAACACAAAAAAGGAGAAAAACAAAAGAAATTCGGAGAAACTATGACGGAAAACAAAAGACAATCGTATTTTTCGTCTGATAGTTGTCTTTTGTTTTTTGTTGCTACTAAAAAAAAATTAACAAAATATCAATTGTCTTTCTTTTCTCACATACTTTCTTCAAAAGACGATTGTATTTCTTTTTTTGTATTTTCTCCTATAGTCAGTCGTTAATATTAGAAATAAATACAAAATACATACAAACACCAAAGAGGAGAAAAACAAAGAGAAAAATTTTGGCGAAAGTCAGAAGGTGATCGTCTTTTGTTTTGTTTCATTTTCTCAGTTAAAAAGATGGGTTGTTTTTTGCTTTTCATGAACGCCCCTTTGAAAATCTTTTGCTATTCTTTTCTGTTAGTCGTTTACAAAGAAAATGAATATCAAAATCAACCGAAACAATAAAAGACGATCGTTTTGAAAACAAAACAGGAGAACAAAACGATTAAAGAAAAAACAAGAGAGAATCGTTTCTATAGGAAACGAATAGTAAAACAACTGAATTAACAAAAGGCGACCCATTTGAAAATTAAACGAGAGAACAAAACAAGGAAAAGCGAGAAAAAAGAAACAACATTTTAAGAACCAACATAAAACAATGCAAAACATTAACGACGACGAAAAGATCAAAGAAAAAAAAACAAAAGACAAACATTCATAAAGAAAATGAATAGCAAAACAACTGAAACAACAAAAGAAAAATAAAACCATTAAAATGAGGGAAAAAATTAAAATCAAAAAGCAAAAGATCAAAGAAACAACAACCGACGATCGTTTATAAAGAAAATGAATATCAGGCAAAAAATAAAATAGAATGCAAAACAAAACATTCGAAGCGACGATCAAAGAAAAGAAAACAAAAAACTGACGTTTATAAAGAAAATGAATAGCAAAACAACTGAAACAACAAAAGCCGATCGCTTCGAAAATAAAACGATTAAAATGAAGAAAATAAATAGAAACAAAAAGTGATTTCAAGAACGAAAAAAAAAAATGCAGTGACGAAAAGATCAAAGAAAAACAAACGACGATCGCTTAAAACGAAAACGAATATCAAAATCATGTGATATAACAAATGATGATCGTTTTGAAAATAAAACAAGGGAACAGATCAATTAAAGCCAGACAAGAAAATTAAAAAAAAAACATTAACGACGACGATCAAAGAAAATGAAGCATAAAGGAAATTTTAGCAAAACAACTGAATTAACAAAAGGCGATCGTTTCAAAAGTAAAGCAATTGAAACCAGAAATATAAAAAAAAACATAAAGGAAATTTCAAGAACGAAAAGAAAAAAAACGCAAAACATTAACGACGACGAAAAAACCAAAGAAGAAAAAACAAAAGGCAGTCGTTTAATAGCAAGACAATCAAACGCCATCGTCTTGAAAATAAAACAATTAAAATCAGGGAAAAAAATGAATTTCAGGAACAAAAAAGAAAAAGCAAGACATTAGCGATGAAAAGATCAAAGAATAAAACAAAATCAACTGAAATAACAAAAGACGATCGTTTTGAAAATAGAACAAGGGAAGCAACAGAAAACAAAAGCAGACATTAGCGACGACGATCAGAGAAAAAAGCGAGACAGGGAAACGAATATGAAAAATTAACAGAAATAACAAAAGTCGATCATTTTGAAAATAAAACAATTAAAATGACTAAAATAAATAAAAACAAAAAGCGAATTTCAAGAACGAGAAAAGAAACGCAAAGCATTGACGATGACGAAAATATCAAAGAAAAAGGAAACAAAAGAGAGTCGTTTATAAAAAAAAAAAAACAAAACAACTCAAATAACAAAAGCCGATCGTTTCGAAAATGAAACAATTACAATGAGGAAAATGAATAAAAACAAAAAACGAATTTAAAAAACGTAAAAAACGCAAAAAATTAACGACGACCAAAAAATCAAAGAAGAAAAAACAAAAAACAATCATTTATGAAGGAAAGGAACAGCAAAACAATTGAAGTAAGTAACCGGTTCGCAAATAAAACAAAATAATTGCAATGAATTAAATAAAATAAAACAAAAGCCAAAAGCGAAAATCAAGAACAAACAAAAAAAAGCAAAAATATTAACGATGAAAAAAAGGAAATAAATGACAATCGTATACAAAAAAAAATTGCAAAAAAAACCGCGATGTTTCGAAAATACTGTATCTCACCGAACATGTCAACAAACATCAATCTTCCTTTTCAGTTTTACAACTTGAAAAATATGAGTGATTCGTTGTTTGATACCATTTCAGAAATAACTCATTTACGGCAATGAGAAATAACTCATTTACCACTTAAGCTCTGCTTAACTTTAAGCACCACTTAGAATATGACTTACACAATGTTGTTTAACGTCAAATGTCACATTATGAATATCGCTTAAATTTAAACTCAGCTTAAGTACTTAATGAACCCAGAGAAGAATTTAAAAGCTCCCCAAAAAAAAAAAATAAAATAAAAAAACAGGTTTTCGATCGGCCTACTTACGCAAAACGACAAATTAGGCTTTCAGCCACCCCGCACTCGACGGCATAAATCTCCGCGAGCCGAGAGGGTGGCAAAACTTGACGTGCATTTTATATTAAAATGAATAAAACATATTCCTTTCTCCCAGAGGGCACGCATCGATGTTATAGATTTACAGGACCACTTAAGGTCCTGTTTCGTACTTTGTCCGGAGAGAGTTTTGCAAAAATAAAAATCGCTCGCTCTATAAATTGGCGAAATTTTGAATGGGGGAGGGAGGGGGGAATTTGCCTGCGCTCATGCATTTTTTATGAGCTCTCAGGGCTGATTTATCGTTGAGAATTTTATTGTCATTTAAGCTGATGTTTTGTGCGATCAATTTTTTTACGTTTTGCTCGCCTGAAAATTGAGTAATGGGCAATACATTATTCATAGATGTACTTGTACAATACAATGGATTGATTCGTGTAATTTAAAACTATAATCCAACACATATATTACTCGTGGAAGCAGGAAATTTATTACAAAAAATTTCAATTGTTTGAAATTCGTTTCAAGAATTAATATTGTTACGAAATTTCGTAAGGAGCTTGTGATTTGGTCTTGATTAGAAAAGAATGTGAATAGAATAATAATAAAATATCTTGTTTTAAGAACTGCTAAAAATAGCAAAGCAAGAAAAAAATAAATCGAGATGTTCCTAATGATGTGTCCTCCTCAGTAATTTATACGTGTTTTGATTCGGAACTTTCTGAAATCAAGAAACGAAAAAGCCCGAAATAATTACAAAGGCGAAAGCGCCCACAGTAAAGGGGCTGATGATTAACCTGGTGCGCCTTCTCTCCTCTCCTCTCAGAAATTCATATTCGTTTTCCCGTCTGGTTTTATTAATATCGCGTCGGAATTTCATCCAGCCACGTTTCCAACTATTTCCCGTTTTGCAGCCATGAACCTCATAAACATGGACGCGGAGAACCGCGTGGTGCTGAACGTCGGCGGAATCCGGCACGAGACCTACAAAGCCACGCTGAAGAAAATACCTGCCACACGCTTATCTCGCCTTACCGAAGCTCTCGCCAACTACGATCCCATTCTCAATGAATACTTCTTCGACAGACATCCCGGAGTTTTTGCTCAAGTACTTAACTACTACAGGTAAGCTCTACTTGTTTATTTTACTTACGGAAATTCTTTCGCTTTTTAAAATTAAACAATAAAGTATACATTCACAATGTAAAACAGACATTAAAATAGATCGTAGGAATCTCACGAGATGGCGCTGATGGCTTCGTGCGAAAACACTGCGCTAATTAAATAAAAAAAGAAATACGAGATGTCCGTTAATATGTTTGTGCAGAAATGTGTTAAAAGTCTTCAAATTTGGCGCCACTCTTCGAATTCAATTTGATATAGTTCGTGAATCTGTCACGAGATGGCGTCGGCGGTTTCATACAAAAGCATTCAGTAACTTAATTAAACAATGAAATGAAATCTCTGTGAGTAAGTTTCTGTAGAAATAAGTTACGTCTTTAAATTTAAAGTAGGTCGTGAAAATATCACGAGATGGCGCTGATGGTTTTACACGAAAACATTCGTCTCGAATTAATTTTAAGAAAGTCATACGAACTTGGCCGTCTGTACGTTAACGTAGTGCTGAAGGAACATTTTACGAAAAAAAAATGTACTTAAACTTCACTCTTTAAAATAAATTTTGAAAAGTTCATAGAAATTTCACGAGATGGCGCTGATGGCTTCACGCAAAAATTTACACTAAATTAGTCAAAATATGTTAGGTCTTTAAATTTGTTGCCATTCTTTAAAATCGATTTGAAGTAGCACGTGAATGTATCACGAATCGATTTGAAGTAGTTCGTGAATGTATCACGAGATGGCGTTGATGGTTTCACGTAAACGCATTCCCCCTAACTTGATTAATACGAAATAAACGAAATTCCTGTTAATGTTTCTGTAGAAATATGTTACTCCTTTTAAATTGGGAACCACTTTTAAATTTGGAGTACTTCGTGAATGTATCACGAGATGGCGTTGATGGTTTCACGTAAAAGCATCCCCCCTAACTTAATTAATACAAAATAAACGAAATTTCTGTTAATGTTTCTGTAGAAATATGTTACGTCTTTAAATTGGGCGATACTCTTCAAAACAAGTTTGATGTAGTTCGTGAATGTATCACGAGATGGCGTCGATGGCTTCACGTGAAAGCATTCCCTGTGTTAATTAAAAAAAAAAAACGAAATTCCTGTTCATATGTTTCCATAGAAATATGTTAAGTCTTTAAATTTGGTGTTACTCTTTCAAATAAATTTAAAGTAGATCGTAAAAACATCACGAGATGGCGCTGATGGTTTTACACGAAAACATTCATCTCGAATTTATTTTAAGAAAGTCATACGACCTTGGCCGTTTGTACGTTAACCTAGTACTGAAGAAATATTTTACGAAAAAAAAAGTACTTCACTCTTTAAAATAAATTTTAAAAAGTTCATAGAAATTTCACGAGATGGCGCTGATGGCTTCACGCAAAAACATACACTAAATTAGTCAAAGTATGTTCGTCTTTAAATTTGTTGCCATTCTTTAAAATCGATTTGAAGTAGTTCGTGAATATATCACGAGATGGCGTTGATGGTTTCACGTAAAAGCATTCCCCCTAACTTAATTAATACGAAATAAACGAAATTCCTGTTAATGTTTCTGTAGAAATATGTTACGTCGTTAAATTGGGTGACACCCTTCGAAACAAGTTTGATGTAGTTCGTGAATGTATCACGAGATGGCGTTGATGGCTTCACGTGAAAGCATTGCCTGTGTTAATTAAAAAAAACAAATTCCTGTTCATATGTTTCCGTAGAAATATGTTAAGTCTTTAAATTTGGTGTCACTCTTTCAAATAAATTTAAAGTAGATCGTGAAAATGTCACGAGATGGCGCTGATGGTTTTACACGAAAACATTCATCAAATTAATTTTTAGAAAGTTACACGAACTGGCCGTCTGTACATTAGCGTAGTGGTGAGGGAACATTTTACGAAAAAAAAATATATATATTTTAACATCTTTACAATAAATTTTAAAAAAAAATTTCATAAATCGTGAAAATCTCACGAGAAATATCTCTGTAGACAAGATTACAAATATGTTTGACGTTTCTTTCTAAACTTAATTTAAAATATGTCGTGAAAATATCACGAGATGGCGCTGTTTATTTCGCGTAAAAGCACTTGTGGAATTAAATTGAAAAAAAAACACGAAATGCCTCAGTTTGTATGTGCAGAAAAAATTTCTGAATGTTACATCTTTAAATTTGGTGTCACTTTTTAAAATAGATCGTAAATTTCTCACGAGATGGCACTGATGCCCACCCGCAAAAACACTAACCAAATTAAATTTAGGAAAACACGACGTGACTCTTTACAGTAGGTATTCTTGAGAAGGAAAAAATTGCAAATACGTTTCGCCTTCTTTAAATTTGACAAGTTCATAGTAAATATTGCTAAAAAAAAATACTAAAGCGCCATCTATCGGTTTGAGCCGGAACTATTGAATTTTTTCAAGTTTCCTATTTTACTGTATTGAACTGTTCTATAGATTTGAAGATGTCTACTTCATTCTTTATGTTTCGTTTGTTGCACTTTTTCCTTTTCATAATTGCGACAATTTGTAGTAATTACAGGTTTTTATTGCGCACCCTAAAGCGCCGTCTATCGGTTTGGGCAAGAACACCTTTGTTTTTCTCTTTTAATTTTCCTGCTCTTACTGCGATGAACGGGTTTCAAAATTTCTATTTTGAAACAGAAGCTTTGCATTTCGTTTGTAATTTTTTTTTCAAGACAACGGTTTATAACGATTATTGCTGAAAATTTGACTGAAATGTTTTTATGTTGTATAGTAATTGTATGTTAGAGCGCCATCTATCGGTTTAAGCCGAAATTATTTTATTTTTTATGAAAATCATGAAAACCTCACGAGGTGGCGCTGAGGACATCACTCAGAAATACTCAACAATTTAATTTTTTTTTAAGTTAAATATGTTTGTGTAGAAAGCAATGTTTTTATTTTTAAATTTGGTATCACTCATTAAAATTTCACTAGATGGCGTTCAAGGCTCATGTAAAGACGTTTACTATCAAATTTTATTGTAACTGAAGTAAATTTAAAATTAATCATAAAAATCACACTAGATGGTGCCAATGGCCTAACGATGGAAATAACCACAAAAATTGTCAAGATGGCGTTACATATCTCTTTAAGTTTAGCGTCAAGACTTAAATAATAAAATTACGATAAATTGTAAAAGCTACACCAGATGGCACTATCACTTGAAGCAGTAGTTTGGAAGATTAATGGCGCAATAAGCAGATGACCAATCAAAAGCGACTTTCCCTAATTATAAATGGATTTAGTTTCTTTGATTAGCCAGCTACTTATTTGACCATTAATCTTCCAAAGTCCCACTACTTGTGTCTTTATTCTCTCCATAACGGACTCTACAGAAAAGCATTTCTCAAAGTAAAAATTGAAAGTTTTTTATCACAAGAAAAAAAAAAAGAAAAAACAAAACAAGAAAAGACAACACAAAATAAGAACGATAAATGGTAAGGCATTTTGTTTTCGTATCGCCCGTTAAATAAATAAAATAAATTTAAGCTAGGTCATAAAAAGTATACTAGATGGCGCTGGTAGCGCAGGCGAAAATAAAAAGAAAAACATACCAAAATAAATAAAAAAAAAAACTCAACGAAATGTTAGGTAGCGTCTTACTGAAATAAAATTGCAGAGATGGCGTTACGTCTCTCTTTTATCATCCCTTAAAGTGATTATAAAAAGAGATCGTAAAAATTACACCAGATGGCACTGACGACCCACGTGAGGATATTTTATTCATGAACCTGCTCTAACTGAAATTGCATATTTGGTTTTACGTCTCTCTTTAACGTTGAGTAACTTTAAATTTTAAATTAATCATTAAAATATCTTAAGAATCGCACTAGATGGCGCTGATGGCTTTACGCTAAAACACGCCCTTCCCCACACCACTGCTAAGCGCACTTGAATTCTACTGATTTTATTGGTGGCGAATAATTTTTTATTTTTTAGATTTAACGATGTTTCGTGTAAATCGGAGTCGACAGTCTTTTGTTTTTGCTTTTTGCCAGTTTACATGGAATTGCGTTGTATTGAAATTGAGCAAATTCTGTTAGAGTTCACTTTGAAGCTATCGTCTAGTTTTTTTTTTTTATTAATTACGTAAACAAAACATATACAGCGTGCGGCATTTAACCAAGTTTCTTCGATAACGCTGTTTCTATTCTAACACTCTAACATCAATTTCATCTCTAGGAAAATTTGTAATAATGCCTTTCGATGCGGTTTGCACTAGAGGTTTAAATCATATTTTTAAAACTCAAAACTTAGGATTAGCTTTTTCCACTAACCATACCATAAAGAATTTATTGGGAAACCCGAAAGATAAAGTTGAAGTAGAGCAGAAATCTGGAATTTATGAAATTGAGTGTAATGAATGTGCTAATAAATATATTGGTCAAACAAAAAGAAATATATTAACACGCTTTAAGGAACATTTAAGTCACTATCGGTATAATAGGTTTGAGAAATCAAGTGTTGCCCAACATATTTACAATACTGGACACAGTATTATTCAGGATAATTTAAATCTCATTAAGGAGGTATCAAATAACAGGGAATTAAATGCTTACGAAAGTATTTTTATTCGAAAAAATAAAAATTATTCAATTAATTCAGTTAATGGATCAATACCTAGTTCCGTATTATTTGATTTACTCTAATTTGAGATTAATTTTTTAATTAAAATTAAATTAAAAATACTAAAAATTATTAATACGGAGATTTGCATTATATTCTTGTTGTAGTACTTTATTTGTTTACCTGTCAAAGCAGATGTTCAAAGTGGGGCCGTTGTTATCCTTATTTTATACAATTCGTACTGAATAATTTACTTCAGAGTGCGTTAACAGAGTTAACTCAAAGTTCGAACTTCATACATCAGCGTTCATACATCATCAAAGTTAAAAGAGTCAACCCTATTCGTTGCGTGTATATTGCGAAGTTAAAATTGCTCTCCTCAACTTCAACTTTATGCCAAATTTACACGTGTTGTAGTAGCTAAAGCAAGTTACTAAATTTGGTTACTGTTTATTTTTTTTGGCGGAACAATTGTCAGTCACCCTGTACTGATTTATCTATAGCACTTTGATGGAAATTAATTTTGCTGAAATAAAGCTTACAAGCAAGGTGCTTTTGATTAATTATTTTTGTCATGTTTCAACCCCGAAGCAATTCATTTTTAATTATAACTATTTAAATAATTGCAGACAATTGAACGCCTCTCTGATTGGCGCATTGCACAATCTGCACAACGGGCAGCGACTGGCCTGGGGCGTTCAAAAAAATTCGAATGACGTCAATAAACAAAACACGTATTTACAAATTTCTCAGTACTATAAGCGGCGTTCAAAAAATGTGAATAATTTCAATAAACAAAAGAGGTATTATATACGAGAGCACCTCATAAAGTCCTCAGCACATTTCTAAAACGAAATTTAAATATTTTTGATTTCTGTTGCAACTTTATTTAAAAAAAATTGACGTTTGCTATACAATCGATCTTCTCTTGTTTGTTTCTTTTTCGTTCTTGCGCTTTGGTTTCAATTAAAAAAAGGAAGAAATATAAATCGCGATCGACTTTCTCTAAAAAAAGTTAAGGTTACGTGTAGAATCTAGACATTTGTTATAAAATCGCTCGTCTTTGCTTTTTTTTTCTCTCTATGACTTACGACGAAAAAAGAAAAAAGCCTAACGCGATCGTCTTTCTCTCTACATATAAAAAAAAACTGAAGTTGGTTACAAAAAACGGTATCTTTCGTCGCTTCTGCTTTTAACTAAAAAAAAAAAAAAACTACAGAAACAAAAGGCGATTTTCTTTAAAAATAATTCGCATTTGTTTTACGATCGATCGTCTTTTGTTTTACTTCTGGCGAAAAACGAATAAATAAAAAAAACACGATCGACTTCCTCCAGAAAAAAAAAAAAATTAAGAATCGATTGTCTTTTGTTTTTTTTTTGTTTTCTTTTGAAAATTAGATGGAAAAAAATTGGCGTTTGTTTTAAAGTCGCTGGCAATTGTTTTTCTCACTCTCTCTCTCGCGCGCGCGCTCTCTTTCTCGCTCTCTTTTATGAAAAAAGAAAAACACGAAACTAAAAAAAACTCAAATTTGTTACAATAGATCGTCTTTTGTTGTTTTTGCTTTCAATCAAAAAAACATAAGACAGAAACAAAATAAGGTTTTCCTTTTAAAAAAAATTCAAATTTGTTTAGAATCGATCGCCTTTTGTTTTACTTTAGATGAAGAGGGAACAAATAATAAAAAAAAACACGATCGACTTTCTCAAAAAAAAGTAAGAATCGATCGTCTTTTGTTTTTTCGTTTTCTTTTGAAAGTGAGATGAAAAAATTGACATTCGTTCTAAAATCGCTGGCAGTTATTTCTCTCTCTCTCTCTTTTGTTTTTTTTTATTTTCTTTTGAAAATTAGATGGAAAAAAATTGGCATTCGTTTTAAAATCGCTGGCAATTGTTTCTCTCTCTCTCTCTTTTATGAAAAAAGAATAACATGAAACTAAAAAAAACTCAAATTTGTTACAATAGATCGTCTTTTGTTGTTTTTGCTTTCAATCAAAAAAACATAAAAAAAAAACAAAATAAGGTTTTCCTTTTAAAAAAAATTCAAATTTATTTAGAATCGATTGCCTTTTGTTTTACTTTAGATGAAGAGGGAACAAATAATAACAAAAAACACGATCGACTTTCTCAAAAAAAAGCAAGAATCGATTGTCTTTTGTTTTCTTTTGAAAATGAGATGGAAAAAATCACTCGCAATTTGTTTCTCTCTCTCTCTCTCTTTTGGAGGAAAATTAAAAAAAATTCGAAACACTAAAAAAAAACTCAAATTTGTTACAATCGATCGTCTTTTGTTGTTTCTGCCTTCAATCAAAAAAACAGACGATTAAATTAAATTCTTCACCGAGGTGGCGCACAACTTTACAAAACTTTTGTTGAAATTGAAAAGAAAGAAAGAAAGAAAGAAAGAAAAGAGTGGTTGAAGAAAAAACAATAAATTTGAGAAAATAAAATGGACTAAAGAAACAAATGAAGAACCGATGATTTTCCGGCACGTCTTCGATGTGCGAAGATAAATCGTCGACGTTCTCTTGTTTTCCGTTACATTCATTCAGAATGAAAAGAAGAATCTTTACAAAACTGAAAATAGCGCTGTGACGTTTCATCGTCGATGTTCGATTGTTTTCGAGCGTCAATATATCGAATGCGACGAATGAATCGAAGGGAAAACAGAAGAAGATCGACGATTTATCTTCGCACGTTGCAGAGACGTCACTCTTCATTTATTTCCCCTCTCCATTTTATTTTCTCGATTTTATTGTTTTTCGTTGAACCACTCTTTTCTTTCTTTCTTTTTATTTTAAGTTTTGTAAAGATTCTTCTTTTCATTCTGAATGAATATAACGGAAAACAAGAGAACGTCGACAATTTATCTTCGTATATCGAAGACGTGCCGGAAAATCGTCAATTCTTCATTTGTTTCTTTAGTCCATTTTATTTTCTTCGACCACTCTTTTCTTTCTTTCTTTTCAATTTTACCAAACGTTTTCATAGAGTTTCTTCTTTTGCTTTGTTCTTTTCGCGCTCGGAAAAAATCCATCTTCTTTTGTTTGTTCTGAATAAATATAATGACAAACAAAAGAATGTTGACGATTTATCTTCGTATATTGAAGACATTCCGGAAAATCGCTCTTCTTTTGTTTCGTTTTTCTCGCATTTTGCGAAAAAATCGTCGATCTTCTTTTGTTTGTTGCCGCTCAGCTCATCCTGAATGAATGTAACGAAAAACAAAAGAACGTCGATGATTTATCTTCGTATATTGAAGACATGCCGGAAAATCGTTCTTCTTTCGTTTCGTTTTTTTCGCACTCTGCGAAAAAGTCGTCGATCTTCTTTTGTTTGTTGTCGTTCAGCTCATTCTGAATAAATATAATCGGAAAACAAAAGAACGTCGACGATTTGTCATCTTATATTGAAGATGTTCCGGAAAATCTTCGGTTTTTCATTTGTTTCTTCAGTCCCTTTTATTTTCTCAAATTTCGGGTAGTCTTTTGATGCTCCCAAACCGGAAGTAGGAGAAAAAGTTCCGGTCTTCTTTTGTTTTTTTTTTTAAAATTTATGGCGTGCATGTCGAATCACGAATCAAATAACAGACGGAGATAAATGTTCGCCCTGTTTTCTACATTTTCTTTAAATTTACACCGAATAGGTGAAGAATGAAGAATTCATCTTCTGCAAGCCACACACAAATTAGGCCTAAAATTATGGCGGCAGTTTCCACATCAATAAAGCACCCCTTTTCTCCCCGCGGAAAAAAAAAACGTTTTCTGATTGCAGGCAGCGTGGCGCTGATTGCCATCGGCTTAATCATACCGCGCTGAAACAAATGACGGTCATTAATAAATCTCCGCCGCCCGCCGGCAAGTTTTATAAACATAACGTTCCCTTAACGATGGAATTCCGTGTGCTTCTTGAGGAGACATTTGAATTACAGATGAAAAATATACCGGGCAATCAAAAACGAAACTCCTCTAATTTAACATCAATCGAAATTTAAATTAAAATTGTCAAAAAAGGATTGTCAAGATGGCGTTGTAGTTCTCTTTAAGTTTAATGTCAACACTTAAAAAAATGAATTAATAGATTGTAAAAGTTACACCTGATGGCGCTGTTATTTACCCGAAAATAAAATAAATTTAAAAAGGTGCAACAATGTCGTCTGCGTATAGTTTGCCATGAATATAATAGAACAAGAGGTAGAGAAAAGACGAGAAGAAGAATATCATTCCTTAGAAGAGTATCACCTCTTAGAATAAATTTTAGGCTTACGCCAGATGGCGTTGATGACTTACGCGAAAATATTTACCAAAATAACCCAGAAAGATTCGTCGTAAAACTCAAAGAACAAAAATGTACCGGGTGATCAAAACGAAATTCAAATTTAAAAAAATTCCCATTTAAACATAACCGAAGTTAATCGCGCTGGATTAGGGTAGAACAAGGCGGTGTTAATTAAGTTAGAGGAGAACTTGATAAGCTATCGAGCTAGTTACGTCGGCGACATCAAATATTTACGCTGCTTAAGTCCGTTTTGTTACAGGACAGGTAAATTGCATTATCCCTCGGACGTGTGTGGCCCGCTGTTCGAGGAGGAGCTCGAGTTCTGGGGATTAGATGCAAATCAAGTGGAACCCTGCTGTTGGATGACGTATACACAGGTAAATTTATAAATAAACAAAATCTCCTATGTTTGACTTTGACTTTAATAATTTTATTATGGAATTATGTATAATGCGATCCAATAAAAAGAGTAATCCTAGGAACAAAACGCAGCATTCCGTTCCTTAATTCTTTTAAATTTGACAAGTGACAGTGACAATTGATATCTACGAATGATTGGGAAAGTGTTTCCTAAAATAGGATTCTAAAGGAAACGCTTTGATTTGTTTTGACATTTTCTCGTGTTATTGTACGTTAGTTTGACATTTGTCAAATACAAGTAGCACTGTAATTTATTGTGACATGTTCTCGTGTTAGGGTGTGTCAGTTTGATATTTGTTAAATAAAAGAAAAGCTTTGACATTTTTCCCGAGTTAACGTACGTCAGTTTGACATTTGTCAGATAAAAGAAGCGTTCTGATATGTTTCCTTTTCATATTTTGTATTTGTATTTAAATTTTTGGAAAAATTTTAAAATCTTTTAGGGTTTTCACAAAAAAAAAAACAAAAGCGAATCGCAAAGTGAAGAAAAAACTACAATTTGTGTTTGTTTAAACACTATACACATATTGTTGCAACAAATTTTTAAATTAACAAAAACCGAAAAAATTGACACTGCAAAAAAAATTTCTTCAATCGACAGGAACGGATGGCAAATCGATCATGCAAAAAAAAATGAAATCAACGAAAACAAATGACAATCGACCATAAAAAATACGACAAAAACAAATGGGCCAAATTTTTTTAATTGACAAAAACAGAAAACGTTCCACAGTGCAAGAAAACAAAGTCGGCGAAAACAAATGACACTGCTCAGTAAAAAAAAAAATCAACACGAAAAATTTTTTAATTGACAAAAAACAAAACATTTCACATCACTAATATTTTTTTTATCGATAGAAACAGGTGACAATGAAAAAAAATTGAAAACAACAAAAACAAATGACAATCGACAGTGATAAGAAAAAATTGACATCGACAAAAACAAAAGACAATTTACAGTGAAAAAGATTTTGAAATCAAACGAAAACAAATGATAATAGACAACGCGAAAAATTTTTAAATTGATAAATACAGAAAAAAAATTCACAGTGCAATTTTTGTTTTAATCGATGGAAACAGGTGATAGACGATAATGCTATCGGTATAAAGAAATAAAATCGACAAAAACAAATAACGATCGACAATAAACAAAACGACAAAAACAAATGACAATTAAAGCTAAATATTTTTAATTGACAAAAACAGAAAACATTCCACGGTACAAAACAATTAAATCGACAGGAATAGATGATGATCGATAATGCAAAAACAAATGACAATCGACAGTGAGAAAGAAATTTAAAGTAGACGAAAACAAATTATACGCAACAGTAAAAAGAAAACATAAAAATAATCGACAATTAGTGTGAAAATTTTTCGATTGACAAAAACAGAAAACATTCCATAGCGCAAACATTTTTTTTATCGCGGGAACAAATGACAATCGATAAAATTAAAAACATCAAAAACAAATGACAATCGACGGTGAAAAGAAATTTTGAAATCAGCGAAAACGAATGACATGGGACAGTGAAGAAAAAAAAGAAAGAACGACAAGAGAAAATGACAATTAATGCTAAAAAATTTTTAATTAACGAAAAATAATGCATTTCACATCACTACTTTTTTTTGGATCGACAGAAACAAGTGACAATCGATAATAAAAAAAAATTGAAAACTCCAAAACCAAAAGACAATCGACAATGATGAGAAAAAATTAACATCGACAAAAACAAAAAACAATTTACAGTGAAAAAAAAAAATTGAAATCACACGAAAACAAATGATAATCGACAATGCGAATAATTTTTAAACTGACAAAAACAGAAAACAATTCACCAGTGCAATTTTTTTTTTTGATCGACGGAAACAGATGACAAACGATAATGCAAAAACAATTGAGAACTACGAAAATGAATGACAATCGATGGTAAAATAAATAAAATCGACAAAAACAAATGACAATCGACAGCAATTTTTTTTTAATCGACAGTGAAAGAAAAAACGACAAAAAATGACAATTAGAGTGAATTTTTTTTTTAATTGACAAAAATAGGAAACATTCCACAGTGCAAAACAATTAGATCAACAGGAATAGATGACAATCGAGAATGCAAAAACAAATGACTATCGACAGTGAGAAGAAATTTTAAAATCGGCGAAAACAAATGACACGCGACAGTGAAAAAACACCACAAAAACAATCGACAACCAGTGCGAAAATTTTTCGATTGACGCAAACAGAAAACATTCCGTAATGCAAACATTTTTTTATCGACGGGAACAAATGACAATCGATAATGCAAAAAAAATGAAAACTGCATAAACAAACGACAATCGACAGTGAGAGAAAAAATTGAAAACAAAAAAAAACGATTGACAGTTAACACTGAAAAGAAATTTTGAAATCGGCGAAAACAACTGACACGGGACAGTAAAAAAAAAGAATGACAAGAGAAAATCACCATTAATGAGAAAAATGTTTTAATTGAAAACAAAGGACAATCGACAGTAAGAAAAAAACAACAAAAACAAATGAAAAAGTGATTTTTTTTTGACAAAAGCAGAATAAAATCCATAGTGCAAACAATTAAATCGACAAGAATAGATGACAATCGATAATTTAAAAAAAAATCGACAATCGACAATCGACAGTGAAAGAGAAAATTGAAAACGACTAAAACAAATGACAATTGCCAGTGACAAGAAATTTTGAAACTGACGAAAACAAATGACACGCGACAATTAAGAAAAACACGACCAAAACAAATGACAATCGATGCGAAAAAAAATTTTATTGACAAAAACCACAAAACATTCCACAGTGCTATATTTTTTTTTTAATCGACAGAAATAGGTGACAATCGAAAATGCAAAAAAAAATAAAACTGCAAAAACAAGCGACAATCGACAGTGAAAAGAAATTTTGAAATCAAGCGAAAACAAACGATAATCGACAATGCGAATAACTTTTAAACAGACAAAAACAGAAAACAATTCACAGTGCAAGATGCAAGAAAAATTGAGAACTACGAAAATGAAAGACAAACGATAGTAAAAAAATAAAGTCGACAAAAACAAATGACAATCGACATCAAAATTGCTTTTTTTTTAAATCGACGAAAACAAATGACAGTGAAAGAAAGAACGACGAAACAAATGACGGCGAGAAATTTTTTTCTTTGATAAAAACAGAAAAGATTTCACAGTGCCAACAATTAAATCGACAAGAATGAATAGATGACAATCGATAATGTAACTGAAAATTGTAAAAACAAATGATAATCGACAGTGAAACAAAAAATTGAAAACGACAAAAACAAATGACAATCGACAGTGAGAAGAAATTTTGAAATCGGCGAAAACAAATGACACGGGACAGTGAAAAAAGAAAGAACGACGAGAGAAAATGACAATTAACGCGAAAAATTTTTTAACTGACAAAAAACAAAACATTTCACATCACTAATATATTTTTTTTAATCGACAGAAACAAGTGACAATCGATATTGAAAAAAAAAATTGAAAACTCCAAAAAGAAATGACAAACGACAGTGACAGAAAAAAATTGAAAACGACAAAAAAGAATGACAATCGATGCGAAAAATTTTTATCTTTTCAAAAGCAAAAAAAAATCCACCAAAATAAAAAACTATTTAGCTTCCAAATGATTAATCAATTAATTTTAAAAAAAGTGCGGTAGGTGGCGCTGTTCGATATCTCATACAAATATAATTACATAATGTCTTCCTTCACTGACGTAAAGTGACATTTTCTTGTAGATTTTTCGCTTGTGGAGAATAGTTAATGAACCACCCCCATAACAGCAAACAAAAAAAAACGATTTTTGAGTAGAATTTAATAGATTAATAAATTTAAAAATAAACAAATAAAAAGAACGACGAGAAAGCAAAGAAGAACAAATTGATAGAATTTTGAAAAACTAAAAAATAAAAATAAAAATAAAATTAATAAATAAAAACAAAAGGCACAGCAAAACAGAATTCAGTAGGGATCCAGAAAATATTGCCAAAAAACAAACAATATGTTTAACTCCTCTTAGCAACTACCAACTACTTTTGGGAAAAAATTATATGAAGAGGAGTCTTTATTTTTTTATATTCTCCTCGTTGCGGAGACAATTTTGAATCACCCTGTATAATAATTATTCCGTACTTTGCAGCTCATTGTAAGTGTAACTAAAAAAAGTTTGATTTTGATTGACGGTATGAGGACATTGTAAAAATAAATTCGGAGATGCAAGTAGAAAAAGTAAAACTCAATTCTATTTTGATTCTTGCCTTAGAAAGCAGTTCTAAATTTCTTCTTCCTAATTTATATTGATATTTGAATACACACGATAATTTAAAAAAAGTTTTTTATTAATTTGTAATTGTTTTATATGAATACGCACACTTTATAATAGAATGAAAATTACGTAAGCAAAAGACCGTAATCTCGTCAATACTGAAAAGTACATGTATCGGCTGGCGATGAGAGTCCCGACTCAAACCGAAAATCTAACAAAACAAAGGAATTGCGACTAGCATTTGGGGAAAGAGAAACGTTAATAAGATGGTATCAACACTATGAAGAATCGATACTCTTAAGAGAGTATAATTGGTGGATGCGCCGGGTGTACTAACCGACGATAAAACGAAGGTCCAAACGGAAGTTAATTCGTGTCTAACCGGGTTTAGTTGGCACGTCGCTATTGCTAATCTTCATCTAGGAACTTAATTGTCCAATTAGGGGTGTTTTACCCCGAAGCGAGCACTTCGCTGATGGAAGTCTCGCGCGGCTGTGGAGACGCCGAATCTCGCAATTAACAACGGCGTGTGGAAATTACATTTTTCTGGCAATTACAATTGGAAGGCGTCGGAAAACGGCACATGCGCTTAATGCCCTAAAGCCCTAATCAATCTCCGACTTCACTATTACGTCCACAGGAGCTCATCTTGTTCGGCAAATTAATCGCGTTTCTGACGTTTATTAAGTCGCACTTGTTGCGAGACGCGTCACGTCGCTTTATTGAAAGTCATTTCGTTGAAAAATTTGTTTTGCCTTATTCTCTCTCGCTTCGCGAAAACACAATGCGAGGCAAATTGGGAGAGTTTGGAAGTTCCGCAACTATAACTTTATTGAATGAGGCAAAATTAGTTTCGGTGTTCGCCGCACCGCACCGCAGTGTTTTCTTTTAATTTATTTAGTTTAGGTTTTTATGTTTTAATTAAATTATCGCTTTCCCTCTTTGTGTTAGGCAATGTAATAGAACGCGATCGTATAAACTCATCGTGAATTTAAATCCTTAATAGTACTCAACAAATGTCAAAGTGATGCAGTGTAGCCAATTCTGAGGATATTTCTCCTTTTTTTTGGGGGGGGACTTTAAGCCCCTCGAGAAAAAAAAAAGAAATTAGGGAAATTTATTTAAAGATAAGATAAAGAATAAAGTAGTAAGTTTAATTACTGTTCTAAATAGACCAAAGATATCCAAGAAATTTAGTAGCAGCGACATCTACCAGAGAAAATTAACAGCATCGTAGAAATTCGTTGGTGTCAGGCAGTGTTGCCAAACCGAGGGAATTTTTCATTTTTAGAAATCGCTTGGTGGCACGTGGGGAAAAGGAAATTGTTAATTCACTTGAGGGAATTTTATGAATAATTATTAATAAATATTTCTTGATATTTTTAATTGAAAGTACTTTTGGTAATTTTAATAACAATTGATTTATCGTTTGCACTTTTATTTCTTCTATTAAAATGAAAGCGAATTTTGGTAATAAAGAGAGAATTTTTCACAAATCGTAGGGATGTGTGGACTCGAGAGGTTGGCAACACTGAACTGACGTACACCAACATAAGAAAAAGCCAAAAAGCTTCTTTTATTTTGACAAATGTCAAAATGACTCGGCGTTGCTAGCTCTGAGGATATTTCTCCCTTCTTGGGGAATTTTAAGCTCCTTTTCTCGTTCTACCGTCATTTATTTTATGTGTTCTGCTTGTTTTTTGCACGTTTGGTTTATGTCAGTTTGCTGACTTTCTTGAACAAGGAATGCTAAAACAAATTATGTCGATTGTCATTTGTTTCAGATGAAGCTTTTACACTTTTCGTGTTGTGTCCGACGTTTTCCGTCGCAATTTACGCATTTTGTTTCGCGGGCGATCGTGTCCAAGTAAATAAATATTTGATAAAGGAAATTATTGGGAAATTGTTTTCTTTCTTCTTTCTTTATGAGACCTCAATTGTTCATTTGTTTTTCTGCATCGGCTTCTTCATCAGATTGCGAAAATTGAACAGTGATATTGAAAGTACGGTAATAAAGGTTAAACAAAAACTCAAATTGACAACCAAATAAATAAAATGCATTTTTGTTTTTCACGGCCTACTTTTATCTGCTTCTACATATTTTCGATTATTTATTCGTTTTTTTTTTTTTTATATTTCATTTATCATTTTGCTTTTACTTTTTGCTTATCATTTTTAGCTTTTTGTTTTTCGTTTGTTGCTTTTTTTCAATTTTTGATTTGCTTTTATTTTACTTTTCTTTTTAATTTGGCTTTTATTTTTCATTTGTTTTCTCTACGCCTTTTGTTTTTAATTTAATTTATTTTCAATTTTTTCTTTGTTTTTTTGGTTCTTTCTTTTACCAAGTGTTTAGCTTTTCGTTTTTGTTTTTGTTCCTCCATATTTATTTGCTTTTCTTTTTTTTTCTTTTCTTTGCTTATTTATTAAGAAAAATAAAAGCAAATCAAAAATGGAAAAAAGAAACAAACGAAAAACAAAAAGCTAAAAATGATAAGCAAAAAGTAAAAACAAAATGATAAATGAAATTTAAAAAAAAAACGAATAAATAATCGAAAATATCTAGAAGCAAATGAAGACCACGAAACTAGTGACAGAAGCAAATTGAAGATAAAAAAAAAAAACAAAACAAAAACCAAAAGGCAAATAAAAAAGACAAATGATGAACAGTAAGAGAAATAAAATAATTGGAAAATAAAAGCAAGTAGTAAAAAATGAACGAGAAAAACCAATTAAAAACAAAAGGCAAATGAAAATGAGAAAAATAAAAGCAAATATAAAATCTTAAATTGTGAGAAAACAAAACGCTAAAAAGCAAAAAGCTAAAAAGTAAATGGAAATTGATCGTCTTTTGTTTTCGATTTATTTTTGTAATCTACCTCTTGATGAAAAATAACGTCAGAATTTGTTGGGAAATCGATCGTCTTTTGTTTTCAATTTTTTTTTTTTTTCATTTTTTATCTTTTGATGAAGAACGGCTTCAAAACTTGTTGGAAAATCGGTGGTCTTTTGTTCTCGATTTTTTTTCTCGTTTTCTGTCTTTAAAATGATGTCGAAATTTGGGAAATGGGAAGTCGATCGTCATTTGTTTTCGATTTCTCTTTTTAAATTTTTTATCTTTTGAAGAAGAATAACATCAAAACTTGTTAGAAAATCGATCGCCTTTTGTTTTCGATTTCTTTTTTTTATAAAAAATAAAATCAGCATTTGTTGGGAAGTCGATGGTCTTTTGTTTCCAATTTCTTTTTTCTTCCTCATTTTCTACCTTTTGATGGAAAATGACGTCGAAATTTGGTAGGAAGTCGATCGTCATTTAAGACCGTTTTCCGTCGCAATTTACGCATTTTGTTTCGTGGGCGATTTCGTTTAATTCATCGATTTGTTTTTGTTTCGCATCAACAACGCCTTTGTTTTTTTTTTTCTTGGTTTCTTTGTTTCGATTATAACTTGTTATTTCAATATTTTGTGCGCTCTCGATTATCATTGATTTTATTTTTCACTGCCGTTTGTCATTCGTTTTCGTAGTTTTCAATTCTTCTAACATTATTGATCGTCACCTGTTTCTGTCTATTAAAAAAAATGCTCTGTTCTCTATTTTTATCAATTTAATTGTCAATTGTCGATTATCATTTATTTTCGGGAAGTTTTGCTTGTTTTTGTCGATTTCATTTTTTTTATCACTGTCATTTGTCATTCGTTTCGAAGTTTTCAATTTTTTGTGCATTATCGATCGTCACTCGTTTCTGTCGAAACGAATTATGTCGATAGTCATTTGTTTCAGATGAAGCTTTTACACTTTTCGTGTTGTGTCCGACATTTAAGACCGTTTTCCGTCGCAATTTACGCATTTTGTTTCGTGGGCGATCGTCACTTATTTCGTTTAATTTATCGATTTGTTTTTGTTTCGCATTAACAACGCCTCTGTTTTTTTTTCTTGGTTTCTTTATTTCGATTATAACTTGTTTTTGTTTATTTCAATATTTTGTACGCTCTCGACTGTCATTTGTTTTTATTTTTCACCGCCGTTTGTCATTCGTTTTCGTAGTTTTCAATTTTTTGTGCATTATCGATCGTCACTCGTTTCTGTCGAACTATAGAAAAGAGCTTCCGGTGGATTGTTTTCTGATTTCTGATTTTTTAAATTTATAAAATTTTTGCACTATCAGTTGTCTTTTTCGTCGATTTCATTGTTTTTTTTTTTTCTTTTTCACTGACGGTTGTCATTTGTTTTTGTCGTTTTCAATTTTTTCTTGCAGTTCTCATTTTTTTGACATTTGTCACCTGTTTCTGTCGCTAAAACAATTTGCACCGTTGATTGTTTTCTCTTTTTGTCAATTTAAGAATTTTCCCCTGTGTCGATATCACTTGTTTTCGTTCATTTCATATTTTTTTTTTCGCCGTCGATTATCGTTTGTTTTTGTCGATTAAAAATTTTTTTTGCTGTCATTTGTCATTCGTCAATTACCCGTTTGTTTCAAATTGTTCCATTTTCAATTTATAAATCTACTGAATTGATTGTCTTTTGTTTTTATTTTCTTCTTTTTATTATTATTGCCACGTTTTTTTTTTAAATTTTGTTCATTTACTGCATTGATTGATTACGAGGTGTGTGAGAAAAGTAATGAGACTGATTTTTTATCTACCAAAGTTTTATTTTTTTTTTAAACAACAATATTGTCCTCTTCAAAGTAGTTTTCTTCTGCAGCTATACACCGGCGGAGTCGTTGTTCCTAGTCTTGGTAGCAGCGTTGTAAGGCCTTTAACATGTCGGTCACATGTTCTCCAGAGTCCCAAATGACATCCTTATAAGACATTTTTCAGTTTTGGGACAAGAAAAAAGTCACAAGGACTCAGATCAGGTAAATAGGGGGCCTGGGGAACAACAGAAATGCCTTTTGAGGTCAAAAATTTCGTGATGGAAGTGACCATGTGACATGGAGCGTTGTCATGATGAAGCATCCACTTGTATGCAATGTCCGGTCTCATACGAATCACCCTTTTCCTGGGCCTTTCAAGGACATCTTTGTAAAACACTTGGTTGACAGTTTGTCCTGGAGGAACAAATTCTTTATACACGACATCCCTACTCTCAAAAAAGCAAATCAGCATTGTTTTGATCTTGGATTTGCTCCTTCGAGCTCTTTTCGGTCGAGGAGATGTTTTTCTGCACCATTTTGGCACAAACCTTTCGCATGTGGAAATCTTCGGTCAAAATTTGATATACGGTGAAATTCGGATTGAGCATCAGCAACACAGCGTTGCCAGATCGCCCGCAGTGTTGTCAGTCTCATTACTATTCTCACACATCTCGTATATCGACTTGTATTGTAAAATATGCAATAAATATACTATTTTATTTGGTTCCTTTGTTTCATTACCTTTTTCTGCAAATAGTTTTGTTTTAAAATGTAATATTAGTTTGATAACTTGAAGGATCCAGAAGATATTGTCAAAAAACAATATTTGCCATCCTTCAGGGTTTATTATTATACAAAAAGGTTAGCTTATTTTTTGATGTTCGACGAGAATATCGAAAGACAATTTTGAATCACCCTGTTCACAGAAGTTCCCATAATAATTCATACGGTGCGATCGAACTCGCAACGAGTCTTGGTGAAGGATGGTAATGAATTCGCACAAATAGAGAAAAAAAAGCTGCTTGCAATTATTTTCATCAATTATTATCATAATATTTTATGTTCTCCAGGCTGTCCCAGAACGAATCTCAACTAAAATAAACTTTGGTTAATAAAATATACTAACAGTACATATGGCAGTGTTAATTACCTTGATGGATAGAATTAAATAAATACAGTAGGTGAGAGAAAATTTAATGTTTGGTAAATACAAATTGGCGCAACAACGTGGTGGCTCGACGGAAATTTTGAAAAATTAAAAAGTTTGAGAAAAGAAAATGGCAGAAAGGAAATTAAGAAGTCCAAGGACAAAAGCCCAAGAAATGGAGAGAGTAGCAGAAGAAAGAGAGGAAATTGGGGAAAAAGCGAGAGAAACCGAAGTTAAAGCAAAAGAAACAGGAGAGGATGTTAAGAGTATTTTGGCAATAATAAAGGAAAAGATGGAGCAGAATAACATTGAAACTCAACAAAAAAATACAGGAGAGTCAAGAAAAATCGGAGCAGAACAACAAAGAAATTCAACAACAAATACAGGAAAACAAGAAGAAAATCCAAATATCTATATCCTTTTTTTTAACGAGATGGACGAATCTTCAAGGTAGGCGCATACTGGACAAACAAAACAAAAATTTCGTTTTTAACACCGGACATCGGGAGACGTTTGTTATTGTCGAAGGGCGCCTCGCTCTTGTGAAGGAATAGAGGCATATGCGTGTTCGGGAATAACAAGCACTCCTCTAATAGACAAGGTTACATCAGGTAGGACAAGAGGTACACCTGCCTTTTGAAGGGTGTGATGGTGGCATTGCCGACTTGTAATACCTGGTGTTTCCTGTGTACGGATCTGTATCGTTGAAGGGCGCCTCGCTCTTGTGAAGGAGTTGAGGCAAAAGCGTGATCAGCGATACAGGCCGTTCACTTTAACAAGATATACATTGGATAGGGCAAGAGGTACACCTGCCTTGTGAAGGGTGTGGTGATGACCGACTTGTGCTAGCCGGTGTACATTTCGATAATTTTTATATTTTCTTTGACACTTACGAACGCATACATTTAACACTGACACTTCCTTCCCCTCTCCCCTCACATTTTCTGTGTTTTGTCATGGTATGTGCCCACCATGGAGCCATGAAACAAGAAGTGGGTAAATTCCGAGCGATCCAAAGAAAAACCCTGAGAGGGTAGATACGCACCCACGAACATCAAAATCATTACAATTTATTGGCGACCACCGACAAGAGGCACGAATCACAAATCATTACAAAATTGGCAATCAACGTGGAGCCGAACATCAAATATATCATTATATTAATTGACGTACAACGTGAGGCTCGAACACAATCAATCATTATAATATATTATCTCCGACGCCATAATTAATGCCACGCTCCGCTCGTGTTGCAAATATCCTCGATAATAATAGTCATTATAGCGAGTCGTATACTATACTTAGTCCTCGACTGCAAAAGTAAGAATTTTGAACTACAATTTAAATATCAACGCCCACTAAAACCATATGGTGATATTATATGTTACACGAAGTGATAGGACTATAAACATTTGCGAGTGGGCAAAACTAATTTCAAAACGTCAATCTTTGAATATTTTGTAAACGATTTTAAGGGAACAGTCGTGGACAAAGTGTTATTATACGCGTTTTAAAACTTGTATCTATAATACAACTTCACGGAATTTGGCTGCAAGTCGGCTTGAGGCAATGGGGCATTCGTATAGCTTTTTCAGCCCTAATTGGGGCCTCATCAGCAGAAGAGTAGCTCGAGAACTCCATCGCAATCACGACGAGCAACGAGACTTACGCAAAGATAGCGCGTAAATGCAAACATTCCACACTGTGGTGTCGCGACTGTGTGTGAATAGCAATTGTGTGTGAATAGCAAAATCGCAGCAATATCGCTGCCTCTTAAGCTATCACACACTAGACGGCCAGTGCGGACAATAGCATGTCATCGGAAACTTGCAAAATTTGGCTGCAAGTCGGCTCGATTGCAATGGGTCCTCCAGCATAGCTATTTCGGCCCTAATTGGGGCCTCATCAGCAAAAGAGTAGCTCGAGAGAGAGCTCCATCACAATCCCGGCGACCAACGAGACTTAATCATGTTTGCATTTACGCGCTCATCTCAGTTATTTGTCAATTTTCAAATATGTTTCAATTTTGTTTTATTTACGACGATAGCATACGGGGTGTTCCTTTTGAAGAAGCATATAATAGAAAATATCTTCACGTTCAATTGTTTTTCTGATTTGATACTTGTAAAAGACAAACAAATTTGCTAAGAAAGTTAGCTTACTTCGAAACAGGCTGTATGTAGCACAATGTAATGTAATTTGTTCCGAGCACGTATTCGAGTTACAATTACTTTTGTCCATCACGATACGGTTCACGTCTTGTCCTCGGTGCTCTGTAAAACCGCTCGTCGAATGCACATGGGACAGATTCCGACGTCCATTCCGTCGCGACGTCGACGACGACAACGAACGGATCGTGGGGCAAATACGAAAAACACTATAGATTTAGTTACTGTGTGACTACTTTCCGGAAATCGGAACTGCGCTCGTTTGTGAGAGAGGGAGCCGAAAATTCACCTCGTCACCGGAATTCGCTACTTTTTCGCTCGCTTTGACTTCAAAGCGCTTCAAGTTTCGCTTTGTGTACGCAATAATAGGGTTGGGGTGAAGTGACGTAATAATTATCGTTGTGCGGACAGATCGGACCACTGCCGCTCGCTTTTGCATTGGCTTCAACCCGGAAACTGCATTGTTTTGTGTTTATGCATTTTGCACAGACGAGAGACGTGACTCGCATTTCTCGACTCGCATTGCGCAAATTTTATTTATGTATGTGGATGTAATGTTGTAGATAGTGCACATGCGGCAAACAGTTGATTTAATTCTGAACATTTGGTAAAGCAGAGAGAAAAGAAGAACACATCGATCGTGTATACAGGACGTGTGACAACTTCGCTTCACTTATACCATGATATTCATCTCAAAGTCATTTAGCGAATTTTATACGTGAACTATATTCAATAGTAATCTTCGCTAGACTCCGGAGCTCCGGATTGTGGTACACCAGTCTCTCTCCGACGTAAACTTACATTAACATGTGACTATAGGCGCTCGTCGCTTACTGTATATTAGGGTGATTAATTTTCTTTACTCCTTCTCTATTATTATGACTACGCACTATGATGAAGTATTTAAATAAATACATCTGCCTCCTCAAATAAATCAGTTTGAAAAGAGAAAAAGCAATTTGTTGTTGTATTGGATTCACAAGAATTTGAACCACAGCAAATATAAAAATAAAACTAGAATACTCTACATTCTACATTCTAGAAATTCACCCACGCAGAAAGAACTCGGCGTAAAGCAAAAAATAAAATATAAATTGCAATCACAGCATCTTACAGCGTGTGCGTGCTCAAAGTTCGAACATCCCCTGAGAATTTCCACTCGTTCCGTCGGCGACGCTCTCGGAAAAATGATCGCATTTTTTGCCTCCCCCATAAAAAAAGGAAACCCAACTTTTAATCACTTACTTGTTATTCTTTCGACGGAAGCACGACGTCTGAATTTGGGGGGGAAAAAAAAATGAACAGCGATCGCCGAATGTAATTTACATTTTCTCCCCCGCGGTGGTGATGGAATAACAAGTGGCAGAAAAAATTGGGAAATTTGTTACGCGTAATCCAATGAGGAATGACTATCCAAAAAGGAGAGAACGCTTGAGATTGAATACAAAAAAGAATCTCATACAGAATTTACCCGCTAGAGGGCACAGTAATAATCAGTTTATCTGCCAGAGGCTTTATAACAGAGATCCTTTGTTTATCGAATATTTTAGCAAACGACTGGAACCATCTAGCATTTGATTCGAAACTCGCTGGAATAATCTAGAAGGTAGATGGCAAGCTGCAACTGAATCATTAGCTGAAGAAACTGTCAAACGTACAGCGAGACGTCAACATTGATCTTCTGAACTGTCCAAAAATTATAAATACATTTTAGATTTTCTAAATGGAAAGGAAAAAAAAGGAAAACCGAGCCAAAGGTTGCAGCGATTTCATTTTATTTTCAATTGCGCCGAGAAATAATACCTCGTAGGTTTCAATTAATATTTGAAGAGAAAAATATTTGAAAAAAACAATTGAAATTTTGATTCTTTTATCGGAAGAATAATAGAAATTAAAAAAAAAACAAAAAACGATTGAACTTCATAACAAATCATTTAGTTTAACAACTGGACAAAAAAAAAACAAAAAAGAAAACGTTAACACATCTAAGTCAATTAAGAAAAAGAGTTTTCTTTTATAATCGAAAATTTTCCGTAATGGGGATAATAGCCGCACGAATGAAAAACAAAAGACAATCGACTTCCAAGGATGAGGTGGCAACAACAAATTTTCTTAAAAGAAATCTGTTTTTTAATCAAAATAGAAATGAATGAGAAACAAAACACGGTCGAGCTTCATAACAAATGATTTGGTTAATAATTGAAAAAAAACAAACAGTAACAAAAGTAGGTCGATTTTCGCGACAATTTTTTTTTCAATCTGAAAACAAGTAGGCGAATAAAAAAAGCAGCGCCTTAAACGTTCCTAAGAAAATTCTTAAATGAAAACAAAACAAAAAACAAAAAACAAAAGACTATCGATCGGTTCTCTAAACGTCCGTAAGAATTTTCTTCGTTTTTGTTTTACTTTGTTTACATTAAAAATTTTCTTACGAATGCTTAGAGAAACGATCGATCGTCTCTTGTTTTTTGTTTTTTTGTTTATTTGTTTTCGTTTAACCTGTAAATATCCATAAGAATTAAAAAAGAAAACAAGACAAAAGACGATCGATCTGCCCTTTAAACGTCCCTAAGAAAATTCTTAAATGAAAACAAAACAAAACAATAAACAAAAGACTATCGATCGGTTCTCTAAACGTCCACAAGAATTTTCTTCATTTTTTGTTTTATTTTGTTTACATTTAAGAATTTTCTTACGAACGTTTAAAGAACCGATCGTTTGCCTTTTGTTTTCATTTAACCTCTAAACGTCCATATGAACTGAAAAACGAAACAAAAAACAAAAAACCAAAGACTATCGATCCATTTTCTAAATGTTCATAAGAAAATTCTTATGAACACAGCTACTTTGAACGTCCATAAGAAAATTGTTGTGGACATTTCGAAAACGAATCGATCGTCTTTTGTTTTTTCTCTTGTTTTCATTTAACCTCTAAAAGTCCATACGAATTGAAAACAAAACAAAAGACAATAGACGATCGATCGGTTCTCTAAGTGTCCATAAGAATTTCCTTTTACTTTTTAAATGTCCATACGAAAATTCTAAAGAAAATTTAGAGAACCGATCGATCCTTTGTTCTTCGTCTTGTTTTCTTTTCTAAGAATTGAAGAATGGACCTTTAGAGGTTAAATGAAAACAAAACAAAAGACGATCGATCGGTTCTCTAAATTTTTACAAGAGACAAAGAAAAAAAACGAACAATAGCAAAAGTAGGTCGATTTTGGCGACAATCTTTTCTACAATCTGAAAAACAGTAGACGACGAAAAGAAAACAATAAACGATCGAATTTCAAAGCTAATGTAGTAATTTAATTTAAATTTGTCAACAGAATCGAAAAACTCTTTTTCTATCAGAATAAAAGAAATGTTTAGAAAACAAAAGACGGTCTCAATTCATGAGAAATTATACGGGCAATAATCGAGAAAACAGAAGCTCATGAAAACAAAAAAAAAAGAAATTGAAAAAAATTAGTTTCCGGTTTAAATAACCGATTCTGGCATGAATTTGTTGAAAATATTCCTACACTAATTTTTAATTTTTTAATTTAATCTCCGTCTACATAATTTTTCCCTAAAAAAAATAGCGAATTAAAAAAAACGAATTAATGAAAACAAAACAAAACAAAAGACTATCGATCGGTTCTCTAAATGTCCAAAAAATTGAAAACAAAAAACAAAAGACGATCGATCGGTTCTATAAACGTCCATAAAATTTTCTTTTTCGCATTTTATTTTATTTTGTTTTTATTTGAGGATTTCTTACAGGCGTTTAAAGAACCGATCGTTCGTCTTTTGTTTTCATTTAACCTCTAAACGTCCATAAGAATTGAAAACAAAACAAAAAACAAAAGTCGATCGTCTATGAGAATTTTCTTATGGACATTTAAAGCACCGATGTTTTTTGTTTTGTTTTCATTTAATTTCTAAACGTACATAAGAATTGAAAAAAAAACAAATAACCATAAGAAAATTATTACGTACACAGCTACTTTGAACGTCCATAAGAAAATTGTTGTTAGATTTCCTTTAAGACTTTTGAAACTAATTATCAATTAGGCTCAGATTCGGTAACACCCTATATTTTTTTTTTGCAATTTTGTTTAGAATTGTAGTTATACGTAGGGATATGTCAAAATAATGACAAAAAAAATTAAGAAAAACTTAAAAACTTCCTTTGTGGAACAAAATAATACCTACAACTCTAAAAGAAAAAGACTCAGGGTGGTCAGAATGGCGAAAAATTAAATTTCCCAGCCCCCTGGTGGGTCAATTAAGCGGCGACTTTGACGTGCAATTAAGCAGAAAACGAGATATTCTTTAAGACTTTTAAAACTGCACCGGCGCTGGAAATTCGATTAGTTGCCGACCGAGACGTGGAAATCGTCTTCCGCTCGCGACATCATTTCATTATTTCGCATTTTTTTTTTTTGGTCTTATCAAATCTCATGCACAAGACATCGAAATAAATGTCGCTGCACTTTAACTAACTCAACTTGGAAAAAAACAAAATTCTTTTCGTTAGTTTAGCGTTATGTACAAAAAAAAAACTACAGGGTGTTACCGAATTTGAGCTTATTATAAAGTACTCATCTCTTAAAAATAAATGAACCATTTACATAAAGAGAATAAAAAACTGCGCTATTTTATTAAAATGAGACAACCCTTGACGGTTCCGACCTTAAAAAGAAATCAATTTTCCACGATTTTCCCATGAAGTTGTGATATGTTTGACTGAATCATCATTGATTTTAACGTTCAGTCTGAAAACGATTGAACGACTAGCGTTCTAATCTAATTCTATTTCGTACTCAGCACAGGGATACACAGGAGACTTTGGCTGTCCTGGACAGGCTAGATTTAGACACGGAAAAGCCGAGCGACGAAGAGGTAGCTCGTAAGTTCGGCTTCGAGGAGGATTACTACAAGGGCACCCTTTCGTGGTGGCAGCTCATGAAACCCAAGATATGGTCGCTTTTTGACGAACCGTACTCGTCGACCGCCGCCAAGGTGAGATAATGTATGATTTATTCACGTCAGATTTAATCTAAGACCTACTTACACTTACACGTTCTCCCATTTATTATTTAAAGAAAAATGTATTCGCATTAATATTTTAAATACCAGATTTACAAAAGAAAAAAAAATTCTAGAAGTCTTATACGGGGTGTTACTGAACTTAAATCGGTGGTGGATAAAAAAAAATGTACTCATAGAATTCACATAACTTCGTACGTCATAGTGTCTGGTAACAAAGCAGTGTATGCTTTAATCAGTCTCGTCTTCATTTAAAATTATAATGCGTTTTGATTAGGTGCAGTAGTAGACAATAAAATCTGCGTAAGTTATTTCGTAAGCTTACTTTAATATTTTTGACATTTAATACAAAGTTTCCTGTTTTCAATTTTTGTTTTGTGTTTTCCGCTCGTTCATAGATTATAGGTTGGACCGAAAGATGGGTTGCTGCGAGATTTCAATTTATTAAGTTTGACGTTTTAAATTGTTCTTACGTTTTGACAGCTACATAACCTCAATAAAAATCTAATTAATCAAATATGTCTAAATATGCACGACATGTCAAATTCTTATCCGAATTTTATTGTTCACTACTTACTGTACACTCACCCCTAGAAGTGTGAAAACACTATTCCAAGTAGGCGGACAATCGAATGAGAAAAAAATGGAAAAAATTTTGAAGTTTTCTCTAAAAAAAAAGAGCGAGTTTAAAAACATTAATATAAAATATAGTAAGTAAATAAATCAATAAATAAAATTGGTAAATAAACAGTATTTATTTCTTGCAGGTTAAATTAAAACAAAACAAAAAACAAAAGACTATCGATCGGTTCTTTAAAAGTCCATAAGACTTGAAAACAAAACCAAAAACAAAAGACGATCGATCGATCGATCGTCTATAGGAATTTTCTTCGTCTTTTGAATTATTTTGTTTTCATTTAAGAATTTGGAAGACGTTTAAATAACCAATCGCTCGTCTTTTGTTTTTTTTGTTTTTGTTTTCATTTAACCACTAAACGTCCATAAGAATTATCTTCGTCTCCTGTTTTATTTTATTTTCATTTAAGAATTTTCTTACGGGCGCTTAAAGAACCGATCGACCGTCTTTTGTTTTTGTTTTCAATTCTTATGGACGTTCAAAGCTTAAATGAAAACAAAACAAAAGACGTTCGATCGGTTCTTTAAGCGTCCGTAAGAAAATTCTTAAATGAAAACAAAATAAAACAAAAGACGAAGAAAATTCTTATCGATCGTCTTTTGTTTTTGTGTTTGTTTTCAATTCTTATGGACGTTTAGAGGTTAAATGAAAACAAAACCAAAAACAAAAGACGATCGATCGGTTCTCTAAACGTCCATAAGAATTTTCTTCGTCTTTTGTTTTATTTTGTTTTCATTTAAGAATTTTCTTACGGACATTTAAATAACCAATAGATTGCCTTTTGTTTTTTTAATTTGTTTCCATTTAACCTCTAAACCATCTAAACCAAATAAAATACCATCGATCGACTCTGCTGATCTGAACGTCTATAAAAAAATTCTTATGAACATTTAGAGAACCGATCGATCGTCTTTTGTTTTTGTTTTGTTTTGATTTAACCTCTAAACGTCCACAAGAATTGACAGCAAAACAAAAAACATAAGACGATCGATCGGTTTTCTAAACCGATTTACGGACGTTTATAGAATCGATCGATCGTCTTTTGTTTTTTGTTTTTGTTTTCAATTAACCTCCAAACGTCCATACAAAACAAAGAATTGAGAACAAAAACAAAAAACAAAAGACTATCGATCTCTCTCTAAACGTCCGTAAAAATTTTCTTCGTCATTTGTTTTATTTTTTTTTCATTGAAGAATTTTCTTGTGGACGTTCAAAGAACCTATCGCTCGTCTTTAGTTCTTCTTTTGTATTTCATTTAACCTCTAAACGTCGATAAGAATTGAAAACAAAACCAATAACAAAAGACGATCGATCGGTTCTATAAACGTTCATAAGAATTTTCTTTGTCTTTTGTTTTATTTTGTTTTCATTTAAAAATTTTCTTACGAACGTTTAAAGAACTTATCGATTGTCTTTTGTTTTTTGTTTTGTTTTCATGTAACCTTTGAACGTTCGTAATTGAAAACAAAAACAAAAAACAAAAGACTATCGATCAGTTCTCTAAATATCCGTAAGAATGTTCTTCGTCTTTTGTTTTATTTTGTTTTCATTTAAGAATTTTCTTACGGACATTTGAAGAACCGATCGATAATTTTTTTGTTTTTTGTTAGGTTTTCTGTCCAAAAGAATTGAAAACAAAAATCAAAATACCATCGATAGACGCTGCTGATCTAAACGTCCATAAGAAAATTCTTATGGATATTTAGAGAACCGATCGATCATTTCTTATTTTTTTGTTTTGTTTTCATTTAACCTCTAGACGTCCACAAAAATTGTCAACAAAACAAGAAACATTATACGATCGATCAGTTATCTAAACGTCCGTAGGAAAATTCTTTTGGACATTTAGAGAACCGATAAATCGCCTTTTGTTTTCATTTCGCCTCTAAACGTCTATAAGAATTGAAAACAAAAAACAAAAGACGATCGATAGGCTCTCTAAATGTCTATAAGGAAAATTCTTACGAACGCTGCGGCTCTAAACGTACGTAAGAAAATTCTTATGGACATTTAGAGAGCCGATCGATCGTCTTTTGTTTTGTTTGCATTTAACCTGCCAGTAATTTTCATTATTTACTCATGAATGTTATATTTATTGATACTTACTACATTTCATATTCATTTTTTTTCGAAATTCAACGTTTCTCTTTTTTAGAGAAACCTTGCCATTTTTTTATATCTTTACTTCTCACTTTTTCTTCGAACATCTTTTGTTATGTGTTTTTGTTTTAGATGCGAATTTGTGCCGACAAAGTTCGCTTATTTTAATTAAATTTCGAAATAAAATAACAGCGAACGCTTTTGTTTTTTTTTTTTCATGTTACTGCGTTTCAGTCAATTAATTCCGCTCTGAAACCGGTGAGAATCGATCGTCTTTTATTTTCATCTTTTGTTCTCATTTAACCTGGTTAAACGCAATTTATTTTTCTACATTTTCTTCTTGTTTTGTTTCTGCCTTCTGGCGTTGCAGTGTCTTCTTTCTGCCAACGCGACGTTTCGACATTTTTGCAAAAATGTTCAGGGCTGCTGCTGTTGACGTTCTTTGTCGCTGCTACCATCATTTCCGGAGCTGTTGCTTGGTTGTAACTGTTACCAACCGTTTGTGAAAAAGATGAAACGTCGGTAGAAGGAAGGGATTGTGACAGGGTGCTCCGGAAAACAGAAATAAAACAGCAGCGGAAATCTATTTTTTTCTTATTTCATAAATTTGTTTCATTTCTTGATTGTTTTCTTTCCTAGATTGAACTTAATTATCTTCTATTAAAAAAAAGTCACCATTTTTTTAACTTTACGTCTTTTGTTGTTTTTTCGTCGATTTCTCTAGTTCTGTCTTATTTTTCTTTATATGAAAAAATTCGAATTTCCTGATTTAGTTTATTGTGGGAGCACAATTTTGAAAAAGTCGATCGTCTTTTGTTTTCGTTTCTTTTTTTCGTAATGCCTATTGTTTGCAGAATTACCATCGCAACCTAAAACTCATTTCCAAATCGCTTTGTTTTAATTAATTAATTAATTTCACAGTGGAATGGAAATTTTGTACTATTTTTTAATTTTTTAATTTTTTTTTATTTTATCTTCGGCCACAAAAATTTGAAACTAATTCGAAGTAGTAGCCACTCACAATCGGTACGATCATTATCCAGATGCTTTAGATCTAATTTTTCAGAAGAATTTTGTTTTCCTTTTTTTTTGTGTTATTTTTTTTTAGTCAAATATCAACTGTTTGTAGAAGTTATGGAAACAATTGAACTACCTGAACGATTTGACCGGTCGTCCAGTTTTTCATTTGTGAGTTAACAATGACACGTCACAGTGAAAGGCTGAAGTATCGTAATACCCTGTATGTGCATGATAATTACAAGTTGTCATAAAAGGATACAATCTGCCAGGGCCGTACTAAATCAAAAATTTTAATTTTATTACATCTATAGAGCGTACAGGGAGGGGGTGAAAACACTTTTCGATCGGAATTGCCGCCAGCTTTCAATTAAAAGCTTCGAAATCCGGTTAAAGTTTATAAATATTCGGCGTTTCCAGCGCCGCCAGATTTGCGTATTTAATTGGGCCGTTCGTTTAGCTTGTTAATTATTTTTATTGCTTCGGTAAACGAGACGGATCTCGTTCGAGCGTGATTTGTGATTCGGGGAAGGACGGAAAGTCATCAAATCGCGCGACCGATGTTTGAAAACGTGCGGTTTTACATTTTTGACGAATCAATGTTGCAAATGAGGCACGACAAATTTGAAACTCAACATTTCATTTATTTAGATTTTCTTATTTTCGTTGTACCTACACTTTATTTAATTTCTGTTCTGTTTCTCTTTAAACGAGTCGTAACATGTGATAGGCGGCAATTTCATTTGTTTCTTCTAACGGTTTCAGATAGTTTTTTTTTATTGCAACCTGCATTATATTAAAAAGAAAAAGAAAACTGGAAATCTAAAGTCCACATGAAATAATAATAACAAAAGACGATCGGTGTAGGGAAAAACGTTTTCAAAATATAGCATTTGTTTTTTTTAATATTTACTTGACATGTTGCTTTTAAAAATAAAATAAAAAACTTGAAGTCTAAAATCCAAAACAAGGATGCCTACGAAACATATTAACAAAAGACGATCGCCTGACGCACACGTGATTTGTTACTCTCAAAAAAAAAAAAAAAAGAAGCAACGCCTATTTAAAATACTAACAAAAACATTTAAAAAAAAATGCATTTGTTCTTTTAGTGTTTAACGCCGAGCACGCACGCGATTCGTACTCTCAAAAAAAAAAAAAAAGAAATAAACTTGAAATTCAAAATATTAACAAAAGACGATCGTCGCAAGAAACGAGAAATGTCATTTTCAAGATGCTGCATTTGTTTTTTAATGTTTAACGCTGAACGCGCACGTGATTTGTTACTCTCAAAACAAAATACGATCGCTGAAAGCAACGACAAATACCATTTTCAAAACAAATGCAAAACAGCGATGTCGAAAAGAAATAATAAAAGACGATCGCCGCAAGAAGTACTAATTGAAAAGTTTGCATCTGTTTTTTTTTTTAAAACGAACACGTATTTGATTTGTTGTTCTTCAAAAAAAAAAAAAAACTTCAAACTTGAAGTTCGAAACAAGCATGCCTAAGTGAATTGAAAACAAACGACGATCGCCGTGAGGAATAACATTTTCGAAATGTTGCTTTTGTTTCTTTTTTTGCACGTGATTTGTTACTTAAAAGAAAAAAATCAAAGCTATACATAAATAATAATAAACGACGATCACCTAACGCGCACGTGATTTGCTACTCTCAAAAAAAAAGAAGCAACGCCTATTTAAAATACTAACAAAATCCGATGGTCGCAAGAAAGGAGAAATTTCATTTAAAAAAAAATGCATTTGGTTTTTTAGTGTTTAACGCCGAGGACGCACGCGATTCGTTACTCTCAAAAAAAAAATAAATAAACTTGAAATTTGAAATTCAAAATAACAATGCCTACTCAAAATATTAACAAAAGACGATCGTTGAAAGAAACGGGAAATATCATTTTCAAGATGCTGCATTTGTTTTTTAATGTTTAACGCCGAACGCGCACGTGATTTGTTACTCTCAGAAGAAAAAAATAACAAAATACGATCGCTGAAAAAAACGACGAATACCATTTTCAAAACAAAAGTAAAACAACGATGTCGAAAACAAATAACAAAAGACGATCACCGCAAGAAGTACTAATTAAAAATTTTGCATCTCGTTTTTTTTTTAAACGAACACGTACGTGATTTGTTGTTCCCAAAAAAAAAAAAAACTTCAAACTTTCGAAAAGTTCGAAACAAGCACGTCTAAATGAGTTGAAAACAAACGACGATCGCCGTGAGGAATAATATTTTCGAAATGTTGCTTTAGTTTTTTTTTTTGCACGTGATTTGTTGCTTAAAAGAAAAAATCAAAGCTACACATAAATAATAACAAACGACGATCGTCACCTGTTTTTATTAAATTCGCTAGCCTAAAGTAAAATATTGCTTTTGTTTTTTTTTTTAATTTAATTTAATTTAAAAAGTCGTACACGCACGTGATTGGTTGCGACCTGCAGTATATTAAAAAGAGAAAGAAAACTTGAAATCTTAAGTCCAGAACAAAAATGTAATAATAATAACAAAAGACTAGCGGTGGAGGGGAAAACTTTTTTTTTAAATATACCATTTGTTTTTTGATATTCCGTGATTTGTTGTTGTTTTTTTAAAAAAAAGTTTAAAATTGAAGTTCAAAACAGTTTTACACGTCACAGTTCGTTTGTTTTCCACTCAGCTGGCGAATGAAGAAAAAAGAAAAGACGATCCGGAAATAAAAAAATTTAAAAAGAAATTATTTCTAAGTTGTCACATCAAATTTATTGGTTGTTTTCATCGGTGTTCTTTTTTTTTAATTTTTTTTGCCTCCTGCCCAAGTTCTGATTTTCAAAAATGTCCGATTTTTCGTGTGTTTTTTTTTTGTTGGTTTTACTATACCAGTATTTTTCATATGCATTTCAATATTGTCTTTTACTTTTATTATTTTATTTATTATTTTTTACCTAAAATTTGATTCCGAATTGCTTCGTTTGTCTGGTGAAAATAATCCTACACTAATTTTTAATTTTTTTAATTTAATCTGTGTGTGTATAAGTTTGAAACTAGACCAAAATAGAAAAGGTACGAAAAAAATTTGGGAATTCTCAAAAAAAAAATAGCGAATTTAGAAAAAAAATTAATATAAAATATAGTAAGTAAATAAATCAACAAATAAAATTGGTAAATAAACAATGTTTATTTCTTGCAGATTAAATGAAAACAAAACAAAACCAAACAAAAAACAAAAGACTATCGCTCGGTTCTTTAAACGTCCATAAGACTTGAAAACAAAACCAAAAACAAAAGGCGATCGATCGGTTTTCCAAGAATTTTCTTCGTCTTTTGTTTTATTTTGTTTTCATTTGAGAATTTAGAAGACGTTCAAAGAGCCGATCGATCGTCTTTTGTTTCTTGCTTTGTTTCAATTTAACCTCTAAACATCCATAAAAATAGGCAACAACACAAAAACAAAAGGCGGTCGATAGTTCTATAAACGTCCATAAGAATTTTCTTCGTCTTTTGTTTTATTTTATTTTCATTTAAGAATTTTCTTACAGACGTTTAAAGAACCTATCGATCGTCTTTTGTTTTTTGTTTTGTTTTCATTTTAACCTTTAAACGTCCGTAATTGAAAACAAAAGACTATCGGTCAGTTCTCTAAACGTCCGTAAGAATTTTCCTCGTCGTTTGTTTTACTTTGTTTTCATTTAAGAATTTTCTTACGGACATTTAAAGAACCGATCGATCATCTTTTGTTTTTGTTTTGTTTTGAAGAATTGAAAACAAAAACCAAAATACCATCGATCGACGCTGCTGATCTGAACGTCTATAAAAAAAAATCTTATGAACATTTAGAGAACCGATCGATCGTCTTTTCTTTTTTTTTTTTGTTTTCATTTAACCTCTAAACGTCCACAAGAATTGACAACAAAACAAGAAATATAACACGATCGATCGGTTTTCTAAATGTTCATAAGAAAATTATTATGGACGCTGCTACTCTAAACCGATCGATCGTCAATTGTTTTTTGTTTTGTTTTCATTTAACCTTTAGACGTCCAAAAAAATTGTCAACAAAACAATAAACATAAGACGATCGTCTGGACATTTAGAGAATCGATCGATCGTCTTTTGTTTTTTATTTTATTTTCCTTTAACCTCTAGACGTCCATAAGAATTGACGAACAGTTCATTTGTTTTCCACTCAGCTGGCGAAAGAAGAAAAAACGATCCGGAAATAAAAAAAATTAAAACAGTTAAATTTAAGTAAAAAAAAATTATTTTTAAGTTATCACATCAAATTTATTGGTCGTTTTCATCGGTGTTCTTTTTTTTTAATTTTCTTTTGCCTCCTGCCCAAGTTTTTCGTTATTTTTTTTTGTTCGTTTTATTGTTTGGATTTTTTTTTTGTTGAATTAATTTTCCGTATTACGTGACGTTAATGTAAACTCGCTGTGTTTTGATTCATTAACATTAAAGCATTTGTGAACTAATTTAATCGACGTGTTCTGATGTGCGTACACGAGTGAGGAGTACATCTCCTGCAGAATCGAGGCGGCTTACGAAACAATAGCTGCGTTTATGGTTCATCCTGGCGTCCTTTTTAATAACATCTAAATTACCCATCCCTGTCCCACTGTTGCTAGCAAAGAGGAAAGAAAGCTGATGAGGAAACAGCGCAGACTTGTTTTCAGGCCAAAGTAACTAAACATGAGCATTCATTATTAAAGTTTCGCGGTAGTAATCTTCACAATCCCCTTAGAAGAGTGACGATTTGAATTCTTCCATAATCAGGTCGTCCTTTCCTTTATACAGTTGTAGCTCAATATATAAGATGCTTTTTTTTCACCAAAAAAAATTCTTCTACACACCAATGGACAAGTACCTCAGATATTTCCCGTTAAATCTATATATAGGTGTTTTTTTATCTTGAGTCAACGCAATATCTCGACAACTACGCATCGGATCAAAAAACGTTGTGAATACAATTTATTCGACTTGAAGGGGTCTATCTAATGATATTAATCGCGAGCCCCCACCCCCAGTGGACGGGGTACAACTTCCAAATCGCAAATTATTGGAGATTCGGATTCTACGTAGGGTTTGTCCGAATCTTTGTTTTGGATTCCTGACAGATGACGTTGAATTTTTGCAAGACCTACTTATAGCATTACTCCGGAACAACGACGTGGACATAGTAGGTTTCTGTTCCCATCGGAGTGCTGGTTTTAGGTGAGTCCCCTCGCCTCTCACCATCGAGGTATTTCTAATTTTATTTCAGTAAGTGCTCAAAAATGTGTCCATCCACTTCGATGCTCTTATGTATCCGCAGTTGGAATGCTTGGACACAACTGAAAAGTATGTCTGGTGTAATCGTCCGGCAGGTATTAGTGATTCGCTCAATCATGTTCTCACGCGTTGTTGGCAGTGCATTATAAACTTCACCCTGTAAGTAACCCCACAAATAAAAGTCAGGCGAAGTAAGATCTGGCGATCTTGCAGACCGAGATACTGGCCCACCTCTTCCGATCCACCGACGATTTTGTTTGGAAATCGGTGGATCGGGCGCGGTGAGCCAGTAGCTTGGCCTCCCCGCTCGCCCGATATAAATCCCTTAGACTTTTATTTGTGGGGTCACATGAAAAGTTTGGTTTATAACCCTGTATTTGATGCAAAGTTTAAGTCGCGACACACTGCAATCGCTTTTTGACCTAACTATGCATTCCTAATAATTTTTATGGAATGGTAAAGTTACGAACTTTTTAAGCTATGCTGGTTCGAACCAATTTCCCAATTGATTTACACAGAGGGATCTGCAAATGTAAAAACGGTGGAAAGATGTATAGTTGTCTCCACATCAGGAGCAATTTCAGACCGATTCGAATCCATTTCCAGACCTTTTACCTCAGTTTTTGCATACATGAAATTAAATGTTAGCTCGAATCGGTATATTTCTGGTTATTCTGTTTCAGGTGATCGGAGTTATATCAGTATTTTTCATATGCGTTTCAATATTGTCTTTCTGCCTGAAAACCCACCCGGACATGAAGGTGCCGGTGATAAAGAAGATTATCGTCCGGACAGCATCGAACGGCACCGACTTCACGATCGACAAGACGGAAACGGACGCGCACGTCGCCTTCTTCTACATCGAGTGCATCTGCAACGCCTGGTTCACCTTCGAAATCCTCGTCCGGTTCATAGCGTCACCGAACAAGTGCGAGTTCATCAACTCCTCGGTGAACATCATCGACTACATCGCCACGGCGAGCTTCTACATCGACCTAGTGCTTCGCAAGTTCGCCTCCCACCTGGAGAACGCCGACATCATGGAGTTCTTCTCGATCATACGCATCATGAGGCTGTTCAAGCTCACCCGACACTCGTCGGGCCTCAAGATCTTAATACAGACCTTTAGGGCGTCGGCCAAGGAACTGACTTTGCTAGTGTTTTTTCTAGTTTTGGGTATCGTTATTTTCGCGAGTTTAGTGTATTACGCGGAGAGAATACAGATCAATCCGCATAACGATTTTAAAAGTATACCGTTGGGCCTTTGGTGGGCGCTAGTTACTATGACCACCGTAGGATATGGGGATATGGTTCCGAAGACTTATATTGGTATGTTTGTTGGTGCTTTGTGCGCTCTCGCCGGTGTACTCACTATCGCTTTACCAGTGCCTGTCATAGTGTCCAATTTTGCCATGTACTACAGCCATACGCAAGTAAGTCATCCAGGGGGAACCCCCCCGGTTAACCGATTACATTGCTCCTTTCCAGGCTAGAGCAAAATTACCAAAGAAACGTCGAAGAGTGCTGCCAGTTGAGCCGACAAGGGGACCCAGACTTCCAGGACAAGGCACTCCATCTTGCCAAGGCGTCCCACCGGGACCACTCGGAGGCCCGAACGCTCAAAACAGAAGAATGAACGCCATCAAGTCCAACCATCCAAAAGACATCATGGGCGGTCCTGGCCAAAAGATCGGTAAACACAGTTTATCATTCGCCTTGCGTTCACGCAATATATTCAAATATCTTCACTCACAACGTCGGAGTAGCCCTTTCTTTTTAACAATTAACAACCGCATAGAAACTTAGAAAGTAGCGAAGACGTAATTGTTTTATTTATACTGTCTGATGTAGTGCCTCAGATGGTGACAGGTATGATAAGATAAGAGTGACAACGGTGCTTTGTACAGGCACAGAAATAGGTAGACGCTGAGAACTTCATCACCAACGGTACACGCCGTATTTTTTTTTCTTCAGTTATTCTTTGGCGTTGCGTAGATGAGCACTAGAGCAAAAAAAAGTAGGAACACTGTAAGTAAAAGTAGTAGGACACGTGTTCAAATATACAAAGAAGACCAAAAAAAAATTACGTCACCATTTAACAACACTCTTAGTGGAATTAGTTTTTAAAACAAGGCTCAGTCGAATGAGCTCTCTGCACGACTTAAGCACCGTTAAGTATTGTTTCCGGTTGGTTTTCTTTTTGCATGTTCAGTTTCGTTTCCTCTCTTTCCAATTTATAATCTCTCTGACTAAGAGTTACGATTTAATAAAATCACTAAGTTCATAAAATTGTTGCTTTAGATGGAGACGAATTAAAAAAAAATGAGAAACCTTTACACGTACAGCCGTATATGCTTTTAATCTTTTCTGTATTGATTTTTTTTTTCATGTCAGATTTCATGCAGGTCGCCTGACCAAAAAAAAAAAAAAAGAAACCGCCCCGAGAAAAGATCGTTCGTGAATGGCGGCTTACATCTAAGGCCGCCCACCCGTTCTTTTCGTGAATGGCCCGCTTGATTGATCACCGAAGGCTGCGTGTAAAATGTAAATAAAGGTGTTTAGTTTCCGTCAACCTTTCGCCGAACAAATCCCGGTGTCGCTGGTTCTTTCTTCGCGGGGATTCCGGAAACGACCTACGGCGATTCATCATTATCAGCGTGCGCGAATTTATCACGGGGGTTGTGACACAGTGTTCGCGACGACAATAATAAAAAAAAATCCGCGTCCGATTTATGCTTTGTAAGTAAACGAGATAAAGACGGTGGCCATTTATTTTTTAATTTAATTCATAATTTATTTTCAAAATAAGGGTCAGAATACACGGACCACTTTCAACTATCGATGTTAACCAGTAATAGTAGACATTGGTGGTCTGTATTAACTTCCTTTAATTTCAACGTCAGTACCACATTGCATATAAAATACATTCAAGTTCCATAAGCAATGAAGCAGGTCATTTGAATAGAATTAATCGATAATGAGCCTTCGAAGTCACATTGGTGGAGTTCCATAAAGGCGCAGAATGATTGTCGGGAATACATAACTGTAAAGCTAACACGTCGTCACCGTTTTATCCAAACATTGATTTGTCCAAACTTGCTTAAAACACTTTATACTACTCCTCTTCCTCCTCCTCCGTCACTTCTTTCTCCTCTTCCGCCACGTCTTCCGTCACCACTTCCTCCTCTTCCGTCACGTCTTCTTCCTCTTTCTACAAATAGAAAGTCTCCATCAAAATTCTTTTCAAATTTGAGAAAAAATTGGGCAACACGTTTTAAAAAATCTACAATTTCGAGAGCGAGGATTCGGAAAGGTCAAAGGTCAAGGTGAATCCCAAAAAAAAATCGTTTCGCAATCGCCTGTCCCCACTGGCAACTTGTAAATTTGTTTCTTAAACGGAAAATTGAAAAGGTCGACGGTCAAGGTCAACTCAAGGAAATTGGAAAAAAACCTGGGCAAAATCTTTAAAAAGTTTACTATTTCGAGCGGGAAAGTTCAAAAACGACACAAAAGTCGAGCTCAATCCCAACGTAATTAGGAAAAACAAGGAAAAATCGTTAAAAAAACAATTTCCAGAGCAAGGCGATCGCCCGTTGCCGCCAAGAACTGGGAAAAATTTAAAAAAAACAAAATTTAAAAAGGTCAAGGTCACCCCAAGGCAAGAAAATTGGAAAGCATCTTTAAAAATAAGTAACACATCATGGCCGTTTTTATCCAAACATTGATTTGTCCAAACTTGCTTAAAACACTTTATACTAATCGTCTTCCGTCACCTCTTCCTCCTCTTCCGCAACCTCTTCCGTCACCACTTCCTCCTCTTCCATCACGTCTTCTTCCTCTTTCTACAAACAGAAAGTCTCCATCAAAATTCTTTTCAAATTTGAGTAAAAATTGGGTAAACCATTTAAACAAATTTACAATTTCGAGGGCGAAGGTTCGGAAAGGTCAAAGGTCAAGATAAATCCCAAAACAATCAGAAAAAATCGCTTCGCAATCGCCTGTCCCCAACGGCAACTTGGAAAATTTTTTCTTAAACGAAAAATTGAAAAGGTCGACGGTCAAGGTCAACTCAAGGAAATTGGAAAAAAACCTGAGCAAAATCTTTAAAAAGTTTACTATTTCGAGGGGGAAAGACAAAAGTCGAGGTCAATCCCAACGAAATTACAAAAAAATAAGGAAAAATCGTTAAGAAAAACAACTTCCAGAGCAAGGCGATTGCCCGTTGCCGCCAAAAACAGGGAAAAATTCCAAAAAAAAAAACCAAAATTTAAAAAGGTCAAGGTCAACCCAAGGCAAGAAAATTGGAAAACATCTTTAAAATAGCTAACACATCGTCACCGTTTTTATCCAAACATTGATTTGTCCAAACTTGCTTAAAACACTTTATACTACTCCTCTTCCGTCTCCTCTTCCTCCTCTTCCGCCACCTCTTCCGTCACCACTTCCTCCTCATTCGTCACGTCTTCTTCCTGTTTCTACAAATAGAAAATCTCCATCAAAATTCTTTTCAAATTTGAGTAAAAATTGGGCAAAACATTTAAAACATTTAAAAATTTACGATTTCGAGAGCGAAGATTCGGAAAGGTCAAAGGTCAAGCTGAATCCCAAAAAAAAATAGAAAAAATCGCTTCGCAAACACCTGTCCCCACCGGCAACTTGAAAATTTTTTTCTTAAACGAAAAATTGAAAAGGTCGACGGTCAATGTCAACTCAAGGAAATTGGAAAAAAACCTGGGCAAAATCTTTAAAAAGTTTACTATTTCGAGAGGGAAAGACAAAAGTCGAGGTCAATCCCAACGAAATTACAAGAAAATAGCAGAGCAAGGCGATCGCCCGTTGCCGCCCGTTGCCGCCAACAACAACTGGGAATAATTAAAAAAAAGAAAATTTAAAAAGCTCAAGGTCAACCCAAGGCAAGAAAATTGGAAAACATCTTTAAAAATAGCAATGAATTTAGAAAGAACCAAAAACATAAAAAAAGAAAAGAATTCGGAAATTTTTAAAAGCTAAAGGTCAAGGTCAACGAAACTTCAAATCAACCCTACTTAACTCTATTTAACTGAAGGAAGAAGTTAAGAGAAAACAATGAAAACAAGAAAAATTAAAAAGTGACAGTTAAAGGTCGAGGTGAAACGAAACCTAACCCTACTTTACTGTGCCATCCTGAAATCGAATTTTAAATTGTTCAGTTAATCCTGAAACACTCTGTATAAACTAAGGCCAGTGGCGACATCTATACGCTACGTTACGAATCTAATGTCAGAATTATAATATTGTCGTAATCTAACTTTTCATTAAAATAAACCTATTCTAAATTTCATGTTAAAGGTCAAGGTCAACGAAGCTTCAAGATCAATCCTAACTAATTCTCCTCCTTTACTTTCTCCTCTTACTCCTTCTCCTTCTCCCCCTCTTCCACCTTTTCTTCCTCCTCTTTTTCCTCGTTCTCCTTCTCTGTCTCCTTCTCTCTCTCCTCCTCCTCCTCAGATGTATTCATGATACGATCGATTTGCTAGTTGTTTTCTGCTCCAGTATACAGATGGCGCAGAATATTTACTAAGGTAACACCCCCTATGAAGGCTAACATCTTCATTTTTCGTCGGTTTTATGAAAAATCGTTTAAGAAGCTGCCCCTATTTTGACATGACCACTTCCGCTTGCGATTTTTTTAGTCGAAGAGTAGAATAGAACTTGGAACGAAAACTCCATCGTGTCAAAAACAATTCGTTCACATACATCCGGGCAGTGCCGCCTTAAAACTTGGAAATAGGCAACCCATTCCACTTCCAAGCTTTTAGTACGGTATGAAGTTATACGAAACTATTTCTGATTTAATTGATGGGTTGCCTATTCTAGTCTTCAAGGATCGCAATTTAAAATGGGCGCCCTCTATTGAGAAGAGGGAAAGATGCAACAATAAGAAGATGACAGAATTGAAGCCGACTGCTAAGATCTGACCGATAGAAAGGGACAAGAGAGCATTGAAAGTTGAAAATTGGGAAAAGAGAGGAATGTAAAGCTTACATGCATGTACTTATTTTTAGAGTATTTAGAACCAGTTTATTGGCAGTACACTAATTTTGAATATTAGGGAAAACTTTTTCCAGAACTTTTGTGATATCCATAAAATCTTGACCCCATACCAAATGTTTGTGTCGTCAGCATAATTAATTATCCTCATATTTTCATTTGAGCAAGATGTAAACAAGTCATTCTTGTAGATTACAAACAACACCGGTCCCAGGATACTCCCTTGAGGTACTCCGGTTTTATTCGTCAAATAATCAGAGGTGCATTTCAATCCATCAACAATCGCGCGAGTTCTCTGAGGTCGTAGGCTTAGATAAGAACGAAACCATCTCAATACATTACCTCTGATTCCATACCTGTGTAATTTATCCAATAAGATCGAGTGGTCGAAACTATCAAAGGCGGATCTAGAAATACCCCACATGCTAAATACTTATGTTCAATAACATTGGCTACTTGTATTACAAAGTGAAATAATGCAGTATCGGTGGATCTGCCAACAAGGAGACAATGCTGGGAATCGTTGGTGGATAAAATGTTTAAGTTTTTCGCACATAACACTATCGAATATTTTTTAAAAATTCGTAATTAAACTAATGGGTCTATACTTGTCACCACGGTCACCTTTTTTGAAAAGAGGAACAACTTCAGTTACTTTTAACTTATAGGAAACATTCCAGTTTCGAGAGAACAGCCCAATAACGTATTGTAAAGGTTTCACAAAACTTTCTATTGTGATGTGCTTTAGAACTTTTGCTGGTATACTATCATATCCAGTTGAGTTAGTATTTCTTAATCTTTTAACAGCGTCTTTAATCTCCAGCTCAGTCACCGGTGTCACATGTTTTATCTTTAAACGGCGGTAAATCGATGGCAGTAACAGCAGGAGTTGATGTGGGCAGATTTTTGTAGATTCTTTCTGTCGTCGAGCAGAAAAAAGCATTTAAATCGTTAAGTTTATCTAATGACTGGGCAAGATCAGATTCAGATTCAGAGGTTTCATTCTGAGCAGCTTTCACGTTAATTAGTGACTTAACAATGGACCAGGTCCTTTTGATTCTGTTATCCGATTTCAATATTTGCTCACCAATAGACTGTTTTTTTAGATTGTTTATTAATCTAGAATATTCTTGTTTAGCCTCCACATATAACGGTTTGACTTCAGCCATGTGATGAGCAGTGGTGAAAAGTAAGTCCATCTGTCTCTTTAATTCAGCAACCTCTGGTCGATTAAATATCTTCTGGTTCCTTGGCATGCTTCTATAGATCTCCACAGGAAAAGACTGTTGAAAATCTTGTAGAAAAATATTTAGAAAGTATTCCCATTGGGTATTTACATCTTCCGGCTGAAGTTCATACAGTGCATTCCATGACTGGTTAGAGAGTGTGTCAGTCATTTTTCTCATTGAAGAGACGCTTTTTGATTAGACTTCGTTTCTTTTCGGTTCGAGCCTCGAAATCCAGTTTCTGAGCGGTGTGATCAGAAATATAAGTATGAATTACTACAGAATTGGAAGGTTGACTCCACCATAACCATCACCTCTACAGTAGCAGGCGGCTAAATTGTCGTTTTTTATAAGAAGAGTCGGTAAATTTTCATTGGTTTGCCAATATTCCGTGAGACAGAGAGCTTTACAGTGTTCGTATTCTTCGAGCAGAGACTCCAAAGCGGCCACCTTATTCATTAAGGAACGAATGTTTTGATGTATCAGACTGCAAAAGGAATTAGGGTACTCCACCGGATTCTATAGTATAATCCATTTTTCTTCTTTGGATATCTGTTACTCTTTTGAGACTTTGACACGTCGTATCTCAAACTTTATGATCTACTGAAATGTTGAGATTGAATTTATGCTTTCTTTCAACATAGTTTATACATTTGTAATTTTTGGCTGTACAATGCTGTGTGTAAGTGATTTTCCGCACAGAGGGGATAGGTGGACAAGTTTCCTTTTATTTGCAATCGTTCGCCAAATGCCCATAACGATTACACTTAAACCATCCAATTGTGCCGAGATCTTCCACTATAGGACATCGTTGCCATCCAATAAATACAAATTCTCGTTCCATTATCCAGCATGGTTGCGTCAACTTCAATTGTAGCATAGAATTTTTTCTTATTCACCTTGAATTTAAGTGTAAGTTTGAATTATCCCTTTTCGTTCAAATTACTCTGTGCTATATATTTCATTCTTTTAAATAAGCTATGGAAGAAGGGGCGCTTAATTACTCACCCTGTATAAAAACTGCAAATGAAAAATACATGGGAAGGAGTCTGTTATTTATAAATTATATTATATAAAATATTATATAAATTATATAAAATATATATTTTATAAATTACAGAAATAGACGCTTAAAAATATAGAGCTCCATCTCTTGGAGAATCGAGAACATTTAAATATTTTGATTACTTTTTTGTTTCGTTTTTTTTAATATTTCTCAAAGACATTTTTAATTCATTCATTTATTCACAAAAGCAAATGAGAATTCAATCAGAATTAAAAAAAAAGAGTGTTTCACAAAGGATCATCTTTCAAAATTAAGTATCGATTCCAGTGAGAAGTCGACAGAGCCATCTGTTAAGAAACTACAGAATGTGTAAAAATATAATATATATAAAGTCATTATGTACCTTGTTTGATGTCTTTTTATCATTGTTTTAAACTTTGAGTTCACTCTACGTTTTTCTCCTTTAATTAAAAAATATAATTTGTTTTTTAAGCGTTTAGATTTTTTTCTATCTTGAAATAAGAGATATATCTGTCCTGATGTTGAATCCTTTTCGTTCTGATTACGTTTCATATTTATTCTATTTTTTTCCCATTTATTAGAAATGAAGAGGTTTTATTTTTCTCCAAAAGGGGACACTACGAAACCCTCGTAATCAGGACCAACTTCACATTAAATTCACTTTCATTGTAAGCAGGGTTGAGCTGGCTTGAATCATTTGATTAAAATCATGTTTAAAATCACTGATTTTAGTCAAGCGATTTTGGTTTTTAAAAATTGCGATTTCTTTAATTAAAAACTAAATTTTGATATTTTTATTTGTCGGCGCTCATATTTTTAAAATAAATTTGAGTTCTATTACAAACTATCTTTTTGATTTTGATTCTTATTTAAAAATATATGTATATATATGAAAAGTAAAGAAGTATTTAAAATCAATTTTTTAATTAAGAATATCAAAAAAAAAAACAAGATTCCTCTTTAATGTAAATCAGTAATTTGACAGTTGTGTAGTTTTTAACGTCAAATAAAACAAAAGACGACCGACAAAGAAAATTTATAAAATTAAAAAAAAATTGAATTTTAAAAATTTCTCTTCAAATAAACAAAAGTGGTGCCACTTTCTGAAATTAAGATGTAATTGAAGACATTCGACAATTTGTATTTATAAAATTTATAAAATAAAAAAATAACATTAAAATAAAAAAAATAGCGATGAAAAAACAGAACTGGTTCCACTATCTAAATTTAAGATATATTTTAATACATTAAACGATTATTGCGCAATTTTCTACATAAAATAAAACAAAGAAAATGTATAAAATAAAAAAATAATAAAAAATTTTTGACGTAAAATAAAATTTATAAACTTAAGAAAAGTAACAAAAATAAAAAATTCTCCTGAAATAAACAAAAGTGGTTCGATAGTCTAAAAAAGAAAGATATATTTTAAAACATTTGACAATTGACGTAAAATAAAACAAAAGACGATCGACAAATAGATAAAACATAGAAATAAAAAAAAAGTTTCATTTAATAGACAAAACTATGTGGACTTTCTAAAATTACAGTTTAATACATTTGACAATTGTACAATTTCTTACATAAAATAAAACAAAGAAAATGTATAAAATAAAAAAAACAAAGAAGTCTCATTAAGTAAACAAAACCGAGTCCGGCTTTCGAGAATTTCATTTTAATACATTTGACGTTCGTGCAATTTTTGACGTAAAATAAAACAAAAGACGATCGACAAATAAACCAAGAAAATTTATAAACTTAAGAAAAATAACAAAAATAATAAATTCTCCTGAAATAAACAAAAGCGGTTCGATTTTCTAAAAATTAAGATATATTTTAAGACATTCGACAATTTGTGCAATTTTTATTGTAAAATAAACAAAAGACGATCGACAAATAAATGAAGAAAATTTATAAAATAAAAAAAATAACATTAAAACAAAAAAAAATATCGATAAAAAAACAGAACTGGTTCGACTATCTAAATTTAAGATATATTTTAATACATTTAACGATTATTGTGCAGTTTTCTACATAAAATAAAACAAAGAAAATGTATAAAGTAAAAAAATAATAATAAAAAATTTTTGATGTAAAATAAAATTTATAAACTTAAAAAAAGTAACTAAAATAAAAAATTCTCCTGAAATAAACAAAAGTGGTTCGATAGTCGAAAAAGAAAGATATATTTTAAAACATTTGACAATTGATGTAAAATAAAACAAAAGACGATCGACAAATAGATCAAGAAAATAGATGAATTAAAAAAAATATATAGAAATAAAAAAGTTTCATTTAATAAACAAAACTATGTGGACTTTCTAAAATTACAGTTTAATACATTTGACAATTGTACAATTTTTTACGTAAAATAAAACAAAAGACGATCGACAAATAAACCAAGAAAATTTATAAACTTAAGAAAAATAACAAAAATAATAAATTCTCCTGAAATAAACAAAAGCGGTTCGATTTTTTAAAAATTAAGATATATTTTAAGACATTCGACAATTTGTGCAATTTTTGACGTAAAATAAACAAAAGACGAGCGACATTTAAATTTAAAAAAAAATTATAAAATAAAAAAGTAACATTAAAATAAAAAAAAATATCAATAAATAAACAAAACTGGTTCGACTATCTAAAAATCGTGATATATCTTAATACATTTGACGTTTGTGCAATTTTTCACGTAAAATAAAACAAAAGACGGTCGGACAAATAAATAATACTTAAATATATAAAATAAAGAAAAAACTAAAATAAGAAAATATCTCATTAAACAAAAAAACAAAACTGAGTCGACTTTCTAAAATTATATTTTAATACATCTGACAATTGTGCAACTTTTTACTTAAATAAAAGAAAGCAAATGTATAAAATAAAAATAATAATAATAAATTAAATGTTGGTAGTTGGTGGTAAATAAAAGTCTCTGTTAAACAATTGGGATTAAGTGACAGACAATAAGAAGTTGGACCGTGTAATACAAAGTTTATTTTCAATAAATAAAATAAAAATCCATTCATCTCATCGATTTCTTGGATTGTGTAAAACAAGCATTAGTTTGTAGCTTATAACGATATCGTTAAATCAATAAGTGACATATTTTGACCAATCAGCGCCTAGAAATGCGTTACATCTTAAAGAAAAAAACCTGTTTGGTCAAAATATGTCATTTAACGATTATCGTTATGAGTTACAGAATAGAGGAGTTAGTTATTGACATCGACAGAAAAAAAGTGATCCGTGTATTCGGACCCTAGAGTTTCCACTTATTTCCTCCCGACACGATATGTACGTAAGTGACTCTACAAAACCGAGCGTTTTTCCCTCACCGGCCGTAAAACAGGAAAATCCTTCGGGCGAGAAAACTGCAGCGGAAAACGCGTATATCCGCAATATGTTCAGCTGAACGAGAAAACAGTTTTCAAGCGGTCGCTCCCTCCCTAAATATTTTAAAACCATTTTCCTCGCCTCACTTGTTTTCGTTTTTAAAAAAAGCAAGCGCCCGTCTTTCGTACGTATAAACATAAAGACAGTTTTATATATATAAAAAAAAAAAACAAAAGCAACTGAACATAAACAATATTCTTAAAACGATGAAAGGTAAACTTTGTAATTTTAATATTCAATTTTTTTTTGTTATAATTAAAAATACGACCAAATAATCCACAGAGACGAAAGACATTCGACGTAATGCAATAACAAAAGGCTACGAACAAAAGAAGCGAATTCAATTTAACTTGATTGTTCAATGCGAAGTCCAATTTATTTTCTGAACGTCGAATGTATTTAACTCGTTGCAATATTAAATGGACTTCATGAACAAACAACGGTTTATTTAATTGACGTATTGATTAATATGCATTCAATCGTCCGCCGATTAGCGAAACTAACTCATTCCAGCTGCCATCAACACGTGCTTATACCAAGCGAACAAAAAAAAAATTAATCATAATTAGGAGGGCGCAATTGTTAATTTTTGCCTGAAACAGCGCCACATTAAAAATTAACGTCAAGTCGTGACAAAATCAATTCGGCTATACGTATCGTATGTTTCGTTTTGAATTGGAAATGCACGCCTACTTTTTTTTAATTTTCTCACTGTATTCGCCTAAATAACTTTTAACGGGGCGCCTTTTTTTCAAGTTTTAGTCATCATATTAAAACGTTTCGTCCGTTTCGAGGTAAACTCTCGCTTTTCACGTTGACGCTTCAAATGCGATCGATGCGAAAAGAGAAAGACGGCCGAGGGCGAGTCAAGCGACCGGGGAAGTTTCATTACAAAGTTTGTGTATTATGCACGGTGATTTTTCCGGGGGTGGTTCGTATATGCAGTGAAACCGAGTTGGCCCCGGCGGTCTCGTAAAAGTCCCCCGAGTAAATGCCAGCGGGAACAAGTTGGACAGATTCGAGCCGAAAGCGGGGTGGGCGGGGTGCGACGGACGGACGGACGGACGGTCTTTGTGGGACCGCACTTGGAAGTTTCCTTTTTTTTTTTTTTTAATCAAGAAAAAGAGGAAGGATGACAATCCGGAGACGACAGAAATCGAGTTCTTTTAAGTCTTTAATCGCTTCGACAAGTTATTTTATTTTACTTTTCTTTTTAATGATAAAAGGGACGAAATAATGAAGCGTCGCTGTTTAGTGGATTTGGCCCAAAAATTTATACGTGTATAAGACGACGGGCTTTCTAATTAGACTCCGTATAAATAATAAATAGAAATTCATATTGTTACGACTTTGACTTCAAAATTATTTCAATTTATTGCCATCCTACACATTTTAAATAAACAAAAATTCTCAGAAGAAGCTTATGAGAAAACAAAACACGATCGACGAACTGAGCTGGAAAAATCGGGGGGAAATAAAAGAAGAAAAAATTAACAAAAAAAGCGTTCTACCGAGGGGTCTTACTACGATTGGCAAAGTTGCGGAGAAAAGAAATTTTCAAAAAAAAAAAATAAACAAAGACTAGTAACATGACTATTTAAAATTGACGCCCAACATGGTGCCGAAAGTAGAAAAAAAATTCTCAGAAGAAGTTTAATTTGAGAAAACAAAACACCATCGACGAATTGAGCTGCAAAAATCGGGGGGAAATGAAAGAAGAAAAAATTAACAGAAAAAGCGTTCTGTGGAGAGGGAGGGAAAACAAAAGACAATTGGCAGAGTTGCGAGGAAAGGAAATTTTCACAGAGAAAAGCAAACAAAGACTAATAACATCACTATTTAAAATTGACGCCCAACATGGGGCCGAAAGTAGAAAAAAAATTCGCAGAAGAAGTTTAATTTGAGAAAACAAAACACGATCGACGAACTGAACTGCAAAAATCGGGGGGGGGGGGGATGAAAAAAAAAATACCAAAAAAGAAAGCGCTCTGCCGAGGGGTCCCACTTAAGGAGTTACGAAGAAAAGAAATTTTCACAAAAAAAAAAAAAACAAAGACTAGTAACATGACTATTTAAAATTGACGCCCAACATGGGTCCGAAAGTAGAAAAAAATTCTCAGAAGAAGTTTAATTTGAGAAAACAAAACACGATCGACGTACTAAGCTGCAAAAATCGGCGGGGAAATGAAAGAAGAAAAAATTGCCAAAAAAGAAAGCGCTCTGTCGAGGGGGTCCCGCTTAAGGAAAACAAAAGACGATTGACAGAGTTGCGAGGAAAAGAAATTTTCACAAAAAAAAAAAACAAACAAAGACTAGTAACATGACTATTTAAAATTGACGCCCAACATGGTGCCGAAAGTAGAAAAAAAATTCTCAGAAGAAGTTTAATTTGAGAAAACAAAACACGATCGACGTACTAAGCTGCAAAAATCGGCGGGGAAATGAAAGAAGAAAAAATTGCCAAAAAAGAAAGCGCTCTGTCGAGGGGGTCCCGCTTAAGGAAAACAAAAGACGATTGACAGAGTTGCGAGGAAAAGAAATTTTCACAAAAAAAAAAAACAAACAAAGACTAGTAACATGACTATTTAAAATTGACGCCCAACATGGTGCCGAAAGTAGAAAAAAAATTCTCAGAAGAAGTTTAATTTGAGAAAACAAAACACGATCGACGTACTAAGCTGCAAAAATCGGCGGGGAAATGAAAGAAGAAAAAATTGCCAAAAAAGAAAGCGCTCTGTCGAGGGGGTCCCGCTTAAGGAAAACAAAAGACGATTGACAGAGTTGCGAGGAAAAGAAATTTTCACAAAAAAAAAAAACAAACAAAGACTAGTAACATGACTATTTAAAATTGACGCCCAACATGGTGCCGAAAGTAGAAAAAAAATTCTCAGAAGAAGTTTAATTTGAGAAAACAAAACACGATCGACGAACTAAGCTGCAAAAATCGGGGGGAAATGAAAGAAGAAAGAATTAACAAAAAAAGCGCTCTGCCCAGGGGGTCTCAGTAAAGAAAAACAAAAAACGATTGGCAGAGTTGCGAGGAAAAGAAATTTTCACAAACAAAGACTAGTAACATCACTATTTAAAATTGACGCCATGAAGGGTGGACTGGGGTATTGGAGTTTCGCTTCTTTGTTGGAAAGAAAGAAAAAGGAGCAAATGTGGAACACCAAAAATGTCCTATTCCTATTGGAAAACAAAAGACGATCGATTGCGAAAGATTACAAAAAAAGAAAAATAGAAAACAAAACACGTTTGATGTCGCATCCAATTTCGACTTCCTTTTTTTAACAAAACAAGAAGAAAAAAACAAAAGAACGATCGACTCCTTTGCTTTCGTGCAAAAAAAAAATCATATCTTCAAAACGACACAAAAAAATTAATTAATACAGTAACATATGATCGGAGAAATTGGCGTGCGTTTCGTTGTTTTATTGAAAAAGAAAACGAGCAAACGTCGATCGTTTTTCATTTGTTTTTCTTGCGCGAACGAGAGCGTATAGGAAATAAATATATGAGTTACGCTTCTTTGTTAAAGTACAAAGAAAAGAAAAAAGAGCAAACGTGAAACATAAAAAGAACTGTTTTCTATTGGAAAACAAAAGGCGAACGATTGCGAAAAATGAAAGACCAGAAATTAAAAAACAAAAGAAAGAAAAGACCAATCGTGTTTTGTTGTCGACTATTGTTTAATACTCGACAACAAAACACGATTGACGTCGCACCCAATTTTGTTTATAAATGTTTTTAAACAAGAAAAAATAAAAACAAAAGACCAATCGATGGCATAAAGAAAATTCGATAAATTTTGTCAAGAGCAAAGAAAAAACAAGAAGATCGACGAATGAAAAATTTCGAGCTTCGAAAAAAGAGAAGAAACAAACGTCGAACGTATTTCATTTGTTTTTCTGCTTAGAGAAATAAAAAATGAAAAATTATAAAGCAAAAAAAACAATCGACACTCTTGATTTTTAAGTTGGATTTTAATTTTAAGTTTCAAGAAGAATTGTATAAAAGAGAAACACCAACGCTTATGTGTTGCAATTCCGTGCGAAGTAACAAAAGAAAATCGGAACAACACTGAAGCACAAAATTATAATTAAACACAGAGAACCATAAAAATCCAAAAACATTTTAAATAAACAAAAAGAAATTAGACGTGGTACGATTTTTTTTTAAATTAATTCGACAGAAAATGAAAACCAAAATGGAACGACGGGAACGCAACGAAAGAAAACAAAAGGTTGAGCAGAAAACAAAACTTTCAGTCAAAAATGAATTAACAACAAGAAAGCTGTGGAAAGTATAATTCGTCACAAGAAATCAAAAAAGATTCGACTCGATTAAAATGAACGAGAAACAAGTGAATGTGAATAACGTAAGCGCGCCTCGTGGCGCTTTCCAAAATTAAATGAGCAACAGAAAGAGATAAGAGAGAAAGAAAAAACAAAAGAACGTCGGCCAGTGAGAATAACTTTTGTTTACTTTTTCGTTCGATTTTTTAGTTGAATTTCTAGTTTGAGTTTCGAAAAGGATCGTGAGAAAAACGCATTCCGCACGAAGTAACAAAATAGAATCGAAACGACTGACATTTAATTACAAAATTTGAGAAACAGAAGAAAATCGACAGAGAGATTTTTAAGCAAACAGCTACAAGAAAGTGGCATACGTGAAACAACTTTGAAAAATTAATTCGACAGAAAATGAAACAAAGAAAGAAAACAAAAGATTCGGCCAAAATGAATGAATATCGAAGAAGTTGTCGAAAGAATGATTCGTTAGAAAGAAACTAAAAAGATTCAGTTCGATTAAAAACAAATGAATGACACAAGCGCGTGGTGCTGTCCGATGTTTTTCTTTGCACTGCATCGCAGAATCGTTGATCTTCTTTTGTTTTTCAAGTCAAGTCCCCTCATTCCACATCGATTGTTTCGCTTTTGTTTTGTCAGCTTTTTCGTAGCTTTTTCTTTCGTTTTTACGCGTGCCTTGCATCATCGTCTGAAGTGTTTTGATTCTTGTTTTCTCGTTGAGCACTCTTCGGCCCGTTATCGCAACATGGGGCCGGAAGCAGAAAAAAATTCTCAGAAAAAGTTTAATTTGAGAAAACAAAACACGATCGACGAACTTAGCTGCAAAAATCGGGGGGAAATGAACGAAGAAAGAATTAACAAAAAAAAGGCGCCCTGCCTAAAGGGTCCCACTAAAGGAAAACAAAAGACGATTGGCAGAGTTGCGAGGAAAAGAAATGTTCACAAAAAAAACAAACAAAGACTAGTACCATCACTAGTTAAAATTGACGCCCAACATGGGGCTGGAAGTAGAAAAACAATTCTCAGAAGAAGTTTCATTTAAGTAAGCAAAAGACGAACGATGGATTGAGGTGGAAAACAACCAAAAGTGGAAAAGAAATTCTCTGCCGAAGGGGCGGTCTAATCTAAGAAAACAAAAGACGATTGCCAAAGTTAGTTGCGGAAAAAAACGTTTTCCCCAAAAAAAAAAAAAAAAAGAATTCGAACAAAAGAGTGAAAATTGATTTCTGCAGGAAATCAAATAAAACATTGAGAATGTGGAAATAAGACGAAAGGTAGAGTAATAACATCACTACATAAACACATAAAATTGACGCCCAACGTGGGGCCGAAAGTAAAACAAAAATCTCAGGAGTTTAATTTAAGAAAACAAAGCACGATCGGCGAACGAGCTGCAAAAATTATGGAAATAAGAAAAAATAGCCAAAAGTACAAAAAATCTCTTTGCCGAATGGGGAAGGAGTCTCGTTTAGGAAAACAAAAGACGATTGATTGACAAAGTGAGTTGCAGAAAAAAAGAAATTTTCGCCAAAAAGAAAAACATAAAATAAAAATTGATTTCTGACGAAGATTGAGAAAGTGAAAATAAGACGAAAGGTCATCACTATACATACATACAAAATTGACGCCCAACGCCCTCTAGAGAGAGGTATGAAAGCGTGTTTCTCTTAAGACGGTTTCTTTCATACTTCTCTAGTCACTGTTACTGTAACTAGAGAGGTATGAAAGAGAAACGCCCTTTTATACCGTTCTAGTTACTGTTACTGTAACTAGAAAGGTATGAAAGAGAAACGCCCTTTTATACCGTTCTAGTTACTGTTACTGTAAATAGACAGGTATGAAAGGGTGTTTTTCTTAAGACGGTTTCTTTCAAACCTCTCTAGTTACTCATTTTATAAAAGAATGTTTCACTTTCATTTGAAACTGTAACTAGAGAAGTATGAAAGGATGTTTCACTGAAAACCGTTTCTTTCAAACCTCTCTAGTTACTCATTTTCTAAAAGAATGTTTCATTTTCATTTGAAACTGTAACTAGAGAGGTATGAAAAGGTGTTTCACTTAAGATAGTTTCGTTAATACCTCTCTAGTTACTCATTTTATAAAAGAATGTTTCAAATGAAAGTGTGCTTCTCTTAAGATGGTTTCTTACTTACTTTCTTACTGTGCGACTTTCATTCGAAACATTCTTTCATAAAATGAGTAACTAGAGAGGTATGTCTTAAGAGAAACACCCTTTCGTACCTCTCTAGTTGCTCATTCTATAAAAAAATCTTTCACATGAAAGTTTCACAGTAAGAAAGTAAGAAAGAAACCGTCCTAAGAGAAGCACACTTTCATACCTCTCTAGTTACTATTACTGTAATCGTCTTAAGGGAAACACCCTCTACGTTCGTTCTTCGCTCTTGTTTTCTTTATAATGCGTAGATATTTTATTACTTTGAAACAATCACTGAGCGCAATGGTTGTATAAAACTAATTCCTTTTTGTTTAGAGCAAAAATTTAATTTTGTACGATCTTTAAAGTTCAACATACATACGATCAAACATTCCCTAACATACGATTTTTCTATACTACTGAAACGGTCGCGAATTTGATTTGAAAACAAACTGCGTTTGTTTATTTGATTGCTTGTTAACAAAGAGAAATTTACGAGTCGCAGGCCACCGGAAACGACTCGGCTTTCAGATTTATGGGTTTTTTTGAACATCGAGTTCGTAAATGGCACTTGAAGCAGTTACTATCGGCCATAAATTAGTCCGTTTTAAAAGTTGTCTTGGACGGTATTGGGATTTTTGAAAGCACTTGTCTCGCAAGAGTTTGAGTTATTGTGAAATTTCAAAGGGGCTCATGTTGCATCGCTAGTAGAAATGAACTTGGCTTTTGTTTTGAGAAAAATTGACGAGCTCTGGATATAATAAATCTGTCAATGGACGCTTGCTAATTTTGGAAAAGAATTTAGAAAGTTAAGAACACGTGCAGCGTCCGACAATCTGTCAGGCGAATTGGGGGGTCGTAATTTACCAGGAATGTAAAGGGAACAAGAGAGAAGCGTGTGCTTCTTTCTGAACGAAAAGCGGTTATTGGCCAACGGGTTTTTTTTTAGTTACTTCGGGGGATGGGGGAGGAGTCAAAAAATTGTCGCTCGCGGAAAGTCAAAATCAAAAACTTGGGACAGAAAGCTTCTGATTGTCCGAACGGAAAGCTACATTTTTAATTTAACTCGAGAAGTTTATTTTTGAGTGCTTTGCAATTGATTTCATCTAGCTTGCATAATTAGAGTTAACTCACATCTTTTCGGGGCGTTAAAATTCTAGTGAATTCAAAAGGGCAATCAAATAAATAACCGCGAGGATGCGATCGTGACGCGAATAAAAAGCGAGTGCGCGTGTGAATTAGTGAAGTGGTACGTCGCGGAACGGAGTAGGTATAATTACATGAATTTTTTCTATTTCTTTTCACATACTTGGTGGCATAAATGTGTGTAAGGATCATTTTAATTGGCTTATCCATCAGTGGCGTGGAATTTTTGTAAAGTTCCATCTTTGCATTGCTTAGTCAATCTTTTGGTTTATTTTGGTACTTGCGGTTGCTTTTGAATCAAGTTAAAACTCAATAAATTCAGTAGTTTGCGCGATCTGTGATTTAATCAACCAGAGTAAATTAACTACACCTATAATCTTTTGTTAGATTTCAAATACAGTGTATTTTTTTGCAATTTACTTCTACCTTTTGCGATATCCTCGGCAATTCGGAGACACGCTATCAGTGTTATTCCGATTTGTACAGGGGTATTTGCAACTAAAGCCTCTGGTCAGGCGAGTTATATCCGCCAAACGCACAGTGCGACTAGCACAGTCTAGCTCAGAAATCAAGGCAAATTTAATTAATACTCGTTACGAATTCCGTAGAATTACGAGGCCAACAATTTGAACCACCTATCAATAGACATCTTCTTCACAGAACTTTTCTCACACCCTGTGTGTGCGTGCTGAAGTGTTGTCTTGGGTGAAAGATTTGAAGGTTAATTGAAGGCAATTGGTCGAGCGACTGAATGGACCAAAACCACCTATAGTAGAGTGTCGAAAACAGTCACCTGGGTCCTTGCACAAACAGATTAGGTTAGTCGACGAATACAAAACGAGGGATTTGCGTACAGAACCTCGAAGGGCACGAGAACGTAATAGACGAAAGATCCTCGTCCATGACCCGCTTGGTTAGCTCTACCATCACCTCTGAAAAGAGCCCGTGAAAAATTAACGGCTGTTGCTGTTGATTATCTTGCAAATTGATCGCCGGAGCGGCCTTTTGTATCACGTACATCTCCGAACATCGGATTGATCAATTAATAAGTTCCAGTAACAAAGTACACTGCATATACACTGTCACACAGTGCGCTGGTTGATTATTCATAGCGTCTTTGAGTACTAGCTAAGGTGGCGAACACGAGTACCAAGACACAGCTATTTTGAATAAAGAAATAAATTAATTGTTGATCTAATTTAAGTTACAAAGTTGACACAGCCTAATTGCGTGTGCAACAAGCCACCCACTGTGAGAATCGAAATAAATTAGATCGCTACGATATTCGGCGTTAAATACGTTAAGCAAAGTTTATTGTACTTCTTTGGAAGCATTTATTTATTGTGAAAGATATCCATATTTTCTTTTTCTGCTCAAGTTGACCCGTCCTTCGCGGGCCCAACAGGAGTTTTTTACCTCTTTTTTTTTTCTTTTTTTCAATAAATAATGAATTAATCTAACACCTGGCATTTTATGTTACGTATTTAGTTCCTTTCATCTCTCAAATAACTCATACACCGTCTCACCAGAAATAGAATCCCGTTACAACAACGTAGGGCCCGTTTTTTTATTTAATTAGACGATCCAGAATAATCGGCAATTAAAGTTTTAATTTTGGAGGTTTCAAAAGCGCCGGGGTAGTCATAGCGCCACTTGTAAACCATAACCGTAGCAGGTAGTGACCCTTTTAGAAGTATCTTTAGAGACCGCATGGGAGGTTAATAGTGCTCCCGGCGCTTTCGGAAATCGGCCAAAACCCGCGGTAAAGAGGCGCTTATTGCTTCATTGAGTTTAGGCAAATTCTTCGGCCGATTTAATAAATTAATTTGTTAATAAATTTTAGTTTGTTTTTGTTTGGACCGTGTTTATTGGTTATTTAGTTGTCCGTAAAGTCAACAAACAAGGTGGCACGCCCGGGGGTGTTACACTACATTGTTGGCAACACTGCTTAGTACACAACAAAGATCTTGAAGTTGAAGCAGAACGCGGAAGTTGAAACGGCCACAAATAGTTCAAGATATTTCAAATTTATTTCTTCAAATTTAACATTTATTTTTAATCTTTTATTTTGCTCGCAGTTTAATTGTGCGTTCCATTAAAGTATAATCATATTATTACATTCCGTGCTCTGCCAGAAAATTTATAATTGTCACGCCATCTATGAGTTATCGAATGATTCGCGAAGTTTCGATGCGCGCTCTAGATAGTGCTGGAAATATACTCGATAGTCATTCTCTTGTACGATTGAACCTCTGTTAAAGCAGAACCGAACGCGCGATTTAAATCAGTTTCTATTTAGAGAGTTCAGTTAATAGCTCGTTATGTGCTAAAACAATTAAATTATTTAATTTAATAAACCGAACCCAGAATTTTCACTATAAATGATAAAAAAACGCCTCTACTTTTTTTAATAAAAATGACGCTGATCATTTGAAAAACGTTCGCACTAATGTAGTTGTGATTCAAGAACGTTCTAGTCAAAACCAATTAATTTTGGTCGCTCGAAAAGAAGATATTTGAATATATGAACAATCAATAATATGAATTTTATTTCTTTTAATTTGTGCGTTCTCCGTCCTTGATTATGCAGGAGTAAGCCTCGATGATGAAATTACTCCCATGCTGGAGAAAAACCACCGAACCTCCGAGCTAATGCTTTAACGAAGGTGGGAACTTTTCGAGGGTAAACCGGTGTGACGCACAGCTTTCGTATTTGTACACGAACACGTTTCTTCTCTTCTTCCCCCCTCTTACGTGATTTTTTACCCTCTGTACATACATAAATTGTGAATGCGATCAGTTAAGAGAGCGAAATTTTCAGATGAAGAACGGCGCAATTCCAATTTGCGTTCGAACGGATCGAATAGCCTGCTGAAATGAGCACACATTGGGTATATTGTAAAAGCATTATGTGTAATGTTGTGCGTATGTAATTTAGTAACCCCCCCGTACATTAGGTCAGCATGAATGTCTTAGGTATGTAGGTATTTCCCATGTGCTATTTTCGTTTAGACTTCGTATAGAGTAGCTCTACCAAAACAGAAAATTAATTTGAAAAAAAGTCTGGATTTATTGAAGCAGGAAAATGCTGTATTATTGCCGCGGTGTGGGTAATGAGGAAGTTTGGAAATACACCCTGGAGGTATTTGATGTTAGCAGAAGCAACACAGTGTAAGGTTATTTCTGTGAGATCGTAAACACACCAAGTCGAGACGTCTGTTAATTGCCCCTCAAAACAACAACGAGTAAAATAACTAACCAAAGTAATTATTAAAATGCTATTACACTTCCGGTTATACTAATAGCCACTGGTGCCATCTATGTCAATTTGTGCTAACCACGCTTTCTAAGCGCCGAAATTTAAATTATTTTTATATAAATGATAGACTCCTGGGTTTGTACTTTATTAATTAATCAACGCAGATTATTAAAAGAAAACGATTTTGTAAATATATCATCCATGCGTTAAATATTTTAATACCAAACTAGAATATACAGGTGTCCCAACAGTGTGTTCTCGGGCGATATCTCGAAGATACAAAAAAGTTTCAACGACATATAATTATTTTGATCCGAACAGAGTGATCCAAAACAGTGGTGTCGGTTGCAACTTTTTTATTTCTAACTGCACACCGTATATGAGATGTCAAATTTGGATTGGTTATGAAATTCTGGGAACCATTGTGTATACCTAAACCTAACAGTTCTTGACATGTTTAATATTTCACCCTAAAAAATTATATTTGCAGCCGCTATTCTATTTCTTCATATTTAATTATTTTTAATTTTAAGAAAAAGTTTTTAGCGATATAGGGTGATCATGGTAATAAACGAAATATCAGACATTTCGAAACGATTTTTATTTGTTTTCATCCTAAATTCTCCCTTCGATAAAGTATCCACTTTCTTTTCTGTTAAGCATGTCTTATATTTATTTGAGAAACTAATTACTGGTGTTCAGTCGTGATTTTTTTTATGAACTTCATTCATTGCGATCGTCTTTTGTTTTTATATAATTTTTTTCTGTTTCAGTTCTTGTTCCTTTTTTCCATTTGTTTCGTTGTTGTTTTTATTTCATTATTTCTTTATTTTTTATTATTTCGATTGTCTTTTATTCGTATTTCATTTTTCTCTTTTGTTTTATGTTCTGCTTTTATTTCATTATATTTTATTTTACCTAAAAAAAAAGAAAAAATGAACCAATTTAAGCAAAAACGATTTTTTGGTTAAATCATGATTTTTTTCCTTGGTTTCATTTCATCTTTTATTTTTGTCATTTTTCGTTTTTATTTATTTACTGCGATCGTCTTTTGTTTTTTTTTTCTGTTTCTGTTTTATTCCTTTTTTGCTTTTGTTTCGTGTTGTATTATTTCATTATTTTTTATTTTACCTAAAGAAATGACCCAATCTAAAAAAGACGATTTTTTGGTTAAATCATGATTTTTTTTCTAATGAACTGAAAATTTGATAAATGACCGTCTTTTGTTCTTATATCAATTTTTTTTTTCTATTTCTGTTTTTATTTCATTTTTGTTTTTGTTTCGTGTTCTTTTCGTCTTTTGTTTTTATACCATTTTTCGTTCTTGCTTCGTGTTCAGTTTTTATTTATTTATTTATTGCGATCGTCTTGTTTTTTTTTTCTATTTCTGTTTTTATTCTTTTTTTCTGTTTCTGTTTTTGTTTCTTTTTCGTTTTCATTTCGTTGTTGTTTTTATTTCATTATTTTTTGTTTTACCTAAAAAAAATTAACCAATTTAGGCAAAAACGATTTTTTGGTTAAATCATGATTTTTTTTTCCTTGTTTTCATTTCATGTCTTATTTTTATATCATTTTTCGTTTTTGTTTCATGTTCAGTTTTTATTTATTTATTTACTGTGATCGTCTTTTGTTTTGTTTTTCTGTTTCTGTTTTTATTCCTCTTTTGCTTTCGTTTCGTGTTGTTCTTATTTCACTATTTTTTATTTTACCTAAAGAAATGACCCAATCTAAACAAAAACGATCTTTTAGTTAAATCACGATTTTTTTTCTAATGAACTGAAAATTTGATAAATGACCATCTTTTGTTTTTATATCATTTTTTTTCTATTTCTCTTTTTATTTTATTTTTGTTTTTGTTTCGCGTTCTGTTTTTATTCTATTATATTTTATTTCCTTTAGAGAAAAGAAACAAATCTGATCAATTTTATTTTATTTTTTTTTAATAAACTATCATTTGTTTACTGCGATTGTCTTTTCTTTGTATTTCATTTTTCTTGTTTTCATTTCATCTTTCGTTTTTATATCATTTTTCGTTTTTGTTTCGTGTCCAGTTTTTGTTTATTTATTTACTGCGATCGTCTTTTGTTTTTCTTTTACTGTTTCTGTTTTTATTCCTTTTTTGCTTTTGTTTCGTGTTGTTTTAATTTTATCATTTTTTATTTTTACTTAAAGAGAAGAGACCAATCCAAGCATTTTTTTAAGGAAACTGTCACTTGTTTATTTCGATTGTCTTTTGTTTGTGTTTCATTTTTCGTTTTTGTTTAGGCTCTGTTTTTATTTCATGATTTTTTTACTTTACTTAAAAAATGAACCACTTTAAGTAAAGACGACTTTTTGGTTAAATCATGATTTTTTTCCTAATGAACTGATAAGTGATCGTCTTTTGTTTTTATATCATTTTTTCTGTATTCTGTTTTTATTTTTATTTTTGTGATTGTCTTTCGTTTGCGTTTCATTTTTCTTGTTTTCATTTCATCTTTTATGTTCATATCATTTTTCTTTCTTGTTTCACGTTCGGTTTTTATTTATTTATTTACTGCGATCGTCTTTTGTTTTATTTCTTTTTTGCTTTTGTTTCGTGTTGTTTTTGTTTCATTATTTTTTATTTTTTACTTACAGAAAAAAAACCAATCTAAGCACTTTTGTTTGTATTTCGTTTTTCGTTTTGTTTTATGTTCTGGTTTTATTTCATTGTCTTTATTTTACCTTAAATGAACCAATTTAAACAAAAACGATTTCTTTGTTAAATCATAATTCTTTTTCCTAATGAACTGAAAAATGATCGTCTTTTGTTTTTATATCATTTTTTTTTATTTCTGTTTTTATTCATTTTTGTTTTTGCTATTTTTATTCTATTATCTTTTATTTTATTTAAAGAAAAGAAACAAATGTGACCAATTTGTTTTCTAATAAACTGTCATTTATTTACTGCGATTGTCTTTTGTTTGTATTTCATTTTTCTTGTTTTCAGTTCATCTTTTGTTTTTATACCATTTTTCGTTCTTGTTTCGTGTTCAGTTTTTTTTATTTATTTTCTGCGATCGTCTTTTGTTTTTTTTTCTGCTTCTGTTTTTATTTCTTTTTTTGCTTTTGTTTCGTATTTTTTTTATTTAATTATTTTTTTAAAGAAAAAAAACCAATCTTAGCATTTTTTTTAATGAAACAGTAATTTACTTACTGCGATTGTCTTTTGTTTGTTTTTCATTTTTCTTGTTTTCATTTCATCTTCTGTTTCTATATCATTTTTCGTTTTTGTTTCGCGTTCAGTTTTTATTTCGTTATCTTTCATTTTACTTAAAGAAAATAAACCAATTTAATCAAAAACGAGTTTCTTGTTTAATCATGATTTTTTTTAATGAACCGATAAATGATTGTCTTTTGTTTTTAATAATTTTTTTATTTCCACTTTTATTTTATTTTATTTTTTGTTTCGTGTTCTGTTTTTATTCTATTATTTTTTATTTCCTTTAGAGAAAAGGAACAAATCTGAGCAATTTTTTTTTTAAATAAACTATTATCTATTTCTGCGATTGTCTTTTGTTAGTATTTCATTTTATCTTCTGTTTTTATATCATTCTTCGTTTTTGTTTCACGTTTTGTTTTTAGTTCATTATTGTTTAATTTATTTAAGGTAAAGAAACCAAAGATTTTTTTTTAAATAAACTGTCCTTTATTTACGATTGCGTTGCCTTTTGTTTTTACTTCATTTTTAGATTTTTTTTCGCGTTCTGTTTTTATTTTTATTTTACTTAAAGGAAACAAACTAATTTAAGCAAAGACGATTTTCACGCTTGTCGTTAAAATCATATATATTTTTTTTAAGTATCAGTCGTTTATTATCGCGATCGTCTTTTGTTTTTACGTCATTTTTTTCCGTTTCCGTTTTTGTTTCGTGACAACGACTTATTTACTGCGATTGTCTTTTGTTTATTTTGTATTTCATTTTTCTTGTTTTTATTTCTCTCTTGTTTTTATTTTGCGTTTTCTTTTTTTTTTTTATTCCATTATTTTTTATCTTATTTAAACAAACGGTTCCAACTTAAGCAGACAATTTCCTTTCAATTTTTTTGTTTTTAATTAATTGCCGTTTGTTTATTAGTAGATAGAGCCGATCGTCTTTTGTTTTCCTCAGTTTCAACGCCGTTCGGAAATTTTTTCCTTAAGTATTTATTAAAGTTACAACCAAAAATACGAATTTCCTAATGAGAAACGTAATTTATGTATGTTTGTACACTCAAGTTATAAAGAGATGTGCCCTCCATGAAATGTGAATTTAGTTTAGAACACTATATGGAGTGAGCGGACATTGGAACGGAAAAATCGAGCCGGCTGCGAAGCACGTACCTTCCCTCCAATCGATTGTCCGCCCGCTCGGCACATTGGTTAGCAATACTACCAACCACACTTTGTGGGGGAGACGTCTCTTTATTACCTGGATGTACATACATACGTTTATGAAAAATAAAAAAAAATATTTATAGATTTGTGAATAATATGAAAGGATAAAAAATAAAATAAAAAAGTAAAACGAATTCAAGGTCTACATACTCTCAAATATATGTTTGTACAAAAATAATAATAACGGTAATAAAAAAGCTATCGATTTGTTATAACCATCGAACCAAAAAAAAAAAAAAAAAATTGTAGAAACAAAACGAAAGACGAACAAAATCAAAAAAATTTCTTTCTAATTTTTTTTTCTTTATTTAACCAATCCCTCTTCGGAATTGCTTTTTATTCTCGTTTCAAATCGCTTTTTTGTTCATCTTCTAGTTCACTTCGATCGTCTTTTGTTTTTATTTCATTGCCAGGAGCAAACGATTAAGCGAAAACGCAATTTCCTTTCGGTTCTGAGTTTTCAATGAGTCGTCACTTGTTCGTTTGCGTTATTCATATTTGCGCTGTACGTATTTGATCGTCTTTTGTTTTCCCCAATTTTCTCACCATACCATCTCAAAATGTAGTTTTTAAATTATATTTCCGACAAGAAAAAGGGTAATTTTCTTTTCCTAAGGTAAATTGTCAAATTCGTTGAAACTGTTTTTATATCTTGAGTACTTATCGACAATACACCGTGGGGACAAACTGTATATATATATTTTTTTATTTTTCTTAAAAGTTACTGCATTACTACCTCGACAATATTCTTATATGTTTGTGCACGTTCTGTTTCCATCTCCACTGTCTATCGTGCGTGTAGTTTCCTCTTACTTTCTTTGAATGCATTGTTTGCTATTGTTGGTACGTATGCAAATGCAATGACGCTATCATGGTTTATAACGAGTCCGTTTCTGTGCTAGGTGCTCTAGGACTGACGGCGTCGCTAAACCCGAACGGAGTAGGTTTGGAATCGAATCCGACCCTGACCATCGGCAAGCCCAAGTTGGAGTTCGCCTCGTCGCAGGTAAACCTGGCGCAAGCTTCCGGCCAGTGCTACACGACGCTGAAATCTCCGAAGTTGTAAGAGTGCAGGGACGGCTTCAAATCAAAATTGTACCATATGTATTAGTTACTAACTACTGAAAAAAAAAAAACACTAGCCTTAATCGATTGTGAACTACGAAACTTTTTTTTTTTTTAGTCGACAAACTATTTTTCTCCGCCGATTGATTAAGAAACGCCAGTTTTAACTTAGTTAGTCGCGACTTGTTCGGGAAGTCAAACAAAAGGAGCCAGGGCGAATCAGAAAATGTGATTTCCGGGGCTAATCTCATTACGTCGTTATTCCCTGTTTGTCAATGTTTGCGTCATTCTTGTATGTATGTGTAAACACGTGCGCGAGTCAAACCCAATTTCAGCTTTTACAATGCGTTCCGGCGGATTTAATTTTTGTAATGGAATGAAATTGAGAAACTACGAACGCGAACGTCGCTCGTCAACGTGACTTTGCAGGTAAAGACGTGAGTAAAATTCAATTGAAGCGAAACTCCCAGGATAACAAGGCAACGTAACGAAGTTCACGGATAAATATTAATGAAGGAAATGATTAGATTTATCTCTAGCAAATATGTCTGCGCGGTTTGGGGAATTCCCGAAATTATCCTAAGCAAAATTAAACAAAAAAAAAACAGAACATCTTTTTTTAAATCTCTGATTTAATTATAAAGGCGTTCTCCAAAAATTATGCCAGTCTTCTACTAAATCTTTCATTTTTGAAACTGTGGTTTGATCAACCATAATTCTTTCTAATGACCACAGAAGTGTATGCCGGACTATTGCAGCACCAGCGGGTGAGACATATGCTTTGCCGGACTAATGCAGCACCAGCGTGTGAGGCGTATGCTTTGCCGGATTATTACAACACTAGCGGGTGGGTACCGCCAGACTATTCAACACTACAGAATACTGGCTTACATTCAGGATGAGATAAAGGGGCGGGGGCCTAAATAATACTTTCAAAAATTATTATTTCTGAAAACAATTTACTGTGATTTTTATATTACATTAGCATTGTTTAATAAAATTTATTATTTTTATTTTGATTAAATTATTTATTACTTACATCAACATAATTCTATTTTTGTTTATTTACTTGGAAATTTTGTACAGGTATTTTCATTTTCAAAAAAATTTACAATATACAGGGTGACTGTGATAGTTGTGCAATGCTTGGAACCTGTGTAATACATCACTATAAATGGCAACGACTGAACTCACATGTCATTAACAAAAAGTTGATAGTTGATTGCAGTTGAAATTTTTCCGAAACTGTTTGAGAACCACTGGCCTTGCTGTCATACAAAGTTAAAAGAAAAAAATATTTTCTCGAGTACTATTAACTTTTTGCTAAGGAGATATCAGCTCAATCGTTACCATTTATAGTGATACAATGCAGGTTTGAAGTTTTACACAACTATCACAGTCACCCTGTACATTATCATCGTGTATAAAGGCGTTCGAAACCCTAGATCCGGACCTGCTTGCATTGACACGCGTCCTGCCTCTTATGCTCATATTTTGAGGCAGGGATTGGGGTAACTCTGCATCATTTGTTTGTGTGTTTGCCACCACAAATCTTAACGACTAATTTCTTCTTAAAAGTGGCAAAAAGATGTAATTCTTTAATCGCAAAGCACGAAAAAAACAAAACACGATAAGAGCTTTCGTTTTTTTCTTGCGCCAAGAAAAGGGAACGAAAGAAATTGCAAGTTTTGTTCGCAAAAGGCAAAAGAAAACTGTAAATGTCACAAAATTTAATTGTTATCGTCATTTGTCTTTTTTATTGTTGTTTGTTGTCTTTGTTAATTCCAACTCGAAGAATAATTCTTCTTAAAATGTGAAAAACAAAAGTCTTTAGTTGCAATCAAAAAAAAAAAAAAATTCAAATCGACTTCGATAAGAGAATAGAAAAAAAAACATCGAAATTACTACAGGTTTCGTTCTCATTAAACAAAAGAAAACTGTAAATGTCACAAAATTTAACTGCCATTGTCGTTTGTTTTTTTTTTGTTTGATTTGTTAATTCCAACATGACGAATAATTTCTTCTTAAAAATGGCAAAAAATTATAATACTCTAATCGCAAAATATAAAAAACAAAACAAAACAAAACACGATCGCCAATTAAATTCGAATATTTTTGTCCCGCGCGAAACTTCTAAGGGGGAAATAACGAGCGTCTAAGTAAAAATCTGATTAAGTTGGCTGTGACTGCGAATTCAATATTCTTTGTATGCATGTCGCTTTCATTATTAATAGTGATATTGAGATTTTAAAAAAAAATTGCCTCCGCATTATTTACCGACAGAATCAGACCAAACTCGTACGTGTACGTTGGCCCGGACTTTTCATTTGCAGAGGCTCGACTCTGAGTCCGGGCCTGAAACGGAGCGAGGTAGAAAACGTTTCGTTTACGACTTGCTTAAATTTTTATAGCAAAACTAAAAACATTGGTGTAATAATTATTTACTTTACTAGTGAATGCAAATTGTGGGGAGAATACATTGGTTTTTTTACGAAAACTGAACTTGAAGAAGATTCGCGACGAGGTCACGCAGTGAAAAGATGTCAAAAGTCACAGAACCGGAACTGGGTTGTCGCCCCTGAGTGGCAGTACCTAAAACATTTCCTTTTCGAATCTTGTAAGTGGGGGCTATCGTCACTTAAGCCAAGTAAATTCGAATATTTCTGTCCCGCGCGAAACTTCTAGGCGAGAAATAACGAGTGTCTAAATGGTCGAGTTGGCTGTGACCGTATGCACGTCGTTTCTAAGTTCAACCGCCAAGCTGTCAAATCTAACGTCGAGCGTTGTTGAATTATCATTAATAGTGATTACAAAATAATAAAAAAATGCGTTTTTCGATTCGTTTCATTCACCCATCGGTGGTTTGTTTGCTAAAAGTACGAAACTATCAAAGACATGATGCAGACCTTGTTTGGAAATTTTTCCACGGCCTACTCGACCAGCCTTTTATTTAGACACTCGTTGGCTACCGATAGAGGGCACATGGATCAAGTATCACTATTTCTCGCAGTGCTCTCAAGCAAGCTGAAACAAAATTCTCTTCCATTCGTTGGGTACGCGGAAATTTTCTAATTTTTTTTATACAAAACGCTCACTCGATTAGCATTAACGCAAAACATTGACAAACAGAACACGATCGTATCTTTCTAAAATTCACCTCACCTAATTCTATAACGTTAAAGAGGCGGTGCCCACAATAATTTTAAGTGGAGGATCCGATTCTTAAACATAAAATGAAAATAATAAAAGCATTTTACTTGTCCATCATAAAATACCTTAAAGTCTTTCAAAATATATCAGTTCACGATGTGTTGCGTGGAAGTATATAGAGTGGGACCAAACTGTTTCTATCACACATAAACGAAATGAATTGCCTACGTGAGCAAAAATAGAAAAAAAGTAATAATCGTATCAACCCAACCCAACCCAATAACCTACTTCAATTTTTTTTTTGCAGTTCGAACCCTGTGCCTTTATTTATTTATTTTTTGGGGAAAACACCTAAGTAGTCGTACAAATTGGATTATAAATCGATATCATAAAAGGGTCCACTGAAGTAACTAAACATATTTGGTGAAGTTAGATGAGCTGGCGGACTTAAAACTTTCCGGTACGGTTCAGAAATCTACAATTATTTTCGTCCATCCTGTCGATTTCTGAAATTAAATTAGTTTTTTTTTTTTTTGTTTATTAATAATAAAATTCTCGCACTGTAAGATACATTTCGTAATCTCACCCTGTACATATTCTAAAGTAATAATATTATATTATACAAGTTTGGATTTCATGTGCGTCTCGATACTAACTCCTCAGTATGAATACTTGCATACTTCTAACTTGTTCTTATTCCGATTGCCCGTTTTGGACCAAAATGTAACATACAAACAATTATTGTGATACACATTAGATTATAATGTAATTGTTGTTATTGTAGGTGTTTATTTTTATCGGCGTTTGCTACAAGAACATTGTATTTACTGTAAGTACTTGGCCTTTTAATAACTCTACTATGTCGTTCCAATTCTCGGGATGCCCCGGCGAGTGTCACTTGATCGAAAGCAAGCGGGTCCTACCACAACGAATTGCAAAAACAAGCTCTACCAACTGAACTGACAAAGAAAATTTTATTAATTTCGTCAATCGCCTTAATTAAATTCAATAAATTTAAAATATTTTCGTGATCCATCCAGAGATGGCGCTGCTTACGAGTCGCTTTAAAAGCTTTAATTTTCTTGCCTTCACTTTCACGGCCACAAGATGATAGAGATTTCTAGAACGATCCTATTCATTGCGGTCCAAAATTTTTGCAAATTCACTTAATTTCGTGAGCGTTTATAAAATTTCTACTTATCAATAGATGGCGCTGCTCTTGGTATGTTTTTATTTAACGGTTTTTTCTCACAAGCTTTATTTACAGAAATTTTATTTTAAAGTCGAACTAAATTATTTGCATAATTGATTCAGAGATGGCGCTTTCACACAGAACGGGTGACGACTCCCAGAAAAAAGAAAATAAGAAAAACAGTTTTCAAAATTCATCAGCTCTCTTCTTGAGATAATTTTTAATTTATAAACATTTAATTAATAATACTTAAGCTAAATTAAATTAAATTATTCGAAGAAGTATTTTTATTTATTATAATTTGTTTCCCTCCTACCTTCGTTTGTTTTTCAGATGTTGGGCAGTGAGCTGCGTTTTTTTTTACAGAAATTACAGAATTACAGAAATGTCTAATTTAAAATTATGAAGATTTCAACAAAATATTGTTTTTCTGTCAAATTAATTGTTTAAAATTATTTAATTAATTTTTTTTCAATGAATTTCTTTAAATTTTAAGTAATTTTTTTAATTATTTTATATAATTGTCATTTTTTTATTAATTCTATAAAATTAATTAATTTTTTTTAATTTAATTTTTTTATTTAACTGTTTTATTTAATTATTTTTAATTTAATTTAAATTTTTTAATTCATTTTATAAAAAGAATGAATTTTATAAAATTAACGAACTTTTTTAATTTAATTAATTTTTTAATTCAATTAATTTTTCAATTTAATTAATTTCCTAAATTTAATTATTTTTTTAATTAATTAATTTTATGATTATGATTGTGATTAACTATCTAGTGTATCTGGAAAATTACAGAAAACCGATGAACAGGGAGAGGAGAATATAGAAAACGTTATTTATCTAAAAAAATCAATTAAAAAAGTTGCTTAAATTAAAAAAAATCATTAATTAAAAAAAAACTTGATATCATTTTAAAGGCAACTTAAAATTAACAAGATTTCAACAATATGTTTGCGTGATTGAGCCAGAGATGGCGCTCGTGCAATTTAACATAAGTTGAGGTTAACAAAAAATAACATTTTCTACCCCCCCCATTTTCATCGGTTTTCTGATAATTTCCAAATACATATACTAGACAGTGAATCGCATTTCTAAATAATAAATTTTAAAAACATTAAAATTTTTTAAAAATTAAATTTAAAAGATTAATCAAATTAAAAAAGTATTAAATTTAAAAAATTAATTATATTTAAAAATTAAATTAAAAAAATTAATTAAATTTAAAAAGTTAATTAAATTTTAAAAAATAATTAAATTAAAAAAAATTAAAATGTCTATTAAATTTAAAAATTTATTAAATTTAATAATTAATTAATAAAATAAATTAACAGAATTAACTACATTTAAAAAAAAATTAATTGAAAAAGTAAAATAAGTTAATTTAAAAAAATGAATGAAATAACTAAAAAATTTAAATTAAATTAAAATTAATCGAACTGCAAGTAGATATTATTAAAATTTCTTTCCCTTCCTCGTTCTTTTGTTTTCCAGATTGATTAGGCAGGCAGTGAACTGCATTTTTAAATGTCTTTTAAATAAAAGTAATTAATTTATTTATTAAATTAATTCTTCTTAATTTTTTTAATTCCTTTCTCCGTCCCTGTCAGTTTGGTGATCCAGGATATGGTAGATAGTGAGCCGCATTTCTAAAATTAATTTTTAATTTTTTATTATTGTTGAATTATTGTAACTATTTATTATATCTTATTTTGCCACCCAAATTTGAACAAAATATTTACGTGATCAATCCACAGATGGCGCTCACGTAATTGAACACAAGTTGAGTTTAACAAAAAAATATGGTTTAATTTTTTTTCCCCCGATTAGTCGCTTTTCTGTTATTTTCCAGTTACACTAGGCACACTAGTCAGTGAAACGCATTTTCAATAAATAAATAAATAAACTTTTTTTTAATATTAATTGAATTAAAAAATAATCTCATTTAAAAAAATTTATGGAATCTTAAAAAATTAATTAAATTAAAAATTAAATTTCAAACATCTATTAGTTTAAAAAATAAACTAAGAAATAATTAAATTAAAAACAATTAATCAAATTTCAAAAATTAACTAAATTAAAAATTGAAAACAAAATAGAAAAATTAAATTAAATTATTTAAACCCCAAGCTTCTTTATTTATCAAAATTGATTTTCCCTTTCTCGTTCTTTTGTTTTCCAGAACGATTAGGCAGACAGTGAGCCGCAGTTTTAAATGTTTTGATTTTTAATTTAAAAAAATATTTGAATCATTATTAAATTAATTTTTCTTCTTCTTTTTTCAGTTTTGTTTTTCAGATCCAGTAGACAGTTAGCTGCATTTTTAAAACTATTTTTGACATTTAGAAATAATTTTTTAAAATGTTTTATTACTGTTCAATTGTTCTCTATTTTTTCCAACGTTCATTGGTTTTCTGTTGATTTTAAAAAAATCTAAAACAAAATATTAAAAATTTGAAAAAATAATTAAATCAAGTTAAAAGATAACTAAATGAAACAAAAAGGGTTGGAAAAGGTCAAAGGTTAAGGTCAACCCAACATAGCAAACAAACAAATTAGAGAAAAACTAGAAAAAGAGTTAAAAATTCGGAAAAAATAAAAAAAACAAGAAGCAAAAAATATAAAAAAATGACAAAAAAGAACAAAATTGTAGGTCAAGGTCAACCCCAACCCAAGAAGAAAAATTGAATAAAAAAATTATAAAATTTAAATTTGTAGAGCAAAGATTCGAAAAGTTCAAGGTCATCCCAACCTAAGGCAAAGAAACTAGAAAAAATCAGGAAAAATGTTGAAAATTTTCAAATCTCAAGAGCAAAGGTTCGAGAAAGTCAAAGGTCAAGAAAAAAGAAAATTGCAAAAACGCTCTGTTGATTTAAAAATAATATAAAACTAAATATAAAGAATGAATTAAGTAAATTCAATTAAATTAATTAAGTCAAGTAAAAGACTGCTATGTGAAACAAAAAAAAATTAAATTTAAATTAAATAAAATTATTCCAACCGGATTTATACTTATTTATTAAAATTCATTTACTTTCGTCATTCTTTTATTTTACAGATAGAGGGGGGGTAGGATGTGAGCCGCATTTTTAAATAAAAATAATTTACAGAAATATTTAAATCATTATTAAATTTTTTTTGTTTTTTTAAATTCCTTTCCCTACCCCTGTCAATTTTGTGTTCCAGATGTAGTAGAAATAGACATTTATTTTTTTGTTTTTTTAATATTAATTATTACAACGACGTTTCCTTCATTTCCTCATCATCATCAGATTATCTTCGTTTCCTAAGTCCACGCTTTTGTTTAAAAATTTATTATAAATATTTTTATATTATTTAAGTATTTATTTAAATTAAATTATTTAAAATTAATTTTTTTCGCCCCAAGTGCGTAGTGCACATAAACTTGCATAATTTCTTTAAAATTTATAAACAATTTTAAATTAATGAACAGTGCAATTTTCTTTAATTCTTTTAAATTCCTTTTCCTTCCTTGGCACAAAATATAAGTATTTTTTTTATTTATTCATTTACTTTACTGATTTAAATAATTCAATTTTTTTTTATTTCTTTTTCTTATCATTTTCTTTTCTTTTCCAAAGGCGCTATTTAATTTTTTTAAGGCGCCTTGCTGTGCATTTTTTGTATTATTATTAAAATAAATTAAATCCCTGAAACTGGACTCAATGTTTAATTTAGAGACATTTTTCGATTATTATTTTTGGATTAACTTATTTGAAAAGCATTAAATTAAAAAAAAAAAGTTAATTACTTTATACATCCTCGATCACTATGGCATTTATTAACATTATTTTTAATTAAATTATTCGAATTGCCTTAAGGTTTTTAAACTTTTCTTTATTACTTTCTCCACCCCCACAATTTTCTTTTTTTTTGTATTATAATATTTATATGGTATTTTCACACCTTCAATTTTTCAAGTGCATAGAGACAGTGAACCGCATTTTTCATGTTCACAGCATAATTACAAATTTATTTTTATTTTTTTTTTAATTAAAAATTATTACCTCCTTTAGGTAACAATATAATGCGTGAGCTCAAAACTTAAAAGCCTGCCGGGTTATGGGTCCATTCATTGCCTGGGGTGCGGCTGCGACCGAATTACGCCATTCTTCGCACGTGCTCGAATCAAGTGACGCACGCCCGTCGAATACTTGTAATATAAACATTACATTACCAGTTTGCTTGTATCTTGCATTTTTACTATGTGTAGACTGAAGCGGCTGAAAACGTACCGCAGTTCCTCGCCCCCCCCCAAACTTTTGCAATTTTTTTAAAACAACCAACCGGAAATAATTTTTGAACGAACTGCGTACGTTTCTGATCGGCCCAAACAAAAAAAAAAAACAATAATCGTTCGTTGCACATCAAACGTAAATTTATTATAATTGACATCACCAAGAGACGGCGAGCGGCTTTTGTTTTTTTTTACAACATATTTTCTACATTACGTAAATTTCTCAGCATTCTAGTGGCGTAGCGTGAACATATCTAACTTATAGGAACTAAGAAGGAGAGTTTATTTCAAGTTACGTGTACAGTTAGAAATTATTATTATTATTATTATTATTATTATTATTATTAAATTCAGACCTACTACTGTACATCATTTGTTACACACGATTATTAAAGATGCGCATACACGTGAAGCAATTGTGTAAAAAAAATACCAAAAAAATAAATAAATTGTTGGAATCTTCCTACAGAAAGAAATATACGATATTATATGACATATAAATACATAATATATAGTAATTTCGGAAAATAAACTTAATAAATTACGAAAGCGAGTTTTACTTAAACCCTACACGTTTGACTAGTTACATTCTGACCGGGCCTTAGTGGCGCAGCTATTAGTATTTATTGCTTATTCGAATTCCAATTAAAAAAAAAAAACAGAGCAAGCACATTCCTTTTGGGGGTAATGGTAGATCTTTTTAAGGAAAACTGATCGGGGTCACAACACTCTCCCCCCCCCCCTCAATACATTTTTAATAAATAACTGAGACAGTATTTTGTTAGTACCACTTCACTCATTTCTTTAAGGCAGTAAAGCCATTGGTAATTTAAGAAGAAACAATCGAGGCGTTCGACCTCCTTCCCCCCCCCCCCCGTCTTCCTACATTATATTTATTAAGCCGTTCATCTTTTGTTTTTCAAGAAATTCAAGATTGTAATTTTTTCTAATTATTTACTCACTCGATCATTTCTACGCAAAAAAGTGTTTCAAAAAAATTAATTATGATGGGGGACAATTGCTCCCACCCCCTCCTTGATCGTTTCCTTTTTGTTAAATAAGCGATGGCGCAGTGGGTAGTACTGTCTATTTGAGTTCTAAACCAGAACAACTGACTGACTTATTCCTCTGAGGCAATGAATAATTTAAGAAGAAGCGATCAGGGCTTTCGCGCTTCCCCCCCCCACGCCCTCATCGACAATATTTCATTTTTTAATATTTAATAAGAAATTCGACACAAAAATTCGAAGATATTTTTTGAGAAACGAACACGAAGTTAATTTTCGAACGGAGAGAAACTGAAACAAAAGAGAACGAAAAATCAAAGAATTTCCGTGGATATGAGATTTTATCAAATAACTTGGAGGTGAAGAAATATAAAAGAAATTCATTCACAATTCCCAAAATGATCATAAATATTGAAAATCGAATTTTGAGAAATAAGAAATGAGAGAATTATCGAAAAAATGAGATTTTAGCAACAAAAAAAAATGGAGCGAGAAGAACGGAACAAATGACGAAGGGAAGAAAAACAAAGAAAGAAACAAAAAGCAAAAATCATTAACAAAAGAAAATAAAACAAATGAAAACGAAAAGGATTACATTTGTCTAAATATTTTGTAAAAAAAAAAGAATTAGAAGAGAATTTTTGAGAAACAAGAACGTCAGAATCTAAAACAAATTAAATTGAAAAAGAAAATCACTTTTAAACTAATTTTAATTAATTCCTGTGGGCTTCAACAAATATCAAAAAAGACTTTTCAGAAATTCGAAAAGGTCAATGTCAAGGTCAACTCAACCTAACGAAGAAATTGGAAATGAGTGAAAAAGTTTAAAAGGCAAAAGTCAAAGGTCAAGGTAACAAAGGAAAGTGGAAAAAGATCTTAATAATAGCAAACAAATTAGGGAACTTAAAATTAAAACAAAAAAAGGTATAAATTCAAAAAAAAATTAAAAGAACCAAGATGCAAAAAAATATAAAAAATGACTTGTTCGAAAATAACAAGGTTGGAGGTCAAGGTCAACCCCAACCCAAACCAAAAACTAGAGGAAAATTTTTATAGATTAAAATTTCTACAGCAAGGGTTCGAAAAGTTCAAAGGTCAAGGTCAGCCAACCCACGGCAAAAAATGTTTAAAATTTTCAAATTTCAAAAGCAAAAGTTCGAAAAGGTTGAAGGTCAAGGTGAAACTAACCCAAGGTAAAAAAATTGAAAAAACGGGGGAAAATCTTAGAATTTCAAGTTCAAACGTTAAACGTGAAGGTCATCCTAAAGCAGCAAAATGGGAGAACATAGCGAACAATTTAGAAAATAATAAAATTAAAACAAAAAAGTTAAAAATCCAACACATTTTTAAACATTTCGAATCACAAGAGCATTGACTCGAAAAGGTCAAAGGTCAAGGTCAACTCAACCCAAGGCAAAACTTTTCTAAGTTTTAAATTCCAAGAGAAGAGATTCGAAAAGGTCGAAGCCAAGGTCAGCCCAACCCAAGGCAAGAAATTCGAAAAAAATTACTGAACGTGTTTAAACATTTCAAATCTCAAGAGCAAAGGTTCGAAAAGTCCAAAGGAAAGAAAATGGAAAAAAATCTTAATAAATAGCAAATAAATTAGAGAACAACTTGAGAATTAAAATAAGAAAAGTTAAAAATTCGAAAAAATAAAAAAGAATTAAGATGCAAAAATATGAAAAATGACTTGTCAGAAAAAGAACAAGGTTGGAGGTCAAGGTTAACCTAACCCAAGGAAAAAGTTTTATAAATTTTAAATTTCGAGAAAGTCAACGTCAAGCCAACCCAAGACAAAAAAATGCGAAAAACGAGGAAGAAATCTTAAAAAAATTTGAATTTCAAGAGACGAAGTTCAAAAAGATTAAACCAAAAGCAGAAAAATTGAAAAACATAGCAACCAATTTGAAGAATAACAAAAGTTAAAAACTAAAAAAAATCAAAACCAGAAATCAAAATTAAATTAAATCACCCCAATCCAATTCTCTATTCATCCAGCCAAGTAATGAAGATTGAAAAAAAAATTACAAAGTTAAATTAAAAAAAAAATGAAGTTCCAGGAGCAGCAACGAAAGACAATAACAAAGAAATAATAAAAGGTCAAGATGCAAAAAATTATGACAAAAGACTTTTCAGAAAAAGTACCAAGTCAGTGATCAAGGTTAACCCCAATTCAAGGAAAAAAATGGGGAAAAAGTATATAAATTTTTAATTTCAAGAGCAAGGGTTGGAAGAGGTCAAAGGTCAAGGTCAACCCAACCCAAGGCATGCATTTGTAAAAAATAAGGAATATTTTTTAAGCATTTCAAATCTCAAGAGCAAAGGCTCGAAAAGGTCAAAGGTCAAGGTCAAGTCAACCCAAGGCAAAAAGTTGAATAAAAATTGGGAAAAATCTAAAGGTCAAGGTCAACTCGAGGCAGGAAGATGGGAAAAATAGCAAACAATTTAAAGAGTAACAAAAATTGAAACAAAAAAGTTAGAGATTCGGAAAAATTTTTTAAAGGTTAAGGCAAAGGTCAAAAGAAATTTAAAGTTCAATCCAAAACTGTCCAACCCAAGCGAGATATTAAGATTGAAAAAAAATTATAAAGTTTAATTTAAAAATACGTTTAAAAATTTCAAATTTCAAGAGCAAAGCTCGAGAAGGTTCAAGGTCAAGGTAAAGACAACCCAAGGCAAAAAAAATGAATAAAAATTAGGAAAAATCTAAAGGTCAAGGTCAACTCGAGGCATGAAGATGGGAAAACATCTTAAAAATAGCAAACAATTTAGAGACTAACTTAAGAATTGAAACAAAAAAGTTAGAAATTCGGAAAATAATTTTAAAGTTAGGCAAAGGTCAAGAGAAATTTAAAGTTCAATCCAAACCAATTCAACTTAATTCTTTTCAACCCAAGCAAGAAATTAAGATTGAAAACAAAATTACAAAGTGTAACTCAAAAAAAAATTAAGTTCTAGGAACTGCAATGAAAGACAATAACCAAAAAATTTAAAAAATGAACAAAGATGTAAAAAGAATATGAAAAAAGACTTTTCAGGAACAGAACAAGGTCAGAGGTCAAGGTCAACCCCAACTCAAGCCAAAAAAACAGGGAAATTTTTATTTTCAAGAGTAAAATTTGGAAAAGATCAAAAGTCAAGGTCATTCGTTTAAAATAACATAACCTTTTTCCCTTCCCCAAGATTACACTGTGAATCCACCCCTACTCTGAGGACTTGATGCCATAGATACCAATATAAATTTGATTGGGAAGTAAACTGGTGGTTTAGGGTCGAACTAGCTACTCGGCCTAAAAGGAGAAGAATGACGTAAGGTTTACTAAAGAGGCCATTGCATTTAATTCAATCCACCCCCTCCCTCCCTCACTCTGGGATTGATAAATAACTTCAGAATTTTTTTGGAAATAATCTGGTGATTTGGTGTCGGACTAGCCATTGTAAAGGGGGGGGCACATAGATTGTAAATAATTTGCCTCTACTGTTTCCCCTAAAACTATCATCTGGTTGTGTCTAAATAATTAATAAAAAAAAAAAAACAGTCAAGTGCGCCATAACGTGCTTTTGTTGTTAGGAACGTATGTCGTGATTAACTTCCTCCATCTGTATTTCAACTTTAAGAGCGCGATGAACGCAATTTTAACTTTTCTTACGAACTAAACTGGGAGTCTAGCGTCGAGCTAGCCATTCGACCCACCCAAAGCTACTTCGCTGCTTGCAGATTTGAGAGTAAAGGAGAGCAGAATCTAAATGGTAATGCTAATGCTAAATCTGACTAGGAACTTTCAGTTAATCTTCGGCACAGGGAAGTTGCTGATAAGTCAGGCACATTCCCAGGTTATCATCCGGAGATGCAGCCCTGGACGAGGGCCCGAAATGTACCCCGATTGTAAAAGGCGTAGTGCTAGATTCGATCTTGCAAGGGCCTCCACCACTCGGGCAAAGCGAATTTCCACAACGCGCGATGTTACAGTAACCCGGCTCTGCATCGCCAGGCTAAAAACAATCAAATTTGTTACTTTCTTTTGTTTTTTTTTAGCCTAGCCGCGTACCATGATCAAATCTTCGGAATTACACGGCATCACGACCCTGTCCACGCACACCTCCATCGCTCGGGTCTCCGCCAATTCAAGGCCATCTCCCGAACCGACGTCGCCGGTCATATCTGCAGAAGTCGCTTGATCGTCCGGACCTGTGTTGGGCCCGATTCTGAAAGAGTTTTCGTCGCAGGGCTCGTAGACTATGCTGCACGTGCCTTCTTCCTGCCTCGTGCAGATGCTGTAGTCTTGGTTGGCTAGATGGCGCCCGTTCTCTGCGAAATTCATGGTTTGAATGACGCCAGTTCTTCCCGTGTGGTACTGCAAGCATCCCACGGGAGACCTCTGGGCGAAAGGGATTTGTTCGACGCGGACCTCCCACAGGCGAGCCACCGCCCTTCGACTAAGATTCATGGTGATGTCGATGGGGGCCTCCATGTTTTCAACGTCGAAATACACTAAACAGAACAAGAAACACGTACACATTTCGAGTGAAATTTAACCATCATCATACCATGTTGGCCGCTGTTTAAGCCGCACAAAGTCAAATCTTTGGAAACACCCCCCGACATTATAAAGACATCGTCCTCGCATGTTCCCGTATACCTATTCGGTTGTCCCTACAATTAAATAACCAATGTTGTACGACCAGTGTTGCCAACCGAGATGTCCCAAAATTCCGCTACATCTCCCTCCAAGCTAAGTTGCGTTGACGCTGGCGCGTTGCGTAGATCGTCAATTGCCGCTATTCCGATTTCAGTCGAACGGAGGTGTAGCGGGCGAGTTGGCAACACTGAGCGCACAAACCCTCACCAAATTAAAATGTATGAAATCCAGGCGTATCTGCGCCACTTCGGAATCGATCTTTTTAATCTTGAGGTTGCACGTTGACATTCCGAGCGAAAGATCGGGAAAGTGTGGATTCACGAAGTAGGTGATGTTGTTGTAGATGTCTTGATCGCAGGTGGCCGTGACTGAAATTTCGAGTGGGTTGTTTAAATTTCGAGGCCGGGGGGGGGGGGGGATGCGATTCGTACTTACAGACGCAACAGACGCCGAATCCGAGGGCGCAGAATCCTCGGGAGCTTCCGCCCTGTATCCGACACTCGTACGTGTTCATGCACACCCCTGAAAATTTTCTGCGTTTAAAAAAACGTCGAGTTCTTCGAGGGAGGGGGAGGGGTGCGAAAATGGTATCTTACCTTTCCGTCGTCCATCGTTGGAGGCGCATTCTTCTTCGACGGGTATCGGAAAGAAGTTCAGGACTACACCAAAATAAATAAAAAATGTATTTTTGAATGAATGGATTTTTTGTCACCCTGTATATTCGATTCAGTGAAAATTTGTGCAGCAGTTCTGTGGCTAGATTAAAAATTCGTTGCAGAAAATAAATAGCCTTGTGAATCAAAAAGCATTTGTTTTTTAAAAATGATTTAATTTCTTATCATCACCCTGTGCATTTGACTTAAAAAGAGAAAAAAAAACGAACTTTCTCAAGTACGTCAAGAGATGGCACTAGTATCAGATCTACAGGTTTACAAACAAATGCAAAACTGCCAATCGGAACGTAAGTAAACATCGAAATACGAAGAGACGAATTTTCTTTTTCTTTATTTTAAGTTTTCGTTGCAAAATTTATATTTTTGTATTTCTATTTTACTTTCCTTTATTTCTCCTATTTTTACTATTTTCTTTCCATTCTTGCAATTGTTTCTGCGGTCGACGTTCGCTTGTTTTGTTTGTCTTTCCATGTCATTTGTTTCTTATGTTTACTTGCTTATTTTCACGTAGTTGTTTCTAAGATCGATGGCATTTGTTTCGTTTCGTGGCAATTTTATATGTTTTCTATTTGTTCAGTTTTCATGTAGTTTGTTTCTGTTGAAAGTCTCGAATTTTTCTTGAGTTGTGCACTACAATATAGTACCGAACTATAATAATTTTTCTTCTTTTTTTTGTTTTATTTTCCGGACTCGAACGTCATTTGTTTTGTTTCTTTCTTTTTCTATTCCTTCAGTTTTCATGTAACTGTCATTTGATTTTTCGAACAGCTTCGAATTTTCCTTATTTTATACAATATATGTACAGTTTTTTTTCTATAATACCTGTCAGTGTCAAAATTCTAGTGTTTCTGTTGGAACCCTGCTTTTATCACTAAATGTAGAACAGAAATTTTTGAAATTTCCTGACATTCAGGCAACAGGTACCAACATCAGAAAAATTTGACAGGTATTACAGACAAAAAAACCGCAATATAGTACTGAAATATAATAATTTGTTCCTTTTTTATTCGTTTGCTTTCACGTACATAGTTGTTTCCCGGAACGATCGTCATTTGTTTCCTTCGGTTTTCCTTTAGTTGTCATTTGTTTTTGCTCTTAGTCGCTTATTTTCACGTAGCTACATCTAGAATCGATCGTCATTTGTTTCGTTTCTTGGCAATTTTATATTCTTTCTATTTTCACGTAGCTACATCTGAGAGCGATCGTCATTTGTTTCGTTTCTTGGCAATTTTATATTATTTCTCTTTGTTCAGTTTTCATTTGTTTCTTCTGATAGCCTCGAATTTTCGTTGCGTTGTGCGTTATAATATACTTAGCACCGAAGTATAATAATCTTTCTTCTTTTTTTTTGTTTTATTTTCCGGGATTGAACGTCATTTGTTTTGTTTCTTTCTTTCACTATTCGTTCCGTTCTCATGTAGCTGTCATTTGTTTCTTCTGACCGCTTAAATTTTCCTTGTTTTATACAATATATGTATAGTTTTTTTTTTCTGTAATACCTGTCAATGACAAAAACGTCATTTGTTTTGTTTCTTTCAATTTCTATGAGTTGTGCACTTTAATATAATACCGAAATATAATAATTTTTTTCCTTTCTTTTTCGTTTATTTTCCCGGATCGAACTTTTCATTTTTAATTTAATTTTTTTTATTTCTTCTAGTAGCCGTCCGTTTGTTTCTTTTGAATTTTGTTACGGTACGAAATTAATGTTTTCCTTTTCATTAGTTTATTTTCACGGGGCTTCTGCTCCTCGGATTGATCGTCGTTTGTTTCTTTCTGACATTTTCCAAATTTTCTTTTATTTTTGTTCCTAGGTTTGAAAACTTATTTTTGTCTGTTTCGGTTGCACTCTTCTTTTATACTTTACTATTCTTAGTTCATTTTTTATATTTATATTTTCAAATAGCCGTTCTCTCGACAGATCGTTATCTAATACTAGCGCCATCTCTTGATGTACTTGAGAAAGTTCGCTTTCTTTTCTCTTCCTTAAGCCAAGTAAGAAATTAAATCATTTTCGAAGCAATCAAAAGAAACAAATGAACGAATAGAAAAAAAATTGTGAAAAACAGAAGAAATAAGAGAAATTAAAATTCAAAATGAAAAGTTATAGAATTCGAAAGAACTAACCAAACGACGTTCGATCCGAGAAAATGAACGTTAGTGACAAAAGCAGGGGTTTCAACAGAAACCGTAGAATTTTGACACTGACAGGTATTGTAGAAAAAAGAACTGTACATACACTGTATAAAACAAGAAAAATTTGAAGCGGTCAGGAGAAACAAATGACAGCTACATGAAAACTGTAGAATAGAAGAAGAAAGAAACAAAACGAATCACGTCCGAGCCCGGAAAATAAAACAAAAAAAAGGAGAAAAATTATTATACTTCGATACTAAGTATATTATAGTGTACAACTCTATCAGAAGAAACAAATGACAACTAGAAGAAAACTGAACATATAGGAAGAACATAAAATTGTCAAGAAACGAAACGAATGACGATCGCTCCCAGATATGGCGTGAAAATTGGCGACTAAAAGCAAAAAACAAATGACAACTACAACTCAAGAAAAATTCGAGACTATCAGAAGAAACAAATGACAACTACAAGAAAACTGAGCATATAGGAAAAACATAAAATTGCCAAGAAACGAAACAAATGACGATCGCTCCCAGATATGGCTACGTGAAAATAAGCGACCAAAACCAAAAAAACAAATGACAACTACAACTCAAGGAAAATTCGAGACTATCAGAAGAAACAAATGACAACTACACGAAAACTGAACATATAGGAAGAACATAAAATTGCCAAGAAACGAAACAAATGACGATCGTTCCCAGATGTAGTTACGTGAAAATAAGCGACTAAAAGCAAAAAACAAATGACAACTAAAGGAAAATCGAACGAAACAAATGACGATCATTCCGGGAAATAACTATGTACGTGAAAACAAACGAATAAAAAGGGAACAAATTATTACAATTCAGTATTATGTATTATAGTCCACAACTCAAGAAAAATTCGAGACTTTCAGAAGAAACAAATGACGATTACATGAAAACTGAACAAACAGAAAATATATACAAAAATTGCCACGAAACGAAACAAATGACGATCGATCCCAGAAAGAACTACGTGAAAATAAACTAATAATAAAAGAAACAAAATTGTTATACTTCGGCAAAAAGAAACAAATGCCAACTATATGAAAATTGAACGAATAAAAAAAATAGTAACAATATAGAAAACATAACGGAGAGTAACATTAAAAATTCTCCAAAAACAAATGCCAAACGACGCAAACCAAAAATACATGAAACAACTGCGATATATAATTACCAATCCAAGAGCTTACCTTTCGGATTACGTTGCTGCGCTAAACCATTGTAAGTCTCGTTATGAACAAAACCAATTGCACCATCACCATCACCCCATATATCATAATAACTATTCAATAAGGGCAGCGCAAACACCAAGCGAGCACAACTGAAGAGGACACCGGTCAAGTACTTGTTGGAACGAAACGGTTTGCATCGAATCATCTTATTCGGCGAGATACTGATTACTTCATGGCGCCTGTGAACTCGACGTGGTCATCTTCAATGCCGCGAAGAAAGTGTGCCATCAAGTTCAAGATTAGGCCAACGTGTCTGTGATAGAGGCTCACGGTTATACCGGTGGTACTTAATGGAAAGTAACGCAGACAAAGCGGAAGTGAACCGCGTCACGTAATCAAATAAATCGCTCTAATTACGGCCATTACCATTCTTGGTTTCGCAAAACGTAAAATCCTCTTTGTTCTTAGGTCAATTGCGAAAGGAAGCTTTGTTTTTCGGTTTCACGCTTGATCTGACATTGAAGTCTCCACATTTCTGTAATACCGTGCGATCATGGATGAGCAAAACAAATTTAATTCCTTTGTTTAAGTCGCACAAATTTTGTCTAAGAAATTATTAAAAGAGATGTCAGTCTGGCGACGGTCAAAATGGTTTGACATTTGAACTGTCTCTTGCTTTATTCTCTGATTAACGATGCTGATTTTCAAACAATTAGACCTCCTCTGATTTTATTATACAATAATACAACTTCTTGTAGGTGTGCATATAAACAAAAGCTTGAAAATGTGTGTATTTTCTTTTATTTATGCATACATATATCCAGAGATTTAAGAAAAAAATCTGCACGAGGATGATGAGAATAAAAAAATGAATGGTCACCCTGTACATTCTATCTAACAAAAGAAAAACAACGTAAAAAGTAAACTTTCTTAAATCTATCAAGAGATGGCACTGGTAACAATTAGTTATTTGCAGTCACAAATAAACTCAAAGCGATCAACCGAAGGCCAAATATTGAAGTGCTTTTAAAAACGAACCTGCACACCAAATTTTGGTGAAGAAAAATCAGTTTCATGTAAAATTGGTAGACGTGCGTTGTCAATAGATGACAGTGGCAGCGTTTAAAAGCAAAAGAAAAAGAAACCAAAGCTAATTGGGAACTATTGTTACGCTGAGATAAAAATACTCGTACAAAAATCACTTTAAAATGACAGATTTCTTAAATGTATTAATTAATAGATGGCGCTCGTATCAAATTCTTATTGACGTTTACAAACAAGCTCAAAACGATCAACTGAAAACCAAATATATCGAAGTTCTTTTAAAATCAAACCTTGATGGAGAAAGATCAACTTTATATACAAATAGTAGAAGTGCATCAATAGATGGCAGTGGAATCAGTTGTTACGCTGAAATGAAAAACAGAAAAGTTACAAATTTCTTCAATGTATCGATAGATGGCGCTGCTATCAGGTTCTTATTCGCTTTTATGCACCAACTCAAAACGATCAAGTGCGAGTCAAATATACTGAAGTACTTTGAAAATGAACCTACAAATAGCGTTTTCGTCTAAAAAAAGAAACAGTTTTAAAACGACGCATTTCTTAAATGTATTAATAGATGGCGCTCGCATCGGATTTTCATTGACATTTACAAAGAGCTCAAGTCGATCAACTGAAACCAAATATATCGAAGTACTTTGAAAAACAAATCTACAAATCGAATTTGAGTGAAGAGAAATCGACTTTATATATAGAATAGAAATTGTACGAATGCATCAATAGATGGCAGTGGAATCAATTTAAAAGTTAAAAAAGAAAACTAAGGCTAATTGGTCAACATAGTGTCACAGTGAAATGAAAAATAGAAAAATCACTTTTAAAATTACAAATTTCTTCAGTGTATCGATAGATGGCGCTGGTATCAGGTTTTTATTGACATTTACAAGCAAGGTCAAGACGAACAACTGAAAAACGAATGTATTGAAGTACATGCTTTCAAAACGAGCTTGCAAATAAAATTTTCGTGCAAAAAAAAGCAGTTTTATGTAAAAGTGACAATAGTGTGTGCGTCCCCTAGATGGCAGTGATATTTATTTATAGAATAGGTGAGTTTATAGAATAATTCAGAGCACAACCACTCTGACTCCGAATTTATTAAACCTGAACCGATTAAGGAATATTGTTTCGCTGAAGTTGAACAAAAAATAAAACAACAAGAAAAATTTGTAATTTTCATAGCGGAAAATATGCTTCAAAAAAACAGAAAGAAAGAAAATTGTAACGTTCAACAAATGACCAACGCTGAAGGTGAATTTTCCTATCAAAAAAGCAAAGTAAATTATAATCTATTAGGAAAATAACTGCAGAGAACGAAAGAAAAATTTTAAAAAATAAATAAACACAAAAACATAAGTTTGCAGTGAAAATGGCGCCAATCGCAACACATCAAAGGAAATTTAGAAGAATTCTGAAAAACAAATGACAATCGATTAGACGAACAGCCACATTAAAACACAAAATAAAACAAAGACGAAACAAGGAAAAATAAAATTCTAATTTTCACTGTGAAAAATGTGCTTTAAAAAATAGAAAGAAACAAAATCGTAAAATTTAACAAATGACGAACGATGAAAACATCTACAGAAAGTTGTCCGAAAAACAAATGACGATCGATCAGAGGAACGGCCACATTTAAACAAAAATAAAACGAAAAAAGACAAAAATTTAATTTTCACAACGAAACGTATACTTTAAAGAAAATAGAAAGAAATATAATTGTAAAATTCAAGAAATGACGGAATAATCCATTGAAAAAATAACCACAGGAAACAAAACAAAAAAAAAGAAATAAAAAAATAAATAAACAGGAAAACATAAGTTTGCATTGAAAATGACGACAATCGTAACACGTCAAAGGAAATTTTTAAAAAATCTAAAAAACGCATGACGATCGATTAAATGAACAGTCACATTAAAATTCAAAAATAAAACAAAAACGAAACAGAAATCAAATGAAATTCTAATTTTCACAGAGAAAAGTATACTTAAAAAAAAATTAAATTGTAAAATTCAATAAATGAGGAACGATGAAGATGAAGTTTGCTTTTCGAAGGCAAAATAAATTATAATCTACTGGAAAAATAATCAAATGACAAATCTCGATCGATCTGAGGAACGGCCACATTTAAACAAAAATAACACAAAAAGAGATAAAATTCTAATTTTTACAACAAAAAAAATTGAAAAAAATATAGAAATTCAACAAATGACGAACGATGAAAATGAAGTTCGTTATTAGAGGGCAAAATAAATTATAATTCATTGGAAAAATAATCACTGAAAGTAAGAAATAAAATAAAAAATATAGGAACAGGAAAAAAATTAATTTGCAGCGAAAATGACGAAAATCGCAATACGTCACAGGAAATCCTAAAAAATTTGAAGTTGCCTGAAAAACAAGTGACGATCGATCAGAGGAACAACTGCATTACAAGACAAAAATAAAACAAAAACGAAAAAAAATCAAAATTCTAATTTTCATAGCGAAAAGTATGCTTTAAAAAAATTTTTTTTAAATAAAATTATAAAATTCAACAAATGAGGAACGATAAAGATAAGTTTGCTATTAGAAGGCTAAATAAATTATTATCTATTGGGAAGATCGTTACATGAAAACAGACAAATTTAAAAAAAAAATCACAACAGGAAAAAATAAATTTATGGTGAAAATTAACAACCACAGTAAAATATCCAAAAGAAAATTGTTAGAAAAACAAATGACGATCGATCAGAGGAGCGCCCACATGAAAACCGAAAAATTTTAAAAAAAAACAAAAAAAACAAAATTCTAATTTTCACTGCGAAAAATATACTTTAAAAAAAATTGAACAAATGACGAATGATTAAAGAGAAGTTTGCTATCAAGAAAAACTACGGAAAGTCGTCTGAAAAACAAATGACGATCGATCAGAGGAGCGGCTACATTCAAACACAAAAATAAAACAAAAAAAAAGACAAATTTCCAATTTTCATAACGAAAGTATACTTAAAAAAAATAGAAAACAAAATATAGTTGTAAAATTCAACAAATGACGAACGATAAAGATGAAGCTTGTTATTAAAAATAACTACAGAAAACAAAAAAATAAAATAAATGAACAGAAAGAAATTAATTTGCAGTGAAAATCACGAAAATCGCGAAACGTCAAATATGGACGTTGTCTGAAAAACAAATGACTATCGATTAGAAGAGCAGCCACATTAAAATACAAAAATAAAACAAGAACGAAACAAAAGAAAGGCAAAATTCTAAACGAAACGTTTGTCTCAGATTATTATGTGTTTATTTATTTACTCGACAATTTATGAATTGACAACTTGTTGTCCAATTACAATAATTACTGTAATTTTCTCCTATTAGAGTATATTTTATTATTTGTATTAAAATATTGTCTAGTTCTTGAGGAGTTAAGTAAAATCGAGCTTTAATTTGACACATTTTACACCTTGACGTTTCACTAACCTCAAAAAGTGTTTGGTGTTGTTGGTAACGACATACGTTTATACTTCCATGACCTACCTTATCAAAAATTTATTTGGACACACGGTAGAAAGAAATAGAATTGTAAAATTCAACAAACGACGAAGGCGAAATAAATTATAATCTATTAGAGAAATGACTACAGAAAACAAAAAGATTAATTTACAGTGAAAGTGACGACAACCGCAAAGGAAATTTAGAAAAATTCGGAACTGTCTGAAAAATAAATGACGATCGATTCGAGGAACGGCCACATTAAAACACAAAAATAAAACAAAAACGAAGCAAAAACAAAATTCTCATTTTCACAACGAAGACTGCAGTTTACTTACTTTATAAACAGAACCAAATAAATTGCTAAACAATAAAAAAAAATTAAATTGTGAAATCCAACAAATAACAAGATAAAAATGTGTAAATTAACAAACAATAAAAAAAAATTAGGAAAAAACAAAATTTTTTGGTTAACATTAGCGGTAAGAAATTTTTAATTTTTTTTTTTTAGTCGTCGTGACGCTCGACAATGCATTGCGTGGTTTTAATAAAAACCTGTGCGACTCCCCGGTATAAATATGTCTTAATTCGTGACACCACTAAAACAAGATCGGCCAGAAGTGACTCCGCCTGACACACTTTCCTTCATTTTCTTGCGTCAGAACCAGAACCTGCACACTCGTAGGTACCACCGAGGTTATGATTAATCGATGTCAACGCGATTATTTCGCTGAACTTTAATTACAATACATTTATTTGTTATGACATAATAATAACTGTACAGGGTGATACGTGGTGTTGCATTTATTATTATTAGAAATAGGGCAAAGAATTCAAGAAAAATTGCATTGGAAATCACGATTTTTTCTATTTTTTCCAAGCTGTCACCTCCTAGATAGTTTTACACGCAACACCCTGTATGAGTTAAAACGAATTTTACATAAAAAAGTGATTTAGGCTTGTATTTTAGATCATCCACAATTAGTTTCTGTTATACAGGATGTTTGCTTTTAATTTGAGGCAGAAAGAAATCCTGTGAAGTGGGCGTAACCTCTTCGAAACAATTGAATATTGACGTCACATTATTTCAGTATTAGAGCTCTTTAGAATGAAGCGGTTATTTCAAGAGTAGTTACAAAGCTACGCGCCATCCTGTATAATGAAAATAAAATGTTAATAAAGGGGCGCATTATATCGAAAAGAAAAAAATCTTAATAAGAACGTTGCTTGGTGTGAAATTATTTTCAACTGCACAGGGTGTTTGTTTATTATCGCATACAAACTTGTTCCTTTTTAATTTCTTATTTTTTGGAAGGAACAAGTCGTGTGCAATCCACTACCTAAATTTCTAACAAAACATAAGTTTTGTACTATTTTATTTCATAGATGTAAAAGGAGCTCGTTTCGTAATTCAAATATAGGAAAATTCTGTTTCGTTATGTGGCGGTTGGTGACATTGTTTGGCACCTAAAATAATTTCAAACAAATGTCAATTTGGAGGTTATATTTGTAATTTAAGATGCCGGTTAATGTCAAACAAATGTCATTTGAAGGTTATTTTTGTAATACGAAGTGTCAACAAATGTCACCGCTTGTATCATCGCCAACCTAATAAAATAAATTTCGGATGTTTTAATGAACGACTTCATGAAAGCACAAAACAAAAAAAAATATTTAAGAGTTAGCATATTTTTTCTCGCATTAGAGCACGATGAAAAAAAAAACAATTGCACTCTCGTCGTTCGGTGCAAAAAAATGTCGAATTCTTCATGATTACATGAACGCAACTGTACGTGTGTGACAGTGAACCGGTCGAGATTACGCGATTTAAAAGCCACAGAAATGAAGGAAAAAAAACAGCGAGCAGTTGGCATTCGCTCGCCGCGTTCAATAAAAAACGTAAATGCCCAAACATCTGGGTCACGAATTTTAAAGGCCGTCAAACCTGTTCTCGATGAGCGCGTTTTAATCTGTGGCCCGCGAACTTCTTGAGCTTTTTGCGCGATTTAATTGTTAATTAAGTTAATTGAATGCCATTATCAACCGCTAGGTACCTAAAAAATTTTTTTATTTTTTCAATAAAAATATGCCATTAAAAATAGTTTAATGCTTAATCATTTCCAAGAACAAAGTGATAAACCTAATCGATATACGATTATTAAAAATATGCAAAATTAATAAATAGTGAAGTAGTTAGGCAACCAACTAAACCGTAGTTTGTAGGTATGGTTGCCTACCTATAATCAAAACATTTACTATTTTTCAATTCAAAACAATGAAATAAATACAAAAAACTAGTTTAAAATATTTTTAAAAAAAAATTTAAAATCTAAGGTAATCGCTTTTTGACCTAACTTAACATTAGGAAAAACAAATCAATAAGTCATCCTATATAAGGCGGTCATGCGTGCCGTCAAAGTATAATGAAAGTTTTAAAAAATTTTGTTACTTGCCGGTTTTGATTCCTCGAGCATCCTCTGTACAGCTGTTTCGGTTCTATTTGAGGCCTCGCCAGCAGAAGTGTAGGTCGAGAATTCCACTACAAACCAAACCTCGTTTCCGAATCACCGATGGCGCTGAATTACAAAAAAATAAAATTTGAATACTCGGCCCTGATGATAAATATCGCTGAATTAGAGAAATACCTTCAATAATCGGTTCTGTCAATAGATGGCGCTAAAATACAGAAAACTTTAATGCTCGGCTCTGACGGTAGATGGCATTGAATTGCAGAAAAGCTTTTATATTAGGTTCTGTCGACAAATGACGATGATTCATAGAAAAAGTGAACATTTATTCACCTCCGGCCTTAAAATTCGCAAAAGTGGAGAGAACAGAAGAGAGTCAACGACATCGTCTTAACCTTGCAAAAAATAGGAATAATTCATTTAATACCGAAACACAGAAAAATAGTTTAATGCTCAGACCTGGCGATAGATGACGCTAAAATGCAGAAAAAGTTCAAAGCACCTCTTTGACGAATGGTATTGAATTACAGAGAGAGGCCATCAATGTTCGGTTCTGTCGTTAGATGGCGGTCGTTGCTGCCGATGGCACTGAACTACGGAGAAAACTTAAAGCGCGGCTCTGGCGATAGATATCGCTGAATTATCACAGAAAAACCTTTAACATTCGGTTATATCAAAAAATAGCATTGAATTACAAAAGAAAAACTTTAATACTCGTCTCTGACCATAGATGGCGCTGAGTTATAAAAACTTTAAACATTCGGTTCTGTCAACAAATGAATTACAGAAAGAAAAACTTTAATTCTCTAGTCTGGCGATAGATGGCGCCAGAGAAAAATCCAACCTTCACCTCTATTCATCAAATTTGAGAATTTTCTTCAATCAATCAAATGGAAGAAAGTCAAAATCGTCTTAATCTTGGAAGAAAATTTATTTAATACTGAATTACAGAAAAAAAAACTTCAATGCTCCGCTCCGGCGATAGATGGCGCTGAATTACAGAAAACCCTTTAACATTCGATTCTTTGAATAGGTGGCCCTGAATTGCAGATAAATTTAATATTTGGCACTGACGATAATTGGCGCCGAATTACAGAAAAACCCCTAATATTAGGTTCTCTCAACAGATGGCAGTCAAACGATTACTATTCATTAAATTCGTGAATTTTTCTTCAACATATCAAATGGAAGAAAGTCAACGACATCGTTATAATTTTGGAGAAAAATAGAAATAATTCATTTAACTATTATAGAATTACAAAAAAGAACGTCAACGCTCGGCTCTGGCGATAGATGGCCCTGAATTACAGGACCTTTAATATTTGATTCTGCCGATGGCGATGAATTACAGAGAAAACTTTAATGCTCGATTCTGACGATAGATGGCGCTGAATTATAGAGAAGCCTTGAACATTCTGTTTTATCAATAGTTGGCGCTGAATCACATAAAAATCGATCGTGCTTGGTTTTGATGATAGATGGCGCTAAATTACAGAAGAAATTAATCACATCTATTATCAAATTCATGGCGATAGATGGCACTGAATTTCAGGTTCTGCCGAAAGGTGGCGTTCGGTTGTGCCAATGGCATTAAATTACAAAAAAAAAATTTAACGCTCGACTCTGGCGATAGGTGACGCTGAATTACAGCGCTCTGCTCTGACGATAGATGGCGCTGAATCATAGAAAAATGAAACTGTCCTGTCCTACTTATTCGCAATTGCGATGTAATAGTAATCAAAAGTCTAAGGTGCGACATCTTGCAATCGCTTTTTGACCTAACATTGTAGCAAACTGGCTGCTATTTGCTTATCCTTATACAATGTTAGGTCAAAAAGCGATTGCAAGATGTCGCGCCTTAAATCAACAGCAAAAAACAAAAAGAAAACAAAAAACATAAAGCAACTTGACAAGATAAATAGAAATTAAAAATAAAAGACAAATGACGTTAAAAAAATCAAATTTCTTATTAACTGTTTTTAAACTTTTGACAATTAAGTGTAGTTTACGATTGTTATCAAAAGAGGGCGTTCTCGGAATTTAATTGTGCTGAATGTGTTCAAGAGATGGCGCTTTAAGATATTAGCTACGTGTTATGTTCTCCATCTCATATCACGCGTAGTTATTAGTTGTGATTTAGGAATGTTACCAAAAGATGGCGACGCTAGAATATTTAATTGCAACTTAAACTTTTCACAACTGATTTAACCTTCAGGATATAAGTTACAGTTTACTATTGTTACCGAAAGATGGGGCTTTAGGTATTTAGTTATTCGTGAAACTCGTAATCTAATGACTCGTATTATCAAGAGATGGCGCTTTATGACATTAGCCGCGGGTAAAATCTTTCTCCATCTCATATAGCTCGTCTTTATTACTTACTGCTTAGACTTGTTTTCAACAGATGGCGCCACTAAGATATTTTATCATTTTCACAATTTTTAAATTATAAATTGTAGTTTGCGTTTGTTATCAAGAGATGACGCTTTACGATATCAGCAGTGGGTAAAATTTTCTCAATCTCATAAATCATATGATTTATGATATTTAAGAGGTGACGTCACCAAGATATTTAATTACTTCCAGCATTCCACCGTTGATTTAACTTTTAGGTTAAGTTATAGTTTAAGTTTGTTACTAAAAGATGGCGCTCTAGAAATTTAAGCGTTCGCGAAACTCACGATCTAATGATTCCGAATGTTGTCAAATGATGGCGCTTTAGGATTGTTATCATGAGATGGCGGCACTAGGATATTTAATTATTTTAACTAATTCACAATTGATATACTTATTACTTACGCTTTAGAGTTGTTGCCAAGAGGTGGCGACACTAGGAAGCTTAATTGATTTCAAACCTTGATATTTTTAAATTATAAATTAGTAGTTTTCGATTGTTAACAAGAGATGGCGCTCTTGGAATTTAACTACTTATTAATTCTTAGAATCACAACGAACGCTCATGACTATAACTTACTCGCTAATAATTATTGATTGTCATCCTATAAAGTTTTGCTGTTTTCCACGATTTCATGTGATTTTTATTATTACTAATTTCCCTACCAACAGATGGCACTGTGGATTAATAGTACCCTGTGCAATTTGAACAATTGGAGATCGTCTGCTTTATGGCATTACCCGAGGGTCAAATGTTCTCCTCATATAGCTCATCTTTATTACTTCACTGTTTAGAATTGTTTTCAACAGATGGCGCCACTATAATATTTAACAAAAATCCTTGACGATTAATGTTTCTAAATTAGAAATTGTAGTTTACGATTGTTATCGAGAGATGACGCTTTACTTTAGCAGCGGGTAAAACTTTCTCAATCTCATATAACTCATATGATTTAGAATTGTTACTATGAGATGGCGACACTAGGATATTTAATTAAAAAAGATGGCGCTCTTGAAATTTAATCGTTCGTGAAAATCACGATCTAATGACTCGCAGTTTCCCAATGTTGTTAAAAGATGGCGCTTTAGGATTGTTACCATAGATGATGACACTAGGATATTTAATTATTTTAACTACTTCACAATTGGTGGTAATTATTACTTGCGGTTTAAGGTTGTTGCCAAGAGATGTCGATACTAGGAAGCTCAATTGATTTTAAACTTTTCACTGTTGGTATTTTTAGAATACAAATTACAGGTTACTATTGTTATCAAGAGATGGCGCTCTTGGAACTTAAGTATTTATTAATTGTTACAATCACAGAGGAGGGCGCTCGTGGTTATACTTACTCCGTAATAATTATTGATCGTCATCCTATAAAATTATGTTGCTTGTAATTTTTTTTCACGATACTTCTCTGTTTAGAATTGTTTTCAACAGATGGCGCCACTAAGGTATTTAACGAAAACTTTTGACGATTAATGTTTTCAAATTATAAATAGTAGTTTACGATTGTTATCAAGAGATGGCGCTTTACGAGTAAAATTTTCTCAACCTCACATAACTCCTATGATCTATGATTTTTAAGAGATGACGTCACTAGCTTATTTAATTACTTCAAGCATTTCACGGTTGATATAACTTTTAGGAAGTAACTTACAGTTTACGTTTGTAACCAAGAGATGGCGCTCTCCTGTAACGAAAATTGTACTTTTCTTTGAGGAAAGCAGTGATCGTGAGTCACTGTTTCAGTTGGCAGTCTTGAAATTTATTTTTTATATGGTACAACTGGAGTAACTTCCGGTTGTTGACGGCTTGACACTGACAGCCGTCACTTTACAAGCGCCATTCAAATTCAAATTAAAATACATAACCTAGAATCTTGTCGCTGTTCAGGTTACGTCAAATAGACCAACAAAACATATATCCAGTTGCAGTGTTGCAAAGAGCCGAATAAAAAATGCTCTTAATTGTATTGCCAACTCAAATAGTTATTCTTGACCACTTTGTATAAAAGAAATAAAAACAAATTAAAATTGTTAAAACAAAAACTACATCCAAATACAGATACAGAAAAATATAAAAAGCAAAACCAAGTCGGACAAAAAGTGAAGCACAATTGCATTTTCTTTAAAAACAAAAAAAAAATAAGAAGAAATTAAATTTCACTTTTTTTATTTTATTGTTTTTAACTTTTATCAACAAACAGACCATTTTTCTTTTGCTCCGTCCTTACCTTACAGGACTTTTAATTTTTTTTTATGAAAACGAAAGAAATCATACGATTATAAAGAGTTGTTATCACTTATGTTATTACGACTGATAACAGAAAGCAGATAGTGAGGCAAAAAAAGTACAGCGTGGTTATAAATTATTGAAGCAAATTTAGTAGGTTGGGAACACTGAGGAAGTGGCAGTGTTTGCAGTATTGGTTAACTTTTGGTTATACATAGTTGGCAGTCGTTATAGAGCTAATCGAGATTGTAAATATGTATTTGCAAAAACAACAATGACAACTTCAGTTAAAATAATAAACCGTGATAATTTAATTCATTTTTTATTTGACAATCAAAATTTTGAAATCCAGCAGTATACCAACATAAACTTTGAAAAGTGCTGCCAATTCAATAAAATAAATCTCAATCATTTATAGTCACTCGGTATGATAACTTTTTTATCGCTTGCAAAAATTATTACATATTTTTAATTATTGTATTAAATTGTTGTCATCAATATTATTAACACTCGTAACAAAAAACAAGTATTTTTTATTATTATTTATATTATATAGTAATGTCATAAAAACTTGATGGCTGCTGTTTTTAACAATAAATTCATTGCTTACAAAATGCATAGCATTTTTTTGATTGTGATTCTTTGCAAGGTGTGATCAAATAAAATTCGTAGTTAACTCCTTAATCGAACGACAAATTTATGAAGCCGTGGGTGGGTGTGATCCATTATGTTCGCGTACGGGCCCCTATTGCAAAACTCCACTGTACACAGACACGATATAAATCTGCTCTGAATATTGTGCCTAATCGAACCGGGTGGATTTGGGTGTAGGCCGGGCGGCGGCCCCGGTGCCGGCGAAAGTATAACGCACGCCCCGGGCTACCAAATGACGATATAAAAAACCGTGAATTATTCCTTTTCAGCAGATCACTTACGACCATCGAACAAACCACAACCAACAAGAAACACCATGGCATACAAAGTAAGTCGAAACAAAAGCAATTGATTTTTTAAATTAAAAAAAAAAATTATATATTGTCACGCTCCCGTTCGTAATCACATGATATTAATATTAATATTTGATGTTTCAGTTTGTTGTACTTTGCGCCCTCGTCGCCGTAGCCAACGCCGGTTATTTAGGAGCCCCAGCTGCCATTAGTTACTCAGCCGCCCCGGCAGTCTCTTCTGTATCATACGCTTCCCCAATTGTTTCCTATGGTACCCCGACTATCACATCTCAATCCGCCAACATCCACCGCAGCTACGGCAACTTGGGTCAAATTTCCACCTACTCGAAGACCATCGACACCCCTTACTCAAGCGTACGTAAATCTGATGTCCGCGTCTCCAACCCTGGATTGAAGATCGCTGCCGCCCCTGCTTTGGCTTACGCCGCCCCTGCGTACGCTGCTGCCCCTGCTTACGCCGCCGCCCCTGCCTATGCTGCTCCTGCTTACGCCACCGCCCACGCCCCAGCCGTCGGCGTGGCTTACTCCGCCGCCCCAGCTGTCGCCCACGTCAGCTTCAGTGGACTTGGTATCAATTACGGATGGTAAACTTGCGCTGAATTTTGTGACTGTATTTATTTGTATATTTATTTATTTAAAGGTAAATAAATCGTGTTAAGTATACAGCGTGTTTCAAATTATAATTACCCGTTCAAGTATATTAAGTTTGACGTGGAACTTGTACTGGGTGGTCCGATTTTCATGCAATCTCAAACTTAATACTGTCGTTATTAGAAGCATTCAATTTTTTCTTTAGAAATTTTCCCATCCGATTTGAAGTTAATACAGAAAAAACAATTGACACTCATATTTTTGAGATCTTTTTTTTTTAATTTTATTACTAGGATGTTCTATTTTTTATTAAAAAAAAAAAAAACAAACGACGGTTAACTGTTGAAAGAAAAACAATTTTTAAAATTAACAGCGAAAATAAAAAAAAAAGAATGAAACGAGAAAGACAGTGGACTAAAAAAAAATGTAAAAAAAGACGAAGTGTCAAGAAATTAAATCTAAAAAAAAAAGAACAGCGAAAACGAGAAAATTAATTAAATCACCGGCCTACTATTTAAAACAAAAGAATTAATTGTTCAAAAATGAAATTAAAGAAAAAGAAGCGACTACAGGAAATGAAAAGAAAAATGAACGAGAAAGACCAAAGAAATAAACAAAAAACGATCGATGTCAAAAAAAAAAGAAAACAAAAGTAATATTAAACTATATCAATTAATAAAAAAAACAAAAAGATATTCTGTTTTATTTACCTTTAATTTGAGGTGGTCCTTGTATAGGGTGACCCAAGATTCATATCTGTACGATCTCATAAAAAAGTTGAATAGTAATGCTATTATGAAAAAAAAAATTTAATTTTGTTCCACTGGATTTATTGAAGACGTGGAAAACAACAATTGATTGGGAAATAACAATAAATAAAGAAAAAATAGTAGAAATTATGACATGTGTCATTCATATTGGTTATTTTTTTAAAAAATGCGATGAATATGTAAATAAATGTAAAAACTATCAATTTCGACTTTTTAACACGAAATGTAGGAAAAAACAAAAGACAATCGAAATTGAGACAAATATCATTCGCATTAGAATCTTTAAAAATGATGTCTTTTTACTTAAATCTATGAGTTTCATTTTTCAATTATTTAAAAACAAAAGAAAACTAAAACAAAGGCAATCGAAATTGTTGTTATTATTATTATTCTTTAATAAATTATCTTAAACGGACACTGAAATTGGCACTAATGCACTAAAGTTTCACTATCGTTTGATAGCTTCTCAGGAGTGAAAATAAATATTTATTATGTCACGATGACAAATAACAGCAAATGTCAAGATGACAGACGTCAAGAAACATCAAGATGACAGACGTCAAAAAACGTTAAAATAACAGACGTTCGAAACGTCAGAATGACAGGTGACGAGAAGCGTGTGTGCTCACACGTTGCTTAGTGATCAATAAATTATGTCACGATTATTATTAAAAAATAATAATAGAAACGAAAGACAATCGCTTTTAAACATAATTTAATAGAATTAAAAAAAAGCAATTCCAAGAATAAAAACTAGAAAATAATAAAATTAAAAGAAAATAACAAAAGCAAAGGACAATCTATTTTACAACACAATTTAATAAATTAACAAATTTTAAAAAATGACAATTTGAAAAGAATGATCATAAAACAAAAAAAAATAATTATAATAATTGAAAAATAAACAAAAGACAATCGATTTTGTTACATAACCTAACAGATTAACAAATTTTTTAAAAAATGAAAAGAATGATGACAAAACAAAATAACAAAAATTCAAAAACAATCAAAATAAAAAGAATAATAAAAACAAAATCGATTTTTCAAAACAATTTAATAGTTTTAAAAATTTTATCGCAAATCTGTTTTATTTGTAGTGGATACCTGAAGCATCTTCTGTATGTACAGCTGTTTCAGCCCTATCTGGGGCCTCGTCAGCAGAAGCGTTAAAAAGTGATCGCAGGATGTCGCGATTCAAGCTATTCATTACAATTTCATAGATTAATATTTTTTTTAATCTTTCACAGGAGCGAGGGCAAAAAAACAAAGAAATTAAAATAATAAAAATTGAAAAATAACACGATTAAGAAAAAATAAATAAAAAAGGAAACGATTTTACACAATTTAATAGATTAATAAATTTTGGCAAAAATGTGAAAAAGAAAAAAGAAAACAATTGAAAAATAATCAATTAAAAAAAAATAAATAAAGACAAAAGACAATCGATTTTACACAACACAATTTAACAAATTTAAAAGAAAAACAATTAAAAAAAAATGGTGACAATACAAAGAAAAAAATAATAATAATCAAATTAAAAAATTGTCAAATTGAAAAATAGCCAAATTAAAAAATAATAAAAAGGAAAGACAATCGATTTTACAACATAATTAAATAGAATAAAAAACAATTTAAAAATAATAATAATAATAAAAAGAATAATATTTTTAAAAAAAAACCTTTCACAGGGATGAGGACGAAACAAAAATTGAAAAATAATAAGATTTAAAAAAATTAAAAAAAACAAAAGACAACAATTTAACAAAACAATGTAATAGTTTAATAAATTTAAAAAGACAGTTTCAATGGAATGATGACAAAACAAGAAAACAAAATAATAAAAATTGAAAAATAACCAAAGCAAAAAAGTAAAATAATAATAAAAGACAATCGATTTTAAAGCATAATTCAACAGATTAATAAATTTTAGAGAACAATTACACTAAATTTCTTATTGTCCAACAAATTTTGCGAAAAAGCGCCAGAAAATCTCGATTTTTTTTAAATAATCACCAGATAATAAATCAACAACAAAAATCTAGATCTCGTGATATATCACTACGTCAGGCAACACTGCACGCATCAGGCAATAAACGTTTCAGGCCAATTGTTTTTCAACTGCTACGTGGGCTGCACGCAGCCACGAAGCGCTGCACCTATTATTCTAGCTGAATGCGACCGTGTAATTTCAGCGGGAAATTTAAAATTTGACGGACATTTCGTAATTTTTTTTTGGCATCTTAACAATAACCATATCTTCTTTTCTCTGTTCAACGCGTTATTAAAAAAAATCCAGTCGTTTCAATCAAAATTTGACCAATTATACCTATTATGTGGGCTAAGTAAATGAAACAAAAATCTTCCAACACCTAATTTATTAAAAAAAATGTATATATTATTTTTTTGTAAATAACGGCCCGCATTTTCTTTCCGAAATGTCTATTTTAAATCCGTCATGACCTTCTGCAACATTTGATTGCAAAGGGCAGCATAAGGATTTAATTCAATAAGCTGGAAAGTAACGATTAAAATGAAAACGCAAGTAATTTTATGAGCAAGTTAAAATACCTGTGATTTTGCAAAAGTACTGCCCAGATTCGACGCATTTTCAAAATCAATTTTCGCCATTTCCGTCCTGCCTGCTTTCCTATGCAGGAGACCCCTTTGGCAGAGTGCTTGGCATAGAGTGCGTTTTTGATTAGCCTTTGCTAGATCTACAGCATTTGTAAGATCCTCAAAAGCATCTAAAAATAATACATAATTATCTGAATGTGTGAAGAGTAAAAGCTCGAATATTGCCTTGAAATTGGCCTTTTAACTGGTGGACTTGAGCTCTATTGTTATAGAGCGATGCTCTCTGTGGATGTCTTGCGATGGCCTCGGTTAACAAATTTAAAGCGTCATCCAATCGTCCGGATTCAGCTTTTCGCACAGCTTCGAATTCTAAGGCCCTAATACCCTGAAGTTCTGGACAATCTTCCTCAGTGTCTAAAACAAATTTGATTAAATTTGAGTGCAAGGCAGTTTTGTAATTGGGCTGCGCACCTTTTATATCTGCGGTTGCATCTTCTTCGTAGGCCTCAGCGAGGGGCAAGTTAGGGTTGAAAATGCAATTCAAGACTGCCCTGTCGTGCCTGCTTAGTTCCGACATTTTTTTACAAATGGCAAAACAATGATTCGAGATTTGCATATAAATGTGGCATAACCAGTTTGTATTGCCAGTTGTTTACGAATTTCTAATTAGTTTAATTAACATAAACACGCTCGGCTCAATTGAATAATTTATTTCAACTAGGTATCATAATATCATCATAAATTGTAAACATTAAAAATATTACGGATAACAAAGTTTTCGTTGGTACTGGTTTGTTTTCCGTAATACTCGTTTCAAGAAACAAAGAAAATATCCAAAAATGTATAATAATCTCATATGAAAGCACCAAGCGTAACTTCACAGTTTTATTTTATTTTTTGAAGACCAAGTTCGTCTCGACATAGTTTAACAATAGTTACAAATATTTTTTTAGCATCTACCCTCTCATACAATAAACAATCTAAGCAGTAAAACAATAAATGCTCGTAACAAAATATCTTCTCAATTAATCGAGAAAAAAAAAGATTCTTTATTAATTAAATGATTTACAGCCGACATTTTTTTTTTTACCACAGATCTGAGTACATTGTCATTTTCTGTTTTTTACACTGTTTGGAATTATTAAGTGAAACTTTTAAATACTGTTCATTTAATCCAACAAGCAACCTCAAGGCCCTAAACAATTTTTATTGCGATCAATTTTTTCCCCCCATCGTCACATCTACATCTGCTACTTAGAACAAGCGCATTTCCTGCCTTCTGATGCTGATACTTATAATACAACGAAGCCCACTCGCTATCCTCTAAAAACGAAAGTTTAATTATTACTTTGTCTTCTGAAAGTAACACCCCCACAACGATTAAATCTCAGTCAAATCTAAGTTTTATAAAATATATATGTATTTTCTCTATTACCAGAATAGAATGTGCGACATCATTACATAACAGAAATTACTTTTAAATTAATTAAAGTGTTAAGATTCTTCTTCTAGGTCGTCTTGATCGACCATTTCGAAATCTTTGCCCGTACTCGATCTCTGACTTGATTCGCTTTCGCTTTCTGAACCCCCATTTACAACCGTCTCAATCCGACTTCCTACCCCCCCAACCGTCGCCGCCGACGTTACTGCAGCATCACCTTGCCTACGAAATTAAAGCTAGTGATTCCAAAACTAAAAATCTCTCGATTTCTCTTACTTTCCATTGTCATCACTGCTCTGCTTATTATCAGATTTCCTATGTCGAAGACCAGCGGACTCCGTCTTCTCTGGTTCATCTTTTTTGTTGTCATCGTTTTCCCCTTCCTCATCCGAATGTTTGTCTTTTTTCTTCTTCTTTTCCTTCTTATTATTAGTCGAGTCGGCGCCCTTGTATTTATACTACAAAATAAAAATAGTCAAGAGGGGGGGGGGGTTTACACATATAGGCAGACGGTGTAAATAAGTACTTTATACAATGGCCAGAAAGATTCGAAGAACCCAACGTCCTCTGTCAAATTGGGAAGTATCCATATGTGATGCTTGCCAACTGTTAAAATCCAAACTGTACAGAAGATTATGAGGCGGAGGACGACCAGGAATACGATGAATACCAGGAAACCGGCTGCTGCTACGCTCAGGTAATACACGCCAAGCCTAGAAAAAGCAATCACGAGTTTTTAATTTATTTTGGTGGATTATCGTTGATAATTATGATGATACAGGGTGACTAAATTGCTTAGACATGGCTTAACCACCTGGGCTCAAAATAAGACGATTTAACCCAACTTATCTATGCCCATATTTTGCTTGAAAGTTAAAAAAATATATTTTTGTTATAACAAACGCTCGCTTGTTTATTTTGTATGAGAGATCGTGAGATGGTAAGCAACATTTTCAGATGGTTTTATTAATTTCTAGACTTGCCACTTGTACAGATCTTGCAATAACTTCTTTGAGGTTGGAAAGATAACCTTAACTAGTTACTTTACAGAAAGAGTCGTTCATTAGGAAACTTTTTTGTGTCTTTGTAATTTTTGATATCTCTTACGGTTTAGTCACGAAAAACGAAAATCTAAGTGGATGCAACGCCTCGCCTCATTGAAAGAAAATGCCTTTTAGGCGGTGTTGCCGTTCTACGTGTCGCCAATCGTACGCACCAATCGACTTTTGCAAAAAGTCTGAACGTTTAGATTAAATAATCACTAAAATGTCGCAGACAATAAATCACTAAAAATTTCATGAAAAAAAATCAAAGTGTGTCGAATATATTAAAAATTTTAATATTCTGATTAAATGTATTAGATTTGGCAACACTAGTGTCAGTATTAAGACCGTTAAAATTACAAAAGAAAACTAAAGTTGAGAGTTTCTGTCAAAAACATAAACAGAAGACGATCGATTGTTTGACAAACGCAAGGAACAACAAGTGTTGCAGTTCTGCGCGTTGTCAATTGTACATACCAGTGTTGCCAATCGACTTTTGCAAAAAGTCTGAACGTTTAGATTAAATAATCACTAAAATGTCGCAGACAATAAATCACTAAAAATTTCACGAAAAAAAATCAAAATGTGTCGAATATATTAAAAATTTTAATATTCTGTTTAAATATATTCTAGATTTGGCAACACTGGTGTCAGTATTAAGACCGTTAAAATTACAAAAGAAAACTAGAATTGACAGTTTCCGTCAAAAACATAAACAGAAGACGATCGATTGTCTGACAAACGCAAGGAACAAGTATTGCAGTTCTGCGTGTTGCGCCAATTGTACGTACCAGTGTTGCCAATCGACTTTTGCAAAAAGTCGGAACGTTTAGATTAAATAATCACTAAAATGTCACTGGAAGCAGCCAATAAATCACTAAAAATTTCACGAAAAAAATCAAACTATTATAAAATATTTTAATATTCCATTTAAACGTATGTATTATAGATTTGGCAACACTGGTGTCAGTATTAAGATAAACTTACAAAAGGAAACCAGCCAATAGTTTTTGTCAAAAGCACAAACAAAAGACGATCGATTGTTTGACAAATGCAAGGAACAAGTGTCTACGTGTTGCCATTAAAATTACAAAAGAAATCTAGAGTTGTTGGTGGTTTTTGTCCAAAACATACACAAAAGACGATCGGCGGAACAAAAAAAGAATGGTCGACGATTTGAAACTCTCGTTTCCACTTTTGCGTTAAAAATAAATTAATTAAAAACGATTTCAAACGACTTTCGAATTAAAAAAAAAAAAAACAAAATACAGCCAACTGTCAAGGAAGTGAACATGTGTTTATATCGCGTTTACTTCCTCGATTGATAGTCATAATTTCTTTAAAAAAAAAAACAAAAAAATCACGATTTTTTCTTAAACAATCACGATATTTTTATTATTTTCTTACATAGAAAATGCAATAATTGATATTAACAATAACGAATAATAGAAAATAACAATAACGACTAAGAGACAGTTGAAATCAATAAAAACGGGAAATGTCAAACAAAAATGTCACGTTTTTTTCAGTTTTTTCATAGTGTGAACATGATTTTTTTAAAAGTAAATTCGAATTATTTGACGGTATGTCAATTTATAAATAAATAGGTTATATTTTTTCGTAAGGTATTTGTCAAGTAGACAATTCATCAAAATTGTAATAGATTTGTTTTTAATCTAGCGATAATAATAATAAAATGATGTAAGTAATTAAATAAATTCAGTCGGTAAAAATGCGGACTGCAATAACTAAATTTCGTTTTAAAATTAATATATTACTGTGTCAAGTTCATCAATAATTGTGATAGATATTTGGACAAAATGCAACGACGTAATAAAAGGCATGAAAAGTATAGTACAAAAATTACAATTGTAACAAAAAAACGGCACAACTCCATGACGGTCAAACCCGTGAATTCTAAAAGATGGCACTGTAACAACCGCGATTAATGGAAAAGTGGGATATTTTTTTACAAATTTACAGATTCCTACTTTTGAAATGAGAGAAATATTTAGAAACATAAAGCGAGACGAAATATAGCTATTTCAACTAGCTGGCTAATGCAATGGCTACATGCAACCACAGATAATAGAACTAGACAGATGGCTCATCAAATGTTTTAAATTTGACGCTCCAATTTGGAGGCAAAATCGGTGTTAGTTTGGAGACAGCGCACCAAATATGAGGTGGCGCTACTATTACAATAGCAGAGTGGAAAACCGAAACCTGTAAATATAAGTAATATTTAAACAAACTCTATAACTAAGAGGTGTGATGCAAAGTTTAAAAGGAGAATAAAAGCATATTATAATCGTACGTCACATTATCGTGTCTTGGCCCCATTTTAAAAGTATTTCTCTATTAGTTCAAAGAGACATCTAGCGATAGGTAAGCCAATTGAGATTTGGAATTAGCAAATGGTTTGTGACAAATGTTCGATTTTCGAATTTGTGTGTACAAGTGACATCTATCGTGCATTTAACAAACTATTTTTAGAGCGTCCCTTCGTTCCTATCTCGTTGGCTATCTGAAGAGATCTATTATCTGTGATGTAACTAGGCTCTTATTTAAAATTACCGCGGTTTTTGTCTTAGTGCCCGCCAAAATTAAGAGATGGCGCAAGCTATCTTGGCAACAATTAAAAGTATAGGGATTTGCATGTTGTGCTCTGCAGTTGAATCTTTACATTCAACTTTTCAATTCCTTAGGAGCTGGCGAGATATTCCTTTTTTATTAACAAAATTCCCTTTTGTGAAATAGAATTTAATTTTAATATGGGAATTAAACGTTAAATACAAAAATTAGTCGTTATTAAACAACCAAAAATATTTTCGAATAAAATAACAAAAAAAATCTGTAAATTTTAAAAACAAAATGCAAATAATCTTTTCCCATCTTTAATTTAAATTTATAGTTTTTTCTATACGGTAAGAAAGGGTAACGACTACAAAAAAAAATATATGTATACAACATAAAATAGAAGAAGAAAATATACTCTGTTCACGATCTTTTGCACGTAGGGAAGGCCGTGTTAGGGTGACATTTTTGTTGGTAACTCCAAGTGGATATGTTCCATTTTAATTTGATGGTTATATTTTTGAAAACTGACGCCGATGATTTTTAGCATTTTCACTTAGTATTTAAAAGTCACAAGTAAGTATTTGTTTTAACGTTATTATTTTACTTTCTTCATGCCATCATAGGCCATGCCATAGTCGATGGGACTGACGTTAAAGTGTCAGAATTTTACATTAGTCACTTTTTGACTTCCATCAAAATACATGCACAGTAACTTAACAAAAAAAAAAACCAGGCCTACTAGAATGCAAAAATTGATATTATTAATGTATTTATTTTCACATGCGACTTCAGAAAAATCCCTACCAATTAAAAACTCCTTCGAGTTGGCAGCGCTGTCTTACACCAACAGATTTCTATATTAGTGTTAGTTTTTTTTGGTAAATGGTACTATTTTCTGTCTTTTGAGTAAAGTAATGAAAGTTATTATTTTATTTAAATGTTTTTCTTTTTAACAGAAACATCTAAATATCCCTAGATATTACGATTTCGATATAGCTGGACTGTATAGGTTGTTTCACTGTATTTATTAAACTCAAAATTGGTGTTTTTTGCAAATATTGCGGTGATGAGAATGCGCAGTCGTGAATTTTCCCCCGTAGCTATCTAGTGTTAAGTTAGTTGCCAATGTTACCAACCTACAAGTTTAAAAACTTAGTACCAGCCCATAAAGGGACTTAAAATTCCCTAAAAAAAGAGATTATTTCCTTATAGTTGACAACATTGGCTGTGACCGTATTGAACCTTTCTTGTAAATCTATGAACATACTTATTTTTCACTAATTGCTGCTTGCATTTGTTTCTCCCGTATAATTATATTAATCTCTGTTAAAAAGATTTTTCTATTTTGTGACTAAACCGTAAGAAATATCAAAAATTACGAAGATACAAAAAAGTTCCCAAATGAACGCTCCTGCCTGGAAATTAATTAATTAATGTCACCTTTCTATCCACAAAAAAAATTATTGCAGGAGTCGTGTAATGGCAACCCTGTTTCCCACATTAGCAGTTCACTTTAAATTACCAGACCGCCTGAAAATATAACTTTCCTTCCCATGGGGCCTCATAACAAACATCACGCAAATCAATTCAAGCATTCCTTTATTACAGGAAAAAAAAATATATTTTTCAAGAACTTTTGAAGCCGAATACCAATTTAACGAAGCAGCTTTGAATATAGATCTGTGGTTAAGCTATGTTCACACATTTTAAAAACACTCTGTTTAATTATTTCTTTTTACAATAAAAATATATGAGCATGTGATTGGTGGAAAGTTTAGGAGCCCATATTTTGAGGCAGTAAGCAAAATTTCTATTATTCTTAAAGCCACAGTTTTTTCAAAATTGCAACCTTAGATTTTATTTAAATTTTAAGTCTAAATTTTATTGAGCCTTTTTCGAAGCATCTTCGATTAATTTATTAGACAACTTTCGTTGCAAAATTATCTGACGAGAAATTGTTTGATGGAGGGAAAGGCTACATACCTTACAGAAGGAGGCCACAATGGGAAAAGGCAAATTCCAATCGCCCCCAGAACAAACAACGTTCCAATAATCCAATAATGAAAAGGAATCGGATCGTAAATCCAAACGTAAGCGTCAAGACTATCAACAAAGCGCTGATCGTTGTGCATTTCTAACCGAACTTTACGCTTCTTTTTGTCTTTGTCTTTGTCCTTGTCCTTGTCCTTGTCCTTGTCCTTATCCTTATCGCCCTGGAATGAATTTAAAGCGCTCAGATTTGAATCTAACTAAAAAAAAAAGACTCAACGACGTACTGTGGCTTCCACTTTGCTTTCAGGTTCAACATCGGGGGGTGCTTTCTCGCTCTTTTCTTTCTCCTTTTTTTCATCAGCCGACTCGATCGCTGACTTCTTTTCTTTCTTCTTGGTCTTTGTCAATTCCTGCTCGGAGACGGGAACTTTCCTGGCGCGGTGAAAAAACTTGTGCTCCAGCATCAAGTGCAGAAAATCGACGATCTCTTCGCGTGACTTAAACAAGCCCGTCTCTTCTTTGCTCCACTTCGAGTCCAGCAAACCCTCCACCGCCCTTGAACCTGCGAAACGAGTAAAAGACAGTGGACGATCCGAAAGGAGGGATGGGGGGGGCTTACCTGTGAAGTACTCGACGTTATGGTTTAAGAACTTCGTCTTTTTAATCGGCACGTTTTTTCTGAGCCACTTGGCGATGCTGTATTCATTCTTCGACGGTTTTGGAACCGTCTCTTCTCCGGGCACGACATACTCCTAGAGGAAAAACGCTTTTTATTCACCTGGTGAATTTTGATGTTGTAATTTTGACAACAGAGCGCTCTGATGAGAGCAAAACGAAAACACAAGTGTCACTAATGTCAATCAATTCGTCGAGGTCCAACGCAATGAATTCCAATTGATATTTCATCTGAACAAAAAGGTAAACACAAGCACGAGCGGGTATTCAATCATCCTACGTCCTCAATATGTTATTTAACGAAGAAATCAGAGCGTGACAATTCCGATCGGCTCCGGGTACCGTTACCAGTCGAATTCCTTGCTTTCACCCAATTTACCAGCCTCGCTTTTTAATAACTTAATAAATTACTAACTCGTTTACGTCTCGGCGGCGATTATCTTTGCGTTAACAGCACTTTTAAGCGCGACGACGTCATCTAAATATTGCAGGAACATATTTGATTGGAGTTCAAGCACGGCGATTCTTGCCGCCCCGCCGTCCTTTTTAAGGGGGCGGTCTTGGACGAAACGTATACCACCGATAATTATCAAAAACGCGGGTTTTAACACGTTTGTATTAATAAACTCACCTCTTTGCGTTTTTTCCCTTTCTTCTTTTCCGCCATCTTGATTTACAGTGACGTCACGCGCCCTACATGGAACGCGCGCACGGCGGGAAATTCAAATTTGAACTTACAGCTTGCGGCAGGCAAATGCAAACGATGTGAATGATGGAGGGCGGGAATATACGTATTATATTTTAAAAAGGCGTGTACTTGCAGTGGTTAATGAATCCTATAATTTTCCCGTAATATTTATTAGCCAGTTGCACCAACCACTTAAGCTCTGCTTTAAGCGTCACTTAGAATATGACTCACCCAGTGTTTCATCAACTCTTGCCATGGAATTTGGACGGCATGTCATATAGCGTTTTCCATTCATCTGCATCGGTTGCACTCAGTGTATCTTCATCTTCTTTTAACCTCATGTAATAACACGAGATGAAGATATTCTGAGTGCACACTAATGGGGTCAATCGAAAACGCTATTAGCTTTACTGTAAAGCTGCATTCGTTTATTCCACTCCTTTCGCCCTTGGAGCATGTATGATCGCATCTTTCTCACTCACGATCTTTAGCCTATTTTGTATCTCGCTCATTCGTTTGAAAAATCTTGTGTTTATGACAACAGGCGAAATATATTCCACGACACACATTTAAACAGCACGGTGTGAGTAGATCAAGAATAGATCGCATGTTGTGATGGAAATAATATAAACACAAGTTTTTTCAAACGAATGAGCGAGATACAAAATAAGTTAAGAATCGTGAGTGAGAAAGACGCGATTATACGCTCCAAGAGTGAACGAAGTTGAATGAACGAACGAACGAAGGTAAAATGTGTTCAAAAACACCCACGTTTGAAGTTGGCCATAACTTGAGACGAGACAGGCAAACAAAAACAAAAATAAACATTAAAGTAAATTGAGGTTATAAACAACTTTACACTTACCGTTCGATTCCACCGGATTCAATACATTTTAAAACTCGATTCCTGACTCCAAATAATTTTTGGTGGATTAATAACAAACAGAAGCAAGAGAGAATTAATTCAACAACAAAATTGTAACCTTAAAACTGGTTATGGTTGTGTTCAGAGCACCGACATACGTTTACTGAACCAACGCCAACTGCAAACGCAGGAGTTTTTGAACGCGCGTTACTTTTCACTTAAGCTAAGACATGCCGTCCAGGTTTCATGGCAAGAGTTGACAAAAGATTTTAAAAAATCATTCGGTATAACGTCAAATGTCACGTTTATAAACACCGCTTGAATTTAAGCTCAGCTTAAGTCATGCTTATAGAAAGAGATAGGATTTTCTTTCACAACGAGTTTCTGCATTTATAGTTTGTTTCTTGTTTACTGATCCCCTTTTGTTTTTCTTTATAGCACGAGTGCCTTGTGTTCCTTTTTTATACGCGATCGTCATTTGTTTTTGAATGTGGTCGTAGCACGATTGCCATTTGTTTTTTCTTGGTACAGAATCGCTGTGACATTATAAACACCGGTTAAATTTAAGCTCAGCTTAAGTCATACTTATAGAAAGAGATAGAATTTTCTTTCATATTAAGTTTCTGCATTTATTAATTGTTTCTTGTCTATTGATCCCCTTTTGTTTTTCTTTATAGCATGAGTGCCTTGTGTTCCTTTTTTATACGCAATCGTCATTTGTTTTTGAATGTGGTCGTAGCACGATTGCCTTGTGTTCCTTTTTTCTACGCGATTGTCATTTGTTTTTTCTTGGTACAGAATCGCTGTGACATTACAAACACCGGTTAAATTTAAGCTCAGCTTAAGTCACGCTTAAGGGCTCGGTGCAAGTGGTCACAAGCGTTTCTTCTTCGATAGCTTTTTTCTTGAAACAGGGAATTTTCTTCCACAATGAGTTTCTGCGTTTATTGCTTGTTTCTTGTTTGTTGATCCCTTTTTGTTTTTTTTTTTTGTTGACGATTGTCATTTGTTTTTGAATTTGGTTATAGTACGATTGCCTTGTGTTCCTTTTTTATACGCGATTGTCGTTTGTTTTTTCCTGGCGCCGAATCGCTCTCTGCCTGTTCTTAAAGTAGCCAATCAAAACGATGCGCTACAATTTTTTTGCAGTTATTCATTCCCTTTTCACTTTTTTTTTCGTGATTATTTGTTGTGCTTTTGTTTTATAATCGATCCTCTTTTTAATTTAACTTGAAGGCCGTTGTCCACAATTAAATCGGCTTCTCGTTGGAACCGCATCACGACTACTCTATTGACTGATCGTCTTTTGTTTTCCTTCGTTGGCGATTGTCATTTGTTTTTGTGTTTGGTTATAATACGATTGCCTTGTGTTTCTCTTTTATTCGTGATTGTCGCTTGTTTTTTCTGGTCCTAAATCGCTTTCTACCTGCTCTTAAGGTGTGGCCAGTCAAAACGACGCGCTACAATTTTTTTTTTGCTATTCATTCCCTTTTTACTTTCTTTCGTAATTATTTGTTGTGTTTTTTTTTGTAGTTGATCGTCTTTTTAATGTAACTTGAAGACAGCCGTTGTCCATAATTTAATAGGTTTCCGGTTGGAACCGCGTCACGACCGCTCTACCGACTGATTGCCTTTTGTTTTCCTTCGTTGGCGATTGTCATTTGTTTTTGTGTTTGGTTATAATACGATTGCCTTGTGTTTCTCTTTTATTCGTGATTGTCACTTGTTTTTTCTGGTCCCAAATCACTTTCTGCTGGCCAATCAAAACGACGCGCTACAATTTCTTTTTTGTTATTAATTCCCCTTTCGCTTTCTTTCGTGATTATTTGACGGGTTTTTGTTTTGTAATTGATCGCCTTTTGTTTCTTCTTTTCATTGAGAACTGTCACTTGCCGTTTAATATGATACCTGACTCTCTAAACAATTTAAGAATTTTCTTTTGTTTTTTTTAAGTTATTTTTATTTTAGGCGTTTATTTATTGTTCTTTTTTTTTCATATACATAAGATTTATTTGTTTTTTTTAAGGTTTTTAAATGTAATTTCTAAAAATTATAAGTTGCCTGTTTTGTTTTTTTTTTTCTCTACTTTTTCTACATTTTTTTTTATCATAAGCGATCATCTGTGCTTTTTCTTTTTTCGTTATTGTACTTACACGTTTTTTTTTTGTTTGTTTGTTCAACTTCTCTTCATTACCTGTCAAATTTTTCCTTTTATTTTAAATTACTTCCTCTTTTCTTACGTAAAACAAAGAACATTTAATAAACTTGCCATTTTTTTCTTTGTTTCTGCTTTCACCCGTTTCACCAGATTGAAAAGTATGTGTTAAGTTAAAGAATGGCCCACTATAATTTTTTATTTTTTATAATAATTACAGTGAGTGTAATTCATCGAGGGGGAATCACATGGCTTTGTGCAATTTAAGAAGAATCAAAGTGAGAACCAACTTCAATTTCTTACCTTACAGCAGCACTCGCCTATCTGAAAAGTTGGAGTACAAGGTAAGTCTCTCGATATTAAAAAAAAAAAAAATCACCTGCTTTCAGAATTTATATGTTCCAGAAATGTTGCCAAATACTAGGTGTCTCAGAAAACAGCGACCAGGAAGAGGTACGGCGGGCTTACCTGATGCTGGTCAAAAGGTACCATCCAGATAACGTCGACGGTGACATAGTCAAATTTCAAGAGGTTCGTTATTTTATATACAGTGTGATTTTGAATGTTGGAGGATACTTTGAATTTGGCGCCATAGCTGTCGGGATTAACAAATCTCGATGGCTCGATATTAAATTCGACGCGTTCTTTTGTTTGTTTGGTTTTCGCAGGTGTTGCCAACGCAACATGGCGGCAAATTCAAATTAAGAATTGAATTACTTTCAGATAGACAAAGCATTCCGTACAATAATCAACCAGAAATCCAAAGAGAGATGGAATGTTGAAGACGAGACAAACGCAGTACAAGAACAAGACATAAAAGTATCTACTAAAGTGTTTCATAAGCGAGCAAAGACTATAAGCACCATGATTTCAGCACACGGCCCCTCAACATAGACAATACCTAAGCTACGGCGGGGTAGGATCTGGTACACCCTCTCAAAGGCAAAAGCAATATGCCAAAGTAAGAGCAATGCAGGCCGCCGATAACGTCCTTCAGCACCGAATCTCGAAGGTAACTGCCGAAGAGAACGCCCTCATGCAACAGAAGGTACCCCTCAAACATAAAATCAAAACCAAGTAGGTCGCACTCTTTCTAAACACACGTTCCAGTTTCTGCTAGGTATCATTTTGCGTTAGGTATGGATTTGATAGATTAGTCGAAGATTTAATACAAGAGGCGATGTCCAAAGGTGAATTTAATAACCTGGCCGGATGTGGCAAGCCTTTGAATAAAGACCACAACAGAAATCCGTACGTGGACTTTATAACGCATAAACTAAACGAGGTATGACAGAAACTAAAACTAAATTATCTGTAAGTTGCTTTTTGACTAGGAGGAGTAATTTAAATTTTCCCGCCAAAAACTCTCACTGTTATTGGTTGCTTGACATTCAACTTCACGCCATACTTCAATTTGTATTTAAAAATTTAAAAATCAACGTCCTTCGTAACTCATCTAACAGTTTCAGTAACTTGTAAGTAACAACTGTTACTCCTCCTATAAACTGTGATTAACATAATGCGATCGAAAAAAAAAATTAAATTGACTTAAAAAAAGAAATTGTGTTGGTAGCACGATTATCGTTTTCTGTTTTATCGACGTTTTGTGTATCCAGTTGCCAGATATGTAGGGAATGCCCGTTTTAATTTCAATTAATTTCTAGGTTGAGTATAAAAGTATTGAAAATTAAGCAATTTCGTGACCGATTTAGTAACAAATCTAGTGATTTCATTTGAAAATAATTTTAACTAAATAACTCTAGGTATATCTACGAGTAAAGAATGAACAGGAGGGAACCTGCAATTAGATATGATGGAAGTTACCACGCAAGTTTCAACTTCTCCGCTATAGGCTTTGTGTGTACGAGGCACTCTCCATCCTCGCATTCATCGTGTCAGAAAGAAATGAATTGTTTTATTTATCGTTATACTGGTTTTTACCAGTTATCCTAGGAATCGACGGGCTTTAGCCAGTATTGATCGCTTTATACAATGCGAGCGAAAATGACCGACACGTGTGAAGTTGCAGCTCGGTTACGCCATAACCAAAAATATAGTCTGCTTCCAAGAATTGTCAAAGTCAATGTTGACAAGTAGCTTGCATCGTATGTACATGCATCTTGACAATTTTTGGAAGTAAAGATTGGCAAAGTAGCAGCAACACCACCACCAGTAACCCTGAGGAAGTTCTTCTGCAATGGAGAACGAAACGTCGGCAGTAGAAGCAATCATGACGCGATTCCAACCGGAAGCCATCACATATTTTTTTAGGTATAAGTTAACTGAGCTACAACTTCACACGCCATTTTAGTCTACGAGTAAAAAATTAACAGGAGGGAACCTGCAAGGGTGAGAAAATGCAATTGGATTACCACTCTAGGGTAAGTCAGTTTCTACAATATGGCGGTTTGTTGACATCCGTTGTCGTAAAATAATTGCCAGATTTCATGTTCGTCTCTTATGTGGAACGAATTTATGCGTTTATTTAGCAACTGTGATTACTATTACATACAAACGATGCGTTGGTAGATTATAGACTTCAGTTAAAAAGTGAATGACTTTTAGGTTATTCTTGGAATTTTTCGATGATCAGTAATATAATGCAATGTAATCAAAGCGCAATGTAAATACCTTCCTTCCGAGCACTTTTCAGTATCTAAAATACAACTGACATTTCTAGCATTTTATTTAATTAAATTCGGTGAAGTAAATATAAACAATATAAACAAAATAAACAATGATGAACTGTGTGGTTTCGAGGTTTGTCACATGTCATATGTCACAGCGGCCATTCCTAGTTACCACTTTGCATGCACAAGAAACTACGTTGGTATGACTCCTTCCTGTTAATTCTTTACTCGAAAATTTTAGTTCATTTTGAAGTTGGCGTGACAAGGTGTTTACTGTGAATATACTACAATTTTGATTCTCTTATTATCTTTTTTCTCATTCCTAATGTCTTTTTTTTTCCGTTTATTACAGTAGATCACTTTCTCGTGTCGTTTTATTGTATTGTTTAGTTCGAAACCTCGAAAGCAAGGTTAGGAATGGCAAGTTCGAATGTCAAATTGACAACTGTCATAATGGTGACGGTTCACAATAAAATTTTCATGGCCAACTTCGACACCAGATTAAAAAAAACTCTCTTTAGTACCAGTTATTTTCAAAATGAAACCAGAACGTACATTTCAAATTTATTATTCGCGAAACCAAACGAAATAGACGACCTCTGTTGGTCAATATAGATACCATCAAAAGGGTGAACGACATTTCAGGACAGGGTTGCCAACGTGAGCGATTTATCGTCGTTTGGGCAATTTTTAAGTAAAACTTGACGACCAAAAATTTGCTTTTGTCCATTTAAAATGCATTAGTGGACGATTCTTACTTTTGAATTTGGCGACTAAAAATTTTTATCTTCCATAAAAAATATACGCATTGGGCGATTTCATTCAAGATGTTGGCGTTTGACAAAGTTGGCAACTTTGTTTCAGGATATTGGTGTTCGATTCAGGCAAGAAGTCACGAGTCTCACACCAAAAAAAAAAAAGAAAAGAAAAACAACTGATATTAAGTGGACACAAAACATGCCTGTAACATATAGGTTAGGTTCTTTCACCCTTTTATCGGCCATTCTGCAATTAACAGCAACCTCTCGCGTTGACAGTTAAATCGCAAATATAATGACCGTTAAATTATTAAATAATAGAATTTTAGAGTAAGTGGTCAATAATGTACAGTCGTGAGCAAAAGAAGTGGTCATCATTATCGTGTTTTATTGTGACCATTTTTTTTTATTCGCAACTATACAATAATTTTCATAAAACGACAGCGCAGGACTTAGAAGTGACAATCATTATAGAAGTTGTTCAATAAAGGACTTTTTATTTTGTTTGAATCGAATATTGTTGATTATCGAAAGTGCGGAAATCGACAAACGTCAAACGTCATTCTGATCGCGAAAGAAAGATAGGTTATGTGGTGCCGGTACTACCAACAGAGTCAATTTATGACAAACTAAATAGAGGTATTATGGTGAATTCTAACCACGGTTTGATCTGAACCTAACCTCTTCGTACTTTCTCCCTTAACCCAACATTTTTCTTTCTGTGTTAGATATTAATCGAGAACGGTTTCACACCGGAATGGATTACGCTCCAGAAAGAAATACGAGAAGAAATACAAATACTTAGGGATGGCTTATCGAACGAAAGACAGTACCTCGGGCCCTGCCCCCTAACACCAGAAGACAACTCCGAGTGGGGTAAAATCATACGCAAATACGAGACGCTGGCGAAGAACATAAACAAGAAAATCAGCAAGTACAACCTCGTGGTGCCCGTCTTGAATAAGCAGATGTTTCAGGTTAGTTTGGAAAAGGAAGCAGCGAAAATACTGGAAGGTGGCGAGTGTAGCAAAAGTAGGGGGAAAACTGAGGAGAAAACGGTGACATCTATCGGTGAATCTGCAAACTTCTTGGGAATGTTTCATTATTTTTTCAGAAAATAGTTTTCGATGGTGCTTATAAGTTTGTTTAACGGACAGTGCGTGTTTTTTTGCCAGTTTTTAATAAATATTGTTAAAGAAACCATAGCTTTATTTATTTTTTTGAAAATATTAAACATCTGTAGGGTTGGCAGTATGAGGCTAATCTTGTTTGATAGCTCCTTCCACTTGGACTTTGACATTAAAGAAAATACGATGATTTTTGTCTGAAAAATACAATAGAAAAACTGAGGATGAGTGAAAATTAAAAAAAAAACAATTAGTTTGTAACGAAAGGAAAAATAACAGAAGAAAAATAAAATGAAATAAATGCAAATTTCAATCGCAATTAAATTAAATTAACTATATTAAAATTTAAAAAAATTAAAAACACGTTCCCTACGTCTTCATTCACACGAATTTTTTAACTTTAATTTTTTAGCAGATATATTTGAAATTTCCTAACAATCAGGTAACAGGTATCAACATCAGAAACATTTGACAGCCATTATAGTAAAAAAACGGACCTAAGTTCGATTGAATCACGTAGGGTGGCGTGGCGATCGCTCTCGCTAATGGATAAGTCGCTGTCAGCTGTCAATTAAATTTGAAAACTTGATTTTAGGGATGTTACAAAGGTTGTAAACTTCAGTAGTGTTTTTCTAATAAAATCTCTTTTTTTATATATAAACGAATAAAAATGGAAGTAAAAAGAAAAAAACGAATAAAACTTGTATATGAAAGATTGAAGCAAATGTGACGTCATCAAAAAAGAAAGAAAAAAGAGAGAAAGAAAACAGCGTCATTCCACCGAAAGATCTTTCCGTTTTCGTTTCTTTTTCTGAAAAACAAAACACTTAACTAAAGTCATTCGTCCGTTGCATTTTCAAGAACAAAACTAAGAAAAAAAAACAAGATCAATCGATTTCACTATAATTTCGATTCTGGCAAAAAACAAATTCGAAATTAAGGTAAGTTTCGTTGGGATTGGTTCATTTGTTTTTTTTTTTTTCTAAACTAAACAGAAGAAATTTGTTTTCTTTTTAAATTAAAAACAAAAGAATTTTTTGTAAAAACAAGTTTTTTTTTAATAAAAACAAAAGAAACTCGATGGTGTTCTTTGGCAAAGAAAGATAAAGGACAGGACACGATCGACTTTCTTTATCCCTTCTTTAACAAAAAAAAAAGAACAAATGACAAGCATTGTCAAAGAAAGATATTTTCCTATCGAGTGACAAAAAACAATACAGAAAACAAAAGAAGATTGAATGTATATACACACAAAAAAGTACGTGCGAAGAAAATTCGTTATATTTCGTGATTATGTCTCTCTTCTTTCGATAGAAGCGAAACGAAAACAAAAGGCGATCGATTTCACAACAAACTTCGACTTTCTTCTATTTTTCAGTTTTTTTTATTTAATTTACACCGATTAAATACAACTGTATTTTTGGTTTTGTTATTTTGATTTGAAAAAAAAAAATTTTGTTGGGTTTTCCGTTTGTTTATCTGAAAAGCAAAATCACCTCCATTTTGAAGAACAAAACGAAAACAAAAACAAATGTATTCGATTTTGACAAGCAACAAAACGTAGTTGAAATTAAGATTAAGTTTCGTTCGAAAACAAAACACGATCGATTGCATAACAACTTTCCTCTTCTTTTTCTCAAAAGAAATTTTATTTATTTACAAGAATTACAAAAAATTACAAAAAAAAAAACAAAAAAAAAAGAGAAAGAAAACAATGACATTCGACTGAAACATCTTTCCGTTTTCATTTCTTCATCTGAAAACAAAACACTAAAACTAAAGTGATTCGTCCTTTGCATTTTCGATAACGAAACAAAAAAAAAATAAGATTAATCGATTTCACTATAATTTCGATTTTTACAAGAAACAAATTCGAAATTAAGATAAGTTTCGTTGGAATTGGTTCATTTGTTTTCTTTTTCTAAACTAAACAAAAGAAATTTGTTCTCCTTCTAAATTAAAAACAAAAGAATTTTTTAGATAAAAACAAAAGAAACTCGATCGTATTCTTCAACAAAGAAAGACAAAGCACAAGATTGACTTCCTTTGTCCCTTCTTTAACAAAAGTAAAAAAAGAACAAATGACAAGCATCTTCAAACAAAAGAAGAGGAACGAAGAAAATTCGTTATATTTTTCGATTATTTTTCTCTTCTTTCGACAGAAGAGAAACGAAAACAAAAGACGATCGATTTCACCATAAACTACGACTTTTAGCTTTTTATCAGATTTTATTTAATTTTCATTCTAGTCATTGTTAAATCCCACCGCTGCCACCATTTATGTAGAAAATTTTTTATTAACATTACTACTCAATAACACAAAAGAAAAAAAATTAATTAGGAAAGAATTTAACGTTATTGCAATTCAGTTCCCCCTTTATTCGACAGATGGTGACTACATTCAAACAAGTTCATTGAATTATCATCCAATAGAGGGCGCCACAAGCGTCAAAAAGCTGACATTTGAATTGTCTTTTAAGAGTGTACGAATTCACTTCATTTGATTCTGAAAAATCGATGTTGCATTTGATATAATTTTTGAATTAAGTTCAGTTTAATTTATTTTCACTCTTGGACAACAGAGGGAGGAAGATTTTAACGTTTTTGTTTTTTTCTCACAGATTTAAATTTAATTCAAATTTTCTATGATATTAGAGAGAGTTTAAGTTTGTTTCAATTATTTCGAATACAGAGATTTTTGTTAAAATTTGTACTCAATAGTTTAGAGGAAAAAAAAATTGACATTGTGACAACAGAGGGTGACTCAATTAATCAAATAAGTTCATAACAAAAAAAAAAACGAATAATTTACGTGACAATTGGTGCCATTTGTGTTTTCATTTAAGTATCGACCAATAGAAGGCGACACAAGCACCAAGCAGCTAACATTTGAATTGTTTCTTAGGACCATTTTAAATCAGTTCTTCCGGAAAAATAAAAGCAAAAAATCGATGTTGCACTTGATGTAATTTTTGAATTAAGTTATGTTTCTTTTAATTCCATTCTCGGACAAAAGAGGGCGACAACAGTCCTCAAAAATTTATATTTTAGAGATTTGTTTAAATTTGACTCAAAATTTCACAGATATTAACTAGAAAGGGTAACTCCCAAATGGTCTTGTATATATTTGAACTAGTGTTAGGCGATCAATCCTGTCGTTGCAAAATTAATTCTCATGACTGTACAATCTAGCAACACCGAATTCACCTAACCTTAGCCCAACGCTGGCATAAAATTATAAAACAAAACGCAAGCAATACATACCTCATAAAAGCAAAACGAACTTTTACGAATCTGTGTATATATATTGCATTTAAAATTGTAAAAATTGCTGCCAACCTAAGAAAAATGTAACCCCCCCAGAAACGACTCGAGACAATTTGACGTAAAACAAGAAAATTCCTGTCAAAAACGTGCAAAATGGCTTCCAAACAGCAAGAAGTAGACATAATAGAAAGTTGGGAAGAAATAGACGAGACGGAAGTAATTAATTTTCATTTACACTAGACTTTGAGAAGCAAAAATTGGTACACACGGTCGTTAAGTATGAATTTTTGCTTTGGCTAGCCTTAAGTCAAGTACCATGTGTTGTTTTTTTTTTTTTTTTTTAATTACTATAATTATTATTTAATTTCCCTGATTACAGCCCGTAAGGTCGCTTGCTTATATTTGGCGTGACGCTTGTTTTCAGGAATTGGAGAAGAAACTGAACCAGTTAATACCACCGCCGAGGAAGTCGGTGGAGGGCAGGAGGTAAGCAAGCAAGTTCTCAAACGCAACCAAACCTAGTCTTAACCTGAGTTTATCGCAGCTATAACGGACTGAACGGGACTAAAATCGATATTATATTGACCGGTGATGATGCCTTAAGATCTCAATATGTGCCTCCGGAACCTACCGTTAAGATTTTAAGAAGACCCACGAAAGATAGCCAAGTAAACAGCGACATGAGATCGTTTCAACCTAAGAAGACCTTGAAACAGAGAGAGCAGGAGTACGCCGAGGCAAGGTTGAGGATATTAGGGGAAGCACCGACGGTAGAGAAACCCGAAGAAAGGTACATTTTAAACCAAATCAGATTGCTCAACTAATTTAATAGTACGTGTGCGATTTTCAGGATATGCATTCAGAATAAACCTAAACAAATAGACAGTGATAATGTGATTCGGTTGCCTAGGGGTCCTGATGGTACAAAAGGTTTCACTACACGTAGATAGTATTTTATCATCACCTTCATCGGTCAGTATATTATAAGCTATATCTTGTAATTAAAAAAAAAAAAAAGCATAACAACAAACTTATCATGATCGTGCTAGTGTCTCTTTCTTTTGTTCTTTTTTTATTTATTGGATTTGCTGAGTTTTTATTTATTTTATGTTGAGGGACTCTGATAGGCTCGAGTTTAAAACAAAACTCGCTGCCAGAAGCTTCTTTGTTTTTCAAGTGAAGACGGCGTAAATATTTTTCGTTAAATTCAAGGCTCAGAGTGATTCGCTTCATTTTAGTTTTGGCCAAGGCTTTATTTATTTCATTGTAAACATGAAGAAGTACAAAATTTTATTCAAAGCTTCTTTTTTGTGTGCGTGTGTGTATACCTCAAGCACCACAATCGTTCTCATGCATTTAAACACATCACAAATTTTACTAATTTAGCTTTTTTTTTTGTAACGAGAAAGATGGATTCTTTCGTAACCTTCCTCCCCTTCGCCTAGCATCGTGATTTGCTCAAAATTATTTTCACAAAAAAGTCAGCTCTTTTTGAACGATAAAATAATAACATAAATAAAAACACAGTGAAACGAATTTCTTTATGAACCAACCTGTACATAACTTTTTTTTGTTACACGTAGTTTTAAGTTAGCATTAACTGGAGATTGCTTTGTTAAGTGATGTAATATCCCGCCGCCACTAAGTAGAAAGTGATAAAAAATAATAGTTTTGGTCGGGCCCGCTGTTAGGGTGTCGACCGCCCTTGTGCAGGATATATTTAGGTGCCCTTTTAGAAGTTAATCTTTTACCATTTCACTCAAAATGTACAGGAGAGCCAATATTTGCAAATATTTAATTATACTGTGCTATTTTCTTGTCTAAAAAACGAATCGACATAGTGTACAATACATACAGGGTGACTGACAATTATTCCACTACAAAAAAAAGAAAATCAAGTTTTCTTGCCAGATGAAAATTATGAAAATTAACTAAAATTGTGTAACTGGCAATATATATATTGCCAGGTACACAATTTTAGTTAATTTAAAAAAAAAGAAACGCAATTGTTCCGCCAAAAATAAAAGACAGGATAGAGAATTAATGTCACAGGTGGATACCGCTTATCTAAAACGAACCAAGCACTATTTCTCTAGCAAATTTCACTTTAGAGAATTATACAGGATGTCCCAACGGTGCGTTCTCCGACAATATCTCGATAACTACTGAAGTTAAAAAAAATTTTCAATGCATTTCTTTTTTTAACTTCAGAGGTCTACAACATAAAATTATTTTCATCTCTACAGAGTGAATCAAAACAGTGGTACTGGTTACAACTTTTTAATTTCGAACGGCACACCTTATGTATGAAACCAAATTTGGATTGCCCATAAAATTCTACACATTTGTATCTTCAATAGTTTTCGAGATATTGCCCGAGAACGCATTGTTGGGACACCCTGTATCATGTTTCGTACATGAAATTGGAATTGAAGACCCTTTCTGCTGCTTGGTTCTGTATTAAAAAAAAAAAAACGTGAAATATGAAATTTTTATTGAAAATCTAATCAAATTTTCTTCAGCAAAATCAATTTGTTGACCAAATCCCTCAAAGTCAACAGTCTGCAGAGGGTATATTATTAGGTTAGGTAAAATCAAGGGCCAAGCACAATTTCTAAGTTCACCTTTGGTTTATCTAAACAGAACTTGTCGCTTGGTTCCTTGTAGCTATAGTCAGGCCGCCGAACAGACGGAGTGATGACGCGTCACCTTCGTGACAAGAACGCCGAGGGACGTATTTACACAAATCAGAAACAAAACCGTGCACGCAATATTGAGTTAGCTTTTAAAAGTTATTTTCAATAGAATTATTAACGGATGTCTCTCTTATGAGTATAATGAATAAATAAATTGGTCATAACTCATTTTTTTTTAGACTGTAGTCTAGTGTTAATTGGGTTTCAAGCTATAACACTTAGCTCCAGAAACGACAATCACGTGTTCATCATGCGGCTAGCTTAATCGCTCCGTGTGCGCGGCGGCCGGACTGTATAAAAATAACGAATTTGCTTTTAGAGGTTTGGTGTTTGGTTCCTTGGCTCATAGATGGCGCCACTGTCGTTGATTCCTTTTAGAAATGTAAAAGCTAACCCAATATTGCATACGCGGTTTTGTTTCTGTTTGGTGTAAATACGTCTTTCCGCGTTCTTGCCACGAGGGTGACGCGTGATCACTCCGTCTGTTCGGCAGCCAGACTATAGACAATATTGGGTTAGCTTTTAAAATATGCAAAAAAATTAAAAGTAATTTTCAATAGAATTACTAACGGATCTTTTTCGTGAAGATAATAAATAAATCAATTGCTCACAACTCAATTGGTTTTAAAAATAATAGTAACATTGTGGTCTAGTGTAAATTGTGTTTCAAGTTTTATTGCTCCGTGTGTTCGGCGGCCGGACTATAAAATAATGCACCTCCTTTTAGAGGATTGGCTCCTTGGCTCATAGATGGCGCCACTATCGTTGATTCCTTTTAGAAATTAAAAGCTAACCCAATATTGCATACTCGGTTTTGTTTGTGTTTGGTGTAAATACGTCTTTCCGCGTTCTTGCCACGAGGGTGACGCGTCTGTTCGGCGGCCAGACTATAGACAATATTGGGTTAGCTTCTAAAATATGGAAAAAAGTTAAAAGTAATTTTCAATAGGATTACTAACAGATCTTTCTCGTGAAGATAATAAATAAATCAATTGCTCACAACTCAATTGTTTTTAAAAATAATAGTAACACTGGTCTAGTGTAAATTGTGTTTCAAGTTTTATTGCTCCGTGTGTTCGGCGGCCGGACTATAAAATAATGCACCTCCTTTTAGAGGATTGGTGCTTAGCTCCTTGGCTCATAGATGGCGCCACTATCGTTGATTCCTTCTAGATTTAAAAGCTAACCCAATAGTGCGTACAATATGGCTTCTAAAATATGGAAAAATGTTAAAAGTAATTTTCAATAGAATGACTAACGGAATCTTTCTCGTGAAGATAATAAATAAATAAATTGCTGATAACTCAATTGTTTTTAAAAATAATACTAATGAAATGAGAAATGACAATCACGTGTACATCACGCAGCTGTATTGCTGCATGTGTTCGGCGGCCGGACTATAGACAACGAACCTGCTTTTAGAGGATTGGTGCTTGGCTCCTTGGCTCATAGTTGGCGCCACTATCGTTGATTCCTTCTAGAGATTTAAAAGCTAATCCAATATTGCGTACAATATGGCTTCTAAAATATGGAAAAATGTTAAAAATAATTTTCAATAGAATTACTAACGGAATCTTTCTCGGGAAGATAATAAATAAATATTTTGCTTATAACTCAATTGTTTTTAAAAACAACTATAAACAACGAACCTGCTTTTAGAGGATTGGCGCTTGGTTTCTTGGCTCATAGATGGCTCCAAGACGTTGATTCCTTTTAGAGATTTAAAAGCTAACACTGTTTTGTTTCTAACCGTGTAACTCTTAAAATATCAATGTGTTCGGCGGCCGGACTATGTATAAATAACGAATCTGTTTTTAGAGGATTGGCGCTTGGTTCCTTGGCTCATAGATGGCGCCACGATCGTTAATTTCTTTCAGAGATTTAACCAAACGTAGAGAATAGAAATTAAGTCGCTTGGTTCTGTTAATCCATTTTCGCAAAACTGTCGATAATGAAAAAACAAAACGTCAATGTCATTGAACGTAAATAAAAAGAGGTTGATGAACGCATTTTTAATTCACAAAATTTTAGGCAATTTTAAGCCAAAAACCGGAACTAAAAATCAAGAAACAAATGTAAAAACAAAAGACTGTTGATTAGTTCGAGAAGGGATTTGTTATGATCACCTACAAATAAAAAAAAGACACTGAAATAACAAGGATCGTAAGCTTCTGTTTCTACAGTCTCATAAAAAAAAACAAACGCCCATTGATTTGACCGAAGTTTGGAAACGTAATCAATTTAAAAAAAAATTAAATAAATTAAAAAAATTGAAGAACTGGGAAGCAAAAGGAAGAACAAAAGACTGTTGATTAATAGAACAGATTTGTAAGGATGATTCATTTTTGCCATTTTGGCGCTTGACCCCTTTTAAATAAACGGGAAAAAATCCATGAAATAGTTTATAATTAATTAAAAATTTACCCCAAGAAGCATGTTACGCCAGTGAACGTAGAGTATTTGCAATACGATTCAAATTAAAATTAAAGAAATTTTCTAACACGAAGATTTCAGTTGTTTTCGTGTTGTGGTGCTTTATTTGTTTCCCTTGCAAAACAGGAGCTCGTCACGTCAAGCCCGTTTCAAGGTCAAGTTGACACCCTAACAATAATAAAACTATAAAACACTTTCATGACTATGTTTCTTTCATTTTTCTTCTGCCCTTTTATAACCAGCAACGTCTTAGGTATAATTTTTGATTAATTATTTTTCGAAATAGACTTCTTTTTTAACATTTTTCCCAATGCTCTGCGATATTCCTTTTTTTTTTCGTGGTTTCGAAACAATTGTCAGTCACCCTGTATCTCTAGTACTTTGATAAAAATAAAATTTTGCTTAAATAAAGTTTGCAAACAAGGTGCTTTTGATTAATTATTTTTACTGTTTCGGTCTCATCTTGAATTATATATATTTAAATAATCACAGAAAATTTGGCGCCCTTCTGATCAGGCGCCCTCGTGCGTCGCACAATCTGCACAACGGGCAGCGGCGGGCCTGATTTTGGTTTTACACTATTATTAACGGCCATTATTAATATTAAGGGTCTTTTAGACTACCCTGTTTTTTTTTTTTGTACAAAATTGAGCTCCATTTCATGAACAATTTAATTTGTGCAGTAAACTGTAAACTACAAGAAATTGGATAGTCTAAAGTGGCCTTTAATGAAGACTTAAATTGATCAATAATTAATTAATCCAAAGACAGTAACTCACAGGGAAGGTGATTTTTTTTTGCTTTGCTTTAGTTTTAGACTACGAAACAAATAAAAACGAAATGCCATTCTGAATTTAGCGAACTTATATTTATAAAGTGGCTGTGAGTAAGACGGAATTAATTTTTGGGATATTAGCGGGCGTCAATCAATGTATGTGCAATTGAATTGTTTATAATAAACATTTAGTCTCTACTACCTTTAAACGATTCGATCCGTTGGATTTGATTTCGAATCGAACGTCTTTTGTACATAGCTTTTCGTTACTTGCTGCGCGCTTCTTGTAGGATCTTACGTTTCGAGAGTAAGTTTAATAAGGTCATATAGTTTTGTCATACTGTATACAATGAAATATTATAGTTTGTAATAATGATGAACTTGATACATATATGAATTTACAAGGAAAAAAAATGTATGTACATATTTATTTAATAAATTTTAAAAATATTTTAAGTAACGTCTTTTATTTTGTTTCTTCCTAAAGTTACTATCGGATCTTCAACAAAAAAAAAAAAATACCTCAAGAATTAGGGTTGCCAGATGTCATAAAACTGGAATTTCCCACGTATCTGGCAACGTTGTAAGGAATCTCTGTAGAAAAACTCCAAAGTTAATTAAGTTCCTAAATGGAGAAAAGAATCCTTCCATTTCGGGAGAAAAAATCCATATTGGCAACGTTGTTATTTACATAATAAGACAAGGCAGTGTTGTCAGATGCCGTGATTTATTCCAAATTGGGATACTCATATCTTTTATTTGCGATGGGCTTCCTCCGATCTTGCATCTGCATTGCAGACCTTTTCACAAAATGCTAAATGATTAATAAAACAAATGATGCGAATAACCTGGGACAGGTCGGTTTGGTTTGCAGTGGAAGCCTCGAGTACGCTTCTGCTGACGAGGCCCCAAATAGGGCCGAAACAGCTGTACAGAAGGTACTTGGGGTATCCACTGCAATCAAAACCGATTTGCGATAAGATTATTAAAATTACACATGATGTAGTCTATCCATACGCTTTGTATATATTTATGCTTCAATGACCGGATAATATGACACGAGTTTAACATCAAGAAATTAAAAAGAAGGATTTGGAAAGAAATTTACCTTGGATGCAGCAAATAAAGTTAAATCTTGCTTATCTCTTTTAGATTGTAAACATAGATAACAATATCTTGGCATTTTCGGAACAAGGAGCAACAAAAAATTTGAACAAGAAACAATGACAAAACTTTTTAAAAGAATTACGAACAAGAAAAACGACAAAACTTTACAAGAATTACGAACAAGAAACAACAGCAACACTTTACGACTCTTTGATTACAGTTTGATTACGCACAATTACGACCAAGAATAAATTTGATTTGAAGTTTTTTTTTTTGACGTTTATTACAGTAGATATTACAGTTTTCTGTAGCAGTGTCAATGTCATCTACCGGCAAATCATTGAAGCAGACCATGAGATTGCGGTTCGTTTTAGTTTAAAACAAATGAACAGAGTGCAAACACCAGAGTTTCCTAACATCACCGTTTGAAGCAATGACGTGGAGGAACAATTGAAGACTACTACATACCATCAGCTCATCACACTGAACAAGTGCAAGCGATTGACCAATGAGATTTCAGATCTCACTTTAAACGATTGCCATTCACTGGTCTGAGATACTCATGTGAGAAACAATTGAAAACTATAAACTCAATTTATGCCCGAAAAGTGCAAGTAACCTAAAGAAAATGAGAATCTTATTTCATTTGGTTACTCGATTGACCAATGAGATTTTGGATCTTGCTTTCATTTGCGACTGCAATATGAAAAACAATTGAAAACCATAAACCTAATTTACACTGGCCAATCGCAAGTGAAATGAACGACGATTTTCTTTTGTTTTAAATATAAAGTCCCGAAACACAATAAAAACGCGAAAATTTTCTTTTGCACGAAATATTGAACAACGTCATCTATTGAGTGGTCGCAAATCATTTGTTTCCCGTGCATACATTTTTTTAAAGGAGAGAGAGAGAAAAAAAAAGAAACGCATGCAATTTTTTAAAGCAACGATTTTCTGCTTTTGTTCTAAATCTATTCCGCACAGAAAAGGCGCAAAAATTCGCGTTTACATGAAATAATGAGCAGCGCCATCTATCGGGCAAATCATACAGTTTTGGTATCAACGTTAAAGGAACAAATCTCCCAATATAGACGGTGCTGTATAATATCTCGCAATAATGAACGTCTCTTGTTTTCCATACGCACATTTTCTATTAACAAATAAACAAAACTAATTGCGTTCAAACTCCTGCCGCAATTTTTTTTACTTTAATTATCCAGAAAATTTTCTTTTGTTTTTAATGTTTTCAAGTTTCTTCACGCAATGAAGAAGGATCAGGTCGTGTTTCTATTAAAGACGTCCGAACAGCGCCATCTATTGCCAAACTCTCAATTTTTTATGTGTAAACAACGAACTGTCACAATTTTATCGATAGACAGCGCAGTAATGAACGATTTCTTTTGTTTTTCTTTTACCATTTTTTTATTCAGCGTACAAACTTCTTCCGCAATCTTTTTAGGTCAAATTATCAGGAAAATATTCAGTGAAAAACAATTGCGTGCGTGACACTAATTCTATAAAATGAAGATTTTCTTTTGTTTTTTTTTTTTTAATGTTTTCAGGTTTCTCCACGCAATAGAGGCGAAGATTGCGTTTCTATTAAAGATCTCGACCAGCGTCATTGGTCACATTCAGAATACGTAACAGTTACGGAACAGTTGTGAAAACGTTCCTGTATTGTACCGCTCCTTTGTAACATGTTGTAGAGCGGTCGCCATTTTTGGTAGCTGATTTCATTTCCGCTACATTTAGTGAGCAGCTGCGAAGTTATGTTACTGCGAATCTCTGCGCGAATCATGTCGCTTAATACTTATATTATTAACGATAATAATTTGTAACGGCTCGGCTAATTCTATTGCAATTTGTTCTACATGATTCAGATTTAAATTGTTTCCAAACAAATTATAAAAAAAATTGCATTATCCATTTTTTCAAATACCCAATCTGAAATTTTGAGATAGTAGTCTCTTACTTTGAACAAAACTACACTGACAAGTAGAAACCCACAGAATATCCATCTTGTAGAAACCGCTCCTAAAAGAGCTAAACAAGAAACGTAGCAAACGTTGAGGGAGCGTATCGGTAGCAGTAGCGCTTTCTGCTACGTTATCTGAATGCGACCATTTGTTGGGAAACTCTCAATTTTTGTGTGTAAACAACGGAGACAACCGTCACAATTGTATCGGTAGATGGCGCTAGAGAGTATCTCGTAATAATAATGATTTCTTTAGTTCCTTATTTTTCTTTTCGGAACTGAATCTAATTAATCTCTCTTTTTACTTTGAAATTTTTTGTTCATCTTTTGTTTTTACATCGTCTATTTTTTGTTTCGAATTGAATGACACTGGAGCCATTTTCATCATGGATTAAATAGAAGCAGATCGGACACCGAAGCCGCAAAAAAGTAAATTTGTGTCGATATTTCGAATCTGTCCATTTTTGAACGTTCCCACCAGGATCACATAAACGCGAGGAGGTATCGGATGAAATGTATCAGGCGCGGAAAAAAATCTCGCTAATTTTTACTCCGATTTTTGGATCTTATTACCAGGATACATAAGAGCGAGGTGTGGGAAGAATTCTGTTCAACAATCCGCGGTTCTATTTTTAATAAAAAATATTTCGGAAACATTGCGGCAACCCTGATATCTCATGTTCAGGTTTTACGAACTCAAGGAAAAAAATCCTTTTATTAAAAAAATCTTTATTTCTTCATACATGACTAGTGGACATGAATAAAAGATACACAACGTTTATACATATATTTTAATGAATAAACAATAGCTGATATTTAATATCGCACTTAGCTCTCGCCTAAGTGTTTTCTTTCCCTCTTCTCGAAATAAAACTTAAAAGGGAATGTTGGCCTCTCAAACTATATTACCTGTTGCTAACGGAAACATATTTAAAAATATCCAGCACACAAATCATGAAACAAACACCTAATTAAGATTTGGAATGATATGAAATAGTCAGCGGTTCTTAAGTCTCTAACTTTTTAAACCCACACACTTCATACTGGCACAAAAACCTCTCTTAGAATAAAAATCACAAACAAAAAAAAAATTGCATTAACCACTTAAATTTACGAGCAGTATTCAAAGGAATAATATTATTACTAAAACACGGATTTAGGTGCATTCCACAGAACAAAAGATGACTCGTGACCTAAAAATCCGTGCTTTAATCATTACAAACGTCTTTCTTTTTAATATCTAGTATTTGGCATACAAGGTGACTAGTTTTTAGCATTAATAAAACGATTTGTGCAATATTTGGTTTTGAGACAGACATCCTTATAAGTACACTCAGATCTTTTTCTGATTTTAGTTAATATCAAATGACTTTTCGCGTTTATACGATTTGGCACATACTTGCGAGTTATTTTACACAAACAAAATACAAAAAAGGTGCGGCAAACTTTGTCCATAGAACTCCCAATCATTTTTTTTTATTCAATCACTTCAATTATAAACAGAGTTTGCACATACAGGATCATTCAGCTTTTAATTTGTCAATGAATCCACATTTATCCTTCAACTGTTTACTAGCTTACTTATAGTCGGGGACGAGTCCGGGTCCGGACGCCTCTGCGTTTTTGAACGTACATTGAATCACCCTGTATATGTACATCGTCTCATCAGATCATCATGCAGACTAGAAAATAGTTTCGTATCTACGTTTTTCTTTTTAATTCTTAGCAATATAAACTTTGGTATTGCGAACAAGAAACAGTTTAGATGGCGACATCTTGCGGCACAAGTTCAAAGTAAAACATACGAAATAAAAACTACGTATATTCCAGGTAGAACGTCTTCACTCCCCCACCCACTCCGTAAAAAATCAAATAAAACACAGCCATTTTTTAAATCGAAGACAAACTCGGATCGGTTTTCGTCTCGTTCGGATCAGAGATGGCGTTGGCGTTCTCCTCCGTATGCGCAGGCATTTCCACCTTGTAGGTGATTCCGTACGGTCGTAAATGATAGATTAAATACTCCAGTACGTACATTTGATTCGGGCTGACGTAGTGGAACGAAACGGCATTATCAGAACAACAATCCATACCCTTAAAAATCGAATTTGCACTAGTTTTGATTTAAGCGAGATTAAAACGGGCGGCACCTCTTTGCTTTCGTAATAAATATACTTCCAGTACCAGAAGCTTTTGGGTGTATGGCCTGGTATGAGATGGTGTTCGGGGACGAAAGGAAAGAAGCGCCCTCTACCTAAAGAATCACGAGAATCGCCTGCCTGTACACCAAGGCCTTCCATGCATTTCCCCATCTCAACGTCTTCACTTCCTCCGTTACTAGGAGAACAAATGGACGAGTTTCTTAAACCAACCTAAAAAGAAAAAAATTACCACGAAATATAAATTAAGTGCTCACCTCACCTCTACAAATCTTTTCACTGCTTCTCTGCTTAGTACGTAGCCAGCCCCTCCGCTCATGTAACCCTGTTTCACGAACGGCTTAAACCTGCAGCCGTAATACACAGGATCTACTGGCTTATGTGGATACAACATATATCTTAAATTTTCTAAAATAACGTACCTGAAATAGGGGGGGAGGGCAGCTGAGTAAAATAAAGGGAAAGAAAGATGAGGTGGTGACTTACGTATCGTCGTCGGCCTTCAAAAACCAATCGGCGTGCTCCAGGTGGTGGGTGTATACGTATCTGAATGCCTCTTTGGTTTTTCGCCACAGATTATCTCTGCCTTCTTCTACGGGTAAAGCTACAGATGGGAGAGATTCATCTGAAACGAAAGAAGACTTTCATGTTTACTTAAAAAGGTCTAACTACTGAAGTTCTATCAGGATATCCCGATTCTGACGTCGTTCCCTATTTCTTTACCCCATCTGGCCTGGCCTCGATGGAATATATAAAATATGGGTGTTTAGCACCAAAGCTGTTGAGAGGCGCTCAACTACTCTGTTAAAGTTTCTTATATGATCGCTAATTTGGGAAGAACGTGACGTATGTCTGGACTTAATCTGCTTTTTCCGATAACTGGCAAATTTATCACCATTTTACAATAATCCTAACCTCGAAGTGACAACTGCTAATTTGACAGTTGAAATGACATTATTAGTCACAAATGCTATCACGTTAACTATTAACTAATTACTATTAATTAATTAGACAAGTAAGTGACACATGTGTTTTGATTTAATTTTCTTTTCGTTTATTATTCCAACTGCTGAATTGACAGTTGAAATGACACTATTACCAACATCACATGTACTATCGTTAATTTGACAATTGATTCTACTTCTTGTTGATGAGCGGTATTTTTTGAAACAATTTTCAAGAAAAGGCCTGTTCGATAATAACGCAAAAGGAGAGTAATAAAGAATAATAATGTGATATCCTAACCTCAAAATATCAATTGCTAATTTGACAGTTAAAATGACATTATTGATCACGATTGCCAACATGACGTACGCCTTGCCTTATTCTGCTTTTTTTTTTGATAAATGGTATTTTTCTAACCATTTTACAAGTGACAACTACTAATTTGACAGTCGAAATGACATTATTAGTCACAAATGACAGTATGTTAACTATTACTATTAATTAATTCATTAATGAAATAATTTGACAAGTAAGTGACGTATGAGTTTTGACTTAATTTTCTTTTTGTTTATTATTCTAATTGCTAAATTGATAGTTTCAATGACACTATTGCCGACTACCGTTAATTTGACAATTGATTCTACTTATTGTTGGCCTTTTTCAAGAAAAGGCCTGTTCGATAATATCGCAAAAGGAAAGTTATGCTTTGTTTGCTAAAAAAAAAAAAGAAACTAGAAAGGCGACTCATATTTCTAAAACTGTTCATAGGAAACACGAAGAGAAAAAGAAATAAAACAAGAGTGAAAACATGTGAAAACAGAAAACGATCGTATTTCTGCACAACTTGTGGTGTAAGTATTGCTCGATAATTCTGCACAAGCTATGGTGTGAGTGTTACTCGACAATTCTGCACAAGCTATGATGTGAGTGTTGCTCGACAATTCTACACAAGCTACACTAGCTGGAACGATTCGCGTTCTTCCTTTTATAGGGTATTTTCGTGGCGGGGATTAGGTAATTCTGCTTCATTGGTCTTTATGCATATTCGAATCAACTATGAGCAGAGTTGCATCCTATTTGCAGTGTTTTTGTGTTTGCTTTGGTGGAGGTGCCCTTAATATTGTTTATTTCGACGATTTCGTCCGTTCTGTCAACCTGACATTGCTTGACGCTTGTCATTCTGACGTATCTTGATGTCTGTCACTTTGATGTTTGTCATCCTGACGTCTGTAATCTTGACGGCATCTGCCATCGTGACATGATTTTGTTGTACTTGAAGTCAATTCACGAAAAATATTTTTGTTACGTTACCAAATTCCAGTTTTATTTATTTTAAATCTAAAGAATTACTCTAGATTTTCCATTAATTACATAAATTTTATTTTATTTTATTTATTCTGTTACTGACCTGTCTAACAGGTCAGTTTGGTTTGCAGTGGAAGTCTCGAGCTACGCTTCTGCTGACGAGGCCCCAAATAGGGCCGAAACAGCTGTACAGAGGATGCTCGAAGGATCCACTGCAATCAAAACCGATTTGCAACAAAATCTTTTGTTTTATTTAGTTAGAACGGCAGATGTAAAATAACAACCACAGATGGTGCTGCTCTCTACAGTCAATAGCTTTTCCACATTGGATGAAATTCGTTGGTTTCATATTCGTCTAATTTATTTAATAAAAAAAAATCTGTGAGGAAGAAAACGGTGATGTCTGACGTTGACAGACTGAAACTTTATGATTGGCCGATTAAAAGCGAATGCAAAATGTTATTAATCATAGAGGGCGCTGCTTTCTTTAGTGGGATTTATGTTTTCGATGAAATTCGAGTTTACATTATTTTGTTGTTACTTTATTTAGTTAAAACGCCGACATCTGTAGTTAATAGATTGAAATAGTAAAACTGATTCGACGAGAGCAGCTATTGATGTAAAGTATTAACAACAGAGGACGCTTCGTTTAATTAAAAACAATTTTCTGCGAGGAAAACAGTGACATCTGTCGTTCGCAGACTTGAATATTAAAAGCAAACATTAACCGCAGAGGGCAACGCTTTCTAAAATCGTTAGTTATTTCATTTTTATTGAAATTCAAGTTAGGATTTTATTTAAAATTTTAGTTAAAGTAAATAGTGTACAAAGTAGCAGTCGCCATCCGATGTTGTAAGACTGAAATATTAAGATTGACTACTGGAAAGCAGCTGTTGTTATAAAATGAAACTACAGAGGGCGCTGCTTTCTATAAACGTTCATTTTCACATTTTTAATGAAATATAAAAATTGGACGATTGAAAGAGGCCGTTGACGTAAATTATAAACTACAGAGGGCGCCGCTTTCTTTGTTGGAATCCTCGAGCGTCTTCTGGACAGCTGTGGGTACTTCGAAGTAGACCCAAATTCCATTGCAATTAAAATCGACTTGCAACAAATTACTAAATTTAAAAAAAAAATTGTAAGTGAAATCTTTTGCACGGTTCACAAATTACACCATCTAGAATCGAGAGAACAAAATGCCTGGTAACGCAGTAAAATATCATCCCTAGATGGCGGTATTGTCTGCAGTTGGAACAACTACAATTTCATTCCCATTTTTTAACGGAATTTAATTCGAGGAGGAGAATTTACCTTTTTGAGAACTCATAAAAATGAGTATATTACACCGTTTTCCCCACGTATTCTTGACGTGACGTGCCTTCTTCTCGTGGTTGTTGGGACCTGTCATAATCCAACAAAGTATCCTCACTTGCTTGGCCATTTCGTCCGCCACGCTGGTGTCCTCGTCCTTGTGGAACTCCTCGTCCTTATCGTGCCGTCCCGGATCGACTACAGGGCCGGCGTAGTGTTGCATTTCGTGAGCCCCATGAGGATCGGAATAAGTGGTGAAGAACTGAGCCGGAGATATGAGCAAGTGAGTCACCATGAAGCCCGTCACCATTCCGATGATCAGAGCTGTTATGAGCTGCTTGTTCATCGTGGGCCTAAAAAAACCCGAGAAAAGTTAGAATTAATTTAAAGTTATCAATATCATCAAATGTTGTCGTCAATGGTTTTATGAACTCAACCACTATAATCAGTATTTATAAAAAATTGTGGAGCGCCTAGTGTCTGGAAGGGACAATAAAAGTGCATCCAAACTAAAGATCAAGCAATCGTTAAAAATTGCTTGTCAAATCAGACACTTCAAATTGATAGCGCGCTCAAAATGATTTCGCCCCTCATGCGTGCAAGTTGTCGCCAATTTGGCGGAAGTGCCGTCCTCAGAACATTAGAGGGCTCAGCACCTCCACCTAGAAGATTCACGAAATTGAAAACGAACCAGAGGAAGTTTCAGATGGAAGATGGTCGACCTGTCTACCTGAAAGCAGGTGCCAGAGATAAACTGCTATTCAATACTTCCATCGTTTTGTTGCTAATCGGAACGGGCATGTCTTTGGATACTCTTGTACGACTCATTTTGCCACACTAACTCATTTGTATGAACTATTGTTGAATCTAAGGCAAATTAAACTTTTTGGAAAGTACTTTTTGTGGTTGCATTCTTTCTGGTACTTTTTGACAATAGAAGAAAAAATAAACACAAATTTTATAAGCTGCGAAACGTATCCTTTCCGATGCGACATCTTGATTCACGGCCTACTGCATCCAATCAGCGTTGCCAAGTTAAGAATTTTTTTCAAATCATTAAGAGTTAAGGGATTTTTTTTTCGAAAACTGAGGTTTTCAAGTTTTATTCGTAAAAAAAAAAACTGAAAGTTGAAAGGTCTGAACAGCTCAAAGTGAACATTTTTAATCGTGCGCCCAAAAAATTATAAAGCAGGCGACCCATTCTACTTCCGTGCTTTTAGTATTTTCTGATTTAATTGATGGGTTGCTTGCATTTTTTAAAACCGTCGGCGGTGACAATTTAAAAAGGACAACAAATACGCTCCGCAGTGTGTTTATTAAAATGACCCTTGCGCGTGTTTTTAAAACTAAAATCTATTGCGTTATTGTGAGACATTCAACAGCGTCATCTGTTGAAACTTGCCGATTCCTTTCATTTGTTTCTACGAGGATGATTTACTTAGTTATCGACGTCATCTGTCGAGGGAAGTCATAACTAATGGTCATTTTTGAACGGGAATTTAAAAAGTTAATCTGTCAAATTGTGTTTAGATTCGATTATCTTTTGTTTTTATTATTCTTTAAGTGATATTTCATATTTTTAAAATAAATGTTTTAGTTTTTTTGTTTTCTCATCATTCTTTACATATTTAAAAAAATGAAATTGTGTTGTAAATTCGATTGTCTTATGTTTTTATTACAATTTTTTTTTTTAATTTTATTGATAAGTACATATACTGCAATGTGCCGTAAAATCGATTGTCTTTTGTTTTATTATTTTTTAAATTTTATTACATATTTTGTATTTTTTTTAATTCTACGATTGCATTTGCTTTACTTTCCCATCGTTGTTTATATATTTTTTTAAATTAATTAATCTGTTAAATTATGTTTTAAAATCGATCGTCTTTTTTTTATTATTTTTGAAGTCTTATTATTTCGTATTTTTTAAAATTCTTCTTTTTTTTTTTTCATAAAAAAATATTCATCTGTCATAATGTGTTTCTTTTGTTAATTATTCGATATTTACATTTTATTATTATTTTGTCTTCATTTTGTATTTTTATTATAATTTATTGTTTAAATTGTATGTACTTCCTCATCATTCTTTTAATTAAAAAACGTATTAATCTATTAAATTGTGTTTAAAATTGATTATCTTTTGTTTTCATTATTTTTTTAAAGTTATATTTCGTTTAAAAAAAAAAGGTTTACTTCTGTTTTCTCATCATTCTTACATATTAAAAAAAATGAAATTGTTAAATTGTGTTGTAAAATCGATTGTCTTATGTTTTCATTAAATTTTTTTTTCAAATTTTATTAATAAGTACAAATACTGAATTGCGCTGTAAAATCGATTGTCTTTTGTTTTATTATTTTCTTAATTTTATTATTACATAATTCGTATTTTTCAAAAATTCTACAATTTCTTATTCTTCACTTTACATTAAAAAAAAAATGATTAATCTGTTAAATTGCGTCTTTTATTTTTATACATAATCTTAAAAATTCTTTTTTTTTCTTGTATTAAAAAATTATTAATCTGTTAACCGTGTTGTAAAATCCGAGTATTTTGTTTTTATTATTTTTTGAATATTACATATTTCGTATTTTTTAAATAAATTATTATGTACTTCATTGCTTTTGGTTTTTGTTATTCTTCAAATTTAATTAATTCGTATTTAAAAAAAATATCAATCTGTTAAATTGTCTTTTGATTTTTTAAATTTTATTACATATTTCGCATTTTTTTTGAAATTCTATTATTTCATTTTCTTTTCATTAAAAAAAAAACCTAATGTGAGAAATTATGTTGTAAAATAAATCGTCTTCTGTTTTATTACCTTTTAAACTTGATTATTTCGTATTTTTTTTAAATTCCTTTAAAATTTATTAACCTGTTAAATTGTGCTGTAAAATCGATTGTCTTTTGTTTTATTTTTATTTTTCTCTCATCATTCTTTTCATTTATTAAATCTGTTAAATCGTGTTGTGAAATCGATTGTGTTTTGTTTTTGTTACTTTTTAAATGTTATTTGATATATTTTTAAAAATAATAAATTGCATTGTAAAATCGATTGTCTTTTGTTTTCATTATATATATATTTTTTATTTTATACTTAGAATTTTTATTATTTCGTATTTTTTAAAAATTCTTTTAAAATTTATTAATATGTCAAATTGTGCTGCGAAACCGATTATCTTTTGTTTTATTTTTATTTTTTTTTATCAGTCTTTTCATTTATTAAATTCGTTATATTGTGTTGTCGATTGTGTTTTGTTTTTATTACTTTTCAAATATTATTTGGTATTTTAAAAAATTTTATTTCATATTAAAAAAAAAAATCTTAATTAATCTGTTGAATCGTGTGAGAAAAGGTAAAATGGATCGTATTTTGTTTTTATTGTATATTTTTTTAAATGTTTATTACTGTCTACTGAACTGTGGCGTAAAATCGATTGTATTTTGTTTTACTATTTTTAAAATATTATTTCGCATTTTGAGAAAAAATCCGTTATCTTTTTTGCTTTCTCAACGTTCCTTTCATTCAAAAGAAAAAAAAAAACTAACGTGTGAAATCGTCATTTGTTTTATCTTTTAAATAATATTATTTCGTATTTTTTTTTAATTCTTCACAATTTTTTTTTCTTTCTCATCTCAAATTTATTAATCTGTTAAATTGTGCTGTAAAATCGATCGTCTTTTGTTTTCATTATTTTTTTTTATGTTTATTATTATTTTACATTATTATTATTTGATAAATTACCTCAAACGGACACTGGAAAATGGCACAATTGCTCAACGTTTCACTATCGCAATTGTGCCATTTTCCAGTGTCCATTTGAGATAATTTATCAAACAATTTCACCTTAAGCTACCTTAATTATTATTATTATTGTTCTATTTTGTTTTCTTATTTTTAAAATATTATTATTTCACATTTAAAAAAGATCTGTTGTGTTATTTAATATCTTTTTGGTTTCTCATCGTTCCTTTCAAAAAAAAAAATTAAATTGCAATGTAAAATCGATTGTCTTTTGTTTTCATTGCGTATTTTTTTTTTATTTCTTCATTTATACTTTGAATTTTTATTATTTCGTGTTCCTTGTTTTGTCGCCGTTCCTTTCAAATTGATTTTTTTTTTTTTTAATAATTTACGATTATTAATGAGTTTGTACATTTTTTTATTATTCCTGTATTTAACAACAAATCGAGGAAAAGGGATTCTTTTAGCAATCCTTGAAGGATTTCTGCTTTTTACGTATTTGAGGTTATGTAAGTCATATTCTAAGTGACGTTTAAAGTTAAGCGGAGCTTAAGTGGGTGATGCAAGCAGCCCTACATCTCCTTGCACTTTTAAACGATTTTTGGAAATAAGCAAAATTAAGTCTTTTTTTTAGAAATGACTCGAGTTCGGTAATACTCTGTATAATCCGAAAACACCATGATATTGTAGATACCTACAAAAGAACATTACAATTACAATAGCACCTGTATTATTTTAAATAAAGTATTTAATCTAAATTACAGGATTAATATTTGCGTATGTAAGTCATTGAAGTGTAGCGCGTATATTTCCACAGCCTGACGAAACGCACGTTTTTTTTTTTTTTTTCGTGTTTCTATAAACCACTTCACACATTCAAACCGTTGTGATTATGAAAGCATGTAATCAAAATATTGGAAAGTTTTAGCGTAATGCAATCCCAATCCACTTCAAGATTTTTTTTTGTACGTCGGCCCTACCCAAGTAAGCAAAAAACTTACGTGAACCTCTGCCCGATCGTAGTCAGGATGTAGTCGTTTGCATATTTCTGCCTCGTGTCATTCAAGTCGACGACCACCTTGTATAACACACAGATCTTCATGATGATGAAAATTAGTTCCTCATTTTGGCCTTGTACCGTCGCATCGTCCTCGGTGGTGACGGTCAAGTTCAGGAAGCGTCGTGAGCTTCTGATGCCGCCGCGACGCCACGCGTTTGCGCCTTGCGCACGTGGGAACTCCCCCAAGTCGCGCCCCAAGACACGTGAACAAGTTCAAAATCAATTTGTTACAACCCGATTTACAAAGAAAACGATTAAAATTTTCTAAATGGCAATAAGAAATTTAATTAGAAACAAAACTTACACTTCCTCTAAACATACCGGTTGTTGACTGAAATTGATATCATATAGAAATTCAGTGAGAACAAATAGCGCGCAAATAATTCACAATTTATGAAGTGCGAATAGCCTACACCGCTTTTTGTTCTCACTTTACTACAACGACCGGTATCTCGACAAAAAAAAAAAAAACAGGAAGTTAAAATTCGATTAAAACTCGTGGGCGACTTCATCCAGTATGTGTTATTAACGATGATAGCACAGTGCGTTTGTAATTTTTTATAGTATAACAGGCGGTTTCCTGTTTTTATTTTTCAAGACTTAAAAGAAAAATTTAAAGCAATTGCCTTCTGCGCAATGCAGAATATATAAAGAAGCACATCGCATGTACTTACCTCCTGCAAATAAACATGTTAATGACCCTTTTAACGTCACAGTCGGAATGCAACTTGAAACGAAACTATTTTGTGAGTATTTAAATATCTCGGCAATGCATTATCAGATAACGAATAGTATTCGAAAAGAATAGCTTGCATAGATTAGTTACATTTCACGGAAAATTGACGTAATACAAGTAACCCAATTACCTAAAAATGTAACGCAATAACTCCTACGGTATACAATCATAAAATCAAGTTTTCTTGCCAGATGAAAATTATTTTTCATACTGTATACATTTGAGAGTACCTATCATGTGCATAAGTAATTCGGTTGTTTAAAAAAAAAAAAACAAATTTGAATCGATTTTTGTAACGAAAAAAGAAAATAATTTAAATTTGCCGCGCCAACACTACGCGCCACCTGTTGGAATATATATTAACTATGCGCTTTTTTAAAATCAATTTTTTCTTTATTATATTTTTAAATATATTTATTATTTATTGTTTAAATTGTATTGCTTCATTTTCTTTGCTTTCTCATTCTTTTAATTAAAAAAAAATATTAATCTGTTAAGTTGTGTTTAAAATCGATTATCTTTTTTCATTACAATTTTTTTTAAATTTATTAATAAGTACAATACTGAATTGTGCTGTAAAATCGATTGTCTTTTGTTTTATTATTTTTAAAATTTTATTATTTCGTTTTTTTTTTTTTTTTTTTTAATTCGATGATTTCATTTGTTTTTATTTTCTCATCGTTGCTTACGTTTTATAAAAATTGATTGCTTCATTAAATTGTGTTTTAAAATCGATTTCTTGCTTTTATTATGTTTCAAATTTTATTATTTCACATTTTGTAAAATTTGGTTAATCTGTCAAATTGGAACGAGAACGAGAAAAAAAAACAATAGACAATCGAGATTGAATTTTGTACAAAAACAAAAGACGATTTTAAATAAAACTTATCAAAATTTTAACGACTGGAGAGCTAAAAAAAAAACAAAAGACGATCGCGTTTTAATTTTACAAAGAAATGCTTTTTAATTCGATATTTCAACAACTGAAAGTTTAAAAAAGGAACGAGAAAAAAAAACAATAGACAATCGAGATTGAATTTCGTAAACAAAAGACGATTTTGAATCAAATTTATCAAAATTTTAACGACTGGAGAGCTAAAACAAAAAACAAAAAACGATTTTAAATAAAACTTATCAAAATTTTAACGACTAGAGAGCTAAAAAAAACAAAAGACGATCGCGTTTTAATTTTGCAAAGAAGTACTTTTTAATTCGATATTTCAACAACTGAAAGTTTAAAAAAGGAACGAGAAAAATCGAGATTGAATTTTGTACAAAAACAAAAGACGATTTTAAATAAATTTATTAAAATTTTAACGACTGGAGAGCTAAAAAAAAACAAAAGACGATCGCGTTTTAATTTCATAAAAAATACTTTTTAATCGATATTTCAATAATTGGGAGTTTAAAAAAGAAACAAAACAAAAACAATAGACAATCGAGTTTTAATTTTGCGAAAAAGAAAGAAAATATTTTTGTACTAAAATTTCAGTGATTGACAGTTAAAAAAAAAAACAAAACAAAAGACAGTCGCGTTTGAAGTTTGTATAGAAAACAGACGACGATTTTAAACAAAATTATCAAAATTTTAACAACTGGACAGTAAAAAAAAAACAAACAAAAAGTGATCGCAATTCCATTTCCCAAAAAAATTAATTAAAAATTCTCTTAAATTGTGTTTAAAATCGATTGTCTTTTGTTTTTATTACATTTTTTTTTAAATTTTATTATTTCGTATTTTTCTTAAGTCTATTACATCATTATCTTTGTTTGCTTTTTCGTTCTTTTATTTAAATTCTGTTGTAAACAAAACAAACAAAAAGATTCAAATATTTGGTTTGATTTTGATACTTCCCTTTTACGTTTGCAGCGCCCTCTTTCTAAAAGCAGTTGAACTTATACAGCAAATTCACTTCTTTTTTTTTTGTTTTGAACGATATCGATATGTGGCGCCTTCTAGCCGGAAATATTCGAACTGATCTTAATATATTTTTAATTCTAATTTCAATTTAGAAACGTGCACATTTTGAACTCAACAATGCGGTGCCCTCTACCGAGAGGTTAATCCATACAAAACGAAAAAAAAAAACGGTTTTACTTTTTAATCTAAACAAAATCAAACGAAAAGATTCAAATGTTTGGTTTGATTTTGACACTTTCCATTTACGTTTTTAGTGCCCTCTTTCAAATACTTTTTGCCTTGTTTTGAATGTTATCGGTATGTGGCGCCCTCTTTCTGGAAATTCTCGAACTAATCTTAATCTAAATATTAATTTCATTTTCATAAATTTAAGCAAATTTCGCATATACATCGTGGTGCCCTCTACTGAAAGGTAACTGAATCGTTGAATCATGCGAAAAACAAGGAAAAAAAAAAGATTTTTAATCTAAATCAAGCCAAACAAGAAGAATCAAATATTTACTTCGATTTTCTTACTTCCCGTTTACGTTTGTGGCGCCCTCTTTCCGCGAACAATTGAATAATGCGAAAAGAAAAAAGCTTTTCAATTTAAATCAAGCCAAACATGAATTCATTTACTTCGATTTTCATACTTCCCGTTTACGTTTGTGGCGCCCTCTTTCCGCGAACAATTGAATCATGCGAAAAGAAAAAAAGCTTTTCAATTTAAATCAAGCCAAACAAGAAGAATCAAATATTTATTTCGATTCATACTTCCCGTTTACGTTTGTGGCGCCCTCTTTCCGTGAACAATTGAATCACGTGAAAAGAAAAAAGCTTTTTAATTTAAATCAAGCCAAACAAGAAGAATCTAATATTTACTTCGATTTTTATACTTCCCGTTTACGTTTGTGGCGCCCTCTTTTAGCGAACAATTGAACTCATACAGCAACTTTACTTTTTGGATTTTGTTCTACGCTCTTCTCAATCTAGGCATTCAATTTTCATAAATTTAATCAGGTTTGACGTTAGTAATGTGGCGCCCCCTAGCGAGAGTTACTAAACCTATCAATCACAAGTTAGAAAGAATCGTTGTTTTTTGTTTAAACCAAAACGAGCAGAAATTCTAAGTTCGAATCATTAGATAATCAAATTTATTTGTTTTGACGTTTCACTATCAGTCATGCGTAAGCAGGTGCAGCGCCATCTTCGGTTATTAAATTCAAGCTTTTTGTATTCTGCATTGAAATAAGTGCTATAAAGTTATTTAAAGCAATGATTTCTATTTGGTTTAAAATTGTTGTTGAAACATTTAAAGATAAACGCATGCAATGGGCACACATTAGTAAATACAACCTTGTACTTCTTGATAAAAAAAAAATCGGAACATCACACAAATGTTGATGCAAAACCCACATGCTGAACGCGAATAATTAATTCCGATAAACTATCACAGATTTTTCTTTCTGCGAGCGAAACCGACCGAACACCACAACAGATATTTACCGTAATTCAATCAGCGCTTTGCGTAATTCAAGGCAAAAAAAATGCAAATTCGATTCTTTGCGGTCTGACCGGAGGAGGAAGAGAGTTACATAAAATCTAACCTTACCATTTGCACGTCCTCAAAAACACCATCCTTCTGGCAAACGACATTAAATAAACATCGGCGACACTGAACACGTATCTTTATTATCCATTTTTACAACACTGTTAAGCTATAATTAAACAGCTTTTCGTACGGATTTAACAATTCAACAGATAACATCGACAATTTATATTGTTGTCGCTCGATACTGTCATACTATTGGCAGTTGCTACAACAAATGACGTAGGGACGTTCAACGTATTGTCAAATACGTTCAGTGTTGCCGCATTAATTATGAATTAATAATTTCCATGCCTGCGATGGCCAGTGTTGCCATTTGTGTGATAGAATTATGGTGCAGAGTTGCCAGATTAGGCGAAATTCAGCTACATTTTAGGCATAATTGGCACTTAAAAATCGTATTTTGACGTCTGGGGGGCTATTCTCAAATGTCGGGTGATGACATTAGACATCGACAATTGTCGAAGAGTAGAGTCGCACGAGTTTTGTTTTCTTTATTCTCAAACACTGTTCGACAATGAAAATCGTATGCGACTCCAATTGTCGATGAAGCGATTTGGCAACGTTGTATGTTAGTTCAAATGAATAACAGTCAGCTGATAATTTCACAAATTTTAGTTGGCAAATCTGAAATTTTAATGTTATTTTAACCTTAAGTACATTTAACATTTACTAGCATTCTACAAGTGAAGTAGCACAAAGTGTGGAACAAGGTACCTGTGATTCTGTGATTGTTAGTATGGAAGCAACTAAAAAACAATATTGTAGTGCGCGACAGAAAGAACTATTAAGCAATATATTGAAAGATGAAAGCAATGTACCAATTCTAACTGGAAAATTTACTAAAGACACGTTTAAAGATTCCCAAAGAAAATGGGAAAACATTGCAAATGAGTTGAACGCATTACCAGGTGCAGCAAAAGATTGGAAGGGCTGGAGAAAGGTAATATTTAATGTAAAATATTATATATAATAAGCGTTTTTGAGTTTTGAGTGATCCACAGGGATCTTGAATAAAATTTCATCTTGTGATCATGACATAAAAAGTAATTTTGGGCAAGCAGATCATATATTTCAATATAATTTGTATTTTGTATATGTACACTTATATTTTTCTATTTTGTTTTTGTACTTGCCTATTTGCGGTAAATAAAGCGTATTATTATTATATTATTATTATTAATATCACAATGTCATTTAGAAATGAAAGCGCTTAATATACGGTATATATACCTGTTGTAAAACTACAATGCTCTCTGATATTTAGACATGGCAAGATATAAAAACAAAAACCAAGAGGAAAGTAGCTGAAGCAAATAAGAATGCCCGAGGAACTGGTGGAGGTCCACCAGTGACTTCACTGACAGGAGTAGAGGAAAATATTTTAGAAACAATCTATCCACAACAAATTGAGGGTGATCTAAACACATTGGAAACTACAATAAATTTCAATTATCCAGAAGATATATTAGTGATGGAAACAGAAAGTAATAACAGCAAAAATAATGACAACATGAATTTAGCTCAACATGACCATCAATATTCAGCAAAATGTAGCACCAGTAGCAGTCATAAAAGAACAGTAGCCAGCCAACGATTATCAGCTAGCACAGAGGCTGCTACATGCCTTGCTGAAATTAACAAACAAAAACTAATTTTAAAAGAAAACTATTATAAAAATAAATTAATTTTACTAGAAAGACAAGTTATTGCTTTGGAGAATATTGCAAAAAATCTAAACAATTCTTAACAATTTTTATTTATATTATTTATATATTTTATATTTTATATATATTTTATGTATAATAGTTAAATTAAAATGCTTATTATGTTTAGCATGTATTTCAGTCAGAATTTTTATTATGTTTTATTATGTCTTATGTAGAGTAACTTTTTCTTTTATTTTATATTTTATATATATTTTATATATAATAGTTAAATTAAAATGCTTATTATGTTTAGCATGTATTTCAGTCAGAATTTTTATTATGTTTTATTATGTCTTATGTAGAGTAACTTTTTCTTTTATTTTATATTTTATATATATTTTATATATAATAGTTAAATTAAAATGCTTATTATGTTTAGCATGTATTTCAGTCAGAATTTTTATTATGTTTTATTATGTCTTATGTAGAGTAACTTTTTCTTTTATTTTATATTTTATATATATTTTATATATAATAGTTAAATTAAAATGCTTATTATGTTTAGCATGTATTTCAGTCAGAATTTTTATTATGTTTTATTATGTCTTATGTAGAGTAACTTTTTCTTTTATTTTATATTTTATATATATTTTATATATAATAGTTAAATTAAAATGCTTATTATGTTTAGCATGTATTTCAGTCAGAATTTTTATTATGTTTTATTATGTCTTATTTACAATAACTTTTTTTGTGATATTTTATTTATATAGCTGAATTAGAGTACCTTTTTTTTTAATGTGATATTATATATACATTTTTAAATCAGAATTTTTGTTTAGTACTTGTCGTAAGTTTCGTTTCACAGAAAGCAATTAATCATGATTAAAGTTAATTATCTGATTAAGGTGTATGATTGGTCAACTGAAACAATATAATTTGTTGTTTTAAATGTTTTGTTAAATAGCGTCCAATGACAATCCTTAATCGAAGAATTTACTTCGCGCTTAACTGCTTTTCTGTGAAACTGGACATTATTCAGAATTATTTGATTTTGAACATGTGAGATATTTATTTTGTGTTTATTTTTAATACTTTACTGGTTTTTACCGCTGTTCATAGTAAGATAAAGAGTTTTAAGAAAGTGATATTTATTTTAACAAATATTAATAAATTTTTATATACATTATACTCGAAAACGATTAATTAATCTTCTTTGTTGCCGTAAACCAGCCACTAATAAAGGATTTCGATTGCCTACTACATGAAGATCGATTTGTCCAGCATCAGCTTCCAGTAAACCAAAATCTATTTCTGCATTATCTTCATTAGGCGGTAACTGTACATTATTATCTACACATATATTATGTAAAATGGCACAAGCATTTACAATTTGACCAGCTTTTTGAGGAGAATAGTGCAGAGTTCGATGTTTCAGTAAACATCGAAACCTCATTTTCAATACACCATTACATCTCTCTACAGTCGATCTCGCTGTCTTTTGTACATCATTAAACATTAGCTCCTCTTCAGTTGCTGGATTAGTGACAGGGGTAATGAGCCAAGGTCGAAGAGTATACCCTGAATCTCCTGGAAAATATTAAAGTAAAGAAAACATTATTTTAAAAGTACTTTCACTATTGTATTTTAATAAAAAAAGTATGTCATACATAAAATCTTTGATTTAATAATAGCAATTGTAAACAGAAATAAAATATTTTTTCCTCATATCCATTCAAAGCTATTTGAAAAGAATAAATTGTATTATATTATCTACATATTTATAAATGCGAATTTTGCATTAGTTGATGGAATTAAGAAATGTCCTCTTGCTATTTTCAATGAAGAAAAAGTTTAATATCAGCAATTACAAAATTGTAAAATATGTAACGCTATCATAAATTCCATACAAACTTACAGAAACTTTTTATAAATTAAATTTTAAATAATTACCAAGAAGGAAATAATTATTGTAACCACGTCTATGTAAATCTTCTACAAAATCCTTAATGGTGCTGTTATTCCATATATGCTGATCATGAGTGCTTCCGGGGTATCTTGCGTTTATATTTAAAATGCGTAAATTAGCATCACAAACCTAAAAAGTAAATAATACTTGTATACATTTGACTTCAATGAATAAAATTCTTACCAACTGAACATTGAGGGAATGGTGTCTAATTTGGGCTACTTTTATTACTGCGTTACTTTTTTATAGTATTATCGTATATTACCTCCTATGTGAAGGTCGATTTTCAAAAATATTTATTTAAAAGGTTTAATTCACTTCAAATCGAATTAAATAAACAAAACCATGTGTCTTTCAAAGAAAATTGAAGCGAAAATAGCGCCATCTAGGAAAGAAAAGGCGAAGGAGAGAGAGAGAGAGAAAACAATGATGATTTGAGTCACGACTTACTCAGGTTTGCCAATGAAAGAAAAATCAAATGAAAGACCGAAATGAATAAAAAAAAAGAACAATTAGAAGAAAAAAAATTAATGAATAACAAGCAAATATTAATTATCAAAAACCACCAAATTTAGTCATAATAATAACAATAATAATAATATTTATTTTGAACTCAAAGATACAGTTCGTGTCATACATTGTACAGGGTGGGCCAAATTCGACACTTTTAATAGGAAACACCTATTTTTAGAAGAGTTAGACAAAAACTGACCTCGGTCCCCGGAGCTCGATTTTTAAGACAAAGTTAATGGTGAAAACCGCATTTCGATATCTTGTACCGGTTAGGAGCTACAGGGCGTTCCTCAAAATTCTACGATTCCTAAAAACCTTCATAACTTTTTTGTTTATGAAAATTTTTGATTTCTGTAGAAACTTCCTTAAGGCACTTTTTCATCCAGAATTCATTGCTCCAAATTATATTTTTCTAAACTGCTTAATATTTGAGATATTAGCAAGTACTTTGATTTTTTATATGGAACACCCTATATATTTTTAAATTTTTTGAAGGAGCATAAAATTTCATTCATATAAATATATAACACTTGATATTTCATTCAAACAGTTTGTGAAATATAGATCTTCAAAGTTTTAATAAAAAATTTAATTGTTTTTACAGCATTGAAGTAGGCTATGGATGACGATAACTGAGCGATTTAAGTTTTCGTAACTTCCTGGTGGAATTTGTTTTAAAATGAAAATAATTAATCAAATGAAAGACCAAAGAGAAACGAAAAACTAAAACAAAGGATGAATTAGAGGAAAAAAAAACAAATGAAAAACAAAAACGAGAAATGAAATGACAAACGAAAAGCAAATATTAAATGAAAAGAGAAATAAACGAAAAACAAGGAGAACATTAAAATGAAAGACAAATGAAAAACTAAAAGCAAAGGGAAAAGACGAAGAAAAAATTAAAGCAAAATCAAAAAACGAAATGGAAAATCAAAACACAAATATTAAATGAAAAACGTGAAAAACAAAAAGGAAATTGAAATAAAAAAAGACCAAATGAAAAGCTTAAAGTGAAAAAAAAAACAAAAACCAAAAATGAAATGAAAAAATAAGAAACAAAAGGCGAACAAAATGTGAAAATTAAGATAAACAAATGAAAAATTAAAGTAAATAATGAATAGAAAAGAAAACCGAAAAGCAATTGAGATAGAAACAAATCGAAAGCAAAGAGGAAGTAAATAAAAAGTCAGGCGAGCGAAAAACAAAAGCAAAAAAATTAAAGGGAAAAAAAACAAACGAAAAACAAAAACCAAAAATGAAATGAAAAACAAAAGACAAACACAATTTAAAATAGAAAATGAAACAAATGAAAATGAGAGTAAAGAGTGAGTAGAAAAGGAAAAAAACAAATGAAGAAAGAGACAAGTGAAAAACAAGTGACAATTTCTAACACTGACATGACATTTTTTTTATTTAAAATAAATATTACAACAAGGAGAAAATTAGAATGGAAGAAAACAAAACTAAAAATCAAAAACAAATGAGAAAGTAAGAGGAGAAGGAAAATTAGGGGAATAAACAAATGATAATCAAAAATAAAAAAAAAATAGAAAACTTTTTTAATTTCGAAAAAAAAAACAATAGAAACTAAAAATATCAAAAACAACTGAAAACTTTTGGTCTGTAGTTTCCATGGATGACTAGAGATAGAATTTTGTTAAGGGTTCATATGTAAAGGGGGCAGCCCAAATTAGGCGCCAATCGAAAATAAAATAAGATTTCTTAAGCACCAAGTTCTAAAACGTAGCCCAATTTGGCAACCGTGGACCTACTAGATTTCACGAGACAGAGCTCTTACCGGTCTGGGCAATATTTTATTTAAACACTGGCGCTGGTTACTATGAATAACGAAAGAAAAAATCACAAGTAAACTATAATTGCGCAAGGAAGTACAATCGTACTTGCTAGAAATCGCGCGAACTTGACATAAATCGAAAATGACGTTCCGGATATATGTCAATTTTTTTTGGTAAGTGGCGCCAGCGGAGGAACACTTGAACTAATAAATTGCGCCAACACACTGTCTCGTGAAATCTAGTAGGTCATGCATCCAGCTTAAAGCTTTACCTGTTTACGTGCTTTTTAAAAAATTTTCTCTTAGTTGGCCGTGGATTGTTAGTTATGCACCAGCTACGACATGACGTAGGAACTGTTTCTTGATCTTTATGACATTCCCTTCAATAAGAAAAGTGAGGTTATGATATACATCAATTTATTAAAGTTGTGTCCAATTTGTTATTTTAGTGTAAGTCAGGGTTACAAATTCTACGTCAGTTTGAGTTAAGTAAAATGCCTTTGACCCACCTTGCCATTTTGTTTGGTTTAAGTGATCTAGGTTAGTTCAGTTCATCTGACAAATCGAACGCAATTTTGTCGAACTTATCTGACCTTGAACTGAACTCAAATACAAATCAAACACTGCTTAAGTTTCAAGCAAGGCTGGTTCACAACTAACAAATCATGGCCAACTACGAGGAGAATTAAAAAAAATGCACGCAAACATATAGCGGGTGTTTTTTTAAATTTGGCGTCGAAGTTGGCCGTTATAAGGTGCGTAGTGTGAACATACCACAATTATTTTCTTATTATCTTTTTTCGTTTGTTACAATAGATCACATTCGTGTGTCGTCTTATCGTACTGTTGAGTTCGAAACCTCGAAAGCAAGGTTAGGAATGGCAAGTTTAAATGTCAAATTGACAACTGTTCACAATTAAATTTTCATGGCCAACTTCGACGCCAGATTTAAAAGCACTCTTTATTTCATTGAAACAAATATCTTAGAGTATCGCCAATTTGCATAACAAGAAAGGCAGTTAATGAGGTCGCATGGGACTCGTAAATTGTTTAAGGCACGCTGCGGTTATTTATACGAGAGAAATTAAAAAGCAATCCAAGGCGCGACCACGGTACAGTTTCTGAACGCAACCCGACTATGGTTCACAGATTAAGCTTACTCAGATAGGACACCGGAACATCACAGACGTTTCATTTGTAAATAAATTGTTTATTAATGCAACTTTTAATTTAATTTAATGGAAATTCGATAGCTCTGGCCCCACCGCATCCTGGGGTTCCCCACTGATTTTCAGCGAGTTCTTTTTTTATAATTTCTTTACTTTGAATATGCAACTCCAGAATTAAATAAACGATTGGTGTGCATTATACCTATAAGTGTATAAAAAAAGATATGTATATTTTAATAAGAAAATACGAGGGCTGTACAAATAAAGATCTACAAAAAAAAATACTCAAGTATTCTGTATCAAACTTTCAGTATCACATAATTTAGAAGGCACCCTTTACTTCGATGGTTGCATCTGTGAATTCGCCAACTTCGTTATGGTGTCGATTATTTGCTTCTTGCCGATCAGATCTCTCGTCACTTCCGTCAGTTCCTTGCTCTTCGAAGTCAATTCCAATTCCAACAGTGCATTTTGCTAAAAACAATTAAGTGAGTTTTAACAATAAGTTTATTTTTTGGACTAACCGATTTCAAATGTTCTATTGTACTGTTTGCTCTGTTCAACAGTTCTTCTTTCTTGTCGTACGCCCTTTCCTTGTTCACTAACGTGTCTTGTAATTTAGTAACGAATTCCTTCAAGTTGGTGTATTGCTCCTCCAGAGACATTCTGGCCACCTCGGTTTCACGCAGCTTCCTGCTCGTCTCATCCAAGTGATGCTCGACTTCTTGGAAGGCCTTCTCTCTCACGGCGAGCTGACTCGTAAGCATCACGGTCCGTCCTTTCTCGGCGTCTAGCCTATTGATTAATTCCCTGTATTTTTCTCCCAGTACGTCTCGGCTTTTCATGGCATCTTCACTGCACTGTTGCGTGTGGAAGAGCAGTTGGTGTAATCTGTTTAGTTCAGCGGACAATTGCGCCGTTCTGTGTTGTAAGTGCGTGCAACGTTGCGAGGCTGCTTCCATGCTTGCCACCGCCGCCCTCTCTGCGTGCCCCATTGAAGCTAATTTGTACTCGTACAGTTCCATGACGTCTGATGTGGATATATTAAAAAAGTTGTTTTGCGTGACGGCACTCTATAATATTCAATAAAAAAAAAAAAAACAAAGGGCTTTTATTTAAAGCCCCGGTATTTCAATCACAGTTCAACTTTAATCTTCAGTTTATTTAGGGCCTGGACAGTTAAATGATAAGTAAAAAAAAAACAAGTTGCAGTGGCGCCATCTAACGGCTGTGAAATGTACTATTTCTGTATAATGACTTATCCAGAATTCGTTTTGTCTTTTATTTAGTTTACATGTGAAATAATTTTACTTTCGTGAAAAGTCTGAATAGTTAGCGCAAATAATCATTAAAAAGTCACTAGAGCCAGACATTAATTCACTAAATACTAAAAAAAGGACAAATTAAAATTAGCATCTATGTTATTGATATACAGGGTGAATGACAATTGTTCCGTTAAAGTAAAACCACGATAAGAAACGATGTCCGAGAGCATGGGAAAAATGTTTAAAAAATTCTATGTTCTTTAGTTTTCGAGAAATAGTTAATCAAAACTTAACCTCAAAACGAGGATGCGTCCCTTGTTAAAAATAGAGGAGCAGCATCGACCGGTGCGAATGCCTTTACAATCATCTGCCCGATTATCAGATTGGTTAAATACTAATTACTCCAATAAATGCATCATAATTATTTATACAATAATTTGCGATTTGTTACTCTTTAGCCCTTATTTCATATTCATTTGAAGTCATTTTAGAAATTAGTAATAATCATATCACGCAAAAGAAACAACACAGACTTTCATTTCCAGCTGTTATACGCGCATTAAACCGAATTTGAGATGTGTGTCAAGCTCACATTGCGCACATTTTGGGATAACTTTTTAATTCTTTAAACTTTTTTTTTCGTAATCTATGACGGCCTTTCTCTTACGCATTTTTTCTTTTGGCGGAAGAATTGTCAGTCACCCTGTATTATATAGACGTGAATTGATGGTCAAAAGACCGCGGTTTCGTTTTCTTTCTTTGTCAAAACTAAATTAAAGCGACAAAAGAAAATAACGTTTGAATTCAATCGAATTTGATTTCTTCCTTCAAAGAAACGAATATAATAACAAAACATGATCAACTATGAAACAAATTTGCAAATACACAGTCATGAGAACAACAACAGAAGACGATCAACCGTTTAACAAATGTAGGAAACAAAGAACGGTCGACGATTTCGCTTTCTTCTTGACTTCTCTCGTCAAATGAGTAAACGAAATGACAAAACACGATCAACCCTGAAACATATTGTTTAGAAGAACATTTCTCCCGTAATCAGTGACATCCATTCTCTTGCGTGTTTTTTTTTGCGGATTAATTGTCAGTCACCCTGTATTATATACTTTCACAAATTATTAAAGAAGACATGAATTGATGGTCCTTAGCGTCTTCTTTTTTTTTATGAAACAAATTTGCAAATACATATTCATAAGAACAACAACAAAAAACGATCGATTGTGTAACAAATGCGGGAAACAAAGAACGGTCGACGATTTCGCTTTCTTTTTTTTTATAAACGAATAAATGAAATAACAAAACACGATCAACCATGAATCATATTGTTTTTTCCGTAATCTGTGACATCCATTCTCTTACGAGTTTTTTCTTTTGGCGATCAATTGTCAGCCACCCTGTATCATATACATTCTCTAATTATTAAAGAAGACGTGAATTGATGGTCTTTAGCGTCTTCTTTTCTTTGTTAATATCAAAAATATAATTTAAAAAAAACTGCCGTTTCGTTTTTTTTTTTGTCAAAAATAAATAAAGCGACAAAAGAAATGAATAAAATAACAAAACACGATCAACTATCAAACAAATTTGCAAGTACATATTCATTAGAACAACAACAGAAGACAATCAATCGTGTAACAAATGCAGGAAACAAAGAACGGTCGACGATTTCGCTTTTTTGACTTCTCTCGTCAAATGAATAAACGAAATAACAAAACACGATCAACCATGAAAAATATTGTTTAGAAGAACTGTGACATCCATTCTGTGACATCCATTACGAGTTTGTTTTTTTTTTGGCGGATCAATTGTCAGTCACCCTGTATTATATATTTTCTAAAATTATTAAATAAGACGTGAATTGCTGGTCTTTAACGTCTTCTTTTTTTTCTGTTAATATCAAAAATATAACAAAAGACCGCCGTTTTTTGTCAAAAATAAATAAAGCGACAAAAGAAATGAAATTCGAATTCGCATCGAATTTAATTTCTTCCTTCAAAGAAATGAATGAAATAACAAAACACGATCAACTATGAAACAAATTTGCAAATACATATTCATAAGAACAACAACAAAAGACAATCGATCGTGTAACAAATGCGGGAAACAAAGAACGGTCGACGATTTCGCTTTCTTTTTTTATAAATGAATAAATGAAATAACAAAACACGATCAACCATGAATCATATTGTTTAAAAGAACATTTTTTCCGTAATCTGTGACATCCATTTTTACGAGTTTTTTTTGCGGATCAATTGTCAGTCACCCTGTATTATGTACTTTCTTAATTTATTAAATAAGACGTGAATTGCTGGTCTTTAACGTCTTCTTTTTTTTTTTGTTAATGTCAAACATTAACAAAAGGCCGCCGTTTCGTTTTCTTTTTTGTCAAAAATAAATAAAGCGACAAAATAAATGAATGAAATAACAAAACACGATCAACTATGAAAAAATTTGCAAATACACATTCATAAGCATAACAACAAAAGACGATCAATCGTGTAACAAATGCAGGAAACAAAGAACGGTCGACGATTTCGCTTTCTTCTTGACTTTTCTCGTCAAATGAATAAACGAAATAACAAAACACGATCAACATATTGTTTAGAAGAACATTTTCCCGTAATCTGTGACATCCACTCTCTTACGAGTTTTGTTTTTTTTTTTTGGCGGATCAATTATGAGTCACCCTGTATTATATATTTTCACAAATTATTAAAGAAGACATGAATTGATGGTCTTTAGCGTCTTCTTTTTTTTTGTTAATATCAAAAATATAACAAAAGGCCGCCGCTTCGTTTTCTTTTTTGTCAAAAATAAATAAAGCGACAAAAGAAATCAATTCGAATTCTCATCGAATTTGATTTCTTCCTTCAAAGAAATGAATGTAATAAAAAGCACGATCAACTATGAAACAAATTTACAAGTATTCGTAATTTGAAGATTAATTAAAAAGAAAACGTATTCATAGCTCGTAAAAGCACCTGCCTTGCATATTTCAGCAGAGATTAAAACCAGATTATTCCTTTAGGGTCGCGCGTAAGATGGCGGTTGATTAAGATGCCCATTTTTCTTTTCTCAGAGTTTACTGAATATAAACTGAAGATTAAAGTTAAAACCTGGGCCAAAGACTTCTACAGACCTTAATTTTATTCATAATTTCATCCAACTTTTCCGATTGTGCAACGGACATGTTCGGAAAGCAAAGATTATCCGCCATCTGTTGAGAGACGTTATCACTTTTTGCCTCGATCGGTTGCAACTGTTGCAATTCGTTCATCGCCGAAGCCACATCATCCTTGGGAAATTGCTGGGAAGCAACCATAGACAATATTAAAGCCTTGATGCTTTTAGTTCCACAGAACAACGCTTGTGCCAATATCATATGCATCTGCCTAAAAAAATTAATCAGTGTATAGAGCTTTGGGCTCCACGGGCTGAGGGCCATTTACTTTTGTTGTAACAAACTCAAATGAATATTCTTCCAGAGATCGCTGTGCTTGGCGAGTTCGTCTACAAGTCCCATGGCATTCACGTACAAATTAATTGCTTCGTTGGAGTAGGTGTCAGCGTCGTTTGCTCTGGTCCTCGGTGACTTGCTACCTATCAAAGGTACGAATATCTTATACAAGTGTTGCTCTTTCAACACGGATAAGACCCTGTCCCTCAAAGAGTCGACCTGCACCAGCGCACGTAACAACTCCATCAGCGCGGACATCCGCTTGTTGTACTCCAAGTGAGTGGGGACTTCTTCTTCCGTGTGTTCCAGAGTGACCAAGAAAATTGGAAGGCCGCTGAGAAGGGGCTCGAGGAGGCTGTTTTTGTTCCGGTTCGACGACATGGCTATCGTGCGCAACATTAACAAAGCCTGCGAGCAAACTACTTCGACCTGGATCCATTTCAGAGAGATTTTTATGATGCGCTCGTGAAACTGTTCTAGAACGGGGAGCTTCAACTCCACCAACGAATGCACGAATTCTAGAACTAGAGACATGCATTCTGCGTCTTGCTCGGACGTGTCGCCGTTGATATCCGAATCAATTTCCACAGCCTACAAAAAAAATCACAGATGTTACTCTTCTTTAGTACAAAAAATTGTGTGATCTTACTTTTCTTAAAATTTTACTAAGTATGCCAGAGACAATATGTTCATTGTAACAGGCCACGCAACCCAAAACCTTTCGACAAACAGTACAAGGCTTACCTTTCGGCAAGCAGCGCTAGACTCGCACTGGTTGATACTGCAGTGCGTGCTTCTTTTATACCGTGTGGGTGGTAGGGAGTGAGCGCTTGATTGGTTCGGAAGTGTGATACAGTAAGGTGGGGGAGGCATGTTGGAGTGGGGATAGCAGGTTGTGGTTGCGCAACTCGGCCGTGTGGCTCGCCACATCGTAAAGTATGGAGTTTGGATAAGAATGACATTTAACTCAAACGTATCATTATTAATGATCATGGAAGCTTATAATAGCCGGAATTCGATTACTCATTTCCAGATATTGATGTAAATTACGATACCTTTGTAAATCGCAAGGAAACGATTTAATACAAGGCACTGCATTGTTGCCAACATAATAGTCGTGTGGCATATATGACGGGGTGACACAGATTGAAGTCATTTCTGATTTCCCTGTCTTATTATACATATTATAAAATTTAATGAAAGTCGATAATAAAGAAAACTCTATTTGTTGTGTGCTTTTTGAAAGACACTGTAGTAAAGGGCGGAAAAAATCATTTTTGCCCAGAGCGGAGGAAGAGCCTAGATCGAGCCCTGATTGGCAGTACGTATAAAAAGCCTCCCAAAGTCCCCAGAAGTAATAATAAATTTCTCTTTGTCACTTTGGGGCATAAAAGTCACCAAAAAAGGACAACCAATTTCTTCTTTTTTTTTTAAGAAAACATGTTGATAGTTACAACAAGTAATTACTAGCAAAATGTAATGTGTCATTAATAACTTTGAACAAGTTTTAAAAAATCATGATTTTTAAAAATAAAAATGGTTCGATTTAAACCTGTTATTTTAAACACAACTTTAATCAAATGACTTAAATCAGTTCAATGTATCTTAATTTCAGAATGTCAAACAAGTTTTGTTCGTATGATGAGAATTTTTTGTATATTTTCTTAATTTTATAAATTTTCTTTATTTTTCGATCGTCTTTTGTCTTATTTTATGTAAAAATTTGCACAAAAGTTTTAAAATATATCTTAATTATAGAAAGTCGAACCAGTTTAGTTTATTTAATGAGATTTTTTTAATTTTTATTTATTCTATTTTATAATTTTTTTTAAATTTATTTAATCGAAAGTCATTTGTTTTATTTTACTTCAAAATTTGCACAGTTGTCAAATGTTTCAAAATATATCTTAATTATAATTATTTATTCATTTTTTTAATTTTATAATTTTTTAAAATTTATTTAGTCGATCGTCTTTTGTTTTATTTTATTTATTTAATTATAGAAAGTCGAGCCAGTTTAGTTTATTCAATGAGATTTTTTTAATTTTACATTCTTTTAAATTTATTTAATCGATCGTCTTTTATTTTAATTCAAAAGTTGCACAATTGTCAATTTTGTTCTTTTAATGAGAATTCTTTTTATTTTTGTTTTTTTAATTTTATAAATTTTCTTGATTTATTTAATCGTATTTTGTATTATTTTACATCAAAAGTTGCAGAATTATTATTATATTTTTTTAGTTTATGTGATGAGATTTTCTTAATTTTAAATTTTTTATTTTGTAAGTTTTGTTCTTTTTCATTTTTGTTTTGTTTTTTAATTTTATATATTTTCTTGTATTATTTTACGTCAAAATTTGCACAATTGTCAAATGTTTCAAAATATATCTTAATTATAATTATTTATTCATTTTATAATTTTTTTAAATTTATTTAGTCGATCGTCTTTTGTTTTTTTTTTTATTTATTTAATTATAGAAAGTCGAGCCAGTTTAGTTTATTTAACGAGATTTTTTTTTTATTTTATATTTTTATAAATTTATTTAATCGATCGTCTTTTGTTTTGTTATAATTCAAATTGCACAATTGTCAATTTTGAACTTTTATGAGAATTCTTTTTATTTTTGTTTTTTTTTAATTTTATAAATTTTCTTGATTTATTTAATCGATCGTCTTTTGTATTATTTTACGTCAAAAGTTGCAAATTGTCAAATGTTTTAAAATATGTATGTATATCTTAATTATAGAAAGTCTAGTTTAATTTAATGAGATCTTTTAATTTTAATTTTTTTAATTTTATATTTTTTTAAATTTTTTAATTTTTAAAATTTTATTTATTTTTTTTAATTTTATATTTTAATTTTTTAATTTTTAAAATTTTTATTTATTTTTTTAATTTTATAATTTTTTTATCTATTTAATCGATCGTCTTTTGTTTTACATATTTTATTTCAAGAGTTGCACAATTGTCGCAATCGTCAATTATAGAAAGTCAACCCAGTTTTGTTTTTTTTTTTAATGAGAATCTTTTCATTTTTGTTTTTTTTTAATCTTATAAATTCTTTAAGATTTATTTGATCGATCATCTTTTGTTTTATTTTATTTATTTAATTATAGAAAGTCGAACCAGTTTGGTTTATTTAATAAGATTTACTTTTATGTTATTTTTCTTTTAGTATATTTAATGAGATTGTTTTAATTTTATAATTTTTTTCATTTATTTAATCGATCGTCTTTTGTTCTATTTTGCGTCAAAAGTTACACAATTATTTTTTTTGTTTATGTAATGAGATTTTTTTAATTTTAATTTTCTTTATTTTATAAGTCTTTTTTTAATTTATTTACTCGATCGTCGTTTGTTTTATTTTACTTCCCAATTATAGAAAAGTCAACTCAAATTTGTTTATTTAACGAAAACTTTTTTCATTTTTGTTTTTTTATTTTAATTTTATAAATTTTCTTGGTTTATTATTTTGTTTTATTTTAACTTTAGAAAGAAAGTGGACATAGTTTTGTTTCTTTAATGAGAATTTTTTGATTTTTTAAAAATCATGATTTCTAAAAATAAAAATCGCTTCATTAAAAAATCAGTTAAACATGATTTTAATCAAGTGATTTAAATCAACCCTGTTCAAAACGCTGTGAGATATCACAAAGTGATTTGTATCAATAAAAAGGCGACATCTGTTAACACGGCAATAATTATGTAATTAATAAAACAAACAAAAATTATCCAAGCGAATACTAACATCGAAAAATGGGTTTAATGGCGTAAAAAATAACATTTACTATTAAAATGTCATGAGCCGTTAGTTTCATTATCTGACATTTCCAAATTAACGGACATCTGTTGACACATTCATCCACTAGTCACCTATTTACCAAAGCGACATCTGTTGTAGTAATTATTAATGAAAATACGAAAAAACAGCGGTTGCTTCGTTAAATATTTCAAATTAAAATATTTATTTGTTAATAAAAAGGACATCAGTTAACGGTTGCAATATGTAATTACTAAAACTTTATAAAAATTATCAAATCGCAGCAGTTGCTTTTTTTGTAAGGTATTTCATATCAATTTTGTTTAAAGAAAAAAGCGACACCTGTTAGTAGTTGCGGTAAGTAATTAACTAAAACCGAAAATAATTTCCCTGTAAACATCAAAAATTAAATTTAAAACTCGAACTACTTAAAACTCAATAATTCGACGATAAAAAAATTAAAATTTTAAAGTTAAAATTCAATCAAACACTCAAAAACTAAAAATTCCTTAAAATTCGATCGAAATTGAGTCCAAGTCGAGGAAGGCCAACCCATCTCAAGTCAAGCAATCAAGGAAAAAATAAAAATACAAAAAAATATAAAAAAGAAAAACAAGCGATACTCAACATCTGTTGACGCTAGCTGCCACGATCAAGTCAGAATAAATGCGCATGGCAAAATCTAACGATCACAGCGCCATCAATTAGCAAACTACAAAAAAATCATTGATAGTTTCGTCAAAAGATTCCGCTGTAATAAGAACGAACGCCTTGACGATTGGTTTATCGCGTTTGGCAACGCTATACTGAAATGACATTCATTAACCTACATTTCAGAATCAGAATTATCTAAAATCCTGCCATCTATTGAGAGTTGATTTTACTACTCCCCAATTAACGAGGCGACATCTATTGTGGTAATTACCAAGACAAAGAAAAAAAAATTAAAATCGAAAAAAAAATACTAAAAAACAAAAAAATTATACGTACTCGAATTCAAGAAAAAACAAACGATACTCAAGATCTTAGTTTGACGGAGACACTAGCTGCCACGATTAAGTCAGAATAAATGCGCATGGCAATATCGAACGATCACAACGCCATCAATTAGCAAACTACAAAAACAATCATTGAAAATTTCGTCAAGAGATTGCGCTGTAATCAGAACGAACGCCTTTATGATTGGTTTATCGCGTCTGGTAACGCCATAAAAAAATATATTCACTGAAATGACATTCATTATCTACCTAAAACCCCGCCATCTATTGATTGACTTCCAAATTAACGAGGCGACATCTGTTGTGGTAATTATTAATTTTTGAGATATAATTATTTTAGAATATCCGCTAGGTGGCGCTGTGCGCACCAATGAACTTCAACACATTTTAATGGCAAGGTGGCTCGAGTGGCATATCATTTTAAAGAAATTTTCTATATCCAATGACATTGTCTTCATTTGTTTTTGAGTTAATAATAGAGAACATGTGCTAGTACAAAGTTGTTTCATCACGATGTTAACTTTGAGACAAAATGAGATAGGAAGTTTGAACAAAAGTACATGAAAAGCACTAAGTCCAAAGATATAATTACACTGGAAGATGTACTAGATGGCGCTGTGCGCGCTATGAATTACAAAATTTTAAATAGCAGGGTGGTTTAAGTGACCTAAACCTAAAAATGTAATATCTTGGTTTGCATTGCACACATACATTCAATATACTCTTTTGTCGTGTACTGGATCTGGTAATCCTCAATAAAAATGAAGTGAAAAGAAAGTAACTTACACTCAACAACTTATCGATTTCGGCATCGTACTTATCAAAATGTAATAATACATTCTGTTGGGCATTCGTTAGCTTAATATCGAAGAAAAATTCCACTACATGTCTCAGCAAGATCGAATCTCTTGCTTTGAATGCTTCAATTATAGACTTGAATGTAACTTCGATGAGTTTAACAAACGATTCATCCGGCACTTTCCCATACATATTCTCCAAGATAATACACAGTTTACACACGTGCACTTCGAATTTAATTCCCTGGAATCAATCAGGTTTTAATGTGTCGGTACTTACGACAGCCTTCATTCACCTGCAACGGCATGACCGTCTTCATAAACTTTTTTATATCCAAACACCTGCTCAGCGTGTAGATGGCAGGTAGATTCTTGTAACACAGGTTCACCAAGACACCCAATGATAGCGCGACTATATCTTCCTGTTCGGTTCCGACCCAACGTGTTAACGTCGACATTAGATGGGGCAAGTGTGGAATCTGCCAGGAGATTTTAATTCCGCAGGTTAATTCCTAGAAACAAACGAGTTAATAACTTACAGGTGATGCCAGGGGGCGAGGGTTACAACCTGCATTACACTAAGCAAGCGTATTTTCTTCTCGGCTGTAATTTGATCGCTTAACAATCTTGAAAGCGGGGGTAAATACTGGTAGGTGTGGATGAGTGCGTTTCGAGCGGCCGAATTGCGACATGCAACCTTCAAGACATTCACGCAACACCATGATAATCCAGATCGGGGTTCAAGTCCGGAGAGTAACTCGTGCAAGCTAACGAAAAACTCCGCTGCTATGTTAGTGTGCGGGTCAAACACGCTTAGGTCGATGGTGACACTCAAGAGCTAAAAAATTACTTTGTAATTTACAAAGCTGAATAAACCAAGTAATACCTGCAGGTGTCTGTTAATTATGTTCGCCGTGTCTTCGGTCCTGGCGGCCAAGTATTCCCGGACGGCGATGATGAACTGTTTCATGTTATAGTGCTTGGAGTCGGACGCGTTCGAAGAAGTCGACAGTTCCATGTGCCTGAATCCGCTCATGTTGGTCGATTTTACGAATTCCTGCGGATAAACCACATAAAAATTACATTTTGAAAGTGGAAAGCGTATTTACACGTTTTTATGTCAACAACAACAACAGCGAAATGTGACCGTTGCATATTCAAATGTCGTACCAACATAAAATTTCGAGCGTTGTAAAATCCCTACGCTTCGAAAATTTATTCTGTAATTACAAACTTTAATTAATTAATGAATTGCTTAATACCTCCCTAATTAATATAGAATAAAATTAATAAATGCTACTAATTATTTTGATTTGACAGACGGACAATAATTTTTAAATAATAATCTTTATGAATAGTCGCCAACGACGTTATAATTAGACCCGCCGTGCTTCCTACATTTTCGGGGTGATATTAGGAAAGTATGGTATCTCCACTCCCAATATTTTACACGCAAAATCATTCAACCCGTAGCAACAGAGGTTCATGGTCTAGTTCGAAGACTCTCCGCTAGATGGAGAACAAAAGAATAGAGGCCTGCACACGTTTTGTCCTTTTTGGCATCACTCTATTTGACACATATTGACGTTTGACGACTTTGACTTTTGAAATAGTGGTAAAACTTACCAGTCGCTTGTGAAAGATTTATAAAGAAGTGATTTTTTTCAAATATTTGTCTGAAATAAGTTTATTTCAGACAAAACCGGTTGGTAGAATTGTTTTCCAAAAAAGATTCCCCTTGCTTTCTTACTCTGGAATGACCCAATTTTTAAATCAAAAAGAAGGATTTGGAAAGAAATTTACCTTGGGTGCAGCAAATAAAATTAAATCTTGCTTATCTCTTTTAGATGGTAAACATAGATAACAATATCATGGCATTTTCGGAACAAGGAGAACAACAAATTTGAACAAGAAACAACAACAAAACTTTTTAAAAGAATTACGAACAAGAAAAGCGACAAAACTTTACAAGAATTACGAACAACACTTTACGACTCTTGATTACAGTTTGATTACGCACAATTACGACTAAGAATAAATTTGATTTGAAGTTTTTTTTGACCTTTACTACAGTAGGTATTACAGGTTTCTGTAACAGTGTTAGTGTCATCTACCGGCAAATCATTGAAGCAGACCGTGAGATTTCGGATCGTTTTAATTTAAAAGATCGCTGGTTTAAAACAAATGAATAGAGTTTCCTAACATCACCATTCTCGGTTGATATCAGCATGTGAGTGAATATTTATGAAAAATAGTAAACAATTAAAAACGAAAAAGATTTAACTATTTTGACGATAGATCCAATCAAAATGAAAAAATAAAAAAAAAATTCTTGAAGAACGTAAAAAAAAGCAAATAACGATCATAATAAAAGAAAAATAAATGCCAAACGAACTGTAAACTGAAAAAGAAAACAAATACATAATCATATTTACGAAAGGAAAAGAAACACAAGGATCTGAAATAAAATTTCTTAATTTCTGAAAAACGGTGAACAATCAAAACCAAGAAAAAATGAAGAATGTTTTCGACGGCTCGAAAAACCCAATTGAAATGAAACAAAAGAAAATTTCTGAAAAAAGTAAAAAAGACAAATGACTATCGTAACAGTAGCTTTCATTTGTTTCATTATCTACCGTGCCTTCAGATGAATTCCTCATCAAAGTAAGCCGTGATTTTTTTTATAAAGTTGGCAACGCTCAATACAAGAATGAGGGACAGTTGTCAGTAACTGTCAGTGTCATATTATCTAATCATTAAATCACATAAAAAAATGTGTGAACTCAAAATTCAGAGAAACACTTAATTACTTCAATTGAAAACAACATTAACGCTTAAAACAGACGCTAAAAATGTTGTCCTTCATCTTGAATGCACAAACGGGTTTGCCAAGTGTTGGGAGGTTATGTTAGCACAAACAATTAATTAATTAATTGGCTGTCAGTGTTACTAACCTTTAGAAGAAAAAACACTGAAGTCATGGCCTAGTTTAATTAGGAATTTAATTGAATGCACGGTATTTTAAATTTTATTTGTTAAATTTCTGAAAAAATTAAGAAAGACAAATGACGATCGTAACAGCAGCTTTCATTTTTCATTTGTTTCATTATCTATTTTGGATTTCGTTGTTTTGTTTTTTTTTCCAAATTTTTCCTTTCAGTTTTTTATTTGCCTTTGTCTTTCATTTTAATTTACTCCATGTTTTTCACTTTTCATTTAAAATTAGCTTTTAGTTTTTTATTTCATTTTTGGTTTTTATTTTTCATTTGTTTTTTATCTATTTTTCTTTAACTTTTGGTTTTTCATTTCTCTGTGGCCTTTCATTTGATTTTTTCATTTTCAGTTTGCTTTTCATTTATCTCGTTTCATTCTTTACTTTGCTTTCTGTTTTTGTTTCTGGTTTCTTTTCTTCAATTTTGTTTTTCCTTTCAATTTGCTTTCATTTTTAATTATTTCGTTTTTTATTTTATTTGCCTCTTGCTTTTAATTTTTTTAATTTCTTTTTTGGTTTTTGCGTTTCTTTTGTTTTCTTCTTTTAATTTTTGTGTCAGTCAATTTTACTTTTTTTTTGGAAAAGAGTATAATGTGCTATAGTCTATTTTTAAACTAGGAAGAGTAATTTGAATTTTGCCCGCCAAAAACTGACAAAGTTATTGCGTGTTTGACAGCCGGTTTTATACAAGCCTTCAATTTAAACGGAAAAATTGACACTTTTCATAGTTCTTGTGACAATTTCAATTTGTTTTAAACGTGTCAGTAAATATATTGATAAAATTGGTTATTTAAAGAATAATTTGCAAATCTCCTAAGCAAACCAAATTAATTTCTGATTTAGTAGTATTACAGTGTCAATCTACCTATGACAGGCCGACAACTGTTATTCCTCCTAGTTTAAAAATAGACTATAAACTCAATTAACTGTTGCAATGAGTAACTAATTGTGATTTTCTTCGTCTTATGTTGTCTTACAAAAGCGATTGGTATTGCAATCAAAGTTTTTAAATCAAATTATCGCCTGCCACAATTTAGTTGTCAATTGCAAAATACATTTAAAAAAAATGACCCGGAAATCCAATACGAGACAAATAAAGTACCACATTTAGGTATTGTATTCTATAAAATGTTGGAAAAGCATAGAGAAGGTAACAAACATCCAAAATAACAGCACAAACTTGAAACCAACATAACCTCAAACTTAAAGTCCCATTTACAAAGATACAGGAACTAAAAGAAGTCAGGTTTCGACGGTAAAAATTATTAAATCGTGTAACTTTAGTTGCGCATTAGGAAAATCATAGATTTCCCATTTATCGTTAGAAAAAGACATTGTGAACAAGTTGGCGACATTGCCGATAAAGAACCTGGCAATTGGTAGTGTTGGATTTTGACAAGTGACGAAACGTATAAGACTGCTTTGTTGATCTGTCACTGTCAGCGCCGACAAGAAGCCCCCACGAACTGAACATGGGGAACGTCGACACGAAATTAAATTTCCGCAAAGCCGTCGTCCAATTAACATCCAAAACAGACGTAAGTCCAACGCTCCGATTCAATTACGCCGAACATCACTTTAAATTTGCAGCCCATCGACGCCAACGACGAAGCTTTCTGGGACCAGTTCTGGTCGGAAAACGTTAACAACGTGCAGGACATCTTCACGCTGGTCCCGGCGCCGGAAATACGCGCCTTGCGAGAGGAGGCGCCCTCGAATTTGGCCACCTTATGTTACAAAGCGGTGGAGAAATTAGTTAAGGCCGTCGATAATAGCTGCAGGACACATCACGAGCAACAGACGGGTAGTATTTGCCCTTAAACTTAATCACTTTAATCACCTAATTATTTTTTGGATAGTTTTAAACTGCATTCGACTGCTAACACGTACGCTACCATATATTTTCGAGGACTCCGAATGGAGAGGATTTTTCTGGTCTTCTTTGCCAAGTCAAGGAGAAGATGAGGATGAGTCTTTACCGCTGGCTCAATCGTTATTAAACGCAATTTGTGTACGTTTCCACACCTCAAATTTAAAGTGCTGTAAATTAAACAACGCTTGTGTTTTTCAGGATCTTCTATTTTGTCCTGATTTTACGGTCGTTGGAAGTAGGAAGTTGGGACCTGTGAGTGATTGAAGTGTGTACATAAATTGGCGGGCGCAGTTGAGTTTGTTGCTTCTAGGATAAAGCCGAGGATTTATCCGCGATCGATAGCTGCGAGTATATTTGGGAGGCCGGGGTCGGGTTTGCGCAGTCGCCACCGCGAAGCCCCCAGTTGGATTCGAACCGCACCGAGCTTTTGAAGTTGCTGCTCACTTGCTTCAGTGAGACGATGTATCAGCCACCGGTTCACATCACTCAAAACCCAAATAAATGGATTGCGTAAGTAATTGTAGTTTATAGTAATTTGGTAATTTTTTTAAATATTTTCATTAGTAAAGACCACAACAGATGTCGCCTCGATAATTCGGGTGTAGTAAAATAATCTACCAATAGATGGCGAAATTTTGAAATGTCAGATAATAAATGTCACGTTTAATTGGAATCAGAAAAGTGCCCAGCTGCCAAGTCATTCACTTAATATCAACTCGAAATTTTTTTTTTCATTTCTGGATAGTATTTTTCATTTATTTTCATGTACGTGGTTCATTAACTATTTCCCGCAATGTGGAAGAGCAATAAGAAAATGTCACTTTTCTGTCGGTAAAGGACCAAATGAATTGTATTTGTGTGAAATATTAAGAGCGCCATCTATTGCGAGTTTCTATTTATATTTATAATCTGTTGACCATGTGGAAGGTAAATAATTTGTTTATCACTGTATTTTAAATTGTTTATTTCTTTTTAATTTATGAATCTACTCAATTGTGCTCTAAAATCGATCGTCTTTTGTTTTTATTATTATTTAAGTTTTATTATTTCGTATCTTTTTGAAAATTCCATTCTCTTGCTTTATCGTCGTTCTTTTAATCAAGAAAAAAATTATTAGTTCGTTAAATCGTGTCGTAAAATCGATCGTGTTTTGTTTTTATTTATTTTTTTAAATGTTTTATATATTTTTAAAAATTTTGTTCGTTTGTTTTTTTTGTTTTGTCACCATTCCCGTTCTTCTTTTTTTTTAATAAAAAAAAATGTTAGTCCATTAAATCGTGTCGTCAAGAAAAACAAAAGACGATGAAGGCTGAAACAAAAGAAAAACAAATAAACGTGCGAAGAAAATGAAAATAAATAACGCAAAATAGAAAAAAAAAAAATGTCGGCTACCCTAAAAACAAAAAAATGCGATTTGAGACCGAAAAAAACAAATGGCAATCGCGCAGCGCATGAAAAAAAAACAGGCAGTCGTATTTATGGATCAAATACAAAAACAAATGACGATCGTCAACAAAGAAAAACAAAAGACGATGAGGGTGAAACAGAAGAAAAACAAATGAACTAACGAAGTAAATGAAAATAAATAACGCAAAACAGAAAAAAAAATGTCGGCTACCCTAAAAACAGCAAAATGCTATTTGAGACCGGAAAAAAACAAAAGGCAATCGCGAATGAAAAAAAAACAGGCAGTCGTATTATGGATCAAATACAAAAACAAATGACGATCGTCAACAAAGAAAAACAAAAGACGATGAAATACAAAACAAAAGAAAAACAAATGAACGCGCAAAAAAAAGAAAAATAAATAACATAAAATAGAAAAAGCGGCAGAACGTGTTTTATGACCAAAAAAGAAACAAGTGACAATTGCGAATGAATAAGAAACACAAGACAATCGTAATTATAATCGAATATAAAAACAAATGACGATCGTCAACAAAGAAAAACAAAAGATGATGAATGGTGAAACAAAAGAAAAACAAATGAACGTGCGAAGAAAATTAAAATAAATAACACAAAATAGAAAGAAAAAAAAATGTCGGCTACCCTAAAAACAGAAAAATGCGATTTGAGACCGGAAAAAAACAAATGGCAATCGCGCATGGAAAAAAAACAGGCAGTCGTATTATGAATCAAATTCAAAAGCAAATGACGATTGTCAATAAAGGAAAACAAAGGACGATGAAGTACAAAACAAAAGAAAAACAAATGAACGCGAAGAAAAGGAAAATAAATAACGTAAAATAGAAAAAGCGGCGGAACGTGTTTTACGACCAAAAAAAGAAACAAGTGACAATCGCGAATGAATAAGAAACACAAGGCAATCGTATTATAATCGAATATAAAAACAAATGACGGTCGTCAACAAAGAAAAACAAAAGACGAAGAAGGGTGAAACAAAAGAAAAACAAATAAACGTGCGAAGAAAATGAAAATAAATAACGCAAAATAGAAAGAAAAAAAAATGTCGGCTACCCTAAAAACAGAAAAATGCGATTTGAGACCGGAAAAAAACAAATGGCAATCGCGCATGAAAAAAAAAACAGGCAGTCGTATTATGGATCAAATACAAAAACAAATGACGATCGTCAACAAAACCAAAAAAAAACCAAAGACGATGAAGTACAAAACAAAAGAAAAACAAATGTATGCGCGAAGAAACGGAAAATAAGTAACATAAACTAGAAAAAACAGCAGAACGTCTTTTATGACCAAAAAATAAACGAATGAATAAGAAACACAAGGCAATCGTATTATAATCAAATATAAAAACAAATGACGATCGTCAACAAAGAAAAACAAAAGACGATAAAGTACAAAACAAAAGAAAAACAAATGAACGCGCGAAGAAAAAGAAAATAAGTAACATGAAATAGAACGAAGAATGTCGGCCACCCTAAGAACAGTACAACGCGATTTAGGACCCGAAGAAGAAACAAATAACAATCGCGAATAAAAACAAAACACAAGGCAGTCGTATTATAACCAAACAAAAAAAAAACAAACGACAATCGACAACAAAAAAAAAAAGCAAACGATAATCGACAACAAAAAAAAAACAAAAAACAAATCAGTTTTTCAAAACGAAAAAACAGCAACAAATAAACGCGAATAAAATAAAAAGGAAATAAATAGCATAAAATGTGTAGAGAAAAAAATTGCAGCATCTTGTATCCTATCGGCTACCTTAAGAACAGTAGTGTGCGATTTAAGACCCAAAAAGAAAAACAAATGACAGTCGCGAATGAAAAAAAAAGCAAAAGGTATCTTAAATTTTTGTTAACCGAGGGGTGAGTTGATAGATGGCTTAAACGCTCGCTGACATGTATTGGACGTCATTCGTGTTGGTGTTGGTATCAATCCACCGGCTTTGCATATACTGTATCAATAACGCTAACGCCATCTATTTTTAAACATAAATTAGAATTAATTTCGTATTTAATTTAGTCAGGTTAGTTAAAAAAATTTAAATCAGTTCATTTCTACGTATTGTTAATTTATTTCACGCAATAAATTTTAACGAATTACACGAATTGAAGTGGCGGCATCTATGGATATTTCACAGTACTAAATTTTTATGTATTATAATAGAATTGTGAAAATCCAGATATAGCTGTAAATATGGCCACAATTTTTTTTAAATAAATAAGGAATTATTTGCTGTTTACAATAAACTAAAATGTGGGCCCCTCTGCCATTCCAAATTATTAAAATTATCTTAATTTATTGTTAACCAGGGGGTGAGTTGGTAGGTAGCTTAAACGCTTGCTGACATGTATTGTGTGTTGCATAACCGACAGGATTTAAATATTCATAATGTAAATAAATTTTATTTTGTTGTGAAGAGTCACATAACACGATGTTCAATTGTTATTAGAATTGCATTGAAGTTTGTTCCAAAAGATATTTTTCACGTGTCACACAAAACAATTATATTCGCTCACAAAATCGATAATAAAATTGAGACTGTCAAAAAGTAGTTGTAATTATGGCCAGTATTATTTGTTGTTTATCAGAAACTAAAATGTGGGACCCTCTACCATTCAAAATCATTAAAATTATCTTAATTTGTTGTTGACTAGTTGAAAAAAATTAAAGTCAATTCATTTCTATGTATTGTTGTTTTATTTCATCCAATAAATTTTAACGAAATGCACGAATTGAAGTGGCGCCATCTATGGATATTTCACAGTACTAAATTTTGATGAATTTCTTTACAAATATTCTTCTGCATATTTTTAAAGTACAGAGTTTGTCCTGATATATGAATTTTTATATCGTACGGAATAAGTTCTATTCTACACGAAAACGAAACACAATATTAGTGGCGCCACCTGCACAGATTTATTTATAATTATTTTTCAAATTGATTACTTGCTATTCTTCACATCGTTAACAGTATGTACGGTTAATTCATTTCAACCATTCAGTTTGAATCCGCACATTAAAGTCCTTAGATTAGCGCAATTGTAGCCATTTTGGTTCCAAGTGCGCGCCAACTTTAAAAAGTTGACAACAATATCCAGCAATCACTGATTAATAATTAATTAATCTAGGAACTTTATTGCAAAAACTATAAACATTATCCTAAATAGTCCAAATTTTTAAAAGTACATTTTGTGCTTTAATTTGCAAACAAGAATACACGACTGAAGGAGACTTTAATTTAAAGGCACTTTAAGAGTAACTTTAAATATAAGGTCCTATAATGAAAATATTTTTTCTTTCTTTCAGCCATTTAACATCAGCTGAAAACCGACACGCGTTGCCAATGTTCACTTCCCTTTTAAACACCGTGTGCGCTTACGACCCCGTCGGCCTGGGAGTCCCCTACAACCACCTTCTATTCAGCGACTCACTAGAACCACTGGTGGAAACGGCCCTGCAAATTCTCATCGTAACTTTGGACCACGACACCTCATCGGGGGCTTCAAGTGAAAGCGAAGAGGTGCAATATGCGATGCCCTCCTAAACAAACTAATAATTTATTTCGCAGGCCAGCACACCCGACAACCTCTTCATTAACTACCTATCGAGGATACACCGCGACGAAGACTTCCAGTTCGTCCTGCAAGGTATCACGAGGCTTTTAAATAATCCACTCGTCCAAACGTACTTGCCCAATTCAACGAAGAAAGTCCACTTCCACCAGGAGCTGCTGGTGTTTTTCTGGAAACTATGTGACTATAATAAGGTGTGTAGGTGAGATGTTTGTGTTATGGAATTTATTTGGGGTCTTTTACAGAAATTTCTGTACTTCGTGTTGAAGAGCAGCGACGTATTGGAGATCTTAGTGCCCATCCTGTACCATTTGAATGACTCGAGGGCCGATCAATGTAAGTGTAACACTAGAGCAACGTCCGTGTGTTTCATGTTTGTTTCCAGCGAGGGTGGGCCTCATGCACATCGGCGTGTTTATTTTGCTCCTCCTGTCGGGGGAACGCAATTTTGGGGTTCGCTTAAACAAACCGTACACAGCGACCATTCCAATGGACATTCCAGTTTTCACCGGCACTCACGCCGACCTTTTGATCATAGTTTTTCACAAGATTATAACAACCGGTCACCAACGACTGCAACCATTGTTCGATTGCCTATTAACAATCCTGGTTAACGGTAAGAGAATTACTTTAAGGTATTTTTTTTTGTTAATAAATATCGAATGGTTTTTAGTGTCGCCGTACTTGAAGACGCTTTCCATGGTGGCAAGCACCAAACTCCTGCATTTACTGGAAGCGTTCAGCACTCCTTGGTTTTTATTTTCGTCCCCTTCCAATCACCACCTGGTCTTTTTCTTGCTGGAAATATTCAACAACATCATCCAGTATCAGTTTGATGGTGAGTTCTTGTTAGGCTTATTTTTTGTTTTATATCAAATCTTGAAACTAAAAAAAAAAGCGTTTTCAAAAATCTCTCCATTTTGATACTAGATTCAGCAATCGTTGAAATTGCATTTAAAATTAAAAGAATTAAAATAAAATAGAAGTTAGTGGCAAATAAAACTTCAAGGTCAATCCAACCACATATAATAGAACTGCTAGACAGATGGGTCATCAAATGCTTGAAACTTGACGCCCCAATTTGAAAACAAACTCGATGTTAGTTTGGAGACAGCTCACCAAATATGTGGCGGCGTTAAAGTTAAATAGCAGAGTGGAAAACCGAAACCTGTAAATAAAAGTAGCATTTGTACACTAAGTGGTGTGATACAAAGTTTAAAAGGAGAATTAGCAGCTTATTGTAGCCGTCGTGTCCTGGCCCCACTTTAAATTTATTTCTCCGTCACTAAAAAGAGACATCTGGCGGTAAATGAACCAACTGGGCTTCGGAATTTGCAAATGGCATGTGACAAATGTTCAGTTTTCGAATTTGCGCAAGCAAGTGACGTCTATTGAGTATTTAACAAACTATTTTTAGAGCGACTGATCTCGTGGGATATCTATTATCTGTGATCCACCTAAACTTAATGTGATAAAGCAAAGAAAACAAACGAATAAAATTTAAAAAAATTATAATAATAGTATAAAAACAAAACAAGAGACCATAGAGCAGAATTCGGTAAAAATACTTCGGCAAGTTTCAACAGATGGCGCTGTTGAACGTCTTATGACAAGGCAAGTTATTTTCTTGTGACCATTCAGCTGGATTATCAGACTTGGTGACGCTTCGTCAGATCTGGTGGCTTTTGGAATTTTTTGGTGAAAACTTTTTACTCTTCAACAAAATTCGGTGATTTTTGGTAAAATTTGTAGCTGATTTCTAAAATTGTATATTATTTATGTACCTAATAATAACAATAATAATAATAATAGAAATACATAATAGAATTCGAAAAAAATACGAAATTATATTTAAAAAATAAAAAAAAAACAAAAGACGATCGATTTTACAACAGAAATTGTTTTTTTTTTATAAAAAAATACCGAGAGGCAGTAAAGGAAATGAAATACAAATCGAATTTTTATAAAATAGGAAATAATCAAACTTAAAAAACGACAAATACAAAAGACGATCGATTTTACAATACAATTAAAAAAAAAAACTGGAAGGAAAAGTGATAAAACAAAGAAAACAAACTAATAAGATTAAAAAAAAATTATAAAAATTATATTAAAAAAAAAAATAAATACAAAACAAAATATTTCGGCAAGTTTCAACAGATGGCGTTGTTGAAAGTAAAAGGTAAGTCATTTTCTTGAGACCGTCCAGCGGGGTTGCCAGACTTGGTGACATTTCGCCAGATCTGTTGATTTTTGGAAGCTTTTTGATGATTTGGCGAAAACTTTTTATTCTTTGGAGAGTTTGCTGGTTTTTCATTTTCCTTTTGATCTTTTATTCGATTTCTTTTTTCATTTTCATTTTTTCTTTTTGTTTTTACTTGTCTCGTTTCTTTTTTATTTGCTTTCTGTTTTGGTTTTCGATTTATTTTCTTCAGTTTCGTTTCCACTTTCAGTTTAATTCCATTTTCTTTTTCCTATTTGCCTTTCTTTCGGTTTTCATTTTTTTATTTCATTTTTGGTTTTGGTTTAATTTTTCCTTTACTTTTAGTTTTTTTTTTTTTAATTTACTTTCTGTTTTGGTTTTTGATTTATTATCTTCATGTTTGTTTCTATTTTCAATTTTCCTTCATTTTCATTTTTTATTTGCCTTCCTTTCGCTTTTCATTTTTGTCATTTTTTTTTCGGTATTTGTTTTTCATTTGTTTTGACTTCTCTGATTTTTCCATTTTTTATTTGCACTTCATATAATTTCTTCTTTTGTTTTTATTTTGTAGGCGATTTGATTTTTCCACACGCTGTATAGAAACGTCGATCTCCTTTTGTTTGTTATAGTTTCTTCTTTTATTTTTTTTCTTTTTGTAGGCAATTTGTTATAGTTTCTTCTTTTGTCTTTTTTTTCTTTTGTGGGCGATTTGTTATAGTTTATTCTTTTGTAGACGATTTGGTTTTCTTTACACCCCGCCGATCTTCTTTTGTTTTTTTGTTTGCATTTATTGTGGTTTCTTATTTATTTTTCTATAAGTTTTGATTTTAATTATTCATCTTCAGTTAACGAAATTTTGAGAATCAAGTCAAACTTCCATTTATTCTTTGCATTTCATTGTTTTTTTTTTTGTTCCTTTTGACACTAATGATATTTCTCACAGTTTTTTGAAAGAATTAATTTTCTTTTGTTTTTGAATTGTTTTGATTTCCTTTACTTTTAGTTTTTCATTTTTTTTATTTGCTTTCTGTTTTGGTTTTTTATTTATTTGTTCCAGTTTGGTTTTTACTTTCCGTTTTCTTTCATTTTTATTTTTATTTTTATTTGCCTTCCTTTCCCTTTTCATTTTTGTTATTTCATTTTTGATATTTGTTTTTCATTTGTTTTGATTTCATTTTTGATATTTGTTTTTCATTTGTTTTGATTTCATTTTTGATATTTGTTTTTCATTTGTTTTGATTTCATTTTTGATATTTGTTTTTCATTTGTTTTGGTTTCTCTGATTTTTCCTTTACTTATAGTTTCTCACTTTGTATTTGCATTTCATGTAGTTTCTTTCTTTGTTTTTATTTTGTAGGCGATTTGATTTTTCCACCCGCTGTAGAAACGTCGATCTTCTTTTGTTTTTTTATTAACTGCCTCTTTACGTGTATTATTGTTTCTTCTTTTGTTTTTTTTGGATAAGTCTTGATTCTCATTGTTGAAAATCAAATCAAGCTTTCATTTATTTTTTTACGGTTCATTGTTTTTTTTTTGTTCCTTTTTTTATCACAGTTTTTTTTTTAATGGTTACTTTTTTTGTTGTTTTTTCTTTGTTCTTTTTGACACGTTAATGTCACAAATGACATTAACTTTTCATAATACAATTGACATTTTATATAGTTTCTTCTTTTGTTTTTTTTTGTATGCGATTTGTTATAGTTTCTTCTTTTGTTTTTTTTTCTTTTTGTAGGCGATTTGTTATAGTTTCTTCTTTTGTCTTTTTTTCTTTTGTGGGCGATTTGTTATAGTTTCTTCTTTAGTTTTTTTTTTTGTAGGCGATTTGTTATAGTTCCTTCTTTTGTCTTTTTTTTCTTTTGTGGGAACATATGTTATAGTTTATACTTTTGTTTTTTGTCGATCTTCTTTTGTTTTTTGTTCACAGCGTTTTTGTTTGCGTTTATTATGGTTTCTTATTTATTTTTCTATAAGTTTTGATTTTAATTATTCATCTTCATCTTTGAAAATCAAGTCAAGCTTTCATTTATTCTTTGTATTTCATTGTTTTTTTTTTTTGTTCGTTTTGACACTAATGACATTTCTCAGAGTTTTTTTTTGAAAGAATTATTTTTTTTTGTTTTAGTTTAATTGTTTTGATTTCTCTGATTTTTCCTCTACTTTTTCCTTTTTTTATTTGCTTTCTGTTTTAGTTTTTGATTTATTTTCTTCAGTTTGGTTTTTACTTTCAGTTTTCTTTTATTTTCATTTTTTTATTTGCCTTCCTTTCGCTTTTTATTTTCTCATTTCATTTTTGGTTTTTGTTTTTCATTTGTTTTGGTTTCCCTAATTTTTTCTTCACTTTTAGTTTTTCATTCCCCGTTGGTCTTTAATTTGATTTTTTTTTTTTCATTTTAATTTTTCCTTCTCGTTTCGTTTTTTTATTTGCTTTCTGTTTTGGTTTTTGATTTATTTTCTTCAGTTTTGTTTCTACTTTCTGTTTTCGCTCGTCTCATTTCATTCCTTATTGGCTGGCTTCCTGTTTTGGTTTTTGATTTCTTTCCTTCAATTTTGAATTTTCCTTTCAATTGGTTTTCATTTTTAATAACTTCGTTTTTGCATTTGCCTTTTGCTTTTCATTTGTTTTCTTTTTCCAAATCTTTTCTGCGCCTTGAAATATCTAGGAAAATTACTTTCATTTTTGAAAACTACGTTTTCGTAAAGGATCTGGCAACCCTGGGGAAAATTTACGAAACGCATGCTATGACGTCAGTCGAAGATGTGCCAAAGCTGTCGCGTCTAAAACGCAAAGATTTTTTAATAACAAAATGTTATTTAATAATTCAATTTAAACGTGTGATTTATGATTAGTAGACAATAAAGAATGTTTTGTTAATAAAAAATGTTGAAAAAAGCTATTTAAAAAAAATGGCCCTATTGTTTTTTATAGGTAATTCGAATTTGGTTTACACAATCATCCGAAAGCGCCAAGTCTTCCATGGCCTGGCTAATCTACCGTGCGATTATGGAACCATCACGAAATCCCTCAGCAAACGTACCAAGCGACACATTACCAGCGCCACCAGTCACGATAACATCCCAGAGGCTGCCATGGAAGGGTCTCATCCGGCTTTACCGGCTGAACCCGGCACTTTAAAAGCAACCTTGCCGGACACTCCGGCCATTGCGCAGATGACTGAGCGTGAGTCTGCCCATCCCAGTTACCATCAGCTCGAGCAATTATCCACGTTGACCAATGGAATGACGGCGGTAAGTTTGAATGCGCCACCAAAAAATCCTGCACCGGTTAGCGAAACGGAAGAAGCGAAGGTGAGGGCTGAAAAGGACGCCAGAAATTCGTGCTAGTAATTTCTAAATTTTCAGACTGAGAAAGTCGATGCACCTCCGCCCGAGCAAAAGGCAACAACGAAAGACTCTCCCTTGTCAATCAAACGCAGCGTTGCCACTGTAAGTTATATCCCCCCCCCTCCCACCCCGCTCCAATTAATTTTACTCTCACTATTTTATTAATTTCAGCGAAATTCTTTAAGAGTTTCTGCGAATCCGGAAAATGTAAATGGGCAATGGGTGCCGACAGCCGAGTGGGTGCACAGCTGGAAGAGCAAACTGCCCCTGCAAACAATCATGAGGCTGCTGCAGGTTCTGGTGCCCCAAGTGGAAAAAATTTGCATCGACAAGTAAGTAAATTCGCGTCTTTGAAAGTAAAAGTCAAAAAAAAGCATTTTTGATTAATTCAAATTATTTATCATCGCCGACTGAAAATTTGAATTTCTTATGTAGAATCAAAGAAAGAAACCTATTTTTTTTTCTAATCGGTTTCCAAAAAAATCATGGAACAAAAATCAACAAGAAAAAATTGTAATACAGGGTGACTGATAATTAACCCAACAAAATGATACCACTAAAAGAAGCGATGTCCGAGAACATGGGAAATATGCAATTTGCGTTTAGTAAACCTCGCCGTTCCTTTATTTCTAGGGTGAGTAGGACATCCCTGCGGACGTGCGTTTCCGAGAAAAAAAAATTTCGGCAAGTAAGCGCATCGTCGAATGTCCGACTTTAAAAAAATTGCAGCTCCTTCGTTTGAAAAGCGAAGGGGAAGGTCGGGGGTTTCCTCTGGTTCAACCACCGCGACAATGTCGCTCCGGTTTGGGAGAGAGAATTTTTTTTTGTCAAGTACCGACCAAGCGCGAATCCAACTTTGAGGTCCTCTCGAGTCAGTCCTGTGCATGAGTTTGACGCCTCCGGTCTGCTGCATGCAAACAATTAATTGATCGAAGAACAAAAGACGATCGGATGGTGTTTAAGTGAAATAAAAATAGAAACGAACGCGAAAGTACTAATCAAGAAACAAAAGACGATGACGCTCTCGAAAAGAAGAGGCAACATCGAAAATTCTAAAGTAACGTTGAACACAAACGCGAAAAAAATTTACGAAAAAATGCAGGAAACAACTGATCGAAAAACAAAGGACTAACGTCAAAGATCAAACGAAACAAAAATAAAATGAACTCGGAAGTATACTAGTCACAAAACAAAAGACTCGAAAAGAAGAGGCATCATCGAAAAACGGTGGAAATAAACAAGAAAAAAAAAATTACGAAAAAATGCAGGAAACTGCAGCTGTTCAAAGTTCGAATAAAAGAAAAAATTAAGGATAAAAATTGGGGGAAACGGTCGAAAAACAAAAGATGATTGGCTGGTAGTTTGAGTAAAACAAATATAAAACGAACGCGGAAGTATACTTGTAAGAAAACAAAAGACGATCGATCACACACTCGAAAAAAAGAGGCAACATCGAAAAACGGAGGAAATAAACAAGAAAAAAACAAAAAAAAAACGAAAGAATACAGGAAACAAGTGATCGTAAAACAAAAGACGATAGGCTAGTAGTTTGAGTGAAACAAAAGTAAAACGAACGCGGAAGTATAGTAGTCAGAAAACAAAAGACGATCGATCACACACTCGAAAAAAAGAGGCAACATCGAAAAATGGCGGATATAAACAAAAAAAAAACAAAAAAAATTACGAAGAAATGCAGGAAATAGCTGATTGAAAAACAACTTTCATTGTTTATTTTTATTCCATTGATTTTCCTTTGTTCCTTTTGAGACGTTATTATCACAAATGACATTAATTTTTCTTCAAACAATTGTCATTTCATATAGTTTCTTCTTTTGTTTTTTTTTTGTTTTTTTTGGAGCCGATTTGTTATAGTTTTTTCTTTTGTTTTTGTTCTAGGCTATTTTTTTATAGTTTCCTCTTTTGGTTTTTTTTTTCTTTTTGTAATTGATTTGTTTCTCTTTACACCCCGCTGATCTTCTTTTCTTTTCTTGTCGATCTTCTTTGTTTTTGTTCACTATTTGCGTTTATTATGGTTTCTTCTTTTATTTTGATTGTTTTTCTTTTATTCCTTTTGACACGTTAATGTCACAAATGACATTAATTTTTCTTGATACAACTGGCATTTCATGTAGTTTCTTCTTTTGTTTGTTTCTTTTTCTGGGCGATTAAAGTTTCTTCTTTTACTTTTTTCTTTTCGTAGGCGATTTGGTTTTCTTTACACCCCGCCGATCTTGTTTTTTTTGTCGATCTTCTTTTGTTTTTTGTTCACAGCGCATTTATTTGCGCTTATTATGGTTTCTTCTTTTATTTTTTTAATTCTTCTGATACAATTGATATTTCATATAGTTTCTTCTTTTGTTTTTTTTTTCTTTTTGTAGGCGATTGTTAACGAAATTTTTTATTATTTTGCATTTTATTGTTTTTTTTTGGTTCCTTTTGAACAGTTTTTTTTGTGCTTTTTGAAAGGATTAAAATCAATCAGCTTTCATTTGTCTCTTTGCATTCCATTGTTTTTCCTTTGTTCCTGTTGACACGTGTCACAAATGACATTAATTTTTGTTGATACGATTGACATTTCATATAGTTTCTTCTTTTGTTTTTTTTTTTTTTTTGGTAGGCGATTGTTTTCTTTACACCCTGCCGATCTTCTTTTGTTTTCTTGTCGATCTTCTTTTGTTTTTTGTTCACCACCTATTTATTTGCGTTTATTATTTAACGAAATTTTGAAAATCAAAGCAAGCTTCCATTTAATGTCTTGCATTTTATTATTTTTTTTGTTCCTTTTGACACAAATTTCTCAGTTTTTTTTTGTGATTCATTTTTTGTTTTTTGTTTTTTGAAAGAATTTAAAGCAAGTTTTCATTTGTTTCTTTGCATTCCATTGTTTTTCCTTTGTTCTTTCGTTTTTGTTTTGTTTCTTTTTTTCGGTAGACGATTTGTTATAGTTTCTTCTTTTGTTATTTTATTCACTACAGTCTTTTGTTTTTTTTTTGTTTGTTTTTTTTTACTTTTTGTTCACTACATATTTATTTGCGTTTATTATGATTTATTCTTTAATTTTTTTATGAGTCTTGATTTTCGTTGTTCATCTTCAGTTAACGAAATCTTGAAAAAGTCAAATCAAGCTTTCATTTGTTTCTTTGCATTCCATTGTTTTTCTTTTGTTCTTTTTGACACGTTAATATCACAAATGACATTAATTAATTTCATATAGTTTCTTCTTTTGTTTTTTTGTTGTAGACCATTTGTTATAATTTTTTCTTTTGTTTCTTGTTCACAGAGTATTTGTTTGCGTTTATTATGATTTCTTTTTTTATTTCTTTCATTGTTCATCTTTAATTAACGAAAATTTGAAAATCAAATCAAGCTTTCATTTATTGTTTTGCATTTTATTGTTTTTTTGATACCTTTTGACACAAATGACATTTCTGTTTTTTTTTGTTTTTGAAAGGATTCATATTTTTTGTTTTTTGAAAGAATTCAAATCAAGCCTTCATTTATCCCCTTTTGACACGTTAATGTCACAAATAATTTTGTTGATACAATTGACATTTTATGTAGTTTCTTCTTTTGTTTTTTTTTTATAGGCAGTTTGTTATAGTTTCTTCTTTTGTTTTTTTGTTCTAGGCGATTTGTTATAGTCTCCTCTTTTGTTTTTTTTCTTTTTATAGTCGATTTGGTTTTCTTTACACCCCGCCGGTCTTCTTTTGTTTTTTGTTCGCGACGTATTTATCTGCGTTTGTTGTGGTTATAAGTCTTGATTTTCGTTGTTCACCTTCAGTTAACGAAATCTTGAAAATCAAATCTAGCTCTCATTTGTTTCTTTGCGTTCCGTTATTTTTCTTTTGTTCCTTTTGATAAGTTAATGTCACAAATGACATTAATTAATTTCATATAGTTTCTTCTTTTTTTTTTTTGTAGACGATTTATTGTAATTTTTTATTTTGTTTTTTGTTCGAGTATTTGCTTGCATTTATTATGGTTTCTTTTTTTATTTCTTTGTAAATCATGATTTTCGAAATTTCGTTAACCGAAGTTAACAAAATTTCGAAAATCAAGTCAAGCGTTCATTTATTCTTTGCATTTCATTGTTTTTTTTTTTTTTGTTTTGACACTGATGACATTTCTCACAGTTTTTTTTAGGAATTCATTTTTTTTTTTAAAGAAATCATTTTTTGTTTCAGTTCCGTACTTTCTCTTTCTATTTCTATTTTAAACCGTTTCTCTATTCACGATCATTGTTTTCTTCTTCTTCTTTTTTCTGTATTGTTGTTTTTTTCTTTTTTCTAATGCCTTTCTATACACTCCCACGTTTTGATTTAACCGACGATTAATTAATTAATTAATTAATTGCAGGGGTCTGACGGATGAAAGCGAAATCCTAAAATTCCTGCAGCACGGTACCTTAGTCGGCTTGCTCCCCGTGCCCCATCCGATCTTGATTCGGAAGTACCAAGCGAACGCAGGCACGACGACCTGGTTCCGAACCTACATGTGGGGAGTGATTTATTTAAGGTTTTAATTATTAAAAAAATTAATAAATCGCACGCACTAATTAACGGCTCTTTTTAGGAATGTGGACCCACCCATCTGGTACGACACGGACGTGAAACTGTTCGAGATTCAAAGAGTGTAGGCTTTAATTAAGTTCCTTTTAAATGTGCTTTCTCGATGTTATTATTATTAGTATTATTTATTTTCTCTCTCTGTTTTTTCCCTGTCATTCATAAACACGTGTTATTTAATAACACTAAAAACAAAAAGAAAAAAACAAGACTGCTTATGTGAGTTAATTTACGACATCATCCGCAGGAGTGTAGGTTTTTTTTTTTAGCTGCAGGGAAACACGTGCCATTCCAATTAAAAAAAAAAAAGTGTTTCTGCAACTAAAAAGAAAAATCTGTTACGAAAAAAAATTGTTACCATTTCAATGTGATTGTGATTTGTGTCTAATATTTATTAACCTTTTTCCTTTTGTGTAGTATTTAAAATTTATGTGCGATGACAAATTTGATTTGTCATGTTAAAAAAAGGCCTTATTTTTACAATGGCACTAATATCTTAAATGTCTGTATTTAAGCAGCTCTCTTAATCGAGAGTGTCTTATATAAATGTTGCACTTCTCTTCCCTGATTCATTTCACCCCTTAACCTCCCTCAGTTAAGAGATAGAGTAGCGTAGTGAAGGTTGCTTGCTTCTGGATTGGCTCAATTCAGGGAGCAACAACATTCACTACACTACTTGAGATGCTGCCTTATAGTGTGTTGATTAGTGAATTTGAGTCGGTTAAAAAGTTTTCGCCCCTTTTTATTAACAGTAACGTTAATAATTTTGAGCACACCTTGTTCGTTGTTGTTTCATCTTCTGTTTTGAGGTCAGAAACTTTTTAATTCGATGATAAACAAATAGTATTGCCTTTATGTTAATAATATTTATGATTAAAATATGTAAGTAATAAAAAATTTTATTAATGTATTTTTTGTACCGTTTTCTTTTTTATCGTGTCGGCTTCTTCTTGTCTATTAATACACAGTGCGTTAGTGAAGCCTGGTATTAGGAAATGTCCATTTTTTTTCGACAAACATCCTCGAACAAGTCGATTTTATTTTTCATTGTCCTCATTTTGATGTAAAAAGATCATAGGTGGCGTTGGTGAAGTAGCTGGGTTGCGTTCGTAAACTATTCCCCCGAAAGCGACTTGGGTTTAGCATCTTTCTCACTCACGGCTTTTAACATATTTTGCGTCTCGCTCGGTTATGTGGTGACGTCTTGAGTTTACATCATTTCCATGACAACGGGCGTACTTTTCACAACCCACATTTAAGTAGAGCGTAAAAAATACGCCCGTTGTCATGGAAATTATGTAAACACAAGACGTCACCACATAACCGAGCAAGACGCAAAATATGTTAAAAGCCGTGAGTGAGAAAGATGCGATTACGCGCCCAAGTCGCTCTCGGAGGTATAGTTTATGAACGCAGACCAGGCACAGATTAAAGTAATCTGTGATAATAACGGATATGACGTCATCGATGATTTTTTTGAGATTTATTTTGACGTTATTTTTTTTGTAAATATAAAGTGTATTTGAAATTTCTTGACTTGACTTTAATCGTATTAAAATTAAATAATTAAACGGGATGAAATTAATTTTTTTTTAATTGAATTGGCTTCCGGTTGGAACCGCGTCACGACTGCCTCTACTGCTGTGGTGTGCTAACTTCTCGTTAGTTTCATCGACGAACGAGAAATTGCAGCAATAGCCCTGAGGAAGTCCTTCTGCAAGGGAGAACGAAACATCTGCAATAGAACCATTCGTGACGCGGTTCCAACCGGAAGCCAATTCAATTATGGACAACGGCCGCGGAAGCCTCCAACTTAAATTTTCTTAAAGTTAAAGAAAACAGAACCAAAAGACGGTCGATTTTACATTCACAAAACAATAAAAAAAATAAATTATGACAAAATTGAGAAAATAAAATTCAAAAACTCACAATAAAAACAAAAGACAACCGACTTCACAGCACGATTTAATAGATCATTAAATAAAAAGAATAAATAAATAAAAAGAGCAAAGAAAACGTGAATCACAGAATTTCAAAAAAAGAAAAAAATACGAAGTAATAAAATTCTAAAAACAAAAGAAACAAAAGTCAATCGATTTTACAACACAGTTTAGTAGATTAATAAATTAAAAATATATATATATATGAAGGAAAAGCTACAGAACAAATAAAACAAATGAACAAAATTTTTAAAAAATATACCGGATGTTTCGTAATTGCACGATTACACGGCACTAGTTTAGGGATGCGTTTTAAATAAAACAAAAGACGATGGACTTTACAATACAATTTCATAACAAAAAAAAGTAAAAAGAACGATGGGAAAGCAAAAAAAAAAAAAAAAATTGAAATACAGAATTAAAAAAAAATGCGAACTAATAAAATTTTAAAAACAAAAGACAATTGATTTTGCAACTCAGTTTAGTAAATTAATAAATAATAAAAAAAAAAACTGGAAGGAAAAGCGACAGAACATAAAACAAATGAAATTAAAAAAAAACTATAACGATAAAACAATTGAAAAAAAAATGAAAACAAAAAGACAAAATTTAGTTAAAAAGTACAGGAACAAAAGACGGTCGATTTTGCAGATAATTCAGTACATTAATAATAAATTTTAAAACAATTTAAAGAAATGGTGACAAGATAAAGGAAATGAAATAATAAAATTTAAAAAAAATCAAATAAAACAAAAGACGATCGATTTTACAACACAATTTAATAACAATAAATTGGTAAATTAAAAAAAAAAAAGAAATTGCATGGAAAAGCGACAGAACACAAAACATATGAAAATTAAAAAAAAAAATCTGTAACAATAAGACAATTGAAAAAAATGAAAACAAAAGACACAACAAAACAGAATTCAGTTAAAGAGTACAGAAACAAAAGACGGTCGATTTTACAACACAATTTAATAACAAAAAAAAGTAAAAAGAACGATGGGAAAGCAAAGAAAAAAAAATTGAAATACAGAATATTTAAAAAATACGAACTAATAAAATTTAAGAAACGAAAGACAATTGATTTTGCAACTCAGTTCAGTAAATTAGTAAATTTAAAAAAAATCTGTAACAATAAAACAATTGAAAAAAATGAAAACAAAAGACAACAAAACAGAATTCAGTTAAAGAATGCAGGCAAAAAGAACGATGAGAAAGTAAAAAAAAAAAAATGAAATATAGAATTCGTGGTTTCTTTCTTTAAAATAAAAGTAATTAATCTTAATAATTGTTGTAAAATCGTTATTTTCTAAAAAAAAATATAAATTTTTAAGTTTTTCTAAAAGGAAACTGAAAACCCCTAAACAATTCAAAATTGTCACAAGTCATTCAACAGCGCCATCTGTTGAAACATGCCAAAACTATTGATTAATAAAAACTTTTCTGAATTATCTATAAAATCAACCGTCTTTTGTTTCTGAATTCTACTTTATTGTGTGTTTTCACTTATTTTTATTGTTTTATTGTTGTTGTATATTGTTTAAAATTTTGTTCGTTACTTTTATTCGTTCTGTCGCTTTTCTTTCCTTTTGTTTATTTTTTTAATTTATTAATCTACCGATCAATGTTGTAAATCGATTGTCTTTTGTTTTTAAAATCTTATTCCATGTTTCGTATTTTTTAAAAATTCTGTTATTTCGTTTTCTTTGCTCTCTCATGTTTTCTTTGCTCTCTCGTTTACTTCTTGCTTTGTTGGGTCTTTTGTTTTTATTTTTTTTTATTGTTATATATTTTTGATTTCTTTTCATTTGTTTTATTTGTTCTGTCGCCTTTCCTCCCAGTTTTTTTTTATTAATAATTTCAACCGAATCGATTTTTAAACTTTGATTATTGCGTATTTTTTTTTTTAATTCGATCATTTCGTTTTCTTTGCTTTGTCATCATTCTTTTCAGTTAGAAAAAAGTTTTTAATCTATTAAAATCGATTGTCTTTTGTTTTTCTTTTCTTTTTTTTTAATTGAATTATTTTAGAATTTCTATTATTTTGTTTTCTTTGTCACCATTTTTTTTTTCAAATTATTTTAATATTTATTATTAGTGTACAGAATTATCTGCAAAATCGACCGTCTTGTTTCTGTATTCCTTAATTCTGTTGTGTCTTTTGTTTTTATTATTTTTTTTAAATTGTTTTATTGTTTTAGTGCAATTACGAAACATCCGGTATATATTTTTTTAATTTTGTTCAATTGTTTTATTTGTTCCGTCACTTTTAATTCCACTTTTTTTAAATTTATTCGTTAATCGATTGTCTTTTATTTTCATAATTTTATTATTTTGTATTTTTTTTTAATTCTGTTATTTCATATTTTTTGCTTTCTCATCGTCCTTTTTATTTCTTTCATTTAAAAATATTAAATTTTGATGTTAAGATGTTAAGACGATTGTCTTTTGTTTTTATTGCTTTTGTTTAAGTTCATTCTATTACATATTTCATTTTCTTTGCTTTCTAATCGTTCTTTTTTTTAAATTTATTAATCGAGCTTAAAATCGATTGTCTTTTGTTTTATTTTTGTTATTTTGTTTTCTTTGTTTTGTCACCATTTTATTTTCCTTCAAATTGTGTTTTAAAATTTATTATTAATCTACCGAATTATCTGCAAAATCGACCGTCTTTTGTTTCTATATTCTTTAAGTGAATTCTGTATTGTTGTGTCTTTTGTTTTAATTGATTTATTGTTATAGATTTTTTTTTCTCATTTGTTTTATGTGTTTTTACAATTTTATTATTCGTATTTTTAAAAAATTCTGCATTTCAATTTTTTTCTTGCTTTCTCATCATTCTTTTTACTTTATTTTTTTTTGTTTAATTAAATTGTGTTGAAAGGTCAATTGTCGTTTGTTTTTATTATTTGTTTTTTTAATTTCATATATTTTAAAAATTCTATGTTTCATTTTCTTTGCCCTCTCATCGTTTTTCTTCCTTTAAAAAAGTCATTGTGGTATTAAATCGTGTTATAAAATCGATCGTCTTTTGTTTTATTTGATTGTCCTTGAATTTTATTATATTATTTTCTTTGTTTTGTCACCATTTTTTTTTTATTTTCAAATTGTTTTAAAATTCACCAGTTTCTGAATTATCTGCAAAATCGACAGAATTTTGTTTCTGTATTCTTTAACTGGATTCTGCTTTTTTTTCACATTTCAAGTAGCACGTTCTTAATTACTATCTTGAAAGTAATTTTTGAAAACTGCAATAAATTTTATCAACTAATTTTCCCATCAATTTTGGTACTTAGTTTTTTCTGATAAGAGTTTCAGGCCTTAGGAAACGTTTTTATAAACTAGTAAGTTTTTGTTTATGTATTATTCTTTTTTTTTCTTTATTAATATGTTCCTACCAGTTTTGTTTTTTGTTATTTAACAGGTATTTCTTTCTTTTTAAATAATTTCTTTTATTTCATCGTCGAGTATTTTTCGCTTTTAATTTTTCGACTCACTTTTCTTACTTTTTTTCATAAATGCGGCCAATTCCTCAAATCACTTTTTTCAATTTATTTTTGTGGGGGGGGAGAAATCATTAACGCATGTTCAGAAAAATCAGTATGTAATTATTTCATAATATATTTATAAAAGTATATTACAAGAAAATCTATTTTTTTTTAAATTTTAATTAAATACGTACCTATATACAATTTTTTGTGACAGCCCTGAACGAAAGAGTGGGGAGATTTTTAAGTAGAATTTTCAATTGAAAAAGAAAAAAATCGACCCTCTCTCCCCCCGCAATCGTTTCGTTCCCCGGTTGCCACTCAATAAGTGGTGATTTTCAGTTTTTCAAAAATCAGTCTTATCAACCAAACGGCGTTTAAAATAGAAAATAAAATAATCAAACACACCTATCTACATCATCATACCTAATAAATACTCTAGTGCACAAAATACTATTCCTTGCATTTTATAATTACATTTAATTTCTCTTTTCAACTGAATCAAGGACAAATTATTATTAGTTTTTAAACTCACTCAGTTCCATCCAGGCAGACGCAGAAATTAAAAAAAAACCCGAAACCAATTTGCTGCTAAAGAACAACGGACGAACGAGCACTATGAAAAAAAGTCTGTGGCAATTAAATATGTAATTTGTTATTATGAGAGTTCAGCACGGGGGGTTTTATTTCTTCTTCTTCTTCTCCTCGCTTACGCTGCGGCAGCAGATTCGAAGCAAGTCCAACAGGAGAAAACACAAAAAAAAAAAAACGAAGGACTTTAGTACACTAATAATCAGGACATTAAACCTCTTCTTTCTTGATCGATCGAAGCTGTTGGGCTTGCAGCTGAAAACAAAAAAGTAAGAGTTAATTAAGCACAAGCAAAATAGAAATAAAATAAATTAAAAACCTTCGACCACCATGTATGTACATGTGTGTGGATGTGTATCGTGTGTGTGTGTGTGTCATTGAACGTAAAAGCATCTTCTTACTGACTGGATTTGTTGAGCAATAAATGCCAATGCTTCTTCGGATAAACAAAATAAATCAATAAGTAAGATGCTCCTACACTTCATGTAACCCTTACAAAAAAAAAAAAATTCCTCAAGCAATGAAATAATTATTAGATTTCTTCCAACAAACTAAAAATCGAGTGTAAATCTAATATTTAATTCAGTGCTTCCTTCCAACATCCCCCAGAATGCAAAGACATTCCCTGTATAAACGAAGCCCACGAAACTCCCATTATTTGCTCAATATAATACAGAAGCAAGAGTAAATTAGTAAAAAAAATGAACCATCCAGAAAAGAACAAAACACCTCTGTAGAATAAAATCTGAGAATACAAACTATTTCTCTAAATACAGCTGACTCCGGTATACGACGGGCTAGTCTGGTGGTCGTCGACACCTTGCCTAGCGGGGTCGTTCTCTATACAGGTAATCACAGCAAAAAATTAGCTCGAAGAGTTAAAACACAGATGGCGTAAAGTACTCTTGCACTTCTTTACCTTTCACTGCCTTCTCCACTTTTTGTTTGTCCTTCATGATGTAGAAGGCATTGATTAGGAAGAAGACTCCGCCGAGGACTTCCACGAAGCAGGTTATGAAGAGGGCGTATTGAAGTGAGCGGAACTCAATCCAATCACTCTCATCGATAGCTCGAGAAGAAACCAACGCTGCTGCTGCGCTCTCGGTTAGGGGTCCAGTGAAAGCGGTCGGCTTGGGAGTTAAATACACAAGTAACGAATCTGACACCTGCGAAACAACTCATTTTAAAATCTGCTTTGAGACTTGGAAGGTTTCTCAGACTCACCACTCCGATTAGGTAAGGACTACCGGCATCACCCAGGGCGTGAGATACGAGTAGTTGGAAGCCTTCGGCTGTGGACCTTCTTGTAGGGAGGACAACATACTAAAAATTGATTTTATTTAAAGTTTGAAGAGTTAGCTCTGCTTAAATATTGTTAGTAGTAAGTCACACACACAACACATACGTACACAAGCTGGTTTAGTTAGGAAAAAATGTGCCCCTTGGATCTGTGTGATGCAATGTCGATTTTAAAATAAATTTTACAAGGTAACTTAAATACAAATTTATAGAAAAATGTGTGGGAAACTGTTATAAATAAATAAAAAATAGTTTGTAAATAAATCAAATAATTGTTTTGAGAATAAATTTAAATACAACTTAACATCGTGCCTTGCGGTTTTTAACAATAAAATAATTTTTTTTTGAGTAGTTAAATCCTGTCAGTTAGGCAACACACGATACACGTGAGCAAGCATTTAAGCTATCTATCCAATTACTTCTTGGTTAGTAATAAATTTAAATAATTTTAATAGTTTGGGGCGGTTGCTGTGCCCATATGTTACCTAGTTATTAACAAACGTATCATTTTTCTTCTAATTAATTAGTCACATTTAGAACTGTCTAATCTAAATACCCGTTAACAATTTTATTATTGATTTTGTAAACGAATTTGCGTTCTGCATAAATATTTTTTTAAACAAATTTGAATGTAGTTTTAATATCAATTTGATGTCAAGTTCTTAGCAATAAAATAAAATTTATTTACATTTTGAATATTTAAATTCTAATGGTTATGCAACACACAATACCCGTCAGCAAGCATTTAAGCTATCTATCAACTCACCCCCTGGTTAACAACAAATTAAGATAATTTTAATGATTTAAAACGGTAGAGGACCCCACATTTTAGTTTATTATTAACAACAAATAATTTTTAATTATTTAAAAAAATCTGGTCATATTTGCTACTTCTGGATATTAACAATTGTATCATCGATTCTCTGAACGAATATAATTGTTTTGTGTGCACGTGAAAAATATTTTGAAACAAACTTCAATGCAATTCTAATAACAATTGAACGTCGTGTTATGTGACTCTCCACAACAAAATAAAATTTATTTACGTCATGAATATTTAAATCCTGTCGGTTATGCAACACACAACACGTGTCAGCAAGCGTTTAAGCTACCTATCAGCTCACCCCCTGGTTAACAACAAGTTAAGATAATTTTAATGATTTGGAATGCTAGAGGGCCCCACATTTTAGTTTATGATAAACAACAAATAATTCCTTATTTATTTAGAAAAATTGTGGCCATAGTTACAACTATATATGGATTTTCACAATTTTATTTTAATACATAAAAATTTAGTACTGAGAAATATTCGTAGATGGCGCCACTTCAATTCTTGTAATTCGTTGAAATTTATTGCTTGAAATAAATTAACAATATATAGAAATGATTGACATGATTAGCTTATTATTAACAACAAATAGTTTTTTTAATTATTTTAAAAAAAATCTGGTCATACTAACAGCTATATGGATTTTCACAATTTTACTTCGATTTTGTGAACGAATATAATTGTTCTGTGTGCACGTGAAAAATATTTTTTAAAACAAACTTCAATGAAAATTTTATTAAATTATTTTAACGGACACTTAAAATTGGCACTACGTTTTACTATCGTTGATAGTGATAATGATAATAAAATTTTTCATTATCATTTAATTTTGTATAGGATACAAAATGCTACAATTTTTTTTCTCTACACATTCTATGTTATTTATTTCCTTTTCATTTTATTCGCGTTTATTTGTTACTTTTTTTGTTTTGTAAGACATATGTCTTTTGTTTCTCTTTGTTGACGATTGTCGTTTGTTTTTTTTTGGTTATTATACGACTGCCTTGTGTTTCGTTTTCATTTATTTATTTTATTATTGTTATTTTTTTTTCTGGTCCTAAATCGCGTTCTGCTGTTAGTAGCCGACATTACTTTTTTTATTTCATGTTATTTATTTTCCTTTTCTTCGCGCGTTCATTTGTTTTTCTTTTGTTTTGTACTTCATCGTCTTATGTTTTCTTTCTTGACGATCGTCATTTGTTTTTGTATTTGATCATAATACGACTGCCTTGGGTTTGGTTTTTATTCCCATTGTTATTTGTTTTTTTCTGGTCCTGAACTGCGTTCTACTGTTCTTAAGGTAGCCGACATTCTTTTTTTATTTCATGTTACTTATTTTCCTTTACTTCGCGCGTTCATTTGTTTTTCTTTTGTTTTGTACTTCATCGTCTTTTGTTTTTCTTTGTTGACGATCGTCATTTGTTTTTGTATTTGATCCATAATACGACTGCCTGTTTTTTTTTCATTCGCGATCACCATTTGTTTCCGGTCTCAAACAGCATTCTGCTGTTTTTAGGGTAGCCGACATTTTTTTTCTATTTTGCGTTATTTATTTTCATTGTCTTCGCACGTTCATTTGTTTTTCTTTTGTTTTGTACTTCATCGTCTTTTGTTTTTCTTTGTTGACGATCGTCATTTGTTTTTGTATTCGATCCATAATACGACTGCCTGTTTTTTTCTTTATTCGCGATTACCATTTGTTCTTTTCCGGTCTCAAATAGCATTCTGCTGTTTTTAGGGCAGCCGACATTTTTTTTTTCTATTTTGCGTTATTTATTTTCATTTTTTTCATATTTACAACTATATCTAGATTTTCACAATTTTATTATAATACATTAAAATTTAGTACTGAGAAATATCCATAGATGGCGCCACTTCAATTCGTGCAATTCGTTAAAAATTTATTGCGTGAAATAAATTAACAATACGTAGAAATGAATTGATTTTAATTTTTTTAACCAGTCTGACTAAATTAAGTACGAAATTAATTCTAATTTATGTTTAAAAATAGATGACGTTAGCGTTATTGATACAGTCTATGCTAAGCCAGCGGATTGATAAAGTACCAACACCAGCACGGATGACGTCCAATACAGGTCAGCAAACGATTAAGTTATCTATAAACTCACCCCCTGGTCAACAACAAATTAAGATAATTTTAATAATTTGGAATGGCAGAGGGGCCCACATTTTAGTTTATTATTAACAACAAATAAGATTTTAATTATTTAAAAAAATTCTGGCCATACTCACAACTATATCTGGATTTTCACAATTTTATTATCGATTTTGTGAACGAATATAGTTGTTCTGTGTGCACGTGCAAAATATTTTTTAAAACAAACTCCTATGCAATTTTAATAACAATTTAACATAATGTCATGCGACTCTTAACAACAAAATCAAATTTATTTGAATTTTGAGTATTTAAATCTTATCGGTTATGCAACACACAATACAAGTCAGCAAGCGTTTAAGCTATCCATCAACTCACCCCCTGGTTGACAACAAATTAAGATCATTTTAATGATTTGGAATGGTAGAAGTCCCCATATTTTAGTTTGTTATTAACAGCAAATAAATTTTTAATTATTTCAAAAAAAAAATATGGCCGTAATTACAACTACTTTTGGATATTCTCAATTTTATTATCGATTTTGTGAACGAATATAATTGTTTTGTGTGACACGTGAAAAATATCCTTTAAAAACAAACTTGAATGCAATTTTAATAGCAATTTAACATCACGAGCGGCTAAAAGCCCCAAACGGCTGCAAGCATTGCGCAGACGCTATAAATATTTGGCGTAGCAATTATTTTTAATTATTTCTAATTCAATTATAAAAAAAAAAACCAAAGGAAAACTCTCCAATAAAAAAAGTACGAAGTACGAAAATAAATTAAGAAAGAAAAACAAAAGAAAATCGACGTTTCCACAGCAGCGCAGCGAAGTGAAAGAAAATCAAAGCGCCTAGAAAAGACAAAAGAAAAATCTTGTTTGAAGCGTCAATCGTAACATAAAAGTCCCGAATATAGAGCGACGAACGCAAGGGAAAAGATCAACGAGAAGCAAAAGATTAAGCGATTTTTCGAGAAAAAAGTTGGCAAAAAACTGAATCGAACGAGAAATAAGGAAAACAAAAAAAAAACAAATGAAAAACGAAGTTTCTACAGCGAAATATAAGAGAATCAAGGTGCCGACGGAAAACAAAAGAAACTAACGAAATGAAAAGAACCAAATGGAAGCTTAATTTGATTTTCAAAAGCTTCGCGCCGGAAACAAACGATTTTTCATTTGTTATCTAATTGATCAATTGTTAGTTTATTTGAAAAATTTCTAAACAAAATAAAAAATTCTCTTCAATTTGCGCGTATGAATGAACCACAAATAAGACAACGGAAACAAATAAATACGAAGAAATAGATGGACGAAAGAAACAACAGAAATTAGAAAATTTTCTGGCGGAGTGTGAGTTAAACAACAAATCGCCTTTAGAAGCGTCACGTCAATTGTAATAAAAAAATTAATTCAATTATAAAAAAAAAACGAAGAAAACTCTCCAATAAACAAAAATACGAAATACGAAAATAAAAAAAGAACAAAAAAAAAACAAAAGAAAATCGACGTTTCCACAGCAGCGGAGTGGAAGAAAATCAAAAATAAAAGAAAAATCTTGTTTGAAGCGTAACATGAAAGAACCCGAAGGAAAAGGCGAACGAGAAACAAAAGATTGAACGATTTTTCGAGAAAAAAAAAAATTTAAAGACGGATGAAAAAAAAACAAAAGAAAATATAATAATTCGACAAAAAAAGGAAACTGAATAGAACGAAAAATAAGGAAAACAAAAAAAAAACAAATGAAAAACGACGTTTCTACAGCGACGTAAGAGAGAATTAAGTCGCCGACGGAAACAAAAGAAAATAATGAAGCGAAAAGAAACAAATGAAAGCTTTAATTTTTCATTTGTCATCTTACCAGCTCCCTTTATGCTTAACGAAAGTCTCTGGATCTATATTTTTAGCCGAATGAGAAGCGACGATTTTATTTTATTTTTTATTGGTCCAAACCTGCGTTTCATTGTGGTTCGTTTGTTTCAGTTCTCATTTATCGAATTAATTGTATTGCATGACGATTCTATTTGCGCAATTGATTTTTTTTCGTAAAAGAACTGTTTAAATTAAAAGAAAAAAAAAAAGAATTATGCGCAAGCCATTTTCGCAGATTAATTTTTTTCACGCGCATTATTTTTTATTAATTTCAGTTAGTTTGTTTACCCCATTTTTTTTTTTACTAAATATTGAAGTCATCTGAATTTTTTTTGTTTTTAAAGTAGTCGTTTTTATTTGAAAAAACCATCAACACTCATTTCTCTTTTAATTCTAAGTACATATTTTTGAAAATGCTTTCACATAGACAAAAAAATATAATTTGTGTTCCATTTTTTTTTTATTTTGAACAAATACCCATTTTTAAGAGCCCTCCCGTTAGGCGATTTAAAAAAGTGACGAAGAAAATTCTGGCTTATTTTTCCGAATCCTTTTCATTTGTTTCTCTTTTTTTTTTCGTCGAATTTTGAATCAATATTTCTGAGGAGAAAAAAGAAAAACAAAAAACAACTGACAAATGTTTGTTTCGAGACTACCTTCGTTTCAAAAGCGAACTTCATTTGTTTGTTTTTCCTTTTGAAATTCTGAAACGAATGAAATTCCTTTGGTACAGAATCGATCTTCATTTGTTTCTCTTTTTTTTATTTCTAAGCACATATGTATTTTTGAGAAAAGACGTTTTTTTGTTCCATTTTTTTTTTTAATTTTGAACAAATACCTACTTTTAAGAGTCCTTATGTTAGGTAATTTTGAAAAAAAAAAAAAAATTGAGAAAGAAGAGAAAACGATTTTCATTTGTTTCTCTTTTTTTTGTTGAATTTTGAATCAATATTTGTGAGGAAACAATTGACTGATAAAAAAAAAAGAACAGCTGACAAGTTTTTGTTTCGAGACCAACTCCCATTCCAAAAGCAATCTTCATTTGTTTATCTTTTTTTTAAATTATAAGACAAATGAACTCTTTGATATAGAAGAAGAAACTTGGCTAACTTTTGATTTTCCCGAACCGTTGACCGTTCCAAAACCAGTTTTCATTCGTTTCTCTTTTTTTTTAATTCCAAGCACGTATTTTGAGAATTCTTTCTTTTTTTGTTCCATTTTTTTTTTAATTTTAAACAAGTATTTTTAAGACTCCGTTAGGCGATTTAAAAAAAAATTCTGGTTTATTTTTCCGATTCTTTGTCGTTCTGAACCAACATTTCTGAGAAAAAGAAAACGATTGACAGACAAAAGAAGGAACAACTGCCAAATTTTTATATTTCGAAACTCACCTCCATTTCAAAACTAATTTTCATTTGTTTTTTCCTTGTTCAATTTGGAAAAGACACTTCTGAGAATCCTTTGGATTCACTTGGTCTCGAAAGAAACAATTGACAGACACAAAAGAAATAATTATTTTTCAAGAACATCTCCATTTCAAAAGTGACCTTCATTTGTTTCATTTTTTTTTGTTTTATTCAAAGAAATACTTTTGACGGTCCTCTGATATTGTAGGGCCAGAGAGGAGATGACCTTGAATGCAAACAAAATTATCAAAACAGTGCTTGTTGATTTCTTTTATTTTTCGAGACCATTTCCGTTCCAAAAACGATTTCCGTTTGTTTTTTTTTTTTTTTGCAATTTCCAACAGGCGTTTGATTTCAAGGACACATTTTTAACAGTCGTTTCATTTTGCGTGTCACACAAGAATTTTTTATTTCTCCATACCAAAATCGATCTTCATTTGTTTTTTTTTTTTTTAATTTATGAGCGAACGTTTTCGTTTCAACCCAAAAATAAAACGCCGTAAGTTCCATAGATGGCACTGATAACAAACAACTCGCGGACATTTATGCATGAATTAAACAAGAGAGCGCTGTAACGAATGTTTGAAAACCAAGACGTATCTTGCCTTCGTCGAAGAATCCGAAGTCAATTTACTTAATACTCGCTAGATGACGCTGGAAACAAATGAAGAACGCAACAGTAGGGCAAATTTCCATTGAATTCAACAACAAACGACAAGCATCAAGGACAACTTTCGATTTTTCCCATAAAATATAGATGGCGCTGATTGTAAGTCATGCGAATCGCGCCTGCACATTGTTCGCAACCGTCTGGAGGCTGTAGCTGCTCGTTCTAACATTGTGTAAGGCGGGTGTTAATAAAATAAAATTTATTTACATTTTGCGTACATTATGCAACACACAATAGATACAAGCAAACTTAAGATGGATTCTTGTCTGGTGAAATTTTGTAATGGACACTGAAAAATGGCACAACGTTTCACTATCGTTTGATAGCTTCGTCAGGAGTGAAAATAAATAAACGAGTTGCGAAGTAAAAAAGTAAATAAAGTTGTTAAAGGAAACTAAAATTGTAAAACGAACATTTTTTTTTGTTTGTTTTAAATTAATATTAAAATTGACACATCTATATCCTACTTAACGAATCTAGAAAACTACGAAATATGTTATTTCTTTTAATTATTTAGAAGTATTATTAAATATTCACGATTTTATTGGCTTTTAAAGCAAACGTAAATGTAACTGTATGACATACGAAGATTATTTTTTAAACAAAATTGGGTAGAATTTTAACATGCGGCTCTTAAAGTCTGTCGATTATGCAACACACAATACATATCAGCAAGCGTTCAAGCTGTCTGTTCACTCATCGGGGTTAATAACGGATTAAATAAGAAAATAATTTTGTTATAATTTGGCATAGTTGCTGTGCCTCTCCATTATCATGTTATTAACAATGCTTCATCTTAATTTTTTTTTAAATTAATTTAAGAATTTTATTCACGTTTGGCTACAATCGCGCATTTAAAATCCTGTCGGTTATGCAACACACAATACACAGGTGCAGCGCTTTAAACTACCTGCTCCTTCGTTTATTGTTTATCAATAAGTCAACAAGTCGAGGCGAAATGAGTTAATTTTATGAAGCAAATTACGTTGTTTCTAACATTAAACGAAATTTTGATTTTTTCTTTAAATTTTATATATAAACTGGGTCTTCAAAAGATTTACTGTGTTGATCTTTTCTGAGTTAGTTAAACAGAGACCACACAATCCAAACAATAAAAATAATGCCAGGATTTGTCTGGTGATTCCGTTCTTGACTAAAAAATTCTAAAAAAGTTCCCTATCATTGAAGGGCACCCGTCTTTACACACCTGTTATAAAGACGGTGATTGGGGATCCCCTAGTATTTTGTCTGTCACTGAATGGTTTTGCTGAAGGCATTTTCCAAATTCCCCAAACTTCCGAGGACACTTTTCTTTTAATTTTTGGAATGTTTTATAAAACTCGGAAAAGATCTAAGGCAGTGAATTTCTTTTAATGAAACCCTGTTGCTTATGCAACACACAATACACGTTTGTGAAATTTCTTGGACGTGAAGAAGAAAAAAGAAAACTTTGGCACAGCAACTTGCTTATATATATTTTTTTTAAATAATAATCTGACCGTCTTGTTTCAGTTTGTCATTTCGTTTACATCACAACGCATTATTTTGGGCAATTCTACGGTGGGAAAGCACACGTAAGGCTGAAGCATAAAGTTCTTGTATGTACAGGCAGTTCACATTTTACACGTGTTTAATTGAAAAAATTAACCACACCTACAGATAAGTCAAATACATAAATTCGAATGAAATGTTGTTTACTTTTTATTTTTTTAATTTAATGTGAAGGGGGGTTCTTGTTTATTTAAAAAGAAACAAAAGGTAGGTTAAAATAGAAGAGTCGATTTACTCTGAACACTTCAAGCATACTTTATTCTCAATCAGAATTTTTTTTTAATCCAAAACCCTTATATAGGGTTTTACTAAACAGTACCCATTTTTAGTATTGCAGGGACATATACGGGGTACTGAAAAAATTACGAAACACCGCCATTGTGCACTATTCAGGGACACCTCTGAGCAAGGGAAAAATTAAAAAAAAAATCATTTTTATGATGATTTTTGTGCAAAACATGAAAAAAGAGCAAATACAAAAATATTATTTATTGATTTTAATTATGTCTTTCACTACAAAAATTATTGAAATATTCAGAATTGGTAAGTAATAGAAAAATCAGAGGTGTCCCTGAATAGTGCAGAATGGCGCTCTTTTGTCATTTTTTAAGCGCCCTGTATGTGTATGTGGACGATTGACAGTGGCTCGAATTCAAATTGTTTTGGAGACCTCTATTACATTTCGAAAATTAAATTCAAATATAACTTTTTACTTGTAATTACAAAACCTTTATACAGGGTATTACTAAACTTTTGTCATTTGTCAACAATGCAGATATGTAAATGAAAAACTGGTGAACACATTGGCGTGTCATTGATCATAATAAAAACATAACATTGAGGCGTTTAATAAATCTGATTACGTTTTGCATAAATCTATTTACGTTTCTGTATAACGTCAAACTCTTGTCACATTTTTAATTATTAAGGATAGCCTAATTTATGGCCAACAAGTTTATTTTGATGTAGGTAAGTTAGTATGGTCAAAATTGATTAAATAACAAAAACATTCGACGTTACAGTCTTAGTTCAGCGAAACTAAAACCGATTCCAGCGCCATCTACAGTAATTATTTGTAAGAATTGATATGTTAGCCGAGTACTCAACGACGACTCAAGTTCGGTAAAACCCTGTATAGACATACTTTGTTGTACCAGCTGATTTTTGATTTTTTTATCAACTCCTGCCATGAAACTTGGACAGCATGTCTGAGCTTAGGTGAAAAGCAAGTCATTGCACTCCTTGCACGGTTAAGCTAAGGTATGTCGTCCAAATTCCATGGCAAGAGTTGATAAAAAAAAATCACTCGGTATTTATAATTCACAACAATTCTTATTGGATTTCCTAATTATTTTTTTAATGAAAAATTTGATTTTATTAATTTTAACAAATGAATAACACAAACCGATTCTAGCGCCATCTACATGGGTTCGTTACAATGATAGTTGCTCAATTTACAATGATAACTATTCAATTTTTTTGTATTTACTTAATACCGGGTGATTTTTAAAATTTCTTATCATCTCTTGCCATGGAACTGGGACGGCATGTCTTAGCTTTACTGTAAAACAGCATCGAGGCGTACGGTGACGTACTTTCATCTATGACATGCTGTCTAGATTTTATGGGAAGAATTGATTAAAAAAAAATTTTAATCAGAGGTTTCAATAAATGTCTCAAGTTAGGTTAAACCCTGTATATAAACATTTTGTTGCATTCATTGTTGAAAACAATTTTTCTCCATATTTTCAATTTCTTAATAATATATTTTCTTAGAAAAATATTAGGTTTTTAAGTAATAAATAAATGGCATTTAAACAGATCCCAGCGCCATCCTTACGGGTATCTTTAACAAAGATAAATTAATCAGTTTTTTTTGTTCAGTATTCTAATTATTATTTGTTTAGTATTATTATTATTACCAGCGGTTTTAATAAATGACTCATATACTCCAATACCCTGTATAAGAGTACATTATTTTAAATTAATTAATTCCGTGAGTTTATTACGTTTGGCCAATCGATTTCTCCTTATTTTATTCATTATTACCATCAAGTTCGATAAAACCCTGTATAAGCATACTTTACTGTACGCATTATTCCTGACAATTTTTATTTGTAGTTAAATTACTTAATTATTGTTATTGATTTAGTTTACGCCGATCTTTTTTTTGTTTAATTTACTTCAATATTAGTATCAGCGGTTTTAAGTACGGAAATACCCTGTATAGGCCATACATGACTGTAAGGTGCGTTCAAAAAAATCCCTTATCAAGAAGGCTTTTATTTTATGACGACACGTCGTAGCTTAGTACGCTGGTTGAAACTTTGAACTACTGCGTGCTATCAACAGCCTCAACTGTTTACATCTTCAAGGTATTTGCAATAAAATTAATGTTTTATTTCATTAATTCTGTTTTATTATCCATTTTGTAGAAAATCGTAATTAAATGTAAATAAAAAGTTAGGTTATGTTTATAATCGTATAGTTACGACGTGACTTTGCAAAATTTGCATTTGACATAAGCCTACTTGATAACGGTTTTTGTTGAACGCACTTTATTATTGTTCATAACAATTTTTTTTTAAATATTTTAAATTTTATGTACTTATTTACCTAGGAAAATATTTTATTTTATTAAATTACACTCATTTGATCTTATAAATAAATGAAAGTAATACCGTTTTCAGCGCCATCTACACGCAATTTTTATGACAACGATAACTACTTAATTTCTTTCACATTTGTTTTACTATTATCAGTTTCAATAAATGACCCAAGTACGGTAACACTCTGTATAAGCACATTTCATAGTATTCATTTTTTATTAAAATTTTTAATAGTTAATTTATTAGTTTTCTTATTTTCTTCTTTATTATCATCAGCGATTTCAGTAAACGATTCAAGTTCGGTAAAACCTTATATAAGGTATGATTCATGACAATTATTATTTATAGTTTAATTACGTCATTATTGTTACATTTAGTCTTGAAATGATTTAGTTTAGGCCGACCTTCTCTTTTTTTGCAGTTACTTCAGTATTATTACCTGCGGTTTTAAGTTCGGCAAAACCCTGTATAAGCACACATAATTGTATTTATTGTTCATAACAATTTTTTAAAAATATTTTTAATTTTTAAGTTATGTACTATTTTCTTAGGAAAATATTTGATTCTATTAAATTACACTGATTTGATGCCAATAAATATATCAAACTAAAACCGATTCCAGCGCCATCTACACGCATTTTTTAATAACAATGATACGTTCTCAATTTTTTTTCGTATTTCGTCATTATCATCAGTTAAACTAAATGACCCAAGTACGGTAATACCCTGTAGCGTATTCATTACCTACAATATTTTTTTACTCAAATGTGTAAAAATTAATTTATTAGTTTTGGCCAAGCATTTTCTTTCTCTTTTTTTGTTCATTATTATTATCGGCGATTTCAGTCAACGACTCAAGTTCGATAAAACCCTGTATAAGCACATTTATTATTCGAAACAATTTTTTTGAGATTTTTTAAGTATTTATTTTTTAGGAAAACATCTGATTTCATAAACAAGGCCAAGTCCGAAAGAAATAAAATAAAAACGCTTTTCTTGTCCGTAACTCAAAAACGTTGGATTTTTTTTGCAATGATATAAGATCCAAAATTTTTGCAACTTCGTCCTATTCTAACCACCCTTTCACCCCTTTAAATAAATGAGGACCCCAAATACACATTTCTAACGTGAAACATCCTGCACTGTAATTTCTTGGGGGATTACCCTATATTAAAATTTTGTCAGGCGTTACGTTACGAAGGAAGAACAACACATATTACCAGTTATATTAAAGAAAGACATCCAATAGAAAGAACCGCAACCAATAGATGGCGTGATCAAGCTTTTATTATTACTACAAATTTTGTTAATCATGCTGTGATTTCTCGAGACAGGGGCAAGCATAGAACATAAATTTGGGACAACCATATAGAGACCCGTGCGTACATACAGAGGGTACCAAACCAAAGGCTTTCACATATATTGTTTTGTTTTGTTTCTTACCAATAAAATATCACAGACAATAGCCCAGTTCAAATTGAGCGCGACTTGGCCGAAAAACATGAGCGTGTAACAGAGCACCGAATTGGACGTGCTGGCGTACGTGGCGGCGAGCAGGAGCGGACAGGATACAAACAATCCACCTGCACATATCAGCGGATCTGCCTTGGGGAAGATCCTACCTAATTTCTGACTTAAAACGCACCCCAAGGCCAGACCCACTATGCCCGCCAACATGGTCACTGCCCCGAATATAAACGACAAACTGAAACAAGACGAGAAAATCTAGATCAGTGCAACTGCCACATCGCTACGTCTCTTAAAAACAAGAAAAAAAAAAGAGGCACGTTAAGAAATTTGATTGTTCGCAGTCATAAAGGAAAGAGAATGGATTTGGTGGTGCTGCTGTTGCTTTTACTGATGGTAGGAATGTAGCAGTTTCCACATCATCATCATCATCGTCAAATTCTCTTGTTCTCTTACCAGTAATATGTCTGCGACAATGGACCACGACAGATTGAGGAAGAACTCCCCGAAAAACACGAACACGTAACACCATGCAGCACTGGAAGAGACTGTGACCAGTGCCAGAAAAATCATGGGCGCCGATAACAGCATTCCAAAGCCGCAGACGTTGGGATCAACGCGGGGGAATAAATGACGGAGCTTTTGCGCTAGCATGCTGCCCGCGGGCACACCCAGGAGCCCCGAAATCATTGCAATTATACCGAACTTATACGAAACGCTAGAACGAACAGGTTGTCTTGAGTAAACACCAGGAAGGCCGCTAGAAAATTCGATTATACTCACTCGCTGAGTCGGACGTCAGCGTTTCCCGGTTGCAGTCTTATTCCCATGTAGATGAAATTTGGCCCCCACCAGGCCAGGGCTCCGGCCACGAAGGAGACACACGTGAAGCCTGCGGTCGAAAATATGAAACTCCGACTAAAAAAAGAAATACAATTGTAATTATTCACATTTCTCCAATTACTCTCCACTTTAGTCAAGAGATGGCGGTATTTATCTACAGCGAAATCAAAAATAATCTGGGGCTTGCTTGGTTCAAACGTTTAATCAGCGACCGAGTCTTCTAAAATCAAAGAGACATTAGTTTAGTTCCTCCAGAAAACCTACTCGTAAAGTGAAGAATAAAAGAAAACATAGAATCAAAGTTGGAGGGCCTACAAATAGATGGCGTCACTACTGCAACCCAAAAAAAGTTTTACTACGAGCGCCAAAAAGGGTTTGTAAAAGGTTTTAAGTCCGTTGTAAATCGTTCTTCTCTATTAGGAGCAAAAGAAAAGCCAAGAAGTTCCTACTTTAGCCAAGAGGTGGCGTTCTAAATCTGTAGTGCAATCAAAAATAATCTGCGACTTGTTTGCCTCAAATGTCTAAACAGTCTTGAGTGAAGAATAAAAAAGTAAACAATCCAAAAAAAAGTAAGCAAATCAAAAAGAAATGCTCTGCAACAGATGGCGCCACTCGGTACCCTTTCTACTGCAAGCAAGAGGGTCTGTGAAAACTTCGAAATTTAATTCACTTTGTAATTTTACATTTTACTGTAGGTGTAATTCGTAAAACAAATTTCGAGAAAAAAAAATGCTAAGGAATCTCTCCTTTAGTCAAGAGATGCCGCGCGCGCTCTATATATATATATATACCGCGCAACCAAAAATAATCTTGTTTCAAATGTTTTAGTGAAGCGGAATTATCTAAGATTAACAAACAGATGCTAGTTTAGTTGCAAAATCTTTTCTTAAAAGCAATCCTAGAGTGAAGAGGAAAAAATAAAATCTAAATTCTAAATTGAATACTCTGCAACAGATGGCGCCACTATTAATTTTTTGTTCTGCAAGCAAAAAGTACTTTTAGGTTCAATTCACTTTGTAATTTCACTTTAAGTTAAATTCAGTTTTCGATTTCATATTTTACAAGAACTGTAATTGTAGTTCGTAAATTAAAAAAAAAAACGCTAAAAAGATCTCTACTTTAGCCAAGAGATGGCACGCGCGCGTTCTATATCTACCACAGAATCAAGTGTTTCACTGAAACTAGAATTAACTAAGATTAACAAACAAAATCTTTTTTAAAATCTATCCTAGAGTGAAGAAAAAAAAACAAATCTAAATAGAAAACTCCGCAACAGATGGCGCCACAATTATTTTGTTTACTGCAAGCAAAAAGACCCGTGAAAATTTTTCTCAATTTTTTTCAATTCACCTTGTAATTTTACATTTTACAACTGTAATTGTAAACCGTAAAATTAAAAAAAAATATTAAGGAATCCCTATTTTAGCCAAGAGATGGCGCGCGCGCTCTATACCTGCGGCGCAATCAAAAATAATCCGTGGCTTGCTTTCTTCAAATATTTCAATGAAACTGGATTATCTAAGATGAACAAGCAGACACTAGTTTAGTCTCAAAATCTTTTCTTAATCGTAGAGTGAAGAAAATATAACGAAAATTGAATGCTCTCCAACAGATGGCGCCACTACTATTATTTTTTTTGCTAGAAAAAAGTGCCTGCGAAAACTTTTAAGTGAAATTCAGTTTTTGATTTTACATTTTGCAGGAACTATAATTGTAATTCGTATATGAATTAAAAAAAAACCCTAAGGAGTCTCTACTTTAGCCAAGAGATGGCGCGCGTTATATATGATAACTACCGCACGATCAAAAATAATCTGTGACTTGCTTGCTTCAAATATCTAGAGTCTGGAATGATGAATAAAAATGTAAACAAAATCAAAACTGAATGCTCTGTAAGAGATGGCGCCACTATTATTATAATATTTTACGGCAAGCAAAAAGGGCCTGTGAGAACTTTTAAATTAAGGAACAGCAAGCGTGATTCGTAAAAGAAATTTGAAAAATAAAAATGCTAAGGAATCCCTACTATAGCCAAGAGATGGCGTGCGCTCTATATTTACAGCGGAATCAAACATAATCTTGCTTCAAATGTTTCAGTGAAACTGAATTATCTGAGATTAACAAACAGGATCTTTTTAAAAATCAATCCTAGAGTGAAGGAAAAAAAAACAGTTGAAAAATCTGCAACAGATGGCGCCACTATTATTTTTTTTTACTGCAAGCGAAAAGGGCCTGTGAGAACTTTTAAAACTTCAATTCAATTTGTAATTATATGTTACAGGAACTGCAAGTGTGATTCGTAAAACAAATTTCAAAAACAAAAATGCTAAGGAATCTCTACTTTAGCCAAGAGATGGCGTGCGCTCTATATATCTACAGCGGACTCAAACATGGTCTTGTTTCAAATGTTTCAGTGAGATCAACAAACAGGATCTTTTTAACAATCAATCCTAGAGTGAAGGAAAACAAAACAGTTCTAAATTGAAAACTCTGCAACAGATGGCGCCACTATTATTTTTTTTACTGCAAGCAAAAAGGATCCGTGAAAACTTACGAGTTCAATTCGGTTTGTAATTTTACATTTTACAGGAACAACTAATTGTAAATCGTAAAACAAATTTTAAAAATATGCCAAGGAATTCCTATTTCAGCCAAGAGATGGCGCGCAGGCGTTCTATAACTATGTATAGCGGAATCAAAGATAATGTGTGACTTGCTTCAATGAAACTGAATTACCATCTAAGATTAACAAACAGACACAAGTGTAGTGTCGAAATCTTTTAAAATCAATCCCAGAGTGAATAAAATATAATGAAAATTGATTAGTCTTCAACAGATGGCGCCACCGTTAACGATTTTCTTTACAGTAAGCAAAAAGAGCCTTTTAAGTTAAATTCAATTTGCAATTTTACATTCTACAGGAATTGTAAATGTAATTCGTAAAACAAATTTTTAAAAATCCTAAGGAATCTCTATTTTAGCCTAGAGATGGCGCGCGCAATCAAAAACAATTGTGACTTACTTGTTTGCTTCAATCAAATGTCTATAGTCTAGACAAGAGTGAAGAATTAAAAAAGTAAACGAAATAAAAATTGAATGCTCTGCAATAGATAGCACCACTATTTTTTTACAGCACGCATTACGGACCTGAGAAAACTTTTAAGTTCAATTAAGTTTGTAATTTAACATTTTATTAGGAACTGTAATCGTAATTCATAAAAAAAATGTCAAGGAATGCCTACTTCAGCCAAGAGATGGCGCGCGAGTTCTATATCTAATGAGAAATCAAAAATAACTTGTGGCTGCCTACTTCAAATGTTTCAATGAAACTGAATTATAATCTAAGATTAACGAGCAAGTCTCAAAATCTTTTAAAATCAATCCTAGAGCGAAGAAAATTGAATGCTCTGCTACAGATGGCGCTACAATTCTTTTTATTAGTATTGTTTCAATCGAGTCTAATCACAAGGAATACATTTTTGCCAAAAATCGACTATTTAATTAAAATTTGAACACATGTCTTCAAAGGCACTGATAACAAATAATCAATAGACTCACAATGCCATCTAATGTCCTTAAACTACATTTTTTTTTGAGAACATAGTACTCTACAAATTGCTAAATCGATTATAGACCTTCACTGGTAACTGCGCCATCTATCGAGTAAGAAGTGAACTCCTAAATTTGGGACTTTTACGAATTGTGATTTAATCTTGCAGCGATTGCTGATAGTAAAGAGCGACTGCGCCATCTACCGGAGAAGCTGCGAATCATCACAAAGATTGCGCCATCTACCGAACAAGAAGTAAATCGTTTTATTAACTTTATTACTTTTTTTACTGTATTGCAACTTTTATTGCAACAAAAAATTGCCATAAAATGATAATAATAATTCTTAAGTTGGCAAACAATACTTATTTTAAATTATGCGTATGCATATCGGCAGATTTCAAATCAAAACAAAAATAAAACGTCAAAATGAGCGAAGCTCTCACTTTTATTCTGATTTTCATTTATTTTACTTCAAGTACGTCAAATGATTTGACCATGGTTGCCACTTCGTATTAAAAAAAGTAACACTTTAGCTTGTGACATCTCGCGGCCGATTTTTGACCTAAAATTGCAAACAAAACAACTTGCAGCAAGTGTCTATAAAAAAAGTAATTTAAATTTATTTCAGTATATGACAGTTTTTTTTTAACACACTGTTTATAGTAAGTACCACCTAAAAAAATCTTTCAAGTTTGACGTTTTGTTTGAGGTTAAATTGTTTTTAATTCAGACATTTTTGGTACTTTTTGGTCGTAATGCTTACTTTGAACAAAGATCTTTCAGATCTTCCTTCCAAGCCGTTGTCGTCAAATGACCGCTGCCTTCACTCTGCCCCCTTTCGGGATCTTTAAGAACGAATATTATCAGAAGCACGGCCGCAAGGCCCAAAGCGGGGGTCACCCGGAGCGCCCAATGCCACGAACCCATCGCGGCGGCAGTCTCAGAACCAACGATATAACCTAGGCCACTGAAACAAAGACAACAGAAATTAGAGAACAAAAAAATTTGTAAACCAGAGCCAGATAAGACAATATCGGTGAGTTTAGTCGTTTTAGGTTTCTTGTTACGATTTGCTCGTTCGAATTTTATTGGATCGTCCGGTATATTTGCTACATAATTTTTTTTGTTATTTGATTTCTTTCTAAATTCTAGAGCGTTGTGTTGTAAAAGTAATTGTTTTTATTTTTTTCTTTATTATTTTTTGTAATTTGATTATTTTTTATTATATTATTTCGTTTTCTTTGTCTTGTCACAATTCTTTTCAAATCGCTTTTTTGAATTTATTAAATCTATTAAGTTACAAAATCGATTATCTTTTGTTTTGAATATTTTTGAATTTTTATTATTTCGTTTATTTTGTTTAGTCGCTATTCTTTTCAAATTGTTTTTTTTATTCACCAATCTATTAAATTTTATTGCAAAAACGATTGTCTTTTGTTTTCTTTATTTTTTTTAATTTGTTTATTTTTCAATTTTTATTATTTCGTTTTCTTTGTCTTGTGTCACAATTCTTTTCAAATCGCTTTTTTGAATTTATTAATCTATTAAGTTGTAAAATCGATTGTCTTTTGTTTTTATGATTTTTGTTTGTTTTGTCACCGCTCTTCTCAAATTGTTGTTTTTTTTAAAATTTATTAATCTATTGCACTGTATTGTAAAATCGATTGTCTTTTGTTTTTATTATTATTTTTTTTAAGTTGATGATTTTTCAATTTCGTTTTCTTTGTTTTGACACCCTTATTTGCAAATTGTTTTTTTTTCTTCAATGTATTACTCCATTGTGTTGTAAAATCCATTGTCTGTTGTTTTCATTTTTTTTTAAATTTGATTATTTTTGAATTTTTATTTTTTTCTTTGTTTTAACACTATTCTTTTCAAATTGTTTTTTTTTAAATTTTATTAATTTATTAAATTGTATTGTATTGTAAAAACGATTGTCTTTTATTTTCTTTATTATTACTTTTTAATTTGATTATTTTTCAATTTTTATTATTTTGGTTTTCTTTGTTTTGTCATAATTCCTATCAAATTGTATTTTTGTATCTATGAATCTATTCAACTGTAAAATTGATTGTCTTTTGTTTTTATTATTTTTGTTTGTTTTATCATCGTTCTTTTCAAAAAAATTTTTTTTTTATTTATTAATCTACTGCGTCCTAAAAACGATTATCTTTTGTTTTTATTTTTTTTTTTTAATTTGATTAATTCTTACTTTTTATAATTTTTCTTTGTTTTAACACCATTCTTTTCAAATGTTTTTCTTTATTGTATTAATCTATTAAAATTGTGTTCTTCTTTATCAACAAAATGAGCAACCAATTACGTTTGCAAAAATGCCCGTTTTAGCAAATTTTAGAAGCAGACAATGAAGAAAAAATGATCAATGACAATCCATTGCTGTCCCCCCCCCCTTTTTTAAACGAAAAAAACTCTTTGTATCATAGACCGTGTTTTGTTTCTTTTTCATTTCTTTTTAGAGGTAGGAAACGCAATTTGTAAGACAATTGTGTGCATTATTTTTTTTTTCTAAACAAAATCGATAGGAAATAGAATGTCTTTTATTTTCGCTCTTAATTTATTTTTAACGGACATATGAACCTCAGTATTAAAAAAACGTTAAAATTGCAAAAGAAAACTAGCGGTTTTCTCAAACATATAAACAAAAGACGATCGACTGCTTGACAAAACAAAAAGTGGTCGACGATTTCAATATACTGGACGTCTCGAATCCTATGTCTTTAATTAAAACCACTGCAAAACTGCAAAATGTTATGTTTATGTTCATAAATGTTTATTAAAAATATTGTTAAATATTAATTAAATCCAAGAAACGAGTGGCTCAATTAATTTTCGTGATGAAAATTTGAGTCTGATTTAAAATAATTCGGAATTTTCACAAACGTTTACCTACATTCGCCTTGGCGGTTTATTGGTAACAATTGCACTGTCATAAAATAAAATTCAGCTGGCTCAGTTTCGTTCCTCGTACTTTATTGTTTGTTTTTGTTATTACTATCATGCTGTCATAAATTCACTGATGCTTACATTAGGGAGGGGGTTAGAATGAAAGACAAAGTGCTGAATTTTTGAGTAAATTCAGTCCGAGTGAGTACTTAATAGTTATTTGTTGTACAAGACGGTAAAATTGATTTTTATCAATGAGTGAAACGTTTAATTAATTTTCACGAGTCGATAATAATTACTCCCTTATAACACAAATTACAACCAGTCGGATCGGCCGTATTAAATATTATTCATGGCGAAAGATAAGTTGAAATAAACACGCGATAAACTAGGTGTAAGTAAATACAGCGCGTTGGGAAGTGTCACGTAAAGCTATTTGATAGCGCAAAGTTCATCAACTCATACACGATCAGTTGCAAAAAAAATAAAATAAAAGGGACGCATGTATTTACGTACGTACCTCCCTACGGGAATGGCGAAGTAGAAGAGCGCCAGCATCTTCGAGCGGACGTCTTTGACGAAGAGATCGCTGATGATGGTTGGGGCGATCGTCGAGTAACTTGCTTCGCCGATTCCAACCAGCGCACGGAAGATGATGAACGTACCAAAAGTCTAGAATAGTAAAAAAAAAGAAAAGAAAATCGTTTCTAGTACCTTGTTAATCGCCAACTTACGGTCATAAAGGATCCCGCAAGCGTCGTGATGCTCCAAAGCGCGACGCCGAAGGCCATAATAGCTTTTCTGCTGTAGCGATCGCCCAAGTAACCAAAAAGAGGGGCGAACACCATGTAGCTGATGATGAAGCTCGTCTGCAGAAGACCCCCCATGTCGTTGCTTATTTCGAAGTAATCCTGTATGTCTTTTAGAATCCCTGAAATGATTTAATTACATTGTAGAAATTAATCTCTTTGTAATAAAAGCTGGAGATTTCATTGCAAATAATCAAAAAACGATTGAAATAGTAGTTATGGAACCAGGGTTGCTAGATCAATTTTGGCGACGAGTTCACGCCCCAAGCATTTTATTAATCAATTAATGAATAATAAATTCATACCCGGACAGCTAGAGAAAAAAAGTGTGATGAGATATGGACAGGTTATTACAAGTGAGAGACACAGCTTAATAAATAATCCTCCGAAATTGTGAGAAAAGAGATAAGAATCATGAGGCCATGAGTTTGAATTGAAATCGTACAATCTGGTATTCCTGTCTACGTATAACACTGTGAGATCAAAGAAAAAATGATTTAGGAAAGCAGGCTTCAGAGTTGGCAGCATTGTTACCATTGGCACATGATGAAAACTAGGTTATGTTGTACTACATAACATTTTGCAATAAATGATAAGAGGCGCCATCTCTTATCAAATTGTATTGTCAATTTTGGACGAAAAACGTATTGAATTTTGAGGTTAACGTTCCCAGCTTTGTATTTGCTGATTAAAACCAACAAAAACAAAGTGCCTGTTTTTATAATAAAAACAAACGACAAAACTCTCAAATGTCAAAGTACTGTCAACGCCTACACTGCTAATACAACTAGTGACACCTAAGGGCAAGAAGCAGAAATCCCTCACGCGTTACCAAAAAGTCCCTGAAATTTATTTATGGATTCAAGAATAAATTTAGATAAAAACCTAAAAAAATCATTATTTAACGAAAACTGTTTGGAAGGTGACAAAACAAATGAACAAAGTTAAAAAAAAAAAATCTTAAGATTAAAAAAATAAATTAAAACAAAAGATAATCGATTTTACAACTAATTTGAGAGAGTAAATTAAAAAAAAATAATAATAAAACGATGGGAAAGCAAAGAAAATGAAATTAAAAAGAAACAATATACTTAAACAAAAGACAATCAATTTTACAACAAATTCAGCACAATAATAAATTTTAACGAAAACTGTTTGGTGGGTGACTAAACAAATTTTAAAAAAATCTTAAGATTAAAAAAATAAATAAAAACAAAAGACAATCGATTTTTCAACGAATTTGAGACTAAAATTTAAAAAAATATATAAACAAGAGACAATCGTTTTTACAACAAATTCAGTAGAATATTAAATTTTTAACGAAAACTGTTTGGAAGGTGACAAAACAAATGAACAAAATTTAAAAAAAAATCTTAAGATAAAAAAATAAATAAAAACAAAAGACAATCGATTTCACAACTAATTTGAGAGAGTAAATTTAAAAAAAATAATAATAATACGATGGGAAAGCAAAGAAAATGAAATTAAAAAAAAAAACAATATAAACAAAAGACAATCGATTTCACAACAAATTCAGTAGAATAAAAATTTTAACGAAAACTATTTGGTGGGTGACAAAACAAATGAACTAAATTAAAAAAAAATCTTAACAAGGATTGAAAAAATAAATAAAAACAAAAGACAATCGATTTTACAACAAATTTGAGAGATTAAAATAAAAAAAAATAATAATCGAACGACGGGAATGCAAAGAAAATGAAATTAAAAAAAAAAAAAAACAACAAACAAAAGACAATCGATTTTACAATAAATTTAGTAGAATAATAAATTTTAAACGAAAATTGTTTGGTGTGTGACAAAACAAATTAACAAAATTAAAAAAAAAAATCTTAACAAGATTAAAAAAATAAATAAAAACAAAAGATAATCGATTTTACAACTAATTTGGGAGAGTAAAATGAAAAAAAATAAAAATAATGGAACGATGGGAATGTAAAGAAAATGAAATTAAAGAAAAAAAAACAATATAAACAAAAGACAATCGATTTTACAACGAATTCAGCAGAATAATAAATTTTAACGAAAACTGTTTGGAAGGTGACAAAACAAATGAACAAATTAAAAAAAAAATCTTAACAGCATTAAAAAAATAAATAAAAATAAGAGACAATCGGATTTTACAACGAATTTGAGAGATTAAAAAAAATAATAATAATAATAGTGGAACGATGGGAATACAAAGAAAATGAAATTAAAAAAAAAAACCAATATAAACAAAAGACAATCGATTTTACAACAAATTCAGTAGAATAATAAATTTTTAACGAAAACTGTTTGGAAGGTGACAAAACAAACGAACAAAATTTAAAAAAATATCTTAACAAGATTAAAAAAATAAACAAAAATAAAAGACAACCCATTTTACAACGAATTTAACAGATTCTTAATTTTAAAAAAATAATAATGGAACGACGGGAAAGTAAACGAAATGAAATAGTAGAATTCTTTAATAAATACGAAATAATAAAATTAAAAAAAAAAAACAATACAAATAAAAAACATTCGATTTTACAACACAATTCAGTAGATTAATAAATTCTAACGAAAACTGTTTGGAGGATGACTAAACAAACGAACAAAATTTAAAAAACATCTTAACAAGATCAAAAAAATTAATAAAAACAAAAGACAATCGATTTTATAACGAATTTAAGAGATTAAACATTTTAAAAATATTAATAATGGAACGATGGGAAAGCAAAGAAAATGAAATAGTAAAATTTTTAACAAAAACATAATAAAATTTAAAAAAAAAAAACAACGTAAATAAAAGACAATCGATTTTACAACACAATTTAGTAGAATAATAAATTTTAACGAAAACTGTTTGGTGGGTGACAAAACAAATGAACTAAATTTTTAAAAAATCTTAACAAGATAGAAAAAAATAAATAAAAACAAAAGACAATCAATTATACAACGAATTTGAGAAATTCTTAATTAAAAAAAAAATAATAATAATTGGACGATGGGAAAGTAAATAAAATAAAATAATAGAATTTCTTAATAAATACAAAATAAAAAATAATAATAATAATGGAACGATGGGAATGCAAGAAAATGAAATTAAAGAAAAAACAATATAAACAAAAGACAATCGATTTTACAACAAATTCAGTAGAATAATAAATTTTAACGAAAACTGTTTGTAAGGTGAGAAAACAAATGAACAAAATTAAAAAAAAAATCTTAGCGCACATTAAAAAAATAAATAAAAACAAAAAACAATCGATTTTACAACGAATTTAAATTTAAGGAGATTAAAAAAATAATAATAATGGAACGATAGGAAAGCAAAGAAAATGAAATAGTAGAATTTTGAAAAAAACAAAAACGAAATAATAAAATTAAAAAAAAAACAATACAAATAAAAGACAACACAATTCAGTAGATTCATGAATTTTAACGAAAACTGTTTGGTGGGTGACAAAACAAATGAACTGAATTTGAAAAAAATCTTGACACGATTAAAAAATTAAATGAAAACAACAATGCAGAATTCAGTAAATTCGTAAACTCAAATTAAATTACACAAAAAAGCAACTTTGAGCTGTGTAGGGGCCTTTAGTTTCAGTTTCTATTCACGAAATTCAAACTTGAAAATCCCTTTTTCTTTTTTCGAAACTAATATCGGTATGAAACCTTCAACCTTCAAGAGATGGTGCTTCATACCTTCGTCCTTTAAGCTTCAGAAGACTATTTTGGTTATTATTTTCTTCGATTAAGTAAGCACCAATGTGGGAAAATTCAATTTTTAGTTGGCTTTACATTTTCGAAATTATTTAAAAAAAATATTGAATTTACGTTTGACTTTGTGAAGCATACGAGAAAATAAAAATTTACCATCCAGGAAATAGCTTCTAACTAAAACTAACTAAGACAAAAGTTAATGAACAAAAGAATAGACAATTGACTTTGCATATCTTACGGGATGTACATTTTTTAACAAAATTTTTGGAAAAAAAAATTCTTCAAATGGTACTTCTTGTATTGCATGATGAAATAACTGAAAGAAATTCTTGCAGCGCGCACATAAAACAAAAAAAAACTCTATATTTAAATTTATTTCTATTTTTCTGTTTTTAATAAAATTAAAGGCCATCAAACAAACGGGCTTGCGGTCTTGTTTTTGTTTTAAGCACGTCATAAACATGCTGCTTGGCATTTAGCGATCAAATTTTACGATTCTTAAAACAACACCGCAAGCAAGACAACGCGTGTGCTGAGACCCCTTTCAGAATAAATTACAATAATCCCGTCAAAGAGGAGCGAGCACATGGCCGAGGTGTAATTTACATTAATCATATTATTTACGAGCTCGTTGCGAACGGTATCGTTAATAATAATAATAATAATAATAAAAGAAAGGGGAATGCCGGATGCCGGTGGCTTGACCCTACGAAAATGAGGCCCCGCGTACACGTGCCTCCTTTAACGCGACCGCACTTGCTCCCTTCCGCTTGGCAATTGTCACTTTTGCGGCGGATGGATCCCTCGAGTGCCATGCGCGCGATCCCTAATTAAACTCGATTTGAATGCCGCATTATAAATAGGGGGCCCCCTTCGCCGGCGAAAGTTTGCGGATGTAATCGCTGCGGGCCACGTGTTTTGCGAGCTGCTCGGATTTTAAAACGAGTAAACAAAGGGGGCGTTTTCAATGGGAAGCAACTTCGGTGATATCCTCCGCATAATGTTGGGAAAAAAATTATAGAAAAAGTTATCAAGTTTCTACGTGAACGCGCGAAATTGCAAAAAAATTGTCGCACAAAAGACGAGAATTATCATAAAAAAATATAGAGCGCCCTCTTTTGGATGATTACGGTTTCTTTAAAATAAAATCCAAGTGGCGGTTGAAAGATGGCGCTGCTTGCAGCTAATCGTCACAAAGCAAATCACTGAGCGTACGGATTTTTTTAACATTGTAATTTTTATTTTAAGTACAGCTGCGGAATCATAAAGCGGGACAAGTCTTATAGCAAAATTTTGTATTATTTCGATAGTGTTCAATTTTTTTCTTATTTATACGATAAGATAACCATACAAACGTTTCTAAGTTACCATACATTTACCAGAATTAAGAAATAACATTTAAACTGACATTATACTGTCCCGCTTTATGATTCCGTAGCTGTACATTTACATAACAAACTTAATTATAAATTTCTCTGAAATAAATTTTCGCTGTTTACTAAGAGATGGCGCATTCGATCGTTTGGAGCCAAAATCCAGCAATAAAATTAAAGTACGGGCGTTCATTAAGCCTGAAATTGAAATAAAAAACGAATGGAATTCGATAAAGTGAAACAAAAGAAAAGCATGAAAATAGGAAGAATAGAGTGATTCGAGAACAGGATAAGATCAACGATTTTTCGAATACAAAAGAAATAGAGAGACACGATAAAAAGTAAAAGAACGAAATTGCACGAAACGACTGTATCGTTTCAAAAACCAATGTGACAAAAAGAAACAAAAGAAAAACGATATGGAAACCTGTAGAATCCAAAAACAAAGGAAGATCGACGATTTTTCAATGAAATGTCAAAGGCTGTGTTATTTTAAAAACTATTCTGACAAAAATAAACAAAAGAAAATTGAAACAGACGACGTGGAAACGTGAAGAATCTAAAAACAAAAGAAGATCGACGATTTTCCAATGAAGTGTCAAAGGCTGTGTTATTTCAAAAACTAATCTGACAGAAATAAACAAAAGAAACACGAAACAGACGACGTGGAGACGTGAAGAAACCAAAAACAAAGGAAGATCGACGATTTTCCAATGAAGTGTCAAAGGCTGTGTTATTTTAAAAACTAATTTGATAACAATAAACAAAATAAAATCGAAACAGACGACGTGGAAACGTGAAGAATCCAAAAATAAAGGAAGATCGACGATTTTCAACAAAAGAAAAATGAAACAGACGACGTGGAAACGTGACGAATCCAAAAACAAAGGAAGATCGATGATTTTCCAATGAAGTGTTAAAGGCTGTGTTATTTCAAAAACTAATTTGACAAAAATAAACAAAAGAAAATCGAAACAGACGACGTCGAAACGTGAAGAATCCAAAAACAAAGGAAGATCGACGATTTTCAACAAAAGAAAAACGAAACAGACGACGTGGAAACGTGAAGAATCCAAGAACAAAGGAAGATCGACGATTTTCCAATGAAGTGTCAAAGGCTGTGTTATTTTAAAAACTAATTTTAAAAACTAATTTGACAAAAATAAACAAAAGAAAATCGAAACAGACGACGTGGAATCGTGAAGAATCCAAAAACAAAGGAAGATCGACGATAGTCCAACGAAGCGAAAACGTAAAAAAAAAGAAACTGCACGAAACGACTGTGTTATTTCGAAAACCAATGTGACAAAAAGAAATAAAAGAAAAACGATACAGAAACATGAAGAATCCAAAAACAAAGGAAGATCGCCGATTTTCCAATTAACTGTCAAGGTTGTGTTATTTCAAAAACGATGCGACAAAATAAATAAAAGAAAACGATATGGAAACATGAAGAACTCAAAAACAAAGGACGATCGACGATTTACCAATTAACTGTCAAGGCTGGTATGTTATTTCAAAAACCAATGCGATAAAAAGAAACAAAAGAAAACGACATGGAAACATGAAGAATCCAAAAACAAAGGAAGATCGACGATTTTCCAATTAACTGTCAAGGCTGTGTTATTTCGAAAACCAATGCGACAAAAAGAAATAAAAGAAAACGATATGGAAACATGAAGAATCCAAAAACAAAGGACGATCGACGATTTACCAATGAAGTGCCAATGGCTGTGTTATTTCAAAATCTAATTTGAGAAAAAAAAAACAAAAGAAACACGAAACAGACGACGTGGAAACGTGAAGAAACCAAAAACAAAGGAAGACGACGATTTTCCAACGAAGTGTCAAAGGCTGTTTTATTTCAAAAACTAATCTGACAAAAAGAAACAAAAGATAATCGAAACAGACGACGTGGAAACGTGAAAAATCCAGAAACAAAGGACGATCGAGGATTTACCAATGAAGTGCCAAAGGCTGTGTTATTTCAAAAACTGATATGACAAAAAGAAACAAAAGAAAATCGAAACAGACGACGTGGAAACGTGAAGAATTCAAAAACAAAGGAAGATCGACGATTCTCCAATGAAGTGTCAAAGGCTGTGTTATTTCAAAAACTAATCTGACAAAAAGAAACAAAAGAAAATCGAAACAGACGACGTGGAAACGTGAAGAATCCATAAATAAAGAAAGATCGCCAATTAATTGTCAAGGCTGTGTTATTTCAAAAACCAATGCGACAAAAAGAAATAAAAGAAAAAGTTATGGAAACATGAAGAATCCATAAACAAAGGAAGATCGCCAATTTAACTGTCAAGGCTGTGTTATATCAAAAACCAATGCGACAAAAAGAAATAAAAGAAAAAGATATGGAAACATGAAGAATCCATAAACAAAGGAAGATCGCCGATTTTCCAATTAACTGTCAAGGCTGCTGTGATTTTCCAACGAAGCAAAAACGTAAAAGAAGAAACTGCATGAAACGACTGTGTTATTTCGAAAACCAATGCGACAAAAAGAAACAAAAGAAAATCGATATGGAAACGTGAAGAATCCAAAAACAAAGGAAGATCGCCGAAGCGATAATGTTATCATGGAAAAGATCTCAGAAAGTTTTTTTTTTCGCTGTTTCATGATTTTTACATACACATGACCCTTTTACTCATAATTGGTCATAAATTCTGGTCATCTCAGATAATTTTTATTTTGTTTACTTAAAAAAAATCCTAATTCGACAGTGCGTTATCGTGAATCAAACATTTTATGGCCGGGCTTTATGGCTTTCTGCACTTAAAATTAAATAAATAAAACGCACACATCCGCGAAGCGGTAATAAAATTTGAAGAGAAAGAAAAAAGGAACCAATTTAACACTCGCCTGCATTCACTTCGATTTAATTGCGCCATACATGTTGTACACAATTAATTTTTGTTGGCGTCCTAGCTTCCTGCACTTGTTATAAACAAGGAATCAATTTAGGCTCTGTGCAGCAGCGGATGCACATGATTTTAGGTTTTGAAGTTGGAAGACATTTTCGAACAGGAAATTGCACTACTCTCTTTATTAAACGAAGGTTTCGTATGTCGAATCAAATTAAAAACGGATAAATCGAATTTTTGATTCACCCCATCCCTATAGGTATCGTTTCGTCTTTATCATCAATCATCGCCAGGAACTCGCCACCTTCACTATCATGTCAAAGTGGTAGAGGAAGTCCTCTGGTGCAAATCAGCGTCACGACGCCGAAATACATCCCGGTTATTTTTAGCGCCCCCGAAAGCTCTGCGAGGCGACGTCGCACTTTTTATTTATAACTTACATAAACACGGGGCTCGTGTTACCCGCGCGCTTCTCTTAAGAACGAAACATTAAAATAAAGGCGGCGGCGTCGTCGTCGCGACGGCGATCGTCCGAATGGGAAAAGGCGGGGCGTTTGTTTTGTAAATGAAACAACTTTTCTCTTCGTGGGCCTCACCAATTAGTAATTAAAGATATTTTCGGAGTAAATGGATTCATTCGTCTCGGGTTTAATGGATGCGGCCGAAAATAAAATCTTTCTGTGATATTTAATATGTACGGTATATGTAGTAGTCGTGGAGTCGAATGTCAAGAGTCCATGTAACATATCACTTCTTTTGTTTACGTTAAGGACGCGCAAAGCCAAACGAAAACAATCCGCTTTTAATTGCAATTGCAAAAGGTCGCGAACTTTGCTTGCATTAACTTGATTGTATGCGAAATTATACATCACCAGTTTTTGTATACCTTAAAAAAAAACTGAATTACTATTTCATACACAAGGTTTGGTCAAAAATTTTTTAAAATATCATTATTTTCATGAAGTTACGTAAAGGTTTGCTTTTATCTAGAAATTAGAAAATTTGTTGTTATTCGAAGTGACGTTCGACAAAGATATTATCAGCTTGCCTTTAAAGTTTCAATTTGTTTATTATTGACACTCACTTTGATTTAAGGACAATCAATGCTGATTTAATTTTTTCAAAAGTTGAATATTTATATATAGGGTTTTACCGAACTCGAATCATTAACCAATATCGCAGGAAATACAAGAAAATATTTATCACATCTTTTCGACGATTCAACTTACTAAATACATATACAGGGTGGTGCATTGATGAACGCAACATGCCATGTTAATTTAATGGTGCTCAAATACTGGCATCCCTAATTATTTTTTAAAACAAAATTCCATTTAGTTAAAGTACGTTTCAAGATGAATCTGTCTGTGTAGTTTGAGAATTCTTCACTTGCTCAGTTTCAAAATACTTTTAAAAGATTCAGTAACCAAATTCAATGATGGTGATTGGCGAATCTAGTCGTTTGAATGATAGTTTGATATAAATAGAATTTTTTTAAATATTTTGAAATTGAGCAAATGAAAAATTTTCGAACTGCACAGACAGATTCGTCTTGAAAAGTACTTTAAAAAACCTAAATGGAGTTTCGCTGTAAAATAATAAACGAAGCCAATAGTTGAACACCTTCAAATTAACATGGGATTTCCTATGTTGCATTCATCAATCCAGCACCCTGTATAGGTTTATTCTTTTTGCATTTTTCTTTTGAATTTGGACAGGAGACCTGCTGATGGTCGAAATTATAGAACAATGTCGATTACAGACTCAAAAATTTATAAATACAGGGTCTTTCCGAAATCGAATCATCAATTGATATCGAATTTTCGTAACAAATGACTAACGAGTGACTAACACTTGGCAACGATTTCCGTAAAAAAAGAAAACGGTAGAAATTATTCAATCTGCTTGACGACCGTAAATGAAAAATGAAGTGAAAATAAATTTTTAAAAAAATTGTCACATGTTTAACAATAAAATTGATTTCGATTTTCAGAAAAAAAAAAACAGTAAATTTATTTCAAGATACAATTTCCCATAAAATTACAATAATTAAATTTAAAAAAAACTAACAAACGTCTCCTTGTTCCTTCCCTCTTCTCCCACGAAATTCGATACCAAGTGAACTATGAAATTAAAAAATCAAAACAAATCACCCACTTAGAGCAGATATGGAAAAAGCAAACAAGTAAATGTTGCGTGATTTTTCAATTTCAAATTTCAAATTTTAAAAACAAATGATTGTCGTATAATTATCCCCTCCCCCCGACCTAATTGCTCTAGGGATTTCGATTAAATATTGCTTAGAAAAAAATGAATAAATAAAGAATAGGAAAAACATGATTTTTCAACACAAAAAAAAAATAAATAAAAGTTAAATCGAAAAAAATTATAAAAACAAATGACAGTCGTATAATTACCCCCTCCCCTTTCAACTGCTCTAGGGAATTCGATTAAATATTGCCTGGAATAGAATAAGCATGATTTTTCAGAACAAAAAAAATAAATAAAAGTGAAATTGGAAAAAATTATAAAAACAAATGACAGTCGTATAATTATCCCCCCCCCCTCTTTCCATTGCTCTAGGGAATTCGATTAATTATTGCCTGGAATAGAAAACACATGATTTTTCGACACAAAAAAATTAAAAGCGAAATTTAAAAAATATATAAAAACAAATGACTGTACTATAATTTTTCCTAAAACGACTGCAAATTACAATCTACCTGATAAATAAACCTCAGAATAAAAAAAAATGCATGATTTCTTTCAATACAATTCAATACAAAAAAAAGTTGAAACTCAAAAAAATATATATAAAAACTAATGTACAATAACAAAAGGCGGTTGGATTAAGAGAGAAACACAAAGAGAACATTAAAGAAGAAATTGTTTCGATGAAACAAATGACAATCGACAAGGAAATAATTAAAACACCAGATAATTACTAGGTTTAACAAGAAAAGGAAACTTGAAAAGAAATTATTTTTCAAGAAGCAAAACCAGGAAGAAAGTTTGTAAAAAGAAATGAATGAAAAAGTGAAGCAACACAAGACGATTCGGTTACGAACAAAAAGGAATCCGACGAAATTGTTTTGTTGAAACAAATGACAATTTCTAGGGTTCTTATTTTGTCAAATTTAAAGAAATAAGTGTATTATAAAAATGGTGACCAGTGTGGTTTATGGCCGTTCCAGAATTTTGTCTGCGTCTATAACATACATCCGCCATATTTAGTTACCACTTTGGACAAGAAACTACTGTTAGTATGACTCCCTCCTGTTTATTCATTTCTCGTTGATGTAGGTATAATTAACCCGCCTCTCTCTCAATTGCTCTAGAGAATTTGGTTAAAAATTGCCTGGAAGAAAAAACATGATTTTTCAACACAAAAAATATAATAAAAGCGAAATTGAAAAAATATATAAAAAACAAACGACTGTAGTATAATTTTTGCTCCAAACGTCTGTGCACCATTGATAGAAATATTAAAACAAATTACAAACAATGTACATAATGTATTGTCCCCCACCAACTGCTCTATGAAATTCGTTTAAATATAGCTTAGAATAAAAAAAAACATTATTTCTTTCAATACAAAAAAAAATTGAAATTGAAAAAAATTATAAAAACAAATGTACAATAACAAAGGACGGTTAGATTAAAAGAGAACACAAAGATGACATTAAAGAAGAAATTGTTTGGATGAAACAAATGACTGCCTCCTGTTTATTCTTTCCTCGTTGGTGTAAGTACAATTACCACTTTGGACAAGAAACTATTGTTAGTATGACTCCCTCCTGTTTATTCTTTCCTCGTTGATGTAAGTATGTGAGCATAATTACCCCCCCCCCCGCCTTCCCTCAATTGCTCTAGAGAATTTGATTAAATATTGCCCGGAATAGAACAAACATGATTTCTTTCAACTCAAAAACAAATGACTGTCGTATAATTTTTGTTAATACGTCTGATATATCGCTGTCAGAAATATTCAAACAAATCACTAGCGTATTGTTACATCCCCCCCCCCCCCTTTCTATTTCTCAATTAAATATTGACTGAAGGAGAAAAAAAGCAAATTCGTTGTTCTAAAAAATTTTAAAAAGCGCAAAAGATTGTCGCAAATTTTTTGACATAAATGGATCGCGCGTGATTTTTGAAACAAATGACGGGCGCATGATTTTTGAAACAGATACACGTCCCAGGTGTTTTGAAGCAAACGTCTGTCGCATGAAGTTTTTTAATTATTTCTAAAAGAAAATGACAAAGAAAAATTTTCAGCAAAAAATAAAATCCAATTTTCGTTTAAATTAAGAAAAAACAAGCAAAAACAAATGACTGTTGAATTCGACGGATTATTCGATATCGCGTGGAATAAAAAGTGAATGCTACATTTTTGTAATGTTCAAAACAAATGACTACTAGCATGATATTTGAAACAGGTGACTGTTGTTGAGTGATTTTTAAATTAGATAACCGTGGCACGTGTTTTGGAACAAATGACAGTCGTGTAAGTTTTTTTTTTTTTTTTAATTATTTCTAGAAACAAAAAAAAGACGAAGCATGGAAAACCGACAGCAAAATATCCAATTTCCGCTTAAATTATAAATTATAAGAAAACAAAAACCAAGTGACCGGTCGAAATTCGATCCAACGATTACCTCAAGTAAAAAAAAAAACTTCGCTTTTGTAATTTGCCTGCGAATGACTCGTGTAAGATTTTTTAAACAAGTGACAGTCGCATGATGTTTGAAGTAAACGTCTAGCAACGATTTCCGAAACAAATAACAATTGGATAAGTTTTTCAATTATTTCTGCCCTTAAAAAGCGACCAGTAAGTAAAAAAGAAAAACAAATGACCGATTGAAATTCGATTTAGCAATTGTTTGGAATAAATTATTTTTCACTGCGATCGTCAATTGTTTTTGTAATAAAATGTCTTATCACACGTTTCAATTATTTTATATAAAAAAAACTGCTGCGTTTGTTTTTTTTTAATATAACAAAAGACACATAACATTTAAATTTTAAACAGCGACCGTCGATTGTTTCTTTGCGGACATTTTCTGAGGTATTTTCCGAATTTAGTTTAAAAAATTAAAAGCGACTGGGCAAAAAAAATAACGTGGCGCCCTCTATTAGTTCGGACTACTAACTCTCAAAAATAAATAACAATTGATGGGTAAATAAATTAAAAAAAAAAAAAAAAAACAATAATTCAAAGCGAAACGATGTGACCCGAAAGACAATGACAATTACTGTAGACTTCATTAAATTTGCCGAAATTAATTAACCAAAAAATTAAAGAAGCGTCCGGGAAAAATGACGTGGCGCCATCTATGGGTAGTTCAAGCAACTAACTCTAAGAAATAAATAACAAGAGGAGACTGGAAAAGAAATGACGTGGCTCCATCTATTGGTAGTTCAAATTATTAACTCTAAGAAATAAATAATAGTCGATATGTAAATAAATAAAAAAATAATAAATCGAAGCGGAACGATGTGAAACAAAAGACAGCTACAATTACTGTAGACTTAATAATATTCATTAATTTGCAGAAATTTATTTAATAAAAAAAGCGCCTAGAAAAAATCACGTGGCGCCATCTATTATTAATCGAATTCCCTAATTCAAGCTGAAGTAAGAATAATAAATAAAATAAGAACTAAATAATAATTGATCGAGATGCCAATATTTGTCTAACGCAAAAATAAGAGAGAGAAAAAAAGAAGAATATTTAGATACAAGGTTGGAAATGTCAACTGTCAGTTTTGTGGCATAAATATCATTGAGCGATAATCAACTGTTTTTAAATAACAAAATACAGAAATTTTAAGCTTCGTTAAGTAATTATTTACATTCTTTTAAAACAAAAACGTGTGTTACTTGTATACATTGATCTGGTACCTGAACCATAATGTAATGTAAAGCGCCATCTTTGTATGAATTTTAGAAGTTTCTAGTAACATTGCTTATATGATTGGTTGATTTTTTTCTCTCCTAAATATGATTACCTTGAGACAGGTGTTAAAACGACTGTTTTGTTTTTAGTAGAATGAAATAAAATCTGTTTACTAAATGTAATAAGCCGCAGTTAAGATTTGCAATCGATGCATTCCTTCTCGGTGACGCAAAGGTCGGATTTCATCACCGTGATAAGGAATTAGAAATATTTAAAAATAGAATTTAAATAGCATTTATTTGCTATTACGCAAATATTTATCGGTTGTTTCACTGAAACTTGGAAAACAGCAGAAATAGATATTATAATGAACGTCGGCATTGAGACCTTGAACTGACGAAGTGTAGAGAGCAGCTTCGGCTGACGTTAACCTGGACACTCGTCCGGGATGGTGTTGTACCGTGCACCAGCAGTAGTCACCGTGGGGCAATCATAACGTCAGAACTAGAGGAGTTCATTTCTTAGTATACTTAAGTAATAAATTATTCAGATTTCTTCTGAAAGTACTAATTAATTCCGCTTGTTAGAAATCAAGCTCTGCTCTAGAGCATTCTCAAAGTATCTCCATCCTTTATTATTACATGAGATTAAAATAAGATGAAGATACTCTGAGAGTGCTTTAGAGCAGTCAATTGCAAACGTTATTAGTCTACGTGCCGTTTTCTAAATATCTTCTCATAGTTAGCTGCTTAACTGTCAAGTGTTATTGTGAACTAGCCTCAATCGATCTGACGTATGAAATATGAGTTTTATTAGAATCCAAGCCTGTCTTGATGAAAACGGTGAACATTTTTGATCACCTGCTATGATTTTACTTTGAATTTTGAATATAGTTTGTTTTTTGAACTTGGCATGACATTTCCTTCAATAAGAAAAGTGAGGTTATGATATACATCGTAAGTTTATTAAATTTCAAGCAAGGCTGGTTCACAACTAAGAATTCACTACCAACTGCGAGGAGAAATTAAAAAAAAAAGGTGCACAGTACCAATATGAATAGAAAAAGGAAGAAAAAAAAAATATAAAAACAACCGATAATAAACAAGAGGAAATATCTTCTTCTTTGAAAACAATAATGGTCTCTTACCATTTCCGTCCATCTTTATTCCTTTCTCACGTTCTCTTTCACCAAAAAAAAAAATTTTTTTTTTCTGTTATTTATAAACTGCCCAACAACATCCGAATATTTATTATTATTGAAATTGGTCGTACCGTTTTAAAAGCAAAATAAATCCTGTAAATATGCATGGGCATTAATATTTATTGATTCTTATGAAAACATCTGACCGGCGATTAAATATCTGGGGCCCCGTTATTATGGCTAAAGTGATGTTTAAATTATCATCTTTAAGCAGGCGGCGTAAGCTCTTCATCATTTTAGGCTTAGACAGATGAATCTCGACCGCTTTAGAAAAGAAGATTTAAAAGTCATCCTCAGAAGGCTATGGAATTAAAAATCATGGATTCATAAAATCCGCCAAAATGTTGGAATCTCTCAAATTTTCTGAATCTATAATTTCTAATTCCCCTTGGCCTTCTGAGGATGACTTTAAATTGGATCACTTGAGAGCTATTCAGTTATGGACAACGGCCGCGGAAGCTTCAAAATGAAAAAGTCTAATGTCCGTATTCATAGTGCTTCCTTGAGGTTCCCTTCAATGTGGGAAGCCTTAGAATGGGATTGTAGTAAGGCAGGTGCATTATGACAGTACCCATTCTAAGGGGTCCTTTATTGAAGAAAGCCTCAAGGAAGCATTATGAATACGGACATGACTTTCTCATCCATGGTGATTTTGGGAAAAAAAACATGATCCAGACCATCATCGTCTGGAATCTCGTGAAAAATTTATGTTGCGCTGCAATGAATATCCGAGTAAGTGTTAAGTTGACGTTTGACAGAAATTCAATTCAGTTTACAAGGGCTACCAACATGCTTAACTTCTACGTTAGTTCACTGGCAGTTAGGTGCAAGGTCAAGATTTGGACGCAAATAAACGAAGCAGTTAAAAATTTCAACCCAGAACTTTCATAAAAATCTTCCTAAACTCCCAATTGCTTATAAAAATCCTTGGATCTAAAGAACAAATCTTTAACTTGGCAACACTGATCATGTTGCGTACGACTTTTATAGAAATAAATGAGAAACGTCTTAATAGCAACTTGGTCGACTAATCGGACGAAGAGTTTCTCGAAAGTCTTGACATTTTTCAAGTAGCCATTTGACTCCAAATTTAGGCGGCAAATTGAAAACTGAAGCTGTGTTTCGATGAAGTGTAAAAATGCCAAAAACAACAGCTACACATTCTACACGATTTGTTACGTTTCAATTTTAATCTACAGTATTCTATGAGGATCGTTCGATAGATACGTGGCCTAACAGAGAAAACGCAAGTTTTTTGGACAAAAAAAAACATTTTGTTTTTCAGTATAGCCTCGCTCAATACACTTATTCCAACGTTTCTCCAAATTAGCAATGCTTTGATTCTAGGTCAATGAGTCCAAGTCCACGAAATAGCTATTTACAGCAGTGATGACTTTGAAATCTCCTACCGTCCAGCCACCTCTTCATGTTTGGAAATAGATGATAACCCTCTGGGAGCCAAATCTAGAGAATACGGACGGCGAATGAGGTACTAATTCAAATCCCAATTCATGAATTTTGACCATTGTGAACGCAGACTTGTGGGCAGGTGCGTTATTATCCTTCTTTACCAAATCAGGCCGTTTTTCTTTGGTTTTGTCGCTCAATTGTTGCAACAAATTGGCGTAATGCTTGCCGTTTATTGTTTTCCCCTTATCTAAGTAATCGACGAAGGTAATTCCATGTGAATCCCAAAATCTTTTCTGCTGACAAAACCGCTTTTGCCTTGTTGGGTGGCAGAACTTTTGTCTGCCAATTGTTGGGACTGTTGTTTGGTTTCGGGAGTGGAAATGATGAACCCAGGTTAGGAAACGGTGCACAAAGTCCTTTGGATTAGCTATTTCGTGCATTTTTACTCGTCAGTCATCCAATCATATCCAGGGCAGTAACCGTTTTTGGACGTCCACTGCGTAGGTCCATCCTTTGCGCTCACACGACCACGCTTAAGTTCGGAAACCCAGTTTTTAACCAATGAAAACGAAAGAGCGGACTTCAAAAGTGTCGAATCCAACTCTATTTTGATTTTCGTTGGTGTTAAGCCTTTCAAATGAAATTACTGCTCGCAACTCAGTTTTTTCCATTGTTTACAAAATCACACGAGACATTCACTTTCGCGTACCGCCAAAAATTGATTGGCAGATTGTTCTGCACTGTCAAATTAAAGCTAATAAAGGATGGTGCTACAGAAGGTAAAGAAGATTCTTCCGAATTCGCAGAGTCTCTGTGTTAGGCCACCTAGTTATCGAACGATCCTCGTATGGTTACAGCTGTGCCTTTACTCCATAATCTGTCCGTTTGATTGGTTAATATATCGCTGGTAACTTATTATAATAGTTGGTTGCTAAAGGTGGTCGCTGGGCATAATGAACTTCGGCTTCCATGTTGAAACTATTCACAACGACGCCTTTGGGCGTCCTGTCTTAATATCGTCGTGGCTTGAGAACATCTCTACCGCGACATCGCTTTCATGGAAGTGGACATCTGTTAGAAGCTACCGTAACGTTTAAGGCATGTTACGTGGACTGCACTCCCTTCTGAGGTCGTACACCTTTTTATAATTAAAGCTAATAAAAGATGGTTCTACAAGATGGTAAAGAAGATTCCGCCGATTTCATGGAGTCTCATATGGTTAGGGTTGTGCCTTTACTCTATGATCTCTCCGTTTGATTGGTCAATTTGTCGCTGGTAACTTACGGTACGCTAAAGGTGGTCGCTGGCCGTTGTTCTCGTTTAGTGAACTTCGGCGTCCATGTTGAAACTATTCACGAGGACGCCTTTGGGTATTTGGTTACCCGTTCTCTGTTAATATCGTCGTGGTTTGAGAACCTCTCTACCATGACGTCACTTTCGTGGAAGTGGATCTCTGTTGGAAGCTACCGTAACGCTTGAGGCACGTTACGTGGACTGCACCACCTTCTGAGGTCGTACACCTTGTATAATTAAAGCTAATAAAGGATGGTTCTACGAAATGGTAAAGAAGATTCCACCGAATTCGCGGAATTTTTGTGTTTGACCGATTTTTCCACAAAGTTCGCAACAGGGTCAACCAGGTAAGACGAAAAAAGTAGGTAGCAGATTTAAGATTATTCTCAGGTATACAGGATGTTTTTTATACTTTTTTAAATGGAACACTACGTATTTCATAATTCCATAATTATCAAACCGCACGAATAACTCTCTCAGGACAACTACATCACTTCGTACGAAAAGTTTATAACTTTTTAATTAGCCTCCACGTGCAATAAACATCCTCGATATTTTTTTTAAATAAAAAAAGCTCAAACAGTTCCTAATTACCAAAAAAAAGTGATTACAGCGTGAAAGAGTAATTAAATGAGAATTTATAATTTCTTACGTTTTATCGCATGCACGTCTGCGACCTTCTACGAGCGTGTGAATGCGCTTCTTTTTATTCATCAACGGATGAACTGATACAATGCCACTTGATTTTTTTTTGACAGAACAACTCAAGTGATTGAAGATGCGAACTCTTGATTTTTGATAATTAATAAACAAGTATGTAAACCTCTTCGTTTGAGAAAGTGTTGGGACTTTATATGAATTCGCATGCTCGCTTGCGACCTTGACCGGGCGCATGGGTGCACCCTTTTGCATTCTCCAAAACATTAAAATAAAACAACTTTTGATTTTAAACGAGCGATTGAATGAAGCGTTTTGTAGAATTAAATAATTAAATCCCTCTCCTCCTCTCTTCATAATCGTAAACGCCAGACTTGTTAATAGATTTTCATTTTAAGATAGAATCTAATGCAACGTCATCAATGCTGTTGTACCCCCTATACAGAGACGGACTCAAGTGGCGTGTGAAATCCCATTCACAGTTATCTATTGTCTTCCGGATTTGCTTACCAGACGGTGATACCCGTGTGGAAGCGTCGCCTTTGTTTCCTTCAATTGCTCTAAACGAGACTTTCATTGTCGTGTTGAGTTGAAAATAATTATATAGATTTATTGGCTTTCTCCGTTTTATAAGGGTTTAAGGTCAGACCTTTTAGTGTTTGCTTTTTATCAATGAGGCGCCACCGTCGCCCGGTTGTATTTGCTTGCTTCGGTCAACCGCGATCAGTGTAGACAGCAGATAACCTGAATAATTGAGATTTCTCATCATCGCATGAGAAATCAGAAGTTTCATTTCATAAACAGCCGGTGGGGTGATTCACGCGGTGCGAAAATACACTCCGTGTGAATCAACTAATAATAAACGCCATCACGTCGCCTTTGGGTTTACCCTGCAGGGTGAAAACCGGTTAGGGTGCGATCACCCTTGTAATTTAATAGTGTAGGTAATGCTGTTAGAGGGCCGAGCGCTTTTTTTTAAAAGGATTAAATAAATTTCTTTGATCCTATACCGGCTGTCCCACGTAGTCCCAGTATTCATTCGACCTTACTAGAATTTTTATAATATCTATCTGTGCCTTTTTTTGCAGTTACAGGTCACGTTGTGTTCTTTAACTCGAATTAATCTGATCAGCATGTAATAATTGTTATCGTGTTATGCATACGTTTACCGAACCGGTTCCAACTCCAAACGTGGGAGTTTTTCTATTTTATTAAAAAAAATACCTCCGTTTGCTGCCCATTTGCCAGAGTGAAATTGTTTCCACCATTTTGGGACGAGTTTCGCCAGTGTCATGTTCAGGCAAAGGGGAGGTGGGGAAAGGTTGCTTTAAAAAAGCAGAGAAAAGTAAAGAGCCAGTTCGACAATTTATGTTGTGAGATTATTTACATCTCCTTCTGATTGTTATTGGTTTATGCATGTAGCTAATTCTTTTTTTTTTTGTTTTTAATTGTCACGATCATAATTTGACTTGTATTTCAGAGAACTTTCCTCGTCAATAAATACAAAAATTAAAGTCGTAATCGATTGTCTTCGTTTCTCTTCATTTTTTCTTTACATTTCCTTCTAATTTTTATTGTTTTATGTCTTTTTGATCGACGCGATCACAATTTGACTTGTATTTCTGTGAGCTTTTCTCGTCAATAAATACAAAAAACTGAAATCGCCGCATAATTGACTGTCGTTTGTTTGTCTTGATTTTCTTTTATCACATTTTGTTTCTGAGATTGAAAAACAATGATCAAAAAATCACCGCATAAGTGACTCTTTCTTGTTTCTTTAGATTTTGTTCTGATTGTTTTTTGTTTCTTTCGATTTTGTTCCGATTGTCTTTTCTTTCTTTCATTCCTAAAATGAAAAAAGGAGTGAATTTCGTTCATTTTTAAAATTTTTAATTAATGCGATCATAAACTTGTCGTCATTTCTACGAACGTGTCAGTAAATACAAGAATTGAAATCGTCACATAATCGATCGTCATTTAACTTGAAGGCTTCCGCGGCCGTCGTCCATTGTTGAATTCTTGGCTTCCGGTTGGAACCGCGTGTCTCGGATTTTTTTTTCTTCACTGCCGACGTTTCGTTCTTCGTTGCAGAAGAACTTCCTCAGGGCTGCTGCTGGTGGTGATGTCGATCGTCTTTTGTTTCTTTCGACTTAGTTTTGTCTTGCGTTTCTTTCATTTTTAAGATAGAAAAAAAGAGTGCCCTTCATTCGTTTTTTTTTTTCTTTAATTGACGTGATCACAACTTAACGTCTTTTCGGCGATCTTTTCTTGTCAAAATTCTAAAATCGAAATTATCACATACATGAGAAACTGTCTTTTGTTTTTTTTGTTTTGATTTTGTTTTGATCGTCTTTTGTTGTTTTTTTTTTTTTTGTTTTTATGATCGAAACAAGAGCGCCTTTCATTTGGTTTTTATTCTTAATCAAAATTCAAAAACAGAAACAAGAGCCGCTTTTCATTTTTTTTTCTTTTTAATTCACGCGATCACGATCCATCGTCATTTCAGTGAACTCGTCAGTAAATGAAATACTAAAAATAAAATGGTCACATAATCGATAGTCTTTCGTTTCTTTTGGCTTTGTTTTTTTTGTCTTTTGTTTCACTCATTTTGAAGATAGAAAAAAAGAGTGCCCTTCATTCGTTTTTTTTTTTAATTGACGTGATCACAACTTATCGTCTTTTCGGCGATCTTTTCTTGTCAAAAGTCTAAATCGATATTATCACACACGTGAGCAACTGTCTTTTGTTTTGATCGTCTTTTGCTTTTTTTTTGTTTTTATGATTTTTTTTTAATTGACGTGATCACAACTTATCGTCTTCTCGGCGATCTTTTCTTGTCAAAATTCAAAAATCGCATACATAAGCAGCTGTCTTTTGTTTCTTTTGTTTTTGATCGTCTTTTGTTTTTTTTTTTAAGACCGAAACAAGAGCGCCTTTCATTTGTTTTTTATCTTTTCTTGTCAAAATACAAAATCGAAATCAACACAAAAATAACGACTGTCTTTTGTTTCTTTTGATTTTGTTTCTTTAATTTTTTGTTTCATTCGTTTTCTTTTTAATTGGGACAATCACGACGTCCTTTCAGTACAAAAATTTAAATCGTCTTCGGCTTCTTTTGATTTTGTTTTTTTTTTTTTTTTTGAAATGAAAAATCGTTTTTTTATTTTTAATTGACGCGGATCACAACCAATCGTCATTTCAGTGATCGTCTCTCGTCAATAAATGCAAGAAACGAAATCTATTTTCTTCTGACTTTTATTTGTGCTGTTTTGATTGTCTTTTGTTTCTTTCGCTTTTTAAGATAGAAAAAATAGCGCCTTTCGTTTGTTTTTTTTTTCTTTTTCATTGACTTGATCACAGCTTGGGCGTCATTGCAGTGAAATGGTCAATAAATGCAAAGAATGAATCCGTCGCGTAATTGATCGTCTTTTGTTTCTTTCGACTTTGTTTTGTCTTTTGATTCGCTCATTTTTAAGACAGAAAAAAGTATCTTTCATTGATTTTTTTTTTTAATCGTCGTGATCACAGCTTATCGTCTTGTCAAAGTACGAAAATCGAAATCACCGCATAACTAATCGACTGTCTTTTGTTTCTTTTGTTTCTTTTGATTTTGATCGACTTTGTTTGGTCCCCGTTTCTTTCGATTTTACAATTTCTTTACATTTGGTTTTTTTTTTAATTGAAGTGATCACGACTTGTTCTTTCTGTTACCTATAGTACAAAAATTGAAATCGTTGCATATTCGATCACCTTCTGTTTTTTTTGACTTCGTTTTCTTTTTTCTTTCATTTTTAAGGGCCTTTCATTCTATTTTCTTAATTTGTCGCAATCACATGTTTTCAGAAAAAAAATTCTTGTCAAAATTCAAAAATCGAAGCGACTGTTTTTTTGATTTCGTATCGATTGTCTTTTTTTTGTTTTGTTTTCGTTTTTAAGACAAAATTTCCTTTTATAAGTGTTTTCTTTTTGATTGACGCGATCTTCAAGACGATCAGCTTTTCCATTCGTATTTTTTTTTTTTTTTAATTGACGCCGATCACAACCAATCGTCATTTCAGTGATCTTCTCTTGTCAGTACAAGTAAAATTAACGAAATCGCTGCTTAAACTTTTATTAGTACTGTTGTGATTATCTTTCGCTTTTTAAGATAGAAAAATGAGTGTCTTTCGTTTGTTTGTTTTTTTTTTAATTGACGCGATCACGACTTGACGTCATTTCAGAGATCTTGTCAATAAATACAAAAATTAAATCCGTTACATAATTGATCGTCTTTTGTTACTTTTGATTTCGTCCTGTCTTTCGTTTCTTTCATTTCTTAGATAGAAAAGGGAGTGCCTTTCATTCGATTTTTTTTTTTAATTGACGCGATTACAACCTTTGCAGTGATCTTCTCGGTCAAAATACAAAAATCGAAATCAATCGCATAAATGAGCGACTGTCTTTTGTTTCTCTTGATTTTGACTGATTTTATTTGGTCTTTTGTTTCCTTCGCTTTTACGATTCGTTTTTTTTTTTCAATTGAAGCGATCAAGGCTTGCCCTTTCAGTGACAATAGGTATAAAAATTCAAATCGGCGCATTATCGAATGTCTTTTGTTTCTTTTGAATTTCGTGTTCTTTTGTTTTTGAGGTGGAAAAAGTACGTTCAAAGCGAAGCGCGGAAAAAGAACTGCCAAAACTATCAACAGGAAAAGGAAACGAAAGACCCTGTACATTCCTTTGTTTTAATTTACGTCTGACTTTTTTATTTTTTTATTGAATCGCCCGGTATATTTACTATTTTCTTTTTCTTGATGAAACGAGCGAAGAATTGCCAAAAATTCGTGGATATATCATCGATTAATTGAGTATACGAACACAAGACATTCAAATTCAAAAGAAATAAAAGACATGCGATAAATGTCTTTTATTTCTTTTGAATTCCGTCTTCTTTTGTTTTTTGAAACGATTACCGCCTTTCATCCGTTTTTTTTTTTTAATTGACGCGATTGTGAAGAAGCATAAAAAAATTCTTTTGATTTTTATTGATCTTGTTCTGATTGTCTTTTGTTTCTGAGACTGAAACACGAGGGCAACTCATTCGTATTTTCTTTTTAAAATTGACGCGATCACGTCTTGTCATCATATCAGTGAACTTGTCAATAAACACAAAAATCGTCTATGATTTCTTTTAATTTCGTTTTGTCTTTTATTTCTTTCATTATTAAGGTGGAAAGAGAGAGCGCATTTCTTTTCAATTGACGCGATCACAACTTGTTCGTCGTCTTTTCGGCGATCTTTTCTTATCAAAATTCAAAATTATCGCATACATAAGCAGCAGCTGTCTTTTGTTTCTTTTGATTTTGTTTTGATCGTTTTTGTTTTGTTTTTTTTTTTTCTCTTTTAAGATCGAAACAAGAGCGCCTTCCACTTGTATTTTATTCCTTTTTTTTAATTGACGCGATCTATCGCCTTTTCGGTGATCTTTTCTTGTCGAAACACAAAAGCTAGTGGCGCTGACGTCTTCAGCATATGTGAGGGCTACGATTAAAATATTCTGTCAATTTTATTTCAATGTGTGAACGAAAATCATTTATTTAATGAATTATTTTTGTGCCACCACGAACGTCGCCGCGTGCATGCTCGCGAACATGTGCGCACGCGTGTGGATCCCTCTAAACAAAATTAGTGATTGAACGAAACACATAAATTATCTTGTAATACATATCAGTGTGGTTACTTTTTTTTTTTTTTTTTAATTTTACTACGGCGATAAAACGTTTCCTTCTTTGATTGCTTGAGTGTTCGAGTTGAATTTTAAAGACCACAGAAATTAATTTATGTGGCAGCTTAATTTATTATAGACGTGCTCAATTAGAGGATGGTTGATAGATAGTGATTTAATCGAAGGAGAATTGTATGATGTTTTTATCCTACGAACTTCTCTTTCTCTCTCCTTCTCTTCGTTGCCATTGGCACAATGTGAATCTGCTGACAGACAGGTGTGAAGGTGAAATTCATGCACGTATGTAAATAGTGATCTTGTTTCAAGGAAAACTGACGCTGCGTGAGCAAGAATTACAGTGGTACACTTAATCCCAGTTCGCATTTAGAAACATTGTTTCTTGATGATTGTAAACTTATTCATCATTTTAGGAACAACTTGTAGACAAATGTGTTAACAACGAATACCAATGTTTTCTTTCCTCTGTCTGCATCTCGTCATGGCCATTAAAAAGAACTTTTCCCAAACATACTCGAGTTTTTTTTTGTCTAAAGTAGATCTGCCCAAAAAAAATCCCTCCTCGTTCACCACCAAATCTTAAGAACCCCAGGTATTATAAAATTATGCTGTAAATTATGTGCTTATAAGGAACTGTACGCCGCCGACGTGAAAGGAAGATACCGGCTTGAATATATTACACACGCTGGTGCATCCCATGGAGAGCCATCCAGCTGCGTCTGAAACGCTCCGGAGGGATTTATGAAAGCCGGACGTTAGTTTAAAGCGCCCGTACGTGCCTAAAATTCATTGCCATAATAATACCCAAGGTGTATAATCTGTTAATTCTTTTTATTACGTCGAGGGCACACCCACTCCTCGCTTATCCTTTATCTGATGATGATGATGATGGTGATGCTGGCCGGTTGGTTCGTTGTTGGAAGACAACGCGGCTTTGTGATTTCACTCCTACATACGTGGCAGTTAATTAACATGCCTGAAGATTAAATTTATCGATTGAGGTAATTGTTCGGTCGTGAGCCGTTTTCAAGGCGAAAACCAACGCTTTAGACCTACAGGCCTAATCTTACCAATATGAAGAAGAAGAAGAAGAAATGTTTTTCTGATCCCCCCCCCTGTAAAAACAAAACATTGCAGACGTGCCTTTGATTAAGCACGCAAATTGCAATCTTATCTTTGCACTTCAGCAAATGACTACAACACTGCAAGCTAATCGCTCGAATTGTGACAAATGACCGACGCGTGCAAATAACGCAGATATCGTTATTTACTCTTCGCAGATGCCTCTGGCACTGATAAATAATAATTATAAATGCTTAGCTTAGCACGATGGTAATAATAATAATGATAATGATGATGATGAGGAGTTTTAATACAGAAGGTGCAAATAAAAAGAAATTATGAAGTTGAGAAGTGTATATGTACAATAAGCGAGGGAGATGAAGAAGAAATGAAAAAAAAAGGGGAGGGGGAAGTTGACGAACAATTAAAGCAAAAACGAAAAAAAGGATGCACGCTATACGTTCAATTAGAAACTGTTTCTGTCTTTGAAAGTGAAGAAGAAGAAAGCCTAGACGAAGAAAAAAACCGAAACAAGAAGATATTTGAAATACTATTTCAATTATCTCCTTGTTTCGGTCTTTTTTGTTTAGAGGGATCCACACGCGTACGTATGTACAGGGTGGATCAATTTCGATGTCTCTTATGGGCATCTCTGCAACTATAAGAGATAAAAAGAAAACTAGTGGCCAAGTTTCGATCTCTTTTTTAGAGATAAAGTCAATAACGTAAACAAAAATTGGCTACCTTCTTTTGTTTTCGAGTTATAAGCAAAAATTAACATTTTCAACTTTTCAACAATCGGGCAAATCTCATTTATTTTTACACATATTAAGAAAACTGTTTTAACATCATGACTTGGCCACTAGTTTTTTTCTATCTCTTATAGTTGCAGAGATGCCCATAAGAGACATCGAAATTGATCCACCCTGTACATGTTCGCGAGCATGCACGCGGCGACGTTCGTGGTGTCACGAATACAAATACAAATGGAAGGCGCCCTTGTTTCAAAAACAAACGACGATCAAAACAAAATCAAAAGAAACAAAAGACAGCTGCTGCTGGTTATGTATGCCACAATTTCGATTTTTGAATTTTGATAAGAAAAGATCACCGTCAATCGAAAAGAAATGCGCTCTCTTTTTTACCTTAATAATGGAAGAAACAAAAGAAAACGAAATTAAAAGAAATCATAGACGATCGATCGAATAACGATTTTTGTGTTCATTGACAAGTTCAATTTTAAGAAGACAATACGAATAAGTTGCGCTCGTCTTAGAAACGAAAGAAACAAAAGACAATCAGAACGAGATCAATAAAAATCAAAAGTATTTTTTTATGTTTTTATGACAAGAGAAGGTAGATTGCGTCAATTAAAAAGAAAAACGGATGAAAGGCGGCAATCGTTTTGAGCGTTCTTTTTCCACCTCAAAAACAAAAGAAGACGAGATTCAAAAGAAATAAAAGACATTCGATAATGGGCCGATTTCAATTTTCATACCTATTGTCACTGAAAGGGCAAGCCTTGATCGCTTCAATTGAAAAAAAAAAAACGAATCGTAAAAGCGAAGGAAACAAAAGACCAAATAAAATCAGTCAAAATCAAGAGAAACAAAAGACAGTCGCTCATTTATGCGATTGATTTCGATTTTTGTATTTTGACCAGAGAAGATTATTGCAAAGGTGGTAGTTAAGTTATGATCGCGTCAATTAAGAAAAAAAAAATCGAATGAAAGGCACTCCTTTTTCAATCTAAGAAATGAAAGAAACGAAAGCCAAGACAAAATCAAAAGTAACAAAAGACGATCAATTATGTAACGGATTCAATTTTTGTATTTATTGACAAGATCTCTGAAATGACGTCAAGTCGTGATCGCGTCAATTACAAAAATAAACAAACGAAAGACACTCATTTTTCTATCTTAAAAAGCGTAAGAAGCGAAAGATAATCACAACAGTTCCAATAAAAGTCAAAAGAAAAGCTTAAGTAGCGATTTCGTTTGTTGTACTTGTGCTGACGAGAGAAGATCACTGAAATGACGATTGGTTGTGATCCGCGTCAATTCAAAATAAAAAAACGATTGAAATCCAATCGTTTTGAACATTATTTTTTCATTTAAAAAAAACAATCAAAAGAAACAGAAGACGATTTAAATTTTATATTTTATATATGTGCAATAAGCGAGGGAGATGAAGAAGAAATAAAAAAAAGGGGAGGGTGAAGTTGAGGAACAATTAAAGCAAAAAGAAAAAAGGATGCACGCTATACGTTCAATTAGAAAATGTTTCTGTCTTTGGAAATGAAGAAAAAGAAAGCCTGGACGAAGAAAAAAACCGAAACAAGAAGATAATTGAAATATTATTTCAATTATCTTCTTCTTTCGGTTTTTTCTTCCAAAATGGGGGAAAAACGAAAGCAAAAGAAAAAAGGAAGGCGTCGAAAGATGTGAAAGATCAGAGAAATTTATTGACGAAAAAGAAAAAAGTCATAAAACTGAAACTGAAAAAGAAAGACACCAATAAGAATCAAGCATATTCGATCAATACTAAAAACAAATGAAACTCGTACGTAATATGAAAAACCAATAAGATTTTAAGAACACTCGATCGATACTAAAATAAATGACACTGATTGGTTCATGTATAGCAGTAACTGAAAGGGTGTGGCTTTTACTCGTAGTACCAATGGAGTTATTAAAACAAATGAAAATTTAATTTCCTTCACATACGTTCTGTATAAGTATTGGCACAAAACTATAACAAGAGGGGAAATCAAATTTAAAAAAAAAAATCAAACCTACCCGCGTAAGTAAAAAATAAATAAATACTCCTAACAAATCAAATAAGAGAAAAAAAAGGCAATTTAGAATTACATCAGGTGATGAAAAACAAAAAAAAAGTGAAGATAATAAAACAAAATCAGAAGAACAAGAAACAATTTCCAAAATCGTAATAATTTATTAACAAAAAAAAGTTGAAAATTATGGACGAAACTGAAACAGAAAGTCTGAAGAAAACACCAAAAAGAACGAACGAAAAAAAAAACAAATGAAACTCGTACTTAATATGACAGGCCAAACACCAATAAGATTTCAAGCATATATGTAACAAGTAATCAGAGTTGCCAACTTTTTGGAGACTGCCAATGAAACAACCATGAACTTCGGACATTTCGGAGCGTTGCCATGGTTACGCAATGCGAGGACCAATGAAATGTTTCCATTCATTGCCAAGCTCCGAAATTTCCAATTATGAGACCTGTCTCATAATCTAGTGTTTCAAAATTCACCAGATTTTGTTTTTTTTTTTTTTTTTTTGTAAAAGACAGATTTCACCATATCAGATTGGATCTAAAATCACGAAATCTGGGGAAATTTCAACTTTTTGGAGACTGCCATGACTCGAATTTCCGACATTTCGGAGCGTTACCATGGTGACGTAATACGAGGACCAATGAAATTGTCCCATCTATTGCGTAGCCATGGCAACGTTCCGAAATCTCCGATCATGCGATCGATCTGTCTTTGTTATTTTATCCTAGAAAAGAAAAATTATTGGATTGTCGGTAAAACAGTTTCCGTGAAGTCTTCAGCGCACGCGTCCTGTATAAAAATTTAAAAAAAAAACAATTTTCACACACTTTTCTACATTGTGGCGTTTGTTTCACATTACCAGTGCTGCCAGACGGTTTTTATCAATTTTCGTCTTTTCTGAAAAGCATGTTTTTTTTTTTTTTAATCTCACGTCGAAGTTGGCCATGAAAAGTTAATTGTGAACCATCATCAAAATGTTATTAATCGTCAACATAGCATCGGAAAATTGTTCTTCAAAACAACTATTGCCACTTACCATCGACTCGCGAGAAAACCATTTTATTCGAAAGAAAATCAATTTTTTATTTCGAAACTCAAAGAAATTGACTTTATAAATTGTGGTGCGTTCACAATAAATACCTTATATTATAAAAAAAAAACACCTTCCTTTCGGTTTCCACCTTTTTCATTCAAAGATTTATCTGGAAAGTTAAAAGTTCTTCCATTGCAGTAAAGGAATAGCAGCGCCATCTGCCTTTTTTTTTAAGAGAAACCATAACATTTTCGTTTCATTTTTCATCCTTTTCGATCACTCGAATATACCTTCGATTATAAAGCGCGTTCAAGAAAAAAAAAACATCGAATAGGCTTATGTCAAATGCATGAAAATTGTTTTCTTTTTTTTAAATTTTTATACAGAACGGGTACACTGCAGACTTCGTCCTTTTAAATAAATTATCAAAGACAGCTCTCATGATCGGACATTTTGGAACGTTGCCATGGCTACGCAACGGATGGGCACATTTCATTGGTCTTCCTATTGCGTCACCATGGTAACGTTCCGAAATATCCGAAGTCCGGCCATGGTTGGTTCATTGGCAGTCTCCAAAAAGTTGGCCGACAACTGTTACTTACGAGCAGTGTTGCCAGGTCTGCTGAAATTTCACCAGCTCTCGTGATTTTCGTTCCAAATTCAAATTTTACAAAGTAACTTAGTAACCATATGATTACTATAAACATAACCTAACTTTTTATGTCGAGTTAATTACGATTTTCTACAAAATGGATAATAAAACCCAATTAATGAAATGAGACATTTATTACCAAATACCTCGAAGATGTAAACAAAACCTTTGACGCTGTTGACAGGTCGTGATCATTCAAGACTGCAACATACGTACATACAAGCTCCGACGTGCCGTCATAAAATAAAAGCAAGTTCACGGATTTTCTTTTTTTTTGAACGTACACCTTATTCCGAATTTAAATTCTTCATTTCTTTTTATTCGATGACTTATCTAGAAAGTTCAAACTGGAAAAATTAACTGTTTAGGAATCAATTTCATGATCGCAAATACGAAAATCTGTACAAAATTCAAAAGTCACACGCAAGAAAACAAGGACGGATAACTGCATGTTTATTTTTAATAAAAAAAAAAGATGAACTTTTAATGCTTACAAATCATACAGGAAAATTTACGTCATTGCATAATCATCGAAGTCAATTGAGAAAATGACGGAATCAGAAGAAGCCTAGGTAAGTTTACAGAAAGTAGAAATCGTCGGTAGATTACACGTATGGCAACTTAACCGTTACGCACGCCGCACACGTAATCGTGTGACGAAACAGGCTTTTCATCGCCTGATCGTGGCGGGCCAATGCGAAAACGACAAACGGCGAACGCCTAGTCACCTGTGGACAGGCTGTGGTAAACACATTGTGATGTGATGTGATAAAGTATATCTGGTTATATCGCGATATTTACGTCGTTTTACGCATTTCCTGTTGAGGTCGCGCAGGAAACAGGAACGCGTTATTACGTGACCCGACTTATTTTTTAGCGCCTCGTCGTTTTTAACTATGTATGTACAATGGTGCTCAGCTAAAACGATGCGACCCGTCAATTTCGTTAGTCCTTATATGGATGGCAATGTCCATTTCAATTTGCTAATTACGATCAGCGTTTCCAACCCAAAAATTTCTTTGATTTACTAAAGCAAACACTGAGTCATAAAATAAAACAAAAGAATTCCTTTTTCAAAAGTATGACGTTACCTAACATCTTAAACTTGAATTTTAAGCCTTAGGGTAAACCCACCACCAAAGGTGCAATAGTATTTCATTATTTAATTATAAAGGGTGTTTTTTTCTTTTTTTTTGATTTGGCGTCGGAATTGGTGGTTATAAGGTGTTTATTGTGAGCGCACCACAATTTTTGAAGTCCATTTCTTTGAGTTTCGAAATAAAAAATTGATTTTCCTTCGAATGAATGTTAATATATCATATAAGTTTTAAAAGAATTCCAAGTTTTGATTAACAAATTGAGTTGAAATTAGGTTTCCTTGTCTTATTTTATAAAATAAGACAATAATTACTCGAAAAAAAAAAGGAAGAAATTGCAAAACTAAGTGCAGATGGCGTAGAATTTTGTTTACAAAGAAAATCTTGACGTTTTTTGACTTTCTGCACTTTATTCTTTTTCACGTCTAATATTATAACTGTCAAACGCAAATTGACAGTTTGACAGCTTAAACTGTCAGTGTGATTTAACCACTAATATGTAGCTACTTATAAAAGCTATTTTTCTTCGACGAATTAAAACTGAAAGAAAAGTAAGATGCCAGTAAACTACAATCTATCAAACAATCATTGTCTTATATTAATTTGACAGGTGACAAAACAAAGTAGACTGTAATTAGTAAATATAATTGTACAAAAAGAATGTTAACATATCGGAAAAAAAGATTCGACAGCCAAAGTGCACGATGTTCGTCATCAAGTGGCAAGTTTGACAAATTTAATCTGTCAAACTTTGCATAGTCTACTCGAGGTTTGTTTTATACTATTTTTTAAAACGCCAATTAAACTAAGAAAAGAGAGAAAATAGGAAGGCACTAAAATGCAAACAAAATGCACTCTCACTTTGACCTGTCAAAGTAGGTAATGAATTCAGACATGGCACGTGTGTTGTTTGACATTAATGTCACTCTGTGATTTATTAGCTGTCAAATTATCATGACCCATTCTGTTCCTATTTTCCGTAGTCCTTTATAAAGCGCGAATAAAACAAGGAAGGAATATGAGAACAATAACAGACAAATAACAACTTCTATGTTAATCTGTCAAACCGTTACTGTAATAATAACAACCTTAAAGAAAAACTTTGACACTGAATTTGAAAAGAAAACCAAAATCACGTGGGTTAGATGACTGTATTATAACTGCCACGTTGATTTTGACAGCTATCGCCTTTATAAAGCGATACTCGACACGACCTTGTGCTCTTTAAACCATTCACGACTAAAAACAAGAAAATAGGACAGTACCTTGCACGTGCGATACAACTATCACTTTGATAAATTTAACCTGTCAAACTATTTTTTTTTTTTTGGAAGACTGAAAACAGTAGAGTAAAAACTCCTCGTCGATGAAAAATTCGAGGAATTACGATGTTTGACGTTATAATATGTTACTTTGATTTGTCAGCCGTCAAATTATCATCATCTACTGCAACTGTCACTTTGACAGTGTTAGTAGTTACCTATTCTGTTTTGCTTTAAGCAGTGACGCGGCTTTGGAGCAGTGTTGCCAGGTCTCGTGAAATTTCACCAGATCTCGTGATTTTAGTTCCAAATATAAATTTTGCAGTCATCTCGTAACCATATTAATAGTTTGAATCGCGACATTCAGCGATCACTTTTGACACAACTTTGTACAGGAAATGACAAATTGCAGCTAGTTTGATACTTAATAAGTCCTCCCATACAAGGCGGCCAATCGTGCATATTGAAAGATTTTAAAAAAAATTGTTGCAAATCGGTTTTGATTGCAGTGGAAGTCTCAAGCTACGCTTCTGCTGACGAGGCCCAAATAGGGCTGAAACTACTTTTTACGTCGATTTTATTACTAGTTTTCTACAAAATGGATAATAAACGTTATTTTGTTTGAATTCAATACGTAATCATTGGTTATGATTTTCTGTTGACGTTATGTCAAGATTAAATGTCAATTTGGCGTTTACTGATCAAATAAGGAATATACGTGAACATGCGAAAAAAATGAGAGCAAACTTGCATGCACACACATCTAATTGTAAAACATTGCCGATATTATCAGCTGTTATCTTGAAGTTGTAAATTATCTTGCAAATAAATATCTTTGAAAATATTCCACGATTGTCTAATAGGAAAAAATTAATGGAAGTTGGGTTTACCTAACCATAATGAACAAGCCTTTTCAATTTACACTAAAATATTGATTTTCCAGGTCACTAGTCACTAAATAAATAAAATACTCACTAAATACACTAAATACTCAAAAGTAAATAATTAAATTAAACTAAAAAAAATCGTTCGTACGGAACTCGAACACTTAACAATCTTAAATACCGCGTGTCCCACGCCATGTGTTCACCCTGGCAGAAATTTTCTTTTTACTCGATTTACAAGATTTAAAAAAAGAAAGTTGACATCATTTCCGGCGAAACCTGAATGAAAAAATTCATTCTTGTATTTAATTTGAAGCGGTCGCGAATTTGATTTTGAAAACAAATCGCGTTCGTTTGTTTGTTGCCCGATAACAAAGAAGAGAAATTTTACAAGTCGGAGAATGCCTCCGGAAACGATTCGGTTTTCAAATTTATGGCCTTTCGAATACCGAGTTCGTAAAGGGCATTTGAAGCAGCATATTATAAATCGGGGCTGCTTTCAAATGTTGTCTTTTGTACGGTATTGGAATTTTTGAAAGCATTTGTCACGCAAGCACTCAAGTTTTTGTAAAATTTAGAGAAAAAAGGATCATCTTACAATCGACCGTAGAAAAGAATTTGGCACATGTATAGCGTCGCTATTTTGAAAAATTTAGAAAGTTAGAACATGTGCAAGACCACCGGAGAACTAAAGGTTCGAAATTTATTAGTTATGTAAATTAAACGAGAGAGAAGCGTGATAGTTTCTGAGCTAAAAGAGCGGTTATTGGTTTTAAGTTTGCTTCCGGGGATGGGGAGAAGTCTAATTTGTCACTCGCGAAGAAAAAATAAAAAAAAACTGGGACAGAAAGCTTCTGATCGTTCGAACGGAAAGCTGCATTTTAATTTAACTCGAGAAGTTTTTTTCTGAGTGCTTTGCAATTGGTTTCATCTAGCTTTCGTAATTAGAATTAAATCATATTATGTCGGGGCGGTCAAAATATAGTGTTAAGAAAAGGGCACTCAAATAAATAAACGCGAATCGCGCCGCGATCTAAGACGCGAATGGATTATATAAAACAAGTGCGCGGGTGTTTGTGAAGTGCGCATCGCGGGCCGCGGATGAATTTATATTTCTTTTCACATACTTGGTGGTATAAATTTGTGTAAGAATTATTTTAATTGGCTCATCAATCTGTCTCGAAAAATCTGTAAAGTTCAATCTTTGCACTGCTTAGGCAATTTTTTTGGTTTATTTTTGGTACTGGCGTTTGCTTTTGAATCAAGGTTAAAACTCAATAAATTCAGTAGTTTGCGCGATCTGTGATTTAATCAACCAGAGTAAATTGACTACACCTAAAATCTATTAGTCGATTTCAAATGCAGTGTATTTTTTTTATAATTTAGTTCTATCTTTTTTGCGATATTCTCTGGCAATTCGGAGACACGCTATCGATGTTATTTCGATTTGTTCAGGGAAATCTGCAGCCCAACCACTGGCCAGGCAAAGTTATATCTGCCGATGAACGCAGTGCGGCCAGCACAGTCTAGTTCAGAAATCAAGGCGAATTTAATACTCGTTATGAATTCCGTAGAACTACGAGGCCAAATAATTTAAACTATGTATAAATAGATATCTTCTTAATAGAACTTCTCTCATACCCAGTGTGTGTGCTGGAGCGACTGAAAGTGCCCTAACCGCAAAAGCGGAGTGCCGAAAAACAGTCAAATGGGTCCTTGCGCAAACAAATTAGTTCGATGATAGGTTTAGCCGACGAAAAACGACGCAGAGGGATCTGAAAAAAAGGCGTACATTGTACCACCCTCTGGGCCCTGGAGAATGTAGTTGATATGATCCTACTCACAGGAGTCTAACTAATTAGGTTAATGAGCAAGGTTAGTTGCACCTCCAGACGGAGTCCGCGAAAAACTAGCGGCAATTGCTGTTAATTATCGTGCAAATTGATCGCCGGAGCGGCCTTTTGTATCACATACATCTCCGAATATCGAATTGATCAATTAATAACTTCCATTAACAAAATACACTATAGACACTGTCACACTGTGCGCTGGTTGATTACTCATAGCGTCTTAGAGTAGTATCTAAGGTAGCAAACACGAGTACCAAGACCAAGCTACTTTGAATAATTTGATCTAATTTAAGTCACAAAGTTGACACAGCCACTAATTGCATGTGCACCAAGCCACCAAGCCACCAACTGGGTGACTTGAATAAATTAGATCGCTACGATATCCGACGTGAAATGCGTTAAGCGAATTTATTATACTTCTTGATAAGCGAATAATTATATTCGTGAGATTGATATTATTCCAACGAGGTTTTACGCTCAATCTCCCAGGTCCCTTAGTGGCTGGTAGAAGGAGTTTTTACCTTTTTTTTTACAATAAATAATTATTAAATTTCAAGTCTCGCATTTTTATTGATACGTATTTAGTTCCTTTAATCTCTCAAATTTATTCACCGTCTCACCAGAATTAGAATCCAAGGTATATTGCTTGGCGCCAGTCATAAAAGTAGGTAGCGTAATCCGAGTCTAGACATTTAGAACTTGCATGGGGTGCTTAACAATACCATTGTCGACTTTTTCGGAATCTTAACAAGTGAACCCTCGGTAAAGAGGCGTTTATTGCTTTATTGAATTTAGTCAATAATTTTTTCGGTCCAGTAAATTAATTTGTCAATCAGTTTAGTTTGTTTTTTGTTTGGACCGTGTTTATTAGTTAATTAGTTGTCCGTAAAGTCAATATCTAAGGTGGCACGTCCGGGCGCGTCACAAATTTATTCTCTCCAAATTATCGATTAAAAAATAAAAATTCTACCACCAGTTTAAGGGACCACCAGTAAAATTCAAAATAAATTTGAAACAAGATAACGAAATTTAATGAAACGAATAAATATATAAATCTAAAAGCCCAGTTTTTTCATCTCCACTTACCTTTACGTGACGGTTTATTCCCAAAGTGACAATTGTGATCGCAATCGTTACTAAGGGAATTAATCGTCGGATAAAGTTAATTGGAGATGAAAAAACTGGGTCTTGGTGTTTCCTTACAGTTTAGTTGATTTAAGGGCTATTACGGGCTAACATTCTAAATAAAACTTTTATAGAACAAATTCCAAAATTAACAATATCTCCAGAATACAACCACAAAAAGCGCAGAATCAGGCTTCATCTTTTTTTCTTTTGCTCCTATCAATCAAGATGAAATCAAGGCAATAATAAAAACATTAAAAATAAAAACTGCTCCTGGACACGATCTCGTAACAGTTCGTAATATAATACAGGTTCAAGATGTGTTACCGCCTGTTCTAGTTAATCTAGTTAATGATATGATTACAGGAATTTTTCCTTTATGAATTAAATGACTTAAAAAGGTGTCAACAATTGGGCCTTTTTGTTGATTTTTCGTTTCCTAGCAGAGAATGCCTTGCTATTGTTAATTGTTTCATGGCACACTATTTGAATTGTGTCTAACAAATGTCAATTTGTGACATGTGAAAAGTTTATTAAAAATAACTTTTAAATTGGAAGTTATTTCAAGTTTATTTGGTGGTCCCTTGATTTCGTCCAGAAGTGTATTTCGCCTCCCTTCCTAAAATTATCCATGCCTTACTTTTTGTCGCAGTTTAGGTCGCGACATCTCGTGGCCTATTTTCGACCTAAAATCCTGGCTTGCAACAAATTTCCTATTTATTTACGTTTTTCTTTTTTATAAAAAGAAAAAACAAATATGTTTTGTTTTATTTGTATATCAAGCTTACTTATCAGTTTTTATATTTGATTTTTCTCACACTCAACTCTAATCGTCAACACAGATAAATCCCAAGCATATTTTTCGCCGGCGAAAAATAACGTTTCCGATTTATTTTTAGGTTGGATTTCGGAGCATGAAAATATGTTACGCAATCGGAGACAGTTTTCAAGGTAACGGGACGAAGTTCAACGTTCACACTTCAAAGTATGTGACATTATAGATAAACGCATCTCTACTCCGTCTTTTCTGCGGGCTTCTCGTTCACTACTACCTATTTTTTTTTTTTTTAACATACTTTATTACTACTACTACTTATCTAATTCCATGCAATAATTTTATTAAAATTAAGAAAAAATTGACAAAAAATAAAAAATAAAATTCATGTTTAGATAAATATGCGTAGTCGTAAGATGTTAATTGAAAACACTAGCTGAGGTACACGGAATAACCGAAATTTCCAGACCGAAAACAGTCGGACGATTGTTACAAGTGTGTAAATCATCCGCCACTTAGCATCGAGCATTCCGGTCACGGTGCTATTATTAGCGTGTCCAGCTGGACCTTTCAGACACGAGAATTTGTTTACCGAATCTATTTATTGGCACTTACGCGCAACGGGGCCCGCCCCCTCAAAACACGTAAAATCAGCCGATGCAGTCCCGTGGCTATTTATACACTTTGGATGTGCCACCACAGTTCTGGAAATGGCCCTGATCGATCACGATTCACGATGGAAATTGACGTAGGTCGCATGCACTTCATAAAAAGGCTTGCGTCACTGTGCTGAATTAACCTTTACCTGATTGTGTTAAATGCTTCAATGGTTTAGGTCAACATTAGCAATTGTTTATGATTGGGGACAGTTAATTTCTAGTTGAAATTTAAATGTAAAAAAAGAATTTTTTTATTGTGGCTGGAAGTACGGTGATGTACTCGATACTGCGAATCAAAACATTTACGTCATCAATGACGAAAAGCTTAACCACCAATCAAATCGCTAACAATAACAAAATGGCATTTGTGTTGTTTGACAGGTGATGTAACCTCAATTGGTGGTTGGTTTTCGTGCGCCACTGCTTTGTATACTATAATAAAAAAAAGATTTAAAGCAATGGTGTTCCATAAACTATATTTTAAATGCTCCCATGAAGAATCAGTTGGTACACCTGCCTGCTCAATATTGAGAGCCAAGATGCCACACGTCATCAATGACGAAACCATACCACCAATCGAATCGTTAACAATAACAAAATGGCATTTCTTCTGTTTGACAGGTTAACCTAACCACCGCAATTGGTCATTGCTTTTGTTTTGCAAATAAATAAAAAATTTAAGCGAAACGTCAATGACCATAACCTATAATTTAAAATGTTCTGGTAAGTTGGCAGACCTATCTGCCCAATATAGGTACTCGCGAGCCAAGACACTACGTCATCTCGATTACGAAAAGCATACCACCAATCAAATCATTAACAACAACAAAACGGCATTTGTCCTGTTTGACAGGTTACGTAACCACCTCAATTGGTGGTTGATTTTCGTATAATAAAAAAAAATTAAGCAAAACGTCAGTGACGCATAACCTATAATTTGAAACGTACAGTTAACGTTTGCAAATGATTTCTTTGCATTGACGTAATCCTCTTTCGTGTACATAGCAATTTGGATTGGGAAAATGTTTATCAACAAATAAAGACTGCAAGTTAGAAAAAAATGACAACTATGTTTAAATAACTTCGTAAATATTTCCTGTTTGCTTTGCGATATCAACTGCGTTTCCTTGTTTATTCTTCAGTGTAATTAAATTTCAATAAAAATATGCTTCAAAATCCATAAATTTAAAACCAACATATCGTAACGCCAACTAATAGTATTTACAAGTTGCCATTTAATAAAGTAAATGACAAACAAATGACGAGTAAGTTTAAACAATTTAGCAGCGTTTTAGTTGATAAAAATCATGATTAAAAAAAAATAAAAAAATCACTATTCTTTCTTAAACAATCACGATTTTTTTAAATTTTACTATCTTTTTACATAGAAAATGCAATAATTGACATTAACAATAACGAATAATTGAAAATAACAATAACGACTAGTATACGTCTTGTTCAAACTTGCAAATGAAATAACTTATGTGTAACGTAGCAGTAAATAAGGTTGCACCACCTTGCACTTTCATATAAACAAAAGAAATTCCTGTCAGAATTACAATGCGGGGATGACGCGAGTTGTCGCTATTTTCTAGTCTACATCGCGAACGTGCGCTGCGTAACATTAAAGAGTAATAAAATGTGTAATACTCCACAACAGTGTATCAAAGTCCATATACAGTGTGTACCAAAAAGTTTTATACAAATGGAGAAAAAGTTTATCTTACGTTTCACAAAAAAAAATATTCTTGATAAAAAGCTCTGCATGATTTGGAGATCCATAATCAGGTACAAAATTTTTAAAAAATTGGCTGGAATACAGTGAAAATAAAAAATAATGATTTAGACAGAGAGCAAAATACGTTCAAACTGTAGTGGAGAGCAAAATGTTTAATGAAATTGTGATTAAATAGCAAAAAATGATGCACACTTGTAAATTATTGATATTCCCAGATACAAATTAAAAGACAATAAACACTTCAGCTGCTTCCCTACATGTTTTATAATTTTCTCCAACAATGAGAACAATTTCAATTTTATCTGCAATACTTAGTTTTACTGGCATTTCTAATTATTGCAAACACACACTGATGTTACATTTGACATTTGTTGACAGTTATTAGATATTCCAAAGCACTCTATCAGTAACAGAAAATAAGGCGCTTATTAGGAACGGGATCTTACGAAGTTTCGTACTGCGCATTAATCTAACAATTGCTGAAGTGTTTATTGTCTTTTAATTTTTATCTGGGAATATGCATAATCTACAAGTGTGCATAATTTTTTTGCTATTTAATCACAATTTCAATGAACATTTTGCTCTCCCCTACAGTTTGAACGTATTTTGCTCTCCGTCCAAGTCATTATTTTTATTTTCCCTGTATTCCAGCCAATTTTTTTAAAAATTTTGTACCTGATTATGGATCTCCAAGTCATGCAGAGCTTTTTATTAAGAATATTTTTTTTTGTGAAATGTAAGATAAATTTTTCTCCATTTGTATAAAACTTTTTGCGACACACTGTATATTGATATGTCTTCTCATAGAAGTGGTAGGAAAAAAGATCCTATTTGGCAACATTTTATTGAAAAGTCGTGCTGGAAAAAGAGGAAGTAAAGCTACTTGTAAAAAAATGCAACGTAGAAATGCAAGGGCTTGCGGAACGTATGAAAAACCACTGGGAAAAATGTGCTTCAAATAATACAGAAAAAGAAACAAAAACAGGTAATGGAAGTGCCTCTGCAGGAATAGCGGCAAATGTACAATCGAACACATTAGAAGAGGACGGTTTACATAGTGCCCCATTGCTCATAGCTTCTACTTCATCAACTAAAAAAAGGAAGGCATCTAATTCTAGTTCTGGGTCTTTATCTTCTTTTGTCGTGCGTACAACGAAGTCTAGTAAAGAGGAAATCGATAAACAAATTGCTAGGGCTATTTATGCAAGAAGTAGCAACTTCACGTGTTGAGCAACCGGAAGTAAAAAAAGTTATTGCATTTTTACCACCCTCTAGATATGATGTGTCTAACCGACTGCTAAATAAAGTGTACAGAGTGTCTCATTTTGGTTGCTACTATAGGCTATTTCGGAAAATATGATAGGTATCGAAAATCTGACCTAGCACTCATGAGCTCTTTTTTGGAGAAAATATTAATAGGTAAAACAAATCATGGCTATCTAGATTAGTTTCGGAGCTACAGGGTGATTTGCAAATTTCGACCTTTTTAAAAATTGCCTGTAGTTTGTTTAATATGAAAGTTATCGAAAAAGCGAAATGACATTCTTCAGGCACTTTTTTCTGCAGAATCCATTGGCGTAGTCAGATTTTTATTATGCATTCTTGTTATTAAGATATAGTATAAAGTTGTATTTTTTTAAATGGGACATCCTGTGTTTCTTTGCACTATTTTGTTGCTCTTTTAATTCCCTTTAAGAATATATGATAGTATAGCATTATATTTAACACAAATAGAGTAAAGGAGTAATTTTGAAAATTTATATTTTATTTTAACTAATTATGAACTAAAATAAGTAATTATAATTCCACGAAAACTACTGCAATAAGTGTTCGAATTGCTGACCATTATTATTAACACAAAGTCGACACCGTCTTGGCACACCGCGAGTGATTGCATTGCGTATATGGACATTTGTTATACTTTGCATAGCTGCTTCGAAATTCTCTCGCAATTCGTCTACATTATTTGCTTGATTTAAGTAAAGCTTATCTTTTAATAGCCCCCAATAAAAAAAGTCCAATGGAGTCATATCAGGTGACTAGCTGGCCACTGATAGGTCCATTATTTCCAATCCACTTAACTCCAAAATTGGCATTTAAACATTCCATTAATAAACAGGATATATCACAGGTCTACAACGCAAAGGGAGTGCAACACACGTAACAATGAAGATCGGAGAAATATAATGTCAAAGAAAAGACCACGAAATAATGTAGCGATAAAAGGAAACATAGTACAGGAAAAATGTACCATTAAAGGAGTAAGCGACACGGCATTACTTCATATATACAAGTTAGATCCGTCCACTACTGTTAAAGAGCTTACGGACTAATTAAAAACACAATTTCCAGAAGTAAAATGCGACCAACTGACCTCAAAATATCCTCATCATTTAAGGTAACGATTGGTAAAATTAATATGAAACGTGCAATGAAGAAGACATCTGGTCCCATAGGGTGAGAGTAAATAAGTTTTTTCACCGACCCTCGTTCTTGAAAAATCCAATGTAACTAAAAACGACAATGCCAATACCTTGGCTAAAAGAACGCTGAAATTAGTACAGATAAACGCACAAGCTTTAACCAATAAATTATCCCAAATGGAAGCATTTGTCAACGAAGTTGATCGACACATTATCTGTGTTTTCGAATACTGGTGCTGTCAGGACAACTTCAACTTAATGCAACTAACTGGCTACACAATAGAGGCCAAGTTTTTTTTAGAACCCTTCATAAACATGGTGGATGTAAAACATCAAGAATCGATGAAAATAACGGAACTGACGTGCGCCATTTCTCCAAGGCTGCCGAAAATACTATAAATATGATTTATGGAAATGATCCCTCAACTAGATGTACCATAGATAATTTTAATTCAAAAACTTTTTGCTTTTTACCCACTGATTCTTTTGAAGTACGAAAAATTATTAAATCTTTAAAAAATAAAAGCAGTTCGGGTAACGACGAAATTACTACTGTGATCTCAAAAACAATTGGCGACTCAATTTCCGAACCACTAGCCTATATTATTAACGCATTAGTGGAACGAAGGCGAATTCCTCTCTTCACTAAAAACTTCATTGGTTGTTCCCATATATATAAAAAGGACGACCCCAAAAATTTAGAAAGCTATCGACTGATATCAATTCTAAGTATCTCATCTAAAATCTTCGAAAGAATAATGTATAATAGATTAGTAAACTTTCTTGATACTACTAATGTTTGGAGTGAAATCCAACATGGATTTCGTGGAGGCCGGTCGACTGAAACAGCCGCGGCGGACTTCATGGAATACAATACACAAAAATCGATGAAGGGTTCTACGTTGCAGGCCTTTTTTTTTGGATTTATCTCGAGCATTTGATAGCCTCGACATAGCACTTATAAATGATAAATTATACGCTCTAGGAATTAGAGGTACCGTACTAAAGTGGATAACATCCTTCCTTACCGCTCGAAATATATGCGTAAAAATTATGAACAACAGGTCACAACATTATGAAACAAACTACGGAGTTCCACAGGGGTCTGTGCTGGGGCCACTTATTTTTCTTCTATTTGTCAATGATCTAAAAAAATCTGTAACTGCTGAACAAATTACAATGTATGCTGATGATACATCTTAGAGAGTTGCAGCACGGACCTCTGAGGAACTCAAACAGAAAATAACTGAGATCTCGCGAGAATTTCAACACTGATGCAACAAATAAAATTACATTGAATGCAAAAAAAACAGTAATAATAAACTTCCTCAACCACAGGGATAGTAGCAACATTGCTTACAACGTAAACAAAATACAAATAGAACCCGCTGAGACTACAAAATTTTTAGGTCTCTATCTAGATGCAGACTTAAAATGGCGAAATCATATTATCCTAATCAGTAAATCTATTAATAAAGCCTACTACGTAATATCGCAACTAAAAGACATATTATCAATTTATATGTACAAATGCATACTCTACACCAGCGATTTCCAAACTGCTGCAAAGGGAGGCGCGAGAAGTTTATTTATACATGTAATTTTCATATTATAAATAAAAAAAGTGAAAATGTAAATAAACTCTTATAACAGAACTTTTATATCCATTAATCAATTTAAAAATGTGTTAATTATTTTGCAAAATAAAAAGGGGAGGCGCCAAGATAAGATTTTTTAAAGGGGTCGTAGAAACATAAAGTTTGGAAACCACTGCTCTACACGAAACAAAATTTTAGTAAATACTCTAAAGATTCATTCTACCACAATTATCAATCACGTTGTAAAGACATGCTATCCACCAAAAAGCATAACACTAAACGATATGAAAATGCACCCAGCAAAACTTAAATTGCTTCAGTATGACACTTTCAAAAAGGGTCTTAAAGAATTCTTAGTAGCTAAGGCATACTATTCTATATCTGAATTTCTTACTGACAAATTGTAAGTGTCCTTTTTAATTTTAAATGACATATGCTATATCACAAGTGTGATCCAAAGCATTAATAAATTATTATTATTATTATTAATATTATCGCAGAGGAATGTCATAAACTTATAAGTACTCTGCCGAAAAGAATAGCTGCAGTGATTAAGGCTAGAGCTGGCCCAACAAAATACTAATTACTTTAATAAATAAATAACTACCTAGGAAATTTTATTTTACCCCACTCCAACAGTTTAGTTTACCTACATATTCTTTTTAAGCAGGTGGTTTTAGATATGTAGATTAACATTAACATTAAATAAATTGTTCTTTTTATTTGAATTTTCTGATGTTTGATTTATTTAGCTTATCAGATTTAAATTAAAAAAATCAACTGATTTAAATCGTCACAACCGTGATATCAATTAAAATATTTTGTTTATTTTTCAATGGCACTCCCCTTTTCTTCTTCATTCAAATAAACCAGCCCCATTTTTTTTTTTTTTAACAAATTTTAGTATAATTTTTCAAAAAAGCTTTCGCTATTTTTTACTTGTTCCTTATTTCTACCTCTTCCATGTTTACTTGACAATTGAAAAACAAATACTCTGATAACCTCTTTTTTGCAGATAAAATTAAATTATTGTGTTGTGCAGATAAGATATCTCCCTTTTGAAACTAAATCTTTTTTTTTCAGAATTAAAAAAGTCTTAAGAGTGAACAAACCTTTCCATCAAAGTTTCAGTAATTTCTTGTAATATTAAAACTCCACTAAGTTTTCTTTTTTTTTTAATGAAAAATATGTTTCTATTTTTATTTGTTTAATTTTTGCCTTCACTGTAACATGTAATATAAAATAGAAAATATTTAAAGGCGCAAGTTAGTGTTGCAAATAAGATTTTCTATTACTTCTTTATGTCTCTCAATCTCTCTCTCTCTTTTGTTGTAATTTAGAAAAGTGATTACATCTTATGAACAGTTGTGATTTTCACAATTATCTGCACCCCCGCCCCCGAGATTTTTTTTGAAATCTTCTAGATTCAACAACAAAACATAACAAACAATAATTGAGAGTTGCAACATTTTAAAAAATTTTAATTCGTTTACTTTCAACTTCCATTCCTAAATTATTAATTAAATAAATCATTTATACATTAAACAATATAATTTTAACAAAAAGTTGATGGTGCAGCAAGTTTTATAATTTCAAAATAAAAAATAAGTTAAGAAAATTCGAAGTGACCACATCTCTTGAACAGATTAACAGGACTAATTTTTAAAATTTTGTTTTGGTAGTTTAAATTATATAAACGATTTCATTTTAGCGAAAATTTCAGTCGTTCGAATGCCCCGTTCCTTTTGTGAGGTTTTTTATTAAAACAAAAAAAAAACCTGCCTGCATACATTTCGATTCTAGTCTTGAAAAAATTCAAAAAATAAAATCCAATAATAACAAAACTTGTTTTTTGGCCAGAATATGTTGCAAGTGAAAATAAATATATTTTAGTTAGAATTTAGAATTTGTTTGTAGGTAGTTCACCTTGACAATGTAAGCTTGCCTCGCTGCGTATTAAAACCGCATAGCCAATTAAATGTTTTAATTAATTAATTACAGCAATCATTACAGACGTCCCTGCTTCACATGGTTAGAATTAATAGAATTAATTACATTTGTACCTACGTAGTTCTGTGATCGGAAGATTTATTAGAGGAACTAATAAACAAAATACTTTAATGATAATTTTTTAATTCTTTAAAAAAAAAAAACAAAACATATTTTAAAGCAACATGAAGAACAAAAACTCTGCTCTCTGGTATCAACAATTAAATTTTCAATTTCTTTCTGAGCACAACACAACGCAAAAACTCAAATTATAAATAAATTATAAACAATAACTATTGTCGCGATGTAACCCAAAAAAAGTCTTGGTGTTTTGATACAATCATTCGCGATTTAAATAAAGTCAAACATCTCATTCAAATTTTACAATTTACACAAAATAGTAACAAAAGAAGTAGACTTCATCTTAATCACCCTAACAAGATTTTAAGTTCAAATTTATTTCCGGCATTGATATCTGTCAAAGTCTAATTAATTAAAATGACGTTTGTGAAGTTAAAAAATATTTTAGTCGAAGCACCTCCTGGTAAAGAAATCGCATATAATGTAGATTTAAAATCCGGATGATGTATTTCAAACTTTATTTCAGAAACTGACACCTGTCAAATTGCTACTTGGTGAAGTGACGTTTGCGAAGTTAAAAACAAAAACTTTGCCTTGCTAATTCGGTCGCATTTCATGTAGATTCGAAATCCGGACGACGATGTATTTTAAATCTTATTCCAAGAAACGACACCTGTCAAACTCCTGCTTGTTAAAGTGACGCTTGTAAAAATAATAACTTCAATTCAAATTTTATTACTCTCTGTTAAAGCAATTTGTTGTCACGTAAGTTTGATGTCTTAAAAAAAAAACTATGTATAAAGACGACATCTGTCAAACTGAAATTTGCGAAATTAAAATTTGAGGTACTCATTAGGATTAATTAGAATTTTATCATAGGATGCTTTGCTATGAAGAACGGTAATCCCAAAATTCAAAGGCAAATGACGTGTGATGAATTAGAGTTTTTATTTCAGAAATTGACGTCTCTCAAACTGATATTAGTTAAAGTGAAGTATTTTAGACAAACTATTGCGTGTTAGAGCATCATTTGTCACAAATTTCAAATACCGATTATGTCTTTCATATTGCCACTGACACCTGTCAAATTTTTAATTGTTATAGTGACATTTGTGGAGTTAAAAAAGAAAAACTTTTAGTGAAACCACTGCCTGTTAAAGCAGTTGCCCGAATGACGTTTTTCATATTTTATTTCAGAATCTGACACCTGTCAAATTGTTATTTGTTAATTATAATAATTAACTTCAAATTGTACCTTTTATTTATATTATTACTTTCCGCTAAAACAATTGCTTGCCACATATATTTGATGCCTTAAAAAAAATTAGGTATAAAGACGGCACCCGTCAAACTGAAATTTACGAAATTAAAATCTGATGTATTCATTAATTATGATTTTATGATACGATTTGCGGTAATCCAGAAATTCAAAGACAAACGCGTGTGGTGAATTAGAATTTTTATTTCAGAAATTGACACCTGTCAAATTCTATTAGTTAAAGTGATGTTTGAAAAGTTTTTTTTTAGTCAAACTAGTGCGTATTAAAGCATCGCTTGTCACACAAATTCCAAATTTAAATGATGCCTTTCGTATTGCCATTGACATCTGTCAAATTGTTAATTGTTATAGTGGCGCTTGTTGAATTCAAAAAAGAAAACCGTTTAGTGAAACCGCTGCCTGTTAAAGCGGTCGCACGAACGATGTCTTTCAAACAGTGACATCTATCAAACTGCTATTTTTTAAAGTGACGATCGTCAATCTCAAAAAAAATCTTAGTCAAACCACCACTTATTAAAGCAGTTGCTTGTCACGTCTGTTATTTTGACGTTTGTCAATTTGACGTTTCTTCTGACGTTTCTTACGTTTGTTATGTTGACGTCTGTCATTTTGACGTTTCTCGACGTCTGTCATTCTGATGTTCCTTACGTCAGTTATTTTGACGTTTGTCAATTTGACTTTTCTCGACATCTGTTACTCTAACATTTCTTACGTCTGTCATTCTGACTTTCACGACGTCTGTTATTCTGACGTTTCTTACGTTTGTTATGTTGACGTCTGTCATTTTGACTTCTCGGCCTCTGTCATTCTGACGTTTCTCGACGTCTGTCATTTTGACGTTTCTCGACCTCTGTCATTTTGACGTTTCTTACGACAGTTATTTTAACATTAGTCAATTTGACTTTTCTCGACGTCTGTCACTCTAGCGTTTCTTACGTCTGGTATGTTGACGTCTGTCATTTTGATATTTCTCAACGTCTGTTATTCTGATACGTCTGTCATTTTGACGTTTGTCAATTTGACGTTTCTCGACCTCTGTCTTCTGACGTTTCTTACGTTTGCTATTTTGACGTTTCTGTTACCTTGACGTTCGCTGTTATTTGCCATTGCGACATGTCCACTAAACAACGTGTGAGCCCCCACATTTCTCGTCTCCTATCATTGTGACGTTTCTTACGTCTTTCATTTTGACATTTGAAAGTCTGGTTATTGTTTTTCACATGTGACCGACATCTGTCAAATTGGTATTAAATGATAAAATGACGCTTGTGAAATTAAAAAAGACCATTGCCTATTAAAACGCAGATTTCAACGCCAGATGATGTCATTCATATTTTATTTCAGAAACTGACACCTGTCAAATTAGTATTTGTCAAACTACTCTTTTTAAAGTGGCATTCGTCAAGCTAAAAAGTCACCTCTTATTGAAGCAGTCGCTTGTCGTGTAGGTTTCAAGCCCGGATGTTGTTTTTCTTATTTTATTTCAGACAGTGACATCTGTCAAATTATTATTCGTTAAACTGAAACAATTTTAGTCAAACTATTGACTGTTAAAATACATATTACAAGTCCAGATGATGTCTTTCATGTGTTATTTGAGACACTGACATCTGTCAAATTGCTAATTGTCACAAGACGCTTGAAAAGTTAAAATTAAAATTTTCAGTCCAATCATTGCTCTGCTAAAACAGTTGCTCGTCATGCAGATGTCTTTCAAATTTTATTTTCAACACTGACATCTGACGTCAAACTGAGAGTGACGTTCTTGAATCAAAAAAAAATTTTTTTTTTTGTAAATCCACCCCTTATTAAACCAGTCGCCTGTCGTGTATGTTTAAAATTCGGATGTCTTTCATATTTTATTTTAGACACTGACATCTGTCAAATTGCTATTATTAAAACTAACGCTTGTGAAGCTACATGTAAATAAATATAAAAGAGTAGTTACTGACTACGTTTAAACACAAAAAAGTAATCGTGTTTTCAATTTGATACATTGGCTTCCGACACACACAAAATCAAACATCTCGTCGAACAAGGTCCCAAACATCTCATTCAACATCGCGTCAATTTTTATGTTTCTATGCAAAAAAATTAAGTTATTAAAAAGAAAACTCTTGTTACGCGTTTTGATTTTGATACAACGATTTACAACTTAAATAAAGTCAAATATCTCAACGAACATTATCTCGTGAAATTTCATTTTTCCTTTACATAAAACAGCAACCAAAAATGTCACCCTAATGAAACAGACTCGATTTAAAAGTACATAACTAAAACTGGGGTGCGCTGACAAAAAAAAAGTCATCTAAAAATAGATATGCCAAGCATATAAATAACCAACCCATCAGGTGTACCGCAGCTCTCCCTTTATCTCTATGGCCCCGAAATTTATGTGAAAGCCCCTCGTTTTGCTGAAAGCAGCTGATAAGATACACCAACGTAAATATTTGACCATAAAAGCTTGCTTGAGCTGAAAAGATTTGATTTTTTCTAAACGCTTATCGATAACAATCAAATTGAGCAAACACGCGACCTTGAAGGCCTATTATTAAGCAAAAGACGTATGTAGGTCATACATCGTGACAATACAGAGGATTCACCGGAGCACTGCCAACGTAATAATAAATAGGCTTGCATAACTCGGCGATTTTATTTTTGAATACACTGGCCACACGGTGCCAACGATTTTTAAATATTTAAAAGTTTTTACTTGAAATCCAAGTGCGAAAATTGCTTCAGCAAGTAACCAACCAAACAACGAGAGATAAATTTTTTCTTTTATACTGAAGAAAATATGCGCGCCCGACAAAAATCACTGTTATTTCAGGGCATTCAACTTGTACGCGTATTTACTCTCACTATTTTCTGAAGTCCACTGGTCAAGTTGAATGCATATTAATGGGACACATTGTGAAGAACAGAATGGAAAAATTTGAATGGCAATTGTTAATCGGCAAATACAGTGATTAACGAAGTAAACAGAGAAGGAATGTGTTAGGGTCCCTAGATTTGATTGAAATTTAACTCATGCGTTTGCTTTCCCCCAAATAAAATAAATAAAATTTGAACAAAACAAAATGACAAAATATTTGATTGAATACATAACCTCAAAAAAATTCTTATTCAAAAGCCTGCTCACACAGCCAAAAATAAACAAATTCGAAAACATCTGCTGCTAAGCCTTCTTTTCTTTGCAAATTCACTGCGATTGCAAAGTCATAGATTTTATAAATTGCCAAGTGTCTTTTGAGAAACACGGTTTAATTCATATAATTCTAAAGCCACGTCTACACCTGCATTTCAACGCCAAGTTATCATTTCTGAATGTGACCTTTGACACACACACACACACACACACACACACGCACGATCAAGTTCGAGGTCACCGTCGTACAAGGCTAGCGAGATGTATGTGTAGACGGACGGGCGAAGCCAAAACAAAACACTCACGACGTTCATAAAAACCGAGATTACGAAAATATAAAAAAATAAAGAACGAGAACGACAACGACAAATTGTAATTGTTGTTGTTACATGTTTTTTTTTTTAAATGAAGCGCTCAATTGTTTTGGTTTTATTTAAAACGCGACCGCGTTTGTCGCTCCGAGAACCGGTGACTTTTGCACCGTCATTTTGAAAGGTGTAACGGTGTATATTTTTAATTAATTAATTGATCGATTAAGTATGCAACGTTTAAATAAAATACGTGTAAACATTGCGTTAGCGCAGCGTTTACATTTACATATTTTAATGGCCAAAGAACTTTAAACGCTTCAAAAAAAAGTCACAAGTTGCGCCTGTACCTGTGTTTACTTTTGTAAAAACTGACATCTGTCAAATTGTTGCTTGTTAAATTGACGTTTGTAAACTAAATAACGTCAAAATGTATTTTATTACGCTCTGCTCAAATAATTGCCTTGTCAAATAGATTGGATGTCTCAAAAAAAAGTGATGGCATCTGTCAAACTGAAATTTACGAAATTAAAATCTGAAGCACTCGTACATGACCTTTAATTCGGATTTTGTGATAGGATGGTTTGCTATGAAAATTAAGACAAATGACGTGTTGAATTTGAATTTTTATTTCGAATCCTGACATCTGTCAAATTGCTCTTAATGCTCTTAGTGACGTTTGCGAAGTTAAAAAAAAAACACCCCATGTTAAAGAAGTCGAATATAGTTTAGATTTAAAATAAGGATTTCAAATTGTATTTCGGAAACTCACACCTGTCAAACTGCTATTTGTTAAAGTGACGTTTGCGAGGTTAAAAAAATCTTTTGCTCAAACCACTCCCTGTCGCATTTCTTGTAGATTTGAAATCCGGGCGATGCATTTTAAATTTTATTTCAGAAACTGACGTCTGTCAAATTGCTGCTCGTTGAAGTGACGTTCGTAAAAATTTTTGTAAAAACCAAAACTTTTTTTGTTACTTTCTACTAAAGCCATTGCTTCTCGCGTAGGCCCAATCTCTTCAAAAAAAAAAAAAAAGATAGATGTAAAAACGACATCTGTCAAACTAAAATTTAGGAAATTATGAAAGTACTCACACGTGACCTTTCTTACGACAGGATGATTTCCTATGAAGGACGGTAATCCCAAAATTAAAAGACAAATGACGTGCTGAACTAGAATTTTTATTTTAGAAACTGACACCTGTCAAATTGCTACTTGAAGTTTGGTCAAAACACTTACTGTGAGAGCGGTCGCATTTCATGTAGATTTGAAATCCTGACGATGTTTAACTTGGAGTCTTCCGCAGCCGTTGTCCATAATTGAATTGGCTTCCGGTTGGAACCGCGTCACGACTGTTTCTACTGCCAGCAGTCGCGACGCGGTTCCAACCGGAAGCCAATTCAATTCTCCTAACGACGTATTTTAAATTTCATTTCCGAAAGTGACATTTGTCAAACTGCTTCTAATTAGAGTGACGTTCGTGAATTTAACAAAAAACTTAGTCGTCTATAACCCTCTCCTCATCTCTTAAAGTCGTATATCATGTACATTTAAAATCCTGACATTGACACCTGTCAAATTGCTACTTGTAAAATGACGTTTGCGTAGTTAAAAACTTTTGGTCAAAAGCAACATCCCGTTAAAGCAGTCGCATGTCATACAGATCGGAAGTCTGGATTATGTCTGTCAAATTTTATTTTAGAAATTGACATCTGTCTAAATCTTAACCGTTAAAGTAGCGTTTGCGTATTTCATGTAGATTTAAAACCTGAACGATGTAATTTAAATTTCATTTCAGAAATTGACATCTGTCAAATTGTTCCTTGTTTGGTCAAATTGCTTCCCGTTAAAGCAGCCCCCTGTCTTGTAGATTTGAAGAAAGGACGAGGAGGTCTTTCAAATTTTATTTTAGAAACAGACACCTGTCAAAATGGTACTTGTCAAAGCGGCGCTAGCGAAAGCTTCTGCTCCTACAAAAGCGATCGGATTTCATGTAGATTTGAAATCTGGACGACGTATTTTAAATTTTATTTCAGAAACTGACATCTGTCAAACTGCTTCTAGTTAAAGTGACGTCCGTGAATTAAGAAAAGAAACTTAATCTTCTAACTCTCTCCTCTTCTGTTAAGCTCGTGCATCATGTATAATATTTAAAATCCTGACACTGACACCTGCCAAATTGCTACTTGTTAAAGTGACGTTTGCGTAATTAAAAAGAACTTTTGGTCAAAAGTAACATCCCGTTAAAGCAGTCGCATGTCATATAGATCGGAAGTCTGGATGACGTCTGTCAAATTTTATTTTAGAAATTGACATCTGTCAAAGTATTGACCGTTAAAGTAGCGTTTAGATTTAAAACCTGAACGATGTAATTTAAATTTTATTTCAGAAACTGACATATGTCAAATTATTGCTTGTTGAAGTGACGTTTGTCTGTCAAAGTGCAACAATTTCACTTTTTTTTTCGATTTTTGGCAACGCTGCATAACCCTAAGATAATTTCTTTTAAAATCGCGTTGGCAACGTTTGAATTTTCACCAATACAGCAATGAAAAATCAACGAATTTCTTTCGAACTTTTTGACAAACGTCACAGTTTAATAATTTCAAATTGGCAACGTTTAAAGGTCACGCATGAGGTCAACTACGTCAACAAGTATCACGTCAAACTTCTCCGCAAATTGCGGCAATATTGCCAGATCATCGTGAGACAAATGAAAATAAATAAAATAAGTAGAAGGGATGGGTCGATTCTGAAACCTCCTCAATGAGGAGAAATGACCGGAAAAATTCCAGGTCAAGGTCGGAGGAGGTTCTAAAATCAATCTGCCCTTGACCTTCGTGTGAGGTTCCAAATGAAGGTCAAGGGTAGATTGATTCTAGAACCTCCTCCGACCTTGACCTGGAATTTTTCCGGTCATTTCTCCTCATTGAGGAGGTTCCAGAAGCGGCCATCCCTTTTACTAAAACACTAGCCATTTTTTACGAAATTTTGGCAACGTCGCAGCTAAAAAAAAAATCACACCGGTAACGTAGGTTCTGCTTAAACGAGAAATGTCGAAAATAAATAAAACAAGTAGAAGGGATAGGCCGATTCTGAAACCTCCTCAATGAGGAGAAATGACCGAAAAAATTCCAGGTCAAGGTCGGAGGAGGTTCTAGAATCAATCTGCCCTTGACCTTCATGTGAGGTTCCAAATGAAGGTCAAGGGTAGATTGATTCTAGAACCTCCTCCGACCTTGACCTGGAATTTTTCCGGTCATTTCTCCTCATTGAGGAGGTTCCAGAATCGGCCATCCCTTTTACTAAAACACTAGCCATTTTTTACGAAATTTTGGCAACGTCGCAGCTAAAAAAAAAATCACACCGGTAACGTAGGTTCTGCTTAAACGAGAAATGTCGAAAATAAATAAAACAAGTAGAAGGGATAGGCCGATTCTGAAACCTCCTCAATGAGGAGAAATGACCGGAAAAATTCCAGGTCAAGGTCGGAGGAGGTTCCAGAATCAATCTGCCCTTGACCTTCGTGTGAGGCTTCAAATGAAGGTCAAGGGTAGATTCATTCTAGAACCTCCTCCGACCTTGACCTGGAATTTTTCCGGTCATTTCTCCTCATTGAGGAGGTTCCAGAATTGGCCTCTCCCTTCTACTAAAACACTAGCCATTTTTTACGAAATTTTGGCAACGTCGCAGCTAAAAAAATCTCACCGGTAACGTCGTCCAGGGTTCTGCTTAAACGAGAAATGTCGACATATTTTTATTTGCGATTTCAATGGCTATTTTGTCACAAGTTTAAAATGTCAAACGTCTCATCCAGGCATCACGTCAAACTTTTACAGGTTAGTTAAAAAGCGATGTTGCCGGAATTTTCTCCGCGAGGTAAAACAACAAAACCGAATTTTTGGCAATGCCGCACATTTTACTACGGAACCGTGACCTGCTTCAACGCAAACTTCTATTTTCATTTGTTTTTTGCAACGACGCTTTCGTTGACGTTTAGAAGCAATAAACGAACATGTGGTGAAGCATTTCTACGAGCATCGCATCACATCAAGTAGAGATTTTTGCCGCAAATGAGGTTTTTTTATCAGATATCCAAGTCACCATCTTTTTCATAAAAAAAAAAATGGCAACACCGCAATGAAACAAAAAAAAAACAAAGTTAAAAACTGGCAACGTTGATCATGACCTACTCTAACACAATATTACCTTTTTTTTTTTTGAATATTTAAGCACGCCAACGTGATTTACCAGTTTCTTCTGATTTGTGCCATCACGAAAGCTTTCGTAAATAGTTTATTACAAACAGTGACTCACATTCCAAATACTCGCATTAAATATTTGATTTCGAATTCCAAGCTGTTGTACAAGTAAAAGGATGTTAAAATTAACAAATTCTTTTTTGAACTTGCGATCCAACAATGTCAAATACTTATGTCAAATTTAATTAACAACGTGTCAAATGCTCGTGTTAAAGTTCATTAGTATGTGAATGGTGCTTTAAAAACAAGTGAATTCCCATGAATTGTCTGCGGTGGCGTGAAAGGCGCATAATTAATTTCAAAATTGCCGAAGGCATACATAAACTAGTTTGACTGACGTGCAACTTTCTCCAGCAGTTTTAATTTATGTTTGTTATTAACTCACCGGCTATGGTAAATCTATCCATGTAGTTAATCAAATTCACGAAGCACAGTACCAGCATCATGATCCACTCTCGAAGTTTCACGTCTTTGAGCGTGGGGCCATCTCCCGAGGTGGATTCCTCCGGCGTAGTCTCGTACGTGGCCGACATTAATTGTTCGTGAGAATTGTTTTGCGGTATCGAAGGTGCCATGTTGAGTTCTTTCAATCCGAACGGCTTCTGTTTCTCTATGTTCTGGCCCGGCATGACCACCGAACTAGTCCGTAAAACCTAACCTCACGACACGCACACCACAAATGGGAACTTCTAACACTTTTCATATTGGCGGGTCTAAGTTACGCGTGCGCGATGCCGATAATTTAGACGGACCCGGAACAGACTCGATTGGACCGGCCTCACCAAACGGACGATGTAAATTCCACCTCTTCGAAGTTTCTTCTTCACTCTGCGCTTTTTTACTTTTACCCGAATTTGCTTTTTACATATTTCGAAAGCGACACATCACCCAAACGTCAAGCGAACAGCTGCGACGCAAACAATGAGCTTTCCAATAATACGCAAACTGTTTTATCGGCAAGCGCGTTTGTATTTATAACCAAAAACGATTTTGTGCAACGAAGTGTTAACAAAAAAGGTAATATATTACCTTGGAACGTCCTTTTTAACCTGCACACATCAAATCTATTGTCTTCGCACTAAATAAAACAATCACGTGAAGATAACGCTATCTCTTAACAAAACTAAACAACTGATGAGAACGTCACGTTGTTGATGACGTTTTATGTCTGACGTCACGCAAGTTTAATTACGAGAGTCGATCAAAAAAGCATGTTACGAGTAACCGCCTGAATTGCTCGTCTAATTAATGCTGACGATGATGGGATAAAAAGAAAATCGCAACATTCTACTCTATGGTACGCGAAGAATTCACTGCTCTTTCTTATAGATGGCAGCACTTTCAATTCTTACCGCTCAGCTCAAAGTTTCTCAGCGTTTCATGAAACTAGTCCCCAGACTCCCCAGTTTAATATTATTAAAAGAAATTAAGCGATTTCGCGTTTCTTGGCATGCATTATCGAACGGTAGTCACCATCAACCTACACAGAGTCAAACATAGATGACAGCAATAATGCCAAATTTATTTGTTAATATTTTAAAAATAAAAATATATAAAGGATTGCCACGTAAATGAACTGAAACTGGTGGACGAAACAAACAAAAGAAGATCGACGGTTCTCTGGCGCGGAATAATACGAGTTAATTAAATCGCCTGCAGTACAAAAAAAAAAACAAAAGTATAATCTGTTTGAATTGGCAGTTGTAGGTAGAATAGAGAAATATAAATAAACAATAGAGATGTAATCAAAAGATTGACATGAAACAAAGGAGTGGTCGTAAAAATTCGACTAATGAGAAATGAAATATGAATGATAAGGTGAAAAGGAAGAAACAAAAGAAGTACGACGATTATACGTCAAAGTGTAAGAAAATCAACGCATGTAACAAAAAAACATGAATTGCGTCAGAAATCGTCGATTTTTTTTATATATTTTCGATTTCTTTCTTGTTTACTGAGAGCCTTTCGGTTTTCAAATTCGCACAGCCTAACGAGAGTCGACGTTCTTCTTTTATTTCTGAACAATCAAGTAGGCACTTGTATTTCGATATCATTTGTTTCAATTATCTTTTGTTTCCTCCTATACAAAAAAAAAAACTAAAACTATGAAAAATAACGCGAAAAAGAAAAAAAAATCGACGATTCTAAAGAAAACGTTTGCGATTTGACACGAAAAATTAATGCAAAAAAAAAACAATGAATTTCAAGAAACAAATGAAAATTTCACTTGATTTTCAAGACTTTCGCGCCTAAAATCATCGATTTTTCATTTGTTTTCGGTTTCCTTTTTACTTGCCACAATTAACGTTATCTCCAAAATTCCAGCTTAAAAAATCACAGTCCAAGAAAATACGCATAGATGGCGCTACCATCCGTTAATGTGGTGAGAAACTTAAAATGTTGAAATTATCTTTTGTTTCCTCCTATACAAAAAAAGAAACTAAAACTATGAAAAATAGCGCGAAAAAGAAAAAAAATCGGTGATTCTAAAGAAAATATTTGCGATTTGACACGAAAAATTAATGCAAAAAACGACAAACAAATGAAAATTTCACTTGACTTTCAAGAATTAGTTCGCGCCTAAAATCATCGATTTTTGATTTGTTTTCGGTTTCCTTTTTACTTACCGCGAGTCTTTCGATTTGCAATCGCTCTCAGCCGAATAAGAACCGACAATCTTCTTTTGTTTTCTGTTCCTCGAATTCTGCATTTCGCTGTAGTTTGTTTCATCTCTTTCTCTCTCGTCTCTCCTTGTCTTGCAATTAATGCGACAAAAAAAAAAACAAAAGGAAAACAATGAATCGCAAGAAGCAAATGAAAACTTGATTTGATTTTCAAGAGGTTCGTCGATTATTCATTCAGTTTTCTGCTTCTTTCTTGCTTGCCGAGAGTCTTTTGTTACAGATTCTTTATTCTTGTCGAATTGAGTAACATCGCAAACAAAAAAACTGAAACCCAAATTAACGTGGAAATACGAAAAATAAGACGAACAGAAAACAAATGAGAAAAAAAAAAGTAAATTCTATCAAATGTCAATTGTAACACGAAAAATTAATGCGAAAAAAAGAAAAAAAAAAGATAACAATGAAATGCCAAAACAAAATGAAAAATGAGAAAATCAAAAACAAAAAACAATTGAAATTCGCAAGCTTAAGTTTTAATTGATGTTAGACTTAAAACGAAAACAATTGAACATCGGTATTTGACCTTTCTATTTTGATTTTGATTGTGATTATCAATTCATTATTCTTAAAAACAAAAACAATTGAAAATCGCGATCTAAGCTTCATTCAAGATTTACTCATAAAAAACAATTAAAAGTTTTTAATTCAAGCTTTCCACTGAAAAAAGAAAAATTGAAATTCGTAATTTCAGTTGTTTCGACTGACGTAATTCTTAAAATAAAAACTCTTGAACGTCGCGTCGTCGAAATCTGATTGTGATTATAAAAAAACTATTGAAATTTTAATTATGACCATCAATTTAAAAAAAAAAACAATTGAAAATTGCCTTCCGAGTTTCTCAGTTTCTCATTTAAGCTTACTACTTTAAAACAAAACAATTGAGAATCAAATTGTGTAAATCTTAATCGAAATTCTGTTAAAGAAAATTGAAAATAATTTAAAAAAAAAACAATCGAATGCTGTGACAATTGAGAATCAAATTAAATTTTAATTGAAATTCTGTTAAACTAAATTGAAAATAATTAAAAAAAAATAACAGAATTGTTTGCTGTGACTTAAGTTTTTAATTCAAGGGTAGAGAAGAAAACAATTGACAATCAAATCAAAACTTTAATAGAAATTTTATTAAAGAAAATTGAAAATAACTAAAAAAGCAATTGAATGTTAAATTCAAGAAGAAAAGAGAATCAAATTAAATTTTAATCGAAATTCCGCTAAAGAAAATTGAAAATAATTAAAAAAAAACAATTGAATGCTGAGACTTGAGTTTCTATACTGAGAAGAAAACAATTGAGAATCGAATCAAAATTTTAATAGAAATTCTATTAAAGAAAATTGAAAATAATTCGAAAAAAACAATTGAATGCTGTGACAATTGAGAATTAAATTAAATTTTAATCGAAATTCTTTTAAAGAAAATTGAAAATAATTTAAAAAAAACAATTGAATGCTGAGACTTGAATTTCTATACTGAGAAAAAAACAATTGAAAATCAAATCAAAATTTTATTAGAAATTCTATTAAAGAAAATTGAAAATAATTTGAAAAAAACAATTGAATACTGTGACAATTGAGAATCAAATTAAATTTTAATCGAAATTCTATTAAAGAAAATTGAAAATATTTAAAAAAAAAACAATTGAATGCTGTGACTTGAGTTTTTAATTTTTAATAATTAATGCTGAGAAGAAAACAATTGAGAATCAAATAAAATCTTAATCGAAATACTGTTAAAGAAAATTGAAAATAATTTTAAGAAAACAATTGAATGCTGAGACTTGAGTTTTTAATTCAATCAAAGTACTGAGAAGAAAACAATTGAGAATCAAATCAAAACTTTAATAGAAATTCTATTAAAGAAAATTGAAAATAATTAAAAAAAACAATTGAATGCTATAAATCGAGTTTTTAATTCAAGAAGAAAACAATTGAGAATCGAATTAAATTTGAATCGAAATTCTGTTAAGGAAAATTGAAAATAATTTAAAAAAAAAACAACTGAACGCTATAAAACGAGCTTTTAATTCGAGCAGAAAACAATTGAGAATCAAATTAAATTTTAAACAATTAAAAATCGCAATCTGATCTTTAACCAACATTCAATTATCTTATTATTCGTCATAATTTTATTACTGAAACGAAAACAACTGAGAATCAAATTAGATTTTAATCGAAATTGTGCTTAAAAAACAATCGAAAATCACAGAGTAAGTTTTAAGTGAAGTCTGTCGACGGTTTTTTTTTTTTAAGTTTGACAGACACTTCACTTGAACCAATTTGACAGATAATTTATAAATGTGTGATAGTACTAGTGTAAATTAGGAAACCCCCCCATCGCTCGTGTTGTAAATCATCTTATATGAAACACAAAATTGCCAAATTCGAAAGCGTTTCGATATAATAAACTTTTATACGGAGTGTTTCGGAAAGTTAAAATTCAACATTGACAGTTTGCAAAGGAAACAAATTTATTTAAAAAAATTAAATTTGATTAATAATTCGTTTAAATTTTGTTTATTATGCCGTATAATAAAACTTGTAAATATTAATTAAAAAAATAATAACTCGTACTGGTACATCCGCGACCCCGATATTTATTTGGTTTTGTAGTAATTGCGCCATCTATGAGCCACCCGAAGATTCCGCAACTTTCCGAAAGCGCTCCAGATGACGCTAGAAGTCACTGGAATGTTCCGTGGAAGTTATTATTTTTATAATTGTTACTATAGGAATAAACTAAAGATTAAAGTTAAACTGTGACGTTTTTATTGTCAAGTGACTGTAGATATTGAAGCGTTTTTAAAATAAATGACGATTATTTTCTGCGAACCCCAAATTCGTAACAATATTTTAGGAGTTAAAATTTTTTATTGAGTCATCAATACATGTATAACATATTACAAAATATAATAAAAATAAATATAAGAAAAATAGTAGTAAATAGCAGATACTAATGTAATACTTGTAGAACACTCATTAATGTGCTTTATATCGGTAAATAGTAAAATACTAATCTACACCCGCCGAAGTGATGCAAGTGACGGCGTTTTCTTTCCGACGACCCTAAAAGCACCCCTTACTTGCCTTACTCAAAACGCTCGATTGCACGGAGATCTCAACGAATTCTACAGTCTTCCAAGAAATTATCAACGGTATAGTGTTGAAATACATACAGAGATATCATATAAAGCGGATAATAATGCCCAAGAGAATATTTAATTATCACATAAAACCCTAAACTCGAAACAAGTTTACACCAAAAAAAAAAGAAAACACTTTTTTTATCAAAATTAGCTTCGAGGGAGATGATTTTTTTTTCTCTTTCATTTCGTATTTTCTTATCTAATTTTCGAATGTACCTGTAAAGTATGTATTTAAGTGTTTAATAAATTAATTAAAAGAAATGTTTGATTCGACATTCACACTATGCTTTACAGCCTTAAGCGTTTTTTTTCTTTTTTTTTTTAATACAAGGACAACATCTAAGAAGGTTTATGGCCCCTGCTCTGGCCACCTCGAAACTTCCTACCGTCCCCGTGATAGTGATTGTTATTACCCCCCCGCCTAATTTGGTATTGGCTAGAGTGGCTAGCACTATTCGATTGCAACGTTGGAAGTGATGAGCCTTCTCCTCCACCACCGACCGTACCGTTCTTATCTAAACTCCTTCCGTTCTGCCAGTAACTCTGCGAGTTCAAGGGAGGGAACCAGTTTCGGTAGTGCGTTCCGTTGCCTCGGTGACGGGGGTTTCCCCTGTTCTGTCCCGACCCTTTTTGGGTTTGATTCGGCGCGCCATCTCTGTTGAAATTACCACCATCCCTGTTATTGTAATTCGTTGGGGAATTTGAGGAGTTTTCCCGCAGATCAGAGTTTTCACGACGCAATCGACGTATCAGAGTTTCGGCATCATCTAATTTCCTCAGCAGTTCCGGATCGGGTTGAATACCTCTCTCTCTTTCGCGTTCTCTGTCACGCTCGTAGCGTTCGAGTTTTCTGGAAGAACCAATCATAAGTTTGTATTACGTTACTGAAAAAGAAAAGCTAAAATCGATTTGACTTTACTTTTTTTGTTCATCAACTATAGCCGATAAATAGACGTTTCGGCTTTCGGCTTCTTGCAGCTGAAGCTTCATTTCGCTCAGTTCCCTTTCGAGGATCTCAACCTGAAGAGGCGTGACGTTCACCTGCTTAGGACTCGTGTACACCTACAAAAGGGACGGCTTTTATTTGAAACACGAAGCGAAGCGAAAATACCTTATGTTTTGTGTCATCTTCAGGAGACGAAGGAGTACTGGGCAGTGAAGCTTTCGCAAAAACCAACTGGAATTGCAACTCTGAAACGAAAATACGCACCAACTGTTTATTTTTGCTTGCTTTTAAGAAGCGCGTTGATTCTATTATTCAAACAGAGAATGTTATTTTCAGAAACTGTTCCCAAAATATAAATGAATTCACGGCCTTCAGTTTTGAGACGTATCTTTAAACAAAACCAACTCATCATGGTTTGCAGTATAAACAAATTAATAAATAAACTTTGATGTACCTCTGTTTCTATGCCTCAAACTGTCTATTTCAAGGTGAAGTCCTATCAACATGTGCTGATGTTGTTCTTGAAGGAAACGGATGTTCTGTTCGAGCAGGGCAACTCGAGAGGCTTCCGCTGGCCTGCTCGCTTCGGCGTTTCGAATCGTAACGTCTTGAGCCCTCGTCATTGTAACTAGATCTCCACTCATGCCGTTGGGTTTCGATTTATTCACCTGAAATTACAAGCAGCAATTCATTTCCCTATTTTTAAGAGACCAAAATAAAAAATTGATCAGTATCGCCATCTAATGAGCGGCAGAGAATTTTTTTTTCTTACTTTTGTAGTATTGGCCCCGAACGTCGTAAAAATTTTAAGAATTTAAGCAGATAATTATGGATTTTAAATCCAAAACCTTATTTCAATGTTTTAAATTCCATTATAATGCGGGGCCATCTCTCGATTACGTTCTAAATTACATCTTTATAACTTACTTCTAATTCAATATTTTTTAATTCTCTAAAAAATTGCAGTTCAGATAAGCATACACAGATGGAGCTACTGTCATTTGAGAAACCATTTCTCTATGTATTTTTGAATCGCTTAATTGCTAGAGTTCAGATAAATATACACAGAGGGTGCCACTGACATATGATGTTAGAAGTAACATTAATAACAAAAGAGTGATTGAGATGATAAAATGTTTAAATAAAATCACGGTCCAAGAAAATACGCATAGATGGAGCTACCATCAGTTAATTTGGTGAAGGACGTAAAGTGTTGAAATCGCTGAAAGTCCTCTAAAGGCTAATTTTTTTAACACTAATTCTAATTTTTTTAACAACATGAAATCGAAGAAAGTCCATCAAAGATTGCGTTGAGTTCTTCTAAGTTTTTAATACTTTTTCGAAAGCCACAATTAACGCAATTTTCCAAAATTCTCGCTTAAAAAATCACAGTTCAAGAAAAGAAATATAGACGGCGCAACCATCATTTAATTGCGTGAGAAACTTGAAATATTGAAAGTGCTTTAAAGATTACGTTGAATTTCTCTAAATATTTAATACTTTCTTCAAAGATGTTGTACATCACCACAATTAACGTAATTTTTAAAATTCCCGCTTAAAAAACAGTTCAAGAAACTACACACAGATGGCGTCATCATTTAATTTCGTGGAGAACATGAAATCGAAGAAAGTCCCTTAAATATTGCGTTGAGTTTTTCTAAATTTTTAATATTTTTTCGAAGACCGTCGTATATCATCACAATTATCGCAATTTTTCAAAATTCCCGCTTAAAAAATCACAGCCCAAGAAAATACACGTAGATGGAGCTACCATCAGTTAATTTGGTGAAGGACTTAAAATGTTAAAATTGCTGAAAGTCCTCTAAACGTTGAGTTGTTCTAATTTTTTTTAATACTTTCTTAAAGGGTGTTATTTATTACTATAATTAACGTAATTACCAAAATTCTCGCTTAAAAAAAATCACAGTTAAAGAAAATATACATAGATGGCGTTACCGTCATTTAATTTCGTGGAAAATTTGAAATCGCAGTCACTTAACAGTTACGTTGAGTTTTTCAATTTAACACTTTCTTTAAAGGTATCGTTTATTGCCACGATTAACGTAATTTTCAAAATTCCAACTTAAAAAATCACAGTCCAAGAAAATACGCATATATGGCGCCACCATCAGTCAATGTGGTGAAAAACTTAAAGTGTTGAAATCGCCGAAAATCCTTCGAATGTTGCCGTTGAGTTTTTCTAAATCTTTTCTACTTTTTTGAAGAGTGTCATGTATCACCACAATTAACGTGATTTCCAAAATTCACGCTTAAAAAAATCACAGTTGAAGAAAGTACACATAGATGGCGCTACCGTCAATTAATTTGGTGAAGGACTTAAAATGTTGAAATCGCTGAAAGTCCTCTAAAGGCTGCGTTGAGTTGTTCTAATTTTTTTAATGCTTTCTTAAAGGGTGTTATTTATTACTATAATTAACGTAATTATCAAAATTCTCGCTTTAAAAAAATCACAGTTGAGGAAAATATACATAGGTGGCGCTAGCAGCAATTAATTTCGTGGAAAACTTGACTTGTTGAAATCGTAGAAAGTTTCGTAAAGGTTGCGTTGACTTTTTCCAAATTTTCAAATAACACTTTCTCGAAAGGTATCGTTTATTGCCACAATTAACGTTATCTCCAAAATTCCAGCTTAAAAAAATCACAGTCCAAGAAAATACGCATAGATGGCGCTACCATCCGTTAATGTGGTGAAAAATTTAAAATGTTGAAGTCGCCGAAAATCCTTTGAAAATGACATGCTCGCCACAATTAACGTAATTTTCAAAATTCCCGTTCAAACGATTTCTATATCTGAATATACGCATAGCTGGCGCTACCATCAATTAATTTCGTGGTAAACTTGAAATGTTGAAAGTCCTTTGAAGGTTGCGTTGAGTTTCTCTAAATTATTACCTTTTTGAAGGCTGTCGTATATTACCACGTAATTTTCAAAATTCCCGCTTAAAGAGTCGCAGTTCAAGAAAATACACATAGATGGCGCTAGCGTCATTTAATTTCCTGAAAGACTTAAAATGTTACAATCGCAGCTTAATCCCGCTAAAAAAACTGTAATTCACGAAAATGTATATAGATGACGCTACCCATTTTGTAGAAAACTTGCTTAACAATGGAAAACATTAATTGCCAATTTAATTTTATTTAAAAAATTGCAGTTCAGATAAACATACACAGATGGCGCTACTGTCATTTGAGAAACCATTTCTCTATGTATTTTGGGATCGCTTAATTAGTAGAGTTCAGATAAATATACACAGAGGGTGCCACTGACATATGATGTTAGAATTAACATTAATAACAAAAGAGTAATTTAGATGATAAAATGTTTAAATAAAAGATACGATTGTTACCGTTAGCCGAACAAATGACGACGGAAAATACACACTTTTGTTAATAGTTTTATTCAGTTGCTGGAGTTTGATAATTCAGTGACATCTGTCCATGATAAAACAAATTAATTTTTATTTATTGCTTTAAGACTAACCGTCCATTTATTAATGATATTTAAATGAATGGCGTTGAATGTTTTTTTGTGAAGCAATGGGCGACGAAACTACCAATTACATATGGTTTATTCTTAATTTTTTTTATTCGACATATTATTTAATTCAATTTTCGAAAAATAAAAAATAATCTCAAGCAACGACATCTATCGATTGATATAGTAAATATTTTTTTTACTTTTCTGTTTTATGTCATTTTATTTTCGTTAAGTCCTTTTTTACTTCGCAATTCAATTAAATTGTTAACGACCGTTTTCGTTATTATTAATGATTTTTTATGATTTTTAAATTGAGTTCTAAGTGGCGACATCGACCGATTTGAAAAGGCAAACAGTTAAACGCTTTTTTTTAACAGTTTTATTCGATTCCTGTAGTTTAATCTGCCTGCGATAAACGATAAAACATATTGATTTTAAAATTTAAATAATTTAGAAACAAGCGAATTTAAATAACTGCCGATTAACGTTTCCTTTTGTTAAATGCTAGCGCCATCTATGCGTATTTTCTTCGACTGGAATTTTGGAGGTTACGTTAATTGTGGTAATAAACGATAACTTTCAAGAAAGTGTTAAAAATTTAGAAAAACTCAACGGGACTCTCTACGATTTCAACAAGTCAAGTTTTCCACAAAACTAAATGATGGTAGCGCCATCTATGAGCATTTTCTTGTAATTTTTAAGCGGGAATAGAATCTTCAAAGAAAAGTAAATAGTAGGAGTAATAATTTAGAAAAACTTCAAGAGACTTTCTGCGATTTAAACATTTCAAGGTTTCCGCGAAATGAACGTTTAGTAGCACCATGTCTACGTATTTTCTTGAACTGTGATTTTTTAAGCGGGAATTTTGCTTAAAGTGGCGACATCTACTGATCTACAAAAGGCAAGTGGTTAAACACTTTTTTTTTAATACACAGTGATCAAGAATGACTGTTTGAGTTGGCAAAACAATTATGAGCAGACGTCTTGTTGGTTTATTTCACATAACCTGCGCAGCGACAAGATTGTAGGTTATGTGAATAAAAATTGTACCAGTTATATCATTTAGCACTGCCAACTCATTCTTGGTCACTTTGCAGTTTTATTCAGCTCCTACAGTTTAATAATTTAGTGGCATCTGTCGATGAAACAGCAAATTAATCTTTATTTATTTAATTTAAACCAACCGGGTATAACGCGATAACGTTTAAATATTTGCCGATGAATGTTTTCTTATGTCAAACAAATGTTATTCTTAATTTCTCGTTTTATTTGACAGTTTATTTAAATCGACTGTTAATGACAGCTATCGAGTGAAATCTCAAGTAACGACATCTACCGATTCATGTAGTAAATAAATTAATTACTTTTGAACTGTTTGCGCCAGGTATTTTTTTTTATTTAATTTAATTCTTATTAAGTCATTTTTTACTTCAAAGTTTCATTCATTGGTTAACGACTTGTTTAAAAATTAAGTTTTCATGTTAAGTGGCAACATCTACAGATTCGAAAAGGCAAATAGTAAACCAGTTTTTTTTATAGTTTCATTCAACTCGACGTCTGCCGATGATAAAAACAAATCAATTTTTATTTATTTAATTAAAACTAACCAAGCACAAGTTAATGACAAAATTTAAAGAAAAAATGCAGTTTCATACTTTCTTTTGTTAAACAAGTGGCGGCACCTGTGTTCGTTCATAGTAACTGAAAGTTTTCATATTGATGCATAATGAATCATAGCGGGTTTTCCCATTTCCTCACATTTTAAACGATCATATTCTTAATGAAAATGTATTTATGACGTTCAGCGAACAAAATAACATTGTTTTCAAATTATTAAATGCTGACATCTGTTGATTATTGCAACAAAGGTGATTTAAAACCAGAAAATTTCAAATTCTTTTTGGATTTTAAAAGCTAACTAACACAATGACTATACAATCGAAATTTCCTTTGTGTTATTCCAGATCGTGCTCAATTTTAAATTGAGTTTAGTTACAATTAGATTGATCTGAAAGAACACGCATATGTTTCTGGACACCTCAAGGGAAAGAGAAGGAAAATGTTGACGGAAATTCTAATTCATACGCTAAATGAGAATAACAACAAACCTTATTTCAAATTACGACGCACCACAATTGCACACACACTCAAGTGTTGAACTATTCAAGAGTTATTCACAACAGACTTGCATGCATAAGTCAACAGCTTGATAGAATCAAAGCACGCAAAGAATTGTGGTAATTTTATTGATTTGAATTAATTTAAAACCCTTTCATCATTTATTTTACGAAAAAATAAACTGTCTCCACCTTCTTTAAATTAAAATTAACAACGGGAAACATCTGTTATTAAAGCACAAGTGCAGATACGTTTGCCTAATACATGCAAGTGATGACTTTGCATTAAACCAGGATTTTGAAAATTTTCTCACCTGTCCAAAAGGAGCGACTGGTATTTTGACCATAACTTTCGACGCCATTTCCCTCCCCCAAAGACACACGGGAAAATCGTAGAGTACAAACTCGATTACTGCACACACAGGAACGAACGCTCGGTTTCCGCTGTTGAGTCACTTCTTTAAAAATAAGCTCCGTCAGAGTTGTAAATGCAGGAAAATGACTTCACCTTCGCGAAGAACGGCCGATACCTCGCTGATTCATTCGATTTATTTTCTAATGCCACGCACCGGACAATGGCTTTACGTAATTCTCCTCTTTTCTTTCGTGTTGTTGAGTTCACGTCCGAACGCAAGAGCTCAATATGTTTCTGATGGGGACGAACCGTGCGAGTCTAGGAGTTACGTGTACTTGTTGGACGAACGATACAAAATATTGATTATTGCGAACTGTCTGTGCACAAGCGCCAGATGATGTCTTCCGTAAATATCGTGCACCACTCAACCTCAATCAAACTCCGACTTATACAATTTCGCAAATAAATTAAACGCAGAGACCAAAACAAACAGAAAATCAGACCCAAGTACAATAAACAATAATTCTTAAAAAAAAAAAAAAGATTCATTTTCCTCCAACTTTCATAAAAGTCAATTACTTAGTTGTAATCTTTTTTTAAAATTTTTAATACTTTCTTGAAGGCTGTTGTACATCACCGCAATTAACGTAATTTTTAAAATTCCCGCTTAAAAAAACACAGTTCAAGAAACTACACGTAGATGGCGTCATCGTTTAATTTCGTGGAGAACATGACATCGAAGAAAGTCCCTTAAAGATTGCGTTGAGTCTTTCTAAATTTTTAATATTTTTTCGAAGGCCGTCGTATATCACCACAATTAACGCAATTTTTCAAAATTCCCGCTTAAAAGGTCACAGTCCAAGAAAATACGCATAGATGGAGCTACCTCAGTTAATTTGGTGTTAGACTTAAAATGTTGAAATCGCCGAAAGTACTTTAAAAAGGCTGATAATTTTTTAAATACTTTCTTAAAGGGTGTTATTTATTACTATAATTAATGTAATTACCAAAATTCTCGCTTAAAAAAAATCACAGTTGAAGAAAATATATATAGATGGCGCTACCGTCATTTAATTTCGTGGAAAACTTGAAATCGCAGTCACCTAACAGTTACGTTGAGTTTTTCAGTTTGTATAACACTTTCTTCAAAGGTATCGTTTATTGCCACGATTAACGTAATTTCCAAAATTCCAGCTTAAAAAAATCACAGTCCAAGAAAATACCGGTAGATGGCGCCACCATCCGACAATGTGGTGAAAAACTTAAATTATTGAAATCGCCGAAAATCCTTCGAAAGTTGCCGTTGAGTTTTTCTAAATCTTTTCTACTTTTTTGAAGAGTGTCATGCACCATCACAATTAACGTAATTTCCAAAATTCACGCTTAAAAAGATCACAGTTGAAGAAAGTACACATAGATGACGCTACCGTCAATTAATTTCGTGGAAAACTTGAAATCGCAGTCACGTTACAGTTACGTTGAGTTTTTCAATTTTTTTTTTGAAGAGTGTCGTGTATCACCGCAAATAACGTAACTTTCAAAATCCCCGCTTAAAATATCTCAATATTTGAATATCCACATAGCTGGCGCTACCATCATTTAATTTCGTGGTGAACTTGAAATGTTGAAAGTAAATTTTTAATACATTTTCGAATGCCGTCGTACATCACCACAATTAACGCAATTTTTCAAAATTCCCGCTTAAAAAATCACAGTCCAAGAAAATACGCATAGATGGAGCTACCATCAGTTAATTTGGTGAAGGACTTAAAATGTTGAAATCGCTGAAAGTCCTCTAAAGGCTGCGTTGAGTGGTTCTAATTTTTTAAATACTTACTGAAAGGGTGTTATTATAATTAACGTAATTACCAAAATTCTCGCTTTAAAAAAATCACAGTTGAAGAAAATATAGATAGATGGCGCTACCGCCACTTAATTTCGTGGAAAACTTGACTGGTTGAAATCGTAGAAAGTTTCGTAAAGGTTACGTTGAGTTTTTCTAAATTTTCAAATAACACTTTCTTGAAAGGTATCGTTTATTGCCACAATTAACGTTATCTCCAAAATTCCAGCTTAAAAAATCACAGTCCAGGAAAATACGCATAGATGGCGCTACCATCCGTTAATATGGTGAAAAACTTAAAATGTTGACATGTATCACCACAATTAACGTAATTTTCAAAATTCCCGCTCAAAAGACCTCAATATCTGAATATACGCATAGCGGGCACTACCATCAATTAATTTCGTGCTAAACTTGAAATGTTGAAACTCCTTTAAAAGCTGCGTTGAGTTTCTCTAAATTATTACCTTTTTGAAGGCTGTCGTATATTACCACGTAATTTTCAAAATTCCCGCTGAAAAAATCGCAGTTCAAGAAAATACACATAGATGGCGCTAGCTTCATTTAATTTCCTGAAAGACTTAAAATGTTACAATCGCAGCTTAATCCCGCTTGAAAAACTGTAATTCACGAAAATGTATATAGATGACGCTACCAATTTTGTAGAAAACTTGTTTAACAAAGGAAAACGTTAATTGCCAATTTAAATTTATTTTATGGGCGGTTAATTTTAATTAAATAGAGAAAAACTGATTTGTTTTATCAAATTCGAGGAACAGAAAAAAATTATTAAGAACTGTCTAACCGTTTGCCTTTTCTAATCGGTTGGTGTCGCCACCAAAAGAAAAAAAATTAAATCTACAGTAATTAATATAACAAAAAATGTAAGGACGAACGTCAATCAAGAGCAGCACAGTAGGGCGGCTAGAAGAGGAGGACGCAAGACAAGAGGAGGGAAGAGGAGAGAAGAGGGAGGAAGAGGGAGGAAGAGGGAAGAGGGAAGAGGAAGGATGAGGAGGATTTGAAGACAAGGTGAAGATCGAGGACAGGACGACAAGCGTCGCGGAAGTAATACCGAAGGGCGGTCCTCGCTGCGCTGAGTGCCAACTTCCTAGTCCTAGATGAATCCAGCACGCCTTCGGTGCTAATATTTCCAAAGGCGTCTATGAAGATTGTCTAATTGTCTAACAAAAGCCATAGAGTTTTGACACTAACAGGTATTATAGAAAAAAAAAGAAACATAATATATCTTGTTCTTGTTCCATAACAATAGTTTTAGTTTTTTTTTTATTTTGCTCATAAATGGAGTGGATAAAGCACATTCATTTATTATGAAAGGAAACAATGTTTGATTTATTTTTGCATAATTTTATGACGAAAACGTTATTAATAATAACCTGCGTGCATACTATGAAAGAGTGAAACTAGAATGTAGTTTCTGAACGCACCTCTGTGTTCCATAACAACCGTTTTTTTTAATTTTCTCATAAATGGAACAGATAAAGCACATTTATTTATTATCGTAGGAAACAATGTTTGATTTATTTTTGCATAATTTTATGAAATCAAGTTTTCTTGCCAGATGAAAATTATGAAAATTAATTAAAATTGTGTAACTGGCAGTAGTAACATCAAACAAATATTTTAAAAATGTCACTTTTGTGGTTTTACTAGAGAATGCAATCGCTTCCTTGTATAATTTGCAAAAGAATTTCATATTTTTATCATTAATTCCTGTTTTTGTGTTTTGGGATTTTAGAAATTCAAAAAAGGGGTAAGTTTTTCTAAATTTTTCAATAAACCAAAATTTTTTAAGGTACAGAGTTCTGATGAAGCCCAATAAGGCCGAAATACATGTATTAACTCTTTCCTAACATTTTCTCTACTGCCAGTTACACAATTTTAATTAATTTTCATAATTTTATGATGAAAACGTAATTAACAATCACCTGCGTGCATACTACGAAAGAGTGAAACTAGAATGCAGTTTCTGAACGCACCCCCGTGCAGTAACAGAAATGGCGGTAAATTCGAAGCGTGCAATTTTAAAAAACCAGCCCCAAACAAACGAATTTGCTTCAACAAACTTGACTCACCAATATTTTCTCCAAAATTTCGGCGCCGCTCTCAGAAATCGTTGGCGGCAAAGGTGGCAGCACTACAGTGTTAAGAGACAATCTCCTCTGAGATTCCAACATCATAGAGCTCCTGGTGTACCTCAGATTCCTCATGTTTTTCAAAAGGGCCAAAAAGGTATCGCAGTCCACCATAGAATTTTTCATAGGGGGGAAAAAAAACTGTATTGTCAGCAAAATACCTACACATAAGTACGCCGGTTAACCCTCACAGCACAGATAAGAGAAAAACAAAGCAAAAACACAACTCACCGTCATATTCTGTGTAATACTGTCGTTTAAAGTGCAGGTCGTTGTAATTTTGTGCGCTATTTGTTGTTAATTCATGGAATTACACCCTCGTCCTCGTCCCACTGTCAAAATTTCAACAAAGCAGTGCGCACGAGTACGTAGCTTAGCTTCGTCTCTGTTTTACACGTGAAGGTGCTTATGTTTTGTTTCATGTTGTGACTGACATTGGCGTAATTGTATTCGTTGTTATGGCAACGTGAGTTTTATTATCATTTCCGTTTAATTATTACTGTTCTTAATTCGTACTGTTGAATTTCCTTAACGAATTTTTGTGTCCATTAGTAAAGTGCTATGAAATATAAAAAAAATAACCTCTTCGTTGTAAGGGATTCGTGCCGCTTTTCCGTGGCGTGCTTAATCTCGTCTTTGTCTTACACGCGGGTTTGATGATATTTTGTTTCAAGTTTTGACCGCGTCCATTACTTTCGTTACCATGGCAACGGCGGTTGTTTATTAATTAATTTGAAGTTTTCTCATTTCTGTCGCCCCCTTATTATTATTATTTGTTAGTATTTCGTCGATTCTTTCACTTAATTTTTCATAATTCACTCGCGCCATGAACAAGGCGTCGCCCCTTTATAAGAGCGTAAGTAATTAGGTACGTAACCTCTCGTGAGTTTGATTGATTTTTTTTTATCGCAGGAAATCGCAGAGACTCTTCATTTGCTCATGGAAAAACTCCCTGAGAAACTGGTGCAGCAGAAACTCTGGAAACAGTTTTGTACGAGAACCGAGCGGGAAGCGGTTGACAAACCGAAGAAGCACTTCAGGAAGCACCCCCATCGCATATCGAATTCCGGCTCTGACTTGCTTTCATCCCGTAATCCCTCCGAGACAGAGTTAGCCTGTAGGAAGGTAAAAGAAAAGCTGTCGGTTGCTAGCATCAATTCAGACAGCACCAGCGATTTCGGGGGCGGTGAAATTGTAATGCTTCGTAAGGATTCTTACAAGAAACAAATACGAGAAGTGAGGGCCAGTTTTGATCAACAGGAAGCTGCAAGTGAAAACGTGAAGATGATTAAGAAGAAAGTTACAGTGACTTGTGAACCCGATAGTCAAAACACTATAAATAATAAGAAATCGGGTGACTCACTTAGAAGCTCTTCAATCAAGAAAAATGTCTCTCAGAATACTGTTCCAGTCGAAGACTCAAAGAAGCGCCTCTCCGAAGACTTAAAACACACTAAGAAGCTTTACCAGACCGATTACAACGATGAATATCTCGACCTCACGGACATAAAACTAAAACACATCATGCAGAAGACGTTAAACTGCATGGAAGATATTCGGTGGGTCTCTCCACCTTCATCAACCAATCAAAAATTAAATTAACCGTTGCAGGTTACAAATCGACACCCGTTATGAACCGCCTGATGGCTCAGAAGATTTGGAGCGCAGGAGAAAACGTGCGCTGGAATTTGCCTCGCGCTTCGCACGTAATTACTTGTACCAATTGAACCGACAGGTCATACATTGCGTCGCATTTTTTTTTGTCAGTTAAAATAATGTTGGTGTTACAGATAAACGAAATCGGGAAATTGTTGAAGCCCACGATGGGGCGCATCAGCTTTCGCAATTGCTCCAACGTGCTTCAAAAGCTCGTGTCTTCGTACCAGACGATCCTGCAAGGTCTTAACGCCTACCATAATCATTTGCCGACGACCGTCTACCTTGGAGAACCAGACAAAGTGAAGGAGTTCCTTAGGCTGTGCTTCGTTCTGTGTGACATTCATAGGAATTGCTTTTCGAAAGACATCAACTGTAATAATAAAACGCATGAAATCATTGATGTAAGTAATGCTTTAGATGAGGGTAAAGTAGCTAACTTAGGATGGATATTTGTTGTAAGATTTTTGTGAACAGATTTGTCACAATTTATGTTTTTTAAACGCTGATTTGGTAACATCTGTCAGTTTCTTGTTACGTGGTCATAAATTTCTGTGATTACAAATCTTATAACAAATATGTTGTTATGTCAAATAGCCTAAGGCTAGTTTATATCCAGTGTTGAGGGCAATTAAATTATTTAGGCAATTAACGTAGACTCTCACAATTAACAATTAATTAATTGTAATCTCAGATTCTTTACAATTAATCAATTGCATAACAATTACAATTAATCGATTGTATTTGTTTGGTTCTTACAATTAATTAAGTGAGTTTCTGTGATTGCCATTAATTAATAATTATTTCTTTGGAATGAGTTTAATTAACAATTAACAATTGATTCTTAAATGTAGTTTTTGTTTGATTATTGAGTCATTTCTTAAATGTAATTTCTGTTTGATTCATATTAGTTAAAATGCTAAAAACTAAAACAGGTTCCATGAATTATAAATATTCTGATCCATTAAACACCACTTCAAAGATCATATCATTTTAAAATCACGTTATTAGATGCTTATAATTATAAAAAATATTTAACAGCAATTAAGAATTAAGTTAGTTGCAAAGACATTTAATTGTCTTTAATTGTAACTGAATTTAATTCAGATTGCAACTAAACTATTGAATTCCAATTAAATTCAATTGTAAAATATTGATTGCGATAAAATTTAACTGCAATTAAAGTTTCTTTATTTTTTTTAAATTACGTTAAAAATACTGTAGTTCAAATAATTATACGCAGCTGGCGCCACCGACATTGACGTCGGAAAAACTAAACACAAAGAAATTTCCAAAAATCCACTGAATAATGTGCGTTAACGTCTAATTCGTTTTATTTCTTGTTTTAATCGCCTTGTGTGTTACAATTAAAAAAAAAGTTTCTTCATTTTTTCTAAATTACGTTAAAAATAGTGTAGATCAAATAAATATACACAGATGGCGCCACCGGCATTGGTGTCGAAAAAAAGCAAATTCAAACAAATGTCCAGAATTCCACTAAACGCATGCAATAAATAGCTTATACCTGTCTGTATGTCACTTTCCTCATTTAATTAATTTTTATTTAAAAAATCAAATTCCCGACTTAAAAAATAGATCTATCAAATGTGTACAGATGGCGTCACATTTTTCTAATGCGAAAAGTAATGGAATTGTTAAAATCGCAGGAAATTTATTAAAACTGCTAATTTGTTTTTGCATAATTGATTATTTTTGTCTCTACATGATTTGTGTTGTCCATTTCCTAATTGAATCAATTTTTATTAAAAAGAAAATAAAATTCCTAATTAAAAAATTAGTGCGTAGATGGCACCACATTTTTTTAATGGGAAAAGTAGAGGAAACGTTAAAATCGCAAGAATTCATTAAATTTACTCGTCAACCGTCTAATTGTTTTTCATTTTTGATTATTTTTGTCTCGACCTGTCTGTACGTCACTCCCCTAATTTAATTAATTTTAATTGAAAAATCAAATTCCTGATTAAAGAAATTAGTTCTAACAACTGTAATTAGATGGCGCCACATTTTTTGAATGGGAAACGTAGGGGAAAAGTTAAAATCGCCAGAATTCATTAAATTTACTCATCAGCCGTTCAATTGTTTTGCATTTTTGATTATTTTTGCTTCGACCTGTCTGTGTCACTCTCCTGATTTAATTAATTTTTATTTAAAAAAAATCAAATTCCTAATTAAAAACAATAGTTCTAACAAATCACACAATTTAATGGGTCGATAAGTTTTTAAAAAATAAAGAGAACGTTAAGAAATCGACGGAATAACTGAAAACAAAAGATTGATGACTTCATCTGGTGGAATTGAAACAAACGCCGAATATTAAGAATGAAACGAACGAAAAACAAATGAATGCCGAAGGTTTTTCCAAGAAGCGTTGAAAAAACAAAAGACTAACAACTATCCTGTGTCATTTAGCCTCCCCTGTCATTTTTATTACTCACATTTCTTCAAGATTGAAACAGATACGGAAACAAAACAAAAGAAAATTGAAACAAACAACGAATACTGAGAATAAAATGAATGAAAAACAAATGAATTCCGAATGTTTTTCGGAGAAAAAACAAACGACTAACAACTCTCCTGTTTCATTTAGCCTAGCCCTCACATTTCTTCGAGTACCTTTCCGTTAGTTCTTAATTAATTTGATCGAAGCAGCTACAAAACAAAAAAAAAACAATTGCAACGAACAAAATACTAAGAATAAAATGAAAGATAAAAAAACGAATGCCGAATGTTTTTCGGAGAAGTGTTGAAAAAACAAAAGAATGTTTGTTTTAGCTTCCCCTCACATTTCTTCAGGTTCCTTTCTGTTGGTTCTTAATTGATTTGATCGAAACAGTTACAAAAACAAAAGAAAAGAAAATTGAAACAAACGACGAATACTAAGAATAAAATGAGTGAAAAACAAATGAATTCAGAATGTTTTTCGGAGAAGCGTTGAAAAAACAAAAGACCAACAGCTGTCAGAAAACAGAAACAAAACAAAAGAAAATCGAAACAAACAACGAATACCGAGAATAAAAACGAACGAAAAACAAATGAATGCCCAAAAGTTTTCTTAATTTTCTTGTCCCTTGCAGAATCGGTTATTTTCTTCTGTTTTTCGAATGTCTAATTGTTCGCCATATTTTTACTTTCGTCTTTCTTCTGTTTTGCAGTTTCTTCTTTTGTTTTTATTTTGCCAGCCTTGTATCATCCGACGTATGTAGTTTGTTTTTTTGTTCTTTCAACGCATTTCGTTATTTTTTTCATCTTTTCTCTCGTTTTATTTTAACTTAAAGCAACCAGATAGCGCAGGGCAAAATCGATAGAGGGTTGGGGGGGGGGGGGGGTTACGAATGGAAGTCAAGAAATAATTGAAAACTTTAATATGAAAGAAAGCAAATAAAAAATAGTTCAAAAAGAGAACGTAGAAACTTTAGAAATTTCATGAACAGTATTAAAAATGAAAATTAATTAAAATTGTGTAACTGCCAATATAGAAATTTTAATTAATTTTCATAATTTTCATCTGGTAAGAAAACTTGATTTTAGTATTAAAAATGCAAACAAAATTATATTTCTGGATTATTTTCACGTTTCAGTGATTTTTTTTTTTTTAAGGTTGAGATCTTTAATTTAAATGCCTTTTAATTTTTTGCTGTAAACTGGCAAAACATTTTTATAATCTGCGAGACAAATTATATTATTAAAAATCAGAACTGCCCCGCCAAAAGCTGTTCACCTTTTACCCCATCCCTGGACCGCGTGAATAACCGAACTCAACTCTTGTTGACGCCCATATTTGTTACAAGTTGGTGACGCCCATATTTGGGACTTTCCTCCACGACAATTGTTTGTGCTTCAATCGCTTAGAATTTCACATTTTTTTTTCAAGGTTTTCGAAGTTCGAAGCAAACATCTCTTGGATAAAATCGAGGAAGTATTCGACGTCAAATCAACCATAAGCTTGGTCCAGTCGAACTACAGCAAATTCTCCCTCACGGGCCCCGCAAAGGACAAGATGATGCGAAAGAAGAACGCCATGAAGTCGAGGTACTCAATGTATGCAGTTATGCCGACACGCAAAGACACTAATTGGAAGAGAGCGGTAGCATCTTTAGCAAAAAAAAAGTATGCCACTCGTATGATTCAGTTCATCGACTGCAATTTTTTTTTATTTCTAGGTTTAATGTGCAGTCGAAGTATAAGACAGCGATTTTAAAGCATAGGCCCCCGATTGAAAAGCCCCCGGTTGTGATAAAGTTGCCCCCAAAAACCAAAACGGTGGAGCGCAAGTCTTCGACTAGCTTGAAGAAACCTTCCACGTATGCCATGAACGATGATATACAGACGATGGTGCAGGTTCAGCAGGAAAAGGAGGACGAACTTTGCGTGAGGGAGTCATCGGTTGATTACAAAAGTGAGATGTTGGCACCGCTGATGGAGAAGGTTCTCCAAAAATTGAGCGAAGAGAACAAGGTAGGATGGTTTATTTTTGTTATGTTTCGTTACAACGAAAAAAATAAAGCTTTATTAATAACATTTACATGCAAAAATATAAACAAGTGTCTGTGACGTAAAACACAACAATTGTTAACAATAATAGATTTGACATAATCAAGTAAAAAGAAGCTAATTTGTTGATTTTAACTGCGTATTACATCGAAAAGCAATTTTGTTTTGATTTGTCTAATACATTTGCCCTTAAATATTTCACGTGCAAGTGCCTAGAAACTCTTATATTAAAAATAGTTTTAGTTTTGAAAATTTGTTTGTAATAGTCATAACGCATAGTCATACGTAAGTACAATTAAATAATATAATATACACTGACTTAAAAGACGTATTCACAAGTTTTCGTGGTGTCTATCTGCGTAACTGGTGATGCGTGTGGTTGTGTTGTTAGTGACAGCGGCTTCATTAATCCGAATTCATTAATACGGGGGGGTGTGTGTGTGCGGTGAACTTTGTTTCGAGTTGCATTTTTTTTTTTAAAGCGTTGCCTTCCTGTAGAATTTTGGTGCGTTAGCATTACGGCGGTGAAATGCGATTTAAGCGGCGCATTTGGAGCATTTGGGTTGACCACCTTCAACTTGGAATGACTTCTCGGTAATTGGGATTTTACATTCCTGGAAAAACAAATTTCATTTGTAACATAACTCAAGACATTGCATCCTTAAACAAACACCCAAATACTTGAAAGAAAATTATTTAATTCATCAAACACAGTGCAATGATCTGTAATAAATTAAATAACCAGACTTCGGACAATTCGGAGCGTTGCTATGGTTACGCAATACGAGGGCCAGTGAAAAGTGCCCGTCCATTGCGTAGCCGTGACAACGAAATGTCCGAGGTCTGATTATAACATTGAGTACTTACTTACCATTGAAGAAAAGAATTCTGAAAATAGGTCAGGCGATATTTTTTTAAATTCTTTAAATAATGTAAAAAAGGATTTTGATTTTGCATGTTGTTACTTTGCAGTTAATTTCAGATTTAAACGCAAACAACTCGTATGCAAGGAAATTCGTATTTCACTTGCGATGTGATCATCGTCAAAGCCAAAAGCTGCAGCAAAGAGGAACTTCCTTTTTTATATTATTTATTAATTTAGAGTATTTTCTCATTGTTGCTTAAATTACACACGTCACACGGTGTTATTACTTAAAAAAAAATTAAAAAGAAACAAATTTCTCTGATTATTCGAAACAACTCGACACATTAGCTTTGTTAATTCAATTTCTAGGGCGCATGCAAACAAACATCAAACACTTCTGTTTTTTTTTTTTTTTTTAATTCGGTTAACTCCTCAAAAATTGAATAGAACATCTTCTCTTACTTATTTGAAACGGTTCGATTTTTTTTCTTTGCAATAAATGTCCCTTGGAGAACTCTGTTGTTTACAACAAATAACTAGTAAGTAACGCTGAAATTTTTTTAAAAAAACCATTTTCCCTTTTGATATTCTATCCAACTTACTTTGCACTGGAAGCAATCAGGGTGCCACTTAGCGTCAAGAGCAATGATGGTCCTGTCAACTATGCCCTCTCCACACCGCTTACATTTAGCAGCGACATTCTTCTTGAAGCAGTTCTGGCAGATGGGCTGTCCGTTATGCTCCATGAAGGTCTGTCCTACTAGCTTAGATTTGCACGTGCCGCAAAGGAAGTGCTCCTCGTGCCAGTCGTGGCCCAGGGCAGAGATGAATTTCTGCAAATAAAATGGGGTGGGTCAGTTAGTATCGTGCGAATCTGGATGTAGTTACTCCGTCAATCGGTTGGCCACATCCCCAGCAGTGGGCCACGAACAGTCGATTGTAGTCCTCCTCACAATAGGCTCGGCCGTCGTGCGTTCGAAATTTATTGTCGCAGATGGGCTTCTTGCATTTCTCACAGTTGAAGTGTTCGGGGTGGTAGGTCTTGTCTAAGGCGGTCAGGACCTATTTAATTAAAGTTGCTTAAATCAAGTAAATCCTAGATTGCGATGTTTTTCTCATTACCTGGCCTTCAATTCGTTTGTTGCAGGTGAAGCAGATAACCTGGAAAATATGTGTTGTATGAAAAAGAGGTTTGGTTGTATTTTTTTTGTATTTATTTAATTCGTTCGCGGTAAGGCGCTCTCTATCGGTTCATCTTACAAACAAAAGCCGCTATGAGACGCCCTCTATTGAGCTAAGCTGAGGGCAAGTGCTATGAATTGGCTTCATACTGTTGCCTTCATAGTGTGTACTTTTTAAAGAGTTTATTTAATTAAGTTTTTCTTATGAATGGATGTCGTCCTATTTTTCGATCAAAAAAGGAAATTTAAGCCGGTAGAGGGAGCTCCCAAAAGTGTTATATGTATACTCCAGATATTTTATACAAAATGAGCAACTTTGGGTATTTCCAGTCTTTGTTTTAAAGATTTTATTTATTTCATTATTTTATAGCTGGAATCTTTCATATTAAAACTTGAACTCACTAGATGGCGCTCGCACGTAACTCTCCTCATGAAATTTGGATGTCATGTCTTAGCTTAACTGAAGAGGAAATCGTTGAACTTCTTGACTTAATTTTACAGTAAAGCTGCCATCCAAATTTCATGACAAGAGTTGATAAAAAAAATATATATATAAAAGTTTTTTTTTAAATGAACCAAAGTAACTTAACTTAACTTCTGTAATAGTGAAATTACGCTGTTTGATAGATAGATGGCGCTTAATTGTTTTACGAAATAAATTTAGTCAATGTATACTGGGTGTTTCTTTGAAGATGCATCAATCATTTCTTGGTATGCGCGTAGATGTCGGGAAAAGAAAGAAAAGTTTCTTTGCAAAATTTTCTCTGTAATGAATAATTTGGAGAAAGTCGAAGAGAAAGCAAACTCGCATATTTTTACGATGGACTTTAAATGAATGGTTTCTTACTCATTGACATACGAAGATTCGTTATTAAAATAAAATTTGTAATGTGCGACAACACATACATACTAAATGCAGATTTTTATATAGCCCCAAATTTTTAATTTATTATATTAAGGCCCGGTCTTTCCATCTCCTGATAAAGTTTCCGATAACGTTATTTGGCAAATAACTTGATTTTTGTGAATGGTTTCCATGGTGATTCGTAAATTTATTCGTCGAATAAATTTATCAGGAGATGGAAAGATCGGGCCTAAATTAAATAAGTTTCACATCGCTGCTGCATTCGACGTGTGGCAAAGTTGAACACACCGAGCTTTCGGTCAAGGGCAAAATAAAATGTAGTTATAAATTTCTTCGCTATTTATGGATTTATTACCTCCCTGCAGCTGTGTGCAATTCATAAATGCAATTTAGATCGCCGGTTTTGTTTCATGATTCCGCGCGCTTTAGTATTTCAAAAAACATCGACTCCAAATTATGCAAATTTCAACTCGCTCCGATTTATTAAGATATTTTGTTTGAAATAATGTCAGAAACGTGTCCCTCAAGTTTGATGCATCTTCAATGAAACAGCCTGTATAGTATTTTTAGTTTAAGGAAAAAAAATTAACCTAACTTCCTACTGGCAGTTATCTAACTGGATCGTTTATCATTTTCTTTAAAAAAATAATAGAAATCGTTTCAGTATAGTATAGTAGATGGCGCTGTGGTATCTTTGAGAAGAGAACTCTGTTTTAAGTTTAACTTAAATTTTAGATGAAAAATCGGCCGTAAGATGTCGCTACTTAAACTATCTGTTTTGGGTGTTACGTCTACTTTAAATTAAAAAAAAAAATTGTTGACTTATTTAGTAGCAAACTGCCTGCAATACTTTTCATTTAAATATATATAAAAAAAATTAGAAAGTCTTCAAACTGTCGTGTCTTCATGTTTTCAATAATCAAATAATTTATTTAATTTAGCAACTTGATGTGTCTGTAAACGTTTTTGATGTAGATTAAGAAACAAACAAAAATAGTTCGTACTTTAAGCAATAGAGGGCGCACCTCTGAAGAACCCTAACTATTTTTAATGTTACCGTTTTTCAGAAGCGCCATCTGTTGATTTCAAATCATGTTTTGCTAATAAACTATTTTAAACGTTGCGTATTAAATGTAAAAAATGAATTTTTATGATTAATTCAGAGAACATTTAGTGAAACAGATTTCGCATAGTTTTAACACTTGCGAATAGAGGGCGCCTGTAACATTAAAACTACTTGATTAGAGAGAATATTGAAATGGATTAATTACGACTGTAGATAGCCATAAACCAATAGAAGGCGCTTCAATGCTTTTTGGAAACCAAAACCGTTCAGGGGGTTTATAACTGTTTAAAAAAATATCAATGAAAGAGTTTTTTTTGTTTTTTTTTTGGTGGTAAATTAAAAATGGTGGTAAATAAGAGACCCGTTTCAGCACATGCGAACAGAGGGCGCTTTAATATTTTTGAAAAAAAGCAATATTATTTTAGATGTTATGAACATTTTAAACAAAAAGTAGTGTTTTAGGAGCGATTACAGCAGACGAGGCAAATTGGTTTCGATTTCGACCAGTAGAGGGCCGCTTCATTGCTACTTTAAACGTTGCGTATTAAATGTAAGAAATGATTTTTGATGATTAATTCAGAGAATATTTAGTGGAACAGATTTCACATAGTTTTAACATTTGCGAATAGAGGGCGCTTGTAACATTAAATCAACGTGATTAGAGAGAATATTGAAATGGATTAATTACGACTGTAGGTAGCAGCTTCACGAGGCAGTATGTCAGCGCAATTTATTAGTTCAAATGTTTCTCTGCTGGCGCCACTTACCCAAAAAATCGAAAGCGAATTATATCCGGAACGCCATTTTGAATTAATGTCAAGTTTACGCGGTTAATAGCAGATACGTCAGCTCTGTCTCTCGAAATCTAGAAGGTCGTGGCATTAAGCCAGAAAAACGTCCTTACTAACGGAAGGCGGAAAATTAGTTTTAATCTTTGTGAATGGATGGCGTTGCAGCACGTTTATTACAAGTCTCACTATTTTGATGTAATGGATTCCTCGAGTATCCTCTGGATAGCTGTTTCGGCCCTATTTGGGACCTCGTCCGCAGAGGAGTAGCTCGAGAACTCCACTGCAATCTCACCAACCTGTCTTGTCGAAATCAAGCACATTAATAACCAACAGTTTAAAGAAAGTGGCCGTTAGGTGATTTATTTAATTGCTTTGTTTTAATTAAACATGAAAAGAACTAATTTCTACATTGATCGATAGAGGGCGCTTCTCAAAAACCTTACGTATTAGTTAGAAAAACGGAGTTTTTCATGATTATTTGAGAGGATATCAGTGGAAACAGATTTCGCATAGTTTTAACATTCGCGAGTAGAGGGCGCTCTGGCACTTTTGAAGAAACTGTCATTTAAAGGTTGCGTAGTGTTTGAAAGAGCATCATGACTAGAGTGAATATTAACAAGCGGGGGCGGTAAGACGTCCACGCGGCGTAGCACCAAATTATTTGTACGTGAGGATTGGGGGTATGTTAATGAAAAGTATAAAATTAGTTTCAATCTTCGCGAATAGAGAGCGTTGCAGTACGTTTGAAAAACAACGAAACTTTCATCATTATTGAAGAGAGTGGTCGTTATTTATTTGTTTTCTTTTTTTTTTAATTAAAAAAGGAAAGTACTGATTTCTGTTTTGACCAGTAGTGTTTCTGAAAAACGAAAGCTATTTTTAACGTTGTGTATCAGTTAGAAATTATTTGAGAGAACATCAGTTTCAATCAGATTTCGCGCAGTTTTAATATTCGCGAATAGAGGGCGCTCTAAATCTCTTTTTAAAAAACTACTGTTTTTAATGTCACGTATGTAGTGCTAGAAAAAGTAACTGGATTAACGAAAACATTAAAATTGATGAATCCACTAACCAAATAGAAGGCATAAAATTAGTTTCTATGTTCACGAATAGAGGGCGCTGTAGTATCTTTGATGTTACATAAATAGTAAAGAAAACATTCAGATTTATTGAAGAAAATTAAATTTATTTTGTTTCGTTTTTAATTAAAAATAGAAATAACTAGTTTCTACATTGGCCAGTAGAGAGCGCTTCAGTGTTTCTGAAAAACAAAGCTATTTAAAAAAAAGCAACAGGATTAGAGATAATATCGACTAATAGAAGAAATAAAACTAGTTTCAATGTTTAGGTATAGAGAGCGCTGGAATGTGTTCGAAAAGAAGTAACTTCTACATTAACCAATAGAGGACGCCTCATTGCTTTCAAACTGTGATTCTAAGAACGTCTTCGATTTTAGTTTACATAAATTTAATTCATTATTTTTCGAAAATTGGCTTTAAAAAAATAAATATGATATGCAACGTCTTCAAGAAATTTGAATTCTATCGATAAATTTCAGAGAAAATTTCTTACGTCTGGCAACTTTGCGTTCGAAAGACGTCTCTTACGAAAAACTCCTTCGATTTATTTAGTTTATTTATTTTTTTAAGCAGTTGGCCTAGGTTCAAGGAAGTGCTTTGACAACCTCGTCTTCGTTGTTTTTTTTTCCGTGCCGACCCCAACTAACGCTATTATTAAACCAATTTCTGTTTTTCTCGACTTATGCGTTTGTTTTCAATTAGAAACAAAATGATTAAATTGGGACGCCCTATACACTTACGTAAAAAATAGACGATTACATACAGCACGTACAACACAGCTATTAATCGCAAGTACCCAAAAAATACTTGAACGAATCTGTCCACGCCACGATTTAGTAAGTCTCGCGGCATGGTAAATAATCCCAAAATGCTTCTAACACTCAAGATAATTTTATTTACAAAACAAAAAAAATTAGTGGCTAATAATAAAGTTAGTTTAATTCAATTCATGGTCGTAAACAGCCGGTGTTCAGTGTCAACGTACGCGTTTCACTCTGTATATTTTAGTGCCGCGTGCACGGGACGTCTCGCTCGGTATATCATCGGTGCACACGACTTCGCGAATATTTTTGGCAGGTGATATGCCTTACGTAAGATAAGTATTTTAAACTGCGTCGCTTAAAACTGGCCGCCTCAAACTCAATGGAGACGCTGTCGAGGAGAGTTCGTCTATTTTTGTTCTCACTGTGGTGGAATTAACGCTCGCCTGATCTTCCTTTATTTTTTTATACGTAACATGCTTCAGACTGATTTGTAATTAATTTCAAATAGCTTCGTTATCTTAATGCATTTATTTATCAGACAGCCGATGAAAGCTCGGCTCGTACGACTTCGAAAGTCAGAGAAAACGAGAATTATTATGTATGTCTATTATAATTCATATTTTCATCAAAATAATATTCAGTGGAATTTTAAATTCAACTGGATTAATGCCTAAGAGAAAAACATCCAGTAAGTCGGTCGCAAACGCACCTGGTATTAGAAACAGGTACTAGAAACTGCAATATAGCGTAGCCAAATAGCCTGAGTTTTAAACACCAAAATAAAAAATAGTTTCGGGCATAAATAGGACAGGTCGGTCAGATTGCATTGTAATACTCGAGCTATTCTTCTGCTGATGAGGCCCAAACCAGGGCAGAAATAACCATCCAGATGATGCTCAAGGACTCCATTGCAATCAAAACCTACTTGCGACAAATTAAAAACAAAATTATAAAAACAGAAAAACAATTTAATTAAAATTCATTCAAATGTTTCTCTTGTTAGCTTCAGCCTTCTATTTAATGATTTAATGCGATTCTTAAAAGAAACTCTATTGCCTTGATTGTGACTTTGTATTTTGCTGATTTTACATTTTCCTTCTCTTTTCGTACAATTTTCAGAAATACCCGAAATTTGACTCACTCTATGTATTAGTAATGTTGAAGTACAAATTAAAAACATCGAACCGAAGAAACAAATGAAACTACAAACGCTTTCATAATTAATTTGTTTTTTTTCGCTTAGAATAAGAGGCGTCCTCTGTTGGACGAAATTTACACTAAGGAACTGGCGTCACTGAGAATATTTTTTTAACAAAAGACAAAACTGAAACAATTCTTCAAAGTGGAGGAAAATTGAAGCAAAGTTAAATAACCTATAGAGTAAAATTTGTTTTTTTTTTTAATATGACGCCCTCTGTCGGACGATATTCGAACTAAAGTAAGTGCCAGCTGACATATCAATTTATTGCGTTTATTTTTAGTGATACCAAAAAGTCCTTCTGTAGCAGTCAAATTAACATGAATCGAACTGAAGCAAATATAAATAATCTATGAAAAAACAAACGAAATTCAGTTTTTGACTGTGATGCCCTCTGTTGGATGAAATTTACACTAAGCAATTGGCGCCGTTTTCTTTGTCACTGAGAATCTTTTCCTAACAAAAGACAAAACTGAAACAATTCTTCAATGTTGAGGAAAATTGAAGCAAAGTTAAATAATCTATAAAGCAAGGTTTATTTTTTTTTACGAGTGTCGCCCTCTGTCGGACGATATTCGAACTAGAGTAACTGGCAGCTGACATATCAATTTATAGCTTTTATTTTTAGTGATATCGAAAAGTCTTTATACAGTCCAATGAACATGAATCAAACTGAAGCAAATTTAAATAATCTATGAAAAAAGAAACGAAATTCAGGTTTTGACGTGTAGTGCCCTCTGTTGGATGAAATTACACTAAGCAACTGGCGTCATTTTCTTTGTCACTGAGAATTTTTTCTTAACAAAAGACAAAACTCAAACAATTCTTCAATGTTGAGGAAAATTGAAGCAAAGTTAAATAACCTATAAAGTAAGGTTTATTTTTTTTTAAGAGTGTCGCCCTCTGACGGACGAGTAAATGCCAGCTGACATCAATTTATTGCTTTTATTTTTAGTGATACCCAAATGTCCTTATGTAGCAGTCAAATTAACATGAATCGAACTGAAGCAAATTTAAATAATCTATGAAAAAGAAACGAAATTCAGTTTTTGACGTGTGGTGCCCTCTGTTGGGCGAAATTTACACTAAGCAACTGGCGTTATTTTCTTTGTCATTGAGAATATTTTTTAACTGAAACATTTCTTCAATGTTGAGGAAAATTGAAGCAAAGTTAAATAATCTATAAAGTAAGGTTTATTTATTTTTTTTAAGTATGTCGCCCTCTGTCGGACGATATTCGAACTAGAGTAAGTGACAGCTGACATCAATTTATTGCTTTTATTTTTAGTGGTACCCAAATGTCCTTATGTAGCAGTCAAATTAACATGAATCGAACTGAAGCAAATTTAAATAACCTTTGAAAAAAAAACGAAATTCAGTTGGACGATTTTGAACTAAAGTAAACATCAGCTGACGTTTCTATTGCTTGCTTCAATTTTTAGAAACAACATTTATTATTTATTTATTGCTGAGAATATTTATTTTAAAAAAAATTAAAATAATTACAGATTCATAGATATTGAAGAAAATGGAAGCAAATTTAAATATAATCTATAAAGCTAGTGGAATTTGTAGCACCCTCTGTTGGACCATATTGGAACTAAACAGTTTTTCTTTATTCGTAAATGTTGATTATGTTAATAATTAATGTTCTCATTTTCTCTTCTTTTACAATTGAAGCGTCCTCTGTTGGACGAAAATGAAACTAAAAAATTGAAAAAAAAAAAATTATTTACTTTCCTTGGTTATAAACTTGTTTGAATTGAGTGGGGTAATAGGTGAAATGAATTGTAAGAATGTGAACAGTTTTTTTTAATTTTATATTCTTTATGTTAGTAATGAGAGGCATATTTAGGTATTAAAGAAAATTGAACAAAATATAAACAAGCAATGCAAACCTCTGTTTATTTAACGCCCTCTCTTTAGTGATAATTAAAGTAAAATTTTGGAGACAATTTAGGAGGTACCATCTCTCGTTAATATCTGTGAAATATTGAATTAAATTTAAACAAATCTGAGTAACAACTAAAATATTAATTTTTGAGGACTGTTGTCGCCCTCTTTTGTCCGAGAATGAAATTAAATAAAACAGAACTTAATTAAAAAATTACATTAAGTGCAACATTTTTGCTTTTATTTTTCCCGGAAAAACTGATTTAAAATGGTCCTAAGAAACAATTCAAATGTCAACTTCTTGGTGCTTGTGGCGCCTTCTATTGGTGGATAGTTAAATGAAAACATAAATGACACCAATTGTCACGTAAATTATTCGCCCTCTGTTGTCACAATGTCAATTTTTTTCCCTTTAAACTATTGAGTACAAATTTTAACAAAAATTTTTGAAAAATAACCATTTTTGAAATCTCTGCATTCTAAATAATTGAAACAAACTTGAACTCTCTCTAATGTCATAGAAAATTTGAATTAAATTTAAATTTGTGAGAAAAAAAAACAAAAACGTTAAATTTCTGAGAACTGTGGTGCCCTCTGTTGTCCAAGAGTGGAAAGAAATTAAACTGAACTTAATTCAAAAATTATATCAAACGTAACATCGATTTTTTTTTTCATTTTTCAGAATCAACTGAAGTGAATTCATACAGTCTTAAAAGATAATTCAAATGTCAGGTTTTTTGGCGCTTGTGGCGCCCTCTATTGTATGATAATTCAATGAAAACATAAATTACAGCAACTGTCGCATTATTTATTTGCTTTTCTTGGTTACGAACTTGTTTGAATGTAGTCGCCATCTGTCGAACAAAAGGGGAACTGAATTGCAATAATGTTAAATTCTTTCCTAATAATTTTTTTTTCGCTTTTGTGTCATTGAGTATTAATGTTAACAAAAATTTTTGAAGAATAGCAATTCAGTACTAGAAATAAGTGAAAACAAGGTTCAATAACCTTACTAAGCAATGCGGACGTCAAGTTATGTTTGTTACAGTGCCCTTTATGGAACGATAATTAAAAAAGGTTTTTTTTTAAGGAACAGATACTTTGGAGGCATTCTCTCGCTCCCTTAAATGTCGTAAAAAAGTTGAATTATGTTTAAACCTGTGAGAAGCAACGAAAACGTTAAATTTTTGAGGACTGTGGCGCCCTCTGTTATCCAAGAGTGGAATTAAATTAAAGTGAAATTAGTTAAAACATTACATCAGCTACAGAATCGATTTTCGCTTCTATTTTTCAGAAATAAATGAAGTGAATTCAAACTGTCTTAAAAGAACAATTCAAATGTCAAGTTTTTGGTGCTTATGACGCCCTCTATTGGACGATAGCTCAATGAAAACATAAGCCACAGCAACTGTCACTTTAATTATTTTCTTTTCTTGGTTATGAACTTATTTGAATGTAGTTGCCCTCTGTCTTACACACACACACACAATTTAATTTGTGTAGCAAATTGTATCAAAATTTAAATTGAATTAATAAATTGATCCAAACCTGTATGTAGAAGAAATGGAGTAGTTTAAAATGGCCTTGAAGCTAAGTAGGCGTTGCTTTATTTACATGTATAGCCATTTCTGTCCTGTCCCCGCCTTTTTTCAAGTTTCAATGAAACAGTCGGTATCATTCTAACGGCGACTATTAAATTAAACTAATTGAAATTAATTCGTAAAAATTCATGTCGCAGAATTACAATTAATTAATATTAGTTAATTATAATCAATAATTAACATTTCTGCCCTTTTATAAAACAGAAAGTAATTTATTAAGTAATTAGTGCACGAATAGAAGAAGTTCACGAAAATCGACGTTGTTAAACATTCAATGAAGAGATAAAATAATTCGAGGGCATTGAAAAAAAAATAATGTAGAAGGGGTGAAGGAAACAAGTTCGTAAAGCATTTTTTTTAACAATGTTATTTTACAACCCTTGATTTTTTTAATATTGCTCCGAACTTTCAGACTACGTGCTATTTATCTGACGAGCAGCTATGGGATTATTGAAATCAAGAAAACCCCGATAAGGGCATAACTCGCATAAATCTCCTTTATCTCGGCAAGCTTAGCCGAATTACAAAACTGCCGACGTTTGTTCGTTGGAAACGGATCACCAGAAATCTGTACCTGAACCCAACCTAATGCCGGTGGGCACGTGTATGAGTAATTTTCCCATTATTTCCCAACCGAATTTCAATTTTAATTAGGGGGGCCTGTCCATTTTTAGCGCGGCGACCGTGGGCAAAGCAGCATGTGGCATTATATAATTAGAGTCCGGTTGTTTGAAAGGCGTACGCTTTTGCCAGGAACGCGATGCACGGCACGAGCTCCTATTTGTTTATATTTTGCGTCTAGTAACAAGTAAAAAGTCGACTCGGTAAATTCCCTCAAATTATCCCACAAACGATTTCATTTTTTTGGAAATTATGGCTTGTTTAAACAATATTTAATTTTGTTTTGTTTCTTTTAATAATTCTTCATTTGACGTTGTGCTAATTATAGCTGAGAATCTTTTTAAATTATGTACATTAATTAACAGTGTATACAGGTTGTTTCGAAAAAGATTGACTATATGGGTGGGGGTCACGTTTCTCTCGATGTGGGAAACTAAAACCTTAGTATGAATAAAAAATCCTGGTCAATGAAGGTTAAAAATTTGGCTGTGAACATACAATCATGGGCAAAGCTAATGTAACACAAGAGTGCTTCAATTATTATTATAATAATATATTATTTGCTTATTGCTGTCAACTATATTTTCGTCTTTGTGTGTATTATTAAAAATCAATTAATTTATTAAAGTAACAATCAAGCAAGTTGGAGTGCCCTCTATGTGTTAGAAAATCATTTCAATATGTTAATATAAACTTTTTTACTTACTAAATAAATAAATAAATATATTATCCGAAGCGGAACAATGTGAAACAAAAGACCGACAATTATTGTAGACTTAATGTTCATTAATTTGCCGAAATTAATTTAAAAAAACTAAGGAAGCGACTAAAAAAAAAATGATGTGGCGCCATCTATTGGTAGTTCAAACTACTAACTCTCGGAAATAAATAATAATTGATACGTAAATAGATTTAAAAAAATAATAATCCAAAGCGGAACGATGTAACACGAAAGACAGCGACGATTAGTCTACATTTAATGTAGACTAATCGTATGAATAAAAAATCCTGGTCAATGAAGGTTAAAAATTTGGCTGTGAACATACAATCATGGGCAAAGCTAATGTAACACAAGAGTGCTTCAATTATTATTATAATAATATATTATTTGCTTATTGCTGTCAACTATATTTTCGTCTTTGTGTGTATTATTAAAAATCAATTAATTTATTAAAGTAACAATCAAGCAAGTTGGAGTGCCCTCTATGTGTTAGAAAATCATTTCAATATGTTAATATAAACTTTTTTACTTACTAAATAAATAAATAAATATATTATCCGAAGCGGAACAATGTGAAACAAAAGACCGACAATTATTGTAGACTTAATGTTCATTAATTTGCCGAAATTAATTTAAAAAAACTAAGGAAGCGACTAAAAAAGAAATGATGTGGCGCCATCTATTGGTAGTTCGAACTACTAACTCTCGGAAATAAATAATAATTGATACGTAAATAGATTTAAAAAAATAATAATCCAAAGCGGAACGATGTAACACGAAAGACAGCGACGATTAGTCTACATTTAATGTTAAATTTGGCGAAATTAATTAATCAAAAAATTAAAAAAGCATCTGGGAAAAATATCGTGGCGCCATCTATTGGTCATTCAAACTACTAACTTTAAGAAACAAGTAACAAGAAGCGACTAAAAAGACATGACGTGGCGCCATCTATTGGTAATGTTTGTTAATTTGCGGTCATTTTCTGAAGTATTTTTCGAATTTAGTTTAAAAAATTAAAAGCGACCGGAAAAAATGACGTGGTGCCATCTATTGCTCTTTCAAACTATTGACTTAAGAAATAAATAATATGTAGTTGATATGTAAGTAAATAAAAAAAAAATAATAATAATAATCCGCAGCGGAACAATGTGAAACAAAAAACAACGATAATTACTCCAGACTTAATGTTCGTTAAATTAGCCGAAATTAATTAATCGAAAAGTTAAAGAAGCGAATGGGAAAAAAGAATGACGTGGCGCCATCTATTGGTAGTTCAAACTACTAACCACAAGAAACAAATAGAAAAGAAATGACGTGGCGCTCTCTATTGGTAGTTCAAACTATTAACTCTAAGAAATAAATAATAGTTGATATGTAAATAAATTAAAAAAATAATAATCCGAGGCGAATGTGAAACAAAAGACGGCTGCTATTACTCTAGACTTAATGTTCATTAAATTTGCCGAAATTAATCAATCAAAAAAATTAAAGAAAGGTCTGGGAAAAAATGGCGTGGCGCCATCTATTGATAGTTCAAACTACTAACTCTAAGAAACAAATATCAAGAAGCGCGACTAGAAATGAGATGACGTGCCGCCATCTATTGGTAATTAAAACTATTAATTCTAAGAAATAAATAATATGTAGTTGATATGTAAATAAATTTTAAAATCAATAATAATCCGAAGCGGAACAATGTGAAACAAAAGACGGCGACGATTATTCTAAACTTAATGTTGATTAATTCGCGGGCATTTTCTGAAGTATTTTCCGAATGTAGTTTAAAAAATTAAAAACGGCTGGGAAAAATGACGTGGCGCCACCTCTTGATAGTTCAAACTACTAACTCTAAGAAATAAATAACAATTGATATGCAAATAAATTAAAGAAAAAATAATCCAAAGCTGAACGATGTGAAACAAAAGACGGCAGATGCAGACTTAATGTTCATTAATTTGCAGAAACTTATTTTAAAAAAATGAGGTGGCGCCATCTATTAGTAGTTAAAACTACAAACTTCAAGAAATAAATAATAATTGATATGTTAATTAATGTTTAATTTTGTTTTGGTCTGAAACTGTAGTTTTTTTTTCTGTAAATAATATTTTAACAAAATTGACAAAACATTAAGAAAAGTGTCCCTTAATAGATAATGAATTCAACTGTTTCAGTGGTAATCCTCGAAACTTCAAGTGGCGCTCTTTATTGGCATAAATCATACTAAATGATGAACGAATGAATGAAAAAAAAGACTGTCAATTTATCATTTAATCCCGCTCTATTTGTTGCTAAGCAGAACTTAAAATAAATGAAAATCATAAACCGGTTTTTGTCCTTCAACTGTCAAACGTCAAGTGGCGCCCTCTAAACATATCTAAGAAACAAATTGCAATGCTTCAAGTATTTTAGTCTTAATTTTTTTAATTCTCTTCTGTAATTAAATAGACTGATTAACGTAAAAAAAATGTTGATCACTGTCAATTTATCAGTTAATGCCATTCTGTGCGTTGGTAAAAATAATTTAAAATAAATGAAAATCAGAAACGAATTTTTGTTATCGCACTGTTATTAAGCTGTCAACATAAATTTAAAGGAACAGCTACCAAAAACATAAGTGGCGCCCTCTATTGTACTCAGTAGAGGTGAATTTAATCCAATTTTTTTTTGCATTAAATTTTTTTCGTTGTTATTTTGTTTGTAATTAAAAAGAAAATTGTATTAACTCATTGACGTGAAAAAAGAATGTTAATTGTCAATTTATCACTGAATCCCATTCTGTACGTTGCTAAACGAACCTCAAATAAACGAAAATCAGAAAGGGATTTTTGCTGTCGGAATAAATTGTAAGAAATAAAAGAAGCAACTGAAAGTCCGGCAGGTGGTGCCCTCTTTTGTACAGATGAATCTAAGAAACAAATTTCAATGCTTTTTTTCCTTCTGACAGTTTAACACTTAACGTCACCCTGTACGTTGTTACAATTGTTACTAAACGGAACTTGAAATAAATGAAAATCAGGAACGGATTTCTGTTATCACATTGTCGTTCAGCTGTCAAAAATAATTTTCAAGAAACCAAAGAAAGCTATAAAGTACGTCAAGTGGTGCCCTCTATTGTACTCGATTGAGGTAAATCTAAGAAAATAATCGTAATGCTTCAAATATTATTTTTATTATTTTTTCTTTTCTTTTTTTTTCTGTATTTAAAAACAAAATTATATTAAATTGTTAAGGTAAAGAAAAATGTTGGCAACTGTCATTTTTTGATTTAACGCCACTCTGTGAGTGCATTCGACATGACGCTCGCTCGGAGTGTTCTTTTTTTTCATTCTTACATGCGCTGAAACGCATTCGCTCTCCCTTACACTTCTGCCCCGAGTGTCATTTCGAACAGACCCTATATGTTACTAAACAGGACTTAAAATAAATTTAAAGAAACGAAAGGAACGATCAAGTGGCGCCCTCTGTTGTACTCAATCGAGTTAAATCTAACGAATTGCAATTTTCTATAATTTAAAAAAAAATACATATTTGGATTAATGTGAAAGAAGGCGTTGGCAACTGTCAATTTATCATTTAATGCCACCGTCACACTGTATGTTATACTAAACAGAATTTGAAATAAATGAAAGTCAAAAACGGAAAATGTAAAACAAAACAGAGTCTGTGATTGTTATTATGACATTTATTAGCACAATGTCATTGAACTGACAAACTAAATTTAAATAAATCCAAGAAAAGCTGAAAGGAACGTCAAGTGGCGCCCTCTGTTGTACTCAGTTGAGCTAAACTGAAGAAATATATTACAATACAGGGTATGAAATTTTCCTTGTTAAAGTTTTCTTTTGTTTTTGGGTTTTGGTATTAAAAATAAAATCGTATTATCTGATTAAAATGAAAAAAGAAAAAATAGTGAATTGACTGTCAACTTGACATTTAATGCCACTGTCACTTTGCTCACAAAATATGTAAATAAATTTTAAAATAATAATAATCTGAAGCGGAACAAAACTAAAGACGGCGACAATTACTCTAGACCTAATGTTCATTAAATTTGCCGATATTAATTAATAAAAAAATTAAAGAAGAATTTAAACGACTGGGAAAATGACGTGGCGCCACCTATTGGTGGTTCAAACTAACTCTAAGAAACAAATAACAAGAAGAGACTGAAAAGAAATGACGTGGCTTCATCTATTGGTAATTCAAACTATTAACTCTAAAAAATAAATAATAGTTGATATGTAAATAAATTACCAAAAAATAATAATCCGAAGTGAAACAATGTGAAACAAAAGACAGCGACAATTTCTCTAGACTTAATGTCCATTCATTTTCGGGCATTTTCTGAAGTATTTTCCGAATTTTGTTCAAAAAAATTAAAAATTGATGTGGCACCCTCTATTGGTAGTTAAAACTACTAACTCTAAGAAAAAATAGCAATTGATACGTAAATAAATTAAAAAAAAAAACTTAACATTTAATACCACTATCACTTTGCTCACAAAATAAATTTAAAATAACCAACAACAGCAGAACAACTGCGAAAACGGATAAATATAAAACAGCGCCCACTATCAGACATTAATTAAATTAAATTAAATTAAATTAAATTAAAATTAATCTAAGAAGCTACACGAGACTATAGTTTTTTTTTTGGCTTTTTCGTTTTTCCACAATTAAGAAATATTATTCGTTTAGAAAAAAATTGTTGCAGTGATCGCAGGGCCCTCTGCTATTCTGTCGTCTTTTTTAAAATACAGAATGTAGTTGTTTGTCAAAATTTCTGATTAACTGAAACACTTCATTAAAGTGGTTGTGTAAAATATGGCGTTTCGCAATTTATTTGGCTGCTTTAGCACTTAATGCAGCCAAAAAGCTCGGAAACGTCAAGTCTGATAAATATGTAATAATTTTCGCTCGCTTTAAAAACTGTTTTGATTTATGTATGTATGTCTATTTTAAAAATGTTGAAGATATAAATAAATAATGACAAATGCACTCGATGCTTTCATAATATTCGTAAAACGTAACGTAAAACAATTTATTCTTAATTTATTTTTAATTCGTGACTCTGTGCCTCTAGATTTTTTTTTAATTGTTAAAAACAACTGTTGGATTTCTGTTCAATTTATTTATTCGAGGAATTTGTTGAACTAATATTTTCTTCTACCTTTTATATTAATTAAAAGCCGCATTTTTTAAATAAAATTTGAAATGGTGCCATTTTTTTTTAGGAATAAAGAAACCTAAGATTGCGCTAGGAATTAAAAATGATTTTTATTTTAATCTCCAAACTAACACTGTCGAAAGTGGAGAGTAAATTAAAACATGCAAAAACATAAAATACAAAAAAAATAACTTTCAGGCGAACTATTGCATGATAAAAACAGCAAAGAATTTAATATACTCAAGAAAAGCTTCTCTGCATTACATAACAAAAATAGAAACGTAAAAAAATACGTAATCCATAAATTAAATTTTACAACAAAAATGCGTGATTTGTATACGGAATGAGTTTCCCTCTAAAAATGTCTTCGTGATGATGATTTTCCGTATTCTCCGCGTAACGTACAAAGCAAAAGAAAAAAAAATCTCATTCCTTATACAGAGAGCTTTTGTAAGCGTCAGCAATACTCGAACGTACCATCCTGTTAAGCTAAACGAAAATAAAATCACAGTCACCAAAAGAAATGAGCACTCGTTTCGGAAACACCGGGAGAGCCTGTTAAGCGCCTAAGTAAACTGTAGCATTTGTGGGAGCTTTGCGCCTCAATTGATCCGAATCTATTTCAGGATATGAGTCAGGATCAAGTCAAAAATATACTGCAAGGCCTCACGGAGATGGTACGGACTTGCGATGATGTTAATCGGCTACCAAAAACAGAGAAGGATGACGGTGATGAATTCGGGGGCAAGCAATTAACGCCACCGACACCACCGTGCACGGCTACAGGGGATGCCCCGCGAAATCTTGCCACGTCGACCATAGGCGGTCCAGGGAAGGAGATTAAACGGCAGGAACTTAACAGGAGAGGAAAGAAGTGAGTATAATACATAAGAGTTCTTCACAGAATAAGTTATAATTATAATCAGTAGCAATTCAAAAATCAATGTTTCGCGTTATCGTTTGACAGCTTCGTCAAGGATGAAAAATAAATATCGTAAAATAAATAACGTATAATAAATAACGTAAAATAAATAACGTATAATAAATAACGTAAAATAAATAACGTAAAAAAAAGAAAAGTAGTTTAATCTATTTTCTATTTTATTTTATTTATATCTTTGATTTTAATTTATTTTTTATAAAAAGTTCTATACATATCAACAATGAGCAAGTGACATCTATTAGTCGAGCATCTAATTGTAAGATAAAATCAAAATCAATTTACGAGTTGTTTAAAGCGCCATCTTTAGTAGGATTTTTGATAACTTCTCGTCAGAGTTTAAAAAGGCGGTAAAATAGTACAAGGAAAAAAATTGGTAGACTCTATTAACTGTCACAGTGAGCCTGGCGCCATCTCTCGGTCGACTGTGAAAGTTTTCTTCTCCCTGAAGTTTAATTGAATCATTAAGGTCGGATTAAAGTTAAATTTAAAAAATCATGAGTTGTTGAAAGTGCCATCTTTTGCAGTTTTATAATATTTTTGGATAATCATTATTAATCGTCAGAATTTAAAAAGACCGTAAAATAACGTTAGAAAAAAATTGGGTTAAGCTAACTGACACGATGAGCAAACGCCATCTCTCCGCTCGACTGCGAAAGTGTATTCTTTTTGAATAATTAATTTGAATCATTAAAGTCGAATCCTTTATTGAGAGCGCCCTCTTTTGCAACTTTATGAGACAAAATAATAAAGTAAGGGAAAAAATTGGTCGCCTTTCTTAATTGCCACTATGAACGGGCGCCATCTCTCGATCGACTGTGAAAGTCTTTCTGGAGTTTAAAATTGTCTTTAAAAAAAAAAAAAATCGTTGATTTATTTATCAATTATTCAAAGCATCATCTTATACAATTTTGTGAAATTTTTTTGATAATTATTCTCTATGGTTTAAACAGACGGTAAAATTTGAGTAAGCGCCATCTTTTGGTCGATCGTGAAAGTTTTTTTTTCTTGCGGGTTTATTGGATTTTGTAATTTTTGTAAAATTTGGAACCATGCAAAAGTAAGCGCCAACTTCTGGTCGACCATGAAAGCTTTTTTGTATATAGGTTTATTGAATTTTGAATTTTTTTTTGTAAATGAGTAAGCGCCATCTTCTAGTCGACTATGAAAGTTTTTTTTTTGTGAAGGATCTGACCACCTTCTGGTCAACTGTGAAAGTCTTTTTTGTGTGGTTTTATTAGATTTTGCCATTTTTGCAGTAAACGCCATCTTCTGATCTACTGAGAAAGTTTTCTTTTTGTGCGAGCTTATAGGATTTTGTATATTTTTTTTTTAATTTCTCACTCTACAATGACTAAGCATCTTCTTCCGCTCGAAAATGAAAGTTGTTTTTTGTGGGGGTTAATTGCGTTTTGTATTTTTTCAAATTTGTCACTACAAGAGTAAGCGTCATCTTCTGGTCGACTGTGAAAGTTCTTTTCTTGTGCGGGTTTATCGGATTTTGCAATTTTTGCAGTAATCGCCATGATCTACCGAGAAAGTTTTTTTTGTGCGGGTTTATAGGATTTTGTAATTTTTTTTAATTTCTCACTCTACAATGAGTAAGCCTCTTCTGCCGGTCAAATTTGAAAGTTGTTTTTTGTGGGGCTTTATTGGATTTTGTATTTTTTTTTTTCAAATTTGTCACTACAAGAGCAAGCGCCATCTTCTAGTCGACTGTGAAAGTTCTTTTTTGTGGGGGTTTATTGGATCTTGCAATTTTTGCAGTAGCGCCATCTTCTGATCTATTGAGGAAAGTCTTTTTTTTGTGCGAATTTAGAAAATTTAGTAATTTTTTTCAATTTTCCACTCTATAATAAATAAAAGCGCCATCTCCCGGAGGACTATGAAAGTTGTTTATTGGATTTTGTTAATTTTTTTTGAATTTGTCACTCTACAAGAATAAGCGCCATTTTCCGGTCGACTATGAAAGTTTTTCTTTTGTGCAGGTTTATTAGGTTTTGTAATTTTTGTAAAACATGTAACTATACAATCAGTAAGCGCCATCTTCTGGTTCACCGAGAAAGTTTTTTTGTGCGGATTTACTGGAATTCGTCATTTTTTAAAACGTGTCACTCTAGAAGAATAAGCGCCATCTTTCGGTCGACTATGAAAGTAGTTTCTTTTGTGCAAGTTTATGGAATTTAGCAATTTTTGCAGTAAGCGCCATCTTCTGATCTATTGAGAAAGTTTTTTTGTGCGAATTTGTATTTTTTTTTAATCTCACTCACTCTACAATTTTGTAATTCTTTTAAATTTCTCACTCTACAATAAGTAATCTTCCGGTCAATTATGAAAGTTTTTTTTGTGAATGTTTATTGGATTTTGTAATTTTTGTAAAACTTGTAACTAACTTGTAAGCGCCATCTTCTAATCTACCGAGAAAAGTTTTTTTGTACGGGTTTACAGGAGTTTATAATTTTTTAAAACTTGTCACTGTAGAAGAATAAGCGCCATCTTCCGGTCGACTATGAGTTTTTTTTTGTGCAGGTTTGGATTTTGTAATTTTTGTACCTAATCAAGCAGTAAGCTAGGCGCCATCTTCTGATCTAGTGAGCAAGTTTTTTTTTTGTGCGGGTTTATTGAATTTTTCATTTTTAAAAATTTCTCACTCAACAGAGTAAGTGCCATCTTTCGATCGACAATGTTTGTGCAGATTTATTGAATTTTGTATTTTTGTAAAATTTGTAACCATACAAATAAGTGGACGCCATTTTCTGGTCGACTGTGAAAGTTTTTTTTTATGCAGATTTACTGGGTTTTGTAATTTTTGTAAAACTTGTCGACAATCTGTAAGCGCCATCTTCTGATCTATTGAGAAAGTTTTTTCTTTGTGCGGGTTATAGGATTTTGTAATTTTTTTAAATTTCTCACTCTACAATGAGTAAGCCTCTTCTGCCGGTCGAGTTTGAAAGTTGTTTTTTGTGGGGGTTTATTGGATTTTTTTTATTTGTCACTACAAGAGTAAACGCCATCTTCTGGTCGACTATGAAAGTTCTTTTTTTGTGCGGCTTTATTGGATTTTGCAATTTTTGCAGTAAGCACCATCTTCTGCTCCGAGAAAGTTTGTTTACGCGGGTTCATTGAATTTTGTAAATTTTGACAAATTGGTAACTAAGCAATAAGCGCCATCTTCTGGTGGACTGTGCAAGTTTTTCTTATACTAGTTTATTGAATTTTTAAGTAAGAATTAGTAAGCGCCATCTTCTGTTTGACTGTAAAAGTTTGTGCGGTTCTATTGGATTTTTAATTTTTAAAATTTGTAACTTTACAATGAGTAAGCGCCATCTTCTGGTCGACAGTGAAAATTATCACTTTAATAACTAAATTTATTTTTTATCACTACCGTTTTCTTAATGCATGAACGAACGAAGACGCCATCTCTTGGTAATAAAATTATTTCTTCTGTAGAAATAGCTAAAAACAAATCAGTGATTGTTGTGAAGAGTTTAGAGCGCCATCTTTTGTCAATAACTTTTTCTAAAAACTTACGTATATTACTTGAAACAAAGCAATGAGCAATTCAGAGCGCCATCTCTTGGTAACATTTCGCTACAATTAAACAATTTTACAGACGTATTTTAAAGGCGATTTACATGACATTATGTATGTTTAAAATTTTTAACAAACGTTTTTGCAATGTTATAATGATTATATTATAATGTTATATAATGATCTCCAGGCAATGCCAGAGCTTTTTTTATAAATTAAACTTCAATTTATGATACTAGCAAGAAGTCGTTGATTTTCGTCGTCAAAATCAGTTTAAAAAATTTGCAGGATATTATTTGCAAACGAATTAGTAATTGCAGTACGCCATCTATTGGCAAACAAGACAAACATTTTGCGTCAGTTTAATAGACAAACTTCAACGCTTTAAGAATCAATGATGAAGATTTAAAATTTTTTTTGTATTATAATTTACGATGACCATTGAGACGCCATCTCTTGGGCAACGACAGAAGTTTTCTTTTATCGCAAAGACAAATCTCGTCTAATTCTCAACGAAAGTTAACTATTTAGGATAATTTGCAACTAAATCTAAAAGTATCTGCACCCTATTTGCAATTGTTTTCGTTTCCTTTTTTTGCAAATTACTTCGGAACGCCATCTATTGGTGAGCGATGAAAATTTTTGGCTTTCAATTTTAGCATATTTTCAATAACCGTTTTCGGCTATACCATTTTGAAGTTGGCTTCAATAAAAAAGTATTTGGAACTCTTTGGAAAATTCTGACGATTCAACAAGCACACTTGTAGCTCTGGAAATAGCAAGATGAGTATAGCGAAAGGAGTCGAAGGACAATTTCTGTGACTCACCCTATCAGAAAACATATTTTCGTACGCGTTAATAAAAATGACGCAATCAAATGCACGCTGATAGATAACGAACCATCGCGTCCTCGTGACAATTCACAACGCGCTACGCAACAATAAAAACAGTGTGTGCTCATCAATATAATTAAAAAGGCGAAGAATAAGAAGGCACCGTGCGTTTCGTCGCTTCCACAACACACATATCTATTTTGGCCGGCCAACTTGCAAAACAAAGTGCGTTTCGAAATAGTTGACGTTCGCTTTCGAAATAACGTTATAATTATTCCCGCTCGAAAATAGTCAACGGGGCGGGCGCACCTGTTTTCCGACTTTTCAAAATTTTTCATAAACAATATGCGCAGTGATGAATAGAAAATATTTTATTGAGAAAAGATGGTTATTACGAACAGAAAGTATGACGAACAATTTTGCAATTTGATGAAATTAAACTGCAAATTAATTTTTTTTTATACAGGGTGCTATTGAACTCGAGTCATTTATTGTATCTGCTGAAATTGTAGTATTTAAATTCCAATTAGTTACTCGTACTGCTCTATTATACATTTAGATATTGTAAGTCGGCTTCTCATCGTTGTTGAACTGGGACATTGAGTTTTCCAGAACCAATCTACAATTAGCACACTCACACCCTGTAATAATTGTTTTCTAAAAGAAAAATAATTACCCTCGTATTTAACTTGCTTTTAATAAATGTAAGAGCGCCATCTCTCTCTTTCTTGAACAACCATCATATTTGACTTAGATTCAATAAAAACAAAAAAATTTTGATATTCACTACAGTATTGTCAATTTACTTGTTACTTTCAATAACAGATGGCGTTACATTAATCAAAATTGTCGATATAAAGTAAAAACAGCAGAAATTTTGATATTTACTGTAGTATTGTCAATTCACTTGTCATTTTCAATAATAGATGGCGCTACATTAATCAGAATTGTCGATGTAAAGTAAGTAAAAACAACAACAAATTTGATATTCACTACAGTATTTGTCAATTTTAGTGTTTACTTTCATTTTCAATAATAGATGGCGCCGAATGAATCAAAATTGGGATTTACTACAATGCTGTCAATTTTAGAATTCATTTGTAATTTTCAATAATAGATGTCGCCACATTAATCAAAATTGTTGAAGTAAAGTAAGCAAAAACGATCAAAAGCTCGATATTTACTACAATATTGTCAAATTTAAAATCTACTTGTCATTTTCAATGACAGACGGCGTTGTATTAATCAAAATTGTCGACGTAAAGTAAAAGCAACAAAAACTTTGATGTACACTACAATACTGTCAATTTTAGAATTCACTTGTCAATTTCAGTAACAGATGGCGCTGAATAAATAAAAGCACTAAAAGTAATAGCATCGGCTACACTGCGTGACCAATGAGAAACTAGCAACGGAATAAAAGAGAATGGGAGGATTTGGGGGAGGGGGGTTTCTGTTATGATTGGTCAATACTATTTAGGTACTCCTAGTTGAGATAGCACTTGCGAATTGCAGAAACGTGAATCTTCGTTTGTCTTTTTTTTTGTTCGGCTTATCCTATTTATATCCACATTGTTTGTTTCAGTTCACCTTTTTCGAATTATCATGGTTTTCTTCTTTCGTTTTTTTTTTTTTTGGTCGACCTTGGTTTTCGAACAATCCACCTAATAATCGGCCTTCTTTTGTTTTTCGAAGTCAAGCTTTCATTTGTTTCTTTGCATTCGGTTGTTTTTTTGTCTCCTTTCGTCGTATTAATTTTTCATTTTTCAATAATTGTCATTTCACACAGTTTTTCTTTTGTTTTCTGCTGACGTCGTCGTTTTTTAAAAATATTGTCGCTCATTGCCAAGAGATGGGGACGCCGTCGTGTTTTTTTTTTATTTCGCGGAAATGTGTATAAAAAAGTAGTGTTAACAGTGTTATCGTCGATCTTCACTTGTTTGTCATTGCCAGGATAAATTATGCAACGGTTAAACACGATTTTGCACTTTTAACGACTTTGTTGATTTTAAAATAATATTTTCGCTCCTTGCCGATGGCGTCGTTTTTTTTGCCCGGAATGAATACAAAACAAAAGTTTTATTAACGGTGACCTTGTTTTGTTTTTCGTCATTAGTTTAAATTATTTTATGAATAAATACGATTTACAGTTTTTTTGGCATTTAAACTTCTTTTGTCTTTTTTTCGTTAACTTTATTCTGCGTAATCCACGTTTTTGTTTCAGCTCTCCCTTTATCAAATTATCATGATTTTTTTTTTGTTGACCTTGGTGTTTCCGAACAATCTGTCTAACAATCGTCGATCTTCTTTTGTTTTTCGCTGCGAGGGTAAATTATCTTTTGAATAAATACGATTTTTAAGATATTTCTTTCAATTCAGAAGAGATTTTTGTATTTTGTTTACTTCATTCTTCGCACATCTACGTCGCTTGTTTCTGTTCTCCTTTATCGAATTATTTTTTCTTCTTCATTTGTTTAAAAGAATTTTTCGCATTTAATGACGTCAGAATTGTAAATGGTAAAACAAGGCGAGGATATATTTTTTTTAGTCTCAGAATTTGGTAACTTATACATACCGTATGTATGTATACATACATACAATTCAAAAGATACCTAAAACAGGAAAATTATTTTTTAAAAAGCGGTACCATAAATTTTCTAGTCTGTTTCTGGATACCTTGTACATTAATTAATTAGTGTTTTTTTTTTATTTTTACAGTTTTTTGAAAAAAGAATTGCCCAAACAATACATGTTGGTCTTAAAACTGCTGCGTTTTAGAGATTTGCAAAACAGACCCTATAGTATTATTAAATGACTTTAGCATAGTGACACCCTGTATATTTGACTATTGCAAATATTTAGGTGTTTTTTGAAGCGCTCCACTGAAACGTAGACGAATGTAGTAGTTGTAACAATTCCATTTTTTTAATTCCACTAAAAAAAATTTCGATTTGGTTTTCTCGGCTCAAGATAAGCACCGTCCGTATTGTTTGTGATTAATTATTATGTATTAGCTTCAGCCATAGCATCACGGTAAAAAATAGTCTGACTTATTGTTGATGAATTTACAGCGCCACCAAGATAAGGACGCTCAATAAAGATAAGCTGTAATTAACTCGGCTGATTAAGAGAGTTTCTGGTTGAGTGGAAAGTCGACAAATTGCATATTATGTGTTCCTTCCAGAAGTAAATGATGCACTTCTTTTTTTTTTATTTGCTAATAATCTCGTGATGACCGATGACATAAGGCAAAAGTCTTGGATTGCTCAAACTAAGCAGACCATTTTATTAATAATTAAAAGGGTCAAAAGCAATGTAGTTCAGGAACAAAATTATTAGAAAATTGAAACTGTTTCAGATGTCAAAGCTTTAACAAACTGCTTCGTGAGACCCAGTTTCATATGGAAAGTTGAAAATATAATGTTAGAGGCAAAGAGAAAAAATGATGCAGTTGATTTGGACAGAAAAAATAGAAAAAAAAAGGAAGTAGGCCACTGCTACAGATGTTACGTTACATTCTAAAAATGTTCAAAATTTATTTTGCCACAACTATGAAATATTTGATTAAGGGCCAAAAGACCTATCCCATATTTTTTTTCCAATTTTGTTCTAGTAGTATTTATTTCTATCCAAAATAGGAAACCACCTCAAATATTTTCCTTATTAAAAAGAAAATAAAATCAATTCTTTTGTTTTAGTTTTTCAAATACTTATCCCCAGTAGCTTCTAGAGTAATTTGCTCAGTTGGTTAAGTTATCGAGTACCTTCTTGCGCTTACAGATTTGAACAATAAGTCTCTGCGGTTTTTTTAAAAATAGGCTCAGGTCGTTACGCAATTACCTACTACATTCAACAGATATACTCGAAAGTTCGAAAATACGTTCGTTATTAATAGCGCGAGGCGTTGAAGTTTAGGGTTTTTGCACTCGTTCGCGAATTCAAAGTGGCTCCTCCATTCTTAAGTACGCGAACTGAAAAGTCTCCCGAAGGAGTTTCGGCGATTTTATCTTGCATTGAAATATTCTTGGATCGACTGGTAACATCAAGTAGAAAATTTTTGTACCTAATTGAAAATTTCCACACGAAAAAAGAACTGCCCTGCTTTCTTTTGGTTGGTTTAAAAAGCGTCAGTAAGAAATAAATCACTGGAACCGCCACCTATCGACGAACAAAAGAATAATTGCAGCTGTACACTAAAACTCCCATCTATCGACGAACGGCGCATGTAAATTTAAAAAAAAAGAAATAAAGTTATCGATTTTTACTCAACGGTTAAATTTATTTAAGCCAAATTTGTTAAAAAGCCTCAGAAGAAAATAAATCACTGCAGCGCCATCTATCGGTGAACGGCGGATGTAAACAAAAGCAACATGATTTTCTTCATTAAAATTAAATTTGTTAAAAAGCATCAGTACAATAGTAACCACTAGAGCGCCCTCTACTGGCAAATGGTGAATGTAAACAAAAAAACAAGAAATAAATTGTTGATTTTTATACGTTAATTAAATCTATTCAAAAGAAGTTACTTCAGTGCCCTCTGTTAGTGAACGGCGGATCTAAACTAAAGTAAAAGAAAAAAATGTAGTTTTCGATTAATTGCTGCCATCTCTTTTTAAACCTTCAGAATTTTAGGCATCCTTTAGAATTCCAATAAAATCTAAATAAGAAATCTGAATCTCGAAGTTATAGCGCCGGCAGTAAAAAATTGCCAATTTTTTTCCGTTAATTTAGGAAGACAAGGTCAGTTGCTTTCTTTTTTGTTTATTTAAAGCTTCAGGATAATTAAAGCGCCGTTTACTGGACAAAAGCTGAACTAACTTAACCTGAAGGAAAAAAATAATGCCACTTCCTTTTAGGTGTAGACATATCTCAATTGAAACTTTATTTCATTTTTATTAATGAAAAAAAAATACATACAGGGTGCCACGTATTAGAATATATTTCATTTTTATTAATAAAAAAAAATACATACAGGGTGCCCACGTATTAGAGTATTTCGTCTGTGATAAGTTGTCCAAAAAATCCAAAAATTATTTAATATTAAAATTATTCTTCATTTATTTGAAGTTTCGTTTTTGTTTAATTAAAACAGTTTCGTTCCCAAACTTCTTGAGACCAGCGCCCCTTTGCAAGACAAAAAATTTGCAATTCCAGTTTCATTATTATTGATTTCGCCACCGACCCCTAGACTGTCTTAACTCCTCCCCCCTCCCAAATTGCATCTGAACCCGCTACTGCCCCCCTATAAGTAAGGCAGCTACCACCAAATTACCAGTCAACTTAACAAAACAAAAGACAATTCCTAGAGTATAGAACTTTCAACTAAATCCATTTAGTTTGTAGATTAAAATTGAAACGTAACAGTGTTGCCAATAGTCTTTCACAAAAGCCTAGGTATTAACGCTGCCCCCGAAGATCGCCATCAACTCAATGTATAAACTTGTAATTTCTCTTTGAAAATTTTCTAAATTGCTTGAAATAACTACTAACAAAAAAACAAACGAAAGAAAAGACGATCGATTTTAATAGAAAATTCAGACATACACGGATGCAGATATTCCAGAAAAATTCCGAACATGTTTCTTTTATTTTGAACATCGTTCTGTAAATTACGAAAAAATGAAAGACCCTTGAATTTGAAAAGAAATTGTGCGCGAAATAGTAGAAGGAGAATGAAAATGCGCAAATTTTAATAAAAAGCCGCTTCAGCAAAAAACAAAAGTCGATCAAATGTAACAGAAAATTCAATCAAAAAACAAACGCCAGAGCGTAACTCTCTTGTTTCGAACGTATTTCTATTGTTTTACAGAATCTTCGCGCCATAAATACCTGTTTACATAGAGAGTTATGACTAGAATTCCTTTTTCTTTCAATTACGATGATAAAATACAGGGTGTTCCATTTGAAAGAAGTTTGTAATAAATGATACCTCGAAGATTTGACATTCAATTGTTTTTCTGTTTTCATATTTATAATCAGCGGAAAAAGTCAAACAAATTTGTTAATTTATCGACTGCGTATCAATAATGAGAGTTGGAGAATAGACGACGTTATAATTACAGGAAAAATATAAAAAAAAAAATCTATATTCTTTATTTTGATTCACCCTGTATAGTCCCGTTCTGTTGTACAGGGTTAGATGAAAATAATTTGTAGTTATTATTTAAAAAATTTGTTGCTAGTCGGTTTTGATTGCAGTGTATTCCTCGAGCTTGCAGTGGAATTCTCAAGCTACGCTTCTGCTGACGAGGTCCCAAATAGGGCCGAAACAGCTGCACAGAGGATGCTCGAGGAATCCACTGCAATTAAAACCGATACTATTTGATATTGAATAAAAATCGATAGAATTGAACTAAATTAAGATGTGATTATCAACTGTCTCGTTTCTTTTTGTTAAAACAAAAGTAGTCCAAGTAGATAACTAAAGAGTGTTGACATTCAAAACTGGCGCCATCTGTTGCCGTTAAATTTGATTGACTTAATTCCTGACTTATAACTCGATTTGCAAACGAAACGGAGAAAAGCAATTAAAGAAAGAAAATGAGAAAGGCAGTTAAAGAAATAAAAACAATGAATAAGTACAAATTGAATGTAAATAGTGCCATCTGCCGGATACTATTACTATTAAATAAAAATCGATTGAAATTAACTAAATTGGCCAAACGTATTAACCTGTAATAAATAACTGTCTTGTTTTTTTTATTAAAATAGCGATAATATATAAATAAAAAAAAGTCGACATTTAAATCTGGCGCCATCTATTGCCATTAAATTCGATTAATTTAATTCGAGTTGTAAACGAAATGGAGGAAAGCAATTAAAGAAATACAAAATAAGTAAATATTACTGTAATAAAGGAACTGAATGTAGTTAGTGTCATCTACCGGACACAATTGTTATTAAACATAAATCGAATGAATTTGAACATTGGCCAAACGTATTAAAGTGTGATTATCATTTGTCTTGTTTATTTTTGTTAAAACAAAAGTAGTCATAGTAGATTAATTAAAAAATCGTTGACATTCAAAACTGGCGCCATCTGTTGCCGTTAAATTTGATTGATTTAATTCCCGACTTATAATTCGATTTGTAAACGGAGAAAAGCAATTAAAGAAAAAAAGTGAGAAAGGCAGTTAAAGAAATTAAAAAAAATGAATAAGTACAAATTGATGTAAATAGCGCTTATTATATTACGATTAAATAAAAATCGATTGAATTGGGAATGCAACTAGCGCCATCTGCCGGATACTATTACTACTAATTAAAAATTGATTGAATTGAACTAAATTGGCCAAACGTATCAAGATCGACTGTCTTGTTTCTTTTTGTTAAAACAAAAGTTATCGTCGTAGATAATTAAAAAATCGTTGACATTCAAAACTGGCGCCATCTGCCGCCGTTAAATTCGATTGACTTAATTCCTGACTTATAATTCGATTTGTAAACGAAACGGAGAAAAGCATTTAACGAAATAAAATAGGTAAATGTTATTGTAATTAAAAAAAAATTGAATGTGACCAGCGCCATCTAGCGGATACGATTACACTATTGAATAAAAATCGATTGAATTGAACTAAATTAGCCAAACGTATTAAGATGTGATTATCATCTGTGATTGTCATTTGTTTCTTTTTGTCAAAACAAAACAGCAGTAGCTGATAGAAAACGTTGACCTCCAAATCCAAACTGGCGCCATCTGTTGCCGTGAAATTTGATTGACTTAATTCCTGACTTACAATTCGATTTGTAAACGAAACGGAGAAAAGCAATTAAAGAAATAAAAATAAGTAAATATTACTGTAACAAAGGAACTGAATGTAGTTAGCGCCATCTACCGGATACAATTATTACTCAACATAAATGGAATGAATTTAAACCACATTGGCTAATCGTATCAAGGTCGACTGTCTTGTTTCTTTTTGTTAAAACAAAAGTTATCGTCGTAGATAAATAAAATAACGTTGACATTCAAAACTGGCGCCATCTGTTGCCGTTAAATTCGATTGACTTAATTCCTGACTTATAATTCGATTTGTAAACGAAACGGAGAAAAGCATTTAAAGAAATGAAATAAGTAAATGCTATTGTAATTTAAAAAAAAAATTGAATGTGACCAGCGCCATCTACCGGATACTGTTACACTATTGAATAAAAATCTATTGAATTGAACTAAATTAGCCAAACGTATTAAGATGTGATTGTCATTTGTTTCTTTTTGTCAAAAACAAAACAACAGTGGCTGATAGAAAACGTTGACCTCCAAATCAAAACTGGCGCCATCTGTTATTGTTAAATTTACTTAATTTAAGTCTCGATTTTTATATTTATGAACACGAAATTGAGGAGAGCGATTAAAGGAGTTAAAAAAAAGTCCCTGATTATTATATCAAATGTTTCCAGAAAGAAGGAAATGCTAGAGAAAAAGTCATTGCCTATTAATTAATAGCGTTTTCGATTCACTGCTTTAGAGCAGCACTCTCGGATATCTCCAACTTGTTTTAACCTCGTATAATAAAAGGAGATGGAGATGCTCTGTAATAGGTCATTTTTTTATGGGGAACCCTGTATTGGCTTCTGTACAAAATTGAACGGCAATTGTACAGCTGACCCTAAATGATGGACCACTTCAAAAAAAATGTGTTCCTAGAAAAAATTGTTGATATGAAATATAAGAGAAAATCTCTGGTTGAAGTTGAGCATAATTTCGTTCTTTTATTATACAGGGTTCTACAACAATAACTGGACGATTTTGAGAAGGCGACTGACAAGTTCAATAAAATTAAGCAAATATAACGACAACATTTTTGATTGAACGTGTCGTATGTTTTCATTGGGGACGTAACTAAACTAACGAAAATGGAATGTTTTTTTTTTGTTTTTAACCCAAGAAGTAGCTACCTCATCAAATTGAAACAATATTTGAATGTTGTGTACGCTGCTAAAGAACATAGCTGGAAGATGACTTTGCTGTTATTAAGAAAACCACAAAATAAATAAGTGTACGTTACAAATCAACAGAAAAACAAGTGAAGTGTTTTCCATTCATAAGTAAGTGAGTGCTTGCAAGAGTATTATCATCTTGTTTTAAACTCATGTAGTAGGGGAGAATGGAAACATTTTATTGGAAAAACTCAAACTCAGTGAGAAATTTCGAAACACACACATCTCCTTTAAGGTTTATCTGGGAATCAAGTGCGCACTCGAAAAACAAACGCACCTTTTCAATTCGTTCGTCAGTCTAATCGAACATTCCGTGGGCGTCCTCAAATGATATTCAAACGAGTCGCAAGTCCTTATTAGAAAAGAGAAAATTCGCAATGAAATGAGGAGCGTGCGCTGGCGAATAATGAGCAATCGACCGAATGTGGTGACGCACTTTTTCGGGATATTGATTATCCCGTTGTTTACATAATGAAAAAAAAATTAATTAATTCACAATTACTAATAAAAAATTTACTTAAGGGCGTGGCGCAATTACTCAGTTTACGATTGGAGTATTGCATGAGCTGATAAGGAAGTAGGAAAAAAAAATTCTCACCTCCTTCTTGGTACTCATCGTGACGAACTATTGTGTGTCAAGACAACGACTAAAGACTCCACATCGTCGCTCGCGTTATTATATACGTGATCTCATCCCTTATCTATCAGTGATACGTGAATTAGTTGAGTTAGTTATGAATTCATACGAGTCACAACGTGTGGTGATGGTGATAGTAATTTCAGGAAGTAATAAGTAACAAAATTATAACAATCTCATCCTGAACACAAACGTGCCGGATAAACCAAAAGGACCTCTGTCCACAACACTTTTGAAAGTACGTACGTGGAGAGGGGGGTTTAGTATTGCCAATTTATTCCCTTATTCAAAGGGATTATCTATGATCTATTCTTTCATTTTCTAATATCTTTGTTTCCATGTCTAAGGTTTTTGTAAATTAAAGATGATAATGAAAATTTGTATAATAAATTCATTTATATTTTAATTGATTGGTAGCTTCGTCAGAGGTCAAAAGAAAAACGAAATAAAAAACAATTATGAGCAGAAAATAGGTTTCACCTAAGGTCATCCGCTCTCTGCTCATAGTTGTCACTGACCGCTCTGTAGCCATGAGGTAATTAGTAACGCAAGTGGAAAAGAAAGAAAATATTGTCACCTGTAAAAAAAAACTACAGTGATGGTCAGAAAACGGCCAATTTTAGGTTTAAGGGGCGTTTATAAGATGTTGAATGAGTCTGAATAAATAAATAGAAAATAATTTGGTATATTCCGCAAAAATAATTGAGCTGATACGTTATAACTAGAGAGCGGGTGAAACTTGAGGTCACCCGTTCACTGGTTATGACATACCTAGCTTTAGCAATATTGAAAACTATTCCCTGTAAGCACACAAACTTAACGGTTAGAACAACATCACCAATTTAAAACACCGATGAAGATAAAAACATTATTTTCTGTAAAAAAGAAACAGCTGTGACACAATATTGTTAAGAACATTGTAATAAATAAAAGTGACTATTGTCGGAACGATGTGGGGCCGTTTTGCTTTTTGCAAAATACAATTAAATTTTTCCAAAGAAAAGTTAAATCGAAAAGTCATACTGAAAACTTTTCAATTTATTTTATTTTTTTGTAAAAATTTAATTGTATTTTGTTTCTTAACGCCATTTTATTTAATTTTCTGGGTGTTTCGTTTTGTTTTTAATATATAATTAATATTTTTAATTTGGTTCTTTCGTATTGTAATTTCATTTTAATTTCTTTTTGCGAAAATGTCGTATTTTGTTTCTTATTATAATTTTATTTAATTTTCGATTTACATTTCAGTATTTCTCTATTGAAAGTTTTTCGTCTTCCGTATTATTTTTGTTTTCACGAGAAGAATATAGAAAAAAGTTTGTGCTTTTTGGTTCAATTTTTTTTTTTGCGTCCGTGTTCATTTGTTTCTGTGTTTGGTTTTCATTTCGAAATGGAAATTTTGTTTTTGAATCAACGTTTTTAAGCAACTAATGAAATCCACTGTTTTTTCTATTTTTTTTTTGTTTATTTTATTTATTTTAGTTTTCGATTGTCATTTACTTTTGTTTCTCTCTTTCTCTGAGCTTTTTAGATTTTTTTTTTAATTTCAATCTTGAAATTATGTTTTTTTAAGTCGATGTTTTAAATTATCTTTCTACTACAAACTCTACTGTCGTTTGTTTCTCTTTTAATTTGACTTTCTTCTTTTCTATGTATTCGGTTCTATTTATTCAGTTTTTCTATTTATTCGGTTTTTCTATTTATTCGAAATTTCTATTCGATTTTTTTATTTATTCGGGTTTTCTATTTATTCGGTTTTTCTATTTACTCATTTTTATATTTAGTTTTTCTATTTATTCGGTTTTTCTACTTATTCGGTTTTCCTATTTATTTGGTTTTTCTATTTGCTCGGTTTTTCTATTTGCTCGGTTTTTCTATTCATTCGATTTTTCTATTTATTCGATTTTTCTATTCAGTTTTCATATTTATTCGGTTCTTCTACTTATTTGTTTTTTTTATTTATTCGGCTTTTATATTCGGTTTTCCCATTCGGTTTTTCTATTTATTCATTTTTTATACGGTTATACTATTTATTCGATTTTTCTATTCGGTTTTCATATTTATTCGGTTTTTCTACTTATTCGGTTTTTCTATTTATTCGGTTTTTCTGTTTATTTGGTTTTTCTGTTTATTTGGTTTTTCTATTTATTCGGTTTTTCTATTTATTCGATATTTCTGTTCGATATTTTTATTTATTCGGTTTTTCTATTTATTCATTTTTCTATTTATTCGATTCAATTAATTTAACTTGAAGGCTTCCGCGGCCGTCGTCCATTGTTGAATTCTTGGCTTCCGGTTGGAACCGCGTATCTCGGATTTCTCTACTGCCGACGTTTCGTTCTTCGTTGCAGAAGAACTTCCTCAGGGCTGCTGCTGGTGGTGATGCTGCTGCTGTTGGTCTTGTTGCTGCTTCGCGTTAGTCGTTGAGACTCAACGACTAACGCGAAGCAGCAACAAGACCAACAGCAGCAGCATCACCACCAGCAGCAGCCCTGAGGAAGTTCTTCTGCAACGAAGAACGAAACGTCGGCAGTAGAGAAATCCGAGATACGCGGTTCCAACCGGAAGCCAAGAATTCAACATTCGATTCAATTTTTCTATTTATTCGATTTTTCTATTCGGTTTTCATATTTATTTCGTTTTTCTACTTATTCGTTTTTTCTATTTATTCGGTCTTTATATTCCGTTTTTCTATTGCTTTTCTCATTCGGTTTTTTTTATTTATTTGGCTTTTTACTTGATATTTCTATTGGATTTTTTATCTATTCGGTTTTTCTATTTATTCGATTTTTCTATTCGGTTTTCATATTTACTCGGTTTTTCTACTTATTCGGTTTTTCTACTTAGTCGGTTTTTCTACTTATTCGATTTTTCTACTTATTCGGTTTTTCTACTTATTCGGTTTTTCTACTTCAGTTTTTTTATTTATTCGGTTTTTATATTCGGTTTTTCTATTTATTTGGTTTTTCTATTTATTTGGTTTTTCTATTTATTTGATTTTTCTATATATTCGATTTTTCTATTTATTCGATATTTCTATTGGATTTTTTATTTATTCGGTTTCTCTATTCATCTTTCTATTTATTCGATTTTTCTATTCGGTTTTCATATTTATTCGGTTTTTCTATTTATTCGGTTTTTCTGTTTATTCGGTTTTTCTATTTATTCGATTTTTATATTCGGTTTTTCTATTTATTCATTTTTCTATTCGGTTTTTCTATTTGGTTTTTCTATTCTGTTTTTCTATTCAGTTATTTTATTCAGTTTTCCTATTCTGTTTTTCTAATCTGTTTTTCTATTCTGTTTTTCTATTAATTTGGTTTTTCTCTCCATTTTTTATTTTTATTCGGTTTTTCTATTCGGTTTTTCTATCCTTTTTTTTATATTTATACGATTTTTATATTTAGTCGGTTTTTCTATTTATTCATTTTTCTATTCAGTTTTCTATTTATTCGGTTTTCTATTTATTCGGTTTTTCAATTTATTCGGTTTTTTATTTATTCGGTTTTTTGTTTATTCGGCTTTTCTATTTATTTATTTTTCTATTTATTCTATTTTTCTATTTATTCGGTTCTCTTCCTTGTCTCAAATTCTCTGTTTTCAAAAGTTCACTATTTTTTACCACTTTCTTTTTGTTTTGGTATTTAGCTTTCGATTGTCACAGATTTTTGTTTTCCTCTTACTCAGCTTTTTAGACTTTTCCTTGATTTCCCGTCTTAAAATTATTACGTTTTAATTAATATTTTGAATTATCTTTCTATTATGCAATCGACTGTCATTTGTTTTTTTTTCCAAATATGAATTCTTTATGAAAACATTTCGAAAGCGATCGTCATTTTTTGTTTTTTGCTTTGTCACATTCCCAGCTTCTTTAGTGTTTTTTTGTCGTTTTTACTTTTCAATTGTCATATACAATTTCTCAGCTTTTTATATATTTTTTTAATTATAAAATTATTACATTTTAAATTGCAAAGTCGACTGTCGTATTTTATTTTTTTTAATGTGACGTTTCTTCTTTTCTTTGAATTTATTTGGGTTTTTACTTGAAAACCGATTGTCATTTGTTTTCTTCTTTGTTTTAGTTTCCCTGTTTTCAAAAATATGTCTCCAGAGAAGTTTTGAATAGTACCATTCGAGCCCGCAGGAATTATTACGTAACCACCCGAATGGGTGCGATCTTGACATTGTAAAAACTCGCGCAGGTCCGAATATTCGCGCACGACAATAGAGCAGTGTTGCCAACCCGGGATTTTTCTCCCTAAATTTAATGATTTTTTCTCTCTTTATTAGAGAGAAATTTAGAGATAGGTTATCCTCTAGGATTTTTCTAGGGAGAATGTCAAAATAAGCAGCAAATCTAGCCTTTTCAATTCTTAACGCATTGCACACGCAACAATGTGTATGTATTTAATTTAGTAGTTGCATAACCGAGTTGGTTGAGTCAGCTGGTAACGGGCTTGGCACTGGGCGGGGCAACTATTAGGTGTGGCTTCGAATCCCCTCCTGTCCTTGTGGGTTCTGTGTGAGAGGGTTAACGAAGTGACAGTCGTAATATTCATATGACAGTCATAGTGTAGTTCTTTTTTTTTTTGTTTTTCTTAATAATTATGTAAGGTGTTCAATTAAAAAGTTCATCGAGCAGCCTTTGAACTTTTCATAATATTGTCTTAACTTAGTTCATATCACGTTAGGTTACAAGCAAAACGCAACGTTGCCTGTTTTGGTTTCTTTTCTCCAAATTGAGGAAATTTTATGTGTCTTTGATTTCTTTTTTAATTCCATGTTTACCTCTTAACTGCCATTCACTTTGTATGAGTTGATATACAGAGCGTTCATAAATTACAAAAGTGCACCTAAATCCGCGCATTAATAATTATAATTGCCTTTTTCTTTAAGAAATTAATATTCTCTTCTACTCTTGATGAAGCCGTCAACCGGAAAGTGAAACGTTGAGTGATTGTGCGATTTTTAAAGTGTCCGTTAAAGGATTAAAACATTTTTTTGCTTTCGTCTAAGCATTTCTCTTTGTTACGGCATTGTACAGAATCTTTCTTTTTTTTCGAGCAAGAAAAAACGCGTGTAATTTGTCGAAACGTGGTATTTACTTAACACCAAATTACAATCGATAGATAACATACTTATCTAGTGACATCATTGTTTTGATCGTAGTTAGAGGCTTAAAACTACATTAAAGTCGTTCCGAAATCGCCCTCGCGCACGCAATTAATTACAACATACCTACTATTATTAGTGAATTTGGAGAAAGACAAGACTCACGTAGTTCTCCGAAACTTTTCGGGCCGAATAGTTTATTTCCACCTATCTATAAGCCACGGTTATTATTACACCAAGGTGATTTAGATAAAAATAAAAAATAATAAAATAAGGATCAGCTCGTTACCTAACACGGTATTCTTTGAATAGGTGTAGCCAGTTTGTTTTTGTTTATCATATTTTGTTTAAGTAATCCGCAAATATGTAGGTACAGAGGTCAAAATTTAGAAAAAGAAATTTATTTTAAGGCAAACAATTACGGTCACCGGTGTAAGAAACGCCCGACTCATCTGCATCAAGGACGACGATTCCTTGGTTGAACCCTCAGAGAAACAACAAAACGAAATTCCTAGACTCTCCCTGGAGGGCCGACAAAACCCCACCGAAGGTGACAAGACCTGCGAGTGCAACAAGGCCCAATCGAAAATAAGCCTGTCCAGCTCTGAGCATGCCTCCAAAATCAAAATCAGTCGTCTTCCGAGGCACAACCTCACCAAGTTGAAGATGTTACCGAAAGAGCACGCTCTCAACGTGCTGCAATACAAGCTCGAGTTCAGTAAGGCCAAGAAGAACAATCCCATGTACAGGAAATCGTCGTACGTCCAACCTTGGAAGTTGATGGGAATGTAAGGCCTTGCCCAGTGACAGTAAGTATTGAAAATTGCCGAGGGTTTGTTTTTTTCTAGAATCGCCGACACGCTACTGGAAGAGCTGTTGGGTTCGCTGGGAAAAGAGATTCAGATGAATGAGGTCATCGAACGAATTTACGCGTCCGAATTTATGTAAAGAGAACGAAATAAATGCGTTTTTATTTTTTTTTTAAGTCTAGAATCCAAAGATTATTGAATTGTCCCATCTTACAAATTCAAAATGGCTCAAAATTTTCCTTTTACGTAAAAAAGCAATTCCGAGCTGTCTCGGGGACTTCCCATCCAACAGAGTTGCCAACCCTTCAATGTACTTTCCTCCTAGGCGTTAGTTGAAAACGATTTTGGATCAAAAAATGAAATCTCTCTGTTAAATAAATTAAGAGATGACACAAGACGTTCGAATTCCGCTTTTTTCTGCATAAAAAACAAAACACGTACATTTCGATTACTTTCTGGAAAGACACAACAAATAAATAGGAAAGAAACAAAATCACTCAAGATTTTTTCTTGATCCAGAATCGTCGCTTCTTGCATTTGTTAAATAATCGATCGTCTTCCGTTTGTGTTTTTAAAGGAAACCGTCAACTTGCGATTTCTTTTGCAAATCTACATTGATGCCAGTTTTGCCAACTATAATAAGCTTCATTTAATATCAGAAGTGAAAATATAATTTAATTTTTTCTAGTGAAATTTTTTTGCTTCTGGTAACTTTTTATTTAAGCTAAGTGTTCAAACTGTGGACGCTTATATTGGTAACACTGCAAGCAACGTCCACTTATAGAACTACTAGACGTGCAAGGGAAATGTAACTTATCTGAACTGAACTTGAACTTAACTTGAATTTCGTCTATAAAAGCGACAATAGCATCAAAACCCATCACTAATCATAATAGAACTCTACATTATATTACAGATTTCCTTTGCCAGGTACTACAACAGTGTGCCACGAGAGGGCAGCACCTATGTGCTCTCCTTTATTGGAAATTTCTATATCTAGAATATTAGTAGTAACATTGGAGGGATTCTGAGACAGTTCGATGGCATGTCCATCCGAAGTGATCTCCATTGAAGGTCATCCCCATGTTTAGCTCTCACAATTTCAAAATAAAAAAAGAAACTTATTAAATCTCTAACTAGTCTTTAAATCTAATTTGCGATATCAACTAGAAATCAGATTCGTCTGCAAGCACTTAGGTACACAATAGAATAGATGGCGTGGTACCGCTATCGTCAACTGTCATCACTAGATGTCAGCTATTCTGTAGACGACATTAAGGTTAAGTTGGTACATTAATAGCGAAAGTATAATTTTTTTATATTTTCGCGTTAAAAATTTCTTACCTAGAAAACCTATGTACTATTTAGGGGAAACAAATTCATCAAACTTCAAGAAAAAGAGAAATAAATATAACTGTAATCGACGAAATAGTCGACACCTGGTGGCATGTTTTATAATTTCTATGCAAGGAAACTACACTGTGACGAATAATGGCCGCGTTTGGATGGCCGCAGCACCTGAGTTACGACGTTGTTGCCAAATCTATCCCAAAAGTGGTACTTCTACCATTTTATTTTCATAAAATAATTTCAATCACTTATAACTTTACAAGTTTTAATAATTCTGATTCACTAGCGGAGATCTCTGTACATAGAATATTACAGATTCCTAATCAAAGTATTAGGAATCTGTAATAGCATTATAGATCTCCTTTGCCAAGTACTACAACAGTGTGACAAGAGAGGGCAGCACCTCTGTGTTCTCTTTTATTGAAGATTTCTATATCTAGAATATTAGTAGTGATACTGGAGGGATCCTGGGACACTTCGATGGCATGTCCAGAGATAACCTGGCATGTCCATCCGAAGTGACCATCGTTGAAGGTCACCCCCATGTTTAGGGGTTGCCTTTGATGCTGAAGAAGTAATTCAGGGGTGGCTTTTCGTGCAAACGAAGTAACCCCTTTAGTTCTTGTATCTGAAGAGTTGTCGGCAATTACGTAATTTGACCAGAGGAAGTTGCAGAAGAATTTTTAAGTAATTGAGGGTGTTGTTCTTTTCGTACAGACGAAGTAACCCACCCCTTTGGTTCTTGTAGTCGAAGAGTTGGCGACAATTTTAAACAGTTTTCGTTTAATAAAATACTTTTACCAGAACGAAATTCCTGATGTGGAGGCAGCTTCGTTTACAGACGTGCTAGCTTGGTTGCCTATAGCAAGGCGTTTTGTAGAATTTTAGTTTTCTACGCACGTGGGAAGGGTTAGAATTGTTGGAATCCTATTGTGTGATACTCTGACAATTTTTTTTTAAACAATTGACACACGAAAATAACTAGGCTAGGCGCTTGGAACTTCGAGGCGTAAATGTGCTGAAGTCGAAGGAGGCTATGACTTTTCTATGGCCCGAACATAATAAGCGTAGGCTGGGGGATGTACAATAGAAGAGGCTTAACCTCCCGGATTAGAAAACAACTGCCCCCCAATCCCCCCCGAAAAATTTAAAAATATCATCACATACATAATTAAAAGTAACAATCACAAAACTGACCGCCCCCTAAGCAGGAAGGGTCCGAGTAGTTTGGGCCTCTGCACTCCTTTCCCTCCCCAACTTGGGGGAAGAGCCCTCAATTTTGAGTACTTATAAAAAATAATCGATTAATTTAATAATTCGAGTCTTTGCGATTAAAAAAAAATCAAATAAATCAACGCTAACTAATATTTTCATTTCATTTTTTTTTTTTTTTAATGAAAGATTAATTGTTTTGGTTAATTGAAATTGAGAATATTACAAAAACGAGGGGGGAAGGCCCATTTGTAATTGATATCGCTTTGGGGAAAACCAAAAGCCTCAAAGATTAAAAAATAAATAAATAAATGGTTTATTATTATTATACAGGGTGAGTTGCTGAACGCCTCTTTTTTGACAGTTCGTTTAGAAAACAAGGTGGGAATTATTTTTTCATTCTCAAAGGCCCGGTATTATAAATGTAAGTTTTCTTTAACTATTGGTTTGTTCTCATGGTAACAATTCTGAACACAATTGTTGTTATGGCATAAACTACAAGTTAAAGTTAACTTTCATTTGTAATATCGGGGCAAAGAGTTCTTGTCTGTTTGTTTTTTTTTTGAAACGCCCTTTGTGTTTATTAAAGAAAGACATTGGCGTTGATCTTTTGAACGATAGTAATATTTTTTCTAATTGAAAATTGAAAATGTTGCAAGTCGGTTTTGATCGCAGTGGATTCTTTGCTATGTACAGCATCCTCGAGCTACGCTTCTGCTGACGAGGCCCCAAATAAGGCCGAAAGAACTATACAGTGTGTATGGCACGCCTGCGATGGGGAAGTTGGCAATATTGACGGACGAGGTCAGATGATAATTAATGAGTATCGTGGCTGCAGGCTAACTTTTATTTAATTTAAATTTTTGGAATACTTATTGATTCTGAGAATGTAGTATTAAGTTTGGGGAGTTTAATTATGGTTTAATGGACCCAACAATACATACAGAGGATACAGATACTCGAGGAATCCAATGCAATCAAAACTTTCAATGTGCTTTGACAACACGCTTGGTCGCCTTGCATGGGATGATTTATTAAGTAGCAAACTGGCCGCAATTTGTCAATCGAAATTGACGAAATCTCAAGCCACGCTTCTGCTGACGAGGCCCCAATACGGCCGAAACAGCTGTATAGAAGATGCTCGAGAGTTCCACTGCAATCAAAACGGATTTGCAACAAAATTTTTAAAACTTTCAATTTGCTTTGACAGTAAGCTTGGCCGCCTTGTATTGGGAGGACTTAAGGAGCAAACAAGCTGTAACTTGTCATTTCCTTTGTCAAATTTGTGTCAAAATGTAATCGCAGGATATCGCGATTCAAAATATTTATATTTTTTGTTATTAATTGCGAGTTTAAGTTAATCTCCTTCTTTTAATATTTTTTAACTCAAAAAGTACTTTTATTCTCTTTTTTTTTACATTCAAATCAACTGCCACTTGTTTTCATTTGTTTTTTTCGATGTCAGTTGCCTTTAGGTTTTCGCTAATTTGACCATGGAGGAAGACACCATTTTGTTTACTTTCTTCTTTTGGAGAGAATTTCAAATATTTTTAATTTTTTTGTTTATTGTTAATTGCGAGTATTAGCCCAAACCTCTTTCGCTTAATTTTTTCTTTTGACGTAAAAAAGATTTTTATACTTTTTTTTAACGTTAATCGTTTTTCATTTATTTTTTTTTTCACTATCAATTGCAGAGAATTTGAAGCATTTTTAATAATTTTTTTATTCTGGAAAGGCTATTCTATTGTTTTCACTTTAATTATTTGTTAATTGTTTTCATTTTGTTTTTCTTCACTGTCGGCTGCCTTTTAAGTTTCGTTAATTTAATAGCGTGCCGATTTTTTGTTTGCTTTTCGCACTGACTTTATTGCTTATTGATATTGTTTTATGTAATTGTTTTTTGCGATTGTCAATTGTTTTTTGATTTGCGTTAATTCGACAACGGACGGCATTCTATTGTTTTTATTTGTTACGGGCATGTTCCTCTATTTTTCTTCAGTGCAGAAAATTATTTTATTCTTGTTTTTTTTTTTTTTTTATTTTAATGTGATCTAAGTCGGTCCTCGACTGTATCGACCATACTCATCAGAATCAGAATCAAAATCAGAGGAACGAATTCAATTTGTTCATTATTGACCATCCTCCTTGTAGTCCGAATTTAGCCCCTTGTTACTATTTTTTGTTTCCAAATCTCAAAAAATTTACATCCTCAACAGGATTTTAAATCTGAATTAAAAAAGATTTGCCTTGGCGTCCCCCAAGGCTCGGTTCTTGGTCCTACTCTGTTTTTATTGTACATGACTTATCCGCCTTCGGTTAGCAACTGTGTCCATTTTACCCATGTACCCTGACGACAGTTCTGTGATTGTTTCAGATAAACACCTCGATCTTACCACTCTGAAATGCAAACACTTGTTATCTGGTCTTGACGTTTGGTTCTCAAATAAAAACTTATTTCTAAATGGTGGAAAAACTGAGTTCATTGTCTTTCGTACTCGACGACGAGACGTTCCAAGATCACTCTCAATATAAACGGCAACTCTTTAGATTCGGTTGAAAATCCCCTTTTTTTTTGGTTTCACTATAGACGAATTCGTTGGTTGGAAGAAACATTGTTATAATTTGACATCTAATTGTAAGTTAAAGTCCTACGTATTTCTCTTTCGTAATTTAAGGCAACTTCTAAATTTGGATCAGTTTAGGATGTCTCTGTTTTTCTGTGATCGATAGCCGTGTGAGATACGGAGTACGTTTCTGGAGTAATTCGGGCCTAATTCATGAGATTTTTGTCGCCCAAAATGTACTTGGGACCAAAGAAAATTATTATTATTATTATAAATGACCTATCGTAGAAGGCTCATGTTCAGTGACACCCTGTATTATTAGAAACGTAATAATAATTTTGTTTGTTTTTTTTTGCTGATAGGTATTTTATTCTATGCAAGTAATTTAAACAAATATGTAATAGCTTTGTAGGTTAATGAAAGTACTACTTTTATTTTTTGAGCAGTCCATAATTTATTTTGAAAAAAATAGTATGCATAACGTTAAATGAGATTTTCTAAAAATAATATTTCGAATGTAGACATTCTTTTTCGAATTTGTTTAAGGTCAGAAATTTGATTTCATCTGCTGTCGTCATCGCTTACGAAAACGTCCACACGCTCCGGACAATATTTACAATGTAGTTTTTAGTTTATTGGCAATTAGTTAAATTTGGTCGCGTTATCGGTTATTTTTAGCCGCTTTATCGGGATTCTCGCCGCAAAAATTATATTTACGCGATTAAAGCGAAGACGTTTCGTCAGCTGGCGTCTCCAGTCCACGGGTGATTTGATTTGATCGATGCGCTGTTTACGTTCGCAAAATTTCGCCGTTTTCCTTCGCTTTTTACATAACGGGCCAGGGGTTTACATTTGATTTTCAAAGAAGAAATTTCAGAGAAATCCACAGCGTATTTGCTGGTTTCATTGATAAAAGAAACGTATTTATTTATTTCAATGAGTTTAATCTACACGTTGAAATAGGAGGAGCAAAAGCGGAAGAAAAAAATTCAAAAATCTTTAAACAAGTGATGTAAATATATGATAATTCAAAAAATAACTAAGAAAACGCGAAGAAATTAGTTAACAATTAAAAAAGATATAAATTACAAGCCGCCAAGTTTCTGATATAACTAGACTTCGGACATTTCGGAGCGTTGCCATGACTACGCAATGAATGGGCACATTTCATTGGTCCTTGTATTGCACAACCAGGGCAATGCTCCGAAATGTTCGAAATCTGGATATAACGATTACAGTGCAACGAGAAAAATCAAATTATTTAGAACATTTGCTTGCGAATCGTCGCATTCAATTGTTTGTGTTTGCGTACGGTTCATTTTTAGGATGCGATCAAATTTTAAGATTTTTTTTTATTGTATAGAGGAAATGACCACTAGAAATTCGTGGCGCAATCTTCCGGCTTAAAACAAGTGATTGCGTTGACTCTGTTGATTGACCAAAGTAACGAATTTGCAAGTCGACCTCAGCCGCAACGAGTACGTTAATGAATTCAATAATAATAATTAAAAAACGAAAAAACCTCTACGATTCGCGGTATCCCAATTGTTTGTGTCGATAGAAAATAAACGAATCTCTTTTTTACTGCAGCGCCATCTGGCCATCTGTGAGTAGAAAGGGAAACTTTACTTTTCAAATTATTTTTAAATTACTTTAAACCGATTGCATTAGAGACTCGTGGTGCCATCTTTTGACTGAATTTATTATTGTACATTGCTAGTATTTTTTAAATTTGTTTTTGGTTCTTTTTTCAAATGTCATTTCATCATGATGGCGTTTATTCTAAGACACGTTCGGATATACACAGCGCCATCTTTTGACCGTGTCAATTTATTATCCTTGGAAATTCGGAAACGTCAATGCGTTTTTTTTTAACTTAAACCTAAATGCACGTAAGTTGGCGCTGATAGAAAATAAACGAATCTCTTTTTTACTGCAGCGCCATCTGTGAGTGAGTAGAAAGGCAAACTTTACTTTTCGAATTTTTTTTTTTTAATTAAATTGTCCACCCTAAACCGACTACATTAGAGATTCGTGGTGCCATCTTTTGACTGAATTTATTATTGTACGTTGCTAGTATTTTTTAAATTCGTTTTTGTTTCTTTTTTCAAATGTCATTTCGTCATGATGGCGTTTATTCTAAGGCAGACACCTTCGGATATTCGCAGCGCCATCTTTTGACCGTGTCAATTTATTATCCTTGGAAATTCGGAAACGTCAATGCGTTTTTTTTTAAACTTAAACTTAAACTTAAACCTAATTGCATTACGATCGACTTCTTACCAAATTTCGACGTCATTTTCCAACAAAAGATAGAAAACGAGAAAAAAAAAGAAATCGAAAACAAAAGACCATCGATTTTCCAACAAGTTTTGAAGTCGTTCTTCATCAAAAGATAAAAAATTTAAAAAAAGAAATCGAAAACAAATGACGATCGACTTCTTACCAAATTTCGACGTCATTTTCCAACAAAAGATAGAAAATGAGAAAAAAAAAGAAATTGAAAACAAAAGACGATCGACTTCCCAACAAATGCTGATTTTATTTTTCATAAAAAAAAACGAAATCAAAAACAAAAGACGATCGATTTTCTAACAAATTTTGATGTTATTCTTCTTCAAAAGATAAAAAATTTAAAAAGAGAAATCGAAAACAAGTGACGATCGACTTCCTACCAAATTTCGACGTCATTTTCCATCAAAAGATAGAAAATGAGAGAAAAAAAAAGAAATTGAAAACAAAAGACGATCGACTTCCCAACAAATTCTGATTTTATTTTTCATAAAAAAAAAAGAAATCGAAAACGATTTTCTAACAAGTTTTGATGTTATTCTTCATCAAAAGATAAAAAATTGAAAAAGAGAAATCGAAAACAAGTGACGATCGACTTCCTAGCAAATTTCGACATCATTTTATTGACGTAGGCGTTAGTGGTACGTGGTGCCATCTTTTGCTTTTTTTTTTGGATTATTGTTGAGTTTCTTTTAAACACCCTCTCGTATATAACAACTTTTTGATTTTTTTTTCTTTCGGATTTGATTAATCGTTGTAGACGTTTTTTTTTTCTTTTAATTTGGATTTAAGTTGGCGTTGACGATTCGCATACCATTCTTCTCTTCGAGAATATTTGGAAACGCTTTTTTTTCAAGTTTAATTATATTTTATTTTTAAACAAATTTAAAACAACCGCCTGCGTTCAATTGTTTTTGCCTTTTCAAAATAAGCGTTGCACTTTTCTTGCTACCAACACCATCTTTTGAATGGAAACACAAGTTTTACTTTTGGAATTCAGAGAAAATTGTAAAAAGTCGATTTTCTTTAAAAATCTGGATCAATAAACCATTTTACTTATTTTTGGGATTTTTTTTCAAAGTTGCAAAAAGAAACTTTTTTTTAATTTAACGCATAAGTGGTCGTTGACGATCCGCACTGCCATCTCTCTTTTTTTGCGGACCTTTTCGAAACGCCCTCGTATATTGACGATTTCGTGAAAAGTTCGTAAAACTTTAATAAACAAAAGAATAATTTATTAATTAAAAAATACAAAACAGGAATTATTAAATAAAAGACGCATAGAAAGATAATATAAAACATATATTTTTTTTAACAAACTAAACGTGTGGAGGCAATCCATTTAACTCGTGTTTTGTTAATTGGGTTGCCTATACACCAGATGTTTTTCATACAGATATTTTTGTTGTTTATATGTAGGGGGGGGGGTGGTCGTTTCATAAAAATACTGTAACATGAACTTATAACTACGCGTGGGATACATTCTGTAGATTTCTACACTTAATTCGGTCCAACTTGTTCAGGCTCGAATCGGAAAAAATCAGTCTTTTACTCCTGATGACGGTCGCAAATTTCTGCACGCTCGCGTCATCCGTTTTATTTTCAAAGTACTTACAAATTTCCCTAACCCCCGAATTCACACCGCCGGCACCCCCGAAACTGTGCAAATCGTGCAGCGATCGAGCGCGTTTCGCCCCAATCCCGGTCGCCTTCTGTGACACATCCTCGCTGCTCCTGACTTTACGCCCGAGCCGACAAAGCGTCTCGAACAGCCTGAGTTTTTCTTTAACGGGGACATAACTTTCGGGGTTCTGACATTTCTTGATGAGGACCTCGACGGCGGATTCGTCGTCCGTTTTCGTCGCGAATTGCACTGACGTTTGCTTCTGGATGTGGTGCTTCCTGTTGCTGAGGTCTTCCGTTTTCGGCGCGGCGTTGCACGATCTACTGCGCGTCCTCACCGGGACACGCTCTACATATTTCGGAATCACTTTCGCCGTCGCCGCCGCGTCGTCCTCAGTCAAATCAGTCTTTCCGCGAATCAGCGAGTCGTACGCCTGATTGCACGTGTTGCAATTCTTGGGGCTGTTTTCCTTCAAACAGTTGAAGTTCCAATCTTTTTCTTGGTCTTTTTCCTTCCGGTTCCAACAGTCGGCGATCGTTAAGATATCTAGGTACTTGACGTCTTCCAAAGGAGTTTGTCGAATTAGTTCGATCGCGATTGATTTTACCCAGAGATCGAAGGCACGCTCGCTGGCCGCCTGAAACAAATGAAAATAGGGCCATTAATACCCACAAGCTACATGTATAGTGTGATTATAAAAGAACGTCGTATCCAATAATGGTTTAAACATTGATTTTTTTTGTAATTGTGCTAATTTAATCGAATTTCCTCGTCTAATAATAATAAGTTACGCAGTTCAATAAATATCACCTGTAGGTTTAAAAAGTTTCATGTACATATTTATTTACAAATCTTAATTTAAATTTTTTTATAGTTTCCAGATCTTTAATTAAAAAAATATTTTTTTTTTAGTTTTAGGGGAGACTCGAATTAGTTTTAGTGGAGCCGTGGGGCCGTAATTTAATTTAAAGAAGTTTCGCGATCTTTAATTGAAAAAAAAATATCTTTTTTAGTTTTAGGTTTAGTTTAAAAAAAATTCTTTTCAGTTTTATAGAAACAAACTAAATATTTTTCATCAAAAAATAATAAATTCAGAAAAATCGAGAGCAAAAGAAGATCGTCTTCTCAACAAATTTTGACGTTATTTTTCATCAAAAGGTAGAAAACGAGAAAAAAACAGAGATCGAAAACAAATGGCGATCGATTTTTCAACAAATTCTGAAAGAAAAAGAAGTCGAAGACAAAACACGATCGATTTTCCAACAACTTTTGACGTTATCCTCCATCGAAAGATAAAATAAAAATAAAGAGAAATAGAAAACAAAAGACGATTGACGTTATTTGTCATCAAAAGATAGAAAACAAGACAAAAAGATAAAGATCGAAAACAAAAAACGATCGACTTCCCAACAAATTTTAAGGTTATTCTTAATCAAAAGATGAAGAACAAACAAAAAAGAAATCGAAAACAAAAGGCGATCGGTTTTTCAACAAATTCTGAAGGAAAAAGACTTCGAAAACAAAACACGATCGACTTTCCAACAAATTTTGACGTTAGCCTTCATCAAAAGATAAAATAAAAAATAAAAAGAAATAGAAAATAAAAGACAATTTTCGTTATTTCTCATCAAAAGATAGAAAACAAGAGAAAAAATAGAGATCGAAAACAAAAAACAATCGACATCCCAACAAATTTTAAGGTTATTCTTCATCAAAAGATAAAAAAAACAAACAAAAAAGAAATTGAAAACAAAAGGCGATCAATTTTTCAACAAATTTTGTCGTTATTCTTCAACAAAAGCTAAAAAATTTAAAAAGAGAAATCGAAAACAAAGGCGATCGGCTTCTAAACATATTTTGACATTATTTGATTTACCAACAAATTTTAACGTTATTTTTCATCAAAAGACAGAAAACGAGAAAAAAAAAAATAAAGATTGAAAACAAAAGACAATCGATTTGCTAACAAATAGATACAAAACGAGAAGACAAAAAAATAGAGGTTGAAAACAAAAGACGATCGATTTGCCAACAAATGTTTACGTTATTTTCATCAAAAGATAAAAAACTAGAAAAAATAGAGATCGAAAACAAAAGGCTATTGATTATTCAAAAGATATCAAGATATCAAAGATATCAAAAGATAGAAAATGAGAGAGAAAAAAAAAAGAAATTGAAAACAAAAGACGATCGACTTCCCAACAAATACTGATTTTATTTTTCATAAAAAAAAGAAATCGAAAACAAAAGACAATCGATTTTCTAACAAGTTTTGAGCTATTCTTCATTAAAAGATAAAAAATTTAAAAAGAGAAATCGAAAACAAATGACGATCGACTTCTTACCAAATTTTGACGTCATTTTCCATCAAAAGATAGAAAATGAAAAAAAAAAAAAGAAATCGAAAACAAAAGACGATCGATTTTCTAACAAGTTTTGATATTATTCTTCGTCAAAAGATAAAAAATTTAAAAAGAGAAATCGAAAACAAATAACGATCGACTTCCCACCAAATTTCGACATCATTTTAAAGACAGAAAACGAGAAAAAAAAAAAGAAATCGAAAACAAAAGACCATCGATTTTCCAACAAATTTTGAAGTCGTTCTTCATCAAAAGATAAAAAATTTAAAAAAAATTGAAAACAAAAGTCGATCGACTTCCCAACAAATTCTGATGTTATTTTTCATCAAAAGGTAGATTACAAAAATAAATCGAAAACAAAAGACTATCAATTTCCATTTACTTTTTAGCGTTTTCTTTTTTCATAATTTAAGATTTAATTTTTTTCATTTTCATTTGCCTTTTGTTTTTAATTGGTTTTTCTCGTTCATTTTTTACTACTTGCTTTTATTTTTCAATTTTTTATTTGTCTTACTGTTCATCATTTGTCTTTTTTTATTTGTCTTTTGGTTTTTGTTTGTTTTTGTTTTATTTTTTTTATCTTCAATTTGCTTCAGTCACTTGTTTCGTGGTCTTCATTTGCTTCTACATATTTTCGATTGTTTATTCGTTTTTTTTTATTTTCATTTATCATTTTGCTTCTACTGTTGCTTGTTTATCATTCTTAGCTTTTTGTTTTTCGTTTGCTTTTTTCCAATTGCTTTTATTTTTATTTTCTTTTTAATTTGTCTTTTATTTTTCATGTGTTTTTTCTACGTTTTCATTTGCCTTTTGTTTTTAATTTAATTTATTCTCAATTTTTTCTTTGTTAGTTTGCTTCTTTTTTTTACCAAGTTCTTAGCTCTTCGTTTTTAATTTGTTTTTGTTTCTCCCTTTTTATTTGCTTTTGTTTATCATTCTTTCTTTGCTTATTTATTTTATTTGTATCCGTGATCGATGTTGATATTTTATTAATTTATTTTATTCGTTCATTTGCGTTCGTGTTATCAACCGTTATCGAGTAGGTTTATGTCGACTGCAAATTTGGCAAAGTCACGTCGTAACTTAAACCATACGAATATGGTAAACATAACCTAACTTTTTACGTTCATTTAATTGCGATTTTCTATAAAATGGATAATGAAATGCAATTAATGAAATAATACATTTATTTCATTACCAAATACCTCGAAAATGTAAACTAAACATTTGACAGTTGACGCTGTTGACAGCTCGCAGTTATTCAAGGTTGCATCATGCGTACTAAGCTCCGACACGACGTGCCGTCATAAAACAAAAGCAAGTTCAAAGCCGTCCTAATAACGTTTTTTTTTGTACTTTTGAAATAAAGATGTCGCCACCTGGATTTTTTTTTTAACAGTCGCACTGTATTTTCATAGTAATATTTTTTTTTTTCAATTTTAATCCGATTTTACCGGAAGTGGCTGTCAACTTTACTATTTCAAATGGATGCCGACCAATACTGATTCTTTCCATAATCCCAAAGATTTTTCTAAATTTAAATAAAAAACAGAAAAAAATCCAGAAAAAAAGGAATTTAGAAGGAAAACCTCATGAAAAGGCAAAAACAAATGAAAATTGAAGTTTGTATTTGTTTTGTTTGTGAGATCAAGGAGTTCAATTTCTGAGGTTCTTTTTTTGTTTTGAATAAGTGTACCTCGAAAATGTAAACAAAATCTTTGACAGTTGACACTGTTGACAGATCGCAGAGTCATTCAAGGTTGCATCGTACTTACTAAGTTCCGACGTACCGTCATAAAACAAAAGCAAGTTCAGAGCCTTCTTGATAATGTTTTTTTTTAATTTTTGAAATACAGATGGCGCCATCTGGATTTTTTTTAAGCAGTCGTTTAATTTTGTCGTGCAAAAAAGCAAAGGGCGGGTCCAGATCGTTAGTCTAGGAGGGACTTAAAACAATCACAAAAAAAATAGAACAAACGCAGAGGCAGATCTCAAATCCAATCGTGCATACAGCTTTGCCTTTTACAAATTTTTATGATCACTCTATATATAGTAGCATGTATGAGTGAATTTTAGATAAAAGTAGGCCGTAAAAACACTTTCAATATCACTGTTCAATTTTGGCGATAATCTGATGAAGAAACCGATGCAGAAAAACAAATGATCAATTGACGTTCATAAAGAAAGAAGAAAGAAAACAATTTCCCAACAGTTTCCTTTATCAAATATTTATTTACTTAGACACTTACTAGAATATACAGCATTTTTGGACACCCTATATTTGACTGTCTTTTATGGACGCTCTGTACTTGCTAAGATTAATAGGATGGTGTAGATTATGCAATTGTGTTTTTATTGTACACATGCAAGGACGGTGTGTTTTTTCCTTCCTTACTAAATTGTCGATTCTCCATCTTTAACTATTTATTGTTTACAGAAAGCGCGTTCCTTTTTTTCCACCTTATTTAATCGTTTACGTAAAAAAATCCTTCCGCTTGACGTGCAACGAGACGTAATAGCTCGGAATCTATTCAGCATTATCCACGGAGTTACTTTCCTTTAATAAAGCCATCCTGTTTTACTATCTTGATTTAATTATCATTAAAGTACGTACGTACCGCGGCGCCTCTACTCTATTCAAAAGCGGCAGAGACTTCCTTGAAATCAAAATTTTAAATTCACCTCCGGCGATTAATAAACAGCCGAGACCCGAGTGAAATTGAGGACGTTAAATAATACTAGACTAAAGAATAATAGGAGAAAGTAGTAGACTCGGCAATTACAGTCGTGATTGGTTATGGTTGAGCCCAGAATCCGTGGAATCGCGGACGGCCCTGATTGAACTCACTCGAACTTTCTTTCTGAACTAAAAATGATTTCCGTGATTGATTCATAATTTATTCGAAGTGTGCAGGTGTTTTCATCGAGGTTTCACTGTACGTAGTAATTTGCATTCGTTTGAATAAAACTTTATTAATATTAAATAATAAGTCAAATTCAAATTATATATATGTAAATTAAAAAAATAATTTACCTGCATCGTGAGTAATACATTTTGTCCCCTGATGAGCGAAATGCTATTCGGTAGGGCCCCAGCAGACAGGCTCAAGTGTCGAAGGGAAATCCTCAGGCTACTGGATTTTACGTCCCCATGGGCACAGCCTACCAAAAGCTGCCCCCCTCGGATCATCACCCTGCGGGGCCACCATTGTTGCTCGTTGGTGCATTTGACGAGTAGATCGCCTGCAACAATGAAACAAAGGAACTCTTAACTTTTCTAAAACAACGCGCTGCCGATCAATACTAATCGAGCTTTTCTAATAATTAATTTAATAACACTCATTTAATGCTCGCGTGGTTCGGAAGAAACGCGAGTTTCTCCGCTTTCGACGATGTCCGGCGGAAATTTGCAAGCTTAAACAAGCGCACGTTAGTAATAACAGAAAAATATGGTAATACGAAGTGAACGTGGATCATTGACTTAATAAATGAAATAAACCATGACCCTGTATAGTAAAATTTCGATTTTTGTCTACGTCAGCGCCATCTATTAGTCGACTGTTCAATTATCTTGTGTAAAATTTCAAATGTCGAATAACAAAAGCGAAATCTCGTCTCTGCTCGACAACCGTGAAACAAACGGCGAACGAAAGAAGATCTAACGTGAAATAAAAAAAATAACATAGTTGTCTGTAAAACAAAAGACAAATGATGAATCGACTGCTACAGATAAAAACAAATTAAAGCTTTAGACGTACGCAAAACAAAAGAAAATTGGCCAGTGCAAAACCAAAAAAAAATGAAAGTCGAAGTACATACAGCAAAAATCATTTTTCTTCATCAAGGAAAAAAATAAAAACGTTAAATCTAAAAAAAAAAAACAAATTTTGCTTCAAAATTAAAGCATTTGGCGACGAGTAAACAATCAGCGCCATCTGTTGGCCAATTGTTATAATGTTTTCAAATGAGATTTAAAGCAAAAACAAAAAAAAAAGAATGACGTAGTATTTGTAGCTCTGTTAAACCGTTAAGACCGTAACAAATAAAAAACAAATTAAAGACTTAGACGTACGCAAAACAAAAATAAAATGAAAATTGAAGCACGGCAAAAATCATTTTCCTTCTAAATAACGTTAAATCAAAAAAAAAAAACAAATTTTGTTTGATAACGAGTTAAACAATCAGCGCCATCTATTGGGCAATTATTGTACTGTTTGCAATTGGGAGACTTAACGTGAAATAAAAACAAGAATGACGTAGTTGTTGTCGGTCTGTAAAACAAAAGACAATCGACAAATAGACCGTAACAAATAAAAACGGAATTAAAGATTTAGACGTACGCAAAACAAATGAAAATTGGCCACTGTAAAAACAAAAATAAAATGAAAGTCGAAGTAAAGCAAAAATCATTTTTCTTCATTAAGGAAAAAAAAATAATAATAATAATGTTAAACAAAAAAAAAAAACAAATTTTGTTTCAAAATTAAAGCATTTGATAACAATCAGTGCCGGCGCTAGAAAATTTGTACAACTCTGGAAAAATTACGTCATCCCGATCAAGCTGTCAAACAATAGCGAAACGTTGAATTTTGTGCAATTTTTAAGTTGTCCGAAATTGTTTCTGTTATAACAATCAAGACGACGTAATTTTAAATTTAATTTTTGAGTTATGGCTATTAATCTTTGTTCAATAAATTCTAGGTTGGCCGTGGACAAATAGTCATGTCTTTGATTATACCTAAATTATACGTCAACGTGAAATGACAGCCAGCGGATTGACCAATGGACCGCGTACGTTCAAGTTCCATAGCCTGCCTAGAATGTAAATTTAATGCATCACGTTTTACAGATTTTAATTTGAAAGATTCGTCTTATCTTAAAAGATGGCGCTGTAACCAAAAACGTTTCGTCTTATTTATTTTTTAAAGCTCCATTTTGGTCCCAAGTTTTCTCAAGCTGGTCCGAGATGGCGTAGGTAATCGTTGATAAATATGTATTGCGGCTGCGACCGACTTACTAGATGTTTTTCCTACTTCGACACTCGTCGTACAAACTTGGGAAAGGCAGGAAATAATAACTTATACTTCGCCGACCTGTATTCTTATTTCTTTTTTTTTTTAATGTCACTTGCGCACCATCTCGTAGACAATGACCCAAAAACTTTGAATTTTATTATGAACGAATAATATTAAGTGGAAAACCCATTTTGGTGGATGATGGGTTTCGTTTACCAAAATTATTATTGACGTTAAAATGAAGTTTCGAGAGTGAACTTAAACGTTTTCCAGTACGGATCAACTTAATAAGCACGTAGGAAAATTTCGTTGCGTTGTCAATTGTAAATAATAATAAATTGTGAGTATGTAAATGATAAATCACGGTATAGAGGAAACTGTCAGTTCATTGTTAAACAAAAACAAAACAAAAACGTAAGCACGAGATTAATTGGCGAGCGAGCGCATATGCACAGGGATTTTTTCAGCGAAGCGCAGATAACACTTGTGAGTAAACATCCTGTATACGGGTCATTCGATATCACCGCGGAGCATACTCGCAGGCGCCACCAACTCAATAAATCTATTTGTAAATGCGATAGCTCCCTGAAAAATGCTGAAAATTTCCACTGCACGCTTGAACTTCGGGCGGAAATAATTCGCGAGTTTAATTAAACGCGTTCGGCTCCCAGCGCGTAAACAAAAGAAACGCGAACGCAAATAGAACCGGAAAAAAAAGGGAGTGGTTTAAATTTTTTTTTTCCCACCAACAGAGAAGGAGAAAGAGAGGACACGTTAGTGAACACGTGATTGTTAATATGTGTATGAATTATTACAAAATTCGGCAAGGACAAAATTAAAAATTACACAATAGTTAGAAGAAAAAAAATTGTGATTGGTTACCGTGTCAAGTCACACAATTCACAATCACAATGCGCTCTAGAAGGCCACGTTGAAAAGAGACGACGGCGAAAGGACTTGATTGCTGCGGTAAATTCTTCCTGTGCGGGCCTTGCAGGAATTACTTATTTATTAATACCTTATAATATTGTAAAGAAACTGCATCTCGTCGACGAGGAAGAGAAGGCCTTGGGCGTGTTTTGCTTGGGGGAATTTGAAAAAAACCGCGCTCTATTCATCGCGTTACGCGGTTTTGCGTCGCTGCCTTACGTGTACCAGCGTAACACGAGATGGAATAATAAGTGGAACGCGATAACGTCAACTCGGTACACTTTGCACATGTTAATTAATCGCTACCTGTTCGAATGAATGGATAACGGTACAATTGCGAAATAATTAACAGAACGACGCTTTCATGGGATTCCCCGGGATCCGTTCGCAAAAATATTAAACTCAACTAGGCCTGACTCTAAATTAAAGCGTCGCCTCCTCGTGAAAACGGCCTCGAATGCTGTAAAATCAAAGCAAATTTTTTGTTTTCTATGCAACGGCGAAACAAACGACGAACAAAAAACAAAAGAACGCAAAAAATTAAAGAACAACGAAAAAGTCGCTTCAATTGTTAATTACGACCGAAGGAAAAAAAAAAACGAATGCGAAAAAAAAACCAACGAATCAAAAAATAAAGTAGGTGCAGCATCTTAAAACAAAAGACAATCGCCTGTCACAAAACAAAGACGAATTAAAATTTTTGATTACGAATATAAAAAAAAAACAATTGCAATAAGCAAGGTTGGTAGAACTGATATTGTGTCTACCAGATACTAAACGTAAAAGTCTGAACTGCCGAAAGAGAAAAGACAAAAAAAATTCTTTTGTTTTGTGTGCGTCTAAATCTTTAATTCGTTTTGATTTGTAACAGTCGATTCGTCGTTTGTCTCTTGTTTTACAGACCTACGACAAGTACGTTATTATTTTTTTATTTCACGTTAAGTTTCCTCATTCGAAAACAGTACAACAGTTGCTCAATAGATGGCGCTGATTGTTTAACTCGTTATCAAGTGCTTTAATTTTGAAACAAAATTTGTTTTGTTTTTTTTTTTTTGGTTTAACGTTAATTTTTTTTTTACCTTAATGAAGAAAAATAATTTTCTTTTGTTTTGTGTGCATCTAAATCTTTAATTCGTTTGTATTTGTAATGGTCAACTCGTCGTTTGTCTTTTGTTTTACAGACCTACAACAACTATGTCATTCTTTTCTATGCAACGGTGAAACAAACAAAACAAAAGAACGCAACAAATTAAAGTACAACGAAAAAGTTGCTTCAATTGTTAATTACGACCGAAGGAAAAAAAAATGAATGCGAAACAAAAAACTAACGAATCAAAAAATAAAGTAGGTGCAGCGTCTTAAAACAAAAGACAATCGCCTGTCACAAAACAAGGACGAATTAAAGTTTTTGATTACGAATATAAAAAAAAAAACAATTGCAACAAGCAAGGTTGGCAGAACTGATATTGTGTCTAGCAAATACCAAACGTAAAAGTCTGAACTGCCGAAAGAGAAACAAAAAGAGAAAAAAAAAACAAAACAAGGACGAATTAAAGTTTTTGATTACGAATATAAAAAAAAAAACAATTGCAACAAGCAAGGTTGCCAGAACTGATATTGTGTCTAGCAAATACCAAACGTAAAAGTCTGAACTGCCGAAAGAGAAACAAAAAGAGAAAAAAAAACAAAACAAGGACGAATTAAAGTTTTTGATTACGAATATAAAAAAAAAAAACAATTGCAACAAGCAAGGTTGCCAGAACTGATATTGTGTCTAGCAAATACCAAACGTAAAAGTCTGAACACTGCCGAAAGAGAAAAGACAAAAAAAAATTGAAACAAACGACGAACAAAAAACAAAAGAACGCAAAAAATTAAAGAACAACGAAAAAGTTGCTTCAATTGTTAATTGCGACCGAAGAGAAAAAAAAATGAATGCGAAACAAACAACTAACGAATCTCAAAATAAAGTAGGTGCAGCATCTTAAAACAAAAGACAATCGCCTATCACAAAACAAGGACGAATTAAAGTTTTTGATTGCGCCGTCTTTAAACAAATAGTCCCTGGCGCTGTTTCGCCATTTTCACGCACCCTGCATATTATTTCAAAACTACTGACAGCACCATCTCTTAGGAAACAATTAAACTTGTGAGCTTTTGTTTACAGCGTCGTCTTTTAACAAATCGTCTCTGGCGCTGTTTTGCAATTTCTTACGCACCCTGTATATCATTTGAAAACTATCTTTAAACAACTGACAGCACCATCTCTTAGGCTGAGGCTTTGCTTAGAGCGCCGTCTTTTAACACAGCGATGCATTTTTTTTATCGTTTTACTAAGAGGTGGCGCTATGTACCATGCAACTTTTGACGAGCGCTCTTACAGCGCCACCTTTTAACACGACGACGAGTTTTTTGTCGCTTGCTAAGTAAAAGGCGCTTGAAATGTTAAAAGCGAGTTTAAAAAAAATTATGAAGCTTCTGTAAGCCACAAAAAGTTGATTACACATTGTTTGAAAATATCTGTCAACTTTGTCAGCCAGCACCACCTATTAGTAATCGCTAAAACTTCTGATTTTTTGTCGGTTCCCAGTAGATGGCGCTGTACTGTATAATTTAGATTCGATATTACCGCGCAGATAATCTTCATCGATGAAGTTGATTGTACAACGAGTGAAGGTTTGCGCCTGAAATAATTCCGAAATTTTATCGATAATTTCCACATAACGCCGTGCGGGCAATAAAAAAATATTGTAGAGCGACACATTCAGGCATTGTTGATCACAATCTGTATTATTTGAAAACTATCTCTAAACTGCTGACTGCGCCATCTCTTAGTAAACAATAGAAGTTTTGACGTTTAGAATGCCGTCTTTTAACTCAACGACACATTTTTTTTATCGTTTGCTAAGAGGTGTCGCTGTGAACCGTACAATATAATCCCACAGTTACTTTTATTGTTTGATCACCGAAAGGGGAAAAGTTTCTTTTTCAATCGAAATGAAGCTTCCACCTTGAAATAATAAAATTAAAATTTGAAAGCCATTTTGAACTGTTGTAATCTTTTTTATAGAAGCACATACTTGCTAGTAGAGATGTATGTATAAAAACTGTTTCGGCGCTTCATCTCCGCAAGCAAGAAAGTACGTTTGTGACAGGCTTCAACATATAGGTAAGTAGAGTCTTGAACGGAAAGTTTTCACGTTGAAGTGACAGAACAAACCTTTCACAAGCGCTAATAATTATTGTACAATTACAATAATAATAAAACAAAACGTGCTTAGGAGCTAGCGTCTTGTAATTAATTTTAATAAATAAGCACATTGTGTTGTTGTTATTAACCAGGCAAGCGCAGCCAGAGAAATGATTTATGAAAACTGGACCTCGGCTTGCACACCTGCACCAGAAAAGAAGAAAAAAAGCATTCATTACTTGAATTCCTCATAAATAATTTTGGGTCGTTTCAGACGACGCACGCTGCAACGAGACACCACATAAATTACCCACCCCAATTCACGAAAACCCAAAACAAAAGTCGAAATATCACATTTCCGTCACCCACTTACAACTTGGGAACAAATTGGGGTGTCGATCGAACACGTGTCTTACCGCCGTTTAGTTACTTTCGGCGGACGTTTCGGAATTTCGCTCGAGTCTTACGTAATGCCCTCTTTGTATGTGCATAAATTTGAATGGCATTAATATTTATCGAGCCCCACGAATAATTAGATATTGTGCAAACAGCGCGACGATGGGACGACGGGATGGGCGACGGCCAAATAAAATCGGCGTGGGCTTTGCCGTGATTAAGTAAACCGCAAAAAGGCACTCCTCTATCTGGGGAACGAGAGGTTTTGCAAAACGAAAGAATTTTAATTGCGTGGAATTCACTGCAAATCATCTGCATGTTAGGAGTCAATTAGTGTTAAGGTCTATGAGACGCCTTCTCGCCTTTGAAATTAAGAATCTACTGTCAATTGTGTTTTTTTAAACTCGAAAACTTCTTTTTATTTGAAGGTTTCGCCAACAATCGTAATCATTTCATATGAGGTCAGGAATCATTCATAAATAAATTGTAATTGTTTAGTTACGTTTGCAGCGCCATCTCTTGGCGCTATCTATCGTTAAAATAATAAATAGTTTGAATCGCGACATCCTGCGATCACTTTTTGCTAATAACCTTTGGTTTATAGTGGAGGTCTTCTGCTGACGAGGCTCCAAATAGGGCCGAAACAGCTGTACAGAGGGATCCGCTGCAACCAAAACCGATTTGCAACAAAATTGTTAAAATAATAGTTATCCAAAGTGGATAAGAATTACTGTTTGAGCTGGCAGTTCTGAATTTTATTTTTTAATGGTACTACTAGAGACAACATCCGGTTGTTGACGGCTTGACACTGACAGCCGTCACTTTACAAGCGCCATTTGACATTTCAAATTCAAATAAAAACCCTAATTTTTATTCACATAACCTACAACCTTGTCGCCAGTCAGGTTACGTTAAATAAACCAACGAAACGATAATCCGCTTGCGTGTTCCAAATAACAAAAAAAATGTTCTTAATTATATTGCCAACTCAAACAGTTATTCTTGACCACTTTGTACACAGCGCCATCTCGTAATAAATGGTGAAAAATGCTGTGGTTCAGAAATGACACTCACTAAAAAAAAAATTATTTTGTTTCTTTCAAAAAAAATAGCGGTATTTCTTCTAGAAATACTAGTCATATGTATAAAGCGCCATCTGTTGACTGGGAAAATTATACGACTGTAGTCGAAAGATGACGTTTAGCAATTAAAAGATTCGATTTTGTTTCTCAAAAACAAAATGGCGCTATCTCTTGATGAAATAATAGTTGTACGTGGCGCCATCTCATAACAAACAGAGAAAATGATTTGTGTGTAGTTGAGAGACGGCTTTTAATAATTAACAAATTAGATTTAGTTTCTCGAAAACAAAAATTAATCTCTTAATGAATCATTGTTTAATTGTAATTGGGGGATGACAATCTATAAACAAAAGATTCGATTTTGTCTTTCGAAAACAAAACGACGCTATCTATTGTTAAAATAATTGTCATACGTAGCGCCATCTCGTAATAAATGGTGAAAATTACTTGTCTGTAGTTCAGAAATGATATCCACTTAAAAAATCGATTTTGTTTTGTTTTTTTAACAAAAGGGCGCTATTTCTTGATGAAATACTAGCTATATGTTTATAGCGCCATCTGTTGACTGGGAAAATTATTCAACTGTACTCGAAAGATGACGTTTAGCAATTAAAAGATTCGATTTTGTTTCTCAAAAACAAAATGGCGCTATCTCTTGATGAAATAATAGTTATACGTGGCGCCATCTCGTAATAAATGGTGAAAATTACTTATCTATAGTTCAGAAATGGTATTCACTAAAAAAATCGATTTTGTTTTTTTTTAACAAAAGTGCGCTATTTCTTGATGAAATACTAGTTATATGTTTATAGCGCCATCTGTTGACTGGGAAAATTATTCGAAAGATGACGTTCGGAAATTAAAAGATTCTATTTTGTTTCTCAAAAACAAAATGGCGCTATCTCTTGATGAAATAATAGTAATACGTGGTGCCATCTCATAGCAAACAGAGAAAATGATTTGTGTGTAGTTGAGAGCCGACTTTTAATAAATAGCAAATTAGATTTAGTTTCTCGAAAACAAAAATTAATCTCTTAATGAACATTGTTTAATTGTAGTTGGGGGATGACAATAAACAAAAGATTCGATTTTGTCTTTCGAAAACAAAACGACGCTATCTATTGTTAAAATAATTGTCATACGTAGCGCCATCTCGTAATAAATGGTGAAAATTACTTACCCGTAGTTCAGAAATGGTATTCACTAAAAAATCGATTGTTTTTTTTTTTAACAAAAGGGCGCTATTTCTTGATGAAATACTAGTTATATGTTTATAGTGCCATTTGTTGACTGGGAAAATTATTCGACTGTACTCGAAAGATGACGTTTAGCAATTAAAAGATTCGATTTTGTTTCTCGAAAACAAAATGGCGCTATCTCTTGATGAAATAATAGTTATACGTGGCGCCATCTCATAGCAAACAGTGTGTGTAGTTGAGAGCCGACTTTTAATAAATAGCAAATTAGATTTAGTTTCTCGAAAACAAAAATTAATCTCTTAATGAACATTGTTTAATTGTAGTTGGGGGATGACAATAAACAAAAGATTCGATTTTGTCTTTCGAAAACAAAACGACGCTATCTATTGTTAAAATAATTGTCATACGTAGCGCCATCTCGTAATAAATGGTGAAAATTACTTACCCGTAGTTCAGAAATGGTATTCACTAAAAAATCGATTGTTTTTTTTTTTAACAAAAGGGCGCTATTTCTTGATGAAATACTAGTTATATGTTTATAGTGCCATTTGTTGACTGGGAAAATTATTCGACTGTACTCGAAAGATGACGTTTAGCAATTAAAAGATTCGATTTTGTTTCTCGAAAACAAAATGGCGCTATCTCTTGATGAAATAATAGTTATACGTGGCGCCATCTCATAGCAAACAGTGTGTGTAGTTGAGAGCCGACTTTTAATAAATAGCAAATTCGATTTAGTTTCTCGAAAACAAAAATTAATCTCTTAATGAATCATTGTTTAATTGTAGTTGGGGGATGACAATCAATAAACAAAAGATTCGATTTTGTCTTTCGAAAACAAAACGACGCTATCTTTTGTTAAAATAATTGTCATACGTAGCGCCATCTCGTAATAAATGGTGAAAATTACTTATCTGTAGTTCAGAAATGGTATTCACTAAAAAAATCGATTTTGTTTTTTTTAACAAAAGTGCGCTATCTCTTGATGAAATAATAGTTATACGTGGCGCCATCTCGTAATAAATGGTGAAAATTACTTATCTATAGTTCAGAAATGGTATTCACTAAAAAAATCGATTTTGTTTTTTTTTTTTTTAACAAAAGTGCGCTATTTCTTGATGGAATACTAGTTATATGTTTATAGCGCCATCTGTTGACTGGGAAAATTATTCGAAAGATGACGTTCGGCAATTAAAAGATTCTATTTTGTTTCTCAAAAACAAAATGGCGCTATCTCTTGATGAAATAATAGTAATACGTGGCGCCATCTCATAGCAAACAGAGAAAATGATTTGTGTGTAGTTGAGAGCCGACTTTTAATAACTAGCAAATTCGATTTAGTTTCTCGAAAACAAAAATTAATCTCTTAATGAACATTGTTTAATTGTAGTTGGGGGATGACAATAAACAAAAGATTCGATTTTGTCTTTCGAAAACAAAACGACGCTATCTTTTGTTAAAATAATTGTCAAACGTAGCGCCATCTCGTAATAAATGGTGAAAATTACTTACCCGTAGTTCAGAAATGGTATTCACTAAAAAATCGATTGTTTTTTTTTTTAACAAAAGGGCGCTATTTCTTGATGAAATACTAGCTATATGTTTATACCGCCATCTGTTGACTGGGAAAATTATTCGAAAGATGACGTTCGGCAATTAAAAGATTCGATTTTGTTTCTCGAAAACAAAATGGCGCTATCTCTTGATGAAATAATAGTTATACGTGGCGCCATCTCATAGCAAACAGAAAAAATGATTCGTGTGTAGTTGAGAGACGGCTTTTAATAAATAATAAATTCGATTTAGTTTCTCGAAAACAAAAATTAATCTCTTAATGAACAATTGTTTAATTGTAATTGGGGGATGACAATCAATAAACAAAAGATTCGATTTTGTCTTTCGGAAACAAAACGACGCTATCTATTGTTAAAATACTTGTCATACGTAGCGCCATCTCGTAATAAATGGTGAAAATTAGTTAACCGTAGTTCAGAAATGGTATTCACTAAAAAATCGATATTGTTTATTATTATTTACGGCGCCATCTCTTGACGAAACGGTATAATCTCCTTGATTTCAATTTAAGCATCGATTTATCTTTGACTTTCCTAAAAATTCGCGAATTTCATCTTTCATCTTTTTTTCTTTTTACGTTAAACGCCATCTCTTAGCAAAACAATATGTTTTGTATCGTAAATACTTTTGTTTCATTTTATCGCGTGTCAAGGTCATTTACAATACCTTCACCCTAGATCACATCGATTTGATTTTGATTATCACTTAAAGTGAAGTGTTCTTAAAGGAATGAAAATAAAATTAACATAACCTCAAAATACGTATGAAGTCACATGAAACTGATAAGTGATCTTCAAGAAATAGCTTGATCAGTAATTTGAAAATGTTTTTGAGGGCAATGGGTTCCTCTGGACAGCTGTTTCGGCCCTATTTAGGATCTCGTCAGTAGAAAAGTACTTGAGACTTGCAATAATAATTTTCTATAATGTCTTTTTCATTGTTTTGTTTCGACTTTCGACAATTAGCATTTCGCTAGTTCGGTTTCATCGTCTTTGTTTTGCAACTGTCGATTGCCTTTTGTTTTGTTTTTCTTTCTCTTGTTTTATGTAACATCTCATTATCTTTTTTGTTTTACGTCAGTTGTTTCGCTCGCAGTTATGTAAATTAACCAGCTTGGAAACTTTTTCGTATTTTAATAATGTTTTTTATTTACATGTTTTTATTTTTTTACAGTTGTGCTTTTGTTTTCTCCACATTAGAAATTATTTTCAAGAGAGTTAAGCAGCTGACTAATGGATGGCGTGCATTTAGACAATATAAAATATTATTAAGAGTTGCCCTGGTATTATTTCAACTAATCATACTTCTCCGACGTACAAAAATTTTTTTTTAAGAAAGTTGCTTCCTTCCAATCAAAAAATCTGGGTTTAGAATTAGAAAGTCGTCAACCAAATATTTTCTTTTTCTAACCAAAACAACGGAAATGGTTTCCGTCAACTTTTTATCTGTTGTGATCTTCGATCCTTCTTGTAACGGAACAAAAGAAGAACCACCCTCGTCTGTAAGTACGTACACACAATGAACGTGAAATTCCACAGGGAATTCACAAAATTACGTCTAGCCAGAGCGTAAATTGCCGAGGCGCCGCTTTGCAATGCATTTCCAAAACATCCTTCATTTTTGCGTCTCGCGCGAGTCATTCCAGATAGAGAAAGATAAATCGCCTTATTTGGACAACGCTTTATCGTATTTTCTTTTGAAATTTGCTTTCGATAATGGGCCTCGTCGTCGCCGGTCGCATCCGTTACTTTGATGATGGTCTAAAATGTGAATTTTTACGACTCCTAACATCGTGCATACTTTGCGAATGGATTTTACAGTCCTCTTTTTTTTTAGCATCAACTGTTAAAACATCTGCGTACTTTGGCCACACGTGTGACTTTTAACGCTGTGCTTACCGTTACACATAATATCTTGATTTTTGCCGTTAACAACCTAAAAAAATTTAAGAAGTTAAACTAAATCGATACCTAAGATTGTACTTCCTGTATAATAATAATAATAATATACAGGCAGTATAATCTAAGGTATAGTAAATAATATCCATTCACGATCTTTTTGCATTCTAGTGGGCCGTGTTTTTTTTTTTCGTTATGTTACGTGCATGTATTTTGAAGGTAGTTAAAATCTGATGTGAAAAAAATTATGACATTGTCACGTCAGCTGTATTGACTATGTTGCCAATACTTCAATAAACTTGAACTACAATGCCATGATCAAAGTAACTTATTAAAACAAATAACTAATTATTTAATTACTTTTTTCAATCCTGTCAAAATGCCGAAAATTATAAGCGGGCAAACCAAACAAGCCTTAAAAAAAAGGCTACAACTATTATAAAAAGGATCGTCCAGATTTTACACAAGATGAAATTAAAAGCAGGTTGATAGATATACATGGACTAAGGCTTACATAAATTAAATGAGCACCAGTTTCTAATGTAGGTACATATACATATATAAGTTTTAGATTTCTCTAAGAACAATAACTAAAATTTTGAAAGCAGGACCTGACAATTTGAAAACATCTTCATCTGGCAGACGTAAAAAGGCGGATATATTTACAAATTACATGTTTCGGAAAGATTTGCAACGACTAATTCGGCAATATAATTTGAAAAATGAATATTTCACTTTGGACAAATTACTTACAGACGCTCGCGATACTTTGGAATTTAAAGGGGGGAAGAACAACTTTATTCAAAATTATGAAATCTATGGGTTACAAACAAAAAATGCAAAATTTTATGAGGTGCAAAATTTTATGAGAACAAAAACACGTCGTTGCATCCAAAATTTCTTTTTTGAGCAAAATTTTAGTGAAAATATAATATTGTGTGCTTAGATGAAACGTGGATCTACCAAAATGGATATACGAAACAGATTTGAAAAGTAACCCAGCCAAAATTAAAAGTGAAGGAAAACGCTTTACAATTTTGCATGCGGGGAAAGGCAAGTCGTTTTTGGAATTAGGTTTAAAAAACAAACGACGAAATTATAAAAACAAAAAACGATTTTTGAAAGTCAACTATAACTGGACTTGTGTAAGTAGGCGTTGGTGGTGCTCAGCGCCATCTTTTGTTTTTATTGGATTATTGTTGTTGAATTTCTTTTAAACGCCCCCTTGTGTATAATTATTGAAAGTCCAAAACACGGTCGACTTTCCAACAAGTTTTGACGTTATCTTTCATCAAAAGATAAAAAATAAAAAGAAATAGGAAACAAAAGACGATTGACGTTATTTTTCATCAAAATATAGATTCCAACAACAAATCGAAAACAAAAAACAGTCGACTTCTCAACAAATTTTAAGGTTAATCTTCATCAAAAGATGAAAAACAAACAAAAAAGAAACCGAAAACATCGATTCAAAAGATAAAAAATAAAAAATAAAAAAAAGCAGAAAAGGCGATCGCCTTCTCAATAAATTCTGATGTCATATTTCGTCGAAAGACTGAAAACGAGAAAAAAATAGAGATCGAAAACAAATGGCGATCGATTTTTCAACAAATTCTGAAAGAAAAAGAAGTCGAAGACAAAACACGATCGACTTCCCAACAAATTTTAAGGTTATTTTTCATCATAAGAAAAAAAAAACAAAATCGAAAACAAAAGGCGATCGATTTTTCCACAAATTTTGTCGTTATTCTTCAACAAAAGCTAAAAAAATTTAAAAAGAGAAATTGGAAACAAAGGCGATCGGCGTCTCAACATATTTTTGACGTTATTTGATTTTTCAACAAATTCAACGTTATTCTTCATCAAAAGAGAAATCGAATACAAATGACGATCGACTTCCTACCAAATTTCGACGTCATTTTCCATCAAAAGATAGAAAATGAGAAAAAAGAAAAGAAATTGAAAACAAAAGACGATCGACTTCCCAACAAATGCTGATTTTATTTTTCATAAAAAAAATCGAAAACAAAAGACCATCAATTTTCCAACAAGTTTTGAAGTCGCTCTTCATCAAAAGATAAAAAATAAAAAAAAAATTATTTTTCATCAAAAGGTAGATTACAAAAATAAATCGAAAACAAAAGACGATCAATTTCCATTTACTTTTTACTTTTCAGCTTTTTGCTTTTTAGCGTTTTGTTTTTTCACAATTTAAGATTTTATATTTGCTTTTATTTTTTTCATTTTTATTTGGTTTTTCTCGTTCATTTTTTACTACTTGCTTTCATTTTTCAATTTTTTTATTTGTCTTACTATTCATTATTTGTCTTTTTTATTTGTCTTTTGGTTTTTGTTTGTTTTTGTTTTGTTTTTTTTATCTTCAATTTGCTTCTGTCACTTGTTTCGTGGTCTTCATTTGCTTCTACATATTTTCAATTGTTTATTCGTTTTTTTTTATTTTCATTTATCATTTTGCTTCTACTTTTTGTTTATCATTCTTAGCTTTTTGTTTTTCGTTTGTTTTTTCCAATTGTTTTTATTTTTATTTTCTTTTGAATTTGTCTTTTATTTTTCATTTGTTTTTTCTACGTTTTCTTTTGCCTTTTGTTTTTAATTTAATTTATTTTCAATTTTTTCTTTGTTTGTTTGCTTCTTTTTTTTACCAAGTTTTTAGCTCTTCGTTTTTAATTTGTTTTTGTTTCTCCCTTTTTATTGGTTTTTGTTTATCATTCTTTCTTTGCTTATTTATTTTATTTGTATTCGTGATCGATTTTGATATTTTATTAATTTATTTTATTCGTTCGTTTGCGTTCGTGTTGTCAACCGTTATCGAGTAGGTTTATGTCAGATGCAAATTTGGCAAAGTCATGTCGTAACTTAAACCATACGAATATGGTAAACATAACCTAACTTTTTACGTTCATTTAATTGCGATTTTCTATAAAATGGATAATGAAATGCAATTAATGAAATAATACATTTATTTCATCAAAAGGTAGATTACAAAAGTAAATCGAAAACAAAAGACGATCAATTCTCCAACAAGTTTTTGCCAACACGAACAATTCTTTTTCCAATAGAGGGCGCCTCTTGCGAGTGTTTTGTGCGTTGTGGTGCTTAAACGTTGTAACGTCACTCATGTCGGTACTTATAAAATAAATCGAAATCAAAAGACGATCAATTTCCCAAAAAGTTTTGACGTTATTCTCCATCGAAAGATAAAAAATTTAATTTCAATGTTTCTTTGTTTTTTATTTTTCATTTGCTATTTTGCATTTACTTTTCACTCGCTTTTTAGCTTTTTGTTTTTTCACAATTTAAAATTTTATATTTGCTTTTATTTTCCTCATTTTCATTTGGTTTTTGTTTTTAATTGGCTTTTCTCGTTCGTTTTTTACTACTTGCTTTTATTTTTCAGTTTTTTATTTGTCTTACTGTTCATCATTTGTCTTTTTTTTATTTGCCTTTTGTTTTTTGTTTGTTTTTGTTTTGTTTTTTTTTTCTATCTTCAATTTGCTTCTGTCACTTGTTTCATGGTCTTCATTTGCTTCTACATATTTTCGATTGTTTATTCGTTTTTTTTTTTTTTTTAATTTTCATTTATCATTTTGCTTTTACTTTTTGCTTATCATTCTTAGCTTTTTGTTTTTCGTTTGTTTTTTTTCCAATTGCTTTTATTTTTCTTTTCTTTTTAATTTGTTTTTCTGACTTTGATTAATCATTTTAGACGTTTTTTTTTTAGTTGAAAAAATAAAATCAAAACATTTTTAATGGTGATTCGCCGACGCCATCTTTTGGTTTTATGGTTTATCATTCTTGAATGGAATGGATTTAAACAACCGCCTGCATTCAACTGTCTTTTTTTTTGCTGGTTTTGTGTCTTTTTAGTACCAGCGTCATCTCTAAATCGAACGGCAAAACTTTTTGGATGTTTTAAAACAAGAAACTTCAAAATTGTAAAAACAAATGCCGATTTTTTTTTAATCAATTATAACTGGATATACGTAAGTGGGCGTTGGGTACGCAACGCCATCTTTTGTTTATAATGGATTACTGTTGTTCATTTCTTTTAAATGTCCTCTTGTGTATAATTTTTGAATTTTTTTTTTCTTTTTGACTTTGATTAATCCTTCTAAGCGTTTTTCTTTAAGGCAGTCCATTTACTTTTTAATTTACGAAGAATAATATTAAGAATGTCAGAATCATCGACCGGCATCAAGAGAAAAGTGCAATTGTTTAAGAGTGAATGGCAATTGTTTAATCAAATTTCTGACGAGTATATTTTTTGTGGTACCAACAAAAATGTCAAAAACATTCTGTAATTATTGTTTATTATCATATCTGGAATCACATTTGTTAATAAAGAAACACTTCTTCGCTTTGCGGCACAATTGCTGACTAAGAACACGCAAACAACACACTTCACCCCAAACTTTCTCAATGAAAAAAATAATTAATCATTAAACGTTTGTTCGAGACGATATTTCTCGTTTTCATGGAATACTTTGTACAGCACAATTGAACTGGCAACATTGGCAGTGGCAAAAAACGTAACCACAAAATTAAAAACGAACAACAACCAACAAAAATGTCATCCTAATACGGCCTACTCTGAATGCAAAAAGATCGTAAACAGAGTATATATGTGAACGTGCGAAAAAATGAAAGCAACACACTAGATGCACACATGTTATTTAGCACGCGTAATAAAGTAAGATTATGATGATTATGATGAATGAATTGGGTTGAGCTGAAGTAAAAACAAAAACGCATATAAGTTATGATGACAAAAAGTATAAATTTTGAATTTCTTTATTGAATAATTTACTAATGCGACGACGGTTTACTGTGGAAAATCCAGGACGCCATCTCTTGGTGATGTGTTTTGTTTACAAAAGTTTCCCGGTGTAAAAATTTGAAATGCAAATTGTTTCAACAACTCTAAAGAATTGAGCCTTATTATTAAAAAAAAAACTAGTTGGCATTTAATATAAAGAGATTGCGATTACTTTGCCTTCCGTTCCACGAACCTTATCAAATGACAACCGGCAGCGGTCGCTTAATAATTTCACACGAGATAAACGAATTCTATTTTTTCCAATGCTCTCAACACATCCAGATGATTTAATTAATTCCATGAAAAACCAGCGGTACTTTGTTCCTTGATTATAAAATATTTTCAGCGCCATCTCTTAACAAATCCCAACGCTTAATTATAAATAGTCTTGAAACATTTTATACCTAATAGTTTTCACCATCTCAAATACGTGCTTCATTTTTTTAAAGATCATCCTAACTGGGAAAATAAAACTCGAAGGACCACCTTTTCTTTTAGTAGTTCACGTAAATGATTAAATTTGAGTGCACGTCTCAGTTTCTTGATTTTTGTTTTGATTGTATACTTGTTTGGTTTATCAATCGCTCGGTATTTCCTGATATCTTCGTCCGAATACAAATCATATTCAAGAAGCACGCATTTAAGTGAGTAATAATTTTAATTTTCCGTCACTATCATTACTAATAGGAATAGATTAACGAATTCCTTTTGTTTGAATCCGCTGTATCACAAAACGGACTCACTTCCAAGCGCACACAAATTCTTGAACGTGTTTCTCTAGCTAAGGCAACCATCATCAGTACTAGGTACTAACCTACCCAACTTTAAGCGCTGACCATAATAGCTTTGGGAGTCAATTTTGGCTTTCTTATTTTGAAATTTATTGAAGACCTTTTGCTTTGTTGTAAATGTGTTGTTGATCACGTGAAGGAAATTACTTGTAGATACAGTCGACTAGTTTACTCTGCGCAGATAATACCAGTTCTCCTTGCATACAAATGCTCCGATGACACGCGTGTGCCAGGTATAAATTATGTCGTCGATTTAATTTGACCTTAATTTGTTTTTAGCGTCACACAAAACAATTTCGAATCGATCAGTCACGGAACACGATAGATTCAGAACGTACAAAAAAGAAACGTTTCACTAAAAATGAATTGAATTGAATTGAATACTTTAGAGGCTTTATGTGTTAAGGGTTGAGCTTCGTAATGTCAGAAAAAAATTTGTTTTTCGAAAAAGAAGTGTCTCTGTTTAGCGAGAGACTCGGTATAGTTATTTATTAATTTTCTCTATTGTTTGCAATTACAGCAGGAAACTCCCTACTTTCTGTAGCTCTGGCTTCGTTGTTTATATTTTGTTAAAATTAAAAAAAAATCCACACATTTACTTGCCGGCATTCTCCTTATTTTTTTTCTTCTACATTGAGATCGTAGTAGTTAAACAATTCATTAACAGATGGCGCTCACGTAAAAAATAAAAATCATACTAAACGCTCGTCGTTTCATTTATCAAATTATATAATGAATTTTCTCAAACGGACACTGAAAAATGACACAAATTTTAATATATATTTCTTTTTACTGTTAGAATTGGGGTAGTTCACCTGATGATTAGCAGATGGCGCTCTTGTAAAAAAAAAACATGAAATCATATTAAATTAAATACCGCTTCTCTCACTTATGAAATTATCATTTTCGGCGCTGATGTAAACAATAGAAATTACGTCAAACGTCCCTCTTTTACTTTGAAATTATATTCGTAGTAATTCAATAATCGATTGATAGATGGCCCTCATCTAAAACAAGGTGAAATCAAGTCAAACGCCCCTCCTTTCATTTATAAAATTATCATTTTCGACGTAGAATTAATTACTTTAACGTATTTTTAATTAAAACGACAGTTCAAGAATTGATTGATAGATGGCGCTCGTGTAAACAAAAGACGGAGTCACATTAAACGCCGTTCCATTCATCTATCAAATTATCATGAAGTTAGCTTCTTGCCCGGTGAAATTGTTTGATAAATTATCTCAAACGGACACTGGAAAATAGCACAAATGCTCGACGTATCACTATCGCTTGATAGTTTCTTCAGGAGTGAAAATGTCAAATTAAATAAACAAATTATCGTTTTTTGGGCGTAAAAGTCTCTTTATGATTTTTTTTCTAATTGAAGTGTTCTTTACCTATATATTTTTTTATTGTTAGAATTGATAATTCACTAGATGATTAGCAGATGGCGCTCATGTAAATAATACGAAATCATATCTAAAATACCACTTCTGGTTATTTATCGAATTATCATCTTTTTCACTTCTCTTTTATTTTTTTAATTTGAAATAATAGTATTCAAGATAATTCAATAATCAACTAATAGATGGCGCTCCATACAAACAATACGAATCATGTCAAACGCCCTTTCTTTCATTTATCAAGTTATCATTTCCGACGTAAAATTAATTATTTGCATGTATTTTTAATTAAAATGACAGTTCAAGAATTGCCTAACAGATGGCGCTCGTGTAAAAAAGATGAAGTCATACTGGACGCCATTCCTTTCATTTATCAAATTATCATTTTTGGTTTTGATTTTTTTAAACTAAAATTTTTTTATAAACATTTTATTATATTATTAGAATTGGTAGTTCATCAGATGATTAATAGATGGCGCTTATGTAAACAATAGGAAATCATATTGAATTAAATATTTTTCAAATTATTACTTTCGGCGTAGGAAATATTCTCCTTCTGTTTTATTTCTTAATTTGAAATTGTATTCGTAGTAATCCAATAATCGATTAATAGATGGCGCTCGTGAGAATTACGAAATCGTGTCAAACGCTCCTCTCTTCGTTTATTAAATTATCACTTTCGACGTAGAATTAATTACTTTTAGACATTTTTAATTAGAATATCAGTTGAAAAGTTGATTCATAGATGGCGCTCACGTGAAAACGGTGAAGCCATATTAAACGCCGTGCCTTTCATTTATCAAATTATCATTTTCGGGCGCAAAGCACCTTATAATTTTTTAAAGAATGAATTTTTTTATACTTATTTTTTTTTAATGTTAGAATTGGTAGTTCATCACATGATTAACAGATGGCGCTCGTGTGAACTATACGAAATCATATTTAAATACCGCTTGTCACTTATCAAATTGCCATTTTTGACATTTTTTTTAAATTTGGAATTGTATTCGCGGTAATTCGATAATCAATTAATAGATGGCGCTCGTATAAACAACATGAAATCACGTCAAACGCCCCTCTTTTCATTCTCATTATCATTTCCGGTGTAGAATTCTAAATTAATAAATTCTATTTATTCTTTTCCTTGCATCTTTTTGGAGAATTCGCAGTAGTTCAATAGTTGATTGATAGATGGCGCTTAAACCGGCAAAATGCTCCCTTCATTTATCAAATTATCATCATCATCATCAGCGCAGGACAATTTTTTATATATATATATATACATTTCTTTTACTGTTGGAATTAATAGTTCCACGGTTGAATTAAAAGATGGCGCTCATTTAGACATAAGAAATCACGTCAAACGCCTCTCCTTTCATTTATCATTTCTATTTGATATATGTGAGGAGATGCCATTTTTGACGTAGAACAAATACTCCCTAAGCCTTTTTTTTAATATTCACGATACTTCCACACTTCATTGGGAGATGGCGCTCATACAAACAAAACGAAATGATCTTAAACACCGTTCATTTCTTCCATCAAATTTTCATTTGTAGCGTAGATTAAATTCTACTTATATATATATTTGTTTTTACTGTTGGATATTGTAGTTCAACAGTTGAATAATAGATGGCGCTCAGGCAAGCAATCTAAAATAATGTTAAATCCCCCTCTTTTCATTCATCAAATTGTAATTTTTAGCGTAAAATAAATTCACCTTATATTTTTTTTTACAGTCAAGTTTTTTGTAGTTCAACGGCTGAATAATAGATGGCGCTGAGGCAAGCAATATAAAATCATATTAAATGTTCCTCTTTTCAGCAAGCAATATAAAATCATATTATATGTTCCCTTTTCGTTCATCAAATTTGTAACGTATCTAATCATCACTGACGGCGTAGACTAAATTCTTTTCACATTCGTGTACGCAGTACTTCGATAGTTGATTCAGAGATGGCGCTCTCGCAAAAGTCGACTTGTTTATTGATCGAATTATCATTTTTGTCACATTCGCTTGTTTTTAAAACGGATTCCAAGCTGTATTTGTGTAAAAGTAAAATCAACCATTTTTTTAACTAGCTATAGTTCAATAGTTGATTAATAGATGGCGCTCACGAGAACTTCTTTCATTTATCAATTGATTTACCAAAAGTACTTTGAGGTATGTATTGAGACAGCGACAGTCACGTAAAACGAAGTTGACATCTTTGTATCACATGAATTTTATGAAAGTGTTTCGCGGATAACCAAAAGGTGGCGTCTTGTTTCTCTTGTAAATTGACGACGATATGCTAGTGATTCGATTTTATAATGAAAAAAAAAAAAATTGCGAAACTTGCGTTCAAAAAAATCCGATGTCAAGAAGGCTCTGAACTTGCTTTTACTTTATGACGGTATGTCGTAGCTTAGTACGTATGTTTGAAATATTGAATAACTGCGTGCTGTCAACGGCGTCAACTGTCAAATGTTTTGTTTACATTTTCGAGGTATTTGTCATAAAATAAATGTTTCATTTCATTAATTGCGTTTCGTTATCCATTTTGTAGAAAATTAAAATGGATATAAAAAGTTAGGTTATGTTTGTAATAGTCGTATAGTTATCACGTGACTGCAAAACTTGCGAACGCGCTTTTATTTAAAACAAAAGAAAGTTAATGGAAATTTCGTTACCAACCGAAATATGGCGCCTTCACTCTTTAAGTTGTTTATTAAAAATTGAACTTGAAACAAAAGAAAAACAATAGTTTTCGGAAAGGAAGTGTGTTCAACGAAATTTTCTTTCTCGTTTCCTATTTCTGTCTAGCATAAGTCGCAGTCATTTGTTTTATCTACCGCAAATGTGACACAAGAAAATTCTTAAGTTATTCCAAGAAAATCAGTTTGTTTTTGAATCGACGGTTATTGTTATTCCAAATTCAAAATTTAGCAATCGCATTTCGAATATAACGCAAGCTAGAGTAGAGTGACCGTCTAACAGATGGCGCTCATGCATATGTATACACAAAGTAAAATTTTTTTGACCTCTCCATACTTTCTTTAAAATAAAATCACTGTATAGGATAGCTTATTAAAGCGAAGAGAAAAGAGAAAACCTGACGAGAGAAGGAAGTAATTTTAATGATAAAAAAAAAGTTGTGTAACATTTACTTGTCGTAGATGGCACTGCAATCGTGCACGTGCCGTTCGTTTAAAAACCCGAAGAAACAATTCGATTTTTTTTCCGTTTGTAAATAAAAACTATCATTTCATTCACAATTCAAGGCTCTTTATCTCTCCGCTCCTACCATCCTGCATTCAAGGACTCGCGTTCTCCTGCCGGGGCACAATTTATTTACTTGCGAGAGCCACTGAACTTCCGTGCAATTGTCGTAAACAAGCGCCTTGATCGCATGTTTTACCGGAACCAACATCTATTAAGCCTTATCAACCTGACGCGTCGTCCTGCATTTTACACGAAGACGGACAGGTAAACAGAGAAGAGGCTCCTCTCCAAGTTACGTGAAGACTCGAACGTAGAGCCGCAGAGTCTGGAAGGTGGAATTCGGAACGAGGCACACACAATCACGCGTGCGTGTGTGCTCAGCGATAAAATTATTTATTTATTTATTTATGGCGCTTTTTGCCGGGCTGACCTTTCAGTTGTTGAGGCCCAGAAGGAAGGAAAAACGCTCGCAAGGTTTTGCTCCGCGCCGCGGAAAGTATAATCAGAACGAGCAGGACTTTCTATCGCGGAACGAAAGTTTTTTCCGACGCATGATATTTAAATAAATTTTCTTTTTATCTAAATTTCAAAAAATGCTTTGGCTTGAGCGAGAAACGATTATAAATTAAGATAACTCAAAAAAAAAATTAATGTTTAAAAATATTCGCATTCACACACTGATTCGTTATTCGCGAGCAGTGTTGCCATCTTAGGGATCCCCACCCTCCGAAATTTAGAGGTTAAACTTTTATAAAAATGGGGTTTTTAGGGGGAAATTCTTTTACGGTTCCTTTTAGAGAGGGGGAAGAAAATCCAAATTATAATCCTGTACGTAAAACAATTCTTTTTTGTAATAAAAATATTTTCTCTTTTTCATCTTTAAATCATTCCTGAATTTTGAGTTTGAGGTGTCAAGTAGGTTTTGGAAAAGAAAGTTGGGAAAGTTGTGGGGTTTTCAACCTAACGTCTAGGAAAGAGTTGGAAACACTGCTTGCGAGGCAAGTTTACACAGGATAAAAAAACTACTGCATCCCTAATCATAGATTAAATACATATACGAAGACTCTCATTTAAAGTTTAAAAACATAATTTTACATTTTCAGTCAAAAAATCGGTTTTTCAAAACCAACAAACCCCTTTACTTCAAACTCGTTGCATTTTAGCTGCCGCTCAGTGTACATACATACCTCACGTATGAAATCAACTTGCAATTTTTTCGGCTTTTTAATTCAACAAATACACGAATGCACCTCGTATTAACTAATTTAAAAATTCACCGATTGTACGTAAAGTACGCACAAGAAAAACAAAAGAACATCGCCGCTTATATTTTTCAAATTCCTTAAAAAACAAATTTTTCGAATATTCGTTAAATTCAACAAATACATGGATGGACCTCGTATTAATCAATTTAAAAATTTTCGATTATACATATAGTAAGACAAGAAAAACAAAAAAAAACAAGAAACAAAAGAACAACGGCGCTTACACTTTTCAAATTCCTTAAAATACAAACTTTTCGATTTTTCATTCAATCAACAAATACAAGGCTGCACCTCGTATTAACCAATTTCTGGTTGCACCTCGTATTATCCAATTTCTGGTTGCACCTCGTATTATCCAATCCCCTGATTATACGTATAGTAAGACGAGAAAAACAAAAAAACAAGAAACAAAAGAACATCGGCGCTTACATTTTTAAAATTCTCTAAAGTACAAATTTTTCGAATATTCGTTAAGTTCAACAAATACATGGATGGACCTCGTATTAATCAATTTAAAAATTTCCGATTATGCGTATAGTAAGGCAAGAAAAACAAAAAAACAAGAAACAAAAGAACATCGGCGCTTACATTTTTTAAATCTCCTAAAATACAAATTTTTCGAATATTCGCTAAATTCAACAAATACATGGCTGCACCTCGTATTAACCAATCCCCTGATTATACAAACAAGCAAAACAAAGAAAAAAAAAACAAGAAACAAAAGAATATCGGCTCTTACATTTTTCAAATTCCTAAAAGTACCAATTTTTCGATTTATTAAATTCAATAAATACATAGATGCACCTCGTATTAACCAATTTTAAAATTCCAAGGTTATACGTATAGTAAGACAAGAAAAACAAAAAACAAAAAACAAAAGAACATCGGCTCTTATATTTTTCAAATTCCTTAAAATACAAACTTTTCAATTATTCATTCAATTCAACAAATACATGAATGCACCTCGTATTAACCAATTTTAAAATCCCCCGATTATACGTGTAGTAAGACAAGAAAAACAAAAAAACAAAAGAACATCGGCGCTTACGTTTTTCAAATTCCTAAAAATACCAATTTCTCGATTATTCACTCAATTCAACAAATATATGGATGCACCTCGTATTAACCCGATTATACGTATAGTAAGACAAGAAAAACAAAAAAACAAAAAAACAAAAAACAAGAAACAAGAAACAAAAGAACATCGGCGTTTACATTTTTCAAATTCTCTAAAATACAAATTTTTCAAATATTCCTTAAATTCAACAAATACATGGATGGATCTCGTATTAATCAATTTTAAATTTTCCGATTATACGTATAGTAAGACAAGAAAAACAAAAAACAAGAAACAAAAGAACGTCGCTGCTCACGCTTTTCAAATTCCTTAAAATACAAATTTTTCGAATATTCGTTAAATTCAACAAATACACGGATGCACCTCGTATTAACCAATTTTAAAATCCCCCGATTATACGTTTAGTAAGGCAAGAAAAACAAGAAACAAAAGAACATCGCCTATTACATTTTTAAATTCCTTAAAATACAAATTTTTCGATTATTCATTCGATTCAACAAATACATGGCTGCACCTCGTATTAACTAATTTCTGGTTGCACCTCGTATTAACTAATCCCCTGATTATACGTATTGTAAGACAAGAAAAACAAAAAACAAGAAACAAAAGAACATCGGCGCTTACATTTTTCAAATTCCTAAAAATACCAATTTTTCGATTTATTCAATTCAACAAATACATAGATGCACCTCGTATTAACCAATTTTAAAATTCCAAGGTTATACGTATAGTAAGACAAGAAAACCAAAAAACAAGAAACAAAAGAACATCGGCGCTTACTTAAAATACAAACTTTTCGAATATTCAAACAAATACATGGATGCACCTCATATTAACCAATTTTAAAATTTCCCGACTATACGTATAGTAAGACAAAAAAAAAATCAAATGAACATCGGTGCTCACGTTTTTCAAACTCCCATAAAACAACTCAAAATTGCACTATTATACAGGGTGTGCCATTAGAAAATAAGCGTACGAGTACAATCATGCGAATTTTTCGGTTGCTCGATTCAACAAATAATACACGGATGCACGTCGTATTGATCAATTTTCATATTCTTCGATTACATGAGTATTTAGAGGAAAAAAAAAACAAAAACAAATGAACATCGCGTCTAGGTTAATCAAATCCTAAAACACTTTCTGAAACTCGAAAACCAATTACAACAGATCCATGCTGTAACATATCGAATCGCATCAGAATTTTATATGCAACTCAAAAATACACTAGTATACAGGGCATTCCATTAGAAAATGAGTGTACAGGGTGGCACAATTTCGATGTCTCTTAAGGGCATCTCTGTAACTATAAGAGATAGAAAAAAAAAAAAAAACTAGTGGCCAAGCCTGGGTTTGTTTTTTACGGATAGAATCAATAGTGCAAACAAAAAATTGGCTATCTTCTTTTGTTTTCTAATTACAAATGTAAATTGTCATTAACGAACTTTCGTCAGATGATAGGTAGTTCTAATGCGATTGGTTTCAGTCGACGGCGCTTCTCTCTCCCCTCAGCTTTTTATTTTTCAAATTAGAATGAAACTAGAATGAAATATAAAATGCAGAATCACATTAATTGAAATATAAATCAGGTTTAAGATTTTTTTAAAGAGAATGGGCCCAGTATATGAAATGAAACACACTGTATATTACTATAGCATTTTGTAATTCGAAATCGAATTGTAGCGCAATGTTCGTTAAGTGTCACATGATAGATCTAACGCGATTGGTTTTCGAAATGTTCAAACGTTTACCAATCAACGACGTTTTTCCCTCCTCACGCAGTCTTTTGTTTTTGAAATTGAAAGGAAATATTAAATACAAAAGGCAATAGATAATCTCTTAAGGTTTCGTACGACGCTTGTAAAAACAATCGAAAATCGCATTAAACTAAATAACGGGTTGTAAGCGGGGATTAAGAAATAAGAAGGTTGGCAGTCCTCGGGAAGAACAAAGAGTAGTAGTGGCAACCCTGACGAATTGACATATTGTGCATTTTTTTGAGGTAACTAACACTAACAATTATTAATGTCAATTTAACTTAAAATAAATACATATAAACCAACGAAGTGTGTCTGTGTGCCCCTAGAGGGTGTTTCTTTTCTTCAAGTTGGCGGTGGCAAGGTGTTATTTGTGAACGCACCACAATTTTAATTATTTGTTGCAAATCTCTGCAAATTGTCGTCTTTCGTTTGTTGCAACGGATCTCATTCTTATTGCCTTTTTTCTTTTATTAGAGTAGATCACATTCTTGTGTTGTCCTATCGTATTGTTGAGTTCGAAGCCTCGAAAGCTAGGTTAGGTATTGCAAGTTCAAATGTCAAATTGATGATGATGGCTCACAATTAAATTTTCATGGCCAACTTCGACGTCAGATTTAAAAGGAAGTGAAGGTTAAGATTTTTTAACTACTTAAAAAAAATTTTAAATCTCGAAGTAGAACATCCTGTATATCATTGCATTTTGTAATTTGAAATCGAATTTTAGTGCGACGTGTTGTCGTCACACGGTAAACCGAAGTAATAATTGTTTTTAAAATATTCGGGTGTTTACCAATCAACGATGTCTCTTCTTCTTTTGTTTTTTTTTTAAAATTTTCTTGTCTTTTTTTAATTAGAAGAGAAAATATTTAAAGATATTCTAGAAAAATTTATAATCTACATAAAAAAAAACCAACGATTTGAGTGTTAAAAAAAAAACCGAAGGAAACAACTGAGAAGTGCAGGGGCGTCCCCAGCATTTGGGCAATGGGGGAGGGACGAATTTCGAATTTCATTTTTTGCTCGGAAGCAAAAAGCCGCCGTTTTAATTGTAGGAAATCGAACGCTTCCTGGAGCGTTGAAGAAATAAAAACTAACGGCGAGCTTTCTGCATTTGGAAAGAAACGATTTGTTGCGCGCAATTAAAACCGGCAACAATAAATTTAGCAGGATATGTTATTATAAGTTTCGTAACGTTAAATGAGGGGGACCAAAAAAAAAATGGTTCTGTCGACAGACGATTTCGCTTGCGCCAACGGAAATTATCGTGAATCATTACCAGATAGAGACACACACGCTCGTCGAATTAGTCAAGTCTCTAGAATGTGATATTTATGTACACATGTGTATATCGGGGCCGTTTTCATAAATCCGACTATATATAGCCTACATATCTGCGTTTGGCATTTAAATGAGGCGCGAACAATTCGCGCATAATAAATAAAATAAATAACTCATAAGTTTCTTTTTAAATAAACACAGATATGGAAGCAAAAAGAAATTAATGAAAACAAACCGGAATAATTAGGTCAATTTGATTTACATACGGGGGCGGTACGTTAGTTATATCTCCCCTCGTCCTTAACAGAGCAGGCCAGGATTGATAAATGAAAATCAAATACAGGTATAAGAGGGCTGTTCTTAGGAACTGTAAATTAATGAACCGCCCTCGTATACGCACGAATAATACGTAATAGTTTTCGCCGGCGGCGTTGCCGTTTTCGCTCCTCTCCGTGAACTTTGTAATCGTAAAATTTTAGTTTATTATTAGACGCACTTAGCATTGTGATAAGAAGGCGAAGATAAGATTAGAAAAATCACAATTTCCACTAAGCGATCGCTTCTCAAAAGATTAATCGCGAGGATGATTTCGAGGCAACCAAAAAATAAAATAAAGATGGCTCGGGGGGGAGCGATGGCGTAACGCCGCGTCGCTCGTATAAACGCAGCAGTTACGGAACGTAACGTAAAATTTTACGTAATAAATAATGCAGTAATTGCAGCTCGAGTTGGAATTAGGAATTGCACAATGAAATTCTAATTTCGTTAATTTCGTCGCTGCGGTGCTGTTACTTGCTTATTACTTAGAGATAAGGCGGGACATGAAAGGCCTTATCGATAGGTGATGTGATAGCATTAGTATTAATCGCCTTGTAATTACTGATTACATACTTAAATAAATAATTGTAAGCAAATTCGAGCGTTCTTGATAAAGTTTATTATCGAGTTCGAAATCGAATTTTTATTACATAGTTATATGTCACGTGACACAACTAACAATTGGTTTACTATAATCTGTTTACGATCTTTTTGCATTCAGAGTAGGCCGTGTTAGGGTGACATTTTTGTTGGTACCACAAAAAATATACTCGTCAGAAATTTGATTAAACAATTGCCATTCACTCTTAAACAATTGCACTTTTCTCCTGATGCCGGTCGATGATTCTGACATTCTTAATATTATTCTTCATAAATTAAAAAGTATATCTAGTTATAATTGATTAAAAAAAAATCGGCTTTTGTTTTTACAATTTTCAAGTTTCTTGTTTTAAAACATCCAAAAAGTTTTGCCGTTCGATTTAGAGATGATGCTGGTACTAAAAAGACACAAAACCAGCAAAAAAAAAAGACAGTTGAATGCAGGCGGTTGTTTAAATCCATTCCATTCAAGAATGATGAACCATAAAACCAAAAGATGGCGTCGGCGAATCACCATTAAAAAATGTTTTGCTTTTGTTTTTTTCAACTAAAAGAAAAACGTCTAAAAAGATTAATCAAAGTCGGAGAAACAAATTAAAAAGAAAAGAAAAATAAACGCAATTGGAGAAAAAAAAAACAAACGAAAAACAAAAAGCTAATACAATGATAAGCAAAAACTAAACGCAAAATTATAAATGAAAATTAAAAAAAAAAACGAATAAACAATCGAAAAGATGTAGAAGCAAATGAAGATCACGAAACAAGAGACAGAAGCAAATTAAAGATAAAAAAAAAACAAAACAAAAACCAAAAGGCATTTAAAAAAAAGACAAGTGATGAACGGTAAGACAAATAAAAAATTGAAAAATAAAAGCAGGTAGTAAAAAATGAACGAGAAAAGCCAATTAAAAACAAAAGCCAAATGAAAATGAGGAAAATAAAAGCAAATATAAAATTTTAAATTGTGAAAAAACAAAAAGCTAAAAAGCGAGTGAAAAGTAAATGCAAAATAACAAATGAAAAATAAAAAACAAAGAAACATTGAAATTAAATTTTTTATCTTTCGATGGAGAATAACGTCGAAACTTTTTGGGAAATTGATCGTCTTTTGTTTTCGATTTATTGTTGTAATCTACCTTTTGATGAAAAATAATGTCAGAATTTGTTGGGAAGTTTATCGTCTTTTCTTTTCAATTTATTTTATAAGGACCGACATGAATGACGTCACAACGTTTAAGCGCGATATTGCACAAAACACTCGCAAGAGGCGCCCTCTATTGGATAAAGAATCGTTAGTGTTGGCAAAAACTTGTTGTCTTTTGTTTTCGATTTATTTTTGTAATCAACCTTTTGATGAAAAATCAGAATTTGTTGGGAAGTCGATCGTCTTTTGTTTTCAATTTCTTTTTTTTCTTCTTAATTTCTATCTTTTGATGAAAAATAACGTTAAAATTTGTTGGCTAATCAAATGATGTCAAAATATGTTGAGAAGCCGATCGCCTTTGTTTTCGATTTCTCTTTTTAAATTTTTTAGCTTTTGTTGAAGAATAACGACAAAATTTGTTGAAAAATCGATCGCCTTTTGTTTTCGATTTCGTTTTTGTTTGTTTTTTATCTTTTGATGAAAAATAACCTTAAAATTTGTTGGGAAGTCGATCGTGTTTTGTCCTCGACTTCCTTTTCTTTCGGAATTTGTTGAAAAATCGATCGCCATTTGTTTTCGACTTCTGTTTTTTTTTTGTCGTTCTCTGTTCGATTTCTTTTTTTTATGAAAAATAAAATCAGCATTTATTGGGAAGTCGATTGTTTTTTTTTTTTTTCTCTCTCATTTTCTATCTTTTGATAGAAAATTACGTCGAAATTTGGTAGTAAGTCGATCGTTGTTTGTTTTCGATTTCTCTTTTTAAATTTTTTATCTTTTGATGAAGAATAACGTTAAACTTTATTGAAAAATCGATGGCCTTTTGTTTTCGATCTCTATTTTTTCTAGGTTTTTATCTTTTGATGAAAATAACGTAAACATTTGTTGGCAAATCGATCGTCTTTTGTTTTCAATCTCTATTTTTTGTCTTCTCATTTTGTATCTATTTGTTAGCAAATCGATCGTCTTTTGTTTTCAATCTCTTATTTTTTCTCGTTTTCTGTCTTTCGATGAAAAATAACGTCAAAATTTATTGGTAAATCGATCGTCTTTTGTTTTCAATCTATATTTTTTTCTCGTTTTCTATCTTTTGATGAAAAACAACGTCAAAATTTGTTGAGAAGTCGATCGCCTTTTGTTTTCGATTTCTTTTTTTGTTTGTTTTTCATCTTTTGGTGAAGAATAACCTTAAAATTTGTCGGGAAGTCGACTGTTTTTTGTTTTCGATTTATTGTTGTAATCTATCTTTTGATGAAAAGTAACGTCAATCGTCTTTTGTTTTCTATTTCTTTTTGTTTTTTTTTCATCTTTTGATGAAGGATAACGTCAAAACTTGTTGGAAAGTCGGCCGCGCTTTAGATTTTCGATAATTATACACAAGGGGGCGTTTAAAAGAAATTCAACAACAATAATCCAATAAAAACAAAAGATGGCGTTGAGCACCACCAACGCCTACTTACACAAGTCCAGTTATAGTTGACTTTCAAAAATCGTTTTTATAATTTCGTCGTTTTTCTTTTTGAGATTAGTGGCAAACATTTCGATTACAAAGCTATCATCACCAATCTCTAGCATTTGAAGCTTATAAAATTATTTCTGAGGGTTTCTTTTGTTTCGTTAACTCTATTATCATCTTCCATTTAGTTAATGTACAATGCACCCGGATTATATCGACAATCTCATTATTTTTGCGCTCCTAACTCAAGATAACTCTTTCCATATTTAGTTCTCGATAGAGAGAGAGCAAATTGGAACGCCCGCAGCTCTGTCTTCCCCTCATCCACACAATAAACAAAGCGAAATGCAATCAGCGTCCGAAGAAAGATATCTCTTCATTAACTAACAGGGTTAACAGATGACTCGCGCAATTAACCGGCGTTAAAAGTCGTTTATTGTCGTTGCAATTAGCACTTAGTGTAAACAAGTGATAACGTTGACTCTCGCGACCGCACGACACCACGGTGATAAATCCCGAAGAGAAAACGAGAGATCGACGTAAATTCGCAACTCGTATGTACCAACGACGACGTCGTTTGCTTTAATTATTTTGGCCTCGCGTTTGACACGGTAATTTCACTCGATTTACGCAATCCGACACAAATGTTGGTAGCTTAATGCGGACGTTTAAAGGTCAGTTCGCACGTGTGCGTGCGTGCGAGATTTTTTAAGTTGAGCGTTCTCAAAACGATTTGGCAAAAATAGTTAACCCAGCCACTGGTAGATGGCGCTTCGTTTCATTTCTTTCCAAGACTCACGAGTCACTCGTTAAAATTCACCACATTAGGGAAAATAGATTTTCACTTGTTTTTCCATTCCAGTCAGATCAAGTAAAAAAAAAAACAAAGGAACAATCGGTTCGCAATTTTTTTTTGTTTTCGTAGCTCATCACGACTCAAAAAAAAAATACTAAAAACACTTGGAAAGTTCAAGTAGATAAAAAAAAAAAACTAAAACAAAGGGAAATCGATTCGTGATTTTCATTTGTCTTTCTATCCCAGTATCGTTCAATAAAAAAAAAACAAAGGAGAATCGGTTTGCAATTTTCATTTGTTCTCTTTGCCCATCAAACTCTTAAAAACACTTGCGAGGTTAAGTTGAAAAAATGTCTTTATTAAAAAGAGGAAAAAAAAAACAAACCGGAAGTCGATTCGTGATTTGCATTTGTTTTTCTATTCCATTAAGATCAAATTAAAAAAAAAGCAAAGGAAGAATCGGTTAGCTATTCTCTTTTGTTTTTGCCTGCCAAATACCTTGCAAAGAAAAACCAAAAATAAAGGGAAATTCGATCCGTGATTTTCTTTTGTTTTCTGTTCGTGATTTTCTTTGGTTTTTCGTCACAATAACATTTAAAAAAAACAGTGGAAGAATCGGCAGTTTTCTTTTATTTTCATTGCTCTTTAGACACTTGTGAGATTTAGCCAAATAAATACTTTTATCCCAAAAAAAAAGGCAAAAAAAAATCGATCCGTGATGTTCATTTGTTTTCCTGTTCAAAAAGATTTAATAAAAAAAAACAAAGAAAGATTCTGTTAGCAATTCTCTTTTGTTTTCTTTGCCCATCAGACACTTGCAAGGTTAAGCTAACCTTCATTTGTTTTTCTGTTCATGGTTTTCTTTTGGTTTTTGTTTTTTATCTGAATGAACAAAAAAACGAAGGTTGCAATTTTCATTTGTTTTCTTTGTTCATTAAAACACTTGAAAACACTTGCGAAGTTAGCCTGACGTATATCTTCATAAAAAAAAAATTAAAATAAAATAAAACAAAGAGGAAATCGAATCGCGATTTTCATTTGTTTTTCTGTCACGTCAAATAAAAGAAACAGACAAATGAAGAATCGGTTTACAATTTTCATTTGTTTTCTTTAAAACAAAAGAAAAATCGATCATTTATTTTTATGTTCGTCACAATGTTTATCAAAAAAAAAAAAGATAAAAGGAAAAACGATCCGTGATTTTCATTTGTTTTTTGTTCGTGATTTTTGTTTTTGTCCCAATAAGGTTAAGTGAAAAAAAGACAAAGAAAAAATCGGTTCACAATTTTCATTTGTTTTCCTTGCCCATCAGATGCTTAAAAACACTTGTTAGGTTATCTTGCGTAAATATCTTTAAAAAAAAAATAAAGACGAAATCGCGATTTTCATTTGTTTTTCTGTTCAAAAAGATCTAATAAAAAAAATCAACGGAAAAATCGTTTAGCAATTTTCTTTTGTTTTCTCTTTGCCCGTCAGTCACGTAAGTTTCATTTGTTTTTCCCGTCATTTTCCTTCCTTTTTTGTCCCAATGAAAACAAAAGACGCTGCAATTTTCCTTTGTTTTCCTTGTTCATCAAACGCACTTGAAAAACACTTGCGAGCTTAAGTTAAGGAATATTTTCATCAAAAAAAAAAAAAAAACAAAAAAGGGCAAAAATAAAACAACGAGAAAATCGAATCGCAATTTTCATTTGTTTCTCTGTTACATTAAGATCAAATATAAAAAAAAAACAAAAGCAAAGGAAGAATCGGTTCACAAATTTTCATTTGTTTTCCTTGTCACTTGTCACAAAAATTGCTTTATCCAGAAAAGAAAGAAAAAAAAAAATAAGAGAGAAAATCGATTTGTGATTTTCATTTGTTTCTCTATTCGTGATTTTTTTTACCGAATGAAAGTTGCCATTTTCATTTGTTTCCTTGCTCATCAAACATTTGAAAAATACTTGCGAGGTTAACCTGAGCTATAACTAACTTCATCAAAAAAAAAAAAAAAGAAAATGAAAACAATGAGGAAAAAAGACGAAAGTTGCAATTTTCATTTGTTTTCCTTGTTCTCATCATTTTGTTTCTCTGTCATATTAAGATCAAATATCAAAAAAAAAAGAAGAATCTGTTCGCAATTTTCATTTGTTTTCCTTGCCACTCGTCACAAAAAAAAAAACAAAAGAGAAAGTTGATTCGTAATTTGCACGTGTTTGTCTATTCGTGATTTTTTTTTTGTTTGACTTCGTGCCGAAAGTCGTCGATTCTTCATTTGTCATTTTTTTTGCTGATAAAAAAAAACAAAACGTAAAGAAACAATTGAAATCTCGATTAATTTAGTTTTTGCCTTTTAGTTTTATTTTAGTTTTCTCACAAAAATAAAGACAAAAGTAATGAAATGCTATGAAACAAATTATTAAAAACTTCTTGCCGTCGATTCTTCATTTGTTATGTTTTTTCCCGACAAAAAGAAACAAAAGAATAAAGTAACGCAAAGAAACAATTGAAATCTTGATTAATTTAGTTTTTCTCTTCTAGTTTAATTCTAGTTTTCTCACAAAAGAAAGAAAAAAATAATGAAATGCAACGAAACAAATGAAAGTTTAGTTTTATTTTTAAAAACTTCGTCCCGGAAATCGTTGATTCTTCATCTATTTTTTTTTTGTTTACAAAAAGAAACAAAAGAATTAAGAAACGCAAAGAAACAATTGAAATCTTGTTTAATTTAGTTTTTCTCTTCTAGTTTAATTTTAGTTTTCTCACAAAAGAAAGAAAAACATAATGAAATGCAATGAAACAAATGAAAGTTTGATTTTCCAAAATTTCGTGCCAGAATTCCTCGATTCTTCATTTGTTATTTTTTTTGGCAAAAAGAAACAAAAGAATAAAGAACACAAAGAAACAAATGTTTTATTTTAGTTTTCTCACAAAAAGAAAGAAAGAAATAACGAAATGCAACGAAACAAATGAAAGTTTGATTTTCAAAAACTTCGTGCCGGAAATCGTCCATTCTTCATTTGTTATCTTTTTTTTTGCTGCAAAAAGAAACAAAGGAAAAAAGAAACGCAAAGAAACAGTTGCAACTAACTTGATAAGGAAAAAGAAAAATCCGTGGTAAACTGCTACCGCCATCTGTTGAGTGTTTTTGTTACTAAGTTGAATTTGTTGTTATTGAAATATTTCCGTCGTTAAAAATCGCGTCGAAACGTAACGAGTCGTTGAAAAGTTTGTTAGAAAATGAAAATTAAAAAAAAAATCCGTAACATCTACAGGTGAACGGATAGTAACTCTCACTGCGTAAATAAACAGACGAACTGTTTTTTTTATTTTAAAAAAATTCAATTTGGTTATTACAGTTTTGCTTTCAAAGTAATTTTTATTTCGAATAAGAAAGAATGTTTTGTAAATTGATGGGACTTCCTAAATAAAGAGCTCGTCTAAGGGAACTCCAATTTGGCCGGCCAGTTTTAGGACGGCGGCACATACTGCGTGGGCGAATATTTTTTATAATGTGTATCGGTTGCGTTTGAATATTATATAAATAAATAAAGTAAAGCCAGGGATCTTTAGAGTTCTTAATTTTTAATTTTCTTGCAGGATCTTAAAATTTTTATCCACTGGTAATTTTGAACCGAAAAATAATTCAAACGAATTTTGATGAAAGGGGTCATCATCCTTCTTTGGAATCTACCCGGGCAACCACCCCTAGAAAATCACGTACCATCACAATACGAAACCGACCGCATCGGAAACTGTTCGAACCCTGGTCGGTCCTAAGGCAGCATTTCGGGGTAGGAACAGGTTAACAGGGGTGAAATCTCGGCGGGGATCGGGTTCCCATATCGTGATAATGGGAAAGAAGACGCCCCTCGAAGATCTCTCCTGAGGGTGACTTAAAGCCATTACGAGGCACTGGCCCTAAACCCCGCGGCCTTTCCACATTTTGCACGGGCTATTAAACACCGTGTGTTTTGTAAAGCAAATATGCACCCCACTTTGGAAATTAACATCAGTTATTCAACACGTTCAAATTGAAAGAGAGAGGGGGGGGGGACTAAAGAATATTTCTAATTCCTTAGTAATTAAATAATTGTGCATAAATCGTAAAAACTCACTTGGTATTACCAGTTTCAACGCGCGCCATCTTTTGGTTGGTAACGAAAGCTTTTTCTTGTTCTTGCTTAGAAGCCAAACGTATTTCCTCACAAAGTCCTAGTTTATGAGAATGAAAACGAAGTAAAGTGAAACATCTAGTACGTCACTCACAGCCGCATTTGACTGCACTGAGTTAATTAATTCTCTAAATAGTGACAGTGATTTGTAATACAATACATTTAGTTACAATTGCCACTAACCTTAGCTACTTAAATTCAGCACTCAACGTGACAATATTATTATTTAATGTCATGTGGTCTCATGTAAAAAAAAGTCTTGCTATAATAAATTTATGTTCGCTCACTTGATCTTGCAAGTGTTCCAGTTAGCACTTGTCGGTTGTCAGCAGATCTAAATCGAGAGCTAAAAATGGAAATCGTTATCGTTCTACAAAGTGCAAAAAAAATATTGTAACAGCTGATAATGACACATTAAGGCGATTGAATTGCATGCAAAGCAACGCAACATCGAGCATTAATAAAAGCGGTCACATTCTTGCTAAATGGCAAGGGAGAAGTTGCACAAGGCGGAAACTCAAGCGCAAAACGTTTTCGACTCGAAAACTCCAAATTTAGACACTCTGGTGGAATTGATTCTTTCTAATGTAGTACATTTTATTTTCCACCGAGAAATAAAAATTGAAACAGAACTTCGATTTGAAAACAAAATTTTAAACTTTGGTGGAATCGACGTTCCCCGCTTGGGATTTTTTTCTTTTCCACCACGAAATTAAAAATTACGAAAAACAATCTCCTTTAATTACCGGCTTATATTCTAATGTGGATTAAAATGATCCGAAGGATATTATACATTTTCACCAGAATTTTGAAAACTGATCCCCAATTAAAGGAGGAGTAAATGACGTTTTCTTCGAATCGCTTAGAAAATTATTTGCGATTTTAAACTGGTTGCAATAAACGACATGTTTCTGCCGAAATTTTCTGCGAATTGATTCTAATTGAGCCCTGATTTGCGCCGAACAGAAAATTGTGTTAATCACTTGGGGCGTTGACCGTATTAAGCCTCGGCTTAATGTGAACTATTTGGAAATTTATATTCTAGAATATTTGGAGCCTTTTCTTAAGATAAAGGACCAAACCTCTCAAAAATACTCTCCTCGTTTGTGCAAGGGGCACGCCCCTCTTATTTTTGAAATAATAAATTGATAAAAATACTGTGCCATGCTTCAAACAAAAACAAAAACAAGATTTGGAGTTCAATTTAGAATTAAAACGATAGCGTTTTGTTTTTTATTTAAACAAGTTTTGATAAAACCTCGTTTTTTTCGCTAACATTACCGATATTAGTTTCGTTCTCGAAATCTTAAAAATAAGAACGGCCGAGGACCGAGAACTGCGAGCTACCAAAACAAATGCAATCAATACACAGAGCGTTCCATTAAAAAGATAATAATAACAATGCCATATCTCGATAACGCGATGTTCAATTGTTTTTCGAGAAGGTCATCGCACGCATGAGTAGGTATCCGCGTATCTCGCATTGAACATTTTTGATTTCAAAAACAAGACAAAACGAATACACTTCAGAATTTATTACAAGGTGTAATAAATATACAGAGTGTGGCGTTAAAGAAAAACCTAAGTTTTGGGAATATTTCGGTAATGTGACGTTCAATTGTTTTACCACAAACGACACGTGACACTATGGTTAAACAGCTACACTTTTCGTACCTGACATTTTTTTCTAACTTTAAAAACAAAAGAACTGAGGAACTAGGAACTGCCAAACTGACATCCTGCAATATCTCGGAAACTGTTCACGCTAGACCTATCATGCGACCCATCAAATCGGGGTAGAATTCAATTTGGAATCCGAAAATGCAATAATATACAGGGCGTTTTATGGAAAAAATAATAAGTTTGGTGCGTATCTCGATAACGCGATATTCAATTATTTTTTCGTAAAAGACGTCGAAAGCGTCGGATAAATATCTGCATATTTCGTATTGAATATTTTTTTCTAATTTCGAAAACAAAGGAAATACGACCTGGAAACTATCAGGTTGGACGACCTGCAATATCTCGAAAACTATTCGCGCCAGACCCATCATGCGACCCATCAAATCGGGGTAGAATTCAATTTGGAATCCGAAAATATAATTATATACAGGGTGTTTCATGGAAAGAAATATAAGTTTGGTGCGTATCTCGATAACGCGATGTTCAATTGTCTTTTCGTAAACGACGTCGAAAGCGGCAGATGAATATCTGCATATTTCGTATTGAATATTTTTTTCTAATTTCGAAAACAAAAGAAAGCGACCCGGAAACTATCAGGTTAGACGACCTGCTATATCTCGAACACTATTCACTCTAGACCCATCATGCGACCCATCAAATCGAGCTAGAATTCAATTTGGAATCCGAAAATGCAATAATATACAGGGCGTTTTATGGAAAAAATAATTAGTTTGGTGCGTATCTCGATAACGCAATTTTCAATTGTTTTTCCGTAAACGACGTCGTAAGCGACGGATGAATATCTGCATATTTCGTATGGAATATTTTTTTCTAATTTCGAAAACAAAGGAAATACGACCCGGAAACTTTCAAGTTGGACCACCTGCAATATCTCGAAAACTATTCGCGCTAGACCCATCATGCGACCCATCAAATCGGGATAGAATTCAATTTGGAATCCGAAAATACAATAATATACAGGGCGTTTCATGGAAAAAATAATAACTTTGGTGCGTATCTCAATAACGCGATGTTCAATTGTTTTTCCGTAAAGGACGTCGAAAGCGTCGGATAAATATCTGCACATTTCGTATTGAATATTTTTTTCTAATTTCAAAAACAAAGGAAATACGAGCCGGAAACTATCAGGTTGGACGAGCTGCTATATCCCGAAAACTATTCGCGTTAGACCTATCATGCGACCCATCAAATCGGGCTGGAATTCAATTTGGAATCCGAAAATGCAATAATATACAGGGTGTTTCGTGGAAAAAATAATAAGTTTGGTGCGTACCTCGATAACACGATGTTCAATTGTCTTTTCATGAACGACATTTGAAACGTCAGGTAAATATCTGCATAATTCGTATTGAATATTTTTCTCTAAATTCAAAAACAAATGAAATACGACCTTGAAACTATCTGCCTGGCAATCTGAAATATCTCGAAAACTATACGGGCTAGACCTAACATGCGACCCATCAATTCAGGGTAGAATTAAATTTGAAACTCTAAAGAACAATAACATACGGGGTGTTCGATTAAAATAAAAACGAAATTCGGTACAAACTTGTGCGATTGCTTTTCTACGAACAGCATTTAAGACTTCGGATAAATTTCTTTTAATTTCAACAAAACAAAAGAGTTACAGACTATCGCCCTGTAGTAACCGTAGGGAACCGTTCGCCGTAAACCCATCGTGCGACCCATGAGTTCGGGCTAGAATTGAATTTGCAATTCAAAAATTCAATCGTGTGCATTGAAAAAAAATTCTTTTCGTAAACGGAAGATTCTTGTTTCAGCAAATTGTTGTGATTATTGAGAAAACTTACCGCTAAGTCTGGACCGTCCTTGGTCTTTGTTTAATCCAGTTTCGGGCTTCCGTATTTCGGAAATGATCCTGGGCGGCCCGTTTTTGGGCAGGACCTTGTCGATGTGAATGAACGGCGTCGCCAGCAGCATTTTTTCCCTTCTAATAACAAACACGTTAATTAGTGCCGGTCCGCGTCGGAAGAAAGTCGCTTTTCTGCGTTTCTAGATCATTTTCTCCGCACGCCGTAGAAATCGAAACTCCGTTTTTTTTTCCTTTATATAGTATGACTATGTTATTATCATTAATGGCACACGATTTAATAATAATTGCACACGAAATCCTTTTAACGTCGTCGACAGTTCGTAGCGCGAGACTAGAGCACGACTTAATTAACTCGAGATCGCAGTAGTCGTCGTCGTCGTAGAACGTAAGAAAAACAACTGCACGCCGATTTAAGTGACGGTCGCCTAATAGCTTCAGGCGTCGTTTGTTTTCGTAGAGTAGTTATCAACGCGCGAAATCACCACAACCTACTTGACAAATGTCCGTCGTAGACTAGACGGACGGATCTATCTGTTGATAGATACAGAGAAAAGATCTACGTGAGTTAGTAGGGGGAAAAGAAAAGTAGTCCTCCTCGAGGGTTTCGGGTTGCAACCCCCCACTTTTCCTCATTCTTTGTTCAACTATTTATTTTCTATCCGGACGAAATGAAGTTCGGTTTTTTTTCTTTCTGTTATGCGATTGCATAAGCGCTCGAAAAATTAATTGGAGAGACGTAGACTGGTGCAATTAAATTTTTGCCGGCGTTACGCCAGATTTAATTAGCAGAAATGGTCGAGAAAGTTAATTGATCCCGGCTATAATTAAGTCATTGCCTAATCGATCGCATTTTGTGGCGAAGAGAAAATGGCTGAATTGGCTGAAATGAGTTAATTTTTTATCGCTTGTTTTAATTTATTTGTTTAACGAGGCAAATAAAATAAAAATTGGCGCAATCAACTATAGATGGTGTTAAGTAGACAAAGACAATTGATTCTACCTGTAATTAAGCTATTGTTTAATCGATCGAATATTTAAAACAGGCAGAAAAGTAGTAGATTTACTGACTAGGCTGTAAAAGTGGCAAATGCATTTTTTTTTAGTTTCGACGTTAATTTTAGAAATTATTTTGAATATTTTTAATTTTTCCACAATCACATATACAGGGTGTTAAGTTGAAAAAGTTAACTGAATTACGTCATCGTTTAATCTATCCCATTTTTGGCAAAAAATGGGCAGCTATAACGAATCAATTTTAGTCGTTTTTTTTTCGCTTCTTTTAAATTTATAAAAAAGCTATTTGATAATCACAAAATATTAAATTTACTGACTAGGCTGTAAAAGTAGTGATGACCATAAATTTTTTATGTTAAAAAAGTGATTTTTTTTAGAAGTGACCTTAATTTTGGAAATTATTTTGAATGTTTTTAATTTTTCCGCGATCACATATACAGGAAGGTAAGTAGAGAAAAAAATGTAATTTACTGACAAGGCTGTAAAATGTAGTAGTTTTGTGTTAAAGAAAAGTAATTTTTTTAAATTGTCCTTAATTTTTGGAGAGTATCTTGAATATTTTTAATTCTTCCAAAATCACATATACAGGGGGGTAAATTGAAAAAGTTAATTGAATTACGTCATCGTTTAATCTATCCCACTTTTAGCAAAAAATTCATATTCAAACTGACTGAAATTTTGAAGAATTTTTCAAGGAAAAAAATTACTTTGTACTTTTCGTACCAAACATTTTTTTTCTAATTTAAGAAAACAAAAGAACTAAGGCACTAAGAACTGTCAAACTGACATCCTGCAATATCTCGGAAACTGATCACACTAGACCTATCATGCGACCCATCAAATCGGGTTAGAATTCAATTTGGAATCAGAAAATGCAATAATATACAGGGCGTTCCATTGAAAAAATAATAAGTTTAGTGCGTATCTCGATAACGCGATGTTCAATTGTTTTTTCGTAAACGACGTCGAAAGCGTCGGATGAATATCAGCATATTTCATATTGAATATTTTTTTCGAATTTCAAAAACAAAGGAAATACGACCCGGAGGAAACTATTAGGTTAGGCGACCCACAATATCTCGCAAACTATTCGCACTAGACCCATCATGCGACCCATCATATCGGGCTAGAATCCAATTTGGAATCCGAAAATGCAATAATATACAGGGCGTTTCGTGAAAAAAACAATAAGTTTGGTACGTATCTCGATAACGCGATGTTCAATAGTTTTTCCATGAACGACGTCGAAAGCGTCGGATAAATATCTCCATATTTCGTATTGAATATTTTTTTCTAATTTCAAAAACAAAGGAAATACGACCCGGAAACTATCAACTTGGACGACCTGCAATATCTTGAAAACTATTCGCGCTAGACCCATCATGCGACCCATCATATCGGGCTAGAATTCAATTTGGAATCCGAAAATTCAATCATATACAGGGCGTTTCGTGGAAAAAATAATAAGTTTGGTGCGTATCTCGATAATGCGATGTTCAATTGTTTTTCCGTAAGCACGTCGAAAGCGTCGGATAAATATCTGTATATTTCGTATTGAATATTTTTTTTCTAATTTCGAAAACGAAGGAAATACGATACGGAAACTATCATCATTAATTTTGGAAATTATTTTGAATATTTTTAATTTTTCCACAATCACATATAGAGGGTGTTAAGTTCAAGAAGTTAACTGATTACGTACGTCATCGTTTAATCTATCCCATTTTTACCAAAAACATGAAATAAATCAATTTTAATTGTTTCTTTTCGTTTGTTTTAAATTTGTAAAAAACTGTTTATCTAACAGTCAAAAATATTAAATTTATGACTAGGTTGTAAAAGTAGTGATGACAATAAATTCTACTTTGAAAAAAGTAACTTTTTTAGAAGTGACTTTAATTTTGGAAATTATTTTGAATGTTTTTAATTTTTCCGCGATCACATGTACAGGATGGTAAGTAGAGAAAAAATTTTATTTACTGACAAGGCTGTAAAATGTAGTAGTTTTATATTAGAGAAAAGTAATTTTTTTTAATTGTCTTTAATTTTGGAAAGTATATTTTTAATTTTTCCAAAATCACATATACAGGGTGCTAAATTGAAAAAGTTAATTGAATTACGTCATCGTTTAATCTATCCCATTTTTGTAAAAAAGTGGGCCGCTAAAATGAATCAATTTTGATTGTCTTTTTTTCTGTTTGTTTTAAATTTGTAAGAAAGCTACCTATCTAACAGTCAAAAAAATATTAAATTAACTAACTAGGCTGTAAAAGTAGTGGACAATAAATTCTATCTTTATGTTAAGAAAAGTAATTTTTTAGAAGTGACCTTAGCTTTGGAAATTATTTTGAACATTTCTAATTTTTCCACAATCAATATACAGGGTGGTAAGTGGGAAATGTTCACTGAATTACATCAGCGTTTAATCTATTCCATTTTTACAGCTACAATGAATCTATTTTAATCGTTTTTTGCTTGTTTTAAATTTGTAAAAAAAAAATATCTATCTAACGGCCGAAAAATATTAAATTTACGTCTAGGCTCTAAAAGTAGTAATAGATAAAAAAAAAGTAATGATAAATAAACAATAAATTCTAATTTTGTGTTAAAAAAGTAATTTTTTAGAACTGGCCCTAATTTTGGAAATTATTTTAAATTTTTCCTCAAATCATATATACAGGGTGGTAAGTAGAGAAAACATTAAATTTACTGACAAGGCTGTAAAATGTAGTGGTGATGGTAAATTCTCTTTTTGTGTCAAGAAAAGTAATTTTTTAGAACTGTCCTTAATTTTGGAAATTATTTTGAGTATTTTTAATTTTTTCACAATCAATATACAGGGCGGTAAGTTGGAAAAATTAACAGAATGACATCAGCGTTTAATGCAACCCATTTTTAGCAAAAAATGAATCAATTTTAATCGTTTTTTTTTTTCAACAAAACATCAAACAAATATTTTAAAAATGTCACTTTTGTGATTTTTCTAGAGAATGCAATCGCTTCCTTTATAATTTGCAAAAGATTTTCATATTTTTATCATTAGTTCCTCTTCTTGTTTTTTGGGATTTTAGAAATTCAAAAAAGAGGTAAGTTTTTTCTAAATTTTTCAATGAACCAATTTTTTTTAAGGTACAGAGTTCTGATGAGGCCCAATAAGGCCAAAATACATGTATAAACTCTTTCCTAATACAATTTTAATTCATTTTCGTTTGTTTTAAATTTGAAAAAAGAAATATCGCCCGTTGGCACACCCCGTATATGTTTTTAATTATTAGAGAAATAAGAAATTGTTTGATTTATTTCATAATTACCTAGCTAGTATCTGTTTTGTAACAATTGCTTGCTAAATATTAGTCATACGGTTACATAAAACATCAAATTAACATTTTTTTAAAATTTTTATATTAAAATGAGCTGTTTAAAAGTGCAAATACGATATTAAAAAAATGCATGCATACATTATACATATACAGGTGATTCTAAATATTTCGACAAAATAAAATTAGAAGGAGGAAAGCAAATATTCTTACCGGAAATATTAATTATACTTTGGTGGAATAGACTTTTCTCGATTCGGTTTTTTTATTTTCCACCATGAAATTAAAAATTTTTAAAATTGAGCCATAAAATTTGTTTATGATTTAATCAACGTCGATCTGATTTCCGTCACATATTAATTTTCTAATATACAGGGCGATTTAAATTTGTTGGAGTCTCGCTTGTTATAAAAAAAAAACGGATAATTGATTTTTTTTTTAATTTATTTTGGCATTAATTGAATTCATTTGATTATGTATTTGTGTCACATTTTGACATTTTTCGTTTCAATTCTTTTTATTTAATTTATAATTACGACTTTGAACTGTAATTATTGTTGCTTTGATCAGGGCCGGATTTATCAATATTCCAAGCAAAGCCCAAGGACCGAAAGACGTCCTAACCAAAAAATTGTATGAATTACAAATTATTGCTGACAACTTAATACTTAATTAATAAAGGAAATATTTTTAAAAAATCCTTTCCATTTCTGAAATAAAAAATTCCATTAAAAAAAAATGAGATATCGAATGTTTCGGTATAATATAAAAAGATATCTTAATTTTGCTCGCATTTTCATAAAGACCTAAATCCTAAAAATATCGCGTTAGATTTTCGTTAGTCCGTGTTATCTCAGTAACAGACAGACAACCAGACTTTGAAATGTCAAAGTGACAGAGGTCAAATTAACAGACGTAAGAATGATAGGAGACGAGAAACGTGGGAGCTCACACGTTGCTTAGTGACCAACAGATAATGTCGCAATGGCAAATAACAGCAAACGTCAAGGTGACAGGCGTTAAGAAGCGTCAAAATAGCAAACGTAAGAAACGTCAGAAACGTCAAATTGACAAACGTCAAAATGATGGACGTTAACATACCAGACGTAAGAAACGCCAGAAGGACAGAGGTCGAGAAAAGTCAAACTGACAAATTCATATTCAAACTAACTGAAATTTTGAAAAATTTTTCAAGGAAAAAAAATTATTTTACGAAAGTAGTTCAATGAAATCTATACATATGTATTTATACCGTGAAATCAGCTCACTGCAGAGAATCCAAATATCTAAATATATATATACAGGTTGTTATATTAAAAAAAAAATTGTTTTCACGAGCCGCCATTTTTCTGACCACTCTGTATAGTTGAAAATAATTTTACAATATGCCGCGTATTGTCTAATATAAATTTCTTCACCTATTTTTTTTTTTAATTTTTTGCCACAGGAGAAATACGCATCGTTGGGCCACCTGTACAGGGTGGGCCAAATTCGACACTTTTAATAGGAAACTCCTATTTTTAGACGAGTTAGACAAAAACTGACCTCGGTCCCTGGAGCTCGATTTTTAAGACAAAATTAATGGTGAAGACCGCGTTTCGATATCTTGTACCGTTTAGGAGCTACAGGGCGTTTTTTTAAATTCTACGATTTTTAAAAACCTTCATAACTTTTTTGTTTATGAAAATTTTTGATTTCTGTAAAGACTTTTTTAAGGCACTTTTTCATGCAGAATTCATTGCTTCAAGTTATTTTTTTCCAAAGTGCTCAATATTTGAGATATTGGCAAGAACTTTGATTTTTTATATGGAACACCCTATATATTTTTACATTTCTGAAAAGAACATAAAATTCTATTTATAAAAATATAAAACACTTGATATTTTATTCAAAAGATTCTTGAGCAGTAGAGCTTTCATGTTTTAATTAAAATTTTGATGGTTATTGCAGCATTCAAGTAGGCTGTGGATGATGGTAGCTAAATATTTTTTAAAGATTTATTGAGCCATGAAAAAATATTACTTTATTTTTAATAAATATAACGAAGTTATAATGAATAAATACTAATGTAATCGAAATTGTGCAAAAATTACATAAAGTATCAAATTGTCGGCCATTTTGTACTAAACATAAACGATTCCGTTTTGTTGTGGTTTGAGTTGACATCACCAATTCAAGGACTGGTAGTGATGCATTTTTCTTATTCAATAAGGTCAGAATCTTTGTTTCTTTAAAATTCGTTTGCAGAAGTTCTTGCTAAGATGTTTGCTCCAACTGGCGTCGGTCATTTTCAATTTCTCCCAAAACTATGATCTCCTCCAATTCTTTATTTCCGTTTTGAGATTCATAATTCTTAGTTTTTATCATTTTAAATGATTAAAAATTTATTAAATTGTTTTTAAATCTCAAGAATATATCTCTGAAGGATCGTCATCTTTCAGGATACCACTCATGGTAAAAATTAATCGCTGCTTCTGAATTTTCACCAATTTCTATAAAACACTTTAACATTTAATATTAGTAAAGAAGACAGTGGTTTAGAAATAACAAATCAAGAAAGTAAATATAAACCAAAAAAGATATAGATTGTATCCGTAGATACGTATTTCAGCAGCTACGCTGTCATCGTCAGTACAAACATACACTTACAAGTTAAAGGCACTTCATGAAGTCTTGAGTTGATATAAATATTATAACATGTCGTATTTCTCGTAGTTTTCGTACAAGTTTAATTATCTCCTTAAGTCTATTTTATAGAGATAGTAAAATTCAAGAGAAAAGCAAGTACTGTAAGAAATTGTGTCAAATTTTGATAGCGCCCTACCAGGAAGTTACAAAAACTTAAATCGCTTAGTTATCGTCATCCATAGCCTACTTTAATGTTGTAAAAATAATTAAATTTTTGATTAAAACTTTGAAACTATATATTTCACAAACTATTTGAATAAAATATCAAGTGTTTTATATTTTTATAAATAGAATTTTATGCTCTTTTCAGAAATGTAAAAATATATAGGGTGTTCCATATAAAAAATCAAATTTCTAGCTAATATCTCAAATATTGAGCACTTTGGAAAAAAATAACTTGGAGCAATGAATTCTGCATGAAAAAGTGCCTTAAAGAAGTCTTTACAGAAATCAAAAATTTTCATAAACAAAAAAGTTATGAAGGTTTTTAGAAATCGTAGAATTTTGAAAAACGCCCTGTAGCTCCTAAACGGTACAAGATATCGAAACGCGGTCTTCACCATTAATTTTGTCTTAAAAATCGAGCTCCAGGTACCGAGGTCAGTTTTTGTCTAACTCTTCTAAAAATAGGAGTTTCCTATTAAAAGTGTTGAATTTGGCCCACCCTGTACATAGGTATTATTTTTTTGCATTTATTTATTATTGTTTTTTGCATTTATTTATTACTGTTTTTTTGACAGAACGCTCTGTGAATTGCCGCATTTAATAATTTTCAATTCCCCTAACTCTAATATGAATAAATTAATCAAAAATAATTATTAATAAAATAATTCGGCTTTGAGGGACCGTCCACGCTTAAAGGTCGTTCGAAAATATCTGCGGCGTTATTCACACAATCCGTGTCATTCGAGTGACTAATTTTACCTTCCGAAAAAGCAACATAAAACACACGCGCACGAAACGTACGTGTATGTATACAATTAGGGCCGATTCCGAAAAGTTCGTTAACTGAGGCGCCGTCTGCGCGAACAAATATTTTCTTCTCGAAATGACATAATTACACACTCCCTGAGCCATTCTAAGAGCAGGAAAAATACAGGCGAATTAATCCTAATTTATGGGAGCGATGTTAATGAACTTTGCGTAGGCGAATGCGAGAAGAACCGTAAAGAAAGAAGCTAGAGCTACGACCATAGGTTCTTGCATGAGAATATGTTTTTTTTAAACAAATTTTCCCTATTTTTAGTTTATGATTTTTCTTCGTCGAGGGGGGTTATGACTTTTTGATAGGGATTTTTGAAATGTTTAAATCTGCAATTAAGTTGCCCTCTCGCATCTACAACATTTGATTTATTTTGTTAGTTTGAACTTTGATTGGAAATAGAATTTTACGGAGAACCCCGATTCCGAAAGTTTAACCAACACAAACAGGTCTTGTTTCGTCAGTAAACAATAAATATGTAACGCGAATTATCTCTGTCGAAAGGCAAGATTAAAGCCCCAGAGGAATTTCAAGACGTTTCCTCACCATCAAAACATGTCGAAAAGTATCGTTTTTGTTTTGTTTTTGAACATACATAGTTGTCAGGTTTGAAACTGTGAAGCAGCACGAAGTTCAAAATGCAAATTTTAATTAAGGTCAACTTGCAGGTCGTTTTTCTTTTATTTCGTTTATACAGTGACGTCAGATTCATTTAAATATTCCGGTGAAATAGGGAGGGGAGAGAATCTTATCATATAAAAGCAAAAATTAAGAAAAAAGTAAATGGTAATTAATTTTATAGATTGATCACTTTGAAAATGCTATCAATGCAGAATGAAACGTCGATTGTCAGCGTTGTACGGAAAATAAGCTTATATATTTTTATACATTTTTAACGAATAAGAAATTACAAATTACGTCAATTATAAAAGCAAATATTTGTTTTTTTTCTAAATGTATATTTGGTCCTTTCCAATAAAAAATTCCGAAAGCTCGGTAACAAATATTAAGTTTCAATTGAAATTATCGCCAGTTTCATAATGGAACTTAAAGGAGGCTTTAAAATTAAAGTAACATTCACTGTGTAAACAAATGTTTATTTTTACATCAGAAAGTAGCTTTAAATTTAAAGTCTCCTTTAAATTCCATTATGAAACTGGCCGTTAGTGAAATATATTTCAGAAAGTATGTCACGAAAACAAAATTTTCAAAATTTGACAAATCTAATTCTTGACTGCGTTCGAAAGCTATAGTCGTTTAATAGAAACATGAGTTTATCCAAAGAAGAAATGGTTGATATGATTTACATGAATTCTGCATGAAAAAAGTGCCTTAAAAAAGTCTTTACAGAAATCAAAAATTTTCATAAACAAAAAAGTTATGAAGGTTTTTAGAAATCGTAGAATTTTGAAAAACGCCCTGTAGCTCCTAAACGGTACAAGATATCGAAACGCGGTCTTCACCATTAATTTTGTCTTAAAAATCGAGCTCCAGGAGTCGAGGTCAGTTTTTGTCCAACTCTTCTAAAAATAGATGTTTCCTATTAAAAGTTTTGAATTTGGCACACCCTGTACAAAGAATTAAAAATAAAATAGAATGTTTCTTAAAAAAAAATCTTTATTGCATCTTTTTTAAGACAACTACCAAAAACAGTCGATAAAGTAGATACCGAAAGAGAAACAAATGACAATCATCGAATTAGGATAAAATTAAAAATAAAAAGAAAATGAATTAAAAAATAATTAAATGATAATTGTTTATGAAAATTAATTAAAATTGTGTAACTGGCAATAATAATTGATAATTGTTTAATTAATAAGTTAGACAAAACAAAAAGAAATCACAATTATTAAAAAAAATGACGATCGAGTTAAATTAAAAAGAGTTTAAATAGTACGTTATAAAAAATCATCAAAATTTAGATAGTGGACAAACAAAAAGAATCAAAATTTAAAGAATTTGTAATAAAATAAAATTTAAAACTATTTATAAATCTAGGTATTCAAAAAGGTAGATGCGGGGAAAGAAACCAATGACAATCGAATCGGAATAAGACTAAAAATTTAAAAAAAATTAAATATGTAGTTTCTTAAAATTAATTAAATGTACAATAAAACAAAAATTTCAAAAACGTTAAAACCATCTAAAAATATTCAAAAAGGTAGATGCGGGAAAAGAAACAAATGACAATCGATTAAAACTAAAAATAAAAGAAAATTGCAATTCCTAAAAAAAAATCATAAAAATTTACACCACGGGTAAACAAAAAAAAATCAAAATTTAATTCTTAAATATGTAATAGAATAAAATTTTCAAAAACATTAAAATATTTTAAAATATTCAAAAAGGTAGATATCGGAAGAAAAAAAAAACAAATGACAATAGAATCGGAACGAGACTAAAAATAAAAAAAAATAATAAAGAAATAAACGGCAATTCTTGAAAAAATCACAAAAACTTCGACAGTGAACAAAATATATAAAGAAATATAGAAAAATTATTATAATTTTGTTGTAATAATTGGATTTTTCTTCATTTTCGGTGTTTTTCTTTTTTTTCACTTTAAGTCGATTAGGATTTTATTTATTTTAGGTCAATTTTTTTCTTGTAATTTCAAAAACGAAGTCAGATAGTCTTTTGTGTTTTCGATCACTTCTAAATTTTATTTATTTTATTTTTCGGACAACGAAAATTATTTCTTTTAATATTTTCATTATTTTTTTAGTAAATGGATGATTTTTTTTTTATTTTCAAAGCCTGATCGATAGTCTTGGGTTTTCTATTTATATTCTATTTTTTTGTGTCTTCGGCCATTTCTAAATTTTACTTTTATTCTATTTTAATTTTTTGTTTTTTAACATTTTTTTTAACATCTCGATTTTTTTTTATTTTTTCTGAATCGTTTTTTTTTATTTTCAAGGCCTAAGCGATAATCTTTCTATTTCTTCGTTTCTGTTATTTATACCGAGTGATTTTTTAAATTCTTTATCAACTCTTGCCATGAAATCTGGACGGCATGTCTTAGCTTAAGTGAAAAGTACGTCGTCGCTCTCCTTGATGCTACCCAATTTATAGATTTCATCAATACAAATTAAAAGTCTTAATAAGTATGGGTCCAAAAACCAACCGTTTCCGAGATACAGGCGATTAAGTTCAATTCAACTCAAAAACTCAAAAAATCTCGGAAACGGTTGATTTTCGGACCTACGTTTATTAAGACTTTTGTGTTCGCCTTCGTGCGCTCTATAACCTGGACATAAATTTCCGATCACGTTTCTAAACACCCTGTATAATTAAAAGCGTGGGGTTTGAAAATAACGTAGGAGACTTTTTAAAACAACACTTTATTTCACAAATTCAAGAACAACCACTATGCCCGCTTCGAAAAATCATTTAAGTAGATTGTAAACCGGAGAAGAAGCATATTGAAGAGAAAAGTCTCTCTGTAAATATACAGTGACCGCCAAAAAGTTCGCACCATATGGGGAAATTTTTTATTTTTGATTTTTTTCAAAAACTTTTTACGCCAAAAATTTGTGCACGTTCGACAACCTAAAATAAGCAAAACAGATCTGGTGAGCCGTTTTTATTGTAGTCAAAAATGGCGCCTATTGAAAACACGAAAACTGAAAAATTGTTATAATTTTGAATTACTGCATATGTGAGAGGAATTTTTAGTAGGGCCTGATGGGCTTTTTCAAAATGTATCGTTCAGTATTCAAACAACATTTCCAACACCATAATATTTTGAAAAATAGAAGATTTTCCATTTTTTAAGTTTTCTTCGAGATTTGAATCTGTGAATGAGCATTCTGATATTTAACCCCTACGAATAGTCAGCTTATTCATTTTTTATCATAAAAATTATTTAAAAAAATCTAATTTGTTGTAGGGTTCTAAAGTGTAGCACGAATAAGAAAATATGAGACGGTTTTTCACGTTTTTGGTGCAATGCCTTTTTCGCACGAAATTTTCTGTTATCCTTTTTTATTCCGACATGGTACATTTCTAATAAACCCAATTTAACATAAATACGCCAAAAATTACAAGAATTACACGAAATATTTGCTGTGACTTCATTTAAAACGGTTAATACAAAATCGACATTTTTATGCCGTTTTTTGAGGTGGCCATGAAATATTTACTGTCAGAAAATTTAAAAAAACAATTGCAGAGTCCTTAATAATTATCAAGTTTTGTTTACATCTGAGACAACAAATTTGTATTTATGTTAAATTGGGTTTATTAGAAATGTACCATGTCAGAATAAAAAAGGATAACAGAAAATTTCATGCGAAAAAGGCATTGCACCAAAAACGTGAAAAACCGTCTCATATTTTCTTATTCGTGCTACACTTTAGAACCCTACAACAAATTAGATTTTTTTAAATAATTTTTATGATAAAAAATGAATAAGCTGACTATTCGTAGGGGTTAAATATCAGAATGCTCATTCACAGATTCAAATCTCGAAGAAAACTTAAAAAATGGAAAATCTTCTATTTTTCAAAATATTATGGTGTTGGAAATGTTGTTTGAATACTGAACGATACATTTTGAAAAAGCCCATCAGGCCCTACTAAAAATTCCTCTCACATATGCAGTAATTCAAAATTATAACAATTTTTCAGTTTTCGTGTTTTCAATAGGCGCCATTTTTGGCTGCAATAAAAACGGCTCACCAGATCTGTTTTGCTTATTTTAGGTTGTCGAACGTGCACAAATTTTTGGCGTAAAAAGTTTTTGAAAAAAATCAAAAATAAAAAATTTCCCCATATGGTGCGAACTTTTTGGCGGTCACTGTATATAGGGTGCTTTAAATTTTTTTTCTAATCCTATCCAATTTATAGATGTCATCAATACAGATACAAAAGTCTTAATAAATATGGATCCAAAAATCAACGTTTCCTTGATACAGGGGATTAAGTTCAAATCAATTCAAAAACTCAAAAAATCTCGGAAATGGTGGACTTTCGGACCTACGTTTATTAAGACTTTTGTGTTTGTCTTTGTTTTGTCTTGCCATGAAATCTGGACGGCATGTCTTAGCTTAAGTGAAAAGTACGTCGTCGCACTCTTTGATGCTGCTTTACAGTTGAGCTAAGACATGCTGAAAACAGATTGAAAAAAATATCGATTTTCATAATGTTCTGTAAAAGAAAGTAATAGAGAAAACAGAATTTCTAATGAAACTTCCAAAAACGAGTGCCATCTCTCGGCAAATTGAGAAAAATCTCGAGTTTCAGTATTTTGTAAAAAGTAAAAGAGGAGATTTTGTTTGTTTAATTAATTACTCAGCGCCATCTCTTGACAAAACCGAGCCTCTGATGAATTTCGTTTTCTGAGGAAGGATGTTTGACGTGTTAATCATATAGCGCCATCTCTCGTCAAAACCTAATGAAACTTCTTTTTTTCGAAAACGAGTACCATCTCGATTTTCAGCATTCTGGAAAAAGTAAAAGAGATTTGTTTAGATAATTGCTCAGCGCCATCTCTCGACAAAACCGAGCGTCTAATGAATTTTCTTTTCTTTCTTTCCGAAAAATGTGTCCCATCTCTCGACAGATTAAAAAAGCCTCGATTTTCATAATTTTCTATAAAAGAAAGTAGTAGTAGATGTTTGCCGTGTTAATTACACTTCCAAAAACTAGTGCCATCTCTCGGCAAATTGAGAGAGAATCTCGATTTTCAGCATTCTGTAAAAAGTAAAAGAAGGAGATTTGTTTAGTTCATTACTCAGCGCCATCTCTTGTCAAAACCGAGCCTCTAATGAATTTCTTTCTTTCCGAAAACCTGTCCCACCTCTCCACAGACTGAACAAAAAATGTCGATTTTCACAATTTCTCGTAAAAGAAAGTAATAGAGGATGTTTGCCATGTTAATTACACAACGCCATCTCTCGCCAAAACCGAATACCTAATGAAACTTTTTTTTCTTTCCGCAAACGAGTGCCATCTCTCGACAGTGAAACAAAAATTCTATTTTCAAATTTCTTTTGTAAGAAAGTAAGGGGAAAGTAGTTTTTTGTTAATCACTCAACGCCATCCCTCGGCAGGACCGGGTATCTAATGAACTTCCTTTTTTTAAGAAAACGAAATATAAACTTGACGTTTCGATTATTTTGTCGAGATCTTCACTTCACTACAAGATGATCGAAACGTCAAGTTCTACAAAGTTCCTACACGGCAGAGAACCCGAAAACCGAAGAGCAACAATCAAAAAAATAATTAGTTTAAAAACAATTATTTCTTTCATCACCCGACCCACAACGCGTACGCCCAACTTAAAAGGCGACTCGTGACCTAAAAATACACTTAAATCCGAGTTTTAATTATTACATCCAGGACGTTTCATTAGGAATAAAAATCGTGCATTCCTGACCACCTGTAGAGTGAAAAATATTTTTTTCGTACCTACAACGCATGTTGTCTGATTAAACGCAGAGCTTGAATTTTTTGCCAAGTAATTTGGACGCTAGAGAAGAAAACTGACAGGTAAATTAACGCAAAGTTATTAATAAATTCAAACTTCTTTTTTTTTAATTAAACAATCAAAACGAAGCCTCGTGTATAGGCAACCAATTTTACACGTCGCTGAAATGGTCTACATAGTTCGGTCTAAATTAAATAATTTACCACCAACAATAATATACAGTAATATCAGTTTCTATTTCGGTAATTTGATGGATTATAAACGTTTTTAATATTTATTTAAAATAATTAATAATTATTCCTTAAGTGCTCTTTATATTGAACGTTGTTGAAATGTTGAACGTTCAGCTGCGGTGTCCGAGTGGTTAAGGAGATGGACTTGAAATCCATTGGGATCTTCCCGCACAGGTTCGAATCCTGTCCGCAGCGAACACTTTTTGTTTTTTTCCTTTTAAATTAATTACACATTAATTTTTTTTTTTTGGCCCAAATCCCAACATATTTTATGCTGATTTGTGCATCAAAACAAAAAGATTTTTTTGAATTTTGTTTATCTTGAATTTGAAACTTCTCGTGCATAAATCCAAGTTATCCCCTTTTATACCCAACCTACGTCATGCGGGCCGAATGACGTCACACCTGCAGGGAGTCGGCCGTACGTACGACCTTTGCGTCCCGCCCCCGTCGCCCTAAATTATTGAATTTATCCTGTGGGACTCCTTTGTGTGAGTCCTGGGCCTGGCTTTCCTCTCCCTGTTATTATTACAGTTCCGCGGCCACCTTTGATTTTTTTTCCCTCGCCGGATCTTATTCGATTTGTTTCGTGCCAAACTTATTTTCTCAGTCTTATTGGAACGGGAAAGCAAACGTAATTGCATAGAAGCAAATGAAGAAAAGAAATTAAATATTACTTACCTTGTATTGAAGCGAGACAATGGCGTGTTCCCACCAGGTTCCCACTGTTGAGCGATTGCGTAAAATAATAGGAATCCGCACGTATGGGATTTTTACATATGACCAAGGATTGTGTATTACCATCATAATAGTTGATTGGTATTCGTGGGTGGATAATTACCTATTCTTTTTTTTTTAGAAAATAAAAGAAAACGTTATTTTTGATTGAACGTTGCCGTTGGTCTTTAGCGTCGAGGGAACGTGTATTTGGGAATAGCGTTTGCTACCGTTATTTCGCTAAATTAAGAAGTTGCTAAAATCGATTCATTTTTCAGTGACTTTTAAAAAGAAGTTGACAACTTGTATCATTTTTTTTTCCAGTTGTTTTGAAAACAGTACAACAATTGCCCAATAGATGGCGCTGATTCGTTTACCAAATGCTTTAATTTTGAACCAAAATTAGTTTTTTTTTGTTATTATTTATTTTTTTACCTTAATGAAGAAAAATGACTTGCTATATGTACTTTTGTCGATTGTCTTTTGTTTTGCAGACCTACAACAACTACGTTATTCTTTTTTCTGTTTCAATGTTAAGTCTTCTCATTTGAAAATAGTACAACAATTACCCAACAGATGGCGCTGCTTGTTTACTCGTTACTAAGTGATTCAGTTTTGAACCAAAATCAGTTTTGTGTTTGTTTAACGTTATTATTTATTTTTTTTATCTTAATGAAGAAAAATGATTTTTGCTTTACTTCAATTTTCATTTTGCTTTTATTTTTCAATAGCCAATTTTCTTTTGTTTTGTGTACGTCTAAATATCTACTTCGTCTTTATTTGTTACGGTCGATTCGTCGATTGTCTTTTGTTTTGCAGACCTACAACAACTACGTTGTTCTTTTTTTATTTCACGTTAAGTCTCCTCATTTGAAAACAGCACAACAATTGCCCAATAGATGGCGCTGATTGTTTACTCGTTACCAAATGCTTTAATTTTGAACCAAAATTTGTTTCTTTTTTGTTTAAATTTATTTATTTTTTTTGTACCTTAATGAAGAAAAATTATTTTTGCTGTATGTACTTCGACTTTCATTTTATTTTTGTTTTGCAGTGGCCAATTTTTTTTTGTTTTGCGTCCTCTAAGTCTTTAATTCGTTTTTACTTGTTACCGTCGATTCGTCGATTGTCTTTTGTTTTGAAGACCTACAACAACTACGTTGTTCTTTTTTTATTTCACGTTAAGTCTCCTCGTTTGAAAACAGTACAACAGTTGGCCAATAGATGGCGCTGATTGTTTAACTCGTTATCAAGTGCGAAATTGGTTTCTTTTTTTTTTGTTTAACGTCATCATGAACAGTAAGGCAAATAAAAAATTGAAAATATATAAAAACAAATGAGAAAAGCAAATAAAAAACAAAAGACGAATAAGATTGAAGAGGAAACAAATGAAAAACAGAAGTCAATTAAAAAAATTTGAAAACAGTATAACAATTTACCAATAGATGGCACTGATTGTTTAACTCGTTATCAAGTGATTTAATTTTGAAACGAAATTATTTCAGTGGCGTAGCGAAGGTTCGTTCCGCAGGGGCGCAAGGTTTTTAATGCGCCTTTCATCAGTTACCAACACGCCCAGCAAAAAAAAGAAATATCATTATTAAATTAGATCTTAAGCTCAATTTAGACGTTGCGATTTTTCTTACAAATATTTTTTTCTCTGCGCAATTTCACAAAATGTCAACATGTAATAAATTTATCAATGAAAAAATGGCCATACTTCTATATTATACAATTTTTTTTGTGTCGAAACAAAAAGGACACAAGAATTATGAACAAAAACAAGGAACCTCAAGCTTCTTGTAATTAAATACCCTGTATATAATTTTTTTAATTTAGAATCGAAAACCATATTATCTTAATTTGAACCATCGCACTGTAAGGCTGACGTGATTGGCTTAGAAATCATTTAGTTTAATAACGACTTCTCTCCTCTCCGTCGTTCTTTTGTTTCTTTTGTTTTTGTATCCGTCATTCTTTTGTTTGCATGTTTGATACGACCATCGCTTTTTCGTGAAGAAACAAAAGTTAGCAAATCTGAAATTAACCCTCTCCCCAGACCTCTCTCAAAAGTCCTTGTTTTTTTTTTAATTGTGTTGAAATAAAAAGAACGTAAGAGTTGTGAACGAGAACAAGCGAACTGCGCAATCTCAGAGAGCGTCTTTGTTTTAATGAAACACCCTGTACATTTTTTAATTTCTAATAGAAAACTGTAACAACCTGATTTGATGCATCGCTGTCGCACCTTGCAAAGATCTCTCTATCTCTTTTTTGTTTTCTTGCCCGTTGCTCTTTTTTATGTCCGTCACTCTTTTGTTTCTATGTTTGATACGACCATCGCTTTTTCGTGAAGAAATAAAAGTTGCAAATCTGAAATCACCTCCCTCCCCACACCTCTCTCAAAAGCCCTTAGTTTTTTTTTTAATTGTGTTGAAATAAAAACAACACAAGAGTTGTGAACGAGAACAAATGAACTGTGCTGCGTCTTTTTTTTTTAAAGAAACACGCTGTACATTTTTAAATTTCTAATCGAAAACTGTAACAACCTGATTTGATGCATCACTATCGCACCCTGCACAAAGCCAACCATCTCGCTGTCTCTCTTTTGTTTCCTTGCCCGTTGCTCTATTTTGTGTTCGTCACTCTTTTGTTTTCATGTTTATTACGACAGATGCGCGTCGCGTCGCTTTTTCGAGATGAACAAAAAATTAGCAAAAATAATGATGAATTCATAATTAATAAAATCGCTTTTTCTTTCTCCCTCCTCCCAAAGAAAAAAAAACAAGCCTTCAATTTTTCAATTTTTTTAATGAGTTGTGCATGGAAACAAGTTGAACCGCGCAATCTCGAGTTTGTTTTCATGGAACACTCTGTATATCTTTTAATTTCGAACCGAAAAGTGTAACATCCTGGTTTGATGCATCGCACACCGCAAACCTGTTGTGATTCGCTTAGGAATTATTTGGTGTAATAACGGCTTTCCTCCTCCCACGCATTTTCTTTTCATGCCCGTCGCTCTTTTGTTTTCGTGTCCCTCACTTTTTTGTTTTTGCGTCTCTCGCTCCTTTGTTTTCGTGTCCCTCGCTCTTTTGTTTTTGCGTCCCCTCGTTCTTTTGTTTTTTTTACCCGTCACTCATTTGTTTTCGCATCCATCGCTCTATTATTTTTGTACCCGTCATTCTTTTGTTTCTATGTTAGACACGACCGTCGTTTTTTGGTGATGAAACAAAAATGATCAAGTCTGAATTGACAATTAATAAAATCGCTTTTTCTTTCTCCCCCCACCCAAAAAAAAACCAAGCCTTCAATTTTTCAATGAGTTGTGAACGAAAACAAGTGAACCGCGCAATCTCGAGCTTCTTTTAATGGAACATTCTGTATATCTTTTAATTTCGAACCGAAAAGTGTAACATCCTGGTTTGATGCATCGCACACTGCGAAGCCGTTGTGATTAGGAATTATTTGGTGTAATAACGGCTTTCCTCCTCCCACGGCTTTTGTTTTCATGCCCGTCGCTCTTTTGTTTTCGTGTCCCTCGCTCTTTTGTTTTTGCGTCCCTCGTTCTTTTGTTATTTTACTCGTCACTCATTTGTTTTCGTATCCGTCGCTCTATTATTTTTGTACCCGTCATTCTCTTGTTTCTATATAAGACCCGACCGTCGTTTTTCGTGATGAAACAGCAATGATCAAGTCTGAATTCACAATTAATAAAATCGCCTTTTTTTCCGCACCCCTCCCCCCCAAAAAAGCACAAGTAGCCTCTGTCAAAAATCAGGCCTGATTTTTTTCTTCTAGAATTGTAAACGAGAGAACAAGTGAACTGCGCAATCTCGAGCTTCTTTTAATGCAACAGACTGTATATCTTTTAATCGCGCACTGCGAAGCCGATGTGATTGACTTAGGAATTATTTGGTTGGTGTAAGAACGGCTTTCCTCCTCTCCCGTCATTCTTCTATTTTCATATCCGAAGTCCTTTTGTTTTTGTACCCGTCACTTTTTTGTTTTTAATCTCGTTGCTCTTTTGCTTTTGTATCCGTCACTCTTTTGTGTTGCTTCCCTATCGCTCTTTTTTCTTCGCATCCGTCGCTCTTTTGTTTTTGTACCTGTCACTCTTTTTTCGTGTCCGTAGCTGTTTTGTTCCTATGTTGGAGATGACCGTCGGTTTTTCGTGACGAAACAAAAGTGAGCAATTCTGAATTCACAGTTAATTAAATCGACGTTTCTACCTCCCCCCTCCCCACTAAAAAGAAATAGTTTTCTCAAAAATTTAAGCCTCAATTGTTTTTTGTATTCAAATTAAAAGAACGCAACATCTTTCAGCCAATTGAAAAAAAAACTCGATTTTCAGCATTCTGTAAAAAGTTAAAGAGATTTGTTTAGTTAATTACTCAGCGCCATCTCTCGATAAAACCGCACCTCTGATGAATTTCCTTTTCTTTCTTTCCGAAATTGTGTTCCATTTCCCGGCAGAGCGCAAAAAAAACTCGATTCTCAGCATTCTGTACAAAGTAAAAGAGGAAATTTGTTTTGTTTATTGCTCAGCGCCATCTCCCGACAGAATAAATTTCCTTTTTTTCCGAAAACGAGTGCCATCTCTTGACAGATTGAAACAAAAATTCTATTTTCACATTTCTTTTGTAAGAAAGTAAGAGGAAAGTAGTTTTTGTTAAACACTCAACGCCATCCCTCGGCAGGACCGCATATCTAATGAGTTTTCTTTTTTTAGAGAAAATGAGATATAATAAGCTGATTTCCCTGCATTCGATCGATTGAAGAAAAAAATTCTTGATTTTTGCGATTCTCTGTAAAAGAGCAGGAAGTAAGTCTCTTCTTCTTAATTCAGCGCCACCTTTCGTTAGAACCGATTATTAAATAATTTTTTTTTATCCTTTTTCCGGATTCGAAATGTTAACGTTCTTCCAATCAATCGCCCGAGGAAAATTCTCAATGGTTATGATTCTCAACAAAACAATTGATGTTTTTCTTTATAATTCAGCGCTATCTCTTGGCAGATTAGAAAGAAATAATTTCTCGATTGTGATTGTTTGTTTTTCTTCTGAATGTTTCGCTTTTGGTATTTAGGGTTTGTTTTTTTTTTTACTTTGCGAAGAAAATTACTACGATTAGAAATAATTAAAATAAAAAAAAATATTATTTTTTAGTTAATGAACTCGTTTCGCAAAAACTTACGCACTTTGCGTAGGCATATACAGCGTGATACTAATCTCGTGTCATTTCTTAAACTAGGATTCGAGAAAATCGAAACAAAAACAAAACACGTTCGGTTTTTTTTTTCTGTCCTTAAAATACCTACCCTTTAACAACGCAAACATAATACGCAATGCTATTGGTCACTTTTTGACATATTTAAAAACATCGATCGCATTTTGTTATACCTGTTTCCACGATTTTACGCCACAAACCGATCGCCTTTTCATGTTATTATTTTTTATTTTAAAGATTTTTATTTTATTTGCCACTTTTTGTATAATACATACAGGAAAGGATTTGTTTCGATTTCTTTTGTTTTATTTGTTTTCTGGGCTTGGCATTTGTACAAACTTTAACTGTCTTTATTTACCATTTGTTTTTCCTTAGACGGTTCGATTAATATTCTTAATTATTTATACTTCTTCGTCTCACTTGACACTCATAATTAATAACTTAAGTTTGGTAACACCCTATAGTTATATTTTTTACAGGTATTTATTTTTCTCAATGCTTGCCATTTGTTTTACTTCATTAGGGCACGAAATAATCGAGTGTCTTTTGTTTTTCTTTTATTTTCGATTGTAATTAATTATGCACGTTCGCTCTATATATGACTTACTTCTATCAATTATTTCTACTTGCCATTTGTTTCGCTTCAAAAGGGCCCGTAATGTTATTAGTGGGACGCCTTTTATTTGTTTATTATCTCCGATCCTAATTAATGAATCAGATTCGATAACGCCCTGTATATGACTCAGTTCAAATTTTTGCTTCATAAGAGCGACGGTTTTTTATTTTGTTTTATTATTTCCGATCATGTTCGGTAACACCTTTTTTTATATAAACCATTTGTTTTGCTTCACAAGGGCGCAGTCATTATTATTAGTCGATCGTCTTTTATTTATTTATAATTTCCGATTGTAATTAATGACTCCAGTCCGGTAACGCGCTGTATAAGACTTGCTTAAGTTGTTAGCCTGATTTTACGTGAAAACTGGATCACCACTACTTTTTCCACAGACTGAAAGAAACGAAACTCCGGCCCTTACAGACGAACTTTCCGGTAAATCCCCGGTGGTTTGCGAGTGAAATAGTGGCGCACAAAAAAACAAGAATCAAGTCGTCTGTAAACAACGGCGATTGTTACACGGGCGTTCTTTTGTTTCCACCTGCTATTCAGCCGAGCACTATTATTATTATTATCAACGGCGGCATCTCGTAGTTTCCCATTTCCCTCAGCGCTATTGCTCATTTCCGCGACGGATATTGGAATCCGTGTTTCCCCCTCAGATGTCATTTGTTTTTCGATTGCTTTTTTAAGTTTTAATTACGCAGATCCTGATTGGAGGGGGTTTGGCTGAATGAAACAAGTGAATACAGCACGCAGAATTTTCCATTTAGTGAAAATGAAAGAATTAGAAATTGCGTGCATTTTAATTACGTCGGAAAAGTGCGAGCCAAGAAATGTTAGTCATAAAAAAAATGCAAATACACAACGTTATGATGAAACGCGGTAAACGTTGCCTCGCCTTTACATTGCGTTGTTAGGCTGTGGCTCGTAGGCTCGTTAATTTTTAACGGGCTAGCCATCACGTAATGGGCCAAAATTGCACCCAGAAGGGGGTGGCGCGCTATATCCCGGGGGAGCTTAATAAGTTTCCAAGAAAATTCCGGCGTTATTTCACGCATTTCATAATTTCCTGAAGTGATGGTTGGATTGATAATAAAATGTAATCATCGTTTAGGTCATAAAAAATTTATAAATCGAGAAATTTTAATTTCGTTTCAATTGCCTTAACAATCGAGAAATTGTTTTTTTTTATCTGCCGGGAGATGGCGCTGAGAAAAACCTTAACTCTCAATTGTTTTGTTCACTATTGAGAATTTTCCTCAACCGATTTAATGGAAGAACGTCAACATTTCGATTTTCGAGAAGAAGGTTAAAAAATTCGGCCGCGGAAGCCTTCAAGTTAAATCATATACAAGGTGTTACCGAACATGATCGGAAATAATAACAAAATAAGAAACCGTCGCTCTTATGAAGCAAAAATTTAAAGTAAGTAATATACAGGGCGTTATCGAATTTGATTCATTAATTACAGTCGGAGATAATAAAAAAAATAAATAAAATTGGACTAATATAATATTACGAATCCTAAGAAGGCAAAACAAATGGCAGGTAAAAACTGTTTAGATTAAAAAGAAGTGTAAAGTAAAACATATACGGGGCGTTACCGAACATGAGTCATTGATTACAATCGAAAATAATAAACCAATAAAAGACGTCCCACTAATAATAATATGGACCCTTTTTAAAGCGAAACAAATGGCATGTAAAAATAATTCATCGAAGTAAGTCACATGCAGAGCGAATGTGCATAATTAATTACAATCGAAAATAAAAGAAAAACAAAAGACACTCGATTGTTGCACGCCCTAGTGAAGTAAAACAAATGACAAGCATTGAGAAAAATAAATAAAATTATAACTATAGGTTGTTACCAAACTTAAGTTATTAATTATGACTGTGAAGTGAGACGAAGAAGTTATATTTTCTTCATCAAATTCAAACAACCGAGAAACAAAAGACGATCAACAATGAACAAAGAATTTGTAGATTTTTTATTAATTTAGCAAAAGTAAAACAAAAGACAGCCAAATTAAAACAGAAAAACAAAAAACGATCAACAATTGACTTAATAACGACAAAGAAAAAACATTCTTTCGTCGAAATTAAAACAAAAGAAGGACAAAGAATTTTTCGCCATTTTCTTCTTCATCGAATTAAAGCAACAGAAAAACAAAAGAATGATCAACAATTTATGTGCATCTATAAATTATCGATTTTTGATTACTTCATCGAAACCCAAACAAACGGCTGCCAATTTGAAACGAAAACAAAAGACCATCGTAAGTTTATACAAGAGAAAAGAATACAATATTCCTTCCTTTGTCAAAATTATGGAACAAAAGAAGAGCAACGAATTGTAACTACTTTCCTCATCAAATTAAAACAAAAGGCGATCAACGATTTTTATGGATTTATAAATAATCGATTTTTATTACTTCATCAAGAGAAAAACAAAAGGCAACCAAATTAAAACAAGAACAAAACACCATCAAAAATTCATTCATAAAAAAAAAACAAAAACAATGCTCATGCCTTCGTCAAAATTAGAACAGATGAAGAGCAATGAATTGTGACTATTTTCTTCATCAAACTAAAACAACAGAGAAACAAAAGACGATCGACGATTAATATATTAAAAAGAACAATTATTATTCCCTTTGCGAACGCAAAACAAAAAATGGGCAGCGAATTCCGATGTTTTCTTTATTAAAGGAAAACAAAAACTAAAAAGCAATCGAAATAAAACGCAAACAAAAGACGTTCGAATTTTATTTTTATTTTTCATCGAAGAAGGAAAACAAAAGACAACCAAATTAAAGCAAAAACAAAAGATTATCAATCAAAAGAGAACGATGTTCATTTCTTTTACGTATGCAAAACAAAAGGCGAGCAACGAATTACGAAGTTCTCTTCATTAAGGAAGAAACGAACGTTTACAAATTAAATTATCGATTTTGATTACTCCATCGAAAGCGAAACAAAAAGCAAACAAATTAAAACAAAAAACAAAAGACCACCGAAATTTTATTCTAGAAAAAACAAAAAAAACAATGTTGTTCATTCCTTCGTCAAAATATGGAACAAAAGAAGAGCAACGAATTGTGGCTATTTTCTTCATCAAACTAAAACAACGAAAAAACAAAAGACAATCAACAATAATTTATATATTAAAAAAAAAATAATTGTTTTTCCCTTTGCGAACGCAAATCAAAAAAATGGGAAACGAATTCCGATGGTTTTTTCATTAAAGGAAAACAAACAAAAAGCAATGGAAATAAAATCGAAAAACAAAAGACGATCGAATTTCGATTTTTTTGTTATTTTTCATCGAAGAAGAAAAACAAAAGACAATCAAATTAAAACAAGGACAAAAGACAATCAATAATTTACATTTTGTTTTTCTTTTTTTACGAAAAACGAAATTCGATCGTCTTTTGTTTTTTTTTTGTTTTATTTTATTTTATTTTTTTTTTAAAGAAGATAACATCCAAATTTAATGTTTAAGGGTTACCAGCAGAGCTTCTATCAATATGTCCCAGAAAACCGGTCATAGATGGAGCCTTGAGAGTAGGCCTTGGCTTTCATTTTGTTCGTCTACACCAGTTTAGTAGTGTAGACATTACATGGTTTGCTTTTGCCTCCATTTACACCCTGGATTCCCCCTCGATTACTAGAAGGAGATCATCCTCATATGCAACCGGTGCCGTGAGGTTTTCGTTTTGCTTGAGGGTCATCGGCAGAGTATGCATCAAGAAAACCGGACCACAGATGGAGCCCTGCGGGCAGGCCTTGGTTGAATGTCGAATCCTTTTCATCAGGACAACAAAGGGTCCTGGCAGTAGTTCCTGAGCAATCTATAAAGTTATTCGGGGGCACTGCTGGTACTGTCTAAAATCCTTGAATAATGCCAGCCACCAGATATGTCCATAAAGATTGGTGTTCTGTAGGCCTTCCCTTCCGGAAGCCATATTGGTCTTGTTCGATTCCTGCTAGTTTTCTGTACTAAAGGAGTCTATCTCATACCAGTCTTTCGAGTATCTTCCCCATTGTGTTGAAGAGATAGATGGGACGGTAGGATTTTGGCTCAGAGGGGACTTTGTCATCCCCTTTATTTAAATTATAAGTTTTCCGGGAACCTACCAGTAATCAGACACGTGTTACGGGTCGTTCTTAGTTCTGGAATGAGGTCCTGCAGTAATACTTGTAGTTCCTCCGATTTGATGCAATCTGGTCCAGATACCTTGTTCCTCCTCCTCCTCTGGGAACATAGCCACTTGGTCGACAGGACTGTATTTGGGACAAGTCTGTGTTGCTCGTCTGTTTCGTTGTCTAGATCTAGAGAGTCCGCAGGTAAGAGAGTCTTCAACAGTATGACAGCCAATCCTTGGTTAAAGGGCGGGGGGGGGGGGGGACATGCTAAATAAGCGCTTCCAATACCGTGAGTGCGTCTATAAATTTTCAGGTTGCAAGGCGCGTACGCGATTTAACGTCGCCGCTTTCGAATAAATCGCCGAAAGTAAAGTTTCACGGCGTCGTAAATAAGTGCGAAACGCTGATGCGGTCTATTTCGAGGGTGGAGGCCATAAGTCGCTTTTACGAGCCCCCCCCCCCCGAAAATTTTTCCAGGCGATTTAAACTGCACTCCCATATTCGTATCGCTTCGGCTTAAGCAGCGTTTTCATTAAATCGAGTGGATTTTGGGGAATTACCCGCATAACTCCGGTGGTGCTCGCTTAGCCCATCTGCATTATGATGCCGTTGATCTCTATCACAGAAAGTGACATTTTTTTAAGATCGTTGTTAAGTTGCAACTGCTATCACTGTTGCGAATGTTTAAAAAAATTATAAAAATTTAAAAGCGGCGTCCTAAGTACTAGTTTGTTGGAATTTGCATAGAGGACGCTATTAGTAAATGATTTGATTAGATATTGGTCGCATTCAGAATACGTAACAGTTACGGAACAGTTGTGAAAACGTTCCTGTATTGTACCGCTCCTTTGTAACATGTTGTAGAGCGGTCGCCATTTTTGGTAGCTGATTTCATTTCCGCTACATTTAGTGAGCAGCTCCGAAGTTATGTTATGTGCGAATCATGTCGCTTAATACTTATATTATTAACGACGAAGGACTGTTAGTTCAAGTTACAGAAGGTGAGCCACCATATATTGTTTTAATATATTATGTTACTGACTACACGTCCCGTTTTCACCAGGATAGCCCGAAATTTTTTGCATGTATTTATAGTCCCAGTTTTTTACAAATATTCCAAGTTTGCCCCTATTTTTTGAAACTGCTTAATGAATATTTGTTAATTTAACCGTATTTCTATTTTTAAAAATAAAAAAACTAGCAAATCAAATTGAACACCCCAAAATCTAAGGCAAACATTATGTTTAAACAATATTACTTTCGTCCCGTTTTTGCCCAAAAGAATTATGATTAGTTTAGTAATATACGTATATTATATTTCAGAAAAACAACTGTGCAGTAAGAAACCCTTTTCATGGGATACAAAATCAACAAAATTACTAATTGATTTATATTCTAACTTGAAAGAGGAATTTCGAAATCCAAAAAAGAAAAAGAAACAATTGTGGAGTAACATAAAGGACGATTTTTTAAAATATGGATACAACACTGATGAAGAAGCTCTAGATCGAAAATGGAGGAATTTAAAAAAAACATTTACAAATGTAAAAGATAACATAAGAAGTACTGGAAAAGGAAGGATATATTGGGAACACTATGATGCTTTTAATAACATCTACAGTGATGACAAAACTGTTAATCTACCAAGAGTTTTTTCTTCGTCAGCATCCTTACCCACCAATCCTACAGAATTTTCTGTTAATGTAACAACTGATAATGTGAATCCAGCAGAAAATATTTTGACTCCACTTACAAATGCAACAATTTCTTCGTCCAATGGAAATATTTCGTCAATGTCTGCAAGTACGCCAAGGTCCTTACCAAAAAATATTTTGACTCGACTTACAAATAATGGATCTTCTACTTCAAGTGGGAATTCTTCTTGCTCAAAGCCTGCAAGTACGCCAAGATGTAAAAGTGGAGCTTACTATTTACGAAAGCGTTTAGCAGACATAGAAGAGCGACGTGTAGAAGAAATTAAGATGTTACGACTAGCAATTGAACGTGGCAACAAAATACAAGAAGAAAGGACTGCAGTGTTGAAAGAATTTTTAGATAAAAACAATAAATAAATGAATTGTATTTCATATATTTTTATAAATTTAATATAACATTTGAGCAATTGTATCTCTTTTTTCCATGCCTTCAATATTATGTTCATTATAATCTGGAACAGGAACTTCTGCTACTTCTCCACCTTGGTAATTTTCATCTTCATGTTCATTAAATACAATTAAATTATGCAATACACATGCAGCAGCAATAATTTCTGAACCAAATTCTGGATTTCCTATATCTAAATATTTTAATCGCCTAAATTTGCCCTTTAATCGTCCAAATGCTCTTTCAATTACAGAACGTATGCTACAGAATTTTGTATTATAATTTAATTGAATGTTGTTCAGATGACCGTTATCTCTAAATGGTGTCATGACATTAATCATAGTTGGGTAAGCCGAGTCTCCTAATATATGGTAATCCCTAGGGATTAATGGATTTTCAATAAACACAATTTTATCATAAATGTCACTTTGTCTAAACACCCTAGCATCGTGAATTCTGCCTGGCATTCCAACAAATATATTAATAAAAGCCATACGATGATCACATATACCTAAAATAAATGTTGCTAATAATTTGTTTCCCAAATTACTGAATTTTCAAATTACCCTGCAATATAATCGAATGAAAGTCTTTCCTATTGTAGTAGTCATGAGCATTATGGGGTGGTTGTTTAATTGGAATATGACAGCCGTCAATAGCTCCAATAACACCAGGAAACCCTTCGGATCGTTCTTGAAATACCTACAAACACAATAGAATAACATTTATTTCTACATTTTTATAGTTTGTTTCTTTTTACTTACGTTAATTGCTTCCTGATAATTTTCAGGCCATTTAATTAGCTGTGGCATTAAATCAACTAAAGATCCAACAATCTCTTTAAAATATTTGTGTGCTGAACTTCTGGCCAATCCAAATCGATCACCGGCTGCCAGAAATGATTCTGGTTTGGCAAGTACCCAAATAGTAAACAGAACTTTTTTTTCAAATGGTATAAAATCATGATGAACTCTTCTAATATTTGCTAAGGTTTGCAATAATATCTGTAAATAAAAGAATAAGAAAATTATACCTTGTATTAGGTTTTCAAAACATCTCACCTCAAAAGTTTCCCTTTTCATGCGAAAATGTTCTACAAATAAATTTCCTTCATAGCGTGGAATAGTGTTCTCATAAAAGTACTGATTACGGGGCACTATATTGCGTTGTCTATTATCCTCCACAAAAATTTGTAACGGCTCGGCTAATTCTAATGCAATTTGTTCTACATGATTTAAATTTAAATCGTTTTCAAACAAATCATTTAAAAAAATTGCATTATCCATTTTTTCAAGTACCCAATCTGAAATTTTGAGATAGTAGTCTCTTACTTCAAGGGCCGATTTATTCACTTTCAATTCACTTCTTCTGATTTATTGTCATAGTAACAATTGTACAAATAATTGTTACTATGGGAATAAACTGAAGGTTAAAGTTACTTGACAGTGAATAAACAAGGCCTGAACAAAACTACACTGACAAGTAGAAACCTTCTATCTTGTAGAAACCGCTCCTAAAAGAGCTAAACAAGAAACGTAGCAAACGTTGAGGGAACGTATCGGTAGCGTATCGCTTTCTGCTACGTTATCTGAATGCGACCATTAATTTGGTTTCCAACTTTTTCTAGTATGTTAAATAAAACTCTTCTAGATGGCGTCGTGTTGTTTCAAGTCTTCAAGTTAAGAAAGAATGCGAATTAAAAAATGAACACCAAGCAACTACATGGCTTCGTTATGTGACATTTATGTTATTACTTAAGCCTACTACAGATGGCGCCACTGTAATATTCATTTTTCTTAAGGCAACTGAAAATAAATGAAGGAAAGCAAAGATAAATATTTCATTTTCTTTAATCTTTATATGTATTTATATTTATTATGTTTGATTTTTTCTTCGTTTGCTTTTCATTTTGCATTTATTTATTTGTCTTTAAATATTTTCTTCATTGTTTTCAAATCTTTTTTTTGTATTATTATTATTATCTCTCTCTCTCTCTCTCCCCCTCTCTCTCCCCCCTCTCCCTCTCCCTCTCCCTCTCCCTCTTCGTCTTCCTCTTCCTCTTCCTCTTCCTCTCTCCCTCTCTCTCTATAGAAGTAAAAAAAAAATGTAGGTACAGTAGCCGCAGCAATTGAAACAATAGAAAGTTGATGTTGTCAAAGTTGATTCCGGTTTATCACCTCCCCTCCCTAGCATTGACGAAAATTTCGGAGAAAACTAAAAAAAATTGTTACGTCATGAAAACAAACCACTTCGCTTTTAAGTAAGTAAAGAACACACATACACAATAACAAATGATTTGATTAGTTATTAATTTGGTTTTCATCTTTTTCTAGTATGTTATACCGAAAATAACAAAAATTCCGAGAAGATAGAGCGAGAAACTGTTGCGTCATAAAATCCGTCAAACTACGCTTCGCTTTTTAAAAAGAAATTTAGATTTTTTTTATTTCGCTTATTCCCAGCATGCGGCTAAGAACTTTCTTATTGCCTTTAAACGCCTTTGTTTTTGTTTTTTACAACCCTTTGGTGTTTCACTCATTTTTAACTCTCCTTCTCCCCCCTCCACTCTCTCAACCTCTCAAGAAGCAAAAGAAAATGTACTTGCTGTTTAGCTAGTCAGGTTTTCAATTGTTTTTTTTTTAATTTTAAATCTTCTGCATATTTATTTTTATCGCTTCGTTTGTTTTTAAATCAATTGTTTCTTCATTTATTTATTTTTTTATTTCCCGTTTATTCACAGTATGCGACTAAGAGTTTTTTTTTATTGCCTTTAAAAGTTTTTGTTTTCTTTTTTTTTTTTACATTCCTTTTGCTGCTTTACTCGTTTTTAACCCTCCCCGTCCCATTTTTCTCTCAAAAAATAAAAACATATAGTAGCATTATGTTCAGGTTTTCAACTGTTTTTTTTAATCTTTAATTCTTTTTCATTTTTAAGTTAATTGTTTCTTCATTTATACGTTTTTTTTTTATTTCGCTTGTTTATTCACAGTATGCGATTAAGAACTTTGTTATTGTTCTTTTACATTCCTTTGCTGTTTTACTTGTTTTTAATTCTCCTTCACTTCCCCCCTTCCCCCTCTACCTCAAGAAGTAAAAGAAAATGTACTCGCCGTTTACCTACTCAGGTTTTCAATTGTTTTTTTTTTTTTATTTTAAATCTTTGAATATTTATTTTTCTTGCTTCATTTGCTTCAATCAATCGTTTCTTCATTTATTTTTTTTGTTCCGCGTTTATTCACAGAATGTGACTAAGTAAGGACTTTTATCTTTTTACAATTACTTGCTCTTTTACTAGTTTTTAACTTTTCTTTTTTTTTTATTTGCATTATTATTTTGCTTTTCGTTTTGCTTGTTTCATTTTCTCCTAATTGAAATTGTTGTTAATCAATTGTCTATTATATTTTTTCCTTTTCCTTTTTTACTTTTTTGTTTCAGCGTTTACATTTGAAATTCGACAACTGTTTTGATTGTCTACATTTGATATTGTTAACCAATACTTTTTTTTTCATAATTTTTTCCTTTCTTTAATACTACTTTTTCGCGTCTAATTTCTTCGTTTTCGTTTTAAATTTTTTGTTTCAGTTTTTAATTTTTTGTCACTGTACTTGAATTTATTCAAATGTATTTCTTTAAAACTTATTCCCTTTCTTTAATTTTTCTTTTGTTCTTAATTTTTTTTATTTACGTTTCTTTATAATAAACACTATTAATAAATGGACGTATTCGTACATAGTACATCTGCAAGAAATTTAAAAAAATATATGAAAAAACAAATGCCGAGCGAGAAGTCTTTTGCACTAAAATTAAAAATTTTGCAAAAAAAAACATGAAATAAGCAAATTATGAACTTTACTTCCACTCTATACAGGGTGACTGACAATTGTTCCGCTAAAGAAAAACCACGGTTAGAAGCGATGTCGGAGAGTATGGAAAAAATGTTTAAAAAAGTCTTACTACTTGACTTTTCGACAAATAATTAATCGCAAAACGACGATGCGCCTCTAGTTACGAAAGCAGATGAACGAAATAAATGTTCCTATAAAAGTTTTATGGTAGGCACGGCGGCGTAGGATCGATCATGAACTTGATCCTTGAGTAGAATTTCACGTCAATTCCGTTTTTAGGTCACCGACCGACGAATTACAAAATATTTATTTGACAAACACTATGTTTGTATAAGAATTTATTTTTATCACTTTCGGTTTTAGATCACGTGACTTTTAAATATATAAAAAAAATTGACGAGAATTTGAATGTACACAAATTTTGAAAGATACGAATCCACCGCCATCTATCGCTTTTTCACATAAAGTTCTACCACCACTACATATTTTCATCTGGCAACACTGCACATAAACAGAGAACAAACAATACATAGCGTACATCGTGCACCCTTGGACGTTACGGGCCGTGCACTAACCCACGCGATCACCAGATTTAAATCATTGCGATTTTTTTGTGGGTGAAACAGCTAGTACATTCCGCTCTAGTAAATAATATCCACAATAATTAACGTGTACGTATACGGTATATCATAATCTCACTTTTCTTATTGGCGGAAATGTCATAAACAGAGGACAAACAATACATAGCGTACATCGTGCACCCTTGGACGTTACGGGCCGTGCACTAACCCACGCGATCACTAGATTTAAATCATTGCGATTTTTTGTGGGTGAAGCAGCTAGTACATTCCGCTCTAGTGAATAATATCCACAAGAATTAACGTGTACGTATACGGTATATCATAACCTCACTTTTCTTATTGGCGGAAATGTCATAAACAGAGGACAAACACACAGCGTACATCGTGCATCCTTGGACGTTAAAGGCCGTGCACTGACCCATGCGATCATCAAATTTAAATCATTGGGTTTTTTTTGGTGGGCGAAGCAGCTAGTACATTACGCTCATTGCGATTTTTTTGTGAGTGAAACAGCAAGTACATTCCGCTCTAGTGAATAATATCCACAAGAATTAACGTGTACGTATACGGTATATCACAACCTCACTTTTCTTATTGGTGGAAATGTCATAAATACACAGCGAACATCGTGCACCCTTGGACGTTACGGGATGTGCAGTGACCCACGCGATCACCAGATTTAAAACATTGCGATTTTTTTGTGGGTGAAGCATCTGGTGCATTCCGCTCTAGTAAATAATTAGAATTAACGTGTACGTATACGGTATATCATAACCTCACTTTTTTTATTGGTGGAAATGTCATAAAGTTCTAAAAATAGTACCCACTGAGAGTATCTTCATCTCGTGTTATTACCTGAGGTTAAAAGAAGATGCCAATATAGTGAGTGCAACCGGTGCATATCATATACGGTATATCATAACCTCACTTTTCTTATTGGTGGAAATGTCATAAAGTTCAAGAAATAGTTTCATTAATAAACGTCATTCAAAATTTAAAATAAAATCACAGTAACTACGTTATTTGATTTTTTTACCATTTTCTTATTTCTCTTAATCCTCTTCATTTCTGTTTTTAAATTCTTGGCATCATTTTTTAATTTTTTGATTTCGTTTTTAATTTTTTAATTTTTAATTTTTTTTGTTTTAGTATTTCATATTTTTAAGCAATTTTTAATGTACTTTCTTTCCGTCATTTCTTGTTTCGTTTTTTTCTAAATTTGCTGCCTTCGTATTTCCTATTGTTAATCGATTGTCTTTTTTTTAAATGTTTTCATTTTGTTTTCCTTTTAATTTTTTTACTTTTCTTTATTTCCACTTTTAGTTTGTTATTTTTAACATCTTTCGATTTGAGTTCGTCTCATCTTTTTTAATTTTTCTTTTAACTCTCAAAATGTACTCCTATTTAATTTTTAATTTCCAAATTTGTATTTTTCTCTTGTTTTTCCCTGTGATTAATCGTGCGCCTGATTTATTCATGGCGTTTTAAGTTCTGTTTGCTTTTTCTTTCTTTCTCGTTCAAATAATGCGACGTGAACGAAGCACACGTCGGGGTAATTTTTCATTAGCGCAGCACTTCAATTTCCTACGATTAAACAAACAGGGCACAGTTAGCAGAGCAAACTGAAAATCTGAGTGTACAAATTTACTGAAAATCGTGCAAGGGCCGCGCCTGCGTCCTGCCCTGCACGCAGCATATCGAACGAGTCTTCTGCAGTACGAGTGCGAACGCGGCGGTGTAAGTACGGTTGCCTATCACGACAGAGGGGGCGTTACGACAATGTGCTCGACAATGCATAGCTCTGTCCTCGTCGCACTCATGATCGCGCCATATAACCATCCTTCTTAGAACGTACCCCTGTGCCAAAATTAAAATCCATTCATCGTCGGATACGTTTTTCGCAATAATTTTTACCTTCGATCCGTTTTTTTTGCTGCGTAGTGTACTTTTGAGGTGAATTTTATCTTTGGTGGTGCGCGTCTGTTACACAAGAAAAAGGTACGTCTTGTTTTTTTTTTGGGGGAAAATTGGGAAAATTCGATTGGTGGTGGTGAATGGATTGCAGCGTCGATCGTGTGATTTAAGGGCGAGTGAAGTATGGGCGAAAGTATTTTGAAAATTTTGGAAAATGACATGGTTTTTAGGAAGAAAAATTAAAATAACCTGCAAAATTCAAAGGGATAAAAAAAGTACGTGTTTTCCAATAATCGTAACATAAGTGATTTTGGATAAATAAATGAAAATTTAAATCAAAAAAGACACATATGGAATGAGAGAAATCCAGTTGAAAGAATACTTTTTTTGGAAAATGATTTTGGGGGGAAGAATTATTAAATAAGCCATAATTTATTATAATAAAAAAAATTAAGACAAAGAAAAAAGTAATTATAATAAATTTTAATTTTTTAGCCGCGATTTGGTTTGTAATTAAAAAAAAAATCCATTCATATACAGCGTGTTCAACTAATAAGAAGCTAACGTTTCGTTTGTATTTTGGAAAAAAAAGCAACCTCGACTTCAAATGATAGTCAAATAATCTTCAAAATTTGTTTCTAGTTTCGAAAACAAAAGAGTGAAAGGGGGAGGAGAGGTCGTAATTCCTTGTTCACGTCAGCCAATTACGAATTACGTTCGATTTCTCATGCGACGCGCCAAAACAAATGAGTTTTAGGCAGGGATATTCTATCTACCGAGTTAACTAGACCTAACCACATTGAATCGCAGACGAGTTTCAGTTTGTACCATCTGGTAACGCTGAACAATGACGTCAGAGTCATAACCTCATTCTGTCAAAACTAAACCTAACCTCTTCAGACCAAAGTTTAAAGCAAAACAAAAAAAGAGTGGTAATGCCAATAATAAAACAATTGCCGAAGAAGTTCAATTTCTGTCAAACAATAACGTTAGATTCATAACCTCAATAAGCGCAACAAGAAAACAATCGACAAATGAACGGTATTCTAGAATAACAAAAGTGAAACGCGGTCCATAACTACAATTAAAAAAAAAAAACAAACAAAACGCTGTTGGCCATTAAAAGACAAAACAAAAGAAAATTAAAAGCAAACGAAAATGAAAAAGGAAATCATAACGAGATGAAAATAAATTAAGAAACGCAAGTAGCAAATAATAAACTAAAAAGAAACGAAATTTAAAGGAAATAAATGAAAACAATGAATAGATATGACAATGACACCGAATCATAACCTCAATAAATAGACAAACGTTAAATAAGCAGAAAGAAAGCGATGTCAAAAACAATCGAAACGAATTAATACATGTCTACAGGCGAAGTTAAAATAAAAGACGATTGAGAAAAGGACGGATATAAAAAAGAATAGTTGAGATTGAGGTTATGTGAGATGGACAAATGACAAAATTGAAAAAACAAAAGACCGTTGACTTAAAAAAAAAACGAATATCCAACGGAAATTAAAAAAGAAATCGGAACGAGAGCGACAATAGAAAGAAAATACATTACAAAAGGCAAGTGGCAAAAATGATAATAAAGTGACAAGGAGTTGGTATGACAATGGCGTCGAATCATAACCTCAATAAATTGACAATCGTTAAATAAACCAATAAGACGATATGACAGTGGTCTCGAATCATAACCTCAATAAATAGACGATCGTTAAATAAGCGATATTCTAAAATGACAAAACTTAAATGCGATCCATAGCTGCAAAATTGAAAAAAAAAAAACAAAAGACTGTCGATTATTAAAAGACAAAATAATGACGTCAGAATCATAACCTCAATAACCTCGCAAAAACAATCGACAAGCGAAAACAAACTCGACTTAGAAGAACAGACAGAAAAGCAATGGAAAAATCAAAAACAAAAAAAATTTAAATAAATGAATGAAGTTAAAACAAAAGACGATTGAGATAATGACAGAAACAAAAAAAAATAGACGAGATTGAGGTTATGTGAGATAGACAAATGAACGGTAACCTAACACGACAAAATTGAAAAAACAAAAGACTGTTGACTATTAAACAATGAATAGCCAATGAAAATGGCAAAAAGAAATCAGAACAAGAGGGACGATAGAGAGAAAATAAATTACGAAAGGTAAGTGGCAAATTAAAAGAAATAAATGAAAACAAGGAGTTGGTATGACAACAGAGTTGCCAACTTTGTCAAACGTATTGTTGCCAATATTTCAGAATGAAATCGCCCAATGCGTATATTTCATATGGAAGATAATCGCCCACGTTGGCAACCCTGTATGACAATGACATCAAATCTTAACCTCAATAAACTGACAATTGTTAAATAAAATAATGAGTAGATATGACAGTTACATCGAATCATAACCTCAATAAATAGACAATCGTTAAATAAGCGGTATTCTAAAAAGTTAAATGCGATCCGTAGCTGCAAAATTGAAAGAAAAAAAAACAAAAGACTGTCGATTATTAAAAGACAAAATAATTACGTCAGAATTATAATCTCAATAACCTCGACAAATAAAAACAATCGACAAGCGAAAACGAACTCGACTTAGAACAGCATAAAGAAAGCAATGGAAAAATCAAAAACAAAAGAAAAATTAAAACAAATTAATGAAGTTAAAACAAAAGACGATTGAGACAATGACGGAAATAAAAAAAAATAGACGAGATTTATGTGAGATAGACAAATGAACGGTATTCTAACATGACAAAATTGAAAAAAAAACAAAAGACTGTTGACTATTAAAAAAATGAATAGGCAACGAAAATGCCAAAAGGTGACGATGACATCGAATCTTAACCTCAATAAATTGACAATTGTTAAATAAAGCAATAAGTAGATATGACAGTGACATCGTATCATAACCTCAATAAAAAGACAATCGTTAAGTAAGCGGTATTCTAAAATGACAAAAGTTAAATGCGATCCGTAGGTGCAAAATTGAAAAGAAAACAAGAGACTATCGATTATTAAAAGACAAAACAATGACATTGTCAGAATCATAACCTCAATAACCTCGACAAATAAAAACAATCGACAAGTGAAAACGAACTCGACTTAGAAGAGCATAAAAAAAGCAATAGAAAAATCAAAAACAAAAAAAAAATTGAAACAAATTAATGAAGTTAAAACAAAAGACGATTGAGACAATGACGGAAATTAAAAAAAAATAGACGAGATTGAGGTTAGGTGACACAGACAAATGAAAGGCATTCTTAAATGACAGAATTGAAAAAAAAACAAAAGACTGTTGACTATTAAAAAATGAATAGCCAATGAAAATGAAAGAAGAAATCAGAACGAGAGGGACGATAGAGAGAAAATAAATTACAAAAGGCATGTGGCAAATAATAAATGATAATAAAATGACAAAAAAAAACAAATTAAAAGAAATAAATGAAAACAAGGAGTTGATATTGCAACAACATCGAATCATAACCTCAATAAATTGACAATCGTTAAATCAGCGGAATTCTAAAGTGACAAAAGTTAAATGCGATTCGTAGCTGCAAAATTGGAAAGAAAACAAAAGGTTGTCGAGTATTAAAAGACAAAATAATGACGTCAGAATCATAACCTCACTAACCTCGACAAATAAAAACAATCGACAAGTGAAAAAAAAATCGACTTGGAAGAGCAGAAAGAAAAACGATAGAAAAATGAAAAACAAGAAAAAAAAATAAAAAACTTACTGACGAAGTTAAAACAAAAGACGATCGAGAAAACGACGAAAATAAAAATATAGACGAGATTGAGGTTAAATTGAAAAAAGAAAAAAAAAGACTGTCGACTATTAAAAGACAAAACAATGACGTCGTCAGAATCATAACCTCCAATAACTTAGACAAGAAACAAAAGACAAGTGAAAACAAACTCGACTTATTGTTAGAAGAGCAGAAAGAAGTAAGCAATGGAAAAATCAAAAACGAGAAAAAAATTGTAACAAATTTGTAGTACCCCACCTACTGGTGAAATTAAAACAAAAAACGATTGAAGAAACGAAGGAAACAAACAAGTAGACGAGATTGAGGTTATGTGAGACAGACAAATGAACGGTATTCTTAAGCGACAGAATTGAAAAAAAAAACAAAAGACTGTTGACTATTGAAAAAAGGAATAGCCAACGAAAATTAAAAAAAAATCGAAGGAGTAGAACGGCAAAGGGCAATTAATAAAAAGACAAAAAAGGAAAACAAAAAATAAATAAATAAAACAATGAATACATTTCAATTTCAACCAACGCCAACCGATGACATCAGAATCATAACCTCATTCTGTCTAATTGACCTAAACCTAACCACTTCAAACCAAACTATGACGTCAGAATTAACCACATCCTGTCAAATTGAATTAATTAAGATCCGAGATAGCAGTGTTGCCAACCTTTTGAGTCCGAAATTGCCTTCCCTTGCTTTGGCAACACTGGCTTTCACGAACAGATTTATATATTATTAGTGTTAATGTTCTCTGATAGATGGCACTGTTCATTTTTTGACTATTCCTGGCCTTTTTGAGACAGCAATTAAAGACATTACTTTATTTATTACCATTTTATTTTTGAATATTGTTTATTTTTGACAGAATGTCCTAATTTCCCCTAAAGTGGCTTAAAAATCCCTAAGAAAGGGAAATTATCCTAAAGTTGTCAATACTGGGTAAATGCGTGGTTAATCAAATCGAGGCGCTTTTTTTTCATAAATCAATCAATGTGCTTGAGGTGGTGATATGAGTAAAACGTTCAAAAACAAACAATCAGGATAAGACATGTCAATATTTTTGTTTTTTTTTGTGGCCACACCAATTGTGAAGTACTTTCTTTCTTGTTCAAACATCTTGTTCGCCAGTTGCAGCCGCATTGCCAATCAATAGCTAATAATGAAATCGGATTTGAGCTGCGCTCATTGATTACTGTGGCGCTTTAAAATAATTAACTAAACAAATGAAACAATTAAATATGTCGCTTGGCTAAAGCGCCAATTAAAACGGTTTATTACTAAGTCAAACAGTGCGGCGGCGCTGCGGTTAATTAAATGCGAATTCGGCGGTCCCATTATTGTTAACGTGGTCTGGTCGGTCACGTGGACCCTTCCAATCAATGGGGAAGACTTTTGGCGAACGATTTGCAGAAAAGCTATAATTTACTTTGATGCATAAATCATAAACGATGATTCAGCTGTTTCACGTAACGTATCGATAGAGCGATTGCATCTGTTGGGGGCTTGACATGTCGCATCCAGTCACTTACTTTTTAAAAGTCACGTTCACGGCATTTTTCTTCTATATTTAGCTCGGACTGGCACAGCGTTCTACTTTTACTTGTTTCAGCGAGAGTTCGTCGCTCGTCTTCACGTGCAGAGAAAACTCTATTACAACACAAGAAAAAAATAAACAAATAAATAAATGACATTGTGTTTATCATCATTCATCAATCGTCTACTTATCGATGGGATTTGGGACACCTTGTATCATGCGATTTTTTTTTTCAATTAATAAAATGTGAAATACAAAAAAGAATTTTCTTTACAGTAAAAAATTATTTAAAAACACAAAGAAAACATCTTAAGAAATATGTTTTAACAAAACACCATCAGTTTTTGAAAAACAAAAGAATGTTTATACGTACGCTCTTATTTGTATTTTTTATTATTAATCATTCATTCTCAGTTTTTTAGTTATCTTTTTGTTTTCAAAAACAAAAGACGGTCGTACAACTCAGATGTCCAAAGTTAGATCACACAAAAAGAAAAAACGACTGCAAATCAAAACACTGAAATTTGACGATGTTGAAAACAAAAGACAGTAGAAGTGAAACAAAAGACAGTAGAAGCGAAGCAAAAGACAGTAGAAGCGAAACAAAAGACGTTCAGCTCTTGAAAACCAAAGAATATTTACTTTGAAAAAAAAAACAAAAGACGATCAGATTTTAATTTCCAGGCTCTTCTTGTTTCATTTCAAAAACAAAAGACGATTAGCTCTAGAAAAATAAAAGAATTTCTACATTAAAGAAAAAACAAAAGGCGATCTGATTTTATTATTTTTTTTTTGTTTCTTTTGTTTTTTTAAAAAAAAAGACGATCAAAAACCGATGACGATAGAAGCGAAACAAAAGACGATCAGCTCTTGAAAAATTAAAAAAAACATCTACATTAAAAAAAAGAACAAAAGACGATTTAATTTTCATTTTTTTAGTTTTTTTTTTTGTTTTTAAAAAAGAAGATAAAGAGATGACGATAAAAACGAAATAAAAGGCGATTAGCTCTTGAAAAATAAAAGAATGTCTACATTAAAGAAAAAATAAAACAAAAAACGATCTGATTTTAATTTTTTTAGTTTTTTTTTCTTTTTAAAAAAAGACGATAAACAGGAAACAATGGAAGCGAAACACAAGACGATCAGCTCTTGAAAAAGCAACGAATGCCTACAATAAAGAAAAAACAAAAGAGGATCAGATTTTAATCTGATGCTTTTCTTTCTTTTAATTTATTTTTTATTCTGGGTTTTTTAGTTTTTTTTTTAAACAAAAGACGATAAAAGCGAAACAAAAGACGATCAAAAACGGATGACGATAAAAGCGAAACAAAAGACAATCAGCTCTTGAAAAGCTAAAGAACGTCTACACTTAAAAAAAAGACAAAAGACGATTTGAATTTAATCTTAATGCTCTTCTTTGTTTTAATTTATTTCATTCTGGGTTTTTATCTTTTTTTTTAATTTTAAAAACAAAAGACGTTAAACAGAAGACGATAGAAGCGAAACAAAAGACATCTGATTTTAATTTAAGGTTCTTTTGTTTTTAATTTGGCTTTCATTTTGGTTTTTTTTTTAGATTTTTTTATTATGTCAAAAACAAAAGACAGCAGAAGCGAAACAAAAGACGATCAGCTCTTGAAATACTAAAGAACGTATACACTTAAAAAAAAGACAAAAGACGATCTGATTTTAATCTTAATGCTCTTCTTTATTTTTAATTTAGCTTTCATTCTGGGTTTTTAGTTTCTTGTTTTATTTCAAAAACAAAAGACGATTACCTGTAGAAAAATAAAAGAAAGTCTACGTTAAAAAAAAGACGATAAACAGAAGCCGATAGATTCGAAACAAAGATGATTAGTTCTTGAAAAATAAAAGAACGTCTACATTAAACAAAAAAGTTTTTTTGTTTTTAAAAGAAAGACAATAAACAGAAGACGATACAAGTGAAACAAAAGACGATCAAAAACTGATGACGATAGAAGCGAAACAAAAGACGATCAGCTCTTGAAAAACAAAAGAATCTCTACACTGAAAAAAAAAACACAAAACAAAAGACGATCAGATTTTAATTTGAAGGCTCTTCTTTGTTTTTGATTTAGCTTTTGTTCTGGGTTTTTAGTTTTTTGTTTTATTTCAAAAACAAACAACAATTAGCTCTTGAAAAATAAAAGAATGTCTACATTAAAAAAAGAACAAAAGACGATCTGATTTTAATTTTTTTAGTTTTTTTTTGTTTTTAAAAAAAGGCGATAAACAGAAGACGATAGAAGCGAAACAAAAAAACACCAAAAATGTCTATATTGAAAAAAAAATAAAAGATGATCTGATTTTAATTTTTTTAGTTTTTTTTTTTGTTTTTAAGAAAAGACGATAAACAGAAGACGATAGAAGCGAAACAAAAGACGATTAGCTCTTGAAGAATGAAAGAACGTATACATTAAAAAAAAAACAAAAGAAGATCTGATTTTAATTTTTTAATTTTTTTTTGTTTTTAAAAAAGACGATAAACAGAAGAAGCGAAACAAAAGACGATCAGTTCTTGGAAAACGGAAAAACGTCTACAAAAGACAAAAGACGATCTAATTTTCATTTTAACGGTCTTTTTTGTTTTAATTTATTTCATTCTGGATTTTTAATTTTTTTTTTAATTTCAAATAGAAAAGTCGAAAAAAAAAACAAAAGACGATCTGATGTTAAATTTAACGCTCATCTTTGTTTTTAATTTATCTCTCATTCTGGGTTCTTTAGTTTTTCTTTTTTTTTTCAAAAACAGATGGCGATAGAAGCGGAACAAAAGACGATCAGCTCTTGAAAAACGAAAGATCGTCCACATTAAAAAAAAAGACAAAAGACGATCTGATTTTCATTTTAACGCTCTTCTTTCTTTTAATTTATCTCTCTCATTATGTTTTTTTTTTAAATTTTTTGCTTTGTTTTCAAAAACAAAAGAAAAAGCAATTAAAAAAAACAATGAAATTTTGATGGATATAGAAAATGAATAACAGAAAGAAAATAATTAATTAAGCCCCAATGTCTGTCCGAGATGGAAGTACGTTAAAAAAAAACGAAAATTGTAATTTCCTTTTGTTTTTTTTTTAGTTACAGACAAAAGTTACTGCATATATTTTTGACATTTGATCGTCATGTTATTTTGCTTATTTCCGAAAATATTTTAAAAAAAAACTACTTTTCCTTTAATAGGACGATACTGTACAGGGTGTTTTTAAAACATTTTCGAATATTTTACCCAATTATAGATTTCGGCAATATAAACACAAAAGTTTTAATAAACATAGGTCCGAAAATTAATCGTTTCCGAGATACAATCGATTCTGTAAAGAAATTGAATTTTTCTTGTTAACCGTTACTTTAAACTAATAGTGGTGTTATTAAAGAAATCTTGATTAATCACATTACGGGGCGTTTGTGTTTTAAACCACATTTACAGCACACTTTATTGCTAACAAAATTCAAAACTCTCCGCGCGTAAATAAGTTTCACTTCAAAAAACCCAAAATATCTCGGAAACGCTTGATTTGCGGACCTACGTTTATTAAGACTTTAGTGTTTGTATTGATGCGATCTATAACTGTGTAAAAGATCGGAACATATTTATTAAACACCCTGTATAATAAATAATAAAATCTACGAATCAATTTTAAAGAGTATTAATTAAGTACTGTTTTCAGTGAAAATGCCACAAGGACCGATGTCTAGTCCCCTGATGAAGCCCTTCGTGGTGCTGGCGCTGCCCGGAATGTACCTGTTTTACAAATACAATCAATACAAGCGAAAGAGAAGAGAAAACGCCAAAAGAAGGCTGACCGAGAGAGAGCTGCAGCACTTGAATAATAAAATCGTAAGTCGATACGCTCTCGCTTTATTAATATTAAAATTAATAGCCGGCGAAGACGGGCCGCAGCTGTCGGCCCGTTTTCCCTCACACCCGACCGACCCTCCCTAATTGAGGTCAGAAAATTTCGAGCGCCCCCGTAAACGCGAGGTCACGCGCTTTCCCGCGGAGGTTTCGTTGTTTTGTTTACGCGGGATCCGTGGCTTCGAGGAAATGGATTCCCAGGTTGGTGATTAGGGCCGCCTCGGGAGTATAATAGGCATCATTTCTGGAGTTTTCTTATCGTCGGTTACGCTTCAGTTGCCCTGAAAATATCAAACAAGGATTCACAGCTTTCTTGCCAGTTGTAATCAAAGCGTCTTAACAAAACACTATCGAGTTATTAAAGAATAGGTACAACATTCAAGCTAATTCGTCTGCGTTTCATTAATGTTGTACGCCAAATTTCTAAAAAAATAAACATCTAGTAGGTCGGCCGCAGTCGTAATGAGGGTAATATGAACTTTCTCAACTACGAAATTCATTGTCCACTCTTCACTCACATTCAAATTCACATTAACTGAGTATTTATTAAAGAATTTTGACAAAATATTGCTGAATCCATCAAATATTATAAATTCGAACCTTGTCAGAGGCATGCGAGGATAAGTGTCTCATGGCTGGCTCATTCAAATTAATTTGTCTGCGTTTGATTGATTTTAAAAACCAATTTTCTAAAGAAAAAAAAACATCTAGTAGGGCGGTCGCAGTCGTGTAAGTTTTCTCAACTGCGAAACACTTTGTTCACTCCTCACACTCACATTCAAATTCACTTTGACTACGTAATTTATTAAAACGAAGCATAAGTTAATCTCGATTTGAAATAAAAAAAAGTATAATAAAAGAAAATTAAATTTTAATTAAAAGTTGAAGTTACGTGCGAACTTCACAAACATCCTCCATAAAGAACAGTAATTTTCGGTTGCTCTTCAAGTTTAGACTCGCTTTTGTTTCGTCTCGAAAAACCGACGGCGGTCGCATCGAAACACAAAAACAAAAGAGTGGCGGGCACAAAAACCAAAGAGCGACGGGTTTTGAAAACAAAAGAGCGACGCTACGGGGGAGGAGGAAAGTCGTTATTAAACTAAATCATTCCTAAGCCGATCACGTCAGCTTTGCAGTGTGCGATGAATCAAATCGTGATATTACAGTTTTCGATTCGCAATTAAAAGATGTACAGAGCGTTCTATTAGAAGTAGTTCGAGATTGCGCCGTTCACTTGTTTTGTTTTTTGTTCAAAACTCTTGCGTTCTTTTTCGACACAATAAATTGGGAGCCGAGTTTTTTTCCTTTTAAAAAAAAAAAGACGATAAACAGGAGACCATGGAAGCGAAACAAAAGACGATCGGCTCTCGAAAAAGCAAAGAATGTCTACATTAAAAAAAAAAAAAAACAAAAGAGGATCAGATTATATTTTGAAAGCTCTTCTTTGTTTTTAATGTAGCTTTCATTCTGGGTTTTTAGTTTCTTGTTTTATTTCAAAAACAAAAGACGATAGAAGCGAAACAAAAGACGATTACTTCTAGAAAAATAAAAGAAAGTCTACATTACAAAAAAAAAACGACGATAAACAGAAGCCGATAGAATCGAAACAAAAGACGATTAGCTTATGAAAAATAAAAGAACGTCTACATTAAACAAAAAAAAAAAAACAAAACAAAAAGCGATCTGATTTTAATTTTTTTAGTTTTTTTTCTTGTTTTTAAAAGAAAGACAATAAACAGAAGGCGATAGAGGCGAAACAAAAGACGATCAAAAACCGATGACGATAGAAGCGAAACAAAAGACGATCAGCTCTTGAAAAACCAACGAATGTCTGCACTGAAAAAAAAAACAAAACAAAAGACGGTAGAAGCGAAACAAAAGGCGATTACCTATAGAAAAATAATAGAAAGTATACATTACAAAAAGAACGACGATAAACAGAAGCCAATAGAATCGAAACAAAAGACGATTAGCTTTTGAAAAATAAAAGAATGTCTACATTAAACAAGAAAAAAAAAACAAAACAAAACTCTTCAAGTTTAGACTCGCTTTTATTTTGTCTCGAAAAACCGACGGCGGTCGCATCGAAACACGAAAACAAAAGAGTGGCGGGTTTGAAAACAAAAGAGCGACGCGACGGGGAGGAGGAAAGTCGTTATTAAACTAAATAATTCCTAAGCCAAGTCAGCTTTGCAGTGTGCGTTGAATTAAATCGTTATATTACAGTTTTCGATTCGCAATTAAAAGATATACAGGCCGTTCCATTAAAATGTAGCTCGAAATTGCGCTTGTTTTGTTTTTCGTTCAAAACTCTTACGTTTTTTTTCTATTTCGACACAAAAAGAAATTGGGACCCGAGTTTTTGGCAGAAGCAACTTGTCTTTTCTTTTTTGGAGGAGGGGGGGGGGGAGTTAGGGCGAATTTATTAATTGTGAATTCAGAGTTCTTCATTTTTGGTTCATCTCGAAAAGGCGTCGCCGACGGCCGGATCGAAATACAAAAACAAAAGAGAAGCGGGCACAAAAACAAAAGAGTGACGGATACAAAGACAAAAGAGTGACGGATAAAAAACAAGAGAACGACGAATATAAAATCAAAAAAGTGACTGGGGAGGAGAAATATCGTTATTAAACTCAATAAGTCAATCAAATCGGTTTTGAAGTGTGCGATGCAATTTTCGATTCGAAATAAAAGATATACAGAGTGATCAATTAAAAGAAGCTCGAGATTGCGCGGTTCACTTGTTTTGTTTGTTGTTTGTCAAAACTCTTGCGTTCTTTTTCTATTTCGACACAAGAAAAATGGGACCCGAATTTTTGGCGTAAGCAATTTGTCTTTTTTTTTGGAGCGGGGGGGGGGTAGGGCGAATTTATTAATTGTGAATTCAGAGTTCCTCATTTTTGCTTCATCTTGAAAAAGCGACGTCGACGGTCGTTTCTAAACACAAAAACAAAAGAGAAGCGAATACAAAAACAATAGAGCGCCGGGTAGAAAAACAAAAGAACGACGTACATGAAATCAAAAAAGTGACGGGGGAGAAGAAAAATCGTTATTAAACTCAATAGGTCAATTAAATCGGTTTTGCAGTATGCGATGTAATTTTCCATTCGAAATTAAAAGATATACAGGGCGTTCCATTAGAAGTAGCTCGAGAGTGCGCGTTCACTTGTTTTGGTTTTCGTTCAAACTCTTGCGTTCATTTTCTATTTCAACACAAAAAAAAAATGAGAAATGAGAGGCAGAGGCAACTTGTCTTTTTTTTCTGGAGGGGGGGGTTAGGGGGAATATTTATTAATTGTGAATTTGTTCATTTTTGTTTCATCTGGAAAAAGCGACGCCAACGGTCGGATCGAAACACAAGACCGGGGGGGGGGGGAGAAAAGGCGATTCAGATTTGCTCATTTTGCTTGTTCACGAAAAAGTATCAAACATAAGAACACTTGAAGGACACGAAAACAAAAGAGTGACGGGTACAAAAACAAAAGAGCGATGGACATGAAAACAAAAGAACGACGGAGAGGAGGGAAGTCGTTCTTAAACTCAATAAGTTAATCACATCGGCTTTGCAGTGGCGAAGCAATTTTCGATTCGAAATTAAAAGATATACAGGCCGTTCAGAGAAAAGGTCATCTAGATTGCGCGGTTCACTTGTTCTCGTTCACAACTTTTCTGTTCTTTTTATTTCAACACAAGATAAAGGACGATATTATTGTGAATTTAGATTTGCTCACTTTTGTTTCATCTCGAAAAAGCGACGCGACGGTCGTACCACACATAAAAACAAAAGAGTGACAGACACAGAAACAAAAGAGTGACAGACACAAAAACAAAAGAGCGACGGAGAGACGGGAAGGCGTTATTAAAGTAAATAAGTTCGATGGCGATGCGTCAGGATGTTACAGTTTTCGATTGGAAATTGAAAAATATACAGGGTGTATTAGATTAGAAATTTAAAAATATACAGGGTGTTCCATTAAAAGTCGCTCGAGATTGGCGCGGTTCACTTGTTCCCGTTTAAAACTCTTATGCTCCTTTCATTTCAACACCAAAAAAAAATAGGATTTTTTTTAGTGTGGGGAGGGGAGAGAAAAGGCAATTTTATTAACTGTGAATTCAGACTCGCTTACTTTTCATTACGAAAAAGCGGCGGTCGTATCTAACATAAAAACAAATGGGTGACGTTCGTAGAAAAACAAAAATGCGACGGACACGAAAACAAAAGAGCGACGGGCACAAAAACAAAGCACAAAAACAAAATAATAACGGTACAAAAACAAAAGAGCGACGGACACGAAAACAAAAAAGAGCGACGAGGGGGAGAAAAGTCGCTATTAAAGTAAACAATTCCTACGCCAATCACATCGGTTTTGCAGTGGGCGATGCATTAAATGAAGATATTACAGTTTTCGATTCGAAATGAAAAGATATACAGAGTGTTCCATTGAAAGACGCTTGAGATTACAAGGTTCACTTGTTCTCGTTCACAACTTTACAAAAAAAAAAAAAATTGAGAGCTAAGCTTTTAACAGAGGTAACTCGTTTTTTTTTCTGGGGGGGGGGCGATTTTATTAATTCTGAATTCATCATCAGATTTCCTCAATTTTGTTTCATTTCGACGCGACGCCTACGGTCGTATTAAACATGAAAACAAAAGAGTGACGGACACGAAAAAAAAAAAAAACAACCGGCAAGAAAACAAAAGAGAGACGAGGTGACGGAACGGAGTTACTAAACTAAATAATTCTCAAACCGATCACGATGTTATAGTTTTCGTTTAAAAAATGTAAGGTGTATTAGATTCGAAATTGAAAGATGTATAGGGTGTTCCATTAAAGACACGATTTCGTTAACTCGATTCAGACTTGCTCACTTTTGTTTCGTCACGAAAAATTATTTTTCGATCGTCTTTTGTTTTGCGCCTTTGCGCCATAAATTGCACAATTGTCAAATGTCTTCAACTATACCTTAATTTTAGAAAGTCGGTTCAGTTTTGTTTATTTGAACAGAATTTTTTCTTTTTATTTGTATTTTTATTATTATTTTCTTTTTGAAATTTATAAATTTATTTTTCGACCGTTTTTTATTTTACTTTATGCCAAAAATTGCTCAATTGTCAAATGTCCTAAAATATAACTTCATTTTAGAAAGTCAACACAGGTTTTGCTTATTTCAACAGATTTTTAAAAAATTTTTAATGTCATTTGTTTTTTAAATTTATCAATTTTCTTCATTTATTTCTCGATCGTCTTTTGTTTTTCTTTACGGCATTATTTGCACAATTGTCAAATGTCTTCGACTATATCTTAATTTTAGAAAGTCGGCCCAGTTTTGTTTATTTGAACAGAATTTTTTATGTTTATTTTTTTTTAATTCTTTTCTTTTGAAATTTATAAATTTATTTTTCGACCGTTTTTTGTTTTACCTTACCCCGAAAATTGCACAACTGTCAAATGTCCTAAAATATAACTTCATTTTAGAAAGTCAACACAGGTTTTGCTTATTTGAAGAGAATTTTTTATTTTTAATGTCATTTTTTTAAATTTTATAAATTTTCTTCATTTGCTTTCCGATCGTCTTTTGTTTTACTTTTATTTTACTTTGCACAATTGCCAAATATCCTAAAATATATCTTAATTTTGGAAAGTCAATCCAGGATTTGCTTATTTGAAGAGAATTTTTTTTATTCTTAATGTCATTTTATAAATTTTCTTCATTTATTTTTCGATCGTCTTTTGTTTTACTTTACGTCAAAAATTACACAATTGTCAAATGTCGTCAACTATATCTTAATGTTAGAAAGTCGGTCAAGTTTTGTTTATTTGAAGAGAATTTTTTTTCTATTTTTTCTTTTTTTGAAATTTATAAATTTATTTTTCGACCGTTTTTTATTTTACTTTACGCCAAAAATCGCACAATTGTCGATCGTTTTTTGTTTTACTTTACGTCAAAAATTGCACGATTGCCAAATGTCCTAAAACATAACTTCATTTTAGAAAGTCACCACAGGTTTTGCTTATCTGAAGAAAATTTTTTTTTTAATTTTTAATGTCATTTGTTTTTTAATTTTATAAATTCTCTTCATTTATTTCTCGATCGTCTTTTGTTTTACTTTACTCACAATTGTCAAATTGCACAATTGTCAACTGTCTTCAACTATATCTTAATTTTAGAAAGTCGGTCCAGTTTTTTATTTTTATTTTTGAAATTTATAAATTTTCTTAATTTATTTTACGGTCGACCGTTTTTTTGTTTTATTTTACGCCAGAAATTGCAAAATTTTCAAATGTCCTAAAATATAACCTAATTTTAGGAAGTCAATCCAGGTTTTGCATATAATATACAGAGAGTTTAAGTAGAATAGAGTCGATTTGGTTTTAACCAATCCTCTTCGCTCTGAAAATAAAAGTTGATTTAAATCTCGCTCCTGGTTCTGCTTTTACAGAGGTTCCCTCTATCGCGAAAATTCTCATACAATTCCATTAACAATCAAAAGCGCGTGTCCAACCTCCTCAAAGTGCATTGCAAACAAGAAACATGTTTTTGTTTTGAATTAAAAAAAAAAAATGCGAAAATATGTATACAGGGAGTAGAGAAAGTGGAGGAAAGCCAACCATTGGATTATATTACGAAAACGCGATTTTCAATTGTTTTTTTTATAAGATATGTGTAACTGTGATATTCAGCAGCTTAAAAAAGAAAAGAGTAGAAGGAAGGAAAATATACAGTGCGACACACTCTCATCACTTTGATTCTCTAAAGGCAAGCAAGAATGTTCAAATATGTTTTCTAAATTTTTTATGGCAGTCTTCTTTGTTTATAACTGCACTATTGGTAAATATAAACCACTGTTACGTGAAATTTACTAATATACAGGTTGTTTCATTTAACAGAAAAATAGGACTCGATGCGACAGACGTCAATAGTAAGAGAGATGGAAAGCCGAATGCGTATTTCGAGGTTGACGCCACCACCATCAGATCTGCATAAATCTGTCAGCGTTTAGGAATAAAACCCCAACAATAAATTCCTTCGCTTACGCCCGTAAAAAAAAGTAAAAAGAAGTTGGAGAATCTCGTTTGCTTCTTGAAAGATCAAGTTGCTCGACGTTACCTCCCATAAACGCCCTTTCGTGTTCATTTCTCTCGACGTCCTTATTTATTCAAAAGCGCCTAACAGAAAGACATCCCCGCGGTGCTATATTTCAAGCGTTCCGGGATAAGAACTTTTTGCCTCGCCGTTCGGGATTTGTAACATCAGCGGGAGCGTATAAAAACGTCTCGCCCGGGGAATTCCCCGAGCGCACGAGTCGCAAAAACACATTACTGCTGATATACGATACGTTCATGTATTACCCAGCGCCTTACATCGAACTCACTACATCACTACACGGATTACGCAAGTCGAGATTTAGTGCTCAGATTTTCATGGCGCACTTCTTGTGCTGTGAGGCGTCATTTGAGGTTTCGCTCGCTTCCAAGACGTCTAGGGCGTACTTTTCTCTTTCGGTGAGGAGGAGCATGGCTTGTTCAAGTAAAGTCAACTCAAGCTCGGTTAGGATCGGGATGCCGTAGTTGTGGTAAACACCGGACGAACCCATTTTTAGAGTAGACACAATATATCTAAACAAAGACAGCAACTACTATTTAAACCAACATCTTAAGATCAGATGATATTGTCACGGTAACCTCGCAATTGGCTTGGCGAAGTTACAATATCGATATTGTCACGGTCAATAACTTCTTTTTAAGATTATTTCGCTGAGCCAAAGTTGCGAAGTTACCGTGACAATATCATTTGTGTATCCAGCCACATAGAAACAAGGGTTTACTTACTTGCATGTTGGTATAAAATTACTCCGGACGAACCCCAAGGCGAGCGCGTTGTCATCCCCTAAGAAACCCAACGCCACTGTCGTTATGAACCTGTTTATGGCGAATCCTCGTGACAGAGGGGCGTCTTCATAGAGTACTTCCTGGTAATCCGTTGGCAGGTTGTCGCTTTGCTTCAGTCCCCTAAATTTTTTTGTTAGCATACTCGCTTCCTCCATGGTCGTTCCGAGTGGGGTCGCTCTGGAAAAGAGGGGCACCGCGCAGCACACATCGGGGCCCCCAATGATCGGCACGTGAATCCCCGACGGGTCCAAATCGTAGTACTTTGCCAGGATGGAGCAGAGTTTCACCTGGAAATGATGACTTATGACGTCATTGTTCAATTGTTCGCTGCTCCGAATTCACTTTTTTAAGAACGGCTTGTGACGTCATTGTTCTATTGTTCGCAGCTCTGCATGCCCTTCTTACAATGACGTCATTCTTGTTCTGTTGTTTGTGTGCCTCCGAATTCATTATTAAACTGTTTGTAACTCCAAATCTTCGACATTTTTTATAAAAACTGCCGATGACGTCATTGTTCTACTCTTTACAGCTCCGAATACACTTTTATAAGAACTACTATGACGTAATTGCTATTGTTTGTAGCTTCGAAGCCGTGTTACAAAGATTACGTCATTTTTCTATTGTCTGTTTGTGTGTCTCCGAATTCATTATTAAACTGTTTGCAACTCCAAATCTTTGACATTTTTTATAAAAACTGCCGATGACGTCATTGTTCTACTCTTCACAGCTCCGAATACACTTTTATGAGAACTACCTATGACGTTGTGACGTCATTGTCAAATTTGTGACTCCTTATGACGTCATTGTCATATTTCTTTGTTACTGCAGAACTGCCTATGACGTAATGGTTCTATTGTTTGTGGTTTCAAATCTGTGCTATAAAGACTACTTATGACGTCATTGTTCTATTGTTCGCTATTCCGAGATCACTTTATAAGAACTGCTTATGACGTCATTGTAATATTGCCTCCTTTCGTAACTTCAAATCTTTGACATATTTTATAAAAAGCTGCTGATGACGTCATTGTTCTACTGTTCACAGCTCCGAATACACTTTTATCGAATTGCCTGTGACGTAACTGTCTTATAGCTTGTGGCTTCAGAAATCTGTCACATTTTGCAAAGACTCCTTATGACGTCATCGTCATATTTCTTTGTTACAGCTTAACTGCCTTTAATGACGTAATTAGACGTTTGTGGTTTCAAATCTGTGCTATAAAGACTACTAATGACGTCATCGTTCTACTGCTTGTGTGTCTATTTACAAATCATATGCTACTTATGACATCATTGTTCTATTGTTCGCAATTCCGAGATCAGTGCTTATGACGTCATTGTAACTTCGTATCTGTGATATTTTATAAAGATTCCCTCTTTTCGTAACTTCAAATCTTTGACATATTTTGTAAAAAGCTGCTGATGACGTCATTGTTCTACTGTTCACAGCTCCGATTATACTTTTATCGAATTGCTTGTGACGTAACTGTTCTATTGCTTGTGGCTTCAAAAAACTGTGATTTAAAGACTACCTATGACGGCACTGTAACTTTGAATCTGCCATTTTATGAAAACTGCTTATGACGTTATTGTCATATCTTTTTGTAGTTGCAAACTGCTTATGACGCCATTGTTCTACTGTTCACGGCTCCGAATACACTTTTATAAAAACTGCTTAAGATACAATTGTTCTATTGTTTATGGTTGCATGATTAAAGATTACTTATGACGTCACTGTTCTATTGTTTATGTGTCTATTTACGAATTCTGTGATACTACGCTTTTATGACAATATTGTTCTATTGTTCGCAACTCCAAATTCACTTTGTAAGAAGTCCGTTTAACGTCATTGTAACTTCAAACCTGTGCCATTTTATGATGACTGTTTATGACGTCATTGTCCTATTTCTTATAACTGGAAATTTTTGAAATATTTTATTAAGGTCCTCAATATATTAACAGCCTATGACGTAATTGTTCTTTGTTTGTGGTTTCCAAACTGTGTCATAAAGACTATTTATGACGTAATCGTTCCATTGTTTGCGTGTCTATCTACGAATCATATGCTACTACGCTTTTATGACATCATTGTTCAAATCTTTGATAAGACGTATATTGTTAGTGGGTTCAAATCTGTGTTATAATGACTGTTTATGACGTCATTGTGTTTGTTTACGAATGAGTGATAATACGCTTTTATGACGTCATTGTTCTATTGTTTACAATTCCGTATACACTTTATAAGAACTACTTGTAATATGACGTCATTATAATTTTAAATCTGTGACTTTTGTGACTCCTTATGCAGTCATTGTCATATTTCTTTGTTACTGTAGAAATGTCTATGACGTAATTGTTCTATTGTTAGTGGTTTCAAATCTGTGTTATAAGGACTACTTATGACGTCATCGTTCTATTGTTTGCGTGCCTAACTATCTACGAATTATATGCTACTGCGCTTCTATGACATTGTTCTATTGTTCCCAATTCCGAATTCACTTTATAAGGACTGCTTATGACGTCATTGTCATATCTTTTTGAAATTGTAAGTCTTTGATACATTTTATAAGAACTGTCTATGACGTTATATTATGTTATGAAGACTATTTATGACGTCATTGTGTTTGGTTACGAATTCGTGCTAATACGCTTTTATTCTATTGTTCGCAACTCCGAATTCACTTTATTAGAATTGCTTATAACGTCCTTGGAACTTCAAATCGGTGACAACTGCTCATGATGTCATTGTCATATCTTTTTGTAACTGCACATTTTTGACTCATTTCATTGTTCCACTGTTCGCAGCTCTAAATATGATCTTATAAGAACTACCTTTGATGTAATTGCTGTATTATTTGTGGCTTCAAATTTGTGTTGTAAAGATTACTTATGACGTCACTGTTCTATTGTTTGTGTGTCAGTTTACAAATTCTGTGATACTACGCTTTTATGACATCTTTATTCAATTCCGAATTCACTTTGTAGGGACTGCTTAGGACGTCAATGCAACTTCAAATCTGTGACATTTCATAAAGACTGCATATGACGTCATGTAACTACAAATCGCTGACATATTTTATAAAAACTTCTATTGGCGTAATTGTCCTATTGTTTGTGGCTCCAAATCTGTCATACGAAGACTACTTATGACATCATACTTCCATTGTTTGTCTATCTACGAATTCTCTAGTGCTACGCTTTCGTGACATCATTGCAACTTCGAGTACACTGCTTATGACGTCACTGTTCTTTGTTTGTAGTGCCAAGTCTCTACTTACGACGCTATTGTTCTATTGTTCGTTGATTCTTATGACGTTATTTTTCTTTGGACTTCGAATTCTTTGATGACATCATCGTTCTATTGTTTTCAGCTTGAAGTTCTGTGAAGCACTTTTACAGAACTACTTATGACGTCATCATTCTGTTGTTTTCAGCTTTAAATTGTGTGGTGCACCCTTACAGGATTGCTTATGTCGTCATCGTTCTGTTGCTTTCAACTTTAAATTGTGTAATGCACTTTTACGGGGCTGCTTATGACGTCATTATTTAATCGTTCGCAGCTTCTATTACTTAAGGCTTAAGGGCTGTTTATGACGTCATCACATTCTATGATCTAATTCTATGAACATAACTGTTCGATTGTTTGCAGTACATTTTATAGAGACCGCTTATAATGACGTCATTATTCTACTGTTTGTGTGTCTCTGTATTCTGTTTTATAACATGTCATTGTTCTATTGTTTGCAGTTTCACATTTTGTGATGCACTTTTACAGTTCTACCCATGAGTGTATAGTGTATTTTTTTATGAAGGTTCCCTCCGTCGTGAACTTCTCGCTAATAATCCATAACTTCCACGAATCATCAAGAAGCTATCTAAGCTTGACAATTATCAAGAAAGATTTACTTTTTGTGAAAGCAAAATAAAATCAATTTTCTATCTTTTTTGAGGACCTTTCAAAGCCTCAGAACATTATCATATCGACATCGCTCATACTCAGTCGATTATTTCAAACCTCTTTGTAGGTTATTCAATTTTTTTTTTTTGAGAAACCGTCCAGTTAAAAGGCAAAGACAACTGCAATTGAGCAGTTTCTAAATAACAAGTGACAAGCAGCAAGTTGTAAAACCTATAGGTCGGCCATAAAATACCTGATGAAATGCAACTGATCCAATGATTCTGGCCGGATGGTACCAATGGGTTTTCTTGAAGATATTCGCCACCAATGGCACTGAAATCGATACGGGGTCCACACAGACGCACATGATTGATTTTGGGGCGTAAATGGTACAGATCCGGGTTAATTCGATGAGACGTTCGCTTTCGATCTTGAACTTTTCTTCGGGGCACGCTTTGACGTCTCCCTGTTGGTCCAAGCCCAGCATCACGATGATATCTGACCTCTAAGGGGGCAGAAATTGGTACTGTTTTTGCCACAGGGTTGCATAGTAGGTACCTTAATGGCCTTATCCACTTCGAGATCGCCGTACCCACTGACCATGGTCCTCGTGTCCAAATCGCGCAGATCTGCCGCAATTGCCTCCGCTCGTTCCCCATGGAGGTAGAGGTGCGCGACCAAAGGGTTTTGCTTCAGCAAGGTGCTCAGAGCTACCCCCGTTCGGGTGTTCGCCCCTAACACCGCCACATTCACTGTTTTCTGCTTGAATTTTTCTATGGCCAGCAATTTTTTTTGGTCGACTGGTTCTTCTGCTGTCAACACCAGGTGGGAAGGATTAAAAAAGGACGAAAGGCGGAAGAAACTGTGTCGTACCTATTTTGGGCGGGGGTTTTTCAGTCGTGTAGGTCCTGCGGAGGATTTTTGAGAGATTGCGAAACTTCATTTTGGAACTGCAAATTTTCTACGGTTTTTCAAATTTGATTTTGACAGAAGTCACAGATCGTAAAAAGCCTGTTGGATTTTGAAACATGGAAAAAAATAAGCGCAACAAATATACTACGATTACAGCTCCATCTACCGACTATCTAGGAAATTCAGTTGTTTTTCCAACTGCAGGATTCGAAACCTTCCATGAAAATGGTCTATTTTTTTCTACTTTCAAAAAACAAATGGCTAAAGTTGTTACGTTCAAGAACCAATCACTTCACTTTTCATCACGTAACAGATCAAATTCTCTTTTGGTTTCAAAAATAAAAGAGTAGGGGGGACGAGTTTAATTCTTTCTTTTCATTCTTTTAATAAACAAAAATCTTTCGCTCGTCAATCAACGAGTCGCAATATAAAAATATTTAATTATATACATTATGTATTTGCTTGGAACAAATTAACGAATACCTTAAAAAAAAACAAACAAAAGACTAAGTACAAATGAAAAAAGATAATAAACAAAAAAAACAAAAATATTTTGATTCGTAAAATAAAACACGATCAACAAACGACACAAACAAATTGCGACAAAGCGCTTTAAGAAACAAAACAAAAGACTGTCGAACAACCTAAACATAAAATTGAATATATACCAACCAGCAGGAGCTTTCAGAAACAAAAGACGATCAATAAATTTGACTTAAAATCGAAAAGGAAAAAGAGGAAAAAAATTTTGCTTAGAAACAAACGGAAAAAAATACATAAAATAAAAAAAATATGAACATTTTAATTCGAAAAACAAAAGACGATTAGCAAATTTAACATAAAATTAAAAAAAAACGAAACTTCTACGTATGTATTTGATTGGAAGAAAAATTAACGAATGTCTTCTAGAAGGACAAAACAAAAGACTAAGTACAACAGAAGAAAGTCAATACGAAAAAAAAAAACAAAAAAAGTTTTGATTCAAGAAACAAAACACGATCAACAAACTTAAAGAAAAGAATCAAACGACACAAACAAATTGCGACAAAGCGCGTCAATAAAGAAAACAAAAGACTGTCGAATAACCCAAACAGCAGGAGGTTTCAGAAAACAAAAGACGATCAATAAATTTGACTTAAAATCGAAAAGGAAAAAGGAGAAAAAAAATTGCTTAGAAACAAACAAACGGAAAAAAATACATAAAATAAAAAAAATATATAAATATTTTAATTCTGAAAACAAAAGACGATTAGCGAATTTAATACAAAATTTAAAAAAAAACGAAACACCTACGTATGTATTTGCCTGGAAGAAAAATAAACGAATGTCTTCTAAAAGAACAAAACAAAAGACTAAGTACAACAAAAGAAAGTCAATACAAAAAAAAAAACAAAAAAATTTTTTGATGCGAAAACAAAACACGATCAACACATTTAAAGAAAGGAATCAAACGACACGAACAAAGTGCGAGAAGACGACAAAGCACGTCAAAAAAAAGAAACAAAAGACTGTCGAGCAGCTTTAAATTTGACTTTAAATCGAAAGAAAAAACGAAGAAGATTTTGCTAGAAACAAATAAAAAAATGCATTGAAACAAATCAAAATAAAACAGAATTTTTTTTGTTTTAACGTTGTATGATAGCAAGGGTAGCGGTTCCCAAACACTTTAGAAAAAATGTTGAACTGCTCATTTCTCGGAAACTATTAACTTTTCGTGAAGGACGTACTAGTTCAATCGTCACCATTTATAGTGATATATTACAGGTTTCAAGCTTTGCACAACTATCAAAGTCACCCGTATATAAAATTCACCGACGAGTGAAATATCGCAGAAGAAAAAATAAAGTGAACAACTGGCGATCGACAATGACGAGAATGATTGAGATACATTTGTTATTCACCCAACACTCTTCTCCGGTTCAAAGCTTTTCAGAATAAACACAAAAAAATTCTATACCACATTAGCGAGACACAAGCGAGCACGGCGAAGAAGTATCCGCATTAGTATGTTGTGATTAGCACGAATACCTACCTGTCGGCTGACAGTCAAAGCTTCTAGACAATTTTTTTTAGTTCTTGTTTAAAAAAGTACATTAAAACCGAATGCCTTTCTAAAAAAAGAAAAAAGAAACAATCGAAAATATGAATATTTTTCCTGAATTTATTATAATAAGATACAAACTGGCGCCTCCACCTAAAGTAATTTTTCTTCTTTTATTTTTAGTTTGCATTTCTATTTATATACACGTTGAAGTATTTTATGATGTGATACATGTGCGGCTGTCAAATAGAAACATGTCTGTGGGCAAATTGGCTTGTCACAACCAGTTCAAGTCCAAGCGCGTGCCGTCAATATGTTAAATGTTAGTTGCCTATTAAATCCTCGACGATATCATCGAGCACCCCCGCGGGGCGACGCCCTATAAATCATTTTATTACGTCAATCTCGGCACAAATATTGCGGTGCATACAATGGCCGAAAATATTCCGCGCAATCGATAAAACCAATTTACATATACACAAGGCGCGCCATAACTCCCCCGATACACGTCCTCAGGTGAGGTGGAAAGAAAATTCGACCCTACACGCCCCACTTAGCGATTCTTTGAATTGTAAATTAGAATTCGGCCACCACGTCGACGGCACCCAATTGAATTAAGGGCGACGGCGCCGCGACGCCGACGACGACGACGTGCAGGAAAATTCGACTTCTTCACGCGAAACCACCCCCTCCCGCTCCCTATCAAGTGGGCAGTGATTTTTCAAGGACCGTGGACTTTTAGTTTTCCTCGAGGGCGGTTTTTCCGATGAGTTCGCGCTTCGCTCTTCTTCGTTAACGTTTCGTTTTAATTACGTTGAAGGTATCGTGCGGTCGGTCACGCGAATAGATAATTTTATTATCGGCTTCGTTTAGACGAACGGCTCTATTCCGGTATTTATTTAATATGCATGTGGGATCTCTCCGTTTAACGAAAATGAAGAGACGACGTTCACGAAATCATGCTTGAAGAAAAACGACGCGAGATAATTCCGACGTTCTGCAAGAGATGGCGCTGTCAGTCGCTCTCTGAAAATACAGATTAAAAAAACGTTCAGGAAATCACGCTTGAAAAAAACGACGCGAAATAAGTCCGATGTTCTACAAAGGATGGCGCTGTCAGTCGCTTTCTGAAAATACATATTAAAAAAAAAGCGTTCATGACATCATGCTTGAAAAAAAAAAACGACGCGAGATAATTCCGACGTTCTGCAAGAGATGGCGCTGTCAGTCGCTCTCTGAAAATACAGATTTAAAAAACGTTCAGGAAATCACGCTTGAAAAAAACGACGCGAAATAAGTCCGATGTTCTACAAAGGATGGCGCTGTCAGTCGCTTTCTGAAAATACATATTAAAAAAAAAGCGTTCATGACATCATGCTTGAAAAAAAAAAAACGACGCGAGATAATTCCGACGTTCTGCAAGAGATGGCGCTGTCAGTCGCTTTCTGAAAATGCAAATTGTAAAAAAAACGTTCATAACATCATGCTTGAAGAAAAACGATGCGAGATAATTCAAAATGACAGACGTCAGAATGACAGATATCAAGAAACGGAAAAATGACAGACGTCAATAAACGCCAAAATAATAGACGTAAGAAACATCAGAATGACGGACGTCGAGAAACGTCAAAATGACAGACGTCAAAATAACAGACGACGAGAAACGCGATGGCTCACACGTTGCTTAATGAACAAATTATATCACAAAGACAAATAACAGCAAACGTCCAGGTGATAGAAGTCAAGGTGACAGACGTCAATAAATATCAAAATGACAGACGTCAAAATAATAGACGTAAGAAACGTCAAAATGACAGACGACGAGAACCGTGGGAGCTCATACGTTGCTTAGTGACCTACAAATCATGTTACAATGATAAATAACAATAAACGCTAAGGTGACAGACGTCAAAAAACGTCAAAATGACAGACGTCAAAATAGCAGACGTAAGAAACGTCAGAATGACAGACGACGAAAAACGCGATGGCTCACACGTTGCTTAGTGACCAACAAATCATGTCACGATGACAAATAATAGCAAATCGTGCTTGAATAAAAATTATTCGAGATAATTCCGATGTTCTGTAAGAGATGGCACTGTCAATCGCTTTATCAAAATATTTTTTTTTTAAGAAAAGAGATGGCGCTGTCAGTCGCTCTCTGAAAATGCAAATTGTAAAAAAAGACGTTCATGACATGCTTGAAGAAAAACGACGCAAGATAATTCCGACGTTCTGCAAGAGATGGCGCTGTCACTCGCTCTCTGAAAATACAGATTAAAAAAACGTTCAGGAAATCACGCTTGAAAAGAACGACGCGAAATAAGTCCGATGTTCTACAAGGGATGGCGCTGTCAGTCGCTTTCTGAAAATACATATTAAAAAAAACGTTCATGACATCATGCTTGAAAAAAAAAACAACGCGAGATAATTCCGACACTCTGCAAGAGAGGGCGCTGTCGTTTTCTGACAAAAAAAAAACGTTTATGAAATCATGGTTGAAGAAAACGATGCGAAATAAGACCGATGTTCCACAAGAGATGGCGCTGTCAGTCGCTTTCTGAAAATACAATTAAAAAAAAAGTTCATGACCTCATGCTTGAAGAAAAACGATGCGAAATAATTCCAACGTTCTGCAAGAGAAGGTGCTGTCAGTTGCTTTCTGAAAATACAGATTTTTTTTACAGGAAAGAACAACAGCGTTCATGAAATCATGCTAGAAAAAGAACGACGCGAGATAAGTCCAACGTTCTGCAAGAGATGGCGCTGTTAGTCGCTTTCTGCAAATACAAATTAAAAAAAAAACTTTCTTGACATCATGCTTGAAGAGAAACGATACGACATAATTCGGAAGTTTTACAAGAGATGGCGCTGACGGTCGCTTTCTAAAAATAAAGATTTTCTTTAAAGAAAAGAACGACAACTTTCGTAAAATTCTGCTTAAAGTAAAACCAAGCGAAATAGATCCGATGTTCTACAAGAGATGGCGCTGTCAGTCACTTTCTGAAAATACAAATAAAAAAGAAAGTTCTGCACCAGATGGCGCTGTGAGTCGCTCTCTGAAAATATAGATTAAAAAAAAACATTCATGAAATCATGCTTGAATAAAAACGATGCGAGATAATTTCGACGTTCTGCAAGAGATGGCGCTCTCAGTCGCTTTCTGAAAATACAGATTTTTTTTAAAAATAAGAACAACTGCGTTCATGAAATCATGCTTGAAAAAAAACGACGCTTTCCGAAAATACAGATTATAAAAAAGTTAATGTATCATGCTTGAAGAAAAACGACGAGACATAGTTCCGACGTTTTAAAGGAGATGGCGCTGTCAGTCGCTTTCTGAAAATTGAGATTTTTTTTAAAGAAAAGAACAAGGTTCATGAAATCCTGCTTAAAGTAAAACCAATAGGTCCGACGTTCTATAAGAGATGGCGCTGCCAATCGCTTTCTGAAAGTAGAGACTTTTTTTAAAGAAAAGAACAACGTTCGTGAAACCCTCTTTAAGTAAAACCAAGCAAGATAAGTTCGATGTCCTTGAAAATGATGAAAATACAGATAAAAAATGTTCATAAAATCATGCTTGAAGAAAAACGACCCAAGATAATTCCGACGTTCTGCAGTCGCTCTCTGAAAATGCAAATTGTAAAAAAAAAACGTTCATAACATAAAACGATGCGGAATAATTCAAAATGACAGACGTCAGAATGACAGACATCAAGAGACGGCAAAAGGATAGACGTCAATAAACGCCAAAATAACAGACGTAAGAAACATCAGAATGACGGACGCCGAGAAACGTCAAAATGACAGACGTCAAAATAACAAACGACGAGAAACGTGATGGCTCACACGTTGCTTAGTGACCAACAAATTATATTACGAAGACAAATAACAGGAAACTTCCACGTGACAGAAGTCAAGGTGACAGACGTCAATAAATATCAAAATGACAGACGTCAAAATAGCAGACGTAAGAAACATCAGAATGACGGACGTCGAGAAACGTCAAAATGACAGACGTCAAAATAATAGACGTAAGAAACGTCAGTCCAATTATTTTTTAGTAGGTGTCTCATTGACTACCCTTATAGTTTCTTCTTTTGTTTCCTCGTCAATCTTGTATCATCTGATGCATTTTGTTTCTCGTTCATATTTTTTATCGCGCTGGTACTCTTTGGTCCATTTTCTTATATCCCAATAAAAAATCGTCGATCTTCATTTGTTTTTGGATCACTTTATTGTTCATATTTCCGTGTCGCTTGTTTCGCTTTCCTTTTGTTTTCTTGTTGAATCATAGGTTCTTCTTTTGTTTTCTCGTTAAGCTTGACTATCAGACCTATTTTGTTCAATGTTCTTCTGACATTTTAGAATGTTTACATTTTTCTTTTTTCTAATTTTGTACTTTTTGTCAACAGATGGGGCTCTAAGCTGTTTAACGTTCACATAAAAAAAAAGTGTGAGAAAGATTTGGCGCAAAAATGTGTAATTCCGGCACGAATTGGGGCTTTATCCTTCTGCAAACACCATTTTCATCAGCGTAATCGAATTTCGTGCCGTAAAAGGAGAGTCCCTGTGTCGTGCATGAAATCTGATTACATATATTAATTAAATTCCGATGTAATTACTTTGCACCTGTTGAGCGCGCGCTCTCTCGGATGTTTGCAACAATGAAAAATGCCTCAAAGCTCAAAACGCGTATTATGAAACAAATTAAAATTAATTCAAAAGCAACTAACATGCATACATATATGGTCGTGTGAATTACGTTTCATGTTAAACTGTTCACTTTTACTTTCCAGGACAAATTATTAAGTAAGTTGGAGGAAAGCGAACCGGAACTGGCGACCTGTCAAGAGGAAGAGGTAAAGACTAATATGACGTAGATTCTTTTTCTCTTGTCGTAAAATACACCCCCCCAATATTTTCTTCCAGTGTGTAATTTGTATCCATGCCAAAGCAACCATGCAGACAGCCCCCTGCGGCCACCAAGTGGTCTGCAGGAAATGCTTCGTCAAGACGATTCAAATCGCAGTCTCACAAAGATTACTACCCTTACGTTGCGTCATCTGCAGGGCAAAAATACTGAGGCTTAAGGTGAGAAATTATTTCTAAAACATATACGGGTATGTACACCCCTGGGGAACATAATTAATCATAATTAAATCTAACGCAAGTAGTTACATCCATGTTCAACATGAATGGTTTAACTTTTGTATTTTTTTTGTCATTAATATTAAATTTAAATAAGTAGGTGTGGATTTTTTTCTTTAGACGGGTCCTTTACTTCCGTCTTCTGTGAGCGGCTACTCGGTGAATTCCCGGACCTCATCGGTACCCCAATCGGACAGTCTCTACAGCGTGAGCAGCGGCGGCTCGACGGTCTCTTCCACATCCTGTTCTTCCGAAGGCAGCGGCATCTCGTGCTGCGGGGGACGTTGCCTGGGGGCTTACCCGAGGCAACCGACCGGTGCCCTGCGCAAGTCGCAGCAGCACGCGATGAAGATCAAGCTGCAGGAGTACTGCAGACCTGAGAAACCCCCGATTAACAGGCTCCCACCCATCAAGGAACTACCGGTTGCCAGTCCTGCTCACAACGTTCCTCCGCCCTCAACGAGAATTAGGTAAAAATTTATTTGCGTCAGCGCCATCTAAGGCATTTTAAATAAAACATGTTACTTTTAAATTGTAATGAAGTCTACCGTCTTTTGATTTTAATTTCTTTTTGAAAATTTTATGTCTTTCGGTCTTTCGATGATAACGTCAAAACTTTCTCATTTTCTATCTTTTGATGAAAAACAACGTCCAAAATTTGTTGAGAAGCCGATCGCCTTTTGTTTTGAATTTCTCTCTTTAAATTTTTTATCTTTTGACGAAGAATGACGTCAAAATTTGTTGAAAAATCGATCGCCTTTTATTTACGATTTTCCTCTTTTTGTTTTCGACCTTTTGGTATAACCTTAAAATTTGTTGGCAAGTCGATCGTCTTTTGTTTTCGAATTCTTTTTTTTTTTGTTTTCTACCTTTTGACGAAAAATAACGTCGAAATTTGTCGGCAAGTCGATCGTCTTTTGTTTTCGGTTGCTCTATTTTTTCGTTTTGAAGAAGAATGACGTTAAAATTCGTTGCGAAGTCGATCGTCTTTTGTTTTCAGCTGCTCTTTTTTTTGTTTCCTACGTTTTGAAGAAGAATAACGTCAGAAATTGTAATGAAGTCTAACGTCTTTTGTTTTTAATTTCTTTTTGAAAATTGTATGTCAAAACTTCTTGGAAAATCGATCGTCTTTTGTTTTGATATCCTTCTTTTTTTTTTGGTTTCAATGTTTTGATCAAGAATAACTTCAAAACTTGTTGAAAAATCGATGGTCTTTTATTTTAGTTCTTTTTTTTCTTGTTTTCTATCTTTTGATGAAAAATGACCTTAAAATTTGGTGGGAAGTCGATCGTCATTTGTTTTTGATTTCTCTTTTTACATATTTTTAATCTTTTGATAAAGAAAAACGTCATAATTTGTTGAAAAATCGATTGTCTTTTGTTTACGATTTTTTTTGTTTTCTACCTTTTGGTATGACCTTAAAATTTGTTGCGTAATCGATCGTCTTTTGTTCTCGATCTCAATTTTTTTTCTCATTTTCTATCGTTTGATGAAGAATAACATCAAAATTTGTTGGCAAGTCGATCGTGTCTTGTTTTCGAATTCCTTTGTTTGTTTCCTACCTTTTAAAATGTTTTTGTTTTGAAGAAGAATAACGTTGAAATTCGTTGGGAAGTCGATCGTCTTATGTTTCCAGTTGCTCTTTTTTTTGTTTTCTACCCTTTGAAGAAGAATAACGTCAGAAATGTTATGAAGTCGACTGTCGATTTTTCTGAACACCATCTGTGAATAAGTGAGGTGCGAGAAAACGCAGTAAATCTGTAGTCTTCTTTTAAAACATTTCCACAAAAGAAAAATTTCACTAATGTTTCAGTGTTCGTCAAAATTATAAACAATGATAAACACGTAGCGCCATCTGTGAAAGATTTTTCCAAACAGCTCTTTTTATTAAACAAAAATGTTTTAGATACAGGCACCAAAAGAACACGTAGCTTCGAGAAAACTCTTTTTAAGTATAAAAAAATGGCAGCTGTCATAAGTATTTTTTTTTAATAAAAAATTTTTTAAATAAAAAAATGAAAATCAGTCGCATGTTAAGTAATTCTATTAGTTTTTAAATCAATACTAATATTGCCCGTGAGAGTATTGCGCCATCTATGAACGAGTGCTTGCAGGACTGTTTCGAGTACGTTTTAAATGTTTTGGAGATTTTCTTTGATATAACAAGTAGCGAAGAAAATAGAAAAGAAAACAAAAAGAGAACATCAATATCACTTGAACGCTAATTTGATCAAGAACATGGCGCCATCTGTGAACGAGTACGGTTTTCAAATTGAATTCGTTGTTTTGTGACTTTCTCCTGTTTTCCTTGATATAACAAAATAAGAGAAAACAATAAATATGATTTACATCTTTGATATGTGGAATATTTTTTTTTTAAATAACAATAATAATTAAATTGTTAATTGTTTTATGGCCAATAGAAAATTAAAAGCCGTCATGGTAGAAGTCTTAAACTTGTAAACCTGAGACTGTTTTTTTCTCTTCGACTGTTTTAGGTGTGCCCAAAAAATCGTAACCCAATTGGAAACAGTCCCCTTGTTGGGCAAGAACTCCAAAGGTTACAGGTACGAAAAGCTCCCCCAGACGGACGAAGACGAAACCAGCAAAACCTCGAGCAAACCAAAAGACAGAAAATGGTGGTCGGATAGGACGTGGTTGGACAGGAACAAAAGCGAGGAAAGAGACGACAACAAGAAGAACGAGATCACCGAGAAAGAGATGGAGCTGAAAGAGAAATGCAAGCTGGCCCTTAAAGAGAAAGAAACAAAAGAGACGCACGAAGGAGGAAAAAAGAAAGGCGGCAGGAAGGACGTGAAGGAGAACAAACTGTAATTAATTTGCGCGAAACGTTTTAAGTAATATAATTCTTTCTCTGCGGGTTAAAGTCAATTAAAAACGACGATAATATACATAGCGTAAAAGGACGAGTCAATAAGCGCACAATGTGTAATATCAAAACAAAAACAAAAAAAAAAACAAAAAATAGATGAACAAAAGAAACTCAGCGGCAGCCACCTTTTTGGTCTATGAATTATATTATTTAAAATTTTTTTGTTATAAGAAGAAATCTCGCGTACGAAGCCAATATTGTTGATGAATCAAAACATTAAAAAAAAATAAAATAAAAATAAAAATAAAGAGAAAACTTTTAGACTGCTTGAATGTAGATAGACTGTTCTACAAAGGAGATGTACATATTTATTTTGCGTATGGAAACTTTTTATGCAGGTCCTTTCCCTACATCTTCTGCTCTTTTGTTTTTTCAATACATTGTTACCAACCTAGAACAATCCAAAATGTTCATTTCCCGTATATACCAAAATTTTGCTGAGCTTGCGCATTTTAAACGGACGTGTTTCCGGGGTTTACAGGAAAACGCTTAATTCGATTTTGGCAATTCTTCAGCAAGATAGATAAAAATAACATATCAATCAGGTTTAATTTATTTAAAAAAAATATTTTTTTTCTTGCTTATATAGGATGTCTCTAAAATACGTAGACGTGGCTTAACCACAGATTTCTCATCTGCATGTAGCAGTCATTTGTTTCTCGTGTATACCCTACCGATTACTACATTTAAATTATTTAATTTAATTATTGTAATTAATTAATTATTATATTGACATCCTGTTTAACACCAAAACAGATTTAATTTTAAAAACGAACGAAGAAACAAAAAACAATAGATTATTTTATTTTTTATTTTTATTTTTGTTTTTTTATTATTTATTATTAAAGTCACCGGATAATTAAGACAAGATTATAACGGTTTCGTGTGTCTTTTGTTTTTCGTTACGATTGTAACGGTTCTCTTTTGTTTTTCGTTATTTAATTATTCATTATTAATGCATCGATTAATTAAGTCAAGATTGTAATAGTTCTCTTTTGTTTTGTTTGTCCTTTGTTGTTGTTTGTTTTGTTTTCAAGATTCTAATGGTTCTCTTTTCTTTTTAAAGATTGTAACGATTGTCTTTTGTTTTTCGTTATTTTATTGTTCATTATTAAAGTCACCGGTTAATTAAGTCAAGATTGTAACGCTTCCCTTTTGTTTTGTTTGCCCTTTGTTTTTGTTTGTCTTGTTTTCAAGATTCTAATGGTTCTCTTTTGTTTTCTTTGTCTTTTGCTTTTGATTGTTTTGTTTTCAAGATTCTAATGGTTCTCTTTTGTTTTATTTGTCTTTTGTTTTTTGTTATTTTATTGTTCATTATTAAAATCATCCGTTAATTAGGTCAAGATTGTAACGGTTTCGTTTGTCTTTTGTTCTTCGTTACTTTATTAGTCATTATTAAAGATCGTAACGGTTCTCTTTTGTTTTTCGTTATTATATTGTTCGTTATTAAAGTCACCGATTGATTAAGTCAAGATTGTAACGCTTCTCTTTTGTTTTGTTTGTCTTTTTTTTTATTTGTATTTATTTTCGAGATTCTAATGGTTCTCTTTTGTTTTGTTTGTCTTTTGCTTTTGTTTGTTTTGTTTTCAGGATAGTAATGGTTCTCTTTTGTTTTATTTGTCTTTTGTTTTTCGTTACTTCATTATTTGTCACTAAAGATTGTAACGATTATCTTTTGTTTATTTTATTGTTCAATATTAAAGTCATCGGTTAATTAAGTCAAGATTGTAACGGTTCTCTTTTGTTTTATTTATCTCTTGTTTTTCGTTACTTTATTATTTATTTATCATTAAAAATTGTAACGTCTTTCTTTGTTTTGTTTGTCTTTTGTTTTTTGTTATTTTATTATTTATTATTAAAGTCGTCAGTTAACTGATTCAAGATTCTAAGGATTCTCTTTTGTTTTATTTGTCTTTTGTTTTTCGTTACATTATTATTTATTATTAAACATTGTAACGGTTCTCTTTTATTTTGTTTATCTTTTGTTTTCCGTTACTTTATTATAAAGTCTTTTATTAACTAATTCAAGAATCTAATAGTTTTTTATTGTTTTGTTTGCCTTTGGTTTTTGTTTGTTTTGTTTTCAAGATTCTAATCGTTCTCTTTTGTTTTGTTTGTCTTTTGTTTCTCGTTATTTTATTATTTATTATAAAAGTCATCAGTTAATTAAGTCAAGATTGTAATGGTTCTATTTTGTTTTGTTTGTCTTTTGTTTTTGTTTGTTTTGTTTTCAAGATCCTAATGGTTCTCTTTTGTTTTGTTTGTCTTTTGTTTTTGTTTGTTTTGTTTTCAAGATCCTAATGGTTCTCTTTTGTTTTGTTTGTCTTTTGTTTTTGTTTGTTTTGTTTTCAAGATCCTAATGGTTCTCTTTTGTTTTGTTTGTCTTTTGTTTTTCTATACTTTATTATTTATTATTAAAGATTGTAACAATTCTCTTTTGTTTTTCATTGTTTTATTATGAAGTCTTGTTTGTCCGTTTGTTTTGTTTTGTTTTCAAGATTCTAATCGTTTTCTTTTGTTTTCTTTGTCTTTTGTTTTTCGGTACTTTATTATTTATTATTAAAGATTGTAACGGTTCTCTTTTGTTTTATTTGTCTTTTGTTTTTCGTTACTTTATTATTTATTTATTATTAAAGATTGTAACGGTTTTCTTTTGTTTTGTTTGTCTTTTCTTTTTCGTTACTTTTTTATACAAAAAAAAACTGGTATAACCTTTAACAATTATAATAAATAAATAATAAATAAAGTAACGAAAAACAAAAGATGAATAAAACAAAAGAGAACCGTTACATATACATATAGAGTGATCCAAGAATTTAACGAAGGGTGAATTTTATTTTCGTTATTTTATTTCTTTTAATAAATTCAAGATTGTGACAGTTGTCTTTTGTTAACTTTCTTTTTTTTGTTAATTTGGAGAAACGTGTTCGATTTTCTTTGGTTTTGAAGTTGTCCGTTTTATATTGTTTTTACCGGTTTTTGTTTTTTCGTTGTTTATTTGAACTTTCTTTTGCTTTTGTTAATTTGGAGTAACATGATCGATTTTCTTTTGTTTTTGAAATTTCCTACAGTTTCCGTTTGTTTTTATCAGTTTTTGTTTTTTTCGTTGTTATTTATTTGAAGTTTTTAAGTTTCCTACCGTTTCCGTTTGTTTTGTTTTTATCAGTTTTTGTTTTTCCGTTGTTGTTCATTTGAGTTTTCTTTTGTTTTTGTTAATTTGGAGAAACATTATTGATTTTCTTTTGTTTTTTATGTTTCCTACGGTGTCCGTTTGTTTTGTTTTGCTGGTTTTTGTTTTTTCGTTGCTGTTTATTTGAATTTTTTGCTTTTCTTAATCGATCGATGTTTTTGTTTTTTATGGAAAAGAATAATAAATAACAATAAATTTTTTAACGATTTGAATTACTAATACCTAATGTAAAAATTCAAAAGAATGAAACACTTTTAGTTTCGTAAATTTCATGATTGCAATTTTATTTACTTTAATCGATTCGAAACTGTAACAGTTCTCTTTTGTTTTTCACAAATGAAGATTATAAATAATAACAATAAAATTTAGAACAATTTGAATTAAAAATAAAATAATATAAAAATTCACAAAATTGCGTTAAAAAAACATGACAACGTGACTAGATATTAAAAGAGACTTTTAATTTGATACATTTTATGTTCGTAGCCACACCTTTTATATACAGGGCGTTCCAGAAATTAATCGGAGAGTAAAATTTAATTTTTTTAACTCATTTATTTTCAATTGAATTCAAAATCGCAAATTTTGTTTCATACGTTTGTTTCATTCTCTTAAGAGAATCACAAATGATGTCAAAATCGAATTCTATGTTTGCACGATATTTATACACAGGGTGACCGAAAACTTACACGCTCGATCACGTTCCACATTAAAATGTGCGCAATAATTTCCGATCCGTTCCTCCCCCCGCCTTTCTCCTCGACGAAAATTTTTGAACAGTGCCAAAAAAGAGTCTAGATTAAATCGCTTCTTCTTCATCTTATCGGAACCTCACCGTAAATTTAGCTTCGTTATAAGTCGAATGAAGTTGAAGAAAATTAAGAAATCTTCCTCGTCTTACTGCGCCCCCCTCTCTCAGCCCCGTCGTAGTCGTTAAGTGTCCTAGGTCAATTCTTGATAGTTGGTCGTCCCCCTTGTAAATTCCCCGCCCCCCCAGCTTTTAAACGAAGTTTTTTAAAACAACACGGAACCGATCCATATGTAAGTGAGAGATCGGCTCGTGCGCGAGCGGGCCAAAAAATACCCCTCCCCCCTCCTCCCCCGAGTAATAATTAGCCATACATATCTCTACGCAAACAATCAAAATTCGATAACAATAATAATCTCTAGTGACTTATTGAGAATTCGGACGTGATGCCCCCACCTTTGGCCCTACTTGCGCGCGGGGTCAGTCTTATTTATTATCAAAATGTGGCAATAATTTATTATACTGTAATCTGTTGTTAACGGGATGTTTTAAAACGCTGGTTATTAATGTGTACTATAGAAGTTTAGTTTTATAAGAATAGACGTGTATTGTATTTCGAGTACGTAGTAGACGTGTGCAGGATGATAGGGCGGCCCCCCCCGTTTTTATCGTTCTGCATTTGAGAATTATGTAATAAAATTAATAATACAAATAATTGAGAAAGTCGTCTTTGTTAATTGACTCCCTTTCATTATGAATTAAAAGAAAACACGTTGAATACCAAGGAAATAGAAGCCAAGATGGTTATTTGAATTTTGTGTTTTCAGTGGCGACACCTAGTGTTTAAGAACTGTGACACGGTTAAATCAATCGATGTCAATTTGATTCCAATGGAATTCTCAAGCTGCTCTTCTGGTGAAGATGCTCCAGATTGGGCGGAAACAGCTGTACAGAGATTGCAAAGATTAACATTTTAAAATTGCAAATATATCGGTTGTTATTTACAACGACTTATTCAAGTTGGCAACACTGCGCATGCATTAAACTTAACAGTTGGTAACGCGGTGTTGTGATAATTTTGATTTGTGTTTTGACATCTCGTTTATGAACGGGTTTTAACACTTATAATAATTCTTACCCTAAGCAAACGTGTTGAAAGAATTGCAAGGAGGATTTAGAAAAGACGTATAAATAGCTGAAACCGTCCAGTCTGTACGTATGGCGTATTTTTCGATTGAACAAAACCTTTGCAAACAATCATTAAGTATCGCTGATACCAACCTCAGAAGCACATAAGAATCTTTATATCTTTTATATGTCATAGTTTTTCTAGGTCTTGTATTTTATTTTGCAATTTTCAAGTGGAAGACGCGTTTTGAAAAATTTGGGAGCGCTTGAATTTTCTTGTAGCGGCGACATCTAGTGTGCGATGATTGAGAACCAAAAGAAATTAACCAAAATTAATTTAGTGCGGAAAGTGAATTCGCATATATTGCAGTTCTTTGCATTTATGTCGATTATTAACAATTTTCGTTCCTTCGACACAGATTTATCGTAAACAGTGCTTTAATTTTACGTTTATTTTCAATTCGGTCGGTAATTCAGTTTTCTGTCGTTCTGAGCGTTATGGCGTCTGAGCGTTCGCTTACGAAAAATTATTTTGAATTTTTCAGTTAATTTGCAGCCAATTTTAACTTCGAGCAGTGATTTGATAATGAAAGAAATGCGAGGAACACTGAGAAGACCTAAACGCCTTGCATCGCAAACTGTACAGTAAGTATTGCTGCGTTATTGTATTGATGGGGTTATGTTTATGAAAGTTGTAGTATTTTTACTCGTAAAAAAAGACTTAATTTTTAATTATTTAATTATAGACGTGCAATCCTACAACGGGAAGGAGGTTCTTGAGGGGACAATGTCACCTCGATCACTCGATCAGAGCAATGATTCCACGAAGAGTTCAATGGAGCACTGGCGGAGGGTGCCAAGCGTTTACAAGAAGGAAACTTGAGTACCGAGCAAAGGAAGGAACTTTCGAGTGCAATGGGCTCTGGGCTTGTATCTTCCGAAGGTGTTTCTCCTTTGATTTCCACTCCCGCTGCTCCCACTGATCTGGAAATCACCATTACTTCAAAAATTTCTTCACGAAGAATAAAAATGACGCAATTTAGTTTTCTTTCCCATAAGAGCAAAAAGCAGAGGACGCAGATTCAGGTTTTATTTAATGTAATTTGGTTTAGATGCTAAAGTTTTCTTAACAGCTGTATGATTCAGGCTTTCCCTTTCCCCAGTTTTAAACCATGATTCCAACATTCTAACATTTATTGTAACACCAACAAAACTTGAATATTTTGATACCAGGTTCGTGTGGAAAACAATTGTCTTGTAACTTCAATAATTTTATAAATTTACTTTAAGTGTCTTGTATGTCATGATCATGACCTTGAAATAGTGCGTAAATGAATAATTTTTGAGATACGTGACCATGAAATTTCACACAAAATGAGTTTAAATTGTGGCTTTTTATTTTATATCTTAAAAATCTCTACGAGGTAGTTTTACATATCGAGAAAGCTCTATGCAAATATACTAAAATGAACCTCGGCATTAATTTCAAAAATTCAAAAGAAAAACAGAGAAAGTCTCATACCAAAAAGACAAAATAGCATGAGTTCCCTATACAGGGTGGGCCAAATTCGACACTTTTAATAGGAAACTTCTATTTTTAGAAGAAGTTAGACAAAAACTGGAGCTCGATTTTTAAGACAATATTAATGGTGAAGACCGCGTTTCGATATCTTGCACCGCTTAGGAGCTACAGGGCGTTTTTTAAAATTCTACGCTTTTTAGAGCACAGTGAAAAATAATGTCGCCATTTTGTCGAAGAGTGACGAAACTAACGCCATCTGTGATAGAGTGAGAGAATGATTGCATTACAATTCATTTTCGTCTCTCTTTCTGTTGTTTTTCTTTAATTACAAATCGATCCTTCGTTCGATTTCGTCGAGAATTTTCATTTTTATCTTTAAATTTCTAAGGGTACAGTCAAAAATGTGTCGCCATTTTGTCAAAGAGTAACGAAATCAGCGCCATCTGTGGTAGAGTGAGAGAATGATCATATTCAATTCATTTTTGTCTCATTTTGTGCTGTTTTTGTTTTTATTTTTAATTACAAAACCGATTTTTACGTTCGACTTTATCGACAATTGATTTTTTTCTCTCAAATTTTTACAAGTGCAGTCAAAAACAGTGTCGCCATTTTGTCGAAGAGTGACGAAACTAGCGCCATCTGTGGTAGAGTGAGAGCATGATTGCATTACAATTCATTTTCGTCTCTCTTTCTGTTGTTTTTCTTTAATTACAAATCGATCCTTCGTTCGATTTCGTCGAGAATTTTCATTTTTATCTTTAAATTTCTAAGGGTACAGTCAAAAATGTGTGGCCATTTTGTCAAAGAGTAACGAAATCAGCGCCATCTGTGGTAGAGAGAGAGAATGATTGTATTCAATTTATTTTCGTCTCATTTTCTGCTGTTTTTGTTTTTGTTTTTAATTACAAAACCGATTTTTACGTTCGACTTTATCGACAATTTTTTTCTCTCAAATTTTTACAAGTGCAGTCAAAAACAGTGTCGCCATTTGTCGAAGAGTGACGAAACTAGCGCCATCTGTAGTAGATTGAGAGAATCATTGCATTACAATTTATTGTCGTATCATTTTCTGGCGTTTTTTTTTTTTTTTAATTACAAAATTACTTTTTACGTTCGACTTCATCGAAAATTAATTTTCATTTTTTTCTTCAAATTTCTAAGAGTATGGTCAAAAGTAGTGCCGCCATTTTGTCGAAGAGTGACGAAATTAGCGCCATCTGTGGTAAAATGAGAGAATGATTGTATTACAGTTGATTTTCGCCTCATATTCTGCTGTGTTTTTTTTTTTTATTACAAAATCGATTTTACGTTCGACTTTACCGAATATTGATTTTTTTTTCTCAAATTTTTACGAGTACAGTCAAAAGCAGTGTCGCCATTTGTCGAAGAGTGACGAAACTAGCGCCATCTGTGGTAGAGTGAGAGAATGATTACATTACAATTCATTTTCATCTCATTTTCTGCGGTTTTTTTTTTTTTAATTATAAAATCGCTTTTTACGTTCGACTTCAACGAGAATTTTCGTTTTTTCTTCAAATTTCTAAGAATACAGTCAAAAATAGTCGCCATTTGGTCGAAGTGTGACGAAATTAGCGCCATCTGTGGTAGAGCGAGAAAATTGTATTCAATTCATTTTCGCCTCATATTCTGCTGTTTTTTCTTTTTTTATTAATTACAAAACCGATTTTACGTTCGACTTTACCGAATATTGATTTTTTTTCTCAAATTTTTACGAGTACAGTCAAAAGCAGTATCGCCATTTGTCGAAGAGTGACGAAACTAGCGCCATCTGTGGTAGAGTGAGAGAATGATTACATTACAATTCATTTTCTTCTCATTTTCTGCGTTTTTTTTTTTTTAATTACAAAATTACTTTTTACGTTCGGCTTCAACGAGAATTTTCATTTTTTCTTCAAATTTCTAAGAATACAGACAAAAATAGTCGCCATTTAATCGAAGTGTGACGAAATTAGCGCCATCTGTGATACAGTGGGAGAATGATTTCACTACAATTTATTTTCGTCTCATTTTCTGCCTTTTTATGTTCGACTTCATCGAGAATTAATTTTCATTTTTTTTCTTCAAATTTCTAAGAGTATGGTCCAAACTTGTGCCGCCATTTTGTCGAAGTGTACGGAATAATTTACTTCACGCATTTATCAATAATTTCGTAAAAATATTTCCTGATTTCAGCAAAGCATATCAGCTGAGTTTAGATGTCAAGTTAACGACCAACACCGTAACAATAATAAAAATATGAAACACTTTTATGGTTGTATTTAAGTACAGGTTGTATTTAACATTTTTCCCATACTTATTGATATCGCTTCTCTCTATGGTTTCTTTTTTGGTCAAAACTATTCAGTCACCCTGTATACTGATTTATTTATAGCACTTTGAGAATAATTATTTCTGCTGAAATAAAGTTTACAAACAAGGTGCTTTTGAATTATTATCCTTGCTATGTTTTAATCCCAAAGCAATTCATTTTTCGTCTTATCTATTTAAATAATTTGGCGCCCCTCTAATCAGGTGTCTTTGTGCATTGCGCAATCTAGGCAAGTATTATAAACAAGGAAATTAAAGTGGTGCTCCTGTATATAAATTCAGCAATTCTATAGACGGCAAATTAAAAAACCGCCGATTTAATATCGTTTATAACTCAAAATAAAAATCTTTCGCCTTCACTCGTGAAGTTACATCTTTTCATTTTGCTTAGAGTCTTTGAATTACTTGTTTACTGTGCAAATATAAACACTGAACTTTTTAAATCATAAGCGTTCAGAATAAGTTTCAATTTTTTTCTTTAAAACATTTGCTGTTCTTTGCTTAATACTTTTTTGTAGTTATTATTTACTGGATGGAGTTTTGAATTATGTTGTCAGCATACAAATCCTGTAATTCCGTATTTTTTTATTGTAAATAACGCAAATAATTTCGTTTCACAACTTAAATTTTGTGTAATTTCATATATGAATGTTTATAATGAACAATATTGGACCAATCACAGTACCTTGTAGTATACCATAAGTGACAATTAGTTCAAATGGATATTCTAACTACATATCTGTTTCCTATCCTTAAGGATAATCCCTCGTTTTATGTTTTCATTTTCATTTACTTTAAATTCCCCCTCCAATTGTTCTTTCTCGTCTCTACATGAAAAATCTTTGAATTTTGCTTTGGTACGAGCGAGTATCGTCGGCCAGAATTATTTATCGAGCGCGTGTAGGAAAAATGAGTCCGAAAAAATTCCTCACAAAAAGAAGCTCACACCAGAACCGAAAGAAACGTGTCCTCTCAGTCGTGTTCGCCATTAACGAGCGCAAAGTCACCTCACCGGCAGAAAAACGGCCAAAAATTCGGAAACGCAAAAGCCAAACGACTTGGGGTGACTGTATTTTGGAAATTTGTGGTGGTGAACACGCGATGGCTTGCAATTTTTTGGCCCTCCGCACGCCTGACCTCAGGGGCTCGGACACGCTGTCGGAAATTTCGGAATCCGGCACGACCAATTCCGGTTGGACGTCGGGATGGGATTCCAGGGAAGACCTGAGGGATTTCGTTACGAAAATTGGCTTGAAAGATGTGGCCGATCTACACCAGGATCGATTCCGCGTGGACAGAAAAAAATTGGAACAGATGCTCAGTGGTAAATCAATTTAATTTTTTTGGCAATTTCATATTTACCATTAAATGGTAATTAGCTTCATCTAGAATTATTATTATTAATGTCATGGTGAATTTTGTTTTAATTAATTTAGGCGACAATGAAGCCCCCTTACCAGCAGATATATTTTTCGAACAAGTAAGCCGTTTGCCCCAAACCAATTTACAATTTCGTTTAATTTGTTTTTTTTACTTCCGGTGCAGGTCATGTCCGACACTGGAACTTTCATCACTTGGCCCAGCAAACTAAAAATTGGGGCGAAATCCAAAAAAGGCAAGTCGCCCTTTCTACAATTTAATCAAATTTTTTTAATATAATTTTTTAATTTAGATCCGCACGTCAGGATTGCCGGCCGACCTGAAAACGTGCAAGCTGCGAAAGAACGAATAATGACCATTCTAAATACCAGGGTGAGTCAGAAATTCCTCCTTCGCCTTCTACGAGGGTCAAACAAAAAACTTAAATTTCAGTGCAATAGAGTGACGATGAAGATGGACGTCAGCTACACGGATCACTCGCACATCATCGGTAAAGGGGGGCTGAGCATCAAGCGAGTGATGGAGGAGACTCAGTGCCACGTGCACTTTCCGGATTCAAACCGCTCGAATCCCACGGACAAGAGCAATCAGGTGTCCATCGCCGGAGACATCCAGGGGGTTGAGTTGGCTCGAAGTCGTGTTAGAGTATGTACTTCTTGGTTTTGCATACAAAAATTTTTTTTATGCTTTCTCCAGCAAAAGACTCCTGTGGTGTTCGGCTTCGAATTGCCAATCATGTCTCAGACCATCGATCTTACTTGCACTTACGTGTTGAAAGTACAGGAGCAGTACAACGTTCAGGTGATGTTGAGGACTCGCCCTAAATTACATGCGACTTTGGTGTTGGTGAAGGGGGTGGAATGGGAGGTCGATCAGGTGAAGAAGGCGACTGTTCTGCTGATGGAGTTTATGTGTGATAACTTGGCGGTAAATTAAAAAATTATTTTTTAAATCTTTTTTTCAGTTTACGTACTTTGCTTCTTTCTCTTGAGAATTGGATTGGTTTCAAACGCACGCTTTAACATGAGTGTCTTGAGAGAATTCTCTTAATGTAGAATTTCTGAGAATTAAAAAAAAAAAGATCTCTTGAATTAAAAAAGGAACTATAGAAGTATAGTCATTTTTCATTTGCCTCTTGCTTTGTTTTTAATTTGCTTTTTGGTCTTCACTCGCTTCTATTTTCAATGTTTTATTCGTTTTTTATTTTTCATTTGTCATTTTACATTTACTTTTCACTTTTTTTTAGTTTTTTTTTTTTTTTCTCAATTTTATATTTGCTTTTGTTTCTCATTTTTTCTTTGCATTATTTTCGTGGTCTTCATTTGCTTCTGTCACTTGTTTCGTGGTCTTTATTTACTTCGACATATTTCCAATTGTTTATTCATTTTTATATTTCATTTACCATTTTGCTTTTACTTTTTGCTTTTCACTCTTAGCATTTTGTTTTTCGTTTGTATTTTTTTCAAATTTTAAATTTGCTTTTATTTTTCTTTGCTTTTTAATTTGTCTTTTGTTTTTCATTTGTTTTTTCTACATTTTCATTTGTTTTCTCTACATTTTCATTTGTCTTTTTATTTTTAATTGACTTTTCTCATTCATTTTTTACTTCTTGCCTCTATTTTCAATTTTTTTTATTTTTCTTTGTTTTCATCTTTTGTCATTTTTGATTCACCTTTTGAAAACAAAAGTTTTTAATTTGCTTCTGTAAATGGATTCTTGGTTTTGCTTATCATTTTGCATTTACTTTTTACTTTTCACTCGTTATTTGCTTTTTCTTTTTTTTTTCTTATCATTTTGCATCTACTTTTTACTTTTCACTCATTTTTTTCCTTTTTTTTTCAATTTTATATTTGTTTTTATTTTCGCCATTTTTTTGCTTTCCTTTTAATTGACTTCTGTTTTTCATTTATTTCCTCTTCATTCTCATTTGTCTTTTGTTTTTCATTTGCTTTCTTTTCTCATTCATCTTTTACTTTTGATTTGATTGATTTTATATATTTTCAATTTTTTATTTGCTTTACTGTTCATCATTTGTCATTTTTTATTTGCCTTTTTGTTTTTGTTTTATCTTTAATTTGTTTCTGTCACTTGTTTCGTGATTTTCATTTGCTTCTGTCACTTGTTTCGTGGACTTCATTTGCTTCTGTCACTTACTTCGTGGACTTCAATTGCTTCTATCATTTGTTTCGTGGTCTTTATTTGCTTCTGTCACTTGTTTCGTGGACTTCACTTGCTTCTATCACTTGTTTCGTGGTCTTTATTTGCTTCTACATATTTTCAATTGTTTATTCGTTTTTTCATTTATCATTTTGCATTTACTTTTTGCTTTTCACTCTTAGCTCTTTGTTTTTCGTTTGTTCTTTTTTCTTTCAATTTTAAATTTGCTTTTATTATCATTGGTTATCATTTTGCATTTAATTTTTACTTTTCGCCCGTTTTTTGCTTTTTTTTCTCAATTTTATAAATTTCTTTTATTTTTCCCATTTTTCTTTGTTTTCTTTTTAATTAATTTCTGCTTTTCATTTCATTCCTCTTCATTCTCATTTGTCTTTTATTTTTCACTTGTTTTATGTATTTTCAATTTTTTATTTGTCTTACTGTTCATCATTTGTCATTTTATATTTGCCTTTTGGTTTTTGTTTTATATTCAATTTGCTTCTGTCACTTATTTCGTAGTACTTTTTGTTTGTCGTTTGTTTTTTTTTTCAATTTTTAATTTGCTCTTATTTTTTCTTTGCTTTTTAATTTGCCTTTATTTTTCATTTGTTTTTTCTACATTTTTATTTTTCTTTTGTTTTTAATTTAATTTATTTTCAATTTGTTCTTTGTTTTTTTTTTGCTTGTCTTTTTTATCAAGTTTTTAGCTTTTCTTTTTTAATTTGCCTTTGTTTTGCATTCTTTCCTTGCTTATTTATTTTATTTGTATTCGTGTTGATGTTGATATTTTATTAATTAATTTTATTCGTTCGTGTGCGTTCATGTTATCAACCATTAAGTCAAGTAGGCTTAAGTCAAATGCAAATTTTGCAAAGTCACGTCGTAACTTAAACCATACGAATATTGTAAACATAACCTAGCTTTTTATATTCATCTAATTACGATTTTCTATAAAATGAATAATGAAACGCAATTAATGAAGTAAAACATCTCGAAGATGTGAACAAAACATTTGACAGTTGACGCTGCTGACAGGTCGCAGTTATTCAAGGTTGCAACATGCGTACTAAGTTCCGACGTGCCGCCATAAAACAAAAGCAAGTTCAGAGCCTACTTAGTAACGTTTTTTTTTGAACTTTTGAAATAGAGATGTCGCCACCTGGATTTTTTTAACAATCGCACTGTATTTTCATAGTAATATTTTTTTTTTTCAATTTTAATCCGGTTTTACCGGAAGTAACTGTCAACTTTACTATTTCAAATGGATGCCGACCAATACTGATTCTTTCCATAATCCCAAAGATTTTTCTAAATTTAAATAAAAAATAAAAAAAATCGAGGAAAAAAGTAATTTAGAAGAAAAACCTAAAAAAAAGGCAAAAACAAATGAAAATTGAAGTTTGTGTTTGTTTTGTTTGTTCAATTTCTGAGGTTCTTTTTTTTGTTTTGAATAAAGTAATTTAGAAGAAAAACCTAAAAAAAAGGCAAAAACAAATGAAAATTGAAGTTTGTGTTTGTTTTGTTTGTTCAATTTCTGAGGTTCTTTTTTTTGTTTTGAATAAGTGTATGGGTGGTTGTAAGCTGAGTTATTTTCGTTTGATTTTCTAGAGTCAAATTCCCATTCAGATGTCGCTGGAAATTTCTCCGCACCATCACCCGATGGTCGTGGGGAAGAACCACGCCAACTTGAAGGAAATAATGCGACTGACGGGGGCGCAGATTATGTTTCCGGACGCTCAAGACCCAAACATACCCAGCTTAAAGAAGAGCAACGTGACCATAACGGGGAACATCCACAGCGTGTATGCTGCTCGCCAGTTACTTATTGTGAGTGCCTCACTTAATCCTATATTCTTTAAAGTCAGTACCAAAAATCCTTCACAAATGCACTCTTTCGCTAAACATCCTAAAACCAATGTGCCCATGTAAATTATGGAGTACTGACAAGAATGACTCAAAAGCACCATTAATAGGTACACTTTTTTTATTGTAATTTTTAATGTAAAATACAAGAAGCGCCATCTAACAGAAGAGTTGCCTAACTACTAGCATTAGTTACTGTCGGTAACGATTGTAATCTAAATGCCTCAACCTAAAACTTGTAATATGTTGGTTTGCATTGTATTCTTTTATCAGATACTGGATCTGGTAACCCTACTTAAGACGCACCCTTTGTCTTGGGGTGTAAATGTATTGGGTTGGGTTGGATTCACTTTTCGAATACACATTTTAAGCAACAGATGGCGCTGCAGTGAATATTTCTTTAGATCACGTCATCTTAGGGCTGATTTTTGACCTAAAATTGTAGACTCGATGCATATTTTAATTATTAATCAATTAATTGTAATCAGAAAAGATAAGAAAAGACTCACTTCAAATAGAAATTTTAAGCAACGATTGCGCTCTACAAGTTTTTTTGACAGTTTAGGTCCAAAACTGTTAAAAAAAAACTACAGTGCAATCTGTTACTTAAAATTACTATAGCGCCATCTGTTACGTAAATTACTACAACACAAAAGACTCACTTCAAATTTTAAGCAACAGATGGCGCTGTAGTAATTTTCTTTGAAACCTAAAATTTTTTCTCTAATTTATAATTTACTTTTTAAAATAAGTAATTTGAAAATTTACACATGAACCCTCAGTATAGAAATTTCTTATTTTAGTACATAGTATACCCCCCTCCAAAAAAAAAAAACGTTAATTTTCGCGCTTTCATTTCTCTTTCTTTTTTTAATTTACGTAGAAATTCATTGTTTCACTTTTTCTTATTTGTTTTTTTTTTCTCTCTCTTGACTTCGGTATTTTTTTAGTCGGTTTCTCAACAGATGGCGCTGTAGTAAATTTCTTTTAAAACAGTTTAGGTCACGACATCTCGCGGCTGATTTTCTTCTATTTTGTTTTTCGTTTAATAAACGACTCAATTAGTTCTAGACGATTGCCTTCTGTTTCGTCGCAGTTATTTTAGATAAAGATAAATCGTCTTTTGTTTTTCAAAAGTAAACATTATTTTTCTTTTCAAAAGTTGATTTTCTTCTTTTTTTTATTTTCCGTTTAATAAACGACCCAATCAGTTCCAGACGATCGTCTTTTGTTTCATCGCAATTATTTTAGATAAATGGAAGTCGCCTTTTGTTTTTCAAATGCACACATTCTCTTGCTTTTAAGAGTTGAAAGTCTTTTGTTTCGTTGTTCGTTTGATGTACTATCCAATTGGTTTTATACGATTGTCTTTTGTTTAGTCATTCGTTGCAATTAATTTTCGATAAATGGGAGTCGCTTTTTGTTTTTCAAATGTAAAAATTCTTTTGCTTTTCAAAAGTTGATTTTCTTCTGTTTTGTTTTCCGATTAATAAACGACACAATTAGTTCTAGATGATTGTCTTTTGTTTCGTCGCAATTATTTTAGGTAAAACGGAAGTCGTCTTTTGTTTTTCAAATAACTCTTTTTTTTGCTTTTCAAAAGTTGATTTTCTTCTGTTTTGTTTTCCGTTTAATAAACGACACGATTAGTTCTAGATGATTGTGTTTCGTTTCATGGTTTCGCCGCAAATAAAAAAATAAAAAAAATAAAAGCAGAATGAAAAATAGAATTTTTCCTTTGTTTCTTTCATTCGCTGTTAACTCTTTTATTCTTTTGTCTGCTTTCTTGCTTTGTTCTTTTTTTTATGTCCTATTTCTATTGCCATTCATTCTCGTTTATTCACACTTTTTAATCAGTTGTTATAATTTTTTTTTGTCTTGGTTTCAGGGAACTTTGCCGTTGCTGTTGATGTTCGATCTGCCTGAAGACACGCCCGGAGCTTCAACTAAATCAGACTTCATAACAGAGTTACAGAACAAATTCGACATCAGCGTTACGATTCGATCCAAAGCCAAGCAGAGCATCATGTCTTGCGTTATCAAAGGAACTGAAAAGCTGGCGAGTAAGTTTCCAAAGGAACGTTCACTAATAAATTAGAAAACAATGTGTTCTAGAAACAATTGTAACATTTTAGGTCCTGAAAGTTCGGTTGAAAGTCCACCTTCATTCTTAAAATATTACAGTGAGGTGCAAAAAATTCAAACCATTGCTATTTATGTATTTATTTCATTTCTGATTTGGTCTTTCTTTGTGCAATCGTTTTTAGTTAAAAAGTGACATCTAGATACCAATCATTACATAGATCTTGGTACGAACGATGAAGCAAAAGCTGTAATACTGATTGAAGATGTTTAGAACCAATTTTATATGGATCATGTGCAGCAATCCAAAGAGCTGTCCAACTTTACAACAGATATCCTCATAGTAAGAGTTATGATTGAATTGTGAAAGTCAGTGGTTCGAATTTTTTACACCTGAGTGTATCTTAAAGCTTGAATTAAAATTAAATAAAAAATTAATTATTTTCACTTCATGGCTAGCTAACATTTACAAGGCGAGAAACATCATCCTTGGGGTGGATGACCCGCGAATCACCGCCGACATTCCATCATCCTACCACGTACCTGCCGTCCCGCAGAACTACCAGCAGGTCGAAGTCACGCTTCCTCAAATCAGCACACAACAGCCGATGTCCCCGCTTCTCAGCCCCCTGATTTCACCGACCTGGCATTTCGCAGCCAACGCATTCAGCCAGTCTGGTCCGTTCGTGGGTATGGTGCAGGCACCGCAATTCCTTTACAATTCCATGCAACAGTCAATGAGCAGCAGCGGGTAAAAGAAAAAAATTAATTTTCAGAGTTTTCGAAATGCATAGCTTTTTACGTGCAGGTATCACTCTTTGGGGCCTTTATCCAGCAATAGCATCTCTTTGGAACAAAGTCGCGATAACAGCACGTACTCTTCGATCTCCAGCGCGAGCTCCCTCTGCAGTCCCATATCAAGCCCCCGAAATCATTCGCCAAATTACCACCACCACAGAACATACGCAGAGTCCTCACCTGATAAAGCTGGTAAGCAATACTTCTTATTTAAATCGAATGTTTTTGAAGACTTGTCACTTGCAGACTCTTCGGTTTCCTCTGTGCTATCGGATTTGTGCGATAAACATCAGGAGAGGTCCTGTTTTTCGCCCTCTGAATTCGAGCAGAAACGCCTGGCCGGTTTCAAGGCGATGCAAAATCGTCTGTCCAGTGGTTTGAGGTATCCAAATAACGCTTGGTCTGGATATGGAATCTCCAATACCAGCCCGAGTGTCATGATGGCAACAGAAAAGAAGCAGTTCAACTTCAACAAGGTAGTCATTTTTTTTCTTCGAGTTTGATGGAGCTCTAGGCAGACCAACTTCGTTAAATGGGAGAAGCCTAATATTTTAGTTGGAGAAATTCTTTGTGTTAGGCAATTTCTACTTTCTAAATTTTTTGTTCTTTAAGTTCTTGAATTTTTTTTACAACGTTTCCTGACGTCTAAAGCAGTCTAACTAATCTATTCCGATCTCTCTGTATATTGAAAGCTAGGATGTGATTGATTGAGGAGAGTTTGTTATAAATTAGGATGAAGACATGTGGAAGACCCCGACGCAGAAGCAGCACTACTCCGATTCCACCAGCGTTGCAGCAATGACATCCCCATCGGACTTGAACACCAGCAACTACATGGATCACACCCCCAGTTACTACATGAATCGCATGACGACCATGAAATGGCCCGATCTGACTACCCTACTGACTTCGCTCGGCCTTGAAAAATACATAGCGACGTTTAACACGCACGAGATTGATTTGACAACGTTTGTTTCGATGACTGACAATGACCTGCTGGAGATTGGCATCACTGCGTTCGGGGCGAGGAGGAAGATAATGTTGGCAATTGCTGGTGAGTTCTTTACTAGTACATTACACAATTGCAGCATATATTTACATATATAAGAGTTCGTTATTGGACGAATCATAAAATCTGTTACCAAATTCAACTCTACCCTAATTTAAAACCAAATCCCTATCTCCCACAACAGAGAGGTCTTCCCCACCTCTCTGCCCTTACAACAACCGACCGAAATCGGTGTAAATACAATGGGTGCTTTGAATTTTCTTTTTAGAAATGAAGAAGCGTGTAAATCAATTTTCCGCAGCTCCCGGAGCTGAAAGGAAATCTTCCTGTTCGCCCGCCAAATCCAGCAATCCATTGGAAAGATGGTGAAGGCGGTGTCGCCAAATCGAAAGACGGCGCACGATGATTCGGCGACCGAAATTAAAAAAAAAAATGTGCTCGTCTTAAACTGATTTGTTTCTGTTTTTCGATTATCGTAAATTAGTTGCATGTGAGATTAGCTTATATTGTGTGTTTATTCCCTTCGTTTCGATACAGCTCGTTTCTTTGCGAACGAGAATCGAGAAGGCAAACTGCGTACTATTGTAACATTTCAAATTGGCGACCTGTGATACAACCCCGGTTCGACTTTAAATTGTACAAAAAGTTGCTAGTCAATTGCTTTTGTAGATTTAAAACGCAACCTCGTCGACTTTAGCGTCCGATTTGAAATTTTTATTTATTTATTTATTTATTTATGGAAATCGCTGTGAGTATAGTAGTTTTTATGCTTAACTGATTTTTTCGACGTGCGCCGCCAACCCCAACCGATTTATATTTACAAGGGGCGCACGTTTCGTCGTTGTTCATGTGATTATTTTAGCCTATACATATATATTTTGTAAACAAAAGCTGTAATTTATTTGTGTGTATATTATTTGATTGATTGATGATGCTAATTTTTTTTTTAAAAAGCGTAAATTGGAGCTTTTGTCTGTTTTTGTCGTTTGAACTTTGTTATATTATTTAATTTAAGGATGATTTTTGTACCTAGGCCGATCGAACTAAGCGATGAATGAGATAAAAATAAATACGTTATTGCATTTATGTGTTTTTTAAAGACGCAAGAAACCCAACCCAACCGAACCCAAAACCAAAGAAAATTAAGAAGAATTAATAAAGAGGAGGCTCCCTCTTTTCGTCAATAATTGAACTGAGACTTTGCGGCTTCCGCGTATTGTATATACCGATTGTTTCGTTAAGACTTGAAAATAGGCAGACATTTAAGACAAGTGCAAATTCGTTTCCAATAATAAAACGTGCATTTAGAGTGTTTGCAGTTTTTAAATGATCGGAGATAGAGATTTGGTTAAATTAGAAAAAAAAAATAGAGCCTTTTGTGTTCAGTTAAACATACAGTGTTGGTCTAAAGTCCCTTCCCCCCCCCTATTAATTTTGAAACCAAATGTTTGCTCAATGCTCAAATGTTTGAATACAAATTTTAAGCAGCAGATGGCGCTGTAGTAATTTTCTTTGAAACTGTTTGGTACCATATCATTCTAAACTAATTTTCATTCTACACACAATGACGTCAGTTTTTAACCGTCTTCATTTATTTTTGAGTTAATGACAAAAAACATTGACAATCAATTACCAAACATCGCAAAAATATCAATATTTTTTTAATAGTCATTTGTTTTCAACAGTAAGTCCAAAATTATTTTTAAGAAATTATCACAGCGCAATCTGTTGTTTAGAATTACTACAGCGCCATCTGTTGTCTACAACGCAAAACACTCACTTCTAATTCAAATTTTAAGCAACAGATGGCGCTATAGTAATTTTCTTTGAAACAGTTCGGTGGCGTCAGTTTTTAACAGTCTTCATTTATTTTTGAGTTAATGACAAAAAACATTGACGATCGATTACCAAACGTCGCAAAAATATCAATATTTTTTTTAATATTAGTAATTTGTTTTCAACAGTAAGTCCAAAACTATTTTTAAGAAATTACCACAGCGCAATCTGTTGCTTAGAATTACTACATCGCCATCTGTTGTCTACAACGCAAAACACTCACTTCTAATACAAATTTTAAGCAACAGATGGCGGTGTAGTAATTTTCTTTGAAACGGTTCGATACCTAAAATTTTTCAGTGACCTATCATTCTAAAGGAATTTTAATTCTACATCCAATGGCGTTAGTTTTTAACAGTCTTCATTTATCTTTGAGTTAATGACAAAAAAACATTGACGATCAATTACCAAACACCGCAAAAATATCAATATTTTTTTAAATATTTAGTCATTTGTTTTCAACAGTAAGTCCCAAACTATTTCTAAGAAATTACCTCAGTCCAATCTGTTGCTTAGAATTACTAACTACAACGCCATCTGTTGTCTACAACGCAAAATACTCCCTTCTAATACAAATTTTATGTAAGAGATGGCGCTGTAGTAATTTTCTTTGAAACGGTTCGATACCTAAAATTTTTCAGCGACATCATCTAAAGGAATTTTAATTCTACATCCAATGGGGTCAGTTTTTAACAGTCTTCATTTGTTTTTGAGTTAAAGACAAGAAACATTGACAATCGATTACCAAAATTTTTTCTAACGTTAGTCATTTATTTTCAACTTATTTTGTTTCTACTTTTTCAATTGCTTTCAACAAATACTACAAACAGTCAGTGGCGCAGCAAGCGCAATGTAAGTAAGTTCCTTCCAAGTACTTTTACTAAGATCTTATTTTGTTCAATTTATTAGTATATGACTGTTTTATGAACAACGGTAAACTGTGCGGTTGGTGGTCGTTCCAAAATTTTGTATGTGCCTATGACATACAGCTGCCATATTTAGTTACCACTTTGGGCAAAAAACTATTGTTAGTCTGACTCCCTCCTGTTTATTCTTTACTCGTTGTCATAATTATTATTTTTTCGTATTTTTTTGAAATTTGTTAAATAACTTGTACGAATCACAACGTCCTTTCTCATTTTTAACAATCCATAGTTAAAAAGGCATATTTTTTAAAATTCTCTATAAAGGCGATGATAGAACTATGTTGTTGTAGAATTTGACACTACCAATTTATTTTTCAATTTGATATTTTTATGTTCTTGCTTTGCTTTTTATAAACAATGGTGAACTGTGCGGTTTGTGGTCGTTCCAAAATTTTGTAAAACGCTCCTTGCGTGCGCCTATGACATACAGCCGCCATTTTTAGTTACCACTTTGGACAAGAAACTATTGTTAGTATGACTCCCTCCTGTTTATTCTTTACTCGTTGTCATTATAATTATTATTTTTTCGTTTTTTTTTTTTGAAATTCGTTAAATAACTTGTAAGAATCACAACGTCCTTTCTCCTTTTTAACAATCGATAGCTAAAACGGCATATTTTTTAAAATACAAATTGATTTAACTCACTCAGTAAAAATGGGGCGCCCTCTGTAAAGGCGACGATAGAACTATGTTCTTGTAGAATTCGACGCTACCAATTTATTTTTCAATTTGACATTTTTATGTTTTTATTTTGTTCAATTTACTATTTTATGAACAATGGTAAACTGTGCGGTTCGTGGTCGCTCCTTGTGTGCGCCTATGATTTCAGCCGCCATATTTAGTTACCACTTTGGACAAGAAACTATTGTTGGTATGACTCCCTCCTGTTTACTCTTTACTCGTTGTCATAATTATTTTTTGGCATTTTTTGAAATTCGTTAAATAACTTGTAAGAATCACAACGTCCTTTCTCCTTTTTAACAATCGATAGTTATAACGGCATATTTTTTAAAATTCAAGTTCACTTAAGTCGCTCAGTAAAAATGGAGCGCCCTCTATAAAGGCGACAATAGAACTATATTCTTGTAGAATTCGACACTACAATGTTCATGGCCTAATCTGAATCGTTTTACTTTCGATCACATGGTATGTTCTGGATTTTTTGGATTATGTAGTGTAAACTATTTCTTCAGGAAATAACATTAAAATGATGATGTTTCATATCACTAATTAACTTTAAATAATTATGTAAAATACACAACAAAAAAATTAAAGCCTCACCAGTGTCATTTTCCGTAGCTTCAGTATATTAATGTTAGTGTAATTATTAATCACACTTTGCATTTCGTTGATTATTTCTAAAAATGTCGGTTTTATTTTGGATAATTTCCTACCGTGCGCGTAACAACATCCGATGAACAATTAGGTAATGAAGTGTCGCCATCTGCGCGTCGCCTTGCGAACCGCCTTATTGCTCTGCGCACACTAGACAAATAAATATGATCAGTGCGAAGTCGCTCCTTGACTTTCCCGAAGTGATGTGGTGTGCGGTGTAAATTCTTCCTAGTTTTTTTCATGTTTTGTGTTTGAATTCGTTCTTGTTTAGTGTTTTCCTTCGGCAAAGTGTGTACAAGTGTATACTGGAACGCGTCGTCTCGGCGCAAAGGATGTAAGTAAGCGGTGCCATTCATTCAATCGTCCGCCGTCGACTTCTGCCTAGGCATTGTCATCGATTCGGTCTGACGTTTTTTTTTTGCCGAATACGCCACTTCAGGACCGTGCGTGACGGAAGGGCTTTTCGGAACACGAATTTTTACTTACGCTTGCCGCAGTTCCGTCGTTGCGCGATTGTTTTTTTATTTTCGTCGGTTTGTTTAAACAATTGACCGTCGCGTCGGTCGTGCAAGTTACTGCTTTTAGGTTAGGTTTTAGAGTCGATCGGCAATTTACAATGTAAACATCAAAGTTGCTTTAATGCGGACAATTTGACAGATTACCACTGCAATTACGTGTGATGTAACCATCATTAAAAGTTGATTACATGGTGTTTGTAGCCGTCGATGTTATTTTGTTTTTTTTTTCAATTTTGTTGAATTGCGATTTTTTTGTTTTTCCTTTCCGTCCGTGTTGATTTTGGACGTGTTGAAACCCGCGTAAAAATCGAGGTGTGTAGTGCAATAGGTACATTCAACCCGACAATGTTGTCAACTTGTGTGTTCACGTACTACAGTGTTGCCAGTTGGAATTGTCAAATACTGTAGTGGCCTTTAAATTTGCTAGGATAAGTGGATGTTACTCTGAATTTATTGCAAGTGCGCAAGACAACGCCGTTTGATTTTACAAATTCTAAATACGTATACTACGCTTGACGTTTCATTTTTGTTTATCTCAATTTTAACGAGTGGCAACACTGTAGTAAAAAAAAATAACAATAAAATCGGAGCCCATGTGATGGTTACATACGTATATTAAAAATTCTAACATGTAGTCAGTTTTGTTTACTTCGACTTAAACAAGTGGCAACACTGCGGAGAAAAAAATTACATATATCATGTGATTAAAAAAAAATGAAGGGCGATGTGATTTACGTTTTTTGATAATGAATCAAACGCGTGTGCAGCCAACAATAACCCTAAGTGGTAAGCCGTTGAATAGAAACTAGATATACCGTGTGATCAAAAAATGATTTATTACGTGTGGTAGCAATTCGAATTTGTACGAAGTGGCAACGCCGCAGAAAAATATAGCGCAAAACCTAAACACAATTTAAACTACAGACGTACGTAAAAAAATAATTGACGAAATGTAAAATTAAAAAAAAATAATAATTGCAAGCCGGTGTGATTCACACCGAATAAATCAATCCACGTAAGGGGGGCTGGCGACGTCACGTTCCTTCGTTTTGGTTTATCTCGATTTAATAAACGGCGGCGTTGCAAAATTTAAAACGCGTATGCAACCAAATAAATAAATAAACAAGCAAAAACAAAAGGTCAACGTGATTCACACACACGTACGATTGTAATTCAAATATGTATTTGACTGGCGATGTTTGTTAGGTCAATTTATTTACATAAGCATGTTCAGTGGCAACGTTGTAGAAAAATATATCGTGTGATCAAAAAAAAAACGCCTTACATTGTGGGAGGTATTTGGTTTTAAAACAAATGCTAATGAACGAATGCGTTTGAAATACGAAAACAATAATACATCGTAAAATGAGAAAACAAATGAACGCCGAATTAATTTGCACATCGCAATCAACTAAACATGTGTGTGACTTTGCCTCAATTTTCTGAGTATATCATGTGATGAAAAAAATTAAAACACAGTTCATTTTATTTATGATGTCAATTGAAAAATATGCATTATGCGACTGGCGAGGTGATTTTTTTTTGTTTTTCCTAGCGCCAATCAATTTAGCACAATGTGGCAACAACGCTTCTCAAAATATATAGTGAACACATCTGTAACTGATAATAATTTGTCAGTCACTGCCATTTTCGCTATTATTTTCATGTGCTGTAATTACTTTCTAAAACACTGTGTCACTGTAAATTAGATTTGGGGGGGGGGGTTGAATAAAGTTTGAAATGATATTGGTTTTAAAAACAAGTGCCAGTAGCACAAATATCGATTGTCGTTTTCTGTCTTATCGACGTCTTGTGATTTATAGTTGAGGTTATGTTTTTCTTTTTTTTTTTTTATCTAAGCTGCGGTTGCAAGATAATCCTTATTCAAATTTAAAAAAAATTGTTTGACACCGAATACGCAAAATATTAATTATGGAAAGTTATTTTCGAAATAGGGCAATGCATATAAATCTAACCTTAAATCGTTAAACATCAAATTCCGATCGAAAAGGATCAGCGATACCTGTGCTGTCAACACAATTTTCTTTTAGTCGTCAGTTTCATGTCAAACTATATAGAAAAATTCGACCATGTTGCATAAGTGAGGTCAAAGGAGAGATGCAATTGACTTTAAAAGAAAGTGCACGATTATCGTTTTCTGTTTTATCGACGTTTTGTGTCAACACAATTTTTTTTCAATCAATTTAATGTCAAACTAGATCTTTTTTTTTATTATGTTGTATGTATAAACGAGTTTCGATTATATTGTATGTATAGGCGAGTTCAGAAAACAAAACAATAAAAATAAGCAAATTAGAGAAAAATAATGAAAACAAAAAACAATCGATTTTAACCATTTTTTAACAAATTTTAACAGATAAAAAAAATAAAGAAATAAAGAATGGTGACAAAATAAAAAAAAAAAATAATTGAATAATAAAATTTAAAAAAAATTATGAAAACAAAAGACAATCGATTTTACAACGTATTTTAACAAATTAACCAAAAAGAAAACAATTTTAAAAGAACGGCGACGGAACAAAGAAAACAAAATAATATAAATTGAAAAATAGGCAATTTAAAGAAAAATAATGAAAACAAGAGACAATCGATTTTAACATTTTTAGCACATTTTAATAAATTAACAAAAAAAACAATTTTACAACGCAATTTAATTTAAGTATGTTTATATACTGTAAGTTTAATTTATATATAAATAAATAAATAAATAATAAATTTCAATAAAGAAAACGATTTAAAAAGGTTAGTAGCAAAACAAATAAAAGAGAATAATATAAATTGAAAACTAAGCAAATAAAAAAATAAAAACAAAAAACAATCGACTCTACAACACACTTTAATGGATTAATAAATTTAAAAAAACGATTTGAAAAGAATGGTGACAAAATAAAGAACATATAATAATTGAATAATAATCAAATTTAAAAAAAAATACGAAAACAAAAGACAATCAATTTTGCAACACATTTTAACAGATTAATAAAATAAAAAAAAACGAATGGTGGCAAAAGAAATAAAACAAAATTAAAAAAAAATAAAAACGAAAGACAATCGATTTTACAACACATCTTAATAGATCAACAAAAAAAAACAATTTTCAAAGAAGGGTGACAAAATAAAGAAAAGAAGATTATAACAATTGAAAAATAAGCAAATAAAAACAAAACAAAAGACAATCGATTTTTACTACAGAATTTAATATGAAGATTAATAAATTTAAAAAAAAAGAAAACAATTTGACAATATTGGTGACAAGACGAAATAATAAAAATTCAAAAATAATCAAATTCAAAAAATATAATTGAAACAAAAGACGATCGATTTTAGATGACAATTTAACAGTATAAATGAAAAACGACATCTTGGGACAATATATTTTTTATTTTATTATTATTTTTTAATTAAAAAAAAAATACTGTTCTAAGATGTCACTTTTCATTCATATTAAATAAAGGCAACAAACCGAATGAAGGATTTTTTCTATTACATAATTTGATAGAATAAAAAAAAAACAACTTGAAAATAATGGCGACAAAACTGAAAAATAATCAAATCAAAATAATTTCTTGATTTCTTTTTATTTCATTGATTTTTTGAACTTTTTTTATAATTTGTACACATTCGGTTTTCTTAATTAATTTTATTTCTTACCTTCAGACAAACTTTCTAGTATTCTCTTAGATTTCGTGAAACGATCATTTTCTATTTCGTAAGTGGCTTTGAGTTCTACGTAAACGTGTGCTTTGTTAAAGATTAAAAATAAAAACCCTAAAACAGTTAGTTGGGCCATAAACTCGACGCCGGCAATCTCATTGCAAGGATCGCGAAAATTAGGACACACTACTCACGACAGGCGAACACACCACGTGATTATTACAGTAGCGTCGTGGTGCGAGGTGCGGTCTGTTTATCGATCCGGTGTCCCAGTGGATACGGTCCTGTGCAGTTCGAAAGCGTGGGTGGGCGCGAGTGTCCTTGAAATGAAACGACGAAACGAGCGGATAAGTAGAGGGACGAACTCGAGGCTTCCAACACTTTCGGAGCGAATGTGGAAAACACAAGAGCGAAAATTGTCCAATTTTTTATTTAATTTTTATTTATTTATTTAATTTTATTTCAAAATATCGAGTCATATATGGAGTTATCCTTGAAAACAAAAGCTCGTTTCGTAAACTGAATTATATGGGTATTGTGATAATCACAAGAACTTTCAAAATAGAAAATTAAGGTTGTGCAGTGGCATCAACACGGGTGTGTCGCAAGGACCTTCATTGGGACCTCTGTTATTTAACAATTACGTTGCTGCAGATTTTTCGTTTCTAAGATGCTTTTTTTGGAAAATAATATTACACGTTTCAGCCCAAAAAATAATGACAGTTAAATACAAATCGGACGGAGTAAAAATTGGTAACTGTCAAACGGTATAAATGACGATGTCTCGGCCACAACGCTTTCCAAGACAAATTTCTGTAGACACCCTATACATAACAACTCACATATACAGTATGTCCCAGATTGAGTGGGTAACTTTCTTATTAGTGAAGATAGAAATTTGGTTAAATGGGCAATATTTTGCAGATTTATGTGCTGTGATACACGGTTGAAACGAAAAAAAAAATGCTATTTAATCATATAAAAATCCAATATGGCGTCCATTTAAAATAAGAAAGTTGCTATCAATATCTTGTTAGCCATCATCTTGAATTTTATTTTGACTTCATTTTCAACTGTATTTTATCAAACATAGTAACTTTTGTATGAAACATTTTTTTTATATTGCCATTGATGATGTGTAGTTGCACGTTTTACGTAAAAGTATAAAGAAAGTAGGAAACATAAAAAAGTAAGAATTAAAAAGTGACACATAGAAACCTGCACGACCAGATCTAAAAATCTCCAAAAAATATCACGGAGATTAATAAAAATTACAATACTTTATATAGAATTTAGAAAAAGTTAGAAATAGAAGAATTTTGTATTTTTGAAATTTTGTTTATTGTCGTGACCACCCTGTAACGATGAAAATACGTCCAAATTTGACATCATAGGCTTGTTCTAGCAGCAGTAGGTATATAACTGTACTGAATATGTGTCGCTAAAGTGTCATATGCATACAGGATGTGTATTTATTTATTTATTTGACTTATCTATTAATGGTGTAAAGCAATAAATATTTTTGTTTTGTCGACACTTAGTACGATAATTTTAGCAAAATGTGCCACTATAATAAATAATTATAGATAACAAGAAAACTAAAAGAAATAGATATAGGGAATACTAATACTAATCGATGTGGAATGTGATTCTGTATCTCATGACGTAAAAATATAGAGGTATTCCATTTACAAAAATCAAGTTTTGGGCATTTAAACATACTGAGGTTCGACACCACATTGTCACCAGCCTGTGAATTTTTCAGGGATAATTAGGATATGATTTGAAAGCCCGAACAATATACATATACGACATGCCACTTGAATATAGTGGCGTGTCGCAAATACATTCTCTTAAATGAAAGGTTATTAAAATAGTTTTTTTTTTCAAATAAATTTGAAAATATCGGTTACTGTTAGGTATAGGGAAGCTTTAAAAATATCGATCTTCTTTTGTTTTTTTTTATTCTAAGAAAATTTTCCATAAAAAAATCGATCTTTTGTTTTTTTTTCTTATTCTAAGAAAGTGCACCATAAAAAAATCGACCTTCTTTTGTTTCTTTTATTCTAAGAAACTGCACCATAAAAATCGATCTTCTTTTGTTTTTTTCTTATTCTTTTGTCTTTTTTTTCTAAGAAAGTGCACCATAAAAATCGATCTTCTTTTGTTTTTTCTTATTCTTTTGTCTTTTTTTTTCTAAGAAAGTGCACCATAAAAAATCGACCTTCTTTTGTTTCTTTTATTCTCAGAAACTGCACCATAAAAATCGATCTTCTGTTTTTTTTTTTATTCTAAAAATATGTCCCATACAAGTCGATCTTCTTTTGTTTTTTCTTATTCTAAGGAATAAAATAAAAAATCGATCTTTCGTCTTTTTTTTTCTAAGAAAGTGCACCCTAAAAAAATCGATCTTTCGTCTTTTTTTTTCTAAGAAAGTGCACCCTAAAAAAATCGATCTTCTTTTGTTTCTTTTATTCTATGAAAGTGCGTAAAAATCGATATCTGTTGTTTTTTTTTATTCTAAGAAAATGCACCATAAAAAATCGATCTTTTTTTGTTTCTTTTATTCTAAGTGCGTAAAACTCGATCTTCTTTTGTTTTTTTATTCTAAGATAGTGCATCTCAAAAAAACGATCTTTAGTTCTTTTTAATTCTAAGTGCATCATAAAAAATCGATCTTCTTTTGTTTCTTTTATTCTATGAAAGTGCGTAAAAATCGATATCTGTTGTTTTTTTTTATTCTAAGAAAATTCACCATAAAAAATCGATCTTTTATTCTAAGTGCGTAAAACTCGATCTTCTTTTGTTTTTTATTCTAAGATAGTGCACCTTAAAAAAACGATCTTTAGTTCTTTTTAATTCTAAGTGCACCATAAAAAAATCGACCTTCTTTTATTTCTTTTATTCTATGAAAGTGCGAAAAAATCGATCTTTTGTTTTGTTTTTATTTTAAGAAAATGCATCATAAAAATCGATTTTCTTTTGTTTTTTTTTTATTCTAAGAAAGTACACCATAAAAATCGATCTTCTTTTGTTTTTTTTTTTTTAATTCTAAGAAAGTGTAAGTGAAAGAATCATAAAAAATCTTTTGTCATTTGTTTCTGACGAAGAAAAGTTGATCTTTTGATTATCGATTCTAACAAAGTTCATAGAAAAATCTACACAGGGTGTTCCATTCACAAAAATTGAGTTTTGGTCAGTTAAACATAATGAGGTACGACAACACATTGTGACCAACCTGTGCATTTTATCGTCGACTCTTCATTTTCCATTTTTTTTTTCATGCAAAAAGAAACAAAAGATAAAGAACTGCACAGAAACATATGAAAACTTGATCGAAAACAGTCGATATATTTTTTTTTATGGGAAGAAACAAGAAATTATGAAATGCAAAGAAGCAAATGAAAGTTTTATTTTCAAAAAGCTGGAAATCGTAGCCTTTTCATCCGTCTGCTTTTGCTTATTTGTTTTTTTTTTGTCCTATGAATTTCAGTCGTCGAATAAGAATCGACGATCATCTTTTGTTTTCATCCAACTCAGGATTTCATTGCTATTTGTCTTAGTTCTCTTTTGTTTCTTCCTATCTAATTAATTTTTTGTTAATTTTGGAATATACAGTGTGTCCCAGATTGAGTAGGCTACCATGGGTAACTTTCTTATTAGTGAAGATAGAGATTTGGTTAAATGGGCAACATTTTGCAGTTTTATGTGCTGATTCAGATTCCGTTGATAAAATTTGAAAATTCCGAATAGTTCAGATATTATCGTAGAAAAACTGAAAATCGCCACTTTCTTTAAAGTCCAATAACTTCGCTAATATAAAAAATATAAAAAAATATTTCATATAAAAGTTACTATGTTTGATAAAATACGGCTGAAAATTAAGTCAAAATAAAATTCAAGATGGCGGCTGTCAAGATATTGATAGCAACTTTGTTATTTTAAATGGACGCCATATTGGATTTTTATGCGATTAAATAGCATTTTTTTTTTCTCGTTTCAACCCTGCCTCATAAGCCATCATATACGCTATTGTCCGCATTGACCATCTCGTGCGCCATAGCTTATAAGGCAGCGGTATTACAGCGATTTTCCTACTCGCAGTACTATTACAGGTCAGAAAATAGTAATGGCTTAAAAATGAATATTATAAAAACAAAAGACGATCAGTTTGTCCTTGCAATTATCGAGGTTCTACACTAATCGCCAAAACTCGAAGAAATATGCAATAAATGATGGACGCACACGGAGAGAAGTTAAATGCATCCGAAACGTTTTCATGTTCTCTCTTTCCAAAATGTTTCCATACTTCTTCTATACAAAAGCCAATGAGTGAAATGCTAATCATGAGTCACTTATTATCAGGATCTCTGACTCAGAAATAATAATTTTTGTGGGAATTGACAAGAAAAAAATAATTAAAAATTCGAACCTTCGTAGATAAAAAGTGAAGTTTTGTAATAAATAATTTATTAAAATAACAATTGATGTCAGGAATGTTAAGTCGAGCTTTTAATTTTTCTATAAAAATCAACGGAAAATTTTTAAATTGAAAAGTGCATGAAATTCGCAAAGCATTATTTTTTTTTCTCCGAAAATTTATTAATAATGGTCACCAAAATGCTATTTAATTATTTGTTGGAAGTCATAATTTTTTTCTTTAATTGATAATTAAATTAAAAAAAAAACTAAAGATGTATTAGTCAAAGCGATAAGCATTTTAAATCAGTGGTTCTCAAGTTGTCATTTGTAATTACTTTCTGAAAGTTGAAGTTTTTTTTTAATTCACACAAAAGTAATTAGAAATATTTATAATTAAAAGCAATATAATTTATCGGACGATTATGAATTGTGCACAAAAAATGAAGTTTTGTGATAAATCATCATTTATTAAGATGACATTTAATGGTCATGAATGTTAATTCGAGCTTTTAATTTTTTTCTGTGAAAAATCAACAGAAAATTTTTCCAAAATTGCACATTGTATTTAAATAATTATTATGTATTATAAAAACAAAAGATATAACATGCCTCCTCGTGATTGGCCGTCGATTGTTAGTTGTGAACCATCTTGAATCTTGTAGCGTTTTCGTCTGATTGCTCCAGAACAATCTCAAATTATTTCCATCTTGTTTTAACCTCATGTAATAACATAGGATAGAAAGACTCTCAGAACGTTCTAGAGCAGTCAGCCTCACTTTTCTTTTTCTAAATAGAATTTTATGCTCTTTTCAGAAATGTAAAAATATATAGGTGTTCCATATAAAAAATCAAAATTCTAGCTAATATCGCAAATATTGAGCACTTTGGAAAAAAATAACTTAGAGCAATGAATTCTGCATGAAAAAGTGCATTAAAGAAGTTTTTACAGAAATCAAAAATTTTCATAAATAAAAAAGTTATGAAGGTTTTTAGAAATCGTAGAATTTTGAGAAACGCCCTGTAGCTCCTAAGCGCTACAAGATATCGAAATGCGGTTTTCACCATTAACTTTGTCTTAAAAATCGTATGGTTAATGTGAATCGCCCGGTATATGTACAGAGTGGGCCAAATTCGACACTTTTAATAGGAAACTCCTATTTTTAGAAGAGTACAACAAAAACTGACCTCGGTCCCTGGAGCTCGATTTTTAAGACAAAATTAATGGTGAAGACCGCGTTTCGATATCTTGTACCGTTTAGGAGCTACAGGGCGTTTTTCAAAATTCTACGATTTCTAAAAACCTTCATAACTTTTTTGTTTATGAAAATTTTTGATTTCTGTAAAGACTTCTTTAAGGCACTTTTTCATGCAGAATTCATTGCTCCAAGTTATTTTTTTCCAAAGTGCTCAATATTTGAGATATTAGCTAGAAATTTGATTTTTTATATGGAACACCCTATATATTTTTACATTTCTGAAAAGAGCATAAATTTCTATTTATAAAAATATAAAACACTTGATATTTTATTCAAACAGTTTGTGAAATATAGAGTTTCAAAGTTTTAATCAAAAATTTAATTATTTTTACAACATTAAAGTAGGCTATGGATGACGATAACTAAGCGATTTAAGTTTTTGTAACTTCCTGGTAGGTCGCTGTCAAAATTTGACACAATCTCTTACAGTACTTGCTTTTCTCTTGAATTTTACTATCTCTATAAAATAGACTTAAGGAGATAATTAAACTTTTACGAAAACTACGAGAAATACGACATGTTATAATATTTATATCAACTCAAGACTTCATGAAGTGCCTTTAACTTGTAAGTGTATGTTTGTACTGACGATGACAGCATAGCTGCTGAAATACGTATCGACGGATACAATCTATTTTGATTTATATTTAAGGACATAAACTTTTTTGATTTATATTTACTTTCTTGATTTGTTATTTCTAAACCACTGTCTTCTTTACTAATATTAAATGTTAAAGTGTTTTATAGAAATTGGTGAAAATACAGAAGCAGCGATTAATTTTTACCATGAGTGGTATCCTGAAAGATGACGATCCTTCAGAGATATATTCTTGAGATTTAAAAACAATTTAATAAATTTTTAATCATTTAAACTGATAAAAACTAAAAATTATGAATCTCAAAACGGAAATAAAGAATTAGAGGAGATCATAGTTTTGGGAGAAATTGAAAATGACCGACGCAAGTTGGAGCAAATATCTTAGCAAGAACTTCTCCATTACGAATTTTAAAGAAACAAAAATTCTGACCTTATTGAATAAGAAAAATGCATCACTACCAGTCCTTGAATTGGTAATGTCAGCTCAAACCATAACAAAACGAAATCATTTATGTTTAGTACAAAATGGCCGACAATTTGATACTTCATGTAATTTTTGTGCAATTTCGATTACATTAGTATTTATTAATTATAACTTCGTTATATTTATTAAAAATAAAGTAATATTTTTTCATGGCTCAATAAATCTTTAAAAAATATTTAGCTACCATCATCCACAGCCTACTTGAATGCTGCAGTAACCATCAAAATTTTAATTAAAACATGAAAGCTCTACTGCTCAAGAATCTTTTGAATAAAATATCAAGTGTTTTATATTTTTAAAAATAGAATTTTATGCTCTTTTCAGAAATGTAAAAATATATAGGGTGTTCCATATAAAAAATCAAAGTTCTTGCCAATATCTCAAATATTGAGCACTTTGGAAAAAAATAACTTGGAGCAATGAATTCTGCATGAAAAAGTGCCTTAAAAAAGTCTTTACACAAATCAAAAATTTTCATAAACAAAAAAGTTATGAAGGTTTTTAAAAATGGTAGAATTTTGAAAAACGCCCTGTAGCTCCTAAACGGTACAAGATATCTAAACTCGGTCTTCACCATTAATTTTGTCTTAAAAATCGAGCTCCAGGGACCGAGGTCAGTTTTTGTCTAACTCTTCTAAAAATAGGAGTTTCCTATTAAAAGTGTCGAATTTGGCCCACCCTGTACACCTTCTGATGTAAATTGCAAATCAACGAGGGTAACATGTGTCTCTTTACATGTAACAAGTGTAGCCGAAGTGAAGGAAATAAAGTGAAAGAAAAAAGGAGGACGCGAAGCCGGCAATGTGTTATTTATCGGTCGTAGCACGGTGAAACCCTCGCTCTCGTTGCAACGAGTGCATTATCACCGGTGGCACGCAAGAGTTCACCTCAAAGGGCCGAGCGCGCCCGCGTTTTCACACTAGGGGTAGTAATGTGACGTCACGAAGTGCGATCAATGAAATCTCGCGGCACCTGTAACCGTTAACGTACACGTCCGACTTCGAGAAACGCCTCGCGAGAGCCCTTTCCGAGTTTTACCGTCACCGCCGCCGCGCCCACGTCCTCGTCATCACTGTTACATAAAACACAAAAAAAAATTGTATCACGAAACACATGCGTTCGAAATTGGCGAAAGGATGTTCGAATTATCATTCGTGTCGCAATTACTGTTGATCATGACTGTACATCAGTTTGTTCAGAAATCTTTGAGACGTAGGATTTTAACTAAAATTAAAACTTTTCGTGTCAAATTAAAAAGGATGTTTTAAAAAATCGGAAATATTTTTGTGGCCACTGGTTTTCAGAAACACAAGCATTTGAAACAACTGTAAGAAAACGTTGATTTTTTTTTCTTTGAAATAATTCATGAGTTGCCGGAATCGAAATTAAATTAAAATCGGGAACGTTTTTGTGTGCACTGGTATGACGTCTTAAAAAAAAAAAAACCGGAAACATTTTGGTGGACACTGGTTTTCAGAAAAATAATCACCTAAAGCAACTCTAAAAAAGAATTGAACTGTAACTCAAAGGTAAACAAAAAAAAATATTAATGACTTACTGGAATTAAAAAAAATTAATTAAATTAAAATCAGAAACATTTTTGTGTCCAATCGCATTACATCTTTTTGGGATTGACCATTTTTGTAGGCACTGGTTTAAAAAAAAAAACAGTCACCTGAAGCAGTTCTAACAAAAAGTTGCCGTAAAATTAAACACTGACTTAAAGGTAAAATTAAGAGATTTAAAAATCGGAAACATTTTTGTGGGCACTGGTTGAAAAAAATAATTATCAACTGTAAAAAGTGTTGATTAATTTTTTTAATATATAGATTATTTATGAGTTACTGGAATTCAAAAATTTAATTAAATTAAAATCGCAAACATTTTTGTGTGCACTGATTGATATTAGTTCTTTTAAGAACAAATGAACAAACGACAAAACTTGAGAGAGTGCAATTAAAAACGTTTTCAAAAATCAAACATTTTGCGGGCACTGGTTTTCAGAAAATTAGAAATAAAAAGTGAATAACGACTTTTTATTTCAAAATCCTCGTTGAAATAGTTTTTGTTTTGTTTTTTTTTTTTTTTTGTTTTCACTTGCAGGTTGTTTCTCATTTGGCCTATTAATGACGATCGTCTTTTGTTTTGTCCTACCATCGTCTGTCATACGTTTTTGCAAAATAAAGAAAGGGTACCTACCGAAGACAGATTTCGGAAAAATATAACAAACGATGAATGGACAAAACAAAAGACGATCGTCGCATTAATAAACTAAAGGAAAATCCACGCGTAACTCGAAAATGAACCAAGAAAGGTGAAGTTTCATTCAAATAACAAAAAGAAATGAGCAACGAAGAGAAAGACAAATTTTTGAAAAAATAAAATAATCGTTGCATGGACGAAACAAAAGAAGACAAAATATATTTAATATAAAAACTACAAGAGATATTACATCTTTTTAGAACCGGAAATATTTTTGTGGGCACTGGTTTTCAAAAATAATCACTCAAAAAAAATTAATTAAAATTAGGAACATTTTTGTGTGTACTCATTTAAGAATAAAAGGAATGTTGTTCTCAAACGAAAAAGACACGTTTTAAAAAATCGGAAACTTTTTTTTGTGGACACTGGCCTTTTGTCTGTCCAATGTTGTTATTATTTTTCCAAAATCTATGTTCAGTACACTTTTCTAATTTTGCAAAAATGTAATAAACGATGGACGGTCAAAACAAACGACGAGCGTCATTAATGAGCCAAATGAGAATCAACCTGCAGATAGAAAAAACAAATTTTAAACGACTTCAACGGGAAATTTGAAATAAAAAATCGTTATTCACTTTTTATATCCAATTTCATGCTTTTTTTTTCGAATTGCAAGTTGACTAACGATCATCTTTTGTTTTTCATCGCTTATTATATTTTTTTAAAAATTACCTTTACTTATCTCATTATTTATTATTAAACTGACACACAGTAAGCTTTTTATTATTTACACAATTTTGTGTTAAGATCAACAACGAAACGTCAAAGGTTGTTTTCGTGTTGTAGTGTTCGAAAATTAAATTAAAATCGAAAACATTTTTGTGGGCACTGGTTTTGAGAAAAGTAATCATCTTAAGCAACCGCATGACGTTGACTTAAAGTTAAACACAATGACTGGGTGATTTTTTAAAAATTAAAATTTTGTGGGCAATGTTTGGGAAAAAAATTGTAGGAGTATTTTTAAGAACAAATGTTTGAAAGCTTTTGATTTCGAATCAAAGAGGGAGAGCAATGAAAACATTTAAAAAAATCAACATAATAATAATAACGACTGGAGGGTGATTTTTTTTTTTTTTAAATTAAATTACATTGAATTTAAATCGAAAACTTTTTTGTGGGCACTGGCATATGCATATATACCTGGAATTTTTTTTATCTTTTAAGAACTGAAAACTTCTATTACTGTATAAAAGAGTGCAATAAGGACGTTTTAAAAAATCGGAAACATTTTTGTAGGCACTGGTTTTCAAAACAATTTCAGATCATTAAAACAAAAACTTTTAGTATCAAAATGAATATCAATGACAAACGAACAAAATAATTTTTTTAGAAATCTGTTCAAGAAAAGAATGTCGTTCACAGAAACAAACAAGAAAATGGAAAATCACATAAATAAAATTACGTTGTTTAGTTTTTCTTCTCCGTTAGGCACGCTTTTGTTTTTAGAAAACAATTGTTAAAAACAAAAGATGAAAAAAAAAATAAATCGACAAAACCAAATGACAATCGATAATGACAAGAAAATTGAAATAGACGAAAACAAATGATATTCGAAGGTGAAAAGGCAATTCGAAAGCGACGGAAACAAATGGAAAAAAAACAAATAAAAAAAAATTAAATCGACGAAAACAAATGACAATCGATAATAACAAAAAAAAAATTGAAATCGACGAAAACGAATGATATTTGATAGTGAAAAGATAATTTGAAAGAAACGGAAACAAATGACAATGCGAAAAGTTTTTAAATTTACAAAAACGCAAGACAATCTACTGGTTTTTTTTTTATATTTCGACAAAAACGCGTGACAATCAACAATGCAAAAAAAAAAATTGAAAACTACGCAAACGAATGTCAAATCGACAAAAACAATTGACGAAAGCAAATGATAATAGACAACGCGAAAAATTTTTAAATTCACAAAAACAGAAAACAATCACAGCGCATTTTTTTAAACGACGGAAACAGTTGACAATCGATAATGCAAGAAAAATTGAGAACCACGAAAACGAATGACAAACGATAGTGAAAAAAAATAAATAAAATCAATAAAAACAAACGACAATGGATAATGAAAAAAAAAAGTGAAATTGACGAAAGCAAATGATATTTGGCAGCGAAAAGACAATTTGAAACCAACGGAAACAAATGACAATCGACAATGTGAAAATTTCTAAATTTACAAAAACGGCGAAAACAATTCATAGTGAATTTTTTTTTTAATCGATAGAAACAGGCGACAATCGATGATGCAAGGAAAATTAAGAACTATGAAAGCGAATGACAAACGATGGTAAAACAAATTAATTTAAAACCGCACAAAAACAAATGACAATCGATGATGAAAAAAAATTGAAATCGACGAAAACAAATGATAATCGACAGCGAAAAAAAAAATGAAATCGACGGAAACAAACGACAATCGACAATGTGAAAAATTTTGAAGTCGACAAAAACAGGAAAAAAATTCACAGTGCTTTTTTTAATCGACGGAAACAGATGACAATCGATAATACAAGAAAAATTGAGAACCACGAAAATGAATGGCAAACGATAGTAAAAAAAATATATGACAAAGACGAAAAAGAAAATAATAAAGGAATTTTATGGATTTTTTTTCAGCGGTAATTCTTTCCGACACTTTTGAAAGAAAGTTAATGAAAAACAAAAGTTGTTTGCGAAAAGAGAATGTCGTCCACGAAAACAATAAAAAAAGACAATCGAAGATCACATTGTGCAATATAAATGAAAATACGTTCTTTAGTTTTCCCTCTGCGTTACGCTTTTGTTTTAACGAAAACAATATAAATATTTATTACTTTGTGCATGTATTTTGGCTTGGACAAATAATTATAATAATAATAATTATTATTATTGTTATTAAAAGAATTTTTTTCAGCGGTTCTTCTTTTGTTTTTGGAAGAAAATTAATAAAAAGAAAAACAAAAGTTGACCTTTTGAATGTCGTTCACGAATACATAAAAAAAGACAATTGAAAATCACATTGTGGAATGTAAATAAAATTACGTTCTTTGGTTTTTCGAAAATCATTATAAAAAACAAAAGCGCACAAAAATTAATGTCGTATACGACAAAGACGAAAAACAGTTGAAAATTCGCATTGTCGCAAAATAATGAAGGAAATTTATTAATTTTTTTCTAGAAGTTCTTCCTTCTTATTAATCAAAAAAAAAAAAAAAACCAAAAGATGCTACTTACAGAGAGCGAATGACATTTACGAAAAAGAAGAAAACAATTGAGTGTTGATGGCATTGTTACAATATATATAATAAAACGAATTTATCAATTTTTTTTTCTTCTTTTCCGTTGCTCTTTTGTTTTTGGAAGAAGATTACTGAAAAAAAAAACTAAATTTACTGTTTAAGGAAAGATAATGATAATAAAAACAAAAGGTTCAATCAAAAAGATTGAATGAAGAAAACAATTGAGTATCGATGACTTTGTTACAATACGTGTACATAATAAATCGACTTTATTAATTTTTTTCTTCTTTTCCGTTACTCTTTTGTTTGTTGTCTTTGATAAAGAAAAAAACAAAAAAATATGTATTACCCTATACATTTGTTTTAAAAAAAAATTACAAAAATATTTACAAAAAAAGTATTTTCATTGTCGCGATATTAACCAAACATTTTCCTTAATTTTTTTTCCCGTTACGTCACTCTTTTGTTTCCCGTAGAAAATTACGAAAAACATTTTTTCAAAATTTTTTTCAATATAGATTTTTTAATACTATGTGTTTGGAAATGATTGAAAGTCGTTTGAATTTCCCGCTCGCTAGATTACTTTTAAAAATTAGCATTAAAGTATTAATAAACTTGTTTACAAAGAAAAATTAAATCGTAAACAATAACAGCGCGTTGCTGATGAAATTTGGGACGAATTCATCATACTCAGCAGCCACACCAATGTTGTAAAGTGAAAATTACTAACACAAACACCCTTCAATCATTTCTGAACGCACTATACAATTCTCACTATCGGGTAATTTACCATGTAAATAATTTGGCCTTCCAAAAAATATGAATAAAAGAAATAAGAAAGAAAAAACAAAAGTTGATATTTACAAAAAGCAAAGGAGGAAAAACAATTGAATATCGGCATTGTTGTGGAGATATGTAGATAATTTAAAAAAAATTAAATAGTTGTTCCATTCCGTCACTTTTTTGTTTTTTTTTTCTCTCTTTTTCAAAGAGTCTCCTTTCCGGTACTCTTTTGTTTTTAGAAGATAATAAATAAAAAAAAAGAAAATGTTCGGAAAGAAAAACGCAAGCGATCTGATTGGTTAGAGGCGTCTTACATAATCACCCACAACCGTTTGGTGTTTTAAGAACTTCAACTAAAAATGTACCGGGTGATCCAAAATTGGTCATAACTTGCGATATCAAGAAACACTTGAACTTTTGTAATGAATAACTAATTGCGATTGTTTTCTTCTTATGCTGTCTTACAAGAAGCGATTCAAGTATAATGCGTTCAATAAAATGTTTATGGAAAAGGTAGACACAGCTCCAAAATAACAGCACAAAATTGAAACCAACATAACCTCTACAAGATACGCGAACAAAAAGAAGTCGGGTTTCAACGGTAAAAGTTACTAAATCGTGTTACTTTAGTTCAAAAGTGAATATATAGCATCGATACGTTCGCCAAACCACCGCCAACTCCAAACGTGAGAGTTTCTGAACGCGTGTTATTACAATGTCAACAAGAGAACAATTACATAAGTGTTTTATGTGCAAATTATTCTGGCACAAATAACGATAAAAGTCAAGTCGGTTCGTGTAGTTATTATCAAGTTACGCGTACTTAGAGACTTAATGAGGTCGTTTGACTCTCCAACGTACCTTTCAACTTCCATCCATAACTATAAGCAAACATAATCTGAACCACGAGTGCGCAGTCGACTCGCATCAGGCTTTAATAACACGAATTAATATGAAAATGGGAATTATCCTCTGCGCAGATGCCCCAAATAATATCCGGCAAAGTACCTACGTACCTTCGCTAATTTCATTAACAACAAATAACGGACTCGGCGTTGTCGTGCATACATTAAACCGAGAACAGACGAAACGTTTGATTAATTCCATTATCATCGTTTGAAACTATAACATTAGATTAGGCCGCAGTAATGGCACGGGGGAATCCCGAAGTTACATGGTGCATTTTTGATGAAGACATTGTTGGTTGTCGGACTAGTCCAGAAATACTCAATTTGAAAAAATTTGTTCTGTTTTGAATAGATTGACAGATTAGCTTGAGATTGTTTCGCCATCTCTTAGCCAATATAAAACTTGTTTTTTCTTTCAACTTTCCATGTTGGTTACGAGATGGGGCGAAATCGAACTAGAAAATAATTTGAGACGCGCTTTAACTCCCCAAATCTATCTCGATCGAGCCAACCGATTAATTGACTAATTATTTCTGGCAATAAACCCTCGATCCCTTTTACAAAAGTTGGCGTTCTAAAATCACGGCGATGATGATTCGATTAGCGTTCGATTACTTTCGTTATGTGGAGATTAAACGAGTGGATCATCATCTGGTCGGGCAGGCAAATAGATTTTGGGGGGACGCTTTCCGAATGAAAATTGCCGGGATATCGCCCGTAATCCGGGCATTGTGCCCGGATTTGCAAACAATACCAGAAATCACGGTCGTTCTTGCGCGTAATTAATTCAAACCGCGCTTTACGTGAACGGAATCAAAACGACGCGACTTCGACACTTTCTAAAACGGCTTACTTAATCCAACCCTGCCTCATCTTTTTAAGAGCGGCGCAACAAAAAGAAAATTAAGAGCTATTAAGGAGGATATCGCGAACGTATGCAAACGAGTGTTTTTTTTTTCTTTTCAACGAGTTTAAAGCACGGTCGACGTTGCCCGTATATCAGCGGAATGATAAATCGTCGCCGCGTCATTAATTTTATTTTGGACGTCGGCGTCGAGTTTTGAAGCTGACTTGCGGACGGCCCCGGACTAGGGGTAATAAATAACAACATGATATGACATGAGTGTGCATGCTGGGAGACACTTTGATACTAAACTTTCGCCTGAAAATATGAAGCGTGTCAGTTGGGCAAATATTGGAAATATTCGTGTTTCCGAAACTTTAAGCGATAGCGAAATGTTGAGAATTATAGCGGCTTGTGATAAAATAACGAATAAATTCGATGTTTTTAAAACGGGCGAGTGTTAAATGCACCTCCCCCCGAATTTTTTTGATTGTTTATTAATTCGTTAAAAAATTTATAGAAGGTATGGTTAATGTGAATCACCCGGTATATGTATACGAGAGCGAAAATTTGCCAATTTTTTATTTAATTTTCAAAATATCGAGTCTTTAACAAAAACGCACATGGAGTTATCCTTGAAAACAAAAGCACCTTTCGTAAATTGAATTGTATGGTTACTGTGATAATCACAAGAACTTTCAAAATAGAAAATTGAGGTTGTGTGAAGGAAACTGTCTATTAAGTTGGGTTATGCATCAAAATACCCAAACGTTATTCGTCAGCGGGTGTGCCGCAAGGACCTTCATTGGGACCTCTCTTATTTAACAATTACGTTGCTGCAGATTTTTCGTTTCTAAGATACTTTTTTTGGAAAATAATATTATGCGATTCAGCTCGAAAAATAATGACAATTAAATACACAAATCGGACGTAAAAATTGGTAACTGTCAAACAGTATAAATGACGATATCTCGGCCACAACGCTTTCCAAAACAAATTTCTGTGGATACCCTATACATTAGAACTCGCATATATAGGTCATGTTTTTTTTTTAATTTCTTGCAATTTTTTATTTTATTGCCTCAATTGTTACAGTAAATTCGTATAATTAAATATCTACTATTATATTAATGACGCACCAGCGTATGTACAGGGTGGACCAAATTCGACACCTTTAACAGGAAATTCCTATTTTTAGACGAAAACTGACCTCGGTCCCTGGAGCTCAATTTTTAAGACAAAATTAATGATGAAGACTGCGTTTCGATATCTAGACAGTACAAACAAAAAATTATGAAGGTTTTTAAAAATCGTAGAATTTTAAAAACCGCCCTGTAGCTCCTAAACGGTACAAGATATTGAAACGCGGTCTTCACCATTAATTTTGTCTTAAAAATCGAACTCCAGGGACCGAGGTCAGTTTTCGTCTTACTCGTCTAAAATAGGAATTTCCTATTAAAAGTGTCGAATTTGGCGCAACCTGTACATTAATAATTATCCACTGTATGATAAATGGCGAAACAAGGATGTATACAGCGACCAACATTGCACAAACACATATATCTTGATTCTCTTCTTTTTTTCTTGGCTTGAGCTGTAGATCGTGAACAGACCCTACATCTTTTTACATTCTTGTCGGAAACAATGTCCGGAAAATGGCTTCCTGTTAGGCGTCCAGGATTATGACGCAATGGTGCAGCTTTTCTTGAATTATATCTGAAATAATTGCAGGATAATAAACATACACTCGCGGCAGAAAAATGGACACTTCATATTTCGGAAATACGTCAAAAAAATACAGTCGCATACCTTTGAAGAATCTGACGAATTACATTTAGTTGAAAATCAGCCAAAGGTTTTTTTGCTGGGTTTCGAGTTAAGTAAAGTGCATATGGGCATTTAGAAGGCACAAATCAAAAATATGAGAAAAAACTTTTTTATAACACTTGATGGTTTTTCTGACGCACTCTGTGGAACTCAACATCATATCTGTTCTATCATCTGTTCCCATATGATTATTATATTCGACCACACATTTGGGTTTTTTTTTATAGGTGCATTGGTTTTCCTGTCTTTTTTATCCAGTTCCACCGTTTCATCTTCATGTATAGTCGTTAGCATAAAAACATCCTTGCGGTCTTTCCATTTTAAAACTAAGATATTTTCACTTGCCATTGATGAAGTTTCACCCCGCTGCAGCTTCCCTGATAAATCTGACATGTATTTCCTGTTAGCTTTTACAGTACCGCAAGAATTTGTCTTGCGTTGAAATAGAAAAGAAGACAAACTAGGAGACGTGTCCCAGTTATCAGTGAAGAGGGAGTGGCCTTTGTCCAAGATATGGCTGCATAAGATTTGCCACAACGGATCCTGAAATGCCAAGATCTTCATAAGTTTGAATTTCCGTCTTCTTACCAACCAACCAAAATATATCCGGTCTCGCAATCGCATAACAGGAACAACTTTTCAGCAGCAATAGGATTCCATTTGATCTTTGAATTCAAACGAATCTATTCCAGAGCGTATTTCTTAGTTTCTATCGCAATAAGATTGACTATTTGTGGATTTATGAAAAGAAGCAAGTAATCCAGCACTTCAAAAGCTTCTCCTACTTTTTTTCTAAATTAGCGCCAGAATTTGAGTCATCAAAGTCTTGTACAGTAGGTGTGAATTTATGCTTATTCCATCTGATAAAAAAGTCAGCTTCTAAAGCAAACTTTTCGTTCTGCGCTGGAACAACATTGTTGTTCATCTTCATTATCACTAATTTCTCCAGAAACAAGCTCACGAACAACTTCTTCTTCAACATAACTTTCGTCGCAGTCTGAATCTGGCTTATATTCGCTATCACTATCTACTTAAACTTCTTCATTTTTATCTAAACATGTCATTATTTTGTCGTATTCTTGCTTCCCTCCCTATTTCGTCATTTTTGTGCATCAAAAGACGTTACAGCGAATAGAAATTTTGTGATACAGAAAGAGACCGGTAATATGAATCGTGTGTCTTCTCAACACAAGGCGCATATCCAAATGAAAACAAAAGAAAACAACGTGGAAATACGTATAAAATTAATCGATCGAAAGACAAAAGAAGATCGACGAATCTCCAACGAAATATAAAAAAAAAAACATAAGCATTAAAAGTATGAAAGCCAAAAGTGAAAGAAGAAATTCCAAAAGACGCCTGTGTTATTAAAAAGAAATCGATGAAATAAAAACAAAAGAAAATTCGAAAAACAGAACAATAAAATGTAGAAAAAAAGACGACTCTGCGGCGGGGTAAGCTTTTCAAAACAAAAGACTAACAGAAAGTGTTACTAAGAATGAATTTTAACGTCCCTCCGGAGAGCAGTTGATATTCATTTGTCTTTTGTTCGTTATGGAAGAAGAAAAATGAAAAACAACGAGCGGAATTGATAAAATCAAAATTAATTCTACGGTAATAGGATGAAGAGTACTCAAAAAAAAAACGGACGAGTAACAAAACAGATGCTATAGGGTTCAAAATAATTCGATAAAAAGAAACAACAGAAAAGCGAAACGAACAACATGGAAATATGAAGAATGAAGACAAAAGAAGATCGACGATGCAGTGTAAGAAAACGGAAAAAAAACAACAACAGAAAAAATTACAAAAGATGCCTGCGATATTAAAAAAAAAATCTTGGATAAAATAACAAAAGAAAATTCGCAAAAAGAACAACGAAAGTTAAGAATGGAGACCACATTGCGGCGGCAACCTCTTGGAAACAAAAGACTGGCAGAAACTTGAATGAATCTTTAACGCCCCTCCAGAGAACAGTTGATATTCATTTGTTTCTCGTCATTCTGGAAGGAAAAGAATGATAAACAAAAGAAAAACGACGAGTGAAATTGATAAAATAAATAAAATTAATTATATAAAAATAGGCTAAAAAGTACTTAAAAAAAAAACTAAGAAATTCGTTTAAAAAATGTATAAAAAACAAAACACGTCAAGCTAATTCTATAAAAAACAAAAACGAAACAAAGAATGTGGAAATCTGAAGCAAAAGTCGATGCAAAGACAAAAGAAGATCGACAGTTCTTCAAAGAAGTAAAAGAAAATGAGAAAAAACAACTGAAAAAAAGTGAAAGAAAAAATTGAATAGACGTCTGTGACATAAAAAAATGGATAAAATAAAAATGAAAGAAAACTCGAACTGTATTTTGAGCTTCGATGGAAAAGGGTTTAGATATTTCTACTACGATTTACTTTATTTATTTATAGATTTCAGTTTTAGCATTGCGGCATATTGTAGGATTTTCTTACGTATTCGTGAATGATTTGACGAAGAAATTCCTGAATTTATTTGACATCAAAGTTGGGTGCAATTATACTTCATGAAGCGACTTCACGAATTAATTCATGAATAAATCGTCAATGTAAGACGGCCTTTACATATGATTATTTTTCTGAAAACCAGTGCCGACAAAAAGTTTCCGTTTTTTTCTTTCCAAATAGTAGCGATGCAGTGGGAAAAAAAATCTGTTTTAATTAACAAATCTGAGCCGCATACGTTCGTTAAAACGTCACTTGTCACAAACCTGTTCGTGCTGGCGTTAACGTTCATTAATTTAGATTACCACTGACAAGTAATATCGCTCCTGTGATAAATTAACGCCATAGCGCGCGGTATTTGCATTTCAGAGTGGCTGTGGGCGGGTTCGAGGAGCCGTTTTCGTTTCGAGAGCGGGGAAAATTGGGCCAGCCGAGAAAAATTAAATCAAAATAAAAAATCGCTTGGCGTTTTAGAAGTATCGGCAAAGTCTGATCGACACTTTTACATCTTCACGCTCGATAAGTTTCCTCCCATTGTCGGAAAGCTCTCTCTCTCCTCGGTGATAATATTCTTTTATCCCGGAGCTTTTTGTGCGCCCGGCTTATCTCACCTTTTTATTTTCGCGTTCGAACTCGAATATAAATGCGAGCGAGCTCTCAGAAAGCCGGAATTAACTTACGAATCGATGATTTATACGTACACAGAGATGCCCCGTATTTAACAACTTCGATTTTCGATTCTTACTGCTGTTTAAAATTTATAAATCTGCTGTGACGTTTGTGTTTTATTTATAAGCGCAAGGCTTTTGCCGCCAATTTTGACCGGTCATGAATAACTATCTAGCTATCTTCTCATCTGCAGGCTTAGTACTATTGATAGGTCCTCCACTCAACGCCATCTCATCAATGTTTTCAGAAACGACGATAGCCAATATCATGACCCTTTTAAGATACGCTTCTTACGTGACCGTTACTTTTTTCATTTTTGAAATTGTTTCTGAAATTAGAGATTCCTAATGGAGAGTGGCGCTGACCTCTGTGGCGGTAAAATCTAAATTAATGATTAAATAATTCAAAATTATAATTGACGCTGACGTATAGAGAACTGTAATTGCGTGTCTACAGGATTCTCATAGATGGCGCTACCTTCGCACCATTATGATAATAGGAATTTAATTTAGTGTTCGGTTGTTTCCTGGAGGAGATTCATTTTCTTTTTTCGCGAGAGGCCCACTTCAACTTAAGTCAAGTGACTATGATGCAAAAATTAATTTGATAAGAAGAAACAAAAGAGAACCGAAACAAACAACAGTGAAATGCAGAATTGAAACAAATGACAATCGATTCTCATTCGGCTGGGAATCAAAACCAAAAGACTCTCCTGTAAATAAAAGAGAAGCTGAAAACAAATGAAAAGTGGAAAGTTTCATTTGTTTCTTTTTGCGTTTCATTTTGTTTTTGTAAGCGAAAATCAATTTGTTTCTTACGTTTCATTTTTTTTTCTTTGTTTCTATTCGTAAGCAAAAAAAAAATCGCCTATTTTCGACGATAAGCGCCCATGTAAAACAAATAAATCGGACTTTCAATTGTTTTCTTTTGTTTCTTTTTGCAAATAAAAAGAAATCGCCGATTTCTGACGATAAGCCTTTAAGAATCGAACAAATCAAGCTTATGTTTCTTTGTTCGCATTTAATTAATAGTCGACGGCGAATTCCAGCGCGAAGCTTTTGAAAGCTTTCATTTGTTTCTTTGTATTTTTTTTTTCGTAAACAAAAAATAAATGAAAAGTCTATAGTTTCCGGCATGAAGCTTTTGAAAATCAAACTTTCATTTGTTTCTTCGCATTTCGTTTTTCTTCGTTGTTAATTTCTTCTGTAAGCAAAAAAAAAAACAGATTTCCGCAGGAGTCCTTTGCAATTCAAATAAATCAAGCTTTCATTTGTTTCTTTTATGTATTTCATTATTTGTGAACCAAAAAATAAGGAATGAACGAAAAACAAATGACAATCGCCGATTCTCATTCAGCTGGGAATTAAATCAAAAGACTCTCAGTACGCAAAGTAGAAGCTGAGAACAAATGAAAAATCGAAACTCTCATTTGTTTTTTTTTGCGTTTCGTTATTTTTCTTTTTGCAAGCGAAAAAAAATCGAAAACCAAATGAGATTTTCATTTGTTTCTTACGTTTCATTATTTTTTTTTGTTACGTTTCTTTATTTTTTTTTGTTTCTTACGTTTCATATTATTTTTTTTTTTGTTTCGAATGTAAACAAAAAATATCGCCGATTTTCGACGGTAAACCCCCGTATAATGTAAATCAAATAAAACAAACGTTCATTTGTTTTCTTTTGTTTCTTTTTGCAAATAAAAAGAAACCTCCGAGTTCTGACTTTTAAGCCTTTAAGAATCGAACAAATCGAGCTTACAATTCTTTTGTTTGCATTTAATTTTTTTCTTTTGTTCACAAATAGTCGGCGATTTTCAGCGAGAAGCTTTTGAAAGCTTTCATTTGTTCCTTTGTATTTATTTTTTTTTTTGTAAGCAAAAAATGACAAATGGAAAGGTTCTGGCGTTAACCTTTTGAAAGTCAAACTTTCTTTTGTTTCGTCGCACTTCTTCTGTAAGCAAAAAAAAACTTTGTATTTCAATTTTTTTGTGAACAAAAAATAAAGAATGAACAGAAAACAAAAGACAATCGACGATTCTGTAAACAAAAGAAAAAGCAGATTTCCAACAGGATTTTTTTGCAATTCAAATAAATCAAGCTTTCATTTGTTTCTTTGTATGTATTTCATTATATATTTTTTTTGTGAACAAAAAATAACGAATGAACAGAAAACAAAAGACAATCGTCGATTGTCATTCAGCTGGGAGTCGAATCAAGACTCTCAGTAAGCAAAGAAGCTGAGAACAAATGAAAAATCGAAACTTTCATTTGTTTTTTTTGCGTTTCGTTGTTTTTCTTTGTTTTTGTAAGCGAAAAAGATCGAAAATCAAATGCGACTTTCATTTGTTTCTTACGTTTCATTATTTTGTTTTGTTTCTCTTGGTATGCAAAAATATCGCCGATTTCCAACGGTAAGCCCCCGCGTAAATCAAATAAATCAAACTTTCATTTGTTTTCTTTTGTTTGTTTGTTCTTTTGTTTCTTAAGAATCAACAAAATCAAACTTAGATTTCTTTGTTCGTATTTAATTTTTTTTGTTAACAAATAGTCTTTGCAATTCAAATAAATCAAGCTTTCATTTGTTTCTTTGTATTTAATATTTTTGTTAACAAAAGATAAATAAATGAATAGATAACAAAAGACGATCGTGGATTCTCATTCAGCTGGGAATCAACTCGAGAGACTCTCGGTAAGCAAAAAAATAAAAATCTTATATGACATTGCTTGCCGTTTGTCAATTTGACGTTTCTCAACGTCTGTCATTCTGACATTTCTTACGTCTGTTATTTTGACGTTTCTTGACTTGACGGCTGTTACCTTGACGTTTGCTGTTATTTGTCATCGTGACGAAAAAGAAAATAAATTAAAAGTCGCATTTGTTTTTTTACGTTTCGTGATTTTTCTTTGTTTCTTTTCGTAAGCAAAAGGAAATCGCCGGTTTTCGGCGCTCGCCTTTGCAAATCAAATTAATCAAGCTTTCATTTGTGTTTCTTTCTTTTTATTTTTTTTTCGTAAGCAAAAATCCTTCGATTTCCGGCGGTAAGCCTTTGAGAATCAAATCATTTGTTTCTTTATTAGTTTTTGAGCAAAAATTTCCAATCACTATTCAAAGCTGAAAGTTGATTGACGTGACACTGACATAATCGAATCGACTGAAGAGGTAAAATCTCGAAACGTTTCAGCAACGCATCAAATTTGTGAATGTCAATTTGAGTGCTGCGTTACTTATGTCTGTCACCGTACGTATTATTCAAATTACTTTTCAATTTAATTTTTTTTTTAATGTAAATGAATTATTAAATTTAAATTAAACTAATTCATGTGATTCTTAAAAATGACGTCAGTTCCATGACACGTCCAATCATGGCGTGTCAGTAATTTTTTTTTTTTTATCATACCATATAATTCACTAGAGTGATCTGTTATGTTGACTTGTACGAAAACAGTGATTACTGTTGGGGGCGGTCATCGAATCCCAGATATTCCCCCTGTGGTCACGGAGCCAAAACCTCGCAATTAACGACGATCAACGGGGGAAATCAATTTCGACGGCCGCCTTCCGATTTGCGTCTTGCGAAAAGGTCTTCGACCCGACGCCACCACCGTCGCCGCCGCCGCCGTCGTTTCGTGCGTAGCCCATAAATAGGCACGTCTAAATCGGGAAAAGTAATAATAAAATCTTGCCGGATTGTGATTGATTGATTCGATTCAGAAACGTAATTGGCGAATCGGCTATGATTTAATTACTTCCGTGCTCCGAGAGGGCGCCCCTAATCACATCAATCTTTCCGCTACTCTTCCTCGTGTGATTTTTTTTTAAACTTTTTTATTAAAATCGACGTTTTATTTATTTATTTTTTTCATTCCAGATGAATTATTCCACTGCATTCCGTTGGACTTCTTAACTCTTCACGCTAAACGGTGAGTTACTCTCCTCAATGTTTAATCATAATCGTAGTAAGCTCTGGAAAGTTTTCAAGGAGCTCTTGATTATCTGAAAAACGAAGCGCCGCCGCCGCCGCGTTACGAGGCGCGTCGAGGTAATTTTAATTTAAGGGAAGTACGCACCCAAATTGTCAAATTAACTGTCACTGTCAAGTGGAAATTTTGTTTAAATAAGTATTGCCAACGCATCAATCATTGCCAACTGCAACAAGTTAACGAGTACTACATATATGTACGTAACTGGTATTCGCAGGTGTCAGGACCATACGCGAAATACAGAAATCATAACACGACTAATTTTCCACACGTCCGTCACTCCGGATATTCGGAGCGCGACGTTTCAGCCATCGTGACAGCTCGCCCATCCGCCAGTCAGTTAACCGTTCCCAGCGAAATTCCCTACATACCCCAAATCCATTACGATATTGAAAATCATGGCCCGTCCCTCCGCGCGTTCGCAAATAAACTGATCCGTTCCGCTTCGGGCAAAGTTTGCTTTAATATTTAGCGAGCGAAAGCAACCCCTTCGCTAGGGGGGGCTTAAGGAAGATGCGTTAGCGGGCGATCTGCGTCATTCATAAAACATGACGCTCTGGAATTGGCAGAGTAGAGAGTAATGGATTTCGACAACATAATGAAATGTATTATTCATCAAAGTTATTTTTTTTTTAATCTGATTCGCTCTGGAAGTGTAAATTTCCTAAATCCTATCGACTGCGCCATTTCGTCTTTTGTTTAATAAGCACTTTCATCTAGCAACAAATATCAATCATTTATTGGTTATATGTTAAGTACACGCCGTCAACATTTATCCGCTGGCGCCGGCGATCGCAACGTCGCGCTGTGTGATTCAGTTGAACTACTCAAAGTAGGGATTTAAACAGTGCTGCCAATCAGCGGGTAATTACCCAAAATGAGGGTATTTCAAAGAATTGCGGGTGATTTTGTGTCGGGTATTACGCAACTGGAGCTTCAATTCATAATTATTTTAATTTTGTAACTATCGCCCTCTGTTGTCGGTGGATGTTTCTTGAGTCCTGAATCATTTCGCGCTGACACAAGATCCACTCTCTCGCATTGAAGATATACAACCTTGGCCAAAAGTATTAGCACCTCTCCCCCGCATTTTTGATTGTTTATTAATTCGTTCAAAAATTTACAGAACGTTTGCTTAACGTGAATCACCCGGTATATGTATGTATAGGCACTGTCAGAAATAACGTGGCGTTACTCATTCAATGTAGACATCACCCGCTATACCATTTGCCGTGAAATATGAAATCTTGTTCAAATAAAAAAAAAAAAAAAACGTAATAGAATTCATTAAAACTACATAAACTTAATTCAAGACGTTTGATTTTACAACGCAAATGCAATTGATTAATAATAAAGAAATAAAATTTAAAAAAAAATTGAGATGTATGTTTTCAAAACAAAGAAAACAAAGTGGGCAATTAAAATTCAAAAAAATAAATAATAAAATTAAAACAAAGGACAATCGATTTTACGACACAATTTAACACATTCTTTCTGTGAAAGATGCGAAAGCAAGAGATTTTTTTTTAAATACGAATTAATAATAAATTAATAAATAATTAATTTACGTAATAATAAAACCAAAAGACGGTCGATTTTGCATTACAATTCAGTAGATTAATAAATTTCCCACCGCCACCAGAAGCTAGGGAAAATTAAAACAAAAGGATTAGAAAAATTGAAAAGGTCAAAGATGAATGAAGAGGGTGGCGTCATCTATCAGAAATTTGTAATTTTTTCTGTACGCTTTAATCATAATTTAAAATAAAGAGAACACCGACATCTAGTGGATAATGTTTATTATTTGATTTCAAATGAAGAGCGACGTAACTATAATTTAAAATAAAGAGAACAGCGACATCTAGTAGATAAGTTTATAATATTGCTCTATTTCGAATAAAGAAATTTTGGAAATGAAAAAAAAAAGGAAAAGCTGTTTGGGACGAAAAGCGACGAAACAGAAAAACAAATAAACAAAATTTAAAAAGATATTTTTAGCAATAATATTTAAAACAAATAAAAACAAAAGACAATCGATTTTAGAGCGTAATTCAATAGGTTCATAAATAAAAAAAATGAAAACTGGGACGAAAAGTGACAAAACAAAGAAAACAAATGAACAAAATTTAAAAAGATATATCAATAATATTAAAAAGAAAAAATAAGAACAAAAGACAATCGATTTTTCAACACAATTTAATAGATTAATATTTAAAAAAAATGAAAAGAACGACTAGAAAGCAAAAAAAAAACGATTTTTTTTAAATTATGAAAACAAAAGACAATTTTTATTTTACATCACAACAATAAGGTTAATAAATTTAAAGAAAAACCTGTGAGGTCACAACAAAGAAAACAAATAAAAAAGACAATAATATTAAAAAAAAAATCCATTTTAGAGCACAATTCAGCGTAACAACACAAAGAAAAAATTCAATATATAATAAATGAAATAAAGAAAAAATAACAAAAAACAAAACACAATGCAATAGATTAATCTTAAAAGAAAAAAATTAAAATAATGACGAGAAAGCAAAGAAAACGAAATAATTGAATTTTTTTTAAATAATAACAAAAGACAATCGATTTTAGAACACAATCCAGTGTGACAATAGAAAGAAAACAAAAAACAGTAACATAAACAAGACAATCAATTTTAGAGCGTAATTCAAAAGGTTCATAAATAAAAAAAAAATAAAAACTGGGACGAAAAGTGACAAAACAAAGAAAACAAATGAGCAAAATTTAAAACGATATATAACAATAATATTTTTAAAGAAATAAAAACAGAAGACAATCGATTTTACAACACAATTTAATAGATTAATATTAAAAAAAATGAAAAGAACGACGAGAAAGCAAAAAAAAACGAAATTCTTTTTAAAAATTATGAAAACAAAAGACAATTTATTTTACATCACAACAACAATAAGGTTAATAAATTAAAAAAAAAAACTTGTGAAGTGACAACAAATAAAAAAGCGTGTCAACACAAAGAAAACAAAATAATAAAAATTAAAAATATAATAAATGAAATTTTAAAAAAATAACAAAAAACAAAACGCAGTGCAATAGATTAATCTTTGAAGAAAAAATGAAAATAATGACGAGAAAGCAAAGAAAACGAAATAATAGAATTTTTTTAAATAATAAAAACAAAAGACAATCGATTTTAGAACACAATCCAGCGTGACAATACAAAGAAAGCAAAAAATAATAAAAATTCAAAAAATAAATAATGAAATTAGAAAAAACAATAACAAAAACAAAAGACAATCGATTTTGGACTGCAATTCAGTGTGACAAAACAAAGAAAACAAATACAATCGATTTTACAGCACAGTTCAGTGAATCATATTAATATAATAAGAACTATTTGGGAAAGGTGACAAAACAAAGAAAACAAATGAACAAAGAAAACAAACTAATCAAAATTCAAAAAATAAGTAATGAAATTAGAAAAAATATTAACAAAAACAAAAGACAATCGATTTTATACCACAACTTAATGGATTACTTTTTTTTTAATAATAGAAACAAAAGACAATCGATTTTACAGCACAGTTCATTGAATCTTATTAATATAATAAGAACTATTTAGGGAAGATGACAAAGCAAAGAAAATTTTAAAAAATATGTAACAGTAATATTTTAAAAAATGAAAACAAGAGACTATCGATTTTAGAACACAATTCAGTAGATTCATAAATTAAAAACGGAAATAATTTGTAACAAGCATTGACAATAGATGGCTTGATGATGATGGTTGTTCAATATAGGCTTCTCTTATGGAATATTTAAAAATCCCCCCTTTTTTTTTAGAAAAAAATCCCTTCATTCATTTATCCCTTAAGTTGACAACACTGCTGTCAACGTCTGTTCGCTTGGCACATGCGCATCTATTGCACCTTTACACATAGATGTCACTAGCATTAGATGTATTTGTTATGAAGAACTGTCAAAATTAAAAAAATGTAGGTTATTTCGAATTTTCGGAGTGACATCTAACCTATATTGCATTTTTAATTGTCAAACTGACAGTTGCAATGACGAAAATTTATTGAACTAAATCAGTCAAGATTCTGACAGGCCACGAAATGTTATTTTTATCTTTATGGTAATTTTTTTTTAGATTAATAATTAAAAAGTAAGTAAATTGTTTTAGTACGGTACCGTTTTTAAAATGAACTGTCACAGTGACAGATAACCTATAAGTATCTTCATTTATCAAGACGACAGTTGCAACGACGGACATTGACTGAATTAAATTAAATAGACTTGTAATCGAACTCTGGTAGGCCCCAGAATATTCACTGAATACTTTGCAGCCGACAACTGTTTTTTTTTTTTTTTAATTTCATCACAATAAGCAAGCTGTCATAGTTACAGCTAACCTATAAATATTTTTTGTTTGTGACGTATGACAGTTGCAACGACGGACATTTACAGAACTAAATCAGACAGGTCCGTAATCAAATTTTTATAGGCCCCAAGACCGCCTTTTTATTTTATCACAAATCACAAGGCAGCGCAGTTTTCAAAATGAATAATCGACGCCCGTAACTATTCTACTTCCCAACTGAAGCGAAAACACAATTGCCAACATAAAAAACTCAAGTTTTAAGAAATTGCCAACATTTCTTTCGTATTAGGTACATAAATAAAGAGAAAAAAAATCTTCCAAATGTGTGATGATACTATACACCTGGCAACACTGGTTGCGAATTACCCTGATTCCTGTCGAGGAAAAAACTGAGGGATACCAACTAAGCTATATTTCTTTTGTTTTTGGATAACCAGAGGCAGTGACATACTTGAAATGTAAAAACAGGGGAAGGATTGGGGATTTTATTTATGTACAAAGTGTTGCCAGACATGCGAAAAATCCCTGTTTTAGCGCGAAACTTCAAGTTTTAAGGGAAACTATTTTTAAGTTGAGGAAATTTGAGATAGTTTTGAAGTGTGGTGTGGAAAATTTAGCGTAGAGCGACAAATTTGAAGAAATGCGGTGGGAATTTTTACGTAATGACCTGGAACACTGTGCACACACAAAAATTACAAGGCCATGCAATGACTGATCAATACAAAATTGACTTTTCGATGAAGGAAAAGGAGATTAATTTCTAAAACGATTGTCATTTGACAGATGACAGTTATTAATCAATTGCAGTGTTTTGCTTACAACTTAACGTGACATAACCTACTACAGTGACAGTTCGCATGAAGTAATTCGAGAAAAAAACTTCAAAGGTTACTTGAATTATTTCTTTGAGTATAAAATTATTTATTGTAACTCCGGCAACATCGAATACGCGCACATTGCCAACCTATCTATATGTATACAGGTGACTCTCCTCGTTATCTTGTAACAAAAGAAGCGACTATTTGAAGCACTCGTATTTCCTTTCGTTTTGTTACGCACGAGAGTGCCTTTGCAAAATTTTTTTTTATCCAACGCGAAGTGGAGGAGGATGATGGGTGGGTGCAACGCTGAATACGCTGCTGCTTTATTTCGCATTAAAGGAAACGCAAAAGCTTCGGCGTTCACGCGACAATCCAATTATTTTTCGCTTTCAAATGCGCGCGATGAACGCGAAGCGCTCTTTAAATCCGAGACTTTAATAACTCTTTCAAAATGTTTAATTATCGCGGATTACGCCCCTTCTCTCTTGCCCTCTTGCCCCTCGTACGTACTTACACACGTGATTAGCGAACGCGAATCGGAAAAATAAATAAATTTAAAAAGAAATTACGATTTTTTTTCTTTAATGGAAGGGTAGTTGTATTTTGTGTTGTTTTATTTTATTTTCTACGCGGAAGTTTTGCAGTGTAATAAAATAGCGCAATAAAATTCAAACTTTTCCGAACGATCTTTTCCCACATACATAGTGGAGGTATTTGACGCATTGCGGTGTCCATGAATATTAAAGTCAAATATTTTCGCCGGACAAAATTAACCCTCTACGTTCAGGCGAGGCATTGTCCAGTTGACGTTGTATAATTGTTTTTTTTTTAAGACTGTTAATGACTGCTCTTGTATAAATAAAAATAATCTGGACACATTTTTAAATTGGCAGCATTGTTTTGTTCTGACATTCTAATGTCAATCTTACCAGCTGCTTGGCCTCTTCTAATAAATAATTTTTTATTCGATCGCACCGTATTTTCTTCTTGTGCTCATCAATTCTACATGAGCAGGTTTTCTGTTTTATTTGATTCGCTCGATTTTTAAATGACTGTCAGGTGCAGTGTTACCAACGCGCAAAAAGGAGAAATCCCTCAATGGTGGTCGACAATCTCTCCGTTTTACAAATTCAAGAATAAAACAAGGCGTAATTCATTAAAAATACATAAAGTTAAAGAAAGCAAGTAAAAGACAAAATAATAAAAGTTCACAGAATAAATAATAAAATTAAAAAGAAAAAAATAAGGACATAGAAAATCTATTTTGCCGTCACAATTTCAGAGATTTTTTTTAATGAAAAGAACGATAAAAAAAATAATAAAATTTAAAAAATAATTAAAGCAAAAGACAATCGATTTTACGGCATAATTCAATAGGCTAGTAAATAAATAAATAAATAAATAAATAAAAGAAAAATCCAATAAATTAAGGAATACATTTAAAAATAAAAAGAAAACAAACAAAAGACTGTCGATTTTATATTATTGATAATAAATTTAATATTATATTTAATATTATAAATTTTATATTAATGATAATAAATTTAAAAGAAATTTTAAACGATGACAAAATAAAAAAATAATAAAAATTCAAAAATTATACAATTAAAAAAATAATCAAAACAAAAGACCATCGATTTTACGGCACAATTTATAATAGATTAACTTTTTTTAACAAAGAGAACGAAGAGAAAGCAAAAGAAATAATAGAATTTAAAAAATAACGAAAAATAAAAACAAAAGACAATCGACGTTACAGCACAATTCAGAAGATTAATGAAAACTTAAAAAAAAAACCTGCGAGGAGAGAAGAAATAAAATTAAAAAAAAAAACCTGAGAGGAAAGAGAAGAAATAAAATTAAAAAAAAAATAATAACATTAAAAAATAATAATAAAAACAAAAGACAACCGATTTTGCTGCACAATTCAGAAGATTAGTAAAAATTTTAAAAAGAATCTGCAGAGGAAAGAGATGAAATGAACAAAATTTTAAAAAATAACACAAATATTAAAAATAATAGTAAAAACAAAAGGCAATCGATTTTACAGCACAATTCAGAAGATTAATGAAAATTTCAAGAAAAAAATCTGCGAGGAAACAAAGAAATAAACAAAATTTTAAAAAATAACAATAACATTAAAAAATAATAATAAAAACAAAATACAATCAATTTTACAGCACAATTCAGAAGATCAATGAAAATTAAAAAAAAATCTGCGACGAAAAAGAAGAAATAAACAAAATTTAAAAAAACAACAAATATTAAAAAATAATAAAAACAAAAGGCAATCGATTTTACAGCACAATTCAGAAGAGCAATAAAAAATTTTAAAAAAATCTGCGAGGAAAGAGAATAAACAATTTAAAAAAATAACAATAATATTAAAAAATAATAATAAAAACAAAAGACAATGCATTTTAGAGCACAATTCAGAAGATTCATGAAAATTTCAAAAAAGAAATCTGCGAGAAAGAGAAGAAATAAACAAAATTTTAAAAAATAACATTAACATTAGAAAATAATAATAAAAAAAACAAAAGACAATCGATTTTACAGCACAGTTCAGAAAATTAATGAAAATTTCAAAAAAGAAATCTACGAGGAAAGAGAGGAAAGAAACAAAATTTTAAAAAATAACAATAACATTAAAAAATAATAATAAAAACAAAAGATGTTCGATTTTACAGCACAGTTCAGAAAATTAATGAAAATTACAAAAAAGAAATCTACGAGGAAAGAGAGGAAAGAAACAAAATTTTTAAAAATAACGATAACATTAAAAAATAATAATAAAAACAAAAGACAATCGATTTTACAGCGCAATTCAGAAGATCAATGAAAATTTAAAAAAAATTTGCGACGGAAGAGAAGAAAAACAAAATTTTAAAAATAACAAATATTAAGAATAAGAATAAGATTCAAGAAAATTTCAAGAAAAAAATCTGCGATGAAACAGAAAAATAAACGAAATTTTAAAAAATAACAATAACATTAAAAAAATAATAAAAAAAAGCAAAATAGAATCGATTTTACAGCACAGTTCAGAAGATTAATGAAAATTTCAAAAAATACCTGCGAAGAGAGAAAAGAAATAAACAAAATTTTAAACAAAAACAAATATTAAAAAATAATAATGAAAACAAAAGACAATCGATTTTACAGCACAATTCAGATGATTAATGAAAATTTCAAGAAAAAGAATCTGCGAGGAAACAGAAAAAATCAACAAAATTTTAAAAAATAACAATAACAGAAAAAAATAATAATAAGAACAAAAGACAATCGATTTTACAGCGCAATTCAGAAGATCAATGAAAATTTAAAAAAAAAATCTGCGACGAAAGAGAAGAAATGAATAAAATTTAAAAAAATAACACATATTAAAAAATAATAAAAACAAAAGACAATCGATTTTACAGCACAATTCAGAAGATTCAGAAAATTTCGAAAAAAAAAATTTGCGAGGAAAGAGAAGGAATAAACAAAATTTAAAAAAATAACAATAACATTGAAAAATAATAATAAAAACAAAAGACGATCGATTTTCGAGCGTAATCGGCAGATTTAATAAATTAAAAAAGGAAATATTTTGAAATAAAGATTGTCAAAACAAATTGTGTATGTGCCTTCCACATGGCCAACAGATTATTGAAAAAGAAGCTGCAATAGATGGCGCTGTTCAATATATCAGAAAAATTGGCAAAACTGATCAGGTGTTCAATTAAAAAGTTCACCAAGTGGCTTTCGTTTTTCATAACATTGTAAAGCAGGTCTTTAATTAGATCAACGTGAAATGTCTGTCACTTTACATTATGTCACGCCAGGTGTGGTTAGGTTATAAGCAAAACACAACATCTACTTGACAACTACTGTCATTCGTTGAAACGTCAGTCGGTTTGAAAAGTTAGCCATTTTTCGCTAAGGTGACGAAACAAAGAAAACAAAAGACAATCGATTTTAGATCAAATTTCAGCACATTAATACATATGTTAAAAAAGATGTATATATATATATATTTTTGAGACAAAGAGAGATAAAAAAAATTATGTGCTTTCTCCTCATTGTCAACAGATTATAATAAAGAAAAAACTGCAATAGATATTTCACAAAAATTGTTTGACGACAGTCAGTCATTCGTTGACACATCAATCGGTTTGGGAAGCCATCTTCTTTCAATAAAAAAATCAAAACTAACTTAATGAATACGTCAGTTGACACTTGTTATATGACAAATACTGTTTATTAAGTATATCATCATCAAGTGTCCTTTGAACTTTTCATATGACATTGTAAAGCAGGTCTTAAATTAGATGAACTTGAAATGTCACTTTAGGTTATGTCATGTTTCATTATAAGCAAAACATGACTATTATTTGACAACTGTCATTCGTCGAAACGTCATCCCTTCTTCTTTCAATAAAAAAATCAAAACCAGCTTAATAAATTTTTCAATTGAACACTAGTTATATGACATATGACAAATGCTATTTGTTACATATACAGGCTGTTTCTCAAACTGTAGATTCTATACTTTGTTTGGTTATATAAAACCATAGGTATCTATTTTTTTTTTTTACTCTAAACAATTGTATAATAAAAAAGATTTATTTTTATTCAACGAATTCAGAATGTTTATCTGTTTAAATATTTGGCAAAACATATAAAATCGACAGTATCGTTTAGCGGGCTACAAAAAATAACCTTGCTGGCATAAATTCATTTAACTTTTTTGATGTTTTTTATTTTAGTTTTGGACAAAACGCTCTCTCGTCGTGTTTCATAACAGTCACAGGTGAAACAAAACAACATGAAAGTGTTATTTTAAGTTTCTTTTATTTATTAATATTATTATTATACTTTTAGCGACTAAATTAATACATAATTATAATAAAAAATGAAAATTTAAATTCTGATTGATTGTATGTACAGGATGTCTCAAATAAATCATCATTTGTTCCTTCGGCTTTGGCTAGAACAAACAAACATCGATCAAGGAAGGGCACACGCGTTATAAATGCTATACGCTTTGTCTACTTTTATCATGAAGGCGTCTATTTTTAGCCCCACGATATCACCTCTCAGCAATACCTCAATGTACGCCGATATAAATCTGAAGGACTTTCCTTCGCGGAGGACACTTAAAACGGGGCCACGACGAGTATCCCTCCGTGCCGTTTTTCCTTCGGAATCAGCGGGCGCGAAGGAAACGCCACAACGTGTAGGCAAAAGCGTGGCAATGTGGAGCACTATATCGACCCGTAGGTGGCGCGTGCGTCCTCCGCTTCTTCGCTAGTTAGTGAACTGGAACTCCCCCGTTGCGCCCTCGCACCCTCGCTAACTGAACGCCACTTTTGCCACGACTGCGGCGCTACGTGGACGCGCTTGTACAATTGTGTTATTGGATGGATTTGTTGCATTTCATTTCTGATTTGTTGAGGGGGGAAGAGGGTGATGTTTTGAAGCCCTCACGTTTCGCGATAACGACGTTTCGGCACTTCTTCGATACTTTTTTAAGTCGACGTTTAAAGCTCCAGCTTAAGGGAAAATTAAGTCGCTGGTTGGACGATTTTTTTTAAGGGTTGTAAATATCCATCCCGATGAAAACAGCAAAAATAATGATGATAACTTTTCATATGGCAACACTGTCCGTCAGAAACATGTGAGATGTGTTAATTGTCAAAATGACGTGCATTCTATTGTTCATTTGTTTCAGTCACTAACTTTCCTTTTTGTTTTTTTTTGTGATTGATGTTAACTCTAAAATTCTCAAAATTGTTTGGAACGTTTGAAGCAAACTGCAAAATGCTCCATCTTTTAATCCGGTGGTAATTTTGCATTATCTTTTAACTTTTTACTTATTAAGTGGTGTCATTGATTCAATTGTTTATTTGCTATTTCAAGTTTTAGATTTTTCTTTACGATTACATTCAGGATTTTTAAATAGCTTTTTATTTTTATTTTTTCAAAAAGAACAAGAATTGTGTTTCTAATTAAATACGAGGGGACATAATAGATGGCGCTTTATCTTTGAAGTTTCACGTTTGTGATTTCGATCTAAGTTCACTTTTGCGCATTATTGATTTTAGACGGCACTAAAATGTCTGCTTTTTCAACTGTCTTTATTTTCACAGTAATAAAGTTAAGAGCAATGTAATTTAAGGCCGACGAAACCAACAGATGGAGCCTAGGTGCTTTGCTTGGAAATTTCGCCTTTTTTCAAAATTCTCAGAATAGGTTTAGTTAGCATAAATTGGACGACAGAAAAATATTTGTATGTGTTTTTGGAAGGACTTCATAATTTAATGGCGATGAAACCCAACAGATGGCGCTAGTTATTTTCAAATTTCGCCTCAATTTCAGTATTAACGTTTACACGCTTTTTTAGTTCTGGAAAATTTAAGTAATGTTGAAGAATTCAATTGTCTTTCTTCTGGTAACTTTAGATGGCGCTTGGTTCTTTCTATTTTTTTCAAAATTGATTTTTAAGCGTTAGATGTCGCTTTTCTCGAAATGACACTGAAAGTACTTCAGACTTTTTTCTTCTACATTATTTTATTAGCAACAGATGGCGCCACCTCTTCTAGTTTTGCGAAATTTAAAAAGTTATTAACCACGAATTTTTATTAATTTTTTTTAAGGCTTTCTGTCTAGCAAAATTTAAAATTAACGCGAAAGAAGTTTGACTTTTATTGGCTCAAGATGGCGGTGGAAGTGCCTTAAATTTTTTAAAAATTATTTTATAAGTGTCACGACTTTCTAATTTTGCAAGTTAAAAAAAAAAAAATGCGAACCAAAAATTGTAATATATTTTTTCTTTTTAATGATTTTCGTTGGCGTTAGATGGCGCCACCATTTTTCTAACTTTGCGAAATTTAAAATTAGCGAAATAAATGTTTGATCTTTGCTGCCTTGAGATGGCGCTGAATTTATATTGTTTTTTCAATACTTTTTAGCTTCGTGTGGTGCCCACCACTTTTCTAATTTTGGAAATTAAAGAAAAAATTGTTAACTGGTATTTTTAATTCGCTCGAGATTTCGCTGGATTTAGATTTTTTTTCAATATTTTTTAACGTCGGATGGTGCAGCCACTTTTTTTGAAAATTCTAAAAAACTGCAAAACAAAAATAAATCGCAATTTATTTTTTCTTCTTAATGTTTTTTTTATTAGCGTTAGATGTCGACCCCATTTTTCTGACTTTCCACAATTTAAAATTAGCGCGGAAATGTTTTTGAAAATCAAATTTTCATTTGTTTCTTTGCATTTCAATATTTTTCGCTTCTTCCTGTAGCGTAGAAATCAAATCCATCTTTCATTTGTTTCCTTGTATTATTTTTTTTGTAAGCAAAGAAAACCGCTGTTCGACGGGAAGAAAGCCTTTGCAAAGCTGATTAAATCGAGCTTTCATTTGTTTCAAAAAAATAGCAAATGAAAAATCAACGATTTTTGACGCGAAGCTTTTGAAAATGAAACTTTCATTTGTTTCCTTGAATTTCATTATTTTTTTGGTTTTCTTATTTCGTGAGCAAAATCGACTAAATCCAGCTTTCATTTGTTTCTTTGCACTTCAGTATTATTTTGTTTCTTTTCGTAAGCTAAAAAAAAATAGCAAATGAAAAGTCGACTATTTCTGACGTGAAGCATTTGAAAATCAAACTTTCATTTGTTTCTTTGGATTTCATTATTTTTCGTTTCTTCCTGTAAGCCAAAAAAATAAAATAAATTAAAAAAATCGGTGATTTCCGACGAAAAGCTTGAAAATCAAATCTAACTTTCTTCATTTGTTTCCTTGTATTTCATTATATTTTTGGTTTTCTTTTTTTGTAAGCAAAAAAAAAAAAAATCGCCGCTTTCCGACGGGAAAGAAGCCTTTGAAAAATCGACTAAAACCAGCTTTCATTTGTTTCAAAGACGATTTTAACGCGAAGCTTTTGAAAATCAAACTTTCATTTGTTTGCTTGTATTTCGTTGTTTTTTTTTGGGCTTTCTTGGTTTGTAAGCAAAAAAAAATTGCCGCTTTTCCCGACTAAATCCAACTTTCATTTGTTTCTTTGCATTTCAGTATAATTTTGTTTTTCGTACCCAAAAAAAAAAAAATAAATAAATAAAATAAATGAAAAATCAACGACTTCTGACGTGAAGTTTTTGAAAATCAAGCTTTCATTTGTTTCCTTGTATTTCATTGTTTTTTGGCTTTCTTGTTTTGTTAGCAAAAGAAAAAATCGCCGCTTTCCGAGGGGATGCGTTTAAAAAAATCTACTAAATCCAGCTTCCATTTGTTTCTTTGCATTTCAGTATAACTTTGTTTGTTTTCGTAAGCAAAAAATAAAAATAAATGATTTCTGACGTGAAGCTTTTGAAAATCAAACTTTCATTTGTTTCTTTGCATGTCAATATTTTTCGCTTCTTCCTGTAAGTAAAAAAAATCAAATCCAGCTTTCATTTGTTTCCTGAAATAAAATTTATTTTGTTTTATTTTTTTAGGAAGAAAAATTGCCGCTTTCCGACGAAAAATTAAGCAAGATTCTTATTGCTCCGAGATGGCGTTGAGTTTAGATTTTTTACCGTCAGATAGTGCCACCATTTATCTAATTTTGCAAATTTTCAAATTACTTTGTTTTTTTTAATTATTTTTATTAGCGTTAGATGGCGCCACCATTTCTTGGACTTTCGGGATCTGACTACAAAATTAAAAAGTTGGGAACCAAGAATTGTTAGACTAGCGTTTTTCTAACTTGATAAATAATTTAAAAATTGCGAGAGAAAATTTTGATTTTAATTGACCAGAGATGGCGGTGGTATTGCTTCATATTTTTTCTCAACAAAATACACAAAATTTAATAAAAAGTTACTAACCAAAAACAGCAATTTAATTTTTTCTTTTCATGAGTGGTAGATGGCGCCAGCACTTTTCTAAATGCGAAAAAAAAAATAGCGAAACAGAAAGATGTCCTTGGAGATTTTTTCAAAATTGTTTTCATCTTAGGACATTTACTTAAATTGAACGGCATCCTAATTTAGGGACAGCGAAACGCAACAGATGGCGCTAATAACTTTTGAAAATTCGTCCTCTGTTTTTGACACTGCAAAAGCTGAATAATAAAACAAATAATCTTTCTTTATCTTCTCAATAATACAATACGACCGAAAGAAAATTATTTGACGTACCATGAAACTGACTTTTAAGAACAAATGATGTTGGTAGCACGATTGCCATTTTCTGTTTTACCGACGTCTTTTGTCTTACAGCTCTAACCATACCATACGTAAGCGCATGTCAGCTCAAGATTGACAGTGATCGTACACCAATTAAAATGTGTACAGTCACGAGCAAAAGAAAGTGGACGTTAATGTCATTAAAAAATTTGATTATTGAATCGTTGCAAATTAAAATTTCTTATATGGTTTGTTTCATTTTAATCGATTTGACAAATATAACACGTATTACGACACTCTACAGGGAGCTTATGACAATCATAACCATTTCACACTTGTCACTGTATTAAAAAACTACACGGACGACCAATATTTTTTTTGTTCGCGAGTGCAGGTGTGAAAAAGTTTACGAATTAAATTTCTTTAATCTGTTCCTGACGTCGCTTCATCTTAAACGACAAAATAGCACAAAAAGTGACGTGTGTGTCATTAGCGCGAAACGCGTGACGTCCGAACCACCGAAATAAATTTTATCATTATTATGTGTCGGGCCAGAAATAACTCTACTATTTGCGTATGATTCAGTACGCTATTATTTCATTCATAAACAACGCCGCCGTGATTCACCGTTGTTGTGCAAATTCGGCCCGGTCGGCGAATTTGGAATGTCTGCGGATTATCTGCCGGATTATATTGTCCTGACGAACTAAAATCCGCCAGTCATTTAGCCACTCTGTGCTGGAATTTGGAACGTTCGCGTAATTACCTTTAGTAATATTCGGAATTCGAGTGGGCTAAGCGAGACACAAATTTAAAACGTCCAAAAATAACTCGTGACAGTTTATTTTTGTTTTATTTGTTTTGGGCTTACGATTAATAAATGTTTCATTTTCAGTGGAATTACACGGTTAAGTAGCAAATCCCTCTAGGAAGTGATGAGGTGTGTCATAATCATAGATCGTAAGTGGTTGTTGTTTGGAAACTGATTCACTGCTCTAAAATCATGTAGGAAATAATTCCAAAAATTGCCGAAAACTAGAGCGTCATCTATGTAAATTCTTTTGAAACTATGCACATTAAGCGCCATCTTAAATCTTGGAAAACTATTGAAATGATTTATAGAAAATTAACTCATTTGTAACTAATATTTCTTCGTCTAGAAAAAAGAAAAACGGTGGGGAGTTGTTACGTCGCCATCTGTGAACAATTCTTGGAACTACAAATTTTTGTATTTAAAAATCAATGAGAAATTTGAAATGTTTGTTAGCAGTTGCTTGCCTGAAAGAAATAAATGCGCTGAATGATGGATCAAGCCGCCATCTATGAATTTTTTTTGAAGCTATGGCTAATTCGCTAATAAAATAAAACTAGGAAAAATAATCTCGTAAATGCTGGATAGTTGTTACGTCGCCATCTATGAGAGTTTCTTGAATGTGAAACTATTATTGTTGAATTAATTATTTAAAAATTAATGATTAAGTCGCCATCTATGATTTTTTCTTGAAACTATTAACTAGTTCAATAATAAAATAAAACTGAAAAAAAAAATCTCGTAAATACTGGAGAATTGTTACGTCGCCATCTATGAAAGTTTCTAAGAAGTACAACTCCTATTGTTGGAATAATTATTTAAAAATTAATGACTACGTCGCCGTCTATGAAAATTTCTTGAAATTACAAGTCGCGCTGATTAATAAAAAATTATTAAGTCGCCATCTATGAACCATAAACTAGTGCGCCAAGTTTAAAATTTGAAAAAAAAAAAAGAAATGAAAATACTGGAGAGTTGTTACATCGCCATCTATGAAAGTTTCTTGGAAGTACAACTACTATTGTTGAAAAAGTGGATGATTAAGTCGCCATCTACGATTTTTTAACTATAAAGTAGTTTCTTAATACAATAAAACTGAAAGAAATAAAACTGGAAAAAGTATTCTCAGAAATGCTGGAGAGTTGTTACGTCGCTATCTAATTATTTAAAAATTACTTATCTAATAGGAACAATTGCTTTAAATTATGGAGAATTATTACGTCGCCATCTATGTAATTTTTTTTAATATATAAACTAGGGCGCTAACTTTAAAATTAGAAAAAACTAAAACTGGAAAGAATGTCCTTGTAAACGTTGGAGAATTGTTACATCGCCATCTATGAAAATATTTTGGAACTACACCTACTGTTGTTTAATTAATTATTTAAAAATTGATGAGAATTTTGAAAAATCTGTAACTGTTCGTAACGTCTGAAAGCAATAATCGCGTTGGATTATGGAGAACTACTATGTCGCCATCTATGATATTTTTTGGAACTATGAACTGGACGCTAACTTTAAAATTTGGAAAAAAATCTGCATTCATACATTGACAGTGACAATGGCCGTGAAAGCTTTCGAGTTTATCCATTTAAAAATTGATGAATTATTAAAAAAATTTTAAAACCTGTAATTCTTTGTCCGGAAGAAATAATAAATGCGGAAGAATATTGTGTCGCCATCTATGAACAATTCGTGGAACTACAAATTATTTAAGCACGAAACGATTATTTTAAGAAATTGAAGAACATTTGAAAACTGCAAATTATTTAAAAATTGACAAACTGTTTATTGATGAATAATTAATTTTTGAAAATTGGCGGAAAATTTGAAAACTCTACAAATTGACAATTGAAGAAAATTAAAGAAAAGTCACTATTAGTACAATAATAATAACTATTGTTGAAATATTTAAAAATAGATGAGAATTTCGAAAAATCTGAAAGCAACAATCGCATTGGATTATGAAGAATTATTATGTCGCCATCTATGATATTTTCTTAGAACTATAACTGAGCACTATTTTTAAAATTTGAAATAAAAATCTGCATTCATACATTTTTAAAAATGGCCGTGAAAGTTTATCCATTTAATAATTGATGAATTATTAAACAAAAATTAAATCATTTGTCTGGATGAAATAATCATAAAAAATGTGAAATAATATTGTGACGCCATCTATGAACAATTCTTGGAACTACAAATTATTTAACCATTCAAGAAACGATTATTTAAAAACAAATTGATGAAAATTTGAATACTGCAAATTATTTAAAAATTATTTATTAATTTCACGAATAATTATTTTTTAAAATTTACGGAAAATTTGAAAACGAATTGACAAATATTTGAAAATTAAAGAAAAATTTTTAAAATCGGTATTATGTTGCCATCTATGAAAATTCCTTGGAACCAAAAATTATTTAGGAATTTTTTTTTTAATTGAGAAAAATTTGGAAATTAAAGAGAAATTTGAAAAATATGTAATCATTTGTCACAGTTGTTCGTTTGGAACAAATAATCGTTGTAAAATTATGGTACCGCCATCTATGAAAATTACTTGGGACTACAAATTATTTAAGAATTAACGAAATAATTATTTTTAAAAGTTGAAACAAATTGACAAGTTATTTGAAAATTGAAGAAATATTTGAAAAATCTGTAATTTTATTTGTAACAATTGTTCGTGTGGAAGATGTTAGGCGCTGTTGAATTATTATAACGCCATCTATGAACATTTCTTGAGACTGCAATTATTTAAGGACTGTCGAAGTAATTATCTTTAAAAATTGATTAAAAATTTGATAAATCTGTGATCGTTTGTCACAATTATTTGTCTGGAAGAAATAATCGCGTTAAACGTTGCAGAATTATTAAGCCGCCATCTACGAAATTTTCATGGAACTACAAATTATTTAAAAATTAATGAAAATTTTGCAAAATCTGTAATCACTTGTCACACATGCTCGTGTTTTGTCAAGAAATAACCGTGCTAAATGTTTAAAGAATTATTTTGTCGCCATCTATGAAAACTTTTTGGGATTACAAACTAATGCGTTAATTTTAAAACTAAAACCACAGTAACACAAAATTTTGTACGTAAAGATGTGTGTATTTTCACTTGTTGGTCAATTTTTCTTAAATTAAATTAAATTAAATTATTGTGGCCCCATCTACATAATAGTGTTGTAAGTAATCTTTAAACGTCATTTTAAATCTTCTTATTATTACTATTAAAAAGTTATCGTGGCGCCATCTATGTAAACTTCTTGATACCACAAACTAGGGCGGCAAACTTAAAACAATATATTTGTAATGATCACTTAAAGCGGCTTATAGGAAGCAGCCGTGTGCTTTTAATTTTGTATTGTAAGTATAACTAATTTTTTCATCAATTTTAAAATGTAATTTCAATTAGCGATAAAATTAACTGATGTTGGCAACTGTCTTTTTCTTTTATTTACTATCAATTACTGGATGCAACGCGGAAACGATTTTTACGAATCCAACAACAAAAAGCACAAAAGTACAGACTTATTTCGCAAGAAAATCGTGTAAGTTGCAAAAGATGAAAGTAAAGCGGGGCCGCCTGTTTCTTGACAGGGATTTTCACCCCGCCTAGATTTAAGGGCTTTAATAAAGGCGTCCATTCTCTCTGTTTGCACGGCGCCGTATCATTAATTGGCGCGCATAAAAAGCGCCTCGGAGATGCGTTCCGGAATCTTAATTATTATAAACGACGGCGATGAACTTTAAGCGTCGTAACGCAAACTAATAAACCGCCCTGTAAGCACGCCGCGCTACAACAGAACGGGAGAGAGCGTGAAAACGCTCTAAATTTCTTCATTTTTTTTTCTTTCGCGAAAACATCGAATTAAAAATTGTTAATCCCAAGGTAATTTAAAAATACGACTTAACATTAAAATATTTTTAACTTTTGCAATTCCTGGAATATGTTTTAGGCGACAATTAAGATAATTGTGCACTTATAATAATTAAATTTTCTGCCTTATTTGAATATTTATTATCAAAGGATGAGCCAAATTAGAATTCAAATCGCATTGAAAATGTAATTCAGTATTTAACAAAAACACTTTTAATTTAGAATTATGAATCCCAATGATAATTTAAGTTGAAATTAAAAATTCCGATGGAAATTTAATTTCGAATGAGAAAGTGTACCTAAGCTCTATAATTTAAGATTATAAGTAGCAATGAAAATGAAAATTCATTTTAGAATTAAACTTTGCAATGAAAATTTAATGTAGAATTAAATATTCTAATAAAAATTTAATGAGAATTAAAAATTACAATGAAAATTTAATTTTCAATTAAAAGTTGCAATGAAAATTGAAATTTAATTTAAAACTTAAAATCACAAAGAAAATTTAATTTATGCCTACGTTAATTGAAAAAATTGCAATGAAAATTTTATTTAGAATTTAGAATTATAAATTAAAGGAATTTAGAATTAAAATTAAAATTACAATGGAAATTTAATTTAGAATTAAAAATTGCAACGAAAATTGACATCGAAATTAAAAATTAAATTGCAGTGAAAACTGAAATTTAATTTAGAATTAAAAATTGTCTGAAGATTCAATTTAGAATTAAAAATTGCAATAAAAATTTAATTTATAAATTAAAATTCCAATGAAATTTTAATTTAGAATTCGAAATTGTAATGAAAATTTAATCTGGAATTAAAATTTGCAAGGATAATTTAATGTAGAATAAAAAAATTGCAATGAAAATTTAATATATAATTAAATGTTGCAATAAAAATTGAAATTTAATTTAGAATTGATAATTACAATGAATATTTAATTTATAATTAAAACTGCCTGAAAATTTAATTAAAAATCACAATTAAATTTTAATTTATACGTAATTTAAGAAATTACAATAAAAATTTTATTTAGAATTAAAAATTAAAAGAATTTAAAATTAAAATTGCAATGGAAATTTAATTTAGAATTAAAAATTGCAATGAAAATTTAATTTAGAATTAGAAATTGTAATGAATATTTAATCTGGAATTAAAATTTGCAATGAAAATTGAAGTTTAATTTACAATTAAAAATTATAATTAATGTTTAATTTAAAATGAAAAATGTCAGAAGATTTAATTTAACGTTTAAAATCACGATGAAAATTTAAATTTGTCATTTGTCATATTTGTTTGTTTATACATAATTTTATGAAAATTTTATTTAAAATTAAAAATTGCAATGAAAATTGAAATCTAAATTAAAATTAATTATTGTAATGAGAACTGAAATTTAATTTAGAATTTAAAATTGTCTGAAGGTTTAATGTAGAATTAAAAATTGCAATGTAAATTTGATTTATAAATTAAAATTCCAATTAAAATTTAATTTAGAATAAAAATTCCAAAGAGAATTGAAATTTAATTTACATTTCAAAATTGCAATGAATATTTATTTTAGACTTAGAAATAGCAATAAAATAATAAAAATTAAAGTTTAATAATTTAAAAAATGCGGTGAAAATTGAATTTAGAATTAAAATACATAATTTTAAGTTACATTTGAAATAATTTTAATTTAGAATTAAAAATTGCAATAAAAATTCGATTCAAAATTTAAAAAATAATTGGAATAATTTTAATTTAGTATTAAAAATTGCAATGAAAATTTGTTTTAAAATTAAAATACATGATTAGAAGTTAGAATTGAAATAATTTTAATTTAGAATTGATAATTGCAGTGAAAATTGAACTTATAATTAAAAATTGCAATGAAAATTAAAATTTAATTTAAAATTAAAATGTATTATGATTTTTTAAGTTAGAATTGAAGTATTTTAATTTAGAATTAAAAATTTCGGTGAAAATTGAACTTAGAATTAAGAATTGCAATAAAAGCTTAATTCAGAATTTAAAAAATGTTTGGAAATTTTTTAATTTAGAGTTAAATTTATTGTAAATTTAAAAACTACACTGAAAATTTAATTTTGAATTAAAAATTGCAAAGAAAATTGAAAATTTTCAATTAAAATACATACATGATTTTAAGTTAGAACGGAAATAATTTTAATTTGGAATAACAAATTTTATTCAGAATTAAAAAAAAATATTAGGAATATAATTTTATTCTTGGCTTCCGGTTGGAACCGCGTGTCTCGGATTTCTTCACTGCCGACGTTTCGTGTGTCATTCGTGCCGGCGTGTCAGTCTCAAGACTAACGCGAAGCAGCAGCAAGACCAACAGCAGCAGCAGTAGCAGCGTCACCACCAGCAGCAGCCCTGAGGAAGTTCTTCTGCAACGAAGAACGAAACGTCGGCAGTGAAGAAATCCGAGACACGCGGTTCCAACCGGAAGCCAAGAATTCAACAATGGACGACGGTCGCGGAAGCCTTCAAGTTAAATTAACATAATTTTAATTTTGAATTAAGAATCGCAAAGAAAATTGAACTTAGAATTAGAAATTGCAATGAAATTTTAATTCAGAAATTAAAAGATATTGGGAATACATAATTTTAATTTAGAATTAAATTTTATGTTAGAATTAGAAACTGCACTGAAAATTTAATTTTGAATTAAAAAGTGTAACTAAAATCTAATTTAAAATTATAAGTAGCAATAAAAATTAAAATTTAATTTAGAATTAGAAATTGTAATGAAAATAAAAATATTTATAGTATCTTTTGTATCAGGGTTAATTAAAAAGAGATTAATTTAGAATTAAAATTTGCAATGAAAATATAATGTAGAATTGAAAATTATAATAAAATTTTAATGTAGAATTAAAAATTGCAGTGAAAATTGTAATTTAATTTAGAATTAAAAATTGCAATGAAAATTGACATTTAAATTAAAATTAAATATTGCAATGAAAGCTGACATTTAATTTAGAATTAAAAATTGCAACAGAAATTTAATTCAGAATTAAAATAAAATATTTGGAATAAATTTAATTTCGAAGTAGAACAGAATATTTAGAAAATTTTACTTCAGAATTAAAATATGTAGCTTTTATTATTAAAATTAAAAATTGCAATGAAACTGCAGGGCCTGTGTCATTGTTTATTTACGATTTTTTTTCTCTTTGTCAATCAAAAGGACAGAAAAGTTATTTTCTTTGTCAATTTAAAAATTAAAAACGAATACCACCATAAAACAATACATGAAAGCTAACAAAAAATAAATAATCACATATTATACAGCGTGTCTCAAAACATAGAAGTGCCATTGAATTCAATTTTTAGAAAACTCTCCACGTAAGACCAATTATTTTTTGTACTGAATTAAAAAATAGAAAAGTTTGTATAAATGATACAGCACGATTTTTATGTATTATTATTTAAGCAGCAGTGACCCTTGAGGTACACTACAATAAGGTTCGTCCCCAATTCAACTGTGGGAATTTTAAATTTAATGATTAGCTATTTTCTAACGTTTACCTTTTTTTTTGTTTCAGTAAGTAACAACACAGCGACACCCCCATTACGCCTCGAGACGCCCTTCTTTTTCACGTTCCAGGTAATTCACGAAATACCCTGTATTATTAAGTTCACCGCTTAATCAGCCGAAACACCACCATAATCCTCCTGCATTAAAGCGAGAAATTGCAGTTATTAAACTGAGGGAACGATTACATAAAACGCATCATCCCTTCCCCCCCTGACAGTCGTCTTTCTTGATGACTCTCTCAATTCAAACGAAATTTCCACTTAAAAAAAAATTGATTGTGTAATTTATAATTAATCTAAAATTGTTTTGGATCGGACACGGGCGGTATTTATTAGGCAATTTTGCGTCGGGTTAACTTTCGTAGAGTCTCGAATAAGCAATTAATATTCATTAGGCGTACGGTTCATTAAACGCGGTCCGTCCGGAGAGTTGAGTTGGTAGACGTGTTAACCCTTTCTACCTTCTAACTTAATAACTCGGAGTAATGTATTTTTAATCGGAGGCCAAAAACTCATTGGGGGGCTATACGTATGACGGACGTGTGGTATAATTAATTGCAGGAATATACGAGGTATGTTCAATAAGTTGTGAGGCGACATGCTTGAGAGAGAAGCAAAAATCTCTTCAGTTACAAGTCGTTATTCAACTAAAAGGATTCGCATCCCCCGATATATTCGTCGCTCTCCCGTGGGATCGTATCGCGTATTATTTATTGAAATTTCCGCAGGAATACGACGCGGTTTGTTCTTTGTGTGTGTGTGTGTGTGTAAGTACGTCGTCGGCGAATATTGAATTTTAAAGAGCACAGGTTGCGAAGCCTTATTTAATGCGCTTGGAATCGCAATGTTTTTCGGGGTGAACTAGGCGGTGGGTTCCCGGGGGATATCAAAACGTAAAAGTATTCCGCGCGAAGCGTATTTGCCCTTAGTTATGAGTAGACTTAGTGCACTTTTTTCTTTTCCGGTTTCTGTAGTTTTATCTGCTATTATAAAGGGCCATTGTCAAGGATGTTGTTGACTTTATGTGTATTATACAGGGGGAGTTACTAAACACCCCTTCTTCGAAAACTTATAGAACGAGACAAAAAATTTTTCTTTCACAGAGAATTTCTACCTATTGAGTACTATAATGTTACACATAATCACAAATTAACTTGAAAAATCTGAACGATTTAAACAAATTTTTTCGTCTTTCTGTCTTTAAAAACAAAAGACGATCAACCGTCAACGAAATAGAACTTTTTAAATGCATTTATTCATCAAATAACAAACAATCAAGTCGATCACGTAAAACAAAAAACAAAAGCCAATTGTGTTTTTCCGTTTTAGTCGTGAAAAACAAAAGACGATCGATCAGTCTACAGAATAGCATTGTAATTTTGTTTTGTTTGTAATCATGCAATGGTCATCAAAAAGAAAAAAAAAACGAACAAACAAAAGACGATCAACCATCTACAGAATACAACTTTCCATTTTATTTTGTTTATCAAACAACGAACAAACGAAAGTCAATTGTAAAAAAAATAAAAGTCAACCGCTTGTATTTTTTTACTTTTGTCATCAAAAACAAAAGATGATCGATCACCCGTCTGTACAATTGCATTGTGATTTTGTTTTGTTTGTAATTTTGCGTTGGTAATTAAAAAAATAAACAAATAAACAAAAGACGATCATATGGAGTACGATTTTCCGTTTTATTTTGTTTGTCAAACAACGAACAAACAAAAGTCAATTGTAAAAAAAAATAAAAGTCAACCGCTTGTATTTTTTTTACTTTTGTCATCAAAAACAAAAGATGATCGATCACCCGTCTATACAGTTGCATTGTGATTTTGTTTTGTTTGTAATTTTGCATTGGTAATTAAAAAAATAAACAAATAAACAAAAGACGATTATTTAGAGTACGATTTTCCGTTTTATTTTGTTTGTCAAACAACGAACAAACAAAAGCCAATTGTAAAAAAAAATAAAAGTCAACCGCTTGTATTTTTTTACTTTTGTCATCAAAAACAAAAGATGATCGATCACCCGTCTATACAGTTGCATTGTGATTTTGTTTTGTTTGTAATTTTGCGTTGGTAATTAAAAAAATAAACGAATAAACAAAAGACGATCATATAGAGTACGATTTTCCGTTTTGTTTTGTTTGTCAAACAACGAACAAACAAAAGTCAATTGTAAAAAAAAATAAAAGTCAATCGCTTGTATTTTTTTACTTTTGTCATCAAAAACAAAAGATGATCGATCACCCGTCTATACAATTGCATTGTGATTTTGTTTTGTTTGTAATTTTGCATTGGTAATTAAAAAAATATACAAATAAACAAAAGACGATCATATAGAGTACGATTTTCCGTTTTGTTTTGTTTGTCAAACAACGAACAAACAAAAGTCAATTGTAAAAAAAAAAATAAAAGTCAACCGCTTGTATTTTTTTACTTTTGTCATCAAAAACAAAAGATGATCGATCACCCGTCTATACAATTGCATAGTGATTTTGTTTTGTTTGTAATTTTGCATTGGTAATTAAAAAAATATACAAATAAACAAAAGACGATCATATAGAGTACGATTTTCCGTTTTGTTTTGTTTGTCAAACAACGAACAAACAAAAGTCAATTGTAAAAAAAAAAATAAAATTCAACCGCTTGTATTTTTTTACTTTTGTCATCAAAAACAAAAGATGATCGATCACCCGTCTATACAATTGCATTGTGATTTTGTTTTGTTTGTAATTTTGCATTGGTAATTAAAAAAATAAACAAATAAACAAAAGACGATCATATAGAGTACGATTTTCCGTTTTGTTTTGTTTGTCAAACAACGAACAAACAAAAGTCAATTGTAAAAAAAAATAAAAGTCAACCGCTTGTATTTTTTTACTTTTGTCATCAAAAACAAAAGATGATCGATCACCCGTCTATACAATTGCATTGTGATTTTGTTTTGTTTGTAATTTTGCATTGGTAATTAAAAAAATATACAAATAAACAAAAGACGATCATATAGAGTACGATTTTCCGTTTTGTTTTGTTTGTCAAACAACGAACAAACAAAAGTCAATTGTAAAAAAAAAAATAAAAGTCAACCGCTTGTATTTTTTTACTTTTGTCATCAAAAACAAAAGATGATCGATCATCCGTCTATACAATTGCATTGTGATTTTGTTTTGTTTGTAATTTTGCATTGGTAATTAAAAAAATATACAAATAAACAAAAGACGATCATATAGAGTACGATTTTCCGTTTTGTTTTGTTTGTCAAACAACGAACAAACAAAAGTCAATTGTAAAAAAAAAAATAAAATTCAACCGCTTGTATTTTTTTACTTTTGTCATCAAAAACAAAAGATGATCGATCACCCGTCTATACAATTGCATTGTGATTTTGTTTTGTTTGTAATTTTGCATTGGTAATTAAAAAAATAAACAAATAAACAAAAGACGATTATTTAGAGTACGATTTTCCGTTTTATTTTGTTTGTCAAACAACGAACAAACAAAAGCCAATTGTAAAAAAAAATAAAAGTCAACCGCTTGTATTTTTTTACTTTTATCATCAAAAACAAAAGATGATCGATCACCCGTCTATACAGTTGCATTGTGATTTTGTTTTGTTTGTAATTTTGCATTGGTAATTAAAAAAATATACAAATAAACAAAAGACGATCATATAGAGTACGATTTTCCGTTTTGTTTTGTTTGTCAAACAACGAACAAACAAAAGTCAATTGTAAAAAAAAAAATAAAAGTCAACCGCTTGTATTTTTTTACTTTTGTCATCAAAAACAAAAGATGATCGATCACCCGTCTATACAATTGCATTGTGATTTTGTTTTGTTTGTAATTTTGCATTGGTAATTAAAAAGATAAACAAATAAACAAAAGACGATCATATAGAGTACGATTTTCCGTTTTGTTTTGTTTGTCAAACAACGAACAAACAAAAGTCAATTGTAAAAAAAAATAAAAGTCAACCGCTTGTATTTTTTTACTTTTGTCATCAAAAACAAAAGATGATCGATCATCCGTCTATACAATTGCATTGTGATTTTGTTTTGTTTGTAATTTTGCATTGGTAATTAAAAAAATATACAAATAAACAAAAGACGATCATATAGAGTACGATTTTCCGTTTTGTTTTGTTTGTCAAACAACGAACAAACAAAAGTCAATTGTAAAAAAAAAAATAAAAGTCAACCGCTTGTATTTTTTTACTTTTGTCATCAAAAACAAAAGATGATCGATCACCCGTCTATACAATTGCATTGTGATTTTGTTTTGTTTGTAATTTTGCATTGGTAATTAAAAAGATAAACAAATAAACAAAAGACGATCATATAGAGTACGATTTTCCGTTTTATTTTGTTTGTCAAACAACGAACAAACAAAAGCCAATGGAAAAAAAATGAAAGTCAACCGCTTGTATTTTTTTTACCTTTGTCATCAAAAACAAAGGATGATCGATCACCCGTCTATACAATTGCATTGTGATTTTGTTTTGTTTGTAATTTTGCATTGGTAATTAAAAAAATAAACGAATAAACAAAAGACGATCATATAGAGTACGATTTTTCCGTTTTATTTTGTTTGTCAAACAACGAACAAACAAAAGTCAATTGTAAAAAAAAAATAAAAGTCAACCGCTGGTATTTTTTTTACCTTTGTCATCAAAAACAAAAGATGATCGATCACCCGTCTATACAGTTGCATTGTAATTTTGTTTTGTTTGTAATTTTGCGTTGGTAATTAAAAAAATAAACAAATAAACAAAAGACGATTATATAGAGTACGATTTTCCGTTTTATTTTGTTTGTCAAACAATGAACAAACAAAAGTCAATTGTAATTGTTATGAAAAACAGAAGACAATCAACTGCCTACAGAATAGAACTTTCGAAACGAATTTATTTATTCGTCAAATAACAAACAAACAAGTCGATCGGGGAAACGATTGCAAAGAAAAACAAAAGGAAATCAATCATCCGCTGAATTGAACTTTCGAATTGCATTTATTTGTCAAACGACAAACAAACAAACATGTGGATCGCATAAATGATTGTAAAGAAAAACAAAACTAGATCATCTGTACTTTTTTTTGTTTTGAAACAAAAATCAATTGTCTGTAATTTTGTCTTGCTTGTAATTTTGCATTGATCAAAAAAAAAAAAAAAACAAAAGACGATCAACCGTGTATAGAAATACAATCTTCGATTGTCCGTACGATTAAAAAAAAAACAAAAATCAATCATTTGTATATCTTTTTTGCTTTTGTCATGAGAAACAGAAGACAATGAAAGCTTGCGAAAATATATACAGGGTGATTTTTAATGGGTTTTCTTTTGTTGCGCTCATCATTTGTTTAGTTTCGCTGAAAACTGTCACTGTGACATTCATTTTGTTTACTTAACAGATCCAATACAGAATAATAGTTACGACTGAATAAAAAAAAAGAAAACCACTACTATAAGGAGCAGAAACGAAGTGTCTGTAGTTTGTAATATATACAGGGTGATTTTGAACGATGAAGATAGTCGCTTTTCCTCAAATTGGGGCAAAAATTTCATTTTATATATGTTCTCTTCCTCAAATTGTAATTTTAAGCTATTTTTGTCAAGGTTTGCCTTAAAATGGAAAATTACCTTTTTCCCAGGCCATAAAAATTCCCACAACTTGGCAACGCTGTACCCACCCACATTTAACATATAAGAAATTGATTATGGAAGCTATGATATGCGATTTCTTTATGTTAACTCTAACCTTCAGTCAATTGCCTTGGCAACTACTGTCTTGATAGTTGTTACAATGGAAACAAACTGACAGTTAGAGTTAACTTGTGATTGATAAACCCAGGTCATACAGGTTAATAGTAATTTTTAATTTCGAATTTGCATTTTTCCCCCTAAAAATAACCCTAAATAAATTTTCCCAAAAAAAAATTACCTCTAAATTTAGGGGGAGGAATTCCTTAGTTGGCAACACTTGTCGCGCGACGCCTGGCAACATTGACTTGTGGCCTTAATTTGCCCTCCCTTGCATTTGCAACTCAAGTAAGGTAACAACTTGCCCCACGAGTCATTGCGGGTTTCCTAGATTCGTCCGTTCTTAGTCATGTTTGTTTATGCTTGCGTAATGGCGGCTTCTTTGGTGAGTCACCTCGGCGACTGTTGTAAGATGCAACTGATGTGTCTCCAACATTCTTTGAATGAAACATTTGTTTACAGTAACATAGGTGGTTGTTGTTCGTATTTAACGCGCAGTTATTTTAGACCTGTGATGGTCTCGGTGTTGTCAACTTATTTCTTTTTACTCGAGCGACACAAATAAAGACAAGTGTGTAAGGAGGTGACTTTTATTTCTTTAGATTTCTGCCCTCTTGGGGTTACGTATGACCCTGTCCGAGTTCAATAGCTCAGCCGGCAACTGGGACGGCCTTAATTTGCCCTCCCTTGCATTCGCAACTCAGGTGAGGTAGCAACTTGCCCCATGAGTCATCATGGGTTGCCTAGATTCGTCCGTTCTTAGTCATGTTTGTTTATGCTTGCGTAATGGCGGCTTCTTTGGTGAGTCACCTCGGCGACTGTTGTAATATGCAGCGTCATTCTTTGAATGCAATTTTAAAATTGCTAACATTTGTTTACGTTACCACAGTTGAGCGTCTTATCTGAGGTCGTAATTCTCTTTATGATTTGCAAAATGCCGGTTTCTTATAGACGCAACTGTACTGATCATTGATTCGAGCAAGCACACAGACCAATGGAAACAAGGTTATCTAATCCCCGCCACGAGTAAACGGTATAAAAGTAAGAACGCGGATCGTTCAAACAGAACTCCGTCGATGGTGCTGAATAGTCGCTGTCGCTTGTGCTGCAATAGTCCGGAAAAACACACATACAGTGTTACCAACTCGCCGCTACATCTCCCTCTAATTTAGGCTGTGGAGATCCGGCGTAGACCCTCTATTGCTGCCACTCCAATTTTAGTTCAAGGGAGACCGAGTTGGCAACATAGCATACACCTGGTGGTGCATAGTCCGGTAAACCGTTCACCTTACACGCTGGTGCTGTATAGTCTGGCAAATCAAACACCTTACACATCTACGCATACTTCGCCCAAAATTAAAAAAAAAAAAAATTGATGAGACACCCTGCAACACAAAAGTCATTTGTATTTTAATAAAATAGGCACATTATTAACTCAAATATCAAAATAGACATTACTTCTTTAAAATTGATAATAATTAATACAAAACAATAAATTTTGTTTCGGCGCTATTAATTTTTTAATTTATTTACTATGGCCCTTATTCTCATCCTACGATTAGAGTCGTATTTAACTAAAGTCGTAATTAAAATAAATAAGAAACGAGATGACTTTATACCGATTTAATGTGTAAGAGAGTGACAGACGAACGTTGACAAGGAATTCAACACGTTATTAAATTAAACGCAGGATGAGAATACAGGGCCAAGGCGAAGCTTTTGAAAGCCCTGTCAAACTGTCGTTTCATTTTTTTTTGTCTCTTTTTTTCCGCATTAATTTTTCGTGTTGGAGTTGCGACTTTGTCGATATTCATTTGTTTTTGTTTTTACTCTCCTTATTGTTCGTTTGTTTCTGTTCTTTTTTGTCGCATCATTATGGTTTCTTCTTTCATTTATTTTTTAGTGGTCTTATGATTTTCAAAAAGTTCGCCGAGTTATTACGTCAAATGCTTTTTTTCTCCTTATTTTTCTTTTTTCGTCGTATCATTATAGGTTTCTTTTTTTGTTTTTTTTTTTTATCAGTCTTGAGATTCTCGAAAGTTCTGGAATCTTCGTCAGGCTCATAGATGGCGTGAGTGGTCTAAAAATAGAATATGCGACGTAACGGGATACAACGGTACTTATGACGTTTTATTATCCAATACAACCGGAACTGAGTATTTTAGACGGAAAAATTCATCATGTCCACGAATTTCCGGAATCATCAATTTTAACAGCCTGTTCAAGGTATGTTTTACGTATAAAAAATAGAGCGCCATCTAGGAGAATAATTCAATAACAACAAACAACTACCATGTATCGACTTCCCACTTGCTTCTGCTTGATGATTTGGCTGTAACTACGAATGTGAACTACTGGACTAAGGAAATTGAAACGAATGCGCTTCTCCGCATTTAATCTCGAATCTATTCGAGAAGATCAAACCTCCCGAAAACCAATATAAAAGTTACTCAATGGCATAGCAAACGTTTCATAAAACTCTCGTTGCAACGAGCACTGCTAGCCTTCAGAGTTGAAGCTATTCACGCAGAATTGAAACTTCTTTCTTCTGCATCATCCGATTGCTGAGCAGAGGAGAGTTTGAATTGTGCCAAAAATGGAGCTCTCGAGATGGACGTCGCTGGGATGGATCGATCGATAGGGTTGTGGGAGTCGCTCTAACGACGGCCACATTAATTTAATATGTATCATTCTGCCACCCCTGTTTAGGAAATTTCCAGTTCGCAGTAGGAATACGCTTTCGTTTGATAATGACATCTCTCGAGAAGAACACGCTTTTTTCTCGAGGGGGTGGGAGGGGGCAGCAATTCGAACGATCGATGAAGCTCATCCATCACCGACAGCTAAACTCCCAGATATCGTTCAATCAGTTACCGGCTAATTATATTTAGTTTTAAGAGTTCGAGTTCCTCAATTCGAATCAATTAGCTAATGTGTTAGAAAGAGATGGAAAGTCTTAACTAAAAAAAGGAAAAAATCATCTTTCTTGTACCGTTACGTTACGAATTTTATTTTCTACATTGACTTTAACAACGCTGAACATACAGATAAGTTGCTGGTTCTTTTTAAGCGATTTCCGCGTTTTCTCCTCTCGCACCTTTTTCCGCCCTTATCTGCGGCGGAAAGACAAACGTAATTTTCCGCGCCACAAGAAAGAACACAAGACAGTCCGGACCAGATAAGCACATCTTGAAGTTTAAGCCCATGGGCTTTTTTCATAGCGTGTTCGCTACGAGGAGGTATTGATGAGTAGTTAACCGTGGCTGTCGTCAAGGAAGATAAACAGAAACAAATGCTGTTATTGCTATAGAAACATCTGCAGTAGATGCAAGCAACTTTGCCAAATATACGGTGATACTTCGTAACTCATTTCATGCTGAAAATTAATATGTTTTGTAAATGCAAATTGCCAGGTCTCTAACCTCCTTTCCGAAAAGCGTCATCTGTGAGCTTTGTTTCGAGTTTGTTTCAGTAGCATATCTGAATGGTTCGAGAGTTGTACACTTGATGGCGCTATTAAAGTCGATCATTATTTGAGTAGGCAATTGATTTTGACAGTTGACTGGAAGATGTCCATCTACACTTTTGATTTCTATTATCAAAAATCATTCCCATGCCACTCCTTCGATTAATTACGTACGTAAAATGCGATACGTTACTAAAATTCTGGTAACTACTACTGGCAACAGTGTATAAAAATACAATTTGGAATTAATGACGATTGCAGCTGTTTCAAAATATTCTCTTGAATTTTGAATTTAAAAGTAAATATAATTCTATTTAATTTTTATGAGGGCACTCTCTTGAGTGAAGAAGTAAAGGAAAGCAACGCCATCTAGTGAATGAAATGTTATTTAATTTTTATTTTACTTTGTTCCGCTTATTTTGAATAAAGAAGTGAAGGAAACCGGCGCCACCTATTGAATGTAATGTTGTTCAATTGTTATTCAGTTAATTTTTATTTTCTGTTCCTTCTTTTGAATAAAGAAGTGAAGGAAAGTAGCGCCATCTATTGAATAACGTCACAACGATTTTCTTTTATTTTCTATCTCTTCGTTTGAGTAAGGAAGTGAAGGAAAGCAGCGCCATCTCTTGAATAACATCACAACAAATCTTTTTTATTTTCTTTCTCTTATTTCGAGTAAAGAGGTTAAGGGAGCAGCACCATCTATCGGATAACATCACAACAAGTTACCTTTCTCAAACTTTTTTTTGTTTAAAATTTTTCTTTAGCCTAGAGTGACGATGTCTGTTCAAAACTGATTGTATTACATTAATTTCATTTAAAAATTTATTGTAAAAGTGCCAAGTATTGCATTGCTGTAAAGAGCAACGCCATCTGTTATACGGTTTGGAAATTCTTTTGAGTAAAGAAGTGAAGGAAAACAGCGGCCTCTATTGAACGTAATGTTGTTCAATTGTTGTTCAGTTAATTTTTATTTTCTGTCTCTTCTTTTGAATAAAGAAGTGCTGGAAAGCAGCGCCATCTATTGAATATCATCACAACAATTTTCTCTTAACTTCTATCTCTTCTTTTGATAAAGAAGTGAATGAAAGCAGCGCCATCTCTTGAATTACATCACAACAAATCTTTTTTATTTTCTTTCTGTTATTTCGAGTAAGGAGGTTAAGGGAAACGGCACGAGTTACATTCTCGAACTTTCTTTTGTTTAAAAAATTTTTTAGCCTATAGTGACATTGTCTGTTCAAAACTGATTGTATTATATTAACTTCACTTAAGAATTTATTTTAAAAGTGTCGAGTATTGCAGCGCCATCTGTTGTACGGTTTGGAAACTATGTCATCTATGGAATGTAATGTTATTCAATTGCTATTCAGTTCATTTTTATTTTATTTTGTTTCTCTTCTGTTGTGTAAAGAAGTGAAAGAAAGTGGCGACATTTATTAATTGCATTCAACAGATGGCGTTGCTTCTCTCACAATGAGGCATTGTCTTTACATTTTCGTCCGTTTTTTTTTTTTAATAGATAAATTTATTACATTGAGTCATCGTCTATCGAACTTTAATTTTTTTTTAATTTTCTTGGATTATAGTACAGCGCCATCTGTCATACAATTTGGAAACAATTTGCATACATGCTGTTGTTTTTCTATTATCATTTTTATATTCTTTTCTTTGTTTTGCCACCAATTGTTTTAATCTTTATTCATTATTCTATTAAATTGTAACAATTGATGTAATCCTCCATTCGATTTGTTGTCATTATTTACTATAATTGAAATGTGACATCTTAGCACAATATTCTTTTTTAATAAAAAGTAAATAAAAACATTGTGTTGTAAAATCGATTGTCTTTTGTTTTCTAAAATCTCTTAATTCGAAATCTTTTAGAAATTCTATTATTTCATTTTCTTTGCATTCCCATCTTTTTTTTTTGTTAATTTTTTTAATTTAATGATCTATTAGATTGTGTTGTAAGATCGATTGTTTTTTGTTTTTGTCGCATTTTTTTTAATTTAGTATTTTTAAAAAAATCTCTTATTTTTAATTTGATTGTTTCTGAATTTTTATTGTTTTGTTTTCTTTGTTTTGTCATCATTTCTTTTTCAAATTGTTTTGTTTTAAAATTTATTATTACGTATTTTAAATTAATTTTAAATTAATTCTACTATTTTATTTTTTGCTTTGTCATCGTTCTTTTTATTATTATTATTATTATTTTTTTGATTTAACAATCTTTTAAATTGTGTTGTAAGGGGGATCGTCTTTTGTTTTTATTGCTTTTTTAAAATTTAGTAAAAAAATCTATTATTTCATTTTCTCTGCTCTTTCACCATTTTCTTGCAAGAAGTTATTTTTTACTTTTACAAAAAGTAATTTTTTTTTTACTTTTTGAGAAAAAATGGCGAGAGAGCAAAAAAAATTGAAATAATAGATTTTTTACTAAATTTTAAAAAAGCAGTAAAAACAAAAGACAATCGACCTTACAACACAATTTAAAAGATTATTAAATTAATAAACAGAACGTTGGGAAAGCAAAGAAAATGAAATAATAGAATTTTTAAAAAATTCGAAATAATAAATTGTTTGATTGTTTTTCGATTTTTATTATTTTGTTTTCTTTCTTTAGTCACCTTTCTTTTAAAATAGTTTTTTTTTTACATTTACATCTACTGAATTGCGTAGAAAATTTTACCATAATTTTTAAAGCTTAAATAATTTCAAAAATGAAAATAAATCACAATAAGCACAAGAATTTAAACTGGTGCTTTTCGGTTGGTAACAGGTGACTTTTTGTCAGCTAATCTGGTGACTTAATTTTTGATCGTCTGGCAGCACTGGTCAGCGCCATCTGTGTTAGAGTAGGAGAACATTTTCATCCCAATAATTAATTTGCTTTTCTTTTTCTGTCATTTGCAAATTTCCAATCGATTTTTTATCGTTCATCTGTGAAATCAATACATGCAAAATACAGTTTTTTTTTTCTCATTGTATTTTTTGAGGTTATGTAAAATATTGATACTGACAGTTGCAAAAACTTTTAACTTCGTTCAAAAAAATTGATTTTACACGAGATTTTCAAAATGGAATCTTACTTTCGCAACGGAATTTGAGAAAACGGTGCAAGGATATACAGTCTCCAAGCTTTTAGACAAAGGCCGTCAATAAAATAAATTATTTTATAGTAAAATCAATAAAATCAAAATCTCATAAGAGTTTAATTTAGTAAATCACGTGGTACTACCTTCATGATGAAAATTAAGATTTTTAATTAAAATGTTTTCAGATTTTTGTTTTGTTTGGTTAAAGACTTAGAAATACCACCTCGTAAATTAGGAACATTAGTTTGAGGGAAAGTAATCGTCGAAAGGGCGTGTGCCAGTCCCCAAGGGCGAGGCATATTTATCCCTCTAATGCTTGTAGGGGTTGGCACAACATACAAGTTAGATTATCTTCGGAGTACGCGGAAATCGGGGTGCATGTTAAAATTTGTTTGATCTCTGACCCCCCCAACATCTTGTTAACAGCTGGAAAAGTAAACGGCGGAAATGTAATTGATTTATCCAAGACGAAAAACACACCCCCTCTTGTTTTTTTGAAACGATTTAAGAAATTTCCTAAGTACCTTGACGAGCGCCCGATCGAATTTCTTCAGTCTCGGTGATTTTGGCAGAGCGCCCGCCGACAATTGCGCTTGGCTTCGAGGCGGAATTTTTGAGTTGACGGCGGCGAGACGGCGAATAAAACGATCGAAAATTTATCGAGCGAATCTCGCCGTGCTAATATTTCGAGTTATTTGCGCTCCTTCGCGAACACAAGTATTAATAAAAGCGGGCGCGCGCATTAATAACGGGAGATTACGTATACGAGCAATGAATTAGGCTCGGAGCGACACTAAATCAAAACAGCTCGTGTTTAACAATGTCAACGGACATTTTTGCTAATGACGCTCCGAGGAAATGTCGAATTTAGATCTCTAATTCCATTAATGACGAAACTTATTCAACGCCCCACATATAAAAAATAGCAGGTGATTAAAAAAAATCGTTAAAACATCAAAAATCAAGTACGTATGTGAATATGATATCATCGACAAAACAAAAAACGTCAAAGTAAGAAAAACTGCAAAAAATTGAACTTCTGATAGTCATGAATTAATCTTGAATAAAACGGCGAGTGATTAAAATGATTTTCGAAATTACGTCGCTGATGAATTACGGTAAACGTCAGTACTTTAAAATTTATCATAATAAACTTTGTCATGAAAAAAAAAAAAATTGGCACGTCAGAACGCATAAACTGACCAATTTTTTTATTCGGTCACCCGGTATATGTATAGATTAAAATAAAACAAAACTTGATTAATTGTATTTGAGGTTGCTTTCCACGAAGCACGATTTTATATTCTCCTCTAACCATTAGTAAATTAACGGCTGTGCTTACGTGCGTAAGTTCTCATTAACTTCATACAGAGGGCGCTGTGAAAACTACCAAGTACTACTGTATCATAAACGTGTTTACAAACAGATGGCGCCTTTGTGACTGAATGCATGTGGTAAATAAAATATATTCTATTTTTTTTTTCTATAATACCTGTCAGTGTCAAAATTCTAGGGTTTCTGTTGGAACCCCCCTTTTATCACTAAGTCTAGAACAGAAATTTTTGGAAATTTCGTTCAGGTAAAGGTACTAACCTCAGAAACCGATTATTGGTTAAACAAGGACGAAGAAAAACAAAAGACAGGAAATCATTAAATAAGAAAAAAACAAAAGACAATCAATTTATGAAGAAAAACAGAAGACAATCGAGCGTTAACTAAACAAAGAATGATTTGTGAAGAAATACTAGAAATCGATTATTGGTTAAACGAAGACAAAGAAAGGATGAAGGCAAACAAGAAACAGCTGCTAATCATTAAAAAATACAAAAGACAAACAATTTGTGAAGAAAACAAAAGACCATCGATTGAAAAGTAAACGGAGAAGCGAAGATAAGAAAATATTGATTTGTGCAGAAATACTACAGATCGTTTATTATTGGCTAAGCGAAGACGAAAAGGACGAAGGAAAACAAAAGACTAATCGTTAAATAATATGCAACAAAAGGCAATTAATTTATGAAGAAAAACAGAAGACAATCGAGCGTTAACTAAACAAAGAAAGGAAGATAAATAATGATTCGTGAAGAAATACTGAAGATCGATTTTATAGGTTAAACGAAGACAAAGGAAAACAAGAGGCAACTAATCGTTAAATAACATAAAAGACAACAAATTTACGAAGAAAAACAAAAGATAAGTAAACAGAGAAATGAAGATAAAAATGCTGATTCGTGAAGAAATACTAGAGATCGATTATTGGTTAAACGAAGACGAAAAGGAGGAAAGAAAAAAAGGAAAAGTTAACCGTTATATAGTACGGAACAAAACACAAATTCTCCAATAGACGGCGGGCTTATTCTTTATCGACCAATGTGCTCGAAATAATTCGAGGAACTGAGGAAACGTCTCAAGAAGAATGTCATTTATTATCGAAGCACCAAAAATGCAAAATATAATCGACGCTTCAGTGTAATAAATTTAAAAAAAAAACATTTCAACGTTGGGTTGAATTCCGCCTGTTTTACAGCAGAAAAATCGGAAACATTTTGAAACTTACCTATAGATGGCGCGGCTATTTTTTTACAGCAATAATTCAAAGAAACTAAGGAAAGTCTAAAGAAGAAAGATGGATATGTTTTCATTTATTATCGAAGCAGTAAAAATATAAAATACATTCGATGCTTTAGTAAGTGTAAGAAATTGGGAAAAAAAAAACATTTGAACGTCGGTTTGGGTTCTTCAACAGATGGCGCCGCTAATTTCCGCTTGTTATACGAGAAAAATCGGAAACATTTTAAAATTCTCCAATAGATGGCGCGGCTTATTCTATATCGACCAATGTGGTCGAAATGATTTGAGGAATTGAGGAAATGTCTCAAGAAGAATGTCATTTATTATCGAAGTACCAAGAGTACAAAGCATAATCTATGCTTAAGAAGTGTAAAAAATTAAAATAAAACCATTTGAAGCCATTGGAGAAACCAAAAAAATTAAGAGGCAACGAAAAAAACAAGAAATATTTTCTGCACTACTCAATTTAATTCGCTTTATTCCTTATTCTCCGACTTAATATACTCCGTTTTTTTTTTTAATATAATTTCATGATTAGCTACTGTTTTTTGTTTACGTCCGTCTTTTCTTTGTCTTCGTTTAACCAATACTCGATTTGTAATATTTCTTCACAAATCATTCTTTGTTTATTTAACAATCGATTGTCTTATGTTTTTCTTCGTAAATTGATTGTATTTTGTATTGCATTATTTAACTGTCGTTTGTTTTCCTTCGTCCTTTTTGTCTGTGTTTAACTAGTAATCGATTTCTAGTATTTCTTCACAACTGAATCTTTTCTTATCGTCACTTTAAAAATCGATCTTCTTTTGTTTTTCTTCGTAATTGATTGTATTTTGTTTTGCATTATTTAACTGTCGTTTGTTTTCCTTCGTCCTTTTTATCCTTGTTTAACCAGTAATCGATTTCTAGTATTTCTTCACAACTGAATCTTTTCTTATCTTCACTTTAAAAATCGATCTTCTTCTGTTTTTCTTCGTAAATTGATTGTCTTTTGTTTTGTATTACTTAACTGCTTTTGTATTACTTAACAGCTGTCTTCTGTTTTCTTTCGTTCTTGTTTAACCAATAAACGATTTCTTGTGTTTCTTCACAAGTCAGTTCTTTTATCTTCATTTCTTTGTATGTCTTGTTTTTCTTCATAAATTGATTGTCCTTTGTTTCGTATTATCTAATGTTTTCCTGTCTTTTGTTTTACTTCGTCCTTTTCGTCTTTGTTTAACCAATAATCGGTCTGTTGTATTGTCTTCACAAATCAGTCTTTTTTTTTCATTTCTTGTTTACTTAACAATCGATTCTCTTTTGCTTTTCTTCATAAATCACTGGTCGATAAAGAATAAGCCGCGCCATCTATTGGAGAATTTAAAAATGTTTCCAATTTTTCTCGTATAACAAGCGGAAACTAGCGGCGCCATCTGTTGAAGAACCCAAACCAACGTTCAAATGTTTTTTTTAAATTTCTTACACTTACTAAAGCATCGATTATATTTTATATTTTTAGTGCTTCGATAATAAATGACAACAAATCCGTCATTCTTCTTTAGACTTCAGTTTCCTTGAATTATTTCGCTGACGTCGGTAAAGAATTACCACCCGCGCCATCTATTGATGAATTTCAAAATTTTTCCGATTTTCCTGACATAACAGGCAGAACCCAACCCAACATTCAAATGTTTTTTTTAACTGTTTACACTTTCTGAAGCATCGATTACACTTTGTATTTTGGTGCTTCATATCCGTCATCGTCATTCTTCTTTAGACTTTCCTCGATTGCGGTAAAGAATTAACCGCATAATACAAAGTGACCAAGAATAACCGTTTAAGTTGGCAATACAGTTACGAGCATTTTTCTATTCGGCTATTTGCAACCGGATATATGTTTTCGTTGGTTTATTTGATGTAACCTGAACAGTGACAAGATTGTCGGTTATGTGAAGAAAAATTAGCGTTTAAATTTGAATTTAAAATGTCAAATGACGTTTGCAAAGTGACGGTTATCAGGTCAAGCTGTCAACGACTCTCCGGTCGTACCATTTGAAAATAAAATTCAGCACTGCCGCCAACTCAAACAGTAATTTTTGACCACTTTGTATATTGGTGAATTTTAAAATTTTTCCGATTTTTCCGGTAGGTACAACTGACAAAAATTAGTGACGCCATCTATTCTAGGGTAACGAAACCTCTGTCTATCCAAGGTTGATGCAATTGTTTGTTGTCTATTTACGTTTCATTTTAGAGAAAGAAGAGAATCTCCTCCGGAATTTAAGTTCTTCACTTAAAAAAGTTTCGATTTTGCAGATATAATAAAGAATTAGTAACGCCATCTATTGCTGTGTTTCTGAAGCTTTTCAGATTCTTTTGTATAACTGTTCGTAATTAGTGAGTGGCGGCATCTATCAATAGTGACGAAACTGTTACCCTACAATTAATTTCTAATTTCTTTTACCGCCTTCTCTCACTAGATTGTTGGATTTTACAAATGTTTTTAGATTATAGTAAAGAACTAGCAGCAGCGCCATCTGTTATTGTATTTTGTTACAAAAGTTCTTCGAAATTTCTTGCACGGCAGGCGGATATTAGTGGCGCCATCTATTCAAGAGCAACGAAACATTTCGGTCTAACCAATTCAAGGATGACGCAGTTGTTTTCTTCTCATTGTCTATTTTTGCTGTATTTTAGAGAAAGAAGACAATTTCCTCCAGAATTTCTTGTTAATTTAAAATTTTGTTTTCTTAAAAGTTTCTATTTTACTACTCTTTAGTTGCAGTAAAGAATTGGTGATGCCATCTATTGCTATGTTTTTAAAGCTTTTCAAATTTTCTCGTATAACAGTCCGTAATTTCGTGAGTGGTGCCATCTGTCAATGGGAACGAAATTATTACCCTACAAATAATTTTTAGTTTCTTTCTTTCTCTTCTTTACTTCGAGATTTGGTTCAATTTTGCAATGTTTTTCGGTTGCAGAAAAGAATTAGCAACGCCATCTATTGTTGAATTTTGAATTTACAGTTCTTTGAAATTTCTTGCATAACACGCGGCAATTATTAGCGCCATCTGTTCGAGAGCAACGCAACTATTTCAATATAATTAGTTTTCGTTCCTTTTACTCGAAGCTTGGGTCGATTTTGTAGATGTTTTTTGGTTGCAGTATTTCGAAAATTATTCAAATTTTCAAGGCGGAAATTAGTATTTAAAAACAACGAAGCTTTCACAATTAATATTTCTTTTCATTTCGCTTTTGCTATCATTTTGAATTTTAAAACTTTTTCGATTGTTTTTTAAGTGATAGTAGTCGGAAATGGTGGTGCCATCTGTGCAAGAATACTGAAACTGTTCACTCTGAGATCTTTTTATTTTCTTTTTTCAAAAATTGCGAGCTTTCCAGATATGTCGCTGACTTTGATACAGTTTTCGCGTTTCAGTGAAGTAGTATTAGCATCGCCCTCTATTGTAGGATAGTGGAAAGAGATAACGAAACGCAAAATATTTTAATCATCACGTCACGAGTCAGAATGATGCAAATACATTTTCTGAACGCACCTTGAAAATAAAAGAGCTAGTAGAGACTACTATTTCATTCAGGAATGACACATTTTGATGAAAAAACAACAAAAACAGAACATTGTGTGATCTTTATCCGCCCCCGTTTAGAATTAAATCAATGAATTTAATTACTGGAACCACTGAAAACTGTAAGCGTCCGATTCATTTTTAAAAAGCAATAAATGTCCAATCGAATTTCCTTGGAAGGAAGGGTCGTGTCCTTATTACGTCCTCCGGCCGAAAAGAAGGAAAATAACATTTCTCTTTAATTCGTTTTCCCTGCGGTTTTCTTTGTATCGCTTTCGTTCATCTCGGCGAATGAAGTGCACGTCCAATAAAACGTATTTAGGAAGGCCCGTTATAAGAGGGCGTCGTAAATCGTCGAAGAGAGCGCCCACCGTCCGCTCGAAGGCTGAAACTGATGCTTTCAGCCTTCGAGCAGACGGGATTCTCGATCGCCGGCTCTAAATATTAAAAGAGCTTTTCTCTGGATTTTATGCCGCGATGTGCCGTGTACAGCATAGGTCAGAGTTGAGATGTCACAGAATTTATTTTAAGCCATGTCGCAGCTTCGATATCACATCAAATATTTATGCTTTTGGGATACCAAAAATCGAATTATCTTACAAACATGGTTTCATCACTAAAGTAAATTAAAAACTGGTTGTTTAAGAGATTATTTAAATAGTATCCAAGTAAAAAAAAAGAAATTATAGGAGAAACTAGTACGTAGAGGTGACAATGACATGTACAGTCGCCTAAAATATTCTTGATTTCGACGATAAATATAAAACTTACAGATATTTTATTTCAATTCATAATGGAACATCCTGTATACAGGGTGATTCAATGTGTTGCAACATCTTCTAAAATGAATAATTTACGAGTTGGTCTTTTTAAAAATTTTCCTAACTGCTCTGTATATGCACTTGAAAGTTCGAAAGTTTCTTTTTGAAGAAAGAAAAATTAAATGAAAATTAACTCAGAAGAAATAGTTTCGTTACTCTCGAACAGATGACACCACACTAATTCCAGCTACAATCTATGAAAAAATAGTAGTCTCTACTAGCTCTTTTATTTTCAGGGTGCGTTCAGAAAATGTATTTGCACTATCCTACAATAGAGGGCGATGCTAATACTACTTCACTGAAACTCAAAACGCCTTGCGAAAACTGTGTGCTCCGTTTCAACGAAAAAGCGAACACCAAGAGGGAGTCACTCTCAGTTACCACTTCGATGGCGTTAAAGTGGTATCCTCTTTTGTTCAGGTAACCAACCCTAAGATGGCAGACCAAACGGCGAAACCAAACACAAGACGTTTCACAACGATGCCCTAGTAAGTTTCTCTAGCTTGCCTCAGGTTACCAAACTCCGGTAAAGCGTTTGGAACGTCGTGGGAGTGGACAGAAGGCGAAATAAGATAATGTAAAATATACCAAAAAGAAGGGAAAAAAAAAACTAGATAGAGGAAAACACGAATTACGAACCAAACAGTGCACAACCTGACTTAAAAACATACCTGCCGTAGAATCGACGGACAGGTTTGGAAAGGCCCGCAGAGCGAAAGGCCTTAGACTCCCAGCACTTTTTCACTCCACAACAAACGCAGTTCAATGAAAATTTAACCAAAAGCGAGAAAAATTCTCCATGCGTCTGTTTGCTAAGCGAGCCAAGCAAGAGTGCTACGAACTTTTAGTCGGGCAGCTCACAATGCGCAAGGTTTGGGGTGGGAAGAAGAATCACATGTTTCGGATGGGCGAATAGCAAGCCCAGAATTCAAACGAATGTCTATCCGGGACAGACTCAATACAACAAAGAAGGCGGCTCCTTGAACGGTCAAAGCTCCAAAAGATCAAACGGTGATGCGACCTCGTTTCCGCCAATATACAGGATGATCCAAAACGTAGAAATAAATTTAGCGAAATTCTCCACAATGTTTTGTATTTAAATTTTAAGATTGGCTTTAACTTTATTCTCTTTTTTAATTTTAATCACAAGTTCGCTTTTCTATAATTTATTTAATTTATTACATAAATTAATAATGTGCTCTCTTTTGTTTCAGAAGCCTTTCTTATTCACCGTCCTTACTACAACATTAAAAGATGGCTCGCTCTTGGTAAGTAGTGCCTTAGTGCAGCCATTTACTGCTGATTTTCAGAATAACCGTGAGAAGGCGTTCATCAATTCTCGATGATACGCTTTCAATTTTTGCTGAGAATAGAAGAAACACACAGTATTTAACTTTTCTGTTCTAAAGCATTAATGCCAGTGAATTTCGTCTAAATTTTTGGCTCCATCTAGCCAAGTTATTTTCAATTTATTTACACTATGACGTAGACGTTTCTTTATCAAGTTTTAATTTTAATTTCGTTTAAAAAATTCTTCGTTTGTTCACAGAAAATCAAACAACTCGCCTTAGTTGAGCTGTCAGTGACATTATAATTTTTAAATAAGAAAAATGTAAGGATTTCGCGTAACTGGATGATGAGGGTTGAGAAGATCTCTACTAGTACGCAATCGCACATAAGAAAAAGTCTAAATGAGCTAAACAAATAAGTGTGGGTCGTTACTTTTCGAGGAACCCTTGTATTAATTTTTTTTTCATACTTTAAAAATTGTGATTTTTAATTTTTTTTTTGTTTATTTTTGAATGATTGTTAAGCACCTCTTTGGTTTTGGATTTTACATTAAAAGCAGGAGTATCACTGTTTCAGTTTTGTTAATTTTTAAATAAAAAAATTGAATATCGAATAGCCAATAACCTCTCCTAATTGGAAGACGATTTCTAATATGCCACCAAATTTCTAAATTACCTAAGCAACAGTATGTGGGCGATTAATTGTATAATTCATTTGTTTTTCTTATTGAAAATTGTGGTTTTTCAGTTTAGAATACTTTGGTTTTCGTATTTTCATTGACACGAGGAAGAACTCCGTTTAAATAGAAAAATATGGATCGTTACTTTTTAAGCAATCCTTGTATTATTCAATTTTTGCGTGCTTTAAAAGTCATCGTTTTTAATTTTTTTTTAATCTTCGAATAATTGTTGGACATCTGTTTTGTTTTCATTGAAAAGAAAAAGAAAACACGAACGTTAATTTTGAAATTGAAAAATTGAAGGACTGTGCGTGTAGCTGATTATACAGGGTTCAATTAAAAAAAAATAAAAACAAAATTGTGCGCAACTACTTGACACATTAAATAAAAATAAAGCACCTTATTTACAGCCTATTGTACATAATGTCAATTAAAATGAAAAAGATTTACTCGAATAACTCCAGTATTAACTGATTTTGAATTATCGACTCTCTGACGTTCGACATCTACCCCCTGTATAAAATCTCAGTTTTTCTTATAATTTTCAAACAATTTTTTTTTTTTTTTCTAATAAAATCATTTCTTCGTAACAACTGACTCGACAGAATCACCTGTGCGTATTGATCGCCTTTAACCGACGAGAGATGCGATCCGACGAGGGAAAGTTCCGCCTCCGGTTTCGTTCGCAACTTCGCCCGCCGGCTTTATAAATAACTTCTCTCAATGAAAATTATTAAATTTATTCTGAACGAATTCGCAAGGTAAATACCTCGGCGTCTGGATAAACATTGGCGTCGTTCCATGTAGAACAGGCCCGCGATGATCTATGTATTTCCAACATAAATACCGTTCGGTCATCCCGCATTCCGGGACGTCTGCAAACGCGGAATTGAATACATATGACAGATAAATTTAAAAAGAAATTCTTTACCCGCCACCCACTAAAAAATTCGCTAAAAAATTTTCGTTGCGTTTACATATTTTTGCATAAATTATTGAGGCTGGGAGTCGGTTCTAAATATTTTAATAATTTTCTGAAATTACAAATTCCGTTTATAAAACTTGAAAACGACAAGAAAAAATATTAGTGAAAATTATATGGTGCTATACAGGTTGCGAACGGCTGCTAAGATCGGTAGGTAATTATCCGACCGTTAACGAACGCGATCAGTAAAAACGCGAACATTAAATGCTTCTTATTAAAAATAAAGAGTGACGGTTTTAAGTCAAAACTCATCCGTGCGATGGCGCAACTAAGCGGTATGTTTGTAACTCTGGACCGTGATATAAACAGTGTTGGCAATAAGCGTTCGCAGCGTTGCCAACTTATTTATCACAATGTCCCTAAGGTGTTGAAGAAAATTCCTTATCTATTTTCCCTTCTTTTAGTTCCCGTATCTTGTAAATAGGACTTTAATTTTTAGGTTATGTTGGTTTCAATTTTGTACTGTCATTTTGAATTTTTGGCCGCCTTCTCCATACTTTTCCAACATTTCATTGAATGCATTGAATGTTGTTCTTTGTTTCGTGTTGGATTTCCGGATCATTTTTGAAAATCGCATTCTGCAATTGACAACTAAATTGTGACAAACGATAATTTGATTAACAAAGCTTGGCGTTGGAATTCATTTTTATGATTGGCGAACATCACTAATATTACAGCAGATGTCACCACATTCGAAATATGTTGCTATTTATTTTTTACGGACTATTAAACTTTGAGTAAAAAAAAATTAAATGAAAAGCGATAAACAAAAGACGTTCGATTCCAATCGAATTTCGACTTTTTTATACATAAAAAAATAATAAAACACAATTTTATTCAATTTTTTTTTTTGGGATCTCATTAGACCGTTTTCTAATGACGATTTTGATTTGTTTTCTTTTTAGTTTAAATTTTTTTTTTTGCATATTGTAGCATTTTCTTTCTTTTTTGAAAACTCAATTATAAAACAATAACAAATAATTTTTTTTTTATTTTTTAGACAATTCCTTTAATTTTTAATTTGCGCATAACCTCTCGTCTTTTATTTTTATTTTCCTTTTCAAAGCCACGAACAATCAACATCGCAAGATAAAAGTAGAAAATTTTATTTATTTGGATTTTTAACGAATTCGGTTTTTACATAGAAAACACAAATGGCATTTGTTATTTTTTAGTTCACATTTAATTTCACCAATAATCTATTCACTGTGAAGTGAAGGAACACAGTGGCGCCACCTACGATAGCCTGCGTGTACTATGAAATTCGATTTTTTTTTGTTTCGGTTGAATTTTTTAGTAGATTCTGCTAGACGCCAATCGATCTTTTATTCTCTAATTTTTATGTTCCGTGTAAAACAAGCAAAGGCTAATATTTTTTAATTGTAGTTGGTCGTAGTTTATGTAATTGATAGGTTCAAGTCAAGGCAGTTAATATTAATTGACAGTTCCATCATAATCCGTTCACCCTAAAGAAATATCGTGGCGCCATCTATGTAAATCGGCGCTTAACATTATTTGGATTCAATTTTTTAGTAAGTTTTGTGCAGCGCCATCTATGTTATCTTGTATGTACTATGAAATTCGATTTATTGTTTTCGTTCGAATTCTGTTGGGCTCGGTCTTTTGTTTTTCTATCTTTAAAAAATATTGTGTCGCCATCTGTGTGAACCTGCGTCCACCATTGTTTTCATTCAATTTTTTAGTAAGTTTTAGTGCGTGTGAAACGCAAACAAATGCCTGCTGATAATTTTTATTTGTCGTCTTTATTCGTTTATTTAATCAATAAATTAAAGACGGTTAACATTAAATGGCATTTCCATCAATGTCTGTTTACTGTTAGGAGATGCCGTGGCGCCACCTGTGTGAATCTGGATGTACTACGAAATTCGGTTTATTGTTTTCAGTCGATTTTTTAGTAAGTTCTGACAGGTGTCGGTCTTTTGTTTTTTTTTTCTTTTACTTATAAAACAAATACTAATAATTTTTTTACTTGTCTTAATTATTAATTTTAATTTATTTAATTGATAAGTTAAAAACAGAAGATATTAAGTTTTTTTTTGCTTAAGAAATATTCTGGCGCCATCTGTGTAAACCAGTGTTTACCATTGTTTTCATTCGATTTTTTTAGAAACTTCTGACAGGCTCGGTCTTTTGTTTTTCTATCTTTTTTTTTGCTTAAAAATATTCTAGCGCCATCAGTGTAAACCGGCGTTTTCATTGTGTTTTCTTAGTAAGTTCGGTCAGACGTCGTCGGTCTTTTGTTTTTCTATCCCTTTTTTTGCTTGAGAAATACTCTGGCGCCATCTGTGTCAACCGGCGTTTACCATTGTTTCCATTCAATTTTTTAGTAAGTTTCGTGATCGACAGTCGTTGATAATTTTTTTTTTAACAAACAGATGCCCACTGATAATTTTTATTTGTTGTCTTTATTGATTTATTTAATTAAATTAAAGACGATTGACGTTAAGTGACATTCCCATCAATATCTGTTCACTGTGAGGAGATGCTGTGGCGCCACCTATGTGAACCTGCTTGTACTATGAAATTCGATTTATTGTTTCTTTCAATTTTTTGGTACGTTTTGTCAGACGTCGGTCTTTTGTTTGCCTGTTTTCTTTCTCTTTTCACCAATAATTTTTTAATTGTCGTCTTTATTAATTTATTTAATTGATAAGTTAAAGATTGTCTGTTTCATTATTATCTGTTCACGTTAAAGCTGAAGAATTATTATGGCGCCTTCTATGTGAACCAGCGTGTACTACCATGTAATCCGTTATCTATTGTTCTCGTTCAACTTTTTTTTAGTTAGTTTAGTTTCGTCAAGCGGCACTCGTTGTTTTTCTTTTCGCGCACAACACGCACAAAAATTTCTTATTTGTCGTAATTTTTTATTAAATGGCGTTTCCATCATTTTGATGAAATGCCGTGGCGCCATCTGTGTGTGCACGCATGTATCATCGTGTGAATTTTAGCGCGCCAAGTTCAAATAGTCTGCGAAAAACGCCTTTTGTTAAAAAAAGAGAAGAACTTACAATTTCACATTTACGTTCTTACTTTTTACTTTTTTTTTTAACAAACGTTTCGAAAATTTCCGCTTCGCCTACCTGCATGAATTGTTAGGCGTTTCGCCTGATTACAGAAATGCTTGGCACCTCTTCGCAGCACTTTTTCCGGCGCTCCATTGTTTTCAGTTCTTTCAGCGTACAACAATGTCGTCCTCGTATTGCGACTAGCTACCCCTTGACTTCATACTTCAGTGATTTATCGTTTCAGGCTGTGCCGACGTTTTCCACGATCGGAAACAATAGCTTTATTTAAAACATCTTAATTATAACCGCGTCATAATAAACCGCACAGTAGCAGGTTAAATTTTTTAAGTGACATCAGGGATGCGTTCAGAAATTAAACTCTTGGATTATCATGACGTTTTTTCTTTAATCTTAGGATTACACAAAAGAAATCTCGACTCAACTTAACGGAATTACCGAAACGTAAAAGTGTTTATAATGTATACATATCTGAGGTGCTGTCGAAGGTGCAGTTTCTGAACGTACCCATTTCTGAACGTACCCAAATGACACAAACGAAGATTGTTAGTAACCAACCAATCGTATTTTATTTTATATAGTTACTTATGCTTGATTGGTTCGTTTTTATAGTTAAAGCTCCCCCAATAAATATTACGTTCTCGATGCATTGTTTATTTAGATCTACATACAGGGTGTTACTATACTTTAGTCTATTATTAATACTATTAATATCTCATCGTGTCTGTAACGGATTAGAACGTAACGCATCTTCTTTTACAATGACAACGTGCTTTTCTGTCCCTAATTGAAGTTTTGGAAATAAAAACGTTGCCATTTTCCTATTTTCTTGCTTAAGTCCCGGTCTTTTCATCTCCAGTTAACTTTATCTGTCGATAGTAACAATTGCCACATAAAGCTAATTGGAGATGAAAAGATCAGACCTTGAATGATTTTAGTTTGATAGCACCCTGTATATGATTCTTTTTCTCTTGTTGCAGACAACGGCGTCGAAAATTCGGGACATAGGGGGTTAAAATGTCCCGACTCTCACAACTGTTTTACACCGTCGAGGTGGGAGATACGAAGTTCACCATTTTAAAAAGGTATCAAAACTTAAAGCCTATAGGATCTGGCGCACAGGGCATCGTCTGGTAAGTTCTGGACCTGGTCGTTTAAAAGAAGCATGCAGTTCGTTGTTAATAACTAGGTTTTTTTTTCGTTGATTTTTTTTTAGTCCCTAGATTACCATCGAGTAGATAATAGGGTCCTAGTAAATTAGATTTTTGAGAATGATGTGAAAACTTAACTTAGATTATGCGATCAAATAAGGTACGGCATGTCTTAGCTTAAGTGAAAAGTTCATCATTGCACTCCTTGGTGCTGTTTTACGGTAAAGCTAAGACATGCCGTCCAAAAAATTCCATGGCAAGAGTTGATAAAAAATTTAAAATAATCGCTCGGTACACATAAATGATTTGTTAAGAAAAAAATTTTTTTAATGTTGCTATTTTCTCTAGAGAAAAATATTAGCTTGTTTATCATCGTACAAACTTATTTGATCGATTACGCAAATCATATGGTTTTCGAATCATTCCAAATTGCATGATTCACTGATTTATGTGTACTTATAGTCATTACGAGTGAATTTTATAAGGTATCCAAATTTTGATGCCCTTGAAAATAGAGAGATTTTTATCTTGCTCTTAAGCCATCAGTTTTTCTTTTCCTTTCAATTTCAAAAGACCATTTATTTTTGCAACATGCGATAATCTCTCTGCTTTCTCCAAGGCACCGGACACATTTTGTTACAGCTTTTCCTTTTTTTCTTTTAGTTAAGTATTTGGCTGCGCACGCATTTTCCTCTTTTGTTTGTTGCGATCGTCGTCTTTAGTTTTTGTTGCGTTGAGTATTATGAACATGAGACCCGGATTTGAGCGATATGTGTTTGGGGACACTGAGTTTTGGGTTCCGAACCATTACGTTAATTTGGAACCCAAGGGCGGTGGGGCACAAGGGTTAGTTTGGTAAGTGGGATCACGATATTTTCCATTCCATTCCTCCCCCGCTCCCTCCCGCCCCGCCCTCACCCTTGTACACTTGCACACGAGCTAATGCATGTTTATTTTATTTTTTCGTTTTGTTTTCTGCCAAACAAAATACCGAAATCTATTATTTATTTATTTATTTTTTTGCAGTAGAATACGTATAGGACATTAGTATGTTTGCTGCAAAAATTTTTCTGGGCAAGGAAGCTTTAATTGTTTAAAAATCAGGGCCGGCTCAAGTGGATGTGACCCGTTTTTTTTTTTTCAAAAATTGGTCGTAACGTAGAAAAATTGCTTTTCCCGATTTTTTCTGTTCGTAAGCGAAAGTTGAGCGTAACTGGCGCCATCTATCCATCTACGCGTGTGAAGTGAAATTAAAATTTTTAATTTCACTCCTGAAGAAGCTATCAAGCGATAGTGAAACGTCGAGCATTTGTGCCATTTTCCAGTGTCCGTTTGAGATAATTTATCAAATGTAATTTTTTTAATGAATGAACAACCAATTGAGAAATGTAACACTTAGTTCATTTGTTTCCGGTAATTTTTTTAAATGAAAATTGAAAACACAACATAACTAACGCCATCTATTAAATATAGAAAGGTTTAAAAAAATAGTAAACTGTAATAATCATAAATAAATGTTTTTTGTTAAAAAAGAAACGACGTTATTGTTAAATACCACTAGCGCCATCTATTAGCGCTGACAGGTAATGATAAATAATAAGAAATATTTCATGCTATTGTACAAGGTGGTGCCATCTATTGAATGTCATATTTAATGAATTCTCATCAACCAGTTGAGAAATGGACAACGAATTGAGAAATTGTTTCATTTGTTTCTTGTAGTTTTTTTAAATAAAAGTTAAAAACAACGTAACTAACGGCTTCTAAGAATTATAAAAAGATATAATAAAAATAATAAACTGTAATATTCATAAACAAATGTATTAAAAAAAAAACTTCGTTATTGTTAAATACCACTAACGCCATCTATTAGTACTGACAACTATTGATAATTGATAAGAAATATTTCGTTTCATATTTAGTGAATTTTTCATTAATTCTGGTATTGTATTTTTTTTTTTCAATAATGAACTACTTGGGAAATACAACACTTATTTCATTTGTTTCCCGTATTTTTTCTTTTTTTTTTAATAAAAATTGAAATCAATGTAACCAACGCCATCTATTAAGTATAAAAAGGATAATGAAATACAAAGGTGTAATATTAATAAATAAATGTGTGTTTTGTTTTTGTTTTTTAATTCCACTAGCGCCATCTATTAGGCTGACAAGTAATGATAAATGATAAGAAATACATTGTGATCAGCCTTTTACTATCTATAAGGATATCAATAATAGTTTCTACACAACGCCGTGCGGACAATCATTGAAATTATTGTAGAGCGGCACATTCGGTCATTGTTGTATTCCGCGCTATTGTGAAAGGTGGTGCCATCTATTGAACACTTCCTCGCTTTCATTTGTTTTTCTGTATTTTCTTAATAAAAGTCGGAAGCAAAACGTAACCAACGCCATCTATCAAGCACAAAAAAAATGTAATATTAATGAACAAATTTGTATTTTGTCGAATGACATTCCTGAATGCTCACTAACGCCATTTCTTAATGATGATAAGTTTGTAGTGATAAGTTTCTTCAGCGTTTTTGGGCACAAAAGAAAAGATTGGTGTTAGTACTTATAGTTTGTCTATTATAAAAGATGGCGCCACCTATTGAATATCATATTTAATGAATTTTTCATTGTTTCACGTTTTTAAACTAAAAGGATAACGAAATTGCAACACTTTCCCGATTTCATTTGTTTTTCTGTATTTCTTCGAGAAAATCGGAAGCAGAACGTCACCAACGCCATCTATTAGGCATAAATAAAGTGAAATGTTACTAAATAAGTTTATGTTCTGCCAAATGAAAAAAAGTTTACTCATGTTTTTAAACTAAAAAGATGACGGTTAGAGAAATTGCAACACTTTCCCGGTTTCATTTGTTTTTCTGTATTTCTTCGAGAAAATCGGAAACAGAACGTCACCAACGCCATCTATTAAGCTTAAAGAAAGTGGAATATTAATAAATAAGTTTATGTTCTGTCAAATGGAAAAAAGTTCGTTGTTGCTGAATGCTACTAGCGCCATCTATTTAACAGCGATGACAAGTGATAAGAAACGTGCAAATGTTTTTGTATACTTTGTATTATTTATTGTTAAAGATGGCGCCATCTATTGAATGCCTTATTTATTAATTAAATCCGCCTCAACTTTTTCATTTATTTTTTTCTAGAATAGAATGACGACAACATAACGACGAATTGAGAACATTTGGCCACTTTCATTTGTTTTTATCTAACAAAAATCGAAAGCACTGCAATGCAACAATAAGAATAAGTGAAGTAATAAAAGTAAAAAGTGCAATTTTCCTAAAAAAATGCATTGGGATTATGTCATAAGTATGAAAAGAGTTTCGTTGGCATACCACCAGCGCCATCTATTAACGCTAATAAGTTAGCAATAATAATTGATGAGAGATACTGACGTTTACTGGTTTCAAAACAGGATTAAATGAATTCACAAATTTCGTTCCTATTGTAAAAGGTGGCGCCATCTATTGAATGTCATATGTCATTAATACGCACCAACTCTCTCGTTTTTTAAACTAATTGAACAACGCTTTCATTAATTTTTTTTTCTATATTTTCTTAATAAAATCGGAAACAGACTGCCACCAACGCCATCTATTAGGCATAAAGTTATGTTCTGTCAAATTAAAAAAAAAGTTCGTTGTCGCTGATGCTGATAAACGCCATCTATTTAATACTGATGAGCTAGTAATGAGTGATAAGAAGCATTGAATGTTTATTGGCATTAAGCAAATGTTTTCGTGAACTTTGTATTGATTGGTGGCGCCATCTGTTGAATGATTTCCCCTCAAGTTTTTCTTTGATTTTTTTTTAAATCCAACACTTTGTAGCTTTCATTTGTTTTTTTGTGTTTTTATCTCTCAGAAATCGACATCAGAATTTAACAAACGCCATCTATCAAGCATAAGTGAAGTAATAATAAAAGTAAAAAGTGTAATATTCCTAATTACATTGGGACTATGCAAATGAAAAAAAAGTTCCGTTATTACTAGGTAACTACCACCAGCGCCATCTACGAGTATTAACACTGATAAGTAGTAATGATAAATTAAATTTAACAACGAACTGAGAACACTCCATCGCTTTCATTTGTTTCTCGTCAGATGTCAAAAATTCGCTGTTGAATGCTGCTAACGCCATCTATTTGTTCCTATAAGTTAATAACGGTGAATGATGGGAAACGGTGTATGTTTGCTGACATTAAAAAAAAAGATCAAAATGTTGTATTTCGATCTATTGTAAAAGATGACGCCATTATCAAATGTCATATTAACAAATACTTTGTGCTTTCGTTTGTTTTTCAGGTTCTAATAAAAACCAGTAATTACGTTATTCTACTGGAGCGCCATCTATTAACACTGATAAGCAGTAATGATATATGACAAAAAATATTCACAGAACTTCCTTTCTACTGTAAAAGATGGCGCCATTATTAAATGTCATATTAATGCGTTCGCATCAACTGTCATTTTTAGAAAACGAAAGAGTAACATATTCTTTTTCGCTTTCGTTTGTTTTTCAGATTCTAATAAAAACCAGTTATTCTACTGGAGCGCCATCTATTAACACTGATAAGTAGTAATGATAAATGACAAGAAATATTCACAAACTTCGTTTCTGTTGTAAAAGATGGCGCCATATTTAATGAGTTCGCGTGTACTTTCAAAATGTAAAATTTTAGAACAACGAACTGAGAACATTTTGTCGCTTTCATTTGTTTTTCCTAATAAAAACGATGGTAGAAATTTGTCAAATGTCAAAAGTTCGTTGTTGAATGCTGCCAGCGCTATCTATTTGATTGATAAGTTAATAATGATAAGAAAGGTTGCACGTTTATTGGCATAAAAGAAGATCAAAATGTTGTATTTCGTATCTATTGTAATAGATGGCGCCTCTAATTAAATGTATAATCAATGAAAGACTATCGCTTTCGCTTGTTTTTCGGATGCTTATAAATCAAATAATTACGTCACTCTACTGAAGTAACATGCTTTCGAAGTTTACTGAAGCAAAGCCGGCCTGACTTTAAATAATTACGCGTTGCCGTTTAACTGTGGACACGAGGCTTCACACACAATAATTCTTTTACGTTTGCGCTGGTCTTCTAAGAGTCTTTTGTGTTTTAGTGCCGCAGTGGACACGGTAACCCAGCAGAACGTAGCTATTAAAAAATTAAGTCGACCATTCCAGAATGTAACGCACGCTAAACGTGCCTACAGAGAGTTTAAATTAATGAAGTTAGTGAATCATAAAAACGTAAGTATGTCTACTCCTTAAGTGTTTTTTTTTGTTTCTTTTATATTTTCACATGTTATTTGGTTTTATTTTACTTGCTTTCATAGTTTTTATTTACTACCGAATCAGAAAAGATGTCCAAAAACAGTTATCTAGTTTGCCATGAGATTTTGAAAACAGTAGCACAATTATCAACTTCTGTATTATCGACGATTTGTGTCTTAGCATATGAGGTTATGGTTTTTTTTAACAACTGATTGCCAACTTCGCAGTGCAGAAATGTACTTACCTTAAATCGTTAAATATCAAATTTTGATTGAAGAGAATAAGTGGGCCAGTGTTGCCGCCAATCCATGAAATTAAAAAATCCCTTTTGTTGTGGCAATTATAAAACAAAAAGGAAAGAAACTCCGCAATACAAAACAAAATTAATTTCATTTCATTTGACACGTGAAGAAGTTTTTTTTCGAATTACGCAAACGCCATCTATTAAGCATATTTTTTTCTAACTAGGACGATAGTAGAAATTCGTCAAATGTCAAAAGTTCGTTGGTTGAATGCTACTAACGCCATCTACTTGTACGGATGAGTTAATAATGTCAAATGATTAGAAACGTTGCACGTTTACTGACAACAAAAAAAAGATCAACATGTTGTATTTCGTACCTATTGTAAAAGATGGCGCCACCAATTAAACATCTAATTAATGAATTCATATGAACTGCCACTTTTACAAAATGAAAGAATATCCGAAAAATATTATTATATAGTAAAAATAATATTTTATAATATGAACGATAATCAAATAATAAAATGTAATAATTATATATTTTATAATTTAATTATAAAAGTGTGACTGTCCATAAAAATTGCTCCTTTTAAAGAAGATCTTTGTTCTTTGTCATGAAATAAACGAAATTGGATGAAACTGTCCCATCTTGCAATTATGTGAAACAAACTGTCATAATGTAGGAAAACTGGTGCAAATTGACATTTTTATGGAATACGTGTGCTCATTCACCTCACTTCCGGTTCATTCTTGTTGTGCCGAAAATCGCCATTGCTTTCATATTTCAAAAAGCATATTACATTCTATAACGAAATTTTATCTTTTACTTTTTATTCTCAACTTGAGAGACACCCTATATAACGATTTTCTTAACTTGGTTAGATTTCTTTAAAAATTCAAAAGATTTTTAAACGTGTTTCGTATTTGACGAGGGCAAAATTAAAAAAAAAAAAAGAAAACAAGAATACGAAACAATTGAAGAGACCATCTAGATTAACAAAAAAAAAGAACAAAAAACAGAACCGGAACGAACGCCAAAAAAAAACAATCAATAAAGACGAACAAATGAAAGTCGATTCGAATTTTGTTTTGTGATTGGCTTGGTCGTTTGTTTTTGAAAAGTTGCGTCAAACAGAAAAGAAAAACAAAGACGAAAAGTAAGACTAAAGAATAAAATGGAAAACAAAAGACAGACGAGATCTTTCTTGTTTTTGAAAACAAAACAAGCGAAAGACGAAAAGCTGAACGGGGAAACACAAGAGACCAATCGGTAAAGACAAGCAAACCGAAGAAAGAAAAAACAAAAGAATACGAAATATTACTTATTAAGGACGAAGAAACAAGACAATTTCGTTTAATTTTAAACAAAAACAAAAGACGATCGATAAATCAGCACAATCGATCGACAAAAAAAGAAAAAAACAATCGATAAAGACGAACAAGTGAAAATCGATTTGAATTTTGTTTTGAAGTTGGCGTCGTCGTTCGTTTTGGAAAATTTTCGTGAATTGGACAAACTCCTGATAGTGTTTTGTTTTTTTTTGAAAAGGTGTGCGAAATAGAAAAGAAAACTAAAGACGGAAAAACTAAAGCAAACGAATGAAGAAGAATGACAAATTTAAACAAAAAAAACAAATTAACAATCGACGGCAAAAAAAAAGACAATCGAAACGAGGAAACTGTGATTATTGAGGAGTATCACGGAGCCTCGCTCAAAAAAAAAGTCGTTCTAAATTTTGGAAATGTGAAATAAGAGCCTCGGGCCTGTTTTGTTTTTGAAAACTAAACAAGCGAAAGACGAAAAGCAGAACGAAAAAACAAATGACCTATCGGTAAAAACAAAAAAAGCAGGAAAGAAAAAACAAACGAAAACAAAATATTACTTATTAAGAATGAACAAAAGAAACAACTTAGATTAACTATAAACAAAAACAAAAGACAATCGATAAATGAGGACAATCAATTGACAACGAGATCAATTGATGAAGAAATAGCGAAACGATCGAAGGCAAGGAAACGATTTGATCAAGCCGCAAGAAAAAACAAAAGATAACTGAAATGAGCGCAGACTGTTGGTTAAAAAAATGAAAATCAATTGACAAAAGCAACTCGACTTGATTTTTTTCGTTTTTTTCTTTTTTATTCATTTCGAAAAGGTGCAGGTTTAAAAAAAAGTATCCTGCAAGTGTAAAGAAGAACATGATGGAAAATGTTTTACCGATAACTGGATAATAACAAAGACAGGTCCTATGATTGTCTCTGGCAATACAAAAAATAAACACAGGACAAAAATCCTTCAAAATAATCGTTTTTAATTTAACAAATAACTTAAATATGTTGTTATTTATTTTTTACGGACTACTAAACTGTGAGTAAAAAAAAATAAATGAAAAGCGATAACAAAAGGCGTTCGATTCCAATCGAATTTCGACTTTTTTTTTACATAAAAAAATAATAAAACACAATCAACTGTGAAATGATTGTTTTTGTTTGTTCAAAAAAAGTACAGCAATCGATTTTTTTTCTCGCTTTCATCTTTCTGCAAATTGCCAGAAGACGACGACCCGTATTCTCGTCTTACGATAAGTCGTGATTAGCATAAATAAGGAACGATATAGATTGCTTTATATCACTTTAATGTGTCAGAAAGTGACAGACGACGAGCGCCGCCGTGGGAAATAAATACGTTATTAATCATAGGATGAGAATACGGACCGATGTTTTTGCAAAAAAAAGTAGAAAGAAATTCTTTTAAGTTTGCATCTCTTGTTGGTAAAGAAGAACTCCATTTTTATGATTGACTGATTACAATTGAATTTGATGTAGTTATTTATTTTTTACGAAGTATTAAACGTGAGTGGTCTGATTATTCGTTTTCAAATGAAATCACCAGATTTGCAATTAAATCGATCACGAAGTTATTAAATTTTCGACATGCCTGAAGTTTCAAAAATTTCAACAGAAATTTGTTTGAGTTGGCAATGCTGAATTTTATTTTTAAATGTTACAAGTGGAGTAACTTCAGGTTGTTGACGACTTGACAGTGACAGCCGTCGTTATACAAGCGCCATTTGACATTTCATATTCAAATTAAAAGCTAATTTTTATTCACATAACCTACAATCTGTCGCTGTTCAGGTTACGTCAAATAAATCAACAAAGCTTATATCTAACTGCAGTGTTGCAAATAGCCGAATAAAAAACAGCTCTTTAATTCATTGTATTGCCAACTTAAACAGTTATTTTTGACCACTTTGTACGAATAACATCGTTGAAAAGTGATGTCAACGCTGCTTTCTATTGAAAAGTAATGTGGAGGAATTGAATGATGTATGCAATCAAATGGACTAACATAATTCTTTGTTTCCTCTCTAGATTATCGGACTATTAAATGCATTTACCCCCCAGAGGTCGTTAGAAGAATTTCAAGATGTTTACTTAGTTATGGAACTGATGGACGCTAACTTGTGCCAGGTAATACAAATGGATCTGGACCACGAGCGCATGAGTTATCTCCTTTACCAGATGCTCTGCGGCATTAAGCACCTACATTCGGCAGGAATTATTCATAGAGTAAGCGACTTTGACGTTTCGTGCCGTTTCTGCTAGTGCTCTCGTTTCAGGATTTAAAACCAAGCAATATAGTTGTAAAATCGGATTGCACGCTGAAGATACTGGACTTTGGCCTGGCGAGGACGGCCGGCACGACGTTCATGATGACTCCTTACGTGGTTACCAGATATTACAGGGCGCCCGAAGTTATCTTGGGGATGGGGTACAAGGATAACGTGGATATATGGTCCGTGGGGTGTATAATGGGTGAAATGATCAGGGGCGGAGTGCTTTTTCCAGGCACCGATCACATCGACCAGTGGAACAAAATTATAGGTAATTTTTAAATTAATTAATGCGTGTGACGCCATCTATATTTTCAACATCTAACTGTAGTAACATTTGTTTCGTTACCACGGTAACCATATTTGCTTCGACAAACAACAGTAACGTTAAGCAAATTTAACTTTTACGACTTTCTGAATTAATAGAGAAATGAAGTTTTCAAAAAAGTGACATCTACAGGCAAACAGGGAAATTAAAGTGTACCTTTTGAATTGCAATTAATTATGCAGCGCTTTGACGTTTTGAGGTTGATAAGAATGCAATACAATTATGATTGTCATAAAAATTCGAATTCAAATCATATGTCAAATGTTTTAACGTGGTAACTGTAGCAACGGTGGAAATTTAATTTAAAATTGTATAGAGGGAGCCACACTGACGAGAACTGTCAAGGAACAATTTTTTTTTTTTTTATTTATGTTTTTATTAGTCCTGATATTCATCCTAAATTAGTTGCTTATAATGTTCAAGGACATGTTAATATTTAATATAATTTTCATAATTACAAATTTATTTGTTTAGTTCACCGGTGAATACTACGTTGAATTCAGCGCTGAAATAGCCCATGACAAGGTTGCCGGTACTGATGAGAATTGCATTTTTATTTGTTTACTTTTTTTTGTTGAAAATAAATTGATTTTGTGTTATGTTCACAAAAATGTTACTATATTTTCCACATTTTATTTTTTACTTTGCAAATAAACGTTAAAAATTAAAATTTTATTTTTTATTGTTTTAACTTGTTAATTTTAATTTTTTTTAACTTATATTTTATTTTTTACTTGCAAATTATATTTTTCAATTTTTTAATTACAACGAATTTTAATTTTTTAACTTTTAAAATTAATTTTTTTTTTTTTAATTTTAATTTTTTTAACCGTTTCTTTTCTGTTATGTTCACAAAGAGGTGACCATTTTTTTCACATTTTATTTTTTAATTTGCAAATAAACGTTAAAAATTAAAATTTAATTTTTTAACTTGTAAATTTTAATTTTTAACTTATATTTAATTTTTTATTTGTAAATTTTATTTTTTAATTATAACATGAATTTTAATTGTTTAACTTAAAATTAACTTTTTTTCAAAATTTCATTTAATTTTTTTAAATGTTTATTTGCTGTTATGTTCACAAAAACTTCACTATTTTTCCACGTTTTATTTTTTTTCCTTTATACGTTAAAAATTCAAATTTAATTTTTTTAACTCGTAAATTTTAATTTTTCATTTTTTAATTACGTGAATTTTAATTTTTTAACTTTTACAATTTTATTATATTTACATTAAAATTTAATTTTTTAACTTCTAAAATTAATTCTTTAATTTTTCTTTAAAAAATTATTTAATTTTTTAACGTTTACTTTGTGTTATGTACGCAAAAATATTACTATTTTTTCCATATTTTATTTTTTATCTTGCAAATTTAATTTTTAATTTTTTAACTTGTAAATTAACTCTATTTTTTTCTTTTAAAATTTTATTTAATTTTTTTAAATGTTTATTTTCTGTTATATTCACAAAAATTTTACTATTTTTCCACTTTACGTTACCTCTTTACGTTAAAAATTAAAATTAAATTTTTAATTTGTTAACTTCTAAAATTTATTTTTTATTTTTTCTTTTAAAATTTTATTTTTTTTAAATCGTTTATTTTGTGTTGACAAAACTTCTACTATCCTTCCACATTTTATTATTTACTTTGCAAATAAACATTAAAATTTAACTTTTAATTTTTTTAATTTGTAAATTTTAATTTTTAACTTATATTTGAATGTTTTGATTTGTAAATTTTATTTTATTTTTTTTTTATTATAACGTGTTTTAATTTTTTAATTTTAACTTTTAGAATTTAATTTTTAATATATTTAACTTAAAATTTAATTTTTTAATTTTTAAAATTAATTCTTTATTTTATTAACATTTGTTATGTTCACAGTTTTTACTATTTTTTTCACATTTTATTTTTTGGTTTGCAAATAAACGTTGAGAATTAAAATTTCATTTTTAATTTTTTCAACTCGTATATATATTAAATATTTTAATTTTTTTAATTTGTAAATTTTATTTTTTAAACGTTTAGTTTGTGTTATGTTCACAAAAATTTCACTATTCTTGCACATTTCAGTTTTTGTTTTACAAGTAAAACTAAAATTTAATTTTTAATTCTTTTAACTTGTAAATTTTAGTTTTTAATTTATATTTAATTTTTTTTACTTTGTAAATTTTATTTTATTTATTTTTATTTATTTTTTTTTTTTCTTTTAGAATTTAATTTTCTTAAACGTTTATTTGCAAAGTATGAGTTCATCATATTGCCACAATCAGAATAAAAAGCGATAAAATCGATGACGTCATATCTGCTATTTCTCCAGCGCCTTCTATGAAATGGAATGAAAATGTGGACGCAAAAATAGAGAAATCGCCCTATCCGCGGAATTTATTCCAGACTTTTCTAACGAACCGTGTAACGAGATAATAAAAACAATAATTCATTATTAGAAAATAAATTTTATAAATTTAATTTAAAACAAATAATTAATTTTTAAGAAAATACAAAAATAATTTCTCAGGAAATTAATTTTTTAATAAATGAATTATTATTTTTTTAATTTTTAAAAATTGAGTGTTTTTTCTTGCTGTTTACTTTCTTTTTCTAAATGAGTCGTTTTTCTGTTTTCTTTTGCTTTGTCCTTATAAGAACTTTATTTTTTTTTTCTCTCTCTCACAATTTCTCTGTTTTCTGATTAAATTTTTGAAATTCTTATCAAATGATTTGATTGAACTAAAAAAAAAAACAGGGGTATTTAAGACCGACTCAGTGGGGGTTGGAATTTGATGGCATCTTCATAGATCAATTTTTTTTTGCCTGCTACTTTTCGTTTAATTTCAGAACAACTTGGAACACCCTCACAACAATTCATGGTGAGACTGCAACCAACCGTTCGCAATTACGTGGAGAACCGACCTCGTTACCCGGGATTCCCATTCGACAAGTTATTCCCCGACATGTTGTTCCCATCGGATAGCAGCGAACACAATCGTTTGAAGGCGAGTCAGGCCAGGGATCTATTGAGCAGGATGCTCGTCATAGACCCGGAAAAGAGGATATCAGTGGACGATGCTCTTCTACATCCGTACATCAATGTCTGGTACGACGAGGGAGAAGTGAATGCGGTAAGTGCATGCGATTCGCTGTTGTTTTTCGGTCTGATGAAGTCCTTGCAGCCTGCACCCGCTCCCTACGACCACAGTGTGGACGAAAGAGAACACACAGTCGAACAGTGGAAGGAACTCATCTATCAGGAGGTTATGGAGTATGAGAGTTCTCATGGGGTAAATGCCAGAGCGTCGTCTAGTTCACAACCAAGCCCTGCCGCGAATTCCACCGAGCCGAATGGCACTGAAACGTTACGGTAGAGCAGGTAAGGGTTTCTCCTTTTAGTTTCATTTTGCTTTTTATTTATTGGTTGGTTGCTTGCACCATTTTGAAAATGGCACTTTTATTTGTTTTTTTTGCCTGCGAAAAAAAATTTGATGTGGTCCTTTTGTTGCAGGATTTGAAATCCTAAGCACAAGATGCAATTTCAACTAGTCTAACTTAATAGTTTAAAGAAGAGATGCCATTTTCAGTTTCGCAACTTCGATCCAAAATAGAGAACTTGTGTTGTGTTTCGGTGCAATGACTCGACGACAAAGAAACCAAACGGGTCTCCCCCCCCCCCCTTTATGAACAAAAGAGTACGCAAAACCAAAACAAACAAAAAAAAAGAAAATACCGACGATCTTGATCTGATAATCCTAATCAGTATGTGTGATATATATTTACTAGCCTGTTTATGATTTCGTTTCGTTTGTATGGTTCGCGCTGAGGAGGAAAAAGCAATTGGGAGTTTTGCCTGAGAAGATATTGTTGTTTAGCATATTGTAGGTGATAATATTATTATTATTATTATGATTATTACTGCGGATTGATTGTGAATGGTTTCGTTTGCACGGGTTTAATTAAAATACAGTATAGTGCGTCGCGAGTATAATTAGGTATAGTGGTTATTTTTGTTTTCTTTTTCATACTGTATTTTTATTAACAGGTTTTTTGTATGTTTGCTGAATTTGTTCAGCATGGGTTTTAAGCAATATTTTTGTTCAATTTTCAGCATAATGTAACACTTTTGAAAAGAAATGGTAGAAACAGAGGGTCCCGGGAAATCACTTGCATATTTCAAAATTCGATTCAGAGTTGCAAACATTAATTTTGGATTTTTGCTTTTTATTTTATGTAAAAAAAAAATTGGTCAGAACGACATCTGTTAGTGGTTATCATTAACTATAGTTCAGAAAAAATTCTAACAAAAAAGCGTCCTTATCTCAAAAGATCCCAGAGTAAAGTTGCAAAATACAGAAAAGGTAAAAGCAGAACTGGAGTGCAACCCTTAACAACAAGTGCGAGTCAAATGCACTGCAATTTTCTAGATTTAGAACAAAGATGGATGTAAAACAGGCGTTGTTATATCTAAATGCATCGCTTTGGAAGGGGAAGAGCAACGCGCAGGAATAGCGACAACATCTCTGTTGTGCATCGAGAAAATCGCAGTGAATTTTAATCGCACTCGTTAGGAGCCGCACGCCAGTTCTGCTTTTACCTTTTCTGTACGATTCGCATCTGGTCTTGAAAAAAGGAGGTTTTGTTTCATTATTTTTTTGTTTCCCTTGATTTTATATTCAAAAGAAAACATTTGCGACATCTGTTAGTAGTTATCATTAACTATAGTTCAGAAAAAAATCTATTAAAAAAGCGTCCTGGGGGGATTAACTTATCTCAAAAGATCCAGAGGTGGTTAAATGAGAGTAAAGGTGTAAAATACAGACAAGGTAAGAGCAGAACTGGAGTGAAGCCCTTAATAACGAGTGCGAGTAAAATGCACTGCAATTTTCCAGATGTAGAACAGAGATTTAAATAAAAACAGGCGTTGTTGAATCTGGATGCATCGCCTTGGAGGAAGGGGAAGAGCAACGGAGGAATACCGACAACATCGCTGTTCTGCATCTAGAAAATGGCAGTGAATTTTAATCGCACACTCGTTAGGAGCCGCACGCCAGTTCTGGTTTTACCTTTTCTGTACGATTCGCATCTAGTCTTGGTCTTGCTTCATTATTTTTTTTGTTTTCCTTGATTTTATATTTAAGAGAAAACATTTGAGACATCTGTTAGTAGAAAAGGTAAAAGCAGAATTGGAGTGCAGCTCTTAATAACGAGTGCGAGTAAAATGCACTGCGATTTTCTAGATTTAGAACTGATTTGGAGACTGATATGAAACTGACGTTGTTGAATCTGGATGCATCGCCTTGGAAAGGGAAGAGCAGCTCAGGAATACCGACAACATTGCCGTTCTGCATCTAGAGAATCGCAGTGAATTTTAATCGCACTCGTTAAGCGCCGCACGCTAGTTTTGCTTTTACCTTTTCTGTATGATTCACATCTAGTCGTGAAAAAATTTCTTTTTTATATTCCTTGATTTTATATTCAAAGAAAAACATTTGCGACATCTGTTAGTAGTTATAATTAACTATTTTTGAATTAATTCTGTCAATAAGATTTAACTTATTTCAAAAGATGCAGAGGTGGTTTAGTTAAAGCAAAATTGCAAAAAATAATTGACATTCATGTCGTGAATTTTTTTTAAATTTTCTTTGCTTATACTATTTTTTTCTTTGACTTCATATTTAAGCAAATATTAACCAGAGCGACATTAGTTAGTGGTTATCGTTAACTATTGTTCAAGAAAGAAATCTCTGTCACTTATTTCAAAAGGAACTGAAATGATTAATTTAATGCAAAGTTGTAAAACTTAATTAACATTCATGCCACGAAAAAAGAAATTTTTATTTACATACATCTTTGGCTTTATAATAAAAAATGTACATTAGTCAGAGCGACATCTGTCAGTAATTGTGACAATCTGTCAAAAAAGAGACTCTGAAGTATTTACTTATCTATTTTAAAAGACACAGAGATGATTAAATTAAAGCAACGTTGCCAAAAATAATTCACTTACCTGTTTAGTCATGAAAAAATATGGTTTTAGTTTTTTTTTTAGTTTTTCTTGTCCATATTCGAGAGAAAAAAAATAGCCAGAGCGACATCTGTTGGCAGTTATCATTAGCTATTGTTTAAAAAAAGATTCCTGTCAAAAAGAGAATTGCGACGACATCATTAATACATACAGTTTTCTTCTTTCTATATTGCCTGTCAGTGTCAAAATTCTAGGGTTTCTGTTGGAACCCTGCTTTTATCACTAAACGTGGAACAGAAATTTTTGAAATTTCCTAACATTCGGGTAACAGGTACCAACATCAGAAACAGAAAAAAAAACGGATTTGTTATAAGTCGTTTGATTTTCACACAATCTTAGATAAAAAAATCGGCTGTAAGATGTCGCCACCTACACCGTTGATTAATATTAACAACAAAAAATATTTTTTAAAAGGAATGACACTCAAATAAACTAAAATTCTCCTACTAATAGCAATTACTAGACTTCGGCGTTTCTTAGGACTTTCAGATTCGGACTTGTTTTATATCCTACGCACATTTAAGTTAATAAAACGTAAAGTTATGAGTTCTCCGATAATTTTCCACTAAAAAAAAACATTGCTTGCGAATATAAAGCGCCCATCGATCTGATAATAAGTCATAAATCGATCAAGATGACATCATGACAAAGACCTCTTAGGTAGTTAATTGTTTGTACACGACTATTTATCAGATCACTTTACAAAAATGTGTATGTTGTGAATAGCTTTTTATCTAGATTTATTTAAAACGAATAATTAATCGGTATCGTTAATGTAGCATAAGTTATATTAATGATAACGATTATCATTCATAGCTTTATGTTTTATAAACTTAAATATGCACATGGGATAAGCTCTGGAATGTCCTAAGAAACGCCGAATGCCGGTAATTAATTTAATACGACACACGAATTGTGGATGTCTTCCAACAATTGACTTGTGTCTGGCATTTCAAATTCAACTAAAAATCCTATTTATCAATGTCGACTTTTATTGACGGGCATTTTTTTTAATTCGCTATTTACCGAAGAGACATTTTCGCAAAAGTAGCAACCAGTACAAAAATTATTATTATTTTTTTTTTATTAATTACATACTTAGTATGCATGTGACACACGTTAACACCTGATTTTCATAATCTGGCAATTTCAGTTTGATTAAAACCCCGCTGATGACAAGAGCGACATCTATTGGCAGACATATTGTACTAGTCCCTCTGTTTACCGAGGCGACATCTATTCATATAATAATTTTTAATATTTTATTTATTGTATTTTGATATAAAGATAATTTGTACAATGGCACTAAAGTGAAAAAAAAACAATGATCGAGTAGCACTGATATTAAAAGCTGTACGTCGAAGGCGACATCTGTTAACAGTTGCAATTATTAATTAATTGGAAAAAGTAGGAATAGATATCTAGTAACAATTAACTGATTGACATTTGACTTTAGCCAACATTTGTCGAATAGTTTGATTACTAATTACTTAATATAACTGATCTGCATCCAGCATTTTAAATTCAATTAAGATTCCGTCGATGATAATAGCGACATCTATTGACAGAAATCTTTCACTAGTTTCCATAGTTACCAAGGCGACATCTATTGATATGATAATTATTAATAATTTATTTATCATGTTATTATATGAAGATAATTTTTGCAAAAGCACTAAATAAAAGAAAATAAACCACCGATCAGTGTTGCCAACTGTTGATAGTCGTTTCTCCCTTGCATTGGGACAAAAGTCCCTTTATGCTTGCTTTTTTCCCTCAAATTGCAATTTTATGCTTTTTTGTCAACATTTGCCTTAAAATTTAAATAATTTATCTTTCTTAAAAAATTCCCTTTTTGCATTTGAATTACCAAGAATCGGGAAAATTCCCACGAATTAGCAACACTGTCATCCATCGATTGTTCTTTCTTTGTGTGATGCCTGAAATTAAAAATTTAGAAAAAAAGCGTAGGCATTCATCAAGGCGACGTCTGTTAACAGTTACAAATACCAAATTATTGAAAATAAAAATTATTTAACTCAAGGTTGGTAGAACAGCTCTACCAACTTTAACTTATTTAAATCTGCATGACATCTATTGACAGTTTTAACAAGGAATCGTAATATGTAATTAATTACTACTTATAAAAAGTGCTAAAAATGAAAACAATGGAATAATTTGATTACTGATTACTTAATATGACGCTTGTTTTGCACCCGACATTTTAAAATCAATTAAAATTGCGTCGATGGTAGATGCGACATCTATTGACCGATATTATCTGCTAGATGTCGCCTTCTTACCGAGGCGACATCTATTGATAGGATGATTTATTATTTATTCTTATTAATTTTTTATCGTATTATGACATAAATTGTTCTCGTGAAATTAAAACTTATTAAAAATATATATCTTCGTCAAGGCGACATCTGGTAACAGTTAGCTAAATGTTGAAAGTAAAAATGTTTTACAAAAATTTATTTAGGAATCAAAATCACGTCGATGATAGTGGCGACATCTAATAACAGTTGCTGCAATTAAATGTTGAAAAGAAAAATGTTTTACGAAAACTTATTTAAAAATCAAGATCACTTCGATAGTAGCGACATCTAATAACATTACTAATTACTAAATGTTGAAAAGAAAAATGTTTTACAAAAATTTATTTAAAAATCAAACTCACGTCGATGATAGTGGCGACATCTAATAACAGTTGCAGTTACTAAATGTTGAAAGGATGTTTTACAAAAATTTATTTAAAAATCAAAATCACGTCGTTGATAGTGGCGACATCTAGTAACAGTTGCAATTACTAAACGTTGAAAAGAAAAAAGTTTTACAAAAATTTATTTAAAAATCAAGATCACCTCGATATGTAAATTATTTGTATTTTATTTATCATATTATGATGACACTTGTTTTTTGGGCGACATCTGAAATTAATACAAATATATTTAGCACGGCGCCATCTGTTGGCCGTTGCATTAATTACTGAGAAGAAACATTAATTAACCATGGCTTGGCGGCTGACTTATTACGTCTGACATTTTTCAAATTCGAATAAAATAGGGGTAAAAAAACATCTGCCGTTTTGTGAGTAAAACAAATTAATTTATTTTTTTTTACTTTTAAAATTTAATTTTTTTAAATATTAATTCTTAATTTTTTTTCTTTTAAAATTTTGTGTTTTTTGTGTGATATCTGAAATTAAAACAAATCTATTTAGCAAGGCGCCATCTGTTGACAGCTACACTAATCACTAAAAGGAAACAATTACAGCATGGATTAACATTTTTCAAAGTTGAATAAAATAGGCATTAAAAAAAAACATCCACCATTTTGTAAGTAAAACAAATGAATTTCCTCTTTTTACTTTTAAAATTTAATTTTTAATTTTGTTATTTCTAAACTTAATTTTTAATTTTATTACTTTAAAAAATTATATTGTTTTTGTGTGACAACTGAAATTAAAAAAAAAAACTAGCAAGGCGCCATCTGTCGACCGTTGCATTAATTACCGAAAAGAAACATTTACAGCATGGATTAAGCATGGCTTGGCGACTAGCTTATCACGCCTGACATTTTTCAAATTCGAATAAAATGGGGGTAAGAAAAAATCGTTTTGCGAGTAAAACAAAATTCTACCAAAAATAACTTTCGCGACATCCATTGACGAGTTTAATTATTACGCGGCTAATTTTTTTTAAAACGTTTTAAGTTTTAATTTCTTGTAGACTTCTTGGAGTTCAAGATTATTTATTATTAATACAATCACCGCGCAAAGCGCAAAATGAAAATTATTTTCGTGAAGTAATACGATAAATAACTAGTAAGTATACCAACAGATGTCGCCCCGGCAAATACGGGACTAGTAAAGAAATCTATCCATAGATGTCACCGTTATCGGGTGGATTTTTTTTTTTAAATTGAATTTGAAATATTGGACACGATGAAATGTCACCTGATTCGCATCCGACATTTTAAATTTAAATTTAATAGCGACATAAATTGTTTTAGTGACGTCGTATTTAATAGAAAGCCTTCATCAAGGCGACATCTGATAAACTAAACGTTTGAAAAGAAAAACTATTTACAAGAAATGATTTAAAAATGAAAATCCCGTCGATGATAGTAGCGATATCTGTTGGCGGAAATCTTTAACTACGCTCCCCGACTAACCGACGCGACATCTAATGTTACGGAAATTATTAATATTTTATTTATCGTATTATGATGACTTACAGACAAGTAGTTTGCATAAAAACATTAAATTTAAAAAGGAAATCCACTACTTGACATCAACTATATTGACATCTGTTGACATTTGCATTAATTACTAAAAATATAAATGTATAGCATGGATTAACCATAGTTTTGTGGTTTATCACGCCTGACATTTTTCAAATTCGAATAAAATGGGGGTAAAGAAACACCTGCCGTTTCGTGAGTAAATCAAAATTCTATCAAAAATGACTTTCGCGACATCTACTAGCGAGTTTAAATATTACACGATTGTTTCTTTACATTTTTTTTTATAAAATTTACTAAAAAGGAGTTCAAGGTTATTTATTATTAATTACAATTACCATGCAAAGTGTAAAATGAAAATTATTTTCGTGTAATAATACGATAAATAATTATTAATTATAGCAGCAGATGTCGCCGCGGTAAATACGGGACTAGCAAAAAAATCTGTCAATAGATGTCGTCGTGATCTGCCTGATTTTGAAATTGTTTTTGAAATGTTGAAAGCCACCCAATTAGTTAACTCGTTAAATTAACTAATTAATAAAACTACCGTTAACGAAATCGCAACTGTATTTTTTTTTTATCAGAGCTATCTTTAATGAACAAAACTGATGTTATAAGTAACTACTAACAGATGTCTCTGTGACTGTGGTGTTAATAATCGCAACTACATAATTGACCGAAATGATGTCAACGATTTTTTTTTTCAGTTTTATTAGAGCAATATTTATATCAAATAACAACTTCAATTTTTCATCTTTATCGCCCTTCAATTGTTTTGTTATTTTTAATGAGTAAGATATATAACTTAAGTAACTTAACTCGAATTTAACAGTCTATGTACAATTTGGGAATTACCAATCAAGTATAGGATCGTGGAACACCCTGTATATTTATTGTCAGTCGGATGTATTCGTGGTTAATTTGTTATATGATGCTGAAACTTGCACATCGAAGCAATTATTTGAATTCTTATCGTTTGTTTTTCTATAGTATTATAGAAATAAATGAAGAAATAATCGTAGACTAGGAAAAAATATAATCATACATTATAGCAAGTAGAGAAGCGAGCCGAGAGAGGACGTCTGCGGCGCCCGTCGCACGCGCCCTCCCTCGACCGTTCAAGTCAGTTACAATAAGTTTTATGTACTGTATGATCCGATCCAACAAAAGAAATCCTGTAAAAAGTGACGATTAGTGAATTTTATATAGTGAAGATATAAAAAAAAAACTGTCTCAGCTAAAAGAATCTTTAGCGGTAATTTCGATTCTGACGTCGTTTCTTTTAAGGAGAAGAAAAAAAAAACAAGAAATGTAGTTAGCGGATAGATTTTGAAATTTTTCGATTTTTGTGATCAGTTTTTAATAGTGATGAGGCATGCAACGGTCGGTCGCCCGCTCACAGGGGGAGCATTTTATTATTGGACATCCGTTGTATGTACTTGTATTTATTACATTTAAGAAAAGAAAACTGCAACAAATTAAAAAAAAAAAAACAATGAGTAAGTAGGTTAAGGAACAATTTTTTTTATTGTATTTATGTCTCTTGTGTAAATTATTCAAGTTGATTATTTATTAATTTTTAATTTATGAAGTTTTTTTTTTGTTATAGTGACGATTGTTTCAGACCTAGTGGTGCGTATTTCGTTAGTGCAAAAACCGTTCTGATTGTAACGTTGTTATTATTGATTGCGAGCGCTTCACGTCTTCGAGCAAACAGAGACGAGAACGGCTATGTTGCAACAGAATACGATATATAATTCTCTCTCTAACTATCTCTCTCTCTCTCTCTCGCTCTGTAAATACATACCCTTAAAACTCTTCTGTAAAGAAAGTGTCGAAAGAACGGACTCATTGATTCTTTCCACTTGACACACACACACACACACACACATAAATAACATAGTGTAGAAAACGAAGGATCATTACAAATGAGATTGCAAATCGGTGAAACTTCGGCCGTCTTTTCGTTTTGCAAACAGTGTTCCTTGTTTAAACTCGAGTTTAACCGGTTTACAAAGGAGAAAAATTACAATTTAGTAATTTGTAGTATACAGCGCTTGTATTGTTCTTGCTTTGTAAATAAACGAAGTAAACAGCTACGTTGGGTTTATTACTCCCTATAGCATCGACATTCGAGACAGTATTACCTAAACGTAATAGAATAAATAAAAATAACAACAATTATATATACAGGGTGACTGACAATTATTCCACCAGAAAAAAAAGCACGAAAAAGAAGTAAACGACGACACTTCCCTAGTTAAGAAAGAAGCAACGGATGAACGAAATAAATATAGTCATAAAAGTGTTGTATAGTTTTATTATTGTTACGGTGCGGCGTCAGGCGTGAGCGTGACCTTTAAAAAAGCTCCGAAGTCAATGACAAATGCGTGCAAACCACCCGAAGTAAATTATTCAATACAAATTGTATAAAATAAGGATGACTGTGGCTTCACTTTGAACACCTGCTTTGACAGGTACATAAATAAATCACTACAACCACAGCGCTTGTATTGTTCTTGCTTTGTAAATGAACAAAGTAAACAGCTACGTTGGGTTTATTACTTCCTAGCATCGATATTCGAGACAGTATTACTTACACGTAATAGAATATATAAAAATAACAACAATCATATATACAGGGTGACTGACAATTATTCCACCAGAAAAAAAAAAACACGAAAAGAAATAGTAAAGGGCGGTACTACCTTAGTTAAGAAAGAGCGGCAGATGCACGGATAAATACAGTCATAAAAGTGTTTTATAGTTTTATGATTGTTACAGTGTGACGTCGGGCGTGAGCTTGGCCTTCAAAAAAGCTCCGAAATCATTGGCAAATGCGTGCAAACCACCTGAAATTATTCAATGTATAAAATAAGGATGACTATGGCTTCACTTTGAACACCTACTTTGACAGATAAACAAATAAATCACTACAACCACCGTTGTCAACTTATAAAATTAAAAAATCCTTTTTGTTGTGACATTCTATTATAAATTATCTTCCTGCCGAATTCTTCTCTTTTTGTCATTAAAAAAGTAAATCCTGCCTGTCATAATGACACCATCTGTTGACGGAAATCTTTTACTAGGCTCTCCTTACTGACGCAACACGACATCTAATGTTATGCAAATTATTAACATTTTATCCATCGTATTGTGACATGAAAATAGTCATTAAATAAGTAAAATAATCCACCAATTGTTTTTCTGTGACGTCTGAAATTAAAACAAATGATAAAGAATCTCGCCTGTAAAACAAATTGTCACAATGTGAAAGAAATTGACATTTTTATACAACTTGCGCTGGTAACTGTTTTACCGGCAATGATACAAAGGCTCAGTATCACATAACACAATATTGCTAACCTAAACGTCAAAACAGGCGCGACTATGTTTATCTTACGACATACGTTTTCGAGTCATGGCCAACTGCGAGATAAAATTCAATTGATGTTTCCATGTAAGTCTAGATGTATAGTGTCAATGGAGCCAAGAAACTCGCCAGCGCCTTCTAAATTTTTTCATCGGAAGTTTCAAAGGTAAGAAAAATTTCAGCCTAAAATTTCTATTCAAGTTTTTTTTTCGAGCCCGTGAAATTACGTTTATTTGCATTCTCTACATTCTATTGCCTAAAATGATCAAAATCGATTGCCTTTTGTATTTATTATTTTCATTTTGATTACGTTTTGATTTTGTTTTCTTTTTGTCGCCATTTTTTTTGTTTATTATTAAGCTGCTGAATTGCGCTGTAAAATCGACCGTCTTTTGTTTCTGTTTTATTTAAATTTATTTATTAATTTTCTGTTCTTTTACTGATTTTCTACGTTGAAAAGGGATTTGTTGGTAACTCTTGAATTGAGGGATATTGCTTTTTAGACGTTGGTAGCACTGCTGTATTAAACTAACTGTTCACGTTCACTGAGCAGTGTTGCCAATTTATGTATTTTCTCCCTAAATTTGGGGATAAATTTTAATTAAAGTTTCGGCGAGCACTGTATAACATTATTAAAAAAAATAAAGTAAAATAAAATAAAAACAAAAGACGCAAAGCACTATTCAGTACTCACAATTCGGCATATTTCAACAGATGGCGCTGTTGAATGTCATAGGACAACGCAAGTTATTTTCTTGTGTTTCTTCAGTCTAGGAATGCCTGTCAGTTGAATGTTCAATAAATGGTGCTTTCTCAATGTAACCCGTCAATAAATCGCATACAAACACATGAAAAAAAAGACTAACGCCAAATTTCAACAGATGGCATCGCTGCATGTCTCACAATAACGCAATAGCGAATAAATAAAACTGAGCTGTCTAGTTTCTTTTTCCGAAATACAACAAAAATCCCTTAATTCCTAGTGATTTAAAAAAGACTCCTTAAAAAGGATTATCTCTTAAGTCGGTAATACTAACCAGAACACGACAACACTTCAAATATCGGTGTTAAGAATTCCTAGTATTATATTGTAAAGTTTGTCCTTTTTTTTTCTTTTTTTTTTTTGGCAGAACAATTGTCAGTCACCCTGTATAGACAGGAGAAAACAAATGAAAAGAAGACTATCGGCAAGTTTCAACAACAGATAGCGCTGTTGAATGTCTTACAATAACACATCAAGTAGGAAAGACATAAACAAATAGAGCTATCTATAGAAATTCAAAAATAATCTAATTAAAAATAATAAAAACAAAAGACAATCGATTTTACAATGCAATTCAAAAATTAATTTTTTTAATACTTACATACATACAGTAGCTACCAAAAAGTCGGCATCGAGTGGGAAAAATGATTATTTTTGATTGAAAAAAAAAAAAACTTTATTTCAATAATTTCTGCTTCTCTGTTTAGCCCCTTATCATTAAATATACCGAGTGATTTACTTAGAAGCGTTTTTCGTACTTCCCAAAATCCTAAGTGTTATTTTTCGGTAATTAAAAAATCAAAAAAATTTTTGTTTGTTTCCCATTTGATGCCGACTTTTTGGGGGTCACTTTTTAAAAATGTTGTTCATTTGTTTCCTTTGTATTGTCACCCTTCCTAACAGTTTTTTTTTTTCTTAAATTTATAATCTACTGAATTGTGCTTTAAAATCGATTGTCTTTTATTTTTTTAATTTAATTTAATTTTCTTATTTCATCGTTTTATTATTATTTTTTTTTAATTATTAATCTATTAAATCGTGTTTTAAAATCGATTGTCTTTTGTTATTATTATTATTTCAATTTGATTATTTTTGAATTTTTATTGTTTTTTGTTGTTTTGACAGAACAATTGTCAGTCGCCCTGTATAGATATGAGTAACAAATGGAAACTTTCAACAGATGACGCTGTTGAATGTCTTACAAATAGCAAATAGATAAACAAATAAGAACTTAGAGCATTCCAGGGGCTTGGGTATTCAGTTTCTATTTACGAAAGAAAACTTGAAAATCTCTTTTTTTTTAGAAGAAATCCCTTAATCCGTAATTATTTTAAAAATAACCTTGAAACGGGATTTATCCATTAAGTTGGCAACACTGACTTCCACACGAAACAACGACTTAATAAGTAATAGACCCGCCGCGCCCTATGCTTCCTGCATTCTCGGTTGATATCAGCATGTGAGTGAAATGGCGAATATCTGTGAGTAACTTTAGCTCATGTATGCGACAAGGACGTCAAGGGTGATAGATGCAATGGTGGTCATTAGGAATTCCTAGTACTTTTCTTTAATTTCGATTTAAAATTGTATAGTAAAGTTATTCCGCCGTTTTTTTTTGCAAAGCAATTGTCAGTCATCCTTTATAGACATCTTAAAATATCCGCGTTAAGAATTCCTAGTATTTTTCTTGTTTTTTTTTTCTTTAGGCAGAACAATAGTCAGTCACCATGTATAGACATCAGAAACAATTGACTCTCAGCAAAACTGGAATATCGCTTTTAGAAAAAAATTAGTTCCTAACGAATGATTTGAAAAGAATCTTAAGCAGGGATTTATCCTTTAAGTTGGCAACACTGACTACAACACGAAAACACTTCAAATATCTGTGTTAAGAATCCATAGTATTTTCTTTAATTTTAATTTAAAATTGTATTGTTTATCTATTTTTTTGTTCGCAAAACAATTGTCAGTTATCCTGTATAAACACGAGAAACAAATGAAAAGGCAAGTTTCAACAGATGGCGCTGTTGAATGTCTTACAGTAACACGTTGAATGGCAAATAAATAAACAAATTTATACGAAATAAAACTCGAAAATCTCTTTTTTAGAAAAAAAATCCCTCAATTCTTAATGGTTTGAAAAAAAAAACGTTACAGAGATTTATCTCTTAAGTTGACAATACTGAGTGCAATATGAAAACACTTCAAATATCCTAGAATTCCTAGTATGTTTCTTTAATTTTATTTTAAAATTGTATTGTAAAGTTGATCCGTTTTTCTCTTCTTTTTTTGGCAGAACAATAGTCAGTCACCCTGTATAGATAGCAGAAACAATTGACTGTCGGCAAAACTGGAATATCGCTTTTAGAAAAAAAATTAATTCCTAATGAACGATTTAAAAAGAATCTTAAGCGGGGATTTATCCCTTAAGTTGGCAACACTGACTACAACACGAAAACACTTTAAATATCTGTGGTTAAGAATTCATAGTATTTTTCTTTAATTTTGATTTACAATTGTATTGTTTATCTATTTTTTGTTTGCAAAACAATTGTCAGTTATCCTGTATAAACACGAGAAACAAATGAAAAGGCAAGTTTCAACAGATGGCGCTATTAAATGTCTTATAGTAACACGTTGAATGGCAAACAAATAAACAAATATATACGAAATAAAACTCGAAAATCTTTTTTAGAAAAAAAAAAATTCCTAACAAACCATTTGAAGGGATTTATCCTTTAAGTTGGCAACACTCAGTACAACACGAAAACACTTCAAATATTTGTATTAAGAATCCATAGTATTTTTCTTTAATTTTAATTTAAAATTATCCGTTTTTCTTTTTCTTGGCAGAACAATTGTCAGTCGTCCTGTATAGACAATAGACACGAGAAACATAAATACATTAATTGGAGTACACCTTAACTAAAGTTCTAAGCAGATTCTTCTGTTCAGTTGTAAATAACGGCCACAACTGCCCTTCGAGTTCTGGTAGGGAGCTCGTATCTAAAGACTGACAAGTCAACACCAAGGACTGCATTAAAACGAACATATTCTCCGACATACCGCATGCTAGAACGTAACTCAAATTAAACTCTGCGATTTCTAATATTCAATTTACATACCTTTCAGGCTTTTATCGCTTTTATCACCCCAAGTGTACTTTTCTAATAGCTGAGCTAAATTCAGAGCTAATTTCTGCGGGGCGGGCCTTAAAATCAACAGCAACAAAACTCGACAAATCTCACAGTGCAAAAGCAAATCAGATCTGGCACCGTTCAGGGGGCTCTTTTCAAGCAGATTCGAGATTTCTGTAAACGACTCCAACGCCGAAGTATAATCACCTGCAAGGATGCGCCTGCATTATAGCAACAATTCCCTTTTGCTCTTCTTACCAACTTCTACGTAGTGCATCGCGAGTAACTCCGAGCAATGAACTCGCACGTCCAACGAATTGTTTGCCAACTCGGCAGCGTTCTTTAAATAAATTTCTTTCAAGTCTTCAAGCCCCAACGTCTCCAGCGATTGCATCACCTCGAGATTCAAGGCTATAGTCTGCGGGGAATTATGCGAATACCTGCTGGATGCATGCGTGTAACAACTGAGCGCGGCCTAAAGAACGTAAATAAAATCATTTGTGGTTTCTTTTAATGGAGTTCTTACTTGAAGGTTTTCGCTGAAAGGACTGGGGCATCCTAGGTTGGTAGTTTTGATTTCGGCGGAAACAAACTGCCGCGCTGATCTCACCAGGCAGGATATTTCCCCGGGGATGTTTCCGAGGGAGCCTTCACATCTAGCCGCTGCGATCCAACACAAACCGGCATACGGAAGCATGTCCTCGTTCTCACAGTGTTGCCCTAACGAGGTGAAGGATTCGCAGGCTTCTGTGACGTTTGGCTTACGCAGGAATCGCCTGGAACAGGTAACGCTCGTTTAATGTGTGTGTCGGGTGAGGCACGGCCACGAACTTTTTTAATTTGTTTGAAGTGTTGCGGTATTGATCCAAGATCTCGTTTCCTGTGGAATCGCTGTTCATTTCGGTGTTATTTAATGAGATTGCTTGCCTTCGAGAGTACACACTTTTGTTTAATCACATATTTGCAGATCTAACCTCAAGACGACTGACATCTGTCAATTGGTGTGTAGTGTCGCCAACTGTTCAGTCTTTCGCTAAGGCGTTGGATGAAAATCCCCTAAATTACATTATACCACAGATAATAGATCTCTCCAGGTAGCCAACGAGATAGGAACGGATAGACGCTCTAAAAATAGTTTGTTAAATGCGCGATAGATGTCACTTGTATGCACAAATTCGAAAATCGAACATTTGTCACAAACCATTTGCTAATTCCAAATCTCAATTGGCTCAACTACCGCTAGATGTCTCTTTGAAGTAACAGAGAAATACTTTTAAAATGGGGCCAAGACACGATAATGACGTACGATTATAATATGCTGTTAATTCTCCTTTTAAACTTTGCATCACACCTCTTAGTTATAGAGTTCGTTTAAGTATTACTTATGTTTACAGGTTTCTGTTTTCCACTCTGCTATTGTAATAGCAGCGCCACCACATATTTGGTGCGCTGTCTCCAAACTAACACCGAGTTTGTCTCCAAATTGGAGCGTGAAATTTAAAGCATTTGATGAGCCACCTGTCTAGTTCTATTATCTGTGATTATACAGATCGTACGGAAATGTCACATTTAAACACAACTTAAATTTAAATTCAGCTTAAAAAGTTGGCGTAACCAGGTATCAAATGCACAAAAAAAAATAATTGGAACAAACACGCAGGTTTCTAATTGAAAAAAAAAAAAAAAAACGCTACTGCCCGATTCAAAAATAAAAACTTCGCAATCGTCGATCAAAATTTTCGTTAAACTATCTATCGTCTTTTGTTTTGTTATTTTTTAATGAAGAAGAAAGTCGAAATTCGAAAGCGCATCAAATTCTTCATTTCACCTTGAAATTTCGAACAGAAATTTTCCGACTAGCGTATGAGCGGCAAATTTGAATTGGAAGTTGAAGGAGAAAAGTGTGCAGAGAGTAGCTCCACCTATTAGGACTTCTCTCACACTAGCATTTTGACTAACCTAGCACTATTCTATTATAGTAAAGATGACCAGCGAGTTGTGTTGTCAAAAAATTTAGTTAGATTTCTGGCGGCGCCATCTATAAATATCTCGAACTGCGTCACTCTAAGGAGCGGTCCTTTAATCACCAAAATTTTGTTAGATTTCTGATGGCGCCATCTATAATTATCACAGACTTACAGAAAACTGTAAAATTGCTAAAACGCGTGAACATGAATTAAGATTTATATCATTTTTAATTTAATCTATAAAAGTATTTAGCGCCACCAAAATTTAGTTGGGTTTCTGGGGGCGCCATCTATAAATATCTCGAACTGCGTCACTCTAAGGGGCGGTCCTTTAGTCACCAAAATTTTGTTAGATTTCGGTGGCGCCATCTATAAATATCGCAGACTTACAGAAAACTGTAAAATTGTTAAAGCGGGTGAACATGAATTAAGTTTATATCATTTTCAACTTCATCTATAAAAATATTAACAGATGGCGCACCAATTTTCTTTTTTAGATTTCTAGTGGCGCCATCTTTTGGTTTTATTGTCTTTATTTTTTGAATTTTTATGATTTTGGTTTCTTTTTTTTTTTCATCAATTTTTGAAATATATATTTTTTTCAAATTTATTATCAATCAATTGAATTGCACTCTAAAATAGATTGTCTGTTGTTTTCGTCATAAAAATTGTATTTTTCGTATTTTTTTTAAATTCCATTATATCTTTATCAAATTGTGTGGCAAAAGTGATTGTCTTTTGTTTTTATTATTATTTTCAATTTGATCTATAAAAGTATTTATTATTCTGCTCTAAAATTATCCTATTAAATTGTGTCGCAAAGGCGATCGTCTTTTGTTTTTATTTATTTTTTTACATCGTATTTAATTTTTTTTAATTTTTATGATCATAAAAGTATTTAGAGATGGCGCCACCAAAATTTAGTTAGGTTTCTGTGGGCGCCATCTATAAATATCTCGAACTGCGTCACTCTAAGGGGCGGTCCTTTAGTCACCAAAATTTTGTTAGATTTCTGGTGGCGCCACCTATAAATATCTGTAAAATTGCTAAAGCACGTGAACATGAATTAAGATTTATATCATTTTCAACTTCATCTATAAAAATATTAACAGATGGGGCCACCAATTTTTTTTTTAGATTTCTAGTGGCACCATCTATAAATATCTCGAACTGCGTTGCTCTTGTCTTTTGTTTTTATTGTTTTTATTTATTGAATTTTTATGATTTTGGTTTCTTTCTTTTGTCATCAATTTTTTCAAATACAAATTTTTTTCGAATTTATTATTAATCAATTGAATTGCACTCTAAAATAGATTGTCTGTTGTTTTCGTTATAAAAATTGTATTTTTCGTATTTTTTTTTTAATTCCTTTATATCTTTATCAAATTGTGTGGCAAAAGTGATTGTCTTTTGTTTTTATTATTGTTTTTTTAATTTTATTATTCTGCTCTAAAATTATCCTATCAAATTGTGTCGCAAAGGCGATCGACTTTTGTTTTTATTGATTTTTTTAATTGTATTTTTATTTTCTTCTATTTTTATGATTTTACTTTTTTCTTTTGTCATCGATTTTTTCAAATATTTTTTTTTAATTTATTAAAATCGATTGTCTTTTGTTTTCGTTGTTATAGAAATTGTATTTTTCGTATTTTTTAAAATTCCGTTATATTTTCATTGAATTGTGTAGCAAAAGTGATCGTCTTATTATTCTACTAAATTTTATCGTAAAGGCGATTGTCTTTTGTTTTTATTTTTTTTTTTTTGAATTTTTATGATTTTGGTTTCTTTTTTTGTTCTGAGTTTTGAGTTCTTTTTTTTTCATTTATTATTAATTAACTGAAGTGCGCTGTATAATCGATTGTCTTTTGTTTTTGTTATCATTTAAATGTTTTATATATATTTATATATATTTTTTTTAAGTTTATTATTCTTTTAATAACAAGTCCTTGTCTTATGGACCTGTTATCCCCAAAAGTTACTTCAAACCCCCCTCCCCAAAAAAAAAAAAACGTAAATGATATGCACTGACTTTCTCCCTAGAAAAAAAAATTCTCTGTCATAAGCAGGACTACTAATTTTAATTTCGATTTTATTTTCCCTTTTATTTTTAGGTTTTATTTTTAATCACCAAATTTAGGGGAAGAATTCGTAGATGGGCAACGCTGCCGGCGTAGCAATGTTACTTGTCTACTGCGACAAGGTGTTTAGCATATTATGGCGCCATCCAATGATACAACCGGTGTACCATTGTTGCCAATAAACTTTATTTTTAGGTTATTTTTAAACATTAAGTTAGAAGAAGTATTCGTTACCAATTATCTGTTACAAGGAGTGGCGCCATCTAGTGACACAATCATTCAAAACCAGTGTACCAATGTTGCCAATCAACTGCATCAAGGAGTTTAGGCTATCGTGGAGGAATCAACTGACACAATCATTTAAAGCCGATGTACCAATGTTGCCAATCAGCTGAGTCGAGGAGTTTAGGCTAATTGTAGCAAGCGCCATCTACTGACACAATCATTTAAATCATTGTAACCACGTGTCAATTTCGCTTCGTTAAATTATAAATTAAACAAAGTCAAAATAAACATTTCTTAAATTGCACTTCGTTTTTTTTTTTTTGTGTAATTAAATAAGAAGAAATAGTTGAAGAAGGTTCTTCATTAACTTGTGATGGCTACGTCGTTGGTGCCCTCCATGTAAGGAATATATGTTTCAAATAAAAAAAAATCCAATAATCTTTGGGTTAAAAAAAGTATGCTCAGGAAAATTTTGAGTGAAAATTCAAGTCGATTTTTGTTCAATTAAGCAACCTGTGAAACACGTGACGACAAACCTCTCACTACAACTCGACACCCTAGTAGTCTATATAAGGCCGACAGGTCCCTTAGGGTTGGTGGGTGGGCACCATAAATTTCGCACGACACTGCAAGATCTTTTACACCAAGTTTAAGACCAACATTCTTTATAATATAAAGTGAGGGGGGAGGAGGTTCCCCCGGGGAAAGAATACCCTTTGGGATTATGAAATTTTATAGATTAAATTAAAAATGATATAAATTTTAATTCATGTTCACGCGCTTTAGCAATTTTACAGTTTTCTGTAATTTCAACTTCGGCTATTTAGTAATAGATGGCGCTAAATATTTCTTGTTGGTGATTAATTCGTATTTTGATAGAAATTAATAATTCTGAATATTCCTATTGGCCGAAAATCTTTAGCAATTTTACAGATTCCTGTAATTTCGCTTTAAACTTCGGTTATTTAATAATAGATCGCGCGCGAATCGACTTCATTCACTTTTCAAATGGGTTTTGCCTTCTTCAATTGTTATTAATAATAACAATAAACATTAGGATCAATAAAATTTGCTTACATTAAAAAAAAGAACTTTATTCCCAACACATACTATAAAAAATATTACAAATAAATATGAGATGTACAAACTAATAGAGTTTTTGGCACGACGATGGTCACTCGTCATAGAACCGTCGTGCTTGTTGCCAACTCTACACGTGCAGACATGCTCGTGATAATACTCGTTTTTCTTTTTTTTTATTGTGAACGAAGAAAAACATTAAAATAAAGCACTTCTGCACGCGTCAAGTTGACCACACACGTGCAATTTTTTGAAAATTGCTTTCAAACAAATGTTTGGTGTCACAGAGCTTCCCCCACACCTGTTTTGGACTGGTAACGAAAAACCTGAAGCACCACCAAGCAAGTTACACTTGCTTTTTTTTACTTTCGAACGTTGTTAAAATTATTGCAACAAACCCAATTACACTGTACCAGAATTACCAGCACCACAGCAGCTGACGAGCATTTCCGTATAAAAATATAAATCTCATTTAAAACGAGTGCGAATTACAAATCTGTCTGCCATAATTAGAGTGAATCATCGAACGTTGTAAAACTACAACTTTTTTATGACAGACAAATCATAAATTTTACAGTCGATTGAATTTTATGGCGCGTCCAAAAAAATACAATCAATTTATTACGTTTAATTGCACCATAAAATTCAATTAATTGCTATTTTTTTTTTCAACATATACATACAGCTATTCATTAAATGGTCCCTATTAAACATTTACATTACAAACTTTTTCGATGAGCGTCTGGTTAATTATAATTATTATTGTTGTTATCGATTGATTTTATAACGCATCGTTGTTAAGACTTCTACGAAAAACAGTGAATGTGACAAGTACCTATTAATTATTATTATTATTAAATTGAATTTTTGTGTAAATTTTACTAATTGGCGCAAGCGCACTTTTAGGCTGGCTCTTATTTACAACAATAAAAGAACATAATACTAGGATCAAAACTGACCGACGAGCATGTCTTTGTCGAAGTCGGCCTGTTCCATCGAGTCCAGGGTGTCGTCTGAACTGGAGTGCGTCAAGTCCGACAGCTCGTCCAGGTGCTTTTGTTTTTTTCTGACGTTCCAGTGCAGACACTCGGCCAACGAATCGAACCAATCGGTGATCTGATCTTGAGCGCATATGCTGGGGACTGGATAAATTGACGTCGTCACCCTTAAACTTATTAAACAAACAAAAAAAAACATCAGTTTAAGTAAATTTAAAAAAGAAAATTGTTCAATATTAATACCGGGTGATTAAATAAGATATAATTCAGAATTGGGTCATGGTTACAACTATAGAGTTGGTAGCAATGACGGCTGAAAACAGAAAACAGAAATTGTTAAGCTATGTATGTGGCTGGAATGGTTTCCCCATAAGCCAATCAACTTAAAACTTGAAGAAGAGGACATTATTAAGTATATTACGTCTAAAAAATTGCGTTGGCAGTACTGCCACCGATTATTCGTTTTCACCGTTCTATGATTTAAGGTTATATTTTCCAAATTATATACATTTTGATAGTAACGCACATTTTACGTTCGGCATTTTGCATAATTTCCAATAAAGGTTCAATATTGTTGTTGTTGTTGATAGAAATTGTTAGAAGGAACATAACCTCAACTGTAAGCGATGATAATGTCGTTAAAGTAGAAAATGATAATGGACCAGTGTTACCAACGCACAAAAAGCAGAAATTCCTCAGCAGTCGGGAATAAATTAAAAAATAAAATAAAAATGCATAAAGTTAAAGGAAACAAACAAAAGACAATCAACTTTACAGCGCAATCCAGTTGTTTAATATCTTTTTAAAGGAATGATGACAACAAAGAAAGCAAAATAATAAAATTAAAAAATAATAATAATAAAAACAGAAGACAATCGCTTTCAAGACACTATTTAATATATTAATAATAAAAAATAAATAAAAAACTATGAAAAAGCGAAAGGTATACCAGATTTAAAAAAAAATAGGAAAAATAAAATTTTTATAATAACGCTAACAAAAGACAATCGATTTTTCTGTACAATTCAATTGATTAATAATAAAATAAAAAGAGAACTATTTGAAAAGATTGATGACAAAACAAAATCATGAAAGTTCAAAAAAATAAAAATTAATAAAAATAATAAGTAAAAAATATAATAAAAACAAAAGACAATCACTTTTGCGATGCAATTCAACGGAATCTTAAAAAATATGAAAAATACAATTTCTATAACAACGAAAACAAGAAACAATAACAAATAAATAAATTTAAAAAAAAATTTTTGAAAAAATTTTGAAAAAATCGATGACAAAAGAAAACAGAAAAATCATAAAAATTTAAAAAAAAATAAAATACAATTAAAAAAATAAAGAAAAACAAAAGACGATCGCCTTTGCGACACTATTTAATAGAATAATAATTTTACTGGGCAATTCAGTTGTTTAATAATAAATTTAAAAAAATATATATATTTTGTCTGAGGGAATGATGTCAACAAAGAAAGCAAAATATTAAAATTAAAAAAATAATAATAAAAACAAAAGACTATTACTTTTACGGCACAATTTAATACATTAATAATTAAGAAAAAAAAAATTAAAAGAAATCAAAATAACAAAATTTAAAAAAATTATGCGAAATATAAAATTTAAATTAATAATAAAAACAAAAGACGGTCGATTTTACAGCGCAATTTGGTAGATTAATAATAAATTTAGGAAAAAAAAAACTATTTGAAAAAATTGATGACAAAAAAGAAACCAAAATCATAAAAATTCAAGAAATAAAAATAATAAAAACAAAAGACGATCGCTTTTGCAACACAATTTAATGGAATAATAATTTTACTGCGCAATTCAGTTTAATAATATATTTAAAAGAAAAAAAAATTGATAGGAATGAAGCCAACAAAGAAAACAAAATATTAAAATTAAAAAAAAAACAAACAAAACAAAAGACTGTCACTTTTATGCCACAATTTAATAAATCAATAATTAAGAAAAAAAAAATTAAAAGAACGAGAAATTAAAAGAATAGCAGACTTTAAAAAAATATACGAAATATAAAATTTTAGTAATAATAAAAACAAAAGACTATCGATTTTATAGAGCAGTTGAAAAGAAATTGAAATTTGAAAAGAATGATGACAAAACTTAAGAAATCAAAATAATAAAATTAAAAAAATAATAATAAAACAAAAGACAATCACTTTTGTGACATAATTTAATAAAGTTATAACAGAATATTAAAAAATACGGAAAATAAAATTTTTATAATAACGAAAACAAAAAAAAATAAGCGATTTTAGAATGCAATTCAGATGATTAATAATAAATTTAAAAAAAAATTGATGACAAAAGAAAATAGAAACAAAGGAGCAAAATAATAAAAATTAGAAAAATAAATCGAGTAATACGATTAAAAAAAATAGCAATAAAAACAAAAGACAATCGCCTGTACGACACAGTTGAACAGATTAATAATTAAGAAAAAAAAATGAAAAGAACGATGAGAAATCAAAACAGAATTAAAAAAAAATCCGCGAAATATAAAATTTCAATAATAATAAAAAAAGACAAACGATTTTACTGCGCAGATCAATAATAAATTTAAAAAAAAAGAACAATTTGAAAACAATGATGACAAAACAAACAAACAAAGCAAAATAATAAAAATTAAAAAAATAAATTCAAATAATACAATTAAAAAATAATAATAAAAACAAAAGAGAATCGCCTTTACGACACAGTTGAATAGATTAATAAAAAAAAATGAAAAGAATGACGAGAAGGCAATAGAAACGTTAAAAAAATGCGAAATATAAAATTCAAATAACAATAGAAGCAAAAGACAATCGATTTTACAGCGCAGTTCAGTAGATTCATAGATTAAAAAAAGAAACAGACAAAACAAAAAATTATTTGCCCTCTACATGGTCAACTGATTAAAAAAAACTGCAATAGATGGCGTTGTTCAATATCTCACAAATACTATACTACAATTGTTGAATGTCTTACAGCAACGCAAGTCATTTTTTTTTGTTACCATCCAGTTGACACATTGCTTAATAAATGGTGGTTTTTCAGTATATATACATAAGTGGGATTCCTTCTACATAAAAGTACAACTTTGAGTTGTGTAGGGGCTGCCCACTTCCAGCTTCTTTCGCGAAATAAAATTTTTAAATCCCTAATGGTTTACAAAAGATGCCTTAAAAAATCCCTTCATTTGGCAACACTGTAATCGGTAAGGACAATTTCTTTTAATGTCACTATCCTGACAAACTAGATAACTATTTTGACGTATTGCACTTAAGTCAAAAACTTATTAATTCTTTAAACTTTATAACAACAAATCTGGCAAATTCAGCGCCACCTATTATTCAAAATGAAATACGAACTCTAGACCATCATATTGAGAGTTACATTAGCTGCAGCTAAATGTCAAAATGATTTTAATTAGCGCCATCTATTACTAAATTAAAGTAAGGTTATAGATATTATTTTTCCTGCAACACTGTCTGAAATTTTTTTATTATTAGTCATGTCTCATTGCTACCAACTCTGTCCTAAAATTTAGAAAAATACAAAATTGCTTACCTATCACCGTGCAGCAGTTCCTGTCGGTTCCTTCCGTCGAATGAAACCCAAGAAATATTCCTGCTGTCAGGCGAAACGGATATCTGCAAAAGGGCATTATTATTTCAGACTGTAATTCGCTTTCATTATTCATCAGTCACGATGACTAAATTTATGCAATACAGTGCGTCTCGAATGTAACTCACCTTAAGTTCTACTCCTGCAGGTACAACGATGGGCCTAAAACTAAGGGAATGGGGGCAAATCGGAGTGACCATGATGGCCGGAACGCTGGGGTGTATCATCGAGGCCCCCGCAGCGACGGCGTAGGCGGTACTTCCGGTTGGTGTGCTGACTATAAGTCCATCGCCTTGCACGGACGTGATGTGCTTTCCGTCCAAAAATAAATCGATATTGGACAGGTACGGTGACGGGCCCCTGTCCACCACGACTTCGTTGAGCACCAAAAGATTCGTGGGGGGTTTTCGTCCTTTATCGTCCTTATCGTTATTCGTCTGTTAAAAAAAATAAACAAAAACAATGATAAATGAAAGCTTAAAATACGACCAATTGAAAAAATTGTTATAAAATTATAAAAAAAGCGGCGTTCAATATTAAAATTTATTTAGAAAAAAACAAAACCAAAATTAAAAGTGTTTCCAGTAATATTTTACAGATGGCGCTTAATAATTAAAAACGTCGGGAAAATGGCGTTTCCTTCGCACATGGTCAACAGTGACACCGAGAAAATGAGATGAATTCTGTTTATCATAATCATAGAGAGGAAGAAAAAGCTCTTTGATGTAAAATTTACGCCTTTCGCCGATAGATGGCGCCGCTTAATGAATGAAAATAATAGAATAGACTGAAATTACTGGACTAACAAACTAAACGACAACATTTTCAGTAAGAGATGATGATGTGCTTTTATTCGTGCAGCAAACGCAAATAGGACGCATTTTTTCAAAGCGCCATCTATAGTTTGAAGCTAATTTTTTTGTAGATAGCGCTAAAAAACATCCGAGACAGAGTAACATCAAGAAAATCAGTTGAATTCAGGTTATCGAAATCACAGAGAAAAAAGTGTCGCGGCGAAAATTTACTGCGTTCGCCCACAGATGGCGCTACTTAATGTAAAAAAAATGCAGAATCGAAAGCTTACGAAGATTGAAAATACTGGAAAACAAATTAAACAACAAAATTTTCAACTGTCTATGACGTTGCGCATTTATTACTGCTGAAAAGGCTAAGGCGACGCAATTTTTTCAAGCGCCATCTATCGTTCGAGGCCGATTCTTTTCTAGGTGGTGCCATCTATTGTTCGATGCGGATTTCTTGGATGGCACTTATAATCAAAAGCGTTTCGAATAGGGCTCAGGTTAGCTTCAAAAAATCAGACGCAGAGAAAAATAAAACTTTTTGTCGTAAAATTTACGTCTTTCGCCGATAGATGGCGCTCCTTAATGTATAAAAAAAATGAAATTACTGGAAAACGAACTAAACAACATTTTCAGCAAGAGATAACGACGTGCTTTTATTCGTGCAGCAAACGCAAATAGGACACGTTCTTTTCAAAGCGCCATCTACTGCCTAAAACTGATTTTTTTGTAGATGGCGCTAAAAAACAAAAATGCTTCGCATTGGGCCCAAAGTGACATCAAGAAAATTAGTTGAATTCAGTTTATCAAAATCACAGAGAGAAAAAAATGTCGCAGCGTAAAATTTACTTCGTTAGCCGATAGATGGCACTGCTTAATGTAAGAAAATTTAAAATCGAAAGCTTAAGAAGACTGAAAGTACTAAAAACAAATCACAATCACAAAGAAAAAATCATTTTGGCGCAAAATTAACGTTTATTTACCGGTAGATGGCGCCACTAAACCAACTTAAACCATATAATTTTTAATATTTTGAATCGCGACATCCTGCGATCACTTATTGATCATTATTACGTCGCAATTGCGAATAACCTTGGACTGGTCGGTTTGGTTTGGAGTGGAATTATCGAGCTACGCTTCTGCTGACGAGGCCCCAAATAGGGCCGAAATAGCTGTACAGAGGTGCTCGATGAATCCACTGCAATCAAAACCGATTTGCAACAAAATCATATAATTTTCAATAAGAGATGACGATGCGCTTTTATTAGCGCTGAGAAGGCAGAGGAGCAGCATTTTTTCAAGCCCCATCTATTATTCGAGGCTGATTCTTTAGCAGATAGGTTAGGAATACAACTCAAGCTGACATTTGACAGTTGAATTCCATTGATCGCAATCACAGAAGGAGAAAAATTATTTGGACGCAAAATTAACGCACACCTACCCATAGATGGCGCCACTGAACGAAAAAGTAAAATCGAAAAGTTAGGATGATTGAAATTACTGAAAGGTGGACTAAACCATAACATTTTCAGTAAGAGAAGGCAATGGGGGCGTATTTTTTCACAAGCGCCATCTATTCTTTTGTAGGTAGCACTGGCCGACATTTACCGATAGATGGCGCCACTTAACGTAAAGAAAAAAAAATCGAAAAGTTCGGAAAATTGAAATTACTGGAAAACCGGCGAAACCATAGCATTTTCGTTAAAAGATGTCGATGCGCTTTTATCAGTGCTGAGAAGGCTAAGGGGATGTATTTTTTCAAGCGCCATCTGTTGTTCGACGCGAAACTTTTCTTTGTAGATAACAATGCTGTTACTTAGCACAAGAAGAAGTAAAATGTAACAGTTAGGAAGATTGAAGTAAATAACCTAATAAAATTATGTTTTCTTTAAGCGCCATCTATTGCTCGACGTCATTTATTTATTCTATAAATTCTGAAAATTATCGCCTGTTGAAAACATTCACAGTCTAAAGTCCGACTGTGCATTAACTTTGAATGTATTGTAACCTTAGACTGTGACTTTATAACTATTCAAGATTTTTATTGGTTATGTATGCACGCGCCATCTATCGAACGTCGAAAAAAGTTTTTTTTAAATTTGAACTTATTTTACTACTCGCGGAATTGTTAGGAGTATTTGTTATTCTATTTTTTTTTATTTGTACTTACATTAGGCTGATTTTTTTTCACGACGATACACCTCAGTCTGCTCCTAAGCGTTAACGCTGCGTTACCTTCCAGAACGTTGTTCACTTGCTCCTCGAAATTGTCGAAGAGAAAAGGCGTCAGGAATCCGAGGGATCCCAGATGGAAGGCCATTATAGGGGGCACCGATTGTTGGAAAAGGTGGCTGGCGTAGAGGAGAGTGCCGTCCCCGCCCATGCATATAATGAAGTCGATTTTATCGGTGAGGTCATCCTTGCCGTCCTTGAACGTCATCAGTTTGTCTTTGATGCTGTCGAAGGACGAGTTCTGAAGCAAGAGAGTGTCCTCCATGACGGCAGATTCAACGAAAACCACCATTCTCTTCACCTTAAAAAAATAATATGTATAATAATAGACAATAACATTTTTTTAAATTATTCTAAGAAATGTATACAGATGGAGCTACCAGTTAATTAGTTCACCAATTTGGATGTTTCATTCAAAAAGATTTTTTTTAATAATATGTCCAGCAATTTACCTTCCGCTGATTTAAGCGCCTATGCTCGTTTAAACACCCTTCGATCTCAACCTATGCTCCCAATCATAGTTTCGTGCTTGCCAATGTGACGTTTACACGTTTTTTTTTACCGCACAATGGAAACCGAACAGCAGCAAAAGCCCAAGCACAAACACAAGAAACACCTGCGCGTAGCTTCGCGGATCACCTTCCAAGAAGAATACCAGAATCTGCTGGATCGCGACTTCAACATCCCCGGCATCATCAAGCTCGTCCTCGGCGAGAAGACCCAAAAAGACCTGCACTGCGTGGTGGGCGAGGACATCACCTCCGAACACCAGTGGGTGTTCGTTAAGAAGGAACTAATAGAGGACAGCTTGATTTTGAACGAGGCATCCGAGTTTCTGGCGCACCGACTTGACGTCGTGACGTACCCCAGGTCTGAGATGCTCATAGGGTACGCGCCCAATGAGTTCGCCGAGTTCGACGAGTTCTACTTGTGCGTGACTGAAAACGTGACGGATAGAATCGATACGTTGGTCAGTAACGTTCGCGCGGAACAAGAGAGTAGGGTGGATGGGTGTTTAAATAAAGTCGGGCGAGGTTGGACTTCGTTGGGGAGTGAAGGTGAAATGGAAGACCTCGAAGCTAAAGACAAGCGTGCTCTGTTGGAGGTTGAGTTGGAAACGACCTACCCAGTTATGTCACCGAAGGTACGTTTCAAATCTCGGCCCGTAGGAGGAGCGAGGGATGGATACGCGGAGATGTTGCAAACGAGGCAAACCATCGAGAACGTGGTGAGAAGGCGAATCAACGCCGAGGTGCAGGCCGCGCCCTTTTGCGTCGAGGAATACGTCCAGACGACTTACAGGTTTACAAAAAACGCATCCACCCAGTATTTCTATGATTACGAAGAGAAGGAGGTCGTCGATTCTGAAATCGTCGAAGGGATGAAGGCGTTCAACTCGACGGACTTGGATGACTTCTGCGAGCAGATCGTGATCAACGGAAACATCAATTTTTACGCCGACGATTATTCAGATCTTGTCACCGATGAGAAATTTACAACAACCCCGAAGGATGTCTCGTTCGTTGAGTATTTGTGTTTTAAAGAATTAGATTTGACGAGGAACAAAAAGATATGTTCTGCGTGTTGGCATCCGATTCTGTCGGGGACGTTAGCCGTAGCTTACGCTAACATTGCTGCAAACATGAAGAACCATGGGAAATCCCGAACGGACCCCAACGAAGTCGTCCACCAGATCAACCCCGTTTTGATTTGGTGTACCACTGACGCACTCAACCCCAAGCTCATCTTGGAATGCCACAGATCAATCGAGGTGGTTTCGTTTTGCCCCTTCGATAAAAACATAGTGGTAGGGGGTAGTATTAACGGGCAAATCGTGGTGTGGGATATAACCAATAAGTTAGAAAAAGTAGAGGAAGTCGAAGTGTTAACGTCAACCCAACGAAAGCACAGGGTTTTGCTATCGTCCTGCATGGAATGGATGAAAGACCTTCGCGATTTCTCGCGCGTAAGAACCACCGCCCAATCAAACATGTTCCATTCACACAACGCCCCCGTCAGCCAAATACACTGGCTACCTCCGAGTTGTAGGATCAACAAATTAGGGAAATTCGAACTCGTCCGTGAGAGTGAACCTTTCGCTATGCAATTCGTTTCGTCTGCCTTGGATGGTTACGTCATGTTCTGGGATCTGCTGGCCAAACCGGCCTTGAAAATTGGTCACGGGGCCCGCAAGAAATCCCTCAGGCTAAGCGCCCGTCCGAGTGGACTCACCGTCGACGTATCCCCCTTCAAGTTACTCGACAGATTGCTTATGCCACACTACAAACTGAACAGTTACAACACGAAGAAAGCCAGACCTTTCTTCCTCACGGCCATGGGGCAACTCCCGCTGGGACTTTCCTATGAAAATCCACACCCGGAAGTCCCGTTTAAAATAGGAATGCGCGTCGAGCACCAAGTTAAGCACCGCCGCCCTCTTGAAGATTTTAACATGCGACTTGTTCTGGGTTCGGACCTTGGCTACTTCTTCATGGTGAGTTGGGAAGGTTACGAGGTCAATCCCGGTGAAGTTGTGAACAAGGAGTTGTTAAAAGTCGATTACATTGCGAGGTACCATGATGAGCCGGTGAACACCGTAGTCCCGCACCCTGCGTTCCCTAATGTTTACCTAACGGTTGGAGGAAGGGTATTTAATTTTGTACTACTTTTATTACTGGGTGATTCACACCATTTCACAACTTAGAACGCAAATGTTTATCAATAGCAATTGCGAATAATCTGGGACAGGTCGGTTTTGGTTTGCTTCTGCCGACGAGGCCCCAAATAGGACCAAAACCGATTTGCAACAAAATTTTCAAATGTTCATCATTCAAAAAGCAAATAAAGGAAAGAGCAAATCAAATAGATGGGATATCGTGCGACTAATTTTATTTTAGATTTTTTTTTTTCAAAGGTATTTGCGATATGGAAGACTACTCTAAAAACGAGCCCTTTGATTTGGAGGTCGTCGAGGAGCAGATATTTGCACGGCGATTGGGGGGGTCACGTTTATCAAGGGAGCGTAAGATTGGTCTTGGACAACGGCGCCATCGAGATGTGGTTCTTCTCTTTGCGCACAGATAAACCTTACGTCACGCATTACGTATCCGGAAATACGATCTTAAGCACACACTTGCATCCCTTCCTGTTCAGCAACTTCGCACTCATCGGATGCAGCGACTACGACGCCTCCTACAGGCTCTGCAAAATCCAACTCACAAGCGCGATGGCCAACGTTTTCGGCAATGAAAGCCTAGATGCCTTCCTCGACAGAGAAATCGAAAGGAAGAAGGTGTTCTTCGCCTGGCAAAAATCATGGCTCAAGAAACACCCGGAGCTGGTCGAAGAGCGGAACGCGAAGATCAACATCTACAGGATGCAGAAGATGCAACGCGAGGCGGCCGAGAAACAAGCGCTTGAAGAACTGAGGACGAAAGAAGAAGCGGAGCAAAACGCCCAAGTAAACAAACCTCTTCCGGGACAGTACATGCAGTGGGCCCGTGAACAGCAGCTCATCGCCGAGGAGAAGAGAATGAAGAACGTTCTCCTCGTGAAGAAGCAACTAAATCCTTGCTTGCTCACCGAACAGCAAAGACCTTTGAAGCTCTTTGAAAAAGCGGAACAAAGAAAGAAGAAGAAACAGAAAGATTTGCTGCAGATGGCTGACGAAATTTTCCAAGATAGAGTCGCCATGTTGTTTCCGGAAGCACTGAAGAAGAAACTACCTCCTCCTTTGGATCCTTACGCGAGTGGAGATAACGTCGAGCTCAAACGCGAGTGCCTCATTGAGTACCACGCTCTTTCCGAACAGGCCAGCCTGTATATTGAAGGCAACGCGTTCGTCTACGATTTTGATTGGAAGCAACTCACGCGAAGCAGAATACGACGACGAAGAATCGACGAGCAGAGCATTTATCAAAATCGTAACGTAGAAGTTGTTACATATTCGAAGTCGAAGAAGAAAAGCGATATTTCATTAGAGGAAACTGGGTCGTTGGGACCTCAAGCAAGCACATCCTTTAGTTAAATGTCTACACATCACTATTATTTATTTATTTTTATAATCGAAATACATTTTTTTAAAGAGACTTGCCAGTTTCGTTTGATCTTTGGTATTATTTGTTTTTTTTTTAAGTAGTGCGGAGGATTTTTTTATTGACGCCATCTAGGTAAATTTTTAAGCGTCAAGTTTCTTAAAAAGCGACGAACAAATTTGAAAAGTTTCAAGTTTATTTGATTTTTTAAAGAAACTTACATTTGTTTGCCGTTTTCATTATTATTTTTAAAACTAATGCAGGCGCCATCTAGGTTAAATTCTTGCAATCAATAATTTCGAGCGGCAAGTTTGAAACGCATTTGACGAATTTGAGGTGATTTTAGGTTTTTAAAATAAATAAATGACGTCGAGCAATAGATATAAATTAAACATGACGATTGTAAATACAATACATTGTATATGAATAATAATAAATATTATTATTATTATTAATATTATAACGATGAGGAAACAAAAGAAATAACAGAATTTCAAAAAATACGAAATAATACTAAATTGAAAAAAAAAAACAATTTGAAAAGAATGATGGCGAATCGAAGAAAGCAAAATAATATACTAATAAAAATTCGAAAAAATAAATAATACAATTATTTAAAAAAAAACACTTAAAAAAAATAAATAAAAAACACAAAAGACAAACGTTAATTGTGTCTTAAGAGCGTTACATTCACAGTGAAAAAAAAAAGAAAATGAAAAGAACGATGGGAAAACAAAAGATATAACAGAATTTGAAAAAAAATACGACATATAAAATTTTAATAATAATAACAGAAACAAAAGACGATCGATTTTACAGTGCTATTCAGTTGATTGAAAAAAATAATGATAAACCAAAGAAAGTAAAATAACAAAAATTGTAAAAATAAACAATACAATTAAAAAATAATAATAAAAACAAAAGACAATCGTTTATTGTGTCACAATTTAATGCGTTAATATTAAAGAAAAAATGAATAGAACGATAAGAAAGCAAAGCAAATAAGATTTCTAAAAAAAAAATACGAAATATAAAATTTAAACAACAATAAAAACAAAAGACAATCGATTTTACAGCACAATTCACTTGATAACTAATTTTTTTATTTGAATTTAAAAAAATACGAAATAATACTAAATTAAAGAAAAACAATTTGAAAAGAACGATGACGAATCAAAGAAAACAAAATAACAAACTAGTAAAAATTCAAAAAATTAATAATACAATTTCAAAAAAATAATAATAAAAACAAAAGATAATCGCTTATTGCGTCTTAAGAACGTTACATTCATAGTAAAAAAAAGAAAATGAAAAGGACGATGATAAAACAAAACGTATAACAGAATTTGAAAAAAAATACGAAATATAAAATTTAAATAATAATAATAGAAACAACAATAATCAAATCAAAAAATAATAATTAAACAAAAGACGATCGATTTTATAGCGCTATTCAGTTGATTAATAATACGAAAAATAAAATCTGAATAATAATAAAAACAAAAGACAATCGATTTTACTCCACAATTCAGTTGACTAATGAAAAATTTTTAAAAACAATTTAAGAAGAATGATGACAAACAAAGAAAGCAAAATAATAAACCAAAATTTCAAAAAATAAATAACACAATTTAAAAAAATAATCTTAAAAACAAAAGACAATCGCTTATTGCCTCTCAAAAGAGTTACAGTAATGCATTAATATTAAAAAAAAAAAATTGAAAAGAACGATGACAAAGCAAAAGTATTTGAAAAAAAAAATACGAAATACAAATTTTAAATAATAATAGAAACAAAAGACGATCGATTTTACAGCGCTATTAGTTGATCGATAATAAATTTTAAAAACGAATTTGAAAAGAATGATGACAAAACAAAGAAATCAAAATAACAAAAATTCAAAAAATAAATACAATTTTTAAGAAATTATCAAAAACAAATGTCATTCACTTTTATGACACAATTTAACAGAAAAATAATTAAGAAAACAAATTAAAAGAGAAATGTAAAGAAATAAGAGAATTAAAAAAAAAACGAAATATAAAATTCAAACAATAAAACAAAAGGCAATCGATTTTACAGCATAATTCAGTAGGCTCATAAAAGAAACAATTTGAAACAAACAGTGACAAAACAAAGTATTATTTGTCTTCCACCATGGTCCACAAATTCAAAATAAAATTGCAATAGATGGCACTGGCGCTGTTCGATATCTCACACAAGTAGTTGCCAATTTTCAAGATTTTTTGGTGATCAAAAAAATTATTTTATTCGTATAAAATGTATTAGTGGACGATTTCTTAATTTTAAGTTAGCGACTAACGATTTTCATCTTCATATAAAACGCCTTAGGCGAATTAATTTTTAAACGTTGGCGACCTCCGAATTGACAAAGTTGGCAACTCTGATCGCGAGTCACATTGCATTCATCTGTTGCTATCTTCAGAAAAGTGTCAAGATGCAGCACTCGCGGCTCGCGGGTTGCGTTCACAAAGCATCTTGCGTGTGTAATCGCAACTTTCTCGCTCAGAATCTTTAACATATTTTGAGTCTTGCTCATCTGTTCCAAAAAGTTATTTGTTTATATTATTTTACAATGTACGTATAGGATTATATCTGAGTGATTCATCAAAATATCCTTCCATATTACCTTTTGGATTGCAATTAATTACGCAACACTTCACAAATTGACATAAAAAATGTACAGAATTCAAAACAAAATATCGAGTGTTCAACAAAATCCCACCTCTAGTTAACCTTGGAAACAAGATTGAACTGTACAGGCGTTGTGATCATTGCAAGTACTGTCAGAGCATAAAATTTAGGTTATGCGAAGGGACTGAATATTTTGCTTCCAAAACATCTTTTTGCAAACTGAAATTAACGTGTAGAAACTAGATTTTGTCCACATATGAACATTTTCAGGTTAATCACATTTTTTGACATGAATATGCAAGCTACGACACGTTTTTTTTGTTCAAGGCTTAACTCGAGGTATTTTTTTTCAAACGCTTGTTATCTTCACATGGTAATTGCGATGGCGATATCTATTAACATAATGTGGAAATTCCCTATTGCCAAAAGGGAGTACCATCCATTACGACGTTTACGTTTTTGTCTTTGGCAACACTGACTGGGTGCGTTCAGCAGAAGGAATCGCTCTAGGAACTGTTCCCAGACTGAACGTAACAATTGCTGAACAGTTGTATACAATTGAACTGGCAATAAAAAGTTAGGTTAGGTATACTTCACCATTTACTTGAATTCATAATAGAAACTTTCTTACTCTAACCTCAAAATACCAGTCCTCAACAACTGTCATTCAAGAAAGTATGCGAGAATGGCATAAATAAAATAATAATCCAACAACGCCATTTGATATCGATAAACTATCAGCAACAATATAATATTGTTATTTTTATAATGTTACGCCATCTATGAGCTGCCTGATGAGTCGCAAAGTTTGATTGACTCGCGCCCTAGATGGCGTTGAACCTTCTTCACTAAAGTGATTTTCTCGAAGAGGAAACCTCAATAAAAATAGAAGCGAGCAAGAGGTTTTTAAATTAGTTTCTATTTAAAGTGCCGCGACAATGAATTTCACACAGAATCAAGTAAGAAAAAACTTACCTCAAGTAACCATTGAACCAGCTGAACGAACGGAGTCAAAACCGACGCATCACGAACTTTCTTTATAACTAAGACTGTCAACGGAGGCTTGTACCAGGTCAGTCTTTGACTGGCAGGATCTTGGATGGTCCTAAAACAAGAAGCAAACGCTAGTTGGATTTGCATAACGAAACAGCAAAAAAAAATCAATGGATCGTCCAACAATACAAACATATTAAAGAGGTTACGATTTAGTACCTCCACGGTGCAATACTGCAGTTGTTGTTTCTGGCGTCGATTTCCAAATCCATGGATTTGTCAAAATCGGCTCGTCAGAGTCAGCAATCATTTCACTTGTTTTCCAATGGAGAGAGCGAATGGAGAGCGCGCACTAACCGACGACACCGGCAAAAATTACAACACTTCGTTCAAGGCAACTCAATATCCTCGTCAATATTTAATGACGGTAATTACGGTAAACTAATGTCGGCGGTGGAATTTTCGTGTGACAGCGAAAAGTACGCGCGCTCAAGTAAGTTCGTTTCGGTGTTTACTGTGTGTATGGGGGGGTGCTTGGAAACGATAGTGCTTAATCGTGACGTCGAGTTGAAAAAAAAAAATGGGCAATATTTGTGACGTAAAATTTTGAGCAATTTCCAATTTCGTAACAATATTGCCTAAAGGTTAGATTAGATAAAAGCTGATTACAGTCCAATTCAACTAAATCGATATAACTCAAGAATTATGCGAACTTTACATAGAAAGCCATTAGTAGCGTACAGGATCCTCGATTTAGCTGTAAGGGACTGTGCAGAATAATTAAATTCATTAAAAAATATATAGAGTGATCACTAACGTTTTTGACGTTTTAAATTTTGGGACCTTTTATTGCTTAAATTTGTCAATAGGGTAAATTCGTTTAATTTCGTTTCGTTAAACCTTTAAACATGTATGTACCAATTGGTCCTACGTGGATGCTCCGCGAATGAAATAGGTTCTGATCCTTAAAAAGGTGATACCATGAAGATGAGGGGTGTTCCTCAGAAGATCAAAGTCATCTTGATACTAAAAAAGCCATTTTCTGATGATGAAACAAGACCTAATTGGAGGAAAGCCATTGTGAAAAGGCGCAATGCCACTAATCAAAGCATTAACCCACACCCACAGAACTAGTTTGGCCTAACCGGATCCAGAAAACCCTCAAAATGCCTTACATCTAGTTTTCCCAGATACTTCACTTCTTTTGGACATCACTAAACGTTAACTGATGACGAAACTTGTCTCAGTTTTAAAGGGGCGGTTATCTGATGACAAGGGTTGCCTGAAGGCTTACCCACAACCAAGAGGGCCTTAAGTATCCGTCTGAGGTCATGCTTTGCTTCCAGACCGTAAACACTTCACTCCATTTAGGTACCAATTGGTTCTACGTGGGTGTTCCAAAAATGAAATAGGTTCTAATCCTAAAAGAGGTGATACCCTGAAGATGAGAGGTGTTCCTCAGAAGGTCAAGATTATCTTGATACTAAAGAAGTCATTTTCTGATGACGAAATTGGAGAAAAGCCATTGTGAAAACGCGCAAGCCATTAATCAAAGCGTTAACTCACGCCCATAGAACTAGTTTGGTCTAACCGGATGCACAAACCCCCCAAAATACCTTATGTGCCAATTGGTCCTACGTGGATGTTCCGCGAATGAAATAGGTTCTGATCCTTAAAAAGGTGGTACCATGAAGATGAGGGGTGTTCCTCAGAAGATCAAAGTCATCTTGATACTAAAAAAGCCATTTTCTGATGATGAAACAAGACCTAATTGGAGGAAAGCCATTGTGAAAAGGCGCAATGCCACTAATCAAAGCGTTAACCCACGCCCACAGAACTAGTTTGGCCTAACCGGATCCAGAAAACCCTCAAAATGCCTTACATCTAGTTTTCCCAGATACTTCACTTCTTTTGGACATCACTAAAAGTTAACTGATGACGAAACTTGTCTCAGTTTAACTTGTCTCAGTTTTAAAGGGGCGGTTATCTGATGACAAGGGTTGCCTGAAGGCTTACCCACAACCAAGAGGGCCTTAAGTATCCGTCTGAGGACATGCTTTGCTTCCAGACCGCAGAAACTTCACTCCATTTAGGTACCAATTGGTTCTACGTGGGTGTTCCAAAAATGAAATAGGTTCTAATCCTAAAAGATGAAGATGAGGGGTGCTCCTCAGAAGGTTAAGGTCATCTTGATACTAAAGAAGCTATTTTCTGATGACGAAACAAGACCTAATTGGACGAAAGCCATTGTGAAAAGGCGCAATGACATTAGTAAATACGTTAACTCGCGCCCATACAACTAATTTGACCTAACCGGATCCAGAAAGCCCCTAAATGCCTTAGATCTACATTCCCCAGACACTTCACCTCTTTTGGACACCATTAGATAGATGTTAACTGAAGACGAAACTTATCTCGGTTTTTTAAAGGGGAGGTTATCTGATGACGAGGGTTGCCTGAAGGTTCACCCACAACCAAGAAGGCCTTAAGCATCCGTCTGAAGTCATGCTTGCTTCCAGACCGCAGACACTTCACTCCATTTAGGTACCAATTGGTTCTACGTGGGTGTTCTGAGAATGAAATAGGTTCTGATCCTTAAAGAGGTCGTAATCTGATGATGAGGGGAGTCAAGGTCATTTTGATACTAAAGAAGATATTTTCTGATGATGAAACAAGACCTAATTGGACGAAAGCCATTGAGAAAAGGCGCAATGCCATTAATCAAAACGTTAACCCGCGCCCATGGAACTAGTTTGACCTAACCAGACCCAGAAAGCCCCCAAAATGCCTTACATCTAGTTTCCCCAGACACTTCACCCCTTTTGGACACCACTGGATGTTAACTGATGACGAAACTTATCTCGGTTTTAATCTGATGACGAGGGTTGTTTAGAACATAAGTTTCCAAGGTTACTGAGTGATGTTGAAGTAACTCTAAGTTTCGAAGTAAAACGAACGCACCCTAATGACAGACACGGGCGAATCGTCACGATGGTGACTGTCAAAATAAACAAAATTAAGAACGCCCCTTAACGAATCAGAGCGCAATCGCATTCGTTTGTGATTGACCAACAAAATGGGATCGTAAACTTCATCTTGGTCGCTAAGACAACCACCGAAACACTAACAAATAGGAGACAACTTTGCTCATCACTAATTGGTGCAGGCAAACAGACCAATGATGGAGAGTTACCTAATCCCCGCCATAAAATAAAGGCATAAAAGACGCGAGTCGTTGCAAGCCAGTGCTGTATAGTCTAGTAAAAATAGAAGAAGTAGCGAACTTTCCAGTAAATTCTAGCGCCATAATATTACGAATCTGGAAAGTACTAGAACGACTGGCTCCATAGGTGGCGCAACCAGTCTAAAAATAGAATCGGCATCACAGAATGTAACAATGTACAGCAAAATTAAAGCTCAAAAATTAAATTTCTATAAAGTAATGATGAGGCTGAATAAAAGACGGAATAGTTCAATTAAATAAAAATCAACTATTTTAAGTTATTCTGAAACTTGAAATAAGTTTTTCCAAAAAAAAAAAACACGCAGTTTAATTTTTTTTTTAAAGAAGAAGAATCCGAAACCGGAACTTAAACAAAAAACTGGTTGAAAGAAAACTTGCGCTTTTTAAATAAATGAAAAATAATACCTAGAAATTAAGTTTCTATAAAATAATTAACAAATGAAATGGAGTCAAAGCGCCATATCTATGCAATAATAAAAATCAATTCACTACAGTTTCCTACTCGTTGAAAGGAAACTTCCACTTTTAAATAAAAAAGAAAACAAAGGAAGCAATCAAAAGCCAAAGGCAAAAAAAATTGAAAGACATTTTCGACCGTCGAGAAGCACAACTGACATGCAAAAAAAAAGTTCCTAACGAAAGTAAGAAAAACAAACGACGATCGTAATTGAAAATTAAAGTTCAAAAATAATAAATCAATAGGAAAAATTCCGAATGAATTCACAAATAAAGAAAAGGGAAAAGAAAAACAAATGACAGTCGCAACAATTACGGAAAGGCAGAATCAAAGAGAAAAAAATGTAAGTAATCAAAAACAGAAAAAAAAAATGAGAAACATTGTCGAGAAACGCAAATAGAAAAGAAAAGTTCCTGGAGAAAGTAAAAAGAAAAAACAATTGACAATCGTAATAAAAAAATAAATCTCGAAGAAATAATAAACTTTTAAGAAAACAAAACGGAAAATAAAAATGAATAAAAAAACATTATTGACCATCGAGAAACACAATCGAAGTGAAAAAAAAAAAACATAAAGAATGTAATTAAAAATTTTAAAAAAAGAATTAATAAAAATTACGTATTCAAAGTGAAATTCACAAATGAAAAAAGGAAAAACAAATGACAATCGCAACGTTTACGGAAAAGCGTAAAATAAAAATGGAAACGATAAAAAATGAATGAAAAATATTTTCCAAAAACATCGAGAAATGCAATCGAAATGTCGCTCATTAAATACAACAAAGTCATAACTCAAAAACGAGCAAATTTGAGTTATAATTATAAGTGAAATGTACTTTGTGTTGCCTTTTAACTGCTGGACTGTCATACCAGTAGTTTAAAAACTCGCCACCAGATGCGACAATTTTCGTTAGTAGCCATTTTATTTTATGATAGTAAATCGTAACTTAAATTCCGTTTATTTTTTAATAAAGTTTTTCGAGTTATGACGTTGTTGTATTTAATGAGCGATATGTAGCAGAAATAATTAACAAATTAAATTGTTCAAAGCGCCATCTCTATGCAGTAATAAAAATCAATTTCGTTATTATAGTTTCCTACTCGTTGAAAGAAAACTGCTAGTTTTTAAATAAATAAAACAGAAAACTTCTACTTTTAAATAAATAAGAAATAAAATCCAGAAACTAATTCTATAAAATAATTCTCAAATTAAATGGTTCACAGCGTCATCTCTATGCAGTAATAAAAATCAATTCATTACAGTTTCCTATTCGTTGAAAGAAAACCTCTACTTTTAAATAAATAAAAAATAAAATCCAGAAATTAAGTTTCTGTAAAATGCCTAATTGCTAACTAGAACGGTGCAAAGCGCCATCACTAGGCAAACAAACGAACAAAATTAATTCACTACAACTCCTACTTTTTGAAAATCAGAGGTGAAGTCAAATAAACATTTTTAAATTAACAAAATTACGAAATTAAAAAGCAAATTTTGAAAGTTGTCGACCCAAAAACAAAAAAGAAAAACTGCGAATTAAAGTAATTAAAGCACTTACAGGAAGTAATCCTTCTGCATGTTAACGGAACGATGCACATCGAGGTTCTATAAACGACTATCTATCACGATGTAAGGAAGTAAATCACAAAACAGGTAGCAAATAAATAATTCGATAAGCGATAAAAAGACAATTACGTCGTCGTCGGGATGAAAATCAAAAAGGGAAATGACGTACACTCGTGCCCACAATTTTACGATCCATTTGACATTTCTTTTACATTCACTCGCACTCATATGTCTTAAGAAGTTTTTGACAAAGCGAGGCGCCATGAAAATGATGGCCAGTGTTGCCAGATGTGGCGTTTTCATTCCGAAAATTCAGATCTAAATTTTTTTGACAACTAAATGGATACAATGCGATTGGATAAAAAAGTTAGTCAGAGTTGGTCATGAATCATAAAATTCGTACGTGTCATCTTAAAATCGTTTAACAATATCAAAGTGACGTACAATGGCATGCAGTCAAATAAAGTCGGATCATTTTCCAGGAATGGAGTTCAACTTGAAAATGGTGAATGGCAACGTTCCTAGGTTTGGCCCTATTATGGAAGAGTTCGAGCTGAAGCAGCCTGTCATTCGTAGACTGACAGGTCTAACTAACTAAGAACTAACAAATGACATGCGTTTTCTGTTCCTGGCCAACTTTAATTAATTTTTTATTTGACCGCATTGTATTAGGAATGTCAGATGAGGAAGTGCCTAAGAAACAGGCGCCTTCAGGCGTGACTTTAAAAGTCAAATCTGGCAACACCGTCACCAACTAGAAGATTCTGTGCACAGCAGGTGGTGAAGGGGGAGGGGGCAGCATGAATGTCATTTAAATATTTACTTTTCTGCATTGTAGAAATGACCGGTTTCTTTTACAAAAATTGAACGATGGGATGTCAAACTGACAAGCTGTCAAATGTGCCAACTCAGACTTTGTTTTCCAAGGCCTACTCTTATCAAACAAGTTTTACGTTATTAATTTGGGGATCCCTAAAAAAAAAAAAAACTAACGAAAAATGCAATTATGTACTAAATGTACCTCGAAAATTAAAAAGATATCAATCTTATCTAATTTACAGTATTCTATTGATTGCTAAAAAAAAAACAAAAAAAGGTTTACTCGTGGAAACACTTCAGATAAAAACAACTTTCCTGCATTAGCAACACGAAACTCAGCAAACACCGAAAGCACAAACCGAGTGGTTGCGGAAAAAAAATATTTTACACACACGCACTCATACGTACCGCATTTTTTTTTTGGCCAAATTCAGCTCGCAATATACCAAACACTCCTTCTATCATCAAAGCAGGTTGTTGTTGTCATCGAAACGCGACGTGATTCGATCAAATCGGCCACAAGCGAACAACGAAAAAAATAAATCGCTCCGATTTACGACGATTGCAACTCATCATGGTGGTGGCGTCGTTTGTATCAACCGAAACGTGGATGGCCCCATTGCATCGACGATCAATTAGCGAGATTCGAGCGCGCGATAAAATAAATTCGACGAAGGCACTCGTCGGCTCTTGATTGCCCGTAGATAAAAACTGGTGATGACGAGCCACTCGGCACTCGCTGCGGACATGACGCGCGATTTTTTTTTATAGGAGCGTGTTAAGAAGTTGACCTGACCTTCCGCAAACATGAATAAAACAGGGCCGGATTGGGCAACGCAAGTTCTATTACTGAATGCTGAATGTCAATAAATAATCGGCGGTTAAAAAATATAAGAAAATAAATAAACTTTAAATGTTATCAGTATCAGATTAAGGCCAGGCGCACACGAGCGATTTCTCAAGAAAATAATTGCATGATGATAAATATTCAAAATGATATTCACAAATGAAGGAACGCAGAAAGGAAAACAAATGTAATAAAATAAATTAACCATAGTCGCGACATCGCACGACTAGGTTTTGACGTTTAACTATGCAAGAGAATAGCAAATTCGCAGCGATGCTACTGCTGCCTCATAAGCTATGAAGCACAGGATAGCCAATCTGGACAATTATCATAGAAAATTTGCAAATTTTGGGTGCAAGTTGGCTGGAGTGCAAGGGGGCCAAGACCAAGTCGTATGATGATATCGCGACTCAGTCGTATGTTTGCAATTACACGCGAATGTCATGTTAGTCGTCGGAATTGCTCTTCTACTGACGAGGCTCCAATTGGGGGTCGAAATAGCCACAGAAAGGATGCTCAGGGGTCCCATCACAATCCACCCGATTTACAGTCAAAATTTTGCCAGAACTTTAAATGTTGTCAAATTAAGGCTAGGCGCACACTAGCGATTAAAAAAAAAATTATAATTATTACTTTATAAGAAAGGTTCAAAATGAAATTCGCAAGTAAGGAAAAGAAAAAAGAAAAACAAAGGGCAATCGTTACATTTACGGAAGGACGGAAACAAAGAAAAAAACAATGGAAATAATCAAAAACCAAAAACAAAAAAGAACGAAAGATATTTTCGACAGTCGAGAATCACAACTGAAATGCGGAAAAAAAGTTCCTAAAGAAAGCAAGAAAAACAATCGACGATCGTCATTAAAAAAAAATTAAAGCTCAAAAAATAATTAATCGATAAGAAAAGTAAGTTAGTAAAACAAATGACGATCATAATAAAAAAAAAATAAGATAAAAACAAACGAATAATTTAATTAAAAAAAAAAATTTAATAATGAACGTTCAAAATGAAATTCACAAATAAATAAAAGGGAAAAGGAAAACAAATGACAATCGCAACGTTTACGGAAAGTCACAAACAAAGAAAACAAATTGGAAACAACGAGAACGAAAAAAGAACGAAAACCATCAATCACAATCGAAATGGAAACCAAAAAATTCCCAAAGAAAGTAAGCAAAACAATTGACGATCGTAATTAAAAATTAAAGCCCAAAAAACAATTAATTAATAGGAAAAGTTCTAAACGAGATTCGCAAACAAATGACAATCGGCAACAATTACGGAAAGAGAGAGACACAAAGAAAACGATGGAAACAATCAAAAACGGAAAAGAATGAGAAACAGTTTTGACCGTCGCGAAACAAAATCGAAATGGAAAAGAAAAGTTCCTAAATAAAAGAAAATTAAATAAACAATTGACGATCGTAATAAAAAATTTAATCAAAAAAAAAAATCAATAATAAACATTTAACATGAAATTCATAAAAAGTGGAAAAAAAAGGAAAACAAGTGCCAACCGCAACATTTAAGAACAAAAACAATCGACGATCGTAATTAAAAATTAAAGTTCAAAAATAACAATTAAATTAACAAGAAAAATTCTAAATGAGGTTTACAAATAAATAAAAGGGAAAGGAAAAACAAATAACGATCGCAACGTTTACGAAAAAAGACAGAAACAAAGAAGAAAAAAAAAACTGGAAATAATCAAAAATAAAAAAGAATGAGAAACGCTTTAGACCGTTGAGAAATACAATCGAAATGAAAACGAAAAGTTCCTAAAGTAAAAAAAAAAACAATTGACGATCGTAATAAAAAATTAAATCTCAAAAAAATAACAAAAGGAGATATTTAACATATTCACAAAAAGAGAAAAAAGGAAAACAAACGACAATCGTAACATTTATGCAAAGAAAACGAAAAAAGTTATTGATTGTTTAATTTTTGAAAAGTATCAAAACAATTGAAATGAAACAAAAAAAATTAATTAATTAATTTTTGACGATCGAAAAACCTAATCTCCAAAATTCATAAATAAAGAAAAGAAAAAGAAAAACAAATGACATCGCAACATTTTTTACTATCGAGAAATAAAATCGAAGTGGAAAAAAATCACATAGAAAATAAGAAAAACAATTGACAATCGTAATAAAAAAATCAAAGCTTAAAAGAATAATCAATAAAAAAAAACATGTAAAATGAAATTCACAAATAAAAGAAAGGAAAATTACAAACAATTGACGATCGCAACATTTACGGAAAAACGGAATTAAAGAAAACAAAAGTAAAAACATTTTTGACCATGGAGAAAGACAATCGAAACGAAAAAAAAAAAGAAACCTGATGAATGTTGTTAAAAATTAAAAAAAAACAATTAATAAAAATTATGTATTCAAAATGAAATTCGCCTATTAAGAAAAGAAAAACAAACGACAATCGCAACGTTTACGGAAAAATAGAAATAGAATAAATAAATAGAAATTTCTGAGGTAAGTAAGAAAAACAAATGACAATCATAATAAAAAAATAATAAAACTAATTGTAGATTTGAAATTAAAATAAAAAATTAATAAACATTCAAAACGAAATTCACAAATAAAAAAAAAGGGAAAAAGAAAAACAAATGACAATCGCAACATTTACGGAAAGTCACAAACAAAGAAAACAAATTGGAAACGACAAGAACAAAAAAAGAACGAAAAACATTTTCACAATCGAAATGGAAACAAAAAATTCCTAAAGAAAGTAAGCAGAACAATTGACGATCGTAATTAATCGTGATTAATTAAAATAATTAATTAACAATAAAAATTCCAAATGAGATTTACAAATAAAGAAAAGGGAAAGGAAAAACAAATGTCGATCGCATCATTTACGGAAAGAAACAAAGAAAAAAAAATGGAAATAATCAAAAGAAAAAGAAAAGTACATAGAGAAAGTAAAAAAAAAACAATTGACGATCGTAATAAAAAATTAAGTCTCAAAAAAATAATTAATAATAAGCACTTAACATGAAATCCGCAAAAAGAGAAAAAAAGAAAAACGAATGACAATCGCAACAATTACGCAAAGACGAAAATAATGAAAACAAAATGGAAAACAAAAATGATTGAAAAACATTTTTCACCATCGAGAAACAATCGAAGTGGAAAAAAAATCTTAAAAAATGTACATCATTAATTAAAAATGAAATCTCAAAGAAATAATTATAATAAAAAAATTTCAAAGTGAAGTTCCAGATAAAGAAAAGAAAATCAAGAATTGGAAAATCAGTAAAAACTCCTGAAGTAAGTGAGTAGAACAAAGGACGATCATAATAAAAAAATTAAATTAAAACAAAACGAATAATTTATTACATATTTAAAATTTCTTCAAAACAATAATTAATAATGGACGTTCAAAACGAAATTCGCCAATAAAGAAAAGGACAAATGTAAACAAATGAAAATCGCAACATATACGGAAAGTCACAAACAAAGAAAACAAATTGGAAACAACAAGAACAAAAAAAAATGAGAAACGTTTTTCACTTTCGAGAAATACAATTGAATAATAAAAATCAAAAATTTCTATAGAAAGTAAAAAAAACAATTGACGATCGTAATTAAAAATTAACGCTCAAAAATTAATTTATAATAAACGTTCAAAATGAAATTCACAAATAAAGAAAAGGAAAAAGAAAAACAAATGATAATCGTCACATTTACGGAAAGACAGAAACAAAGAAAAAAAATGGAAACAATCAAAAACAAAAAAAAAAGAATGAGGAACATTTTTGACCATCAAAGAAAGTCAGAAGAACAATTGATGATCGTAATTAGAAATTAAGAATTAAGAAATTAAGAAAGGAATTAATAATAAACATTCAAAACATAATTCGAAATGAAATTCATAGGAGAGAAAAATGAGAAAGGAAAACAAATCACAAGCAATATTTGATTTTTAATTGCGATCGTCAGTTTAGTTTTTTCGTGAATTTCGAATTGTCAAAGTTTCGAAATGTTTACTATTTTATTTATTTATTTATTTATGTTTTTCAAAGCAGTTTGCGTTTCTTTTTTTTTCCTATGATCGCCATTTGTTTTTGTTTCTTGTTTTTTTTTCCGAAATATTTTCTTTCATTGTCCAAAATATTTTTTTGTTTTTGTTTGTTTACAGAAATTAAAAGAAAAAACAAAAATTGAATGAATTGTCGAAGTTTCGAAATGTTTACTATTTCATTTATTTATTTATTTCAAAGCAGTTTGCGTTTCTTTTTTTTTTTTCTATGATCGCCATTTGTTTTTGTTTCTTATGATCGTCATTTGTTTTTGTTCCTTTTTTCTTTCTTTCTTTGTTTTTTTTTTCCAATTCCAAAACATTTTCTTTCATTGTCCAAAGTATTTTTTGTTTTTGTTTGTTTTTTTTTTTAATTTAAAAAAATTTACTTCGATTTTCCGTAAATGTTACGGCTGTCGATTGTTTCTCTTCTTTTCGGAAATATGTTTTTTTTGTTCTAATTTGTTTACAGAAATTTACAGGAAAAAAAAACGGAAATTTACGTACAGTTGTCTGCGTTTCTTTTCTCTTTTATAATTGTTACGATCGTCACTTGTTTTGTTTCCTCATTGTCTTTTTTTCTTGTTTAATTACGCAAATTCTATAAAGAGAAATTTACTGTAATTTTCAGTTTCCTTTTTCTTTTCGTGCCTACACATTGCGATCGTCATTTGTTTCCATTTCTTTTTTTTTCTTTTGAAAAGTTCGGTTTGTTTTCCTTTTTCCATTGCATCTTTTTCAATTTCAGGAGCGTTCTTTTCTTGTTTTTGTTTGTTTTCTAATTTTTTATTATGAATTTTCTGCAATTCTTTGTCGGCCGTCAATTGTTTGTTCGTTTTTTTTTAATAGAAATAAAAAAAAGACAAATTTACGTTTAATTTTCTGCGTTTTTCTTTTGTGATCGTTACACGTTTATCACTTTTTTCTTTTCTCTTTTTTCTTTGGATAATTTTTTTTGCTTGTTTAGTTACTGAAATTTACTTTTTGTGTTTAACAATTGCTAAAACAACATCCTGTACAGGATATTGAAGAAAAATCGTTAAAGTAATTTAGATTCGCCATCTTAATAATCACCTGGACCTCATTGATTGGAGTTTCATAGATATATATCTGTTTGTCTTTCCTGTTTTATAAATTCGGAAGGAATAGTGACTATTTGATGTATGTAATCTGAGAGGTGATTGTAGACAACTTCAGTATTGGAGAAAACCAAATCATATGTAAGATGAAAGAAAACCAGAGTATTACCAAATAACTGAAGTTTGGTGTCACCCTGTATATGTGTCGACAAATAAATATATTCAAAAATATAAAAATTGCTTACTCAAAAAGCTTGTAAGCTTGCATTTCTTTTTAAGATGCTGTAGACATACAGGTGTCCGTTCATTAGTGATTCCCTTTTTTTTACGAAAACTAAAATTTGGGAAAAACAAAAGAAATTCTTATCATAAGCGCAATATAATCGCTGTTAAGTTCGATTAACTTTTTTAGCGAAACTCATCACGACTCGGCAATTTTTGCGCCCTAATTAACAATCAATGCGTTTGAAATGAGCGAAACGCGTCAAGGGCGACCTGTGTTGACGCAAGTCGGGCGCTTCCCGACCGAAAAATAGAATACACACACTTGATTTGTATGAAAATAAAGAGCGGCGCGTTTATCTAATCTAAATTTATTTGAAAATTGTCCAGACGTGAGTGGAGCCTGTTCCACGATTTCGCTGCTGCTGCTGCTGCTGTTGCTGCTGCTGCTGCTCCAGATTAGATAAGTGATAGATAGATAGATGAGACATAATGAATTCGCAAAAATTATAACAGTTTCTAGAATTATTGTTTTAATTACAAAATAATTTCATTGTTGAGTGTTTTATTATCATCACAATTTTGTTTTTCAATTCAATGCAAATATGATTTAAGCGTTTTGAATTTTGTGCTGAAAGAAGATGGTTCAAATTAACTCACACAGATGGTGTTGTACAAACTCTCTACATTTTTGCTTTATTTTGACTTTTGCGTTAGTAATTAGGAAATTAGGATTACAATTTTTAATATTAAGAACCAAAAGCGATTTACTTACATGACCATTGCTGATGTCTTCATTATGCGTCCACATGGTCCAAATTGTTGGATGGGCGATGGGGCGTTCAGTGATCTTGTTCTCCTGGAACAAACACGTTACACTTTAACAAAACACGGCAGCTAAATGAAGAGCAAAATAAACAATGAAATTAAAAAAAAAATTATTTAAATCACGCGCCCTAATACCTTCTACTCGTGCACTTACAATCACATTTCATTCATCATTTCTTTACAACTCCACAATGTTCTATATTTCGAACAAAATGGAAGAGAACAAGTTGTTCTGTTTGCAGTGTCGGTTAGGCAAATGAAAAACAAAAGCCAGACCTTGTCACCTTTATCACTTTGATGTTTTGTGCACTACATGTTTGTAACAAACACCGGATTTCCGGTTTCGTTGGAAATTTCCAGGTTTTCAATATCAAATTATTCAAATTTTTCCAAGCGAAGTACGTAATTTTTAACGAGTACAAGTAATCAATTAATTAAATAAATAAATAACAAACAAAAAATCGCCGGCCAATGTAAATATAAACAGCGCCACCTTAGGTCCAGAATTATTATTAAACAAACAATGCGACGCAATTCTTTTTATTTAAATTGACTTTGCCATCATTAACTCATTCATAATAATAATTTATAAAAAAATAACAGAATTAAAAAAAGTATTGAGTACCGCGTCTAATGTAAACGTAAAGCAGCGCCACCTTGGAACAGAATTACAATTAAAAAATTCTGCCAGTTTGCGAAAACTTTAAGAGCCACGTCAATTCGTTAAGTAATTAAGTCTGACAACGCTGGCAACAATATGCTTGGTTTTCTATTCTATTCATTCCGGGCAAAGAAAAACGACGCAACGAGTATCGCCATCTCTTGGCAATGAGCGCAAATACTATTTAAAATGACACAGAAAGCAATTGTTAGTCATTTATTTATCGTTTCACATTCACATCGGCGATTGTCAAACTTTGAATTTAGTCTAGTCTAGAAATACAAAACTTTCTTGTAAATTAATGTAAATTAAAAGAAAAAAAAGTAAAACTTGGTTGAATTTTAAACAAATTGGAGAATCATCTTGATTCGTTGAATAATAATTAGGTCTAACAACACAGTTTTATTTTTTTTTTAATTTTTTTATTTTTTAGGCTTTTTATTTTTCCGTTAATTCCGATGAAAATTTGAAACGATAGCGGCGCCATCTCTTGGCATGAGCAACAAAAAAACCAATCGTAATTTATCAGTTTGTTACTTCACACCGGCGATTGTCAATCTTTTTTGGTTATGGACTCTACATATGCAAAAACTTCTGAGTTGAAAAAAAAAGGCTGCAAAATCTAACCTGACAACGAAAAATAAAAGAAGAATGACTGTTATTATTGAGCGGATTGTTTGGAAACAACAAAAAATTATTATTGAGCGGATTGTTTGGCAACAAAAAAAAAACAAAAGAAGAAAACGATGATAATTCTAAAAAAAAATCTAACCTGACAACGAAAAACAAAAGAAGATTGACGGTTATTATTGGGCGTATTGTTCGGAAACCAAGGGCGACAAAAAAAAAACAAAAGAAGAAAACGATGACAATTCGATAAAGGAGAACTGAAACAAACGACGTAGATGTACGAAGACTGAGGTAAACAAAGTACAAAAATCTCTTCTGAATTGAAAGAAATAGCTTAAAAATCGTATTTATTCAAAAAATAATTTAACCTGGCAGCGAAAAACAAAAGAATATCGATGAAAACACTGTCAACAATACTTTCGTTTTCTATTTATTCCGGGCAAATAAAAAAGTCGAAGTCGCCATCTATTGGCAACGAGCGAAAATATTATCTAAAAAGCAACAAAAAAACCAGTCGTAATTTATTAGTTTGCTGGTTTACACCGGCGATTGTCAAACTTTTTTGTTTGTGGACTCTACAAATGCAAAAATTTCTGAGTTGAAAAAAAAAGACGCAAAATCTAACCTGACAACGAAAAACAAAAGAAGATTGACGGTTATTATTGGGCGGATTGTTCGGAAACCAAGGGCGACAAAAAAAAACAAAACAGAACAGAACAGAAACAAGCGACGTAGATGTGCGAAGAATGAAGTACACAAAATACAAAAATCTCTTCTGAATTGAAAGAAATATCTTAAAAATCGTATCTATTCAAAAAATAATTTAACCTGGCAGCGAAAAACAAAAGAATATCGATGAAAACCTGTCAACAATACTTTCGTTTTCTATTCATTCCGGGCAAATAAAAAAGAACGTCGAAGTCGCCATCTATTGGCAACGAGCGAAAATATTTTTTAAAAGGCAACAAAAAAAACTAGTCGTAATTTATTAGTTTGTTAGTTTACACCGGCGATTGTCAAACTTTTTTGTTTGTAGACTCTACAAATGCAAAATTTTCTGAGTTGAAAAAAAAAGACGCAAACTCTAACCTGACAACGAAAAACAAAAGAAGAAGATTGACGGTTATTATTGGGCGGATTGTTCGGAAACCAAGGGCGACAAAAAAAACAAAAGAAAACCATGATAATTCGACAAAGAGAGAGCTGAAACAAACCAAACAACGTGGATTACGCAGAATAAGGTTAACAAAAAAAGTCAAAAGAAGATTAAATGCAAGTCTTTCTAAATTAAAAAAAAAACTGTAAATCGTATTTATTCATAAAATAATTTAATCTGGCGACGAAAAACAAAACAAGGTTAATAAATCTTTTGTTTTCTATTCATTCCGGGCAAAAAAGAAAGACGCGACGGACGTCGCCATCTCTAGACAACGAGCGAAAATATTTTAAAAGCAAGAAAGTTGTTATTTATTTGTTTATTAGTTTACATCAGCGATTGTCAAACTTTTCAGTTTACGGGTACAACAAATGCAAGTGCAAAATCGTATTTATTCGTTAAATAATTTAACCTGTTAACGAAAAACTAAAGAAGATCGATCATTAAGCGAATTGTTCGAAAATCAAGGTCGACCAAAAACAAAAAAATATCCAATTCTGCATTTCATTGTCGTTTGCTTGAGTTCTCTTTTATTTCTCATTATTTGTCAGTTGTGTATTGTTTATTTCATTTAAAAAAATCACATATTAAATTAAAATCATTATCGCCATCTAGTGTCAATAATTATTACTATAAATCCACACTTACAGGTTTTTAGCCAAACAATAAGAAAAAGTAACTAGCTCTCTTGTGCGGCATTAAAATATTACTGCAAGCGCCATCTCGTAACAATGATATACACTACACAACTAGTCCATTAATTGAACACATAAAATAGAGAAATAATAAAATTGTAAAAATAACTAACGCACGTGTATCATAGAGGAATTATTTTTTTTTTATTAAAGCACAAAAGGAAACCTACTGCGAGCGCCATCTCGTGGTTGTAATCTAAACTACAAAAGTAGTGTATAAAACAAAAGAACAATGAAATTTTAAGAACAACTAATAATCTCTCTACATAATACAGGATGATGAATATTTAATCTGTTTTTATTAGGAAAAAGCAAAAGAAAATCTTTGCGTCACGATAATTTCTGTATTACGCCAAAAAGAAAACAAAAGAAGAAAACCTTGATAATTCGATAAATAAGACAAAAGAAGATCCACGTTTCTGCAACTGAGTGTAAGGAAATCAAATCGCCAACAGACAACAAAAGAAAAACTGTGTGCAGTGACCAATCGTAACATGTGAAATTAATACAACGAAAGGAAACAAAAAAAAAACCAAAATTTTGATTTTCAGTTGCATCAGTATAGATTGAGAATCGATGACCTTCTTTTGTTTTCGGCTCGACCAATTCATTTACGCATTTCATTGGCGCTTGCTCTTTTGTTTTCTCTTGTACTGTGTGTGTACTTGAGAATCTTTTGACTTTCAGTTGCTCCTAGTAGATTGAGAATTGACGACCTTCTTTTGTTTTTGTTTCAATTTTTCTCAATCAATTAATTTTTAGCTTTTCAGGGAAACTCTATTTTATCTTTGTGGAAATTTTATTTTTAAGAAACTGTAATTGCCATTAATTGTTACTTGTGCACTTTTCATTTTCTAAAAAAATATCTTCAATTTGCGGGCAAGCTACTTTCGCAATTTAATTTCTCTTATATAGATATTAAATTAAAAAAAATTAAAATTATTATCGCCATTTAGTGTGAATAACCGATACTATAATTCCACACGTAACGTCTTCTCAGTCAAACAATAAGGGAAAATGACTAACTTTCTTGTGCTGTTATCAGCACGTTCTATTTCCTATCAATTCTGCGGCATTAAAATATTACTGCGAGCGCCATCTCGTGACGATGATATACATTACATAACTAGCCCATTCATTGAACACACAAAAAAGAGAAATAATAAAATTGTAAAAATAACTAACGGATGTGTATCATATAGGATTTGTAATTTTTAAAAATAATTTTCTCATTATTAAAGAACCAAAGGAAATCAACTGCGAGCGTCATCTCATGGTTGTAATTTACACTATAAAAATACCCCATTCATATATGGATGTATAAAACAGAAGAATAATAAAATTTTAAGAACAACTAATCATGTCTACATAATACAGGATGACGAATATTTCATCTTTTTTTTTATTATATTAGGAAAAACCAAAAGAAAATATTTGCGTCACGGTCAAATTATGTACTACGAGCGCCATCTCTTAGCAATAATTTACACTACAAAATTACATAAAACAGAAAATTTTTAAAAAATATAAAAACAACTAATGTCTGCATCATACGGGGTGACGCAAATTTTTTATTTATTTTTTAATAATTATGTAATTATTGGAGAAAACCAAAAGGAAACATTAAAGAAACGTGGCTTTGGACGTTTCTAACTGTAATCTGATGTACCACGCCACTGGTTCTTAATATGAGACTTTATTATTCTACCTACGGACATTCCAGCCGTCACAGTTTTCTAATAACAATAATAATTACGTCAAATTCCATATCAAAACAACTAGTATACCTCATATTCTCCTCGTCCATGCTAACACAGCGACCATAACTTCTGCTCATACTTTTACTTTTGCATTAAAAAAAAAACCGAACCGCGAATACACCTGAATTATTAATAGCTCGGAAGGAACTGAGGCGGATGAATTTCTGCTTGTATTAAATACGTAATAAAGGAGTGCCCTGTAAACAATTCTCACCGAACGCAAACACCTCGCGCCGGTTAATTGGTGAAACTTTCTTACTGCGACTTACCAACCATCCCGATTAAATTTCGAAAAAAAGGACGACACATTAGGTTATCTAATCTATATAGGCGAATATGTATTTGGAATGCAATTAATAATTCAGTTATAAATAAATCGTTTGTTTATTTTAACAACCAGGCGGTTGTCAAACTTGCCGAATTATAAAAAGCTCATTCATTACCATTCCTTTTTCTATTTCCGTTATTTAATGGCTAAATGTATTATGAAAATCGTTTGGGTTTTGTAAATTAATTGAAAAACTCAAAATTTAATTTTGTTAGGTTGGCGACAGTGTGTTTACATCTTAAATTCAAAACATAACCTCCAATTGACATTTGCTTGAATTGAAACAATGTCGCCAACTGTCACATAACGAAAGAGATTTATCCTGTATGCATTTAATTACAAAAGTTTAAGTTTTCTTTTACATCTATAAACCAAAAAAAAATTTTTTTTTTAGTACAGGGTGGGCCAATTTCGACACTTTTAATAGGAAACTCCTATTTTTAGACGAGTTAGACAAAAACTGACAACGACTGGAAGGTGATTTTTGTGACTTAGCGACATACGAAAATTAAATTACATTGAATTAAAATTGAAAACTTTTTTGTGGGCACTGGTATATGTATATGTATCTGGATTTTTTTTTCATTTTTTAAGGACAAATGTCTGAAAACTTCTTTTATCGTATAAAAGAGTGCAAATAAGGACGTTTTAAAAAATCGGAAACATTTTTGTAGGCACTGGTTTTCAGAACAATTTCACATCATTAAAAAAAATTTTTTTTAGTATCAAAATGAAAATCAATGACAAACCAACAAAATAATTTTTTTTAGGAATCTGTTCAAGAAAAGAATCTCGTTCACTGAAACAAACAAGAAAATAGAAAATCACATAAATGAAATTACGTTGTTTAGTTTTTCTTCTCCGTTAGGTACGCTTTTGTTTTTAGAAAAGAATTGTTAAAAACAAAAGATGCCATTTTCAATTAATGTCATTTATGACAAAGACGAAAAACAAAATAATAAAGGAATCATCGAGAAAATCAAAAACAAAAGATGACAATCAAAACGAAAAAAGGAACGAAGTAAATTCGGAGACGAAACAATAAATTTCGGAAACAAAAGACGATTGCCACAGAGAAAAACAAAAACAAAAGGCGATCGAAACGAAAGAAAGGAACGTAAGAAAACGTGATCACCACCGAGAGAAGCGAAAACAAAAGGTGAAACGAAAAAAGAACGTAAAATCGGAGTAAATTCGGAGACAAAACAATAAATTTCAGAAACAAAAGACGATCGCCACAGAGAAAAACAAAAACAAAAGGCGATCAAAAGAAAGAAAGGAACGTAAGAAAACATGGTCATCACCGAGAAAATCAAAAACAAAAGATGACAATCAAAACGGAGACGAAACAATAAATTTCAGAAACAAAGACGACCGCCGCACAGAGAAAAACAAAAACAAAAGGCGATCAAAACGAAAGAAAGGAACGTAAGAAAAGGTGATCACCACCGAAAGAAACGAAAACAAAAGACGACGATCAAAACGAAAGAAAGGAACGTAAGAAAAGGTGATCACCACCGAAAGAAACGAAAACAAAAGACGACGATCAAAACGAAAAGAGGAACGTAAAATCGAAGTAAATTCGGAAACGAAACAATAAATTTCGGAAACAAAAGACGATCGCCACAGAGAAAAACAAAAACAAAAGGCGATCAAAAGGAAAGAAAGGAACGTAAGAAAAGGAGACGAAACAATAAATTTCATAAACAAAAGACGATCGGACGATATTGATACAGAGAAAAACAAAAACAAAAGGCGATCAAAAGGAAAGAAAGGAACGTAAGAAAACATGGTCATCACCGGGAAAATCAAAAACAAAAGATGACAATCAAAACGAAAAAAGGAACGAAGTAAATTCGGAGACGAAACAAAAAATTTCAGAAACAAAAGATTGGCGGAAACGTGGTCGTTGTGAAACGGTTCGATTAATGGCGTATGCTAGCCGTTTTCGTCCGCCATCTTGGAGTTGGTTACCCGAATAAAAGAGGTTACCACTTTAACGTCATCGAAGTGGTAACTGAGAGTGACTCCCCTCCTGATGTTCGCTTTTCATTGAAACTGAGCAACATCTGTCAGGTGTTTGACGTGACACTTTGAGGATTCGTAACCTCGACGAACACAAGACTTAGACGTTCGCTTTTGAGATACGAGAAGGTCAGATGATTAATTTTATATATTTATTTTGTGCACTCGTTAGGTCGTTCTGTATAGCCGTCTTTGAAACGGTGCTGAGACGAAATTATACAGCATTATTGTCTGTTTTTATTAAAGTTTAGTTACAGTGTAATCGGATCCGTAGTTGCTTTTAGTTTAACTTCATTTGCGACACGTTACTTGGGCATTTCTTGCCTGTCCGATATACTGTACGTTTTGTTTAACATGTCAACGTTGCATATAAATAAAAACTAGGGAGCATTACTGGTGTTTTACTTTATTTTAAAATTCTACCCCTTTGCTTCGGGGTTGCGCAAGACCTCGACCTTTCTCCAAGACTTATCCGGCGATGATTGGAGAACTTAATTTGCCCTACCATCAGATTTGCTGACAACTAGGACAAGTTGGTAGCAACTTTTATTAGAGCATTCATTTTTTATGAACTGAGCGCAATTAAAATACGATAATTAACGAGCGCCATCTCGTCGCAATAAACGGAAATGTATTTTTTGTTTTGTGGAGTTTAGAAACACAAAAATTCCTGTGTCTCGTTAATTTGATTTGGCAACATTGTTAAACAATGCATTTATTTTTTTAAATTTTGCTCAATTACAACAACGAACGCCATCTCGTGACAATAGTCATAAATACAAATTTGAAATACAACCGGACTGGAATTTTGAATTGGAGGGAATATTAAATTAATTTAAAAAATTTAGGGTTGCAATATTCAAGCTTACAAAAAAAAAAACAAAACAAAAAGTTTCCGGTACCGGGAATCGAACCCGAGCCTCCTGGGTGAAAGCCAGGTATCCTAGCCACTAGACCATACCGGATACATTCAAACATCCCAATGTACACTAACTTAACTCAAACGCTTTCAATAATAATATGTGTAATTAATTATTGTGATTGAAGTGTAATTTGTATTTTCTTTTTCGGAAAACAAGGTCGTTTTGTTGGAAGAACATGCCTACATTTAATGTTCAAACTTACGGCCAAGTGCCTGACCTTCGTCTTCTCCTGAAGTTCTCGTCCTGCATTTCGTAACGATCGGCTTCGCAGAATTCACTGCCGGGAACCTTATCGCGGACACCGTTTTTCGCACACCTACTTTCACGCAAACACTCTAACCTAAATTCTAGACGATCTGCCATCCTGCATTTGCGTAACACGGACAAATCAACGTCCGAACCGTTCCACTGACGACACTCCATCGCACTAAATCCTTTAAGAAATCGCGCGCATTGCTGCAATTTGCTTCATAATCGCAAAGGTTAGGTTATGAGCGATGTTGTTGTCAACGTTGCCATTGCCACCAGCCAACTGATTGCGTGAACGCGGCGTGAAGCGTTAACGTCAGCGATCTCCACTCCTTCATTTGTTATTATCATTGCCAAGCATGATGTTTACGGTTGACTTTTAATTGACTGATTCATTTTCATAAAAGAAAACAAATTCATTTCGCTTCCAAAATATATCAAAACCGATTAATTAATTAATTAATCGGCGGTTTGTTGGAAAGGCATTTGTTTTGAATTGTTCGAAAGTCGTTTGTTTGGATTGTTTGAATGACTTTTATAAAATAAAAAACAAAACAAAAACGCATATACCGGATGTCCCCGAATTACTTTTGGAGATTCAGTTGCCTGTAATTACAAAAAAAAGAAAATTAAAAAAAAAAAGTGCGATGGCCGGGAATCGAACCCGGATCAACTGCTTGGAAGGCAACTATGCTCACCATTACACCACCATCGCTCATGTACGTTGACTTCTCTCGATTACATAACCTATTTCTGAATTTTGAATTTCATACTTCATAAAATAAAATTAATTTTTTTATGCGAATCTATCAGTTTAATTAATTAATTTCTGCTCGTACAGATTGATTGGGACATAAATGTTATTATATACAGTGTGGTTATAAAATCCCGCGCCAAGCTCATAATTTGTTTTTTTTGCAAAACCCTGAAACAAGCCGATTTTTAATTTTAAAAAGACACATTTCAGTGCAAATACCTTTTCTCGATAGGCATTTGTTTTTCCACTGTGACGTCATCTCTCATCTTTTCTTTTTATTAGCACCACAGCTCTGGAATTGTGTACGAATTTATGATACGCTGCGAACAATAGCTTCGTGGGGAATAGTTTGAATAGTTTCGTTAATTTTTGTTTTCAAAATCAGGATTACCATTAAAATGAAATAAGATAAAAGTGGATTTTAGAACTGTGTTGTCATTTTTTTTTTTTTTCGAAAAACTTGTTGCACGAGATACTAACAAGAAGGGCAATCTGCGGGAGTGATGAAGGGATTAATGGCCCTAGCAGGCGACGCCCCTGAACTACATAAAAACAAAAAAACAAGAAGGGCAATCAAAATCTGCAAGAAAAGTTAAGGTCGTTATTTAAAAAAAAATATGATGACGTCACAGCGGAAAAACAAATGCCGATCGAGAAATATTATGCATTCAAATTAAAAATTTTGCAAAAAAGAAAGTATTAAATAAGCAAATTCTGAGCTCGGTGCGGGACTTTATTACCACTCTATACAGGGTGACTGACAAATTGAAACCATTGATTGCGACATAAATGTTATTTTCTACAGTATGGTTATAAAATCCCGCACCAAGCTCGAAATATGTTTTCTTTTTTGCAAAACCCCGAAACAAAGCGATTTTTAATTCTAAAAAGGTACATTTCAGTGCAAGTACCTTTTCTCGATAGGCATTTGTTTTCTTGTTGTGACATCGTCTCTCATCTCTTTCTTTAATGGCAACCATAGCTCTGGAATTGTTTACGAATTTATGATACGCTGCGAACAATTGCTTCGTGGGGAACAGTTTGAATAGTTTCGTTAATTTTTTCAAATAGTTTTCAAAATCAGAATTACCATTAAAATGAAATAAAATAAAATTGGATTTTAGAACTGTGTTGTAATTTCTTTTTTCAATAGTCAATAGTCAATCAAGGAATTAATTATTCAATTGTTCTGTCTGAACCAATTAACGATCGACGTGGCTTTTAGGTATTTCTGGTAAATTGAAGTTAGAAAAAAAGTCAATGAAGCAATTGAAAACAATCGAATGATTGGAAACAATTGATTACGATTCAGTTGTCTCAATTTTTAAGTACTTCCGAAGGAGGGTACTTGGGCTCGAAAACAATTGACAAATGACGACGTATAAATTCAAACGACTGACAATCGACAATTATTTGTTTACTTAAAAAAAATTCAACCTGTTTTAAGATAGATCAAAAGAGGCAAAACAATAGAGTATTGAAGAATATAAAATAAAATATCTTGCGAGTTGAAAGCCAATCAAATAATTGAGTACGGTTATTCAATTGTTTTGACAGGAAATAATCGACGATCAACATGGTTGTGGAATCGATGTTAAAACAGTCAATCGAACATTTGAGAATACTTGAATAAATCATAAACAAGCGTTAGAAATTGAAAACAATTGCTGCGATTCAGTTGTCTCAACTTTTAAACAGTTTCGAAGAGCACCTGAATCGAAAGCAATTGACAAATTACGACACAGCAAACGAATATAAACAATTGACAATTTTGAAGAGCACTTGAATCGAAAACAATTGACAAATCACGATACAGCCTATAAATTGGAACAATTGACATTCGACGGTGATGGGATATTTTAAAGTAATTGATCCAAATTCTTACAAAAGTAATTATTAAAAATACTAAAATTGGAGTCAAAAGTCAATGAAATAACTGAGGATAATTATTCAATTGTTTTGATGGAAAACAACTGACAATCGACGTGGGTTTCAAGAATCTAATTAACGACGTAATTATTAGTAATTTCTAAAATAACCAGAATTGCGAATGAAATCAGCGTAACAAATTCGCAAACATATTTCGAGCTTGGTGCGGGACTTTATTACCACTCTATACAGGGAGACTGACAAATTGAAACCATTGATTGCGACATAAATGTTATTATCTACAGTATGGTTATAAAATCCCGCACCAAGCTCGAAATATGTTTTCTTTTTTGCAAAACCCCGAAACAAAGCGATTTTTAATTCTAAAAAGGTACATTTCAGTGCAAGTACCTTTTCTCGATAGGCATTTGTTTTCTTGTTGTGACATCGTCTCTCATCTCTTTTTTTAATGGCAACCATAGCTCTGGAATCGTTTACGAATTTATGATACGCTGCGAACAATTGCTTCGTGGGGAACAGTTTGAATAGTTTCGTTAATTTTTTCAAATAGTTTTCAAAATCAGAATTACCATTAAAATGAAATAAAATAAAAGTGGATTTTAGAACTGTGTTGTAATTTCTTTTTTCGAAGGGCAATCTGCGGGAGTGATGAAGGGATTATGGCCTTAGCAGGCGACGCCCCTGAACTATAAAAAAACAAAAAAGGAGAAGGGCAATCAAAATCTGCAAGAAAAGTTAAGGTCGTCATTTAAAAAAAATATGACGTCACAGCGGAAAAACAAATGCCGATCGAGAAGTCTTTTGCATTAAAATTAAAAATTTTGCAAAAAAAAAAACTATTAAATAAGCAAATTCTGAGCTCGGTGCGGGACTTTATTACCGCTCTATACAGGGTGACTGACAATTGTTCCGCAAAAGAAAAAGAAAAACCATGGTGCGGGACTTTATTACCACTCTATATATGGTGACTGACCATTGTTCCGCTAAAGAAAAGCCACGATTAGAAGCGATGTCAGAAAGTATGGAAAAGCTATTAAAAAAGTCTTTCTACTTCACTATTCGACAAATAATTTATCAAAAATTAACCTCAAAACGACAATGCGCCTCTGGTTGAAACATAAATGAGCAGATGAACAAAGTAGACGCCCTCGTAAAAGCTTTATGATAGGCACGGCGGCGAGGCATCGATCGTAAACTTGATTTGAAGTGGAATTTCACGTCAACTCCGATTTTAGGTCAACGACCGACGCCGTGAGATATGAACTACAAAATATTTATTTGACAAAAACATGCAAATCACCCGAAGCAGATTAATCCATACATTTTAAACATTATAATCGGTAAATATCTTCGTGATGTGTTAATTATTATAATTTCGTTTTGTGTGTGACGAATCTATTAAAAGTTTAACAAATTCTATCCTGTGTTTTTGGTGCAGTGGTTGTATCTCTTTCCTCGTCCCACCGTAAGCATTCGTTTCACTTTGAATAATTTATTCGAATTTGAATTAAATTACAAGAATTTTTTTAAACGTGATCCCGTAGTCTGTTCATTCATTCACGTACGCGATTTGATTAAAAACTACGCATATCATCACCGACGTTTAAAACAGCTGTACGTAATAGAGTGCCTGTAGCCTAATAAACAAAAGAAAACTTATCGGCGATGAATCTCAGATCTAATGAACATCGTTTCACATTTTCCAAACAACCCCAGCTATTGGCATTTTCTGGTAATCTGTGACACACATTCACGTACGCGATTTGATCAAATATGGTGTTATGTCTACGACGGCATTAGTTGGTACGGTGAAATTCGGGGGGGAGGGGGGGGGGCTTTAGCTTTTTGTCTAACACACATCAACAGTGTTACCAGATCTACCGCTAAATTATTGCTAGTATTACTGCATTATTGTATTTTTTTCTTGACGTCGGTGATACGCTTGTATTCAAACTGCAATAAATTATCATCATTTCAAAGAAAAGGTGAAGAAAAGATAAAAAATGAAAAAGGGTAGAAAATTAGAAAGACAGGAGGCACAACATTATTGAAAAATAAAATAAAATTCGAAGACAATTTCTGAAAAACAAAAACTTCGAATTAAAAAATTTAAAAAAAAATGGAAATATGGAAAAAAATATTGAAAATTGTGTTTTGAGGAACAAGAAATGAGAGAATTTCTTAAGAAATGAGCTTTTGTCACCCTAGAATATAAGAATTTATTTTTATAATTTTCGATTTTAGGTTATTTGACCTTGAAATATACAAAAAAAAAATTGTCAAGAATTTGTTTGAATGTGCAAAAATTTAGGAAAACACGAATCTACTGCCATCTACCGCTTTTTTGCGTAAAGTTCTACCGCTACGACAAATTTTCATCTGGCAACACTGCACATAAACATAGAATAAACAATACACAGAGCACATCGTGCACGCTCGGACGTTACGGGCCGTGCACTGACCCCCGCGATCATCAGATTTAAATCCTTGCGATTTTTTTTTATGAAGCAGCCAGTACATTCCGCTCTAGTAAATAATATCCGCAAGAACTAACAAACAATTGCTTGTGAATTTAAACTAAAAATATAAAATAAGGTTCCTAAGCTAGAAATTTGATATTTTATTTTTAATCATTTTAGTCACTTTTCAATATCTGTATGTAATGTCATTGAATTACTACTGAAATTAGCTTTCACATGAAATGTCATACTTTGGATTATGTAACAATATTTTTTCTCGAAAGGAGGCGCTGAAATCAAATTTTCGGGCATTCATATTCACATTACCGAATTCTCTATAGAATTACCTTTTCAAAGATATGCCACTCGTAGTACTTTCCTTATCTAAATTCTATTGGTCAGAAAGCTGGAAGGGAGGGCGATGACGTATGACAGTTGGGTATAGGATAGAAAAGTGTCCCCCTTGGATTATAAATCGACATGTTTTTGCGCTTTTTCAAACAAAAAATTTCTTTTGAGATATTTCGTTTTCGTTGGGCCATCCTGTATAAGAATTTATTTTCATCACTTTCGGTTTTAGGTCATTTGATCTTCAAACGTACAATAAAAAATTGTCAAGAATTTGAAAGTACAAAAATTTTGAAAACACGAATCTACCGCCATCTACCGCTTTTTTTACGTGAACTACAGCCACAACATATTTTTCATCTGGCAACACTGTACATAAACAAAGAACAAACAATACAAAGTGCACATCGTGCACCCTCGGACGCTAGGGGCCGTGCAGTGACCCACGCGATCACCAGATTTAAATATTTGGGTTTTTTTTTTGGTGGATGAAGCAGCTAGTACATTCCGCTCCAGTAAATAATATCCGTAAGAATCAACAAACTATTATTTGCGAATTTATTACGCTGATTTCATTCGCAATTCCGGTTATTTTAGAAATTACTAATAATTACGTCGTTAATTAGATTCTTGAAACCCACGTCGATTGTCAGTTGTTTTCTATCAAAACAATTGAATAATTATCCTCAGTTATTTCATTGACTTTTGACTCCAATTTTAGTATTTTTAATAATTACTTTTGTAAGAATTTGGATCAATTATTTTAAAATATCCCATCACCGTCGACTGTCAATTGTTCCAATTTATAGGCTGTGTCGTGATTTGTCAATTGTTTTCGATTCAAGTGCTCTTCAAAATTGTCAATTGTTTATATTCGTTTGCTGTGTCGTAATTTGTCAATTGCTTTCGATTCAGGTGCTCTTCGAAACTGTTTAAAAGTTGAGACAACTGAATCGCAGCAATTGTTTTCAATTTCTAACGCTTGTTTATGATTTATTCAAGTATTCTCAAATGTTCGATTGACTGTTTTAACATCGATTCCACAACCATGTTGATCGTCGATTATTTCCTGTCAAAACAATTGAATAACCGTACTCAATTATTTGATTGGCTTTCAACTCGCAAGAAAATACTCTATTGTTTTGCCTTTTTTGATCTATCTTAAAACAGGTTGAATTTTTTTTAAGTAAACAAATAATTGTCGATTGTCAGTTGTTTCAATTTATACGTCGTCATTTGTCAATTGTTTTCGAGCCCAAGTACCCTCCTTCGGAAGTACTTAAAAATTGAGACAACCGAATCGTAATCAATTGTTTCTAATCATTCGATTGTTTTCAATTGCTTTATTGACTTTTTTTCTAACTTCAATTTACCAGAAGTACCTAAAAGCCACGTCGATCGTCAATTGGTTCAGACAGAACAATTGAATAATTAATTCCTTGATTGAGTATTGACTCCTTACTTTATGAGACACGTTGAATGTCAACTGTTTTCTAAGAGAATAATTGAATCGAATCATTATTGGCAGCTGCTTTCGCTTTCAATTTTATGAGAGGTGCTTGAAATTCACGACGACTGTCAATTGTTTTCTATCAAAACAAACGAGTTACTGTTCTCATTTGTTCTGTCTCTCAATTTTAAGAAACAATTCGGGCTTTCGTTCCCAGCCAAACGTGTAATAAAACGAATTGAAGATGTGTGTGCAAGCGAATAGTCCATAAAAAACTTATAGTTCTATTATACTGCCGCATTTATAGAACGTGGCGTCGTATTTCATACATAGTGCCGCAGCTTATTTTTGAGGTAATATCTTAATTAATTATAAACTATTTAGAAGGATTATTTAAATATTTCTTCCGTAATATGTGACATCCATTCTCTTGTGCGTCTTTTTTTTGTCGCGGAACAATTGTCAGTCGCCTTGTATATAATTATAAACTTGGTTTTAAACACTGCTTAATGGAATTCCATCTAAAAATTCCTGACGCAATACTGTACTAGTTCTTACAAAAAAAAAAGACCTTAACAAAACAAATGCAAGCGTTTCCAGCTAGTGTCAAAAGATTAAGACCTCGGTGAGGTCGCGGGTGATCGCCAAAAAAATAGGTCAGATGATTTATCATCAGCCCACCACGAGCTTTCGAATGTTATTTATGTTAACCTTCGGATAGAATAGATAATTTTAATTAATTTAGTTCGGAATGGTACACGTTAATCTGGAATGTTACAAAGTTGGTAACGCATCTCCGGTATGGTCTAGTGGCTAGGATATCTGGCTCTCACCCAGGAGGCTCGGGTTCGATTCCCGGTACCGGAATTTTTGTTTTGTTTTTCCTTTGTAAGCTTGAATTTGCAACTCTAAATTTCTTTTTACTTTTAACGTTTTTCATTTTTTATTGCGCCAAAAGAAAAATAATTTTTTTTCTTTATCATTACTAGAGTAACGTTGAACATAGTTTGCTGACAATTGAAATGTGCCTACTTGATATTGACAATAAAAAAAAATGAATGGGGAAATGCCTCCTATAATATGTGGAGTAGGCGTTGTTCTGACATATCTAAACAAATGAGTGGCATTTATCTGGACAACTTACGTCTTGTCATATTCTTCTTATAGTTTACTACACGTGCAGCAATGTGAACTATGACAGCAATTTCTCAAAATTTCGTTATAAGTCCGTTTTGATGCTAGGTCAAAAATTGATCGCGAGATGTCGCTACGTAAACTGACATTTTGGATGTTATAACGAAAATTATTATTAATTTTATTAATAGTTTTAGAGGTGAATTAATCTTGACTACAAAAATAAATCAAAACGAGGCCAAAAAAAAAGACGTGCACTGCCCGGGAATCGAACCCGGGTCGCAAGAATGGGAATCTTGCATGATACCACTACACCAGCAGTGCCACACAAACATACTTTCTTACATCACTATAAACAACTACGATTCCACATAATTATTATTTTAATTTATTTTTGATTAGATAAAATAATATAATCACGTTGACTCGATATACTCGCATCAAAAACGATATTTACTTATATAAAGCAATGTCCTTTTACGCGTTTTTGATATGTTTTAAGAATTATCAGTTCGGGCTCATTCAATTTTTTTTTTGTAACGAAGTAACTAATTTATTTAAAATGAGCTGAAATGAAAAACAAATACTAGAAAATAGAAATAATTATTAAAATAATAGATAAAAAACGGAAAAAAGTGTTTCCTTCGAGCCGGATTTGAACCAGCGACCTATGGATGTCTGCGATCACATTTCCAACTACAGTCCACCGCTCTACCAACTGAGCTATCGAAGGCCATATGAACAACTTTCTTTGATTAGTCATATAACCTTAACGTACTCCTAGTTTTATTTAACATTTACGTTTTTATTAACAAATTAAATATAAATAAATAAATTTTACCGTTTAGTTTATAGAAAAAAAAAAAAAAACGTCATAATTTTATTTAACACGTTCAGCTTAAGAAAGAATCTAAATTAAAACGTTTCCTTCAAATTACTTCAGCACTGACAAAAAAAAATGAATCAACCGGCATTTGTTTCTTCCAAAAATACATTAATTAACAGTTTTGCCAACTTAGGGATAATTTAGGGGTAAATTTTTATGAATGCCTTTTTAGGGGGGGAGGATTATTTTTCGGAGAAGGGCGAAGGAAAATCGAAATTGAAAGATTAATTTAAAAAACCTGTGCACGACACAACTTTTTTCTTGTAATAAAAATACCGAGTGATTTTTTAAACTTTTTTATCAACTCTTGCCATGAAATCTGAATGGCGTGTCTCAGCTTAAATGAAAAGTACGTCATCGTACTCCTTGATGCTGGTTTACAGTAAACTAGTAAAGCTAAGACGTCTAAATCCCATGGTAAGAGTCGATAAAAAATTTTTCGTAGATATTTCATTTGCTCTCAGCTTTCTTTTTACTTACAAGAAGAAAGAAAAAAAACAAATGAAAGCTTCGTGGATATTTTCATTTGTTCTCAACTTCCTAGAAGAAAAAAAACATGAAATACAAAAAAAAAACAGAGCCTTTTCTTTTTTTCTTTTGTTTTACCATGGCATTCAGATTTTATTTTTTTATTGGTATGAATATCTAAGATAGCATAAAGCTCATAAGAAAATAATAATACAATAATAATAATAATATTTCTTTTGACTGCATTAGATTTCCCATCGAATTTTAATATGACATAAAAACGAAACACAAAAACAAAAACAAGTGAAAGCTTCGTGGATTTTTCATTTGTTTTCAGTTTCCTGTTTACGATCGTCTTTTGTTTTCATCCAAATCTGCAGAAAATCGTCGATTTTTCATTTGTTTTTGATTTTCAATTGATCCTAGCTGAATAAGAATCGACGATCGTCTTTTGTTTTCATTCAACTCTGTCGAAAATCATCGATTGCTCATTTGTTTTCTTTTGTTTCTTTTTTGGCTATTGATTTTCAAAAGATTCCAACCGAATAAGAATCGATGACCGTCTTTTATTTTCATTCAATTCTGTCGAAAATCGTCGATTTTTCATTTGTTTTATTTTTGTTTTTGATTTTCAATTGATCCTGGCTGAATAAGAATCAACGATCGCCTCTTGTTTTCATCCAATTCTGCTGAAAATCGTCGATTTTTCATTTGTTTTTTTTTTTGCTTTTGATTTTCAATTGATCCTAGCCGAATAAGGAGAAGAATCGACGATCATCTTTTGTTTTCATTCATTTCTGCCAAAAATAGTCGATATTTCATTTTTTTTTCTTTTGATGTTCAAATGATCCTCGCCGAATAAGAATCGACGATTGTCTTTTGTTTTCACTCAATTCTGCCGAAAATCGTCGATTTTTTATTTGTTTTCATGCTATTCTGTCGAAAATCGTCGATTTTTCATTTGTTTTCGATTTTCAATTGATCCTAGCCGAACAAGAATCGACGATCGTCTTTTGTTTTCATCCAATTCTACTGAAAATCATCTATTTTTCAATTGTTTTTGTTTTTCAATTGATCCTAGCCGAATAAGAATCGACATTCGTCTTTTGTTTTCATCCAATTCTGCCGAATATCGTCGTTTTTTATTTGTTTTCTTTTGTTTTTTATTGACTTTTGACTTTCAAACGAATTTACCAGAATTCTTCTGAGGTTTCAACAAGAAATTATTAGACCTAGTGACAGAATTACTAATTTGACAACAGTTAGCTATTATCAACAAGAAGAAAAAAAAAAGGAAATACAAAAAAAAACAAATGAAAGCTTCGTGGATATTTCATTTGTTCTCAGCTTCTCTTTTACTTACAAGAAGACAGAAAAAATAAATAAATACGAAAAAAACGAGAGCTTTGCGCCCGGAAATCGTGGATTTCTCTTTTTTCTTTTGTTCGCATTCAAATTTTATTCTCGTGTTACGTGGTATGAATATCTAAGAGAGCGCCATAAGAAAATAATTGACAGTCGTATCTGCGAAACTGTCAGTCCTAACCTACTTCTGCTGACTATATTTCCCATCGAATTTAATATAAAATTACCGAATTCTGTGATTTTATTTTCATAAATAAATAAACTAGATACGTAAGTTAATCGCAATTCAGAACTTTCAGTTTTTGGAAGCTATTTCAGTAATGAAGGGATTTTCTGAACGTTGTTATAGATCCCAAAATAGTGCAACTTTCTTGTAATTTAAACGTCATTGCATTTCTTATAGTTTACGAGATCCTCATATGGTGGAGAGCCTTTAATTAGTTGTAACCCTCTGTATATACAGCAGTCATTTGTTTATTTACTAATTTTTCAAACAATTAATTTTAAGAAAGCAAAAAAAAATTGTAAATACTGAGAAAAAGAAAAAAAAAGTTGCGCCCGAGCAGGGACTTGAACCCTGGACCCTTGGATTAAAAGTCCAATGCTCTACCGACTGAGCTACCCGGGCTCTTACTAAACTCATTTCTCATATTTTATATAAATGATTGCCTTACCTGAACGATTTAAATTTTTCCGATTTTTTTTCTAATATTTTCTCGGAGTCACTTGAGGAGACCGCAGAGCAATCACTACCTTGTTCACCATCCACAACGGCCTTAGCCAACTGCACATCTTCTTCGTGCATGCTGAAAACAAAAGAAAAACAATCAAGCGACTATCGTTCGGTTAGTTTTAAACAAACAGCAGAGTTGCAGTCCGGTGATCATTGTTGCAATAAAAAGAATAGTCGTTCGACCTTGACCTGAATTACTCGAATCTCTTAATTTATAGCTAAGGGTCGTTCCCTTTCTAAAGTGAGGTCAGGTTAAAAATAGGCGTTTCTTTTTCGCTCCGGCATAAATTTAGAACGAACGCTGCTGCTTAAATTCTTTGTAATTATCACCGCAGACGTCAAATCAAACAAATCTCGCATGTGATTTGTTTGTTTGATGCGAAGAAAAATTCGAAATGATTCACTTACTACTTACTCGCTTTAAGGGTTCCTCTTTTTTTCAAAAATCACTTCTTCATTAGAATCTGGTGATCACTAAGCACCCAGCATTTGAAAAAACTTCTAACCTCTTTGCGCTGCAGAAGTTTTAAAACAACTGAAAATATGCGCGCGAAACGAGCGTCAAATGAGTGAAGAAAAAAGTGAATGTCGAGCAAAAACAAAAGAGTTGCGCGACAAGTCATTCGTACCTATTTGTGCTTTGTATGTGTATACCTAATTGTTCTCGGAAAAAAAGTGGAATATTTTGTTTCTTTATTAAAAAAAAAGCAAACCGGAAAAACAGGATTATTCTTTTAAATACTTGTTAATTTGTTTCACGGTTGATTGTTTTCGGAAAAAAAAATCGATGTGAATTCGGACTTCTTTTGTTAATTCGCGCTCTCTTGACACAAAAATGAAAATAAAAATTGTTCTTAAGAACATTTGGAAATTTGTTTCGCAGTTGATTGTCTTCTGTTATTTTTTTTATAAGACAAAAGAATAATTAAAAAATTTCTTATGTCCAGATCGTCAATAATTTTTTGAATTCCTCATTTGTTATATAAAAAAAAAAAACAAAAGACAGCTTTCGTCTTTCTCTGGAATTTTGACGGTTTCTAAACCGTTCCAACTTTACATACTCGTTTAACCAATTATGATAATTAGAAATTTTGACATGATAACAAAGTTACATTTGACATTTGATTTCATTCCAATTTTGTATATTTTAATTCTAATTTGAATCACCAGTTTAAGTCGCAACCAATTTTTCACCTAAAAATTTGTGACAAATGACAAATAGCAAAATGCACCGAAGTAGTTGTCCAGAGCAGTGTTGCCAACATAAAGGCTTTTAAGAACTTCTTTGAAATCATTAGAGATAAAGGGATTTTCAACTTTTATTTCGCAAAAAGAAACTGTTAGTAGCATAAAAAATGAGGTTATGTGCGAATTTTAAAAATGAAATAGTACAATTAGACCTGCGTTTAGGTGGCAATGTTTTCCTCTAACATAACTGCTGCTTTTGTTTACTGTGGACAATTATTATTAATAATTATAATTTGTTATTAATTATTATTATTTATTAATAATTCTTTAGTAAAAGTAATCATAGGCAATAGTTCAACAACAAAAATCACTAGATCTGGTAATAAATCACCATCTCAGACAGCAACGAAACCAGTGTTGTCAACATGTCAAATCCCTTTCATTCTAAAAAAAAAAAACATCCCTTTTTATAAAAGAACTTCAAAATTGAACAAATGCACTACGAACTATGCACAAACGAAATTAAAATTAAATTCCTTGATTTATAATTCCATTAAAATCCCCAAAAAGGTTAAGTCCTAGATTGGCGACACTGCAAGCATCCTTTGGACGTCTGGACCAGTGCCTATCAACGGCAAAAAACAAAAACCCCTCAAAAGTCATTAAAGAATCTCTTCGACATAAAGAAATCCCTAAAATTTGTTACTAGATTAAGAAATTGATTTTAAAAAATCCCAAAAAATAATTCAAAGTACAGCTTAAAGGGAACAGAAACAAAAGACGGTCGTTCTTACATATTCGGCCATTTCTGTTGGCAACACTGCATCCGGATATGTTTTCTCGATTTATTTGACGTAACTTGAACAGCGGCAAGATTGTAGGCTACGTGATTAAGCTTAGCGTTTTAATTTGAACATTTGAAGTGTCAAGGACGCTTGCAAAATGACGTAATCTGAACGGCAACGAGATTGTTGGGGCAATTTCCAATAGATGGCAGCACTAGAAACTAATAGAAAATTAGTAGAGATCGAAAAGAAAAATCTACTTAAACTAAAACACAAATAATTTGGGGCAATATAAAATAGATGGCAGCATTAATTAAATTAAATTAATTCAAATTTAGTACAAACTGTAAAAATGTAAAAGGAACAATGTGGCAGAGTATAAACGAATAAAAACAAAAGAACGCGATTCTCCCCGACAATATGAAACGCAGCGCAAAATAATTTAGGGCGATACTCAATAGATAGCAGCATTAGTAAATAAATTGATTAATTAAATTAGTGGAAATCGGAAAAAATAAAATAATAAAATGTGGCCGCACGCACGTGAACTGGAAGACCTCCTCAACAGGTGGTAGCACAGTAACAGAGTAAAACAAAAGAGTTCGATTCTTACAAAAGACATCAATTTTACAACACTGCTGCAAGCGGACATACGTTTTGTTGGTTTATTTGACGTAATCTGAACGGCGACAAGATTATAGGTTATGTGAATAAAAATTTGAATTTGAAATGTCAAGTGACGCTTGTAAAGTGACGGCTGTCAGTGTCAAGCCGTCAGCAACCGGAAGTTACCCCAGTTATACAATTCAAAAATAAGACTCAGCTCTGGCAACTCAAACAATGATTTTTGACCATCCTGTACATAAAAGAGCAGCTTTGAGTTATCTACAGGATTTCAGTCACCTTCCTTTTACGAATTAAAACTTTTAGAAAAAAAATCCCTTAATCTCTAATGATTTGAAAAAAACCTCAAGAAGGGATTTGTCCTTTAAGTTGGCAACACTGCAAGCGGACATATGTTTTGTTGGTTTATTTGACGTAATCTGAACGGCGACAAGATTGTAGGTTATGTGAATAAAAATTTTGAATTTGAAATGTCAAGTGACGCTTGTAAAGTGACGGCTGTCAGTGTCAAGCCGTCAATAACCGGAAGTTACTCCAGTTAGACAATTTAAAAATAAAACTCAAACAGTGATTCTTGACCACCTTATACATAAAAGAGCAACTTTGAGTTATCTACAGGATTTCAGTCACGTTCCTTTTACGAAATAAAACTTTTAGAAACCAAATCCCTTAATCGCTATTGATTTGAAAAATATCCCAAAAAGGGATATATCCTTTAAGTTGGCAACAATGATTAAGGCGCCCCATTTCCCCAGAATTCCCCAAGTCCTAACTTCAGGTTATACAATGGAATTACTCGGACCCAAATATTGATCAAGTAGGCATATATCAAATGCAAATTTTGCAAAGTCACGTCGTAACTATACGATTATTATAACCTAACTTTTTATCTACATTTAAGTACGATTTTCTACAAAATGGATAATAGAACACAATTAATGAAATAAAACATTTATTACAAATACCTCGAAGATGTAAACAAAACCTTTGACAGTTGAGGCTGTTGATAGTACGCAGTAATTCAAGGTTTCAACATACGTACTAAGCTACGACGTACCGTCATAAAGTAAAAGCAAGTTCAGAGCCTTCTTGATTACGGATTTTTTCGAACGCACCTTATAATCCTTGTAGTTTTTTTTCAGGCAATCTTTATTGATCACATTGTAGTGCTTTCATTAATTAGTTAAGTAAATAGTTGAAAGTATACAGTTGAAATTTGTTGCATGTCGCTTTTTTAAGTCAAAAATTGAATGGAAGATGTCGCGACCTAAACCGTTATAACATTGCCTTCGTCGACTTTCTTTTGATAACGAAAAGAATAAAATAAAGTACTTCTTGAAATGTATATTTAAATTCAAAATACAGTCTTGCTATAGCTACACAAAAATACAGAATATTTTAGCTATAGAAAATAACAATAAAGTTTTTTTAACAACTCAGTTTCATATATACTTTTTTTTTTTTTACTAAAAAATAAGAAAAGCTCATGATAAATAGAATTTGCAAGTATTCAATAATATCACTTTTTTCCTATTATTATTTACAAATTACGATCTACACTCAATGTATAAGACGAATCATCAATAAATAATCTTTCTTGTTTTTAATTAATAATAGGCAGTATGGCACGAGGCCTTTTCACATGATTAAAAAGGATTACATATAAAAAAAGGAAAAAAAAAGACGAAATTAATAAAAAAGTTAACGGGCCATTCTTATTACTTACTTTTATTATCAATATGTAATCTCAGCCGAGCAGCTACCCTCCGTTCATTTGCTTTTCTAACCTAACTTTGAGTGTCAATTTTTCTTCCCTAACGTCGGCTAATTCTTGACTCAGTTCCTGACACAATCTCAACAAAACCGTGTTCTGTTCTTGCAGTTTTTTAAACAGTTCGTACTTTAGTTTCTCCTCATTGGTGGGGCTCTCCTGATTTTTCGGCGTCGGCTTCCGGTAGATTTCGAAAGCCCCGTGCTTCCTCGGGGCATCCGACGTGTCAGTCTCAGGTACCGAAAACTGAGCGAACAGTTTCTTCCTTTCCGCCTCGTAGAGTTCGCCGGGAAAAATCCCATCTTCGACGTTCTCGTACTTCTCGAAATTATCGAAATTAGCAAACTGTGTGTCACTGCTACCGTTCTGACAAGTATCACCCTCTGATTTTTGATTGATTAGCTTCTTGGAACTTTGTATGTTGGGGCTGATTCGAGGTGGAACCGAAGGGGGCGCAAGGTTCTTATTTAACCTATTCAAATCCAAGGATGAGCTTCGTCCGTGTGATTTGAAGGGCCTGGGGGGAGGAGGTGGTGGTTTCTCTTTCTTTGGAGGGGGGAATGCAGGTAAACTAATTGGACCACCTTCTTCTTGAGCGGCTTGGTTGGTCGGTGGTGGGGGGATCGCCCCCGGCCCCGGGACACTTATTTTTTTCGGTTGAGGCCTCTGAATAGCACTGTTTTGTGAGTTTAAGTTAACGTTCTGCATGGTCATGATGGTGTTTTGGATTTGGATGTTGTTCGCGGCTGAATCTAAAAATTTCTTCGGGCTGACGCCTTCGAGGTTTTCCGGCAAATCGTGGTTTTGTGCCGTAGGGCATTCAGGTGTGAGACGAAGGGGTACGGGGTGTAGTATTTTCGGATCCTTTTCGACTGCGCCTTTTTGGAAGTCGAAGTTGACGGGTTTGGGGCCCGGTGATGAAACACTACTGGTCGGACTGTCTATAAATTTCGTCCATTCTTTAGCGGTGTCTTTAGTTTGAGGCGAGAGTATAGGTTCGGTTTCTGGTGTCACGGATAGTGGAGTTTCGTTTCCCGGAACTAATTGCGGGGGCAAAACGTCTGGTAGCTCGATGTGATTCCGTCTTAAAACTACCAGATGCATCGCCGTACTAAATTCCTGTAGACTTAAAGCGCCGTCTTTAGTCACGTCTGCCAACTGCCAAATTTTTCTCAGTTCTTGCACGGGCAGTCGGGACTTTTCAAAGAACATCCTTGCCACGGGACCTGCCAGTAAAGCATTTACGTCGGGTTGCAACGTTCGAAACTGCGTAGTGTAATATTCTTTCTGTTCTGAAGTAATATTCCAAACTTCGTTTGAGACTTCCGTATCATCCTCACTACTATGTCTATCGGATGATTCTTCCTCTGTGCCTAAAATAAATTCGTTCATCAACAAAACTCTTCATTCAATGCCTTAGATGGAACTTTACCTAGCAATTGCCTTTGCTCTTCTGAAATCAACCCTTGCCAGTTACCAGCGACAACCCAGCTACGATCCTGCACGCTATTAGTTGGCGTTGGACTGTCAGATGCGGCACTCGAGGCCCCCGGAGATCCATTGCGTCCCACACTCAAAGTTTCACTGTCTATTTCAGAATCTGTGCTAGCGGCATCAATATGTTCTCTGTACTCATTCAGATCAAGGCTTCTTAATTCTATAAGATCAGGAACGGGGCTATGCGTTTCATTATGTGGCCATGTAAACCTCGGCAGAGATAAATCAATATTCGTTGTTAAGACATCGACTCGCAAGGGAACGTTAGCTTGATAGGCAGCCACCAATTTCAGCGTAGAATAAAACTGTTTCCTGCTTAAATAACTTGCGTTTTGATTCCAACATATGTCCGCAATCTGCAACCGAATTATTCAAGTAAACAGAAAGAGGCGGCTATTAGGTTCATCGCCGATGATGCTTGCAATACCTGTGTTAGTACGTCGTCAGGTACGTTTCCCGATTTGATTAGCTCGATTGCTTTGCTCACGTGTACTTTCCCCGATTTTTCTTCCTCGCAGCACACGAAGAAATCGTGGAAATACCGCTGGAAGGTGTCTGGCAGATGTAAATCGTCCATTTTTTGTGTTTTCGTTTTTTTTTGCGCTTTTTGACAGTTGGCGGGCTCCGTCGATAAGTGCGGCAATTCAATTTACATTATTGCTTCGTAAACACCGCGGGCGACCGACTTTTATGGCCGGCTTTATTGCAAAATCATGATAATTGAGCACAATTACGACGTTATTGAATTTCATGTAACATTTCGTACAGACTCGCATTTTACCAGCGACATCTGTCATATGTCGCTGCAATCGCAGGGTTCGAACAGGAGGAGCAACTTGACGGTGAGGAAAACACTAAAGCAACAGTAAAAACGCCAAAAAATAAATTAAAAGTAAAATACATTCTTTTTAGTAACTACTACTTTAATTTGCTTAACTGGCAACGTTCTTTGTTGCATGGATGTAAATTTTTGAAAATATTTAATATATTTAAGAAAAGTATTTTTGTGTTGTTAGTGAATTCACATTCTAGTGACTTTTAGTGTTTACTTAAGCTAAGTATGCCTAACTTTACATACTTGTCTAGCAAATAATAATAATTAGAAATTTTAATACTTATAGGTTTTTTTAAATTTTTCAAGTAATTAATAAATAATTGCAAGATATCTAGGGAGTATATGGAATATATTTCACCGTTACCACATTAACAACAGTTAAAGTCGCGACATCTTGCGACCAATTTTTCACCTAAAATTTTGTGAGACATGATAAATAAAAAAAAAAACACCGGAGTACCAATCCAAAGCAGTGCTGCCAACTTTTAAAGGGCTTCTTCGAAATCATTAGGAATAATTTGACTTTTTAAAAAAAAAAAAAAAAAGGAATTTTCAAGTTTTATTTCGTAAAAAGAAACTGAAATCTGAAAGCCCTTGAACAGCTCAAAACTGCTCGTTTATGTAGGTATATGTTGTAGAATAAAAAATGAGGTTATTTACGAACTTTAAAACAATGAAATAGTACAATTAGAAACGGCTTTAGTTGGCAACGTTTTTCTCTAACATAACCGCTGTTTTTGTTTACTGTGGAGACAGGCTCTGATTCGTTCATTTCTACATGCATTGTGGAAAAAAACATGAAGTTTAAACAGTCAAAATTTTTCGTATTGTTAAGGCTCATTTACATTGGACTTATCACAAGTGACCGCCAAAGGAACCGTCTCCGTACACCCCTTCTTTGTTGCATTGAGTCTATTCCGGGTAGACACTTGTTTGAATTCTAGGTCTGCTATTTTGCCTCTCCGAAACGTGTAATTCTTCTTCCCACCCCAAACTTTGCGCTTTGTAAACTGCACGACTAAAAGTTCGTGGCAGTCTTTTTGCTTGTTGATTGTTGTTTGTTTTTTTTTTTGTGAGTTGATTATCTGTTTTTTTTGTGAGTTGATAGTCACTTGTTTTTTTTTTTGAGTTGATAGTCATTTGTTTTTTTTGTGAGTCGATTGTCATTTGTTTTTTCTTGTGAGCTGATTGTCACTTTTTTTTTTTTTTAATTGTTCATTTGTCATTTATTTTTCTTAATTGGTCGATATTTATTGAATTATTTTTTTTATTAGTTTCGTTACGCGACTGACATCTTTTTTTATTAGTCAACTGCCTTTTGTTTTTTTTTTTTGTCAGTTGATTGACGGTTCTTCGTATTAGTCTATGTCTATTGTCTTTTTTTGTGAGTTGATTATCATTTGTTTTCTTTTGAGTTATTTGTTTTTTTTTGTGAATTGATTGTCATTTGTTTTTTTTTTGCGAGTTGATCGTCATTTATTTTATTATTATTGTCATTTATCATTTATTTTTTCTAATTCGTCGATCTTTATGGAATTTTTTTTCATTAGTCTCGTTACGCGACTGACATCTTTTTTTTTATTAGTCAACTGCCTTTTGTTTTTTTTGTCAGTTGATTGACGGTTCTGCGTATTAGTCTACCTCTATTGTCTTTTTTTGTGAGTTGATTATCAATTATTTTCTTTTGAGTTGATTGTTATTTGTTTCTTTTGAGTTGATTGTCATTTGTTTTTTTTGCGAGTTGATCGTCATTTGTTTTATTATCATTGTCATTTATCATTTATTTTTTTAATTCGTCGATCTTTATTGAATTTTTTTTTGATTAGTCTCGTTACACGACTGACGTCTGTTTTATTAGTCGATTGCCTTTTGTTTTTTTTTTTGTCAGTTGATTGACGGTTCTTCGTATTAGTCTATGTCTATTGTCTTTTTTTGTGAGTTGATTATCATTTTTTTGCGAGTTAATTGTCATTTGTTTTTTTTATGAGTTGATTATCATTTGTTTTTTTTTCGATTCATTGTTATTTGTTTTTTTGTGAGTTGATTATCATTTGCTTTTTTTTGTGAGTTGATTATCATTTGCTTTTTTTGTGAGTTGATTGTCATTTGTTTTTTTGAGTTGATTATCATTTGTTTTTTGTGAGTTGATTGCCACTTGTTTTTTTTTTTTAATTTGATAGTCATTTGTTTTTACTTGTGAGTTGATTGTCACTTGTTTTTTTTTTAATTGTTCATTTATCATTTATTTTTCTTAATTGGTCGATATTTATTGAATTATTTTTTTTTATTAGTTTCGTTACGCGACTGACATCATTTTTTTATTAGTCAACTGCCTTTTGTTTTTTTTGTCAGTTGATTGACGGTTCTTCGTATTAGTCTACGTCTATTGTCTTTCTTTGTGAGCTAATTATCATTTTTTTGTGAGTTAATTGTCATTTCTTTTTTTTTACGAGTTGATTATCATTTGTTTTTCTTATCAGTTGATTATCATTTGTTTTTTTTAAGTTGATTGTCATTTGTTTTTTTAATTGGTCATTTATTATTTATTTACTTTTTTAATTCGTCGATCTTCATTGAATTTTTTTTATTAGTCTCGTTACGCGACCGACGTCTTTTTTTTTATTAGTCGAGTGCCTCTTGTTTTTTTGCAGTTGATTGACGGCTCTTCTTATTAGTCTATTGTCTGTTGTCTTTTTTTTGCGAGTTGATTATCATTTGCTTTTTTTTGTGAGTTGATTATTATTTGCTTTTTTTGTGAGTTGATTGTCATTTGTTTTTTTAATTGGTCATTTATCATTTATTTATTTTTTTAATTCACCGATCTTTATTGGATTATTTTTTTTATTAGTCTCGTTACGCGACTGACGTCTTTTTTTTTATTAGTCGACTATCTCTTGTTTTTTTGTCAGTTGATTGACGGTTCTTGTTATTAGTCTATTATCTATTGTCTTTTGTTTTTTTTTTGTGAATTGATTATCATTTGCTTTTTTTGTGAGTTGATTATCATTTGCTTTCTTTTTTGTGAGTTGATTGTCATTTGTTTTTTTGAGTTGATTATCATTTGTGTTTTTTTTTAGTTGATTGTCATTGGTGTTTTTTTGAGTTGATTGTCATTTGTTTTTTTTTGAGTTGATTGTCATTTATTTTTTTGTGAGTTGATTGATATTTGTTTTTTAATTGGTCATTTATCATTTATTTTTTTTTTTAATTCTCCGATCTTTATTGGATTATTTTTTTTATTAGTCTCGTTACACGACTGACGTCTTTTTTATTAGTCGATTGCCTTTTGTTTTTTTTTTGTCAGTTGATTGACGGTTCTTCTTATTAGTCAATGTCTATTGTCTTTTGTTTTTTTTTTTTGGGTTGATTATCATTCAGCAAAGTAAATACAGATTACATTGGACAAGTCATAAATAGCAATATAAAACTGTGACAGTGGCAAACGCAATAAGATAACAATAAAGTTTACTCAGTTGATTGTCATTTGTTTTTTTTTAATTAGTCGACCTTCATTGAATTATTCATTTATTCACTTGTCAGGAAAATAAAACTGAGTTCTACGTCGAAGCCGGTTGTAAACACAACGCACGGCACGCACCAAGTTTGGAAGTTCCAAACTTCCGTGCGCATTGACATGTGTTGGCAACGCTTGTATATAAACAGTGCCATCTACATAACACACGTTAAACTTCGGTCACAGGAAAAGTGTGCTCGCACATTTCTACGTAAATGAGCCTTTATTTTCAAAAAGATTATACATGGTGACACGAATTTAAAATGGTCAGCCTGTATAATACGAATACGCTCTTCAAAGTGTCCACCAAAGTTGTCCTTGTGACCCTTGTGTATGTTTTTAAAATGGAATTTATTTATTATTGAAAGACATACAACATCGCCATCTGTTGAAACTTGCCGATAGTCTTCACTCCACTCGTTTCTATGCGGGTGATTCGTTGGTTATTAATGGATTATATTGAGAAACCATCATCCATATTCAGCATTGACTTTTAGTTGCCAGTCATTTCTGGATAGTCACAAAAAGTCACTTGCGTTGATATAAGACATTCAATTGTTGAAATTGATTTTCAATTTGTTGTATGTCACACCTGCACGAACAAGTTCCTGTAAGCTTGTACTCGAAGAGCATGAATTTAAAACTCAATTGTGTTTAGCGCGCAAAATTCAGGTCTAACGAAAAAGCCAATTCTCAACCGAAACTCGAACCTAATTTCTACGCGATTTCTTGGATTACCGAATTACGAATTAATAATCGGATGATAGGTTATTTTTAATTTGAATTATCCCATCACTACACATTACGCCATTCAAAAGTTATACACATATTGTCCGCCCATAGGCGGTGGTGGCGCTGTTCTTATAATATTCTGAAAAATCGTATTTTCCCAACGAAATCATTTTCAAAATAAATAATCGATTCTTGAATTCAACTTAAAAAGAGGATAACTAAAGAATTTACCTTTAATCCGATATTTTCTCGTAATAATTTAAAAGCGTTCCACGATAACTACATTCGTTTTGAAGTGTTCGTTTTTTTTTTTTTGACCGCAAGTAATACTTGAAAATCATCAAATAATTTGCGCAGGTAATTTTTTGCGCGCCGTTGCGATTCAAACATTTTTCTCTAAGTTTCGTTTTAAAGCACGTGGCGGGAAGGTCTTGACCAACATTTTAAATCCTCCATTTTCCCGTTAAACTAGACGTACGATCTCGACTCCGTCGCTTTCTGGTTACGGAGTGAAATAGAGAGAGAGGGAACGAGTGACGTACGTGCGTGATTGGTGCGGACCAGGCCTTCTTCCTGCACGCGGCACGAAGATGGTCCTGTGAGGATTTCGTGTTTCGCCTAATTTCCAGTGATTAACTGCGAAAATGCTGATCTCATAATATCGATTTTCCTCGTACAAGGTAAGTGACACGCGCGGGCGAATTTTTCCGCGGAAATTTGCACAGCGGGGCCCACGGAGTAGAGTTCGATTGTGCCCCATTGTTTTCTGAATTTTCACCATTTTGAAATGGAACGGATTAAAAATAAAGGTGACCGCGTTTCCTTCCGGGTGATTTTACAAGCACCTACGGCCCTAAGAAAAATTTCATAAATTAAAATTCTAGGTTATGTTGGAGGTGATTTTTTTTTTCTTTTTCTTAGATTTTCACACCAACGAATTAAAAATAAAAAAGCGGCCGTTAATTTTATGGCTACTTAAAAATCACATAACAACGAAGACCGCTTAGGGAATTTAATTTCTTCTTTATTTTGTAGATGCCGAATCAAAATTACTGCGGACCAAGCGAGGATATAGTGATGGCAGATTGTGACCTGTCAGCGCCTTTTGCGACGGTCAAAAACGAGGAGAAACTTTGTAAATATTCGTACGTGAGCTGGTGCCCCACATGCGAGTCCCCAAGAAGAAGAACGAGAAGCGAAACAAATGAACCGTACAAGCGCAAGAGTAAAGAGATGAAGACCCTAACTCCCAAAAAGTACAACAGATGTCAGGAGTACGAAAATATGGAATTGGAATACGATTCGAAAGATTTGAGGTACGACTGCAGTCGTGTCAGATCCAACCTGGTGGAGCTCCCCACGACTTACATCTCAAACAATTGCCAACATTTCACCAGCAACCTGTCAAATTTAACCAAAGTGTCAACTAGCAATTCTGATTACTTGCTCGAGAAGTTGCCAAAAAGTTTCGAGCATTTGTACAAACTCGTCGACTACAACACCAATCAAAATTTCGTCAGTATGAGCGAGAAACACCCGAAATTACTGAAAGCCGAGGATTACCTACGAAACTCCATCGACAGCCAAAAATGCGGCTTCAATAAAATCGACATAAAATACAACCTGAACGTCGTCAAATTACCAAACAGCGGCATCGAAACGCGCAAGCCCCCTCCACCAAAGCACCACTTAGGATACGAAATCCCCAAGCCAGTTTTCTCCAAAAATCACACAACACCATCGTCTTCATTAAACGACTCGCCTCTTAAAATCGAAAAATACAGTTTAGGAAACAAACAGCTGCTTTCTAGCATAACCCAAGCAGACCATCGGTCGACCAAATTAAACCAGAATTCAGCCAAGCAAAACTGCCCCATATATGACCTGAAATTCAGGGAACCCCCAGTCGGTGACAACTCGAAATTATCATACGACACCTGCACGTTCTTCGATAAACGAGAAGTCGACCTGTCCGACTTAAACGAGCGATACGTCAAGGAAATCGAGGTCATCCGAGGCAGGCTCAAGCAGATTCGAAAGACCCGCGCTCAGGAGCTTTGCCGGAAGGAAATCATCCAGATTAATTCCAGCGATGTTCACGGGAAGGTGGAGATCGTCGATGACGTTGCAGGGTATAAGCGAACCATTGCGAATGCCCTACCTAAGCTCGAGGCGACGAAAGATAACGTTTTGAAGTCTGCGAGTGACAAGAAGGAGAAAATTAAAGTGGAGAAGCCGCAGAGGATTTCTTTGAAGGCCAGGTCTAAGCGTAGCGTTATCAAATCGAGGCAGATTCGGAGTAAGATTTCGACGACCCTTGGTGTTACGGAGAACGAGTGCAGTGAAAGGTATTTATTTAGTATTAAGTTGATAGAATTTTTTTCTTAAACCTGAGCTCACTTCCAACTCTATTATCTTTTAGAGTATCTTGTGATTGTGTTTGATTGAGGGCTTTTGTGAAATCCATGAGGAGAAAGTTATTTATTCTGTTGTAATTGCGTGTGACTTGAATTTATTTATTTATCTGAGTGTGTTATACATTTATTATTACGAGGCTGCATTTAATTTTGAACACATGAGAAAGTGTTGCCAAAAGGCATTTGAAAAAAGTGAACGTTTGTACCGGTATTCATAGTACTTCCTGAGGCTTCCTTGGATAAGGAACCTCTTAGAATCGGTATTATTGTAAAACAAATATGTTACGTAATACCCATTCTAAGGGGTCCTTTATTCAAGGAATACATCTCTTAAGTAGTCACAAAAAGTCACCAGAAGTAGAAAATAATTCACTAGAAACAAATGCCAAAGAAGAGAGAAATCAAACTATATTTTCGCTTTATTCAGGGAGTAGTTATTATCAGGCTTCAGATATTTCGGAGCGTTGCCATGGTTACGCAATACGAGGGAGGGCCAACGAAAAGTGTGAATTGATTGCGTAGCCATGGCAAAGCTCTGAAATGTCCCAAGTCTGCTTGTTATACAAGAGAAGACACTCGAACATAAAAGTGCGAATTAGAAAAGAAAAAATATTTACGTCAACTTAAGTGTCCTTTCGCGTAACATGAACATTTTTTTAAACAAGAAAAATATGACAAACATTAAAATTAATAAAAACAAAAGACAATCGATTTTAGGGCACAAATCAGTAAATCATAAATTAGGAAAAAGAAACAAAATTTAAATAATAATAGATTATTAAAGAAAAACTCTTTGATAGATGACAAAACAAAGAAAACAAAAGAACAAACATTTTTTAAAATATGACAAAATGTTGAAAAAAATTAAATAAAAACAAAAGACAATCGATTTTGGAGCACAAGGCAAAAAAAACAAATGAATGAAATTTTTTAAAAATTTAAATGATAATAAAAACAAAAGCTAATCGATTTTTCCACGCAATTCAGTAGATTAATAAAAAAAAACTCTTTGTTAGGTGAGAAAACAAAAAAAAAAACAAAAGAACAAACATTTTTTAAAATATGACAAAATATTTAAAGAAATAAATAAAATAAAAACAAAAAACAAAGAAAACAAATGAACAGAATTTTTTAAAAATATATGACAAATATTAAAAAAATTAATAAAAATAAAAGACAATTGATTTTAGGGCACAAATCAGTAAATCATAAATTAAGAAAAAGAAACAAAATATAAATAATAATAAAAAAAAGTCTTTGGTGACAAAACAAAGAAAACAAAAGAACAAACGTTTTTTTTTAAATATGACAAAATGTCTAAAAAAAAAAAATAAAAACAAAAGACAATCGATTTTAAAGCACAAATCAGATCATAAATGAAAAAAATAAACAAAATTTAAATAATAATAAAAACAAAAGCTGTTGTGTAGATTCTTATACTGTGACTGTCCAATTATTGCAATTAAATAAATTTCAAATTGTGACACTTGTGAATTAATCGTTTCTCTGAATTTTGCATTCATTTTACGAATTTTTTGTGTGATACCATGAGACTGACAGGTATTCACAGTACTGCCAATCGACTAAGCTTACATTTCGGGAAGTAGTTGTGGAAAATGTCGGTAGATGTCTCTGAATTTCGGTAGAACATTAAAAATAAATGTCTTAGGCTGCGTTGTATAAAAGATTTAAGCCAGGATTGAATTTAATCCTAAGTTAGAATGTGACAAACATTATAACGTACAGCATTTTGTATGTCACATTCTAACTTAGGCTTCGATTTAATCCTGGTTTAAACCTTTTATACAACGCAGCCTATATAAACTGCGTCCAAAAACAAAAACCGTTATCAAGTAGGCTTATGTCAAATGCAAATTTTGCAAAGTCATAAAAAATTTAAAAGTGATTAAAAAAATTTATTTAGATTTATAATTATAGTTGCATGAGTTTTTAAAATGACTACTACCAATTATGTACTCGTAATCTGTTAATAATTTAAGATTAAAATGAGTAATTTTGTGTGGAAAAGTATAAGTGACTAATTTCTTGATAATCAACCTGAGTATGAAAATTATTAATGTGAAACATGAATCAAATTTGATGTCGACTCTACGGTCCATCTAAAATAGGGCCCATCTGTCTTTCTCTAATTGCATCACGCACACGGAGTTCTGGCATTCGATTTAGCTTGAAATCCGAGAGGAAGTAAGAAAAAATCTGCATAAATCGCGAAGTTTTGTAACGCCTGCCTCATTAAACACATCTGCACACACGAAGATAAATGTCAAGCATGTGATGTGAATCACACGTATATTTATAAACTATTATAACAAAACGAAAATGTTTGAATTATTTGGCATGATTTTTGGAGCGCTTTGTGGATTTAATGCATTCTCTAAATTTAAACATTTTCATATTAATTGTCTCTCGTCCACCTCACATTTGCATTGCAACGTTGCACAGATAGATTCCTAGAATTTTTTTCTCCGCAAAAAAATGTAATTTAGAAAAAAGATGCCTGTCAGAATATATGTTCATCAACGGCGGTGGTAATTAATGGCATTTACAAACAATTTTTTTTTGTTTTTTTTTTTTTTTAAACATAGTTTACTTTCAGTGATCTAAGTGATGCGGAGGAGGAAGCAGCTGTGGATGTCGAAGACTCCGAGGAGTCTCTGAAAACGTCCGTAACGTCAGTCAAGGTTGCCACTGAAAAGGTTGCTACTGCTCAAATAGGTAATTGGTTTCGCTGAGCTTTCCTCACTCGTATTCTATTTCGTTTTGGTTTCAGGTGCCGGAGATGGAGTTGAATCGTGGCCCTTACGGGAGAGCTTATTCCCGAACATACCTCCGTATATTAGTTTTAATTGGCACGATGCTGACAGCCCATTTAATGTGCCCAGCGGTCGAAGGTTTCTGAAGTGGAAGCTAAGCACCATCACCCCGATCGTTGTTAGGAAAACTTTGACTAATACTGGATTTCGTTTAGTAAGAAGTGAGTTCACGAGAGGTTCGCATCCCTTTTGTTCATCCTTTCCCAATTTGTCCCCCACCCCCTTTTTATTTGTGTGGAGTTTTGAAACACTATCACCAATAGTTTCAGAGAAGCAATCAGAACGATTAAATTAAGACTCTTTTACTATCAAAAAAAAAAGACGGCTGCCTAATTGATGTGTTTATTAATTATTTCAGAGTCAAACGAGTGGTTGGGTACGTGGGGGAAGCACATGAAGTCCCCCTTGTTTAAGACTTTGAAAGACTCGCAGAAGCTCAATCACTTCCCCGGCACATTCCAAATCGGTAGAAAGGATCGACTGTGGAGAAACCTCCAGAGATTGATGTTGAAGTTTGGAATGAAAGAGTGAGTTCCACGCCCACCCCTCTCCCAAAAAAGCCATACACTACTTTTTAATTTTTCTGTGAAGGTTCGGCTTTATACCTCAAACATACGTCCTACCTCAAGACTTTAAACTACTGAAACAGAATTGGGAGTTCAAAAATGGCAGCGGAAGTGAAGTCTTCATAATAAAACCTGTAAGACTGCAAGCACGACGCAACCAACCTACGTTCCATGCAATAACTTTGTTTTTATTTAAAGCCTGCATCAGCGAGAGGCGTTGGCATCAAAGTGATCAACAAGTGGTCGCAACTCCCGAAAAAATCCTCCCTAGTCGTGCAGAAATACATAGGAAATCCTTACCTAATAAACGGTAGCAAGTTCGATCTCCGACTGTACGTCCTCGTCACGAGCTTCAACCCCCTGCGTATCTACTTGTACCCCGATGGCCTGGCTCGGTTCGCCAGTGCCAAGTACAGCGATGACGTGAAAGATCTCAAAGATAGGTACATGCATTTAACGAATTACAGTATTAATAAGTTGTCGAGCCAGTACACGGCTAACGAAGATGCAAACGCTTGTCAAGGCCATAAATGGTAAGGGCGGCGGCAACACCGTCACGTGGCAGAGACTTGTCTAAAACGAGGGCGTTTTTTTTTTGCAGGACCTTATCGAAATTGTGGGAGTACATGGAGAGAGAGGGGGTCGACACGAAATCCTTGTGGAAAAACTTGGAGAGTTTGGTGATTAAAACAATCATCAGCGGGGAATCCCCTATAACTCAACTGAGCAAGGAGTACCTAAACAATCGTTACAATTGCTACGAGTTGTTTGGCGTCGACGTTTTGTTGGATGAACGACTGAAACCATGGCTTTTAGAGGTACACACTTTTTTCTGAAAGGAATTTTAAACTAACTGATCGTTAAATTCAATGAATCCATTAAACTGAAACGTTTTCCAATTAGTTTAAAGTCTGTTAAAGTTAACTTCAACTTGTTCGCATTGTTTGTATGGCTTTAAACTGAAAGTTAAAGTCAACTTAAGTCCGGTTTCACTTTAAGCTTGAGTTTATTCCCATGGGAACATTTGTTTTCGTAATTGTCACCATGGGAATAAACTGAAGATTAAAGTTAAACTGGACCTTAGGCTCCCATTAACTTCATCTGGCAATTAATTCCCATAGTAACGTTTGTGATAACAAGGGAATGAACCGTCGGATAAAGTTAACTGAAGGTAAAAAGACCGGGGCTTAAATCTCAGATTAGTAAGTTATGGTTTGATCCTGAACTAACAGTTATTATAAAATCGCAGAGATGGCGTTACAAGTTTTGCCGGTAATTGTGACATTGTGTACAAAATGAAATAATTGACTAATGTTACTTAATTAGTCCGCTGCGTGAATGCCGTCCACTAATCCAAACACTAAATACTCAAAGGTCACAATGTCTTACCACATAGATTAGACAGATCACTGTTTTTAATTAATATAAACTGCGCATGCGTCAATTAATTTAACGGATCTGTACGTAGTGTTGCCAACTTAAGAATTAAATCCCTTTTATGAGTTTTTTTTTCAAATCATGAGGGATTGTATGCAGGAAAGGAGAAGTGACTGATTGAAATGGCTCTTAAAAGATGAATAGATAGATAACGTATATATTCTTTTTTTTTTTTTTTTCTATAATACTTGTCAATGTCAAAATTCTAGGGTTTCTGTTGGAACCCTGCCTTTATCACTAAATATAGCATAGAAATTTTGGAAATTAAAAAATAAAAACAAAAGAATCGATTTTATAGCATGATTCAGTAGATTAACAAATTAAAAAAAAAACTTTTAGTGTTGAAATATGACAAAGCAAAGTAAACAAACAAACAAAATTTTTGAAAATATATAACTAATGATAAAAACAAAAGACAATCAATCGATTTAAAAAGAAATACGAAATAATAAAATGTAAATATATAATAACAAAAGACAATCGATTTTGCAGCACTATTCAGTAAATTACTGAACAAAAACAAAAGACGACGATTTTACGGTACAATTCGGTCGATTACTGAATAAAAAACAAAAGACAATTGATTTTACAGCGTACAATAAATTAATAAATTAAAAAAGACAGTGTCAGTGAGAAAATATGACACAACAAAGAAAACAAACAAAAGGAAATACGAAGTAATAAAATCTAAACACATAATAACAAAAAACAAAAGATAATCGATTTTACAGAGTACAGTAGATTGATTGATAAATTAAAAAAGAAACTGTCAGTGAGGAAATGTGACAAAACAAGGAAACAAATGAATAAAATTTTAAAGGAAATCTAACAATAATATTTAAAAAATATAAACAAAAGACAATCGGTTTCACAGCATAATTCAGTAGATTACAACAAAAAAAAAACAAAAGACAATCGATTTTACAGCTTAATTCAATAGATTACTGAACAATAACAAAAGACAAACGATTTTACAGAGTATGGTAGATTGATCAATTTCCCAAGCTTGTCGAGAGAGGGGAGAGGATTGGCGGCTGGGACCTACTTTTTTAAAAACTTTGTTGAAAAGAAATACGAAATAATAAAATGTAGGTACATAATAATAAAAAACAAAAGACAATCGATTTTACAGAGTACAGTAGATTGGTGAATTAAAAAAGAAACTGCCAGCGAGGAAATGTGACAAAACAAAGAAAACAAATGAATAACATTTTAGAAAAATATAACACAATAATATTTAAAAAATGAAAACAGAAGGCAATCAATTTTACGACACAATTTAATATTGCTCAATATTAAAAAAAATTAAAACAATGATGAAAAAGCAAAAGAAATAATAGAATAAAGAAATACGAAACAATAAAATAATAATAATTAAAACAATAGACAATCGATTTTAGAACATAATTCAAGTAGATTAATAAATAAAAAAAGAAACTGTTGGTGAAGAAATGCGATAAAACAAAGGAAACAAAAGACAATAGATTTTACAGCACAATTCAGTAGATTAATAAAACTGTAAGGCAGGAAATGTGACAGTATAAAGAAAACAAATGAACAACAGAAAATGTATAACAATGATATTTGAAATTTAAGAAACAAAAGACAATCGATTTTACAGCTCAATTTAGTAGATTAATTAATTAATTAATTAAATTTATTAACCTATAAAACTGTGTTGCAAAATCGATTGTCTTTTGTTTCTTAAATTTCATTACGTATTTCGTATTTTTCAAAAAATTCCATTTCATTTTCTTTGCTTTCTCATCGTCCTTTTTATTTATTACAAAAAAAATGCAATCTACTGAATTGCGTTGTAAAGTCGTTTGTCTTTTGTTTTGATTATTTTTTAAATTTGATTATTTTTGAATTTTTATTATTTAGTTTTTTTGTTACCTACCACTCTGTTAAAAAAAAGTTTAATTTGTTATTTATTAATTTATCGAATTGCGATGTAAAGTCGACCGTCTTTTGTTTTCTGAATTTTTATGTATTTTTTTTTTTTTTTGTAACTTGTGAGATTTCTGCTTTTTGCACGTTGGTAACACTGCCTGTATGCTGAGATTTTGTTCATTCACGCTTTGGTTATTTTATTTTTCTTTGTCACTCTTACATTAAGTGTCTAAATGTTCTTTCCGGTTATACTCCGGGAGAATATTCGGAAAACGCTGAGCGGTGTTGCCAAATTTAGAAATTTTCTTCCTAAATTTAGGGATATAGTTTAAAGAAAGGTTTTGTTAGGAGGAATTTTTTGGGGCTATTTTTTGAGAGGGAGGGAAAGGAAAATTGAAGTCAAGAATCAATACAAACTTATGGTTGCCTATCTTATCTCAGTAAGTGACAGCTGATAAGCTGATCAGCTGACAGCAGTGTTAAGATAGTTGATTGTTATTTGGACAATTTGTTTATTACACGAACAGCGCAAGTGAAAGAAAATTTTACCCTTGGGAATGAAGCAGCAGTTTGGGAGAAGTTCTGTGAGCTCTCTTCATTGTAATGGAAGAGGGCCCCACGTTGGGCGCCATATAAATCAGTATCTTTACAATCATTTTAACTTTGATTTCTAAAGTAGTCTAACATGAAATTAAAGAGTTTTCAACTAGCGTTTAGACAAGAGTTAAAGTGTTTCACTAATTGGCTAATTGTGAACGAAAGATAATTTATTTTCAGGTTAATATATCCCCGAGTCTTCACAGTGCTTCGCCCCTGGACGCGTACGTCAAAGGCCCTCTCGTTAAAGCTCTCTTCGACATGGCTCAATTTCATTTCCCTTCGAAGCTGGCAAAAATGGACGACGCACCGCCTTGCTTCGAACCCAAGATCTACACCACCGCCTTGCTGAAGAAAGAACGGAACAAACACAGTTACTTTTCTGTCCTCGATACCAGAGAAGAGGTATTTCGTTCTTTTAGTTTCTTTAGAAGGTTTTTTCAACTTTTCGTTGTTCAGTATCTGGATGAAATCCTTGATGATTTAACCGGAGATGACGTTCGACATTTAACGCAAGCCGAGGATGAACTCACAGTGACAGGTCCGTTCACAAAAATATTCCCGACATCTCAGACTTACAAGTACCTCCAGTTCATGGAGGTTCGATATTACAACCGGTTATTCGATGCTTGGGAATGTAAATACGAGAAGAATCGACAACCTGGTAATTAAACCCGTTTATAATTATTAGAATTTCGTTATTTATCAGTTGTTCTTTGTAGGCATTCGTATTTTGCAGTCGCTTTGTGAACAGAGGTTGCACCTGAAAGTTGGCTCGCATCCAACCATCGACAAGGTAAGATACGACAATTTACTTACGGTTTATTTAAATCATGTTCACTTCGCTGTGAGTGATTACTTTGATGACACACGTTTGATACTTGAAGGCGGGAAAGTTTATTCTGGCGACTTTCCAAAGAGTTTGCTCTCAGTGTCGCAGTAAGTTGGAACACGCTGCAATTATAAATGTTATAGGCGTTCTTGAATCTCAGTGTGATTTTATTTGGAACAAATAAATAAGTCGATAGAAATAATAAAGTTGGGGTGAACCTCGATTGGAAACGTTGCCCGTCTTTAAATTAAAAAAAAAAGTCCGTGGGTGTTTGAAAGTCAATTGAGGTTCATCTGTATTAGAATAGATTTAGACGTAGAAAGTAGATGAGTACATAGTTTTATTATTTTTGAAATTTTCATTTTAGAGACAGACGTGTGTAAAAGGTGGGGCCTCTTCGTCGTGATTTTTTTTTTTTTAATTAAGATTGTTAGTCCTAGCAGCAATACCAACTGAATTTAACTAAAACATTTCTTTGTTTGGTAATAAAAAATTATATGTATACATATACAAGGTTACTGCTAATTAAAGGCCCACTCGTATTGGCAACTTAAATTTCCGATGGTAGTGGCGCTGCGATCGCCGAAAACTGAATCGGCGTTTTACGTAAAACAAACATTCCGGCATTTCAATACCAACTTTGTTCTGGTACTCGTTTGGCATTTAAAATTTAATAAGCTGTTTGACTTTCCCTTTAAATTTGGTTCTCTTTCGTATTAATTACGAAACGAAGATACGAATGCAAGAGAATGAAGATCCACGTTTTGTAACTTCTCAATTTATCGATCTTTTATTTTTTATTGATATAATTCTGGAGAACAGTCGACATTCATTTGTTTTTTGTTCATTCTGTTAATGGTGTCTCGGTAATAGTTGCTTCAATTTTCTTTTGTTTTTGGATCGAATCATTCTTTCTGGCAGTTTTTCTATTCTAGAGAACAGTCGACATTCATCTGTTTTTCGTTAATTCTATTATTGGTATTTCGGCGGTAGTTCTTTCAATTTGTTTTTGTTTTGTGTCTATTCACATGATTCTGGAGAATAACGGTCGACATTCATTTGTTTTCATTCATTCTATTTGTTTTTCGGCGATAGTTGTTTCAACTTTCTTTTGTTTTTTGTATCGACTGAAATTGTCGATCTTTTATTTTCTACTCATATGATCCTAGAGAACTGTCGACATTCATTTGTTTTTCATTCATTCTATTGGTATTTCGGTGGTAGTTATTTCAACTTTCTTTTGTTTTTGTTTTATATCGAATGAAATTGTCGATCTTTTAGTTTCTACTCATACGATTCTAGAGAACAGACATTCATTTGTTTTTGATTGATGCTATTGGTATTTCGGCGGTAGTTGTTTCAACTTTCTTTTGTTTTTCTTTTTGTATCGAATGAAATTGTCGATCTTTTATTTTCTACTCATATGATCCTAGAGAACTGTCGACATTCATTTGTTTTTCGTTGATGTTGTTGGTATCTTGGCGGTAGTTGTTTCAAATTTCTTTTGTTTTGTTTTTTTTTTTTAATTTTTTGTATCAAATGAAATTGTCAATCTTTTATTTTCTACTCATATGATTCTAGAGAACAGTGGACATTAATTTGTTTTTCGTTCATTCTATTGGTATTTCGGCGGTAGTTGTTTCAACTTTCTTTTGTTTTTTTTTTTAATATCGAATGAAATTGTCGATCTTTTATTTTCTACTCATACGATTCTAGAGAACAGTCGACATTCATTTGTTTTTCGTTGTTGCTATTGGTATTTCGGCAATAATTGTTTCAATTTGTTTTTGTTTTGTATCTATTCACATGATTCTGGAGAATAACGGTCGACATTCATTTGTTTTTCATTCATTCTATTTGTTTTTTGGCGATAGTTGTTTCAACTTTTTTTTGTTTTTTTGTATCGACTGAAATTGTCGATCTTTTATTTTCTATTCATATGAGTCTGGAAAACAGTCGGCATTCATTTGTTTTCGTTCTTTCTATCATTGCTACTTTGGCGGTTGTTGTTTCAATTTTCTTTTGTTTTTGTTTTCTGTATCGAATCATTCTCTCTGTCAATTTTTTTCTTTATTCATTATCTGCCGTCGGATGAAATTGTCGCTATTTTGTTTTCTATTCTATTAGAGAATAAAAGTCAATATTCATTTGTTTTTTTTTTTTTAATTATCTATTTAATAGATGTCATAAAAAATGCTATTTTCTGAAAGTATTTGTCAGCAATCTAATATTTTGTTTTAAAACAAAAGCATAAGTGTGTCATATTGACGTATTCAGATTTTATTTTTATAGTTGTTTCAATTTTCTTTTGTTTTAATCTTCTTTTTTTTGTATGGAATCATTTTTTCTTAATTTTTTTTTAAATTCATTATCTGCCAGCTGAAATTGTCGATCTTTTGTTTTCTATTCTATTGGAGAATAAAACTCGACATTCATTTGTTTTTTTTTTCATTCTTATTGATATTTCGGCGGTAGTTTTTGTTGTTGTTTTTTTTTTTTGTATCGAATTTCATTTTCTATTCATATGATCCTGGAGAATAATAGTCGACGTTCATTTGTTTTTCATTCATTCTATTCGTATTTCGGCGGTGCTTTGTTTCAAGTATCTTTTGTTTTCTTTTCTTTGTATCGGGTCGTCCTTTCTGTCATTTTTTTTCGATTAATTTTGTTATTCCCCGCCGAATAAAATTGTCGATGTTTTAATACTCATATAATTCTACAGAACAGTCGACGTTCATTTGTTTTTCGTCCATTTCTATTATTGGTATTTCGGCGGTGGTTGTTTCAATTTGTTTTTGTTTTGTATCGAGTTTATTCTGTTCTCGTTTATTTCAATTTTCTTTTTCTTTTTCTTTTTCTTGCAAATTACATTTTCTTTTTAGAATTATCCTTTTTGATGGTTTTTTTAAAATTATTTTTGTTTGCTTTTTGCGGATGAAATCGTCTATCTTTTGTTTTCTATTCAGATAATTCTAGTTCTGGAGAAAACATCAAAATAACTGTCGGCATTCATTTGTTTTTAATTCGTTCTATTGGTATTGCGATGGTAGTTGTTTCAATTTTCTTTTGTTTTATATCGAATGAAATTGTCTATCTTTTATTTTGTACTCATATGATTTTAGAGAACAGTCGACATTCATTTGTTTTTCGTTAATTCTATTATTGGTATTTCGGCGGTAGTTGTTTCAATTTGTTTTTGTTTTGCATCGAGTTTTATTTACTGTTCACATGATTCTGGAGAATAACAGTGGACATTCATTTGTTTTTCATTTATTCTATTGATGTTTTGGAACGTAATTGTTTCAACTTTCTTTTGTTTTTTGTTTTTTTTTTTGGATATCGAATGAAATTGTCGATTTTTTAATTTCTGCTCATATAATTCGGAATAGCAGTCGACAGTCATTTGTTTTTCGTTAATGCTATTAGCCTTCGTCGTTTTTTTTTCTTTTATAACGAAATATTCTGTTTGATAGTTTTTTTTTCTCCGTTTTTATCGTTCTGTGTCGGATAAAATCGTCGATCTTTTGTTTTCTGTTTCGTGAAGCTCTCGAGAATGGTCGACGTTATTATATTTCTCCTTCGTCCTGTTTTTAATACTTGAATGACTCGTTTATTTCAATTTTCTTTTGTTTATTTTTCATGCAGATTACATTTTTGACACGTTCTTTGTTTTAGAATTATCCTTATCTTTTTTTAAATTATTTTTGTTCGCTCTTTGCGGTTGAAATCGTCAATCTTTTGTTTTCTGTTCTGATAATTCTGAAGGAAACATTCATTTGTTTCTCGTTCATTATCTACTTGGCAGATGTCGGCGGTATTTGTTTCAATTTTCATTAAAAAAAATTCTTTTCTGCAAATATTCCTCAGGAATTTAATATTCTGCATTAAAACAAAAGCATAAGTATGCCACATCGTCGTATTCAGATGTTATTTTTGCATCACGTGGTACAAATGAGAAGAAAAAAAAAACAATTGACAGTCGTATCTGCAAAACTGTCGATCCTAACCTATTTCTTCTGTCTATTATGGACAATACAATATAAAATGATAAAAGTAAGTAAAATATTCAAGTTTTGTTTTTTTTTTGAATATATTTCAGAAATGAATGAAGCTAGAAGATATTTATTACAAACTTTTATAGACATCAAAATAGTGCAACCCCATGCTGAGCCTTTAATTAGTTATAACCAGCCTGTATATTTCAATTCAAGTTAATAAATTGATTAATTGTTTGTTGTTTAAGCTTCAGTTCCTCAGAGCTTTTTACTCACAATAAAAAAAATACTAACAGAAATAAAACCAGATAAAGAAATGTTAATTTAGAATTTATTGTCAAAACAAAAGTTTTCACCCTCACCAAGAAGGGTTAAAGCTTTTAAATTTTAAAAAATAGTATGAACTTTGCAATCCGTACATTTCAAATTACGAAGCAACGTAGCAACTAGAACAGATTAGACGTTTTTGCTTCAGCTAGGAATACTTATTCCAAAATATATAGTAAATTGTGAATGTAAAAGTCACTCACAATTTACATATTTTGTGATAATTTTCAATAGACATCAAATGCTTGAACGTGAAGCTTGTTAATTAATTTTTTTTCTTCAAATTTAGAGCTTGGAGAGTATGATCCCTGTGGAAATGAATGTGGAACCCTCGACTGAGAAACCTTGCGATTCCTATAACACAGTCGTTGATCGATAAATCCGTAGTAGCAGTGAAGACAATCTTTAGCAAGAATTAAAAAGGTAATGATTGGGAATATATGGTTCAATCCAAAAAATAAAAATAAACTAATTTTTTTTTTTTACTTTCAGTTTTAGGTTATTTGTTGTGTAATTAAAACGAAACTGTAAATACGCAAGTACTTGGGTGAAGACGAACGAGAGCTACAATAACTGCCATTTTCTTTTTTTTAAGTGTCCCTGTAAAACGTTGCGTTTCATTTTGTCCTTAATACCTATAGATTATTGTAAAATATATATACATACGCATTGAATCCTAGAGAAATCCTCATTGAAAATGTATTTTTTTAATAAAAACCGCTCGCATTTTTTAAAGGCTTCGTTTACGTTTGTTTGTAAAATGTAGGTTCGTGTTCTTTTATTTTGTAAGTGTGGCGCTTTTTGATTCTACTTCCTTTTTCTTTTTTGAATAAACTTTGTTTTACAAACTTGCTTTGGAGGCGGGTCTGATTTCTCATTCAATCAATCAATCAATCAATTCAGAGAACGACAGTGTCTGTAAAATAAACTTTATTAAAAAAACAGAACGATAACAGCTAGACTATTGTGCGACGTCGTCGGGAACCACGACACCGATCTCCCCGTCTTCGATTTCCTCTTCTTCGAGAGTCAACCACGAATCACTGGAACCTATCACAAAACGTGTTATGCCAGTAGATTTAACGATTTCTTTAATAGCAAATTAAGACAAGGTTACAAAAGTATTAAGGGCGAGTTCTTCGGCTAAGACCTGTTGGGGTAAGATGCCCTTACAACTAACCCTGTTAAAATAGTTAAAATCCAACAAGTTTAATTAAAATTATTTAACAAAGAAAAAGTAAAGAGGAAATTGCGTATACATTTGCTTAAAACAAAATATAATAAATCTACATCGAAGTGAAAAAAGAAAATTGTAAGTTTTCAGTTTAAACTACAAACTATTTCAAGTGCCAGTCTTACGGCGTTTTCGATTCACTGCTCTAGAGTATTCTCATCTTATTTTAATCTCATGTAATAATAAGGGGTGGAGATACTCTGAGAGTGCTCTAGCTCTAGAGCATACATTACATAAATGCTCTTTTAAATTGTTTGTTTTATGAAATTTAAAATGTGACAAATATGAAATGGGAAAACAACAAAGGGCCAAGTATAGAACCCTATGGCAGGCTAAGCATATCAAATTTTGATTGATTGTTTTAAATTAAAAAATCTGTATATGGAAGGAAATCTTAGTTATTTGAAGATATAAACAATCGTTAAATTATCGGGAGGGGGTGGGGGTGGAATTAAATTATACACCTCAAGATTAATGCATAATATTTACAAGAAATTATTCAAATTATTTCTTTACGAAATTGTAAGTTTTAAATACTGTGGAGGAAAAGTAAATGTACACGTGCGAGCAAGGACGATTCCACCAAAGTTTCTTTTTGTTTCTTTAAATAAAATAAAAATTAAAATTTTAAATTCTAAAATGTCCATAATTGAATTGGCTTCTACTGACAATGTTGCTGCTGCTACTTCTCGTTAGTCGATGTGACTGAGTAGGTATGGCCCGTGTCAAGTCGTCTGCCGTGTTTCTTAAAAAATGTTTTTAAAGTGAACCCCGAAATTTGGCCGCTCTTTTTCTAATACATTTAACAAGGCCATCTGTTGAAACTTGCCGAAATCAAATTTTAAAGATACACAATTTTGAAAACGAAAAAAAAATGAAATCAACGAAAACAAATGACAATCGACAATTTAAAAAAAGAAAATGACAATTAGAGTGAATTTCCTTTTAATTGACAAAAACAAAACATTTCACAGTGCAAAACAATTAAATCAACAGGTACAGATGACAATCGATAATATAAAAACAAATGACAGTCAACAGTGAGAAAAAAAATTTAAATTGACGAAAACAAATCACAGACGACAGTGAAAAAAAAAAACACAAAAACAGACGACAACTAGTGCAAAAATTTTTCAAAAACAACGACAAGGGAAAATGACAATTAATGCGAATAATTTCTTAATCGATAAAAAAATAAAACATTTCACGCCACTAATATTTTTTTTTTGAATCGTCAGAAACAAGTGACAGTCGATAATAAAAAAAATTTGAAAACTCCAAAAACAAATGACAATCGACAGTGATAAGATAAAAGTGACAGCGACAAAAACAAAAGACAATTTACAGTGAAAAAAAATTTGAAATCAAATGAAAACAAATGATAATCGACAATGCGAAAAATGTTTAAATTAAATCGTCAGAAACAAGTGAGTCGATAATAAAAAAAAAAAATTGAAAACTCCAAGAACAAATGACAATCGACAGTGATAAGACAAAATTGACAGCGACAAAAACAAAAGACAATTTACAGTGAAAAAAATTTTGAATTCAAACGAAAACAAATGATAATCGACAATGCAAAAATTGACAAAAACAAAACAATTCACATTGTAAAACAATTAAATCGACAGGAATAGATGATAATCGATAATGAAAAAACAAATGACAATCGACAGTGAGAAGAAATTTTAAAATCGACGAAAACAAATGACACAAAAACAATCGACAATAAGTGTGAAAATTTTTCGATGCGAACAATTTTTTAATTGATAAAAAATAAAACATTTCACGTCACTAATATTTTTTTTTGAATCGTCAGAAACAAGTGACAGTGATAATAAAAAAAAAAATTGAAAACTCCAAAAACAAATGACAATCGACAGTGATAAGACATTTGTTTTACGTACCGAGTCGTCTGCCGTGTTTCTTAAAAAATGTTGTTGTTAAAGTGAACACCGAAATTTGGACGTTCGTTTTCTAATACATTCAACAAAGCCATCTGTTGAAACTTGCCGAAATTTTGAGGAACACAAAAATCAAATTTTTAAGATTCACAATTTTATCGGAATTTTAACAAGTAACGATCGAATTGAACACAAATCAGAGAAAATCAGAATGCGATCGTCAATTTTTTAAACAAAAGACGATCGAAACCAATGCGAAAATTTGAGAAACAAGAAAAATCAGAATGTGATACAATTTCAAACAAAAGGTGATGATTGAAACAAATGGAAAGTGTTTTCTAAGATAGGATTTTAAATGAGATGCTTTGATTTATTTTGTCATTTTCTCGTGTTATTGTACGTCAGTTTGACATTTATTAAATACAAGTAGCACTGTAATTTATTTTGACATTTTCTGGTGTTAGAATATGTCAGTTTGATATTTGTTAAATAAAAGACAAGCTTTGACTTGCTTTGACATTTTCCCCGGGTTAGCGTACATCAGTTTGACATTTGTTAGATAAAAGGAAGCGTTTTGATATGTACATGTCATAATAATTTTAAGTTATCGTACTCAACAGATAGATTCTCCTTGTGAAAGAGAAGCATTTCTATCTCGTTCTATAAATGAGCTATGGAAGAAGGGACGCTTAGTAATTCACCCTGTATAATGTAATTTTTTTGTAGTGACTTAAAGGACACTAATTAGATTTTTTTTTATTGTTTCTTTTTTATATTTATTTTTATAATGCATCTCAATAATTCAATTGTTTATTAATTAAACTCGCCATTAGGCCTTTTCGCTTAAAAGGAGGTTGAATCGGGGGCCTGCTACGAACTAACCTTTTAAAAAATATTAACGTACATACCATCAGAATCATGTGGATTTGGCAAATTGACATCATCGACATGAGGGGGCGGCGGTGTCCCCGCCCTCCTTATCCTCCTCATTTGCACGTTGATTTCCAACTGCATCCGTATATCCAAAGCCATGAAACCGATGGTGATAATCAGAGGAATTCTGTACCGTGATTCCCAAGCTAGTTTCAACAAGAACAGCAACGGTGCGGCCATTAAATACTAGGTGCTACGCTAACATGTCTGGGAGTGCACGGTGTTTAAAGAAGCATCTTCAAGGGACGAGTCTTCTAGGTTAGGTCAGGCAAGGACATTTATCACCTCGCAAGGCACACGGAATTTAATGCAACTTGCAATTGGAACTGGCGCGTTTAATATCCGATTCTGTCATTTATTTAAATTAATTTGAAATGCCCAAGAGTTTTATGTAAACACGTTCGGTGTGAACTGACACGCAGCGCTGCCAACCGTCTGTCACCGTCAGTGTTGCCAGACGATAAAGATTTAAGTCACTGACAAAGGATTTTAATTTTTGACAAATTTAATAGCGTTTTCGATTGAACTGTACCGGTTGCACTCAGTGTATTTGCATCTTCTTTTCACCTCATGTAATAACACGTGATGGAGATACTTTAAGTGCGAACTAGTGCGGTCAATCGAAAACGCCATAAATTTGCAGCGCAATTTAGTAGATTTTTAAAAGACAGCTCCAAAAGAATGAAAAACAAAATAACAAAAAAATGAAAAATCAAATTAAAAAATAATACCTAATAAAAACAAAAGACGATCGATTTTACGACACAATTTAACGGATTAACAAATTTAAAAAAAAAGACATTTGTAGACAATTATGCCAAAACAAAACAACGAAAATTGAAAAATAATAATCAAATTAAAAATATAAAATCAAAACAAAAGTCAATCGATTTTGCAATAGATTAATAAATTAAAAAAAAAAAAAATGAACTGTTATACCAAATGTTATACAATTTTTCTTATTATTTAAATTTTGGGAAGAAGCACCAGAAAATTCCGATTTTTTTAATACTCACTAGGCAATGATCCAAAAACGAAAGTCACTAGATCTGGTGATAAATCATCACCTCGGGCAACACTGGTCATTATTGGAAATGAAAAACAAAAAAAAATTATTTTTTATTCCATAAATTTTCTTTATTTACCGATCGTCTTTTGTTTAATTTTACGTCAAAAATTGCACGATAATCAAATGTTTTATCGTCTTTTGTTTTATTTTACGACAAACATTGCAAAATTATCAAATGTCATCCTTGTTCGTCTTTTGTTTTATTTTACGTCAAAAATTGCACAATTGTCAAATGTCATCCTTGATCGTCTTTTGTTTTATTTTACGTCAAGAATGACAGAAATGTCAAACGTCTTTCTTTATAGTTTCTTATTTTACTTTACGTCAAAAATTGCACAATTGTTAAATGTCTTTCTAGATCGTCTTTTGCTTTATTTTATATCTACATATTTTAATTTTAAAAAGAAAGTGGACGAAGTTTAATTAATGAAAATTTATATTTTTTTTTAATTTTATCATTTTTTTTATTTCTCGGTCGTCTTTTGTTTTACTTTACGTCAAAAATTGCACAATTGTCAAATGTCATCCTTGATCGTCTTTTGTTTTATTTTACTTCAAAAACTGCACAATTGTCAAATATCTTTGTAGATCGTCTTTTGTTTTATTTTATACCTAGATATTTTAATTTTAAAAAGAAAGTAAACCAAGTTTAATTAATGAAAATTTTTATTTTCTTTTATTTTATATATTTTTTTTTATTTCTCAGTCGTCTTTTGTTTAACTTTACATCAAAAATCACAAGAACGTCAAATGTCTTTTGTTTTATTTTACGCTAAAAATTGCACAATTATCGAATGTTTTTCTTGATCGTGTTTTGTTTCATGTTACGTCAAAAATGGCAAAACTGTCAAACGTGTTATTTTACGTCAAAAATTACACAATTGTCAAATATCTTTGCAGATCGTCTTTTGTTTTATTTTATACCTAGGTATTTTAATTTTAAAAAGAAAGTGGACCAAGTTTAATTAATGAAAATTTTTATCTTCTTTTATTTTATATATTTTTTTTTTATTTCTCAGTCGTCTTTTGTTTAACTTTACATCGAAAATCACAAGAACGTCAAATGCCTTTTGTTTTATTTTACGTCAAAAATTGCACAATTATCGAATGTTTTTCTTGATCGTGTTTTGTTTTATTTAACGACAAACATTGTACAATTATCAAATGTCATCCTTGATCGTCTTTTGTTTTATTTTACTTCAGAAATTGCACAATTGTCAAATGTCTTTCTTGATCGTCTTTTGTTTTATTTGTACAATTGTCAAATGTTATCCTTGATCTAACTTGAAGGCTTCCGCGGCCGTCGTCCATTGTTGAATTCTTGGCTTCCGGTTGGAACCGCGTGTTTTGGATTTCTTCACTGCCGACGTTTCGTTCTTCTGCAACGAAGAACGAAACGTTGGCAGTGAAGAAATCCGAGACACGCAGTTCCAACCGGAAGCCAAGAATTCAACAGTTATCCTTGATCGTCTTTTGTTTTATTTTACGCCAAAAAATGCATATTTGTGAAATGTTTTTCTTGATCGTCTTTTATTTTATTTTACGTCAAACACTGCACAACTATCAAATGTCTTGCTTGATCGTCTTTTGTTTTACTTTACGTCAAAAATAGCATAATTGTCAAACGTCTTAAAATATATTTTAACTGCAGAAATTCGACCCAGTTGAGTTTATTTGACGAAAATTATTTTATTTTCTAAAAAATTTTCTTTATTTTGTCGGTCGTCTTTTGTTTTGTTTTATTTCATATCTGCATGTTTTAATTTTAGAAAGAAAGTGGACCCAGTTTTGTTTATTTAACGAGAATTTTTGTTGTTGTTTCTTTTTTCTTAATTTTATAATTTTTTTTTATTTTTCGATTGTCGTTTGTTTCACTTAACGTCAAAAATTGCACAATTGTCAAATGTCTTTTTTTTATTTCTATGTTACTTTTTCATTTTATAAATTTTCTGTACTTATCGATCGTCTTTTGTTTTATTTTATATATTTTACATCTTAATTTTTAATTAAAAAAAAATCGCTTAATTAAAATCTGTGTTTTTAAACGTTATTTTAATCAAGTGATTTAAAACCTTTAAAACAACTGAACCCTGGTTTATAACAACTTTCATTTTTAATTTTGTTTGCCGTTTCATTTTTTTTAATTTTCCTTTCCATTCATTTTTTTCGTTGACCTTTTTGGTTTTTCATTTGATGCCTTCATTTTTTATTTTTTCCTTGTTTTTCACTTGACTCTCTTTTTATTTAAAAAAATCTGCTTCACTTTATTTGCTTTTTGTTTTTCATTTGTTTTTTTTTTTTTTCTAAATTTCTTTTGCTTTTGCTTTTTATATCCCTTTGATCTTTCGCTTGATTTTCGTTTTCATTTTAATTTTTTTTTTTTTCACTTGTCTCGTTTCATTCTTTATTTTTGCTCGCTGTTTTGGTTTTTGATTTAATTTCTTCAATTTTTAGTTACTTCTTTTTTTTTATTTTCCTAATTCTTGTGTGTTGTCTTAAAATATACGGGAAATTTACTTTTATTTTTTTAAAAAATGTCGCCTTTTATGAACAAGTTGGCGATGTTGCCTATAAAGAATCTGGCAACCCTGCCTACTATTATGAATATTGAAGTACTTTAATTAATCGCAAGATGGCACTAGTGGAGTGAATGTGCGCTTTTATTAAACGGCAAACATTTTCAGATTGCGTGTAATTAACTAATCTTTAATATTAAATTTTAATTAAAAGCCTGGCTTACCTAAAACTATAGAAATTTTATTACTAAAACCATAGACTTTTCATTGTATAAAACAGACAGGCTACATACACACCACAATAATTTATTTGGACAATTTTATACGGGCTTAGAAAATGAAGTATGTTATTAAACTATTGCATACACCTTTGCACCCTATTAATTTATTAGAACTAAATATAGTAAACTTAACACACTAATGTAACTGCGAGGTTATGTGTCCAAATCTAAATGCCAACGACCATTTCAATCACAGTTCCCTTAAAGTAGATTCTTCTTCTTCTTTTTCATCCTGAGTCTATAATCAAATGCAGCAGTGCTTTCTTAGGTGTTATTCGAACTGCTTTCAGATGATTCAGAGTCCTCGTTCAACAACTGGTCGTACTTAACTAACTCCAAGACTTCCCCCTGCGTCAACGCCTGTTTCTGTGGTAAGACCGTCCTCAGAATGGGCGAGTCCGCAACAGGCTCGTCTAAGGAGAGGACGTCATCGAATTTCGTTGCGTCGGTTAAACTCAGCAGCTGGCGCATGCAGGCTTCTCTTTTCTCTGCCAGTTGTTTAAAAACGTTGGGGTCGGATCGGATCTTGTTTAGCTTCTCTTCTGGAAAGTTATTGGGAGTTATTTACTTACTTACCAGTTCAAAATCACTCACCTAGTATAGCAAGATATTTTTCCGAGTCTGGCAGCTCGTTGCTTATGACGGGGTGAAAGTCGTCCTCGAATCCCTTGAAAATATCATCGGACATTTGCGATGTGCTTGTTCCGTTTTCGGATTTCTGACAACACCATGGATCCATTTTCGTGTTGTTTGACAACATCTCACAACTTCATTTGTAAACTTGACAGATGCTGTTTCGTAAATTTGTCACGAGAGGTCGCTGTACTGAGGCGTCTTGGCAATGTTACCAATCGTATTCGTGTGATTTCATTTTCAAAATTCGATTTTTGGCATAGAATATTCGTTTTAGAATTTTTAACAGAAGTAAAAGTTTTAGAATGAATTTGGTGTAGCTCAAAATGAAATTCACAAATAAAAAAAAAAACGAAGGAAAAAGGAACAACAATCACGACAATTACTTACGGAAAGAGAAAACAGAGAAAGAAAATAATTATAAACGTAACGATTTTCGAAATTCACAGAGAAAGAAAAGCAGAGGTAAGAAAACAAATGACAGTCGTAACATTTCAACAACTGACAGAAATATCGGAAGACAAAAGACAAACGTTTTTACAGCACAGTTCAGTAGATGAATAAAAAGAAACTGGGATATAAGGTGACAAAACAAAAGTAAACAAATGAACATAACTTAAAAATATATACCGGGTGATCTTTTAATTTTTTATCAACTCTTGCCGTGAAATTTGCACGGCATGTCTTACTCACTTAAATAACAAAAGTTATTGCAGGTTGACATGCCGTCAAAATTTCATGGCAAGAGTTGTTAAAAATATTTAAAAAAAAAACACATGATATAACAATACTAATCAAAACAAAAAAATAAATAAAAACAAAAGACACAACAAAGCAGAATTCGACAGATTCATAAATCAAAAGAAACGAAAAAAAAAAGCTTTCAACATGTTTCAACAGATGGCATCCTTGAATGTCTTATTTTTTTGTGATTGTCCAAAAACAAAAATAAAACAATAGATTAAAAAAAAAACAAAGCAATAAAAAAAACAATAAAAACAAAAAACAGTCGATTTTACAGCATGATTCAGCAGATTAATAAATTAAAAGAAAAACTGTTTGGAAAGAAAAGTGACGAAACAAATAAAATAAAAAGAATATTAAAAAAAAAATAAAAACAAAAGATGCAACAAAACACAAGTCAATAGACTCATAAATTAAAACAAAGGAAACTTTTAGCGCTTTCAATAGATGGCGCTGTTAAATATCTTATAGTAACGCAAATAATTTCTTGGGACTTCAGAAATGACCGTCAATTGAATTTCAATGTAGCCTGTCACTAACCAGTGAATCACCCTCATAGAAACAAATGAAAAGAAGACTACCGGTAAGTTTCAACAGATGGCGTTGTTGAATGTACTAGAAAACGACCGACCAGACGGCTGCGAATAATGCGCAGGCGCGAGTATCGGCGGTTCTTTCAAATTGCAGTGTTCGTTTTAAAACCAAATTTTTAAGAAATGCAGCAGGCAGCTCAGCACGTAAAATCTTAACTGAAATCAATAAACCTCGCTGACAAATTTTTAAAGTTTACCAAATATGACAATCTGTTCTCTAAAAATAAAAGAAAAAATACACGGACAAAATGAAAGAAAACGAAAAGTTTGCTTAAAAATTTTAAAATTGTCAAAAAGAAAGTTATCGCACAAGTGGAGACGGTGATGCAATACAAAAATTAATTTTATAAGAAGAAACAAAAGAAGACCTAAACAAACAAGGACAAGATGCAGAATTCGATGAAAACAAAAGACGATCGTCGATTCTTATTCGGCCAGGGAGAATTGAAAATCAAAAAACAAAAGAAAGCAAACGAAAAATCCGCACGAATTGGCAACACTGTCTCCAAGTGAAAACAAGCTTGACTTGGAACAGCAGAAAGAATGGCAATAGAAAATCAGATTAAGACGATTTTCAAAAACAAGAAGAAAAAAAATAAACAAATTATTACATATCTGAGAATAAATGCCGGAAAAAAGACAAACGAATGCCATCCTAAAATGACAAAATTGTTTCGTTTTTTATAAATGAAATAATACGTGGTCGATTGTCTTTTGTTTATTTCGTTTTTGTGAAAGAAATAATACGTGACCGATTTATTGTCTTTTGTTTCGTTCACTTCTTATGAATGAAATAACAGATGGCCGAATGCCTTTTGTGTTTTTTTTCTCCTCTTAAAGTAGGACCTACGCGACCGATTGTCTTTTGTTTCTGCTCTTAGCTAATGCGCACCCGATTGATTGTCTTTTGTTTATTTCTCTTTTTATGTAAGAAGTTATGCAATTTTCTTTCGATACAGAAAAGTAGTCAACGATCGTCAACATCGATAGTCTTTTGTTTCGCTTTTGTTTTCGACAAGGAAAAAGTGCTTGTGAACATTTGTATTGCGCAAGAGAGCGTCTTTTGTTCCTTTTGTTTGGTGTTGACATGACGGCGATAACTTGAAATTTGGAACAAATTCCAAATTTTAAAAATTCCCGCTTTGGCGGGAAATTTAAATTTAAAAATCGGCGGCAAATTTCACGGCATGTCTTTGACTTAGTTAGCCTACTTAGATGACAAAAGTCAATGCAGGTTGACACGCTGTCAAAAAAAAAGAACTGATAAAAATTAAAAAAAGAACCACTTGCTACAACAATACTATTAAAAATAAACAAAAAAAAATAATAGAAACAAAAGACACGACAAAGCAGAATTCAATAGATTTATAAATCGAAATAAACGAAAAAAAAACTTTCGACGTGTTTCAACAGATGGCGCCCTTGAAAGAAGAACCTAATCGTTTTTTTTTGGTGACTGTCTAAAAATAAAAAGAAAACAATAGATTTTTTTTAAAAAGATGAAACAATAAAATTTAAAAAAAACAATAAAAACAAAAAAAGTCAATTTTACTGCACGATTCGGCAGATTTATAAATTCAAAAAAAAAAATACAAAAAAAACTGTTTGGAAAGAAGAATGACCAAACAAATAAAACAAATGAATTTAAAAGAATATTTAAAAAACGAAAACAAAACACAAACGAAGGAAACTTTCAACGCGTTTCAACAGATGGCGCTGTTGAATGAAGTATAACAACGCAAGCAATTTCTTGTGACTTCAGAAATGACCGTCCGTTGAATCTCGATTGATTCCCGATACTGTCGAAACTTGCCGAAATTTTGAGGAACACAAAAATCAAATTTTCAAGATTCACAATTTTATCGGAATTTTAACAAATGACGATCGAATTGAACACGGAAAAAATTCAAAAAAAAAATCATTAAAAAAAAACATTCGAGAAAATCAGAATGCGATCGTCAAATTTTTAAACAAAAGACGATCGAAACCAATACGAAAATTTGAGAAACAAGAAAAATCAGATACGTCAGATTGTGATACAATGTCAAACAAAAGGCGACGATTGAAACAAATGCGAAAATTTGAGGAACAATCGAATAAAAATCAGAAATGTCAAAATCTCATCGAAATTTAAACAAAAGACGATCGAATTCAAACCAAAAATAATAATTTGTGAATATCGAATGAAAAATTTAAAAATTCAATTCATTTCATTGAAGTTTAAACAAACGAAGATCGACAAAAATTGAGACAACCGAAATCACGTGTAAGAGAGATTCGTGAAAATCAGATTATCCAATTTTTAAACAAAACACGATCGAAACCAGTGCGAAAATTTGAGGAACAAGAAAAATCAGGTACGTCAGAATGCGATACAACTTTAAACAAAAGACGTTGTATCTCAATTAATTCCCGATACCTTTATTGTTGACACTTCATTACGTAATAATTCTATAATAAATAAAGAGGTGGCGCCATCTATGGACAAGTCTGCCAAATTTAAAACGAGAAAACTCGACATATAAAATACAGACGTTTTAATGCTTTCCAAAAAAGAATACGTAGAAATAAAATATCGACATATGAATGTGTTTTTTCAATAAAACAATGTTTTTTTTTATTATACAGGGTGCCCATTTTAAATCGTGACCCTGCAGGGTTTTCGAATAGGCAACCCAACGATCAAAACAGAAATAACAGACCACGAAGGTAGAATGGGTTGCCTATCTTCAGTTTCAATAAGTGGATTTGTTACCGAATTTCAGAAAGAAATTGTCAATTGTTTAAAAGTAACGACTTTTTATATTTTATTAATCGTAATTGTTTACTTCAAGCCGTACAGTTTAATACTGAATGTACAACGCATAATTTTGTAATACCTACCTTTTAAGAGATCTCTTCATCACTTAATACGATGCAGTCCTTTTTAACATAACTTCAAACTAGATCTTTTGCATTGGGGGTGGGTGTTCAATTTTGAAAAGGAATTTTTTTTTTATTTGCAGTTGAGAATAAGGATTGCACATTTGTCTCCACCGCGCACTCCTTGGCAATTTTCTTCGGCTTTTCAGAAATTGTCTGTAAATGTTAACAGCTTATTACTATTTGGATATGTTAGTGTGTATGGGATAAACGAAAGAAAAAAATAAATAAATAAAATGCGCAACATTAATAAAACACCAAACATAGGCATCCAATGCCATTGCTTTTATTTTGTTACGCTTTTTGATAATTTTTTTCAATACTTCATGGTTCAATAACACATAGAGAGCAAAAAACCATACCAATAAACAGTCGACATCTGTTAAAAACACACACTGCCTACATAACATATGTTCTTGTAGCAAAGTTTCATTCTGTGGGGGGGGAGGGGGGAAGAAAAATAAAAGCGAACATCCTAAAATGTAGAAAGAAACAAATTACCGATTGTGAGTCTAAACAGGAGAACGTCGTCGACTTGAAACTTTGTACGCAAGATCATATTTAACAACTTTCAACTTCCTAAGCAGTAAGACCTCGTGGAGTCACCCGGGTTCAGCTCCCGACCGCGAAATGGGATGAAAAACAAACAAAAAAAAAAAAAACTCAAGCAACATTAAAATCGCATACGCAAACGAAAATCAATCGCAGTAGTGAAACTAATTAAACAAACGTGCCCGCGACACTCGAGCCAAAAAACGGCGGAGGGGGGGGAACAATAAATATGGCAAACGATATAAACAACTCAGATCTGTTCTTACATGTCGACCTTGGCTGCACATTACCAGCTAAAATAAAAGAAATTTCATTATAAACATTGTTCAAATAAATACCTATCTAGTTACAAAATACAAAAAAAATATATAAACTTCTATAAAAAAAAAAAAAACAATAGTCATTGTGTTCGTTAAAAGCTAATAGTACATCACTTAAAAAATACATTAAGTACGATCAAGTGAATTTTTAAAAAACCATCGGGTTTTAAAAGCTCGAAATCAGTTTCATGCAACAACTCGTTCCCACAACTCTGATGCGTGGCTTTCAATTTCAAACCAGGCACGTCGTTGAGTATTTAAAGCCTTAGTCAGTCCGAGTCGCAACCATTTCTCAGAACTGTGAGAGCGAGTTCTAACACTTAACTTAAACACAACCAGCAGCAAACTTGTAACGCTTAAGAAAAACTACTGCAGTCAAAATGGAGAATTTATTTGCTTTAGTGTCTCACACTGTACCTCAAGACTACAAGAAATTAAGAGAGAGCTTTCGCCACTTACGCTTGCTTATAAGTAGGTCTCGCCAATCACACGTTTAAAGAAGTTTCTGTTACAACAACAACAAAAAAACTGTTTTATTGTACCATAAGTAATAAATAAGCGCTTGAAAATAATGTAGAATACAAAAATGGGGGGGTGGGAAACAAATTCCGATGATGTATACTGGACGAAACGAGGGACTGTGTCAGTTGATTTTTTTTTTTTTTTCGAAAAGAAAATAATGCATGTGATAATCCGGAAGTTACTAGAGATCAACGTCAGCCAATAGCAATGAGCCACCTACGCCGCCGAACAAAAATCAGTACCGTTGTACTTAACATATATATATTAAAAAAAAAAAAAAAAATAGGACTTGCCGTTAAGGTACTGTCATAAATAATATATCACATTAAATAAGCTAACAATACGAGATTATGATTGAGGTTACGACGCACACAATATAAAACAAAATGGGACTGACTTTCTTTCTTTCTTTCTTTTTTTTTTTTTGAACTTGCCGTGTAAAAATCAGGGTGTCGGTTGTCGGTGGAGATGAAGTGTTGGCGTTTTCTGTTAATCGAATATTGTGTGCCACGTAACTTTTGTTAACAGAGCAGTGGCAAAATAGTACGCACTCAGTACGATGATCTAAGCTTCAGTGGAAGCAACGAGGGAGCTTTTAGGGGTGTAGGCCGTAGCATTCGGATCTAAAGTCGATCCAGGGGGGCTCTCGGCCAACCTCACCCTTGACATGGCACTGGAGGGAGTGGGACCACCGAAAGTGTCATTCGGCATTACTGCCAGCACCTGTGCTATCTTACTCTTCAGTTCGTCGATTTCTTTCTCTTGAGCTCTATTTGCACCTGGAAAAAAAAATAATAATACGTTCTTCCGTCCAAAACAAATCATGAACTTACTGTCTCGAATTTCAAGTTGACGTTTGGCCTCCCCTAAAGCGCTGAAGAGGTCCAATTTAATTCGGGTTTCGGCTGAGAGAGAATTTTCCAGGTGCGTGTTCTTCTCTTGCATGGCGTCCAACGCGGTCCTGAGTATGTCCGTGTCGCGCCGCTTCTCGTTTAGTATCGCATTCTCTCGTTCAAGAACTGCGTTGTGATCATCGGCCCAACACCTTGCAGACCTGCACTCGGACAGTTCTGCTTCGAGTTCTCGTCTGCGAGCCTTGCATGCCTCTGTGCATTCTCCTCGAGATGACTGGGCAGCGACCTTCAAAATAAACCTTTCGTATAGTTGTACGAATTAATTCTTTACATGGAGTAGAATACTACAAATAAAAATTAATTAAATCAACTGATGAATTACTTGCGATTTTAACATGTCCACAACTTTTCACATAAAAAAATGTGACGCCACCATCTATACACGTTTGTTAGAACTATGTATTTACTTAAATAAAGAATTTTATTATTTTTGAAGAAAAATTAATTCAATCAAGAGACCGACACATAAATCCTGTGAGTCGAAATTCACTGATGCTGGCCATATATTGTGTGGAACTGCCATCTCTTTCTTTGACTCGAAAACTCGAAGTTATTTTTCGATCCTTTAAAATTTGAGTTATGGAGGTTTGACTGTATGTTGCACGACAGTACACAGATTGTACACTCATTGATGGTTTAAAAAAAAAGAGCAATAAAAGTGCAACCTTATAGCTGTTGTTTTAAAATTAAAATTATCATTAACATAAACGTAAGCGTATGTTTGTTGCTCTTGAATTGTTGAAATAAAATGTACCCTCAATTCAACGAATTACCTGCAATTTCGTTAATATTGGATTAAAAAAAAATCTGAAATAAACTTCGACATGATTTGAAGTAAAAAAAAACATGTGGCGCCATCTATGCACATTTGTCAGAACTATTATTTTTTAAATCAGGAATTTTATAAGTATTTTTTTTAATAAAAATTACTTAAATAAAAAGACTGTCATGGGCAGGCGGAGGCAAAAATCAAAACAAATTAACAGGTGATGAATATCCTGCGATTTTCACATTAGAAAAATGTGGCGCCACCTGTGCACTTTTGTTAGAAATATTTTTTTAAATCAGGAATTTGATTTTTTTTTTTAATAAAAATTAATTAAACCGGGAAACTGACACAGACAGGTTGATGCAAAAATAATAAAAAATGCAAAACAATTGAATAGCTGATTTAAAGTTAATTAAAAATGCAAAAGAGTTTCTTTTAATGAATTTCCTGCGATTTAACATATTTCATTCTTTTCACATTAGAAAAATGTGGCGCCATCTGTGGGCATTTGTTGGTTAATTAATTTCCTGCGATTTTAACATTTTCATTACTTTTCATATTAGAAAAAACTGACGCCATCCATACACATTTGATAGTACTAACCGTTTTTTTAAGTAAGGAATTAGATTTTTTAAATAAAAATTAATTAAATTAGGAGACTAGCACACAGACAGGTAGATTCAAAAACATTCAAAAATGCAAAACAATTGAACGGCTGAACAGTTCCACTACTTTTCCCATTAAAAAATGTGGCGCCATCTATGCACATTTGTTAGAACTATTTTTTGAAATCAAATAAAAATTAATTAAATCAGGAGAGTGACATGCAGACAGGTAGAGGCAAAAATAATCAAAAATGCAAAACAATTGAACGGCTGATGAGTAAATTTAATGAATTCTTGCGATTTTAACGTTTCCTCTACGTTTCACATTAAGAAAACGTGGCGCCATCTAATTACAGTTGTTAGAACTATTTTCTTTAATTAGGAATTTGATTTTTTTAATAGAAATTAATTAAATCAGGAGAGTGACGTACAGACAGGTCGAGACAAAAATAATCAAAAATGCAAAACAATTGAACGGCTGATGAGTAAATTTAATGAATTCTTGCGATTTTAACGTTTCCTCTACGTTTCACATTAAGAAAACGTGGCGCCATCTAATTACAGTTGTTAGAACTATTTTCTTTAATTAGGAATTTGATTTTTTTAATAGAAATTAATTAAATCAGGAGAGTGACGTACAGACAGGTCGAGACAAAAATAATCAAAAATGCAAAACAATTGAACGGCTGATGAGTAAATTTAATGAATTCTTGCGATTTCAACGTTTCCTCTACTTTTTTCATTAGTGGTGCCATCTATGCACATTTGTTAGAACTATTTTTTGAAATCAGGAATTTGATTTTTTTTTAAATAAAAATAAATTAAATCAGAAGAGTGACATACAGACAGGTATAAGCTATTTATTGCACACGTTTAGTGGAATTCTGGACATTTCTTTGAATTTGCTTTTTTCCGACACCAATGCCAGTGGCGCCATCTGTGTATATTTATTTGAACTAGAGTATTTTTAATGCAATTTAGAAAAAATAAAGGAACGTTTTATTTAACTGCAACAGACATGGCAATTTAAAAGAAAAAATTAAACCAATCAAATGTTAATGCACACATTCAAAGGATTTCTGAACATTTTCTCGTGTTTAGTCTTATCGATATCGATGCCAGTGGCGCCATCTATGTATATTTATTTGAACTACTGTTTTTAACGCCATTTAGAAAAAATAAACGTTTTATTTAAACTGTAACAGACAAGGTACATTGATTAGATATTAAAGCACATATTCTATAGATTTGTAGATATTTTTTCGTGTTTAGTTTATCAGATTTTAGTGTCAGTGACGCCATCTGTCTACCTTTATTTGAACTGCACATATAATTTCTTAACGCCAATTACAAAAAAATTTGCTATAAGCAGACAGCAAAAAAAAAAAAAATTCTTGCAGCAGAGTTAGTACAGATTTTAAAGAGATTCTTCATAATTAATGAAAAATTGAAGTATAAAAAGAAGTTGCTATTACAACATGGTAGTTTGCTTGAGAATAGGTAAATATAAAGTAAGCAACTCACCTGGGCAGCTCGAACTTCATCCTGCTTTCGACTTTTGCGCTCTTGAGCTAGTTGTGCTTCGCAGTTTAACCGTGACCGACGTTCTTCGGTCACTCTGCGTTCTAAATTGTTAATTGTTTGCCGGTCAGCGGCTCTCGAACTCACAGCACTTTGTAATTTGTTTTGAAGCTCTTCGACTTCACGTTGCAAACCTAGGAGTTCACCTTTCGATACTTTTTCACTCGTCGTCAGTGCGGCAACCTAAAATAAAAATAACAATACAATCAAATTAATCTTTTATGAAAAAAAAAAGGAATGAATATTACCTGCAATCGAAGTTCCTGTTCACTGATTCTGCTAGTATGTAAATCAGTTCGCAGTCGCTTAACATCCAACTCAATCCTCTGCAGGTACTCGGCAGCTTCTTTTTCTTTATCCACCTCCTTTTTCTCTCTTCTCTTCGTAGGTCTAGGTTCTGGCTCTGACAATGTGACCTCTTCGATTCCAGCACCGACGGCGGTGCCGTTCATATGTGGCTGTGAGTGATTCACTTTCTGTTTATCTACACACTTTTCAGGATGTTTATGCTCATGGTCGCTGTCTTTAACTTTGTCCACGGACTTTCTATGTGACTTCTGGCTTTGCGTGTGTATTCCATTGGCTATCGTCCCGTTGGGGACGTGCCCGTTCTTTTCGTGCGATTGTCTATTATGCACTTTGTTATTTTGTACGTTTTGTGTGGAGGCCACGGGCGTCGTGTTACTCGTGGGTTCTTGTACCTGCAAGGTGGGGCTCGTATCTACGGGAAGCGCCTGCTGCATTAACTGCAAGTAGAACTCGTTCTCTTTGGCCACGTCCCTCTGCTTTCGCTGTCTCATGCGAAAGCCAATGTAGGACTTGAACCCGAAACCTAAAGTAACCACCGGGTAACCTATGCAGTGAGCGGCGAAGGGCCTGCACAGATCTAAGTGCCCCGGCATGTGCTTGACGTCCCTCAATCGCACCGCCGCCTCCAAGTACACGAACAACATCCACAGGATGATTGTCGGGGCACAGATACCTTTATCTGTGTGCCAGACGTATTGGACCCATACGTAAGTACTGGCGGCAAAAAATAGCCAGTGTACGGGTATGAAGAAGAAGCACAACATGTCTGATGTTAGGGCTATGCACACGAAGAATACGGAGAACGCCAGGCCCTGGTATTTGAACGAGTCGTAGACTGAACGAAGTAGCAGATAGAAGGGCCATAGAAATTCAAAACGGAATTCCAGGATGAAATCTGCCAGTATTACCAAGACCCACAGTACAAGAAACTTCAAGTACAGCAGAGTGCTGAAATTATAAATCACCATTAAAATAAAGTAAGTATGAAATGAAATGTGTAAGTACGTGTTTGATGTGAGCAATATGTGCAAGCACATTTTCAAGTCTGTAGATAAATTAATGAATAAAAATGCAGCTTGTTGTTTGTAAACTTGTAACAAAAGCGAATTGATTGCGTTAAATCCTAGTTTAAATAGTTTTCAACGAGTAAATCGCAAAATCAAAATATTTTGACAGTTCTACAACTAACCTAACAGACAAGTTATCAGCTGTTGCGTGTGAACGCCAAAATAAGGAATTTAACATAAAAATAGTGGCAAGAAAAAGTAAAACGTGCGGTCTACGTAAGATCGTTCGCTTAAGAATTCAAAATAAAAGTAGGGTTTTGGGAATCCAGCCATTTTGAAACACATATGGCCAGAAAACGTTTAGACTGTGAGCTTCGTTTGGGCTGTCAAGTGAGCGTAGAGTCACAGTCTCAACGCGGAAATGTACCTTCCGTAAAATCCCTCAGTAATTTTGTTTCTTTTCATGGGTCTTCTCATTTTTCCGATCTCAGCATTTCGCCTCTTCATAATTTACACGGGACCAATGCGCCGGGCTGTTATTCACGTCACTTCGCGTACGGGCCTTTCGAAAATCGCGTTTGTCTCATGGAATTTTCGTCACGAAAACCTCGCTTTTTGCGGTAAATGTCTTTTGTTGTCAACTTGGTGTTGTCGCTTAATCCCGCGCCTTCAGATGGCGCCCCACTCGATGTTCCCGGAAAATTCATTGCTCGCAACTTTTCATTTGGTTGCTTCGATTAACTACAAAAAAACTAATTTACGCGCAACAGCGACAATATTAATTATTTATATTTCGTCACGAATTACACGGCTTAAGATCCGATCTTTCCACCTCCTAATAAAGTTCCCGCTAACGTTATTTGAAAAATGATTTGATTTTTGTGCAGTGGCGTAGCCCTTCCGCAAGCATGGTCGGAAGGCCCCCCTCTTTTGTTGTTGATTGTAATAAAAAAAAATACAAAAATTTTGACTTTTGCAAATTGTTGCATTTAAAGTAAACAACAAAAAATGTAAATACAGGGTGTCGCTAAATTTCGTGGACATAGCTTAACCACAGCTTCATGTACTAAAAATAAGTCGTTTGAACGCAGCTTATCTACAGGATGAATTTTTTCGATGTTTAGTATGGGGATCTCGAAAGCGGTTAAATGGGGGAAAGATTTGTAGTTTTAGAAGCCCAGTTTAATGTAGCTTTTGTTTTTTTTCCAAAAAGTTCATGGCTGACTAGATATTTCGAAAAAAACTGACTTTTTTATCATTTCGTTAAATACATACACCTTGGTAATTCTTGATTTTACGAAAAAAGTTGCATAGACAAAAGTTGCACAGAATTATGTTCTTAATTAAACTCTTAAAAAATTAATGAATTGTAAACTCTTATTTTTGAGTTACGCCAGTCTTTATAAGTGGAAACCATAGTAAGCCATGATTGAAACAAATGCCCTTTGTTTTAGCTTTCCAACGAAGTAACGTTCGATATTGTTATTTAAAAAAATGACAGCTTTTTGTTTCGAAATTGTTAGTATGGTTGGCGATGGAAACAAATGATTACTGACAAATGCAAATTATGTATATCACTTTGACGTTTTGTTCGCAACAAGAATCGCACCTCGCACCTTCGAAGTAAAAAAAAATGTTCCTGAAGGCCGATAGATGGCGCCGAACGCAATTTGCAGAAACTGTGTCTTTCTCTTCCGAAAATTGATAGTTTTTCTTCGAAATTGTTATTAAATTAAAAAACAAAACAAAAACAATAATAATAATAGCTAAATAAATAAATTTAAAAAAAAACTATTTGAAAAGAATGATGACAAAACAAGGAAAACAAAACAATAAAAATTGAAAAATAATAAAATTGAACAATTTAATAGAAACAAAAGACAGTCGATTTTACAACACAATTTAATTGGTCAATAAATTGAGAAGAACGGTGACCAAAAGAAGAAAACAAAATTATAAAAACAAAAGACAATCGACTTATTTTACAGCGTAATTCAGTAGACTAATAATAAATTTAAAAAAAAAAAACAATTTGAAAATAATAATAGATTAAGAAATTTTCAAAAAACAATTTAAAAAAAAAAGAAATGGTGACAAAACGAAGAAAATATAAAAATTCAAAATTAATAAAATTAAAAAATAATAAAAACAAGAAATTTTTCAACGTGATTTTTATAAATTAAAAAATTTGAAAGATTGGCGAAAAAACTAAAAAAAAATAATAATTTAGAAATGATCAAATTCAAGAAAAATAGTAAAAACAAATGACAATCAATTTTACGACACAATTTAATAATAATAATAATAATAATAATTTTATTGTGTAGAAACATTGTACAAAGGTAAAGCACTCACCTAAAATGAACACAAGGTAATACACAAGACGTCACTAAATGTAATATTATTTCTGACTATTTCTACAATAGATAATAAACTCATTCATAGAATACGGTTCGACACCCATCAAGAAGTCCCACAGTTCAGACTTGAAAGAGCGTTCCTTTAATTTCTGTCTCATTTTCAGAGGTAGCATATTGTACAATTTAATACTGCTATAGTATGGACCTCTTTCATAAAGAGTTAGCCTATGGCGGGTTAAACATGACTCATTTGGCTTTAATTGCTAGCAAAATCTGGATTTTTTCAGCATCATCATCATCGTTTCTATTTTTCTATACATTTAAATAAAACTGGCATCAAAACCAGGACAATGAAAGGATATGGTTCACAGCAGAACTTTTCTCTGCGTGAAATTACCTTTGGTTGGAACTGTACATAGGAATCTGTCTTGCGACTTAATGAACAAAACGAAGCATATGATTTTACTTCTGTTGTAATTTTTTTTAAAGCTTAACTACTTACAAAAATTTCATTTGCAAATCATTGTACAAAAATTTTTTTGTTACAGGCAGAATTAGGCAGACAGTTAGAATTTCATTTCCTGTATTGGTAGTTTTCATTAAAGAATTTGAAGCAAAAGCACTTACTTCGTTTATCCATTATTATTATTTGACAAAGCAAGTAAATTAGGATTGCGAAACACTCAGTGTAAGTAATTAAATATAGATATATGTATTCAACTCGATCTCTTTTTCTTTTTCATAAAATTATTATTATTATATTGTTTAATTTCACTTATTATAAATTACATCTGAAATCCTGTGCAAATCCTCTTGCAAAATTCATTAATTGAGCCGCTAGATCTTAGATGGCAGCACTCAGCAGCTCGTTGATATTTTCTGTATTGGCAACTATAAAACCCTAAAATCGTATTGCAATGGTACTCTGGTTTCTCTTCAATGCGAATAAATCTTTCGCCTTTTACTAAAGATTTCCGTGGAGAGGAACAATTAAATGAGTCTACAACAATTTTTTGAAGTCCTGACCATAGGTCGGGACAAAAAGTTTAAATCAAACATAACGTTTTCATACAATGATGCTTGGAAGTTAGTGATAAATATCACTATAGTCCATTCACTTTAAGAATACAGTAGACAGGTTGTGAACCACGTACTTTTTACACAGGACAAATTTTTTTAGAGCGGGAAATTTAAAATGATAACTATGCATGGTAATTGTATTCCTCCAAAATTATGTTGGTAACAAATAGGTTATGTAACCAGCTGTCGAAATGGATTCGTATTGATAAATAATAAAGTTCACGTTTTTTAATATTGTGCAATTACTGGTGCTTGATCATCACATGTGTTATGGTCATATACATATGTAAAACAGTCAGGTTAGAATGGGAATACATCGAGGAAGAAACACATTTTGTTTATTGAAAAATTTTAATAGATCTTTCAAGACATTAGCAGAGAGAATAACACAATGAGTAATTTTCAATTTCATGAATTTGTTCTACAATCACTTTTTTCATATGGCAAGAACTAATTACAAAATATGTTTGTTGTTCGCCAACCACTTCAAGGACTAATTCGACTGGTCCCTGTTAGAGAATACAGTTTACGAGGAAACTCGTTTACTTTATCGTTACAATACTTGTGACCGATAATCTGTCACGAATGATCTTTATGTTAACGATATTTTCCAGGATAAGCCTGTTAAAACCCACGCACATTTATTTAAAACAAAGGCGCACAATCAGAATCTGAATCAGTCGTTGATGACTCAGATGACAACCCTGTATTCACATTAAATCTCAAATTCTCAGTCATATCTTCCACTATATTGTCCAGATCATACATTTTCTGCTCTTCTGCGATTGCATGTTTAACACAATTACCCCAAGCATCTGCATTTATTTTCTCCACTCCTTCAAGCAACAACGTCTTTACATCAGCTAGCTTATATGTTTTATTATTTGCGGTAACATGATGTTTAACTTGAGCCCACACCAGTTCGATTGGATTGAGATTGCAGTGATAAGGGGGTAATCGTAATATTGTTCGACCAGTCTTGGAAACCATTTCATCGATTTCGTAATTGATAGGGTGTGTACTTGTATACTGCTTGGCAAGATCCAGAATTTCAATTTTCAAAGGTTTTCCGTCAACTTCAATACCTTTCGTCATAAGCCATTCAGTCAATGCACTCTTCGTCCATGAAGCAGTAGGGCACTTTTCAGTTTTAACCGAATGGTATGGTGCATTGTCCATGACAATTACGCAATCAGGTGCAAGATGTGGTAGTATATCCAATTGGAGAATACTGTACTATTCATATCATTATGATAATCTCCCGTTTTTTTTTATTCAAATAAGAGAAGACCCCCGTCAACAAAACCTATTTCACTGCCAATGTGTAACACGATTAAACGTTTTCCTTTTCCAGATGGATCTCTAGAGCCGGTAGAGAGGCCTTCATTGAATGCTTGTCTTGCACTAACAACAGTTGTGTCCTTCCATACTTTTGCAGTAGTATGGCCAGCATTAACCCACGTTTCATCACAATAATATATTTTTTTTCCTTCCGCTCTAAATTTTCTGATGCTAGTCAAGTAACGACGTCTCCACAAGATAATTTCTGGTCGTTCCGTTAACATATTATTTCGACCACGTTTCTCCCATTTAAATCCTAATTTCTTTAGGATTTTCCATAAGGTTGTTCGTTTTATTTGTGGCATAGAATCGTCATCATTTATAACCTACAAAAGTTATATTTGTATTCAATTTCAAACTGGAATGAAAAAGCATATTTACCGTCAGTACTTTTGTGCAAGTTGGTAATTCGTTTCTCAAGAAAAAAGAATGTACATGGTTTGTTTCATCTGTGTTTCATCTAATTTCATCTGTGTTTCATCTAATTTGTCATATCTTGTTTGGCGTTTACGTTTCTTCGAAGGTGATTTCGATATTCCACCGGACTTGATGTCTTTGACAATGGTCCAGACAGTCTTCTCACTGATGCCTACTTGTTGTGAAGTCAACTTGACAGCAGCCGTTTTACAATTTGCCTCTATAAGTTTTAAGTACAAATTGTACACCATAAGCCTTTGCCCACTTCGAATATGCTTCCCGGAGGGATTCTTTGAAGTGCCAGGCGCCTCTTGTTCAGCCATACTAAAAATATATCATAATGAAGGGAAGTAATTAAGCAACAAGTAAATCTGGACATATGTAATGTGAAGCACATAAAATATCGACATAAAATATTTACTTACATAAAATGAGAACTATATAAACAATCAGTCCCGAAAGGAACTATTTTTCTTGTGATAAAAAAACTCGAAATCGTAAAAAAAGCAATTTAAACACAACCGACCACAAAGCACACTAAATGACAGATGAGAGTTACTGCCAACTTTTGAAACTAAAAATAACAACCCCCATCTGAGTAAACCAACAGATTTGTTTCTATGTAAACGTGACTCTGATTTCCAGCCTTGTAATTGGTCGAAAATTTCGACGGACCTTCACCGGGCTGTATTCTTAACGTGAATAGACTTTAGGTTTTATGTTGTTTAGTTATTATTACCTATTAGTTGCCTTTTGTTTTGTTACCATTCTTTTCAAATTGTTTTTCTTTTTAATTCAATAATCTATAAATATATTAAATTGTGTTGGAAAATCGAGTGCATTTTGTTTTACCTTTGAATTTTCATATTGTTTTCTTCGTTTTGTCACCATTTGTTTCAAAGTGTCGTTTTTTTCAATTTATTAATCTTTTAAATTGTGCGGTAAAATCGACTGTCTTTGTTTTTATTGTTTTTTCAAATTTTATTTCATGTCTTTTTTTAACCTTATTATTAATTTTCGTTATTTCCTCATCGTCCTTTTTACTTTTTCAAAAAAATTACTAAATTGTACCTGTAGAATCGATTGTCTTTTGTTTCTATTACTTTTAATTTATTTTTGAATTTTTATTATTTTTCTCATTGTTTGTGACATTTCTTTTTAAATTTATTAATCTCTTTAATCGTGTTCTAAAATCGATTGTCTTTTGTTTCTTATATTTTATTTTTTCGTATTTTTTTTTAAATTTTATGATTTCATTTTCTTTGCTTTTTCATCCTTCATTTCATTTATTTAAAAAAAATTAATCCATTAATAAATTGTGTTGTAGCATCGATTGTCTTTTATTGTTCATTTCATTATTTTTGAATTATTTTTCAAATTGTTTTTTTTTTTTTTTATTTATTGTTAATCTACTGAATTGCGCTGCAATCGATCGTCTTTTGTTTTTATAATTAGTTTTCAGTTTAATTCTCGCATTCTTTTCAAGTCGTTTTTTCTTTTATTTACCGATCCATTATATTCTGTTGTAAAATCGACTGTCTTTTGTTTTTATTTTTCTAAATTTCATCATTATTCAATTTTTATTGTTTTGTTATCCTTGCTTTGTCATGATTCTTTCCAATTTTTTTTTTTTAATTTTTTTATTTATATGTAGTTTCCTTTTGTTTTGTTACCACTCTTTTCAAATTGTATTTTTTTTAATTCAATCTATAATTATATTAAATTGTGTTGAAAAATCGAGTGCATTTTGTTTTATCTTTGAATTTTCATATTGTTTTCTTCGTTTCGTCACCATTTTTTTCAAAATGTCTTTTTTTAAAATTTATTAATCTATTAAATTGTGCGGTAAAATCGGCTGTCTTTGTTTTTATTGCTTTTTCAAATTTTATTTCGTGTTTTATTTTGTTTAATTCTTTTATTACTTTTCGTTATTTCCTTTTTCAAAAAATTTACTAAACCATTAAATTGTATTACTTTTAATTTATTTTTGAATTTTTATTATTTTTTTCATTGTTTGTACCTGTAGAATCAATTGTCTTTTGTTTCTATTACTTTTAATTTATTTTTGAATCAAATATTTAGAATCAATTGTCTTTTGTTTCTATTACTTTTAATTTATTTTTGTATTATTATTTTTTTCATTGTTTGTGACATTTTTTAAAAAAATTATTAATCTCTTTGTTCTAAAATCGATTGTCTTTTGTTTCTTATATTTTATTTCGATTTTAATTTTATGATTTCATTTTCTTTGCTTTTTCATCCATTTCATTTATTTAAAAAAAATAATAATCTATTAATAAATTGTGTTGTATCATTGATTGTCTTTTGTTTTAATCATTTCATTATTTTTCAAATTGCATTTTTTAATTATTATTAATCTACTGAATTGCGCTATAAAATAAATCGATTGTCTTTTGTTTTTATAATTTTTTTTTAATTTGATTACATATTTTGTTTTGTCACCATCACCATTAATCTGACTTGACGTTTCATGCGTCACGCTTAATCTGTGACGTAGTTGGCTTCATTGTCCTATCTGAGCGAACAGGATCTGTGAAGAAATCGTCTTCACTGTCCTATCTGGGCGCACTTACTCTTTGATTAAATTCAGAAAGGGGCTTTTGAGTTCGTCAAAAACAGTGACCTTGAACACTTGAAAATTCTATTCTCTCTGGGTTTTTGTAAACCAAAACGGCATTTAATTCTGAATTATTTTTTAAAAATAGCAAAATATTTTTTTTTCTTCTTCCCTTCTTCAATTAAAAGTTCTATGAAACTCCTACGTAAAATCACATTCGTTTATTTCTTCACAAGAGGAAAAAAAAATTATACAACATGCCCTAACTGAATTACAATCTAAAAGACAAACACATTGGGGGGGGGGGGGGAATCAGATGAAATATCATACAAATGATCGATTCGTTTTAAATATAATCATGTATGTACAATGTTAATAAAACGCCCAGTTTAAGAAAAACAAGAAAAATTACACAATATCAATCGAATGTAATTGCACAGAGAATTGAATACGGTAAAGATGAAAATTAAATTAAAAGTATAGTTTAAAAAAACAAAAATTAATAGAGAGCCTATCATTACAATATTCTTTCGTAAAACAGTAAGTAAGCTTGAGACTTTAGGACCTTGGACTCCTGCACTTCAGCAACGTATGAGTCGCTAACGTAATACCATTTACCGGGGGGCACGTCGGGCACAGCTTGGGCACCTCTCGACATTTCAGAAGCGCTTTCCTTTTGGTTCTTAGGCAAAAACTGCCATCTGTAGCTGTTTCTTTCCAGCTTCGGCCTAACCTTCACGTAAGAAACGTAATGGCCACCGTGCATCGAACCGCTGTGCTCGACCACACCATACAAAGAATACAAGACTTTGTTCTGGCCAAGTTCGAACGTCGGGAGGTTTTGTGATCTCTTCGAGCACACCGGGGCTATATCCAGAAGAGTTGGGAAGGACACGTTTTTATTGATTTTAGTTGGACGGAAGTGGTAAACCTTTTGAGAAAAATTGAGTCAATCATTTCTAATCGCTTTTAAAAGCGTACCCTACCTGAAAACGTTTCAAGTGTAATATAAGAACAGCGGGTGGGTTATATATCAACAATTGCTTCCAAGCGTTTGTGTAGACGGTTTTCTTTTCGGGCCCCCCGTGTCGCTTGGTGCAAAGATCGCAGCTCACTTTGTTATTAGCCGTCATCAACTCGCATGCGGTGAACTGGTTCAGACATGACTGGACCGAACACTCGCCTTCCTCGCACTTGTAACGAGCTGATATCGTTCCCATCCACATGTCATCGTCGGGCTGTGTTTACAAAGAAATGCATTTTTATTAGACCCCGAATAGGTTTGTAATAGAGTACCCTTGCGTCGTCCTCTTCCATTTCCTCCTCGTCCATGTTACAGCAAGCTTCATCCATTTGTTTGTCTAAGTCTTGGGGTTTGAAAAGCGTATCCATTTTTTTACTGTCGCCATCATTTAATAAAGACAGCTTCTCTAGATCTGCTTTTAAGTCGGTGTTTTTATTGTTGACGAAAGACAATCGGGATTCCGGCCTGTAGAAATCTTCCCTGGAAAGTGTTTTATTATTTTTTTTTGTAAATACAAACTGGGGGCTTACTCATTATTCGGACTAATTGGGCTATTTAAATTCATGCCGCCCATTTCGATGGACGAAGGGCTATTGTCTGGACTTCCTTGATCGAGAGGGGACACGCTCAACATACCAATCACCGGACTCAACACACCGCTGTCATCCACATGCATGCTCGGTGATGAAACTCGGTTGTTCTGTGGACTTTCGCCATCAATTTTGTCTGAATTGTAGCCGGATTCGATGCCTTTCATTTGGATGTCAGTTGGCACTTTTGTTTTCGTCTCCTGAAATTGCAGTGATTACGCTTCGAGCTTACAAAAATTAAAAGCAAACTCACTTCGACGTTATCTTCCACGTCTGCATCGGATTCCGACTCGGAATTATTATCGTTGTTCTTGGTTTCGACCTCGCCATCTTCGTTCGCTTTGATATTCCTGTGCCCCTTCTGTTTCTTGTTTTTCTTTACGGAGCGCTTCTCTTTCTTCATCTGGTGCTTCGAGGGTTTATCGTCGAGTTCGTCGGCCTTCCGTCTCAGCATGGGAGGTATTTGTTTCTCTGTAATGGGCAAGCTACAAAAAAAAGGGAGGGCGGGGGTTAAATTCGGATTACACGCATTTACAGTTGCGAACCTCAAGTCCAAGAAGAATTCATCCCTGCGTGATGTGTGCTCGCAGTCTTTGCACTGCAGGGTGCTCACTAAAATCCCCCTGAAAACCTGCTCTGTAGGAAGGAGAAGCTCAGAGGCTTGTTGGCCGTAGAAGCGGATGATTTTCTTCTTGTCGCCTTCGACTGATGACGGATCAGTTTTTTTACTGAAGCCTGCAATTTAAATTGTCGTTTGAGCTTTCTGCCATTTCAATCTCTATCTATCGTCTTTAATATATTATCTCTCAGGAAATGTTTTACTTAACTCCTTTAGGAACAGCCAAGGATTATTGCAGTTGTAGTGAAATATGCTTGGATATTATCATCTATTTCAATAGTGAATGCATGATGAGCTCATACAATAAATGATAGAAGTATTTTTATTAAAAAAAATATCAAGTCTTTTATATTTTTGTGATTAGAATTTTATGCTTTTTTCGAAAATGTTAAAATATATAGGGTGCTCCATATAAAAAAATCAAAGTTCTCGCTTATAACTCAAATATTGAGCACTCTAGAAAAAAATAATTTGGAGCAATGAATTTTGCATGAAAAAGTGCTTCAAAGAAGTTTTAACAGAAATCAAAAAAATTGATAAACAAAAAAATTATAAAGATTTTTAGAAATCGTAGAATTTTGACAAACAGCCTGTAGCTCCTTAGCAATATCAGACATTGAAATGCAGTCTTCGCCATTAATTTTGTCTTAAAAATCGAGCTACTGAAGCCGTGCTCACTTTTTTGTTTGACTCTTCCAAATATAGATGTTTTCTATTAAAAGTGTCTACCCTGTACACTGTTTGAGTTGGCAGTGCTGAATTTTATTTTTAAATGGTACAACTGGTGTAAGTCATTCCTTTTCCTTTTTTCATCAAAACACAAACCCAATCTTTTCAACTGAAAGGTGAAATAATACTCACCAAGTTTGTCTAAAATGACAGCCTGGTATCTGCGCAAATCCTCTTCTCTCACCGCTTCCAATAGATGGCGCAGCAACTCGTGCGAGTCGTGCTGGTGCCCTCCGCCGAATTGAGGCATGCGTTGCGTCAGCTTCGAGAAGAGCGTGCGGGGCGTGTGTACCTGAGCCTGTCCGCTCTGTAGAGTCCGCAGGGTATCCGCTAGGAAACGTGTTAAAGGCCTCCATTCTTCTAAGGTTCCTAAAAGTTAAAAGCGATTTACTTATGACCATCCTTGACCAATCAGCGATTTGGAAAATTGAACACGTGATTTAGTCTGACAAGTTTGATTGGTCACTTACCCAGTGCCAGGGTTGCGACGATTTAAATAAAAAAAAAAAAAAATCAATAAAAATAAAAAAAAAATCGTGATTTTTTTGTTTTTTTTTTTTAAATCATGATTTTATCAACTCTGCCCAGTGCTGCCAAACTATTTACTTCCCTCACATTGGGACAAAAATTCCCTTTTATGCTTGTTTTTTCCATTTTATTTTTAATACATTTTTGTCAAGATTTGTCTTAAAATTTAAGTAATTTTGTATTTTTTCCAAAATTTCCATTTTTGTAATTGAATATATAAAAATTTATTAAATTTATTAATCTATTAAATTACGTTGTAAAAACAAACAAACTATTAAGTTATGTTGCAAAAGATCGATTGTCATTTGTTTTCATTGAATTTTTGAAATGTTTTTATTTTATTTACTAATTTTTTTCACCAATCTTTCCAAAAAGTTTTTTTTTAAATTTATTGATCTATTAGATTATATTGTAACATCTTTTGTTTTTATTATTATTTTTCAATTTTATTCATTTAGAATTTTTATATTTCTTCGTTTTGTCACCATTTTTTTTTTTCAAATTGTTTCTTAAAAATTTGTTAATTTATTAAATTGTGCAGTAAATCGATTTTTTGTTTTTATTAATAGTTTTGAATTTGATTATTTTTGAATTATTTTTCCTATTGTTTATTTTTTTAATTTATTATTAATTACTGAATTGCGCTGTGAAATAAATCGATTGTCTTTTGTTTTTATAATTAGTTTTCAGTTTTATTCTCACATTCATTTCAAATAGTTTTTTTTTATTTACTGATTTATTATATTCTGTTGTAAAATCGACTGTTTTTTGTTTTTATTTTTTTAAACTTTATTATTATTTAATTTTTATTGTTTTGTTATCCTTGCTTTGTCATGATTCTTTCCAATTAAAATTTTTTTTTTATTTATATGTTTTGTTACCACTCTTTTCAAATTGTATTTTCTTGTGCGGTAAAATCGGCTGTCTTTGTTTTTATTGCTTTTTCAAATTTTATTTCGTGTTTTTTTTTTTTTTAATTCTTATTATTACTTTTCGTTATTTCCTCATCGTCCTTTTTACTTTTTCAAAAAATTTACCAAACTATTAAATTGTACCTGTAGAATCGATTGTCTTTTGTTTCTATTACTTTTAATTTATTTTTGAATTTTTATTATTTTTTTCATTGTTTGTACCTGTAGAATCGATTGTCTTTTGTTTCTATTAATTTTAATTTATTTTTGTATTATTATTATTTTTTTCATTGTTTGCGACATTTTTAAGAAATTATTAATCTCTTTGTTCTAAAATCGATTGTCTTTTGTTTCTTATATTTTATTTCGTATTTTTTTTTTAAATTTTATGATTTCATTTTCTTTACTTTTTCATCCATTTCACTTATTTAAAAAAAAATTAATCTATTAATAAATTGAGTTGTGTCATTGATTGTCTTTTGCTTTAATCATTTCATTATTTTTCAAATTGCTTTTTTTAATTATTATTAATCTACTGAATTGCGTTATAAAATAAAATCGATTGTCTTTTGTTTTTATAATTTTTTTTGTGATTTTTGTTTTTTTTTAATCATGATTTTATCAACTCTGCCCAGTGCTGCCAAACTATTTACTTCCCTTGTTTTTATTATTTTTGAATTTGATTATTCTCGAACTTTTATATTGTTTTCCTCGTTTTGTCGTCATTTTCTTAAAAAGTTCTTTTATTCTAAATTTATTTATCTTTTAAATTATGCAATGAAATCGATTTTATTTTGCTTTTATTATTGTTTTTGTTTTTTTTTTATTCTAAATTTATTTATCTTTTAAATTATGCAATGAAATCGATTTTATTTTGCTTTTATTATTGTTTTTGTTTTTTTTTAAATTTGTTGTTCTATTAAGTTGTGTTGTAAAATCGATTGTCTTTTGTTTTATTTTTTATTTCATTATTTTTGAATTATTTTTCGAATTGTTTTTTTTTTTTTTTGTAATTATTAATCTACTGAACTGTGCTGTAGAACAAACCGATTGTCTTTTGTCTTTTTATAATTATTTTTATTTATTTATTGATTTTCAATTTTTTTTTGTTTTCATCGTTTCGTCACCATTGCTTTCTAATTGTTTTTTTTTATTTATAGATCTATTAAATGGTGTTGTAAAATCGATTGTCTTTTGTTTTTATTAAATGTTTAAATTTTATTATTTTTTAGTTTTTGTTGTTTTGTCACAATTGTTTTCAAATTGTTTTTTTAATTTGTTTATTTAAGCACGTGTTGTAAAATCGATCGTGTTTTGTTTTGTCACCATTCTTCTTAAATTGTTTTTTTTTTTTAATTTATTGATCTATTAAATTGTGCTGTGAAATCTATTGTCTTTTATTTTCATTGAATTTTTGAAATATTTTTATTTTATTTACTAATTTCTTTCACCAATCTTTCCAAATTGTTTTTTTTTTTTTAATTTATTAATCCATTAGATTATGTTGTAACATATTTTGTTTTTCTCATTATTTTCTAATTTTATTCATTTTGAATTTTTATATTTTCTTCGTTTTGTTACCATTTTTTTTTTCAAATTGTTTAATCTATTAAATCGTGCAGCAGATTGATTTTTAGTTTTTATTAATATTTTTGAGTTTGATTATTTTTGAATTATTTTTCCTATTGTTTATTTCCTTCTAAGGTTCCTAAAATTTAAAAACGATTTATTTATGACCATCCTTGACCAACCACCGATTGAGAAAATTGAACACGTGATTTTACAATAAAATTGATTGATTGATTGATAGTCTGACGAGTTTGATTGGTCACTTACCCAGTGCCAAGGTTGCGACGATTTAAATAAAAATTTTAAAAATCAATAAAAATTTTAAAAAAACTTTTTTTAGAAAATCATGATTTTATCAACTCTGCCCAGTGCTGCCAAACTATTTACTTGCCTCACATTGGGACAAATATTCCCTTTTATTTTTAATACATTTTTGTCAAGATTTGTCTTCAAATTTAAGTAATTTTGTCTTTTTTCCAAAATTTCCCTTTTTGCAATTGTATAAAAATTCCCAGGAATCGTGAAAATAACCGTGAATTGGCAACACCGCACTTACTGCAGCCAATATTCCCTTATTGTTTAGCCGCATACACTGTTGCCATAACATTTATGGGAGAAATCTTGAATATTGCAAGAGTATCATGAAAATTTATTGAAACTGATGGATAATAATTGAAAATTTTAGAAATTCCATTAATTCATGACTATCAGGCAACACTGCCCGCACACACCATTCCTCTGAAGGTAAACACGGATAACTCTAGTGTGGCTCCCTCTTTGAGACTGAAAAATTGAGAATGCGATTTTTGTAGACTTTGCAGTGATGCGAGATCTAGTGAAACTACTTGAATGCTTTAGATCAATTAAAAAAATTAACGTCAGAAGAATTTTGGGGTGAAATGGTGCAATTTACAAGAGGAAATGATTCATTGTATTTTCCTGAAATTTCAGTAGATAGTGGAAGAATTCTTGGCGTAATTTTTAATTTAAATAAAACAAAACACAAGAAATAGATTAGGGGTTGTCATCATAAAAAGTTTTCTTCGTTCAAAGCGATTAATACATGGGGTGGGCCAACAAAACTGAAACAGACCGAATATCTTCCAGAAAAAACGTTAAAACACGTCGAATTATAATTCAAGGGTATCCTATACCCAACTATCATAAATTATCCCCTTTCTTCCCTCCTCTCTGAGAGATGTGCATGGATCTTTCTAATTGTGCTCAGCTATCGTCAGTTTTCTCAACGAACATTATTTAGAATATTAGTAAACCGCATTTTATCTCTTAATCACCATTTGAAGAACACAAAGTAAACTTAAATGCTGATTAACTTTAAACATAGTTTAAAGATTCACTGAGCAACTCAGCCTGATTGTGAGTCACATAACTTTTTCATTAAGAAATTCTAAGCTAACCAGATGAAGAATTTAAATACTTTACCATCAAGAGGTTCCAGGACGATAGAACTTTTATCTTCATTGGCCAATTTGCCTCCTGGCAACTGAAAGTATTGTCCTGCCATCGAAGTCTCTTCCAAGAGCTCCAACAGATAAGGGGTTTGTCCGAGACATTGCATAACGGAGTTAAAAAAGCAAGTGTTGCCTAAATTCGTCAAACCACATGTTCTGGCCAAATCAGAAATCGCCATAGGTTTCTTGCACGTACCCGAGGACGCATTGGCTTCGACCAGTTCAAGAACCTAAAATCAATGGCGCTCATGTTTCACTTATCGACTTCACTTCGATGAAATTCAGCGATTACACTAAACCAATGGATATAAACATTAAAATTTAAATAAAAAAAAAACAAGAAAAAAATTTCATCGGTTAAAGTTGCGCCATCTAGCGGCCGATTTTTGCACTCGAAACTAAGTTGCAATGAATTTCTTATAAATTTACTTTCTTTAGTAACCATGGCAACTCAGAATAACAAATAAAAAGTGACATACTAAAAAAAATAAACAATTTCGGGCCCAAAAACTTTTTCCTTTATAACCTCCTCCAATTTCATTCGCAAAGGAAATCTGTTTCACCTTTATTCTACAAACCTTATCATTTATGCCTAACATCGATGATTCGCTCGTGGCCTTGTTTGACTCGAAGTTTTTCCTAAAGTACTCGACCGTTTCTAGAAGTTTCTTCGATGCGGCTACGTTAACGTCATTATCACATTCATAACACCAGACGCACCAAGTCGTCGTGTTCACACACAAAGCATGACAGTCGGAGTGTGGGGTGTTGTAGTGCTTGAGGGCGTGTTGGTTCTTGGCACGTCCGCATCCCTGATTCCCACACTTCAAGCACATCCACAAAGAATCATCGACCTCGAACTCGCTCAGCTCCAAGCCGTTCATCACAGGAGGGCTCTTAATACATTCTAAGCAGTCTTTTTGATAACCAGCTTTCAAGACGGCCTTCTTCGTTCCAGCCATATCCACCGCCTTCCCAAGGTGAGGACATCTCGCCATGTTCTGGTTTTCATCGCACGACTCCGTGGACTCGTCCGATTTCTGGTTGGGTTCGTTCTGGTGCTTCTTTTTGCCCATTTTTTAATATCAAATTCGCTTGGACTTTTCGACGAGGGAGGAATACGCCACGAGCAGCTGCATGCAGGTCTCACCGTGTCATAAAATCCGGGAAGACTGTACTTTATTGTCTGCAAAAGCAAAATGATTAACGTTCTTCGAAATCGTTACGGCTAAAGAACTTTCGCACATTTATAATAACGTGACAAAATGACAGTGGAAATTTTGTCAGGTTTTTTTTTTTTGATTAGTAATATACCGGAAATCCCTAAACCAACTATACTTGATAAAGGTTTAGCAGGGTTGTAAACCAAATCTACTTTCATATTTACGAAGGCTACATCATTTACAAAAAAAAATTAATGTTTTTCATACTGTCCATTGTTTACGGTAGTAACGCGCTCTCAACTTTCAAAGTTTCTGATTGCACTGAAACAGTGATGCCCGACGATGAAAATATAAATCACCAGACTAGCCGATAAAAGTCACCAGTTACCAACCGAGAAACACGAGTTTAAAATTCTTGTGCTCATGATTTATGTAAATTTTTGACATTATTATTGAAACTTCAAAAATTATGTTAGACATTTAGGTACGAATTTAAATTTACAGCGCATTTCAGAAAATTAACTGTAAATTTAAAAAAAAAGAACAATTTGAAAGGAATAGAGATTAAAGAGGTAATAATAACAAAAGACAATCGATTTTACAGCACAATCAATAAATTAAAAAAATAATAACAAAACAAAGGAAACTAAATAATAAAAATTGAGAAATAATCAAATTAAAATTATATAATAATAAAACAAAAGACAATCGATTTTCCAACACAATTACATAATAAATTTAAAAAAAAACAATTTGAAAAAATGGTAACAAAACAAAAAAAGGCAATAATAAGAATTGAAAAATAATCAAATTAGAAATATATAATAATAAAAACAAAAGGCAATTGATTTTACAACACAATTACATAATAAATTTAAAAATGGCGACCAAACAAAGAAAACAAAATAATAGCAGCAGCATTGACTAGCATCATATGCTCAGACATAACCTAAATATCGGCAACATTCGACAACGCCATCTATTGCGACACAAAAGACAATCGATTTACAACACAATTGAAAAATTTAAAAAAATTGAAAAAATGGTAACAAAACAAATCAAATAACAAAAATTGAAAAATAGTAATAAAAACAAAAGACAATCGATTTTTCAACACAATTAATAAATTTAAAAAAAAAACAATTTGAAAAAGCGGTGTCAAAACAAAGCAAAAAAAATAATAAAAATTGAAAAATAATAATAATAAAAGACAATTGATTTTACAACACAATTTAATAGATCAATAAATTAAAAACAAAACATTTTGAAAAGAATAGTGACAGGGCAAATATAAAAATTTTAAATTGCGGAACTATCAAATTAAAAATAATAATAAAAACAAAAGACAATTAAAAGATTAATAAATAAATTTAAAAAATTGAAAATAATGGTCACAAAGCAAAGAGAAATAAAACAAAATTGCAAAACTATCAAATTAAAATAGTAATAGAAACAAAAGAAAAGCAATTTGAAAAAAACTGTAACAAAACAAAATAATAAAAAATATTTTTCAATTTTTATTGAATTGAAAAATTATCAAATTAAAAATATATAATAATAATAAAAAACAATCAATTTTACAACACAATTTAATAGATTTAAAAAAATTGTTTTAATAAAAGGGATGATGACAAAGCTAAGAAAAAAATCTAAAATTGGAAAACAATCAAGTTAAAAATAATAATAAAAAGAGAAGACAATTAAATAAATTGAAAGAGGCAATTTTAAAAAATGGTGACAAAACAAAGAAAACAAAATAATAAAAATTGAAAAGTAATAACAAAAGACAATCGATTTTACAACACCTTTTAATAGATTAATATATTTTTTTGAAAAGAATGGTGAAAGCTAAAAAAAAATTAAAATTGGAAAACAATCAAATTAAAAATAATAATAAAAACAGAAGACAATCGATTTCACAACACAATTAATATATTTAAAAAAAAACAATTTGAAAAAATGGTAACAAAACAAAGAAAACAATATAATATTAACAAAAGACAATCGATTTTACAGCACCATTTAATAGATTAATATATTTTTTGTTACTTTGAAAAGAATGGTGAAAGCTAAAACAAATTAAAATTGGAAACCAATCAAATTAAAAATAATAATGAAAACAAAAGACAATCGATTTTACAACAACCACGCAATTAATAAATTAAAAAAGCAATTTGAAAAAATGGTAACAAAACAAAGAAAACAAAATAATAAAAATTGAAAAATATTAAAACTAAAAATATGCAAAAAATAAAAACAAAAGACAATCGATTTTGCGAGGCTGTTAATAAATTTAAAAAGAAAACAATTTGAAAAAAAATGATGACAAAGCAAAGAAAACAAAATATGTAATAAAGATTGAAAAATTATCAAATTAAAAATAATAATAATAACAAAAGACGATCGATTTTAAAACACAATTAATAAATTTTTAAAAAATCAACTCGAAGTAATGGCAACACACAAAGAAATCAAAATTAAAATTAAAAAAAAATTAAATTTTTACAACGCAGTTTAATATGTAGATTGACAAATTAAAAAAAAAACAATTTTAAAAGAATGAAAACGAAACAAAGAAAATAAAATAATAAACATTGAAAATGAATCAAATTAAAAAAGAAATAATGACGAAAGTCGATCGATTTTACAACGATTTAATAAATTAATAAATTTTATATATACTAAACGTTATAAAATTTCTCTTGTTATGTAGATTTTGGGAAAAAGCACCAGAAATCCAGATTCTTTTTATAATCACCAGTAATAACTCGTCAACAAAAATCACTGGATCACTAGAATCACCTCTGGCAACACTGCACTGTAACTAACCATAGTTCTTCACTTCATTCGTGTTCTTCTATCCTTCTCAGACAGGGTTGCCAGATGTTGGAAGTTGACATCGCACTAGAGTGATTTTTCAAGAAAATTATTTCAAATTTTGTTTTTCTTTTTGCTTCTCAGTTCTTGGATTTTTTTTAATTTGTATAATTTTTTATTGAGAAAGTTGATTAGGTTTCTGAACTCAAATAGCAGCAAAATCAATCGTCGTTTGTTTTTTGTTTCTTTTTATGAGATCTTAGAAACAGAAGCAGCTTTTGATTTTTATTATAATTATTTATTTATTTTTATTATTATTAATCTGTTCGCCCAATAATAACCAGTCTTTTATTTTTCCTTTTGCTTGTCTGTTCTTCGATTTTCTTTTTAGTTTATTTAATTTTCTATTGAGAAAGTTGATGACGTTCTTGAATTATCCGTCAAAATCAATCGTTTTGTTATTTCAGTTCTGTTTTGGCGACACTGAAACCAGTGTTGCCAGGCGTAGTAGAGATTCCCTGGAATCATTCCTAAGTTGAGGGAAAAGCATCAACTTAAGCTTTTAAGTTTCTTTAGGTATTCTACTTAAACTAATGAGTGATTGTGCATAAAATTGAGGGTAAGAGCGAAGAACTGATGCGATGACCTGGCAACACTGCCTAAAATTGAATTCAATTGAGGTTAAGTTTGCAATTTCACTTCAAACCCCGAAATAATGAAGCATGCAAGTTTCATTGCAAGAACGGTGTTCGTTCAAAACAACGATGTTGAGGCCGCTTGCAGGATTCTAAACAGAATATTGGGCAAGGAAGGAATCTTAGACCAATACCGGAGGACAAGATTTTACGAGAAACCTTTCCAGGTACGTGATATTATTTCACACAATTTCCTCGTCGTTACCGTTTGAAATAATTTCAGTTTCGAAGAAGGATAAATTTCGAAAAATGCAAGGCCATATACAATGAAGATATGGACAGGAAAATACAGTTCGTGCTCAGTAAGAATCGCAAGGATCCCTACCCAGGTTGCTCATAAACAACATAATATTACAGCTGTAGATAAACTTTATTAAAAAATAACAAAATATAAAAAAGTTATAAAAGCAACATGATCATAATGAGAAGAAAGGTTTTATGCAATATCATAGTAATCGATGAGATCTCCGGATTTGAACCGTCCACTTTCCAGGACGCCCATTAATTTCTGAACGGTCTGCTCAGTGCTTAGCACTGATGTATTCTTGATTTCTTGAAACTGAGCTCTGAGTTCGTCATCTTGAGCGCCTGTGACAATTTCATTGAACATAGCTGTATCGACAGGTCCTGGGCAGTATTTCAAGACGGTAATATCGCTTTCTTCTTCTGTCAATACAGAAAAAAACAGATCTCTGGAAGCTTTTGCAGAACCGTACAAAGCCGTATTCACAAATGGTTTGTGACCACACAAAGAACTGATGTTAACAACGACTATGCGCTTAGCGAAACTTCTGCTTTTCTTTATAAAAACTGAGTTTAGCAAAACAGCAGAAAATACGTTCAGTTTATAGTAGTCGATCCACACATCTAAGTCATTCAATTCAGTGGTGACTTTCAAAGCACCCAGTTGTCCCGCATTGTGAAAAATTACGCTCAAGTCGTATCGTTCTTCTGCCTGGACGGATTCATCAAATATATCTTCGTACTGCTTATTGTCAGCCTGTGACAGATCCAAGGGGTAAACAGAAACTAGTATGTTCTTGTTTTTGGCAGTGATCGCTTGTTTTGTTGCATTCAACCCTTCCTCAGAGCGAGCTGTTAGAATAACTTTCGATCCCTTGCCTAGTCGACTGCCGACTTCTATAGCGATGGTACGTCCAATCCCTTGAGATGCCCCCGTCACTATTACGAAAGCTTTTTTTGTGAAATCTACTGCGGAAGACATTTGGGATTGCAGCGTCACAGTTCACCTGGTATATTGTTTTAACGAAAAGTAGTTAATTTATTTGTTAACTTGAGCAGGACAAGGGTGAAAGCTTTCTATTGCGATCAGTGTCACCAACATGTAATAAGAGAAATATTTCAAAAGCAGTGTCGCCAACAATCGAGAAAGTTCTCACTATTAAAATGGATATCGGAAAGCGCGCTGGAAAGTTGACAAGCGATACGAACTTCGAAAATGAAAGATATATCTTCCATTCGTCAGGATTTTTAAACTCTGTTAAACGGAACAAACCTAATACCAACACAAAATTTCATAACGTAAGAACCAAAAAAAAGAAACAAAACTTACGGCGTTTTCGATTCACCTGCACTCAATGTATTCACATCTTCTTTTAACCTCATGTAGTAACGCGAGATGAAGATACTGTGAGTGCCACTGGTGTTTTGTTTGAACAACGCTTTCAAGAAATTTCAATCGTACTGAGATCAAAAAGAATTAAAAGTTGCTTTCTAAGGTCTCATGAAAAGAAACAAGAAACAAACGGCGATTGATTTTGCTGGGGAGTTCAGAAACCTATTCAACTTTCTCAATAAAAAATTAAACAAATAAAAATCGAAAAACTAAGAAACAAAAAGAAAAACAAAATTTGAAATGATTAAAATTTTTTGAAGAATCACATTCTGGTTCTAGTGCGATGTCTAACTTCCAACATTTGGCAACCCTGTCTGACAAGAACAGTTGCAGTGCTGTGTTGACGAGTTATTACTGGTGATTATTAAAAAGAAATCGGGATTTTTGGTGCCTTTTCGCAAAATCTATATAACAGGAGAAATTTTTTAACGTCTAGTATATTCGATCGCTCTCTAAAATTTATTAATTTATTAAATCGTTGTAAAATCGTTTGTCTTTTATTTCTATTTCTTTTTCAATTTGATTATTTTTCAATTTTTATGTTTTCTTTGTCACCATTTTTTAAATTGCTTTTTTTTTTAATTTAGAACACAATTACACAAATTGGTTGTAAAATCGATTGCCTATTGTTTTTATTATTATATGTTTTTAATGAATGATTATTTTTCAATTTTTATTATTTTGTTTTCTTTGTTTTGTTACCATTTTTTCAATTGTTTTTTTAAATTTATTAATTGTGTTGTTGTTGTTGTAAGATCGATTGTCTTTTGTTTTCATTATTATTTTTAATTTTATTATTGTCTTCCAATTTTAATTTTTTTTTAGCTTTCACCATTCTTTTAATTAAAAAGAAATTATTAATCTATTAAATTGTGTAGTAAAATTGATTGCCTCTTGTTTTTATTTTCACATATTTTTAATTTGATTGTTTATCAATTTTTATTATGTTTTCTCTGTTTTGTCACCATTCTTTCAAATTGTCTTTTTTAAATTTATTAATAGTGCTGAAATATCGATTGTCTTTTTTTTTATTATTTTTGATTTGGTTGTTTTTCAATCTTAATTTTTTTTTTTTTGCTTTTTCACTATTCGTTTCAATTTTTTTCTCTATTAATCTATCAAATTGTGTTGTAAAATCGATTGTCTTTTGTTATTATTATCATTTTTCAATTTTTATTGTTTTATTTTCTTTGTTTTGACACCGCTTTTTCAAATTGGTTTTTTTTTAAATTTATTACTTGTGTTGAAAAATTGATTGTCTTTTGTTTTTATTATTATTTTTCAATTTTTATTGTTTTCTTTTCTTTGTTTTGTCACCATTTTTTCAAATTATTTTTTTTTAATTTATTGTGTTGTAAAATCGATTGTCTTTTGTTTTCATTATTATTTTTAATTTGATTGTTTTCCAATTTTAATTTTTTTTTAGCTTTCACCATTCTTTTAATTTTTTTAAAAATTTATTAATCTATTAAATTGTGTAGTAAAATTGATTGCCTCTTATTTTTATTTTCACATATTTTTAATTTGATCGTTTTTCAATTTTTATTTTGTTTTCTTTGTTTTGTCACCATTCTTTGAAATTGTTTTTTTTTAAATTTAATAATCGTGTTGGAAAATCGATTGTCTTTTGTTTTCATTATTATTTTTCCATTTTTATTGTTTTCTTCTCTTTGTTTTGTCACCATTTTTTCAAATTGCTTTTTTTTTAAATTTATTGTGTTGTAAAATCGATCGTCGTTTGTTTCGCAACAGATGGCGTTGGATGGATGTATTGAAACTTGCGGATATTTAGGTTATGTCTGAGCAAATGATTGCCAGTCAATGCTGCTGCAGTAGGTTTTGTAGTAAAATTTCGTTGAATAAATCTTATTTATACTGTGTGTTCTAATTTGCACAGGTTAAAAGCGACAATTATGAAATCGAACACTTTAAGAATGAACCTGTACATAGGCTACTGTTTATCTGAAAATTTGGTGGCGAAAGTAACGGGGTAAAACGAAGAACTCAGCTCATAATTAGCTACAAATTAGCGCTGCGCTATATAGCAATAGCCGAATATAAGCGCTATCTTTAGCTGAACGCAGCCAATGCCTGCGTTCAGCCTGCAGAAGGTTCGTAGCTAGCCCTTCGCGTGACGTCATATATGTGTTCAAGCCGAAAGCTAAACTTCCGCTAAAAGAGAGCGCTAACCTAGCGGCCACCATATTTTAAATCGCTTTTTAAAAAAGCTACGTCGCTAGCGCTAGCTGTAGGGTTGTTGTTTTAGGTTATGTCTGAGTATATGATTGTCAATTGGTGATGCTTTTGAAAGAGATATTTGTATTAAGGTTCTAATTTGTACAGGTTAAAAGTGACATTAATTTCAATTCTTCATTAGTTCTTATTAGTCATCAATTATGAAATCGAAGTAATTAAGAATTAACCTCAAACAAAACGAAAAACCCGTTCAGCCAGTTCACAATTAGCTACATACGCTAAGAATTAGCGCTCCGCTACGTAGCAATGGCGGAATGTAAACGCTATCTCTGGCGGAACGCAGCCATTGATGTTCCTTCTTCTTTCCAATGATGGTTAATTTCAATTTTAACAAATTTTTGACGATAACAGTCTGATGCAGATACAATATCGACTATATTAAAATTTAAAACAAATTAGGAAGTACCTTTTTTACAACGTTATGATTTTTTTTTGAATAGTTATGTGAAATATAAAGTTATTATAATAAAATATTTTTCAAGTTACATAACATAACCTTAAAAAAGCTGATTTTCGTGACTTTGGATTTCAAACTGTAACTACACGGACAAATAAACCCAAATAAACGATGAGTCTAACTAAATGGCACCTTCTGGGTAAATTTTGTACTTTTTTGCTTGACGGTTGGTACAATGCTGGTAACCTGGTAACACTGTTGGTAACACTGGTTATGTGGGTGGTATTGCTGTGTATACCGCATTTCTGTGAGCCATTTACGAAAGTAATTTCTTTAGCACTTCCGCAATATGCCTTAATTCACACATAAAATTGATTCAAATTTGAAAATTCATCAAGAAATCTAAAATGGATTTCATATGTCAACAAAAAGACTTCTTCAAGGTAAGAGGTTAGGAATGTCACTTAACGTTCTGCTAAATGCATTTTTAATTTAGAATCCCCACAAACTACCCTTAAACGCTTTGCAACTAGAGACACAGACTTGCAGAAAGTTGGGAAAAGTCCCCAAAGATAAGGTAACACGTCCATGGTTATTTATTAGAACACTCGTCGAACTTATTTTACGATTTACTGCCCTAGGACCTGGAGAAATTAAGAGACTCCCTGGCGAAACTCTATAACGTCAAAACAGAAAAGATCCCAGCCCTGGTAGCGTTCATTTCAAAACTACATCCTACAAGGTTATGATCGCACGTATACTTTTTAGGATCCGCAGTGGATTCAGAAGGATCGTTCTTACCACAAGTATCAGCCCTACTACTCCGAGCTAACCAAGGATGAAAACGACCTCTTCATCCGGAGGAACAAGTTATTCCTGAGCGATTTAAAATTCCTCCTACAATGCACCTACCACCAGTTTTGGAACTACTTGGTTTTCGAGCCACGCATCGGCTTGATTTTGGATAGCTTCTTGATGAACCCCGTCCCTTTATACGAGATCAAGCACTTAGAAGGGGAATTTATGGATCTGTACGCAGATATATACGAGCACATCGCCCGACTATTTCTAAGAATGTTGAATTTTAAGGAATCGGAAGTAAGCGGGTCAAGCTCCATTGCAATTTCTTCTTTAATCGTATCGTCTTTTTATGCAGACGGAGTTTATGTCCGAGGTGGTAACCCTGAGATATTTAGAGGACGTTTCTCTGATAACATTTCCAAAGATACTGAGCCTCTATTCATTGTACGATAAGACGTGTCGGAGTTTAGTAAACAAGTTGGCAGACTTATATTTCTCGAATACGAAATTTGCAAGGGAAATGAGGAACGTTTTGGAACACACGTTGTTGGTTGGAAGCTGAGAGCATCATCGTTTGAAAGCACGTTGCTTATTTCGTTTGTTTTTAGGTGTTTGAAATGGTTGGAGGGCAAGTGTGTGGTTTCGAGGATGACGCCGTCGTTATACCGATTGCGATTCGCCCGAAACCCAAGAGGTTCGATCCGTATTGGGTGGAAGAAGTCATCACTTACCTGTTGGATGCCGCAGTGACTTTGAACGCAGTTTTGTCCAATTGTAAGATGGCTGTTGATATGGGAATGCAAATGGGAATTCCCTATAGGTACGAAATAGTGTTGCCATTCGTAAAATAGCCAAATACCCATTAATTGATGCCGATAATATCATCAAGCGCTGGGCATTTACTCTAATCCTTAGGGATCAAGGAATTTTTTTTCTAAAAAAGAGATTTACAAATTTTATTTTATAAACAGCCCCTAGATAGCTCTAAAGTTTCATGTAGAAGGAAATCACCATCTGTTGAGCAAAGTTTTAACTGACAGTCGTAAAAGAATGACTAGCGTTTGTGTGACATTGAACAGCGCCATCTATTGCAGTTTTTTTTTAACGATCTGTTGACCATGTGGAAGGCAAATAATTCCTTGTTTTTTCACTATTTATTTCAAATTGTTTCTTTTTTAATGCGTTAATCTACAATTGTGTTCTAAAAATTGATTTTCTTTTGTTTTTCTAAATATTATTTTTATATAACGTGTCCCAACAGTGATACAAAAAGAGTTTTAATGTAATTTTTTTAAAATAATTTTATGTTGCATCTCTTAAAATTAAAAAAAAAAAAATTGCATCGAAATTCTTTTTGTATCTTCAGTAGTTGTCGAGATATTGCCCAAGGACACATGGTTGGGACACCCTATATATTTATTTTTTGTCGTTGTTCCCACATTGAAAGATCTATAAATTAAGTCGATGATTGGAAAAATAATTTGCTTCTTGTTTTTATGATTACAGTTTTTTTTTTATTGAAGGTGATTTTTATTTACAGTTTTACTTCCGCCATTAAAATTAAATTCCAGAAAAACGAATTTTGCTAATAAAAAGGGAATTTTGGAGTCGAAAGGTTGGCAATTTAATTTGACAGAATGAGGTTATGATTCTGACGTCATTGTTTGGCGTTTTATTTTCTTCTTTTAATTTCGTATTTTTATCCTTTTTGTTTTTGAAAATCACCTTAATCCGATTTTCCATTGCTATTCTTTCTGCTGTCTCAAGTCGATTTTGTTTTCACTTTCACCCAATCGTTTTTTTGTGCCTGTCTAAAAAGTCTAAAAATAAAAATAAAACAATAGATTTTTTTTTAAAAAGACAAAACAATAAGATTTAAAAACAATAAAAAAAAACTGTTTGGAAAGAAGGATGACGAAACAAATAAAACAAATGAATTTAAAAGAATGTTTAAAAAACAAAAACAAAACACAAACGAAGGAAACTTTTAGCCCGTTTCAATAGATGGCGCTGTTGAATGTATTATTACAACGCAAGTAATTTCGTGTAACTTCAAAAATGGCCGTCCGTAAATAAATGTTGTGATTGTTATATATTCCTTTTTCTTTTGTTTTTTTTTTGTCAATTTTCAATTTTTCCTGGCCGAATAAGAATCAACGATCGTCTTTTGTTTTCATCCAATTTCTGCATTTTGTCGTTGTTTGTTTTTAGGCTTTCTTTGGTTCAGTTTAATTTGATTTGACAGAATGAGGTTACGATTCTGACGTTATTGTTTGGCGTTGGTTGAAATTGTACTGAATTTTTGAAATGTTGTTGACGTCATGAACCTGCATTGACTTGTTTTTTAAGTAGGCCAAGTAACATATACCGTGCAAATTTCATGGCAAGAGTTGATAAAAAAATTAAAAAATCGCCCGGTATATATTTTAGTTACGTTCATTTGTTTACTTTGTTTTGTCTTGAAATTTTCTTTTTTTTTTTTTTTTTTAGTTGCTGTCATAGACATTACGATCGTCATTTGTTTTTCTGTCGTTTTCGTAACATTTACGATAGTCATCTGTTCTTTTCCTTTTGAGGTTATCGTTTACTTGCTTTCCTGCGCTCCTTCTTCTTTCTCAAGCATCACCATCGTCATTTGTTTTTCTTCAAAAATTTTCTTTTTTTTCACTTCTATTGAGTTTAACGAGTCCTCGAAACAAGAACATTTTTTTTTGGCTTTAATTGTTTACCATTTTTCAGAAATTAGGAAATTTTATTTTAGTTTTTTGTTTTTTTTTTCCTTTTGAAAATATTGCGATTAGCATTTGTTTTTTCTTTTATTACGATCGTCATTTGTTTTTTTCTTTTATTATGATCGTCATTTGTTTTTTTTTTCTTATATTATGATCGTCATTTGTTTTTTCTTTTATTATGACCGTCATTTGTTTTTTACTTTTATTATGATCGTCATTTGTTTTTTTCTTTTATTATGATCGTCATTTGTTTTTTTCTTTTATTATGATCGTCATTTGTTTTTTTCTTTTATTATGATCGTCATTTGTTTTTTTCTTTTATTATGATTGTTTTTTCTTTTATTACAATTGTCATTTGTTTTTTCTTTTATTACGATCGTCATTTGTTTTTTTCTTTTATTGTGATCGTCATTTGTTTCTTTCTTTTACTGTGATCGTCATTTGTTTTTCTTACTTCGGGAATTTCAACTGGATTTTTCGACCATCAAAACCGTTCTTAATTTTTTTCGTTTTTTTTTTATTGTTTATCACGTTTTTGAGGTTTTATTATTTTAATTGTTTCCAGATTGACGTTCTCAAGTATTCCTGACAGTTGTTACATTTTCTTTTTTTTTTAGTTACTCTTGTAGACATTACGATCGTCTTTTGTTTTTCTGTTTTTCTTTCGTAAAATTTATGATCGTCATCTGTTCTTTTGAGGTTATCGTTTTCTTTCTTTTCTGCGCCCCTTCTTCTTTCGCCAGCATCACCATCGTCATTTGTTTTTTTTGTTTTTTTTTTTTCAAAAATTTTATTTTTAATTTTTATTGTTTAAAAAAAATTGTTTTTTCTTGGCTTAAAATGGTTACCATTTTTCAGAAATTAAGAAATTTTATTTTAGATTTTTGTTTTTTTTTTTTCTTTTGAAAAATAATTATCATTTGTTTTTTCTTTTATCATGATCGTCATTTGTTTTTGTTACTTCGGAAATTTCAGCTGGATTTCTCAATCATCAAAATAGTTCTTATTTTTTTTTCGTTTTTTTATTGTTTATCACGTTTTTGAGGTTTTATTATTTAATTGTTTTCAGACTGACGTTCTTTTACAATAAAGTTTATCCCGCACTTTACGAGTTGCTGCAAGACAGGGCCGATTTGCCCTACAACTGGACCGAACTCAAAGCAAGAATCCACAATCACATTGGACTTGGTCGAAGCGAATTCGTCAACGTGTTTCACATTTTCGTCTCGGATTTGATTGACAAAGTGATACAGACTTTGTGAGTCAATTTATTTTTATTTTTTTTGCGCTAACGACGCAAATTTTTTTTTAGAGGCGACAACGAGAAACAGGACAGTTATTTGGAATGCTACCTGAATATGATTACGGCCAGCCTAGAAGACGAGTTCTTTATTTTCAATTACCATAACACCCATCAGGTGGACGTACAGATTCTTACAATTTCAGATTTCTACCCCAATTTGTATCCTTCGTTCAATCTGAGCCTCCTCAATCCCACAGTGTATTAGTATATTGCATTAACACCTGGCAGAGACCGAACAAGATCTAATTACATCTTGGAATGTCTAAGTACAATTCCAAGTTTACAGAAAGTATTATCCGAGCACCGTAACTCGGAGAAACCCATCAAATATGAGGTGTTCGCAGCTGCCAGCACCTCCAAAGAATACAATGGACTAGACGATGTTACAATCACGAAACATAACCAGCCGACACCTGCAGAAGTAGATAAGAGAGTCCAGTCTGTACTGGATGCACTTCCACATTTAGGAGACGGTAATTTCATTCGGTTCAAATCACCCGGCCTTCTTTTGAAACGCTTTCATTTACTGCATAGGTTTTATTTTTAAATGTCTGGAGGCTTTCAATTACAATGCAACCGAAGTGATTTCGGCCATACTGGATGAACGTCTGCCTTCGTACCTCGATGATTACCCGAGGGATTTAATTCGTATACCACCGGAACCTGAGCCGGAACAACCCATTCTAGCATACAGAGGAAAGAAGCCGACCTACAAAGACGCAACTCTTTTGCTCAACGACAAAAGCGAAATGCAGGGCATTAAGGAATACATTTCAAAAATCAGGTACGTACATAAAAACCACCCCTTCAAATGACCAAGCAAATTCGTTAAGTTCCCAGGATATATACGATGATGAATACGATGACAGAGACGAAGAAGACTCGACCCTTCATTTCTATGACCGCAACGATGAAGTCAGCGTTTACAAGCACATGGGAAATCGTTTCGAAGGCTACGAGCTGGTGAGTGATCCCAGCGAGAGCTCGGAAGAGGAAGACGAAGATCAACAGCCTGTGGACAAGCGAAAGGGTGCCTTCTGTGAAGACCCGGCCGCTGTCAGAGCGCGTTATGAAAACGCCAGGCGTAAACCCAGTTCGAAAGCAAAGAGCGCCAACGTGGTTGGGAAACCGAAAGGTCAAGGCCAAGAAGCAAGCGTCACGCATAGCAGAGACAAGAAGACGGTGAATAAATCCACCCGTGCGAATCATAATCGAAAGAGTGGGTCCCAGTGGAAACGGAATAAAGGTATGATACCCTCGTAGTTGTTTTTTTTTGTTAAACTGAGATACTTTGTTGTTTATATATCAAAAATAAACTTTATCCATCTGACTGTACATTATTTTGTAATCTACGAATGAGTTAATATGTTCACTTGTTTATTTTGTTTTGTCACCTTTCCTTCCAGTTTCTTTGTATTCATCTGCTGAACCGTGCTGTAAAACCGTTTGTCTTTTGTTCACAGATATTGAAACTGCCTTTTTTGTTGTTGCTCCTCTAGGCAGGCATTATACGATCGTCATTTGTTTTTCTTTCTTAAAATTTACGATCGTCATCTGTTCTTTTCTTTTTGAGGTTATCGTTCGCTTTCTTTTCTGCGCTCCCTCTTCTTTCGCCAGCATCACCATCGTCATTTGTTTTTCTTCAAGAATTTTCTTTTTTTTTTTTTTTCACTTCTATTGAGTTTATCGAGTCCTCGAAACAAGAACATTTTTTCTTGGTTTTAATTGTTTACCATTTTTCAGAAATTAGGAAATTTTATTTTAGTTTTTTTTCCTTTTGAAAAAATTGTGATTATCATTTGCTTTTTCTTTTATTACGATCGTCATTTGTTATTTTCTTTTATTGTGATCGTCATTTGTTTTTCTTACTTCGGGAATTTCAACTGAATTTCTGGATCATCAAAACAGTTCTTAATTTGTTTCATTTTTTTTTATTGTTCACGTTTTTGAGGTTTTATTATTATTTTAATTATTTTCAGATTGACATTCTCAAATATTCCTGACAGTTGTTGCAATTTTGTTTTTTTTTTTAGTTGCACTCATAGACATTTATTTTTCTGTCGTTTTTCTTTCGTAAAATTTACGATCGTCATCTGTTCTTTTGAGGTTATCGTTTTCTTTCTTTTTGCGCTCCTTCTTCTTTCGCCAGCATCACCATCGTCATTTGTTTTTCTTCTTTCTTTTTTTTCAGTTCTATTAAGTTCATCGAATCGTCGAAGAAAAAAAAAATTTTCCTTGGTTCTAATTGTTTACCATTTTTCAGAAATTAAGGAATTTTATTTTAGATTTTGTTTTTGTTTTTCCTTTCGAAAAGTTCATCTACTGAACTGTGCTGTAAAACCGTTCGTCTTTTGTCCTCAGATATTTCTGAGTTGAAATTTTCTTTTATGTTGTTGCTTTCATAGGCAGATATTACGATCGTCATTTGTTTTTCTGTTGTTTTTCTTTCGTAAAATTTACTATCGTCATCTGTTCCTTTCCTTTTGAGGTTATCGTTGTCTTTCTTTTATGCGCTTCCTCTTCTTTCGCCAGCATCACCATCGTCATTTGTTTTTCCTCAAAAATTTTCTTTTTTTTTCGCTCCTATTGAGTTTATCGAGTCCTCGAAACAAAACATTTTTTTTGTTTTAATCGTTTACCATTTTTCAGAAATTAGGAAATTTTATTTTAGTTTTTTGTTTTTTTTTCCTTTTGAAAATATTGTGATTATCATTTGTTTTTTTCTTTTATTACGATCGTCATTTGTTTTTTCTTTTATTATTATGATCGTCATTTGTTTTTCTTATTTCGGGAATTTCAACTGGATTTCTCAATCATCAAAACTTATTTTTTTTTTTCGTTTTTCTATTGTTTATCACGTTTTTGAGGTTTTATTATTTTAATTGTTTTCAGATTGACGTTCTCAAATATTCCTGACAGTTGTTGCAATTTTCTTTTTTTTTTGTAGTTCTTATAGATATTACGATCGTCATTTGTTTTTCTGTCGTTTTTCTTTCGTAATATTTACGATCGTCATCTGTTCTTTTGAGGTTATCGTTTTCTTTCTTTTCTGCGCTCCTTCTTCTTTCGCCAGCATCACCATCGTCATTTGTTTTTCTTCTTTCTTTTTTTTCTGCGTTCCCTCTTCTTTCGCCAGCATCACCGTCGTCATTTGTTTTTCTTCAAAAATTTTCTTTTTTTTTCACTTCTATCGAGTTTATCGAGTCCTCGAAACAAAAACACTTTTTCTTGATGTTAATCGTTTACCATTTTTCAGAAATTAGGAAATTTTATTTTAGTTTTTAGTTTTGTTTTTCCTTTTGAAACTTTTGTGATTATCATTTGTTTTTTTCTTTTATTACGATGGTCGCTTGTTTTTTCTTTTATTATGATCGTCATTTGTTTTTCTCGTAATAAACTCATTTGTTAGTGTTTTTTTTTTTTGTTAAACTGAGATACTTTGTTGTTTATGTATCAAAAATAAACTTTATTTTTGTTAGTGTTTTTTTTTTTTTGTTAAACTGAGATACTTTGTTGTTTATGTATCAAAAATAAACTTTATTCATATGATTGTATATTATTTTGTAATTTACGAATAAGTTAATAAGGGCGTGTTAAACCTTTCAGTGTTGCCAACTATCACTGTTACCAATTGCTGAGGACTTGTTATTCCTAAAAGTTACTTCAAAATCTCCCAAAAAAAACTCTAAAAATGTGTTTGAACACTCCCTAAAAATTACGTCGCCCAACTATACTTAAAAGAGGTACAATTTGGAACGAATTTTATTTAAGAAAACGGCTAAGTAACCATGGAATTTAAACTTAAGTTGAATAATGACGACAATGGGTATGTAGCATAATGAAATATATATTATCCTTGTTGGTTTTTGCTTTGCGCAGCAATGCTGTATGTTTGCCTTTCGGCAGCAACCGTTCCAGACAATCACGAAGATCTTTTAGTAGCTCGGTAGGGCTGCCAACTTTATATTCAGAATTACACGCTATCGTTTTTAAATCACCCGACTTGGGAATCATCTTTGGTGGCATTATCTGCAATGCTGGTAATTACCCGCTTATTGGCAGCCCTGCAGCTGGGTCTAAATTCTTAGATAGCACAAACATCCATGGTCAGTAGTGAGATTCGAACTCACATCGGCCGAGTGACGCATATTTTATCTTAAAAAGTTGTTTGGGAAAAAAGGATTAAGTCAATGTCGGTAAATACGAACTCTGTAAAGTCTTAAGTAGATTGACCCATCTGCTTTGAGCAAACGTTTACAATTTAAAAAAAAATCACTACCCAGACTACAATTTTTGACTTAAGTCCTTTTGGCCACGCAATAGAGAATTAAAAACAGCGAGTGGATTGGATTGGTGCGCCTGTACGTGTAAGTAAGTAGTTTCTCAAACCAAATTTGATTCTTTACATACCGACAAACCCGAAACATTAACATCAATTAAGTTAAATATAAATAAAGATTTTGTAAAATAATTATTAATTTAAGTTGGTGCTCCTGTATAATTAACTCGCAGCAACCGGGCAAAGTAGGGCGAATTAGTAACTTTTTACTTGTGTTTGTAATTATAAGTATATTTTCAATTAATGTTTCGTCGTAAAAAAATTATTTGACTGTCGACTCGTCCCTCGATCGTTAGTCCTAATAATCTCCGGTTCGATCATTTGTCCTAAATGTCAACAGTGAGATTGAAGTTTGTTGGCATCAACAGTGAAATACAAATCGTTCAGGCAGAGGAGAAAGGTTTCCCGATCAGGCAAAACTCAACGGGAATTTGCTTGTAGTTTACATAACGGGATACGCGTCCTGACCGGTGAGCAGTTCCAGTCAAATGGAAGGCATTGGGGCTTACGGCGGCGGCAAAGCCGGCGGGGCCTTCGATCCCCTATCTTTTGTGCAGAGGCCGCAAGTCATACTAAGGGGTGTCTGCTGGGTAAGTGAGTTGCAATCTATTAAAAAAGAAAGACGACGAATCTAAACGATAAATCGCACGGCGAATTTTAAATAATCGATTTTGACAGTCGCCCATTGTTGGTAAGTAGAGGTGGGGAGGGGGTGTCATATGTGTTTATTATTGATTATTTGAATTTCGAAACCCGCTTTTCAATGTTTGGAATAAATTAAATCATTAATTAAGATGTAAAAACCAAATTCCGTACGTTATTAATAATCGTTTCTCTTTTGTTTGTTTTTCAGTTGTTTTCCATAATAGTATTCGGATGTATATCATCGCAGGGTTGGATGCACAATAAAGACACAGGGAAAGAAGAATGTCTGTACGATGGTGACAGCAATGCATGTAATTATGGTGTTGGGATAAGTGTCATCGCCTTCTTGGCGAGTATGGGATTTCTCGCTGGCGAGTATCTCTTCGAGCAAATGTCCTCAGTAAAAACACGCAAGCATTATGTATTAGGAGATCTTGGATTTTCAGGTTAGAATTTTAATCATTCCTTAGTTTTTTTTTTTCTACTATACCTGTTGGTGTCAAAATTGTAGGGTCTCTGTTTTTACAGATTTCTAAATAATATCAACTAGTGTCACCTATTAAATTAATGCAGAACTAGACTGTTCTAGAGCACTTCTAGAGTATTCTCATCTTATTCTAACCCCGTGTAATAATAAGGGACGGGGATATTCTGAGATTGCTCTAGAACTGTCAATAGAAAAACGCTATTAAATCGTCGAGGACGTGCCTGGGTATTTAGTTCTGCATTAATTTAATAGGTGGCACTAGATGATATTATTTAGAAATCTGTAAAAACAGATTGCTCTGGTATTTAATTAAAGACGTCATTAAAATAAACAGAAAACAAGACGAGAATACGGGCCAACGACTTTAAAGGTAGTTTAATTACATTACACATCAAATTGTAATGTCGAGGTCACATAAAAGTAATGGGAGTTATTAAAAAGAACAAAACGAGAGGTAATGCCAACCAAAAGTTGACAGTTATTCTTCAGTACTGCCAACATAACATCATAAGATATGTATTCTCACAATTCCATTGACCTAAATAATAATAATAAATTCGTATCAGTAATAATAATAATTATTAGTTTAGGTCGCGACAACTTTCAATGACAAAAATAATGCATTATTAATATTAACATTTTTTTTTCGAAAGCCACTTTCTGGAAAGGTTTAAAAAAATCGTCACATTTATATAAAAAAAAAAAAAATTCTTCCTTGTTTCGTCAACAATACAAAAATTGATACAAAAGTCCTCACATTGACGAGAAATCTTCACATCTGGCAACACTGTGTCAGATTCCGACAACTATCAAAATTCAGGCCAGCAACTTAACGAGACAATAACACGGCCTGCTTTGATGAGGAAACCGAGTGAAGGAATGTCATGATTTTTGCTACACAGTTGGTAACACTCCAAGAAAGGTGACGAGTTTGACAATATTTTTGAGAAATTATCTCAAACGGACACTGGAAAATAGCACAAATGCTCGACGTTTCACTATCGCTTGATAGTTTCTTCAGGAGTGTCCGTTTGAGATAATTTATCAAACAATTTCACCGGGCAAGAAGCTACCTTCATTAATATTTTTGAGGTTACAATTATTAACCTTTTTTTTGCCTTATTTCTAAACGTTTTAAAAATAACTTTTGATGATTCTGTTTTAAAATTATATAAATTTGACAGCCGTTCAAATTTGATGTGCGTTGTAAGAATCGTACCTAAAACCCAGTGTTGCCAGACATGCGGAAAATTCCCGTTTCGGCGGGAAACTTTCGAATGCGTGAGAAACGGGGAAGCTTTTTTGAGGTTACAATTATTAATCTTTTTTTTTTCTTATTTCTAAACATTTTAAAAATAACTTTTTGTGAGAAAGGGCCCTTCACAAAACTTCTGTTACAATTATTAATCTTCGTGATTTTCCTCAATAGTTGTTGACGTTGAATAATAAATCACGAATTTGACAGTTTTGACACAGTATAAGTAATTAAACGTCAGTGTCAACCGCCATACTGTTTGATAAAAATGGATTAAGTTAGTGTCGGTAAATACGAACTCTGTAACCACGGGTATTTAAGACTTAAGTAGGTTTGACCCATCTGCTAATGATGTCATGATTTTTGCTACACAGTTGGTAACACTCCAAGAAAGGTTATTGCGATTCCTTTTGTTCTCATGGTGTAGAAAATAAAATCTGCAATTAAACGAAGACTAATTTCTGTGTTGTTTTAAGGTCTCTGGGCGTTCCTGTACTTCGTGGGATTCTGCTACCTCTGGAGCAAATGGAGCAAATCGGACGTCCCATCTAACGGCTACGGAGTGAACAACGTCCAGGCGGCCATCGCGTTTTCTTTCTTTTCGATCTTCACCTGGGTATGACGACGTGCCAAGGTCGAAATTATTTTTTCACGCGGATTTGAATTTCAGGCGGGCTGCGCGTACTTCGCTTTCCAGCGTTTCAGGCAAGGAGCAGACGCCGCCTTCGCAACCAATTACGAAGCCGATACCACTCTTCCTACTTCCTATCCGACATACCCAGGTGCACCTGATGGTGACCAACAATATCAAGAACCACCATTTTCAGGCAGCATCAATCAGAGAGGTAAGTACAATTGAGCGTTGCCATGGTTACGCAATATGAGGAGCAGTTCGTTGCGTAGCCATGGCAACGCTCCGAAATATTCGAAGTCTGATTATGAAACTCGTGCAGTGTTGCCAACTGGACTATAAAAGTTCCCCTGTATGGAAATTGAGAGAGCAGCTGAACAACTCATGATGATTGTATCTTATTATTGATGATTTTTTCTTTTTTTTTTTTTGTAGGACCCAATGATTTTCAAGCACCGGCATATTAACGAAACTTGAAGAAACGAGTCTAGTTGCCGCCTCATTTATAAAATGTAAATTTCGCGATTAACGTTTCTTGGGTAGTGATGAGTACGTATTACCATAACATTATTATATATATGTGTACTTAAGTACTACTGCACTTAAACTTGTTTGGCGCCCAGCAAGATGTGTAAATAACGAAACTATGTATAGCAGCGGGGCACGGCTGCGCCCAATTTAAAGAGAGCACCTTTCCGAAACCGTTGCCATTTTACAATAAACACGTTTTATTTTCGTAATTGATAAGTTCCGTTCGGGTTAAGTTGAGCGCAGGCGTGCGTAAAGTACATATACAGAGAACTATATTTTTCTTCATCTCTTTACTCCTGTTTGCTGGGATGAACAGATGATATGTATTACGATTATTATTATTATTACGTAATTTGCAATTTCCTATAGCCTCTATGTGATACTTTGTTTTTCCATTAGTCAGTCACTTTGTGTACAAACTTGGACGTGTTAGGATATTATTTTTATGCGTGTTTTAGTTGTTTTCTTTTTAAATATTTGAGAAGCTGACAAGTAACGGCATACATCAGTGTACAGTTTTAAATTAAACGTCGAATCTTTACTTTTTTTTTCAATCGTTTTATGTTATTTAATAACACGTGTGTTTTCAAGTAAACTTAGAAGACGTTTTAAGTTCTGTTTGAGTGTAACCTAAGCGTGTCGAGCGAATTATAGTTTTAAGTCGCCCCCAAAGTTGCTTTAAAACAAATATTTCCAGAGTTCAGTAAATGTGCAAGCAAAGTAATATTATAAACTTAGGATCGTACAAGGTGTTATCTAGTAGTATTGACAAAGGAAAATCTTTGGTAACACATGCATTGATTAGAAGAAAAAAAAAAGCAATTGTGAAATTTCGTTACTTTTGTGATAGCTTCAGCTTTACCATGTTGTACGTCTCTCGTAATTTTTACGTCCTAGATTTTTTTTTTGTATCGATTAGTTTACAAAGCTGCTAATATATTATAGATCTGTATTAGTATGTGTCACGTAGTCGTGCAAACTTCTTGGCAATAACATCATTTCATCGACGAGGTTTCCCTGACAACCCTTAATGGAATTTGGTTGTACCATCCGATTAGGAAAAAAAAACACGTCATAAATGCTGTTTTAATTTTGTACAAATACGTGTATTAATTGTTAGACTGTGTTGTTTTGCAACTGTAAGTAGCCTATGTATTACGTTATAAATAAATGGTATAAAATAGAATCCACACTCGCATTCAAACGAAACGTCGAAACGATTTTAGGAACTTTATTTATTAAACAAAAAAAAATTGTTCTACAAGTCAACATGAAACTATCGCATCACTACAGAAAAGTATAATGTTATTAACACCTTCTAGAAAAATATCAAACCTAGAGAAATAAAAAAATATATCACAATGTGTGATGTTAGTAGTAGTAGTAAATGAGCGACGATTTTGCACAGGTTTTTTTTTTTTATTTTAGTAAGGCCATTCGTATCACAGGCTAGTTTTTTTATACAACCCCCCCCCCCCCCATCCGCGACGTCTGTGCTAAGAGCTAAACGAAATTAAATTAAACAAAAAAAATCTTCAAGCTTGGGTTGTATAATAAAATACCGCGTGACTGTAAACGATTGGGATTTATTTTATTAGATTGGCAGCACTTTGCGCATTTCATGTTGGTATACTTGAATTTTAAATTCAAATTAAGAACGCTTTGTGGCTGATTTTGACTTATTTTTAATGTCAATTCGTCTTATGACACAAGCAAACTTTTGTCTCGTTTTTGATTTGCTTATTTTGATATCAAAACAAAACACCACCGACTGTCAAAACGATTCAAAATGTGAAATAAAACTGGTAAATCAGAAACAAGGTAGTACAGATTAAAAAAAGAAGAAAAAAAAAACAAACAAAACACGATGAAATAAAATTGTCAATGGACGTTGCAATTGGATCGATCTAGAAAACAAAACACAATCGTTCAGTTTTTCTGCAAAAATCAACGATCAAAATTACATCGATTCCGAACAAAACACGATCTTAAAAAAAGACGGAATTTTCGATTTTTTTTTTGTTTTAAAATCAAGAAGTAATGTTTCAATCAATAATTTGGATTGAATTTTCCTTATGGCTATTTTAAAGAAAAAAAAATTAAAATTTGAATTATTTAAACAAAACACAGACTTTAAAACTGAAAACAGTCGAACTAAACAAATGCAATCGATCAGAAACGACGCAAAAATCAATTTAAAGAGAAAGTACGAAATGAAACGGTGAGCAGAATACGTCAGTAAACTTTGGTTTGGATCGACCGGGAAAACAAAAGATAACTTTTCGTTTCAAATTATGACTTAAAACAAAACATGGTCGAAAAAAAGGGGGAAAAATCGTCTTAAAACCTAGAAAGAAAACTAAAAACAGAGTAAAGATAATTAAAAAGAAACGAATGCATTGATCTGGAAAACAAAAGACAATCGCCGTGAATTTTTTTTTTAATTTTGCTTTAAAATCGACAAATAACTAAAACATTTCGATTTTGAAACAAAACGCAATCAATCGTTAAACAAAAGACAATCGCCGTGATTTTTTTAAAGCAAAATTTAAAAAGAAATCCACGGCGATTGTCTTTTGTTTTCCATAGCGTTCCAGATCGGAGTCTCTTCGCATATTTTGTTGACTCTTATTTACAGTTTCCTTTTTTTTTAATCGATTGACAACTGATTGTGTTTTGTTTTGAAATCAATGTTAGAGGTAATTGAGTTGATTTTAAAGCAAAGTTTAAAAAATCACTACGATTGTCTTTTGTTTAACGATCGATTGCGTTTTGTTTTTAAATCGAAATGCTTTAGCTATTTGTTGATTTTAAAGCAAAATTAAAAAAAAATCCACGGCGATTGTCTTTTGTTTTCCAGAGTACTTCAGACCGGAGTCAGTTCGCATATTTGACTCTTATTTATAGTTTTTTTTTTTTAATTGATTGGCAATGAACTGATTGTGTCTTGTTTTGAAATCAATGTTAGGTAATTGAATTGATTTTAAAACAAAACACAATCAGTTGTCAATCAATTAAAAAAAAAACAATAAATAAGAGTCAACAAAATATGCGAAGTGACTTCGATCTGGAACGCTATGGAAAACAAGACAATCGCCATGGATTTTTTTTAAAATTTTGCTTTAAAATCAACAAATAGCTAAAGCATTTCGATTTTAAAACAAAACGCAATCGTTAAACAAAAGCCAATCGCCGTGATTTTTTAAAAACTTTGTTTTAAAATCAACTCAATTACCTCTAACATTGATTTCAAAACAAAACACAATCAGTTGTCAATCAATTAAAAAAATCAATAAATAAGAGTCAACAAAATATGCGAAATGACTCCGGTCTGAAGTGCTCTGGAAAACAAAAGACAGTCGCCGTGGATTTTTTTTTAAATTTTGCTTTAAAATCGACAAATAACTAAAGCATTTCGATTTTGAAACAAAACGCAATCAATCGTTAAACAAAAGACGATCGCCGTGTTTTTTTTTAAATTTTGATTTAAAATCAATTCAATTACCTCTAACATTTCAAAACAAAACACAATCAGTTGTCAGTCGTTTAAAAAAAAAAACAATAAATACGAGGCAACAAAATATGCGAAGAACATATAGAACGCTATGGAAAACAAAAGACAATCGCCGTGGATTTTTTTTAAATTTTGCTTTAAAATCAACAAATAAAGTATTTCGATTTTAAAACAAAACGCAATCAATCGTTAAACAAAAGACAATCGTTGTGATTTTTTAAATTTTGTTTTAAAATCAATTCAGTTACCTAACATTGATTTCAAAACAAAACACAATCGGTTGTCAATCAATTAAAAAAAAAAAAACAATAAATAAATAAGAGTCGATAAAATACGCGAAGTGACGACTTCGATCTGGAACGCCATGGAAAACAAAAGACAATCGCCGTGGATTTTTTTTTAATTTTTGCTTTAAAATCAACAAATAGCTAAAGCATTTCGATTTTAAAACAAAACGCACTCAATCGTTAAACAAAAGACAATCACTGTTTTTTTTTTTTTAATTTTTGCTTTAAAATCAACTAATAGCTAAAGCATTTCGATTTTAAAACAAAACGCAATCGATCGTTAAACAAAAGACAATCGCCATGATTTTTTTTTTAAACTTTGTTTTAAAATCAACTCAATTACCTCTAACACTGATTTCAAAACAAAACACAATCAGTTGTCAATCAATTAAAAACAAAAACGATTGATAGGAGTCAACAATATATGCCATTAGACATCGATCTGGAACGCTATGGAAAACAAAAGACAATCACTGTTTTTTTTTTTTTTAATTTTTGCTTTAAAATCAACTAATAGCTAAAGCATTTCGATTTTAAAACAAAACGCAATCGATCGTTAAACAAAAGACAATCGCCATGATTTTTTTTTAAACTTTGTTTTAAAATCAACTCAATTACCTCTAACACTGATTTCAAAACAAAACACAATCAGTTGTCAATCAATTAAAAACAAAAACGATTGATAGGAGTCAACAATATATGCCATTAGACATCGATCTGGAACGCTATGGAAAACAAAAGACAATCGCCGTGGAATTTCTTTTTTTAATTTTGCTTTAAAATCGACAAATAGCTAAAGCATTTCGATTTTAAAACAAAACGCAATCGATCGTTAAACAAAAGACAATGTTTTTCTTTTTTTAATTTTGCTTTAAAATCGACAAATAACTAAAGCATTTTGATTTTAAAACAAAACGCAATCAATCGTTAAACAAAAGACGATCGCTGTGAATTGTTCTTAACTTTGTTTTAAAGTCAATTAAATTACTAAGACGTTGATTTCAAAACAAAACGCAATCAGTTGTCAATCAATTAAAAACAGAAATGATTGAAAAGAGTTAACATATACTCCAATAGACATGGATTTGGAACGGTCTGGACAACAAAAGGCAATCGCCGTGAATTGTTTTTAACTTTGTTTTAAATTACTAAAACGCTAATTTCAAAACAAAATGCAACCAGTTGTCAATCGATTAAAAACAAAAGCGATTAATAGGAGTCAACAAAATATTCCACAGACATCGACATGAAGCGCTGTGGAAAACAAAAGACAATCGTTCTGAATTTTTCTTAAAATTTTGTTTCGAAGCTACCAACTCTAACCTAAAAAATTATCCACTTCATCAGTGTTCCCAACCTGCTAAAAGTTTGCTGCAATCGTTTAGAGCCACGCGGTATTTTCAGTATGTTTAATTAAAACGATGAATTTGAACACGTACTGAGATCTGAGATATTCATAACAAATTTGGTCTACGTAGAAATATTTTGCAGAAAGCAAATCAAGATTGAGAGCATAGAATATAACTCGAATAAAAAAATCAAATTTGTAAATACAGATAAAGCAAGCACTTGATATTTGGCAAGACGTTTCCTTTTTTTCCTTTTAAGTCCTTATTACTTACAAACTATGAAAGCTTTTTCTTGCGAACAAACTTGGATTAAAATCGATCATCTAGTTTAATCCAGATTTGAATACAAAACGTGTAAATGAGAGCTGCTATTTGACACGACACGGAAATACTTATAAAATAAAACAAAAATTAAATTGCACAATCAATATGACACTCAAGTGATGCTAAAAAAAAACAATAAAACAAGCCAGAACTTGGCAAATAAACTAAAAGCTATAAAAAAATGAGACCAAAATGTGATGTATATTTTTTTCTAATCGAAAAAAACAAAACAAAGTGATTGCGTGAGAGCACCGAGTATTTATGATGAATTTAATGAATTTACTAAAATTAAAAGCATCATCATGGCATGTATAATGTAAAATATCACATTTGCATGTTTCAATACGGTACTTATGTTAAAAGAAAAAGAAAATTATTTTTGAATAATTGACCTTACGGAATAACAGCGGCTTGATTCTATTCGTTCACTATTTGTCGTCATCGCGGTACGCCGTGAAAATCTAGCGAGAATGTTGGTACTCGTGTATTTAACTAAATTTTGACAATGAATGTCATGACGATCGGTGTTGCCATATGGGAGGCGTCGATGTAATACGAAAAGTTAATTGGAAACAAAAGACGGTCGCAGAATGGCTCAGTGGTTAGCCTAGCCCCTAGCCGACTTTGGAAGTCGTGTCGCTCGGGGATGTAGGTTCGAATCCTACCAGGGCCATGGTGTCTAATAACATACGAAGAAATTGTCTGGAATGGCTAATGGCCGTAAGACAAGCAGTATTGCTGCGCAAAACAAAAGGGCCAAAGAAAACTCAAATAAAAAATAATAAATGCAAAGAAATAAGAATAAGACCAAAAAAACAAATGACGACATTTTTTCAAAGAGAGCTTGATTTGCAAAGGAATTTAAACGCAAAAGAAGTGGCTGACATTCCTAATGGTAATAATAATAATAATTTTGTTGCAAACGCAATGTTAAGTCAAGAAGCGATCGCAAGATGTCGCGTCTTATCTTTTCAATAATAATATAATTAAAAAAAAACTATACGAAACAGTGATGATTTACGAAAAATTAATTCAGCAGAAACAAAAGAAAACTCAAACAAAAAATATTAAATGCAAAAAAATAAGATGAACAAAAACTTGACAAAAAAACTAATGAAAAATTGACGATACCGGCTGAGAGCGTTTGAAAATCGAGGACTAATAAAAAAAATAGAAGGCAAAAAACAGAAATGGACAGTACTCCTCCAGCAGAGTATTTAAAAAATTTTAAATAATTCAACAAAAAAATTATAAAAATAAAACCCAAACAAAAACGTGAAATATAAAAAACAAAATAAGATAAACAAGAAGAAATAAAAGTTTGACGAAATAAAAATAGACAAAAAACAAATGAAAAATTGACGAAATAAAATGGACAAAAAACAAACGAAAAATTGACGTAACCGGCAGAGAACGTTTGAAAATCAAAAACAAAGGAAATGGACAGGAGTATTTAAAAAAATTAAATTCGACAAAAAAATTATAAAAATAAAAACAAAAATTAATTCAACAGAAACAAAAGAAAACTCAAACAAAAATGTGAAATATAAAAAACAAATAAGATGAACAAGAAGAAATAAAAGTTTGACGAAATAAAATAGACAAAAAACAAATGAAATAAAATGGACAAAAAACAAATGAAAAATTGACGTAACCGGCAGAGAACGTTTGAAAATCAAAAAACAAAAGAAGTGAACAGTACTCCTCCAAGAGAGTATTTAAAAAATTTAAATTAATTCGACAAAAAAAATATAAAAATAAAAACAAAAGAAGAAACTTTGCGAAGCATCGACGTATTACGTAAAATTAATTCGACAGGAGAAACAAAAGAAAAGTCAAGGAATGGCCCAATGAAATGTAAAAAAAATAAAAAAAATGAAAAGTGAAAAGTCAAAGATTCTTCGCGGAGAACTTTCGGTAATCAAGGATTAGTAAAAAAAAAAAAAAACAAAAGAAAACTGTAAAAAAACAAACGTAACAAAAGAAAACAAACTGTACTAAACGTTGAGGTGTGATGACGAAAAATTAATTTGACAGAAAGAAACAAAAGAAGAAAGTAAAATACAATGATAATAAATAAATGAACCAAAAAGAAAACATTTAGATAATCTCCGGCAATGTACTTCTGAAAATCGACGATTAGTAAAAAAAAAAAAACAAAACAAAAGAAACTGCAAAAACAAAAGAAATGGATGATATTCCTCCGACATGGGATTTGAAAAACTGTGCGAAAGCGCTTGTGCAATACTAAAAATTAATTCAACCAAAAAAAAAAAAGATTAAAAATATGAACACAGAATAAAAAAAAGCAAGTGAGAATGGGAGGCAAAAAAAAACCAAAGAAAATTGTAAAACAAAACATCGAAAACAAAAGAAGTTCATGCTTACTCTCGAGAAACTCCAAAAAAATGCGAATTCAATCTAAGTAAAAACAAGGACAAGATTTAAAAAAAAAAGATCGATGTAAAACAAAAGAAGAAACTGTGCAAAGCGATGATGCGGAGAGTTAAAAAGACAAGAAAAATGGCAAAAACAAAAGAAGTTGGCAATATTCCTCTGACACAAAACAAAAGAAAAATTACAATATTTTAAGGTTACTCCGAATTAGGCAACGTTGCGATATTTTCTTTTCATCACGAGGTGTATTCACGGCCAGATTCAAAAACACAAGAAAAAAAAGTGACGAAAACAAAAGAAGTTGACAATATTCCTCTGACATAAAACAAAAGAAAAACTACAACATTGCACCGAATTACGCAATGTTGCGATATTTTCTTTTCATCACGAGGTGTATTCATGGCCAAATTAAAAAAAAAAAAACAAGAAAAAGTGGCAAAAACAAAAGAAGTTAGTTGACAATATTCCTCTGACATAAAACAAAAGAAGAACTACAAGATTTTAAGGTTACTCCCAATTAGGGGGTGTTGCGATATTTTCTTTTCATCATGAGGTGTATTCACGGCCGAATTAAAACAAAAAAAAAACAAGAAAAATGGCGAAAACAAAAGAAGTTGACGATATTCCTCTAACATAAAACAAAAGAAAAACTGCAAGATTTTAAGGTTGCTACGAATTAATGCAAATGGCAAAAACAAAAGAAGTTGACTATATTCCTCTGACATAAAACAAAAGAAAAACTGCAAGATTTTAAAGTTGCTCCGAATTAATGCAAATGGCAAAAACAAAAGAAGTTGACTATATTCCTCTGATATAAAACAAAAGAAAAGCTACAAGATTTTAAGGTTGCTCCGAATTAGCCAACGTTGCGATATTTTCTTTTTCATCACGAAGTGTATTCACGGCCAAATTGAAAAAAAAAAAAAACGAAAAATTGGCTAAGACAAAAGAAGTTCACAATATTCCTCCTACATAAAACAAAAGAAAAACTACAAGGTTTTAAGGTTGCTCCGAATTATGGTAGATGGCAAAAACAAAAGAAGTTGACAATATTTTTAAATGAATCGCGCAAATCTACGTAAAGCTGAGAGCTGGCAACACCGGTTAATCTATCTGATTTGACCTGTTACAATTTGACATAATATAAATAATGAATCAAATTAAACATGTCATTTTGGAATTACGCCAAAAAAGTCTCTTTTTCAGGGCCGCGACAGTATCTTAAATTTTGACCAAGCTGAAGCAACGCCATCTGTTTATCGGACGACTTCATCAACATTAGGCGGCGCCATATTTAAATTGTTTCAACTAAAAGTGACATTAAATAAAGAGTTAAAAACAATGACAGATGACAAGTGTTTCGTAAATTACAATTCGTCGGATTGAAAGTTTGACACTTGATAAATCTCTGTATAATATTCATCGAATTAGATACAACAGAGTTGAAGTTGCGCCATCTGTATACTTTTTTTTTTAAATTAATTCACGCGTGAAGTAAACACGTGAAAGCACGAAAGTTACCAACGCTATTTGCGTTTTCTTTTTCAAATATCTAAGCGAAAACGAGGAGCGCCATCTGTTCTTTTTTACATCATCTACATTACGCGCTAAAATTGAACTGTTTCATACAAAACAATAAAATTCGTTTTTATGTTCGAAAGGAATCAATGATAGATGTTTTGATGGCACATAAAAATTATTAAATGCTATTTGTAGCATTGAAAAAAATATATTTTTCATTTGATAACGTGTCATCAGTGTATCGTTTGTGGAACTGCAACGAAATTGAAGCAGCGCCATCTGTTCATTTTTACTTCGTCTACATTACGCGCCAAATTGAAACTGTCTACTGCGATGACAAATAGTGAACGAATAGAGATTATAGAAATATCTTTTCAAGACAAATTGATTTACTTAAACTAACGTGGAAGTCACAACACTTTAAAGAAGAGCTTTAAAAATAATAAGGTACATAAAGTTAATTTCTTAAAACCTACTTAATAGCTTGCACAGAAAAGACAGACAATGGCAAACAAGTTCGATTGAAGTTAAAGCAGAGTAACTCTACCTAGATTCTCGGAGATTACCATCTCCATGATGGCCTGGAAGACGACCCTCACATTGGCAGTGTCCGTGGCAGTCGTGAAGTGTGGATACAGCACCTTTCGCGAGTTACTGTTCCTCAGAACAAACTTGTGCTGGATGAATAAAGCACCCCTGTCGACATCTCTGTCAGGTCCTGGTAACACATCAAAAACAACAAAATCAAGGAGCTCCAACTTAAAGAAAAAATAATCACCTTTGTAATCTGGAAAATAGAGTCTCAAATGCCTACTCGAGTACAATATTTTTTCCCTGAATAAATCAAATTTATTCAAAAGTAAAACAAACGAAGCGTCTCGGAAAAACGGATTGTTCACAATCTGTCCGAAAAGATTCAGGCTTTCCTCTAGCCTATTCACATTTGGATCTTCCTAAAATAATAATAATAATAATAATAAAAAGAATCATGACACGTTAGGGTCTTACTAAAAGAGTCATGTCGTAGCCGCTGAGTGAAACGACGAATAAAACAGCTCTAACGTCATCGAAACAGTAAATCCATTTTCTCCTTTGAGACCTCTGCCCACCTACATCGTACATACTGACGATCATATCGTTGATTTTAAAATTGGTCTCGATGATGCCCTGCGTCCTCACGCGAGCCCTCAAGACGTCGGTCGGAGTTGGCACATACTTCGGATCACAGATTCTTTCCATATTTTCGAATAAACTAGAACGTAACGTGGGAGATTACAAAATGAAAAGCGGTGCATTTAACATTCCTACTAGAGAGCTGAGTCGTTCAGTTCGTATTCGTATCCTCGAGCTACGGCCAGGCGAACACCTCGGTCGGACCAGAGGGCTTGCAAGGACGCAGCTACGTTTGGTAGGACTGCGAAGTTCATGTCGAAGCAGCTCCTGCTGGTCAGGACTACTTGAGCATGATTCTAAAAATTAATAGTTTTTTTTACAGTACGATCAAAAAAAGTTGTTTAATAGTGTTTTCCAAATGCTGCACTAGTGCACACTCGTCATCTTACTTCAACCTCATGTAATAATAAGAGATGAAGATACACCGAGTGTGCACTAGTGCAACCATTGGAGAATCAAGTGACTCTATCTTTCCATTTCTTGCAAACAAGTGCGGGCTGCTAGGTTCATCATCACTTGCAAGTGATGATGGGCCTGCGGAGTCACCATCACTTGTTGAGTGAAAATTTGAGTTGTTTGATTTAATTATTACAGAGAACGACCGTCGTGGAGATAGCGCTTTGCGATATAAGGGTTGCTCGCCAGTGACTTGAAGGATAATTAATGTCCTTGACCTTTAAATTAGGAAAAAAATGCATTTTATAATCATCCTTGCGTTGACCTTGAAATTTCGTCTGACCTTGACCTTTAACTTTGATTTTTCAATTTTTTTTCCTTGGGTTGACCTTGACCTTTGATCATTTCGAAGCTTGCCTCATGTTAACTTAGAAAATAGAAAATAAAACAAATGAAAAATGAAAGTACGGAATGAGTAGAAAAGGAAGACCTTGAAATTTCGTCTGATCTTGACCTCTAACTTTGATTTTTCAAATTTTCTTTCCTTGGGTTGACCTTGATATTTGACTTTTTCGAAGCTCGCCTCATGCCAATTTAGAAAATAGAAAATAAAACAACTTTCATTTTCGAAAACAAACATTACTACGACTTATTGAACGAACCTCGTATATTGTAAGGCCGTGGGCACATATTACGGTTTTTTTTTAAATTATTTTATATCTTTTTGAATTTTATAGAACACCTATGAATCGTCCTACTTTTGTTATTTGTCCTTTTGGGAAGAAAAAGGCATTTCAAAATCTTCCTTGCGTTGACCTTGAAATTTGGCCTGGCCTTGACCTTTAACTTTGTATTTTTGAAATGTTTTTTTTTTAGGTTGACCTCGATCTTAGACCTTTTCAAAGCTCGCGCCTCATGACAATTTAGAAAGCAGAAAATAAAACAAATGAAAAATGAAAGTATGGAATGAGTAGAAAAGGAAAACGAGAGGCAATTGAAAAAGAAACAAAGAGGAAGGAAAAAAATATAAAAAGAGGAACAAATGAAAAACGAGGACGCTGTCATTCTATGTCCTTGACCTTTAAATTTGGAACAAAAATGTTTTTTTTTTTAATTTTTCTTGTGCTGATCTTGAAATTTCGTCTGATCTTGACCTTTAACTTTCATTTTTAAATTTTCTTTCCTTGGGTTGACCTCGACCTTAGATCTTTTCAAAGCAATTTAGAAAATAGAAAATAAAACAAATGAAAGTATGGAATGAGTAGAAAAGGAAAACGAGAGGCAATTGAAAGAGAAACAATTCGGAAACAAATTATTATTGTTATTATAATCGTCATTTGTTATTCTTACTTTCTTTATTATAATCGTCATTTATTTTTATTTTTCTTTGTTACGATCGTCATTTGTTTTTCTTGCTTTCTTTATTATGGTCGTCATTTGTTTGTCTTGCTTTCTTTGTTATGGTCGTCATTTGTTTGTCTTGCTTTCTTTGTTACGGTCGTCTTTTGTTTTTCTTGCTTTCTTTATTATGATCGTCATTTGTTTTTCTTGCTTTCTTTATTATGATCGTCATTTTTTTTTCTTGCTTTCTTTGTTATGATCGTCATTTGTTTTTCTTATTTTCTTTGGGAATTTTATAGAAACAAAAACGAAACAAATTAAAGATTTAAAATAGGAAATAAAACAAATGAAAAATGAAAGTATGGAATGAGTAGAAAAGAGGCAATTGAAAAAGAAACAAATCGGAAGCAAAAAATGAAAAAAGAGGCAAATAAAAATCGAGGACTCCTATCATTCTACGTCCTTGACCTTTAAATTTGGAAGAAAATTTTATTTAGTTCCTCATTTACTTTTTTTTCACATTTCGTTGCTCTCTTTATCCGAGTTACTTGCATTCGACTAGAGAATAGTCGATCGTCTTTTGTTTGCAGATTTCCACATATGTACTTTGATCGTCGAAACAGAAATTACACTAGAAAACACTCGCTCTTCTTTTATTTGCAGATTTCTACTTATTTTTATTTCCGAGGAAAAAGATAAATTTTTGAGCGCAGCTCGTATAATGTAAAGCCGTGGTTACATTTCACACGGAAACTCAACTTTGTTTTCTTTTTTGAAACTTACGTTTTGTAATATTTTGTACATTTTGTGATTCGTCCATTTCTTTCCATTCCGTCGATCTTCGGTTGTTAATCATTTACATTTCGTTGCTCTCTTTATCTGAGTTCTTTGATTTTTTTTACACTCAACCTGGGAATAGTCGATCGTCTTTTGTTTGCAGATTTCGAAGTACTTCCATTTTCGAAAACAAACATTACTACGACTTATTGAACGAACCTCGTATATTGTAAGGCCGTGGGCACATATTACGTTTTTTTTTAAAATTATTTTATTTATTTTTGAATTTTATAGAACACCTATGAATCGTCATTCTTTTGTTATTTGTCCTTTTCTTTTCTTCGCTTATATCTCGCTGCTCTTTTTGACTGAGTTTTCTGTGAATTGTTTTTTTTTTGTTTTGCGTTGGCCTTGACCTTTAACTTCGTAATTTTTTAATTTTCTTTCCTTAGATTGGCCTTGATCTTTGACCTTTTCGAAGCTCGCCTCTTGTCAACTTAGAAAACAGAAAATAAAGCAAATGAATTGTGAAAGTATGGAATGAGTAGAAAAGGAAAACGAGAGGCAATTGAAAAAGAAACAAATCGGAAACAAAGAGGAAGTAAAAAAATGAAAAGAGGAACAAATGAAAAGCGAGGACGCTATCATTCTATGTCCTTGACCTTTGAATTTGGTAGAAAAATGTATTTTTAAATTTTTCTTGCGCTAACCTTGAAATTTCGTCTGATCTTGACCTTTAACTTTGATTTTTCAAATTTTCCTTCCTTGGGTTGATCTCGATCTTAGATCTCTTCAAAGCTTACCTCATGCCAATTTAGAAAATAGAAAATAAAACAAATGAAAAATGAAATTATGGAATGAGTAGAAAGAAAAACGATAGGCAATTGAAAAAGATACAAATCGAAAGCAAAAAATGAAAAGAGAAATAAATAAAAAGCGAGGACTCCATCGTTTTAGTTCTTGCAAATGAAAGAGAAAGCAAAAACGAAATTCAAGGAAAAAAATAAAAAACCAAAATAGAAACCAATGAATAAGAATGAAACGAGGCAAGCGGAAAACAAAGAAAAAAATTAAATTAAAAAAAAAACTAACGAAAAATTATGGAAAAAAACAAATGAGAAACAAAACCAAAAACAATTCGCAAAAAAGAGGCAAGTGAAATATGAGGAGAAAATTAAAAGAAAAAATCAAATGAACTACAAGAGGCAAATGAAAAACTCAATAGAAAGGAAACAATTGAAAAAAACAAAACAAAAGACAAACGAAATTTGAATTAGAAAATAAAGCAAACGAAAAATGAAAGTAAAAACACAATGAGTGAAAAGGGAAAGCGAAAAGCCATTGAAAAAGGAACAAATCGGAAACAAAGTGGAAGCAAATAAAAAAAAATAAAATAAAAAGAGAGACAAATGAAAAACAAATGCCTCTATCTTTCTGGTTCTTGCAATTAAAATTAAAGCAAATTGAAAGCAAAAATAAAATTGAAAAAAAGAAGTCTGAAATCAAAGCAAAGCAAATAAAGAATGAAACGAGGAAGAAAATTAAATTAAAAAAAAAACAATTGAAAGACAAAGAAAATTGAACACTGAAAGTAAAGGAAAAATTAGGGAGGAAAACAAAAATAAAAAGTGAAATGAGAAACGAAAAGCAAAAGAGAGGTGAATGAAAAACAAGAAGAAAACGAAAATGAAAAAATCAAACAAAAAAACTCAATGGAAAGGAAACATGAAAAAAAACAAAACAAAATAAAAAGAAAAATGAAAAGCCAAAGGCAAAGAAAATTTAAAATGGAAAATAAAACAAATGAAAAATGAAAGTAAATAATGAGTAGAAAAGGGAAAAGAGAGGCAATTGAAAAAGAAACAAATCCGAAACAAAGAGGAAGTAAAAAAAAAGAAAAGAGGAACAAATGAAAAGCGAGGGCACTATCATTCTATTTCCTTGACCTTTAAATTTGGAAGAAAAAAGCATTTTAAAATCTTCCTTGCGTTGACCTTGAAATTTCGTCTGACCTTGAACTTTGATTTTTCAAATTTTCTTTCTTTGGGTTGATCTTGATCTTAGACCTTTTCAAAGCTCGCCTCGTGCCAATTTAGAAAATAGAAAATAAAACAAATGAAAAATGAAGAGAAGAAATCAGAAATCAAAGAAAAGCAAAGAAAGAATGAAACGAAGAAGAAAATTAAATTAAAAAAAAAAACAATTGAAAGACGAAGAAAAGTGAAAACTGAAAGTAAAGGAAAAATTAGGAAAAAAAAACAAAAATAAAAAATGAAATGAGAAACGAGAAGCAAGTACCAGATGAAAGGAGAAGAGAATGAAAAACAAGGAAAAACGAAAATAAAAAAAAAACAAGTGAAGGATGAAAGGCAAGCAAAAAATTCAAAGGAAAGTAAATATGAAAAAAAAAAACAAAACAAAGAAGACAACATGAAAAACAAAAGAAAACATGAAAAAAAAAACAAAACAAAACAAAAAGGAAACATGAAAAAAAACAAAACAAAACAAAAAGGAAACATGAAAAAAACAAAACAAAAAGGAAACATAAAAAAAAACAAAACAAAACAAAACAAAACAAAAAATGAAAAGCAAAAGGCAAAAAAATTTAAAATGGAAAACAAAACAAATGAAAAATTAAAGTAAATAATGAGTAGAAAAGAAAAACGAGAAGCAATTGGAAGCAAATAAGCAAAGAGAAAGCAAATAAAAAGAAAATTAAGTATTGTTTTACACTTTTCATTTTATATTTGCTTTTTTTTCAATTGCTTAGATTTTTCTTTACGCCTCATCATATATTTATATGAACAGAATTTTATGCTCTTTTCAAAAAATATATAGGGTGTTCCATATAAAAAATCAAAGTCCTTGCTAATATCTCAAATATCGAGCAGTTTAGAAGAAAATAATTTGGAGCAATGAATTGTGCATGAAAAAGTGCCTTAAAGAAGTTTTCACAGAAATCAAAAATTTTCATAAACAAAAAAGTTATAAAGGCTTCCAGAAATCGTAGAATTTTGTAAAACACCCTGTAACTCCTAAGCGGTACAAGATATCGAAATGTGTCTTCAGTTTTTGTGTAACTCTCCTAAAAATAGGTGATTCCTATTAAAAGTGTCACCCTGTGCATATTTTCTATTTTCAAAATTCATTGGAAGTTTCCTATTCAATTTTTTATTTTATTTTTTGTTTCTTTCCCTTTTTTTCTTTTGGTTTTTCATTTTCCTTTGATTTTCTTCTTTTCATTATAACTTTCTCCTTGTACATGTTGTTTTAATCAACGGTCATAAGATGGCAGCACATTCGGAAGTAACTAGTAATATATAAACAACGCTGCTGACATTAAAAAATAATTCTTCTATTTCAAGTATTCATATTCTTATTAGATTTTGAATTTCAAAAATGCAAGGCTTTCCTATTGGTGAAATTTTTTGAGGTTGGTGCACCTGGCCTAGTGAAAGTTGACCCTGTGATAACCAATTAAATAAAGAATTTGAAAGTTCAAGCAAATATTGTCAATTTTTTTCTATGAATACCTGTTGCACATTTAAATATAAATACAAAAGCAGGCTTCCAACAGAAACCCTAGAATTTTGACACTGACAGGTATTATAGATATAAAAAAAAAAAATTACGTACAATGTAAAACGCAAACACAAAACATTACGATTAGAGATTAGGCAACCCAATCAGCGCAATTATTTATTGAGTTGCCTACCTACAAACTCCTACATAAAACCTGAAACCGTACCTTATTTCGAGGGAATTCTAAATTGATTCGTAACAAACCCATTCCGGCCAAAACATACTTCATAGAAGCCAATAAATTATCTAAAACTGTCGGCCGAAAACTACTGAGTTCAGCGTAGGTGAAACCATCTGCGTGTATGATCTTCATTTGTTTCACCAATGTGCTTTTGCCGCTTTCACCGGCACCTAAAATATGTCATTGGTAGAAAGTTCCTCTTAGTGATTATTTCGCTTACCCAAAAGCAAGATCTTAATAACATTATTCTGTTGCTTGGCTAACTCCCCCAGCTGACGGTCAATTTCTTCGCTTCTTCTGCGAGCTTTGCCTTCTTCACGTTCCAAAGTCAAACATCCACCCATCGCAGGACCATCACGAAATTTACGTTGTTGCACTCTGTGCTGTTTTAGCACCGAAGCGAGGCGCCAAACAATTAAACTTAATTGGATTAAAAGGCTGTAATTGTTTCAAGGCCGAGCGGAGCGTGCATGCGAAACACTTCTCCTCGCCGAGCGGTGCTCAATGAATTTAAATCGCCACGCTTTCTAATAACGTAACTCAACATATTATTAACAAACAGCACACGACGCCAAGCATGATTTGCATTTGACGCACGATTTCCGTGAACTATTTAGAAATGTACACAAACACACCTACGCCAGAGACATCTTGTCTCGGACCTTTAACAACAGCGACGCGACGTCAGTTACGAAAAAAGTAAACAAAAGAAGTCGCAAGAGGCAAACGAACTTTGCCCTCGGCACTTTCCGGAAATGCTTTTACTTTAGTGACGTTGATTCACGCAGAACGAGTCGGAATTAATTATTTAAATGTGGAATAATATTTCGCTGAATGTGAAAGTGAAGTTTTCAAAAAATAATATTGCTCAAATTCCACCGATTTATTCATCGCTTATAATAAAAGCATCGGGCAATGTTGCTAGATGTTCAGAATTTCAGTCCCCAGATTGGCTGACGAAAAGTCACCAGTTACCACCAACCGAAAAGCACCAGAATTACTTAAATATTTAGGAAAATTTTAATTCAAAGCGCAATTCACAGACAAAAACAAAGAAACCATAAAAATTCTAAAATAAACAAATTTAAAACAAAAAGCGATTGACTATAATAAATTTAAAAAAAAGTGATGACAAAACAAAGCAAACAACATAATAAAAATTGAGAATCAAATTCGAAAATAATTATAAAAAACAAAGACAATCTACAGGGAGATCAAAATTGATTGTCTTGACCTTACACTTATTTCTGTGAGCTTCATATCAATATTTATTTCTATCACAAGAAGGTTAGAACGAAAAGCAGTAGCATGCATAGAACATTCATGAAACTTACATAAATAACTAATTTAACAAAAAAATGTGAATAAATGGTGACAAAGGAAAACGCAATAAAAAATCAAAAATAAGCAAATTAAAAGAAATAAAAACAAAAGACAATCAGTTTTGCAACACAATTTAATGGACGAATAAATAAATAAAATAAACAATTTGGAATAAATGGCCACGGAACAAAGAAAACAAAATCATAAAAATTCAAAAACAATCAAATTTAAAAAATAATAAAAACAAAAAACAATCGATTGTACAACAAATAAAACAAAACAATAAAAATTGAGAATCAAATACAAAATAATAATAATAAAAACAAAAGGCAATTGATTTCATAACGCAATTCAGTAGATTAATAATAAATTCAACAAAAAAAAAATAATTTGAAAACAATGGTGACAAAACGAAGAAAAAATTATAAAAATTCAAAAATAATCAAAGTAAAAAAAAAAAATAAAAACAAAAGACGTCAATTTTACAGCTCAGTTCAGTAGTTTAAAATCAATGAACCTAATTAAAAAATAATAACAACAAAAGAAAACAATGGTGTCAAAACAAAGAAAACAAGATAATAAAATTCAAAAATAATCAAATCAAAAATAATAATAAAAACAAAAGACGGTCGATTTTACAGCGCAATTCGGTAGATAATAATAATGATAATAAATTTAACGAAAAAAAAAAAAACAAATTGAAAAGAATGGTGACAAAACAAGATAAAAAAAATTCAAAAATAATCAAATCAAAAATAATAATAAAAACAAAAGACAATCGATTTTTCACTACAATTAATAAATTTTAAAAAAAGACAATATGAAAAGCAGTGTCAAAATTTTACAGTGCAAGTAAGTAGATCAATAATAAATTAAAAAAAATGATAATTTGAACAAAATGATGACAAGACGAAGAAAACAAAATAAAAAAAATCAAATTAAAAATAATAAAAACAAAAGACAATCGATTGTACAACACGATTAATAAATTTTAAAAATAAACAATTTGAAAAAAGTGGGCCTAAACAAAGAAAACAAAATAATAAAAATTGAGAATCAAATTAAAAATAATAATAATAACAATAATAAAAACAAAAAACAATAGATTTCATAGCGCATTTCAGTAGATTAATAATAAATTCAACAAAAAAAAAACAATTTTAAAAGAATGGTGACAAAACAAAATAATAGAAATTCAAAAATAATAGAAATTCAAAAATAATCGAATAAAAAAAAATAAAAACAAAAGACAGTCTATTTGACAACGCAATTCAGTAGAATATAATCAATGAATCAAATTAAAAAATAATAATAAGAACAAAAGGCAATCGATTTTACAGCGCAGGTCAGTAGGTTAATAATAAATTTAAAAAAAAAACATTTGAAAACAATGGTGATAAAACAAAGAAAACAAGATAATAAAAATTCAAAAATAATCAAATCAAAAAATAATAATAAAAACAAAAGACGGTCGATTTTACAGCGCAATTCGATAGATTAATAATAAATTTTAAAAAATAATTCGAAAAGAATAATGACAAAACGAAGAAAACAAAATCATAAAAATTCGAAAATAATCAAATCAAAAAATAATAATAAAAACAAAAGACAATCGATTTTACAGCATAATTTAATATGATAAAACAAAGGAAACAGAAGACAATCGATTTTACAATATAATCCAGTATGTATGTATATATTAATAAATTAAAAGTAAACAATTTGAAAAAAGGGGGCCAAAACAAAGACAACAAATAATCAAAATTGAGAATCAAATAGAAATAATAATAATAAAAACAAAAGGCAATCGATTTTATAGCACAATTCGGTAGATTAATAATAAATACAACAAAAAAAAAACAATCGGTTTTTTGTCTTTTATTTTTATTTTTTATATTTGATAATTTTTGAATTTTTATTATTTTGCTTTGTCATCATTCTTTTCAAATTTCTATTTTCTTTTTCATTCATTGTTAATTTTCGTTTTGTCACCGTTCTTTCCAAATTAAACAAAAACAATTTGAAAAAAAATGGTGACAAAATAAAAAGAAATAAAATAATAAAATTCAAAAACAATCAAATTAAAAAAATAATAAAAACAAAAGACAATCGATTGTACAACACAATCTAATATGTGTATTAATAAATTAAAAATAAACAATTTAAAAAAAGTGGGCCTAAACAAAGAAAACAAAATAATAAAGATTAAGAATCAAATTAAAAATAATAGTAATAATAATAATAAAAATAAAAGACAATAGATTTCATAGCGCATTTCAGTAGATTAATAATAAATTCAACAAAAAAAAACAATTTGAAAAGAATGGTGACAAAACAGAGAAAACAAAATAATAGAAATTCAAAAATAATCAAATAAAAAAAAAATAAAAACAAAAGACGGTCTATTTGACGGCGCTATTCAGTAGATTATAATTAATGAATCAAATTAAAAAATAATAATAAGAACAAAAGACAATCGATTTCACACCGCAGGTCAGTAGATTAATAATAAATTAAAGAAAAAAACATTTGAAAACAATGGTGACAAAACAAAGAAAACAAGATAATAAAAATTCAAAAATAATCAAATCAAAAAATAATAATAAAAACAAAAGACAATCGATTTTACAGCGCAGGTCAGTAGATTAATAATAGATTAAAGAAAAAAACATTTGAAAACAATGGTGACAAACCAAAGAAAACAAGATAATAAAAATTCAAAAATAATCAAATCAAAAAATAATAATAAAAACAAAAGACAATCAATTTTACTGCGCAGTTCAGTAGATCAATAATAAATTTAAAAAGAAATAATTTGAACAAAATGGTGACAAGACGAAGAAAACAAAATCAAAAAAAAAATCAAATCAAAAAATAATAAAAACAAAAGACAATCGATTGTACAACTCAATCTAATATATGTATTAATAAATTAAAAATAAACAATTAGAAAAAAGATGGCCAAAACAAAGAAAACAAAACAATAAAAGTTGAGAATCAAATAAAAAATAATAATAATAATAAAAACAAAAGGCAATCGATTTCATAGCGCAATTCGGTAGATTAATAATAAATTCAACAAAAAGAAAAACAATCAGTTGTTTGTCTTTTGTTTTTATTTTTTTTATATTTGATTATTTTTGACTTTTTATTGTTTTGTTTTGTCATCATGCTTTTCAAATTTCTATTTTCTTTTTAATTCATCGTTAATCTTTATTTTGTCACCGTTTTTTTCCAATTAAACAAAAACAATTTGAAAAAAAATGATGACAAAACAAAAAGAAATAAAATAATAAAATTCAAAAATATGAAATTTAAAAAAATAAAAACGAAACACGGTCGACTTTACAGCGCAATTTAGTAGAATATAATAATTTAAAAAAAAAAACTATTTGAACAAAGTGGTGACAAAACAAGGAATCAAAATAATAAAAATTGTGAATCGTATTAAAAATAATAAAAACAAAAGACAATCGATTTTATAGCGCAATTCAGTTCATTAACAAATATACATATACATAGAATATATATACTATATACATAAAATATACATATACATAGAAGGAAACATGACAAAACAAATGAACAAATAGATTAATAAATTTTGAAAGAAAAACGATTAAAAAAACTAATTTTTTTGTTGTTGTGTAAAATGCCGCTTGTGTTTTAACTTTCTAACTCCGATTCTGAGTGTTCAACACAATTATTATATAAATATACATACGAATTTGTATAAAACAGTTTAAAATTTATATGATCCAAATTTAAAAAAAAATACTAAATGTAAAAAAATCGTATTATTTAGATTTTGCGAGAAAGCGTTCGACTTTTTAAAAATAATTCAAATAATAAAATTCTACAACGAAAGTCACTAGATCTGGTGATAAACCACCACTGGCAACACTGACGTCACCCGTTTATTTTGGCGGAAAATTTGAATTTCTTTTACTTATACATTTACAATAAAATAATACATCCACAATACAACGACGTATGTAAATTAAATAGTCACAAATCTAATTAATGTAAACAATACATATAATGAGGCGAGCTAAATTGAAAGTCCAAAGTACAGAATTAAACTAATAAAACATTCAAAATCAATTAATTTTCGAGGTTACGACTTACGCGCTTCAGAACGTCCTGCGGTTGAAATTTGAATTAATAATCACGACAACGGAACGTCGGTAACTGTGTCGGTAACAAACAAACGACAATGACGTTTAGGTAAGTTTGCTGTTCTTCGGCATGTGAAATGCTTTTTTTTTAATTTCGTTGTAATTCAAGCGAGTGAAAATGGATGCATACACGGCATGAAACGCAAATTTTAACTTGGAAATATAATGAGCTTTGTAAATTTGACGTTTGACAAACACAAATATAGCGCCATCTATGCCCTTGCAAGTTTGTGAATCGGTTGGTATTTATGCTGCACGTAAATAATTATTAATATTTGCCCCGTATTGATAAAAATAGCCTTTAACTAGGTAGTGTATGTTTGTAAACGTTTGCTGCGTAAGCCAATTCGCGTCAGTCAATCAGCTGAAGAGTGTTTTCCAAAAAAAATTCAGTTCCATCAAGTACTGAGTGTTCTGTTGTTTAATTTGCAAGAAATTAATTACTGATGTTTCTTAAACCTGCCAGGTGGTTTCAGTTTTTTTTTTATTTTAATAATTGATTTCGTTAGTTCTGTGCACTGTTGAATGAATAAAAAAATTCAAGTATCTACCAAGGTAAATATTGTCTATCATTTTTTTTAGATTAGACGGTGTTCGATTACCGAAACGAGTAAAAATGGAGATGCCAGTGACCTCTGACATCGTTTTGGTCTGTGGCAATTCGCACCCGGAATTGGCCAACTTGATTGCGAACCGACTCGGGGTTAAGCTCGGCGAATGTGCCGTTTATTACAAAACCAATCGAGAGACAATGGTGGAAATCGGTGATTCAGTGCGTGGCAAAGATATTTTTATTATACAGACCGGAACAAAGTGAGTATCTACAAATTAGGAGGTGGTTCTGCCATCTTAAGCTGTCAAGGCTTAACATTTGTTTTCGCATTGTTGTCAGATTTATGAATTTTTGCTGAAAATTGGAATTTCAAAGGTTGATTTATGGAATTTGGAATCAAAAAACAAACACGATTTTATATCCGTCAATCAATTTCACCGAATAAGAAAAATTTTCGATGTTATTTTGATTTTGATTGAACTGATGACATCGATTAGCTTATCGTAGAGAATAAAAACAAAAAGTATTTTTAAATTTTAGCAATTTTTATCTATATTGTTTTTTACTTCCCGTCCAGGAATTAATTTCGACTAAATTTCTTGCAGAACTTTTTGAAAAAATTCGAATTTAATAAAATCTGAAGGAGGCTATACATGTTCAGATTATAAACAAACCAGGGTTGCCAGATTTGTTATAAATAATGTTGCCAATTTGTTCATAAAATGTCAAAGAAAAAAAGGTGCCAATTTTTTTCTAATGACATTCACCTGATTTGCAATAAAACAGGGCAAAAATGAATCTTACTAAAGTACCAAGTGATTTTTAAAATTTCTTATCATCTTTTGCCATGGAATTTGGACGGTATGTCTTTATTGTATGTATTCAAATAAATTCCTCGTTAAAGTAGGCTGTGATTTTTTTTATAAAAAATGTTGTCCTTTATCTTGAATGCACAAACGCGTTTGCCAAGTGTTAGGAGGTTTTGTTAGCACAAACAATTTATTGGATAGCTGTCAGTGTTACTAACCTTTAGGAGAAAAAACACTGAAGTCATGGCCTACTTTAATTAGGAACTTAATTGAAGGCACGGTACAATAGCATCAAAGGCGTGTAATGACTTACTTTCCACCCCTAAGCTAAGACATGCCGTCAAAATTCTGCAGCAAGAATTGATAAAAAAAATTAAAAATCACTCGGTGGTTCTTAAGTCATAAATGAAAATCGCAAACTAAAAATGACATGAAAGTGAAGTAAATGAAAAACAAAAGACAAACAAAAACCAAAAATGGTGATAAAACAAAGAAAACAAAATCATACAGATTCAAAAATAATCAAATAAAAAAAAAAACAAAAGATAATCGATTGTACAACACAATTTAACATATATATGTATTAATGAATTAAAAATAAACTATTTGAAGAAAGTGGTCTTAAACAAATAAAACAAAATAATAGAAATTGAAAAGCAAATTAAAAATAACAATAATAATAAAAACAAAAGACAATTGTTTTTATATCTCAATTCATAATAAATTCAACAAAAAAGAACAATTTGAAAAGAATAGCGACAAAACAGAGAAAAAAAAATATAAACAAAAGACGGTCTATTTGACAGCGCAATTCAGTAGATTATAATCAATGAATCAAATTAAAAAATAATAATAAGAACAAAAGACAATCGATTTTACAGCGCAGGTCAGTAAGTTAATAATAAATTTAAAAAAAAACATTTGAAAACAATGGTGACAAAACAAAGAAAACAAGATAGTAAAAATTTAAAAACAATGAAATCAAAAAATAATAATAAAAACAAAAGACGGTCGATTTTACAGCGCAATTCGGTAGATTAATAATAAATTTAACGAAAAAAAAAGAATAAATTGAAAAGAATGGTGACAAAACAAAGAAAACAAAATCATAAAAATTCAAAAACAATCAAATTAAAAAATAATAATAAGAACAAAAGACAATCGATTATACAGCGCAAGTCAGTAGATCAGTTTAAAATTTAAAAAGAAATAATTTGAACAAAATGGTGACGAGACGAAGAAGACAAAAAAAAAATCAAATTAAAAAATAATAAAAAACAAAAGACAATCGATTGTACAACACAATCTAATATATGTATTAATAAATTTAAAATAAACAATTTGATAAAAGGGGGCCAAAACAAAGAAAACAAAATAATCAAAATTGAGAATCAACTTTAATTAGGAATTTAATTGAATGTACAGTACAATAGCATCAAAGGCGTGTAATGACTTACTTTCTACCCCTAAGCTAAGACATGTCAAAATTCTGTAGCAAGAATTGATTAAAAAAAATTGTAAAATCACATGGTGCTTCTTAAGCCAAAAAACAAATGAAAATCGCAAAACTAAAAATGAAATGAAAATGAAGTAAATGAAAACAAAAGACAAACAAAAACTGAAAGTGAATTAAAAAAATGAAAACTAAAGGCAAACAAAATTAAAGATGAAACAAACGAAAGTAAATAATTAATAGAAAAGAAAAAAGAAAAACAATTGAAAAAACAAGTTGAAACAGAGAGGAAGCAAACAGGAAAACGTAAACAGAGACAACTGAAAAACAAGTATCTCTTAATTTCTAAAGCTGATGTGTCACTGTTTTTTTTTTTTTTTTTTAATTGAAAATACTACTGTTACTGTAACAAAAAGAAAATTATAAAGAAAAGAAAACAAATGAAAAATCAAAAGAAAATAGAAAATTGCGCAAAGAAACAAAAATAAACAACTGAAGTAAAAAAATAGAAAACTTCCAACCAATTTCGAAAATAAACATGTATGTAACACAATTAATAAAAGTTTAAAAATATAAGTAAATAAAGAAAGCAAATAATAAATTGTACGGTGTGATTTCAAATTTTTGGTCAGTATTGCACTTTTGTTTCCATGGATAATTAAAGATAAATTTTTGTTCAACGTTCATGATGTGAAGAGAGTAGTTTAATAAATTAGGAGCCAGTCGCCAAATGAAATTTTTCAGCGTCAAGTGTAGCCCAAATTGCGGAATTTCGCCCAATCTGGCAACCCCAAACATACGACGCTTTCATTTCTGACCAGGATTGCCAGGTTGTGTTGTTATGCAAGTGTATATTTTGACGATGCAAGAAACCTCTGCGTGTTTGTTATGCAAACAAATTATTTTTATTATTTTATGGACAATGTCGCCAACTTGTTCGCAAAATGTCACCAAAAGGTGCCAATTGTTTTCTAACGATAAATGCAGTTTTCAAAAACAAAAGAAGTAATTTTCCTGAGTATTTTGTCATAAAAAATAAAAAAAAAACATGAAAAACACCAACCAAAAATGAAATGAAAAGGCAATAAAAAATGGAAAGCAAATAGAAAGGAAAAATAAAATTGAAGACAAGAAATTAACAACCAAAAAGAAAACAAATAAAGAATGAAGTGGAAAAAAAAGGAAAAAAATAAAATGGAAAAAGTCAAGATAAATGGAAAACTAAAAATTGGAAAAAAAACATAAAAGCAAATATGTATTAAAAGTGAAAATAGAGACAAGGAAAAAATTAAAAAGGAAAAATCAAATGAAAGAACCGAGGCAAATATTTGAAAGAAAAACAAAATTGAAAAGAAAAAGGCGAATAAAATTTAAAATTTAGAAAATAAAACAATTGAAAAATGAAAGTAAATAATGAGTAAAAAAGAAAAAAATGAATAATAATAATAAAGCAAATAAAAAATTTCATTGTTTTTTTATTAGAATTTTTTTAATGTACAGAGTTCTGATGAGGCCCAATAAGGCCGAAATACATGTATAAAGTCTTTCCTAACACTTTCTATATTGCCAGTTACACAATTTTAGTTAATTTTCATAATTTTCATCTGGCAAAAAAAAACTTGGTTTAATAATAAGAACAAAAGACAATCGCTTTTATGACACAATTTAATAAATTAATAATTTTAAAAAATGGAAAGAACGATGAAAAAGCAAAAAGAATAACAGAATTTGAAAAAAAAAAACGAAATATAAAATCTAAAAATAAAAACAAAAGACGATCGATTTTACTCCACAGTTGACTATAAAAATTTTTAAAAAACAATTTAAGAAGAATGATGACAAAACAAAGAAAGCAAAATAATAAACTAATAAAATTTCAAAAAATAAATAATTTTAGTTATTTTTTTAAATTTTATTATTACCATATGTCCAAATAAATTTTTGATGAAGGTAGACCGTGAGAGTGTAAATTTATGTCGTTACCTGCAACACCAAGCGGTGTTGCCAGTTCGCGAGAATTTTCCCGATTCGTGGGAATTTTTATGTATTAAAATTGCAGGAAGAAGAAATTTTTAAAGCTAGTCTTGACCAAAACGCATAAAAATAGCTTCAAATTGCAATTCGAGAAAAAATCAACAAACATAAAAGTGATTTTTTGTCCCAATTGTGGGAAGAAACGACTGACAGACAATAGTTGATAACATTGACACCAATCAGTTTTTGAGGTTAGTGACACGTCAATTAATGTGGCAAACTCAATTTTACTTAACTACTCAAGAATTATATTTTACATAATATTTTAATAATAATAATTTAATAGTAATTGTAATTCGACAGCAAGTTATCGATTAATAAATTGTGGAGCAAATAAATAAATTGCTGTAATAATCTGGCTTCCATGGCCTACCTTTACGAAAAATTTATTTGGACATATGGTATTATTATTATTTTTATTTTATTGTTATAACAAGGAGAAAGTTAGAATAAAAAACATGTCAAATGAAAGATCAAAGGCAAATGAAAACTAAAAGAAAAAGGAAAATTAAGGGGAAAAAAATTTGCAATTTCGGACAAAAAAATATCAAAAACAAATGAAGGAACTTTTGTTTCACTGAATTAAGCGCGCAATCGCTAAATAGGATTTCTAACTACGAAATGGCGAAATTTCGTCCAGTCTGGCAACCCTGTTTTTGACTTTGATTTTGGAAGGAAATTTGAATGTCAAGTCTTTAATTTCTGAATTTTTAATTTTGATTAAAAAGAAATGAAATTTTTCCATTTGGAAAGTAATTTCGATAAAGCAAAAGTATTTTTCCAACAGTAATCGTCTTTTGTTTTTAGCGTTTACTTCCAATTTAGAAATAGATTTTGACAAAGTTCCCTTTTTTTGCGAAACATTTGAAAGTGTTGGAATTCAATAAAATTTTATGAAATTTGAATTTAATTTTTTATTTCCATTTAATAACACCATTTCGATTAAAAAGAAGAGTGAAGAAACTCACTTTGATTTCGCTGGAACCGATGACATCGATTAGCTCATCATTCAGGAAAAAAAAAAAACGTAAAGCCAGCAGAAATTTTGATCTAATTTTTTAAATTCTCATTTAGGAAATGATTATTATTTTTTATTCGGTTTCCACCATCACTTCAAATTTAACCAAAAAGAAAAATGTTTACAAAAACGCTCACGAGATGGCACCGAATACAATAACGTTCATGTTTATATTAGAAACATATTACAGACGGCGCTAAATGTGAGATTTGTTCACGAAAATTTCTGCTTTACTACCATATGCGACATTTTTAGGTTCGCTTTCATTTGTTTTCTGTGCTTCCACTTTTAGCACCGTTGCAAATCTAAGTGCTTATGAAAACGCTCACAAGATGGCATTGAAAACAACAACGTTTTATGTTTATATTAAAAAAAAACAATGAATTTTACTATTTCTCATAATCAATTTAATCTTGATGAGATGGCGTCAAAGAGATAGAACATTTCTATTGTGACGACTAAATTACACTACAGTGTTATAAGTAAGTCGATGTAGATGGCGCTGTTTTTTAACCGGTTTCGTTTTTACTGTCACTTAAAATTTAATGAAAAAATAAAAAATAGGATCTACTCAATGGAAACGTCTACGTACAACCTCGCTAGATGGCGCTGATTTCAACTACGTTTTCATTTTCTACAATTTTCGCCTTGTCTTATCATCAATTTAATACTAAAGATGAGCATTAGCAGGTAACGCCAACTGACCAACGATTATTTAAAAAAAAAGTTAAGGTTTAGAATAGGCCAAGGTGTATCAAACGGCTTTCAGAAAAAAAGAAAACCTAGGTTGTTTCAATGTCACAATGAAATTTTACTGTAAATGAAAAATAGAGAGAAAAAATTAAGTAATCAAGTTGTGATACTTCGCCAACCTCGAACTAAAGACATTATGATATCACTATTACCAACTTAGAAATTTTCAATTTACGAACTAATTTCGATTAAAAAAAATAATTATAGTATTTTTTTGCTTTTTGCTTGAATTGATGACATCGATTAGCTTATCGATCGAATTAAAAACAGAAAGTATTCCTCTAACATCTTTCATTTTCTTAGCAGGAATTTTCATGGAAATTTTTTAAAAACCAAATCCGACTAGGTTTATGGTATTATTATTATTTTTATTTTATTTTTATAACAAGGTAAAAGTTAGAATAAAAAACATGTCAAATGAACGATGAAAGGCAAATGAAAACTAAAAGCAATAGGAAAATTAAGCGAAAAAAATTTTAAAAATTGCAGTTTCGAACAAAAAAAATATCAAAAACAAATAAAGGAACTTTCGTTTCCCTGAATTAAGCGCCAGTCGCTAAATAGGGTTTCTAAGTACAAAATGGAGAAATTTCGTCCTGTTGGCAACCCTGTTTCTGACTTTGATTTTGGAAGGAAATTTGAATGTCAAGGTTTTAATTTCTGAATTTTTAATTTTGATTAATTATTTTTTTATTTATTAATTATTTTTCCATTTGGAAAGTAATTTCGATAAAGCAAAAGTATTTTTCCAACAGTAATCGTCTTTTGTTTTTAGCGTTTACTTCCAATTTAGAAATAGATTTTGACAAAGTTCCCTTTTTTTTTGCGAAACATTTGAAAGTGTTGGAATTTAATAAAATTTTGTGAATTTTTAAAACGAAAACAAAAGATATTTTCAATTCCGCGTTTGATTCTGGAGGGAAATTTGAATTTCAATTTAATTTCTCCATTTACTAATTAATTACGATTAAAGATTAAAAAAAAAATTGATTTTGCTTCAATTGATGACACCGATTAGCTCATCGTTCAGAATATGATCGCATCTTCAAAATAAAAACAAACGATATTTTCATTTTTGTCTTTGATTTTGAATTTCTCCACTTAAGAACCAATTTCGATTAAAGAAAACTGAAGAAGCAGTTTTAATTTCGCTTTTAAGCTGATGACACCGATTAGCTCATCGATGAAACTAGAAACGAAAGCATTTTATTTTTGATTTTAGCGGGAATTGTGGCCAAATATTTTTTACATCCAATTTAGAAACAGATTTTGACAAATTTCTTTTTGCGAAACGTTTCGTAAGTGTTGGAATTTATTAAAATTTTAAAGATAATTTGTGAATTTTCAAAATAAAAAGCAAAAGATATTTTCAATTCCACGTTTGATTTTGGAGGGAAATTTGAATTTAATTTTTTATTTCCGTTTAATAAACTATGTATTTCGATTAAAAGAAGAGTGAAAAAACTCACTTTGATTTTGCTGGAACCGATGACACCGATTAGCTCATCGTTCAGAATAAAAACGTAAAGCCAACAGAAATTTTGATCTAATTTTTAAATCCTCATTTAGGAAGTGATTTCAACTAAATTTCGAGGCAGTTGTAATTTAATAAAATTTAAATCTAAAATAAAAACACTTTTACCTTTGATTTCGAAGGGAAATTTGAATTTCAAGTCTTTAACATTAAAAAACAATCAATTTAATGAAATATTTTGGGGAACAAGAACAATATTTTTGCTTTTTAAACTAAAAATGAAATGTACAAGAAATTCCTAGCAATTATGCTACACTAAACTTGACAAGCCAAGCCGAGCAACAGGATTACCAACTTAATCTAAACTATTCTTTCAGAGATGTTAACAACAATATAATGGAGTTGTTAATTATGGCCTACGGATGCAAAACATCATCAGCCAAATCCATTGTAGCCGTCATTCCATACTTGCCTTACAGTAAGCAGTGCAAAATGAGAAAGCGTGGCAGCATCGTCTCGAAACTACTTGCCCAGATGATGTGCAACTCGGGCTTGACCCACGTCATAACCATGGACCTCCACCAGAAAGAAATCCAGGGCTTTTTCCAGTGCCCCGTCGATAACCTCCGAGCAAGCCCTTTCCTCCTCCAGTACATTCAAGAGAGTGTACGTCTCATTACTCACATTTTTCTCAGCGATGCTGAATATTCTTTTAGATTCCAGATTATAGAAATTCTGTCATCGTTGCGAGGAACCCGGGCAGTGCCAAGAAGGCCACGTCATATGCAGAACGTCTCAGATTAGGCATAGCCGTAATCCACGGTGAACAAAAAGAAGCCGAGTCCGATATGGTTGATGGAAGGTATTCACCACCTACCATTCCAAGGTCAAGAACAATGGATGCGGGTGTTGGTGTACCCGTTCATCCTGCTAAAGAGAAACCGCCCATTAACGTAGTTGGGGATGTCGGTGGGAGAATTGCAATTATGGTGGTATGTACGGGGGAAAATGCTGTGTATCACCAAAGTTGATTTCGATTGGAAAATTTCAGGATGATCTCATTGATGACGTCCAATCATTTGTAGCGGCTTCAGAACTTTTAAAAGAGCGAGGGGCCTACAAGATCTATGTGCTTGCAACACACGGTTTGCTTTCTTCTGATGCCCCCAGGTTAATAGAGGATTCTCCAATTGATGAGGTTTGTGCTAATTTTTTTTTGCTACCCGGTTAAATCTGGTTCTTACACAGGTGGTAGTTACAAATACAATTCCTCATGAGCTCCAAAAGATGCAGTGCCACAAAATTAAGACCGTGGATATCTCGATATTGTTATCAGAAGCCATCAGACGCATTCACAACAAGGAATCTATGAGTTATTTGTTTAAGAATGTCACGCTCGAAGACTAAAGAGTTTTCTGTTTTCTGAAGAGTAGGTGCAAACTATATGGTAGATTGATTTCTTCTTTTTTTCACTTGAAAAGGAAGTTAGCGTAGACTGGACTTTGTTTATTATATTCCTTTGTAATTATTTGATTCATTCAGTAAGTCCTAAATAATTTACAACTTATAATTACATAACGAATTGTGATACATTTTTCCAAATACATCACTAAATTATGGGATGTGATTTTAATAAGGCTTTCAGTTTTGTTAGGCCTTCGAGTGCATTTATTAAAAACCTGAGCTGAATTTCTCATGTTCTTTGTACATTTTTTTTAGTTACCTTGTGTTTTGAAACTGCATAAAAATGTACGTATATATTTCTCTAGTATTATTTGAATACTTTTTAATTAGTTTTGATTTAAAATATAGTAGTATTATTTTGGTACGCAGGTTTTGCCTAAATATTATGTATTTTCAAGTGGTAGTTGTAGCTTCAAATAAAACTTAAGTGATAAATCCCATTTCGCCTTTCATTTTGGAGAAAAATTTCAATTTCAATTTAATTTTTCCATTTCATTTCATTCTTCGATTAAAGATAATTGATAAACGTTGTTTTGATTTTTCCTCGAATTGATGAAGCTGACTCATCCATCACAAAAGAAAATGTTTACAAAAACGCTCACGAGATGGCATCAAGTACAATAACGTGTATGTTTATATTAGAAACAAATTACAGACGGCGCTAAATGTAAGATTTGTTCGCGAAAATTTCTGTCTTACTACATTTCATTTTTTTCCACACAGTATTTCATATACGATATTTTTAGGTTCGCTCTCATTTGTTTTGTGCGCTTTCACTTTCAGCACCGTTGCAAATCTAAGTGCTTATGAAAACGCTCACAAGATGGCATTGAAAACAACAACGTTTTATGTTTATATTAAAAAAAAAAAAAAGAATTTTACCTTTTCTCATAATCAATTTAATAATATTAAAGAGATGACGTCAAAGAGATTAGAACATTTCTCTTGTGACGACTAAATTACACTACAGTGTTATAAGTTAGTCGATGTAGATGGCGCTGTTTTTTATAACCGGTTTCGTTTTTACTGTCACTTAAAATTTAGCGAATAGGATCTACTAACTGGAAACGTCTACGTATAACCTCGCTAGATGGCGCTGATCTCAACACCGTTTTCATTTTCAACAATTTTCGCGTTCTCTTATTATCTTTTTAATACTAATGATGAGCATCAGCAGGCAACGCCAACTGACCAACGATTATTGAAAAAAAAAAAAAGTTAAGGTTTAGAATAGGCCAAGGTGCATCAAACGACTTTCAGAAAAAAAAAACCTAGGTTATGTTTCAGTGTCACAATGAAATTTTACTGTAAACGAAAAATAGAGAGAAAAAATTAAGTAATCAAGTTGTGATACTTCGCTAACCTCAAAGCTGTGCTCAAACTAAGGACATTATGATATCACTGTTACCAACTTAGAATTTTTCAATTTACGAACTAATTTCGATTATAAAAAAATAGAGTATTTTTTTGCTCGAATTGATGACATCGATTAGCTCATCGATCGAATTAAAAACAGAAAGTATTCCTCTAACGTCTTTCATTTTTTTAGCAGGAATTTTAATCGAAATTTTTTATTTACCTTTTAAAAAGCAAATCCGACTAAATTTCTCGTGAAAAATTTCGAGAAACTTGATTTCATAAAATCTAACTGAAGTTTTTAATTTGGCGTCGAAGTTGGCGGTGACAAGGTGTTCATTATGAACGCACCACAATTTTTAAACATCTGCTATCTGTCAATTTTTTTGAGTTTTGAAATTAAAATGGTTTCTTTTTCGAATATATTAGTTTCGAATAAATTAGTTAGCAAGTATAGAGAATTTTTATGGTGGAGGCAGTGTTGCCAACCTAAGAGATGGAATCCCTTTTTCGCGATTAAGGGATTTTTTTTCTTCTAAATAAGGAATTTTCAAGTTTTATTTCGCAAAAAAGGTGCCTAAAGCCCCTACTTGCGTTGTTGTAAAATAGGGCAAAAACATGAGCGCCATTAACAGACGCAATTCAAATAAAAAAGTGTAGAAATAGCGGGTTTTCTCTATTCCTTCCTTGTTTTTTCGTCTTAATATATTTAGGTATCCTAATTTCTACATATCAAAAAAAAATAAGGGAGGATTTTTATTTGAATTTGGCCCGTTAATGACCCTCAAGTCTATCCTTATAGAGATACCATATTGTAAGACATTTAACAGCGCCATCTGTTGAAACTTGCCGATAATCTTCTTCTTTCATTTGTTTCTATGAAAGTAACCAGCAATGACTTTTAACTGAAGGTTACAAAAAGTCACTTGCGTTGTTCTAAGATATCCAACAGCGCCATCTGTCGAAACACGTTGAAATTTTTTTTCGTTTGTTTCATTGAAATCTGCTTTGTCGCGTCTTTTCTTTTTATTTTGTTTTTAAATATTGTTATATTTTTTTCAATTTTGTTCATACGTTTGTCTTGTTACGTTTTCTACAAAATATGTTTTTTTTTAAATTTTGTTAATCTGCCGAATTGTGCTGTAAAATCGATTGTTTTTTGTTTTTTTTAAATTTATTTATATTGTTGGAGTTATTTTCAAATTCTATAATTTGATTTTCTTTGCTTGTTCATTTTTCCTCGCTTTATTTCTTGGAAAAAAGATATTAATATAATAACATATTTTTTTAAATTATTAATATATTAATCGTTTTGTAAAATCTATTGTCTTTTGTTATTATTTTTAATATTAATTTAAAATTTTTGTTTCCTTTGTTTTTTTCGCAATTCTTTTCAAATTGTTTTTTTTTTAATTATTAAGTTGTAAAATCGACCGTCTTTTGCTTCTGCTTTTGATTTTCTAAATTTATTCCTGAATTTAGTAACAAATTTTAGGGATTTTTTGATAACTTGAGGAATTTCTTCTTCTTACACGTTGGCAACACTGAAGAGAGTCATATTTTCATAACTATGTTGATGATGAGTCGATGAGTGGCAGTATTCGATTCAATTCAATTCAAAATTCCCGATGCAGAGTTGACAATTAACAACTGTCATTTTAACGATCGTTCACAATTTAATTTTTATGGCCAAACTTCGACGCCAGATAAAAAAAGAACACCACGGTACCGGTAGTATTTTTGACATCTACAAAATGTCACTCGTAATTCTGACGTTCAGTACAAATTTTATTTATTTATTTTGACAGAAATATAACCTCAATAAAAACTTGATTTACCACACTTGCACAACATGTCAAATTCTTGCCCGGATTTTATCGTCCGCGACTGTACCTACTCTATGAATTTTCGAAATTAAAACAATCGATTTTTCACTTCGGTCTTTAAATTTTGGAAAAAGAATTTTTACAGTTTCTCCGTTTAGAAATTAATTTCGATTAAAGAAAATTGAAGAGGACTTTTTGATTTTGTTTGTACTGATGGCACCGATTAGCTCATCGTTCAGAATATGATCAAAATAAAAATAAACGATATTTTCATTTTGGTCTTTTTGATTTTGAAAGGATAATCGAATTTCAAGCATTTCATTTCTCACTTGATTGAAGTTTTTTTAATTTCGCTTTTGAATTGATGATGACACCGATTAGTTTATCGATCAGAATGAAAACAAAAGTATTATTCCAACAGCAATCGTCTTTTTTGGTTTTAGCGGAATTTTTTTCCTTCTGATTTAGAGAGTAACGCTTGAGGCGCTTAAGTTCCTGCTGCAATTACAGCGGTTCTCAAACTTTCGAAACCTGCTACACAATGCCGATTTTGTTAGTGACAGGTTTACGCTCGTAGCGACATCTACCACATATGACTTCAATTGGTAAAATAAAAAGTACCCCAGAAAGTGACAGGAAGTTCAGATTTAATTTGCAAGTTTCAAATTTGCAGTGCCATCTGTTGTCACGTTTCAAAACAAAACAAACAAAGAAATCAGCAACAAGACAAAGCGAACTAGAAAACGTCCATCTCATTGACGCGTGGCAGATGAAAGTAAAGTAGCTGACGACAATTTAGTAGTGCCATCTGTTGTCACTTTCTGAAAACAAAAAAACTAGATAAAATTACCAACAAAACTCATCGAGAAGATAGTAAGCGTTTGTTAAACCATTGAAATTAAAAAACGTTCAATTCATTGATGTGTGCAGATCAAGGTAAGGTAGCAGGCGCCCTCTATTGACATCTTTAAAATATATATATATATATATCTACCACATTTATGGCTTCAATGGTAAAATGATTTATAGAAAATCTGATTCAGCAAGTGATGAGAAAATCAGGTTTATTTTGCAAACATTCGATGGAAATTTGTGGTGCCATCTGTTATCATTTTCTGAAAAATAAAAAAAAAAACGAGAAAATCACCAACGAGATAGTAACCAAACAATTCAAAAACGTTTTCTCGACGTTTTCTTAAAATTTGTTATTAAGATATGGCAACGAGCTGCATGAAGTAATCGAGAACACTACCAAACGATTTGAATTCATCGTGTATAAAGTAACGCCATCTATACATAGCCGGCGGAATTGTTTTTCTACTAAGTTTTCGTCGCGTGAATTTCGAGCAACTTTGAAAATTTGACTGACTGACGTCCATTGGTCGTTACTCTTTTTTTAAGCCTGGAAAAAATCTATCAAACAATTAGGAAAATCAACTGCAGCGCCATCTATGGGTCTTTACAGGATTATTTTCTTTCCTTCAAATTTACTGTGTCTTCGATTAACTGACTTCTACAGTCATTACCTCCTTTGTCAAGCTTGTAAAAAATCTTGCAGATTTTGAAATTGCCACACCTACATCAAACTACATCATCTGTAGTGCCACCTAAGGGTTTCTGCAGGAATTATTTCTTTCCCTCAACTTTATTGCGGCTTTGACGGAGTGACATCTATCGGCCGTTACTCTTTTCTTCAAATTTGGAAGAAAACTTTCTACAATTCCATCAAAAAACTTAGCGAAACACCTATGGGTATTTGTCAGTTGAATGACGGTTCTTCTTATTAGTCTATTGTCTTTTGTTTTTTTTGTGAGTTGATTATCATTTGTTTTTTTTTCTGAGTTGATTGTTATTTGTTCTTTTTATGAGTTGATTGTCATATGTTTTTTTTGTTGTGAGTTGATTGTCATTTGTTTTTTATGAATTGATTATCATTTGTTTTTTTTTTTGAGTTGATTGTCATTTGGTTTTTATGAGTTGATTATCATTGGTTTTTTTGTTCAGTTAATTATCATTTGTTTTTTTTGTGAATTGATTATCATTTGTTTTTTTTGTGAATTGATTATCATTTGTTTTTTTTGTGAATTGATTATCATTTGTTTTTTTTGCGAGTTGATTGTCATTTGTTTTTTATGAATTGATTATCATTTGTTTTTTTGAGTTGATTGTCATTTGGTTTTTATGAGTTGATTATCATTGGTTTTTTTGTTGAGTTGATTATCATTTGTTTTTTTTTTGTGAATTGATTATCATTTGTTTTTTTGCGAGTTGATTGTTATTTGTTTTTTTTTTTGTGAGTTGATTGTTAATTGGTCATATATCATTTATTTATTTTTTTTAATTCGTAGATCTTTATTGAATTTTTTATTTATGTTTTCATTAGTCCCGTTACGCAACTGACGTCTTTTTTTTATTAGTCGACTGCCTTTTGTTTTTTCTTTGTCAGTTGATTGACGGTTCTTCTTATTAGTCTATTATCTTTCGATTAAAGAAAACTGAAGAAGCCGTTTTGATTTCGCTTTTAAACTGATGACACCGATTAGTTTATCGATGAAAATAGAAACGAATGTATTGTGACGAACGAATTGCGACGAGTGAGTCATGCACTCCGCCGACGGCCGACGTGACAAGCGCCTTGAAGTCTGGCCGACTCCCGAAGGTTCTGCAAACTACGGGAGAAGTCCGTCGCATTCGAGAATACGCTGGGGGTTGCTGGGGAAGCCGCCCCTCTAGTATAAATACACGAAGACGATGAGTCTTAGGCAGTTCAACGTAGAGTTACTTACTGTGTAATAGCTCGGCTTATAAAAATAAATTAGTTTTAGTCCGTTATAAATAAATTAGTGTTAAGTCTTGTGTAAATAAATTAGTTATTAGTTTCATCAAGTGTTTCATTTAAAAACAAATCAAAATAAATCTAAAAACATTACAGTGGTGTCCGGTGTGCGGTTCGTGAAAATAAATAAACAATTAAATCAAATTAAAATTAAATAAAAATCATTAAATAAAGTGTAGTGCTCGGAAAAACAATGGCTACAAAGAAAGTGCTGTTGAAAGACTTAAAAGTGGCCGAACTAAAAATAGAATTAGAAGAACGAGAGCTGGAAACTTCCGGTTTGAAAGCTGCACTTCAACAGCGTCTTCGAGAAGCTCTGCAGACAGCTGGGGATGATCCAGAAGCATTCCTGTTCGAAATTACGTATGGTTCCGCCGATATATCGAGAATCTTAGACGAGAAGTTTCGAGAACAATCTGGAAACTTAGACCAGAAACTTCGAGAACAATCTGGAAATCTCAAGGACGAACTTCGGGAACAATCCAGAAATTTGGACGAGAAACTTCTAGAACAATCTGGAAATTTAGACCAAAAGCTTCGTGAACAATCTGGAAATTTAGACCAAAAGCTTCGTGAACAATCTGGAAATTTTAAAGATGAACTTCGGGAACAATCTAGAAATTTAGAAGAAAAGCTTCGAGAACAGTCTGGAAATTTCAGCGAATTGCAGAAGAAATTGCTGGAACAATCCAGAAATTTAGACGAGAAGCTTCTAGAACAATCCAGAAATTTAGACGAGAAGCTTCTAGAACGGTCTGAAAATTTGAAGGATGAATTTCTAGAGCAATCGAGAGGACTCGAGGAAAAATTAGTGGTAAAAATATCAGAAGAGACAAGGAACCTGCAAGAAAATGTGGAAGAAATAATATTCCAGCAGGATAACAAAATTAAAAATCTAGAACAAATCATAGCAGGGATGCGAATATTCGGGGATCAGTTACCAGCAGAAGTGCTAGAGAATAATGAGGCCCGAACTTTGGAAGGACCAGCGGGAACTTCAAATTTAAAAATAAAACCACCGACGTTTGATGGGAAGTCTTCTTGGCCTAATTACTTTAAACAATTTGAAGCAGCAGCAAAGGCGAACGGATGGACAGCCAGTGAGAAAGCCACTTCGTTAATTGTGGCCTTGAGGGGAGAGGCTATCGATGTGCTACAAACGATGCCGCCAGAGGAACAAGAAGATTTCAATAAGCTGGTGAACAGGCTGGAGATGCGTTATGGTCAGGCGCATCTGACAGAGGTGTACCATGCGCAGCTGAGGAATCGTTGTCAGAAGTCCGGAGAGAGTCTTCAGGAATTCGAAGCCGACGTAGCGCGCCTAGCCCAGCTGGCGTATCCTGCGGCTCCTGTAGAATTCCTGCAATGTTTGACGGTGCAGACATTTATAGATGGAATTCGTGACCCGGACAACCAGCAGGCATTGAGAATGGCTCACCCAAAGACATCCAAGAACGCATTGGCCTACGCCTTGGAATACGAGGCAGCGAAGAGAGTCTCAAGAGGACAGGTCAAGGTGCGAGCTGCTATGGACTTCCAAGAAGAGGAAAACGTCAAACTGCGACCTGCTGCAGAGGAGCGACCCAAGGAGTGTGCCACTGTCGAGGATATCCGCCGCATTGTGGAGCAGGTCTTGAAACAGAAGAATCGGCTTGTATGCTGGAATTGCCAGGAGGAGGGACATGTTCGCAGGCGGTGTCCCAAGCTCAGGCAGGATCCTCCACGAAGGAAGCCACAGGGAAACTAAGTCGGGTCGGTGCAGTGGGGCAAACGTCGACCCGTATTCAAAAGCCCCTAAAGACGAAAGCCAGGCAAGTGATATCCCTGCGACAATTAACCAGCAGTGTCTTCGTGGATGCAACCATTGACGACATCCCTCACACCATGTTGCTGGATACGGGTGCGACGAAGACTATCTTGAGGCCCGACGTCATCAAGTCATCAAAACGCGCCGAACCGACTAAGTGGAGACTGAGGACAGCAACTGGAACATCCGCAACTGTCCATGGTGAAGTAGAGGTGATTATTACCATCGGATCGACTCCCATCAAACACCGTGCGCTGATAGCAGAAATAGAGGACGAGGCGATTCTAGGAATGGACGTCATGTGTGCCCACGGGTTTCAATTGGATCTGAAGCGTGGTGTCATGGCTGTCAATAACGAGGAATTGATTCTACACCAACGAGGAGACATGGCCGCTCGAGTTATCCTCGCTGAAGACGTTGTGCTACCCAGCAGGACCGAGGTCATCGTCGACGCCAATCTGAACGGCGTTTTCCAAGATGGACAAGTTATTATGGTTGAACCCAATACTGACGATCTGAGGATTGGAAGAGGAGTTCTCGTTGGGAAAGCACTGCTAACGGCGAGAAAGGAAGTACCAGTCCGCCTGATGAACGTCAACTGTTTCCCCGTCAACATCAAGAAGGGGACAATCTTGGGAAGCTGCGCCATGGTGTCCTCCATTTCACGCCAACTTGAAGTAAAGGTGCAAGAGAGGAAGGTACCAAAGAAGTTGTTGGATATGGTCATGCCGTCAGCCCAGGAGTTGACTCCAGAGCAGAAGATAAAAGCAAGGGACCTGATCGGTCGCTTTCAGGACGTGTTCGAAGTAGAAAACGGATCTAAAGGAAGAACCGACGTCGTCAAACACAAGATAGAGACCGGAGAAGAAAGACCCATCCGTCAAGCTCCAAGGAGGTTGCCGTTGGTGAAACGTGAGGAAGCGGAACGCATTATTCGCGATATGGAAAAGGACAATGTAATAGAACCCTCAAGCAGCCCGTGGGCGTCACCAGTAGTGCTTGTGAAGAAGAAGGACGGGTCCACGAGGTTCTGCGTAGACTACCGGTTACTCAACCATGTCACCAAGAAGGACAGCTATCCTCTGCCACGGATTGACGATACTTTGGACACTCTGGCCGGTTCGAAGATCTTTTCGACTTTGGACTTAAAGAGTGGATATTGGCAAGTGGAGCTAGCGCCCGAAGACCGAGAAAAGACTGCGTTTTCCATTGGTATGGGACTATGGCAATTCACGGTGATGCCGTTCGGGTTATGTAATGCCCCAGCGACATTCGAGAGGCTAATGGAGACGGTTCTGAAGGGTCTGTCCTGGACAACGTGCATGGTGTACCTGGACGACATAATTGTGGTGGGAAAAACATTCGACGACCACCTGAAGAATCTGGAAGGAGTGTTCCAGCGACTTCGCGGAGCTGGGCTAAAGCTTAGCCCTAAGAAGTGCCATCTGTTCCAGAAGGAAGTGAATTATCTGGGCCACATTGTTAACGGAAATGGAATCGCCGTGGACCCAGTGAAGATTCAAGTGGTGAGAGACTGGCCAACACCCAAAAATAAACACCACATAAGGAGTTTCCTAGGCCTGTGTACTTACTATCGGCGCTATGTTCCCGGATTTGCAGACATCGCTAAGCCGTTGACAAAGCTCACCGAAGAAGGTCGCCCGTTTGAATGGGACCAGCATTGCCAAATTAGCTTTGAACGCCTAAAGCAGTACTTGATAAGTGCTCCTATTCTGAGTTACCCTCTCCCGGAAGGCAAGTTCGTCGTGGACACAGACGCTAGCAACGTTGGTATTGGTGGCGTACTTTCCCAGATACAAGATGGGCAAGAAAAGGTGATCGGCTATTTCAGCAAAGTCCTGTCAAAACCGGAACGTAATTATTGCGTCACGAGAAGAGAATTGTTAGCCGTGGTAAAGACGATAGAACATTTCTACAAGTACTTATATGGTAGACACTTCCTCCTGAGGACGGACCATGCCGCCTTAAAATGGCTCCTCCGATTCAAGAATCCTGAAGGACAAGTTGCACGATGGATCGAACGACTTCAGGAATACGATTTTGAAATCCAGCATCGGGCAGGAACAAGCCATAGAAATGCCGATGCTTTGTCTAGAAGATCCTGTGCTGAAGACTGTAAGCACTGTAGTCGTCTGGAGGAGAAAATAGCCATGACTGCAAGGACGGCCATTGTTGACGACAAATGGCAAGGCGAAGCATTGCGACGAGACCAGGAGAACGACCCGGACTTGAAGTTGGTGCTGGAATGGAAAAGTAGGGAGACAAGGCCTACTTGGGAAGAGATAGCACCCTGTGCACCATCCGCGAAATCATACTGGGCGCAGTGGGACTCCATAGTGCTGGATCATGGTCTTCTCAAACGAAGCATAGAGAACCATGAGGGCACGGAACAGAAAACACAGTTACTAATTCCCAAGAATAGGGTACCAGAAGTTCTGAGGGAACTTCACGATGGTACTTCGGGAGGACATTTGGGAATTAAGAAGACTATGGAGAAGGTGCGCGAACGATTCTACTGGGTGAATTGTAAAGAAGACGTAAAGAAGTGGTGCAGGAAATGTGTAGTATGCGCAGCCAGTAACGGTCCCCACAGCCGAGGCAAGGCTCCCATGAAACAGTATAACGTGGGAAGTCCTTTTGAGAGAGTTGCCATCGATGTAGCAGGTCCATTTCCAGAAACAAATAGTGGAAATAAATACATCGTCGTGGTAATGGACTATTTCAGCAAGTGGGTTGAAGCATACGCCCTACCTAACCAAGAGGCGGTCACTATTGCTGAAATCCTTGTCAAGGAATGGATCAGTCGGTATGGTGCACCCATGGAACTGCATTCGGATCAAGGAAGGAACTTTGAATCGACCTTATTCAAGAATGTGTGTACTCTGCTCGGCGTACGGAAAACTAGGACCACTGCGCTTCATCCACAGTCGGACGGAATGGTGGAAAGGTTCAACAGGACCATCAACCGACATTTGTCCAAGGTCGTCTCCGATCACCAGAGAGACTGGGACACGTATATTCCCCTGTTTCTACTGGCATACCGCTCGTCCGTTCATGAGACCACAGGAGAGACCCCAGCGAAAGTGGTATTTGGGCGAGAGCCAAGACTGCCCTGCGACTTGAAATTCGGCGTGAAGCCTGGCGAAGTCTCTACCGACGAAGACTACGTGAGCGGTTTGCGCAGGAAAATGGACAACATTCACAATCAAGTGCGTCACAATATACAGACCGCCAGCGACCGAATGAAGGAGCATTATGACATCAACGCTCAGAATGGGGGATACCAACCCGGAGCACTGGTCTGGCTTTATAATCCCCAGAGACGTCGAGGTCTGTCCCCAAAATTACAGACATCTTGGGAAGGTCCTTACAAAGTGATAAAACGGATCAACGATGTTATATACCGCATCAAAAAGATCCCGAATGGCAAGCCCAAAGTGATCCACTTCAACCGGATGGCTCCTTACAACGGAGAAGAGAATGAAGGGACTGTACAAAGGACGCAAGGTTCCGAAATAAACTTCGAAACCTTTATGTCTCATCACGCCACAGGAAGTAAAGCACGATTTGGAGTAACCACGGAGAAACAGCAAGACCTTTTTCAAGTGCCACCAGAGTACAGTCTGGCCCACTGCGTGGCAGAAGACCTAAAAATGTCCAAAGGTGTAGCCCAGGTTTTCCGGAAGAAATTTGGTCAAGTCGAGGTACTCCGAAGACTGCATCCCATGGTAGGCAAGAGCCTGCAGATCATCGACACGAGCGCAGATCAGAGACGACGCTTGTACTACTTAGTCACTAAGAAGACATCAAGCGGTAAACCTGACTATCACAGTATGTGGAGAACTCTTTGTAGCCTGAAGAGGCAGCTGATAGAAGGCAAAGAGACTAAATTAGCCATCCCCAAGTTGGGCTGCGGACTTGACGGGCTGGACTGGAGGGTAGTCCGAAGCATGATCGAAGTTATCTTCAATGGAACAGGGATTGAAGTCCTGGTCTGCAGTCACCACCCACAGGCGGCTGTTGGAAATGAGAAAACTGTGAATTGCTACTTCTTCCAAACCGGAAGCTGCAGGAAGGGGCCAGCCTGTCGTTTTCGACACCCTTCCTCAAGGCTATTACGAGGAACGTTCCGGGACGAAACGTTTTTAAGAAGGGGGCAATGTGACGAACGAATTGCGACGAGTGAGTCATGCACTCCGCCGACGGCCGACGTGACAAGCGCCTTGAAGTCTGGCCGACTCCCGAAGGTTCTGCAAACTACGGGAGAAGTCCGTCGCATTCGAGAATACGCTGGGGGTTGCTGGGGAAGCCGCCCCTCTAGTATAAATACACGAAGACGATGAGTCTTAGGCAGTTCAACGTAGAGTTACTTACTGTGTAATAGCTCGGCTTATAAAAATAAATTAGTTTTAGTCCGTTATAAATAAATTAGTGTTAAGTCTTGTGTAAATAAATTAGTTATTAGTTTCATCAAGTGTTTCATTTAAAAACAAATCAAAATAAATCTAAAAACATTACAGTATTTTACTTTTGATTTTAGCGGGAATTTTGACCAAATATTTTTTACATCCAATTTAGAAATAGATTTATTTCCATCTTGTTTCAACTTCACGTAACAACATAGGATAGAGACACTCTCAGAGTGCTCTGGAGCAGTCAGTCGAAAACGCTATTAAAATTTAATAAAATATATTTGGTGTCTTTTTTTTAATTTCGCGTCGAAGTTGGCAGTACCAAGGTGTTTATTATGAACCCACTACAATTTTTAAACATCTGTTGTTTGTCAATTTCTTTGAGTTTTGAAGTTAAAATAGTTCTTTCGAATAAAATGGTGGTCAGTGTTGCTAACCTAAGGGATAAATCCTTCTTTTAGGGATTTTTCTTCTAATAGAAGAGCTTCGTTATTTCGTAAAAGGAAACTGAAAGCCCCGAGACAGCACATTTATTTGCTACTTGTTGCGTTATTCTAAAATATTCAACTTCTTCTTTTCATTTATTTCTCTGAGAGTGATTACGACGAGTTATGTTGGAAAACCAGCATTAAGTTTCAATTGACAGTCATTTATGGACGGTTACAACAGCGCCATCTGTTGGAAGTTTTCTTGTTTGTTTTGATTTATGAATCTATTAAAATCTGCTTTGTTGTGCCTTTTGATTTGATTATTTTTTAAAATACTTAACTTAATATAGCTTATATCCAATTTAGAAATAGATTTTGACAGACTTCAAACATTTTGTAATAAAATTTTAAAGATACTTTTGCTCAAAACAAAAACAAAAGGTTATTATCGATTTTGCCTTTGATTTTGGAGGGAATTTGAATTTCAATTTAGTTTAAAAACTAATTAATTGCGATTAAAGGAGATCGATTTTGATTATTTTGATTTTGCTTGAACTGATGTCACCGATTAATTCATCGTTCAGAATAAAAACAAAACGTATTTCTCTAATGAGTCTAATTGCAATTGTCCTTTAATTTTCTAGTATTATTTGGATGCTTTTTAATTAATCGATTGAAATGTCGTAGTATTGCTTAAATAGGTATTGTATTGTATTTTCTTTGGAAATTTTAGAAAGAAAATAGATTGTCGACGCACAGGTTTGGATGAAACGATTGAAATTTATTTCGTATCCTAAATATAAAATATATATAGCTATTGCAGCAACTACAAAACGAAACATTACACACAGATTTGATTACCGACACTTTCAAATAGTCACTTTACAAGTACGCTACAATCAACATAAAATCTTAAAATAAATAACAAAACTATCAATTGTAAATATATACACTATACATTTCTTTTTAACATGCACAGCATCACAGTTAATTTTTTCTTCTTTCGTAATTTTGAATTCGATTGGGAATCAAATTATAAGTGCAAAACGAGGATCTAAAATTTGCTAGTTTTCCTTCCAGTTAACGGTTTTTTCTTTAAGCGACAGTTGTATCCGCTTTTTCAGTTGTAATAATTTCTTTGACTACCACCACATATACTAAAACAACAAATTTTCAATTAAGTTACATACTTTTACTAAACAAATTAATCTGATGGGAGTGGTAGTAAAAAAAATTAATTCACAAAACTCGACATTAAAAGTAACTTATACCTTATGTAAGAAATAAACTGCGAGATATTTAACGGAAGGAAATATGATTTGCAACGTAATCACCATTCCAGCAGTAATATGAGTAATTTCCTTTGCTTAAAACAACTTTACAATTTATACACAACCATAAATAAATACAAAATTAAACTAAGAAACGATCAAAAAAAAGTTTTATCTTCTTACACTGTGAAATCAAATCGTACCACTTCACAAATCATAACTTGTAATGAAATGTGACAGCGCATGACGCACTAGTATTCCATTTTCAGATAGAATTATGATGTGTTTCTCCGATGGTATGTAGACATTTTCCGAGCACATTTCTTCTATCACCGACTCACCCGTCTGTATATTCCAACATACAATGCCGTTGTTATAAAATGCCCCCAGGATATTGTTATCCAGGCACACACCACGTAAACTAAAATGAAAATTACTTAGTTCTAAGGTGGGAAAGTAAAGTGTGTTTGTTTACTTTTTGTAGCCGCTTGGAAACGTAAACATTTTTAGTCTTTTCCAACTGTGGTGGATGCCGTTGATCGCTATCAACTTGAACATGTTTTCCAGCTCGTAAAACTGCAGTAAAAAGAGAAAGCCCTGAAAGGAAAACGCCCCCCATTAACACAAGCACATTTTTTTTTCTAAGTAGAAGTCATGCTTACTCTATCGCATTTCATCCAAAGAGTACTTGGTTCACTTCGTATATCATTGATTTCAATGGTTGCCACGACATACCCGTATTCGACGTTCCACAGGGTAACTTTGTGTTCGCCACAACCCATGACGAGTGTATTACAGTCTGTAATAAAAACGAAAGTCGTTTGGTAACGTAATGTAACTTAAAACCAGCTGTTGTAAGTCGGTTATATTACCATGTTGCCTTTGCAATGTTGTCAGTAAGGTAAAAAAACACACATGAAATGGAAAAATGAAGAAAAAAATCATTGCAGTAAAGAAGCAAAATAAAAAATTGTAAAGTTCCCAAATAAAAAAAAAAAGATAAACAAGAATAGAAGAAATCGATGATAAAGGAAGACGTTTTAATAAAGAAAGCCAAAATAACCGACATATTAAATGAAAAAGTTCAAAAAAAAAGAAAATTCAATGCCCTTTCTAAATTTAAAAGTAAACAAATGAAAGATCACACATTGACATGTTGATGTATATGTAAAATATAAAACATTTCTGGAAATAAAAACAAAAGGCGATGAACCAATCGAGTGATAACTTGGAGAAAATTGGAATACAAAAAAAATTATAATAATACTAATAACAGAAATAAAGAGATTTTTTTTTATTTCTGAAGAAAAAAGAACACAATTACAACGAAAGAGATAAAAACAAAATACAATGAAAAATAGAGGAACAAAAGATGATCGCTATGTATAACTTCCAATGAAAAATAGAGAAACAAAAGAGATTCCAGTTGAGAAAACAAAAGAACTTCCAATGAAAAATAGAGAAACAAAAGACGATCGCTATATAGAACTTCCAGTGAACAAAAGATGATCACTATGTAGAACTTCCAATGAAAAATAGAGAAACAAAGGAGATTCCAGTTGAGAAAACAAAAGACAATCGGTAAACAGAACTTCCAGTGAAAAATAAAGAAACAAAAGATGATCACTATGTACAACTTCCAATGAAAGATAAAGAAACAAAAGTCATTGCAGTTGAGGAAACAAAAGACAATCGGTATATAGAAAGAAAAATAGAAGAAGATTTGCTTTAATTTTTCTGGCTGAATTTCTCCTTATAAGAAATAGAAAAACAAAAGACAAAATAGAAAAACAAAAGACAAAAAGAAAAACAGAAGAACAAAAGACGTTCTAGTTAAGAAAACAAAAGACAACCGGTATATATAGAAATAAAAATAGAAGAACAAAAGACATTCCAGTTAAGAAAAAAAAACAATCGCTATATAGAACTTCCAATGAAAAATAGAGGAACAAAAGACGTTCGCCATATAGAACTTCCAATGAAAAATAGAGAAACAAGAGGCATTCCAGTTGAGAAAACAAAAGACGATCGGCAATTTCAAAATAAAATTGAGAGAAAAAAAAGCAAATATTTCGATGAAAAATAAGCAAAACGCTGCAAAGAAATACTCATCAATTATAACAAAAAATAATAATAACGAAAGCGAAACAAACAAAAATGAAAAGATGTAGAATTAAGGAAGAGATAAAAACAAAAGATATATAGAAATTCCAATGAAAAGTAGAGAAACAAAAGACAATCGGTATATAGAAATAAACTTAGAAGAACAAAAGACATTCCAGTTAAGAAAAGAAAAGACAATCGCTATATAGAACTTCCAATGAAAAATAGAGGAACAAAAGACATTTCAGTTAAAAAAAAAACCATAGACAATCGGTATATAGAAAGGAAACTAGAAGGACGAAAGACATTACAGTTAAGAAAACAAAAGACAATCGATATATAGAACTTCTAAAGGAAAATACTTTCCGGTTAAGGAAACAAAAGACGATCGGCAATTTCAAAATAGAATTGAGAGAAAAGCAAAAGACATTTCAATTAAGAAAACAAAAGACAATCGAAGATAGAATTTGCAATGAAAAAATAGAGGAACAAAATGCGTTCCAGTTAAGAAAACAAAAGACAATCGATATATAGAACTTCCAAAGAAAAATACTTTTCGGTTAAGAAAACAAAAGACGATCGACAATTTCAAATTAAAACGAAACTTCAACCTTGAGAGTTTTTGGAGCGCACTTTAGGCTATGCGCATTTGTTTACGTCCTTCACCGTTACGCGTTGTTTACAGACTCTCAGAAGCACTGTCCGGATTAACGAGAGTCGTCCGGATTATTGGAGTTGGAGCGATGAGTGTTCGGATTATTGGATGTCCGGATTCGCACGTGTGCGAATTAAAGAGTTTGCACTGTATAGTACTTCCAATGAAAAATAGAGAAAGAAAAGACATTTCGGTTAAGAAGACAAACAAAAGACGACCGGCAATTTGAAAATAAAATCGAGAGAAAAAAAGGGAAAATTTCCGATGAAAAAAATAATTAAAAAAAAGCAAAAGATGATTGATTTCGCCAGACGGTTCAGGAACGTAATCAACACATGGTTACGCAGGTTACAAGGACAAATGAAAAAAAAAAAACAAAAGATGATTGATTTCGCCAGACAGTTCAGAAACGTAATCAACGGACATTTCGGAGCGTTGTTATGGTTACGCAATACAAACGAAGAAACAAAAAACAATAGACTATTTTATTTTTATTTTTCGTTATTTTATTTTTTATTATTAAAGTCACCGGTTAATTAAGACAAGATTATAACGGTTTCGTGTGTCTCTTGTTTTTCGTTACTTCATTATTTATTATTTAAACATCGTAACGATTCTCTTTTGTTTTTCATTATTTAATTATTCATTATTAAAGTCATCGATTAATTACGTCAAGATTGTAACAGTTCTCTTTTGTTTGTTTTATTTTCAAGATTCTAATGATTCTCTTTTGTTTTGTTTGTCTTTTGTTTGTTTTATTTTCAAGATTCTAATGATTCTCGTTTGTTTTGTTTGTCTTTTGTTTTTCGTTACTTTATTATAAAGTCTTCGGTTAACTAATTCAAGAATCTAATGGTTCTTTATTGTTTTGTTTGTCGTTTGTTTTTGTTTCTTTTGTTTCTCGTTATTTTATTATTTATTATAAAAGTCATCGGTTAATTAAGTTAAGATATCAGAGGTTCTCTTTTGTTTTGTTTGTCTCTTGTTTTTATTTGTTTTGTTTTCAAGATTCTAATGGTTCTCTTTTGTTTTGTTCGTCTTTTGTTTTTCGTTTTTTTATTATTTATTATTAAAATCGTCGGTTAACTAATTCAAGATTCTAATGGTTCTCTTTTGTCTTATTTTTTTTTTTTTGTTTTTCGTTACTTTATTGTTTATTATTAAAGATTGTAACGGTTTTCTTTTGTTTAGTTTGTCTTTTGCTTTTCGTTATTTTATTATTTATTTATTATTAAAGATTGTAGCGGTTCTCTTTTGTTTTATTTGTCTTCTGTTTTTCGTTACTTTATTATTTATTTATTATTAAAGATTGTAACGATTCTCTTCTGTTTTGTTTGTCCTTTGTTTTTCGTTATTTTATTATTTATTATGAAGGTCATCGGTTAATGAAGTCAACATTGTAATGGTTCTCTTTTGTTTTGTTTGTCTCTCGTTTTTGTGTGTTTTGTTTTCAAGATTCTAATGGTTCTCTTTTGTTTTGTTTGTCTTCTCTTTTTCGTTACTTTATTATTTATGATTATAGATTGTAACGTTTCTCTTTTGTTTAGTTTTTCTTTTGCTTTTCGTTATTTTAGGACCAATGAAAACGACATTGCATAGTCATGGCAACGCTCCGAAATGTCCGAAGTCTGGTAATCTACTTTTTAATAAATCAATTAAAAAAAATCGAAGAACTGAAAAGCAAAAGATCGTTGATTATTTCGCGAACGAATTTGAAATTACTAAACATTAAAAAAAAACTGCACTGAAACCGCTTCTCTGTTTATACAATCGCATAAAAAAAGAAAAACAAAAGACGATTGATTTTTCCGGACTGTTCAATCAATTTTCAAAGAAAAAGTTTCATGAATAAAAAAAAAATCTAAGAGCTGACGAGTAAAAGGAAAAACAAAAGGCTGTTGATTATTTCGTGCCCGGATTAGAAATTATAAAAAACTGAAACAACAAGAAATGAAAGTTTTTCTTCTATTTCTAGTCTCATAAAAAAAAAACAAAAGACGATCGAGTTTGCAGGTTAGTTCAGAAACGTAATCAATAGACTTGGGACATTCCGGAGCGTTACCATGGTTACGCAAACGAGGACCAATGAAAAGTGCCCATTCATGACAACGCCCCGAAATGTCCGAAGTCTGGTAATGAACTTTTAAATAAATTTAAAAAAAAATCGAAGAACTCGGAAGCAGAAGGAAAAGTTAAAGATTTGAAATAAAAAATCTTTAAAAGTTACGTTTCAGAAAATGTGGGAAATTATAATAAAAAGCTGAATTTTCGGGTTTTGAATATTAGTGTTTTTGGGCGATTTCTGTTCATTTAATTTCCAACATTTGGCAACCCTGGTTAAAAGGTATAACACAGCTTAAACCACCGACCTTCTATGTTATGCAGGGACGCTAGGTAATGATCGACGCTTCCCATCTCCCTTATGCTAACCACCGTTTGATAATCTGATGCTAAATTGTAGCAATGAATGTAGGTCTTCCTTGCGTCATCGCAGGTCTCGCACCAACTGACGATTATGTTGCGAGAGTTACGCAAGACCACATACTGAACGTCTGACGATATCCTAAAATTAAAAAAAAATAGCAATCATTATTAAGCAGCGGACGATTTATATTTTCCAAAGTTACCGGTGAGCGAAATACAATGTGTAGAGTCGGTCAGCGACGTCTCGGAAAATATAACGATCATTATTAAAGAGAGGAAATTTTAGGGCGGGATGACGAAGCTGAATCCACCATAAAAATTCCTCTCTCTGATCATTATTTTATTAACTATATTGCGTACCCGTTTATGTTTTCTAATTGAAGCACTTTCTTGTCAGGCCCGTTCAGGTGGTGCCTACAAAAGTAGATCGTTGCGAATATATCAGCGACGGGTCGCTGTCGCTTATCGGACTTGTGTTCCTTGATCCACAGCTCGACATACGCCACCGAATTTTCCAAGCTAATCACCGCCTGAGGCGACTTCTTGAAAATACAGTTACCATCCGTCACTAGTCTCTGAACTGAACCTTTCGATACCCACATATTCTGCGCACTGAGCATATTCCCCAGTGCACTCTGACTCCAGAAAGAAATCACCTGCTCCTGGGCGATGATCAAATTAAAATCCAGGTAGAACGCATTCAAAATAGTCCCGTGCCTCTTGGAAATCTGTATCGAGTAAGATTTCTTATCGTCGCACCTCTTTATATTCTCGTTCCAGGTAGAGTCTGTGGTGTCCGCGCTTCTCGGCCACAGCTTCCTCTTGGACCTCATCAGGCTTTTGTGTAGGGGTTTCACCTCCAAGTTCTTGTTAAGGGGTATGTAATGGGTTCGGTTACGCCTCCCGATGATCGGGGAGACCCCTTCGTTGTTCGAGTCGTCCTCCAACTTGTCTAGGATTTCTTTTATGCACGTATTAGACACCTTCACTGGTGACTGGAGGTACGCAGAGTCCTCGAATATGTTCACCGGGGGTTTATCGTTGATTTTGTCGTCGAACATTTTATTTTTCACGGTCATGTTTAATTCGTCGCTGAAATCGGTGTAGTTAAATTGAATGGGGCTGACGGTTAATCTATTTTTTTTTACGACTTTGCCCTCTTCCTCTATTGCCGGAGGTTGTTGGCCGTTTATTTTTAACTTTGAGGGGGCAATTTGTACTTGGGGTTTTTGCACGGTTTCTTGCTGGTTTGCACTGGCAACGAAAGGCTGGCCTACTATGACGTTCATGATGTAATTTTTATCGATTTCGGTTTTCGAGGCATAGTTATGGTCGAGCAACGTATCCGAGCTAGTGTATTCGTGCTGGTGCGATAAATCGATGATGGAGAAGCTCTTCTCCCTGAAGGCCTTGACCGACTTCGACAGGGCCTTGTTTTCTTTGGACTTTCTGCGCTCTTCAGATTTTCTTTTGGACGTGGTTAAGACGCTTTCTCTTTTCTTTTGTTGGGGAGCCGATGGTGGTATGTTTCGTTCACCGTTTAAATTCTGTGGTTGTTGACTTCCCCCGATTTTCACATCTTTACTTACAGGAATTTGAACGGGCACGTTTGTTAACTTCTGAGATATTACAGTCACATTGTTTGTGTTGTTCAGGGGTGCTTTTCGCTGTTTCTTTAATTTTTTACTCAATAATTTACGTCTCTTAACTACACTCGACGAGCTCTGCTTTCTCTTCAATAAATTACTTCGCTTCGTTTCTTTTTTCTTGATTACTTGAAGTTTCTGCGCGCTCCTTTTTAAATTCCTGTACTTTCGCAAGTTCCTCAGGGAGACTTTCTCTGGCTTTGTAGGACTATTATTCAGTTTGAGTCTTGCGCCGTTGCGTTTCAGGACAGGAATCCCTTCCGTATCAATGAACGCCTTCATCACCTCATCAAAATCGACGGGACGCTCCCAAATTCCTTTCGGTAACGCGCTGACGCATAGAAAATTGTTTTTCTCGACACTACTGACGTTTGCTTTCGAATTTGCCGACTTGTCACTTTCGTTATTCTCTCTCGAGACGTTTATCTTCAACTCGGCGAATGATTTCTTCGCCAATTCTTTATCGCTTTCGTGGATTTCATAGACGGTTACAGTCTCTTTGGTTTCGCATCGTAGTTCCTTCTCTAATTTCTTACGCTCCGACAGCATGTTCAGATTCTGAACGCGGATGGAACGACGGTTCTGGATTATGCTGCCGATTTTCTTATCGGTGCAATTCATGTCCATCAACTGCAAGTACGAACACAGCTCGTTTTTCTTCTGGCTCTCGGGACTCAGGGGCACGCCGGCCGCTTTTAGCTTCACTTTCCTCTTGCCCACACTTTTCTCTCCGTCATCATCATCATCATCATCATCATCATCATCGTCGCTTGGATCCTTATTACCACAATCGATCATCCCATTTTTCTCAACGCACTCCTCACTTGCACTCTTATTACTACAATTATCACTATCTAAACAAATAACTTCACTCTCCGTCTTTTTGGCACTAAATATTTTCCTACTCACATAGCAAGGCTTTGCCTTCATATAAGAAATCAGGTCTTTGTTATAATCATGTCGGATAAGTATACTCCCCCCTCTCTTCAACGGTTCCAATCTCAAGACGGTGCTTCCGTCTAACGCCTCCAGCTGTAACGTACTGAAGTTGCTCTTGGTGTTGTTCTGCGTTAGCCAGGACTCGACTTTTGCGGTCGCGCAGGGCGTCTTCTCACGCATCATGTTTTTCATTAAGTTGATCTTCTTCTTCTGCTTCGTCCTCCAGGTGACGGGGCATCTCTCCGTTGACTCCGAGCTCAAGCTAATCGGCTCCTCCGTCAAAGGTGAATCCTCGTTCGGCTTGGCGGGGGGGCTCTTGGCCGCGTAGCGCAACAGCAAGGAGCGTAGCCCCACGGATCCATCCGTCGAGTCGCTTATTGAAATCACGTCCATTCTGTTAACTTACTTTTCGGTCAATCACGTCGCATTGTGCTGCCCAAATGGCAGAATTACAAAAAACTACAATCTGGCGGAGTTGGCGGACCAATGTTTACGGATGGTGATGATGCTGAAGGTGTTTCTAAAATTAGACGAGTTAGGTTAGGTTTTCGGGTCGCAGTCGAGGTTCATTATTTTGCGAACGTTGCGTTGCTGATTTGAGCAAGAATGTTTATTTTTAATAACATATTTCGCCTTGCAGTGAGCATTTTTTCAAAATTTTACATCCATCCTCAAATTTATAAACAATTTGACGTTTTACAGCGACTGAACCATTCAAACGTCAACAGATGGCGCCACATAAAAGTCATGCGAAAAGTTTTAATTAAAATATTAAATTCAAATACTTATTTATAATAAACTATTTGCTTGTATATACGTAATCGTTTATTTAAAATGAGCTTCAGAGCAGGCGCTATGTTTGCGCATCGAACTCCGAAATTTTGTCTTCAAACTCCATTCCATTGAACGTTTTATTAACTTATCCAACTGAATTATAAAACTTTGATTCATTGGCTATTAGTATTAAATTAGTATTGTAAATCGCAATGCAAATTTTAATTTTTTATATTTTTGAGACGATAATGTTATTCTGACCCCATTGTTCGATGACCACATTACACACGAAAACTTTAACGTAGAAGTGAAAAATGAAAAAATTTGGCTTCTGTGTCTTCAGATTGAAAATTATATAAAGGTTTGTTCGTTTCTTGCACTAGTGCAGCACTTGTTGTACTTTCTGCACTAAAACCGTTCATTACATGAACAGAACTTGTTAAATATTTGTTCGTTTCCTTTAGTGCAGCTGCATTCATTCTGAACTTTTTGCCCGCCGACATTTCACCGTGTAAATAGTGCACGTATGCGCACGCAGACGAAATTGCGGGAACGCTCATATTCGAACGTGTAATCTGTCATTAAATGGAGACATCTTTTGCATGGTTTCCTTGGAATACGCAATAAAGGCATAGAATAAAGGTAGTTAATGGTATTGAGTGGGTAATAGCGTTACATAAATCATGGATGGTATATCATGCATATAGAAATAGCAATATTGAAGAAGTCACAAATCACATGCAAATTCACGCCGAAAGTGAACCTGAAAGAGGTAAGAAATTTTGTCATTTACATGCATTTCATCTAGGTATATGTATAGCCTTTTTTGAAGGGTTTTGGGATGAAGCTTATTCGACAGCAATATGCGATGAATCTGAAAATGTTTTAAATGAAGAGAACTTAGAAAACAGAAATAACTCTGTGTGGACCACAGCCTCTACAAAACTTTTAATTGAAAATTATAAATTTCTGAAACCTCTTGTTGAAGTTGGGAAACTAAAAACATTAAAGAAGATGTGGGACAAAATTCAAACAGAATGTGTAAAGAAAGGTTACAATTTCTCCGTTGTACAAATCGAAAATAAATGGAAAAGTTTGGAAAGAAGTTACAAAAATGCATTAGAAAATAAACATAAAACAGGTCGAGGAAGAAAAACATGTCCGTATGAGATAGAATTGGATGAAATTTTGGGTAAAAAACATTCAATACATCCAGAGTATATATTGGAAAGTAGCTCGGGTAGCAGCAGCTCAAACATTGAACAACAAGCCATCAGTCATGAGACTAGTGAATCATCAGAAAGAGTGATCAAAAGAAAATCTACAACTGGAAGCTTACTATCTGAAGTAAAATTGTTGCGTATTGCAATTATTGAACGGAACAATTTAAAAAAACAATTAGAAGAAACAAAATTAAAACAAAGAGAAGAAATTATTGCACAATTAAAATATAAAAATGAGTTATTAAAACAATTACTTGAAAAATGCTAAGTAAATATTACATTTGGTATTCGTATTTTATAAACTTAATAAATAATATGTACTAGTTATTGACAATAAAATAAATAATAGCAATACATTTTGTTATATTTAATTTATTTTTCATATTCTTACAAAGTATTAACAATTTCTAAAATGAGTGTTACATACACTGTCTCTTAATAAAGATCCTTTTTTGCTTAACTCACTTGCAGTGATTTCAGAAGGCAAGGAATCTGGTTGATCGTCAATAATTTTTTCCTCGTCATCTGGTAGTGGCTCCCCAAGAGCCAAATTATGTAATACACAACATGCCATAATAAAGTTACAAATTCTTTTCATGCCTCGTAACTTTAGATGGTAAAGTTGGCGAAACCTTTGTTTAAGAATACCAAGACTATGCTCTACACACACACGACACGAAGAAAGACTTTTGTTAAATTTTTTTTGTGCAGCTGAAAGATGTCCATTGTCACGGTAAGGTGTAAGCAACATGGGACGTGAGGGATAGGCACTATCTCCAACAATATATTCTCCTGCAATTAAATTATTAGCTAATATTATTGATATATTAGTTGCAATTTTACCTGGTTTACAGAACTGATATAAATTTTCATAAAAACTAGAATTCTTAAAAACACGTGCATCATGCACCGAACCTGGGAAGCCTACATTTACATCAACAAAATTACGTTTCTCACTACACACTACTTGTAAAACAACTGAATAAAAACTTTTCCTGTTGAAATAATCTATTGCTCTTTCAGATGGTGTGTCTATTTTAATATGCGAACCATCAATACTTCCTGAAATGTTACATCTTCGAATCAATAATAAAATTCAAAGCAAATATATACCTATAACATTTGGTAAACCACACTTCAACAAAAAGTGATTTTTAGTTATCTCTTTCTCTTCTGTGTTTGGAAATTTAATGATTTCAGCTTTTAAAGTAACAAGAAATTTCATCACTCGAGTTATTACATCATGCAGACTGCTAAGGGACAAATCAAAGCGGTCAGCTACATCTCTATATGATGCCGTTTGATGCCCTGCAAACCACGGAAACACCAGTATATGCTCCTCTGCTGTTATACAGGTTCTGGAAGTTGCTGTAAAATAACGAATTTTTTCTAAATTTATTACAGCAATTTGTTATAACTTACGTGTTAATAGTCTTTGATATTCCTTTGAATTATTAAATTTTTCAGCAATATTTTTTACTAAAATTTTACTAAGGCGGAAATGTTTTCGAAATGTTTCCGTAGAATATGCTGATATAACCTAAAAATAGAATTATGTATATATAACATCCACTTAATACATTTAAAGCAGAAAACAAATTCAATTATAATTTGCAAAAATATATTCAATGAGTCACATTCTTACTTCTTCACAGTAATTTTTAATTGTTGTACGTGGTTGTCTCACACTTGTGAGTATTCCTACAACTGAGTTGCATAACTGATCTTCCTCTTCACTGCTACTACTTGAAGTATCACCTTTTAAAATATTATCTGTTAATACTTCTTCATCGTCATCTTAAAATCATTAAGAAATTATTTTAAAAACAGAATCTAAATATTCTTTGATATGGAAATTTACTTACCTGTTATACAGTATAATAAAAAATTCGAATTCATGTTTGTTTAATAAATTAAGGTTAAGTAAATTCAAAGATTCTTGCACTTGTGGAACAATTTTCGTTCGTTCCCATTACTACAAAATGCATGAAATAAACTGAACTCATGACGTCACAGCTTTGCACTTGATTAACTAAAATGTGAATAAGTGCAAAACAAACGAACAAACCTATAGTCAGAGCTTTTCTTTGTCTTGTCACTTATGAAAGAGTTTATTTATTATTAATATTTGAATTTTGTCGATTGTCTCTTGTTTTTATTATTTGTTAAAATATTTTGTCAAATTTTTAAAAATGTTCATTTGTTTTTTTTTGTTTTGTCATCTATCAAATAGTTTTTTTTTTTAATTTATTACTCTACTGAAGTGCGTGGTAAAATTGATTAGCTTTTGTTTTTATTAATTTTTTATTATTTGTCGTATATTTAAAAAAAAAATTGTTCATTTGTTTTCTTTGTCTTGTCACCTATCAATGAGTTTGTTTTTATTATTATTTGAATTTTGTTTTTTTTTTTTTTTTTATTTATGATCTATCTACTAATTTGTGCTCCAAAATCGATTGTCTTGTTAATTACTTTATTTTGTCAGGATTTACATTAATAATTGATAATTTGTTATAATTAAAGTCTCGGGGACACTCTAACGCAAACTTCTCGACTGTCACTGCATACGTTTCAGGTCTACCAACTTAGTTTTTTGTTTTTCTTTGTTTTAATATTCGCGCTGCCAACAGTCTTTTGTTTTTATTTTTTTTAAATTACTGTTATACATATTTCTTCAATTTTGTTCGTTTGTTTTTTTTTTGTTTTGTCACCTATCATATAGTTTTTTTTTAAATTTATTAATCTTTTGAATTGTGTGGTAGTAACAATTGAGGAATTTTCTAAATAAGTTGAAGAGGGATTTTTGTTTTTTGCACGTTGGTGACATTGAATGTTGCTTTCAAACTAGACCCCTGAGATGTCGCTGTGCCGATTTTCCCGAAAATTAAATGTTATCAACTGCAATTATTATTAACTTGTAGAAACGTAAGACACTGAACTTCTATTTGTTAATTATTATTTATATAAATAACGCCATGGTAATGTTTTACAAAAAATTTAAAAACACCTCGCAATGGTGCCAGATCACCGAATAAAAATTTCCCGAGTTATCCCGTTCTTACGGGAATTTGCAGTAAATCTGACAACACCGCTACGAAGACCGTAACATGATCGCTATATTCAATAAATTAACATGTTCCACTCATGCAAAATACTTAATAATTTAAATTTTATTATTGATTTTTACTCAGTTACTAGTATTTTACATTTTAGAATTATTTTAGTAATAGTTTTAAAAATTATTACTTCATAGCGTCGACACTAGATGGCACTGCGACGAATTGTTTAAATAAGAATTTCGTTTTTTGTTGTAATTTTAAAGTACTTAATGTAATTTCAACTACAGAAAAGTTGGATTAGAAAACCTCAAGCAATCAAATTTCAATATGAGGTAACGTAAATAAGACGCCGGTGTATTGTGAGGTTATGTCGCTTGTCATTTTAGATTACAATGAATGGAGCGTTCGTTTTCATACCTAATTCCTTGGATTTGTCGAGTGTTGGTTTCTTAGAGGGATTTTCCAAGCAGATTAACGAAAACCTCGCGTTTTATGTCACCAACGATAAGGTGGTGTCGCACACATCACAGGTAATTGGATTTTCTTCGGGGGCTACACCTACCGCCAACAGCCGAGTCGTACACCAAGACTCCGAATGGATTCACATCAATAATCAATCAGGGAAAGTTTCCTTACAAAACACCACCAAACCCATAACCGATGTGACTTGCGTTTTATATAAAATAGAAGAGTTCAAAAAGTGCGACACTTCAAGTTTTGAATCGCAAGATTATGGCTTGCACTTCGAAACACTATGCGAGGCAATCCAGACGAAACCTACCAGAAAAAATAGGTCCACGTATTTCTCGATTAGTTTACTTTGTTTCCTCGACTTGATTTTGCAAGTCTTGCAAAAGTTGAATTTTTTATTTAAATATTCGTCGACTGCGACGCACTTCGAGAACACCATCAAGATGACGAGGTGGACGTTGAAGTCGATTGAGGAAGAAGAAGGCAGGATGATATCCTTGAAGATTCGAAACCTGATCGTTTCGAAAATCTTCGACGTCTTCATCGGGGTAATCTCGTTGTATCTCATTTTGAACTACGAAAGGCAGATCTTCTTTGAAATAAACAAGGCGATGGAGGTACGAGGATGACGGTAAGCTTGATTTGAAATCACCTTTCGATGTTGCAGACGATAATTCATAACTTGCGCGACCTTTTGGATATACTGATGGGGTCCCCGATCGGATTGAAGTTGAATCACGCCTTCAATATGACTCTGGGGATATTCTTTTTTTACCACATCTCTTTGTGGAGGGTTTTTATTCAGTTTACGAGGCCGTTGTTGCAGTCGGCTTTGTATTTTCTGCTTTTTCCTGCAGTGTTGGGCTTGAGTTTTCAAGTTGCGATTTTCGAGGATTTAATCAAATTTTGCACTTTCCACGTGTATTGCATCTACGTGTACGCTGCAAGGTAAACTGGTTGGGTGTAGTGTACGCTGCGATTTTAGTTTAATTTGATTTACAGGTTGTACGGTCTGCAAATACATGCGTTAATTTCATTGTGGAGATTGTTTATTGGTCATAAATACAACCCGTTGAGGCAGAGGGTTGATTCCTATCAGTACAGTCGTCATCAGCTGTTTATTGGGACGTTGGGGTTTACTATTATTTTGTTTCTTCTACCCACGACTCTTCTGTATTATGTAGTTTTTACTGTAGTAAGTATTTTGGTTTTTTTTTAACCCCAGGGTTTAAAGTGTAATTTTTTTTTTATGGAAGTTTCGTTTGGGTTTGAAATTATTGAATTTCATCCTCGCCTACTTGAGGGTTTTGTTGCAATGTTTACCTCTGTACGTTGTGGTGTTGTGGATGGTTAATTCCCCGAGCATAGCAGGTTTGAATGAATTAAGGCAAAGCTTTGGACGTTTGTTGTTTTTATATTTTGCAGGCACCGTCATTTTGAGGGTGATGCCCCAAGAAAGAATTCAGCCTTTCACTCTGTGCGTTTCATTGAAAGCCCTTCCGCTTTGGGCAAGCATAAAAGCCGTCACCAACTCGAAGGTTGCCTTTCCATCACCGGAAGTAACCAGCGGCAATATATTACATAACGTGTTCATCGGTACATTATTGTAATTTAATTTGAACTTCCACAAATATTAAAAAGCAAGGCAAAGGTGTTTTGAAAAAAACTTTATTCTGTGATTACACTCTAAGTTGCCTAATACAGCTTTAATTAAAAACTACGATGGAATATTTTTTTGTTTTGTTTTAAATATAACTTTGTACATGACAATGATGGTTGATTATTGCAGTGCCTATATGAAAATTACTCAGATCCATACTTTAGTAGTACATAAATTACGAATAATAAATTAACGAAATAATTTGTAGAAAAAAAAAAAAAACGTTAACACCGGCTAACTAAGACTAAATTAGGAAAACACAAAGAAACAACACGGTTACAGATAAATTAAATACTCTTAAGAAACTATATATCGCATCAATATGGATGAGTAAATTAAAAAATATATACAAACACCACAGAGCTAGTTTCGTTTTCAAGTTGATTATAATTAGGAAATTTTCAGGCATTCAATTGCATTTTCAAAGAGCCACTACTATTTGTAACTTGCAAGAAAAAATTAAAAAACAGATTAACGCAAACAAGCATTTTGTTAAAAAGAAAAAAAACCTTAAGCCCAAGTTTACGCACGTGAAATGCAGTAAAGCCTAAAGCATTTAATTCCATTTAGTCTAAACACCTCTTCAATTTGATTAACGCGTTCGATTTAGTTACACACTTACACTTCCTTCATCGTCATAATCAAATGACACGAAGAAGTTAGTTTAAAAACTCTTATGAAAATACAATTACTCGCAATATTATATTTACAAAATATAGTAACGGAATAATACCCACGCAAGAGGTATGCAAAGAAATATCACCCATTCAAAAATATAACTATTTAAATACGTACTATAAAATCTTCTGTTTGTTTTCTTTTTTTTTTTTGCTCCTTATACATATTCTATTAGACGCCAAATTGCGGTTGTTATAAACTAATGCTATTTATTTAGTAAATCCCTGGATAGAAGGTGACGTCCTACCTCTTGTTGGATGTCGAGTCCTACACAAATTAAAAACAAATGAATTATAATACAAGCTATATCTAAACAATCGAATTGACACCGCGAAGACTGGAGCTATAATGCTATATGATTGGTGGTTACATCTAAATTAGGATTGCGATTGAAAGAATTTTAATTTTAACTCAAATTGTTTTTATTTTTTTTTTAATACATTAAATATTTTACTTGCGCGTATTAGTATTGGCAACACTGCCCTAAGTATAAAATTGCAAAAAGAAATCATAAACATAAACAAATGACGATCGATTGTTTAACAAATGCAAGCAATAAAAAAATTAGCGCGATGACAAAAGACGTTCGAATTCCAATCGAATTTGATTGTCTTATTCTTAAAAAAAAGTAATAAAATACAATCAACCTCTTGAAATACGTTTAGAATAGCAAAACAAAAGACGATCGTTAGGTGTTAAAACCGTCGATGTTCTTTTGTTTTGTTGTTCTACTTTTGTTATTCGAAATTGATTGTCTTTTGTTTTTTTTTTTCGTAAAGAAATTCGATTGGAATTCAAAAAGTTTGAACATTTAGCTTAAAAAAAATATCACTAAAAAGTCACTACAAGCAGAAAATAATTCACTAAAAACAAATGCCGAGAAAATCTAATTATGTTTCTATTTACTATTTTTTTTTTCATTAAATATTCTACTGATGCGTATTAGAATTGGCAGCACTGGCTTAGGCATAAAATGGCAAAAGAAGACGCGAGTTGAGAGTTTTCGTTAAAAACAATAAACAAAAAACGATCGATCGTTTGACAAATGCGAGAAACAAAAAGTTTTGGTCGACGATTTGGATGTAAAAAAAAAATTCTTTCGTTTTTACTTTTTTGAGTTTGATGAAAGACGCCCGAATTCCAATCGAATTTCGACTTTTTTCTTCATATGAAAATAACAAAACAAAAGACGATTATATTACAAATGCAAAAAACAAAAAAAAAATGGTCAACAATTTGGATATTAAAAAAAATAATAAATATTTAACACGATGACAAAAGACGTTCGAATTTCGACTTTCTTCTTCATAAGAAAATAACAAAACAAAAGACGATCGATTTGAATACAAAGAAAAATTCTTCGTTTTTACTTCTGCGTCAGAGAATAAATTTAGTGCGTGACAAATGACGTTCGAACGCCAAGCGAATTTCGACTTTTTTCTTCATAAAAAAAGCAAAACACAATTAACTGTGAAATTTAGAACGACAAAACAAAAGACGATCGATAGTTTAACAAGTGCAAGAAACAAAAATTTTTCAACGACTTGGATGTAAAAAAAAACTTTTGTTTTTACTTCTGAGTTTAACAAATTTGACAATCGATTTTTATTTATTTTTTTTTATAGTACAATAAAATAAAAGACGATTTGGATATTAACGTTTTTACTTTTGCATCAGAAAATAAAATATAGCGCGATGACAAAAGGCGTTCGAAAACTGATCCAATTTTGATTTTTTTTTTTTTTCATAAAAAAAATAATAACAAAACACAATCAGGTGTGAACTAAATTCAGAACAATATAACAAAAGACGATCGATATTTCAATAACTGCAAAAAAAAAACAAGTTTCGGTCGACGACGTTGACGTACAAGGAAAACTTTCGTTTTTCGTTCAAATTCCAATCGACTTTCTTCTTCTAAATTAAGAGCGATGATGAAAGACGTTGGGATTTCCATAGAATTACGACTTTCCTTCTCTTCATAAAAAAATAAAACAAAACACGATCGATCTCTATATAAAAAAAAAACTTTTGTTTTTACTTTTACGTCAAATAAAAAAAATAGCGCGATGACTAAAGACGTTTGAATTTCAATCGAATTTTGACTTCTTCACAAAAAAAAAAACGCAATCAGCAGTGAAATAAGATTTAGAATAACAAAACAAAATACGACCGACAGTTTAACAAATGCAAGAAACTAAAGTTTTGGTCGACACGATTTTGATGTCAAAAAAAATTTTTTTTTTCGTTTTTAGTTTAAACTCCAATCAAATTTAGACTTTTCTTCATAAGAAAATAACAAAACAAAAGACGATCCATTTGAATATAAGAAGAGATCTCTCGAGTCGGAAACAAAAGTTTTGGTCGACGATTTGGATGTTAATAGTTTTTTACTTCTGCGTCGGAAAATAAATTTAGTGCGATGACAAATGACGTTCGAATGCCAATCGAATTGCGACTTTTTTCTTCATAAAAAAAAACAAAACACGATCAGCTGTGAAATGAATTTGGAATAACATAAACAAATGACGATCGATAGCTTAACAAGTGCAAGAAACAAACGTTTTGGTCGACGATTTTAAATAAAAACAACAAAACAAAAGACGATCAATTGAGTATTAAAAAAAAATCCTTCGTTTTTACGTCTGCATCGAAAAATAAATTTAGTGCGATGACAAAAGACGTTCGTTCGAATGCCAATCGAATTTCAACTGTTTTCTTCATTAAAAAAAATAAAACAAAAGACGATCGATTTGAATATTAAAAGAAAATCCTTCGTTTTTACTTCTGCGTCAAAAATGAAATCTAGTGCTATGAGAAAGACGTTCGAATGCCAATCGAATTTCAACTATTTTCTTCATAAAAAGCAAAAACAAAACATAATCAATTATTAAACAATTTTAGAATAATCGCGTTTTCTTTCTCGGAAAGACAAAAAAAATAAAGAAACAAAATGGATCGATAAGTAGGTCGCTTTCATTGCTAATTATTTTATGACAAATGTCTCCAAATTAGTTGCATACTATAATCAGACTTCGTACATTTCGGAGCGTTGCCAATGCTAAGCAATGAACGGACACGTTTCACATGTTCTCGTATTGCGTAACCATGGCAACGCTCCGAAATGTACGAAGTCTGATTATAATTACTTCAAATTATTTTCAAATCACTAGATTTCTCACTGAGTTTTCGTCATGTCTGAACTCTCTAGAAATTGTCTGAAGTTTCATCGGAAAGACACCAAAACTAGTGACAAAATCATCAAATTGGCAACATTGGTTGTTAATGCATACCAACTTAGTAAATTTCTAGTTCGGCGGTCAGATCATAATAACATAAATCTCCTCCACGATTTAAAAGTAATTAATTATTACCAAGTTATCAAAAAAATTAAAAAAAAAAAAAAATTCACCTGGAAATTAAAAAAAAAAGTACTAAAATCTGTACTGAGATCTTTTCGATTGTACTTAAAATAGTATTCTTATCGCAACCCTGATTTAAATATTTGTTATGATTGTGTCAAATCAAGTGTGTGTGATTGGACACATCTAAGCAATTGAAATGACGCTTCAAAGATGGTGCCAGTATTTGGCTAAAAAAGTCTGCAGTTGGTATTATAAATTTTAATCGGATGGTAGTAATGATGATACGACTACAGTTGGCAAATCTTACTTTCTCGTTTCCGTGCTGTCTCTAAATCCATTACGATTTTGTCCTAGCTTGGCCTCCAAATTCTGCAAAAATTAAATAAAACAGTCACTAACCGACGAGTAAGTCCCAAGTGAAAGAAAGAAAGCGAAAACTGAAAACCCTAGAGCCACTCTGTTCGACATAAATGTTATGAACGAACCTTGAAGCTCGAGAACGTTCAGTTCTGAAAATGAATGAAATATTGACGATTCTTATTAATGCGTGCAAACTAAAACAAATGCTACTCTGCTGGTCCTATGCGACTGGCAAGCGTTAGAGAAACTCCCTGTATAAGTGGCGGGTTACCTGTGTGTCGTATTTTCGTGAGCGAGCTGACTCGTTTCGGAATTGTTGTTGTTGGTTGGACATACTGTACACTTGACACGTCCACACTGATCACACAGGAAACGAGTGAACTGCAAAGCAACACCCATGCACATGCTAACAACGTATACTACTAAACCCAAAAGCATCACCAAAAAAATATATACGTAATTATAAAAAAAAATAAATTCAAAATTACCTAAAATCTAGAACTCAAAAAACTGTGACTTGATCGTCAAAAGTGCAAGTAAAAAACAAAAACAAATTACTTTTAAAGCGGATGCCTTTTTTCTTTATTATAAATTTATGCATGAAAAAAGAGAGACGTTTTATTAACATGTAACTAATTTTCTTTTTAATTATAGTAAACGTTATTTTTTGGAAAAAAATTGCATCCATTAATGCCGTTATGATTTTAATTCGAGACTTTAAATTAAAAAAAATATATATTCTATGCTAGAAGTGTAACGTTTAAATAAACTGAAACTCACTCTCAAGTTACAGCGAAACGAGTTAAAAACAAATAAACAATCTTATCACTGATAAAGGCCATGAAGACATGTACAGGTTCGTTGATGTTAGCAGCACGTAAGTACTTACCCCCATTTTTCTAAGCAAATCGCCGACGATATTTAAGGCTATAATTCTTGAGGAAGGTGAAAATTGGGGATCGCTATTTAAATTAGGATCTCCTGCAAAAAAAAAAAATAATAAGCAAAGCTTCTGAAATGAGTACAAAATTCAAACTAAATTAAAAAAAAGTAAGTATTATTTACTTCACATTTATTATTAATCTTAAAATAATTCATCTTTATCAAATGATTTCAAATTAATTAACAAAAAATAATAAACAATTGAAAGAAGCTTTTAATAACCACTATTAAATTGGGGAAGCACAGAATAAAATATTAGCGCTTTTCATATCCTCAGGACAACTGTCTTGTAATTAGTTCACCATTTCTGCGATAGATGGCAGCAGCTTAAATTTAGAAAATGTGTACTTAGGTACTATTTTCTAATTAAAAATAATAATTGAATTTTTAATGTAAAACATCCTCGTCAGGTTTTTCAAAAACGAAGTCACCAAATCTTTAAAGAAAAATCGCCAGCCGTATACAGATTGAAGACTCTCACTTTAGCCAATAGTGGTTCCATGAAGAGCAACAAAGATCATACGACTCGCAATATGTTATAAAGAAAAAGAGGTTAACATGCAAATTTCAACTACGATTTATTAATAAACTTCCGTTAAAGCTTCGATTGTTTTTAAGCAATAAATTTCGCAACTTTTATTTAAACATAGTTGCAACGTAAGTTTCAACAATCGAACTTCAGATTTAATTTAACTTAGAGGGTTTCGCGACCGTTATCCATAATTCAATTAGCTTCCGGTTGGAACCGCGTCACTACTGCCGACGTTTCGTTCTCCATTGCAGAAAAACTTCCTCAGGGCTGCTGCTGCTGCTGGTGGTGTTAGTCGACTAACGAAAATTTGTATGCCTGCTCAGTGATTGGATATTGACTGCCCCTCCCACCACAGGTTCGTTTTGTAGAGGCGGTATCTAGCTGATTCCATCTCTTTCTTTTCTATGGAGGTTTTGGATTGAGTCTTGAAAATTTGGGGCGGATCAAAGAAGTTTTAAGGGCTGTTCACTTGTTTGGTTAGGTTTTATCCCCACCTCTGATGGAGATGGACGTTGCATGTAAAAGGGAATCGGGCAACTCCCCTATATTTTCTTTCTCTCTCTCTCTGTCGATTTTCTTCTTTTTTTTGGGAATAACGTAGACGTTACGCACGGTTTCTTATTTTACTTCCTGTAGATTTTTTTTTTACAAATTTTCCTGCACTTCTTCGGAGAGTCGGCGATCTTCTTTTGTTTTGGGATCGCATTATTTTTCCTATTTCCACGCATTTGTTTTTTATTTTTCGTTTGTCTTTTGTTTCTCTCTCGTTATTATCAATTTTAGAGCTTTTAATTTTTTTTTTCCAATTCTATTTGCTTTTGTTTTTCATTTTTTCGCTTTCTTCTTTGCTTTTTTATTTGCCTTTTGTTTTCTCTTTATTTTTCCCACGCCTCTTGGTTTTAATTTGGTTTTTTCAATTGTTTTCTTTTTTGGTCTTAATTTGCTTATATTTTCAATGTCTTATTTGTCTTTATTTTTTTATTTATTTCTAATTTGCTCCGTCAATTGTTTCTTGGTCTTCGTTTGCTTCTATTTTCAATTTTTTATATTTTGTTTGCCAATCTCCGTTTGCTCTCACTCGTTTTTGTCAATTTTTGGGTAATCATGTATAAGAAGGCCGTATTAATGCGCATGCACCAGTCTAGTAAATACATATAAGCCGCCTGAAAATTCAAAAGCGTCACTCATAAATTAAATTTAATCCAAAACCGCGAATTCTAAACAAAATATTCACTTAAAACAATTAAAATAGTTTTTCCATTAAAACAAGGTTAGTTTAAGAGCGAATATTGTTCACGACTATTTAAATTTCGAACGTTTTAACGTTTGAAATTTAAAATTGAATTATCCCCAAAATCTACCCTTAATCAAATTTTAATTGACTATGTTCTACCAAGAATTAAAGAACAAAATATAATTATTAATAACTCCCCACCACCGCTGATAGTTTTAATTTCGTGCGTCCTGGCGACGAATATGTAATTAATATCCCGGCGCATGCGCATTAATACGGCCTTCTTATACATGATTACCAATTTTTGTTTTTCATTTGTTTTATCTTCACTTTCATTTGCCTTTCGTTTTTAATTGATTTTTGTCATTTATTTATTTTCTTTCGTTCTTCATTTTCTTTTATTTTCAATTTTTTATTTGTTTTATTTTTCATCGTTTGCCACCTTTCATTGCCTTTTGTTTTTTTTTCTTTGTTTCTGTCAATTGTTTCTTGGTCCTCATTTATTTCTATTCTCAGTTTTCTTATGTCATTTGCATTCTGTTTTGTTTCCAATGTGCTTCTTGGCCTTCTTTTGCTTTGCCACTTGTTCTTGTCAATTTTTTTAACTTTTTGTTTTTCATTTGTTTTATCTCAATTTCTATTGATCTTTCGTTTTTAATTTGCTTTTGTCATTTGTTCTTTTAATGTAATTTTTCATTCGCCTTTTGTTTTGTTTTTTCTATTTTCAATTTGCTTCTCTGTCAATTGTTTCTTGGTCTTCATTTGTTTCTTTTTTCAATTTTATATTTGTCTTTTACTCTCCTTCATTTGTCATTTTTCATTTGATTTTGTTTTTTTTTTGTTTTTAATTTGCTTCTGTCAATTGTTCCTTGGCCTTCATTTGCTTCTATTTACAATTGTTTTGTTTTTTATTTATCATTTTCATTTGTTTTATCTCTATTTCTATTGATCTTTCATTTTTAATTTGCTTTTGTCATTTGTTCTTTTAATGTAATTTTTCATTTGCCTTTTGTTTGTTTTCTTTTATGTTTAATTTGCTTCTCTGTCAATTGGTTCTTGGTCTTCATTTGTTTCTTTTTTTCAATTTTTAATTTGTTTTTTTTTTACTCGTCATCACTTGTCATTTTCCATCTGCTTTTTGATTTTTTTGTTTTTAGTTTGCCTCTGTCAATTGTTTCTTGATCTTTATTTGCCTCTAATTACAATCGTTTTATTTTTTATTTATCACTTTCCATTTGTTTTTTCGCTTGTCAATCGCTTTTCTCAACTTTGTGGCTCTTTGTTTTTCATTTGTTTCGTCTTAATTTGCTTTCGTTATTTATTTCCTTTTATTCTTCACTTGATTCATTTTCGTTTTTTGTTAATTTACTTTTCATCATTTGTCATTTTTCATTTGTTTCTTTTTTGTTTTTAATTTGCTTCTGTCAATTGTTTCTTGTTCATTTTTCTTTTAACAATTCGTCATTTTTCATTTGCGTTTTGTTTTTAATTTGCTTCTGTCAATTGTTTCTTGATCTTTAATTTTAATCTTTTATTTGTTTCTTTTTCATTTATCATTTTTGTCAATTTTCTAGGTTTTTGTTTTCTGTTTATTTCATTTTAATTTTAATTTGATTTTCGTTTTATTTGGTTTTTTGGTTTGATTTTTCTTATTTTCCATTCGATTCTATTTTCAATTCTTTATTTGTTTATTATCATTTGTCATTTTTTCCATTTTTCTTTTGTTTTTATTTTGCCTCTGTCAATTATTTTTCGGTCTCATTTGCTTGCTTTCAATTTTTTTATTCGTTTTTATTTTTCATTTAGCATTTTGCTTTTCACTCGTTTTTTTGGTTTTTTTTTTTTTTTTTCTGTTTGGGTCCCGACATCTTGCAGTCGATTTTTGACCTAACGTTGCGTGAGAATTGACAAATGGCAACCAGTTTGCTGTTTAATAAGTCATCTCATTCAAATTTTTTATTTTTCGTTTTTTTTTTTAATTCTTTTGTTTTCCGTTTGTTTCTCTTAATTTTTTTCTTTGCTTTGTTATTTGTCATTTGTTTTTTTCATTTATTTTCATATAGCAACCAATTTGCTGTTTAATAGGTCATCCTACTCAATTTTTTGTTTTTCTCTTGTTTTTTTTTTTTGTTTTTCGTTTGTTACTCTTAATTTTTTCTTTACTTTTTTATTTATTTTTTGTTTTTTCATTTATTTTCAAATAGCAATAAGTGATCCTACCCAATTTTTTTGTTTTACGTTTGTTTTTTTTTTAATTTTTGCTTTTTGTTGTAGCAACAGCAACACCACCAGCAGCAGCAATAGCTCTGAGGAAGTTCCTCTGCAATGAAGGGCGAAACGTCGGCAGTAGAAGCAGTCGTGACGCGATTCCAACCGGAAGCCAAAATTCAATTATGAATTTCAAGTTTCTTTTTTTTTAAAGATATGTATAAAACACGATTTCATATTTTAATCTTTAATCATTGAGACTTTCAATTGTTTGTTCTTAGATTTTCAGACAAGCTGGATGGCGATTGTCAATTGTTTTTTAAAGTTTGAAAGCAACTGCGCGCTTCAAAATGAATTAAGAGGAATTGAAATGTTACAAATAAAAACTAAAAATATGTTCCCCCTATCGTCAAAGTGTAGGAAGAAAACTCCTAAGTTGGCAACACTGTTAGAGTAAGACCACAATATAGATAGCAACTGTGTATCTACCACAGTACAGTTACAAACTGTCACAATCGCCATTTTGTTTGATACCTACTAATTTGCAAATTATATGACATTTACAAATACCTATCATCAGGTATCAAGCAGTCGAATTTGACATTGACATTTAAGTGTCGCTACTGGGCAATTATTTATATTTCGTTTTTTTTTTTCTATAATACCTGTCAAATGTTTTCTAGCCAACGTAAAACTTTTACACAATCTCCCTAAAGGCAACTTATTAACTGTAGCTGAAAATTTAGAGATTTTCCTTTTTAGCACCACCCACCCGGGTAGCATTCTGAATGAACAAACTGTTTTCAATAATTATCATTTCTTCAAATCTATTGACTGGCCTCGTAACTACCGACCTCTCTCCTCCCCGCAACGTAATTAGTTAAAACATTTTATTTTGTTTAAGTTTGTGATACTGTCTATAAATGTAGTGTAACACTGTTCCCGTTTTTACACTCGTGTATAAAATGGCGCCGTCATGCACGTGTTCGTCCAACTATTTTGTAAGTTTTCCCGATAAAAAGTTATTGAGAGATTTTAACTTTGTTCGTTTACTTTTAGAATTGCACTTGATAATGTCACATTGACGAAACCGGTCGTGCTAATAAATCGTTTACATGCAGTTTGACTTGGCCTTTTTTTCAAACAAAAGTTTCTAATGTTGGTACCTGTTACCTGAATGTTAGAAAATGGGGTGTTCAATTTAAAATAACAAAGTGACTAACTGGAACACTCTGTAGATGACAAACTAATTTTAAAATATTCTCCACCGGATGTAGTGAAACTTTTATTTGAAACATTTTTTTATAAAATAAGTAACCAGAGGGGTGAAAGAAACTGTCTTAAGTGAAACATCCTGTATATATTTTGATATTTTAAAATTAATTTCTACTTATTTTAGGCATTTTTTTATTGGCAAATAGTAATACCAACCGTGTTACCTGTGGTAACGGAGCAGTTATCTAGAGAGTGATGTGATTTTGTAACGAATTGAAAATGAACAGTTACTGTCAACATTGTTAGCAAACAATAAAAGAGATGGATGACATAAATGTCTCTAGTAACGCCTTTTGTTTACTTTAACTTACAAATACAGGGTGCCCCAAACCTCTTAAATAGTCCAATAAATTTTGTAACAAAAGTAGTCGCATAATTAAAAATTATTTCCAACTAAACAGGCTGGCTTGTTTCTATGTATGCAAACTTACTTTTTAACGGAGTCGTCTGAGTCTCGTGCTCCACCTTCAATCGATTGGAATCGATGTGACCGTTTAAAATTCGTTCGTTATCGGGACATCGCTCTCGCACATGTAACTCCTGTTTCAAATCTACAAAAGTGCCGTTCAAATTGAAAACTATACTTTTAAAAACGAACCGATGAATCACCTCGAGCTTCGTCGGTGAGTCTCTGCACTTTCTCCCGAAGCGTTTCCTTTTCATCAACTTCCGACTCCAAGATGGCATTCCGTTCTATTGCACTGTTCAGAGCGGCCTCAAAGTCGGCTATACTCTCGCTGATCATCCTCTGGGACCTTTCAAGGTCGTCATTCTTTTGTTCTAACTCGCGTATCTTCCTTTGATACTCTAATTTATCTTTGTTGTAAAAGCACAGCTCCTTCTCCAAGTTATCCCGTTCCCTGTTGCTTTCTTCTAGTTTTATCTTAAGAAGAAAGGCACAATAAATAAAACTGCAATCACCAAGCATCCTCAACGTACCCTCAATGATTCTAACTCGTTCTGCATTCTGAACGAAGCAGATTTTAATTCGCTTATCTTCTTTTCATTTTGCTCAATGGTGACCTCGTATTCCTTTTCTAGTTGTTGCGATTCCACCATGTAATCCTCGAATTCTCTTTGTACGGCGTCCTTGCTACATATTAACGGATTAAATCGAAATGATCCGCGCAGTATGGATTAACTTACTCTTTCATAAACTGCACGGCTAGGTTCTTCCAGTAATCAATCTCTTCATTGTGGGTTGCAAAGTTGGGTTGATCACCTCGATCCATTCTCGTGTCGGGGCTGTCTCATTAAAATCACACGCTGGCTGAAAAACGAGGAAAACTCACGCTCAATTCAACTTAAGAACCGCAGGTTTCTCCTCGACATGACATAATTGTCACAAATTTCGTCCTGCAATGACTCATCTGTCAAGGCGAGCAGTTTTCACATCCTGCGAGGTTCACCTTGACGAAACGTTGGCGGAAATTAAGGCAATACTTACGGTGCCGATGATTTTTTTCCTTATAAGGGCGTTTTGCTGATTTACACTTTCGGTTCGAACCTATTTTTTTGACAAATCCGATCAAACAATTTACAAAATGGCGGGTCAACTGTTTTTGTTTGTTATTTTTTGAAATTTAGGTTGGCTGCCATGTTCGTCGTCGTTTTTCATTCCTTGAAATTATTCTCATTAATTTCCATTTAAATTATTAGTTTAGAAATAACGTGAGTAAAAATTAAATGCGTTTAGTTTAGGGTTTGCAAGGTTATTATTGTTTTTATTATCACTGGTGAATTAATTGATGGCATCAAGTTCGGTTAAAGCTGCGTTCGTTTATACAATTCTGTTCACTTTTAGAGCGTATAATCGCATCTTTCTCACTCACGATTTTTAACCTATTTTGTATCTCGCTCATCCGTTTCAAAAAAATCTTGTGTTTAAAATTATTTCCATGGCAAGAGGTGATATTTTCACGTCCCACATTTAAGTAGAGTGTGAATAAATCGCATGTTGTTATAAACACAAGATTTTTCAAACGGTTCCAGTTCGGTGGCTGAAAGAAAAACTTACAATTATTGTTCTTTTTTGTTCAAAAAAGAAAGGGATAGGAATCGATCGTCGTTCATTTTTTTCTTTATTGTCTGCCTACTGCTTTTGCACATTGTCAAAATGGCGATTTTAGAAAATCTAAAAAATTCTTTTGCTTGCACATGATGTTGATAAAGAAGGACGCGATTCTTATGTTTGGGAACATGGCTAATTATTTTACGGTAGATGTCGTCATTAAATTTAAAAAGCTAGATTAGTTATTATTAAATGAAAGAAAATCACTAGATGTGTCACTAGATCGGTCAGAAAATCACTAAATTTCAGACTAAATTCTGTCTGAATTTACTAAAATTTGTTTGACAATCCAACAAAAGTCACCAGATCTGGAGAGAAAAATCAGTAAATTGGCAACAGTGGTTCAGTGTGTTCCAGGCTGATACTAGGGTGTGAATAGATCGCCTGTTATGGAAATAATATAAACACAAGATTCTTCAAACGGATGAGCGAAATACAAAATAGGTTAAATAAAAATCGTGAGTGAGAAAGATGCTCCAAGAGTGAACGTAGTCGAATAAATGAACGCAGTTTAAAATTTATAAAATAATAATAAAATTTGATTTAATGTAGAATTTAACGTACTAGCAGCGCTCGTTATAAAATGTGTAATAAAAATTTGCTGATGTTGGTATTGATTACTCATATCGATTACTTCAACGTCAAAAATTTTGTTGCTTACAGTGTTGCCAACACGGTGATTTCTTCTCCAGATCTGTTGATTTTCTTCAAGTGGTTGGTACTTTCTAACATGATTTGTGACTTGTTACAAAACTAGTGACTTTTAAAATGATGTGTGCTTTTTATGAAAAATCAGAATTGACTTCATAAATAAGTAAAAAAAATGGTCCAGATGCAAAGTGTACACTCACTTTTGTAATGATTAACTAAAATTACACGATTTAGTAACTTTTACCGTTGAAACCTGACTTCGTTAAGTTCCCATATCTTGTAAATGAGACTTTTATTTTTAGGTTATGTTGGTTTCAATTTTATCGTGCTGTTATTTTGAATCTTTGGCTACCTTCTCCGTGCTATTCCAACATTTTATTGAATGCATTATACCTACATATGGTTCCTTGTTTGTTCCGTAACGGGTTTCCGTGTCATTTTTGAAAATTGCATTTTGCGATTGTCAACTAGATTGTGACAAACGATGATTTAATTAACGAAACATTGACTGCAATGCCAATCGCTTTTGTAAGACAACATAAAAACAAAGAAATCACAACATTTACTCATTACAAAAATGATTTTAGGTTAGTGTTGCCAATCGTAGCAATTTGTCGCTAGGGTAGCGACACTTTTAAGCCTGTAGCGACGTAGCGGTGCTTGCCGCGGAATGAACCAAAAGTAGCTATTTTTTTATGAATCTAAAATTAGTTCAAAATTGGGTGGATTATAAATAAAAAAACAAATTTAAAAAAAAAGTAGAAAAGTCGTAAGAAATACATTAAAGTTAAAGAAAACGGAAACAAAAGACGGTCGGTTTTTCACCGCAATTCGCTAGATTATGATATATTTTTTTTTAATATCGAGAAGAATGGTGAAAAAACAATGAAAACAAAACAATAAAAATTCAAAAATAATCAAATTCAAAAATTATAATAACAAAAACAAGCAAATTTTTAATTTATTAATATTTAAAAACCAATAAGAACAAAAGACTATCGATTTTACAAAACAATTCAGTATTAAAAGAAACGAAAAAAAAAAGAACTTTTGACATCTTTCGACAGATGGCACTGTTGAATGTCCAATAACAACGCATTACGCAATCTTTTCTTGTCACTGATGATTGTCAGAAATGATTGTCAATCGAAACTCAATCAATGGTGGTTTTTCAATTTGTCAAAAACCAGTGAATCACCCCCATAGAAACAAATTAAAAGAAGACTACCGGCAAGTTTCAACAGATGGCGTTGTTGAATAACGCTATCGATAATTTTAAAAACATACGCAAGGGTCATTTTAATAGAAACTTTGAGAAATTGTGGAGCGCAATCGTATTATACAGGATGCCCATTTTAAATCGTGACCCCTGAAGGTTTTAGAAAAAGCAACCCGTCAATCAAAACAGAAACAATTTCGTGCTTCCCATTAGCCGAAAGTAGAATGGATTTCTTATTTTCAATTTCGATACATGTATTATTTGTTACTGAATTTTATTTAATGTTAAATATGTCAAATATTTAGAAACTAATACACCTGTAAAGAAATTGTTAGAAACCGTTATTTGTGAATTTTTATTATTTAAGTCAAGTAGCGACCATTTGGCGACTTTCTTAGATTTTGGTAATGAAACAGCGGCTTTCGTTTCTGATTGTGACGATATTTCACTCCTACCGGTTGGCAACACTGTTTGAAGTTATGTATAACATTTTTGTTGCAAATCGGTTTTGATTGTGCCAAAAAGTGATCACGATTCAAACTATTGATTTTTATGTGTAACGTACGTTATTTAATAAATAAATTTGTTTAATCGTAACTCACAAATTGTTTAATTTAGGTTATTTTCTCGGTGATTTTCTCGTATTCAATATAAGAATTTGGAAATTTTCGTATAATACTGTCTCAATTTGGTGAAAAGTGGTGATTCTCCATTTTATTGTTGGCAACACTGGTTCACTATATGTTGGCAAACGTTGGTTAGAAGATGACATAACCTATAAGTTATATCGTCTACATCTGTAAGTGGTGGTTTAAGGTCAAATGGATTTTTGAACAACACTGACAATATAACAACTATAATCTATACTCATTGACAACAACAAAAAATGATGAAATAGCTTCCGCCTGGATTTCTGCGCAAACACAAAATGGATAAGTGCTTAAAGTTTACGAAACACATTTTAAGGGGACAGGTGCTGAACAACCTCATTTAAATGTAGACTTCTTTGCTATGGCTTCGTTTTTAGGTTTTCGCAAGAAATTTCTCGGCAAGAAGAGCATTGATGTACGTTCCTGGAGATGACGAGAAGAAATTGACCAAAGCTTTTAATCTCGATGTTGATTGTATTGCAATGGATTGTGAAGATGGGGTTGCCATAAGCAGAAAGGTAATTTGTTAGTATTTTTAGGTTATTCAGGTTCAGATGTTTTATTTGACTTGCACTTAATAAATAAGCTAATAGTTATTAGACGAATAACTACCATGGAAACAATTCATAAAAAATCAATCAACAATGCAGAAAAGTCAAGTTAATAGGAAGTGGATGTCTTAACCCTATGGAACTATGGAAGTTCAATCCAAAACTGTACAGAGGGAGCCACGCTAAGAAGAGTTGACAGTCTTATGTCTACTTGCACCAATATTTTAAACAGAACTTAAATTTAAGTGGTGTTTAGACCATGACATTATTTATGGGTTTAACAAAACGTTGGTCACATTCTAATTGATACTTAAATTGAAGTTTAAATGTCAATGAGATTGTGTTTGACATCATATTGACTATACGTATATGTCATATTCTAAACACAACTTAAATTTAAGCTCTGCTTAAAAAGTTAGCGCAAACGGGCATAAGTTCTTAGTTTAGAGTGATTTTGTTATTCTGAAGGACGGTAACTATGGCAACAGTGGAAGTTCAATTCAAAACTGTACAGAGGGAGCCACACCAGTCAGAGTTTCTTGGAACAGACTTTTCAAAAGTGACTGGAAAGGTAAAGGGCTGGTCTTTTATTAATTTAGGCGGTCCTAGTTCTTAGTTTAGAGTGATTTTGTTATTCTGAAGGACGGTAACTATGGCAACGGTGGAAGTTCAATTCAAAACTGTACAGAGGGAGCCACAAGAAGGAGAATTTTCTTGGAACAGACTTCTCAAAAGTGACTGCAAAGACAAAGGACTGGTCTTTTTTTTTAAATTAAGCGGTCCTAGTTCTTAGTTTAGAATGATTTCGTTATTTTGAACTGTGGCAATGGCAAAATTCAATTCAAAACTGTACAGAGGGAGCCACACTCATTCTTAGAACAGACTTTTCAAAAGTGACTGGAAAGATAAGGGGCTGGTCCTTTATTAATTTAGGCGGTCCTAGTTCTTCATTTAGAGTGATTTTGTTACTCTAAAGGGCGGTAACTATGGCAACGGCGGAAGTTGTATTCAAAACTGTACAGAGGGAGGCACAAGAGGTCGAGTTTTCTTGAAGCAGATTTTTCAAAAGTGAATGGAAAGATAAATTATTATTATTTATAAACTTAGGCGGTCCTAGTTCTTAGCTTAGAGTGATTTTGTTATTCTGAAGGATGGTAACTATGGCAATGGCGGAATTTCAATTCAAAACTATGCCAACGGCGGAAGTTCAATTCAAAACTGTACAGAAGATGCCACAAGAGGTTGAGATTTCTTGGAGCAGACTTTTCAAAAGTGACTGGAAAGATAAATTATTATTATTTATGAACTTTAATCCATCTCGGGTCATCAGTGAGGTCTTGGTCATCATCACTTTTTTCTTCCTTTTTCCTTTCTCCCTTTTCTTAATTTAATTACTACTGCTCGCTTCGATGGATGGCGGCGATGCTTGGTTTAATCAAGGGATAGCTAAATGGAAGCAGACACCATTTTGTCTCCTAGACCAAAGATCACGCTTATCAATCTTCTTACTTGGTCCAGTTGTGGCTCAAAAAGAAGCTTACCGTCTTTTCGAAAACTTTGCCAACCAAGAAAGTGGATCAAAGGGATTTTACAGGCAATTGCTCATCCATTTCGTCAACTCAAAAGAGCATTTGGCGAAACAATTGCAAATCATCAGGCATTTATCTGGTACTGTCCCTAGAGAAGAAGCGATTAAATGTCTATCCTATTACAAATGCCTTAATTCGCTACTTCAAATACATCAATGATAAAATTAAAATATTTTCTCCCGAATTGAAAATCTCATCCCTAATCGGAAGTTACAAAAATCGGATCCCATGGCATTGTGGGCGTGTTCTGCTATATATACAACAAAAAACAATATGTGCGATGCTCTCCTCCCTTGGCCGGTGATCTTGCTTTGGTTTGAATTCACCTTCTTCTCTCGTAACTACCCGCTGGTTTTGACGACGTCATGGTTCTGCGTAGTTTGACATCACTGACCTCGATGGGTAGATGGTGGTGGTCGCTTCTGACAATTTAATGCACGGAAGACTTTGTATGAGCTGTACGATGTGCAACTCGTGTAGTGGTTAAGCTTCTGACAAGTTAATGCTCGAAAGATTTTGATTGTATTTTCTGGCACGTAAGCGCACGGAAATGTTATGTGGGTGATGCTCCTGACAATTCAATGCAAGGAAGTCTTTGATGGCAATTCAATACTCGGGATCAACTCGTGCTGGTTTTTAATGCTCGGGAATCAACTCGGGTAGGTAAGTGTTCCTGGCACTCGATCGCACGGGATAGATTCGTGTTCGTGAGTGTTCCAGGCAATTTAATGCTCGGAATCAACTCGTGCTGGTATTTTCTGACAATTTAATGCTCGAGAAGCAACTCGGGGAGGTAAGTCTTCCTGGCACTTGAATGCACGGGATCGATTCGTGTTGGTGAGTGTTCCAGGTAATTTAATGCTCGGAATCAACTCGTGCTGGTGAATGTTTCCTGACGATTTAATACTCGGGAAGCAACTCGGGTAGGTAAGTGTTCCTGGCACTCGAGTGTACGGGATCGACTCATGTTGGTGAACGTTCCCGGTAATTTAATGCTCGAGATCAACTTGAGCTGGTAGTGTTTCCCGACAATTTAATGCTCAGGAACCAACTGCCTCTAAGCGGTTACGCTTTCGCTTTTATAAGACTTTTTCTGTAGCGGGGATGATGATGACGACTCTGCCTCATTGATCTAAGTATGCAAGAGAATCACCGATAATCAGAGCTACGTTTCCTTCGTCGAGGGGGAGGGCAGTCCTTTTGTGTTATTCCAGAGGGTGTCTTAGCGACCAAGTTTGGAAATGCGAGAATTCGTCGAGGGGCGACCTAAACTTTGTTTGTTTACGTCGATCGTCATCGTTGCTTTGTTAAACAAATGTCTACGTGACGCGTCGGTCGTATTTGTCTTTTTGATGTTCTTTGGCGTTTCCGACAACTGTCATCTTGACGTTTTGTTGTTGTTTGGCAACATTCGAGCCCCTACAGAATCTATACAATTCTCCAGATCTAGATCTTACATGGGCGTCAATCAAGCAGAAGTTACGAACACACTAGCCATTAGAAATCTCACGACTACTAGCCTCAGCTCCAGCTCAGCATCACCTTCATACATAGGGGCCGTTCCATTAATCCACTCTCGCCTTGGTGGGACTTGTTCCGATGTTACAATCATTCGCGAAGCCTTGCTACCACCAAACTATACCTGAATCCGTATGTGTGGTTCAGACCGGAAATTCCGATTACGAAAAAGACTGCATGTGGAGACACTTGCCCTATGAGACATTGAGGTTTTCCCTGAATCGACTGCTCTCCTTGATTTAAAATAAACAAATCTCTTTACATAATTAGGCGGTCCTAGTTCTTAGCTTAGAGTGATTTTGTTATTCTGAAGGACGGTAACTATGACAACGACGGAAGTTCAATTCAAAACTGTATAGAGGGAGCCACACATTGTTATTCTGAACGACGGTAACTATGCAGAGGGAGAGTTAGAACATATTTTTGCAATCTTAAGCTACTTTTTTGCTGACGAGATCCCAAATAGGGCCGACTCAGCTGTCCAGAGGAATCAAAATCGACTTGCAACATATTTTTAAAAATTGTTCTAGAGTGCTGCTAGAGATACCATAAGGAACTGTTTGGATAAGGGGAAACCTACCAAGACGAAACATTTCGATTGGGCTGTTCGTGTCAATTCTGTCGACAGCGGACTGTGCAAAGATGATTTATCCACTTTATTGACCGCAGAAAATTTACCCGACACAATTTTATTACCAAAAGTCAACGGAACAGGCCATTTAGAATGGGTAAGGACTGGCCGGGTTTTCTTCTAACTTTTATGCGTGTAATCCTAGTTTTCAGAACAAATTAAAGCGCACGTGAAAGGCGACAGAACTATCAACCTGATAATATACATAGAATCAGCGAAAGCCATGATTGATTTGCCTGAAATTTGCCAGAGTGCACTTCATACATCGAAATCGAGCAAGTTTGTGCCCGTTGCACTTGTTTTTGGTAGTGATGACCTCTGCGCCGATATTGGTGAGTGAGAAAATACTGTGACGCCCACCTTTTTACGAAACATTAACAGGAATATCTAGAACCGACGATTGCAGCGAAATTATCTACGCCCGACAGAAACTGGTGTTAATTGCGAAAGCGTTTCGCCTGCAAGCCATTGACATGGTCTACATACAATACAAAGGTATTTGGTGATCGAAGAAATTTCGAGGCAACCTAAAGTTTTTTTTCTATTTTAGATTTGGAGGGGTTGAGGAAACAGAGCGAAGAAGGTGCCCGGATGGGTTACACTGGAAAGCAAGTGATACATCCAGGACAGGTTCCTGTAGTTCAGCAAGCATTTCTGCCCAATCAGAAGCAAATTGAATGGGCCAGAGGGCTGTTGAAGTCGTTCGAAGAACATCAGAAGAGTGGAAAGGGTGCCTTTACTTACAAGGGCAGTATGATCGATATGCCCACAATGAAACAAGCGAGAAATATAATTGATCTTGTTAAATCTATTTAGGAAGAATTTTTTTTTAATAGAGGCTGTGAATCTTAAAAAGAACTTACATTTGTAAATTAAATGATTGACGAAGCAACATTTTATTTATTTTTGGTTTAACAGGGTATTGGCAAAACTTTTCTTCACTTAAAATGAAGATTTGTGATTCAAAATCCGTTCGCTCGGTTACTTCGTCGGAACAGGCCCTGTTCTCGTTTCATTAAGTTGCTGGCATGAATTTTGATGGATGTCAGAATCTGACATGGAAAATATGACATTTCCACGCCACTGATCTGACAATGTTGCCAAATACGAAAGAGTACCTACATATCCGCGAGCTGGCAACAATGCCTCCGTCAGTAAAATCATAAAAAAGAAAACGATGATAATTTTCTTTTAATAAATCGCATTGAATTATGGCTTTGTTTCAAGAAAAATGAAGAAATAATAATACAAGAAATTAAAAAAGATATAGAAGTTGTGGGAAAAATTTCGTATTACGTTTCTTCATTTGTTTTTTTTTTTTTGAAGTGTCGAACGTAAAACAAAACTTGCAACTACAAACGTATTTTTTATTGAGGAAAACAAAAGACGATTGATTGTGGAAAATCAAGATCAAAATTAATTAAAATAGAAAGCAAAAAGCAGAGCAAATGTTTTTCATTTGTTTTTCTTCTTTGAGTCGAACATTGAAGAATTAAAATTAGAAAACAAAAAATGAAAAAAAAAGCAAGCGTTGATCGTTTTTTTTTGTTATTTTAGACGGACGTGGGAAGTTTTTTTTAAGTTCAAAATTGATTAAAATTAGAAAACAAAAAACAAGAAAACGAGTAAATATCGAAACTAATTTTATTGAAGAAACAAAAGACAACTGATTGTGAAAATTCAAGATCAAAATTAATTAAAATTTTAAAAAATAGAAAACTAAAAAAATGACTAAAGTTCTTCATTTTTCATTTGTTTTTTTTTTCTTTGAGTCGATCATTGAAGAATTAAAATTAGAAAACAAAAAATTTAAAAAAAAAAGAGCAAGCGTCGATCGTTTTTCATTTGTTTTTTTTTTTTGTTTTAGATGGACGTGAGAATTTTTTGCAATTATTTTTATTGAAGAAACAAAAATTAATTAAAATTAAAAAATCAAAAAAACGAAAAATGGAGCAAATGTCAATCTTTTTTTTTTAGTCGGGCGTAAAAAATACTTTTTGCAACTACATCTTTTTATGAAAAAAAAAAAAAAACTAAAGACGACCGACTGAGCCCCGAACAGAAAACTATTTTTTATTGCAAAAACAAAAGAAGATCGATTGTGAAAAATCAAGTTCAAAATTGATTGAAATTAGAAAACAAAAAACAAGAAAAAGAGCAAATGTCGCAACTAATTTGTATTGGAGAAACAAAAGACAATTGATTGTGAAAATTCAAGATCAAAATTAATTAAAATTAAAAAAAAAATAGAAAACTAAAAAAAGGAGTAAAAGTCCTTCATTTTTCATTTGTTTTTTTTTTTAGTTAGACGTAAAAAACTTTGCAAAAATTCAAGATCAAAATTAGTTAAAATTAAAAAACAGAAAACGAAAAAAAAGAACAAAAGTCCTTCATTTTTCTTTTTTTTTTTAGTTGGACGTAAAAAAAAGCCTGCGACTACATATTTTTATTGAAAAATCAAAAGTCGATTGAGTAAGAGTCAAACATTAAAGAAAACTATTTTGTATTTGAAAAACAAAAGGCGATTGATTGTGGAGAATCAAGGTCAAAATTAATTAAAATTTAAAAAACAAACGACGAAAAGAACAAATGATCGTTTTTCATTTGTTTTTTTTTATCTTTTAGCCGGACGTGAAAACTTTTTGCAATTACATATTTTTAAAAAAAAAACAAAAGGCGATTAATTGTAAAAAATCAAGATCAAAATTAGTTAAAATTAGAAAACAAAAAACGAGAAGAAGAGCAACTATTTTGTATTGAAGAAACAAAAGACAATTGACTGCGAAAGCTCAAGATCAAGATTAGTTAATATTTAAAAAAAAAAAAAACGAAAAGAAAAGAGCAAAGTCCTTCATTTTTCATTTTTTTTTTTTTTAGTTAAACGTAAAAAGCCTGCGACTACATATTTTTTTGAAAAATCAAAAATCGATTGATTGAGAGTCAAACATAAAAGAAAATTAATTTGTATTTGAAAAACAAAAGACGATTGGTTGTGGAAACTCAAGGTCAAATTTTATTAAAATTAAAAAAAAATCGACGAAAAGAGCAAATGTCGACTTTTTCATTTGTTTTTTTTTTTGAGTCGAACATTGAAGTATTAAAATCAGAGAACAAAAAATAAAAAAAGAGCAAGTGTCGATCGTTTTTCATTTGTTTTTTTTTTCTTTGTTTTTTTATCCGGACGTGAAAAATTTTTGCAATTATTTTTATTGAAAGAACAAAAGACGATTGATTATGAAAAATCAAGATCAAAATTAGTTCAAATTAGAAAACAAAAAACAAGAAGAGGAGCAAGTGTCAAGCCGTCAACAACCGGAAGTTACTCCAGTTGTACCATTTAAAACTAATATTCAGTACTGCCAACTCAAACAATGTATTTTGATCACTTTGTGGTACTTGTTTTGTACGTAAAAGCCCTTTTAAGATTGTTTCGGCCAACGAATTATTAATGAGATAAAAATCAGATTTATCTAAAAAGCAGAAAAAGATCTCCTAAGCACCAGAAGAGTATAATTGCTAAATCACCAGATCTGGCAACACTGCACCAACGCCAAAGGTGCGTTCGAGAACTTTATTTTAGAGTCAATCAATTTTACAAGTGGGAGTTTCTTGCTTGCATATGTCAAATATCAGAAGTTTCAATTAAATATTTGCCAGGAACAAGTAATCAAAACAAAAAACAACAAACTAGTACGCACGTTAAGTGATTTTTAGCGCCGTTTGGAGTGCGGCGATTTTTGTTACGTTCAAAGCGACACTTTTGAAATTTTCTTTACTGCTCTACTACCAAACAACTAAACAATAGGTCTGTTCCTACAGCTGCCTCTGACTTGTCTAAAACTGTCAAAAGCGTCGATCAAAGTTTCACATTTATCGCAGTTTTTTTGAAAGCGGTGAGTAATTCGAAGGGCGAATATATCTGAGTTTCGGTCGCAGTGGGAACTAACCTAATAATTTCGAACGACTATATTTGTAAAAGTTACAGAAGTGTTATTCTGGAACGCACCCTAAATTAAAAAAAAAAACTACAAGAAATTGACAGAAAACCATTGAACGAAGCACTCGTTTTACGATTATTAATTTGAAAAATTAAATACTATTTACTCATTGCTTACTAAAACCGTATTTTGTGTTTGTACAAAATTTTAAAAAAAACCATTTATTTAAAGACCAATAACAAAAAATATAAAACGACTGAATTACAACGATAGAAAATATTAAGTACTTAAATAATTTCCTACAACTAAGGATACGTATATAGATAATTTAATTTTTTAATTTTTCTGTGGTGTACCGGTAGGACTTTCCTGGCGTAGCCTTTCCACGTCATTAAAAATAACTTGAGCACCGCCCCCACACGTCGGCACAATATCAGCTTTATACAACTTAGTTTCCAGTTCGCCATCACCATCAGGCTCTTGCGCAATTAAACAATACTTGGACTGTTTTGGGTTAGTAATATCTGAGGCCTTGCTGAGTTTCGTGACTGACTTTCTCTTCTTCATGGTAGGCTGCATGACCGTTCCTAATGGGACCGGTTTTACAGAGTTGTGTTCCAACCAGACTTCACCGACGGATCGAGACCTCCTCCTACTTCCGGTCTTCACAATATTTCTCTTATGCGAAGTCGGTGTTTGCGGTTCACACTGCAATGTCTGTTGAGATTTATCATCTTTAACGACGGACATTTCTGGTTCCTCCTGCTTAATATACTTCTCCTCTAAAATTTGCTTCACTTTCTGCAGCTTCACGTCCTTGGCTTGCATCTCAGCGCGCAGCTGCTGCCTCTGTCTCCTCAAGTGCTCATCGACTTCTTGATTCATTTTTTCCTTCTCCAGCAACATCTTTTGTTTCACCCGTTCCTTCGCCACCAAATTTTGATTGATTTTCAGATTCTTCTCGTCGATCAGCGACTTCAAAGACCTAATGACCTCCTCTTGTTCCTCCGCCTTACAATTAAGATTGTTATTGGCCGCTTCCAAGTCGAGCATTTTCGTTTCTAAATTGTGATTTTTACCCCTTTCCTTTTGGAACTGCGCTTTAATGCATTGCACTTCCGACTGGGTCAGAACGTTCTCTTGATTGATCTCCATTAAACGCTTGCGAAAACTTTGCGTCCTCTCGGCAAGATCTTGGGCAACACCCCTCGAGTTTTCCCTGCGAGCCTGCAGCGTTTTCATTATTTTAATAATAGAAGAGGAGCATTCATTGCAGTCCTCGAAATTCAGCTCGATTGGAATTAGCTTGGGGCCGAAAGCATGCGGCGCAGATTTTATTCTTGTACTCACGGGGGTGTGAGCGATCACTTTCGATGACTTCTGAACCTTGCGATATGGGGTGAACCTCGATTCGGAGCCCTTTGCGATCTTGACGTCTTGAGACATTTCAGCAAACTTCATGACTTGCAGATTCTCTTCGTAGTCATCAGCAGATGGGTTTACGCACACAACCATTTGAACGCGGCCTTCGCCCTCGAAGTAATTTTTGAAAAGAAGAGTGAGACGAGAGTCTCGATATGGAACCAGGCGGTTGGCACTGTTGAGCTGGTTGTCGCGTAAAATTTCCATGCAGGTGCGAAGCGACATCAGAGAGTTGTTGATGCTGCTCGCCTCTTTTAAACGCATCCCCGTGTTTTGGGTGCGACTACAACGTTCAGAGCCGGCCAAGTCGACGAGGCTCAATTGACCAACTTTCAGTAAGTTTCCTTCGGGTATCATGGGCTCACCGTGATTGTTGAAGGCCTCTTGCTCCAGCTGAACGAGTCGGATGTTAAAAATAGAATGACTCCTGCTGGACTCGGCGTTTAAAATCGTGTGACCCATGCGCTTACGCCTTTGCCCCGCGTTGAATAACTCGTAGGTTTCCAACGAGGATTTAACTTCAACTTCTGTGACATTATTGACGTACATGTTCTTCTGAGAGTCTTCGCGTAGGATCTTACTCTGCAAACTCTTTCCCCCGTTCTCGTCAAGCAAATCGAACACAGTGTTATTGTAAATCTCGATGTAGGAAATAAACACCGAGTACAAGTTGGTTTCCTTTACCCCGGAGATCTTTGTGCCATCGTTGCTGTACAGTTTTGGTTCGCTTATGGTCTTCTTCAAGGGCCTCGGTGTTTTGCTGCTACTTAATTTAAATTCTGATGCTCGATCCATTTCAGCGTCTCTCTCGGTTTGCACTTCAAACCCATTCATTCTATCAGATTTAATAATGAATTTCTTTGCTTGTAACTCTGCGATGGTGTTGAATAAAGAGTCGATGCATCTGGGTAGGATACCTGGGTTGTTCTGCTCCCCAGTTAGAGTGTAAGTCTTCCCTGAGCCGGTGACTCCGTAGGTGAAGAGCAATCCGTTCTTACCTTTCGTTAGGTCTTCCAGGAGAGGGTAAGCAACGTGATCGAAGAGTTCTTTTTGAGTCGAGGAGCCTGTAAAGATGTGCCTGTAGACGTACTCGATGTCCTTGCGGAGGATTTTACTGTCCGCGGGTGAAGTCAGACATAGTACAGTGGGTGACACCAAACGAACGCAGGATTCTTCGTAGTCATCCTTCAGGGGCTTCAGTCTGCAGTAGACGTGAACGGGATCGCACTCCTTTTCTGATTCTGAACTCGAGGAGAGTGTTCTCTTCTCGCGCTTTGGTGTTTTCCGCGGAAATTTGTTCATTTTCGTTGTGTGAAATTAACGTCTTCACTTTTCCGGTTGTTTTGTAACTGACAAACTGTCAACGAATTTGAATTCAAATTCTACTCTGTTCAAAGACTAAATAAGTCAGATAGGACATTGGCGCTAGTGTCGCATGATCGTTTTCCAAAGATGTTCACTAAGATGTCTATTTTAAATGAATAGTGTTAATAAATAATTTCTGGACAATTTTTAAATTGATTTGATACATTGTTTTCGTATTTATTAATTTACATTGCTATGAAAAATATCCGGAATCGTTCAGAAAATTTTGACTTGTTATGAACCATTCGACTCGATCCCATTTTAACATTAAATGTACGAATTTGAGCCTTTTTCTCGAGTTGAAAGCAGTTTATGGGTCAGTTTGAAACATTTTTGCTGTTTATTCAAGTTAGGGGTCGCGAAAATGTAATATCTTGAAGTTTTCAGTACGTTAAATGTCAGGTGTCAACTGTCAACTATACTGCCAGAAAAGTGCTTACTGGAAAAGTGGATAACGGTACGTTAATAACTGAATGGTTTCAAAATCCAAGTAATTATTTTCAAACGTTTAACGTTCATGAACGTCAAACCCCACCATCGATCAGCCGAGTTTGGTTGTCACGTGGTGCTGGATGAAGTAAAAGTTGAATGAGAGCGAAGTCATTCTCATACAAGTTAAAGCGAGACAAAAAGTGTGAAAAGAGTAAATAGAGCGAACGGAGTTGAATGAACGAACGCAGCCAGTAAATACGTTTCAATCTTTAAAGCACTTGGTATTTGGTGTAGGCAGTGTTGCCAATTCTTGTTTCTCTCTAGGTATTCGTTGAAAACCACCTAAATTACTACTAAATACCCTTATTTTTCTCTTCAAAAACTACTTTAAAAATCGAACTCAATTTTAATACATGCACAAGCTCCTAAGTTGGTAACACTGGCTAACATTAATGACTAGTGTTGCCAGAGGTAGTCATCACCAGATCTAGTGATTCTTTTTTGTTGTGTTATTACCTGTTGATTAATCTATTAAATTGTGCTATAAATCGATTGTCGTTTGTTTTAAATATTTTTTAAATTTTATTATTTCTGAATTTTTATTAATTTGTTTTCTTCGTCTTGTCACCATTATTTTCAAATTGTCTTTTTTAAATTTATTAATCTATTAAATTGTGTTGTAAACTCAATTGTCTTTTGTTTTCGTTATTTATTTTAGTTTGATTATTTTAAAATATTTACTATTTTGTTTTCTTTCGTAATTTTTTTTTGATCGTCATTTGTTTGTCTTGCTTTCTTTGTTATGATCGTCATTTGTTTTTCTTGTTTTCTTTGTTACGATCGTCATTTGTTTCTCTTGCTTTCTTTGTTAAGGTCGTCATTTGTTTTTCTTGTTTTCTTTGTTATGATCGTCATTTGTTTTTCTTACTTTCTTTGAGAATTTTATAGAAGCAAAAACAAAACAAATGAATCATTTGTCACTTTTTTTTCAAATTGTTTTTTTTTTAAGTTTGTTAATCTATTAAATTGTTTTGTAAAATCGATTGTCTTTTGTTTTTATTATATTTTAAATAAATTTTTTTTAAATTTAGTTTTCTTTATTTTGTGACCATTTTTTTCAAATTGTGTGTTTTTTTACTATGTATTAAATTGTGCTGTAAACTCAATTGTCTTTTGTTTTCAATATTTTTTTAATTTGATTATTTTTGAGTTTTTATTATTTTGTTTTCTTATTAATCTACTAATAAATTGTGCTGTGAAATCGATTGATTGTCTTTTGTTTTTATTTTTTTAATTCCGATTACTTTTGAATTTTTGTTACTTTGTTTCCATTGATTTGTCACCGTTCTTTTCAATTTGTTTCTTTTTCAATTTGTGTTGTAAACTTAATTGTCTTTTGTTTTCATTATTTGTTTTAAATTTGATTATTTTTGAACGTTTACTATTTTGTTTTCTTTTGTCATTTTTTTCAAATTGTTTTTTTTTTTAATTTACGAAACTATTAAACTATATAAAATTGATTATCTTTTGTTTTTATTATTATTTTTTGATTGATTGTTTTTCAATTTATATTAAATTGTTTTCTTTGTTTTTTCACCATTCTTTTCATTTTTTTTTAAATTAAATTGTGTAATAAAATCGTTTGTTTTTTGTTTTTATTATTATTTTTTAATTGATTGTTTTTCAGTTTTTATTAAATTGTTTTCTTTTAAATTGTTTTTTTCTTTTTTAATTTATTAAACTATTAAATTATGCTGTAAACCGAATAGTGTTTTGTTTTCAATATTTTTTTAAATTTGATTATTCTTTAATTGTTATTATTTTGTTTTCAATTAAAAAAAAATGTATAAAACTTAAATTGTGTTATAAAATCGATCGTCTTTTGTTTTTATTATTGCTTTGTAATTGATTGTTTTTCAATTTTTATGATTTTGTTTCCTTTATTTTGTTACCATTTCTTTTAAGTTGTTTTTTACTTTTTAATTTTTAAATTACGTTGTAAACTCAATAGTCTTTTGTCTACCCATTAAATTGCGCTGTAAGATCAACTGTCTTTTGTTTTTATTATTTTTTAAAAATTTAATTATTTTTCAAATTTATTATCAATTGCGCCCTAAATTTATTTAATATAAATATTTAATATAAGAACAAAAATTTAAATTTAAACTGGTGCTTTTCGGTTAGTAACCCTGTTGTTTTGTTTTTGTTTCTTTAAAATTCCCAAAGAAAGTAAGAAAACCGAATGACGATTATAACAAAGAAAGTAAGAAAAACAAATGACGATCATAACAATGAAAGCAAGACAAACAAATGACGATCATAACAAAGAAAGTAAGAAAAACAAATGACGATCATAACAATGAAAGTAAGAAAAACAAATGACGATCATAACAAAGAAAAAGAAAAACAAAAGACGCTCATAATAAAGAAAGTAAGAAAAACAAATGACGATCATAACAAAGAAAAAGAAAAAGAAATGACGATCATAATAAAGAAAGTAAGAAAAACAAATGACGATTATAACAAAGAAAGTAAGAAAAACAAATGACGATCATAACAATGAAAGCAAGAAAAAAAAAATGACGATCGTAACAAAGAAAAAGAAAAACAAATGACGATCATAATAAAGAAAGTAAGAAAAACAAATGACGATTACAACGAAGAAAAAGAAATTACGATCAACAAAAAAAAATGAGAAAAACAAATGACGATCATAACAAAAAAAGTAAGAAAAACAAATAACGATCATAATTTTTAAATTACGGTGTAAACACAGTAGTCTTTTGTTTTCTTTGCTTTGTCATCACTGTTTTCAAATGATTTAAAAAAATCCTTTAAATTGCGCTGTAAGATCAACTGTCTTTTGTTTTTATTATTTTTTTAAAATTTAATTGTTTTCCAAATTTATTATCAATTGCGCCGTAAATTTAAATTTGTACCTAAATATTTAATACAAGCACAAAAATTTAAACTGGTGCTTTTCGGTTGGTAACCGTGGTGACTTCTTGTTATCTAATCTGGTGACTCTGATTTTGATTGTCTGGCAACACTGCCAATGACTCTTCGAAACAGAAAGTGATTTAAAACATTCGTCATCTAACGCCACGGTTTCAACGCTGAAATGCAATGAAGTGATTTAAAAGAGTCAAATTCGTTTCAAAATGCTACTACATCGCGAAAAAATGACTTATTCACGATTCACGAATGACAGAACTGTCAAAATCAACGCCCGGAAACTAGCTTTAAGTGGAGTTCGCTTGTCCATGCCAGTTAAGAGTTGTCACTTGTTTAACAATTCATGTCAATTACAAATCACATATTCTTCATGTTTATATAATTTATTGAATTTCCAACTGATTTGCAAATCAACTATGTATAGAAAAAGCACATCAAATCAATTCAGACATTTCCGTATTTTACAAAAATTTTGAATGAAGTGCAGTACTCAAACACATTACTAGAGGGTGCAGTACAAAATATAGGCGGGATCCCAGTGAATTTAAAATTAACTTGCGTTTGAAACGTTGAGGACTTTATAAATTATATAAACAATGTCAATAATATAATATACTTATCTTATTTGCTTCTATTTATAAAAAAGACCGATTTAGTTTTGATATAATTTTGTTGCGTTATAGGCAACCCATTTGACACTTGTCCATTTTCTTGACTAGTTTCCAGGCTGAGATGAATGGTGTCTGAGTCAACTTGTTGCTTCCCATTCGTATACAGTCTTGAGCTGTCATAACCTGTTGCTTTCGATGCGAATTAAATTCGCCAGTTTTCGATTTAGAACCTGGACGATAAATATTCACGCTTTGATTTAAATTTCGGTAAGTTTAAATCGACACACATACGCCCCCGCACGAACGTGATTAGTCAGTCTCATCTTAATCCAGATAAGATTTGTCAAATGATGTTGATGTCCAAAATCAAATTCCAATTGTAAAACTCTGTCGTAGGGGCCGATTTTATTCATAAAAGGAAAAAAAAATGGATAAGCTGCGAAGGTTTCTCAATGGGGACGATTCGACGCCCGATGAGGAGAGCGGAATAATGTCACAAGTAAATATTATATTTTTTTGTTGTGATTGTGGATTTGGTGTGTTTGTGTTGGTTTCTAGTTTAGCGACGCCACGACGCTTAGCTGGTCGACCAGGATAAAAGGATTTTTAATATGTTTTATTGTCGGGATACTTCTGTCATTCCTGGGATCGTTTGCCTTATTTTTAAACAAGGGCCTCACGGTGTTTGCTATTTTTTACACAATCGGAAATATTCTGTCTTTATCGAGTACTTGCTTCCTAATGGGGCCTTGTAATCAACTGAAAAGGATGTTTGCTGAAACGAGGGCGATAGCCACAGTCATTGTCATAGTCAGTTTTACGTTGACCTTATTAGCCGCGTTATGGGTAAGTCGCTGTTGTAATTTTATTGAAGGTGTCTTTACTTGATTTGTTTCAGTTACACAATCCCGTTCTGGCCCTTATATTTATAATTATTCAATCGCTGGCTATGACGTGGTACTCCCTATCCTACATCCCTTATGCGAGGGACGCAGTTAAGAAGACACTTTCTTCTTGTGTGGTTTAAAAAGCGTGCCAAAATCCTAAGAATTACTTTACCATATTATTAATTGTATTTATATATTAAATTTTGCAATAAATTGTTAATATTTATACACATCATTTTACTTCTACTGCTCCACATCACCTGCATTTACGAATTTTAGGGAATTTTTAATATCAAAGTTGGTAGGCACTCTAAAATTAATGAAAATTAACAATCGCTTATTCGAGCAAAACGTTTTTGTCGCACAAATCTTAAATCTGCTCGTATTTACTCTACGTAAATCATAAAACAGGGCGACCACTGGGCAACGAAAAAAAAAGACATCGCATTACCCGTGCACGAACAAAAACAATTGAAATCGTATACACACACAGAGCGCCCATTAGTAATGAGCGTCGAGCGTGGGTTGCTGCGGTTGCTTATTTTCGCGTTTAATTATAACGGTCCGGCGCGTGTTTTGTGCAAAAATCATTATCCCTTCTGTTAATTAACGGAAAGTGCGTGCGATGGTCGTTATGCGACCCACGCGCGCCAATTAATTCCTGAAATTTCGCAGCCATATTAATTTCGGTGAAAAACACAGGTGCGCGTAAATCTGTAAGTGTGTTTTAAATTATTGAAATAAATAATTCCCTACAAGTTTCATTTAAAATTTGTAATTTGCCGCATAAAAATTTTAGGAGGTGACGTCATAATTCCTCCTGTAGTTCACCTGCTTGTCGATAGAGGCGCTGTTGTGGACGAAAACTAAAATGACGGTCCACTTTGAAAATTTCAAGTAATCCTGTTTATTTATTTATTTATTTAAATTAGTTTGTGAGATTTATCGATTTCAAGTGCGGTTGCTGACATTAACTAGGAGGTACGAAGCAAAGAATTTAGAAAAGCATTCGAAATTAGCAGAACTCGGAAAGGATTACCTACTGTTAAAGTTTACCTTGGAAGGAACGTGTTGCTAATGGGTAAGTTTCTTGTTAGCTTTTAAACATTTGTTGCCTTGTGTAAATGTAAATTCATCTAAAAGATTTGTTTTGGTTAAAAATTTGGTTATGACGTCATAGCTCCTGTCGTAGTCAGGGTTGCCAAATGGGGGCGAATATATTTCAGACAAACTTGGTGCTCAAAAATCTTATTTCGCCTAATTTGGATTACGCCGTTCACAAGAACAATCAATAAAATTCTATCTCTAGTCATCCACGGAAACGAAAGTAAGTACACTACTGACCAAAAATTTAAAATCACACCTTTCAGTTTGTTATTTGAGTTTGAGTTGGCAGTGCTGAATTTTATTTTTAAATGGTACAACAATAAATTTAATTTTTCAAAAATTTTTAAAGAAAACAAAAGACTATTGAGTTTACACCATAATTTAATGCTTTAATAAATTTTAAAAAAAGTAAAAAACAACTTAAAAGAAATGGTAACAAAATCATAAAAATTGAAAAACAATCAATTACAAAGTATTATCGTTGCCAGGAAAGATGAGCTTTGCGTCATGAAATTTACGTGTCCGACGTTAGTCAACACGCCGAAGTCAAATCAACACTTGCATTCTTACGAAATGTATTTCCGGTTTATGACAATTAAAAAAGTAAACGTCAGATCAATTAAGATTAAGGTTATGTACGCAAGTACGTTCCACAAGCTCTAGCATGGCTGGCTACCGTGTTGTACGTCAACACTTTTCTGGGGGTTACTGAGTTTTATTAAACGTCCTAATTGTCTTTAAAAAGACGCTTAGAGATTAATAAACATACGAAATAAAAAATAAAAATTCCAAACACAACTAGAAATTAGCACAGTGACACTTAAAACTTGCGACAGAAAACTAATGTAAACAAAGTGCACCGTGAGTCAAATCAACAACATCGTAATGGAACAAAACTGTCTAAGAAAGATGTACATATGACTAGCTCTCTCTATGATATAAGTTCTGCTCTTTTTACTTTCTAGTGGATAGGTCTTGAACTTAGAAGACGTATAATGTATATTTCTATCTTTGTTTTACATATGTGACATAGAAGACGGTGAATATCAAATATTGGTCTGTGATATTGTCGGTAACCAATGACGCAGGGCTCATCTTTCCTGGCGACGATAATAATAATAAAAGCAAAAGACAATCGATTTTATAACACAATTTAAGTTTTATAGATTTTTTTTTAAATTGAAAACAAAATAATAAAGATTAAAGAATAATCAAATTTTAAGAAATATTGAAAACAAAACACTATTGAGTTTACAGCGTAATTTAATAGTTTAATAAATTAAAATAGAAGAAAACAATTATTTAAAAGAAATCGTCACAAAACTAAGAAAATAACTTAATAAAAAAAAGTAAGAAAAACAAATGACGATCATAACAAAGAAAACAAGAAAAACAAATGACGACCTTAACAAAGACAGCAAGACAAACAAATGACGATCGTAACAAAGAAAGCAAGAAAAACAAATGACGACCATAACAAAGAAAGCAAGACAAACAAATGACGATAATAAAAAAGCAAGTAAGAAAAACAAATGACGATCATAACAATGCCAGCAAGAAAAACAAATGACGATCATAACAAAGAAAAAGAAATGACGATCAACAAAAAAAAAATGAGAAAAACAAATGACGATTATAATAAAGAAAGTAAGAAAAACAAATGACGATCGTAATAAAAAATTAAAACTCAAAAAAAAAAAAATTAATGACCGAAACGGTGTTTCAAATCCAAAATTTAATTTTTGAAAAATCGTAAACAATTAAAAATGAAAAAAAATTTCTGTCAATTGAGAAAAACATTCGAAATAGAAAAAAACTAAGATTTTTTGACGATCGAGAGGAAATACAATCGAAATAGAAAAAAGATAAAAATTCCCGGTGGAAGTAAGAAAAACAAATGACGATCATAATATTGAAAGCAAGAAAAACAAATGACGATCATAATAAAAAAGTAAAAAAAACAAATGACGATCATAACAAAGAAAAAGAAAAATAAATGACGATCAACAAAAAAAATGAGAATAGCAAATGACGATCATAACAAAGAAAGTAAAAAAAAAAACAAATGACGATCGTAATAAAAAATTAAAACAAAAAAAAATTAATGACGGAAACGGTGTTTCAAATTTAATATTTAATTTTCGTAAACAATTAAAAATGAAAAAAATTTCTGTCGATTGAGAAAAACATTCGAAATAGAAAAAAAAAACTAAGATTTTTGACGATCGAGAAGAAATACAATCGAAAAATAGAAAAAAGATAAAAATTCCTGGTGGAAGTAAGGAAAACAAATGACGATCAAAATGAAAGAAGAATAAAACTCCAGACGAATTGTAGAAGTAAAAATTCTTTAAAAAATATTAATAAGCATTCAGGACACAAATTCGCAAAAAAAAGGAAAACAAATGACAATCATAATATTCGCGAAAGAACGAGGAACGTAGAAAATTTTTGATCATCTAAATTCTGATAACGGATAACAAATAAAAACAGTTTTGATTATTGGAGCAATATTATCGGCATAGTAGAAAAGAAAGAAAACGATTAACTTCAAAAGAAAGATAAATGACGATCGTAAATCATGCGAAAGAGAAAAGACGGAAAAACAAATGACGATCGTAATGTTTTTATTTTTCATTTGCTTTAACTTATATTTAAAATTTTGATTGCTTTTTGTTTTTCTTTTGTTTTTTTTTCTTTAATTTTTCGTTTCCATTCAATTTTTCATTTGCCTTTGTTCTTTAATTTTAATTGCCTTTCTCTTTCATTTAATATTTGCTCTCTATTATTCATTTCACTTTTTGCTTTTGCTTTTCTTGTTTTTCCTTTACTATTCGTTTTTCATTTCCCTTTGATTTCTTTCTCATTAAAAATTTTACACGTTTTTCACTTGTCTCGTTTCATTCATTACTTGCTTTCTGTATTGGTTTCTTGATTTCTTTTCTTTAATTTTGTTTCTCCTTTCAATTTGCATTCACTTTTAGTTACTTCATTTTCATTTTTGACTTTTGTTTTTCATTCTTTCGTTCTCATTTAGGGTTTTTGTTTTACATTTATTTTGTTTTTCCTAGCTTTTATTTGTCTGTCTTAACATACATAGGAAATTACTTTTTTTTTAAATTTATTATTAGAAAAAAGAATTGGCGGTTTTTGCGAACAAGTTGGCGATATTGCCTGTAAAAAGGTTGGCAACCCTGGTCGTAGTTAACTTGTTTGAAAATAGAGGCGCTCCACGACAAAGGTAAACTTGAATTTTATTTAAAGAAGCAATTTAAGCAGAATCGAACGCGTTTACAATTGAAATCATTTAATTAATAAATTTAATCAATGCCGTCGAGCTTGCGATACATTAACACGAACAAATGAAATCAGTGTCTACCACCGGCCACCGCGCGTCATTTACGGTTGATTTATCTTCACGTTCACGCTGAACTTTTTCTCAAGCGGATGCAGAAAATGAGTGAGTATTTACTAAACACTTATAGACAATTAAATATTCGAATCCTTTGAATAAACGCAGCATATAGAATTGTTTCACATTAAACGTTCAAATGTGGCGGCATGGCGTCAGTGTTCTTGTTGCACTTTGTTGCTAATACAAACGTTAAATTTCCAACGCTTTTTTAACTTTTTCTTTAATTATTTAATTTTATTTATCACTTCATTCATAGATGTGTTAAGTATGCAAGAATTGAATTTTGAAAATTTAATTATTCGGTAGTGACGTCATAGTACTTACCGTAGTTCGAGTGCGCGATAATAGAGGCGCTGTATAGTAAACGTCCACTTAAATTATTGAATGTTAAACGTGTTTTATTCGTTTAATTAACTTTAGTTTTGAGTTTTATTATCGTCGTTAACGTGTATAGAAAACTGCATTTGCGATACGTGGAGCAAGAGCCGCTGAAATCGGTAATTACAATTACTGCCGCCGCCGCCGTGGGTTGTGCTTTGTCGCCTGTTAAATATTTTGCATTGAATTTCTTAATAAGCGGTCGCAGAAAATGAGTAAGTACTGTTACTGAGTTTTTATAGTTCTCTAAATATTCAGAAATGTAAGCTACAAGGTCGTTTATTTGGCTCAAAAAGTTGTAATCTGCGGCGTTCAAATATGGTAGTGTGACGTCATTGCTCTTACTGAAGTTTGTCTGTTTGTCAATAGAGGCGCGCTTTTTAAATTTTTTCAAATTAAGTATTAGAATTAAAGAGAATTGCGTTTATTGTTTATTTTACGTGTGTGTCATGAAGTGAATTACCGAAATACTCCTTTTTTGATAGCTTCGTCACAGTGAATATTTTTTTTTATTTGTCACTTCTGATGAAGCTATCTAACAATAGCGAAACGTTGTGCGATGTTCATGAAAGGATTATTTCTATTTATTACAAACAAATCTGTGTATTTCAGTTTCATTTTTATTGCTTTGTTACGTTTTAAGACGTATTCAATATGAAAATATTTCTTTTTTATTTTTAAGACAGTAATTTGAAATTTTATGGGGCGGGACTTGAATAACTTTCCTTTAACATCACTCTCTTGTCTCTTTTATTCAACAAAAGATAAAAAGCAATATTTTACTCCAACTAAATATAAGTGTACGTAGTACAGATTTAATTTTGTTACGTATTTTTCACCAGGCCTTAGATTTGACGGCATAATCCGCGCAGAAGATATATTCAATTCCCAGAGTAATCGCAGGCGGCGTATACCAACGCCTTAATGCCTGTCAACTGTGACATGGATTGTTGGAGCGTTCGTACTTTTTATGTCGGTGCCTAACCTCGGAGATATGCCGTTTTTGTTTTATAATTTAAACGTCAAGTCGGAAGATTTATTCGCGTCGTATTTCGCTGTAATCTTTCCGTTTGCGCATTATTTACTTCCTAACGGTCCGACGTGTTCGCACGAATATGCGTCTTGTAGACGTAGAGGATCGTTGCTTCTGAAGAATGTCAGGTTTATAATGGAATGTTTTAAAAGTCGATGAACTATAGGTTTAATCCGAAATTGCTTTGCCCTAATTTGTTTCAGATAATTTGGTATTTTCGGTAATCTATCTGTCTATCTCTGTTGTATCTTACTTTGCTTTATACGCATCTGTTTAAGTAAGATTGGCTTCTTCGGGATGAATATCAGTTGAGTAACTTTTTACTGTTACTTTTATTGCCAGTTTGGCAGTAATTTATCATAATTTGCAATTACGATTGAATCAGAAATGTTCTCAAATTGAACAAGATGAGATCCAATAGATGGCGTAAGTCAAAACCTTTCTGTTTTTCTACTGATAGTGACAGCTAATCTGTTCTTGAACTTAACAGGGTTGCCAGATTTGAGGATTGATTGTTAGGGGATTTCTTTTTGGTTGGGTGATAAAATGGGGCAATTGTTTTTGCCAGGAACTGTACGTACAGATAGTCTTTTATAATAGAAAGCGAATAGAATTCTGAATTAAAAAAAGATTTAAAAACCACAGAGCAGATTATAAAATAAATTAAAATCTAATAGCATTTTCGATTTATTGCTCTAGAGCTAGTTCACTCTCAGGGTATTCTCAACTTGCTTTAATGTCATGCAATAATAGGAGATAGAGATACTTTTAGGATGAAGAATATAAATTACACATAAAAAATTCAGAAAACTTAAAAAAAATGGTGCAAGAACAATACAGCATCTGTACAGTAATTAATTTAGGGCAGTGGTTCCTAATCTATTTTTAAAGCAGGACTCCCTTTTGGCAAGAACGTCGTTTGGTGATTCTCCTCCCTCGTACCGTACTCAACTTCATTCATAATTAAACAGCGCGGCTAAATGATCGGAACATCAGTTACTAAGTATCTCAATTTGTTTCTTTGTTACTGACGCCATCTATCACCAAGCAAGTCAATTTCTTTCTTTGCTTTGCTTTTGCTGGCGCCATCTATGGTCAAGCAATGATATTTATTATTTGCGACATCTCTCATCGAGTGGCGCAATTCTGTTTCTCTTTGTTCTTGTTTCTAACTTTTCACCTTCTAGAAATTTCAAGTTAAGCTGCTTTGGAGATTTGGAGGATTGGCGATTAAAGAGGGGCACGAAGTATGTATGTTTGAGGTAAATTGTTGTTGTAAATTAACTTTGAAAATAACAACACGAACAGAAACAGCTGATTGAGTTAATGAAGAACGCGCATGCTAAGAAAAGTTGAAAACACTTGAACATGCTTTTTGGAGATTTAGCTAATGCCTCCAACGCCAGTAGGGGGAAGTGATCACGTGATCGACGAAAACCTATGACAGTAACTCCCAAATATGAAAATCTCCAAATCTGCAAAGCAGGAAAAGCAGATGTAGGAGTTTGAACGTTCTGTTCGGGGAAAACCCTAAAACAGCACAAGACATCTGACAATTCTGGCAACCCTGAAACTGAAATAATTTTGTTTTTTTTTAACCAGAATTTTTATGATGGGATATTTGCTAATAATAACTTTTCTACTCATTATTTACTTTTATTTTTCATTTGTTTTATTTTCTATTTTAAATCTTTAATTTGTTTTGTTTTTGTTTCTATAAAATTCCCAAAGAAAATAAGAAAAACAAATGACGATCGTAACAAAGAAAGCAAGAAAAAAATATGACCACCATAAGAACTTCTAAATTACTGTTTTAGTTGCAAATGACAATTTGAATTCTTACTAGGAACGTTATAAAATGAATTCATAATAAAAAATAATTAAAAATTAAATAATTTTTCATTTCAAAATGAACACAAAAAAAGAAAATTAAAGCTGCCATTTTTTAGATTTGGTTCATATTGTATCCATTTTCAGCCACACTTCCAAAAACAGCCCTATATCCAAGTGCATCAAATAAAATAAAAAAGTTTTTGATGTCTGTTGCCTATAATTTCTCATATTTAAAAAAAAAAGGGTAAAAAACAGTTTCTCGACAAATTGGCGAATGAGTCGCCACAATTAACCCATTCTTGGGTTAATTTGTGTTAATTGGATAGGCCCCCAGCCCAAACAGTAGTAGTCCAGGGCTCCTAAAGTTAACGGTTCGCCCCTGATTCCCTGGGCAACACGCTCGGCAACTTGGCTCGTGGCAACAAGTTCGCTAGTGTGTTGGCAGGCCAGTCAACATGTTCGAAGTATTGTAGACTTCAGGAGAAACAACCAAGAGCCTATACGAACACGTTGCCGAGTATGTTGCCCAACATGTTCCCTGACAGGAGCGGATTTAGGCGTTCCTTAGTGAGTCGCTTGTTTAATGGTGCTCCCACGCATGTGCGCTAACATTTACACAAAGTTATGTAAAGAAAGATATCTTAATTTTTTTCACATTTTCATATGGGCCAAAGTCCTAAAAATATCGCGTTAAATTTTCGTTGATCTGTGTTATCTCAGTAATCAGAAAGTCATATCCAAACTAACTGAATTTTTGAAGAATTTTTTAAGAAAAAAAATTATTTTACGAAAGTAGTTCAATGAAATCTATATATATTTATGCCATTGTAATCAGCTCACTGCGGCGCATCCAAATATCTAAAAATATATAGGGTGTTCCATTAAAAAAAAATTGATTTCCACGAACCGACATTTTTCTAATCACTCTGTATAATTGAAAATAATTTTACAATATGCTGCGTATTGTCTAGTATAAATTTCTTTATCGATTTTTTTCTTAATTTTTATACTATAGGCCTCACAGAAGAAATACGCATCGTTGGGCCACCCTGTACAAACGTTCGCGCATGCTGAACTGACCCGCTTTGACAAATTGCATATGAAGTCAAACATTTGCACATGCTTATGCGTATGCGCTCCTACACTTGTGAGTTTGCGAATTTGCGCACATGTTTAGGAGCGGTATAAAGCATAGGCGCCTTGATGATTTTGTTATTAATTTAGGAAAAAAAAGACAAAGGACAATTTTCATTGCAAATTTTATTCTCTTATCGATTGGTGGAACAATGTACAGGGTGTTCCATTTGAGAAAGTGTTTCTTCGACCTTATCGAATAAAGTCGATGTTTTTATTTGATTTTATTTTTGCAAGTACTACTAGTTTGTTAATTTAACCGAATTTGTAGCTCTTATAACATCAAAGTTAGTAATAGCACCGATTTAAGTTTGAACAGGCTGTATAGTTATTGTGGTTTTTGCTATCGTGAAGCCTTATACCTACCCCACATAAGCATAAAGAATCGCGTTACACTTTTCTGCATTTTTCAACAATTCCAGTTCGCTTCAGCATAACTTTGACGTCGGAACGAGCCGGTTTTACGTTTCTTTCACATAAATCATATGAAGTCGCAATTTCACTTATTAAAATGCATAAGCGGAAAACAGAAAAACTAACAGCGCTCTCCCGTTTCGTTATTTTAATAAAGAGAAACTTACTTAATTGCGACCCATTCCACCGCATTTTATATTCCGCGGAATGGTTTGGCTTACGCGAGGGAGATAATTCACGGTTTCTCGTGCATTATTTACGTTCTCTCAGCGATCCGGAGCGTCGCCGAGACGCTCGATCGATAACGTTCAATTTCGTCAATGTGAGAGAGAGCCGGGATTCCGACGGAAAAATTATCAATAAATAACGCTCATCCACGTCGGGGTGTATGAAACGACGAGGAAGGTGCTAAGGAATAGTGGGGCACGATGAATGGAGTTCGGAGCGAATCCTAGCATTAGCATCCCAGACTCCTACGATGTGCCTGCGACGCATATCTCCAACGCAGCTCCAGTCTCTGCTCATCCTTTGTTGAGTGATGTCCGTTCGGCTCTCATTTATATAGACGACCGCGCGACGTCGTGCAACATATTGTTCTTAAAAAAAAAAAAAAAATTGACCCACCATCATTCAATCCAACGGCGATGCATCAAATATCTAAACCAAGGTCAGTTTGATGAGAGCACTTGTCACAAGAGTTTTTTGGTCACACATTTTTCGCCGTTGTTTTTCAGCTGCATTCGAAACGTACTCGAGCATTTCGGCTTCAAATAGCGATTCCGAGGTATTTTCCACAAATATGTAAGTAGACAGCTGTTTACTCGCGCAAACTGACAAAAACACTTTTATCCCGATTCTGAAAATACATTACTTCGGTTCGCGCGGTCGAGAAAAAAAAACGGGCTTGTTTTGCTTGCTTGTTCGCTGAATGATGTATGGAGTCTCTTTGCTAAATTAAAATGAAATTCTGTTTTATAGAAATGCCGTTTTTAAAAAAATTTTGAACGAAAATATTCTCTACGAATCGAGAAATAAGTTCGTTTACAATTTTGGGTGAATTTGCTGTAAGAAATGCATTTTCTATTTTGAAAAGTTGTATTGTAGAAATCCAGTCTTTTTTCTTCTGGTTTTGAACAACTTCATACTTTGACATTTCTAAAAAAAAAAAACGAAAGAGGCAAAAACTAGGTATTAAGAAAAGAATCAAACTAGAGTTGATACATTTAAAAGCCCTGAGCCTAGAGTTATGTCCTGAAATTATTGAAAGCTCAATCGACGCATTTTTTTTTAAATAAATTATTTCGTTCACGCTCAAAAAATTCTTTTTTTTATAATTTTAGTATACAGGGTAAGTTACTAAGCGATAGCTCATCTATGGAATGACAGAATCTGATATATCGGGTGTTCAATTTGAACCATTGCTAACTTTTTGTTTTTAAAATAGAAATATTAACAAAGATTTTCATGTTTGTTCTGAATTTTTTATCAAAGGAACAAATGCACTGCTAGTTGTTAAAATGCAGAACGAAACAATTTAAAAAAAACAAAGGGCAATCAACGCCTGAAAAATTCAAAAAACCACAATTTGCATTCTTCGAAAAGTAAGAAAAAAATATTTTTGGCACATTTAAAGCTCTTTTGAAGGTTATCTGAAATTTAAAAGCCCGATTGGCTTTTGTTTGTGAAAAAGAAAAATCATCCACTGTTGATTAATATTTGGAAAACAAGAGACGATCAACGCTTGCGGATTTCAAAGAACGATTGCTTCGAAAAGTAAAAAAAAATATTTTAGGAAAATTTGAAGGGTTTTTGAAGATTGCCTGAAATTCAGAATGACCGATTGGCGTTTGTTTACGAGAAAAACAAATAAAAAAAAACCAATCGATCCTTTATTTGGAAATTAGAGAACTAAACAAAAGACAATCGACCTTCGAAGAACTCCATGAACGTCCGACATCGTTACGAAGTCGTTTTGTTTGTCATTTTCCGCTTATCTCCTGTCTTTTGTTTTGTCCTGAAACTTATCACAAAATTTTTAAAATATTTTAAAAGCAATTGAGAAAATTCGTAAAAATGACAGAAAGATCGAAGAACGCGATTGGTTTTTGAAAAACAAAAGACGATCATCGCTTGAAAAACTGCAAGAATGTCTGACGTTACGATGTCGTTTTGTTTGTCATTTTTCTTTTATTTCCTATCTTTTGTTTTGTCTTGAATCTTATGATTAAGAACATTTTGAAAATACTTTAAATGCGATCGAGAAAATTCTTAAAAATGACAGAATGATCGAAGAACGCGATTGGTTTTTGAAAAACAAAAGACGAACGTCGCTTGAAAAACTGCAAGAATGTCTGACATCGTTACGATGTCGTTTTGTTTGTCATTTTCTTTTTATTTCCTGTCTTTTGTTTTGTCTTGATTATGATTAAGAAAATTTTGAAAATATTTTAACTGCGATCGAGAAAATTCTTAAAAATGACATGACCGAATGAAATGATCGAAGAACGCGATTGGTTTTTGAAAAACAAAAGACGATCATCGCTTGAAAAACTGCAAGAATGTCTGACGTTACGATGTCGTTTTGTTTGTCATTTTCCTTTTATTTCGTCTTGAATCTTATGATTAAGAAAATTTTGAAAATATTTTAAATGCGATCGAGAAAATTCTTAAAAATGACAAAATGATCGAAGAACGCGATTGGTTTTTGAAAAACAAAAGACGAACATCGCTTGAAAAACTGCAAGAATGTCTGACATCGTTACGATGTCGTTTTGTTTGTCATTTTCCTTTTATTTCCTGTCTTTTGTTTTGTCTTGATTACGATTAAGAAAATTTTGAAAATATTTTAACTGAGATCGAGAAAATTCTTAAAAATGACAAGATCGAATGAAATGATCGAAGAACGCGATTGCTTGAAAAACTCCGACATCGTAACGATGTCGGACATTCTTGGAGTTTTTCAAGAGCTGATTGTCTTTTGTTTTTCAAAAATCGATCGCGTTCTTCCGTTTTTAACTTTCCTTTATTCTTCTGTCTTTTGTTTCGTCTTGAATTTTATGATTAAGAAAATTTTGAAAATATTTTAAATGCAATCGAGAAAATTCTTAAAAATGATAGAATGATCGAAGAACGCGATCGGTTTTTGAAAAACAAAAGACGATCATCGCTTGAAAAACTGCAAGAATGTCTGACATCGTTACGATGTCGTTTTGTTTGTCATTTTCCTTTTATTTCCTGTCTTTTGTTTTGTGTTGATTAGGATTAAGAAAATTTTTAAAATATTTTAAAAGCAATCGAGAAAATTCGTAAAAATGACAGAAAGATTGAAGAACGCGATTGGTTTTTGAAAAACAAAAGACGATCATCGCTTGAAAAACTGTAAGAATGTCTGACGTTACGATGTCGTTTTGTTTGTCATTTTCCTTTTATTTCCTGTCTTTTGTTTTGTCTTGAATCTTGTGATTAAAAAAATTTTGAAAATATTTTAACTGCGATCGAGAAAATTTTTAAAAATGACATGATCGAATGAAATGATCGAAGAACGCGATCGCTTGAAAAACTCCGACATCGTTACGATGTCGGACATTCTTGGAGATTTTCAAGAGCTGATCGTCTTTTGTTTTTCAAAAACCGATCGCGTTCTTCCGTTTTTAACTTTCCTTGAATCTTCTGTCTTTTGTTTTGTCTTGAATCTTATGATTAACAATTTTTTTCAATATTTTAAATGCGCAATCGAGAAAATTCTTCTAAAGGATAGGACGCGATCGATTTTTGAAAAACAAAAGACGATCAAACGTTTGAAAAACTCCAAGAATGTCTGACATCATTGCGATGTCGTTTTGTTTTTCTCTTTCCTTTTATCTCCTGCCTCTTCTTTTTTGTCTTGAATTTTGTGTTTAACAAAATTTTTAAAATGTTTTAAATGCGATCGAGAGCATTCTTAAAAAAGAATGATCGAAGAACGCGACCGGTTGCTGATAAACAAAAGACGATCGACTCTTGAGAAATACGAAATGATCGCTTGCATGTTTTTGAAAATAAGAAAGAAATTTATCGAAAATCGAATGAAGTTTTTTGAGATTTATTTAAAAAATTGTCAGACTGATATGTTCTCGTTTTTCAGAAATTAAATTTTAACTTTTAGCAAGATTTGTTTTTCACTTTTTAATGCGTCGTAAAGACGCATTGAGTGTAATATTGTAATATTTTTTTCAGGAATATTATAGATCAAAGCGATTATTATATTTTCGTTCTGAACTTCACTAATAAAAAAGTCAAGGTACATTTATACTTATTTACTTGTTTAGTCCATAATTGCTTATTAACACTTTTCTACTAAAATATTTTTATGAAAATAAACTGTAAAAATAATTATATCTATACCTACTCGTTAGCAATAAATAATTCCAAGTATTCTAATTCAGAAAATGAACTCAGGTCTCGTAATTTCGAAGCAAATATTAACTTGCTAGTTGACCTTTTATATGCTTTGGTATTTCAGTAATTTTATGTTTGATAAAAGCCGGAGTGCAATTAATGTCGGTTGTAGGATGGTATTCTCCGTTGTACTCTTGCTTTTGATCAGTTAATTTGATTGTGCAAGCAGGTCAATCATCATCTACAGAAAATAAAACAATCCTCCGTTTTAATTAAGAAAAGGAACGTCGTAAAGCGCAATCATTACTAAAAAAAGGAAGAAAAACTGTCAGGACCTGGCGGAAATTAAATAAGAAAATTTCTATGTCATGCATTTCGATGCCCGACGAAAACGAGGGCGCAGAGATAAAGCGAAAACCGACTCGTCTTGGTCGTTTTTGTTTATCGTTTGTCGGGAATATTAAAGAAAAATACTTCACAATGCACTCTGAACTTCTCTAATGAAAAGTCAAGAACGTACGTTTACTCTATTTGTTTGCTTTGTCTATAATTACCAGACTTCGGACATTTCGGAGCGTTGCCATGATTACGCAATACATATTTCAATGTCTGATAATAAAAAATATAAGAGTTCAATTTAATTAGGCGCAATGAAATTTTCAAACTCTTGTTTGCAGTTGTTCCAATTAAAACTTTCGGAGATAAAATTTAAAATCCTCGTTAAGGAGGAGGCTTAATTTTGGAACTTTTTTTTTTAAACATGCCGAAAGACGCGTGAGTTAACTTGATAACTGAAAATCGGTGGAACGGGCGAAGTTGGAAAATATGAGGAAAATTAACAAATTTATTCACGAATATGTAGCTTAGGGAGAGAGATTTATCGGCGAAAGCCGCAGCAAATAAAGGGGAGACAGAATGCGGGCTGTGCTAAAGGTTACGATCGTGATGAACAAGGATTTATTTGCATTCGCGTTTTAGTAGTCACATTAGCCACATAAATTGAAACTTTTGTGTTAAACTGTACAGAACGGTGTCATTTGATTTAATTTCACCGCACTTCATGTTACTCTTACATGAAGAACTTCTCTAGTGTGTAATATTTAAAACTAAAGACTGCATAAAAATTGGTAGTTAATTTTTATACATAGAAAAACTCCGGCATTGTCTTTATCCCACTTCTGAAACACTGTCCCCTTCGATTTTTCGCGCGGATAAAAACTCTGTGCTAAAAAACTTTTAACGCAATAAAGCCAAGCTTGAGTGACTTTCATTAATCGGCTTTAGTCTTCTAAACGAGAAGACTTACTCAGTCATTAATTCCGCTTTTTGTTTGGTTCTTTAATGTACTACAATATTGTTACGTATAATGAAAAAGTTGAGTAATTGGGTCGCGTCTTTTTAGAGAAATCAATCACCGTTAATCATGGTTAAACAAGTTAACAAGTTATTAATTATACCTCCTGGAGTAGTTAACCAACCAGTTACTATTAAATTCTGAAAGTATTAAATGTAATAAATTCGAGTTCGAGTGTGGGCCCTTTTAAAATTCCCGAATTGTTCAATAACAATTTGCCCTTAATCTATTCCGACGTCGAGCGCCCTTAAACTATCCTAAAATCAGGAGGCGTCCCGGGAACGCTTTATTAGTCGTACGCAGTGAGCGAGGTGAATCCTTAATGTCTGACAGGTACAATATTGATCTGGGGCAACCGAGACTCTGTGTGGTGGAATTACGCTTCGAAAGGCCCATGTTGTTTTTGGCTGCTTTCATTTTTTTACGCCTTAAATGTCGTTAAATGCTTTTAGTGGTGTAAAGTAATGCATATACCCTGCGATCGTAAAAAAAGATTAGGTTGGCAAGGATACTACTTCAAGGTTGGCTGCACTGACACCAAGATGTTGGATAATAAAAAAAAAATGCTTTAAATATCGTTAAATGTTTTAAGTATTGCATATAACATGCGATCGAATAAAAAATGTTTGGATTGTCAATGATACAATTCATGGTTGGTGGCAATGACATCTAATTTTTTTTGTTACAGAACAAAAATTAGGTTATGTTTTTATTTTGTATGCTTTATATGATCGTATAAACATTATTAGTTGGGCAAGTATTTTGCTTCTTGGGTGGTAGCACCGACGTCAGAATGAGTTGTTACAATGTGTGTTGCCAACCTCCCATAATAATTTTTCCCTCTAGGCACTGAGAAAATTCCTTTTCCATACAAACATTCTATCTACAACTTAAAATCAAATTTTATTATCAATTTTGTTACAACAAAAGTTACAATTATTTAAATGATTTATGAACATTTAAATCTTCTTTATTTATTTAAAATCTGATGCAATCAGTCTCCTTGCTTTTTAAACTCTTTTTCGTAACACATGGAGCTTAGGGTGTCACTTTTTATTCTGGTTTGTTTCTGTGTCCACTGTTGCCTACTACTAAGTGACTTCAAAACCCCCCAAAAAATCCTAAAATAGATTTGAACACCCCCTAAAAATCCCGACGCACAATTATACTTTAAAGAGGTACATTTTGGAATGAATTTTATTTAAGGAAACGTCATTGTCGTAACTAAATAATCATAGAATTAGAATAAGTAAAAATTCGTCAAGAATTTAAAACGCTCAGTTTGCTGCTTATTTTGATTTTCTCTCTAGAAAAACCCAACCCTACCCAAATATCTCCCTAATAAAAAATCCCTAAATTTAGGTAGAAAAATATCGGATTGGTAACACTGTCTATCTCCGTCAGTCCGTCGCCATTGACATCGGTTTGACACTGACAGCCGTCACTTTACAGGCGTTATTTGACATTTCAAATTCAAAATAAAACGCTAATTTTTATTCACATAACCTATAATCTTATCGCTGTTAGTTACGTCAAATAAATCAACAAAACATTAACTGGTTGCAGTGTTGCAAATAGCCGAATAATTATTAATTGTATTGTCAACATAAACAGTTATTCTTGACCACTTTGTAGAAAAAAATCGCAATAGGAACAATAAGGAGAAATACTTTTTGAATTTGTTTTTATTAATTCTTTAACTGAGGATGATTACTATAATTTTCCAAAATAATATCCGAAAGAATCAGTAAAAAATCCATTTTTTATAGTATTTTGACTTTCGCCCTTAAGATTCCCACAGAACGGGAAATTTCCCTCCAGTTGGCAACACTGGTTGTTACAGAAGAAAAGTTAGGTTACGTTAAAGTGCAACAGTGACAAATAATTTCATTACAATATAAAAAGCAAGTAATTTTAATAATGTTGACCATTATTGACGTCGTTGTTGAACCACACTGGTTTTTGTTCTATAAATAATGACGTTTAGACGTCAGTGCTGCTAATGCGTGGCTTACTCTGAATTATTTTCAGTTTAAATTTTTGTTTGTTAAATAATTTATTACAGATAGCACTGACCTTGATTTTACAGAAGACATGCCCTTATAAGGAACATACAATTTTTTTTTCTCTCAATTTTTAATTCTTTCTATTTCTGTGTGCATCCATTTTTAAAAGTGTATTATTTTCCTTATTTTCTAAATATTTTGGAGTGAAACATCAATAGTAACATTTAATGCTCAATGTTCTAATATTTTTTTAGTATAGGAATCAATCATTTATACAGGGTGATTCTGAACGAACTTAAAAAATGACGATAAATTCTTAAATGGACAAACGGAAAGAAAAGTAATCGATCGTCTTTTGTCACAAAAACAAGCATTTCATTTCTTAAAATAAAAGCAATGTTCGTCGCGAAAAGTGAACAAAAAAAAACAAGTTTTTTTCAATATTGTCTTAATAGGTATAGGAATCAATATACAGTGTGATTCTAAACAGTCTTAAAAATTGACGATCAATTTTTTAATTAAAAGACGGAGAGAAACGTACTCTGCGATCGGTCATTGTTTTTTTTTTCTAAAAAATTGTTTGTAAATGCATTGTTTTTTTTGTTTTCTTTTCAATTTTGTATTTTTAGTTCTGGTTTTTAATTAATTTTCGGTTTTATTTTTTTTTCCCTAAATTTTCGCGAACGAAATCTTGTATTGTTTTTTTTTCTGGTAATTTATAACTTTTTAATGAATTTTAAACAAGTTTTTTTCAATATTGTCTTAATAGGTATAGAAATTAATATACAGTGTGATTCTGAACAATCTTAAAAACTGACGATCAGTTTTTTAATTGAAAGACGAAGAGAAACGTACTCTGCGATCGATCATTGTTTTTTTTTCTAAAAAATTGTTTGTAAATGCATTGTTTTTGTTTTGTTTTCTTTTTAATTTTGTGTTTTTAGTTCAGCTTTTTAATTAATTTTCGGTTTTCTTTTTTTTTTCTTAAATTTTCGCGAGAGAAATCTTGTATTGTTTTTTCTCTGGTACTTTTTAATGAATTTTCAGTTTTCTTCTTTTTAAATTTTCACATAAGAAATCTAATTTCTCGCTTATTTTTTATGTTTTTACTTCAGTTTGGGATTCTGTTGTTTTGTGGTACATAATTCTGAATTTTTAAGTTCAACTTTTAAATTAATTTTCAGTTTTCATTTCTTTTTGGAAATTTACGAGAAAATAATCTTGTTATTTTTTTAGTAATTTTGAATTTCTTAATTCAACTTTTTAATGAACTTTCAGTTCTCTTCTTTTTAAATCTTGTTTCTCGAATATTTTTTTAATGGTTTTATTTTAATTTAGGGAAAATTGGAAGTCATTTTTTTTTATTGTATTTATTTTTTAAAATTTTTATCCTGGTTTTTTTTTACTTCATACTTTCTATTTCCCTTTTTATTAAATTATTATCTATTAAATTAATTAATAATTAATTTTCAGTTTTTTTTCGTCCTAAATTTCCGTTGTTTTCGGTTTCGTAGTAATTTTGAATTTTTTAGTGCAACTTTTTAATTTTTTAAATTTACTTTTTACAGTTTGGACACAGAAGTGTCACTGACGTCATAAAAAATAACAATGCAATATTGCACTAATGTAGTAGTAGTAAAATTATTGACAATATCTTTGCTATCAGGACAATTCTACTGGTAATATAATTGAGTCGAGTTTTTCTGATCATTTTGCAGTGCAATTAAATCTCGGTTTTGAAACATACCCAAAATCAGACATAAACAAAAAACTTTACAGGAAATTTAATACTAAGAACAAAAGTAAATTTGACAGTTTATTGCGACAAGTCGACTGGGGTGCTGTCTACAGTGCCTCCACTACTGAAAATCAGTATAGTTCATTCTTAAAAATAATACGTTTAAATTTTGATTTTGCATTTCCATTAAAGAAAGAAAAAACTCTATGGAGTCTACTAATAGTAAAGAAGAACAATTTTCCATTAATAAGTCTTCCTTTCTCTGTCCAGTAACTGAAGCTGAAATATTCAGTATAATCATTGAAATATCCACAAAAAACTCAGCAGGCATTGATGAAATTCCATGTTCACTGTTAAGGGAAGTAGCTGATGTATTAACCCCTCTTCTTATATATTTTCTAAATGAGAGTTTTAGATCAGGATATTTTCCCTCTGAACTTAAGACTGCATGAGTGATTCCTATCTTTAAAAAAGTTGATAGTGGTGAGGTCTCTAATTATAGAACAATATCAATTCTTCCAGCTTTTTCAAAAATCTATGAGAAATGTATGTACAATAGATTGTTAAAATAGTTCCTTAAATATAATTTTTTCTCTGAGAGTCAATTTAGGTTTTTACCAGGCAAACCAACTGCTGATGCGATTTTCAATTTTCTCGATCAGAAAGAACCTACAAGAGGGATTTTCTTTCATAACAGTAAAGAGTTTGACAACACTTGCCATTGTAGACTGCTCCAAAAGTTATATGGCTATGGAATTCGTGGATTAGCTCGATTAGTCGATCTCAAATTGTTTATGTTTAATCTACTACATCCTCCGTCTGTCCTATAAAAAATGGTGTTCCATAGGGCTCTATTCTAGGACACCTATTATATGTAATATTTGTAGCTGAACTTCCATCCTACGTTTCAAATGGAACTCTTTGTCAATACGCGGATTGTTCATCAATTGTTGTTAGCTCCAAATCAATGCAATCACTAATAAAAGAAATAGACACTAGTGTCGATGACATCGTAAAATATAGCACTGAAAACGATTTAATTATCAACGAAACCAAAACTAACTTTATTCATTTTAAAACTTTTAAAAACAATGACTGTAGTATGCTAATTCGCCTTATGGGTAAATCCGTGCATCAAGTTGCCTGTTCCAATAATATTTCCACGTTTAAAGTCCGTTTAAAATCATGGCTAGTAGGTAAGAGTTTTTATTCTATGGCAAAATACTTCGATTTATAAATGGAACTTTCATTTAAACGTTATGTAAACTTATGTTTGTATTATGTCCATATTTTCTGTTATCTGTTTACCTTGATATGTACCATATCATGTAATATGATTTCAAGGTGTAAATATATGTTATTATTATTAAAATTAATTAAAATTGTGTAACTCGCAATATAGAAAGTGTTAGGAAAGAGTTTATACATGTATTTCGGCCTTATTGGGCCTCATCAGAACTCTGTACCTTAAAAAAATTTGGTTTATTGAAAAATTTAGAAAAACTTACCCCTTTTTTTTGAATTTCTAAAATCCCATTATTATTATTATTATCAAATCAAGTTTTCTTGCCAGATGAAAATTATGAAAATTAATTAAGGTACAGAGTTCTGAGGAGGCCTAATAAGGCCGAAATACATGTATAAACTCTTTCCTAACACTTTCTATATTGCCAATTACACAATTTTAATTAATTTTCATTATTATTATCGTTATTATTATATAATATAAGCATTAAACTTAATATGAGCATTAAATCAACAACACAGATCATTATAAATTAGTTTCTAGTTTTCTTTTTTAATTTTCGTGAAACTTCGAAAGAAATCTTGTTTGTCGCTTGTTTTTTATGTTTTTATTTCAATTTAGGATTTTTTGTTCAACTTTTTAAATTTTGCTTAATTTTCAAATTTTTATCCTGGCTCTTCTACGTTGTGCTTCCTATTTCCCTTTTTGTCGAAATTTTTAGAATTTTGTTCCTTTTTGCAATATTTTCTCGATAGTTTAATTTTCCCACTAACGTTAGTTTTTTTTTAACTTTACTTTATGATTAATCAATGATATTTTATTATTATTATTTATGGCCAGTAATTTACTTCATTTTTTTGTAATATTGAAGGTTGAAACATTTTAATTTAATCTCTCACAGAGATGTATATATATATTTCTGACTTAAGAATTTGATGTTATAGTGTAAACCAGAATAAAGTATTTTATACAGTGTGTTCTCAGATTTTCTTAACTTATGGAAGTTTTTTTAATTTTAGTTTCAGCAAAACTTTTCTACAAAATTAATTTTTTCGAGAAAATAAAAATACAAAAGACTTCCATGTGTTAAGTAAATCTGAACACACACTGTATAACAAGTTCAATTTAAAAGTTCATTAGTAATGGCACTTGCATTTTTCATAACAGTGCGTAGCAGGTCTGGAATTAGATCAACACGAAATTTTATTTTGCCTTATGTAACATTAGATTATACACAATGGCCCGTATTCTCGGCCTATGATTAAGTTAATAACGTGTTGGTTTTCCATGTCAACGCTCGCCCTTTCGCTCTCTTATCCATTAAATTGACATAAAATTACATCCTTTTTTTGTTTTGCTTTTTTAATCAGGACTTTAGTTAAATACGACTTTAAATCATGAGGTCAGAATACGGCCTATAACTGTCTGACAGCTGTCATCCTTTAAACGTCAATTGGTTTAGGAAGTCATTCCTTTTTCGCTCTTTTTTCTTTCATCATGTAATTATAATTTTACAGATTTTTTTCAATACTTTCTTTCAAATTCCAAATTCCTCGTTTTAGTAACAACCCTTCGTGTAATGATGGACTTAGCCCCGCAGTTTTTTTGAATCGTCTCGTGCTAGCAGCTAAATTGAATTTTAAATTCCGCTTAGAACGCGCAAGTAAATTCTCAAGCAGACTTACCGAAAATAACCTTTTTAAACGCGTTCTCCGAAACATTTGCGAAATTCCCACGCGCCTCTTATTTCAAGCCGCTATCCCCTAAATGAGTGCCCAATTCGAAAAAGTTGCAATGTATTGTTAAGGATGGGCATTCTAAACGCCACTCATCTGCTTTAAACAATGGCAAGTCAAACGTCTTTGGCACAAGACAATGATGGGTACCAACAATCACAATGCGTTTTCGTTCATACTTCGTTTAACAGCTTGAATGGACAATGTACCGTAAATTTAATTCATTTGGCTGAAGTAACCGGCCCACAAAACATCGATTATCCATCAACGGCATCGCAAACCCAAGGCAAACAGATTTTAGACAAGTAAATGACATACTTGAATACTGTATATATGACCCCGTGTGTGAAATCCTAATTTTGGGCGTATCATTTTGGTTCTAATTCTTTGCGTTGGTTATTTTTTGCTGTTGCTTTTCTGTTCGATCAAAAAAAAAGAAGAAAATCCAATGGGTTTTAGCAAGAAATCGTTCAGAATTAACTCCGCGAAAAAGTTTTAATATCTGAATTATCTCTGTTTTCTCGTTTCCATGATTTTATTTATGTCGTTGTCGACAGCATGTAGCCGAAACAGTTTTTCAACGTTCGTAGAAATCTAATTTAAAAATGTTTATGAACATATTTTATTTACATAACATTGTTTAATAAACAATGCATATATGCCTGAAATGTATCTGTTTGAAAACCGATGTGCGAAATATATTCGCGACCGGAATTATCGCAGTGACAATTGGATTATCGGAATAAATAAATATTAATTTTTATTTATACTTTGTGACGATAAAATAAACTTGATTTATGCGTTCGCTTCCTGTGGCCTATTTACCACGGGTTTATTTTTAAATCAGAAGTCCTTTGTAACCGTTTTATATTCAATTTAGATTTGTGTTCATTAAGATTGGGTATTTTAAAAACCTATAATTAATCAAGGAAAATAAAATTATTGGACGAACTATATCGAAGATGAAAAATTGTTAATTAGTAAAGGAACTTCAAACTTGTATCTACAAGTTGATCGAGGTACTAGGGATCTTGCCTTCACAATTTCGAACGAGGTCGAAGACACTCGGCAGTGACAAAGTTATTAACTTTAATTGGACAGAAATTTGTGCGATTTTAAGAAACTTTATTTCACTTACCAAGAGTATCTGTAAAAGTTATAAAAGTCGAAGGAAAAATTAATAATGATTTCGAGTCGTTCCGATTGACTGTGACTTAAAATTAAATTCAAATTAAAATGTCTCAACCCGCAATATTATATTTAACTAGATACGTGCATATTTCGACTGCTACGTTGTCGTCCTCAGTAGGTACACAAGGGAACACCTCATGGAATCTTTGGCTGCTCTACCCGGAGATTCTACTTCTAGTAGAGATTTGGTGAGGAGAATATCCTCAGAAATCTTTGGTTAAGCGATGTCCACGCATTTAAGGAGACCCTGTATATTTTGAGACGATAAAATTTAAAAAAGAAATATTCCCCTTATGGGCGTGTTCGTGTATGATTTTATTCAACACAATTTGAACTCTTGTGTGTGCTCTCGACAATGACTGCGCAGAAGGATTGTGTGTGTGTGTCTGACAATGACTGCACATAAGGATTGTGTGTGTGTGTGTGTGTGACAATGACTGCACATAAGGATTGTGTGTGTGTGTGCCGACAATGATTGCACATAAGGTTTTGGATTGCTCTTGACAATGTCTGCACGAGAGGCTTGGTGTGTGTTGTAGTGTTGTAGAGAATTTTTGGCCATTTGAGAGATCTTCGTCGTGGTAACCTCGATCGCCCCCAAACACCCCAGCGTAGACTTGAAATGATCGATCGACGAAAATATCGCGTGATCGATGACCTTTGCGTTTATTGGATGGAGCTGCCTTAATTTGCGATTTCTCCGCGTCAAGTGACATGTTTCCGTTTCCATTTTTTGAGAAGCGTGTCATAATTCGTTTATTGATGGTGCTAGTGTATCGTGTGTTACAATTTGTTGGAGTTTTTGCTAGAAATTCATCTACGACTTTGTCAGAATCTTAAAAAAATCTATATTTTGAAACGATAAAAATTTGAGAAAGAAATGTTTCCCTTGTGGACGTGTTCGTATATAATTTTATTCAACACAACTTGAACTCTTGTATGTGCTTTCGACAATGACTGCGCAGAAGGATTGTGTGCGTTTCTGACAATGACTGCACATAAGATTTTTGGGTTGTTCCTAACAATGTCTGCACGGGAGGCTCGGTGAGTGTTGTGACGTTCTGGCAAGTGGTGGACAATTTTTAGCCATTTGCGAGATCTTCGTCGTGGTAACCTCGATCGTCCCCAAACACCCCAGTGTAGGCTTGAAATTATCAAATCAATCGACAGAAATATCGCGTGATCGATGACCTTTTCGTTTATTGGATGGAGCCGACTTGATTTGCGATTTCTCCGCGTCAAGTGACGTCTTTCCGTTTCCATTTTTTGGAAACGCGTAATAATTCGTTCATCGGCGGTGGTGTTATGTCGTATTTTACAATTTGTGGGAGTTTTTGCTAGAAATTCATCCACGACTTTGCCCGGAATCTTAAAAAAGTATTTGAGAGATCTTCGTCGTGGTGTCGTGGTAACCTCGATCGCCCCCAAACACCCCAGCGTAGGCTTGAAATTTTCTTTGCGTTTATTGGACGGAGTTGACTTAATTTGCGATTCCTCCGCGTCAAGTGACGTCTTTCAATTTTTTTTTTGTTTTTGATTTTTCCATTGCTTTTCTTTGTGCTCTTCTAAGTCGAGTTTGTTTTTATTTGTGGATTGTTTTTATTTGTCGAAGTTATTGAGGTTATAATTCTGACGTCATTATTTTGACTTTTAATACTCGACAGTCTTTTGTTTTCTTTTCAATTCTGCAACTACGGATCGCATTTAACTTTTGTCATTTTAGAATACCACTTGTTTAACGATTGTCTATTTATTGAGGTTATGATTCGATGTTACTGTCATATCTACTCATTGTTTTATTTAACAATTGTCAATTTATTGTGGTTAAGATCGATGTCATTGTCACAGGGTTGCCAACGTGGGCGATTTATTGCCGTTTGGGCAATTGTCTTCCATATAAAATATACGCATTGGGCGATTTTATTCTGAAATGTTGGCGAAAATACGTTTGACAAAGTTGGCAACTCTGTTGTCATACCGACTCCTTGTTTTCATTTATTTCTTTTAATTTGTCACTTGCCTTTCGTAATTTACTTTCTCTCTATCGTCCCTCTCGTTCCGATTTCTTTTTTTTATTTTCGTTGGCTATTCATTTTTTAATAGTCAACAGTCTTTTGTTTTTTCAACTTTGTCATGTTAGAATACCGTTCATTTGTCTATCTCACATAACCTCAATCTCGTCTATTTTTTTTTTATTTCCGACATTGTCTCAATCGTCTTTTGTTTTAACTTCGTCAGTAAGTTTTTTATTTTTTTTTCTTGTTTTTCATTTTTCTATTGCTTTTCTTTCTGCTCTTCCAAGTCGATTTTTTTTACACTTTGTCGATTGTTTTTATTTGTCGAAGTTAGTGAGGTTTCAATTTTTTTTTGTTTTTGATTTTTCCCTTGCTTTTCTTTGTGCTCTTCTAAGTCGAGTTTGTTTTCACTAGTCGATTGTTTTTATTTGCGAGAGTATTGAGGTTATAATTCTGACGTCATTATTTTGTCTTTTAATAATCAACAGACTTTTGTTTTCTTTTCAATTTTGCAGCTACGGATTGCACTTTTGTCATTTTAGAATACCGCTTATTTTACGATTGTCTTTTTATTGAGGTTATGATTCGAGGCCATCGTCGTTTATTTAACGATTGTCAATTTATCGAGGTTATGATTCGTTGTCGTTGTTATACCAACTCCTTGCTTTCATTTATTGCTTTTAATTTGGTTTTTTTGTCACTTTATTATCATTTATTATTTGCCACTTGCCTTTTGTAATTTGTTTTCTTTCTATTGTCGCTTTCGTTCCGATTTCTGTTTTCATTTCCGTTTTTTTTTCAATTTTGTCATTTGTCCATCTCATATAACCTCAATCTCGTCTACTTTTTTTATTTCCGTCATTTTCTCAATCGTCTTTTGTTTCAAATTCGCCAGTAGATAGTGTATTAATTCGTTTCGATTTTTTTTTGTTCTTTATTTTCCATTGCTTTCCGTTCTGCTTATTTAACGTTTGTCTATTTATTGAGGTTATGATTCGATGTCATTGTCATATCTACTCATTGTTTTCATTTATTTCCTTCAATTTCGTTTCTTTTTAGTTTATTGTTTGCCACTTGCGTTTCTTAATTTATTTTCTTTCTGTTGTCCATCTCGTTAAGATTTCCTTTTTCATTTTCGTTTGCTATTCATTTTCTTTTGTTTTGTCTTTTAATGGTCAGCAGCGTTTTGTTTGTTTTTTCTTTTTTAATTGTAATTATGGATTGCGTTTCACTTTTGTTATTCTAGAATACCGTTCATTTGTCAATTGTTTTGGCGCTTCGCATGAGAACTCGAACGTAATTCGTAATTGGCTGACGCGTTACTTGTGAACAAATAATTACGATCTCTCCTCCCCTTTGACTCTTTTGTTTTCGAAACTAGAAAAAAATTTGAAGATTATTTGACTATCATTTGAAATCGAGGTTGCTTTTTTTCCAAAATACAAACGAACCTTAGTTTCTTATTAATTGAACACGCTGTATATGAATGGATTTGTTTTTAATTCCAAACCAAATCGCAGCTAAAAAATTAAAGTTTATTATAATTATTTTTAAATTAATTGTTCTTTGTCTTATTTTTTTTTATTATAATAAATTCGTTCATTGGTGGTGATGCTGTATCGTGTGTTGTTCGGATTTTTGCTAGAAATTCATCTAGGACTTTGTCGGAATCTTTTAAAATGCCCCCAGACGAATTTTGGATATTTCTTTTATTCTATCAAGCTTGGAATGTGATAAAATTAAGGTAACAAGCGTTAACGGTTGATAATTAAATTCGAATTTCTTCTTGGTATTCCATCCGTGAAAAATCCTCTTCCGCCTTTGGTTAATTATTCAACCCTTGAATAGCAGTTTCGAGGATCGGCCAATAGGTGGCGCTGTTACAATTTCGCCTATTTCGCTCCAGTCGACGTTTGAATCTGACAGCTCTTCGACAGCTGTGACACTTCGAAGGCCGTGAGTTTATACCGTTGTAAATTTTATTTTATCGCATGATATGAGCATTTTACCAAAGAGCGAATTTCGACTTTTCTCTCGTTCGAAAGTTAAGTAATTTAACTTGAATATCAATCCGTTTGTTGTGTGTTTGATAGTTTATTTTAGTCAAAGTGCGTTGTCGCATATTTTACTTAATGTTACGTTTATATAACCTCGCTGTGTTTTGATTCATTATCATTAAATCATTTATTAACTAATTTAGTCAATGGGTCAATGTCAGCATATGAGTGAGTAAGATTAAAATCTGGTGGTTTGCGAATGACTTTTTCTAGAATTGAGACGGTTTGGGAACGCCGTCGAGGTTATTACGAAATAATAGCTGGATTTATAGTTCACCCTGGCGTTCTTTTTATTAACATCTAAATTATCCACCTCCTTCTCAGTGTTGCTGGCCGAGGTGAAAGAAACTGACTTGTTACTAGGTCATAGTAAGCAACAGGGGTACTCATTGCTAATGTTCTATGGGAGCAGTGTTTAATGTTCTTATTCTTATAGGGATTTTTCGTAGTGGGAGAGAAGTAGCTTTGTTTCATTGGTCTAAATGTGTAATCGAATCACAGAAGACCAGAGTTGCATCTCATTCGTTAGGGGGCAGACTTTTTGTGTTTAATCCGGAGGTTATCTTAGGGCTGGCACTTTAGTGACTGTTTAATTTTAATCATTGGTTTATTCCCATAGAAACAATTGAGGATGCAATTCTATTTGCGGGCCAATCATGAACGAATCACTTTAATTCATCAAGGGGTAACCTAAATTTTGTTTATTTGTGACAATTATCATCGATGCTTCGTTACGTAAATGTCTATGTGACACTTTGCCCGAATTTGTTTACATGTATGACATTGCCTGCCGTTGTCAATATGACGTTTATTAATGTCTGTCATTTTAATGTTTCTAACATCTCTTATTTTGACGTTTGTTATTGTCTGACCTGTCATCGTGACGTGCTTCGTTGGTCGCTAAGCAACCTGCGAGCCCTCTGTTCTATTTTCAAGTTTTTCATCGTTCTATAACTCGTCTGTTTGTTAAAACATAGCGTTAAATGCAATATGTAACATTTCTGTCTCACTTTTATTAATATGTACCATTTCTGCCTCACTTTTATTAATATGTACCATTAGCATTTGCAGTTTGTTTTCTTTTTAAAAAAGAACCAGACGGCATTCAATCAACGCAACAAAATTGCAGATGCACATTTGCGAGCTCTGTTTAAAGTCAACAACAAACAGAATTTAAAACTCAGGAGCGCTCATAAATTACACGCCGCATACCACCTTGCTATAGTCGAACGTCATCCTCGCTTCAACTAAAAAAAAAAAAAGTATATCAACAAGGCGAGCGTGTCACCTCTCGTTTCCCTTACATCAAAGGGCTACTGAATTATAAAAGCTAAGCTCAACTTATTAAATTCACCATCTAATAATGCACGGAGTGATGCAGATCGCTGCAAAGAATTTAAGACGAGCGACTGAAACTGAAAACTCTCGGCGATCTTTGATCCACCTTTATTACCGCCGAACTATGAATATTGCATTTGTTTTTGAAGTTTGCACGAGGCAAGTTTCAAAAGAAAACCGCAGCGGATACGTCGGTCGGCGGGATCTCTTAAAAGCTTTCGACCCGGGGCGCCCTGCTTTTTTCCTCCCAAAAAAAAAAAACCCGTCCCGAGCACGACGTTTTACGAGTTCGTTTGCCCGAATAATGTCATTAAGCTCCGGTTACATTCGTCCAATTAGCACTTTTGTTTATTCGGTCGGGGCTAATGAAATAAAGAAACGTCACTGTGAACTAAATTCGAGGACGTGGAAATTATTTGCTGTGTCCCTGTTTTGTTTGTATTTTTTTTTGTTTACCGCTAAGCGTACGATGTAGTATAGTGACTCAAGCAAGTGCATATTATGTCATAGGAGTTCATTCTTGCAGAAAACATTTTTGTGTGCATTTCTTTGTATTTTTATGATACCATCTTGAAAGAGGATGCAAATTTTGCCAACTTTTACTTATTGATAGATAGTATTTAATTTATTTTTAGTTTTGTAAAATGCGGAGAATTGAAATCTAATTAATTGTAATTCTTAAAATACAGGATGTTCCATATAAAAATTCAAAGAAGACGAAGAAAACTTTGATTAGGTACATGGGAAGAACATCTGTTAAAATATTTCAACTCTATACATATTTACTACGGTGCCAGCGATGCCTAGAGACACCTTTATATGTATTTCATAACTACCAAATTGTAATTTCTTTCAATTATGACGTAATGTGTTCGAAATTTACGAATGTTTTTCGTTATAGCAGCTGTCAACTTTGATAACGCATCATAGGGATTTCATTTATAGTTTTATGATCGTTACGGCGTTTGGAACTTCACTTGACCTTTAAACGAAATTAATTTGATCAGCTGAAATACGAGCTCCAAAATATTTGCAAAATTATTGAGAAATGCATGCGAATCACCCGAAGTTAATTATTTAGTATAAATTGTATAAATGGCCTCAATTTGAACACCTGTTTTGATAAGTAGAGGTGCTCTGACATCGCTTCGGTGCCGGCAAACGAACGCGAGGAGTCAGTGTGCCAGTGAGATAGGTAATAACTTAGGCCCAATATGCGGGCCATCATTTCAATTAATACGTTTTGTTGACGCTTCTAGTTTTCACATCCGCATACGATCCTCTGAGTTTCCTTCCTTTATATCGTTCTCTCTCTCGCGTTGCGTGTACTCGAATCCTCTGATCTCAGCGCATGGCCCGGGTTCGTCCGAATACCTGTCTTGCCTTCTATCGTGTCGATCGATTTTAACGCAAAGAAAAATTGAGAACATCAAAATCATCAGGATCTGATCATCGAGTTTTTAAACAAAAGACGATCATGACAAACGTGAACATTTGAGGAACAATTGAATAAAAATCAAAAATATCGGAAACCGATCGAAATTTAAATATCGAATTTCAACAAAATGATAATAATGTCTGAATATTGAAAGAAATTTTTTAAAATCCAAAATTTTATCAAAATTTAAACAAAAGACGATCGATTTAACGCTGATACAAATTGATAACATCAAAATCGTTCAAGAAAGTTTGCGAAGAATCAGAATCTAATCATCGAGTTTCTAAACAAAAGAAGAACGAAACAAATGCAAACATTTGAGGAACGATTTAATAAAAATCGGAAATGTCGAAATCTGATCGAAGTGTAAGCAAAATACAATCGAATTTGAACAATTTTGACATGTTATCGAAATTTAAACAATCGACGATAGAATTTGACGCGGAGAAATTGAAAAAATTAAAAATAATTTTTTAATGAAAATAAAATAAAATTGAAACAAAACACAATCGAATTGAAACAGAAAAAATTGTGAATATCGAATGAAAAATTTAAAAATTCACAATTTTATCGTAACAAAAGACGATCGATTTTAACGCAACGAAATATTGAGAACATCGAAATCATTTAAGAAAGATTCGCTAGAGTCAGGATCTGATCATCGAGTTTTTAAACAAAAGACGATCGAGACAAACGCGAACATTTGCAGAACGATTGAGTAAAAATAAAAAATGTCGGAAACTGATCGAAATTAAAAAAAAAGACTATCGAATTTCTACAAAATAATAATAATGTCTGAATATCGAAAGAAAATTTTAAAAATCCGAAATTTTATCAACATTTCAACAAAAGACGATCGATTTTAACGCGGATAAAACTTGAGAAAATCAAAATCGTTTAAGAAACAAATGCGAACATTTGAGGGATGATTTAATAAGAATTAGAAATGTCAAAATCTAATCGAAATTTAAACAATCGACGATCGAATTTGGCGCGGAGGAATTGAAAAAATTTAAATCATTTTTTAATAAAATTAAAATAAAATTTAAGCAAAACAATCGAATTGAAACAAAAAAAAAATTGTGTATATCGAATCGAAAAATTTAAAAATTCACAATTTTAACGAAATTTAAGCAAAAGACGATCGAAACTATTGTGTAAAATTTGAGGAATAATTTAATAATAATCAGAAATGTCAAAATCTGATCGAAATTTAAATAAAATGCAATCAAATCTAATCCCCAAAGAAATTGCGAATATCGAACGAAAAATTTTTAAATTCACAATTTCATCCAAATTTAAACAAAAGACGATCGAATAAAACGCGGACAAAAATTCGAGAAAAGCAAAATTATTCGAGAAAAACCGAAAGAATCTGAATCTGAATGAATTTTAAACAAAATACAATCGACTTTAAACACAAGAAGTGATAATAATTTGTGAATATCGAATGAAAAATCGAGAAAATTGAAATCATTCAAGAAAGGTTCGAATTTTAAACAAAAGACGGTCGAAACTAATGCGTACCAATTTGAGATCAGATTTAGATCTTCGCGATTTTTTTTTTTGTAGATGAAGCAGCCGGTACATTCCGCTCTAGTAAATAAATCCACAAGAATTAACAAACAATTATTTGCAAATTTGTTACTAATAATTACGACGCGTAAACGAAACAACTCAAACTTCCGTTTTCGGCGTGTAATAAACCGAACTGAGATGCGAAGAAGAATTGAAAAAGAAATCTCCCAAAACTCTCTGAAATGTTTTTGGTTTACACGAATTTTTTGCCGCATTAAATTCTCGACCTAATTTTATTTCTTTTTAATTTTAGACAAATTATTTCTGCTCCTCTTTTGCGCTTACATTTTGATGAAATTTTGATATTGACAATTTTTTCACAGGAGTTGCAAACGCGTTTTGAATTTGTTAAACTTTTAATAATTATTCGTCACACACAAAACGAAATTATAATAATTAACAGAATACGAAGGCATTTACTGATTATAAGTTTTAAATTCTGGTTGACAAAAAATGTTTATGTGTGGAATAATCTGCTTTAGGTGATTTGAATGCATTTGTTGAATAAATACTTTATACTTCGTATATCACAGCGTCGGTCGTTGACCTAAAAACAGAGTTGACGTGAAATTCCAGTTAAAGCTCAAGTTCATGATCGTGCGTACCATAAAACTTTTATGAGGGCATGTATTTCGTTCAATCGCTCCTCTATTTTTTTAACCAGAGGCGCATCGTCACTTTAGGGCTAATTGATTGATTATTTCTCTAAAATTAAAGTAGAAAGAATTTTGAAAGATATTTCTCGGACATCGCTTTTCATCGTGGTTTTTCTTTGGCGTATCAATTGTTAGTCAACCTGTAAGTCCTACACAGGGTGTTATCCGTGAAGTTTCACTTATTAATATTGTAAATTGTTCATCGAATAAGACAATTAATTCTACAAATATCAATGGTCAGGAAATTTCAAAAATTTGTGTTCTACAAGAGAACATATCAGTGATTTTAAAATTTTCACCAACTCTTACCATGGAATTTGGACGGCATGTGCATCAAGGAGTACAATGACGTCCTTTTCACTTAAGCTAACACATGCAGTCTAGATTTCACGGCTAGAATTCAATTTCTTTAATCATTCTGTAGTTTGCTATAGTCAAAACTAAAAGAGAGATATATATTTACGAAAAGCGTACCTGCAGAGATAAAACACAGTTAGAAATAAATAAAATACATTAAAAAATCTTTAGTAAAAGTTGTTAAAATTAAATATAAAAGTAAAATCTAAATTTGACGGAACAATTAACAGTCACCCTGTATTTGTGACTTACATTTTATAATTGAATTTTTAATTATCTTTTTATTTGGACTCTTATTTATAATAAATGTAAAACAATCAACCAAAAATATATTAATTGAGGTATGCGTAATAAGTACAGTATGATTTTTACGAATTTTTAAATCGTATTTGCTGTAATGATCAACAGATATCAGCACTTAATATTTTGAAAAGAAAATAAATTTTGTTCACCGAAAGATTTTTATTAAAAATATAATCGTTTAAAATGTGAGGAAATGGGAAAACCCCAGTTGCTTTTTTTTACCAGCCGCGATTGGTTTGAAAAATGAAAAGAACGATGAGAAAGAAAGAAAACGAAGTAATAGAATTTAAAAAAATGATAATAAAGATAATAAAACAAAAGACAATTCATTTTACGGCTTAATTTCACACATCAAGGAACTATGAGAAAGCAAAAAAAAAGAAATTAAATACATAACAGATTTCTTTTTAAATACGAAATAATAATATTTTAAAAATAATTAAACAAAAACAAAATACAATCGATTTTACACTACAATAATAAACATTGAAATATATATGTATAATAAAAAGAAAAGATAAACGATTTTCCCTTTTAACGCATAATTTAACAGATTAATATTTTTTTTAATACGAAATAAAGAAATTCTAAAAATAATACCAACAAAAGTTATGAAGAAATAAAATTTTAAAAGATATGTCAAATAACATTTAAGAAGTAATAAAAACAAAACACAATCGGTTTTGCAACACAATTTAACAGATTTAATAAATGCAAAGAATGATTAAAAAAAAAAATAAAACAAAAGACAATCGATTTTACAGCACAATTTAAGAGGTTAATAAATTTTAAAATGACTGTCAATGACAGTCGTTTGACCATGAAGGTAACTTAAAAAAAATGACTGTCAATGACAATCGTTTGAGCATGAAGGTAACTAAAAAAAAAATTATTATGTTTAATTAACCACATTTTATAGTGTTTTTAGTCTCATTTCATTTGCCTTTTTGTTTTTTAAAATTAGTCTATAAATAAAGGAGTTATGGCTCGGGGCGTTTTTTTGTAGGACACCCGGTATAACAATCATAAATCGTAATAATATAAATTACAATATCTTATAAATTCTTGTATAACGGTGGTGCGTGGATTCGTGTAAAATATTTTCGTAAACGAAGTATAAATAAATAAATAAAACCGGTTTAGAAAAAGAAATATAAAAATAAAAAACTTTGTAGTAAAATGATTCGACGTTTATTTCTTTTATTAGTTACATTTGTTAAGTAAATATGAATATGTCATTTACTGCCGTTTAGAGGATCAATTGTCAACGTCATTCTGTAGAAATAAATAAAAATTCTGTAGAAATAAATAGAAATAAATCCTACCCTAAATTGAAGCTATTATTAGAAAAACTAAGAAAATGTACTCACACAAACATTATGATTACTTCGATTCCTTATAATGCGTCAAATGTATAATCCCAGATTGACAAATTCAACTCAAAATTGGCCGAATTTATAAGAAGATTCAATCAAATTTATTACAACTCTGTCATATTTGCTAATAGTTTCATGACTAATAAATTTGGTTATGTAAAGTTCGATAAAACTATAAAACACTACAAAGAATCTCCAAACTTATCATTGAGATCTCTAGTACCGTAGAACAGAATCATTTTTTAGAATAAACCAAAATCATAATGGTAATAATTCTACTCCGCTTCATTCATTACATTATAATGTTCGCAATACTAATAAGAAAACTACTGTACCTGAAAGAATTTTGCACCAGCAACATAATCCTGATATACGTAACTTCTACGACAATGATTTTGAACATGAAAAAGATTCTGCCACGCTAAGCCTTCTTCGTCACAATGTTCGAAGTATAAATAACAAATTTAATGAAATTGAACTGTTTCTACGAGAACAACAAAATCCTGAAATCTGTTGCTTTAGCGAGACGTGGCTTCCCAAAGAAACAATACTCAACACACGCCTATCAGGTTACATCTTAATTTCTTCCAGTTCTAGAGATTATACTCGTATCTGAGGAAGTATAAAATTTTGTCCAAATGTCAACATGGATTCACTAAAAGTCTGCTGTTTTTGAATCTTTGCATTTCATTACTACTTGCTTAGACAATGGCGAATCTCCTGTGGGAATTTACTTTGACCTTTCTAAGGCTTTCGATACTTTGGATCATTCCGTTCTGCTCTCTAAGTTATATAATATTGGAGTTCGAGGGGTAGCTTTGAATCTGTTCCGTTCTTACCTCTCAAAAAGATCTCAACAAGTCAGCATTAGACATATGAAAAAAGGCGTTATTAAAGAGGTGTTATCTGAACCTAAAAAATCAATATGGGTGTCCCCCAGGGTTCTATCCTAGGTCCCCTGTTGTTTATAGTTTTTGTTAATAATTTACAAAATCAGTTCCCTTCTATCTCTCTATGTCAATATGCTGATGATACCTCGTGTGTTGTAACTGCCAACAATCAGATTTCCTCCTCGAATCTTGCTTCATCCACAATATTAACAATGTCCAATTGGTGTGAACTTGAGCGTCTCAAACTAAACTCCAACAAAACCGTAGCGATAGAGTTCAAAAAAGACCAATTCTGTCAAATGTATATATTAAATTTAATGGGAAATCAGTTCCTGTTGTTGACAACGTTCAATTTCTGGGTTTGTACATTGATGCTTAAAGTTTGATAAGCATATACAGTATGTCAGCTCTAAACTTACCAAATTTTGCTACATTGTAAGAAACCTCAGGAATTGCGTTACAGTTGAAGTTTTGAAAACATATTACATGGCTTCTGTTCAATCTGTATTATCATATGGTTTAATATTTTGGGGCGGATCCACTAATATCCAACAAATATTTGTTTTACCTCATTAGGATTTTACTGAACAAAAAGTCTACTGAAAGTTGTAAACCTTTATTTAAATTTTTAAAAATTCTACCTTTACCATGTTTGTATATATACAACTTAGCTATCTTTGCCAGATCGAATATAAACCTTTTTCCTAAGAACAAAGATAAATACGGGGCATGTTTATCTATGTTTTTCTTAATTGGCCGTTGTTTTTATTTTTTCATTATTTTCGTTAATCGACTGCCTTTTGTTTTGTTTCTTACCAGTTGATCGTCATTTGTTTTTCTTAATTGTTCGTTATTTATTTATTTTCTTTTTCGTTAGCGTCGTTGGTCGATTGCCTTTTGTTTTTTCTTGTTAGTTGATTGTCATTTGTTTGCTCGTTTTTCTAAATTGGTCGCTATTTAGTAACTTATTTATTTTTTCAACAGTCTCGTTAAGTTATTCGTCTTTTTTATTCGTCGACTGTCTTTTTTCTACGGGTTGATTGTCATTTGTTTTTCTTAATTGGTCGTTGCCTTTATTTTTTCATTATTGCCTTTTGTTTTTTTCTTGTGAGTTGATCGTCATTCGTTTTTCTTAATTGGTGGCTACTTTTATTCTTTCATTAGTCTCGTTAATCGACTGTCTTTTGTTTTGTTTTTTCTTTGTGCCGTTAGTCGACTAATATTTGTTTTTGTCTTTTTTTTTTAGTGAGGTGATTATCATTTGTTTTTCTTAATTGTTGTTTATTATTCATTTATTGTTTATTATTCATTTATTTTCTTTTTCATTAGTGTCGTTAGTCGATTGCCTTTCGTTTCTTCTTGTGAATTGATTATTATTCCTTTTTCTAAATTGGTCGCTATTCTAAATTCGTCGTCTGTCTTTTTTTACGGGATGATTGTCATTTGTTTTTCTTAATTGGCCGTTATTTTTATTTTTTCATTAATCTCCTTAATCGACTGCCATTTTGTTTTGTTTTTTTTACGAGTTGATTGCCATTTGTTTTTCTTAATTGTTCGTTATTAATTTATTTTCCTTTTCATTAGTGTCGTTAGTCGATTGCCTTTTGTTTTTTCTTGTGAATTGATTGTCATTTGTTTGATCATTTTTCTAAATTGGTTGCTGTTTAGAAACTTATTTATTTTTTCAACAGTCTCGTTAAGTTATTCGTCGCTGTGTTTTTGTACGTGTTGATTGTCATTTGTTTTCTTAATTGTTTGTTATTAATTTATTTTCTTCTTCATTAGCGTCGTTAGTCGATTACCTTTTGTTCTTTCTTGTGATTGATTGTCATTTGTTTGATCGTTTTTCTAAATTGGTCGCTATTTAGTAACTTATTTATTTTTTCAACAGTCTCGTTAAGTTATTCGTCTTTTTTATTCGTCGGCTGTTTTTTTTTACGGATTGATTGTCATTTGTTTTTCTTAATTGGCCGTTGCTTTTATTTTTTCATTATTCTCATTAATCGACTGCCATTTTGTTTTGTTTTTTTACAAGTTGATTGTCATTTGCTTTTTTTAATTGTTCGTTATTCATTTATTTTCTTTTTCATTGGTGTCGTTAGTCGATTGCCTTTTGTTTTTTCTTGTCATTTGTTTCATCGTTTTTCTAAATTGGTCACAGTTTAGAAAATTTTTTCATTAAATCTACAGGGTGTTCTGAAATAAAAGCGAATATCCGGGTTATTTATTTTAAGATTTTTATCTATTTTTAATAAAAACCCAAATTAATTATAATAATAACAGTAATAATTGTCCAAATCTCCTCAGCAGTTATTTGTTATTTTGTGATGATGTTATGTTAGTGTATATTATTTATTTATAAGTTGAATGTAATCCACCATTTATTAAGTCAATTTATCCTCTGTGTCCCTCTAGGTTATCCTATTGGACAATAAAGATTATTATTATTATTAAATTATACTTAATATTGGTCGTCCACTCATATATAAATCTGCATCACTTTTTTGAATTTTTCTTCCTCATTAAATCTACAGAGTGCTTCATAACTGAATTCAAAACCTGAATTTGTCATAAAAAATACGATGTTTTCTGTAACGTAATATTTTTCGATTTTTATTTAGTTTTTAATAAAAATTCGAATGAAATTATATTTGGTGTCTGGCTTACATTTATAAAAATGATTGCTTCAGATTTGACAGCTGTCAATTTTGAGTATGACCAATTAAGCACTTGCTACATTCGACAGAAATAAGAACAATCGACGTTGAAAAAACGTATAAATGAATTATTCTTAGAATCTAAGATGCAGGTAGCTCCGAAATAAGTTGGTTACATTTGACAGCTGTCAGTTTGACCTATCACCAATTAAGCAATTGTAAGATCAAACAAACAAAAGCAAGGATAAATAACAAGTTAGAGATCGTTGTTAAAAAAAAACTTAGTGAGCAAATTGCGAATCGTAATATACAGGCTATCCCGAAATAAGGTGCAAAATACGAGACCAGGAAAAAAGAACGCTCAGGAGTTTCGCTTAACAAATGCCTCCCTGGCATCGAAAATAAATTGAAAATAAAATTGAATTCTGTAAATGATCTCAATTGAATCTACAGGCTGTCCCTAATATGAGTATAAATCGAAAGAAATTACAATGAAAATTAAAAAAAAAAAATAAGAAAGAAAATAGACCAATTTAACTAAAAGAAATGAAATGAAATCCACTTCTGCCGCAATTTTTTAAGAGTGTTTTAATAAAATTTCATAGAACCTGCACCTCAAGAAAGAATTTCTTCCATTGCTACAGGCTGTTCTGAATTAGAGAAGTGAAAATTAAGGAGGGGGTCCTTTACTTCACATTTTCTTCTTTATTAAAAAAGTAATTAATTAAAACTTTAATTAAAATCACATGTCTTCCGCATCGCATTTTGACATCTGTCATTTGGCTATTGCAATTTAATTATATTGTATACCATCAAGGCATTGTAACAATTTATCGATCCCTAAACATAATACAACCTTGTTTGAGCAAAATGTTTATTATAGGGCCCTAAAAGTCTACAATAATCTATCTGTTAATTTGAAAACTACCAAATCTATATCCAAATTTAAATCAGAATTAAGACAATTCCTGCTGGAACACTGCTTTTACGAATTTAAAGAGTCCTCTTTTCTATGACGATACCAATATCTCCTCTGAGATCTATCGTCGAAGTACATAATAATAATAATAATAATAATAGATACAAGGTGTTTCGTTAAAAAAAAAAAGTGCTGCATGCTGCCACCACTTTGTGGGGCGTGTTATAGTACTTCAAAAAGTTTCAGTTTTTCATCAAATATTCTTAAAAGTTTTTTTTTTTTGAATAATGACTGCCCAATAACATTTCTTGTCTAATGATTTCGTTATAATTTTATGACGGACAGCTTGAATATAGCTCAAATCTCGACGTTTCATTATCGTTTGAAGAAGCTATCAGTCAACTGATAGTGAAACGTCGAGATTTGTGCAGTAATTAACCTGTCCCCGATAAGATGATAATACGTATACATTTTCATCGTTGCAGATAACCCACAATTTTTTTTTAGTGAGTGTAAAGCGAGTGTAGAACGAAATGGTACCGACGCCACATCAATACGACAAGAGTCTAATTTAATTAACTTTTTTTCCTGTACATTATAAAAGAGTTCTAGTTTGCTTTTTTACCATCCTTTATGGACTTGGTCGTTTTGTTACCTCGCACCTTAATCCTGCGCCATATTAGAATTATTAAAAATTATTTTATTTGTGCTGCAGTGATGCGTAGGATTTTACGATTTTCGATGAGCGATCTATCGGCCCCGGCCATTTGCATATTGAACGCTATTTCATATACACAATTTCGAATCACAATGAGCGCGAAATGACAAGCGCGAATTGGAATTTTAATGACGTTCTTGGGCCGCTAAGGTGTTCCCGCTTACGTGCGGGAGGCCTCTAATTTTACTTCATTGTAGAAGCTATTTTTGCATTTTTATGAGGCGAGGTTAACACACCCGCTGTTTTCTTCCTAAGCGCACGACTATTTTTAAGGCGCGCTTATCGTCGTGCAACATCCACTGGTGGGTGTCACAAAATATCAAACGCCCAAGAAATTTCACTTAATTGATGTAATTCGTGTCATAGCTCTTTATTGTTATGATAGCAGAGTATTCAATTTGTATTTTCAAATGGAACACCCTGTATTTTATGATTTTTTTTTGAAAGTCTGTTGTTGTGTTTGATTACGGTAATGCTGGGATACTTACGGGAATATTCCGTGGATTAACTTTTTTTTTTTTTTTAGAATTTCTAATCAAAACGAACTCGGTCCGTCCTTTGATCTTTCCAAAGCTATTAGATTTTCTCTCTTCGCAAAACCGGAATTGAAATAAATTATTGCGTCAGTCGGCTTATCTGCGAAAAGAAATATCAGATCTGATTAAGCTGACGGCCGAATTCAATACGGCAGACAGAATGAGGATAATTCCTCCGCAAAGTCGCACGAAACTTGGATGTTATTCGAGCTTCAAATTTACCTGTTGCGGCCTTAGAATTTACTAAGTTCGTTAATTAATGCCGACTGACGCGGTGGCTTAGTTATGTTACTTCATTTAATTATGATATTAATGTTAACGACACGTTTCTGAGCTATGCACGTTCGGAGTGTTTGCATATGAGCTTCAGAAGTTTCGCGAAGATGTAGTAAGGTGAGACGAGACGTATATCAATCTAACTAGACGAAATTAATTATTTATCAGTCGATTTCTGGCAGAGAAAATTTAAAAAGTTTAATTAAATTGAACTGCAAAACTTGCTGGTTTTTCCTGCAATCAACTGAAAATAAAATTTTGGACATAAAACACAGTTTTACTACTCACGTATATGTACGAAAATTAAAATTAATCAGACCACAAGTATCACGTTCAACAATAACACTTACGCCCTCACATTTATATGCTAATTCGGATAACTTCTTCACACACTTCCAGCTATGAACCTGAGCACGTGCTTCGCCTTCAAAACTTAAGGGACGTCAATTAAAGAATGAATCCTCCGCTTACTTCGAATATAAACCTCGCGAATGTAAAATTCTCATTCCCTGATGAAACGGAACGTAATTGATTAATCCTTTCAGCTTAATTTAACCGCGACCCAAAGAACGAAAGAAGGAAGCGCGCCGCAAAAGTTTCCGAATTAATCGCGTAAGCTCCGGAATTCTGGCGCAATGCGATGCAGTGAAATGAATTTAGATTGCGAGCGCGATATGAAAATCGCGGGTTATTTTACGGCCCTTTCTTTCGATTTATTTCGCGGAATTAATTCGTATCTTTCTTTGAGCGAGCCTGGCTTTCGTTTACATGAATAAATTTCCGAGACAAATTGTACGTGTTAATGCCCATCTCGTTTCGAGGACGAATTTAATTAAAAATATCCTTTTTTGGCCGAAAAATCTCAAAGCTTACATCTTTAATAAGAGATTTATTAATGATAATAATAAAAAAAGGCTGGAATACGAGTACGACTTAATTAAAATTATTTATTATTAGCTTCTTGCCTTAATGAAAATTGAAATTCTAGTGAAAAGTTTTAAAATTAATTGAAACATAAGTAGTGCTGTCATCTCAAAATAAGTCAGTGAGGTGCTTTTCATTACATTTTTTAAAGCTTTCGTAAAATCATTTAAGAGATGGTAGACGTTCTGAATTAGAATTTAGAAATTAGATTTATACAGGGTTATATACAACTAATTAAAGGGCTTGAACTATAATAGATACAGCGGTAAACGATGGATATGTGATACAAAATGAGAACATTACATAATTTTAATAGTAACCAATTTGTGTCCTTGAAAATTCGTCATCTTAATCATAAATTTAAGCTTAAATGCTATGTCGTGCACTAAAGACACCTTCTCATTGGTTGCTCCATGTGGTTAATAAACACCATCAAATAGTCGCATCATAAAATTAATTTATGTATATTCAAAGTTTAATTACTAAAATTAAAAAGCTGTATAAATGAGGCATTAGATCCTTATGGTTATCCAATTTTAATTTTAACGCCATGTTTTTCCTTTATTATCAACTTTTGGATGATGTGAATTTAGATAAATCGCATTATTTTGATGTCGCGAACTACTGCTGCTCTGTGTCTCATTATTTTTGGACCATCTCGTATAAATAAGCAAAAATATTACATTCAATTTTGAAATATCTTAAAAAAACTGTCTCAATTTACAAAATCTTGTACGTTTTGTTTATTTGTTAAGACAGAGCCATTACATCTATTATTTTTATGTTAAATTCTATGAACAACCTAATTTTTTAAGTTAAAAATAATTTGATTGGTACTGACAGTTTCGTAGATACGATTGCCAACTGTCTTTTTTGTGGCGGTTCCATCTTCCAAAATCGCGTATAGTTTATTTATTTATTAAGGCAAAGCCATAAAATGCATTGTTTTTATGTTAAGTTCTATGGACAACCTAACTCAGTTAAAAAAAAATTGGTTGGCATTGACAGTTTTGGAGTTATGAGTGTCAACTGTCTTTTTATGTGTCCCTTATTCCAAAATCTTGTATAATTTACTTATTTATTAAGGCAAAGCCATAAAATTTTATGTTAAATTCTATGGTCAACCTAACACAGTCAAAATAATTTGGCTAGTTTTAACAGTTTCGGAGTTACGAGTGTCAACTGTCTTTTGTATGTGTCCCATCTTCAAAAATCCTATTTATTAAGACAAAGCTATAAAATGCATTATTTTTGTATTGAAATTCTATGGGCAACCTAATACAGTTAAAACAATTTGTCTGGCATTGACAGTTTCGCAGATACAGCTATCAACTGTTTTTATGTGTCCCATCTTTAAAATCTAAGCCATAAAATTCATTGTCATTTTATTAAATTCTGTGGGCAACCTAATACAGTTATAAAAATGTAGCTGACGTTGACATTTTTGTAAATACGAGTGTCAACTGTCTTTTTTATGCGTCCCATATTCGAAAATTGTATGTATTTTATTTATTTATTAACACAAAGCCATAAAATTCATCATTTTTATTTTAAATTCTATGGGCAACCTAATTCAGTTAAAATAATTTGGCTGGCATTGACAATTACGGAGTTACGAGTGTCAATTGTCTTTTGTATGTGTCCCATATTCGAAAATCTTATGTATTTTATGTAATTATTAAGACAAAGCCATAAAATTCATTATTTTTTTAATTAAATTCTATGGGAAACCTAATAGAGTTAATATAATTTGGTTGGCATTGACAGTTTCGCAGATACAGCTATCAACTGTTTTTTATGTATCCCATATTCAAAATCTTTATTTATTCATTGAGATAAACCCATAAAATTCATTATCTTTTTGTTAAATTATGTGGGCAACCTAATACAGTTAAAAGAATTTAGCTGACGTTGACAGTTTTGTAAATACGAGTGTCAACTGTCTTTTTTATGGGTTTCGTCTTTCAAAATCTTGAATATTTTATTTATTTATTAACGCAAAGCTATTAAATTCATCATTTTTATTTTAAATTCTGTGGGCAACCTAATACAGTTAAAATAATTTGGCTGGCATTGACAGTTTCGGAGTTACGAGTGTCAACTGTCTTTTTTATGCGTCCTGTCTTCCAAAATCTTGAATATTTCATTTATTTATTAACGCAAAATTCATGACTTTTATATTAAATTCTATGGGCAACGTAATACAGTTGAAATAATTTGGCCGACAATGACAGTTTCGGAGTTACGATTGTTACCTGTCTTCTACATGTGTCCCATCTTCCAAAATCTCATGTTTTTTATTTATTTATTAAGACAAAGTCATAAAATTCAAAATCTTATGTTTTTTATTTATTTATTAAGGCTAAGCCATAAAATTCATTATTTTTTTAATTAAATTCTGTGGGCAACCTAATACAGTTAAAAAAATTTAGCTGTCATTGGCAGTTTCGCAAATACGAGTGTCATTTATGCGTCCTGTCTTCTAAAATCTTGAATATTTTATTTATTTATTAACGCAAAGCCTTAAAATTCATCACTTTTATTTTAAATTCTATGGGCAACCTAATACAGTTAAAATAATTTGGCTGGCATTGACAGTTTCGGAGTTACGAGTGTCAATTGTCTTTTGTATGTTTCTCATAATCGAAAATCTTATGTATTTTATTTATTTGTTAAGGCAAAGCCATAAAATTCATTATTTTTTAATTAAATTCTATGGGCAACCTAATACAGTTAAAATAATTTGGCTGCCATTGACAGTTTCGGAGTTACGAGTGTCAATTGTCTTTTGTATGTTTCTCATAATCGAAAATCTTATGTATTTTATTTATTTGTTAAGGCAAAGCCATAAAATTCATTATTTTTTAATTAAATTCTATGGGCAACCTAATACAGTTAAAATAATTTGGCTGGCATTGACAGTTTCGGAGTTACGAGTGTCAATTGTCTTTTGTATGTTTCTCATAATCGAAAATCTTATGTATTTTATTTATTTGTTAAGGCAAAGCCATAAAATTCATTATTTTTTAATTAAATTCTATGGGCAACCTAATACAGTTAAAATAATTTGGCTGGCATTGACAGTTTCGGAGTTACGAGTGTCAATTGTCTTTTGTATGTTTCTCATAATCGAAAATCTTATGTATTTTATTTATTTGTTAAGGCAAAGCCATAAAATTCATTATTTTTTAATTAAATTCTATGGGCAACCTAATACAGTTAAAATAATTTGGCTGGCATTGACAGTTTCGGAGTTACGAGTGTCAATTGTCTTTTGTATGTTTCTCATAATCGAAAATCTTATGTATTTTATTTATTTGTTAAGGCAAAGCCATAAAATTCATTATTTTTTAATTAAATTCTATGGGCAACCTAATACAGTTAAAATAATTTGGCTGGCATTGACAGTTACGGACTTAACGAGTGTCAACTGTCCTTTGTATGTGTCCCATATTAAAAAAATCTTACGTATTGTATTTATTTATTAAGACAAAGTCATAAAATTCATTATAAGTCATAAAATTCATTATTTTTGAATTAAATTCTATGGGCAACCTAATACAGTTAAAATAATTTGGCTGACATTGACAGTTACGGAGTTACGAGTGTCAACTGTCTTTTGTATGTGTCCCATACTTGAAAATCTTATGTTTTTTATTTATTAAGACAAAACCTTAAAATTCATTACTTTTAAATTAAATTCTATGGGTAACCTAATAGAGTTAAAACAATTTGGCTGCTATTGACGGTTTTGCAGATATAGCTATGGACTGTTTTTCATGTGTCCCATCTTCAAAATCTTTATTTATTTATTAAGGCTAAGCTATAAAATTCATTATCTTTATATTAAATCCTGTGGGCAACCTTATACAATGAAAAGAATTTAGCTGACATTGACAGTTTCACAAATACGAGTGTCAACTGTCTTTTTTATGCGTCCCGTATTCCAAAATCTTGAATATTTAATTTATTTATTAACGCAAAACCATAAAATTCATCACTTTTATTTTTAATTCTATGGCCAACCTAATAGAGTTAAAACAATTTGGCTGGCATTGACAGTTACGGAGTTACGAGTGTCAATTGTCTTTTGCATGTATTCCATAATCCAAAATCTTATGTATTTTATTTATTTATTAAGACAAAGCCATAAAATTCATAATTTTTAAATTAAATTCTATGGGCAACCTAATAGAGTTAAGACAATTTGGCTGGCATTGACAGTTTCGCAGATACAACTATCAACTGTTTTTTATGTGTCCCATTTTCAAAATCTTTATTTAAGACAAAGCCATAAAATTCATTATTTTTTTATTAAATTCTATGGGCAACCTAATACCGAAATTGAGAATTTTCGGTCGTTTGAAGATATATTTCAGGATAGAATCCGATGGAAGAGATTTTTTAAACGTTGCTCATTAATTAGTAGCAGCCCTGTATAGAAAATAGGTAAAACTCTAGGGACTATTAATTACAGAAAATATAAAACTTAGACAACCAGAATCCCAATAAATAAAACGAAATTATTTACACAACATACATACATACACATCAAATTCACAAAACAACGCTTGAATACAGGGTGTTTGTAGAACGGGACGGGACACTATTCAAATACACTTTGAAACTCCCATTTTACAATGCAATAAATTTAGTGATAATGGCTTGTATTGATGTGATTTTATTTATTGTAACAACTTTTAAAGTATTTTTGACAGTTCCAAGTAAATCACAGCCACCTCCTGGATCACGTTTAAACGATTGAGTGAAAAAACAAAGTTTCGAACTGTGTAATTGCATAGAATTTTCAGAGTAGATTCTGAATATCATAAAATATACAGCGTGTTCCAATTAATAAAAAAATCAAAGTTGTTGGTTCACAATTCAATTAATTAATAATTGAGTTATCGACTGTCTACCGCCATGTCATAATTAGAACAGCTTTTGTTTCTTTGTGTTTTTATCAGCGGCATTTCTAATCAAGAATCAACTTTCCGACATTGTTTTTTCTAATTTTCTTTTTTTTCCGATCACGCAGCATAAAATGTAATTTTTTTTCAGCAAAAGAAACATTTCTATTACTTAATTAGGTACGTAAGAAATATTGTGCCACATATAAAAACAAAATTTAAAAAAAAACTCAGTACCTGCTTTAATTACCTAATAAAAAAAAGGCGAGTTTGATTAAAATGAGCTCGCCCTGAATATTTATATCGCGCTTAGTAAAAGCTTTCTGCCTCCCGGCGAGTTTCAATTATCAGTTTGAAGCCGGCGAAAATTAAAAAAAAAAATCTCCGCCGTGCAAATATTAAAACGCGAAGGCCTCGCCCTTAATAAAGGCAATAATTCTCCATCAAGTCTTCGGTAAATTTTCGAGCGAGGCGAAACTCAATTGACAGTCACAGAAGACGTCGTTCACGGGAAAAGCTCGGCGATGATTAAATTGTTGCCGCTGTTACGTGCAATGCAGTTTAATTTCACGAGAGGCAGGACTGGGAATTTCAGCCATGCGTTTGTTTGCGGATTGCAGGTATGCCGCAGAACGTGTTATTTATGGTTATTTATTCGTAATTAGTTCTGCGGGGGGAAAAGAGATTTCAAACTAATCTGCAATGACAAATAAGGACTTTACAGTCGTTGACAGTATCAAATTAAAAACGTCATTCGCTTGTCACTTAAATGTGAACGAAATAATTTTATAGTTAATTTACTGTTATATAAAAAAAGTCAATTTACGGTGATTTTTTGCTTACAAGTTTTTTTGATTGCCCTCAAATCTGTAGGTATTCCAGATAAAAATTTTATATGAGTAAAGCTCGAAGCTTCCCAATAAAAAATTATTTAAAATATGAATAGGTTCGTGTTTACGACGTGGGCAAAACTGCATTAGCGATTTTACGGTAAATCAGCTACATCGTCTTATAACTGCAAAAAAGTAGCAGTTTTGTTTACCTCTAGTCACGACCCTAACAGACAGACACCTTTCTCTTGCATAATGCACAATGCATTTTATCAATGATTTCCGGAGACAACCGTTCCGCAAGCATTTATTTAGTAAGTAAGCACCGAAACGAACGTGTGTATCGACCATGCACATACATAATGCATGGAAGCATTTGCATATAATAATGCAACACTATATATAAACTCGAGAAGAGTTCCAGACGAACGTTTAACTGCACTTGCGGTCGTAAATTCAGGTCGAGCTCGGAACATTAGAATCGATCTCGAATTAAAATCGCGCTAAAAATACAAATTGGTCCAAGGGATGCTGCATACAAGTTCGAAATGGCCCCCTAAAGGCGACCTATGCAAAGTGTTTATTTTTCGGGGGAGTTTCGTCCTGAAAATATTGCACCTGCTCCGCACCAAAAGTGCAATTAGAATGCGGAAAAATGAATCCGCTTGCAGATTACGCCGGCGATAAACACATTTAAATCCGAAGTTAACGTCCGCAAAAAAAGGCGTGCCCCGACTTTAGCTAAACTGAAAAACTGCAGCACATAAACTGGAGTTTATGATGGCTTTTAAATTAATGCAGATAACTTTTTTTTTTGGAGTTTAGAGCTTAGAGTTTGTCCTCACGGTTTTATTTCAAAAATAAAATGTGTATTTACAATTGGCAAGGAGCTTTAACCCAAGCTCAAATATTTTAAGCAAACACCCACAAAAAATTTCATAAGGTCTCCTCGACCTGCACTTTCAAAGTTTCGCCCGGAACGTTTAATTTCGTCCGTCGGAAAAAGCGTAAAAAGTTCTTTTATTAAGCTCCACCGTCCTTATTTAACTAGGGGGGGCGGTATATTACACACCGAAATCGCCTTCGAGCGATGGGGAGGGTAAACGTAACGCAAATGTTACAAGGGGTCGACTATCTGTTACGTTTGGCTTAATTAAAGCGATTTTATTGAAAAGTTTCGCTCACCGGATGCCGAAAACAACGACGAAAATGTGCGTGATATTACTTTGTGGGCTTTCCTAATCGCTTTTGAAAGAAAATTACATTTGCCCCTCAACCTCACTAATTCGAATTTACTTTAGAATAGTGATTTTGCTACCATAAAACTTTACTAATGAATACTTTAATCTGGTAACAAGTTTCCCTTCAAGTAGTGATAGTGAGTTGGATGTGGGTAAGTTAGATGTTATTTTAAGGACGCCAGGGTGAACTATTGTTTCGTTACAAGCTCGACGGCGTTCCCAAATCGTCTCGATTCTGCAAAACGTCATTCGCCAAACACCAGGAGATTTTATCTTACTCACACTTACGCTGAGGGTATAACAAATGCCTTAATGTAACAACAAATTTACATAATCGTCAGATCTATGCAACAACGATCGTGGAGTGCAGTTTGACCGATGTAAACTGTCAAATATATAACAAATCCATTCATTGACAAATTACATTACTTATCTGCTATTATTATTGGTAAAAGGCTCACGTCATGGCGATTCAAAGCGACATAAACTCACGACTTTCGAAGTGTCAAAACTATCTAAGCAGGCAGTCGAAGCGGCTGTCAATCTCGGTACGTCAAACGTCGTCTGACGAAAGTTGACGATTCTCGAAACTGCTCTTCCAAGGGCTGAACATTCACCAAAGGTGGAAATGGGTATTTCAGGGTTGTGATACCAAAACGCACAGGAACACTATGCTCGAAATATACATGAATAACATACATGTCAATAGGAGAAGCAGAGAAGAAAAGAATGAATTAAAGGGAAAATGCGAAATTAGCTATCAAGATGGCGTCAGCCATTACCTTTTTTTTTTTGTTATCTGGATGCTCTTACATTCCAAGCTTGGTAGGTTAAAAAAATATTCTAAGTTCGTCTGGCAGTGTTTTAAAAAATTCCGACATCATAGATGAGTCCTCCTAATTTTCTAGCGAAAACTCCACAAATTATAACACGACACAGCACGGCACAACGACGAACGAATTATGACGCGCTTTCCACAAAAAAAATCGTATATTTCTAAATTTGGTCCGTCAAAAAGCAACCTACAAATTAGAGTAAATCAAATAATACGGAACTAGGTATTGGTCCATTATCTGAATTCATTAAATAATTTTTATTTTTTCGAATAAAAATATTTTCGTAACCATTTAATTTCCTGTTATTTGATACCTCCTTAATGAGTTTTAAATTATCCTTAATAATACCGTGTCCAGTATTGTAAATATGTTGGGCAACACTTGATTTCTCAAACCTATAATACCTGCAGTGACTTTTAATAAAAATTTTTTAATAAAATACTAATTAATAAAGACATCGAATGAAGTATGAAAATTTTGAATTTTGTATTCCCCTATATAGGAATTAACACTGAATTAAAATTTGAAAAAATTAGAATCTTACATCGCTCTGTATGAGGAACTTACACCGAATTCCGAAAGTCTGAAAAAATGGAATCTTGTATTACTCTGTATAAAGAGTGACGCTTAACAATCTCGAAGTGTACCATTAAAAATGTCTGTACAGGGTGGTACATGGTTTGTTCTTATTTTGAGAGATATAAGCAAAATACCTTTAAGGAAAGTAACTTTGGATGTTAGGTGATGCAGTTTCCGAAACTTGTGAACTTGATTTTCAATTATTTCAAATGGGCCACGTTTTCTAATCAACAAAGACAATTTATGTAATTTCAACTTCACATATATTTAAAAATTATTTTAAAAAATAAAGAACGATACTGAATGAAATACAAAAATTTAGAATCTTGTATCACCCTGTATAAGCAATTTACACCGAACCAAAATCTGAAATAATAGTATCTTGTATCATCCTGTATAAGGTATTTACACCAAATTAAAGTCTGAAATAATAAAATCTAATCTAAATAATAAGGAGTGACGCTGAATAATCTACACTATCACTAAAAATGTTTTTATGGGGTGGCACATGATTTATCGTAACTTGAGAGATAAAGTAAAATGTATTTAAGACAAAAGTTTTATAGAAAAAATTAAACAAAAAAGCAAAGGAAAGCTTAATTTATTTGATTGACTGTCCGCCGGAAATCGGTGATTTTTTGCCTAATAAAGAAAAATGAAAAATGAAAGTTTAATTATGTTTTCAAAGATCGCCCGAAAAAATCGACGATTTTTTTTTGCCTTCAAAAAGAAACAAAAAAAGAAACAGTGAAATACAAAGAAACAAATGAAAACTTAATTTACAAGACTTCACGTCGGAAATAGGCATTTTTGTTTGCTTATCAAAAGAAACAAAAAAATGAAAGAAACAACCGAGAGCTTGATTTATTTGATTTGCAAAGACTTCTCGCCGAAATCGATGATTTCTTGCTTACAAAAAGAAACACGGTCAAGTGAAATACAAAGAAACAAGTGAAAAAGAGAAACAAAGAAAACAAGAGGAAGGAAGGCTTAATATTGATAACCGGCGATTTTTTTTTGTTTATAAAAAGAAACAAAAAATAATCAAATCTTTAAAAGGAAACAAAATAAGAGATGAAACTTTAATAGTGACATGAAACATTAATTCGATAAAAAGTAATAAAAAAATATAAAAAGCAAAAGCTTTAATTTTCAAAAGCTTCACGCCGGAAAGCGTCGATTTTTCATTTATTATTTTTTCCTTATAAAAAAAATTAAAACGAAATACAATACAAAGAACAAATGACAGCGTTTAATAGTCAATTTCCGACGAAATCGTCTATTTTTTTACCTACAAAAAGAAATACGTATAAAGAAACAAAAGAAAGTTTCATTTGATTATCAAAAGCTTCTCATTTCTAAAAAGCAGAGTAAAGAATCCTTCCCTGTCCTATTAATTACATGGATTACTAGGTATCACAAATCAGTTTTCATACGGTATATATACACCAGTAAATAATGAAGAGAAAAAGCTAAGAAGACCGACAAATTCAGTCTCTTATCAGAACATAAACGCAAACATGGTAGAAATACCAATAAATTTTAAATTATGTTTTTAGTTGCCCATAAATATTTTTCTATCTGCACTTAACTGTTATCACAAAATCCTCAATTCCAGTTTAACGTCCAATCATCGAAAACATTCCGTTAATTACCCAACATGAAGTTATTCTTCTGTTTCACTCATCCGTGGGGGTTTTCGTTGCCAGAAAAGGACGTTAAAAATCATAAATCAGGAGTTACGCTGTTCCACGTAAGGGGGCTCGTAAACGCAGCGAAGACGGCCCTGCGAAACGCGGATAATGGCGGGCATTAAAAGCTAGAGAAATACCGAAAATGGTAAATCGAGCTTAAACCGCAGGATTTATTTTACTGTTGCTCCCTCGGACGCGATAACGGCCCGAAAATACCGGCGATTGTTTCGAAGTAGGCACAGATCTCCGTAAAATCGACCGTTTTCCGTGTAAAGGGCTCAGCTTGAAGGGAACAACACATGGCACGGGAATTCGTCTCGACGGGGCGAAATAATGAAACTGCGACTTTTACGATACGTCGCTAACATGTTAGTTACACCTGTGGGATAAATAATATGAGAATTATGTTAAGCGATCTCGAGGCGTTTTATATAGGGTATGATGGACCCAAAACGGGAGGAGTTCCGAGAATGATAACAAAAACCCTACAGAAATAATTGCTTTGGTACAGGGGTGGCACATTAGTCTGACAAAGTCTATAGTTATGTGGAAAAAACGAGTAAAAGTTTCATCAAAAGTTGCTGCAAGTCCAGGTTGTGAAAATATAGTGTGTCCCGTAATTACGTGTTGTAATGTGAAATCATAGAAATTTGCGCTGCGTAGCGATCAACTAATCATATCACAATGACGGATGACAGACGTCAAGAAACGTCAGAATAACAAACTTCAAAATGACAGACGTCGAGGAACGTTACATTGACAAACCTCGAGGAACGTCAGATTGACAAACTTCAAGCAATGTCGTACAAGTTGTTTTATGTTTCTGCAGTATGTTGGATTGGTTCGTTTGTTGGTTCAAACCATATCCAAAGATGACGTCATGAATTTGTTCATAACCAAGTTCAACAACAAAAAAAGTCTATAGGCAGATGGGGGCGAAAAGTCACGTTGATATACACGTAACAAAATAACGATGACGATCGTGAAGAATAAATAAAATTACTATCGCCCCTCGACGAATTAAAGCCTGACTGATCAACAAATAGAATCGCATCGTCAACTTAATTGCTAAGACATCCTCCGGAGTAAACACAAACGAATGAGATACAGCTCTGCTCGTCGCCACCTTGGTGCTGACCAGCTCTTGTGCGATACTGCTACCTACCTGGTTTGCAAATGTATAGGAAGGCAAATGTTAGGTCGGAAAGCGATCGCAAGATGTCGTGGTTTAAACTTTTCTCTAAAAGTAAACGTAAAAGTCATATTTCGCACACTTGTTTTATTTGTGCAATCAGATAAATCACTTAACTCCACGCAGGTTTAATTTAATGAAAACTGTCAACAAGTAGAACCACGAAGCACGGATGCGCTTTTCGTTCACAAATAAAAACTAAGTATATTTAAATAATCTAAGCCTAACCGCGCATAAAATCTGCGGCCGCATGGTCTCAAAGATGGCCATCTTTGGCGTAACGGACAATTCAAATGTAACGAAATTTTATGCTGTAATAAAACGCCTTGGTGTTGATCGATCCTCGTACAACACAATTGCCTTGGCGTTGAGTGACCCTCGAGGAGCGCAGAATTTTGTCAAGCAACCACTCACAACACTGTTTGCGCAGCATTTTGTCGAGCAACTACACACAACGTCACTTGTGCATCATTTTGTCGAGCAATCACCTATACTTCACACGCTCATTATCGTTGTCGAAGCCAGTTGTTCGAGAGAAGAAGTAAACGTATTGACCGATCCTCGTACAACACAATTGCCTTGGCGTTGATTGACCATCGAGGAGCGCAGCATTTTATCGAGCAACCACTCACAATACTGTTTGCGCAGCATTTTGTCGAGCAACTACATACAACGTTACTTGCGCATCATCTTGTCGAGCAATCACCCATACTTCACACGCTCATTATCGTCGTCGAAGCCAGTTGTTCGAGAGAACAAGTAATGAACGTCCTTGGGGAGTTCCAACGTCAGACTTAGTTACTCCATTGTTAATGACACCGCCCTCCAAGATTTTAGATGATAGCAGACCGCCGTATATTTAAATAACCTTAGTTTAACCGCGGAGAAAATCTGCGGCGCCAAGTGCCCGCATGATCTCAAAGATGGCCATCTTTGACGTAACGGACAATTCAAATGTAACGAAATTTTATACTCTAACAAAACGCCTTGGTGTTGACCGATCCTCGTACAACACAATTGCCTTGGCGTTGATTGACCCTCGAGGAGCGCAGCATTTTGTCGAGCAACCACTCACAACACTGTTTGCGCAGCATTTTGTCGAGCAACTACACACAACGTTACTTGCGCAATCATCCATACTTCACACGCTCATTATCGACGTCGAAGCCAGTTGTTCGAGAGAAGAAGTAGGGAGTTCCAACGTCAGACTCAGTTACTCCATTACTAATGACACCGCCCTCCAAAATTCTAGACGATAGCAGACCGCCGAGTATATTGTTAAATACATTATTTGTGTATTTCAACTATCTACGAGCACGCTAGGCCTGTAATCTTTGTATTTTTACAACTTTTATTGGAAACTTTTCTTTTAAACAGTGAAGTTGTTGAACTTCGTACCACTGCTGATTTAAATACATAATAACATTTCATTTTATTCTATTTTTTTGCAATCAATATACTGGTTATTCCTAAGTCATTGTTATAAGTGACATTTTAAATTCACAATATCCTTTGTTAACTCACAAATGCGAAGCCTAAATAGGTTTCAATTTATGGGGTCCAAAAAGAAATGTAATAGCGCTTTCAAGAGCCCGGACCCGTTTCTGTTGCGGCCTGATAATCTTTAATCGTCGCGTGTTGCTGTCGTTTTCTGAACTCAAAGAAACCCGACGGAAAAGGTAATGCATTAACGTCGTCGAGCCTTTTGCTAAGCTTCGAGAACTGAGGAAAATAACGCATTGCCCCGGGCGTGTAAACATGCTCCGTTGATTTTACGTTTCAGAACCGGAGTCTTACAAATGAAAAACTGTGTAAACTCGCTTAGCACGGTTGCACCAATTGTGCTGTTTGCTGGACCGGTAGATGGTGCTTAACGAGGACGAGGCGAGGTGACATTATTTGTGTCCTGGAGCGTTAGGTATAATAAACACGACGACTCTACGATCACAATTCGGAGGGAGAAAATTTCATATCTAACTTAAAAAAAGAACGAAATATATTGAATTATACAGAGAGATCAAAATTTGTTGATGTAGTGTGATGACGTCAGCATGAAAATATTTTCCATTTAGTGCTTCCAAAAAAAGCAAAGCGATTCGTCATTTAATTTGAAGGACTGTAGTTACAATTAATTAATGTAATTCGTTATTTAATGTCTTGTAATGTTCTTAATTGAAATAGTAATCATAATGTGCACGGATTATGTGACGTTCAAGGTTCATGAGTTGTGCAATGGCATTGCACATATATCAAGTAATCACGCCTGATTAGATGATGTCTTTACATTTCCCACCAAATCATGACAACCCCCCTGATATATGGTCGACCGTTGCATTATCCGCTCGGAAGCCGCATTCCCGATCGATTCCTCTTCGCATTTATAAATATTTACGAGACGGATGCGCTTCGTTCCGTTTCATCCCGGATATTTCAATTAGTAAGTGGGGGAACGTCCTAAGGCCCACTTACTTCCGTATTAAACCTGGAAATGAAATTAAACCAGCAGGTGGTGCTTATCACGCTCGTTAAAAACCAAGTCATCCAATTGAAAATATTTATTTTCGGATGCTTCTTTATTGGAACTTCTTGAATTGTGTAGGATGTTTGAGACAAGCGGACGTCAGCAAATCGATGCGGCCGCAACATATTGGAAATTCACTCTATATCGTCGGCAAAATGAAACGGAAAAATGGATACGTGTGTGGCAGACGCTTGTTTCAATAAAATGAGAGGCAAAAACGCGCGCGCGAGGATGAAGCACTTCTTACGTTCGAAGAAGCCTCGGGCATGACGGGATGAGATGTCTGTTTAGTATTAAAATTGGATTCTGCAAGTCCTATATTTTCTGTTTGATTTAAGGGGGTCTCTTGACTTTTATCTGTCTTCTTAGTGGAGAGCGAAGGCACTTTTCAAATTCGTTTTCAGGCGACGCTTGTCAGATTTCTTTCGTTTTTTATAATTAAAATTTAATGCTACGAAGCCACTACATTAAAGCTAGTCTAACCCTGTTCGCATTTTTTAATCTACGCCTAATATGTGTACAACCAGAAATACGTGGCAGCAATGGATAGAATAAGTAAATAAGTTATTATTATAAATTAACCAAAATTGAAGTGACTTTAAATATTTCTTACATGGAGTGATGAAATTAGTTAAGTGCCCTACAGATTTGAAAGACGCGTATTTTGATGTATTAATACAAAACGCCTTGGTGTTGACCGATCCTCGTACAATACAATTGCCTTGGTGTTGCCTAACCCTCGAGGAGCGCAGCATTTTGTCGAGCAACCACTCACAACACTTTTTTTTTGCGCAGCATTTTGTCGAGCAATCACCCATACTTCACACGCTCATTATCGTCGTTGAAGCCAGTTGTTCAAGAGAAGAAGTAATGAACGCCACAGGCCGTCCTTAGGGAGTTTCAACGTCAGACTCAGTTACTCCATTACTAATTACATCGCCCTCCAAGTTTCTAGACGATAGCAAACCGCCGAGTATATTGTTAAATACAAAAGGAAAAAAGTTTTTTTTTAGGTGGGTCAGACTAGCCTTAATAAATACCATCGCCTGCATTGAAATCTGGTACGGTAATTGATTTGGGCTGCAATATGGCAACTTCAAACGAGCTGCTGTCATTATGACTTTGTCATTTTCTAATTTCAAGTCAAAATGACACAGTTGAACGATACTCAAAAAGCTATCATTCAAAGGAGCCTGCACGATATGGTTAGCGTAATTCTTCGTAAATAAAATTATTGTTTCAATTTTCAATATGTCAGCATGCTCTACTGATGTACCAGTTAAGAATTTTCGAATGTCGCTAAGTCACAAAAATCACCTTCCAGTCGTTATTATTTTTTTAATGCGCCCACAAAAATGTTTGTGATTTTTTTAAATGCTTTCATTGCTCTCCCTCTTTAATTCGAAATCAAAAGCTTTCAGACATTTGTTCTTAAAAATACTCCTATAATTTTTTTTTTCCAAATATTGCCCACAAAATATTTCAGATTTTAATTTAAAAAAAAAATCACCTTTGTGTTTAACTTTAAGTCAACGTCATGCGATTGCTTAAGATGATTACTTTTCTCAAAACCAGTGCCCACAAAAATGTTTTTGATTTTAATTTAATTTTCGAACACCACAACACACAAACAACCTTTGACGTTTCGTTGTAATAAGCGATGAAAAACAAAAGACGATCGTTAATCAACTTGCAATTCGAAAAAAAAAACATGAAATTGGAAATAAAAAGTGAATAACGACATTTTATTTCAAATTTCCCGTTGAAGTCGTTTAAAGTTTGTTTTCTCCAACTGCAGGTTGATTCTCGTTTGGTTCATTAATGACGCTCGTCGTTTGTTTTGACCGTCCATCGTTTATTATATTTTTGCAAAATTAGAAAAGTGTGCTGAACACAGATTTTGGAAAAATAATAACAAACATTGGACGGACAAAACAAAAGACCGGTGTCCACAAAAGTTTCCGATTTTTTAAAACGTGTCTTTTTCATTTGAGAACAACATTCCTTTTATTCTTAAATGATGTTAATACCAGTACACACAAAAATGTTTCTAATTTTAATTAAATTTTTTTAGAGTGATTATTTTTGAAAGCCAGTGCCCACAAAAATGTTTCCGGTTCTAAAAAGATGTAATACCTCTGCAGTTTTAAAATTAAATATTTTTGTCTTCTTTTGTTTCGTCCAGGCACCGTTATTTTATTTTTTCAAAAAATTGCCTTCCTCTTCGTTGCTCATTTTTTTTATTATTTGAAACTTCACCTTTCTTGGTTCATTTTCGAGTTACGCGTGCATTTTCCTTTAGTTTATTAGTGTGACGATCGTCTTTTGTTTTGTCCATTCATCGTTTGTTATATTTTTCCGAAATCTGTCTTCGGTAGGTACGCTTTCTTTATTTTGCAAAAATGTATAACAGACGATGGAAGGACAAAACAAAAGACGATCGTCATTAATAGACCAAATGAGAAGCAACCTGCAAGTGAAAACAAAAAAAAAAAAAAAACAAAACAAAAAACGATTTCAACGAGAACTTTGAAATAAAAAGTCGTTATTCACTTTTTATTTCTAATTTTCTGAAAACCAGTGCCCGCAAAATGTTTCTGATTTTTGAAAACATTTTTAATTGCACTCTTTCAATTGATAATAAAAGTTTTGTCGTTTGTTCATTTGTTCTTAAAAGAACTAATACCAATCAGTGCACACAAAAATGTTTCCGATTTTAATTTACTTAAATTTTTGAACTCTAGTAACTCATAAATAATCTATATATTAAAAAAAAAAATTAATGAACGCCTTTTACAGTTGATAATTATTTTTTTCAATCAGTGCCCACAAAAATGTTTCCGATTTTTAATTCTCTTAATTTTACCTTTAAGTCATTGTTTAATTTTTTACGGCAACTTTTTGTTAGAATTGCTTTAGGTGACTGTTTTTTTTTTAAACCAGTGCCTACAAAAATGGTCAACCCAAAAAAGATGTAATGCGATTCGACACAAAAATGTTTCTGATTTTAAAGTAATTAATTTTTTTAATTCCAGTAAGTCATTAATATTTTTTTTTTTGTTTAACTTTGAGTCACTGTTCAATTCTTTTCTAGAGTTGATTTAGGTGATTATTTTTCTGAAAACCAGTGTCCACCAAAATGTTTCCGGTTTTCTAAAAAGACGTCAAACTTGAAAGAAAAAAATGAACAAAAATCTACTATTTGTGAAGCAAAAGGCAATCGACTGAATAGAATGTGCGACGTCGCAAAGATAAAGCGACATCAAAAACAGAAGAAAATTTAACCGATCAGTCCTAAAACAAAAGACGATCGCTTTTGAATTGAACGTTTATAATCGAGAAGGCGAGACCATCATCGACTGATTAAAAAAAAAAACAAAAGAATATTTGGAAAACAAAAAAAGAAACCATCAAAATTTGAATGAAAAATCACGGCCATCCACGATCTACCAGTTGACAAAACAAAAGACAATCGACTGAATAAAATGCAGGCAACGTTAGAAAGAGAAAGCGACTTCAAAAACAAAAGAAAATTTAATCGATCAGTCCTGAAAACAAAAGACGATCGCTTTTGAATTGAACATTTATAATCGAGAAGGCGAGACCATCATCGACTGATTAAAAAAAAAAAAAAACAAAACAATATTTGGTACGAAAAAAAAGACATCAAAATTTGAAAGAAAAAATCGCGACAGTGAAACAAAACGCAGTCGTCTTAATAAAACGTGCAACGTCCGAAAGAGAAAACGACTTGAAAAACAAAAGAAAATTTAATCGATGAGTACTAAAATAAAAGAGAATCGCTTTTGAATTGAACGTTCCAAATCGATAAGACGAGATCATCAACCATTTGTGAAACAAAAGACATTCGACTCTGATTTAAAATATTTTGAAGTCTTTAAAATTAAAAAGAAAAAAAACGAAACGATCAACTACTCGAAAAACAAAAGACAGTCGGCTTTTTTTTTGTTTGTCAACGAGACGGTCGTCTTTTGTTTCGTAATTAACTCGGTCTATTGCTTTTTACTTTTATTTATTCTTAAAGCACCTTAAAAAGTGTTACCTACCGGTCTTGGTGGTCAGCAAATTTGATGGAAGGGCATAGTAAGTTCTCCAATCACTTATTGGCTTACTCTTGGAGAAAGGTCGAGTCATGCGGAACCCCGAAGCAACGTGTCCAAAATGAAGTTAAATTAAAAGCAAGTACGGGTCCGTTTATATTGTATCCGAACTTTAATAAAAACAGACAATGTGCTGCATAATTTCGTCTCAGCACCGTTTAAAAGATGGACATACTGAACGTACTAACAGGTACACAAAATAAATAAATAAAACTAATCATCCGACCTTCTCATATCCCAAAAGCGAACGTCCGAGACTTATGTCTGTCGAGGTTAGGAATCCTCAAAGCGTCACGTCAAACATCTGACAGATGTTGCTCCATTTCAACGAGAAAGCGAACACCAGGAGGAAGTCACTCTCAGTTACCACTTCGATGGCGTTAAAGTGGTAACCAACCCTAAGATGGCGGACCAAAACGGCTAGCATACGTCACTAACCGAAACGTTAATAATGATGCCCCCGTAGGTTTCTGCTTCCCGTTACCAAACTCCAGTAAAGTGTCCGGAACGTCGTGGGGGTGGACGGAAGGCGGAATAAGATAATGTAAAATATACCAAAAAGGAGAAAAGGAACCAGATAAAGGAAAACATGGATTACGAACCAAACAGTGCACAACGTGACTGAAAACATATCTGCTGTAGAATCGGCGGCTTGCAGAACGAAGGCCTTGGACTCGCAGCAAACAATTCACAACCGGGTTATTACATCCGTTTATTTTGTCACTCCAGAGCAAACACAGTTCAATGAAAATTGAACCAAAAGCGTGGTCTGCTTGCCAAGCGAGCAGCAACAAGACTGCCACGAACTTTTAATCGCGCAACTTACAATGCGCAAGGTTTGGGGTGGGAAGAAAAATCACATATTTCGAATGGGCTGCGAACTGCATCACGAGTGTTTCTCCTGCCGACATTTTGTTTTCCATTGCAGAAGAACTTCTTCAGGGCTGCTGTTGCTGCTGGCGTTGTTGCTGCTGCTGGTGATGTTGCTACTGTCTCATTGACTAACGAGAACTAGCAGCAACATCATCAGCACCAGCAACACCGCCAGCACCAGCAACACCGCCAGCAACAGCAACACCGCAAGCAGCAGCGGCAGCTCCGAGGAAGTTCTTCTGCAATGGAGAACGAAACGTCGGTAGTGGAAACAGTCGTGACGCGGTTCCAACCGGAAACCAATTCAATTATCATCTATGTTTTCTAGAACATATAAATATCAGTAATTGCATGTCTTTCACAATCATAACATCAGTAGTCATTTTAATTGTAATATTCATTTTATTTTTTAAACACTGCAACTTTCGTTTGGTTTTTTTTTGAGGTTATTTAATTGTTTAAATTTCTAAAGCATGTGCACGGTGTTGCTGCTGTCTCGAACGCGAAATCACTTTTACGAAATAAGGTTTACGTGTATTGTGAACAAGGACTTAGTTCTTCAAGGTGACAGTTAAAGCACGGATTTAGGTGCATTTTTTAAGTCATGAATAATCTTTTTAGTCGGGCGTGTGATGATTCATGACCTGAAAATGCATAAATTTTACACAATATTTCAGCGGTAACTTGCGTTACTCGAACCACGTGAACAATAACAACTAATTTGAATATGTACAGTAGAACCTCGATTATCCGTTCTAATGAGTGCGAGGTTCTACTGTACATAGTTCCTTGTGTAAGCTCTATTTATTTATTTTGACAATCTATAAAATATTGAATTTTCGAGATATTTTACATTAATTGATGATTATATTCTAATAAAATATGTCTAATTCTTATAATGAGTGTTTAAATATATGTATAATTTGGTCAAGTTGGCTGTGGTTGCATGCACGTCACAAGTTCAACCGCCAAGCTGACGAATCTAACGTCGAAATTTGTTGAATAATCATTTCACTATTTTTTTCAGTTTTTTTTCAAAATTTTTCTTTACAAAATTCTAAAAAATGTCTTTCAACTGAGAAAATAAAATCCTTTATTCACTTATTACCTTTTTTGAAAATTTCTCCCCGGCCTACGAAACCAGTTTTTGTTATTTAGACACTCGTTACTTTCATCTACATTGTGAAAAAGGCGTTTCACTTTCCTTTTGTGTCAAAAATTTGTCAAATCCACCATCAGTATCACTAACATTGCCAAGTTTTTTTGAATTCTGTTGGAAAATCTATTCTTTAAATTTAAATTTCTACAAATTTTGTTGCTAGTCGGTTTTGATTGCAGTGGATTCCTCGAGCATCCTCTGTACAGCTATTTCGGCTCTATTTGGGGCCTCGTCAGCAGAAGCTCAAACCAAACCGGCCTGTCCTAGTTATTCGCAATTGCGATGTAATGGTAATGAAAAGTTTAAGGTGCGACATCTTTCAATCACTTTTTGACCTAACATTGCATTAGGGTTCGATAATTGAGAATGCCATCTCTTGAGTAACGACGAAAAGTCATCGATGAGCGCGAAATTCAAATTAGTGAGTGAAAGCGATTAATTTCGAACTGAAAATCTTACCTTATCCTTTTGGAGGACTATGTTAGCATAAATATTCCTAGCGAGTTTAGCACTTTACCAATGAATTTCTAGCAAACGGAGTTCGTGTACTTTTATTCACTTGCTTATTTTCTAAAGAAACATAACGATGGTGTTAGTTTACGTAGTAAGTAACAGCTTTCAGTGAGTGTATTATTTATGAACTTCCTGATAGAAACAAATAGGTATTGACTGGCCTTAAAACATTACATAAGAGCGATACGGGAGAGGAAGTACGTTATTCGAATACATCTTAAATTTCGTTCCGGCGGTGCGCAATAAATAGCAACAGAAATTGCTCCCTTACATAATAATTGTTCATCAATTCCCCCGGAATTTTTCTCGATTCCCGGCAGTACAATCGTAGATTTATGTGGGGCAGGCCGAACACTTTTAAGCAACTCGGCGAAGACACCGGCATAAATCACAGCCGACGATAATAAATTTACTTCCCCGGTGACACATGAAATACGGACGTCAGTAGTAGGTATATGAAAGATAAAAGACCACTCTCTTCAGAACCATCGAAGGTAATTTGAAATCGCTGCGGGAATTAAGATAAATTAACATTTGATAATCTGGAGCACATGAAAGTGAATACTTAAAATCATTTTATAAGTTAAAAAACAAGTTTGATTGCGAGTTTTCTAATGCACAATTACTATGTATCTAATCGTATGTAAACATGTATTAAATTGATCTGAAGCCGGTCCTGTTTCCGCCTACGTTCACGCGCGCGTGCAAGCGATCGTGTAATTCCACCGCGTAATTGTTTCATCTGACAGAACGTAGCAAGAGGATGAATGGCGTTACAAATGTACAGTGAATGCCGCCTCCTTGTCTGAAATCCGAAAGAGCAGAACGATTTATTTCCGGCATATTCCTTAATTAAACTCGGAGATATAAAACCGGAGTACACTCGAGTATCAAAATTAATAGTTTTCCATCAGCTATTCACGTCAGCTAACGATTTGTTAATTAGGAAATTCTAAGCTTAAATTATGTAAGTTTATCAAAAAGCAAGCCTTTTTCATGTTTGAAGAAGTATGTGGTTAGTAAATAGTGGACAAGCTTAGAATTTCAAGTATAAAGGTCATTGGAAATGTGTGCATTTGCTACAGTAGGCCGATGCAGTTTTTAAAGTAATCTTTTGAAGAAAAACTTTGCATATTGCAGTGTTAATTACCTTGTTGAATAGAATTTATTACACAAATACAGTACGCGAGAAGAGTTAAAAAACATATACAACAGTGCCACGGTCCAGCAGACGTTCAACAACAGCTTCCGAAGCAGACTTGACGAGGTAGACGCAAGAGTGACGAGACGTTTCGACATAACGACATCCACCTAAAACAAAACAGACTATATCACAAAAACAAAACGAAAAGGGACACTTACAGAAGTGAAAACCGCAGCTACAGAAAGCATAATTGCAACTCAACAAATCAAATAAGGATAGCAGAGGGAAGTTCCAAGGTCGTCGATCAATTCGAATGGACGATGAAGCATTGGAGTTTCGTACAAGCAATGAACCAAAGGTTTGGCTCATTCCAGGGGCCACTGACGGCAAAACATTACCCGGTGGACGGGAATAAGCCGCCAAAAAACAAAAAAAGATTAATTTATTTGGAAGACGGCCGAAGGATACGTCGAGGATGGAAGCAAGTGCCAGACTTCCTAGTCGACTATCAAAATTTGTACGACGAACATTTACATGGGAAGGCTGAAAAGACACAAAGTGGAAATTAAAAAGTGAAAAACATTATTATAGGAAGTGTGTTGTTGAAAAATATTTTTTAAATAAGTTGTATTTTATAGGATAGATAAGTAGGGAATAAGGTGTTTAGATACTTACATATTATTTAGAATTAAGTTGTTCCATTTTCAGTTCAATTTTTAGTTTAACTTCAATGAAATGTACTCATATTTAAGATAAAACGCTAATTGTTAAACGTGACGTTAGCAATTCAAATCTAGTATGTAACTAGATCAGAACGCGAATGTTCCGGTAACCAAAACAAGGGGCAAAATCAACAACGGAAGGCGCTATAAATACCGAGCGCACCGCGAGGAATTCATTCCTTCTCCGACCACCGAGAATAACATTCTACTTCGACCACCGCAAGAAGATTCCGGCTCCGACCACCAAGAGTAAAATTTTATTAAAAAGGCTGTAAAATTTTAATGAAGAATTGTACCTTATATCGGATTCCGAATACCTATATCCTTTTTTTAACGACATGGACGACTCTTCAAGGTAGGCGCATACGTGACAAACAAACAAAATTTTCATTTAAACATCGGACAACGGGAGACGTTTGGTTTTGTCGAAGGGCGCCTCACTCTTGTGAAGGAGTGGAGGCACATGCGTGATCGGCAATACGGACCGTTCCTCTTTCAAACAAGGATACACCAGGTAGGACAAGAGGTACACCTACCTTGTGAAGGGTGTGGTGATACAACCGACTTGTGATACCTGGTGTTCGCTGTGTACGAATCTGTATCGTCGAAGGGCGCCTCTCTCTTGTGAAGGAGTTGAGGTACAGGCGTGATCGGCGATACAGAGCATCCACTTTTAACAAGATACACATCGGATAGGACAAGAGATATACCTGCCTGGTGACACGACCGACTTGTGCTAGCCGGTGTACATTTTTGAGACAGACAACAACTTTTTAGATAATTGTTATATTTCCTTTGACACTTACGAACGCATACATTTAACACTGACACTTCCTTCCCTTCTCCACTCACATTTTCTGTATTTTATCATTGTATGTGCCCACCAGGGGGCCATAAAAACAAGAAGTGGGTAATTCCGAGCGACCCAAAGAGAAACCCTGAGATAGTAGATACGCACCCACAAATAACATACATAAATACTGCAATTGAAGCCCAACATCGGGCACGAACATCAAAATCAGTACAATTATTGACACCCCAAAGTGGGGCACGAATATCAACATTACAATTATTGTGACCTCAAAGTGGGGCACGAACATCAACATTATAATATGTACGAAATCGGCATTTTTGCAAATCATTAACAGTTTCGATCGATCACGAAAAATTCGCCCACTTAGAAAATTATATAAACAAGCGACTAGCTTCGCTAGTATGAGCCGTGACTGACCTTTGCAACAAATCTGCATTTGGAGAATAGCAGTTGCTAGTCTATTGTCAGGGAATGCCGCCGTTATGTAAAAGGAATCGTTTATTTTAAATCAAAGAGAGCAGTCGATCCTAGGAAAACCTCGATGACTGACAGGCAGAGGTTCACAAAAAAGATTCAATAACCCAGTTTTTAAAGTAGTGTTTTGGAGTCGCTGTTCCACTGGGTAGATTGATCTATCAGAAGAACTTTACGTATGTACGAAATCGTCATTTTTGCCAATCATTAAGAGTTAAAAATTTAAAAAATTAAAAAATTATATAAACAAGCGATTAACTTTGCTATCATGAGCCGTGACTGACCTTTGCAACAAATCTGCATTCGGAGAATACCAGCTGCATAGTCCATTGTCAAGGGAATGCCGCCGTTATGTAGAAGGATTCGATTATTTTAAATCAAGGAGAGCAGTCGATTCTAGGAAAACCTCGATGACTGATAGGCAGAGGTTCGCAGAAAAGATTCAATAAGGCAGTTTTTAAAGTAGCGTTTTGGAGTCACTGTTCCACTGGGTAGATTCATCAATTAGAAGAACTTTGCGTATGTACGAAATCGTAATTTTTGCCAATCATTAACGAAATCAGCTGATTGAAAAACAAAAAGCGAACTGGAATATAAGAAAAAGAAAAACAAGTGATAGTTTTGTTGGTCGGAGAAAAAACAGTTGTGAAACAAACGACGACCGACCTTGAGTGAAATGTTTAAGGTCGGAAAAAGAAGGCAAGACGATCGACGCTTGAAAAACAAAAAAAAAGTCTAAAAACAAATGACAGGCGTTTTTGGATTGAAAAACAAAAGACTGTTCAAGACGAAAAAAAAATTTTTAATTTGAAAGAAAAAATCGAGGCGAAGATCGACAGACCGGTGCGAAACAAATGACAATCAATTGACTTTCGACCAAAGTTTTCAAGAGTATTTTGAACAATTTTTAAATTAAAAAAAAGAAAACAAACGGTCGATCGGAAAACAAAAGACAATCGACTTAAAGACATTAAAATTTAAACGTTAAACAGATGCTTTAAGAATAAATAAAAGTAAAAAGCAATAGACCGAGTTAATTACGAAACAAAAGACGACCGTCTCGTTGACAAACAAGAAAAAAGCCGACTGTCTTTTGTTTTTCGAGTAGTTGATCGTTTCGATTTTTTTTTTATTTTAAAGACTTCAAAATACTTTAAAACAGAGTCGAATGTCTTTTGTTTCACAAATGGTTGATGGTCTCGTCTTATCGATTTGGAACGTTCAATTCAAAAGCGATTCTCTTTTGTTTTAGTACTGATCGATTAAATCTTCTTTTGTTTTTCAAGTCGCTTTCTCTTTCCTACGTTGCACGTTTTATTAAGACGATTGTCTTTTGTTTCACTGTCGCGATTTCTTCTTTCAAATTTTGACGTTTTCTCGTACCAAATGTTCTTTTGTTTTTTTTTTCTAATCAGTCGATGATGGTCTCGCCTTCTCGATTATGAATGTTCAATTCAAAAGCGATCGTCTTTTATTTTTAGGACTGATCGATTAAATTTTCTTTTGTTTTTGAAATCGCTTTCTCTTTCCAACGTTGCTGCCTACATTTTATTCAGTCGATTTGTCTTTTGTTTTGACAACTGGTAGATCGTGGCCTCGATTTTTCTTTAAAATTTTGATGGTTTCTTTTTTTGGTTCCAAATAGTCTTTTGTTTTTTAATCAGTAGACAGACGATGGTCTCGTCTTATCGATTATGAACGTTCAATTCAAGAGCGATCATCTTTTGTTTTTAGGACTGTCGGTTAAATTTTCTTTTGTTTTTGAAGTCGCTTTGTCTTTGCGACACCACACATTCCATTCAGTCGTTTGCCTTTTGTTTCACAAATAGTAGATTTTTGTTCAATTTTTTCTTTCAAGTTTTGATGACGAAAAAAAAATTCGTTCTAAGTATTCTTTTGTTTTTTAATCAGTTCGTGATGATCTCCTCTTATCGATCATGAACGTCCAATTCAAAAGCGATCGTCTTTTGTTTTAGGACAGGTCGATTGCATTTTCTTTTGTTTTTCTTCAAGCCGCTTTCTCTTTCCGACGTTGCCACATTTTATTCGGTCGATTGTCTTTTGTTTCGCGACTGATAGATCTCTGTGTCGAAAAATTAAAAAAATTAAAAAATAAGTCACCAAACTACTAAAAATCGAACGAAAAAACAAGTGACGAACGAAATGACCAAACAAACTACAATGGATTAAAAAATCGAACGCAAAAACAAGTGACGATCGGTTTAGAAGAGACAAAAATATCATCGATAAAAAAAAAACAAAAGACGACAAAACAATTGACATAATCAGATTGAAATATGAAAACAAATAGAAAACAATCGATTAAAACTAAGCTTAAATCAGAAACAAAATGATAAAAAAAAATAAATGCAAAAATAAATGTAAACCGAAATTACCAAGCTAAAACAAATCAAGCGAAAAACAAGTGACGATCGAAGTGACCAAACAAACTGCAATCGATTAAAAAATCGAACACAAAAACAAGTGACGATGGGTTTAGAAGAGACAAAAATATCTACCAGAAAGAAAAAACAAGTGATGATCGATTTACATAGACGAGACAAAAATATCGAATTCTAGAATTAGGAAAAATTTAAAGTAGTAGAGGAAACTGTAGATTAAAGAATAGTAAGAAGTCGAGATAATAACCGAGTGAGGGTGAGGGCGCTGTTTCGCTCTTGACACAAGGCTTAAAGCCCAAAGCTATGCTGATTAAAGACGAAAAATGTAAGCGCATGAGTTCCATTAACCTTTTCTTTTATGCATCAATTTTGAATGGCCTTTAATAAATCAGGCATTGAAAAATAAAAGTTGATCTATGTTTGTTGTAATAAAAACTCTAGATTGATGGATTATCGAGTTACGTAGCAAAAAGCATTTCGTCATCTAAACTGATGCCAAGAAAGAACATAATCTCTGAAAAACTTCTAAATGTAGTAAATCAAATTGGCCCTTACATTAAGAACGTGTCACATATATTAACTCGGAGGTGCAAGAAATTCGAAGTTTGGCCGTTCAAGAGATCCCATCGAACGCTAAACTTTGTCATTAAGAAGCATAATAAACGATCAGGTCAGGAAGAATCTTTGGCGTGTTCCCCCCCGAACTCGGAGCAGAGAGACGCGAAGGGATAAATCAGGCACGCGATGGAAACGGAGGAGAAAAAACGCCCGGACTAATTTATAACGTGTTTTATCATAGTAACGGCGCTGGAAAGTATATTCCGAAGTATTCGGATCGTAAATTTCAATAAAAAAGAATTTGGCTAGCTCCGCAGACGACGTTTATTGCGTTGTTTTGTCTATCAGATTAGTAGAGCGTACGATTTATGAACGCGGAGCATGTTTAAATAATTATGGGGTAGCTCAGCGTAAACGGGTGAAAAAACGACGATTTTCTTGTTAAACTGTTATGCTTGCGTAACTGCTTTCCGGGGTTGTTTTTGTACTTACGAGAAGTTCAGCGTATTCCGGGGAGAATTCGAGGAGACATAAACTGTGAGATAAGCGCAAATTGTGTACTGGATGAGACGTTTCGATCTGCGAGGACCCATTACTCTGCATAAACTGATTTTATCTCCTCAACTCATGAAAAATAAAAATCAAAAGATGATTTTTATTGTTATAATCCCAGCTTCTCTAAGACAGTGATTCTCAAAAGGTACATAAGTTTATTATTGGTGTTTTTTATAACCCCTCTCAATTTGAAGGTATAATTATGAAACATCCTGTATAAAAATGCATTTAAAAATATTGTCAAGAGAAGAAACGATATTCTGTACAACAATTAGAGCAGTTGTTGTTAAACTAATTGGAAATTAAATTGCACACCACACTCTGAGGTACCTTGATCGTACTACGATCATATAACATTATGTCCGCATCTCTGGTCGAAGAAAGACCATCAAACGTCTATAAGTTTAAACAAATTTATCGCACACGTGTTTTACGGAACGGGTGCAGGTGACCTTTGTTTGTTCGAAGGTCAGATGCGCTGACGCCGTGTTGACCGCTTTTTCTATTGAAAATAAACAATACCAAGAGAATACCAGTTTCTTACACTATTTCACGAAAAAGACCTTTAAAAGTAAATTACATTTTATTACTTTTTATTTAAAAAAAAAATTCCATCAACGCCAATTTATTTTACACCTCATTTTTTCTTTCTTCCTCGCAGATGATATCAAAGGCAAGTCAAGTCGTGGAACAGCCGAGTTGGTCTAGTCAATCTGCAAGCCCGTCACCTCCGCCTCCACCTCTGCCGCCCCCCGTGGCGGCGAGATGGGCCCGAACGGAACAGAACAGCGCGGAATCATGTCCCCACTGCAGGGGTAGATTAGCATCCCTCCCGACCAGAACCACGTCCCTGAGCAGTTACTCGGGATGCAAAGGTAAGGCGTTTTGTAGAGGCGCTAAATTTCCACCGTCGCGTCGCGTCGTCGTATTGTAAGGACTCTTGTTCGACCCTCTTCACAGTTACTTTAATAAGTGACATCGTTTCGGAGTTATGACGATGACGTGGGGGATTCTTGCGAATTAAACAGAAACGGTGGATGATTGAGGAGGATATTCGAAGGGGGAGGATTAATATTAAATTCTTCTGCAAGAAATAAGTTTAGGCAATAATTGTCAACGTTACAGTCTTGAGGGTTAAAAAGAAAAACGAATTTTTCATTCTAAACATATTTATTTACTTGTATTTGCAAATTTGGGCAAATTAATAAACATATTCGTATTAGGCTTAAAACAATTCTCTTCGCAGAAAAAATTAAGAAAAATCATACCGTATGTTTCGTTTTGATTTGAAAATGTACTACGCGCATATCTTGTGCGCATTTGTCTTAAATCCTCCAATTGCATACTTCCCCAGCCAGCACTAGTGCTTGGCATTAGTCGTGACCAGGGTTGCCAGATTGGGCGAAATTCCACCAATTTTCCTTTTTATTTTAGTTTCTCCTTTGCCTTTGATCTTTCATTTGACTTTTCTTTTTCATTAAAATATATATATATTTGTTTTTCATTTCACTTTTTGTTTTTGTTCGTTTGTTTCAGTTTTTCGTTTCATTTGCCTTTGGTCTTTCATTTCAACGAAATGGGAGAAAAAAAGGAGGTCATCTTCATTTGTTTTATTTTTTAACTACGTTTTGTTTTCGTTTTTCACTTTTGTTTCTTTGCTTTTTATTATTCCTTCGCCTTCTGCTTTCTTAATGTTCGTTTGTCTCAGCCAAATTAATTTCGTTAATATTCATTCATCATTCGTTTCTACGTCGTTTTTCATTTGTTTTTTTATAGTTTCATTTTTTTTTTTTTTGTATTTAGCAATCCGTTTCTTGTTTTTCTCACTTATTTTTTTTTAAACGGAATAGAAAAATTAATTTGTCATTTGTTTTTGTTAATTAATTTTTTGTTTAATTCTTTTATTAAATTTCACTTTCAATTTTTTTCTCTACGTATCAAATCAATCCATCGTCCTTACATTATTCAATTGTTATTTGTCCTTTTAAGCGGAACGGAAAAAAATGGTTTCGTTGATGTTTTAAAAAGGAAGTGATCGTCAAATGTTTGTCAATTCTTTTGTTTTCATTTTTCTATTTAATTATCACTTTTTTTCATTATATTTATTTTCAATAAAAACAGTGACGTATATCTGTGATAGAAATTGAAAGTCACTTGTTTTTCTCTCTTTTTATTTTTTACTTGCTTCCTCTTTGTTTCTTTTCCCATTGCTTTTCGTTTTCCTTGTTTTCCTTTTCTACACATTATTTACTTTCATTTTCCATTTGTTTTATTTTATGTTTTAAATTTTATTTGCCTTTTGTTTTTTATTTCATTTTTGGTTTTTGTTTGTTTCTTTCAATTTTTTCCTTTCGATTCAGTTTTTCATTTGCCTTTAGTCTTTCATTTCAACGAAATGGGTGAAAAAAAGGAGGTGATTGTCATTTGTTTTATACTTTAACTACGTTTTGTTTTCGTTTTTCAATTTTGTTTCTTTGTTTTTTTATTATTCCTTCGCCTTCTGCTTTCTTAATGTTCGTTTATCTCAAACAAATTAATTTCGTTATTACTTTAACGTCATTCCTTTCTACACCTTTTTTATTTATTTGTTTTTTTTTTATTTTCATTTTTTTTCTATTTAGCAATCCGTTACTTGTTTTTCATTTGTTTTTTTTTAAACGGAATAGAAAAATTCATTTGTCATTTGCTTTTGTTAATTTTTTGTTTTATTCTTCTTTTAAATTTGACTATCATTTTTTTTTATCGTCATTCAATTGCTATTTGTCCTTTTAAACGGAATGGAAAAAATTAATTTCGTTGATATTTTAAAAGGAAGTGATCGTCCTATGTTTTTTTTTGTTTTCATTTTTCAATTTAATTTTCCCTTTTTTTGCTTATTATCATTCCATATTTATTTTCAATTAAAACAATGATTGTTTATTGTTATTATTAATGACACAATGACATACACAAGTGATTTTTAAGTTAGAAATTAAAAATCACTTGTTTTTGTTTCTCTGTTCATTTTTTATGTGCTACCTCCATGTTTCTTTATCAATTGCTTTTCGTTTTCATTTTCATTATTTACTTTCATTTTTCATTTGTTTTATTTTATATTTTGAATTTTGTTTTTCATTTCATTTTTGGTTTTTGTTTGTTGGTTTCAGTTTTTCATTTATCTTTCGTCTTTCATTTCAACGAAATGGGAGAAAAAAAGGAGGTGATCGTCGTTTGTTTAATTTTTTTTACTGTTTTTCGTTTTTTAGTTTTTTTTTCTTTGCTTTTTTCTTTTGTTTTCTATTTAGCAATGCGTTTCTTGTTTTTCATTTGTTTTTTTTTTACGGAATAGAAAAATTAATTTGTCATTTGTTTTTGTTAATTTTTTGTTTTATTCTTTTTTTAAATTTCACTATCAATTTTTTTTATGTATCAAATCAATCCATCGTCGTTCAATTGTTATTTGTCTTTTTAAATAAAATGGAAAAAAATAATTTCGTTGATATTTGAAAAAGGTTGTTTCTTCTTCAAATTTTTCCCTTCCATTTAGTCTTTGATAATGATAATGATTTATTGCAGTTTGAAACACCCAAGTGTATCACTGACGTCACAAAAGTTGTAATACATACAATGAAACAATTTAATTTGATATTTTCATTTTCATTTTCTCCTTGTTTTTCATTCATCTCTATTTTCATTTTACATATGTTTTTGGTTTTTGATTTCTTTTTCCCATTTTGTTTTTCCTTTCAATTTGCTCTCACTTTTAGCTGCTTCATTTTCGTTTTTTATTTTATTTAATCCCCATTTCATTTTTTGTTTTTGGTTTTCATTTGTTTTTTTTTTTCTAATTTTTTTGTGTCTGTCTTAAAATGCGTAGGAAAATTCCTTTTTTTTATTTTTGAAAACTGCAACTTTAGGCTTTTTTTTTGTTTTCACAATTTATGGTCAGGGGCGAATTTAGGCATGGTCTTTATGGGCTGCAGCCCAGGGCCCCGTTCAATCAAAGGGCCCTTCGCGGTCAAAAAAATAAAAATAAAAACAATTTAACTTAAAAATATTTCTAATGGATTTGTAAGATATTAAAATCGCAAATATTGACTTGGGAAGTGCAGGCATATTTTGATTATTATTCAGAAGACGTAGACAAATATTTAGTCAATGAATGCATTCAGTTAAAATCCTACTTAGAAACTAAGCCAGACTCATACGACGCATGGGATGACATATTCAAGCTAATTTATGAGAAGAAACTTGTCGACGTTTTTCTGAATTGCTATACAATTTTTTAATTTTTTTATCGTTACCAACCACCAGCTGTGAGGCGGAGCAATCCTTCTCTAACATGTCCTATATAGAAAACAAATATAGAACAACAGTGACGAATGAAAGATTAAATTATTTATCAATTCTTTCCATAAACTGTGATTTAACCTAAGAATTACAATGTGATGATCAAATAATCAAAATTGTAGAAGAGTTACTCTTTAAATGTCTTTAATAAGTCATATGTATAACTTCTAGGATGTTTTATTTATTTTATTTTTACTAAAAGTAATACTTAATACAGTTTATTTTTTATTTATGTTTGATGTATGTTACAAAATCTTTTTGCGTTTTAAATGTATACAGGGTGAGTCTGAAATAGTTCGATAAAATGATACCACTAAAAGAAACGATGTCCGAGAGTATGGGAAAAATGTTAAAAATTCTTCTAGTTTATATTTAATTAAAAAATTACCTCAAAATCAAGCTCCGGCACTGCATACGAAATAAGGCTTCACGTTTTATAAATGCGGCAGTATAATAGGACTATAAAAGTTTTTTATTGACTACTCGCTTGCCACAATACGACTTTGATTCGTTTTATTACACTCTTAACAGCTGGGAATGGAAGTCTGAGTTATTTCTTTTACGCAACGTAATTATTAGTTAGTAATTTCTAAGATAAATGGAATTGTGTGCTAATTTTGATTAATTATTTTTCGAAAACTAAAGCAGAAAGAATTTTTTTAATATTTTGCCCATACTTTCGGACATCGCTTCTTTTAGTGGTATAATTTTGTCGGTCTATTTCAGACTCACTCTGTATAAAAGTTTATACAGAGTGTTTTCGGAAGTGCGACTGAAAACAGAACCTTGGTATTTCGACAAATTTCTTTAAATAAATTATTAAGATCAAGAACGTAATAATTCTTAGAAAAAATCGTCGTTATGACTTTAATTATTAAATTTGAAACAAAAAGACTAATGTCAACAACTAAGGAGAAACTCATATTTATCAAAATATTGAGAAACTGCATCATTTCCAACTGTAATTCAAAAAAGATCAACTTTATTTCAGAAATTACCAAATGCAATTCAGAATTGTGAATTTAATTTCAGAGTAAGTCATTTGAAATTCAGATTTATCAAATCAATTTCAGATCGTGGCACTTGTAATTCAGAATTATCAATTTAATTGAGAATGCGTTATTTGTAATTCAGATTAGTCAGTTTAAATTCAGAAAACATCAATTGTAATTCAGAAAGTATCAAACGAACTTCAGTGACGATTTCTTAATTACAATTGATATAATCAGAAATTTATTTAATGCTTTCTGAAATTAAACTGATTAATCTGAATTACAAATAACGAATTCTGAAATTAAATTGATCAATCTGAATTACAAATGATACTATCTGAAATTGAATTAATAAATCTGAATTACAAAACGATATATTCTGAAATTAAATTAACAATTCTAAATTACAACTGACGAATTCCTAATTACAATTGGAAAAGGTGTAGTAGAAATTCAAAATCAGTAGCGTGTACCAATTTTCAGTAATTTAGGAAATAATTTTTCATTTCAAAATGAACACAAAAAAAAATTAAAGCTGCCATTTTTTTAGATTTGGTTCATATTGTATCCATTTTCAGCCACACTTCCAAAACAGCCCTATATCCAAGTGCATCAAATAAGATAAAAAAGTTCTTCGATGTCTGTTGTCTATAATTTCTCATATTTAAAAAAAAGGGTAAAAAAAACAGTTTTTCGACAAATTGGCGAATTAGTCGCCACAATTAACCCAATCTTGGGTTAATTTGTGTTAATTAGGTAGGTCCCCAAACAGTAGTAGTCCAGGGTCCCCCATAATTAACGGTCCGCCCCTGTTTACGGTGTGTGACCTTCTAAATGTAGGTATTAAAGCGACGACCTTAAGAAAAGATTCGTTTTCGTCTTTTATTATATGAGGAAGCGGTCGAATTAATTTGAAAAAGAGTACATGTTTTATTTCACATGTATAAGTACAAAAGGCAACATTTTTTGAAGAAGTTGGCAACATTGCCTGTGACAAAATTTGGCAACTCTGTTCGTGACTTAGCGAGCGCTCGTGTTTTGTATCTTTTATTTTATAAATTATACTATAGCCATTTATGTCTCCTCTCCTTTTCGCTTTTTTTACGTTTCAATGAAACAATCGGTATCTACATACATATAACTCAAAACAATCGCATAGCGTTTTGTTGGCTTGAGTTTTTTATGCGTATAAAAATGAATTTAAGATTTCATAATGTAATTGGTGAATAACACAATAATTTTATTGTTATTATGAAATACTTCATCTTCAGCACTTATTCGATACTGCCTGAAAGAGAAGTCAGTAATAGAAAGGAAAAATCAATATAGATAAAAATGTAATTCCTGATTAATACATTCACAAAGTTTTTTGATTGGCCAGTTTTTATAGAAAAGATCCTCTTGATGGCACTCGACTATTACGCCGGATTTTTTTTTCGTCTGGCTTTTTTCGAGATATTATTTCAGAAATCACTTAGTCATGCCCTTCACCTTAACGAACACTTCGGGCTCATTTAATTTCCGGAAAGAAAAATCATTCCGCGCAAATGAAATCGCCCGCCATTTACAATCGCGAATAAAGCAGTTTTACGAGGGGGTCCCCCCAAAAATTATACGATGACGTCCTAGATTTCGGCTCCCTACCGTTTATGGACTTTGGAAATCGTCTCGGGGAAGAGGCGGATAATGCACGAAATAATTCCCCCCCGGACCTAGACTTAATGTAGCGTGAATGAGAGAGATGCTTAACAATTTAGGACGGCTCTATGAGATTTGGGAGGTTTTTTTTGAGGAAGAAAAAGCGAGAATATCGGAAGCGGAATGAAAATAATAAATATCTTAGGCTTATTGCCTTGAAGTTTTTTTACGCTTATAAAAAAAAAAGATGAAATTTGTATGAAGCTTATTGAGTTTAATTAATTACTATATTCAGATCCTTTTATTTCATGTTTGTTTATCGTGTTGTAAAGTATTTATATTTCATGAACTTTTAGTGTCAGATACATCGTGGAAGGAATAAATTTTTCTTGCTTACTTTCCGAAGAAAGTTTGTGTGTTTCCTAGGTCAAAGCGGCGCGCAATTTTACGCCTGGTGAACGTTATCGTCAACGTCAGGGGGCGTTATTCAAACTGACAGGTCGGATAATCAAGTGTCACGAGCGTTTAAGCAATCAAATCGACGGGGTCGAAATCCGAAAAGCGGCCTCACTATCGCGGTCACGTCAAAACATCATCATTGTTAGAAACGAGCGGTCTAAAATTAGTGAGGAATTTCGCCCGAGGGCGGTCGTGATTTTATGAAGACGGAGGCCCGCTTTTTATTTACAGAAATGGAATTTAATCGCGTCCCAAGTAATTTATTGCGGCGGCTGTAATTATTTCCCCGATTTTCAGGCCTGCGAACGGAACCGATGAATAAATAAATAACGGCGAGTTTACCCAATCATAACGCACGAACTGCCTTGGACGGGCATAAATTAAGAGTGGGCGGTTTAGATTTGGATTTTATTCACGAGGTGGACCCGGATTATCGCCCAATGAAAGGCAACATCTCCAAGTCTATATCGAAATTGTTTAATATATGGCGATGTGGTTAACGAAGCAGGAATAACATAGACCGGAATAATTAATGGCCCGTGCATACCTGCCATGTCATGTTAACAAGAAAAACAATGGATATTAAACGTACAAAAAATATTATAACAATGGGGCTGATATATGTAGATATAAAATATTACGAAACGTTATTGTATAGAGAGATGCATAGATGTCTTCACCAATGTAATACATATTTTGCTTTCCACTTATTCTTGCAAGTGTCAAATTATATGAACGAAAATCTTGCTTATTCGAAAAGCTGCGGGTATGCGTAAATTATAAAAGAAAGAAAAATTCCATTGCGTTATTGATTAGTAATTTATTGAATTTGAATTTAGAGTAACTCTTTGTTGAAAGCAGTAGTAGCAAATAAAATGAATTAAAAAAATTAGCGTTTAGCGCTTTAGTAATAGGTATACATAGTTTCTATTCTACCGAAATGGCTTTTATTCTAGATTACTAGCTACAATGTAAACAAACACAGGGTGACTGACAATTGTTCTGCAAAAAAAAAGGAAAAATGAAAAACGTTTAAGAGAATGACGTTATGGATTGTGGGAAAATTTTTCAAAGAAATTATAACAAGAAAATGTGGATAGTTAAGGTGATCCAAAAACAAGGGAAGATCGACGATTCCCCGTCAAAGTTCAAGAAATTTAAAAAAAAGACCGAAAACAAAAGAAGAAAATGCGTTTAGCGTTTTAGTAATAGGTGTACATAGCGTATTCTACCGAAATGGCTTTTATTTTAGATTACTCGCTACAATGTAAACAAACACAGGGTGACTGATAATTGTTCTGCCAAAAAAAAGGAAAATGAAAAACGTGTAAGAGAATGAACGGGAAAAATGTTCAAAGAAATTCTAACAAACAAAATGGAAATGTGGAACGTTAAGGTGATCCAAAAACAAGGGAAGATCGACGATTCTCCGTCAAAGTTCAAGAAATTTAAAAAAAGGACCGAAAACAAAAGAAGAAAACGTGTTTGGCGTTTATTCTTCCGAAATAGCTTTTATTCTAGATTATTCCCTACAATGTAAACAAACACAGGGTGACTGACAATTGTTCTGCCAAAAAAGAAAAAGAAAAAAGAAAAACATATAAGAGAATGAACGTTATGGACAAAGAAAAGAAGAAAACGCACGAAACGCATTCGTCATTGGAAAAATAATTCGACAAAATAAAAACAAAAAAAAATAATTAAAAAAGGAAAACAGTGAAAGGCAAAGAACGAGACGGAAAATTTTTAAAAATGAAAAAATGACTTGAAGAAGTGCCAAAATTAAAAATTACCAAACAAGACTAAACGAAACAGAAAGTTGTTAGTCTTTTGTCTTTTCGGACTTTCTTCAGGAAAACAGTCGACGTTCGTTTGTTTCTCGTTTGTCCTATTCTTAGTGTTTCGGTGTCGTTCGTTCCATTTTTCTGTTCTATAGAATTTTTAACCTTATATCATACAAATTTTAATGCGTTTGTCAATAATTTCTGAGTTCGTATTTCAACTGTTTAAAGGTCAAGTTTACGTTCGACGCCGTAACAATAATAAAACTATAAAACACTGTTACGACTGTATTTATTTCAATGATCTGCTGCTCTTTCTTAACCAGGGACGTAACATCATTTTGGGTATAATTTTTGATTTTAGACATTTTTTTCTTTAATTTTGAAACAAGTCAAATTCTTAAAGTTCAATGTCATTTGTTTTCATTAATTTCCTTAGCCGAAAAAATGTTTTTATTTTGAAAGAAGTCAAAGTTTCAAAGTTAATTTATCTTTTGTTATACTTTAGCGAGTTATTTATTTTTTGTTCTGGTTTCCTTCAAATTTTCAAAATTCTATTGTCATTTGTTATTTCCGAAAGTCAGTTGTCATTTGTTTCTAGCTTCCTTAGTCGGAATATTTTTCTTTTATTTTGAAAGAAAAAAAAATCGTTTGTCTTTTGTTATTTCAGAGAGTTCGATGTCATTTATTTCTTGTTCCAGTTTCTTACAGATTTTAAAACAAGTCAAATTTTCAAAGTTCTGTTGTCATTTTGTTACTCCAGAAAGTTCAATTGTCATTTGTGATTCGAGAAAGTTTAATTGTCATTTATGATTCGAGAAAGTTCAATTGTCATTTGTGATTCGAGAAAGTTCAATTGTCATTTATTTTCTATTCTCGTTTCCTCATTCTGGAGATTTTTTTTTTTATTTCAAAACAAGTCACATGCTTTGTTGTCATTTGTTGTTTCAGAAAGTCAGTTGTCCTTTGTTTTCTAGTTTCCTTAGGCGGAACATATTTTTGTTTAATTTTGAAAGGAAAAGACATTTTTTTATTTGTCTTTTTCTTCTACTGAAGATTTTAAAACAAGTCAAATTTTCAAAGTTCTGTTGTTATTTGTTACTCTTAGGAATAAGAACCAAAAAGTCCGATTGTCATTTATTTTCTAGCCTCGTTTCCTTATACAGGATGTTTTTTAAAAGATTTTGAAACAAATCAAATTCTCAAAGATTTTATGTCATTTGTTATTTCAGAGAGTTGAGTTGTCATTTGTCATTTGTTATTTCAGAGAGTCCAGTTGTCATTTGTCATTTGTTATTTCAGAGAGTTCAATTGTCATTTGTTTTCTAGTTTCCTTGGACGGATTTTTTCAATGTCATTTTTTTTTCTGTTTCGGTTTCCTTCTACTGAAGAAGTTGAAACAAGTCACATTTTCAAGATTCTGTTGTCATTTATTACTTCAGAAATTGTCCGATTGTCATTTATTTCACATTTCAGAGAGTTAGTTCAGTTGTCATTTGTCATTTCAACGAGTTCAGCTGCTTTCATTTGTTTTCTTATAGTTTCTTTAGTAGAATATTTTTTTTTTTATTTTAAAAGGTTTTTTTTATCATTTGTCTTTTGTTTTAAATAGTTCGATGTCATTTTTTTTTGTTCTGGTTTCATCAGATTTTGAAAAAACTCAGATTTTTAAAGTTCAGTTGTCATTTGTTACTCCAGGAAGTTCGATCGACATTTATTTTCTATTTTCGTTTTGTTATTCGGGATTTTTTTAAAGATTTTGAAACATTTCAAATTCTCAAAGATCGGATGTCATTTGTTATTTGAGAGAGTGGATTTTTTTTTTAATTTTGAGAGAAGATAAATTTTTCGTTTTTCTTTTATTATCTTCAATGTCATTTGTTTTCTGTTTCGGTTTCCTTCTACTGAAAATTTTGAAATAGATCAAATTTTTAATGTTCTGTTGTCATTTGTTGCTACAGAGAGAGTTCAGTTGTCATTTGTTATTTCAGAGAGTTCAGTTGTCATTTGTTATTTCAGAGAGGTCAGTTGTCATTTGTTGTTTCAAAGAGCTCAGTTGTCATTTGTTATTTCCGAGAGTTCAGTTGTCACTTATTATTTCAGAGAGGTCAGCTGTCATTTGTTGTTTCAAAGAGTTCAGTTGTCATTTGTTATTTCAGAGGGTTCAGTTGTCATTTGTTATTTCAGAGAGATCAGTCGTCATTTGTTATTTCAGAGAATTCAGTTGTTATTTGTTTTAATTTTAGTTTCCTTAGTCGGAATATCTTTTTTTTTTGGAAAATTAGTTTCAAAGTTCACTTGTTTTTTGTTACTTTAGAAAGTTCGATTGTCATTTATTTTCTGTTTCGGTTTGCTCCTACTGAAAACGAGCCAATTTTTAAAGTTCAGTAGTCATTTGTTTTCTAGTTTCCCTAATCGGAGTATATTTTGTTTTTATTTTCAAACAAGTCAAATTGTCAGAGTTCATTTGTCTTTTGTTACTATAGAGAGTTCGTTTGGCATTTATTTTCTATTTTCCTTTCCTTATTCTAGAGATTTTTTTTAAACGTCAGAACAAGCCAAATTCCCTAATTTGTTTTTCATTTTGGCTCGTTTATTTTGAAGGAAATCCTTTTTTTAGAAACAAGTCAAATTTTTAAAACTCACTTGTCATTTGTTAAACCGATGCAAATTAAGCGCCAACGCAATTGGAAAATGGCGGCCATATTGGTACACATTTATTGTTCTCGACAATTTGACTATTATTGAAACAAATTTAGTAGGTTGGTAACACTGGCAGTTCTCGTCATTATTTTCGCTGTAATACTTGGTAATTTTTTTTAGGTTAGCGTTGGCAGTTGTTACAGAACTAATCGACATTGTAAACATGTATAAGAATAACGACGAAAACTTCAGATAATTTATTCAATTTTTGATTTGACAGTAGATGAATTTGTTTAAATTTGACAGTTCAACATAAACCTTAAATTTGAAAATTCGGTATACCAACATAAACTTTGAAAAGTGCTGCCAATCTAATCAAAATAAATCTCGATCATTTATAGTCACTAGGTATAAACAGATAGCAGCGAACCAAGCTTTAAGTTTCGTTACCATACGATTTGCTTCAAAGGTTGGCAACACTAATCACTAAATACAATTCATGCACTTATTTTGGCCGGCAATTCTAATTTTTTTTTAAGTTAAGAAGTTCTCTAAAACTTGATTGATTGGCGTATATTAAAAGAATGGTCTGTAGTAAGAATTTTTTAATATTTTTCCCATATTCTCGGTTGTTATTAATTGTCAGTCACCCTGTATGTAGAAAGATAAATAAAGGAACGGAGAATTTGTGTAACATAATTTGTAATAAGCTTTGTAACAAGGTTGCTGATGTAATTTTACCCAACTCAAACAGTAGCTTGTACGAGTCAAAAGCGTGCATGTATTCGGGTTTAACACGATCAGATAACCCGTGCGATAAAATCAATCCAAGAACTTAACGACCGTACTTCACATGAGGAAGGTGCACACAGGCTCAAAGGTTCTTCGAAGAGACTGTCACGGACCTCCCAGCAGGCTCGTGCCTCCATCATCATCATCATCATCATCATCGTCGTCAACATCATCAATTTAAACTACACTGCGTCGGAATTTCGTGCTCCTTTGTGCACTGTAATTACGTTACGTCATGCGCCACTCCTGAGCACCAATTAAGAGGGCCCAGGAGAAATACTGATATTTTTTTTCTGCCGACCGTAATCGATCAAATATTAACGAAACTATTAAACGCGGGCAGAAAACAAATTGAGAAGGTGACGGATTAATGTGAAACTCCGCGTGATAGAAAATGAATTACAATTTATCACGTTCGGAACTTGCGAGGCACACCTGCGAGATTATTATGGCGACCAATTTAGAAATATTTCGGTTTTTGTCGACGCAGAAAAAAAAACTAACTGGATCGGTTTCGTTAAATTTTATGAGTTTGTCTGAAATACTGCAATAATTGAAAATCTATTTTAAACTGGGAGGTTGATGAACACGATTTTTTAATAGCCTGGCATCTTTTAACATCCTTCGTTTATTGACGTTTCGCTGTATTCGATTGACAGCTCTTCAAGATAAAAGTGGACTGTCTGTCAATCTTCTGTCAATCGATAAGTGAACTGGTTATAAGAACTAATTACAAATTTGTTGCATAAATTTTCCATCGACAATTAACTACACAAATATGAAATTTGTTGAAAAAAAAAAAAACTCCTTTGATTTGATTTTTAATTACCAAAATACAATTTGGTAAAACCTGCAAACAAAACAACTATTTTTTGTCAAGGATCTTCGATGCGAATAAATTTCAATTCTGCATATTGCCGGATGTCAGTTATTAATTTATTCGAACAATTAACATTATTTATCCGACCGTTCCGATCGATTTGTCGCCGACGCGTTTCACTACGCAAATAATAACGGGGCGGAGGGCCACGCACCCTCGGGGGCGAATTCCGCCCGCCCACGTTCACTGGCGAGGAACGAACTTTCCTCGGCGGTGTTTTCCCGCCGCGTCTTTTAAAACAAGCTGCAATTTCGACTCGGACGAAGTGACTGTTTCCCCTTTATGGCGGCCGTTATGCCCGCAATAAAATTGCCGGAGCTTTTGTTGTGTCGTTCCCTTTATAACTTCGCTTTTAATAAATTCACGGCAAAGACGCGCGATGTGTTATTAGGGTGTTTAGGTGTAACGCGAAATGAGATGACCCCGGGCACATAAATAAATACATATGAAGGGATGTGCAGTAAATTAATTTCGTTATTCTTTTCCCTGACTATCGCATCGGTGTGGTGAGTAATTTTGGCTTTAATGCGACTCTGCCCATAAATGTGAAATGAAATGGTTTATTAATATTATACACCGCATTTTTATTAAAAAGCACGCACTAATAATTTGGTGGTTTAAATAATTTAAATGTAACTAACCACCTCATGGTGCATTTAATCAGTCCAGTGTTTCATTGAAGATGCATCAAACTTGAGGGACACGTTTCTGACATTATTTCAAACAAAATATCTTAATAAAAAATTTTAATCGGAGCAAGTTGAATTTGCTTTTTTGAAATACTGTAGCGCGCGGAATCGTGAAACAAAACCAGCATTTATGAGTGGCACACAGCTGCAGAGGGATAATAAATCCATAAACAGCGAAGAAATTTATGACTAGATTTTATTTTGCCCTTGACCGAAAGCTCGGTGTATTGAACTTTGCCACACGTCGAATGCAGCAGCGATGTGAAATCGCGTGGATATTTAAACTTATTTAATTTAATAATAAATTACAAATGTGGGGCTATGCAAAAATATGCATTTAGTATGTCTGTTGTCGCACATTACAAATTGTTATTAAAATAAAATTTGTCGAATCTTATAAATAAAAACATTTATTTTTAATATTCTTCAACTAACAATTAGAAAATTCGTATTAAATGGACAACAGAAAATAAACGACTAATTATTATTTTTAATGATTGCCAACAACCATGATGTTTTAAATGTGTTTTGCCGAATCGACAGGGGCGACATTCTAGAGGCAATTAACCAATAAACCAATTTCGTATGTGAATGAGTAACAATTCATTCATTCTCATTTAAAGTCCATCCTAAAAATATGCGATTTTGCTTTCCCTTCGATTTTCTCTAAATTTATTCATTACTAAGAAAATTTTACAAAGAACCTTTTCTTTCTTCTCCCGACATCTACTCGTACACTAAGTTTGATGGATCTTCAATGAAACACTCAGTATTATAGCGAAAAGCTTTCCTAATTATCATAAATCGCGTTCTCTTTTAATAATTACCATTTTTTTTTAATCTTCATCCACGATTATCGTTTGTTTTTTTCTTTTCTTCTGATTATAAGTTGTCATTTGTTTTTTTTTTATCATAAATCGCGTTCTGTTTTAATAATTACTTTTTTTTCATTTTTGTTCAAGTGCTCCTTGTTTTATCGTTATCTGTTGTTTGTTGTTTTGTTCAATCAATTGTTTGCAGTTTTCCTTTTTAAACGCTTGTCAATTGTTTTACTTTAATCAATTATTTCGTAGTTTTTATTACTTGTTGCTTTTTGTTTTGTTTTTTTTTTTGCAATCGTTTGCTTGTGTTTTGTTTTTCGCTTCATTTACGATTATCTTTTGTTTTTGTTCGTCCACGATTGTGGTTTGTTTTTTTTTCCTTCTTCTGACTATAAGTTGTCATTTGTTTTTTTTTTAATCATAAATCGCGTTCTGTTTTAATAATTACTAATTTTTTTAAATAAAATTTCCTTTTTCATTTTTGTTCAAGTACTCCTTGTTTTATCGTTGTCTGTTGTTTTTTGTTTTGTTCTATCGATTGTTTGCAGCTTATCGTCATTCACGTTTTTCATTTTTTTTGTCATAAATTGTGTTCCATTTTTCCTGAAGATGGTCAAATGACAAGGGAATTTGTTTCCTTATATTTTGTTTTCAATTTTTTTTCCATTATTTTCATTTTGCATTTTTTTCCATTATTTCGTAGGCGATGGCTTTCATTTTCCTTTTTTAACGCTCGTCATTTGTTTCAATTCAATCAATTATTTCTTGTTGCTTCTTATTTTGTTTTTCGTAATCGTTTGCTTGGTTTTTGTTTTTCGCTTCGTTCACGATTATCTTGTGTTTTTCTTCACCCACGATTATTTTGTGGTCGATTGCTTTTATTTTCCTTTTTTAACGCTCATAATTTGTTTTACTTTAATTAATTATTTCTTGTTGCTTTTTGCAATCGTTTGCTTGTGTTTTGTTTTTCGCTTCGTTCACGATTATCTTGTTTTTCTTCATCCACGATTATCGTTTGTTTTTTTTTCTTCTGATTATAAGTTGTCATTTATTTTTTTTTAAATCATAAATCGTGTTCTAATTTTTTTTTAAATAAAATTTCCTTTCTCATTTTTGTTCAAGTACTCTGTTGTTTTTTGTTTTGTTCAATCAATTGTTTGCAGTTTGTCGTCATTCATGTTTTTCATTTTTTTTGTCATAAATCGTGTTACATTTTCCCTTAAGATGCTACATATGACAAGGGAATTTGTTTCCATTTATTTTGTTTTCAATTTTTTGTCGATTGTTTTGTCTTTTGTTTTGTTTTTCGCTTCATTCACGATTATCTTGTGTTTTTTCTTCATCTACGATTATTTTTTGGTCGATTGCTTTTATTTTCCTTTTTTAACGCTCGTCATTTGTTTTACTTTAATCAATTATTTCTTGTAACTTTTTGTTTTGTTTTTTGCAATCGTTTGTTTGCGTTTTGTTTTTCGCTTCATTCACTATTATGTTGTTTTTCTTCATCCACGATTATCGTTTGTTTTTTTTTCCTTCTGATTATTAGTTGTCATTTGTTTTTTTTTTGACCATAAATCGCGTTCTGTTTTAATAATTACTTTTTTTTTCATTTTTGTTAAAGTGCTCCTTGTTTTATAGTTATCTGTTGTTTGTTGTTTTGTTCAATCAATTGCTTGCAGTTTTCCTTTTTAAACGCTTGTCATTTGTTTTACTTTAATCAATTATTTCGTAGTTTTTATTACTTGTTGCTTTTTGTTTTGATTTTTTTTTGCAATCGTTTGCTTGTGTTTTGTTTTTCGCTTCATTTACAATTATCTTTTGTTTTTTTTCATCTACGATTGTTGTTTGTTTTTTTTTTCTTTTGATTATAAGTTGTCATTTGTTTTTTTTTTTAATCATAAATCGCGTTCAGTTTTAATAATTACTAATTTTTTTAAAAATAAAATTTCCTTTTTTATTTTTGTTCAAGTACTCCTTGTTTTATCGTTATCTGTTGTTTTTTGTTTTGTTCAATCGATTGTTTACAGTTTGTCATCATTCACGATTTTCATTTTCTTTTTTTTGGTCAAAATCATTTCCCATTTTCCCTTAAGATGATCAAATGACAAGGAAATTTGTTTCCATATATTTTGTTTTCAATTTTTTTTTAGATTATTTTCATTTTGCATTTACTTTTTTTTTCTTTTCATTATTTTGTATCGTTTGCTTTTGTTTTCCTTTTTAAACGCTTGTCATTTGTTTTACTTTAATCAATTATTTCGTAGTTTTTATTACTTGTTGCTTTTTGGTTTGTTTTTTGCAATCCTTTGCTTGTGTTTCGTTTTTCCCTATCGTTTGCTTGTGTTTCGGTTTTCGTTTCATTTACGATTATATTTTGTTTTTTTCTTCATCCACGATTGTCCTTTGTTTTTTTTTTCTTATGATTATAAGTTGTCATTTGTTTTTTTTTTTATCATAAATCGTGTTCTAATTAAAAAAAATTCCTTTTCTCATTTTTGTTCAAGTACTCTGTTGTTTTTTGTTTTGTTCAATCAATTGTTTGCAGTTTGTCGTCATTCACGTTTTTCATTTTTTTTTTGGGTCATAAATCGTGTTACATTTTCCCTTAAGATATGACAAGGGAATTTATTTCCATTTATTTTATTTTCAATTTTTTGTCGATTGTTTTTCGCTTCATTCACGATTATCTTTTGTTTTTCTTCATCCATGATTGTCGTTTGTTTTTTTTTCTTCTAATTATAAATCGCATTCTGTTTTGATAATTGTCATTTGTTTTTTTTAATCATAATTACTTATTTTCTTTATTTTATGATATTTACTTTCTTTTCGATTTTGTTCAAGTAGTCTTTTTTTTGTTTTTTCGTTATTTGTTGTTTTGTTTCGTGTAGTCGATTGTTGCTATTTTTCTTCATTTACGATTTTCCCATTTTGCTCAAATTATTACGCGCAAAAGCTCTTCCAAAAGAATAAAAAAAAAATTTTTTCCCCGATTTTAGGCGGTCACTGCCCATGTAACACATCAGGTATAGAATATGTCTAATACACGTTTCGAAATTAGTCTAAATGTAGAATACTATAGACTAGAATTATACATATGAGTGACAGTCTAACTAACGTCTCTCTATGGGATAAATGTAACGTCTACACAAAACGTATATTTATGGTGTAAGCGCAACGTTTATATCAGGCGTATATTTTAAATCTATATAACCATTTGGTTATATTATTATTGGTTATTATACATTTATATAATTACAAATAATCGGACACTTCGTAAAATTGAATTAAATGTCTACATTTCGTTGTACGTTTGATAGCTTTTTAGGAATATATTCTGAAGAAGCTGTCAAACATAAAACGAAACATCTACACTTATTTCAATTTTATGAAGTGTCCGATCATTTGTAATTATATATTTTGCGATAATTTTAAACAGCGGAGAAAGTTCTTCAGTTATATACTCAATAGTAATAATAAATTTTAAAATACACCAATGTGTACTTTAAGATTTATTATATAACATATAAATATACATATAATTCCATATAATTTATTTTATAATAACTAATTTTTCTTATTTATTCTTGCGCAGCAATTCACCCTTGTACAGTTGCGGTGCCAATTGTAACCAGTCTTTGATAGCTTGGTCAATGGATTGGTCATTTAAGTCACTCACTTGACGACCACCATAAAACAACTTTGTCGCTTCTGTAAATACATATGTATTTCACTTCAAATACAAAATAAAAATCAGTAATATTCTCTTACCATGTACAACTTACACATTTGCGTTTTTTAAAGCTAGTTTTTTCATGACCTGTCCAATTGAATTTTGCAGCCATCTTGTTACTTAAAGAGATACTTCATTTCATTAGTCGTGACATTTCGTGCAGTGGTTCCTCCTACTACAGCCAGGAGATTTACCTGCAATAAATGACCTGGCTAGATAATTGTCGCCAAAGAATAGATTTCTTACCAAATAACGGAAATTGCTCTCATTCAACAAAAATCTTTCAATATCTTTATAGTCCTTCTTACATTTAATAGGAAAATTTGGGCAATCCTGTAGGTTCCACAAAACATTGATTAGAAGAACCGGTCTGATGGCGCAATTCTGCAAGAATGAGAGTGTGTTACTGTTGTACTGCAACTATATGCTCAATTTTTTCCAGAAGCAGATCGCAATAAGCACGATTGTTCAATAATTATACATGTTAACATATTTAGAACGACTGGGATAACAAACTCAAACGCCGGGCAATAAATCAGAACGCATCCTAGCGGTATCGACTAGGACTTTTGCATAAAAATCGATTAATTTTTTTTTGTTGGAACGTTAATGATAATTACATTAACTTTTATATATAACCAAATGTCAATCTTGAATTGTTATGAGCTTTGAACATTCTGGATTAACTTGAACAAATTAGATAACTGCATATTTTTACAAGTTCTATAATTCTACAAGAAAATTTCAATTTTGTTTGTCTGTCAGCCTTCTTTAGAACAATGGATTGATTTCGTACATTTTAAACAGCTTTACACTTTATTGAAATGCTATATCGGTAATAGGAATGTATTTTACTTCGGGAAAGCACAGCAGCATAACCTAACAAACGTATGTTTAAAAAAGTAGAATTTTTACGGAGTTGAACAAAGAATAAGCTACAGAAAGGTGTTACTTACCTTAATTGAACACTCCTGATGATTAATTGTTATAATTTTTGTCACGAGAAACTTTAATTGACTGCAAATAGTGCGAATACCCATCTGGCGCCAAGAAAACCAGTAAAAAAGCTGCCGTTCGCCGGATTCAGTGTTACCCACAAAACAGTTACTAGGAGAAATGAAAGGTTAATGTAAAACATTGGCAACAAAGATCAACGTGCCATCTGTTGTGGGGATGGCAGTACTAATATTTTAGCGGGATATTTGAACGTTGCCACCCAGGCCATCCAATGCTATTAATTATTATGAATAAGAAATTTATTTTTAAACAGTTTCTATTATATTTTATTTAATATGTACATACGTTCCACAATTTGTATTTGAATATTATAATTATTTCAACTAATCAGAAGATAAATTTTCAAATTACAAATCAATAAATAAGTTGTGAAGCGGATACACATGTTAAATAACAAAATACAATAGAACTATTTAAAAATAAATCCTTATTTAAAAAAATAACATTATAAAAATTAGTAAAGAAGTTAAATGTCATGAAATTGCATGGTTTATTTAAACTAATTTGTCAATTAATACAACTTATATTTTATAATGCTTATAAGTAACTACATGTAATATGATTACAACTTTCTACATCACAGAAAAGGCAAAAACAAAACATACTTATAAACAGGCAATAGATGTATACATATACATACAATGTATTAAAATTACTAAGCCCTCCTCCTGTATCCGGGCTTGGGTCCGGCAGTAGTACAACACAAGTTGAATTAGTGATGATCTTGATCTGAAATAATATTGTGTACTATTTCATCACTCTGTGATTGTAAAGAAGAACTTGTTAATTCACAACTACATTTTGTAGTAGATGTTGAAGCTGTAATTCTACAAGTACAAAAAGTAATTTCTTTTTCATTAAATGCAGCTGAAGGCTCTTCAATCAAATCTAAAACAAAGGATGCTTCTACTATATTCTTAGAAATTACTTTTTCACCAGGAAGAAATGACTGGGGTACAGCACTTTTCTCGTTTTACATTCACAAAGTCCTTTTCAACAAAATGATCTTCACAAATACGAGAATTTTCTACATTAGTTTCCATTCTACATGCATTTTTTCACAATTTGCAACGTGGGGAACCCAAAAAAACTCTTATTTTTATAATTACCTTGCACTCCTGTGTGATACCAGTTTTTACATCCCGGATAATTGCATCGATACTTTTTCCGTCTAGTGAGCCCCAAGAAACAAGTAGCAAATAATATAATCAGCAGTACCAGGTTTTAAAACGAAAACTACAAAAGAAAAATCCATTATTTTAGTGTAGATAAATCTGTAAAATCAATACTTAACTTTTAATTTTCCCAAAAGTTTTCCACTCCAAGTTTCTAACCTCTCACGTTACAATAATCCAAGCGTTTAGCCGTCTGGCGTCTTCAAAAATTCCTGTAAAAATATAACTTCATAAAAGATGTGTAGTTTTGTACAGTTATCAAAAATTATATGAGTATTATTGCACACTTACACTACCGAACATGCACCACACAACACTAACAAAACGAAGCTAATTTTATAACATGGCAAACTCTTTTAGCGGGAAACTGAGTTGTGAAGTTGGTAATCAGACCTGAAGTTGGAACATTTCCCCTTACCTCAGACCCCCCTTGGATGGACGCCTCGCCCTATCCTTGTCTACTTTGCTGCGAGGTCATCCTATAAAGCTTCACCCCCGTGGTGTTACCAGTGTACAAAAATGCATCCTCCAGTAAAAAGTACCAAATTTACCTAGGCGGTACCAATTTTGCTAGAATCATAATGATGATGATTGAATGCTATAAATGTATAGCATTCTCGATTGACTGCACTGGTGCCCATTCAGAATATCTTCATTTCTGAGTGTGCACCTATTTTAACCTCATGTGTGTTATTGCATGAGGTTAAAATAGGATGCAACGACCATAGATTAATAAGAAAAGATGTGAATCTACCATATTGACCGTTAGACAAGAATGTTTGCGCCACCTAGGATCAAAGAACAAAATTAAAAGCGCGATTGCAAATTATTGTACTTGTTTATTTTTAAATTACTTGTTCAAAATAAAATCGCATTTATTACTGTTCAAATGTATGAGCAGCAATAAATATGATTTTTTCTGTTTAACTGTTCTGTAAAAAGAGGAAACAAATACAAAAAGAAAAATCACTGAAAATAAGCAGTTAATTTATTAAAAACAAGTATGTGATTTACAAGGAAGTACACATAATAGCTTATCTTAAAACATATATTACATATTTTACTTAACTATGACATTTTGTACAATATTACTATAACTATGTGATTTACAAGGAAGTACACACAATAGCTTATCTTGAAACATATATTACATATTTTACTTAACTTTATAATATTTTGTACAATATTTATTATAATAATCCATTAAGTATATATTATGTTGTCTCCTATCTGTTCCAGACATTTTTTTATTTAGTAATTTAAGAAAATGTTTAATTATAATTACACACACACACATTTTGAAATTAAATGTTAGAGTTTCTTTATGTTGACAAGATATTTCAAAATTTACAAAAGCCAATCTGTTGATAAATACATCTATTATATTATGTTTATTTATGTCAGGTATGTTTTGCAGAATTACTGTTATACATTCTTCAGTGATATTAATAACCTCATCACGGCAGTAATACAAGGCATGACCATAATCTTTTAATGTAATTAATGCGTGTCTGTGAGTGTGCTTATCAGTTAAAAAATAAGTTCTGCATTCGGCGCAACTACCATCGAGATATTTTTTAAATATAAACCCTGCAATGTAGGCGTTAACGTTGCTTTCAATAAAATCCGATCTAACAGGTACAGATATTTGCAATAAAGAATGTATAGAAGGAAATATGCTTAGATCATTGGAAAAAAGGCATGTTGAAGAGTGGGAACGAGAAATACTTAAAAATGATTGAAAATCTTGCAGCAAAGTAGTTTCGTCAGCTTCACAATTAGCTACAACACTTTTTGAGGAGATAAAATTATTAATAATGGCAGTTTTAAATGCTGCATTAAATTGTAAACAGGTTGGTCTAAAATTCTGACCACATAAACTTCTTATTACACCATAGAAATTTTCTAAAGGGTCTTGGTTCAAACTTCTGGTTTCTAAGTACTTAAAACCAAGACTTTTCATTTTTTTCCACAACAACTGTACATTTGTTATGGTAATAATCCAGTTTTTAATGCTTGGAGGAGGTCTGCAAACTTCATTATTTTTAACAAATTGCAAGCTACTTAAAAATTTTTTGGCTTCTGCCCAAAAACTTAAATGAGGCGAGGATTCACTTAATGCTACATTTAACGGTTTTCTAGAAGAAGACTTTAATTTAGCTCCATTCAGTGAATCGAACAAACGATCCATAAAAAATATAAAATTTGCAGTGTCAACACCTTCAATGACGCCACAGTTTGTGATTAACATTAATCCAGCATAAACAGATCTACTAAACAATTGAGTGGCAAACTTCACTTTCATCTTTTTGGCACCTTCTGGGAAAATATGAGAATGGGTTAAATTGGGACAAACTTTACTGAAGTGATTGTTGCCATCTAATTCATATAACTGTTTAATATGTTCAAAGGTTGCTCGCTTGCCACCACTATATATAACATCCTTGTTTAAAAAGTTATTACGTGTACATTTAATTAAATGTGGGACGTCATATATATGTATGATCTCTGTTTCACCTACTTTGAATAATTTATGATAAGAATATCCAGATTCCACACTTAATTCATTTATCGCTGTTTGGTTAGATGATCCTTGGTCGGAAACAGTTGCCAAAATTTTTAAATTGGTTTTCGTATGAATAGTTGTTATAACCGATTTAATGAGAAACTTTAATTTATCTTTTTTTGTTGCTGACCGCACAAAGTAAAATGAAACTGCTTGCTTCCACTTCCTATTTATACCTCTTAACATGAAGCAAATAGCATGATCAGCAACATAATTGGTTCTTTCATCGCCATAATCAACCAAACCTTCTACTAATTGCTTTTTTAAATTTAAATTTAAGTTGGGCATTAATGCTATTTCGTCGAACATCAAGATACAATAAGTATCCATTGGTTTCATTTTGTAGGACAACTGTGAGATATGTTGTATGAATTTTTCATTAATGCCTGTATTAATTGGCATGTTTTCCAAAGATTTTGCCAAAGTTCTTGTAGATGGTAAAGTAAAATATCTTCTTAGTAGTCTGTAACCTTTAGGACTGCGCTTAAATATTGACAGTGCTAATGCCTTATCCTCATTTGAAAACCGCCTTCCTTTTGGATGTACAGGTTGCAGCCGCAATTGAGTATTAATAAAATTTTTACATATTGGAGAAACATTATTTAACATATCTTGCAATGGTTTCCTTTCAAATTCTTGCAATGCATTGCTACTTTTCAATTTTGCTTTTACTTTTAATTGATTTATTACTTTGTGGCATTGTTGTAATTCTTGATGCATTCTTCTTTTTCTAGGACTCAAGGCTTTTGAGGTGTAGCAACCAATGTCTCGAATTGTGAATGCTTTGCGTCTTTTCTGTGATGTGGGTTGAATAAATTCTGAAATAAAAAAAAAAACATGTAAAATACTTAAACATCCAAAAGTGAATTCAAAAGTATACATACCATTTTGTGGTTGATTTGAAGTGGTAGCAACATTAATTCGATTCACTTCGTTTTTATTTGAAACATCTGTGACATTGTCAAAATCTGAAAAGTGATAAGGAATTATTGGCCGCGTTCACCAGAACAAATCACTTTGTGATGCGTTTGCGATTGCTGCTGCATGTCTGGTGAACGATTACTTCGATTTGTGATTTGTTTACGCTTGCGCAAATGTCAAGCGGAAGTAAAAACTAACCTCACTCATTTGAGACATGAGTTGAGAATACGAAAGAGAAAAAGAAATCCTTTGAGCCGCGTTCAATTAATATTAATTCTTATAAAATATGGATTTAATACAAAATATATTATTATTTGAAGAAAATGTTCCAAATGTAGATGGCATTATTCATCTTGCTTTAGATTTAGCAGAACCTGTTTATAATGAAAATATTCAACGTGATAGGAAAGTAGGAAATCTAAATTATTATGAATTAATCGTTCCAAACTATACAGATGTACAATTCAAGGAACATTTCAGGATGTCTCGACAAACATTTCAGGTAACATACTTAACATACAAATTTAAAAAGCTTATCTATACACAACGTGTTACCTTCTGATAATTTATGCATATATTCTGTTTCAGTTATGTTATAAATTAGATTATTATATAAATAAGACCGTGTATTTTCCATGATGACGTTCTCACGTTTGACGTTTTCGTGACGTTTTCAACACGTTTGCTGCTGGCAGCGCTAATCCAGCGTTAAAATTTTACGCTTACAAAAATGGCGTCTGATAGCAATCATACACCAAACATGTTTGCAATATAAACAACCGTTCATCAGAAAAATTACTAACAGTTGGCCAACCGCTTGCAATCAATTACTTCTGGTGAACGCGGCCATTAAGAATATAGGGTGAATATAGGTACTATAAAAGCCTTGTGACATGTAAAATTTTATATCAGTTTTGATATAAAGTGGAAGAGATAGGGGTAATTATTTGCAACAGCTGCAAGTGGATCAACAATTAGAAATCTTATAAGGATATATTTAAATGTGATGCAAATGCTCTCAAAACTGATTTACACTATCTGACTTTCTATTTTATTTTGAGTTTGACATGAGAAATATATGTTCGTCTTCATACTGTTTCAGTTTTTATTTTAGTTGCGCGGTTTCATTTTTCATGTGATTGTTTATAATCACAGAATTAGCTATTGGCCAAATACTTTTATCAAATACAAAATCAAATGGAAAATCAAATAGTGTAAAGCGGCTATTAGAAATAAAGAATTTATTGCAATTTTTTAAATAATTATTTTTTACAGCATTTAATACAACAGTACATACAACAGTACAATACATGGTACTTTCATGAGAAAATTATTCATTGACAGTAAAAAGTGAAATCAAGAGTATACATACCAGATTGTGGTTGATTTGAAATGGTGGGAACGGCTATTTGATCCAATTTCTTTGAAACCTCTATATTTTCAGATTCTAAAAAACAATACTGTATGTAGTTATATCATATGCATAATTCTAAAACAGCAGACAGATTGGCCAGAATTTGGGAATTTTTGGGCATTAATTAATTAGTTCAAGTCGACTCTTGTCTGATGAAAATTGTTTTAATCTTTAACTGGACACTGGAAATTGCTCAAAAGCTCAACGTTTCACTATCGGTTGGTAACTACCTGCCGAAGTTATTAACTGATAGTGAAACGTTGAACTTTTCTGCAATTTACACAGTGTCCAGTTAAAGATTAAAAACAATTTTCATGCAATTTTCATCTGACCTGCAATCAAAATTATTATTATTATAATATATTCTTGATAAATGTCAACAACAATTAGACAAAGTAGTTATGCATTTGCGTACTTACCTATTTGCACACATTGTGGTCGATTGAAAATAGTGGGAACAGCATTTCGATTTAGCTTTTTTCTTGCGGGTGTTTGAAAAGAAGATGTTTCAAAATGTGCAGAACATAACATATAGTTATGCAGCATTTGATTTCTGGGTATCTGAGATAATTCTGGCATATATTTTAGCCACTCTTCTAATCTTTGCAAATCTTGCGGAATAAAATGAAATGTCAAGTTTGGATGCGTTGCGGATGTATTGCCGCAGTTTGGTGCTTTGCAGTACCTTCTGGTGGATGGTGTCGTAGCCATTTCTTCAAAAATTGTTCACATACAAAAAAAAAAAATAGGAATAAACAAAAAAACTGATTCACAAGAACTATTGAGGTTTACTCACGGTTTACTGCATAGATTATTTCATAGATTAAGATTACTTACTGCAGGTGTACGGCGTACTGGTTTACAAGCATAGATTAATAAGGTTACAAGCATTTACAAGTTGTTCACATGTAATGTTCTGCAATCTGTAATTCCTGTAATACTATAACATATAAGTGCAAAAACCTGTAAAACTGCCATCTCTGAGACTAGAACAAAAATAACATCCTCATTTAACCTTGGTCATAAGACATTCAACCCCCTGGCAACGACTATGAGTGCAACCGGTGTATGTGAATCGAAAACGCTATTACACTTTTTTTTAAGAGTTAGTTGTAAATTATTCTTTTTTATATAAATAATTCTTTTGTTAATATGTATAGTAATTTGAATAATTTGAAAAGCACCAAGCTCATTATTTTTTTATTAAGTTTTTTTTTTTTAAATCCTGAAACAGGTCGATTTTTAATATTAAAAAGATACATTTTAGTGGGAAGATCTTTTTTCCGATCGGCATTTGTGTTTCCGCTGTCATCATTGATTTTTTTAAATGGCAACCCTAACTTTTCATACAAGTTTTATAGACATTACAATTCAAAAATACAATTTATTTTATTTGAATGATTATCTTGAAATTGAAAACAGAGATAAAAAAAAATTAACAAAAGTAATGAAAATCAGGACAATTGGGGAACAATTGTTCTGATTTTCATTGCAGCATAACATATAATTATTTCACTACTATTTTTTATATCACCATTTAACTGACAAGAAGGACGTTCAAAATCTGCATGAAAAAATTAGGTTTAATATCATAAAAAAATAAATGATGATGTCACAAGGAAAAACAAATGCCGATCGAGAGAAGATTTTCGCACTAAAAAGTATCTTTTCAGAATTAAAAATCGACCTGCTTCAGGATATTGCAAAAAAACATTAAATAAACAATAAAGTATGAGCTGAGTGCGGGACTTTATCACCATTCTGTAGAGCCACGTAAGACCTCATTACTTTTCAGATTATATTGAAAATTTTAATGTGAAATTGTTTTTTAGGGCCTACATCATGTTAGAATGTAATGTAATTAACATTTTTGCAAATTGTGACATATTTTATCACACATTTTAATGAAAACGTTTAATTAACGTATCACTTATATTCTAGAGTAATTACATAGTTCCATTGAAATACGAATATATTTGGTATTCGATGTACCAATACCAAAAATATCCCTAGCTTTCGTATATAAGCCGTCTAATAAAGGAGATGGTGATGCTTGGGTGTATAATCTTATTATAGATAAATTTCCTTTTCTTTTTATAAAAAGTGAAAATATTTTCTTGTGTTAATTTCGATGGTCTTTTATATTATTTCTTCATCTGCTGACAAGACAAGAGTTTTTGGAAAATCGTTCTTGCTTTGTTTTGTTTTTCTTTTTTTCTGAAAACTATTAAATTATAAATTTTTGCAGAACATCATTTTAGGTATTTTAAAGTCAAGGTTTAAAAAAAATTGGAAAGCCTACGTTGAGAGGTTTTTCTTTTGACGAAAACTGTAATTCAAAAGTTCATTTAAGTATATTCGAATAGATTGTGTTTTACTTTTGCATTTTTCGTGATTTTTGTTGCTATTTACGAAAAAAAAATAAATGCAAAGGCTCATTGAGTTTGGTTCTTCTTTACACGAAGAAAAGAATACCAAGAGTTCCTCCTGCATAGGTGATCATATTTTGAGTTTCTTTTTTTCGAGGAATAATTGATACTTTCTCAAAATAATCATAAAAAGTTTAAATTAGACAAACTATGTAGGTACACTTCACACTTGATTGTCTTTTTTTTTCCATTCGCTCTAGAAGACGAAAGAAATCTTTAGCTTCATGTTAAAGCTATGGTGTTTCAAACGACATAGTCTTTTTAATTTTTAGTTTTAATCAAAGTCAAAAGTGAAGTGGGCCGATTTCTTTGCCATACATCATAGGTATAATTATCGCTACTTTGCTTCCAAATATAAATTGGTCTAATAGATTAGAATTTGTTAAATGATAGCGAAACTTTGAGATTTTTAAGCTTTTAAAAGATATTACGAAATTGTTACAGAAATTATGATTTTGTTCTATTACCAGCCGAGTTCCCTTAACTTGTAAATTGACCTAACTCTAAGCAAAGCTAATTTTAAGCCCCTTGAAATTTGGCCGTTCCCAAAGGAGTCACCCCAGTTTATTATCAGTTAATTTATTAGTTCTGTAGTTTATTTTCCCGCCATTTACACATATCCCACGAGTATTCCTCAGATGAGATACTACTCACTATGCTAAATAACAATCCCCGGGCAGACTTGAAATGGTTTCCGGAGTAAAGTTTACCTTTGCCGCCTTCCCTGCCATTGATCAATAACACCCTTCCTAAAAAAAGCATAGGGCAACTTTTAAATGCAATTTGGAATTTGGGCCGACCTGATGTTGCCCAATTTGTTGAGTTAACTCGAACGTTACTCAACTCAATAAGTTAAAGCTACAGTAATACTTTGCAAAATTGCAAAACCAAAATGTTCCATGTAATTTATTATTTCCTCAATTTGGTAATATGATTAGAGTTCTTTTTATTGCCTTCAAAAAAGTATGTGAAAAGTAAAAGAAGTTTTTTTTCTTGGCTGTACATTTAACCACAGATTCAGATGAAATCGATCAATCTATTTATGTAGGTGCGTCTAACAGGACTGAAATTTCTATTCTATTGAATCGATCGTTTCATCTACAAAAAAAAAATTTAGGCTATGGTACTTAAGTATCCTGTCTAGATAGCACCAATCGATAATTGAAATTTATAACCCATTCAATGCTTGGTTGTGTTCGGGACCGTGTCGAAAAATTTTTCGTCTATTTTATTGCCCAATTTCGATGATAATGTGGCGATAATTGCCCCTGAAATATGTTGCCGCTCTCTTTACGTGGCGTTCTAAATTATTATAGTTCGACATGCGTTGCACGATCGTTACGAATTCACACGGAAAATATAGACACGAAATTAAAATGACTGAAAACGATTTGGTAATAATAATAAAGAACACTGCTACTACCTACCTGTCCTGGTAGTCAGCAAATTTGATGGGAGAGCAAATTAAGTTCTCCAATCACCGCCGGTTAACTGTTGGAGATAGGTCGAGGTCATGCAGAACCCCGAAGCAAAAGGGTAGAATACACCCTTGTTTTTATTTATATGCCACGTTGACACGTTAAACAAAACGGACAGACGAGAAATGTCCAAGCAACGTGTCCAAAACGAAGCTAAACTGAAAGCAAGTACGGATCCGTTTAGACTGTATCTGAACTTTAATAAAAATAGACAATAATGCGTATAATTTCGTCCCAGAACCGTTTAAAAGACGTCTATATAGGACGTACTAACGGGCGCACAAAATAAATAAATAAAACTAATCGTCCGACCTTCTCATATCCCAAAAGCGAACGTCTAAGTCTTGTGACAGTCGAGGTTAGGAATCCTCAAAGGATCACGTCAAACACCTGACAGATGTTGCTCCGTTTCAACGAGAAAGCGAACACCAGGAGGGAGTCACCCTCAGTTACCACTTCGATGGTGTTAAAGTGGTAACCGATCCTAAGATGGCGGATCAAATCGGCTAGCATACGCCATTAACCGAAACGTTTCATAACGATGCCCCCTTAGGTTTCTCTAAGCTTGCCTCCCGTTGCCAAACTCCAGTAAAGCGTCCGGAACGTCGTGGGGGTGGACGGAAGGCGGAATAAGATAATGTACAATATACCAAAAAAGAAGGAGGAAAAAAACCTAGATAAAGGAAAACACGGATTACGACCAAACAGTGCAAAACGTGACTAAAGACCTACCTGCCGTAGAATCGACGGTCAGCTTTGGAAAGGCCTGCCAAACGAAAGGCATTGGACTCGCAACAAACAATTCACTACGTCCGTTTACTTTTTCATTTCAGAACAAACACAGTTCAATGAAAATTGAGCCAAAAGCGAGAACAATACTCCATGCGCTCTATTTGCCAAGCGAGCAGCAACAAGATTGCCATGAACTTTTAGTCGGGGAGCATAAAATGCGCAAGGTTTGGGGTGGGAAGAAGAATCACATGTTTCGGATGGGCGAATAGCAAGCTTAGAATTCAAACGAGTGTCTACCTGGGACATACTCATTACAACAAAGAAGGAGTGTACGGAGGCGGTTCCTTTGGCGGGCAAAGCTCCAAAAGATCAAACGGTAATTCGACCACGTTTCCGCCAATATACAGCATGACCCAAAAACTAAAAATGAATTTAGCGAATTCTCCACCGTAACAACACGGAATTATTTTTCTAAACACTCAAGAGTGAGTAGATTTTTTTTTAGGAACTCGTTTCAAATTATTATATTAAACTATTGTAATTCTATTTATTTTTTAAATTCTCCGTAAAAAAATCTATCTCGTTCTGTAAATGAACTATCGAAAAAGGGGGTGCTTAATGACTCACCCTATATATTATTCTTTAAAAATTATTATAAGCACGTATTAATTAAATTTATTCATTTATTTTTTTTTATAGTTTTGCTAATTGTTGGACAATTCTGGTACAATTTCGTGGTGTTTGGAAATAAAGTCTGTTCATAAATAATTTAAATTTCTGGTGAATTAAAAGAGGAATATTTTACTCTACTGAAACGCTATCTTTTGGCAAATGTAAAAAGTTTGTTTTTTTGCCCATTATATATTTCAACGTGTTTAAAGTTAAAGTAGCAATTGCATCTTTAGACAAAACGTTAATTATTTTCTCAAAATTAATTTTTTAAAATTAGTTTGCGATTCTATAACTTTTCTGCAATAAGTGAGAAATAATTTCTAGACAAAAATTAAATTGAAACCCTTTTATGTGTTAGACACGTGGAAATATGCAGAGGTGGGGTGCAACTGGTGTGGTAATCACGGGCTCTTGAGTTAAGGGATAGAACAAGATTTGTTTCAAATGTTATTTGTTTAAATTGAAAGACGAAGTGTCTGTGTACGTATTTATTAGCAGACTGGCTCACACGGCAATTTTTTAATTAATTATAAACCATTCAAAAGAATTTTTTTTAGTATACGTCCCATACTTTTGAACATTGCTTCTTCTTTTGGTTCCGTTTGGTCGGGTTACTTAACAGTCACCCTGTATAACAAATACAAATACAACATCACAGTCATTATCGCAAATCAAAAATGAAGATAGGTTATAATATACAGTAACTGCCAAAAAGTTCGCACCATATGGGGAAATTTTTATTTTTGATTTTTTGCAAAAACTTTTTACGCTAAAAATTTGTGCACGTTCGACAACCTAAAATAAGCAAAACAGATCTGGTAAGCAGTTTTTATTGTGGCCAAAAATGGCGCCTATTGAAAACACGAAAACTGAAAAATTGTTATAATTTTGAATTACTGCATATGTGAGAGGAATTTTTAATAAGGCCTGATGGGCTTTTTCAAAATGTATCGTTCAGTATTCAAACAACATTTCCAACACCATAATATTTTGAAATTTAGAAGATTTTCCATTTTTTAAGTTTTCTTCGAGATTTGAAACTGTGAATGAGCATTCGGATATTTAACCCCTACGAATAGTCAGATTATTCATTTTTTATCATAAAAATTATTTAAAAGAATCTAATTTGTTGTAGGGTTCTAAAGTGTAGCACGAATAAAAAAATATGAGACGGTTTTTCACGTTTTTAGTGCAACGCGAAATTTTCTGTTATCCTTTTTTATTCCGACATGGTACATTTCTAGTAAACCCAATTTAACATAAATACACCAAAAATTACAAGAATTACAAGAAATATTTGCTGGGACTTCATTTAAAACGCTTAATACAAAATCGACATTTTTATGCCGTTTTTTGAAGTGGCCATGAAATATTTACTGTCAGAAAATTAAAAAAAAACTGAAGTTATGTTACAACGTTGTTTACTTCTCATTTATTAAAATGGGCTACAAATACATTAAACAAATACATAATTATTAACATATGAATTTGAAATTATCAACTCAAAAAAAGATTTAAATTATTTTAACAGTCGACAATAGTGAGTACTGTGAATAATGTCCGATTATAAAAAAAAAACATTACAATTCAACAAAACCGCCTTCCCGTTCTATGCACAAGACAGTTCTATCATACAACTCCCGGGCCACATTTCTCAAAAAAATTGGTGAAATTTGTCTTGCACATCTTCTTATGGTTTCTTCCAGTTGATCAATGTTCCTAAATGGACGATGCTTGTAAACTTCATTTTTTTTATTTGATTTTCTTCCTATCCATCTGTCAGGAAACAATTGATCTAAGAAGTTCTGAACATCAAGTGTGCTATGAGCAGGAGCACCATCCAATTGAAAGAACATTCCTTCGTACTCTTAACGGTAAATTTTCAATCTCATCAAAAAATTCATTTTCCAAAAAATTTAAAAATCTCTCAGAGTTAAGGTTTTCTCTAAAAAACTATGGTTCAATGATCTGATTATTCAAAATGCCGCACCAAACATATTGGTCTTGTGCTTGCACTATAAAATGCGGATTTTCATCTGCCCACCACCGACAATTTTGTGAGCTTACAACACCATTAGAAGAAAAAGTGGATTCGTCACTAAAAAGTACATGTTTGGCGAAGGATCTTTGCTCTTCCAGTTGACCTTGAAACCAAACACTAAAGAAAAAACGTGCATTAAAGTCTCGTTCCTTCAACGTGTGAATAAATTTTGGTTTATACGGTTTGAATTTGTTTTTCTTTAAAATTCTTCTTGTAGACGTCTTTGAAACATTACAGTTGCGTGCTATATTCGATACAGAAGTTCTGGGAGTTTCAATAACGTTTTGTATGACTTCAATCTGTGTGTCTTCATTAGTAATCCAGTTGCGGTGTGACTTTTTAAAAGAATTTTCAATAGATCCTGAATCTTTAAACTTTGTTAAAATTCTTCCAACTGTAGTATGCGAAATATGTTTGTTAGGATGTGCTTGATTAAATATTTCAGCTGCTTCTCTATGCGATTTATAATTATCGCCGACTATCAAAACAATTTCAATTTTTTCTTGAGTTGTTAATCAGGCAGGCATATTTTATAAGCGAGGATGTAAACAAAACTTGATAATTATCAAGAACTCTGCAATTGTTTTTTTAAATTTTCTGACAGTAAATATTTCATGGCCACCTCAAAAAACGGCATAAAAATGTCGATTTTGTATTAAGCGTTTTAAATGAAGTCCCAGCAAATATTTCTTGTAATTCTTGTAATTTTTGGTGTATTTATGTTAAATTGGGTTTACTAGAAATGTACCATGTCGGAATAAAAAAGGATAACAGAAAATTTCGTGCCAAAGAGGCGTTGCACCAAAAACGTGAAAAACCGTCTCATATTTTTTTATTCGTGTTACACTTTAGAACCCTAATGTGTAAGTGTTTTGAAAATGCAAAAATTATTAAAAACACAGAAAAACAATAAAACTTGTTCTTCGGTGCCCTTTTAATAAATTTCAATCTGTTTTCAGTCAAAAGGCACGATAATTATTCTCGTTGCTAATGCCCTCCAACAGATGAAATGTGTAATTGTTTATTGTAGTTTTAAAAACACAGAAAAACGATAATGACTCGTTCTTGTCTGTCCTTTTAATAATTTTGAATCTGTTTTAAGACAAAGCCACGATAATTATGCTCGTTGCTATTGTCCTCTAACAAATTAATTGTGTGGTGATTTATTAAAGTTTTAAAAACACAAAAAAACGATACAAACTCGTTTTTACTGCCTTTTCAATAATTTTGAATCTGTTTTAAGACAAAGTCACGATAATTATGCTCGTTGCTATTGTCCTCTAACAAATTAATTGTGTGATGATTTGAACACCAAAAATTTTACAAAGTTTAAACAAAATTCAAAATATTAATAAATACAATTATAATTACCATACTTGAAGCTGATCTTAACACTTAACTGGACCAAGGAAGACTAATTTGAACGCGTTTGCGTCGCATTTTTATATCGAAAATCCTTCACAAAAACTTGTACAAAAGTAAAACATAACCTCAAAATACAAAATTAAAATTAAAATTTCTCAAAATTGACTAAATAAAATCTAATTCTAACAAAAGAAAAATGAAACTAAATTTTTATTTCTGCCCAGGTAAAGAAATTAGACCGGAGCGCATTAAGCTTTGTCATTTTTATCTTGCCCCCATCAGGCAGCTTCAGCTCAAATCGTCGCATGTTGCCCCTCTTGTTCCTTAGGAAGCTCCTGGGCAACTTTTGAATGGCCTCCTCCAAGCCAACAGGGTCCTTGGGCAAAGGTGGAGATGAAATCCCTGAACTTGGACTTGAGCCAATTCTTCGTTGCAGTGCCCTCGATGTCGAGAAACTCCTCCGAAACAAGGTTATGGCAACTCTAATACATAAACAAAGCATCTTTAGATAATCAAATAAATTAAATTTCTTTTTAGGTTCCGGCATTCTAGAACGAGATGTATGATTTTTGAAAATAAAATTCAGAAATTGGAAAATTTTTCTTGTTTTTAAGAAGTAAACAAAAATTTGAAAAATGTGTATCCTTTTGATTTTTTTAAACCCAGCCCAGGTAAATAACACAGCAATATGCAGTAATTCAAAATTATAACAATTTTTCAGTTTTCGTGTTTTCAATAGGCGCCATTTTTGGCCACAATAAAAACTGCTCACCAGATCTGTTTTGCTTATTTTAGGTTGTCGAACGTGCACACTTTTTTGGCGAAAAGTTTTTGAAAAAAATCAAAAATAAAAAATTTCCCCATATGGTGCGAACTTTTTGGCGGTCACTGTATATTCTGTACAAAAGATAGATGTTGTATTTTGTTCATCTCTATAAAGACAAAGGTTGTCATTTTTACTTCAAGGATTTATGACAATACACTTCTGGACAAAATTAAGGGACCACCAAATAAACTTGAAATAACTTTTCCAATTTACAAGTTATTTTTAATAGACTTTTCACGTGTCATAAATTGACGTTTATTAAACACAACTCAAATAGTGTGGCATGAAACAATTAAGATTCTCTGCTAGGAAATGAAAAGTCAACAAAAAGGCCTAATTGTTGACACCTTTTTAAGTCATTTAATTAATAAAGCGTGCTTTTTGTTTCGAAAATTAGTGAATCTGTTTGCATTAAGTTAATTAAATATGTCTAGACGCCATTGTAGACCAGAAGAAGTATCCCACCAAATAATTATTCTTCTTCGTGAAAGATATTCACAGGGAAAAGTTGCTGGAATTCTAAATACCAACAAATCTGTGGTACAGAGGGACGCAGCACGGTTTAGAAACACTCGAGTTTCAAAAGAAGACGCGGATAAGGTGCTAAAAGAAAAACAACACGCAGAGAAGATCGCTTTATCGAACTTCAGAGTTTAAGAAAGCGATTCGTAACATCTCATGAAATAAAAAATTTAATTCGATTAGCCACTGGAAAAGAAATTTCTACCAAAACAGTAAGAAGAAGACTAAAAGAAGTCAATTTGTCTGCTAGAAAACCAGCAACCGGTCCAACTCTCACAGCAACGCACAAAAGAAATCGCTTAAACTTTTGTTAAAATCCATCAAGATTGGGATGAGGGGCAGTGGAACTCCGTTTTGTTTTTGGACGAGTCCAGATTCCTTCTAAGCAGGAATGATCGCCGTGCTCTTGTCATACGAAGACCAGGCGAGCGATTTGCACCATGTACCATTCGAGAATTTGACTAATTTGCTGGGGGGTCTGTAATGGTTTGGGGTGGCATACAATTTAATGGTCGTACAGAATTGGTTTTGATACGAAATGGGTCGCTAATAGCAAGAAGATATAGAGACGAGATTATTGTACCCCATCTTCAAACATTTGCCGAAAATTTCGGCAATGAATTCACTTTATGCAACACAATGGCAAACCTCATACAGCTAACATTGTCACAGCTACGTTGAGAGATGCAAATATCCAAAGTTTGGAGTGGCCTGTCAAAAGCCCTGATCTCAATCCTATTGAGCATCTCTTGGATCAATTGGGCAACAAAATTAAAAACGCACCGAGACCATCAGTAACACTTGATGAACTATCTAACATGCTTGTTCAAGAATGGGAACAGATATCTCAAGAAAGTATACGAAACTTAATCTCAAGCATGCCAAGAAGATTAGCAGCGCGTATTGTTACAGGAGGAGGGCATACACTCTATTAATAATTTTAGTTTTGTTAACTTGTTACAAATTAGGATATAAGTTCATGAGAAGACCAATGCTATTTTAAGGATTTAAAGTATTTTAAAGTTTGTTAAATTTAATAGCCCTTAAATCAACTAAGCTGTAAGGAAACATTTAGATTTATATATTTATTCGTTTCGTTAAATTTCGTTATCTTGTTTTAAATTTATTTTGAATTTTACTGGTGGTCCCTTAATTTTGTCCAGAAGTGTATTTGTTGCGACTTCATACATACACTTTCTACACACCAACATTTTCTGGATCAGCCTGTATAGTTGGAAATAATTTTAAAATATGCCGCGTGACGTCTAGTATAACTTAATTAACCTGCTTTTCTCTTCATGTTATTGATGTAGTCTCCTCAGAAGAAATACACTTCGTTGGGACATCCTGTACATAACACACATCTCTCTCTATTACCTAAATTTAAAATGGCGACAGTTTTATGAATCATAAAACAAGTCTGCAAACAAGTCAATAACAACCGGAAAATGTGTGTGTGTACGTCTTTGTAAGTAAAGATTAAGAATAATGGGAAATGATTTCAGATAAAGAATTTCATTTAACCACGAAGAAAATTGACCCTAATATATGAAATTCGTTTGTAAACTTAAATGTCACATAAAAATAAAAAATAAAGATTGAAAATGACGTTGTAAAGTTGAACTTTAACTGCTTCGCAGTGCAGCCAAGCACACCTTCGAAATGCATCCCCGGAGCAGTGACCTCCGGTGGAAATATGTTCTTATTTCCATTTTCTCCGTAACGTGTTCGATTCGAAGAGGAGGTTCAGAGGCGCTAATTAAAATTTACAAAGGAAGACGGACATTAATCCGGGCCATTGAGTCGCGCCGGAGACCTTTTCTTATGAATATTCCCGCTCGTTTGGCGGTGATTGGAAGAACTAATTAAGGAGGGCTCGGCCGAAATCCCCCGCGTTATTTTAATTAATTGCGCGCCGCAATTTATCCGCAACAAATGCGATCTTATGCCCTCCCGCAAGTAATTGAAAGCCCAAAGTAAAGATTCGAAGCGCGCGGGACGTGCTTCGCTGATAAATTGCGTTAATTTTGGCGGAGGCGCCCGGGTATTCTTCAAAGAATTTTTACGGGAGCAAATTTTTTTTAGGGAAATGAAATTACGTCGTCGGTTTTAGTTGAAAATCAATTAGCGTTAAGTTTTTTTTTCCCCCCCATTTCTTCACACCCTTAAAATTGTGTGTAATTTAAATTACAGAAAAGTCAAGTTATTTTTAATTCAATTAAAAAAAATTGTAAATTAAAAGTAATACAAATTCATTAATTCAATTTGCTGCTTATAAAACCGGCGAGCTTTTCAGTTACGTCCCGTTTTCTATAAAGAGACTTAATGAACGTAAACCTGATTAGCAAGAGTCGATGATGTAAAGGAGAATTTTTTTTTTTGCCGGTAATGACTCTCCAAATTAATAACGCCGCTCTTTCTCCTCCGGCGGGCGGTAGTAAATTAATAATAAAATTAATGAGAAACGTTGAAAAAAGTTTGAGGAAACTTGTAATTCGATTTTAAAGATTCATCTAATCTCGTTTATTTATAGTTACAATGGAGTACGTAATGAATAGAACTGATTAGCGGCGCAGCCTCCTCGGCAATGCGAGCAAATTAAATAGTAATGTAATTTGTATCTGCGGACGAAATGAAACGCGCCCGGAGCGAGCGCACACAAGAAAACGCTTGCTGTCCTGAAATAGTAAACGCGATTCAGGCGGTAAGTTTTCTAATTCGTAGCTTCGGATAAGAACCGGGCCGTACTTCCACCAAGGGAACCATTAGGTCCCTTGCTCCGCTTTCTATTGTTCTTCGGTTCATCTTATTCGAAGCTAATGCTACAGAAACGCGAGACATGCCAACTCTCTTATTACAGATATTATTTTTTGCTCTGCGTCAATGCTGCCGTAGTGAGCAAGAAATTGCTGGGTTTTGTCGCGTTCAGTCTAGATTTATGTAACGTAATAACACATTAATGAGTAGTAATTAGCATAAAATTACAACCTGTGTAAATTGGGAGAGATGTGGAAAAACAGAAATGGTAATTATCGTGGAAAATTAAACGCATACTTCCAGTAGCGCAATACAAAGTGATGCAAGCAGAGAAAGCCTTGCTATTGTTAATATTTTCATGGCACACTATTTCAATTGTGTTTAATAAACGTCAATTTATGACATGTGAAAAATCGACGACGGCCGCGGAAGCCTTCAAGTTAAATGTGAAAAATCTATTAAAAATAACTTGTAAATTGGAAAAGTTATTTCAAGTTTATTTTATTTTAAATAAAATTGAGTTCGCGACTTATTTTATTGTTAAATTTCCAATCATGTTTTCTTATTTTTTATTCTTATTATAATTTTTGGAACAGAGCAACGTACAAGTCCAGATGTGTGTTGGGACTTTATTGCGAGAAACGCCCTCGTTTTATTTTTGCAGGGAGTGGAATAGGCAGGGCAGTAAAGCGAATTATTTTATTTCATCTTGTAGGGTTCAGCTTGAGAAATGATAAAGCCTCAGGTATTTCTTCGCTGGCAAAATAACTTTGTTGGAATGGTAAACTAAATTTTGTATGTAATTTTGTCTCGTGCTGCGGAATTCTTATCGAAAGAAGAAGTTTTTTCGTATGTTAAAATTACACAGGATATTACAATATTAAGTTTCTTGAAGCTTTAGCTTTCGTTTTGAAAATCGTATAGTAATTTTGTACGTAATTTTATTCATGCTACAAAATTCTTATCGAATGGAAAGAGCATAGTTTGGAAGTTTAAGAAATAGAAATTATTTTATTGCCTATTCGATGCAAGAGCCTAGGCTACATAAGTCAAAAACATACCTCATCCATTAAGAAAAAATAAAACAGAGAATAGACAATACGGGGTGGGTGCCACAATATCAGTTGTATTGCATTGGTTTCGTTGTACGAGATTGAAAAATCATGTGGGAGTTATTACAGAAAAAATTAAATATGTATAAATACGATTAATTAATTGATGAAAAGAAACAAAAGAAAATTCGCGTAAAAATATCGAAATTCGATAAAAAAATAAATGAACGACGATCCTCCGGCGGGAAGCTTTTGAAAATCAAGTCAAGCTTCTGCAATTTGAGCTTTACCCAGTTTTCTTTTTGTTTTATTTCGAATTAGGTTGAAAACGAAAAAAAAAACTCTCGTGAAGAACAATTAAGGACGGTACAAAAAAAAACAATTGAACGATGGTTTTACGACGAGAAGCTTTTGCAAATCAAGTCAAGCGTTTCTTTGTTTTTTTTTTTTGCAAATAATGCTTGGCCCAGTTTACTTTTTGCTTGATTTTGGTTTAAGTTAGGTTGGAAATAAGAAAGAAAGAAAGTAACAAAGAAATGCAGATAAGAAAAAGCTACAAGGAAACAAATGAACGACGATTCTCTTGTGAGAAACTTCTGAAACCAAGCTCTTAATTGTTTCTTTTGTAGTTAGTACTTCATCTGTTTTTTTTTTCTGGTTTATTTTGGTCGAGGTGAGGTTACGTTGAAAAGAAAAGAAAACTCACGCAAAGAATAATGACATGTAGATAACAAGATGCTACAAAAAAAAAAACAAATGAACGACGATTTTCCGACGAGCAACTTTTGAAAACCAACTCGAGCTTTTGCAATTTGTGCTTTATTTTGGGTTAGGTTGGAAATGAAAGAAAACTCACGTGAAGAACAATTATAGATGGTACAGAAAAAAAAAACAATCGAACGACGATTTTGCAACAAATAATGCTTGGCCCAGTTTACTTTTTGCTTGATTTAAGTTAGGTTGGAAATAAGAAAGAAAGAAAGTAACAAGGCAATGCAGATAAGAAAAAGCTACAAGAAAACAAATGAACGACGATTCTCTTGTGAGAAACTTTTGAAAATCAAACCAAGCTTGAAACAATTGAACAGTGAATCTCCGAAGATATTTTAGGTTTAGGTTAGGTTGGAAACAAAAGAAAACTAACGTGAAGGACATTGAAATGCAGATAACAAGATGCTACAGAAAAAAAGCAATGAACGACGATTTTCCGGCGACAATTTTTTTAAATCAAGTCGAGCTTTTGCAATTCGTGCTTTATCCAGATTTTTCTTTGCTTGATTTTGGATTAGGTTAGGTTGAAAACAAAAGAAAACTAACCTAAAGAATACTGAAATGCAGATGACAAGATCCTAAAAAAAAAACAAATGAACGACGATTTTCCAGCGAGAAACCTTTGAAAATCAAGTCGAGCTTTTGCAATTCGTGCTTTATCCAGATTTTTTTTTGCTCGATTTTGGATTAGGTTAGGTTGAAAACAAAAGAAAACTAACCTAAAGAATACTGAAATGCAGATGAGAAGATGCTACAAAAAAAAAACAGATGAATGACGATTTTCCAGCGAGAAACCTTTGAAAATCAAGTCGAGCTTTTGCAATTCGTGCTTTGTCCAGATTTTTCTTTGCTTAGGTTAGGTTGAAAACAAAAAGAAAACAACGTAGAGAACAACGAAATGGAGAAAATAAATAAGTTGGTGAAAAAACAAATGAGCGGCGGGAATCTTTTGAAAATCAATTTCTTTCTTTACAATCCGTGCTTCATCCAGTTTTCTTTTTTTGTTATTTTGGATTGGGTTGGTGCGCAGCATCCGATGATAAGGTGAACGAAAAATAAAAGAACATCGGCGCGAACAAAACAAAAGACACGTTTTCCCCAATTTGATTGATAATTGTTTATTGATAGTTAATTGCCAAATTTTTTGACGAAAACCTAATTCACTAAGCGCAGCTCACAATTAGTAATTTTTTCATGCCTTCACTTATAAAAGCGCTTTCCGACGACGCATTAAAAAAGAAGATTTATAGTGCGGCTAATTACGCGCGGTACATTAATTAATTCGTTGGGCGTGACGTCAGCAGCCGATGAAATTAATCACTTCGATTTCTGGCTGCAGTGGCTGCGGCACGAAACACAGGGGTCGCGTTCGAAATTTCGAATTGCGCCGATTACTGCGGCCGACTGATTTGATTGCGTCGTCGGGAATTCGACGCCCGTCGTCGGCAGTGCACCGAAATCGCGTTCGCTCTCTATCTGTATACGGTTTTATGGGCTGAAATTCGCGCGCATTTAATCTGAATACTGTGTGCAATCTGCCGGCGCGGTAACGTTTATTTTCTGCGATTTGCTTGCTCGCTGCAATTCCGATAAAACTTGAATATTGATCAGAAACTGAGAGTTGAATTGGACGCTTTGAAAGGGTCGTAAATGACTGCAGAGTTTTCGCTTTGCTGAATTTCCCTTTGGTTTTCAAATTAAACACTGAAAGAAATCTTAATTGAATAGATTCAGAAAACAAATGATCAAATAGAGAAAAAAAATAGTATGCAAAAAAATTTTATTCAAATTTTCAGTTGGTATACAAAAAAATGTGTATATAAAAGTATATTATCAAATTTCTCCTCCGCACATAAAGGAGCAGGGATACATAACATATAACATAATAAAAGGAGAATTTTGATAACACAGATGTCGTGAATTCCGCCTCCGCAACGCGACCTAAAATCGCATGCAGATAGCAGGTTTTCCCAGAGTCGACCGGAAGCCACTTTGCGCATTTCCGCTGACGTTATCAGCGCTACCAATACCGATTCCCGACAATGCACAGGCCAGATATTGGGTTATCGTGCACGTATGTTCTCGACAGATGCATTTGGCGCTTTCACGTCCCGTCATGTCATTACGAGAAAATCCAAAATGTCACCGGCGATATGCAATTACAGACAAACTCAATAGCCTCCGCAATTAAACTTTTTTTTTTGGTTGTGTTTAATAGGATTCGTTTTTCCAATCTTGCTGTAAAAGAGTAAATCGGTTTTGATTTGCCTTAATGCTCGGATAGCATCAATAAGCCCTTACATGCAGTTTCAATAAATGACTCAAATTCGGTAGAACCCTATATACGTTTTTTAAATTGGAATTAATTATGTTGGAAGCTTTTCCTATATTTATGTTGACAATTTAAAGCATTTTAGATATGGGGCAAAATTAAAAAAAAAACCTTACGTGCAGGTTCAATAAATGACTCAAATTCGGTAGGACCCCATAGAATTATTTTAAACTTGGAATTAATTAATTGTGTTGGAAGCTTTTCCTGTGTTTATGTTGACAATGTAAAACACTTTAGGTAGGCGGCAAAATTAAAAAAAAAAAACTTTACATGCAGTTTCAATAAATGACTCAAATTCGGTAGGACCCTATAGAATTTCTTTTTATTGGAATTAATTATGTTAAGCTTTTCCTGTATTTATGTTGCCAGCTTAACGCATTTTACATATGCGACAAAAAAAAAAACCTTAGATGCAGGTGCAATAAATGACTCAAATTCGGTAAGACCCTGTAGAATTTTTTTCTAAATTAATTTTGTCATGTGAAAAATCGTCAATCAGATGAACCAACATAAAATTTAAATTGTTAATGTTTATCGTGTCGAAACATTTCCTGTATTATTTTATGATTACAATTTAGAGAGGCAGCAAAATAAAAAAGAACTCTGTTCATGACTGCTCTTCGATTCTCGAGTTCTCTGCCGTGTAGAAAGTTTGTAGAACTTAACATTTCGATCATCTCCTGAAGAAGATCGCGACAATATGATTGATCATCTTGTCGTGATCTTCTGACGTTTCGATCATCTTGTCGTGATCTTCTGACGTTTCGATCATCTTGTCGTGATCTTCTTGTAGCGTTTCGATCATCTTGTCGTGATCTTCTTTGGTTCTCAAGTACTCTGCCGTGTAGAAAGTTTGTAGAACTTAACATTTCGATCATCTCCTGAAGAAGTTCGCGACAATATGATTGATCATCTTGTCGCGATCTTCTTCTGACGTTTCGATCATCTTGTCGTGATATTCTTCTGACATTTCGGAGAAATATAATGAGGTTAAAGGGTCAAATGAGGAAAATAAGTTAGTTATCATTATTTCGACATCTTGTCGTGATCTTCTTCTGACATTTCGACATCTTGTCGTGATCTTCGATTCTCAAGTACTCTGCCTATAGAAAGTTTGTAGAACTTAACGTTTCGATCATCCTCAGAAGAAGATCATGACAAGATGATCGAAACGTCATGTTCGATAAACTTTCTACATGGCGGAGAACCCGAACAGCCATCTTCGACGGCTGTGAAAGCCTGAAAACTATATTAACTCTAACGGTAACACCATATACAATTTTTTTAAAATTTTTTCTTATTTTATTTTCTGATGTTAGAAAATCGCCAATCACATGAACTAACATAAAATTTAAATTATTTATGCAAATTTTTTATCATTTTTTTTTGTATTTATATTTATAAATAGCATAATTCTAAAAAAGAGTCTTTAAATAAAAAAAAACTGGGTTCACTTTCTTTCTAAAATTAAGATATATTTTAAGATATTTGATAATTGTGCGACTTTTGACGTAAAACAAAACAAAAGACGATCGATAAATAAAGAAAATTTATAAAAAAATGTAAAAAATAAAAAATTCTCGTTAAACAAACAAAACTGATTCGACTTTCTTAAAATTGAGAATTTTTTGAGATATTTGACAATTGTGCAATTTTTGACGTAAAATAAAACAAAAGATGATCGAGAAATAAAGAAAATCTATACATTTAAAAAAATAAAATAAAAAAATCTCTTTAAATAAACAAAACTGGGTTCACTTTCTTTCTAGAATTAAGATATATTTTGAGATATTTGACAATTGTGCAATTTTTGACGTAAAACAAAACAAAAGACGATTGAGAAATAAAAAAAATTAAAAAATATAACAAAAATAAAAAATCTCATTAAATAAATAAAACATGGTCGGCTATCTATAATTAAAATATATTTTAAAACATTTGACTGACGGTTGTGCAATTTTTCGTCGAAAAGTAAAACAAAAGACGATCGAGAAATAAAAAAAAATTACTTTCTTTCTAAAATTAAGATATATTTTGAGAAATTTGAGAGTTGTGCAAATTTTGGTGTAAAACAAAACAGACGATCAACAAATAAAGAAAATTTCTAAAATTAAAAAAATAAATAAAAATAAAAAATTCTCATTAAATAAACAAAATATGGTCGGCTTTCTATAATTAAAATATATTTTAAAACATCTGACTGACAATTGTGCAATTTTTGTCGAAAAGTAAAGCAAAAGACGATCGAGAAACAAAAAAAAAATTATAAAATTAAAAAAATTCTCATTAAATAAACAAAACTGGTTCGACTTTTTTATCAACACTACTCTAAACCAATGAATCTGCAATCAATGTTTCTATTTCTTTTTTAGTCTATGTGCATCTTCAATAAATAATTTAAATTCGGTAGCACCCTATATAATTTTTTTTTAATTGATTTTCTTATATGGAGAAATCGTCAATCACATGATCCAACATAAAATTTAAATTATGTTAATCGTGTTGAAGCTTTTCCTGTATTTTCTGTCTATAATTAAAAGCAAAAGAATTTTTCATTTTCTGAAAAATTGATTGATTGCAGATTCATTGGTTTAAAGTTGTGTACAGGGGCGGATTTAGGCATGGTCTTTATGGGTTGCAACCCAGGGCCCCGTTCAATCAAAGGGTCAACCGAAGGCAAGAAAAATAAAAACTCTAATTACACAGTTAAGAGTTAAGGCCAAGCCAAGGAAGATTAAAAAAAAAACCTTTTCTTCCAAATTTACAGGCCCAAAATTCAATACCTTTTAACTCACTAGCTGTCGCGAGCCCCCCTCCCGCCACCCGGCTTTGCTGTTTTATTTATAAAATTTCGCGTTGTATTTCTTAAGGTGTGTCGTAACATGATTTTAGGATAAATTTTTAATTCGTCCTAATTTATTAATGAAAATATTTCCAATACTCTTGCTCTTAGTGGATCTATCATGAAAGCTTCCTGGGTCACCGATAATAATTTTACAACCCTTGAATGTAATAAAATAATCTCAGTGAATATGAAATTTCTGAGTATTAAAGAAATTTACTGCAGAAATATGACAAGTTTGATTTACGATGTTATTGTTGAAGATTAACAACTCCTTGGATTTATGCACGAGCAAGATAACTAACTGCAGCGTAAATTTTTGGATTAAGCAAACTATGCGGATGACATCGCCTAACACCGTCCCTAAATTAGTTCTGCTAAATTAAGTTAAATTCTCAGCGCAAACGGCACACACAATGTTTACGCAATCAAAGCGAGACAAAACAACGCGCACAGCAGAACTTCCGCATAGCGTGGTCGCAACCGCATCGATGGACTTATCGATTCGTGCACCTCTCGGTAAATTTTTAACGACACCCCCGTCAATGCCGCGACGCGGCATCATCAAAGAGAAAATGAGTTTTTCGGAATCGCCAAAGAGAAAATGCGTTTTTCACAAACACACACACGACGAATCGTAAAAGGAAGCAAAAACGAACCGCAATTTGCATAGAATTGTAAATATGATCCTCTCGAAGGTGAACCTCGAGTTAAAAACGTTGTTTGGATCTGATGGAGCGATCGCACTCGTGGAAATTTATGGACGTCCTTCTTTTTAGTTTGTTTTTATCTCGTTCGGAAAATGTTTCGCTTGTAAATCGGAGACATAAAGTACAGGAGGATCCCCAACCCGATTAATATGAATAATTTTGTTTTACTCACTTTATTGATGACATCCATCAAGCGAGAGAATTCATTAAAAAATATATATAGGGAGTTATCGAACTTGAGTCATTTCTTCAAGCTACAAATAAATTAACAAAAACAGATTACAGAATACTGAATGAACATGTAACTACCCAGCTTCTTTTTACAAAAAATTCTTTTCTTATAGTTTGTGGTTTTAAAATCGTGAAAAACAATTAATATGAATTGATGTTAAATTTTTTTTCCTCAATAGTCGGCATGTGGAACTGCTTCTTTTCTGTTGCGTTTTATTTCATCCAAAGACAGATGAGAACAAACGTCAAAATGATGCCGGAAATCGTTAATTCTTCATTTGTTATTTTTTTTTGTTGACTAAAAGGAACAAAGTAATAAAGAAACACAAAGAAACAATTGAAATCTCGATTAATTTAATTTTTGTCTTTTAGTTTTAGTTTAGTTTGTATTTCTCACAAAAAAAAACAAAAAAATAATGAAATGCAACGAAACAAGTGAAAGTTCGATACTCAAAAACTTCGTGCCGAAATCGACGATTCTTCATTTGATTTTTTTTTTTGCTGACAAAAAGAAACAAAAGAATAAAGAGACGCAAAGAAACAATTGAAATCTTAATTAATTTGGTTTTTGCCTTTTACTTTTATTTTAGTTTTCTGACAGAAAGAGAGAAACAAGTAGAGATATTCAACGAAACAAATGCAAGACGTGTACTTTCAAGAGGACCCCAAGCCTAAAGTTTGATTTTCAGAAACTTCGTGCCGGAAGTCGTCGATTCTTCATTTGTCATTTTTTTTGCTGACAAAAAGAAACAAAAGAATAAAGAAACGCCAAAAAATTGTAAAAAAAAAATTAATAGGGAAAATTAAAAGAAAATTAGAATTTCAAGGTCAAGGTCAACACAAAAAATATGCAATAATCGGGGAAAAATTAAAAAAATTACAATTTCAAGAATCGACGTTCGAAAATGTATAAGAAACAATTGAAATCTCGATTAATTTAGTTTCTCTCAAACAAATGAAAGTTTGATTTTCCAAAATTTCGTGCCGGAATTCCTCGATTCTTCATTTGTTATTTTTTTTTGTCAAAAAGAAACAAAAAAATAAGAAATGCAAAGAAACAATTGAAATCTTGGTTAATTTAGTTTTTGCCTTTTAGTTTTATTTTAGTTTTCTCACAAAAATAAAGAAAAAAGTAATAAAATGCAATGAAAGTTTTATTTTTAGAAACTTCATGCCGGAATTCGTCGATTCTTCATTTGTTATGTTTTTCGCCGACAAAAAGAAACAAAAGAATAAAGTAACGCAAAGAAACAATTGAAATCTTAATTAATTTAGTTTTTCTATTCTAGTTTAATTTTAGTTTTCTCACAAAAGGAAGAAAAAAATAATGAAATGCAACGAAACAAATGAAAGTTTGATTTTTAAAAATTTCGTGCCGGAAATTCTTGATTCTTCATCTATTTTTTTTTCTTGTTTACAAAAAGAAACAAAAGGTTTAAGAAACGCAAAGAAACAATTGAAATTTTGATTAATTTAGTTTCTCTCAAACAAATGAAAGTTTGATTTTCCAAAATTTCGTGCCGGAATTCCTCGGTTCTTCATTTGTTATTTTTTTTTGTCAAAAAGAAACAAAAGAATAAGAAATGCAAAGAAACAATTGAAATCTTGGTTAATTTAGTTTTTGCCTTTTAGTTTTATTTTAGTTTTCTCACAGAAAGAAAGAAAAAAGTAATGACATTCAACGAAACAAATGAAAATTTGATTCTCAAAAACTTCGTGCCGGAAATCGTCGATTCTTCATTTGTTACTTTTATCTGTTGACAAAAAGAAACAAAAGAATAAAGAACACAAAAAAACAAATGAAAGCTTAATTTATTTAGTTAGTCTTTTAGTTTAGTTTTAGTTTTATTTTTTCTCACATGAAATGCAATGAAACAAATGAAAGTTTGATTTTCAAAAATAGTCGATTCTTCATTTATTAATTTTTTTTTTGCTGACAAAAAGAAACATGAACATAAAGAAACGTAAAGAAACAATTGAAATCTTGATTAATTTAGGTTTTGTCTTTTATTTTAGTTTTCTCACAAAAAGAAAGAAAGAAATAATTAAATACAACGAAACAAATGAAAGTTTGATTTTCAAAAACTTCGTGCCAGAAATCGTCCATTCTTTATTTGTTCTTTTTTTTAAGTTCTAATTATTTTCTTAGATTTTTTCCTAATTTTTTTTCGTTCACTTTTGGGTTGGCCTTGACCTTTGACATTTTCGAACATTAATTCTCGATGTAATAATTTTTTCGCCTTGGGTTGGGTTAACCTTGACCTTTCACGTTTTCGAATCTCGATTCACGAAACATTAATTTCATTTGACATTGTTTAACATCAATTCTCGATATTGTAATTTTTTTATTTTTCTCCATTTGCAAATTTTTCGCCTTCGCTTGACCTTGACCTTTGATATTTTCGGACCTCGATTCACGAAATTATGTTTTTTTTTTAATTTTACATAGTTTTTCGCCTTAGGTTGGGTTGGTTTTGATCTTGTCGAAACTTTGCCCTTGAAATTCTAATTTTCTTTTAATTTTCTCTATTATTTTTTTTATAAATGTTTCGCCCTTTTTTGGGTTGAGCCCTGGATACTGTTGTGGATTGCATGATTGATCATTGAACGTTTCTGCCGCTGATTTTGGTGATACATACATCTCAGGTTTGATGTTCCTCATAACTATTAAAGTCACCTTGTATTATGAAAATACAGAAAATTTCTTTTATCTAAAATATCTAAAATTTTTTGGGATGCATGAGTTTTCATTCAACGTAACTGAGAGTGCCCTTGCATGAGTTTCCTGATGCATTGCAGTTTGAAGGTTTGTCAGAACTATTAAGGTCACGATGTATTATAAAACTATTGAATTCTTTTTCTTATATGAAACATTACTCATTTATTAATGCATCAGTTTTCATTCAACGTAACTGAGAGTGGCTTTCCATGATTTTGGTGATACAATATCGTAACTATTAAAGCCGCACTGTATTATAAAAAGCTGCGCCGCGTGGAACATTCATTTTCTTTTTAAATCTGAAATAAATTGATTATGAAACCTGGAAATTTCCAACGTACGAGGTACGAGCAATAAATCTGAAAATTCATCGACGTCATTAATATCCGAATGAAAAGTCAATAGCCTGTGAAAAATGTCGGCGAAAATTTATGGTGTCGTAGAAGTTGTATTCGGTTTGTGTGTTGAAACGAAATCGCACGGAAGAGAACGAGAATTGATATTACTTTGCTGAAACCCGAGTCTTGCTTGAATGCACTTCGTATTTTACAATTTACTCGTTTCGAATACCTAACGATTATTTAATCTGTTGATTAATTTTCACGTTTAATTTTTTTTTTTTTGGTCGCAGGGTATTGTATCTTTGCAACTTACTGCAGTTCTAACGTCGCATTGCGCAAAGTACATCGGATTGAATCCGAGACGTTTCTTTCCGAACCGATAAATAATCGATACGGATGTCCAATAAAAAACCGTGATTGGCTTGTTAAATAAATCAAATTCTGGCGGACCACACGTCGTAAAAGTTGAAACTTCTGTTCGGGCGGAAGCCCTCTCGCCCCAAATACACAGCGAAGAGTTGATTTTTGCGCTTTAGCCCTTCCTTGTAGTGACTTCGCGAAATCCCCTGCGACTGAGACGTGTCGAATTTTTTCCCCTTTTGTTGGTTCCTTTCCTGATAAATCTCGTCGAAGCTGCGGCGACTTTAAATCGTCCGGATTTCGCGTAGTTTAAAAATGGGAAACGAGCTGAAAACGCTTTCACTTCACCGAAAAGTTGGAGCAGGAGTTAGAGTTAGCTAAGTGGAGCTTTTCAATGTAAAATAATGTATTTTTAAAAAGCTAGATGTTATGAATCAAATCAAAAATGGACAAAATCAAGTTTTTCTTTAAACTTTAGTGATCGGAAAAGGTGACTTTGCAAAAACTAAATTTTCCCTTTCGACGTGACACCGAATTTGAAATTTAAAACTTGTTCAGCAAGAGAGAAAAAAAAACTACACACAATTTCCATTCCTCATTCACCCCCATTCACCTCATTCACGAAGTCAGGATACTTCGAACCCCCCCAACTCGGCTTTGCATTTATTCCCCCAAATAACTTTCGGGCGCGATTTTCCTCGGATTAGCCGACCGGTATTTACGTTTATTCTCGCTCATAATTAGGGTTGAAAATTCAAAATACAGTGGAGTAATCGACTCAGTGAGCTCGGCACAATTTGTTTCGCGTTAAAAAAAAAATCCGGGGAAAGTGAAAAATGGTGAGGAAAATTGAAAGCGACAAGAGCGCCGCGCGTCTAATTCCCAAAGCAATTTCGACGAATCACCGGTTTACCTCTTCGCGGATTTACTTCTCATTTACAACCGAGGCGACGTTTTTTAATGCGGAAATTTCTCTCGAATCCACCGTGATGGTGTTGTAAAGAACAATGAAGTCATAATCTGATGAGGACAGAATATTTATTATTCATATTTCAAACTTCGGAGTGCGAAAATTAGAGCAGGAAAAACTCCTTTATTTATTTATTTTTTCATTATAAATCATTACTTTTTTTATATCAGTCAAATGCACGTGTTGGATTTGGGCGTTATACTTAAAACGGAGCTGGCGTTTTATTTTATTTTATTCAAAGAATTTCGTAGTTAAAAATACTATACGTACAGTCTTTTCATACAACTTTTAGAAAACACGGTATCAATGAATTTACAAAAAAAAAAACTATTACCACGGGGCCCATTGACCTCATTCTCGATTATCTGAGGCGCGTCCCTTCTTTCTTTCCGTTTTTCGGGACATTAAATCACGATTTGGCGATTTCGATGTTCTTCCGCCCCGATGTTTTCTTTTCCGCTGTTTATTTAGGAAGGAGCGTTTGTTCTCGTTCGGCGCTAGGAAAAAAACTACCTGCCTCCCGTCGAAATTATGTAGACATCTGATTTTATCGCGTTTGGCCGACGCTGATAAATGGTCCGGACCTGCCTGTGCTGTCTTTGAAGACGAGCTTGAATTCCGCAACCCGAAAAAGCTGGCCAAAAAGCAATTATTTTGATTCCTTCAGGTTATCTCGATTTCTTAATTTATGCGTTAGAACTAATTAAGGGAATAGATGAGTAAAGTAGCTAACTCCGTTAATTAATTTAGCTGTTATAATTCAGAAATTTAGGGGAGCAGATATTGGAATTCCTTATGTAATGGAAGAAACGCTAGTAAATATAAAAGAGGAAGAACTCATGTATCAATAAAATCATGGAACAGTTACGTTGAATGAAAACTAATGCAGCAAAAAAATTGTGATATTCTGTACTAAAAAATCAATAGGTACCGTTCTTCTATTTTCATTATTAGTAAAATTGTACGTCAGTATAAACAAATGATGTTAAAGTTAACTGAATTTATTACTACCATTTTGTACGACATGAAAACTCAGACTGAAAAACTACAAACTGTACAGATTTCCTTTTCGATCAATTTCGATCGATAACGACAAACATTCGTTATCAGTCACATGATATTTTGAAGTATTAATAATTACGTACATCTCATGCACTTATATAAAAAATCTTTTATCAATTTTATTAACACGCGTTTATAGATTAACTTATTGATAATTTTAATTGCAAAAAATAAGACAAACCACGTGCAAACTTTTTTTTTTATAAAACGGGGTCGGATCAATTAGAATTTTTAGGTTCTCTTTCCAAAAATCTCCATTTTTTCTGATCCTGTGTCAACTTTGATATTTTATCAAACTTCTCTCTTCTTTTATCCTTCTTAGTTATGGCATACTTTTTTAGGGAAACTGCGCCACTGTCGCGAATGTATTCAAATTACAAATGAAAGTAGTTCGTTTAATCGCAGGATTGAATTCATGTACGAGCTGTAAACAACTATTCCGTAACTACAAAATCATTACTGTCCCGCCACTGTCTATACTGGGTGTCGCTAAATTTCGTGGACATGGCTTGACCACAGATCCTAATTATTCGCAATTGGAATTCTCGAGCTACGTTTCTGCTAACGAGGCCCCAAATAGGGCCGAAACAGCTGTACAGAGGATGCTCAATGCTCAATCAAAATCGATTGGCAACAAAATTTTTAAAACTTTCAATATGCTTTGACAGCATGGGAATGACTTATTAAGTAACTGCAATTTGTTGCAATGTTAGGTTAGACACATAAAAGACTAAAGAAAGGGGAAGTGATGAAGTTTCGACGATACCGAAATTATACAGGGTGAAAGAAAAGTATCAAATAAAGAAAACACGAAGAAACCAAACCACGCCAAAGCATGCGTAAGAATACATCAGGCAACCTTTATATTAAACATATTTTTATAACTTTTCAAATAGGAAAGTTATAGCCATTGTTTGATTTTTTTTCCACCCTGTGTGTACGGCAAGGACCAAATTTCATTCTAAGGGAAAGAGGACACCGAGAGGGATTCCTGGATTTTTGAAAACTAAAGCCAGAAACCTACCTACAAACAAGGGAATTCCATAAGGATTGATGAAAAGGAATTGGGCAAAAGGGTGAGACAGGGGGAGAGAAAAGTTACTTTATTGTTTGTAAACTGTTTTGTAAAGTTTCCTAATCAAAGGGAGAAACTCCGGGCATAGAAAAATTTTTGCCGCGCCACCTAGTGGAGAAAGTTGTCCCGACGAATCCTTGTGAAGTTGACCATCTTGAAAGTACAAGTTTTTTGTTACTTGTCTCACATCTTTTAGATCACTTGGATTCATAAATATTATTATTATTGTTATTAATATAATTTGAAGGCTTCCGCGGTCATTGTCCATAATTGAATTGGCTTTCGGTTGGAATCGCGTCACGACTGTTTCTACTGCCGGCAGCCCTGAGGAAGTTCTTTTGCAATGGAGAACGAAACGTCGGCAGTAGAACCAGTCGCGATGGTTTTTTTTTTAATCTATTTTAATTGAACCCTCATTTGAGTAATTTTAATAAATGGTAGTGTAGGGAGTGCATTTCTAAAAAGAAACAAAAATTAAAATATCTCAGACACGTAAATCAATTACAAACGATCTGTACACTAACACGTCCTCAAAGGACGACCAACTACCAATCAGCCTGTATATATAAAAGGATGTTACAAAATAGTTCGGGAATTCGGTTCTGCATTCAAAAGTGAATACGACAAAAACTCAAGCATTAATCTTTCCAATGGTCGGTTATCGACAAGAGTTTTTTGCACGGCCCGTTTTTGCGACGAATTTTTGCAACCCCCGGACGATTCATCATATCCCTTCGCAATATTACATGCGACCTAAACAAATTAGTAAGAAAATGTATTCCGCCCTCGTAGAATTTATCTGATCCTGCATTTTAAATAAACCGGACTCGCCTTTCCCGGAGAACTTTTTTGCCCTGTGGGGCCCGTCCGTGAAAGAAACTCACTCCTTAACGTCTGTAATTACCAGAGAGCGGCCAGTCTTAGGTTTTCGATAGCAGAAGTAGAGAGTGAAGTGAAGTTTTAAGCTAATGGTTAGGGTCATCCGCTCTCGGGTTATTACAGATGGTCACGAATTTTCTATTCACGATTGACTCGATGTAATAACCAGGCGCGTACAATACACAAAAATACAAAGAGGTGTTTTCATTAAAATTTAATCGAGGAAAGGTTATTGTACCGCAATTTCGTGTCCAAATCTTACTTACATTCGTTTTTAATGACACCAATAATAAAAAAAAATTATATGATGAAGGTGTTAAGCTAAGAACCTCCAACAAGGTACAAAAAAAAATAATAATTTGGTGCTCGTATATGTACACACCTAGGGAATTTATCGTTGTTTGTATTTACAGCAACTTTAAAGATCACATTTTGTGGCACGAAGAAAGAAAATTGAACAATAAATTTTCCGAGACGGGAGAATCGTAAAAAGATTATTTCAGTTTTTGCGGCGGAGCGACAACCGCGTAGATCAAAATGAAAAATTGAATTCTCCTGCAGGAAATGACAGACTTCGTTTCATATTGGCGCTGTTGCGTGCTGAGATTAGAGATAAACTCCACCGAAAAAAAAAAAAAAACGAATCTCCGAAGGAAACACTAATTTACTAATGAATAATTGCCAAACTGCTTCGTGCTCGCTTTGTGTTTCATGTAATAGACAAGAGATGGCGCTGCAAATCATACTATTGATACCAAAAGAAAAAAGTAATTTTGGCATGTGCGAAGAATAAATAAGATCCATCCAACCCTGTATCACAATGACAATCAAAGTCGAAAAAGATATGTTATTGATCAGAACTGTCCGAAACCCAGACATGCTAAATTCGGCCTGCAAACATCCGTCTCTCCTCACAGACCTAAACAAACAAGAGCGCGCGAGTGTTACTTTGCTTCGCCGTAGGAATTCTAGCTGCGCCCAGAATTATCGAGAAATTTATTTCGCCCTTCTCTTTACTTGAGCTTGAAATACACTTCGCGATGCGAAGCTTTTTTTTTCTTATCTACGTGGACGGATGTTGCCTTGACGATGGCAGACGAAACGTAGGAGGTGCTTGGAGATGTCAATATCGCTTTGCGCAAATATCGTCGGAAATGAAAATTCTTTTAAGGAAATTATTCCATGTTATAGCTAGCAATAAGGAATAATATCTTGAGGGTTAAAGGATTGATGCTACAGTCTTTGGAAATTCTAAGAATATATTTTTTTGAAAAGTTTTCCAATAGATTCCGTCCTTGCCATTATTTCTTCAGCTAGTCTTCCCATCTGAAATATTATTGTGTCCAGATACTTAAATTTGTCTTCTTACTGTAATGCTCTAAATCGCCATCTCTTTCAGGAACTTTCTTTGATTCTTGTGTGTCGTTCTTCTAATCTTTTCTGTTTGAGTATCTGCTTTGACAGGTTAAACCGGAGTTTTAAATTATTTATCACGATTATTTTTTATTTATTTCATAGTACGACAACCACAATTTAAAGTATTAAAGATCTAGCATTACAAGCGTAATGCAGGGTGTTCCATGCTTTAAATTGTTACGGGGGTACTGTCTTTTGTTGAAACTGATTTTAGTCGGATCTGATTTAAATGTCCCAGCGGAGTGACGTTCGCAGGTCATCGTCTTCATGCTAATAAATTAATAAATGCTCGGATGAATTTAAACGTTTGACGTAGGTCATTACAGCGGCGTTCCCTCTATTAAATAAGTTTCACGATTAACTTTTATAGTTTTATTGCTCTGGGTAATAAACACAATAAAACGTACGAAAATTTGAATAGCTTCATGCAATTGTCACAGGGAATAACCATTGTTTTGAAAGACGTGTGAAGATAGCGCTTCGCGCAATAAAAGCCACTCGACGAATAGGGTGGGTGGGGGGGAGGGTCGCGACACCTAGTGAGAAGGGCATTGAATTTTGGCTTATAAGTTTGGAAACTTTTGACTTGACCTTTAACTGAGTAATTTTTAATTTTCTTGCCTTGGGTTGACTCTGACTCTTGACCTTTCTGAACCTTTGCTCTCGAAGTTCTAATTTTTTTCCAATTTTTTTCGTCCACTTTTGGGTTGGCCTTGAGATTTTCGATCTTGTACTTTTTTCGCCTTGGGTTGGGTTGACCTTGAAATTTCACATTATCGATTCACGAAACATTAATTTCATTTGACATTTTTAAACAACAATTTTCGATATTGTATTTTTTTTTCTCCGTTTCTTGCAATTTTTCCGCCTTGGTTTGACCTTGACCTTCAATATTTTCGAGCTTCGATTCACGAAATTGTATTTTTTTAATTTCTCGTATTTTTTCGCCTTGGGTGGGGTTGGCCTTGATCTTCTTTAAAATCTTCCTTGAGTTGACTTTGAAATGCCGTTTGACCTTGATTTTCAAATTTTGTAGCTCTTGAGTTTTTCGTTTTTAATTTTCTTGCCTTGGATTGACCTTGATTCTTGATCTCTTTGAACCTTCGCTCTCGAAGTTCTAATTTTTTAAAGATTTTGGCCTTGACCTTGACATTTTGGAACCTTAATTTTCGATATTGTAATTTTTTCGCAATGGCCTTTCACATTTTTCAACCTCGATTCACGAAACATTCATTTCATTTGACATTTTTGAACTTCAGTTTTCGATATTGTAATTTTTTTTAATTTTCTCCATTTTTTTTTACAATTTTTCGCCTTGGAGTTGACCTTGGCCATAGATATTTTCGAACCTCGATTCACGAAATTGTATTTTTTTTATTTTCCATATTTTTTCGCTTTGGGTTGACCTTGGAATGTCATTTGAACTTCAACTTTGTAATTCTTGAATTTTTCACTTTTAAATTTTCTTGCCTTGGATTGACCTTGACCCTTGACCTTTACGAACCTTCGCTCTCGAAGTTCTAATTTTTTAAAGATATTTTCCTATTTCTTTCGTCCACTTTTGGGTTGGCCTTGACCTTTGACATTTTCGAACATTATTTTTCGATATTGTAATTTTTTCGCCTTGGTTTGGGTTGACCTTGAGCTTTCACATTTTCGAACCCAGATTCATAAAACATTAACATTTTTTGAACATCACTTTTCGATACTGTAATTCTTTTTATTTTTCCCATTTTTTGCAATTTTTCGCCCTGGGTTGAGCTTGACCTTTGATATTTTCGAACCTCGATTCACGAAATTGTATTTTTGTTAATTTTCCCTATTTTTGCAATTTTTTCGCCCTTGGTTGACCTCGACCTTTGATATTTTCGAACCTAGATTCACGAAGTTGTTTTTTTTTTAATTTTACGTAGTTTCTCGCCTTGGGTTGGGTTGGCCTTGATCTTTTCGAAGCTTTAATCTTGAAATTCTAATTTTCTTTTAATTTTTCCTATTTTTTTTTGCTTTAGGTTGACCTTCATGTTATACATTTTCGAGCCTCGATTTTCGAAATTGTATTTTTTTAAATTTTTCCCTAATTATTGCAATTTTTTGGGGTTGACTTTTACCTTTACTCTTGAAATTCTAATTTTCTTTTAATTTTCCCTATTAATTTTTTTTACAATTTTTTCGCCCTTTTTTGAATAGAGCCCTGGATACTGCTGTGGATTGCATGATTAATCATTTAACGTTTCTGCGGCTGCCGTTCTATGATTTTGGTGATACAGTACAGGTTTGATGATCTTCTTTTGTTTTATTTTTGTACGCAACCGCATTCGTTTCGTTTGGCTAACAAATAGGATCGCAAACCTCATTTTGGTCGCTAAGGCAATCACGGAACCAAACACAAAAAGACTGTCCTCTGGCTAATAGGATGCTCATCTCATCACTGATTCGAGCAAGCAAATAGACCAATGGTCCAGAGTTACCTAATCCCCGCAACAGAATAAGGATATAACAGGCATATCGCGTATCAACGCAAGCTAGTGCTGCATAGTCTGGCAATACTCACCCGCTGGCACTATTATAGTTCGGCAAAGCGCATCTTTTACCCGCTAGTGCCGTTATAGTCCTTGCACCAACTATACCTACTACGTCGGCGTCATGCCAGTATATTCGTGGGTAGAAGATGCATCACCAGAGAGACACCCTCAAAGAGTTTCTTCCATCAATCCCAACCGCCCACGTACTTATCTTTTTACTGAATGGAGAAAATTACGTTGACGAAATTGAACTGAATCGTTAACCAATCACCCTGTATAGAAAAATTGAAAGTAATTTCATTGACTTTTAATTGTGACAACAGAGTTGAATAATAATAAAACAACAAAGTCAGTGGTGGTAGGAAAAAATGCATTCAAAAGGCAAAAGAAAATAATTCGCAACGATGGAATTTTGTAATTGAACTATCAAATGCGTTTCTCATCATATTCTTCTACCTTACCAGAGTTGAATAATAAAATTAAAAAGTCAGAGGTGGCAGAAAAATGCATTCAAGAGGCAAAATCGTTCATAAACGTAAACCTTTAAACATCTGATAGACTCGTGGAAAAGAAAACGTCGATAAATGATGCAAATATATTCATAGATTCTGTTATATCACACTCATTACGAACAATGATCGCATCAGCATCGCCGGCCCCAAAATAATAGTCGAATTAACATGAATTAGTAGCGCGAACAAAGCCCGCCGGCCGACATTGACGCAATCAAAGGAAACGTCTAAATACATCGGCCGTTAACGGTGTTAATCCGGTGAAGAAGAGAAGCGGAACAATTGCCGTCAGCCCGGCGCAAAAGCCACATAATGCAGCGCTAACAATGCCGAATGAAAACGTCGTCGGCGCTAACGGCGATCTTTCAGAGCGAGCGCTAACGACGTGCTCCTGAAAATAAGCGCGCACGGGAAATCTCGGCTTTATCCGTTAACTGATGCCCAGCTACTACTACTAGTACTACTATTATAAAGTTGTTGCGCCAGTTTCTACGTTTTCAATTTCATATTTCAAGTTTCAAGTTGGCAAAAGACACAAAACAACTTTCGGTGCTTACTTGCGCAAGTTGTTGTTTCTTTTCTTTCAAAAGTGAAAAAGAAACTTTAACTTAGTAAGTATATATTCATTTATAATTGTTGCATTTTTAATTGCATTTGTTAGTGTAAAATACCGAAAGTCACTCCATTAAAGTACCCCTTAAAAAGTAGGGAAGATAAATGCGCAGTTACCAAAGAAACCATTTGTAACCATTGTAACTCTCTTACTATTCACTGTTGGAAAAATATGATATAAAAAGGTGACCTTATTTTTTGATGTTCTGTTCAACCTGAAAATACCGGGTGACAATTTTGAATCACCCTGTATAAAAAAAATTTGCCTATATAGGGTGCAACCGAATTTAAGTCGTGTATTGGGATTAGAGAAACGAGAAAACGAAATAATTAAAAACCAAAAATGAATTTTTATTCGAAATTGTGAAATTTGTTAAAATATAATATATTTATTTCAACCCTATTTTCGCAACCAATATCTTTCTTTGGTCTTCGTCTTCTCTTTTCTTTTTGTTTTATATTAGCAGTTTCGTTTTCCAGGCCTCGAAGACCTTGAAGGCCTAAGTTGATCCATTGCGAGTATTTTCTTCTCCTTTCACATTGTAGACTTCTTCCAAATCTTTTGGTTTCTTGCTGATTTTCCTTTTCATTTCACATTTCTTCTATTCTCTCAACCAATTTCTTTTTTTTGACCTCCCTCATCTTGTCTTTTCTAATAGAGTCCTTTCTTCCTTCGAATCTTTTACCTTTTCTTTCTTTTTTTATAGCTTCGTGCCGAGGCCTCGAAGGACCATATTTTTTCTAAACCTACTGATTTTTTTGCTAGTCCTTCCTCTGTTATTTTTTGGTTCTTCGAATCTTTGAGTAAATTTCTCCTTTGATCTTCTTCACCTTCTCTTTCCTTTTTTGTAATAACGTTGACTTGGTTCAGAGGTTTCGAAGGACAAGTTTCTTCCAAATTTTCTAGTTTTTGTGCTGGTTTTTCGTTTCGCAGGCCTCGAAGTCTTTGGTCTTCATCTTCTCTTACATTTTTTTTTAATAACGTTGACTTCGTTCAAAGGTCTCAAAGACCTTGAAGGACCAAGTTTCTTCCAAACCTTCTGGTTTTCTGCTGGTTTCTTCAAATACCACTCCCTCTTTTTTGTTCTTAGTCCTATTCCCAACCAACTTCTCTTTTCGGCCTCTCTTATTTCTGTTTTCCTTTTTTATGATAACATTAGTTTCGTTTCGCAGGCCTCGAAGTCTTTATTCTTCATTTTCTCTTACACTTTTTTTTATAAAATTGACTTCGTTCAGAGGTCTCAAAGAGCTTGAAGGACCAAGTTTCTTCCAAATTTCAATTTCTTTTTTTTTGACCTCCCACATCTTGTCCTTCCTAATAAAGTCCTTTCTTCCTTCGAATCTTTTACCTTCTCTTTCTTTTTTTATAACTTCGTTCCGAGGCCTCGAAGGACCATATTTTTTCCAAAGCTACTGTTTTTTTTGCTAGTCCTTCCTCTGTTATTTTTTGGTTCTTCGAATCTTTGAGTAAATTTCTCCTTTGATCTTCTTCACCTTCTCTTTCCTTTTTTGTAATAACGTTGACTTGGTTCAGAGGTTTCGAAGGACAAGTTTCTTCCAAATTTTCTAGTTTTTGTGCTGGTTTTTCGTTTCGCAGGCCTCGAAGTCTTTGGTCTTCATCTTCTCTTACATTTTTTTTTAATAACGTTGACTTCGTTCAGAGGTCTCAAAGACCTTGAAGGACCAAGTTTCTTCCAAACCTTCTGGTTTTCTGCTGGTTTCTTCAAATACCACTCCCTCTTTTTTGTTCTTAGTCCTATTCCCAACCAACTTCTCTTTTCGGCCTCTCTTATTTCTGTTTTCCTTTTTTATGATAACATTAGTTTCGTTTCGCAGGCCTCGAAGTCTTTATTCTTCATTTTCTCTTACACTTTTTTTTATAAAATTGACTTCGTTCAGAGGTCTCAAAGAGCTTGAAGGACCAAGTTTCTTCCAAATTTCAATTTCTTTTTTTTTGACCTCCCACATCTTGTCCTTCCTAATAAAGTCCTTTCTTCCTTCGAATCTTTTACCTTCTCTTTCTTTTTTTATAACTTCGTTCCGAGGCCTCGAAGGACCATATTTTTTCCAAAGCTACTGTTTTTTTTGCTGGCCCTTCCTCTGTTATTTTTTGGTTCTTCGAATCTTTGAGTAAATTTCTCCTTTGATCTCCTTCACCTTTTTTTTTCCTTCTTTGTAATAACGTTGGCTTGGTACAGAGGTTTGGAAAACCTCGAAGGATCAAGTTTCTTCCGACCTTCCTCTGTTATTTCTTAGTTCTTCCAATCTTTCAGTCAGTTTCTTCTTTGGTCTTCTTCACCTTCTCTTTCGTTTTTTTTTTTATAATAACATTGGCTTAGTTCAGAGGTTTCGAAGGACAAGTTTCTTCCAAATTTTCTGGTTTTTCCTTCCGTCCTCTATTAATTCTTAGTTATTCGAATTTTTCTGTCGTTTTTTCTTTGGTCTTTCTTACTTTCTCTTTGTTTTTTATCTTAGCAATGGCTTTGCTCCGAGGTCTTGAAGATTTCGAACGAGCGAACCTCGTTTTTTTTTGCTGATTTTTCTAAAGACCTTCCTCCTATTTCTTAGTTCTTCGAATATTCAAATCAGTTTGTTCTTTGGTCTTCTTTACCTTGTCTCTCCTTTTTTATAGCAGCAATATCTTCGTTTAGAGGTCACGAGGTCACGAGGAATCAGATTTCTTGCTGATCTTTCTAATAAAAAAAACCTTCCTCTGTTGTTTCCTAGTTCTTCGGAACGAAGCTGTTTTTATTATAAAAAAGAAGACAGAAGGTGAAGAAGACCAACAAAGAAATTGAGTCAGTTTCTTCTTTGGTCTTCTTTACCTTTTGTTCCGAGAAGCTGACTCTGTTTCTTCTGGGGTCTTCTTCACCTTCTGTCTCCTCTTTTGTAATAAAAACAGCTTCGTTTCGAGGTCTTGTAGGTCTCGAAGCCTTCCATTTTTTTACTGGTCTTTCTAAAGATCTTCTTTTGTTATTTCTTAGTTCTTTGAATCTTTGAGTCAGTTTCTTCACCTTCTCTTTTCTGTTTTTATAATAACAATAGCTAAGGTCCTGAAGACTGTTTTTCTTTGCTGGTCCCTAAAGACCTTCCTCTGTTATTTTTTAGTTCTTCTTATCTTTTTATCAATTTCTTCTTTGGCCTTCACCTTCTCTTGCATTTTTTCTAATAACATTGGCTTCGCTCAGAGGTCTCAAAGACCTTGAAGGACAAGTTTTTTTAAACCTTCTGATTTCCTGCTCTTTTTCTGTACATTGGCTTCGTTCAGAGGTCTCAAAGACCTCGAAGGACCTTCTGGTTTTTTGTTGATTTTTCTAACGATCTTCGCCTGTTGTTTCTCACTTCTTTCCAGGTCTTGTTGCCTCGTGTGCTCTTCTTGAATGGTTCGAACCTTCTGGTCTTCTGCTGGTCCCTTCAAAGATCGCTTCCTCTTTTTTGTTCTTAGTCCTCCTACTCCCAACTAATTTCCCTTTTCGGCTCTCTTATTTTTTCTTTCTTTTTTATGATAACGTTAGTTTCGTTTCACAGACCCCGAAGTCATTGATATCCCATCTTTTTGCCAGATCGATTTCTATTCAAACTTTCTGGTCCTTTGCTAGAGCCTCACCTAAAACCTATTTCTTTTATTTCTTGATTCATCGCTTTCTTGGCCTCCCTTCTTATCCTTGAGAGCTCTGGGACCAGTAAGATGGTAACGCACCAACTACCTTGGTATCCCAGATTTTATCATTTCAAGCCATTTGAGTCCATCAGGAGCCGGCGATGGTTGAGGCAACCACCCAGGACACGTGGTCTAGTGACCCACCTAACTCCCCCTTCTTTGACTATCCTTATTGCTTCCCTTGTGATTGTATTTTCTTCCATCCTGGTTGTGTTCACACCACCTATTTTGGTTTTACTTTTCTTTCATTTAAATACCAGGAATTCAAGGTCATTCTACTAAAGGAGCAAAATCTCGAGGTATTAAATAATAAAAACAATATGTTTGTGTCACCAATAAATTGAATTTCGTTTTATTTTTCTCCTCAGGAGACGTGCTCTTGTAAAACTCAATCATTTCTCGGTAAATGACAAGTTCTCCCGAAACTTTTAAAGAAAACACGCTCCTCGTGAGGGAAAAAAAATAAATAAAAAGACTCGATTAATATAACTGCTATCGCGAGACGATGACGCAAACGGGAAACTTATCGCCTACGATGCGTTAACTTTTCTTTTCTGTCCTTTCGTCGCAAAGGCAAAAGGAATTCGTCGAGAAACTTTGTCGTCGGCGGCGCTCCTTTCCTTTGGCAAATTGCAAATGAGACGTGAGAAATGCGAAACGGCGAATGAAATATGTCGCGCGATATAGACGACGTTGACAAATAAACTTTTTTCTTACTTAGCTGATGGCCTTCGCAGTCACAAATCATTTCCAAAGGGGGAAACCGGCCGGGAATTTCGTCTTCCGAACTGCCGCGTCATTTTTCTTTTTCAGATTTAAATTATTTATTTGTTGCCATAATTTTTCTGTTGACGTTTTTAAATTCCTCTCCTAATTTAAGAAAGAAACATAACAATTTGCAATTTCACAATCAAAAACAACTCTTCTTCTTACTTAAGTAGATATTTGATATACGCCATCTATTGCTGTGTGACTATAACTCTCCATAACCAAATCTCCTGACAACTGACATTTGTTTCCAACATGGCGCGCCAAACTTTTACATGTAAATTTTAACTGAATTATTATGCAAATTCTTGCAACCATTGTCAAATCACATATTGTTAACATAACAAAACTATATGCCAACTCTTTGGAGGATACGTTATGGCGCCATCTCTTGTCAAATAAATGAAGCTTTTTCTTAACTTGCTTACGTTTAGTAAAAGCGTAAAGTATTAGGTAAACTAATGAATAATTCCGGTTTTGTGCTTCCGGCGGTGCAACAAGCATCGTTGGAATACTTCCGTCTGGAAACTTCAGTTTAGAGTTCGCGGTTTCTGGTCGCGCGTTCTCGTAAAATTTGAATTACGAGCTGCATTGAAACTCGCTGATTAAAATTTTGATGCGGCACGGGTCGCTCTGAATAAATAAATTCTCGCGAGATCAATAATTGATGTAAAAACAGCTGCTCGTAAATATGGAACAACCGCAAAAAAAAACTTCTGTTTGAAAGTTATTGAAATGATGCAGTGGAAATTGGATTTTTTTTAAATATTGTTGCGAATTCGGAGTGTAGAGAAATAATTGTTTATTAAATTTAAAACATTTTACTTGTCAGCGGTCAAAAAATACATTGCAATACTCAACGAATAAGCTTGCAGAACTTTAATTAGTTTGTCGTTCTGTTATTCGCCATTTCTCGGCACGTTTCGCTGTCTAAATAAAAACTGATTTAAATTTCGTGCTCGATTCTGCTTTTGCAGAGGTTCCCTTTATCGAGTATGCTGTGATACTACCAAAAAAAGAACATTCTACGAGCTCCTAGGCGGCTACGAACAATGCACAGGCGTGAGTGTTGGCGGTTCTTTTTGAGATTTCAGTGTTGAGTTATTTTAAAAACAAAAATTAGAAAAATTCAACAGATAACTTCACAATTTACCAAACAAAAATTAGCCTGTAAAACAAAAACAAAAACTGAAATTATTGAAAAATTTAAGCGTGAAGAAATTAAACGCCTGGGCGCAGATTGAAGAATTTTTTCTATCACTGGCAAATATTAAACATTTTCCAAACAGCGACAACTTTTAGGTTCTATAGAATTAAAAATTGAAATTCATCGACAAATAACGGAGAAATGAGCTTTTAAAATCGTCATGTTTTCAGCAGGAACGATTCGCCTGTGACGTCACTTCTTCGCATAGCTAAAGGCGGCTACTCTATTACACAGCTGTGTAAAGTTACCATTCATTCAATTCGACACATGTTTGACATTGTTGTTTATTGCCTATGTATTTGCATTAGTAAAATGGAAGTGGGATTTGTAAAGCAGCGATATATTGCCAAATAGGCGAAATGACGTCATATCGCTCGGAGACTATCGTCACAAAACGCAGCTTTGAACCCTTATAATTCGGCCATTTTTAAACTTTATCTTCTTTCTTAACAAAAAATATCAACGAAATTGCGACGGAAGTTGTAGCACGAAACACTTAAGGGTATGGGCAAACGAAAAATGACGCGGTCGAGCCGAGCGAAATGCGAAAGTGCAAGAGAGACAAGCGATCATACCATGGACAACAGCAAATCAGACATCACATGACCATGTAAGGAAATCGAACAATACTTTGACGGACGCGAAGGAATCGCAAATGAAGTCAGCTCCACCCAATAAACGCAAATCTCATCGATCACGCTAAGTTTTCGTCGATCGATAATTTCAGGCCCACGCCCCGGGGTGTTTAGGGGGACTGGGTTGCTTGGCCGAAATTCTCCGGTGTTGCCAACTTAATCTCGTTTAACTAATTCTAAAACGTAACACCCTGTGTTTCTTCTTTTGTTTTTTGTTGACGATTTTATTTTCTTACATCCCGTTGTAGAAAAGAAAGAAGATCGACGGTCTTTTATTATTATTATTTTTTGTTCACTTTATTCTTCGTATATTCACGTTGTTTCAGTTGTGTTTTGTCCAAATATTATGATTTCCTCTTTTGTTTTTTTTGTTATCAATCTTGATTTTGGAACAAAACGCCGCCCAATAAAACCAATGATCCTTTGTTGTTTGTTCTCATTTTCTTCATATTTTGCCTCTCTTTATTCTTTTGTTTGTTTTCTTTTAATCGAATTCATTTTTCATTTTTCAAGTGACACTTTCTTTTGTATTTTTTGTCTTTATTTATAATAATAACACCATCGTTCAAACTCCTTTAACCCCGAGTCTCTTAGCAGGGGTAAAATAACGATGACGTGAATAAGTTTTTGACGTGTAGGTGGCGCTGAGGTATCTGAAGTTCCGGAGTTCTTAATGTAAGAGTTCGGATTGTTGCACAATTCGGTAGATTAATAAATTAAAACGAAGCAATTTGAAAAGTATGATAACGAAACAAAGAAATAAAAATAACAAAAATTCAAAAATAATCAAATTTTTAAAAATAATAAAAATCTTTGCGTAAGTCTCGTTGGTCGTCGGAATTCTGATAGAGTTTTCGTGCTATTCTTCTGCTGATGAGGTCCCAATTAGGACTGAAATAGCTGTATAGAGGATGCTCGGGGGTCAAAAAATACATTGCAATACTCAACAAATAAGCTTGCAGAACTCTAATTAGTTTATCGTTCTGCCATTCGCCATTTCCCGGCACGTTTCGCTGTCTAAATAAAAACTGATTTAAATTTCGTGCTCGATTCTGCTTTTGCAGAGGTTCCCTTTATCGAGTACGCTGTGAAACTATAAAAAAGAAACATTCTCCGAGTAACCAGGCGGCTGTGAACAATACACAGAGAGAGTTGTCGATTTTTTCAAATGTCACTGTTCATTGTTTTAAAAACAAAATGTACTAAATAAAAATTAGTCTGTAAAATTAAAAAAAAAATAAATTAACTGAAATTATTAAAATATTTAAGTGTGAAGAAATTAAGCTGTTAAAATAGCCTGCGGTCAAATTGAAGAATTTTTTTTCAACAAAAAGATATAGGGTGTTTCGTAACTCGAGACGAAAAATTAAGTAACGTGTACGCGGTGATGTTTTGGTTAAAAAATGAAAAATAAAACTCTTGCCGGTAGGGCTTTGTTTCCGCGTCATTAGACTTCAACGCCTCTGCATGTAATCAATGTTTAAAATAAATAATAAATAATAGCAAGCCATGAAATAAATGATTAAAAAAAGCATGTCATGGGTGAGGTGACGGAACACAATTGTTTTTAAGCTTATCAGACATCAAAGTTGCTTTGTTGGTTTGGTTGTTTTGTTAAATCATGAAATCAAACGTCATTTTTTTTTGTTTCTTTTTACAGTATTAATTTACAATTGACACCGTACAGTTTCTTCTTTTGTTTCTTGTTGACGATTTTATTTTCTTACACCCCGTTGTAGAAACGGCGATCTTCTTCTGTTTTCTTTCTTTTTTTTTTATTCAATTATTATTATTATAATCAATGATTTTTTATGTTTCGTCGTTCTTTATTCTTTTGTTTGGTTTCTTTTAATCGAATTCATTTTTTTTGTCTCGATTTTTGTTTGACTCTTATGATCGAGTTATTTTTTTTTTCATCTTACAATTGATACTTCAAACAGATTGTTCTTTTGTTTAGGTCGATTTTATTTTGCTGGAATAATTACGTGTTCATTCTTAAAACGCGAAATTAGGATTAAATTCGACAAGATGAAACTGAAGCAAACATAAACGAAATGAAGAATTGAAAGAAAAGAAAACAAAAGAAGATCGTCGAACAACACGCCCAATAATAATCAATGATCTTTTGTTGTCTGTTCTATTTTTCTTCTTCATTTTCGTTCTTTATTTTATTTGATTATTTTTTTATAATCGAATTCATTTTTCAAATTGCACTTGACACTTCACTTTTTTTGTTTTTTTTGTGTGTTTATTTGATTTTTCCTTGCTTTTTTATGATCGATTTAATTTTCCATATTACGATTGACATTTCATACAGATTGTTCTTTGTTTTGTTTTTTGCGGTTTGATTATCTCACTTTCCGCAAGAAAATTGTAGACAAAACAAAACAGAACTAAAACAAACATCAACGAAACAAACAAACAAAATTGAAACAATTGAATTAAGAAGATGCGAAATAAAAACAAAAGACAATCGATTTTACAACACAATTTAACAGGTTAATACATTTTTTTGAAAAGAGTCAAAAGGGCAATAAGGAAGCAACGAATCTTTTTTAATAATACGTAAAAATTAAAATTTAAAAAAAAACTCGATTACACAAAGACTTTGTTTCACAATTTAGTAGAATAACTTTAAAAATCAAACAAGGAATTGTGACGAAACAAAAAAAACAAAATAATAAAAAATCAAAGTAATTAAAAAAAATAACAATAAAAAACAAAAGGCAATCGATTTTTCAGCACAAGTTAAATAAATTTTAAAAAATTTAAAGAAGGAACGAGCAAACAAACAATAAAATTTAAAAAAAATGCCAAATAAAAACAAAAGACAATCGATTTTACAACACAATATAATAGGTTAATAAATTTTTGGAAAAGAGTAAAAAGGGCGAAAAGGAAGCAACGAAAAGTAAAAAAAAAACGTAGTAATAAAATTTTAAAAAACAATAACACAAACACTTTGTTCCACAATTCAGTAGAATAAATTAAAAAAATGAAACGATTCTAAAACAATTGTGTCGAAACAAAGAAAACAAAATAATAAAAATTCAAAAATAATCAAATTAAAAAAATAACAATAAAAACAAAAGACAATCGATTTTTTTAACATAAGTTAAATAAATTTTAAAAATTTTAAGTAGAGAACGAACAAACAAACAAAATGAAACAATAGAATTTAAAAAAATGCGAAATAAAAACAACAAAGACAAAAGACAATCGATTTTACAACAAAATTTAATAGGTTAATAAATTTTAGGAAAAGAGTAAAAAGGGCGATGAGGGAGTAACGAAAGTTTTTGAAAAAATACGCAGTAATGAAATTAAAAAAAAAAACAATAATACAAAGACTTTGTTTCACAATTTAGTAGAATAAATCTAAAAATGAAACAATTCTAAAAAAAAATTGTGGCGAAACAAAGGAAACAAAATAATAAAAATTCAAAAATAATAAAATTTAAAAAATTATAATAAAAACAAAAGACAAAATGAAACAATGGAATTTAAAGAAGTGCTAAATAAAATTTAAAAAAAAAACAATAAAAATAAAAGACAATCTTACAGCAAAACTAATAATTAAAAAGATAAAATAAAAACGATGGGGAAGAAAAAAAAATTAAATAACGAAATTTAAAAAAAAATACGTAAAAACTTTAGTGCGCAATTCAATCGAATAAATTAATTTTTTTTGTGTTTACAAAGACGAAATGAAAACAATGTGGAAGTTTCCTTAAGAATTTAAAAATTCTTTAAATAATAATAAGCTTTATTAGGAGCACGTTACAATGAACAATAAATGAAAAGATTTCTCGCGTAAACAGAATAATAAAAAGAAAAACAGATAACTTTAGACACAAACATTTAGAGAAATAAAAAATACTAATAAAGGATTTGAAAAAGTTCGCGCACTTATTAACATTTGCCATCAATGACGTTTCGAATAGAGATGATTGACGGTGACACTGTACAAACATTTTAAATTGAAAATATATCTTTTAAAATTTACTTTCAGTAAAGCCATCCTCCAATTGTATTTAAAAAATAAAAAATAAGTATTTTTAGTTCTGGTACATATTAGATTGATTTATTTTTCCTTGATTGTACATACAGCGTATGTGAAAATAACGTGGGCTCCAAAAACAATATGAATTCGGTGGAGTTTGCACAGAGCTGTCGCCCTTATTATTGACTTTACCTGAAGTCGATTGAAACGCAAACGTCAATAAAGGCCGGGACTACACATGCTCGAGAGCGGCTGAAGTGTTTGAACGGAAGAAAATTAATGTTTACCAACAAAATTCCGCCGAGAGCACCACACTTTGTTTGGCGAGGGACGCTCGATGTGAAAAGGAAACACCCTCCCCTTATAATTACATAAGTTTCACGCCTTCGAACATTCCGGCTCTGAATTGATCCGAAAATATTTTTACTAGGTCCATCAACGTTCTGTAAACATGAGAAATTTCGTCTCTCTTTCACGAAATTAACTAAATGAAATTTAAAAAAAAATTAAATTACATTTTGATGAAAGGAAGAACAAAAAATAAAATACCTAAGCGATGCAAAATTTTATTACTTTTTATTGTTACAGAGATGGCGTTCCTGGTCAATCATTGTAACTGCAAAACTATTTGTAAGTTTCATTTAATTTTCGGTACTATTGTCAAACCCCACCACTACTATGTATTAAACGGCTGAAGTGATTTAAACAATTTTTCCCACTGACTCAAAGATGGCTCTCTGGTCAACAACTAAAAGTAAAGTTGAACGAAGGAGATAATAGATGTCGCTTTTTGGGCAAACATAATAACTATGTGACTACTGAAATGTAATATTCAAATTTATTGTTTAAAAAAAGTCCTAAAGACGTTATAAATAAATTAGAAAATACGTATTGATATTTTTGAAAAATGAGCTTAGAAGTGGCAAACGAGTTTTCGCCTTGGGGGGGATCGGTGTCATGTATTCCACGGAAATGCACAAATGATAAATCCGAACGCAGGGACGCCCTTTGTGCGTAATCCACCGGAAGGGCCCTTTTTGCGCGCAATTCATCGTTACACAGAACGTCGCCTTTGTGAGGAGACATCTCCTTTTGTATTGCAACTGATTTGAGATGTGATTCCGCCTTCCTTTTGAATACAAAATCCTTTGCTCATTATTTTCCGCTCAATCTCCGTCGCTTAAGTGACGCGGCGCTGCCGGAAGCGGGCCGCATCGAATTAATTTCGCCGCTCTTTTCTTTTCAGACCGGAGCACGCCGATCGCGAGGCCACCGGATGACGAAGACTCCTTTCCGGTCATTTGCGACCGAGAGCTGCACTCTCTTCACAGGAACGTGCCGGCACTTAGGAGGAGGGATGTCGACACGGCTACCATTAAGCAACACTATTATCCCGAAGGTAAAATCGAAACAAATTTGAAAATTTAAATAAATTTTCTTTTGGTGGTTTTAGGAGGTTGGGGTTGGCTGGTATGTGGGGCAGCCTTTCTGGCACATCTCCTGACTTCCGGTTATCAGCTGGCTTTTGGCCTCCTCTACTTATACACCATTATGTTCCTCGTTAAGAAGAATCAAGAACGGGAATTTTACACCATGGCAACCGGTGAGTGACATGATAATTAAATTTGCGTTGTCTTTGAGAACCTCTCATGCTTATGGCAGAATAATAAAAAATATATTTCGAGTCATGACAACAATAAAACGAAATTCCATTAAGTACGCAGTAGTTGACATCGTCAGGTTTGTCCGAAAAATAAATTCCGTTAGATTTAAAAAAAGACAAATTGAGATAAATTGGCTAAAATTTCATCCAAAATGTAAAAAAAAATTTTGTAAATCTTTAATATGAACAGAAAAACTTTTGGAAAAGAAAATCAATCTAGAAAAACAAGTGATGTTCGAAACAAATGAAATCCGTTACTTCGGTGGTAGCCAAATGTTAGCGAACTATTTTGTTGTCACTGGAAGGAGATGTAAGAAACAAAAGACGTTTTAAAGGAGTCTCTTAACAAACGACGCTCGAAACAAGTGAAGGTCTTCATTTCTTGATGATCGAAAGAAAGCCAAGCGCATTCGTGTCGGAGTTTAACGCCACCCGAATTCTTTGGTGTTACTGGAGTAGTAAAAAAAAAAAAAAAACAAAAAAAGATGTAAGAAACAAGGAAATGTTAAGAAAGGAGTGACATTCGAAACAAATGAAGGTCGTCGTATTTTGATAACAAATAAAAAAAACGTTAAGAAAGGAGCTCTCAACAAATAACGTTCAAAACAAATGAACCAATCGCATTTGCGTTGAAATTCAACTGTTTTGTTGTCAGTCTAGATGTGAGAAATAAAAAAAATATATGTATATAAAAAACAAAAGTCGTTATGAGGGAGTTTCTTAACAAATGTCACTCGAAACAAGTGAAGATTGTCGTTTTTTGACGATCAAAAGCCAAACACACTCGTATTGAAATTCAAAACCACAACTGTTTTGTTGTCACCGGAGATGTAAGAAACAAAAGACGGCTTAAAGGAGTCTCTTAAAAAAAGACGCTCGAAACAAGTGAAGGTCTTCAGTTAACACCACCCGAATTGTTTGTTGTTACTGGAGTTGTAAAAAAAAAACAAAAAATGAAGTAAGAAACAAGGAAACGTTAAGAAAGGAGTTTCTTAACAAGTGACAATCGAAACAAATCAAGGTCGCCGTTTTTTGCTAACGAAGAAAACATGTTAAGAAAGGAGTTTTTAACAAATAAAGTTCGAAACAAATGAACCAAGCGCATTCGCGTTGTAATTCAACTGTTTTGTTGTCAGTCAAGATGTGAAAAGTAAAATATATACATATATATAAAAAAAAAGATTATAGGGAGTATCTTAACAAATGTCGCTTGAAACAAATGAAGATCGTTGCTTTTTGACGATCAAGAGCCAAACACATTCGTATTGAAATTCAAAACCAGAACTGTTTTGTTGTCAGTGGAGATATAAGAAACAAAAGACGGTTTTAAAGGAGTCTCTTAACAAATTACTCTCGAAACAAGTGAAGGTCTTCATTTTTTTGATGATCGATAGAAAGCCAAGCGCATTCGCGTTGAAATTCAACTGTTTTGTTATCACTGTTATCAGTCTAGATGTGAGAAATAAAAAAAAAATATATTTATATATAAAAAACAAAAGACGTTATGAAGGAGTTTCTTAACAAATGTCGCTCAAAACAATTGAAGGTTGTCGCTTTTTGACGATCAAGAGCCAAACACATTCGTATTGAAATTCAAAACCAGAACTGTTTTGTTGTCACTGGAGATGTAAGAAACAAAACAAGGTTTAAAGGAGTCTCTTAACAAATGACGTTCGAAACAAGCGAAGGTCTTGAGTTAACACATTCGAAACAATTGAAGGTCGTCGTTTTTTTGCTAACAAAGAAAAAACGTTAAGAACAAATAACATTCGAAACAAATGAAACAAGCGGATTCGCATTGAAATTCAACTGTTTTGTTGTCAGTAAAGATGTGAGAAATAAAAAAAATATGTATATAAAAAACAAAAGACTTTATGAGAAGGAGTTTCTTAACAAATGTCGCTCGAAACAAGTGAAGGTCGTCGTTTTTTTGACGGTCAAGAGCCAAACACATTCATATTGAAATTCAAAACCAGAACTGTTTCGTTGTCGCTGGAGATGTAAGAAACAAAAGACGGTTTTAAAAGAGTCTCTTAACAAACGACGCTCGAAAGAAGTGAAGGTCTTCATTTCTTGATGATCGAAAGAAAGCCAAGCGCATTCGTGTCGGAGTTTAATGCCACCCGAATTGTTTGTTGTTACTGGAGTTGTAAAAAAACAAAAAAAGATGTAAGAAACAAGGAAACGTTAAGAAAGGAGTTTCTTAACAAGTGACATTCGAAACAAATGAAGGTCATCGTTTCTTGATAACAAACAAAAAGCGTTAAGAAAGGAGATTTTAATAAATAACGTTCAAAACAAATTCGCGTTGAAATTCAACTGTTTTTCTGACCTTCTGGATGTGAGAAATAAAAAAAAATATCTACAAAAAAGCAAAAGACGTTAACAAATATCGCTCGAAACAAGTGAAGGTCGTCGTTTCTTGATGATCGAGAGCCAAACACATTCGTGTTGAAATTCAATACCGGAACTGTTTTATTGTCACTGGAAATATAAAAAACAAAAAACGTAAGAAACAAGAAAACATTTATTTTTTTGGGAAATCAATTCTAAGCTTAAATTACTCTAACGGTATTTATCAACGTCGCATAAATATTAATTTCGTAGTTTCTCAGAACGTGATGAAAAAATTTGATTGATCGGATATTTCCAATACATACCGGGTGACTGACAATTATTCCGCAAGAGAAAAACACGAAAAGAAGCGAAATGCGAGGGCATGGAAAACATATTCAAAAAATTCTATGTGCTTTAGTTTTCGGGAAATGATTAATCAAAATTATACCCAAAACGATGATACGTCATAAAAATGTTTGTGATTGTTACGGCGGCGTTGGACGTAAACTTGACCTTTAAACACCTGAAATACGAGCTCAGAAACTATTCTGTACAAACTGTTTAAAATAATAAGGATAACAACGAGCCCACTTTGAACACCTGCTTTGACAGATAAATAAATAAATCACTACAACATGATTTTCCATGTTAAGGATTCGTAGTATTTTAGTTTATTCCCACAATATTTTTATGGCCCAATATTACCCATTTTAATCATTACAAAGAAAGTGTTTACTTTTTGACTATTTTATGATGGTGGCAATCAGAATTTAAAACATAATCAGTAATTATAACGCGCAAAGCAAACGTAACTCAGGCTTTCGTTCCCCGTTATTAAACATGTAATAAAACGAAATTCAGAAGTGTGCCAAGGTCTTATTGTGTGTGGTCAATAAAATACCTTATGTCCAAATCAATTTTTGATGAAGGAAGGTCATGGAGACAAAACGTTTGTCACAAGTTACAATGGCGATTTATTTATTTACTTTATGAATTGACAACTTACTCTCCACTAATGATTACTGAAACTTTTTCCCATTAAATTATAATTTATTATTTACATTAAAATTTTGTGTAGTTCTTGAGTAGTTAAGTCAAATCGAAGTTTAATCTGTCACAGTTTACACATTGACGTGTCACTAACCTCGAAAACTTATTTGCACATACATATGGTACTTTACATGCACTCCAATTTACTACTAAATGTATTTTATGTGGCGTTGTAGTTCATACGAAGGGCTGCAGCTTGCTTTTAACATTTTTGTCGTATCTAAGACGTTACACTTTTTTTTTTTGGCGGAACAATTGTCAGTCACCCTGTATGTGTAATCTACATTATGTTCTACATTACGTTAACAAACTTGAAATAATTTAAAATATTCTTGAAAGTGCACCGAGGACCAGACGATTTGATTTATTAAAAATTCACTCTGACGTTAATGACAGTATCATTTTTTTTGACGCGTGTTACTTTGAGAGAATGAATGAACTGAGGGGTAAATACGTGAACGTAGTCCTAGGGGTGGAAGCGGGCAAAGAAATGGAATTTCTGCAACACCCCGTGTACATAGTGGCTCACTTCAACGGGCGCACCATGGAATCGGACAGCGTCCCGCCCGAATCCGGCCCTGACTTCAACACGGAGCTGGTCTGGGAGACCGAGAAAAAAGTCATCAGGAAAGTGAGGAGCACAAACTCGCCGTTGAGGGTGGAATGCTTCAGCGTGGATTCGCACGGGCAAAAGGAATGCGTGGGCTTCACGTTGTTGAGCCTGAGGAGTGCCCTCGTGATTTCCTCGAACGACAACACATCGGAGATTCCCACGAAATGGTACAAGCTCATGGGGGTTCCGCAAGCCTACAAGAAAGCGCGCCCAGAGCTTTTTATGTCGTTGACGTTGAGAGATCATTGTTTGAGCAGTGTGATTCCCCCGGCTTTATCAGAGTTTCCTCATCCTTCGCTTGAGCATTACACGAACGGAAGCAAAACTGTGATTCCGATTCGATTCATCGATGGGGGTTACATACGTATCGGTCACGAAAATGACAAGACCGATACTTACGATCTAAAAATAATCGTCACGGCTACGTCAAATTTGCATTTATTGATGCCCAAGGACGTGGTGTTCGCCCCAACCAACAAAAATAGATTCTACGTAACGTTCTCCATGTTTGGAATCAACGTTAACACAAAGCCTTTCTACAACGATCCGAATGAACTCATCGCTCTCAAGGATAACATAGTCATCAAATTGGTGGCGGGCTTTAATATTTTGAAACTGTTCTTTGGGCAGTTCGATGAGGTTTTGGTCACCTTTTCTCACGGCGAAAATAAATTGGGTTCGACGAAGATCCACATGGAGAAGTTGCTGGCCGACGTGGATGAAGTTGAGTTTAAAGAAAAACACAAAGGTTAATTTTTGCAATCACTTGCTCAACAATTGTTTTACTTCTGCTTGTTTTAGCTTGTGTTAGCAAAGAGCAAACGTGCGTGTTCAACTGTGAAGAGGAAGTACCCGCCGATGCTTCTGATTCACGGCCGTTTATAAACGTCGAAATCGTGCTTTGCACCGAAAAAGAGAAGATGATCAAAATATGTGAAAAAGCCACAGAAGAAGAACAAGACGAACTAGTCGTACGAAGACCTGAAGATCCGAATGGCTCTGGTGATCAGAATAGATCCCCCAAAGAACGCAGCAAATACTTGAAGACCACCGCAAAGGAAGAGGATCACAAAATCTCTGATGAAATGCAAGGCGTGAGCGAAAGCTTTCAACAGTACGCTCTAGAAATAGTCCTGGAGAGTTTGATTTGGAAGAAGCACAGCAGAGAAAACATTTTCCACGTGAAATTCAATCACCCCCAAGCCGCGACCAGTCTTCTGATCAAAACGGAAATAGAAAACGTCGTTGGCAGAAATATTTTGCTGGAGAGCCTCCACTGCAAACTCATCTACGTATCAACACCTGCGAGGATTGCAAATTTGCTAAAAGCTTGGCCCCCGAAATTAGTCATTCATTATGACAACGGCCAACAATTATCCGAAGAGTTGTCGCTAAACACCAGCATGCTTTCCCCTGCAGGAAAGAACTACGCAGATCTACTCAGATCATACACAGGCGATGTCTTGGCCAGCATCAAAATATGGATGGCACTGAAAGAGTGCGGTTTAAACCCCATCCCCATATCGAATTACGAATTGGCACCCCAAGTTCTAGACGGCATCGTCATCACCGGCGAATTACGCGAGTTGGAACAGTGGAAGGATGACGTGAAAAAGAAATTCGAGCTTGAGCTCAAGGACAAAGAAAAAACTCAACTTGCCGGCTTAATCGAGAGCTGGACGGAAAGAAAAGGCGTCCTCGAGAAGACGTTACTGAAGAACGTGGGGAGATGCAAGTCACTCTCTAAGGAACTACAAAAGGCAACCAACTCCGTGCGGATTCAACAGACGCTTCTCGCCAAGCAAAAGGCGCTGACCTTCCAGGATCTCCACGATGAAATCCGGAAGAACACCATGAAGTATTCCATCTGCGATAACCACGAGCTGGTCGAAAAACTCAGCACGCTCGAAAAAGAGAACGAGTTCCTCAAGGAGTTGCTCTGCGAGCAAACGCAGGAAATCAACAGCATCAAGAAGTACTCCCTCTCCAACGAGCAGACGGCGAATTTACTGCAGGAGGTGAGGAACTTGGAGGAGAAATTGGCGGAGGCGCAGAAATTCAAGGCCTACTTCAAGGACCAATACTCGAGGGCGGTCAAGGAAATACACGAGCTGAAATCCGAAGGACAGAAGAATATGCAGAGCCAACTCCAACTTAAGAAGGAGGAGCTCAGCCAACTGAGCTTGGATAAGTTCTTCGAAACGCAACGTCCTAAGGCGTTCGATTTTTCGGAAGACGTCCTGAACTCTGATGATCTGCTTAGTGTGCGATTTTCTTAAAGAAAATCATCGATTTTTATCTGAAATTAAATAAAAGGTGGAAATTGTACTTATACGTAAATGTAGTGTCTGCTGAACTGTAAATACAAAAAAAAAAAACGAAAGCAAAGAATTTTTCAAGCGTTCTCTAGACAACTGTTTGGAGCCTCTTCACCAGAAGAGTGGATCGAGAACTCCACTGCAACTAAACTAATTCATCAATTGTTTTTTTTTGTTGCCTCTGATTCTCTTATCATCACATTTTCCATTAAGAAATGTTTTTTCTTTATTTTTCCTTCATTTTTAAGCGAACAAAGATTTTAGACCTGATTTCGCTCAAAACAAAATGTTGACTATACAGGGTGACTGACAATTGTTACACTGCGATCAAAGCAACCTATCCAAGTTTTCACTGCCTTGTTTTTCACCTTGTCTGGGATGGCTTATTAAGAGGCAAACTATTTTTGAATTCTTACAATCTTAAGTCAAAAATCTGCCGCAGGATGTCGCGATCTAAACTATTGATTATACTATTTCAGTTATTTTTTTACGTGAAATGTGTACTTCTGTTCTAAATATTAATAATAATAGTTTATTTGTCGAAGCGCCATAGATACAAAATGATGCATTTTTATTTAAAAAAAGAAATGAATGGCTAATCATATACGATTGGCAATTGTTTTTCTTTATTACATTATTATTACATATTATTACATATTCTTTATTATTGTTTTCTGTAACGAAAGAAAAGAAAGTTTATATAAAGTTATTAATTACTGCAAAAAGCTGTATTTAGTTTTTCATTGTTTTTTTTTTTTTTAATTTTCTTGTGCTAGTTTTTTTTTGTTTCGTGTCTTACTGTTAGCTTGTTTTCTTGAGTGCTGATTTGTAAATCACAGCAGGCTGCGAACATTTTATCAATTGTCTTTGATTTTTTGCTCTTCGCTTTCTAACTTTTCTTTTTCACTTTTGTCATTTGTTTTTTTGTTTTTTTTTTTTACTTTTATTTATTTTTTGGTTTCAGTTTCAAGGATTTTTGTTAATTTGTTTGTTTTCTGCTCTATTTTCATGTCGATTGTCATTTATTTTTCGACGTTGAAAATTATTTTCTTTGATGAAAAATCGAAAGTTTTTATAAAATAATCAATCACTGCGAAGAAGCTGTTATTAATTTATTTTTTATTTCTTGTTTGTTTCGTCGATTTGTTTTTTCCTCTTTTTGTGTTTTTTTTTTTTTTTTGGTTGAGTAGCGCGATTGTCAATTGTTTTTCTTCATTAGGAATTGTCCTTATATGAAAGTTCTATATTTTGTTCTACGTCGTCATTTGTTTTGTGGAGCTTAGGGAGTAGACTACAGGGACAAAAGGGATAAGGCTGTTTTTAACCACACCTATTATTATTACTATTAATTTTTATTCTCTCTGTTTTCTTTTAACATTTATTTCATTTGTTCTATTCTGTTTACCTTCATTTTTACGTGCAAAGATTTTAGAATCTTATTTCTCCGAAAAAGAAATGTGGATTATACAGAGTGACTGACAATTATTCCGCGCAAGAAACAGAAACGCGTAAGAGAATGAACGTTATAATTTACTAAAATTTTGTTGCTTGTCGTTTTAAATTGTTTTTTTTACTTTCATGCCGATCGTCTTTTGTTTTTGTTTAACAGAATCGTTCACGAAGTCGTCTAAAAAATTGCCTATTTTTTCGAGATATTTTGGAATGTGTTTCGTTTTTGTAAGAAATTGTCTTATTCGTTTTAAAATTTGTTTTTTTTTTGTTTTTTAATTTCATGCCGATTGTCTTTTGTTTTTATTTAACATAATCGTTCAAAAAAATTATGAATTGTAAAGAAAGTACAATTATATTCGAGATATTTTGGAATCTGTTTCGTTTTTGTAAGAAATTGCCTTTATTCGTTTGTTTCTTAATTTCATCCCGTTCGTCTTTTCTCGCTTAATTTTTTCTTTCTATTTTCTTCTTTTGGCAGCTTACCGATGCCCCACGGTGGTGCCGATCATTTTGCCTGACAGAATCATGTTTGAAATTCGTTTGTTTCTTAATTTCGATAAAGTTTTACGTACAAAGATTTTAGAATCTTATTCCTCCAACAAAATATGGATTATACAGGGTGACTGACAATTGTTCCGTGTAAAAAAACAGAACCGCGTAGAGAATGAACGTTATAAATTACTAAAATTTTGTTGCTAGTCGGTTTTGATTGCAATGGATTCCTCGACCACCCTCTGTATGGCAGTTTCGGCCCTATGTCAGTCAATTTCCAAATCTTCCATTTACGAAGGGTATCACGATGAAAAAAATGTTCGTCTTTTGTCTTTTTATTTAAATAGAATCGTTTGTGTAATCGTCTTCGGAAAAAATTGAGAATTTCATTCGAGATGTTTTGGAATGTTTCTCTCTCTTTTTTTATTTCATGCTGATCGTCTTTTGTTTTTGCTTGACAGAATCATCTTCTAAAAAAAAATGAAAAATCCTAAAAAATCGAGAATTCATCCGAGCCAAAGGTATTTTGGAATGTATTTCGTTTTCATAAAAAAAAAATTGCCTCATTCGTTTTAGATTGCTTTTTCTTTTTAATTTCATGCCGATCGTCTTTTGTTTTTGTTTTAACAGAATCGTTCACGAAGTCGTCTTAAAAATTGCCTATTTTTTCGAGATATTTTGGAATGCGTTTCGTTTTTGTAACAAGAAGTCTTATTCGTTTTAAAATTTGTTTTTTTTTTTTTTTAATTTCATGCCGATTGTCTTTTGTTTTTATTTAACATAATCGTTCAAAAAAATTTTGAATTGTGAACAAAAAAATACAATTTTATTCGAGATATTTTGGAATCTGTTTCGTTTTTTGTAAGAAATTGCCTTTATTCGTTTTAAAATTCGTTTGTTTCTTAATTTCATCCCGGTTCGTCTTTTCTCGCTTAATTTTTTCTTTCTATTTTCTTCTTTTGGCAGCTACCGGTGCCCCACGGTGGTGCCAATCGTTTTGCCCGACAAAATCATGTTTGAAATTCGTTTGTTTTTTAATTTCATTCATTTTTACGTGCAAAGATTTTAGAATCTCATTTTGCCCAGAACAAAATGTGGATTATATAGGATGACTGGCAATTATTCCGCACAAAAACGCGTAGGAGAATGAACGTTATAAATTACTAAAATTTTGTTGCTAGTCGGTTTTGATTGCAGTGGATTCCTCGAGCATCCTCGATACAGCTGCTTCAGCTTTATTTGGAGCCTCGTCAGCAGAAGCGTAACTCGGGAATTCCTCTACAAATTAAGTTTTATAAATGAAGCAGTAAATTGGAGTATAAAGTTTTATAATAATTATTTTATTGACTTTATTAGATTAAATTATTAAAAAGTAAATACTTTCTTAGTTCTGATTAAAATGCACAAAACACTAATATTTGGCCGTAAAAATATACCGAAATGATTATGACGAACACGTTGCTTATTGCAAAATTTTTAATTAACGTAACATACTAGGAATTCTTAACACGGAGGCAGGCCCGTTGCTAGAGTGTCGAGTGCCCTTGTGCAGAACATACATATTTTGGCGCCTTGTTTAAATTCTGCTTATTTTACCTACCATTACTCTATCATTTTACTCAAAATGTACAGGAGCGCATTTGCAAATATTTAATTCTATATGCTATATCCCTGTTTAGAAAACGAATCAACGTAATGTACATACAGGGTGACTGACAATTGTTCTGCCAAATTACGGGAAAAATTCCGTGGAATGGTATATAATTAATTAAAAATTTACCCAAAAAGTATGTTACGCAAGAAATTATTAATGCGCCCACGTTTCCCCCATATACAGGATTGTCCAAAAACTAAAAATGAATTTAGCGAAATTCTTCGCCGAAACACTTTCTTACCCAGGGACATATCGTCGTTTTGGATAGAATTTTGGATTAATTATTTTTCGAAAAATAAACTATACTTCTGTGCAATCCAATTAAGCACACTGAAATATTACAGTTTATTTACTAATGTAAATTTCTCAGGATAAAATACGAGGCAGACTCAAAGCCTTTAAAGTGCTCTAAAAATCGCACCTAACGAAACCTTGTCTTACAAATTGCTAGAAATATTCTTTTTGATAAGTATGAACTATAAAATAGTAACTGTGGTTAATTTTATTGCGCTGAAGTGTACACAGACCTTTTTTAACATTTCCTCATACTTTGGGATATTGCTTCTCTTCGTAATTTCTTTTTCGGCGAAACAAATGTCAGTCACCCTGTATATACTAATTTATCTATAGCACTTTGATAGAAATTAATTCTGCCGGAATAAAGTTTACAATCAAGGTCTTTAGAATAATTATTTTTGCTAGGTTTTAATCTCGAAGCAATTAATTTTTAGTTATATCTGTTTAAATAATTATAGATCATCAGCATCATCAACTCGCCTGTTACATAATAACTAATTCAATTGTTTTTTTGTTCCCTCTTGTAACATTTTTCGTTACATATTGTTTTTTTTTTTCGTGCAAAAATTTTAAAATCTTATTTCGCTCAGAACATAATGTGGATTCTACATACAGGGTGACTGACAATTTTTCCGCCAAAAAAAAAAGTGTAACATCCTAGATTACGACAAAACGTTAAAAGCGCTGCGGCACTTCGTACAAACTACAACGCCACATCATATGCATTTAGCAGTAAATTGGAGCACATGTAAAGTACCATATGTCCAAATAAGTTTTTGAGGTTAGTGAAACGTCAATTTCTAAAATGTGACAGATTAAACTGTGATTTAACTTAACCACTCAAAAACTATACAATACTTTAAGTAAATAATAATTTATAATTTAATGGGAAAAAGTTTCAGTAATCATAAGTGGACAGTAATGTGTCAATTCATAAAGTAAATAAATAAATTGCCATGGTAATTTTTGAGACAAACGTTTTGTCTTCCATGACCTACCTTTATCAAAAATTTATTTGGACCCGTTGTATTTTGTTGACTACACACAACATGACCTTGACACACTTCTGAATTTCGTTTTATTACATGTTTAACAACTGGGAAAGTCTGAGTTACGTTTCCTTTGCGTGGTATGATTACTGATTATGTTTTAAATTCTGATTGTCACCATCGTAAAATAGTCAATTTGTAATGATTAAAATTGGGCCATAAAAATATTGTGGGAATAAACTAAAATACTACGAATCCTTAACATGGAAAATCATGTTGTAGTGATTTATTTATTTATCTGTCAAAGCAGGTGTTCGAAGTAGTGTCGTTATTATCCCTATTATTTTAAACAGTTTATATAGAATAATTTTTGAGCTCGCATTTCAGCTGTTTAAAGGTCAAGTTTACGTCCAACGTCGCCGTAACAGTCACAAGCATTTTTATGACGTATCATCGAAACTAAAATTAGCCGAAAACTAAAGTACATAGAATTTTTTTAACATGTTTTCCATACCCTCGGATTTCGCTTATTTTCGTGTTTTTCTCTTGCGGATTAATTGTCAGTCACCCGGTATGTATTGGAAATATTCGATCGATCAATTTTTTCCATCACGTTCCAAGAAACTACGAGATTAATATTTATGCAACCGTTAGAGTAATTTAAACTTATGCTTTAGATTATAATTAAATCTTGCCTTTTTCATTGAATTTTTTGTTTAAAATTAATGGGACACGCATAGTCTATTGTTTCATTTAATTAGGCCCACCATTTCACCACCGTACAGTGGCTTGTTGATATAAAACAGAAGGGGGGAGAAAAAAGAAAAGAATTACTTAGTATCTGTTTCAAGAAGGCGAAGGCAAATCTTTTATATTGGGAATAACAATGCGGCGAGCGCGCACGTGTCTTCATTCGCTTCTCGTTTTCGATTATGTAACCTATTTGTCAGTGTCGGCCCGGGATGAAATTGAATACAAAACGGCCGCACACGCGCGTCCTCATTCCCGAAGAATTGCCGTAATTAATCTACAAATTTGGAGAATAGACGACGGCCTATGAATTATTTTAATTGCCGCCGCCGCCGCCGCGCCACGTTTCGAACTTAACGGACGGACGAAAGTTAACGCCCTCGGAATGATTAATTACAAAGAGGAGGCCAACTCGAGAGGACCATAGAAATTTTAATCGCGTCTTAATTCAACAAAAACAATTTAATAACAGTTAAAATCACAGCGAGTCGTGTATATGTGTATGATTAATTGTTGTGGCCCACAAAAACAAAAGCTGCTCGATCGTCACAGGGGTGACTTTAAAATTGATGGATTGCTTTTGATTATCGCTGGACGATTTAGTTTTTTTTTTTTTGCTTTTTTTGTTGGACCGTGGTGGAAAACAACAAAATCTTAGGTGGTCAAAACCAATTCCACCACGGTTTAATTTTTTTTTTTTTGATTTATTAAAATGCGCATTAATTTTCAGCTTGGTTGGGATCACTGTGCATTTCCGTGTCGTTCTTCACCTCTCCTTTGGTGGTGGCGATTTGCAGGCGAAAGTCTACGAGATTGGCGGCGGTTTTAGGGGGATTAACCCTTGCTTTGGCGTGCCTCTTCACCTCCTTCGCCATGCAGTTCCACCAGGCGCTTTTAAGCTATGGAATTGTGCTTGGTGCGGGGGCAGGGATAGTTCGGGAGACGTCCGGCTTGGTCCTCGGCCACTATTTCAAAAGGCGGCGGGAATTCGTCGAGATGGTCTGCCAGACGGGGACCGGCGTCGGAATGGCGTTGTTCTCCGTCCTCTACAAAGAAGCCGTGGGGTGAGTACGAGGCATCGAGCGTTTCCTTTTTTTCGCAAGCGTAATAGCATCGGCACATAAAATTTAGGATCTGAGCTGGACTTGTTTCAGAAAATTAGGTTGGCGCCTTGGACTGCAAGCGGTGACCGGGTTGTTGTCGTTGGGGTTCTTCCTGCCGATCGTGTACCGTTCCGCGAACCTGTACCATCCTCAGAGACGGGCGATTATGCACCTGAAGAACCAAAGGAAGAAGGTGAAGGAGAAAAAGACTCACACCAAAACGAAGAAGCCACCTATGTTCGACTTCACACCGCTTAAGAATAAGAGCCTCAAGGTTTTACTTGCCGCCAGCGCCACCGGAGCTCTGGGGATATATGCACCAATCATATACTTGGTAAGGGGTAAACGAAAATTCTGATTGGTTGAACGAACGTCTTGGGTTTTTATTTTACAGGCCTATCAAGGATACAGGGAAGGTTTAGAGGATAGCGCACTCGTTCTCCTGCAAACCTTCCTAGGTTTCGCCTCGGCTTTAGGCTGTGTGGGTTTCGGCCTGGTCACCGTCAGGCCCAGTTCCCAATGCTTAATATCCAGACAGTATCTCTGCCAAGCGTCGATGGTAGGCATAGGTAAGAAAACGTTTTAAAACCGAGGACATACTTCATTATTATTTCCATTCTACCACGCAGGGGTTTCCCTTCTGGCATTAAGTGCGGTCCAAGGTTACCATGGATACGTTCTATTCGTGTGGATGTACGGAGTATGCCTGGGTGGATACAGTTATTCCCTGAAGATGTTCACTTTGGAGCGAATTCGTGGACGTCACTTCACGAAAGCGTGGAGTTTCGTGCAGGGAGCAAAGTCGATTCCGGTCCTGATCGGCATCCCGATCACCGGCTATATAAATCAATCGTATCCAAAATGTGGCTATTACTTTAGCTTCGCGTCGACCATGATAGGTGCTAGTTTAATGTTCTTAGTCGGTAGTAAAAGCGAACCAAATTTAATAACTACCAACACCAATAACTGTAATTACAACGTCGCGAATCTCAACGAGTGCATCTGTCCGACGATAGCTGCGTATAATGTCTTCGCCCCGTATAACGTTTACAGGCCGGCGAGCGGACATTACGAACGGATCTTCACCAACTACGACCCCTTCGTCAGGAACAGCACGCAGAGGCATTCGGTCAAGCACAAGGCGGACTTGCCCGCCCGGTATTTGCCGAAAAGCTTGAGTTACGCCGCCAACATCGAATGTTCGTCACATCCGGGAGACTTCAGCAGGTATAACTACGTGAATCACGTGCGATCCGGAAACAACCTGCGGCCGAGCAAGAGTTTTCCGGAAGGACTGGCGCGATGGGATCACTATGGCTCGTACAGGCGACCCATCGTCAGGAACGTGCAAGTAATCGAGCAAATTACAACTTCCGTTTAGATTTGACCCCATCCTCCTCCTCCTCCTCCTACTACTACTCTAGTCAGTTTCTAACGGGACCTGTACTGTAAATAATTTTTAAAGTTATAAATGCAAGGTTTTAACGATTCACGCGCCAGGAGTAAAATGCAATTGTTCAAATTAAAAAATCTTGGGTCCAATAACAAGTTGGTAATATTCAAGTGAAACGTTAAAACCGTACTGTACAATTTGTAAAAAAAAAATGTGGGAACATACAGCTTTATTAAACAACAGTAGACGATCGTTAAGTATCAAAAAAAAATATAAAAACAAATCCGTGTATTGTCCCACACTTTTTTTCTTTTCAATGTATTTATAAATCGGGAACAAAAAAACGAATCTCTTCGAGTGTCAATTTTACTAAATAATACATAGGAATCACCCACCACTATATAGGCGACGTAGCGGTTATTACGAATCTTGTATTTCTTAAGTGCCAATTTGAAATAATTTATGATATCGGCGGTATTTAGACTTAGACCGTGCGCCATGGCCCTTCATTTCCACCAAAGTAGGCGTGTTAGAGTAACGGTGCTTGGTCGTTTGTGTTCCTCATTTAGATTGTAATAGCAACTGGAATAGGAATTGCGGTCAATTATTTTTGATTATGTGGAGAAAGTTGTTGAATTTGGATTATATTCTGGAGAAATTAAACGTATTCAGCAATACGTACGTACGTTAATTTCATCCCCCTTTTTGTTAATTACGTTCTGTTAAACAAATAAAAATTAAATCTTTATTTCAGTCGCAATTCACGTTTTATAATTATTATTTTAAATAGCAAGACTGTAAGTTAACAACAATTACTGTAAATTATAATTTATAATTTTGATTGTATTTGAAAGTATTGAAATGATAAAATTTTATTAATTTTTTTATTGTAAGTTTTCTTTTTGAATTTGCTGGCTGATCTTATTTGCGAAACAGGAAATTATAAATTGTTTCGAAAAAAAATTACATAGTTTTATCTTTTTCTTCAGTTCTATATTTAAAATGTAAAATAAGCATTTTTTTTAAGCATTTAAGAGTTTCTACAGCCAGACAACGGTACACAAAGGTACGATATCCACAAATTGAAAATAAAAACACCACGAATGTTCCTTTTTTTCTGTAATGATTTTGTTTGTTTTGTTTTATTTTGTGTTATACTATTGGAAAGTATGTATTTAATACGTCTTTCAAAGACGAAAGTCCTATTTATCCAAAAACACTTTTGGATATTTAGGACTTTTGTCTTTGAAATTTGTTTAGTTCGACGAGAAGTTCTATTCGAAAGTGCTTAAATAATAATGATTTTAAAATAGTGTCTAATGTCTATAAACATTTCATATTCAGATTTTCTAATAGTATCTTTAATGCAAAAGACGAAATCAAATATCAATATGGAGAAATTGTCCTTAGCGTGGTCTTAATTTCAATTGATCTCTAAAAATAAAAATATTATTTTGAGAGTAACAGGTAAGTATTGCACTAGAAAACTGTGATCCGTAAGGCCACCTTTGAATTTTTAATATAGTATACATACAGTTTCGGTAGCGCCATGTAGCGGGAAAAGGTCGAAGTTTCTTGTCACATTTTTGAAAATTTCACCAATTTTCCACCAAAGGGCACCACGAAAAATTTTCCTTTAGGTGGCGCCCTCTAGTGTGAAAACGACGACGTTTCTTGCCACAATTTTCAAGAACGTGGCAAGAAACTTCATTACTTCTCTACCAGAGGGCGCCACCATTTTCAAAAATGTGGCAAGAAACTACACCGATTTTATACCAGAGGGCGCCACTAAAATTTTGTCCCATAGGTGGTGCCCTCTGGCGAGAAAACGTTAAAGCTTCTTGTCACAATTTACAAAAATGTGTTAAGAAACTTCATCAGTTCTCCACCAGAGGGCGCCACCATTTTGAAAATGTGGCAAGAAACCACCGATTTTTCACCAGAAGGCACCAATAAAATTTTGTCTTTGGTGGGACCATCTAGCGGAAAAATGAACGAGTTTCTTGCCACAATTTTCAAAAATGTGGCGAGAAACTTCACCGATTTTCCACCAGAGAGCGCCACTAAAATTTTGTCCTATGGGTGGCGCCCTCTGGCGAGAAAACGATGAAGCTTCTTTCCACAATTTTCAAAAATGAGTCAAGAAACTTCATCAGTTCTCCACCAGAGGGCGCCATTTTCAAAAATGTGGCAAAAAAAACACCGATTTTCCACCAGAGGGCGCCACTAAAATTTTGTCCTATAGGTAGCGCCCTATGGCGAGAAAACGAAGCTTCTTTCCACAATTTTCAAAAATGAGTCAAGAAACTTCATCAGTTCTCCACCAGAGGGCGCCATTTTCAAAAATGTGGCAAAAAACCATCGATTTTCCACCAGAGGGCGCCACTAAAATTTTGTCCTCTGGCGAGAAAACGATGAAGCTTCTTGCCACAATTTACAAGAATGTGTCAAGAAACTTTACCAGTTCTCCACCAGAGGGCGCCACAAGGCAAGGAACTTCACCGATTTTCCACCAGAAGGCGCTACTAAAATTTTGTCTTTAGTGGCGCCCTCTAGCGGTAAAACGAGGAAGTTTCTCGTCACAATTTTCGAAAATTTGACAAGAAATTTCGCCGATTTTCTATCAGAGGGCGCCACTAAAATTTTGTCAAAAAATGTGTCAAGAATCTCCACCTGTTCTCCAACAGAGAGCGCCACCATTTACAAGAATGTAGCAAAAAACTTCACCGATTTTCTATCAGAGGGCGCCACTAAAATGTTGTCCTTTCTGTGGCGCCCTCTGGCGGGAAAACGACAAAGTTTCTTGCCACAATCATCAAAAACGTGGCAAGAAATTTCACGGCTATTCCACCAGAGGGCGCTATTAAACTTTTCTCCTTTGGGTGGCGCCTTCTAGCGGAAACACGCCGAAGTTTCTTGCTACATGTTTCAAATACGTGGCAAGAAACTTCGGCGTTTTTCCGCCAGAGGGCGTCACCGTCTAAAATTCACAGGTTTTGTGTGTGTTCGAGGATGAGGGAATCCTGGAGGAATTATTTATGGTTCTGAAAAGAACCAATCCTTTCTTTTGATTTGGTTTCCGTGGCCGGAAAAACCCGGTCGCTGCTGGCACGTAGTTTTGGAGTAAGAGCTGAAAGAAATTGAAGAATGAAACGAGAACTGAAAAGCAAAGAGGGCCACGGAATATTTTCTTGACTTATTTAATCGCTCGTGTTGTTCCTTCCTCATTTCTGTCTTGTGAATTGAAAGTGTTGTAATTTCTTGCTTGAAAAATAATAAAAAGGCGTTATATTTTTCCAAAACAACACTACTGCATCTAAAACAAGAAGAAAGTGAAGAGGAATATGGAACATAATCTAAAAAGTACCTGAAAAGTGACACCTCCAATTACTTCACCCTCTTCAATGCAGGTTTGTCACAATCATAATTCTTATAAAAGATTCTGAGAAACTCTAACAAATAAAACGAAGCAGATGCTCTTGCTTTGTTCAAATTCTTTAAAGAAAACTACAAATATATGAAGAAAATTGAAATTCTAAATAATTCTGCTTGTAACACAGAAGATTTAAAAAGAATCAGAAGCCTGCCTAAAAAGAATTAGAAGATAGTTTAAGCAGTCACGGTTGTTGTCGTTTGCTCTCTCAGGAACAATTTTGTTCTCTTCCAGTTCTCTGTATCTACTCTCCATTTTCCTGAAGTAAATAGTATTAAATAACTTACATTTGACTTCTCTTTCTCCATAAAAGAAAGTGGCCTTTCTTGTGGCAAAGAATTTCTGTAGACTTTTATTTGTTGTTGAAGAAACCACCTGTAAGAATAATTACAATGAAGGTTGTAAGTTGAAATATCCATTTACACATATGAGCTGCTCATGTTTGAACATGACTCATTTGGCTATAATTGGTAGCAAAATCTGAATTTTTACAGCATCACCATCATCGTTTCTCTATCTTTCTATACATTTAAATAAAAATGGCATCTCAACCGTTACAAAACCAGGACAATGAAAGCTATGTATATGTAGTTCACAGCAGAACTTTTCTCTGCGTGACATTACTTTTGGTTGGAACTGTACATAGGAATCTGTCTAGCGACTTAATGATCAAAACAAAGTAACTTCTGTTGTATTTTTTTTTTCGTTTTCCTCGTGTATTGCTGTATTGGTAGTTTTCATTAAAGAATTTGAAGCAAAAGCATTTACTTCGTTTTACCCATTATTATTATTTGACAAAGCAAGAAAATTAGGATTGCGAAACGTCAGTGTAAGTAATTAAATATAGATATATGTATTCAACTCGATTTGTTTTTCTTTTTCATAAAATTATTATTGTTATTGTTATATTGTTTAATTTCACTTATTCTGAAATCCCGTGCGCGTCACAACTTGTGCAAAATTCATTAATTGAGCCGCTAGATGTTAGATGGCGGCACTCAGCAGCTCGTAGATATTTACTGTATTGGCAACTATAAAACCCTAAAATCGGATTGCATTGGTACTCTGGTTTCTCTTCAATGCGAATAAATCTTTCGCCTTTTACTAAAGATTTCCGTGGAGAGGAACAATTAAATGAGTCTACAACAATTTTTTGAAGTCCTGACGTAAGTCGGGACAAAAAGTTTAAATCAAACATAAACGCTTTTGCACAATATTGCTTGAAAGTTGATAACTTTTATTTTGTAAATTCTAAATCGTTTTTATATAAATAAATTCTTATATTTTCAGTTGTGATGAATATGTCAACACAAGCAACATTTTACTTTAGATAATAATATGTATAGTAATTATATGTATAGATAGCGCTTTCTTGTTAATGAAAAAAGTGTTTACAGTTTTTCAGTACTTGTTGTAATTTTTTTTTGTGTTTAAAGCTTTAATTATCCTTTAGTTAGAAATATCCTTTTACACATATGAGCTGCTCATGTATGTGGAAAGCGCCTATTAAATAAATTACGAAAAACTTGACACTAAAATAATTCAAGCAGCTAATTGTCATGCAGGTGTTTCATAACCTCACTTTCCCTAACTTTCTACAATTATTTTTTTTTAATATGACGACAATCAAACTAACAGGTAAGCAACTTATTAACACTTACTTGGGCATTAACCTAATAAACACACAAATTAATAACAAAAATTCTTGTAAAAAACAACATTTAAAGAAACTATTTCTTCGGTCACAGACTAGTACTAAGCAGATAGGACACTGGCGCTAACTTCACGTTTTTAAAATATTTCGATCACGGATTACGAAAAATCAGATAGGACACTAACACTAATTTCTTATTGAGAACTTGTTTGCTCATAAATTAGGAAGTCTAGATAGGACATTGACATAAATTATACGTTTATTCAAAGATAGGGAACTGAATTTATCCTAATCACACTTGACTTTGCCAATTCGAGAGAAAAAAAAAAAAAAACAAATCTTCATATCTTTCTCTCTTACAATAGCCTATTTTATATACATACATCAATTTTGTTTAATATTTATTTACAGCAAATCATGTTTCACCTGAAATTTATACAATTTTTCCCTGGATTTCGATTTTTAAAAAGTTACAAAAGTTTAGAAAATCTAATATTAATAATAGTTGAATAATTTTCACATTTTTAATTTGAAATGTATAAACAATAAAAATTTTAATTACTAACTTATACTCTACGTATCACCTGGTGGACATGATATATTTTAAAGTAATAAACTTAACATAATAATGAACATCTGCGTTTTTCCTGTCAAAATCAAAATCAAAATCCACATGTTTCCCTCCGTACTTCAACAAGTACTCGCACTCTTTGTCCTGCACAAACGAAATCACCCCTCGCAGAGTCTCTTCAGTCAAAAATTCATGGAAATGATTATAAAGCAAAGCCACGCACTTCAACATTTGAACCAGAACACTGCCCGCAAGCTCATACGTAACTATTCCCTCGATCAAATGAGTCAAAGTCAAAGCCAGCACGCTGCAATTAAAACCACTCGACGTAAAACTTTCTGTCACTAAATGAAGCAAGTCTACGATAATCGGCAGAAGACTTCGCTGGGGAACTCCAAGCTGAAGCACGACTTGATGCAACCACGACATGAGCCCATAACTCGAGCACAAGAGCGTGACTCCACGGGGCACCCCCAGGGCCCTCCTGAGAATCTCCAGAATTAAAAGTTGCGTTTCCACGTCCGATAAATTACTGGTGAAGAGCTCCATGATGAGTTTAAGAGACATGGAGCGAAGCAGCACGTTAAAATCACTTTCCGTGCGAAGGCCATCTCTGAGCACTTCCAAAATGAAAGTCCTGTGCGATTTAAAGTTGACATCGGCCGAATGCAGCAAAGTGTACAGTTCGGGGACGGAACTAAAATCAAGTGTGGCTTTCGCTCCTAGGTACTGCGATAAGGGGACGTACATGATGTGAGTGGGGTTTGTTAGAATCAGCGCCATCCTTGCCAGAAATATACTGGCGAAGTTGTTCAGCTTTAAATCATCCTGAACGGACGTTCCTTTACAGATTGCTTCGACGAACCTCAATAATAGAGCGTTGTCTTTAGCGTGGTGGCCCATTTCCAAGTGGTGATAAAACCTGGATAAAACAAGGCAGGCCGCAGCTCTGACGTTTCTGTCTTCGTTGCTCAAGCCGAGGATGGTCAGGCTGAAGGCCCCGCTCTTCATAAATTTGTTGGTGTGCACGACGTTTTCCGACGATAAAAGCAGAGTAAATAGGGGCAGCATGAACGTTAAATCGTAGGTGAATTGGGCCTGGTCTTCATCAAAGGGAGAAGTGACGTCGGTATCGTTCAGGCCCATGCTTAGGCAGTGATGCTTGATTGTGGTCATGACGTGAGTTTCCTTGAGGCCTTCAAGGACGTCTCTCATCTTCGGTTGCCTCCAAAGAGCTCTGCGCGTATTTGAACGGATCGAGTAATGATTGGCTGCCGATGGACCCCATAAAAATGGTTTGAAGTCGAAGAAGAAGGTTTGAGCGGGCTGGGCTTCATACCTATGGCATTTAATATTTAGATATAACGGGTCTTCCAACAAAAAAAAAGTACCTCGAATTAGCCTTGAAAACAAAAAGACGTATCGTAGATTCAACTGGACAGATGGGGTTGCCAACTGTCTCAGGTGAGTCGGGACGTCCCGATTATCCGACAGTCAAGTTGGAAAAAATTGAGAGCGCTTTAAAAAAATTCATTCATTCATTGTCAGTTCTTATTCGGAACGTACCGAATAGTAAACCCTACTCAAAACGATCACAAATAATGAAGAAAAGGCAAATGAAAAACAAATGCCAATCGCAACATTTACGAAAAGACAGAAAACAAAACAAAAAAACGTAAAGAATTGAAAACAATTTTGACAATCGAATGGAAAAAGAAACTCGTGAAGGAAGGAAAGAAAAACAATCAAAAAAGAAATTCTTAAAAGATAGAAACACAATCGATGATAAAAATCAAAACTCAAAGAAGTAATTAATAATAAACATTCAAAACGTAATGTTAATTCGAAATTTACAAAGAAAGAAATTACAAATAAACAAAAGGAAATGAAGAACGTTCTTGACGATCGAGATCGCATCGGAAAACCAAAATAAAAATTTCCGAATTAAGTAATAAAACAAACAACGCTCGTTTAATAAAAAAAAATATATAAAAACTCTAAACGGACTGTAGATTTAAAATTTGTTAAAATTAATTAATATATTGTTTTTTTTTAATATCTGTCAATGTCAACATTCTAGGGTTTGTGTTGGAACCCTGCTTTTATCACTAAACGTACGAGAGATTTTTTTTTATTTCCTAACATTCTGGTAAAGGTGCCAACCTCAGAACATTTGACAGGTATTATAGAAAAAAAAAAAAAATGGAATACGCGTCATAAGATTTCAAATAAAAAAAAAAAAAACACGATCGGAAATTGATGAATATGTCATAAAATTTAAACGTTCTCATCAATTTTCGATCGTCTTTTGTTTTTTTTTTTTTATTCTAAATCTATGTGAGATCTTTCAATTTCCGATAGTTTCGTTTTTTATTCTTATGAGGTCAGATTTGTAATAAGAAAAGGCGATTAGAAATTGACGAATAAAAATTGATGAATACCTCAAAAAATTGCGAACGAAAAAGAAAACAAAAGACGATCGAAAATTGATGAGATCATAAGATTTCGAATAAAAAAAAAAAAACAAAAGACAATCGGAAATTGATGAAAACGTCTTTTGAGTCATAAGATTTGGAATTAAAAAAAGACGATCGGAAATTCATGAATATCTCAAAAAATTTCGAATGAAAAAGAAAAGAAAGACGATCGCAAATTGATGAGAATGTCATGAGATTTCGAAAAAAAAAAAAAACAAGACAATCGGAAATTGATGAAAATGTCATAAGTTTAAACGATTTCATCAATTTCCGATCGTCTTTTGTTTTTTTTTCGTTCAAAATCCATAGATTTCGAACGAAATTGATAGACTCATAAGTCTATCAATTTCTGATAGTTTTAGTTTTTTATTCTTATGAGGTCAGATTTGCAAAGACGATCGGAAATTGATGAATAAAAATTGATGAATACCTCAAAAAATTGCGAACGAAAGAGAAAACAAAAGACGATCGGAAATTGATGAGAAAGTCATAAGATATCGAATAAAAAAAAAAAAAACAAGACAATCGGAAATTGATGAAAACGTCATAAGATTTCAAATAAAAAAAGCACGATCGGAAATTGATGAATATGTCATAAAATTTAAACGTTCTCATCAATTTTCGATCGTCTTTTGTTTTTTTTTTTATTCTAAATCTATGTGAGATCTGTCGATTTCCGATAGTTTCGTTTTTTATTCTTATGAGGTCAGATTTGTAATAAGAAAAGGCGATTAGAAATTGATGAATAAAAATTGATGAAAACCTCAAAAAATTTCGAATGCAAAAGAAAACAAAAGACGATCGGAAATTGACGAATAAAAAACAAGACAATCGAAAATTGACGAAAACGACTTAAGATTTCAAATAAAAAAAAGACGATCGGAAATTGATGAAAATGTCATAAGTTTAGACTTTTTCATCAATTTCCGATTGTCTTTTGTTTTCTTTTTCGTTCTAAATTCTATTCATCAATTTCCGATAGTTTTGTTTTTTTTTTTATTCTTATGAAGTCAGATTTGCGATAAAAAAAAAGAACAATCGGAAATTGATTACAACGAATAAAATAACAAGACAATTGAAATTTGATGAAAACTTCAAAGAATTTCGATTAAAAAAAAAAGAAAACAAAATACGATCGGAAATTGATGAAAGCGCCTTATGTGTCATAAGATTTGGAATTGAAAGAAGAAACGATCTTAAATTGATGAACAAAAAAAAACAAAACAATCGGAAATTGACGAATACCTCAAAAAATTTCGAATGAAAAAGAAAACAAAAGACAATCGGAAAACGTCATAAGATTTCAAATAAAAAAAAAAAAAATGATCGGAAATAAAGGTAATAGAAGCGATCGTCGTTTGTTTTTCTCTTTTCTTAAGACAAAAGGAACAAAAGACAATCGACTTTGTGACAACACTTGTGCTGTTTTTTTTATAGAACAATGTAATATAATATTCACAGCATTAATTAAAAAAAAAAGAAAAACAAGTGTCATTTTTTTGCCTTTGAAAAAAAAAAGAAATCAAGAGACGATCGGCTTTTGTTTGTTTTCTTTTTTTTTTTTTTATTAAGTCAATGTTCTTCCCTCCCGTTTTCTGTTCAATTACAAAAAAGTGTCGACATTTATTATACAATCGGATCTTCTATTTCTCTCGCCTTCAACACAGAAAAACAAAACACACGAAAAAATAAAAGTCATTTGTTTCGTGTTTATTTCTTCCCCGGAGGGAAATTATTCAAAAATAAATCGACGCTTGTAACAAAAGAATCGATCATCTTTAGTTTTTTTTTTTTTTTGAAGACGTAAAAAACAAAAGAAGAAAGAAGAAAAAAGAGAGCAAACTACGGTGCGTCAGTTACGGAATTTTTTTAAAAAAGCCACAGGTCTCACAGAAGAAATACACATCGTTGGGCCATCCTGTACAAAATATCTTCACCGTTAACTTTGTCTTAAAAATCGGGCTCCAGGAGCCGTGATCAGTTTCTGTCTAATTCCTCTAAAAACGGCGTCTCGCTTTTGTCACCTGTCCCCTATATGAATTGTTAGTTTCCCGTAAATATTCGCTTTTTAGAGTTGGCAACCCTAAGTGCAGGTGTTGTGATTATCGCAAGAACTGTCAAAATTGAAAATCTAGGTTATGCGAAGGAACTGAACTCAGACAATTTATTTTAATATATTCCCTTAAGAACGAAAATATTTCTTTGGGATTTTTTTTTTGCGTTAGCTACTTCCGCCAACTGAAATTAACAATTAAAAGCCAGATCCTGTCCACATACGAACATTTTGAGGTTAATTAAATGTTTATTCGTTTTTGACATGCAAACTATGCTGCCAATTATCAACAGTCGTTTTTCCCTCACTTTTACGCTAGCTTATCTTTTTTGTCAAGATTTGCCTTAAAATTTAAATATTTTCTTAAAAGAATCCCATTATGCACTTTCAAGAAATAAAAATTTCCCAAAAAAAGGGAAATTTCCCTACAGTTGGCAACACTACGTACAAGAAATCATAAGCTACGACATACGTTTTATTTTCCAAGGCTAACTCGATGTATTTTTTTGTTGAAGACCCGATACACAAATGACTTACCTCCGAAGTAAACCCAAGATGATTCGATCAGAAGGCCTCACCGTTGCGGAGTAGGCGGCCAAAAAAATGGGCACGTGATCTTTTTGCATTATACCCCCCCATCTACGACACAGTTCCCCAATGACGGCCAGCAAATCCGTTTTGCATCGATGGTTTTCGTTCAAAACCACCTCCAAAAATTCCGAGTGCGACAAAATCATGTCCATCAGGAGAATCGCGTTGTCCAAATGCACGTCGACGAGTTTCAACAACGCCCCCAACAACCTAAGCAAACCTTCCTCACCGGAAATCCCGAATTTCAGGCAAAACTTGCAGAACGTCTTGAACACCTCGCTTTTCCCAGTTTGCTCGTACGAGATTGAATTGGCGCGTGAGATTTTTTGCAAGAACCGATCGAAAGTTTTCACCACGCCTTCCAAAACGTCAGGGGCGTGCTTCTTCTTCAGCAAATTCACGCAGGAGTGGATGAAGGTCAAGACTGAATTGTTTAGGAAGTTTTGGTCGTAGTTTTCCCCCGCGAAAATCACCTTGTCGAAAATCACTTCGATCAAGTGCGCGTGGAAGGTGGCGCTGACGTCGTATTTTTGGACCGTCCGAACGTAGGGTTCACATTGTTCGATTGGAAGGAATTGTTTGAGTAAAACCCCCACTGCCTCAAAGTGCTTCTCAAAATGTTGCCCGGCCTTCTGCGGCTTCTGCAAGGCTTTGATTATACTTGGGGTAAAAGCTTCGTAGATTTTCGCCAGGAATTCACATTCACATTCACATTCACGCCCAACTCCCTTTTCTACGGCCACTTCGATCAGCGATAGCATGAGCCCTTTCTTCGAGCTGATCACCTCGAGGTGTTTCACAACCAACTGTTTTAGGACCGCGGGTTTTTTACTGAAGAGCAACGCAGCTAGCGCGATGGTGTTTTCCTTGGAAACGGAAGTACTGGCGCAGATGCTTTCAAATAATTCATCCTCAACGAAATCGAAACAATGCGGATACAGATTTAGGTACTTGGCGAAAAATAGGGCGAACTCGCTCGTGTCGCTTTGCTCGATGAGGGAACTCAAAATTTTTGCGACTGACGCGACTAGCTCGCCATCTAGGGGGCGTAAACGCGAATCATCGTTGCACACTCGCCGCAGGCAATAGACGATCAATTTTTGCACGGCGTTTGTTTCCATGGCATGCTCTGATTTGGTGGCGCACTCCAATAGAGCGTAGACTTGATCCAGCTCCAAATCAAAAACTTCCAGCACTTCAAAGACATCGTCGAATTTCTTTGGGCCGTGTTTGGTGAGCGTTCGAAATAATTTCGTTCTGTAATTTTTTAACAGCGGCTCTAAATCGGGGGAAAAACTCATCGCCTTGTAATGTCTTACGATTTCAGTCACGAAGTACGTGCAGAAGCCACGTGTGCTCGCCTCATGTAAACGCGCCGGTGAAAAAAACTTGGGCAAAATCGGATCGCGGTCCAAAACGACGCCCGCGCTTGTCTTGAATGAATCCTGCTTGATGAAGGCCAGGCAATTCTGAGTTTGCAAAAGCGTCAGTTGATCAACGCGGGCAAAATTGACCAACCAGAAAAGACTTGCGTGAAACAAAAACTCCGCCTGTCGTTCTTCAGCAATCGCCCCAGCATGAGCCCCCACGAACGAATCCACGCCATTCTCAACGAAGGCCCGAGTAAACTGCGCGAGCAAATTCAACTTTCCCTTCGTCTTCAACGACAATAACCCATCACCACCACCTCCTCCACCTTCCCAACTCATCAAATACTTCAAAACGTGTTTGGAAAAAAACCCACTCCGCCGCCCCTCTCCGATAATACTCAACAAAACCCGCGCATCACTTTGCAAGTGCAACAAATTCAAGACCGCAGCGTTCAAGTAACATTTAACGCCTTTACTAATCAGCGTTTCGTCCTCGGTTGAAAATTCTAAAATCCCGAGTATCAAGGGACTCAAGCTCAAATGTTTTTCTTCCACCTCCGATAACTGCGTTAAAAACTCGATGTTCTTCCTGGAAGCCAAACTGACCGAGCTCGCGAGTAATTCCCCGATGCTTCGATCGAAGTGTTTCACCTCGAAGACGCTGTTGATCCAAACGTTTATTTCCGCCTCGGCCCCTTCGAAAACGTCCGTGTTTCGGAGTAACTTCCACAAAACGCCGTGGGCCAACTCGTTTTTCGTGGCGTAATAAAACTCCAAGGCCAAAGAAAGGACGTGTGCGAACATGGGGCTGTTCGGGGAAAACACCGTTTGGTCCAAGTCCAGAAACAACTTGACTATTTTGACTTCCAAACTGTCGAATTTTGGCTCGCGCGAGAGGATCTCGCGTAAATCCACGCTGGTGCTTAGGCCATCCAAAAGTGAGACGCAGAAGGTTTCGTATAAACCAAACAAGTCGAAACACGTGGTTAAATAATCTAAAACGCTGGGGGTTTCGAAGCCGGTGATTTCGACGTACTGGGACTCGTCCTGCCAGTTTGCGATCACGTCCAGTGCATTGGGGAAATTTTTGGACACGTGCTTGCCCAATAGATTTCTGTAGATCTGGAGATTTTCTGGGCTCAGTCTTTTGGCTGCGAACGCCGTGTAGGTTTCCAGAGATCTTAAAACGTCGAGCTGTAACTGCATCATGTGGTATTTCACGGTGAAGTTTTCGATGGGGTCTGGAAGGAACTGTTTTAATATCTGGCCAGGTGCTATCAGCATTTGAGTGATTTGCGACAGCTGAAATAAAATAATCTAAATCAGGAGATTGATTTCTTTTAAGCGAAAAACGAAGTTCCACAAAAGAAAAAAACATTTCCTTAATTGTAACATAATTGATGGCATCGTTCGATTAATACATGCAGGTAATTGAACTAAATTTTATTTTTGTTTTAAATAGGAAGCAAAAATATTCGAGATTTCAAATTTCCCGCCTAAATCGCGGGCAATAGTGAAAATGTCAGCGTTCTTCTTTTCAGCGATGAGATAATCGATTGCCTCAATTTTATTAGATGCGTCGATTTGAGTTTTTATTGAATAAAAACAAAAAAAAGTGACGCCTCCCATTCTTTTATAACCTAAAATCACTATTTCTCCTAAAATTCGTATAAAATTTTATATTTCCAAAATAAGTTTTCTGATCGTTTTTTGTTTTTTTTTTTTAATTTTAAATCCTATGCAGTACCTATTCATCAATTTCTGATAGTTTTGTTTTTTATTCTTAAAAAAAAAAAAAAAACAAAATACGATCGGAGATTGATAAAAAAAAAACAATAGAATTAGAATTAGAATTTATTTGCAACAAAAGTTACAAGTTTGTCAATTCAATACAATCGGAAACTGATGAAAACGTCATAGGATTTCAAATGAAAAAGAAACAAAATAAAACGAACAAAAAAACAAAACAAGAGATTTCGAATGAAAAAAAAAAAATAAAACAAAAGACAATCGGAAATTTGTGAGAACGTCTGATGATCATAAGATTTGGAATTAGAAAGACGATCGGAAATTGATGAATACCTCAAAAAATTTCGAATGAAAAAGAAAAGAAAGACGATCGGAAATTGATGAGAACGTCATGAGATTTCGAAAGAAAAACACAAGACAATCGGAAATTGTTGAAAACGACTTAGGATTTCAAATAAAAAAAAAAAAGATGATCGAAAACTAATAAAAACGAATAAAAAAAAACAAGACAATCGAAAATTGATGAAAACGTCATAAGATTTCAAATTAAAAAAAAAGACGATCGGAAATTGATGAATAAAACTTGATGAATACCTAAAAAAATTTCGAACAAAAAAGAAAACAAAAGACGATCGGAAATTGATGAGAACGTCATAAGATTTGCAATTAAAAAAAAAAACAAAAGACGATCGGAAATTGATGAAAACGTCATAAGATTTGGAATTTAAAAAAAAACAAAACAAAAGACAATCGGAAATTGATGAGAACATGAGATTTCGAAAAAAAAAACAAGACAATCGGAAATTGATGAAAACGACATAAGATTTCAAATAAAAAAAAAGACGATCGGAAACTGATGAAAACGAATAAAAAAAACAAGACGATCGAAAATTGATGAAAACGTCATAAGATTTGGAATTAAAAAAAAAAAACAAAACAAAAGACGAACGGAAATTGGTGAGAACATGAGATTTCGAAAAAAAAAACACAAGACAATCGGAAATTGATGAAAACGACATAAGATTTCAAATTAAAAAAAAGACGATCGGAAACTGATGAAAACGAATAAAAAAACAAGACGATCGAAAATTGATGAAAACGTCATAAGATTTCAAATTAAAAAAAAAAAGACGATCGGAAATTGATGAATAAAACTTGATGAATACCTCAAAAAATTTCGAACAGAAAAGAAAACAAAAAACGATCGGAAATTGATGAGAACGTCATAAGATTTCAAATTAAAAAAAAAACAAAAGATAGTCGGAAATTGATGAAAACGTCTTATGAGTCATAAGATTTGGAATTTAAAAAAAAAATTTTTAAAAATTGAATAATTTCGAATGAAAAAGAAGACAAAAGGCGATCGGAAATTGATGAATAGAAAAAAACAAGACAATCGAAAATTGATGAAAACGTCATAAGATTTCAAATAAAAAAAAAAGACGATCGAAAATTGATGAAATCATAAGTTCAGACGTTTTCATCAATTTCCGATCGTCTTTTGTTATCTTTTTCGTTCTAAATCCACGAAGGAAGTACCAATTTCCGACAGTTTCGTTTTTTCTTATTCTTATGAGGACAGGATTTGCAATAAAAAAAAGACGATCGGAAATTGATGACAACGAATAAAAGAACAAGAAAATTGAAAATTGATAAAAACCTCAAAGGATTTCGATTAAAAAAAAAAAGACGAACGGAAGTTGGTGAATATGTCATAAGCTTAGAGTTTCCGATCGTCTTTTGTTTTTTTTTTTCATTCTATATCTATAAGATTCCTATTAAAAACATCATCAAGGAGTTCAACGGCGTACTTTTCACTTAAGCTAAGACATGCCGTCCAAATTTCATGGCAAGAGTTGACAAAAAAAAATTTTATCACCCGGTAGAAATTAATTTGTTTATGGATTGTTTTAAGTTTGAAATTCCCGCTCGGATATTTCCGCTTTTTTCTCGATTTTTTTGCGATCATCATTTGTTTATCAGAGCTGTTTCTAAATTTTGAAATTCGTCTATACAAGTATACTCCTGACAGTTGTTCATGAATCTGTCGTTTTATTTGAAAGAACGTCTCACAATTTTTTTTTTCTTTTTTGTATATATTTTCTGAAATGATTTCGTTTTCGCAAACGTTACGATCGTCATTTGTTTTTTTTCCCCCCCCTGTGAAGTTATCGTTTTCTTTCTTTTCCGTTCCGACTTGATTTTATCGAGTGTCAAAAATTATTATGATTATTATGATCGATCGTCATTTGTTTTTTTGTTTCCGATTTCAGTAATATCAAATTTTATGAATCGCAAAACAAACATAAACAAACATAAATAAACACATAATAAAAACAAACATTTTTGGCTCTATGAAAAATGTAGGTAATTGGAACGGAAAGACAGAAAACGATGACTTCAAAAGAAAAAAAAAACAAAGATAAACAAATGACAATCGTAATTTTATCGAAAGAAAAAAAACAAATGACGATCGATCGTAATACTTGCGAAAGAATTATCACATAAATTTTCTTTGTTTTTTTTTTTATGTGATAATAATACTTTCGCGAGTATTACGATCGATCGTCATTTGTTTTTTTTTTTTTTTCGATAAATTTACGATTGTCATTTATTTATCCTTGTTTTTTTTTTCTTTTGAAGTCATCGTTTTCTTTCTTTCCGTTCCGATTACCTACATTTTACATAGAGAGCCAAAAATGTTAGTTTTTATTATTTGCTTATTTATGTTTGTTTTATGATTCATAAAATTTGAAGTTACTGAAATCGGAAACACAAAAAAAAAAAATTGAAATTTCAAACTTACCGCCAAAATCGACGACAATCGTAAAAATATCATCGTTTTCTTTTGAGCGATGAGCTAATCGATGTCATCAATTGTGATAATATTCTTAAAAATTCTTTTGACTTGAAAAGAAAAAATGATACCACCTTTATGCCACACTATTTTTTTTTCTGACTTATAATTGTGTGTGAATAGCAAAATCGCAGCAATATCAATCGCTACCACACAATATATGGCCAGTGCAGACAAAAGCGTGTCATCGAACTTGCAAAAATTTGGCTGCAAGCATCCTCTGTATTGTATAGCTATTTCGGTCCTAATTGGAGCCTCATCAGCAGAAGAGTAACTCGAGAGCTCTATCATAATCCCGACGATCAACAAGATAAGGCCTCATTGCTATCCGGCCCACTTGCAGCCAAATTTTGAGATGTCACCTTTATTTTCAAAATTAAAAATTGACATTTTGTTCTTATTTTGGTTTACGTCAATTAAATTGAATATTTCGTTTCTTATAAAATTAATCGAAATTCCTAAATAGACAATTCATATTTAAATTTAAAATTTCCCGCCAAAATTTCTTCTGTGCATTGAGATAATCAATGTCATCAATTTGAACAGAATTTAAAAAAAATTGTTTCTCTTTCAACGAAAACAAGAAAAATATGCTATAATGTAAATTTTTTTTTGGCGAAACAAAATTGAGATTTCGAATTTTCCGCCAAAATCGAAGATAATCGCACTAGACATTTCAGAGCGTTGCCATGGTTACGCAATACAAAAACCAGTGAAAGGTGCCCTTTCACTGTGTAGCCATGGCAACGCTCCGAAATGTCCGAAGTCTAGTTATAACTGACAATTAATTTCTTTAGTGTTACGACGTTTATTTCCAAAGCAATAATTTTAAAACAAACTTGAAAAAAATTGTCAAATTCATATTTGATATTACAGCTTCTAGGAGTAAAAATAAAATTAAAAGCAGAATACTTTTCAGAAACAAACAAAAAAATCGTCTAGGTTTCGAATACTTGTTGGAAAAAGGCATCGCAGAATTTAAATTAAATCGAGTTGCCTATAACATAATAATTTCTCACCTGATTCACAGTTAAATCTTTAACACAGTACTCAATACAAGAAGGCTGCAGTTCTCGCAGCAAATTCTGCGCAAATTTCACCGCCTTGAGCCACTTATCCGTGGACCTCGGTTCCAAGAACAGTTTTAAATTCCCCCAGGTAATTCTCGTTAGCTCCGGACAGGCAGCGCATATCTTAATGACAAGCTCCCCAGCGTACGAGTGTTCCCAGGGGCGCTCCAGACTATCAAGGACCGTGTACACCAGTCGGTTTTGATGCACTTTGCTCAAACCAACCGAATGATCCCTAAAGATCACGCCGAGTTTATGCGACGTGCAGAGCACCAACAGGAAATCATGCGTGCACTCGCTGACTTTCGATTTGTCATATTCATTCACCTGCAATCAAGCACATCAACAATTATCAAGGACATTTTAATAACAGGCTTACTTTGATGCTTGCATTTTGTTTTTTCGGATTGTACCCCTCAGGTCCTCTCCAATTATATAAATTTACTATGTCTCTGATCACGGGGGTGCTGAACGTTTGCATTTTGATGGTCTTAGGAACCAGCGGGTTTTCGAGGACGTGATTTTTTAACGTTGTTAAGATCACGCAAACGCTGTCGGCCGCATCATACTGTAGGCCCCTAATTATGCTCGTCAAAAGCAAATGTTTTTGCAGGAGAGCGGAGATTGTGGGATAATGATTGTCGACGAGGAAACCGGCAATGAAATGGATCAGTGCACTGCGAACACTATCTCGGCCACCTGTGCGTTTCGTTAGGACTTCTAAATTCATCGAGTTAAAGTTAACTTGCATGAGGACATCCTTGGCTAAACTTGAGGAGACGGTTGCCACTGCCGTCAGTAATTTCAAAACAACTCTGCGTTCTCGCTCTTGCGAATTCAAACCTAACATCTTATTTATGAGCGCCATGAAGTTGGCAAGAAGATATTTGCACGTATCCAACGTATTTCTATGCAACTGAGGGTAATTAGAACTGATCTCCAAAATAAGGTGAGTTAGGATTTCGAAAACAACGGCTTGAGGAACATCCGACTCGCCTTCTACGGTTTGCAAAATCTCAAGGCAACTGCCGTTCGCTTCGAAATATTCAAATACATATCGACGCCTTTCACTGCCCAAGCAGAGCTTTGCAAAGTCTTGCAGGGCTGCAAGTTAAGAAGGAATTACCAAATTTTTCATTTGCCTCTCAAATGGGGTTTGCTTACCGCTAAGTTTTTGGTTGGAATTTAGGCTTTCTCGGAAAGACTTTGCTGAAAATAGTCTGGCTTTCTTTGGACTGGCATCGTCTGCTTCCTTTTCTTTTTTTACGTTTTGTTCCATCGTAAATTTCGTTGAATTTACAGACGCACGTTTATAAACTTAAACATAACCTAAAAATTCACCTTTTCTGTTTGAGTGTTCGCAGGGCGTCACCTTCAGAAATTATTAAATTAATTTATATGCGCATTTTAATTAATCGAAAAGTTAATTTTAAACTGCAGAAACCGTCGCAAAAAGTAAATTGAAACAAATTAAGAGGTTAACAAAAATCAAAATTTGCCGACACTGATACCAATACCATCATTCGCAATTTCGCAGTGTTGCCAACCGTTTGAAAGAAATATCGCTAGAATCAAAAACAAGTCGCTAATTTCGCTATCAAAACTTAAAAAAGTCGCTACTTAAATAATAAAAATTCACAAATAACTGTTTTTAACGATTTCTTTAAAGTATATTTGTTTCTAAATATTTAAAATAAAATTTAATAACGATTACCCGAGCTGGGGTACTGAGCTCAAGCTAAGCTAAGACATGCCGTACAAATTCCAGATTCCAGGGCAAGAGTTGATAAAAGAAAATTTGAAAATCGCTCGGTATTTATTGCGTAATAGCGCAACATACCAACAGATGGCGTTGTCGAATTCTTACAAATAGTAAAAATTCGACAACGCCATCTGACGGTATGTACTGCAGGTGGTCACCTTTTTATTAGTTTCAATGCGAGTGATTTACTGGTTATTGACGGGTTGAGTTGAAAAGCCACCAATCATTGAGTTTCAACCGAAGTTATAAAAAATTACTTGCATTCAATAGCGCCATCTGTTGAAATACGCTAAAAGTGTACTTTGTGTATTTGTTTTAATTTATGAATCTACTGAATTGTGCTTTGTTGCTACTTTTGTTCTTATTTATGAATTTTTTTAAAAATATTACAATATACATTTTTTTTAATTTTGTTCATTTGTTTCGTTACCTTTCTTTCTAAACAGTTTTTTTTTTTATTTATTATTCTGCGGAATCGCGCCGTATTTTTTCTTTTTTTGAATTTTATTGTTTCATAATTAAAAAAAAGTGGCTTCTCATGGTTCTTCAAATTAAAAAAAAATTATTTGTAAAATACATTTTTTGTTAATATTTTTTTAATTTGATTATTTTTCAATTTTTAAATTCTGCTTTCAATTGTTTTTTTTTATTATTATTTATAATAATCTACCAAATTGTGCTGTAAAAACGACCGTCTTTTGTTTGTATTTTCTTTAATTTATGTATTTTTAATACCGTTTTTACGATTCTTCCAAAGTGTATTTGTTTTTTATTTACAAAAATCTTTATAATACAGATATATACCGAGAGAGCAATAAAAACCGAACATAAAACATTTTAGTTGATCGTCAGTCGATTTTTAATTAACTTTAAAGAGATTCATAAAAATGTCGCTTTTGCAGCGACGAATAGCTATATTGGCAACACTGCAAGTAAGCGAGACCACGTGTTACGAGCAGTGTTGCCAACATTCTCTGTCCGAAATTCCCTATTTATTAGCAAAATTTTGTTTTGTGAGATGGAATTTAAATTTAAAAGGGGAAATAGAACGGCAAATAAAAAATCGGTATTAAAATTAACAAAAGTGCTTTCAATAAAAAAAAGACAATCATCACATCATCTTCGACTTAAATTTATAGAGCATCAATATGGTAACGACAAAAAAAATTAATACATAACATAAAATGGAAATTAATAATTTTTGGAAAATTCTCTCAAATTGATAAGCATTTCTTCTTTCCTATCTATCAAAAAAGAAATCCTTTAGAGTTGGCAACACTAGATATCAACGAGTCACCATGGTTACCAACTTTCAGTGGATTTTCCCCTTAGATGTTAGTTGAGAACCCCCTAATTCTTTTTCCAAACTATTCTAAAAATCGAACTCAAAACTCAGGATTCGTTGTAACGATTGAAAGAGTACTTTTATAATTACGATGAGTAATTACGAGTTAATAATATAATGAAAATTAACTAAATTGTGTATCTGGCATATAGAAAGTGTTAGGAAAGAGTTTGTACATGTATTTCGGCCTTATTGGGCCTCATCAGAACTCTGTACCTTAAAAAATTGGTTTATTGAAAAATTTAGAAAAACTTACACATTTTTTGAATTTAAACAAAATTTAAAAAATAAAATAAAATAAAAAGAACGATGGGAAAGCAAAGGAAATGAAATAGTATAATTCTTAAAAAACAATCGATTTTACAGCATGATTCGGGAGATTAATATATTTAGAAAAAAACAGTCTGGAAAGAAAGGTGACAAAACAAAGAAATAAATGAATAAACTTAAAAAAAATATGACCTTAAAGAAAACAAAGTACAAACTATGAAAAAATTCATAGTTCTTAAAAAATACGAAATAAAAAAAAACAAATGACAATCGATTTTACAGCACGATTCAGTAGTTTAATGTTTAATAAATTTAAAAAAAAAACACTGGCTGGAAGGAAAGGTGGCACAATAAAGAAAACAATTGAACAAAATTTGAAAAATAAATAACACTAATGGTAAAAAAATAAAATACAAACCATGAAAAAAAATCATGGTTCTTAAAAAATACGAAATAATAAAAAAAAGACAATCGATTTTACAGCATGATTCAGTAAAAAAATAAAGTGCAGTTGTTTCGACCCTATTAGGGGCCTCGTCAGCAGAAGCGTAGCTCGATAATTCCACTGCAAACCAAACCGACCTGTCCTAGTTAATCGCAAATGCGATGTAATAGTACTTCACTTCTGCTGGCGAGACCCCAAATAGGGCCGAAACAGCTGTACAGAGGGTGCTCGAGGAATCCACTGCAATCAAAACCGACTTGCAACAAAATTTAAAAAATAATATAAAATAAAAAGAGCGATGGGAAAGCAAAGAAAATGAAATAGTATAATTCTTAAAAAACACGAATAAAAACTAAAAATTGAAAAAAAAACAAAAGACAATCGATTTTACAGCATGATTCGGTAGGTTAATATATTTAAAAAAAACACTCTTTGGAAGGAAAGGTGACAAAACAAAGAAATAAATGAATAAACTTTGAAAAAAATATGACCTTAAAGAAAACAAAATACAAACTAAAAAAAATATGACCTTGAAGAAAACAAAATACAAACTATGAAAAAATTCATAGTTTTTAAAAAATACGAAATAATAAAAAAAAAACAAAAGACGATCGATTTTACAGCATGATTCAGTAGTTTAATAATTAAAAAAAAAAACACTGTCTGGAAGGAAAAAGGTGGCAAAACAAAGAAAACAATTGAATGACATTTTAAAAAAATAAATAACACTATTAGTAAAAAAAAATAAAATGTAAACTATGAAAAAAATTCATAGTTCTTAAAAAATACGAATAAAAAAAACAAAAGACAATCGATTTTACAGTATGATTCAGTAAAAAAATAAAGTGCGTTCAATAAAAACCGTTATCAAGTAGGCTTATGTCGAATGCAAATTTGCAAAGTCACGTCGTAACTATACGATTATTATAAACATAACCTAACTTTTTATATCCATTTAATCACGATTTTCTACAAAATGGATAATAAAACACAATCAATCAAATAAAACATTTATTTTATTACTAATACCTCGACGATGTAAATAAAAAAATCTTTGACAGTTGAGGCTGTTGATAGCACGCAGTAATTCAAGGTTTCAACATATGTACTAAGCTACGACGTGACGTCATAAAATAAAAGTTCAGAGCCTTCTTGATAACGGATTTTTTTGAACGCACCTTATGTGTGACAATATTAAAAAAAAAAAACAAAATATAAATTACGAAAAAAAGAATTCATGCCCGCTTTCTTCCTAGAAAGACAAATTAAAAAATAGAGAAACAAAATACGATCGATGGTAGTAAACGTTTCTAGTCGAAAAAATTAAGAATTGATCGTCATTCATTTCTTCTTCGTTAAGTTCCTGTGGTTTACCAAGGACGACGTTTTTTGTAAAAACGTAGAACGGTTGCACGCATTGTTGGTAAAGAAGAACTCGACTTTTATTATGGCGAATATCGTTAATTATGTTATGTCAGATGTCACCATAAGATGACAGATTCAACGATTTATGTATTTTATGCAAAATATTTATTACAATTAAGTGGATTTGTTTAAAATTATTTTCAAATAAAGTCACCAGATTTGTTACTAAACCGGTCACGAAATTACTAAATTTTCGACATGTCTAAACTCACTAGAACTAAAAAAATTGCAACAGTCATCAAATCTAGACTCAAAAATATTAAATAGGCAACACTGTCCACTGTTTTAGTGATTTGGAGTTATAGAAGACTTGGATTTGGAGATACAGAATCTTTTTTCTTTTATTAAAAAAACATTTCGTTCACCACTTCAAATTATGAAAATTTCCCAGGGGGGTTATTGATTGCCATGGAATTTTCACACAGTTTTAGATCAAAAATCGACCGCAAGATGTCACGACCTAAACTGATAACATTATTTTCATCTAAAATAATTTATTTTTCGTCATTCAATATCTACATTTTCCTCTACTTTAAAAACTTTGGATTGCAATATATTTTACACACTAAAAATTAATAGATTTAGAACGAGTTGCTTTTTACATTCAATATTTACTCGTACCGCACATATTTTAAAAACGCCTTCTCAAACTGTTTCGAATCTGTTGAATCGGTAGTCTGCAGGACAACACCACCATCATGGTCTATTACAGCTTCCATTATGATCGCAGGATCACCAGACTCGACTTCATCCGTAGCTTCATTGATGAACTCCTCTGTAAGAGGTGGGATCACCTCGTTGCCATCTATACCATCATCGACTTCTATACCATCTTCTCCGGGCACGATAGAAAAGTTGCTGGCACTAATCAAGACATCATCCGTATCCCCCAAGTAACGATAAAACCCCCAAATCCACAACTGATTTTCCATGCACTTAATATACCCGAGGACTTTCTGGAAGAAATTATTGATGTTGATTTTCGGGTGTGACTCGATGAACTGCCAAGCTCTGACGACGTTCTTCTTCTGAAACGAACTCAAGTCCCTCCCGAATGATTTCTTATCCACATTGGTGTACATGCCATGTAGGAATGATTCTAATTCTACAATTTTCTCAATGACCTGTGCGAGCGTAATCTGCGACTGGTTCACCTTGCCTTTGAACAAGAGAAGAAAATCCCTGAGTTTTTTGAAAGGTGCGATGACATTCTCGTTGATTCGGTTTTCAAGTCTGTGCACGCAAAACAGTTCCGGAGTCACGTTCAAAATCCACTGGGTCCTGACATGATCGAAAACTGGACGGGCTAACTCCGATAAGCCCCCATCTCGAGCTTGGATTTCAATGTTGTTTAAACCATCCAGGATTGTGTTGACTGGTAGTAGGGGGAGCATCAGTAACATGTGGTAGACGTTCCTGAAGTTTGAGTTGACTTCCAAATCGCGAGATAAGTTCAGCGAGCAAATTTTCTTATACAAGTTTTGAGTGTAGTAGAAGACGGAGCCACCGATGTGCGAGTCTAAGTAGGTTTCCCCAAGGGCGTAGTAGAGATTCGCTTCGTAATCAGTCACGATTTCGTGGGGTCGTAAATCCGGGGCAAGCACGTCGTGTAAATGTTGGAAGACTTTTTTGAAAATCTCGCGAGTCTTCTTGTTCACCAGGGCGAATAATATGGGGTAGTAACTCTCGTCAATCCAGACTAAAGCGGTGATCAATTGGTATTTGAAGTCTTCATTGGTGTCAATCTTGAAGGACGCGTCGACGTACATGATTTTACTGTGGGAAACCTGCGCGATGATTTCCACGTTGCAGAAAACGACTGCCAGGCTTCCTTCATCGGCAGTAAATTTCTCCTGGTAAAATTGATCGTCGCTGTTAGTGAAGTGTAGTTTCTCGAAAGCCTCGTCTTCGATCCTGTCGTAGAAGTCTTGGAAGGAAGTGACCTGTGGCAAGCGGTTGGAGACTTGGTGTTTGCATATTTCGTTGATTACGTTCCTCAAGGGCACTAAAGTTCTTATTTCAGGTTCTCTTAAAAAAAAAAACAAAGAAAGGGATTTTTTAAAACCTAAGATAGACAAGTTATCTTTCGATTAAAATTAATTACAATCAAATTATTAAGGTTTTTTTTCTTCTAATTTAACCGTCTCTATACTTTTTTGGTTGTTATAAGGATGGAGTCCTTTGTTAAGAATTGCAAACATTTTTTTTAATCGAATAAATTTTGAGAAAAACGAAGGGAGAGGAGCAATAGATGAGGACGAACAGGATTCTTGACCTGCCTTAACCCTCGTTCAAAGAATCGGTTTATTGCTTTATTGCCTCATAAAATGTCGCGCCTCAGATGATATGATGGAATACATTTAGTCCGTTCTTATTAACGTTGTAGTAAGGAGCGAAGCATAATTTCCGTTAATTTAGTATAGTTTATATTTTTCTTTTTTAAGTTTATTCGCGTATGTAAGTGTGTTTGTGTATGCGTTGGTGTGTTTGCGATGAGCGATTTCACGCATTTGTTATAGGGAAATGTCGGGGAAACGCGCGATTGGCAGCACGTCTGTATGCGGAACGGTTTGTGAACGACATCCGCATTATCATACGTTTATCAGAATAGCTCAGCGACTATGCGACGCAGGCCCTCTTTTACCTGAATGAAGAATCAGGGGCGCCGTACGGCCACCTCACGTTGCAAACGTAGAAGAGCTTCTCAATACGATTGAGAATGACTCTAACACACTAGTTGTGTACATCATATGATTGGATACAGGAATAAATAAAAACCCGCTACAAGCGTTAAATAAAGCGTACATTATTAAGACTCGGCAAATTTGATGTAATTACGGTTTACATAAATGTCAGTGCGACGAAAACGCACGCTAATAAATGCACACACCTTTAACACGTCTTGCGGTCAAGGGCAGAATTAAAAGCCTCTCATAAATTCTCTCGTTTACGATAGATTTATTGCCTTCTTGCAGCCGTGTGCCATTCATAAATAAATTTAAATCGCTCGTTTTGTTTCACGGACAGTATTTCTAAAAACATCGACTCCAATTAATGCAAATTTCAAGTTGCTCCGATTGCAAAATTGTATTAAAATATTTTGTTCCAAATAATGTGAGAAAGTTTGGTGCATCATCCTGTATAACTTATAACTTTCTATTTTCTTTGAGATTTACTTTAAAGTCCTGTATAAGAAAGTTCTTTTTTTTTTATTCAAATTAGAAAATAAATTAAAGCTTCGGACGCGAAGAATTGAAACAAAGGAGACTGTATCTTAGCGAAAACAAAGAAGTTAATTTTTCCATTCAGATCGAAACGCAAATGCGGTGCGATCTAAAATTATTTAGATAAGGGGATGCTACGAAAAATAAAATCAGAGTCTTCACTTAATTAATACAACTAACCTACTCACTATCTGTCAAAACTGAAACGTAAAGATACATTTGACGACAGAAACAAACTTCTACAGTCTTCAAGAGTATTTAAACAACTAACAGATTTGACAGATGTCAGAAGCAAAAGTTTCGAATTTAACTAAGACTGATTTTATTAGCCTCTCTATCTCTAACTAACTTTGGATCGCATAGTATTATGTCACTTAGATAAATTCAAATCGTGACTTAAGACCGTGCGAAGCCCTGTATTAAGCATAATATTACGCGGAAAATTTCTGTCTCTGTCACGATCGCCGCCCTATGAAACCGCTTAGGTACAGTAGCGGAAAATAAGATCCAAGCAAGTAATGTGTAAAATTAAAAATCGCATTTAGCCCTAGTTATCTGCAGGGTGCTTTAGGTCTCCATTGAAAATTGGCAACAACGTGGCGGATTCCTACTCATTGTCCACACTGTCTCTGTATAAAGTCAATGTAATGATAAGGACACCATCCATGGGGCCATCTGGCGGTAGCTGTATTCTGCTTAGAAGCTTCGCGAGGGACAGAAATATTCAAATTTGATTGGATCACGTGACGGTGGCCACCTCTTATAAGATCTGATAAGAAACGTTTTAAGTATTACAGATGAGAGAAAATAAGGGCGGTTCCAGTCCCGTTAAAATGTGTTTCCAACTTTTCTTTGCGTGATCTCGTCACGAATCTTCTCCAAATTCGATTATTCGGGAAAAAATCAATTAAATTATCTCCAGTTTGCTTTCGCTGGTAAAGAATAGAATTCTTTCCGTGAGTGTGTTGCATAAAGTCACCGTAATGATAAGGGCATCATCCGTGGGCCAGCTGGCGGTAGCTATATTCTGCTTAGAAGCTTCGCGAGGGACAGAAATATTCAAATTTAATTGGCTCACGTGACGGTGGCCACCTCTTATAAGACCTGATAAGAAACGATTTAAATATTATAGCTGAGAGGAAATAAAGGCGGTTCCAGTCCGGTAAAAAGCGTTTCCAACTTTTCTCTGCGTGATATCGTCGCGAAACTTCTCCAAATTCGATTATTCGCGAAAGAATCAATTAAATTACCTTACGATTTGCTTAGGGTAATGAAGAATAGAATTCTTTCCGTGAGTGCTTTCAATTGTCTTAATAAATTTATAGTAAATCGTAAGCGAAGCAGTTTTAACGTATTTGTATAATTCAAGTACCCCTAAAATTTGAGATTACGGGAAGATTAATTAGACTCAACTCAACTCAAACTAACTATTTTGTTTTAATCTCCTTAATCAACCTACTAGATTTCACGAGACATCGTGTCTTTATCCGGTCTGCGCAATTTGTTAGTTCAAGTGTGTCTCCGCAGGCGCCACTCACCTAAGAAATCAGAACCGAATTATATCCGAAACGTCATTTTCAATTAATGTCAAGTTCACGCAATTTATGGCAAGTACAGTTATGTTTTCCTTGCGATTTTTTCCGTCCGTTATTTATGGTGTTTCTTATTTAGGTAACTAGCGCCAAAGCGAGGAAAACTTGCATTAAATGAAATATTGTCTAGGCCGGTTGAGAGCTCCGTCTCGTGAAATCTAGTAGGTCGTGAACAAAAGCATTATTCGTATACAGAAATCCGTCCTTCTCTCTTTGAAATAAATTCTTCTTTATATTATTTGTATATTGCGTGTTGTATTATTTACTAATTTTGTGAATTTTATTTAACTTATGTAATTTTAAATTGAATATACAGGGGGTAATTGAGTGCATTAATTTCATAGGGTGGTACCTTGGATCAGGACGACCAAAAGTTGTTAGATAATGTGGTGTAAGAAATAAAGGCATAAAATACTTTTGCCACTTGCGGGCTTGGCCTTGCAGCCATTCATTTCTTCATTGACTCAAAATTTAAAGCAACAAACAAATTAAGTTTCAGAATTTTTGTATATTCTCTTTCTTGAAAACTCTTAAAAGGCCACTCAACTTGAGTTATCCTAGAAGACATTTTTTATCATCTTGATCCAAGCAACCAACCTGTAAAATTATTGCGTTCAATTCAATTACACCCTGTATACATGTTTTCTGAAAATACGGTGTTTTATCGAAATACAAAAAATTTGTAAACTTTTTTAAGAAGAGAATAAGAGGAAAATTCAACAATCTCGAAGATATAAAGTAGCAGTCCGATAAAAAAAAAAGGCCAAAATTCATTCCATATAAAGGAGAACTTGAAGGTAATCCCTGGCTGTGAATTAATTTCAAAAATGTTATCAACAAAGGAATTGCGATTTTGGGGGTCTTTATGGTTTCCTAAAATGAATAAGAAAAGGGAAAGAAAAAATTTGTTGTTTAATGTGTGAAGTTTCGTAGTAAGTCAGAGCATTTGTGCTCCTAACTCCCTTTTGATTTTGTGAACCCTTCCCCTAGGACGTTTACAGTGCAACTTACAGCTTGCAAACTTCTTCGTATATGCTTCGAATATTCAACGTCTTATCCAGTTGCATTCGCCTCCGCATTACGTGGAAAAACATCTGCTTCTTGCGGACTTGTTCCGGAGGTGCTCGATGATTATGCTGGAACTTCACCGTAATAAAATCGGCATAATTTCCATCTTCTAAAAGCGTCTGCTCTGCTTTAGCCTTGCAGCTTGGAAGTACACAGCGTAAATACCTTCATAAACACATTTATTATTTAAAACATCCATAAAATTGATATCCTCACTTACCTCGTGTTGCCTTTCAACAAACCAAATGCAAATAAATAATCGTTGGACGAAACGAAAACACTTCCTTGAATTCCATGCGTTAAAACGCACGGAAATATGCCCGTTGAGGACTCAAAAGCCTCCTTCTGTATCACGGTAATACCTTTGGGTAAATTAATTACGTTCGTGGCCTTTTTCGCAGGTTTGCCGAGCCTCTGCTTCTTTTTGAACCTCTTCGAATTTGACTGTACTACTTTGACCACCTTCGCTTTGATTTCCTGCTTAATTTTTGATGGCTTCAAGACGCCGTGAATTTCTTCAAGGTTTCTTTCGATTTCATCGTATTTGCTCAGCGGAGGCTTTTTATTACTTATCAGGACCAAAGGTGGAGGTTGGTCAAATAGAATCAGAGGGGGAGGATCATCCTTGTTCGATTTAACTGCATGCAAAATAAGACTCACTATAATAGGTTTGTATTGCTCGGAGTTGCTCTAAAAGTGTTTCGTTTATCTCGCACCGAATTCGACTGAAAACTACATTTGATCACTTTTAGAGCAAACAAATAAACAAACCTATTGCTATACTAACAGCTAACGTTCTGTTTATAAATGAAATCATAAAAATTTGAGGTTATGCATCTGTCAAGTCAAACATGATATGACAGGTTAGTGAGGTTATGTATCTGTCAAAGTGATAGATTTTGAGCTTGAGGTTATGTAGCCCTTCAAATCTTACCATTATTTTTTAGGCTTGAATCATCATCGACATCTTCTGTAATATTAAAACATTTCAAGTCATCAGTTTCGTTAATAGAATTTAGCTCCAGCCCATTAACATCGTTTTGTGCATCTTCGTCTTTGCAAATTCTTTTTAATGTCTGAGGAAATTGCTCTTCGCTTAGCTTCCTTTTCTTATGCCACATTCTGTCAGTTTCTAAACATTTTAAACGAAATTCATGCGACTCCCGCAACTGTTTCAAACAGGCTGTGCATATAAACTGTGGAAGATCATCGTCCTTAGTTATCTACAGTTCAAAAAAAAAAAAACTTATGAACCGTAATACTTCATTTAAATCGTTTACCTACGGCAACAGGGTGACAGCAAAGCATAATCACCGACATTATAGACAGTTTTCCATCGATCAAATCATGTATACAGTCTTCCAGGTTTCCAGCGACATTACATATCCTACAAGTCGTCTTAGTTTCATCGCCTATAAATATACTTGCTTGAGTTTACTAGCCGCATGTTAATGCACTTACTACCCTTGGGGGTGTCGTCTTCATTTTCACTTTTTGATACGTGCCTAATCACGCAAGGTACGGATCCGCATTTAATTCTATCAAACGGTGCTCCAGCTGGAACATTTTTATTTCTTGTGAAAACAACCGAACGCAAGCGACAGCTAGACTTCGTAGTTTACCTGAATCGCAGCTTTCGTTCAAATCGTCCGCTTTGAAATGATCTAAACAGACGAAGCTGCTCGCCGACGGCGAATCCGCCAGATTCAGGCTTTCGATCCATTCCTTCCTGATCGTGTCGTCTTTCGGGAAGGGCACGCCAGAAGTGCCTTCGCAATTTGGCACAAAACAACTCATTTCCATGCAACAACTTGATGCGTTGGAGATTAGATCGATTGAAGTCGTATGACATTTGGACGTTCTAGTAGTCCTCTTATTAAACACCACTGTTGCCAATCAGTAAAAAATTAAGCACAAACCACCAGCGTCACCAACTTAACGGAAACAATTTGAAACTGTGTTAAGCCAAAAAATTATTTGACTTCCACATGGTCATTAGGTTTTTATAGAAAATCTCAATAGATGGCGCTGTTCAATATCCGACACTAAACTCCCTAGATTTGCAAAGTACCGCGATAGGTAAAGCCAATGGAGCCACAATGGCGACGTCGTTCGGATAGCCATCACCATTTCAAAGTGACAATCGTATTTTCAGAGCTCTATTTCGAAATATGCCGGACTGTTGTATGGTCTTATGTAAAAATAGATCTGAAAAGAAGAAGAGAAGCAAGTATGTAACTACATTTTGACAATGAGCCTCATGTCGATTTGGATTTTGAGGTTAGTCCGAATTAGGCATTGTTGCGATATTTTCTTTCCATTCCATGACGAAGTGTATTTACGTCCAAATTTACACATTTAAACTATAAAATGTTTTAATTTTGGCAAGGCTCATTGATCTATCTGATTTGAATTGTCACAATTTGACGTATGGTTGATGTTAGGAAAGTTCATGGTCTAGTTCGAAGACTCTCCGCTAGTTGGAGAACTAAAAAATGAAGGCCTGCACGTGTTTTATCCCTTTTTGTCATCATTTTATTTGACACATATTGACGTTTGACGACTTTGACGTTTATAAGTTATAGGTCAAGTTGATAATTGCCGGTAAAATCTCGACTAATTTTTAGAGTGAATTTAAAGTTATTAGGAAATAAATTTTTTTTTATTATGATTGGATTCAGGTAGGTACATTGGATTTAGGAGGTGGAAGAGTGTAAATGCATAAAGTAATTTAATTTTGCTAGTTTTGCAAATTGTTTCGATTTGTTTTGATCATTCCTATTTTTGCTTTCTTTTTGGCAGGTTATTGTCAAACGGAGAACAACAAATTGATGTAAGACAGTTCTGCTGGATATTCAGGACAACCTAACAAGTATCTGAATTTATGATTACAGTTTGATTACGACCAAGAATGAGTTTTTTTGACGTTTATTACAGTAGGTATTACAGGTTTCTGTAGCTGTGTCAGTGTCATCTACCGGAAAATCATTGAAGCAGACCGTGAGAGTGCGTTTTAGTTTAAAACAAATGAACAGAGTGTAAACACCAGAGTTTCCTAACATCACCGACGTATGTTACAATGACGTCAAGTTAAATTTGTCTAATTTAAAGTAATAGCCAACGGTGATGTTAGGAAACTCTGGTGTTTGCACTCTGTTCATTTGTTTTAAACTAAAACGAACCAAAATCTCACGGTCTGCTTCAATGATTTGCCGGTAGATGACACTGACACTGCTACAGAAACCTGTAATACCTACTGTAATAAACGTCAAAAGAAAAACTTCAAATCAAATTTATTCTTGGTCGTAATTGTGCGTAATCAAACTGCAGTCAAGAGTCGTAAAGTGTTGCTGTTGTTTCTTGTTCGTAATTCTTGCAAAGTTTTGTCGTTTTTCTTGTTCGTAATTCTTTTAAAAAGTTTTGTTGTTGTTTCTTGTTCAAATTTGTTGTTGCTTCTTGTTCCGAAAATGCCAAGATATTGTTATCTATGTTTACCATCTAAAAAAGATAACCAAGATTTGACTTTATTTGCTGCACCCAAGGTAAATTTCTTTCCAAATCCTTCTTTTTAATTTAAAAATTGGGTTATTCCAGAGTAAAAAAGAACGTGAAGCAAGGGGAATATCTTTTTTGGAAAACCAATTCCAGCAACTTTGGTTTTATCGAAGAACCACCATCCACTGAGCTTTAAATTTCAACTCACAGTCATTTCTGGACGCTCACAAAAAAAATGACTTACGTTGTCATAAGATATTCTGTTTTAATCACGGCTTACTAGATTTCACAAGACAAAATCTTTTCTAGATAAATATCTAGTAAGCCGGTCCTAGCCGCCGCAGGCAATATAGGAATTACTAATCTAATGCCTTCCATTAAAATCGTGATGTTACATAGAGCGCTTAAAAAGCTTCACTTGCCCCATTTGACGAGTCGCCACTGGTACACACGATCAGTTTTTCCAATTCGTGGGAATTTTCGCTATTCGTGGTAATTTTTATGTCTTAAAATTGCGATTAGGGAATTTGTAAATATCAAATCACTTGAATTTTAAAAAAAATGCATAAAAATAGCTTAAAATTACGCTTTGAAAGAAAAAGTAAACATGAAAGGGTACGTTTGCCCTAATGTGAGGGAAAAACGACTGTCGGCAGTTGGCAATACTGCACACAATCATCCACAGACAATATTAAAGAATTACGACCAATAATTTAACATCTAGTGATTTTGTCACCGGTTTAGTAATTTTTTATTTAGTAACTAATTTAGTTACTTTTTTTAATTTTGTGGCAACTTTTGTCACAAAGCATAAAAATAGAGTTCTTCTTTACCAACTTATGCCCAATGTTACCAATGTAGTAATTCTAACACTAGATCTAGTGATTTTCTGTTGAAATTTCAAACAACTTCTAAAGGCGCATTTAGACTAAGCCAGCGAATACTCATTCTACCCCTACTCGTCAAATAGCGCCAATAGAATGTTCGATATAATAAACGTCAAATAGCGCCAATAGAATGTTCGATATAATAAAATTTAACGAAATAGGGTTAGAATGAGCATTCGCTCCACCGTTGCCAATCCCTAATCGTAGGAATTTCTATGTCTGTTTTAAAATTGCAATTTCTGAGAGAAAAACAAGATTACTTAAATTTTAAGACAAATCTTGACAAAAATGCATATAAACAGCTTAAATTTGCAATTTGAGGGAAAGAACAAGCATGAATGGGAATTTTTGTCCAAATGTTAGGGAAGAAGAACTATCAATAGTTGGCAACATTGATTCGCTCGCTTGATCTAAACGCGCCTTAACGAGTCAGACTTTAGTAAAATTCTATTGGCAACCATGACAGTACCAACTTCACGCATATACAATCAGCTGTTTCTGACAGATTGCTCCATCACAACATTTTTGATTGAAAATGGAAAAGCATTTAGATCGAGTAATGGAAGAAGTGTAAGGTTTCGCTAATTTAAAGCAAATTTATTTATTTTGCCAACTTTATTGCAGCGTTTCTTCTCCCGGAGTCACAGGCTGTGTGTTTGTGGATCACCAGGGACTTTGCCTGGGTGGTAAGCAATGACAATTAATTCGAGGGCCTTTCAATTGCTTAAATTAATTCCAGCGAAAGGAACAGCCTCCACAGAAAGCGCAGGGATTATCGGGGCCATCGCCGAACAGGCGGGGAAATTAGAACCTCAGAATCGAGCCCCCGTCGTCGTACTTGAAACTGATACTAAAATGTGCATAGTACAACGTAATGGAACCATCACCGGTGCTATATATAAAGATATTAAAGACTGATTGGCAATAACTGCATGCGTGTGTGTATTGCTGAAATAATTTTTAAGATTTTTTCGTGTAATACTTTTGTGATAGAGTCAAATGTAAAAGCTCTCATAATAATAAAAGGCATACGTTTAAGTATACCGTGTTAAAGAAAAATTGGCAAATATGCTTAAATTAACCATTAAATGAGTCATATTTTTGTCTAACTTTTACGATCGGTTTTTTTTTCTTTAAACATGCACCGTTGTGCCCAAAGAAAAAGACAATTTTTTTTGATATATTTCCAAAATGTCGAAATAATAGTGTTTCTTGACAGCTAGGAATTATTTGATCATAGAAGCTATACAGCTTTTCTTTAGTTTATTTGTAATTAAAAGGATATAATGGTTCGATAAATCAAATAGCAATTTTATTTTGAATTAAGTAATGACTCATTAATTATTATCCGTCATTTGTAAGCAGTGTTGCCAACCGGTTGTAAAAAATCCGCTGCAATCCAAACTGCGTAGATCACAGCATTAAAAAAAAATTGAAACTTATTCGGAACAAGTAACCAAAGTAAGAAAGTAAAAACAAAAGAGGGCGATCCTTGCGTAATTAACTTGAAAGGCCGTTACTATTGTAATGTTTTTAGATTTATTTTGATTTGTTTTTAAATGAAACACTTGATGAAACTAATAACTAATTTATTTACACAACACTTAACACTAATTTATTTATAACGGACTAAGACTAATTTATTTATACAAGCCGAGCAATTACACAGTAAGTAACTCTACGTTGAACTGCCTAAGACTCATCGTCTTCGGGTATTTATACTAGAGGGGCGGCTTCTCCAGCAACCCCCAGCGTATTCTCGAATGCGACGGACTTCTCCCGTAGTCTCCCGTAGCAGAACCTTCGGGAGTCGGCCAGACTTCAAGGCGCTTGTCACGTCGCCCGTCGGCGGAGTGCATGACTCACTCGTCGCAATTCGTTCGTCACATTGCCCCCTTCTTAAAAACGTTTCGTCCCGGAACGTTCCTCGTAATAGCCTTGAGGAAGGGTGTCGAAAACGACAGGCTGGCCCCTTTCTGCAGCTTCCGGTTTGGAAGAAGTAGCAATTCACAGTTTTCTCATTTCCAACAGCTGCCTGTGGGTGGTGACTGCAGACCAGGACTTCAATCCCCGTTCCGTTGAAGATAACTTCTATCATGCTTCGGATGACCCTCCAGTCCAGCCCGTCAAGTCCGCAGCCCAACTTGGGGATGGCCAATTTAGTCTCTTTGCCTTCTATCAGCTGCCTCTTCAGGCTACAAAGAGCTCTCCACATACTGTGATAGTCAGGTTTACCGCTTGATGTCTTCTTAGTGACTAAGTAGTATACGCGTCGTCTCTGATCAGCTCTCGTGTCGATGATCTGCAGGCTCTTGCCCACCATGGGATGCTGTCTTCGGAGTACCTCGACTTGACCAAATTTATTCCGGAAGACCTGGGCTATCCCCTTGGACATTCTTAGGTCTTCTGCCACACAGTGGGCCAGACTGTACTCTGGTGGCACTTGAAAAAGATCTTGCTGTCTCTCCGTGGTTACTCCAAATCGTGCCTTACTCCCTGTGACGTGATGAGACATAAAGGTTTCGAAGTTTACTTCGGAACCTTGCGTCCTTTGTACTGTCCCTTCATTTTCTTCTCCGTTGTAAGGAGCCATTCGGTTGAAGTGGATCACTTTGGGCTTGCCATTCGGAATCTTTTTGATGCGGTATATAACGTCGTTGATCCGTTTTATCACCTTGTAAGGACCTTCCCAAGATGTCTGCAACTTTGGGGACAGACCTCGACGTCTTTGAGGATTATAAAGCCAGACCAGTGCTCCGGGTTGGTATCCCCCATTCTGAGCGTTGATGTCATAATGCTCCTTCATTCGGTCGCTGGCGGTCTGTATATTGTGACGCACTTGATTGTGAATGTTGTCCATTTTCCTGCGTAAACCGCTCACGTAGTCTTCGTCGGTAGGGACTTCGCCAGGCTTCACGCCGAATTTCAAGTCGCAGGGCAGTCTTGGCTCTCGCCCAAATACTACTTTCGCTGGGGTCTCTCCTGTGGTCTCATGAACGGACGAGCGGTATGCCATTAGAAACAGGGAAATATACGTGTCCCAGTCTCTCTGATGATCGGAGACGACCTTGGACAAATGTCGGTTGATGGTCCTGTTGAACCTTTCCACCATTCCGTCCGACTGTGGATGAAGCGCAGTGGTCCTAGTTTTCCGTATGCCGAGCAGAGTACACACATTCTTGAATAAGGTCGATTCAAAGTTCCTTCCTTGATCCGAATGCAGTTCCATGGGTGCACCATACCGACTGATCCATTCCTTGACAAGGATTTCGGCAACAGTGACCGCCTCTTGGTTAGGTAGGGCGTATGCTTCAACCCACTTGCTGAAATAGTCCATTACCACGACGATGTATTTATTTCCACTATTTGTTTCTGGAAATGGACCTGCTACATCGATGGCAACTCTCTCAAAAGGACTTCCCACGTTATACTGTTTCATGGGAGCCTTGCCTCGCCTGTGTGGACCGTTACTGGCTGCGCAGACTACACATTTCCTGCACCAATTTTTTACATCTTCCTTGCAATTCACCCAGTAGAATCGCTCGCGCACCTTCTCCATAGTCTTCTTGATTCCCAAATGCCCTCCCGAAGTACCATCGTGAAGTTCCCTCAAAACTTCTGGCACCCTATTCTTGGGAATCAGTAACTGTGCCTTCCGTCCCGTGCCTTCCTGGTTCTCTATGCTTCGTTTCAGAAGACCATGATCCAGCACTATGGAGTCCCACTGCGCCCAGTATGATTTTACGGATGGTGCACAAGGTGCTATCTCTTCCCAAGTAGGCCTTGTCTCCCTACTTTTCCATTCCAGCACCAATTTCAAGTCTGGGTCGTTCTCCTGGTCTCGCCGCAATTCTTCGCCTTGCCATTTGTCGTCAACAATGGCCGTCCTTGCAGTCATGGCTACTTTCTCCTCCAGACGACTACAGTGCTTACAATTTTCAGGACAGGGTCTTCTAGACAAAGCATCAGCATTTCTATGGCTTGTTCCTGCCCGATGCTGAATTTCAAAATCGTATTCCTGAAGTCGTTCGATCCATCGTGCAACTTGTCCTTCAGGATTCTTGAATCGGAGGAGCCATTTTAAGGCGGCATGGTCCGTCCTCAGGAGGAAGTGTCTACCATATAAGTACTTGTAGAAATGTTCTATCGTCTTTACCACGGCTAACAATTCTCTTCTCGTGACGCAATAATTACGTTCCGGTTTTGACAGGACTTTGCTGAAATAGCCGATCACCTTTTCTTGCCCATCTTGTATCTGGGAAAGTACGCCACCAATACCAACGTTACTAGCGTCTGTGTCCACGACGAACTTGCCTTCCGGGAGAGGGTAACTCAGAATAGGAGCACTTATCAAGTACTGCTTTAGGCGTTCAAAGCTAATTTGGCAATGCTGGTCCCATTCAAACGGGCGACCTTCTTCGGTGAGTTTTGTCAACGGCTTAGCGATGTCTGCAAATCCGGGAACATAGCGCCGATAGTAAGTACACAGGCCTAGGAAACTCCTTATGTGGTGTTTATTTTTGGGTGTTGGCCAGTCTCTCACCACCTGAATCTTCACTGGGTCCACGGCGATTCCATTTCCGTTAACAATGTGGCCCAGATAATTCACTTCCTTCTGGAACAGATGGCACTTCTTAGGGCTAAGCTTTAGCCCAGCTCCGCGAAGCCGCTGGAACACTCCTTCCAGATTCTTCAGGTGGTCGTCGAACGTTTTTCCCACCACAATTATGTCGTCCAGGTACACCATGCACGTTGTCCAGGACAGACCCTTCAGAACCGTCTCCATTAGCCTCTCGAATGTCGCTGGGGCATTACATAACCCGAACGGCATCACCGTGAATTGCCATAGTCCCATACCAATGGAAAACGCTGTTTTTTCTCGGTCTTCGGGCGCTAGCTCCACTTGCCAATATCCACTCTTTAAGTCTAAAGTCGAGAAGATCTTCGAACCGGCCAGAGTGTCCAAAGTGTCATCAATCCGTGGCAGAGGATAGCTGTCCTTCTTGGTGACATGGTTGAGCAACCGGTAGTCTACGCAGAACCTCGTTGATCCGTCCTTCTTCTTCACAAGCACTACTGGTGACGCCCACGGGCTGCTTGAGGGTTCTATTACATTGTCCTTTTCCATATCGCGAATAATGCGTTCCGCTTCTTCACGTTTCGACAAGGGCAACCTTCTTGGAGCTTGACGGATGGGTCTTTCTTCTCCGGTCTCTATCTTGTGTTTGACGACGTCGGTTCTTCCCTTAGGTCCGTTTTCTATTTCAAACACGTCCTGAAAGCGACCGATCAGGTCCCTTGCTTTTGTCTTCTGCTCTGGAGTCAAGTCCTGGACTGACGGCATGACCATTTCCAACAACTTCTTTGAGACCTTCCTCTCTTGCACCTTTACTTCAAGTTGGCGTGAAATGGAGGACACCATGGCGCAGCTTCCCAAGATTGTCCCCTTCTTGATGTTGACGGGGAAACAGTTGACGTTCATCAGGCGGACTGGTACTTCCTTTCTCGCCGTTAGCAGTGCTTTCCCAACGAGAACTCCTCTTCCAATCTTCAGATCGTCAGTATTGGGTTCAACCATAATAACTTGTCCATCTTGGAAAACGCCGTTCAGATTGGCGTCGACGATGACCTCGGTCCTGCTGGGTAGCACAACGTCTTCGGCGAGGATAACTCGAGCGGCCATGTCTCCTCGTTGGTGTAGAATCAATTCCTCGTTATTGACAGCCATGACACCACGCTTCAGATCCAATTGAAACCCGTGGGCACACATGACGTCCATTCCCAGAATCGCCTCGTCCTCTATTTCTGCTATCAGCGCACGGTGTTTGATGGGAGTCGTTCCAATGGTAATAATCACTTCTACTTCACCATGGACAGTTGCTGATGTTCCAGTTGCTGTCCTCAGTCTCCACTTAGTCGGTTCGGCGCGTTTTGATGACTTGATGACGTCGGGCCTCAAGATAGTCTTCGTCGCACCCGTATCCAGCAACATGGTGTGAGGGATGTCGTCAATGGTTGCATCCACGAAGACACTGCTGGTTAATTGTCGCAGGGATATCACTTGCCTGGCTTTCGTCTTTAGGGGCTTTTGAATACGGGTCGACGTTTGCCCCACTGCACCGACCCGACTTAGTTTCCCTGTGGCTTCCTTCTTGGAGGATCCTGCCTGGGCTTGGGACACCGCCTGCGAACATGTCCCTCCTCCTGGCAATTCCAGCATACAGGCCGATTCTTCTGTTTCAAGACCTGCTCCACAATGCGGCGGATATCCTCGACAGTGGCACACTCTTTGGGTCGCTCCTCTGCAGCAGGTCGCAGTTTGACGTTTTCCTCTTCTTGGAAGTCCATAGCAGCTCGCACCTTGACCTGTCCTCTTGAGACTCTCTTCGCTGCCTCGTATTCCAAGGCGTAGGCCAATGCGTTCTTGGATGTCTTTGGGTGAGCCATTCTCAATGCCTGCTGGTTGTCCGGGTCACGAATTCCATCTATGAATGTCTGTACCGTCAAACATTGCAGGAATTCTATAGGAGCTGCAGGATATGCCAACTGGGCTAGACGCGCTACGTCGGCTTCGAATTCCTGAAGACTCTCTCCGGACTTCTGACAACGATTCCTCAGCTGCGCATGGTACACCTCTGTCAGATGCGCCTGACCATAACGCATTTCCAGCCTGTTCACCAGCTTGTTGAAATCTTCTTGTTCCTCTGGCGGCATCGTTTGCAGCACATCGATAGCCTCTCCCCTCAAGGCCACAATTAACGAAGTGGCTTTCTCACTGGCCGTCCATCCATTCGCCTTTGCTGCTGCTTCAAATTGTTTGAAGTAATTTGGCCAAGAAGACTTCCCATCGAACGTCGGTGGTTTTATTTTTAAATTTGAAGTTCCCGCTGGTCCTTCCAAAGTTCGGGCCTCATTATTCTCTAGCACTTCTGCTGGTAACTGATCCCCGAATATTCGCATCCCTGCTATGATTTGTTCTAGATTTTTAATTTTGTTATCCTGCTGGAATATTATTTCTTCCACATTTTCTTGCAGGTTCCTTGTCTCTTCTGATATTTTTACCACTAATTTTTCCTCGAGTCCTTTCGACTGTTCTAGAAATTCATCCTTCAAATTTTCAGACTGTTCTAGAAGTTTCTCGTCTAAATTTCTGGATTGTTCTAGAAGCTTATCGTTTAAATTTCTGGATTGTTCCCGAAGTTCGTCTCTGAAGTTTCCAGATTGTTCTCGAAGTTTCTGGTCTAAATTTCCGGATTGTTCTTGAAACTTCTCGTCTAATTTTCTAGATTGTTCCAATAGTTCATTTTGTAATTCCTTGAAATTTCCAGATTGTTCTAGAAGTTTCTCGTCCAAATTTCTGGATTGTTCCCGAAGTTCATCTCTGAAGTTTCCAGATTGTTCCATTAATTCATTTTGTAATTCCTTGAAATTTCCAGATTGTTCTCGAAGTTTCTGGTCTAAATTTCCAGATTGCTCTAAAAGTTTCTCGTCCAAATTTCTGGATTGTTCCCGAAGTTCATCCTTGAGATTTCCAGATTGTTCTCGAAGTTTCTGGTCTAAATTTCCAGATTGTTCTCGAAGTTTCTGGTCTAAATTTCCAGATTGTTCTCGAAACTTCTCGTCTAAGATTCTCGATATATCGGCGGAACCACACGTAATTTCGAACAAGAATGCTTCTGGATCATCCCCAGCTGTCTGCAGAGCTTCTCGAAGACGCTGTTGAAGTGCAGCTTTCAAACCGGAAGTTTCCAGCTCTCGTTCTTCTAATTCTATTTTTAATTCGGCCACTTTTAAGTCTTTCAACAGCACTTTCTTTGTAGCCATTGTTTTTCCGAACACTGCACTCTCTTTATTAATTTATTTAAATGTAATTTGATTTAGTTGTTTATTTATTTTCACAAACCGCACACCGGACACCACTGTAATGTTTTTAGATTTATTTTGATTTGTTTTTAAATGAAACACTTGATGAAACTAATAACTAATTTATTTACACAACACTTAACACTAATTTATTTATAACGGACTAAGACTAATTTATTTATACAAGCCGAGCAATTACACAGTAAGTAACTCTACGTTGAACTGCCTAAGACTCATCGTCTTCGGGTATTTATACTAGAGGGGCGGCTTCTCCAGCAACCCCCAGCGTATTCTCGAATGCGACGGACTTCTCCCGTAGTCTCCCGTAGCAGAACCTTCGGGAGTCGGCCAGACTTCAAGGCGCTTGTCACGTCGCCCGTCGGCGGAGTGCATGACTCACTCGTCGCAATTCGTTCGTCACACTATTTACAATGAGAATTTAAATAAGGTAGACTCGCATCTAATAGAAGGCGTTAGCGAATTCGTCCGAAATGACGATGAAACTCAAACAAAAGAACACAATCCCGAATGACTCAATCTGGAAGCATTTTATACTCGTTGCAAATAAGTTCAGAGTTTGTGCAATAGATGGTAGCAAAGTCCAGAAACTTGTCAGAAAGTAGTAGCTAAAATAAGAAAGTGAAACAAAAGAGCGCGACTCTTCCGGATTTAATTTGAAGGAAAGGAATGTGAAAATAATTTAGGCAATATTCAACAGATGGCAGCACTAAATACACAGTATAATTTTTTTTAAAATCGTCCTAAAACTTAAAATGTAGCGTGGCCGCGCACGCGTGAATTAAACAAAAGAGCGTGTTTCTTGTGGATTTAATCAGAAACAATAATAATTTGGGGCAATTTCCAATAGATGGCAGCACGAGAAATTAATCGAAAATTAGTAGAAATTAAGAAAAAAAATTGTCCGACTGATTTGACCGAAAATGCAACGAGGCCACGCGCACAAATAACTTGGAGCAATATGAAATAGATAAATAAATTTAGAAAAGGAAAAATGTGGAGAAAATTTGAATACAAAAAAAAAAAAATAATAATACAAAAAAATAAATTTCCAAATTTAGTTTAAAAAATAATAAAACACGATCGGCAAATAGAAGATATAACTTGCGAGGGAAATGGAAAAAGCACATGAAAGTTAGCAAATGAATAGAAAAAAAAAACTTTTAAATCAAGAAATAATGCTAATAACAAGAACACTAATAATAATTTATTATTTGGGAAGAAATAGGAAGATTACAATTACAAAGAAAGAGATAGAAAACAAAACACGATCGCCATATTGAATTTTCAATGGAAAGCAGAAGAACAAACAAAAGACGATCGGCAATTTTAAAATACAGTTGAGAGCGAAAGAAAGCGAAAATTTCCGATGAAAAATAAGCGAAGGATGACAAGTAATTTTTAGTTAAAAAAAAACAAAACGTAAGACACATTTAAGTACGATTATAAAATTTCTGGAGAAAAACAAAAAAAAAATGCGAAGAAAAAAGAAAGATTTATAATTACAAAGAAATAGAAAACAAAAGCCGATCGCCATATTGAATTTCCAATGGAGAACAAAAGAACAAACAAAAGGCGATCGTCAATTTCAAAATACAGTTGAGAGCGAAAGAAAGCGAAAATTTTCGATGAAAAATAAGCGAAAGATGACAAATAATTTTTAATTAAAAAAAATGGAAAAAATAAACGAAAGACAAATTTAGGTACAATTATAAAATTTCTGGAGGAAAACAAAAAAAAATGCCAAGAAAAAAGAAAGATTTTTAATTACAAAGAGATAAAAACAAAAGACAATAGGAAGATTACAATTACAAACAAAGAGATAGAAAACAAAAGACGATCGCCATATTTTCCAATGGAGAACAGAAGAACAAACAAAAGACGATCGGCACATTCAAAATACAGTCGAGAAAGAGGGAAAGCGAAAATTTCCGTTGAAAAAAATATAAGTCGAAAGATGACAAGTAATTTTTAATTAAAAAATAAACGAAAAACAAATTTAGGTACGATTATAAAACTTCTGGAGAAAAACAAAAAAAATGCGAAAAAAAATAAAGATATATATGTAGAAATAAAGAGATAGAAACAAAAGACAAATAGGAAGGTTACAATTACAAAGAAAGAGATAGAAAGCAAAAGACGATCGCCATGTTGAATTCCCAATGGAGGACAGAAGAACAAACAAAAGACGATCGGTAATTTCAAAATACGGTTGAGAGAGAAAGAAAGCGAACATTTCCGATGAAAAATAAGTCGAAAGATGACGAGTCACTTTTAATTAAATAAAAAGAAACATGTTTAATTTAAAAAAAAAATAAATAAACGAGACAATTATAAAATTTCTGGAGAAAAACAAAAAAAATGCGAAGAAAAAAGATAGATTTATAATTTATAATTACACAGAAAGAGATAGAAACAAAAGACAAATTACAAAGAAAGAGATAGTAAACAAAAGACGATCGCCATATTGAATTTCCAATGGAGAACAGAAGAACAAACAAAAGACGATCGGCAATTTCAAAATACGGTTCAGAGAGAGAGAGAGAGAGAGAGAGAGAAAGCGAAATTTTCCGATGAAAAATAAGCGAAACGTCAAGTAATTTTTATTAAAAAAAAAGAAAAATAAACGAAAGACAAATTTAGAAACAAAAAAAAATGTAAAGAAAAAAGAAAACAAAACTAAATCGGTAAATTAAACTACTAATGTTAATGAAGGAACAAAGACGGGTCTATATGTTTTAAAATTTAAAAAAACTATTTAATGAAAATAGTATGAAACAAAAAGAAAACATTTTATTAACAAAAGAGACAATTATGTGTATTTGACATCGAATTAATCAGAAAATTCTAATTAAATATAGTATGCATATTTAATTTTTCTTAAAAAAAATGTAGTTGGTAATGTTACGGTAACGCTACCGGTAAGGTAACGTTAGAAACAAATTACTGGTGATTCAACAAGACTGATAAAAAGTAATTGTAGTAATGGTGGCAACACTGTTTGAATATTCCAGACGCAAACCCTCACTCATTGTTGATCACAGTGTATAAGTGAAAGAGATGGAAATAAACATTCCATCTATTCCTCTATTCTTTTATTATTTTTTTATTGCTTAGTGTAGTAATAGGTGGTGTTCCATTTCGCTCTGCTGATATTAAGAACAAAATAGTGATAAAGCTCAATTGAAGACAAAATGAGAATCGTCCTTTATTCACCACCATTAACGACGATATTTCACTGTAACACCAACATTTTTTATGACTTCGATTGTACACTTATTGGCAAGAAAATATTTTTTGTTTGTAAGAAAGGAAGGATAAACATGTATGTATGTATAACGACAGTATAAATTAATGAATATATTTTATTTGACACATAAAATTCAGAAATATATATTTAAAATTATTTGCATATATCTGTTGTAATATACATACAAACTTAAAAGTATGAAACACACGAAAAATCTTACTTAAATGGGGCGCCTGCGAAGGCGCCCGTTCTATTTCATCTTGAGATCACAAAATACATACTTAATTAATAATAAACAAAAACAGAAAGAACCGTGTCCGCGCAAGTGAGAACGAGACGACGCGAGAAATGTTCCTGGGGAAAAAAAAATTGGGTCGTCTGTGCCTTTCAGGTCGTTTCATATTGATGAAATCGAAGGTGTTCAGAATTTAATGCCCTAGGTATGAGATCGGTTCTCTGATTTTGTTTTCCCCGGAACATTTACCACGTCGGCCCACCAAAACAAAGCTGCCCACATACTGGGGGGGGGGGGGGGTATCTGTATATACATATACATGAAGGGGGTATTAGAGGCAATTTTTTATTACACTAAGACATATCGAAAACAACTGTCATTGTTATATTAAAAGATTTACGGTTCAAATATCACAGACTGAATTTTTGAAGCTAAAAAAAAAAACACAAAATTTTGGATAATTTTTTTTTGCGAATAAAAATATTGCCTCTATACTAAACTGGATTTACGTAATTATAAAAACCGTCATAAAAGGCACCCCAGTAATGAAAACTATTTAATACAAATATATTTTATTTTATTTTATTTTGGAATCGAGGAAGATATAAATATATTTTTTAAACAAAGGGTTCAACAAAAAAATTCGAATTAATAATTGTAACGCCTGCTGCTAACCTTACGACAGGTACACTCATCGCCAACTTAAGCGGGACGCTGCGTTTTAAGTTGGTCGATAAAATAGTTTTCCCTTGGTGCACTTTTACTTCTTCATTATCAAATAGTATCCAGTCGTCTCACTGGAGATAAAACAATTCATTAAAAAACGTTGTGCGAGTGGAAATACTCTTTAAAATAATCAATTCAAATGTTTTTATCACATTTCCCTAACAACGAAAAAGTATAAAAATATCTACGGTTAATTATAAAATTAAATTAAAAAAAAATATTTCATGCAGTTGTGTTTGAATAACTTAACTGAATTAAAAGAGCTCTGAAGGTACTATCGACGTATGTACGTTATGGCATGTACACATTAAAAAAAAACAAAAAAAAGACGCACGCACACGAGCTGACATTCGAAATCGCGCCGCAAAAATACGACGCCTAATTACACCTCGATTCGTAATTGCATTCTTTTTTTTTCTCCTTAAAAAATACCGATCGCGTGCGACCAGCGCACGCGACGAACGATAAAAAATCCGAAATGATTGTTTCGTAAATTCCTGAGAAGATTTTTCGTTTCCTGATTCGAGAATACTGTTTTTGGTCATTTTTTTTTGGTGCCTAGAGTTACAATTACGCTGCCGATTTTTTTTCCCTAAACAAAACAGCATCGAATATATCGTATATATGATTAATGGAATGAGAAATCGTTGTGTTCATCAGGAAAAGAAAAATGTGAGGGAAGGGGGGTACTGCGGCGACATCTATTGTTTATTTAAAGCAACGAAGCAATGCCATAAAATTTTTCGGTTCCGACACTGAATTCTTACAAAATTTAACTTCGTTTACAATCATGTGACATCTAGCAATATCCTGATTTAATTGTTTAAGTTGACGTTAGGTTCTAACGTCCATTGTTAGATGGCTCTGTAACATTATCCGTTGTTAGTTGGCTTCAAGAGCTTTAATTTATTAATTTTTTTCCTGTTATTTCTTCATTTAAAATTTAACTTCATTTACAATCACGTGACATCTACCAACATCCTGTTTAATAGTTTAAGTTGACGTCGGGTGTGTTGTTCTATCGTCCATTGTTAGATGGCTCTAACAAAATTTGTTAGTTGGCTGCAAAAGCGTTAATTTATTAATTTTTTCTGTTGTTTAATTAATTTCATTTTAAAATATAACTTCATTTACAATTACGTGACATCCTGTTTAATTGTTTAAGTTGACGTTAGGTGTGTTGTTCTAACGTCCATCGCTAGATGGCTCTGTAACAAAATTTGATTTTATCCGTTGTTAGTTGGTTGCAAGAGCGTTAATTTATTAATTTCTTTTTGTGTTTAATAAATTTCATTTTAAAATTTAACTTCATTAACAATTATGTGACATCCAGCAATATCCTGCTTTAATTGTTGACGTTGTTGTATCATCCGTTGTTAGATGGCTCTGTAACAGAATTTGGTTTAATTTTATTATCCGTTGTTAGTTGGCTGCAAAAGCGTTAATTTATTAGTTTTTAATTTTTGTTCATTTGTTTCCTTTGTTTTGTCACTTTTCCTTCCAAAGAGTTTTTCTTTTAAATTTATTAATCTATTGAATCGTGCTGCAAAATCGATTGTCTTTTGTTTTTATTTGTTGATTGGCCTTTAAATTTTATTGTTTCGTACTTTTTAAAATACTTTTATTTTCTGATGTTTAATTAATTTCATTTAAAAGTTTAACTTCATTTACAATCACGTGACATCCAGCAACATCCTGATTTAATTGCTTAAGTTCACGTTAGATGTGTTGTCCTATTGTCCATCGCTAGATGGCTCTGTAGCAAAATTTGATTTGATTTTATTATCCGTTAGTTAGTGCGAAGAAAAAAGAAAGATTTTTAATTACAAAGAAGAGATAGAAACAAAAGACAAACAAGAAGATTACAATTATAAAGAAAGAGATAAAAAACAAAAAACAAATGACGATCGCCATATTGGATTTCTAATGCAGAACAGAACAAACAAAAGACGATCGGCAATTTCAAAATACGGTTGCGAGAGAAAGAAAGCGAAAATTTCCGATGAAAAATAAGCGAAAGATGTCAAGTAATTTTTAATTAAAAAAAGACAAAAAAAGTAAGCGAAAGACAAATTTAGATATAATTATAAAATTTCTGGGGAAAACAAAAAAAATGCGAAGAAAAAAGATAAGATTTATAATTACAAAGAAAGAGACAGAAACAAAAGACAAATAGGAAGGTTACAATTACAAAGAAAGAGATAGAAACAAAAGATTTACAATTACAAAGAAAGAGACGGAAACAAAAGACGATCGCCATATTGAATTTCCAATGGAGAACAGTAGAACAAACAAAAGACGATTAGCAATTTCAAAATACAGTTGTGAGAGAAAGAAAGGAACAATTTCCGATGAAAAATAAGCGAAAGATGATAATTTTGCATTAAAAAAACAAAAACAAAAATGAAAGACAAATTTAGGTACGATTATAAAATTTTTGGAGAAAAACAAAAAGAATGCGAAGAAAAAAGAAATATTTATAATTACAAAGAAAGAGATAGAAACAAAGGCAAATTACAAAGAAAGAGATAGAAAACAAAGGACGATCGCCATATTGAATTTCCAATGGAGAACAGAAGAACAAACAAAAGACGATCGGCAATTTCAAAATTCAGTTGAAAGAGGAAGAAAGCGAAAGTTTCCGATGAAAAATAAACGAAAGTAATTTTTAATTAAAAAACTAAAAAAATAAATAAACGAAAGACAAATTTTGGTACGATTATAAAATTTCTGGAGAAAAACAAAAAAAAATGCAAAGAAAAAAGAAAGATTTATAATTACAAAGAAAGAGATAGAAAACAAAAGACGATCGTCATCTTGAACTTCCAATGGAGAACAGACGAATAAACAAAAGGCGATCGGCAATTTCAAAATACAGTTGAGAGAAAAAGGAAAATGAAAAATAAGCGAAAGATGACAAGTCATTTTTAATTAAAAAAAAACAAAAAAAAACATGTTTAATTAAAAAAAAACAAAAAAATAAACGAAAGGAGAAAAATAAAAAAAAAGAAGAAAAAATATACGATTTTTAATAACAAAGAAAGAGATAGGAATAAAAGACAAATAGAAAGATTACAATTACACAGAAAGAGACAAAAACAAAAGACGATCGCAATATTGAATTTCCAAAGCAGAACAGAAGAACAAACAAAAGACGATGTGACATCCAGCAACATCCTGATTTAATTGTTTAAGTTGACGTTAGGTGTGTTGTTCTGTCGTCCACCGTTAGATGGCACTGTAACAAAATTTGACTTGACTTCATTATCAGTTGTTAGTTGACTGCAAAAGTGTTAATTTATTAATTTTCTTTCTGTTGTTTAATTAATTTCATTTCGATATTTGAATTTAATAGCGCCGGATCTAACCACCAAGATCTGTTTTTTGTCATTATAATTCTTTCGCTCATCGATAGATGACTCCATAATGCCCATTTAATTTTTTAGTGATAAAAAAACATCTACAACTCAAAAGACAAAAAGAAATTGAGTTAAAATAAAAAAATATCAACAATGTTTTACTTTAAAGAGTGTCTTTTTAAATCAGGCGTCGAAGTTGGCTATGAAAATTTAATTGTGAACCATCCCCACCAAGACAGTTGTCAATTTGACATTTGAAGTTGCCATTCCCAACCTTGCTTTCGAGGTTTCGAACTCAACGATAGGTGGCTCTGTAACGCCAACTTACATTTTTTTTACTTGAAATTTTATTTCTTAATGTATTTTTAGAAAAAGTAAAATATGCGTTATTAGATGGCCGTAAAACGCATTAATTTATTTAAAAATATTATTAATTATGATCGTTTATTTTCATATCAAAACTTAGCTTTATCAACAGATGTCATCAAAAAGCGTAATTTTGCTGTTGTAATTCTTTCAACCATCGATAGATGGCGCTATAACACTCATTTGGCCTTTTATAACTTAGAATTTGAGATTTAAAAAAAATTAAAGATATATATCTACATAAAAAAAGTTCTGGAAATTGAGTTCAAATCAACTCAAAATATGTCACTAGACACTAATAAAAACAAAATCAAATTAAAAAAATGTAGCATTCATATTGCAACTTTCATTACTAGATGGCGCGTTAAGTTATCAACTTTGTTTTAATTGTTTACGTTGTCGTTCGGTGTCTTGTTTCATCGTCCATTGCCAGATGGCTCTGTAAGAAAATTTTATTTGAATTTATTTTGTTGTCCGTTGTAAGTTGGCTGTAGAAGCGTTCATTTATTTTTTTTGTGTTTAATTAATTTCATTTTAAAATTTGAATTTAATAGCGCCGGATGCAACCAACCACCAAGAACTGTTTTTGTCATTATAATTCTTTCGCCCGTCGATAGATGACTCTGTAACTAATAAAAAACATCTAAAACACAAAAGACAGTTCTCGAAATCGATTTAAAATAATGTTTTGTATTAAAGAATGCTTTTTTTAAATCAGGCGTCGAAGTTGGCCTTGAAAATTTAATTGTGAACCATCCTCGTCGAGACAGTTGTCAATCTGACATTTGAACTTGCCATTCCTAACCTCGCTTTCGAAGTTTCGAACTCAACGGTACGATAAGACGACACAAGAATGAGATCTGTTGTAACGAACGAAAAAAGACAATAAGAAAATAAGATTACAACAAATAATCGAAATTGTGGCATATTCACAGCAAGCACCTTCTCATGGCCAACTTCGATGCCAAATTTAAAAGAACACCCGATATTTCTATTATGTGTGTTGTTAGGTGTTGCTAGCAAAACGTTAGGTCATTTAAAAACGTTATTAAATTTTTGATTATCTGATGTTTATTTATATTCATTTAAAAATTTCATTTTATTCTCATTAGATTGACGTCAGAAACCATTTTTGTCGTCTTAACTCTTTCATTCATCGATAGATGGCTCTGTAACGAACGCCAACTTACATTTCTTTTAACTCGGAACTTTATTTCTTAGTACATATTTAGAAAAAGTAAAATAAGGAAAATATTTTAAATACAAAAAAAAAGAAATAGTTGCCACAGTGCATTGTTAGATGGCCGCAAAACGCATTAATTTTTTTTCAAATATTAATTCTGATCGTTTATTTTCATATCAAAGTTAACTTTATTATCAACAGATGTCATCAATGTTGTTGTGATTCTCTCAACCATCGATAGATGGCGCTACAACACTTGCTTGGCCTTTATAAGTTCGAATTTGGATTTTTAACGTTAAAAAAAATTTAAAGACATATATCTACATAAAAAAAAGTTCTGGAAATTGAGTTCAAACCAACTCAAAATACGTCACTAGACATTAATAAAAACAAAATCAAATAAAAAAAAATATAGCATTCATATTGCAACTTTCATCACTAGATGGCGCGTTAAGTTATCAACTTTGTTTTAATTGTTTAAGTTGTCGTTCGGTGTCTTGTTTCATCGTCCATTGCCAGATGGCTCTGTGAGAAAATTTTATTTGATTTTATTTTATTGTCCGTTTGTAAGTTGGCTGCAGAAGCGTTCATTTATTTTTTTTGTGTTTAATTAATTTCATTTTAAAATTTGAATTTAATAGCGCCACATGCAACCAACCACCATTTGTCATTATAATTCTTTCGGCCATCGATAGATGACTCTGTAAGGCCTTCCATCAGATGTCGATAGATGACTCTGTAAGGCCTTCCATCAGATGTCGATAGATGGCTCCATAACGCACAATTAATTTTTTACTCACAAAAAACATCTAAAACACAAAAGACAGTTCTCGAAATTGAGTTAAAATCAAAAGTATCAATAATGTTTTGTGTTAAAGAGTAATGTTTTAAATCAGGCGTCGAAGTTGGCCATAAAAATTTAATTGTGAACCATCAACTGTCAATTTGACATTTGAACTTGCCATTCCTAACCTCGCGTTCGAAGTTTCGAACCATTTTTGTCATTTTAACTCTTTCATCCATCGACAGATGACTCTGTAACGAACGCCAACTTACATTCTTTTAACTTGGAATTTTCTTTCTTAGTACATATTTAGAAAAAGTAAAATAAAGAAAATATTTTAAACACAAAAAAAAATAGTTGCCACAGTACGTTGTTAGATGGCCGCAAAATTCATTAATTTTTTTAAAAACATTATTAATTTTCACATATCAAAGTTAACTTTATTATCAACAGATGTCACCAATGTTGTTGTGATTCTTTCAACCATCGATAGATGGCGCTACAACATTCACTTGGCCTTTAAAAGTTCGAATTTGGATTTTTAACGTTTAAAAAATTTTTTAGACATATTTACATAAAAAAAGGTTATGTAAATTGAGTTCAAATCAACTCAAAAAATATCACGTTTTAACACTAGACATTAATAAATAAAAACAAAATCAAATCATTCATATTGCAACTTTCATCACTAGATGGCGCGTTAAGTTATCAACTTCCTTGTAGGTTTTTTATGCAAATATTTCTCGCGTCTCTTCCAAGGTGAAATGAGAAAACTTCAGTGTCTTAAGTCATCAGTGAAACTTTGATTTGATGAGTCCGTATAGGTACGGGATTTTTTTTTTAATTACGGAACGATTCCCAAAACTAATTGTAATTTTAGGCATTCGCTTTTTTTTTGTACAAAATTTAGACTTTAGACCGCAATGCAATTACGAAACTCCCTCTAAAGCTATGAAACGTTTATATATAAACACACGCGCACATTTTGAAAACATTCCCATTCACGCCATTTATTAGAAATTTATCATAGACGGTTATATATTTAATATATAATATATATATGAATATATATTTATTTATATATTATATAGCAGTGCTAGTTTGCAACTAGCGTTTGTACTTCATCGATAAAAATATTATCCTCTTAACAATTTTCAAATATAAATTAAAAACAATTACAACAAGAACAATTTTGAGGGGCGCAAGGCCGTTCGTCGCCTTCCTGACATCTAGAGGAGGTTCAACTGTTTAAATAAGGCTGTCAAAAAAAAAAAAAATCTGAAAAATGACAATTAGATCTAGGTACTGTTAAGCGTCAGTGTCCTATCTGAGAGTTCTTAATCTGTGATCCGATGTAAGAACGTAACAGTTTCGATCGGAACCGTTAGATGGCGTACTATTGTTTACGTTTAATACAGAGAGATCGAAATTGATTGTCCTTGATTTCCACAAGTTTGATACCGTTATTCACATCCAATACATGTAAGTATTGATATCAAGCTCACGGAAAGTAGTGTAAAGGATCAGGACAATCAAATCGATTTCCCTGTACTTTTTTTTTAATACAAAATACTTTTGATTTATTTGGGAATTAGAAACTAAAGAAACGAAACCTACAATTTACCTGTCACTGTCAGGTTGCTCTTCAACATAACCTAGTATTGTTTTGACAGTAATGACATTTGATGATGACAGGCACGTATTGCCAATCCTTATTCATTTTTCATTTTTTAATCAAAAGTATACACTATGTCTTGAAGCAGTAATATTTATAGAAATCTAATTCAAGCGACAACACTGGCAACAGTGTATTTATACGTTAATAGCCGTACTTTAAACAGGTGGATACATCATCTGATGTCAGAAAAACGTCGAACGTTTCCCAAACTTAACAGTACAATAAACACTCGGGGCCAAATATACAAAAGCAAGTATGTAATAATTACAAATGGAAAACGAAATATAGAAACCCACCATCGTCCTCTCTCTCTCTTCAATAGTGCGTGATTGCCGTGACTATTAAAATCCTCTCATAGTACGATAAGATTCTACTCGTCGCTTTTTAAACGCACACAAAACAACCGTACACGTTTACGTAAGCAGAAGCATTCTGGAAAACAATCGTTCTCATTCGGGTGCCGTCTTAATTATCATCGTCTTTCGATCGGCCGAATCTACGTCCTCACTGGAAGAACTGGAACCACCGTTATCGTTGTTGGAGACCGCTTCGGATTTCTCGATAACCGAAGTCTGATTCTCGCAGGTCGACGTCGTCACCACCACCACACCGCCGCCGCTGCTTTTATCCACCGGAGACGACGGCGTCTTATCCTCGACTTCCACCACCGTACTATGCATGTCCTCGACGAAGCCGTTCCTCAACGGGTCCTCCAATCTCTTAATCTGCCTCTCCAATTCCTCAATGCGTCCAGAAAGTTCGGTTATTTTATTGTCCTTATTTCTATTTTCCTGCACGACGATCTCATGCTCCTTACTCATGTTCCTCACGATCAACAGGATTCTCTGCCTCAAAGCGTCATCTATATCCTTCGTTGCTTCCTCCACCTTGTGCAAGTCTGATTTCTCGATGATCTCAGATCCGCTATCTTCGGTGTCCGTTGATAATTCGATCTCCGAGTTGTACCTCGGTAAATTCCCCGTACTCTGCACCACCGAAACAGTTGAATCTATGACAGCGTGAGAGTCCGGGGATTTCTGTACCGCACTCTGGTTTTGCTCCGAATATTTCTCGTGCCGAATAACCGACGTGCTGTTGCTGCAGTTGAGCGTGGAAGTTACGACTTCTTTATTATCCTCCGGTTCCTGTTTCATATGCATGTATCTGTGTTTCTTAGGGGGCGCCAGGGCTACGTTAGGTTGGAAAGTGCCTTCGAATCTTTCGGTTTGCGATAGGGGAATCACCTTTTCTGGATGCTGGAGTATGGGTGGGTCCGAGTAGCGCATGGCATGTCTGATTTTCGAATCCTTGAGCACGTGCCCGAACGGCTTGAAGGCCGACATCTGTCGGCTGGGGTTCAGGCACTGCTCGTGGATGTACTGGATGTACATGGGATCGATGGTGGCGTAAATGTGGTGGAGTTGTTGCTGCATGTTTAGATTGTAGGTTAGCGAGTTGTATTCGTCCAGTTTGTTGCGCTTCTGAGGGATGTCGGGGAGTTCTATTTTCAAAATGTCGGAGCCATGGTGGTGGACCTAAAAAAAAAAAAAAGGATTTCGTCAGATTTTTATAACAGGAAGATGAAATTATTACTTACACCACGAAAGAACTTGTAATTGTGAAAAAAAAGAAAACGACGCAATAACTCGACGCCAAATTGAATGTAACATAACCTAATTTCTGTTTTGCATGGACGCAGTAATCTTCAAAGCAATTTCAAAATAATTATTTATTTATTTTAATCACTAGGGATTCTTTTAAAGGGATTTATCAGCCCAGGTGTAATGACTTAAAATGAACACCCTATATAAAACAAATATATTCCGCAGTTTCCTTATTTATTGCATTACTGTAAAATATTCAACAACGCCATCTGTTGAGACTTGCCGGCGACATTCTTATCATTTGTTTCTAAGAGGGTGACTCACTGCTAACTGATGGGCTACCTTCGAGAACCATTATTTCTGGACGATCATAAAAAGATGTTGTAAAACATTCAACAGCGCCATCTGTTGAAATATGTCGAAAGTTTTTCGTTTGGTTTAATTTTTGAGTCTACTTTGTTGCGTCTTTTGTTTTATTTATTTTTTTTTTAATATTATTGTTGCACATTTTTAAAAATGTTCTTCATTTGTTTCCTTTGTTTTGTCATCTTTCCTGGCAAACAGTTTTTTTTAAATTTATTAATCTTTAGAATCGTGCTGTAAAATCGATTGCCTTTTGTTTCTATTTGTTTATTATTGGCTTTTAAATTTTATTGTTTCGTATTTTTTAAAATTCTTTTATTTTATTTTCTTTGCTTTCTCTTCGTTCTTTTTATTAAAAAAAATCTAACTCTAGTAAGTTGTGTTGTAAAATCGATTGCCTTTTGTTTTTTTTTTATTATTTTTCACTTGATTATTTATTTTTCAATTTTTATTGTTGTTTTCTCTGTTTTATCACAATTGTTTTCAAACTGCCTTTTTCTAAATTTATTATTAAATCACTTGAATATTTTCGTTTTTTTTTAATTTCGTATATTTTAAATTTTTTTGAAAACGTATTCCTGAATCTAGTAACAAAATTTAGGGATTTTTTTTGTTGAGAAGGGATTTTTTTGGGGATTTCTGTTTTTTACACGTTGGCAACACAGTATTTGTAGCATTTGCGAATGTGAAGAAGAATTATGAAATATTAATTGTACTGAAGCCTGGCAACGGTGCATTAACATTTTTTATTGTTTTTTTAATATTATGATTTCGTATTAAAAAAATCTTTTATTTCATTTTCTTTGTTTTCTCGCCGTTCCTTTTATTAAAAAATATATCAATGTATTAAATTGTCCGATGTTTATTATTGGCTTTTAAATTTTATTGTTTCGTACTTTTTTTAAATTCTTTTATTTTATTTTTTTTTTGCTTTCTCGTCGTTCTTTTTATAAAAAAAATACTAACTCTAGTAAGTTGTGTTGTAAAATCGATTGTCTTTTGTTTTTATTACTATCTTTTATTCGATTATTTATTTTTGAATTTATTTTTATTGTTTTCTCTGTTTTTTCACAATTGTTTTCGAATTGCCTTTTTTAAAATTTATTATTAAATCACTGAATATTTTCGTTTGTTTTCTTTTTAATTTCGTGTATTTTAAATTTTTTGAAAACGTATTCCTGAATCTAGTAACAAAATTTAGGGATTTCTTTGTTGAGAAGGGATTTTTTTAGGGATTTCTGTTTTTTACACGTTGGCAACACAATACTTGCAGCATTTGCGAATGCGAAGAAGAATTATGAAATATTAATTGTACTGAAGCCTGGCAACGGTGCATTAATATGTCTTTTGTTTTTATTGTTTTTTTTTTAAATATTATGATTTCGTATTAAAGAAATCTTTTATTTCATTTTCTTTGTTTACTCATCGTTCTTTCTATTAAAAAAAATATATTAATCTATTAAACTGTCATGTAAAACGATTGACTTTTGTTTTTATTATTATTTTTTTAATTTGATTATATATTTTTGATTTCTTGTTTTGTCATTCTTTTCAAATTGTCTTCTTCTTAAATTTATCATTAATGTACTGAATTGTGCTGTAAAATCGTTTTTTTTGTTTTTGTTTTTTTTTTAACTTTATGTATTTTAAATTGTTTTGTTTTTAATTTAATCCCGAATCTAGTAACGACATTTTAGGGATTTTCTATGTCGAAAAGGAATTTTTGTTTTTTTACACGTTGGTACCATCGATTACAAATTACGTTTGCGAACAGTGTTGCCAACTTAGGGGATTTCCCCCTAAATTTAAGTGTCAAAGGGTGAATTTAGGAGATAACGTTCTTTAGAGGCTTTTTCAGGGTTTTTTTTAACACTAACACTAACACTAACACTAACATCTCGCATTATTATGTTAAATTGAAATTAAAATAAGACGCAAATACTTTGAGTGCAGTCAGTGCAAGTGAAACGAAAACGCCTGCATATTTAGAACTAATTTTTTAGTTACATTAAAGTAATCGAAAGCAAAAATGTTTTAAAAAAGAAATAAAAGTTTACACCTTCAGATTTGTAAATAAAAACAAATTTTAGATTATGTCTTTCATTTGGGGGATTTTTAAACCTTAGATGGGAGAAATCGTTGTCAATGGGTTGGCAACACTGTTTGCGAATATGAAGAGTTATGATTTATTTACTGTATGTACTGGAGCTGAGGAAGAGCTCTTCAAATACCGAGGCAAGTTAATTGAAAAAAATCATCCATTTTTTAGGGGTTCGTTTATTTTATTGATGACCTGCCAAGTATTTAAGCCGAAACGTTTGTACTTAACCTCAAAAGCGGCGTGTATTGTCTTCTACGGTAAAAGAACAGTTCAGAGTTGTCTTGGGCCTAAACCTCAAAACAAAGATCGCCAACGCCATCTGTCGGAATTTTCCTGAACTAAAGAAATTTTAGCGCTGCTTGAAGTGTCTTCGTCAGTCGGCGACTGGTGAAAGTGTGTAAGTTCTAATTTAAAAATATTTGCCTCAAAATTATTCGTTCGTAATAGAAATCAAAGATCGCCAACGCCATCTGTAGAGGCTTTTTTGAACTACAAATTTAAATTCGCTTGTTAGTCCACGACTGCCAAAAGTGATTTCACCGTTAAAATGTGGACGTCAGCTTAATTATTTCTTTAATGGACAGTAAAGAATCAAAGATGGCCAACGCCATCTGTCCAGGCTTTCTTGAATTACGAAATTTAAGCAACGCATTTAAATTTGCCTGTTAGCCTGTCACGCTCCCAAAAGTCTATACACGACAGAGTTCGGTATGAAAAGTAAATAAACCAACGTTCTCTTGAACGGCAAATTTTAAGCGACACATTTGAATTTGCCTATCGGTCATCAACCCTCAAAAGTGTAGAATGCAGATTTCAGCATGAAAGTATGAATTATTTTTTAGAAGTAAAAAAAAAAGAGATTTGTTTCGCGCAGATTGGCGACGCTGTGTCACTAAAGTGAACAAAGGCGATCGGTCTCGATTTACATGATCGCGACTGCACAATTCCTGAACGTACCCCTGCCCTTGAATGTAAAAATTTTCGTTGGCAGTAATTTAAAAATAATGTGCGCGATAAAGACAAAGCATAATGCATGGCATAGTTTCTTGATGTGGAGGCGCACTACTATATTACGTCCATAATTATAATTAATTATAGTAGCGCCATCTATTACTAAATTATAAAAAAAACTATTACGAACCGGAATAGACATCTATTATGAATCAGAAGAGACATTTATTACAAAAAGTTTATAGTTTTTCTGGCAACACTGCACTGGTTCGTGATTCCTTGAAAACATACGAACTGCTGGCCCGTGCATAATTTATCTTAAGTGGGCAGTAATATAAAGTAGGACGCGTTTTATTCTTTATTCCCTCTCAAACGTTTTTGTTTTACTGTTCTCGGTTTTATTGTTTCGGATTTGAAAGCGAGTTTTGAACCGCGCGAATACGCATCGACGGCCGAAAGGCAGGGCGGGCGAGAGGGGGTGAAACTTTCGAAATAAAAACTCGACGAATAAAATTTCCATCGTGGCTCAAGTGGGCAAATCGATAGAAAATTTTATGTCGTAGGGCGGTTGAAGTACTCGGGGTACTAGATTATATCAACTATTAAAAAAAAAAAAAAAACGCTATCGATTACCATATAGATAACATCGTCGAGTGCAATTAAAGTGACTAATATACGCATGCAAATGCAATATGCATGATAAGTTATCATAAAGATAACTGCAATTCTGCAAATGCTTTATCCGCTTTAGGCAGTTGTACTTGATGATGAATTCTTCGAAACAGTTCTCTTTCTACATATTTAATGAAAGGTGGCCATGGAATTGAAAAACACACATGGCGCGTTCTAACTTCACTCTTCTTTTCTTAGAGGAAGAAAATAAATTGATAGCTTCATTAGATCAACTGAGTAGGCCATGATTTTTGCTGCAAAATTGATTTGCGTTCAAAAGTTGTGACCGCACGCCTATGTTTACTTTTGTTACTTCTTACAAATGTCTTACAATGTCACCAATCCGCTCGAAACAAATTTTCTAATAAAAGTAACGTGCCTTTTTTAAAATTTGTCCTCGTAGTTGGCCGTGAATTGTTAGTTGTGAATCAGCCTGACGTATGAGGTATGAGTCTTACGTAGAATTCAAGCCCGTCTTAACGAAAATGGCGGTGAAATTTTAATTTGGCGCTCGAAACTCGTGGTTCGAGAAAACCTCGTCGGATGGCGATGGCGATCTTTGATTTCTTGCTTTACATTAAAAATAATTAAATTGTTTAAAAGTTCATATTTTAATGCTGAAATCATTTGATGAACTTCTGGCAGTCGTGGACGAACGGAAAAATTTAAATGTGGCGGTTAAAATCCGTGGTTCAAAAAAACCTCGACAGATGGCGTTGGTGATTCTTCATTTATTTATTTTTTTTAACTCTCCTTAAAAATTGTTCGTTCACTATTTAGTCACTCGTTGATAAAAGAGGAAATTTAAACGTTACGCTAAAAACGCGTGGTTCAAGAAAACCACGACAGATATCGTTGGACATCTTTGATTCTTTTACTTCCCATTAAAAACAGTAGAAGGTCATTAATTAAATTTTCATAGTAAAATCATTAGGTAGTCGAAAAGAATGATGACGAAACAAAAAAAAAAAACAAACAACAAAAATTCAAAAATAAACAAATTTAAAAAATAACAATAAAAACAAAAGACAGTCGATTTTACAACACAATTTAATATATGTAGAGAAGAAGGATGAGAGAGCAAATGAAACGAAATTTTTAAAGAATGCAGTAAATAATAAAGTTTAAAATAAATAACGAAAACAATCGATTTTGCAGCAGAATTCAGTAGATTCAATTAAAAAAAAAAAGAAAACTGGGAGGAAAGGTGACAAAACAAAGAAAATAAATAAATATAATTTTAAAAAATTAAATAACAAAATTTAAAAAATGATAGGAACAAAAGACAATCGATTTTACAACGCAACTCAGCAAACTAACAAATTTGAACGCGATTTAACCTTGGAAAAATTAAATTTGATAGTTATACACAATTTTGTTATTGGCTGCGAATTCAATTGGATGATTCAATATGAGCAGATAGCGAATAGACAAATCGGAAGAAGAGAGAAGGCTTTATGAAACTATTATTATTATTATTATTACTATCGTAGTGTTTTGATTAGTACATACATGTACCTTGCTTTTGATTGGTCAAAGCGGGAAAGCTGGATAACCAATTAGAAGCAAGGGATCTTTTTTTTTTTAATTGCTCATAAAAAACACCGAAAAGCGTTCAGTTACAATAAAATATTCCCATTAAAAACAGTAGAAGGTCATTAATTAAATTTTCATAGTAAAATAATTAGGTAGTCGCGGACTAATACGAAAATTTAATGGGGCGCTTAAAAAAGAATTTATGGTTCAAGAAAATCTCGATGGATGGCGCTGGCCATCTCTGTTTCTTTCTACTTCTCATTAAAAATTAATGAAATTGAATCCCATACTTTCATACTGAAATCTGCATTCTATACTTTTAAGAGTTGCTGACCCATTTGTCAGATTCAAATGTGTCGCTTAAAATTTGTAGTTAAAGAGAACCTCGATAGATGGCGTTGGATATCTTTGATTTTTTTTACTTCTCATTAAAAACAACTTCATACTTTCATGCCGAACTCAGCTGCGCATACACTTTTGGGAGTCGCTGGCTGATAGGTAAATTTAAAAGTGTCGCTTAAATTTTGTAGTTCAAGGAAACCTCGGTAGGTAGCGTTGGCGACCTTTGTTTTTCATTAAAACATAATTAAATGAAACCCTATGTTTTTATGCCGAAATCTACGCTATACAGTTTTGGGAGTCTGTCAGACTAACAGGCAAATTTAAAAGCGTTGCTTAAAATTTGTAGTTCAAGAAAACCCCGACAGGTGGCGTTGCCCATTTTTTTACTTTTTACTTCCCATTAAAAATAATTAAAGATCTATATAATCATATTTTTATGGTGAAATCATTTGTTAGTCGCGGACTAACAGGAAAATGGGGCGCTTAAAAAGAACGCCGTCATTGACATGGACGTGTCCTCTTGATTTTGACAGCTTATGTAGGCAACCCAAATAACAATTACGTTTGTCACTTGACGGAGGTTTAATTTAATTTAATTTGTTCTTTATTGTTGTTAGTATAATAATGAGGATTCGATTATCAAACTGTCAAAATAAAGTCTTTTCCATGTTACAACAAAGCTACGTATGTGCTGCACCTACATTATAAATTATTTGTTCATTTCATTGTCTAACTCGGATAACTCAAACAGCCCTTAGTTTAGTGTTTCATTTGCAAGCTACTCGAATCAATGATCTACCGTGTTTTCAACAATTCCCGAGGTCCACGTGACCAAATTAATTATGGACCATCCTTAGAAAATTTGTTTCGCGCAGATTGGCGACGCTGTGTCACTAAAAGTCTTGCTAAAGTGAACATTACATACTTCGTAATCACTACGAAATATTTACAAAGCAATTGTGTGTGTGTTTAAAAAAATTCGTCATCAAGAAGGCTCTGAACTTGCTTTTATTTTATGACGGCACGTCGTAGCTTAGCACGCGTGTTGCAACCTTGAATATAACTGCGAGCTGTCATCTGTCAAAGGTTTCGTTTCGAGATATTTGTACGAAAATTAACGTTTTATTTCATTAATTGCGTTTTATTATCCATTTTGTAGAAAATCGAGATTAAATGGACACAAAAAGTTAGGTTATGTTTACAATAACCGTCTGGTTACGACGTGACTTTCCAAAATTTACATTTGACATAAGCCTACTTGATAACGACTTCTTTTGAACGCACTTTACATAAAGCCTGTTTATTTTAATCACGACTTTAATCATCATAAGATGGGAATAAGGGGCCAAAGTGTTCCAAAATGATTTTTTCATCTAGTTACCAGACTCCAGTGACTTTTCATATAAAATTTAAAAAATGCCGCTTTCCAACAATAGGGATACTTGTTACGTTACATAACCTCAAAATACACTTCAGAAGTAGTTAGGAAATGAGGATAATTCGATGGATGAAAGGATATAAAGTCAACTCATCACCTAACCTCTCTTTTGAGTTTCTCACGTTTCCGTTTAAGTCGAAAAAAGACGATTTCATTCTAACCCTGACAGAACTAGCTGGTTGAAAAAGAGTAGAGCGGCACAAAAAATTTCCAAAGTAATTTTGAAACTCGTAAGGAAATTAGTTCCAACAAAACCTTCCGTTCTGTCTTCTCGCCCTTTCTTCTTCTCCTCCTCGGGTTTCGATTGCTTCGACGCGGGACGCGGAGAGACGCAGACGCATCCACGACGTAAAATATGACGGAATAAAACCTCACAATGCCCTGAATAGGGCTCCCTTTCATTACGGCTCCTCTCATTGAGTCGTCTTGAATGCGACCGCGCTCTCTCCCCCGGATTTCACATCCTCTTTCGCAGGGCCTTCGGAGATGGAATGTCGCAGTAGGCTTTGTACCAGAGCAATCACGTGCTAACGCGGAGATGCTCTAAGAAGACTTGCCCCCCATGTGCACGACGTCGTTTTATTAGAATTAAAACGGGGACGAACGCAGAAGCAGAACCGGCTTCAGAGTATAACTTAATAATCCGACTTGCCTAGCCTACTAGCCTATCATTGAAGGCAACGCTGCCTACGATCTATCAATTGGAAGAATCAATCTATGTGAAAATTACTGATTTGCGTAGAATGTTACTAATTTTTTAAGACCTTTGCGTAGGTATGGATTGAAAAGATGACCTAAAGTGAACCCGAGTGACCCTACTTGAATTCAATTCATTTTTATTATACGATGGCTACAAAGATGAGGCATTTTCTAAGGGATACGCGTTTGAATGAAGAATGGAATGAAAGGCTTCAGACTTAAAGATTGTTTGAAACAATCAATTTTATTCAGTTTGAGGTTATCTGTCATAGATGATGAAATCAAGGTTGCCAGATTTTCCTTGTACAGGTCACTTTTTAGCATCTGCTGATCGATCTGCTGTTTCCTTCTTGCGGTTCTTGTCATGTCATGTCATTTCGACGTACATTTTCTTAACTCAGATCTAACGATCGGCATATAAATAAAAAATGGACTTTAGACAATGTTGCTATCATAAGCGTTTACGAAAATTGGAGCGGTACATGAATCGAGGTAGAAAAGTGAGATAGAACGATTGCATTTAATGCAAGTAAGAGTGAGAAAATAGACTAACCGATATGTACCGCTCCAATATTCGTAAACGCCTCATGTTACGATCATCATCATTACGATCACTGTTGCCAATTGCTGAGGACCTGTTATCCTCCAAAAAAAAAAAAAAAAACCTAAAATAGATTTGTACACTCCCTAAAAATCCCGACGCACAATTATATTTAAACGATGTACATTTTGGAACGAATTTTATTTAAGAAAACGGCATGGCCATCAGACATAAATAAATAACCATAGAATTAGAATAAATAATAAAAAGCTAAAATTATAAGAAAACGAATTAAATTTAGGGAGAAATTGCTAGGGAATTTTGAGTCTCAGAGTTGGTGACATTTGAGTGTCAAATTTGAACTCTACTACGGGCACGTCATTTGTACAATGTACACGTCACACTTTTGACGTTTAATGCATACACTAAATGTCACTAGTAATTCTGTCATTCAATACAAATTTTATTTATTTGTTTTGACAGAATATAACCTCAATAAAAAGCTTGATTTACCAAATTTGTCTAAATATACTCGACATGCCCGGAATAGCATATGCAGTGTTACCAACGTGTAAAAGCAGAAAACTGTTACCAAAAAGTCACTTTCATAAAATAACTAAAATTTGTTACTAGATTCAGGAATAGATTTAAAAAAAAATAAATTATTAAAAGCACGTGAAGTTAAAGAAAACAAACAATTCGAAAAGAATGGTGACGAAACAGAAAAAAAACAAACAACAAAAATTCAAAAATAAACAAATTTAAAAAATAACAATAAAAACAAAAGACAGTCGATTTTACAACACAATTTAAAATATGTAGAGAAGAAGGATGAGAGAGCAAATGAAACGAAATTTTTAAAGAATGCAGTAAATAATAAAGTTTAAAATAAATAACGAAAACAATCGATTTTGCAGCAGAATTCGGTAGATTCAATTTAAAAAAAAAAAGAAAACTGGGAGGAAAAAGAAAATAAATAAATATAATTTTAAAAAAATAAATAACAAAATTTAAAAAATGATAGGAACAAAAGACAATCGATTTTACAACGCAACTCAGCAAACTAACAAATTTGAACGCGATTTAACCTTGGAAAAATTAAATTTGATAGTTATGCACAATTTTGTTATTGGCTGCGAATTCAATTGGATGATTCAATATGAGCAGATAGCGAATAGACAAATCGGAAGAAGGGAGAAGGCTTTATGAAACTATTATTATTATTATTATTATTACTATCGTAGTGTTTTGATTAGTACATACATGTACCTTGCTTTTGATTGGTCAAAGCGGGAAAGCTGGATAACCAATTAGAAGCAAGGGATCTTTTTTTTTTAAATTGCTCATAAACACCGAAAAGCGTTCAGTTACAATAAAATATTGCTTTTTCATTTTCAGTATGCGAAAAATTTCTGCCCTTACTCTTTGAGCATTAGGGAAACGTCCCACAGTTTCATTTCCCGAATTAATTTCATTTCTCGTTTTGAAAATACTATTGCGATTTTGTACCGACTTGTTCCGGATACTTTCTAAACTTATTTCCTCAATTTATTGCTTCGACGAAAATTTGTGTCACCTTCGTACTGGAGAACGTCACAGTTCGATGTTAATTTGCAAGGAAGGTCGATGAGAAATAAGAAAAAGAACACGGGTTCCATCGTACTTCCTTGAGGAACGCTTCAAACTTCTTCTTCTGATTAGTTGCCTGATACTCGAGTTGATACGCAAACTAGTCAAAGACTAGCATTTCAGATTTCTTATTAATTTCTTGTGGTTCATTCTTCATCCTTCTTAAAAGAATTATACCGTTTTGTTACATAAACTGATTTTTCAAAAACTAAAGTACACTTCTGTGCAATAAAATTAAGCACACTGAAATATTAAAGTTTAACGTGGACGTAAACAATAAATATAAATTTCTCAGCATAAAGTTCGAGGCTTGTCTTACAAGTTGGCAGAAATATTATTTTTGAAATGTATAAACCATAAAATAATTACTGTGCTTGATTCTAAGGCACAGAAGTGTACATAGACTTTTTGCCATTTCCTCCATACTCTGGGGGGCATCGCTTCTCCTCGTGGTTTCTTTTTGGTGAAACAATTGTCAGTCACCCTGTATATACTGACTTATCTATATAGCACTTTGAGAAAAATTAATTTTGTTGAAATAAAGTTTACAAGCAAGGTGCTTTTGAATAATTATTTTTGCTATGTTTTAATCCCGAAGTAATTCATTTTTAATTATAAACGGGCAGTGGCGGTCCTGTGGAGAGTACCAGGGTCCAAACTGACCAATTAAGGTGCCAAATCTGGTACCGAAGTACCAAAAAGCATCAGCTTCCGTACAGATCAATTTACGACATATACACTGCAGGCCAAAAGTGGCCGATCGCACTTTGTATTGCATATTTTAAATTGTGGATGTGAATTTATTGACCAGTGATTTTTTTTGGGAGGAATACGAGGGTCAAGCTGAATTTATTAAGAATAAGAAACGCGGTTAATTTTTCTAGGATTTTATTTTAAATATGCTCGAAGTAATTCCCTTCAGCAATGATACACTTGACCATTCTTTCCACCAACCAATCACCTTTCAGAATACTTTCAAAATAAGCGTGAACTGCGGCATCAATCTCTTCTTCTGACGAAAACCTTCTACCTCGCAAATTCCTCTTAAGCCCAAAAAATAGCCAAAAGTGGCACATTGTTAAATCAGGTGAATACGGCGGATGTTCTATTACTTCTATATTTTTTTCAGCCAAAAACTGGAGAGTTAAAGCTACCATATGGGACGATGCAGCATAATTCCCTTGTCTGGAACTCTACTGAACACTTCAGGCAAACATTTTTCAGTGTACCATTTAGCTGTACTGTCTTTTGTCCATTATTTCTGAAATTTAAAGTTTCATAGCAAATTCTTACACGCTCTGCTTTTTGGAAGTCAGAAAGATGATGCGACACAAAACGACTAATAACTTTTTTTAAATGCAGGTGATCGTGTATGATAGTTCTTAAGAGGAAATAATATAATTCAAAATGAGTTCCCCGGCCAGCAACATGTCCATCCAAATTCCGCCGGAAGTCAACATCAAAACCGGCACCACGAAACACCAGAGCTTCTGGCAGAACGCCCAGGAATACTTTTCGGAATACACGAACGCCACGACCCTCAACGGATTTCGGTATTTGGGCGAGCAGAGCAGGCCAAAGTTTGAGAAGTACGCGCGCTGATGTTTTAGGCCCGTCCTGACCTTTTTGGCTTTCAGGATTCTGTGGTTGATCACCATCAACGTGTCGTTGGGCATGTGCAGTTTTTTGATTTTGGAGACTTAGAGGAAATGGGAAAGCACTCCTATGATAGTTACTTTCGCTCACAGCCCGATGCCCGTTTGGAAGGTTCCCTTTCCGGCAGTTACCATTTGCCCTGAGACGAAATGGCGACAGAGTATTTACAACTTCACGAAGTACTACGACCTGTATGAAAACGACAGGGAGAAGCTATCCGACTCGGAGTAAGCAAACACCCTTAACCAGGAATAGTTAATCTTGGATCTATTTTGTAGATTAAAGTCCTTAGGGGACGCCTCTTTATTATGTCAGCTAAAGATCGAAGGGAATCTTACTACAGACGAAGAAGTTTTCCAGTTTATGGAAGAGGTTCGTATCTTTTCTTTAAAGAATGCAACCAATGCGATCAAACCAGTTTTACATTTCAATTGCACATAGTGCTGATGATGATCGCTTTCATTTCAAAATACCCGCGCTAGGATTGAATGTTCAAGTTCCAATATATTTTGTTGTACGTGTGTAATTCTATTGTGATTGTGCAAGACGGCCCCTTTCAAAACGGAAGTAATACTATCCTGTGATTCCTATGCTCTTGGACGTCAATGTGAACCCCAGTTTTCAACCGTGATGACCGAGGAAGGTATATGTTACTCCTTCAACATCCTACGTTGGGATGACATCTACAAGTCCGAAGTGTAAGTAACAGTTTACACAGGTGACACACACTATACCTGTCAGTTATTCAGTGGCCGAACTCGAGGGGGCCCAAATCCTCTTTGCTTGTATTTTCTTTACAGTTACTGTGTGCGTGATAAACTTTAGATACTCCTCGAATTTGTTACAAAATTAACAGCGTAAAGGTAAGTTATATTTTTTATTTTATTTTTTAATTGTGTAAGTATTGAACGAGAAGGAATTTTTCGGTTGGTCTTGAAAAGTCGTCTTAGGCCCGAGAATCATCCGACCTAAGAATCCCGATTAAGTATCATAATCCGGACCATGACGACTTCGTAATATAAATATTTAGATAAAAATGTGTGGTTTTCATGCCGTCAGGGGCGGAAGAGCCAGAAATTGGAAATTGCGCCACCGTATTTATTATCTGCACTAAGTCTCCTATCTTCTATACACGACTCGTTTTCTAGGTATCACGTGATGAACTTTCAAAATCACCGTAACAACGTTACTGGTTGGTCGATTGAAAAGGGCTACGCAAAATCCGCTGGCAAAAATGCGTACCCCAGGCGAACGATGTCCGCGGGGGATGAAGGCGGTTTAAGAATTATACTGATGGCATTTGATGAGGACTTAGATTATTTATGTAGAAGACCTATTCTAGGATTTAAGGTGAGTCTTCTCCGGTATCTAAACCTACACTTAATCTAGGTCTTCGCAAAAAGATGTCAGGCAAGGGTCAAAAGATGGCGCGCATTAAATCTTGACATTTCGATTAAGTCTAAATATCACTTCAGCTTCATTTTTGGTATTCTTTTTATTTACTGAAGAAGCAATTACGACATCTTTGAAAACTTTGCTTAACTTAACCTTTGCCAAAAGATGCCGAGGCAAAAGTACATTTTGCTGTCAGAAGATGGCGCGTATTAAAACTCCACATTTTGATCATTTCTAAACATCCTCTTCATTGGCTTGCAGGTGATCGTGTATGATAGTTCTAACAGCTGAGGATCCAATCTTGAGTTGATGCTCTATTACTGCATAAGTAATTATTGTCCTCTTCTACTAATTTTTTAACAGCAACAATGTTTTTGTCGGTCACAGCCGTAGGGGTACGCCCTGCTCCTTTTTGATGCTGAACAGAATTCCTTTCGCGTTCAAATTCCTTATACCAACGGTAAATTGTAGCTAAGGAAGGTGCTTGTTCACTAATAGCCGAATCTAAACTCTTCTTGCACTCATAAGCGCTTAAATCTTTTTTAAAATCATAATAAATCATGATTCGAAACTGCTCTCTGACTAATTCCATTTTTTTACTTGTAATATCGCTTGAAAAAGTTAGTAACTTGGGTAACTTCAACAACTAAACTTCCAATGACACTGTATGTTTGGTTTTTCACGGCCTACTAGATTCTCTTATTCTCAATAAATTCAACTTTACCCTCGTATAACTTCGAATTTAAAATATGTGGAGTATTGAAGACGTCAAGACCAACAGTGACGTTCGTTTCTGAAAGGTTCAGTTATGTGGTTCGATTTGGTAGGCGTACCTACACTTGGCTTGGGTGTTTTGAAATGCATCGCTGGTGCAACTCGACGAGCACGTTTCTCCTCTCCTACGTTGTTATCGCGACTACGGACGATGCAGTAAACAATGGCCTTTTAAAAACGACTACGTGAATTGCATTCGACGACGTCAGGTGAATGTGTCCAGGCTTTCGTCGTTCGGACAAAGGAAAGTCCTTCCCTCCTCTCGGAAAACACTCTACGCGCACTGTTTACAAAAGTCACATTATTAACGGTCAAACAAACTCGAAGAAATGACAAAAGCGAGGAGCAGAGGGAAAAAAACAAGCCGAAAATGCATTTTACACCCCTGTATAAATAATTTAGGCCGTGCACCCTTGTAATGCGGGGATTTTAGGGGTTATATATACATGGAAGATTAAATCGACGTTTACCGGCCTGATTCGGAGGGCTTAATTTAGCATTCACCCCGAGTCCCCGGCCAAGTGTTCTAACGCACACTGCTTATTATGTCCAAACAAAGATTCCTTCGCCATTGAATATTTTCGCGCGGACCTTTTCACGTGCGCGCGGGGAAAAATAATGCCCGGCCGCGTTTTAAATAAAGTCTTTGTCGTAATATAAAGGTAAGATTATGCCAACCCTCGGCGATATTATTTCTGTGCGTCGAATGGAAGGTGCGTTATTAAAGGAGATCTTTGTTTAGAGTTGAAGAATGCGGCGGCCGCAACAACTGCCCCGTGTGTTTATTGCTTCGCAGCACGGGATGACAAAGGCTTCTTCTATTCAAGTGCTTCCGAAAGTAATTGATCGTTTATATTCAACCCTTGGGTGCATAATCGATGTACAGATGATTTATTGCTTTTGCATACAAAAATCTTTATTTATTACGCACTGCACGTGTAAGCTTCGAAAGACGAAGCAAATTTATAAGGAGATTCTTAGTTCCATTTTGAGGAAATTGATTATACCTGAAAAATGATGGAAACAAAAAGTTTTCCCATCTTTGCGCATGTTCACCTATATTCCTTACTTGATCCGTACCCTAAACAGGCAAGTAAACAAAGATAACTCAAAAAAAAATTTTGTATTGATTTGATTTTACAATGGTTTTCACATTGGAAGAAAAATCTTTTATGGTTGAATCCTACTTTCGAAAAACCAAAAAAATCAATGGCGAATGGACCTATTCTCTTCCCTGATTGTATTTCAGGAAAAAATTCCAGAAACTGTATTTCTGTACCACAAATTTGTTAATCAACTTCAGTATTCTGTAGGACTATTCAGAGAAACTGGCAGTGTGGCTAGAAAACAGGTATCAGGTAGGCCAAAAGTAAGAACTGATGAATAAATTGTGACTGATGCTTCTCGCACTTCCATCCGTCACCTGTCACAACAAGTTGATCTTTCTGTCGAAACTCGCAGAACTATCTAAGAAAGGACTTGCAAATGATCCCGAATCGTTTGATTGCCGTGCATGAATCGCTTCCAGTAGATTCTGAACCAAGACAATGACGATTTGTTAGACAAAACTTTCTTTTCCGATGAGGCCTAGCTCCATTCAGCAGGATACATTAATTCCCAAAATATGAGGATCTGGAGTACAGAAAACCGTCGTATTTTCATTGAAGCCCCTCTCCATCCAAAACAAATTGGTGTTTGGATAGGTTTAAGTCGGAGAAGATTGACAGGTCCAGTATTTTTTAATGACACACTAACAGAACTTAGACATCGAGAAGAGACTTTGCATCCATTTATAAACGAAAGACGATTGAAACAATGACGGAAATTAGAAAAAAATAGACAAGATTGATGTTAGGTGACACAGACAAATGAAAGGCATTCTTAACTGACAGAATTGAAAAAACAAAAGACTATTGACTATTAAAAAAATGAATAGCCAACGAAAATGAAAGAAGAAATTAGAACGAGAGGGACAATGGAGAGAAAATAAATTACGAAAGGCAAGTAGCAAATAATAAAATGACAAAAAACGAAATTAAAAGAAATAAATGAAAAGAATGAGTTGATATCATAACCTCTATAGGTAGACAATCGTTAAACAAACGATATTCTAAAATGACAAAAGTTAAATGCGATCCGTAGCTACAAAATTGAAAAGAAAACAAAAAACTGTCGACTATTAAAAGACAAAATAATGATGTCAGAATCATAACCTCAATAATAATCGACAAGTGAAAACAAAACTCGACTTGGAAGAGCAGAAAGAAAAACAATGGAAAAATAAAAAAACAAGAAAAAAAATTAAACAAACTACTGACGAAGTTAAAACGAAAGACGATTGAGAAAACGACGCGACGGAAATGAAAAAAAAGGACGAGATTGGAGTTATGTGAGACAGACAAATTAGCGGTATTGTAACACAATAAAATTGAAAAAACAAAAGACAGTTGATTATTAAAAAATGAATAACCAACGAAAATGAATGGTGGGATCTGTTACAAACTCCGTCACCGGATCCCCATTCCGATTCGGATCTTAAAGGCCAACCTTCCCTCATAAGTCCCAATGACGGGAATACACATTAAACAATTGCAGGGTTTGGTGCAAAAACCGGCCAGCTCCATTTTTCTTTGAAAATCACTTTTTAGTTGGATTTCATTCTACTTCTCGCGCCCCATCGTTTGGAATTGAAAACGAACAGCTCCACACTAACAGCACTTAGACATTTCTAACACGAAATATTTGAAACCAAATTTTCTAGTTTATATTGAGTTTCCTTACTTTGAAAAACAGTTTTTTTGTTGCTACTGAAAAATTTAAAAAAATGGAACTGACCGGTTTTTGCACCAAACCCTTCAATTAAACCTACACAACTGCCGGGCGGTTACAGCAACCTTATGCAGACACCTTGGTAGTGAGCCGGACATTGTTTTAATTCAAGAACCCTAGGCAATCAAGTCAAGGGTTTCTGGTCTGAGCAATCTGCGAGGTACAATCTTCGTAGACCAAAACGCAAAAGAATCCTAGCACATGCATTTATGTACCAGGGCAATTTTCAAGTCCTCCTAGTACCACACTGGAGCGGCCGAGACATTACGGTTGTTCAAATAAATTGTGACATGAAGAGAGAAAATGAAATCTTCCTGGTGTCAACTTACCTCCCAGGAGATTCAATTGATCCCGCTCCCGCTGTGGAGATGATGGAGGTCATAAAATACTGTGAGAGGAACAAAAAGCATCTTATAATTGGATGCGACTCAAATACACACCATACTGTATGGGGCAGCGCCAATATCAACCCACTACTGGAACACCTTTCCGGTACAACCATGGAGATACTTAATAGGGATAGCGAACCTACTTTTGTAAGTTCCCGATGCCAGACAGTAATTGATATTACTTTGGGTTCCCCGGTATTTCCAACTACATAGAAAACTGGAAAGTCTCACATGAAATTACCATGTCAGACCACAGAATGATTAGCTTCAAGATTAAAAGTTGCGAAGCTACTCCCAGAGAGTACAGAAATCCGAGATCTATCGACAGAGCACTCTATCTGAAGTGCCTGGAGACTAGACTCCGGATTCCTCCTGCGCACTAACAGCACTTGGATATCGTGAAGAGATTTTGCATCCATTTATTAATCAAGTGCATGATGACGAGTTGCAATTTGGATATTTCCAGCAGGATGGTGCAACGGCCCATGTGTTGGAGATACTTTAAATTTCCTTCAAGAGTTTTTTGGAGATCGGAGAATTAGCAGAAATATGGCAAATAATGGCCTCCGCGATCTTGCGATCTAACTCCTTTGGATTTGTTTGGCCCTACTTGAAAAATTCCATTTTTAAAACGCCCGTTAATGGTTTACAGGAACTCACCCAAAGAATCATTGAAAAGTGTGATGAAATAAACAATTCTCCCCAATCTCAAATGAATCAAATGAATCTCAAATCCAACCCAGACATAATCATATTATCAGCTGATAAAGGGAACTCCACCGTTGTTATGGACCGGACAAACTATAATCAAAAAATACTAACGATATTACAAGACGCTTCCTATCAAGTTCGGAACCGCAATTCCACTTCCCAAATACAATGTCCAGTGACATCATTGATTAAATCATCATCAATTCCCCCGGAAGTTCAAAAACAATTAGTCCCACACGATTCCAAAATTCCCAGGTTTTACGGTCTCCCCAAAATCCACAAACCAGAGGTTCCCCTCACATCCACTTATTTCCTCCTTCAAAATCAATTTTATAAACAAGTGTCGGGAGCAGCCATGGGTTTCCTCCTTTCACCCGTAGTAGCCAACATCTTCATGGAGGCCTTTGAGCAACAGGTTTTGAACTACTTCAGCCTCAAGCCAAAATGTTGGTTCCGTTATGTTGACGACATCTTTGTAATTTGGCCACGTGTTAGTGAATCGTTGAACACGTTCTTCGAATTTCTCAATCCCCAACATCGTAACATCAAATTCACTTTAGAAGTTGAAACCAACGGACAACTCCCCTTCTTAGATGTGCTAGTAATACACTTCCCTGACGGCAAAATTCCGTATATCGCAAACCGACCGCTATCTGAACGCCAACTCACATCACCATCCAGTCGAAAAACTCTCTATCATAAATTCTCTAACTCACAGAACCATTTCACTTTCGGACCCCCCTTCCCTATAGCCCGAATTAGATCATCTAACCAAAGTACTTCTGAACAACGTTATTTTCATTGTTTTATTTTGTTTGGTTTCAAATACGTAATAAATCGTAATTATTGGTCAGGATTTTCTGTTGACGTTATGTCAAGGTTAAATGTCAATTTGGCGTTTACTGATCAAGTAAGGAACATACGCGAACATGCGAAAAAATGAGAGGAACACACTAGATGGGAAAACCGACTGACCGTAAAAAAAGAGTGCCCCAGTAATTGTTACTCTGCTCCACTTGGTCCTTTACCTCGAAGTGCTGCAGTAAGTTCACTATCTGAAGAAACAATCGAATTTGACGACAAAAATACCAAAGACCAAACGTTCAAGCCAAATTATCCTGAGCCTCACCTTAGAACTCAAGCTGATCTAAACGATTTAGGAAGATATTTGGAGTTGTCAAAAGAAAAAGCAGAACTGTCAAGCTTACGTTTGACTCAGTGGAATTTGCCGGGCAAGGATTCCGGAGTTTCATTTTTCAGAAAAAGAATTTTCTTCATTTTTTGCTATTGTTGAGTATTTGTGCTGACGCAGTGACACTAACGGACTTTTCGAAGCGATTGGCTTGGAACATATACCTGGCGAATGGCGATTCTTTATCGATAGCTCAATTAAAAGCTTAAAAGCGATTCTATTGCACAATGGCAACGTATTGGCGTCAATTCCAAATACACATTCAATTCAAATTTGACGACGAAAGTAAAGACCAAACGTTCAAGCCAAATTATCTTGAGCCTCACCTTAGAACTCAAGCTGATCTAAACGATTTAGGAAGAGATTTGGGGTTGTCAAAAAAAACTTGGAACTTGTTGGGCAAAGATTCCAGACTTTCATTTTTCAGAAAAAGAATTTTCTTCGTTTTTTCCTTTTGATGAGTATTTGTGCTGCTGCAGTGATACTAACGGACTTTTCGAAGCGATTGGCGACTCTTCATTGATAGCTCAATTAAAAGCTTAAAAGCGGTTCTATTGCACAAAGGCAACGTATTGGCGTCAATTCCAAATACACATTCAATTCAAATTTGACGACGAAAGTAAAGACCAAACGTTCGAGCCAAATTATCCTGAGCCTCACCTTAGAACTCAAGCTGATCTAAACGATTTAGCAAGAGATTTGGGGTTGTCAAAAGAAAAAGCAGAATTGTCAAGCTCACGTTTGACTCAGTGGAATTTGTTGGGCAAGGATTCCGGAGTTTAATTTTTCAGAAGAAGACATCGAGAAATTTTTTTTGCTACTGATGACTATTTGTGCTACTGGGACTTTTGTGGCGACTTTAAAATGTTGAATTTCTTTCCTGGATTGCAGGGAGGCTTCATGCTTCCTCTGTTTTTGGGATAGCCGTGCGGACAAGGAACATTACACCAAATGCAATATGGCCTTCTAGAAATGAGCTGATACCGGGCTAACAAAGCGTACTTCTTCGTGTCCAACGAAAACGTTTTGTTGCCTCCTCTACAAATGAAATTAGGCCTTGCCAAACAGCTTTAAATAAAGAATTTCCTGCATTCCGTCATATCCTACGTAGTTCGTTTCCAAAGCTTTCAATCACAGGTCTTCAAATTAGGGAAATGCTTAATTCAGAAATGTTTGAATCCAAAATGAAAACGCGTTTCGCAAAGTAGCAAACAGATTTCTTAGTAACCACAAAAGAACAATCTACGGAGAACTTGTTAATTGAAAAGTATAAAGGAATGGGATGTCTTTGAAAGTATATTTTCTCCATTCGCACTTAAATTTCTTTCGAGAAAATTTAGGTGTCAATGAAGAACGAACATCATGAGAGGTTTCACCAGGACATTCAGAAATTCAAAAAACGTTACGACGGAAAATGGACAATGTCACTGACAGACTTACGTGTGGAGCTTAATTCGTACAAGTAAGTGATGGCGTTCACAAGCGCAAGTGATCAAGTATACATTTTTAATTATAATAAGATTTTTTTTAAGTATATTTGAGTTTTTTAAAATTTTTATTGGTCTTACTCTTGTTTAAATTTTCCTATATGCCGAACAACGTCGCTTTAGTAGAATTTTGTAAAATTTCTTTTTACAGCACTCAGCATTCCTGTCGTGAAATGGGTGAGAGACTGGTCATTTGAGAATAGACTTCTTTGTCATTATAAACATAAATACTTCATAAAATTTACATAAACCAAATAAATGTTAAAAATTGTTGTGCAGTATTATTGGGAAATTTTCGTAGTAGTTTGATACTGAACACTGATTCGATTTCAAACCAGTTTTCGCCGCCGATAACACTGTTTGTTTTTCCGTGTTTCAATTTGCTGTGCACTTCAAATTGCATATACATATATGTGGTTCTTTATTCCTATGTTTTTTTTTGTCTGCATAAGTTACTTATCTTATCGGTTGGAAAACCTTGATATTCGTTAAATAATTTTGTATTTCAAAACCTTAAGAATTCAATGAATTCACATAATCGAGTTAAAAAGTTTTCATTTCGTTATTAAAAGATTTTTATTTTTTAGTTGCAGGTTCAATAAAGATTTCTCAAGACTTAAATCAGAGAAAAATGGAGGAAAGTGACATTGTGGTCACTTATTGGCTACAAGTGATTTGTCATTTATTTAGTTATTTGACAGCCTGTCAGTTTGACTTAACCTCAAATACTGCCAGCGGTGTTTTCACTTTATCTCTTCTGTCTTCATTCATTTCCGAAATTACTTTAAAAAACTGAAAATCTTTAATATTTTGTTTATTTAATTTCATATAATTCTATAATTTTATATTAAATCCGATGATCAATAAAACAATCAGAAGAAATAGGTTAGGATTGACAGTTTCGCAGATATGACTGTCAAGTGTTTTTTTTTTGTTTCTTATGGACTCTATTTTAGATATCCATACCACGTGATACAAAAATAAAATCTGATCACGACATGTCACACTTACGCTTTTGTTTTGAAAAAAAAAAATCAAATTACTAAGAAATATTTTCATAGATCTAGTAGGCGAATGCTAACAAATATTAAAAACTAATATTATTATTAAATTAACAAATCTTATTAAATTATGGGGCGTGTTTACATGAGAAATGCCATTTCCCGAAAATATTTATTGGTGATTTAATACCTCGCGATCGTTTAAATTTATAATTAGGGTGGGCTATGGATTTTGAATTAGATTGGCAACATTAACAGTTGACAGCTTCATTTGAGTTTGAATTGTCAAAGTGGCGCTTCAAAATGCTTAATTAACGAACACTTTGAACATCTGCTATGATGGTCAACTAAAAGTGCTTCGTTTCCTTTAAATTAAAACTATTGAACGTGAGAACCCTAAACGTCAAAATATTTACATAACCTCTAATTTACACAGCGAGTCGATTGGCAAGGTGCGCAATTGTATTAAAAAAAAACACCCGCCTACTTTAAATATAAATTTAAATGGTCGCGTGGTATTTAGTTTTAAAACAAAAGGATAAGTGTGTCATATTAGATTTTATTTTTGCATCACGTGCTGTGAATAACTAAGATGGTTCATAAAAAAAAACAATTGACAGTCGTATTTGCGAAACTGTCAAATTCAAATTCATATTCTAAATTTAAATTTTGTAAATCAGATCTCGACGTTGTAGTGAAACAATTCTAGGATTAATTTGGAACGGTAATTAATTTTTTTGAAATTTTTGCATCTAAAGTATGATTAAAGTTAGCGCTAAAGCCATTGGCTTTTTCCTTTTTGTTTTGTTCAATCATTGCTTTACTTTTAAATTTGTTCGAGAACGTTAAGAACCGATCGTCTTTTGTTTCTTTTAGTTTTGTTACATTGTTATTGCATTTTTAAATTTCATTTTAATGAAGTTTCTGCCAGAAGTCGTGCTTCCCCCATATTATACGGAGCGATCAATATAAAAATGAATTGGGGCAGACGTTGGAATTTAATTGCAAGTCTGACGTATGTAAACCATGAAAATGGAATAAGATCAATAAAGTATTATTATTTTTTCGTTGAGTTACATTTATTTATTTTTTGTTTTCGCTTTCTTTTTAATTTGTTTCCTTCGTTACGTTTTTCATTTGTTTCAATTTTTAATTTTCGTGTTTCTTTTTTATTTCAACGTTTTTGTTTCAATTCTTCTTTATTTCAACGTTTTCCACCTTAATTTTCACATTTGTTACATCCCGCTTTTATTTTGCTTTTTGCGTCGCTTTTCTTTTAAGTTTTGCTTTTTTTTAAACTTTTCACGCCGGAAGTGCATGAGTTTTTCATTTTCTTTTAATTTTCCTTCACGTTCGTTAGTTCTTTCTTGTTTTGTTATCTTCTGCAATTTGGTAAGTTATTCGCCAAGTTTCGTTCATTCTTTTTCATTTTGCTTTTATTTTATCTATTTATTTAATGATAGTATTTTTAAAAAATTTGATCGCAGGATGTCACGACTTGTTTTGGAGGTAGGTCATAAATGCAAGCATAGCAAAAACTAGTACGCTCGTCTGATATATTTTCCTGTAATTACTACATTTTTAAAGGTTTCCAATGTTTTATGGAATATTTGACATTTGCACAAAACCAATGACAGTAACTTGTTTAGTTCGACTACCTACTATGTTTTATAAAACAAAATCTACATAAACAAATATTATGTCGCACAGATATAATTTATTCAACATGTAATACCACGAGCAAAATAAAATCGATTTTTAATTACACCAATAAGGGGACCTTGAACCTCAAAGAGCAGTTTACAACACGAAGTTTAGTTCTGATATTGAATAAACAATTACTATTGAATGTTGTATTTTAATAACAGAACGAAATTATGCTTGACAAATATTTTATTATTCGATCAGATTTCCCATCTTAATTTACAGTCCACCACAACAATAATGTTACTGGTGTTGTCGATTTCAACCTGATGAACTGGAAGGGTGCGTTGCCCTACCTGGTAAGCAGGGGTGAGCACTCTCTCTATAGCCAGCGGGGTGCTTTTTGACCTGTAGTCAGTCTGAATTGAAGTAGTTTTCTAATAACATGTTTTTTGAGGACCCTACCAAAGCCGCCTGTGACCGTTTATTAGCTTGGAAAACTCGACATTCTTTCGGGGGATGAAATTTATAATGTTACTGCCTCAATCTATTGTTTTATTAAAAAATAAATAAATAAACCTATTTTTCACGCCCAATAACCAAAAGTTTGTTAAAATTCCACTGATGGTGATTCTTCACTTCACGTTTCAGCTTTCCTTAGTATCTTCTTGTCGTACTTCGTTGATGCTTTTTGTTTTTTTTTTAATTTCTTTTCTCTTAGTTTTTTTTATTATAAAATTAATCTTTCGTTATTTATTATTTATTTCGTTATCTCGTTTTTTTTTGTTTTCTGTTTTTTTAATACTTCACTGGTGGTGAATCGCTAATTTTCTTCTGTTTTTGTTTACCTTAATCGTCATATCTCCACGTTTCGGTTTTCTTTTGTTTTTCTTGTTGTTTGCCGTTTGACGCTTTTTGTTTCGCTGCCTGCGTTGTTAATTTGAGATGCTTTTGTTTTTTTTTTGTTACCGAATCGGAAGTATTTTTTCGTGATTCATTTCCACTGATACAGTTTTCTTTTGTTTCCCGTTAGCTTTCTGATTTTTTTTTAAATATCTCATCTCACATCGATCTTCTCTTGTTTTTGTTCCACTTGAGTCTTCATACTTCGTTATTTACTGCAGTTTTCTTTTGTTTCCTGTTTTTTTAATACTCCACTGGTGGTGAATCGCTAATCTTCTTCTCCTTTTGTTTACCTTAATCTTCATATCTCCACGTTTCGGTTTTCTTTTGTTTTTCTTGTTGTTTGTCATTGACGCTTTTTGTTTCGTTGTCCATCTCGCGTTGTTTATTTGAGATGCTTTTTTTTTTTTTTTTTGTTACCGAATTGTAATTATTTTTTCGTGATTCATTTGCACTGATGCAATTTTCTTTTGTTTCCCGTTAGCTTTCTGATTTTTATTTTAATATCTCACATCGATCTTCTCTTGTTTTTGTTCCACTTGAGTCTTCATACTTCCATGTTTCAGTTCTCTTTTTTTAATCTTTTTTCTCTCAAACATTTGTCTTAATTTCTTTTGTTTTCTTTTCTACCTGGTGTTGTAATATTTAATTTTTTTACGGAATTAATTTTAATTAATTTGCGTTCCTCCAGTCTTCTTTTCTTCTCTTTTCCGTGACCTTCTTCGCTTTCTTTTGCATTTTCTATGTTGATCTTCATTTGTTTTTGTTCACCTCAATTTTCATACTCCTGTGTTTCAATTTTCTTTTGTTTTATTGTCGTCTTTTCGACTGACATATTACATGATTAATTTGAATAAGTCGTTTGTCGTTCATTTTGCTCTTGCAGTCTTCTACTGTTTTGACCTCTTGGCTTTTAACACTCCACTGGTAGTGAAATCGCCGATTTTCTTCTGTTTTTTTTGTACTTCCATGTTTCGGTTCTCTTTTGTTTCTTTCGTCGCTTTCTATTGACGCTTTTCTGGTCGATTTCTGATGATGTTTCTTTTTTTGTTTTCTTGACTTAATTTCTTTTGTTTTCTTTTCTACCTGATGTAATATTTATCTTGGATTTTTGTTTACTGAATTAATTTTAATTAATTTGCGCTCCTCCAGTCTTCTTTTTTTTTCCGTGGCCTTCTTCACTTTCTATTGCATTTTCTATGTTGATCTTCATTTGTTTTTGTTCACCTAAATTTTCACACTCCTGTGTTTTAGTTTTCTTTTGTTTTATTGTCGTCCTTTCGACTGACGTTTCTTTATCATTTCCTTTGTTTTTCTTTTTTGTCAATATTATGTTGTTATTTATTTTAATTCCGTTTGTTTCGATGTTACATAATTAATTTGAATAAGTCGTTTGTCGTTCATTTTCGTCTTGCAGTCTTCGTTTGTTTTCCACTGATCTCTTGGTTTTTAACACTTTTAACTGGTAGTGAAATCGTCGATTTTCTTCTGGTTTTCTTGACCTGAATCTTTGTACTTCCATGTTTCGATTTTCTTTTGTTTCTTTCTTCGTTTTTTATTGACGCTTTTCTAGTTGGTTTTTAATGATGTTTTTTTTTTTTTTGTTTTCTTGACTATCTCGTGTTGCTATTTATTTGAGATTCCTTTGCTGTCTTTTATCGATTTATTAATTTTGAATTAATTTTTCGTCTTTAATTTTTTTTTTTTGTTTTTCGTTAGTTTTTTTTTTGTTTTATATTTCACGTCGATCCATGTTTCGATTCTCTTTTGTTTTCCGTCTTTTCCGTAAACGCTTTTTATAATTTCTTTTTTATTTTCTTGCCAGTTTTGTGTCGTACTTTTGCTTTCTTTTATCGAATTAATTTTTCGCGATTCATTTGTTTGTCGTTTCTTTTGTTTTCTTTTCGCTTTCTGATACTTCTTTCGGTTCTCTTTTGTTTCTTTCGTCGCCATCTATTGACGCATTTCTGGTTGATTTCTGATGATGTTTTTTTTTGTTTTCTTGACTATCTCTGTTACTATTTATTTGAGATTCCTTTGCCGTCTTGCAGTCTTCTTTTGTTTTCCATTGATCTTCCATGTTTCTATTCTCTTTTGTTTCTTTCGTCATTTTCTATTGACACTTTTCTGGTTGGTTTCTGATAATCTTTTTTTTTTGTTTTCTTGACTATCTCGTGTTGCTATTTATTTGAAATTCCTTTGCCGTCTTGCAGTCTTCTTTTGTTTTCCATTGATCTCTTAGCTTTTAACACTCCATTGGTAGTGAAATCGCCGATTTTCTTCTGTTTTTCTTGACCTGAATCTTTGTACCTACTTCCATGTTTCGGTTCTCTTTTGTTTCTTTCGTCGCTTTCTATCGACGCTTTTCCGGTTGCTTTTTGATGATGTTTTTTTTTTGTTTTCTTGACAATCTCGTGTTGCTATTTATTTGAGATTTCTTTGCTGTCTTTTATCGATTTATTAATTCGAATTAATTTTTCACTATTAATTTGCAATCTTCTTTTGTTTTTCGTTAGTTTTTTTTATATTTCACGTCGATCCGCTTTTGTTTTTGTTCGCTTCAATCTTCATACTTCCATGTTTCGATTCGCTTTTGTTTTCCGTCGTTTCCCGTAAACGCTTTTTATAATTTCTTTTTTATTTTCTTGTCTGTTTTGTGTCGTACTTTCGCTTTCTTTCATCGAATTAATTTGAATTAATTTTTCGCGATTCATTTGTTTGTCGTTTCTTTTGTTTTCTGTTCGCCTTTTAATATTTCTTTCGGTTCTCTTTTGTTTTTTTCGTCGCTATCTATTGACGCTTTTCTGGTTGGTTTCTGATCATGTTTTTTTTTTGTTTTCTTGTCTGTCTCGTATTGCTATATATTTAAGATTCCTTAGCTGTCTTTTATCAATTTATTAATTTGAATTAATTTTTCGCCATTAATATACATTTTTTTTTGTTTTTCGTTAGTAGTTTTTTGTTTGTTTTATTTTTCACGTCGATTCGTTTTTGTTTTTATACGCCTCTATCTACATACCGATTGTTTTATTACAAAAAAAAAAAAAAACTATTTTTCAAGCTCAATAACTAAACGTCATTTTAGAAAGTCAGGCAGAATTCCAAGTATTTGCAAGGAGCAATGAAGACTTTTGTGGAAAGCGATGAAAACACACCCCGGTTGAAGCTTGGCAAATCAAACAACTTCCCCAAAATCGTGCTTTTTGACTTCCAGTCAGTCTGAATTCAAGTGGTTTTCTAATAACATGTTTTTTTGGGGACCCCAAAGCCGCCTGCGACCGTTTATTAGCTTCGAAAACTCTTTTGGGGGATGAAATTTATGTTAGTTACCGCCTCGATCGATTAATTATTTTATTTAAAAGAAGTCATTTCAAAAAGTCCGGCAGAATGCACCCCCTTTTATGTTAATGCGAATAACTCCGAGTATTTACAGGGAGCAATGAGAGTTTTTGTGGAAAGCGATGGAAACACCCCGGCTGAAGCTCGGCAAATCGCACAACTTCCCCGGAATCGTTACCGGGGTTGGTTTCGATTTCGTACCTTTTCGCGCAGACTCGCGCGCATATCGCAGTGCGGGTGTCCGCCGGCTAGTCGTGTCCCAGACGGGGGAATCCGCCGTCTAACACCTTGACACTTACCCTCTCACAAATCCCCTCCCCTACGCGCACACCCCCGGCGACCTTTCCCGCAGACAACCCCGGCCGCTATTGCAGGCCAAACATGCGCCCCGATGCCCCGACGAACGACGGGGGGGAGGGAGGGTAAATAAACTAATGCTGTACGATGAAAATAGTAATAATTCACACAAAGGGGTGAAGTTCTTTTTGACACTTCATTGATTTATATATTTTTTCAATCAAAATTCAACAGCAAAGTTTCAGGAGGTTAATTTGCAAATGATTCACACAATTTTAGAACGCCCTCTTTTGGTGGAACTCTGCTTGTCTTGTTTAAGGTTTTCATTGAATTGCAAGTATGACATGAATTCATTGGAAGAAAATTCGTTTTAAGAACCATCTGTCAATTTTTTGGTTACGTTTTAATAGTTTTTGAAAATCAATTTCGAACAAATGAATTTATTTAACATATCACATATCTCGAGAAACAACTACAACTACACACAGCGCCATCTCTCAATCAGAGGTGGGACTTTTTTTGTCAAGCTAATGAAGAATATTTTTTTAATCAAAATGGCATACGGATTGTGCTGTGCGTTCCCGGAATCGCTCCACCACCCATAATACGTAATTGCATCATCTCCCCATGCTCGTTACATACAGATGCGCTCAGATACAATTGTCCACTTCAATATTTCCTAGTGTACGACCGAGACTCTGCATTTTTTCAGACTGTACATACATTTATAATTATCTGCACTCTCTTGTAGAAGATAGTAAAAGTAATTTGATACAATACTGCAGTTTGTTTCAATTTTATTGAATTTACGACAAAAAAAACATTTAATCTGACGTGCAGACAAATAATAAATACATACAATAAAGTCAAGGAGATGTAATGAATGAACTTTGATTTTAAACACTTTCTTTCTAAACATGCGCTTGCACAGTACATGTACAAAACTGATGATTAGCAGTATCTCTTGGCGCGTTTTTTTTTTTTTTTTCTTTTTTTATCGCGACAGACCAACACGCGAGAGCGCGTAAACAATATTGAAAATGTTAATCTTGCGGATTTATTTTCGTCTCGAAGATAACACTGTTTGTCATGTGCGCTGACGTAAACGGAATAATTTTAGCGTAGGAAACAGCACACAATTTCCTTTTACGTTCTATTAACGCTGCTCATCATGTGTGTGAGTGTGTGTTGGCTTTTATGAACGGACGGGAACGTCGCTGAACTCAAATAAATTTATCGTCACCCCACACAATTTCTATTTTTTTTTGTTTTTTGTATACAATTACACCAGTTTTGATTTTTTTATTTGGTACATTTGAACTGACAACTTCAAATTTACATATACAGGTGTCCCAAACCTATGTATATTAGAACATGTATGGATAGCCTTTTTTTTTCTACGAGCTTTCATTGAAACCCGTTTTCTGGGCTTACAATTGATGATAATAACTCAAAAGCTATCAATCATAACATCCCGTAAATGTGATTGTCAATGGAAAATTCCATACGTGTTATAATATACAGGCTGTTTCATTTGCAATACGAGAACTGAACCGTACTGTAGTTGTTAGTCGCTCGATTTTCAAAAATGTTGAATATTTTTAAAGTACAGATATGCAGAAGTGTTTTGGTCCGAAATTGAGCGTCTTATTATTAAATTTGGCAATTTGGCATCGAATTCCAGCATAAAACTAAAAATATCTCGGTAAATACTCAAAATAAGTAAGTATAATGTTATATCGCTTTCATTGTCTCTTCAAGGGCTTATCAAAACTGCAATAAAAATATAGTGTTCCATTTAAAAAATCATAAGTTAGGTCTGTAACTTTTAAATGAACCAGCCTGTATAGTTGGAAATAATTTGCAATTATGCGGAATGGAAACCTACACAACTTTTATTAAGAATTTTTTTGGATAAAACGTATATTTTTAAGCGCATTTTTGAATTTCAGAGATTTGGGACAAACTGTACGGATCGAGTCAGTCGTGATTATGAATATACAGACTGAGTCAGTCGTGATGATGAATATACAGATCGAGTCAGTCATGATTATGAATATACAGATTGAGTCAATCATGATTTTGAATATACAGATTGAGTCAGCCCACTAGGTTGTCGGCACGAAAGTTCTAGTAAAATGAAAGATGCCAATTAATAAATATTTAATATAATACAGACGTATTGAAAAAATGTCAAACACTTGTTTTTTTGTCTTTATAAAAAACAATATTTTAATAATTGTTCACTTTTAAGTACGTAAATAAATCTACAACTTTTTTATTTAAAGTTTTTCTGTAACTCCTAAAGTAAAGCCTCTAAGTAGAGTGTAAAAAAAAACCTGCACGTAGACAGACAATTAAAAAACGAAAAAAAAAACAACAAACTAAGAATTAATTGATATTTGTGACTTTTGACTAAAAGAAGTCGCTGTTAATTGCAACATGACCGATAAAAGAGTGAACAAGATTGCATAACCTACAGGGTGACTGTTAATTAACCCGACAAAAAGGAACCACGAAAACAGGTGATGTCCGAGAGTGTGGCAAAAATATTTTAAAAAATCTTCTAAATATTATGTACAGCTATTTTAGGCGTCGCTAGTGTTAAATATAAAATAACCCTCAAATTGACATATCTATTCCCAACTGAATTGTCAACGCAAGAGGTCGTTGTTAATTGCAACATGGCCGATAAAAGGGTGTACAACATTGCATAATCTACAGGTGACTGTTAATTAACCCGACAATATGGAACCACTAAAAGAGGCGACGTCCGAGAGTATGGGAAAAATTCTTCTAAATATTATGTTCAGCTGCTTTAAACATCGCTAGTGTTAAGCTGTGTACACATGTCCGCGCCGAACATGTAATTGAACATGAAATGCAACAAATCGTCAAGTGTGTACGGTATTCACGAACTGTTCTAGAACAAGGCGCGAGCTATTCGCCGCGAACCAAAGAAAGTCGTTTTTTCGACGAACACAAAGGAATACTGCGTAATAAGTATAGACGACGTTCGAGCAGGAGCACAAGTGAATTGAATTTGAATTGCTTTTCCTTTTAGCGATTTACTTGTTTACCTCTCAGAGTGGGCCGCTGTTATCCTTTGTATGGAATAATCTACTTTAGGTGATTTGTATTCACTTCTCAAGTAAATCTTCGTACTTCGTTCGTATTTCATTCAAAACGGAGTTGACATAAAGTTCCACTTAAAGGTCAAGTTCGCGTTGCCACGCCGCCGTATCATAAAACTATAAAAAAGCTTTACGAGGGTATTTATTTCGTTCACCTGTTCCTCTATTTTTTAACCAGGGGCGTATCGTCGTTTTGGGGTAAATTTTTGACTTATTATTTCTCGAAACCTAAAATAGAAAAAAAAAATTCAAACGTTTTTCCCGTACTCTCGGACATCGCTTCATTTAGTCGGGTTAATTAACATTCACCCTGTATATAAAACGTAAACATGGGGTAAATTAAAAAAAAAAAAACGTGTATATGACGTTTTCGGTGCTATGGCCTCTTCACATAAAATCACCTGAGATCTTCTAATAACGGGGAAAGGGTTCGCTCCGTAAGTGACAATTTTAGTTGATGCTGCTGGTCTCTTGCCCTTGGATGGCGGAAACATTCACAGTGGAGTAACTGGTGTCGGAAGACGAGCTTGATGTAGGAATTTTTGATTCCCTACTTCTTTCCTCCATCAACTGGCACGGCTTCGATGAAGTATGTGAAATGTGGGTGGTGGTCGCTCGACAAATTCTGCACGAGCTTGGTGTGAGTGTTCGCTCGACAAATTCTGCACAAGCCGTGGTGTTAGTGTTGTTCTGTTCGAGGGCTGGACAGCGCCAAGGCAGTTGAGTGCTGCTCGACAACACTGCACAAGCTGTATTGGCTGGAAGGGCTTGCGTTCTTGCTTTTACACTGCATAGCGGCAGGGATTAGGTCCGTATACTTGCTCGAAACAACGATGAGCATAAATGCATCCTATTTCTCATCGTTTCTTTTACTGGTTTCATTTAGTCAGGCTAATTAACAGTCGCCCTGTATATGTTACGTATAAGTTTTGTGTCCATTTAATATCAGTTGTTTTTTTTTTTTTTAATTTTCTTTTGAAAGCGTGTGAGACTCGTGCCTGCACTTTTTCGAGATTTCACGAATTTCGTGAAATCTTTTGACGGTATCAATACTGGCCAGCAGAGGTTTGGTTTTTTATATTTGAAATTGTCTATATTTGTTGGCAACTCAAATTAGAAACCTAATCTCCAAATTGTTGGCATTTGTTCGAAATTATTTGAAACGCCAACCAGTAGCGTCACATAAAAAAAAACAGAATTTTTCTATACTTACTAAGGAAAGAATGCAAATTTTTCAGCTTCGTTTACATGTAAGAACCAAAGTAGGAAAAAATGTATAAAGAACACAAGACATTTCAGTGTTCTTGTCGATTAGAAAACGAGTCGCAAAACGGCGAACGCCGTCTATACTTACTATGCAATATTCCTTTCTGTTCGTCGAAAGAACGACTTTCTTTGGTACGCGGCGAATAGCTCGCGCTCTGTTCTAGAACATTTCGTGAATACCGTATACACTTGACGATTTGTTGCATTTCATGTTCAATTATATGTTCGGCATGGACATGTGTACGCAGCTTAACACTAGCGACGTTTAAAACAGCTGTACATAATATTTAGAAGAATTTTTCCCATACTCTCGGACGTCGCCTCTTTCAGTGGTTCCATTTTGTCGGATTAATTAACAGTCACCCTGTAGGTTATGCAATGTTGTTCACTCTTTTATCGGCCATGTTGTAATTAACAGCGACCTCTTGCGTTGACACTTCAGTTGCGAAACGATATGTTAATTTGAGGGTTATTTTTCTATTTAGCACTAGCGACGTTCAAAATAGCTGCACATCATATTTAAAAGAATATTTTTAACATTTTTCCCATACTCTCGGACGTCACCTCTTTTAGTGATTCTTTTTTTTTTTGGGCTAATTAACAGTTACCCTGTAGGTTATGCAGTGTTGTACACCCTTTTATCGGTCATGTTGCAATTAACAGCGACTTCTTTTAGTCAAAAGTCACGAATATCAATTAATTCTTAGTTTGTTGCTTTTTTTTCCATTTTTTAAATTGTTGTTAAAGGTTTTTTTTACACTCTATCTAGAGGCTTTACTTTAGGAGTTATAGAAAAGCTTTAAATACAAAAGTTGTAGGCTTATTTACGTACTTAAAAGTGAACAATTATTGAAATTTTTTTTTTTATAAAGACAAAAAAGCAAGTGTTTGACATTTTTTCAATACGTCTGTATTATATTAAATATTTATTAATTGGCACCTTTCATTTTACTGGAACTTTCGCGCCGTCAACCTAGCGATCTGTATGTTCATAATCATGACTGACTCAATCTGTATTTCATAATCATGACTGACTCGATCCGTACAGTTTGTCCCAAATCTCTGAAATTCAAAAATGCGCTTAAAAATATGTTTTATCCAAAAAAATTCTTAATAAAAGTTGTGTAGGTTTCCATTCCGCATAATTGCAAATTATTTCCAACTATACAGGACGGTTTATTTAAAAGTTACAGACCTGACTTATGATTTTTTAAATGGAACACTATATATTTTATTGCAGTTTTGGCAAGCCCAGGAAAAGCCAATGGAAGCAATAACATTATATTTACTTATTTTTAGTATTTACCAATCGGAAACGACAGAAAGTATCAGAGGCGAGGATTAAAAAAAAAAAAGAATAGGAAGTAACAAGGGTGGGGAATTGAAAAATGGAAACAAAAATAAAAAAAATATTAAAATTAAGGTTATTAACAGCCCCCAGGGACCGATTTTTTTTGAGTGCTCTGAATTCAATCGAATCTATGCTGTTGGGAACGAGAGGAACTAATGAAGGCGGAAAATTCGAAAATAATATGAAGGAATAGGGGCGGTAAATTAAAAAATGAAAGCAAAAATAATTATTAAAATTGAAAATATTAACAACTCCCAGGGATCGATTTTTCTTTAAAATTCGAATACTTCGAATACCTTGAATTCAATCGAATCGGCGCAATCGTAAACGACAGAAAGTAATGGAGGCGGGGGATTTAAAAATAATAGGAAAGTAATAAGGGTTGTGGTATTCAAAAATGAAAACGAAAATAAAGAACCATTAAAATTTGACATATTGACAGCCTCCAGGAAGCGATTTTTTTTGGTTTTATGCTAGAATTCGATTGCCAAATTATCAAATTTAATGATATGACGCTCAATTTCGGAGTAAAATACTTCTGCGTCTCTGTACTCTCTTTTAGTGGTTCCTTTTTGTCGGGTTAATTAACAGTCACCCTGTAGGTTATGCAATGTTGTTCACTCTTTTATCGGCCATGTTGTTACTAACAGCGACGTCTGGCGTTGACAATTCAGTTGCGAATAGATATGTCAATTTGAGTGTTATTTTTATATTTAGCACCAGCGATGTTTAAAATAGCTGTACATAATATTTAGAAGAATTTTTTTAACATTTTTCCCACACTCTCGGACATCACGTCTTTGAGTGGTTCCTTTTTGTCGGGTTAATTAACAGTCGCCCTGTAGGTTTTGCAACGTTGTTCACCCTTTTATCGGCCGTGTTGCAATTAACAGCTACTTCTTTTAGTCAAAAGTCAATTAATTCTTAGTTTGTTGGATTTTTTTTTTTTTCGTTTTTTAAATCGTAATGTTTGTCTACGTGCAGTTTTTTTTTAATGTTTTCATAATCATGACTGACTCAATCTGTATATTCATAATAATGACTGACTCGATCTGTACAGTTTGTACCAAATCTCTGAAAATCAAAAATACGCTTAAAAATATACGTTTTATCAACAAAAATTCTTATTAAGATTTGTGTAGGTTTCCATTCCGCATAATTAGTGGAAATTATTTTCAAATATACAGGCTGGTTCATTTAAAAGTTACAGACCTAACTTATGATTTTTTAAATGGAACACTATATTTTTTATTGCAGTTTTGCTAAGCCCTTGAAGAGCCGATGAAAGCAATATAACATTATATTTATTTATTTTTAGTATTTACCGAGATATTTTTAGTTTTATGCTAGAATTCGATTGCCAAATTGTCAAATTTAATAATAAGACGCTCAATTTCGGACCAAAATACTTCTGCATATCTGTATTTTTAAAATATTCAACATTTCTTGAAAATCGAGCGACTAACAATTACAGTACGGCTCAGTTCGCGTATTGCAAAATTAGTGAAATGGAACAGCCTGTATATTATAACATGTATGGACATCTCATTCTATGAATTTTCCATTGACACCACATTTTATGGGTTGGGTTGGGTTAATGAGTTATTGACATCAATCATAAGCTCACAAAATGTAGTTCAATGGAAAGCTCGTAGAAAGGGCTATCCATACGCGTTCTAATATATGTACATAGGTTTGGGACACCCGTATATTTGTCGGGTCAGACAAAATTTAAAGTTGTCAACCTAATTTAACTTTACTTTTAATTGAAACGGACCAAATAAAAAAATCAAAACTGGTTTAATTGTATACAACAAAAAAAAGTCGCAAAACGGCGAGTTTTCTAATGGAAAACTCGCCGTCTTGCGGCTCGTTTTCTGAACTAAACAAATAAATGGGAGGCGGTTTAAAAATGTAAATTTTCGAACGCAGTGCTAAAAATACCAAGGAAGTAAATTTTGATTGAATTTTCGCCTATGGCAAACGTAACAAGGCTGCAGACAGCCCTCGAGGGTTAATTAATAACGCATATTTATTATAGCATTTGGTTGTTAACCGCATGAAATTCAAAGGCGAGGGTGTCGCAGGGCGCGGGCTATTAATAATCGCCATAGAAAGGGACGAATCCCCAGAAACCTATATACCTACAGCTAAATGTGTCAGCCCAGACCAGCAGACCTGGCCAGAGACGGTCGGATCGATCACCTACGAGGGCCAGGGGCGGAATATCGCGGCGGCGGCGGCGGCGGCGGAGGGTGGCGGAGACGCGAAGGGCTGGCTCGCAGACGGCCCGGGAAATTCATTCATACGAAACACGAAAACAACCGGATTCATTGGAAGTGGAGTCACGCTTCGATCGCGTCGTTCACTCACTGCCTACTACCAATTTTAATATATTCAGACACACTTGGATTTATTTGTTTACACGTATAAGCATCTTTTTTTATTGGAGGACCGGAGATTTAAAGTATACACCAATCATGACTAGAATGAATGTTAAACAATGAAAACTATTCTTATTTAAATCAGATTAATATATGCAGAATATTGCAAAGAATTAAATAAGGGAAAGATAAGGTAGAAAGCTCGCAATTTTCCTAGGCAATTGCGATGCTAAACACAACTGGATGCTTACTATCACTTTCTACCCGTCACTAAATTATAGAAAGAATAAAATACAGTGCAGCTTATTTCATGGCAGAATTGTAAAAAGGATAACAAGTATGATTGTTTGTTTTGAAACTCTAAAATCAGATAAAAATTTTGATGTGTAAATAATTTAGCCATCAAAGTCATGAACCGTTTATAATTAACAGCAACATCAACTTATTGACTTATCGAAATTGCTTTCGCTTTAGAAAAATTACTTTTCAAAACAACTTGGATGAACTTTCAAACCTCGCAGGAAAATAAACACTAATATGACACACGAATGCCTCTAGTAAATTGACAAACAACTTGAAGGAAATTTAGTAACATTTACAGCTAGCAATATGTAAAAATATAAACTAACTATATACATGATTTCGCGACAAAGGTCACGTGGTTCGTAGTTTTATCTGAAGACGCTATATCGGCTGTTTCAAATTGTGTGTGCACTGAAGGGATCTCCTAAATCGTAAGAGATACAAATTTGGTTAAATGGAAGAAAAGTTGCACGAATCAATGCCTAATTCGTATTCATTCACAGAATGAATTTTTTCTTATTTCTTCTTGAGATATTAATCAAAATGTAAAAATGTCGATTTTCTTTTTTCCTCTGTATTTCTCGTGTTATAGATAATTTTGAAATTCTGATTTAACTTTCTACAGGCACTTTTTTAGTCTGCTTCGAATAGAGGTGGCAGAATTGAAGTCAAACGTTTCGCCTCTCCACGACCATCGATTTTTTAAATACAACGTATATCTTTTAATTATTCTATTCGATAGAATTTTTTCTGCTGATTGCAGTGATGTATAACACTTAATATTTTTCTTTTCAAGTAAAGTTAAAATATGATAAAAAAAAAACTTGATACAGTTTCGTCATGATTTACTTAATAAGTAATTTTATTCCTTAGTATTTTTTTTTACTTACTAAATATTAATAACGAACATCCAAATGTCGGGAGAGGAAAAATGAATAAATATTAATTATATTATATTAGATGGTTAACACAGACAAAATAAACAAGATAAAGGAGGCTTTGGATTTTGGAAAATGAAACAGTGACATTGTGTTGTTAGGTTGCCGAATTTGCCAGTATTGATACGTGCAACTTTTCTTCCATTTAACCAAATTTGTATCTCTTACGGTTTAGGAGATCCCTTCAGTGCACACCCAATTTGAAACAGCCGGTATAAATCAAAGTCGATCTGTGAAACCGTGACCAGCTCGTGTAAACGTTGTTAATGACTTTTGCGATGATTTCAAGGTTGGTGTAGGACATTTTCAGCATTTACTGTAATTTTATTAAGTTTTTTTATAAAAAAGTATAATTTTAGATGGAAATTTTATTAAGATTAAAAATCACATTTCCATTTTTTAATAATTTATGCAACATAGTGGTTGATTAACATTTTTATACTCAAAAAAATGGGTGCTTACAAATGACATTTTCAAAAAAAAAAAAAATAGGTTGTCATTAAAAAAAAAATGTCGATGACGTCACGGCGCAAAAGTGGTAACTGACATAAAATTAAAATTGGTTGTAAAAGATGTCTTCTTTAAGAATAAAATCGATCTGTCGGAGCATTTTTCGAAAAAGTCAAAGCTAAGGGTGTTTTTTCGCTTGGTGCGTTACTTTATCACCATGCTGTATATTAATCTATTAAATTGTATTGGGTGGTTGTCTCTTTTTAATATGTTGCTCTCTTTGTTTCGTCATCATTATTTTCAAATTGTTTTTTTTTTTTAATTTATTATGAATCACCTGAATTTACAGCGCCTGTAAATTCGACCGTCTTTTGTTTGTTCTCTTTAAGCTTTTGTATTTTTAATGAATTTTTTACGTTTGTTTTTAAATTTATTCCCGAACCTAGTAACAAATTGAGGTGTTTGCTATGTTTAAAAGAGATTTTGCTTTTTGCGTGTTGGTAACTCTATCACTAACCTAGAAGCATGCATTTGTATAGTACAAAGTGTGCTAGTCGGTAGTTTTATTTATTAGGAAAAATCTACAAAATCTAGAAAAGCGTTAAACGAAAACATAGAAATCCCTAAGTAAACAACAGCAAGTCACTGATGGAACTTAGGTAGGACACTTAGTATTACCAACGTGCAAAAAGCATGTATCCCTCAAGATTTGCCAAAAAAAAATTGCTTTAAACATCCTTTAATTTGTTGCTAATTCGGAAATGCATTGAAAGTTCATTAAAAAATTCTTAAAGTTAAAGAAAAACCAAAGACGGTCGATTTTATTGTGCATTTTTGTCGATAATGTGTAAATAAACAACAAAGAAAATAAAATAATAAAAATTCAAAAAATAATTGTAATAAAAATAAAAGTCAATCGATTTTTTACACATTTTAATAGATAACTTTTTTTTAATAAAAGGAACGACGTGAAAGCAAATCGAATTTTTAAAATATAAGAAATAAGAATTTTTTTTAAATTATAAAAACAAAATATACAATCGATTTTATAGCGTTATTCAGCAAATTAATAAATAAAAAAAAACCGTTTGGGAGGAGAGGTGACAAAACAAAGAAATTAAAATTGTAAAAAGTATGTAACTATATTAAAAAAAACTAAAGACAGTCGATTTTAGAAAACAATTCAGTAGATTAATAAATTTAAGAAAAAAAAAACTGTTTAGGAGGAAAACAAAGAAACAAAATTTTAAAGAAACATGTAACAGTAATTTTAAAATCGATTTTAGAGTACACTTCAATAGATTCATAAATTAGAAGAAAAAAAAAAACAATTGCAGACAAATAGTGACAAAGAAATAATTATTTGCCTTCCATACGTCAACAGATTATATAAAAAAAACTTCCTTTACTGACGACAAATGACATTTTCTTATATATGCAATAACTTTAAATATAAATTTTGAGGTATCTTCAAATTTATTTAAAAAAATGTTATGGTGATCTTTCATTTAAGACAACGTATTCTCGACACTTTGAAATTTCAAGATTCAAGTGGTATGCCGTTAGAAAGTATAATGTTCAGACTTTCAAATCATATTCTAATAATCCCTGAAAAAATCACAGGCCGGTCACAATATGGTGTTAAAATGTTTAACTGCCCAAAACTCAATTTTTGTAAATGTATTTTAATCGATAACATCCTGTAAACATCACAGAACATGGGGAAAATGTTTGGAAACATTTTATGTATGTATTTAGTTTTCCAAACGACGATACTTCCAAGGCGAACAGATGGTAGGCAATGAATGAAATAAACACAGTTACAGTTTTATAACATTACATTGTAAAAACGAGTGGATTCACAAATGTCCTTGTCGATGTTTATTTACATAACGTAAGGCGTTTATAAATTTTATGATATACCGGACAAAATCTCCACAATTCAGACAAAAAAATATACAGTTTAGGACATGGTAAGTAAGCTTCATGACTTGCCTACTTCACCCGCTGCACCCCCTGTTCGTTACGCCACTGTAAATTATGCTACAAAGTGATTTCCACAAACAAACGTATAGTTTCATTTAAGTACATAACTGAGGTATTCATTTTAATTAAAAAAAAAAAAACTTTGGTATACAGGATGTTGCATTTATAGTTGCACGCATTGGGATCACCTTAATCCGAAGTGATTTGAAAAATTCTGAATTCCCAATCAATTAGGAACAAGTGACCCGAACAGCACGCACTCTTGCATTAATGCGACGAAACGCACGTAAGAGGTAGATTTACAGTTGAAGATTCCACGATGATAAAGCTTCAACCGTACGGGACTAGAAAATGAGTTAATTTCTTATTCTCCGAACGAGTGCATCGCCTGCAAAGGCTTCCATTGCAGTGACGTACGGAATCGTAATCGCGACCGCCTCCATAGCCTTTAATCTTGCCCGATGCCAGCGTTAAAAAAACTATGCCGGTGTGAAACGTACCGCGCTCGGCATGTTAATGGTCGAATCTGTTTTATGGCCAATTTATCGGACGGACGTTTCTAACCATCTAAATAAATAACTAACAATAATATCCGCTGGAGAAACAGTCAGACTTGAGTGGCATTATCACATGCACAGGACCGTATTATTTTATTTTTTGGAGGCAACCCAACAAACAAATTGGGTACATTTATGAAACTCCCTACCTAGAACTGACCGATCTCTGATTATTACTGAAATTGGTTTATGAATCAATGATTCATACAGACTATGTAATGTTAGTTATTTATAACAAAAATGTGATGAGTAACCTGTACAACAAAAATTTCAGTTCTATTTTGTATTTTCGAAAGTCACCAAGCGCAGATACACATCCATACAAACATACAAGGATGCCAGAACCAGACGTTTTCTAGACATGTAAGTTTGTGTGAGTGTATTGACCTTTTTCTCCTCCTCGCAGAGCAGGTAGTGAGATCTCAGAAAATTGTCGGCGGCTTCACGTCCGCATTTCGAATATGGTCGTCTTATTCGTTTATGTGTTGTTGATTGCACGATTTCTTCGGGCTCTTCTATAAACAGACCAGAATGAGCAATAAATTGCACAAGCATAGACCATTAGAACCTTAAAGGCTCTGTAGTTGGTCGTCATGAGGGTGTGGGTGGACTGTAATTATCCAATTATGCCAGTAGCACCCACACATGCGACTTATGCAGTTTTACAAGGACATCTTGTGACGAGGAAACATTAAATGTCCGCCGCAATGATCATTACATTGTAAACGGTATTTTATTCGAGAGCCAGTTTTAAAATTTTTGTGAAATATCATAATAAGTTTTCGTTATCAATTGTAATAAATTTTGACTTCGCCTTTTTCTTTTTTTTCAAAAAGTGATCAACCAATAATAATAATAATAAATAAAATAAAACGAAAGCTACTTTTCAATAGATTATTTAACTTTTGCAGCGTCATCTACGGCGACTTTTGTGGCCAGGCCCGTGTTAGGGTGTTGTCGAGCGCCCTTTTAAAATTCTGAACAAAGTATTCCTTTACCGTTTCACTTAAAACGTACAGGAGAGAGAATATTTACAAACATTTAATTGTAGGTGTTTTATTTCCCTGTTTAAAAAACGAATCAGCAGTGTACATACAGGGTGACTGACAATTGTTCCGTCAAACGAAAAGCGCACAACATAATGAACGCCACAGATTACGGGAAAAATCTATGGAATTGTTTATAATTAATTAAAAATTTGTGTTGTGTTGTAGTGCTTTATTTGTTTACCTATGTTCAAAGCGGAGCTTTATGTTATCCTTACTTCCTACGATTTACTTCAGGTAATTCGCATGCATTTGTCAATAATTTTGGAGCTCCTATTTCAGCTGATTACATCAATTCCGTTCAAAGGACAAATTAACGTCCAACGCCCTAACAATCATAAAATTATAAAACACTTTGTGTTTGTGGCTGGTTTCATGTCGTTAATCTGCTGCTATTTCTTAAACAGGGACATATCGTCCTTTTGGGTATAATTTTGGATTATGTAATTACTTTTTCGCAAACTAAATTAACTTATGTACAATAAAATTAAGCACACTGAAATATTGCGGTTTAACGTGGACGTAAACAACAAATATAAGGATAAAATACGAGGCACAATCAAATGAAAGCCTTAAAAGTACTCTGAAAATTGTATCCAATGCAACGCATATCTTATAAACTATAAAAGAATTACTGTGCTTAATATCTTATTGTAAAGAAGTGTATACATAGAGACTTCTTTTAACATCTTTCCCATACACTTTGATATCGCTTCTCGTCGTGGTTTCTTTCTTTTGACGAAACAATTGTCACTCACCCTGTATATACTTTTTAATACATAGCACTTTGATAAAGCTGAAAAAAAGATGGTTTTTAATAATTATTTTTGCTATGTTTTAATCCAGAAGTGATCCATTTTTAGTTATATCTATTTAAATATGCAGACGGCCCTCTGATTAGATGTCCTGGTGTACACAATGGGCAGCGGCGGGCCTATTTACCAATAGCGTAATAAGCGAAATTTTACATGGGAACACAAAAAACAAAATAAAAAAAAACAATGTATCACTGACATTTTGAAGTAAGACTTTAATTAAATGTTATCATAATATGTAGTTTTCATATTTTTGTTTTGCTTTTTATCTTGTCTCTTTCTTTATCAGTGAACAAAAAAAAAATAATAAAGAAAATAAAACGAAAGCCACTAGCCTTTATTTTTTAATCGAACGTCACCACATCATCATTGAAACGCTTGTGGCGTCATCTACTGACCAATAATGTCATTTATTAACCAACAGTATAATTATAATTTGTGTCAGAACCCAAAGAACAAAATAGAAAATAGAAAGTAATCGGTGACTAGAGATGAAAACAGTGATTATTACTCCAGATTACAACCATGATCTCGAAATGAGGTTAAATGAAGCGAACAGTGATTGGGGATGATGAAAACAAACTTCACTGATTGGAGACGAATTCATTAAATATGGTTAGAAGTATATGCAGTGGACAGTGATTGAACATAGCAAACAGTGATCATGATTCGAAACAAACTCAACGATTAATATTAATAATGGAAATACAAAGTAATTGATGAGAGTACACGACTATAACTACAGTGATTAAGGACTGGGAATGATTAATATCGACTGCAGTAATAATTATCGTAGCCTTTTAAAGTAATTAGTGATTAAACGACAAACGTCAGACTACAACAGCTAGTACTAGTACAGTGATTGGTGAATGTAAGTGAATAATACAGTGATTGTCAATCCAAACGATTACAATTAAGTCAAACAAAGTGAACAGTGATTGTGGATTAAAGCAGATTTCAGCGATTGGGGACGAATGTACTATTTAAGGATAGTGATGAATATAAAATGATCAAAGATTAAACACGCTTACCGTGACAAACTCAATCAAATAATTACTCATTATCAACTCTGAGAGGGAGGGTAAATTGTTAATTTAAATATTTTTTTTAATAATATACTTATTTAAATAATACACTGATTGGGAACGGTTGTAGCGATTGGTGATTGTGATTAAAGACGACTACAGCAATGATTATTATAGTTTTTTACAGTAACTGGTGAGTGAACAATTTTACAGCTGTTAGTAACAGTTATTGTGGTCCGTACAGTGATTAGATCGGTGACTAGAGACGAATACAGTGATTGTTTTATTCCAGATTACTACAATGGTCTTCATTTAAGGCCAAATAAAGTGAACAGTGATTCTGGATGAAAGCAGACTTCAGTGATTGAAGACGAAATCTCTACTTATTTATGGTTAGTGATGAGAATACAGAGATAAGTGATTAAACACGCATACAGTGATGATGTTTCGAGACGAACTTAATTAAGGACATGCAAAGTAACTAACTCTGAGAGTTTAAAAATAAATTTTTTTATTAAATGTCACTATAATAGAGTTTTATATATTTTTTTCAATACTAATAAAGTTTAACTTCTCCTTCTACTTTATCAAAAATTGTTGAATAAAAATAAAATGAACGTATCCTTATTTTACAACCGAACTATTGATGATTTCTGATATGATTTCCTTTGTGGCGTCATCTATTGAGTATTGTAATTGTTGTGTCGCCATCTGTCGATCAGTAGCGTAGATCTTGCACTAAATTTTTGTAGTCAATCTTTTTACAAATTTTCTAAAAAAAAATGGTATTTATTTATTTTGGCTTTCTCGATTGAATATAAAAAATTGAATTAAAAAACGTTACAGCTGATTTAAACGACTTTGAAAATTTCATTCCAAAGAATGCCTGAAGACTTTCGGGGCGCCATCTACCGAGTAAAATATGCACTCGATTTCCAACTTAATTTCAACAAATTCACAAAAACAGTTTCAAGCTTAGTTTGTTTATTTTTTAATCAAGTTTGACTTGCGCTTTTTCTTTTTATAAAAATACACGTAGATCATCACAGTTCTAAAATTTTTGTTTGTTTAAACAAAAGTAAACGCGTTTTTATGTCCACCAAATAGAACGTGTTTTATCTTCAAACCATATCTTGTTATAATTATTTTTTTTTAGAAATTGAACCAAATTTTGTTACATACAGGAAATAGGGTAATCTAAAACGGCCTTTAGATGGCAATATGGTGGATGACGTCAAGCAGGTGGAAATCCAAACATAAGCTTTGGACGTTTTTGATAATTCGCTTGAAGACCAATCCAATAAAAACTGAATCGCGAACGCATAGGGGAACTTTCTGTTTCATTTTCAATAAAAAAAATCGTCCATCTCCTTTAAGCCCCTCGCATCTCGACCGCTAATAAACATTGGATACATCGGCTTCGCTCTGATAAACAAATAGCATCCAGTAGCAATAAAGTCCACCTCTTTTCGACTCCGGCGGTCGTCTTCGCAAAACTTGCGACTTTATTAGAAGATTTTACGGATCTGCACGAACGACATATGTTAGACGAATTCCCGAGGGTGTGTTGCGGGAACGCGAAGGGGTAATAGTAAACAGGCGAAGCCCCGCCGCGTCGGGACGACAGAGAGGGATACGTCTCGGCGCATAATCACGCGCCAGACATTCCAAAAATGTTCGCTTTTCCACAACAAAGCAAAAATCTTTAGATATCTTTAAATTAAACGGAATCAGACGTACACAGACCATTTAGTAAAATAAAAGAAAAATTGCGGATGATTTTGTAAATACGCAAGCAATTCAATTAATGAGGTTGTTTGACTTACGTAAGCAAATTTATGCAAATAATTAAAACGAATAGCAATTCAAAACATTATAGTTAATGTGTTGCACTTAGAAATTCAATTATTTTATTTTAATTGCACGCTTGGTTAAAAAGTGTAATAATGACATAATTGCGTTAAAAAAAAGGTTGAAGTAAATTCCAATGTTCAAATCGACTTGTATTGGAGTTGTTTAATTATTAATTCGTTAAAAACTAACAAGTCGTATGGGTCTAAAGTTTATAGAATTTCGTTATGCAATGAACTGCAGTTTTCACAAATGAATTCGTTTTGCATTTACGTAAATAGAAAAGGTAAATACAATAAAACAAATGACAAAAGACATTGGTACAGTAATTTAATGAAAACAAATAAGACAAGATGATAAGAGCGCCCCCTGTATTGCGTAACCGATAAAACAATTCTTGGTACAAATTAATGTATCCCATCGGTTTAAATTACATCAAGCAAGAAGAATTAAATAAAACGACTAACATTTAAAGCGATAACGATAATTTAAAAAAAAAGACGGTATCAACGGCGCCCTCCTTTGACAGTTCTGTATAATAAAACATTTTGACCATCACAATGTCAAATTAGAAAAAAAAATAACGAATCCAAAGGCAACGATACAAACGAAAGCTCATTAGTACCGACTAACAAAAAATGATCACTTTAATGAAAAAAAAAAAAAAAATTCAAAGCGTCCTCTATTGAGTAATAATTAAAACTAATGACTGTTGTTTTTTTTTTAATTCCTAATCTAAGCAAGCGACGAATAATTGAACATAGTCTTTACTCATCGCCCTTTTTACTCATTTCATAAAATTGATTAACCTATTAAATTTTGTTATAAAATCGATTGTCTTTTGTTTTTATTTCACATATTTTTTAATCTTGTTGTTTCATTTTGTTTGTTTGTTTTAAATTTTTTAAAATTTATTAACTAGCGTTGAAAAATCGATTGTCTTTTGCTTTTATTTATTTTTTTTAATTTGATTACTTTGTATTTTTATTATTTTGTTTTCTTTGTTTCGTCACAATTGCTTTAGAATTTCATTTTTAAACATATTGTAGTGAATCGTGCAACAAAGTCTATGTGTTATTGTTTTATTTTTTTTTTTAATTTTTATTACTACGTTTTTCTTTTTTAAATTTTCGTTGCTTCTTCATCGCCCTTTTTTACTCTTTTCCAAAAATTGATTAACCTATTAAATTCTGTTGTAAAATAGATTGTCTTTTGTTTTTATTGATTTTGTTTCGCATTTTTTTTAAATTCCATTATTTCATTGTGCTTGTTCGTTTTCTTTTTAAATTTTTTTAAAAATTTATTTAACTTGTATTGAAAAATCGATTTTCTTTTGTTTTTATTATTTTTATTTCGCATTTTTTTTTAATTCTATTGTTTCATTTTGTTTGTTTGTTCGTTCTCTTTTTAATTTTTTTTTTAATTTGTATTGAAAAATCTTTTGTTTTTATTGTAATTTTTTAAATTTTTTTAAATTTCATTATTTTCGATTTTTTTTACTGTTTTGTTGTCTTTGTTTCGTCACTGTTCTATTCGAATTATTTTATTTTAAAAATTTATTCTACCGAACTGTGCAACAAGCCTTTGCTTTTATTGTTTTTTTTTTTCTTAATTTTATTATTTCGTATTTTTTTTTTAATTTTCGTTGCTTCGATATCGTTCTTTTTATTTATTTTTTTATAATTAATCTATTAAATTGTGTTATGAAACCAAGTGTCTTTTGTTTTTATTGTTATTTCTTTTTTAATTTGACTATTTTTGAATTTTTGTTATTTTTGTTTCTTTGTTTCGTTACCTTTGTATTCGAATTGTTTTTTTTTAATTATTTATTAATCTACTGAATTGTGCAATAAAATCGATTGTCTTTTTTGGTTTTATTGTTTTTTAAATTTTATTAAATATTTCGTTTTTTTTTTTTTTAATTGCATTATTTCATTTTCTTTGCTTTCTCATCGTTTTAATTTTATTTTTTTAATTATTATTAACCCATGAAATTTTTGTGAAATCGATTGTGTTTTGTTTTTATTTAGGTCTTTTTTTTTAATATTTCGTTTTGGAGATGCAACGGATAGTGCTTTGGCCGGATAATCGTGTGGATATAGTTCGAAAATCAAACTGATAGGAAAATAAAAAGAATCCATAATGAAATCTACAAAAAAAAGGAAACATTTTAGATATACGAATAATAAGGTGAACAAAAAAAAACAAAAAAAGATCGATTTTCTACGACGAACAAGAAATAAGAAATTACAATTGTAACACGATTAATGTGATAAAAAAAAAAACAAAGGAATGCAGAAAAAACAAATGAAAGCTCGACTTTCAATTCCTCCCATCTGAAAAAGATTCGTCGATCTTCTTTTGTTTTCTGTGCTTTCAATTCTGAATTTCATTGGTGTTTGTTTTAGTTCTGTTTTGTTTTGTTTACATGTCGAATTTATTTATAATTTACACTATTTGGCGCCTTTTGGCGACGTTTTGTGAACAAGTTGGCACCATTGCTTATAAGAAATCTGGTAACGCCGGTTTCAATAGAAGTTTCTGACTGTCAAAAACATAAGGTTAGGTCTTTACACCTCTGTCAAATGTACAACTTTGGAAGTTTGTAGTTGGGAACCGCTGTTGGAACAAACCTATCGAGAACATTTTCGTGTTTATTGGGTTACATAAAACGAACACCCGTTCCTTTATTAGCTAACGCAAATTTTTCACGAAAGAAATCGGCCTTTCATAAATTTCATCATTATTTAAAATTCGTTTAAAGACGTTGAATGGTAACTTTTTTTTTTTACTTCTGATTTAACTCTTGGTTTGAACCAGTTTCAGTTAATTATGTAAAATAGAATACGTCTATTATTGCTATTTATAAATAACGCTTAATATTCAATTTGTTCAAGTTATATCTGGTTATGATTAGTGATAATGATAAGTTAACTTAATTTGTTAATCGTTTCTGAGGAGTTTGTGTTTTATGACACCCTGTATGAGTAAATAATTCCAAACAAATTCGAGTAAGTTGACGGTCGGGCGCGCTTTCGTTTTTCCTCTCGATCGGCCTTGTGGATCCCTGCCGACCTTTAAACTTTTCAATTTTTTCGGTACCGCTGTGCGACGCGACCACGGTTATTGATTTGGCGCAGGCGACGCCGCCGTGTACCGACGGCCGACGCGTCGCTTCCGCCCCTCGCCCCTCCGACCCCCTCCCGCGCCGCCTCGATGATATTTCACTTCACACTCCACTTGTTAGGTTCGGCGTGCGTTGGATGCCTAGTCACGCTTGTTTTGCCTACGCATGTTACGCGCAGGAAAAAAGCGGCGACAAAGGGCTACTCTAGCCAGTTCATCTAGGCGTAAACGTGACCTTTTCCGTATTTATTTATTTATTTTTTTTTGCTATTCCGCCGCGCGACGTAATCGATGGATTTAGTGATTCCTACGGGGAGTTGCATGTCTGGGTTTTATTTATCTCCGTGGAATTTTAAATAATGATGAAATTCATGCAAGGCCGATTTCTTTCGTGAAAAATTTACGTTAGCTAATAAAGGAATGCGTGTTCGTTTTATGTAACTCAATAAACTCGGAAAAGTTCTCGATAGGTTTGTTCAAACAGCGGTTCCTAACTACATACAGCTGAAATAAAAAAAAAAAAAAAACGGGAAATGAAATTTTTCCAATTGCAAATTTGGTTGTATTTGTCAATGAATTGTTTACTTGACAAATACACTCTACGAAAAACATAACCTATTTATTTATAAATTGATATACCGTCAAATAATTCTAACCTATTTCTAAAAAAAAAATCATGTTCACACTATGAAAAAACAGAAAAAAGTTTCAAATTAAATTTTATCGAATTGCGCTGTAAATTTAAAATTTGAAATACAGTAAAGTCCGGTTATAACGAACCCAGAAATTGTATCAAAATATGTTCGCTATATCCGAAGTTCGCTATAATAGATAAATTAAAACAAAGTGTATTTTTAATAGTCATTTTTTATTTTACATTAAATAATATTGTAAAAAATAACATGAGGCCTTTGCGAAACAGTTATACAGTAATAAAATCGGTTATTTTTGTTTGCATATATTTGTTCGAAAAGTTAACGTTGTTTACATAGTTTTGAAGAACACAGAAACTATTCCAAATATGTTCTGGAATTGTACGTGATTCTAAAAAAATGCGAGTTTCTGTCATTTCTTGGAGCATTTCAGTAACAGAAGGAACATCAACATTTTCATTCGATTCATTTTCTTCTTCCTCGTCACTAGTTAAAATGTTTGCAGTCACTGTTTTGATAATCTGCTCATCAGTTAACACTTCTCTTGCTGCTATGTCATTATCAACCCCAACATATTCTTCAAAGTTAAATTCATTAAATTTTTTTCTCACTTCTATTTCAATCGCATTTTGCACCACAGTAGCAGAAACGACATCAGGGTTTTCTGTGGTAAGCTGAATTCAATGATTGATATTATGGAAAATGCTTTATCAAAAATATATGAAGAGTATATTAACCCCGCAGTAATCGTAGCTGGAGATTTCAACGTAGATATGTTGTCATCAACTACTAAAAATCAAGAATTGCTAAATCTTTTTATAAGTTTCAATTTACAACAAACTATATATGACGCTACACGAATAACTTCTACATCGCAAACATGTCTTGACAACTTCTTTGTGAATGTACCCTCTTTCAAAGCATATGTATACACAAATCATTTTTCTGATCATGAAGCACAGATTTTAGAAATTAACTTTATTGAACCTAAGTTGGAGAAGAAAAGGAAAATAAGAGTATTTACTAGAAAAAATTTCCGGAATTTTAAAAATCAGTTACGAGAAGAAACTTGGTCAACTATACAAAACGAGAATGATCCTAACTTAAAAATGGAAGCTTTTCTAAAAATTTTCTGTGATGTTTATGAAAACTGCTTTCCTCTAAAATATAAAAAATCTAACACAAACAGAAAACAAATATTGTCACCTCGATTAATAATGATAAAAGAAACTTTAAATCTCATCCATGATACCTATATACAATCGCCGACTGACAGTTTAAAACGAATTTATTTAAATTATAAACAATTTTTTCTTAAATGTGCAGATGAAGAAAAAAAGGCGAGCAATGTAAAACTAATAACAGCGGCTAGTAATAAACAGAAAACTATATGGAACCTAGTTAATAATACTGTAAGAAGACCAAGTGACTTGCAAACGACTAATACACCAACGACTGAAGAATTTGTAGAATTTTTCAGTAATGTTGCCGATCAGCTTCAAACACAAATTCAGCCGGTAGAAAGTCGCCCACAAGATTTTCTCACAAATGTCCATACAACTGCAAATTCTATGTTCTTTTCACCCACTACACGAAGAAATTAAAACGGTGATAAGGAATCTAAAAACGAAAAATACGACAGATTGTTACGACTTGAGTACCCGAACAATAAAGGAAATATCCGAAGTTATTGCAACACCTCTATCAGATATAATAAATGGTTCCTTTGAAACTGGCATATTCCCCAATTGTCTAAAAATCGCGAAGATTTTACCAATATTCAAGAAAGGAGATTCAACAGCGTGCACAAACTACCGGCCAATAGCTCTACTTCCATCTTTCTCAAAAATTTTCGAAAAAGTAATGTCGCACCGTATAATTTCATTCTTTGAGACTCACAAATATTTCTCTATGGAACAGTTTGGATTTAGACAGAACCTTAGTACCGTAGACGCAATTCGATCATTGTTACATTACATAATGCAAAATATGGAAAATAAAAGCTCTACCACGGCCTTATTTTGTGACCTTAGTAAGGCGTTTGACACTATGCCTCATTTGGAATTGTTTCACAAACTTGAGTATTATGGAATCCGGGGCGTAGCTGGTAAATTAATAAAATCGTACCTCACTAATAGAAAACAGTACGTCTATCACAATGAAATAACGAGCCACCTGAAAACCATTGAATCAGGAATCCCACAGGGGTCTGTTCTGGGGCCGTTATTATTTATTATTTTCATCAATGATCTGCCTCAAGCATTTAATTGTCATGTCACACTTTATGCGGATGACACTACATTTGCAATGAAAAATACAGACTCCTCGGCTACACAAGGAATAATAAATACCGCAAAACTTTGGTTTGCAGCCAACAAACTTACTCTAAATGAAAATAAAACAAGTGAGTTAAATTTCTCCCCCAGCAGAAATGTGGACATTCATTGTATCAAATTCTTAGGAGTATACTTAGATACTCATTTAACATGGCAACCCCAAGTGGATAATGTAATTGCCAATGTCTCTAAAACGTTATATGCCTTAAGAAGAATCAAGAGAGACATAAATAAAGAAGCGGCGGTAATTGTTTATTATGCCCTTATCCATTCAAGGATTTCTTATGCCATTGAGGTTTGGGGTCACTCGGCACACACTGCAAAACTCTTCATTCTGCAAAAGAAGGCAATTCGCATACTAGAAGGAGTTACTACCGATACTCATTGTAAACCTTTTTTTATACAAAATAATATATTTAGCCTGCCAGCTATATACATATATAAACAGTTAATATACACGAAAAAAAATATGAGTTCCCAAATCACCAGAGGAGATGTGCATGGATGCAATTTAAGAACTAATGATAACTTAACAATAAAACCCTTCAGACTACAAACAACCGTTCCCATGCGTATAGGTCAAGTATTATTCAACAAGTTACCACATTCTTGGAGAACTTTAAACTTTAGTCGATTTAAAAGCAAAGTGAAACAATATCTACTTAAGAACTGTCCTTACTCAATAGGAGAATTTATCCAACAAAATATTGAACTGCAATTGGAATAAACTTATTTAATTTTGTGACAAACTTCAGTGCTCTTTATTATATCGCGTCTAACCTAAGTTTCTATTTTATTATTTTATTTCATTTCATTGTTAATTTTCTTTTGTATACATTGTTATTAGACATACCTAGATGTATATCAGGTTATAACAATAAATTCAATTCAATTCAATTCAATTCAATTCTTCATGTCTTTTCAACCATTGATTCAGTGGAAGTTCATCATCTGACTCAAATCCATCATCCTCTTCAGAAAATCAAGCATGCTTGAAGCAGTTTGCTATAGTTTCCATGCTGACCTTCTGCCAAGCCATGTGGATAAAGTTTACAGCATCCAAAAGGCTAACTGTAAATGTTTTTCCATTATCAATCGCATCGATCATCTTCATTAGTAAAATTTTCCTGTAATGACATTTTAAAGAATGTATCACGCCTTGGTCCTTGGGTTGTAGTTTCGAATTAGTGTTGGGAGGCATAAAAACCAATTTAATTTGATTTAGTTTAACTTCAGGATGAGCCGGGCAGTTGTCTCCTATTTTTTCGCTTTAGATGTTCATCCCATTCAAGCAGTTCATTTACGAAAATTTCGGACGTCTTCCATGCCTTACTGTTGGATTGGTATTTTACGGGTAATTGTTTGTTTTTGAAACATCTTGGATTGGCAGATTTGCCTATAACCAACAATCTTCTTTTTTCACTTCCAGCCATGTTAGCAGCTACTAAAACAGTCACCCTTACTTTAGACAGCTTTCCACCAGCACAACTTTCTCCTACAAACGTCAATGTTTTGTCAAGCGTCATTTGGTAAAAAAGTCCAGTTTCGTCGGCATTAACAATGTCTTCAATGTTATATTTTTTTCGAATACCAGGCCACACATTAGTTAACCACTCAGTAACAACATTCGTATCAACGTTCGCAGATTCACCAACAATTGTTCCTCCGCGAATACTATGTCTTTTTTTAAACCGTTCGATCCAACTTCTAGAACACTTAAAATCTATTTCTTCCACTTTACTACCTATTTCACTAGCTTTTTCTTGTAGAATAACACCACTTAATGATATGTTTTCTTGTCTTTTCTGTGTAAACCATTTAAGAAGCCCTTTATCCACCACTTCATGTGTCGGTTTTCTTATTTTTTTGCTTTTGTAATTAACTTTACCGTACGATGATAAAATTTGTTCGCGCTTTCTTCAAATTGTGGAGACGTAGATTTTGTTAAATTCATTGCGTGGCAAATATCACTTTGTTTAACACCACTTTGTATTTTTTGAATAATTTCGTAGTTGTCCTTTAAAGTGAAAGCTTTACGTTTTTGTTTATTCATTTTGAATTATTACATGCGAATCTTGCTACGCAGCACGTTGGAAATAACGTCTTACTCCAATAAAAAACAAAGACTCGACTGTTATAAGAGCTATAAATGCACGCCGCTCGTAACAAGTAATCGGAGAATAGCGCGTAAATCGGGGAAACCCCTCTAAAGTTCGTTATAAAAGGAAAATTGTATCACATTTTAAGTCATATCTGGTTCACTATATCCGAAAGTTCGTTAAAAGAGAGTTCGCTATAACCGGAAAGAAAATACATTGAGCTTATGGAAAAAATTTCGTTGCTTGAAATATAGTACGTTATAGCCGGAAGTTCGTTACAAACGGGTTCGTTATAACCGGACTTTACTGTACAGGGTGGGCCAAATTCGACACTTTTAATAGGAAACACCTATTTCTAGAAGAGTTAGACAAAAATTGACCTCGGTCCCTGGAGCTCGATTTTTAAGACAAAGTTAATGGTGAAAACCGCATTTCAATATCTTGTACCGCTTAGGAGCTACAGGGCGTTTTTCAAAATTCTACGATTTCTAAAAACCTTCATAACTTTTTTGTTTATGAAAATTTTTGATTTCTGTAAAAACTTCTTTAAGGCACTTTTTCATCCAGAATTCATTGCTCTAAGTTATATTTTTCTAGAGTGCTCAATATTTGAGATATTAGCAAGAACTTTGATTTTTTATATGGAACACCCTATATATTTTTAAGTTTTTGAAAGGAGTATAAAATTTCAATCATATAAATGTAAAACACTTGATATTTTATTCAAACAGTTTGTGAAATATAGAGCTTCAAAGTTTTAATCAAAAATTTAATTGTTTTTACAGCATTGAAGTAGGCTGTGAATGACGATAACTAAGCGATTTAAGTTTTTATAACTTCCTGGTAGGCCGCTATTAAAATTTGACACAATCTCTTAAGTACATGCATTTCTCTTGAATTTTACTATCTCTATAAAATAGACTTAGGGAGATTATTAAAGTTGTACGAAAACTACGAGAAATACGACATGTTATAATATTTATACCAACTCAAGACTTCATGAAGAGTCTTTAACTTGTAAGTGCATGTGTGTACTGAAAATGACAGTGTAGCTGCCGAAATACGTATCTACGGATACAATCTATTTTGATTTATATTTAAGGATATAAACTTTTTTGATTTATATTTACTTTTCTGATTTGTTATTTTTAAACCACTGTCTCCTTTACTAATATTAAATGTTAAAGTGTTTCATAGAAATTGGCGAAAATTCAGAAGCAGCGATTAACCTTTACCATGAGTGGTATCCTGAAAGATGACAATCCCTCAGAAATATATTCTTGAGATTTAAAAACAATTTAATAAATTTTTAGTCATTTAAACTGATAAAAACTAAAAATTATAAATCCCAAACGGAAATAAAGAATTAAAGGAGGTCGTAGTTTTGGGAGAAATTGAAAATGACCGACGCCAGTTGGAGCAAACATCTTAGCAAGGACTTCTGCAATACGAATTTTAAAGAAACAAAAATTCTGACCTTATTGAATAAGAAAAATGCATCACTATCAGTCCTTGAATTGGTGATGTCAGTTCTAACCATAACAAAACGCAATCGTTTATGTTTAGTACAAAATGGCCGACAATTTGATACTTTATGTAATTTTTGCGCAATTTCAATTACATTAGTATTTATTCATTATAACTTTGTTATATTTATTAAAAATAAAGTAATATTTTTTATTGCTCATTGAATCTTCAAAAAATATTTTGCTATCATCATCCACAGCCTACTTGAATGCTCAATAATCATCAAAATTTTAATTAAAACACGAAAGCTCTACAGCTCAAAAATCTTTTGAATAAAATATCAAGTGTTTTATATTTTTGTAAATAGAATTTTATGCTCTTTTCAGAAATGTAAAAATATATAGGGTGTCCCATATAAAAAATCAAAGTTCTAGCTAATATCTCAAAAATTGAGCACTTTGGAAAAAAATAACTTGGAGCAATGAATTCTGCATGAAAAAGTGCCTTAAAGAAGTGTTTACAGAAATCAAAAATTTTCATAAATAAAAAAGTTATGAAGGTTTTTAAAAATCGTAGAATTTTGAAAAACAGCCTGTAGCTCCTAAACGGTACAAGATATCGAAACGCGGTCTTCACCATTAATTTTGTGTTAAAAATCGAGCTCCAGGAACCGAGGTCAGTTTTTGTCTACCTCGTCTAAAAATAGGAGTTTCCTTTTAAAAGTGTCGAATTTGGCCCACCCTGTACATATTTAAACATGAAAATTTAATAAAGTAAAAATGTATTATTTTATTTTTCTCAATTTAATGTTGACTTCCTGTATTTACTTAATCGCGTTAGTGTTGAGGATACAAACGACATTTATTAGGACTATTTAAGAATCACCATGCATGTACAGGGTGGGCCAAATTCGACACTTTTAATAGGAAACTCCTATTTTTAGAAGAGTTAGACAAAAACTGACCTCGGTCCCTGGAGCTCGATTTTTGAGACAAAATTAATGGTGAAAACCGCGTTTCGATATCTTGTACCGTTTGGGAGCTACAGGGCGTTTTTCAAAATTCTACGATTTCTAAAAACCTTCATAACTTTTTTGTTTATGAAAATTTTTGATTTCTGTAAAGACTTCTTTAAGGCACTTTTTCATGCAGAATTCATTGCTCCAAGTTATTTTTTTCAAAAGTGCTCAATATTTGAGATATTAGCTAGAAATTTGATTTTTTATATGGAACACCCTATATATTTTTACATTTCTGAAAAGAGCATAAAATTCTATTTATAAAAATATAAAACACTTGATATTTTATTCAAACAGTTTGTGAAATATAGAGTTTCAAAGTTTTAATCAAAAATTTAATTATTTTTACAACATTAAAGTAGGCTATGGATGACGATAACTAAGCGATTTAAGTTTTTGTAACTTCCTGGTAGGTCGCTATCAAAATTTGACACAATCTCTTACAGTACTTGCTTTTCTCTTGAATTTTACTACCTCTATAAAATAGACTTAAGGAGATAATTAAACTTTTACGAAAACTACGAGAAATACGACATGTTATAATATTTATTTCAACTCAAGACTTCATGAAGTCGCTTTAACTTGTAAGTGTATGTTTGTACTGACGATGACAGCATAGCTGCTGAAATACGTATCTACGGATACAATCTATTTTGATTTATATTTAAGGATATAAACTTTTTTGATTTATATTTACTTTCTTGATTTGTTATTTCTAAACCACTGTCTTCTTTACTAATATTAAATGTTAAAGTGTTTTATAGAAATTGGTGAAAATTCAGAAGCAGGGATTAATTTTTACCATGAGTGGTATCCTGAAAGATGACGATCCTTCAGAGATATATTCTTGAGATTTAAAAACAATTTAATAAATTTTTAATCACTTAAACTGATAAAAACTAAAAATTATGAATCTCAAAACGGAAATAAAGAATTAGAGGAGATCATAGTTTTGGGAGAAATTGAAAATGACCGACGCAAGTTGGAGCAAACATCTTAGCAAGAACTTCTCCATTACGAATTTTAAAGAAACAAAGATTCTGACCTTATTGAATAAGAAAAATGCATCACTACCAGTCCTTGAATTGGTAATGTCAGCTCAAACCATAACAAAACGAAATCATTTATGTTTAGTACAAAATGGCCGACAATTTGATACTTCATGTAATTTTTGTGCAATTCGATTACATTAGTATTTATTCATTATAACTTCGTTATATTTATTAAAAATAAAGTAATATTTTTTCATGGCTCAATAAATCTTTAAAAAATATTTAGCTACCATCATCCACAGCCTACTTGAATGCTGCAATAACCATCAAAAATTGAGCACTTTGGAAAAAAATAACTTGGAGCAATGAATTCTGCATGAAAAAGTGCCTTAAAAAAGTCTTTACACGAATCAAAAATTTTCATAAACAAAAAAGTTATGAAGGTTTTTAAAAATCGTAGAATTTTGAAAAACGCCCTGTAGCTCCTAAACGGTACAAGATATCGAAACGCGGTCTTCACCATTAATTTTGTCTTAAAAATCGAGCTCCAGGGACCGAGGTCAGTTTTTGTCTGACTCGTCTAAAAATAGGAGTTTCCTATTAAAAGTGTCGAATTTGGCCCACCCTGTACACTGGTGTCGAAAAAAATTTGGACGAAAAAAAAAAGAAAATTCCCGGGGACTCAACATGCGTTATTATATGAAGACATAAAGTTGTTGGCGAAAGAGAGTCGTCGTTGTGTCTGTCTGTGTGTGCATTAAGCTAAGAAAATAAAACCGCGCCAACGACAATAACAGTACTTCGAGACGGCAGGAGACTATTCGAGCGCACTGCGATGCATCCGTGCATATTGTGCGTCCGTCTCTGTTCTGTCGGGAGGGCCCCTTGCTAAAAAAAAAAAAAAAGGACAGCGATGAATAACCGACGTCCGAGAGCACAGCTCGACGATGATGTTAACGCAGCAATTTGTATGCGTTGCAAGGCGAGTTACACAGGATGCAGTTATTAAAAGTACGATTTTTAGAATGGGCCTGAGGAGGCCGGCGGGCGTCTTTGTTAAGAACGATGTGCACGACGAGGCCGGCTAGTGGTAACGACTCGTTTCGTTTCCGGGAGATGATCGTGTTTTTTTTTTTTTTTGCTTTCTTTTCAGGAGAAGACTTGCGCGCGCAACAAGCAAAACAAATTGAATGCAGATGGTAGAACGTGAGAAATGCTAACAACGACTCGCAAGTCGCAAAAGCAGATACTCAACAATAAGGCTATTAGCACCAGCTAATATTCCAACAATTTAAGCAAACTGAACCTAATCTAAAGAATAAGGGAAAGAAGATTTCGAGGTATGGATCTGAGACGAAAATGAATGAATTGAAATGAAGATGCCACCTGTTTTTTTGAAGTGTAAGTCAGCCATTTTTAGAAATGTCTCCACCTTCTTTCAAGATTCAATGAAACAATCGGTATATTCTGGAGAAAACTCCTTAAACTTCGCAACCAGGTCGATCTCCTTTACACAGGTGCGATTTCTGGCAATCGAATGCGATGGATCGTTTGGAAACGGAGCAGTAACTAGCATAAAGGACATAAAGTGGATGGAGAACGTGTCGTCTAGCGTTGCGCAAGACGGAAGGCTTTATTTCGTAATAGTTAGCGCGGCGCCGAAGACAGCTGCTAGGCCGACCGCGTTCGTCTACATCGGCGAGGTAAAAATGACCTTGAACCTTGCCAAACTAGTCTTGCAAGAGGCGATTACGTAGACCAATATCTAGACTCGGCCTACAACACGTTGGCTTCTATAATCGGAAAGTGATTGCGCTACATACATAATATGATCGGCGTGTATTGGCTAAGAAGGTGACAGAACTTGTATCTCATTTTATAGAAAATTCATGCACATGGAAAAGTTCCTATTTTGAAAGCTGACGCAGATATTCAATCGCAAGAATTGCACAAAAATCAGAGGCAAACTGAAAATAATTTTGTTGAAACGTTTGCGCTTCTCTAGTTAGAAATAAGGTGACGACGAAACAAAAATATTTTCGTACATGCAGTATCAGCCAATTCGAAAATCGTATTTAGTCCCTAGGGAGTAAAAGTGATGATATATTTCCTATTATGTTGACATTTACGCCAAGTGTAGACATTTCTTGATTTTAAAGGCGGTAAATTTAACTTTGCTTTTTCCTCCATTTTTCATTATAGTCTGGCCGCCGAACAGACGGAATGATCAAGCGTCACCCTCATGGCAAGAATACGGAAAGACGTATTTACAGCAAACAGAAACAAAACCGCGTACGCAATATGGGGTTAGCTTTTAAAATATGAAAAAAATGTTAAAAGGCATTTTCAATAAAATTACCTTCCTCGCGAAGGCAATAAATAAATTGCTCATATCTCAATTGTTTTTGAGATAATACTAACACTGTAGTCTAGTGCTAGTGTAAATCGGATTTCAAACTAAGATACTTAGCTCACATAAGCGACAGTCACGTGTATGTACAGCTTTATTGCTGCGTGTGTTTGGCGGCCGGACTATAATTTTTCTGTAATGAAGACTGTGCTGTCAAATAACGAACGGTAACGGTTGCTAATTCCCAAAATTAATTAAAGGGTCGAAAGGGTCACTCGGATTTATTACAATTTTTTATTCGTACGTAATGAGATTTTTGTAATTCTTCTATTTCCGGTCGTAAATAATACAGTATACAGATTGCGAACGGCTCCTAACGTCAGTAAACGATCCGTGGAAATGCGTGCATTAAATGCTTCTATGACTGCGTTGAAAAATATCTTAAAACCTAAAAAAAAAAAATTAAAATACGTAGTAAATACATCAGTTTCCAGCAATCCTGCCTGAGCTTACGAGATTTCGAAACAACGCCAACAATTTACATAAGTGGCAAAATGTGGTTTTTATTTTTGTTTTTTGTTTTATTTTTTTAATTTTTTTGTTTTGTTTTTATTTTTGTCTTGTTGTTTAATTGTTTTATTTTATTTTTTATTTCTTTTTTGATTTTTGTTTTGTTTTATTTCTTGTTATTATATTTTTTTTTAATTAACGACAGATTTTTTCGTGTCCTTCAGATTTTGTCTTTGTTTTCTGTTCGTTTAACAAATCTTTTTTTTTTTCGATTATTGCTTTTTCAATTCACCGAGATATTTGCAAGTCCTTCAATTTAAACAGTGGCGTAACAATCAGGGGGATAGGGGGTGTCCATTGAGTACAAGCAACAATTTCTTTATTTCTTTATTATTATTATTATTTTTTTTAATTATTGACATCGGCACCTTACCAAAAGTTGACAAAAAAAAGCAAAATAAATAATAATATAAGATTGCTCTGAACAAACAAAAAAAAACGAAACAAAATAAAAATCAATTAAAACATGAAGGATAAAAAATAGGTAACGAAAATCAAGGACTAAGAAGTCGACGATACTTTTCTGGCACGAAAATGAACAAAACATGAAACAGATATGACAAACGAATCCCTCCCTAAAAAAAAGAAACCAGAAGAACGAAATACAAATATCCAAAGACAGAAGAAGATCGACGATTTTCTTCTTTTGTTTCGTTCTACTGAATTATCTTTTCACTGATTTTTTTAAATTTTTGTTCAAAACTACAGAAAGTAAAAGAAGAAATTGCACGAGATGGTTTTCGATGCGAAATACGAGAAATAATGATAATCAGAAAGAAAAATTCAAACGATAAAACAAATAAAATTAATTCCACGATAATATACTAAAGAGTGCTCAAAAAAAAATAAATAAATACGACGAAAAAGACGAACGAAAAACAAAAAGCGGCAGATGATACGAGGTTGATACGGAAACTATGCAAAGAGTCAAAGCAAATCGACAGAAACAAACAAAAAAACATCAAGACAAACAACACGGAAGCCTGATCATTAGTCAACCCAAAGACAAAAGAAGATCGACGATTCTCCAATGGACAGTAAGAAAATAAAAAAAACACAAAGTGAAGGAGGAAATTGCACGAAATAGTTTTCGATTCGAAATACGAAGAATAATAAGAAAGAAAAACAAAAGAAAAGTGGAAGTTATCAAATAAATAAAATTCCGCGAAAATATACTAAAGAATGCTTAAAGAAAAAACGAAAAACAAAGAAACATGATGAAACAGACGAACGAAAAACAAAGTACGGTAAGAATGAAACAAAAGAAAAGCGAAACATACAATGTGGAAATATAAAGAACTAACTAGTCGATGCAAAGACAAAAGAAGATCGACGATTTTCCAACGTAGTGCAAAAAAAGGGAAAAAAATTGTTGAAGTTTTGTGTTATTCATTTGTTTTTCGTTCGTTCTATCCTTAGTATTTCGTTGTTTTTCTTTTGTTTTCTTCTACTGAATAATTTTCTCTGGTAATTTTTTTTTAAGTTTTTGTTCATTCTCCGACGCGGAAATATGAAGAATGGGCCGAACCAAAGACAAAAGAAGATCTCGTAATCTGTGGCATTTGCCCACGCGATTTGATCAAAAATTGTATGCATAACAAACAATTATTTACACACTTATTTGAGAATTTGTTTTCCTTATTTCATACGCAAGTTCAGGTATTTTAGAAATTACTAATAATTACGTCTCGTAAAAGAACGAAGCGAATTTGTTTTTCTTATTTCATGTGCAATTTCAGGCATTTTAGAAATTACTAATAATTACGTCTCGTAAAAGAAATAACTCAAGATTCCCGTTTCCAGCAATTAAACTTGTAATAAAAAGAAATTGAGGTGTATGTCAAGCGGGTAGTCAATAAAAATTTTTATAGTCCTATTATACTGCCGCATTTATAAAACGTGACAGAACTTTTTGGGATAATTTTTGAATTAATTATAAACTGATTAGAAGAATTTTTTCTTAATTTTTCCCTTACTTTTGGTCATCGGGTTAATTAACATTCACCCTGTATGTATATGTAATATAAATGAAGTTCATTTAAAAAACCCCCATACAAACACGTCCCAAAAGTATCGAGCGTATATTTTATTACTTATTTCTGGGAAACATTTTCGCATGTTTTGTTTTCAACGCTTTTTCTTTGTCGGTCTGTTCAAGAATCTCCCTGTATGTGGTTTAGCCCCGGGAAAACGTTCTTTATCCAGATTGTCTAAAACCTCGGAGTTTGGTGTCGCAGGGAAAGCAACGTACGTGACACTTGAAGTTTGACGATAAATTTCGGCGAGTGGTTTTCTTAATTGCGACGGAAGCGCCCCCAATTTAATTAACGGCCGCAAATTGCACGATAAAAATCTTGACCTGTGAATGCTCTGTGAATATTTACGGCCTGATTTTCCGAAATTGTGGAATAACGCGCACGTAAATTTTGTTCTCCGGAAATTTATTTACTTTCTTAAAGGAAATTCTTTTTTTTTTAAACTACTTGAAGGATGTGTGAACAGTTAATAGCTTTGTTCACGTAGACTTCGATAATTTGTTTAAATAATTAATGAAAGCCGTGGTCACAGATTTTAAATGCATTCAAATTAACGTAAAAAATTCATCCAGTATTGCAAGTTCGGTTTTTTTTTTTTATTTCCATTATTAACGGAAATGCCTGTGGAATACCACTGAAAATGGGACTCCCTGTATATTTGAATGCATTGTTAAAATCGATGATTACTTTGCTGGGCATTTGATTTTATCCGTTCCGAACTAGTCCGGAACGTCTCCGCGAACAAACCTAATATCTTCTTCTGTCACCTAAATCTTTGTATTCTCTAGAGCGTGGTCCCCCTCATATCCATTCATTGCATTTTTCTCTAATATTTTAACTTATTCTTATTCGTCTTTCCAAAACTGTAAATTTTTATTGAGATTTTTGCCGAGCGAAACCGGCGTAAAAATAAATCGTGCATCATAGGTAATCCAGCATTAAAATAATACCTACATATGTATGTATATGCAACTCTGAGAGTTTTCTTCGGGCGCTGCTAACTCGGACCACATGTTCCTCCGTATCAGATATAAATAGGTCCTTTGTGTTGGAGAACCGTGAAGCATGCACAGAAGGAACGGTCGCGGACACTTGTTTCTGCTGCATTTGCCAGATTTGATGTCACGAAACGTTTGGAACAGTATTTATTTCCCTTTAATCTTCAAATTACGAAATTATACAAGTAGGTATACAATCCTACACTATTTGTTCCACCTTTTTTTTTATTAGTTCTTTGAGACATAGCTGTTTTTTTTTAGCCTAACATGAGAAATGCAATGATTAAGAAAAAAAACTTGGTATTTTCTTGAGTCCAGTTCAAAGTACGTACTACATGCAAATTCCACTCACCGTTTGCGCAATGGCAATGAAAAGTGAGAAGCATTTCCAAATCGGATATGCGTTTCCTGCACGCGTTCGTTTTACTGCTTTTGCACTTCTTTTTCAGATTTAAGTGAATCGAAAAGTGTCAAGTTTGCAGATTATGTTGTAAACCGATCTATTGATTCGAGCGGCTTTCAATTAAATGGCGTTTTCGATTGACCGCACTAGTGCGCACTCAGAGTATTTGCATCTCGTGCTGTTATATGAGGTTGTTAAGAAAAAATGCAAACACACTGAGCGAGTCGAAAATGGTATTACGAAAAATTCTTAAGAGAAAAATTTTCAAGTTTGTTCAACTGTTTTTTCTTCTCTTCTTATTTTAACGCAAGGAACAGAAGTTCTCTTACACTTTTTGGATTTAGTTCCTAAGTGTCGTTATTGAAATTTCATAGTGTTCGAATGGGATAACTTAGGAAAATCTTGAAAATTTTTGCTTAATAAATTAATAAATTTGAAAAAAAAAACATTTGAAAAGAATAACAAAACAAAATATTAAAAATTGAAAAATAATCAAACTAAAAGAGAAATAATAAAAACAAAAGACAATCGATTTTCCAACAATTTAATAGATTAATAAATTTTCAAAAAAATATATTTAGAAAGAATGATGACAAAACAAAAAAAAAGAAAATAAAAATTTAAAAATAACAAAATAAAAAAATAAGAACAAAAAAACAATTTGAAAAGAAAATAATAAAAATTGAAACATAATCAAATTAAAAGCAAAAGATAATCGATATTGCAAGACAATTTAAAAGATTAAAAAATTTTCAAAAAAAAAAATTATTTAAAAAAAATTGGTGACAAAACAAAAAACCAAAGTAATAAAAATTGAAAAATAATCAAATCAAAAACAAAAGATAATCGATTTTGCAATGCAATTTGATAATTAAAAAAATCTTCAAAGAAACTATTAAAAAAAATGGTGACAAAACAAAAAGCAGTTTGAAAAGAGTGGTGACAAAACAAAATAATAAAAATGGAAAAATAATCAAACTAAAAAGAATAGTAATAAAAACAAAAGACAATCGATTTTGCAATACAATTTAACAATTTAAAAAATATTAAAAAATTTTTTCTTTAAAAAAATGGCGATAAAACAAAAAAAAACAGCTCGTGTGACAAAACAAAATAATAAAAATTGAAAATAATCAAATTAAAAAAATAATAATAAAAACAAAAGACAATCGATTTTGCAGCACAATTTAATAGATTAAAAATTTTTTTTTTAAAGTTGTTTAAAAAATGGTGACAAAACAAAAAAATAAAATAATAAAAATTCAAAATTAATCAAATTAAAAACAAAAGACAATCGATTTTGCAATACAGTTTAATAATTTTAAAAAATCTATTTAAAAAAATGGTGACAAAACAAAAAAACAGTTTGAAAAGAGTGTTGACAAAACAAAATAATAAAAATGGAAAAATAATCAAACTAAAAAAAAAAAATTAAAGAAAGTTGTTCAATAAAATGGTGCCAAAAAAAACAAAATAATAAAAATTGAAAAATAATCAAATTAAAAACAAAAGACAATCGATTTTGCAATTTTGCAACACAATTTAATAGATTTTAAAAAAAAAATTAAAGTTGTTTAAAAAAATGGTGACAAAAAAACCAAAATAATAAAAATGGAAAAATAATCAAACTAAAAAAATAATAATAAAAACAAAAGACAATCGATTTTGCAACACAATTTAATAGATTAAAAAATCTTTAAAAAATTATAAAAAAAAAAATGGTGACAAAACAGAAAAACAAAATAACAAAAATTGAAAAATATTCAAATTAAAAAAAAAACAAAATTTAAATTGTAAATTAATACTTAGAAGGAAAAAAAAACAACTTGAAAATAATGGTAACAAACAAAAAAAAAACAATTTGTAAAGAATGGTGACAAAACAGAATAATAAAAATTGAAAAGTAATCAAACTAAAAAAAAAATAATAATAAAAACAAAAGACAATCGATTCTGCAACACAACTTAATAGATTCAAAAATCTTCAAAAAAACAATTTTAAAAGGTGGTGACAAGACAAAAAAAACAAAATAATAACAATTGAAAAATTATCAAACTAGAAAAATAAGCAAAAGAAAATCGATTTTATAAGACAATTTAATATGTAAATTAATACTTAAAAAAACAATTTGAAAAGAATTTGACAAACCAAAAAAAAAAAACAAAATAATAAAAATTGAAAAATAGACAAATTAAAAAGTAAACAAAAGACAATCGATTTTACAACACAATTTAACAGATTAAGAAATCTTTAAAAAAAAATCGAAAAGAATATCAAATTGAAAAAAAAAAAAAGAAATATATAAAAACAAAAGACAATCGATTTTGCAACACTATTTAACATGTAGATTAAAAAATTTTAAAAAAATTGTAAAGAATGCTAACAAAACACAAAAAAAAACACAAAAATAAAATTTGAAAAGTAATCAAATTAAAAAAAAAAAAACAAAAGACAATCGATTTGACAACACAATTTAATATGTGGATGAATACTAAAAAAGAAAAAGCAATAAAAGGATAATAAAAAGTTGAAATATAATAAAAATACTGCAAATATTAAAAGAAACTGTAAATACTTTTTTGATTAATTGATTAAAAAAAAGCACATTTACGTTTAGTTCAGAATTTAGGACATAAAAATAAATAAAAATAACTAAAGAAAAAAACACTAAACTTATTATTTAGATCTTGCCAAAAAGCACCAGAAAATCCCAATTGTTTAAAATAATCACCAGGCAATAAGTCAACAACGAAAATCACTAGATTGGGTCATAAACCATCACCTCTGACAAAACTCTAAAGCAGATATGAGAGCAGTGTTGCCAACTCTGTATTTCGTTGAGAGCTAGACACTAACCAAAATAGAACTAAATATCCATGGTTCAGGGTTTTTTCATTAGAAAAAAAAAACCAATTATTTATTAACAAAATACATCAGAACTACTAATATAATAAATAGAAAAGTAAGTAAATAATCTAAAAATTTGCTTTGAGAGCTATTTTATAGTTTGTAGAGCTAAATTTTACACGAAATGGATAAATCTAGCCCTAAAAGAGCTAAGTTGGCAACACTGGACATTACAGGACGAAGTATGAGTGTGGCCTTAGCAGTGATTCGCAAGCTGTATACACCTCAGTCGAGAAAGCAATGTTTTCCTCAGCGTTCTTGAGTTTTCGGGGGGCTACGAATTACACCTGAGGAAAAATGACGCATTTCTCTCCCTCTTTATGTAATATACTATTATTTATTAAGAGGTGAGGTATCTAAGCTCTTCAATTTTTTAATTAAAATAAAATGAAACAGTTTTGTTTCGAAATGCTTTCTTGTGTCCTTGCTTAAGGATACCTTTTTATAAAAAATAAAGCAAAACAGATTATTTTCATTATTAACTGTCCATCCAGTTTGGGACACCCTGTATAAAAAGTAAGAAAATTGGAGAATTTTTTTTTAATCCAAATACACGTTTGATTTCTGATTGTGGAGATTAATCTCTGAGCAACCCCCACGCGCACGAGTCGAAAATGTGCAGGAGCGCAACTGACCCAACACCGTAATCCGTAAAGTAAGTGAAGAAGTGGTACTTCAACGTCCCTACCACCATTAATTTAAAAAAATTAATTTTTGTATAAACCAAGCATAAACGACAAATGTTTCGATTATAATAGGAATATGACTTTGATGAATTTCATAACTCAGACGATAATTTAAAAAGTAGAACACTTTACATGACAAATTAAGATGTATCGAGGTGTAGGGGCGCAACTGTCCCGGCTCCGTTTTAACTATTTATGATTTATTTGATGCAAATCGAATCGCTTAGCCTTTCAGGTCATTAATTCATCTTGGAGGGATCGATGGAAGAAGCGTCTCTCCTAATAAAATCTGCATTTACGAGCCCATGAACGCGCACAGGCGCACGCAGACAAAATACCACCTATCTTGAGCGACGATGCTCTTTTCCGACGGACAGAATAACATGTTTGCGAAAGGTGAACGCTCTCGTACAATACGCAAATGAGAAATTTAGGTGGGCCGGGCCTACGACTCTGAAGTAATTTTTGGCAGCAATTGTTGGCACTTATTTGCATACGATTTTTACGACCGACGGGACGGTAGCATGCATTCAAGATGTGATCACGTAAGTGAATAATAAATTGATGATTATTTTGCTAAAGATGATGGATGTTCCGATAGAGATTAAACACTTGAGCCACACAGAAAACAAAGTGGGTACCTTGAAAACGATTTTGAGTTTTCCCAAAGCGTCTGAAGCATATTACATAATGCTACTACTTATGTATTTAACATTTCAATGTCATTTAACACCAAAACAGGAACGTTTTATTTTTTTGTTGCCTTTAATACACACATACACACATCCCTCTTGGTTATTAATTTATTTATTCGCTAGAAAAAAAGAGTCGTAAAGTAGTTGCGGTTGAAAGGAAATTTCGTTGGAGAGCAAATGAGAGGAGCACGTAGGCAGGTAGGGACCGCGCATAATTTAACAGATCAGTGCCGCTGCGGTCCTTTGTACGGTGGCATGATCGTGATTCGTAACTGTCAGACTGTCATGTGAATTTCTGCGTTACCCTCTCGGACGAAAGATGAGATTCCGGTTGCCGCTCGTTTGTGTAGAAATTTTAAACCAGGAGGGCTCTCTTTATTAGGCGCGACTAATTCGCCTTGAGAAGAAAGGCCGACGCAAATTTCGTACGCCCCTGTTTCAGGACTTTTCTCAAATCAATCAGTGTCAAAAAACTGACCATTTTCAAAATTAATCCAAGAATTTTTTTTATTAATCGGAAAAAGTATGACGTAATCGAATCAAAATTAATTGAGAGTGACTACAGTTCCAGTTGACAGTATTGACAATTGAATGTCACTAATTATAGAAGAGAAATTAGATTATGTCACTCTTTTCAGCTACGCCCTAGATGGCAGTAGAATTTGCTGGAACGTTCGCTACCATTCTCAATTAATGGGAATGGCTGAGACATTATCCTACGGTAGATATAACGTAAGAAAAGGGCAGAGGGAAGCATTCTACCGTGCTCTAGTGACGGGCAATTAAATACAATTGTCATAAAAATGAACACATATTGGGATACAAAAAAAAAAATAAATAAATAAAGCAAATATTCAAAATGCGATCTTGACGTGTCGATTCAACAATAAAGGTCACTGTCAATTTGTAATACTGTCAGATTGTCATAACATAACCTAGTTTCTGATATGTGCAGTGTTGCCAACTCTTTATATTATTGTATATAACGGATAAAATTAAATTATCGTGATTTTGGTGTAACATGCAAGATGTCAATTCTATTCTATTGTGAGTTACTATCAACCCGTACCATAGATCTCTTAATTTTCGTAACAGCTTTCCATATAAGATAATAGATGGCGTCATTATAATTGTGATTGTGTTATGAAGGTGTACCCCTATTAATACTATCCTGCAATGACTTGTCCACGTTATTTTACTTCATTATTTAGTTTAACTTTTAACTGTAACAGAGTCGTCATGATATTTACAATGCATTTGTCATTTCGGGTTGAATATTTCTTTCAGAGAAACTCAATACTTTGGAGGACAGGATTACAATACATAGCAGATGGCGCTACATTTGTGGGGACTCGCACATTCTCCAGCGATCGTCATAATGATAGATATCTGCAAAAAAACAAAATGACAGTTGTCTCTGCGTAAAATTGACGCACAACAAGAAACGTCAGATTGACAACGTCAAACAGTGCGAAGCGTCACGTGTGGACATTTGTTTAATAAAGCAACGATGACGACCGTCACAAATAAACAAATTTTAGACCGCCCTTTGACGAATAAAATTGAAATTTCATTCAAACATGATTGGCTCGCAAATAAGATTGCATTCTCAAAATTTTGTCGCTAAAGCCCCTGTCATATCATTAGTCAGTTTGATCAAACTGGACAGACAAACTAAATTAATGATGTCATGGAAGCTGTTAGAGAAAATTTTCTAATTTTAGGGGCGCCTCTATATCCATCAGTCAGTTTGATGTAGCTTGCTTTATGATTGGTAGATTTGAACGCACAGGAAGGGGCGCGAAACGGAAATCTAACCTAACCTAAAAACACACCTAAACAGTTGTAGTGTGTTGGTTGTTTCGTTGTAGATAATAGTTAATAATTGTTAAAATGAGTTGGGAGAAGGAACAAGTGCTGCAATTAATTGAATTATACAAGACTCAGGAATTGTTATATATAGCCATGGATAAAACAACCTCTACCATTGCCTTCATTTCTGCGTAATAGCCATAGATTACCAACTAATAATAGCCACGATTTCGACCATAAACGCCTTTTATTCCTTTTTTTATGTTATTAACGCCAAACCTAATATGCCTAACACACCACTGTTTTTTTTCTATCTATTTTTGCGTAACTTGTAACTTTTTAAAATGACGATTTCCAAAAAAAATTTAACCTCAAAGTTTGATCAAATTTCTAGTGCTAGTGTGACAATGCAGTTTGACCAAATAACGAACTTGATAAGTCTTGACGTCAATCTTGTAGTTTGTCAGTCCAGTTTGATCGAACTGACTAATGATATGACAGGGGCTTAAGACAACCTCCAGAGCAACACAAAAAGACTGCCCCCCCCCCCCCCCCCCCGATGAATGAGATACAGTTCCGATCTGATAAGAACAACGAAGAAGAGTTACATAATTTCCGTTAAGGATCAAACCCAATCTATAAAAGAATCGCTTTAGCTTCAATTGATCCCATGCACTCAAGTGTCAGGAACACTGACACAAAGCCTCCCATCGTGCATTAATTGTCAGAAATTACACACATAACCTTTCGTGCACTGAAGTGTCGGAAACACATGCAAAGCTTCCCGTGCAAATAATTCTCAGGAGCAGCACCATACTCTTCCGTGCATTGAACTGTCGGAAGCACATTCAAAGCCTCCCGTTCATTGCTTGTCAGGAGCAATACACAACCCTTCTCTCTTTGGCCGTTAAGACAACTTCTAGAGCAACACAAAAAGACTGCCCCCGACGAATGAGATACAGTTCTGATTTGATTAGAACAGTGAAGCAGAGTTACATCATTTCCGCTACGGAAAAAGCCCTATAAAAGCGACCGCATTAGCTTTAGTTGACTCCTTGCACTCAAGTGTCAGGAACACTGACCCAAAGCGTCCCATGCATTGTCAGAAGCCATACACATAACCTTTCCGTGAACTGAAGTGTCGGAAGCATATACGGAGCCTGCTGTGCATATAATTGTCAGGAGCAGCACACACATACTCTCTCCGTGCATTGAACTGTTGGAAGCACATTCGAAGCTCCCCGTTTGCTTGTCAGGAGCAATACACAACCCTTTTCAAAATTTGGCCGCTAAGACAACCTCTAGAGCAACACAAAAAAAGACTGCCCTCCGACGAATGAGATACAGTTTCGATCTGATTAGAACAATGAAGGAGAGTTACATCATTTCCGCTAAGGAACAAGCTCTATCTACAGGGTTTACCAATACGGGTTACCTACAATTTTATAGGAATAAAAGTTACACGAACGCGATGGCCAATGCACATCGCCATTTCGAGAGATAACACGGCCGGGGAATTGCGTTTCCAGCGAATCCAGCGTCGCACACGCCGTGTGGCTCGTTGCACCATCCTGCTGGAACGAACCAAATGTCTCTTAAGTCCATGGGCTGCAAACGAGGCCATAAAAACTGATTAATCATGACGCAATATCTTTCACCGTTCACCGTAATTGCTCTTCCTTGGTCGTTCTCGAAAAAGATGATGCCTTCGGACCAAAATGCGCACCAAACAGTTCTGGATGCAGCGGTCTCTCAACAATCTCATGTGAATTCTCCAGTCCCCAAATGCGGCAGTTTTGTTTGTTAACGTGGCCACGGAGATCGAAATTGCCTCACCACTCAGCATGATTTTTTGATGAAAATTGGGATCTGTCCTCACTTGGGCACGACGCTGGCCATGGTCTGGGTGCTTCAATTCCTGTGTCAGCTGAATTTTGTAAGGATGGAGAGCCAAATCCTTCGTCATAATACGCCAAGTTGTCATTTGTGAGAGGCCTAACTGCTGCGAACGACGAGGAACTGAGAGCGTCGGTTCCTCGGCTGACAGCAGCGATGTTTTCGGCAGACCGGCCAAAACGAGCACGTACAGGCGGTCTTTGGTCTAGCACCGACCCGGTAGTCCTGAATTTGTTGACAATGTTTCGAATTGTCTGCTCAGTTGGCCGATTAAACTGACCAAACGTAGCACGCAATGCACCGATGTGTAGCGCGCACAGATGATCCCGACTCGATAAATTTTTGCACGATTGTTAATCGCTGTTCTGTACTGTACAACGCCATGATAACAATTGAATAAGTTGACAGTTTGAAAATTTTTTTTTCGCGGCGATAGCGCTATTTCGTGGCTACAAATCGTTAACAACCATAATCCCTATTAGTAAACCCTTTATAAAAGTGATCGCTTTAGCTTCAATTGATCCCATGCACTCCAGTATCAGGAACACTGACCCAAAGCCTCGCGTACATTAATTGTCAGAAGCCAACACACATAAGCTTTCCGTGCACTGAAGTGTCGTAAGCACATACAGAGCTTCCCGTGCAAATAATTGTCAGGAGCAACACACACACTCTCCCGTGCATTGAACTGTCGGAAGCACATTCAAAGCCCCCGTGCATTACTTTTTAGGAGCAATATACAACCCTTCCGTGCATCAATTGTCGGAAGCATCTACACACACCTTCCACAGGGGGCAAGCAATATCAAAGTACGCAAAGATGTCGTCAAAGCCTGCCTATGTACAAGAGAAGGTGAACTACGAGACTTCAACCTCCAGTAGCCCACGCGATTGTTATCTATTGATTTTTATATTGTCCAATTGTGTTAAATAAAATTATTTATGCCAGAACACGCTCACATATTAATCAAGTATGTCGAGGGTAAGTCAAAATTAACAATAATTAATTTAATAACAAAAAATTGAAATTGCATTAGATTTCAGCGATTTCGTAATTTTACTACGTCACTAAGGTTCAGTAAATAGTAGTAGATCTATTACGAAAGTAGTGGTACTGGCAATACTGTTGCCAACCCTACAATTCATGGCCAACTAGATAATTTTTATTTATTAACATAATGTTAGTCACGCCATCTACCTTCTTGATTATTCCAGCGAGTTTTAATGCCAACCTCTAGATGGTTCAGGACGTTTGCTGGAAAAAGCGAGAAGGAAAGGATCTTTACTATACTGGGTATTTCTTAAAATATTTGAGCATGTGATTCCCTTTAATATATTAAGAAAAAATGTTTCCGTGAACAAAAAACAAAACCTCACACTTTTGATATTGATTTTATAACTGCTGAAGAAGTTGAGTGCTATGTCTGTTTACTTAGGGCCGGTATTTTAGTCATCGGTTAACCTTTGGTTCATTTCCGTGCTCTATAATTGCAGACAATTGTTTCCTTTGATTCAAACGCTAGATGGTTCCAGATGTTTGCTGAAAAAGTCGAGAAGGAAAGGGTCTTCACTATGCTGGGTGTTTCCTAACTACTTTCAAAAATTTTAGCACGTGATTCCCTTTAATATATTAAGAAAAAAAATTTCCCATGACCGCAAATACATATTAAGTTGGGCTATGACAAAAAACAAAACCTCACACTTTTGATATTGATTTTATAACTGCTGAAGAAGTTGAGTGATGTGTCTGTTCAGTCATCGATTAATCTTTGGTTTATTCCCATGCTCTACAATTGTAAAGACAATTGTTTCTTTGAATCGAACGCTAGATGGTTCCAGACGCTTGCTGGAAAATCGAGAAGGAAAGCATCTTTACTCTGTTACTATAATAATAATTGTTATTAAAGTAAAATAAAATAGAATCATTAATATGTATTTAAGGCCAAATGGAACATTTTTTTTTATATTAATGGAAATCTCGTCCTGAAAGTACTTAGGAAAGCCAGGATCTGCGCGCTATTTGAATCAGTTATTATTCCGAAGGCAATATGGGTGAATATAGCGAAGGGTCAGTGGCGTAGATAAGGAGGGAGGGGCGGGCCCCGCGCAATTAATACAAACAAGTTTTTGATGTTATTTACCTTTTGTTAATTAAATTAATTAAAACTCACAGATCTATTGGGTAGCTATAAGGCTGAGTCAATAATTATTCTCAATGTTATAATTCCTTTTAGCCACAATTTCTTTAGTAGAAGCGCAAACCACGTGACACGGGTCCTTTTAAATCACAGCCTCACAACCTTGAGAAAACTTTTTTTAATAGTATCCGGGACAGTTACGGACCTGTACTCGGAAATGTCCAATAATAATAGTAGCTTTTTATAGTTACTTGTATTTTGTATCACTTAACTCCAGCATGCCATTACGTAATCCCTTTTTTTTTTTAATTTGAAGTACGTCCTCTCGCATTTGCGAGCATTTAGATTTCAATTCAGTTCCGCAAATGTCTCGAGGACGCCGATGTGCAGGGACGCAACTGTCCCGACACCCTTCTATTAATGCAGTGGCTCTCCAATTTACGTTTGCATCAAAGAAGATTAATAACCACTTATGAGCTGAAAATATGCTGGGGGTCAAATTCAATCATAGATTTACAACACAGCTGTAGAAATGTCAAATATGTTGTGAACCAATTGAACGCGTCTAAATCCTTTAATAACAATAAATGAGTGCATGACATTGTTCTATAAAAAAAAATGAAATAAAAAACAGGTGACTGTAGTATATGAAGTGTGTACAATGATAATTTTGTTTAATAATACTCAGAGAAAGAGATAAAATTCCCCATAATTATTGACTCACCCTTATATATATACGATTAAAATAGAAGTTATTTTTTTCCGTTATTGTTTTTATTTAGAACTTTATTCATGATTTATTTATTCAGTAAAAAATAATACTTCGATGCGTACTTGTCGGTCGGTTTTGATAACAACACCGTAATCACAATGAGAACTAAAATAAGCCTGCTCCACATAAGTACGTTGCTGATAAGGCTGAATCAGACGTTTCTCTGGTCAAAAGTGCGCAACGAGTTGATACTGTGCGGGTCAATTAACGATAATCTAAGCCAGGTATCATCAATTCATCACACATGAAATTATTGTCTCCCAAATAAAAATTGGATTACCGATGTTAACACATTCTGATTAAGTCTGGCGCCTATGTGATTTATCTCCAAACATTTTGCCTTTCACCTGCGGTACATTTTAACCTTAGACGAAAGGACGAAGTGCGGGATAGGAAACTTACTTTATTATCTTAGATATACACTAGATATAAAGCTGTTTTTTTCTCGGTACTCAGTGGCGTAGCTATAAAACCCGTACCTTTCAACGTACGCTATTAAAAACACTTTACAACTTCCCGCGCTCAGTAAAATCATGCTTTTCATTATAAATTCCTCGCTGATTTCTCGCGCTCGTAAACAGGATGCATTTATGCGCTGATTTTCGCGCGAAAAGCGGTCGCCAGAAATCGATTTTAAGGTCCACGCACACCTACGCGATAGTAAAACCACGGCACGATCGAGTGATAAATATACAACCGCCATTGAACACCAAATTATAAATAATTGCGGCTGCGACCGACCGACTATTTATTACATATGAATTTCATGTGAAGGACTTTAAAATTTGAGGGTCCCAAAGCAACAAGCAACGAATTAGTTCTGCCGCCGAAATAAATCTGACGCACGTCAAAAAATTTTTGTGTCCGGTGCCCCTCAGGAATGGCTTGGGCCTTCTCGGAAAGTCATTATCGTATGGGCAGTGCGTCTTTGGCAGCGCGCCACGTGACTAAATTCGACTAAAAATTCTATCATTAAGGCTGCCAAAACGTAGTGTTGTAAGTAATAAATGCAACAGATTTATAAAATCAGCGCGGCGGCCCGAGGTTCGCGCGGTTTACGGACGCCGTGTCATTATTTTAGAATTTTACTGCGGCGTACTTTGTAGGCGGTGCCAAGACGACAACGTCCGTCGGAATTGCTGCAGTTTCGATCAAAACGGGCCTCTAATTGGCGTTGCGAATTTCTCACGTCGTGCCACGAATTTAAATGCATTCCAAATTAAATGCGTTCTAAATTTAAGTTCCTCTTTTATTTTTGCTCTTTGTTTGTGTCCGTCACTTACACAAGTTGTAAACGATCCTTAAAAAATAAATAAATAAACGATAGTCTTGCTCGAGACAATTGAAAAGTTCATCAAAGTAGTCTTTGATTTGATTTGAATTTTCATAAAATAGTCAAACAAGTCTTGAACACGATCAAAGCGAAATCAAATGTGAAATGTCACCTTAGGTTAAGTCACATTAAATTACAAGTAAAGATCGGATTCTTAAATTTTGTTTCCCATTGCTTCAAAATTTGATATATCAATGAGTCAAAACGTCATAGAAACGTGTGTAGTGTATTTACATGAATATGAGATGTGTAGTTGGCAGGTATTTGCGTGCATCATTGATGTGATGACGTTAAAATATGTTATTCCAATCACTAGTCATAAAAGAGCAATTTGATGGCCTCTATCATTTGTGAAACACCCGGTATATTGTGCATATATTACGAGATTGTAAAGTAATCGATACGTTATTTCTTATAATTTTTATATATATTTTCAATACAGAGTGATTTAAAAACGGCGCCTAAACACTCCAGTACGTTATAACGAATGATTCTCTTTATCAACTCTTGCCATGGAATTTTTGACGGCATGTCTTAGCTTAAGTGAAAAGTACGTCATTGCACTCTTTGATGCTGTTTTACAGTAAAGCTAAGACATGCCGTCCAAATTCCAAGGAAAGAGTTGATAAAAAAAAATTAAAATCACTCGGTATTAGATACTTAAGAGCGCACCAGAAAAGTAAACAAACAAACAAGCTTGAATAATGAACTTCTACATAAAGTTTATTGCATTTATTATTTGTTCCTTTCAAAATTGAAGAAGGAATTCATTGAATTATGAACTTAAATAAAAATTAAACTTACAAAAATTTCTCATCACTAAAAGAAATGTATTTAGAATTTTTAAACATTTAATTCCTTTTCTGATACTCTCTCAAGTGTCTAGAATAACGTACTGTAAAATTTAGACTCCATTTTTGAATCACCCTGTATGTACAGATATTAAAAAAAATATTTTGCACCCTCACCTAGAAGCTCTATTTTAGGAGCTGGAAGTAAACTTTAAATGCAAAAAATGTACGGTTTTATACGTTTTACCTTTTGGAGTTATCACAAAAAACAAAAGCGCATCGCGAAGTGGAGAAACAAATGCAATTTTTGTTTTTTTTTTATGTGGAACACACTGTATATTATTCGTAAAAATCAAAGATCTTTTTTTCTTGATTTAAATTTGTTTAAATATGCACGATAAGTCAAATTCTTACCCGAGTTTTATCGTCCGCTACTGAAAAGGTAAAACCAGAACTGGCGTGCGGCGGTCAGTGTTGCCAACATCAGCATCGACAAAATCCTTAACCAAACCTCAATTTATCCTTAATGTTCCTTCAATTACATGTTTTTTTTTTTTTTTAAATAAGCGAAAAATTTTAAATTTATATTTTTGAAGATCTTTTCCACTTTTTTGCCTTGGCTTGTATTGACCTTGACTCTTTCGAACCTTTGCTTTTGAAATTAAAATTTTTTAATATTTCCCCCAATTTTGTGCCTTGGGTTGGATTGACCTTGACTTTTCGAACCTTTGTTTTTGAAATTCAAAATATCAAATATTTCCTCCAATTTGGTACCTTGGATTGGATTGACCTTGACCTCGTTTCTTGAAAAATTTATTTTTAAAGGATCTTTTCCATTTTCTTCTTTGGTTGGATTAACCTTGACTCTTTCGAATCTTCGCTTTTGAAATTAAAAATTTGAAATATTTCCCCCAATTTTATGGCTTGGGTTGGATTGATCTTGACCTTCTCTAACCTCGTCTCTAGATATTTTTATTTTTGAAGGATCTTTTCCATTTTTTTTGCCTTGGATCGGATTGACCTTTTTCGAACTTTTATTTTTGAAATTGAAAATTTCAAACATTTTCCCTATTTTTTCTGCCTTGGGTTGATTGACTTACCTTCTCGGACCATTGCTCTTGAAGTTTAATATTTTTAATCACTTTTCCCTATTTCTTGGTAGTTCCTTTTTAATATTTCCCCCAATTTTGTGTTGGATTGACCTCGACCTTCTCCAACCTCGTCTCTTGAAAATTTTATTTTTAAAGATCTTTTCCATTTTTTTGTCTTGGGTTGGGGATTGATCTTAACTCTTTCGAACTATGTTTTTGAAATTAAAAATTTTAAATATTTCCTCCAATTTTGTGCATCGGGTTGGATTGGCCTTGACCTTATCTAATCTCGTCTCTTGACATTTTTATTTTTAAACGATCTTTTCCCATTTTTTTTTTTGCTTTGAATCTGATTGATCCTGACTTTTTCGAACTTTTGCTTTTGAAATTGAAAATTCCAAACATTTTCCCTATTTTTTTTTTGCCTTGGGTTGATTGACCTCGACCTTCTCCGATTTTTGATCTTGAAGTTTAGTATAAAATTTTTAAACGATTTTCAATTTTTTTGACCTTGACCTTCTAGAGCCTTTTTTAAAGATTTTTCCACTTTTTTGTCTTGGGTTGGGTTGACCTTGACTTTCTTCAACCTCGTCTCTTGAAATTTTTATTTTTGAAGATTTTCATTTTTTTGCCTTGGGTTGGATTGATCTTGACCTTCTCTAATCTCGTTTCTTGAAAATTTTATTTGTAAAAGTTTTTTCCATTTTTTGCCTTGGATGGGATTGATCTTGACTTTTTCGAATTTTTGCTTTTGAAATTGAAAACTTCAAACATTTTTCCAATTTTTTTTGCATTGGGTTCATTGACCTTGACCTTCTCGGACTTTTCCTCTTGAAGTTTAATATTTTTAATCATTTTTCTCTATTTTTTAGTAGTTTTTCGTTTGCATTTGACTATTTCGAACCTTTGCTCTTAAAATATAAAATCTTTAAATATAAATTTTGATCGTTCTTCTTGTCAGTTAAATGGCGATAATGATAATAGTGCCAGATAATGAAAATAGTGCCAGAAGTTTTTCGAAAAGAAAACATTATCCAAACCAACGGTGGGCAACCTCCGGACCGCGAAAAATTATCATCCGGTCCGCGAGACTTAAATCTACAATTTTTTTTAATAAAATATGTAAATGGCAAATATTAATAAAAACAAAAATGTAGAACAATAAAAATGTATGGTATTAAAAAAAAATGTAACATGTATATTTAAAAAAAAAATTTTTTACTAATAAAAAAGTTAAGGTCGCGACATCTCGAGGCCCGATTTTTGATCTAAAATTGCTTGCAAAAATCCTTAGATCTAAGGAGTAAATCCTTAACTTGGCAATACTGGTGCGGGTTTTAACGAATGCCATGCGATTTTCTAGACGTAAAAAAGAGATGCATATTAAATCAGGTGTTAAAACTCGATACATCGCCTTAGAAGGGGTAGAGCAGCACAGGAATTGCGACAACATCGCCGCTATATCCATCTCTGTTCTACATCTAGAAAATCGCAGTGCATTTCACTCTCACTCGTTAAGGGTCGCACGCTAGTTCTGCTTTTACCTTTTCTGCATTATTAATTTATCTTGCAACATTTATTTGCGTATAAAGTATATCTAAAACATCAAAAATTTTTATGTTTAAATAAAGTTGGCCATAGTTTTCAATTTTGGCCCTTCTTTGGACTCATTTGTTAATAATTTCGTTTAATGAACGTAAAGTAAAGAAAAGGTTTGACGTGCGTTGCATACTTAGTGCTGAACGTGGTCGTTAAAATTTTTGTTAAAAACGACCGCAATTAAAAGAAAATTGAAAAAATTAAAAAACGGAAATTTTTTTGTGTTTTACCACAAGTCAACATATCTATTGTTTTTATTAATACTTGCGTACTTCTTTATTCTGTTCATTTATTTATTATTATAAGCATTCAGGGACAGTTGCGGACCTGCACATTTGCGAACAATTATAGATCCAAACGTGGCCGACGCCTGATAAGATAAACTAATTATATCTCATCTCAACTTTTGTGCCCCTGTTTTGCATAAGTATTAAAACACTTCTATTTATAAACAATACGATATTCGATAGCAATTTATTTAAAATGTTTTTATCACTTAACATTTTTGCTTGAAGAGTTAAAGGATTACATTTCTTTTTAATATCAGAATAACCTCCTGATATGCAAATAACAAAATAGTTATTTTATTAAATAATAAAAAAATAAATCCTTTACATTTTACATAGGTCTGTGAGCCCGCTTTTGTTTTATTCACAAAGACTGATTAAAGTAATAATAAAATGTCCACTTATTTGGTAACATAAGTAGTTTTGAGCATTTCACACATCCATAGGTGTTACTTTACTTGATAAATTTCAATTAAATATGCAAATGTGTAGGGGCGCAACTGACCCGACACCAGGGACACCTTTACTAATCATAACAGAGCGCCATTGTTAACATTTTTGTTACATGTTTCAATTTGTTATTTAATTTATTGTAAAATATTACAAAGAATAATGCAATTTTCTTCAAACAAACGATGGGAGCTATCCTATCTCCAACGAGCACTCGCGATAAAGAATCGTGTATGTACATTAATGTTAATCAGTCGGTTTAATTAAAAAATTCGATTGACGCAGTTCTCACGATAAAAAAATCGACAGTCAAAACAAATGTTTTACTACAGGCGATAACCGTTATCGGCGTGTTAGCAAACCGCATGATTTAAATATAATTTAATACTTGGCGCTGATAAAAAAAAGTTGTCTCTCGCCCAATATATGTTTGTTTGCGAAGGAAAAGTTTCGACTTGGCGGTATTGGGTCGCAGGCAGGCGCGAATGCAAATCCAGTGATAATCTATGGACTACGTGATAAAATAAAGTGGCACCGGATTTTATCGAGACGATCATTATCACTATCAATTTATTCAATGCGTAAGATTGCATACATTAGCTGGCGAACAAACTATTGCGTTTTACATCCTTTATCTTATCCGATATACCCGTGTCTGTCTTGTTTGTACCATTTTTTCAAGTTTCAATGAAACAGTTGGTATATAAGATTCACAGGAAAATTTATACTCCTGTAAATTTTACATATTGTAATGATTTGTATAATTGCAAGTTCTTTCACCCACGTTGGGCGCCAATTATATAATGATTTGTATGATTGCAGATCCTTTGCCCCACACGTTAGGCGCCAATTATACAAATCATTCCATATTGGTGACTAACGTGTGGAGCAAAGAACCTGCAATATTAAATATTATAAACTAACTTAACCAAAAACAAACTTTCATTGCAAAATACTAATGTTCAAATAGAAAATTGCAACTTCTCTACTATTTACTTTCTTGTATGCAAATTTGATAACGTGATTTGCAAACAAGTCCTCCACGTGGAATTCTGCCAGTGCTTCCAGGTATTTCATTTACCTGTATCACCGATAAAAGTCCAATACTACTACAAAGGTACCCATAAGTATGTGACTACCGCCAGGTACGGCCTCGAATTAATAAAAAACTAAACAACAATAAGAACAAGTCAACAGATAAAAAAAAGTACACGTGCGTGTTATCGCTGTCGCCACGGTGGCGAAAAAAAAGCATAATTTGCTATACTATTACGATTGCAACAAATAGCGTAAGTGCTATTATCTAACCGAATCTTTATTTTCTAATGGGGTCCGGTTTTAAGACAACAATACTTTCCTCCTTTGCGTATTGCAAATGTCATGGGGGATTCGAAAATTTAATTTGTTCTTTTATTTATTTTTTGAATTTCACGACTCTGATTATGCTGAAAGAATCGTCTGGTTTACTGCCTACCATACTTTCGGACCTTCTTAACTAGAAACCGCAATTTTATTATATTATTTTGTCTGTAATTCAAATGCCAATGGAACGGATACGTTGTGCTATATGCTATAACATGCACGCACATTGTATTAAATTATGAATGTGGCTATGGTTTTCAATTTGAATGCCAATTAACGTAAGGAAAAAATTGCAATCATGCCTTGAGTTTTAATCTTCACAAAGTGGATAGATTCTGATTGTGAAACTTGATACATGTTGTAGCCTGATTCTGAGACTGATGAAAATCGAAGTGTAATTCTGAGATTGATGCAAGTTGTAGCCTAATTCCGACACTGATGCATATTGTAGTCTAATTCTGAGATTGATGCATGTTGTAGCCTAATTCCGACACTGATGATGATATTGTAGTCTAATTCTGAGTCAGAAACACGTTGTAGTTTGATTGTGAGTCTGATCATGATGACTCTGAGATTGATGCATGTTGTGATTTGATTCTGAGATAGATATAAATGTTATAGTTTGATTCTGAGACCGATGATCGATGAACTCTGAGATTGATGCACGTTGCAGCCGGATTCTGAGGCTGATAAATAATGTAGTCTCACTCTGAGTCAGTCTAATTCTAATGTCCGTATTCATAATGCTTCCTTGAAGCTTCCTTCAATAAGGGTACTGTCATAATTCCTTGCCTTACTGCAATCCCATTCTAAGGGTTCCCACATTGAAGGGAATCTCAAGGGAGCACTATGAATACGGACGTAAGAGCTTAACTCTGAGGCTGATGTAGTCAGGTATGCTGGGGAGGCGGACAATCGAATGGAAGGAGCATATCCTTAAGATAGTACCTACGCTTACTCGAAATAGTGTTCTAAGCTAAATTTACATTTTATTAGGCAGACGTCTCTTTATTACCTGACTGTACGTTGTAGTTAGAGTCTGATTCTGGCAATGATGGCTTATTGTAGTCAGAATCAGAGACTGATGAACATAGTAGTGCGATTCTGATTGATCCATGTTGTAGTCTGATGCATATTGTAGTCTGATTTTAAGACCGATGAACACTAGATTGATTTTGAAATTGACGCATATTGTACTCTGATTCTGAGACTGATATATGTATATTGTAGTCTGATTCTGAGACTAATGGAACATTGCAGTCTGATTCGGAGATTGATGCACGTTGGAGTCCGATTCTGAGAGTTATATTTGTAGTTTGATTCTAACGCTGGTGAACATTGTAGTTTGATTCGGAGATTGATGAATATTGTAGTTTGATTCGGAGATTGATGAATATTGTAGTCTGATTCGGAGATTGATGCATATTGGAAGTCTGAATCTGAGACTACGAGTATTATATTTATAGTCTGATTCTAACAATGATGAACATTGTAGTCTGATTCCGAGATTGATGCACGTTGGAGTCTGATTCTCAGACTTTTACATTTGTAGTTTGATTCTAACGCTAGTGAATATTGTATTCTAATTCTAACTGATGAATATTGCAGTCTGATTCGGAAATTGATGCATGTTGGAGTCTGATTCTGAGACTACAAGTATTATACTTACATTTTGATTCTAACACTATTGTCACACATTTTAGTCTAATTCCGAGATTGATGAACATTGCAGTCTGATTCTGAGATTGGTGTATGTTGTAGTCTGATTCTTAGGGATCCATATTGTAGTCTGATTCTGAGACTGATAAACATTGTAGTGTGATTCGGAGATTGATACACTTTCGAGCCTGATTCTGAGACTTTTATATTTGTAACTTGATTCTATTGCTGGTGAACATTGTAGTCTGATTCGGAGACTGGTAAACATTGTAGTTTGATTCTAACGCTGGTGAATATTGTATTCTAATTCGGAGACTGATGAATATTGTAGTCTGATTCTGAGATTGGTGTACGTTGTAGTCTGATTCTGAGACTGATAAACATTGTAGTCTGATTCTGAGACTTTTATATTTGTAACTTGATTCTAACGCTGGTGTGAACATTGTAGTTTGATTCGGGGACTGGCGAACATTGTAGTTTGATTCTAACGGTGGTGAATATTGTAGTCTGAGTCGGAGACTGATGAATATAGTCTGATTCGGAGATTGATGCATGTTGGAGTCTGATTCTGAGACTACGGCTGGGTTGCATAAAACATTTAAGCCAGGATTAAATTTAATCCTAGTTTAGAATGTGACACAATTTGCTGCAGGTCACAATCTATGTTAGGTTTAAATTTAATCCAGGCTTAAATGTTTTGTGCAACCCACCCTAAAAGTATTATATTTATAGTCTGATTCTAACACCGATAAACATTGTAATTTGACTCCGAGTTTGATGAACATTGTAGTTTGATTCTTAGATTGGTGCATGTTGTAGTCTGTTTCTAAGGCCCGGTATTTCAGTTACAGTTTAACTTTAATCCTCGGTTTATTCCCATGAGAACAATTGTTTTTATAACTGTGACTATATGAATCAACTGTACATTAAAGTTAAACTGTGACTGAAATATCGGGTCTTAGATCCGGTATTTCAGTCACAGTTTAACTTGGGCCTTAGGACCGGTATTTCAGTCACAGATTAACCTTCAGTTTATTTCCATAGAAATAATTGTTACTCTGGAAATAAACTGAAACTTAAAATTAATCTGTGAATGAAATACAGGGCTTAAATCTCTTTCGAACGAATGTCAAAAATGACAATTGTCTGGACAGGATAAATACCATTTGTCATCAAAGTGTCATGGACATGGACACAAATAAAAGAATGTCTGTGAATCCGCATAAGTTTTAAAAATGCTGCGCATTTGTTTACCTTTTCCGCCAATTCTGTAGCAACGTAAAATTAATAGTAATGAAAAGTCTAAGACGCGACATCTTGTAATCACTTTTCGACCTAACATTGCACGAGGATTGACAAATTGCAGCCAATTTGCTACTTAATATGTCACCCCATACAAGGCGGCCAAGCGTGGTGTCAAAGCAAATTGAAAGTTTTTAAAAATTTTGTCGCTGCGCTTCTGCTGACGAGGCCCCAAATAGGGCTGAAACAGCTGTGCACAGGGTGCTCGAGGAATCCACTGCAATCAAAACCGACTGGCAACAAAATTTTTAAAAACTTAATATGCTTTGACAGCACGCTTGGCCGCCTTGTATGGGATGACTTATTAAGTAGCAAACTTAAACAAATCTGTGGACGCGGGGCTTTAGATATCAGTGTGCTACCTTAGTAATACCTTATTATATTTTAAGTTCCAGTCTCACTTATATAAGTGACAAACAGAGTAATGAAAATGAAGAATTCGATAAACGAAGAGGAAAAAACTCAACTCGCAGTGTCTAGATTACGCAAAAGAAAAATCTCCTAATTAATTGGAATTCTTGAAGAGTTATAAATTAGGTGAGGATATATCCTCACGGGAGGCGAATTTTTAAGATAACTCAAAATTGCAGAGTATATTATTGGATTCCCCTACACTCAACTAATCTAATCTATCGTTCATATTTAGGCGTACGGACTTAAAAGGTATAATTTGCATGTGTGTAACCATTGGCTGGCACATTTTTTTTTAATTGCGTACCTGTTTTCGTTTGAGATTGTTGAGGCTGTCGTCGATGATAGGAGCGGGGAAGGGGATTTTGCCCTCGAACTGGTCGCGCATCTCATCCAAATATTTGGGATACTGTTCATGGTCCAACTGGTCCTCACATATGTACAAATAGGACCTCCATAGTGTCGAATCGAAACCCCAATGCACGGTCCTGTTCTCTAGGTCTCTGTGCACGTGACAGACGAACTGCTGGGGTGTGTACGCGCCGTGGCACTCTAAGCACTCGATGCACCTCGCGTCCTTGCTGGTGCACAGCGAAGGTGTGCACAGTCCCTTGCATTTCCCGAAACATTCGTGGTAAACACTGAAAGTCAGCGCGCCTTTGTGGGGCCGCACAGTGATTGCCACCTGGTTATGCAGAAGGGCGCTGCAAAGACGTTCGGCGTCCGTTTTGGTGATGAGCCCGCAACTGGGCGCGCTGCTCGGCAGGATCCCCTGATTTTTCAGCACGTTCAATTGTTCGGGAGTGCACCGGGAACAGTATATCTGCAACTGGTCGCACTCTTGATTAATCTGCATCAAGGAGAACTCGCCGAGCACGGAATTCAAGACCTGAGGCAGGCAAAGACGTTTCTCGCCGCCCACGACAAAGCATGAGATGCTCTCTCCTTCGAGGAGAGTCTCGGTCCGTTCACTGCAACTAGTGTCAGCTGTAGTCAAGATCGGAAGCTGTTGGATCGGAAACGGGGTGGGCGGCAGAAAGTCGCAGTCTTCCTTGAGGTCCGGCGACGTTGCCTCGCATTTGGCAGAGACCAAAGTCAGGCCGGGTCCTTGAAGACTCTTCGTGGCACTGTGCTGGTAGTTTTTCAGAACACTTTTGAGGTGAGGCGTGACTTCCATCATTGTTGCCGTCCGCACACTCTATATTACGCAACAACACATTTTTCCGTCACTGTCCGCATCGCAAATGTACGCCGTCTCGTTCTAGCACGACCGCGCCAGACATCTACCTAAACATGTCTGCCCGCGACCGACCGGCGATTGTCTGGTTTGTGCGTTCGCAGACTGAAGTCGCGCGTGCGCACCGCCAGCGCTGCACAAATCGTTCTTTAACGCCAAAAGATCACTCGACAATCGTGCCCGACATGACAAAATTTCGATGCAACAAGCTTGCACTTCGCAAAACACAGAGTCGCGTACGCGTCCGCGAGCACTCGGCCAAATTACGCTCGCAAATGTTCAGTCATGGCCGCAGACGTTCGCTGTTGAAAGTCTAGCCTGCGGCCGCCGCACGTCGCGCGCCCCGCGACAGTCGCTGAGGTCATGTGACCGACCTTCCCGTCAAAATAGCCGACATGCCATCGCAGGAGCGACGCGGAGGGGATGCGTGACTTCTCTCTGTCGGCGTCCGCACGTGCATTGCTCTCAAACAAACCGAGCGACTGCCTTTGACATTGCGTCGTCATAACGCGATCATAACTGGACGGACGCGGATGTTATTCCGCCGATGAACGCCGTTAGCTCTTTGCCACACATCGCAGGTTACATTTGCGATTTCGTCATCGTCCGCTGCTTGAAAATTAAGCACACACCCACCCACCCTCTCCATTCAAAAGAAAAGTTTCCGATCAAACTACAACGCATGAACAACTAACTACTTGAGAAAAGCATAACAAAGAACGATCACAGAACTACAAGATAGATAAATGCACATCGTTTAGCAGAAACAAGTTTTAACAACTATTGTTATTACTTTCGAACAATTTCTTATATGTTACTTGGAGATTTAGAGCGGCAGTTCTCTAATTGTTTGGTTGCGGAACTCTTTCCACCCCTTTAAAAAAATCAGAACTTTAGTGATTATTATAAAATAGCAAATTCAAAATAATTTTCGATCAGAAGTAGTTTCTACCAATATCACTTATATACTATCGAGTGATTTTTTATCAACTCTTGCCATGAAATCTGGCTGGCATGTCTTAGCTTAGGTGAAAAGCACGTCATTGCACTCCTTGATGATGTTCTACAGGAAATCTAAGACATGCCGTCTAAACTCCATGGCAAGAGTTGATAAAAAAATTTAAAAAATCACTCGGTATCACTGTGTTAAGTACAAATAATACAGGGTGTACTAAAATGCCCTGAAATAACAAAGTAAAAAAGATTTATTCTATTATTTGTTATTATTCTAGTAATTTTTTTAACAATCCTTTGCTATGAAACTCAAAAAGCATGCGTTTGCTTAACTGACTAATAAGTTTTATGTTACTTTCGTGGCTACCATAACATAATAAAATGAAAGTCAAAGCAGAGACGTTCAAAGTGTTGTTTTCAATGCAAGCTGTACCCCATCTTCGCATATTTTTGTTGCAGTTTTGTAAGATTGTCGGGGTCTTAACTTAATTAATTAAATTAAATTAATTTATTGACGTACGCTTTAATTTAAATTAAATCCTTAATGGCCAGTTGCGCCAAGCCCTTAAGTATGACTTAAGCTGAGCTTAAATGTAAGCGGTATTTGTAATGTGACATTTCACGTTATATAAGTAAGTCATATTCTAAGTGATGCTTAAAGTTAAGCAGAGTTTAAGTGGTTGGTGCAACTGGCCATTACAGGTTTGGTTGCGCAGAATCTTAAGCCAGGATTAAATTTAAGCCTGACTTGAATACGTTGTACATTCGTCATAATGTATGTCACATGGCAACCTGTATAATTTTGTGTTTAAAATGCATTAGAAAATTAATTTTATAATTATTCAGCAAAGTTGGGCTCTTGTGTGCTTGTACTGGGTGTTTCATCGAAGATGCATCAAACTTGGTATGCGAGTAGATGTCGGGAAAAGTTTCTTTGTAAATTTTCTTCTGTAATGAATAAATTTAGAGATAATCGAAAGGAAAGTCGCATATTTTTAAGATGGACTTTAAATGAGAATGAATGGATTGTTACTCAGTCACATACGAAAATTCGACAAATTTTATTTTAATAACAATTTGTAATGTGCGACAACATACATACTAAATGCACATTTTTGCATAGCCCCACATTTGTGATTTTTTATTAATTTCAATAAGTTTAAATATCCAAGCGATTTCACATCGCTGCTGCATTCGATGTGTGGCAAAGTTGAATACACTGAGCTTTCGGTCAAGGACAAAATAAAATCTAGTCATAAATTTCTTCGCTGTTTATGGATTTATTACCCACCTGCAGCTGTGTGCCATTCATAAATGTAATTTAGATCGCCGGTTTTGTTTCACGATTCCGCGCGCTACAATATTTAAAAAAATATCGACTCCAAATTAAGCAAATTTCAACTTACTTCGATTAAAATTTTTTATTAAGATATCTCTCTATAGAACAGCCTGTATATGTAATCGTAGAGCCTTCGAAGAAGGAACAAACCACGTTTCGAAATATAAAAGCCATAAAGCACAACAAAAGAATGTCTGAAAATTCAATCCAACTTTGCCGAATAACTCTAAAATTAATTTTCTATATTTTGTTTTCATTTAAAATGCATTAAATTTACAATATCCTGAACAGTGGGGCGATTCAATAAGCGATCTGAATGATGAAGACTTTGCCCGGTATATTATAAAATTTATAAACGAATTACGTCAATGACAAGGACATTAAAAATATACTTTATTGGTTATCCTATAGCGGGTGATTCTGTTTAGAATTCGCACCCCTGTAACTTTATTTGTTTTGTTTGTAAATAAAGAAGTTATATTCGATTTTCGAAAGTCGTAATTCTTAGTTCTTCTCCGATTGCTAAGAAACTGTTCGAAATATTTCGTATTCTTTAACAGATTATTAATCACCATGAAATTTGGCAACCAGAATTACCTCTACAATCCAAAATTACAAAAATATACATTTAAATTCTTTAATCTTTCGCCTAAACCGGAAGTGATACACATTGTTCCATGTTGTCAGATAAACTTTTGGCAGGTTATATTATTTACACCAAATGTCATTTATCTAAAATCAGAAATAAAAAAGTTACAGGGGTGCGAATACCAAACTGAATCACCCGGTATATAAAAATCATACTGCAAGTATAAGCATAGTTGATGAATTCGGCCGTTACTTGATTGAATTGAAAATTCATTCTTATCAATTAAAACTCTTCAAGTCAATTTTCGCTTATTCATTCTCTTATTTATTGTATAAGAAATTAATGATAAAAATATTACTCATTAAAAAAGTTTAATATCCTCACGTAAGCTTCAGTTTAAATTAAATCCTTAATTCCTGTACGAGTGCGTCCTAAACAGCAACGCGATTCTCTATGCAAATTTATAACTAATTATTGAATCCTGCAAGAGCAAGACCACTAGGAGATCCGAATTGTGAAGATTTTGTGCGGTATATCATAAAATTTATAAACGCCTTTACGTCATCCACAAGGACATTAAAAAAAACATACTTTATGGTTTACAATGTGTAAAGAAAAGCTATTAATCAAAATAATAAATATCCTAACGTAAGCTTCAGTTGAAATTAAACCCTTACAACCTGTGTGGGTACAAGAACAAGGCCATGACTAAGAGATATGAATGGTGGAGGAGATGTTGCTCGGTATTATCATAACATTTATAATCGCCTTACATCATCGACAAGGACGTTAAAAAATATAATTTATTATTTATCCTGTATATAAAAATGCTATTGATTGAAATAATAAATTAAGTAAACGGGTGTCTTGCCGCCGAACAGACGGAGTGATCACGCGTCACCCTCATGGCAAGAACACGAAAAGAGGTATTTACATCACACACAAACGATACCATCTAGGCAATATTAGGATAGCTTTTAAAACATGGTAAAATGTTGAAAGACATTTTCAATACAATTGCTAACGGATATCTCTCTCGTGAAGATAATAAATAAATAAATTACTCATAACTCAATTGCACACTCAATGGTTTTTAAAAATAATACTAACACAGCAGTCTAGTGTAAATCAGGTTTCAAACTATAATACTTAGCTCTCAGAAACGACAATCACGTGTGTCCGGCGGCCGGACTATAGGCGATTTGAATCTGGAGATTTTGCCCGGTAATATCATAAAATGTAAAAACGCGTTACGTCATCGACAAAGACATTAAAAGCCATGGTTTCTCTGTACGATGTACACATGAAATAGCAAATACTAAAATAATAAATTAAATAAATATCCTAACTTAAGCTTCTGTTTAAGTTAAATCCTTAAAACCTGTACGAGTGTGTCCTAAACAGTAACGCGATTCACTACATAATTTTTTTTTATTAATAATTGAATCTCGCAAGAGCAAGGCTACTATTGTCTTGCCGCCGAACAGACGGAGTGATCACGAGTCACCCTTATATTGTTCTCGTGATGTTAAGAAATCAATAAATTATTCATAATTCAATTGTACATTCAATTGTTTTTAAAAATAATTCTAACAGTAGTCCAGTGTAAATCGGGTTTCAAAATATGATATTTAACTCACAGAAATGACAATTATGTGTACATCACACAGCTTTGTTGCTCCGTGTGTTCGGCGGCCGGACTGTAGGCGATTTGAAGGCTGGAGATTTTGTCCGGTAATATCATAAAATGTAAAAACGCGTTACGACATCAACAAAGACATAAAAAATTTACTTTTTTGTTTACGTTGCACATGAAATAGCAAATACTAAAATAATAAATTAAATAAATATCCAAACCTAAGTTTCTGTTTAAAAGAAATCCTTAAAATCTGTATGAGTGTGACATAAACAGTAACGCGATTCGCTACGTAATTTTTGTATTAATAGTTGAATTTCGCAAGAGCAAGGCCACTATTGTCTTGCCGCCGAACAGGCGGAGTGATAACGCGTTTTCCTCACGGCAAGAACACGGAAAGACGTATTTACACCAAACAAAAACAATACCGTGTTAGCTTTTAAAATGGGGCAAAATTTTGAAAAACATTTTCAATAGGATATTTTTCTCGTGATGATAAGAAATAAATAAATTACTGATAATTCAATTGTACAGTCAATTGTTTATAAAAATTAAAAAAAATCGTGTTCCGTACTATGAGACTTAGCTCACAGAAACGACAATCACGTGTACATCACGCAGTTTTATTGCTCCGTGTGTTCGGCGGCCGGAGTATAGACCATTTGAAGGCTAAGTTTCTGTTTAAAAGAAATCCTTAAAACCTGTACGAGTGTATCCTAAACAGTAACGCGATTCGCTACGTAATTTTTTATTAATAATTGAATTCCGCAAGAGCAAGGCCACTATTGTCTTGCCGCCGAACAGATGGAGTGATAACGCGTTTTCCTCACGGCAGGAACACGGAAAGACGTATTTACACCAAACAGAAACGATACCGTATACGCCATCATATTGGGTTAGCTTTTAAAACATGGAAAAAAATTTCAAAGACGTTTTCAATAGTATACCTTTCTCGTGATGATAAGAAATAAATAAATTGTACAACAATTGTACAGTATGAGCATAAACGATTGAGGTCAAGTTGAAATTCCCGCGTCTCTATCTAGTGATTTTTACTCCTTGTGTTTGGCTGTCCTGAAAATAAATTAATTTAAGTGTCGGATCTTTTCAGAGCCAACGTTTGATACATATTGCAATTAGGTATTTGAAATGATCAAATTAATTCATAATTACCATTAATTAATTTTATTGAGTAATAATCTCGTTATCCACATTGTATCCCAGTGCACGCCTATACATTTGACCAACTTAAGAAAAATATTGAAAGGCGGGAAATTCAACTTGTCCTCAATCATTTATGCTCACAGTGTACACTCAATTGTTCTTAAAAATAACACTAACACAGCAGTCTAGTGTAAATCGGCTTTGAAACTATGATACTTAGCTCATAGAAATGGCAATAACTTGTACATCACGCAGCTTTATTGCTTCGTGTGTTCGGCGACCGGACTATAGGCGATTTGAAGGCTGGAAATTTTGCCCAGTAATATCACAAAATGTAAAAACGCATCACGTCATCGACAAAGACATTAAAAACCATACTTTTTTGTTTACGATGTACATGAAATAGCAAATACTAAAATAATAAATTAAATTAATATCCAAACTTAAGCTTGTGTTTAAGTAAAATCCTTAAAACCTGTACGAGTTTGTCCTAAAGAGTAATGCGATTCGCAACGTAATTTTTTTATTAATAATTCAATTCCGCAAGAGTAAGGCCAGTATTGTCTTGCCGCCGAACAGACGGAGTGATTACGCGTCACCCTCATGGCAAGAACAGGGAAAGACGTATTTACACCAAACAATTAATTATTGAATCCCGCGAGAGCAAGGCCACTATTGTCTTGCTGCCGAACAGACGGAGTGATCCTCATGGCAGGAACACGGAAAGACGTATTTACACCAAACACACGTCCTATTGAGTTCGCTTTTAAAATAAGGCGGAACATTGAAAGTCATATTCAATAGGATTTCTTTCTCGTGATGATAAGAAATAAATAAATAATTCAATTGTTTATAAAAATTTAAAAAAATCGTGTTCCATACTAGGAGACTTAGCTCACTGTACATCACGCAGCTTTGTTGGTCCGTGTGTTCGGCGACCGGACTATAGGCGATTTGAAGCCTGGAGATTTCACCCGGTAATATCATAAAATATTTAAACGCTTATTGCTTACCCTGTATATAAAAATTGCACTAATTAAAATAATAAATTAATCAAAATAATAATAATAATAATAATAATAATAAGATTCTCTGTTTTGCTATTCGTAACGTATTCTGTAAATTGTTACAAAAGCAAGAGGTCAACAGCTACATATAAATTGGAACGTTTTTCATAGATTTATTATTATTTAAATTTAAATTGCATTTGAAATTGAAATTATTAAGAACAGAAACATTCATCCTATTTAAACAGCACCTACACGTAACATTCTTTGGCCTAAGAAATTTAGTCCGCGTGAAAGCCACGAATTTATTTTAAAGTAAGAAATACGGACTGAAGTTCTTTCTCAAGGTAACGGTGAAGTCAAGATTGAAGATGATTCACGCGTTCTTAAAAATCGTTTTCTTTCGCGAAAATTACTACTACAAATATCAAGTGACAACTGCTTATTTAAGTTCGGTGCGTGGAGGAAGGCAAAGCCGAAGCACTTCGCACACGCAAAATTTTGTCGAAAACATATTATTAATTCAATAAAAGATAATACTGTGGCGCCAGCACTGACACAAATAGCGCCTGCTGCTGGCAGCGGCCGAATTTTTAATTGATGTTCGGTTTTATTTTGACATCGTTCATAAATTTTTCTGCGCCGTTATAATTTTCCTTTTCCCAAAATCTTGGCTCCGGTCCACGTGATATGTAGGCCAGGCAGATCAAATTTATAATAATTATTGGGTTTACAATTACGCCCGGGCACTTGCAGTGTTTTCATTTAATATTAACGTAAGATAAACAACGCACTTCCGTTATTTTTACGCACGTACGTTTCGTGAGCCGTATAAAAATAAAACCCGTTGATATATTATAAAATAATTTTTTTTCAATATCAAAACAGTATCTACAGCGAAAACATAATTCATAAAAAATAACTTAAAAATATATTAATTTAGTCTCACCAAGAAACAGACATCTCAATATTTTTAATACAATATATTATAGAGTACTTGGAAATTTCATTTTAAACAGAAATTTCGAGGTAGAAGCTTATAGGCATCCAAAATACAATAAAATATTTACTTTGTGTGAAATATGCTTGATTTTTGGAAATATTTTTGTGAAAATGAATGTGTCACTTTCTGGGGACTACATAAATAGAGATGGTAAATGTACAAGCATAATTAAAAATAAAGTCTCTTTAGAAAAATTAAATTGCGGCCTAATCGAATCGAATTCTTGTCAATGACATTTCATTGAGGAGACATTACTTTTAATGATGATCGTACGTTGGTACTGTCAAGCAATCTGTTGTTTTGATTGCATGAAGGGAAGTTTTTTAGAAAAGTAGGAACTGTAGTTAACTGACTTACATATTTTATTGATCTGACTTCAGAAAAGTCCTATTTAATATTATTCAGAAGAATTGCACGCCATTTATTTCGTGAATTAGAGTGGAGTACATTTGAAATTGAATAATACTGTTCTATAAAAATCCAACGAGAAGGAGAAGATGCTGATGTTGGGGTGAAATTCCCCGGACTCGGGATTCACAAGGGCCCAGATAGGTATCATCCCACAAACTATTTTTCATACGCTAAAAGCCCACTGTATTATACTTAACAATAACTATTGTTATAAACAAATAATAAGTAAATTCATAAAAAATTTAAATAAATTTTCAAATAATTTATTTAGCTAAGGCCCAAGTAAATTCTTCAATTGGACCGAGCGACATCTATCGGCGCTTCTCGATACTAGAACGCTTGCATATCTTTTTTATACATCGTGATCAATAGTGGCCGAAGGTTTGCGTCTAGAATATTCAGATATAAGTTGATATAAAGGGTATTCATTCTAACTAGGCAATGACGTCAATAACGGCTCTTCAATGAAGCCAACTTAACGCGCATTCATTATGTACATTTTATGTACAATTAAGAGTCAATTAAGTTGGTAATACTGAGCGCTGTTGTCAGTAATCATTCTGTCAACTGTCAGTTATTGTTATTGTATGTTTGGAGCTTCGTTTGTAAATAGACAGTTTGCTTGTATATTTAAACAGTTTTTGTAAAAACTAAAAGTGGTCTACTAAATTCTGAAGATGCCGAAACCTTTGTGTAGTCAATCCAAGCAATTGGTTGCTACGCTAATTTCATATTTTGAGAAAGAGCGTGATTGTGGAGGGCCAATGCTCCCATTAACTGCAGTGAGAGATGTAAGTTTTGCATGTCACATGTGACAATGTACTCATAATTTTAAAAATCACGTTTTTTTCTAGCGTGTCGCAGCAGCTCTACAATTGAGTTTCACAACAGTTAATCGTATTGCTGCAAATGTGTGTACTGGAAATGAATTACATACTTGCAGAAAACGTTCCCGTCCTAAAACCGTCTGTGAAATAAATGAGGCACAGAAGATTGAAATTCGTAATGTTATATACATGATGTACGAACAAAGTAAGTTTTTAAAATAATAAATTTCAAGTTTTCTTTTTATTTATTGATGTTAATTGCAGAACTACATATCACATTAGATACACTACTTCCTAAGTTAAAGGAGAAGCACCTTTTTGAAGGGGGCCGAATTTCACTTTGGAAGATTTTAAAGGAAATAGGTTTCCGATGGAAAAAGGATGAACCCCGAAGGGGCCTTATGGAATTGACCCACATTGCTTTTAAACGAGTCGATTTTTTGAGTTCATACATTAAGAACAAGCATGAAAATTTGTACCAATTTGTGTTTCTTGACGAAACTTGGATATTCCAAGATGGCACAATTGGTCGGTCATGGCAGGATGACAACGTTAAAAGTGTGAAATCTACCAAAGTTGAAGGCAAAAGGTATGTTGAAAAGAATAACAGACTTGAAAATAATTTTTTATTATTATTTAGATACATCATTCTTCATGCTGGTAATGAAAATGGCTTCATAGAGGGTGCGGAATTAATATTCTCGACTTCTAAACAGCATGAGGATTATCATGGCTGCATGAATAAAGAAAATTTTCTAAGATGGTTTGAAAATCAATTATTGAAAAATTTACAACAACCTTCAATGATTATAATGGACAATGCATCTTATCACAGCACATTAGAAAATAATACCCCAACTTCATCTTGGAGAAAGATGCAGATTCAAGAATGGCTCAGAAACAATGGCATTGTTTTCGATGCAAATTTTCTAAAGCCTCAATTATTACAACTGGTGCTACTGTAAGTATTGGTTACCTTTGTTAATTAATAAGTAATTAATGAATTTTGATTCTAGCAATAAACCTCCAAAAACTTATGTGGCTGACACTATGGCTGAAAAATATGGACATAAAGTATTGCGTCTTCCACCGTACCACTGTATTTTTAACCCAATTGAAAATGTATGGGGCATTGTAAAGCTTTATTATAATAACCATGTGGGACGTGAAGGTAGGTCAGTTGAAAACTGCATCAATTTGTGGAGGGAAGCGGTACGCACAGTTACTCCTGAAAAATGGTCAAACTGCATAAGACATGCTGAAAAAGAAATAAAAAAGTGGTGGGACAAAGAAATTCAGTTTGATGTAAGAGACATTTCTCCTCTTATCATAAATCTAAATGAGGACAGTGAGGATTCTGAATGGTCAGAAGACGAAGACATGTGATGTAATCTTTCATTCTACACAACGTTAGTATAAACTAGCTGACGGCACCTCGCCGTAGTGTCTGGACCCGTTACCCGTTCGAGATAAATCCACCGTTGAAATACTCTAGGGAAGAAGCTGCTGGAAACCCTCTCCGGTTTAAATACACATGCACGGGGAACTGGGGATCAGATTTCTTTAGTTCGACGTAGAGTTTAGTTACTGTTTGATCGCTCGGCTAGTGAAAATAACTTATTCATAGTCTGTTCTAAATAAAATCAGTGTTAAGTTTTGTAAATAAATTAGTTATTAGTCTCATCGAGTATTTTATTTAAAAATAAATCAAAACGAACCCGAAATTCACTACAATACACTGGCATAACAGCTTTTTGGATAAATCTTTAATTAATTATAAACTGTCCATAACATTTTTTAAATGTTTTTCCGTAATCTTTTACATTCATTCTCACATTCTTTTCTTGACAGAACATTACACCGTATAACGTTTACTTAACCTTAATCCATACAAACACTTACTTGTCAACATAGAAATTTGGCAACAACGTGATCGTGTGCCGTCATTAGATTCACTGACGTCATTGCCTAGTTAGATTGAATACCCTTTATACACTGCGATTAACAATGACAGATCAGTGTTGTGATTTGAGATTTATTTTTAGTAGTACTACCAAAAAAGCTATGCCTGTTGGTAATAAAATTCAAATGTCACTTTCCACTTGCTTAATTGTGATATAAATATCAAGTAGTCATTGAATTTCTCATAATATTGTGAAGTACGTCTTGAATTAGATCGTCGCTAAATGTTGCTTGACGTTTAGCGTTTTCGTTTGCTGCACTAATGTGTACTCAGAGTATTCGCATATTGTTTGTTTATTCTTATACATATTCTGAGTGCGCACCAATGCAACAAAAAAATCGCTAATAGGTCAGGTGATAAACAAAGCACTCCAACTGTTTGGCAGCTGTCATCTGTTAAACGTCAATCGATCTAGGAAGTCATCTTACAGCGTTTTCGATTCACCTGCACTGTTTGCACTCAGAGTATTTGCATCTTGTTTTAACATCATGTAATAATACGAGATGAAGATGCTCTGAATCTTAATGCAACAAATGCAGTCATTCGAAAGCGTTATTTGGACCATGGACATTAGTAGTATCACTGCGGCACATGCGCATGGCAACGCACCGAAATATCCGAAGTTATTAAATACAGTGTGTCCCAGATTGAGTAGGCTACCATGGATAACTTCCTTATTAGTGAAGATAGAGATTTGGTTGAAACGAGAAAAAGAAAAAGCTATTTAATAGCATAAAATTCCAATGGCGTCCATTTAAAATAAGAAAGTTGCTATCAATATCTTGACAGCCGCCATCTTGAATTTTATTTTGATTTAATTGTCAGCTGTATTTTATCAAACATAGTAATTTTTATATGAAACATTTTTTCATATTTTTTATATTTGCGAAATTATTGGGCATTAAAGAAAATAGCAATTTTCAGTTTTTCTGCGATAATATCTGAACTATTCGAAATTTTCCAATTTTCTCAACGGAATTTGAATCAGCACATAAAACTGCAAAATATTGCCCATTTAACCAAATCTCTGTCTTCACTAATAAGAAAGTTACCCATGGTGGGCTACTCTATCTGGGACACATTGTATACACGTTGCGCCATCTATTAACTAAATTTATAAGCGTATAGCATCTCTACCAACGTGTAAAAAAACCGAAATCTCTCAAGACTTACCAAAACAAGTCTTTTCAACACAGAGAATTCCTAAAAATACTGTTATTTAAAATAATTAATAATAGACGAGCTGTAACTTAAAAGATTCTAAAAGTTTCTCCGTTCACTAAGAGATGGCGCTTTACATCGCTGTAATGTTGACCTTTGGAAGAACCACTGATCAGTCAGACACGTTATCACATGCCGAGTTACTTGAAAGTGAAGACGATTAAAAAAGTACCGGTCGTAATTTATCAGCCACTTTACATGTTTTCTTTCTGAAATTCAAACCTGCGAGCAGCAACATCTGTGAACGAGTAGCGTGAGTCAGAATTATAGGTTTCTGTAAAATGCTAAACTTGCACGTCTGTGTGAATTTTATGGCGTTCTCGATTTGTAGCTTTGGAACACTTTCAGAGTATTTTCATCTTAACCTCATATAAGAACAGGAGATGGAGATACTCTTATGGTGGATTTCACAAACGTTACTTAAATTTAATCATGAGTTAAAAGTAGACGTTGCTATAGTTACATTAGCTGAAGGTATAGGAATGATTATTCTTAAGCAATGATTAAGTTTAATTGACTTTTGTGAAACCCAGAATGAGAGTGCTGAAGAGCAACGAATCTAAAACACTCTTAGCAACTGTTAAAGAGACGCGGTTCCAAACACTTCCTCCGTTTATCAAGAGATGGCGTTATGTGTCGCTGTCATTTAAACTTTTCCAAGGCTACTGGTAAGCCAAATACGTTTCATACCCACGTTGCTTGACAGTGAAGACGATTCGTCACTTATCAGCCACTTGTTGAAGTGAAAACTCGCTAGCAGCGCCCTCTATCAACGGATTACAAGAATTGCAGATTTCTGTAAAGTTGCTAAACGTAGATGATTTAAAAACCGAGAATTTTTATTTTTCCAAACACGTTTTTTTCCTCCGGCGGAACTTTCCTCCCCCTACACAATCTATCTAAAGAATGTCAGCCAAAACTTTAAGCCACTTTAATTTTTTTACGTGAAGTCTGAAGTGAATGATTCACTAGATTTACAATAAATAAATACAACAAATTAAGAAAGAAATCATTAAGAAAAAACATAAACTGATAAAATTAACGAAAACAGAAACAAAAGACTATTTTACAGAACGATTCGGAAGGTTAATAACACTTATTTCAAAACTTATGAATTATTTTGCAAAGAATAGTGACGAAGAAAATGAAACAAAAGAATAAAAATTCTAAAATGATCAAGTTAAAAAAGGCAGAAATCGGACATTAATCGAGATGTAACCTCCTACCAACCTTGTATTAAATACGTTACGCCATCTATTAACTAAATTTATAAACGTACAGCAATATCACCAACGTGTAAAAAACCGAAATCCCTCAAGACTTACCTTTTCAACATAGAGAATCCCTAAAAATAGAGACGTCGTTTACGTTTCGTTTCAAATAATTAATAATAAACAAGCCGTAGCTTAAAAGGTTCTAAAAGTTTCTCCATTCACCAAGAGATGGCGCTTTACATCGCCGTAATTTTGACTTTCGGATGAACAACTACGTCAGATACGTATCGCCTCCCGAGTTGCTCGAAAGTGAAAACGATTAACGTAATTTATCGGCTATTTAAATGTTTTCTTTCTGAAATTCAAACTCGCGAGCAGCGACATCTGTGAACGAGTAGCGTGAGTAAGAATTACAGATTTCTGTAAAGAACTAAGCTTGAATATCCGTGTGAATTTTATAGCGTTCTCGATTCGTTGCTCTGGAACACTTTCAGAGTATCATCATCTTGTTTTAACTTCATATAAGAACAGGGGAGCAACGAATCGAAAACGCAATTAGCAAGTATTAAAGAGACTGGGCTCTAAACGCTTCCTCCGTTAACCAAGAGATGGCGTTATGTGTCGCTGTAATTTAGACTTTTCGAAGACTATTGATTAGTCAAATACGTTTCATACCCGTGGTGCTTGAAAATGAAGACACAGTAATGAAAATTCGCGCGCAGCGCTCTCTATCAATGAATAACGCAAGCAAGAATTACAGATTTCTGTAAAGTTGCTAAACGTAGATGATTTAAAAACCGAGAATTTTTATTTTTCTAAAGACGTTTTTTCCTCCGGCGGAACTTTCCTCTCCCTACACAATCTACCTAAAGAACGTCAACCAAAACTTTAAGCAACTCTAATTTTTTTACGTCAAGTCTGAAGTGAATGATTCACTAGATTTACAATAAATACAACGAATTAAAAAAGAAATCATTAAGAAAAAACATAAAGTGATAAAATTAACGAAAACAGAAACAAAATACTTTTTTATAGAGCGATTCGGTAGGTTAAGAACACATTTCAAAACATATTTTGAAAAGAATGGTGACGAGCAAATGAAACAAAAGAATAAAAATTCTAAAATAATCAAATTAAAAAAATAAAATGAAAACAAAAGACAGACGATTTTACAACATAATTTAATAGATTAGTAATTTTTTCTCTCTAATACAAGAACCGATGATAACCGAAATAATACGTACATATAATTTGAAAAACAAGAAAAACACAAGATAACGATTTTCTCAGAAGATTAATGAATTTCACAGAAAAATGACGGTATTATTTAAGAAAGCAGAATTCAGTACTTTTATAAACTGAAAAAAAAAACTTTGGCATGTCTCAACAGATGGCGCTGCTAATTGTTTTATAACAGGAGTGGGTATCACCTCCAGAGTGCTGCGCGAGTGTCGGCGGTTCTTTCAAATTTCAGTGTTCACTTTAGAAACAAAAATCTAAATACAGCAGACGACTTAGGACATAAAAAACAAAGCAAATTAACCGAAATCAATAAATCTCAATGACAAATTTTAAAGATGTACCAAATATGATAAATTCTTCTTTAAAAATTAAAAAAATACATATTCTAAATGAAAAAAATTGAGTTAAGTAAAAGTTTTAAAATTAACAAAAAAATTGTCGCACAAATGGAGATCCCAGTACAATGCAAAAGTTAATTACGTAAGAAAAACAAAAGAAAGCTGAAACAAACAACTGCAAAATGCAGAATTGGACGAAAACAAAAGACGATTCATATTCGGCTATAGGAGCAATTGAAAATGAATAGACAAAAAAGAACTAACGAAAACAAATGAAAAACTGTCGATTTTCGACACCAAACGTTTGAAAATCAAATCAAGCTTTCATTTTTTCTTTGCATTTCATTTTAGGGTTTCTTTTTTAATATGGCGTCGAAGTTGGCCATGAAAATTCAATTGTGAACCATCATTATCAAGACTGCTGTCAATTTGACATTCCTAACCTCGCTTTCGAGGTTTCGAATTCAACAGTACGATAACATGACACAAGAATGTGATCTATTATAATAAACGAAAAACGATAATAAGAAAATTAGATTTACAACAAATATTGAAAATTATGGTATGTTCACAATAAGCACCTTGTCACGGCCAACTCTGAAAGAACACCGATATTTTCTTGTTTTTTTCTCTTACAAGAAAAAAAAATCGCTGCCTTGAAAATTAAATAAATCAACCTTTCACTTGTTCCCTAGCATTTCATTGTTTTTTCTTCGTAAGCAAAAACTAGCAAATGAAAAATTGGGGCCAAGTTTTTGAAAATTAAATCAAGTTTTCATTCGTTTCTTTGTATTTTTTTTTAATTTTTGGCCCTTGTAAACAAAAATCAAGCGGATAACAAATGAAAAATCGACGATTTCCAAGGTGAAATTTTTTCAAATAAAATCAAGCTTTCTTTTGTTTCTTCGTATATGAAAAGTTGGCGCGAAGGGGCTTTTGAAAATCAAATCAGGTTTTCATTTGTTTCCTTGTAATTTTTCCATTTCTCCCCCTTCTTCTTGTAAACAAAAACGAAGCGGAAAATGAATGAAAAACTGACGATTTTCGACACCCAGCGTTTGAAAATCAAATCAATAAGCTTTCACTTGTTTCCTAGCATTTCATTGTTTTTTCTTCGTCAGCAAAAACTAGTAACGAAAAAATGAAGTTTTTGAAAATGAAATCAAGTTTTCATTTGTTTCTTTGTATTTTTTAAATTTTTGTCCCTTTTTCTTGTAAGCAAAAATCATGCGGAAAACAAATGAAAAATCGTCGATTTCCAACGTGAAGTTTTTTCAAATAAAATCAAGCTTTCATTTGTTTCTTTGCATTCTGTTATTTTTTCTTGTTTTTTTCCGAAGCAAAAAAAAAGTCTTTAAAATCAAGGTTACACTTGTTTCTTGTTTTTTTTCACTTGTTTTCTGTTTTTGTTGTTTCATTTGTTTTTTTTTTTTTCCTAAGCAAGAAATAGCAAATGAAAAACTGGCGCGAAGTTTTTGGAAGTCAAAACAGGTTTGTTTCCTTGTAATTTTTTTATTTCCCTCCCCCCTTCTTTCTGTAAGCAAAAATGAAGCGGGAAACATATGAAAAACTGACCATTTACGACACCAAGCGTTTGAAAATCATTTGTTTCTTTGTATTTCATTATATTTTCTCGTTTCTTTCTGAAAAAGAACAAAAATCGCCGCCTTCCGATAGGAAACCTTGAAAATCAAATAAATAAAGCTTTCACTTGTTTTTCTAGCATGTCACTGTTTTTCTTTCTTTTCTTGGAATTAATTCGAGCATAATTATTATTTGAATTTAAAGCTCCTGGTGAATTTTCAGGAAATTCAGTATCACTAGGTTGGCACTACTCTATGTCAAACATACAATGTTGGCAACACTGTTTAACCTTCGATAATTGTCAAGAGGGAAATCCGAATTTTTAATTATGCCCGAGCGTTTCACAGTGGTCGACATAAGTGAACTAAAGAATGTGAAGGGTCTCTGCCGAGTGTGTCTAACCGAAGGCAAGGCAATGTTTTCATTAAACAATAACCTAGACACGATTTACGAAAACGAGGTTAACACGATACGCTCCGCACTGGAGAAGCTTCGATGTAAACCTGTAAGCCGAGCATGACAATTTTGTTTACTCTTTTTTGAAATTTACGTCGACGTTTCAGCTAACCGACAACCCAAACTATCCTTCTCTCATTTGCTCGATGTGCTTGAGTCTTCTGAATATAGCTCACAAATTCGTTCTGCAACTGGAGCTATCACAGAGGCAGCTGAGCGATTATTTCAATGAAGTCGGTGTTGTCGAGTCAGAGCAGATACGACGTGAGAAGAAATCAGATGTAGCACCCGTGGAAATCATTTCCAGCAAAGGTAAATACAACTTGCAAGACTTGATCATCGTCGAGGAAGAAAAAACGCCAGAATCAACGTTTGAAGGGTTTTTAAAGAACCTGGGCACCGTAGTTAGTGCCGATTATGTACGAAGTCATGCGCGGAAGGCATTTCCTGAGAAAAACGAAGAGTACAGCGTTAATGTTTTCGCTTTACCAAAAAGTTGTGACATATCAAACACCCAAGACCTGATGGAAGGTAAGTGGAAAGCTTGGCTTCCATAAAAAAAATTTAATTAGTTTTCCTTTCAGAAAAAGAAATGGTGGCACCCCTCATAACTGATGCTATCATAAGAGAATTCCAAGCATCATCCGATTCAACACACTCAAATCTGACATGTCCAAAATGTGGCAAAAGTTTTATAAGAAGAAAGATCTTGAACCGACATATAAAAGAAATTCATTTCCAAAACCACAATTACCTCTGTCAGATATGCGGACATGTGGCAAAAACCAAATCATCCTTATACCATCACATGATGCGTCACGGAAAGAAACTTGAATGCCTCATATGTGGAAAAAAATACGTCAGCAAGAGTGCTTTGCAATACCATCAAGCCGTGCACAAAAACGAGCGTTTGCATTTGTGTACGGTCTGCGGAAAATCCTTCAATTACTCAAATGCGCTTCAATACCACATGCGGTTGCACACGGGCGAGAAAAAATACAAATGCACATACTGCACCAGGGCGTTTACTATGCAGTGTGGTTTGAGCAGGCATTTGCGGACGCATACCGGAACACGACCTTACGCATGCCGATTCTGTGACAAAGCATTTCGTTCTAAGAGCGAAGTGAACTGTCACGAGATGATCCACACTGGCTACCGTCCTTATAGTTGTAAGCTCTGTGGAAAGGGCTTCACTAAGACGCACAATCTCAAGGTCCATATGCTGGGCCATTCTGGACCACACACATGCGAATTTTGTCAACGTGGTTTTACAGACGTTTCATATTTGAAAATGCACGTGAGACTCGTGCATGGCTTAGAGAATTATGAATTGAACTCAAGTACCATTTACTTTGTGTCTGAAGTTGACACCTTGGACGACACTATTGTGTATACTTCGAATTGACTGAACTGAACTGAAATTGAATATTTAAAACTATTATAATCACTTCGAGACTTCCGATTGGTTGAAGAAGCTTATAATATGAGGCAAGAAAGAATCCAAAACACATGGGAATATCCTGAAGACTTAAGATTAAATCATTCAAAAATGAGACTGTCTAGGTATCCGGGTGTCTGGTCGTCCAGAGTCATAAAGATATGCATCCGGTTGGATTATACATACAAATATAATGAATATAACCAGGGTTGCCATTTAGGCTACATTTTAGACTTTCTATAAAAGTTAAAACTTTCATTGTGAGTATAGGTAACAGACAGAAGGATAGTTAAAGATAATTTCACTTGGTGCTTAAAAATCTAATTTTTGTTTTTTCCAATAATTTTCCTTTTTCTCTTAAATAGCTTGAATCGCGACATCTTGTGACCACTTTTTGACACAACATTGCAAGATGTCGCGATTCAAGCTATTTATTACTATTACATCGCAAATGCTGCAAGATGATTACATCGCTGTAATTTTGACTTTCGAAAGAACAAATGATGGGTCAGGCACGTCTCACCTAACGAGTTGGCGAAAATGAAAACGATTAACGTAATTTAACAGCTATTTAAATGTTATTTTGGAATTCAACTCGCGAGCAGCGACATCTGTGAACGAGTAGCGTGAGTAAGAATTACAGGTTTCTGTAAAATACTGTGTAAATTCTCGATTCGTTGCTCTGGAACACTCTCAGAGTATCTTCATCTTGCTTTAACTTCATATAAGAATAAGTGATGGAGATACTTTGAGAGTGCTATAGAGCAGCGAATCGAAAACGATAGTAATTATTAAAGAAACGAGGTTCCAAATACTTCCTCGGTTTACCAAGAGATGGGGTTATGTGTCATTGTAATTGAAATTTTTCGAAGACCACTCATAAGCCAAATACGTTTCATACCCGTGTTGCTTGAAAATGAATATTTATTTATTTATATTTATTTTTTGTTTTCTTCCAATTTTTTCCTTTCCATCCAGTTTTTCATTTGCCTTTGGTTTTTCATATGATTTTCATTTTCTTGATGTTTAAAAAGGAGGTGATCGTCATTTGTTTAGTTTTTTGTTTTCGTTTTTCATTTTTTTTTGTTCCTTATCATTTTATCGCCTTCGTATTTTTTAATGTTTCGCTTCTACTCATTTTTCTTTGTGTTTTTGGTTTAACTTTCATTTTCTTTCTATTTAGCAATTCATTTTCTGTTGTGTGGAGAAACTAAAACTCGTATGTATTCGAAATTAAATGATTCATTCGGTTCCGAATCACAACTCGAGGACTTAAAGGAATCAAAAGAGGTTCGAATTTTTTCGCGTTTGAGATAATTTATACGATTCGTTCAGTACATCGAAGAATCGAATCTTTTCGGAATCGAGAATTGATTCCTTCGAGATTTACAAAGATTCGTTCTTTTTGAACGAATCATTCATGAACGACTCACGTCTATCATCGATTAACGAGAAATGGCAGCAACACCACCAGCAGGAGCAATACTGCCAGCAGCAACAGTCGTGATGCAGTTCCAACTGGAACCCAATTCAACTGTAAACTAAACTAGTTTAACTTTCAGTTTCATTTTTGCTTTTTATCGTTCCATTGCCTTCATATTTTTTAATTTTAATTCTTCTATATATTTACATGAACATATTTATTTTCAATAAATACATCGGCGTTACAAATTGAATCACTAGTTCTTTCTCTTTTTCCCTTTTCTCCTCGTTATTTACTTTCACTTTTCATTTTCTGTTTTAATATTGTAATGTTTTTAGATTTATTTTGATTTGTTTTTAAATGAAACACTTGATGAAACTAATAACTAATTTATTTACACACGACTTAACACTAATTTATTTATAACGGACTAAGACTAATTTATTTTTACAAGCCGAGCAATTACACAGTAAGTAACTCTACGTTGAACTGACTAAGACTCCTCGTCTTCGTGTATTTATACTAGAGGGCGGCTTCTCCAGCAACCCCCAGCGTATTCTCGAATGCGACGGACTTCTCCCGTAGTCTCCCGTAGCAGAACCTTCGGGAGTCGGCCAGACTTCAAGGCGTTTGTCACGTCGGCCGTCGGCGGAGTGCATGACTCACTCATCGCAATTCGTTCGTCACATTGCCCCCTTCTTAAAAACGTTTCGTCCCGGAACGTTCCTCGTAATAGCCTTGAGGAAGGGTGTCGAAAACGACAGGCTGGCCCCTTTCTGCAGCTTCCGGTTTGGAAGAAGTAGCAATTCACAGTTTTCTCATTTCCAACAGCTGCCTGTGGGTGGTGACTGCAGACCAGGACTTCAATCCCCGTTCCGTTGAAGATAACTTCTATCATGCTTCGGATGACCCTCCAGTCCAGCCCGTCAAGTCCGCAGCCCAACTTGGGGATAGCCAATTTAGTCTCTTTGCCTTCTATCAGCTGCCTCTTTAGGCTACAAAGAGCTCTCCACATACTGTGGTAGTCAGGTTTACCACTTGATGTCTTCTTAGTGACTAAGTAGTATACGCGTCGTTTCTGATCAGCTCTCGTGTCGATGATCTGCAAGCTCTTGCCCACCATGGGATGCTGTCTTCGGAGTACCTCGACTTGACCAAATTTCTTCCGGAAGACCTGGGCTATCCCCTTGGACATTCTTAGGTCTTCTGCCACACAGTGGGCCAGACTGTACTCTGGTGGCACTTGAAAAAGATCTTGCTGTCTCTCCGTGGTTACTCCAAATCGTGCTTTACTCCCTGTGGCGTGATGAGACATAAAGGTTTCCAAGTTTACTTCGGAACCTTGCGTCCTTTGTACTGTCCCTTCATTTTCTTCTCCGTTGTAAGGAGCCATTCGGTTGAAGTGGATCACTTTGGGCTTGCCATTCGGAATCTTTTTGATGCGGTATATAACGTCGTTGATCCGTTTTATCACCTTGTAAGGACCTTCCCAAGATGTCTGCAACTTTGGGGACAGACCTCGACGTCTTTGAGGATTATAAAGCCAGACCAGTGCTCCGGGTTGGTATCCCCCATTCTGAGCGTTGATGTCATAATGCTCCTTCATTCGGTCGCTGGCGGTCTGTATATTGTGACGCACTTGATTGTGAATGTTGTCCATTTTCCTGCGTAAACCGCTCACGTAGTCTTCGTCGGTAGGGACTTCGCCAGGCTTCACGCCGAATTTCAAGTCGCAGGGCAGTCTTGGCTCTCGCCCAAATACCACTTTCGCTGGAGTCTCTCCTGTGGTCTCATGAACGGACGAGCGGTATGCCAGTAGAAACAGGGGAATATACGTGTCCCAGTCTCTCTGGTGATCGGAGACGACCTTGGACAAATGTCGGTTGATGGTCCTGTTAAACCTTTCCACCATTCCGTCCGACTGTGGATGAAGCGCAGTGGTCCTAGTTTTCCGTACGCCGAGCAGAGTACACACATTCTTGAATAAGGTGGATTCAAAGTTCCTTCCTTGATCCGAATGCAGTTCCATGGGTGCACCATACCGACTGATCCATTCCTTGACAAGGATTTCGGCAACAGTGACCGCCTCTTGGTTAGGTAGGGCGTATGCTTCAACCCACTTACTGAAATAGTCCATTACCACGACGATGTATTTATTTCCACCATTTGTTTCTGGAAATGGACCTGCTACATCGATGGCAACTCTCTCAAAAGGACTTCCCACGTTATACTGTTTCATGGGAGCCTTGCCTCGCCTGTGGGGACCGTTACTAGCTGCGCATACTACACATTTCCTGCACCAATTCTTTACGTCTTCTTTGCAATTCACCCAGTAGAATCGCTCGCGCACCTTTTCCATAGTCTTCTTAATTCCCAAATGTCCTCCCGAAGTACCATCGTGAAGTTCCCTCAAAACTTCTGGCACCCTATTCTTGGGAATCAGTAACTGTGTCTTCTGTTCCGTGCCTTCTTGGTTCTCTATGCTTCGTTTCAGAAGACCATGATCCAGCACTATGGAGTCCCACTGCGCCCAGTATGATTTTACGGATGGTGCACAAGGTGCTATCTCTTCCCAAGTAGGCCTTGCCTCCCTACTTTTCCATTCCAGCACCAATTTCAAGTCCGGGTCGTTTTCCTGGTCTCGCCGCAATTCTTCGCCTTGCCATTTGTCGTCAACAATGGCCGTCCTTGCAGTCATGGCTACTTTCTCCTCCAGACGACTACAGTGTTTGCAATTTTCGGGACAGGGTCTTCTAGACAAAGCATCAGCATTTCTATGGCTTGTTCCTGCCCGATGCTGAATTTCGAAATCGTATTCCTGAAGTCGTTCGATCCATCGTGCAACTTGTCCTTCAGGATTCTTGAATCGGAGGAGCCATTTTAAGGCGGCATGGTCCGTCCTCAGGAGGAAGTGTCTACCATATAAGTACTTGTAGAAATGTTCTATCGTCTTTACCACGGCTAACAATTCTCTTCTCGTGACGCAATAATTACGTTCCGGTTTTGACAGGACTTTGCTGAAATAACCGATCACCTTTTCTTGCCCATCTTGTATCTGGGAAAGTACGCCACCAATACCAACGTTACTAGCGTCTGTGTCCACGACGAACTTGCCTTCCGGGAGAGGGTAACTCAGAATAGGAGCACTTATCAAGTACTGCTTTAGGCGTTCAAAGCTAGTTTGGCAATGCTGGTCCCATTCAAACGGGCGACCTTCTTCGGTGAGTTTTGTCAACGGCTTAGCGATGTCTGCAAATCCGGGAACATAGCGCCGATAGTAAGTACACAGGCCTAGGAAACTCCTTATGTGGTGTTTATTTTTGGGTGTTGGCCAGTCTCTCACCACCTGAATCTTCACTGGGTCCACGGCGATTCCATTTCCGTTAACAATGTGGCCCAGATAATTCACTTCCTTCTGGAACAGATGGCACTTCTTAGGGCTAAGCTTTAGCCCAGCTCCGCGAAGCCGCTGGAACACTCCTTCCAGATTCTTCAGGTGGTCGTCGAACGTTTTTCCCACCACAATTATGTCGTCCAGGTACACCATGCACGTTGTCCAGGACAGACCCTTCAGAACCGTTTCCATTAGCCTCTCGAATGTCGCTGGGGCATTACATAACCCGAACGGCATCACCGTGAATTGCCATAGTCCCATACCAATGGAAAACGCAGTCTTTTCTCGGTCTTCGGGCGCTAGCTCCACTTGCCAATATCCACTCTTTAAGTCTAAAGTCGAAAAGATCTTCGAACCGGCCAGAGTGTCCAAAGTATCGTCAATCCGTGGCAGAGGATAGCTGTCCTTCTTGGTGACATGGTTGAGTAACCGGTAGTCTACGCAGAACCTCGTGGATCCATCCTTCTTCTTCACAAGCACTACTGGTGACGCCCACGGGCTGCTTGAGGGTTCTATTACATTGTCCTTTTCCATATCGCGAATAATGCGTTCCGCTTCTTCACGTTTCGACAAGGGCAACCTTCTTGGAGCTTGACGGATGGGTCTTTCTTCTCCGGTCTCTATCTTGTGTTTGACGACGTCGGTTCTTCCCTTAGGTCCGTTTTCTATTTCAAACACGTCCTGAAAGCGACCGATCAGGTCCCTTGCTTTTGTCTTCTGCTCTGGAGTCAAGTCCTGGACTGACGGCATGACCATTTCCAACAACTTCTTTGAGACCTTCCTCTCTTGCACCTTTACTTCAAGTTGGCGTGAAATGGAGGACACCATGGCGCAGCTTCCCAAGATTGTCCCCTTCTTGATGTCGACGGGGAAACAGTTGACGTTCATCAGGCGGACTGGTACTTCCTTTCTCGCCGTTAGCAGTGCTTTCCCAACGAGAACTCCTCTTCCAATCTTCAGATCGTCAGTATTGGGTTCAACCATAATAACTTGTCCATCTTGGAAAACGCCGTTCAGATTGGCGTCGACGATGACCTCGGTCCTGCTGGGTAGCACAACGTCTTCGGCGAGGATGACTCGAGCGGCCATGTCTCCTCGTTGGTGTAGAATCAATTCCTCGTTATTGACAGCCATGACACCACGCTTCAGATCCAATTGAAACCCGTGGGCACACATGACGTCCATTCCCAGAATCGCCTCGTCCTCTATTTCTGCTATCAGCGCACGGTGTTTGATGGGAGTCGTTCCAATGGTAATAATCACTTCTACTTCACCATGGACAGTTGCTGATGTTCCAGTTGCTGTCCTCAGTCTCCACTTAGTCGGTTCGGCGCGTTTTGATGACTTGATGACGTCGGGCCTCAAGATAGTCTTCGTCGCACCCGTATCCAGCAACATGGTGTGAGGGATGTCGTCAATGGTTGCATCCACGAAGACACTGCTGGTTAATTGTCGCAGGGATATCACTTGCCTGGCTTTCGTCTTTAGGGGCTTTTGAATACGGGTCGACGTTTGCCCCACTGCACCGACCCGACTTAGTTTCCCTGCGGCTTCCTACGTGGAGGATCCTGCCTGGGCTTGGGACACCGCCTGCGAACATGCCCCTCCTCCTGGCAATTCCAGCATACAAGCCGATTCTTCTGTTTCAAGACCTGCTCCACAATGCGGCGGATATCCTCGACAGTGGCACACTCCTTGGGTCGCTCCTCTGCAGCAGGTCGCAGTTTGACGTTTTCCTCTTCTTGGAAGTCCATAGCAGCTCGCACCTTGACCTGTCCTCTTGAGACTCTCTTCGCTGCCTCGTATTCCAAGGCGTAGGCCAATGCGTTCTTGGATGTCTTTGGGTGAGCCATTCTCAATGCCTGCTGGTTGTCCGGGTCACGAATTCCATCTATAAATGTCTGCACCGTCAAACATTGCAGGAATTCTACAGGAGCTGCAGGATACGCCAACTGGGCTAGGCGCGCTACGTCGGCTTCGAATTCCTGAAGACTCTCTCCGGACTTCTGACAACGATTCCTCAGCTGCGCATGGTACACCTCTGTCAGATGCGCCTGACCATAACGCATCTCCAGCCTGTTCACCAGCTTGTTGAAATCTTCTTGTTCCTCTGGCGGCATCGTTTGTAGCACATCGATAGCCTCTCCTCTCAAGGCTACAATTAACGAAGTGGCTTTCTCACTGGCTGTCCATCCGTTCGCCTTTGCTGCTGCTTCAAATTGTTTAAAGTAATTAGGCCAAGAAGACTTCCCATCGAACGTCGGTGGTTTTATTTTTAATTTTGAAGTTCCCGCTGGTCCTTCCACAGTTCGCGCCTCATTACTCTCTAGCACTTCTGCTGGTAACTGATCCCCGAATATTCGCATCCTTGCCATGATCTGTTCTAGATTCTTAATTTTGTTATCCTGCTGGAATATTATTTCTTCCATATTTTCTTGCAGGTTCCTTGTCTCTTCCGATATTTTTACCACTAGTTTTTCTTCGAGTCCTTTCGACTGCTCCAGAAATTCATCCTTCAAATTTTCAGACTGTTCTAGAAGTTTCTCGTCTAAATTTCTGGATTGTTCTAGAAGCTTATCGTTTAAATTTTTGGATTGTTCCCGAAGTTCGTCTCTGAAGTTTCCAGATTGTTCTCGAAGCTTCTGGTCTAAATTTCCAGATTGTTCCATTAATTCATTTTGTAATTCCTTGAAATTTCCAGATTGTTCTAGAAGTTTCTCGTCCAAATTTCTGGATTGTTCCATTAATTCATTTTGTAATTCCTTGAGATTTCCAGATTGTTCTCGAAACTTCTCGTCTAAGATTCTCGATATATCGGCGGAACCACACGTAATTTCGAATAAGAATGCTTCTGGATCATCCCCGGCTATCTGCAGAGCTTCTCGAAGACGCTGTTGAAGTGCAGCTTTCAAACCGGAAGTTTCCAGCTCTCGTTCTTCTAATTCTATTTTTAGTTCGGCCACTTTTAAGTCTTTCAACAGCACTTTCTTTGTAGCCATTGTTTTTCCGAGCACTACACTTTATTTAATGATTTATTTAATTTTAATTTGATTTAATTGTTTATTTATTTTCACGAACCGCACACCGGACACCACTGTAATGTTTTTAGATTTATTTTGATTTGTTTTTAAATGAAACACTTGATGAAACTAATAACTAATTTATTTACACACGACTTAACACTAATTTATTTATAACGGACTAAGACTAATTTATTTTTACAAGCCGAGCAATTACACAGTAAGTAACTCTACGTTGAACTGACTAAGACTCCTCGTCTTCGTGTATTTATACTAGAGGGCGGCTTCTCCAGCAACCCCCAGCGTATTCTCGAATGCGACGGACTTCTCCCGTAGTCTCCCCTAGCAGAACCTTCGGGAGTCGGCCAGACTTCAAGGCGTTTGTCACGTCGGCCGTCGGCGGAGTGCATGACTCACTCATCGCAATTCGTTCGTCACAATATTTTTGCGAGTCTTTTGTCCTTTCTTCAAATTTTTCCTTTCTATTTAGTTTTTCAATTGCTTTTGGCCTTTCATTTGATTTTTTTCGTTTTAATTTCCTTCTTGTTTTTCATTTAACGTTTGCTTCTCGAGTGTCATTTCATTTTTTCTTTTTTTACTTGTCTCGTTTCATTCTTTATTTGCTTCCTGTTTTGGTTGTTGATTTCTTTTCTTTTTAAATAAATACATTTTGTTTCTCCATTCAATTTGCTTTCAGTTATAGTTACTTCATTTTCATTTTTTTTTTATTTGCCTTTTGTTTTTCATTTTTCCATTTCATTTTTGGTTGTTTTTTTCTTCTAATGTTTGTGTGTCCATTTTAAAATTCATAGGAAAATTACCTTTGTATTTTTGAAAGTTGCAACTTTAAGCTTCCTTTTTTTCTTAATTTAATGTCGGTGGCCAAATTACGCACGAAAACGTTAATGTAAAAGTGAATTAAAATGAAAAAAATTTGATTATTGAGTCAAGAGCTTAATCTCTTTCTTCATAGAGGTTTTCAAAAACTAAAATGCCATAATTTATACTTGTTCATGTGAAATTTCAAGGTCACACAGCTCAAAAACTAAATTACACGTGGACCTATGATCAACAGAAACACATATCTGAGCACTCGGATGTGTAACTTTTGTCTATTAGTTCGGGCGCTCGGACTTGTAACTGTTATCTATTCGACTGCATTATATTTGTACATATAATCCACCCAGATACATATCTTTAATCACAAGACTTGCAACCATATTGCCTATACGATTGGGTGCCCGGACGCCTAAACAATCCCTTAAAAAATTGTGCTATCTTAATAATAAAGAAAAGATTTCTGTTTTAAAGCCTTGCCTCATGATTTATAATTATCATGAAAGTGACTGCTCCATCACTTTCTTTTTACAAACTACATTTTAGTAGTGACAAGTATGTACAAAAAAAAAAATTTAAATAGGGTTTAATACTAAATGAAAAATTAAATTCACATTAAGAATTACTTAAATATTAATAACTCTGGACAACTTCTGAACACGCTGCAGTAACAGATCCCCTTGTTTGATCACGGAATTAAACTGTGCGTTCTTTAAATCGGGCCGATTTGTTTCGACAATCCCACCGACTCGATCAATCTTACAATGAACCCTCCCTGACGCAATGAAGGTAGAAAGCTCCCTGGAAAATTAAGTGTACATACACAATTTAATTTTTTTTTTTTGATACGCTGCCTTCATACTTATCAATAAAATCTTGAGAAACACCGAAAGCCTCTGCCATATATTGCAATGTAAGTGACCTATACGATTCGAGTAGTTGCGAATAAGCCAAAATTCGCATTTCTCTCACATAATAACGATAATGGGGGTGAAGTAAGTAGTCCTCGCATAAAATCTCCTCGACTTTAGCTGAAACAATTTCTATATTTACCACCAACAACAGATTTAAGACGGTAATAACTTACCTAAGTTGGAGAAAAATTCGGCATACTGGCAATTATACAAAGAAAACAAATATTCCTTGACGAATTGCTCTGAATGAAGTACCTCTAAAATCTCTGAGCCCTTGACCACCTACAAAGCAAAATCACTCGCATTATCTTGAAATGTACAGCAACTTAATTTACTTACTTTATCTCTCAGTTGATTCCTCGGAAGACTAATAACACAAACATACACGGTATACCTAACAAACGTTTTATAATCCATCAATTCATAAGAAGTGAAAGTACTAACGGTGTCCAAGAATAAATTGGCAGCGTTCTTAAAGTCTCTGACGGCCATACTATAGACACCCTGATACACCTTAAGCCTGTTTCGTCTATCCCAATCTCCCCCTTCCTCAATTAGAGTCTTTGCTTTATCAATGTTCCTGGTGATGATGTCGTGGTCCATAAAAAATAAGCCTATGCGAATCATGTGGAATATAATATCCAAGCGATGGCCCAACGAAACAGTCTTATCGTAGGCAAGTCTGAAAGTTGACATCGCGTTTTCCTTGTCACCGATCTTGCTGTAGTATTCGGCCTTGCGCAAAAACGCATCTCTGACTTCCATCTCCCCCAAATTCTTTTCAGCGTCCTCTATGGTCTCGTCCAGTTTCTTCAGCTGTTCTGTGTTCTTCGCTTTCATCTGCTTAAGGAAGGTTTGGTCTAACTTCCAGCCTGCGTCTTTGCAAACCAACTCGTACCACGGTGCCATATCTGTTATTATAAGTTTGAGGTTATGTTCAGAGATTATAATTAAAATTGGGTTATAATTTCTAACAGCGTTTGTGTTTGGAGGTATTAAAGAAATTGTTGATCAGTTGTAATATTGCGTTGCTTACCATCTTTGCGGATCGCATCAGAAATTTTCGCGTGCAAATTTCTGTCGGTTTTATATTGGGGCAGGGTGAGTAGAAACTTGAACTGGGCCAATTCTAAGTTCGGGTTTTTCTCGAGCCCTTGGTCCTCTAAGTTTTCTAAAGGCATCTTTTAATGTCGGCTTTTGCACACTCACGTTCTTCCAAAACAACGAATAAAATGACAGTCACGACACTAACACTGCCAACGTTAAACACAAACAGTGTTGCCAACCATAGAAAATCGTTTTCCCCCACAGTGGGACAAAAAAAATCCCTTTTTCTCTCAAATTGCGATTTTAAGCTATTTTTATGCATTTTTATCAAGAATTGCCTTAAAATTTTAGTAATTTTGTCTTAAAAAATTCCCTTTTTCTTAAAGAATTTCCCTTTTAAGATTTTAAAATTCTCACGAAAGGGAAAATTCCAACGAATTGTCAACACTGAATATAAACACCAGAGTTGCCAACTTAAAAGGATTTCTCAAATATCAGAGATTAGAGAATTTTTTTCTAAAAAAGGGATTTTCGAACTTGGTTTGAATTTTTTTTTCAAATTATCTAATTTTATCTCATAAAAGAAGCTGGAAGCTGACAACTGACGACTCAAAGTTGTTCTTTTATGGACAAGGTGGTCAAAAATAACTGTTTGAGTTGGCAATACAATTGAGAGCCTTTTTCTTATTTGGTTATTTGCAACACTGCAACCGGATAATCGTGAGTGAAAGAGAACGCAGTTGAACAAACGAACCCAGCTAAAATTAGCGTTTCAATTCGAATTTGAAATGTCAAATGACACTTGTAAAGTGACAGCTGTCAATATCAAGCTGTCAATAACTGTAAGTTAGCCCAGTTGTACCATTTAAAGATAAAATCAGCACTGCCAACTCAAACAGTTTATCTTGATCACTTTGTAGAAGGAAACCCGCTTTTATTGAAGAATCATCATCTATTGCAGTGTTGCCAACTATCGACAGTCGTTTTCCCTCCCCACATAGATACAAACAAATTGCAATTTTAAGCTATGTTTATGCATTTTTTTAAAATTTGCCTAAAATCTAAGTAAGTAATCTTGTCTTCAAAAATTCCTTTTTTTTTAAATTTCGTTTATGCAATTTTGAGGCATAAAAATTACCAGGAATAAGAAAAATTACCACGAATTGGCAACACTGATCTATTGAGAACAAGGTTTCAATTATGGACGTTTGTTTTTACGGAGGCGATTCAAATAATTCTTTGTTTAGTCATTGTTTGATTCAATCGTGCTCTAAAATCGATTGTCTTTTGTTTTATTTTCTTTTAATATTAATTGTTACATATTTTTAAAAATGTTGTTCATTTGCTGTCTTTGTTTTGTCACATTTCCGCCCAAACGGTTTTCTTTTTAATTTATTAAACTACTGGATCGTGCCGTAACGTCGTTCGTCTTTTGTTTTTGTTAATATTTCGTATTTGTGAAAAAAATATTTCTCATAGTTCTCATTGTTCTTTTCATTAAGAAAAATAATCTAATCTAAATTGTGTCGTAAAATCGATTGCCTTTTGATTCTGTTATTATTATTTTTCGCCTTTTTTTGAATTTGTTTCTTTTTAAAAACAATAAAGAAAGGCGAAAGACGGTCGATTGTGTAGCAAATTTTTGCTTTTTCGAAAGACGAAACAAAAAAAAGACGATCAACAGCAATCAAGAGAAATTTCGATTATTTTCTTATTAAAAAGAAAGAACAAGTTTGATTGGCGTCAAAAAGGTCAGACAAAAAGATTCGAAGACTGATTTTTCATTTTCTATAGCCTCTAAATTATTTTGAATCGCACAGTATATTAAAAAACAAATGTTGTTCATTTGTTTTCTTTGTTTTGTCATGTTTTCTCCCTCTTGTTTTTGTTATTATTTTACGTATAGTTTAAAAATTCTTCTATTTCTTTTGCTTTCTCACGTTCTTTTCGTCAAAAAAATATTAATCTGTTAAATTCTATTGTAAAATCGATTGTCTGTGATTTTATTTTTATTATTTTTCGTCTTTTGAATTCATTTCCTTTTAAAAAACAATAAAAATAGACAAAGGACGGTCGATTATGCAACAATTTTTTGCTTTTTCGAAAGACGGAAACAAAAGTCGGTCCACAGCAATGAAACTTTAATTGCCTTTTTTATTAAATAAGAAAAAAAAATTGAAGATCGATTTTTCTTCATTTTTTGTACTATGTAGTTTTCTTTTGTTTTTTTTTTTTTTTTAATTTAAAAAAAGCTGATTTTATTACGATGATTGACTTTTATTTCATTTTTTTCATTCTTGAATCGGTTTTCATTTGTTTTTTTTTTTAATTTTATCAGGTCACGATTGTTTTTTTATTTGTTTTTATTTAACTTCATTCTTGAATTAGTTTTTCTTTTAAATTTTTAAACTATTAGGCCACGATGATTTCCTCTTTTGTTTTTTTTTTCATCCTTGAACTCGGCTTTTCTTTGTTTCTTCTATGAATTAGAAAAAATGAATAGGCCACGATGTCTTTTATTTTTCCTTCATCGGTTTTAAAATTTGTTTTTCTTCGTTTCTTAAAAAATTTATTAGGCCACGATTGTTTTTTATTTTTTTTATTCACCTTCATTCTTGAACTAGTTTTTCTTTGTTTTTTTTTTTTTATTTTTAAACTCTTAGGCCACGACGATTGTCTCTTGTTTTCCTTCATTCTTGAACTTGGTTGTCCTTTATTTCATTTTCGAATTTTGGAAAAATCTGATTATGGCACGGTTCTCTTTTATTTTATTTTTTTCATTTTCGAATCGGCTTTCTTTTGTTTTTTTTAGACTTTTTAAAATATTTAAAAATTTTAGTAGTCTCGGTAAATGTCTTGTTTTTTTTTTTTTTTTAATTATTGAATTGGTTACCTTTTATTGTTCTACATTCTTAAACTGATTTTCCCTTGTTTTTCTTTTTTAAAAATTTGTCGGGCCTTGATGATTGCCTTTTGTTTTCCTTCATTCTTGAATTGGTTTTCCTTTCCCTTTTCTTTGACTTTTTCAAAATTTGATTAAGCCGCGATTGTCTTTTATTTTCCTATGTTCTTCAACTGGTTGTCCTTCGTAATTTTTTTAATTAAAAGTTCTTTAAAAAATATTAATCTATTAAATTGTGACGTAAAATCAATTGTCTTTTGTTTTTAAGATTGTTACTTTTTAAAATTTGATTATTTATTTTTGAATTTTTGTTACTTTGTTTTCTTTCATTATTTCTTTCAATTTTTTAAAATTTATTATGAATCGATTGACCTGCGCTGTAAAATCGATCGTCTTTTGTTTGATCTCTTCAATTGTATGTATTTTAATGAATTTTTTACGTTTTCTTTTTAAATTGAGATTTAGAATCTAGTAACAAACTAGGGGATTTTCTGTGTTGGAAAGAATTTCTTGAGGGATTTCTACTTTTGGTGCGTTTGTAACACTGACGAGCACAAACTAAAATTCACGTCTTTTATAGATGGCGCGAAATTATGAATAAATGAGAGTCTCTCTGTACGTATTTTAATAATTTTTTTACCTTTTTTTTTTTTAATTTAGAATCCAGTGACAAATTAGGGGATTTTCTACGTTGAAGGGGAATTTCTGAGGGCTTTCTACTTTTTGTGCGTTGGTAACACTTTTTAGCACAAACTAAAATTCGCGTCCTTTATGGTACATACATGACGCTTATTAAATTATACGAAGTTATGAATAAATGAGCCTTTCTGAACCTAATTTATGCTTTCAAGATGTTGAAATTATTTTGTTAAAATACAAACACATAATTTATTATTGGTGCTAACGTAAAATTACGTCATCACCAGAGGGCGCGCAACTTCATTATTTGAAATTTAATCCGCATTCAATTCGAACATATAAAAAAAGCTTTGAATTACATAATTTGTTTCATAAATGCTGAAAAGTAAAAATGACACGAATTTATTTCAGAAAAACTCTCACATCATTACAGGGATATTTATTACCACATCACTTGTATCGTAAAATATAAAACGCGTTGCTTTACAGAAATGTTCAACCACAATTACTGATGGATCCTGACGCGGACACGTTCCGGATAACAGAACAAGCCGACAGCAGCCCCAAAAAAGTTTATAAGCACACTGTAAAAGAACCTGTAGATGCCATAGATCCATCTGAGTAAACAAATCAGGGGAAGTCCAATGAACAGCATTATGGAAATTCCGACCAGTGGTATTATTATTTTGCTGATGAGGTAGTTGATGGAATGGAAGAGATACCAAATGGCCAGGAAGGGACTCAAGGTCGTTGCCAAGAATCCGAGAAGCAAAACAAAGATCTTGCTGTCCTCGTCCATTCTGGTGATGCTAAAACATAATTTCGCTAGGGCTCTGATGTAGAGTGAGGTATCGGACATATTTGAGTGTGAACTGAAAATTTCGTTGTATTGAAATTTGACTGGAATTTTTGACGTATGAAGTTACCTAGACGACAACCAATTAAGTACCTATTAACCATTCATGATCTTCATAGATTCTAGAAGGCCATGTTTTTTCTTTTCGTTAAGTTACGTGCATGTATTTAGATAGAATTTTTGATGTATTGATAAAATCCCGTTCCATCCATACTTTTCCTACAAAGACATCTTTGGTTATATTATAATAACCTTTCTCCTAAATGTGACAAATGACACTTTAACGTTGGTCTACTACTACTCTACGTTGGCAAGAAGAAAATAAAACAATAATATTAAAACAAATAATTACTTGTGATTCTTTAATATTAAGTCAAAGTGTAATTTTCAAAAATATAACCAACAAATTAAAATGGGACGTATCCATTTGGAGGTACCAACCTACTCTGAGTCTGAAAGGATCGTGGATAGCCTATATGTATTTTTCGATAAAAAAATAAATTTCAAAATTTGCTATATAAAACGTAATTGAGAGAGAATTGAAAATAAACAATGGTAGAATCAATAAAAGGAAAAGTTTGAATTTCCCGCTTAAAGACTAACTTTGATGATCGCTCGAGGTGTGGCGCCAGTGTCGCGCTGTCAACGAACTAAACCAAAATGGACAACTGTTGGCAGTTAGCAAATTTAAAGTACATAATGTGTTGATTTTAAAAAATCGCCCCGATGAAACTATGTTAAAAGAGAAAAACCTGCACAGCATGGGCACCACAGGTCACACCATAGACAGCTTTAACGTCTCCGGTAAGCGGTTACGATGCATGACCCTCTCTCGTACGTTTGTTTACGATCCTTCTAATCTAATCTTGATTAACGAGCAATCGACGATAAGAACGGTTTAATTTCGATCCAATTAGTCAGTTTAGATAGCGATATTTACACCCTTACATCGACTTCGTTGCGTTGAAAATGAGTAAGTGTTGCTTTCGCAGACGTATAACTTTGATTCATTGAATGTGTCATTTCTTTAATTGTGGTAAAAGTATTCTGGTAGGCGAGCCTTAATTTAGAAAAATAAATACTAATTTTAATGGTAAAAGCCTGTTGTGGTAAATTAGTATTATTTGGGGGAGGGTATAAAGAAACTGTTTTATTTACGTTTCAATTTTTCAGAGTTAACGCCAGAACAACAGAAGATTTTAATAGAGATACGGAGGAGGAAGACTGAAATATTACTGGAAATTCAAGTAAGCAAATTTTTCTTTATTTACAATTATTAATATAAGGTTAGAAAACCTCTGATGTGATCATCCGTCATCAACGTCAATCATATGTTGATTCACTAAAGGTGGTGACATAATGCATTTGCGTAAAACATAAGACATAAGCCGTAAGGAGCACATAATAGTAATTCAGCCTCTATGTAAAGAAGTAAGCCGTAAGGCAATAACTCCATAAGGAATAACATATGGCATACGAAGATTCGAATTTCCATCTCGACGGATTTTTATGCGGTATGCCTTACGTTGGGCCAATCAGAGAGCAAGGCAATGTACTTTCGCCAAATTCTGCCATACAAAGTAACTGCTGATTGGCCAGATATAAGACATAAAAATAGTATTGCGATGTTATGCCTTTCGCCATATGTCTTATGTCACTGCCTTAACATGTGATTTTCATATCTCTAACAAAATTTTACTTTAAAATTTTCAGTTTTGTTACTGATGTACCGCAAACTGATCTTAAAAACTAAATATACAAGGAGGTTTTCTAAGATTTGTTTTTTTTTTTTTTTGGAGTAAGTACCAAAAGTAAAAACTAATTGTTTTTAATGGTTTGCATTGGTATTTTAAATGTAGAATACGAACGTATCGAATACGATACGTTTTCTAATTGGAGAAAGTCAACTTGAACATAGAAAGAGTGAAATCTTATTCTATGTTAATAATTTAATTATGCAAATTCGTTAAATGTTAACCTAGTTACACTTGGGTATCTTCTTTTTCATGATAATTTCTAATTGCCTCATTAAAACACTTAAATTGCACAAGCAATTTCTTAAACACTTGACTCTCCAATGGCTTTTCAAATAATAATGTTCAGCCTGGCTTTAATTTTTCTGTACTTATCTTTTCATTATAAAACTATAAAAAAATTGTTGTATAGTTCTTTTTATTTTTATAATGCCTGTCAATGTCAAAATAAAATTTCTGTTGGAAGCCTGCTTTACCCCTAAATGTAGAACAGAAAGAAATTCAGGTGACAGGGACACCAACATCAAAAACATTTGACAGGACAATAAGAATTTTCTTCTCAATGTTGCCAACGTATTTAAAAATAATGATTTACAAAGTGGGTCAGAAAATTTCTCAACTGGTCTTTAAAGTTAGACAATTTTGATTTTAAATAATGTGAGAGACCCCAAGGACACCTACAGAGATTTCGCTTTGATTTAATTCACTGCTTCTTGCAGTGAATTAAAAAAGTTTGAAATTTGAAAAATGTATTTCAATAAAATTGTAATCATTTTTCTCATATTTTGATTAAGTGATTTGTTATTACATATCAATGTCTGAACACATTTAATTTTCTCAGGATTTGATTAGATAAGCTGAAATTAGAAAGAATTTTATATCGCATATTTCTGATAAACCTCAAGAATTTGTCGATTATCTATTTTTTTATATCTTTTTATTCATCGCTTTGGCAAAGCAAACAAACTGGTTTGCGAAACGTCAGTGTAAATAATAAAAACATACAGGCTGTCGCTAAATTATGTGGACGCTTGAATCAATTTGGATGACACTTGGTAAAGTGCGTTCAATAAATGTAAATTTTGCAAAGTCACGTCGTAACTATACGATTATTATAAACATAACCTAACTTTTTATATCCATTTAATTACGATTTTCTGCAAAAGGATATTAAAATTTAATTAACGAAATAAAACATTTATTTTAGTACAAATACTTCGATGATATAAACAAAATATTTGACAGTTGAGGCTGTTGATAGCACGCAGTAATTCAACGTTTCAACATACGTACTAAGCTACGACGTGCCGTCATAAAATAAAAGCAAGTTCTTGATGACGGATTGAGGACACAGAAAGGCAAATCACCTTTCCAGAGGTTTTAGTAATTTGGAGTAGACAGATAGTGCGAAAAAAAAGGGTTCCACAACACAGATTTTTTGAGGCTAAGAAAATAAGTATAATTAATAAAATCAAGTTTTCTTGCCAGATGAAAATTATGAAAATTAACTAAAATTGTGTAACTGGCAATATAGAAAGTGTTAGGAAAGAGTTTATACATGTATTTCGGCCTTATTGGGCCTCATCAGAACTCTGTACCTTAAAAAAAATTTGATTTATTGAAAAATTTAGAAAAACTTACCCCTTTTTTGAATTTCTAAAATCCCAAAAAACGAGAACAGGAATTAATGATAAAAATATGAAAATCTTTTGCAAATTATACAAGGAAGCGATTGCATTCTCTAGTAAAATTACAAAAGTGACATTTTTAACAAATATTTTAAAAATGTCACTTTAAAATTTGCAAAAGATTTTCATATTTTTATCATTAATTCCTGTTTTTATTTTTTGGGATTTTAGAAATTCAAAAAAGGGGTAAGTTTTTCTAAATTTTTCAATAAATCAAATTTTTTTTAAGGTACAGAGTTAGATAGTGATAGCCCAATAAGGCCGAAATACATGTATAAACTCTTTCCTAACACTTTCTACACTGCCAGTTACACAATTTTAGTTAATTTTTATATTTAATAAGTTTTTTTTTTGTAACTATTGATAGTTCTTAGAGTTTAGTCACAAAATAGGAAAATCTAAGTGCTTATTGAGAAAAGTAGGAAATACATGAAGTACAAATGCCTCTTGCATAAAAATATAATTAAAACCTTATAGTAGCTGTAAGTGTAAGGCAATCAAAACACTATCTGTCTTTTGTGTTGCTTAACACTAGTATCCATAAACAAGTTTTCTCCATTTTTCCTTGTCACGTGCCTCCTCTCTCGTTATTCCTTTTTTTCTGTAAAATTTTTCCAATTTGTCATCCCATGTTTTCTTCTCTTACATTCTTGTCTCCCATATTTTCTTTACTGCTCTGTTAGTGTCCATTCGTGCTATATGACCGAACCATCTCAGCTGGCTCTTTTAAATTTTTTCTAGTACTGATTCTGCTCTTAGTTCCTGCCTCACCACATTGTTTCTAATCCTGTCCAGCCTCGTTATTCCTAGAATTGCTCTTAAAAACTTCATTTCTAAGCTCTGCACTTTGCTTATACACTTTTTATTTAGCGCCCAGCTTTCACTTCTAAATGTTAAGATCGGAATCATTACCGACTTGTATACGCTCGTTTTTGTTTTCCTTGTTATTTCTTTCTTCCCGACAAACATAGTTTTTATGGAATGACACAATTTCGAAGCACTTTCTAATCGAGCAGCTTCTTGGTTCCCTCTATTATTTATCTAAACACCATACCATTTATTTCTATATTGATATTAATGTGTTCATTTCCTACTGCCATTATTTTTGTTTAATGTTCATTTATTTTTAGATTTCTCTTTTTAAGTGCTTCATTCCACATGTGCAAATTATTCCTCAGGTCGTTGGCACTTTTTGCGAATATTACTAAAGCATCAGCAAATGCGCACACTTCTATCCATTCCGATGTTAAATTTCTATGCCCTATTTAAACCTTACTAGTACTCATCTTCGTTTCTTTTATTATATCGTCTATGGTCACATTAAAAAAAAAACTGGACTTAAAATTCCTTGTTTTAGGCATTCCTCTACTACAAGTTCTTCTGATTGTAAACTATCTAGTCCTACATAGTTAGTTCCTGATGTTTGTATACAAGCTCATTATTCCTTTTCTTAGTTTGATATTTATTTTTCTGTCAGCTAGACTCTTGTTAACTGTTTCTCTCTGTATTCTGTCAAAAGCTTTTTCCAGATCTATAAAGGCCATAAATAATTTTGCCCTGTTCTTCCTGTTCTTTCAATTAATTGCTTTATTGCAAATAGGTGGTCATGAATACCTCTTCCTTTCCTGAATCCACATTGCGGTTCTTGCACGTGTTTTAACCTCCTTTGCAGGATTTTTTCGTATACTTTGGATACTACACTCAATAGCGAGATGGTTCTGTAGTTTTCACAATCTGACTTAACTCCTTTTTTGTACACTGGCATAATAATACCAATTCCCCAGTCCTTCGGTACCATTCCTTGTTCCCATGCTATATTGTGCATTTCTGTGAGCAGATTCAGTCCCTTATCTCCCATATTTTTCAACATTTCCGCTGTTATTTGGTCATTTCTCTTTCTTTAACTTTTTTATTGCGTCTAGCACTTCTTCTAATTCTATTTTCTGATCTTGCACTAAGTTTTGTGTCATAGAAATGGAGTGATACTGACCGATGGCCACAAAATCATGGAAAACTGACACGAAATGGTGACTATTCACATCCACTTGACGAGATCTTTCATTCGTTGTACTCTTTGTAATTTCCTTTCGGTTCGTACATTTTTTTAGAATTCTGTAAAGTAATTTCTGGTTCGTGTGATAGTCGTCTTTCATTTTCTTTCCAAAGTCTCTCCATGATTTTTACTTTGCTTCCTTTACTATTACTTTCACTCTGTTTCTATGCTGCTCTTTATATTCATTATAACTGTTATCCGTATTGGGGAATAAGTCGAAGTCACTTGCGGCTAGATCTGGCAAGGCACAACCTGAAATCTCAATAATCCAATTTTTCGCCGAACAACTTGACTGGTATGAGAAGGGGCGTTGTCCTGAAGAAACAGGCCATTCCAGGTCGTTTTTCAGAAATTGTTTTCTTCAATGTGTCCAGAAGACTGGCACAATATGGTTCGTTAATGGTTTGGCCCATTCCAGGTCATTTTTCGGAAATTGTTTTCTTCAATGTGTCCAGAAGACCGGCATAATATGGTTTGTTAATGGTTTGGCCCTTCGAATCCCAAAAAATCGTAGCCATTATCTTGCTCGCTCATGGAAATGTCTTGGCTTTCTTAGGGGGAGGACTACCACGTTTAGATTGACGTTTGGATTCAGGAACATAGTGGTGAAGCCAGGTTTCATCAACCGTAACAAATCTTCGTATAAAATCAGCTTGATCATTGTTGAACAGCTTCAAATTATCGCTTGACGTTCGCATTCTCTCACGTTTTTGAAATTCGCGGCACCCAGCTGACAGGTGACACCTGATAGCTTAGACATGCCCAATTCCACGTGTAAAATGTGCTGTACACGTTCAGTCGATATGTGCTCGTGATGCTGACTATCTCCTTGATGTCATTTCTTCGGTCGTTCAAAACAATATCACAAATTTTATTGATAATTCTGGAGTTGTTGCAGTTTTTGATGGTTCTGGTCGCACATCATCTTTGATGCGGCAAATGGTGGATATCGAAGGAGCATTATTGGATATCAGCCAAAATTTCAGTCCTTTAAAAAATAAATATTGGATTGCACCACGTTTTGCGTGTTTATCCATTTTATGATTTTCCATTTAGATGCCTTATTCGCACCGCTGTAACTTTCAGATGAAATGTCAGAAAAACTTGGCCTGTTATAAAAGAGATGGCAGAATTAGAATATAATGCAAAGTTTTTCCGAAAGATGGTGTTAGTAGTCGAGTCTCGCTTCCCGTCAAATCATCCTCATACTAAATATCAAAAATTATTGCCTAGACCAACTAGTCCGCTCCACATACTTGTGAATATCTACGTATTTAGATTGGGATGCAATCATTATCAACATAAGAGTGAAGGGGTATTCTCCCATTTTAGATAAAGCAGTTTTGGTGATATAAGTCTTGCAATGCCGTAACACATGGAAATTTACAATACATATTTCTGAAAGATTTAAATTTACATTACATTTCAATATGCCATAACAATCTATCGAAGAGAATACGGCTTTTAAGAAATCAATTGTTATGAAACGTTTACAGAATGTACCTCAATATCGGAATTCAAAGTCACAGAAGAAAAGAATTCTTAAAAAGGAAATTTGAAACGATCAACTAGATATGGTTGTGTTGTTTTCTTGTTTTGATTGATGCACGAATTGATTCTGGTTGCAAAAATCTATAATAAAAAAATCCCACGTGTTAGGAACTTTATGAATGGCCCTGTATCTATAGTTATTTTGGACTAAACATTTAAATTACGTTAAATTTTGCTTGCACAGTCCATATTACAATTTTATTGCACTCGAGAAAATAGGGACACAAGTATTTTGAGGTTGGTAACAATGACATAGTTCTAACTGCAACCGATAGATGGCAGAATAACCGTTGATTTTAAAAATGTAATTTAAAAGCTGTTTAATTATAGCTTTATATCGATTTTCTGTCATATTACAACAAAGAAAACGACGCAGGTTTTTTACTATTAAAATACCATGAATTTCTAATTGAAATAAGCTATGAATTTTATTGCAGAGAGGCTCAGTTTCAGCTTAAACTCTTAAATAATCGTTGGTGTTTTTAAACTTCACCTTAAATTTAAACAGGCATTACACCATATGTTTTTTTTTAATGCCATAAGAAGTGGCTGTGCCTGAAGGCCAAGTAAGTCCTCATAAATTCATTTACAAAAATTCAAAATTAAATCAGATATTTGTATTTGAGAGAAGTCTTGTTTTTGCTTCTCTATGCTCACGACATTCTATTCTGCTTGCTTCGAGGACAATCGTCGTTTGTTATTTAAAATTTTCAAAATTAAATCAAAGAATAAAAATAGTCTCGTATTTGCATCTCTATGTACTTTTCTGCTTGCCTCGCCGACGCCGGTCGTCTTTTATTATTTCACTGGAAATAAATTAAGGGAAATAAGCGGGTGCTTCATATTCATAGGGGTGGGTCCTTTGGCCCTAAGCTCGGCCAGTTTCCATGGCTTTATTTTCTGCCGGACGTGTCTCGAATTTCAATTTTGCGCTAACATTCTCATTTCGTTCCTAGACGCAAAGAATTCCTAATTCACCAGAAAGACAACTAAAGAGAGCTTTGAACCGGGTACGAATAAATTTCTGAGAATTTCCCGAAATTTATTAGTGGGACGATTCGTGTAAATATTTGGCAGCTCTGAGAAGTATTATCATTGGATATTCCAGATTAGTTTGTTTATTGTAGGAAGTGATATGAGGACGAGAACGAGAACGAGATAAACGGATATGAATACTTGATTGGTTATAAATTTGAAGAAATAAAATCTCAAAAATTGACACGTAGGTGTAATTTCATTGCATTGAATCATAACGGAAGTCGGTGAAAGTCAGATAAAAAAAAAAAAACGGCGATTGTGAAATAGGAAATTGTAAACTAGGCTACGCTTATTAAGTTTCGATGATGTTTGTTCCATCAAGGTCATTGGAATATGTGACAGGACCATCGAGTGTTGTGCACTTCCTCTTCGTGTGGACTTTGGGATATCATTTCTTATCGCCCTTCCTGTGTTGGTGTAGTAAAAGTACAGTGCTTTCGAAAGCACACGTTCTGATTTTAACAGTGCAGCTGCATTTCGAAAATCATCCAGAAATTAAAAAAAAAATGGATGGATCTAATGCAACAGGTTGATGACGTAAGAGCGAGTGAACGTGGAAAGTTCGTGGGCTGTACAATTAATCGATGGCTTTCGTGGTTATGATTCATTAAAGAAAACGTTGCGACGCTCTTAATTGTCCTCCTTACTAATAGCTTTATGATTTATGAACAAAAAATGCAGAAAATGTTGCTTTATTTCTTAATTGGACCTCATTTCAAATAAAGTCATTGCAAATAAGAAACAAAAAATATTTAAACTAATACGAACAAAAATATTTAATTCATATAATCTTGTTTGAAAGTGAATTGAAGGTCTTTGTAATTAAGATGTTTTCATTTTTAATTAAAAAAAAAATTCCCCACTAGACCTGACCAATCAATCGATATGTGAAGGAAAGTTTAATATTTAATAAATCTTTTATGTCCAGTTCCATCGATTAAATGAATCTCCAATTAAAGCGAAGGAAGTCTTATGTTTAATCTAGGATTACTTGGTGCCACTCTGCTTATGTTAACAAGAATCGCGAACACTGGCCAATTTGTTTCATTTATAAAACTCAATGTTATTCCAAGTAAGGGGTTTGATTAGCTCCAATTCGTCTTGTTAAAAATAAATGACTAAAACGTCCTCTAAACAGCAATGAATCACGTATAGATAACGAAATTAAATATTATTAATAAGTGACTCGGAGAGAGGTCTTCTCAATAAAAACTGATGATGCACTCGTACACGGGTTAATTTATTCGTAACGTGTAACCTGCGAAACTTAACACGGAAGTCGATTACCACGTTTGTAAGCGTGTATTTTTAGAACATTGTGTAAGAACTGCGCCTTTGAACGTGTTTACGTGAAACTGACCGTAAATATTTGGAAAAAAATTAGCGAAATTAATGGCATTCGAAAATCTCTAATGCAAAACGAATCGAAGCGACATTGAATAAATTCTTGTTAGATTTGTCTGTCTTTTTCACTTTTGTTTCATTAATTCAAACGATGCACCCACCTTTCTAATCTAAGATTAAGAGCGTTTTATTTTTTGTTTCTCCCTCGAAACTATCCAACAATATCAATGTGGAAATTGTATTTTGGTTTCAGTTTATAAAACAATCAAAATTGTTTTGCGTAAATTAAGAATATTTTCAAATACCTGTGATATATACAAGCGGGGGGCGCTTCTTGCCCTAATAATTGCACTTGAAATACACGTAGAGATAAAAGTCAGCTTGTAGCGCGAGTGGTAAACTTTGCGCCCTCTAGATGGTAAATGTTGGGCGAAAGGAATGAAAGTGCGGGGGTGGAGTAGTAGTACGGTGGTAGTTTGCGAGGAGAGTCACCCGCGCCGCTTTCACTTGTTAATCTAGTTTACAATAGTTATTTTTTTTGTTAAATCTTTTTTGTATGAAATTATTTCTTGTGTTTTTGATCCACATTAAATTAAGTTTAACCACAGAGTTGCCTTTTTCTCGGGTTCCGAACATTACCACGTTACAAATGGCGCCCAACGTGGGGCCCAAAAAGACAGTTCGTAGTGTTTAAAAGAAAACAAGTGAAAGTGTATCCGACAGCATTAGCCACGGAAAAATATCGGATGATCGTGAATTAGATGGGAAATCAGCCGTTGTGAGACACCACGTGGAGGTCCGGCATCTTGAAGACGGGACACGTCACCGCGCCACGCTGACGAGAGGCAGCTATATTACAACCACGCCGTAGCCGTTACCCATAATTTCGGAGAAAATCCGCCTGAGTATTCGTAAGTTGACACATACCTGTTGCAAGGTAAGGCAAGTTCACTCAGTTACTTCGGTGCGCGACGCGAAAAACGCAAATTTCGTGAATGTCGTTGAACCCTCGCCGGAGCGAAAGGAAAAAGCATCAGGTACTTTCGGGTAATTTAAACCGGGAATCGGAAATTATGGATCCCGCGCCCGCAGTCGTACAAATGACCTCGCAACAACTTCAACAATTGTTAGCAGGCGTCCAGGCGCAAGTGACGCAACAATTGCAGGATATGCAAACTAGTATCCGAAAAGAATTAGAGGATCGCAGCGCTACACCGGTCTCGACGATCATAGGATCGCAAGGAAACTTTACAAAGTGTTCGTCGCGTTATTCTGGGGCAAAAGACGAAAATATAGAAACGTTCATCGATGCAATTAACACCTATAAGGACTGTGTCGGTATTACGGACGAGAACGCCATTCGGGGACTCTCAATGTTGTTGACGGGGAACGCTGCCACGTGGTGGCTAGGTGTTAAATCTAGCGTTTCAGACTGGCAAACCGTAATTAGTGCGCTGAAAAACTCGTTCGGTCCGGAAAAACCCGCACACCAAATCTATCGGGAACTTTTTGCGGTGGAACAAGACGAAAATACGACGACAGACATTTTTGTTAGTAAAGCGAGAGCGTTATTAGCGCGTTTAAAAAATCCACCCTCTACCGAGATTCAACTGGATATGATTTACGGCCTGCTTAACAGGAAAATTAGAAAGTGGGTAAAACGAGAAGAAGCAAAAACGTTTGAAGACTTATTGCAACTTGCTCGCGAAACGGAACAGCAGTTAACCGAAGCGCATGGTTCAAAACAAAAACCATTTAAACAAAAACCATTAGAAACCCAAAATAAATTTCGACCACGGTGCGCATTTTGCCGAAATTTTGGTCACACCACGGAGGACTGCCAAACTAAATTGAGAAAAATTAAATCTGATGCACCCTTTGCGTCAGCCGGTCCACAACTAAAATGTTATGGTTGCGGAACCCCTGGTAGGATCCGAGCAAAATGTCCGACTTGTAATCCGGCCCTAACTCAGCGTCAAACAAGTGATGGCTCTCCGGTTGTATTAAATTACGCGGACATCCTCAAAACATATTCAGACACGTCAAGTACGAAATCACTGTTACCATTTCGCCTATTCGAATGCAACGGAATTGCATTCGCAGATTCAGGGGCGCAGGCAAGTATCGGTGGCCGACGCGTGTATGAATTCTTAAAAATGAGAGATCACCCATTCGAAACTACAGCGATGACGATCGCGTATGCGGATGGAGTGCCCCAAAAACAGAATGTCTTAACGGCAGATGTCATGGTTGTCATTAAAGATAGACACATATCGGTGACTCTGATCCTGTTACCGCACCTTGAAAACAACAGGACTCTCTTTGGTATGGACTTTCTCCGCCGAGCTGGTATAGTTGCGAATTACAGCGATAATACCTGGAATTTTGCGGATCAACCGGAGGTAAAGTATCAATTCGTGGATGACGTACCTATAACTCCTGATATAACGGTGGCTCTACAAGAAACCAAGACGGTCGAAGTGCACCTTCGTAAGGATGAAGGACAAAATCTCACTACAGAGCAACGCAAGCAGCTGAACGAGTTATTGGTGGCCCACTCGCATATTTTTCAAAAGAATAAAGAACCTACCCCATACGCAGAACATAAAATTGATACGGGAGATCACGCACCAATTGCCGTGCCACCATACCGTATGAGCCCCGCAAAGAAGGAACTATTGCGGAAGGAGCTAGACACCATGCTCTCTGACGGAGTAATTGAAGAGTGCGAATCACCATGGTCTGCGCCGCTCGTGATGGTCCCCAAGAAAAACGGGACCGTTCGTATTTGTGTGGATTTCAGACGTCTGAATACTATTACTAAGAGAGACAGTTATCCCATGCCTCGGTTGGATGATCTTCTGCACGCAAATAAAGCTACAAACTTCATCACCACCATGGATCTACAGTCGGGATACTGGCAGGTACGGGTTCGCGAAGAAGACCGTGACAAAACCTCTTTCATCTGTCCTCTGGGAACATACCGTTTCACTCGAATGCCGTTTGGCCTAACGAATGCGCCAATGACATTTCAACGTTTAATGGATAGGTTTCGTGCGGGATTAAAGGATCGTGCGGTGTCCGCCTATTTAGATGACTTGATAGTGATTTCGAGCACCTTCGATGAACACTTAGAAGACTTACGCGCGGTATTTGACAGACTGGAAACTTTTAAATTGTGCGCTCGCCGCGAAAAGTGCGTTCTCGCCGGTAGCACGGTGAAGTACTTAGGACACGTAATCTCGGCAGACGGCGTTCACGTCGATAAAAGCAAGGTAGACGCTATCTTAAATATCGCGCCGCCAAAGAACGTTAAAAGTATACTAAGCTTTTATCAAATGTGCTCGTGGTACAGGCGTTATATCCCGAATTTCGCAGAGGTGGCAAGACCGCTTTCCGCGCTCACAAAGAAGAAAGCCGTGTGGCATTGGGGAGAAGAGGAGCAGAACGCCTTTGACCATCTGAAGACGCTCTTAACCCAAGCCCCTATCTTACAACAAGCAGATCCCTCTAAGCCTTATCTCCTACGCACCGACGCGAGTGCGTATGCGCTGGGAGCTATTTTACTGCAGGGGGAGGGTGCTGAGGAACGTCCGATAGAATTCGCTAGCAGATTACTATTGCCCGCGGAAAGAAATTATTCTACGACCGAGAGAGAAGCTCTCGCCATTGTTTGGGCTGTAGAGAAATTTCGAAGTTACGTTGAGGGAAGCGAGATCCTTGTTATGACGGACCACCAGCCTCTGAAGTGGTTGTTTTCCATAAAATCACCGACTGGACGCTTGGCACGGTGGGCTCTCCAATTGCAAGGGTATCGTCTAAATCTATCGTACACCCCGGGAAAGGCGAATTTGTTGGCCGATGCCTTATCTAGACTACCTACGAAAGATTCAGAAGCAATTGTGGAAATTCAACCTGTCAATGTGGATCTACCAGTCCGAGGAGCCCATGAAGTTCGTGAGGCTCAACTTCAGGACCCGGAGGTAAAGAAGATCATTGATGCTCTTGAAGGTGACGATATATCCGGTACTCGATGGGCAGAGCGGGGATATACCATGGCACAGGGAGTCCTGTACCGTTATGATGAAGACGATGGATGCGACGAAGCCCGACGGGTAGTGCCTGCGCAGGAGCGTGCCTCGATTTTGCAGGAATACCATGATTCGCCACTTGCTGGTCATTATGGAATCGACCGAACGGTGCAACGGATAGCCTCTAGGTATTATTTCACGGGCATGAGAAAGTACGTAGCCGAGTATATCCGAGACTGCGTAGAATGTCAAAAATATAAGTCTGACAACATGAAGCCGGCCGGACTGCTACAAACTCCAGTTGCCGCGAAAAGGTTTGAAGTGATCGCTATAGACCTCTTTGGGCCATTACCTGAGACACCAAAAGGAAGTCGTTGGATATTATGTGTAGAAGACACCGCATCCAAGTGGGTGGAGTTCTTTCCCCTAAAACAGGCAACGAGCGAACAGTGTGCTAAAATCATTATTGAAGACATTTGTATGCGTTATGGTACTCCGCGTCGTATAATTTCTGATAACGGTACGCAATTCGTTAGTTCGGTAATGCAGCAAGTGGCCTTTTGTCTTAATATCCAGCACACGTTAATACCTCTCTACCACCCAGAAAGTAATCCGGTTGAGAGAAAGAACAGAGACCTCAAGGTGAAGTTAGCCATTCTCGTACAGCAGCGGCATAATACGTGGGACGAGCACCTCGCCGCGGTTCGGTTCGCCATTAATACGGCCCTATGTGAGTCAACAGGTCACACACCAGCCTATTTAACGTTTGGTCGTCAGCTTCGGACACCCGATGATGTGACACGGGACCTAAGGGCGATAATAGACAGTGACAACTTCGTCCCCGAAATCACCCCCTATCTACGTGATTTTTCGCGAGTGCTGCGGGAGGCGAGAGAAACTTGGGAAAAGCGACAAGATCTCCGAAAGGATCAAGCCGATGGAAAACGCAGCCTTAGTGCTCCACTTCAGGCTGGCGACCAGGTTTTAGTGACTTGTCACCCGTTAAGCAACGCCAAGAAGGGTTTTTCTTCTAAATTTGCACCAAAACGTGACGGTCCATATCGGATCCACCGACGATGTAGTCCAACTACCTACGAAATTATGAGTGAAGACGGTGAGCTATTGGGAAAATTCCATGTCCGCGACCTCCGACCTTTCCACTCCAGAGAAGAAGCTGCTCCCGTCGAAGCAGTACTCCCGCGAAGGAAACGCGGACGACCTTCGAAGACAGATCGACTGGCTTCCTCGCCGAGACGCCTTCGAAGCCAGAGGGGGAGTGTGTAGCGCGAGTGGTAAACTTTGCGCCCTCTAGATGGTAAATGTTGGGCGAAAGGAATGAAAGTGCGGGGGTGGAGTAGTAGTACGGTGGTAGTTTGCGAGGAGAGTCACCCGCGCCGCTTTCACTTGTTAATCTAGTTTACAATAGTTATTTTTTTTGTTAAATCTTTTTTGTATGAAATTATTTCTTGTGTTTTTGATCCACATTAAATTAAGTTTAACCACAGAGTTGCCTTTTTCTCGGGTTCCGAACATTACCACGTTACAAGCTGCAATTACAAGAAAGTGCAGCAAACATATCTGCTTTCGCCTCGTAATTAATTAATTTTGTCCAACATTGTACATACGTACGTCAGAGTTTGCGGTTAATGATTCCTCATGGGAGACTTAGCTCCACTCAAGTGAACATGCTTGTGGTGATACTTAAAACTCAATTGTCTGTCACTCGTAAAATTTTGAAACATAGAAGATTCCTTTTTTGGACACTAATCGTGTCTCTTTCCTGCGTTTTATGGAACGACAGCGATTCTTTCCTGCCTTTTACAAAAAGACAGTCGATGAGGTTCTATGTTTCTTCGAGCATCACCACAATCATGTACTCACGTTTGGAGCTGACATAAAAAAAACACATACTAGATAACTGGCTTGGTATATTCTGGTGAATGAACGCGTTCAATAAAACCAGACGCGTGCAATATTAAATTCGCTGATGGTTCTGTATGCACAAGTGGCGACGATGAGTCAGTGACAGACAAACATGTTGTTGAAAGATGTTCCCCGTTATAGTATACATTTCATAGGGCAGGATGTAAGCCGTCTCTGGTACATACACGCTCTCCCGCCATTTTTTCTCTTTCTTTCGTCGACTATTTTACAGTTAAAATAACACGCCGTGTAAATAACTAGATTTACTATCTCAAAACTACTGCAGGAGCACCGGAATGTAAAAGTTTATTTTTTTAAAAAAACAGGTACGTGTGAATGGAGAAATTTTTAGATTCGAAATTGCCTACATGTTGTAAATTAAATGAAATAAAAGGATAGTGAATAGAAAATAAAAATGGGCGTGATTGAAGGGATGAACAAATTTAATGTTTTTTTTTAATTGTATGTGTATTTAGAATAAGAGGATTAAAGCAGGCGAACACTAATAACTATGTCGCAAATACAATTATGGACGAGACCCCAAATTTATTTCATGCGAAAACATTAAAGTATTAAATGAATCCCCGAACCTAATCCTATGCAATTACGCTACAAGTTACCAGAATTAATAAAATCCCATTGGTCTATACCCCCAAATTCATGGAACACCAATCAAAACTAAAACCTAATGATGTACACCGCCTTCCAAATGTATTAAAGCATTAAAGCCTTAAGGAGTATTTCAATAAAACTCAGTAAATTTGGAAAAGATTATACAACCACAAATGGCACTGTTGTAAAAGATAACTAAATATTTCAAAACTGAAAGAATGAAGATATTTAAGACCACCTATATAGGTAACTGATGAAACTATTTTGATAGTCTAGGTTTAAATGAAATTAGCTCGACTTAATTAATTAGCTTTTGATGATATTGTGTTCATGCCCTGTATAAGCAGGTGATTTGACATTCTAATCACGAAGCGACATAAACACGGCGTCGTATGAGAAATTCCCAAGTCGCGGGCGTTGTAAAGCTGAAAAAAACTCGTTAACAATGCGGCGTGCAAGACGCCTGATGAGTTCTACGCGGTTTCCTGCTTTTACATTACAATTGTAAATCACGTTTCGAAAGGTTTCTTGTATGTATGCGCAACTGCGCGTTACAGATGTCTGTAATCCAATCGAAAATGCACGCCTAAATAATTTGGTTAAATTAACTACAAACAACTCCCTGTAACATTTCAAAGGTTTGGTAAATACAATTTTCTTTACCAAATAAGATGGTGAGGATCATAGTGATGTGAATTTATTCACGAACACATTCCGTAGTACATTGATGAATTTATTTTTAGGTATTACCAACATAGCGAAATAATTTGAAGTACTACGCTCAAGGAAATATCATAACCTTAGTTTTCCACTGTTGGTACGTCTGAAATTCAAGTAAATATTGACGAACTTCGTGAATAAATTGACGAACAAATTCATGAATTTATTCGACGTCAAAGTTGATGACGTCACACTTGTCCAACTTCTTCGTGAAGCGACTTCAGCAATTAATTCGTGAATAAATTGTCAATGTAAATCGGCCTTTAGAAAATCGCGTTTTGAGTTCATCTCTAAAGTAAACTCAACTATGAGGTATCTACAACTTTTAACAACTAAAACAAAAAAGCAAGGATAATTTCAAATCTGAAAACTTTGACTTGCACCACTATGATTCTCAGCCCCATAAATGTTAGTAGTAAGCACTAAGTACGTAGGTTGTTTATCTTTGATAAAGTTGATAGCGTAAATGCAGGTGCTATTATATTTATATTTCAACCCCGCCGGGCGGCTTACCAGGATATAAAGGATAACAACGACAAAGTATCTTGCAGACGCCGTTGTTTCAGTTTATACAGGCTGTCTTACGAAATACGCCCCAAGCCCATAACTCGACTTACGGGGCAAGCAAAAAATGCCAACTTTGTGTTGAAGCAGGTGGTGGTCAATTTTTGTTGCACTGATTTTCCGCGCTTTTCTTGTGCCGTTCGTTATTTTTTTTTTTAATAAATATTTTCGCATTGCAGTTGTCGGAGATTTTCAGGAATTGATTGTCTTTTGTTTTTCAAAAAACAATCTCGTTTCTTTTCCTAATTTCTAAATAAATAATCGATTGTTTTTCTTTTGTTTTCTCACATACGATGTCGGAGTTTTTCAAGCGTTGAATGCCTTTTGTTTTTCAAGAAACAATCCCGTTTCTTTCTTCATTTCGAAGTAAAGTGGACGTAAAATTTTTACTTAGAAAGTACAGGATTTATTTTCGAAAAACAAGCACAATCAATGCATGAAAAACTCAAAGCATCCTTCGAAAAGTACAAAAAAAAATAATAATTTTAAGAGAATTTAAAGGGCATTTTTTGAAGATTATGTGAAATTCAAAAGACCGATTGGCTTTTGTTTGTGAGAAAAGTAAAAAAAAGCGATTCTTTATTTGAAAATTAGAGAACGAAATGAGATTTTTTTTGAAAAAAAGAAGTTCTTTAATTTCCAAATAAAGGATCTTTTTTTTCTATTTTTCTCACAAACAAAAGCCAATCGGTTTTTGAATTTCAGGTAATCTTCCTTTAAATTATCCGAGAATATTTCTTTTTGCTTTTCGAAATATATAAACAGTCGTTCTTTGAGTTCCTCAAGCGTCGATGATTTTTCTTTTTCATAAGCAAAACCCATTCTGTCTTTGAAATTTCAGGTAACCTTGAAAAGCCCTTGACATTTTCTAAATAATATTTTTAAAAAAATTTCGAAGGTGGTTCTTTGGGTTTTTTTACACGTTGCAGTTGTTGGAGATTTTCAAGAATTGATTGTCTTTTGTTTTTCAAAAAACAATCTGGTTTCTTTTCCTAATTTCTAAATAAATATTCGATTGTTTTTCTTTTGTTTTCCCACAAACGATGTCGGTGTTTTTCAAGCGTTGATTGCCTTTTGTTTTTCAAGAAACTCGTTTCTTTTTCCATTTCGAAATAACGAATCTTTTGTTTTGTTTTGCTCACAAACAAAAACCAATCGTTTTTTCTTGAATTTCAGGTAATCTTCAAGAGTCTTTTAATTTTTTTTCTAAATGTGTAAGTTTTTTTTTTAATTTTCGATGGTTGTCTTGAGTATTTCATGCGTAGATTGTCGTTTGTTTTTCAAAAACTAATCTCGTTTCGTTCTCTAATTTCCAAATAAACGAAACAAACAAAAGCTAATCGGTTTTTTGAATTTAAGGTAACCTTCAAAGCGCTTTAAATTTTCTTAAAATACATTTTTTTTTTAATTTTTCGAAGGATACTTGGAGTTTTTCATTCGTTGATTGTCTTTTTTTTTTTTTCAAAAAAAAAAACAATCTCGTTTCGTTCTCTAATTTCCAAATAAAGAATCTTTTTTTTTTTTACTTTCTTAACTCACAAACACAGGCTAATCGGTCTTTTGAATTTCAGGTAATCTTCAAGAGTCCTTTAAATTTTCCCAAAATATTTCTTATTTAGGTTTACAAAAACAAACAAAAACTTACGAAATGCAAACAAACAAATGAAAATTAGATTTTCAAAAATTGTGTCTCGATTTCTCGTTTGTTATTTACAAAAATAAACGAAATGTAAAGAAACAAATGAAACTACGATTGTCGTTTGTTATTTTTTGCTTACAAAAACAAACAAGAAATTATGAAATGCAAAAAAACAAATGAAAGCTTGATTTTCAAAGGTTACAGCGATTTCTTTGCCCATGAAAAGAAACAAAAATAATAATAAAATGCAAAAACTTGGCGTCGATTTTTTGTTTGTTATTTACAATAACAAACAAAAAGTAATAGAATGCAAAGAAACAAATGAAAGCTTGGTTTTCAAAGGCAAAGGAGCACTTTTTTTGGCCAAGAAAAGGAACTGAAAAAATAATGAAAACCAATGAAGCAAATGAAAGTACGATTTTCGAAAGCTTCGCGCCGATTTTTGATTTGTTATTTTTTGCAAAAAAAAAATCAAACAAAAAAATAATGAAATGCAACGAAACAAATGAAAGCTTAGTTTTCAAAGACTATGCGTGGGAGAGCAACAATTTTCTGGACACCAAAAGGAACAGAAAAAATAATGAAATGCAAAGAGACAAATGAAAGGACGATTTTCGAAAACTTCGCCTTTATTTCTCACTTCCAAAAACGCCGTCTTTCAGAAAAAATATAAAAAAATAATGAAATTCGAAGAAACAAATGAAAGCTTGTTTTCAAAGGCGTCGAGAAGCAGTGATTGTTTTGCTCACGAAGAAAAACAAAAAACAATAAAATACAAACAAACAATTGAAAGGTCGACTTTCGAAAGCTTCCGCGGCAATTTTTCATTTATTTCTTGCTTGCAAAAAGAAACAGAAGACGGTGAAATACTAGGAAACAAACGAATGCTTGATTTATTTGATTATCAAGGACGGAAAGCGGCGATTTTTTTCTTACAAAAAAAAATTAAACCCAAAGAAACAAATGAAAGCCTAATTTCCAAAGGCGTCGGAAGGCAGGGATTGTTTTACTCACGAAAACAAACAAAAAACATAATGAAATACAAAGAACAAATGAAAGTTCAATTTTCAAAACCTATTGTGTAATCGGCGGAAAAAACAATTTGCTTTTCGAAAGCTACACACAAAAAGCGTCGATTGTCTTTTGTTTTCGATGATTTTTCTTTTTCATAAGCAAAACCTGATCGGTTTTTTAAATTTCAGGTAACCTTGAAATTAAAAAAAAAATTTTTTTCATTTTTCGAAGGTGGTTCTTTGAGTTTCTCACACGTTAATTGTCGCTTGTTTTTCAGAAACCGATCACGTTGCGTTCTCTAATTTCTAAACAAAGATTCGATTCTTTTCTTTTTGCTTGTCTCACAAACAAAAACCGATCGGTCTTTTGAATTTCACGTAATCCAACACCACGCTCTTGAAGATCGATTTTTAATTTTTTTTTTCCACAGCTACGTGTTACAAATTGAGACGAAATTGTGTGAAAATAGTACGGAAGCAATTATTTCACGCAGTTTGCGGTTTGAAACTACACAATTTAGATGGTCTCAAAAATCGTACAATAAATTGTGTAATGTAAAATGGCCTTCAGACGTAATGATTTGCTAAGTGGATTAGAAGTTTTTTTTTTTCAATTGAAAATTTCACTCATTTTTTTTTATTTCAATTTATCATTCTTTTTTCAATTTATCATTCTTTTTTCAATTTTACTCTAAATTCTGTCTGGAACGTTGATGATTAAATAAGAGTGATTAGATGCGATGAAGCAAGATAATTTTATGATGTTCACTTTTGAGGTCGAATCGCAAATGTGAAGACAACAACCAAGTTGAAACGACGACATATGTGAGCCATGAGATCAGATTCTATTATTTTGAGGCCCCCGAGCAAAGTTTCATTGTGCACCACTTGTTTACCTACCGATCTCGTGTTACGTAACGCAAACGTCAAAAGGTTTTCCTCGTATTACGTTTTTGCTAAATTAAAAACAGATTGCGTTTATTCCATATTTTTTTCAATTTCTGGGAAGTGCTCGAGTATTAAAGACACACTGTATGTATGACAACGTTTTACAAGCACTTAGGATTCGTAATTAGACCAAATTGGCATTGCAGTCGGTAATTGGTTGATCGTCCTCTCTTCATGATTTGCTTCTAAGTGGAAAATTATGTTGCACAGATGCTTTTGTTATGTGTACTTATGAAACTATGTTGATGCGAAATGCACGTTGCAGATACGATCTGCCTTGTCGGTTGGAGTTTGCACGGCCAACTTAGATAACGAAGTAGTGATAATATAATTTAGTCGATTTTTGAGCGTACATCAGTCATAGAAAAATTCTATTTTAGTTTTGTAGTTCGTCAGACATTGTAAATAAATTTCCCTCCGTAATCACTGCATTGTTGACCAAGAATTGTATACACAATAGCTTATTTATTTAAGTTCCTAGAAAGTTGGGTAAATTATAAAATGTTTCACATCGAATTGCTTGTATCGCAGTCTATTTTTAGTATACAAGTATAAAATTATGTGTCTGTGTTTGAATTGCGAAAAAAAAAAAAAGAATAGTCGAGTAATTGTGATATTGTTGAAATTTTAATTCAATTTGTCTTTTTTTTTTTAATTTCAATAGAGCACCAAAAACTGTTCTTAGATTTATTGTCGTTTTAAATTAAATAAATTATTTTTATGATTTTTTAAAATTTTTATACGCCTATTTCATTTGTTTTTCGATCGTCTTTTGTTTTATTTTACGTCAGGTGTCTTAATTTTTTAGAATGTCGAAACAGTTTTTTTATTTAATGAGATTTTTTTTTAAATGTTATTTTCTTTTCCATTTTATATACATTTCCCGATCGTCTTTTGTTTTATTTTACGTCCAAAATTGCACGCTCATCAAATGTCTTAAAATATATCTTAATTTCAGAAAGTCGAACCAGTTTTGTTTCTTTGAAGTGATTTTTTTTTATTATTATTTATTATACAGGGTTCGCCAAAATGACGTGACACTTTTCAAAACGCTATAACTACATTGCAAACTTATGTTTTATTAATTTTATAGTACACATTGTACTATTTATTTGTGAAAAATTACGTCTCTCAACTGACGGCCTTGGACTCTACACATTTATTTAATAGCGAACTAAAAACGAGCATACGCCGCTGCGTCATATCTATAAGAATGGCTGCAATCTTCTTGAATTCGATGTTTTAATTCCTGAAAGTTTCGAATGCGAGTGGTAAAAACTTTACATTTGAGGTACCCCCCGTAAAAAAGTCGCAATTAAAATTAAAATGGCGGCTAAATAAACGTTGATTCGTAATTGAAAATTGAAAAATGCCTCAACGACAAAAGCATGGTGTTCGCCTAACCACTCATTCATTTTTACTAAATGACACATGGCATGACATAAGATCACCAATACATAAAACAAATGACTGAAAACATAAACTACTATGCTGTAGCATTTTGAAAAGTGTCACGTCATTTTGGCGAACCCAGTACTACGATTTTTTTTTCTTAATTTTATAAAATTTCTTGATTTATATATCGATCGTCTTTTGTTCACTTTGCGTCAAAAACTGCACAATTCTCAACGGTCTTAAAATATATTTTAATAATTGAAAGTCGATCCAGTTTTGTTTATTTAATGGGAATTTTTTATTTCATGTTATTTTTTTTTAATTTATACATTTTCATTATTTATTTGTCGATCGTCTTTTGTTTTATTTTACCTCAAAAATTACGCAATTGTCAAATGGACCCAGTTTTGCAATAATAATAGTAATAAGAATTTTATTTAGTCCCGAATACGTTAAAAATGAGTGGATATGTCAATATTTTTAGAAAATTACAGTGAAACAGTGAAACATAGTAAAATAATTATAGGAAATATTAAAACGTGCTACATAGTAAATGTATTTATAATGAATAAAGTCCCCAAATTGACAAAGTCTCGCAATGGTCCGCCAATCTCGAATCGCCAAATTTAAAGCCCATATGAACGTACACGAGCATGTTTTTTGTTCTTTTTTTTTGCTTATCTATCAACATTGTTCGGTCGTCTTTTCTTTTTTCTTTTTGCTTGTATTTACATTTAATTTTGGCGATCGTCTTTTGTTTCTGAAATGTATTGTTTTGTCTCCGAATTTATTTCAATTTCTCTTTCGACTTTGCGAAGAGTCATTCCTTTTTCGTTTTGATCATCTTTTGTTTTTGTTTTCATTGCGCTTCGTTATTATTTCGAAATTTTCGAAAGAGGAACAAAATACGATTTTTTTTTTTAAATCAACATCGTGCGATCGTCTTTTTTTAAATTTGTTTCTGAATTACCAAAAAGCATGTTTCTTTACTTTTATGATGAACCGAATTTATTTAATTTTTTTTCTCACGAATGTACATACGCGAAGGACGTTTTGTTTCTTTTTTTGCTAATTTATCAACATCGTTCGATTGTCTTTTGTTTTTAGTTTAACTTAGAATCTAGACTATAAAGTGTAGATGGAGGGGAAAAAAATAATTCAGAATTTTCGAAAAAAACTTCTCAAAATTCCGTTCACTTTTTCTCTCTTTTGCTCGGCACTTTTTTTATTTTTTCTGAAATGTATTGTTTCGCCTCTGAATTTTTATAAATCGTTTCATTTATTTTTACAACAAATTATACTCAATTCAATTTTCCGCGATATTTGATAAATTTCAGGAGAGTAACAAATTACTACGTATTAAACGCAAATGATATTAAAAAACAATGTCGGGTTACAAAACATTAAGGAATTACATCGTTTTTTTTTTAGACCGAACGAATAGTTTCAAAAACCAATTGAAAGTTATCTTCAGGTGAATAACAAACTTTCTTTAAATACTTTCATCTACATTTTAAGTAAATGTATTTTTTTTCTTGGTGTCACAGCGCACATTTTTTTTATTCGGTTTCAGATTCAGGCTTTTAATCTAATAAATAATGAACATACTTGGCGAACATCACTAATTTACGACAAAAATTACTACAAATCTAAAAAAAGAATTAAATTAGTAATTATTAAAAGAAAAAAAATCATTGGAACTGTCAGTAAATCGGTCATAAACTCACTAAATTTTAGACATATCTGAATTTACTAAAATGTATTTGAAATTTCGACAGAAAATCACTACATTGGCAACATTGGGCATAAATTGGTAAAGAGGAACTCGAGCTTTGTGTTTGGTGAACATCGCTAATTTATTTTATCATAAAAATTACAAAATCAAGTTTTCTTGCCAGATGAAAATTATGAAAATTAATTAAAATTGTGTAACTGGCAGTATAAAATGTGTTAGGAAAGAGTTTATACATGTATTTCGGCCTTATTGGGCTTCATCAGAACTCTGTACCTTAAAAAATTTTGGTTTATTGAAAAATTTAGAAAAACTTACCCCTTTTTTGAATTTCTAACACATTTTATACTGCCAGTTACACAATTTTAATTAATTTTCATAAAAATTACCACAAATTAAAAAAAAAATATATACCGGGTGTCCTACAAAAAACGCCCCGAGCCATAATGAGCCTAAAAACATTATAAAATGTGGTCAATTAATTATTTTTTTTAGTTAACTTCATGGTCAAATGACTATTTAGTTTTTTGAATAAATATTTATACGTTGCAGTTGTTTTTCAAAGCGTGCTTGACAATTTTACATCAACACCATTCTTTTGAAGTTCGATTTTCAATTTTTTTTTCCTACAGTAATTTACATTTGCACACTTCATTTTAATTCTTTCATAAATTTTCTGCCATATTTGCTGGCCAAAACTTAAAGTGGTGTACATCATTAAATTAAAAAAAAAGTCGCTCTACCAGATACAATAATAAAAAATACACATACCCATTTAAAAAAATTGACAGTCGTTTGACCATGAAGGTAACTAAAAAAAATAATTAATTGACCACATTTTTATAGTGTTTTTAGTCTCATTTCATTTGCCTTTTTGTTTTTTAAAATTAGTCTATAAATAAAGAAGTTATGGCTCGGGGCATTTTTCGTAGGACACCCGTTATATTAGTAATAATTACAAGAAAAATCACTAGACTGTGACACTAAACTGATCACAAAATCACTACATTTTAGACATGTCCGAATTTACTAAAATGTAACTGAAATTTCAACAGAAATTCACCAGAGCTCTAGTAATTTCAACAGAAAATCACCATAGGTCTAGTGTCCAATTCACTACATTGGCAAATTTGGGAAAAAGCTGGTAAAGAAGAACTCTATCTATTACAGTACAAAGGAATTTCTGGAAAGCAATAAAGTACATTCACTTTTGTAATGAGTAACTAAAGTTACACGATTTAGTAACTTTTATCATTGAAACCTGACTTCTTTTATTTCCCACATCTTGTGAATGGGACTTTCATTCCATGCTTTTCCAATAATTTATTGAATACCTAAATGTGGTTCCTTTTTCGTTCCGTAATGGATTTCCGGTCGTTTTTGAAAATTGCATGTTGAAATCGACAACTAAATCGTGGCAAAAGATAATTTGATTAAACAAAACTTTAAACGCAATACCAATCGCTTTTGCAAGGCAACATGCGAACAAAAAAATCACAATTAGTTACTAATTGCAAAAGTGAACGGAGTTTATGTTATTTGATTTTTTTGTATGACGTAATTACTGTTGTAATTTATTAATAAATTAATTTAAATTAGATTTTTATGCTTGGCGAACATCCGTTAATTATTATTTTATGAAAAACATTACCATAACATTTAAAAAAATAACTAAATTAGTAATTATTTCTTTTTAAAGTCACTGTTACTAAGCCGACTTGTCTGAATTTACTGCGTTGATCGTCGTTTGTTTTTCAAAAACTAATCTCGTTTCGTTGTCTATTTTCCATATAAACACAAACAAAAGCTAATCGTTTTTTTGAATTAAAGGTAACCTTCAAAAGCGCTTTAAATTTTCTTAAATTTTTTTTTTACTTTTCGAAGGATATTTGGAGTTTTTCATTTGTTGATTGTCTTTTTCTTCAAAAAAGAAAACAATCTCAATTCGTTCTCTAATTTCCAAGTAATCGTTTTTTTACTTTTCTCACAAACAAGCCGCCAATCGGTCTTTTGAATTTCAGGTGATCTTCAAAAGTCCTTTAAATTTTCCGAAAATATTTCCTATTGGGCTTACAGAAACAAACAAAAAGTTACGAAATGCAAAGAAACAAACGAAAATTAAATTTTCAAAAATTGTGCGCCGATTTCACGTTTGTTATTTACAAAAATAAACGAAACGTAAAGAAACAAATGAAAATACGATTTTCGAAAGCTTCAGGTCGATTTTTCATTTGTTTTTTGCTTACGAAAACAAACAAAAAATTATGAAATGCAAACAAACAAATGAAAGCTTGATTTTCAAAGGCAAAGCAGCAATTTTTCTGGCCACCAAAAGGAATAGAAAAAATAATGAAATGCAAAGAGACAAATGAAAGTACAATTTTCGAAAGCTTTGCGCCTCTTTTTCATTTCAAAAAACGGCGTCTTTCAAAAAAAAAAAAAATACAAAAAATAATGAAATACGAAGAAACAAATGAAAGGCGTCGAGAAGTAACGATCGTTTTGCCAACGAAGAGAAACAAAAAACAATAAAATACAAACAAACAATTGAAAGTTCGACTTTCGAAAGCTTCTGCGGCAATTTTTCATTTATTTCTTGCTTGCAAAAAGAAACAGAAAGACGATGAAATATTAGGAAACAAACGAATGCTTGATTTGCTGAAATTTGTCTGTAATTTCAATGGAAAATCACCAGATCTAGTGACAAAATCACTAAATTGGCAACAGTGCGTGGTTGAGAGGTTTTATTTTTATTTTGAAAATGTTTAATTGGAGTAAATCTACTGAAATTTGTCTGTAATTTCAATGGACAATCACCAGACCTTATTTATTTTCTTTTTGACAATATTTAATTGTAGTAAGCCATGACTTTTCAATTTAGTTTTTGTATTTTCACTAGCATCAGTCCTGGCAAGTTTATAAACAAATATAAATCGTAGCTTTTCGTCTAACAATCATTAATAAATTTGGGATGTTTTTATCAAATTTTGAGGAGGTTTAATTACGCGACGTTTATTCACAAAATACAGTGTAATCTCTCTTAAGCGGACCTGAAACTGTCCACCTAATGGAGAAGCAAATGCCATGTAAATTACATAAATGGAACTGCCCGGCTAAGAGAGAGTACACTGAATATGTAATATATCAGACAGTTTCAAATTCGATTTAATTTCACTCATTTTATTAACAAACAAACCTTCCCAAATCTCTCTATAAATCACTCAAATTAAATAGTAAGAGCCAATTGTACAGTGGTTGGATAAACTAAGTTCTTGGTGTAAGTATAGTTAAAACTATTGATTCTTGGTATACAGTGAAAGTTCTATAAGCGGACACCGACGGTTCCAACTTTTTTGTCCGTTTATTAGGACTGTTCGCTTTTAAGAAAACTTAAGCGAAGTGTCCGTTCATGAGAGCTGTTCGTATGGAGTTTTCACTGTACTTAGTTTATCCAGCCTTTGTAAAACTTGCCCTAAACGTCACAGCTAGTTTTTAATAATTGTTTTGACATCGTCGCTGTTTTATTTCACGCCTAGGTAGATAATATTAAAGTACGCCCTGGTTGAAGTTGTTAAATTTACTCAAAAATGAAACGTTGTTAACAAAACAATGCAATGTTGATGGTTGAATGCGATGAAATCACTCTGTATATGTATAATAATGCGGTTGTGTCGTGGAATGCGGGCAGAGGCATTTAGAAACTATACTTGGACGAAAGTCCATCTTCTATTAAAAGAAATGAAGACGCCGAGTTGCTGCTGAACGCTCGCCGCCGATGCGAATTAAAGCCGCCTTGATTTAGAAATCAATTCGTGATAAACACGTGCAAATTGTTTTAAATGCCGATCACTCTGTTGATTAATAAACGGGAATGCATTGCTTTTAACCTTGCCTTCGGCAATGCTGCGGACTATCCTAACATAATAGCGTTCTCTGAAATAGACTTCGGTTAGTAGCGTGCCGACTTGCATCGGGAACGGATCTTTCGGCGTCTGCACGCGCTCAAATCGCATTATCGCAGACTTCAAAGGTCGCTTGCAAATTTATTAAACGCGCTAGTAAATTCCCTACTCGATTACGTGCTTCAAATTACTTAAAGAAAAAAAAAACGTGACGTACCTGAACAATTTTCGTTATCTTATCAAATTCATGTATTGCTGCTAGTTTCATCAAAACTAATATTTATTTAGTGAGATTCATTTAAGTTGTTTTCGCAAAGGTTGACATTTACGAAATACTTTGTGGATTGATGTGCGTCGTGATGTCTGAGGTGATGTGATAATTTGGTGTTTTTTAAATGATATTAGTGTGCTCGGACGTCAAAAAATCGCCAGTGTTCGTCCCGGATGTCAAAATGCAATATAATACGGGCGGGAGGGAGAGGAAGGGCTCCGTGACCTCGGTGCATACTGTGACGAATTGGTTTTCGTCCCTGCGAAGGACGCCTAAGAAGGGAAAAGGGGCGCAAAAGGCGTGCCTTACATCTCGAAGCGAATGGGACCTTACTTTTTCGACCAGGAACTATCCCAAACACTTGGTATGTGACCGGCGGCTCTTTTTACTTCACGGTTGCGGCAAATTATAAAGAAGTACCATCTGCTTTACAAATGCATTGCATGAAAACAACTTGATGAAAAGAAAAAAGAGATTGTCAATCAATTTTTGGTTTTCCTATTACTTAACGTTGTAATTCATCCGAATTTTATTTGTTTTTGGTTCCATTCATAAAATTCTACTTATTTATGACTTCCAAAGTTCGAAATCAGTATAAAAGGTGGGAGCCCATTTTAAACACCCTCGTTTTGATTAGTAGCTACAAATAACAGACAAAGGATCTTCTCTTGGCTCCTAATTGCACATACTACGACACAATCCGTATTTCTTTTCGACGTTTCGTCCTTTCTTATAAAAGGACTTCCACACAAAGGATTTTTTTTTTAGTCCAAACGATTGATGAGTATTCAACTTGAATCATTGTGTTGCGGCCCAAAATAAAATGTAATTATAGTTGGCTATGAATTACGAAACGTACTTCGCTTTCTCCATTTTCCAAACTGTTCTCGCGTAAACATTTTTACAAGTGCAAAATTATTAATAATATGACATTACACAATGACATTTGTTTTAAGTATTATTAATATTCGACGTATATCTCACCGATCACAGGCTCCTAGATTACAAGGCTTTTGAAACACATGGTAGAAAGTTTATTGGTTCGCGCAGTTTATTGATTGAATAGGAACTGTAAGTCCAAAATTCCATTGTTTTATTAAATCTCCGGAGAATTATCTGCGATTATCCAGTTTATTTATTAATTTTAAGTCAAGAATTGGCCGCGAGATGTCGCGACCTAAACTGTTGTTCGAATATTTTGAATCTTTTGACTTTACAAATTCTTGATATGTTTAGAAATGTTGCCATGGTGAGTACCGATTTTGACATAATTGACTTTTGGGATGAGTTATTGATATTCTTAATCATTTACCATTAAAAAAATGATTATTTTTTGATGCATCAAGCAAATTGGCGTAATTAAATCGTGACTTGGGAGCTCTTTCCTAAACTGGGTCCCATGTAATAACAGATTTTAAACAATTGAAACTTTTCTTAATGAAAATCCTAAAGTCCAAGGCGCGACATCTTGCAATCGCTTCTTGACCTAACATTGCAGCCAGTTCGTTACTTAATAAGTCATCCCATATAAGACAACCAAGCGTGCTGTTAAAGCATATTGAAAGTTTTTAAAAAATTTTGTTGCAAATCGGTTTTGACTGCAGTGGATACCTCGATCATCCAATTGTTTTGGTCCTCTTTTGGACCACATCAGTAGAAGCATAGCTCGAGAATTCCACTACAAACCAAACCGACTTGTTAGTTCAAAAAACGATTACAAGGTGTCGCGTCTTAAGACTTTTCATTACTGTTACATCGCAATTGCGAATAACTAGGACAGGTCGGTTTGGTTTGCAGTGAAATTGTCGAGCTACGCTTTTCCTGAGGAGGCCCCAACTAGGGTTCGAGGAATCCACTGCAATCAAAACCGATTGGCAACAAAATTTTCAAAGAAATTCTTAAAGTTAATCTTTCTGGTAACCGGAGGAGGGCGGATTCAAACCGTAACCATTGAATGACAATCGTTTTTACGGAATTTATTTCATCATGCGTTTAAGAACTGCCACGTGTGGAGTTGGCAGTGACTTGAGACAGCAAGAAACACGGGACGTCGTTACTTATATTAAAACGTCAAGCAGAAGGTCTTTTCGAACCGGGAGTTCTGACTAATTCCAAACCGTTCAAAACATGCACTGATCAGAGATGTACGTCTCAAAGGAGCTGTCAAATAATTCACTACTTCGAAAGCCAACTGACATGAATAGTTCTGAACTGTTCGAACAAACCTAAAGTAAGTGAGACCAACTGGTTGTGACTGGTTTGCCGAACCGACGAAACTCCAAACGTGGGGGTATTTTAACGCATGATATATTTATTTACTTGTTCACACTCATTCAACATCTTGTAAATGATTTATTCAAAGGCAAACTGCCTACTTTTGATATCAAAAACCTATAACTGGCCACTCTCTGCACATAACATTAAAAAAAAGTAAAATATTTTACGGGACAACTCCTTTGTAAATCTAAAGTAATTCTAATTGTTTATCAAGTGTAATTTATTGTTTTTTTTGAAGTGAACAGGTTTACTTCTTTTTATTTGAGGATCAGCTTAAAATACAACTCAATAGATGAGGTATTTCGTGATATGTACGTATTTCGTAAAACTTGATGGCGTATTTCCTGTCAGGTTATTTTTTTAATCACGGGAAAATTTGCGGTTTTATTTAAATATGCGTCAGGAAAAGACGGTGCTTATCGAAAATGATTCAAGCAACGCGGAAGATAAGACGTGCAAAACGTAAAAAAAAATTGAAATAGTTTTAAAAGGTTCAAATTGTTGTGTTTACACACAGAGGACTTAACAAAATAATTTAATAAAGTATATTATTTCGTTATTAACAGAAAGACAAACGCTTTTGGTTTAGACATTAATTCACACTTTAATGTTGTTCGTCATTGTATATGGAGTCAATAATTATCAGAGAGCGGGTGAGTTTAGGTAGGTAAAACCTAAGATCATTCAAACCATAACCATTGAATTCCAATTATTTTTCTCTATTTGGGTGTTTTAACGGCTACATTATGAAACGGTGGATTTCATAAAAGTCAATCAAGTTTAACCATCCGTTAAAAGTTAACGTTGATATGGTTACATATGCTGAAGGTAGAGGAATGATTACATTGGTTGACTTTTATGAAACCCAGCATAAAGCATCCAAAATTTTATTTTCTTAGGTTGGCGACAGTTCGTTAACATTTCAAATTATAAAAATAACCTTAAAATCGACTTTTGTTTGACAATACTTGTATCAATTAAGTTCTGTTTTGTTCCTATAATACCTGTCAATGTCAAAATTCTAGGGTTTCTGTTGGAACCCTGCTTTTATCGATAAATGTAGGACAGATATTTTTGAAATTTACTAACTTTCAGGTAAAGGTACCAATATCAGAAACATTTGACAAGTATTATTGACAATTATGTAGAAGATTTAGGTGATCTTTTCTACTGTCGTTAAATGTATCTTGACGTTTCAGTTTTGACAGATGCTCCATAGGTTAATTGTATCAATTAAGTAAAGACTATAATTGCATTTTTCATGGTCTCCTCGTACCTAATAAATTTGGATTGCACAGTATATGACTTATTCAAGGCAAGTAGCCTATCAAAAACCTAAAACTGACCGCTCTCTGGTAATTATTAAGGCTAGTCTGACCCACTTAATAAAACTATTTTCCTTTTTTTCGATATTAATATGAACTTCTTTAATAATACATCAAAATAAATCTCTAGGGCGCTTAACTAATTATTTGTTTAAACGTACTTACTTATACTATTCATTGCTGCCATGTATTTCTGGTTGTACACGTATTAGGCGCATATTAAAAAATGCAAACAGGGTCGGACTAGCCTTAAAAGTCAACTTAAAAAAATAAAGACGTTGGGGTTGGCCATGAAAATTTAATTGTGAACCATCATCATGATGACAGTTGACAATTTGACATTTGAACTTGCCATTCCTAACGTTGCTTTCGAGATTTCAAACTCAACAGTACGATAAAACGACACAAGAATGTGATCTATTATAATAAACGAAAAAAGTCACTAAAATTGAATTCTATTGTAACAAACGAAAAAAAAAATATTTACATCAAACAATCAAAATTGTGGTATGTTCACAGCAAGCACCTTGTCACAGCACCCTTGTTAAGTGAGGCGACTTTTAATAATGTAGAAAATTTGAGGTTAAAGGAATATTTAAAAATTCATTTTCAGAAAAGCAATTATACCGAGTGTCTGGGCCCATCTGAACTATGGGAAACTAACATGGGATTTCAAGTATTGTTGATTTTTATGTTCCCAAAGCAAAATATGACAAAAATTCACATTGTATCTGCTAGTTTTCGATCGAAGACAACTTACTGTTTGAAATTATGAAGAATTATGCTAGAATTGTTCAAATAATTAAATAAAAAGTTTTCGAAAACTTAGTGTCACCTTCAGACTTCTTTTTAAATTTTGTTTGAACGAGATAACTGACTAACTTGTATGGGGTCCTGGCTTCCGCTCGGATGCCATTCCTAACCTTGCTTTCGAGGTTTCAAACTCAACAGTACGATAAGACGACAGAAGAATGTGATCTATTGTAATAAACGAAAAAAGATACTAAAATTGAGAAGTATTGCAACAAACGAAAAAAGAAAATAATAGTTACAACAAACAATCAAAATTGTGGTGTGTTCACAGCAAGCACCTTGTCACGGCCAACTTCGACGCCAAATTTAAAAGAACACCCAATATAAGCAATCAAACTTGCACCCTTGTTAAGTGAGGCGATTTTTGATAATCTAGAAAATTTGAGGCTATAAGAAAATTTAAAAATTCTTTTTCAGAGAAGCAATTATACCGAGTATGTCAGCCCGTCTGAACTATGGGAAACTATCGTGGGATTACAAATGTTGTTGATATTTATGTTCCCAAAACAAAATATGACAAAAATTCACATTGTATCTGCTGGTTTTTGATCGAATACAACTTAATGTTTGAAATTATGAAGAATTATGCTAGAATTGATTTAGTATTAATTACTAAAACTTTAATTACGAAAACTTTTTATTTAATATAAAAAGTTTTCGAAAACTTAGTGTCACTTTCAGGACTTCTGTTTAGATTTTGGTTGAACGAGATAACTAGCTATCCTTGTATGGGTTTCTGGCTTCCGCTGGGATGTATCAGGTTCAAAAAATCTCAATGTGTTCTTTTTTTTAATTATTACAATTTTTTTATTACAAAAACTATGAACAACGCAAAATGTAAATGTCTAAATACAAATAACAATAATGATAATATTAAAAAGAAGAACGTGATGAGATTTGAACCCAAGGCATTCGAGCGGAAGTCTTGACCAATTTCCCTGATCGTTCAAATTTTAAAAAGAGAGACTTAAGGCTAATCTGACCCCGTTTGCGTTTTCAATCAGCGCCTAATATGTATATAAGTAAGTAAATACGTTATTATTATAAATTAAACAGAATTGAAGTGACTTTTAATATTACTTATTAGTGCATTGTTCTTAGTACCATTTAAATGGATGAATTTTCTTAGTCTTAGGGTCAATTCCATAAACGACTTAAATTTAAAGTCACTTTAAAACAACTGTGATTACACATTTGTTTACAAATCTGAATGTGACTTTAATTTTAAAGTTTCCTTTAAATTCGATTATGAAATTGGCCCTAATAATTGTTAGATTATTAAAGACTATGTTTAAATAAATTATTTATTCTTTACATTAACATGAATTTAGCTTCCTCTCGAATCGCATTCTTTATTACTGTGCAAATCTTATCTTCATTTAAACATCCAAAATAGGAAGAAATAAATTAGAAAAATGGGGGAGTATAATTTTTTTCTTTAAGGCCCGATCTTTCCACCTTCTAATAAAGTTCCCGATAACGTTATTTGGCAAATAACTTGATTTTTGTGAATGGTTTCCATGGTGATTTGTAAAGTTATTCGTTGAATAAATTTATCGGGGGGTGGAAAGATTGGGCCTAAGTGAAACTAAATTTTCGAAAACTTTCTTTAATTATTTAAGTAGTAGTGGCATAATGGAGAAGTTTTCCAAATTTTTTAAGAAAGAAAGGTTGATATAAGGCTGAAAGAACCGAATCATAAGCGTCCAAAGTTGGGTGTTGTAACAATAGTTTCTGAGCGACGTGATGTCATTTCTCCTATTCAGCAAAATATCACTTTGACGCTGTACAGATCCCACTTCCATTTTAATGCAAATACGCAGGTAACAAACAACAAACAATGTAAAACACCTGTCAAATTGAATGAATGTTAACTTTACGTAGCTGTATAACAGAGTAGATGCTTTCAGCTATGCGAAGAACTTTAGAAGCTTATTTCTCGGTTATTTATCGATGAATTTAAATTTTTTTTCACTAGTCAGATACTTCTGGTCCATATTTAAGAAAATATTGGATTTAAAAGTTAATAAACTTCTGCATTGGCTAACTTGTATGGGCTCCCGGCTTCCGCTCGGATGCCTCAAGGTCAAATTTCATGTCCTTTTTTAATTATTACGTTTTTTAAAAAATATTACAAAGACTACGAACAACGTAAAAACGTAAGTGGTTAAAACGTATAATAATAATAATAAAATAAAGAACAGGATGAGATTAAAAAAGAATTGAATTGTGGCAAATTTTCATTAAAAAAAAAACAAACAAATGAGAAACTCAATTTCTAAAATTAAACGCCCAGACTTCAAACGACATTTTCGCAGCAGTAAAATAACCATTAAATCAATTTTCTTTACTAATTAATTAAAGACGCCAGTCATCGAAGTATTTCGTGCCGTATAAATAGATTTAGCCCGGATAGATAATCCGAATTGTTATCAAACGCCCGTAATTCCTGTTTACCGGACGAATTTATTTATTTCAGTATTGCCGATGATGATAAACACTGTTTGTTATTATTATTTCGGTTATTTTCCGTCTGAAAGCTCAAGAACGTGTTACTATTTTTACAGCCGATATAAAATCAATAATTATTGCGTCAGTCTCGCGTCACCAACTGCAAGCGACGCTGTTCGAAATACAACAAACGAAACAAATTATTATTAATAGTAAATTCGGTTGTTTTTTAAATTGTTTACCGATTCGGAATTTAATTTATTGCTTAGATTCTCTTTTTGTGATATTCCACTCTTACTACGTTCAATTTTTCTTTTACATTTTCATCACGTCTCGTATTTTTGTTGACTTAAAATTAAGTCTTAATATTTTAAAGTTGGCTTAAGTTGGAGTCTGCGTCTCATTTCAATTATGTTGTTCCATTAATGATTTATCTTAAAATATTAGCTCCACGCTCTCCATAACAAATCTTCATTCACTTTAAGTTTGCTTCCACTTGACTATACAAGCAATAAAGCACCATCTATTTGTTTTTAAATTACAAAACGGTTTATCAGTTGCAAAAACATCTATGCCCTTCAAGGTCACTGTTGACGTAAAACTATTGTTGCTTTAATAAACTCCAGACTTAATCCTAGTATCATTATTACATGATATATATGTAAGCGACTTTACGTATTTTCACCGAATAAAAATATTCTCACGTTCACTTCCATCCTTTCAAGGATAATTAATTCGATCTCTTGATCTTTCTCCTGATAAACGCAAGTCAGAGTATTCCCTTATCTCCAGTGCCAATCAATTGTTCAGTTATCGCGTTAAGCGGACTACCTGCGAGGTATTTTCGGCCCCAGAACGTCCCACCTGTCTTTTTCTTGTGTGTCTAATAGTCTTTTTCTTCGTAGCCATTCGTGGTAATTTAGGGCAACCTCGTCGGCTCACATGTGGTCGTGTGTCCTTGCCTGTTCCGACTATGTCGTTCACTTCGTTTTTCCCTGTTTTAACTGCACCTCCTCGACACCCCCATCAACGGTAAGCCCGGTGTTCTCTGTGTCTCATTTTCTTATAAGTTCGATTAATTTTTTTATTACTTTTTTTTTCTGCAATAACAAACCGTGTGGTTGTAGCTTGCTTTCCAGTAAAGTTTTTCAAAAACCGCCATTCCTAAGACCACAACTATTCATAACTTAACCATTTTCGCGGCGTTCTTCGTGGAACAATACAATTAAATCATTTACATACAGCCAATCTGATTTTAAAGTATTTAATTATTGTTAAACCAAATAATGTGTACTGTGTGACTATTAAATATCAATGGTTTTTATTTTTTCAGCAACTGAAAGATGAGTTGTGCGAAGTTGTCTCGGAGATGGAGTCGTTGGACTCAGGCGAGGACGGCAAAAACAGCAACAAGGCCAAGATGATGTCCATGGGCCGGAAGAAATTCAACATGGACCCGAAGAAGGGCATCGAGTTCCTCATCGAAAAAGGCCTGCTGCAACAGACCCCCGAGAGTGTGGCCCAGTTCTTGCACAAGGGTGAGGGCCTTAATAAGACCGCAATCGGAGACTACCTAGGCGAAAAGAACGAGTTCAACGAGAAAGTGCTGCAGGCCTTTGTAGATTTACACGATTTCACCGATCTGATTTTAGTACAAGCTTTAAGGTTGGAAGATATTATTATTTAAAAGTCGTTTTAAATAGCAGCTTGCCTTTTGTAGACAATTCCTGTGGAGTTTTCGATTGCCCGGTGAAGCACAGAAGATCGATCGGATGATGGAGTGCTTCGCAAAGCGTTACTGTGATTGCCAGGGAGAGAATAACATATTCCAGAACTCTGATACGTGTTACGTCCTATCTTTTGCCATCATAATGCTCAATACGAGCTTACATAATCCTAGTGTTAAAGATAAACCTACAGTCGAGCAGTTTATTACGATGAATAGAGGCATCAACATGGGACAGGATTTACCAAGAGAATTGCTTGAGGTATTTTCATTGTGATCTATAAAAACTTATTACTAGCAAAGCCTTCACTCAGCTGTAAACTTCAACAGTTGAAAACAACAAGCTGTCGAAGTGTTTTAATCAGTGAAGACTTAAGGCATTGAGGAATTCAAATCTAGTAACATTCTTTACAAATAATCTTAGATATTTAATGTAGAAACAGATTATCGAGTAATTTACTCGATATAATATCTATCACGAGTATGAACTGCACCTGTAAGCAAAGAAAATTGCTTGAGATATTCATTCTGGACGAAAAAAAAATAGACTAATGAAATATTCTTTTTTCAAAGATTAAATGTTAAGGGATGAAGTTTGCAAAATATCAATGAACGTAAAAACTTAATTAATTAATGACTTAATTAGTGTCATTTAAAAAAATATTTGCATTAATAAAACATATCAGTTTCATGCAATAAAATGCTTAAAAATGGCAGAATGTTTAAGTTTGTTGCTACTTTCTTCATATTTAATTTTTTTTTAATCTTATGAAACCACAAAGATTACAACACGAACCATCACAACACATTTGTCACTTTAACATCACAAATAACAACATATAAATAGAAATAAATCAGAGCTCTGATATTCAAGGACAAAAAAAAAAATTAAAATCACTCACCCTCTTTGTTGTGAAGTGTTGAAAGAAATTTCTTTTGTTTACCATTTATGTCCTAATTGATGGACGTACTCACACAGCAAACAAATTCAAAGAATTCATTACTGAATCAAGAATTCCATTAATTTCCTGTACATGCTACATTTTCTGACTAACCTTTTGCCTCTATGTGGGATGACATGATTCAATTCATTCTCCTTTTTCTTCGAAACCCAAAATATTCATTTTTTAATTAAGCAAACGTAACAAAACATGCAATAATTAATTACCTATGAATAGTGTCTGTGAAATTTAATGTCCGGTTGCACTGCAATTTGAAGAGTACAGATTAGTGTTTAATTTAAATTCAGTTCGTATTTACGACTTACCTTGTTCTAATGAAAAGTTCATTTGATGTATACTTACAATTACAACATTGACAAATAAGTTTTAAATGATATATCAGAGCTCTGATCGTAATAGAAAAGGAAAATGCTTAAAATAACTCACCCCTTGCGGTTGAGGAGTAGCTCGGAACTGAAATAAAATCAGAAATTGTTCATCTGTTGACGAGATGCAAAATTTGAGGCACTTACCCCACCTCAACTCAAATTTCTCTGTCCTCATACGGCCAAGATCACGAAAGGGTATCCAATTCACTATTGCTATTGCACTACACTGTACTTTAATGTATCACTGAAACGAAGAAAAAATTATGAAATCATAGTTTGTTGTTAATTTACTTGGAATTAAATATTTCTAAAAACTTAAATTTAAATTACTGATTTCAAGTTTGGCCAACAGATTGATACAAATCGAAAACTCAGTCAGTCAAAAACAAAATTCATCAAATTTGGAGTGAATTTTCGATTTTTTTAAGCAAGTCTCATCTCGTGGAGCATTTTTCTTTGTATTTCGTTGCAAAGCGTAAAGAATTCATGATAACAATAACCAAAACTGATCAAACGTGCACTACAAATATATTACCTTTTCGATTCACCTACATTATTGTGACCACAAGAGCATCGTGTAACAAATGTTAACTAAAGGCATGCTTTTGCCCTTTAGAGCACAAAACCTAAAGCACGAGTCACTTTGTCAAAGCGGTTGGTCAAGCCGACATCGTGTAAGTGTTTTAATATATTTGGCTCGTTTGTAAAAATGTTTTATGTTTCACATATTAATTTTATACTTCCAAAGGTTATAAAACGAAAAGTCATAACTCACCTAACACAAATTCAGTCGCTTGGACCTCGGTGGCTTTCATAGAATTTTAACCAAGAACTCTTAGTCAAAGCGCACTCAAGACTTTTACGAAATTACATTCATTATGTAATCTTGTGATTGTAGTAATGAGATTGCTCAGTTTTTTACATTTACTACCAAAAAACACGTAATGTTTGGCGTTATTAAAATAAAACGTAAAAATTGAAAGATCAAACCAAACTGGACGTCGGTAAAACAGTTCACGACTTACCTTGCGCACGCGCATGTCCTCCTTCCAAATTCACTTATATTTTAACGAATTTACAATTTACACGAAAGCAAAAGAGTATTTAACATTAACATTTACAGCCCGTAAAACTTACGTTATCATAAACACAACATTACAGGTTCTTCCGCTCTTAAACGCGTTTCCATTTTTTTTTTTTATAATTACGAGGGCGTTTGCCGCGGTAACTTTCCTCAACGTAGAGCAGCAGCTACAATGCGAATTTTACACATTAACGAATTATTAATTACGTTTTTATTAATTGTTAGTAGTTAGAAATAATTTGGAAATAACCGTGGCACACGTGCAGGTGAAGACTGAATAAATTCCAGAAAATTGGACGATCGTTTTTTGTTTTGTAGCCAACCTTAGAAATTGTTTGTGGTTGTTGATGTTTTAATTACAACGATTTTGATTTCTATACGTCGATTAATATAAAAAAAATTGGTTTAAATTTGCTTAAGATAACTTACACGAGGAAGCGGCGACATTAATTTTTGTACCGGCGAAACTGTTTTACCGACTCGCATCAGCTCATGCAGTAATGCGTATTTTTTCTCACCGATGAGTTAATTGATGCCGTTATATTTTTGCGAAAGTAATTATTATTTGGATTTGGAGTGAAAGCCCCTCACACTTTGATTGTTGAATCATGTTTATAAGCAACTGCAATGGTTAAAGCATGCAGTTCAGCTTAAAAAAGTTAGCTCTTGATGGAATCGATTAATTCATCGTGGAGAATAGAAACGTAAGTTATTAATGATTTACTTATTATTTATCATTGAATGTCTTATTAATTTCGTATAATGTTGTCGAAGTCCGTACGTTTGTACTTCATTCAGTACTAATTTTCAATTAAAGTACGTATATGTCAGTACTTTTATAATTATTTTCAGTACGTTTTTCTTGTAGCGTTTTCGATTCACCTTCACCAGTTGTACTCAGTGTATTTGCATCTTCTTTTAGCTTCATGTAATAGTACGAGAGGAAGATACTTTGAGTGCACATTGGTGGAGTCAATAAAAAACGCTGTTGACATGGAAATGTAGTTTCTAGCTTGTTGTGTTGGCAGCGTTGCAGTATGTAGTTCAAATATGTTAAAAATTTAGTGATTTCCTTTAGTTAGAAATACAGGGAGATCGAAATTGATTGTCCTGATCCTACACTGCTTTCCACGAGCTTGATATCGGTATTTACATCCAATTATTAAAATGAAGTTAGCAGCATACTAGGTATCCTAAGCAGTGTTGCCAACTTAGGGGATTTCCCCCTAAATTTAGGGGATTTTTTAAGTGTCAAAGGGTGAATTTAGGGGATAACGTTCTTTAGGGAATTTTTCAGGGTTTTTTTTTAACACTAACACTAACATCTCGTATTATTATGTGCAATCAGTGCAAGTGAAACGAAAACGCCTGGATATTTGGAGCTAATTTTTTAGTTACATTAAAGTAATCGAAAACAAAAATGTTTTAAAAAAGAAATAGAAATATACACTAGAGGTGGGTCGTTCACGAACGAATCGTTCCTTTGTAACGACTCCTCGTAGGGAATCGTAGGACTCGATTCACCTATTTCGTTCCAATTCGTTCCTAAAGGAATCGTATCGCAGGAACGTAGCAACTTGTCGGGTTCTCAAGATTGGTAGGATTGGGTAGGAACTAGAATCGACTAATCTAGAACTAGAATACTTGTTCTCAACATGTTATTAAGACACGATGTTGCATATCATTCGTTTAAATTCTATTATCACAAGCAAAATTCGTTGCCGTTCGTTCACGAAAAATGATTTATTTCATTGTAATCGGAATCTGATTAAACAATAATTATGTTCTTTATTAATTAGGTTAGGTTTGGATGTAACTTTCATGAATGTTCTATGCACGCCTGCTTTTCGTTCTAACCTTCATGTGATAGATATATGTAATTGTTGATATCAAGCTCATGGAACGTAGTGTATGATCAGGACAATCAATTTCGATCTCCCTGTATGTTGATTTCATTTGAAAATAATATTAACCGAACCAGCTTTAATATCCTCATAAAACAAATAATTATTTCAGTTGATTCTGTTATTCTGTCTTTTTTGTGGTGATAAAATCGAGTTCTTCATTATCGACAACAACGTTGTTAACTATTGACAGTCCTTTTTACCTCATATTGGAACAAAAATTGTCTTTTATGTTTGTTTTTTCCCATCAAATTCCCATTTTCAGCTATTTTTATGTGTTTTTGTCAAGATTTGGTTTAAAATTTAAGTAATTTGTTTTCAAAAATTTCCTTTTTCTCAAAAAGTTTCCTTTCTTGCAATTTGAAGCATAAAATTACCGCGAATCGGAAACATTCTCACGAATCGGCAACACTGATCGCCAATATGTACAAACTTTTTTATATTTTTTGCAAAAAACATAGTTTTGACAAAATGTAGAAAGCCGGAAAAAAATGAATAACAATCGATTTTTGTTCCTTTTTTTTTTGGACAAGAAAAATTATTTTTCGAAAGTTTTCTGCCATCGATCGCATTTTGTTTCTTTATTATGTCATGTATTATTATTATTATTATTATTTATTATATATTATATATTAATTATTATTTATTATATATTATTATTTTTGTGTCTTTCAAGGTCGATTTTTTTTTGAAATCGCTTTTAATTTAGTGAACCAACCTCAATTGACCTAACGTATGAAATAGCATTAAGTGAGGTTATGATATACGTCAACTTATTAATGGCGTTTTCGACTGACTGCACTAGTGTGCATTCAGAGTATCTTCATCTTGTTTTATTACATGAGATTAAAGCGGGAAGCAAATATTCTGAGTGCAAACGGTGCATGCAAGTGAATCGAAAATGCCATAAGTTTCAAGCAAGGCTGCTTCATAACTAACAATTCGCGACCAGTGTTGCCACCTATTGACAGGCGTTTTTTTTTTTTAGAGAAATTTCCCTTTATGCTTGCTTTTTCTTTCAAATTGAAATTTTAAGCTATTTTTATGCATTTTATCTTCAAAAATTCCCTTTTTCTCGAAAAAATACCTTCCTTTTTTCAATTTTAAGGCATAAAAATTCCCAGGAATCGGGAAAATTTCCACGAATTGGCAACACTGTTCACGATCAACTATTAAAAGACACGTTATAACCACGGGTCGGAACATTCCAGACGGGCCATGGGGCGTCCTTTGATTTATGAATTTTGTAACTGGTATAGAGCGATATTATTTTCTATTTAACGCACATACAGTATTAACAATATTGCAATTCCATAGTAGCTCTCTTTTATTATAAATTTGAATACAAAGGGTGCCAATAATAACCGATAAATTATTTTAAAATATATTAATGCATAAACCGATTTAATATTACTTCATGTGACATTCATGAAATCTTCGGTGAACTGAATTTAATTTTTTTTCGTTTTTACGACCGGATTAAAGCAATCGCACAGCAATATGTCACGTATACTTCATTTAATTGGGAGCCTCACTTTCACTGGTCTGCATTAGTCATTTTTTTTTCTGGCAAACGTTATCTAGTAATTGATGCCAGTATTCAGAAAAGTCTGCAAAAATGCAAACATGTATTTTATTAGAATTAACATGTGCAATCAATTCCCGCATCTTACCTAAAAACCAGAGACTTTTTAAGAATTCCCGGAATTTCCCCAGCACTGGTTATAACATATATAATAAAGTGTGTTTTGGCAATTGTTTCTAGTAAAATTTTGATTAAATTATATAAATGTGGTCCATATAAAGATCGCCATATATAGAATTTAGTCTCAGCATTTGTAAACACCTTGTATATTTTAATTAATACAAAAACTTCCACGTTTGGAGAAGTTGGCGTTGGTTTGGTAAACGTATGTCGGTGCTATAGTCATAACCATCTCGCTTTATTTGATGTTTGAATATAAGAAACGACATACCTTGTTTTTTTGTTATCTTAAGTCATGGCCAACTCCAAACGTGGGAGTTTTTTTGAATGTATGCTCTGAATAATCACATGTGCTTAACTTTATAATTAATTTTTCAGGGTCTGTACGACAGTATAAAGACTGAACCCTTCAAGATACCCGAAGATGATGGCAACGATCTCATGCACACCTTCTTCAACCCGGACAAAGAAGGCTGGCTATGGAAGCAAGGTGGGAGGTACAAGAGCTGGAAGCGCAGATGGTTCATACTCAACGACAACTGCCTGTATTATTTCGAATACACGACAGACAAAGAACCCCGTGGGATCATCCCGCTGGAGAACATCTCAGTGCGCGAGGCAACCGACAGACAAAAGCAGTATTGTTTCGAATTGTTCGCGAGTGGCGGCGCAGATTTCATAAAAGCCTGCAAGACGGACTCTGAGGGCAAGGTCGTCGAAGGTAAACACACGGTGTACAGGATGTCAGCGAGTAGTGACGAAGAAAGAGCTGATTGGATGCAAAGACTTAACCAGAGCATCAGCCACAATCCGTTCTATGATATGCTTGCGCACCGTAAACGCAAGGCACAGCACAACCACAGCAAAAACTAGAAACAAATGAACTCTATGTGCGGTGGGTGATGTTTCTCTGCGAACAGGAAACAAGCGAACTGCTAAATGTGTGATGATTGTCATTTAAAACAAATAAATAATCTGTGCAATTTGTAAATACGACGTTTGATATTAATTTACGTAAATTTATTTGTGTAAGGCGTAAGCAAATTTGTTACTTTTTTTTTTAAGGATTAAGAAACGATTAAATTAAAGCGGTTGTACCTTAGAAGTAAGTCTTTGTTTATTCGGTCTTTAAATTGTGAATCTCCTTTAAGTTAATGTATTCGTGTAGAATTTATGCACGTGTTGTTTTTTTTTTTTTTTTCTGTACTAGTCCTGTGTTTGCTTAGTTAATTTAATTTAATTGCGCACATAATTTATCTTAGAATTTATTTATTTATGTATTGTATGGGGCAGTTCTCAATATTATTTGACATGTTTTGCAAAAGAGATGAAATGGGGAAGACTGAATATAAAAAACGTAATACTTCTGTACTCTGGAATATATATGTATGTATTTAATGAAATTTGTTTAATTCTGGTTTCAGACTATATGCGCGCCACAATGATGTTTTTTTGTTGAAATACATAAAGGAAATCAAAATTAATTTAATGATTTTGCTTTTTGTTCATGTATTGTGCTGAAAATAAGTGCATATTTGAAAGCAGAATAAAACTTCGCATCAGTTCTAGTCATAATGTGCTGATGTCTCATTGGAAAAATTATATGAAAATTTAAGGAGTTGCACACTGGACAATGTACCTTAATTTTATGTGTCAAATACTCATTAAAATAATAGTTTACATTAAAAAATGAAATTAATAAAACTTATGATACAGTAAGGTTTTATTAGTTTCAATATAATACTCGCTACGCATGTGTTGATGAAACTCTAAAAGTGAATTGTTTGTACAAAAAAAAAAAGAAGGAATCACAATGAAATATCATTTAAATTTTTGCTAATTCGGTAACACTTTATGCTAAGAGCCATTGCTCTTATTATACAGTGAAGCAAAGTGAAACATTTTCGGGATTCATCTGTGCGAAGTAATCTGGTGTGTAGCTTTGAATATTTCTTTTATGTTGTTCAAATTCAATTCTTTTCGACAATGTGCTGAGTGTATAAGAAAGTTCAAGTTCACGTTGCCTGTAAATAATGATATTAATAAACGGTGTATATTTTTACGACGCCTTGTGCAAGTATGTACATTTTGAATTGTTTTGTATAGCTTTCTGTACATAAAGTAATTTTTAACTTGTCAATTGTTTGTGTTTTTCTTTTAATCTTCGGTTAAGTATGTCAAATATTTTAACGATTTTACTGAGAGGGAAAAAAAGATAAGATTTTATAAGAATACATAGAAAAGTAATTTATTTACATTAGAAAGCTAATGTAGAGAGGTGACTTTATAACGCCAGTAAAGAAATTGATTCGTCTAGAGACATCTGAAGGAAAAATATACACTGTGATCAACAATGATGTAGGTTTGCGTCTGGACTAGTCTGATATTTAAGTTGATATAAAAAGTAATAAAACAACTCCAAGGAAGTTATTAAATTAACGCACGGGACTCTATGGAAGTTATTATTGACATCCTAGATGGATTAAAAACTTGATAACACATTTCAGACATGAACCTCCAGTCATTGTTGTATTCTTGATCATAGTGTATGAAGTGAGATGAATCTCTTTGCATGCTCGCCTTGATTAATTAATTAAGGCCAGTTCTTTTATTGGTTGGTCGTATTTCACAAAAGCTGTTTTGTAAAATTCGATAGTGTGGCTCCCTCTGTAGAATTTTGGATTGAACTTCAATCGTTGCCATCAGGCTAGTCGCGTTTTTACTTGACATTTGCACTGTCAAACTGGTAGTTTGTTGGCATCACTGCACACGGTGACATTTCCTTGCTCTTAATTTGTGATGAGTGGGTGTGATCTTTGGGCCACGGTCTTTTGTTTTCCAAGATAAATCGTCGATCTTCTTTTGTTTTTTATTCATTTTTGTTTTCCGTAACAGTCGTTTGTTTTCCATTCTCCGCCAAAGGTGAAACGTCGAAGTTCTGTTATTGTTTCTTTTTTTCATTTTATACATTTGCATACATTTCGGTTTGCTTTTGTTCTTTTTTCCATCGATATTTTTTTTGGATTCACAGTATCTTGTTTCCTATTATTCATTCATTTTTTATCGAATTTCCTATGTATTTTAAGACAGATACACAAAATTAATAAAAATAAAAAAGAAATGAAAAACAAAAAAACACAAATGAAATGAAAGAATGACCAAGCAAAAGAAAATAAAGTAAAAACAAAATTGAAGAAAATAAATCAAAAACCATAACGGAAAGCAAATAAAGCATGAAACGAGACAAGTGAAAAACGTGGAAAAATTTTAAATGAAAGAAAATCAAATGAAAGACCAAAGGGAAATGAAAAAATTAAAGCAGAGGAAAAATTACAAAAAGAACGAAAAGAAAAAATTTAATGAAAAACAAAGACCAAAGAAAGAAAGACAAATTACAAATGAAAAACTAAATGGAAAGGAAAAATTTTAAAATAAACAAAAGAAAAAGGAAAAAAACCAGAAATGAAACGAACAAATTAAAAACAAAAGGCAAACAAAATTAAAAATAGAAAATAAAACAAATGAGAAATGAAAGTTGTTGTTATACCTAAACATTACGACTGGCATTTGTTTTCTGTCTTTTTTCTTTAGAAGTTTATCGTTCTCTTTTTTTTTCGTAAAATTTACGATCGTCATTTGTTTTGTTTTGAAGTTATCGTTTTCTTTCTTTTCTATGCCAATAATATTTTTCCGATAATCAAAAATGTTTTTCTTTTTTGTTCTTAATTATCCCATGTCATTTTTAATTAAATTATCAAAAATTTTCTGCGTTCCTCGTTCTTTCGTGAATATTACGATCGTCATTTGTTTCTTTCAAAAATGAAAATCAAGTAGAGGCAAATTGAAAGGAAAAACAAAATTGAAGAGAAGAAATCAAAAACCATAACAGAAAGCAAATAAAGAACGAATCGAGACAAGTAAAAAATGTGGAAAAAATTTAAACGAAAGATCAAAGGGAAATGAAAAACCAGAAGTAAATAAAAAATTGAAAAAAAAAAATGAAATGAAAACAAACACCAAATATTACATGAATACCGTAAGGAAAGCAAAAATTAAAAAAAAAACAAGAAAAGAAAACCAAGAAAGAAACGAAAACATTAAAAACAAAAGGCAAACAAAATTAAAAATAGAAAATAAAACAAATGAGAAATGAAAGTTGTTGTTATAAACATTACGATTGTCTTTCTTTCTTTAGAAGTTTATCGTTTTCTTTTTTTTTCTATCGTCTGATAATTTTTTTTGAGTTTTAATTTTTTTATTACGATCATCATTTGTTTTTCTTACTGTCTGGGAATTTTATTTTTGTCAATAGAAACCAAAATAAAACAAATGAAAAATGAAGGTAAACAATCAGTAGAAGAAGGAAAACGCGTATTATGAGAAGGAGAAAATTAGTATGAAAAAAAAAAAAAACAAATGAAATATCGAATGCAAATGAAAAACTAAAAGAATAAGAAAAATTATGCGAAAAGAAATGAAAGCAAAAATCAAAAATTGAAGAAAAAAATAATAAGTTTCCAATCAATTTTTAAATTAAAAGTTAAGTGACATGTCACTTAACGTTGTCGTTAGGAGTTACAGAACAAAGGGATTAGTCGCCAAAGAAGATTTTTTTAAGTACCAAGTGTATCTCAATTTTCCTATAAAATTAAATAAGTCGTTTAATTTATTTATATACCGCAATTCTAATGTAATTTCATCATAAAATACCATAATTTCATGACCCCTGGGTACCATATTATAAACTACATTAGAGGTTGGCAACACTGATGTAAAGGGAGCCACACTAACGAGAGTTTTCGTAGAACAGGCTTTTTCAAACGCAACCGGCCGGATAAAGCACTGGCGCTCTATTAAATTAATCAAGTTGGCCTTGGTTGCCATAGTTATTAAAAATGTAACACAACACTGGATATTATGCTTTAATTTTTAGCTTTTAGGACTAAAAAATACGTAAAACTCCGAGTTATTAAAACAAAAATTAATAAGCCGACCTTACGGTTGCAATTGCCGGTAAAACAGGTGGCGACTTATCTTGCGTGGATAAGCCCGTTGCTGTATTTTGGTATTTCAATAAAAATAATAATAATAATATTGCTTTATTTGTGTCCTGCAGTAAAACCAAGTTGACACAACAACGATACATGCATTTACGTGTGTGCAAAAAAAAGTAATAATAACAAAGTAAGTTATCAAGTACTAGCTTAAGTTTAAACTCGTAAGAAATGTTTAGAAATGTATAGAAACACGAAGATAATACTTTTAAATCGCAAAAGCTTACCTCAATTAATGCAAACACATCGCCAGACTGCTCCCCACTTGTTCAACTTCGACGCGATTCTTTCACAAATACGAAGAAGGCACATGATGATGGGCAGTTATGATTCCAATTTTCGCACGAATTTACCCACAAGCGGACACAATCGCGATGGAATTAATAATTGGAGTTTTGTTAACTATTACAAAACGAGCGATCAACTACGACGCGTACTTTCGGAGGGCGACTGGATTCCAGAAAAATCGACAATCGTCTTTTGTTTTTCGGCCGGCAACCTTAAAAATTTGTAACCGTCGCGGTTGGTGTTTCATTATTACAATTTTGATTTTCTTCTTTAGTACGTCGATTATCATTAAAAATTAGTTTAAAATTGCATAGCATAACTTACATGAGGAAGGCGCCTCATTTATATCAGCAAAGCAAACTGTTTTACCGACTGAATGCTGAAGCATCGAGCGTCTTTTTCTCAGCGATGAGTTAATTGATGCCATTGAATTTTTTCCAAAAATAATTCTTATTTGAAGCGAAAGCCATCACATCCTTTGGTGTTTGCTGAGTTAAAGCCATTAAAGAAATGTAATTTATTAAGAAAGTGAGCTACTCATGGAATTGATTAATTTGGCGTTGAGAACAGAAGCACAAATTATGTCAACGGGATTTTCTTTTGCAGTAAAAGCTATTGTTAATTATTGAATATTTAACCTATTTTACATAAAGAGATTTTGAATAGGTTTCATAAAGGTTTATAATTATCAAGGCAATGTAATCGACAAATGTCCTAATTTCGAAATTTTAATTTATTCATCGCTGAGAATAAAAACAGAGCGGTCGGAAGCATTACTTTATTATTATTTATTAAAAAATTGATTTCAATTACAATGTGATTTTATCTTGGAAATACTTATTTTATAACAACAATTAGGAGGTGCTCTTCATCACAAGAACATGTGAATAGAATTGATTAATTCACCGCAGAGATGAAAACACGAATTCTGTCACTCCACCACAGAACAGAACCCTAAATATAGGGTTCTATTCTGTGACTCCACTTTCATTCTAAGAAAGTAAGAATTACTATTTATCATCATATATTGAATTATTTCATATTGATTAATTTCAATTAGGATTCGCAACGGATTTTCAATCATTAAATAATGCAATAAATAACTGGTTTAATTTAGGGACATCGATGAGTTCATCGTTGAGATTAAAAACATGTGGATTCATTTTTTTCCAAGCGCCACGTTTTTTAGAATTATTTGTTCATTACTTTTTCAACATCTTCTAAGACGACTATTTCTAGTGTTTCCTCTACTTTTGATGGCGTACTGGAAAGTAGAAGGGGGATGATGGGTAAGCCATGTTTTACCCATCCCCCTTCTTCTTTTTAGTACGCCGGCAAGATTGGAAGCGTTACTTCAATGAGGAAATCATGTGTGAATCCCACACATGCGGAATCAGCTGAGGGCAATTTGGTCCACTGCAAACGTGTCTTACATCAAATTTGCGAAAAAGTTTTGTCCGAAGGTGTACCATCAGAGCCCTTGATATTTTTAATAAACGTCCAATACATATACTTTACGTTTAATGAAGATCTACTTACATGTCAATAATTATAGAGTTAGGTTTAATGCAAAAAATAAATAATTTTAATGGAACTTGCTGCTACTGCATTTCCATTTGTTTTAATCATCCATTAACCAAAGTGAACTTTAATAAGAAATCAATCAAACCTCCTGCTTTCAGGAAACATTAATGAAAATGCCGTCGTTCTTTAATGAACCCCTCAGGTATGCCAAAGAAAACGATATGAAATACGTGATGCCTTGGCATCGCCTGGCCCATTTTTTAGGCATCGTCCCTTTCGCTGATTGGGGTTCTTACAAGTTTACCGTTTTATCAAGAATCAAACTGTATTTGATGCTTGTTGTAAGCGTCGCCTTCTATTTTTTGCTAATATACGTGAAAATCACCGAAAAGTTTTACGCAGATAAGAAACCGGCGATTACCGTCATGGCGACGTTATCATCGAGTTTCCTCCTTTTTTCTGTCGTCATCTGCTTCGTCGAGTTGGGCTTTCTAAAGCGGAAACACTTGCATACCTTTTTAGTCAAACTGGAGCAAGTCGACATGAAACTGAAGAAGACGCAATTCCAAGTCGAAACGCGCTTTCATTTTTACGTTAAGGCAGCCTTGCTTCACATCTTCGTTTTCGCTGCTTCCGCCTTGGTTATATTTCACATGGGGTTTAATAACGACAAATACTTGGTTTTAGCGTATGCTCCAAAGGAGGTTGAAATCTATTACGTCAGTGTTTTGATGGTGTTGATCTATAACTACAGCGTTTGTATTGGAATTCGGTTTAGAAAGGTGAATTGGGAGCTGAAGGAAGTGTCTCGTAGGGGGGTTTACATAGATATGAGAAGACTGACGAAAGTGTACTTTGTTTTGCTTGATGTCTTGCGTTTGTTTAATTTGGTTTTTGGTTGGCAATTGCTGGCTTTGGAGATGAGGTTGGTGGTGGATACACTTTTCTTGATAAGCATTGGGGTGATTATGGTTACGTTCCAGACGATGCATTGGGCTTTTATACCTGTGACCATATTCGTTTTGAAGACATCCTTGAGTTGGGTAAGCATCAATAATGCCCTTCACTTTAGAATCCTGCCCAATGTTTCACTTTCATTACAGATTTTGATTGTACTTTTGGCAACGTCTTGCAATAAGGTGACCAGAGAAGTCCGAAAAACTATAATCATCAGTTATGAACTGATGCAAGACCTGCGATCGATGGAATGGACCCCCCAAAGAAGACTCTTGCATGAGGAACTGTTTCTCTTAACCCAAAAGATTTTTTCTGTTTCACCACATATAAGTGCAGCTGGTTTTTTTCCGGTGGACTACGATATGTTATTTATGTGCATGAGCTGTGTTATTTCATACCTAATTGTGCTGATACAGTTTAATAAGTAGAAGTTGCTTATTTTTACCTGAATTTGACAAAAAATAGGTAGCAGTTTTTTTTCTATCATTTATAAATTGTTACCTGTCATTTGAAAACTACTAACTATTTATAGCATCAACTATAATTAAAGTACGATTCCAATAGGTGCGATGCAGCTGATTTGAGAATAACTATGCAGCAGTGCAATGTCATATAGTATTTTCTAAAGTGTCTTGATGTGTTGGTACAGTCAGGTAATAAAGTGACTTTTTCCCCATAAAGTGTGATAGTATTGCTAACCATTATGTCGAGCAGGCGGCCAAACGATTGGAAAGGAGGCATGCACTGCGCCGCCGGCCCGCTGTTTTCGTTCCAATATCCGCTTATTCGAAGTACAAGTAGTGTTCCAAACTAAATTTACATTTTATGAAGGAGACGTCTTTTTATTACCTGAGTGTACAACTACTAGCAAAAAAAAAGTCGATCCTCAATGTCTTCTTATAAATAGTAACCAATGAAAAACAAAAGACGATCGATTTTCAAGGATAAGATGGTAACAAACAAACTAAAAAAGACTCTTTAATTAGAAGAATAGAAAAGAATGGAGACCAAAAGTCGGTCGAATTTGATAACAAACGCATGAAAATCTATTTCGTAATAAGTGATCGTTAAGACAGAAAACAAAAAAAAAAAAAAAAAAATTAAGAACCATCGGTAACAAAAGTAGGTCAATTTTTGGGACAATGTTTTTTATACCTAATCTATTTTTATATCTGATCTAAAAAGTAGTAGGCGATTGAAAAACAAAAGACGATCGACTTTTAAGAATGAGGTAGTTAAAAACGGAAGGAGAAAGCAAAAAAAAAAAAAAACAAGAAATAAAAACCAACGGTAACAAAAGATAGAAGAAGACAAAAAAAACAAGAAATAAAAAACCAACCGTAACAAAATTTTTGCGATGATTTTTTTTTTATAATCTGAAAAATAGTAGGCGATTAAAAACAAAAGACGATCAAATAAAAAAGAAACGAAAGGTGACAAAAGTGGATCAATTCTTGCGACAATATTTTGTTTATAGCCTGGAAATAGTAGGGGATAAAAAACAAAAGACGATCGATTTTCAAGGGTAAAGTAATACCTAACAAATTGATTTCTTTGTTAATCAGAAGAATAGAAACGAATGAAAACAAAAGAAGGTAGAATAAAACAAAAGAAAAGAAACGAACGGTAACAAAAGTAGGTCGATTTGCACGACAACATTTTTTCCTCATCGTGTTAAAAATAGTAGGCGATGAAAAACAAAAGATGATCGACTTTCAAGCGCAAAGTAGTATGTACCAACAAAATCGACTTTTTCCTGTTAATCAAAAGAATAGAAACGAAAATGGAAGACAAAAGATGGTCGAATAAAAAAATACGAACGAACGGTAATAAAAGTAGGTCGATTTGGATATCAAATTTTTTGTCTTCGTTGTCCGAAAAATAGTAGACGATGGGAAACAAAAGACGATCGACGTTCAAGAATGAGGTAGGAAAACGAAAACAAAAAAACGATAGAATTTCACAAAAAATGGTCATTAAAACGGAAGATGAAAACAAAAGAAAAACAAGAAATAAAAAATCAACGGTAACAAAAGACAGAAGGTGAGAACAACAAAAGCAAGAAATAAAAAAACAACCGTAACAAAAGTGGGTCAATTTTTGCGAATTTTTTTTTTATAATCTGGAAAATAGTAGGCGATTAAAAACAAAAGACGACCAACTAAAAAAGAAACGAACGGTAATAAAAGTAGGCTAATTTTTGAGTTTTTTATAATCTGGAAGTTGTGGGCGATGAAAAACAAAAGACGATCGACTTTCAAGAATGAGGTAGGAAAAAAAATGATGGCACGGTAACAAAAGTAGGTCGATTTGCATTTCAAATTTTTTGTTTTCGACATCTGAAAAATAGTGTGCGATGAAAAACAAAAGATGATCGATCGTCTTTCAAAGTAGGAAAACGAAAAACGAAAAGTGATCAACGATAACAAAAGAAGGTTAATTTTTGCGACAATTTTTTTTATAATCTGGAAAATAGTAAACGATATATATGTAAAACGCGTTCATTCAAATAAATAAATCTATTGACTGTATATAACTAAAAGTTTTTCTCAGTGTGCAAAAGTACACAATTGTCTTATGTCCAGTTTCACAAAAAGTAGTTAATCAGGCGTTAAAGTTAATTCTCCGATTAAGGATTGTTATTGGACGAAATTTAACACGAGATTTAAAACAACCAATTGTATTGTTTTGGTCGACCAATCGTAGATCTTAATCGGAGAATTAATTTTAATCATGATTATGATTAACTAGTTTTGTGAAGCTGGACATTATACTAAACGCGAATAGATTTAATATTTGCTTAAAAATGCAGTGCAATTATGACATAATTGGATTATAATTTGACGTCTTAATTACGACATATTCGAAGTCAATTTGGCGTCAGTTGACTACATCATTTTGACGACAGTTGACTACATCACTTTGACGTCAGTAGATGACGTCATTCGGTTGTGACAAATGGCAGTCAGTTTAGGATCATTTTGATATCATAAAGACCGTTAAAATGACGTCAGATTCGACAGTCACTGACTGAAAAGAGACGTGTTTATGACGACACCGTGCTACTTGGGAATTAACAACAAACTGTCGTCGATAAAATCGTATAAATATTCTTTTTATTAATCAGAAGAGTAGAAATTAAACAACAAACAAAAAACGATCGAATTTCACAAAAAATGGTCGAAAAAAACAGAAGAAAAAAACCAAAAAAAAAACAAGAAATAGAAAACGAACGATAACAAAAGTAGGTCAATTTTTGTGACAATTTCTTTTTATAATCTGGAAAATAGTAGGCAATGAAAAAACAAAAGACGATCGACTTTCAAGCGCATAATAGTAACAAATTGTTGCTAACAAAATCGATTTCTTTTTGTTAATCAGAAGAATATGAATAAACGACGGTAAAGTGAGTAATAATCAAATGAACAGTAACAAAAGTAGGTCGATTTGAATGTCATTTTTTTCTTTTCATCATCTGAAAAATAATCAGCAATGAGAAATTAAAAAAAAACAATCGACTTTCAAAAATAAGGTAGGAAATCAAAAATAAAAGTAGTCGAATTTCACAAAAAAATTATGATTAAAGCCACGGAGTAAGAGAAGAAGGAGTGTGTACTGCAAACCTAACAAGCAAAAATTTTGGTTATGTATAACCTTCCGATATTAATGGCGGGTCCGCTAGGTGCGCCCTATTTTAAAATTACCAATGAGAAATTTTCACTAGATTTAAAATTGTACAAAAATGACTAATTTTTGGATATATTCTTATCTGAACTTTTCTCTCTAGTTTGATGAATAAAACCTGTTTGAGAAAGTTAAATTTTAACTTTGCAAATTATTATTGCGTATTATAAATTTCAATTGCAAAGTAGGCAAAAATTGACATTGAAAAGATTTTAACGTGTTAATAATTGAGAAAATTTTCAAGAACTTTTGATTTATTTAAATCTGACAAAAAATAGATTTGATAAAATTAAATGTTAATCCACAAATTATATTAAATACAATATATTGGAATAAGGACCTGTGGATTAATATTTTCCGAGCGCCTTGTTTACTAGAACTATTTCTTCATTACTTTTTTAATATCTTCTGAGTCGACTATTTCTAATGCTTCTTCTATTTCTGCTGGCGTTCTGGAAAGTAGAAGAGGGATAGGTAAACCATAACACCATTGCAAGTTTCGTTGAAAATCGAGTTTTTCCACGCCATACAATTACTTTACCAGACTATTTCACATTGGGTCTCTCTTTCTAAACCTTTTGGATGTTTTAAAACTTCTGAACCGTTGTAGCCCCATTTACCTTTATGAGCGTATACCTCCAACCATTTCCGGAAAAACTTATGTCCAAGTCCGGAGGAATTAAAACGCAAAATCGCTGAGTCCACTTCCGATTTTGCTTGAGCCCCAACGAAACTCGCCGTTAGATGTTTAAGAGACTTTAACACCATCACGTCCAAATCCAAGTAAAATCTTCCAAATTTCCACAGCGTTAGGGACTTATATATCATTGAGGCAAGTTCACACCGTGTTATGGTTAACCTATCCCCTTTCTTCTTTCCAGTACGCCAAAAGGATAGGAAGCGTTACTTCGAGGAGGAAATCATGTGTGAATCCCACGATGGTTTTGTTGCTCACATGTGGAATCAGCTGAGCGCAATTCGGTCCACTGCAAACGTGTCTTACATCAAATTTGCGCAAAACTTTTGCCCGAAGCTGTACCATCAGAGCCTTTGATATTTTCAATAAACGTCCAATACATATACTTTAGGTTTAATGAAGACCTACTTACATGTCAATAATTATAGAGTTAAGTTTAATGCAAAAAATAAATAATTTTAATGGAACTTGCTGCTACTGCACTTCCATTTGTTTTAATCATCCATTAACTAAAGTGAACTTTAATAAGAAATCAATCAAACCTCCTGCTTTCAGGAAACATTAATGAAAATGCCGTCGTTCTTTAATGAACCCCTCAGGTATGCCAAAGAAAACGATATGAAATACGTGATGCCTTGGCATCGCCTGGCCCATTTTTTAGGCATCGTCCCTTTCGTTGATTGGGGCTCTTGCAAGTTTACCGTTTTGTCAAGAATTAAACTGTATTTGATGCTTCTTGTAAGCGTCGCCTTCTATTTTTTGTTAATATACATGAAAATCACCGAAAAGTTTTACGCAGATAAGAAACCGGCGATTGCAGTCATAGGGACGTTATATTCGAGTTTCCTTCTTTTCTCTGTCGTCGTCTGCTTCGTCGAGTTGGGGTTTCTAAAGCGGAAACACTTGCATACCTTTTTGGTCAAACTGGAGCAAGTTGACATGAAACTGAAGAAGACGCAATTCCAAGTCGAAACGCGCTTTCATTTCTACCTTAAGGCAGCCTTGCTTCACATCTTCGTTTTCGCTGCTTCCGCCTTGGTTATATTTCGCTTGGGGTCTAGATACGACAAATACTTTGTTTTAGTGTATGGTTCAAAGGAGGTTGAAATATATTACGTCAGTGTTTTGATGATGTTGATCTATAACTACAGCGTTTGTATTGGAATTCGGTTTAGAAAGGTGAATTGGAAGCTGAAGGAAATGTCTCGTAGGGGGGTTTACATAGATATGAGAAGACTGACGAAAGTTTACTTTGTTTTGCTTGATGTCTTGCGTTTGTTTAATTTGGTTTTTGGTTGGCAATTGCTGGCTTTGGCGATGAGGTTGGTGGTGGATACTCTTTTCTTGATAAGCATTGGGGTGATTATGGTTACGTTCCAGACGATGCATTGGGCTTTTATACCTGTGACCATATTCATTTTGAAGACATCCTTGAGTTGGGTAAGCATCAATAATGCCCTTCACTTTAGAATCCTGCCCAATGTTTCACTTTAATTACAGATTTTGATTGTACTTTTGGCAACGTCTTGCAATAAAGTGACCAGAGAAGTCCGAAAAACTATAATCATCAGTTATGAATTGATGCAAGACCTGCGATCGATTGAACGGACCCCCCAAAGAGTACTCTTACATGACGAACTGTTTCTCTTAACCCAAAAGATTTTTTCTGCTTCACCACATATAAGTGCAGCTGGTTTCTTTCCGGTGGATTACAATATGTTATTTACGTGCATCAGCTGTGTTATTTCATACCTAATTGTGTTGATACAGTTTAATAAGTAGAAGTTGCTTGTTTTTACTTGAATTTGACAAAAACAGGTAGCAGTTTTCTTTCTGTTATTTATAAACTGTTACCTGCCATTTGAAAACTGTTAACTGTTTATAGTAGCTGATTTGAGAATAACTATAATTATAAAATATAATATCGAATTTGATTAATGGATGGTAACCGCTTATTCGATGTACAATAAGTGTTCTAAACTAAATTTACGTTCTATGAGGAAGACGTCTCTTTATTACCTGAGTGTACAACCACTGGCAAAAAAAACGATCCTTAATAACTTCTTGTAAATAGTAACCAATGAAAAAAAGACGATCGATTTTCAAGGATAAGGTGATAACAAACGAAATTAAACTCTTTAATTAGAAACTTCAATTAGAAACGAATGGAAAACAAAATACGGTCGAATTTGATGACAAACAAATGAAAATCTATTTCGTAGTGAGTGATCGTTAAGACAGAAAACGAAAAAAAAAAAAGAAATGAACCACCGGTAACAAAAGTAGGTCAATTTTTACGACAATGTTTTTTTTTTATACTCAATCTAAAAAATAGTGGGCGATGAAAAACAAAAGACGATTGACCTTCAAGCGTAAAGTAGTATGTACCAACGAATTTTTTTTCTGTTAATCAAAAGATTAAAAACGAAAATGGAAAACAAAAGATGGTCAAATAAAAAAAAAATACGGACGAACGGTAACGAAATCAGGTCGATTCGCACATCAAATTTTTTGCCTTCGTCGTCCGAAAAGTAGTAGGCGATGAGAAGCAAAAGACGATCGATTTTCAAGAATGAGATAGGAAAACAAAAACAAAAACCAATAGAATTTTACAAAAAATGACGAAAACAAAAAAAAATAAGAACTAAAAATCAACGGTAACAAAAGACAGAAGATGAGAACAAAAAAGAAAACAAGAAATAAAAAACCAACTGTAACAAAAGTGGATCAATTTTTGCGATAATTTTTTTATAATCTGGAAAATAGTAGGCGATTAAAAACAAAAGACGATCAAATAAAAAGGAAACGAACGGTAACAAAAGTAGACCAATTTTTAAGAATTTTTTTTTTATAATCTGGAAATAGTAGGGGATAAAAAAACAAAAGACGATCGACTTTCAAGCAAACTGTTGTTAACAAAATTGATTTTTTTTGTTAATCAAAAGAATGGAAAATAAAAGAAGGTCGAGTAAAACAAAAAAAAAAAAACAAACGAACGGTAGCAAAAGCAGGTCGATTTGCACGACAAAATTTTTTCTTCATCGCGTGAAAAACAGTAGGTGATGAAAAACAAAAGACGATCGACTTTCGAGCGTAAAGTATTACCAACAGATTGTTGCTAATAAAATCAATTTTTTTCTGCTGATCAGAGGAATAGAAATGAATGGAATACAAAAGACGGCCGAATAAAGAAAATGATCGCACGGTAACAAAAGAAGGTTGATTTGCACTTTTTGCAATTTTTTTTTCGTCATCTGAAAAATAGTGTGCGATGGAAAACAAAAAACCATCGCCTTTCAAGAAGAAGAAGGTAGGAAAACAAACAAAAAACGATGAATATTCACAAAAAGTGATCAACGGTAACAAAAGAAGGTCAATTTTTGCGACAATTTTTTTTTATAATCTGAAAAATAGTAAATAATAAAAAACAAAAAAGAAACGATCAAATTTAAAAAAAACGAACGGTAACAAAAGTAAGTAGATGTGCACGACAAATTTTGTTTTGATCATTTGAAAAATATTGGGCCATGAAAAACAAAAGACGATCAACTTTCAAAAATGAGGTAGTAATTAACAACAAACTGTCGTCGTTAAAATCGAAAAATGTTCTTTTTGTTAATCAGAAGAGTGGAAATTAAACAACAAACAAAAAAATGATCGAATTTCACAAAAAATGATCGAAAAAACGGAAGATAAAAACAAAAAAAAACCAAGAAATGGAAAACCAGCGGTAACAAAAGTAGGTCAATTTTTGTGACAATTTTTTTTTATAATCTGGAAAATAGTAGGCAATGAAAAAACAAAAGACGATCGACTTTCAAGCGCATAATAGTAACAAATTGTTGCTAATAAAATCGATTTCTTTTTGTTAATCAGAAGAATATAAATAAACGAGTAGAGTAAGTAATAATTAAACGAACAGTAACAAAAGTTTTTTTTTTGTTTTCATCATCTGAAAACTAATAGGCAATGAGAAATAAAAAAATAAACAATCGACTTTCGAAAATAAGGTAGGAAAACAAAAATAAAAGCAGTTGAATTACACAAAAAAATTATGGTTAAAGCTACGGAGTAAGAGAAGAAGGAGTGTGTACAGTAAAGCTAACAAACAAAAATTCTGGTTCCGTATACCTTCCGATATTAATGGCGGGTCCGCTAGGTGCGCCCTATATTAAAATTACCAATGAGAAATTTTCACTAGATTTAAAATTGTACAAAAATGACTAATTTTTGGATATATTCCTATCTGAACTTTTCTCTCTAGTTTGATAAATAAAACCTGTTTGAGAAAGTTAAATTTTAACTTTGCAAATTATTATTGCGTATTATAAATTTCAATTGCAAAGTAGGCAAAAAGTGACACTGAAAAGATTTTAACGTGTTAATAATTGACAGAATTTTTAAAAACTTTTGATTTATTTAAATCTGGCAAAAAATAGATTTGATAAAATTAAATGTTAATCCAAAAATTATATTAAATACAATATATTGGAATAAGGACCTGTGGATTAATATTTTCCGAGCGCCTTGTTTACTAGAACTATTTCTTCATTACTTTTTTAATATCTTCTGAGTCGACTATTTCTAATGCTTCTTCTATTTCTGCTGGCGTTCTGGAAAGTAGAAGAGGGATAGGTAAACCATAACACCATCGCAAGTTTCGTTGAAAATCGAGTTTTTCCACGCCATACAATTACTTTACCAGACTATTTCACATTGGGTCTCTCTTTCTAAACCTTTTGGATGTTTTAAAACTTCTGAACCGTTGTAGCCCCATTTACCTTTATGAGCGTATACCTCCAACCATTTCCGGAAAAACTTATGTCCAAGTCCGGAGGAATTAAAACGCAAAATCGCTGAGTCCACTTCCGATTTTGCTTGAGCCCCAACGAAACTCGCCGTTAGATGTTTAAGAGACTTTAACACCATCACGTCCAAATCTAAGTAAAATCTTCCAAATTTCCACAGCGTTAGGGACTTATATATCATTGAGGCAAGTTCACACCGTGTTATGGTTAACCTATCCCCTTTCTTCTTTCCAGTACGCCAAAAGGATAGGAAGCGTTACTTCGAGGAGGAAATCATGTGTGAATCCCACGATGGTTTTGTTGCTCACATGTGGAATCAGCTGAGCGCAATTCGGTCCACTGCAAACGTGTCTTACATCAAATTTGCGCAAAACTTTTGCCCGAAGCTGTACCATCAGAGCCTTTGATATTTTCAATAAACGTCCAATACATATACTTTAGGTTTAATGAAGACCTACTTACATGTCAATAATTATAGAGTTAGGTTTAATGCAAAAAAAAAATAATTTTAATGGAACTTGCTACTGCACTTCCATTTGTTTTAATCATCCATTAACCAAAGTGAACTTTAATAAGAAATCAATCAAACCTCCTGCTTTCTGGAAACATTAATGAAAATGCCGTCGTTCTTTAATGAACCTCTCAGGTATGCCAAAGAAAACGATATGAAATACGTGATGCCTTGGCATCGCCTGGCCCATTTTTTAGGCATCATCCCTTTCGTTGATTGGGGCTCTTGCAAGTTTACCGTTTTGTCAAGAATTAAACTGTATTTGATGCTTCTTGTAAGCGTCGCCTTCTATTTTTTGTTAATATACATGAAAATCACCGAAAAGTTTTACGCAGATAAGAAACCGGCGATTGCAGTCATAGGGACGTTATATTCTAGTTTCCTTCTTTTCTCTGTCGTCGTCTGCTTCGTCGAGTTGGGGTTTCTAAAGCGGAAACACTTGCATACCTTTTTGGTCAAACTGGAGCAAGTTGACATGAAACTGAAGAAGACGCAATTCCAAGCCGAAACGCGTTTTCATTTCTACCTTAAGGCAGCCTTGCTTCACATCTTCGTTTTCGCTGCTTCCGCCTTGGTTATATTTCGCTTGGGGTCTAGATACGACAAATACTTTGTTTTAGTGTATGGTTCAAAGGAGGTTGAAATATATTACGTCAGTGTTTTGATGATGTTGATCTATAACTACAGCGTTTGTATTGGAATTCGGTTTAGAAAGGTGAATTGGGAGCTGAAGAAAGCGTCTCGCAAGGGGGTTTACATGGATATGAGAAGACTGACGAAAGTTTACTTTGTTTTGCTTGATGTCTTGCGTTTGTTTAATTTGGTTTTTGGTTGGCAATTGCTGGCTTTAGCGATGAGGGTGGTGGTGGATACACTTTTCTTGATAAGCACTGGGGTGATTAAGGTTACGTTCCAGACGGTACATTGGGCTTCTATACCTGTGACCATATTCATTTTGAAGACGTCCTTGAGTTGGGTAAGCATCAATAATGCCTTTCACTTTAGAATCCTGCCCAAAGTTTCACTTTCATTACAGATTTTGATTGTACTCTTGGCAACGTCTTGCAATAAGGTGACGAGAGAAGTCCGAAAAACTATAATCATCAGTTACGAACTGATGCAAGACCTGCGATCGATGGAACGGACCCCCCAAAGAGTACTCCTACATGAGGAACTGTTTCTCTTATCCCAAAAGATTTTTTCTGCTTCACCACATATAAGTGCAGCTGGTTTCTTTCCGGTGGATTACAATATGTTATTTATGTGCATGAGCTGTGTTATTTCATACCTAATTGTGTTGATACAGTTTAATAAGTAGAAGTTGCTTTTTTTTACTTGAATTTGACAAAAAACAGGTAGCAGTTTTCTTTCTGTTATTTATAAACTGTTATCTGCCATTTGAAAACTGCTAACTGTTTATAGTAGCTGATTTCAATATAAAAGCTGGTGTGCTTTAAGGTCTGGTGTTGAATCCACTTCGGTTTTCCATATTTCACAATATATTATGTTCGTTCCTACCGATTTTTTTTAAGAGAAACGTTCAGATAGTTTATCTCCTTGAGCAATTAAAGGAAACTGCACAGTCTTGTCGTCTTCAGTTCCAAATCTACGTAAATTTTAATTTTAATTGGGAAACTCAATTATAAATATTAATGTAAAAGAAAACAACGCATTGAGTAGCATCAAATCAAATGTAGCATTTCTCTCTTTAATTACCAAAAAAAGAAACGTTTTGCAAAAACAAATAAGATATCAAGGATTCACAGATTCAAGCGAAAGCCGTTTTCTAATCATAACAAATTTGTATTTAAATTTTTTACAATATAACACCAGCTCTCTGGAAGATTTCATCCCACAATACAACAGTATAAACATTGCAATAAATAAAGATAAACGAATTACAGACGTCTATAATGTATCCAAATCGATCTGGGACAGGCAACTCTTCATGGTTTCAGCCATGGAGGGCGCACGTGTTAACGGATACGTCTGCAAATGCATTAGTTTTTTTACATTTAAAAATAAACATCCAGCAACAATCCTCTTTCATTTTGATATACAGGGTGATTGCTGAGTAAACGACATAGTGAGAATTGAACCATTTTTATCACGTACTTCAAATGTTATGGCTTCTTCAGCAATCACCTGGTGACACATTTAATAATAAACAACCAGCAACAACTCTGATTCATTTTGAGTTACAGGGTGATCGATGAGTAAACGACATAGTTATATTTGGGCGACTTTTGTCATGTACTTCAAATGTTATGGTCTATTCACCAATCACCTGGTTACAAATCTAATAGTAATGAACCAGCAACTCTTATTCATTTTGATAAACAGGGTGATTGGTGAGTCAACGACATAGCGTTTTTCACGTACTTCAAATGTTATGGTTTCTTCAGCAATCACCTTGTGGCATATCTAATAATAAACAACCAGCAACAACTCTAATTCATTCTGATATAATAGAGGGTGATTGGTGAGTAAACGACATGGTCACGCACTTCTAATGTTATGGTTTCTTCACCAATCGCCACGTGGTCTTCAAATTAATTTTAAAATCATCGCTCACCGAATAGAATGTATGCTTGGAATCATCGCTCAAATACGAAAGGGCATCCTCCTCTCTTTTTGGTGGATTCAGACTTTCACTCTCTATTTGCAATACGACGCCTGAAAACCTAAAAAAAATCAATTAATTTCGTTGCTGCATTTACAGGGTGTATTACAACGTTCGGCAAATATCACAGCATGTGATTCTATGTTAAAAACTTAGTGTTTAATTTACATTTTATTTAAGTTGCTTGTGAGTAAACTTAGAGAATCACGTGGTTGTGAATATTTACCGGTACGCCCTGTATATAGTTTGCAATTACTCATTTGAAACGTTCGTTGAATCAAGCAGGTCGTTCTCTGAATCCGATCGGTATTGAGTGCTGAAGTAATGCTGGTTTGGAGATCCGCGGACCTTCAGGATCGACACGCTTCCGGCGGAAGCGGAAAAGCGCCTGAAGAAGTCCCGTCCAGGGTTGAACTTGCCCGGAAGGGTGCCGAGGCTTTCACACTTTTGCAATCCCCTTTCGCGCATGACGTAGATCTGTTTGAGCGGATCGCTTCCGGTTTTCCAGCTGGAAATTCAGCCAGGATTTTTCAGCTCGATTCAAAACAATTGATCTAAGACGACTTACCACGCGCAGCATGCCAAGAAAAAAATTACCACGAATAAGACGCTTACTGATATTAATACCACAGCACCTAAAACGAAAATCACTTTGTAGTTTTAAAGAATTTAATTAAATGTTGTTTTTGGAAACGAATTTAGGGGCTCGCTTCATGGTTTGCACGATTGTGAAGCAGCATAAGTCCATTAATTAATAAATTATTTCCGCAGTAATAAAATTGAGGACCAAAAAAGATACTTACAAGAACCCGTCCACATCACTGTCACTACCATTTTGGTGTACTTGAAATACACCTTTTCAATAATTAAATATTTAATTTTGTTTTATATGCAGTATACACACACGCAGTTAGGTTCGTTGATTTCACTGAAGTCGATATATTTTTGATTTACGTTCGACCAACAAAATCGTCCGTGGAAGAAATCGTAGAAAAACGCCGTTTTCTTTGCGACACGCATCTAAAGTTGTATTCCTTTAGTAATTACTCCGCAACATTTATTTTGCAAAGAAAGTGTTAACAACTCAAAGTTTAGAAACTGTAGCTCTGAACATATTCATTTTTATCACTTGGAATAATTTGTTCGATTTTGAATTAAATTCTTAATTAATTATAAATTTTGCCAAAAAATTTTTCTTTTTTTTAATTGCTGTACTTATTGACCGAGCTCTTTGGCCCACTAAGTATTTCAAATAAAGTTTATTCCCATAGTAATAATTATAAAGACAATTGTTACGATGGGAATAAACTAAAGATTAAAGTTAAACTGTAATTAAAATACCGGAGCTAAGTAATCTTGTTAGAAGGTGGGTCTAAATCCAAACAGTACAAACATCCATGGCTCTGATGGGGTTCGAACTCATACCACCGAGCATCACGACTTTATATGCTAACAATTAATTAACAATTATGCTTAGGTGAAACCCGTCTGGCCAACTTCTAGTTACAGACCTGAGAATCAATTAATATTGCAGAAAAAAATAAGTTTAATGAAAGGACATTTAAATTACATTAGCTTAGTTGATTTCCTACGATTAATTAAAATGCTTCTCCTACAGGTTTAATGATGAGCTCGGTAACCTAAAATCAGTTAAAGTTTTTAATGATATTACGGGATATATTTTTTGGTTGGATCAAACCTGAACATGTGGTGGAGTGTCCAATACATATGCGATTGCATCTGCAATGTCTTGACTTTCTAAAGCCGCGAAATTCTTCATCATCTCTTCGTAATTTTCAGCAGATACTCTACCGCTGGCGATTGATATTTCAGTCTTAACAATACCAGGACTTAAGCTCTAAAAAATATGAGTACAGAATGAAGTGAAGGGCAAACTTGAGGAGGAAAACATACGGTAACTTTAATTTTGCTTCCTAACCGAATCAGTTCCAGTCTGAACGTTTCTGTCAGGGCTGTAACTGCAAATTTGGAGGCAGGGTACACATTCACACCAGGGAAGTTAAGAACTTTGTGTCCGGCAACGCTGTTTATGTTAATTATATGTCCGTCGATGTTATTCTCCCTCATGATTCTTATAGCTTCGCGAGATGCTATGGTAAGACCCAACACGTTCGTATCTAAAATTTGCTTCCATTTTTCCGTATCACCGTCTATCAACTCTGTATTTCTTGAAACGCCGGCGTTGTTGATCAACACGTGGACCGGACCAACGTTCTTCGTGGTCCACTCAAATGCTTTGATTATGTCATCTTCGATAGTGATGTCGGTTTTGAAGACGTACAGTTTTCCCTCTTTTCCTTCCAGTTCCTTGGCCAGTTCTTCAAGGCGGTCTTTTCTTCTGGCCAGGCCCACAACCTGCGATGTTCTACGTTAGATTACTTAAAAAAAAGTGGCGGTTTTTACCTTCAATCCAAGTTCGACTAGGGTTTTGGCAGTGGCTGCTCCGATGCCTGAACTTGCTCCGGTTATCACGGCTACTTTTCCCTTAAACCGCGACATTTTATCTGAGGATAGTAAACGTGAATTATTCATGATGAAGTTGGTAGCCTATTATAGTCTAGAGCTAGCAACGTTGAAACCTACAGAATTTTTGAAGGGAAAATTCGAATTCCTCCGTGCTACAAAATCAGTCTCGGTCTGGCTGACGAATTCGCTTGCGTGTCTAAGGGGCAAGCGGCGAGACTTCCCTCGAAATAGGTTAAATACAATACAAAGGCCTTTCTTTTTTAATTCAATATCTATGGGAAGTTAAATCAAATTGTTATTTGGTTTTAGTAGTTTGCAGTGGGTAGCTAGTGGGCTGCGACTACACAGATCTTGCAATAACTTTTTTGAGGATAGGAAGATAACTACTTTCTTGAAAGATGCATTCAGTAAGAGTGTAAGAAGTTTCAATTGAGAATCGTCTCTGAACGGTAACAAAAAAACGACTTGGATTGTTGTAGGACATTCAACATCGCCATCTGTTGGAATTGGTCGAAAGTTTCTATTTCGTTCGTTTTTAGGAGGGTGGTTTGTTCGTTTGTTTCGTTCGTTTTCTCACCTTTCCTCCCAGTTTTTTTTTAAATTAATTTATTTTATTAATCTACTGAATCGTTCGGTAAAATCGCTTGTTTTTTTGTTTTTATTATTTAAAAAAATTATATTATTTCGTTTCTTTGCTTTCTCATTGTTGTTTTATTTTTTTTTTGAATTGTTTTCTTGTCAGCATTTTTTCTTTTCAAGTCGTAAAATCTATTGCGTTTTGTTTTTATTATTTTTTTAAGTTTATTATTTTGTATTTTTTTTTTTAAATTCGATATCGTTTCGTTTCTTTCGTCTTCTCGTCAACTTTTCAATTAATTAATTCTTTTAAATTAGTAATCTATTACACTGTGTTGTAAAGACGATTGTCTTTTGTTTTTATTCTCATTTTTTCAATTTTACCTATTTTTTCGTTTTTCGTTTTCTTTGGTTGTCACCACTATTGTTTAATTGTTATAAAATCGATTGCCTTTTGTTTTTATTATTTTATTATTTCGTACATTTTCTTAAATTCTATTCTATTTTTCATTTCTTCTTTTTTAATTTTTAAATTGTGTTATAAAAACGATTCGTTTGTTTTTATTATTTTTTAAACTTCAATATTTATCTCAGATTTCGTTTTCTTTGTTTTGTCGCCGTTCTTTTGAAATCGTTTTCTTTTCTTTAATTCACATATTATTAATCAACTGAATTGTGCTGTAAAATCGATCGTCTTTTGTTTGTTTATTTAATTTGATATATTTTTAACGATTTTTTTTTTTTAATTTAATTCCTGAATCTAGTGACAAATTGAGGAATTTTCTGTCCACGTTGAAAAGAGGCAACTGTCGAGGAGGTACTTCTGTTCTTTACACGTTGGTAACACTGAGTACAAAAAGTTTGTACTTTCTCCGACAACCAGTGTTGCCAACTCTACCGATTTTGAACTCAACCGATCTACCGAAATAAAATAAATCGTCCCGAAATTTATAAAAAAAAACGGACATTAATTGCACAAGCTTGAAACATACATAAAAAAAATTATAAACAAAAGCCCCAAAAAGTAATTTTTTTAAATAAAATTAATGTTTCAAGCATTACAAACAATATTCTATACTTCTTAATTGTCGGTATTTTGTTTTTGTTATTTTTGTTCTATAATTTATAATTACTAACTTTGTTCACATGTTTTTGTTTCTTTTATGAATAAATATTAGAATAATTTTTGATATCTCTTAAGGTTTAGCTACAGAGTAGGAGAATCGAATTCTTATCGAAAATAGGTATACTGTACAGTTTCAATGAAGATGCACCAAACCTCGGTATGACGGTAGATATCGTGAAAAAAAAAACAAAAGTTTTCTATAAATTTTTTTTTTAATCGAATAAATTTGGAGGAAAACGAAGGGAGAGGAGAATCGTATATTTTTAAAACGTGCAATAGATGAGGACGAACAGGATTCTTGACCTGCCTTAACCCTCGTTCAAAGAATCGGTTTATTGCTTTATTGCCCCATAAAATGTCGCGCCTCAGATGATATGACGAAATACATTCAGTCCGTTGTTATTAACGTTGTAGTAAGGAGCGAAGCATAATTTCCGTTAATTTGGTACAGTTTATCTTTTCATTTTTAAGTTTATTAATATATGTAAGTGTGTTTGGGTATGTGTTGGTGTGTTTGCGATGAGCGATTTCGCGTTTCGAGAATACGCAGGTATGCATTTGTTATACGGGGAATGTCGGGGAAACGAGCGAATGCCAGCGCGTCTGTACGCGGAAAGGTTTCCTAATCGTTAACGACTTCGCATATCAGGGTAGCTCAGCGACTATGCGACGCAGGCTCTCTTTTACCTGAACAAGGAGTCAGGGACGCGGTGCGACCACCTCACGTTGCAAACGTAGAAGAAGAGCTTCTCAATATGATTGAGAATGACCCCAACATAAGCACACGGGAGGCTGCTCGACGTACAGGACTTGCAAATGCAACGGTGTGGCGCATATGGAGGGAGCAACGGCTTTATCCGTACCACTATCAACGTGTTCATGCTTGGGAGCCACGAGATTATGTTGTTAGACTTCAATTTTGTAACTGGCTGCAGGAAGCCCACATTAATGATAACATTTTTATGCGTCGAAGTCTTTTCACAGATGAAGCACTTTTTACACTCAAAGGGGCAGTGAATTTTCATAATTGCACCCACATGTAACCAGGAGATACAAATTTCAACGCCGTTTTACAATTAATGTGCGCACAGGAGTAATTGGTAACCATTTAGCGATCACAGCACCATCTGCGACCCATCTCTAGACCACTGTCACGCACCAAGCTCTAATACCCTTCCACGCCACACTCAGCCCCTCTACAAGATGGCTGCCGGGCCTATATAAACTCTACCGAAACAACAAGAAATTGACTCTGTCCCCAGCTAGCTGCAAAGTTGGAAATCCTTGCCAGCCGAAAGGTCGGACCATCCTCTCCAGCTGCAAAGTTGGACATTCCTCGGCAGCCGAAAGGTCGCTAACTCCTCGCCAGCCGAAAGGTCGGAGATTTCTAACCAAAGTCAAACCCCTCACTCCACCAAGCAGACTCCGGTTGCAGCTAGGTGACGCGTACACAAGGCTTTGAGGGAACACGACGTATCCCCTGGACCAGAGAAGTCGGACAACCTCTTCAGAGATGAATAAACACCCACCGAATAAGACAGCCCACCGTCTACGTAATCACCAGATGTTCTGACACATTAATTTCTTTGTATTATTGTTATTGATAATAAAAACATTCTTGTTGTGTTTGTGACAATCAATTGTTTGGCTCCAGAATACGAAGCAACCCCATTTTACCTGATCGTATGAATGGCGATGCACACCTCGCATTTTTGCAAAAGGATTTGCCAACATTGCTGGAAGATGTACCGCTTGCTACTAGAAGGGGCTTGTGGTTCATGGACGATGGGGCGCCATCACATTTTAGTGCTGTCGTTAAAGGATACCTTTTCCTTCACCAGTGGATTGGCCGTGGTGGTCCTGTAGCATGGCCACCGCGCTCTCCTGACATGAATCCTCTTGATTTTCATGTATGGGGCTAAATGAAGGAACTCGTTTATAATCAGCCCGTGGACACTGCTGCACAAGAACTTAGAGGCCGAATTATTGAAGCTGCTGGGCATATCAGGGAACGCAATGTGTGGCATGCGTTGAAACGGCGGGTGGCTTTGTGTATTCAACTAGAAGGAGGCACGTTTGAACGCATGTTGTAAGGTAATTGCCGTTTTCGTAATTCGCCCGCTTTCGAATTTGTTTCTACCTCATGTGACCAAGTTCAGTCTGATAGGCAAATAATTTGACAAACCGGCGGAAGCAATTGCACCAATTTTAGTCAACTGCTCAAGTACTTAGTTGTGATTCGTGTACATCATAAGATGTACACGTTGGATACAGGAATAAATGAAAACCTGTTACAAGCGTCAGGGGAGAGGCGGGTAATAATACGCAGCGGGTAATGGTACGCATCGTACTTTACAAGTAGGCCGTTCTTGAAAATCGTCTCCAATTATTTGGTTTTGTGAAAAATCGACATTGAAAGAAACCTGCGATGTTTAACTCAGTTTGACGCATTAGTTCTTTCAAAAAATTTTGTGATTCTCCCTTCCGGTTTGAAATATTGTATTATATTCCATTTTTTGGTCCATTTAAATGTGCCTTTAATAAGGAATGCGACCTTTTTTTAAAAAACAGGGAAAAATTAAAAAATAACTTTTGTAGATTTGGCTGAAATATTTAACAACGCTTATGTTAAAATTGTGTCTATGGAAAAAGCCATGCCAGGTTTTAAGTCAACAGGCATCTGCCCATTTAATACCGGTAAGTTTACAAAAGAGGATTTTGAAGCTGCTAAGCAATATATGCCCATTGTATGTGAAGATAACTTACAATTATCAAGTTCTCTTGATCCCGGGTCATCGACTTCAAACACTCCAGTCAATCAAAAAACATTAACAAAAAACACCAAAGGAAAGTCCAGTTCAATTACAGAGAAAGTTAGCATTACAGAATTAGCACCATTGCCCTTATATTCTGCTAAAGATAAAATTAAAAAAGGCACCAAACTAAAGTCAGAAGTGCTAACGGATACGGGAATGCAGTTAATTCTAGAAGAAAAACAACGAAAAAGTAAGAAAAGCCTTTATACTCGAGAAAATAAGAACGAAAAGAGAAAGGCCAAAGTAACATCACCCAAAAAACTAAAAAACAAACCAAAAAACAAAAGGAATATCGAATTTGACTCGGAGACTTCGGAAAGTGGAGAAATTGAAGTAAAAGATTTTATTGATGATGATGAATTAGATGACATGGAGGTAAACGATTCAAGTCAAAATGAGAAATGTGTTTTGTGCGGAGAATTCGGGAAAGGTAAAGAAATTTGGTATAGATGTGTTCCCTGTGGGCGTTGGATACACGCCGAATGCAGCGGGCAAAAATCTGCCAGAGACCACGAATGTGACTTTTGTTAGAGAAATTCTTTCACGAAAAAAAAATGTTTTGCAAATTTTTAAATTAACACTTTTTGCTTTTTTTTTGTTTGAGTGGACATTTCTATTTTTAACATGGTAAACCTGAAAATCAATGAAATATGTTTAAGTTTATTAATTTGGAGTGCAATGTTGTCATTTTTCAATAAACGTTAGTTTTATATTTATATTTATTGGGGACACGTTGCGCACCATTACCCGACGCGGTTTTATGTGTTTTATTCAAATACCTTTTATTTTAAGTATAGTTTAACATAGTTATATTAAAGAAAAATCATCAGTGAAGAATTATACTAAAGGTGTGGCCTAGAATATTTAAAGTGTCTGATTTATAAACAATTTCGCTTAGGTGCGCACCATTCCCCGCCTCTCCCCTAATTGTCGTACATTATTAAGACTCGGCAAATTTGATGTAATTGCGGTTTGCATAAATGTCAGTGCGACGAAAATGCACATTCTTTCAAAGTTTTCACCTTTAACACGTCTTGCGGTCAAGGACAGAATTAAATGCCTCTCGCAAATTCTTTCGTTTACGATAGATTTATTGCCTTCTTACAGCCGTGTGCCATTCATAAATAAATTTAAATGGCTCGTTTTGTTTCGCGGACGCAGAGATTTAAATCGCTACAGTATTTATAAAAAAAACGATTCCAATTATCGCAAATTTCAAGTTGCTCCGATTGTAAAATTGTATTAAAATATTTTGTTCCAAAGTTTGGTGCATCATCATTGAAACATCCTGTATACTCGAGTGTGCTACAACTTTACATCAATCTTGCATGGTTATAGCAAGTTCAAAATGGTCTGGCAATATTATTACAATATTATTAATTGCAATAGATATTGAATTAAGAAAGAAAGACCTTCGTTTTAACCTATTTCAGGGGAAGTTTCGTCACCTGCCCCTTAGGCACGCTACAGGGTTCGTCAGCCAGACCCTCACACGTCAGTGACTGAGACTAAGCTATAAGTAAAATTTAAATTAATTTAAGAGTTGAAATATCCAAATCGTATTAGGGATTAAAATTTTTTAAAGTGACTTGCATTAATTAAAACATTTCAAGTTGTGTGCTCATCAAAAAATGTGACACAACAGGATGTGAATGGGTGAAAAAAAGAGAGTCACCTTCATATTCAGGTTTTCTATTTATATTAAAAAAAAAACTGTTTATATGTCGAATGAATAGCGAAATGAAATTACCTCGATTATTATGGATACTGTGAGAAATGGTATTTCACTATTGTATTGACGAAAGCAAATGAAACGCAACGAAAAATAAACAAATAAACAACTTCGCTTACCTCAAACAATCGTGGGTCTGTGTTTCGAGGAGCGTAGTACACCAAAGTTATGGCAGATCAGATAACGTCTGACTATTTATAGATGAAAACCACTCAAGCTAAAAATATTAGATAAAAGTATGCTACTAATCAAACAATGACTTTCAAAACTTAAATCTGCAACTTAGCGATTGCACCATATTTACTTTGAGTACTGCATGTAAGTTGCAAAACAAAATTCCTGTACCTTTCGAGTTTTATAAGAAGCCAAAAGTTAAAAAAAATTGAGGAGAATATTAATGTTCATGTTCATTCGTAATGCTACTTAGGTAAACAGGAAATCAATTGGAAATATTGTAAACAGGCGCAACATAGAACTGACCAGAATTGTTAATATAATTGATGAATAAATGAAGGTCAAGGCATTTATAAACAAAATGCACGTGTGGACTTCATTTGTTCAATTAATGGATTGGATGTTTTGAGTGGATCAATTTCGTTGACCTTCTGGTAATAATAATTAATTTATTGTTATACAAGGTGTCCGAACATTAAGGCCTAACTCACACGTATCACATTGTTGCATTTTTTTGTGGTTATCGTGTGGTTCTTTGTGGTCGATGTGTGGTTCTCTGTCGTCGATATCACTGGCAAAAAAAAACAATAAATAAAGGCAAACAAATGAAAGTCGATTCGAATTTTGTTTTGCAATTGGTTTCGTTGTTGGTTTCTGAAAAATTTCTTTGAAATAATTCTAACGAATTGGAAACGTGAAAAAAGCTCTTGTTTCGCCTTTGGAAAGTTGCGTCAAACGGAAAAGAAAGCCAAAGACGAAGGATAAGACTAAAGAATACAATGAAAACAAAAGACAGACGAGACACGTCTTGTTTTTGAAAACAAAACAAGCGAAAGACGAAAAACCGAACGAGAAAACACAAGAGACCGATCGGTAAAAACGAGCAAACTGTGGAAAGAGAAAACAAAAGAAGACGAAATATTACTGATTAAGGATCAAGAAAGAAAATGTACATTCTTTCAAGTTCTCACCTTTCACCTTTAATTTTAAACAAAAACAAAAGACAATCGATAAATCAGCACAATCGATCGACAAAGAAAGAAATTTGTTTTGAATTTGAATTTTGTTTTGAAATTGACGTCTTTTGTTTCGTAAAAAATTTTCCGAATTGGAAATGTGAAGAAAACTGTTGAGAGTGTTTTTGAAAGGTGGGCGAAACACAAAAGAAAACCAAAGACGGAAAAACTAAAGCAAACAAAACGTCAAAATGAGAGTTTCAGAAACTATAAACGCTTTCCAATTACAAACTCTAAGCACCTAAACTGATCTGATCCTAGCTACACTTTAGAAATCGTAATGGGAATGCTAGCAAGCGTCAGTTGTCAAACTATCCATGTGCGCGCCACATGTATTCCCTTTCCCCACCCTTTTGGTGCTCGAAACGCAAACGATATGACAGGTGCTCGAGGGGAAGAGGGAAATCAAAACTGATTAGTTCAGATGCCTTCACGCTCTTACAATTAGAACGCTTCGGATCATCTCCAGACTAGTCCCGAGTAGCATAAACGCGTAATTGGAAAGCGCCTATCAAATCGAGACACATCGAGAAACGTCAGATTGACAACGTCGACGAGACAAATACGTGCGAAGCGTCACTTGACATTTGTACAACAAAGCAACGATGACGATCGACACAAATAAATAAAATTTAGAGATCGCCCCTTGACAAATTAAAGATCAACTGCATTCAATCATGATTGGACCGCAAATAACATCGCATTCTTAAATTTGGTCGTTAAGATAACCTCCGGAGTAAACACGAAAAGACTGCCCCTCGACGAATGAGATACAGCTCTGATGAGCTTAGACCCAAAAAAGTAGAAGTATTTCACCCCCCCCCCTCCTCTATGAATGCGAGAACACAGAGCGCTTTAGCTTCAGTTGATCCTGTGAACTCAAGTATCGGTGTAAGGCCTGATCTTACAGTGGAAGCAAAATTTGTAAAGTAATGAGTAAGGGGGCTGATTAACGTATTACCTTTTTGAAAAAATTAATTAAACAATTACATCACGTGGGAAGAATTAAAGAACATATACAACAGTGCCACGGTCCAGCAGACGTTCAACAACAGCTTTCGAAACAACTTGGCGAGGCAGACGCAAGAGTGACGAGACGTTTCGGCAAAGCGACATACTTCTAAAACAATCAAACAAACAGACTAGAGGACAAATACAAAACGAAAAGAAGGGACACTTACAAATGTAAACGCAGCAGTTATAGAAAGCATAATTGCAACTCAACGAATCATATTAGCATCCCAGAGGGGAGCTCCAAGGTTTGAGTGGGCGACCAAACACTGGAATTTCGTAGCAAGAATGCAGGAGGCTCATTCCGGGGGCCACTAACAGCCTTACATTACCCAGTGGACAGGAGGAAGCCGGCCAAGAACAAGAGAAGGCTGGTATATTTGGAAGACGGCCGACGATTCCGTCTTCGATGGGACCAAGTGCCGGACTTCTTGATAGACTATCAAGGATTGTGTGACGAACACTTATATGGAAGTGCTAAAACTGAAAAAGACAAAGTGTAGGTAATAATAATTATTACAGGTTAAGTTTATTTTTTTAGTAATACGTAGTGAATTATTTTTAGATAAGTAAGGCTTTAGAGGTTAGATAATTAGAAAATAATGTATTTTAGATGCTTACCCGTTATTTAGAGTTAAGTTTGTTCCATTTTTAGTTTGATTTCCATAAAATGTAGTCATATCTAAGGTAAACGCCAATTGTCAAAACGTGACGTTTGGTTATCAACTCAAATCTAGTATGCAACTAGATCAGAACGCGGATGTTCCGGTAACCATGACAACGGGAAAATAAACAACGAAAAGCGCTATAAAAAGCAAGCGCTCCGCGATTTGGAGCATTCCTTCTTCGACCTCCGCAGGTAAAACTTCTATAAAACAAGCAGAGAAGCAATTTTTATTAAAACAGGTTATTATGTACAACAAGGTATTTTCATTAAGAAAGAGAAGAGAACATTTTATTGGATCCTGAATACCTGTATCCTTTTTCCTTAACCAACGACATGGACGACGCTTCCAGGTAGGGCATACGTGACAACACAAACAAATTTTTCTATTTAAACACCGAACAACGGGAAACGTTTAGGTATTGTCGAAGGACGCCTCTCTCTTGTGAAAGAATTGAGGCACATGCGTGATCGGCGGTACAGAGCATTCACTTTTAACAAAATATACATCTGATAGGGCAAGAGGCCCACTGACCCTTGTGACATGACCGACTTGTGCCAACCGGTGTACATTTTGGGACAACCTTTTCGATAAATTTTTTTTTATTTCTTTTTCTTATACATACGGACGCAAATGCATTTAACACTGACACTCCCTTCCCCTCCCCCTCACAGATATGATATATGAGATCACCTGGTGGCGACGTTTTGCCAATTCATGGTGTTTATATTATATATTATATATATAATATAAAATATATATATTTAAATATAAAATAAAAAATATATTATATAAGATTCAACTGCGAAAGGAAAGAATTCCCAGTATCGTTTGAAGTTGGGAAAACTCTGTTACTAAACAAGAAAAACTCCATGAGGGGAGGGGTCAAGTCATTTTGAGATGGATTTTTAAAATAAAACAGTTGCAAGTCATTATATAACATTTGTTTATTCTAGGCAGGCGTGATATCCCAGATCGCGTGCTGGCGACTTTCTGCCACCTCAGTGACTGTTTGGTGATGCAATGCGCAGATGTTGTTTTCGGCATTCCTTGATTAGGTTAATTTCAACGCTATGATTCTATTCTATTCTAGGTAGGTATTGTTTCCAAGATCGCGTGCTGGCGACGTTCTGCCGATCTATGGTGCTTATATTGGGATTAAGATTCAAGTGCGAAAGGACCTCTAGCATATCAGAGAACGAAAGCACTTTGGAGAAAAATGAAGATGAATACAGTAACTTTAAATTATGATTACACAGCTGATCTCCTGCGATTAATTAAAATGCTTCTCCTACAGGTTTAATGATGAGCTCGGTAACCTAAAATCAGTTAAAGTCATTAATGATCTTGTGAGATATATTGTAGGTTGGAAGAAACCTGAACATGTGGTGGAGTATCCAATATATAAGTGACTGCATCTGCAATATCTTGGCTATCTAGAGACAGGTAAGTCTTCATTACCTCCTCGTAATTTTCAGCAGATACTCTACCGCTGGCGATTGAAATCTCAGTCTTAACAGCACCAGGACTTAAGCTCTAGAAAATATGAGTATAGAATGAAGTGAAAGGCAAACCAGAGGAATACATACGGTAATTTTAATCTTGCTTCCTAAACGAACCAGTTCCAGTCTGAACGTTTCAGTTAAAGCAGTGACTGCAAATTTGGACGCCGGGTATATATTTAATTTTAAACTTGGTATGTTAAGAACTTTGTGTCCGCCGATGCTGTTCATGTTAATTATATGTCCGTCGATGTTATTCTCCCTCATGATTCTTATAGCTTCGCGGGATGCTATGGTAAGACCCAAGACGTTCGTATCTAAAATTTGCTTCCATTTTTCCGTATCACCGTTTATCAAGCTTGTATTTCTTGAAACGCCGGCGTTGTTGATCAACACGTGGACTGGACCAACGTTCTTCGTGGTCCAATCAAAAGCTTTGATTATGTCATCTTCGATAGTGACGTCTGTTTTGAGGATATACAGTTTTCCCTCTTTTCCTTCCAGTTCCTTGGCCAGTTGTTCAAGGCGGTCTTTTCTTCTGGCCAGGCCAACAACCTACGATGCTTTGCTTGGGTTACTAAACAAAAAAATGGAGGTCTTTACCTTCAATCCAAGTTCGACTAGGGTTTTGGCAGTGGCTGCTCCGATGCCTGAACTTGCTCCCGTTACCACGGCTACTTTTCCCTTAAACCGCGACATATATAACGGTGAACGTGAAATATTAATTATTTATGGTAAAGAGGGTAATCTAGAAATAAAATTTAATCGTTAGGTTAAGATAAACAAATACTCGGCAGAACGTCGCCAGCGCGCGACCTTGGATGTCACACCTGTTTAGAGTTAATATAAGCAAAAGTTATACAGTAGCGGCTTGCATCTTCGAAGACGGATTCGCCATCATGGTGCTTAGGTTAAGCTTGGAACTAAGAATGTCGGAAAGAACTCTGCACATCGCATCATCCATCAGTAGCCGAGGTGACTCACTTGACTAAGACGGCGGTAATCGGCACCAGATGTTTGTTTATTTTAAATAGAATGTATTATAAACAAAACATGACGAAAAGCGGTCGATCTAAAAGTAGGGTTTCACTGGCGCGGAGAGAGGTACGTCATTCAACGAAACTGTTTAAATTGTAGAACCATTAAATCAGTCAAACGCTTACTTTGAGGAGTGCACATCAAGTTATAACTTGACCCAACATGCAGGTTTTTTTTTTGTAGTTAATCGAAGTAATTCGATTTTTGAACCATTTTAATGCTAGATGTCATGCATTCACTCAGTTTCCCTACGCGTAATTGGCATTCCACTAATATTATAGAGTGTAATTGAGTCTCTCCCTCTCTCTCTGTATCCAGTACCATGGTTTGTCAAATGAACGGCAAAATTAAATTATCTTGATTATTGAGAATTAGTAGCGATGATGAAAGAAAATGAAACACAAAAAAAAGACTAACGATTCCGCTTACCTGAAACAATCGTGGATTTGCAGTTCAGTGAGTGTAATATGTGCATTTATCTTTTTATAAATTACAACACACTCGAGCTGAAATTATTACATAACATTTTGTCACTAATCAGTCAATCAATGCCATTCAAAATTTAATTTTAGTATTTATTGATTGCACCATATTTATTTTGAGTAAATTTTACAAGAGGCCAAAAGTTAAAAAAATTGAGGGGAACATTAATGTTTATTTTTAATAGCAATATTAGAATCAATTATTATTATTCCGTAGAATTACGAGGCCAACAATTTGAACCACCTATTAATAGAGATCTTCTTCACAGAACTCTTCTCACATCCTGAGTGTCTGTGCTAAAGTGTTGTCTTTGCTGAAAGATTTGCAGATTAATTGAAAGCAATTTGTCGAGCGACTGAAAGTGCCATAACCGCCCATAGCGGAGCGCCAAAAAAACAGTCAGCTGGGTCCTTGCGCAAACAAATTAGGTTAGCCGACGAAAAACGACGTAGAGGGACCTGAAAAAAGCCGTACGTTGTACGACCCTCGAAAGGCACGAGAACGTAGTAGACAAAGATTAAAAACAAAAGAAAACGGAATCGTAAAGTAAGAATTGCGACTTGGCTTAGAAGTAAGTAAAACAAAAGACGATCGACGTTCATTCAAAAGAACAAAAGAATTTCGATCTTTTATTTTTTATTCTTCCGCGTAAAAAGCGAAACAAAATTCGATCTTTTATTTTATATCTTTCAATTATTGACAAAAGAAAAACGCGAAAAACATAAGAAACTGGAGTCGCAAAGTAAAAATTACTCGAAGTGACTTAAAAGTGAGCGAAACAAAAGACAATCGGCGTTCATTCAAAAGTACAAAAGGAATTCGATCTTTTAACTTTCCTTCTTGAAAAAAGAAAAAGAAACTCTGAAAATAAAAGAAAAAACGAGCGACAAGGCGAGACTTGTGACGTGGTTTAGAAGTAAGCGAAACAAAAGACAAACGACGTTCATTCAAAATAACAAAAGAATTTCGATCTTTTATTTTGTTTAAAAAATGATAAAAACAAAAGAAAACGGAATCGTAAAGTAAAAATTGTGAAAAACAAAAGAAATTGGAATCGCAAAGTAAAAATTACTCGAAATGACTTAAAAATGAGCGAAACAAAAGACAATCGGCGTTCATTCAAAAGTGCAAAAGAAATTCGATCTTTTACCTTTCTTTTTTGAAAAAAGAAAAAGAAACGCGGAAAACAAAAGAAAACAGAGCGGCAAGGTGAAACTTGTGACGTGGCTTAGAAGTAAGCGAAACAAAAGACAATCGACGTTCATTCAAAAGAACAAAAAAATGTCGATCTTTAATTTTTTCTTTTTCCGTGTAAAAGCAAAATTCGATCTTTTATTTTATATCTTTCAATTATTTACAAAAAAAAAAAAAAAACGAAAGAAAGTGGAGTCGCAAAGTAAAAAATACACGAGTGGCTTAAAAGTGAGCGAAACAAAAGACAATCATCGATGTTCATTCAAAGTACAAAAGAAATTCGATCTTTTATTTTTCTTTCTTGAGAAAAAAAAGGAAAGCGAAAAACAAAAAAAAAAAAATAGCGGTAAGACGAGAAATTTGCGACGTGGTTCAAAAATAAGCGAAACAAAAGATAATCGACATTCATTCAAAAAAAACTAAATAATTTCGATCTTTTATTTTTTATCTTTCGGCGTAACATAAATAAATAAATAATTTAATTTATAACAATTAAAAAAAACGCCCAAAACAAAAAGAACGAGTGGTAAAGTAAAATTTGCTACGTGGGCGGAACAAAAGACAATCGACGTTCATTCAAAAGAGCAAAAGAATTTCGATTTTTTGTTTTAGTTTTTTCTAAATGCCAAAAATAAAAGAAAGCGGAGTCGTAAAGTGAAAATTGCGACTTGGCTTAGAAGTAGGCAAAACAAAAGACGATCAACGTTCATTCAAAAGAACAAAAGAATTTCGATCTTTTTATTTTTTTATTCTTCCGTGTAACTTTCCGAATAAATTTTAAAAGAGTGCCAGAAACAAAAGGAAACGGAGTCGAAAAGTGAAATTTACGACGTGGCTTAGAAGTAGGAAAAACAAAAGACGATCGACGTTCATTCAAAAGAACAAAATAATTTCGATCTTTTATTTTTTATTCTTCCGCGTAGCTTTTTAAATAAATTACAGAAATGTTCGCTTATTACGAAACCTGTTTAAGACGAACTTTCGGTTACAACGAACCAATTTGAAAAGTACGAATTGTAACCATAATGGTTATAACGAACCTGTTTTAACAGTCCCTTGAGGTTCGTTACAAACAGACATCACTGTATATAACTTAGATTAATTATCATTGTTAAAAAGAAAACACGAAGAACAAAAGAAGTACATAGCTACTACACATATTGATTGTTTCATTGAGACTTGAAAAAGGGTGGAAGCAAGACAGAAATGGCTGGGTTATACAATAGAGAGCGGCGGTGCCAACTTATGCGATTTATCGCGAATTGAGCGATTTTTAAGCAAACCTTAGCGACAAAGCAATTTTGTTTACCCATATAGTGGGCGATTTTTAATTTAATTAATCTTTTACGTATATAAAATATACATATTGGACAATTTCATATTGAAATGTTGGCGATTAACCATTCGACAAAGCTGGCAGCACTGCGCCGCGCGCTGCCTTTTGCGGACGGCGCAGGCAAGCTCCGCCCATGAGTCTTTCTTGCGTTGCGAGATCTCTAAAACAAATGCGCGCAAGAAAAGTTTCCTATTCAAAATGAAAGGCACGATATGTTTAGAAAAGATTAATTTTTTCTTTGGATTTCTTCGAAGCCAATCTTTTGACACTGACTGCATTTGTTTGTTGTACCTCTCGAAATAAGACTGTAGCGTACTTAGATTTTTTCTAACTTTCTATTTTCGTCTATCCTTCTCTTCATTAAACTCGAATAAAAGCGAACGATCGCTTACACGTATTACGATCTATAAGTACAATCCCTGAGCGGAATTAATTCCTCTGCTGCATCATGATCGCAATAATTAATTCGTTATTAATTCCCGAGCACCGTTACATAATAACATTTTCATTTCATGCCTTTTTCGCTCGCGGTTATTACCCGACGAAGAGAGCTTATTGCTCGACGCGCGAAAACCTCCACTTAATTAGTGCGCGATTTTCAAACCAGATCAAACATAAAGAACGACGGAAGCCCAATTAAAAAAAAAAAAAAAAAACGGCGAAAAGATTTCAATAAAAGCGTCCGCGATAAGTCATGCGCGCCCCCAGCCGCAGCACTCTAAATTGTGCTTCCCTCGGCGGAAACTTAGGCACGTTTCATTTCTCTTCTTCTCCTTAGCGTTCGACGTGGAATTGAATTTCGGAATATTCAGTACTGCACGCGGATTAAATTGCATGCAACCCCCCCCCTCAAACAAGTCAACGACAAGTCAAACTGGGTAGCACTCGAAGCCCATCCCCCAACTCTTTTACGCTTTTATTAACAAAATTGACCTAATAACAGAATTTCACGTACGCGCTGATTATGTTGCAAATTGATCGCCGGAGCGGCCTTTTGTATCACATACTTCTCCGAACATCGGATTGATCAGTTAATAACTTCCATTAACAAAGTACACTGTAGACACACTGTCACACTGTGCGCTGGTTGATTATTCATAGAGTCTTCGAGTACTAGCTAAGGTGGCAAACACGAGTACCAAGACAAAACTATTTTGAATAAAAAATAAAGTAATTTTTGATCTAATTTAAGTTACAAAGTTGACACAGCCCTAATTGCGTGTGCAACAAGTCACCAACTGTGAGAATTGAAATAAATTCGATCGCTAAGATATTCGGCGTTAAATACGCTAAGCGAATTTTATTGTACTTCTTTGGAAGCATATATTTATTGTGAAAGATATCCATTGTTTCAACAAACTCAAGCTTACAAGTCCTTCGCGGCTGTCAGCAGGAGTCTTTCTTACCTCTTCTTTTTTTTTTTTTTAATAAATAATTAATTAAATCTAACACGTCGCATTTTATTGACACGTATTTAGTTCCTTTGATCTCTCAGAATTCATTCACCGTCTCACCACAATTAGAATCCAGTTACAACAACGTAGGGCCCGCTTTTTTAAATTTAATTAGACGATCAAGAACAACCGGCATTAAAGTCATTTAATTGAGGTGAGCATTCCGGAAAAGGAGACTCCAAAAAGGGTCGAACGGTAGTTATAGGTCAGTAAAAGATTAGCCTTAGCGCCACTAAACCATAACTGTAGCAGGTAGCAACCCGACTCTAGACATCTTTAGGAAGCGCATGCTGTTAACAATAGCATTATCGACCATTTTGTGGAGTCCCTCCGAGACCAAACCCACGGTAAAGAGGCGTTTATTGCTTCATTGAATTTAGTCAAGTTCTTCGGTCCATTTAATAAATTAATTTGTCAATAATTTTTAGTTTGTTTTTGTTTGGACCGTGTTTATTAGTTAATTAGTTATCCGTAAAGTCAACAAACAAGGTGGCACGTGCCACATGTGTCGAAGGACTCGATAGTAGTGTAGCAAGCGGGATACTGTGACACTTTGGCCTTGAAAAAATTACGGATGGCATGTGTCCATTTGCAGTGACCATCGTTTAAGGTCTTCTAGAGTGGCTGTTTCTTGTGCTGAAGAAATAATTTTTTAATTTTTTTGTAACTGAAGAAGTGTCGATAATGTTGTTGGACTAAAGAATTGTCGCCAATGACGTCATCTTACCAGAGGGTGGTCGTTAACGGATTTTTTTTTTTGGTCAGCACATGCGGTCATTGACTTTATTCGAACATGATTGGACATGTTCGAACGAAGCAAAGAAATTGCATAAGTTGTATTTACGATCATCGCTTTGTTTTACGAATGCATGTAGGTAAACAAGTCTTACTTAAAAAAAATATCAATTCGAATTGCAAAAAAAATTGTAGATGCATGAAAGTTTCTCTTTTGTTCAATTGGACTGGGTCAACAATCATTCTTACGAATCGGCAGAAGTTAGAAGATGCTGGAAAAAAAAAGCTGGGTCAGCGCGTGTGGTCGCTGAATTTTTTTAAACGCATCAGCAAGTCAATCGATTCATTCTTTCTGCTATACAAGATACAAAGCACGAAAGCTCAGACAAATCAACAGTAGCAGGACATTCAACCACCACGAAACATGGAATCAATTTAGATAAATGTAAGAAACTAGCAACTAAATCATGTTACTGGAGAAGACTGTATAGGTAAGTTATTGAAATACAGAAGAATCCGAACAACATCAACAAATAACACGGATTACAGTTATCGAGTATTTGGAAAACATTCTTCAAACCTCAACGAAGATTAATGGTTACGCCTCTACAGAGTTAGACGGCTACGCCCCAAAGCGCAAATAACCATATATAAACCCTGGAATAAGACAAACTAGTCACTTCACTTCTAAAGAAGATCACGACAAGTTGATCGAAACGTCAAGTTCTACAAACTTTCTATATGATAGAGTACCCGAGAACCGAAGAGTAGCCAATATGACAAATCTAATACATTATAATAATGTCTTTGAGAAGAATAAAAACATAAATAAAATAGAATGACATTGAATTATCAATGTTTTTTCCGTGTAGTTGTTTTACAATTGACCTGTGAGGGGAGGCACACATTTTTGTCCTTCCATGTCAGTTTCTCCTTTACGTTTAGGACAAACGCATTTTGTTGGAACGAATGATTGAACCTAAATAGCAACAGACTTTTTATAATAACAAGCATAGAACATTTTTACTGCATTTGTTAGCGGATTATATCGGACCAATCGGTCATGTAGGAACGGGCAGTACGCTGACGCGTTTGCGGGGATGTTATTAATCGTTTCAAATTTACGGTTCCCGATTTGAGCGCTTCGTTTTACCTGCACATTTGCTAGCGGATTATATCGGACCAATAGGTTATGTAGAACAGGCAGTGCGCCGACGTCTTTGCGGGGATGCTTTTATTCATTTCAAATTTACGGTTCCCGAATTGAACGTTTCGTATTACCTGCTGGTTGCATTTTTTCCTCACAGGAAAGATCTACATTGAAAATCAATAACTTGCAGCGATCTTGATCTTGATAAGCACATTTGTTAGCGGATTGTACCGGACAAATCAGTCGAGTAGAAACAGGCAGTACGCTGACGTGTTTGCGGGGATGCTTTTGTTAGTTTCAAGTTTACGGTTTCCGATTTGAATGTTTCGTTCTACCTCTTTCTATCTAGTGTAAAAGGTAATGATTTTTTTTTGTTGTGTAAACAAGCAAAATTAATTCAAATCATGAAGAATTTGTTTTACATTGGTAACCGAAAGGCTTTGTGTCGCAAAAAATATAATTAACTATTCTTTTGTCTTCTGTGGAATTTAGAGCTACTTTTTTTTGTTTAATTGTTAAAACCTGCTGCTTCTCTGATCGAATTGAATTTTGTTCTGTAATGACAGTTTGATTTTGAAATAAACATTGACAATAATTTTCAAATGTAATAGTTCGTAATGAGAATACTCCTTTAACTTTCTTAACAGCTTCAATATTCAATATGACGTTTCCACTGCATCTACGTTTTCTCTCTTATTCTCGAGTCGTTTCCTTAGTTATTCTACCTCTTCGTTGAATACTTGTATTTAATTATTAAAATTAAAATAATTGATCGTGTTTATAAGTTGAATGAAAGTCACTTTATTCAATTAAATTATATTTACACGGTGATTAATTAAAATGTTTCTCCTACAGGTTTGATCGTGAGCTCGGTAATCTGAAACCAGAAGTTATTAATAATGTTTTGGGGTAGATTTTAGGTTGGTGCAAACCTGAACGTGTGGGGGAGTATCCAATACGTAAACAATCGCATCCGCGATGTCCTGACTATTTAAAGCCGGAAAGGTCTTCAGCATCTCTTCGTACTGTTCAGCAGTTATTGCACCGCTGGCAAATGCTATTTCAGTCTTAACACCACCTGGACTTAGATTCTAAAAGAAAAAAATACGTACACATACAGAGTCAATTGGATGGAGTGACGAGCGACGTACTGTAACTTTAATTTTGCTTCCCAAACGGATCAGTTCCAGTCTAAATGTTTCTGTCAAAGCAGTAACTGCAAATTTGGAGGCCGGGTAGATATTCAGACCAGGTAAGTTAAGAACTTTGTGTCCGGCAACGCTGTTTATGTTAATTATATGTCCATCGATGTTATTCTCCCTCATGATTCTTATAGCTTCGCGAGATGCTACGGTAAGACCAAGCACGTTCGTATCCAGGGTCTTCTTCCATTTTTCCGAATCACCGTCCACCAAGTTCGTTGCTGGCACTATGCCGGCGTTGTTGATCAACACGTGGACTGGACCAACGTTCTTCGTGGTCCACTCGAACGCTTTGATGACGTCGCTCTCGATGGAGATGTCTGTTTTAAGCACGTATAGCTTTCCCTCTTTTCCTTGCAGTTCTTTTGCGAGTTTCTCCAGGCGATCTTTCCTTCTGGCCAGGCCGACCACCTGTGATGAATTTTAGCAAAACTTAGATAATCGATTTTGGGATTTTACCTTCAATCCAAGCCCGACTAAGGTTTCGACTGTGGCTGCTCCGATGCCTGCGCTTGCTCCGGTTACCACGGCTACTTTTCCCTTAAACTGCGACATATCTGGGAAAAGGAATACGAGTGTAAAGTAAAAATAATAATTTATAAATGAATTTGATCATCAAAATAGATTTGAGCAAGTTTGAGACCAGGACAAAAATCTAGCAACTTCAATTATGGCAAAAAAAAGACGAGAGGTGCTTAAGTATAATAAATGAGCCACAATTTATTACGTATTATAATTGAAGTGTAGTCGGTTTTTCAGATGCAATTTTCGAAACAGTTGACCATCGTCTTATTTCATTTCGAATGGAAAATTGAACTTTTATGTGGAACACCCCGTATATTATTGCATTTTTGAATTCTCCGTTCAATTCTAGCCTGAAGTGATGGGTCGCACCATAGGTCTAGCGTAAGCGGTTTCCGAGTTGAAACAGTTGAACCGTGTTTTCAACTTGAGAATCGCTCACGCTAGACCCACGATGCGACACATGAATTCAGGCTAAAATTTACTGGAGAATTCGAAAATGCGACAACGTTCAAGGTTTTCCGCTTCACGTTTGAAACACTCTCGATTTCGGATATAAAAATCTTAATCTCAAGCTTCTCTCGTAGCACACTTGTATGTGGCGGTACTTGAATAAACGAAAAGGTCTTAATTTTTTTCTCCGAAATCGTGTATTAAATGAGCCACAATTCATTGCATGCCGTAATTAAAGCGATGCAAAAAAAAACATGTCGGGGATGTGCATGATGGGCTATGAAATGAAAACACACTGGTAAAAAATTAAATAAATGTGTACCTATTGTGCTATTTTTGTTTCTACTTAAAGAAGTATACTGGGCGTTTTTTCTTTCAGGCTCAGCCTATAGCAAGAAGTTAAAATTTATGTGCCTGCAATCACAGAACTTTTATTATCGCATCTGATTGACGATTTCACTAAATTTAGGAAAAACTGCGGCAGCATTTTAAACACAAAATAAAATGTTTAACAAAATTTGGATATTTTCTAAAGGAAAAATAAAAAAAAAATCGCTTACCCCAAATAACTGCAGACTTCCGTATCAAGAGAACGTAGAAGTACACTAAACTTAGTGGCCGACAATGTTTGCCTTATTTATAGATGAGAACACACTCATCTAATAGATAAAATTATGCAACTAATCAAACCATAACAATGACATTCAAAATTTTATTTTTCTCAGCGTCATTTTTTTATGAGTCACAATGCCGAGTTCGAGAGTCGGTGGTAAGTTGTCATTGCCATCAGGTACACGCATTAACATAGTTAAGTGTTTAGAGTTAGAAAAGTTCATGTATTCAGTTTGGTTCTTGTGGCATTTATACTATGTAGTATGGAGAAAACTAATTATAAACATACCGGGTGGTACAATGGCATGAATTTTAACAACCCCCATTATAACGTGAAATACTAAAAAAAAAATCATACAAGAGTTGAAGAGCGCTAAAGAATAATATAATCAAATATACAGGATGACTCATAAAGAAGTCGATTTTCCTTTAATGTACAGCCGATTTATATTTTATTCACCCATTAACCATTCTTTTGTCTTCAGTGGGATTTAGGGCTACTTTTTTTTTTAACTGTAAACACCTGCTGCTTCTCTGATCGAATTGAATTTTGCTCTGTATTGACAGTTTGATTTTGAAATAAACATTGACAATAATTTTCAGATGTAATAGTTCGTAATGGGAATACTCCTTTAATTTTCTTAACAGCTTTAATATTCAATATGGCCTTTCCACTGCATCTACGTTTCCTCTCTTATTCTCGAGTCGCTTCCTTAGTTATTCTACTTCTTCGTTGAATATTTGTATTTAATTATTAAAATTAAAATAATTGATCGTGTTTATAAATTGAATGAAAGTCACTTTATTCAATTAAATTATATTTTCACAGTGATTAATTAAAATACTTCTCCTACAGGTTTGATCGTGAGCTCGGTAATCTGAAACCAGAAGTATTAATAATGTTGTGGGGTAGATTTTAGGTTGGTACAAACCTGAACGTGTGGGGGAGTATCCAATACATAAACAATTGCATTCGCGATGTCCTGACTATATAAGGTCGGAAAGCTCTTCATCGTCTCCTCGTACTGCTCAACAGTTACTGCACCACTGGCCAATATTATTTCAGTCTTAACACCACCAGGACTTAGATTCTAAAGAAAAAATACGTACACATACAGAATCAATTAGATGGAGTGACGAGCGACGTACCGTAACTTTAATTTTACTTCCCAAACGGATCAGTTCCAATCTGAGTGTTTCTGTCAAAGCAGTAACTGCAAATTTGGAGGCCGGGTAGATATTTAGACCAGGGAAGTTAGGAACTTTGTGTCCGGCAACGCTATTTATGTTAATTATATGTCCATCGATGTTATTCTCCCTCATGATCCTTATAGCTTCGCGAGATGCTATGGTAAGACCAAGCACGTTTGTGTCCAAAGTCTTCTTCCATTTTTCCGAATCACCGTCCACCAAGTTCGTTGCTGGCACTATGCCGGCGTTGTTGATCAACACGTGGACTGGACCAACGTTCTTCGTGGTCCACTCGAACGCTTTGATGACGTCGCTTTCGATAGAGATGTCTGTTTTAAGCACGTATAGCTTTCCCTCTTTTCCTTGCAGTTCTTTTGCGAGTTTCTCCAGGCGATCTTTCCTTCTGGCCAGGCCGACCACCTGTGATGAATTTTAGCAAAACATAGATAATCGATTTTGGGATTTTACCTTCAATCCAAGCCCGACTAAGGTTTCGACTGTGGCTGCTCCGATGCCTGCGCTTGCTCCGGTTACCACGGCAACTTTTCCTTTAAACTGCGACATATCTGGGCAAAGGAATACTAGTGTAAAGTAAAAATAATAATTTATAAAAGAATTTGATCTTGAAAATAGATTTCAACAAGTTTGATATCAGGATAAAAACCTTGCAACTTCACTTATGACGTTGGCGAAAAAATGAACCACAATTTTTATTACATACTGTAATTAAAGTGATGTCGGCTTTTCAGAAGCAATTTTTCGATAACTCGAAACAATTGAACATCGCCTTATTCCATTTCGAATCGAAATTTGGATTTTTATATGTGGAACACCCCCTGTATTATTGTATTTTTGAATTCGTCGTCAAATTCTAGCCTGAAGTGATGGGTCGCACCATAGGTCTAATGCAAACGGTTTCCGAGTTGAAAAAGAGGAACCGCGTTTTCAACTTGAGAAACGGTCACGCTAGACCTACGATGCGACACATGAATTCAGGCTAAAATTGACTGGAGAATTCAAAAATGCGACAATGTTTAAGGTTTTCTGCATCACGTTTGAAACACTCTTGATTTCGGATATAAAAATCTTAATTCTCTCGTAACGGTGCACAATTATGTGTGGCGGTACTTGAATACACAAAGACGTCCTAGTTTTTCTTTCCAAAGTCGTGCATTAAATAAGCCACAATTAATGCATGCCGTAATTAAAGCGAAGCCGCCGGTTTTTAAGATACGGGAAAACGTCATTTTCCGCTTGTTCAAAATAATTGAACATCGTCTTATTGCATTTCGAATCGAAATTTGGATTTTTTATGTGGAACACCCCATGTATTATTACATTTTTGAATTCTCCGTTAAATTCTAGCCTGAAGTGATGGTTCGCACTATAGGTCTAACGCAAACGGTTTCCGAGTTGAAACAGTCGAACCGCGCTTTCAACTCGAGAACCGCTCGCGCTAGACCCACGATGCGACACATGAATTCAGGCTAAAATTGACCGGAGAATTCAAAAATGCGACAACGTATAGGGTTTTCTGCTTCACGTTTGAATAAGCCTTGATTTTGGATATAAAGCACCCCTGAGAACGAAACGTCGGCAGTAGAAGCAGTCGTGACACGGTTGCAATCGGAAGCCAATTCAATTGTGGACAAGGGTCGCGGAAGCCTCCAAGTTAATTAATGTCAATAGTTCATTGTGAATCACTCTTTATACACACTATATTAGGAAATACTGGTGGGATTAAAGTGTTCGCCAAAATAATATGAATAGGACAATCGTGAAATTTGTTCTTATTTGTCAATTATTTCATTTGGTTCTGAGTGATTACTTCAATGCGATTCGAAACTTTCTGCTTTCTTGTAGCACACTTTTTGATAGACACTGTACAGTTGTACAGCCTGAACTGGCAGCGTTGCGTATTGAATAATGAGTAGTAAATTAAGATATACAGAAAGTGTCGTGCGCCTATAGTCACTCACATCGTTAATGTTCGCTTACGCGAGGTGAGAGAGATGTACCTCAGTTCGGAGTGTAGCTTCACTGGCTTTACTCACGTTTCGGTGTGATTTGAGGTTTGCTATTGAATACAACGCTAAACGACTAAAGGACGAGATTAACGTGATATAAGTGGGACGAGGGCGAAAGTTGCGGTGCCTGACAATAGGGTCGTAACACTTTCTGTATATATCGTTCGGAAAAATATTCCATTACGTTACTTCTTAAGGCGAAAACTGTTATATCGTCGGCACATATAAGCTTGAAAGTTAGAAAAGTGTTTTCCGGTATTTTTTTTTCAAATTTTTTCTGTCTTCCAACGATTTTGAAAAAGAAACATGTTGGGGATGCGCGTGAAATGAAAACACACTGGCAAAAAATTAAATAAATGTGTACCTATTGTGCTATTTTTGTTTTTACTTAAAGAAGTATACTGGGCGTTTTTTCTTTCAGGCTCAGCCTATAGCAAGAAGTTAAAATTTATGTGCCTGCAATCACAGAACTTTTATTACCGCATCTGATTGACGATTTCACTAAATTTAGGAAAAACTGCGGTAGCATTTTAAACACAAAATAAAATGTTTAACAAAATTTGGATATTTTCTAAAGGAAAAATAAAAAAAAAAATCGCTTACCCCAAATAACTGCGGACTTCCGTATCAAGCGAACGTAGTAGTACACTAATCTTAAGGGCCGACAATGTTTGCCTTATTTATAGATGAAAACACACTCATCTAAAAGATAAAATTATGCAACTAATCAAACCAAAATATAATGAAACAATGACATTCAAAATTTTATTTTTCTCAGCGTCATTTTTTTATGAGTCACAATGCCGACTTCGAGAGTCGGTGGTAAGTTGTCATTGCCATCAGGTACACGCATTAATATAGTTAAATATTTAGTGTTTTGGGATTTTAGAAATTCAAAAAAGGGGTAAGTTTTTATAAATTTTTCAATAAACCAAAATTTTTTAAGGTACAGAGTTCTGATGAAGCCCAATAAGGCCGAAATACATGTATAAACTCTTTCCTAACACATTTTATACTGCCAGTTACACAATTTTAATTAATTTAAATATTTAGAGTATTGAAAAAAGAGTTCATGTATTTAGTTTGATTCTTACGGCATTTATGGTACGTAGCACGAAGAAAACTAATTATAAATATACCGGATGGTACAATAGTATGAATTTTAATAATCCCCATTATAATGTGAAATACTAAAAAAAAATTCATTTAAGAATTGAAGACCGCTAAAAGGAAAAATATAATCAAAGATACAGGATGTCCCATAAAGAAATCGATTTTCTTTTAATGAAAAGCGGATTTATATTTTCTTCGGAAAATGCTCCAAATAGATTTGCATTTAATACCAAAACAATATTTAGTTGAGTTAATAAGCGCATTAATATAAATATACAGGGTGATTCTAATTATGTTCGAAAAACTTTAAGGCTTATTCTCCGAGTAATTTACATCAAAAAAGTTCAGATGTACATATTGCTGTCATTCGTTACTGACAAATGTATGTGTTTATATCGAGACATCAAAGCAGGTCATGAGTGAGAAAGATAGACATAGCAGTCACGTCGAAGCAAAACTTTGTGACAGACGTGACAGATGTTTTTCTGTGTTTGCGTGTTACTTACTGTTATGTTATTTAAATTTTGATTAGACATCTCATATAGAAAGTGATAAAAAAAATTGAAAATAGCAACTATTAAATGGCCAATGAAATCCCTAAAACAAGGAGGCTAAAAAAATTACAATTGTACAATTAAGGAAACATACAGTGTTGCCAGATTTCAGCTTTTCAGCGTCGCTAGATTGCGGACGTTAATTATATAAACCTTGGAATAAGACAAACTAGTCATTTCACTTTTGAAGAAAATCACGACAAGTTGATCGAAACGTCAAGATCTACAAACTTTCTACATGGTAGAGTGCCCGAGAACTATATGACAAATCTAATACATTGTAATAATGTTTTTGAGAGGAATAAATATATAAATAAAATAGAATGACATTAAATTAAAAATGTTTTTTGCGTGTAGGTCTTTTACAATTGATCTGTGAGGCAAGGCACACATTTTTGTCCTTCCATGTCAGTTTTTCCTTTACGTTTAGGACAAACGCATTTTGTTGGAATGAACGTTTGAACCTAAATAGCAATAGACTATCCATAATAATAAGCGCAGAACATTTTTGCTGCATTCATTAGAGGATAATGTCGGACCAATCGGTCATGTACAACGGGCAGTACGCTGACGTCTTTGCGGGGATGCTTTTGTTCATTTTAAATTTACGGTTTCCGATTTGAACGTTTCGTTTTACCTGCTGGTTGAATTTTTCCCTGATAGTAGAGATTTACATTGAAAATCAATAACTTGCAGCGATTTTGATCTTGATAAGTACATTTGTTAGCGGATTGTACCGGACCAATCAGTCGTATAGAAACAGGCAGTACGCTGACGTGTTTCCAGGGATGTTCTTGTTCGTTTCAAGTTTATGTTTCGTTTCGTTTTACCTCTTTCTACGTAATGTAAAAGGTAATGATTTTCTTGTTGGATAAGCAAGCAAAATTAATTCAAATCATGAAGAATTTGATGAATATTGGTAACCGTAAGGTTTTGTGTCGCTAAAAATATAATTAACCATTCTTTTGTCTTCTGTGGGATTTAGGGCTACTTTTTTTTGTTTAGTTGTAAAAACCTACTGCTTCTCTGATCGAATTGAATTTTGCTCTGTAATGACGGTTTGATTTTGAAATAAACATTGATAATAATTTTCAAATGCAATAGTTCGTAATGGGAATACGCCTTTAACTTTCTTAACAGCTTCAATATTCAATATGACGTTTCCACTGTATCTACGTTTTTTCTCCTATTCTCGAATCGTTTCCTTCATTATTCTACCTCTTCGTTGAATATTTGTATTTAATTATTACAATTAAAATAATTGATCATGTTTATAAGTTGAATGAAAGTCACTTTATTCAATTAAATTATATTTACACGGTGATTAATTAAATTACTTCTCCTACAGGTTTGATCGTGAGCTCGGTAACCTGAAACCAGAAGTTATTAATAATGTTACGGGGTAGATTTTAGGTTGGTGCAAACCTGAACGTGTGGGGGAGTATCTAATACATAAACAATGGCATCCGCGATATCCTGACTATTTAAAAACGGAAAGTTCTTCGTCATCTCCTCGTACTGTTCAGCAGTTACTGCGCCGCCGGCCACCCCTATTTCAGTCTTAACACCACCAGGACTTAGATTCTAAAAAAAAAAATACGTATACATACAGAATCACTTGGATGGAGTGACGAGCGACGTACAGTAACTTTAATTTTGCTTCCCAAACGGATCAGTTCCAGTCTGAATGTTTCTGTCAAAGCAGTAACTGCAAATTTGGAGGCCGGGTAGACACTCAGACCAGGGAAGTTAAGGACTTTGTGTCCGGCAATGCTGTTTATATTAATTATATGCCCATCGATGTTATTCTCCCTCATGATTCTTATAGCTTCGCGAGATGCTACGGTAAGACCAAGCACGTTCGTATCCAAGGTCTTCTTCCATTTTTCCGAATCACCGTCGACCAAGTTCGTTGCTGGCACTATGCCGGCATTGTTGATCAACACGTGGACCGGACCAACGTTCTTCGTGGTCCACTCGAACGCTTTGATGACGTCGCTTTCGACGGAGATGTCTGTTTTGAGCACGTATAGCTTTCCCTTTTTTCCTTGCAGTTCTTTAGCGAGTTGCTCCAGGCGATCTTTCCTTCTGGCCAGGCCGACCACCTGTGATGGATTTTAGCAAAACATTGATAATCGATTTTGGGATTTTACCTTCAATCCAAGTCCGACTAAGGTTTCGACTGTGGCTGCTCCGATGCCTGCGCTTGCTCCGGTTACCACGGCAACTTTTCCCTTAAACTGCGACATATCTGGGAAAGGGAATACGAGTGTAAAGTAAAAGCAATAATTTATAAATGAATTTGATCATCAAAATAGATTTGAACAAGTTTGAGACCAGGACAAAGATCTAGCAACTTCAATTATGGTAAAAAAAGATGAGAGGTGCTTAAGTATAATAAATGAGCCACAATTTATTGCACATTATAATTAAAGTGATGTCGGTTTTTCAGATGCAATTTTCGAAACAGTTGAACATCGTCTTATTCCATTTCGAATCGAAAATTGAACTTTTATGTGGAACACCCCGTATATTATTGCATTTTTGAATTCTCCGTTAAATTCTAGCCTGAAGTGATGGGTCGCACTATAGGTCTAGCGTAAGCGGTTTCCGAGTTGAAACAGTTGAACCGCGTTTTCAACTCGAGAACCGCTCACGCTAGACCCACGATGCGACACATGAATTCAGGCTAAAATTTACTGCAGGAGTCAAAAATGCAACAACGTTTAGGGTTTTTCGCTTCACGTTTGAACAAGCCTTGATTTTGGATATAAAGCAGCCCTGCAATGGAGAACGAAACGTCGGCAGTAGAAGCAGTCGTGACACGGTTGCAACCGGAAGCCAATCAGTTGTGGGCAAAAGCCGCGGAAGCCTCCAATTTAATTAATGTCACAGTTTATTGTATATACACACTATATTAGGAAATACTGGTGGGATTAAAGTGTTCGCCAAAATAATATGAATAGGACAATAATGAAATTTGTTCTTATTTCTCAATTATTTCACTTGGTTCTGAGTGATTACTTCAATGCGATTCGAAACTTTTTGTTTTCTTGTAGCACACTTATTGATTCACACTGTATAGTTGTACAGCCTGCACCACCGCGTGAATTGGCAGCGTTGCGTATTGAATTATGAGTAGTAAATTAAGATATACAGAGAGTGTCGTGCGCCTGTAGTCACTCACATCGTTAATGTTCGTTTACGTGAAGAGAGAGAGATGTACCTCAGTCCGGAGTGTAGCTCCACTAGCTTTACTCACGTTCCGGAGTGATTTGAGGTTTGCTAGTGAATACAACGCTAAACGACTAAAGGACGAGATTAACGTTATATAAGTGGAACGAGGGCGAAAGTTGCGGTACCTGACAATAGGGTCGTAACACTTTCTGTATACATCGTCCGGAAAAAATATTCTTAAGGGGAAAACTGTTATGTCATCGGCACATATAAGCTTGAGAGTTAGAAAAGTGTTTTCTGGTATTTTTTTTTTCAAATTTTTGTGCCTTCCAACGATTTTGAAAAAGAAACATGTTGGGGATGTGCGTGATAGTCTATGAAATGAAAACACTCTGGCAAAAAATTAAATAAATGTGTATGTATTGTACTATTTTTGTTTCTACTTAAAGAAGTATACTGGGCGCTTTTTCTTTTAGGCTCAGCCTATAGTAAGAAGTCAAAATTCATGTGCCTGCAACCACAGAACTTTTATTATCGCATCTGATTGACGATTTCACTATACTTAGGAAAAACTGCGGTAGCATTTTACACACAAAACAAATTGTTTAACAAAGTTTGGATATTTTCTAAAGGAAAAATAAAAAAAATTGCTTACCTCAAATAACTGCAGACTTCCGTATCAAGCGAACGTAGTAGTACACTAAACTTAGTGGCCGACAATGTTTGCCTTATTTATAGATGAAAACACACTCATCCAATAGATAAAATTATGCAACTAATGAAACCATAATATAATCAAACAATGACATTCAAAATTTTATTTTTCTCAGCGTCATTTTTTTATGAGTCGCAATGCCGAGATCGAGAGTCGCATAGTAAGTTGTTATTGCCATCAGGTACACGCATTAAACATAGTTAAGTGTTTAGAGTATTGTAACACGCCCGGTCTCGTGTCCCCTTGTTTGTTGACTTTACGGACAACTAAATAACTAATAGACACGGTCCAAACAAAAACAAACTAAAATTTATTGACAAATTAATTTATTAAATGGATGGAAGAATTTGATTAAATTCAATGAAGCAATAAACGCCTATTTACCGACGGTTTGGCAGGATTCCGAAAAGTCCGACAGCTATTGTTAACAGCATGCGCTTCCTAAATTCGGGTTGCTACCTGCTACTGTTATGGTTTAGTGGCGCTAAGGCTGATCTTCTACTGACCTACATCTATTGTCGACTCTTTTGGATCTCCTGCAATTAAACAGTAATTGCCGATTATTCTGGATCGTCTAATTAAATAAAAAACGGCCCCACGTTGTTGTAACTGGATTCTAATTCTGGTGAGACGGTGTATAAATCCGAGAGATTAAAGGAACTAAATACGTATCAATAAAATGCGAAGTGTGAGATTTACTTAATTATTTATTGTAAAAAAAAGGAAAAAAAAGGTAAAACTCGTGCTGACCGCCGCGAAAGACTGGTCAGCTTGAGCGTAAAACCTGGATAGCTTTGACAGAAACCTGCAAATCTTTCATCAAAGACAACAGTTTAGCTCACACACGCAGGGTGTGAGAAAAGTTCTGTGAAGAAGATGTCTATTGATAGGTGGTTTAAATTGTTGGTCTCGTAATTCTACGGAATTCGTAACGAGTATTAAATTTGCCTTGATTTCTGAGTCAGACTGTGCTGGCCGCACTGTGTGCGTTGGCAGATATAACTTACCTGACCAGAGGCTGGAGTTGCAGATGCCCCTGTACAATCGGAATAACCCTGATAGCGTGTCTCCGAATTGCCGAGAATATCGCAAAAAAGGTAGAACTCAATTGCAAAAAGAAATACACTGTATTTGAAATCGAACACAAGATTTTAGGTGTAGTTAATTTACTCTGGTTGATTAAATCACAGATCGCACAAACTACTGAATTTATTGAGTTTTAACTTGATTCAAAAGCAAACGCAAGTACCAAAAATAAACTAAAAGATTGCCTAAGCAATGCAACGATTGAACTTTACAGAAATCCCAAGCCACTGATTGATAAGCCAATTAAAATAATTCTTGCACAAATTTATGCCACCAAGTATGTGAAAAGAAATAGAAACAATTCCGTTTCGCGACTTCCACTTCACTAATTCCCCCGCGCACTAGATTTACCCGCGTTTCCGATCGTGCGCGTCTCGCGGTTATTTATTTGTTTGCCCTTTCTTAATTCACTATCATTTAACGCCCCGAAATAATGTGATTTAATTCTAATTATGCAAGCTAGATGGAATCAATTGCAAAGCACTCAAAAAATAAACTTCTCAAGTTAAATTAAAATGCAGCTTTCCGTTCGGACGATCAGAAGCTTTCTGTTTTAAGTTTTGGATTTTTTCCTTCGCGAGTGACATTTTTTTTAATATGCTGCAACTATGCTTCAGGTGCCGTTTACGAACTCGGTATTCTAAAAGATTATAAATTTGACCCGAGTCGTCTTCCTGTGACAAGCTGCGACTCGTAAATTTCTCTTTGTTAACGAGCAATCAAATAAACAAACGCGATTTGTTTTCAAATCAAATTCCCGACCGTATCAGTATTTAGTTTGGTTCTTATGGCATTTATGCTACGTAGCACGGAGAAAACTAATTATAAATATACCGGATGGTACAATAGCATGAATTTTAATAACCCCCATTATAACGTGAAATACTAAAAACAAAAAAAATCATATAAGACCGCTAAAATGAAAAATATAATATATAAATAACAGGATGTCCCATAAAGAAGTCAATTTTCTTTTAATGAAATGCCGGGTTATATTTTATTCACCCGGATTAAATAAGTAAGTATCAATTAATATTGGGTTAACGGAACATTTCTGATTGAAAATGCTCCAAATAGATTTGCATTTAATACCAAAACAATACTTAGTTGAGTTAATAAGTGCATTAATATAAATATACAGGGTGATTCTAATTATGTTCGAAAACTTTAAGGCTTTATTCTCCGAGTAATTTACATCAAAAAAGTTCTTATGTACATATTGCTGCGTTATTCGTTACAAATGTATGTGTTTATATCGAGACATCAAAGCAGGCCATGAGTGAAAAAGATAGACATAGCAGTCACGTCGAAGCAAAACTTTGTGACAGACGTGACAGATGTTTTTCTGTGTTTGCGTATTACTTACTGTTATGTTATTTAATTTTTGATTAGACATCTCATATAGAAAGTGATAAAAAAATTGAAAATAGCAACTATTAAATAGCCAATGAAATCCCTAAAACAAGGAGGCTAAAAAAATTACAATTGTACAATTAAGGAAACATACAGTGTTGCCAGGTCTCAGCTTTTCAGCGTCGCTAGATTGCGGACGTTAATTATATAAACCTTGGAATAAGACAAACTAGTCATTTCACTTTTGAAGAAAATCACGACAAGTTGATCGAAACGTCAAGTTCTACAAACTTTCTACATGATAGAGTACCCGAGAACTAGATGACAAATCTAATACATTGTAATAATGCTTTTGAGAGGAAAAAATTAAATTTTGTCTTCTGTGGGATTTAGGGCTACTTTTCTTTGTTTAATTATAAAAACCTGCTGCTTCTCTGATCGAATTGAATTTTGCTCTGTAATGACAGTTTGAAGTTGAAACAAACATTGACAATAATTTTCAGATGTAATAGTTCGTAATGGGAATACTCCTTTAACTTTCTTAACAGTTTCAATATTCAATTTGGCCTTTCCACTGCATCTACGTTTTTTCTTTTATTCTCGAGTCGCTTCCTTAGTTATTCTACGTCTTCGTTGAATATTTGTATTTAATGATTAAAGTTAAAATAATTGATCGTGTTTATAAATTGAATGAAAGTCACTTTATTCAATTAAATTATATTTTCACAGTGATTAATTAAAATACTTCTCCTACAGGTTTGATCGTGAGCTCGGTAATCTGAAACCAGAAGTTATTAATAATGTTGCGGGGTAGATTTTAGGTTGGTGCAAACCTGAACGTGTGGGGGAGTATCCAATACATAAACAATTGCATCCGCGATGTCCTGACTATTTAAATTTGGAAAGCTCTTCATCATCTCCTCGTACTGTTCAGCAGTTGCACCGCCAGCCAATGCTATTTCGGTCTTAACAGTACCAGGACTTAGATTCTAAAAGAAAAAATACGTACACATACAGAATCAATTGGATGAAGCGACGAGCGACGTACTGTAACTTTAATTTTACTTCCCAAACGGATCAGTTCCAGTCTGAATGTTTCTGTCAAAGCAGTCACTGCAAATTTGGAGGCCGGGTAGATGTTTAGAGTGGGGTAGTTAAGAACCTTGTGTCCGGCAACGCTGTTTATGTTAATTATATGTCCATCGATGTTATTCTCCCTCATGATTCTTATAGCTTCGCGAGATGCTACGCTAAGACCAAGCACGTTCGTATCTAAGGTCTTCTTCCATTTTTCCGAATCACCGTCGATCATGGTCGTTGCTGTCACTATGCCGGCGTTGTTGATCAATACGTGGACTGGACCAACGTTCTTCGTGGTCCACTCGAACGCTTTGATGACGTCGCTTTCGACGGAGATGTCTGTTTTGAGCACGTATAGCTTTCCCTTTTTTCCTTGCAGTTCTTTTGCGAGTTGCTCCAGGCGATCCTTCCTTCTGGCCAGGCCGACCACCTGTGATGAATTTTAACAAAACATTGATAATCGATTTTGGGATTTTACCTTCAATCCAAGCCCGACTAAGGTTTCGACTGTGGCTGCTCCGATGCCTGCGCTTGCTCCGGTTACCACGGCTACTTTTCCCTTAAACTGCGACATATCTGGGAAAAGGAATACGAGTGTAAAGTAAAAGTAATAATTTATAAATAAATTTGTGCATGAAAATAGATTTGAACAAGTTTGAGACCAGGACAAAAATCTAGCAACTTCAATTGTGGCAAAAAAAAGGTGAAAGGTGCTTAAATGAGCCACAATTTATTACATACTATAAATAAAGTGAAGTCGGCTTTTCAGGTGCAATTTTTCGCTACTTCGAAACATCGTCATATTGCATTCCGAATCGAAATTTGGATTTTTTTATATGGAACACCCTATGTATTACTGTATTTTTGAATTCTCCGTTAAATTCTAGCCTGAAGTGATCGGTCGCACCATAGGTCTAACGTAAGCGGTTTCCGAGTTGAAATAGTTGAAACACCTTTTCAACTCGAGAACCGCTCATGCCAGACCCACGATGCGACACATGAATTTAGGCTAAAATTTACTGGACTATTCGAAAATGCGACAACGTTTAGGCTTTTCCGCTTCACGTTTGAAACACTCTTGATTTCGGACATAGATATCTTAATCTTAAGCTTCTCTCTCTCTCTTCTTAAGCTCACTTGTATGTGGCGGTATGTGAATACACAAAGAGGTCTCAGTTTCTCTTTCCAAAATTGTGCATTAAATAAGCCACAATTAATGCATGCCGTAATTAAAGCAATGTCGCCGGTTTTCAAGATACGGAAAAACGCAATTTTTCGCTTGTTCGAAACAATTGAACAACGTTGAACATTGCATTTCGAAGCGAAATTTGGATTTTTTTATGTGGGACAGCCCGTATTATTACATTTTTGAATTCGCCGTTAAATTCTAGCCTGAAATGATGGATCGCACCGTAGGTCTAACGCAAGTGGTTTCCGAGTTGAAACAGTCGAATCACGTTTTCAACTCGAGAACCATTCACGCTAGACCCGCGATGCGACATCTGATTTCAGGCTAAAATTGACTGGGAAATTCAAAAATGCGACAACATATAGGGTTTTCTGCTTCTGATTTCGGATATAAAGATCTTAATCTTAATTTTTTTTTCGTAGCGGTGCACACTTGTATGTGGCGGTACTTGAATAAACGAAAAGGTCTTGGTTTTTCTCCAAAATCGTGCATTATATGAGCCACAATGAATTGCATACGGGAAAACGCAATTTTTCGCTTGAACAAAACAATTAAATATGGTTTTATTGCATTTAGAATCGAAATTTGGATTTCTTTATGTGGAAACCCGTGTATTATTGCATTTTTGAATTCTCTGTTAAATTCTAGCCTGAAGTGATGGGTCGCACCGTAGGTCTAACTCAAGCGGTTTCCGAGTTGAAACAGTCGAACCGCGTTTTCAACTCGAGAACCGCTCACGCTAGACCCACGATGCGACACATGAATTCAGGCTAAAATTTACTACAGAATTCGAAAATACAACGATATTTAGGATTTTCCGCCTTGATTTCGGATAAAAAGGTTTTAATTTTATTGGCGATACTTCATCTCGATCGACAAAGGGATACGTCAGCATGGGAAGAAGCCTTTTCCTTCAACGTTATACATCATACTTTAATCTCGCGATATAAAGAAGCCTTTGCGCTACCATGAAACTTAATCTGTTGGCGGTGTCCGACGAATACGATAAGCAAATATTACGTCAGCGAACTGGAACTTTCTCTTCGCGGATTTGTTCCGGGTTGGTAATAAGAATCGATTGGATTTCGTGTAAATTGCACACGCTTGCCAATTGAGGAAACGGGATTGGCTCAAGATAGAAAACAGTCGAGAACTTTTGGGATTAGTATATAGCTGTCTTTCAAAAAGTGCGCTACAAATGGGATTTTTTATTGCCTTTCTGCTTTCTTGTAGCACACTTTTTGAAAGACGCTGTATAGTTGTACAGCCTACATCACCGCGTGAACTGGCAGCGTTATATATTGAATTATGAGTAGTAAGATATACAGAGAGTGTCGTGCGACTATAGTCACTTATATCGTTAATGTACGTTTACGCGAGGGGAGAGAGATGTACCGCAGTCCGGAGTGTAGCTTCACTACTTTACTCACGTTTCGGTATGATTTGAGGTTTGCCATTGAATAGAACGCTAAACGACTAAAGGACAAGATTAACCTGATATAAGTAGAACGAGGGCGAAAGTTGCGGTGTCTGACAATAGGGTCGTAACACCTGCTGTATACATCGTTCGGAAAAAATATTCCATTACGTTATTTCTTAAGGAGAAAACTGTAATGTCGTCGGCATATATAAGCTTGAGAGTTTAGAAAAGTGTTTTCTGGTATTTTTTTTTAAATTTTTTGTGCTTTCCAACGATTTTGAAAAAAGAAACATGTTGGGGATATGCGTGCTAGTCTATGAATGAAAACACGCTGGCAAAAATTAAATAAATATGTACGTATTGTGCTATTTTTGTTTCTACTTAAAGAACTATACTAGGCGTTTTTTCTTTCAGGCTCAGCCTATAGCAAGAAGTCAAAATAATTCATGTGCCTGCAATCACAGAATTTTTATTATCGCATCTGATTGACGATTTCACTAAACTTAGGAAAAACTGTGGTAGCATTTTAAACACAAAATAAAATGTTTAACAAAATTTGGATATTTTCTAAAGGAAAAATAAAAAAAATCGCTTACCCCAAATAACTGCGGACTTCCGTATCAAGCGAACGTAGTAGTACACTAAACTTAGTGGCCGACAATGTTTGCCTTATTTATAGATGAAAACAGTCTCATTTATTAGGTAATATTATGCAACTGATACCATAATATAATCAAACAATGACATTCAAAATTTTATTTTTCTCAGCGTCATTGTTTTATGAGTCACAATGCCCCGAGTTCGAGAGATGGGTCGTAGAGTTGTCAATGCCATCAGTTACATGCATTAACATAGTTAAGTGTTTAGAGTTAAAAAAAAGTCCATGTATTCAGTTTGGTTCTTGTGGCATTTATGCTACGTAGTATGGAGAAAACTAATTATAAATATACCGGGTGGTACAGTAGCATGAATTTTAATAACTCCCTTTATAACGTGAAATACTAAAAAAAAAAATCATATAAGAATTGAAGAGCGCTAAAATGAAAAATATAATCAAAGGTACGGGATGTACTATAAAGAAGTCGATTTTCTTTTAATGAAAAGCCGATTTATATTTTATTCACCCGGATTAAATAAATAAGTATCAATTAATATTGGGCTAACCGAACATTTCTGATTGAAAATGCTTCAAATAGATTTGCATTTAATACCAAAACAATACTTAGTTGAGTTAATAAGCGCATTAATATAAATACAAGGAGATCGAAATTGATAGTCATTTTCCGTGAGCTTGATATCAATAATTACATCTATCACATGAAGGTTAGAACAAGAAGCAGTGGCCGACTTGTGGCGTACATAGAAAATTCATGAAAATCACTTCTAAACCTAACCTAATTAATGAAGAACATAATTATTGTTTAATCAGATTGCTATGACAATAAAATAAACCATTTTTCGTGAATGAACGGCAATGAATTGTCAACAAAATCTTAGGATATCTAGTAACTTCCCTAGATTTCGTTATGTTGCTAACTTCATTTTAATAATTGGATGTAAATATCGATACTAAGCTCGTGGAAAGCAGTGTAGGATCAGGACAATCAATTTCAATCTCCCTGTATGTAAGCATTTAAATATACAAATATACAGGGTGATTCTAATTATGTTGAAAAATTTTAAGGGTTTATTCTCCGAGTAATTTACAACAAAAAAGGTCATATGTATGTACATATTGATGCGTTATTCGTTACTGACAAATGTATATGTTTACATCGAGACATCAAAGCAGGCCATGATTGAGAAAGATAGACGTGGAAAGTGATAAAAAAAATTGAAAATAGCAATTATTAAGAGGCCAATGAAATCTCTACAACGAGGAGGGTAAAAAAATTACAATTGTACAATTAAGGAAACATACAGTGCTGCCAGGTTTCAACTTTTCAGCGTCGCCAGATTGCGGACGTTAATTGGTGAGTACAAGCTCCTCCTTTGGCTTGTGGGCAGAAACAAAAGCACATTTGAGAGTGTGAAACTACGCAATGCTTACTGTTATACTGATCGTTTCGTTGACGAGATAAGACAAGACCAAATAAACAAATGCATCAATTGTTTGGTTGAAACTTGAACAATAGGCGGAGACGCTCACTAAGCCACACCTATAAGGCCTGACGACTAGGAGAGCATTTCCTTGAAACTCAAAAAAAAGCGGAGACAAGACAAGACTATGGCCTGCGGCGGAAACAAATGCACCAATTGTTTGACGACTAGGATAGCACGCGACTACAGATTTAACTTAAAGTCGCGAAAAAAGCAAACAAAGAAAAAATAACAAATGAATAACGTGTTTACACAATATTTTTCGTTGTTTAATCAAATTACAAAATAAAAAAATGAAAAAAAAAAAATAAATAAACGAATGAATGATTTTTTTTTAAGTCACGCCCATATGCGCTGACGACTAGGACAGCATTTCGTTAAAATTGAAAAAGAAAAGCGAAAACAAGACAAGACTATGACTTGCGGCGAAAACGAAGGCACCGATGGTTTGGTTGAAACTTGAAAATGGGCGGAGACGCTCATTAAGCCACGCCCATACCCGCTGACGACTAGGAGAGCATGCGACTACAGATTTAACTTAAAGTGGGAAAAAATGAAACAAAAAAAAAACAAATGAATAACGTGTATACACAATATTTTTCGTTGTTTAATTAAATAATAAAATAAAAAATAAGAAAAAAATAAACGATTGAATGAAAATTTTTTTAAGTCACGTCCATGAGCGCTGACGGCTAGGACAGAAATTCGTTCAAATTAAAAAAAAAAAGCGGAAAGAAGACAAGACTATGGCTTGCGGCGAAAACAAATGCACCGATTGTTTGGTTGAAACTTGAAAATGGGCGGAGACGCTCATTAAGCCACGCCCATACGCACTGACGTATGCGACTACAGATTTAACTTAAAGTCGCGAAAAAATGAAACAAAGGAAAAACAAATGAATAACGTTTTTCTTGTGTCAATTTGTGTTTACACGATATTTTTCGTTGTTTAATTAAATAATAAAATAAAAAATGAATAAATAAACGAACGAAAGAAAATTTTTCTCGTTTATACTTTTGTGGATTTTTTTTCTTTGTTCCATGTTATTTGATTACGTAATCTAAACGGGGAAAACAAATGATTAACGTTTTTCTTGTTCTTCCTTTTGTCAATTTTTTCCGCGTAATTTAATTACATAACTGAATTGTTTTTCTTTTGTCAATTTGTAATTAACATTTTTCGTTATTGTCTTTTTTCCCCTCGAACTACTTGGATGTAGATTATTTTGAATGTCTCGTTACTTCAATAGCGTATATTAGATTTCTTTGGATTCAGGGCGTAACCATATTTATTAGCGTTACGTAGCGACCAACGAAGCACGTTACGATGACAAATGATAGCAAACATCAGAATGACAAGATGTCAGAAATGTCAAATTGACAAGCGTCAAAATGGCAGACATCAAGAAAAGTCATTTAGATAAATATGGATGAAAACGTCACGTAGTCTTAGAATTATTACGAATATGAGGCAGCCTTGGGAACTGTGGGTCTCACACTGTCCTCTTCAGCTGGGTTACTGTTCATCCTGGCGCCTTATTAACATCTTTAAACCACGCCCATCTTCACTGGGCTACCTGGGGGAACGCCTGATGGAAAACAGCGCAAGTTTGCCACCTGTTTAACGTAAGTAAAAATCAGGAGTAATTCATTTTAGAGTTTTGTGATAGCAGAACTTGAATTGTTACGAAAAATGGCTATGAATGGGCTTTGATCTTACATTGACACCTGTTAGTTTTGTCTCTGTGGTTGTTGCATTATTAAATAATTCCCTTCTAAATTCTAAAGCGAAAAGAAATGGACCTAATTTATTCGTTTGTAAGTTTGTCATGAGTATCACTGGTTCCTTTCAGGGACGCTATAGTTGTCTACATGTTCTTCTTTTATATAATTGGAGAATTGCCCTGGTCTATAAATAAATAAATATATTAATTATAAATAAATATTGTAAAATTTCTTTTAAGAGCCCCACGTTGCGGTGTCAATTATTGAATTGAATTATCGAAAAGGTTGTCCGTTCCAAAATGTACACCTGTTAGCATAAGTCGGTCATGTCACTTCGCCTTTCACAAGGGTCGGTGGACCTCTTGCCCTACCCGATGTATACTTGTCAAAAGGGGGACGCTCTGTACTGCCAATCATGCATGTGCCTCAATTCTTTCACAAGAGAGAGACGCCCTTCGACAATACCTAAACGTCTCCCGCTGTCCGGTGTTCAAAAAAAAATTTTGTTTGTGTCGTCACGTATGCCCTACCTGGAAGCGTCGTCCATGTCGTTGGTTAAGGAAAAAGGATATAGGTACTCAGGATTCAATAAAATGTTATCTTACTTAATGAAAATACCTCGTACTAAGTAATCTTTAATAAAAAATTCTTCTCTGCTTGTTTTCTCGAAGTGTTACCTACGTAGGTCGAAGAAGGAATTGTGTTACAGAGGTCGAGGCAGGAGTCCGCCAAATCGCGAAATGATCGCCTTTTATAGCGCTTTTCGTTGTTTATTTTCCCGTTGTTGTCACACAATTCTTGATAATCGATCAAGAAGTCCGGCACTTGGTCCCAACGAAGACGCATTCTTCGGCCGTCTTCTAAATATACCAGCCTTCTTTTGTTCTTGGCCGCCTTTCTTCCGTCCACTGGGTAATGTCAGGTTGTTAGTGGCCCCCGGAACGAGCCAAACCTCTGCTGCATTCTTCCTACGAAATCGCCGAGTTACGTAGATTTTCAACTTCAATTATTTCTCCATAATGGAACTGAACTACCTATGGAGGTATTGCCGCCCTCAGATTATACAGATGGACTGCAAATAAGCTATTAATTCCTTCTAAAGCATCAAAAAGTCTTTCGTTTTTAGATAAAATATAAGTAGTATAGCAAGCGGGACACTGTGACACTTTGATCTGGAAAAGTGACCATCGTTTAACGTCACCCTTCTTCTGGAGTGGTTGTTTCTTGTGCTGAAGGAGTGTCCCTTTAGTTTTTGTAACTTAAGAAGTGTTGAGATTGTCATTGGATTTAAGCGGTGGTATATGTATGGTTCAAGGTCATCACCTTTAATTCTCGTATGTGAATAATTGTCGATAATGTTTGATTGATTATATACTAGCTGATAACGTGATAACTATTTACGGGTCCAAACATCGTTCAACTTTGAATTTGGTTCTATTTCTTGTTCTTATAATTGTTGGTATGGGAATAAAACAGAATTCAAAGTTAAACAATGTTTGGCCAACTCGTTCTATACTCGTTTATGACTGAAGCGCCAAGTATTACAGATGGCGCCACGCTTTTCTGGTAACATTTAATGTATAGGGATTTGCTTTCTCTTAATTGATATGTTCTGTGGTCAGCACGTGCGGTCATTGACTCTATTCGAACATGATTGTACATGTCTGAACGAAGTAAAGTGTCACAGTATCCCGCTATCGACCTTCATCTTACCAGAGGGTGGTCGTTGACGGACTTTTTAGGTCAGTACGTGTGGTCATTGACTTTATTCCAACATGATTGGGCATATCTGAACGAAACAAAGTGTCACAGTCAATTCCGCCGTCGACAATTACGACGATGTCATCTTACTAGAGGGTGGTCATTGACGGATTCTTTTTGGTCAGCATGTACAGTCATTGACTCATGATTACACATGTCTGAACGAAGCAAAGTATTACAGTATCCCGCTGTCAACAATGACGATGCCGTCATCTTACCAGAGGGTGGTCGTTGTCGAATTTGCAACTAAAGACTTTAAACTAGTTTTTACATATTTAAATTTTTTTAATGGTAGAACGATACCTAAATAATTTCGAATTACGTCATACAAATAGCCAAATAAGTTAAAGATAGAAATATCGTTTAATCAAAACAACAAGGTAACAATCATTGTATACGTAGTAAGTGTGTATGTTCTTTGAAGTGATGAATTTTAGATGGATTCCCCAACTGATAGAATGGTGAGTTCGGTTACCTGAAAAAAGACGAATTAAAAGAAATTCTTGTCGTTTAGTTACATACTATTTCATACTTGAACATGCGCAGGAGTATCCAATACATATGCAACTGCATCTGCTATATCTTGGCTTTTCAAAATTGGCATATTTTTAACTCTCTCTGCATATTGCTCGGGTGTCATATAGCCCGCTGCGATGCCTATTTCCGTATCAACTCCGCCTGGACTTAAACTCTGGAAGTATTAGAATATCAGCGCCATCAATAGATGTTTAGTCTTCTCCTGTATTACTCACGGTGATTTTAATTTTGCTTCCCAAGCGAATCAGCTCCAGTCTGAGCGTTTCGGTTAAAGCTGTCACAGCAAATTTCGATGCCGGGTACACATTCAAAAAAGGATAGTTAATAACAACATGTCCAACGATGCTGTTGATGTTAATTATGTGTCCGTCGATGTTATTGGCTCTCATAATTTTGATGGCCTCGCGGGACGCAATGGTGAGACCCAGCACGTTCGTATCCAGGACTTCCTTCCATTGTTGGGCGTTACCGTCGACCAGGCTATTTTTTCTCCCGATGCCCGCGTTGTTAATCAGCACGTGGATTGGGCCAACGTTTTTCAAGGTCCACTCGAATGCTTTGATGATTTCGGCTTCGACGGAGACGTCTGCTTGGAGGGCGTACAGCTTGCCCTGTTTGCCTTCAAGTTCCTTGGCTAGTTGGTCCAGACGGTCTTTTCTTCTGGCTAGGGCAACCACCTACGACGAGTTGTATTAGGGCATGGGGAAAAATTTTTGGGGTTTTTACCTTCAGTCCAAGCCCGACTAAGGTTTTGGCTGTGGCTGCTCCGATGCCTGAGCTTGCTCCAGTTACGATGGCTACTTTTCCTTTGAACTGCGACATTTTTTCTGTGAAGGATAACGACTGTAGTTATTATGATTATTTGAAATTACCTAGACGACCTCAAATCTCGCAGTAGTACCGAGGTGTTTGGATTTTCGCGTGAAACTGGCAATTTCCGTGATAGGTCTGTGTTGTCGTGATACTGCTAAGTGATAACAATGCGGCGAATACAACGCGATACTACCACCAGACAACTGCTTTATTTATGGGGTACTACTATTGCGGTACACCTAAACTATTCCTAAATCATTGCATCACAAATGTGAGACTAACTAAGATAACTAGTTACGTTTCGTTAGTTTTAGTTGGGTTTCGTTGAATTCGCAATAGTGCCGCATTGATATCGCCTTGCGTTACCACCTATCACGGAAATTGTCAGCTTCACGATAATTAAAATTATATTTTTGATATGTATATTTAAAACTAACTTTTCAGCATGAGTAGCAAAAGGTTCAATTCAATCTAGACTATCGTTTCGAACGAAATCAAGTTAATTTTCCCCTTCGTAAGGTAACCATCACCCTTCAACCTTTGGCGAGGGAGCTGAACAAGCCCATCAACGAATTTTATAAACAAAGTCGGACGTATTTTAAATATCCATTTAATAAATGACTAATTATATTAGGGACGGGGGATAAATATAGGTGAAGTTTAAGCAAGCGCCATCTGGAACTCAATAGCAAGAACTTCAATCATAGCTTACTTGTGCAAACATAATACATAAATTCAGTTGTTTTTTTCTGTAATGTCGCGCTGTATTCGCAATGGTGTGCCGCCTTAATATCGCTTTGACAACTCAAACCTATCACGGAAATTGTCAGCTTCACGTGAAAGACGTGCAATTCCCATGCATGCCGCATGTCAGAACTGTGAAGTAACAACCATGGTAGTACCGGGAGATTTGTAGTTCTCTTTTCACTTTTTTGTTTACTTTCACTTTCTGAAATTTATTTGTGAATCCCTTTGTGACTGTAACCAAAGTAACTGTGTGATGTTGCCCAAATCAAATACATAACCAAATACATAACCAAATGTTCAAATAAATTTTTGATTAGAGGTAGGTGTAAACGTATGTCGTAACCTACAACATCAAGTAGTTTACGAGATTAGTGAAACGTCAACGTGTGAAATTAAGCTTCAATTGTTCTTAACTGCTCAAGTACTGGACAATATTTTTATGTAAGTAATAAATTACAATTGAATAGGAGAATTACGGCAATTGTAATTGGATGCCAAGTGGTCAATTCATAAATTGTCAAATAAATAAATAAATTGCTGTAGTAATCTGAGACGAACGTTTCGTCTTCCAAGGCCTACCTTTATCAACAATTTATTGGGACATGTGGTGTACAACACACGAAAAAAGTGACCATCGAACATATAGGGTGGACCTGGACCGCGTCAGGCTTCCTCAGATTTACTTCTCATCATAGCTGATGTCAATGAAATGTTAAGTACAATTTTTGAACGCTGCTTTAACTCAACAAAAAACTCCAGCGACGTTATTCTTTTGTTTTCTCTTACGTTTAAAAAGAAAAACACGCATTTGCCTGACTAATATATTTTTTTTAGATTGTTCCTAAATTAAAAATCACAAAACGAAGAATAAATGAGACAAACACTTTACCTGGTTTCAATTTGATTTCGGTAAAAATATACAGGGTGATCCACGGTTTGTCGATTGACGAATAGATGAAAGTGTCCGGCGTAAATGCAATAGTATCAAACTTAACCGTGCTTTAATTGTTATACAATTTTTAATAAAGTAACAAAAAGTCTAGCTGCGTTATTCATTTGTTTTTTTTTTTTATATATTTATTTTCAAACACGTAATGAATTAAAATTTTCAGGTTAATTCTTACCTGCGAGTCGCGTTAAACGTGACAAAAAGAACAAAAACAAAAACAATTTGAAGGATCAATATTAAAAAAAAAAAATTAAAAGAACGATCAGAAAGTAAAGAAAACGAAATGATAGATTTTTTTAATAATAAAAACAAGAGACAATCGATTTTAGAGCGCAATTCAATGTAACGAAATAAAGAAAACAAAATAAATAAAAATTCAAAAAAATTCTAAATGAAATAAAAAAAATAACAACAAAAATAAAAGACAATCGATTTTAGAACACAATTTGAAAGATTAATATTAAAAAAAATGAAAAGAACGATCAGAAAGCAAAGAAAACGAAATAATAGATTTTTTTTAAATAAAAAAAAAAACAAAAGACAATCGATTTTAGAGCGCAATTCAGTGTAACGAAACAAAGAAAATAAAAAATATTAAAAACTCAAAAAATAAGAAATTAAATTAGAAAAAATAACGAAAACGAAAGGCAATCGATTTTACTGTAATGTGAAAATAGAGGAAGGAGTGAGGATTTTACTTGTGTAAAAAGTAATACATATATGCACAGTGTTGCCAGACGTGCGGAAAATTCCCGTTTTAGCGCGAAACTTCAAGTTTTAAGGGAAACTATTTTTAAGTTGAGAAAATTTGAGGTAGTTTTGAACTGGTGGTCTGGAAAATTTAGCGCAGAGCGACAAATTTGAAGAATGCGGTGGGAATTTTTATGTAATGAGTTGGCAACACTGTGCATAGAAAAAAATTGCAAGGCCATGCAATGAACGATCAAAGAAAAATGACTTTTCGATGAAGGAAGAGGGGATTAATTTCTAAAACGATTGTCATTTGACAGATGACAGTTATTAAAATAAATAATAAATCTGAAGGCGCCTGACGCGGTCCACCCTATATGTTCGATGGTCACTTTTTTCATGTCTCGTATACCACATGTCCAAATAAATTTTTGTTAAAGGTAGGCCGCAGGAAGACGAAACGTTCGTCTAAGATTACTACAGCATTTTATTTATTTATTTGACAATTTATGATTTGACAACTTGCTATCCAGTTACAATTGCTGTAACTTTCTACTATCCAATATAATTTATTATTTACATAAAAATATTGTCCAGTTCTTGAGTAGTTAAAAAAATGTTACACTTTGACGTTTCACAAACCTCAAAAACTACTTGGTGTTGTAGGTTACGACATACGTTTACACGGCCATGGCCTACCTTCATAAGAAATTTATGTTGTAATTTTTTGTAATCAGAACAATTACATTACATACTGTAACACGCTCGGACGTGCCACCTGGTTTGTTGACGCGCGCGACTCGCGGTTATTTATTTGATTGCCCTTTTGAATTCACTATGATTTTAACGCCCCGAAATAATGTGATTCAATCCTAATTATGCAAGCTAAATGAAATCAATTGCAAAGCACTCAAAAATAAACTTCTCGAGTTAAATTAAAATGCAGCTTTCCGTTCGGACGATCAGAAGCTTTCTGTCTTAAGTTTTGGATTTTTTCCTTCGCGAGCGACAATTTTTTGACTCCTTCCCCATCCCCCGAAGCCTTAAAAAAACGGTTGGCCAATGAACGCTTTTCGTTCAGAAAGAAGCACACGCTTCTCTCTCGTTCTTTTACATAACTTATCAATTTCTGACCGGCCCTTGGCTTCCCGGTGGCCTACACATGTTCTAACTTTCTAAATTTTTTCAAAATAGCGACACTATACAAGTGTCCATTGATATATTTATTACTTCCCGAGCTCATTGTACGATTTTGAAAACAAAAGGCCAGTTCTTTTCTACTGGCGATGCAACATGAGTCCTTTAGAAATTTCACAATTTCTCAAACAATTGCGTGACAAATGCTTTCAAAAATCCCAATACCGTACAAGACAACTTTTAAAACGGACTAATTTATGGCCGATAGTAAGGCTGCTTCGAACTGGTTGTTCTAAAAGACCATAAATCTGAAAACCGAGTCGTTTCCGGTGGCCTTCGACTCGTAAATTTCTCTTTGTTAACAAGCAATCAAATAAACAAACGCGATTTGCTTTCAAATCAAATTCGCGACCGTTTCAATACTCTAGTTTGGTTTTACCAGGATTTCCCTAACTCTTGCAATAAGTACTGGAGTTCTGTTAAGGCGAGTCTGGCCGCATTGGTAATGATATACTTGTCATTCGATTTAATAAAAAAAAATAGTAGGCTAGTGTTACTGACTTTGAAACAGCAAACAAGCGGTATGCGAAACGTCAGTGGTAATTAAATAAACTTACTATTTACTCGATAATAATCTATTTTTTTTTTCATATTTATTCGTTTAGTTTCGAAGCAATGAGAATTTGGCAAATGTTAATAAGTAATTAGTGATGCCCAGAACTTTTTTTTAATTCATTCAGACAATAGTTGATTGAATTTGATAATTGTAACGAAAATAAAATTAAAAATGAATGACGAAACTCAATTGTCATAGTTTCTCGATGATGAAATTGAATGTAATGAAGTGATCCCGTGAAATCAAATCGTATGAAGGTACTTGATGAAAAAAAGAAAGACGAGAAAACGTCAAGATCAACAAGAAAATAAAAATAGAATAAAAGTTATTATTTTTACCTCGAGCAATCGCACGCACTTCTGTATCAGCGAACGTATTAATCGGCAATGCCAATCATACCAGACAGATTAAAAAAAATCAATAGATAAAATAATGCCTATAAATAATGACAATTATAATTTCATTGATGCCTTATCAATTACGCAATATTTCATTTAATTACGTACTCGATAGTATCGGTGAATTTAGAGCATCTTATTTTCGATTATTAAAAAAAAAAGCGAAAGACAGAAAAATTGCAAGAGTAAGTGACTGGGGGAAGAGGAGAACAAATTTGTTACTAAAGTGGAAACCTGGTGGGAAGAGAAAAAGCAGATCTAAAAGGAAATGATGAGGTGAAGAACAATTTATTAGACAGAAGGCAAAAGGAGGCACAGGAAAAATATATGAGTTGAGGTTAGAAAGGAAATTGACATGGATTTAGTGTGAACCAAGGATTAAGACCCGAATTCAGAGACGCAAATTGAGCCGATCTCAACCCATCTCCTTTTCTCGGTTCGCATTCAGAAAATACCAGAAGTTTCTCACTTTCGTCGCTCATCTCGAGTTATTTATGAATAACCAAAATAAAATTAAGACTGACTTGTTCTTTCTAAATCCAGTATAACTTGCTTTTGAATTCGAGCCTTAGAGAATTTCAAAGCAAGTTGCGTAGTTTTTTGGGGAGTTTCATGCGGTAGTCACTGTGTGAATTGGCAACACTGCGCAAGTTTAAAATATTTACCCTGCATTTCAGCCGATGGCCCATAAGTTCAAGTCTCCTCGAGCCTCATTAGGTATTAAACTCAAAACTTAAAAATAAAAAATGTTTTCACGCCTTTCGAAGATTTTTAAGGAAAAGTCTGGAATTGTGATGATCTACGATATGAATTGCAAAATATTACGCAAGAAACTATTTAAGGGATTAGGTAACTTGCATGCTTTTGTTTGAAAGTCTAAGTTCAGATCGCTAACGAAAAAACGAAAAAAAAAAAAAAACTTAACTTACCCCAAATAATTGGAGGCTTCTGTTTCAGCGAATGGCGGTTAAAGTAAACTTAAGGCCCGGCAATGTTGTTTGCCTTATTTATAGGTGTGGGAAAATACATTCATCTCGAAAGAATTAGATAAAATTATGCAACTAATCTAACAATGATATTGAAAATTTTTAGGATGCGTTAAGCGAACGGAAATTCGACCGCATACTCAACAACCTGACAAGGCCGACCATAAAGTTAACGTAGATTTTTCTTAACGACTTTTTTTTTTAAATTAATTACGATATAGTCACGAGCAAAAGAAATGATCGTTAGTCACTCAAAAATTCGATGGAATCGTCACAAATTAAAAAAAAAGTGATAGGGGTCAGATAGGATAATTGTAGAGATTTGTCTCCAATTACTTAAGTATTTATTTATACACCGTGACTGCGAAATGGACCGACAAAATAAAACCTATGGGGAAAATGTTTAAAAAAATCTTTCTACTTTAGTTTTTGGAAAAATAATTAATCAAAAATTTTACCGAAAATAACGATACCTCCTGGTTAAGAAAGACGAGCAGACGTACGAAATAAACACAATTGTAAACTCTTTTATATGATTGTTAAGGTGGTTACTGACGCGTCGATTTTCAGTCGCTACAACCTAATCGCCCGAAAATTGCAAGCAAATCGCCAGAATTAACGGAACTCGAGGACGCATCAAGTGATTAGGAACAAAGATCACTAGCAATTTCATCGCTAGTACCTATTCTGTAACGATGTTGGGGCTATCCGGTCGCCCAATATCCCGTATATCGATCCATCATTGGCCACCTTTATAGCCCGTAAGCTTGACCTCTAAATGGAACTGAAAGATTTTATAGTTGAAACTATCTCCTCTTTACTTCTAAAGTTGGCAAATAACGAATCTGCAGCTTCTAAAAATGCTTGCTTTATCATTTCCCCGTTTTCATAAGATTTCTTCTTTTGTGCAATTATCTGGGACACACGGTATGATGCTTCAGTTGCAGTCTTATTTTTGTCGACTGTTTTTAAAAATATTGACTGTTGTCCAATTAATTGGTTTTTAATTGTTTCAATTTTTCTTTCTGGTGGCAGAATGTAATGGAAATGATTTTTCAAAATTCGAACGTACAGTTTTATGATGCCTCTCAATATTCCCTTTTTTGACAACGGAGACAGAAGTATTATACAACAAATATACATTTTTGCTTTTAACTTCTGTGAAGAAAATATTGTTCTTCGCATTCCGAATGGAAATGGTATGTTTTCACCTTCATACTACTGCTCACCATAATATTTTAATATTTTTTACTGCTCTCTACTTCGCTTCGGATTCAACTGCTGGTCGTAGATTACGTGATGTTCGGTTTTAAACCGACTGCAATGTCACCACTCAATGCGTATTTACTCCATTCAAAGCAAACCAGATCGTTCTCGAATACTAGAGCGCTGCGGTTCTAGCCGATTCTAGCATGGTGACGTTGGCGGCTGATCGCTCACCGTAGTGTTGCCACTGCTTGTATTTCTTATGAGAATTTGCGAAATTTACGGAGGCTTCTATGATTTTTAACCGTTTGTATTTTTAAAATATAATATATGTTGTCAGCTACCAGAATTGCTTTTGTGAGCTACCGGTAGCTCGCGATCGACAGGTTGGCGACCACTGTTGTAGAAGGAGTAGCCATTTTAGTACTATAAAATACATTGCAAAAGTTAACGCAATATAAGTATATTTCGTTGCATAAAAAACTTCAGTCTATCTATTTTATTATAAAAATAATTTGCATCTTGTAGAATAATATTTCAAAATGTATTCTTGCCAAACGCTTACATGGAGCGGGATCACAGTGCGCCGTGTCCGTCAACTGTGCGGATGGAAATATTTCCCTTGCGTCAAGTTCCACGTTCCCTTGCGTCAAGATCCACATTTTATAACATTTATTTCTGTTTTACAACATTTGCGAGATTACGAGAAATTTCATCCTGCAGGACACCTAAGACCAGACAATACAAATATTAATTATAATGAAAAAAAAACGGAGAGCTGCAATTGTTTGTGTAGGTTCGGTGAACATTAATTAATTTTTTTGAATCCTTTTCACTATCGGGGCCGTTTTGTTTTCCTTTCTTCTAAACAAATTCCTCCCGAGATGTTGTCGCCCTCTCGTGGGATCGTCTTTTAATTTCGTTCAGTAAAGATATTTGGACATCGAGGTGATTCAAGTTGCCTACCTGTAAGGCATAATCTGGTCCAATTTCGACTAAGCGTTTCACCACGCATCTGAGTGTAAGTTACGGTTCTCACGTCCCACGAATTTATTTATTTTGAGACATCTAGATGGCTCTAAATGGGCAGAATTTTTAGGCTAACTTTGGTCGCTCGAATGAGGGTTGCTGACATGTAATAAATTTCTTTCGGTTAAATGAAATTTAATAATTTTGAGTTTAAGATTTACAAAAACATGTAAGAGATTGATATCGAATCAAAAAGAGGGAAAAGGAGAAGTAAAAGTAAATAAAGAAGAGAAAAGGAAATTGACAAGAAAAGAGGGTGAGTTTCTGATGAAGCAATGGAAACGGGTAATAACGGATACCCGGATAAAAATTTTATACCCGAGTAACCATTTATACAGGTAGTACTTGGGTACCCAAGTACTCGATGTCTTCCTTAATAAATGATTAATGTTATAAATCTATTGGCTCGGAGTTCGAAACCTTAGTAAACCAGATCATGTCTTCCACAGCCTGCTAGTGACTATTCTTGCGGGTTGGATAATTGAATGCTATGGTTTAGCTGCGGATAGCCTAATTGACAACCTAGGCCCTAAAGGATATTGAAACCGAGATAGATGTGATCAAACTAGTACTTTGAGAAAGGACTAGTCTTCACACACCTAAATATTTCTTTTTACTGGTAGAAATAAATAAATAATGTTTTGGGGTGGTTTTTAATCTCTTAATTACACATCGAAATACCTGACAAACAACTAAATAAATTAAAGATAGAAATATCATTTAATCAAATAGCATGACAGCGAAAGTAGTAGTAAGTAAAGTAAGCACGCTTGTTCCTCAAGGTGATGGATTTTATAAGATTTCCCCAACTGGACGAATGGTGAGTTCGGTTACCTGAAAAAGAAAAATTATAAATTAGAGTGGAAGTAATTTCTTCTTCTTGGTCACTTACCTGAACATGCGCAGGAGTATCCAAAACATACACGACTGCATCTGCTACATCCTTGCTTTTCAAAATTGGGATATCTTTAAGCCGCTGTTCGTTTTCCTCGGGTGTCAGATACCCTCCAGCAACGGCCATTTCCGTTTCAACTCCGCCTGGACTTAAATTCTGAAAGTATTCAGAATGTAAATATCAACACTTCTTTGTTGTTGCTTTGAAAATTGCTTGTGTTTGATGTTGGTGCTATTTGCTAGTCTTGACAAACAATTACTTACGGTGATTTTAATTTTGCTTCCCAAACGAATCAGCTCCAGTCTAAACGTTTCGGTTAAAGCCGTCACTGCAAATTTCGATGCCGAGTATACATTCAAACCAGGAATATTAGGAACGTAATGTCCAGCAATGCTGTTAACGTTAATTATATGTCCGTCGATGTTATTGTCTCTCATAATTTTGATGGCCTCGCGGGACGCAATGGTAAGACCCAGCACGTTCGTATCCAGGACTTCTTTCCATTGTTGGGAGTTACCGTCAACCAAGCTCTTGTTTCTTCCGATGCCTGCGTTGTTAATCAGCACGTGGATTGGGCCAACGTTTTTCAAGGTCCACTCGAATGCTTTGATGATGTCGTCTTCGACGGAGATGTCTGTTTGGAGGGCGTACAGCTTGCCCTCTTTGCCTTCCAATTCCTTGGCTAGTTCTTCCAAACGGTGTTTTCTTCTGGCTAGGCCAACCACCTATGATGAGTTGTATTAGGGCATAGGAAAAAAAACTTTGGGGTTTTACCTTCAGTCCAAGCTCGACTAAGGTTTTGGCTGTGGCTGCTCCGATGCCTGAGCTTGCTCCAGTTACGATGGCTACTTTTCCCTTAAACTGCGACATTTTAACTGTCGAGGATAACAGATGTCACGACCTACTAGATTCCACGAGACAGCGTGTCTTTATCCGGGCTGAGCAATTTATTGGTTTAAGTGTGTGTCCGCTGGCGCCACTTACCTAGAAAGTCGAAGGCGAATTATATCCGGAATGTCATTTTCAATTAATGTCAAGCTCATTCAGTTTATGACAAGTACAGTTGAAGTTCCCTGCTCAAATATAGTTTATTTGCGATTTTTTCTTTCATTATTCATGGAGTTTCTTATTTAGGTAACTAGTGCCAAATTTGGCGCTCATTTTAAAACAAAAAGGTGTACATAGATGGCACCACCGGCAAACAAATAGTAATTTATATTTGCACCCCAGCCAAACAATTGAGAAAGCAATTTAATTATCTACGGATTCACGTTTCAAATTTTCTATTTAAATTTGGTTCGAGAAAGCGTGCACAGATGGTAGTACCCATGTAGGGCAATATTGCCTTTGAAACAAATGAGAGAACAAAACGTTTGCCTGTGTTTTAAATTTTCAAATTAATTAAAAAAAAGTATACACAGGCAAAATTTTTGTTATGAAAACCATCTGCATATAAAAAATGAATTTTGGCAACGCTAGATGGCGGGCGTTAAGAGGCCGTTCTAGGGTTACTGTGTTTTAGAAGGTACCGCCATTCATTTCTGCGGCTTGCAACCCCAAATTAAAAACAGAATCTAAATCTACAAAATAATCATATTGGCGACATCTGTTGATAGAATTAATTAATAGTTTTCGAGGAAAAATTTTTTTTTTAATTTACTTGCCGCTGCAACTTCATTTCTTTTCTCAACTGCTCTTTTTATTTTCTACGTCACAATATTCCTTTAAAGAACTTGAATAGAGCGAATCTCACTGGCGACATCTGTGACCAGAATTTCCAGTTAGTTACTGCGAATGTAGCTTCAAGTTGTTGTTTTCTTTTTCATTTTCTTTCCTAACACAATCTGAGGCCCAAATTCATCAGAAACATCACTCACTCTCAAATTGACAGTTTGAAATACAAAAGAGCTTTAATTTTCATTTTAATGATTTCTTATCTCTCTATCGTAATGATGATCAAAGTACCTATACTGATCATAAAACTTGTTTATGCGAATAAAAATAAAAGCAAATTTCGATTTCAAATAACAGTTTGAGTGTAGTGCTCCCTCCACTCAAGAGAGCTTTCTGAATGTTGGCCCAAATCTAGAAAATACTCCTAGCAGCGACATCTATTGATTGAATTATTTATTCCTAGTTGTCGTAAAAAATGTTTAAGAATTGACTTCTTCAATTGTCGGCGCACTTTAATTTATTTTTTCAACTGTTTGTTTTCTATTCCACTTCAAATTATTCTTTTAAAGAATTTGAGCAGAGGAAATCCCACTGGCGACATCTGTGAGCAGAATTTGTAATTAGTTTCCGTGCATTTCAGAGGACTGTGGATATTGGCAAAAAAAGTATTTTTCAAATGCTGCTTTTACAACACGTTCGATTTAGAAATTGTAAAAGTGCATCCATCTATAATATTATAAATGTCGGAACTTGTCGAGCAAATGTGAATTTCTTCACAGCCTGTGAATTTCTTCATAAGAACTGCACGTATCACGACAAGGTCGAACCCACACCTTTAATTGCCTCATTAAGAGTCAAAATTCGTTATCAGCGGCTCCGAGCACTCGGCTGTGATTTCCGTTCTTAGAGATGTGTGCAGAATTACAACACTAACTGTATAAATCGTGCATAATTCGCGTATATAATCTCAATAAAGGAAAACATGTAAACACACTATATAAAACAAAACGGGGATAACACTTGACCCGAAACAACAGTCACTATTAATTAGAGAAATGGCAGAAGTCAACGAAAACATAAAAAGTCATAGTTTTTTCGATGATAATTGAATGAAATGAAGAGATCCTATAAAATCAAATCACATGAAAATCTTTAATAAAAAAGAGAAGGATGAAAAAATCGACGAGAAAATAAATGATATTTACCTCGGGCAATCGCACACACTTGTATATCCTTGAACGAAGTAATCAGTAATGACTAACAGATTTAAAAAAAAATCACTAGATAAAATAACGCCAATAATTAATGACATTCATTGGCTCTTTATCAATTACGCAATTACGTTTATGAGTATTTGGTTCATGACATAAAAATTTGTAGAATCTTCGAGATTTATTAATGCCCAGAATTAAAAATAAGGAAGGCGTAACCTTTATATGCGATTTGTTTATTTTCGTAAGGCATGTATTATTTAATAACGATCAAAGCCGGCGTAACTCAGGACTGACTAGTCTTCATACACACCTCGATATTTTTTTTACTGTCTAAATAATCCTTTGAGGTAATCACTCAATTACACATCGAAATATCTGATATAAACAGCCAAATAAATTAAAAATAGAAATATCGTTTAATCAAATAACATGACAATGACAGGACGCGTAAGCTTGCACGTTCCTTAAAGGGATGGGTTTTATAAAGTTTCCCCAACTGGACGAATGGTGAGTTCGGTTACCTGAAAAAAGACGAATCAGGATGGAACACGTTTTTTCCTGGGCAGAAAACTGTCACGCACCTGAACATGTTGGGGTGTGTCTAAGACGTAGACGACTGCATCTGCTACATCTTGGCTTTTCAAAATTGGCACATTTTTAAGGTTCTCTTCGTATTGCTCGGGTGTCACATAGCCCCCGGCCACCCCAATTTCCGTATCAACTCCACCTGGACTTAAACTCTAAAAATATTACAGAAAGAGCTCAAGAAGTTGCCTTCTCTTACAAGAATTTTCTTTGATGATTGTACTTTACAGGTATTTTTTGGAAAAATGGATTAACTACACTTCTGGACAAAATTAAGGGACCACCGAATAAAGTTGAAATAACTTTTCCAATTTACAGGTTATTTTTAATAGACTTTTCACATGTCATAAATTGACGTTTATTAAACACAGTGCCATGAAACGAAGAATTTTCAACTTGATCTTAACGTAAACTTAAGAGCCATTCAGATATCGCTAAAATAAATAAATCTTTCGTCAGCAAATCTCACGCGTGAAAACGGAGTTGACGCCCACGCCTACAGAAAAACAAAGAGAACGGTCGAATTGCACCTTGATGTGGGCAACTCAAGACACCTCTCGGGAGGGGTTTGTTTACATAAGCGATCCCGCGGAAGAGAGGGATTTCGAAAAGAATAAATTAATGTTCGCCGGGTCGTTTTCGAGTTCCTCTTAAAAACTAAGTAATCGCGTCTTCAAAATTATTCGTTTAACCCTCGTTTGAAACGAATGTCATTGACTAAAAAATTTCATATTTTTTCTCTACTGCGTCCATTTTTGTTTCAAAATTTAAATTGCGCCCTTTGTTTTTTATTATTCTTTTAAACTTGCTCAGCGAGTGTTTTTTTTTAAAATTACTTGGTGAGGGTGAAAGTTGTGTAGAAGACCCCCAGGAAAGCAGACGAAACTCCAAGAAGGCTGTAGCGAGGTCCTTTGCTGCTGAATTCTCCCCTCCGGCGGGTGATTATTAAATTATTTTTATTGTTGTAAAGTTGTTTTCTTAGTCAATATACTCAAATATTGTTCTTAACATCAACCTTTTATTTTGGGTATAGTTTTGCATTCTGAATTTACTTTAAACAGCTTCTGAGTCTAAGTACTCACATGCCTCCAGGAAAATGAAATTTTTAAGTACCTAAATGAATGAGGCTTAGCTTTAGGGCCCGGTGTCCCTTAAAACTCCGGTGGTGGCAGCGTGTATAATTAGAATTTGATAGTTTACCAAATTTTAACGACATCTAAAAACCCTCATTTATTTAAAGTAAGGCGGACTCTACACAGTAAGAAGGGTTCACTAACAGACCCTTCCTACAAAATGGTTGTTACGTTCCAAATTTCCCGCAAAAGAAAACGCGGAATCGAGACGTTATCTGACCCGCTGTTGATTTAATTGGCAATCTTGTATCCCTCCTTCGCAAATTCGAAGCTCATTGGCTATGGGGTACCACGTGACTATTTTTGCGCGTAATGTACCGTCCACCATTGTTCAATCGTTCAACTCATTTGACGCACCCCATTCTTCACTGTTTTGCTAGCCCGGGGAACAGCTGATACGTTAGTCAGCAGAAACTTGTCATCTGTCGAAGGTAAGTGAGAGGCAAGTCAATGTAAATTAAATTTTGGTGACATGGTATGAGCGGCGGGATAATTCGATTTCAATTCTTTTCTCAAATTTTATCAAATCACATAAAATTGATAGATTATCGAAAGGAAAAGACCCGTTTTAAATTTATTTTGAATTTTACTGGTGGTCCCTTAATTTTGTCCAGAGGTGTACTTACGGTGATTTTAATTTTGCTCCCTAAACGAATCAGTTCTTGTCTGAACGTTTCAGATAATGCCGTCACAGCAAATTTCGATGCCGGGTATATATTTAGACCAGGGATATCAATAACTTTGTGACCAGCGATGCTGTTGATGTTAATTATGTGTCCGTCGATGTTATTGGCTCTCATAATTTTGATGGCCTCGCGGGACGCAATGGTAAGACCCAGCACGTTCGTATCCAGGACTTCCTTCCATTTCTTGGTGTTACCGTCAATCAAGCTATTTTTTCTTCCGATGCCCGCGTTGTTAATCAGCACGTGGATTGGACCAGCGTTTTTCAAAGTCCACTCGAATGCTTTGCTGATGTCGTCTTCGACGGTGATGTCTGCTTGGAGGGCGTACAGGTTGCCCTCTTTGCCTTCCAGTTCCTTGGCTAGTTGTTCCAGACGGTCTTTTCTTCTGGCTAGGCCAACCACCTGCGACGAGCTGTTTTAGGACATTGAAAAAAAAAACCTTCTGGGGCTTACACCTTCAATCCAAGTGCGACTAAGCTTCTGGCCGTAGCTGCTCCGATACCTGCGCTAGCTCCAGTTACGATGGCGACTTTTCCCTTAAACCGCGACATTTTATCTGTGAACGATAACATGTAATTGTGATTGATTTCGTAAAATGAATGACAATTTGGAATGAAAGGCGTGTTTTTTGGACGTTGAGTTGATGGGGTCCATGGCTTTCGAAAATTCTGAAGGAAAATGTAAGGGCAGGAGCCGACATTTGAAATTAAAAAAAAATATAACTAGTTGAAGCCATTCATAAAAAGGGACATTTGCAATTCTTGCAAAATTTCGGTTGAACAAGAAAGAAACTATAGTGGCGTAACAAGTCTTGTGCGCAAGTCCGAAAGCAAAGTCAGATTGTTCTTCGTTTTTAATTATGGATCAATTTTCTTTTGTTTGCCTTTTATTTCTGGTCGTGGATCAATTTTTTTTTCTGTTTTTTACTACAATCACTTTTGTTTTTGTTTATGGATTAAGTCTCATTCGTTTTAAGCTATAGTCGTCTTTTGTTTTTCCTTATGAAACAATTCCCTTCTTGTTTCTGCTTAAGGCTCGACTGTCTTTTGTTTTTAACTGGAATAGAACGTCTTTTGTCATGGATCAATTCTTTTCTGTTTTCTTACTATAGTCGTCTTTTTGTTTTCGTTTTTGGATTAAGTCTTCTTTTGTTTTTAACTGTGGTTGTCTTTTGTTTTTGGCTACAAAACAATTCTCCATTTTGCTTCTCAGAGGTAGTTGGTTTACTATAGTCGTCCTTTGTTTTCATTTTTAGATTAAGTCTAATTTTTTTTAACTATAGTCGTCTTTTGTTTTTGCTTATGGATCAATTCCCTTCTTGTTTCTTCTTACGGTTCGACTGCCTTTTGTTTTTAACTGGAACAGATCATCTTTTGTTTCTAATTAAGGATCTATTATCTTTTGTTTTTAACTGTAGATGTCTTTTGTTTCTGGTCATGGATCAATTCTTTTCTGTTTTCTTACTGCAGTCGTCTTTTTGTTTTCGTTTTTAGATTAAGTCTTCTTTAGTTTTTAACTGTAGTCGTCTTTTGTTTTTCCTTATGGAACAATTCCCTTCTTGTTTCTGCTTAAGGCTCGACTGTCTTTTGTTTTTAACTGGAATAGAACGTCTTTTGTTTCTAATTATGGATCAATTATCTTTTGTTTTTAACTATAGTTGTCTTTTGTTTCTGGTCATGGATTAATTCTTTTCTGTTATTTTACTATAGTCGTCCTTTGTTTTCGTTTTTAGATTAAGTCTCATTTGTTTTAACTACGGTCGTCTTTTGTTTTTTGCTTATGGATCAGTTCCCTTCTTGTTTCTTCTTACGGTTCGACTGCCTTTTGTTTTTAACTGGAACAGATCATCTTTTGTTTCTAATTTAGGATCAATTGTCTTTTGTTTTTAACTGTAGATGTCTTTTGTTTCTGGTCATGGATCAATTCTTTTCTGTTTTCTTACTATAGTCGTCTTTTTGTTTTCGTTTTTGGATTAAGTCTTCTTTTGTTTTTAACTGTAGTTGTCTTTTGTTTTTCTTTATGAATCAATTCTCTTTTGTTTTTAACTGTAATTGCCTTTTGTTTTTGGCTACAAATCAATTCTCCATTTTGCTTCCTAGAGGTAGATTGCATTTTGGTTTTAACCGGAATAGATCGTCTTTTGTTTTTGGTTGGTTACGGATTAATTCCCTTCTTGTTTCTTCTTACAGCGCAACTGCTTTTTGTTTTTAACCGGAATAGATTGTATTTTGTTTCTAATCAAATCTCTTTTGTTTTTAACCATAGTTGTCTTTTGCTTCTGGTCATGAATCAATTCTTTTCTGTTCTTTTTACTATGGTTGTCTTTTGTTTTTGTTTATGGATTAAGTCTCATTTGCTTTCAACTACAGTCGTCTTTTGTTTTTGCTTATGGATCAGTTCCCTTCTTGTCTCTTCTCTCGGCTCGTCTGCCTTTTGTTTTTAACTGCAACAGTTTCTAATTATGGATCAATTCTCTTTTGTTCTTAACTATAGTTGTCTTTTGTTTCTGGTCATGGATCAATTCTTTTCTGTTTTTTTTTTTTTTTACTATAGTCTTTTTTGTTTTCGTTTTTGGATTATAAGTCTCATTTGTTTTTAACTATAGTTGTCTTTTGTTTCTGCTTATGGATTGTTTTTAACTATAATTGTCTTTTGTTTTTGGTTACAGATCACTTCCCATCTTGCTTCTTAGAGATAGATTGCTTTTTGTTTTAACTTGATTAGATCGTCTTTAGTTTCTAATTATGGATTAATTCTCTTTCGTTTTTAACTATCGCTGTCTTTTGTTTCTGTTTATGGATCAAATCTCTTTTGTTTTTAACTATAATTGTCTCTTGTTTTTGGTCATTATTCGCCTCATTCATTATTAAAAAGAAAATATTAATTTCGTTGACGTTTGGGAAACCTAGGCCAAGTCGTTCGTTAATAAATAAAAAGAGATACAACTCGCACATTGCAGTTTTCGCCAAACAAGAAGTAAACGATTTAAAAACTACAGTGGCGTAGCAAGAAGGGGGTGAGCTTGCGCACAAGCCGTGGTTACTCGCCTCATTTATTATTTAAAAAATTATTTTATTTCGATAATATTTGGGAACCTAGAAAATGGAGAGAAACCTTTGAACTTCAAAGGACAAATGAATGAAATGATCATGTAGAATCAAATAACATGAGAATATTTGATAAAGAATAGAAGTTGACGAAAAAATCAAAATAAAATAAAAATTGATTATACTCACCTCGGGCAATCACACGAACTCTTGTATAAATGGACGCAGAGTAATCGGCAATGCCAGTCATAACAGACAGATAAAAAGAAATCAGTAGATAAACTAATACTAATAAACTACGATAAATTCTAATTTCATTGATTGCTTATCAGTTACACAATAATATTTCAGTTAAGTATTTATTTAATAGTATTTAGTTTGAAGTTAGAATAAAATTTGTAGGACTTTCGAGATTTATTAATGCCAAGAGTTAAAAAAAATAAAATAAAACATCTATGTACACAGGTTGATTCTTACTAAACACGACAAAATAGAACTAGTTAAGAGAATCGATGTTTACAGTGTTTTAGGAAGAGATAAACTTAGTTGGGTCTTTTTTTACTTCATTTTCTATGGAATGTGGGCAGTTTTAGTGGCAATCTGGATGTGGGTGTTCTTCCAAACTCTCGACCCTGGGAGTGAGTCACAGAACTGCATTATTGGCACGAACTCTGACCTGAGATTCCGCCCCATGTCCACAGAGAATGCTGAAAGTACTTTCATTTGGGTACAGGGTTCCAAGAAGACGAATCACCAAAAGAGGGTGGACACTTTCCGGAAACAGGCCTGATACCTTGAAGAAACACATCGCACAAGAAAACCCAGACGAGGGAAATATGGTATGGATTTACTGCGAAGGTGAAAACCTCGTCAATACTTCCCCGACATCCAAGGTTTTCCCAGCTATTATTATCCTTACGAAAATTCAGACGGTTGCTTATGGGAAGTCCACTCGTAGCAGTTCGATTCCAACGTTAATTACAATTCCTGTGAATTAACGTTGAGCGTAAGGCCTGGGCCCAGAACATCAAACACAGCAGGGCCGATCGTTGAGGATGCGTCCATTTCAAACTGTTAGTAGATTAATTCCTAGTTTGATGTTACAGAGTAGTCTATGTGTTTGTCAATTGTAAAATCTTTTTTTTAAATGGTGTATTTAATTAATTTATTTTATTCCACCGTATACGCTAGACTCCTGACTGTTAAATCTAAATCCGATTCAACTTCTAAATTTTAATTTACAGTCAGACAGAAGTTGATGAGATTCTATTAAAAATTAAAAAAAAATTGATAATCAAATGAATGACGAAACTCGATGGTTATAATCAGAGCTCGGGAAATTCAAGACAGGCACGAAATCTTCTGTGAACTTCCACTAGTCTGTATCAGTAATTTCTTTTCTGGCAAGCATTATCTAGTAATTGATGCCAGTGTTCAGGAAGGTCGGCAAAAATATAACCGTGAACGTGTTTACCTAAAAATCATATACGTTTTAAGAACGTCCGGAACTTCCCTAGGTCTGGTTATAATTTTTTCGGTGCTGGTTTCCGTGTTGATAAAATGGAATGAAGTGATCCAAAAAATCAAATCTCATTCTAAGTGACGCTTAAAATGGCCATAAATGTTAATGTTAAAAATAAACAAGTTTTTATCGTATAATAACCGAGATTCTACACTGACAAATTGGTGCCCGAGTAAAAAATTATACCCGAGTAATAGTTATAAGGGTTATACTTGGGTACCCAATGTGTTTCTTAGTTTCCCAATTCTCTCCGGGTAATAACGGGTACCCGGATAAAAAAATGATACCCGGGTAATCAATTATACGGGTAGTATTTGGGTACCCGAATACCCGATGTCTTCACAAATAAACGATTAGTGTGTGTAGTTATAAATCTATTGCTTCGGAGTTCGAAACCCGGGTAAACCAGATCATGACTTCCACAGCGGATTATGTGACTAATCTTGCGGGTTGAATAATTGAATGCTAAGCTCATTGGATTGGTTTAGCTACGGATAGCCTAATTGACAACCTAGACTCTAAAGGATATTGAAACCGAGATAAAAGTGATACCCGAGTAATAGTTATAGGGGTTATACTTGGGTACCCAATCTGTTTCTTAGTTTCCCAATTCTATCAGGGTAATAACGGGTACCCGGATAAAAAATGATACCCGAGTAACCATTTATACAGGTAGTACTTGGATACCCGAGTATCCGATGTCTTCCCTAATAAACGATTAGGTGTGTAGTTATAAATCTATTGGTTCAGAGTTTGAAACCCGAGTAAACCGGATCATGACTTCCACAGCCGATTATGTGACTTCTTGCTAGTTGAGAAATTGAATGCTAAGCTTATTGGACTGGTTTAGCTGCGGATAGCCTAATTGACAACCTAGGCCCTAAAGGATATTGAAACCGGGATAGATGTGTACTTTGAGAAAGGACTAGTCTTCACATACATACTGGTAGAACGATGCCTAAATAATGTTTTGGGGTAGTTTTTAATCTCTTAATTACACTTCGAAATACCTCACACAAACAACCAAATAAACTAAAGATAGAAATATCGTATAATCAAACAGCTAAAGAAGGCGTAAGCTTGCATGTTCCTCAAAGGGATGGATTTTATGAGGTTTCCCCAACTGGACGAATGGTGAGTTCGGTTACCTGAAAAAGAAAAATTATAAATTAGGGTGGAAGTCATTTTTTCTTCCTGGTCACCTACTTGAACATGTGCAGGAGTATCCAAAACATACACGACTGCATCTGCTACATCCTGGCTTTTCAAAAGTGGGATATCTTCAAGCCGCTGTTCGTTTTCCTCGGGTGTCAGATACCCCCCAGCAACGCCCATTTCCGTTTCAACTCCGCCTGGACTTAAACTCTGAAAGTATTCAGAATGTAAATATCAACACTTCTTTGTTGTTGCTTTGAAAATTGCTTGCGTTTGATGTTGGTGCTATTTGCTAGTCTTGACAAACAATTACTTACGGTGATTTTAATTTTGCTTCCCAAACGAATCAGCTCCAGTCTAAACGTTTCGGTTAAAGCCGTCACTGCAAATTTCGATGCCGAGTATACATTCAACCCAGGAATATTAGGAACGTAATGTCCAGCAACGCTGTTAATGTTAATTATATGTCCGTCGATGTTATTGTCACTCATAATTTTGATGGCCTCGCGGGACGCAATGGTAAGACCCAGCACGTTCGTATCCAGGACTTCTTTCCATTGTTGGGAGTTACCGTCAACCAAGCTCTTGTTTCTTCCGATGCCTGCGTTGTTAATGAGCACGTGGATTGGGCCAACGTTTTTCAAGGTCCACTCGAATGCTTTGATGATGTCGTCTTCGACGGAGATGTCTGTTTGGAGGGCGTACAGCTTGCCCTCTTTGCCTTCCAATTCCTCGGCTAGTTCCTCCAAACGGTCTTTTCTTCTGGCTAGGCCAACCACCTATGATGAGTTGTATTAGGGGATAGGAAAAAAAACTTTGGGGTTTTACCTTCAGTCCAAACCCGACTAAGGTTTTGGCTGTGGCTGCTCCGATGCCTGAGCTTGCTCCAGTTACGATGGCTACTTTTCCCTTAAACTGCGACATTTTAACTGTCGAGGATAACATATGTCACGACCTACTAGATTCCACGAGACAGCGTGTCTATCCGGGCTGAGCAATTTATTGGTTTAAGTGTGTGTCCGCTGGCGCCACTTACCTAGAAAGTCGAAAGCGAATTATATACGGAATGTCATTTTCAATTAATGTCAAGCTCGTTCAGTTTATGACAAGTACAGTTGAAGTTTCCTGCTCAAATATAGTTTATTTGCGATTTTTTCTTTCATTATTCATGGAGTTTCTTATTTAGGTAACTAGTGCCAAATTTGGCGCTCATTTTAGGACAAAAAGGTGTACATAGATGGCACCACCGGCAAACAAATGGTAATTTATATTTTCACCCCAGCCAAACAATTGAGAAAGCAATTTAATTATCTACAGATTCACGTATCAAATTTTCTATTTAAATTTGGTTCGAGAAAGCGTACACAGATGGTGGTTCCATGTAGGGCAATGTTGCATTTGAAACAAATGAGAAAACAGAACGGTTGCCTGTGTTTTAAATTTTCAAATTAATTAAAAAAAAGTATACGCAGGCAAAGTTTTTGTTATGAAAACCATCTGCATATAAAAAATGAATTTTGGCGACGCTAGATGGCGCGCGTTAAGAGGCCGTTCTAAGGTTACTGTGTTTTAGAAGGTATCGCCTTTCATTTCTGTTTCCAGATGTATTTTTTTCTTTTTTACTTGAAATATGTAAACGTAATTTTTTAAAACGCATCCAATGATTAAAAATTTAATTATATTATATGCTTGAATGTCATAGTTCCCAAAGATACTCCAGATGGCGCCACTTTGATTTTACTTAAAAAATGTAATGCTGATTTCTTTTTAAAACGTATCCAAAGATTTAAGATAAAGTTGTTATTAATAAAGTATTTAAATTTCGTAGTTTCCAGATATTTATATAGGTGACACCACTTGATTTTTCTTTTTTACTTGAAATATTTCCAAATTTCAAAAAATGCACCCAAACCGCCGTATAAGAATTTTTAATTAACGTTTATCTAAAGGTGATATGTTTTTTAAAACACTTACAATGATTAAAAATTAAATTATATTTAATATTTTATTTCAGTAATTATAAGTGCTTGAATGTCATAGGTCCCAAAGATACCCCAGATGGCGCCACATTGATTTTACTTAAAAGATGTAACTCTGATTTTTTTTAAACGTATTCAAAGATTTAATTAATAAAGTATTTAAATTTCGTAGTTTCCAGTTATTTGCATAGATGGCATCACTCTCTTTCTTTTTTTTTTACTTAAAATATGTAACGCTGACTTTTTTAAACACAGCCAAAGACGGAATTATTATCATTTTCGATGATTCTTTTCAGTAATTTACAAATCTTCGTAGTTTCCAGAGATATCTAGTCGGAACCACTTTGCTTTAACTTCGATAACTACCCAAAGGTGGAGTTACTTTAATTTTCGTTCAAATTTGTTAAATTTAGAAATTTTATTTAATCTTCTCTTAAAAACAATTTTGACTAGTATGATTCGAGAGGAAATTAAATAGAAAATGATAACATTCTTTCGTCTTCAATTTAAAACTTTAAAATTACGATTTTTTCCGTGTTATTTAATAAAAAATTAATTGAAGTAAAATAGCGAAAAGATTTTCAACGCACGTGTACTGTACTCTTCTAAAATTGCAAAAAATATGAATAATTATCACGATTGTAAAACAAAACAACGAACTTTTAGAACGAAGTGAATAATAAACATAACGAAAATTAATTAAAATTGTGTAACTGGGAGTATATACAGTTTTTAAACTGCCAGTTACACAATTTTAATTAATTTTCATAATTTTCATCTGGCAAGAATACTTGATTTTTTAATAAACATAACCATGAATCGCTCTAATTGTTTATTTTCCGCCCTTAATTAAACGATTTTTCGAAATAACATTATAGTTTATCCAATATGCATGAGTCGCCTTATGACTCACTGAAAAAAAAATTAAACAACTGCTCTTACGTAAGTACATAAATAATCATTTTTTTATCAAATATGTTAAATCGCCTTTAAAGGCCGAGGCAGAATTTCACATACGCATAATGTAAGAAAAATTCCAATGAAACTTTTAATTATTTCGAATAATCTTAGTAGAAATCAGCTGCAAACATACTATGACTTTTTTTAAATTTATTCCATCACAAATATTCAAATATGAGAAATTTTAATCGATCAATGATGATGATGATACATTTTTTTCATGGCTTCCATTTATTGTCAGTTAATTAGCCACTGTGCTGTACTTGCTTCAAACAAAAGGTCAGGTGATGTAAATCACGGATCTGAAGAATTGTTTATCTACCAGCGACATCTATTGATTGAGTTATTTATTCCTAGTTGTCGTAAAAAATATTTAAGAATTGACTTCTTCAATTGTCGGTGCACTTTAATTTATTTTCTCAACTGTTTGTTTTGTATTCCACTTCAAAGTACTCTTTTAAAGAACTCGAGCAGAGAAAACCTCACTGGCGACATCTGTGAGCAGAATTTGTAATTAGTTTCCGTCCATCGTATGCGCTAGACCCTTTATTGTTACGTCACTGTAAATCTAAATCCGATTCAATTTCTAAATTTTAATTTACACAGACAGAAGTCGATGAAATTTGATGATTCTATTAAAAATTAAAAAGAAATTGATAATTAAATGAATGACGAAACTCGATGGTTATAATCAGAGCTCGGGAAATTCCAGACGGGCTTGGGCGTCCTATGATTTATGAATAGCAATATTATTTTTAACATATCTAACGCATACAGAGCTTAATATTGCTTTCTCATAATAGCTCTCTTTTATTATAAACTTGAATACAAAAAAATGCGACAATAACCGATAAATTAATTTATCCTAAATGCATAAACTGATTTAATACTCATGAAATCTTCTGTGAACTTCCACTGGTCTGTATTAGTATTAGTAATTTTTTTTCTGACAAGCATTATCTAGTAATTGATGCCACTATTCAGGAAAGTCGGCAAAAGTGAACGTGTTTACCTAAAAATCACATACGTTTTAAGAATGTCCGGAATTTCCCTAGGTCTGGTTATAATTTTTTCGGCGCTGGTTTCCGTGTTGATAAAATGGAATGAAGTGATCCGAAAAAATCAAATCTCATGAAAATATTTGTTAAAAAAAAGAGACGAATAAAATAAAAATGATTTTGTTTACCTTGAATGATCGCAGACAGCTGTGCTTGCATGGACGCAGCAATGAGCGAAGAGATGAATAAAATAAAAATAATTTTGTTTACCTTGAGTAATCGCAGACAGACTGTGCTTGCGTGGACGCAGCAATGAGCAATGCGTCACACCAAATGGATTCCAAAAAAAAATCAATAGGTAAAATAATATCTATAAATACGTAATTTTATTGATTTCTTATTAATTATGCAACAATAAATTTAACCGTTGCTATAGAATCGTTTTGTTTCTTTTCCTGAATGTTTCAGTAGATACAGAGGATGGCGTAAACTTCCTTTTTATATTTTTACTAGAGTTCCAAAATTTCTCTCCTAAGAAACGAATCCGGCAAAGGAAAAGCCTTGCTCAATTTGTCTGCGAAAGGACAGAGTCCCTTTCACCTTGTCCTGAACCGATTTAACAACCTTTTTAAACTACTGTCGATATTTACAGAACCACGCACCTTATTTTTTCAATTTCTTTTATTTTGAACGTTAATAAAAAATTTATACCCCACTTACAAATATTAACCTCAAGCTACCTAATTACACCCTCTCATTTTCACCATAATCAATCTCGTCTGCTTTGAAGACGAAAAAAAAAGGATCAATAAAAATGTCGCTCCTCAACGAACCGCTCACCTACGCCACAGAGAACGACATGAGATACATAATGCCATGGCATCGCCTGGGCAATTTTTTAGGCATAATCCCTTTCGCTGATTGGAGGTCTTACAAGTTTGGGGTTTTAAAAAGGATCAAGTTGTGTTTGATGATCTCGCTTGCCGCCCTGCTTTACCCCTGGTCGATATACACGAAATTCATCCAACATTTCTACGAGGACAAGAAACCAGCGGTCGGGGTCATGGATATATCATCATCTGGTTTCTTCTGCTTTTCGGCCATCGTCTGCTTCGTAGAGTTGGGGTTCTTGAAGCGCAAACACTTTCACACCTTTCTCCTCAAACTGGACCAAGTCGACGTGAGTTTGAAGAAGACGCAATTCCAAGTCGAAACGTGCTTTCAATTCTACGCCAAAGCGATCTTGCTGCACCTCTTCTCTTTTATTGCTTCGATTCTGGTCGTGTTCCACATGTGGTTGAAGTACGATAGGTACGTGGCTTTGGCGTGTGCCACGAAGGAGATTGAAATTTATTACGCGAACATTTTGATGGTCTTGACCTACAACTACAGCGTTTGCATTGGACTTCGGTTTAGGAAAGTTAACTCGGAGCTGAAGAAGGTGTCTCTTAGATACGTTGCGGTGAGAAGACTGGCGAAAATCTACTTTGTTTTGCTCAAGGTTTTGCGGTTGTTTAACCTCGTCTTTGGATGGCAACTCCTGGCTTTGGCGATGAGGCTAGTCGTGGATACGGTTTTTTTGTTGAGCACTGCGGTATTCTTGCTTTCTGTTCGGTCGATGCAGTGGACCCTTATACCTACGACCGTATTCACTTTGAAAGCACTGTTGAGTTGGGTGAGTTTCACTCTAGGATGACATGCCGCTATGAGAATCGTCATCGTCTGTTACAGATTTTGGTCATTTACTTGGCGACATCGTGCAACAAGGTGACCAAAGAAGTCCAAAAAACAATTACCATCAGTCACAAACTGATGCAAGACCTCCGATCGATGGATTGCACCCCCCAAACAGCTCTCGTACACGACGAGCTGTTTCTTTTAACCCAAAAAGTATTCTCCACTTCACCCCATATAAGTGCCGCCGGTTTCTTTCCGGTGGATTACAAGATGCTGCTCACGTGCATGAGTTGCGTTACTTCGTACCTAATTGTGCTGATACAGTTTAATAAGTAAGCGCAGGGGTTGCTTGAATTTGTCTAGGGTTTGTGATAATATAAAGATGAGGGATTGCCCCATTTCCGACCAGTTCGAAGCCAACAGAAACATTGCCCATGAATGCACGGTTTTGATTATTCCAAACTAGTTAGGTGGTCTCCTGTTCAATATACTGCCTTTATAATCAGAATAAATCTATGACTTTTTGATTAATACGTATTGCAGTGTTAATTACCTCTTTGAAAAAAATTAATTAATTAAACAAGTACAGTACGTGAGAAGAGTTAAAAACATATACAACAGTGCCACGGTCCAGCAGACGTTCAACAAGAACTTTCGAAAACAACTTGACGAGGTAAAGCGCTAATTGTCAAAAACGTGATGTTTGGTTACCAACTCAAATCTAGTATGTAACTAGATCAGAACGCGAATGTTCCGGTAACCATGACAATGGGAAAATAAACAACGAAAAGCGCTATAAAAGGCGAGCGCTCGCGATTTGGAGCATTCCTGCTTCGACCTCCGTGAGTAGGATTCCTGTTTCGACCTCCGTGAGTAGAATTCCTGTTTCGACTTCCGTGAGTAGGATTCCTGCTTCGACTTCCGTAAGTAGGATTCCTGCTTCGACCTCCGTGAGTAGAACTCCTGCCTCGACCTCCGTAATAACCAGAGAAGAAATTTTAATTAAAAAGGTTATTTAGTACGAGGTATTTTCATTAAGAAAGAAACGTTTTTGGATCCTGAATACCTGTATCCTCTCTCCTAAACCAACGACATGGGCGACGCTTCCAGGCAACACATACATGACAACACAAACAAAATTTTTTTAGTGAACACTAGACAGCGGTATTGTCGAAGGGCGCCTCTCTCTTGTGAAGGAGTTGAGGCACATGCGTGATCGGCAGTACAGAGAGTCTCTCTTTTGACAAGTATACATCGGGTAGGACAAAAGGTCCGCCGAACCTTGTGAAGGGCGAAGTGACATGACCGTCTTATGATACCTGGTGTTCGCTTTGTACGGATTTGTATCGTCGAAGGGGGCCTCTCTTTTGTGAAGGAGTTGAGGCATATGCGTGATCGGCGACATAGAGCGTTGACTTTTAACAAAATATATATCTGATAGGACAAGAGGTTCACAGAACCCTGTGAAGGGCGAGGTGACATGACCGACTTATGCTAACCGGGACAGACAACAACTTTTTCGATAATTTTTTTTTAATGTCTTTCTGACACATACGGACGCATATATATTTAACACTGATACTTCCTTCCCCTCCTCCCTCACATTTCTGTGTTTTGTCATTGTATGTACCCACCATGGGGCCATAAAACGAGAAGTGGGTAATTCCGAGCGACCCAAAGACAAACCCTGAGAGAAAGATAAAAAGAAAGTAGACACGTACCCACAAACAACTTGGAGTCCAGAACAGAACATTACGATTTTGACATTCCAACGTGGGGCACTAACATAAACATTATAATTATTGGCGTCCAACATGGGGCACTTGTGCGGACCCGGAAATACTGTAAAGAGAAAGGAAACCGTATTCAAACCCAATCCAAACAAAAGAAACTGTATTTGGATAATTAGCTTCAGTTTAAAACGAAACGGAAATCTTATGTTGCACAGATACGTTCAGAAGTTGCTTTAGGGCCGGGACAAGCATAAGATTACGGTGAGAAAATTTTCGTCCTTATCACATCGGCACCATGAGAAAACCGCGTAATTGACGATTTACTAACTCTGAGTCAGCAGAAGGAGGTAAAATCTCAATACCTTGCTGAAATCTGAAATCCCGACTCGTCGCCGATAAAGACTCGGGAGGGTTCGTTGAGAACATCAATCAATTGTTTTTCTTCCAAATATGAATGTATCTCGTTGAACCGTTTCCGAAGGTGTATTTGCTTCTGTGACGCACGCACTCGCAGAAGAAACACCTTCACTGGTCCTCTCCACAATTACGGAGTGTGTCTTCAAAAAAACTTTAAACCAACCATCGCCAGGACGATTTTCCTTACACAGGTTTGGTCGAGGGTTGTTCTGCAAAAATGATTGAACGCTTGATTGGATGGGATGTCTTCTTTCTTCCTTCATTGAAAAACTTTTCTTGGTCGCCCCCAAGACCCACTTCTCCAACGAGTTTTCCTCATTTTCGGTATCTATTTTCAATTTCTCTGTAGGAAAGCCCAGATTGTTTCGCCTTTACGGCTCCTTGGATTTCCGACGGAAAGTAATTTCTCCTTTTAGGCATTGCCAAAAGCTAAGGGGAAGAATTTCAATCCAGTTATCGGACATTTGCTGATAATTATTGGACACCTGGTCCAATAACCAACAACACACCAGAATAGAGTGAGAAAAGGAAGGGTGTGTGTTGAAATCCACATAGACGAGAGAGATGAGAAAACATAGGAAAGTTTTTCTACAAGACCAATGGTGAGATCAATGAAAAGTCCAAGTGCAAATTGTTTTTGATCTAGAGCGCTGATAATTTTATTTAAAAATTGAAAAAGCGCTGCCTTTTGCCTTTACTGATTGTTTGCATCGAATTGTTAACAACCTGTACTTGAGATGTTTGGGATGGGGGTTTAAAAATAACTTGGGTGTATGCTCCCTTTGTTTGAGTGAGTTCAGCTCGCATGTCCGTGTGATTTGATTGGCCCTACTTGCCAATCGCTTCACTTCTACCCCTACTTCCTTAATTCCTCATATTCCCTGTCACTAAAGTTTTGGTCTTCCTCTCTCTTCTTGTCCCCTCTTGTATGCGCATCATGATCGTGATGGGTGACTATGGGGGAGGGTTGGAAGTTTCCAATAAGACAAGGCAACTTCTTCAAGAGTATTTAATCAACCCAAAGACAATCTTAAAGTTGTTTGCATCAGATGTTAAAGTGACTTGGTGTGAATGGTAATTTCTTAAGTTACTCTCGGAGCCTCCTATTCCAAATTGAGGGTCTCGAAGCTTAAACATCACAATAGGTACACCGCGTTCCTCTTCTTCTTGTTTCTCACTCATTTTTTTTCTTGCGTGGATAAGCACCGTTTCCATTGCATTCGCAGTTTTGAATTTTCTTCCTTTGCCAACATTTCGTTCTTTGTTAAAGAAGCAAGCTTGCAAAAGGAGGAGGATGGAAAGGTAAAGAAGAAAGGCAAAGTAAGAAGAGAAAAGAAGGGGGAGTGGAATAAGAGTAGACAGAAGATAGCAGAAGATAGGACTTAGGAAGTGAAGAGGGTCTTCTTTAAAAGAACGAAGCGCAGTGTCGACAGAAAAAGAAAATAATCACCAGAAGCATTCGTGATATGAAGAATAGTTGAAGGCAGTTCTTCAAACAATTGAAGTAAGTTGATTGTTAGCAGTTTAACTATAGGTCAAAGAGCTATGGGCGTTCTGGTTCAAGCGACGCCCAGAAACTGTTACCTGTTTCTGTTTTTCATAAGTGTCTGGATGTCGCTTGCTTTCTCCTCCATATCATTTACTTCCCTGTGTACAATGAAGTGGGAAATGGAGTCAGAGCTAGCTATCCTACTACTAGCGATTCTAAAATTATAAGTAGAATATATTATGTAAAGAACTTTAATTAAAAATTAAGCAACATTTATTTTGCCCCCATCGAAACAACCTTGTACAATTCCTCAATTCTTCTCCCAAATTGGACGAATAGTCAATTCCGTCACCTAAAAACAGAAACAAAAACAGTTTCTTCAGTCAGACCTAAATCATCAGCTATCCATTACCTGAACGTGTGGAGGTGTGCCCAAAACATAAAGTATCCCATTCGCTATGTCTTCGCTTTCCAAAATTATGTAATTGGGATCTCTTTGGGGCAAATCATCTGCTGTAAGCAGCTCTGAATCGGTAGCTCCAGGACTGACGCTCTTAAAACAATATCTGAGGGTAAGTGGGCAGAGGAACAGGCGACCAAATTCTTACAGACACTTTGATTTTACTTCCAAGACGTATCAGCTCCAATCTCAAGGTTTCCGTCATGGCCGTAACGGCATACTTCGTAGCCGGGTAGACGTTGCGACGGGGTATGCTCAAAATGAAGTGCCCCCAGACGCTGTTTACGTTCACTATGTGTCCGTCAATGTTGTTCTCCCTCATGATTTTGATCGCCTCGCGCGATGCGATTGCCATTCCTAGCACGTTGGTATCCAAAGCTTTCCTCCACCGATCCGAGTCACCATCCACCAGGGTCGTGTTTGGAATTACCCCGGCGTTGTTGACGAGGACGTGGACGGGCCCGACGTTCTCGCTGGTCCATTTGAAGGCCCCCACGATTTCCTCCTCGCTGGTGATGTCCGTTTTCAAAGCGTAAAGTTTTCCGTTTCCGGGTTTTCCTTCCAGCTGTTTCGCGAGATCCTCGATCTTTTCCTTACGTCTCGCCAGGCCCACCACCTTTTTTAATTTAAAGAGTTGTGATTTTGAAGATGGTTTTGGTTAAAGCCACTCACGTTCAGTCCCGCTTCAACTAGTGCTTTGGTGGTTGCTGCACCGATGCCAGCACTTGCGCCCGTCACTATGGCGACTTTACCCTTGAATCTATCCATGATGTTTCCTATAAAGAAGTTTTGTCTCGGATCTACGAGAAAATATTGAAATTAGGAAGAAAAAATATGTATTTCATACAAAACAAATGCCAGGGGGGTCTATATCAACCTTAATGTGACCCTGTTACGAAGTCGATTAAATTAAGCAAATTAGTTTGTTTTTTCCGCTGATTATAAAATAAGTTTTGAAAGTCGAACTTTCATTTGTTCTTTGTATTTCATTGTTTTTTGTTTGTTTTCGTGGACAAACACGCTTTCTGACGCCTTTGGAAATTAGGCTTTCATTTGTTTCTTTGCATTTCATTATTTTTTCTGTTCCTTTTGTCTTTGAAAACTAAGTTTTCATTTGTTTCGTTGCATTTCATTATTTTTTCAGTTCCTTTTGGTGGCCAAGAAAATTGCTGCTTTGCCTTTGAAAACCAAGCTTTCATTTGTTTCTTTGCTTTTCATTATTTTTTCAGTTCCTTTTGCTGTTTTGCCTTTGAAAATTAAGCCTTCATTTGTTTCTTTGCATTTTATTGTTTTTTGTTTGTTCTTGTGAATAACAAACGAAAAATCGGCGCCAATTTTTTTGAAAATCCAATTTTCATTTGTTTCTTTCCATGTTATTATTATTTTCGTTTCTTTTCGTGGACAAAGAAATTGCTAGCTTTGAAATCCAAGCTTTCAATTGTTTCTTTGCAATTAATAATTCTTTGTTTTTGTAAGCAAAAAATAACAAATGAAAAATTGTCGCGAAGCTTTCGAAAATCGTACTTTCATTTGTTTCTTTGCATTTCATTATTTTTTGTTTGTTTTTATAAATAACAAACGAAAAATCGGCGTCAATTTTTTGAAACTTCAATTTTCATTTGTTTTTTTGCATTTTATTATTATTTTTGTTTCTTTTCGTGGACAAAGAAATCGTTGCCATTGAAAATCAAGTTTTCATTTGTTTGTTTGATTTTCGTAATTTTTTGTTTGTTTTGTAAGCCAAAAATAACAAAAGAAAAATCGGCGCCAAGCTTTTGAAAATCCTATTTTCATTTGTTTTTTTGCATTTCATTTATTATTATTATTAAAATCGGTGCAAAATTTTTGAAAATCTAATTTTCGTTTGTTTCTTCACATTTCGTAATTTTTTTCTTTGTTTTTGTAAGCAAAAAATAACAAATGAAAAATCGGCGCGAAGCTTTCGAAAATCGTACTTTCTTTTGCTTCTTTGCTTTTCTTTGTTTTTTCTGTTCCATTTGGTGGCCAACAAAATTGCTGATTTGTTTTTGAAAACCAAGCTTTCATTTGTTTCTTTGCATTTCATTATTTTTTGTTTGTTTTTGTAAATAAGAAACGAAAAATCGGCGCCAAGTTTTTGAAAATCCTATTTTCATTTGTTTCTTATTGGTTTATTATTGTAAATAACAAACGAGAAAATGGCGCAAAATTTTTGAAAAACTAATTTTCATTTGTTTCTTTGCATTTCATAACTTTTTGCTTGTTTTTGTAAGCCAAAAATAACAAATGAAAAATCGGCGCGAAGCTTTCGAAAATCGTACTTTCTTTTGTTTTGTTGCATTTCATTATTTTTTTTCTGTTCCTTTTGGTAGCCAACAGAATTGCTGCTTTGCCTTTGAAAATCAAGCTTTCAATTGTTTCTTTCCATTTCATTATTTTTGTTTTTTTTGAAAAATCGGCGCGAAGGTTTTGAAAATCGTACTTTCTTTTGTTTCTTTGCATTTCATTATTTCTTTTGTTTTTGTAAATAGCAAACGAAAAATCGAAACGAAAACGAAACTCCAATTTTCATTTGTTTTTTTGCATTTTATTATTTTTGTTTCTTTTCGTGGACAAAGAAATCGCTGCCTTTGAAAATCAAGCTTTCATTTGTCTGTTGGCATTTCGTAATTTTTTTATTTGTGTTTGTAAGCAAAAAATAACAAAAGAAAAATCGGCGCGAAGGTTTTGAAAATCGTACTTTCCTTTGTTTCTTTGCTTTTCATTATTTTTTCTGTTCCTTTCGGTGGCCAAACTGCTGCTTTGTTTTTGAAAACCAAGGTTTCATTTGTTTCTTTGCATTTCATTATTTTTTTTGTTCCTTTTGGTGCCAAGAAAATTGCTGTTTTGCTTTTGAAAACCAAGCTTTCATTTGTTTCTTAGCGTTTCATATTTCGTTGTTTATTGTTTGCTCTTGTAAATAACAAACGAAAAATCGGCGCCAAATTTTTGAGAATCCCATTTTCATTTGTTTCCCTGCATTTCGTTTATTTTTGTAAATGACAAACGAAAAATCGGCGCAAAATTTTCGAAAATTTTATTTTCATTTGTTTCTTCGCATTTCATAATTTTTTGTTTTTTTTTTTCTAGGCAAAAAAAAGAAAAATCGAGGCGAAGCTTTTGTTTCTTTCTATTTAATTACTATTTCTTGTTTCATTTTTTCGTCGCATTAATTTTTCGTACTACAATTAACACACCCCATGCGATTTATCTGTTTTTGTTTTCTGATGACGATTTAATTGTCTTACAAACTCGATCTTCTTTTGTTTTTTTTTTGCGTGTCTCCGCGTTATTTGTTTCAGTTGTTTTTTTTTGTCGAATTATTAATATCTCCTCTTTTGTTTCCTTGTCAGTTGATTTTCGAACAATACGTCTTTTGTTTCTTGTTAATCTTCATCTTCGTACTTCGCCGTCATTATTCGAGTTTTCTTTGGTTTCTAATATTTTGCGATTTAATTATTGTATTTATTTCACAGTCCATTAGAGAATGGTCGGTCTTTTGTTTTAGAAATCAAAATGACCGTTACGCCTACGTTTAGGGTATGCGACAAAAACAATTGAATGTTATCGACATGTTTTTTGTTGTAAGCTTTTTTTCGAAAGCAACGCCCTCATATCTCGAAAACTTCATATTCACATTCATCTTCGTCATCCAGCGGCAAAAGTTCGTAGCTTCAAAAATAAGAAAGTTACTTTGAAGGAGGCTGTATATAAATTATTTTCTTTTTATCGTTGTTTTATAAAAAGAATTTTAGTAATCATTAGCTAATTTAAAAATGGAAACCTCTTGAAGGAAAACATTGTTCCACATTCCACTTTTAATTAGTGAAGTTGAATAAAAAATTTTTATAATTTTTGTAGTAAATTAATTGTTTATTAGTTGTTAATTAACCTTAATATTTTATGCGATTAATTTTTGTAAGTGCTATGTATAAGTATACTTACGAAGTTACAACTTCACTCATCTACCTACATGCAGATACTAGCTTAAAAATAGCTCACAAGTACTCCATGCTGTTAAATCGCGAGATAAATATTAGCGTCTGTACATATTTTGCGATAATCTACATCCATCAATTTCAGAGACGTAACATTGCGCAACAACAACAACAAAAAAAATTACCTTGTCGGTGATGACCTCGCTCAAGTGAGAAATTGTTTTACTTTCGGCTGCGTTCGGACAGTGTATCGAATTGGACGATCTCGAAAGTTAAATACGTTCTTGCAACGTAATCGTCCAGACAGACATGTGAGCGCCTAATCTTTATTGATGATGATAATACGCGTTAAATAAAAATAATAGGAGTAAAATTAGTTTCTTTGGACTTCAGATCGTGATAAAAATGAATTCGCTTCCTTCGCAATAAAATAAACCTCATTGAAATACTTCTTAAAACCACGGCTTTAATTTAGTGTTTTAATAGAAAGTAACAAAGAAAAAACTGTAAAACATTGCTAAATTAATTTAAAAAAATATATTTCTTTTTAGTATATAAGATTTTTAAAACGCTTTTATGATTAATTTTAAGAATAAAATATCGCTGTGAGGTGCGGGTGCGCCATCTGGTATTAGAGAGTTATCGCAACTCTTACGTTAAAATACCGTAAACGTAAAAAACACGTGATCCATATACTTTTACATTGGATCACGTGATTTTAACGTTTACGGTATTTTAACGTAAGAGTTGCGATAACTCTCTATTAATATTGTAAGAAACCGGTATTTTCGCAAATTATTAAAAGCATCGCATAAATAATATTCGTCGCCTACGCGATTCCGGGAAAATGCACGATAATAATAATAATAAAAACAAACAATAAAGTACGAGGAAGGAAACTGAGCCAGCTGAATTTTATTTTATGACAGTGCAACTGCCAAGGTGCATGTAGGTAAACGTTTCTGAAAACTATTTTAAACTTGACATCACGAAAACTAATTGAGCCACTCGTTTCTTGGATTTAATTAATATTTATCAACATTTTTAGTAAACATTTATTTTCGCCTGATTAACGAACATAAACATAACATTTTGGAGTTTACAGTGTTAAGGTCGATGAACTGTCATGAAAATGAAACAAATGAAATTGAAGTGCATAATTGTGCTACGAATTCAGTTTGCTTTTAAATTTTACTTTGAATAAATAAGCATAAATAAAGTAGTAATAAGTAATTGCAACTGTCGGAGGAAACCTCTCGGCAGCGCGCGTGAAGACGTTTTTACTTAAAATCCTGGCGATTTTTTTTGCGGAGGGCAAACATGACCTAGCCCAACAGACGCATTTCGGCGTTTATTCGTTTATGGCCACAAAAAGCACCAATTCTGCAAAGCTGAGACATTTAAAGTCATTTAAATCGCCAACCAGCGTTACTAAAAGAATTTCTTAGAAAACGAAAACTGATTTTTACCGGAGTTATTATTTACTTTTTCCCTATTATTGTATGACAAAATTTGCTTCCTTTCTTGACTACTATCTGTGGTTTCAATTAAAGACAAAGGTTTTGAGACACCCAGAATAAACAAGCGACTTGCTTCCATCATGAGTCATGACCGACCTTTGCAATAAAATTACAATTCGCAGAATTGCTGCTGTGGTATTTTGAAAGACTTGCCGAAGTGGCTCACAGAGAACGCCGACGTTATATAAATAGATTTATTTATTTGAATCAAAGAGAACAGTCGACGACTCACAGGGCAATTGGGAACAGGAATTTCCGGTCGGAACCATATAAAAAAAGGCTGGTTGGCATCGGATTACATATCACACCACGAGTCGATGCATGATCGTACGCAGCAGACAGTCAGAAGACGTTTGATTATAATGTCATTGACAGAAGTGACAAGTTTGAAACGGTCGCGAATTTGATTTTGAAAATAAATCGCGTTTGTTTGTTTGATTGCTTGATAACAAAGAAGAGAAATTTTACAAGTCGGAGAATGCCACCGAAAACGATTCGGTTTCCAAATTTATGATCTTTTAGAACACCGACTTCGTAAAGGGTACTTGAAGCATAGTTGCTGTCATATTATAAATCAAGGCCGCTTTCTTTATACGCTTTAGAGTCTTTGAAAGAATTTGTCACGCAAGCACTCGAGTTATTGTAAAATTTAGAAAGGATCATCTTATATCTCAGAAGACAAGAATTTGGTTTTTGTTTTGAAATTCTTGAACGAAGCTCGGGAAGTAATAAATATGTCAATGGACACTTGTAAAGCGTCGCGCTAGTTTGAAAAATTTAGAAAGTTAGAACATGTGCAAGATCACCGGAGAACCAAGGGTTTGTCAGACAGTTCGAAATTTATTAGTTATGTAAAATGAACGAAGGAGAAGCATAATAGTTTCTGAACTAAAAGAGTGATTATCGGTCAAAGGTCTTTTTTAAAAGTTTGCTTCGGGAGATGGGGAGGAATCTAATTTGTCACTCGCGAAGGAAAAATAAAAAAAACTGAGGCAGTAAGATTCTAATCATGCGAATGGAAATTTTTTAATTTTTTTTACAATAATTAATTAAATTTCAAGTCTCGCATTTTTATTGATACGTATTTAGTTCCTTCAATCTCTCAAATTTCTTCACCGTCTCACCAGAATTCGAATCAGTTACGACAACGCAGGGTCCAGTTTAATTAAACGATCACCAACAATCGGCATTAAAAAGTTTTTTTTAATTATGGGGATTTCAAAAAGGGTCAAACGGTAGTATTTGTCATAGAGGATTGTTCTTAATGCCAGTTGTAAAACGTAATTGTAGCAGGTAGCTAGCTAGGGTCTTAGACGTTTAGGAATTGCATGTTGTTAACAATAGCATTGTCGACCTTTTTTTTTCGGAATCGTCCCAAGTGAACCCTCGGTAAAGAGTCAATCAATTTTTCGGTCCAGTAAAATAATTTGTCAGTAAGTTTAGTTTGTTTTTGTTTGGACCGTGTTTATTAGTTATTTAGTTGTCCGTAAGGGCAACAAACAAGGTTGCACGTCTGGGCGCGTCACAGGTCCTTAGTGTGATTGAAGTTCAGTTTGTATAGAGTCTGTATTCAGTACCATGGATTTGGGTGAGAAGACGTAAATTTATTTGCCCATTACCTATGCAATTAGAAATTAACATATGCTTTATTTAATTTCATTTAATTTCTTTTGGCGTAAAATTGTTTTGAAAGTTAAATTATCATAATTGTTAATCGATGATATATGACTTCTAGTCTTTGTTTTAATACGATTTTAATAGAACTTTTCTCTCGCTTTCGTCGTGACTGCTAGAGGAGCACAGCGTCTCGACGAGGCTTCGTAAAATTTATCAATCCGAAAGTAAACCATCCACTTTTTTTTATCATTTTTAACCACCTGTCCCTTACAATGTTTAATATTGGTGTTATTCAGGAGAAAGAGCACAAAATGTACGTGTTGGAGAAAAGAGGATGCAAAACCAAAAAAGAGGACAATTGTGAGGTGTTCTTGGATCAGCGACACTCTGACGGGTGCAACCCTAATTGTGAGGTGCTTTTGGACCGGCTACACTACCTGCGTATCCGAGATTTGAACACGTTCGTGGTCTCTATCGCGTAGCTTATTCATTCTAGCGAATCTAAATAGCTCTTAAAGAGATTCAGTGTTTTGGTTAACGTTTATCGTTCTGGTCTAGTTTTATGTACCTCCCGAGTCCAATTTTTTTTCCAATTCTAACAATTCTTATCTCCTACTTTACACCATTTTGAATTTGTCATACCCCCTGTAGTCTTAGATTTATCTATAAATTTCGCCCGGTATATCATAAAATTTATGAACGCCTTACGTCATGTAAAAATCGTTAAGGACGTTTGCGGATCCATTCGTTTTTACAATGAACTTTATAATACAATATGCCTACTATTTGTTCGCCATGGAAGTATCGTCGTTTGGGTTACAATGTGATAATGGAAAATTCATGAAATATTTCTCATGTTCTGTGATATCTATTTTTCCAACATTTTTTCTTTGTCTATCTCTTGTGAATTGTTTGTTTATTTAAATTTAATTCATATTCGTGTGGCAGGAAATTTAATTTGAAGTTTGTGATGGTTCGGTGCTACTAACGTTGAAGTTCTCTCCCACTGGACGAATTGTTAGTTCAGTCACCTGAAACAAGAAAAAAATTACATCGTTACATCCCGGAGGACCTCTTTTGTGATTGTTACGCTTCGTCCAGAACTACGCTGGTCGGTCTCGAAAACGAACGAGCGAACATTACCAGCGAACAAAGAATGAAATGTTCGTTGAATGTTTTAATGATTGTGAAATCTGTTCTGTGTCCGCCTCTTTTCAAGTTTCCATACCTGAACGTGCGGCGGTGTTCTCAAAATATACTCAACGGCCTCTGCTATATCCTCACTTTTTAAGCTCTTCGTGTCCTTGGAACGTGAAGGCAGATCGTTTGCTTCTATGATTTCCGTATCCACAACACCTGGACTGAGACTCTAGGATAAAATTAGGAGAAACTAAAGCATCTTTATTTCAGTAAATACTTACAGTGACTTTGATTTTACTTCCTTCACGGATGAGTTCCAGACGTAGAGTTTCCGTCAAGGCTGTCAGTGCGTACTTTGAGGCGAAATACAAGCTCCGTCCTGCCATATAGTAAACGGAATGTCCGGCGACGCTGTTGATGTTGATGATATGGCCGTTTATGTGGTTGGCCTTCATGTTCTTGATGGCCTCTCGCGATGCAATGGCCACTCCTAAGACGTTCGTGTCCAAAATGAGCTTCCACTTCTTCGCGTCTCCATCAATCAAAGATGTGTTGGAGATGACCCCAGCGTTGTTTATGAGGAAGTTCACAGGGCCGACTTTGGAGGTGACCCAGTTGAAAGCGTCGATGATATCTTGTTCTACTGTGACGTCTGCTTGGAGCACGTGCAGTTTTCCGCTTTGGCCTTCCAGGTCTTTTTTGAGCGTGTCCAGGCGGTCCTGGCGACGCGCAAGTCCAACCACCTGAAACAAAATGGAGGAACCCAAATTTTGGTTTGGGGGCGATTTTGGGTGAGGGGGTTTACGTTTGCTCCGGCGATCACCAAACGTCTGGCAACTTCTGCACCGATGCCAGCGCTGGCACCAGTTATTACTGCAACTTTATTGCGGAGACTTGCCATTTTGGTGTTTAACTGATACGGCGCTGTAAAAATTAGGATGAAGTCATTATCTCTCACACACACACAAAACTCGAAGTATATTAATAATTATAGCCTGAGCGTGGCGTGTTGAGTGACTGATTAGATAACATAACAAAATTGCGTGCTTATATAATGTTACTTCAAGCGCACTTTTAGTGGGGCACGAATTTCTTTTAACAAAACTTTAACCAAAACACTGACTCTCCTTAAGATAAGGGCCATTTATAAACATCCCGAGTGCGTGAGAATAGCTAAGAAATTTATTTAAAAAAAATTATTATTATTATTATTATTATTAAACGACAGGGTCGTAACTAGGGTGTGACGAAGATGATACTTACCGAAGGAAGAACGCTTAATGGGTTGGGTTCAGAGTTGCTAACTTAAGGGAGAAATTCCTTTTTGTTTTTTTTTTTTTTAATTATTAGGGATTGCCTAAGGGTTTTTTTATACTAACAAAGTTGTATTTCGTAAGAAGGAAGCCTCCACTTAGCTCAAAGTTGCTCTCTTATGTATTAAGAATCCCACTTATGTAACAAATTGCATTTGTCGTAGAGTAATTCTGTACAAATTTTAAAATATATTTTATTTAAAAAAAAATTGGACATAGGCAACCCATTTCGCTTCCGTGATTTTAGTGCATTATGAAAACACGCAGTTAATTCTTATTTAAAACGGACACCCTGTACAATACGAATACGTTTCTCAAAATGTCCATCAAGATGACGGCCCCCGTGTATGCTTTTAAAACTCATTTATTGCGTTATTGTAAGACGTTCAAGAGCGCCATCTGTTGGAACTTGCCGATATAGTCTTCTTTTCATTCGCTTTTATGAGGGTGACTCACCGGTTATTGCAACCATCCATTGAGCTTTGAGTTGACTTGTGCTGTTTTGAGGCGTTTCATAGCGCCATCTGTTAAAATATGTCAAAAGTGCTTTTTACGTTTGTTTTAATTTATGATTTTATTGAATTGTGCCTTTGTTGTGTGTTTTCTTCTTTTTTTAATAATGTGTATATATATATTTTTTAATTTTGTCCATTTTGATTTTGTTTCGTCCCAAACAGTTTTCTTTTAAACTTGAATTCTGCTGTAAAATCGATCGTCTTTTATTTTTATTGTTCTTTTTTTAAATTACATCATTTCGTATTTATTTATTTTAACTTTTGTCGTTTCGTTCTCTTTCTCGATTGTCTTTTGTTTTCTTCATAATTTTTTAATTTTTTCTTCTAGAATTTTTATTGTTTTGGTTTCTATGTTTCATCATAATTCTTTTCCATTTATCTTTTTTAATTTTTATTAATGAGACGAATTACGCTGTAAAATCGACTGTTTTTTGTTACTGTTGTTTTTTTTTTAATATTGTTATTTATTTTTTTTTAGTTTTCGTTCTTTTTCTTTTCTTGTTTCGTCACCTTTCCTCTCAAATATTAAAAAAAAAAAATGTATGAATACCATCGAATATTTTTAAAATTTTATTATTTCATATTTTTTTTATTTTGTGTTCTTTTTCATCGTTCACTTCATTAAAAAAATTTTTCTTTTCCTTTTATTTTCTATTGTATGAAACTACTTGACCGGAATTACCTGTTTTTATTTAGCAAATCAAATCTTGTGTATTTTTGTAATTTTTAAATTAAAATATCAGTAAATTGTGCTCTTAAGTCGATTGTCTTTTGTTTTATATATATTTTTAATTCTTTAAATTTTTTTTAATTATTGGATATTTAATAAAAAATCATTTTCTTTGTTTTCTCATCGTCCTTTTCATAAAAAAAATGATTAATCTAACAATTTGTGTTGCAAATCAGTTGTTTTTTGTTTTCAGTATTATTTTTATTTGTTTATTTTTGAATTTTTATTGTTTTGGTTTCTTTGTTTTATCACTATTCTTTTCAATTTATTTTTATTTTTTAAATTTATTATTAATCTAGTGAATTGAGCTTGAAAATAGCCCGTCTTTCGTTTTTGTTGTTTTTATTTATTTATTTTATGTTATTGTTATGTATTTTGTTCATTTTTCTTCACTGTTTTGTCACCTTTCCTTTCATATATTCTTAAAATTTTTTAATTAATCTATTGAATTGTGTTGCAAAATCGATTGTCTTTTGTTTTCATTAATTTTTAAATTTTATTATCTATTTCGTATTTTTTGGAAAGTCTTTTTATTTCGTGTTCTTCGCTTTCTCGTCGCTTCATTCTCTTCATTTTAATAATTTTTTTATTGGTCTATTAAAATTGTGCTGCAAAATTGATTGTCTTTTGTTTTATTATTTCGTATTTTTTTTAATCTTTTTTAATTCCTGTTCTTTGCTTTCTCGTCGTTCTTTTCATTTTTTTGATTTTTTAAATTGTCTTTTGTTTTATTATTTTTTAAATTCTTTTAAATTATTTCGATTTAAAGCAAATTCTTTTACATATTTCATTTTTTTTGCTTTCTCATCATTCTTTTAATATAAAAAAAATTTGAATCTATTAAATTGTGCAACAAAGTCGTTTGTGTCTCATTTTATTATTTTTTTTTAAATTTTATTATTTCGTGTTTAACAAAAAAAAACTCTTTTATTTTGTGTTCTTTGCCTTCTCCTCGTTTTCTCTTCACTGTCGTTTTCTTTTGTTTTCATTAATGTTTTTTTTTATTGTTTTGTTTTGTGAGTTTTGTCAACAAATCTTCTCAAATTGTTTCCTTTATCATTGAATTGCTGCAGCACGCTGTGAAATCGACCGTCTTTTGTTTCTGTTTTCTTTACTAAATTTATTCAACTTTTGGCGTTTTTCTTTTTTCCTGAATCCAGTAACAAATTGTAATTAATAATTTGTTAAAAAATTTTGAAAGATTTCTGCTATACAGGTGTTTTTTAACTACGGCTCAAAATTTGACAATGCAGTTTCCATTAATATTGTAATCAGAACGTCGCTGCTATATAAACATCTGCTATCAAATAGGCTGCCTATGTTTAGAAAAAAAATCAGGAAAAATAGACGTAATATAAACAAACCATCAGGCAGTTCAGTCCATGAAAGGGGACTTCGCCTAATGAAGATGAGCCCCCGAAACAACTTTCTTAACCATGAATCATGCACAGATCACATAAGCTCTCTTATTCTAGACATTGAATCATCCACAGATTACATAAGCTCTCCTATTCTAGACCATGAATCATCCACAGATTACATAAGCTCTCTTATTCTAGACCATGTATCATCCACAGATTACATAAGCTCTCCTATTCTTGACCATGAATCATCCACATATTACATAAGCTCTCCTATCGTGCCTTCTAAAATGAATCCTATACGTACTCGGGAAATTTATTTGGAATTCACTGAAGTATAGAGTTTGTCAGAGAGAAGTTTGCTCTATTAGTTTTGATAAATGTATTGCTTAATTTAACTACGTTCCTTATTCGCTTTATGTAAATTATTTCTTAAAATGTTCCCATGAACAAATGGCCGCAGGTACAAATTAAGGAGGCCCAACGCCTAATCAAAATTCTCACACTTTTGACATTTATTTTGCTTTACCTAACAATAGGAATAAATATAATAAAAACAATTTTGTTGCAATGTTAGGCCAAAAGGTCAACTTCAAAAAGTGAATATGTATTGTAAATAAAATCAAGTTCGAACAAGAAACGCATATAAATTAAATTAAATAAAAAAAATTAGGAACAAATTTGCGGTGTAAAATCCCGAACTGTTTGATCTCACTTCAAAGGAAAGATAAATCCAAAAGCAGTCAATGGGAAACAAAGAAAAAAATAGTGAAAATACGATACGGTAAAATGCAGACATACAGATTGTGTAGATTGACAATGGAATGAACTGGAAGTATCGAGGAACATGGAAGGACAGGCAAGGAAAAAACACAAGGTTGACTGAATATGGAGCAACATGGAACGTTAAACGACTTCTCCAACCGGTTCTATGATTAACTCGGTTACCTAAAAGAAATTGAATTAATAAAAAAGAATGGCTTAATTATGTATATCAACCCTTACTTGAACATGCGCTGGTGTAAACAGGACGAACTTGATCGCGTCCGCAACGTCCCCTCCACATAAAAGCTCGTCTAACTTGTACAATTTCTTGACGGCATCGAATTTTTTCTCCGACGGTGTTCCAAAAATTTCAGTCGCGACAGCACCCGGACTTAGACTCTGTCAACAAAAAATTTTACCGCCCTAGGAAAGGATTTAACCCCCTTATGCTTACAGTGACTTTAATTTTGCTGCCTAACGCCACCAGTTCCAACCTCAACGTTTCGGTCATAGCTCGCACGGCAAACTTCGAAGCTGGATACACATTGAATTTGCGGACGTTGGGGACTTTGTGGCCTGCGATGCTGTTTATGTTGATGATATGTCCATCGATGTTGTTGGCCCTCATGATTTTGATGGCCTCCCTGGACGCGATGGCTAATCCGAGCACGTTCAAATCCAGGGTGTTTTTCCATTTGTCTGAATCACCGTCTATCAATTCGGTGTGCAAATTGACCCCCGCGTTGTTCACTAGTACGTGGAGGGGGCCTACGTTTTTGGTCGTCCATTCGAAGGCGTGCAGAATGTCTTCTTCTTTGGTCATGTCGGTTTTGACTGCGTGCAGGCTTCCTTCGGCTTTGAGTTGCCTTGCAAGGTCTTGGATTCTTTCTTTGCGTCTAGCTAAACCAACCACCTAAAGAGTATATCATTAACAAAATTATATCAAAGCCATGCGAAAACGTTGGCCAAATTTTACTTTTAATTAAGAGTGCTTACGATCATGCCGGATTCTATTAGGGTTTTCACTGTGTCCGCCCCAATTCCGGAACTGGCTCCGGTGACGACCGCCACCTTCCCTTTGTAACGTTCCATTTTAAAAACGTGCAATTCAATACTGTAATCCAAATTAAGTTCAGATGGTGTTGACTAAGCCGTAGTCGATATATAAAGTCGTCGACTCGACTTACTACAACTCTCTTGACCTCATTTGATACGTTTAATTATCTCAACAAGTGACAGAGACGGACTAAAAATCATAGGAGGTTCATTTATTTATTTATTTTTTCTTTTCCAAGCTCGTAGAGCTTAATTAAAAATTAATCTCCGACCACAATCATTTTTATATCCGTAGACACGTATTTCGGCAGTGAAGCTGCCACACAACTACCTAAATCCAAAAAAAAATTTAAACTCAATAAAATAATTGCATTTTTTTTTTTCGTTTCAGATTAGAAGTATTTGTGGTACGTCTAGGATTACTAGGCATAAAAGGAGACTCGGACAATCTAACAGCTCCAGATCTTAAAGTTGTAAATGTGAGCGTTTCCTCGCAATACAATCCAAACACCAAATACAACGACGTAGCTCTTCTTCGACTGGAAAAGGCCGTCACCATAAGCAAGGACGTATCACCCGCTTGTCGCTACCTGAACACTGAAGATCCAATAAAACTTATCACCGTTCCTGGTTGGGGATTTACCACACCAAGCGGTAGGCTTGAAATTATCCTGTCATACAGGTACAGCTTGATGTAAAAAATTGGTATATCTCTAGGAAATCCAAGTCATATTTTGCTCAAAACCAAACTGAAGGCCTTCGATATTACCTCTTGCAATGGCAACTGCCCTCCATACTTTTCAGTAATTCTTTTACATCACCAGTTGAGTCCATAATGACAATAAATTCTGTTCTCACATACCCGGGGCTTAAACTTTGCAAAAACAAAACCAATATTTTTTACTATCTTTTAAATATAAGAATTATTTTGTTGCTTAAAATATAGCAATACTATGCCTTTGCCATAGCAGAGAGAGTGATCGAACAATGAAAAGAAATTCATTCTCAAAAAAATAAATTTGCTCTACTTTAAATGTAAAATAAATTACATAATAGATTGCTGAGAAGTATTTTTGGGTGAGAAGCTCAAAGTGACTTTTATTGGTCTAATTATAGATTGATTTCTTTTCAACCTCGGTCCGTGTACTGAGAAAAACTCGTTCATTGGCTATCAAAATTGTATGGCTTCAGACTGATGTGTTCAGACCTCGGTTCGACTAGGTCTCATTGGTCTACTTATGATTTGGTTTCTTTTCGACCACGGTCCGTGTATTGAGAACAACTCGTTCATTGGCTCTTAAATTGTGTGGCTTCAGAGTGTGTTACCGTGCGAAAATTAAATACAATTCCATTTGATAACGTGCAATGCTCTAACTCTCGATTTATGCCAATGAGAAACGTTAATTTCGTTTCTCGTAATCCGACGTGATGATTTGCCCGGAAGAAAGTTTGCGGAAGTCACAGAAGCAAACGCAACAAGACGTCAGCAGCAGCGTTGATGGTGGTGCACCGAACAAGAAGTGGGAAAGTGGCCGCGAAGAGAGAAAAGAAAAATACGCGGAGAAAGCCCGGTGAAACAGACGTACGCGCGGATTATATAAGCCACGCCTCTTTTTAAATACTGCTTCGAACGGACTCTGATACGCGTTCTGATTGGCTGTCTCGTATTTATATGATTAATTACACTTTGAAATTTGTTTGAAAGTTAAAAGCACTTCGTGAAATTTAACAACCACCAATCATGATCATAATTATAAATGAATATAATTAAATGAATAAAAATAATAACAGAAAGAAAATAATATGTAATTATCTAAAATTAAACCTTCGAAAACAGCTTACGATTAAGAGCAAATCAGAGCAGAAGAAATGAATCGTCTACACAACTTAAGAGAAGACGAAGTAATCAAAGCGGTGAGACGTAGCCAGCGAGTTAGGAGTTAGTCAAGCAAATCGAACTGTTAAAGGTTTCAAGGAATTTTGAAGTTATTGTAGAACCCCGGGACGAGGTTGTGAGATGGACGGATGCAAGAGATGAGTGATATCTTATACAAGTCGCCTTAAGAAACAGACGTTCTACCAGTTTAGAGCTAAGCAGAGCCACAGCTGTAACTCTAAATGTAGCAATTTCTGGACGAACGGCCAGAAGAAGGTTTAATAAAGAAGGATTGAGCAGTAGAAGACCAGCTATTGCATCACTGCTCACCAGGGAACATAGAGTTACTAGCAAGGGAACATGTAAATTGGATCGTTGACGACTGGAAGCAAGTTTTGTTTTCAGACGAAACAAGAGTATTCATCGGATGGACTTGAACGAGTCTGGCGGAGGCCAGGAGAGAGGTTTGCTGCCTGCAATATCTCTCCGGGAGCCTATTTTTTGGTGAATCTGCGGAGGAATTTGTTTTGATGGTCGCACGGATCTGGTTCCTGTAGGGGGGAAATCCTTGAATGCACATTTCTACGTAGAAAACATCGTGGAAGAACATGTGATGCCATTTGCCCTATTTGTCGTGGACAATTTCATTTTTATGCAAGATAACGTTCGGTTCCACGTTGGTACTGGATTACCTCCGATTCGTGAATATTTCCACTATAGACTGGCTACCAAGAAGCCCAGATATGAACCCCATAAAGCATTTATAGGATGCACTAAAACGATTCGATATTCGGGCCCCACATACCTGCTCCTATGAATCTTATAGGGAAATCGAACAAGTCGTTCTTGTAAAATGGGAGAATATTCCCCAGGAAACCATTCACGGTGAAACTTAATCAATACCGTGCCCAGACGAATGAAAGCAGTAATAAGAGCTGGAAGACGATCTAGACGCTACTGAATTCAAATTCCTACGAGTTTTTTTTAAAACCTTTTATTTTGTCCAGGAGTTTGTGTGTCCAGTATTGTAAATATGTTGGGCAACACTTGATTTCTCAAACCTATTGTACCTGTAGTTAAGACGGTATCAAGTAACAGCGAATTAAATGCTTACGAAAGTATTTTTATTCCAAAAAATAAAAATTATTTAATGAATTCAGATAATGGACCAACACCGTATTATTTGATTTACTCTAATTTGTAGGTTGCCTTTTGAAGGTCCATATTTAGATTTATACAAATAATTTTTTAAATCAAAAATCGACAGCGAGAAGTCGTTCTTGTTAGGCCAAAAATCAGCCGTAAGATGTCGCGACCTAAACTATATATAAGGGGGTATTAAATGCGACCGACTTTGATTATAACTCCTTGGGCATGCGCCTTACAAACTGGGAATATACAGAAAACCCAGTTCGAAGGAGCAGGTATGAATCTGAACACGACCCGAGCCATGAGAATTGTATTTCTCGCACCAGGAGGGGATTCGAACGGACTCAAGCAACTTGGCTGTGCTATTACATAATGAAGACATTAAAAAAAATACGGTCCAGTAACTTTTTTATAATTTATTAAATAATTTCAATGTTACAGCACATTTTTAAATCCATACTGTATGTGAAACTAGTCCTTTTGTCCAACAGGCTGGATGATCAATTCCGTTATCTGAAACGTAAACATGATGAACACAATCCTTGTAAAGTTTGGAAAATTAAGTTACGGACCTGGACGTGTGGGGGTGTGGAGATGACGTACAGGACGGCGTTTCCTATGTCCTCGCCGTTTAGGGCTTTGTCGATTTGGAAAACTTTCTGGATTTTTTCAAGCGTCGAATTGAAACCTTCGAATATTTCCGTGTCGACCACGCCCGGACTCAGGCTCTAGAAAAAGTAAATTATTTTCTGCCCTTCTTTTTGTATTCTTCTTTCATTATCATCCATAGAATTAAAAAAGGAATAATTGCTGTTTAAAAGTAACGAAATAAGCGCCATCTCTTGGCTGGCGTCTTGAATTGAATTAACGATCCTCAACGGTTTACATTTTTTTGTAAGTACCAAACTCCTCTACACACTAATCGAAATCTAAAACCTAATTAATTGTCGCAGCAAAACAAATCTAGATTTATAGTGCAAGAAACCAAGCGACATCTCGCGGTCGGTAGCTAAAGCTCCTGAGCGAGGCGATGCTCCTTGCCAATATTTATTGGAAAACAAATTCCCAAATGTAATGGATTAATTTGAAATGGAGGGAAATTCGGTACGCCAACTCTTGGTCAATATCAACAATTCTTATAAAACGTCTAGTATTTGAATGACACTGACAATTTGATTTAAATTCGCAAGTGAATTAAATATTTTTTTTAAAATTTCGTGAAGGACCAAACTTTCTCATTCTAAATAACAAACGAAAACGAAAACTAGTATGACGTTAATCAGTGAATTTCAACGCCCTCTCTTGATTGGTAGCAAAAATTTAAGCTAACCGCATTCTTCATTTGTTTTTAATAAGCGACGTACCATTTTATTATTTAAATGCGATTCAAGTCTCGATACAAAATCTTTTTGAAGCGATTCGTACACGTAGAGAACAGTAACAATAAAAAAGCGCCATCTCTTGGGCGTAAACAAAATTTTTTACGATTTCCTTGCAATTTAATGATACTTCCTCATTTATACTTACGGTCACTTTGATTTTACTTCCCAGACGAATCAGTTCCAATCTTAAAGTCTCCGTCAACGCAGTCACTGCATACTTCGAAGCGGGGTACACGTTAAATCCCGGCAGGTTGGGAATTTTATGGCCGGCAACGCTGTTTATGTTGACGATGTGCCCGTCGATATTGTTGGCCTTCATGATTTTGATGGCCTCCCTGGACGCAATGGTCAGTCCGAGGACGTTCACGTCCAAAATACTCTTCCACTTCTTCGCGTCGCCGTCTATGATCTCCGTGGGAGCGTTAATCCCCGCGTTGTTCACCAAGACGAAGACGGGTCCGACGTTCTTTGTGACCCATTCGAAAGCCTTGACGATTTCTTCTTCTTTGCTGACGTCGGCTTGGACTGCGTACAGTTTTCCTGGTGCTTTCTGTAGGTCCTTCGATAGTGCTTCGACTCTTTCTTTGCGTCTGGCAATACCTACGACCTACCAAAATATACATAGATTAAAGATTTTATTTAAAAACGAGAAGAAGAAGAAGAAGAAGAGAAGAGAGGAGAAGAGGAAGAGAAAGAGGAAGAGGAAGAAGAGGAAGAGGAAGAGGAAGAGGAAGAGGAAGAAGAGGAAGAGGAAGAGGAAGAAGAGGAAGAGGAAGAAGAGGAAGAGGAAGAGGAAGAGGAAGAAGATAAAGAAGAAGATGAAAATACTGTTGTGCTATGGCTAGACATAAAAGAAGAGAATGGAAGAAGAGAAGTAAGGTAGTAATTTTTTTGCAGGTTTATTTTAAAAAATGTCTGGTACTATATAGGATGTCCCCCAAATAGATGACCAGAGAACAATTTTACTTTTTTTTATGTGGCAATCCCAATTTTTTCCCACAATTTCGAATCCTTTTTTTTACTTTTGGACAAGAAAATTGCTAAACCATGCCAATTTAAAATATTTTTGAAATGTTTTTGAATAACGCAGGAGTTTATTTTAGAAAATAAATACGAATTTTACGAAAAAAATTAACTCCTCATGTGAAGCATGAAATGGAAGGTCTCGGTGGTGTTGCAACTTAAGGGATAAATCCCTTTTTGAGTTTTTTTTTTTCAAATCATTAGGGATTATGGAATTTTCTTGTGTATGTTTTTAAAATTTATTGAACGCCATCTATTAACACATTGCGAAAGCTTTTTATTCGTTTGCTTTTAGGGGGTGGTTCACTGGCTATATCCGCATAGGGATGCGGAAGGTGTATTGTCGTCGGTAAACGTCACTTGTCGTTATTGTATTTGCAGTTTTTTTTTTAATAAACATGTGGAACTGGCTCCGGTTTGACAGATTGACAGACGTCAAGAAAGTCAAAATGACAGACGTCAAAATCACAGACGTAATAAGCGTAAGAATGACATGTCGAGAAACATCAAAATAACAGACGTCAAAAACACAGACGTAAGAAACGTCAGAATAACAGGCGACGAGAAACGTTGATGCTCACACGTTGCTTAGTGACCAACAAATCACGTCACGATGACAAATAACAGCAAACGTCAAGGTGACATAAGTCAAGAAACGTCAAAATGGCAGATGTCGAGAAACGTCAAAATGACAGACGTCGAAATAACAGACGTAAGAAACATCAGAATGACAGAGACATGAAACGTGGATGTTCACATGTTGCTTAATGACCAACATATCATGTCACGAGGACAAAGAACAACAAACGTCAAGGTGACAGAAGTCAAGGTGATTAGACGTCAAGAAACGTCAAAATCATAGATGTCAATAAACTTCAAAATGATAGACGTCAAGAAACGTCAACATGGCAGACGTCAAGAAACATCAAAGTGACAGACATCAACAAACGTCAAGAAATGTCAATATGACAGATGTCAAGAAACGTCAAAATGACAGACGCTCGTTCTTTGTTTTGTCACTGTTTGTTTTCAATTGTTTCTTTTTTTAAATTTGTCAATCTACTGAATTCTGTCGTAAAATCAATTGTCTTTTGTTTTTATTATCTATTTAATTATTTCGTATTAAAAAAAATATTATTTCTTTTCTGTCCTCTTTTCGTTTCTTTTTCAATTTTATTTATTTTTTCTAAATTTATTACTCTATTACTATTATTATTACTGTGTGTTGTCTTTTGTTTTCATTATTGCATTAAATTTGAATTATTTTTAGAATTTTTATTATTTTGCTTTCCTTGTTTTGTTACCATTCTTTTGAAATTGTTTTGTTTTAAAGGATATATTATTAAACTACAGAATTACGCTATAAAATCGACCGTCTTTTGTTTCTGTTTTTTTTTTAACTTGTACGTATTTTTAATGAAATCTTTACGTTTTTTCAATTTGTTTCTCAATTCTAAATATATTTTTTAAAATTTATTAATCGATTTAATAGTGTAAAATTAATTGACTTTTGTTTTTATCATTTTTAAAATTATTTTACGTTTTAAAAATATTACATTTTTTTCTTATCTTTCGTTTTTATTGTTATGTTTTTTTTTAAATTTGATTCATTTTTGAATTTTATTATCTTGTTACTTTGTTTTTTATAATTATTTAGTTCTAAAATTTAATTATTAATTCACTGAATTGGGGTGTAAAGGCGACCGTCTTTTGTTTTTGGTTTGTTTGTTTTCTTAACTTGTGCGTTTTTTAATATATTTTTTACTTTTTTTTTTCAATTTTCACTCCAATGGAATGATTTTCTGTGTGTTGAAAAGGGATCTTTTGCTTTCTGCTTTTCGTACGTTGGTAACACTGCGACGAATACGATTGTCACACCGCCGCCATCTTGAAATCAAAGAAGGCGGCGATGTGAGCGAAAATTTTGGTAAGAAAGGAAAGCACGTCGTGTGACCTATCAAACGAAAGGTCTAGAAACCATAAAATAATTTTTCTTGCTTCTGAGATGTAAACTACTTAATTAATTCATCTAAATGAAAATCACAAACAATTTTGTTTAAATTTCTATAAAATTAAAGCACTTCTATTAATAGCTCTTTCTTCTGGGTTTTAAAATTCTTGATTATTATCAAACTGATTAAATGATAATATTTAGAATATGAGTGTTGTTCACAGATACAGGGTGACTGATAATTGTTTAACAAAAAAAAAGAAACGCCTAAGAGATTTGATGTCACAGATTACGGAAACGTATTTAAAAATTTCTTCTAAACAGTTTATAATTAATTAAAAAATTTCACCAGAATTAAGCTGCGGGGTTGTCTACGAAATACGACGCCACACGTTCTATAAATGCGGCGCTATAATAGAACTACTGAATTTTCTTAATGATCACTCGCTTGAACACAATGCGTCCTTGACACATCACAATTCGTATTATTGCACGTTTAACAGCTGGAAACGGAAGACTGAGTTGTTTCTTAAACGCGACGTAATTACCAGTAATTTCTAAAATAACTGGAATTGCATATGAAATAAGGATATCAGATTCACAAAAGTTGTGTAAATAAATGTTTATTAATTCTTGAGGATTATTTACTAGAGCGGAATGTACTAGCTGCTTCATCCACAAAAAAAAATCGCAAGAATTTAAATCTGATTATGCAGGCAAGGCTCGTAATGTCCGAGGGCGCACAATGTGCGTTATGTATTGTTTGTTCTCTGTTTATGTTCGCTCATTGTGTATGCCCAGGTGCCCCCAATTTCACTTATAAAACTCGTCGTTGAAGACATAATACAATTTTTGATCAAATCGCGTACGTCAATGATTACCAGAAAATGTAAATTGCTAGTGTTGTTTGCAAAATGGGAACGATTTATTTACTTAGACTTGAGATTCAGCGCCGCCAAGTTTTTTTTTGTTTATTAGGCTATAAAAATTTTATTATGTACAGCTTCTTTAAACTCCATGGTGATATGCGTAGTTTTTAATCAAATCGTGTACGCGAATGAATGAACAGACTACCGGATCATGTTTAAAAAAATCTATGGAACAGTTTATAATTAATTAAGAATTTAATCTAAGGTAGAACAAATTATTCAAAGTTATTAATTGAATTAATTAATTAAAACACTTTGCTCTATTACACACAAATGTAATCAATAGATGGCGCCACATTCTTAACCAAAAGGCCTACTTACAGACTTGAGCAATAGATGGCTCCGGATTCTCGCTTAGAAAGGCCAACTTGCCAATTCACATTTCCAAGAATTTTTAACAGTCAAAACACTGCCGTGTTACACACAAATGTAATCAATAGATGGCGCCACATTCTTAACTAAAAGGGCCTATTTACAGACTTGAGGAATAGATGGCCTCGGATTCTCGTTTAGAAATGCCAACTTGCCAGTTCATATTTCAAAGAATTTTTGATAATCAAAAAACTTTGCTCTGTTGCACACAAATGTAATCAGTAGGTGGCGCCACATCCTTAACCAAAAAGGCCTACTTACAGATTTCAGCAACAGATAGCTCCTGATTCTCGTTAAGAAAGGCCAACTTGCCAATTGATATTTCAAAGAATTTTTGACAATAAAAACGCTTTGCTCTCTTACACACAAATGTAATCAATAGATGGCGCCACGTTCTTAACCAAAAAGACCTACTTACAGACTTGAGCAATAGATGGCGCCACCTTCTCCTCTAGAAAGGCCTACTTCCCAAATTCACATTTCATCAATTTTTTACATAATCAATACACTTTGCTCGCTTGCACACAAATGTAATCAATAGATGGCGCCACGTTCTTAACCAAAAAGACCTACTTACAGACTTCATTAACAAATGGCTCCTGATTGTCGTTTAGAAAGGCCAATTTGCCAATTCACATTTCAAAGAATTTTTGACAATCAAAACACTTTGCTCTCTTACACACAAATGTAATCAATAGATGGCGCCACATTCTTAACCAAAAGACCTGCTTACAGACTTGAGCAATAGATGGCTCCTGATTCTCGTTAAGGAAGGCCAACTTGCCAATTGATATTTCAAAGAATTTTTGACAATCGAAACACATTCTTAGTCCACAGGGCCTACTAATTGTATTAAAAAAATCTGTGCGTAAAGCTATTAATACGAAAAGAAAACCAAATTTATCTATAGATCTATAGAAGAAGGACTTACCTTCAGTCCAGCTTGGACCAAAATTTTAACCGTCGAGGCCCCAATGCCTGCGCTGGCCCCCGTCACAATCGCCACTTTACCTTTGAGCTGCGACATCGTTGCTTTACTTTACATAAATCAATGAAGTCATTTCCACGATCTTGCTTTATATAAGCCCACCTCTGAGCACCTGATGACGGCATGAATGATGACTTTCGTATTTGATTTATCAAAGGAAACGCAATTCATTACATCGATATGATGTCTGAAGGAAGTGGTTTGAATGGAATTAAACGTTGTTCAAGTGGGAATTTGAATTACAAAAAAAAAATAATAATAATCAGTTGACCAATTTTAGATATTATTAGTGACGGAGAAAAGTATGGAAAATGGGTTCCATTAAAAAAAAAACTGATGTTTAGGTCATAATTCATAACTCAAAAATAACGAAATTACCAAAAATCAGTTTTTTCGAAAACCTAGGCAGCGATGTACTTTAAGAAAGAAAAACAAAAGCTGCATTGAATTGGGCTAATAAGGCTACAGATCTTTCTCCATTTAACTGTTTTCCCAGTTCTACTGAGATCCTCATCCTAAAAAGAAAAACTCTCCCTGGTGGTGTGATTAATTGGGGTTTTTAAGGAACAAAGTAAATAAAAAAATGAATAAAATTGTATAAACATATATTTGAAGCTTCCACCTTTCCAACACCTCGTACTCAAAATTGTTCACCTACAGGGCGGATCGTTATTTCGGACACCTGAAACGCACCAATTGAAGCACGAAAAGAAAACAAACGACAGTCTAGAACCTGAACGTGCGGTGGATTAGTTATGACGTACTTGATCCCTCTCACTATATCCTCACCCTTTAGAAGCCTTTTGACTTGGAAAATATTTTGCGCTGTCTCAATTGTACTTCCGGCTGCTTGGAAGATTTCTGTGTCCGTCAGGCCCGGACTTATACTCTGCAATACAATTTATCCTTTTGATAATTATTAACTTATACTTGCAACTCACGGTTATTTTGATGTTACTCTCCAAACGATGGAGTTCCAGTCTTATGGTCTCAGTCAAAGCAGTGACCGCATACTTTGAAGCCGAGTACACGTTAAAACCAGCGACTTCGATGACCTTGTGGCCGGCGACGCTATTCACGTTGATGATGTGCCCATCTATCTTGTGGATCCTCATTACTTTGATGGCCTCCCTTGTGGCAAGCGCCAATCCGAATATGTTCACGTCCAATATGCTCTTCCACCCGCTTGCATCCCCATCTATTATGTCGGTTAGGGCAACTACTCCGGCGTTGTTCACTAAGACGTGGAGGCCCCCGAGGGTATCGTCGATCCACTTGAAGGCGGTCTTCACTTCTTCCTCCTTCGTTACGTCGGTCTTTAGTGTGTACAGCTTGCCGGCGGATCCTTTCAAGGATTCGGCGAGTTGATCTAATTTCTCTTTGCGTCTGGCAAGACCTACCACCTGAAAGTTGTAGTCAAATTGTAATATGTTCAAATGGGTCAAATTATTAAGGGTTGGATTCGAAAAGGTTGAATCATTCCGTTTAGGGTTTAACAAAATTAATCTAATTCTGTTTGTCAATAGAAGAGGAGAAATTAAAAAAAAGGAATAGAAAAAACGTTTTTACTGCAAAATGTGTTAATTTCGTTATTGTGTGATTTCAGTTAATTTGTCAAAATTGGGAGCGCCCATAAAATTTAATTTAATCATTAAACAGTATTGAATTGACAATTTAATTTAGGTGACGTCTTTCCTATCAATATTTTCAAAAATAATCCGTGAAGAATCCAAATTAAAAATTAAATAAAAATTAAATAAATTAAAGAATAATAATATTTAAAATCCGCGCTTTAAAAAACTGTAAAAAATTATTTTCTTTAACAGCAGATAGATGGCGCAACGAATTTTTCACACTGACATCTTTATTTTCAAGAATGCGGAGAATTTCAATTCAGAAATCTCGTAAAAAGAAATCGTGTTTTAATAAAATTGTAAAAATAAGTCTATTTACTATAACATCCGATAGATGGCGCAATGAATTTTTTCCATTTATACCTTACAACTTGATGAATTTTAAGAATCTAATTAAAACATCTCAAGAAAGAAACTAAAAACAGAAACTTTAAAGAACGTGTTTTAACAAAAATAGTAAAAAGGCCATTTTCTTTAACATCCAATAGATGGCGCAATGATGTTTTACACTCGTACCTTCTAACTGGAAGAATTTTGAGACTCGAATTAAAAAACCTCAAAAAAAATTACGTTAAAAATCAATCCTGTTTTAACTAAACTGTACAAAGTCTAATTTCTTTAACATCTGATAGATGGCGCAATAAGTTTTTTGCACTTATACTTTATAATTATATTATAAATTTTGAGAAATGAATTAAAATATCTCAAGAAACAAAAAAAATACTTAAAAAATCATGTTTTAATACAATAGTAAAAAGAGTCTGTTTTCTTTAACATCCGATAGATGGCGTAATGATTTTTTTTACAATTATACCTACAAAGTGGAACAATTTTGAGAATGTAATTAAGAATCCTTAAAAAGGAAATTGAAAAAGAAAACTTTAAAAATCCTGTTTTAACAATACGTATAGTGGAAAGTCTAGTTTCTTTAATACTCAATAGATGGCGCAATGATTTTTTTACACTTATACCTTATAATTTGAAGAATTTTGAGAAACTAATTAAAAAATCTCAAGAAACAAAAAAATACTTCAAAAATCATGTTTCAAAAAAATTGTAAAGAGAGTCTGATTTCTATAACATCCGATAGATGGCGCAATGATTTTTTATACTTATACTTTCTAATTGGAGGAATTTTGAGCAAATAATTAAAAAATCTTAAAAATTATAAAAAGAAAACGTTAAAAATCGTATTTTAACAAAATAATGGAAATTCTAATTTCATCCGAAAGATGGCGCAATGAATTTTTTGCACTTATATCTTATAACTTGAAGAATTTTGAGAAACTAGTCAAAAATTTTAAAAAAGAAATTAAAAAAGAATTCAAAAATTATGTCTGTTTTCTTTATTATCCGATAGATGGAGCAACGATTCCTTACACTTGTACCTTCTAACTGGAGGAATTTTGAAAAAATAATTAAAATATCTCAAAAATAAAAAACAAACGTTAAAAATCCTGTTTTAACAAAATAGTGGAAAGTCTAATTTCTTTAACATCCGATAGGTGGCGCATTGATTTTTTGACGTATACCTTCTATGTGGAAGAATTTTGAGAATGTCATTAAAAAACCTAAAATAAAAATAAACACCTTAACAATCCTATTTTAACAAAATAATGGAAAGTCTAATTTCTTTAACATCCAATAGATGGCGCAATTAATTCTTTGCAGTTATACTTTGTGATTTGAAAAATCTTGAGAAATCTCAAGAAATAAAAAAAGTTACTTCAAAAATCATGTTTTAACAAAATTATGCAAATATCTCAAAAAAGAAACTTTAAAGACCGTGTTTTAACAAAAATAGTAAGAAGACCATTTTCTTTAACATCCAATAGATGGCGCAATGATTTTTTAGACTTGTACCTTCTAACTGGAAGAATTTTGAGACTCGAATTAAAAAACCTCAAAAAAAAAAATTACGTTAAAAATTCTGTTTTAACAAAATAGTGGAACGTCTAATTTCTTTGACATTCACCAGATGGCGTAATGTTTTGTTTTTACACTCGTACCTATTAACTGGAAGAATTTTGAGACTCTAATTGAAAGAACTCAAAAAAAAAAATTAAAAAAAAAATTACATTAAAAATTCTGTTCTTTAAGATTCAATAGATGGCGCAATGAATACTTTGCACTTACACCTTAAAATTTGAAGAATTTTGAGAAACTAATTAAAAAATCTCAAGAAACAAAAAGTACTTCAAAAATCATGTTTTAACAAAATTGTAAATAGAATCTGTTTTCTATAACATCCGATAGATGGCGCAATGATTTTTTTACAATTATACCTTCTAAGTGGAAGAATTTTGAGAATATAATTAAAAACCTCAAAAAAGAAATTGAAAAAAAAAATTCAAAAATTATGTTTTAACAAAATAGCAAAAAGAGTCTGTTTTCTTTAATATTCGATAGATGGCGCGATGAATTATTTCATACTCTACTGCCGCATATACTTTCTAAGTGGCAGAACTTTGAGAATGTAATTAAAAAACATCAAAAGATAAATTAAAAAAAAAACCTTAAAAATCCTGTTTTAACAAAATAGAGGAAAGTCTAATTCCTTTAATATCCAATAGATGGCGCAATGATTTCTTTACACATATACCTTTTAACTGGAAGAATTTTGAGATTCTAATTAAAAAATTTCAAAAAAATTTGTAAGAAGAGTCTGTTTTCTTTAACAACCGATAGATGGCGTGATGGGTTTTTTTAATAATTATACCTTCTAAGTGGAAGAATTTTGAGATTCTAATTAAAAAATCTCAAGAAACAAAAAATACTTAAAAAATCATATTTTAACAAAATAATCTGTTTTCTTTAACATCCGATAGATGGCGCAATGAACTTTTTGCACTTATACCTTATGACTCGAAGAATTTTGAGAAACTAATTAAAAAATCTCAAGAAAGAAATTAAAAAATTACATAAATTATCATGTTTCAATAAAATAGTGAAAAAACTGGTTTTTTTGACATCGATAGATGGCGCAATAATTTTCTTTCACTTCATCTTCCAACTGAAAGAATTTTGAGACTGTAATTAAAAAACCATAAAAAAATTAAGTTAAAAATCCTGTTTTAACAAAATAGAGAAAAGTCTAATTCTTTTAACATCCGATAGGTGGCGTAATTATTGTTTTGCACTTATTCCTTATAATTTGAAGAATTTTGAGAAACGAATTAAAAAATCTCAAAAAAGAAATTAAAAAAAAAATACTTCAAAAACCAACAGAATTGTAAAAAGTCTGTTTTCTTTAACATCCGATAGATGGCGCTCTGATTTTCTTACAATTATACCATCTAATTGTAAGTGGAAGAATTTTGAGACTCTAATTAAAAATCTCAAAAAAGAAATTAAAAAAAAACATTAAAAATCCTGTTTTAACAAAATAGTGGAAAGTTTAACTTCTTTAGCATCCAATAGATAGCGCAAGATTTTTTTTTGCACTTATATCTTACAATATGAAGAACGTTATAATTTCAAGAGATTTGAGAATCCAATTTACTAATAAAAAAAAAATTAATAAAAAAACTTTAGAAATCGTGTTTTAACAAAATAGTAGAGAGTTTATTTTTTTTAGCATCCGATAGACGGCGCAACGAATTTTTCACATTGATTCCTTATAACCCCAAGAATTCGGAGAAACTCGAAGAAGAAGTAAAAAAAAAAGTTAGCAATTTTGAGAACCTGATTTAGAAATGTCAAAAAATAGAAATCATTCTCTTGAAAAAACGCTGTTTAACGAAAATTATTTTCTTTAACGTCCAGCAGATGGCGCAGCGAATTTTTTATATTTGTAACTTATAATTTGAGTAATTTTGAATAACCGATTTAAAAATTTCGAAAAAGAGAAAAGAGAAATTAAAAAAAAACACTTTCAAGATGGCTCTTGAAGGAAAACAGGTTCATTTAAACGTCCAATAGATGGCGCAAGGATTTTTTTCACGGTTATGTTTTATAGTTTGAGGAATTTTGAAAAAATCCCGAAGAATAACAACGTGAAATAAAAAAAAAAACTTTCAAAATTACTCTTTAAGGAAAACAGATTTTTTTAACATCCAATGGTTGGCGCAACGATTTTTTGAGGAAGTTTGAGAGTCTCAAAAAGTAGAAAATAAATTAAAAAAACTACAACTACTCCTCCTGGTCGTGCTGATTGTGTAAAAAAAAGTTGTATATTTTTCTCTCAAATTTTCTGTTTGTGATCTCCCTGAGAAGCACCTCTTTAATTACATTTCTTCTAGTCTTCTAGTCTAGTAAGTACCCGTAGAGTTGTGTAATGGATTTGGATAAATTTGGAACTGGACTTCAGAAGTCAAAAATAAAATGCAATGTAGAAGTAAAAAAAATATTAATAAGAACTATAAATTTGTTTCTTACTGTCATGCCAGATTCTAATAGGTCCTTCGTAATGGCGGCTCCAATTCCCGTACTTGCTCCAGTCACCACCGCAACTTTCCCTTCCAACTGCTGCTGCATGATCAAGATTCCCGCAAAAACTGATAACTAACCGCGCCACATAAATAATTGATATTTTATATCGATTATCGCGGCATGCAAGGGGAGTCTAGAAATTAAGTAGTGGACCTTGAAAACGTATTGAATAACATAAATTAAATATTGCGCTCCCCATTAAAAAAAATTAAATGCACGGTAACGGTTAATAAACAAATTAGTAAACAGTTGCCGGCAAATTATTGCATCGTCGCGTTCGCGAAGAAAAAGATACGTGTATAAAAAAGTTGTTAACTTGGCCGTACCTTGAACTTACGCGATAATGACTAATTAATTTTCACCTTTTTAAATAAGTTATTACGATGACATGTGATAAAATGTGGAGAATTCATGTTACGAGTAGCAATTAAAGAGATGGATGGCGGTTTTTATGTGTTTCAGCAGTTTCCGGATTTTTTTCCTCAGAAAAGATGATAAATTTGTAACTTTTTTGAGCAGCTAAAATTAAAACGAAGCAATTAAGAGGACCTACGCTTAAATGCTAGAATGTTGGACGCCAGTCCTTGCCATTCTAATCACAATGCAGAGAGGAACCAGGATTCTCTCCTCTATGTGTAGGGTCCCCTTAAAAAGCTCTTCAGAAATTAAATATCTTGAGTATTTTGTTGTATATATATATTTTTTTTTAATGATGATTCGAATCTTTTCTAAGGGGACCCTACTTATAGGTGCCATATAGATACAGAATGACGTTCAGTATTTTGGTGTCTATACGAGGGTCAAACTGAATTTATTGAGAATAAAAAACACGGTTAATATTTTCTAAGATTTTATTTTAAATATGCTCGAAATAATTTCCTTCAGCAATGATACACTTGACTATTCTTTCTTTCCACTGCTCGAAAGCTCCCAACCAATCATCTTTCAGAATACCTTCAAAATGAGCGCGAACTACGGCATCAAGTTTGCTTACAATTTGAGGAATCTTAAGAACCTGCTCAAGAAATCTCAAAAAAATAGAAAAAATTGAAAAAATTGCTGTTTAATAAAAATGATTTTCTTTAACGTCCAATAGATGGCGCAACCTGTATAACATATAACCTATAATTTGAGAAATTTTGAGAACCTGATTCAAAAATCACAAAAAAATAGGAAATAGAAATTGAAAACATTTCCTTTCAAAGTCACTGTTTAACAAAAATTATTTTCTTTAACCTCCAATAGATGGCGCAACAATTTTTTACACTTATAACTTATATTTTAAGGAATTTTGAAATCCTGATTTAAAAATCTCAAAGGAAAGAGAAAAGAGAAGTTAAAAAATACTTTCAAAACGGATCTTTAAAAAAAAGATAATTTTTTAAATTTCCAACAGATGGCGCAAATTAAAAAAAATACTTTAAAAGTCGCACTTTAACAAAATTATAGCAAATTTATTTTCTTTAACGTGCAGTAGATGGCGCAAGAAGTTTTGGCGCTTGAACCTTATAATTTGAGGAATGTTGAAAAACTGATTCTAGAAACTCAAAAAATAGAAAACATAAATTTGAAAAAAAAAAAAATTAAAAATCGTGTTTTAACAAAATAATAAAGTTTATTTTCTTTAACATCCTACATCCTACAACCTATCACTATTTTGGAAAAAAAATAGTGTCCGCCATTATTTAAGAAATTTAAAGTTTCATGGCAAATTCTTACATGCTCTGCTTTTTGGAAGTCAGAAAGGCGATGCGCCACAAAACGACTAACAACTTTTTTTAAATGCAGGTGATCGTGTATGATTGTTCTAGCAGCTGAGGAGCCAATGTTGAGTTGGCGCTCTGTTACTGCATAAATGGCTTTATTGTCCTCTTCGATGAATTTTTTAACAGCAGCAATGTTTTTGTCGGTAACAGTCGTAGGAGCTCCTTTTTGATGCTGAACAGAATTCCTTTCGCGTTCCAATTCCTTACACCATCGGCAAATTGTAGCCAAGGAAGGTGCTTGTTCCCTAAAAGCCGAATCTAAACTCTAAAAATCTGAAAAAATTAAGAAATGCAAAAACATAAATAAAAGAAAATTGAAAAAAAAAAAACGAAAAGCAAATTAAAATGAAAATGAAGAAAGACAAATGTGAAAAAAAAATTTAAAAAACAAACGGAAGAAACAAAAAAAAAGCGGAGCTAACGACATCGAAACGTGAAAGATAAGGTGATCTAAAAACAAAAGAAAATCGACAGTTGTTTGACAGAGTGGAAAAAAATAAAAAAAAACAAACGACAGACATATTAAAAAAAAAGAAAATGACAGACATATTAAAAAAGAAAATAAAAAAAAAATGAGGGACAAATATGAACGAATCGGGATAGGGAAGAAAACGTCAAAGAAAAATTAATTAAATGAAGAAAGATTGAAGAAAATTCAAGAAATCGACAGGAAGCATCAAAAAATTGTACTTAATACAAAAAATAATACAGAAAGTAAAAACAAATGAAACCTAAAAAAAAAACAAGGAAAGACAAAGGTGAGACGAGCTTTTGAAAATGAAAAAAGCAACGTAAAAAACAAAATGAAAATAAAAGAGAAACAAAGAAATGCAAAATTGAAAGCGGAAAGGACTTGAAAATGAGAAAAGAAAACCAGAAGAAAAATCGAAGAGAATTCGAAAAACAAACAGAAGATGTTATTCAAAAAAATAAAATAAAACAAAACAAATAAACTCAAAAAAAATGAATGAAAGAAACATTGAAAAAAAAAAAACGAAAAGCAAAAGAAATGAAAATAAAGAAAGAAAATCGGAAGAAATTTAAAAAAACAACAGAAAGTAACAGAGGAAACAAAAGAAAAGCGGAACTTACGACATGGAAACGTGGAAGGATAAGATTCAAAAACAACAGAAGATCGACATTGTCTCGACAGAGTGAAAAAATAAAATAATAAAAAAAAAAGAAAACGACAGACATTTTAAAAAGAGAAACTGTCCTAAACGTCTATCTTATTTCAAAGTCGAAACGTAAAAACAAATGAAAAATTAAAAAAAAAACAACAAGCGACAAATATGAAAGAGTAGAGATAGGAGAAAAAAACCTTGAAAAAAAAATTGAAGAAAAATAAGAAAAAAGACGACAGAAAGAAAAAAAAGAAATTTTGGGATTTGTTTAGTTTATTTATTTGTTGTTATAATTGTTCGTTAACTGTCATCTATCAAACGTCAGTTGGTTCTGGAAGTCATCCTTTTTTCTTCTTTAATCAAAAAATCAAAACAGATTTATTGTTTTTATGGTATGTATACAGGGTAATACGAAACTTGAGATAGAAGTGAGTGAAAATTAAATACGAAAAAAAAATATAGAGATCAGTGTTTTCAATTTCATTGGTTACTTGGCTTTCATACCGATCGTCCTTTGTTTCCGAAGCAAATAACACAAATTTTTTTATGATTAATTTCATTGAACATGCGAGCATTTTTTTTTTAATTCCTGGTATTTAGTGTTTAACACATATAGGGTGATACCGAATTTGATACCGTAGCGCAACAGTTTAAATTCTTCTGTTGTTTTTGAATCGGTCATCTTTTGTTTGCCTTCTTTAATTGCTTAAAATCCAGCTTTTTGTCGATTTTTGATGTCTTGTGTTATTAGTATTTCTTTGGTGCTAGGTGTAAGTAATGGACTACAGCTGTTTGACAACTGCCACCTGTCAAACGCCAATTGGTTTTGGAAGTCAACTTTTTTTCTTCTTTAGTCGAAAAATCAAAACCAACTTGGCGGACTTTTGAGTTAAACGCTCATTATTTCTATTTATTCTTTTTATTGTATACAGGGTAACACCAAACTTGAAGGTAGGGGTGAGTGACAATTAAATATAAAAAAAGATAGGTGACGTGTTCGGAGTTTTCAATTTCATTGGTTATTAGGCTTTCATACCGATCGTCCTTTGTTTCCGCAACAAATTTCATTAATAAAAAAAAAAAAAACTGGCAATTATTTTCATAGAACAACAGGTTTTATTTTCCGGTCGGTTTGTCTAAGAAGAAGAAGAATTAAAACAAGTGGTTAGTCGTTTTGTGCCGCATCATCTTTCTGACTTCCAAAAAGCAGAGCGTTGCCATGAAACTTCAAATTTCTTAAATAATAGCGGGTACCAAGTTTTTTCCAAAGTAGTGACAGGTGACGAAACTTACATTCCCTTTCTTGACGTACCTACCCACCAAGAGAGTCGTCTATGGATTCACGAAGATGAGGAAACTCCAACAATGACGATAACTATAACAACGCTCCGAAATTCCGAAGTCTGCTTATAAGTGTGAAAAATTCGCTGCTCCATCTATCGGATGTTAAAAAAATTATCAAGAGTAAAAATTCCTTGCGCTACCTATTGGACGTTAAAGAAAATAATTTTTTAGCGCTTTTTAAATCAGGTTCTCAAAATTCCTCGAATTATAAAGAGTCATAAGCGTGTAAAATTCGGCGCGCCATCTTTTGGGCGTTACGAAATTAATTTCTTTTGTTAGTGAGCGATTTCAAATTTTCTTTTTTTTAATGTCTTGAGACTTTTAAATCAGATCTCTTGCCGTGGATTAATTTTGGAAATATTGATAAGGAAGAAAGACGTCATCTAGATTCTAGATTAGGTTATCAATTCAATGCGGTTCAATGATTATGCATTCAATTTTAATTGACGTCATTTACACATTGAATGTATTTTAGTCGGATAAGTTCAAAAGTTGTTGAATGTGGAAGGTACCGCCATTCATTTTCGCGGCTTGGTCCCCCAAATTAAAAAGGACGCGATAAAACCGTAGGTGAAACGCCAAGAAGGAAAGGGATAGATACATAACAAGTTGCTGTTGCTACGGAGTTTATCAATGAATTTAATCTCAAATTAAAAGAGTTAGAAGAGAGTGGGGCGCTACCTCGAATATACAGTAACCTTCATTGCAAGCAATTAGCTGCGCCATCTACTGAAATTTTATTGATTTATGTTTGAGTCATACCGTTGATTGAAGAAATAAAAAAAATCGACAAAAAGCTGGATTTTAAGCAATTAAAGAAGGCAAACAAAAGATGACCGATTCAAAAACAACAGAAGAATTTAAATTTTTGCGCTACGGTATCAAATTCGGTATCACCCTATATGTGTTAAACACTAAATACCAGGAATTAAAAAAAAATGCTCGCATGTTCATTGAAATTAATCATAAAAAAAATTTGTGTTATTTGCTTCGGAAACAAAGGACGATCGGTATGAAAGCCAAGTAACCAATGAAATTGAAAACACTGATCTCTATATTTTTTTTTTTTCGTATTTAATTATCACTCATTTCTATCTCAAGTTTCGTGTTACCCTGTATATATACCATAAAAACAATAAATCTGTTTTGATTTTTTGATTAAAGAAGAAAAAAGGATGACTTCCAGAACCAACTGACGTTTGATAGATGACAGTTAACAAACAATTGTAACAACAAATAAATAAACTAAACAAAGCCCAAAATTTCTTTTTTTTTTCTTTCTGTCGTCTTTTTTCTTATTTTTCTTCAATTTTTTTTCAAGGTTTTTTTCTCCTATCTCTACTCTTTCATATTTGTCTCTTGTTGTTTTTTTTTTAATTTTTCATTTGTTTTTACGTTTCGACTTTGAAATAAGATAGACGTTTAGGACAGTTTCTCTTTTTAAAATGTCTGTCGTTTTCTTTTTTTTTTTTTTAATTTTATTTTTTCACTCTGTCGAGACAATGTCGATCTTCTTTTGTTTTTGAAACTTATCCTTCACGTTTCCATGTCGTAAGTTCCGCTTTTCTTTTATTTCCTCTGTTACTTTCTGTTGTTTTTTTTAAATTTCTTCCGATTTTCTTTCTTTATTTTCATTTAGTTTGCTTTTCGTTTTTTTTTTCAATGTTTCTTTCATTCATTTTTTTGAGTTTATTTGTATAAATTTTTTGTTTTATTGTATTTTTTTGAATAACATCTTCTGTTTATTTTTTGAATTCTCTTCGATTTTTCTTCTGGTTTTCTTTTCTCATTTTCAAGTCCTTTCCGCTTTCAATTTTGCATTTCTTTGTTTCTCTTTTATTTTCATTTTGTTTTTTACGTTTCTTTTTTCATTTTCAAAAGCTCGTCTCACCTTCGTCTTTCCTTGTTTTTTTTTTTTAGGTTTCATTTGTTTTTACTTTCTGTATTATTTTTTGTATTAAGTACAATTTTTTGATGCTTTCTGTTACTTTAACAAGAGATAAAAAAACCGGTCCTTAATCTTACTTTTTCATCAAGTCAGCAATTAATTTTACATGTCTTGACAAATTTGAATAACAAAAAGCTATATACAGGTGATACTACCCTATCCGTTCTTCATTATAGAAACAGAATAGGCTGTGCTTTTAAATTTTTGAGACGCTTTACAATGATGATGTTCACTTAGTATTAACATTTTAATGTGAACTTCACTACATCATAAAGTTGAAGAAATTTGGGCAATTTCATTTAGATTTTAGGTAATTTATTTGGTCCTGAACAACATCAGTCAACTAATATTGCATTTTTTATTGATTTTTATTGATTACCTCATAATCGTTGATTACGTTATCAATAATAGCAATGCTACTTGAATATTTTTTATTCAGAACAGAAACCTTATCTAGAATTTACGGTCAAGAAAACTATATTTAAATATAAGTAATTTATTATATAAAAAAAAAGAAACTAAATTTAAAAATACATACATAGGCATAATATCAAACTGTCTTTAGGATAAAATTATTACCTTTCTGTGTGGTTTAATCTGCTTTTTTGCAGTTTCTTTGCTTGCTTTTACATGCCTTTCGGTTTCCCATTTTAAATTACGAAGTAACATTAATTTAATAAATAATTTTATAATAAATTGAATATGATATTCACATGACAAATGTTGATTAAATTCGAAGAAAATAGTATGTTTTTTCTAAAGATATTTTTAAAACTTCCGTTATGTTTTTAATGACTTTAGAACCGCATTTATATATTTGAAACGCCCTTTTAAACTCTAACAGAAGATCTGAAATAATTGCTGCAAATTGAGTTGAGGATCTTCTTAAAAATTTGATTTCACTACTAGAGGAATAATCTTTTGATAACAAAAAAAGTTCATTGTTTTGAATGAAGTCTTCGTTATTTTTAGTGAATTTCGCGGAACAAAATTTGCAGTTGAATTTTTTTTCAATGCGGTGCGCTAAATAGCCAGCTACGTAAATATTAGAACAGATTTCCAAAGTTGTTTCATCAGCTAAGTGTTCTTTTCCATTTTCTTTTCCTTCTCCTGCTTTGTCATCATCTTTTTCATTTCCTTCTCCTGCTTTGTTATCATCTTTTTCTTCGTGTTTTTCATCAGAGGATTCCTCATGATCTTCTATCGCTAGTAAACAAGTACTATTATCGTCGTCATCTTCTTGAGAAATGACAAGAATTTTACTCTGGTCGATTTCACAATTCCCACTGTCTATGGCCACCTGCAATCTAATATTTATGTTCTGTTGTATAGCTATTCGACACTGTCGAATTGTCGGTGTAGGATTATATCCACCTCTATTTCTGATCACAGAAAAAAAATTTTCTGGGGGATCTAAAATAGATATTTATTTTAATTTACTTATTAATTACGATAGTACAAGATTTGGTGCAATTTCTTGAACAATTTAAATGTTATAGTAAATTATATCAAAAATTAAATTTAATCAATAAGAATTTAAAAAAAAAAAGACTGTATTCTATTTCTAAGTCATATTTGCAGTTCAAAAATTTCTTGTTCCAAATATTTATTGTAGAAACTGTTCCAAATCTTGTATAAAAAACAGAATAATCCAAAACGGTCTTAAATAAATAAGTTATGCCAAATTCTTGCGCGGATTTTATTGTTCGCTGCCATACAATTGCAGCAAAAAATAGTTATCATTGTCATTTTTTGAAACATATTGTGGAAATGTGATTTTCAAAAGCGTTTACATCGACATGTGCATTATTTTTGTCAAATTAAAATCTAAAGAAGATATTTTTAATTTGTGATGAATCCATAAAATTTTTCAATGACACTGATTGATTGATGACCATTTCTTTGCGCGCAACTACACTTATTTATTATAACCTGCCTTTTTTAAAATTTCTACTCGTGGTTGACCGTGATTTGTCAGTTAAGAACTGAAATTAGTCTACTTTATGCGTTGTGTTGTCATAACATAACGCATAGAGTAAAGTAGATTTACCGAACTCAGCAATTTCAGTTCTCAACTGACAAATCATGGCCAACCACGAGTAGAAATTTTAAAAATGGCACTTTACTTACCGTCTGTAACAAATTTTATAGGTATGGCAGTCCTTGTTAACAATTTACGTTGGTTATTTATTATAATATCAGTAGGTAGAAAATGTTTCTCGCAAATTAGTTTATTTTTTAGGCTATCTATTTCCATTTGAGCAATTTTTATATTTCCGCAGTTTCGTTTCCATTCTTCCGGTCTCTCACAATTTTTCACCGGAAATTTAAAAAAACTAATGTCTTTGCAAACTTTATTGCTTATAAAGCAATTGTTATATACACAAATATGATTTGCAATGGTGCCCATTTTACGGGTTTTTATTACAAGGAAATACGAATGAATATGAAACAATTTTAAGATGGCGTTTCGTATGCATACAATTGACAGATAACATTCAGCAGAAGTTATGAAAAAATAAATTTGGATTAGGGGCGTGCAACAGACACAATCGAGTTATGAATTATGATTGCATGCGGTTTAGTTCAACCACAGATAATAGATCTCTCCAGATAGCCAACGAGATAGGAACGAATGGACGCTCTAAAAATAGTTTGTTAAAAGCACGATAGATGTCACTTGTATGCACAAATTCGAAAATCGAACATTTGTCACAAACCATTTGCTAATTCCAAATCTCAATTGGCTCACCTATCGCTAGATGTCTCTTTGAAGTAACAGAGAAATACTTTTAAAGTGGGGCCAAGACACGATAATGTGACGTACGATTATAATATGATGTTAATTCTCCTTTTAAACTTTGCATCACACCTCTTAGTTATAGAGTTTGTTTAAGTATTACTTATATTTACAGGTTTCGGTTTTCCACTCTGCTATTGTAATAGTAGCGCCACCACATATTTGGTGCGCTGTCGCCAAACTAACACCGAGTTTGTCTCCAAATTGGAGCGTCAAATTTAAAGCATTTGATGAGCCATCTGTCTAGTTCTATTATCTGTGGTTCAACGCATCTCAATCTCAAACGATTCATCATCGGTCGTGAAATTGAGAATTGTAAAAATTTTATGATTCAACTGCAATTAAATATGGCGTTGTGGCTGTGATTTGTAAAATATTAATGACAACTAATTAATGTCACTTCAGAATAGGCCTAAGAGACTTACAAATTACTGTCAACATCTTGGAAAACATATTGGACTTCATTATTGAAGTGTATTATTTGAAGAACATTTCGCGCCATTTTATATTGAAGCGTTTGCGTAAGTAGGCAACGCAGCATATCGAATACATACAAACACATATAGGTTCTCGACTAAGAAATCTCGGATTCCAGCATTTAAACAGATAGGTTTACGTCCAAACTATCTCGGACCCCAGGCCCTCTACATGTCGGATCCTGCGCTGGCTACGGTAAAATACATATGGCTTCGCCTCTTTTTAAATTCCTTCACTCAACGGTCATACAAAAAATTGGATACCTAAGTGTCATCTCTTAGTTAATTAATTACTAGAAATATATTGTTATTGCAATTTCTATTAAAAATCGTCAATTTATAAGTGATCGACCATTGTTGATCACGGTGTGTAGGCGTGAAAAATTCATTGCGCCATCTATTGAACGTTAGCGAAAATATTTTATTTTGCTGGTTTGTTAAAGCGCCATTTTTAAATTAATTTTTTCTTCAACTTCTGTTTTCTCTTTTTTTGTGATTTTTAAGTTAGATTATGGATTATTTTTGCCAACTACTGCAAGATAAAGACAATTTTTTTTTTTAAATTTATTTAAAGTGCGATTTTCATGAAACTAAAAGTCACTAGAATTATGCGAGACGATATTAGATTTATAATAAATTCCTTCAAGATTATTAAAAAAAAAATTATATAATCAAGGCCCAAAATCCAGTTGATAAACAATTAAACACAGATTCATAGTCAATTAAATTACTTTATTTTCTTCACCCTCAATTCCTACGCACATGAACCCCAATAACACAATTTTTGATGCCAAACATGAAACACTGGCCTTTCGAAGCCGTCACTGACAAGTCCAAAATCAAGGTCAATACAAAGGCGAAACAAAGAGCTTCTTCCCCGAGGAAGTGGGCTCCATGGTCCTCACGAACATGAAGGAAACCACCGAAGCGGTAAAACGGTGGCCAATGCTGTCATCACAGTATCCGCTTATTTTAACGATTCACAACGTCAGGACACCAAGGATGCCGGTACAATCTCCGGGTTTCAAGCGCTCAGAGTAATAACGAACCAACTCCCGTTGCTATCGCTTACGGCTTGGACAAGAAGGGCGTAGGCGAAAGAAATGTCTTAATTTTTGATTCGGGCGGTGGTACCTTCGATGTGTCCATCCTGACAATTGAAGATGGCATTTTTGAAGTGAAAGCGGAGACACTCATTTATTTATTGTGCAGTAGTACTACGATCGTTGCGAATCGTCCACAATCTGTCCTTGATTAGTAACTACAGTCTCTTGTTTTTCTATTTAAATTTATTCGGTTTGGATGTTCCAATTACAATTTATTAAACCTATTAGAAATTACAAGACACAAAAATTATTTAAATAAAGGCAAATATTTTTTTGAACTATAAACACATAAATTTTAATTTAACTCAGTTAATAAATACTGTTGTTTACGATTCGCAACGATCGCAGACAATTGAGTCAAATTTATCGCTAATATTTGAATTTACTTAACGGATGTTAATCAAGGACGATTCGCAACGATCGTAATTGAAACATCCAAAGCAAACAAGTTCAAATAAACAGGAAACTGTTTAAGGATAGATTGTGGACGATTCGCAACGATCGTAATTATGGAAATTAAAAACACGTCAGCAATAATGATTGAAGAATCGTACAAAATAAACAAAAGTTACAAAAAAAAAAACTAGAATAAAATAACGCAAAACTAGAACAAAATAGTGCAGAAATTAGAGAAAAACTAGAACAAAATAAAGCAGAAATTAGAGAGAAACTAGAAACTGGGGCCGTTAAATTCAAAATTCTTGACCCACCGGACGAATCGTTAATTCAGTGACCTAAAAAGAAAATAATAATAATAAAAATAAACAAACCTATTACTTAAAGAAGTGACTGAACTGACCTGAACATGTGAGGGCGTGGATATGACGTACTTAATAGCATTGGCTATGTCTTTCGCCTCGAGGGGTTGCTCCAGTTTGAACAGTTGCTTCACCTCATCGATAGTTGAGTTGCAACCCTCAAACAAATCCGTGCCAACAACCCCCGGACTAAGGCTCTAAATTAAACGGAAAATAGTGAACTCACTCATTAAGGCCTGGTTTAAAGTTAGGCCAAAGCTTAAACCTTACCAACGATTGTTGAAATAATCATTAGCTTCAGCTTAAATTTAAACTGGGCCTAAGGACCAGTTGTTCAACCATTAGGCGCTTTCCAATTACACGTTTGTGCTACTCGGGACTAGTCCGGAGATGATCCGAAGCGTTCCAATTGTAAGAGCGTGAAGCACTTGAACTAATCAGTTTTGATTTCTCTCTTTCCCTCGAGCACCTGTCATATCATTTGCGTTTCGAGCACCAAAAAGGTGGGGAAAAGGAATACATGTGCGCGCACATGGTCAGTTTGACATGTACATCACAACTGACGCTTGCTAGTGTTCCCATTACGATTTCTAAAGTGTAGCTCGGATAGATCAGTTCAGGTGCTTAGAGTTCGTAATTGGAAAGCGCCTATTGTTCAACTTTGAACTTGCTTCTAATGTTACGGCCTCTACAAATGTTGCCATGGCAATAGAACCAAGTTCAGAGCTTCAAATCCTTAGGGGGGTTTAAGTACTTACCGTCACTTTAATTTTGCTTCCGAGCCTGATGAGTTCCAGCCTGAGGGTTTCGGTCAAGGCAGTGATGGCGTACTTCGAGGCTGAATACACGTTGAAGCCTGGGTCGGTGATGACCTTATGGCCAGCGACGCTGTTGAGGTTGACTATGTGGCCATCGATGTTCTTCTCCCTCATTATCTTGATGGCTTCCCTCGCTGCGATCGTGGGGGCGAGGACGTTCACATCCAAGACGTTCTTCCATTTTTCCGTATCGCCGTCTTTCAAGGTCGTTGGGGTCATAAGTCCGGCGTTATTGATCAGCACGTGGAGCTCCCCCACATTATCCCTCACCCACTTGAAGGCATTCCTAATGTCTTCTTCTGATCGGAGGTCCGCCTTTACGGAAAGCAATTTTCCTTTGGATGACTTCAGCTCAGCTGCTAGTTCTTCAATTTTTTCTTTGCGCCTTGCAAGTCCCACCACCTTTTGTTTGCCAGGTGGAATTAAGAAGTTTTCAAAATTCAAAAAGTTTAACTTACTGTCATTCCAGCTTCGACTAAAGCTCTTGCGGTTGCCGCACCGATGCCGCCACTGGCCCCCGTTACCACAGCAACTTTACCTTTTAATTCTGCCATTTTGAAGAAGACGAAGACTAAACAGGAACGAGTTGCTCGATTATATAATGGGGCTTCATCTAATTGTAATATCGAACCTTTTAATCTTTGCCGAGATTACGGTTTATTTTTTGATACGTATTTAAAGTTGACGTTATCTGTTTGCAATTACATTAGAGAGATGTTGATTTTTTTTTTTGGAACAAGGTTAATCAATTCTTCAAAATCCAAGCAGAAAAAAAAAATACCACTTGAGATTATTTGAGGCAAACCTTCTTTGTAAGTCGTTAGTTTTTTGGTGTTTAAATGGAGCTATGTTAGGCGTTAAATAATAAAGGAATCAGCATACTTATTTATTAAAAAAAATCAGCTAGTTATAAGACCGAAACAAAATCAAACAAATTGAAAATCGAAAGTAAATCAAGTAATTGGAAACAATTGGCCGAAATTCACTTTTTTCAAGAACTTCAAACACTCAAAAAAGATTGAAAACAGTGACACAATGACGATAATTTTCTGTTTTGTCAGATGCATTAAAAATTGACAATTGAAACAAGTCAATCAAAGTACTGCCAATAATTAAGTAAGAGAATCAACGAAATCAATTGAACACAGAACATGAAAAGTGAAAAACTCAGAGAGAAAACAATTGCCAGTTAATGATTTTCAAACATTAATTACAATCAGATATGTTTCGAGGTTCATTCAAGATGGAATTGCTTGAAGTTAGCGCCAGAAGTAAATGCCCCTTCCTTTTCTGTACCATGAAATGGTCATGCAGTTCCATAGATGTCACTGAATATTTCTCGTAACTTTCTTGAAAACGCTTCAATTTCGTGTTCACTTTGAAAAAGAGAAGATAAAATAATTTTTCTTTGTGTGTGTACAGATGAGACGATCTATTAGCTTTGCCTTTGCTTACCGAGTTGGAAGAAATTGGCAGATTCTATTTTGAGAGCAGGCTATTAAATATTGGTCACTTAGTCGCACCAACGCACGACTGGATTTTGACCTTAAACTGTGAGGAGAACAGCAAATTCGTAGCGATGTTGTTGCCTCGAAAGCTATCACACACTTGATGGCCAAGCGGAAGTCATGTTGGTCGTCGGAATTGCAATGAAGTTCTCGAGCTACTCTTCTGCTGGTGGAGCCCCAATTAGGACCGAAATAGCTATACCGAGGATACTCGTGGCGTCCCATTGCAATCCAGTCAATTTGCAGCCAAAATTAAATTAACAATAAACGACTTTCGCAAGAAAATGTGATGTAATTGAAACACTTTTAAGTTTGAAAAAACTTTAATCACTTCATTGGTAACATAACTTAAATAGCTTCGATATCTTTTACGATTCGATCTCCCCCATGGGTTTAAGGGTGAGTTCCGTTACCTGAATAAAAACACACAAATATTTATTTATTTTTTTTTTGTAGCAGAGATTTACCTGCACGTGAGGCGGTGCAGAGATTATGTACTTAACAGCGTTTGCTACGTCTTCACCAACCAATGGTGCTTCAATATGCATGGTTTGCAAGAAAAGCTCCAAAGAAGTACCCGCGGCTTCAAATCCTTCCGTCTTAACAACGCCGGGACTTAAATTCTGTAAACCAAAAGTGAATCAGTGGACGTACGACTTTTTGGGCATCCGTGAGCTTACAGTTATTTTAATTTTGCTACCGGCTCTTATGAGTTCCAGTCTGAGGGTTTCCGTTAAGGCCCTGAGCGCGAATTTTGATGCCGGGTAGACGTTCAAGCATGGAAGGTTAAACACCTTGTGCCCAAAAATGCTGTTTATATTGATTATGTGACCGTCGGTGTTGTTAGCCCTCATGATTTTGATGGCCTCCCTTGTTGCGATGGCAACTCCGAGTAGGTTGGTATCAATGATAGATTTCCATTCTTTTGGATCAGCATCTTCGTCCAGCAAGTTTCTATGCACTCCCACTCCTGCGTTGTTTATTAAAACGTGAATGGTGCCCAAATTATCCTTCACCCACTGGAAGGCTTGCAAAATGTCCTCTTCGTTACGTATGTCTGCCTTGATTGCGTGCACTTTTCCCGGCAAGTCTTTCAATTGTTTTGCTAAGTCTTCGGTTTTTTCTTTGCGTCTTGCTAAGCCAACCACCTTTCATAATGGAAATAAATTATTTTTTTTTGATTCTGTGATTGTTATATTGTCCTAAATTTATGGTTCGTTTTGTCTAAGAGCGACGATATTAAATAATTTTTAAAAAAGAAATTTATTTTTCGTTTTTATTAGCAAGGAAACAAGCGTGACATTAAAATTAGAATGAAGTGAAACCGTGAATTAAACAGTTAAAAAAAAACAAAAGACAATCAATTTATTATGCAACTAAATCCGAGTAGGTAATTAAGAAGCAGAAATTAAAAAAAAATTCTTAGAATTTTTAAAATAAATAAAAAATAAAAGTAAATAAAATGGAAGCATTTTTTTAGAGCAAAAGACAATCGATTCGTTGCGCACAATAAATAAATACAAGTATGTGAAAAAAAAAACAAAACAAAATGAAATTATTTTTAAATAAAAAAAAAACAATCAATTTATTGAATACAACAAGCTCGAAGTACCTAAAAAAACAGACATTTCTTAATTATTCAGAATTTTTAAAATAAAAGTAAAATAGAAAAAGTAAAATGAAAGTATTTTTTAAAACAAAAGACAATCGACTCATTGCACACACACACAACAAAACAAGGAACAAATTCTAAAACAAAATTATTTTCTGTGAATACGAGCAGAAATTTAATTTAACTTGGAGGCTTCCGCGGCCGTTGTCTATAATTGGATTGGTTTCCTCTTAGAACCGCGTCACGACTGCTTCTCCTGCCGACGTTTCGTTCTCCATTACAGAAGAACTTCCTCAGGGCTGCTGCTGCTACTGGCAATGGAGAACAAAATGTTGGCAGTAGATGCAGTCAACCGGAAGCCAATTCAATTATGAGCAGAAATTTCTTAAATTGTTTAGAATATTTAAAATACTAATTAAAAGATGGAAAAAATAAAATAAAAGTATTTTTTTTTTTAAACAGAAGGCATTCTATTAATTTCATACAACAAAATCCAAACGTAGACAAAAGAAAACTGAAAACAAATATTAAAACAAGAAGTAGCAGCAACACCGCCTGCAGCAGCAGCCCTGTGGAAGTTCGTCTGCAATGAAGAACGAAACGTCGGCAGAAGAAGCAGACGTGACGCGGTTCCAACTGGAAGCCAATTCAATTATGAGCGGAAATTGTTAAGAAGTTTTAAAATACTAAATAAAAGATAGAAACGATAAGTTATGTATGAGACGTCGAACGTGATGGTCGTGTTTGTGTACTCATCTAATTAAGTAAATTGTGTGTTAATGTGTGTTCTAATTAACTGATTGACTGAACCGAACTTTTTTCTCGGATGCGTATTGGTGTTTTGAATTTGGTTCTATATGTTTTTTGGTTTTGAGACGTACGAAGGAATGTAATTTCTTGGTCCTGGGACAGGTTTTTCCTATCGATCTTCACGTCTCCGCGCCGGTATGAATGACGGGCAACTTTGTTAATAACTTTTGTTGAACTTATTTACTATGAATGATACGAACGCTAACGTTTGCGCTTTTTGTAAGCAAGGTTTTCTGAATGACGATATAAAATCGATATTACAATGTAATGCTTGCAAAAAAATGTGTCATAACGCGTGTGGAGGCATCCACGATATGCGGGGCTTCCACATGAAAAGAAATGCTTGGAAATGCAGCCTTTGCCATTCTACTGCGATAAAAAATGAAAATAAAGTCAATGATTCGACGGATTTAGACACCGAACCCACCTCAGTTTCAACTACACATAATGCAACAAATGTCCAGCGGAAAAGATCAGAATCTTTGAAATCATTAAGTCAAGTTATTCCAACTAAAGAAACAACGTATAAGCCATCCTACGAGACTATTTTGGGTCGCCTAATTAAACTAGAAAAACAATTCAGTAAATTAAACACTGAAATATCAAACTTAAAAGAGGAAAATGTTAATCTAAAAAATGAAATCTCTGCACTACAGAGTACAAAAGTAAGACCTATGACAGGAAATTTGGAAGCAGATGGTTAGATCACTTCTACTAAGAATCTACATTCGGATATTTTAAAAAAGAATAATCTAAAGAATAACATTATCTTGATCAAACCTAAAGAAAATGGAAAGAAAGTTACTAAAAGCGAGGTCATCAAAAGCTTTGACCCAGTCGAGATTGGTGCTTCGATCAATGGAATTCGCGAAACTTATAACGGCAATGTAGCTATCCATTGCGAAAACAAAAAAGATGCAGAGGAAATTATGGAAAAACTCAACACAAAATAAAGAAATTGTTTCTTCCAATCTTGCCACAACCGAAGAAACCAAAAATTCAAATTGTTGGAATCGAGGAAGAAATTTCTCCGAACCAGCTGAAGGAATGCATTATTAAACAAAATAGAAGTATGGGAGAGGATGCGAATAGAGAGATTATTACCATAAAAAAATTGAAAACTAAATATCTGGCTATTTTCGAATGCGATGGGAAGACTTTTGAAAATATATTGCAAAGCGGTGTAGTCTTTGTTAAATTCTCTGCTTGTGCAGCCTACGAGCATATTGATCTCCTTAGATGTTATCGTTGTAGCGGATTCAATCATGTGGCCAAAAATTGTAAAAGAAATGAGGTTTGTTTAAAATGTGGAAATGATGATCATCTCGCACCAGATTGTGTAATTACTGAAAAAAGTGCCCTAACTGCTACGAAAATAATAAGAAATCCCAAAATGGTAATTACAATCATTCGGCCTTTGATTACAAATGTCCAGTCTTGAGGGAAAAGTTAGAAATCGAAAGATCTAGAATCCAATATGACATTAAAAAATAGCAATTAACGAACAAAAATAGAACTCAAAACACGAAGCAAACAAGGAATCGAAGATAACAGAAAAATTTTAAATCTCCCATGTTAATATCAGAAGCATCAGAACTAAATGTACTATGTTAGAAGCTTTCCTCGACGATGTTAATCCTCACATACTATGCATAAGCGAGCATTGGTTGGGACCTTCACAAGTGGTTGCTCTTAATAATTACAAATTGGCATGTTCTTTTAACAGAAGTAATAAGCGTGGCGGGGGAGTATGTATTTTCACGAAAGAAGATGTTATCACAACTATGGTGTCTTGTGAGGCGGAGGAAGAAGTTTGTGAAATCGCAGCATGCATCCTTCACATTGCTGACAAGAAATATTTAATTGCCGTGATATATAAACCGCCCCAGGCCGAGAAACGGACTTTTTCGATCACTTGGATCATCAACTATCGAGACTGTATGATTTAGCAGATTATCATTTTCTGTGCGGCGATTTCCATATAAACACTTTAATTACATCAGCATCGTCCAGTAATCTTATTGATTTCATGATGGAGTATGGTCTTCAGATGAAAGTTAAGAGGAGTACCAGAATTGCTAGTAAGTCCCAGAGTTGTATAGATAACGTATTCACTGATATATGTTGCGAAATATGAGTAGGTGAGACATATCTATCCGACCATACTTATCAATCAGCTGAAATAATTATACCGAAAAAAATTGAGAAACCTAAACTTATCTACAGAAGAATTTACTCTCAAGAAAATATTCAATCTTTTCGAAACTCATTACTTTCTGAAAAGTGGGAAACTGTTTATATTGGAAATAATCCAGACCGTAATTTTGACGCCTTCATGGAAATTTTTTTGTACCATTTCGAAAATGCATTTCCTATGCTTCGTAAAAAAGTTATTCAGAAAAACTTCAATCACCCTTGGATAAGTAAGGAAATTAGAGATTTACACCAAATGTGTATCGACATGCACAAATTAGACAAGCATCTTGGGTCTGAAGACTATCACAGACGTTATCTAGATTTTAAGAAACTATTTCTGATTAAATTGGAACTCGCAAAGGCAAATTATAATAACAGTCGAACAGAACGTGCGACCAATATCTCAAGGGAAAGCTGAAAAATAATCAACGAGGCTCGATCTTCTGCCGAAATAAATGAATGGTGTTTGTTTAGTGATGAGGGTAGTAAAATAACTGATAAGAAAATGATTTGTAATATTTTTAATGAATATTTTGTGGGAATCTCTAAGACTGTCCATGATACATCAGGGATTGTAACGAGTGACTATCCGTCTCAATACAGTATGTTTCTAGAACCTACCGATGAGTATGAAATTCTAAAAATTATAAACAGTAAGTGTGTCAAAAATAGTTTTGGTCTTGACGGCATACCGGCTAATATAATTTGTAAAGTGGCGGACTTAATCAACGGCCCACTGAGTATCGCCATCAACAGCTCCTTAACGCAAGGACAGTATCCTTCGGTTCTAAAAAAATCTAGAATACTACCTGTTTATAAACATAATGGTGCTCCGAATCAAGTGAGATCTTACAGACCTGTGGCAGTACAGAGTCACTTTGCCAAAATTTTTGAGGAGGTCTTCAATCTGAGGTTAACGGTTTTTTTAAACAAACATTAGTTGCTTAGCGATTGCCAGCATGGATATAGAAGTGGACGGTCCACCATAACTGCCATTGCCACAACTTATAATTTTCTCTTAGATCAACTTAATAAGAAAAATAAAATCTACGCGCTTTTTTTCGATTTGAGTCGTGCATTTGATTTTGTCAACGTAGACATACTATGCCAAAAACTTGATGTATTGGGTATTAGAGGAATCCCAAACCAATGGATTAAATCGTATTTGAAGGGACGTTCTCAAAAAGTTACTTTAAGTCAGATATTATCAGAAGAACTTTATACCGAGGTCGGTGTACCACAGGGATCAATATTAGGACCTGTACTGTTCTCATTGTTTATTAATGATCTGCTCAAATATTGTTCCGCGCCTATGAAAGCTGTGACTTACGCTGACGATACAACGTTCATCGTGACAGAAGAAAATGATAGAGACGCCATCATTTCCGCTAATGTTTCGGTGGCACAATTATCTAATTGATGTAAAAACAACGCTCTAATTTTAAACCCCAGCAAATCACAAGTCATGCAAATCATGCCGAAGGGAAGCGTCGTAGATAAATCCCCATTGGTGAAATACATGAAGCTTTCGATTCCTGTTGCACTAAACAGCAAGTTCCTTGGCATGGAGCTGGATTATTCGCTAACGTGGAAGTCGCATACTTCACATTTGGCAAGTAGAATTAGTAATCATACCTTCTTAATATTTCGATTACGAAATACTGTATCTTTCGAGGTGCTGAAAATATTATATTACGGAGTAGTACAATCCATCCTTTCTTATGGGATCATTTTTTGGAGAGGCAGTTTGTATGCGAATAAAATATTCTTGCAGCAAAAAAAAAATACTTAGATTAATGGTTAAAGTCTCTTCCAAAACAAGCTGCAAGCAATTATTTAAACAGATGGGAATACTAACGGTGCCATCGTTGTATATCTATAAATTAATTACCTACGCAATGTCTCTGGATGAAGTGCAGCTTAATAAGGACGTTCATGATTACCAAACCCGTACTAAAGAAGACACAAGACTTCCTTTCAATCGTCTTACTATGGCTCAAAAGGGTCCAGAATATATGGGTCTGAAATGTTTGCTAAAGATGCGTACACTTTGGAAAGAAAACCTTCCTCGCACAATTAATGCCTTCAAATCTAGATTAAAAGTGTTTCTAATTGAACATGAATTCTATACAGTGAACGAGTATTTTGTGCTATAAATCCGAAATCATGTTTTAATTTTTTTGTATTTTCTCTTTATAACCTATGGTATCACTGAATGTGACTTTTAATTTTTCTCCTTGACAAGTCAAATGCTAGGGCCTATAATGATTCATATTTGTTTTTATTCGTTTGTTTATTGGTAATTTATTGGTAATTGATTGTGATTTGACGTGTACGATGCTTTGACTGTCCATGTATGAATAAAGAATATGAAATATATGAAAATGAAGTATTTTTTTTAAACAGAAGACATACTTTTCATTTCATACAACAAAATCCAACCCTAGACAAAAGAAAACAGAAAACAAAATTATTTTTTTGTGAATAAATTTAGATTTAAATTTAAATTTTCTAGTAGTTTTAAAATAAATGAAAAATAAAAAGTATAAATGTTTTAAACAAAAAAACAATCGATTCGTTCACAAAATCCAAGGACGTAAAAACAACAAATGTCAAAATAAAATTAGTTTTTGTAATTTCTTAAGTGTTTAAAATTCTTAAAATTAATGAAAAATAAGAAATGGCAGATGAAGAGAAAGTAATTTTTTTTTATTCTTAAAATGAATAAAAAATAAAATAATGGTGGATAAAGTAAAAGTTACTGTTAAAACAAAATAAAAACAAAAGACAATCGATTTATTGCATACAACAAAATCTAGGCACCTAAAGGAAAATAGAATCTTTTAAAATAAAAACAAAAGACGATCGATATATTGCCTAAAAAGAACTAAAATAAAAACAAATTAAATGTTTTCTATAAATATGATGATAACATATTTGATTAAAATCGATTTAAAAACATCAAAAAATAATTCAATTGGTATTATTTAGTGATATGATAATTATAATATTATATGTACTGAGTGTTACTTTAATAGGGCACATACCGGGTGTCCACCGTAGGAATCTCAATGCATTTTTTCTTAATTGTAAATTCCTGCTTTCTTGTTGAATATTTCGCAAAGCATTAAACGGTATATTACGTAGTTTTGTGTAATGCATTAGTTAACACCACTTTTAAAATGTCTTTCAAATTGATGGGGCTTCAAAATATTAAAAAAAAAATAAGTAAGCAGGCATTTTTTTTAGTACCACAGCTCTGATCATGCAGGCAAATTTCCTTCACTGATTTTTAAAATGTTATAATAAAAAATAAAAACTGACTTTTACACCAAATGCTCAAATAATTCGTTGTCTACGTTTCTGTGTTTCACCAAATCGTTCAAATCGAGGCAGGTAGTCTGATATTCTTTTATTTTAAATAAGGCCACAAGAGAAATCGTTTGGTGTTAAACCCAGCGAACCTGCAGACCATCTTGGATCGACAAGCCTACATACAATATGCTGTTATTTTTAACAATTTCTTCAATAGGGAAGCAGGAATTTTCAATAAAAAAAATTGCATTGAAATTCCTATAATGAAAGTAATCAAAGTGGACACCCAAAAAAAGCTTAATGAGAACAAAATATAACGAAACATAATTAAAAAAAAAAAAAAAACCCAACAAAATCTACTTACAATCATGCCAGATCCTACTAAAGCTTTAGTTATCGCCGCTCCAATGCCTGCACTTGCACCGGTCACTATGGCAATTTTTTCTTCTAATTGCTCCATTTTCATTTTCTCAAGAGAAACGTAGAGAAAAAGTACGTGACATGAAACTTTTCATTACTTTCTACATCAAGCGATAATTTCTTCGACGACTCGTGCTACGATATTATCTAAATCTACGCCAATTTAGATTACGCTCTTATTTTAGTCTGCTCTTGTTTGCAAAATGTTATTCGTAACCAACATCATTATGACGTTGCTAAACTAAGAATGCTCAAAATAAAAGAACAAAGAAAATTATTTTGGTTTTATTATTAAATAGATGCATAACAATTAGCACCAGAAAGGTAGAGTTTACACGTCACAAATTAGCTGCGAAAATTTCTTATAACAGCAAAGAAACACGAATTAATTTAAAAAAGACTTATAACTAGTTTGCTCTTAAAGTGAACCTAGAGAACGATATTCCACCGTTTCTCTTGCACATATTTGAAGATGTAAGATTAATAGCAGAAATTCCGTTTGAAGTGAACCATTTCTTTACCTGCCAGATTGGTATCACCGGCAAATAACGTAACATGGCTGTTGACATTAATAAGGGCCTTTAATATAGATATCAAACAGAACAGGGCCTAAGACTAGCCCTTGCGGGACACCTTGTGACACTTCCAGTCTGACGATGGGATATCTACTGCTTCCTTTTGGCCAGTATGTGAAAACTTCTCAAGATAATAACCCCCATTTTTCAGTTTCAACTCTCAAGTTTTTATTTTAATAAATCGAACTCGTGTTATACTAATAATATGTATAGGATCGTGTAAAATAGATCAGAATACCAAAGGACACCCTGTATTTCTTAATGACGTCAGTATTGGTTTGATATTTAATGAACTATTATATATACCTAACTGGTCGGTTAATATCTTCATGTTTATCATTACAGAAAACTTGGTTTTCATTTCTTTTACTAATTATAAAAAAAAACAGTCGAAAAAAAAATGTACGACAAAATGTGGATAACATTTTACGATTCGATCTCCCCTAAAGGTTTAACGGTCAGTTCTGTGATCTGAAACAAAGAGGGTCATCAACATGTTAAAGTAACGATGACTTTGATTTACCTGCACGTGTGGCGGTGCAGAAATCCAGTTCTGCATTTGTTTCGGTTCTCTTTTGTTTCTCCTCACCGGAAAATCGCCGAAATTCGTCGATTTTTCATTCGTTCCGAATTTCTTTCTTGCTTATACAAGAAATAATAATAATGTAATACAAACGAAACAAATGAAAAATTGTAAGAAAATTACAAAAGAAAATAGCTCTATAAATAAGCCGAGTTTCATTAACAAATTTGAAACCTTAATGAAAATGCTCTTACGATCACTTTTATTTTTTGAGTGGCTTAGGTCTAAGGAGGTTACTCGTAATTATCGAGTGCGTTACAGTTGAGGTACAAGCAGCTGAACAAGGCCCAACAGAAATTAATCGATGAAACAAATGAAAGCCCTAACAAAATTGTTAATGCCTTAAAGTTGCCCTCAATTGCGGCATGACACTATTTGTTTTCTTTTTTCAAATATATAAGTTTTGTAGTCGAATTAAGCTAAAATAAATTCAACCCTTAAAAAATTGTAAAATTCTATAATCCCCCCCCCCCTCCCAAATAATAAGCAAACAAATATTCTTAGTGACAAAATTCTTGAATGCTAAAAGAAGGTGCCGGACACGTTTAGATTCTTTTTAGGGCGTCCGGGGGAGTTCCCCTGGAATATTTAGAAATTACCTCAACTAGATTTAGAAATATATTTAAAAAAAATTCATTAAAACTGCAAAAAGTTAAAAGAAAGACGGTTGATTTTTGAGCTCAATTCAGTTGATTAACATGGAATTTACATAAACAGAAAAAAATTGAAAACAAAAGAAAACTAAATCATATAAACAAAAGACTATTTAATAAATTAAATTCTTGTTTAAACTAAAGGAAACATGAGAAAACAACAGTTGGTAAGTAACAATACAATTAAAAAAAAAATGCGAATTAATAGAATTTAAATAATAATAAAAACAAAAGACAACTCTTTGGGAGGAGAGGTGATAAAATAAGAACACAAATGACAAGAAGAATATTAAAATTCCAAAAATATTAAAAAAAAAAACTTTAAAAACGAGTGACAATCGATTTTACGACACAATTTAATGAATTTAAAAAAAAAATTGAAAGGAACCACGAAAAAAGAAAGAAATTTTTCAAAAATACCAAATAATAGAATTTAAATGATAATAAAAACAAGCAACAATCTTTTGATTTTACAACATAATTTATAACAAAACCGTTGAGAGGAAATAAAATAATAATACAAACAGAAAAAGAAATGACAAAACAAAGAATATAAAATAATAAAAAATTAAAAAATGATTATTAATAACAAAGAAAAGATTCCATGGAAAAATGAAAGGAACCATAAGAAACTAAACCTGGGAAAACAAATGACAAGACAAGAAAAGAAAACAATAAAAAAAATAAAAAAATAAAAATACTATTTAAATAATAAAAATAAAGACAACTGTCTGGGAGGAAAGGGGACAAAAGAACGAAAACAAATGACAAAAAGGACATAATAAAAAGTCTAAGAATGAAAACAAATGACAATCGATTTTACGACACAATTTAATAGATTTTAAAAAAATTGAAAGAAACGACGAGGAAACGGAATTTTTAAAAAATACGAAATAGAATTTAAATGTTAATAAAAACAAAAGACAATCGATTTTACAGCACAATTTAAAACAAAACCGTTTGGGGGGGGGGGAATATTCAATAACATTTAAAAAAAAAACATTAAAAACAAATGACAATCGATTTTACGACACAATGAATTAAAAATAAAATTGAAACGAACTGCGAGAAAACGAAAGAAATGATAGAATTTTAAAAAAATACGAAATACTAGAATTTAAATGATAATAAAAACAAAAGACAATCGATTTTACAGCACAATTTATAACAAAACCGTTTGGGGGAAAATAAAGAGAAAATAAAAATAATAATAAAAACAAATGACAAAACAAAGAATACAAAATAAAAAAATCAAAAATAAATAAGAAAATTAAAAATAATCGTAATAAAAATAAGAAAGTATCGATAAAAAAAAAACAAAAGGAATCATAAGAAAGCAAAATGCAGAAAACAAATGACAAGGCAAGAAAACAAAATAATAAATAAAAATCGAAACGTAAATAATAGTATTTAAATAATAACAAAAACAAAAGACAACTGTTTCGGAGGAAAAGTGACAAAAGAAAGAAAACAAATGACACAAGAACAATTATTTTTATCAGAAAATTCAAAAAATGACAATTGATTTTACACCATTTAATAAATAAATAAAAAAAATGAAAAGAACTACAAGGAAACGGAAGAACAAAAAAAAAAAACAAAATGAATACAAAGAAACAAATGAAGGCTTGAATTTTTAAAAGCTTTGCGCCAGAGTTCGTCGATTTCTCATTTACGCTCACTTCTTTCCTTTATATAAATATATAATAGTAATAATGAAAAACAAAGAAACAAATGAAAACACGACATTGTTCTCACAAGCTTCACGCCTAAAATCGTCAAATTTCATTTGTTTGCAGCTTCTTTTTTACTTACGAAAAGAGACCAAAACAGTGAAACAAAAAAAACAAATGAAAGCTTGCTTTCATTTGTAAAAGCTTCGCGCCGAATTTCTTTTTGGCTCACAAAAATAAACGAGAAAACAAAATGAAATACAAAAAAACAAATGAAGGCTTGATTTTGTTTTAAAAACTTCGCGCCGGAAATCGTCAAAACAGCTGTCCGTAACAAAGTCACTATGGCCTAATGAACAAAGAAACTTGTCAGCGATGAATTTCAGATCTTAATAGATAGTTTCAAATTTTCAATCTCTGACATCCATTCCCTAACGCGTTTTTTTTTTAGCCGGAACAATTGTCAGTCACCCTGTATTTTTCAACTTTGTTTTGGCAATAACTTGACGATTTAATCCCAGTATACATAAGATATGAATGGAGAAGAACGGCGTCTTTTCGTCGATTCTTCGAAAGTGAACCTAAAAGCTCATAAGAAATATTTACCTTTCAGTTCCTGTTTAATAATAATTTCTCTTGATTGTTTACGGCTTCTCAAATCTGTTTGTTTCGATGTTGCATCATACTTTTGAATCAATAAAAGAAAATAGAAAAATATTAACAAGATTTTTGATAATTTTACGTTAATTTAATTTATACACTGATGTTCTGTAAGGTCTGTTAAGTGAGTCTCCCAAAACTTTCCGTTGGGTTTCAATCTATCTGTGTTTTGTCAAGCAAACACGCCCCCTCAATGCTATTTCACAGAGTTAAGTATATTACAAGGGGATTATTTATTATTTTCTGTATTTGATTTTTATTATTTATTTATTATTATTATTATTATTATGAACAACGCTAACAAGATATAAATTAGATTAACTTGAAGGCTTACGTTGTGCATCTTCGTCTGAAAGAACGAAACGTCGACAAGAAGAAGAAAGCATAAATTTATTATAAGCTGCGACTTTTCTTAAACTTTTTGATATTTGACCAGACGTCCTTGGCAATGGATCTCGAAAAAAGAATTTCTTCTCGGTTAAAATATACGACGAAATGTAAATAAAGTTTTACGATTCGATCTCCCCCAAAGGCTTAATGGTTAGTTCTGTTATCTGAAACAGAAAGGACCATCAAAATCCGACGCGTTAAAGTAAATGATTTCGTTTTACCTGCACGTGTGGTGGCGCAGAAATGATGTACTTAACAGCGTTTGCTATGTCTTCGACGGCGAGCGCCTTTTCACATCCCATGATTTTCAAAAAAACATCAAACGAGGTACCTGAGGTATCAAATACTTCCGTTTTAACTAGCCCCGGACTTAAACTCTGCAAGCCAAATTCTACTATCAATTCTTATCCTTGGGTAAACTAGTTAACTTACGGAGACTTTAATCTTGCTACCGGACCTAATCAGTTCCTGCCTGAATGTTTCTGTTAGGGCCGTAAGTGCAAATTTCGATGCTGGATAGATATTCAAGTTGGGAACGTTATACACTTTATGACCACTGACGCTGTTTATATTGATTATGTGGCCATCGATGTTGGTGGTGGTCATTAATTTGATGGCTTCTCTGGAAGCGATGGCCGGTCCGAGTAGGTTGGTCTCAATAACCCCCTTCCACTCTTTTGGATCAGCATCTTCGTCCAACAAGTTTCTATACACCCCCCCTCCGGCATTATTTATTAAAACGTGGACGGTTCCTAAATTATCCTTCACCCACTGGAAAGCTCGCAGGATATCTTCTTCGTTACGCATGTCCGCTTTGATTGCGTGCAGTTTTCCCGGCAAGTCTTTTAATTCCTTTGCTAGCTCTTCCATTTTCTCTTTGCGTCTCGCTAAACCAACCACCTTCATTGGAAAACAAAATTTGTGTTCTAAAATTTGCTTTTGAATGAAAACAAAATGGGTTTGACGCGCTTCAAAGTCCAAGTGAAAAAAATAAGTTGTTCGCAATAATTAGAGTAAAGATACTCACGGTCATTCCACTTTCTACGAAGGTTTTTGCTATGGATTTTCCAATTCCGGAACTAGCACCTGTTACTATAGCAATTTTTCCTTCAAGTCTTCCCATGTCGAATGTGTTGTTTGGAATGAAACAATAAAAGTATTTCGCCTATGTGAGTGGAACGCTGAGTATCCTGTTTGTGCCGCTTATCAATTTGGTTTTAGATAACTTACATAAGTGGAACAAATTTGGTTATACGTGGTGCAACGAAAAAGAAAAGCGCCAAAGCTGTCGGCCACCTAATTTGTTAACAATGTATAACATCTGTGGTTGCATCCTATTTATTTTTGGCCATAGCATTCATGTAACGAACGGGGACTAAATGAAAAAAGAAAGTGGATTATTTATTCAACACTTCCGAGTTTATCAATTTACAAGGGCTCGTCGGGTACAACCTTCGCCTTTGGGTGTCGCGACGGAAGTGCAAAGGAGATTCGATTTTTACGCCCAAAAATTATTTTCTTTCCTTCTTTCTCACTCTTCTTTTTAAATTTCGGCAAATTTTGTTACAAATGAATCGTGTATCGGGAATCTGGTGTTGACACAAACGCAAAATATCGTAATAATATATTTTATTCAGTTGCTTTTATTGACATTCTCTTCCTCTCAGATCTTTTCGCCCCTTGATCTAATAGTCAACTCCGTGATCTAAAACGAAAAGCCGCGCAATAAACAATGTGATCATTTCATAAATATTTGAAGAAACCTACGTTTACGTGAGGTGGTACGGATACGATGTACTTAACAGCATTCGCGATGTCTTCGGCAGCTAAGGCTTTAGATATATCCAGAAGTTTCAACATTTGCTCTATGGACAAGCCTGCGGCGGCAGCCGCTTCCGTAGCGACGAAACCTGGGCTTAAACTCTACATAAAAAAAAGTAATTAATTTCAACCATTTAATATTGAAACGTGTAAAAGAAATAAAGTTCCACTTCCTGTTTATATTTCTTCAAAATGTGTTGTTTGTGTTGAAGCCGAACGGACCGAGGCACTCCGTGATTTGAAAAACGCACCCTACGTGATACTGAAACAAGTTGTAATGCTTTTCGAAGTAACACAACTTGTTTCAGTATGAGATTTTAAATATTGCACAACTAGACAAAAACCATAGGCTACGTTATACTGTTTTATTCGCTCCCCTCCGCAATTCGACTTTCTTAACCACCCCCTTGCGGTGTTTCTTCGCCAACACCGAAGCATAACAGAACGAGTCGGTATTTCCTTAACCACGCTAGGGTGCAAAGCGTTTTATTTTCTTGGCTGGTATCCAATGTGTATATTCCTTGAAAATTTTTTGTTGGTGAGGAAGCTGAAGGGATCGAGGTAGTCCGTGATTTGAAAAACACACCCTACGTGATACCGAAACAAGTTGTATTGCTTTTCGAAATCTGATTTCTCTTTATAAATTAATTAGGCTTTTTATGGAGATTTAGTCCATGGCCTTGATCGGAGGTTCTCATTTGGGGGCCACATGGCTGGGTTACTCGGATACAGCTGTTGGATTGTTGAGACTGACCTTTGGTCGATCGATTTCAACTCGGACCTGTCCTGACGCTTGACACCGTCGTCGTAAGAGGGAATGTACTGACGTCAAATCCCTCTGCCAGAATACGATACTTGGAGGACATCCTCGACATTCCAACAGCTGACACGAAGTCAGTGTCGATGTATTAAGGTCGGATCTAGTTAGTTTATTTATAAAAATAAGATTGCGTTGTATTAAATCAAGCAGCATTTGTTGCACGGAGTTAATTTACTTTGTGAGCGAAAAGCGGATCTGTGCTTCGTGTTTTGTTATAACTTAACACAACGTGCTACGTGGTTCATTGTTATTGTGCTTTTGATTTAGACCTGTGGTGGCCTCGAGTTGTAAATATTTCTTTCGTTGCATAAAGAGAAACGTTCCAGAATTGATGAGTATTTATTGTTGTATTCGCCACCCGCTTTGTTTCGGGGTTACATATGACCTTGACCTATTACACTGAACTTAATTTGCAGAGCAGGTAGGTAGCAGAATAACAAGCGAAGAAACTTATGTTGCCAGTCGAAAGGATTCTAACAACTTTCTTCTCTTTTCTATTAATTTAATTTGAATTAATTAATCTCTCCTTTCTTTTTTGTCGATCTTAGCACATCCGCAATTCTTCTTAATTTTGTTTGATTTATACTTTTTTGCACGTTCATAATTCTCCTTTACTCTTCGATCTCTCTTTTTCTTCTCCATAATTTTTCAGAATTTTTTTATGACCTCATTTACTTTTATCGCAATTTTCTCAGGAAATTCATTTTGTATTTACCTTCTTCTTCCAATGTAGTTGTATAAGTCGGTTGTTCGCCTTTCTTCCTTTCTTTACTATGTCTTTTTTTATTCTTACATCTTGAGTTATTAGTTGCTTATCTTCACAACACTTAAGAGCTTAAATCGTGCCAAACTTCACAAAAACGCCGCATATTTACTGTTTTCTGGTGTAACTATTCTTGCTTACCGTGACTTTAATTTTGCTGCCCAGGCGTACCAACTCCAACCTCAGTGTCTCCGTTAAAGCAGTCACCGCATATTTGGATGGTGAGTAGACGTTGAGATTTGGGATGTCCGGTACCTTATGGCCGGCCACGCTGTTTACGTTAATGATCTGTCCGTCGATGTTGTTGGATCTCATAATTTTAATTGCTTCCCTTGCTGCTATGGCTACCCCAAGGACGTTCGTGCTTATAACGGACTCCCATATTTTCGAATCTCCATCCACTAGGGACGTGGGAGTCGATCCTCCAGCGTTATTCACCAACACGTGGACGGGCCCCACGTTATCACTCGTCCATTTGAAAGCTGCCAAGATGTCTTGCTCGTTGCGCATATCCACTTTGAAGGCGTGCAGTTTTCCTTTGGGATTCTTCACCTGCTTGGCTAGGTCTTCTATTTTTTCTTTGCGTCGGGCCAATCCAACAACCTACAATTTCTCAAATCAATGGGAGATAGTTCAAATGTTTTGGGAACGGCCCCACGATTTTGGAGCCCAATCATCAAAATTGTGTTGTTTGTAATAGCAACGCTCAACATCCTATTCCTTTGATTCAAACAACAAAGAAAAGAGAAGAAATGTTTAGGAAAAGGAGGGTCAAAAAATTTCATTTCGGGTTTGTTATTCACTCGCCAGTTTCTCTTATTGAAAGAAATGGGGCTCAATTTTCATTTTTTTTTGTAATGAAAGTAATTTGATTTTCTGATAAAAATGTCGAATCTGTAACTGGCTGTATTTAAATAAAGAAAGATTTGGTTACAGATGGGTACGCATGGGTACATGTAGCAGATATAGTTTTGAAGATGACGTATTTTCGTTGAAGGGAGGAAAGTACAAAAACGATAAATTTCAATTTCAAGAAATTATTTGGTTGCAACGCCATCTATATTCTGAATTCGAATTGCTATTGAAAAAGTTGAATTTTGAAACTGCCTATATTCATTTCATAGTAACACAAGTCACGCAAGAAATCTTCGAGAATTTTAAACCGTGGAGGTAAAGACTTTCGTTCTTTGGACTTTCTCTCATTCCACCACGGTATTGAAATTGAATTAGACTTTCTGTGGCGTGTGGAATTTTTTTGGGGAGACTAAAAATTTTAGGGCAACATTTTCGAAAAAAAATAAATGAGTTTTGAATATAGAACTTCAAACTATCCACCAACCTTCATGCCTTCTTCTGCCAGGGCTTTGGCGACAGCTGCGCCAATTCCTGAACTTGCGCCTGTCACAACCGCAACTTTCCCTTGTAACTTCTCCATGGCTCCTCTTCGAAATTATGTAAACTGCACAAAGTAAAATTCACGAATGTAGTACTGTATATGGGCGATTCAATTTAGAGCTGCCGTTGCTTCATAAAGATGTTTGATTTTTAGAGATCCATTAAAATAAATTTGCCTTAACGTTATATTTTCAAAATGTTTATAAGTAAGGAAAGTAGTTAAAGTCCATTTATAATTAAGGAGAGTAAATAGCAGAGTTTATCAAAAAAAAAGTAAAAATCACTTAGGGATTGTAACTAAAGCTTACTTCTTAATAACTTTTTTTTAATCACACGATCTCTAGCACTTTTTCCTTCTCTACTTACTTTGTTATTTCACACAAACACACGTTACTGAATTATTTTACGAAAACTTCGCTTATATGCAGTCGCTCTCTCTCTCTGTCTTTCTCTCTTCTACAAACATCCTCGCAGGATATTGACAAGCAAATTTTTTTTTGAGGCGTCACCTAAAATTTCTTCCGTTCAGACAAAATCGCCAATCATGACAATCATTTGATTATTTATTACCATCGGAACAGACTCACACGACATACATAAACATGACCGCGCAAGATTTTGGGTGGGTCCTACCTAGGGAGGATGATAAACAAAAGAAAACCTTGAGCAACCTGCGCAAATATTGTGTAATCCATTCAAATTACGTACTAAATACTTAATTGATAACATCGCTTGTACTTATAGATAATTAATGAAAGTAACCGACGCATCTCATAGTCTTTTGCGAAAGTATACACCAAGAAACAGTTTTTTAAATATTTTATTATGTACGCAGTATACACTATGACCATGTTAGAATTTTGAGAAATTTTCAGTACTACTCTTTGCCTAAAATATATTTTTTTTACAATATACATTTACATATATTGCTTTTATTTATCGCATTAGATAATCTTATATCTAGAAAGAAATCTGGTGCCAGCTGACTTGCTTGGACAGGTCTGAACAAGTCTTGACACGCTTCTTGCGTCACAACCGTTGTCACAGCTATTAAGTCAAATCATGACAAGAACGGAAGTTATTCTTAGTATATCGTGATCGCTAGAAAGAATTATCATTATACAGAGTGACTGACAGTTGTTCCGCGGAAGAGCAACGACGATAATGATCCGAGAGTATGGGAAAATGTTATTAAAATTATTTCTACTTTAATTTTCGAGAAATAATTTATCAAAAATTAGCCTCAAACCGACGGTACATCTCTGGTTAAAAAATAGAAAAGTAAAAGTATTTTATCATTCGCAGCACTAAGTAGCACTAGGGAGTTCGGTAAAGTAGTTATTACTCCAGCAAAACGAGTAAATTCTCCAAAGTTTTGAAGAATTTTATTTCGAGGGGCTTCGGAGAAATGGGCTGCGAATTTATCACAGATGATTTTCGTATCGTGGATTAATTCGTTATCAAGTTTTAAAAGAAGGTTGTGAGTCTTGCATCGGAATTTGCCTAATTCAGTATTTATTACACTCCAGACGTTTTTGACTGCATTTGTAGAATTGAAAATAACTTCTTTATAATATTCTTGTTTGGCTTTGATAATCGTAAGCCTAAAATTGTTTTTCACTGATTTATACATATAATTCGTCTGTGGACAAGGAAAAGCATTCTTCAGCCAAAAGCCATTCTTCAATTCTTTGCTCTGCTTGATAACATCATCACTAACCCAATTTTTAACAGAACATTTATTGTATCTAAGACATGGCTTTTAATAGGACATTAATAAATATCGGAAATGCTTCGTTAATGTCAGTAGATATAAATATATTATCCCAATCTTGATCTTTTAGGATTTGTTGAAGTGAAGACAGGATTGATCTTGACATGCATCTTCTCAAGCAGTAAGAATTATTGTTTACAGGTTTGGACGAGGATTACTTGGGCTAAATGATCAGATATGTTCGGATTATAAACATATATGCGATATTCTTCCTCTGGTAAGTTGGTAATAACGTAATCTAAAGCACTGAAAGAAGTATGGCATTTTACATTAGTAAAAATTCTAGTAGGTCCCACGAGAGTAGATTTCAGTTCATATGAAGATAAGACATCAGTTAAGATTTTTGTCTGTAATGTTTCTTTCATTGAGTCAATGTTGAGGTCTCCACAAAGTATGGTCGTCAATTTATTTAAAAGTGCAGTAATACCGTCAATAAAGCACTGGAAATTTCCATCAGGTGGGCGATATATCGTCACAACGTTTAAAGATTTTCCAGTCGAATCCATAAAGTTTGTGGCACATACTTCAAAGTGCTTCTCAATTGAAAGCTCTTTAGCTTTTATAATGGAATTTGTAAGTAGTTCCTCTTTGGCAAATATATTATTTAAATGAAATAATTTATGGGTGTAAACTTTTGGATCCATAGACAAGGGAACCGCTGTTTGTTGAATTAGGTTTTGTTTTGGAAATTCCTCGCCATTTGAAAAAATCGACTAATTCTAACACCAGTTGGCCACAGATCAGGACACATAGCATTGGTCAAATTAGTTTTATCCACCGTGATCTTGAAAGATGAATAATGATCAGCATACTTGGAATTTAAGCTTTCACATTTTACCACGGGAAATTTGGGTCTTAAATATTCCGTAACTTACAGAGCAGTAGTTTTTGGGTCTAACTTGCATAAATGTAGGGACACACTTGCTTGAACGCCTTTCAGACTGCAATTAGGTTATCAAAAATATATTTATTTTTAGTTGGCTTATTTTTCTTAACAACTGTTCTCCACTCATTATCCGCCGTATTATCAGTCGCCTTATATGGATTTGGCATGGAAGGAATATCATTGGAATGTATTTGTTTGATAGCGGAAGATAAATTCTGTTCAGTTATCTTTCCACCTATTTTCTTTGCAGTATTCTTTCCACTATTTTGATCAGTAGCATTATTTTGTTTAGATGAAGGCTTGGATTTCTTCGGTAACGATGACGAGCCAGGGAGAGAAGTGTTACCATCACTATTCAAAACAGTTTTGGTGGGTTGAACAATTGCTTTCTGGTCAAGTGGTTCATCCTTTTCAGATGAATGCTATTATTGTTTCAGTTCAACAATTTCGCGCTTTAGAAGTTGATTTTCAGTTGTGAAATCCTTGAGTTTTTGTAATATTTCTGTATACTGGGTTGTTAGGATGTTAAGAATGTGAGAAAAATCACCTTGGTCAAATTCAGATTCAGTTTGTACAATTTTGTTAATAATTGAGTTATTTTTGTTTTTTGATTTATTCAAATGTTGACTGTATGATGGTTCAGATACATTGTCAGTGGGAGGTACTACGTCTGAGTTTTCGCAATTATTGCATTTCCAAGTGGAGCGCTTCATGTGAAAATCGCGTAGTTCCGGCAGTCCACCACAGATATTATTTTATAAGATGTACATTGTATAGTTTTCATATCTGGAATGACTTCATTGCAAAAGAAACAATTTTCTATGGCATTATTTTCCATTATTAAATTTATTTAAGATTACGGAGAAATTAATTCTTAATTTGGTCAGTTGATGTCAAGTAAGTAAGAAAAACTAGAATTGTTTTTCTCTATTGTAATTGTTTCACTCATAAATTTTAAAACTTGAAGTTGCAGTGATATTTACTTTTTTCCGGATATTTTCTAGACGGACTATAGTTTTAATAAATAGTTTGAAATTCACTGTAGGATGTGGGTACAAGCTTAAAATTTATAAAAAGCAGTTAAGAAAACAAAAGCACAATTTGTGCCCTAGAACACAATTTGTGCCCTAACATTGATGTCGTAACATTTTCTAGTTTTAAGAGCCATCAAAATATGCGATCACCTATAGAACATGCTGTATATGCAATAACAATTTACCAGTACAGAACACATTGTAAAGTCACGAGAAACTTTCTTTCATAACACTGCCCAAAGAATATTTTTTCTATACAGGGTGACTGACAAGTGATCAGCCGAAGAAAATCCATGACAAGAAGCGATAGTTTTCGCCAAATTATTTATCAAAAATTAGCTCCAAATCGACGATGCGTCTTTGGTTAAAAAATAGAGGAGCAGATGATCGAAATAAGTGCCTTCATAAAAGCTTTATGGTAGGCACGGAGGCGTGGCATCAATCGCTTGACCTTTAAGTGGAATTTCACGCCAATTCAGTTTTTAGGTCAATGACCGACTCCGTGAAATACGAACTAAAAAATATTTCTTTGGCTGATGCGTGCAATTCATCTGAAGCAGATTATTGTATACATAAAAAATTTTTGGCAACCAAAATTGAAAAGATTATAATCAATTCAACATTCGTAATCTGTTAATTATTATAATTTCGTTTGTGTGTGACGAATTACTATTAATATAAATCTATTAAAATTTTAACAAATTCAAGGCGCAATTGAAACTTCTCTATCATGTGGTTTTGGCGCACTGATTATAAATTGTTCCTTTTTCCACCCTAAGCATTCTTTTCACTTTGAGTAATTTGTTCAACTTTGAATTAAATTTAAAAATAAACAATGAAATGCAAAAAAAATAAACAAAAACTTTATTTTCAAAAGCTTCGTCGGTTATTTTGACGATTCTCGACTTCTGTAATTCTGACGTTTGTTACGTCTGTTATGTTGACGTCTGTCATTCTGACGTTTCTTATGTCTGTCATTTTGACGTTTGTCCATTTGACGTTTCTCGACGTCTGTCATTCTGACGTTTCTTACGCCTGTCATTTTAACGTTTGTGATTTTGACGATTCTTGACGTCTGTCATTCTGACGTCGGAAATTCTCATTTTTTGTTTACAAAAAGAAACAGAATGCAAAGAAACAAATGAAAGTTGGATTTAGCGGATTTTTCAAAGGTTTCCCGTTGGAGAGCGGCGATTTTTTTCTCTTACAAGAAGAAACAAAAATAAAAACTAAAAGAAAACTGGATTTTATTTTCAAAAGAATTCCATCGGAAACCATTGATTTCATTTTCATTTGTTCTCAGCTCCTTTTTTACTTACAATAAATAAACAATGTCGTATGAGCTCCGAGAGTAGGGTGCAACCATGGCGCGAATCGTAATTGTGAAAACTGTCTATGTTTCGAAATTTAGCTAAATTACTTTTGACATATAAAGCACATCTGTAAATAAAAATACAGGCGAGACTTAAAATTCCATTATTTATGAACACTGGTTTGCAAGATTGGGTAAGTTTAAGACTTACTTACTAATAATTCTTTTTTGCGCGACGAACAGCCTAAATCTATGAAACGAAGCACCCCAAATGATTATATTATATTAAAGATAACGAAAGACCAAAGAGTAATACATATTAATTAATGAAGCTTTGTCGAGATAGGATTTCATTTTCAACATGGCAAAAAAAAGATTGATTAATTTTTTTTTCAAACGGCATCGACGTTATGTTGCCACATTAACCTATTGTCTAAAACTATTCCTAGGGCAGTTGTCTTTTGTTTCTTTCGATTTTGATCGTCTTTTGTTTTATTTTTTGTTTTTAAGATCGAAACAAGAGCGCCTTTCATTTGTTTTTTATTCTTAATCAAAATTCAAAAATAGAAACAAGAGCCGCTTTTCGTTTGTTTTTCCTTTTTAATTGACGCGATCACGTCATTTCAGTGAACTTGTCGATAAATACAAAAAATGAAATCGTCACCTAATCGATCGTCTTTTGTTTCTTTGTTTATCTTTTTTTCTTTCATTTTTAAGACGGAAAAAATAGTACCTTTCATTCGAATTTCTCAATTCGATCGTCTTTTCGGCGATCTTTTCTTGTCAAAATACAAAATCGAAATCAGCACAAAAATAATCGACTGTCTTTTGTTCCTTTTCATTTTGTTTCTTTCGTTTTTTGTTTTCTTTTTAATTGGGTCATTCATGACGTCCTTTCAGTACTAAAATTCAAATCGTCTTCTGCTTCTTTTGATTTTGTTTTTTTTTTTTTTTTTGAAATGAAAAATAATGTTCAAAACGATTGGGTTTCGTGGATCAGGGATCTGGTGTTAATAGAAACGCAAAATATAAAACAATATTTTATTCAGTTGCTTTCGTTTATTGGATCTTCAACAAATCTCAGAGGTTTTCGCCCCTTGATCTAATGGTCAGCTCCGTGATCTAAAACAAAAAGGCGCCCAATAAAAAATTAGATCATTTTCATATGTATTCGAAGAAACCTACGTTTACGTGAGGCGGTGCGGTAATGATGTATTTAACACCGTTCGCGATGTCTTCGGAATCTAAGGATTTGGGTATATCCAGAAGTTTCAACATTTCTTCTAGGGACAAGCCTGCGGTGGAAATTCCTTCCGTGTCGACCAAACCTGGACTTAAACTCTATTAAAAAAAGAAATAATAAATTTAAACTACATTATATGTTATCATTTGTATAAGAAATAAATATAGTTTTTTATGTAATCAGTTTTTTGTCAAGTTTCTTCAAGTTCTGCACGAGCCCGAATTTTCTTCCCATTTCTTTTTCATAACCTCTCTTTTTTTGCTGATCTTCGGACGTCCATAATTCTTCTTAATTTTGTTTGGTTTTTGAAAACATTTTGGCCAATTTCTTCGTCTTCCTCGTTTTGTGTTATTAGTATTTTTTAAAATCTTTTTTGGCTTTCAACTTAGACTTGTTTGCTTTAAAGTATGATGGATGTGTTTGGTTCACTTTCTTTATACTTTCCGGCCTTTGACGAAACGTTTCATCTTTTCTATTAATTTACTTCTACGATGGCCCGAATCTTCAACCCTTTCGTCTCCTTTTCTCCACGATCATTTCCTTTTTGACGGTTCTTGAACGTCGGCATGTCTTCTCGCTTTTGTGTTCTGTTCGATTTGCTTCTTGGTCGGTCCTTTGATCTCATTTTTGGTTTTCTTCTCCATATTCTTCTCAGTTTTGTGTTTTATTCTCTTCTCGTTACATGACCAAACCAGTTAAGCTAGTTTCCTTCTCTTGATTTCTTCTATGATCTCATTTATACTTTCTCAGGAATTTCTTCTCATGCTTCTTCTGTAATTTCCCTTCCTTCTCCAATGTAGTTGTATCCAACGGTACTAAGTACATCTTTACCTACTTTCACACTTCCGTTCCTTTCACATTTTCCTTTTCTCTCGTTTTGCGCATATTAAACTGATATAAAGTAACTAATTCAGAAGTCTTAAAACTTTCTTCCGAATACAATCAACGCCGAAATCGTTCAAAATCGAAGTTCCATTTGGAAGCAAGATCGACCAGCAAAGGTAAACCAACGACTGATACTCGTAAGAAACTTCGCTCGTGTCCACGGTGTCAAATTGATTATAAAAGATCGGCATGTCAATACTTTACTGCTACCTGTCACAAACGTCAGCGCAAAGGACATATCGCTTCAGTTTGTATGTCAAAAAGTTCAATTGACGAAAAAAGAATCCATTCAATTAGAAATCGTAAAAGTTCTTCAGCTAACTAGATTTCTGAGGAAATCAACAATACTTCAATCGAAAAATGTGCCAGATGTTACCGTACAGATTAATGGTCGCCCACTCAAATTTATGCTTGACTCGGGCTCAACAACGTCCATAATTGGTCTCAACACGTATGAAGCTCTTGGTACCCCACGTTTAAAGCAAGCCAGTAACAAAATCAAAGCCTTCTGCAACCAATCTGTTCCTGTTAAAGGATGGTTTACGTGTGAAGCTCGTATCGGGTCAAAAGTGAGAAATTTGCGCTTATTGGTCGCAAACTCTAATGAAGCTAGCAACATTTTTGGTGTTCCGTAGTTTAAAGCCTTTGGTTTCACGGTCACCAAACTCAATGACCCCGAAATTATTAATGCATTAGATATTTCGTCAACCAACGTTAGTTCTTGCCCGAGCAACGTTAAAGATATTGTGAAGACACACGAATATTTATTTTCTGATGGTTTCGGTACTTGTATGACTTTGAAAGCTAAGTTATATTTAAAAGAAAATGCTGTTCCTAAATCCTTCAAGCCCAGACCAATACCGTTCGCAATGCAAGATAAGGTTAAAAGTGAAATCGAGAGATTGAAGACATTGGGAATAATTACAGTGAATGAGCAGCTTCTATTGTGATCGTACATAAGCCTAATGGTTCCATTCGTATTTGCGGTGATTTTAAGTCACAGTCAATCCCCAATTAAATGCTGAGTGGTTTCCAATTTCTCGTCCAGCAGATCTCTTTCAAAAACTCGAGAACGGGAAGCAATTTTCAAAGATAGATCTAGCTGATGCTTATCTTCAATTAGAACTAGATGAAGACACGAAGAAACTTGCCGTAATCAACACTCCGTATGGACTTTTTCTAATACCAGTGACTAGCATTTGGAATAGCAAGTGCTCCAGCTATTTTTCAACGTCTAATTGAGCAAGTCATCAATGGTGTTCCTAATTGTGCCAGCTATCTGGATGATATTATAATTACTGGGCCTACTGACGAGAAACACTTAAAAAACTTGAGCGATTTATTCACTCGTCTAGAAAATTGCGGTCTTAAATGTAAACTGGCGAAATGTGAATTTTTCAAGAGCGAAATCGAATATTTGGCCAACATTATTTCGCAATCTGGACTTCGCTCTTCAAACTCTGGTGTCGCTGCAATAAAAAAAATTCCTCGTCCAAAAAACTTATTAGAGTTGCAGTCTTTCCTCGGCAAAGTGAATTATTACGGAAGATTTATACCTAATTTTGCTGAGATCGCTGGACCCCCGAATGCACTACACAAGAAAGACATTCCATTCAAATGGGACAAGAATCAAGAGACAGCTTTCCTAAACCTTAAAAGGCACATAATTGAGCTAACGACATTATCGACCTGAGTCACCACTTATTTTGGCTACTGATGCATCGTTCTACGGCATTGGTGCTGTGCTTTCACATCTAGATTCTAACAGAGTGGAGCATCCCATCGCTTTTGCTTCTAAAACCATGAATGACCAGGAAAAGCGTTATAGTCCAATAGAAGAAGAAGCTCTGTCGACTGTTTTTGGAATAAAGAAATTCCATCAATACCTTTATGGTCGCCAATTCGAGTTACTTACGGATCATAAGCCTCTGGTCGCCATTTTCAATCCTAGCAATAAATTACCTGCTACATCAATCCATAGATTGGGCCATTTTTCTTATGAGCTATAATTATATAGCTACAAATTGCACGAAGTTCTCAAAGAGAAGAAAATAGAAATTTCTTATTGTAACTAGTATTTAGTTGTGTGACCAAGTTGGTTGGGTCCGCTGGCAATAGACTTGACGCTTGTCGGGGAACTATAGGTGTGGGTTCGAATCCCCTTTTGATTCATATGAGTTCCATGTGAGAGATAGAGCAGTTATGTGCCGGATTGTGTTCGGATCTCGATTCGGATTCACACCAGCTTCTTCGAACTGGGCTTTTTGCGCTTTCCCACTAAGTTCGTAGGGTGAATGTCGAAGGAGAAATAACAACTATAAGATGGTCGCAGCGCTAACGACAATACGAGTAACTAGCCAGCATGCATCCCCCGACAAGTTTGAAAGCTTGGGGCAAGTATGGTGGTGCAAAAAAAATTACTTACGGTGACTTTAATTTTGCTGCCCAGTCGTACCAACTCCAACCTCAGGGTTTCCGTTAAAGCAGTCACTGCATGTTTGGATGGTGAGTAGACATTCAATTTTGGAACGTCTGGTACCTTATGGCCGGCCACGCTGTTGATGTTGATGATGTGTCCGTCGATGTTGTTGGCCCTCATACTTTTGATGGCTTCCCTCGCAGCTATGGCCACTCCAAGGACGTTGGTGTTTAAAACGGACTCCCATATTTGCGCATCTCCGTCCACTAGGGTCGTGGGAATCGCCCCTCCGGCGTTGTTTACCAACACGTGAACGGGCCCCACGTTATCACTCGTCCATTTGAAAGCTGCCAGGATGTCTTGCTCGTTGCGCATGTCCACTTTGAAGGCGTGCAGTTTTCCTTTGGGGTTCTTCACCTGCTTGGCCAGGTCTTCTATTTTTTCTTTGCGTCTGGCCAATCCAACAACCTACAATTTCTCAAATCAATGGGAGATAGTTCAAATGTTTTGGGAACACTCCCATCGTTATGGAACTCAATCATCAAAATTGTGTTGTTTGTTGATGTAACACTGAACATCCTATTCCTTTGATTCAAACAACAAAGAAAAGAGAAGAAATGTTTAGGAAAAGAAAAGGTCATTTTGGGTTTCTTATTTACTGGACAGTTTTTCTCATTCAATGAAACGGGGCACAATTTTCAAGCGTGATAATTTTTTTTTGTAATGAAGGTAATTTGATTTTCTGATAAAAATGTCGAATCTGTAACTGGCTGTATTTAAATAAAGAAAGATTTGGTTACAGATGGGTGTACGCATGGGTACATGTAGCAGATACAAGAAATTATTCGGTTGCATCGCCATCTATATTCTGAATTCGAATTGCTATTAAAAAAATTAATTTTGAAACTGCCTATATTCATTTCGTAGTAACACAAGTCAGGCAAGAAATCTTCGAGAATTTTAAACCGTGGAGGTAAAGATTTTCGTTCTTTGGATTTTCTCTCATTCCACCACGGTATTGAAATTGAATTAGACTTTCTGTGGCGTGTGGAATTTTTTTTGGGGAGACTAAAGATTTTAGGGTAACATTTTCGGAAAAAAGCAAATGAGTCTTGAACCTCAAACTATCCACGTACCTTCATGCCTTCTTCTGCCAGGGCCTTGGCGACAGCTGCGCCGATTCCTGAACTTGCGCCTGTCACAACCGCAACTTTTCCTTGTAACTTCTCCATGGTTCCTCTTCGAAATTATGTAAACTGCACAAAGTAAAATTCACGAATGCAGTACTGTATATGGACGATTCAATTTAGAGCTGCAGTTGCTTCATAAAGATGTTTGATTTTTAGAGATCCATTAAAATAAATTTGTCTTAACGTTATATTTTCAAAATGTTTATAAGTAAGGAAAGTAGTAAAGTCCATTTATAATTAAGGAGAGCAAATAGCAAAGCTTATCAAAAAAAAAGTAAAACCACTTAGGAATTTTAACTAAAGCTTATTTTTTAATAACTTTTTTTTAATCACACGATCTCTAGCACTTTTTTCTTCTCTACTTACTTTGTTATTTCACACAAACACACATTACTGAATTATTTTACGAAAACTTCGCTTATATGCAGTCGCTCTCTCTATCTCTATCTGTCTTTCTCTCTTCTACAGACATCCTCTCAGGATATTAACAAGCAAATTTTTTTTGAGGCGCCACGTAAAATTTCTTCCGTTCAGACAAAATCGCCAATCATGACAATCATTAGATTATTTATTTACCATCGGAACAGACTCACACGACGTACATAAACATGACCAGGCAAGATTTTAGGTGGGTACCTACGGAGGATGATAAACAAAAAAAACCTTGAGCATTATGCGCTAATATTGTGTAATTCATTCAAAATTACGTATTAAATACTTAATTGATAACATCGCTGGGACTTAGATAATTAATGAAAGCAACCGACGCATCTTCTAGTTTTGCAATATTTTTTTTTTGCGAGAGTGTACACCAAGAAACAGCTTTTTAAACGTGCGCAATATACACTTCCTTTTTTGAAATTTTTTGAAAATTATTCCACCATGTCAGAATTTTGAGAAATTTTCAATACTAATCTTTGCTTAAAATATCTCCCGTTACTATACATATTTGATAAAAAAATTTTATTTATCGCATTAGATAATCTTATATCCAGAAAGAAATCTGGTGCTAGATGACTTGCTTGGACAGGTCTGAACAAGTCTTGACACGCTTCTTACGTCACAACCGTGGTCACAATTATTAATAATAATAATAATAATATTTATTTACATCCAGTAGATCATGTAACCCGTCAAAAATAATACACGTAACATAGTATTTGACATTACAAAACATTTAAAGAGAATTACATAAAAAAGAATTATAATTATTTAAACGTTATTAGTCGCAAAAATATAAAATATAGAATAAAAAATATAAAATATCATAGAAATGCAAGCTACTCGGTTACTCAGGAAAAAAGTTGTCATCCAAAAACTCACTGAAAGTATAGTATGACTTCTGAATCAGTAACTTATTTAGCTTTATCATAAAACTCTGTGGGATTTTATTATAACGAACAATTGCTAGGTACTTCGGTGATTTTTTGTAAATCGATAGTTTATGACGAGGGATTTCAAGTGAAAAGGCATTACGAGTGTAATAACTATGGTGAGAATTAAGTTTTTTCCACCGAGGTGCATTTTCTCTTGCATAATTTAGCAACTGAAAGATGAAAATTCCTGTAGCTGTCATTATTTGCCATTTTCTGGAAATATTTCTACAACTAGTTCGAAAATTTACTTTCTTCCATGAAACGTAGTGCTCTCTTTTGGAGTATTAAAACACGTTCAACTTCGCTACTTGCTCCCCAAACTATTGTCCCATAAGAACTTAGCGAGTGGAAATTTGAAAAGTAATACATTCTTAATATAATATATTGGAATTTACAGATCTTCTAAGATGCTTCAGCGTAAAACAAACTGGGGCTAATTTATTGCATAACGTATCTATATGTTTTATCCATCAATGATAATGCCCAAAAATTTGGTATCGTCACTTTGTTTAATACTATTATTTTTATATCGAATAAGTAAACTACGATAAGTTCCTTTGTTGCACTAACATTTATATACACAGATTTGTTAGTATTAAGAATTAAATAATTACTAGAGTAGTTTCTATGGGTTAGCATTAAATCAGAATTTGCATTAGAAGAAGTTTGGTGGGTGTCAGTGTTATGAATAAATAAAGACGTGTCATCTTTTATATACAATATATATAGAAGAGGTCCTAAAACAGACCCCTGTGGGATCCCCTGGTTTAATTTCGAAATTTCTGACTTAGAGCTTTTAAATACAACATATTGAGTTCTGTTCTGGAGGTAATTGTGAAACTGAGATCCAAAAAGAGGCCTAAACAAGTCTCACCTTTGTCCAAATATGAGTATAGCGCTTCCAAAAATGTTAAAATACCAGATGCAGTACAGCGTCCTTTACGGAAACCAAATTGGTTTATATTCAATAATTTATGCTTATCGAAGAAGGACATTAGTTTTGTGCTAACAATCTTCTCGATTATTTTACAAAATGAGTTTAACAAAGAAATTGGTCTGTAATTTTCAATTAATAATTTACATCCTTTTTTATACTCACAAAGTTTCAAATTTTTTTGAATTTAGACTTCGCCGTTACATAGGAAAACGAGAAAGTTTGTTTTCAACGTTCGGAATCCTATTTTGATAACTATTGAACATTCAAATACTTTAGTGATGCCTCATCGAGTTAGACCATGAAACGTATAGAATGAAATATTCACCGTTACTTTTTTTCTTGCTTTACGTCGTTTTCAAACGCTGAATGACGTCATTCACCATCGTGCTGCATTACGGTACCGCTATCCTAGGAAACCCTAATTTTACGCGTTGTTTTCTTTTCATGGAACAATTGTCAGTAACCCTGTACATATTCAACGTGCTGAGGTTAGCTAAAATATGTGCAGGTGTCCAGTTAATAATAAAAGAATTAAATTACAGTGGAATGTACTTCAGTGATCGACTGTTTTAATCGACTAAAACATAGTCGATATCTTCGATTAGCTGTTTGCCTCCAACTAATCAATTGTTTTCTGTTATTATTTTCAAGCAAACGATTGTTTAAATTAACTGTAATTTAGTCCTCAAATATGAATTGTATGTAGTTCTCACGTCTTTTGTTTTAGTGATAAAGTGAACCCTGTCTAATAAAAATATTAAATTCTCAACTTTCTTTTTTGGCAACGTGAAACAAATGTTAATATAAATAGAATTTTATGGCTTCCTCTGTGAAGTTTTTTTTGAACTACAATTTTAAGCGCTAAATTAAAAAATATATATATATCAACGAGAGTTATGTTATGAAAATTATTTTCTCTATTAAAAACGATCATTCAAATCAATTTAAATAACTAAAATAAAAGTAATTTATTTGTTAAATTTTGGGAAATGTAATAAAAGACATTTCAGTGGATCCACCTGTGCACATTTCGTACGTAGTGCCGCAGCTGGATTTTTGAGGTAAGTTTTTAATTAATGATAAACTGTATAGAAGAATTTTTTAAACATTTTTTTTTGGCGGAACAATTGTCAGTCACCCTGTATTTTTCAACTTTGTATTAGCAATAACTTGACGATTTAATCCCAGTGTATTAAGACACAATGAAGAAGAAAGGCGTCTTTTAATCGATTCTTATTTATTCTATGGTCTAATTTTGGTCTGATGTTTTGTAAGGTCTGTTAAGTGAGTCCCAAAATCTTCCATTGGGTTTCATCCTATCTGTGTTTTGTCAAACAAACACGCCGCCTCAATGCTATTTCACAGAGTTAAGTATTACAAAGGGATTATTTATTATTTTCTGTATTTGATCTTTATTATTTATTAATTATTATTATTATGATTATCACTAACAGGATATAAATTAGATTAACTTAAAGGCTTACGTTGTGCATCTTCGCCTGAAAGAACGAAACGTAGGCAAGTAAAAAAAAGGGTAAATTTATTATAAGCTGCGACTATTCTTAAACTTTTTGATATTTGACCAGACGTCCTTAGCAATGGATCTCGAAAAAAGAATTTCTTCTCATTCAAATATACGACGAAATGTAAATAAAGTTTTACGATTCGATTTCCCCTAAAGGCTTAATGGTTAGTTCTGTTATCTGAAACAGAAAGGACCATCAAATTCCGACCGTTAAAGTAAATGACTTTTTGATTTACCTGCACGTGTGGTGGTGCAGAAATTATGTACTTAACAGCGTTTGCTATGTCTTCGCCGGCGAGTGACTTCTGACATCCCACGAATTTCAACAAATCATCAAACCTGGAACCTGTGGATTCGAAGCTTTCCGTTTCAACTAGTCCCGGACTTAAACTCTGCAAGCCAAACTCTACTATCAATTCTTTTTCTTGGGTAAACTAGTTATCTTACAGAGACTTTAATCTTGCTACCGGATCTTATCAGTTCCTGCCTGAATGTTTCTGTTAGGGCCCTAAGTGCAAATTTCGATGCTGGGTGGATATTCAAGTTGGGTGCGTTGAACACTTTATGACCACTGATGCTGTTTATGTTGATTATGTGGCCATCGATGTTGGTGGCAGTCATTAACTTGATGGCTTCTCTGGAAGCGATGGCCGGTCCGAGTAGGTTGGTATCAATGATGGTCTTCCACTCTTTTGGATCAGCATCGTCGTCCAAAAAGTTCTTGTTCACTTCCGTTCCGGCATTATTTACTAAAACGTGGAGGGTCCCTAAATTATCCTTCACCCACTGGAAGGCTTGCAGAATATCCTCTTCGTTACACAAGTCCACTTTGATTGCGTGCAGTTTTCCGGGCAAGTCTTTTAGTTCTTTGGCTAGGTCTTCTATTTTCTCTTTGCGTCTCGCTAAACCAACCACCTTTAACGGAAAAATTGAGAAAAATCTGTGCCCTAAAGTATATTAATAGTTTGTGTAAAGCAGAATGGGTTTGATACTCTGCAAAGTGCTAAATTATTCGAGTTGATAATAAGTTGCTTTAAGCCTAGGCATTGCGTAATAATTAAAAAAAAATGTGACTCACGATCATTCCGCTTTCTATTAAGGCTTTTGCTATGGACTTTCCAATTCCGGCACTTGCACCTGTCACTATAGCAATTTTTCCTTCAAGTTTTCCCATATTGTTTGCCCAAAAAGAAAATTATAATAACTATATTTCGCTTATCGGGATGAATATGCAGAATATCCCGTTTGTGCCGCTTATCAATTTGCTTTTAGATAACTTACTAGTGTGGAGTAATTTGGGTATACGTGGGGCAATGGAAAAGAAAAGCGCCCTAATTTGTTGACATGTATGACGTCTGTGGTTGTATCCTATTTATTTTTGACCATAGCATTCATGCAACAAACGGGGGTTAAATGATAAAGGAAAGTGGATTATTTATTCGACACTTCCGAGCTTATCAATTTACAAGGGCTCGTCGGGTACGACCTTCGCCTTTGGGTGTCGCGACGGGAGTGCAAAGAATATTCGATTTTTACGCCCAAAAATACTTTCTTTCCTTCGTTCTCACTCTTCTACCAAATTCCAGTCAAACCATATAAGGCTCAAGTCGCAATTTCTTTGTTTTGTAGGTTTCCGAGTTTTAGGTTAGCTCGCAGTGCCCTTTTTATGGAATGGAATTTGGCCCTTGCCCACCGATGCAAGGGTTTTTCTGGATTATCGAAATTACGCCTTTCTTTCTCTTTTTCTTGCGTATTTTTTTTTTTAATTCTTTTGTAGTTGAGTTTAGTTGCAAAGATTCTTAAACCGTCTTTATTCAACCTGTATAATAATACACAGAACGCGTGAAAATATTTGAAGACAGTTTGAATTTCCCGCTCGATTTTTATTCTTTGTGAGAAATAATGACAGTTAAAATACTTCGAATTAAAATGATTAATCTTACACGTCATTATGTTAATTACATCTTATTAACGCTATTTCGTTAACCGCATTTGCGCTTACGCATTTCAACAACTTTACGAAAAAAATAAATAAAAAATAGGATGGCGGGAAATTTAAACTGATTTTCGTTAATACTGTACTATTTCTGAAAGCTGTAGATTTTTCACATGAAACAAAATGCATTTTGCTGAACTATTCAATTACAAAATAAAAAAAAGACGCTATTTCATCTCTCGCCGTCTAATAGGTTTTAAATTTACAAAATAAGGTAAAAGGAAGCGAGGCGAAAAGTAAAATTGTCTACCAAGAACTTTTAACTTTTTTACATGATTAATATATTTTCAGTCTTCTAGGGTTACAAAACTTTTTGATCACACGCTAGATTTTGATTTACGTTTGGCGACGGCGAATTTTCTTCCTCTCAGCTTTTTTCGCTCGTCGGTGCAATAGTCAACTCCGTGATCTAAAACAAAGAAACGCACAATAAAAGACGAGACAAGTAATTCCTTAAATATTTGAAGAAACCTACGTTTACGTGAGGTGGTACGGAAATGATGTATTTAACAGCATTCGCGATGTCTTCGGAATCTAAGGCTTTAGGTATGTCGAGATGTTTCAATATATCTTCTAGGGAGAAACCTGCAACTTGAATCCCTTCCGTATTGACCAAGCCTGGGCTTAAGCTCTACAAAAAATAACAGGAGTAATTAATTTCAATTTTATTACACGAATGTCCAAATAAAAATTTACAAAGAGCAAAATCAATCAATTTCTCGGAGCCCTATTGAAAAAGAAAAAAAGAGATGGCGCCAAGAATTTCTACTCTTACTTACGCTGACTTTAATCTTGCTGCCCAGTCGTACCAACTCCAACCTCAGGGTTTCCGTTAAAGCGGTGAGCGCAAATTTGGACGGCGCGTAGACATTCAAATTTGGAATGTCTTTCACTGTATGGCCGGCCAAGCTGTTTATGTTGATGATGTGTCCGTCAATGTTGTTGGCCCTCATGATTTTGATGGCCTCCCTAGATGCGATGGCTACTCCAAGGACGTTGGTGCCTAAAACGGACTCCCATTTTTTCGCATCTCCGTCCACTAGAGGCCCGGGAATCGCCCCTCCGGCGTTGTTCACCAACACGTGGACGGGCCCCACGTTATCACTCGTCCATTTGAAAGCTTCCAGGATGTCTTGCTCGTTGAGCATGTCCACTTTGAAGGCGTGCAGTTTTCCTTTGGGGTTTTTCACCTGCTTGGCTAGGTCTTCTATTTTTTCTTTGCGTCGGGCCAAGCCGACAACCTACAATTTCTCAAATCAATGGGAGGTAGTCGAAATGTTTTGGGGCGGTCCCACCACTTTGGAGCCCAATTATTTTAAAAGTACCCAATGGTTAACATTATACTCCTTTTGATGGAGACAACGAAGAAAACGAGAAAAGATATTCAGCAAAACAAATCGTCAGGAAATTTCAGGTTTGTTATTTCAAATTTGGTTAGTTCTGTCAAAATATTTAAAAAAAATGTTTGAAATGTCAAACTTAATATACTGAAATTTCGCAGCACTTCTTCTTTCTTTATTTCGCACTGTAGAAATCACTTGTCCGGATTCTATTGTTCAATACTGTACATTTATATCCGGTGAACTGGAAACTGTTGCCTGTTTGAATTTGGTCCCAGTTGGAGCAGTTGTTTGTTTATTTGTTTGTTTGGGGGTGGTTCACAAACTATTCTCAGTGATTTGGTGAGTCAAAAATGCCACTTGTCGTCGGTAAAGGAAGAATTGAATTGCATTTGTGTGAGATAATGCACAGCCCATCTATTGTAGTACTTCTTTTTTAAATAATCTGTGCCCATGTGAAACGCAAATAATTATTTCTTTTGTCACTGTTTGTTTCAAATTGTTTCTTTTTTTGTAATTTATGAGTTGTGCTCTAAAATAGACTCATGTTTTTATTTATTTTTTGAATGCCGCTGTTACTTATTTTTGAAGATTTGTTTTCTTTGTTTTGTCATCTTTCTTTCCAAACGGCTTTAATTTTAATTATTAATCTACTCGATGGTGCTGTAAAAACGATTGTCTTTTGTTTTTATTTTATTTTTTTAATATTAGTGCTAATTTATTTTATAAAATTTTGTTTAACTGTTTTCTTTGTTTTGTCACATTTCTTCCCAGTTTTGTTTTTTTTTTGTAAATTTACTAATCTACTGAATTGTGCTCTAAAATCGATTGTCTTTTGTTTCTATTTTATGTTTTTTAATATTAGCGTCATTTACTTTTTAAAAGTTTGTTCAATTGTTTTCTTCGTTTTGTCACATTTCTTCCTAGTTTTGTAATTTTTCTTAATTTACTAATCTACTGAATTGTGCACTAAAATCGATTGTCTTTTGTTTTTATTGTAATTTTTAAAAATATTGTTATATATTTTTTAAAATTTAGTGTGGTTTGTTTTCTTTTATTCTTTTCCATCTTTTCTAACTCTATGTAAAACAGGAATTGGAGATAGGAGATACTCTCAGGGTGCTCGGGAGCAGTCAGTCGAAAGGGCTTTTTGCATTGTCACCTTTTATCTCATTTTTTTTTATTAATCTACTGAATTCTACTTAAAGTCAGTTGTCTTTTGTTTTCATTATTTCTAAAATGTTATTACTTAGTATTTTCTTTTTAATTCTATTAATTCGTTTTCTTTCCTTTCTCATCATTCTTTTAATTTTTTTAAAATTATTAATCAACTGAATTGTGCTATAAAATTGATTTACTTTTGTTTTTATTACTTACTTTTTTAATTTTATTACTTCTTTCGTGTTCATCGATTTGTTTTTGTTTATGTTGTTTTTGAAATTTTATTATTTAGTATTTTTTATTGCATTATTTTGTTTTATTTGCTTTCTCATCAATCTTTTCTTTTCTTTTAAATCCTGAATCAACTGAATTGTACTGCAAAATCGATTGTCTTTTGTTTTCGTTATTTTTTCCTTCGTTTTGCTTTTCTTTTTTTTTAAATTATTAATCAACTGAATTGTGCTATTATTTATTTATTGTCATTTGTTTTAATTATTTTTTCGAATTATATTATTTAATATTTTTTAGTTTTATTACAGCTTTCTCATTGTCCTTTTTTCGTTTGTTTTTCTAATAAAAAAACATCGAATCAAGCTCTAAGTGGCTGTACTTAAATAAAGTAAGATTAAGCTCCAAACTGGCGCACGAGGAAGCTTTCTTGTTTGAGGACGATGCATTTTTGTTGAAGGGAGAAAAGCACAAATTGTTACTTAGGATAAATTTCAATTTCAAGATTTTATTCGGTTACAACCGCCATCTGAATATTCCGAATTCGAATTGCCATTAAAAATGATTTTTGAAGCTGCCTACGTTCATTTCATAATAACACAAGTCGAGAATTTTAAACCGTGGAGGAAATTACTTTTGTTTTTTGGAATTTCTCTCATTCCACCACGGTATTAAAATTGCATTAAACGTCCTGCGGTGTGTGGAGATTTTTTGAAGAGACTAAGAATTTTCAAACTATTTACGTACCTTCAAGCCTTCTTCTGCCAGGGCTTCAGCGATAGCTGCGCCAATTCCTGAACTTGCGCCTGTCACAACCGCAACCTTCCCTTGCAATTTCTCCATAGTTTCGCTTCGAAATTATGTAAACTGCAAAAAGAATAATATTCATATTCCTTTTTAAAATATTGACACATTTAAAAGACCTTTTTTTCTATGTAAATTTACCAATCAGTATTTTATTAGTGAAGCATCGATTTAGATCTAGTATTTTTTTATGACCCAATTGATGTTTATAAAATATGTCTAACCTTAGGGAGTATTTGATAACAGTTTATTAAAATTTTCTTAAAAATGTGACGCAATGAGAGAGTTTTAGAAATATTATGAGCACACAAATAAAACGCACCCATTAGTATATAGTATACATATATATATATATATTAGTATATAGGGTGACTGACAATGTTCTGCAAAAAAAAGCGTCTTAGAGAATATAAAGTTTCTTATTGACTACTTGCTTTTGCACACAATGCGATCTTGATACACATCACAATTAGTTTGCTTATACGCCAAACAGCTGGCAATGGAAGTCTGAGTTGTTTATTTAATGCAACATAATTATTAGTAATTTCTAAAATAATTGGAATTGCATATTGTTGCGATAATTTTTAGAAAATTTTGTTGCAAATCGGTTTTGATTGCAGTAGATCCCTCGAGCATCCTCTGTACAGCTGCTTCGGCCCTATTTGGGGCCTCATCATGATAATTTTTAGGGTAACATAAATGAGGGTCGCATCTCGCCAAAACAATACATTTATTACAAGTAATTGAGGGTACATGGTTTGCACTACACAATACAACAACGAGAGCTACGGACGTATTTTCCGGGGGGCTGATGTAAGTTTACATTGGCATATAAACTCAACGCGTGTTTCTTCGATTTTTTTTAGTTCTTGTCTCGTGCCTTGATGTTTCGTAGTGATTTCTATTTATTGAATTGTTCGGGGTCTGATTTTGTAATTGTGCTTGCGTAACAGTGTAAATAATTGTTTGTTAATTCTTGCAGATTATTCGCTAGAGCGGAATGTACCACCTGCTTCGTCCACAAGACAAAATCGCAAGGATTTAAATCTGCACGACACCATACATATATATATATCAAATCGTGAACGTGTGTCACAGATTACGGGAGAATGTTAATTGTTGTCTATGAAGACCTGAATTTCATCGCCGACAAGTTTATTTGGTTATTAGACCATAGAAACTTTATCATGGACGGCTGTTTTAAGCGGCGGTGGTGATATGCATAGTTTTTAATCAAATCGCGTACGTGAATGAATGAGGAGATTACGGAATCACCTTTAATTAAAAAAAATCTACGGAAGAGTTTCTTTCGTTGTGATGCTCTCTCTCTCTCTTTCTGTCAGTCTGGAGACACGCGTTTGCTCGCCGGCGTCCAGGTTCAGTGGAATAAGAAGATTTGGAGCACTTAGCAACACAATGTTATTTACATAAATTTTATATTTACATATTTACAACTTGGAATGTATATATCTCTAACGGTTTGATTAACAGTACATAAAAGTTTATATTCCGCCCTGCCAACGTTTCAGTTCGGGCTCCGGAAAACGGATCGGCAGGATGGTAATGAGCGGGACACCCACTCGAGGTCGGAGTAGTTAAAACACAAGTCGGTAAAAGTAAGACACCCACTCAAAGACGAAATATACGAGACACCCATGTAAAATAGGTAAGAGTGAGACACCCACTCAGGGGCACCCACCATATCAGGTTCTTAGTAACAAACACGGTGACTTTACTACATGTTTAAAAGAATTCTATGGAACAGTTTATAATTAATTAAGAATTTAATTCCAAAGTCAAGTAAATTATTCAAAGTGAAAAGAATGTTTACGGTAAAGTTTCTATTTACAATTTGGAATTATATACATTTACTTTACAACTTGGAATGTATGTATTCCGGATGGTTTGACTAACTGTACACAAATGTGTTTATATTCTGAACGGTTTTACTAACGGTAACGCTGTGCCAACGTTTCGGTCCAAGCTCCGGGAAATGGATCGATAGGACGGTAAAGAGTAGGACACCCATTCAGGGTCGGAACAGACGAAACACCCGTGTCAAATCGGTAAGAGTAAATCACCCATTCAAAAGCGGAATATACGAGATATCCGTACCATATAGGTAAGAGCGAGACACCCACTCAGGGACGGTATATACGAGACACCCGTATCAGGTACGTAAGAGTGAGACACCCACTTACGGACGATATATCCGAGACACTCGTATCAGATTCTTAGTAACAAACACGGCCACTTTGCTACATGTTTAAAAGGATTCTATGGAATTAATTAAGAATTTAAGTCAAAGTCGTACAAATTATTCAAAGCGAAAAGAATGCTTACGGTGGAAGCGGAACAATATACAACCAGTATGCAAGAAATACAGGATAGAGAGTTGCAAACGCGCCTTTAATTTGTTCAATTTTTAATAGATTAATGTGTGTTAATAATAATTCGTCACACACAAAACGAAATTATAATAATTAACAGATTACAAATGTATTTGCTGATTATAATGTTTTAAATTCTGGTTGTCAAAATAAGTTTATGTATGCTTCAGGTGATATGCATGTGTTTGTCAAATAAATATTTTGCAATTCGTATTTCGTGGCGTCCGTCGTTGATCTATATATTGAGGTGAGGGGAAATTCACGATGCCACGCCGCGGTGCCTACCATACAATTTTTATGATGGTATTAATTTCGTTCATCTGCTCCTCTATTATTTAACCAGAGGCGCATCGTCGTTTTGGGGTTAGTTTTTGATGAATCACTTCTGGAAAACTAAAGAAGAAATAATTTTTTTAACATTCTCCCATACTCCCGGATATTGATTCTTATCGTGGTTTTTCCTTGGCGGAACAATTGTCAGTCACCCTGTATAGAAAAAAATATTCTTTGCGCAACGTTATAAAAGAAAGTATCTCGTACGAAAGTTATCATTTACAATGTGTTCTGTATAGGTAAATTATTTTTGCAAATACAGCATGTTCAATAAGTGACGATATTATATGTAAATGTTCAATAAATACTCGCTGGGGCACAAATTGTATGCAGAGAAAGATTTGTTTTCTTAATTACTTTTATATTTAATTTTTAACTTGTGGGCATAGTATTCTTTAAAACTATATATTCTTTTTATACCTGAGCGATATTTACAATTGCATCTTGCCTTCTTTAAAGAACTATTAAGGATAGGTATATTTTTTATCAAAAGTTAAAACTAACTTGGCATTTTCAAAATGTTTACGGTTTAAAGAAATTAAATTCCATTTATGGTTAAGGTAAGTTAATGCCAGAAGCTTACTTTTCAAAGAAAAAGGAGCTTTTTTTAAATCACTTTCGGAGTTTCAACTTCTCTACTTACTTTGTTGTACCACACAAACGCACGTTACTGAATTATTTTGTGAGAACTCAGCTGCTTTTATGTCGTCGCTCTCTCTCTCACTTTTATTCTTTCTCGTTCTGATTTTCTCGCAGGACATTAACAGACACTTTTTTAAGCGCCATCTTTAATCTCTTCCAATCACGCAATTTTTGGATTACGCCGGAATTGACCGGCGCGACGCAACATACCTACATACATAAAAATGTTATTATGATATTGATTATATGACAGTGCAGGATTTTATATGCATAGGTATGGAGGATGACAAATGAAAAAAAAACCTTGAGCAATATGAGCAAACGTTGTGAAATCAATTTAATTTGATTATACAATACATAAGCGATAGCATCGCTGGGGCTCAGGTGATAATATAAATAGCTGAGGCATCCCATATTTTAAAAGAGTTTCGCACGAAGTATTTTTTTCATTTTCCGATTTTATTGTCAGCGTGCACACCATGGAACAGTTTAAGGGAAAAGTTGCGGTGGTCACTGGAGCTAGTGCAGGAATTGGGGCAGCCACCGCCAAAGCGTTAGTGGAAAATGGAATGACTGTAAGTAAACACCTATGATTTCTTCAGAAAGAAAAAAAAATGTTTCTATTAAAATGCGTAACGTGTTTTATACGTAAGTTATACAAAAAAGTTGTTTTGACTAAGTGATTTCCGTTAGCACAAGTTATCATACGGGAATGTTTACGTTAAAATCAAAACTTGAATTTCTTTGTTTCCTAATTTTTCTTAAAGGCTAAGTTCTTCTAACTTTAACGTGTATTTCGCTGGAACTCTCTAATACTTAAGCTTTGGAATAGATTTTTAAGGAAAAATAATAATAACAATACGTATTCTACAGGTTGTTGGTATTGCCAGAAGAAGCGAACGCATAGAACAACTGGCCAAAGAACTAAAAGGCAAAAGCGGAAAATTATACGCGGTGAAAACAGATTTGACCAACGAAGAGGACATCCTGCGCGCTTTCAAGTGGACTACCGACAACGTGGGGCCCCTCACAGTGTTGATCAATAACGCCGGTATCAACCTAAGCACCAACCTGGTTGATGGTGACGCTCAGAAATGGAAGAAAATTTTGGACGTGAATGTCTTGGGAGTGGCAATCGCGTCGAGGGAGGCCATCAAGATCATGAGGGCCAACAACATTGACGGACACATCGTGAACGTCAACAGCCTCGCCGGACATCGCGTAATTTTTTTCCCCCAAGTGAATGTTTACTCAGCTTCAAAATTTGCACTGACTGCGATGACGGAGACTCTGAGGCTGGAACTGATACGCTTGGGGAGTAAAATCAAAGTTACTGTGAGTTGTATTTTTTAATTTCGGGAACTGTCCTCTTTGATATAATTTCGGTAATGGATCGATTTTTTTTTCTTTAAGAGTTTAAGTCCTGGCTATGTAAGGACGGAGTTCCTAAGCAGTATGAATCCAACTGAAGAATTGAAAGAAACGTTGAAAGATTGGCAAGCCCTGGTAGGTGAAGATGTGGCCAATGCTGCATTGTACATCTTGGGAACCCCCTCGCACGTACAGGTAGATAATCGTTAAAATAGTCTGGCCATTTTATAGCCTAACAAACGTGCTTGTTTAAGGTAACGGAACTAACCATAAAGGCAGTGGATTAAGCATAAATAAAATCAGGAAGAATTCTTAAATATATCATAGTCATTTGGAACGAGGTTTTTGTTGGTAGTGAAGGTGATTTTCAAGCTCATAAACTAAATAAAACATTTCTGAAAATGTATTGTGATTTTGTAGTTGTCACTATTAACTCATAGGAATAAATAAATTAAATATATATTTTTTTTGATGTGTAAATACAGGGTGACTGTTAATTAACCTGATAAAATGGAACCACCAAAAGAAATAATTAATTAAAAATTATCTCCAAAACGACGATGCGCCTGTGGTCAAAAAATAGAGGAGCAGATGAACGAAATAAATGCCCTCATAAAAATTTTATAGTAGGCACGATGGCATGGCATCGATGTAGACCTTGACCTTTGAGTGGTTATTACGAACTACAAATATTTATTTGACAAATGCATGCAAATTCAACTGAAGCAGATCTTTTAAACATGTATCAAAGTGACCGTGTTTGTTACTAAGAACCTGATCCAGGTGTCTCGGATATATCGTCCGCAAGTGGGTGTCTCACTCTTATGCATCTGATACGGGTATCTCGTAAATGCCGTCCCTGAGTGGGTGTTTCGCTCTTACCTACCTGGTACGGGTGTCTCGTATATTCCGTTTTTGAGTGGGTGACTCACTCTTACCGACCTGACACGGGTGTTTCGTTTATTCCGAACCTTGAGTGGGTGTCCCACCCTTTACTACCATCCTACTGATCCCTTTCTGGAAACCTGAACCGAAAAGTTGACACAATGTTACCGTTAGTAAAACCGTTCGGAATATAAACATTTATGTACCGTTAGTTATTTGGAGGTTGTATCGTATTCTTGAGCCAAACAATTGATTGTCACAAACACAACGAGAATGTCTTTATTATTAATAACAATAATACAAAGATGTTAATATATCAGAACGTCTGGTGAATATGTAGACGGTGGGCTGTCTCGTCCGGGGTGTGCTTACTCTTCTCTGAAGAGGTCGTCCAACTTCTCTGGTTCAGGGAATTTGTTGTATTCCCCCAAAGTCTCGTATGCGCGTCGCACTAGCTGCAACCGGGGGTCTGCAGGGTAGACTGAGCGGTTTGACTTTGGTTAGGAATCTCCGACCTTTCGGCTGACGAGGAGTTCCAACTTTGCAGCTGGCGAGGAGTTTCCAACCTTTCGGCTGGCAAGGAGTGTCCGACCTTTCAGCTGACGAGGAGTGTCCAACTTTGCAGCAAACAAATGATAAAGAAAAAAAGAATAACGTTTTATAGTTTTTTTTTAATTACATATTTATTTTTTGTTACAATCTCAGTGTGTGTGTTTCACAGTTCTTCGCCCACCGGTCGTATGGTTAACTCCGTGATCTGAAACAAAACAACGCGCAATAAAAACGAGATAATTTCACAAAAATTTGGAGAAACCCACCTGGACGTGAGGTGGTACGGAAATGATGTATTTGACAGTGTCGGCGAGGTCTTCGGAACTTAGGGGTTTGTCAATGCCATTAGCTTTCAAAATGTCCTCCATGGATAAGCCCGCAGTGTCGAAGGCTTCGGTGACGACCACCCCTGGACTTAAACTCTGTTAAATGCAGAAATAAAAAAACGTGAGATTCTTTACGAAGTGGCACTTTTTTTATTTTTAATTTTTTTAAAGACGAGTTGACTAAAATTAAAAAAAAAAGAGATTGCATCCGGAAACAACCGAGATCGCCACATGGTGAAGACGTCACCGTTTAACCAAAACATTTGAAGAAGTTATCAATAAAAGAAACTAGATGGCGCTCCAAATTTCTTATAACAACTGCGTACAATTGTTTAAAATTAATGTTTCTACTTACGGTGACTTTAATTTTGCTTCCCAATCGTATCAGTTCCAGCCTCAGAGTTTCGGTTAAAGCAGTGACTGCATACTTAGAGGCCGGGTAGATATTCAATTCTGGGACGTCCGGTACCTTGTGGCCGACCACGCTGTTTACATTGATTATGTGCCCGTCGATGTTGTTGGCCCTCATGACCTTGATTGCCTCCCTTGCAGCTATGGCCACTCCAAGGACGTTCGTGTCTACAACGGACTTCCATGCTTGTGCGTTTCCATCTACCATAGTCGTGGGCATTCCCCCTCCGGCGTTGTTCACCAACACGTGGACGGGCCCCACGTTATCGCTCGTCCACTTGAAAGCTTGCACGATGTCTTCTTCGCTACGCATGTCGACTCTGAAGGCGTACAGTTTTCCCTTTGGATTTTTTAACTGCTTCGCCAGTTCTTCTATTCTCTCCTTGCGTCTAGCAACTCCAACGACCTTTCAAATTTTTTAAATTTAATTTTAATTTAAATCAACCGTGGAGGAAATAGCTTTCGTCTCTTTGTAATTCCTTTCATTCCTCCACGGTTTTAGAATTGAGACTAGCGTCTGAAATTTCTTGTTTGGAAAGAAATGAAAAGCGCTCTTTTTTTTATAAGAAAAAGGAGGTTCTCAATTTGGAATTCGAAATTTTTTACTTACGTTCAAGCCTGCCTCCGCAAGGGCTTTAGCTGTGGCCGCGCCAATTCCGGAACTTGCGCCCGTAACGATCGCCACTTTTCCTTGCAATTTTTCCATGGTTTACGCCTTGAGATATCGAAACTAAAACTTATGTTCCGTGTATATAAAAATCTTTTAAATTCAGAGATAAAATAAAAATCACTGCTTCCAGTGCAGATAAGGTTCTTATCGTTTCGTAACGTCTCATCTCACTCAACAAGATTTATATTATTCGGTCGTATTTCATAACTAATAGATTCTTGTCACTGTTCAAGTTTATCTAATTTATATAAAAAAAAAGATTAAATTACAAAGATTACTTTATTCGCTACTTTATATCGCTTATAACGAAGAGGATTTCCGAAATGCTGAGTTTGCAGGGATTTTAGTTGCAGGAACGTTATTGAAGGCCATTGTAACTAGAGGCGTAACGTAACGTAACGTAACGTAACTATCAGGGGTGCAGCATGTATGACGAACACGGACGCACGAGCCAAAGTAAACCTAAGCAATAATTTTTTTTTGTAATTTATTAGCACCCGCATTTCCATCGCAGAGAATCTACATACAACTAACAATAAAAATCTATTACAATAGAACGAAACGTATAACTGCAACTTACCTAACAATATGTACAATCGCCGGCACTAAAAACGAAACGCTGTATAAAAACCATCGCCGTAAACGGGTACATCACTCTCTCGCTCTCTTAAGGTTAACCTTGATATTTACTGTCAACCGACATGGCAAAACGTTAATTAGAATAAGCAACAAATAGCTTAAACTAAATTAATTCTGTTCTGTTTGGGTGCGATTTTTCGTTTGTTTTCTTAGGCGTTTAGTTTAAAACGCGATGATCCATTAGGTTAACTTTAAAAAGAGAGAGACAGAGTGAGGGGGATTTTGAGCTCATAAAAAACGTAAATAAATTTTGGTGGATCCACTTATGTATACAGGGTGCCTGACAATTGTTCCGCCAAAGAAAACCCACGATAAGAAGCGATGTCCGAGAGTATGAGAAAAATGTTAAAAGAATTCTTTCTACTTTAGTTCTCGAGAAATAATTTATCAAAAATTAATACCAAACCAACGATGCGGGTCTAGTTAGAAAAATTGAGGAGCTGTTGAACGAAATAAATGCCAATTTGACAAACTCCTGCAACTCACCTGAAGCAGATTATTCCGTACACAAACATTTCTTGACAACCAGAATTTAAAACATCAATACCTGCGTGATCTGTTAATTATTATAATTTCGGTTTGTGTGTGACGAATTATTATTAACACAAATCTATTAAAAGTTTAACAAATTCAAGACGCGTTTGCAGCTCCCTATCTAGCGTTCTTGGCGTAATGGTTGCAGATCGCTCCTCGTCCCACCATTCTTTTCATTTTCAATGATTTGTTCGATTTTGAATTAAATTCTTACTTAATTATAAACTGTTTCGTAGAATCTTTTTAAATATGATTCCGTGATCTGTTTATTCATTCACCTACGCGATTTGAATAAAAACCACGCATATCACCACCGACGTTTAAAACAGCTGTAGATTTTTGTAGTCTAATAAACAAAAAAAAACTAATAGTCTAATAAATTGTTTCACGTTTGCCAAACAACTCTAGCAATTTATATTTTCTCATAATCTGTGACATGCATTCACGTACGCGATTTGGTCAAAAATTGCATGCATAACACATAAATAGAGAACGAACAATACATTGCGGCCTACGACGGGCCGCGCATTTACCCTGTGATCAACAGATTTTTTTTGTGGGAGAAGCAGCTGGTACATTCCGCTCTATTTGATTTGATTATACGCATAGTAGTAGCAACATTTAAAGCAACTATAAAATGTTAGTATGTCTCCGATGGCGACAGCTAATACAAGTGAAATTGGGGCGAGCCGGATATACACGTTGAGACTTAGCATTGTCTACGAGCTGTGCATTAACATCCACGACCATCGGATTTAAATTCTTGCGACTTTTTTTGTGGATGAAACAGCTAGTACATTCCGCTTTAGTAAATAATCCGCAAGAATTAATAAACAATTATTTACACAATTTTTTGCGAATTTATAATTGTACTTGTATTTGTATCTTTTTTTATATACATACATTTTTGTTTTATATTTAAATTAACATGTTCTGGGCCCTATTGGCACATGAGAAATAAATATATAAATAGATTCCCGCGAACACCAGATTTAAATCCTTGCAATTGTTCTTTGTAGATGAAGCAGCTGGTATATTCCGCTTTAGTAAATAATCCACAAGAATTAATAAATAATTATTTACACAATCTTTTGCGAATTTATAAATATACTTATATTTGTATCTGCTTTTATGTACATATATATTTGTCTTATATGTAAATTGACATGTTCTATGCCCAATTGGTACAAGGGAAATAAATATATGCATACTATTATAGATTTCCGTGATCATCAGATTTAAATCCTTGTAATTGTTCTTTGTGAGTGAAGCAGCTGGTACATTCCACTTTAGTAAATAATCCGCAAGAATTACTAAACAATTATTTACACAAACTTTTACGAATTTGTAAATATACTTATTTTTATGTTTGTTTTCTATATATACGTATATTTGTTTTACATTTAAATTGACATGTTTTATGCCCCATTGACACAAGGGAAGTAAATATAATATATTATTATAGATTTCCCCGATCATCAGATTTAAATTCTTGCGATTTTTCTTTGTGCATGAAGCAGCTAGTACATTCCGATTTAGTAAATTATCCACAATATTTAATAAATAATTATTTACACAATCTTTTGCGAATTTATAAATATACTTATATTTGTATCTGTTTTTATATACACGTATATTTGATTATATTTAAATTGACATGTTTTATGTTCAATTGGCACAAGGGAAATAAATATATACATATTATTATTGATCCTTACGATGACCAGATTTAAATCTCTGCGACTGTTCTTTGTGGATGCAGCAGGAGGTATGTTCCTCTCTAGTAAACAATCCTAAAGAATTAACAATCAATTATTTGCGAATTTGTTGGCCCTTATTTCATGCGCAATTTCAGTTATTTTAGAAATTACTAATAATTAAGTCGCGTAAAAGAAACTACTCGGCCTTCCGTTCTCCGTATAATAAAACGAATTGAGATGTGTGTCAAGGTCGCATTGTGTGCAAGCGAGTAGTTAATAAGAAACTTTATAGTCCTATTATACTGCCGTATTTATAGAAAATTGTATTTTATACGCAATGCCGCAGCTTGATTTTGAAGTAATTTTTTTATTGACTGTTAACCGTTTAGAAGACTTTTAAGCATTTTCCGCGTAACCTGTGTCCTCCATTCTGTTACGCTTTTTTTGCAAAAAAACATTGTCAGTCACCCTGTATATAAACACGACTAAGTGTCCCAAATTTGATGGTATTTTATAGGTATATATATATATATATATATCTCAGTTAAAAATACAAAATTCCATCCAATTTGGGACACTTGGGCATTTCGTTTGCTATTGTTAGTTGTTTTAAACTGCACTAGAATGTATTTCAGTAATCGACCGTTTTAATCGATTATTTTGTAATATTTTGAACTCTCGATGTCTTTGATAAAAATGAACTCTACAATAAGAACGCACGAAAGTTTTAGAACACGTTAATAAAAACAGAGTTTCATGGTTCCATCTGTCTACATTTCCTGAACTATAATTTCTAAGCGCCAAACCCAAAACGTTTATATAAATTAAAGAATGCAAGATGTTTGTTATATGACATTTTTTTAATAATAAGAAAAAATTTATAAATAACTAATAAAATAATAAGAAACAAATATCTTAATTTATTTTTTAATGCCGAAAGTAACAAAATACACTTTACTAGCGTCATCTGTGTATGTATCTGTGTATTGCAACATTGAAGAAGATCGTAACGAAAATGTAAACTTCTTGTCTTTTTTTAAACAATCTGAATTCAAGTAAATAAAATCAAATTTAAACAACTTGATTTTAAATGCCCACACTTTTGGTGGTGCACATTTCTCAAACTATAAACTTTAAGCGCCAAATTCAAATAATTTAAATCAGGGGAAGCGCAAACTTCTGGTATCATTTCATTCATTAAATGAAATAAAATTCAAGTAATTAAAATAAATCGCAAAATTAAATTAAAAAAAAATGCAAATCGAATAATGTTTAAAAAAAATTTACATCGGTGGCTCCATCTGTGGCTTCAAATCTGAAACTAGTCGACGGCAACGCAAACTGCTAGTACGATGAAAAACAAATTATTTTGCTGAAAATTTAAGAATAACGAGGCTTCTAACTTTTAATACTTTACTCGTATACGTATAATTATTATTTTATATGAAACATAGAGTTCAAGTAGAATGGTTTTATGCTCAATCCGGTTGGCCTACCGGAATAATAGTCAATTCCGTTATCTAAAACATAAAAGCAATCAAATTGATTTCAAATTTAGGTTTAAATCTACCAACCTGGACGTGTGGTGGTACGGAAATGACGTATTTAATCGCGTTTGCAATGTCTTCGGTGTTCAAACCTCCCATGGTGAAGACTTCAAAAATCTCCGGGCTCGAAACGCGTGCTTTTTCAACGGCTTCCGTCTCAACTAGGCCCGGACTTAAATTCTGCAATCAAAAATGTTATAGGATAGGACTTTTGGGTGTTTAGGAGGGCTTTGGCTTACGGTCACTTTAATCTTGCTACCCAATCTTATCAGTTCCAGTCGAAGAGTCTCTGTTAAGGCCCTCAGTGCAAATTTCGAAGCTGAGTACAGGTTTAAGTTTGGGAAGTTGATCACTTTATGACCGGCTACGCTGTTGATGTTGATGATGTGGCCGTCAATGTTGTTGGCCCTCATGATTTTGATGGCCTCCCTCGACGCGATGGCTACCCCTAGTAAATTCAAATCCAAAGTGGATTTCCATAGTTCTGCGTCGCCGTCGACTAAAGACGTGTGCGTTGAACCACCGGCGTTGTTTACCAAGACTACCACAGGTCCCACATTATCGGTGGTCCATTGGAACGCCTTCAAAATATCTTCTTCCACGCGCAAGTCCGCTTTTAAGGCGTGCAGTTTTCCTCGGGGGTTTTTTATTTGTTTTGCCAGTTCTTCGATTTTTTCTTTGCGTCTAGCCAACCCAACCACCTATTTGCAAATAGTAAATCAGTTTCGTGCATTAGAAAAAAATCGGTTCAAGTACTTACGATCATGCCAGCTTCTGCTAGAACTTTTGCAGTTCCTGCGCCAATGCCCGAGCTTGCCCCGGTTACTATGGCGACTTTTCCCTGTAGTTTTTCCATGACCATGAATTTTCGAGGAAAAGCTTGTGCTCTCACTAGAAGCTCCAGCAGCACTGTTACGCACAGTCGTTATCTCCAGATTTGTTCGATTGCGGATCACGAAATTACTTGGCGTTTTTTTATCACACTCGAACCTCAGTTTTAACCTGTTTGTTTTCATTTTGTTCGAGATACGTCTGTCTCGAGTACAATCTTGATAAAAAAAAGCTATGTAATTATGTTCACGCCAAACAACATCAGGTAATTTAGCGTGAAGGACAAGGTTGGATTATTTTATTGACTTTCATTTCTTAAATTAACTATGATGAAGTGTACAGGATGATTCAGGTTTAATCTATGTAAATTCAGGAATCTATAGGACTAACGTGACTTTCTTTAATAAACAATGTCCAAAAACGTTTTGTTTTCGAGAAAAATGGCGTCCATCAAGTTTTAATTTAACTTGGAAGCTTCAGCGGCCGTTGTCCATAATTGAATTGGCTGGAACTGCTGACGGTATTGCTGGTGCTGGTGGTGTTGCTGCTACTTCTCGTTAGTCGATGAGCACAGCAGCAGCCCTGAGGAAGTTCTTCTGCAATGGAGAACGAAACGTCGGCAGTAGAAACAGTCGTGACGAGGTTCCAACCGGAAGCCAATTCAAGTTTTCTTGTTTTTCTGTTTTTAGTCGAGCAGTCATTGCATTCTTTGCGTGTTTTTGGAAAAATCACTCCAGAAGCTCCAGAAACAATTGAAGAAGCATTTAAAAAAATTCTTGTATTAATTTTTGCATAAAAATACAAACATTTTGATTTTTGCAAATTGTTATATTTAAAGTGAACAACAGAAAATGTAAATACAGGGTGTCGCTAAATTTCGTAGACATGGCTTAACCTTAACTGGGCTCAAAATAAGACGTTTCAACGCAGCTTATCTACAGGGTGAATTTTTTTCGATGTTTAGCATAGGGATCTCGAAAGCGGTTAAATGGGGAAAGATTTGTAGTTTTAGGAGCCCAGTTTAATGCAGCTTTTGTTTTTTTTTTTTTCTAAAAAAGTTCATGGCTGACTATAAAGATATTTCTAAAAAACCGATTTTTTATCATTTCGTTAAACACATACGTAGACAAAAGTTGCACAGAATTATGTTCTTAATTAAACAGTTGAACCAAATTTTCAATGTAAACTCTTATTTTTGAGTTACGATTTAAACACCAGTCTTTTTAAGTGGAAACCATAGTAGGCCTTGATTGAAACAAATGCCCTTTTGTTAATTGAAACAAATGACTACTGACAAATGCAAATTGTGTATATCACTTTGACGTTTTGAAGAAGAATCGGACCTCGCACCTTCGAAATAAAAAAAAATGTTCCTGAAGGCCGATAGATGGCGCCGAACATAATTTACTGAAACTGCATCTTTTTCTTTTGAAAATTGATAGTTTTTCTTTGGAATAATTAATAAATTAAAAAAAAACAAAACAAAAACAATAATATCTAAATAAACAAATAAAAAAAAAACTATTTGAAAACAATTGTGACAAAACAAGGAAAACGAAACAAGAAAAACTGAAAAATAATAAAATTGAAAAATTTAATAAAAACAAAAGACAGTCGGTTTTACAACACAATTTAATTGATCAATAAATTGAAAAGAACGGTGACTAAATGCCGAAAACAAAAGACAATCGATTTATTTTACAGTGCAATTCAGTAGATTTATAATAAATTAAAAAAAAAAACAATTTGAAAAAAAAAATGGTGACAAAACGAAGAAAATATAAAAATTCAAAATTAATCAAACTAAAAAATAATAATAAAAACAAAAAAATTTTCAACGTAATTTTATAGATTTATAAATTAAAAAAACAATTTGAAAGATTGGTGAAAAAAAAAAACTAGGAAAAAATAATAATAACAATTCAGAAATGATCAAATTCAAGAAAAATAATAAAAACAAATGACAATCGATTTCACAACACAATTTAATAGATCAATAAAAAAAAGACAATTTGAAAACAATGATGGCGAAACGATGAAAACAAAAAAATAAAAAATGAGAAACAATAGATAAATAAAAATAACTATAAAAACAAAAACAATCGATTTATTTTACAGTTTTACAGCACAATTTAGTAGATTAATAATTACAAAAAAAAAACAATTGAAAAATTATTCAAAAATAATCAAATTAAAAAAAAGTAAAACAAAAGACAATGGATTTTACAATACAATTTAATAGATTTTTTGTTTTTACAACATAATTTAATAATTAATGAATTAAAAAAAAAACAATTTAAAAAGAATGGTGACAAAACAAAATACGATCGATTTTACATGTGCTTAAATAAACAAATTTAAAAAAAAAATTGAAAACAATTGTGACAAAACAAGGAAAACGAAACAAGAAAAATTGAAAAATAAAAAAATTTAAAAAAAAGTGAAAACAAAAGATAGTCGATTTCACAACACAATTTAATAGATCAATAAATAAAAAAAAAAAATAATTTGAAAAGAATGGTGACAAAAAGATGAAAACAAAAACATAAAAATTGAGAATCAATAAACAAATGAAAATAATTATAAAAACAAAAGACAATCGATTTATTTTACATCACAGTTCAGTAGATTAATAATTAAAAAAAATTCAAAAATAATCAAATAAAAAAATAAAACAAGATAATCGATTTTGCAACACAATTTAATAGTTTTTTTTTTTGTTTTTACATCATAATTTAATAGTTTAATGAATTTAAAAAAAAAACAATTTAAAAAGAACGGTAACGAAACAAAACACCATCGATTTGATAACATATGCTTAAATAAACAAATAAAAAAAACAATTTGAAAACAATCGTGACAAAACCAGGAAATCGAAACAGCAAAAACGGAAAAATAATAAAATTTAAGAATTTTAAAGTAGTAAACAAGGATGATGGAGATCGTCGACGCAGAAATATTGCGTTTTGAACCATGTGCGGACAGATGGCGCTGCGAAAACAAATTCGTACTTCTTTTCAAACCCGCTGCTTTAATTTTTTATTTCTTTATTTCTTGTGTTGCATCTCAAGTAGCGTAGCAAAAAGTAATTCACAATGATGGAAATTCTCGATGTAGAAATATTTCATACTAACGACAGATGGCGCGCTGCAGAAACAATTAATTGCGCTCAATTTAAAGCATATTTTTGTTTTAATTTGTTCCTTTTTCTTTTATTTTGTGCTGCAAATCAACTGAAGCAGTAAAAAGGTATGACGAACACTCTCTACTCATATAAATATTGCACAGTTTAGCGACGTGCGGACAGATGGCGCCGCTGAACCATTTTGGAAAAGAAATTTTTGTTCTAATTTCTTTTGCTTCTTCATCTATTTTGTGCTGCAAATCGACTAAAACAGTAAAAAAATAATAATTCATAGTGACGGAGATTCTCGAAGCAAAAATATCGCGTAGTGTAAACCAAGTGCGGTTAGATGGCGCTGCAGAAACTTAATCACTTGCGCTCAATAAAATAAATCTTTGGTTTTATTTATTTTTTTTATTGTCTCACTGCAATTTCGCCTCGCTCTGTTATAAATTTAATGCGTTAAAAAAGTTAATTTTTAATATTAAACTTAAATCGGGTTGCTGGAGATGTAAACATTAAACATGTTGTGCAATTTCACACATTAGATGGAGTTGAATATTTATTGCAGAAATAATTAGCACTCACGAATTTTGATCTTTCTTGTTTCTTCGCTTATTTTGTCTTCTCAAATTAGTTAGCTAATGCGTCAAAAATTTTATTTCAGATTGATGGACATAGAAATATTGTACAGTTCCTACGACGTGCGGATAGATGTCTCTGAGGGTACCTTTATACATAGAAACAATTTTCTTGGATGTTCTGAAATTTCCGCATGAAGATATGGCAACACCGGAAGATTTTTGCCCATTTTAGAAATCATCGCGGCAGCCTCGATTATCCCCAGGCAGCCCAACGGACGAAAATGTTCGATGACCTTTGCGTTTATTGGGTGGAGCCGCCTTCATTTGAGGTTCCTACGCGTCAAGCGGTGTCTTTCCTTTTCGTTTTGTGGGAAGCGTGTCATAACTCGCTCATAGGTGGGGGTGGTGTGTCTTAGGTTGGAGTTTTGCTAGGAACTCATCTTTTAACGAAAGGAATTGGAGTCCTTTTTTCTTTTTTAAAACACCGTTGGACGAATTTTGGATATTCCTTTTATCCTGCCGACCTTGGGAAGGTTACGATCCAGGTAACAAGTAGTAGCGAGTGACGCCAACTTGATAATTAATTTCGCACTTTGACTATTGACGTGTGCGTCATTTTCCTGTACGTTTCGGTTTACATCCGTGAAATATCCATTTCCGCCTTTGCTGATTATTCAACCTTTGAATAGCAGTCACGGGAATTGGCCAGCAGGAGGCGCTGCTACAGTTTCGCTCCAATCGAACGTATTGAAACTGACAGCTCACTTTGACAGCATTGGCACTTCGAAGGCCGCGAGTTTTAAATTTTATTTTATCGTCACGATGCGAACATTTTACCAAAGAGCGAATTTCGCCGTTCATTGTCTCATATTTTTATCTAATGCGACGTTAATGTAATCTTGCTGTGTTTCGATTCATTAACATTAAAGCGTTACGCTCAGCCTACGAGTGAGTAAGATTGAAATCTCCTGGTGTTTGGCGAATGGTCTTCTGCAGAATCGAAACGGTTTGGAAACGCCTTCGAGGTTATTACGAAATTACAGCTGGGTTTATAGTTCGCCCTGGCGTCCTTTTTTAATAACATATAAATTATCCATCGTTACCTTACTGTTCCTAGTCGAGGGGAAAGCTTGTGAAAGAAAAGGCGTAAGCTTTTTACCAGGTCGCAGTAAGTAACAGGAGTAGTTGTTACGGTGGAGAATTGCGTTAAATTCATTTTTAGTTTTTGACTTCCTACATATTGGCGGAAACGTGGGCGCACCACCGTTTGATCTTTTGGAACTCTTCCTGGTAGACTCTCGTTTTGAATTCTAGGCCTGCTATTCGCCTGTCCGAAACATGTGAATTTTCTTCCCACCCTAAACCTTGCCCATTGTAAGGTGCACGACCCTATGGAGAATTGTTGTCACTTTTTCTTGAATTTTCAATGAACTATGTTTATTCTGGAATGAAAAAGTAAACAGACGTAATACTCCGGTTACGAATTGTTTGCTGCGAGTCCAAGGCCATTCGTTCTGCTGGCCTTTCCAAACCTGTCCGTCGATTCTACGGCAGGTATGTTTTTAGTCACGTTGTGCACTCTTTGGTTCGTAATCCGTGTTTTCCTTCATCTGGGTTTTCTTTTCTCCTTCTTTTTCGTATATTTTACATTATCTTATTTCGCCTTCTGTCCACCCCCCGGAGGCAACCTAGAGAAACCTACGGGAGCATTTTTATGAAACGTTTCGTGTGATAGTCATTTGGTCTGCCATCTTAGGGTTGGTTACCTGAACAAGAGAGGATACCACTTTAACGTCATCGAAGTGGTAACTGAGAGTGACTCCCTTCGCTTTTTCGTTGAAACGGAGCAACACCTGTCAAGTGTTTGACGTGACGCTTTGAGGATTTCTAATCTCGACGGATAGAAGACTTGGACGTTCGCTTTTGGGATATGAGAAGATCGGATGATTAGTTTTATTTATTTATTTTGTGCGCCCGTTAAGTACGTTAGTAAAGCCGTCTTTTAAACGGTGCTGAGACGAAATTATACGGCATTATTGTCTGTTTTTATTAAAGTTCAGGTACAGTGTGAACGGATCCGACTTACTTTTAGGTTTAACTTCATTTTGGAGACGTTGTTTGGATATTTCCTGTGTGTCTCACAGCACTTGCAGCTAAACCATCCCAATCTTTTAAAAAATAAATATTTCTTTGTAATTTTAGTGTTTGGTCTTTCTGATTAAGTCAAACTCATTAGATTTACCTACCTTACAAACACTAATCGCTCATTAATATGATTTTTATCGTTAATATTGTTCGTAACTGAAAGTCAAAACTTTAGAGTACGTCTCTTCATGCATTCTGCGACTGTACCACCTTCATTGATTGATTTTAAGTTTGGTTTGCACATTTTGCTTACCTTTATCAAAATAGTAATATTGTTGAAAAAAATGCCCTCAAAAATTTATCGAAAGGAAGAAGGGAAAATATGTCCAATCATCAGTGAAATTTATTTACACTCGATTTCATTTAAATTAATTCACGATGACTAGTAAATAATTTTTTTTGATGCTCATAACCTTGGTTTGTACCAAATCCACTTAGTTCTGTTTAAGTACCTCTTTCGACAAAACATTATCGAGTGAGGACTTGATAAAATATTGCCAAGTCATTTCCTAATCCGCACCAAACAACAAACAAGTCGAGATAACGATTGTGCTAGGATTTTACTTACTTCACGACCACTCCACGGAAAGCACCATGGAAAAGCTACAAGGAAAAGTTGCCGTAGTAACTGGAGCAAGCTCAGGCATCGGCGCTGGAACAGCGAAAGCCTTGGCAGAAGCTGGTATGATTGTGAGTATACTGTGAAAATTATTTTTTTCCAATCTAACGACAACAAATAGGTAGTTGGCTTGGCCAGGCGCAAAGAAAAAATTGAAGACCTGGCAAAAGAAATAAAAAATCCCCAAGGAAAACTGCACGCCTTAAAAGCAGATATGTGCGTGGAGGAAGACATTTTGCAGGCCTTCCAATGGACCAAAGACAACGTGGGGCCCGTCACAGTTTTGATAAACAACGCCGGCGGTGTATTGCCCACGACTTTAGTCGACGGAGACGCCAAATCATGGAAATCCACTTTAGATTTGAACGTGCTAGGGGCAGCCATCGCGTCGAGGGAAGCCATCAAAATCATGAGGACCAACAACATCGACGGACACATCATCAACATCAACAGCGTAGGCGGTCATAAAATAATGTACTTCCCAACCCTAAATGTGTATTCAGCATCGAAATTTGCACTGAGGGCCTTAACAGAGACTCTTCGACTAGAACTGATACGATTGGGGAGCAAGATTAAAGTGACCGTAAGCCAAAGCCCCCCTAAACACTCAAAAGTCTTATAACAATTTTTTTTGCAGAATTTAAGTCCTGGTTTTGTTGAGACAGAAGGTTTTCAAAAGGGGCGTGAATCACATCCGGAGGTCTTTAAAACCATCACCTTCGACGGTCTAAATTGTGAAGACATTGCGAACGCGATTAAATACGTCATTTCCGTACCACCGCACGTTCAGGTTGGTAGACTCTAGCCTAATTTGAAATTATTTTAATTTACTTTTACGTTTTAGATAACGGAATTGACTGTCATTCCCATGGGCCAACCGCATTGAGTAGCAATTGAATACCTACACATTATACTTAATGATTACAAAAAAAATCTGAGCTGTTTTTAAGTAAAAAGTTTCGGAACACTAAGTTCTTGAACTCGAAAGCTGTAAGTCAAAAATGTATCCAAAAATAAAAGTACAATAATTTAGTATTAATTAGCACGGGGGTTATGGGGGATACAAGTTGTTCACACCTTTAGGGAGGACGAAACGCAGTAGCAGAGGTAATTGCACCGGGGGTTTCTACCTTCTTTTAAGTTCTAGTTGAGCCTTCGGGGAGTGAACAGCATTTCTCTGGGGATCCACCCAAAAGGGAACAACGACACTAAAAAAAAAAACTAAGCTCTTCGAAAATTAGACTTAATTACTATTACTTTCCGAGTTCATTTCTACCAAATGGTTCATTTTCTCCAGAGTAATTCAATTTGAAATTAAGATTCAATTAAATATAAAGGAAATTGCAAGCGATTTTCACGAGTATCAAAGTTTTTAACACGGACCGGGGTTTAAACAAAAAAAATGTGGATGGTTTTACAAGAATCGAGTTAACACGGACCGAAATTTAAAGAGAAAAGTCGATTTTTACTATAATCAAGTTAACACGGACCGAGGTTTAAATATCAAAAATTATGTAGGCGGTTTTTGCTAGAACCAAGTCAACATGGATTGAGATTCCAATAGAAAAGGCGATTTTTTACAATAATCAAGTTAAAACGGACCGAGGTCTAAATAGAAAAGATGTTGACGTGGCGGATTGGTCGCCGGTGGGCGTGGTTTTAGTTCACGATCAGTGGTAGAGCAAGAAATCAACTAAGTGTAAAGTTCGGTTACAAAGTCCGGGATATCTTTTTATTGTTTCAATATAAGAGCGATGATCAATTCTTTAATGGGTTCTGGGCCCATAATAGAAAACTTCTGATTTTAATAAATACGCGAAGGAATAATTCGATAGAGAAAAGAAGCAAAGCAAAAGAAAATTGAAACGAACACTCACGAAATACTCACAATCAGATTAGAACGGACGGAAAACAAATTAACGTCGGCGTGCATTGTGTGAACTGAAAATAAAAGAAAGCGACGATTTCATTCGGCGGAAAATTAACAAAAGTCAGAAAATGCATAAACGTCAGAAAAATAATAATAATAATTCAATAAAAAAAAAACAAAGAAAATTGAAAGAAATGGCCCGCAATAAACAAAAGAGTGTAGATATTTAATCTCCACAATGATATGAACAGAAAACAAGAAACAAGAAAAAAGATCGACGATTTTATTGGACAAAAAATGAATAAAAATAAAAAAAACAAAACAAAAAAAAAATATTTAAACAAATACCCTCGAAATACTGAGCGTGCATTATGTGAACTGAAAACAAAAGAAGACGACGGTTTCATTCGGCGGGAAATCCATAAACGTCAGAAAAATAATAATAATAATTCAATAAAAAAAACAAAAGAAAACAAATACCCTCCAAATAAACAAAAGAATGTAAAACAAGAGATAATCGATTTTACAGCATAATTAAGTAGATTAATAAATTTAAAAAAAAAAGAAAACTAAAATGTGACAAACTAAGAAAACAGACGAACAAAATTTTTGAAAATACATAATTAATAATTAAAAAAAAAAACAAAAAACGATCGCTTTCAAAACAGAATTTAATAGGTCAATATAAAAAAAAATTAACAGAACGATGAGAAATCAAAAGAAATAATAGAATTTAAAAAGAAATACTAAATGCATATTTAAAAAAAAGGACAAAAGACAATCGATGTTACAGCATAATTCAGTAGATTACTGAACAAAAAACAAAAGATAATCGATTTCACAGCATAATTCAGTACATTACTGAACAAAAAACAAAAGACAATCGTTTTTGCAGCGTGCATACAGTAGATTACTGAACAAAAAAACAAAAGGCAATCGATTTTAGAATATAATTCAGTAGATTACTGACCAAAAAACAAAAGGCAATCAATTCTACAGCATAATTCAATAATTACTGCATAAAAGACAAAAGACAATCGATTTGGCAGCACAATTCGGTGTATTACTGAACAAAAACCAAAAGATAATCGATTTTACAGCATAATTCAGTAGATTACTGAAAAAAAAACAAAAGATAATCGATTTTACAGCATAATTCAATGGATTTAAAAGAAAAACTGTCAGTGAGGAAATGTAACGATACAAAAGCAACAAATGAACAACATTGTAGAAAATATATAACGATAATATAAAAAAAAAATAAAAGCAAAAGACAATTGATTTTAGAGCTCAATTCAACATCCTGAGTGGGTGTTTCACTCATAATTAACTGGTACGGGTGTTTTCGTGTATCCGTCCTTGAGTGGGTGTTTCACTCATACTTACCTGACACGCGCGTTTCTTGTACTCATCCCTGAGTGGATGTCTCACTCATACGTACCTGACATGGGCGTTTCGTGCATACAGTCTTTGAGTAGGTGTCTCACTCACTACCATCCAGCACATCTTATTTTTGGAGCCCGAACCGTAACGTCAAACCGATCGTAAGATAAACTTTCAAGTTTACCGCTAAACCGTCCGAGATATATAACTTGTAAATATGTACTATAGTTTGTGTTGCTAAGTGATCGGCGTGTTTGTTTCCTTTGAACTTGGACGCCGACGAGCAAACCCGGAACCCAGACCAACGTCGAGCAGAGCAATGAGAACAACCATAACACTCAGCGAGAGAAAGACGACCCGTTACATGGTTATATAGTCATTGTGTTTCCTCGATGGTTTATTGTTTACAATTTGAAAAGCAAGGTGCCGCGCCCCTTCAAGCTGTGCTACCATTTTTAGCGATTTTCCCTGGTCGGCCTCCCCAAATAGGAGTTTTAAGTTTACTGCTTTCCAGGGAAATATCAGTCAATTCGACCTATCGTTCTCAGTAATTTTTATGGATTAACTCCTCGTTTAAGTAGGGATCCTTTTTTTTCCGAACAATGATGACCAATGAATTTTTTTTGATACTCACAATTCTCTCTTGGCTTACGTGACTTCCGCTACGCTCTTTTCAAGTACATTATGTGATGTAATACGTTCGAGTGCGAACTTGATAAAAAAAAATGCGAAGAAATTTTGTAATTCACATCGAATATGTTCACATAATAATAATTGTGTTGAGACGGTACTGAATTTTAGCGAGTTCTTACACGAACACCATAGAAAAGTTACAAGGAAAAGTAGCCATAGTAACCGGAGCAAGCGCAAGAACGGCAAAAGCCTTAGCCGAAGCTACACATCCTGCTTGGCCTACTTATGGCCAACAAGGATTTACTAGCCTTGTTTTTTTTTCCATTTGAAAGTGACATTACCAAAGACTATCAAAATTTATTATTTCCCTAATAATAATACGTCCATAATAATAATACATTATTGTGTTTTATGGTTCAATCAATTTTTGGTCTATTGAAATGATGGTAAGTTCTGTAATCTACAACAAAAAGCAATTATTTAAAACTTTAAATTTTGAATTGGATTTGTACTACACCAACCTGAACGTGGGCTGGAACGGAAATGACGTACTTAATCGCATCCGCAATATCTGCGCAATCTAAACCCCTAGTGGTGAAGTTTTTCTCAAATAACTCGGGATAGGTCAAACGTGCATTTTGGACGACTTCCGTTTCCACTAAGCCAGGACTTAAACTCTGTAATTATGAAGGTGCAAAACCCGTGTGTGCTTATAATGCAAGATTTTTCCTTACGGTTACTTTAATCTTGCTCCCTAACCTAATCAGTTCCAGCCTAAGAGTTTCTGTTAAGGCGGTGAGCGCAAATTTCGATGCTGGATATACATTCAGGTTTGCAAGTGCGGGCACCTTGTGGCCGACCACGCTGTTTACATTGATTATGTGCCCGTCAATGTTGTTGGCCCTCATGATTTTGATGGCCTCCCTTGAAGCGATGGCAACTCCGAGTAGGTTCAAGTCGAAAGTAGATTTCCATAACTTTGCGTCACCATCGACTAAAGTCGTGGGCGTTGCGCCTCCTGCGTTGTTTATCAAAAATTCGACGGGCCCCACGTTATCGCTGGTCCATCGGAAGGCTTCCAAAATATCTTCCTCAACCCGCATGTCTGTTTTCAGGGCATGCAGTCTCCCCAGGGGATTTTTGACTTGCTTCGCCAAATCCTCGATGTTTTCTTTGCGTCTAGCCAAACCAACCACCTTACAGATTTCCGGAATATTATTTCTTTTTATTTCTACCCCAAATACTTACGATCATGCCAACTTCTGCGAGAGCTTTTGCCGTGGCTGCGCCGATGCCTGAGCTTGCGCCGGTTACTATGGCAACTTTGCCTTGGAGATTCGCCATGGTCGAAACTTTCGCAGATGAGGTTTCACGCTCAACTGAATGAGATTCAGTTTCGTCGCACCCAATCATTCTCCGATTTTCTGGATTACGGAATTATTTCGAGAATTTTTTATCGTTAACGTTCGAGCATGCGGCGTTTTAAGTGCTTAACAAGATTAGAATGAGGTGATTTGAAGCGGGGTTAATGACCTATCAATTATTTGAAATTAAATAAAAAGAGAATCTGCTGATTATTTGGTTTGATTATTGTTTACATTCTAAAAGCAAGAAGCTACGCCCTTTTCGAGACGTGCTGTCTCCTTTAGTGTTTTCCCCAGCACACCTGAAAAAATTTCAAAATTGGGTACCGACTTAGTTAGTTAGTGTCAGGTACCACATTAGTTGATGGAGACGCTCAGAAATTGAGGAAAATTTTGGATACTAATGTCTTGGGGGTAGCAATCGCATCCAGGGAGGCCATCAAGATAATGAGGGCCAACAACATAGACGGACACATCGTGAACGTTAGCTGGACACCGCGTAATTTATTTTCTTCTAGTGAATGTGTACTCAGCTTCAAAGTACGCGTTGAGTGCGATGACGGAGACTTTAAGACTGGAACTGATACGTTTGGGGAGTAAAATCAAAGTTACTGTGAGTTGGGAATCTATTATAATTTTGAGCTTTTTTTAACCGGAAAAGATAAGTTTTGTTTTTGCAGAGTTTAAGCCCCGGTTATGTGAGAACTGAGTTTATAGATGCTATGGACGCCACTGATGGTTTGCAAGAATTACTACAAAACTTTGAAGGCCTGGCTAGTGAAGATATCGCCAATGCTGCTCTGTACATCCTGGGAACCCCCCCACACGTGCAGGTAATCATTAATTATTTGATTATTTTATGAGTTAATGAAGGTGTGTGTTTAAGGTGACGGAACTAACCATAACAGGTGTAGATCAGTCGTTTTAATTAATCATTATTGAGAAGGGGAGGTGGCAGTAAGTAATTCCTAAAGATGGCGGAGATTTTGTTACTGACGTTGACTTCTTTGGCTGCCGCAATTGTTGATATGTAATAACATTACTCTGTAGAATATTTTTTATGTTATTCTCACAATAAATTTTGAATTTAACATCCATGCTTTATTAAACGTCTATAAAAACTCGCAAAGTGCAGCCAACGCTGGAAATAAAATCTCGAAAATGGGAATGTTGTCCATCACCTACCGTATTTGAAATACACATAGCGGAAGCACTGGGAATGAGGATGATTATAACTATGTTCTGCACCGTTTTGTACGAAAAAATAATGTCCGCGTAACGGCATTGGTAACACAAACAGCTTTAAGAGCCAATGAACGAGTTTTTTTCAATACACGGACCGAGGTCGAAAAGAGACCAATTCATAAGTAGAGCTACTCGAACCGACCTCTGAACACATCAGTTGTTACCAGCGGGCATGCGCCGCGGAACGATTTTTACACTATTTCGGCCCGCTACGGAAAGAAACCATTTTTCCTTAACAAATACAAGAGTGCCGTAGCACGTAACGCTTTTACAAAGCGTTGTAACGCCGGGAATTTTCTTTTTGACTCCAGCGCCGGTATCGGCCTGAATAACGACGTCAAATTAGTACCGATCTGTCGGCAATTTATCTGAACACATTCATGTTACAAAAAACCGCGTATCCGAGTACAAAACGGCGTTTTATCTCGCTTCCTTTATCTCGGTTCTGAGAAAAATCAATGATTAGACCGATTATTCCTAGAAATCGATGGACGTCAGAGATAGAGGAAGAACAGCTGCGTTCGCGCCCTGCCATTGGACGAGTCGAGTGGGTGACGCTGCACAGTATAAAAAGGGAATGCTGAGCCCCAGAAGGACAGTATCGAACTACTACTTAACGAGTTCGAAAAATTGACGCCGAACCACCACCGCGATTAGTTATTTGTGCGTGTGCTGCCGGGTAGTGTTAAGGACTCTAAGTTTTTTTTGTGTACTCGCCACGGCGTTAAGGCCGACTTTATTTATTACTTTCTCATCAGCAGAACGTTTGCGTAACCCTGCCGAACGATAAAGTTTTTTTTTGTTGTTTAGTTTCTGTATATTTTTCCTGGAAGGATTTTTTTTGTTGTTTCGTAGTTTTATTGTAGGACTCGTTTTTGTTTAAAATTTTGTTCAGAAATTAAATTTAGACATGTATATAGGATACTGTGCAGTACATCTTTATTACGACCCTTGTTTTATTTCTTAGCTCGCCCGCTTTATTTTCTCTCATTAATTACAGTCGCCGGTGCGGATTTATGGATAGATGCATTTTTTTCTTTTCTTTATTCAACAATCCGCACGCGTCGGTAACAATTGGCGCCCAACTTGAGGCTTCGCCACGACCGGGGGCCATACCGCAACCTGCACCCAGCAACCTGCGCCACTGCGGGAAGAGCCACGGCCAGCTGAACCATCGATCATGAACCACGTTCTACGAGCTCAAGGAACAGATGACAGCATCAGGCGACTCCTCGCACGTTACCGACGCATCCAAGCCGAGGGACCTACAGAACCAGGCGATCGCGGATTCAAAGAACTTTACGCTGTCGACGACGGTTACCTTCGACGTATCGAAGGAGGACTGCGACAATTAGTCGTACCTCCAGCCGCCGTTGAACAAATACTCTACGAATACCACGGAAGCCCAAACGCCGGACATCCAGATGCCGACGAAACAACACGCGCTATCCGCCGCCACTATTACTGGCCGCGTCTGTCCGAAGAGGTTCGTCAGTACGTGCGCGATTGTCTGATATGCAGTTGCTCAAACAGAAACCGTCTCCAAGAACGAACACCACTCCAAGGGCATCAGCCTAGTCGACCCTGGGAAGTAATAGCAGTCGATATTTTGGGACCTTATACTCCGACGAGGCAAAAGAATCGGTTCATATTCACCGTCACCGACCTGTGCACAAGATGGGTCGAGGCGTTCGCAATGCCACGCTCTACCAGCCAAGATGTCATCCAAGTGCTTCAAACCGAAGTATTCGTCAGATTCGGCTACCCGCAATCAATAATATCGGACAACGGCCCCCAGTTCACATCAATCACCTGGAATGGTGCTATCGGTCGCTGGGGATGCCAACACTTGACGACGCCTATCTTCCATCCCAGGGCTAACCCGGACGAACGTCGAAACCAGTTGCTAAAGAAAGACTTGCGCGCCCACTTATCCGAATGCGACTGGCAATCCTGGGACCAGGCCCTACCAAACATCCTGTCTTATTTGAGAACACGCGGCAACGCAGCCACCGGAATGTCGCCCAGCCAAGCTCTGTTAGGCTATGAACTTCCCCGCCCCGGCGAATGGCAAGTTGGACACCCCGCGGGAGACGTTCAAGAACCAAGAGAAGAGAGGATAAGGCGGATACAACGGAACGAGCATCGCTACCGTGCCCGATATGCAGCCAATCAACCAGCCCCACCCCGTCACCGCGCAGGCGATCTTGTGATGGCGCGAGTTTATGCAGCCACCGTCGGACAGATATCGAATCTGTGGCAGGGGCCCTACCGGATTGTAGAGGCAGCCGGGCCAGTTGCCTATTGGATCGACCGGGACAATCAGCATGTCAAAATTCATCAAGACGACCTCCGGAAAGCACCAGACGGGAAAGAAGACGTCCCAACTAGAGGAGGGAAGAGCATCGGGGAATCTGACAATAATGAAGCCGTTAATCTCGAGGACTAGCTCGTGTATGAATACTTGGAGTTAGAGATTGTTTGGCTGTCGAAGAAGTCCCTCATAGTCTACCTGATACCTGATATACCAACCTTCTCTTCCTACTGGATTTTTGTTCCTGGATAGGCCAGTGCGTCACCATTAATAGTACAACTCCTGCTACAAGACCTCGTCCACCTATTAAACACTAAGCCAGTATTGTTCGTTTAACAATAAAATTTACCACAGCATAGCGTAATATTTTTTTGTATCGATTTTTAACAGTGTAAAATTAATGGCAGACAGAAGTGACAACTTAAACTTACTGAATTTAGAAACTTATAAAAAATGTTGTGGGAGAAGAGTTGAAACCCTACTAATTGCGTCCTTGGGTACGGGGGGGGGAGCAAGCGGCACGGCGTCAATAAAGAATGAGTTAACAACGGCGGGAGAACAACGGAGCGTTGGGAAGTGACGTCGATTTGACTCCGACGGAGAACGGTGCATTGTAGTAGCGGCGTCTACCGGTCGATGGTTGGGCAGCGGACGCTAGACCCAAATCCGGACTGCGGCGGTTAAGGGTGATGTTGCTGCAACGTCTTGTGGTCGGGAAGCGAATGCTTGTTGCTGGTCGAGCGCGTGTATTTATCCCTAACAGCGTCCGGGATTATTCCGCGTGGCTCGCTCTGATTGGCGGACGCTCGCAGAGTCTCGGGACGCGATCTGATTGGTTCGCTGTCAGGTTTGTCGTGGCGCGCTGTGGTTGGTCGATGAGCGTGCGTGAGTGCAGTTAAGTGGGGCGTCCGGTATCACACTCTATGCTCTAGATAAGTTTAACACGGACTGAAATTTGAATAAAAAATAAATTGCAGGTGATTTTGATAAGAATCAAGCTTAACACGGACCGAGGTTTAAAAAGAAACTAAATTACAGGCACTCTATACGATAGTCAAGTTTAGCACGGACTGAAATTTAAATAGAAAATAAATTGCAGGTGATGTTTACAAGAATCAAGTTTAACACGGACCGAGGTTTAAAAAGAAAAGAAATTATAGGTAAGTGCAAGTTCTTTTTACAAGAATCAAGCTTAACACGGACCGAGGTTAAATAGAAAAGAAATTATAGGCAATTTTTACAAGAATTAAGTTTAACACGGACCGAGGTTTAAATAGAAAATATGTCACTTATGCGCTTCGGTGCCGATTCTTTGGGAGGCGCTTGCGTTCGCGAATGGCTTCCTTTGGATTCCTTACGGGCCGATGTATTGGACATTCGTAAATCATGGTAGCGTCTCGAATCCCCTTCCGTTCAACGGCTACAGGTTCTGTAGCTCGGCTAGCTCGTCCGGAGGAGTAGGAGTGGATAGTTAGAGTATGGTGAACAAGAAAGAGCTTGGTTGTCGAGAAGTAAAAAAAAATATATTTACGATGTATGTACAAGTAATAATAATGACAATGTTAATTATATATAGGGTGTCCGTTGTTCGTGTCGCGGTCGGGAATGCCAGACCAACGGTGAGAGCTGTAGGTTAGGAGGCGGTAGCCTGGTTAGGAAAGCTGATGGGGCGATCTCCGTCTGCCTACTTTGCCCTTCAGATCGTTACGGTGGACCGTTGGATCTGACGACTGCCTGAAACGAGGGTCCTTTTAAATGGTTAAAATAATCCGTTCCAAGAAGAACTCTCGCTTTTGATGACATAATTCGCTTAGCGTTGATGGGGAAAACACAAAAACGGCGTAACTCTCTTATATCAATCGCGAGCTATGGTTTTGATTATGTGAGCGGATAGAGCACTAAAAGATCTTTAATTGATGCGTGATATGCCGGGTTTTATGCGGCGGAAGTGTGAGAAAAACGGCTCGGAAGTGTGGGAGCACTTCCGGCGAAATAACTTTTTTCCAGCGGTACGATCGGGCTGAAATTTTGCACAGATGTTGTCTAATGTTATGGTAAGGGTTGTGACGAAGTTTGAAAAGGATCGTACCGTGAGAAGTGTGTCAAAAAATTGAAAATTGAATGGCGGCCTGTGATAGCCCGGGCGGGTCTATTGTTCTAAGAACTGCGAACGACACATGAGGCAACGTGGCTATGTGTTTGTGTGTGTTTATGTTTCGGTAAAAATTAAAGAATTTAACAAGGTACAAATAACACGTGAAAGAATGATTTGTAGCATTTGTTAGCGCGAAATTCGCGATCGCTCTTAAATCGCCGATTACGTTGTGGTATCAAATAGACTGCAGATGATTTTGACAAGAATCGAGCTTAACACGGACCGAGGTGTAAATAGAAAAAAAATTATAAGAATCAGGTTTAACACGGACCGAGGTTTAAAAAGAAAAAAAATTATAAGAATCAGGTTTAACACGGACCGAGGTTTAAAAAGAACAAAAATATAAGAATCAGGTTTAACACGGACCGAGGTTTAAAAAGAAAAGAAATTATAAGTGATTTTGACCTTGAAGAAGACGTGAATCATACGTCATAAGACATTTTATTATTATTATTTGAAAAATAGCAATTACATTATCTTTTTATAAATCCAAGTATTACCAATTGAGAACTTTGTCAAGATTAAATGTGGTCTTGATGTAGGCGTTCATCAAACGGTTAGGTTTTTTTTTTTTTTAATAAACTTGCAATCGCAACCATGGTATAGGTAACCTTTTTATAATCTTTTACTCATGTACATGTACATGTTTCGATGCATTTAATTTGATGGTTCAAAGTCGGATCTTTTTTCCTTATCGATGATGATGCTCTTGGTTCACGTCACTTCCATTACTCTCTTTAAGTACATTTTGCGATATAATACGTTAGAGTGCGAACTTGATAAAAAAATTGCAAAGTAATTTCGTAATTCACACCCAAACAAGTTCACTAATAATTGTGCTAAGATCTGTGACTGTGTACGAAAATCCACCATGGAAAATCTACAAGGAAAAGTAGCCATAGTAACCGGAGCGAGCTCAGGTATTGGGGCAAGAACAGCCAAAGTCTTAGCAGAGGCCGGTATGATTGTAAGTACCCACGTGAATCTAAATATTTTTTTATCTAAAGACAACAAGTAGGTAGTTGGATTGGCCAGACGCAAAGAAAAAATTGAAGAACTGGCGAAAGAAATTAAAAATCCCAAAGGAAAACTGCACGCCCAAAAAGTGGATATGTACGTGGAGGAGGAAATTTTGCAGGCTTTCCAATGGACCACCGATAACGTGGGGCCCGTCGCAGTTTTGGTAAACAACGCCGGCGGCGTAGCGCCCACGTCTTTAATCAACGGAGACCCTAAATTATGGAAATCCACTTTCGATTTGAACGTACTGGGAGTAACCATCGCGTCGAGGGAAGCCATCAAAATCATGAGGGCCAACAACATCGACGGTCACATCATCAATATAAACAGCGTGGTCGGCCATAAAGTGGTATACTATCCAACCCTAAATGTGTATTCAGCATCGAAATTTGCACTCAGGGCCTTATCAGAAACTCTTCGACTCGAACTGTTAAGATTGGGGAGCAAGATTAAAGTCACCGTAAGCCAAAGCCAAGTTCGTCCCAAACAGTCAAGAGTCTTACGGAATTCTTGATTGCAGAATTTAAGTCCGGGCTTAGTTGAGACGGAGGGTGTTCAAATGGGGCGTGTAATGTTTCCGGAGATTTTTAAAACCATCACCACGCAAGGTTTAAGGTGCGAGGAAATTGCAAATACGATTAAGTACGTCATTTCCCTTCCACCAGACGTTCAGGTTTGTCGGATTCCAATCTGAATTTTAAGTGAATTTAATTGCCTTTATGTTTTAGATAACGGAACTGACTATCATTCCGGTGGGCCAACAGGAATGAGCAATAGTTATTTATTCTGATTGTATCTAATCAATACTTTATGTAATAAATTTTCCTGATCGTATTATTTGTTTAAAATGCGCATCAATCAAGGATCGATGGTGAACAATACAGAGAAAAAGATTAAAGCTGGGCCAATTTTTTTTCTTATTGTATGTGGGTAGGTGAAGAAGAACAAGAAACAAGCTTAACACGGACCGAGGTTAAAACTGTAGGCAATTTTTACAAGGATTAAGTTTAACGCGGACCGAGGTTTAAATAGAAAATAGATTGCAGATGATTTTTACAGGAATCGAGCTTAACACGGACCGAGGTTTAAATAGAAAAGAAATTATAGTCGGATTTTTACAAGAATCTAGTTTAACACGGACCGAGGTTTAAAAAGAAAAGAAATTATAGGCACTCTATACGACAGAGAAGTTTAACACGGACTGAAATTTGAATAAAAAATAAATTGCCGGTGATCAAGCTTAACACGGACCGAGTTTAAAAAGAAACTAAATTACAGGCACTTGCAGGTTCTTTTTACAAGACGACGCTGTTTACCTGAAGTCATGAAGTTCTACATGCAGAGGGTTCGGGCGATAAAGCGACAAGCACTTAAAAAAAGGAAAAGAAAAAGCTTTTTAAATTTATATTTTAGTTTAATATGCCACCTTCAGGTATAGGTTAGGTGCCCTACACGTCCTGTTCCGTACCCTCCATTTCTTTTCCCTTTAAAATTGACACCACCATAGACTATCAAAATATCATCTACTTTTACTATTTTTTTTATAAAACAGCGTCCTGTTTTATCGCTCAGTCTATTTGGCCTAGTGGTATGATGGTAAGTTCCGTAATCTACAACGGAAAAGCAATTATCTCCAAATTTCGGAATGGGTTTTCATTACACCAACCTGAACGTGGGCTGGAACGGAAATGACGTACTTAACCGCGTCCGCAATGTCTTTGCAATCTAAACCCTGAACGGTGAGGTACTCTTCAAATAATACGGGGTAGGTCAAACGTGCACCTTGAACGGCTTCCGTTTCCACTAAACCCGGACTTAAGCTCTGCAATTAAGAAGGTTGCAAAACCCGTTGTGTAAGCAAGACTCTGCCTTACGGTCACTTTAATCTTGCTCCCTGACCTAATCAGTTCCAACCTAAGGGTTTCCGTTAGGGCGGTGAGCGCAAACTTCGTTGCCGGATACACATTCAGGTTTGGAAGTCTGGAGACTTTATGACCTGTTATGCTATTGATGTTGATGATATGCCCGTCGATGTTGTTGGCCCTCATGATTTTGATGGCCTCCCTTGAAGCGATGGCAACTCCGAGTAGGTTCAAGTCGAAAGTGGATTTCCATGATTTGGCGTCACCGTCGACTAAAGTCGTGGGCATTGCGCCTCCTGCGTTGTTTATCAAAAATTCGACGGGCCCCACGTTATCGGTGGTCCATCGGAACGCTTCCAAAATATCTTCCTCAACCCGCATGTCCGTTTTTAGGGCATGCACCTTCCCCAGGGGATTTTTGACTTGCTTCGCCAAGTCCTCGATGTTTTGTTTGCGTCTGGCCAAGCCAACCACCTTACGGATTTCCGGAATGTTATTTATTTTTAATTCCACCCCAAATACTTACGATCATGCCAACTTCTGCGAGAGCTTTCGCCGTGGCTGCGCCGATGCCTGAGCTTGCGCCGGTTACTATGGCAACTTTCCCTTGGAGTTTCTCCATGGTCAAAACTTTCGCGGAGGAGGTTTCACTCTCGAGTGAATGAAATTCAGTTTCGTCTCGCCCAATCGTTCTCTGATCTTCTGGATTACGGAATTATCTCGCGAATTTTTTTTTATCGTTCACGTTCGAGCATGCGGCGTTTTAAGTACTTAACAAGATCAGAATGAGGTGGTTTGAAGCGGGGTCAATGACCTATCAGTTATTTGAAATTAAATAAAAAGAGAATCTGCTGATCATTTGGTATTAAGCGGATTGGACATCCAAAAGGCAAGAAGCTGCTGCGCCCCTTATTATTTATTGTAGCTTAAATGTGTTGCAACTTACTGTCTTAGTTTGTATTTTTGGCTGTACCTGACGTGAACGAAACTTATTATAAGTGAGATGTGCCAATAAATTAAACTTAAACTTAAACTTATAAATGCGGAAGTATTATAGGTCTATAAAGCTTTTTTATTGACTACCTACTCGCTTGCACACATTGAGACCTTGTCCCACATCTCAATCCGTTTTATTACACGTTTATTTCATTTACGCGACGTAATTATTAATAATTTCCAAAATAACTATTGGAATTGCGTATGAAATAAGAGTAACAAATTCGAAAATAATTGTGTAAATAAGTGTTTGTTAATTGTTTACTAGAACGGAATGTACCAGTTGCTTCATTCAAAAAAAAAAAATCGTAAGGATTTAAATCTGATGATCGCGGCGGTCAATGCACGTCCCAGGGCGCCATGTCTTGTTTGTTTTTTATTTGCGTGTTAGACAAAGCTCCCCCCCAATTTCACTTGTACCAGCTGTCGCCGTCGGAGTCGTAATACAATCTTTGATCAAATCGCGTACGTGAATGGGTGTCACAGATTACGAGAAAATGTAAACATTGGTGGTGATATGCGCAGTTTTTAATCAAATCGCGTACGTGAACGAATCAGCAGATTACGGGGCAATGTTTAAAAAAATTATGTGGAACAGTTTATAATTTATTAAGAATTTCATTCAAAGTCGTACAAATTATTCAAGCTTGCCGTGGAACAAGAGACGGGACAATTTACAACGCAGGATAGAGAGTTGCGTACGCTGCATAGTTGCGCTTTTGTTTTTTTTTGCACGGAAATAAATTATTTCGATGCAAAAATCGAAGTTGATTGCGGAGATTAAATGACTGTCAGAGCTTTAATCTAGGCGAGTTCGTCGAATTGGTATTTTTCAAAATTCACTTGTTCCGTAGCGAACCAACAATGAAACTGTGATGTCTTTTGTTTTCCTGCTAGACAGCCAATTACATTAATTGTGTAAACATGAAAGTCCGTGATTTTACGGGGCTAGCGCCAATGAAAAACGGAGATTTCTTTTGTTTGTTAGTCTACCAATTGCAAATGCGATCATGAAAGTTTATGGTATCGTCAAGATTGGAGTCAATAATAAAACTGAGATTTCTTTTGTTTTTCTGTTTCGGCCAATTGCAGAAATAAACATGGAATTTACGCTTTTGTAGAGACTGAACTTTTTTTCTTCAATTTTAAATCGAATCCAGCGGTGTGGAGATCTCGTCCGCTTTTGTTTTTTTTGGCGAACCAATAATAGAGTCGAGAATTCTTTTGTTTTTTTATCGTCGTTCATTGAAACCCTTCATTACCCCCAGAGCTCTCACGTTATTTGTTGGTCGTTGAAAGTTTATGGAATTGTGGAAACTGGAGCCGGTAATAGAGAGTTGCAAACGCGTCTTGGATTTCTTAAGTTTTGTGTTAATTATAATTCGTCACACACAAAGCGAAATTATAATTATTAACAGATTACGTTTAAGGTATTTACTGATCGCAGCGTTTCAAATTCTGGTTGTCAAAAGTGTTTGTGTGTGGAATAATCCGCTTCGGGTGATTTGCATGGATTTGTCAAATAATTATTTCGTAGTTTGTGTGTCACGGCGTCGGTCGTTGACTTAAAAAGGGAGTTGACATCGAATTCCATTTAAAAATCAAGTTTACGATCGATGCCACGCCGCCGTGCCTACCATAAAACTTTTATAACTACTCCTCTATTTTTTAACCAGGGGCGCATCGTCGTTTTGGGGCTAATTGTTTCTTCAAAAATAAAGTGGAAAGAATATTTTTAACATTTTTTCCATACCCTCGGACATCGTTTCTTATCGTGGTTTTTCTTTGGCGGAACAATTGTCAGTCACCCTGTATAAGTTAATGGTAGCTTTCGTTCTTTGTAAAGCAAAATTATTTAAAAGTTTTGCCGTTTCAAGCAAATACAAATTGCCAAAAAGGTCATACGTTTACATTTCACTTCACTAACATGCTTTAAAGACAAGCGAAGGCTGCTGCTGCTGCTAGCGGTGTTGCTGCTGCTGATGGGGTCGCTGCTACTTCTCGTTAGTCGCTGAGACTCATCAGCAGTCGTGACGTGGTTCCAACCGGAAGCCAATTAAATTAAATTTGAACTTTTAAAACAAAACAAAAACAAAAGACGATCGGTTTCAAAATGGATTACGTCATCTTTCTTCTACAAAAGGACGTGTTAATAAAAAATGAAAAAAAGGAAAAGAATAAAACAAAAGACTGGAGGATTTATAACAGCTTTGGATAATGTTGTTTTTTTTTTGTTGTCCAACTTTCAGACTTTTAAGACATCTCATCGACTAACGAGAAGTAGCACCAACACTAGTAGCAGCAGCAGCAGCCCTGGGGAAGTTCTTTTGCAGTGGAAAACGGAACGTCGGCAGTAGAAGCAGTCGTGATGCGGTTCCAACCGGAAATCAATTTATTTATAGACAACGGCCGTGGAAACCTCCAAGTTAAATTTAGTTCAAATTTATTTGTCAATAAAAAAATAATCAAAAACAAAAAACGGTCAGTTTAAAAGCTGAACATTCGTCGTTGCTCTACTAAATAATAATTAATAAAGAAAAAACAAAGAACACGAGACAAAGGATATTTAAATTTTTTTTTTCGTTTTTTTAATATTCAACAACCTTGGAGTTTTAAAACAAAACAAAAACAAAAGACGATCGTTTGCAAAATTGATATCTTCATCTTGTTTCTGCAAAAGGACTCATTTTGATAAAAAAAAAGAAAAAGAAAAAGAATAAATCAAGAGATAATAGATTTTTCTTTGGATTTTGTTGTTTTCTTTCGATATATCCAACAACTTCGAGCTTGTAAAACGAAACAAAACACAGTCGGTTTCAAAATCGAGATTTGTCCTTACTAATAATTACCAAAAAAATAAAAAAAAAAACAAACGAAGACAAGCGATTTTTAATTTTTTAAACTTTTGATTGTATTTTTATTTTCCAACGAGTTTGGACTTCTGAAACAAAACAGAAACAAAAGACGATCGGTTTCTCGTCATGTTGCTTCTGCAAACAGACATTTTAGTAAAAAAATGAAAACAATGAAACAAGAGATAATCGATTTTCTAACAGCTTCGGAGTTTGTTGTCTTTTTTTTATTGTCCAGCTTTCAAAACAAAACAAAAGCAAAAGACGGTCGATTTCAAAATGAATTTCATCTCGTTTCCACAAGAGAAGCTCTCGAAAATGTGAGAAAAAGAATAAAATGAATAAAATATAACAAAAGACAGCGATTTTCTAATATTTTCTACTTCTTCTTCCATATTATTATAAAACGATTGCTGAAGTAATCCAATCATCTTATCCTCTGGGCACTCACGGACTCTGTGATTGTTGGTTCCTTGAAGAAGTCTGCGACTTTTCTCTTTCCACCAAAAATTCTTCTAAGAATTCTCTTCTCCCAAGAAGTGGTGTGTGGGTCCCACTTGCCCACCATCACTTACCGAATGGCCCACCATCCCTTCTTGATTTCACCAAAAATTCTTCCTGAATTCTCTTTGTCTCAATTACCTCAGCACACCTGAAAGTCTTTCAAAAATTTTCAAAAATCGCCACGTGCGCTTTGATTAGATTAGCATTTTTGCCACAACTATCGCTATCTACAATTCTAACAAACTTATCGGTCTCATTTTACGTGTGGAAATAACAACACATACTCAAAACTCTAACCCTGCGAGTGTTTCAAGTGCGGCCGATCGATAATAAAAAACCCTGAGTAGGTAATATGCAATATGTTGTGCAATCACTGCACCTGAATTCAGATAATAAATGCAAGCGGCCTAACCCAACCAAAACATTTTCTTGTGAAGGTTACACCATGGAACAGTTCAAAGGAAAAGTGGCGATCGTCACTGGTGCAAGTTCTGGAATTGGGGCTGCCACCGCCAAAGCTTTAGTGGAAAGTGGAATGATCGTAATTAAAATCAAAATAATTGAGATCCTCTCTTATAATGTTCGGCTTTTTACAGGTCGTCGGTGTTGCCAGAAGAAGCGAACGCATAGAACAACTTGCCCTGGAACTAAGGAACAAGAGCGGAAAATTGCACGCGTTTAAAGCCGATTTGACCAACGAAGAGGACATCCTGCGCGCTTTCGAGTGGACCAACGACAACGTAGGACCCCTCACAGTCTTGATCAACAGCGCCGGTATCAGTTTGGGTACCGACTTAGTTGAAGGTGACACCCAGAAATGGAAGAAGGTTATGGACGTGAATGTCTTGGCTGTGGCAATCGGGTCAAGGGAGGCCATCAAGATCATGAGGGCCAACAACATTGACGGACACATCGTGAACGTCAACAGCCTATCTGGACATCGTATAATGTACCATCCCCAAGTAAATCTTTACGCAGCTTCAAAATATGCGTTGACAGCGTTGACTGAGACTCTGAGGCTGGAGTTGATACGCTTGGGGAGTAAAATCAGAGTTACGGTGAGAATTAATTTATATATAAGATTTTATTTTCTTTGGTGTTTTTAATTCCTTCAAGATTTATAAGTGTAGGGTTCTAATAATTTAAAGTTAAAGTTAAAGATGATTAACATTGTTTTGCATAGAGTTTGAGTCCTGGATATGTGAGAACCGAGTTCATGAACAACATGGGAATATCCGAGGAATTAAAAGAGAAACTGGAACAGATGCAAGGCCTAGCGGGTGAAGATGTTGCCAATGCTGCGTTGTATATCCTGGGAGCTCCCCCACATGTGCAGGTAATTTTTTAAAATTATTTGACGGCTTTAGATGCTAATAAAGTCTGTGTATATTTAAGGTAACAGAGTTGTCACTGAAGGGCATAGATCAGCCGTTTTAGTTAAATCAGGAATAAATAAAATCACGCCACCGGGAAACGTTGGATATAATTTTCTGGGGGACGTACAACACTGAAACAAACAAATTTTGATAATGTTTTGTGTTTTTAAAATGTAATTGTTTCATAAATCATAAGATTACAATTTCTGTTTTAGTTGAACCCTTTGCCTTTGGGCTAAACACAAAAGAAAATGTTTGCTAAAATGAACTGCACAAAATTTTTTCTAGCTTATTATTTGAAGCAGTAGGTATCGTTCCCTACAACTCACTGTCGTCATTGAAACATCCGTTCTTTGCTCACAACCAGGGATAGGAATTCAGTCCACTGCTTGACGATCAAAAGAACATATTGATGGTTTAGTTAATCACAGAATATCGAAAATAAAAAAAAGCAAAAAAACAAAAGACAAGCGTAAGAAGTAAAAATGAATACAAATGAAATACGAAGGGAAGAAATTAAACATAGAAATCATTACAATGTACAATATAAAAATTTTTGAAATAGCGAAAAAAAAAGATTCGAAGGCACATGGGCGAATATTCAAAAAACAAAACAAAAAAAAAAACAACGAACAAAACCGACCGGAAGAAACAAAAGATGCATTAAAGTATAGATGATCACAAAATACAGTATGAAAACGTAGATGAAAGATGAACGTGAAAGAAATAGATTGTAGGAAGAAACAAAAAAAAGTATTATTACAAAAAAGAAAAACAAATGACGGCCACAAAAGACAACTTAATTGAGGTAAGAGTTAAACAATAAACACCAAAATATTTGAAAACATAAAAACGAAGGAGACAAACAAAAGAACAAGAAGCGAAGTGTGATTAAGAAAAAAAAAACGAAAATCTAAACCGATTGAAGGAAATAAAAAGATAAATAAAAAAAACCGTTGGATGACAATTAAATACAAAAACATAATTTTTTTAAAATAACGATAAAATATGTAATCAGAAGAAATACAGATGATTATTCAAAAAACAAATCCGAACGGAAGGAATAAAAGACGAATTAAAAAGTATACGATCACCAAGCACAGCATAAAACATTTAAAAAAACAAAAAACGATCGGAAGAAGCTTAGAGAAGAAGAAACTAGAGAAATTATTTAAAAAAAAAGCGAAAGAACAAAAGACAATCAAGAGATGCGTTATGTTTATATGGTGATCTATTTTTGAAATTAAGAGACGTAGAAGATGTAACAAAGAAACGATTGAAAAAAATCACAAACAGAAGACGATCGAAAACAAATAGATTAAAAAAAAAAACAACAGAACGTTGCAAAATAAAACACAGAAAGTTTAAAAATAACGACAAGAAAAGTCAAATGAAATATAGATTATTTATTATTGAAGAAAAAAGAAATCGATCGGAAAAAAAAACAAAAAGGCTTCATTGCAAAAAAAAAAAACAAATGACGATCACAAAGCACAAATTAATCGAGACAAAGTGAAACGAAAAACGATCCGGAAGAAATAAGAGAAATTATTAAAAAAAAAAAAAAACAAAACAAAAGACAATCAATTTTATCAATTTATTTGGCGATTTATTTTTGACATTTTGAAGAGAAAGAAACAAGTAAACGATTTGAAAAAAATCAGACAAAAAGCAATGCAAAACAAAGAATAAATTAAAAATCAAAAGATTACAAAATACAACACAGAAAATTTAAAAATAATGACAAAAAATATAGACGGAAAAACACGATTTGGAAGAAACGAGAGAAATTACGAAAAAAAAAGAAAACTATGAAAAGAACGAAAAGATAATTTAGAAAAAAAAGTGACGATTACTAAAGACAATATCAAGATGTTAAAAAAATTAAATGAAAACAAAAAATGGAGGCAAGCGGAAGAAGTAAAAATCAAGGGGGAAAACAATCACAAACAAAAGACGATCGAAAACAAAGAATAAATAAAAAAAAAAACAATAGAACGTCACAAAATAAAACACAGAAAGTTTAAAAATAACGACAAAAAAGTCAGAAGAAATATAGATCATTTATTATTCAAGAGAAAAGAAACCGATTAGAAGAAACAAAAAGGCTTCATTGCAAGAAAGAAAACAATGACGATCACAAAGCGCAAATTAATCGAAACAAAGTGAAACGAAAAACGATCCGGAAGAAACAAGAGAAATTATTTGAAAAAAAAAACAAAACAAAAGACGATTAATTTTATCAATTTATTTGGTGATTTATTTTTGACGTTTCCCAAAAAATAAATAAATAAAAAGTGAAGGAGAAGAAACAAGTAAACGATTTGGAAAAGAAATCTCACAAAAAGCAATGCAAAACAAAGAATAAAAATTAAAAAAATCAACAGAGTATAAAATGCAATAGAAAATTTAAGAATAACGACAAAAAATACAGACGAAAAAAACACACGAAGGTAATTTAGAAAAAAAAGTGACGATCACTAAAGACAATATCAAGACATTAAAAAAATTAAATGAAAACAAAAAATGGGAGGCGAGCGGAAGAAGTAAAAATAAAAAAAATCAAGGGGAAAACAATCATAAACAAAAGACGATCGAAGAAGACAAAGGATACGTTTAAAAATAACGAAAGAAAAGACAGAAGAAATATAGACAAATATTAAAAAAAGACAGAAACAAAGCCGATTACAAAAACGAGTACAACACAAAAAAAAACTTAAAAATAACGAAAGAAACAAAAAGATGATTACAAGAAAAAACAAATGACGATCACAAAATACAGTTGGACGACTTAGGACGAATCAGAAGAAACAAGGGAAATTTAAAAAAAAAAAGAAAAACAGAAGACGATCAGGATATGCTTGTTTATTTGGTGATTTATTTTTGACATTTCCCAAAAAATCCCAAAAAAAGAAACAAATATAAAATTAAGGGGAAAAACCAAAGAAACGAAACAAACAAAAGGTGATCGAAAACAAAGAATAAATAAAAAACAAGAAAAAACAAATGACGATCACAAAATACAGTTTCGTTGAGGCAAAGTTGAACGACTTAGGACGAATGAGAAGAAACAAGGGAAATTTAAAAAGAAAAAAGAAAACAGAAGACGATCAGGAGATGCGTTATGTTGATTTATTTTTGTCATTTCCCAAAAAATTCCAAAAAAGAAACAAATATAATATTTAAGGGGAAAAACCAAAGAAACGAATCAAACAAACGGTGATCGAAAACAAAGAATATATAAAAACAAACAGATCATTACAAAATACAACATAGAAAGTTTAAAAACTACGATAAAAAGTCAGAAGAAGGAAGTAAACGATCATTAAAAAAAACATAACAAAACAAAACCGATCGCAAGAAACAAAAAGGTTTGATTAGAAAAGAAAAAACAAAAGACAAACGATACAGAAGAAACAGGAGAAATTATTAAAAAAAAAAGAAAAAAAAAACCGAAGAAGGTCAAGAGATACGTTTTCTTTATTTGGCGATTTATTTTCGACATTCACAAAAAATAGCTCCCAAAGGAACGAAAAGCTTATTTCAGGAAAAAAAGTGACGATTACTATACATAACATATAGCGGAAGAAGTGACAATGAATAAAAAAAAATAAGAGCAAGAAACAAAGAAATAATTTGGAAAAAAAATTACCACAAACAAAAAACGAACAATAACAAATGATAAACGTAAAAAAGTAGAGAAAATTTAAAAATAACCAAAGAAAAATCAGACAAATTAGAAAACAATGAAAACACAGAAAATGTAAAAATAACGAGAAAAGTCGGAAAAACAAAAAGATGGATAAGAAATAAAAAAAAAACAAAAGACGATCACAACATGTCAGAAGAAATATAGAGAAATATAGACAAATATTAAGAAAAAAAAAAAACAAAAACAAAACCGATTACAATACAATACAAAACAAAACAATACAGCGATCACAAAATACAACAAAATACTTAACAAAAAATAATAATGATGAAAGCGGAAAAATAAAAGTGAATAAAAAAATTCATAGAGGGAAACAAAAAAATGATTTAGAAAAGAAATCACCACAAACAAAAAACGAACAAAAGCAAAGGATAAACTTAAGAAAGCACAAAAAAATTAAAAATAACGAAAGAAAAATCAGAAGGTATATAAACAAATTAAAAAAAAGAAAAACAAAACCGATTACAAAATACAACACAGAAAAAAACGAGTAAAATTGGAAACAAGAAAAAACAATAGACGATCGCAAAACGTCAGAAGAAATATAGACAAATATTAAAAAAAAAAAAAGCAAAAATAAAACCGATTACAAAAAAGAACAGAAAATATAAAAATTACGAAAAAAGTCGAAAGAAACAAAAAAATAATTACAAAAAAGAAAGATAAATGACAATTTCATCGCGGCAAAGTTAGACGATCTAGAACGATTCAGAAGAAATAAGGGAAATTATAAAAGTAAACAAAAGCAATAAGAGATGCCTTTTGTTTATTTGGTGATTTATTTTTGACATTCACAAAAAATCTACCAAAAGAACGAAAAGACAATTTAGAAAAAAAAAGTGACGGTCACAAAACATTATTTAAAAAAAAATGCTGAGAAAAGCAAAAAAAAACAAAAAATAAAAAAGAATAAAAAAATTCGGGGAAAGAAACGAAAAAACGGTTCAGAAAAAAAATCACCACAAACAAGAAACGAATTAAAACAAAGAGGACATTTAAAAAAGCACAAAAAATTTAAAATAATGAAAAAAGGTCAAAAGAAATTTAGGCAAATATTAAATTATATTAAAAAATCGTTATTTTTTAATTTTATTAAAAAAAAAACAAAGCCGATTACAAAATACAACACAGAAAACTTAAAAGTAACGAAAGAAATTGAAAGAAACAAAAGATGACTAGGAAAAAAAACAAAAGACGATCGAAAAATACAGTAAAAAATAGTAAAAAATTAACAAATTAAGAAAGAAAAATAAAAACAAAAAACAAAAGGCAGGCGGAAGAAATCAAGAAAATGATATTAGACTAATGTATAGTATTCGAGTAACAAGTGATCCAAATTAAAGTCATCCTCAGAAGGCCGTGAAATTTGATATTATGTCTCTTTTCTTGCTTAACGCTATTTTTCAATATACATGGTGTCCACCGAGTGCTGCATACAATACAGACGGTAGAGAAGACCGCGGTACTCGGTGGACAGCCTATATTTATCGAATTAGGAAGTGTATAGAAATAAATAAATTTAAAATTGCACTAAATTCCAAAACAGTCTAAATGGACTAACGAAAAAATTGATGTGTTAGGATAGTCGACTACAGTGGCAAGTAAGTTGGTCTGAATTCGCATCCCTGCCCATAATTGCTACACAACCGTGACTATTAAGTTTAATTCAGATATTTATCAATGTGCACTAGTATTGCGCAGCGACCTCACATTATGTACTTACGTAATTGATGTAATCTCACTGAGTTCAGATTGAAAAAATAATCGGCACATCAACGAACATACAGTTGAACGTACTACACATTTTTACTTGAAAAAAAAAAAAAAACGAAAGCACCATGGAACAGTTTAAAGGAAAAGTTGCGGTGGTCACTGGTGCAAGTGCTGGAATTGGGGCAGCAACTGCCAGAGCATTAGTGGAAAATGGAATGATCGTAAGTAAATAATTTTCGATTTCATATTTTGTTTGTTTTCGATCATGCAACAAATTTATTTTATACGTAGGCCGTCCAAAAAAATTTCTTGCACTCTCAGTTTAATTTATTTAAAGTCGAGTAGGCCATGGCATGCTTATTCTATAGGATGTTGGTATTGTCAGAAGAATTTGCCCAAAAACTCAAGAAAAAAATATTTCAAAAAGCCATCTTGTTTTGACGCGTCAAGAGTTTTTATCGCGTGGAAAAGTGGCCGCCTGATGTTTTGCCTAGGCGATTTCCTCGCGCCCGCTTATCACCTGGGAACGTTTATCTTAAAATCCTATAATTTTCGGCTGCTTACAGGTCGTTGGCATTGCTAGAAGAAGCGAACGCGTGGAGCAACTGGCTCAAGATCTCCAAGGCAAAAGCGGAAAATTACTCGCGTTTAAAGCCGACTTGACCAACGAAGAGGATATCCTGCGCGCCTTCAAGTGGACCACAGACAACGTGGGGCCTCTCACAGTGTTGATCAACAACGCTGGTGTCAACCCAGGCACCACCTTAGTTGATGGTGACTCTCAGAAATGGAGAAAAATTTTGGATACTAATGTCTTGGGGGTAGCAATCGCGTCCAGGGAGGCCATCAAGATAATGAGGGCCAACAACATAGACGGACACATCGTGAACGTCAACAGCCTAGCTGGACACCGCGTAATTTATTTTCCTCTAGTGAATATGTACTCAGCTTCAAAATTCGCGTTGACTGCGATGACCGAGACTTTAAGACTGGAACTGATACGTTTGGGGAGTAAAATCAAAGTTACTGTGAGTTGGGAAACTATTATAATTTTGAGCTTTTTTTTTAACCGGAAAAGATAAGTTTTGTTTTTGCAGAGTTTAAGCCCCGGTTATGTGAGAACTGAGTTTATAGATGCTATGGACACGACTGAAGGTTTGCAAGAATTACTACAAAACTTTGAAGGCCTGGCAAGTGAAGACATCGCCAATGCTGCCCTGTACATCCTGGGAACCCCCCCACACGTGCAGGTAATCATTAATTATTTGATAATTTTATAAGTTAATGAAGGCATGTGTTTAAGGTGACGGAACTAACCATAACAGGTGTAGATCAGTCGTTTTAATCCATCACTATTGAGAAGGGGAGGTGGCAGTAAGTAATTCCTAAAGATGGTGGAGATTTTGTTACTGACGTTGACTTCTTTGGCTGCCGCAATTGTTGATATATAATAACGTTACTCTGTAGAATATTTTTTATGTTATTCTCACAATAAATTTTGAATTTAACATCCAAGCTTTATTGAACGTCTATAAAAACTCGCAAAGTGCGGTCAAGGCTGGAAATAAAATCTCGAAAATGGGAATGTTGCCCATCACCTACCGTATTTGAAATACACATACCGGAAGCACTGGAGTTCGGGAATGAGGATGATTGTTGTTCTGCACCGTTTTATACGAAAAAATAAGGTCCGCGTAACGGCATTGGTAACACACACAGCTTTAAGAGCCAATGAACGAGTTTTTTCAATACACGGACCGAGGTCGAAAAGAAACCAATTTATAAGTAGAGCTACACGAACCGAGCTCTGAACACATCAGTTGTTACCAGCGGGCATGCGCCGCGGAACGATTTTTACACTATTTCGGCCCGCTACGGAAAGAAACCATTTTTCCTTAACAAATACAAGAGTACCGCAGCACGTAACGCTTTTAGAAAGCGTTGTAACGCCGAGAATTTTCTTTTTGACTTCAACGCCGGTATCGGCTTGAATACCGACGTCAAATTAGTACCGATCTTTCGGCAATTTGTCGCTGAATACGTTTACGTTACGAAAAGTCGCGTATCCGAGTGCAAAATGGCGAAAAAACGTAACTTCCTTTGTCTCGGTTCTCAGAAAAACCAATGCGTAGACCGACTATTCGTAGAAATCGATTGACGTCAGAGACAGAGGGAGAACAGCTGCGTTCGCGCCCTGCCATTGGACGAGGCGTGTGGGTGGGGCGAAAGCCCGGACACTGAACAGCATAAAAAGGGGATGCTGGGCCCCCGAAGGACAGTACCGAACTGTTTTTAGGCGCGGAATTTGAAATAAGTAAAAATTATTGAAAGTTATTGAAGGTAGTCGATGTTTTTGTTTAATTTTTTCAAATCTACTGTAAATACAAATAAGTTTTTGTGATTTTAATTAAACATAAAAAATGGAATAATGTAGCGTCAGCGTCACCAAATCCGATTTGGTTGCACGACGATTTCGGCGGGAAATTTGAAATTATTTCTAAAATTGGTTACCTTTGATTTCATTGTCCTTGATTCAATGTCATTTGTTTCAGTTTACTTTTATAATAAAGTGATGTATATTTTGAAATATTATTTAATTTTTGTTCATAGTAGGATAAGAGTCTTAGTTTTGTAAATATTAGGGTTTATTTTTATTTGAATTAAAATAATATTTGGGGTGAGAGTTCCAGCAAATTGAGACTCTCCACCACTGCCTCGCCTATTTAAGAGAGTCATCCGTTCGCCGGAGCATGACTCGAACGCGCTTGACAACCTATGCTACGTTTGCATTATCCACTACCGCTCCTTCTTTCTGTTACCAGTCTTAGAATGGGTTTTCACTCATACCGACCTGACACGGGCGTCTCGTGAATCCGTCCCTGAGTGGGTGTCTCACTCATACTTACCCGACACGGTCGTTTTGTGTACTCAGTTCTTGAGTGGGTGTCTCACTCATACTTACCTGACACGGACGTTTCGTGTACTCAGTTCTTGAGTGGGTGTCTCGCTCATACTTACCTGACACGGACGTTTCGTGTATCCGTTCCTGAGTGGGTGTTTCTAAGTTCTAAATGTAAGTTGGATTCAGAAAAGTTTTTGTACAATTAATTAGGCGTTAATGAAACAAAGTATGTTGCAGTGGCTCTATCTATGTAAACCTTGATGCACTACGATTTTTTGGCGCGAAATTTGAAGTTATTCTTCGCATTTCATATCATCAATCGATCATTGCGTGTTTACCATTGGATGTTTCAGTTTCCTTTTGCTGTGCGCTACGTGATTTCTCTTCGTCTTCTTGAGATTATTGTTGTTGTGTGGCGCTGGATTTTTAGGCGCGAAACATTTGAAATAGTTAAAAATCGTCGGAGTTGCTAAAGAACTCGTTTAAAATTCTCCATAACTAAACTAGTTTCACGTAAGTGTTTACGAAATTTTAATTTTAGTTTAGTTTCGGAATATTTTCCCTGGAAGGAATTTTTAGTTGTTTTCTTAATCGACTCGCTTTTTCTTTAAATTTTTGTCCAGAAATTAAATTTATATATGTATATAGGGTACTGTGCAATACATCTTTATTACGACCCTTGTTTTATTTCTTAGCTCGCCCGTTATTATCTCTCATTAATTCACAGTTGCTGGTGCGGTTTATGGATAATATGCATTTTTTTTTTCTTTTCTTTATTCAACAACCAACACCAAATCATAAGTAGACCAATGGAAGCTACTCGAACTGAGGTCTGAACACATCAGTCTGAAGCCATACGATTTTGATAGCCAATGAACGAGTTTTTCTTAGTACACGGACCGAGGTCGAAAAGAAATCAATCCATAATTAGACCAATAAGAGTCACTCTGAGCTTCTCCTCACCAAAAAAAAAAAATACTTCTATACAAACTTGTGTTAAAACACCTATTATATCATTTGTTCTACATTTAGGTCAGAGGTGTATGACCTAATTTGCTCTTTGATTGGTCGAGTATGACGCCAGGTCTTAAAAACACGCCTCACTTACTCATATGTTATTTAATAATCTTAATTTAAATTATTTTAGTCGTAATTGTATACAGGGTGAATGACATTTGTTCCGCCAAAAAAAAACGCATAAGAGATTGTCATAGATTACGGGGAAAATATTAAAAAAAATTCTTCTCAACAGTTTATAATTAATTAAAAATTTATCCCAAAGTCAAGCTACGGCATTGCGTACGAAATTCGATGCCACGATATATAAATACGGTAGTATAATAGGGCTACAAAGTATTTTATTGATTGACTTTAATTCGTTTTATTACTCGTTTAACAGCTGGAATAACAATTGTATACATAATTTTGTTAATTCTTGAGGCTTATTTATTAGAGCGGAATGTACCTGCTGCTTTATCCACAAGGATTTTAAATCTGGTGATTGCGGGTATCAACGCACTCACGACCCGTAACTTCAGCCCACGCCACCTGAGTTCGAAAGCAAACATGCAAACCTTTGGACTAGTCAGGCGTGTGCGTTTTATTTTCAAAGGCGACAAAGCTAACGCTCAGCGAGTATGTACAACTCCTCCTAATTTCACTCGTACCATCAGTCGCCGGCAGAGACTTAATACAATTTTTGATCAAATCGCGTACGCGAATGCAGTGAGTCTCTGCATTCGGTACGCTTGTCGAATCACAAAACGTCGTGGGTCGGTTAACTTAATAGCAAAAAGGTGATTCCATGGTAGCTAATCGTTCGAGGGCTGCTGGTAGTGGATTCCTGTGGCAGCGACCTGGAGTTAGACTCGACTGTCTGCATGGTAGGGAGTTTGACAACTAAGGGGACTGAGAGAAGCAGTTTTTGAAAACCATTCGCAGTACTTTCCTTTGGGACAGCATTAGGCTCTCTTAGTGGAAGCCATGGGGGTTCGGTGCGTCCCCTGGTGAGAGTCCGTCTTGGAGAGGTTGAAGAAACAGCAGGAGTGGTGTTAACTGTTGTGTATGTGTTTGAGCGTCTCGAGGACTTGCTCGTACGTGCTCGAGCGACTCGAGGACTAGCTCGAATTTAAAATACCAGCTTTCTCCTCCTTCTGGATTTTTGTTCCTGGATAGGCCAGTACCTCACCACTAATGGTGCATTTGGTCTTCTGTGGAATTCCTGCTGCAAGATCTCATCCACCTATTAGATACCATCGTTTGCTATACGTCTGCTGCACCAACGTTTTCTGTAGTGTTCATTTTTATTTATTTTTTTAACTAACTGAATGTCTTTTGACTTTTGTCGTCGTGAATAACAGTAAAATTTCTTTTATTCGTTCAAGACAACGCATTTACGTTTTATTGGGGAGACATTAGTTTTAATTCTGACTGTACATCAAATTCGATACCACAATTTGAATATTTCATTCATTAACACAATCGCTCCTTGTTCCTAATACAGCTGGGTATTTAATATTTTTATAAATATGAAATGACTATTAACTTTTCAGAAGTGTCATTTAGATAAGAACAAGCATTTGGCAATGTGCGTTAGTGTTGCGTAATCGCTTCGTTTTATATGTTGCCTGTAATCATATTTGCTTTAGATTACAAAAATAATCGTCTCGTCAACTAAGTTTCAAGTGAAAGTGCTCAATTTTTCTTTGTTTCTCCTTTTAAAGCAGAACCAACATGGAACAGTTTAAAGGAAAAGTTGCGGTCGTCACTGGAGCAAGTGCTGGAATTGGAGCTGCTACCGCCAAGGCATTAGTGGAAAATGGAATGATCGTAAGTACATTTTTTCAGATAGAAATTGTTTATTTATTTTATCGTATCTAAATAACCACTTGATTAGAGCTCAATGTTTTGACTAGGAGATTTCCGCTTGCAACCGTTATCATAAGGGAAAGCTCGAATTTTTCCGCTTATTCGACTAAATTATATTAAATTTTTGATTGTTTACAGTTGCATTTTTCTTCATTAACTTTAACGACAAATAGATACTAATAGGTTTAAAAAAAATAATAGTAGCAAGTATTTATTCTACAGGTTGTTGGTATTGCCAGAAGAAGTGAACGTGTAGAACAACTAGCCGAAGAACTCAAGAGCAAAAGCGGAAAATTATTTGCGGTAAAAGCAGACTTGACCAAAGAGGAAGACATCCTGCGTGCGTTCAAGTGGACCACCGATAACGTAGGACCCCTCACCGTGTTGATCAACAACGCCGGTGTCAACCCAGGCACCTCCTTAGTTGATGGTGACACCCAGAAATGGAAGACACTTTTGGACACGAATGTCTTGGGGGTGGCAATCGCGTCGAGGGAGGCCATCAAGATAATGAAGGCCAACAACATAGATGGACACATCGTGAACATTAACAGCGTGTCTGGACATCGCATAGTTTATTATCCCCAGTTGAATGTGTACTCGGCTTCAAAATACGCGTTGACTGCGATGACGGAGACCTTAAGACTGGAACTGATACGTTTGGGGAGTAAAATCAAGGTTACGGTGAGTCGAGAATTTAATTTAATTTTGAAGTGTTTGTATGAAAGGATCGCTCGTCCATCACTTTCAAAATTGGGCAAGTAAGGCGTACAGAAGGATCAAAGTCTTTTATTTTTACTGATTTTAAAGTTTCTTCTTTTTCCTCACTTCTCCTTCTTGCCTCGTTGGGCAAGAGATTTGGAACTTTAGAGCTCTCGCATCTTTTCCCGACGTTCCTGTCCATTTCCAACGGGTTCATTTCGCTTGTTGCTTTCCCTCTTGTTTTTCCAATTTCCTTAATTTCGTTCAATCATGTTTTCGTCGGTCTTTCTTCTTCTCCTTTGCTTTTTACTTTTTCTTCCACTTCTGGCGTCATGAATTATTCTGACTAGTCTATGTAGGTTCTTCTTATTCTCTTTATATAGCACTGCAGTTATTGTTTCTCTATTGTAAGCGCCCGAAAAAAATTTTTAATTTAAAAATTAATTCAAGCAAACTAATGCATGCATCTCCTTCAGCCGTATCTAAAAGAATTTCAACTTAATCTTAAAATAAACAAGTTCCCAGACGAGTTAGCCTAAACATTCCCTTAACGTTGAAATAAACAAATCCATCGCCGGTAGAATTTCACGCGTGGGAAAATAGTGACGCTGACCCTGGTAGAGATAAGGAACTAAATCAGGTGAAATTGTACCTTGACGTTAGGCAACTCAAAATACCACGGCGCTTAAAATTTGCTCATAAGACAAAAGTTGAAAAGACAATCCTACGAGAGCGCAGCACTTCTCAGGAGGAGATTTCTTATCTAACATAAACAAAACGGTCCAGTGGAGGTAGGGGGATCTTCAAAAAATTAAGGGAGAACGTTCATCAAGTCCTTCTTACGAGAGGTTAAGTTTTTCTCTTGAAACATTCGGTTAAGATCTTTGTTTCTTTTTTTTTTCGTTATCCATTTGTGGGGAATTGAAATAAAAATCCTAGAGGGAGTGTAAGTGGAGGTGTAGGAGAAAGCCCAGAGTCTCTCCCCGGAAGGAGAAGTCTTCAAAAATCCCTCTGAAGGAAGGGTCCTCTGCTGGTGTATATCCTAATTTCCTAACAAGGTAGGAACACGTCTGTATTGTAAATGTTTGTTAAAAAAAAAGAAAAAAGAACTGCTCTAATATATCCTAGTTTGAGCATGAATTCTCTTATTTGATTAAAGTAGATTACGACCATATTGCGCCTTGCATAGTTCCATCCCCAAGAACCTACCTTCGTAAGACGGATAATCCGTCTGGTAAATTAATGAAGCATTTAAGGGTCCGGAATTCCCTTAATTCCAGTGGTGGCAGCGTTAACAAAATTTGTTTTGATTTGATTCCTTGCGTTAACTAAATTTTTCACTTTTTTTCTTTTATTTTATTTTTTTGGTTGTTATTAATTTTGCTGCCAGGGTAAGAAGGGCCAATTTATCAAAAATAAAATAACGTGCCCGCTCACACTATTCCTTTATAATTTCCACAAGGCTCTGATGGTTTCGTTTCTTATTTCATCAAATCTTGTTTTGTTTTTTATTTTTCTTAAGAATTTAATTTCTAATTGAGGGTCCTTTATAGAGAGGGATGTAGTTCTATCACAAAGTTGTACATCAATATCTGAAACAATGGTTTTAACATTTGTTGCGATACGCTGCAACCCGACACGCTCCTCATGTGCGCTAATGCCATTTTGTAATGTGACGCATTCGACCTGCCTGTCCCGTGAACAATATGCGTTGACTTTAAAAGAACAGCGGCAAAAGTCGCTGGCACAAAACAGTTAGCTGCAATTTGGATGATTACGTTGATAGTTTCGTCGTCAATCACTGTAGTCCACAATTAAAAAAAAATATTAAATTTCCTTTTTCTAAATTGTGTGCAATTGACCTCTAAAGTCGTTCTAAATAAAAAGATTCGTCTAGGTAGATAACACCCCGTGTGCACTCAAAAAGTTAGGTTAGGTTATCTCAATGCGTTCTGCCGCCGTTGATCCAATTAAACCGCTTTATCACTACTCGGACCGAGGTCTGAATACATCCGTTTGAAACCATACAGCTATAAGAGCCAATGAGCGAGTTTTACTCAATACACGGACCGAGGTCAAAAAGAAACCAATGTTTTCGATTCGACATGCGGTTGATTGATTCGGTGAACAATAAAAGGCCGAGGATTGGTGTTAATTGTATATTTTATTATATACGCTATATATAATGTCGATGTTCATGCTCCTGGGGCGGTGGTGACGGTAATGACTGGGGTGGAGGCAACGACGGTCATGGGTGGCGGCGTCATTGTCGGTTCCAGTGATCTATGGAATAATGTCGAGCGTCATTGATCTCTCTGGTGATGTATGGCGAGGTAACCTTAACGAGTTGAGTTCTTGAACATCGGTAGGGGTGTCGCTTCGGACATCATAATTCGCTTGAGTGGAAATTTTTAAGACAAAGAAAACTTTCTTATTTCTATTTCTGTGTGACCTAGGATTTTTTTTGATATCATTGGATAGAGTTTGAAAAGAGGTATAATTTGATACTCCACATAATAGAGGAATTATGTTAATTTGGGCCGGAAGTGTGAAAGTGTTTCCGGTTGCGTAACAATTTTTCTAGCCGAGCGATTGGGATGAAATTTAGTAAGACTCTGTGGGATATATTATTAAAGATTTACACAAAGTTTGAAGGTGATTCTGCCGTTGGAACTCGAGTTATTCAGGTTTACGTAATCAAGGCGCTGATTGATTCACGTTCGGCCTATCGTGACGTGAGGTTGCCAGCAAAATTAACTATGCTTCGCGCCGTTTTATACGGAAAAATAATTGATTTCTTAGAAAATAGTGTCCGCGTAAAGGCATTGGCAACTATGTTTGAAGCCACACAGCTTTAAGAGCAAATGAACCAGTTTTTCACAATACACGGACCGAGGTCGAAAAGAAATCAATTCATAAGTAGAGCTACTCGAACCGAGCTCTGAACACATCAGTCGTTACCGCGGCGGACTAGGTACGATTTTTTTGTAAGGTTTTCGCTCTCGCGATGCGATTGGTCGGCGGTCTGCACGGCTTTAATTCACGATCAGCGGTAGAGCAAGAAATCAATTTATTACAAAGTTCGGTTCCAAAGTCCGGAATAACTTTTTATGGTTTAAAAAGAGAGCGATGAACAACGCGTACAAGTAAAATATTTATTTCAAATAAATTAATGATATAAATACGAGACAGCCAATCAGAATGCGTATCAGAGTCCGTTCGAAGCAGTATTTAAAAAGGGGCGTGACTTATATAGTTCGCGCGTATGCTTCGGCAAACGGGCCTTCTCCGCGCACTTTTCTCTTCTCACTTCGCGGCCACTTTCCCACTTCTTGTTCGGTACACCACTACCAACGCTGTTGCTGACGTCTTATTGAGTTTCCTTCTAGGCCTTCTGCAAACTTTCTTCCCTGCAAATCATCACGTTGGATTACGAGAAACGGAATTAACGTTTCTCATTGGCAAAAATTGGTAGTTAGTGCAATGCACGTTATCAAATGGAATTGTATTTAATTTTCGCACGGTAACACAGTCTGAAGCCATACAATTTAAGAGCCAATGGACGAGTTATTCTCAATACTTGGACCGAGGTCGAAAAGAAACCAAATCATAAGTACACCAATGAGAGCTACTCGAACCGAGGTCTGAACACATCAGTCTGAAGCCATGCAATTTTAATAGCCAATGGAACGAGTTTTTCTCAGTACACGGACCGAGGTCGAAAAGAAATCAATCCATCATTAGACCAATAAGAGTCTTACCAAAAAAATACTTCTCTGCCTCTGCAATCTTGGGTTAAAACACCTATTATATCATTTGTTTTACATTCAAACTAGAGCAAATTTATTTTTTTGAGAATGAATTTCTTTTCACTCTCTCTACTATGGCAAAGGCAGAGTATTGCTATATTTTAAGCAACAAAATAATTCTTATATTTAAAAGACTGAAAAATATTGGTTTTGTTTTTGCAGAGTTTAAGCCCCGGGTATGTAAGAACAGAGTTTATTGATGTTATGGACTCAGCTGATGAAGTAAAAGAATTAGTGAAAAATATGGAGGGTCTGGCAAGTGAAGACATCGCCAATGCTGCATTGTACATCCTGGGAACCCCCCCACACGTGCAGGTAATCTATAATTATTTGATTATTTTATGAGCTCATAAGGGTGCGTGTTTAAGGTGACGGAACTAACTATAACAGGTGTGGATCAACCGTATTAATTAATCACTAATAAGAAGAGGAGGGGGACAGTGATTCCTAAATATGATGGAGATTTTGTTTCCTATCGATAAACGACTAATTTCAGCAATTAACATTGTTTATAATATTACTATATACAGCATCCACTCTTAAAACAAATTTTTGTTCATACTAGTAAACTCTGCTCAAATTTTTTGCAGGTTTTCATTACATTAATTAATTATTTTAAAAACGTAGAAGTTTTGAGACTTATCATGACCAAACGATGCTCTGTATCCAAGGTACGTAATTTGCCACCCTCGTGTACACACCGGGTGTTTCTCCACAATGACCATACGAAGTCACCCCTACGATGTAAAATCCTTTCTTGTCTGTGACTTGGGCCGGTCCACCTGAATCTCCCTGAAAAATATCATGAAAACGATACTTGCGTTCGTTTTGAAAGACTTACCGAACACGTGTCTCCGCCATTTTCGTTGTAAGAAACTGCGCACATCTGTGAAGTGAGAATCTTTCCGGCAAGGGGACCTTGGCGGTTGTCATTGCAAGAGGTAAGATCGAAAGCCTTCAGTTTGGTTTGCAGCAAAATATGACTTGGATTTCCTAGAGATACACCAATTTTTTACATCAAGCTGTACCTGTATGGCAGGATAATTTCAAGCCTACCGCTAGGTGTGGTAAATCCCCAACCAGAAACGGTGATAAGTTTTATTGGATCTTCAGGGTTCAGGTAGAGACAAGCGGGTAATACGTACTGGCTTATGGTGACGGCCTTTTCCAGTCGAAGAAGAGCTATGTCGTTGTATTTGGTGTTTGGATTGAATTGTGGGAAAACGCTCACATTTACAACTTTAAGATCTTGAGCTGTTAGATTGTCCGAGTTTCCTTTTATGTCTAGTTTTCCTAGACGTACCGCAAATACATCTAATCTGAAACAATTTTTTTGATTTATTTGATTTTTCAAGGTCTTCCTGTGGTCAAACGATTTTCTTCTTGCTTAAAAAAAACAAAAAACAATAAAAATAATGAAATACAAAGCGAAGAAATGAAAGCTTGATTTTCAAAAGCTTCCAGTCGGAAACTGTCAATTTTCTTGCTTACAGAAAGAATCAAACAACAATGATATGCAAGAAACAAATGAAAGCTTGATTTAAAAAAAAACTTCGCGTCGGAAATCGTCTCATCATTCATTTGTTATTTTTTCTTGCTTATGAAAAGAAGCAAGAAAACAACTGAATGTAAAGAAACAAACAAAAGCTGGATTTATTTGATTTTTCAAATTGATGACGTTTTTGCTTACAGAAAGAAACAAAAAGTAATGAAATGTAAAGAAACAAATGAAAGTTTTATTAAAAAAAAAAAAAAATCGCGTCAGAAATTTCTGATTATTCATTTGTTATTTTGTTTTGCTTACGAAAAGAATAAGAAAATTATTAAATGTACATAAACAAATGAAAGCCAAATATACTTGTTTTTTTTTTCAAATCGTCGATCAAATCTATCGTCGATAGAAACAAAAAATAATTAAATCCAAAGAAACAAATGAAAGTTTGATTTTAAAAAAGCTTCGCGTCGGAAATCGTCGATTATTCTTTTGTCATTTTGTTTTGCTTTTGAAAACAAATAAGAAAATAATTAAATGCAAAGAAACAAATGAAAGCTTTTCTTTTCGTTGACAGAAAGAAACAAAAAAGTAACGAAACGTAAAGAAACAAATGAAAGTTCGATTAAAAAAATAATAATCGATTATTCATTCGTTATTTTGTTTTACTTACGAAAATACATAAGCAAGTAATTAAATGTGCAGAAACAAATGAAAGCCGGATTTATTTGTTTTTTTTTTTTCAAGTTTCAAGTCGTCGACTTTTTTGTTACAAATCCAAAAAAAAAACAATTTGTTATTTTGTTTTGTTTGCGAAAAATAATGAGAAAATAATTAAGTGAAAAGAAACAAATGTTTTTTTTTTTTTAATTTTTTTCTTTTCGTTAACGGGAAGAAACAAAAAGTAATGAAACGTAAAGAAACAAATGAAAGTTTGATTTAAAAAAAAATTCGTGTCCGTAATCGTCCATTTTTCATTTGTTTCAGCTTCTTTTTTAATTACAATATTTTGTTTTGCTTACGAAAAGAAACAAAAAATAATGAAATGCTTATTTGATTTTTTTTTCAAATCGTCGATCTTTTTTTGCTTATAGGAAAGAACAAAAAAAATGATGAAATGCAAAGAAACAAATGAAAGCTTAATTTTAGAAAGTTTCTTCGCGTCGAAAATCGTCGAGAAAAAAAATAATGAAAAGCAAGGAAACAAATGAAAGTTTGAGTTTCAAAAATTTCGTGATGGCTTCTTTTTTAATCACAGGAAAAAAAAAGAAATTCAATGCAGAGAAACAAATGAAGGCTGGATTTATTTGATTTCTTTCAAATCGTAGATTTTTTTTGCTTACAGGAAGAAACAAAAAATAATGAAAGCAAGAAACAAGTGAAAGTTTGATATTCAAAAATTTTTTCATTTGTTTTCGGTTTCTCTTTTAATTACAAGAACAAAGAAGAAGAAATGAAATACAGAGAGACAAATGAAAACTGAGTTTATTTGATTTTCCAAATCGTCGATTTTTTTTGTTCGCAGAAAGAAACAAAAAAAAATAACGAAAATGAAAGAAACAAATGAAAGTAGTTTGAGTTTCAAAAATTTCGTGCCGGAAATCGGGAAGAAGAAAAAAAAAAAGAAATTAAATGCAGAGAAGCAAATTAAATCGATTTATTTGATTTTTTTTTTGCTTACAGGAAAAATTAAAAAAATGAAATGCCAAGAAACAAACGAAAGCTGGATTTATTTGATTTTCCAATTTGTGGACTTTTTTGCTTACAAGAAGAAAATAATAATAATAACGAAAAGCAAAAAAAAACAAAGGAAAGTGTAGGTAATTTTCTAAAAATTTCGTGCTGGAAACCGTCGATTTTTCATTTGTTTTTAGCTTCTCTTTAATCACAAGAAAAAAAAGAAGTGAAACACAAAGACACAAATGAAGGCTGCATTTATTTGATTTTTCAAATCAAAAGCAAAAAAAAAAAAAATGAAAATCAAAGAAATAAAAGAAAGTTTGAGTTTTAAAAATCTCGTACCGAAAATAGGCGATTTTTCATTTGTTTTTAGCTTCTTTTTTAATTACGAGAAGAAAAAATGAAAAAATACAGAGAAACAAATGAAATCTAGATTTATTTATTATTTTTTTTGCTTAGAAGAAAAAACACAAAAATAATGAAATGCAAAGAAACAAATGAAAGCTGGATTTTCTAGTTAGTTGACTTTTTTTTGCTTACAGGAAGAAACAAAAGAAAATAATGAAAAGCAAAAAAAACGAAAGTGTGATTTTTAAAAATTTCGGAAATCGTCGATTTTTCATTTGTTTCAGCTTCTTTTTGATGACAAGGAAAAAGAAGAAAAGAGATTAAATACTGAGAAACAAATGAAAGCTGGATTTTTTTTCATTTATTTTCAGGTTCTTTTTTCTTACAGATTTTTTTGTTTTTTGTTTCTCGATCGTCTTTCATTCTCTTTATTAATTACAAGAAGAAAGAAAAAGAAATGAAAGACGAATAAATAGATAAAAGCAGGACTTATTTGACATTTCAAATTTTTAGAAACTTCGTCTTCGTCTTTTGTTTTTTTTTTATTAATTACAAGAAGAAAGAAAAATAATTGAAATCCAGAGAAACAAATGAAAGCTGGATTTATTTGATTTTTCAAATCGTCGATTCTTGTTTGCTTACAGGAAGAAACAAAAGAAAATTATGAAAAATAAAAAAAAATAATAATGCCGGAAATAAAAAATAAACTATGTAAGCAAAGAAACAAGAGTGAGTTTCATTTTCAAAAACTTCGCGCCGAAAATATTTGATTTTGTTTGTTTTATTTGATTTGTCAAATCAAAAGCAAAAATAAAAAATAATAAAAATGAAAGAAATAAAAGAAAGTTGAAGTTTCAAAAATTTCGTGCCGAAAATCGGCGATTTTTCGTTTGTTTTCACTTTCTTTCTTAATTATGAGAAAAAAAAAATTCAGAGAAACAAATGAAATCTGAATTTATTTATTTATTTATTCTTTTTTGCTTAGAGGAAGAAACAAAGAAGTAATGAAATGCAAAGAAACAAATGAAAGCTGTATTTATTTGATTTTCCAATTTGTTGACTTTTTTTGCTTACAGGAAGAAAAAAAGGAAAATAATAAAAATTAAAAAAAAAAAAAACAAATGAAAGTGCTAAATTTCGTATCGGAAATCGTCGATATTCTTTTCAATTCGTTGACTATTTTGGCTTACGAAAAAGAACAAAAAAAAAGATGAAATGCAAAGAAACATATGAAAGCTTGATTTTGGAAAGCTTCGCGTCAAAAACTGTCGATTATTTATTTGTTATTTTGTTTCGCTTGCGAAAAGAAACAAAAAAATCAAGAAAATCAAGAAAATAATGAAATGCAAAGAAACAAAGGAAAGCTGGATTTATTTGATTTTCCAATTTGTTGACCTTTTTTCGTACAGGAAGAAATAAAGGAAAATAATGAAAAACAAAAGAAAAAACGAACGAAAGTGTGATTTTTAAAAAATTCGTGTCGGAAATCTTCGATTTTTCATTTGTTTCAGCTTCTTTTTTAATTACAAGAAGAGAAAAGAAAAGAAATGAGATGCAGAGAAACAAATGAAAACTGAATTTATTTGATTCTTTTGCTTAGAGGAAGCTTAGAGGAAGAAACAAAAAAATAATAAAATGCAAAGAAACAAATGAAAGTTGGATTTATTCGTTGATTTTTTTTGCTTACAGGAAGAAACAAAAAAAAAATAATGAAAAACAAAAGAAAACAAACAAAAGAAAATCGATTAAATACAAGGAAACAAATGATTTTCATGAAATTCGCGTCGGAAATCCTCGACTTTTCATTTATTTTTAGGTTCTTTCTTCTTACCGACTTTTTTGTTTTTCGATCGTCTCTTATTTTCTTTTTTATTTACAAGAAGAAAGAACAAGACATGAAAGACGGAGAAACAAATGAAAGCTGAATTTAGTTAATTTTTCAAATCGTCGATTTTCTTGCTTACAGGAAGAAACAAAAAAAAAATATGTAAAGCAAAGAAACAAGCGACCGTTTGATTTTTAAAAACTTCGCGCCGAAAATAGTCGATTTTTCTTTTGTTTCCAGTTACTTTTTTAATTACAACGAGAAAGAAAAATAATGAAATCCAGAGAAACAAATGAAAGCTGAATTCGTTAGAGTTTTCAAATCGTCGATTATTTTTTTGTTACCGACTTTTTTTTGGCTTTTTTCGGTCGCTGTCGGCCGAACGATAATCGACGATCGTCTTTTGTTTTCTGCCCGTTCGATCATGCGCGCGTTTAGTCGGTGTCCGTTTCGGTTCTCGTTTGTCGTTTCTTCTTATTTAATTACTTTTTGGTATTGCGTTGGCGTCTCCAGTTGCGCGAAATTTTTTTTTTGTTCATTTTGAAATTAGTAAAAGATTGCTTTCATTTCTTAATCCAAAGAATGGACGGTTTTGTTTGGAAAAAAAAACAAGGTTTTCTCGTTTGCTCTAAGTCCTTGTTTTAGAGTGAAAACTGAAATTTGAAAGAACCGCCGACGTTCGCGCCTGCGGTTTGATCGCAGACGTCTGGAGATTTTAGTCGCTTGCAGTAAGTGGCTCCATCTGCTGTCCACTATTTTATCAGAGTGATTTTCATTGCTTCAGAAATGAATACTTTTAATAAACCAAGAGAAAATGAAAGTAAAGAATAATTCCTCAGAAAATGATGACGGAAGAAGTAGTAGCATAGCCCGTTCACAGATTCTGAACTGGTGCATTAAGCGCCATCTATTGGCTCTTGTTTTAGGAAATGCCATCATTTTTAATTAAACAAAAAAAGGTTTCCCAGAAAGTGATGGCAAAAGATAAAGCTTTGCCACCTCATAGATTCTAAATATAGATATTTATAATCAAAAAGTTAGACGCGCCATCTATTGGCCAATGAAACAACTATAATCATTGGGTTTTGATTTAGATGCAGAAAAATTTGGATATGTTGGCGGAACTACTCCTAACTAACACGGGGGTTGTTTCTGTACTTACTCTACTCGAACATTGTCTATTTGAAAAGGTGCACTAAGACAATGTGCGGCGGTCAATACGTAATCGTAGCTTATCAAACTTCCTCCACAACTTCCCCAATATATTTTATCTCCTTTGCTTGAATAACCAAGTGCAGCCTAAAATACATAATTTATTTTGGAATCAAAATGCACCAGCAGGATATGAGTGTGAATGAGTACCATGTGTGGAAATTCACCGGCGTTGGCTGGTACGCCCCTCAAAATTTGGCCTTCCACACTGACGACCCTGGATTTGGTAAAGTTATCGCAAGCTACAACAGAACAAGAAATCCACACCTGTGAGCAAAAATGAAGACAAGCCCCTACCAGTTTGAGCATTGATGATGATATGTCTTAGTTCAGCAGTGGGCGGCTTTTTCTCTTCTTTCGGGCAGCAAACAACTTCTTCATTTCCATACCAACCACATAGAACGTAACCATGATGCATTCGTTTGTTGTCAACGATGTCCACTGCACTCGCACATTGGCTTACCCTTATGCAGTCTTCGGTGTCTTTACACGTTACTTCATCATATAATTTATAATCTTTACCTAAGATTTTAAATTTATCATTAAAAGAATTTTTGGCGTTAGCTATTTTGAGGTCGAGGTTGAAGTTATCAGAGTGCAGCGAGACCTCGACTAGCGCAAGGCAGAAAAATTTATGAAACAATGATGACCACTTACTACTGATGGACGCTGTAAGTGCGTTTCCACACAGAGTCAACAACAACAACGACAACAACACACTTTGCAATAGCATAATTTAATTAACACTGCAGAATAACGAAACGACGGACTGTTTACACGTCTGATAACTTATTCGAACTCTAAATGATACATATCAATCCGGATTTGCGTTTGGCTTTGAAAATAAATTGTTTAAACTACTTGCTTCAGATAATTATGAAACATAATTCTCCGAATTGTTGTTTGTTCCAAACTGGGTTTTCTTATTCATTGAATAATTCATAATGAATAATGAATGGAATTTAATTTGTTAATAGATATGTGTTAATAATTCATCTTTTACAATAGTAGAATCTGTTCCTCATTGAAGGCAACAACAAAAACAAATTATAATATTTAATAATCGAGACAGATTACAAATGTGTTTACCGAAGGAAGATTTGAATTGTTTTCGTGTTGTAGTGATTTATTTGTAGTTACTTCACAAAGGTGTTGTTATCTTTTGTACGAAATTATTTTACTTCATGTGATTTGCATGTATTTGTCAATAGTTTCGGAGTTGGTATTTCAGCTGGTTAAAGGTCAAGTTCACGTTCATTTTTTTTATGAATATGTGTTGATTATAATTTTTGATTAATTATTTCTCGAAAAGTCTTTTATTCAAATTATTTATGGAAAACAAAAGTACCTGGAATTTTTTAAACATTTTTCCCAAACTCTCGAATTTCGCTTCTTATCTTGGTTTTTTGTTTTAGCGGATTAAATATCAGACACCCTTTATACAGTGTGTCCGAGACTGAGTAGGCTATCAAGGGAAATAATTTTCTTATTAGTGAAGATAGAGATTTGGTTAAATGGGCAATAATTTGCAGTTTTATGTGCTGATTCAGATTCCGTTGAGAAAATTTGAAAATTCCGAATAGTTCGGATATTATCGCAGAAAAACTGAAAATCGCTATTTTCTTTATTGTCCAATAACTTCGCAAATATAAAAAATATGGAAAAATGTTTCATATAAAAGTTACTATGTTTGATAAAATACAGCTGAAAATTAAGTCAAAATGAAATTCAAGATGGCAGCTGTCAAGCTATTGAATCGTACAAAAATCGAATATGGCGTCCATTTAAAATAGGAAAGTTGCCATCAGAAATAACAAATTAATAATCGACTCGACAATTTTCGACGCAAAGAAGCTTTCTAAAATCCCGCTTTCACTTGTTTCTTTGCATTTTATTTTTTGTTTCTTCTTCTAAGCAAGAAAAAAATAAATAAATCCAGATTTCATTTGTTTCTCTGTATTTCTGGCTTTCGTTTGTTTCTTTGTATTTCATTATTTTCTTGTTTCTTTTCGCAAGTGAAACAAAATAACAAACGAAAAAATCGACAGTTTTCGACGCGAAGCTTTCTAAAATCAAGCTTTCATTTGTTTCATTGCATTTCATCATTTTTCTGTTCTTTCCTGTAAGCCAAAATGGTCGACGATTTGAAAAGAATCAAATAAATCCTGAACCAAATGAAAAATCGATGATTTCCGATACGAAATTTAAAAAAAAACACACTTTCGTTTGTTTTTTTTTATTATTTTTCATTATTTTCCTTTGTTTCTTCTTCTAAGCAAAAAAGTCAACAAATTGGAAAATCAAATAAATCCAGCTTTATTTGTTTCTTTGTATTTCATTATTTTTTTGTTTCTTCTTCTAAGCAAAAAAGAAAAATAAGTAAGTCTAGATTTCATTTGTTTCTCTGTACTTCATTTTTTCTTCTTCTCGTAATTAAGAAAGAAGCTGAAAACAAACGAAAAATCGCTGATTCTCGGCACGAAATTTTTTAAATTCAAACTTATTACTTTTATTCTTTGATTTTCATAATTTTTGCTTTTGATTTGAAAAATCAAATAAAGCAAAAGATAAATCGAATACTTTCGGCACGAAGTTTTTTTTTGATTTCCGGTGAAAGTGAAAGTGACAATTTCTCGCACGAAATTTTTGAAAACCAAACTTTCAATCGTTTCTTTGCTTTTCATTATTTTTTTGTTCCTTTCTGTAAGCAAAAAAAATATATATCGACGATTTGAAATGAAAAGTCAAATAAGTCCTGCTTTCATTTGTTTCTCCGTCTTTCATTTCATTTTCTTTCTTCCTGTAATTAAAAGAGAAAATAAAAGACGTTCGAAAAACAAAAAGGCAAAAAAAATCTGTCGATGATTTTCGACGCGAAGTTCCTGAAAATCCAGCTTTCATTTGTTTTTCAGTATTTAATCTCTTTTCTTATTTCTCCTTGTCATTAAAAAAGAAGCTGAAACAAATGAAAAATCGACGATTTTCGGCACGAAATTTTTAAAAATCACACTTTCGTTTGTTTTTTTTTGCTTTTGATTACTTTCTTTTGTTTCTTCCTGTAAGCAAAAAAATGCCAACAAATTGGAAAACCGAATAAAACCAGCTTTCATTTGTTTATCTGTATTTCATTTTTTTCTTCTCGTAATTAAGAAAGAAACTGAAAAGAAATGAAAAATCGCTGATTTTCGAAATTTTTGTTCGTTTGTTTGTTTTTTTTTTTGCTTTTCATAATTTTTTTTGTTGCTTCCTGTATGCAAAAAAAGTCAAAAAATCGGAAAATCAAATAAATCTAGCTTTCTTTCGTTTCTCTGTATTTTTTCATTTTTTCTTCTCGTAATTAAAAAAGAAACTGAAAACAAATGAAAAATCGACAATTTTCAGCACGAAATTTTTAGAAAATTACACTTTCATTTGTTTTTTTTTTTTGCTTTTCGTTATTATTTTTTTCTTCTTTTTATCAAACGTAGTATAACTTTTATATCAAACTTTTTTTTGTATATTTTTTATATTTGCGAAGTTATTGGACATTAAAGAAAATAGCGATTTTCAGTTTTTCTGCGATAATATCTGAACTATTCGGAATTTTCAAATTTTCTCAACGGAATCTGAATCAGCACATAAAACTGCAAATTATTGCCCATTTAACCAAATCTCTATCTTCACTAATAAGAAAGTTACCCATGGTAGCCTACTCAATCTGGGACAAACTGTATAGCGCTGTGTTAAAAAAAATAAATAAAACAAAAGGCGATCGTTTTTCAAAAAGAAATTAATCGTAAAAGATTTTAAACTTCAAAAAATTAATAGAATTCCAAAAAGGGTAGGGAAATAATGATTAGGCAAAAAAAAAATTAAAATAAAATAGAATCACGTACACTTAAAAAAAAAACAAAAGGCGATCATTTTTTAAAAACAAAAAAAAAACAAAAGACGATAGGGAGACGTATGAAGAACATGATTAAACAAAAAAGAAAAATGAAAATAAATGAATAATACATAACAGAAAATTATGAAAACAAGAAAAGACGATCGATTTTGACAAAAATGGTGATAATGTTATATTCCGTGATGCAGATTCTATTTTTAGTTCTATCGCGCCATCTATGGAGCCAGCCACTCTAGGACGTACTTTCCAAACTAGCCGTAGATGGCGGTAGAATTTGCTGGAACGTTCGCAACCCTCTTCTACGCTATTCTTGAAAGAGTGAATTTAATTGTATAATAGAATTTGGGTACTTCGACAAAATCAATAAAATTCTAAAGAGGTGGGGAAACAATAATTAAGCAAAAAGAAAATAATAATAATATTCCCACACGCACAAAAAAAAAAAAAAACAATCAAAAATAGAATTTCGACACTAACAAAATTAGACAGGCAGGGAAACTATGATTAAACAAAAAAGAAAGAAAAATAAATCCACATGCAATAAAAAAAAAAAAACAAAACAAAAGACGATCGCTCTTCAAGAAAAAAGAGTAATAATACGTATAGAATTTGTAAATTGAAGAAAATCCTAACGGATAGGGAAAATATAATCAAGCAAGAATAAAAATAAATAACGATAATAGAAATTATGAAAACAAAAGAAAAATACAAATAAAACATTAGTGATTCACATTTACAATAAAAAAAAAACAATACGAATAAAATATTAGTGATTTGCATGCAATAAAAGAAAAACAAAAGACGATCGATTTTGACAAAAATGGTAATAACGTTACATACGTTCCGTGATGCAGATTCTATTTTTAGTTCGATCGCGCCATCTATGGAGCCTGCCATTCTAGTATCTACTTTCCAAACTAGCCGTAGATGGCGGTAGAATTTGCTGGAACGTTCGCAACCTCTTCTACGCTACTCTCGAAAGAGTGTAATAGAATTTGGGTACTTCAACAAAATCAATAAAATTCTAAAGACGTGGGGAAACAATAATTAAGCAAAAAGAAAATAATAATAATCCCACACGTACTAAAAAAAAATAGAATTTAGGCAACAAAATTAAACAGGCAGGAAAAATGCGATTAAACAAAAAGAAGAAAAATATATCTACATGCAATAAAAAAAAAAAACAAAACAAAAGACAATCGCTTTTCAAGAAAAAACAATAATGCCTAATGCACACAGAATTTGGAAATTTCAGTTAAATTGAAGAAAATCCTAACGAGTAGCGAAATGTGATTAAGCAAAGATTAAAATAAATAATGATAGTAGAAATTATGAAAACAAGAAAAGAAAAATACAAATAAAATACTTGCTATCCACATATTACAATAAAAAAAAAAACAAAAGACGATCGTTTTTGACAAAAATGGTATACAATGGTGCACAAGGCAGATCATTGAATTATTTTTTTAATTTTCTCTAATCTTTTGGTATTCTTTCTTCAGACCATTTTCTGTTTTGTTATCATTTCTATGCTCTTTTCTCCCATGTTTCTAATCGTTTATGTAATCGTCTAATTATATTTTTCGAAATCCATTTATTTCGTGGTTGTCTATTTCTACCTCTTTTCATGTTACTTAGAGGAAATGCTAAGTTAATTACGTTACTAAATTCAGTACTGAAGGAAGAAAATTTTTCATCAGTTTTGTTATTCTGCTGGATTTCGTCCCAATCTCTATGTTTGAGTTTTCTCCTAAGTAATAAAAAATTGTGAAAAAATAATTGAATACCGACTTGCTCTATATGTATCATGAAGGCACTGCGAATACTGATATAAATAATAATTATAGCATAACTTAAATACGTGAGCAAGTTGCGCCTAATAATTAGGCAGCTGTCCGTAATATTCGTGTGGCTGGTTATACAATGAATTGTCGTGTGATGGCGCGATTGTATTTCTCGTTTGCATACAATACGCCGCCCATGTATGTATAAAGTTGATGAGTTTCGAGTTTTACTGAAGAGGAAGCAACACCAAAGCTCTTTAAACATGCACTTGACTAAAAAGGCACGATGTTTCGTCTAAACGATTTCCTTCGCATTCACCTATCGCATGAGAATGTTCACTTTAAAACCAAACTTTGAAATTATTTGCTAATTCAATTAGTAATAATTTAATTAGTCCGTTTGGACTAAAATTGATTTTATTGCGCACTTTATTATTCCATACAAACAAATTTTATCGATCGTTTGAGTGCTTCTGTGTCGCCGTTATTTTTACGCTAATCATCGCCGTCTGCTTCCCTTTCATTCGGACAAAATATCAGCAGCATTACCTACCAAAATTAATAACACACATACACAAAACAGTGACCATGCAAGTTTTTTCAAGTGTGGCCGATCGATAAAAAAACGACCTTGAGTGTAATATGCGGTAATGTTGTGTAATCACTATAAATTACACAATTGATTTGGGCCCGCCGAGCTCAGATAATAAATATAAGCCGCACGACTCGCACGCTCGTTCCATCTTAAATTTTTTCGTGGGCCGTTACACCATGGAACAGTTCAAAGGAAAAGTTGCGGTGGTCACTGGTGCTAGTGCTGGAATTGGGGCAGCGACTGCCAAAGCATTAGTGGAAAATGGATTGATCGTAAGTTCCTTTTTTTTAAAATTATTCTTTGATACGAAAATTTATTTGGGCTACAACCTTCTTCTCTCACGTTCATACATCCCTGTAGGTATCTTGATGGTCTTCCAAGTGGTTCCTTCACCAGAATTGTCATCTAAAGCGTCAAGAGTCCTCTATCTATCTATCTAAGATTTCTAAATGGCCACTTGACGTTTTGGCTACGTGATTTCCCCTCGCCCGCTTATCACCTGGGAACGTTAAACCTATAATCCCATAATTTTCGACTGTTCACAGGTTGTCGGTATTGCCAGGAGAGTCGAACGTGTAGTGCAACTGGCTGAAGAACTCAAAGGTAAAAGCGGAAAATTACACGCGTTTAAAGCCGATTTGACCAACGAAGAGGACATCCTGCGCGCGTTCAAATGGACCACCGATAACGTGGGGCCCCTCACTGTTTTAATCAACAACGCCGGTGTCAATTTGGGTACCTCCTTAGTTGACGGCGACACCCAGAAATGGAAGACTGTTTTGGACACGAATGTCTTGGGGGTGGCAATCGCGTCGAGGGAGGCCATCAAGATCATGAGGGCAAACAACATAGACGGACACATCGTGAACGTTAACAGCATGGCTGGACATCGCATAGTTTATTATCCTCAATTGAACGTCTACGCAGCTTCAAAGTATGCGTTGACCGCCATGACTGAGACTCTGAGGCTGGAACTGATACGTCTGGGAAGTAAAATCAAAGTTACGGTGAGAATTAGTTTTTGATGACCAGACAAGATTAACATTGTTTTGTACGCGTAGAGTTTAAGTCCTGGATATGTGAGAACCGAGTTCATAAGCCACGTGGATCTTACTGGCGAAATGAAGGAGAGACTGAAAGACATGGAAGGCCTAGTTGGTGAAGATGTCGCCAATGCTGCCTTGTATATCTTGGGAACTCCTCCGCACGTACAGGTAATTTCAAAATCAAAAATCACTTGACTGCTTTATAAACTAATAAAATCTGTGTGTTTAAGGTGACGGAATTAACAATAAAAGGCGTAGATCAGCCCTTTTAATTAATTAAGGAATAAATAAAACCACACCATTGTGAAATGTTTTAATCTAAATTCTCTGGGGGACGAACAATATGTCTTGAAGAAAACAAGATCGAAACTCTGTGGCGAAGATTTGTGTTCGGATTTTTGAAAAGTGTATTTTTGTTTATGAATATTAAGACTGCCAGCTGTGAAATAGATTATGGTTTGTTCAAAAGGCTTTTTTTCTTTGATTGAAATTGTTTACGAACAACGATATGTACTGTCGAGCTGTCGATTAAAAAAAAATATAAAATATACAGTGTGTAATCGAATAAGTTTCACTTATTGTAATCACTTTTGGTACATAAGAATAGACCCGAAGTTATGACATACATGTGGGAGTAAAGATCGATAATAACACCGGAAAAATCTACGTTTAGTTTTTACGAAGAGCGATTTTGAGAGCCTTTTCTACCACGACATCGTTGTTCGCCGTTCAGAAACCCTGTTAGGAGCTGCCGATCTGTTCAGAGTTCGCTTCCTGAGCCGCGTAGTAGGATTAGTGGAGATCGTGTTGGTATCGTAGAAACTCTCTTGTAACTTTTACGTAGACTTACGTATACGTTAATTTTGGGGCACTTACCTGTACCTCCGAGTACGATTTTGTCTGAAGCGTCCTTTTTAGATTTAGTTCTTAAAAAATAATTCTACAACCTCCTCTAACATTATTCCACTACTTTCAAGGTCAACTGATTCTGGAATCTCCTACTTGTCAAGGTCATGGTTTCAAGTTGAAACCTCCTCCGAGGAGGAAAGGTCATTTCAAGGTGAAACTCCTCTGAGGAGGAAAGGTCATTTCAAGGTGAAACCTCCTCCGAGGAGGAAAGGTCATTTCAAGGTGAAACCTCCTCCGAGGAAAGGTCATGGCGAAGGTCACATCTGGGATAGACCGATTCTGGAACCTCCTCCGACCTTGACCTTGAAATTTCGGACAAGGTCGGAGGAGGTTCCAGAATCGGCCTATCCCTACTACTCAGGTATGTAATGTGACTTATAATATAGTCCGAATAAAAGTGTAAGCACCTGATCAGTACGGGAAAAAAGGTGATTTATATTTTGTTAAAACGGTTCTTAACCAGAACACGAGATTTCTCAAATAGAAATCTTTTAAGGGAAAAATTAAAACAGATTGGAAGTCTCAAATTCTAACTTCTAGGCTTTACCACCCTTTTAACCAAAACTTTTCCAAACCAAATCGAGACGCAAGAAGCGTTTCCAGTTTTAGCCAATTTTTAGCCAGCAATCGTTCTTCCCGCTCTCTTCGGACTTGGTTTGAATTTTGGCCCTTTTTACCCTCAAACTTACTTATTTTTGGTTTGTTGGATCTCTCCCCTCCAACTTCTTGTTCGGATTATTATTAAAAATTCTCCAAAAAACTACTTTGAGATTTTAAATAAAATTCGAAAGTTTTAACAAATAAAATACATATTAAAATAAAATTTTACGAGAATAAAGAATTTACAACAAATCGTAACGAAATTTTCCGTTAAAATATATGAAACTACAACAACAACAACAACAACAACAAAATTACAGAATGAATAATGAGTTAATTTTAGGTAATACAAAATATCTTAAAAGATTTATGGCAACAACAAAAAAATTTCGACAAGGAAAAAGGTATAATTCACATTGAAAAATGTTTTTAGTTAATTTACTTTCCTGACGACAATTGCATTGAGCTTATCAGCGACGAATGAAAAGATTTTTCTCGTATCCGAAATTTTTGGGGATACACTCTAAAGTAAGATTTGCGAGACTTGTTTGGATTACGACGAATTTAATTTAAGTAAAACACTAAAACTGCGCGGGAAAATCTTCTGCTTTTCCTGACCGAAACAGATGACAAACTTTTGAAAAATCTATAACAAAAAATCAAAACCCTAACTTAGAAAAAATAATTTAAATTAAAATTTCGACGAGAGATTTAATGTGAACCAAACATAAGGAAACCGGGAACCGCCTTATCTCCCTCGCTTAAGCTACTTAAAGGCTCGTCACCTCCTGGAAAAGTGAGGAGGGAAATTCTGCGAGATCAGCAAGAATTTGAATTTAGACGGCCGAACAGTAACTTCCAAGCGAAACTTTTCTCGTTACGAGAGGGCGTAAACCGCGTTTTACCAATGTCGGTCATTCAAGGGTGGAGACGCACAGTGGCGTGATTTTCTATTGCTGAGTCAATGAGTAAAATTTATCTCGTAACCTGATATTAGTATTGATTTGAAAACGCACCTGAAGCTCAAAAGCGATACGAACGTCTGGCTTCTTTCTAAGAACGAGCAGAGCTGATAATCAAATGATTAAAATAAAATAAAAATAAATTAATTCAATAAATTCTCTAAAGCATTTTCCGGGTCCTTACAAAAGAGTAGTAGACGGCGACGATTGACATAAAAATAACGGCGACACAGAAGCACTCAAACGATCAATAAAATTTGTTTGTATGGAATAATAAAGTACGCAATAAAATTAATTTTAGTCTAAACGAACTAATTAAATTAGCATTATTTCTTCGAAATAATTTCAAACTTTGGTTTTAAAGTGAACATCTTAAGCGATAATTGGGTGCGAAGAAAATCATTTAGACAAAACATCGAGCCTTTTTGGTCAAGTGTCGATTTAAAGAGCTTTGGGGTTTCTTTCTCTTCAGTGAAACTCGAAACTCATCAACTATATATATATACATGAACAAGGTATTGTATGCAAACGAGAAAACAATCGCGACATCACACGTTAATTCGTTGAACAACAGTCGTGACCAGCCACACGAATGTTACGGGAAGCTGCCTAACTATTAGGCGCAGCTTGCTTACGAATTTAAGTTCTTTTATAATTATTACTTATATCAGTATTCGTAATGCCTTCATGATACATATTGAGCAAGTCGGTATTAAATTGCGATGTGCGTTGATAGTTATCTTCGAATCTTCTCCTGAAGGTCTTTAACAGTTGCACGAACTTCTTTTTTTTATTGCCCCATCGATATGCATGCCATAATTTAGCAAAGTTATCATCTGTCTAGCAAAATTCAGATGAAATTGCTTCAGTTATACCATTGCTTATACAGAGTGATTTTTTAAAATTTTTTATCCACTTTTGCCGAGATCTAGACGCCGTTTGTCGCTAATACCATCGATTTCGAGAGCTTCTTCTACCACGACATCGCTCTTCGTCGTTCAGAAACCCTGTTAAGAGCTGCCGACCTGTTCAAAGTCAACTTAATCGATTACACCATGTACGTCATGGCAATTAAGAATTTGGCAGCTAAAAATTTTAATACGTTTCGACTACACCCTATAGTTTTACTGATGCGTAGGAATCACCCTGTATATAACTTAACGTAATAATTCGCATTTCCTAATCTCTAACTAACAATAAGATAGTTAATTTAATAGAATTTTAATTAAATATTTATGTGCATGATCAGAAACTTCTCTAAACACGTGAGTCATCTCTTTTGCGGTTTATTTGGTTTAGTTGACTTTCTAGAAACAATTAAATTAAATATTTTTTTGTTATTTTGCGCAATACGAGGCGGCCTCAACCTTTGCGAGGATTGCACCTGCCTTCAGCCGGCCTTGATCGTAGTAAGTACTACAGGAAAAAAAAAAACTGACCAACCACAAAACGCAGAATTTCGAGATTCTTCTTCTGGTTTGCGCTCGCTTACACTTGGTGGGTGAATCACGCAAGTTATCTTTCATGGTCACTAATAAAAATAGTTTGGACATTAAAGTTCTCATCATCATCAACCGCATTTTGCCGACTCATCAGTGCTACCGATTTTTGGTTGTTTCTACCAATTTTGACCTGAACTTGATTAAGCCTAAATGTATAGAAATATTGATATTTAAAAATTCGAAAACCTCGAAACAGACGCCAACATGCATCGATGCATACTCAAAATGTATAGGAGAGCCAATATTTGCAAACCTGTCTAAAAAACGAACCAACCAGTCTACATACAGGGTGACTGACAATAGTTTCGTCCAATAGAGTGAGTGTCAGAGATCACGGGAAAGATGTTTTGAAAAACTATGTACATATATATAACGATATTAACAGGCACCTTAGGCCTACAGCTTCATCACTTCTTCCCATCGCTTTTTATCCTTAGTTTTTTCTTCCCAATTTCGTATACCTTTCTCTTGCAAGTCCGGCAGTGCCATATCGTTTTCCTTCTCTTTCCGTTCATGCTATTTTCTTAACTTTTCTGTCTTCTTTCATCCTCTGTACACTTAAATCCCAACCACTGCAATCACTTCATTTTGGTCGCTTCTGTAATCCATGCCTTGAGGGACAGTTCATGAACCTCCTTGTTGGATCTTCTTTCACGTTTACTTTCGATCTTTTTCTCTCCTAGTGTTCTTCTTCTTTTCTTGGGATATTTTCTTTATTATCCATGTTTCGCATGCTTATAAATCGGTTGGCCTGTTTTGTATAGTCTCAATTTCAAACTTCTTGACATAAGCTTTGATCTCAACAAATTATTCACTGATCCTGCGCATCTGTTTCCCTTTTTCCAATTTTCTTTTCTTCCCCTAAGTACAGGAACTCATTCACCTTTTTAAATTCCATTTTCCTCCCACTTATTTCCAGCTCTAAGGGCGGTATTCATCGTCGTGACTTAAACAAGAGCTTAAGACTGTCTTCCATAAGTTCAGCTTATACGTTCAAGATTGTCTTAAGTTGCTACGTATTCATAGATGTTAACTGTCAATATTTTCAATATCAATGTCATCAATATCTCTCATATCCTGTAGTGTAGATTGAATGAACAATTCATCCTTACTCTTTTAAGAACAGTGTGGAACACTCTGGAGACAATTCTGAAACGTCTTTAAATAAGGTCGTCTTACGTAAGTTAAGACTTCAAGCAAGTGCTTAAGATTTTCTTAAAACCTGTCTAAGATATTGCTGACGACTTTCTTAAGTATAAGAACTGATTATGAATATCGGCTTAAATTGTTTATTGTTACCGGTGATTCAGTTTTCATACTCTTGCTTTGATTTACTTGGATTCCCATTCCTTCTTTGCCTCTATCACTCTTCCTGTCACTCCTCGTGGTTCTTTTTCACTTCGTCCTATGAAAGTTACGTAGTCCGCATAGGCAATGACTTGAAGATTTTTATACGCTAAGTTTTCTTCTCTATTTGTTTTGCTGTCCCTTATCTCATAACTTTCTCTAATGCTAAGTTAAATAAAAGAATTGTCTTGTCTAAGCCCTACTCTGATCACGAAGTCTTGTTTCTTGTTCTTTCCAATGTCTTCTTCACCAATCTAATTAATTTGGTAGGAAATATTAATATCCTTCGTTACATAGAGTAACTTTTGGCGTTAGATAGAATCGTACACTTTTTAAAATCCTCAAATACTACGACTGCTGCGATCTTATACTCGTAGCACGTCACGAGTATTTCCTTTCTTATAAAAATCCGGTCTGTAGATTATAATTAATTAATAATATAATGTAGTTTAATAAGTTAACGTCCAGTGTCCTAACAATAATAAAACTATAGAACACTTTCATGACTGTATTTATTTCGTATAGCTGCTTCTCTGTCTTAAGCAAAGATATATCGTCGTTTTGGATTAATTATTTTTCGAAAAATGAAGCACATAGACTTTGCTTTGACATTTTTCCTATATTATGGGATTTCGCTTCTCTTCGTTTTTTATTTTTTTGAGGAAACAATTGTCAGTCACCCTGTATATACTAATTTCTCAGTAGCAGTTTGAAAAAAGTTAATTCCCCTGAAATAAAGTTTACAGGCAAGGTGGTTTTCAATAATTATTTATGTTATGCTTCAATCCCGAAGCAATTCATTTTTAGTTATACATATTTAAATAATTATAGACAATTTGACGCCCCTATGATCAGGCGTCCTTGTGCGTTGCACAATCTGCACAACGGGCAGCGGCGGGCCTGCCTCTTCTATTTCAGAACTTGGGATTTTTTTTAATTAAGTTATGTTTTGTTAAATCTTTTTACGCCAATGTAAGATAATTAACATGATTAAAAAGAGATAAAAATCCTATTTAATCATAATTCTGGATAAATGCTTTAAAAAAAGCGTAATTGTCACTGCGCTTTTGTTTTGGTAGTTAAGTGAAAACTGTGCGGACGAAAAGTCGTTTAAAAAAAATTATATATAAAGCATTAGAAAGAATGTTCCATACTTTTGCCCAACCCTGTATATTATATACATAAAAATATTATATATATATTATGTTTAAAAAAAGATTGTTATTACAGCTATTGTTATTTTTATTTGTACTTTCTTATTATAAATGTCAACTTCGTTAATTTTATTATTGTTTCTTCTAGGAATAAATTTTATTCTTTATGTATATGTTTATCTGTTTGATTGAAACCGTTTTGATGATCTACCGAAATTCAATTATTATAATTATCTGTCGGAATGTACAGTCAGAACTTTAAGTAATGTCTACCCATCCGTGGTCTCATCCATTCTTTCAAGCAAACATCGTCAAGAATTCGATGTGTGCTGCCTACTCGTTATAGGGGTCAGAAGTGATTAGGTCGCAATTTAACACGACTTTTAATTCTGACTGCACGCTTGATCGGTTGGCAACACTGCGATTAATTCATTCATTCACTCAGTCAAACGCGTTGAACTCAGAGAGGTATAGTCGTCTGCTTGTACTCTTTGGAAACGATTAAAACTGCCTTACGAAACATTTTTTTGTGCTATCAACATTTCAGCTTATACATCAACTACATCCAGTGGCGCAGCGAGGGGGGGGTTGGGGGTTAAAACTTCCTCCAGAAGGGTTACGTAATTTTTTTTGCAATTGAATCGACACTGACGTTTAAGTGACGTTACTGGGTATTACTTATACTTGACACAACTCCCAGTTTAGTTAACACCCGAAATTTAGGGTAAAATCCCCCAAGTTCACAACACTGGTAGAGAGGGCATGTACGCGCATGAGTACATCGACGTGAGTAATAAAATAATATTAAACGAACTGTCGTCTGTGCAGACCTAGCTTTGGAGACGATTGTATAAGATCGTCTCCTCTCTGTGACATAAATTAAGAGTGTAACTGTACTTTAAAAAAAATACAAACCTGTTGTAGGCCTTCAACTTGGTGAATAATTTCCTTTTTATTTTATACTAGCAAATAAAACAAAAAAAACTAACTACAAAGCTGATGTCTTCAATGATTAATTCATTAACGCGTTTTGTTAGATGTTTCTTATACCGCTTGTCCAACCGGTTGAATCGTTAACTCCGTTACCTGCGAATAAATTTAGAAAAACAAGTGTAAGAAGAAAAATTATGCGCTAAATTAATTTCATTGCTTATACAGGATGTAATCGATTAAGTGTCACTTATTAATAATGTAAGTTCTTCGTCAATGGTGTAGCTCAAATAGAAAGAAGAACAAATCCAGTGCTTCTCAAACTTTTTTTGTAAAAAATAAACGTAGTTTTTTCCGCTAATTAAGCGATTAATTCTCTAGATTATATTTTAAAAGATACACTGTCTTTTTTTTGTTAGATAGTTTTGTCACTTTAACTCGATCATCATTGGTCCGATTTTTTATTATCGTTTCTGTTTTGCTTTTTTGTTTTCTTTTCAACAGGTTCCTTCGCATTTAAATTACCTTCATCGCTAAATGCAACATTTTCTTTTGTTATTTTTCTTGATTTTATTTTTCACCGTCGTTTGTGTTTTGTTTTTTTTTTAATTAGTCATTTGTTTTTAATTAAGCAATTAATTCTCTAGATTATATTTTAGAAGATCGATTGTCTTTTGTTTTTTTCTTGTTAGCTAATTTTGTCTCATTTTAAATCAATCATAACTGTCCGATTTCTATTGTTGTTTTTTTATCGTCGATCATGTTTTGTTTTTTTTTGTTTTATTGTCATCAGGTTTCTTTGCATTTAAATTATCTTCGTCGCTGACTGCAACAACCACATTCCATTGGTCGATTTTCTTTTATTAATTTTCTTGGTTATTATATTTCGCCGTCGTTTGTGTTTTGTTTTTTATTAGTCATTTGTTTTCAATTAAGCGATTACTTCTTAAGGTCATCTTAATTTGTCACAGTTAATTTTGTCAAAAACAATTTGAATTCTTTAGATTACATTCTAGAAGATCGATTGTCTTTTGTTTTTTTTTTGTTTTTCATCGTCGATCGTATGTTGTTTTGTTTTCTTCATCACTGAACGCAACAGTCACGATCGATCTGCTACTTTTCGCCGTCGCCGTCGCTTATGTTTTGCTTTTTTTTATTAATCATTTGTTTTCAATTTGTCAGTTGCATTATTCATTGTTTCTTTTCTCTTTCTGATTAAACAATTATTTTCATTTTCGACTTGTTTTTGTTAAATCAGCAGTCATTTATTTTTAATTAAATTAAATTATTTCGCGAGGCGACTGTTCTCATTTGTTTTTTATGTTCTAGATTATATTTTAGAAGATCGATTGTTTTTTTTTGTTAGATAGTTTTGTCATTTTAACTGGATCATCATTGGTCTGATTTTCTATTATTGTTTTTTATCGTCGATAGTGTTTTGTTTTTTTTTTGTTTTCTTGTCAGCAGGTTTCTTTGCATTTAAATTCTGCAACAGCCACATTCCATTGGTCGATTTTTTTATTCATTTTCTTGGTTATTATATTTCGCCGTCGTTTGTGTTTTGTTTTTTTATTAGTGATTTGTTTTCAATTAAGCGATTACTTCTTAACGTCATCTTGATTTGTCACAGTTAATTTTGTTAAAAGAAAATTTTATCAATTATTGAGTATCCAATTTTCCAATGTTCTTTAGATTATATTCTAGAAAATCGATTGTCTTTTGTTTTTCTTTACTGTTATTGTTTTTCACCGTCGATCGTTTTTGTTTTGTTTTCTTCATCACTGGACGCAACAGTCACGATCGATCTGCTTCTATTATTTTTCGCCGAAGCCGTCGCTTGTGTTTTTTTTTGTTTATTAATTATTTGTTTTCAATTTGTCAGTTGCAGTAGTTCATTGTTTCTTTTCTTGTTCCGATTAAGCAATTATTTTCACTTTCGACTCGTTTTTGTTAAATCAGGATTTCCGTGAGTCACTTGTTTCGATCATTTCATTCGATAAAAAGAAAATTATTTCCTATTGATTAATTATTTTTCGTCGTTTGATTACTTCCGGCAGTCATCTGTTTTTGATTAAATTAGAATATTCTGCGAGGTGACTGTTCTCATTTGTTTTTTAATTAAATCAAAATTTATGTTGATTTTTTTATTATCATTAATTTCAATAGTTAACATCTTAAATGCGAATCAAAGATACGAATTAAAAATTAAATTCTTTAGCCATTTATTTTTTAATTAAAGTTAATCGATTTTCTTTTATTATTTTTCGCCGTCGCCGTCGCTTCTGTTTTTGGTTTCTAACTTGCCACGTCAAACAATTATACTTAAATTAAATTAATTTAAATTTAATTAAAATTAAAATTTTAATGAGTTTTACCCCCATACGTACGTTAAAACTTCGCTTCTTTTCTTGCGCATGAATAACGGTTACTGTAAGTGAAACTTATTCGATTACACACTGTATATGTACGGTTTTAAAACCGTAGCAGGTGCTTAATGGGCAAGATGGTAGATACCTGCACGTGTGGTGGGGTAGAGATGACGTATTTAACGCCATTTGCGATGTCTTCACCCAACAGCGGTATTTCAATTCCTGTCAATTTCTGCAACAAATCAATCGTCGTACCCTGGGCCAAGAATATTTCGGTATCCACCAGGCCAGGACTCAAATTCTGTTTAAAATAAAAATCACAAAATGACAAACAGAATGTACAGGATAATTATATAATTTCATCGATCCTTATATACAAGGTGACTGACCATTGTTCCGCCAAAAAAAAAAAAACGCGATATATCTAGTTTTAGGTTAGATTGATTACGTTCCACGCCGCTTTAACTGTGACTGGTAGGCGCCTTAAGACTGTAAAGTTTTTATTGACTAGTCGCTTGCCAGAATACGACCTTGATACACATCTCAATTCGTTTTATTACACTTTTAATAGTCCGAGTTATTTTACGCGATGTAATTATTAATAATTTCTAAAATTACGTATGAAATAAGGGTAACAAGGTCGCAAATAATTGTTTGTTAATTCTTGCGGATTACTTACTAGAGCGGAATGTACCAGCTGCTTCATCCGCAAGGATTTAAATCTGGGGATCAATGCATGGCCCGTAACACCCGAGGACGCACAGTGTTCACTATATATTGATTGTTTTCTTTTTATGTATGTTAGACAAAGCTAAGGCTCAGCGAGTACGTCCCCCTCCCCCCTCAATTTCACTCGCAACATCCGTCAACGTGGGAGCAATAATAAAACTTTACAGTTGTTTCAAACGTCACTACTGTTAAGTATTACAATTTTTGTTTAAATCGCGTATGTGAAAGCATGTCGCAGATTACGAGACTGTAAGCAACTGGGGTTGTTTGGAAAATGTGAAATGATTTATTAGACCTGAAAAATTTTTTGTTTCTTAGGCCATAGAAACTTAATTTCTACAACTGTTTTAAACGTCGGTGGTGATATGCGTAGTTTTTAATCAAATCGCGTACGTGAATGAATGAACAGATTACGGGATCAGGTTTAAAGAAATTCTACGGAACTGTTTATAATTAATTAAGAATTTAATTCAAAGTCGAACGATTTATTGAAGGTGAAAAGAGTGCTCGCGGTGGAACGAAGAACAATTTACAACCAGTTCGTCAAAATCACGTGATAAAGAGTTGCAATTGGGTCTTGAATTTGTTAAACCTTTAATAGATTTATGTTAATAATAATAAGTCGTCACACACAAACGAAATTATAATATAATTAACAAATTATGAATGTGTTTATTGATTATAATCTTTTAAATTCTGTACGGATGTATGGAATAATCCGTATTCAGGAGAATTGTATGCATTTGCCAAAGAAATATTTTGTAGTTCGTGTTTTACGGCGTCGGTCGTTGACCTAAAAACGGAGTTGACGTGAAATTCCGCTTAAAGGTCAAGTTCACAATCGATGCCATACCGTCGTGCTTACCTTAAAATTTTTATGAGGGCACTTATTTTGTTCATGGTTCTTAGCCAGAGGCGCACCATAGTTTTGAGGCTAATTTTTGATTAATTATTTCTCGAAAACTAAAGCAGAAAGAATTTTTTAACACACTCTCGGACATAACGTGGGTTTTCTTTGGTGGAATAATTGTCAGTCACCCTGTACTTACAGTCACTTTGATTTTGCTTCCTAAGCGAATCAGTTCCAGCCTCAGCGTTTCGGTAAGGGCCCTCGCACCAAACTTCGACGCTGGATAGACGTTGAGTTTTGGGGCATTTGCCACCTTGTGGCCGAGCGTGCTGTTTATGTTGACGATGTGTCCGTCGATGTTATTGGCCCTCATGATTTTGATGGCTTCTCTGGCGGCGATGGCAACTCCTAGGAGGTTGGTGTCGAGGACGGCTTTCCATTTTTCCGTATCACCGTCGATCAGTTCAGTTTTGCTGCCAATACCGGCGTTATTCACCAGGACGTGAACGGGGCCTACATTATCGGTGGTCCATTTGAAGCCCCGCACGATGTCTTCTTCGTTTCTGATGTCCACTTTGACTGCGTGCAGTTTACCTTTGGTCACTTTCGCTAGTTCTTCTATTCTTTCAGTACGTCTAGCGAAACCCACTACCTGAGGAAATCACATTTCAAATTACTGAGCACTGCTGAGTACGTCGAAGTTGTAACGAACACACCTCTTTTATGGCTTAAGAAGGATGTAAACGTCAACTCGGTTATTGTGAACCAATAATCGTAATCACAATCCTCATTGACCCATCGGAACTGACGTTTATATCATTTTTATATCATCAGAGAAGCTCAATCAATTCATCAAACGGAACGGCAAACATTTAAACAAGTGTGAGGCGCATTCTACGAGTTATCTAATATCTTGCTAATCATATTAAAAGTTACATCTACGTAATTCCGATACAGTAAACAATAAATAATTAATTAAGAAGGCCATTGTATCAAGAAAGAAAATAACATCCTTAATTATTTTTTGAACCAATTAGGTTTTGGTGTTTCTTTTACGTTCTTTAATCTTTTGCCTCCCGATGATAATTTATCAATTTGTTTATCTCATACTTACGACCATGCCAGCTTCTGCGAGAACTTTAGCAGTGGCGGCCCCAATTCCGGCACTAGCACCGGTGACCACGGCGACTTTTCCCTGGAAACGTTCCATTTTTGGCGCTCTCACTACTGGCGATCTTCTACAATTGCAATAGCTCGTTCGTTTGCCTTTAGACTTTTTATCTGGCGCAGGAAGCTGCAGAAACCGCAACTCATCTGACCGAACGATAAAAAACTTCAAGGTTCAAGTGATTTTTGGTTAATTGATAAGTACACATTTTTAAATACGCACGCGAGCACGCATGTACGTAATCTTTTGTACGTACATAGAAGCTAGTAGGTACGTATACATACCTATACATGAGTTTGCTTACCCTTATTTATTTAATTATTCTTCATTATCGGAGGGTGTAGTTCTTGGACTCAAAAGCTGTAAAATCAAGGAGGTCGTTGAGATTATAAATACGTAATCAAAAAATCGATCATCTCTCTGCCTATTACAATGATATCTACAGCGAGTATCTGCGATTCTGCTTCTGATTTGAATTTAAGAAACGAGCACATGGAAATTTATTGCGGTGTGATATTTGAGGTACGAAGATCGAATTAGGTTTGCTTGCACTGTACTTACATGCATGCAACGCCTAACTGATAAGATATCGGCTTATTAAGTTCCACAATTAGCAAAGTATTAGATTAAACAGATAATTTTTTTGAAAATTGCTAGAAGAAAAATATAAAAATTTAGCAACGTTTAAACAAACAAATTCGATAGTAAGTGACCAAGTAGTATTCAAAAAATAAAGAAAAACAACAGAGAACAAAGGCTGAACAGAAAAAACAAAACAAAAAAAAGACGGCGAGCTGTTTGATAAATAATCAAGAAACCAGCAAAGAATTGATTGGTTGAAAATAAAAAAAAGGAAATAGAGAAAATCGTACCTAAGTATTAAAAAAAAAATATAAAAATACGTCCTTGAAATGCTAAAATAATTCGAAAACATCAACAAAAGACAACCGATGCTAAATAATAAGAACAAACGAATGGAAAACAAAACAACAACAACCACAAATTAACCTTAAGTTTAGAGAACCTTCGGAAGACACTCCCCGACGAAGTTCAATGCCAGGGAGCATGTTGGGTCCACCCAGGACCGGTGGTAATGGCCCTATCCCAGGCGCCTACCAACTAAACTCCTTTCCTCTTGGCCCTTTCTTCCCGCACTGCAACATCGCTGAGAAGCATGTACAGGCTAGTCTGTTGGTTAACCCTGCTTTAAGTCACTGCCCTTTTGCGACTCCTTCCAACATGCTTGTGATGAGTCCTGACCGTTTCCATAACTATCAGAATTGATCCTAGCTCACGGTACAGGTTTTCTCTTTCCATCCCCCGCCTGGTACACTCGAACGTCGTATGCTCAGCACTACGTCCCTTGCCCAGCAGTACCTGCACAGCGCTGATTTCGAAATGCGATATTTCGAGGCACCCATGAACACTAATAATCTGTGTGACGTTTTAAGTTGATTCCCCGTGCTTTCCGTTGACCCGTTTATCTAACTCCGGGTCCACGCAGAATTCGTCCGGACTCCCATCTAGCCTGCCACTTTGTTATGGTCTCCGTCCTTTCGGCCTGCTTGTTGACTACTGTGGCTCCGATCATCCTCATTCTTTCCTCTGTCAACAGACCAATAGGTAGCCCCACCAAGACCATCAGTGCTTCCGTCCTGTAACCACGACATACCCTGATCGCTTTGGGTCTTGGGCTACTCAGCAACATGCAATTATATTTCTGGGCTTTACATACCCTAGCCCAGACTGGTGCCGCGCACTGAATCACGGACTCTGCCAAGCGCAGCAACAGTTTTCTTTTGCCTTCAGTGGCACCTCGGGTCCTTGGTAGGATTTTTGAAAATGAGAGGGAGGGCTTGTGTGTTTTCTTGGCGAAATATATCACGTGCTCCCCAAAGATTAAATTTTTGTCCACAATCACCCCGAGGTGTTGGCACGCACGAACTGGCGTCGTAGTCCTCCCCCACAGTCGGATCTGAACTTCGCCATGTTTCTTTCTGCTCGAGAGTATGACCAACTCCGTCTTCTCGGGTGCGACTTGCAACTTTTTTGAAACCATCCACTCCGCGACTCTAGTAAGAGATTCCAGGTCTTCTGATGTTTTCGGCTTCGCCACTATTGCGAGGTTATCCGCAAACGCAACGGTCTCTACCCACCTCCGGCATTTGAATCCTCAATACTCCATCGTATAACAAATTCAAAAGTATTGGGCCCAGGACAGAGTCCTATGGTACCCCACGTAATGGGCACCAACACTTCGGTTTGGACTTCTAGGAATCTGTCCCTCAGGTACGTCCGATGATTTTCTTCAGTTGCATTAAAAAGTCCCATTGCTTCAATTCGTCTCCAATCAGATTCCAATTCGCGGAATTAAACGCGTTTTCTTACGTCTAACGTTACTAGGGCACAGAGTTGTCTGAAGGACTTTTTCATCTCTGCCTCCGTAATGCTGTAAACCTTTCGGAACGCCGAGATAGTAGAACGATCCTCCCTAAAGCCAAATTGGTTGTCCGACAGGTCCCTGTCACCCGTGACCAGCTCCTCCTTCAACCTTGCTACTATTAATCGCTCGAATAGTTTTCCTAACATGACCAGATGGGTTGATACACTGTTGGTTCCCCTCCTGTTTTTTAGGTTTTTTGATTAATATAAGTTTGGCTACTTTCCATATGTTTGGGAAGGTTCCTAATTTCATAGCCCTTGTTCATTACATCCCGCACATGTGTTGCAACAGTTCATTTATTCACTTCAGTGAGGATTCCGTCCGGCCCAGCCGCTTTTTTGGGCTTGATCTTGCGTCGTGAAGGGTATCACATTAGCAAATTCGCAAATAGTTGTGTAAATAATTCGGATCCATTGATTAGTGTAATTAACATTTAACCAATTTGGCAATCGGACAGCTGATTTTAAAGTATTTGCATCCGACTTTATTTCTATGGAAAATTTAAGACTGTAAGTTTAGTTGCTTTCTTATCGATGCCGAACTTTATTAAATACAGCGATGCTGTACGTAGAATTTTTAATCAAATTGCGTACGCGAGTAAATGTCACAGTTCACGAAAAAATGTGTACAAAATTCTAGGTAATTGATCAATTGTTAGTATTCGAAGGTATGTTTAGATTAAAACGTCGAATTCACAGCGTACGTCTGTCATAAACATTTTATAATACTTACTCACACAAGCTTGTAAAACTCGACCTTCTATAATAGACATGCAGACGGCACGCCTCGGAATTTTAAAGACTTAGCTCGACCTGAATGCTGTCGGTGCTCAGTGTGGATGTAATACTGAATTTTCACATTTGTTTACTGACGACTTCGAACAACGTCGAACACTTGACATGCGGAATTAGTAAGTAACCAAGTTGTACTCAAAAGAAAGCGATAAAACAAAAATCCCGAACAGAAAAAACAAAAGAACAATTCGTCACACACTAAACGAAATTAAAATAATTATCAATCGAAACAGATTACGAATGTATATATTGATTATAATGTTTTAAATTCTGTTTTCCAAATGTTTATCATGGACACGATACCTGTGGAAATAAACTTTGTTTACGATACAATTTGAATTAAAATTAAAGTAAAGAACTATGAAGTCTTAACACGGATATCTGAATTGCTTTTCGTTTTAGTGAGTTATTCGTTTACCTGTCAAAGCAAGGCTGTTGTTGTCCCCTGTATGGAATAATCTGCTTCAGGTGATTTGCAAGTATTTGTTCAAATAAATATTTTGTAGTTCATATTTCACGGCGTCGGTCGTTGATCTAAAAACAGAGGTGAATTCACTTCACGATGTGTTTGCCATAAATTTTTTTATTTTGTCCATCTGCTCTTCTATTTTTTAACCAGAGGGCGTCGTCGTTTTGGGGCCAATATTCGACAAATTATTTCTCGAAAACGAAAGTAGGAACAATTTCTCCATACTCTCGTTCATCATTTCTTTCTGTGGTTCCATTTTGTCGGATTAATTAACAGTCACCCTGTAGGTATTTATTTATAAATTTCAAATTAAAAGGGTGCTTCCGTCAGTTACAACCCCCCTCCAATCGTTGTCTTTTCGCAACGGAATCAAGCATGCAAAAAAATTAAAAATTCGAAACTCTCTTAATTCATTTATTTTCCAGAAGCGAACACAGAATGTGTCAAGTTTATTTCAACGAGTAGTATTTCAAAAATATTGCAAACGAAAATTCTTATGTCATCACAAAAATAAGTCAGGCTACTGTACAGGCGTCAGCCAAATAATAAGAACGATTACTTTTAAGACATTTAATTCACTCACAGACTCGAGAATATAAACAACTTGCCCTCTTTGACTGTAAGTTCTGATCGTCATTTAAAGCGGTGATGGAAAAGTAAAAATCCAAGGTGGAATCTGTCATTTCCTCCACAGTTTCCACTTTTAGGTTACTGGATGCAAAACAAAATTTCTCTGAATCGCATGGCAACTCAAAATCGTCCTCAATTTGTTTTAATTCGAAAACGAAAGGGTTAAAGGGATATAATCATTAAATAATTCCATTACACATCCTAATCACTTTATTTTTTAAGCAAGCGTCTGTTAGATAAAATATTTATATATAAGTATAGATAAAGCTGGAATTAAAAGAGGTGCTTGCTTTAATACGGCTCCCCAACTGGTTGAATTATTAATTCCGTCACCTGAAAAAAAAATGATAATAACAAATAAAAATATTTCTCAGATCTCAAAAACAAAAAAAAAAAAAAACAGAAATAGAATGACTTTTGTAAGTCAGTAATAATAATGACAAAAAATTTCTAGGTGCTTCTGAACTCAAACGTTTTGAATTATAAATAAACCGTACTGTATATAACGGAAATGCTGAAAATACAATTGTACTCTCTGACTATAATTATCTTATTTTAACTTCACGTAATGATAGGGGATCGAGATTTTCTGAGAGTGCTCTAAAGCGATCAATCGAAAACGCTATTCGATTCACTGCTCTAGAGTACTCTCGGGGTATTCTCATCTCGTTTTAACCTTATGTAACAAAAGGAGATGGAGATACTCTCAGAGTATTCTATAGCAACGAATTGAAATCACTATAAAATAAATGACACCGACCTGAACATGCGGTGGCGTAGCAACAATGTACTTAACAGCATTAGCAATGTCTTCACTCTTTAATGCTATTTCAATGCCAGTACGCTCTTGTATAACATCTAAAAGTACATAGTGTGATGAGGCAAATATTTCTGTGTCGGTTATACCCGGGCTTAAACTCTGCAAGAAAAAAGCTCTGCGTTTCGAATCAAGCCCAAGACACCCTCAACTTACAGTCACTTTGATCTTGCTCTTGAGGCGAATCAATTCCAATCTAAAGGTTTCAGTGAGGGCGGTCACTGCGTGTTTCGATGCCGTGTAGACGTTCATCCCTGGAGAGTTTAAGGCCCTGTGACCGGCTATGCTGTTTATGTTGACGATGTGTCCGTCGATGTTGTTGGCCCTCATGATTTTGATGGCCTCCCTCGAAGCAATCGCCAATCCTAGCAGGTTGGTGTCGAGGACGGCCTTCCACATTTCCGTGTCTCCATCGATGAGCTCTGTTTTGGCACCGATGCCGGCGTTGTTCACCAGGACGTGAACGGGGCCCACGTTATCGGTGACCCACTTGAAACCGCGCAGGATGTCTTCTTCCTTTGTCACGTCGACTTTTACCGCGTGCAAGACATCTTTGATTTGTTTTGCTAGATTTTCGACTCTTTCAGAACGTCTGGCGAAACCGATTACCTAAATAATCGAAATGTAATCAATCTGCATTAAGAAAACAAAAAAAAAATCAAACAACGTGGATACACGAAGAATGAGGTGAACAGAAAAACAAAAGAAGATTGACGTTTCTGCAACGATGTGTAAAAAAAAAACAAAACCAATGGTAAATGGCCACAGGGTGGGTTTACAGAAAGGAAATCAAATATTTAATTACGATACATAGAGTGTCTCAAAACCTATGTCTTTAATTAAAACTGTAGGTATCTCATTAAAAAAGAGATTGATTTTCCAAATCTGAACGGTATTGCTGAAAAATGAAAAACTGACCTAGCACAAGAGCGTGCGGTTCCTCTGATTCGAAACATCTTCTTACTTTATGACTTGTTGAGGCAAGTCCGCTTTCAATAGGAAGCGAAAACTGCAATAATTTTTTTATTTACGTTTGAAAGAATTAGGTCAACGTCTCAGATGCCGAGCGCGCGTCATCGGCAATTTTCTTAACATCCATCTGAACGATGGTAAGAAAAAGAATACCTGCGATTATTGTTTTGTTCTTGTCCAAAAAAAAAAAAGAACGGGAATTGAATAACCGAAAATTAAAAGTCGATTTAAAAGCGAAACTAAAAAAAAAAACAAAAATCAATAAACAGGGGATGAAAGACCAAGAAAAGAAAGAAAAAAAATTGAAAAGTCAAGCGTTTCGATTTTCAAAGATAAACAAAAAAAAACAATTTACGAAGTGAATAAGCAACAATTGTTTCTATCAATTTAAAAACAAAACAAAAGAAGACAAAATAAACGCGATATACTTGTTATAACAAAAGACAGACGAAAGTTAAAAGCCAAATTAAAAACAAAGCTAAAAAAAACAAAAACGAATGAATAGAGGAGGAAAGGGCAAAGAAAGAAAGAAAGAATTTGAAAAGTCAACCGTTAGTCTTTTGTTTCATGTGATTTTTAGAAATAAAATCCGTTATAAAAAACAAAAACAAAAAAAAATTGAGAAGTCAACCCCTAGTCTTTTGTTTCATTCGATACACGACATGAGTAATCAACAATTGTTTCCATCAAAATTTATATTTAACACAAAAGAGAAATACAAAATACTTATGACAAAAGATAGCCGAAAATTAAAAGCCAAATTTAAAACAAAATTAAGAAACAAAAACGAATGAATAAAGGGTGAAAGAACAAATTTGAAATTCAACCCTTGGTCTTTTCTTTCATTCTGCAGTAAAAAAGCAATAAAAAAACAAATGAATAGAGGATGAAAGAAGAGAAAGAACAAAGAGACAAAATTCGAAAATCAACCGTTAGTCTTTCTTGTCTCATTCGATTTACGAAACGAGTAACGAACAATTGTTTCCATCAACTTTAATAACAAAACAAAAGACAAAATAAACGCGATGACAAAAGACAATCGAAAGCTAAAAGCCAAATAAAAAACAGAATTAAAACACAAAAACGAATAAATAGAGGATGAAAGGGCAAAAAAAGGAAGAAAAAAAATCGATTTTCAGAAATAAAACCTACGATAAAAATAAACAAGAAAAACAAATGAATAGAGGACGAAAGAACAAAAAAGAGAAAGAACAAATTTGAGATGTCAACCGCCAGTCTTTTGTTTCATTTGATGTACGAAACGAGTAACCAACAATTGTTTCCATCAACTTTAATAACAAAACAAAAGACAAAACAAACGTGATGACAAAAGACAGCCGAAAATTAAAAGCCAAATTTAAAGTAAAATTAAAAAACAAAAACGAATGAATAGAGGATGAAAGAACAAAAAAAGGAAAGAAACAAATTTGAAAATCAACCGTTGGTCTTTTGTTTTAAAAAAAGAAAACCTACGATTATTGTTTTCTTTTTGTCCAAAAATGAACAGGAATTGAACAACCGAAAATTAAAAATTTAATCTCTTTTTTCTTTCACCTTGTAATTAAAAAGGAAGCTGAAACAAATGAAAAATCGACGATTAAAAATTGCACTTTCGTTTGTTTTTATTAATTGCCTCTTATTATTTTCTTTTGTTTCTTCCTTTAAGCAAAAACAAGTCAAAAAATTGGAAAATCAAATAAATCCAGCCTTCATTTGTTTTTTTGCATTTAATTATTTTTTGTTTCTTCCCCTAAGCAAAAAAAAAAAATAAATAAATAAGTCCAGATTTCATTTGTTTCTCTGTATTTCATTTTTTCTTTTTCTCGTAATTTAGAAAGAAGCTGAAAATAAATGAAAAATCGCTGATTTTCGTTACGAAAATTTTGAAACTCAAACTTTCTTTTATTCTTTGATTTTCATAATTTTTTTTTGCTTTTGATTTGAAAAATCAAATAAATCCAGCTTTCTTTTGTTTCTCCGTCCTTCATTCCTTTTTCTTTCTCCTTGTAATTAAAAAGGAAGCTGAAACAAAAGAAAAATCGACGATTTCCGCCACGAAAAATTTTAAAAATTACACTTTCGTTCGTTTTTTCTTTTGTTTTTCATTATTTTCCTTTATTTCTTCCTGTAAGCAAAAAGGTCAACAAATTGGAAAATCAAATGAATTCAGCTTTCATTTGTTCCTTTGCATTTAATTATTTTTTTATTTCTTCCTCTAAGCAAAAAGAATCAAATAAATCCAGCTTTCATTTGTTTCTCCGTATTTCATTTATTTTCTCCGTTCTTCTTGTAATTAAAAGAGAAGCTGAAAACAAATGAAAAATCGACGATTTCCGGCACGAAACTTTTGAAACTCAAACTTTCATTTGTTTCTGTGATTTTCGTTATTTTTTTGTTGCGTCCTGTAAGCAAAAAGAGTCGATAAATCGAAAAATCAAATAAATTCCGGCTTTCATTTGTTTCTTTGTATTTCATTATTTTCTTGTTTCTTTTCGCAAGCGAAACAAAATAACAAATGAATAATCAGAAATTTCCGATGCGATGTGACTAATTCCTCCAAGATTACCACAACAACTTAAAATACGTTTTATTATTGTTATTTTTTTTTCAATTATCAAAAATTACTTACGATCATACCCTCTTCGGCCAAAAGTTTAGCAGTAGCGGCCCCAATTCCGGCACTAGCCCCAGTGACTATCGCAACTTTCCCCTTAAATCGTTCCATTTTTTTTTTCAGACGTCACACCGGAACAGGCGAGCGTAGTTAGATCACTTTTAAATAACCGTTGTATTATGTGCTATATACCAAAAAAAGTTAATTATCACAGTGACAAAGCATCTTACCTTGATATTCTCGTTATGTACTCGCAATTTTTGCCTTATCTTTCCAGACGAAACTGTGCATCACTTGTGCAAAAAAAAAAATTACTTAACGCAGATCATAAAAATTAAAATTGCACTTTTCCTAATTTTAATATGAAGTAATGATTAGATTAGAGTAAGTCTCCTCGCTCGAGTAAGGTGATAAGTGATAATAATTTATTTACAAAGCCAAAGGATTCTACATGAGACTAGTGACTGAATAAATTTCGAAAAATTCGTCGAAAAGAAGCCTCGAGTCACTATACAGTTATAGTGACCTGAGGCTTCTTTTCAACGAATTTTTCAATAAATAATTTATTTTTTTTGTAATACACACAACCTCGTTCAATGGATCTGTATATGCGCGTCATTATCAAACGGAACCAGCAAAAAAAAGTATACGTAGCTATTGTATCTAGGTACAATCTTGGACAGTTAAAAGAGAACGCTAATGCATAATAAAATAAGGTCGAATTTGGCACTGTTTTTTTGCTTTTCGTTCACTTTAAACTGCACCCGACTGTATTTTCGTTCAGAAAATTCAATGACGTGCGTAAAAGATCCATTGAAGGAGGTGTAAAATATTTTTGATTTAAAAACGCAAAAGAAATGTTGCGTTTGAGGCGAGTTCAACCGTCCAACACTTCGTTTGTAATGATCAGAGATCCGAATGACATATTTTGACGTCATCACGTCAAAGAAAATTGCAGAAAAGTTCAAACAATATATTCTTTCTAAATTGAAGAAGAAACAAAAGAATGACTACACTGACATGTTGATATCATACAAAAAATTTGTAGAAATAAAAATAAAAAAAGTGTTAAGTCAATTGGGAAAAGGAGAAATGCGGAGAAAATTTGAAGAATTTAAAAAGGAATTTCCAAATTTCATTAAAGAGATACATAATTAAAAAAGAACAAAAGACGATTGGCAAGTTGTGTGAAAATTAAAAAAAAAGAAAAAGAAATTGATGATAAAGAAAGACGTTTTAATAAAGAAAGCAAAGCACACCGGCAAATGAAATGAAAAATTTGTAAAAAAAAAGAAAATTGCAGAAAAGTTCAAACAATATATTCTTTCTAAATTGAAGAAAAAAAAACAGAAGAATGACTACACAAATAATACAAAACATTTGTGGAAATAAAAACAAAAAAGTGTTAAGTCAATTGGGAAAAGGAAAAAATGTCGAGAAAATTAGAAAACAAAAGAATTAAAAAAGGAATTTCCAAATTTCATTTAAAAAAAGTAATTAAAGAAGAACAAAAGACGATTGGCAAGTTGTGTGAAAATTGAAAAAAAAAGAAAAAGAAATTGATGATAAAGAAAGTCGTTTTAATAAAGAAAGCAAAGGCCATCGGCAAATGAAGTGAAACATTTGCAAAAAAAATTGCAGAAAAGTTCAAACCAATATATTCTTTCTAAATTGAAGAAAAAAAACAAAAGAATGACTACACTGCTACGTTGATGTAATACAAAACATTTCTGGAAATAAAAAAAAAAGTGTTAAGTCAATTGGGAAGAAGAGAAATGTGGAAAAATTAGAAAACAAAAGAATTAAAAAAGGAATTTCCAAATTTCATTTAAAAAAAATAATTAAAGAAGAACAAAAGAGGATTGGCAAGTTGTGTGAAAATTGAAAAAAGAAAAAAGAAATTGATGATAAAGTAATTATGTTGTAACGGCGATGGTCTTTTGTTTTTACTAGTGCCCCAGTACTTGTCAGTGCGTGCTTGAAATTGCTTTTTTCTTTATTTATGAATCTAATAATTCGTGCTCTAAAATCGATCGTCTTTTGTTTTTAAATACCACTGTAATTTTATTTTTTGTTTTGTTCGCTTGTTTTGTCACGTTTCCTCCGAACCTTTTGTTTTTAATTATCAGTTTACTGAATTGTGCTCTAAAATTGATTGTCTTTTGTTTTCATTACTTTTTATTTCGCATTAAGAAAAATGTATTCGTTCATTTGTTTTGTCACCTTTTCCTCTGAACCCTTTTTTTAAAATTAATTTACCGAATTGTGCTCTAAAATTGATTGTCTCTTGTTTTATTACAAATCTATTGCATATTTCGTTTTCCCTACATTTTCATCGTTTCTTTTTTTCATTTTTTTTAAATTCAACTGTTTCGTAAAATCGAATTTTTTTTGTTTTCATTATTTTTACTTTTATTTTATTGTTTTGTTTTCTTTGTTTAGTCACCATTCTTTTCAAGTAGTTTCTTTTTAAATCTTTCATTAATCTATTGTTTGTTCGTTTGTTTTTTTAACTTTGGGTTTTTTTTTTTCGCGTTTTTCTTAAATTTGTTCCTAAATCCGGTATCAAATTGTGCGATTTTCTATGTTATTTGTCAACGTTTGAGGGATTTCTGCTTTTTACACGTTGGTAACACATCTCAAAAACAAAAAAAAAAGAAATAGAACCGTTCAACCGTCCAACACTTCGTTTGTAAGGATCAGAGATCGGAATGACATATTTTGACGTCATCACGTCAGCAACGCACGCAAGCTCTACTCATTTGCTTTTCGTGTAAAACTACCAATTTTTTTATGTACAAGGTGACTGACAATTGTTCCACCAAAGAAAAATCATGATAAGGAGCGAGAAATAATTTATCAGAAACTAGTCCTAAAACGACTATGCGCCTTTGGTTAAAAAAAAAAATAGGGGAGCAGAAGAACGAAATAAACGTCCCCATAAAAGTTTTATGTTAGTCATAGCAGCGTTGTATCGATCGCGAACTTGACCTTTAAGTGGAATTTCACGTCAACTCCGATTTTAGATCAACGACCGCCGCCGTGAAATATGAACTGCAAAATATTTACTTGACAAATGCATGCAAATCACCTGAGGCTGTTAATTATTATCATTTCGCTTTGTGCGTGACGAATTATTATTAATATAAATCTATTAAAGGTTTAACAAATTCAAAACGCGCTTGCGTCTCTCCACCCCGTGTTTTTGGCGCAGTGATTCTAAATTGTTCCTCGTTCCAACATAAGCATTCTTTTCACTTTGAGTAATTTGCATGACTTTGAATTAAATTAATTACAAACTTTTCCGTAGAATTTTTTTAAACGTGATCCTGTAATCTGTTCATTCATTCACGTACCCGATTTGATTAAAAACCGAAACGCTGAGGCTGGAACTGATTCGTTTGGGAAGCAAAATCAGAGTGACTGTAAGTACAGGGTGTCTAACAATTGTTTCGCCAAAAAAAACCACAATAAGAGGCGATGTCCAAGAGTATGTTAAAAAAATTCTTTCTACTTTACTTTTTGAGAAACAATTAATCCAAAATCAGCCTCAAAACGACGGTGCTCTGGCTAAAAAATAAAGGAGCAGATGAACTAAATAAACGCCCTCGTAAAAGTTTTATGGTAGGCACGCCTGCACACTAAACCATTTTCCGACAACCAGATATTATAATCAGTAAATACCTTCGTAATATATTAATTATTATAATTTCATTTTGTGCGTGACGAATTATTATTAACACAAATCTATTAAAGCTTTGACAAATTTAAAACGATTACCAGATTTAAATTATTGAGATTTTTTTTGTGGATGAAGCAGTTGGTAGATTCCGCTTTAGCAAATAATCCACAAGAGTTAATGAACAATTATTTACACAATCTTTTGCGAATTTATAAATGTATTTATATTAGTATCTGTTTTGTTCTTGGCGGATGAAGCAGCTGGTACATTCCTCTCGAGTAAACAATCCGCAAGAATTAACAATGAATTATTTGCGAATTTGTTACCCTTATTTCACGCGCAATTCCAGTTATTACTGTTACCAGTTATTATTACTGATAATTAAGTTGCGTAAAAAAACAACTCAGCTTTACGTTTCCAGGTGTTAAACGTATAGTAATAAGCGCTTGACAGTGTGCATGGAATACGAAAACACACTAAGTCGGTTGATCCTAGCTTGTTTTTTAATATTTTTGTTCATCATTTTTTTTTAATAAAATGTACTTGCCTACACGTATTTTTCCAATAAACTTGAGATATAGCGCTTACTTTTCAAATCTCATTAAGGAAATCAAGAAACCTCCAAGCTCATGCAACTTAAATTTTCTTATCAGTCACCCTCTATATCCGTTATAGATATTATTTAGTGTAGGTATTGTACAGAATTTTCATAATTGATTAATTTAGAAAAAAATAAACTTTTGCTACTTAAGAAAAATTTTACCAACGTAAAACGAGAAATTAATTCTTTTCAAGGACACAAAAGGAAACACAAATAAGAAACAATTAAAATGGATGACACAAGCTTTGATAAATCAAAAACTGCAAAAAAACGACAAAAACAAAAAGAAACTACACAATAAAAAGACAATAGAATTAAATAGTAAACTAAATGGAGAGATACAAGTACAAAACAAAATCAAAAGAAGATTAACAATGTTGAAGGCCGAGAGGTGTGGCTAGGATACACTAGTATAATTTAATCACATTTCTTTTTCGTTCAATTCTACATATTTCTTTTTATTTGTTTCGATTTTCATTGTTTTTTTTTTTAAATCAATTAATTACGAATTTGTTTTCATTTATAAGTCAATCGTCTTTCGTAGAATGAATCGACGCCTCCATTAAAGCAGATCTCCAACTGGTTGAATAATTAATTCCGTCACCTGAAATTTTGAATTCGCTATAATCAACAAATTCAATGAATTTTATGAAAAGAGCAATAAAATACTTTGATGATTTGAATGGGGCAGTTTGAGCTAAGCTTAACCGTCGAACAGTTAGATTGTTAATGATTAGGGATTGGAATTACATATTTTGACGTCATCACGTCAGCAAGCACTACTCATGTTATTAGTATAAAAACTTAATGTGAAACAACTAACCTGAACATGCGGTGGCGTAGCAATAACGAACTTAATAGCATTAGCAATGTCTTCACTTTTTAATGCAATCTCAATACCACCGTGCTCCTGCATAACATCAATGGTCACTTCGAATGCAGCAAATATATCTGTGTCAGTCAAACTCGGGCTCAAATTCTACAAAAAAAAATTATATATTTTGATCAAATCCAAAAGTTTCGTCAACTTGCGGTCACTTTGATCTTGCTCTTGAGGCGGATCAATTCCAGCCTCAAGGTTTCCGCCAGGGCTCTCACTGCGTACTTTGTTGCGGGGTACATGTTAAGCTCTGGTAAATTAAAAATTTTGTGGCCTGCTGTGCTGCTTATGTTGATGATGTGTCCGTCGATGTTGTTGGCCCTCATGATTTTGATGGCCTCCCTCGAAGCAATCGCCAATCCTAGCAGGTTGGTATCGAGGACGGCCTTCCACATTTCCGTGTCTCCATCGATGAGCTCAGTTTTGGCGACGATGCCGGCGTTGTTCACCAGGACGTGAACGGGGCCCACATTATCGGTGACCCACTTGAAACCGCGCAGGATGTCTTCTTCCTTTGTCACGTCGACTTTTACCGCGTGTAAGACACCTTTGATTTGCTTTGCTAGTTTTTCTATTTTTTCAGGACGTCTGGCGAAGCCGACTACCTGAAATAATCGAAATTTAATCTTATTGGGCCCACGTTGGGCGCCAATCTTATGTAATGATGTGTAAGTTTAGGTTTTTGTGAAGATGTTTAAAAGTAATTTATGTTTTTGGGAAACCATTTAAATGTATATTTAATTTTATAATTAGACAGGTGGGCGTCAGCATATGACAAACGCATGATTTACAACCGACTGCTGCCACTCTCCTTGTCCGACGCTTCATAACATGGTGGGGAGACACTTCTGCGCCTGTGCCCATCCCTGTCAAAGATAATAATAACCATAAAACTGGAAAGTAAACTTTCAAACCAATCATATTTACGTTGGGCGGAGGATTGAAGTAAAATGGACGGCAACAGCGAATAGAAATCTTAGACACGCCCCTAAAGTGTTCTGATGGACATTCCAATTTGAAATTGTTTGATTCTATCAAATTCACCCAAAAAGAAAAAGAGAAATAGGTTGCGTGGCGCATCAAATGAAAGGCTTTCGAAGGAGGAGGCCGAACTTATGTGAACCTTCACTTCGTCCGTGAGCGGCCTTTGTAATGCGCATGTGCTGCCTTCAAATTCTTCATAGATGACGTATCTTCTCTGTGAGGGCAGTCACTAGTACACAGAAAGGAAAAGACAAGCACTTTGTTCAGATTCAGAATCGGAATACGTCAAACTACTAAACTGTTTTGTAGAAATTCCAACTTTTGGATGAAATTTAAGAGGGACACAAAATAAAACTTTCTAAAAAAAGGGACCGTACCGTATAAAAAAGGCGTTCCAATGTAGATTTTAGTTCATTGCAAGGAGAAAAAAATCCTGACCAATCACTTGCTGACTGGGCGGAGCTAAAGAGTAGTCAAATAGCTTATAATAATTTCGGGTACGCCTTTAAAATTAGTAAGTCTCAGTTTCCTGGCCAATCATTCGACGCCGTTTTTTTAATTAAGCGAATGATGATAGTGATGTACGAGGAATAGAGACGACCTAGTTATAAAAGGGCAGGAAAGAGATGAAACATCTCACGACATCTGTTTCTCAAAATCAATCTAGTGGACTGGATGCGAATAGCAAGAACTGAAAGAACTTTCCGGCCAATCATTCGCTTATTGGGCGGTGCTATGGGTGACAGTAGCGAATAATAATCTTGGCCACGCCTTTAAACTTTTGAGTTTAATTTTCTTGTTTAATTAAGATCATCTCGTGTCATCCTGTTTGACTTTGTTGTAATGTTTCATCACTCGTTTAATTTTAGTGGTGTCTGTGACGTGATGAAGTTTAGAGAAACTTATATTCGACGTGGTTGAAATCGTCTAGGTTGTTGGATGTGTACGGGAAGTTACTGGAACATTTGATAGTAAAAAGACTGGAACACGAGTTGGAAGAGAACAACACGGGTTTATTCGAGGACCAATATGGTTTCGGGGAAGGGAGATCATGCGTGATGACACTGAACAGGATAGTGGAGAAGGCGAGAGAAGAAATGAAAAGGACACTTAAAACCAGGAGACATTGCGCACTGATCACGGTAGATGTACAGAACGCTTTTAATACGGCCGACTGGATGATCATAAAGGGCGAGTTGAAGAAGAGGAAAGTCACTGATGGGATAAGGAAAATCATTGGATCGTACCTGAGCGACAGGTGGGTTAAGATGGAGCTGCTGAGGAAAGGACAGAGAACATGAGGAGAAAGGACGGAACAGCGGGGGAAGGAGTACCCGTAGGAAGAACGATCGACAGATGGCAAGAGAGATGAACCAACTGGAACCCCGGAAGATGGACCCGGAAGTTCATACCGTACCTGGAACCGTGGTACAGTAGAAAACATGGGAAAATGAGCTTTCATTTAACCCAGATCATCGATGCTTCGACGCATATAAGAAAGAGATCAGGAAAACAGAAAGCGACATCTTAAATACTGCGCAAGAGCAGTGGATACCGCGCAGCATACATTCTTCGAATGTCCCAGATGGGACGGTGAAAGGAAGATGATGACCAGGGAATTAGGAACACCGGTAAACGAGAACAACATCGTGGGTAAAATGATGGCGAAAGAAGAAAACTGGAAGGCCGTGGTTAGAGCCGCGAAGGCAATCCTAGAAACCAAGGAGAGGGATGAGAGAGTAGAGGAAAGACGATAAAGTAACAAAGATATTGACACCAATAGAAGACACGCCCCCATGTGAGGGAATTGATTGGTAATGCCGCAGTGGAAGAAGGGCGAGAAGTGAGGAAAGGGCGGTAGGGCACTATTCCCTAGCGAATCCAGCACTGACCCCGGCATTGCACTATAGCCGGGAAGCCCTCTTTTTGAAGATTTCCCGACCTCAATAAAAAAAAAGGTCATCATCGAACGAGTTTTGGATAATTCTGATTACCCTGCCTGAGCCTGATTTTGTTCATATCAGGCGATGTTAAGCGCCATCTTGTTAGTAATTATATTGCTTCTCCTTGGGATACCTCTCTTGGTACTTTTGCTTTTGGGCACTTATTCTTACTTTTGGATATTCCTCTTAGTCATCGGTTAATTGACCGATATTTTGGAAGCAGAATCGGAGCTGACTGTTGTAGATTACTCCATGTAGTGAAGTCACGTCGTAAGATGTGATTGACCTTGACCTGACCTTCACCTACTATTGAATTGCGTATTTCTTTATTAACTGCTATCGCGACGTTATGATTCATCGAAAAATCGTAGGTGAATCGAGTTTGTTTCGGTCATAATGAAACCGCTTTTCTATATTTATTAATTTTTTTTCCTAGAAGCATCGACAAGTTGCTTCATGGAGCTATAATCTCGGAGGTCTTGCGCTTGGTAGCATATTTGTACCACTACCTTCAACGTACAATTGAGTTAAGTAGATTTCCTGAGTTTGTTGCAAGTGATCGGCAGCAAAGCTGAGACACTCTGGGAACATTGTTCGGTTCAGCTGGGAGGTACTTTGTTCACCCTGGTGTAACATCCATTTACCCACACCCATTCTTCACTGCTGCTAGGCATATAAGATACAGCGCAGACTTGTTAGCGATCTAAGTAATTAAGACAGGAGTGATTCACATTAGAGTTTTGTGTTGGCGGTTGCTTTTTCGAAAATTCGAAGCCTAGTTCAGATCAGCTGGGTATGTTGTTCACCAAGATGCCTGTTTTAACATTTATTTACCCATATCCATTCTTCAATGTTGCTGGTCGTGGAAAAACTGACGTAATATACAGGCGCAGACTTGTTACCGATCTAAGTAATTAATGGCCAGTTGCACCAGTCGCTTAAGCACTGCTTAAGTTTAAGCGTCACTTAGAATACGACTCACACAATGTTGTATAACGTCACTATAAACTCAGCTTAAATTTAAGCTCAGCTTAAATCATGCTTAAGGACTTGGTACCACTCTATAAGATGGAATCAATTCACAATCTGCTGTGATTGTCCGTTGCCATGCAACGAAAACGGCGTGTGTACTCAAGCGACATCTACAGTTCGCGTTTTCCATTTGTAAATGTCTGATTGACGTTTGTAGGTAAAAATGCTTTGGGTTGGGTACAGGACAATCGAAGACGCTATGACATTATTGCATTTTAGGTTATCGTTCGTACCAAAACGTTAATGTTTTTCTTAATTTCGATACGTGTATTGTTTACATGTATTTGTTATATGTATACAGGGTGTCCCAGCCAAGACTTTCATCCCTTATACCTTCGTTTTTTATAATATATAAATATAAGGTCATGAATCACCCTGTATATGCATGTACATATAAAGTACATCCCTTGATTGTTTTGTAAGCTTCTATTTCTGAATTTCCGAATTATGACTTGTTTGAATAGACTTTGGTATTCGCCGATTTCAAACAAGCGCAAGCAAGAAACTGCGTTTGTGAAGGTAGATTTTTGCATTTTGTAATAATTTTAAACGGAATTAATAACGTTTACTTACTTTCAAGCCAGATTCGGCGAGAATTTTCACAGTTGCGGCCCCAATTCCGGCACTTGCGCCGGTGACTATGGCGACTTTTCCCTTAAACCGTTCCATTTTCGGTACCCACTCACACTGACGTTTTTCTGAAGCTCACTATTTCCCTGAGAAAATTATAGAAACGCAATTCATTTAATTGGACCTTCTTTCATGGCTCAGGTATTCTTCAATAATTAATGCCAAGCATGAATCTTCACTTACCACGTAATTTAATGCACATTTATGTTTCTACATACTATTTATTACTGTACAAGTCATTTCTTGTTGCGCAGGAGGCTAATTTTAGACATTTTGCTACTAGAGTTTGATAATTTTTTTCCTTGCGAAAGTCAAAGTCAAATTTTTTATTCGCTAGCTAATTATACATTTGATAGAAAAGGATATAGTAATAGCAGTTATCAAAGTATAAGCTGTTTACATTAGTTAAATCAGAATTATAAATTGGAAGATTTTTTTAAAAACAACCATTATACAGGGTCATTCACGTAAAGTATAACAGTTAATATCTCAGTAAGTACAAATTCACTCTATTTGATTGTATATATTTTCATTATACTACTTGCTTTGCTAGAAGACAAATGACGTACATATATTTTTAATTTCTGTCGTGTTTTTATGTTTAAGGAAAATATCACATCTGTATGAATTTAGATAGAAGAAAGTGAATGACAGGATAGGCTGTAGACTCAGCAGCACAAGACCTCCTTTCGTCCCGTGAAGGGCTTTCTTCCCTTACATCGGGAACTTTTTAGAATTGAAGCACACGCTCGTGAAAAGGAGTCGGCGACTATTTTATTATTATTATTATTTTTATTTATTTTGCCTTATCTGAATGGTCACTTATCTGAAGGTAAGAGTCATATTTTGACTAGGAGCTTCACGCTTAAGCCCGTTATCGCCTGAGAATGCTTACGCTAAGGCTTAAGCTTAAAATTCTTGCGTGCGTTTCCTTAAAAAATTAGAATTAAAATTTTCGACTGCCTACGTAATCAAATAATCAAAAATTTATTATAGAGACAGAGAGAAAACTTAGAAGAAAGTGGAGAAATCCTGCGCAGTTCACGTGAATTTTTTTTTGCATTTTATTTAATTGCCTGTGAGTGACGTGCTCGTGTGCCAATGCCTTTCCTTTAACTGTTGTGACTTCTGAGCACCATATAGTAAGAATACGACGCCCGAATTAGCTGAAAACGAAACGCAACTTTATTTCAGACTGATGGTACAACCACCGATGACCTCACCCAGACGTAGGTCTTCAAGGATAAGTCAGTAAATTTGGCGGCCGTTAAGACAATGGGGTTCTGACTGCGACGTATGATGAAAGCCAAACTCTTTTGCAAGCGTAAGTCGCCCCCCACGAAGTTGGCTCCGTAGCAGGCGTCAGCCACGGCCAAACTCTGCAATTGCACCTCGTTTCCCCAATAGCAGGTGAAGAAGACCTGCACGACTATCGCCCCCACGTACGAAAAGTCCTGCATGGCCCTCATGCTGAACAAATCGAACTAGAAATTTAAGTAAATAATATGAATTGCTTGCGTTGCATGATCATTAACATTTGAGGCCGATTTAAATTTGGCGCCAGTTTAAATTTGCTTATCATTGAAACGACGTTTGTTTTTTACGTTTTGGTTCAGTCAATCATCCGTAGTTATGACGTCACACCATTGTTAATGGTTTTATCGATCGATGGATGTGTCATACTTGACAGCAACTTCGAAATGTTAACAATCATGCTGTGTTTAAGTTCGTACCAAGGACGCGTGGTACATCGTGAAGCAAAGGATGCACAGGGTGCCCAGAAACTCGCACAGGATCATGTAGGTGAAAATGTCCTCGAACTCGTCCGAAATCTTGAATATTTCCCAGTGAAAGTTGACCGTTTTGGTCAAGTGTTTCTCCATGATATCCCAAGGGATGAGGTTGGGGTTGATTTCCTGCGCGTCCCTTATGTTTTGTTTATAGGAGTTGTCTCTCTGGAAAATGTTGGAAATTGTTTGATCGTTCGCAGATTATTATTCCTTGGAATGGAATTTTTTGGAACTTTTTTCCTAAATCCAAATAAATTTCTGTCCCAAAAATGATCTTTAAATGACTGAGCGAACGCTCCGCACGAAATAACCGAAGCTCGTGAAAATTCGATGCTCATTTGTTTTCTCCTTGGTAATTCAAGATGGCGGCGGGGTGGAAAATTGAGTTCGTCTCGTCTCGACCTTTCATTTGAGGTGCGACACGACGTGCTGATCTATTACGCGAACGTTTTCGATCATACCGCCGCCGCCATCTTTGATTTCAAGAGTGCGCTGGTATGACGGTCGAGTTCTCCTCGTCGACACCTGAAAATCGTCTTATCTTCGTCGAGATTTTTCATTTGAGATGGACATGACGTGCTTATTTATTATTCAAGCAACATTTTCGATTATAGCGCCGCCATCTTTGATTTCAAGATAGCAGTGGCATGAAAATCGAGTTCCCCTCGTCGAGACCTTTCGTTTGAGGTGCGACACGACGTGTTTATCTATTACGCGAACGTTTTCGATCATACCGCCGCTGCCATCTTTGATTTCAAGAATACGCTGGTATGACGGTCAAGTTCTCCTCGTCGACACCTGAAAATCGTGTTATCTTCATCGAGATTTTTCATTTGAGATGCGACATGACATGTTTATTTACTATTCAAGCGACATTTTTGATTATAGCGCCGCCATCTTTGATTTCAAGATGGCAGTGGCATGAAAATCGAGTTCCCCTCGTCGAGACCTTTCATTTGAGGTGCGACATGATGTGCTTATCTTTTGCGCTTATATTTTCGATTACAGTGCTGCCATTTTCGATTTCAAGATGACGCTGATTTGACGGTCAAATTTTCGTCATTGACACCTGAAAATCGCGTTATCTTTGGCGAGGCCTTTCATTTGAGGTGCGCCACGACCCACGTGCTTATTTCTCACGCAACATTTTCGATTATAGCGCCGCGATCTTTGATTTCAAGATGGCGGCGACAAGACGGTCGAGTTCTCCTCGTCGAGACCTTTCATTTGACGTGCGACACGTAGGGTTTGTCGTTCGCGCAAGCCGTTTCGATCATCATGAATTCGATCATCTTCAGTTTGAAAATGGCGTCATAACGCCAGTGAATTTGATCTTTCGTTCGACGTGTAATCTCTTACGAAACAGAAAATCCCGTCGCGTTGCACCTCAAATGAAAGGTGTCGACCAAGATAACTCGATTCACGCGCCGCCGCCATCTTGAATCGAAAATGGCGGCGCTGTAATCGAAAGCGTTCGCCTAAAACATAACCACGTCGTGTCGCACCTCAAATGAAAGGTCTCGACCAGAAGAACTCGATTTTCACACTGCCGTCGCCATCTTCGAATCAAAGATGGCGGTGTCGTGGTCGAAAACGCTCACCTAAAAGATAAGTATGCCGTGTCGCACCTCAAACGAAAGGTCTCGTCGAGCAGAACTCGATTTTCACACCGCTGTCGCCATCTTGAATTCCAAGATGGCTGCGCTGTAATAAAAATGTTCCCGTAAAAGATAGGCACGTCGTGTCGCACCTCAAATGGAAAGTCTCGACGAGGACAACTCGATTTTCATTTCGCCCGCCGGCTTTGCCATCTTGGATTGCCAAGAAGAAAGAAGAAAACAAATGAGGATCGCATTTGCACGAGCTGAAGCGCAGTGATTAAGTTACGTACTTCCACCGCCTCCTCGTAAGCGTTTTCGACCATCTTCTGTATGGCATTCTGCAACAGCCGACACTGAGCGCTTATCTGGGCTAAAGTTCCGCTGATCAGCATGTCCGTAGAGGTGACGATAGTGCAGTAGAAAAGGCGAAAAATACTCTGGTAGAACCACACGATTTCGAACGCCGGACTTCTGTGCAAATCGACCAAAGAGAAGGGCAAGAAGGGCAGCTCCCATTTCGAAGGATCGTTGGGGTTTCTCAAGCGCGCGATGAAAGTACCTATTATGCCAATCGAGAGCACCATGAAGCACAGGACTTGATAGACGAACGTCTAAAAAAGTTGCAGCCAACATTGCACAATGTAATAATAAGATATTGGGTTGGGATTACCTGTCCTTTACTTAACGCTATGTATTGTTTAATAAGGACGATTTCGTAGGTTCCGCCTCTTTCCACGTTTGGCGTAAAAACCCCGTTCTCCAACTTGTCCAAAATGATCCCAATTCTCAACCGGTTGTACACTAAGACGCCCAGTTTTACTATTCCTGGAAAAAAGTAAACGTGACTGGCGCGATTTTGGGTTAGCCCCCAACCCACACCTATAATATCCGTTCCGAAATAGCTCAGCAAATTCGCCAGCTTATCCCTGTCGGTTCTATTGATGAACACCTCGGTGAGTTCCAAAACGCCGTAGCTAACGAATAATGCCGTCACCCAGATGGCGGAGAGGATTCTGTAGATGATGCCATCGCCGGGGCTGAATGAAATGCCCAAATAGTACAGGCAGTTTCTTTGGTAGCCGAAGTAGTTTTTGGGCAAGTCGTGCAACTCGACGGCCTTCTTCATTTTGTCTTCGAATCGCCACCGGTTAAGACGCCGGCGATTATATAGGAGGCGAGGGGGCATCATTTATTCACGAGTTCAGATTTCGCGATGAATTATGAAGAAGGAGGTTTTAAACGATACGTGCTATTTAAAATTTCATTCTAATTCGTTTGTGGCACGCGAATCTGAATTTATAAAGAAGATGAAGAACCCAAGATACACTTGGAACTCGCCTGGTCTATCAAAAGAATATTGTTAGGATTATTTTTTTTTTGTTGTTCATCGTCAAAAAATTATTGGTGTGGGTGAAGTGACGATGTAGGAAAGAAAACGTGTCGCCTAGAGCCTCGGGGAACCATCGGGGAAAAGCCTGAAGGAAACGTCTGCTGCTACATCTTATCCTCCTTAGATGCAGGAATCATTTGTACCCTCATGGTATGAGTTTTCTTTTCTAGTTAATATACTCGATTATTATCCTCAACATCGTTCTTTTATTTTGGGTATATTTTTGCATTTTAATTCACTTTCAACAGCCTTTGCGTCCAAGTACAACGCTCTCCGGCAAAGAAATTATAAGTAAATATAATGAAATTAGTCTTCACTCAAATGTATCAGGGTCCGGTGTCCCTTAAAAGAAAGCGGTAAAGAAGATTTGAGAGGAAATTTCAAAGAATGAAACACAATAGTAAATTTAAAGCATGAACTTTATTTAAAACAATTTAAGTGTACATGAAGGAAACGAATATAAATTATAGTATATATTATAGAACTAAAAAGAAAAAACAATCATAACATCTCAAGGAAGCATATCGGGTCTTCTGTTACTTCTCATTTATGCAGAAGGTTTTAAGTGGAATTAATATATCCGCGGTGCATCCATGTCTGTGGAGTGCAGTCTTGCAACTTACAGAGTTAAGCAACGAACATACAAATTGTTCCTTGGATGGGTGACCAATTTAATAAAAAAAAGCTATTGTATTATGCTATCCTAACGATATTATCTTAGAGGGGCAACACAACCCCAATACACTTCCTAAAGTGCAAGTGACATTACATTTGATCTGCTAAAAATTTGAAGTGAAATTTAAAGAAGGATTAAAGTAAACACGGAGCTTAAATAGCGAAAGACAATTGAGCAACAGAATAAGAAGAAATAAAAAAAAAGCAAAAATGCGAAGGAAATAAAAAGAGAAGCGATAAGGGAAATAAAAATTCTGCACTGCGAAGTGATTCACAAACGTTACCCACTGAGAAAATATTGTGTAGAGTGAGTTGGGATAAGTGCGCATGAGAGGGAACGCGTACTTTTTTCACTTTTAAAATTACGTTAGGCTTTTGTTTATTGGCTCATCAACTGTACGTACGTAGATACATACATCGAGATCCTAAAATCTCATTACATTTTACAGTTCAAAGTTCAAAGTGACTCTCCCCTAGATAAGAATATCACTTCTGGATAAGGTCATCACTTTCCAAGTTTTAATTATAAATGCATCAATTGGTTCAGGAGAGAGGAGGGGGGGCGGACATAAACAAAAATGTGACGTTTCACTAGACTTCAGCACAACACACCACAGTGAAGAATGTTTCACTAGATAAGTGAAGAACTCAAGGCCAGCTTTCATCCAGTCCAGTGGCGTGCTGAAAATAGAAGTCAAGGCAGGCTCTCTCGAAGACTTGGAAAATTTTATTTCGAAGCCCTCAGCTGATCAATTACATTGCTCAATAGAGAAGAGCGGAAATCAAAAAGTCTTTTGAAGACTTTATTTAGAAAATCCATCATTCACCATCATCCTCAGCTGAAGAATTACATTCTCAACGGAAAGAATAAATACTTGTGGATTAACCAAAATCGAAAATTGAGATAGTTTCCTTGAAGGCTTGGAAAGAATAACAAGAAACCCCAGAAAGATGAAGAGTTACACTCTCAAAAGACAACGGTGCATGAAGCTTTCGCATCAAACAGAATGTCGATGGTTGCGAAGATGGAAGTCAAGGAGAATCTTGAAGTCTTCATCCAGACAATCCATCAATCACGAAACCATCATCCCCAGCTGAAGAATTACATCCCCAACGGAGAAAAATAAATACCACGTTATCCTATGACCTTTCGAGTTAACTACAATCGAAGATTGAGACAGTTTTCTCGAAGACTTTAAAACAAGGCAATAAACTACGGAACCATCATCCTCAGCTGAAGAACTACACTCTAGGAAGAGAGCGTTGCTTGAAGCTTTCGCATCAAACACCATGTGGATGGTTCCGAAGATGGAATTCAAGAAGTCTCTTGAAGATTTCATCTAGAGAATTCATCAATCACGAAACCATCATCCCTAATTGAAGAATTGCGCTCTTTGAAGATAACATTGCATGAAGCTTTCGCATCCAACACAATGTCGATGGTTCCGAAGATGGAACTCAAGAAGTCTCTTGAAGATTTCATCCAGATAATCCATCATTCACGAAACCATCATCCTCAGCAGAGAAAAGTAAGCTTTTCCATCAACCAAAATCGAAGATTGAGACCGGAAAAACCGGGAGCAACCTTCAAGGCAAGCTGGAAAACCAAATTCTCAAAAGAGAATGGTGCATGAAACTCATCGTTCCAAACTTGAAACGAAGACCTGAGAAAATTCATCCTTGAGACACAAAACGTCCTTGGAAGCAAAACCAGTAATAACAAAAACAAAAATTCACTTGCGTTACACATGCGTACTTGTCCCATCTCACTCTACGTCAGTTTAGGGCAACTTCCTTCTTAATTTGTCTATTAAGAGCGTCTTTTGCTCGCGATTTACAAAAGACCTTAGTTGTTTCGTTAAGCAAACGCTCTTTTCATGGTATTTCACCTGTGATGTGATTTCCACATCAAAATCTTTTTTTTTAAGTTAAAATGATCAGCTATCCTTCAGCACATTTCGTACTGATATTTCAATAGTTGACTGATCATATTGTGTTATATAGGTGTTGTGCGGGTGATTTGATTATCAAATTGGAGAGGATGTCGTACACCTCGTAGAAAAATGTCATAAGTATGACGCATGTCATTATAAGAAGAAACAGCAGGGAGTTGTTTATCCGCGTTGGCGTTTCCAAATGGCATCCTATCTCCACTGTGTAATTCATGGAGGTACCATGTAAGCTGCTACATGGTACGTTTTGGGGTATTGCTTGCAAATACGAACCTTCCTCGCGACCAAAATTGAAAATCACAAAGTAGATGTATGCGGAGACACCTATAACAGCCTTGAATAAGCTGACATTTCGAAGGTCCCGATGGTTTTACTGACCTGCGTAAGTACCCAAAATGATTATCAGCTTGAAAAGGGCAAAAATGTTTTTCGGTTTTTCTGGTCTCTTTTCCTGGTTGCTCAGACAAAGCCAGATGAAGTAGATTAATACGTGAAAGAGACCCTGTAATAACATTGATTAACTATAAAATTTTGAGGCAAAGGACCTCTACTTACAAACAGTCCCAGAAGTAAAGGAACATCGGTGGTGTATCTCTTAATTACATCGTGGCAATCGACGGTCTCACCTGGAAAAGGAAACATAGTAGTTTAAATGGTGTGCAATTATACAAGTGTTATACAAATTTAGCATAAATATATTGTCAAAAAAAGCATTTCTTTCTATAAGTCAGCTATAATTGATTCCAAGATGGCGTCGATATGGCAATCTCATTCCTCTCATCGTGATCTCTTATTTGATTGATCTCTTATTTGATTGATCTGATTAATTCGCCACTGGGTCAGTTTTGCTACGTTTTGAAAGTTTCCGGAACTGCATTCCCACAATAGTCGCTGGCCACGAACAACAAAACAATAAAACTAAAAGAGAACGGTTCTATCTAGGGCAACTGCAATTGAATTGTCTCGCATCTATAAAGTCGAATTTGGTGTTTTTACAATGTATGATTCCATTCCATATTAAAAACACTATGCTCCTGGGATGAGTGGACGAAAGTCCTATTGAAACACATTCGCCGGGAGGTTTCAAAATTCCGAAAACTTTCTGGACGTACTGTACATTTATTATCATAATTATGACCTGGAAAATGTGAACTTTTATGGTGTTTTTCTATCACATATTATGGTAGATATTTTCCGATTACGGTCCATAATAATTGGATTACGTAAATAAATAAAATAGAGGGTGATTCTTGAAAGGACTGACAAAAAATACTGACGAAAGAAGAGACTCCCCAAAACATGGGAAAATGTTTAAAACAACAATTTATAATTAAAAATTTAAACGAAATGCACGTTCGCCCATAAAACAAAAGCTATTTAAAGGGCAAAGATTGCCTAGACAAATGTATGCAAAAAATAATTGAAATAAGTGTAAAACAAAATACTCTTTGATAAAATTCTAGATCAAAAACAAATTATTCAATTGTTTGCAAAAACAAACGAACTTAAAAGGACTTTAGAAACAAAACAAAACAAAAATGAGGGGTTCTATTGTTTTACGTTAATGAGTGTAAAATAAGAGACCACTTGAAGACAGGAGAATGAGTAGATTAATAGCAAATGAGTTAAAATAAAGATGAGGGTTTAATTGAAGGAAAACAAAAGAAATCAAATGTTTTTTTTTGATTATTCAATTGTTTATGGTGAAACAAACGAACGTTAAAGGACTTTACAAACAAAACAAAAAAATGAGCGGTTCTGTTGTTTTACATCAATAAGTGTAAAACAAAAAACTACTTGAAGATAGGAGAATGAGTAGATTACAAACAAATGAGTTAAAAAAAGTTGAGGGTTTAATTAAAGGAAAACAAAAGAAATCAAATGTTTTTTTTTAATTATTCAATTGTTTTTTCAGAAACTTCAAAGAAATTTACAAACAAAACAAAACAAAAAGTATCGGTTCTATTGTTTTACGGCGATGAGTGTAAAACAAATGAATTCAAATGAGTGTGAACAAAAGACTTCTTGAAGACAGGAGAATGAGTAGATTAAAACCAAGTGAGTTAAAAAAAATTGAGGGTTTAATTGAAGGAAAACAAAAGAAATCAATTGTTTTTTTTGGATTATTCAATTGTTTATGCGGAAACAAACGAACTTTAAAGAACTTTACAAACAAAACAAATGAGCGGTTCTGTTGTTTTACGTCAATGAGTGTAAAACAAAAGACTACTTGAAGATAGGAGAATGAGTAGATTACAAAAAAAATTAGTTAAAAAAAAGTTGAGGGTTTAATTAAAGGAAAACAAAAGAAATCAAACGCTTTTTGGATTATTCAATTGTTTTTGCACAAACAAACGAACTTCAAACGACTTTACAAACAAAATAAAACAAAATGAGCGGTTCTATGTTTTACATTAAGACAATTGAATTCAGATGAGTGTAAAACAAAAGACTACTTGAAGGCAGGAGAATGAGTAATTAAAAGCAAAATTAGGGTTTAATTGAAGGAAAACAAAAGAAATCAATTGTTTTTTTTTTTTAGATTCTTCAATTGGTTTTACGGAAACAAACGAACTTCAAAGGACTTTACAAACAAAACAAAACAAAAATGAGCAGTTCTATTGTTTTACGTCAATGCAAAACAAATGAATTCAAACGGATATAAAACAAAAGACTACTTGAAGATAGAGAAATTAAAAACAAATGAGTGTTTTTTAAGTTAAAGGGTTTAATTACACAAAAATAAAAGATATCGATTGTCTTTTGAATTACATATTCAATTTGATATTGTGGCATTTCTTTCCATAAGTCGGCCATGATTGATTCCAAGATGGCGTCGGTGCGGCAGTCGCATTCGTCTCTTCGTGGCCTTTCATTTGATGGGTCACACGACATGCTTTCCTTTTTTGCAAAGAAATTATATTTGATATTGTGGCATTTCTTTCTATAAGTCGGCCATGTTTAATTCCAAGATGGCGACGGTATGGCAATCTCATTCGTCTCTTCGCGACCTTTCATTTGATGGGTCACACAACGTACTTTCCTTTTTTGCAAAAAAATTGCATATGATATTGTGGTATTTCCTTCCATAAGTCGGCCATGTTTGATTCCAAGATGGCGTCGGCATGGCAGTCGCATTCGTCTCTTCGTGACCTTTCATCTGATGCGTCACACGACGTGCTTTCCTTTCTTGCGAACATTTTCCATCACGTTTCGGCCTTCTTCGATTTCAAGATGGCGCCGGTGTGACAGTTGCGTACGTAACCCATAACCCAACTTTTTTGTAACTTGTCCCTTTTTAGAAAAGTCATAGTAATTGAAACGGCTTAATTTGACTCTCGCGAATGTGATTTGACATATTTAAAACTCAACCAATTGAACATCCTTTGGGACATCCTGTATAATGAATGCAAAACATTTTTAAAATAAATCTAGCGAAGAAAGTCAAGTAACGGTCGCTGCCATTTTGCCAAAAATTAGGCGTTTTTTAAAAAATATTGAATTTTTTCCTCACTTTTCGATTTCGTGATATATCGGGTGTTCCAAAAATAGACACCCAAATTACAAAAGTGCAAACTCGAGAAATTCCTTAGACCGTTGTAATTTGATCGTCTTTCTTGGGACACCCTGTATACAAAAAAAATAAATATCAAATACATTATGAACGTCCTACCTTAGTCTACATGAAAGAGACTGCTTTCTCGGAAATTTGAATTAAAAAGTGACACAAAAAAAGGGACTTTCCTCTTATTGGCTTAAACCGTCACTATAAGTGACAGCTGTCAACGCGCAAGCGAAATGTTTACATTCCAAGCGTTACTAAATTAAGAGCTGTCTGGGAAAAAGTATTGCAAAGTTTCTTTTCTAATTCACATTTGCTTAGCTGAATTAGATCAACTCATCTGGGACACCCGGTATATTGTTTAGAAGAAAAATTATATATAGTGTATATAAATATATTCATAATTAAATTATTTTATATTCGTGTTCAGAGGGAGGAGACAAAAGTTTTTCTCGAATTGTTTTTTTTTTTTATTTTGCATTTGCAATTAGCCCATTTTATCTGAAACACCCTGTATTTTGTTCTGAACAAGTAGGTAGCCTTGTTACGTAGAATTTCTTCTGATTCCTTCCTTTTCTCGTTTTACGCTTGACATGGTTAATACATCATCCTCGTTTATATCGTGCGTTCAAAAACTCCCACGTTTGAAGTTGCCTGTGGTTGACCAAACGTATGTTGACCTTTGTTCTTTGACGTTTTGAGGTTACATAATTTTGAAATGCATTGAATCTGGGGGAGGGCATTTGAATCACGTAAAATGTAAAGCTTTAAGCTCATAACTTCAATTAACTTTGATGTTTTTTTTTGTTCATATGTTGTACACCCACAAAAAAAAAATCTGGGACAACACTAGGCGTACATTTTTGAGTATTTTAATACAGCTTTAAACAATTCATCTTGCTATTCTTCTAAACAATTTATAAATAGTTCAAAAAATTCCCCTTAAATCAAGCTGAGGCAGTGCGTACGAAAAACGACGTCACGTTTTATTGAACACAATTCCCTTGGACATAATGCGACCTTGACACAAATCTGAATTCGTTTTATTACGCGTTCAACAACTGGGAACGTAAGTCCGAGTTGTTTCTGTTACGTGACGTAATTATTAGTAATTTCTAAAATAACTGGAATTAATTGCGTATGAAATAAGGGTAGCAAATAATTGTTTGTTAATTCTTGCGGATTATTTGCTAGAGCGGAATGTACCAGCTGCTTCACCCACAAAAGAAATCGCAAGGATTTAAGTCTGGTGATCACATGGGTCAATGCACGACCTGTAAGGTCCAATTGAAAACAATCGATGATTCATTCGTGGTCGACAGTTCATTAATGGAACGAGAAATTAAAAATTGACAGTCACCTAACCTTAATCGACAGTTCATTCAATAAAATGAAGCATTAATTGATTAAATCTTACTTTGTCCTTTCAGGAATTAATTAATTTTTAATTTGTTGCTTAATTAAGGTGACGATCGGTTATTAATTTTTTTATAATCGCTGATCAATTGTTTACAATTAAAGAATTAATTTGAAAACAATCGATGATTAATTTTTCGGCGACAGTTCATTAATGGAACAAGAACTTAAAGGGCGCACGACGTGTTTGTTAGTTCTTGCGGATTATTTGCTAGAGCGGAACGTACCAGCTGCTTCACCCATAAAAAAAAATCGCAAGAATTTAAGTCTAGTGATCACAGGGGTCAATTCACGACCTGTAAGGTCCACGATGTGCACTATGTATTGTTTGTTCTCTGTTTATGTGTGTTAGATAAACCTGACGGTTATGAGTAAGTCCGGCTAATTTCACTTGACGTCAAAGACATAATATATTTTTCGAACAAATCGCGTACGTGAGTGCTCGTCACAAATTCCGAGAATGTGTAAATTGCTGGGGTTGTTTGGAAAATATGAAACGATTTATTAGACCTGACATCGCTGACATTTTCTTCTGTTTATAAGGCTAAAAAATTATTATGTACAGCTGTTTTAGACATCAGTGGTGATTATGCGTAGTTTTTAATCAAATCGCGTACGTCAATGAATGAGCAGATTACGGGATCATGTTCTATGCAACAATTTATAATTAATTATGAATTTAATTGAAGTTCGAACAAATGAAAAGAGCGGTTACGGTAGAACGAGAAATAATTTACAACCAGTGCGCTAAAATCATATGATAGAGAATTGCAATTGCGTCTTGAATTTGTTAAAATATTAATAGATTTATGTTAATATTAATTCGTCACGCACAAAACGAAATTATAATAATTAACAGATTACGAATATGTTTACTGATTATAATCTTTTAAATTCTGGTCGTCAAAAAATGTTTATGTATGGAATTATCTGCTTCAGGTGAATTGCACCAAAGACATATTTTGTAGTTCGTGTGTCACGGCGTCGGTCGTTGATCTAAAAACGGAGTTGACGTGAACTTACACTTAAAAGGGCAAGTTCACAACCGTTGCCATGCCGTCGTGCCTACCATAAAGCTTTTATGAGATCACTTATTTCGTTCATCTGCTCCTACATTTCTTGATCAGAGGCGCACCGTGGTTTTAAGGCTAATTTTTGATTAATTATTTCTCGAAAACTAAAGTAGAAAGAATTTTTTTAACATACTTTTGGGCATCGCCTCTTATCGTGGTTATTCTTTGGCGGAACAATTGTCAGTCACCCTGTACTTACAGTCATTTTGACTTTGCTTCCCAAACGAATCAGCGTCTCGGTTTTTAATCAAATCGCGTACGCGAATGAATAAACAGATTATGGGATCATGTTTAAAAATATTCTGTGGAACAGTTTATAATTAATTAAGAATTTAAGTCAAAGTCGAACAAATTTACAACCAGTGCGCCAAAAACACAGGATGGAGAGTTGCAAACGCGTCTTCAATTTGTACTCGTACTCGTAGATTTATGTTAATAATAATTCGTCACACACAAAACGAAATTATAATAATAAACAGATAATGAAGATATTTGCTGATTATATTGTTTTGAATTCTGGTTGTCAAAAATGTTATTGTATGGAATAATCTGCCTCAAGTGATTTGCATGCATTTGACAAATACATATTTTGTAGTTAGTATTTCACGGCGTCGGTCGTTGTCCTAAAATCGGAGTTGACGTGAATTCCACTTAAAGGTCAAGTTCACGATCGTTGCCACGCCGCCGTGCCCATCATAAAACGATTATGAGGGCACTTAATTCGTTTATCTCCTCCTCTATGTTTCAACCAGTGGCGCATCCTCACTTTGTAGTTAATTTTTGATTAATTTCTCTAAAGCCAAAGTATTATCATGGTTTTTCTTTGGGTGGAACAATTGTCAGTGACTCTGTATACATTCTTTCAGACGGGGGAGGCGAACCGCGCCAGAATTAAGAAAATTTAGATTTTTTTTGTATCCTATTTCTATTATAACACAGGTTAATTCACGTGTAATTTCACTTAAGGGGCAAGTTCACGCCCGATGCCACGCCGTCGTACCTACCATAAGACATTTATGGAGACATTTATTCCACGATCGATGCCACGCCGCCGTGCTTACCATACAACGTTTATGAGGGCACTTAATTCGTTGATCTGCTCCTCAATTTTTAACCATTAACGCTTGGTGGCTCATTGTTGATTAATTTTTCGAAAGCCAAAACATTATCGTGGTTTTTCTTCGGCGGAACAATTGTCAGTGACCCTGTATATATTCATTCAGACGGGAGGAGGCGAACCGCGCCATGATTAAGAAAGTTTCGATTTTTTATGTATTCTACTTCTACATAAAGTAATGGCTAGTTCACGTGAAATTCCAGTTAAAGGGCAAGTTCACGATCGATGCCACGCCGCCGTACCTACCATAAGACTTTTATGGGGGCATTTATTTCGTTCACTTGCACCTCTACTTTTTAATCAGAGGTACATCGTCGTTTAGGGGCTAATTTTTGATGAATTATTACCCGAAAACTAAAGTAGAAAGAATTTTCTTAACATACTTTTGGGCATCGCCTCTTATCGTGGTTTTTCTTTGGCGGAACAATTGTCAGTCACCCTGTACTTACGGTCACTTTGATTGTGCTTCCCAAACAAATCAGTTCCAGCCATAGTCTTTCGGTTTTTAATCAAGTCGCGTATGTGAATTAATGAACAGATTACGGGATCGAATTTAATAATCAATTGTTAAAATTAATAGCTGATAGTTATCTAACTCTGATCGATGGTTCATTCATTAAATTGTTTTATCTAAAACAAGAAAATACTAAGAAGTCACAAATGTTTTATCGGAAATCAAGAATCGCTGAGAATCGCGTTCAGTTATATCTTAACATAAAATAAGAAATCACAAAATCAACTTCAATTGTTTCATCAAAATTCATAAAAAATGAAAGCAAGAAATTGCTAAGAATCGACAGTCTACAATTGTTTTGTTTAAAATCTAAAATAAAAAAAAGAAAACAGTTAAAATCGAGTTCAATTGTTTCAAAATTAGAAAACAAGAAAGAAAAAAATCAAAAATCATTCAGGATTCGGTTTAACTCTTCTCTCCAAATTCAAATTAAAACATTTTTTCCATACTCTTGGACATCGCTTCGTGGCTTTTCTCTAACGGAACAATGGTCAGTCACCCTGTATAGTACTTCTTCTATGGTAATGTAAAAAAAGGCATAGAAATAAACAAACGTATGAATTTTTTAACACTTTTAACATTTCGTCGTAGTTACTATGGAAGTTATTACAAGTCCCAGAATTTTTGTCGGGCATAGTACAACAGTACATGAGTAGTAGGTAAAGACATATCGTGTTTCTTGCTATCTCAAGTCATGGCCAACACCAAACGTGGGAGTTTTCGAACGCAAAACAGTAAACTTTTCCAAAGAATTATTTTTTATAATAATTAATTTAAAAATTTTTGAAAGCCTCTTTTTCATGTCGGGTGTGATTACTTTAAAAGCATTCGGTAAGTTGTAACAGGCAAATACGCAGCCAAGAAAATTTATCTGTTTTATACTGACAAAGAAAGATAATGAGATAACCAGGTTTTCTCGAGTAATGAAATGATGAGTAACCAATAAAATGTCTACGACTTTAAACGTTACTATCGCCGATGATTATCAGAGATTGACCAGTTGAGCATTTTTTAATCACAGAAATCCGTTTACAAAATGAAAGAATGCTACAAAATTTAGAAAATAAAACTTAAATATAAATATAAATAAATAAATATTTTTGAAGGCAATGTAATAAATTGATTGATATATCTAATATTACTCAATATTACAGAATACTTACCCAAATCCTTGTAAATCTTATTCTCTTTTCGTTCGCATTGAAACTGCCCCTCGGCGGTGACCATCAGCGCAATGCAGATGAACAAGAACAAGAGGAAGGCGAAGGTTAAAGCCACTGCAATTATACAAGATTAAACAAAATTTGACTCTTCTCTGCACGTTCTTTTCTTTTCTCTTACAGAAGGCCATCTTCAATGAAGTCATGGCCGGTACTAAATTTCGTTTGGTACTGAAACAGCACAGATACTGTCATATCTTATCAGCTATGACGACGCGATCATAAGTTTTTATGTAATTGGTTGATTTGACGTATCGTCACATAAACAATTTAATTGCGGACTTTTCTAGAAAATAATGCAGCACTACAAAGCTCCACCCCACTTTCAACCGTTTGATTTCTTTTCCAAAAGGTTCGAGAATAAACGCTATCAATTTTATTTATTTGTTTGGACGTAGCATACATGGAGGAAACGAATATAAAATATCAAATAAATTCGTATATGTTAAACTACCAAAATCAATCATAATATCCCAAGGACGCACATTGAGGCTTCTGTTACTCCTCATTTACGTAGAGGATCTAAGTAGAATTAACATATCCTCGGTACATCCATGCCTGTGAAGTGCAGCCTTGCAACTTACGGAGTTAAGCAACGAACATACAGATTGTTCCTTGGATGGGTGACCAAAACGGCATTTGCTGTAACCCCCACAATACTCGACACTCCGTAAGATATTAAAAGAGGGAACTAATAAAAAAATATCGTACTCGTTCATAGACTTTGCTAAACGAATTTAATAAATGTAACCCCAATGCACTTCCTTGAGCGCAAGATAACGTATTATCGGGGAAACTAAGTTAACGGATTATCTAAGTAATGAAAGAGCGATATTTAAAGAAATACAAAAATAAAACGGGGTGATAAATTAAGAATAGTGATAATCAGACTTGCGGTTTCGGCCCACGTCTAATTTAAACATTTCGAAAATTTACTACTGCGACTGTACCGGAGTGTGAAAGGGATTCGTTCCAGGGATGATTACCGGAGCCCCCAACTACCTGCAGCGTTTGAACGTTCGAATGTAAAGTACGATGCAACAGTATTGTCCACGAATCAGCAGATTTCGAACATTTCAGAGCATCGCCATGGCTACGAAATGAATGGGTCCTCCTACCGATGACGTAGAAGAAAGAGCTTCAGTTTGTGATTCTACAGACTTGTGTATCATATCCGAAAATCTAATTTCCTTGTCCAACCAACTTTCATAACGTTCTTCAAATCTAGGTTTCATTCTCCTGCAAGACTTCCATTTATTTTGATAATTTGATTTAAATGATGTTAAACGCTTTTTAATGCACCTTTTTGTTCTTCTGCACAATCCGTTAAATTAAATTTGTCCTACACATAAGTACATAAATATTCCATCATTGATTTTCGTGTTTGAATTAAAATATATAATTCCCGAAGCGTTATCATAGGAACGTAACCTGTAAGAATTTTTTCTAATAAAAGTGCAATTATGTGCAATTGTTATTTCTTAGAGCAGTTTAACGTAGATTTTTTCTACGTAAAAATATTAATTTTAAGATAAGGTAGCGTAAGGTTTGTCAATAACTGAAAAAATCTGTAACGCATTAATATTATCATTGATTGTTTACTAGATTAATTGATAACAACTAAAACATGCGATGTAATGTAAATAATTGACATTAAGAAAACATATCTGAAGCAATATTCTCCTCCACCTTTCAGATGTACTTATATATAATTGTCAAGTATTAAAATTTATACAGATTTCCGCATGTAACTGTTTCTTTTCGGATCACACTTCAAGAGCATAAAACACGAACTGTGAGGGTTTAAATCTCGCTCAACTTGAGAATATTTACCCTTTCTAATGAGTTACTGCGCTTCTAAGAATCGATTTGCAATTTTGGAATACTATAGTTTCTTATATTTTGTCCAGCTAGGTTTGAATTCTGTGCAACGCTCTGAACTGTCCGAAGTCTGATTATCAGCTACGATGAAATTAGTCGACGTTAATTATAAATTGGTAAATCCGATGTAAAGTGAAAATCGGATAATATAACAAAACAGGCAGTAATATAACAAAACAGAAACTTTTAGGACGCCTGGAAAAACATAAAATAATTTTTTAAAGGTATGTTTCCTTGCATACTTTAAGAGTACTGTGAATTTCTTAATAGTTCGAAGCAACAGTGGTGCAGTGGTTAGAGAGGTCTACTATCAAGCCACCAGCCCAAGGTTCAAACCTAGGCAAGGCTAACTTAGATTTCGTTACTTAAGTTAGCAGCTTTCCTTGAGAAATAAATTTAAGTCGATTCTAGGCACAGATCTTCCCCAATAGTTGATTATTAATACATCATTAGAGGGCGTCGCTGATAAAGAGTATGCCTAAGGATTCATAGGTCCTTCTTAATATATAATAAGGACCAATTTATTTGAATTACAGTAGTCACTATTAAATTCTCGTTTCGGATGACAAGCGTGATTAATGCTTCTATCTAGCGAACAAAATCTAAACTTTACGACTTCCCTCGTAACAAACATATTACCTCCAACTCAATTACTTTCAAGTACGTAATGCCACGAAACATTTTTATAACGCAGCACGCATTTTTTCAATTTTTATTTAAAAAAGAATATTAAAGAATAAAAAAATGAAGAAATATAAATAATAAAAAAGAATTTAAAGAAATACTTCCAGCACAGATTGAAAATGTTATTGCCATTGCTGTTTGTGAATGTAAGTACGAGAATTTTTAAATGTTTTAAAAAATCACGATTTAAAAAAATTAAAATCGCTTGATTAAAATCAGTGATTTTAAATATGGTTTTAATCAAAGATTTAAATCACCTCAACCCTGTTTCTGGGGATAGCTTTAGTTTTAATCTCGACAAGTGCTTTGGTTTTCCTGGACTTTTAAGTGAGCCGTAAAAATTCTTTTGTTTTGCAAAGCTTTCGAGAATCGCTTTCGTTTTCCAAAAATTGCTATCGTTTTTAAAATTCTTGTTTTTTTTTGATCTAAATTCAAGAGACAAGCCCCAATCGACTTTATAGTTACAGAAAACAAAAAAAAAAACATTAAACAAAGCAGAGACGCAAGAAAACAATTAAGTTTTGAAGAAACAAATGAAGACAGAAATCGTGCATCACAAGTTTTCATTTTTTTCGGTTTTCGAATTTATCCCTTAAATTGGCCTGGAGGTTTTAGCCCCTCGTACGAAATGGTCCTTTCCCCACAAGAAGTTTGAAGTCCTCACCGTTAGATGGAGACACTAAACAAGCGCTAAGTTTTTTTTCACTATTCCACATGAGATAGTTCGGCAGTAACCGCATCGCATGACTTGAGGTAAGAAGAGGTTAGAAGGACCAATTTATTTGAATTTGAATTACAGTAGTCACTATTGAATTCTCTTGTTTCGGATGACACGCGTGATTAATGCTTCCATCTAGCAAACAACATGTAAACTTCCCTCGTAACAACAACATTACCTCCGACTCAATTATTTTACGTACGTAATATCACGTAACGCAGCACACATTTTTTCAATTTTTAATTAAAGAAGAATAAAAAAAATGATGAAGAAATATGAATAATAAAAAAAAACTATCAAAAATTTAAAGAAATACTTCCAGTACAGATTGAAAATGTTATTGCTATTGCTGTTTGTGAATTAAGTTTTCATGAAAAGCGTGAACGTAAAAGTAAATTTTTCTTGGAGTAATTTTCTTGAATTGTTTAATATGAAAATCGAAACTGACGTTTTTTACCACCAAGCTGTTTTCCCTAACTGCATTCTCGATTATCCTTCGAAGGGCGTTCTGCAGGATCCTACACTGGACGCTAATGTGAGCCAAAACGGTAGCAATCAGCGAATCCGTAGAACTGACGATGAGTGCGTACAAGGTCCTCCAAACAATCTGGTAGAACCACACGATTTCATAATTGGGGCTCTTGGTGACGTCAAACCAGGAAAACGGCATGAAGGGCATCTCCCATCTCCGATGGTCTTCGTCATTCAATAATCGCTTCAGTATGGTCCCAACTCCACCAATAGAACAGATCATAACGACGGAGAGATAGTACAGGGATGTCTGCAATTGAGTTAGCTTGAGCGTTAATTAAGGAGGTCCATCTAATCACCTGGCAGTTGGTGATGAAGAGGCAACGACGAATCAGCTGTTCTTCTAGGTCGCCCCCTCGTCGGGGGCTTGGGGCAAAAACTCCTTTTTCCAAGCTGTCTAAAGTACGGCCGATTCTCAGGCGGTAATATAACAAAACAGAAACTTTTAAGACGCCTGGAAAAATATAAAGTAATTTTTTAGACGTGTTTTCTTGCGTACTTTAAGAGTACTGTGAATTACTTAATAGTTCGAAGCAACAGTGGCGCAGTGGTTAGAGAGGTCTACTATCAAGCCACCAGCCCAGGGTTCAAACCTAAGCAAGGCTAACTTAGATTTCGTTACTTATATTAGCAGGTTTGGTTTCCTTGAGAAATAAATTTGATTCGATTCTAGGCACAGATCTTCCTCGATAGTTGACGACTATTAATACATTAGAGGACGTCGCTGTTAAAGAGTTCATAGGTCCGTCTTAATATATAATTATCTAGCAGTATTATAGAGGTATTGGGAGGGTGGTGCCTTTAAAAAAATGGTTGAAACGAGGCAGTTACGACGAGGAGGAGGGGACACATGAAAACAATGGCAGGAATAGGACTGGTTAAGGAGAATGTGGTAAACAAAAGTAAAAATATTAATTAATTCTTTATAAATACGTCGTGTCGCATATCAAATACAGTCAAGGACGTACCTAACACATCGGTTCCCAGATAACTCAAAATACTGACGACCGTGTCCAAATCATTGCGATACATGTAAACCTCGTAAAATTTCACCACGGTGTAAGTCAATGCGATATAGGAGAGCCAAAGCACCGAGCAAAAAATGTACAAGAAACTCTCGTTTCCCGTGAATGAAATGCCCAAGTACTTAAGGACCGTCCGAGGAAGGCCAAAGTAGTTCCCAAGTTTTGCACCTGATGCCCAACCAAGGAGAGACATTTCGCCTGAAACGTCAACGTTACTCGCTTCTGTCTTCGCAATGGAATAATAACAAAATGCAATTCGTTACTTCCCATAAATTTCTAACTTTCTGCATAAATTTTTAACACGCTTGTTTTAACTGCAATTACGCAATTAATACTTTTGAGTCAAAAGTTACGTTTAGTTTTCTCTTTCCCATTTTTTTTTTCAATTTAATTTGTGTGAACATACGTATTTGTCTTACCATCGACTTTCTGGCTTTTGTTGTCTAAGCACCCTAATAAAATGAATCGCGCAAATCAGCCCCTCCCGTTTAAATACGTACCTGTAAGGATTACTGTTAAAAATTTATGTTTGTATAAGGTGGGCGGAGATGAAGTGCGTTTTGTTTGGAAACTTTGCTTCTCGAGTTCGTCCCCCACGCTGAATACTTGATGGCAAAGACGGACTTTGTTTAATTAATTCTCGAAGGAGCGCAGAGATCGTCGATATTTTAATTCAACTTTTCACTTTTTGTACTTCTAAGATAATATAGAGGGCGTTCTCCTTTTTGAATAAAGTTACATTGCTTAAGTTTTTTTTCCTCGCACTGGGTAACCATGACAACGCTCCGAACTGTCCGAATCTGCTTATCAGCTACGACGAAATTAGTCGACGTCAATCATAAGTGTTCATTTGATTGGTGAATCCGACGTGAAGCGAAAATCGGATTTTTTTCTAAAATTCTTCACTGATTTCGAAAATAATAAACAGCAATGTTATCAAACTTACAATCTTTAAATACCATAATCGTCCTTCTTTTTATTTATGATTGTAACTTGACTGCATTAACATAAAAGCTTTATTTCAACTAAGTTTGCGTAACTACAAAACAGTTTCCAATTGTACTGTTCTTAATTTAAGATCTACTCGCAACACAATTTCAATAAAAACTACTTTTTTTTTCATATTGTTAATTGAAGCCTCCCTACCAAAATATTAAAGGTGTTTAAATTTGATTGTGATTTCTTAAGACCATGTAGTAAGAGTATGACGCCCTCAGTATCTGCAAGACGTTCAAGTTGAATAAACAATGACATTTGCGATAATTTTGTTCGATACCCAAACGTATGTCCTGAGCGATAGATCCGTGAATTTCCCCGCGGTGAGGATGATCGGTTTCTGACACCTCCTGATGATCAAAGCCAGGCCCTTCTGAAACCGAACGTCCGTCCCAATGAAGTTCATATCCCAGCAGGCATCTGCGACTTTCTGACTCTCCAACGTCACCTCGTTTCCCCAATAACAGTAAAGAAAAACCTGGATGGTTACGACACCGACGTAGGAGAAGTCTTGGGCCGCCCTCATACTGAATAAGTTCACCTGAAAATTAATCATCATTCATACCTTGGTGCATTTTGAAATTGTTTCGCGTACCAAAGACGCGTGGTACATTATGAAGCACAGGATGAACAAAGTCGCCGCGAAAACGGTGAGGATGAGCATGTTGAAGAGCAACTCGAAGTCTTCTGCCATGCGAATGATCGCCAGGTGGTAGTCGACCATTTCTTTCATGTGCTTCTCCAGGATGGGCCATGGTATCAAAGATGGGTCGATTTCAGTCTCATCCTAATTTGTTCCAAATAAAGGAAAAAAAATCATCGAAACTTTTCATTTTATTATACGAGGGTAAAACAGAAAGATCTGGTAATTGCCAGTGACGTAACGGCCAAAACTTCATCGGTTGCGAACAATGCGCAAGCGCGCATGTCCAACACTCCAACATTTTTTTATTAAAAAAAAGAGATCACTAACGAAAATATTAGAAATTTTTTCAAACACGACGAGCTTGTTCTTTCTTTAGAAATAAAGGTTTTATAGAGACGAACCTTAAAGTTGCATTAAAAATTTGAAAATAAAAAAAAATTATCGCCTAAATATACTTAGACACTCAGTACAATAAAAACTTGATTAGATAAGAAAAAACAAATGAGAATTAGAAACGAACAACGTCGAAATGCAGAACTGGATGAAATAGAAAACAAAAAAGGCGGCCGTTGATTCTCATTGGGCGGGGGGGCGGATGAAAATCAAAACTCTGAATAAAAACAAAAGAAGAAGAAGCCGAGAAAAATTAACGACTTTCGTTGATTCTCATTGGACGGGGGAGGGGGGGCGATGAAAATCGAAAGAACAAAAGAAGAAGCCGAAAATAAATGAAAAATTAACGCTTTTCGTTGATTCTCACTGGGCGGGGGAAAGGCGGGGGGGGGGGCGATGAAAATCTAAAGAACAAAAGAAAAATGAAAAATTAACGACTTTCGACGCGAGCTTTTATATTACGTTAATTTCTGTGCGTTTCGTTCTTTTTTCTGTTTCTTTTGTAAGCAAAAAATTGACGATTTTTGACAGGAAGTTTTTGAAAATCAAATAAATGAAGCTTCCATTTGTTTTTTTATTTTATCTTTTTCTTGTTTCTTTTATTAAGTAAAGAAATCGGCGATTTCGACGCCAACACAATACAAAAATTAGTTAGACAAGAAGAAGCTAATGAGAACTAGAAAAGGACAACTTCGAAATGCAAAATTGAGTGAAACAGAAAACAAACGACGATCGTCGATTTTCATTCGGCCGAGGGCAATAAACGTTAAAAAAAATAGAAGCAAATAAATAAATCGACGACTCCCGGAATGAAGCTTTTAGAAATTTTTTAAATTTCGTTTCGTTTCATTATTTTTCGTTTCTTTTCGTTTTTTTTTCGACAGGAAACTTTTGAAAATCAAATCAATCTTTCATTTGCTTCTATTTCATTCTGTTTCGTTTTTTTTTTTGTAAACAAAAGAGAAATCAACGACGCCAACTCATAAAACAAAAATTAATTAGAGAAGAAGAAACAACTATGAACTGAAACAATATCGAAATGCAGAATTGAATGAACAGAAAACAAAAGACGTTCGTCGATTCTCGTTCGTCTGGGGGCCACTAAAAATCAAAACCCTCATTAAAAACAACAAAAAAGCAAAAAAAAAACGAGGCGGAGAACAAATTAAAAATTTGACAACCTCCGATGCGAGGTTTTTGAATACTTTCAAAATTTCGTTTGTTTCTGTGTGCATTTCGTATTTTTTTGTTCATCTTAGTAAGCAAAAAAAATCGGCGAAATTTTTGAAAATCAAATTGGGTTTACATTTGATTCTTTTTCTTTATTTTTTTTTTTTGTTTCTTTTTCTTTTTTCGTGTGCATTTCGTTTTTTTGTTCCTCTTTGTAAGCAAAAAAAAAATCGACGAAACTTTTGAAAATCAAATGGGGTTTTCATTTGTTTCTTTTTCTTTATTTTTTTTTGTTTCTTTTTGTAAACAAGAATAAATGGATGTTTTGTGACGGGCAGTTTTTGAAAATGAAATAGACCAAGCTTTCATTTGTTTTATTTCTTTTTGTGAACGAAAATAATCGATGGTTTCCGACGGGAAACATTTCAAAACCAAATCAGGCTTTCATTTGTCAACCGTCTGGAACAGTGTTAATCAGAAAGTTCTATTAATTGCCAGTGACGTAACGGCTAAAACCTCAGACGGTTGTGAATAATGCGCAAACGCGAATGTTGACGGTTCAACATTTTTTTATTGAAAAAAAAAAAAAAAAGAAATCACTAACGAAAATAGAAGCAAATAAATAAATCGACAACTTCCGGAGCGAAGCTTTTAGAAATTTTCAAAATTTCGTTTCGTTTCATTATTTTTTCTTTCTTTTCGTTTTTTTTTTCGACAGGAAAATCAAATCAATCTTTTATTTGCTTCTACTTCATTATCTGTTTCGTTCTTTTTTTTTTGTAAGCAAAAAAGAAATCGAGGATTTCCGACGCCAACTCAATACAAAAATTAATTAGAGAAGAAGAAACAACTATGAACTGAAACAATAACGAAATGCAGAATTGAATGAAAAGAAAACAAAAGACGATCGTCGATTCTCGTTCGTCTGGAGGCCACTAAAAATCAAAACTCTCAGTAAAAACAAAAAGCAAAAAAAGAAGCGGAGAACAAATTAAAAAATGGGAGGTTTTTGAAAAATTTCAAAATTTCGTTTGTTTCTGTGTGCATTTCGTTTTTATTTGTTGCTCTTTGTAAGCAAAAAAATCTACGAAACTTTTGAAAATCAAATTGAGTTTTCATTTGTTTCTATTTCATTATTTTTTTTTTGTTTCTTTTTGTAAGCAAGAGAAATCGATGGTTTCTGATGGAAGCTGAAACTCAAATCGAATCGGATTTTCATTTGTTCCCATTTCATTGTTTTTTCTTTTTGGTTTCTTTTTGTAAACAAGAATAAATGGATAATTTCTGATGGACAGTTTTTGAAAATGAAATATGTCAAGCTTTCATTTGTTTTGTTTCTTTTTTTGAACGAGAATAATCGATGATTTCCGACGGGAAACTTTTCAAAACCAAGTCAGGCTTTCACTTGTTTTTATTTCATTACGACTTTTTTGTTTCTCTTTGTAAACAAGAAAAATGGACGATTTCTGATGGGCAGCTTTTGACTGTCAAATAAATCAAGCTTTCATTTGTTTCTTTGTTTTCATTTGTTTTGCTTCTCTTCATAAGCTACGATTTCCGACGGAAACTTTTGAAAGTCAAATCAGTTTTTCATTTGTATCTGTTTCAATACTTTTGGCTTTTGTTTGTTTTTTTTGTAAGCAAGAAAACGACAGGAAACTTTTTTAAATCAAATGAAGTTTCTATTTAATTTTTTTCTTGTTTTTAAGCAAGAAAATCAAGCTTTCGTTTGTTTCTTTATTTTATTATTTTTGTTTCTTTTTATAAATATTTTTTTGTTTCTTTCTATTTCATTTTTTTTCGTTTCTTTTTGTCGTACTCACTTTTCGGTTTACAATTAACATGAAATGTCTTCTTCCGTTCTTTTGTTGGCGATTTGATTTTCTTACATTCCGCTCCAGAAACGTCGACCGTCTTTTGTTTCCTCTTTTTCATTTTTCTTCCGTTCTTATTTGTCAGTTATGATTTTCGAACAATCGTTATCGTTTTGTTTTTTTTTTTTCTTCGTTAATTAATCGAGTTTCTTCTGGTTTTGGTCTTTTTTTTCAGAAATTAAAATAACTTCTACATCTATGCTTGGCGCTTGCGCTGTGCTCGCAACCTTCTGGAAAAGTGTTAGTCAGAAAATTCTATTAATTGCCAGTGACGTAACGGCTAAAACCTCAGACGGTTGTGAGTAATGCGCAAACGCGAATGTCGACGGTTCAACATTTTTTTATTGAAAAAAAAAAGAAATCACTAACGAAAATAGAAGCAAATAAATAAATCGACAACTTCCGGAGCGAAGTTTTTAGAAATTTTCAAAATTTCGTTTCGTTTCATTATTTTTTGTTTCTTTTGTTTTTTTTTTGACAGGAAATCAAATCAATCTTTCATTTGCTTCTATTTCATCATCTGTTTGGTTTTTTTTTGTAAGCCAAAAAGAAATCAACGACGCCAACTCACAATACAAAAATTAATTAGAGAAGAAGAAACAACAACCGATCGTCGGTTCTCGTTCGTCTGGGGGGCACTAAAAATCAAAACTCGCAGTAAAAACAATAAAAAAAGCAAAAAAAAAGAAGAGCAGAACAAATTAAAAAATTGACAACTTGTGGTGCGAGGTTTTTGCATAATTTCAAAATTTCGTTTGTTTCTGTGTGCATTTCGTTTTTTTGTTCGTCTTTGTAAGCAAAAAAAAAAATTTTGATAATCAAATTAGCTTTTCATTTGTTTCTATTTCATTATTTTTTTTTGTAAGCGAGAGAAATCGACGGTTTTTGACGGAAACTGAAACTCAAATCAAATCGGATTTTCATTTGTTCCCATTTCATTGTTTTTTTTTGGTTTCTTTTTGTAAACAAGAATAAATGTGTTTTGTGTTTTGGCAGTTTTTGAAAATGAAATAAATCAAGCTTTCATTTGTTTTGTTTCTTTTTGTGAACGAGAATAATCGATGATTTCCGACGGGAAACTTTTCAAAACCAAGTCAGGCTTTCACTTGTTTTTATTTCATTATGAGTTTTTTGTTTCTCTTTGTAAACAAGAAAAATTGATGATTTCTGATTGGCAGCTTTTGAATGTCAAATAAATCAAGCTTTCATTTGTTTCTTTGTTTTCATTTATTTTGCTTCTCCTCGTAAGCTAAAAAATCGACGATTTCCGACGGAAACTTTTGAAAGTCAAATCAGTTTTTCATTTGTATCTGTTTCAATACTTTTGGCTTTTGTTGGTTTTTTTTTGTAAGCAAGAAAACGACAGGAAACTTTTTTAAATCAAATGAAGTTTCTATTTCATTTTTTTTTCTTGTTTTTAAGCAAGAAAATCAAGCTTTCGTTTGTTTCTTTATTTTATTATTTTTGTTTCTTTTTATAAATATTTTTTTGTTTCTTTCTATTTCATTATTTTTTTTTTCGTTTCTTTTTGTCGCATTCACTTTTCGCTTTACAATTGACACTTCATGAAGTGTTTTCTTCCCTTCTTTTGTTGGCGATTTGATTTTCTTACATTGCGCTCCAGAAACGTCGACCGTCTTTTGTTTTCTCTTTTTCTTTTTTCTTCCGTTCTTATTTGTCAGTTACGATTTTCGAACAATCGTTATCGTTTTGTTTTTTTTTTCTTCGCTGATTAATCGAGTTTCTTCTGGTTTTGGTCTTTTTTTTCAGAAATTAAAATAACTTGGCGTTTGCGCTGTGCTCGCAACCGTCTGGATCAGTGTTACCGACGTGTAAAAAACAGGAATCCCTAAAATGTTACTAAAAAGAACCCTTTTCAACATTGAAAATTCCTAATATTTGTTACTAGATTCAGTGACAAATTAAAAAAAAAAACGGAAAAGTTAAAGAAAACAGAAACAAAAATTAATTCAATAGATGAATAGTAAATTTTAAAACAAAACAACTCGAAAAGGATGAAGGCAAAACAAAAGAAAAACAAAATAACAAAACTTCAAAGGTAATCGAATTAGAAAAATAATAATAGAAACAAAAGACAATTGATTTCAACACAATTTAATAGATAAAAAAAAAGTACGACGAAAAAGCAAAAAGAAATGAATGAATGACATTTTAAATAAAAAGGAAACAGAACCTAAAAACAATAAAAACAAAAACCAATCGATTTTACAGCGCGATTCAGTAAATTAATAAATTTAAAAAAAACAGTTTGGAGCCAAAGGCGGCGATACAAAGAAAACAAATTAACAAAATTAGATAACAACATTATTAAAAAAAAGAAAATAACAAAACACAATTTCTTTCGGAATGTTTCAACAGATGGCGCTGCTAAACGTCTGTCTTTTTTTATATACCGTGCAACTTAATGCTTCGGATGGTGTCTTTAATAACTAATGAATCACACTCATAGAAACAAACATGACAAAAAGTCTCGACAGATGGCGTTATTGAATGTTTTACAATATAGCAGTAAATAAGTTTTAAAAACATGCACAAAAGTCATTTTGGTAGACACTTTGCGGATCGTAATTGTATTATACAGGGTGCTCATTTAATATTGTGACCACTGATGGTTTTAGAAAAGGCAAATAAAACTTGAAAACCCCATTTTTTAGAAAAAAATCCTTTAACCTCTAATGATTTCCAAAAAAAAAAAAAACTTAAAAATGGATTTATCTTTAAGTTGGCGACACTAGTTTGGAGGATTGGTCATTTCCCCCACAACAAGTTTGAAGTCCTCACCGTTAGATGGAGGCACTAAACAAGCGCTAAGTTTTTTCACTATTCTACATGAGACAGTTCGGGAGTAATTGCATCGCATGACTTGATGTAAGAAAAGGTTAGAAGAACCAATTTATTTGAATTTGAATTACAGTAGTCACTATTGAATTCTCTCGTTTCGAATGACACGCGTGATTAATGCTTCCATCTAGCGAACAAAATCTAAAGTTTACTTTACGACTTCCCTCGTAACAACAACATTACCTCCAACTCAATTATTTTCAAATACGTAATATCACGAAATATTTTTATAACGCAGCACACATTTTTTCGATTTTTATTTAAAAAAGAATCATAAAGAATAAAAAAATGATGAAGAAATATGAATAATAAAAAAAAAAAACTATCAAGAATTTAAAGAAATACTTCCAGCACAGATTGAAAATGTTATTACCATTGCTGTTTGTGAATTAAGTTTTCATGAAAAGCTTGAACGTAAAAGTAAATTTTTCTCGGAATAATTTTCTTTAATTGTTTAATACGAAAATCGAAACTGACATTTTTTACCACCAAGCTGTTTTCCCGAACTGCATTCTCGATTATCCTTCGGAGGGCGTTCTGCAGGATCCTACACTGGACGCTAATGTGAGCCAAAACGGCAGCAATCAGCGAATCCGTAGAACTGACGATGAGTGCATACAAGGTCCTCCAAACAGTCTGGTAGAACCACACGATTTCATAATTGGGGCTCTTGGTGACGTCAAACCAGGAAAACGGCATGAAGGGCATCTCCCATCTCCGATGGTCTTCGTCATTCAACAATCGCTTCAGTATGGTCCCAACTCCACCAATAGAACAGACCATAACGACGGAGAGATAATACAGGGATGTCTGCAATTGAGTTAGCTTGAGCGTTAATTAAAAAGGTCCTTCTAATCACCTGGCAGTTGGTGATGAAGAGGCAACGACGAATCAGTTGTTCCTCTAGGTCGCCCCCTCGTCGGGGGCTTGGGGCAAAAACTCCTTTTTCCAAGCTGTCCAAAGTACGGCCGATTCTCAGGCGGTAATATAACAAAACAGAAACTTTTAAGACGCCTAGAAAAATATAAAGTAATTTTTTAGACGTATGTTTCCTTGCATACTTTAAGAGTACTGTGAATTACTTAATAGTCTGAAGCAGCAGTGGCGCAGTGTTTAGAGAGGTCTACTATCAGGCCATCAGCCCAGGGTTCAAACCTACGCAAGACTAACTTACGTGTTCGTTACTTGTATTAGCAGGTTTCCTTGAGAAATAAATTTGATTCGATTCTAGGGCCAGATCTTGCTCAATAGTTGATTATTAATACTTTAGAGGGCGTCGCTGTTAAAGAGTATGCCGAAGGATTCATAGGTCCTTCTTATCAATATATAATTTTCTAGCGGTATTATAGAGGTATTGGAAGGGTGATGCCTTCAAAAAAATAATTGAAACGAGGCAGTTTACGACGAGGAGGAGGGGGCACATGAAAACAATGGCAGGAATAAGAGTGGTTAAGGAGAACGTGGTAAACAAAAGTAAAAATATTAATTAATTCTTTATAAACACGTCGTGTCGCATATCAAATACAGACAAGGACGTACCTAACACATCGGTTCCTAGGTAACTCAAAATACTGACGACCGTGTCCAAATCATTGCGATACATGTAAACCTCGTAAAATTCCACCACGGTGTAAGTCAATGCGATAGAGGAGAGCCAAAGCACCGAGCAAAAAATGTACAAGAAACTCTCGTTTCCCGTGAATGAAATGCCCAAGTACTTAAGGACCGTCCGAGGAAGGCCAAAGTAGTTCCCAAGTTTTGCACCTGATGCCCAACCAAGGAGAGACATTTCGCCTGAAACGTCAACGTTACTCGCTTGTGTTCTTCGCAATGGAATAATAACAAAATGCAATTCGTTACTTCCCACAAATTTCTAACTTTCTGCATACATTTTTAACACGCTTGTTTTAACTGCAATTACGCAATTAATAGTTTTGAGTCAGTAAAGTTAGGTTTAATATTCTCTTTCCCGTTTTGTTTTTTTCAATTTCTTGTGTAGGAACACACGTATTTGTCTTACCATCGACTTTCTGGCTTTTGTTGTCTAAGCACCCTAATAAAATGAATCGCGCAAATCAGCCCCTCCCGTTTAAATACGTACCTGTACGGATTACTGTTAAAAATTTATGTTTGTATAAGGTGGGCGGAGATGAAGTGCGTTTTGTTTGGAAACTTTACTTCTCGAGTTCGTCCCCCACGCTGAATACTTGATGGCAAAGACGGACTTTGTTTAATTAATTCTCGAAGGAGCGCAGAGATTGTCGATATTTTAATTCAACTTTTGACTTTTGTGTTTCTAAGATAATATAGAGGGCGATCTATTTTCGAATAAAATTTTTTTGTAAAATTATAATTAAAAAAAGCAGAATGTCTACTAACCGAGAAACTAAGATCGTCAAAACAGATTTTAAAATAGGTTAGAAATCTCATGAAACGATAAATAAAACATATGAGCGCCGACCAATATAAAATAAGACCGTAAAATCAGATTTTAAAATAGAACAGGCAAACAAAACAGTTAAAATAAAAACATCTGCACGTCAACTTATGGGAACTGAGATCGTGTCAATTCCCAATTGAAAAAAAAAAAAAAAATAAATAAATAATATTGTTATATTTATAAAATAAATTTAAAAAAATAAAAATTATTTAATTACAAAACATATGAACGTCTATCAATAAAAATAAACACCACATAAGTCTGCTGGGAAAAAAATTAGAAACCACGAATTTAACGACAACTCAGAAAGACAAATGAAATGAAAGAAAAACGAAAAATGAAAACGAATTCAAACCGATTAAGAAAACGGAAGCAGAAAGTCATTCTAAAAAAGAAATCTTGTAAATACAATAGAACGTCGAAAAAAGAATGCAACATCGAATGAGCTACCGAGAAGAAAATTAAAGAATAAAACAAACGAACGTCGACAAATGAGAGAATCTGTCAGAAAAAAAAAAATGGGAAACGAAAGTCGAAATTACAAATGCAAGGGATCGCCAAAAAAGTATGTAAAGAGAAAAACAAATTTGAAAATAATATATCGCCTAACGAAAAAAAATGGTGAAAACTCTTCGGCAAATAAAAATGAAAAACACATTCAGGCGATAACCGATAAAATAGAACGAGGTATCAAAAAGAATCAGAAGAAGAAACAACTAGACATCGACCAATGAGAAAAACACTAAATTTGTTGAAAATGAAAACTAAACACTACTTCAAGCTATAACCAATTGAGAAAGCGAAAAAAATAATTATAAATAGAAAATAAAATAAATAAATATCCATAAATGAAAAAAAAAAAAACATTTGAAATAATTAAAGACATTTAAAATAATGTTCAACAATAATTTTTATTTAAAATCAATAAATAGTACCTTTTTATGAAGCTTTTTTTATATTTTGCACAATAATAATAATAAGGGTTATTGGATAATAAATAATAACAATAACAATAGAGAAAAAAAGATCACGAGATAGAATTTTTTTAACATTTTTCCCATCCTCAGAGGGTGTCCTTGAATAGTGCAAAATTGCGCTATTTCGCCACTTTTTAAGCACAATATATATAGAAGGAGAAAAAATATAATAAAAGAATATTGTCCAATAAAAAAAAATGTCGATAAATGAAAACTGAAAATTATAAATACAAGAGATTGTCAAAGCAGAATTTAAAGTACAATAACCAATCGAAAAAAAAAATAAAAGTAAAACATGTGGACATCAACCAATGAGGAAAAACACCAAACGCTCGTTAAATATCAAGTTTCTGCATCACCACTAGATAGAGTTTTCTGAGTATCTTCAATGCAAGAGTTTTTCGCAAAAGTAATAATTCGAGAAAAAGTTTTTGGCAGAACCTCCACGTGTACCAATTTTTAATTTAAATTTAAGTATTAATAAAAATAAAAATAAAATTAAATTTGATTTTTTAGGAAGTAACTAACTTATCAATGTGCCTAGAAACTCAAAATACTGACGAGCGTGTCCAAGTCATTGCGTAAACCTCATAAAATTCCACCACGGTGTTAGTCAATGCGCCGCGCCGGAGGACAGCCAAAGCATGTACAGTTGCAGCGCAAAGTAATGAAAGCCTGGAAAGGGTAAACAGCCACCCGACTTCGCCAGACCCGACGCCGTAGCTCCGCCCGTTCAAAATTCTTGGAAATATCTACCTACCCTCAACTGCAGGCATTGCTAATATTACGATACGTAATTATTAAATGTAATTGGCCGACATCAATGAACTTCTTATTAGCAAGAAGTATTATGCATTCTAAATATTATTAATGAAAATATTTATCTTATTCATAATAAATCTTTAGGAAATAATAATTATTTGATGCTCTTTCATAAAACGAAATAAAGGTATAATAAAATAAAATAGTTATTGCGGGACAAAATTATTAAATCTAACTAACGCAGAAAGAAAAGACTTTCAATAAACAAATTACAGCCCACAAAATTATTCTGAAAGATTTAGTCCAATTTCATTTGAATCTCATTAAAGAACACGTGTTTCTTTATATTCTTAGTATTCTGCTGATCTGAACTTCAGAGCTATATAAACTTCGATTGTTTAAACATTGATCATTTGCCTTTGTGCCTCACCAAGGAAAGTTGAACGAGCAGCAAGTGAGTTTTAGTCAGTTTTATTTTTGATTTTCTGTTTGAGTTGTATTGCAATAGTTTTTATTATTATTATTGTTTTTTATTTAAACTTTGCTTAAGTTTTTGTTTTAATATTGTTAATTAATTACTTTTCTTTCAGCAAATTATACTTTTCTGTTGTGGTCTTTTTTGTGATTTTTTTTATTTTACCATTTATTTGTTTTTTGTTAACAATTTTTTTTTCTTCTTTCAGCAAATAATCATTTATTTTTCAGAATATAAATACTTCTTTCAGTATGTTTAGTTTTCTGTTTGGATTTTATTGTAATAGTTTTTAATATTTTCATCTTTTATTTAAGCTTTGATTTAATTTTTGTTTTAATATTGTTTTGAGCAAATTAATTTTTTGTTGGGGTTTAATTTTCATATTTTTTTATATATTTTGTTTAATTTTTATCAACTAAATGTAGTAATTTTTATGTTAGCATTTTTAATTTTTATGTTAGCATTTGTTTCTTTTTTGTTTTAATATTTTTTTTCAGTAATTAATTACTTTTCTTTCAGAAAATTATAATTTTTGTTAAGGTCTTATTTTCATATTTTTTATGTAATTTTTATTTTAGAATTTATTTAATTTTCTTCCGCCATTTATATTTTTTGTTCTCAATTTTTTAAAGGTCTTGTCGTCTGTGATTAGTTCTCCTTGTAGGAATCGGGACTTTTTTGTTAGCAAAATGGGAAGAAGAATGGGGCAACGAGAATCATCCGTAGCTACAAGAGGATATATTTGCGGTTTAGCAGAAGCAGGAATGTCCATAAGAAACATCTCTCAGCAAGTTGATATGTCAGAAAGTCAAATTCGAAGATGGATCAATAGAAGACAAGAAGACGCTTCCCTAAGAACAGCACCGAAATCAGGTCGTCCCAGAGTAACAACTAATAACGAAGACCAGGCAATAGTTGCCACTGTCGAAGCTAATCCGTTTACAACTTCAGGAAGGATCAGGGAACAACTAAATTTGCATTGCTCTTTTATGACAGTAAGGAGAAGGTTAAGGAGTGCAGGTATTCACGGCAGAAAACCAGCCAAGAAAATTTTGCTTTCACCCGAGAACGCTGCTGCAAGATTGCGTTTCTGTGAGGAAAATATGAATCGAAATTGGAAAAATGTGATATTTACAGACGAGAAAACATTTTCTACATCGCAGGATTCCCCAGTCGTGTTATGGAGAAGGAAAAATACACGGTATAATGTGGAAAACGTAAGACCAAATGCAACAAGTGGACACATATCAGCTGGATATTGGGGTTGGATTTCGAGTGCAGGTCCCGGTGCATTAGCTCCCGTTTCACCCTCAAGGTTTACATCTGCAAGGTATATAGAAATTTTGGAAGAAGTGATGCTGCCATCAGTAAGATTAGTATATCCGAAGTGGAAATAATAACCATTGTGCAAGACAACAGCCCTATTCACAAAGCTGCCAATGTAACAGCCTGGTTTACAGATCACAACGATATTGAGGTATTACCGTGGCCTGCAAGATCTCCAGACCTCAATCCAATAGAAAATATGTGGGGAGCAATGGTAAGGAATTGGGAAGATATCGCTGGACACGGTGTTCGTGAAAGAACCGTTGAACAACTAACGCAACATGTTTTCCGAGTTTGGGGAAATTTAGAGGCACAAATTTTTGTGAAAATTTGGTAAATTCAATTCCAAGGTTAAGAGAATGTGTTGAAAGTAACGGGTATTACACAAAGTATTAACATGTTATCTTCGCTTTTTTCGTTCTTTCAGCAACTAATCATTTATTTCAGCTTTTAGTTTCGTATATTTTAGGTTTTCGGTTGACCACGTCGTTGTGCATTCGTTGATCCATCACGCGGTTAACCGAAAGCCAATAATAGACGATGGACACCGGGACGCCTTCAATATAATTGGATTATTGTTTTCTGTTTTAATTTGTAATTACAATATTTGTTTATCAAAAGTCTTTTCTTTCTGCATCAGTTAGATTAATAATTTTGTTCCGCAATAACTATTATATTTCGTACTGTCTTGTTTGTTAAATATGTATATATTTTCACCAAAAATGTTATTTACCAAATAGGTATTTAATGTAATATGTTTATTTAAATGTTATAGATTTAATGTAATCTGAGTAATCTGACGACTTTGTAATCTTAATTGCAAATAATAAAACGAACTATGAACTATGAACTATTTTATTATACCTTTATTTCGTTTTTTGAAAGAGCATCAAATAATTATTTGATTCCTAAAGTAAATAAATTATTTGATTCCTAAAGATTAATTATGAATAATATAAATATTTTCATTAATAATATTTAGGATGCATAATACTTCTTGCTAATAAGAAATTCATTGATGTCGGCCAATTACATTTAATAATTACGTATCGCAATATTAGCAATGCCTGCAGTTGAGGGTAGGTAGATATTTCCAAGAATTTTGAACGGGCGGAGCTACGGCGTCGGGTCGGGCGAAGTCGGTGGCCGTTTACCCTTTCCAGACTTTCATTACTTTGCGCTGCAACTGTACAAGAAACGTGAATGAAATACTCAAGTATTCGAAGATGCCAAACAGATGCCAACGATACTCGCTTCTGTTCTTCCCATTGGAATGGTAACAAAATGCAATGCAACATTTCAATTCGTGACTTCTCACAAAGTCTAACTTCCTGCATAAATTTTTATGACGCTTGTTTTAACTGCAATTTTGAGTAGAGTGAAATTGTTAATACTTTATTTATTTATTTTTTAATTTTATTTATATGAACATACATTATGTAAAAAAGTGAATATTCTTGATTTATCATGACCGGAATTAATTAATTTTTAATTTGTCGTTTCATTAATGAACCATCAATGAGAGTCAGGCAATGATCAGTTGTTTTTTTATCACCACTGATCAAGGTTTATTTTCACAGTTAAATAATTAATTAAAAACAATTGTCGATTAATTTGTCGGCGACAGTTCATTAATGGAACGAGAAATTAAAAATTAAATAATTGATTGTTAAAATTAAAAACTGACAGTCATCTAACCCTGATTGACAGTTCATTCAATAAAACGAAGCATTAATTTGTCGGGTCAGGAATAAATTAATTTTTAATTTGTCGCTTCATTAATAAACTATCAGTGAGAGTCAGACGATGATCAGTTGTTAATTTTTTTATCATCGCTAATCAATTGTTTATTTTCACAGTTAAAGAATTAATTGAAAACAACCGATGATAAATTTGTGAACGACAGTTCATTAATGAAACGAGAACTTAAGAATTAAATAATTAATTGTTAAAATTAAAAACTGACAGTCATCTAACTCTGATCGACAGTTCGTTCATTAAATTAAGCAATAATTTATTAACTCTTGTAGTGTCTGGAATTAATTAATTTTTAATTTGTCGTTTCCATTAATAAACTATCGATGAGAGTCAGTCAGGCGATGGTGAGTTGTTAATTTTTTTATTAAAAAAACAAGTTTTCTTGCCAGGTGAAAATTATGAAAATTAATTAAAATTGTGTAACTGGCAATATAGAAAGCGTTTTTCAATAAACCAATTTTTTTTAAGATAGAGAGTTCTAATGAGGCCTAATAAGGCCGAAATACATGTATAAATTCTTTCCTAACACCTTCTATATTGCCAGTTACACAATTTTAATTAATTTTCATAATTTTTTATTGTTTATTTTCACAATTAAAGAATTAATCGAAAACAATCGATGATTAATTTGCGGTCGACAGTTCATTAATAGAACGAGAACTTAAGAATTAAATAATTAACTGTTAAAATTAACAACTGACGGTCATTCAATAAAATTAAGCATTAATTGATGAACTCTTAATTTCTCCTTCCAGGAATTAATTAATTTTTAATTTGTCGCTTCATTAATGAATTATTAGTGAAAGTAAGGCGTTGGTCAGTTGTTAATTTTTTTTATCGCCGCTGATCAATTGTTTACAGTTAAAGAATTAATTTAAAAACAATCGATGATTAATTTTTCGGCGACAGTTCTTTAATGGAACAAGAACGTAAAGGGTGCACGATATGCGCTATGTATTGTTTGTTCTCTGTTTATGTGCGTTAGACAAGGCTGACGCTTATGAGTAAATCCAGCTCCCTCCAATTTCACTTGCACGAGCTGTCACCGTTTGACACCATACAATTTTTGATCAAATCGCGTACGTGAATGCGTGTAATTAATTACGCGAAAATATAAATTGCTGGGATTGTTTGGAAAATATGAAACGATTTATTAAACCTGAGACCCTTCGTTGACAATTTTTTTTTGTTTTTGAGGCTATAAAAAATTTATTACGTACAGCTGTTTTAAACGTCAGTAGTAATATGCATAGTTTTTAATCAAATCGCGTACGTCTATGAATGAACGAACAGATAACGGAATCATGTTAAAAAATTCTATGGAACAGTTAATAATTAATTAAGAATTTGTGTTAATAATAATTCATCACACACAAAACGAAATTATAGTAATTAACAGATTACTAATGTGTTTACTGATATAATCTAGTTGTAAAAAAATGTTTATATATGGAATAATCTGATTCAAGTTAATTCCAAAGAAATATTTTATAGTTCGTATTTCACGGCATCGGTCGTTGACCTAAAAACGGAGTTGACGTGAACTTCCACTTAAGGGGCATGTCCGCAATCGTTGCCATGCCGTCGTGCCTACCATAAAGCTTTTATGAGGTCACTTATTTCGTTCATCTGCTCCTTTATTTCTTGATCAGAGACGCACCGTCGTTTTGACGCTAATTTTTGATTAATTATTTCTTGAAAATTAAGTAGAAAGAATTTTTTTAACGTACTCTTGGGCATCGCCCCTTTTCTTTGGCGGAACAATTGTCAGTCACCCTGTACTTACGGTCGCTTTGATTGTGCTTCCCAAACGAATCAGCGTATCGGTTTTTAATTAAATCGCGTAGTTGAATTAATGAAGAGATTACGGGATCGAATTAAATAATCAATTGTTAAAATTAATAACTGACAGTCATCTAACTCTGATTGATAGTTCATTCATTAAATTCCGCACTTGCTTTGTCGTGTCTGGAATTAATTAATTTTGAATTTATCGTTTCTTTAATGAACTATCAATGAGGTCATAGTCAGTTGTTAATTTTTTTTTCACAACTGATCAACTGTTTATTTTTACAGTTAAAGAATTAATTGAAAACAATAATTTGTCGGCTCAATTAAACAATTAATTGTTAAAATAACAACTGAAGATCGATCATTTTCAAATAGTTCTTTGACTGTAAAATAATCAGGCGTGATTAAAAGTTAACAATATTGCCAATGAACTGACTCTTACCGACAGATCATGAATGAAACGAAAATTAAAAAGTTATTTGTGAAAATTAAAAGTTCTTTGATCAGGAAACTAAACATTTGGAAAAGAAAGCAACTTTGTTCTTCACTAACACGAGTAAGGAAATCAGTTACGTATTTCAGAAATTTGTTTATTTGATCTGGAGGGTCTCATTTAGGCAATGCCTTTCTGCAATCCACAAAGGCCATTTTAGAAATAAATATACCATATGTTTCATTTACACGCACACATTGTGCACGCATATCTTCCTTCCCTGTCTCCTCCTATTTTCAAGTTTCAACGAAACAATCGGTAAGTAAGAGGGCCGTCGTTACCGCAGTTTGACTTTTGTTTTCACTCTTGTTTTAGGGCGCTAAGTCTACAGGGGCGTATTAAGACCAATTTCTTTTCTGAATAACTGAAACGTTGTAAACTTTACAATTGAGTGGACATTTCCTGACAATCGAATTTTGTTTTTGACTTTCTTCGTTTATCATTACAACCATCTTTTTTCTCTTTCTCCAATTTAACAAACTATTTGACGCTATTCTTACATCTGTTTATTATTGAATAATATAATAATAATAATAATGTTTCCCCACTTTTTTTTCCTAAAAAAAAATAAATAAACGTCCCCAGTTCTTTCCATATTAAGGAAAAGGAATCGATCGTGATTCTTGAACTTGCATTAAAAAAAAAAAAAAAAAACGTGCCACCTTTCATTTCAATAATAATAAAAGCCGTAACAAGGACAACATATTTTTATACCTATACAATGTTTGTTTACCGTTTTTTTTTTTTTTTACTTAAGTATAACACGAATTTGCATAACAATTACTTGCGAGTTTCGCACAGTGCAGTCTTTTTATTATAAGAGTAATTAATTACAGTGAACCATATCAGGCACTGCATGCCAAATTACTTAGTAAAATGACTCAAATGATCAGAACGACTGAGATGAATTAGAATATCCCTTCACCGTACGTAGTTAGTTGTACTTTGTGGTTGTGGTTTCTCGTCTTTCACATTCAGGGGAAACACATTGGGCAACACTTGTTGTTGACATGACCACTACTTACTATAAAGGCTACTTTGTTTCCTCTCAAATAGATTAGCTGGTAGCCCGAATCATTTTTTCCTCTCTCTCTCGCTCGTCGGGCAGATGTTTTTTCCCGTTTTTTCTCGCAAAGTTGCGAAATACGGCGGCAGGTGTCATCTGCAATAAATGATTCAGGCACGGTTTAAAATCGAAATTGGTTTTTGAATATTTCATGCCATTACGGATCAGCAACGTTTCGCGGTTCCCATGTGAATTATTGAGCGAAAGAATTTTATACAGTGGCGCGGGGAAATCACGCGAGCGATTAATTACTTATTTATTAAAAATGAGGATCGCCTGGTGGATTTAATTTATTGTCGCGAAGAGTTTAGATCAGAGCTATTTCGAAAGCGAATTCTTTTAGAAAAACCCAGCGTCTGGTTGATGCCGAAAATTAAAGATGGAAATGTTTCGAAATAATTATGTACAATGGTAGACATAAGTAATGTGGCAGAAAAGTGTAACCTCCACAATTCCACGCTATTTTGGCTTATGCATGGCATTTGCGATATACAAAGTGGAACGCTTTCGCCGTTTGCCTTTTCTAATGATGTTACGTAAGAACTAATAAACTGAAGGTAAGGAAACTGTGCTTATCTGCTGAAACTTTAGGAACGTCTTAATTTTATGCCCAAACCCTTAAAATAAACGCGGCGGATTTATTTTAGAAGTAATTTTTAATGTATTGTCAACTAAATGAAGATCTAGAAATAAACAATTCAACGTTTAGATGAAATATAAATATAATGTACAATTTTGGAGAGAATTAAATACCGATTCCATTCAGCAGAGGAAAGCAAAAAAAAATTACATACACGGTGTCTCAAAACCTATGTTTTTAATTAAAACTGTAGGTATCTCATTATGAAAGAGATTGATTGTCTAAATCTGAACGGTATTGCTCAAAAATGAAAAAGTGACGCGTGCAGTTCCTTTGTTTTGAAACCTCTGCTTATTTTATGACTTGTCGAGGCAAGTCCGCTTTCAATAAAAAGCAAAAGCTGCAATAAACTTTTTATTTACGTTTCAAAGAATTAGGTCAATGTCTCAGATGCCATGCGCGTGTGACTGGCAATTTTTTTTATATCCATCTGACATAATGAAATACGATTTGGGATCTTTCAATGAAGATAGCACGTGCAGCATAAGGCATGAGATGTTATATTGTTCATTCTAATTAATATAACTTCAAAAGAAATTGCTAACGGTGATACTTTCTTTTATTTATTTATCGTTTACATGTACAGTTGCAGCGGAAAGAAATGAAAGTCTGGAAAGGGTACACGGCCACCCGACTTCGCCCGACCGAGAGATAAACGCCGTAGCTCCGCCCGTTGAAATTTCTTGGAAATATCTACCCACCCTCAACTGCAGGCATTGCTAATATTACGATACGTAATTATTAAATGTAATTGGCCGACATCAATGAACTTCTTATTAGCAAGAAGCTGCTCCCACCGGCTCCTATAAATACCACGACAACGGACTTACCTACTCAGTCTCAACGACTAACGCGAAGCAGCAACAAGAACAACAGCAGCAGCATCACCACCAGCAGCAGCCCTGAGGAAGTTCTTCTGCAACGAAGAACGAAACGTCGGCAGTAGAGAAATCCGAGACACGCGGTTCCAACCGGAAGCCAAGAATTCAACAATGGACGACGGCCGCGGAAGCCTTCAAGTTAAATTAAGAAGCCTCTACGGGGAGGACATCCAGAAGAAGACGAGACAGCTGGGACAGCTTCGACAAAAATTGGTAAGTTTAATTTGTACTTTAACATTTCTTATTCGTTGTCGTGATAATCATGTTATACCTACTTTCCTAACTGTTAAACACCACATCAAAACCTACACTTCCAACCAAATCCTTCGACGCACAAGTTTTGCCTTAGTTCGAGAACGCATCCAGTTCACCAGACACCAACTCTCCGATCTTTCTTACACAATTTTTCATCTTCATCTAGAACTTGCCAATACCCTCACACCAACAGACTGGCAACTAATAGACAGACTTACCCACGAACAAGCCACCCGCACTCGCGAACATGTCACCAATACCCACATCCGTAAATTCAACCAGCTGGTTTCTAAACAACTACCCAATCATCATCATAAACCTACTTCCTTAACACACACCGTGGTAAACAAATCTCGCTATCCCTTAACCGAGAATGAAATCTCCGTCCTCGCCAAAGGCCCAAATTTCGCCATAACCCCAAAAACCATACCCATTGATGACATCATAACTAGTGTTGAATCTGCCCTTATCAAACTTCCTTCCCATATTGCAGACCCTATTCGCCACGAAACCTCCAAAATTCTAAAAACAGCCAAACCCCCCAAACCAAACTGCACTAAATCTGAATTTCAAGCCCTCAAAACCTTGAAAACCAACCCAGACATAGTCATACTCCCCGCAGATAAAGGGAATGCAACTGTAGTTTTAGATCGTGCAGAATACGACCACAAAATCAATAACCTGTTAGACGACCCAGCTTACCAACCTTTACGACGCAACCCTACCTCCCGTATAGAACGCACCATAACGACCTTAATAAAATCTTCTTCTATCCCTCCAGACACACAAAAATCTTTGATACCTCGTGACTCTAGAATTCCCAGACTTTACGGACTCCCTAAAATTCACAAACCCGACACACCTTTACGTCCCATAGTCAGCGCAATCAACTCACCAACGTACAAAATCTCCAAATACCTAGCACACACCCTCAAACCATTTGCAGGTAATAGTGAAACCTTTATCCTCAATTCCCAACATTTCGTCCAAAAAATTCACGATATATCCTTAGACCCGCAGGACCTTCTGGTCAGCTTCGATGTTGAATCCCTGTTCACCAAAGTGCCAATACCCGACACCGTTACTATTATCCAGCAACTGTTCGGAGCCCATAACCAACCCGAAGACCTAATTCCTTTGATAGAATGTTGCTTAACCTCAACTTATTTCATGTTCCGAGATCAATATTACGAACAAGTGTCAGGAACAGCCATGGGTTCCCCTTTATCCCCAATAGTAGCGAACATCTTTATGGAGGCTTTCGAACAACAAGCCCTTACTTCTTTCCCTCTCAAACCCAAATGTTGGTTCAGATATGTTGATGATATTTTTGCAATTTGGCCACATGGTAAGGAATCCTTGGACAACTTCTTTGAACACCTTAATTCCCAACATCCGGACATTCGTTTCACTTTGGAATACGAAAAGGACGGCCACTTACCTTTCCTTGATATCCTAGTAAATCGCCTCCCGGACGGTAGATTAGGACATTCTGTGTATCGCAAACCAACTCATACTGATCGCTATCTGAACGCACATTCCCACCATCATCCTTCTCAAAAACAATCGGTCATCAACTCACTAGTTGATCGTGCCTTTACCCTATCAGAGTCCTCTTCACTCCAAACTGAACTAAACCATATAACAAAAGTCCTTCTCAACAACAATTATATCAAACACGACATCCAAAAATCCATTGCTCGTCATCGAACCCCCATTCCACCACGCCCTGAACCTGATGCACCGCCAGTTGCTACGGCTTACCTACCCTACATCCACACCATAACGGACCGAATAGGCAAAATCCTCAAACGACAAAACATCAAATCCATTTATTTACCCATGACAAAACTCTCAAACTACCTACCCTCCACGAAAGACCACATTCCCTTACAATCCGAAGGAGTATATCGTATACCATGTTCCTGTGGGCGTGTATACATCGGTGAAACTAAACGATCTGTCAGTACTCGTGTTTCTGAACATGAACGCTGCACCAGACTACTACAAACAACTGGTTCCGCCTTAGCTGAACATAAACTAGAAACCGGCCACCAAATCCAGTTTTCAGAAACAAAACTCCTAGCCCGCTCATCTCATTTCTTTAACCGTAAAATCCGTGAATCCATAGAAATTTTCAAACACCCCAACAATCTAAACCGTGACAATGGCTTCTACCTTCACAATACTTGGAAACATCTCATTAACGATCCATCACGCACCGATATACCGTTCCGCCCCGCCCACCGTTCCACCCCGCTGCTCCCACCGGCTCCTATAAATACCACGACAACGGACTTACCTACTCAGTCTCAACGACTAACGCGAAGCAGCAACAAGAACAACAGCAGCAGCATCACCACCAGCAGCAGCCCTGAGGAAGTTCTTCTGCAACGAAGAACGAAACGTCGGCAGTAGAGAAATCCGAGACACGCGGTTCCAACCGGAAGCCAAGAATTCAGCAAGAAGTATTATGCATTCTAAATATTATTAATGAAAATATTTATCTTATTCATAATTAATCTTTAGGAAATTATTTGATAAGGATATAATAATAGAAAAAGGCGCGTTGAACTAATAATAATCTAGGCTTAACGAAATATTACCATTTTTTCAATTGTTTTCTTTCTTTTCCAAAGGCAATACTACAACACAATGCTTTGTTACGTTGCCTCGAAAGCAGTTTTGTTTTTTATTTATGAATCTACTGAGTTGTGCTATAAAATCGATTGTCTTTTCTTTTTGTTATTTTTTTCTAAATTTTATTTAGTATCATTTGAAATTCTATTACTTCGTTTCGTTCGTTTTCTCACTGCTGTTTTAATTTTTTAAAATATATTTATCAATATATTAAATTGTTTCTAAAATGGTTTGTTTAATTTTTTATTTCTGTTATTTTTTGAATTTTTATTATTTTGTTTTGTCACCATTCTTTTCAAATTGCTTTTTTTAAATTTGTTATTAAGCAAATGAATTGCGATGTAAAATCGATTGTCTTTTATTTTTATTATTATTATCTTTTTAATGAATATTATTTATTTCCATTATTAATCAATATTTCTAAAAAAAAATTAAATATTAGTGTTGTGTGTATATTTTTTTTTTAATTTTTCGTTTGTTTTCTTTGTTTTGTGACCCAAACAATTTTTGTTTATTAATAAATCTATTGAATTTTGCTGAAAAATCGATAGTCTTTTGTTTTTAATATTTTTTCAAATTCATTATTTAGTACTTTTTTAAAATTCATTAGAAACAATAAGAATCTATTAAATTGTGTTATAAACTCGATTGTTTTTTGTTTCTATTATATTTTTTTTATTATTATTATTGTTTAAATTTTTATTATCAACTGAATTGCACTATAATATCTATTATCTTTTGTTTTCATTTTATTTTTTCTTTCATTTTTTAATATTTAATATTTTTCTAAAAAAATTAAATATTTTTGTTGTTTTTTTTTAAATTTTGTTCCTGTATTTTCTTCGTTTTGTGACCTTTCCTCCTAAACAGCTCCTTTTTTAAAATTTTTTTTATTTATAAACCTACTGAATTTTGCTGAAAAATCGTTAGTCTAAAAAACAAAGTTTTGCCGATTTTCCCAAAAATCACGTTTCTTTTGCGTAAATGTAGGCGGGTACTATTCAATTGTTCTGAAAAAGGGAAATTGAAGAAACAAACGAGTTCACAAAGAATATTATCGTCACCAAAACAATCGAAATTATGACATCGACCATATTTAATTTTTTTTTAAGCTAAAGAAACCATTTTCCACAAAATAAAGTAGAATCAATATTAAACGATGAGAGGTGCAATTGTAACAGGACTCGGTGACTTCAGGGCTGCCAATGTCGTCTTAGGAATTTACGCCCGTTTGCGTTTTTAAAAGACGTGACATTGACAGAAATTATAGCGAAGTAGGCGTGGTCTCTATTCTGACTCCACCTTTTTTCAAGCTTCAATGAAACAACTGTTACGTACAGTTTATCTATGGCAATTTTTTAATCGACTAATAATAATTGCCACTGTGCAAAGATCCTATTTAAAATTAAAGCTTATAACTAGTATCTCAGAACCAGTCTTGGCCAAAAAGAAATTTGAGAATTAGGGCGTAAGTAATGCCTTTGCGTTTTGATAATAAAAACAATAATTTCGTAAGTCAAAAGCATTTTCTATGTAAAATTGTGGTTCCAGTTTTATAAACAAAAATTGGTATAAATGGTTAAAAATATAGCTATTTTTATGCATTTTCAAGGGAATTATTGAGGTTTTAACATAAATTTTGTACCATTTATGGATTGGTAAATTTGTAGGCAATTAAAGTTGGATGAAGTGTTTTCGAAAATTAACAATAAAAAGAAAACAAAAGCGTTCGGTAAGCTGAATGAAAAAAAAAACTCGAATAAATACATTTCTGGAGGGAAAAACGGACTAAAAAATAAAACAAAATTAATATTCAGATAACAAAAGATGATCGATCGGTTAGATCAATAACTTACGCCCACAGAAAATGGAGGAACAAGCGAAAATATTTTATTTTTTATTTAAAATAACAAAAGAAGATCGTTAAAGTCAATAAAAGCAGAAGATAAAAAAACGAAAAAACGAAAGGCTGCACGAGGGGATGTACTCCTATTGCCGAGAATTACCGAGGCTGCACGACGTTGTATCCTGCTACTACCGAACACTGCCGAGATTACAGCTTCTTATCGGTTGCTAAGGAGGTATGTACCACCATTGCTAGGTTGCAAAACCCTAAGAAAAAAAAGAAAAAAGAAAAATGTATCATATATGATTGTTTTATTTGAACCTCGCGTTTTTTTGCTCAGTGGCGGCAGTAGCAGTGGAAGGAACGCGCTTTGATTTGCGGTGGTTTAGATTGCGATGGCTGATGCAACGCTTCTCGCAACACCGTCCACGTCAAATTGAACTGTGCATTAAATTTCATAACATTTCGCCATTTCTCACCAACGAAAATACATACATGTAATATTGAATCGTCAAAGATGTGTAACACGAAATGTCAACGACATCGAAGCGATAAGTGAACCTACCCAAACCGGAACTACTTACACAACGATACTTCCGCGGTATTTCTTTTTATCCTTTGCGAAATGTTGCGAATACTTAATGTACATGAAAAAACATTTGTTTCAGGTACTTCAGGGCCTTTCACTACCAATACCTTGAGCGGGATACTGAAAATCCTAAGTTTAAAAGCAATATAAGCGGAAATGATTGAGAACAATTTAAATTTCCCGCCTTTCCATTTTTTTGTTGAGTCGGTGAAATGCATAGGAAGATCTAATTACATTTCAAGTGTGCAATATTAATTATTTTAATGGCAATGACACTTTGATTATTATTATTTTTTACAAAGGACACACACAAGCAAAAAAATCACTAAATAGGGACGCGCGAAATTCAAATTGAATTTCATGCAGTGTGCGATTTATTAAAAAAAAAAAAAAAAACATAAACGAAAACAACATACTGTGGGGGCTTGCAAATTGCTTAGCGCTCAACAAAACATGTCACGATGTCAGATGACAACAAACATCAAATTGACAGACGTCAAGAAACGTTATATAGACAGATACTGGCGAAACGTCACGTTGACATCTACGTATCAGAGCAACGATGACAATAATAAAAAATTAAGGCCGCCCTTTAACGAATTAAAACGAATCCATTTCTGTTTGGCCAACAAATAGGATCGCAAACTCATTTTGAAAAGGTTGAGGTTCTACTCATCGTTGATTGGAGCATTCATCAAGAACAATGAAGCAGAGTTTCCTAATCCCCGCTACGAAAATAAGGTATAAAATGAAGAACACGAACCATTCCAGCCGGTTGTGCAGCTTACGCAGAATTGTCGAGCAACACTCAAACCACCGCTTGCGCAAAATTGTCGAGCGAACTCCCACACAGTTAGTGCAGAAATATTGAACACTCGCATTTCAATTTCTCAATCGAAGCCAGGCCTGTGCATGGGGAAAAGAAGTAGGAAACGCCGTCAGAATCGGGACATCCTGAATATTATCCATATTGTAATGGATAATGTAATAATAAAAAGAAACTTGTTTTGATTTTTATAACATAGATACTTTATTTACGTCTCAAATTAAACGATGCTTAAACCATTTAAAAACATTCTAAGAATTCCTTTTGAGAAAAGGGGTTGCGAATCATGAGTACACCTTAGAAGAGAAATGAGGTTCACAAAGGGCCATGGTCCGAATTATTGTCCGGTTTATCATCATTCTTCGTAACATATATAATAAAGAGACCGGGCCCCTACACAGATCCTTGAGGTATTCCTTATACAAGTAGTCTGGAAGAAAGAACATTATTATTTACATGGACGTGATCTGATTATTTAGATATGATGATTTGGAAAAAAATTAGAGGAGCACCCCTTAAGCTAGAACAAGAAAGTTAGTTAGTGGCCACATATAATTCTTACAAAATATTACAAAACGTGGACCACGAAGCCCTTCTATTTCTGCACGGTAACGATGAAGTCAAGCATTTCATCATCACGTTGTGCTGGTGATCTTTTTGATAACATTAAATCACCCTCACAATTAAAACATACCATCATCAAAAAAGCCCTCCCGTTCTTTTGCATGGTAATAATGAAATCATGCGTTTCGTTATCATGTCGCGCCTGCGGTCTCTCTGATAACATTAAATCACCCTTAGAATTAAAATATATCATCATCAAAAAGGATTGTTTCACCAATGCGATGAGGAGATTAGGCCGACAAAGAATGACAACGAAATGGCAAGCAACGAAGCGGACGTAATGAACCCACGCAAACCTGAACCGCTTCCACAACGTTACTTCCGCAGTATTTCTGTTTATCATTTGCCAAATGTGAAGATTAAAAAAGAAGCTTTGGTCGTCAGTGGCCATAGACGCAATTCTTACGAAAGCCCTCCAATTTTTTGCGTGGTAATGACGAAGTCATGCATTTACAAATTTCATCATGGTAATGCTTGCGTCTTTCTGCGGTCTCACTGATAACATGAAACCACCCTTAGAATTAAAAAAAAAGCGTCATCACATCAACGAAATTAATTATTTCGCACGCGACGAAGACCGAAAATTTCGATGACGAATCTGTTATTAACAAACATAGAAGAATGTGTAATATGTAGTAACAGCAGCAAGCAGACATGTGCTCGGCGTGCGATTAATTAATCTCAGCCATTCCCTGGAATTTGTTTATTAACGCAGAAGCCATTCCGGGTAGCTAATTATCATAAACAGTACATTGACTAGTCACCGCCATCCGCGAAGAAACAGACGCACACCTCCTCAAGCTTAAGTCGAACACTAATTACATATTTATGTAAAACCTCGTTTGCAGGAAACTGCGTGATTCATAATTTTTAAAGCTACTTGCATAAGTGAGGTTGATATACATAGAACTTGTTGACCGGCTAGAAAAAAGGAACACAAGCAGAACGCGGCCGAGTTATCTCTTGTTGGTAACGTGATGACTCAGATGGCGCACAATCTTCCGTGTAATAGATTTCACAATGTTACCGTGTGTAGGAGAGAAAGAATTTGAATACCAATAACTTGAATTATTCAGAAGAAAAAAAAAACTAGTAATAAGAATAGTAAGAAACAAAACCCAGTTGGAACCTGATGGTATCTGCGAAGACGAAAACAAAAATAATAAAGAATTCGAGGTCAAGCGCAGTTTCCTTCGCCTCAAAGTTTCCGGTTGGGTTCTTTCGTCCATTTCAATTATGTTCGAAGAAAAAATGAAGAAATTAAATCCAGTTGGAACTTGTTGCTTTCGATGTTAGTACCTACCTGCAAAGCCGAAAAGAAAAATAGAAAGAATTCGAGGTGCAAGTTCAATCAAAGTTTCCTACCTACACTTCTGGACAAAATTAAGGGACCACCAAATAAACTTGAAATAACTTTTCCAATTTACAAGTTATTCTTAATAGACTTTTCACATGTCATAAATTGACGTTCATTAAACACAATTCACGTGTTGTGTGCCGTGAAACAATTAACAAAAGCAAGGCATTCCCTGCTAGGAAACGAAAAGTCAACAAAGAGGCCTAATTGTTAACACCTTTCTAAGTCATTTAATTAATAAAGTGTGCTTTTTGTTTCGAAAATTAGTGTATTTGTTTGCATTAAGTTAATTAAATATGTCTAGACGCCATTGTAGACCAGAAGAAGTATCCGTGCGAAAGAAAAACAAAAGAAATATACGAAACAAAAGAAGATCGACGTGTTTTCTCGCGCAGGGTGTTTGATAATCAAAAGCCTAGACGGTCTTCTTGGGTAAAAATCAAAAGACCAAAAAATATAACAAAACTATACGACGAAAGACTATCAAAAGATAAAAAGTAACTGTACGGCAAGAAAACAAAAGAAATAAACGAAACAAAAGAAGACAGATGGTTTCTTCCAGAGCAGAGTGTTTAAAAATCAAAAGTCTAATGCTAAACAAAAGGATACTATATGACAAAGGACTATCGAAGGATAAAAAGTAACTGTGCGGTGGAAAGACAAAAGAAATAAACGAAACAAAAGAAGATCGACGTGTCTTCCGGCGCAGAGTGTTTGATAATCAAGACCCTAATAGAAAGAAAAGAAAACTGTACGGCAAAAGAATGTCAATGGACGAAAGACAGAAGAAGGTCGATGGTCTCCTTGCGCGAAGAGCGTTTGAAAATCTGAAAACTAAAAAAACAAAAGAATACTGTACGACAAAAGACTATCAAAATATAAAAGTTACCGTACGACAAAAAACAAAAGAAATAAACGAAACAAAAAGGGATTGATGGTCTCCTCCGGCGCAGAGTGTTTGAAAATCAAGACCCTAATAAAAAAAAAAACCAAAAGAAAACTACCACAAAAGAGCATTAGTGAACCAAAAGTAACGAAACAAAAGAAGATCGACGGTCTTCTTGGGTGAACGATGTTTGAAAATCAAAAGACTAAAAAACCTAAGAAAACTATACGACAAAAGACCAACAAAAGATAAAAAGTAACTGTACGGCAAGAAAACAAAAGAAATAAACGAAACAAAAGAAGATCGATGGTTTCTTCCAGAGCAGAGTGTTTAAAAATCAAAAGTCTAATGCTAAACAAAAGGATACTATATGACAAAGGACTATCAAAGAATAAAAAGTAACTGTGCGACGGAAAGACAAAAGAAATAAACGAAACAAAAGAAGATCGACGTGTCTTCCGGCGCAGAGTGTTTGATAATCAAGAGCCTAATAGAAAGAAAAGAAAACTGTCTGTACGGCAAAAGAATGTCAATGGACGACAAATAACGAAACAGAAGAAGGTCGATGGTCTCCTTGCGCGAAGAGCGTTTGAAAATCTGAAAACTAAAAAACAAAAGAATACTATACGACAAAAGACAATCAAAATATAAAAGTTACCGTACGACAAAAACCAAAAGAAATAAACGAAACAAAAAGGGATTGATGGTCTCCTCCGGCGCAGAGTGTTTGAAAATCAAGACCCTAATAAAAAAAAAACAAAAGAAAACTACCACAAAAGAGCATTAGTGAACCGAAAGTAACGAAACAAAAGAAGATCGACGGTCTTCTTGGATGAACGATGTTTGAAAATCAAAAGACTAAAAAACCTAAGAAAACTATACGACAAAAGACTATCGGTAGATAAAAAGTAGCTGTACGACAAAAAAAACAAAAGAAGATCGATGTGTCTTTCGGCGCAGAGTGTTTGATAATCAAAAGCCTAATAAAAAAAAAACTGTACGGCAAAAGAATGTCATTGCAAAAAGTAACGTCTTCTTGGACGAAGTATGTTTGAAAGTCAAAAGACTAAAAACATAAGAAAACTCTACGACAAAAGACTATCAAAAGATAAAAAGTACGACAAAAAACAAAAAAAATGAACTAAATAAAAGAAGATCGAAGTGAAGGATGTTTTATTCGTTTCATTAAATTTCGTCTTAAATTTATTTTAAATTTTACTAGTGGTCCTTTAATTTTGTCCAGAAGTGTATACATGGAGATAAAAATCGAAACGCAGGTAGACAACAAAACTCTTGAGATTTAAACCTGAAATTAGATTCAAGTTTGCGGTGATGGTGAAGTGATTGTGGTAAAAAATAATCGTATGTTGTTTTATTTAGATTTTTTTTGTCGAGCATCCCCCTAAATTGTAAAAAAAAACTTGGCACACGCAACTTTCTTCAAGTTAAATAAAATTTTTCATCCTGAAAATTCTGAAAACCTTGGCCTTGTTTTGAACGATGCATTATAATTTCCTGATGCCAAGGCCAAACGCAGTTTCAGCTGCAAGTTATTATTTTTTTGTTTCTATGTCGCATTGCATCATCGTTTTCTGGTGCTTTGGAAAAACGCAAATACAATTGCGAATTAATTTTTCAATATAAAAATTGAGGATGGTTCAACGGACGTACCTCGTAACTATCGTCCTATTTCAATTATTCCTATCTGGATCAAAATTTTGTAAGAATTATTATGTAATAGTATATTCCAATCACGATCTTTTTGCATTCTAGTAGGCCATGTTTTTTTTTTCGTTATGTTATGTGCATGTATTTTGAAGGTAGTCAAAATCTGAGGCGAAAAAAATTATGACATTGTCGCGTCAGCTGTACTGACTATGTTGCTAATACTTGAACTACAATGCCATGATCAAAGTAACTTAAAACAAATAACTAATTATTTAATTACATTTTTTAATCCTGTCAAAACGCCGAAAATTATAGGCGGCATTTTGAAAAACAAAAACTGGTCGTGGCATGCAGAAAAGACTCCCTAACTGGTTGTTCTCTAAGGTAAAGGCGTGGCAGTAGGTGTGATGCCGTTTAACGATTGACAATAACCTTTAGAATTTAAGGAGATGGACGTTAGTCGGTTTCCTGTTGGTTAAGTTTGAATGGCAAACAAAAAAATGGGCGTTGCTTTGTCGCGGCATAAAAAATGGGCGTTTTCTAATATGAAGACGTGACACTAGGTGTGATTCTGTTTCATTGTCGACAATAAGCTTTAAAATTTAAAATGATGGACGTCCGTCTAATTCCTATTATGGTTAAGTTTCAATAACAAACATAAAAATGGGCGTTACTTTGTCGCGGCATCCAGAAGAAACTCTCTAATTGGTCGTTCTCAAAGTGAAAGTGTGACGGTAGACGTTACTCTGCTTCACCGTTGACAATAAGCTTTATAATTTAAGGAGGTGGACATTATCCGGTTTTCTATGGGTTAAGTTCAAACGACAAACAAAAACTGGGCGTGGCATGCAGAAAAGACTCCCTAACTGGTCGTTCTCTAAGGTAAAGGCGTGGGAGTAGGTGTGATGCCGTTTAACCATTGACAATAACCTTTAGAATTTAAGGAGATGGACGTTAGTCGGTTTCCTATTGGTTAAGTTTGAATGGCAAACAAAAAATGGGCGTTGCTTTGTTTCGACATAAAAAAATGGTCGTTTTCCAATACGAAGGCGTGACACTAGCTGTGATTCTGTTTTACTGTCGACAATCCGCTTTAGAATTCAAAATGATGAACGTCAGTCTGATTCCTATTATGGTTAAGTTTGAATAACAAACATAAAAATGGGCGTTACTTTGTCGTAGCGTTCAGAAGAAACTCTCTAGTAGGTTGTTCTCAAAGTGAAAGTGTGACTCTGTTTCACTATTGTCAATGAGCTTTATAATTTAAGGAGGTGGACATTATTCGGTTTCCTATGGGTTAAGTTCAAACGACAAACAAAAACTGGGCGTGGCATGCAGAAAAGACTCCCTAACTGGTTATTCTCTAAGGTAAAGGCGTGGCAGTAGATGTGATGCCGTTTAACCATTGACAATGACCTTTAGAATTTAAGGAGATGGACGTTACTCGGTTTCCTGTTGGTTAAGTTTGAATGGCAAACAAAAAATAGGCGTTACTTTGTCGCGGCATAAAAAATGGGCGTTTTCTAATATGAAGGCGTGACACTAGGTGTGATTCTGTTTCACTGTCGACAATACGCTTTAGAATTCAAAATGATTGACGTCAGTCTGATTCCTATTATGGTTAAGTTTGAAAAACAAACAAAAAAATGGGCGTTACTTTGTCGCGGCATCCAGAAGAAGCTCTCTAATTGGTTGTTCTCAAAGTGAAAGTGTGACGGTAGACGTTACTCTGTTTCACCATTGTCAATAAGCTTTATAATTTAAGGAGGTGGACACTATTCGGTTTCCTATGGGTTAAGTTTAAACGACAAACAAAAACTAGGCGTGGCATGCAGAAAAGACTCCCTAATTGGTTGTTCTCTAAGGTAAAGGCGTGGCAGTAGGTGTGATGCCGTTTAACCATTGACAATGACCTTTAGAATTTAAGGAGATGGACGTTAGTCGGTTTCCTGTTGGTTAAGTTTGAATGCCAAACAAAAAATGGGCGTTGCTTCGTCGCGGCATAAAAAATGGGCGTTTTCTAATACGAAGGCGTGACACTAGGAGTGATTCTGTTTCACTGTCAACAATAAGCTTTAGAATTTAAAATGATGAACGTCAGTCTGATTCCTGTTATGGTTAAGTTTGAATAACAAACACAAAAATGGGCGTTACTTTGTCGTAGCATTGAGAAGAAACTCTCTAATTGGTTGTTCTCAAAGTGAAAGTGTGGCGGTAGACGTTACTCTGCTTCACCGTTGACAATAAGCTTTATAATTTAAGGAGGTGGACACTATTCGGTTTCCTATGGGTTAAGTCCAAACGACAAAGAAAAACTGGGCGTGGCATGCAGAAAAGACTCCCTAACTGGTCGTTCTCTAAGGTAAAGGCGTGGCAGTAGGTATGATCCGTTTAACCATTATCAATGACCTTTAGAATTTAAGGAGATCGACGTTATTCGGTTTCCTACTGATTAAGTTTGAATGGCAAACAAAAAATGGGCGTTGCTTTGTTTCGACATAAAAAAAATGGTCGTTTTCCAATACGAAGGCGTGACACTAGGTGTGATTCTGTTTTACTGTCGACAATAGAATTCAAAATGATTGACGTCAGTTTGATTCCTATTATGGTTAGGTTTGAATAACAAACAAAAAAATGGGCGTTACTTTGTCGCGGCATCCAGAAGAAACTCTCTAATTGGTTGTTCTCAAAGTGAAAGTGTAACGGTAGACGTTACTCTGTTTCACCATTGTCAGTAAGCTTTATAATTTAAGGAGGTGGACATTATTCGGTTTCCTATGGGTTAAGTTCAAACAACAAACTAAAACTGGGCGTGGCATGCAGAAAAGACTCCCTAACTGGTTGTTCTCTAAGGTAAAAGGGTGGCAGTAGATGTGATGCCGTTTAACCATTGACAATAGCTAAGATAGTTTCTTGCCCGGTGAAATTGTTTGATAAATTATCTCAAACGGACACTGGAAAATGGTACAAACGCTCGACGTTTCACTATCGCTTGATAGCTTCTTCAGGAGTGAGATAATTTATTGACAATATCCTTTAGAATTTAAGGAGATGGACGTTACTTGGTTTCCCATTGGTTAAGTTTGAATGGCAAACAAAAAATGGGCGTTGCTTTGTCGCGGCATAAAAAATGGTTGTTTTCTAATACGAAGGCGTGACACTAGGTGTGATTCTGTTTCACTGTCGACAATACGCTTTAGAATTTAAAGAGATGGACGTCAGTCTAATTCCTATTGGTCAAGTTTTAAGGACAAACAAAAAAAATGGGCGTTACTTTGTCGCGGCGTCCAAAAGGAACTCTCTGATTGGTTGTTTTCATATATGAAGTCGTGACAGTGGATACTACTCTGTTTCACCGTTGGCAATAAGCCAATGGCCTAAAGATCCTGATTGTTAACAATTTGCATTGAAATTAATCTTGTCATTCTGTATTTACCGGTTTCGATTGTTAAGCCTTCGTCAGGTTCGTCATAGTAAAAATTATTTGTTACAGTGGAAATAAATCAGAAGATAAAGTTAATTGAAAGTGAATGAAAATTAACTGTGACAGTTTAAGCCTATTTTCAAACGATTTTTTTTAAATTTCTATTCATATGGTGATCGTAAATCATCTGCTGTCAATAATGACAAAGTAATTGTGTGGCAGTTTGTAAATATTTTACATTTCTGGCAGTTTGACTCGAAAATATAGAAATTACTTCGGTAGTTAAAGACAATCAAAGTAGAATGAATGTAGTAAAGACGTCCCCAATTTTGGGGCGAATATAAAAACGTAATACTTTGGAAAACGTCGCCATTGCAAAAAATTATAAATAAAGAAATAAATGCAAACCACACATACATACTACCAAGCGATTTATTGAAGACAGGCCAAAGTGTGTCATAAAATGTGCAAACCTACATCTTGGATAGGATTACTTTTAAAACAAAGTTAATATCAAGTCATCACCATCGCAATAAACGTTCGAAACGTTGTCCTTCACTTGCGCAACATAATTGCATTCTTCTTTCTAAATTTAAACTTTGTTCATTAGTAAGCATTCTGGTTTCAATTTAACAAATATTTCAACATTTGTTCTTCGACAAATGTGGATATTAATTAATTGTCATAAATAAATTGATTTAGGACACACGTTTGGGGATTCCAAAGCCAACTCCTCCGGCCTGTCTTCAAAAATCGCACATTATTTAAAAGACCAAGATTCGTCGACACACGCCTTTTCCTGTTTTCAGTTTCAAGATCGATTGTGTTTTACCATAAGTACTTACGGTTTTTCAGTGACGAAACCAATTTTTATGTAATATTATTGTGACATTGTAAATGAGGTGAATAAAATATGCTAACGACCACTTTGATGTGAAACGATTAAGATTCTCAAGCCGCTGGCTATAATGTACAACTTGAACATCGATATTCAAATTAAAGTTGTTTGATTTAAGGAAAAGTTTCGTCACTCTTCACGTTGCTTTCTCCAAGTTTCAACAAGTATTAAGGATGAGTCATTAACAAAAATATATTTTCATACGATTCTTGATATACAAGTAATTATGTATGTACAAAAAGTCCACAGTTGTGAAAGAATATTTTCAAAGAAGCAGGAGACGTCTTTTCATGCAAAGATTCACAGCTGTCAAGATTTCGACGTCTTCTGTTCTGTAAGAATCCAGAGGGTCTGCGTCACCTCTAAAATAATGTCACCTGAAATTAATAAAAAACCATCGGCGTGTATGTTGTTTTTAGAGAAAAAAATATAGAAGAAATTATTTTTATGGTTATTTCTTTAAAAAATATATTAAACATTTGATAGTTCTATTAGTTTCTGAGATGTACTTGAAGAATGTTACCTAAAGTATGTTATTGTAAACAAATAACTATAAAAAGATATTTTCTCTATTTCTCCCTTAATTCTTTAAAGGTAGAAATCTGACATTATACGTCAAATAAACGCAATAAAATAAAAGTGGCCAAAACTGTCTGATGTTCTACTATTATTCGTCGAAGTACCTACGTTTCTCAATTGTTCACTAAAGTCCAATCGGAAACAAAAAAAAAGTGATTGTCGCATTGTTGAAAATTAAAACGATTCGTTGAAAAACGCAAACAAATGACAATCGATCAGAAATGGGCTGAGCCGAAACAACGTGAAAAATAAATTTTTTTCCAACGACGAAAAATGTAAATTAAACGCCAAACCGAAAAAAGAAACAAATGAAGATCTCTCGATACAGCTTGTTAACAATAGCATGAGCTGCATTAAGTACAAACAAAATTAAATAAAGTAGAAAGAAAGTATAAAAAATAATAACAAAAATAAATGACTAATAATAATAAGTACAAAAAAAAAATTTTTTTTAATAGAAAACAAACAACTTGATGAACAACTTCCCGAAAAATATCTCTGTCAAAAACCGACGACAAAATCTTAAACAAAATCAAATCGAAAAGCAGAAACAAATGACGCTCGACTACATAGGAGAAAAGCATTACTTCGCTTACTAATGACTTTTTTAATTAAAATTCAAATAAGAATTTAAATTCAAAAATTTAATTAATTAATTTAATTTCAAGTAATACAAGAACGAAACCAAACAAAATAAAAAAAAAACAAAGTAACAAGATTAACGAAAATTTTGTTTTTCTTTCTCATAAATCCTTTCTTTTCAACGCACTTCATTTGTTTTCCTTGAGCGTGATTTCTTGATTTCATTATCTGTTTTCTTGTTGCTTTTTCTTTTGGTGGTCGAGTGTCAATTGTTTTGTCAACTAATTTTTGTTGTTACCGTAAATTATATCGAAACCCAACCAAAAAACAAAAAACAAAAACAAATGACGTTCGACTACAAAAAAATAAATAAATAAATGAAAGCGATATATGAAGAAACAAACAAATTAATTCACATGGAACGTTGCATTCACCTTTAACAGCAAGAAATGATGATACAGCGCATCGGAAAAACAAAAGAAAAATGACTGTCAGTTGATGAAAGTCAAAACAAAGTAAATTCGTAAACAATCGGTAGGAAAAGAGCTGAAAAACAAAACAACGTAAGGTTCCCTTTTTTTTTTTTTCAACGACGAAAAACTTGAACTAAACTCTGAGCCGAAAGGAAAAACAAATGACAATTGCCCGGGAATCTATGGATCTACGCGACTTATTAAAACAGAAACAGAAGAAAAAGAAAACCTGCTATTATTGTTTTGTTCTTGTCCGAAAAAAAAAGAGCAGGAATTGAATAACCGAAAATTAAAAGCCAAATTAAAAGCGAAACAAAAAAAAAACAAAAATCAATAAACAGGGGATGAAAGACCAAGAAAAGAAAGAAAAAAATAATTGAAAGGTCAAGCGTTTCGATTTTCAAAGATAAACAAAAAAAAACAATTTACGAAGTGAATAAGCAACAATTGTTTCTATGAACTTAAATAACAAAACAAAAGAAGACAAAATAAACGCGATATACACAGTCGAAAGTTAAAAGCCAAATTAAAAACAAAACTGAAAAAACAAAAGCGAATGAACAGAGGAGGAAAGGGCAAAAAAAGAAAGAAAAAATTTGAAAAGTCAACCGTTAATCTTTTGTTTCACGCGATTTTCAGAAATAAAATCTGTTATAAAAAAAACAGAAACAAAAAAAAAACAAAAAGAAATTGAGAAGTCAACCCCTAGTCTTTTGTTTCATTCGATTTATGAAACGAGTAATCAACAATTGTTTCCATCAATATTAATAACAAAACAAAAGAGAAATACAAAATACTTATAACAAAAGGACAGCCGAAAATTAAAAGCCAAATTTAAAACAAAACGAAAAAACAAAAACGAATGAATAAAACGTAAAAGAACAAAAAAAAGGAAAGAACAAATTTGAAAATCAACGCTTTTCTTTCATTCGGTTTTCAAGACTAAAAACCTGCGGTAAAAAAGCAATATAAAAAACAAATGAATAGAGGATAAAAGAAGAATTAGAACAAAGAGACAAAATTCGAAAATCAACCTCAGTCTTTCTTGTATCATTCGATTTACGAAATGAGTAACCAACAATTGTTTCTATCAACTTTAATAACAAAAGAAAAGACAAAATAAACGCGATGGCAAAAGACAATCGAAAGTTGAAAGCCAAATAAGAAACGGAATTAAAACACAAAACCGAATGAATAGAGGACGAAAGGGCAAAAAAAGGAAGAAAAAAATGTCGACTGTTAATATTTTGTAAACAAGAAAAACAAATGAATAGAGGGCGAAAGAACAAAAAAGAGAAAGAAAAAATTTGAGAAATCAACCGCCAGTCTTTTGTTTCATTCGATTTACCAAACGAGTAACCAACAATTGTTTCTATCAAAATTAATAACAAAACAAAAGACAAATAATCCCAATATACTTATAACAAAAGACAGCCGAAAATTAAAAGCCTAATTTAAAATAAAATTAAAAAACAAAAACGAATGAATAATAGAAGATGAAAGAACAAAATGGACAAAGAAACAAAATTCGAAAACCAACCGTTAGTCCTTCTTGTTTCATTCGATTTCCAAAAATAAAATCTGCGGTAAAAAAAAACAAAAAATATACAAATGAATAGAGGGTGAAAGAACAGAAAAAAAGAAAGAAAAAAATTGAAAAGTCAACATTCGATTTACGAAATGAGTAAGCAATAATTGTTTCTATCAAAATTAATAGCAAAACAAAAGACAAATAAGCGCAATGTACTTATAAAAAAAGACAGTCGATAATTACAATTTAATACTAATAATAATAATAATTAAAATTTAATAATTTAATGAGGAACGAAACTGAGCCAGCTGAATTTTATTTTATGACAGTGCAATTTTTACCAATAAATCGCCAAGGCTGAAAACAAGTGAAAAATCGACAATTTCTCGCACGAAATTTTTGAAAATCAAACTTTTAATTGTTTCTTTGCTTTTCGTTATTTTTTCGTTTCTTCCTGTAAGCAAAAAAATATCAAATAAATCCAGCTCTTTTGTTTCTCCGTCTTTCATTTTTTTTTCCTTTCTTCTTGTAATTAAAAAGAAAACAAGAGACGATGCAAAAAAAAACCAAAAATATCACTAGGAAAAAGAACCTGAAAATAAATGAAAAGTCTGAAAATCCAGCTTTCGTTTGTTTCTCTTTATTTAATCTCTTTTTTCTTTCTCCTTGTAATTAAAAAGGAAGCTGAAACAAATGAAAAATTGACGATTTCCGGCACGAAATTTTTCAAAATTACATTTTCGTTTGTTTTTATTATTGCCTTTCATTATTTTCTTTTGTTTCTTCATGTAAGCAAAAAAATTGGAAAATCAAATAAATCCAGCTTTCGTTTGTTTCTTTGCATTTCATTATTTTTTTTTGTTTCTTCCCCTAAGCAAAAAAAAAGTCTAGATTTCATTTGTTTCTCTGTATTTCATTTTTTCTTCTTCTCGTAATTTAGAAAGAAGCAGGAAACAAATGAAAAATCGCTGATTTTCGGCACGAAACTTTTAAAACTCAAACTTTCTTATATTCTTTGATCTTCATAATTTCCTTTTTGCTTTTGATTTAAAAAATCAAATAAATCCAGCTTTCATTTGTTTCTCTGGATTTCATTTCTTTCTTCTTGTAATTAAAAAAGATACTAAAAACAAGTGAAAAATCGACAATTGCTCGCGCGATATTCTTGAAAATCAAACTTTCAATTGTTTATTTGCTTTTCGTTATTTTTTCGTTTCTTCCCGTAAACAAAAAAATATCGACGATTTGAAAAATCTAATAAATCCAGCTTTCTCCGCCTTTCATTTCTTTTAACTTATTTAATTAAAAAGCTTGTAGTTTACTTTGTTCATATCACGGTGTTTGTGCAGCTTATGAAAAAATAAATTGCATCTTTCTTAAGGAAAGAGGTATATTAAATTAAGGTTGCATTAAATTAAATTTAACAGATCGTAATTTAAGAATTGAAACCGTACGTCTACGGTTAGCAACATGCGAAATAAAAATCAAACGTGTAGTCGTACCTGTGCATTCTTTATGACCTTAGAATTTTAATAAAGTTCGTTTCTTGTTCTTGGCACTGATATTTGTAATTACAATAAATGTTCAAAATGTTGTCCTGCGATATTAACACATAATTCGGCACGTCGTATCCTGTTACTTGTTACTATTGGAAAATTATTTCGAAGTTATGTACACAGATATTTGCACGAATTAAACTAAACAAAACAAACTAGACGCTACGTCAATTTGATAAATAATACTAAGCCTATTAATGTTTTTAAAAGTTCATTTTAACCTTAGTCTTTTATAAAATACAAACGCCCTCACTCGGACTAAATTTAAAACTATTATTCAGCACTTCATCTTTCATTCTAACCCCCTCCCTAATCTAAGCATCTGTGAATTCGTCAGCATGATAATAATAAAAACAAAAAATAAAGTGTGAGGAACGAAACTGAGCCAGCTAAATTTTATTTTATGACAGTGCAATTGTTACCAATAAATCGCCAAGGCGAATGTGGGTAAACGTTTCTGAAAATTATTATAATTAAAGACGTAGGTTTTGAGGCACCCCGTATAGTACATTTTTTTAAATAATTTAAAATGAAAATGTTGATCAACTTTATGATTGACTTATTTATTTAAAAAAAAGTAAATAATCGATTCTTTCCGGTCGAGTTCTAAAAATAAAGCGTAAATCATCAATTAATTAATTAATTACATCTCAGCATGCTAAAGTGCGCGCGGAAAACTAAGTAAAATCCCCGCCGAATTACGCCACGCATTCATTTCCACGCCCACGCTCATTCATTTCCACAACGCGAAAGAATATGAGTAAAAACTGATTAATTGTAGTTGCGAACAGCTGCTACCGTTTTTCGGTTTGCGAATTGGGGGGGAATTACACTATCGCGATTTTTAGTGTCGCCACCGTTTATGGTTGCACCGTCCACTTGTATATAAGTACGCGCCTGATTGTGTGTTAAGATACAGTACAGGTCAAGTCGTTCTCGTGTGAGACAAGTTATTTGTTGTCGCGAAGCACGAGCCTGAAGAAGCAAAACGGTCAAGTTTGTATTTGTGAGACAAATTGTTGGTAAATTGATCAATGTTGCTGCTTGTTTTGGTTTTGTTCGCCCTTGGACACTGCCAATCAGCGAAGTATGGTAAGAATTTTCATTTGTTTTGTTATTCACATATTCACATATTATTTTAGTTTGATTTTTTACTTTAAAGTTTTTGAAATTTTAGAAAATAGTGGATGATTTATTTAGTCGTCGAGAAATTACTTTAAAAGATTTTTTTTTAATTTGCAAACGCGTTTTATTTTTGTTAAGAAAATATTGAGATTTTTTTTTTATTTATCAACTGATGCATAAATTGGTGTATTTATTAACCTCATTCGCTCCTAACTTAAGTGTCTAATTATGGTAAACTTTCATAACGAATAATTTTCATATTTTATTTTTTGATTTAATTTATCACCTATTAATAGTAGCAGTAATAGTCGAAGCAACTTGTGAGAGCGTGTTCTGGTTGTCGTACTTTCTACCTGAACTTCAAGTTTATTTTAGTTTACTTTCTCATGAAAGATTGGCAATGGTAACTTTTTTTTTAATTTTTCAAGAAAACGTAACTAGTTTCTTGTTTCAAATCTTGTAATTTTCCTAAATCCATTTACGCACTCGTTCGATTGTGAAATGATGAATTAATTAATACAGTCAGATTCAGTGACGAGGAAAAGAAGACGAATATTATTCATTTTATTTTCAGTCTGAAGTTTTTAGTTAATTTTATTTATTTTCACAAAAAAATATTTGCTTTTTGGTTTTATTTTCTCGAATTGCATTTTTTATGTTGAAAAAAATGTGATTGTTTCGAATTATTTAATTTTCGAAAATCAACTTAGTGTCGTTCGATAAATTTATGTCTAAAATTCAAATTTATTTTATTTTCTCAAAGAAAGAAAATTGCGAAATTTATTATTAATTTTTTTCTTTCGATCTTTCGATTTATTTCAAATTCTTTATTTTTTTAAATCGATTTGTTCTTGTTCAGTCGTCGAGTGATGAATTAATTCAATTTTGAAGCGGAAATTGATGATGCGGTGCATCGGAAACAAAAGAAAGTCGTCGATTGTTGAAAATAAAACAACGTAAAGAAAACAATCGATTTTATAGTGTAATGCAATAGATTGATAAATTAAAAAAAAATGTTTAGAGGGAAAGTTTATTTTTTGAATAAAAGAAAGGTGGTTGTTGAAAATGGAAACAGTGTAACAATAAAAACAAAAGACAATCGATTTTACGATACAATTTAATAGAAAAGAAAGCAAAAGAATTAATAGAATTAAAAAAAAAAATAGGAAATAATAGAATTTAAAAAAATACGAAACACTAGATTTAAATAATCAAAAAGAAAAAAAAACAAAAGACAATCGATTTTACGATACAATTTAATAGAAAAGAAAGCAAAAGAATTAATAGAATTAAAAAAAAAAATAGGAAATAATAGAATTTAAAAAAATACGAAACACTAGATTTAAATAATCAAAAAGAAAAAAAAACAAAAGACAATCGATTTTACGATACAATTTAATAGAAAAGAAAGCAAAAGAATTAATAGAATTAAAAAAAAAAATAGGAAATAATAGAATTTAAAAAAATACGAAACACTAGATTTAAATAATCAAAAAGAAAAAAAAACAAAAGACAATCGATTTTACGATACAATTTAATAGAAAAGAAAGCAAAAGAATTAATAGAATTAAAAAAAAAAATAGGAAATAATAGAATTTAAAAAAATACGAAACACTAGATTTAAATAATCAAAAAGAAAAAAAAACAAAAGACAATCGATTTTTCGGTACAGGATGTCCCAGTTTTGACGATATTCAACAGGTATCTCTGGAAATAGAAAAAAGTTGAGCACGCAATACTAGGCCAATTTTTTACGCTAATAAGAAAATTAAAAAAATAAGCTTGAACCTCACACTGAAAATTACGTTTTTACGTTAACGATCGTGCTTTGTTACTTTTAGCTTCAAAAAAAAAAAAAAAGAATGTATACTTGGATATGATCACGGCTTCGGCGACTTTTGTTTGTTTTTCTTTCTCTTCTTTCTCTCTCTGTTCTTGCTCTCAAAAACCACAGAAAACAAATTCGATCGTTTCATTGTCTTCTTTTTATTTAAACATTTTGTGGCTCCGAAAAAGTAGGAAACAAAAGACCATCGATTTCATAAGGCTTTTGCTTTTTTTTTTCTATTTTTTTTTTACACAATCCGATTGTCCTTTGTTTCTTCTAGTTTCGACGGAAAAAAATGTGTACTTTTTTTATTATTATTTTCAGTGGCTCCAAATAAATGTGAAACAAATGACTGTTGATTTCATAAGTTTTTCGTTTTTTTTACACAATCTGATCGTCGTTTGTTTCTTCTAGTTTCTACAAAAAATATATACCTATGTACTTGGTGGTTCATGACTCAAAACTGCTGAAAATAAAAAAAAACAAACTTCTTAAATTTGTTTTTTTTTGTTTCGAATTGCATTTTTTTTTTTAATTTTTCAAGAAAATGGCCAATTTCTTTTTCAAATCCTGTGATTTTCGTAAATTCATTTGTTTGTTCGGTTATTAAAAGATGAATTAGTTCAGATTGCGACTTCAGAAAAAAAATATATTTATTTTATTTTCGGTGCGAAGTTTAAGCCCACTTTGTTTATTTTCACAAAAAAAAAATTTTTGTTTTAGTTTATTATTTGCTTTATTTTTTTCGAATTGCGTTTGTTTAATTTTTTAGAAGAATGTTTTCGTTTCGAATTATTTAGTTTAATTAATTCCATTCGTAACTTCAAGGTGATAATTTCATATCCAATCTGAAGTTTATTTCATTTATTTCCTCAAGAAAAAAAAAGAAATTTATTAATATTTACTTTTGTTTTTTCAAGTTGCGCTTTTTTTTTATTTTTATTGCCTGAAAAAAAATGAAGAAATTTATTATTATGTGTTTGGTTTCGCTTTTTCGAATTGTTTTTTTATTTTTCAAGAGAACGTGACGAATCTTTTTATTTCAAATTATTTAATTTTTGAAAGCCAATTCAGTCTCGTACGGTCATCGAGTGATGAAAATGAATTAAGTTTGCAATTCCAAGAAAAATATTTTTCTTATCTTGTTTCTGTTTTATTTTCTCAAAAGAATCTTGTCTGAAGTTCAAGTTTATTTTATTTTGCTTTCTCAAGAAAAATTATTAAACAAATTTCTTATTACATAGTAAAAATTGAGAAATTAAATTAATTAAATTAAATATAATAAATGATGCCTAAAATCAAATGACACAATCGATTTTACAACAAAATTTCGTATATTAATAAATTTAAAAATAAAAATAAAATAAAAAGAACGATGAGAAAGAAAAGAAAAAGAGGAGAATCTTTAAAAAATATTAAAAACAAAAGACAAACGATTTTAGAACACGATTTAAAAGAATAACAAATAAAAAATTTTAATGAAGAAAGATCGGTGACAAAGAGAAAGAAATGAAATACGAAAATAAAAAATACGAAATAATAAAATTTTGAGAACAATAATCAAATTAAAAAACTAATAGTAAAAACAAAAGACGATCTACTTTACACCGCAGTTTAAAAGATTAATGATAAATTTGAAGAAAAAAGAAGCAATTTGAAAAGAATGGTCATAAAGCAAGGAAAGCAAAATGATAAAAAAAATTCAAAATAACTACATTAAAAAGAAAAACAAAAGACAATCGATATTAAAATGCATTTACGATTACGTTTGTTTGCAATTTCTGACCTAACAAAAGCAAATCGCGCGCCTCCGCCCCCTCCAAGAGACGCCCCTGCGCCGAGAAAGCAAAGAATGTAGAGTGAAATCTAAAAAAAAATAAGAAATAATAAAATTTAAGAAACAACAAAAACAAAATACTATCGCGACCGAAAAAATGGAAGGACCAAGACAAATCCAGTGACCAAACAGTATCTATTTTTTCTTCTCGAATTGAATTTTCTTTTTTATTTTTCAAGAAAATCTGAAAATCGATTTACTCTTGTTCGGTCGTCAAAATATGAATTAATTCGGTTTAGAAGCAGAAAATGAGGATGCAATGAGTGCATCGAAAACAAAAGAAATCGCCGCATCATCGAAAATTAATATCAATTCGTAAAATACGAACAAATGACGATCGGTCGGAGTTAAAGGGCAACGCGAAATTAATTTTTGTTTCAACAACAAACAAAAATTATTAAATAAACTAACTCTGAGCTGAAAGAAAAATCAAATGACGATCGACGGGAAAACACGGTCGTACATTTAGAAAAGTAGAAAAAGAAACAAACGAAGCTCTAGCAATAAAAAAAAGTCACACTGTATTTTTTGTCTATTATATTTATTTCTCTACTAATTTTTAGCTTATTTAGTGTTATTGGGTCGTCAGATAATAAATTAATTTAGTTTGCAACTTCGGGAAGAAAGCATTTATTTTACTTTTAGTCTCAAATTCAAATTGATTTTATTTTCCAAAAAAAAAAAATAAATAAATAAATAAGAAATTTATTATTATTAATTTTTTTTCTTTCAATTTATACTACTTGTTCAAGAATATATTATCACAGCCGCTTTTTATTATTATTTTCAGCGGCTCCAAAAAAATAGGAAACAAAAGACTCGATTTCATGAGGTTTTCGCTTTTTTTTCAATTTTTTTTTACACAATCCGATTGTGCTTTATTTCCTTTGGTTTCGTCCTTGGTGGCCCTGTTTCCCTTTCTTCTCTCTTTTAATTTTCTTGCTCTTTCAAAACCGCTGAGAACAAGAAAAAACAAATTCGATCGTTTGATTGTTTTTTTTTTATTATTAAATTTACTTAGTGACGGAAAAATAGGAGACAAAAGACTATCGACTTCATAAAGATTTTCACTTTTTTCCATATTTTTTACACAATTCGATCGTCCTTTGTTTTTTCTAGTTTCGCTAAAAAAATGTATACTTGGTGGCTCTTGTTTTTTTTTCTCTCTTTTAGTTTCCTTGCTCTCTCAAAGCTGCTGAAAGCAAGAAAAAACAAAATCGATCGCTTGATTGTTTTATTTTTAATAATTTTCTGGCAGCTCCAGAAAAAATCGAAAGGAAAAGATCATCAACGTCATCGTAAGAGTTTTCGCTTATTTTCCATTTTATTTTTTTACACAATCCGATCGAACAAAAAATATATATAAATATATATATATATGATCACGGCCTCGGTGACTTTTGTTTGTTTTTCTCTCTCTTCTTTCTCTCTCTTTTCTTGCTCTCAAAAACCACAGAAAACAAGAAGAAAACAAATTCCTTCATTACTAAAACAACATTTAATAAAATCGCAATAATTTTATTCATTTATTTGAATAAATAGGAATAAAGGATTTTTTTCCTTTCAGAAATATATGAAGACTGTCCTTCTCCTCTGAGCTGCGTTATTATCGTCGAGTGTCCAAAGGCAAAAGAGGCGTTGATGAAAAAACAGCAGCACGGCTTAAAAAGGTGCGGTTGGGCCGGCACGTTCGAACTTGTTTGCTGCCCACGCGAAACAAACGGCGACAACAAGATAAGGAAGAGCGTACAAGGTGAGGAGACGCAAACCTCTTCTTTCACGATTTCCAAACGCTTACCTGATTCATTTGTTTCAGCCTGCAACGACTTATCCAACGAGATCCGTGAGATACCAGTGAAAATAACCCGCAATATATTGGGGGGAGAAGACGCGGAGCCCGGGGAATTCCCTCACATGGTATGCGCACCCGTTCTTTTTTCCACCACCCAAATTTCTTTTCTTATTTCATTCTTTAGGCCGCCCTTGGATACGACATTGACGGAAGCGACAACTTCGAATGGCAGTGCGGTGGAAGCCTGATCAGCAATCGCTATGTGTTGACAGCCGCCCATTGTATCGTCAGGCAAGATTCCATTTCGTAAGTACCAAGTCAGTTCAAAAAGAAATATGTTCAATGGTCGTCGTTTTTAGTCCAAGCATAGTCCGATTGGGTAAGGTCGACATCGTCGGCAACCGCGATGGGTTAACACCTGAAGATTACGAAATCGAAACCTTCAACGTGCACCAACAGTACGACATACGAAACAAGTTCAACGACATCGCCTTGATACGATTAAAGCGGCAGGTCGTAATGAACAACGACGTCCAATCGGCATGCCTTTACGTCAAAGATGATGACCCAAGAGACCTGGTCATTACTGGATGGGGCATGGTCAACAGCACCAGTAAGTAGCTCTACCATCACCGTACTTCTTGGAGATTATTAAAACTAAAGAAAGCTTCAATGGTGTAGATTTGGTTGCCTAATTAACAGGCATGTCTGACGTGGTTGGTCACAGTTAGTTAGGCAACCACATCTACAAGTTTGTAACAACCACACAAAACTATACGGGAAGATTGAGCCAGAGCCGACCTTTCGCGATGGGATTAGGGATTTAATACCTACCCTTTGATGACCTTAGAATTAATATTTTAGGTCCAGCAAGTGAGTTCCTACAGAAAGCTGACATAAACCCCGTGGACGTGAGCACTTGCCGAAAGTTATACAACACAGGTCCTTTTCCCCGTGAAATTCGAGACACACAAATCTGCGCCACCGCAAAAACGAAAGAATCCTGCAGTGTAAGATTGACGAAAAAAGCGCGCTCTGTAATTTTTGCCTTACGTTTCTTGGTGTTTCAGGGAGACTCGGGAGGTCCTCTTCAGTTCAGAGATCTGAGGGAGAGCAGCATCTTCAGCGTCGTGGGAGTGACGTCATACGGTGATGAATGTGGTCAAAACCGGAAAGTACCGACGGTCTACACACGCGTTTCCAGCTATTTAGACTGGATCGAGTCTATAGTGTGGCCCAACTAAGTCGGGCGTTCGCGAACCTGATGACAATTTGCTTATGATGACGACGATCATTCGCGCGTGGCTTTAATCGAATTACATGATGTGATATTAAGTATTTATTTTATTTATTGATTTTTTAACGTAGGTTTTGTAACTTCGCCATTTATTGATATTTTTTAATCAAGTTTTGTATCCTTAATGAAAAAGAGGTAACATGTGCAATAAAAAATCACAGAAATGTGAGTATTTTATTAAAAAGCAACAAATGTTATGTGCAGAAGATGCAAGTCTTTATTAAAACTAGCACAAAATAGTATTAATTAGTGATGTAATAATTATAGTGATAAGTTGTACAATAAAAAATGAAAATGTGAACAAAAACCAAAAGAAATAAAATATTATGAATATAATCGACCTTGAAGAATAATTTTAAGCTTCCAGTAAATCTAACGCTTCATCATCGAGTTCCACAGTTGCGGTCGAGAAAATGGAAACTCCTGTGTTCGTTCTAGTAAACGCTTCTAGTTCTTGTTTAACAGACCTTAAAATCGCCTTGAAAAATTTAGAAAATATTTCAAAGACTGATTTTTCAAATTTGTTTTGCCCATTCGCAAGTGTATAATATTTTATGCAGCAAAAATGCAAACTACGACTGCAGAAGATGCAACAATGACCTCGCACCAATTGTACTTTCAGCTTCAACTAGCGTTGCCCTTAACACTTAAAAAAAAGTCATGTCTCTCTTTTTAAAAGAACTTATATTATATTTTCTTTTTGTAAATCGATTGTAATTCATCACCATTGCTCTATACAAAAGGACTTCTGAAGATAGATGACACCCTGTATAAATTAAACGATTTTTTTTTGTGTTTCAGGTCTTACAGTGGTCTTATTCGTACTTTGCGCTTCTTCGAAGACTTTCGACCAAAGATAATTAAAATCTTGACAATTTTCCGTTTTACAATTAGCACTATGTTTAGAAATTAAAAAAAAAAAAACTAGTTGCATATTAGTTGCAAAGGCGGATTTCCATGTAGAGATATAAAACGCACGTAATAAAGCAAAATGAAAAGCATTGGGCGGAGAATAGTTGCAAAGTTCCAAATTGACAGAATTTCTCTATTTTCAGTTATTCCTTTGAAAATCTACAACGCCATCTATTGGCACACGATAGAAGTCTTTGATATTTCTTTTATTTCTGAGGGGGACGGAAACTATCAACAAGCTACTAAACACAAAAATATTAATCAATTTTTTTTATATTTTGATTTTTTTTGTTGTCTTTGCACCCTGATATCTCCCAAGCTTAGAAACTTATTGGGAAGGCATGTTTGGCTAGTAATTATGTATTGCCAGCTGCGGCTGCGACCGACTGACTAACTAGGTGGTTTTCTCCTTTGGCATTCATCTTACAAACTGGAAAAATGGAGAAAACCCAGTTCGAAGGAGCCGGTATGAATCCGAACACAAATCGTTGCATGAAAATTCTATCTCTCACCTCGAATTCCCATGCACCAATTGGAACTCGAACCCACACCTGCAGTTACGACCTATTTCATAAGATAACCTTAGTTGCAGCCATTTTGGCTCTAGATTTAAGCGGCTAATTTAAAACTGACGTTAAAATCAATAACACGGTCTGTTGGTTCACTGTGGAAATCTTTTATTTTCTTTAACAATAAGAAACACAGAAAAAATGAAAACGAAGATATTATACTTTAGTATCAGTTGCGTAGAATGAGGTCTTTGTCTTCAGTAAACGATAGCTCATTAATTCGAAGTAGAACGCTTCTATATTGTCAGTTATTTCAAAGAAAAAAATCTACAGCGCCGTCTGTTGACACAAAGGAAAATTTTTGATAGGAACAAGATGTATCAAGTTATACACAAAAACAAAGCTTCAATAATTAGTCTTAACATTTCTGTTTTCTCTGTGCAGGTAAAGAAAATTAAAGTCGAATATAGAAGCGAAAATAACTGTAAGTCTTTCGGTTGCGAAGAAGAAATTGTAGCAGCTCCATCTATTGGAAGGAACGGAAGCTCTTGCTTATACGTTCACTGATTTTCGTTTGTTAAGTCAAAGAAATTATAAAACGCTGTAGAATTTATTTTTATAGAATTAAAAGAAAATGGCGGAAATTGAACAGTTTCTAAATGAAAATAACTGTAAGTCTTTCGGTTGCGAAGAAGAGATTCTACCAGCTCCATCTATTGGAAAGAATGGAAGCTTTTCCTTGTATGTTCACTCATTTTTGTTTTTTAAATCAAAGAAATTATAAAACGTTATAGAATTTATTTTTATAGAATTAAAAGAAATTGTCGGAAACTAAATAGTTTCTAAATGAAAACAATATCCATGAAAATTTTCAGTGTCGGGGAGAAATCAAACGTGCCATCTGTTGGAGAACACAAGAAGCTTGTTGTTTTGGATCTTTTTCAGTAACGAATGCAATTTTTAATCACAGCCAACATCATCTACTTAACGTCGCTAACGTTTAGTTGGCGGTCCTTAACGAGAGCGCAAAGAAACTATTTTTTTAAACTTAATCTTCCAAAATTTGGCTATATGTTAAATGAAGTGGTGACTTAATTAAAATTACGTGAGATGGCGTTGATGGGGAACTTAATTAAAAGGGCCTAACGCACCTCAACAGCTGCGCTGTTGATCTTTCATTGCAAACAACAAACCAAAAAATGAAAAGTAAAATCAAGAAGAAATTCACTTATTAAAAATATGAGTAAGTTAGTATTGTTAGGTAAAACTTTTTTATAGTAAAAAATTGCACAGTTTTTTTTTACGTTTTTTATTATTTATTTAAATAATAAAAAATAAAAGAGTAACAACCAATCGAAGATAGGTAGATATTAAAAAAATGACAATGACAATGATGAATATTAAAAAAAAATAGATAAACAAAAGACGATCAATCAACCGCTGTCGAAATTTATCGATCAAATGATGATAAATATGTATAGAGGGAAGAAACAAAAGACAATCGATTAAAAATGACGAAATACAAGGAAGGCGATGATATTTCTATGTCGTTTCTACAACGTTAAAATACAGAAAAGAAAACTTGTAGATAGGACTCGGAAGTATCATTTTTGGTGTTACTTGGAGTCGGAAAAAAAGACAGAACGTTATAGTAATTCAAACTGAAAGAAAAGTAGAGATGTCCAAGGAAGTTCAAATAGGAAAAAGAAATTCTTGAAACTCAAAACAATCGTAAGTCCTGTTGTTCACGAGTCAAAACCAGTAGAATACAAATGAAGCAAAACGACTTTGGGGTCTTGCAATAATGAACAGTCCCTTGCTTACATCATAGATGAAACAAACTCTTAACAAACAACCAAGTAGGTACGAGAATAAATGTCCCCTGTCTAAATCCACAAAGAAATTCTGAAGAAGGTAGCAAAAATATTTATGAAAACAAGTTTTCTTGAAGAAACGAATCAACTAAGTTCATGCGCAGAGGCATGTGTATATGTACATCACCTTTCGAACTTGAATATCGTGTTTGCAAGGAGATTAATATAACTCCAACGTTCATCGCGAAAGCTCAGTGAAATCATCTCATCGCCGTTGATGGTCAATGTCCATTCAAGTGTGGAAGAACAGACTCGCTATGCTCCTGTGCCTGGTACTGTTTTGGTCGGCCGTTATCCTGAACGCCAAAGCAAATGGTAAAGTTTTGTTTTGTTGTTAACCGATGTGCATTACTGCTGTCAGGGCAAGGTCGCATATTTTTCGGCAAATTATTCACTTTCTGTCTCTTTCAATTTAAAATCAAACCTTATGGAAGAACGTTTTCAAGGAATTCCGGGCAACTTTTTTAAACTCTTTTTTTTAGTTTAGGTGTAACACACTTATGCTTATTGTTTAAAAGATGTTCACCATGGCCTCCTTTATTTGCTAAACAGATTCTTGTTTGCTTTAAAAGAGATGTGGCAACGCATCTTATTGTTGTTTGATGATTAGGTATGCAGTTGCCATGCACATTTTCGTATTTCAAAAACTAATTGCTTATCGAAACTTTTTACTTAATTTGAATTGCTTGTCTCGAAGTTGGGGTGGTGACATCAAGGGACAGCCTATACATAAGAGTTCCAGACTTGAATTAGAATTTTTAATTTTATTTTTTCCATATTGTGTATAATTTTTTTCCAGTGATTCGGAGTAACCTTGGTCGTTGTTGTTGTTGTTGTTGTTCAAGGGGCCATCGATTGTTACGCCGCTTGCTGTTATAATTATGATAAATGTAATTAGTAAACAGTAATTAATAAAGTGAACTCGTCCTTATTAATTAATCGGCATCTTACAAGAATAAAAAAATCTGCAAAGTCGAAACGTCAATAAAAAATGCATCAACATCAACTAGAGTAGATATCATCACCTTTTATACCAACGCCAACAGACCCCGATGATCATTCACGGAGGATTCAGTCCGATTGTATTCAAATCAGCGCCTTTTTACAGCAAAAGCAAGAGGAAGGCTCCCACCGACTGCCACCAACCGATATAATATTTTCAATAAAAATAAATAAAGAGATATCAGCTGCATTGTTTCCAAGAGAGAGGATACGTTCGTTTGAAGGACTCGTCACTTTCTACGTCAACTTGAACCTTGTAAATCAGAGGTCCTAAACTTGTAACGTTTTATACATCTAATAAATTCCATTATGATTGATATTGACCCCTTGCAAGAGGAAGAAAATTGTGATAAGTGAATTCACTGAACGTTATACTTAATAAAAATAATAGTGAAGCCTAAACCACCTAATCCAAAAAACGAGCAAACTCTTTGGCCCACCTAATACATCATCATCGTACTAATACTTTAGGGATTTCCCTTACTCAGTCGCTTTCTTCTCCAGAATTGGAATCATGTGTCGTCAATAACGGCGAAGGAAGATGTGTGCCGACACGTACTTGTCCAAGTGCCGTGGAAAAACTGAAGAAAAGCATACAACCCAACTATCCCCGATGTAAATGGTCAGGCAATGAAGATATTATATGTTGCCCCGACGCAAGTGTACCTTCAAACCTAAAAAGCACAGCTGGTATGTGCATGAGTCAAATGACCATCTCGTTTCATTTAAATTTTCTCCGTAGCTTGCCAAAATTACTCCCTAGCAGCCGATTGGGGCGTCCAACCTCAAATACTGGCGGGAATTGAAGCGGGTGTTGGGGAATTCCCTCACGTGGTACGATTCTTTTCTTTCTTAGGCTTCCGGTGAAACCGCATGTTGTTCTTCGAGCAATCCACGGTTCCACTGGAAGCCATGAATTCTCTGAATTGAAATTTATTAGGCCGCTCTGGGATATTCCAACAATGAAAGCAACAGAACCCAAATCGTCTGGGGTCAATGCGGAGGATGCCTAATCAGTTATGATTACGTCTTGACCGCGGCTCATTGTCTTCTCCGAGCTGATAAGTAAGTCTTTCTAAAAAGAAAGTGATTTCGACGTCATGGTCTCTCTTTGTTTTAGTACAGAGCCCGTGATGGTTCGCCTTGGAAAGACCGACCTCGCCGGAAACAGTGATGACGTCGTACCGTACGACTTTAAAGTCACCGATAAAATCGTACATCCAAATTATAATGTTACAACAAAAGTGAACGACATAGCTCTCTTGCGCCTGGAAAAGCCCATTACCCTCAGCAGGAACGTCATGCCGGCCTGCTTGTACAACAAGTCTGAAGATCCAGAAAATTTTATCACCACGGGTTGGGAGTATACGTCCGACAGGAGTAAGCAACAAGAAATTTTACTTTCTTTCCTTCTTGTTTCTCCTCGTACTCTTAACTTATCTCAGGTGATCGGCGTTTAGTCTGAGTGATTTCCTTCACTCATGCCTATCACTTGGGAATGTTTATTTTCAAAACCAAACATTGAAATTTTATTTTCAGGCAGTGGAAGGAACTCACTCCTGAAAGCGGTTGTAAAATCCGTCGACCTCGAGTCTTGCAATAAATCGTACAACGTCCCACCCTTACCCATACGCATTTACGAAACTCAATTATGTGGCACAGAACCAGAAGATGGATGCCACGTAAGCTACCCGTTAATTTGAATGATCAGTGATATGAAAATGATTGTATGTATAGATTACAGGTCCGGCCCAAATTCGAACCGATAGGAACAACAACATCTACGCGGTGATAGGGATGTTGTCGTATGGTCGGAGCTGCGGAAGTAACGCACCCTTGGTATACACCAGAGTATCCAGTTATATACCTTGGATTGAGGGTATTGTGTGGCCTTGAGGGTTTTGATCTGACTGTACTCATGATGTTTCTTCTAACAATAAAACTTATTCCAATGTGCGTTATTCTGTTTAACCTTCCCCAGGAATGACATCCCCCGTATCTAATCATGCCTTAAGAAAAACATCACACAAACTTTCGTCTTCTATTTTCCAAGTTCTTTGTATGAAGTGTAGCTTATATCAAGTCCCAATGTCACAAAACTTACACAATTTTACAGTAACAGCAGGAAAATAAACAAGGAAGTTACAGCCTTAAAATTTACAATTAAAACAAGACTCCCACCGACTGCCACCAGAAGATATAATAATTTTAATAACGAAATTATAAGTTACATCAATTTCCTCTGGTTAAAAACCAATTGTGTCCAAAGTCATTTGAAAGACGCTATAAAAATGTCAACATCGGCCACAAAAGCATTTTATCTTCTCTTCCATATCAACTTGAATCTTGTAAATTAGAGTTTCCCAACATTTCTTAGCGTTGTCCTCTTGTGAGAGAGAAAACATTCTCTTTCTAAAACACTGATCCCAAGTCGTCCGTTCACTTGACTGTTTCGACAGTAGTTTTACTTCACCCTGGACTTCATCTATAATTTAATTTCCAACTGTGGCTAGTGCGCTGATCTGTCTTTATTAAGACAACTAATTTAATTACTTGCCTTTTCCAGCCCACGCAGATAAGCTGCGCCCACAAGTCCTTCAACTTCTACATCCTCATGAATAGGCAACTTCTAAAACAGAAAAGAATGGCTTGTCGCTTCAATAAAAAACGGGCATAGCATGTTCTTGTGGTTTCTTGATCGGTCCCGGAGCTTTCCCAAACAAATTTTGTTTTAAAATTTTTAAACTAATCGCAGCCCCTTTGGCATATAAATATTTTTACATCTTGGTGGCTAGGAAACCTGTGAAGCAGAGAAGAGTGGCCTGTTGCCGCACATTTAAACAATCGGAGCGCGTATTCCAATAAATTCTTGTACAGATCTCAAACTTTCCCAGACTTTTTTTTTTATAAAAATACTAAGTTGAAACTGATCATAATTCCTCTGACTCATTCTTGTAACATCATTCTTGTAACATCTTGGTGGATAGGCAACCTGAAAGTAAGTTCAACTTAAGAACGAAATTCAACTTATCATGAAATAATTTCATTAATTCTATTTGCCGTTGGATTTTGTTGCCGAGTGGAAGTTTGTCTCAACTGCATTGACCGAAGCCAACCGAAATTGGAATTGCCAATATCATTGACCAATTAAATTTTCACACTTAATCTAATTTGTTGGCCATTTAATTCCAACCACACCGTTTTTGTTGTTGGAACAAGCTGTTTGTAGGTTTTCTACAATCAAAAATAATACTTCTATGTCGTTTCTACAACGTTAAAATAGAGAAAAGAAAACTTATAGATAGGATTTGGAAGTATAATTATTGGTGTTACTTGAAGTCGGAATAAGAAGACAGAACGTTATAGTAATTCAAACTGAAAGAAAAGTAGTGGACATGTCCAAAGAAGTTCAAATAGGAAAATGATGAAAAATCCTTGAAACTCAAAGAAACCGTAAGTGCTATTGTTCATGAGTCAAAACCAGTAGAATACAAAAGAACCAAAACGACTTTGGGGTCTTGCAATAATGAACAGTCCCTTGCTTACATCATAGATGAAACAAACCCTTAACAAACAACCAAGTAGGTACGAGAATAAATGTCCCCTCTCTAAATCCACAAAGAAATTCTGAAGAAAGTAGCAAAATTATTTACGAAAACAAGTTTTCTTGAAGAAACGAATTAACTTAGTTCATGCGCAGAGGCATGTGCATATGTACATCACCTTTCGAACTTGAATATCGTGTTTTCAAGGAGATTAGTCTAACTGCAACGTTCATCGCGAAAGCTCAGCGAAATCATCTCATCGCCGTTGATGGTCAATGTCCATCCAAGTGTGGAAGTACAGACTCGCAATGCTCCTGTGCCTGGTACTGTTTTGGTCGGCCGTTATCCTGAACGCGAAAGCAAATGGTAAAGTTTTGTTTTGTTGTTAACCGATGTGCATTACTGCAAAGTCGCATATTTTCCGGGAAATTATTCTCTTTCTCTCTCTTTCAATTTAAAATTAAACATTATGAAAGAGCGTTTTCCAAGAATTCTGGGCAACTTTTTTAAATACTCTTTTTTTAGTTTAGGTGTAACACACTTATGCTTAGTGTTTAAAAGATGTTCACCATAGCCCTCCTTTATTTGCTAAACAGATTCTAGTTTGTTTTAAAAGAGATGTGGCAACGCATCTTATTGTTGTTTGATGATTAGGTATGCAGTTGCCATGCACATTTTCGTATTTCAAAAACTAATTACTTTATTGAAACTTTTTACTTAATTTGAATTGCTTGTCTCGAACTTGGGGTGGTGACATGAAAGGACACCCTGCACATAAGAGTTCCAGACTTGAATTAGAATTTTTAATTTTATTTTTTCCATATTGTGTATAATTTTTTTCCAGTGATTCGGAGTAACCTTGGTCGTTGTTGTTGTTGTTGTTCAAGGGGCCATCGATTGTTACGCCGCTGGCTATTATAATTATGATAAATGTAATTAGTAAACAGTAATTAATAAAGTGAACTCGTCCTTATTAATTAATCGGCATCTTACAAGAATAAAAAAGTCTGCAAAGTCGAAACGTCAATAAAAAATGCATCAACATCAACTAGAGTAGATATCATCACCTTTTATACCAACGCCAACAGATCCCGATGATCATTCGCGGAGGATTCAGTCCGATTGTATTCAAATCAGCGTCTTTTTACAGCAAAAGCAAGAGGAAGGCTCCCACCGACTGCCACCAACCGATATAATATTTTCAATAAAAATAAATAAAGAGATATCAGCTGCATTGTTTCCCAGAGAGAGGATACGTTCATTTGAAGGACTCGTCACTTTCTACGTCAACTTGAACCTTGTAAATCAGAGGTCCTAAACTTGTAACGTTTTATACATCTAAAAAATTCCATTATGATTGATATTGACCCCTTGCAACAGGAAGAAAATTGTGTTAAGTGAATTCACTGAACGTTATATTTAATAAAAATAATAGCGAAGCTTAAGCCATCTAATCCAAAAGACGAGAAAACTTTTTGGCCCACCTAATACATCATCATCGTACTAATACTTTAGGGATTTCCCTTACTCAGTCACTTTCTTCTCCAGAATTGGAATCATGCGTCGTCAATAACGGCGAAGGAAGATGTGTGCCGACACGTACTTGTCCAAGTGCCGTGGAAAAACTGAAGAAAAGCATACAACCCAACTATCCCCGATGTAAATGGTCAGACAATGAAGATATTATATGTTGCCCCGACGCAAGTGTACCTTCAAACCTGAAAAGCACGGCTGGTATGTACGCGTGAGTCATATGACCATCTCGTTCAATTTAAATTTTCCCCGTAGCTTGCCAAAATTACTCCCTAGCGGCCGATTGGGGCGTCCAACCTCAAATACTGGCGGGAATTGAAGCGGGTGTTGGGGAATTCCCTCACGTGGTACGATTCTTTTCTTAAATTTTCATAGGCTTCCGGTGGAACCGCATATTGTTCTTGGAGGTTCCACTGGAAGCCATGAATTCTCTGAATTGAAATTTATTAGGCCGCTCTGGGATATTCCAACAATGAAAGCAACAGAACCCAAATCGACTGGGGTCAATGCGGAGGATGCCTAATCAGTTATGATTACGTCTTGACCGCGGCTCATTGTCTTCTCCGAGCTGATAAGTAAGTCCTTCCAAAAATAAAGTGATTTCGACGTTATGGTCGCTCTTTGTTTTAGTAAAGAGCCCGTGATGGTTCGCCTTGGAAAGACCGACCTCGCCGGAAACAGTGATGACGTCGTACCGTACGACTTTAAAGTCACCGATAAAATCGTACATCCAAATTATAATGTTACAACAAAAGTGAACGACATAGCTCTCTTGCGCCTGGAAAAGCCCATTACCCTCAGCAGGAACGTCATGCCGGCCTGCTTGTACAACAAGTCTGAAGATCCAGAAAATTTTATCACCACGGGTTGGGAGTATACGTCCGACAGGAGTAAGCAACAAGAAATTTGACTTTCTTTCCTTCTTGTTTCTCCTCGTACTCTTAACTTATTTCAGGTGATCGGCGTTTAGTCTGAGTGATTTCCTTCACTCATGCCTATCACTTGGGAATGTTTATTTTCAAAACCAAACATTGAAATTTTATTTTCAGGCAGTGGAAGGAACTCACTCCTGAAAGCGGTTGTAAAATCCGTCGACCTCGAGTCTTGCAATAAATCGTACAACGTCCCACCCTTACCCATACGCATTTACGAAACTCAGTTATGTGGCACAGAACCAGAAGATGGATGCCACGTAAGCTACCCGTTAATTTGAATGATCAGTGATATGAAAATGACTGTATGTATAGATTACAGGTCCGGCCCAAATTCGAACCGATAGGAGCATCAACATCTACGCGGTGATAGGGATGTTGTCGTATGGTCGGAGCTGCGGAAGTAACGCACCCTTGGTATACACCAGAATATCCAGTTATATAGCTTGGATTGAGGGCATTGTGTGGCCTTGAGGGTTTTGATCTGACTGTACTTATGATGTTTCTTCTAACAATAAAACTTGTTCCAATGTGCATTATTCTGTTTAACCTTCCCCAGGGATGACATCCCCCGTATCTAATCATACCTTAAGAAAAACATCACACAAACTTTCGTCTTCTATTCTCCAAATTCTTTGTGTGAAGTGCAGCTTATATCAAGCCACAATGTCGCAAAACTTACACAATTTTACATAATTTCGATTTATTTTGGAGTCTCATCAGCATAACTCTAAACTCATCTACTTTCCATGCAAAGGAAGTGCCACTACACGGCTAATTAACAGTGTGTAATAGACCTGCTTGCTGTCTATTAATGAATAACAACACATATTTTATTCCACTACTTTATTCCATATCTCACATGATTCGTACCTTACGCACACATTGTTACCAACTTAAGATTATATGGATACATGTAACCAACTATATTACAATGTTCAGCTATATTAAAATTCTATCCCTTTGCTTCGGGGTTCCGCATGACCTCGACCCTTCTCTAAAAGTTAGCCGGTTGTGATTGGAGAACTTAATTTACCTTCCCATCAAATTTGCTGACCACCTGGACAGGTAGGTAGCACAAGTCGTCGTCCTCTTTGGACCGTCACTTCACCTGCATCTAGAATTTTAATGTTAGAACTCCCGTTATCAAAAAATAGTCGGCGATTAATTTTGAATTTTTAAAAATTTTGAAAATTTAACCAAAATGGAGGAGAAAGGGACATCTCCCCTTCGAAACGTGCTACCATTTTCAACGCTTTCCCCTGTTAGGCCTGTCCAAATAGGTTTTGAATGTCATTTTATTCTTCAGGGATATGTCAGTTAGTTTGACCGATCATCCTCGCCGCGCATGGGCGTCATTTAGCCGTTCTCACGTGTCAGAATATTTTTATCCTTGGGGTTATTTATATTACGATATCTAAATGGCCACTTACGTGAATGAGGGTGTCATGTTGAGGCTTGGATCATTTCCGAGTGCCAGTTATGCCAAAATCCACAACCAGAATAAATATCGTCATTCTTTACATTAACTTCGACCTTGCAGATCGTTAATAGAGAAATAAATATAAGCAAGAAGGACCTCACCAACTAGTAAAATTTCGACAAAGAAAAAGTCGACAGATGTAATCTGCACTATTATTTTCAAAATCAGCGCAACGTCATTTAAAAAGGTACCAATAGTGAATGCGTCATCGATCAGAATATAATTTAATAAAATTAAGTACAAATTCCAGAATCACAGTCTAAAGAAAGAAGACTTTCAGAAATTGATATAATTTCGATGAAAACTAATTAGAAAAGGCACAACATCAACCAGAATAAATAAAGTCACCTTGTCCCAACGACAAACGACCCTGTGGAACATTCTTAGGTGATTAAGTAAGATGGTGTACAAGTCATCGCCTTACAGTTTACAATTAAAACAAGACTCCCACCGACTGCCACCAACCGATATCATAATTTTAATAACGAAAGTATAAATGACATCAATTTCCTCTGGTTAGAAACCAATTGTGTCCAAAGTCATTTGAAAGACACTATAAAAATGTCAACATCGGCCACAAAAGCATTTCATCTTCTCTTCCATATCTGTCAACTTGAATCTTGTAAATTAGAGTTTCCCAACATTTCTTAGCGTTGTCCCCTTGTAAAAGAGAAAACGTTCTCTTTCAAAACACTAATCCCAAGTCGCCCGTTCGCTTGACCCTTTCGAGTAGTTTTACTTCGGCCCTCACTTCATCTATAATTTAATTTTCAACTGTGGCTAGTCTTTATTAAGGCAACTAATTTAATTATTTCCCTTTTCCAGCCCGCGCAGATAAGCTGCGCCCACAAGTCCTTCGACTTCTACATCCTCATGAATAGGCAACTTGTAAAACAGAAAAGAATGGCTTGAGGCTCCTATAAGAAACGCGCATGACATGTTCTAGTGTTTCTTGATCGGCCCCTGAACTTTCCCAGACAAATTTTGTTTTAAAATTTTTAAACTAATCACAGCCCCTTTGGTGGATAATTATTTTTACATCCTGGTTTCTAGGCAACCTGTGAAGCAGAGAAGAGTGACCTGTTGCCGCACATTCAAACAATCGGAGCGCGTATTCCAATAAATTCTTGTACGGCGCTCCAACTTTCACAGACTTTTTTTTTAAATAAAAATACTAAGTTGAAACTGATCGCAAATCCTTTGGCTCGTGATTCTTGTTACATTTTGGTGGATAGGCAACCTGAAAGTAAATCCAACTTAAGAACGAAATTCAACTTATGAAGAAGTAATTTCATTAATCCTATTTCCCGTTGGATTTTGTTGCCGAGTAGAAGTTTGTCGCAACTGCATTGGCCAAAGCCAACTGAAATTGAAATTGCTAATATCATTGACCAATTAAATTTTCACACTTAATCAAATCTGTTGGCCATTTAATTCCAACCATACTGTACTTGTTGTAGGAACAAGCTGTTTGCAGGTTTTCTACAATCAAAAATGATACTTCTATGTCGTTTCTACAACGTTAAAATAGAGAAAAGAAAAGTTGTAGATAGGACTTGGAAGTATCATTTTTGGTGTTACTTGAAGTCGGATTAAGAAGACAGAGCGTTAAAAGTAATCCAAACTGAAAGAAAACTAGACGAGACGTCCAAAGAAGTTCAGATAGGAACAAAACTTGAAACTCAAAAAAATCTTGTTTATGAGTGAAAACCAATTGAATCCAAATGAAGCAAAACTGATTGTTAAACGACTTTGCGGTCTTGCAATAATAAACAGTCCCATGTTCATCTCGTCGATAAATAAACTCCTAACAAAACAAAGGCACGAGAATGAGTGGCCCCTGTTTGTCCAAATCAACAAAGTACTTCTGGAGAAGATCGCAAATGTATTTACGAAAACCAGTTTTCTAGAAACGTATTGGTTGAGCTCACGCGCACATACGTACCACATACATCAGGCTTTCGAACTTGAAAACCATGTCTTCTACGAGACCAGTCCTACTCCAACGTTCGTCGCGATCGCTCAGTGAAATCATCATCGTTGATGGACGATGTCCGCAAGAGTGTGACGTGCGATGTGAAACGCCGATCATTTCCAAGAAAGTGAGGAAAAACAAATTCGCGATGCTCCTGTGCCTCGTGCTGTTTTGGTCGGCGGTTTTCCTGGAAGCGAAGGCATACGGTAAAACTTTGTTGTTTTGTTGTTAATCGATGCACATTACTGCTGTCCGGGCAAGGTCGCATATTTTCGAGGCAATTATGCTCCTTCTTTCTCTCTTTCAATTTAAAATCAAACAATATGGAAGAGCGTTTTCTAAGAATTCCATGCATTTTTTTTATAGTTTTTTTTTATCTTACCAAAAAGAAAAACAAGGTAACATTTTCGCCTATTGGCTTAAAGCGGATGTTTCTATCCCCTCCACCAGTAGGGTGAAATTCTTTTACCAAATCAACTTCTTTGCGAGTGTAACGCAATGATTTCTTAAGGGATTTGATTGGTTTGCAATTTATTCCACGCGCTTTATTTAATACTCGTCCAATCATGTACTTCGAATGAATTAGTTAGAGAATACGAAGCTTGAAAGCTTCAAGATTTGTATGTACAGAGAAACCCCTCTCCCTTGAACTTTATTTATTTATTTACTTACTTTACAATATTAAAAACGAAAAGAATATTACATTACGTATTTGGGTGGATTTTTCTTAAAAGCTTGAGATTGTTAATGAAAATGTCTTTTAATTTTTAACTAACATGAAGCGGGACTTTTTTAAAATTCAAATTGTTAAAAATCGGGAGGATCTCGCGGGATGTATGTTTGTATGGAATACTCCAGGGACCCCCCCGATTGCTACGCGAATCCCTAAAATGATAATAAATGGATTTAGTACACAGTAATTAATAAAACGAACCGGTCGTAATTGCTATTAAGTAATTCAGGTGATCATTACCAAGGTGTTAATCGATGTCTTACGTGACTGGCGTCAAGAATGAAAAGATTCGCCCGATCTGCACTTATTGATCGTTGGTTTAAAAGCCACCATGATCCTGGAATTATTAAATCACGCAGGAAACGATGAAAAACCGCGGTGGAAAACTTTTAGGCAGTTACATTTAATTTTTTTTTAGTTGCAGAATAATAAATATAATTAGAATTTCCAGTAAAATGTAGAATAATGAGAAGTATAGCGGCTTTTTCAAATATATTAATTGGCACGTACGAACTACGAGCATAGGTACTATTCCAGCGGAAAGTAATGAAAGTCTGGAAAGGGCAAGCGGCCACCCGACTTCGCCCGACCGAGAGATAAACGCCGTAGCTCCGCCCGTTGAAATTTCTTAGAAATATCTACCTACCCTCAACTGCAGGCATTGCTAATATTACGATACGTAATTATTAAATGTAATTGGCCGACATCAATGAACTTCTTATTAGCAAGAAGTATTATGCATTCTAAATATTATTAATGAAAATATTTATCTTATTCATAATTAATCTTTAGGAAATTATTTGATGCTCTTTCAAAAAATGAAATAAAGGTATAATAAAATAGTTCATAGTTCATAGTTCGTTTTATTATTTGCAATTAAGATTACAAATTCGTCAGATTACCCAGATTACATTAAATCTATAACATTTAAATAAACATATTACATTAAATACCTATTTGGTAAATAACATTTTTGGTAAAAATAAATACATATTTAACAAACAAGACAGTACGAAATATAATAGTTATTGCGGAACAAAATTATTAATCTAACTGATGCAGAAAGAAAAGACTTTTAATAAACAAATATTGTAATTACAAATTAAAACAGAAAACAATAATCCAATTATATTGAAGGCGTCCCGTGTCCATCGTATATTGTTGGCCTTCGGTTGACCGCGTGATGGATCAACCATTACACAACGACGTGGTCAACCGAAAACCTAAAATATACGAAACAAAAAGCTGAAATAAATGATTAGTTGCTGAAAAGGAAAAAATTATTAAAAACTCTTAGAATAAAATTCAAACAGAAAATAAAAATGCCAAAAGAAAAAGTAATTAATTTCTGAAAAATAAATGATTAGTTGCTGTAAAAGAAAAAATTATTAAAAACTCTTAGAATAAAATTCAAACAGAAAATAAAAATGCCAAAAGAAAAAGTAATTAATTTCTGAAAAATAAATGATTAGTTGCTGAAAAAGAAAAAATTATTAAAAACTCTTAGAATAAAATTCAAACAGAAAATAAAAATGCTAAAAGAAAAAGTAATTAATTTCTGAAAAATAAATGATTAGTTGCTGAAAGAACGAAAAAAGCGAAGATAACATGTTAATACTTTGTGTAATACCCGTTACTTTCAACACATTCTCTTAACCTGTTTGGCATTGAATTTACCAAATTTTCACAAAAATTTGTGCCTCTAAATGTTTCCCAAACTCGGAAAACATGTTGCGTTAGTTGTTCAACGGTTCTTTCACGAACACCGTGTCCAGCGATATCCTCCCAATTCCTTACCATCGCTCCCCACATATTTTCTATTGGATTGAGGTCTGGAGATCTTGCAGGCCACGGTAATACCTCAATATCGTTGCGATCTGTAAACCAGGCTGTTACATTGGCGGCTTTGTGAATGGGGCTGTTGTCTTGCACAATGGTTATTATTTCCACCTCGTCCTCGGGATATACTAATCTTACTGATGGCAGCATCACTTCTTCCAAAATTTCTATATACCTTGCAGATGTAAACCTTGGGGGTGAAACGGGAACTAATGCACCGGGACCTGCACTCGAAATCCAACCCCAATATCCAGCTGATATGCGTCCACTTGTTGCATTTGGTCTTACGTTTTCCACATTATACCGTGTATTTTTCCTTCTCCATAACACGACTGGGGAATCCTGCGATGTAGAAAATGTTTTCTCGTCTGTAAATATCACATTTTCCCAATTGCGATTCATATTTTCCTCACAGAAACGCAATCTTGCAGCAGCGTTCTCGGGTGAAAGCAAAATTTTCTTGGCTGGTTTTCTGCTGTGAATACCTGCACTCCTTAACCTTTCCCTTACTGTCGTAAAAGAGCAATGCAAATTTAGTTGTTCCCTGATCCTTCCTGAAGTTGTAAACGGATTAGCTTCGACAGTGGCAACTATTGCCTGGTCTTCGTTATTAGTTGTTACTCTGGGACGACCTGATTTCGGTGCTGTTCTTAGGGAAGCGTCTTCTTGTCTTCTATTGATCCATCTTCGAATTTGACTTTCTGACATATCAACTTGCTGAGAGATGTTTCTTATGGACATTCCTGCTTCTGCTAAACCGCAAATATATCCTCTTGTAGCTACGGATGATTCTCGTTGCCCCATTCTTCTTCCCATTTTGCTAACAAAAAAGTTGCGATTCCTACAAGGAGAACTAATCACAGAAGACAAGACCTTTAAAAAATTGAGAACAAAAAATATAAATGGCGGAAGAAAATTAAATAAATTCTAAAATAAAAATTACATAAAAAATATGAAAATAAGACCTTAACAAAAATTATAATTTGCTGAAAGAAAAGTAATTAATTACTGAAAAAAAAATATTAAAACAAAAAAGAAACAAATGCTAATATAAAAATTTAAAATGCTAACATAAAAATTACTATATTTAGTTGATAAAAATTAAACAAAATATATTAAAAAATATGAAAATTAAACCCCAACAAAAAATTAATTTGCTCAAAACAATATTAAAACAAAAATTAAATCAAAGCTTAAATAAAAGATGAAAATACTAAAAACTATTACAATAAAATCCAAACAGAAAATTAAACATACTGAAAGAAGTATTTAAATTCTGAAAAATAAATGATTATTTGCTGAAAGAAGAAAAAAAATTGTTAAAAACAAAAAACAAATAAATGGTAAAATAAAAAAAATCACAAAAAAGACCACAACAGAAAAGTATAATTTGCTGAAAGGAAAGCAATTAATTAACAATATTAAAACAAAAACTTAAGCAAAGTTTAAATAAAAACAATAATAACAATAAAAACTATTGCAATACAACTCAAACAGAAAATCAAAAATAAAACTGACTAAAACTCACTTGCTGCTCGTTCAACTTTCCTTGGTAAGGCACAAAGGCAAATGATCAATGTTTAAACAATCGAAGTTTATATAGCTCTGAAGTTCAGATTAGCAGAATACTAAGAATATAAAGAAACACGTGTTCTTTAATGGGATTCAAATGAAATTGGACTAAATCTTTCAGAATAATTTTGTGTTTAATTATAAATCGGATTTAATTATTCCGATTTCGTATTAAAAGAACATTTAGCATTTTTATTTTCTGTTTGAGTTTTATTCCAACAATAGACGATGGACACTGCGACGCCTTCAATATAATTGGATTATTGTTTTCTGTTTTAATTTGTAATTACAATATTTGTTTATTAAAAGTCTTTTCTTTCTGCATCAGTTAGATTAATAATTTTATTCCGTAATAACTATTATATTTCGTACTGTCTTGTTTGTTAAATATGTATTTATTTTTACCAAAAATGTTATTTACCAAATAGGTATTTAATGTAATATGTTTATTTAAATTTATAGATTTAATGTAATCTGGGTAATCTGACGAATTTGTAATCTTAATTGCAAATAATAAAACGAACTATGAACTATGAACTATTTTATTATACCTTTATTTCATTTTTTGAAAGAGCATCAAATAATTTCCTAAAGATTAATTATGAATAAGATAAATATTTTCATTAATAATATTTAGAATGCATAATACTTCTTGCTAATAAGAAGTTCATTAATGTCGGCCAATTACATTTAATAATTACGTATCGTAATATTAGCAATGCCTGCAGTTGAGGGTGGGTTGATATTTCCAAGAAATTTCAACGGGCGGAGCTACGGCGTTTATCTCTCGGTCGGGCGAAGTCGGGTGGCCGCTTACCCTTTCCAGACTTTCATTTCTTTCCGCTGAAACTGTACATAAATTTTCAAAGCAAAATGCTTTTAAATCTTTTTCGTAAATCACCCTGTACAGGCTGGGCCAGGTTCGACACTTTTAAAAGGAAACTCCAATTCTGCATGAAAGAGTGTCTTAAAGAAGTTTTTACAAAAATCAAAAATTTTCATAAACAAAAAAGTTATGAAGGTTTTTAGAAATCGTAGAATGTTGAAAAACACCCTGTAGCTCTTAAGCTGTACAAGATATCGAAGTGCGGTCTTCACCATTAATTTTGTCTTAAAAGGGACCGAGGCCAGTTTTTGTCTAACTCTTCTAAAAATGAAAAGTGTCGATTTGGGCCACCCTGTACATACAGCTCCATGCGAAAAAATTGTACAGAAACAATTCATCTTTCATTTTTCTCAAAAAAAAAAAATGATAATAATAATAATAATAAAACATCGATTGTCTTTTGTTTTTCCGATAAGAAAAATTTTGCTTTCTATTTTCGCATCCAACAAAGAAAATGATACAAAAGATTGAGTTGGCGATAAAAACAATCACAAACAAAGATCGATCCTCTTTTGTTTCTCGGTTAAGGAGAACGTTTTCCTCGGCTGCTTAAAGAAAGAAAAGAAAAAGAAGATGCGAAAGATCGGATTGATTGTCATCGATAAAAATCTAAAACAAAAAAAGAATGCTAAGAAGTGAAAGGTCAAAAAACCTGCCTTCGAAGTTATCGAACAGTTTTTATCAAAAAAAAAAAAAGAAATATTTAAATCGCGATCGCCTTTTGTCTTTCGATCGCTAAAAATATCGATCGTCTTTTGTTTTCCGATCGGTTGTGAAAATTTTCTCGACAAAAACTTAAAGATCGCCTTTTGTATTTCGGTTAAGAAGAATATTTTTTCCAGCTCGTGCGTTTTCCGATCGGTTAAGAAATATCGTTTCGACTTTCAGAGAAAAAGTAAAATAAATTAAAGACTTAGGCCTTCTGTCGTTTTCCGGTTAAAAAAAAATTTAATACAGGGTGGCTGACAATTGTTCCGTCCTAAAGTAAACCGTTTTCTAGTTATTCAACTTTATAAAAAAAAATTATCTAAAAAATTATATAAAATTATATAGGTGTTCCATTTAAAATAACGAAGTGACTGAACGTCCAGAGCAAACGGAACACTCTACGCACGACAAACTAATTTTAAAATAAGCTGCACGTGATATAGTAAAACTTTTATTTGAAACATTTTTTTAAATAAAATGAGTAACCAGAGAAGTATGAAAGCAACCGTCTTAAGTGAAACGCCCTGTATATTCTAAACAGTACTGTTGTTTTGATAACCTCGAAGCAGGTTATTGTGCTGAACATTTTCAAATTCTTTTGTTTTCATCTCGATAACCCGATCTTTTATATCTTTCCTCTTAAATATGGCAACTGCAAAAAACGTTCATCTTAACCAAAAAAACAAAGGATGATCGATATTTTAGCCATGAAACCAATCCTGTTATTTTTTATTCGATCCTTCGTATCTTTTTTTTTTTTTTCGTTAAATACAGAGTGACTGACAAATAATCCGCAAATAAAAAAAAAACGCGTAGGAAAATGCATGTCACAGATGTCATTTGAAACATTTTTTTTTATAAAATAAGTAATTAGAGAGGTATGTAAAAAACCGTCTTAAGTGAAACGATCTGTACATTTGAACATCGATCGTCTCTTGTCTTACGATTTGTTACGTCGCTACAATATCGACCGTCTGTTATCATCCGATTGGTTGCGTCGCTGAAATATCGATCACCTTTTGTTTTCAGTTTGATTGACATTTTTAAATCCTTCTATTTCTTTTTATCGACACTTTTTTTTGTTAAATACAGGGTGACTGATAATTTGTTCCGCAAATTAAAAAAAAAGACGCGTAAGAGAATGCATGTCACAGATGTCATTTGAAATATTTTTTTTATATAAAACGCGTAACTAAAGAGGCATGTAAAAAGCCGTCTTGAGTGAAACGGTCTGTATATTTGAACATCGGTCGTCTCTTATCTTACGCTGGAATATCGATCACCTTTTGTTTTCAGATCGATTGAGGTTATTGTCTTCTACATTTTTAAATCCTTTTATTTTTTTTATCGACAGTCCAATTTTTTTTTGTTAAACACAGGGTGATTGACAATTGTTCTGCAAATTAAAAAAAAAACGCGTAAGAAAATGCTCGTCACAGATGTCATTTGAAACATTCTTTTTAATAAAATTGCGTCGCTGGAATATCGATCGTCTTTTGTTTTCCGATCGATTGAGCAAAATTTCTCGACTTTCATTTATTTTTTTATTGCTTGTTCGGCATTACATTTTTAGATACGATTTCGTAGGAGTAGATGAACCATTTTTTCTCTGCTCTATATTTCAAAAATTTTGTGTCGTTAGCCTTAGCCCACGTTACTACATCTGTTCCTTCCATACTGTACAGGGTGGGCCAAATTTGATACTTTTTGTAGGCAACATCTGTTTTTAGGCAAGAGTTAGGCAAAAACCGACCTCGGCGTCTAGGGCTCAATTTTTTAGACATACAATACAAGGTGACTGATAATTTTTCCCCGAATTAAAAAAAAAACACATAAGAGATGACATTTGAAACATTTTTTTTTTTAATAAAATGAGTAACTACTGAGCTATGAGAGAAACCGTCTTAAGTGAAACGGTCTGTGTATTTAAACATCGGTCGTCTCTTGTCTTACGAATGGTAACGTCGCCAGAATATCGAGTACCTTTTGTCTTCCGATTGGTTGCGACGTTGGAATATCGATCACCTTTTGTTTTCAGATCGATTGTGGTTATTGTCTTCTACATTTTTAAATACTTTTATTTTTTATCGACAATCCGAGCTTTCCTTACCTTTTTGTCTGTTAAATACAGGGTGACTGACAATTCGTTGTTCCGCAAATACAAAACGCAAGAGAAAATGCATGTCACAGATATTTGAAACATTTTTTTAAATAAAATGAGTAACTAGAGAGGTTTCTAAAAAAAACGTCTTAAGTGAAACGGTCTGTGTATTTGAACGTCGGTGGTCACTTATCTTACGATTAGGTACGTCACGTGATTATCGACCGTCTTCTGTTTTCCGATTGATAGCGTCGCTGGACAATCGATCACCTTTTGTTTTCAGATCGATAGACGTTATTGTCTTGTACATTTTTAAATCCTTTTATTTTCATATTGACAATCCATTTTCTTCTTGTTAAATACAGGGTGACTGACCATTAAAAAAAAAAACGTGTAAAAAAATGCTTGTCACAGATGTCATTTGAAACATTTTTTTTTTTTAATAAAATTGCGTCGCTGGAATATCGATCGTCTTTTGTTTTTCGATTGATTGGGCAAAATTTTTCGACTTTCATTAATCTTTTTGTTGCTTGTTCGGCATTACATTTTTAGACACGATTTCGTAGGAGTAGATGAAGCATTTTTTCTCTGCTCCATATTTCAAAAATTTTGTGTCGTTAGCCTTAACCTACGTACGTCTGTTCCTTCCATACTGTACAGGGTGGACCAAATTTGATACTTTTTGTAGGAAACATCTGTTTTTAGGCAAGAGTTAGGCAAAAACCGACCTCGGCGTTTAGGGCTCAATTTTTTAGACATACAATACAAGGTGACTGATAGTTATTCTCCAAATTAAAAAAAAAAAACACATAAGAGATGATATTTGAAACATTTTTTTTAATAAAATGAATAACTAGAGAGGTTTCTAAAAAAAAAACGTCTTAAGGGAAACGGTCTGTGTATTTGAAAATCGATTGTTTCTTGTCTTACGATTTGTTACGTCGCTAGAATATCGACCGTCTTTTGTCTTCCGATTGGTTGCGTCGCTGGAATATCGATCACCTTTTGTTTTCAGATCGATTGACGTTATTGTCTTCTACATTTTTAAATCCTTTTATTTTTTTATCGACAATCCAATTGTTTTTTTTTTTGTTAAACACAGGGTGACTGACAATTATTCTGCAAATTAAAAAGAAGAAGAAAATGCCTGTCACAGATGTCATTTGAAGCATTCTTTTTAATAAAATTACGTCGCTGGAATATCGATCGTCTTTTGTTTTCCGATCGATTGAGAAACATTTTTCGACTTTCATTTATTTTTTTATTGCTTTTTCGGCATTACATTTTTAGACACGATTTCCGACCTCGGCGTCTGGGGCTCAATTTTTTAGACAAAATGAACACCGCATTTCGATATCTCGTACCGCTTAGGAGCTACAGGGTGTTCTTCAAAAGTCTACAATTTTTAAAAACCTTCATAACTTTTTTGTTTGTGAAAATTTTTGATTTCTGTAAAAACTTCTTTAAGGCACTTTTCCATGCAGAATTCATTGCTGCAAATGACTTTTTTCTAGAGCGCTCCGTATTTGAGATATAAACAAGAACTTTGATTTTTTATACGGAACACCCTATATATTTTTACATTTTTGAAAAGAGCATAAAATTCTGTTTACAAAATATATAAAACACTTGGCATTATATTCGAAAGGTTTCTGAGATACAGAGTTTTAATAAAAATTTTAATGATTGCATTCAAGTAGGCTGTGGACGACGATAACGAAAACTAAAACGAATTTTGTAGCTCCTAAGAGGTACAAGATATCGAAATACGGTTTGCACCATTAATTTTGTCTTAAAAATTGAGCTTCAAAAGCCGAGGCCAGTTTTTGTCTAACTCTTCTAAAATAGATGTTTCCTGTTAAAAGTGTCGAATTTGGCCCACCCTGTATGTACATACACCCCCACGCAAATACACTTTTAAAAAACTCTACAAAAACAATTAATCTTTCATTTGTCTCAAAAAAAAAATTATAATAATAATAAAACATCGATTGTCTTTTGTTTTCCCGTTAAGAAGAATTTCGTTTTCAATTTTCGCATCCAACAAAGAAAATGATACAAAAGCTTGAGTTGGCGATAAAAACAAAACAATTTGAAAAAGGTAGAAGATTCGATATTCGAATATCGATCGTTTTTTGTCACTAAAACGTGATTCCGATCGGTTAAGAACATTTTTTTTTCTCTCACAAACAAAGATCGATCCTCTTTTGTTTCTCGAAGAAGAACGTTTTCCTCCGCTTAAACGTTAGAAAGAAAAGAAAAAGAAGATACGAAAGATCGGATAGTTTGTTATCGATAAAAATAAGAAAACAGAAAGATTCTAAGAAAAAAACTGCCTTAGAAAGTTATCAAATACTTTTTATTGAAAAAAAAAATTAATCGCGATCGCCTTTTGTCTTTCGACTGGCCGCGTGGCTGAAAATATCGTTCGTCTTTTGTTTTCCGATCGGTTGTGAAAATTTTCTCGACCTTCACTTTTTTTCTCGAAAACAAAAACTTAAAGACCGATTGCCTTTTGTATTTCGGTTAAGAGGAATCTTTTTTCCAGCTTATTATAGGTATATCTAACCAAAAAAAAAGAAAATTAGGTTATCGATAAAAACAAATGAATTTGAAAAAGTGGAAAACCTGCTTCAAATTATTTATCAAAATAATAACATCGCTCTTTCTGAAAAGGAGAAAGTATATTTAAATATCGACCTTTCATGGTCTTTCGTTTTCCGATCGCTTCAAAATTTCTTTCCGACTTGCATTTCCTTCAAACGAGAAAAAAAAAACAAGAGCTTAAATGTCGATCGTCTTTTGTTCTCTGAAAATTTAGGAAACTTTTTTCAACTTTCGCTGTTTACAAAAAAAAAGGTACGAGATGAAAACAAAAAAAATTGAAGAAATAAATGATTCGTTTGAAAGTTATCAATAAAAACGGCACATTTTGTTAAAGGTAAAAAGAATAAAGCTTGTTGAATATCGATCGTTTGTTGTCTACCTATTGATTTCGTCTAAAATAAAATATCGGTCGTTTGTTTTCCGATCGGTTGAGAAATATAGTTTCGACTTTTAAAGAAAAAGTAAAATAAATTAAAGACTTCGGCCTTCTGTGAAAATAAAAATAATAATACAGGGTGACTGACAATTGTTTCTCCGAGGAGAAATCCTAAAAAAGTTAAGAAGCGATGTCCGAGCGTACGAGAAAAATATTACTTTGGTTTTCAAGAAATGAGTAATAGAAAATTAGCGCCTCTGATTAAAAAGTAGAGGAGCAAATGAACGAAATAATGCTTCATAAAAGTTTTATGGTAGGCACGGCGGCGTTGCATCGATCGTGAACTTTATCTTTAAGTGGAATTTCACTTCAACACCGTTTTTAAGTTAACAACAGATGCCGTGGAATACGAACTACAAAATTATTATTTGACTAATGCGTGCAAATCACCGGAAACAGATTATTCCATACATAGACGTTTCTTGACAGCCAGAATTTAGAACGGTATAATCAGTAAACACCTTCATAATCTGTTAATAATTATAATTTCGTTTTGTGTGTGACGAATTGTTAGTAACACAAATCTATTAAAGCTTTAGCAAATTCAAGACGTATTTGTAACTATCTATCATGTGCTGTTAGCGCACTGGTTGTAAATTGTTTCTCGTTCCAATAATTAATTATAAACTGTTCCATAGATTTTTTTTGAACATGATCCCATAATCTTTTCACTCTTTCACGTACGCGATTAGATTAAAAGCTACGCATATCGCCGCCGATGTTTAAAACAGTTGTACATAATAAAATGTTTATAGTTCAAAAATTCTTTATTGGTCTTTATTAAAATAAATAAATAAATAAATAAAGCGAAAATCGTGCTTTTTCTTTTTTTGAATATCCTGAAAACCTTAGAAAATAGGTGATCAGTCTAAAACAAAGGAAAACGATGACAATAATGATCAAAACAAAAAAAATAATGATTTAATCGACAACTAAAACGAAAAATAAAATAAACGACGTTCGCTACTATGGAAACTTTCAAAACGCGTCGATCAAAGAATTGTCAAAAACTCGTGGGGTCGTTTGAAGGGTGACAAAGGAACGTCGGCCAATAATCTTTAAGACAGAATGATTTTTCAGTTTGAACAAGACGGGTGTAACTAAGATTAAAAAAAACATAACCTAGGGAAACAATTGCCAAACAAATAATACTAAAGGAAAGGAAACAAAAGAAAATCCAACAATTATCAATGAAGTGAAGTCGATTTTCTCTAGTAAACGATGTTTCTATGTAAAAAAAAACAGTCGACGATCAGTGTGAAACAACAGAAAAGCAATGTCAATGATAATCGCAACAAAGAAAGAATAAATTAATTGTTTCTCTTCGTTTTTGCACAGAAGCAATTCGACTTCACTTCGGTGATCATCGCTAGATTTTCTTTTGTTTATCTTCCTTCAGGGCTGATCTTCCAGCAATTGTTTCCTTAATTTTTTATCTTAATTTTTATTACAGTCCTTTTGTTCAGACTGATCGATGATTTTCCGCTATTATTATCGACCACTTATACGTTTCTTATTATCGACCACTTATACGTTTTTCTTTGATGATCTACTAAATACTAAATGACAGTTTTCATACTAGCGATCGTCTTTTGTTTTTCTTTGATTTAGTTGACGATGATAATTAATAGTAGTCGAAACAAAAAAAAGAAAAGAATTAATCGGTAACTAAAACAAAAGAAGAAAAGAAAGACGATCGATGTTATGGAAACCGTAATTAGGCGTTCGAAGAGAAATCAGAAACATAATCGTGGGTTGCTTGAAGAGCGACAAAAGAACGTCGGCGGATAATCCTTAACGAAAGGAATCGATCAGTTTGAACAAAAGGGCTGATAGACGATCGTTGCGTATTAAAGGAAGAGAAATAAAAGAAGATCTAGCAAGTGAAGAAAAACAAGAAGTAATATAAGAGCAAGCAATTGATGGAAAATCGATTTAAGAGTAAGAGAAACAAAAAAAATCTGTTGATGTATTAACGAAGCGAAAAAAAAAAAACAAAACGTAATCTAAGAGAAAACAATCGATGAGAAATCAATACAAGAAAGAAAAAGAGAAACAAAAAAAACATTCCACTGCTGATTTTTAAACAAAAAAGAAGAAACAAAAACAAAAGAAAATCTGCTAATGATCTTCAAAGCAGTTGATAAAATATCGAAATGCGATCTTCACCATTAATTTTTTCTTAAAAATCGAGCTTCAGAAGCCGAAGTCAGTTTTTGTGTAACTTTTCTGAAAACAGGCGTTTCCTACAAAAAGTGTCAGATTTTGCCCATCCTGTACATACGTTATCCTCTTCATTTTCTATGAAAAACGACTCACGAGTGTTTTTGGGTGAAGTGATTCATTTCTGCTCGACATTTAAACCTAATCATCACTGACGTGAAGGGGGAAATCACCTCCACGCGCACGTGACTATCAAAAAGAATGTAAAATCATATACCGATTGTTTCACTGAATCTTGAAAAGCGAGTATAAAATAAGAGATATAAAACGCATTTGATCCGACTTCGCGATGTTCGTATAAAAACCAAAGGATTTAAGAAAAGAGCAAACGCAGACGTTTCCAACTTAAAACGAAACACTCGGTATAGTCTTTCTTTTTTTTTTTTGTACGTCAATTCATTTTCGAACGCACACGATCACCTGCCCATTAGAATTTCTTCGGCCGTTGAACTCGCCCCGTGACACCAGTTCGATGGCACACGTTTTTTTTTTTTTTTAATTGTGTCTGTTTTCGCCTCTATTCCTGTGAAACAAGTGATTAATGCACGGAAACCGAAACGATGCGTTCATTAACAAATCCTGCGGTTTTTCCGTGTTCGCGAGAATCAACAAGTCGGGTATTCCAAACGAACGTAAACACTCGGAACGACCATAGTTGCTGATAATTAAGTTTTGAGTTCGAGGAGCATTCTTTGTGGAACGACGCTGACGTTAATCGTTAATCGAATGAATTTGTAATGACCTCTAAGCTGCACTTCCATGAAGAACGATGGAAGATAAAAACGAGATAAGATCTCCCCCAGTTTTTACAACTAGAAGCCGGAGAGAGAGAGAGAGACGTGCATCACCACGAGCACGTCAAGGCGTGTAGTTGAGCCCGGATGCAAATTTATGAATCGCTTGGTTTCTTCATCGTCGCGAACTTTAGCGAAGCAAAGATAAGGAAGGTCTTCTCTTAACCACGCGCATTAAGGCCGGAACTACACGTGCCGACATGCTTGAGACTAAGATACGGTCTCTCGAAGCTTTGATTCAAGCATGTCGCTCAGTGTTTGTGGGACGCCTACTCGAACTGTCGAAATTAATAATTGCAGACCTCGCTCTTATAATCAGCCATAGTAGGTCATGTACAAACAGCGTCGCCAGCTGAAATGTTAAATGTTATCGGAGCTTGAGATAAAGTACTACATAACGTAAAAGGAATTAATTATTAAAGTAGCCTTGGAATTTTTTTTTATTGGTTAATTTAGTCAAAGTTTGGCTTCCATGAAATATATTTTTTTAATTCTTCGCTTAAATAATAAATATGTTGTGATTACATCAATCGACGTCACAGCTTTTACGAGGAATCTGTATAATACGAATGCATGCCATCATAAGGACAGAATAGATCTCGAACCAAAAGCCTCTGAAGGGGTGAGTCCCTAGTTACAAAGTTGACCGATAATATTTTACCAAATAGAAGGCTCAAGGTCAAGTCAATTTTTTTACATTTCTGAGTTGCGATAAGTGAAAATCAAGTTTGCTTGTGAAATAACTTGGGGTTCTAGAGTCACTCGATCTAGAAATGATGTGTGAGCCCCTAGTTAGAGAACTGGCCGGTAATACTTTACCAAGCAGTGGATTCAAGGTCAACTCAATCGTTTATACTTGCGAGTTTGATAAATGAAAACCAGAATGGCCACTCGTCCTTTAGGAGTTTTTGAAGACGAGGTGGGCAACCCCCTACTAATTAATTAGGTCAATTACAATTCCAGATTAATTTCTTTATCTTTCTTAATAGTAAATTTTTTAATTCATTATAAAACCGCGGTTTTTGAAATTTGATTCACTTTCCTTTATCTGTCTTTTTAATTTCACTTTCCAAAGTTGCTCTTTGAACATTTCCAACGTCTCTAATCTTTTGCTCTTTATTATTCATTTCACGCATTTAATTTCCTTCTTTTTTTTTTAATTTGTAAACATGCAGATATTGGAATGTTCTTCGTTCATACCTAAACTACTAGTTATTTAACACTAACATATGAAATAGAAATCTACGGAACTGGTTTATATGCTGAAAATAAAATTACTCTCGTGACAAACATACCTGTAAGAAACCGGCATTTTCGCAAATTATTAAGTTAAAGTTGCCTACGCGATTCAGAGAAAATTCGCTCGTCTAAAAATTGCTTAAATTACGAGTAGTGACTGACCTTTGCAATAAAATTGCAATCCACAGCTGCGTTACTGTCAAAGAGTTACCCAAGTGGCTTATAGAAAACGTCGCCGTTTTATAAATAGATTTGTTCATTTTGAATCAAAAAGAGCAGTCGATTCAGGGAAATCCTCGACGGTTCAAAGGGCAATTGTGAAACAGAACCATATAAAAAAGGCCGACTGATTACTAAACATGCTTACTAGTTACTGTTTGTCATTGCCAAAGGCTTTAACGTCAACACAATCACCGAGTAAACAAATTCAATCAATTTCTTTCTACTCCAGTTTCACAACTCTCTTTTATTTAATTTCATTTTTTTGACTTCCACTTTCACGGATTTCTCGTAAACCCATTATTTCAAATTTTATGTTGTTCGCTTGTCGTTTGTTTTTCTTTCCAATATTTCTCACAAAATCTTCCCAAATCGATGTCTTTTTTTATTCAAATTTTTTCTTAGTTCTTGATTGTTTCGATCGTCTTTTATTTTTCTCTTTATAATAATAAATTACATTTATTCTGTCTTTTTTTCCTAATTATACAAATTATAATCGAGCAAAATATTGGTAAATCTTTTAAAAACTATCGATTATATTTTGTTTATTTAATTTCTTGTTTACTTATCATCGATAGTGTTTTGTTTATCTTATATTTTCAATTGTAAATTTGTACTCATTGTAAATCGTTTCTTTTTAAATTTTGTTTACGTCGACCCTCTTTTGTTTTCCTTGTTTGGCTTTCTTACATAATCTCAAACTCTCTTTCGATTTTTGTTTTTACTATTTCGATCGTCTTTTATTTTTATTATTTATTCCATTCATTGTGTGCTTTTATTTTTATAATCGACTTAGTTTTCTTCGTTTATTTTAAATTATACAGTTTCTTAATCTTTTTTTTATAAACTTAGCAACTTCATATCGATCGTATTTTGTTTATTTTTATATTTTTTTTTTTTAATTTTGTTTACATGAAATTAATACCTCTAATTTAGAGAAACAATGAAAACAAAACAGCATCGCCCAAAACAATTAGAAAAGAAAAAGATTATCAATTGCAAGGTAATTTTTTTTCTTCTAATAGCCTTGGGCGATAGTCTTTTGTTTTGATTGTTTTTCTAAATCACAGGTTTCAATTTCATTGTTTTTTTGATTGTGTTTTGTTTTAATATACTTTTCTGTGTTTCATATTTCTTTTATTTCGTGACGTAATCAAATATTTTCAGTTGTCACAATACTCACAATTGCTGATTTATTTATTATTGTTAGTGTTTTGTTTTACGTATCTTAACTTGTGACAATTTCTTAAGCGACACTGTTTGTTGCTTTTTTTAACTTGTCGCTTCCTCCGAACACCGAGAGACTTTGTTTCTGTTATTCTCTTGTTTTGAGCACCAATTCTCCCATCTCGTTTATATGAAACTTGTGGGCTTCTCTTGCCATTTTTAAAGGAACAATTGAACGTCGTGTTATCGAGCTATAACCCTAAAACTATCATTTTTTTAATGGAACACCCTGTATATTATTGCATTTTTCAATTCCTCGCCGGTTCTCCCATCTCTAGTTCTTTAATTTTTGAAAATCGAAAAAAGGTTTTTATATGAAAGTTGTGGGTATTTTACTTACGCTTTTCACACCGCTTGTAAACAAACAATCGAACGTCGCATTATGGAGTTACAACCGAAAACTGTCATTTTTTGAAAGGAACGTCCTGTATATGATTGCATTTTTCGATTCCTCATTTAATTCTAACCAGAATTGATGGGTCGCATCGTGGGTCTAACTCGATTGGTTTTCGAGTTATTCCCTTGTTTATTAACGCCGGTTCTCCCATCTCTAGTTCTTTAATTTTTGAAAATCGAAAAAAGTTTTTTATATGAAAGTTGTGGGCATTGTACTTACGCTTTCCACACCGCTCTCAAACTAACAATCGAACATCGCGGTTATGGAATTATAATCCAAAGCTGTCATTTTTTAAAGGAACACGCTGTATAATATTGCATTTTTCGATTCCTCGTTTAATTCTAACCAGAATTGATGGGTCGCATCGTGGGTCTAACTCGATTGGTTTTCGAGTTATTCCCTTGTTTATTAACGCCGGTTCTCCCATCTCTAGTTCTTTAATTTTTGAAAATCGAAAAAAGTTTTTTATATGAAAGTTGTGGGCATTGTACTTACGCTTTCCACACCGCTCTCAAACTAACAATCGAACATCGCGGTTATGGAATTATAATCCAAAGCTGTCATTTTTTAAAGGAACACGCTGTATAATATTGCATTTTTCGATTCCTCGTTTAATTCTAACCAGAATTGATGGGTCGCATCGTGGGTCTAACTCGATTGGTTTTCGAGTTATTCCCTTGTTTATTAACGCCGGTTCTCCCATCTCTAGTTCTTTAATTTTTGAAAATCGAAAAAAGTTTTTTATATGAAAGTTGTGGGCATTGTACTTACGCTTTCCACACCGCTCTCAAACTAACAATCGAACATCGCGGTTATGGAATTATAATCCAAAGCTGTCATTTTTTAAAGGAACACGCTGTATAATATTGCATTTTTCGATTCCTCGTTTAATTCTAACCAGAATTGATGGGTCGCATCGTGGGTCTAACTCGATTGGTTTTCGAGTTATTCCCTTGTTTATTAACGCCGGTTCTCCCATCTCTAGTTCTTTAATTTTTGAAAATCGAAAAAAGTTTTTTATATGAAAGTTGTGGGCATTGTACTTACGCTTTCCACACCGCTCTCAAACTAACAATCGAACATCGCGGTTATGGAATTATAATCCAAAGCTGTCATTTTTTAAAGGAACACGCTGTATAATATTGCATTTTTCGATTCCTCATTTAATTCTAGCCTGAATTGATGGGTCGCATCGTGGGTCTAACTCGATCTGTTTTCGAGCTATTCTTTGTTTATGAACACTGGTTCTCCCCTCCCTCCTCTAGTTCTTCAAATTTTGAAAATCGAGAAATTTCTTTACATGAAAGTTATAGGCTTGCGCTTTTGAAGCCGGTTTCTTAATGTTAAAAAAAAATATTTCCACTTCGATTGTCAAATGTTTTTCAATCGCAACAGTGTTTTGTTTGACAGTTACGTATTATAACAGCTTCTTTTAAAATTTCTCCTCGTAGTTGGCCGTGAATGACTGCCGATTGTGTTGCTGCTCTTTGAAGATCATTAGCAGATTTTCTTTTGTTTTTGTTTCTTCTTTTTTATTTAAAGATCATGAGTGGATTTTTTTGTTTCTCTTTTTCTTTCTTGTATTGATTTCTCATCAATTGTTTTCTCTTAGATTACATTTTGTTTTCTTTTTCGGTTCGTTAATACATCAACAGATCTTTTGTTTCTCTTACTCTTAAATCGATTTTCCATCAATTGCTTGCTCTTATATTACTTCTTGTTTTTCTTCACTTGTTAGATCTTCTTTTGTTTCTCTTCACTTCGTTGATAATCGTTGGATTTTCTTTTGTTTCCTTTCCTTTAGTATTATTCGTCTGGCAATTGTTTCCCTGGAGTTATGTTTTTTTTAATCTTAGTTACAACCTCTTGTTCAAACTGAAAAATCATTCTGTCTCAAAGATTATTGGCCGACGTTCTTTTGTCACCCTTCAAACGACCCCACGAGTCATGTTTCTGACGATTCTTTGATCGATGCGTTTTGAATATTTCCATGGTAGCGCGTCGTTTATTTTATTTTTCATTTTAGTTGTCAATTAACTTGTTTTGATCATTATTGTCATCGTCTTCCTTTGTTTTACACTGATCAACTATTTTCTAAGGTTTTCAAGAGATTCAAAAAAAGAAAATCACGATTTTCGTTTTGTTTATTTATTTATTTTTAATAAAAACCAATAAAGAATTTTTGTTTTTATTATTATTATTATTTATTCAAAGGCAGCGTGTTTTGGTAACCTAGTCGGGGGAGATGAATTTTCTTCGACCTAATGAAATATTTTGAGGAGCGTGTTTAAACTAAAAAATTAAATGAACTTTTGTTGCAAGAGAAAAATTATTGAACTTTAATTTGAGCAGCGTCGATTTTGATTAAGTAAGATGGTGTACAAGTCATCGCCTTACAGTTTACAATTAAAACAAGACTCCCACCGCCTGCCACCAACCGAAAAAATAATTTTAATAAAGAAGGAATAAATGACATCAATTTCTTAGGATTAGAAATCAAGATGAGTTATTTCCAAAGTCATTTGAAAGACGCTATGAAAAGGTCAACATCGGCCACAAATAATTTTTATCTTCTCTTCTATGTCTGTCAACTTGAATCTTGTAAATTAGAATTTTTTAGCATTGGCCCCTTGTAAGAGAGAAAAACGTTTGCTTCTACTAAGTGCCAACAATTCCCTGTAAGATAACAGTGAAGGCCACACCCCTAATCTAAAAAACGAGAAAACTTTTTGGCCCTTACTCAATCATTTTCTTTCCAGAATTAGAAGCATGCATCATCAATAATGCCGAAGGAAGATGTGCGCTGGTCCATACATGCCCAAGTGCCGTGGAAAAACTGAAGAAAAGGATGCACCCCAACTATCCCCGATGTGGTTGGTCAGGCAAAGAAGAAATTATATGTTGCCCCGACGAAAGCTTAAAAACCGACGTAACCGATCCAAGAATATCTTCAACTTTAAAAAGCACGGCTGGTATGTACACGCCAGTCACGTGACCACCTCGTTTTATTTAAATTTTCCCCCGCAGCTTGCCAAAATTTTTCCCTAGCAGCCGATTCGGGTGTCCAAGCTCAAATCCTGGGGGGAGACGAAGCGGATGTTGGGGAATTCCCTCACATGGTACGATTTTTTTTTCTTAAATTTTCGTAGGCTCCCGGTGGAACCGCGTATTGTTCTTCGAGCAATCCACGGTTCCACCGGACGTCATGAATTTTCTAGACTGAAATTTACTAGGCCGCTCTGGGATATCCCAATGATGAAACCAACGGAATCGACTGGGGTCAATGCGGAGGATGCCTAATCAGTTATGATTACGTCTTGACCGCGGCTCACTGTCTTGTCCGAGCTGATAAGTAAGTGCTTCCAGAAAGAAAGAGATTTCGACGTCATGGTCGCTCGTTTGTTTTAGTAAAGAGCCGGTGATAGTTCGCCTTGGGAAGACCGACCTCACCGGAAACAGAGATGATGCCGTAGCTTACGACTTTAGGGTCACCGATAAAATCGTACACCCAGAGTATAACATTAGCACAAAAGTGAACGACATAGCTCTTTTGCGCCTGGAAAAACCCATTAACGTCAACAGGAACGTCACGCCGGCCTGCTTGTACAGCAAGTCTAAAGATCCAGAAAAATTTATCATCACGGGATGGGGATTAACATCCAATATGGGTAAGCAATTAAAAATTTGACCTTCCTTCTTGTTTATCCACTACAGTTTACTTGAAATTATTTGCTTGAATCTGTTGAGTCTTTCCTAAATCCGTTGCGTTTGGAGGACCGGTACAGCCTACAGTGTTCTTAGACCAATAAAGACAGCAACTAGAATCACTTCCCCTTATCAATGCCTATATTCTACCCCTTGATAAAGATCAAGCCATTGAAGTCCAAAATGATTAAAACGAATGAGTTTGTTTATAAAAGAATTTAACCGTCCCCTCAACAAAAAAAATAAATAAAAAATAAAGGCGAGAAAGGGACTGAATATTTTGACTAGGGGCTTTCAGCTCGGGCCAGTTATCGTATGGGAAAGTTCACGTTACAAACAAAGTTTGGAATTCTTTTGTGGGTACGTCTAAGGAGACTTTCGTTTTAATTTGATAATTTTGAATTTAAGTTTCACACAAGCGGAGAACAATAGAACAACTCAATTCAATTACATCATCAAGAGAGACGAGGAAATTTCGAAGGGTGCTTTTCTCCGCTTAAAGCGTTTTTGGGCCGATAAAAAAATGGCTAGGGTGAACTACTAACCCACAAAGTTTCAAATTTTTTTTGAATTTTCGGTTTGGGAGACTTCCCCTGTCAGGCGATTTCCTTCCCTCCTGTGAATGTTTATTTCCAAAACGTGCCAACTTTATTTTCAGGCAGCGGGAGCGACTTCCTCATGAAAACGGAAGTAAAATCCGTCGACCTGAACGTTTGCAACAACTCCTACAACGCACCCCCCTTCCCCCGATACATCTACGAAAGTCAATTGTGCGCCGTTTCGAACGACACCGAGCAACGAGATACATGCCAGGTGAGTCGCGCGTCATCGATTTGAATGATCGCTGATGTAAAGAGTGAATTGTACAGGGTGATTCTGGAGGTCCGGCCCAAATTCGAACCAGCACGCAGAGCAGCGTCTACACAGTCATAGGAATCACGTCGTACGGTCGGGCGTGCGGAGGAAACACGCCCTCGATATACAGCAGGGTGTCGAGTTACGTACATTGGATTGAAAAGATCGTCTGGCCTTGAAGTTGTACTTGTGATTTTCTGTAACAATAAAACATATTTCCCCAAGTGCGTTATTAATTTTAACCTCATTCCCACAAGCCAAGCAATTAAACGGTAACTAAAGAAGTCTCCTCGTGTTCGTGTATTTATACCAGAGCGGCTTTTCCAGCAACTTCTAGAGTATTTCGATGGCGGAATTATCGCGAATCGGTTCCAAACACTTCCGCGGGCAGCCGCCGGCCAGGCGAGTGCATGACTCACCCGTCGCCGTTCGTCACATTGTCCCCTTCTTAAAAACGTTTCGTCTCGGAACGTTCCTCGTGATAGCCTTGAAAGAGGGTGTCGAAAACGACCCGCTGGCCCCTTTCTGCAACTTCCGGTTTGGAAGAAGTAGCAGTCCAGAGTTTTCTCATTACCAACAGTTGCCTATGGGTGGTGACTGCAGACCAGGACTTCAATCCCCGTTCCGTAAAAGATAACTTGTATCATGCTTCGGATTATCCTCCAGTCCAGCACGTTAAGTCCGCAGGCCAACTTGGGGATGGGTAATTTAGTCTCTTTGTCTTCTATCAGCTCCCTTTGGTTGGCTCTAAGAGCCAATGAACGAGTTTTTCTTAACACACGCACCGAGGTCGAAAAGAAATCAATTCATAACCAGGCCAATGAGGATACAGTTTTGTAACTAGTCGAGCTATAGCCGAAAATCGATAAAAAACTAAAAGAAGAAGCCATAATAGCTCGACGAAAAAAGAACAAGGTAGAAATACGAAGAATACTGTGAACACAAAGAAAATAAGATCGACGTTTCTATTGTTCATTTTTTTATTATATGCCAAATGGTCTATTGATATGTTTAAAAAGTTTTATAGGTATTCCTTTTAATTTTCGAGAAAGAGCTTTGCCGCTTTTTGGTCCAACTCGGACCGAAGTCTGAACAGATTAGTTTGAAGCCAAGCAGTTTTAACGGCCAATTAATGAGTTTCTCTCACTACACGGACCGAGGTCGAAAAGATATCACTTAATAACTAGGCCTATAAGGATACAGTTTTGTAACTAGTCGAGCCGCAGTCGAAGATTTTAACAACCAATTAATGATTTTCTTTCAGTACACGGATCGAGGTCGAAAAGAAATCAATTCATAATCAAGCCAATCAGGGTACCACATTCGAACGCCGTAGACAAAACGAACCACGTTCAAGTAAAACAAAAGAAAAATAGACGCAAATCAATTAGAAAATTTCAAGTTCATTCAACTGATTTAAAAAAATTAATTCTCATATATTCTGTAAGTGCCAACTCATTTAGATTAATATTTAACATTAATTGAAGAGGTATGAATAGCTACGTAACCATAGCAACCACAGTTATTCACCAATGACTCCTTCGACATGCCGTAACAATCAATTGAAGAGGATGCAATTGTTATACTTGCTAGATATCAACGATAGCAATTGATGTGAAATGATGTGATACAACTTTTAATAATTTCTTCTTTTGTATATAAGAAATGCTTGCTCGCCCTTTAACTATCCAATGAAATCATTTAATTCCTACTCAGACCGAAGTCTGAACGAGTTAGTTTGAAGACGAGCCAATTAATGATTTTTTCTCGCTACACGGACCGAGATCGAAAGACTTCAATTCATAACTAGACCAATAAGGGTCGAGTCATAGTCGGAACGTTAATGTTACAAAGCAAATCAATTAGACGCTGTCAGGTTTTAATATTTATTCAATTGATTAAAAAAATTATATTGTCGTGCTATTAAGCGACTAATTTAAGAAAGTTGTTCAATCACATCACTCCTAAAATAGTTCGGATTAAATCAGAATCACCCAATGCACAAATTATGGAGTGTTCGTCCGATTAATTGTAATTTCCTTTATTGAATTTGTGTTATTTTATATTTTAACTTTCTTTGAATCTTGTTTAACATACATTTTGACATGTTTAAGACGCTTGCCACACCTGCGACTTGGCCAGGCGGCATTGCCGTTAGTATAAAGCATTCTCAATATCTTCTTCTTCATACCAATTGTCGTCTTCATCTTGAAGAACCCACTTACGCGTTCTTTCAATGAAAAGTCTTACGCAGCTTTTCAAACAGCTCTCTCAGACACAATTTGGCCTGATTTTGATCACGGTATCATCTCCTGATGTGTTTTTGGCCCAAAAGCGGATCATACGTTGTATCGCCAATATAAAATCTTCGGCCTCATACCGACCATACTTTACTTCATATAACATACTGACCCTGGCGTCTACATTTATTCTAGAGTTACTAGTATATGTACATGCAAATCAAAAGACCTTCGTACGAAATTTGGATATTCATAATTATGATACTCGTCAGCGCCATAATTATAGGACTCCTTTAAATATCAATGTAACCTGTAAAAGTCCTTCGGCTATTGGCCTGAAATTATTTAATTTGCTGCCTCCGCATCTAAGAAATATCAAAGATACAAATAAATTTAAATCAAAAATTAAAGTCATACTGATAAACAAATCCTTTTACTCAACTGAGTAATATATCTTTTATGACATCGTTTGACTTAGTATTATTTGTGATTTTCTGTGTATATGTGCTTTTCTCTATGTAAGTTTGACATTTCCCATTACTTTGTAAAAATGGGACTAATAAAAAAGAAGAAATGACTAGACAAGATTAAGCGAGAGGAAATATTGATCCAATCCAATGCTTTTACCACTACACGAACCGAGGTTTAAATACATTAGTTTAACGATTACTACAATCATAGTCCAATGCGATCGTTTTAGCACTACACGAACCGAGGTTTAAATAGACTTGTTTAAAGATTACTACGATCATAGTCCAATGCAATCGTTTTAGCACTACACGAACCGAGGTTTAAATAGACTTGTTTAAAGATTACTACAATCATGATCTAATGCAATCGTCTTAGCAATGCAAGTAAGAAAGGCGACTAACGACACGGAAAAGTGAATATTAAAAGTGATCCAAAGCAAAAGACAGTTTTCCGACGTAGTAGAAAAAGAAGAACAAATGAAAAGTGCGTAAGTGCCCAACATAGTGGAAGAAGAAAAGACATCAAAAAATATTTCGACACAAACAAGAGAAATTCATGAAAAGTAAGCTCTTGGAAGTATAAAAAAAAAGAAAAAGAAGAAACGCCAAGAATAAAATGACTAGAGAAGATTAAGCGAAACAAAATAGTTGTTAGTCTTTAGTTTTCAACATTCTTCTGGAGAATAGTCGTCAATCATTTGTTTTCGTGCATTCTATTTTTACTATTTAGAAGTTTGTTGTTTTGTTTCTTTTACAAATTATCCTTTTTGACAATCTTGTTGATTTTCATTCTTTTCTATATGACGACGTGCATTTGTTTTTTGCTCACTCCATCCACACAATCATGATCCAATGCAATCGTTTCAACCCTACACGAACCGAGGTTAAATAGATCGGTTTGAAGATACTACAATCGTGATCCAATGTAATCATTTTAGCACTACACGAACCGAGGTTTAAATAAGTTCGTTTGCAGATTACTACAGTCGTGATCCAATGCAATCGATTTAGCACTACACGAACCGAGGTTTAAATAGACTACAGAGCGGCTTTTCCAGCAGCTTCTAGAGTATTTCGACGGCGGAATTATCGCGAATCGGTTCCAAACACTTCCGCGGGCCGCCGCCGGCCAGGCCAATGCATGACTTAGTTTGTCACACTATTAAAAATGCCAGCAAATATTGGTTTGGATTCAACTAATAAAAAACCAAAGAAAATTGCCTTTGACCCCCTCATTAACCCTGCTCGGAAAATCCAGTATTTCGCAGAATGTGATTGGAATGCAATAAACAATCCAATGCTTTGGAAAAAACACGAAAGTCCGAAACGACAACTGATACGTTTTAAAACAAACATGCTCTAAGATATCAAACGCATAAATAGCCTCCGATTACTGCTTCTTTACAGTCTATTTCGGTGGCCCGCAGTGATAAAGTGATGCTATCGCAAAGTGCGCTGTTGCTGCTGCTGCTGCTGACTCTGTGTGGAATCGCACAAACAGCGGTCATCTATAGTAAGCGTGGTCGTTTCACTTTTTTTTTCCTCAAACTACTTAGTTCTCGATTTACACGACGACATCTAAAATCGTCCTAAAAAATTATAAAATCATTTATTTAGATCGAGATTATGAGTTCGATGAAGACGTAACATGTAAAGACACCGAGGAGTGTATAAGGGTGGGCAAATGTGCGAGTGCATTGGACATCATTAACAACAAACAAACCCGTCATGGTTACGATCGATGCGGTTGGTACGGAGACGAAGAGGTGATCTGTTGCCCGAAAAATGGGACAAACTCGCCCGCCCTCACAACGAGATTAAATAAGATCAAGAACGCTAAAGACGGTAAGGGGAGGGAGGGGTCTTCTCGTTTTCATCTTTTGTTCTAAACTTTTTGTAGCTTGCAATGTTTTTACCGAAACCAGGGTCTTCGCTGGGCAAGGGCAAATTTTGGAGGGTGTGCCAGCTAGCGCCGGGGAATTTCCACACATGGTATTCATTCATATTCTGTCGGTACGTTTTGATTCCAAAAAAAATTTTCTATTTTAGGCTGCGCTTGGTTATTCAAAAAATGGAATTAAAATATTTTGGGGCAAATGTGGAGGAAGTTTGATAAGCTACGATTATGTGTTGACCGCCGCACATTGCCTTGGTGCTCCTTCGGATGAAGCGGGAGTGATGTAAGTCCTTCCTCGCAAACCCCAATTGTTCTCCAAAACCCCAATTGTTCTCCAAAAAAAAAAAAAAAACAATGTCAAAACTCAGAATACTGATAGGTTGATTTTTTTCCTTTCAGATTAGAAGTATTCGCGGTTCGTCTAGGTAAACTAGACATATTAGGAAACTTGGATCATCTAACCGCTCAAGATCTTAAAGTCGTAGATGTGCACTCCTCGGTATACAACGCAAACACCAAACACAACGACATAGCTCTTTTACGACTTGAAAAGTCGGTCACGATAAACGAATACGTATCACCTGCTTGTCTTTACCTAGACCAAACGGACCCAAAAGAAAACATCATCGTTTCTGGTTGGGGGATTACCTCAACATCAGAAGGTTGTAGTTACCTACCTCCAAATGGGTACCTTCCTACAACAAATCCAAAATTTCTTGTCTTTTCAGAAATCGCAAGTCGTTTCTTGTTAAAAACAACACTGAAGGCCTTCGACATTACCTCGTGTAATGACAGGAAGGTTGGCCCTTTGGCCAAAGCCATTATTACTTCGCAGATGTGCGCGATTTCGTACGACGACAAACCCAGAGACACGTGTTCGGTAAGTCTTTCCAGACAGACATGAGAGTGGTTTTCATGGAATTTTCCAGGGGGATTCAGGTGGGCCCGCCCAAATTATAAACGGATCTGCACTGTATGTCGTGGGGGTAACTTCCTACGGTCAATGTGGCGAAACACCCGGTGTATACACGAGGGTGGCAAGTTACGTAAATTGGATAGAAAGCATCGTTTGGTCGAGATGAAAGCCTCAAACTTGTACTTAAAATAAAAATAAAGCGCAATAGAATAAACTACAGTTTACAATACATGCCGATTGTATAAATCTGATTGTGAGTTATTTAATATGCGACGAAATGACATGACATGACATGACAAGAGCCGTATGAGATAGCTATAGTATAAAAATTCTTTGACTTATCGATCGATCGGCATATATTTGAAAAATTAACTTTACGTACCATATTTAATTATACAGAGTGACTGACAATTGTTCAGCGAAATAAAGAAAATATTAAATATCTACTTTAGTTTTCGAGAAATAGTTTATCCCCAAAACGACGAAACGCCCCTAATTATAGTAATAGAGCAGATGAACGAAATAAATGCTCTCGTAAAAGTTTTATTGTAGGCACGGCGGCGTGGCATCGATCGTGAATTTGACTTTTGAGTGAAATTTCACGTCAACCCCGTTTTTAGGTCAAAGACCGACGCCGTGAAACACGAACTTCAAAATATTTATTTGACAAATGCTTGCAAATCACCTGAAGCAGATTATTCCGTACATAAACATTTTTTGACAACCAGGATTTAAAACGTTATAATCAGTAAATACTTTCGTATTACGTTAAATTATTATCATTTCGTTTTGTGTGCGACGAATCTTTTAAAAGTTTAACAAATTCAAAACTCCATCCACCTTTCACTTTGAATAATTCGTTGGACTTTGAATTAAATCCTTAATTATAAACTGTCCCATAGAAATTGTTCAATTGTTTGTAGCCGTAAATAAATGAACTAATCAATCGTCTTGTGTTTTTTGTTTTCTGAATTTATTTTTTTTAACAAAACTTCATTGTTTTTCCTCCAGAAATTTATTCATACAAGTATTTTCGTTCAATTTATTGTTTTCTTTTTATTATTAATTTATTTTTTCAAAATTCTGTGCATTTTTTTTATCAAACCTGAGTTTAGAATTCGCCATTCATTTTTGAAACGTACGTACAATCGATCTTCTTTCGTTATTTCTCATAAAAAATAAAATCTTTTCAATTGTTTGTCCTTTTTCCGCAGCAATAAACAAATTATGTAATCGGCCTTCTTTTGTTTTTTGTTTTCTGAAATGTATTTGTAGAAGTTTCGTCGTATAATTTGCAGATAGCTTTTGTTTTCTTTCTTTATTTATTTTTTCAAAATTTCTCTGTTCAGTTTTTTTTTAGCGAATTTCAGTTTCATTGTTTTTAATTAGAACTTGTCTATTTTTGGAGTACAAACATGCAGTCGATCTTCTTTTGTTATTAAAAAAAATCTAATTGTTTCTGAAGTAAATAAATTATTTTTTGTTTTTTGAATTTTAATTTTGTTTTTTTATATTTTTTTAGTCAAAAAATTCAAATCTTATCATTTCAATTATTGTTTTTATTTAGAAATTGTCCATTTTTGTTATATATATATTTGTTAATAAATTTTTTGTCCTTTTCCTGGAGTAAATAACCGATCTTTTGTTTTTTGAATTTTAATTTTGTTTACTTTTTTTAGTCAAAAAAAATTCATCCAGTTTGCTTGACAGCTTTTGTCTTTTTTTTTTGTTATTTTAATCATTCACCTAACCGATCGTCTTTTGTTTACTGAATTTTAATTTACGTTTTTTTTTCTTTGTTTTCCCTCCAGAAATATATTTATACAAATTTCATCGAATAATTTGTCGATAACTTTTGTTTTCTTTCTGTTGTTAATATTAATTATATTTTTGAAAATTCTTCTGTTCAATTTATTTTTAACAAATTTCAGTTTCATTTGTTTTTAATTAGGACTTGTCCATTTTTGGAGTATAAACACGCAGTCCTTCTTCTTTTGTTATTAAAGAAGTCTAATTGTTTCTGAAGTAATCAAATTATGCAACCGATTTTTTGTTTTTTGAATTTTAATTTTTTTTTTTTAGCCAAAAAATTCAAACCTTGTCGTATAATTTGCCGATAGCTTTTGTTTTTTTTATTGTTAAATTTATTTATTTTTCTCAAAATTCTTCTGTTCACTTTTTCTCAACAAATTTGAGTTTCACTTGTTTTTATTTAGAATTTCTCCATTTTTGTTATACACACGCAGCCGATCTTCTTTTGTTATTAAAATTTATTTTCAATTGTTTGTCCTTTTCTGAAGTAAACAACAACTTATGATTTTTTTTGTTTTTTGAATTTTAATTTTGTTTTCTTTTTTTTAGTAAAAAAAATTGATCGAATTTGCTCGACAGCTTTTGTTTTTTTTTTTTGGTATTTTAATATATTTATTTATTTTTTTGAAAATTCTTCTGTTCAATTTTTTTAGCAAATTTCAGTTTCATTTGTTTTTAATTAGGACTTGTCCATTTTTGGAGTATACACATGCAGTCGATCTTCTTTTGTTATTAAAAAAAAAAAAATTCTAATTGTTTCTGAAGTAAACAAATTATGCAACCGACCTTTTGTTTTTTGAATTTTAATTTTGTTTTTTTTTTTTTAGTCAAAAAATTCAAACCCTATCGTATAATTTGCCGATGGCTTTTGTTTTCTTTTTATTGTTAAGTTTATTTATTTTTTCAAAATTCTTCTGTTCAGTTTTTTTTAGCAAAATTCAGTTTAATTTGTTCTTTATTAGAACTTGTCAATTTTTGCAGTATACACATGCAATCGATCTTCTTTTGTTATTTAAAAAAAAATCTACTTGCTTCTAAAGTAAATAAATCATTTTTTGTTTTTTGAATTTTAATTTTGTTTTGTTTTTATTTTTTTACTCAAAAAATTCAAATCTTATCATTTCATTTGTTTTTATTTAGAAATTGTCCATTTTTGTTATACATACACAGCCGATCTTCTTTTGTTATAAATTTCTTTTTTCAATTGTTTGTCCTTTTCCTGGAGTAAATAACCGATCTTTTGTTTTTTGAATTTTAATTTTGTTTACTTTTTTTAGTCAAAAAAAATTCATCCAGTTTGCTTGACAGCTTTTGTCTTTTTTTTTGTTATTTTAATCATTCACCTAACCGATCGTCTTTTGTTTACTGAATTTTAATTTACGTTTTTTTTTCTTTGTTTTCCCTCCAGAAATATATTTATACAAATTTCATCGAATAATTTGTCGATAACTTTTGTTTTCTTTCTGTTGTTAATATTAATTATATTTTTGAAAATTCTTCTGTTCAATTTATTTTTAACAAATTTCAGTTTCATTTGTTTTTAATTAGGACTTGTCCATTTTTGGAGTATAAACACGCAGTCCTTCTTCTTTTGTTATTAAAGAAGTCTAATTGTTTCTGAAGTAATCAAATTATGCAACCGATTTTTTGTTTTTTGAATTTTAATTTTTTTTTTTTAGCCAAAAAATTCAAACCTTGTCGTATAATTTGCCGATAGCTTTTGTTTTTTTTATTGTTAAATTTATTTATTTTTCTCAAAATTCTTCTGTTCACTTTTTCTCAACAAATTTGAGTTTCACTTGTTTTTATTTAGAATTTCTCCATTTTTGTTATACACACGCAGCCGATCTTCTTTTGTTATTAAAATTTATTTTCAATTGTTTGTCCTTTTCTGAAGTAAACAACAACTTATGATTTTTTTTGTTTTTTGAATTTTAATTTTGTTTTCTCTTTTTTAGTAAAAAAAATTGATCGAATTTGCTCGACAGCTTTTGTTTTTTTTTTTTGGTATTTTAATATATTTATTTATTTTTTTGAAAATTCTTCTGTTCAATTTTTTTAGCAAATTTCAGTTTCATTTGTTTTTAATTAGGACTTGTCCATTTTTGGAGTATACACATGCAGTCGATCTTCTTTTGTTATTAAAAAAAAAAAAATTCTAATTGTTTCTGAAGTAAACAAATTATGCAACCGACCTTTTGTTTTTTGAATTTTAATTTTGTTTTTTTTTTTTTAGTCAAAAAATTCAAACCCTATCGTATAATTTGCCGATGGCTTTTGTTTTCTTTTTATTGTTAAGTTTATTTATTTTTTCAAAATTCTTCTGTTCAGTTTTTTTTAGCAAAATTCAGTTTAATTTGTTCTTTATTAGAACTTGTCAATTTTTGCAGTATACACATGCAATCGATCTTCTTTTGTTATTTAAAAAAAAATCTACTTGCTTCTAAAGTAAATAAATCATTTTTTGTTTTTTGAATTTTAATTTTGTTTTGTTTTTATTTTTTTACTCAAAAAATTCAAATCTTATCATTTCATTTGTTTTTATTTAGAAATTGTCCATTTTTGTTATACATACACAGCCGATCTTCTTTTGTTATAAATTTCTTTTTTCAATTGTTTGTCCTTTTCCTGGAGTAAATAACCGATCTTTTGTTTTTTGAATTTTAATTTTGTTTACTTTTTTTAGTCAAAAAAAATTCATCCAGTTTGCTTGACAGCTTTTGTCTTTTTTTTTGTTATTTTAATCATTCACCTAACCGATCGTCTTTTGTTTACTGAATTTTAGTTTAGGGTTTTTTTTTAATGAAAGAATTTCTTTGTTTTTTCTTCAGAAACGTATTTATACAAATTTTTCTTATAATTTGCCGATAGCTTTTATTTTCTTCCTGTTGTTAATATTATTTATTTTTTTTTTTAATTCTTCTGTTCAATTTTTTTTTTAACAAATTTCAGTTTCATTTGTTTGTCCATTTTTGGAGTATACACATGCAGTCGATCTTCTTTTATTATTTTTTTTTTCAATTGTTCTTTTTCTTTTGTTTTTTGAATTTTAATTTTGTTTTTCTCTTTTATGTTATTTTAATCATTCATCTAAACGATCGTCTTTTGTTTATTGATTTTGAATTTAGGTTTTTTTTTGTGAAAAAACAACTTTTTCTCTAGAAATTTATTTACTTATTCAAGCTTTTTTATCATCCAATTTACCGATGGCTTTTGTTTTCTTTTTATTATTTATTAATTTCCTTTTTTTTTCGAAATACTTTTCAATTTTTTTTTATTAAACTTCTTTTGCTTTTATTTAGGAGCTGCTCATTTTTGGAATACACAGTCGTGCTTCTTTTGTTTTCTTAAATAAAAGAAACCTCATTCCTCTAACCGTAAATTATTTAATCAACCGAGCATCGTTTTTTTTTTGTTTCATCAAAAGCTTCTCTTGTTTTCTCTTCACAAATTATTTGGACGTCGTTAAGAAAAGCGATGACCACTTCATATTGTACATTGCCAACCAACTACGATAAAGTAAACCGTAATCTTTCAACTGTCGACACAAGCCTAACTGATGTGGCATTTGTTCCACTCACTCGTCACAGATACTATGGCCTCTCATATTACGCAAAGGACCATTTGCAGTAATCGATTAAAACCTTGGATAAGTTCTAATATTCTGCAAATGATCAAGCATAATCAAAACCCATGGAGAAAATTCTAACGCTCTCAACCATCAAAACAGCAAGATACCAATTTCATTTTTAGATTTTAGATGGCGAAGTAGTCGTTTTCGATTTTACAGCGGCGTGGTCTGGTCTGATCTCAGTACCATAGATGTTCGCAGAGGCGACAGCCTCAATGATGGCAAAGGTCTTGAGAATGTTGTACACCGACGTGATCTCGTGGTCTGATCTGATCCCGGTACCATAGATGCCCGCAGAGGTGACAGCCTCAATGATGACAAAGCTTTTGGGAATGTCATACGCCCACCTGATCTCGTGGTCTGGTCTGATCCCGGTACCATAGATGCCCGCAGAGGTGACAGCCTCAATGATGACAAAGCTTTTGGGAACGTCGTACGCGGACCTGATCTCGTGGAATGCTTCTCGGTATAGTGCCCGGTGACGGCGATTTCAGGGCTTTATACAAGGCCAATCCACAATTACCGATCTGGTTGAATGTATTAATGGGTGGTTCTATACCTATCTCTTTACTTAAAGCTTTCGACCGCATCCCCAGGGGCCAACTTCTTCATAAATTGAAACATTTTGGAGTTCGCATGGATTGAATCTTTTCTATCTGGTAGAACTTTTATGGTCAAAATTACACATAATTGTTGGAACAACCTGTTCGTAGATAAATGTTCACAACGTTAAAATAAAGACAAAACTTGTAGGAAGGACTTGAGATGATCATTTTTACTATTACTTGAAATTGGAGTAAGAAAACATAAAATAAGGTATAAGAATTTCCAAGTAGAAAAACACTAGAATTCGAATAGAACACAAAAAGAAAATTTTATAAAACTCAAAGAGATCTTAAAATCAAGCAACTGGTTAATCGAGTAGAATCGAAATGAAGCAAAACTGATTAATTGTTATTCAACTCTGGGATCTTGCAATAATACAGTTCCACGCTTACCTCAGTTATAAATAAACTCACAACAAACAAGTGCGCAAAAAGTTAGTGCCACTGTCCAGCTCAACAGAGCACTTCTAGAGAAGATCGCAAAATTATTTACGGAAACCAGTTTTCTTGAAGAAACGAATTGGCTTGCTTTATTTACATCAGGCTTTCGAACTTGAAAACTGTGTCTTCTACGAAACCAGTCCAACTCCAACATTCGTCGCGGTTGCTCGTTGAAATCATCACCGTTGATGGACGATGTCCGCAAGAGTGTGACATGCGATGTGAAACGCCGATCATTTCCAAGAAAGTGAGGAAAAACAGATTCGCGATGGTCCTGTGCCTGGTGCTGTTTTGGTCGGCGGTTTTCCTGGAAGCGAAGGCTTACGGTAAAACTTTGTTGTTTTGTTGTTAATCGATGCATATATTGATGCTGTCGCTGCAAGGTCGAATATTTGCGAGGCAATTATGCTCTTTCTCTCTCCTTTCAATTTAAAATACACAGTTCGGAATCGCATTCTCCAAGAATTCCGAGGACCTTTATGGTATGGGCATGGATTCTGCAAGTCCTATATTTCCCGTTTGATTTAAGGGTCTCTTGATTTTTATCTGACTTTATAGTGGAGAGCGAAGGCACTTTTCAAATTCGTTTTCAGGCGACGCTTGTCAGATTTCTTTCGTTTTTTTAAAATTAAAATTTAATGCTACGAAGCCACTTACTACATTAAGGCTAGTCTAACCTTTCGTTTTTTGAATTTGAATTTTTAGTCAAAAATTCAAATCTTATCGTATAATTTGCCGATGGCATTTTGTTTTCGTTTATTTATTTTTTTCGAATTTCTTCTGTTCACTTTTTCTTAACAAATTTCAGTTTCATTTGTTTTTATGTAGAAATTGTCCGTTTTTCTTATACATACACAGCCGATCTTCTTTTGTTATTAAATTTTTTGTGCATTTCCTGAAGTAGATAACCGATCTTTTGTTTTTTGAATTTTAATTTTGTTTTCTTTTCTTTTTAGTAAAAAAAAATTCATCCAATTTGCTCGACAGCTTGTTTTTTTTTTTTGTTATTTTAATCATTCACCTAACCGATCGTCTTTTGTTTAATTTAGGGTTTTTTTGTTAATGAAAAAATGTCTTTGTTTTTTCTCCAGAAATGTATTTATACAAGTTTCATCGTATAATTTGTCGATAGCTTTTATTTTGTTTCTGTTGTTAAATTTTTTTTTTTCAAAATTCTTCTGTTCACTTTTTTTAGCAAATTTCAGTTTCATTTGTTTTTAAATAGAAGTTGTCCATTTTTAGAGTATACACATGCAGTCGATCTTCTTTTGTTATTAAAAGAAAATTCTAAATGTTTCTGAAGTAAATAAATTATGTAACCCATCTTTTGTTTTTTGAATTTTAATTTTGTTTTTTCTTTTCTAGTCAAGAAATTTTAATCTTATCATATAAATAGCCGATAGCTTTTGTTTTCTTTCTTCTATTGTTAATTTTTTTTTTCAAAATTCTTCTGTTTAGTTTTTCTTAGCAAAATTCAGTTTCATTTGTTTTTTATTAGAACTTGTCAATTTTTGCAGTATACATATGCAATCGATCTTCTTTTGTTATTTAAAAAAAATCTAATTGTTTCTAAAGTAAATAAGTTATTTTTTTTGTTTTCTGAATTTTAATTTTGTTTTGTTTTTATTTAGAAATTGTTGTACATACACAGCCGATCTTTCGTTATAAATTTTTTTTCCATTGTTTCTCCTTTTTCTGAAGTAAATTACCGATCTTTTGATTTTTATTCAACCGATCTTTTGTTTTTTTAATTTTAACTTTGTTTACTTTTTTTAATAAAAAAAATTCATCCAATTTGCTCGTCAGCTTTTGTTTTTTTTTGTTGTTATTTTAATCATTCACCTAACCGATCGTCTTTTGTTTACTGAATTTTAATTTAATTTTTTTTTTTTTTATGAAAAAATGTCTGTTTTTTCTCCAGAAAAGTTTTATAGTATAATTTGTGGATAGCTTTTATTTTTTTTTCTGTTTTTAATCTTATTTATTTTCTCAAAATTTCTATTCAGTTTTTTTTTTAACAAATTTTAGTTTCGTTTGTTTTTAATAGGAAATTGTCTATTTTTGAAGTATAAACATGCAGTCGATTTTCTTTTATTATTAAAGAAAGAAGTCTAATTGTTTCTAGAGTAAATAAATTATCTAACCGATCTTTTGTTCTTTGAATTTTAATTTTGTTTTTTTTTTTTTTTAGCCAAAAAATTCAAACCTTATCGTATAATTTGCCGATTGCTTTTGTTTTCTTTTTATTGTTAAATTTATTTATTTCTTTCAAAATTCTTCTGTTCACTTTTTTCTCAACAAATTTGAGTTTCACTTGTTTTTATTTAGAAATTGTCCATTGTTGTGTTGGAAAAATAATGACAAACAGTGGACGGACAAAACAAAAGACCAGCGTCCACAAAAGTTTCCGTTTTTTTAAAACGTGTCTTTTTCATTTGAGAACAGCATTCCTTTTATTCTTGAATGATGTTAATACCAGTACACGCAAAAATGTTTCTAATTTTAATTAAGATCTTTTGTTGTGATTATTTTTGAAAACCAGCGCTCACAAAAATGTTTCCGGTTCTAAAAAGGTGCAATACCTCTGCAGCTTTAACATTAAATATATTTTATCTTCTTTTGTTTCGTACAGATCCGTTTATATTGTATCCAAACTTTAATGAAAACAGACAAACAATCGTCTTTGAATTAAACATTCAAAATTCGATAAAACAAATGAAAGACTGTTTAGAACGAAACATAAAAACATCGAAAATTTAAAAAAAAATCGAGACTGAGATCTACCAGTCGTGAAACAAAAGACAATCGACTGAATAATAATAATTCCCTTTGCATTGATTCCATAGAAAAATCTGATTCATCATCAATTTCTGATTCTGAATCAGATTCTCCTAATGTAATAATGAAAGGAGGAATATTTTCAAACGAAAAATTTCGTCCAGTCTTCCGAAATTAATTTTTCAGAATGATTACAAAAATTTTGCCACATGTCGGGGGTACGTTTTGAAAGAGCCTCACGCTATAAATTTGCAACCCTATACTTCGATGCTGGTAGCGAATTTATGTGCTTATTGTAAAAGCCTTTGCACTGCCTCATGCAATCTCAATGGGATTGTATTGAAAATGGTATGGAGGCAATCCAAGAACTCCATAATCGTGATCCTTCAAAATTACGTCAGTCACGTATCGTTTTGTTGTTCCGTTTATTCTAAAAAGCCTAATTAATTCCCGTAATTGTTTTTTTGTAATTTTGCCCTCAATTTTGACATTGTGTTTAACCAACCACCAAGACGGAATAAAAATAAAATCTAGATAAAATGAAAACACGGATTACGAACCGACCAGCGCACAACGTGTCTCTATAAAACCATACCTCCCATAAATTCGTTATACCATCTCTTTTGCATGTCTTTTTTACCAAAAAAAAAAATTCTAAGTGAGTTTTGCAGGTGTTCAAATTACGTTAATGGCCGAGAATTTTTCACCAAACGAAATGTTTAGGTATTTTTTTTCCAGAATTGCAACCATGCAGCGTTAACAATGGCGAAGGAAGATGCGTGCTGGTAAATACTTGCCCCAGTGCCGTGGAAAAGCTGAAGAAAAGGATGCACCACAACTATCCCCGATGTGGTTTTTCAGGCAAACTAGAAATTATATGTTGCCCCGACGCAAGGCTGCTCGATGGAACCGACCCAACAGTTCCTTTGAACCTGAAGAGCACGGCTGGTATGTTGTACATAGTCGTAAGCCACATGACCATCTCGTTTTCCTGCAGCTTGCGAAAATTATTCCCTCGTTGCCAATTCGGGCGTCGTACCTCAGATCCGAGGGGGAGAGGTAGCGGATGTTGGGGAATTTCCTCATATGGTACGACTCTTTTTTTTATGATTGAACTCTCGTAGGCTTCCGGTGGAACTGAGGAATCCGCGATTCCACCGGAAGCCATGATGAATTTCCTGAATTGTAAATTATTAGGCCGCTCTGGGATATCCCAATGATGAAACCAACGGAATTAACTGGGGTGATTGCGGAGGAAGCCTAATCAGTTATGATTACGTCTTGACTGCAGCTCACTGTCTTGAACGTCTTGATAAGTAAGTCCTTCCGAAGAAAAAAGATATCGACGTCGTGGTTACTTGTTTGTTTTAGTAAAGTTCCGGTGGTGGTTCGTCTTGGGAAGATCGACCTCACCGGAAACAGCGATGATGCCGTGCCTTACGACTTTAGGGTCAGCAATAGAATCGTACATCCAAATTATAATGTTAGAACAAGAGTGCACGACATAGCTCTCTTGCGCCTGGAGAAACCTATTAAGACCAACAGTAAGGTCACGCCGGCCTGTTTGTACAGCAAGTCTAATGATCCAGAAAAAATTATCATCACGGGATGGGGGTTTACGGAAAGTGGTAAGTGACGAAAAATTTCGTTTTTTTTCTTCTTCCGATTACACAAGCTGAAAGCAATAGAACAACTCAATTTAACTTCATCGTCATTTTTACCAGTAGAGTCCAGTAATTGGTAAATTGGATGCTCGTCTCATTGAACCCAACATCTATGACTGAATGAATCATCAATTTATGAAATAATGAAATTGAGAAAGAAGTCGAACTATCAAGTAAACAAAGATAAAGAATTGTTGACCGTAGGGGCTAATGCTCCCACAAATCCTAACGCACGACACAGCACTGCCGCAGGTGAACGAATTGTGATGCGCTTCCCACAGAACGAAACGGAATAGACGCGGCTCGACGCGTAAGAATGTCAAAATGAAGTCGACTCCATCCAATAAACGTGAAGGTAATGATTTTTCATCAATCGATAATTTCAAGTCTACATTGGAGTTTCTCGAAGTTGCCACGATGAACTCTAAAATGGGCAAAATTCTTCGGTGTTGCCATATTTCCGTGCGACAGTTTCAAAACATAACAAAACAATGGAATTTATAAGGCGCTACCTTCCTAAAATCTTTAGCCCCTTCGCTTGTTGACGCTCAAGCTTGAGAATGCATGGAACTGCTTGAGCTGCAATCGCCAAATGAATTCGATTTAACTGTACATCAGAGAGACAAAGAACTAAGAAGACTTTGGTCAATAAAGTGTATCAGTTGGTTGGATAAAAGCTTCCGATAAAGTCGTAGATGAGTTTTTCTAGTAAAAAGTCCACAAATCGTAACACACGACATAGCACCGCCTCAGGTGAACGAATTATGACTCGCTTCCCACAAAACGAAGCGGAAAAGACTTACACATCAAAAAAAAAAAGAAAATTGACAAATGAAAGTAAATAAATAAGAATCGATTGATAAAAAAAATCAAAGACAATCGATTAGTGAAGGAAAATCAACAATGATCGATTAAAAACAAAAAAAAATCGACTGATGAAAGGAAGTGAATAACAATCGATCGAAAAAGAAAAATAAATGACAATCGATTAACGAAGGAACATAAACAGCGACTTACACAGCAAAAAAGCTAATCGGCGTTAAAAAAGTACAAAGTGTCGATAAAACAAAAGGAAGTCGTCTAAAGACAGAAAACAAAGTCAATTAATGACAAAAGAAAATCGACTTACACAGCAAATAAATAAGAATTGATCGATAAAGAAAAATGTATGACAATCGATTAATGAAGGAACGTAAATAATAGTCGAATAAAAACAAATGAAAATCGACTTGCACGGCAAAAAAGCTAATCAACGTTTAAAAAATTAAAAAATGCTAAGAAAACAAAAGAAAATCGACGAATGCGAGGAAATAAACGAAAATAGAGAGATAAAGAAGAATAAGTGGCAATCGATTAATAAAGGAAAATAAATATTAGTCGGTCGAAAACAAAAGAAAATCGACTCGCACGGCAAAGAAATCAGCGTTTAAAAAATGAAAAATGCCGAGAAACAAAAGAAAATCCACTAAAGAAAGAAGATACCATAAATAATAATCGATAGATAAAGAAAAATAAATCGCAATCAATTAATAAAGAAAAATAAAAACGTTAATTAAAAACAAAAGAAAATCGACTAGTGAAAGCAAATGAACAACAATCGAGAGGATAAAGAAAAATAAATGACAATCGATTAAAACATAAAAATAGTCGATTAAAAACAAATGAAAATTGACTTACGCAGTAAAAAAGCTAATCATCGTTTAAAAAATAAAACAAATGAACAAATAAAACAAAAGAAAATCGACGAATAATGAGAGGAAATGAACAACAATCGAGAGATAAAGAAAAGTAAACGACATTCGATTGATAAAAGAAAATAAATATTAGTCGATCGAAAACAAAACAAAATCGACTCGCACAGCGAGAAAGTCAGCTTTTAAAAAATAGAAGAAGCTGAGAAAACAAAAGAAAATCCTCTGAAGAAAGAAGGTAAATGAACAAATGAAAATCGACGAATAAGAGATAAAGATTATTATTATTATTATTATTATTATTATTATTATTAAACAATAATCGATAAATAAAGAAAAATAAATGACAATCAATTAATGAAGGAACGCAAATAATAGTCGAATAAAAACAAATGAAAAACAAAAAAAGCAACAAAGCTAATCAACGTTTAAAAAATTTAAAAAATGCTAAGAAAACAAATGAAAATCGACGAATAAGAGATAAAGAAAAATAAATGGCAATCGATTAATAAAGGAAAATAAATATTAGTCGATCGAAAACAAAAGAAAATCGACTCGCACGGCAAAAAAATCAGCGTTTAAAAAATGAAAAATGCTGAAAAACAAAAGAAAATCCACTAAAGAAAGAAGATACCATAAATAATGATCGATGGATAAAGAAAAATAAATCACTATCAATTAATAAAGAAAAATAAAAACGTTAATTAGAAACAAAAGAAAATCGACAAATGAAAGCAAATAAACAACAATCGAGAGGATAAAGAAAAATAAATGATAATCGATTAATGAGGGAACGCAAATAATAGTCGATTAAAAACAAATGAAAATCAACTTACGCAGTAAAAAAGCTAATCATCGTTTAAAAAATAAAAAAATGCTAAGGAAACAAAAGAAAATCGACGAATGAGAGATAAAGAAAAATAAATGGCAATCGATTAATAAAGGAAAATAAATATTAGTCGATCGAAAACAAAAGAAAATCAACTCGCACGGCAAAAAAATCAGCGTTTAAAAAATGAAAAATGCTGAAAAACAAAAGAAAATCCACTAAAGAAAGAAGATACCATAAATAATGATCGATGGATAAAGAAAAATAAATCACTATCAATTAATAAAGAAAAATAAAAACGTTAATTAGAAACAAAAGAAAATCGACAAATGAAAGCAAATAAACAACAATCGAGAGGATAAAGAAAAATAAATGATAATCGATTAATGAGGGAACGCAAATAATAGTCGATTAAAAACAAATGAAAATCAACTTACGCAGTAAAAAAGCTAATCATCGTTTAAAAAATAAAAAAATGCTAAGGAAACAAAAGAAAATCGACGAATGAGAGATAAAGAAAAATAAATGGCAATCGATTAATAAAGGAAAATAAATATTAGTCGATCGAAAACAAAAGAAAATCAACTCGCACGGCAAAAAAATCAGCGTTTAAAAAATGAAAAATGTTGAGAAACAAAAGAAAATCCACTGAAGAAAGAAGATACCATAAATAATGATCGATGGATAAAGAAAAATAAATCGCTATCAATTAATAAAGAAAAATAAAAACGTTAATTAGAAACAAAAGAAAATCGACAAATGAAAGCAAATAAACAACAATCTAGAGGATAAAAAGAATAAATGACAAACGATTAATGAAGGAACATAAAAATAGTCGATTAAAAACAAATGAAAATCGACTTACGCAGTAAAAAAGCTAATCATCGTTTAAAGAATTAAAAAAATGCTGAGAAAACAAAAGAAAATCGACGAATCAGAGGAAATGAACAACAATTGAGAGATGAAGAAAAGTAAACGTAAAAGTAAAGGAAAATAAATATTAGTCGATCGAAAACAAAACAAAATCGACTCGCACAGCGAAAAAGTAGAAGAAAAAATAGAAGAAGCTGAGAAAACAAAAGAAAAAAGGTAAATAACAATCGATAAATAAAGAAAAATAAACGACAATCGATTATTGAAGGAACATAAATAATAGTTAATTAAAAACAAAAGAAAATCAAAATGAAAGGAAATAAATGACAATCGAGAAATAAAGCAAAATAATTAGCAATCGATTAATGAAGGAACATAAACACAGTCGATTAAAAACAAAAGAAAATCGACTTACGCAGCAAAATAGCTAAACAGCGTTTAAAACGTAGAAAATGCTGAGAAAACAAAAGAAAATTCATTAGAGAACAAGAATAAATAAACAATCAATAGATAAAGAAAAATAAATGACAGTCGATTAATAAAGGAAAATAAGTATTAGTCGATCGAAAACAAAAAAAAATCGACTCACACAGCAAGAAAAAAAACTAATCAGTGTTAGAAAGTGAAAAACGCCGGGAAAATAAAAGAGAATCGATCGACGGATGAAGATAAATAACAATCGACAGATAAAGAAAAGTAAATGACAATCGCTTAGTGAAGGTAAATAAAATAGTCAATTAAAAACAAAAGAAAATCGACGAATGAAAAGAAATGACTAACAACCGATCGACAAGGGAAAATAAATGACAATTGATAAATGAAGGAACATAAGTAATAGTCGATTAAAAACAAAAGAAAATCGATTAAACAGCAAAAAAGCTAATCGGAGTTTAAACAATAAAAAAATGCTAAGAAAACAAAAGAAATTCGACGAATGAGAGGAAATGAACAACAATAGAGAGATAAAGAAAAGTAAACGACATTCGATTAATACAGGAAAATAAATATCAGTCGATCGAAAACAAAACAAAATCGACTTGCACAGCGAAAAAGTAGAAGAAAAAATAGAAGAAGCTGAGAAAACAAAATAAATAAAATCCACTGAAGAAAGAAGGTAAATAACAATCGATAAATAAAGAAAAATAAACGACAATCGATTATTGAAAGAACGTAAATAATAGTTAACTAAAAACAAAAGAAAATCAACGAATGAAAGGAAATAAATAACAATCGAGAAATAAAGCAAAATAAATGGCAATCGATTAATGAAGGAACATAAATACAGTCGATTAAAAACAAAAGAAGATCGACTCACGCAGCAAAATAGCTAAACAGCGTTTAAAAAGTAGAAAATGCCAGGAAAACAAAAGAAAATTCATTAAAGAACGAGGATAAATAAACAATCAATTGGTAAAGAAAAATAAATGACGATCGATTAATAAAGGAAAATAAGTATTAGTCGATCGAAAACAAAAAAAAAATCGACTCGCATAGCAAGGAAAAAAAACTAATCAGTGTTAGAAAGTGGAAAACGCCGGGAAAATAAAAGAAAATCGATTGACGGATGAAGATAAATAACAATCGACAGGTAAAGAAAAGTAAATGACAATCGGTTAGTAAAGGTAAATAAAATAGTCAATAAAAACAAAAGAAAATCGACGAATGAGAGGAAATAACTAAGAACCGATCGACAAGGGCAAATAAATGACAATTGATTAATGAAGGAACATAAGTAATAGTCGATTAAAAACAAAAGAAAATCGATCAAACAGCAAAAAAGCTAATCAGAGTTTAAAAAGTAGAAAATGCTGAGAAAAAAGGAGAAAATCAAAACGAAGTCTGCCCCATCCAATAAACGTAATGGTCATCGATCGTACGATGATATTTCATCAATCGATAATTTCAAGCCTGCGTTAGAGTTTCTGGGGGCAATCGAGATTGTCGCGATGGACTCTAGAATGGCCAAAATTCTTCGGTGTTGCCACATCAGTTTCAAAACGTAACAAAATTGTGGATGGGATTTGTAAGAACATGTCAAAGGTATTACGTCCCACTAAAATCTTTGCCCCTTTTGCTTGTTGATGGTCAAGCACGGACTGCATAAGCTGCAATCACCAATGAATTCAATTTAATTGTAGATCAAAAAGATAAAGAGCCAAGAAGACTTTGATCAATAAATTTTAATCGCTTAGAACATGTTGTGGAACGGTCGGGGTTAATGGTTCGAATTTTCGACGCCGCTACCACCGCTGCCACCACCACGGGTACAACACGAGATTCCAGTGCCACTCACATTTACTGAGAGGGAACAACCCCATTCGCCCATGTGTTGTATTGTAGGAGAGTTCATAGCTTCTTCCTTCCAGGCTCTGAAGCTATGGAACCTGGAGTAGAATACATCCATCTAATTATAAATTAAAGACATAGATAAGTACAAATCAGAAATATTAAGGCGTGAATACCTTGCAAGTTAAGTGAGAAGAAAAGGAAGAAAAATATTTCATGCAAACTGACCCCTACTTTTAAAAAAAGTGACGGCGCGGTAACCCACCCCCGAGCATTCGCTGACTCCTTAGGAAATTCGCCACAAAAAGACCCAAAACAAATGCTGCAACCTTATTGGGCTCCTTTTAATCCCGTTTAAGCCTACCCCCGATACTTCCAATTCCGTTTGGTCATCTTCCCATACACGTTATAGCGCCAAATATTTTTCTTAATGATTTCCTTGATGATCGCTTTAAAACCAAATGTGGAAATTTGATTATCAGGCAGTGGCAGCAACTTACTCCTGAAAACCCAAGTGAAACCCGTCGACCTGGAGTTTTGCAATAAATCGTACAACGTCCCCCCCTTCCCCCGATACGTCTACGAAACTCAGCTGTGCGCCGTTTCGAACGATAGCGTGATACGAGATACATGCCAGGTAAGCTGCGCCTGAACTTGAATGATCGCTGACATGAAAATGATTGTACAGGGTGATTCCGGAGGTCCAGCCCAAATTCAAGCGAGCACGCAGAGCAGCGTCTACTCGATCGTAGGGATCACGTCGTATGGCCGGGTGTGCGGAGGAAGGACGCCTTCGATATACAGCAGAGTTTCCAGTTATATAGGTTGGATCGAAAGTATTGTGTGGCCTTGACGTTTTTGTTCGCTGAACTTGTGATTTTTTTAACAAGAAAACTTTCTTTCAATATGCTTTATTTAGTTTAACCTCCCCCTCCCCTTTCTAAACATAAATAGAGAAAAAAATTATATACTATGTGCGATGCTCTGATCTCCCATCCGGTTACAGTCTGGGGTATTGGAGGGTGAAGTCTCTGGTAACGTAATAAGGGATGTTGAACACAGGATTGACGTAGGGTCTATCTTAGGGTATCTGCTTCTATTGTTCAACGGCTGGTTTTGTGACGTCGATGGATGTGTGAAGGTATGGTGTCACTCTCGATAACAGATGTTTCCGACAATAGGCTACACGCAAGGTTGCGTGTACTTCCGACAATAACCTGCACGGAAGACTTTGGATGTGCTTCCGACAATAAGCTGCACAGTTGCTCCTGACAATTGAATGCGCTCAAGGTTTTGATGAGTGTTCCCGACAATAGGCGGCACAGAACGCACCGAAGCTAAAACAGTCACCGCTCTAACGTTTATGGGACTTAATCGTAGCGGGGGTGAATTAACCCTGATTATTGGTTAAAATGCGTAATCGAATCACCGATGATCAGATCTGTATCTCATTCGTCAAGGGCAAGTCTTTTTGTGTTTACTCCGGCGGATGCCTTGGCAACCACATTTGAGCATGCGATTTTATTTATTTGCGGGCCAATCGTGATCGAATGCACTTTCATTTTAATTCGTCATCAAAGGGCGGCCTAAATTTTGTATATTTATGTCGATTGTTATCCTTGCTTTGTCACACAAATGTATACGTGACGCCCGTATTTGTCACTCTGACATTGTCTGACGTTGACAATCTGATACTTCTCGACCTCTGTCAATTTCTGATGTTTCTCGACGTCTGTCAATTTCTGACGTTTCTCAACGTCTGTCAATTTCTGACGTTTGTCAATTTCTGACGTTTGTCAATTTCTGACGTTTCTTACAACTATCATTTTGACGTTTCTGACAACTGTCATTTTGACGTTTCTGACAATTGTCACTTTGACGTTCCTGACATCTGTCATTTTAACGTTTCGTGATCATCTGTCATTAGGTCGTGCTTCGGCGATCGCCAGGCAACGTGCGAGCCCCCACTTTTTTTAAATTTCGGTAAAGAAAATGCGAACGAAACTTTTTCTCGCATTTTGATGCAAAGGAAAGTTAAACTTCATTGTGAAATCAACTGTCTTTTGTTTCTTTTTCTGAACAATTGAGTATTTGCCATTATTTCAGTGACCTTTTACTTTTCATTTGTTTTTACGATACACAGAGAAAAGTTGAAATTCGATGCGAGACGATGGTCTGTTTTCGTTCTTCCTTCCAAGTAAGTAAATTAATTTTTTTTTATTCAGAGTAAATTCAAATTCATTGAGAAATCGATGGCTTTTGTTGAATTCGTTGAGAATTTTAACAACCAGGTTAATTTTGGTTTCTCAACGAAACAATTGGTTTTTTTTTTAAATTTATTCCAGTTCGTTTTTGATTTTTGATTTTTTTTTTAATTACTTCTGTAAAACACTTGACAACTTTTGACTTTATATCGACAATTTAAACTAAACTAAAAGTTGGGTTAAAACCTTCTCGCAATTTAATAGACAATATGTATATCGGGGTCGACGGCAAGATACTGCCATTAAACACGTCACGGACTCAGCCAGTGACGTAAAACGACGTTAATTGTTCGCTATGTGGCGACGTGACATGCGATCGAACGCGTCACAAACTCGACCAATGACGTAGAACGATTCTAATTGGCTACAGCAATGACGTCACGGACCACGGCCAATAAGGTGAGATGACGCCGGGTAGGACGCTATCGATGATTGGACAGGTGGCCACGCCAACTGAATTAATTACCCGGCACCCAATACGGAACAGTCTACCTGGACTGGCATCCCCAAAGGCGATGGCGGAGCAGAGCATTGTTGCCATTGGATTTCGTTGCCGAGTGGAGGACTGGCCCAACTGCATTTGACAAATGCCAACTGAATTTGGAATTGCCAAAATCATTGGCCAATTAAATTTTCACGCTTAATCAGATTTGTTGGCCAATTAATTCCAACCAAACCGTATTTGTTGTTGGTTTGTAGGTTTTCTATTATCAAAAATGATACTTATTTTCTACAATATTAAAATAGAGAGAACTTGGAGGTATCATTTTTGGTGTTACTCGAAGTTGGAGTAAGAAAACAGAAGATAAGTTGTAAGCAATCCAAACGGAAAGAAGCTAGAGGAGTTCAAATAGAGACACAAAAAGAAAAATTCATAAAACTCAAAAAATCTTAAGGACAAGAATATTGTCAATATGTCAAAAAGTGAAGACCAAGTAGACTCCAAAGGAACCAAAACTGATTATTGAACAACTTTGAGATCTTACAATAATAAACAGTCCCATGTTTATCTCGTCGATAAATAATCAAGGACATACGAAAGCCAAGATTCACAAAGAAGAAAATCGCAAAAATATTTAAGAAAACCAGTTTTCTAGGAGAAACTCACGCCCACATACGTCTGGCATTCGAACTTGAAAATCGTGACTTCAACGAGATCAGTTCAACTCCAACAACATACGCAGTGGACGCTCAGTGATATCATCACCGTTGATGGATGAATCGACAAGACTGTGACGTACGATGTGAATCGCCGATCATTTGCAAGAAAGCGAAGAAAAACAGATTCGCGATGGTCCTGTGCCTGGTGCTGCTTTGGTCGGCGGTTTTCCTGGACGCGGCCGTAAACGGTAAGGCTTTAGGATTGTTAATCGATGCGCATCACTGCAAGGCAAGGTCGCATATTTTCCAGGCAATCATGCTCTCCTTTCAATTTAAAATTAATTAATTAAAAAAAGGCGTCTTCTACAAATTTTGAAACATTTTGAAAGAAAAGAATTATAAGATCAAAATGAAATGGAACACAAAGACAAATGGCGATTACTCGAAGAAAAGCGAAAAGAAAAACCAAAAAAATTACTTTAAAAATGACATGTTTCTTAAAGGAATCAAGAGATGGCGCTGGTGACAGGTTTGTATTCGCAATGTAAGATTGGTAGTAGGATACATCAATAGATGGCGGTAGTATCTGTTTTAAATTAAAAATCGTTGAATTTTTACTTGATGTTTAACGTAATTGTTTTGAGTCTGAATTTAATCAACCAAAGCTAATTAGGAAATATTGTTGCGATGGAGAAAGAAAAAGATTGAAAAAGAACTATAAAAATTATAAAATCAAAACTAAATAGAACGCAAATGATAATGACACGAAGAGAAGCGAAAACAAAAACAGAAAAGTCAACTTGAAAGTGACATGTTTCTTGAATATATTAAGAGATGGCGCTGGTAACAGGTTCGCATTCGCAATTACAAATAAACCCAGAACATTCAAACGAAGACCAACTATTACAGTACTTTAAAAATAAAACCAAGTTTTGATTTAAAAAAAACGATCGATTTTATGTAAGATTAGTGTTAGTGTGCGTCAATAGATGGCGTTAGTATCCGTTTTAAATTAAAAATCATTAATAACGCAAAACGTGGCCATTTTGACTCCGAATTTAATCAACCAAAGCTAATAATTGGGAAATGTTGTTGAGGTGGAGAAAGAAAAAGACCAAAATCAAAACCAGATAGAACGCAATTGGTGATTACACGAAGAAAACCGAAAACAAAAACAAAAAAGTCGACTTAAAAGTGACATGTTTCTTAAATGTATCTAGGGATGGCGCTGGTAACAGATTCGTATTCACAATTACTAATAAACTCAGAACGATCAAACGAAGGTCAAATATTAAAGGAATTTAAAAATGAAGCCAAGTTTTGATTAAAAAAAATAATGTAAGATTGGTAGTAGTGTACATCAATAGATGGCAGTGGTATCTGTTTTAAATTAAAAAGCGTTGGATTTTTAAAGTAACGCCAATTTTGACCACAAATTTTATCAACCAAAGCTAATTGGGAAATATTGTTATGATGGAGAAAGGCAAAGATTAAAATGAATGATAAAAATTATAAAAACAAAATTAAATAGGACACAAATAACGATTACCGGAAGAAAAGCGAAAACAAAAACAGAAAGTCACCTTAAAAATTACATGTTCCTTAAATGTATCAAGAGATGGCGCTGGTAACAGGTTCACATTCGCAGTTACAAATAAACTCAGAACGTTCAAGCGAAGGTCTAATATTAAAGTATTTTAAAAGTTTTGATGAAAAATAAATGAATCGATTTTAAGTAAGATTGGTGTTAGTGTGTGTCAATAGATGGCGTTAGTATCCGTTTTAAATTATAAATCGTTGGATTTTTAAAGTAACGCCAAACGTAGCCATTTTGACCGCAAATTTAATCAACTAAAGCTAATTGGGAAATATTGTTATGCTAGAGAAAGGAAAAGATTAGAAAAAATGATAAAAATTATAAAATGAAAATTAAATAGAACACAAATGGCGATTACACGAAGAAAAGTAAAACAAAAACAAAAAAGTCAACTTAAAAGTGACATGTTTCTTAAATGTATCTAGAGATGGCGCTGATAACAGGTGCGCATTCGCAGTTACAAATAAGCTCAGAACGTTCAAACGAAGGTCAAATATTAAAATATTTTAAAAATGAAGCCAAGTTTCGATTAAAAAAATAATCGATTTTATGTAATATTAGTAGTAGTGTGCACCAGTAGATGGCAGTGGTATCTGTTTTAAATTAAGAATCGTTGGATTATTAAAGTAACGCCAATTTTGACCACAAATTTAATCAACCAAAGCTAATTGGGAAATATTGTTATGCTGGAGAAAGACAAAGATTAAAAAGAATGATAAAAATTATAAAATCAAAATTAAATAGAACACAAATAATAATTACACGAAGAAAAGCGAAAACAAAAACAGAAGGTCACCTTAAAAATGACATGTTTTTAAATATATCAAGAGATGGCGCTGATAACAGGATCATATTCCAATTACAAATAAACTCAGAACGATGAAATGAAAGTCAAATATTGAAATATGTTAAAAATGAAGCCAAGTTTTGATTTAAAAAATGTAAGATTGGTAGTAGCGTGCACCAATAGATGGCAGTACTATCTCTTTTAAATTAAAATCATTGGATTTTAAAATTAATGTCTAACGTTCCCATTTTGACTCTGAATTTAATCAATCAAAGCTAGTTGGGAAATATTATTGCGCCGGAGAAAGAAAAAAAAATTAAAAAGAATTATTAAAATAACAAAATCACAATTAAGTAGAACATAAAAACAATGACGATTGCACGAAGGAAAATGAAAAGAATACAAAAAACAAAAAAAAAACACCTTAAAAATGACATGTTCCTTAAACGTACCAAGAGATGGCGCTGGTAACAGGTGCGCATTTGCAATTACAAATAAATTGAAGTACTTCAAAAATTAAGCCAAGTTTTGATTAAAAAAATAATAATTTTATGTAAGGATGGATAGCAGTGCATCAATTAATAGATGGCAGTAGTGTCTAGTTTAAATTACAAATCGTAGGATTTTGAAAGTACCCCAAACATAGCTATTTTGACTCTGAATTTAATCGGTCAAAGCTAATTGGGAAATATTGTTAGGCTGGAGAAAGAAGAAGATTGAAAAAGAATTATAAAAATTATAAAATTCAAAATGAAATAGAACACGAAGGCAAATGACGATTGCACGAACGAAAATGAAAAGAAATACAAAAAACAAAAAAAAAGACAAATCTTAAAAATGACATGTTTCTTATAGGTATCAACAGATGGCGCTGGTAACAGGTTCGCATTCGCAATTACAAATAAATTGAAGTGCTTTAAAAATTAGCCAAGTTTTGATTTAAAAAAATTAATTTTATGTAAGGATGGATAGCAATGCATCAATTAATAGATGGCAGTAGTATCTACTTTAAATTACAAATCGTTGGATTTCTAAAGTAACCCCAAACGTAGCCATTTTGACTCTGAATTTAATCGGTCAAAGCTAATTGGGAAATATTGTTACGCTGGAGAAAGAAGAAGAGTAAAAAAAAGAATTATAAAAATCATAAAATTCAAAATGAAATAGAACACAAAGACAAATGATGATTGCACGAAGGAAAGCGAAAAGAAGTACAAAAAACAAAAAAAAAACACATCTTAAAAATGACATGTTTCTTATAGGCATCAAGAGATGGCGTTGGTAACACAATTACGAATAAATTCAGAGTGATCAACCGAAGGTCAAACATTGATTATAAAAAATTTTCAAAAAAAAAGGAAAACGCTCTCTGTTACTAAAAGGCGAATATTTTTTTGATTATTTTGCGATAAAACAAAAGACACAATGTGTTTATAAGAAGTAAAAATTATCACCAGCTTCTTTTTAACTAATCCGCATTAACATGAATCACCGGCCCGGCCCGTATTCTCATCTTAAGTTAAATTTAATAACGTTTTTATTTCCCATGCAAGGCTTGTCCGTCGCTCTCTTACGCATTAAATCGACGTAAAGCTATATCGTTTCTTGTTTATTTTAATCACGACTTTAACCATAAAATCAGAATACGGGCCATCGGAATTCCTAGATTACTAAAGAAATACCGCGAACTTCCGCCATTGTAGCTCTAATTTCTGGCGAGAATATTTAGAACACGCTATTCTACTGACTTCAAAAGTTTTCTTCTTATTATTAAAGAAATTTTGAGTCGACATGTATTACCTATTGTAATTCCAAGCATCTGCTCAAGTTGATTGTTACGACGAATTTGTTCATTGCATGCACGTCGCTGCCAAGCTGTCAAATCTAACGTCAAACTTTATTGTTGGATTGTCATTTCGTTATTAATAGCGATTTTGCGTTTGAAAACAGCTTTTCTTAAACTGCTTTCAATTGAAGAAAAGTCCTTCATTCATTTATTACCTTATGGCGGTTGGTTTATTTCTCTGCTACAAGTACGAAACTACAGTACGGCCGCCGAACAGACGGAGTGATCACGCGCCAACCTTGGGGCAAGGACACGGAAAGACGTATTTACACCACACAGAAACAAAGCCGTGTATGCAATACTGGCTTAGCTTTTAAAATGTTAAAAGTGATTTTCAATAGAATTACTAATGGGTATCTTTCTCGTGAAGATAACAAATAAATAAATTGCTCGTAACTCAATTGTACATTCATTTTTTTTTGAAAAATAATACTAACACTGTAGTCTAGTGTAAATCGGGTTTCAAACAGCTCATAGAGACGACAATCACGCGTATAGGTCACACAGCTTTATTGCTCCGCGCGTTCGGCGGCCAGACTGTAATCAAGATAAATTTTTCACGTCCTACTTGACCAGTTTTTTATTTATTTTATTCATATATGGGTGTGCCATTTGAAATAAAAAAAAGTTGTGTCCGATATCACTCTTTTGATTCACTCTATATAGATCAAAATAATTTTATATTGTAGGCTTCTAAAACTAAAAAAAAAAAACTGTTGGGACACCTGTATATACCAAACTACTATTTAGGAATACTTCACTTGCGTAATTTAATTTATTCGCGATCTTTGCACATTAATATTTGATTACGTCAAAAACAGTATCTAATAAACAATTCCTTTTAATTCATTCAAGGATTTTCTACGGCAATTATATGATATTAAAAAAAAATGTTCACACCGTCCTCATTATGAGTTTGTGTTCGTATGTGTATTATTTTCTATGTGTTGTAATCACGTTTGATTTATGACGAGTGTGTTGTGTATTTATCATTGAATAAATTAATTAATTAACAAAACAAAAAAGACATATCATTATGATGTTCACCTAAGGAGAAGAAAAAGTTAAAGAAAAAATTAAATTAGCAAAGTAGATTTACTTTCACCAAAGCTTTCATTAATTTGTCCCTGTTTTCGCCTCTATTCCTGAAACAGGTGATTAATACAGGAAAACCGAGACAATGCGTTCATTAACAAATCCTACGGTTTTTCCGTGTTCGCGAGCATCAATAAATCATGTATTCCGGACGACCGTAAACGTTCGGAACAAAGAACGCAACCATAATTACTCGTAATTAAGTTTTGCGTTCAAGGGCTTTGAAGCAATTCTATGCGAAACGTTGATGCCGCAGTTGACGCTCATTCTGAAGGTATTCTGAAAGATGATTGGTTGGGAGCTTTTCTACAGTGGAAAGAACGAATGGTCAATTGTGTCATTGCCGAAGGAAATTACTTCGAGCATATTTAAAATAAAATTCTAGAAAATATTAACCGTGTTTTTTATTCTCAATAAATTCAGCTTGACCCTCGTATTATGAAACCATCTTGGTTTCTAGTGTTGTAGGAGTGGTAATTCAACTATCTTTTCAGAACGAATTAGAAGTTCAATTGTCTTTTTCTTTCGTTTTAGAACCTACGAAAATTGCCCCAAAATTATGACCCCCCCCCCGTCCTCCCTCAACTCGGATTACATAATCTCAGAGATCTACATTTTGTTTCCCCTAGGAAAGCACTTGGATAAAGCAGAAGGTAATTGTCGCTGTAATTCAATTGTTTTTTTTTTGCGAAAACCAAAAGAAATCAGTTAGTGATTCAATTGTTTCTCCAAAATCTGCCGAAGCAATAGAAAATCGACTCGTGTAGTCTCCTGTTTTTTTTTTTTTTTTTGGAAAATCTCAGTGAAATCAGAAATCAGCAACGAATAAGTTCAATTGTTTCTTTTTCTCGTTTTAAAACTTATGAAAATTGCCCCAAAATTATGACCCCCCCCCCTTCTTCCCCAACTCAAATTACATAATCTCAGAGATCTACATCTTGTTTCCTCTACCAAATCACTTGACTAAAGCAGTAGGTAATTGCCGCAGTAATTCAATTGTTTTTTTTTTGAGAAAATCAAAAGAAATAAGTTCGTGATTCAATTGTTTCTCCAAAATCTGCCGTGTAGTCTCCTGTTTTTTTTTTTTTTTTTGGAAAATCTCAGTGAAATCAGCAATCAGCAAGGAATAGAAGTTTTTTTTTTTTTTTCGTTAAAGAACCTATGAAAATTGCCCCAAAATTATGACCCCTTCCCCTCCCCCCATAACTCTAATTAATAATCTCAGAGCTCTGTAAATAATTCAATTGTTTTTCAAAATCTGCCGAAACGGTAGAAAATCGAATCGTGTAGTCTCCTATTCTTTTTTTTTTTTTGTAAAATTCAGTGAAATTAGCAACGAATAAGATGTTCAATTGTTTTTTTTTTCGTTATGAAAATTGCCTCAAAATTATGACCCCTCCCCCCCCCGCAACTCTAATTAATAATCCGTGAAATCAGCAAGGAATAAGAAGTTCAATTAATTTTTTTTTTCGTTGTAGAACCTATGAAAATTGACCCAAAATTATGACCCCCCCTTTCTCCTCCCACACGGATTAAATGAAAATTGCCCCAAAATTATAATCCCCCTCCCCCCCTGCAATTCAAATTAACAAACTCAAAGCTCTATATTTTCTTTCCTCTACCAAATCACTTGACTAATTGCAATTGTAATTCAATTGTTTTTTTTGCGAAAACCAAAAGAAATCGGTTAGAGATTCAATTGTTTCTCCAAAATCTGCCGAAGCAGTAAAAAATCGAATCGTGTAGCCTCCTGTGTTTTTTTTTTAATCTCAGTGAAATTAGCAACGAATAAGATGTTCAAAGATGTTTCTTTTTCTTGTTTTAGAACCTATGAAAATTGCCCCCAAAATTATGACCCCTCTCCTCCCCCCCCACAACTCTAATTAATAATCTCAGTGCTTTATATATAATTGAATTGTTTTTCCAAAATCTGCCGAAACAGTAGAAAATCGAATCGTGTAGTATTTTTTTTTTAATCTCAGTGAAATAAGCAAGGAATAAGAAGTTCAATTTTTTTTTCGTTATAGAACCAATGAAAATTGCCTCCCCCCCTTTCGAATTAATAATCTCAGAATTTTGTTTTCTTTCCTCTACCAAATCACTTGACTAAGGCAGAAGGTAATTGTCACAGTGATTCAATTGTTTTTTCTTTGCGAAAACCAAAAGAAATTAGTTAGAAATTCAATTTTTTTCCAAAACCTGCCGAAACAGTAGAAGATCGAATCGCGTAGTCTCCTGCGAACCTCAACGGAATCAGCATAACAAATAAGAAGTTCAATTGTTTCTTTTTCTTTTTAACCCATCAAAATTGCCCCATCTGCCGGAGTTTTCTTGAATTATAAATTTCAGGCGCCGCATTAAAAATTTTGTATTAATCGAAAACTGTAATGAAACGCATTAAGAGATTCAACTTGAAAGTGTGGATTTTTTTTAAGGGAAGCCAAAAAAATCAAGCACCACCAGCTCCATCTGCCGGGGTTTTCTTGAACTATAAATTTCCGAACGCTTCAATCGAACGCTTCTGTGAGTTGAGGACTGATTTTTGCTTCTCTTTAAGACAATTAAATTCAATTCTATATTTTCTTATTGGATTATTTTATAGCCTTTATTGCCAACGCCATCTGTGCGAGTTTTCTTGAATTATAAATTATAAATTTCAAGCGTCGCTTTATTGAATCAACTTGAAAATTTGGGCTGGAATTTAATTTTTTTTATAATCGACAGAAAACGGAGACCGCCAACGCCATCATAATGAATTAATTTTTTTTAAGAAATTTTTTAAGAATCCCTTTTTGGGTGCAACTTTCTGCAGGTCACCGCTTATGATGATTTAAATCCACTTGCAAAGGCTCTTCAATAAGGCCCAAAAAGCTTTTTCGTTTTCTTCATACTTCTTTTAAAATTCGGAAAAGATGTTTTATGTTATAACAAAATTTAATTTCAACGTTTTGATTCTACCACTTTCTGCCATCTTCTGGGTGGTTTCGTTGTACCGTTTTCAAGGAATTTGGCATCTCTTTTCTAAGTGAATTTTGTAGGCGTGCAAATTGTCAAAGTTTCCGCCCTTAAGGGAATTTTGCAAGGACTTTTTCTTAGGCTTGAACTGCACTTTTCCTTTGAATAAGGATAATTAAAGAGGAGTATCCCTCATTTGCCCCCAAACCTAAATTTCAGGCAAACTGATTCAACGCCCATCATCCAACAAACGCTATTGCAATTTTTTTTCGGTAAATATATGTTAGATTTTCAATCACTTGCATTGAACACGCCTTTAATAGTGACGATCCGTGAAAAAAAAAAACTACCTAATCCAAAAAACGAGAGGCATTTAGGCTTTTCCTTATTTTATTTTTTTTTTCTTCAAGAATTGCAACCATGCATCGTTAATAATGGCGAAGGGAGGTGTGTGCTGACAAATTCTTGCCCCAGTGCTGTGGAAAAACTGGATAAAAGGATGCACCCGAACTATCCCCGATGTGGTTGGTCAGACAAACTAGAAATTATATGTTGCCCCGACGTAACTTTGCTCGACCGAGCAGGAGGATCTTCAAACCTGAAAAGCGCGGCTGGTATGTATATACATTTACATAAGCCACATGACCATCTCGTTTTATTTAAATTTCCCTATGCAGCTTGCGAAAATTATTCCCTCGTTGCCAATTCGGGCGTCGTACCACAGATCCGAGGGGGAGAGGTAGCGGATGTTGGGGAATTTCCTCATATGGTACGACTTACTTTTATTGATGATCAAATTTTCACAAGCTTCCAGTGGAACTACATAATGTTCCAGTGGTTCCGCAGGAAGTCATTGAATTGAAAATTTTTAGGCCGCCCTAGGATATCCCAATGATGAAACCAATGGAATCGACTGGGGTCGTTGCGGAGGATGCCTGATCAGTTATGATTACGTCTTGACCGCGGCTCACTGTGTCGTCCGAGTTGACAAGTAAGTCCTTCCAAAAAGAAAGAGATTTCGACGTCATGGTCGCTCGTTTGTTTTAAGTAAAGAGCCGGTGGTAGTTCGCCTTGGGAAGACCGACCTCACCGGAAACAGCGATGACGCCGTACCTTACGACTATAGGGTCACCGCTAGAATCGTACATCCAAATTATAATATTAGCACAAAAGTGAACGACATAGCTCTCCTGCGCCTGGAAAAACCAATTCAAATCAGCAGTAATGTCACGCCGGCCTGCTTGTACGGCAAGTCTAATGATCCAGAAAAAATTATCATCACGGGATGGGGGTTAACGGAGAATATGGGTAAGCAACTGTAGTTTACTCACATCATGGTAAAACAAAAAGGCCCAAAGCTATCTTTTTGAAAATTTGATCGCGATACCCTTTTGTTTTTGTCAAAATCCCAACTCTAGTCCACCAGGAAGTTGCTGCTCTCTACTTGGCACTTCTGGTGCCATTTAAGTCAGTGGAAACTCAAGTTGGCAACATTACAAATAGGTTCAGTCAACAGAAAGCGCTTCTCGTATGATTCTTTTCGATAAGTGCTGCACGTTGGCTATAGTTTTTGTAATGTCGAAATCCATCTTATGTGCTGTGCGAATGAAGACGTTCTTTCGTTCTTCTCAACGGCATTCCGATATTCTTCTCTTCTCACACTTATTTTTCTGTTCGTCTATCCTATGTAGACTCTGTCACAATCTTTGCAAGGGTTTTTATGTACTCCTGGCTTTCCAGTTGGATTTTCGTTTTTGGATCAGGAAGAATGTTGGAGATCTTCTTATCCGTGTTGAATATTGTTTCGATTTTGTGCTTCCTGAGGACTCTGCTTATTTTGTCCGTTGTGCCTTTCATGTACGATAAGCACGTTCTTCCTAGTGGCTTTCCTTCTTCCTCTTCTTGTTTTTCTCGTCATGGTCTTTGTGCTTTGTTGATCTGTTTCTCAGAGAATTCGTTCTGGAGTCGTACTGCTTCTAATGTCTTCATCAAAATGCCGAAACGTTCATCCCAACCATCCTGCGCCCTTCTGTTCATGTAATACACGATCAAGAACAACAAATAGACTTCACAAGCTAAAAATGGCAAAGAAAAAGGCAGCAACAAACTATAAATAAATATAAGTAAATATAAAAACGACATTTCGTGTCGAATCGATCGTCATTCTTGTTTCCTAGTATCACTTCTCATTTCACAAAAAAAAAACTTTTTTCTTCAAGCTATTTACACGCCTCCTAGAGGGAAGGACTTAATTAGATCACACCCCCCAAGTGCGATGTACTTAATTAGATCAGGCTCCATAGCGAGAGGGGTTTAAATAGGCCGCGCCCGCAAGTGGGTGGGGCTTAATTAGGTCACACCCACTAGTGAGGGGAAGGACTTAATTAGATCACACCCCCCAAGTGCGATGTATTTAATTATATCATGCTCCATAGTGAGAGGGGTTTAAATAGGCCGCACCCGCAAGTGGGTGGGGCTTAATTAGGTCACACCCACTAGTGGGGAGCTCGATTATGAAATTCCCTTGGGCGGGAAGTGCGTTACGCCACTCTTATTTAGGCCTCACCCCGTAGTAGGGGAAGCTTATAAGGACACGTCTCGTTCAGGACTGTGTTTCTCTAAGTCCCTCCCCTTTACGGGCCCTCCGTGGGCGACACATCTCGATACCTCGAGGGTATGCAATCTCGACGCCGTAAGGCCAAGCTGTCGCAACGTGACCCCTGAAGACTTTAAAATAGGCAACCCACCAATCAAATCGGAAATAACTTTCTTTTATTAAAAACACAAAAGTAGAATGAGTTGCCTATTTTCAATTTTTAAGGCGTCACAATTTCAAATGGTCACCACCAGTATACAATTGAATTTTCTTGAGTTTCTTACGTTAGTGATTTTTTTTTATTTTTGTTTTTCGTTTGTTTTTTCAGCTTTTTCAAAGAATTTCTAAATTCAATTAATTTCCGACGATTTTTTAAAAATTCAGAAACTAATAATTCGACAAACAGAAACAAAAACAACTGAAATTAACAACGCAAAAATACTAAGTGTGTATAAGGTAAATAAAAAAAAAAAACAAAAGCAAAAAACAAAAGAAAAGAAAAAAGAAAAGATTTTGGAGTGTGCGAAAATCGTAAATCTAACATAAAACAAAAGAAGAAACTAAATGTAATATAAAAACTAACTTCACAAAAGAAAACAAAACATATTCGAATAAAAAATTGACAAAAAGGAAACAAATAAGAAATCGACATTTCTCCGGCGGGATTTTTTTTCAATCAAAGACTGGAATAAACAAAACTAAATTGCCGGAAGACTTCAATAAAATTTTTAAAAATTAAAAAATTAATAATCTAAAACGATTTTTAAAAATATACCAAAAAGAAAACAAAGAAATACGAAAAGTCAGATGAACGAGAAACAAAAGAAGATCGACGATTAAAGACGAACGAAGTCCGCAAGAAGCGCAAGCAAAATACAAAAAATTAACTAGAAACCAAATAAAAAACAACGAAAAACAAGTGAGTAGCGACGCCTCTTTGAAAATAAGGGGACCAAGAAGAAACCATAAAAAAAATCCAACTACGAAAAATAATTCGACAAATAGAAACAGAAACAAGAGGAAATTGCCAGAAGATCAACAAAATCTAAAGAAATTAAATCGATTTAATCTAAAAAAAAAATTTTAATATATAAAAGAAACAACGAAATACAGAAAGTGAGATGAGCGAGAAACAAAAGAAGATCGACAATTAAAAATAAATTAAGTCCGCAAGCGAGGCGTAAGCAAAGTACGAAAAATTAATTCGAAACCAGATAAAAACAATGAAGAACAAAAGAATAACGACGTTTCTTTGAAAATAAAGGGACCTAGAATAAGCCAATTAAAAATATGCAGCTTAAAGTCTCCAAAAAGTAAAGAACTGTCAAAAGCTTCAACACAGCTTTAAACTCATAATATAATAAAGTTATTGGAAAAGATCTTGAAGCTTTAAAGCTATGAAGGTGCTCTGAAGAGGAATATCTTAGAGTATTCAAATTACAAAAGCTCGGCTTCGAGTCATTAATTCCAGGATTTTAGTTTGAAGTTTAAAAAGCCGATGAAAACTTCGTGAGCTTCAAATCTTAAAGAAAAAGCTTCAAGATATCTTTAAGCTTTCAAAAGTTAAGTGTTGATGAAGTAAAGAATTCTGATGTGTCAGAAGCTTCAAAATATCTTTAAGCTTTCAAAGCTTAAATCTTGATGAAGTAAAGAAAACTGATCTGTCTGAAGCTTCAAAATATCTTTAATCTTTCAAAGTTTAAATCGCGATGAAGTAAAGAAAGCTGGTCTGTCAAAAGCTTCAACATATCTTTAAGCTTGCAAAGCTTATGTCTTGATGAAGTAAAGAAATCTAATCTGCAAAAGCTTCAACATAGCTTTAAACTCATAATATAATACTATCTTAAGGTTATGCAAAAAAAATATTGAAGCTTTGAACCTATAAAAGTGCTCTGAGGAATATCTTAAAGCATTCAAATCACAAAATTCATTAATTTCAGGATTTTAGCTTGAAATTTCGAAAAGCTGATGAAAAGTTGTTAAGCTTCAAATCATAAAAACAAAGCTTCAAAATATCTTTAAGCTTTCAAAGCTTAAGTCTTGATAAAGTAAAGATATCTGATCTATCAAAAGCTTCAACATTGCTTTAAGCAAACATCTTGAAGCTTTGAAGTTATAAAAGTATTCTGAAAAAAATCTTGAAGCTTTAAAATCACAAAAGTGCCGCTTGAAGTCATCAAAACAAGTCTCGAAAACCTAATTTCGAATCCGTTTCTGCTCGCAACTCCATAAATTGATCCAGTATTGTCCATAATATTTGGTGCAATGCGTTGCTCAACTCAAGATGTAGTTTCAGGAGTTCGATGTTGATTTTATCCAAGCTTAGCCTTAGTACGGGAAGCTATCCACGATACCAGAAGAGAATTGATTACATTGATGCCTACCTTACCACTCGAACATACCACAGTGCCCTCAATATTTTCATTTCTATTTGGGGGTGGGTGCCCCTCTATTCTCACTCAACCCATCCCAACCCAACCTTCTATTCTCACGTCGATAGTTTCTCATAGCGCCAACTCAGGTGCTCGATGTTTAGCCTAAATGATTTCTTCCTTCGTGGTCTTTATCGCTTTAAAACCATACGTCGAAATTTTATTTTCAGGCAATAGAAGCGACCTACTCCTGAAAACACAAGTAAAATCCGTCGACCTTGAATTTTGCAATACAACGTACAACACCCGCCACTTACCCCTATATATCTACGAGAGTCAATTGTGCGCCGTTTCGAACGATACCGAGGAACGAGATACGTGCGAGGTAAGCTGCGCGTCAGTTTGAATCATCGCCGCCGATATGAAAATGATTATACAGGTGATTCTGGAGGTCCGGCCCAAATTCAAGCCAGCAAGCAGAGCAGCGTCTACACGGTCGTAGGGATCACGTCGTATGGCGGGGTGTGCAAAGGAGACACGCCCTCGATATACAGCAGGGTGTCCAGTTATGTGGATTGGATTGAAAGGATCGTGTGGCCTTGAGATTTTTGATCTGTACTTGTGATGTTTTTTTTTTACAATAAAACATTTCTTCCAATGTGCGTTGTTGAGTTTAATTGATAACATCCCCCCACCACTTTCTAAACATAACTTAAGAACAAGGTCGTTTTCCTTATTTCCAAATTCTCAGCGTGAAGTTCAGCTCATGTAGTGCCACAATATGATATTGATTATCCACATAAGTTTTGCTGTGCGTGAAACTTAAAGAAAGCAAAACTCTTTTTAAAGTAACGCTTATAATAATTACAATAACAAATTCAGTTGTCACTTGAAGCGCTGATGAGATGGCGGCAAGTGGATGGTACCATCCATTCGCCGACATACTACAGTGAAAAAATTTCAACCAATAAAGCGAAACGATGGTTCTAGGGCCTAGAATCTAGGCTATTTAAAAGGCGTCAGGAGTGCGAATTTCATATTTACAACTTGCCTAGAGATTAATTTTTTTAACAGCCTGTCGCCGTGTATATTATGGATAGAAGCGGTCCAAGTATAGACTCTTTTGGAACACCTTGTCTAACGTAATACTTACCCCAAGAGGAGGAAACAGTTTTCTTGCTTTATAGAAACGTCAAAGTGACTGAAGGAACGTTTGATGAACTAAGCGTGTTGAATTGCGTCGCCAACTCTAATTCATTTTTCATTCGATCACTTCTTATTTCTTTTGTTCGCGCATATCTATCGTTCGTTCTTTCTTTGAGTACAACGCGAAAAATCTTTTCCACGACTATTTTTTCATTGGAAAAACAAAAGACGATCGCTGATTGTGAAAAATCAAGAACAGAAAATTAGAAAACCTCTGAAAAAGAGAACAAAGTCGATCGTTTCTCATTTGTTTTTTTTTTTTCTAGTTTCGAACGTAATAAAACTTTTTTGTGACTTTTTTCATAGAAAAACAAAAGACAATTGTGAAAAATCCAAAAACAAAAATTAGAAAACGAAAAACGAAAAAAATAACAAATATCTGTCGTTATTCATTTGTTGTTTTTTTTTCTCTAATCTCGAACGCAAAAGAGAAACCATTTTGTGACTACTTTTTATTAAAAAACAAAAGACGATTGATTATTAAAAATCAACAATCAAAAATTAAAAAACACGATGTAGAGAACAAATGTTGATCATTTCTCATTTGTTTGTTTTTAGTTTCAAACGTAAAAATACCTTTCTGTAATTTTTTTATTCAAAAAGAAAAGACGATTGATTCTCAAAAATCAAAAATAAAAAATTTAAAAAATATGACAAAGAGAACAAATGTCGATCGTTTTTCATTTGTTTTTTTTTTACCTCGAACGTAAAAAAAATCTTCTTTGCAACTATTTCTTATTGAAAAACAAAAGACGATTCTTTATGAAAAATTAAAAACAAAAAATTAGAAAACGTGAAAAGAACAAATGTCGATCGTTTTTCATTTGTTTTTTTTTTTTTTTTAGAACAAATGTCGATAGTTTTTCATTTATTTTCCTTATTAGTCGAATGTAACAGAAACTCTTGCTATTATTTTTTATTGGAAAAACAAAAGACGATCGATTGTGAAAAATCAAGAATAAAAAATTAGAAAACTTGAATAAGAGAACGAAGTCGATCGTTTCTCATTTGTTTTTGTTTTTTCTAGTTTCGAACGTAATAAAACTTTTTTGTAACTTTCTTCATTGAAAAACAAAAGACAATTGTGAAAAATCCAAAAACAGAAATTAGAAAACGAAAAACGAAAAAAGAGAACAAATGTCTGTCGTTATTCATTTCTTGTTTTTTTTTTCTAATCTCGAACGCAAAAGAAAAACCATTTTGTGACTACTTTTTATTGAAAAAACAATTGACGATTGATTATTAAAAATCAAGAATCAAAAATTAAAAAACACGATACAGAGAACAAATGTTGATCGTTTCTCATTTGTTTGTTTTTAGTTTCGAACGTAAAAAAACTTTTCTGTATTCAAAAAAAAAAGACGATTGATTGTCGAAAATCAAGAATAAAAAATTGAAAAACATGACAAAGAGAACAAATGTCGATCGTTTTTCATTTGTTTTTTTTTATCTCGAACGTAAAAAAATCTTCTTTGCAACTACTTCTTATTGAAAAACAAAAGACGATTGATTTTGAAAAATGAAGAATAAAAAATTAGAAAACATGAAAAACGTTAATCGTTTTTCATTTGTTTTTTTTTAGAACAAATGTCAATCGTTTTTCATTTGTTTTCCTTTTTAGTTGAATGTAAAAGAAACTCTTCCTATTATTTTTTATTGGAAAAACATAAGACAATCGATTGTGAAAAATCAAGAATAAAAAATTAGAAAACTTCAATAAGGGAACAAAGTCGATCGTTTCTCATTTTTTTTTTTTCTAGTTTCGAACGTAATAAAACTTTTTTGTGACTTTTTTCATAGAAAAACAAAAGACAATTGTGAAAAATCCAAAAACAAAAATTAGAAAACGAAAAACGAAAAAAGAGAACAAATGTCTGTCGTTATTCATTTCTTGTTTTTTTTTTCTAATCTCGAACGCAAAAGAAAAACCATTTTGTAACTACTTTTTATTCAAAAAAAACAAAAGGCGATTGATTATTAAAAATCAAGAATCAAAAATTAAAAAACATGACAAAGAGAACGAATGTCGATCGTTTTTCATTTGTTTTTTTTTCATCTCGAATGTAAAAAAATCTTCTTTGCAACTATTTCTTATTCAAAAACAAAAGGCGATTGATTTTGAAAAAGTAAGAATAAAAAATTAGAAAACATGAAAAAGAGAACAAATGTCGATCGCTTTCGTTCGTTTTTTTTTGTCTCCAACGAAAAAAATCTTTGCAACAATTTTTATTAAAAAACAAAAGACGATTGATCGTGAAAAATCAAGAATCACAATTAGAAAACATGATAAAGAGAACAAATGACGATGATGATAATAATAACAATAATAAGAAATATCTTTACTGTGCAACAAAATTATCACTATTCAATTGTTTCCTTTTTTTTCTATTTTCCTATCCGTTTTGTCTTAGTTAGCCTTAGTATCAGTTTTGTTAGTAGGCAACAATTAATTATTATTATTAATTATTTTTCTTTCTCGATTAAATTTGTTTCGTCTTTTGTATTTATATCCTTCTTCTTGTGTTATTATATTTTTACACAAATAAAAGTAATGTTATTATTATTATCGATTTGTTTTTCTATTTTTTTTTTTTTTCGTAAAAATTCGATCGATTTTTATTGCTTTTCTCTTTTTTTTTGTTTCGCAAAAATTACGATCGTCATTTATTTTTCTGAAATGATTTTTTTTTCGTAAACGTTTACGATCGTCATTTGTTTTTTCTTGTTTCACTTTTGTTTTTTTTTTTCCTTTCTCTTCGTTTTCCATTACGTTTTCCAAGAGTCAAAAAGGTTCTCCTTTTTCGTTTTTATTCGTGTTTTCTGAAATTCAACGACGAAAAAGTTTCCTTTCGTCGCTTGTTTTTCTGAAATTTTTTTTTTTTTTCGTAAACGTTTACGAACGCCATTTGTTTTTCTCTCTCTTTTCCTTTTGATGAAGTTACTGTTTTCTTTTTCTCAAGAAGGTTTTTCGTTTTTGTTTTTTTCTTAAACGAGCTACAGTGTTGCCAGTTCAGTGCCGTAAGAATTCCCTAGATTGGAGCTGAAAATTCCCCAGAATTCGCTAGATGTAGAATTTTTGTAACGCAATATGTTTAAAAATAATTTATATGTGTTTCCGATCTTAAGTTCCTTTTGGGGGTGTGTTTAATAAAACGAAAAATTTTTGAATAGTTTGAATCGCGACATCCTGCAATCACTTTTTGACACAACTTTGTATAGGATGTCGCGCTTCAAACTATTCGTTATTATTACATCGCATTTGCGAATAACCTTGGACAGGTCGGTTTGATTTGCAGTGGAAGTCTCGAGCTACGCTTCCGTTGACGAGGCCCCAAATAAGGCCGAAACAGCTGTACAGAGGAAGCTCGAGGGATCCACTGCAATCAAACGATTTGCAACAAAATTTTTAGAAAAATTTTTGAATTAGCATTGAGTACGTTTTCATGAAATACACTTAGGGGGTCATTTACGAAACGCGATAAGCCAATTTGCAAATCCAATGTTACGGTGGAGAATTCATTATTAGTTTGTGGGTCAGCCTGTATATTGGCGGAAACCTGGTCGCTTGATCTTTTGGGGCTTTGACCGCCAAAGGAGCCGCTCCATAAACCCTTCTTTGTTGTATTGAGTCTGTCCTGGGTAGACACTCGTTTGAATTCTAGACTTGCTGTTCGCCTATCCGAAACAAGTGGCTCTTCTTCCCACCCCAAACTTTTCGCATTGTAAGCTGCCTGACTAAAAGTTCGTGGCAGTCTTGTTGCTGCTCGATTGGCAAACAAACCGCATGGAGCGTTGTTCTCGCTTTGGGTTAAATTTTCATTGAACATATTTGTTCTGGAATGAAAAAGTAAATGGACGTAATAATGCGGTTGTGAATTGTTTGCTGCGTGTCCAAGGCCTTTCCTAGCCTGTCCGTCAATTATACGGCAGGTATATTTTTAGTCACGTTGTTTGGTTCGTAATCTGTGTTTTTTTTTCCTTCTTTTTGGTATATTTTACATTATCTTATTCCGCCTTCTGGTCACCTCACCACATTCCAGGTGCTTTATCAGAGTTTGGTAGCCGGAGGTAAGCTAGAGAAACCTACGGAGGCATCGGTTAAAGGCGTATGCTAATCGTTTTGGTTCGCCATCTTAGGGTTGGTTACCTGAACAAGAGAGGATACCACTTTAACGCCATCGTAGTGGTAACTGAGAGTGACTCCCTCCTGGTGTTCGCTTTTTCGTTGAAATGGAACATCTGTAGGTATTTGACTGACACTTTCAATTTTTAACCTTGACGGACATTCGCTTTTGAGATATTATGAGAAGGTCGCATGATTAGTTTTGTTTATTTATTTTGTGCGCCCGTTAGTATGTCCTGTATAGAGGTCTTTTAAATGGTGCTGGGACGAAATTATACAGCATTATTGTCTGTTTTTATTAAAATTCAGATACAGTTTAAACAGATCCGTACTTGCTTTTAGTTTAACTTTATTTTGGACACGTTGCTTGAACATTTCTTGTCCGTCCGATGTACTGTACGATTTCTTTAACGTGTCAACGTTGCATATAAATAAAAAAACAAGGGTGCATTACTGGTGAGTGACTTTATTTTAAAATTCCACCCCTTTGCTTCGGGGTTCCGCATGACCTCAACCTTTCTCCAAGAGTTAGCCGGCGGTGATTGGAGCACTCCCGTCAAATTTGTTGACCACCAGGACAGGTAGGTAGCACCAGATAACTTAATTCATCAAACTATCAGCCAAACATAACCTTGAAAACCACGCCCTACTTACTTATAGGTTATTTAATAAAGTTAATATAAAAATTCTCTGATTGTGATTAGACATGTTCTTCTTAACAACCAATAACATGGTGGGTTACATTGCGACCTTATTTTTTAATTTCATTGTTTGCTATTTTTTATTTCATTCGACGAATTATGACGTGAAACGCCCCAACCAATAGCGCGCGAGCATGATGGAAACAAGATCAGATATCTGTATACGCCCTGCTCATTGATTGGTCGGGTTGTATGTAGACGCCCCGCCTACTGGTATGTTTTCTTATACTCTAAACTAATTGGTCGGACAAGACGCACATATTACTTTGATAAAAACCATTAGATTAAGAAATGACATCAATAAAGTTATTATTATTGCATCCTCCAGTAACCAACAATTTTGAACTTTCTTTTTTACTTTTCTCGTATTTGTTGGTACAAATCTCCTGTGGTTCTGTCAAAAATAAAACGTTTTTTTTTTCTTAAAGCGATAAAAGATGCGTCACAGATCATTAATTTAACGACAATAAAATCGAAAACCATTAGGTATGAAGATTAATTCGTTCTAACATTTCAATAGTCCCATGGCAATTACTTTAAAAGCAAAGGACATTAATAGATAAAATATTCATCGCAAGGATTGCTTTAAATTGTGCGTAAAACACATGATATCTTTTTCCCTTATCGTTGTTGGTGTGCTGGCCCTCAATGACGATGTTATTGAGTAAGGTTGCAAGCGTGAGGAAATGTGAAACACCCAGGTACAAATTTGAGACGTTTTTGAAGCCTCTGATTGTCCTATCGGGCGTTTTCGCATTGCCTGTACCCAATACAAAAAATCACGCGTCTAGACTATCAAAATTCTACTCCCTCTACGCCTTGTTGGTCATCATAATCTTGATATATTCACTAAAGTGGTCGTTGGACCGAAAGGAGCAGTTGTATTCGAAGGAGGTCAGATGGCTTGAAGTCATCCTCATTTCCAGCTTGGTCCTCACTAACATCCTCTCGATAATTTGGACGGTCTTCATCCAGCGAAAATCTTTGGCGAAATTCCTGAGGACCCTCAGAAAGATCGACGCTAACCTAAACGTCGACAGGGAGATATGCAGGAAGGATTACTACCTATTCGTACTGCAGTTAATACTTTTGCATTTCTTCGTGTTTTTCTACGGGGTTTATGAAAGCTGGAGCTTGATTACGGTGTTTGGTTTCGACGCCTACCAATCTCACTTGATCTTTTACCTTAACATCTACATGGTCGCCTTGACCGTCATGAAGGTGTACCACTTCTCACTGGCGCTCAAGTATCGCTTCGCGTTGCTCAACAGGAAACTGTTGCAATGCAAGAAGTGCATTTTGGCCGACGTGAGCGTTTTAAAAGAAGGACCGAACTTCAGCTTCTTCAGAAGAAACCACCTGCTACTGTCCGACTCGGTGATGCTCATGGGGAACGCCTTCGGTGCCCAAGTACTCTGCATAACCATGATAATCATAATTTTCATCATACAGGCGTTTAATATGGCCGTAAACTATGGAAACATTGCGAATGGTGATGACAACGTGGCCTTCAAAATGATATTAATGTGCGTTTGGAATACTGGAATGTTTCTGGTGCGTGCGAGCGAGGAAGAGGGTGATTCTAGGTGGTGGTATATAACTTGTTTCTTTTTTAGGTGTTCGCGATTATGATGGCCGCTTCCTGCGAGCAAACCATAAAAGAGAAGAATAGAACGCAGACGATTTGCCATAAATTACTCATTCAGTTATCGCCTGAATCGAAGGAGAGGAGGGAGTTTCGTCTGTTGGCCGACCAAATCGAGCAGAGGGAGGTTAAGTTTTCGGCCGTAGGATTTTTCACCATCGACCATACTTTACTGTTGACCATATTCGGTTCGATCGCGTCATACGTTATTATCATAATTCAGTTTTTTTAAAACGTCAGTTTTGGGAAAGTTTTGCTTCACCTTGCAAGGGTCGCTCATCTGATTGTGAGTTACGTAACGCAGATTTAGTGTTTTTACTAATATTGTTAGGAAAAAGCATTGTTTTAATCTTAAGTGTTACAGTTACTGATCGATTTCTGATTAGAATAAAAATAAAAACATTGTAAAACAAAGTAAAGATAATTTTTTATTCTTGGCTTTTCACAATCGATCGTCTCTTGTTTTTGAAATAAAAAATAGTTGAAAAAAAGTTCTTTCTTTTCGTTTTTTGTTTTCGCATTTAGATTGTTGAGTTTTCACAATCAATCGTCTTTTTTGTTTTTTCAATAAAAAATAGTTGCAAGAGTTTCGACTAAAAAGAGAAACAAATGAAAAACGATCGACTTTTTTCTTGAGTTTTTACAATCAATCGTCTTTTGTTTTTTCAATAAAGAATAGTTGCAAGAGTTTCTGGCACATTCGACTAAGAAGAGAAACAAATGAAAAACGATCGACATTTGTTCTTTTTATCACGTTTTCTAATTTTCTTTCTTGATTTTTCACCATCAATTGTCTTTTGTTTTTCATAAAAAAATTGTTACAAAAAGTTTTTTTTTTTAAGTTCGAGATAAAAAAAAACAAATGAAAAACGATCGACATTTGTTCTCTTTGTCATATTTTCTAATTTTTTATTCTTGATTTTTCAAAAACAATCGTTTTTTCTTTTTCCAATAAAAAGTAGTTGCAAAGAAGATTTTTAGGTCCAAAAAAAGAAAAAAAAAACAAATGATAGACAGTTGTTCCTTTTTTCGTTTTTTTTTTCTCATTTTGATTCTGAAGTTTTTACAATCAATCGTCTTTTGTTTTTTCAGTAAAGAATAGTTGCAAAAGTTTCTGTCACATTCGACTGAAAAGAGAAATAATTGAAAAACGATCGTCATTTGTTCTGAACAAAAACACAATCGACATTTGTTCTTTTTATCATGTTTCCTAATTTCTTATTCTTAATTTTTCACCATCAATTATCTTTTGTTTTTCATAAAAAGATCGTTACAAAAAGTTTTTTTTTAAGTTCGAGATAAAGAAAAACAAATGAAAAACGATCGACATTTGTTCTCTTTGTCATGTTTTCTAATTTTTTATTCTTGATTTTCCAAAAACAATCGTTTCTTCTTTTTCCAATAAAAAGTAGTTGCAAAAAAAATTTTTTAAATTCCAAAAAAAAAAAACAAATGATAGTTGTTCCTTTTTACGTTTTTTTTTTTTTTTTCATTTTGATTCTTGAGTTTTTACAATCAATCGTCTTTTGTTTTTTTCAATAAAGAACAGTTTCTGTTTTTGCAATAAAAATAGTTGGAAAAATATTTTTTACGTTTTTTCTATATAAAAAAAGTTTTATTTACGTTCTAGATAAAAAAAAAAACAAATGAAAAGCGATCGACATTTGTTCTTTTTACCACGTTTTCTAATTTTTTATTCTTAATTTTTCACAAAGAATCGTCTTTTGTTTTTCAATAAAAAAGGATTTTTTATTACGTTCGAGACTAAAAAAAAAAAACAACAAATGAATAACGACAAATATTTCGTTTTTCGTTTTCTAATTTTTGTTTTTGGATTTTTCACAATTGTCTTTTGTTTTTCAATGAAAAAAATTACAAAAAAATTTTATTACCTTCGAAACTAGAAAAAACAAAAACAAATGAGAAACGATCGACTTCGCTCTCTTATTCAAGTTTTCTAATTTTTTGTTCTTGATTTTTCACAATCGATCGTCTTTTGTTTTTCCAATAAAAAATAATAGCAAGAGTTTCTGTTACATTGGACTAAAAAGGAAAAAAATGAAAAACGATCGACATTTGTTCTAAAAAAAAAAACAAATGAAAAACGATCGACATTTGTTCTCTTTGTCATGTTTTTTAATTTTTAATTTTTGATTTTTGAGAATCAATCGTCTTTTGTTTTTCAATAAAAAAAAGTTACAGAAAGGTTTTCTTTACGGTCGAAACTATAAACAAACAAATGAGAAACGATCAACATTTGTTCTCTACATCGTGTTTTTTAATTTTTGATTCTTGATTTTTAATAATCAGTCATCTTTTGTTTTTTTGAATAAAAAGTAGTTACAAAATGGTTTTTCTTTTGCGTTCGAGATTAGAGAAAAACGTTTTTCGTTTTCTAATTTTTGTTTTTGGATTTTTCACAACTGTCTTTTGTTTTTCAATGAAAAAAATTACAAAAAAAAATTTGTTACGTTCGAAACTAGAAAAAAAAACAAATGAGAAACGATCGACTTTGTTCTCTTTTTCATGTTTTCCAATTTTTGATTCTTGATTTTTCAAAATCAATCGCCTTTTGTTTTTCAATAAGAGATAGTTGCAAAATAGATTTTTTTACGTTTTACTTAAAGGAAAAACAAACGATAGTCATTTGCTTTTTTTTCATTTTTTGTTTTCTCATTTTAATTCTTGACTTATCACGTGCAATGGTCTTTTGTTTTTTCGTTAAAAAAATAGTTCCAAGAGTTTCTGTTATGCATTCGACTAAAAGGGAAAACAAATGAAAACGATCGACGTTCGTTTTCTTTTCATGTTTTCTAATTTTTTATACTTGATTTTTCACCATCAATTGTCTTTTGTTTCTCAATGAAAAAAAAAAACGTTACAAAAAGTTGTTATTTACGTTCGAGACTAAAAAAAAAAAACTAATGAAAAACGATCGACATTTGTTCTCTTTTTCAACATTTCTAAGATTTATTTCTTATTCTTGATTTTTCAGAATCAATCGTCTTTTGTTTTTTCAATAAAAAATAATAGCAAGAGTTTCTGTTACATTCGACTAAAAAGGAAAACAAATGAAAAACGATCGACATTTGTTCTAAAAAAAAAAAAAAATGAAAAACGATCGACATTTGTTCTAAAAAAAAAAAAAAATGAAAAACGATCGACATTTGTTCTTTTTATCACGTTTTCTAATTTTTTGTTTTTAATTTTTCACAAAGAATCGTCTTTTGTTTTTCAATGAAAACAGTTACAAAAAGGTTATTTTATTTTATTATTAAGAAGTCGTCTTAGCCCGGATTATGATGCTTAATCGGGGTTCTTAAGTCAGATGATTCTCGGCCCTAAGATGACCTTTCGGGACTACAATTGACAATTGCCCCTACGGTCTTTTCGATAGATTTTGAATTCCAAAAAACTAATAAAATACGGAATGTTCGATTAAAAGTAACCGGTAGAATCGCAAGTACATCGTGTAGTAAGTACATTAGCGCAATAATAACCGCCTTCTAACTTTTCTTTCTGTATGTCAAGATAAAAAAGAAATGGTCGATATAATATGCGTACGTGCATCGTAAGTATAAAAGTTCTTTTTCCCTTTAGGTTTCACGTGTGACATTCACTCGTTCGCCATTCTTTCATAAAATGGAAACTCCCAATGAATTGCGTTATCTTCAGCTCTTGTTTAAAACCGCTTATTATTGCGGTTTATGCCCGGTTGGAGGGAAAGATTATAGAACCCCTTCTTGGTACAAGTACTACGGCATCTTCTTGATGTTCTCCTTCGTTCTGGGGAACGTAACTGTTTTGCCTAGGTTTGTTTTCACCATCGAGCAAGACTTTCCGATATCTTTGATAGTCATCGAGAATATATCGATGTCTTCTTTATCCGCGGCGATAGTCACTTACATCTACAAGCTGTCTGTTAGGCACGCCCATGGTTTCCGAAAGGGATTGCTCGAACTGATCCACGCCGACAAGTTTCCCATTGGAGTTACAGGGAAACGCGTACACGCCGAGCTTATCATCGGGTCAATTTTAATTGGTTTGTTTGTGATAATTGACATGGCGCAGTATAGTGATGATACTGACGCACTGGGGTATATAGGTGCTTTCTTTTGGTATCTCCAAGAATACTACTTGTTCCTCATGATTTTGTTAATGAGGAATTACGTGTTGGCCTTGAAGCAAAAGTTCGAGAGCATGAACGGTTACATCGAGGACTGCCTGGTGAATATCGTAGCTGGCCTCCAATTCGAACCAAACGAGGAAATGACGTGGAACTTCGGGGAACTACCGAGATTGTACACTGCGCTGTACGAACAAGTTATTTTCTGCAATGGCACGTTCGGAATTCCCATGCTATGCTTGACGGTGTACTGTTTGGGAGAAGTCCTGTACTCCTTCACCAACATATTCGTGAGTCGCGTCATCTCAATAGAGAATAACGGCTTCAACAATGACCTATTCTTCAGATTTTACGTATACGTTTGGGTGTTTCACGTTTTGGTTGGTAACCAATAGGTCCTTGTGGTTTAAAAAGAAATTAATACTTGGCTGTTTGCAGGTGTACTTGTTTCTTATCGTTTTGGCTTGCGAGACGGCCACCAATGAGATGAGGAGGACCAGCGACCTGTGCTACAGACTGCTGCACGAGTTACAGAACGGAAACAGAGTTTTGAACTGTAACGACGCTTTCCGTGATGGTGTTACTTTGCTGGGGATTCAATCGGCGGTGTGCACCCCTAATTTTTGGGCCGCTGGTTTGTTTCGTTTCGATAACAGTTCGATCTTTACACTTCTCAATATTGTCCTGTCCTATCTCATAACTATTATTCAGTTAACCCTCTAATTTTTGATTTACATATTAACTCTTGGATACTAGTGTGCAATATTTTTAATAAATATTAGATAAGTTACGACATCTTTTGGGAGCTGTTACATTTACTTTTTTTTAGTGCATGCAGTATACCGACAAGAAAAAGTCTATGCCTTAAGTTTTGCACAAGCATTAATCTAACTCAACATAGCTAATGGATAGTGGGTGGAGAGAAACAGATGGAACTTCTATCACACTAAGGACTTGTCGCTTTGGTCGATGACGTTATGACTAAACGTCTTCTGATTGTCTGATCACGCCCTTACGACCACACGACTCCTGGTTGTGTGATATCTAATCATTAAAGCAGCTTTCTTTATATGGTTTATACCGGAAATTCCGATTACGACACCCCGTATGCGGGACGCTTGCGATTTTCCCAAATTCGTCCACTCTTGGTCATGTTTGCTTATGCTTACATAATGCCGGTTTCGTTGATGAGTCACTTTGATGATGCGGTATTCAGCCAGTTCTTTGAATGCAGTAATGTTGTAAAGGTCAGGCTCATAATGACGACGACCTATAACGCACGACGTATGTGTATATCTTATTTAAAATTGTAGTAACAATTAAATTTACGTTAGTAACATAAGTAATTGGCAAATGAATTAATGTTAATGCTTAACAAACCATAGTACTTTTTTTATAGAGGTTTAGAGAATCTTCAAAAGATACCTCCGGATATCTCAACCCCGGAGGCGTGTTGGATTCACCCCAGCATTTCTGCATGGGGCGCCTACCAACTAAACTCCTTTCCTCTTTCACCACTCTGCGCAAGGGGGACCGCCTCTCGGCATTCCTTCCCCTGCGCATGTTGTCTTTAATTCATCATCATCCTCTCAGTCCTCACCCTTCTTCATCCTCTTCCTCCTCTTCCTCCTATCCTCTTCATCCTCTTCATCCTCCTCTTCTTCCTCTTCCTCCTTTACTAAATCCACATCCTCCCTTCTTCCTCTTCATCCTATTCTATCCTCCTCCTCATCTTACTCATCAATTTCCACACCTCTTTTCCTCAATTACTCCTCTACTGCCCAGCTCCTTCTTCTTTATACTTTTGGACCATTATCGACCTTAGCATGCCGATAATGGTCTTCCATGTTCTTCCATCCCTGATCAGGAGCTCCGACACGTTCTCCCTGGTTATGCTGCAGCGTACCTCAAACTCTGCTACGCATCTAACCGCTACCCACCTGGGGCACTCGAAAATTGTGCGTCCGGGTGAGTCCTCAACACCTTCGCCACAGTATTGGCAATCTGATGTTTCTCTCTTTCTTATCTCCTTCAGGTACCTCCCAAAGGACCCACATCCACATCCCCCTCAGGTCTATTGCACCAGGCTTCGACGTTTTTGATGAAAACTTTGACCCAGCCCTCGTAGTTCTCAAAACGGGCCTGCCACGCCGCGTATAGCTCCTCTCTGGCCAAAGCTTTCGCCTGGTACCCCTCTCTATATAACTTCGTTCTCTTGGCTATCTGTAATTTGATGGGGGGGGGGGATCTCTGCAATGACTAGGACGGCCTCAGTTGCCACCATCCTGTACGCAGACGTTACTCTCACCGCTGCCAGCCTATTAACCCTCTCGAGCATTTTAACGTGGTGTGCGTATTTTGTCGCGTTTTGCCAGATTGGCGCAACATCACCGAGGAGACCACAGCTGCCAATAGTTTCCTCGTCTTGGCCTTCGGGCCTCCCACGTTGGGCATCAGTCTGGCCAGGGCAGACGCAACTTCTGTTAGGCTAAGAATTTGTTACTTCTACCGATGATGATACAATCAAATGTCTTCTGACTTTCTGACCACGCACTCGAACTCTGGGTGATGTGCACGACCACACGACTTATGGCTGTGTGATATCTAATCACGAAAGCAGCTCTTCTTGTACGGCTGGTACCGGAAACTCCGATTGCGACAAACCTTCCATATGGGCCTTTTGCCCTATGATTTTCCTAAATTCGTTCACCCTTAGTCATGTTTGTTTATACGTACAAAATACCGGTTTCTTTGATGAGTCACTTCGGCGACTATTTGATGATGCAGTATTCAGCTGATTCCTCGAATGCAGTTACGTAATGTTTGCAAAATGCCGGTTTCTTACAACTATTTATAAATATTTAATGAATTCTTCCTTTTTGTATGTATATGCATCTACTTGTAAATATATCTGACTCTCTGACCACGCCCTCGGACTCTAGTTGATGTGCACGATCACACGACTTATGGCTGTGTGATATCTAATCACGAAAGCAGCTCTTCTTGTACGGCTCGTACCGGAAACTCCGATTGCGACAAACCTTCTATGTGGGCCTCTTGTCCTATGAGTCATCACGGCTTTCTTAAATTCGTCCGTCCTTAGTCATGTTTGTTTATGCGTACATAATGCCGGTTTCTTACAACTTTTTTTAAATATTTAATGAATTCTTCCTCTTTGTATATGTATATATATATATATGTGTGTATCTACTTGTAAATATGTTGAGTTTATCTAAACGTACGGAAAAAAGCAATGAATACCTTCGATTATACAGGGTGCTGAGTCGTTTATTGAAACCACAGATAATAATACATGAAAGGAATGAATACCTCCTACCTATCTATTTTGTATACCTCCTATACAGGATATTAGTGAACTGTAGTCATTAATTAAAACCATAAATAGTAATATATGAACGAAAATAATTAATAACTTAATTAAAATACACAAACACGGAAAATACGCACGATGGGTGCGTATATCAAATTTAAAATTACAGTAACAATTAAAATTACGTCAGAAATTAATATACAAAAAAAAAAACAACAACAACAACACAAAAGATACACAGAATGTATTCTACTAGAACTAGATCATTAATTTGTGGAGAAAGTGGCTTCAAATAGATCAACAACTACAATTACCTGAAAGTTGATACAATTAGCAAACAAACCTTCAGATTTCTTCGTGTGCAGCGCGAATAACATCTAAGAAATAACATATCTATAGCACAAACGTTTAGTAATCGCTAGATATTTTGCAAGTTCAAGATCCAATCCCCGCTTTCATACAGTCATACAGCGCAGAAGGAGCAGCAAACATTCCAGTAACTTCCAGCCAACATCTTCGGTTGCGCCCGGGGCGTTCTGGAATTTTCGGCCGACTCGTAAATGGCGCGATTACCACAAAAACACGTATTTCTTTTGTGTTTGGTTGTTTGAACGTAACTGAAAAGTTTCAGCCGTTAGAAAAAGTGTGGTTCCCTTAAATTTTGGACACCAATGTACAAACAATAATATTTTCTTAACTTAACTGAATAACAGTTAAAAGATAGGACAAGACAATGTTGAAAAGAGTGAAAAGCGAGCTATTATCGAAAGGGAAAAACCCAGCAGCCGAAAAGTTAAGCTTGCAAGCCCCCGATTGAATGGCCAACAAAGTCAAACCATCGCGTAATGAGTCATTGCAACTCAAAACCCTATTTCCATTCTTCAGCTCGTGCAGAAGTCTGTAGCACAGGACGCAAGTTCTATCCATCTCTCTGATAGTCGCCTGACAGGCAGAAAGGACAAGAAACAAGTAAATCTATAAGAAAGGGCCATTACTAACATCTTTTGAATCACATGGACTCCTTTAGGTACTAACCAAGCCGTGCATCATCCAAAAGTAGACGTAAATGTTGTACCATAGTGGATACGTGTATCCGGAGTTCTCGTTCGCCATTATGTAACCTACGAATATGGTAGTGAAACCGAACAGGACCTCTCCCAAACAATATACCGTGAGGCAAAGCATGGGGAACCCAAATATGCTATTGCAGAAGAGAATTTGTTCGTACAACGCCGTGTACGTCCTCGGTAGTTCCCCAAAATCCCAAATCATTTTCACGTTTGGTTTCCCGGTGACTAATTTCGCCATGAGGTCCTCAAGGAAATCATTGATGGCTTGGAATTTCAATTTCAAAACCAACACGTAGTTTCTCATGACCAAAATCATGACGTACAGGAAGTACTCTTCGGTGTACCAAAACACGGACCCCATATACGCTATTACAATATCTTCCTCAACTATATACTGTGACATGTCACCGATCGTGCAGGAAAATATAACGATTATCCCGATGATAAGCTCAGCGTAAACTCGCTTGCCCGAAACCTCAAGGGGAAGCTTGTTGGTGTGAATTAGCTCGAGCAGTCGTTTTCGAAAACTGTCGCCGTGCATGACCGACACCTTGTAGGTGTAAGTGGCCAAAGCACCAGAAAGAGACAGCACTGATATGTTCTCGATGACAACCAGAGACGTAGGGAAGTTGTCAACGGTAAAAAAGATCCTTGGCCAATTGGTTCCGTTCATTAAAGTAAAGTAGCACGCCAGGATGAATCCGTAGTACTTGTACCAAGGGCGGATTCTAAAATCGTTCTCTCGAATATTATAAACCGGACACAAACCGGAATAGTAAGCGACTCTGAGCACCGGCTGAAGAAAGCACAAGTCACTGGGAGGAGGTTTCATTTTATCTTCCAAATGGAGAGCTCCTCGCCAGGTGAATGCGAATTATAAAAAAAATAGAACGCACGAAAGCTATAAATTGGAAACACTTTTTTTGGTGTTGTTGATGTTATTGTTGGAAAAGGAAACTTTCGAGCTCGATTATTAAGACATTAGACGTCCAAAATTAGGCACTGCGTAATTTCGTTGGAAGTTGCTCAAATAAACTTTTCTATTTTTGTTTTTTAGTTTCGTACTTGTTTATGTTTTTGTTTTCATTTCTGAATAAATAAGCGACTTCCATCGGAAATAGAGGTGTCCCGAGTGTCACTATTTTGTTTTAAAAAGATTTCGCACGTCGAATTTTAAACAAAATTGAAAACTTTTATCGAATTATCTGACTTTATGTACCACTTGTAAACACCTGGCTTCGACGGCTTCAATGGAATGTGTGAAGTAAGGGTGTTTGTTCGACAAAATGATGTGCAAGCAGTGGTATGCTTGACAATATGCTGCGCAAGCCGTGTTGTGGTGGGTGCTCGACAAAATGCTGCACAAGCAGTGGTGTACGTGATTGCTCGACAAAATGCTGCATAAGCAGTGATATGCGTGATTGCTCGACAAAATGCTGCACAAGCAGTGGTATGCGTGATTGCTCGACAAAATGCTACGCAAGTAGTGGTACGAATGCTGATCGAGAGTCGGTCAACACCAAAGCAAATGTGTATCTACGAGGGCTGGTCAGCGCCAAGGCTGATAAAATGCTGCGCAAGAAGACCTAAATAATAATATATGAAAGGAATTAATAGTAATACATGAATGAGAGGAAATCATATCTCCTATAAAACAACTTGAATTGAACTTGATTGATTCGATTATCGAAATTAAAAATTGACTTGGCTTGACGTTGTTCTACTATTAATATATTTAATTCTTTACTTTTATACAGGCTGGCTTTGATAGTTGTGCAAAGCTTGAAGCCTGTAATAATTTTTTTAATTAACTTTGTATGATGACAAGGCCAGTGGTTCTCAAACAGTTTCGGAAAACTTTTCAATTTTCAGTGATATATTACAGATCAAGGTTTGCACAGCTATCACAGTCACCCTGTATAATAACTGTCGTATTTCCTATATCAACAAAGTTAACTTTTTCTATTCTTAATCATTAATCATTAATCTTTTTATAAAAAAACGACGATAGAAGTAAATTACACTCGATTTACAAAAAGAAAGTATATTGATATGATATACATATATCTGGCTCTGGGGGTTGTCACAATCAAGAGGGAAAATCTATTTTTAAATTTGTCGCGCCGGCATCGTCTAGCTTCTTGGTGATTCTAGAAGGCTCGATGCGCTATCTAGATGGTTCTGGATTGTATTGGAAGGTACTCGAAAGCTAGAACCTCTGTAAAAGTAATACTAGGTCACGATGGTTGGTCATAGACGCACTGGAGATTATTAATATTATTTAAATAAATATAAAATTGTTGAGTTCCTGGGATGAGTTTAGGGTTGGGTTGGGTTTCCTGAGTTTTGGGTTGTCGGCTATTGTTTTGTAGGAATTTCTAAAAGCGAATTAGACGTCTCAATCGGCCTACTCTTCCGCGTAAGCACGTGCTGCAGTATCTATAGCCGCGGATTTTGTTGAACAGGTTTGAGTCGATAATTTATTCACGTTGTTATTTATAGAGTCGTCATGTTCGGTGATGCGCTACATTCACACTCAATTGTCAACAAACTTTCTATGTTATTTACTTAGCTTAACACTAGCTTATGAAAAAAAAAAAACAAGTACACAATAAATTCTACGTTTATTTAACAAGTTACCAATCTGCAAATTCAGTTCTAAAAATCATCCCTGAGCGTAGTATGCGAAGTCGTACTTTTTTTTTAATTGAACTGTATGAGAACGACGAGGTATGACGTTATGGAACCGAGGAGAGTGAAGAGCATCGTGTAGTCCACGGTGAAGAAACCAGCGGCGGAAAATGTTGGATAGCGCGTCGACGATTGGATGGCTAACAGAATCAAATCATCGCGCGTCTTCGTTTCTTGAAGGGCGCCCCCTTTGGAATTGGACGGCAGTTCTTGCAACAGTTTGTAGCAGATGATCGATGTCTGCTTGGCTTCGCCGGTGGTCTCGTCGCATGGCGATATTATAAAGAGAAAGAGAATCTAAAAGAAAAAGAAATAAGGTTGTAAATAATTTTCAAAAATAATACATGGCTAAAATTGCCCAGCATACGTGTACAGTCTACTTTGAAGAATAACAGTAAGAGATGATGTCTTCTATCTACATCAATATTTAATTGGTCAGTTTTAAAACCTCTCATGCTAAGTAATGTTGTTATTTACTTATATAGTCATCATGTTCTGTGATGCGCTATATTCCGTAGCACTTCTGAACGATTTTCGTTTGTTTAAAAAGTCTGAAGTTACTAAGAGCGCTTTAAATAAAATAAATTAATTAATTGCTATCTCTCCTTATTCGGAATGTATCGAATATGAAACGAGTTTCTTTTTTTAATCACATGTAAACAAAAGCAAAAAGAAAAACAAGTAACAATCACAACGTTTGCTGAAGCATAAAAACAAAAAAAAATGGAAAGAAAAATTGTAAACAATTAAAAATTCAAAACAAAAACAAAAGTGAAAAGAACGTTTTTGGCGATCTAATCGAATTGGAGAAAAAATAAAAATTCCTGAAGTAAGAAAGAAAAACAAATGACGATCATAACTAAAAAAACAAAACAAAAACTGAAAACGGATTTAAAATTTCTTAAAAAATAATTAACAATGAACATTCAAAACGCAACCATAATTAGAAATTGACTAAGAAACAAAAAAATGGAGGACAAATGACGATCATAAATATAGTGTTTAAGAAACACAGAAACAAAAAAAGAAATTTCTTAATTTTCTGAAAAATAGTAAACAATTAAAGACGAGAACAAAACTAGAAATGTTTTCGACGATATCGAAAAGAGAGGCAGAGAAAAAAAAAGAAAATTTCTGAAGTAAATAAAAAAAAACAAAAGACGATCGGAATATTCACGTGCGCAGAAAAAATTTTTAGATTACACAGACGTAACAAATAAAAACAAAAAAGGCACACATTTTAACGATAATCAGAATAGAAACGAAAAAAAAAGACGATAACCTCAAAAGGAAAAGAAGAAAATAAGGAAAACAAATGACAATCGCAAATTTTAAGAAAGAAAAAAGACGGGAAAACAAGTGACGATCGTGAAGTTTGTGAAAAAAAATGAAACAGTTTAAGAAAATATAAACAAACAAGAAAATAAGATAAATGAATAATTTCAAACAAAAATGGCGACAACACAAAAGAAAATTTTGAAAATTGATGAGAATACATATTTGAGAAACGTCAAATCGAGTTTTCATTTGTTAGTTAGTTTCGATTTATATAAAAAAAAATAAAATAGCGTTCTTCATATCGTATCATCGAAAAGTTTTTTCTTTTTGACACAAGAAACGCCCTGTATATTTATGCTATTGGGTTGTGAATTGCAAATCGGTTTTCGGCCGTTTGATCATTATACATAAAGATGGCGGCATAATACATAAAGATGGTATCTACTCGTTAGATAGATGGCGTCACTTTGTTTTATTTCTAATTTTAATTTTTTAATTAGATAAAGAAAACTTTTAATTTCGCGTTTCAAAAAAAAAAAAAAAACGCGCAAATTCAGTATAAACGACGCCACTGACGTTTCCTTTCAATTTAATTTTTTTAATTTAATTAGTTTTTGTTTGATTTGCAGAAGAAAAACGAAATGGTTTCTAAGAAAACAAAAAAAAAACAAAATAAATTTAACAAAACGGAAGTATTTCCCGCGCCATCTAGTCTTCGCCTGTTTTTATTATTTAAATTATTTAAAAAAAAAACAAAAAAAATATTTATTTATTATTTAAAAAAAAACAAAAAATTAAAACGGAATAGAAAACGCAATGAATAAATAAAATACTAAATAAATAAATAAAAATGTAAAAAAATGTATAAAGCAAACAAAAGACGATCGAATTTACAGCGCAACTGACAATTTGAAAAGAATGACGACAAATCAAAATAATAAATATTCACAAAATAAATAATAGAATTAAAAAAAATATAATAAAGAAACAATCGAATTTACAACACAGTTTAATATATTAATTAATTTAAAAAAAAAGTGAGAAGATGAGAAACTAAGAAAACGAAATACGTAATACAATTTAAAAAAAATACTAAACAATAAAACTTAAGAAATAATAAAAACAAAAGACTATCGATTTTACATCTCAATACAGTAGATTTATAAATAAAGAAAAAAGAAACTGTTAGAGAGAGAAGGTCACAAAACAAAAAAAAAACATAGGAACAAAATATTAAAAAGCATGACAAAAATATTCTTTTTTTTAATATTGAATAATATTAAAAAAAATAAAATGAAAACAAAAAATAATAGATTTTGTAGTACGATTCGGTGGGTTAATAAATAATAAACGAAAATAATAATAATAAATATAATAGAAACAAAAAGCAATCGAGTTTACAACACAATTTAATAAATTCATATTTTTTTAAGAAAAAATGAGAAAACAAAGAAAACGAATGTACATAATAATTTTTTTTAATATTAATATATGAAATTAAAAAAATATTCAAAACAAAAGACTATCGATTTAAAAAAACTGTTCAGGAGAACAGGTCACAAAACAAAGAAAACAAACGAAAAATTGATTGATTAACAATGTAAATGAATATTACTCTTTAAAAATAATAATAATAACAAAAACAAAAGACAATCGATTTTACAGCGTAATTCAGTTGCTTAGTAACAAATTTTTAAAAAAGTAGCAATTTGAAAAGAATGGTGACAAAGCAAAGTAATAAAAATTCATAAAATGAACACTAGAATTAAAAAATTAAAAATAAAAACAAGAAACAAACGATTTCATAATAAAATAATAATAATAAAAAAATAAAAACAACAACGAAAAAGCAAACGAAACGAAATAATAGAAGTTTAAATGATACTAAATAATAAAATACAGTAGATTTATAAATAAAAAAAAAAAGAAACTGTTTGAGAAGAAAGGTCACCAAACAAAGAAAACAGGAACAAAATTTTCAAAAACAAACAAAAATATTTAATTTTTTTAGAAATATTGAATAATAATAATAGAATTGAACTATTATTAAAAACATAAAATGAAAAATAGAATGAAAACAAAAGATAATAGATTTTACAGTGCAATTCAGTTGATTAATAATAATTTTTTTTTAAAATGAAAAAAATTGGTGACAAAATACATAAAATAATAAAAATTTGAGTAATAATAGTAAAAAAATATATAACAGAAACAAAAAACAATTGAGTTTACAGCAAATTTAAAAGATTCATTTTTTAACAAAAGAACGAGAAAACAAAGAAAAGAAATATATATATAATAGAATTTTTATATAAAATAAAACTAAAATAAAACTAAAAAATAATAAAAACAAAAGACTATCGATTTTTCAGCAAAATTCAGTAGGTCTTTAAATTTTTTTTTTTTTTTGAGGAAAGATCACAAAACAAAGATAAACGAACAAATTTTTAAAAAATATGTAACAATAATCAAATACATATTAATGATGTAAAATAATAATAGAAATTAAAAAATATAGTAAAAAACAAAAGACAATCGATTTGAGTTGCTTAGTAACAAATTTAAAAACAAAAAGCACTTTGAAACGAATGGTGACAAAACAAAAGAATAAAAATTCAAAAAAAAATTATAGAATTAAAAAAATTAAAATATTAAACAATCGATTTTACGAACAATTTAATATATTAGTAATAATAAAAAAATTAAAAAATCAATGAGAAAGCAAACGAAACGAAGTAATAGAGTATTAAATAATACTAAATAAAATTTTAAAAAATAATAAAAACAAAATCCAACCGATTTTACAGCACAACTCAGCAGATTCATTAATTAAGGTCACAAAGCAAGGAAAACAAATAAACAAAATTTCAAAAAACAAATGACAATACATAATTAAAAACATAAATAAATAAAAACAAAAGACAATCGATTTTAGAGCACAATTCAGTAGGTTAAACAAATAAATTTAAAAAAGGAACAATTTTTAACAAACGACGACATGGTCAACAGATTATAAAAAAAAAGCTGCAATAGATGGCGCTGTTCAATTTCTCAAACGCAATTCATTTCTTCCGCGTCACTGAGAATAGCTAGCGAAGCAACCTGCAGAAACAAACGAAAAATAAACAGATGGCGTTGTTGAATGCCTTAGGAAGTTCATTTACCATCCAAAAATGACTTAGCTAAATGAATGATGGTTTTTCTACATAAGCCGTCAGTAACCAACTGAATCACCTTCGTAGAAAAAATAAAAAGAATACTATCGGCAAGATGCAACAGATGGCGTTGTTGGACGTCTTACAATAACACAATAAATAAGTTTGAATTAAAAATGTACACGAGGGTCTTTTTAATAGTCACTTTGAGAAACTTTGCTGAGCGTGTTCGTATTATACAGGGTGCCCATTTTCAAACGTGACCCTTTTTTTTCGCTGATATCTTCTTGGAGAGTATTTCTTCAGGTAAGGCAATCTAGGAAGCCCTGTTAGAGAGGTTATCATAGCCAATACTTTAGAATTATGAGAACTCCTATCAAAACATTGTCTCTCCTAGATATGTTATGATGAGAAAGTGATGGGATGCTCGGCTTTTACAAATTGGGTTGTGATGCCTAAACCAAGTGGAAGTCTTTTAATTAATTAATGGGGGGTAAGGACCAAAAGGAAATATTCTAACCGACGACTTTTTGTTAAAGCAATATTAAATGATATCCCATTACGGGCGTAAGTAGGTTTTAGAACCAGCCTTTGTTGTCCTCCACCTATAGATGGTAATTTCGATCGATACTCACCGATTCCTTCAGCGACCACAACAAACACAAGATCAACAAATTGGTGCCAAAAGTAGCCTTTCCCAAAGCGTTGGTTTTTTGTATGTAGTACACGATGCACATCAACATGGCATGCAATAGCTCACACACGAAATACAACGACAGGAACAGCATCGGAAGTCCAAACACTTTATTGTGCAAGGCGACCTCTTCCGTTAACTTGGTGTAAATCTTCGACATCTCCTTCACAGTCCACTCGCATCTCCCACATTTCATCTGCATCGTCTTTACACTGATGGTTCTGTCGGCGTAGCTCATGATCATCTGGTTTAGGTTTTGGTATCTGTACTTTAGGACCAGCACGTAATTCCTGATTATCATCATCAAGACGAAATTGACGTAATTTTGAAGACTTCTGAATACGTAATATTGGAAAGACCCGAAACCAACTTCATCCGTCCATAGGTACGCGTCGTAAGCATAAAAGAAGCAAAAGGAGATGTGTCCAAAAACAAACTCGCGGTGGAACTTCGCCACCTTGTTCCGGTGCATCGGTGACATGACGTTCATTTTTTTGTCGACTTGAACCAAGTGCTGCAGGAAATTTCGGAAGTCATCGGGGAACCTTATGGATAAATTGCAGATGCCCCAAACGTTCGTCAAGGTCAAAATCAAAGCCGACATGTTCTGCACTATCACCACCGTGGGGGTTAACATGGGATACACGTATAAGACCCTCCCCCCAACTGAATACGACGCACCAGCGACGATCAGGCAAACCACGACGAAACCATAGAATTTATACCAGGTTTTAATTTCTTTGCCTTCGGAATTCCAGGTGGGCGAAAGCCCCATGACAAAAGCCAGGCGACTTAAGGGTCGGAGGTACTTGATGTCTTTGTAGCAATTGTAGCGGGTTCTCGTCATGTTGGCCGTCGAAGTTTTTTTGCGCGACTGGTTGCCTTTAAACTTCCTTCAATTATGTCGTCGCTTTTAATAATTAATAGTAATCAAATACGTTTGCATGTTGGCATGGAAGGTTAGCCATAAAATTGTTGATGAATTTCACGCAATCGCAATTATGTATGTAGATTAGAGGTCGGGCGGAATTAAAAGTTTCTGAACTTAAAAAATAAATCGATGATGGGTCTTCCTTAATTACTTAATGTGTTTACTTTTCAGCACTCGATCGTTTGTTTTTTCGATTGGTTTCAACATTATGTTTCAGCATTATGTGAACATCTGTTTGACTGAATGGGCCGTAAATAATCAAACATCAAACTGACAGATGTCAGAAATGTCAAATGAAACGATAACAGATTGACAATGTCAAATACTGGCGAAGCGTCACGTTAACCACCGGAGTGAACATAAAAAGGCTGCCTCCTAGCGAATGAGATACAGCTCTGGTCATCTGTGATTCAATTACACATTTAGACCAATGAAGCAGAGAGTTACATAACCCCCGCTATGAAAAAATCCCATAAAAACGATTCTAGCCTCAGTGCGTTCCGTGTAGCCATTTTGGTAACAGTCACCAAGCCTCCCGTGCAGACATTGTCAGGAGCAACCCAAAGCTTTGTCAGAAGCATACATTGAATTAATCATTTCTTGAAGGACACTCTATTAACGACACTAATTTCCTAAAATCAGCACAAAATAAATCTTGAACTGAAGGAGAAATAAAACCTTGGCTATTAAAAACAAAACCAAAAGATGAATGAGATGCAGCTCTGGTCATCTGCGATTCGATTACACATTTAAACCAAAGTTTTCCAAAAATCAGTACAAAAAAAATTAAAATCTTGAACTGAAGGAGAAATAAAACCTTGGCTATTAAAAACAAAACCAGAAGACGAATGAGATACAGCTCTGGTCATCTGCGCTTCGATTACACATTTAGACCAAAGTTTTCCAAAAATCAGTACAAAAAAAAATTAAAATCTTGAACTGGAGGAGAAATAAAACCTTGGCTATTAAAAACAAAACCAGAAGACGAGGAACTACAAAGTAAAATGCAAAGTTTAAAGCAAAAACAAAAACAGAAACGACTGAACAAGTTACAGCTATTGAGCTTTTAAAAACGAAACTAAAAACAAAAGCATGAAATAATCAACTGTAGAGTAAAATGGAAAGTCTTAAACTGAAGTGAAAACATTGATAAATCAAATCAAAACAAAAGCAAAAGGGTAAAACAAACGGCGATCAACAACTTCACAATTCAAATTAACGAGTCAAGCAATCGCCCAACTGTGAAGTAAGAAAGCAAAGTCTTGAAATAAAAATTGAACGTCGAAAGGAATCATCGTTTTCAAAAATTGAAAAGAAAAGACGATCAACCAACGTTCACTTAAGCGAAATGGAGAAACAAACGAATTGAAATCAAATAATAACATTTATGCATTTAAGCGTGTTCTGCGTGAAGGCTTCGATTCATGAAACAAACAAAAACAAAAGACGATCGACTAAAATACGAAGAAAAAACAAAACAAATGCCGCAGTAAAACTCTATGGATAGTTATTAAAAATAAAAGACGATCAACTATTAAAGTAAAACTGTAAAGTCTTGGAACAAAAAAAAATAAAAATCTTAAACTGAACTGAACACGTTAAGGAAAAATAAAATCCAACACACAGAACAGCGAAAACAAAAGACGATCGGCTAAAATACAACGAAAATAAAACAAATGCCGTAGTGAGATTCTTAGTCACCTACTAATAATAAAAGACGATCGAGTGTAAAGCAAAGTCTTGAAACAAAAGACAAAAAATAATAAAAAATCTTTGGTTTCAAAAATTGAAAACAAAAGACGACCAATGAAACCATAAGCGAAATGGAAAAACAAACGAATTGAAATCAAATAATAACATTTATGTATTCAAGCGCGTTCTGCGTGAAGGCTTCGATTCATGAAACAAACAAAAACAAAAGACGATCGGCTAAAATACAAAGAAAACAAAACAAATGCAGCAGTAAAATCCTATAGATAGTTATTAAAAATAAAAGACTATCAACTAGTAAAGAAAATTGTAAAGTCTTGGAACAAAAAAAAAATAAAAATCTTAAACTGAACTGAACACGTTAAGGAAAAATAAAATCCAACAAACAGAAAAGCGAAAACAAAAGACGATCGGCTAAAATACAACGAAAATAAATAAAACAAATGCCGTAGTGAGATTCTATGGTCACCTACTAAAAATAAAAGACGATCGAGTGTAAAGCAAAGTCTTGAAACAAGAGACTAAAAGTAATAAAAATCTTCGTTTTCAAAAATTGAAAACAAAAGACGACCAACCAACGTTCACTTAAGCGAAATGGAGAAACAAACGAATTGAAATCAAATAATAACATTTATGTATCTAAGCGTGTCCTGTGTGAAGGCTTCGATTGAAAAAACAAACAAAAAAGCAAACAAAAACAAAAACAAAAGACGATCGGTCAAAGTACAAAGAAAATAAAACAAATGCCTCAGTAAGATTCTATAGTTACCTACTAAAAATAAAAGACGATGGAGTGTAAAGCAAAATCCTGAAACAAAAAACCAAAAAATAATAAAAATCTTTGTTTTTGAAAATTAATAACAAAAGGAAGAAAAACAAGGATAACTTTCCGCAGAAGAAAACGAAAAAAAAAACAAATAAAAAAAGACGATCGGTCTCACAGTTCATGTTTTCTTCTATTCGAATTGCCAGGAATTTGATACGCGTAAAAAAAAACAAGGAAATAAAAAGACGATCGACCGTTTATAAAAAAAAAATCAAGAAAAAGACGTTAACTTTGACAGGTTCCTTTATGAAAAAATAAAGGAAAGAAAAACGAAAACAAAAGACGATCGCTTCGTGATGAATTTCAACCACTCATCTCGTGGCAAGACGACAAACAAAATCCAGACAATTTTTTTCATGAGAAGGCGAGAAATAAAAACAAAAAACGGTTTCGACATTTTCCGCAAGAAAAGACGAAAAACAGAAAGACGAAAAACAAAAAGACGTAAAACAAAAGACGGCAGGTTTCACGACAAAATTCTCAACTTCTAACAAAAAATAAAATAAAACAAAACAAAACAAAACAAAACAAAATCGACGACTCTGACCCAGAGATGACGAAAAACAAAAACAAATGCGTTCGCTTTCTTGACGAACTTTGCCTTTCTGCAAAAAAAAAAGATGAAAGAACGAAACAAAAGACGATCGAGAAAATCAACAAATAATCAATAATAAAATTCTTAAACTGCACCGAAAACGTTGAAGAAAAATAAAACCCAAATAAACAAACCAAAAAAAAAAAGAAATACAAAAGACGATCAGTTAAAATACAAAGAAAATATAAACAAACACCATAGTAAGATTCTATAGCTAAAAAAACAAAATAGTTAAAAAGATTTCGTCACATGTCACGTTATTCTTTTGTTCATTATGTTTTCTTATCTATAGTTGAACTATAGAGCGTCGATTTTCTTTTGTTTTTATTTATTTATGTTTTCAAATCTTCCATCAAATTGCAAGAAAATAATTGTGATTAATTTTGTTTAATGTAAATGTCGAAAAAAAAACGGAAAAAAATTATCGAATGACTTTTGTTTTGAAAGTGAAAAAGTGAACAATTGAAAGACGAAACCGAAAATTATCGAAAACAAATGACGATCGATTATAAAATTTCAAACAACAATTGTGCACGAAATTCCAAATACTGAAGAAAAAACAATTGTGTACCACAATTATACGTGACCATGTCGCGTTATTCTTTTGTTTCTTAAGTTACTTATCTATTGGTTGAACTGTAGAGCATCGATTTTCTTTTGTTTTTATTTATTTATGTTTTTCAATCTTCCATCAAATTGCAAGAAAACAATTGTATTACTTTAGTTATTAATTTCGTTTAATATAAATGTCGAAAAAAAATGATCGAATGACTTTTGTTTTGAAAGAGAAAAACTGACGACGAAAAGGTATTTAAAAAAAAATGGTCACTGTTTAGACTGTAGAATACAGAAAAATCTGCAAACGTTTGAAACGTTTTGCGTGACGCGAAAAGACAAAACCGAACATAATCGAAAACAAATGACGAGCGATTATAAAATTGCAAACAACAATTGTACATGAAATTACAAATACCTTAAGAAAAAAAAACAATTGTAGTACAATTATCCACCACGGATAATTGTGATACAATTGTTTCTTCTTCATTATTTGGAATTTCGTCACATGTCACATTATTCTTTTGTTTGTTACGTTTTCTTATCCATGGTTGAACTGTAGAGCGTCGATTTTCTTTTGTTTTTATTTATTATTTATGTTTTCCAATCTTCCATCAAATTGCAAGAAAACAATTGTACTGGTTCGGCGATTAATTTTGTTTAATATAAATGTCGAAAAAAAATGGAAAAAATTATCGTATGACTTTTGTTTTGAAAGAGAAAAAGTGACAACGAAAAGACGAAACCGAAAATTATCGAAAACAAATGACGAGCGATTGTAAAATTCAAAACAATTGTACACGAAATTGCAAATACCTTAAGGAAAAAAAAAACAATTGTAGCACAATTATACACCACGGATAATTGTGGTACAATTGTTTCTTCTTCATTATTTGGAATTTCGTCACATGTCACATTATTCTTTTGTTTATTACGTTTTCTTATCGATGGTTGAACTGTAAAGCGTCGATTTTCTTTTGTTTTTATTTATTTATGTTTTCAAATCTTCCATCAAATTGTAAGAAAACAATTGTACTGGTTCGGTGATTAATTTTGTCTAATGTAAATGTCGAAAAAAAAATGAAAAAAAAATTATCGTATGACTTTTGTTTTGAAAGAGAAAAAGCGACAACGAAAAGACGAAACCGAAAATTATCGAAAACAAATGACGATCGATTATAAAATTTCAAGCGACAATTGTGCACGAAATTCCAAATACTAAAAAAAAAAAACAATTGTGTACCACAATTACACGTGGTCATGTCGCGTTATTCTTTTGTTTCTTAAGTTACTTATCTATGGTTGAACTGTAGAGCGTCGATTTTCTTTTGTTTTTATTTATTTATTTTTTTTCAATCTTCCATCAAATTGCAAGAAAACAATTGTACTGGTTCGGTGATTAATTTTGTTTAATGTAAATATCGAAAACAAAATGGAAAGAAATCGTATGACTTTTGCTTTGAAAGAGAAAAAGCGACAACGAAAAGACGAAACCGAAAATTATCGAAAACAAATGACGATAGATTATAAAATTTCAAACGACAATTGTACACGAAATTCCAAACTCCGAAGAAAAACAATTGTACAATAATTATCCGATGTGTGTAAAGTGTAAAACCAGATTTGAAACAAGTTTTGAAACAAACAAATAAAATAAAATAAAAACAAAACAATAACGGAGTCTTTTTCCTAGAGATGACGAAAACAAAAACAAATGCCTTCACTTTCTCGATTTTTTTTCCAAAAAAAAAAAAAGAAAAAGAGAAGACGAAAGAACGAAACAAAAGACGACCGAGAAAATCGATAATAATCAATAATAAAAAGCAAAATCTTACACTGCACTGAAAACATCGAAGAAATATAAAACCCAAACAAACAAAAAGAAAACATAAGACGATCGATTAAAATACAAAGAAAATAAAACAAATGTCACAGTAAAATTTTATAGTAAAAACAAAAGACGATGTGTGTAAAGTGTAAAATAAGATTGTAAAGCCTTGCAACAAATAAAAAATAAAATAAAAATCACTGTTTAAAGCACGGAATAGAGAGTTGCAGGCGCGTCTTGAATTTGTTACACTCTTAATAGATTTGTGTTAATAATAATTCGTCATACACAAAATGAAATTATAATAATCAACAGATTAAAAATGGAGTTGACGTGAAATTCCACTTAAACTTCAAGTTCACGATCGATGCCACGCGCCGCCGTGCCTACTATAAAATATTTATGAGGGCTGCTTCTCTATTTTTTAATCAGAGGCGCACCGTCGTTTTGGGAGTAACTTTTCCCATACCCTCGGACATCGCTTCTCATCGTGGTTTTTCTTTGGCGGAACAATTACCAGTCACCTTGTATAATAATTGTGTCAGATATTCATAGTTCATAAATTAAACGTCATGGCGTTCCTCAAATGCCAACTTAAGAGGGAACAGACGCTTAGTCAGTTTTAGGAAATATTTCAGGGAAAGCCGTGCTTCTGAATTACAAAAAGCGACTTACCAAATCCTTCAAGGTCCAAAACGAGCACAGCAACATCATTTTGAACCCAAAAATGTCTCCGTCGATCTTCGCCTCCTTGCTCACGAAATAAACGATGAAGAGCACGATGGCCTGAAGCAACTCGCAGGCAAAGTACAAGGACAAGAACAAAATGGGGTATCCAAAGACTTTATTGCATATGAGGACTTGCTCGCAGAGCGAGGTGTAAACCTTCAGGAAATCCTTCACGCTCCAAATCCCACTTCTGCAACCGGAAGCGGCGTAGTTCCTCAGTCTCTTATTCAACCGTTCGTACCTGTGCTTGACCGCGAGGACGAAGTTCCTGAACAAAAGCGCGAAAACGAAATTAAAGTAGTTCTGGAGGCTTCTAAAGAAGTAGGTCTCGTAGAACGTCAGAGATAACTCGTCGATCCAAAAATAGGCGTCGTACACGTAATATAGGATGACGAGGATGTGCCCCAAGAGAAACTCCACCCAGAATTTCTTCGCGACGCTCTTGGATGATTCGCAAGCGAGTTTCCTGTCGACTTTGATAAATCCAAAAAGGAAACGCGAAGTTTCACCCTTGTGCTTGAGGGAGATGTTGCGTATGGCCCAGAGATTCGCCACCGTCAACACGAAAAGCGAAATCACATTGATGATGACCAGGTTCAACCTCAGACTTCCATACACCACGTACACCCTCGCGACCAAGGACCCCCCCGTTCCCACAGCGATAACGCACATGATAAACACCCCATAGTATTTATACCAGAGCCGATCGGTGTAGTCGTTTTCTCTGAAGTTGTACACCGGTGAGATTCCGAGGCAGTGCGCCAGGTGGCAAAGGGGTTGAAGGTAATCGAGTTCTCCTCGAAAATTATTAAACGCCGACATGCTTCGAGGGCGATTATTTTATTCATTTTGGATTGTTTGTTTATCTCCCGTCGCATTCTCGTGTGTACATGACCGAATCGATAAGTTATTAGGGGTAGTGCACGTATGAGGATGGAATGACGCTTCCTTAGGGGACGACATAAATAAATGAAATATTTTGAAATTGCTTTTTAATTGAAGTAATGCTATTCAGTAGATAAGAAATCGATTCGTATGTTGTCATAGAATTATGATGTGTAACAATACACTGGTGTCCAAAAGTAAAGGGATTTTCTAACTGCAGGTCCTTGGGAACAGTTGATTATTTCAATTCCATAATGCCAACAAGTATTATTGCAAACTGCTGCAAAGAGCATTTCGAAAAACCGTGCTATCCCCAAAATACTGAAGTAGGATAAGTAACAAGAAACTCCCCCCAAACGAGTTGGAAACAAAGTATTTCACATCAATAGGTCATAGCTAAGATGAGAGAAGAAGGATGTGGGGTCATGACTAAGATAAGAGAGAAGGATGTGGGGCCATGGCTAAGATAAAAGAAGAAGGATATGGGTTTTGAAGATGTTAAAAAATGTAGCCCATGATGACTGCTTTTACCTATATGGCGCAATTCCCCCATCAAACATGCTCAAAACCTTCCAAAGTCGTTCAAATCCTATCGAGCGTGATTTGGAGAAGCTCCAAATGAGTTGGAAACAAAACCTGAGGTGTTTCATACCTACAACCCTTGGCTAAGACGAGAGGAGAATGGTGCAGGTTTCCCAAGACAATAATTTCTTCTCGCGGTGTACGGTTCTTGAGCAAATGCGTTCAAAATCCTCAAAAGTCGGCCAAACTCTCAAAAGTACTTCAAAGCTTAAGTTGAGCAGCAAGGAATAACCCCAAACGTTGGAAACAAAACATGAGGTGTTTTATACACTCGGAATCCTCAAGAGTCGATCAAATTCTCAAAAGTCGGTCAAATCCTCAAAAGTCGTTCAAAGCATATCAAGCATGATTAAGATGACCAGGAAGGAATAACCTAATGGACAAAACAGGCTTTGGCTCGAACAAGGGGAGAAGCATAAGGACTTCCCAGGACGAACTAATTTTTTTCTGCGAGACGCAGTTCCCGATCAGATACGTTCAAAACCCTCAAAAGTAGTTCACAGCAAGGAATCGCCCCAAATGAATTGGTAACAAAATCTGAGATGTTTTACACATTCAGAACCCTCAAGAGTCGGTTAAATCCTCAAAAGCCGTTCGAATGATATCGAGCACGCTTAAAATGAGCACCAAGGAATAGCCCGAAATGAGTTGAAAACAAAACGTGATTTGTCGTATGCCCACAGGCCATGGCTAAGACGAAAGGAGAAAGATGTAGGTTTCCTAGAACAAATAATTTTTTCTGCATTTATCGATACCGATAAGATAGGCACAAAATCCTCAAAAGTCGTTCAAACTTTATCGAATATGCTTAAGATGAACACTAAGTAATAGCCAAAGGAGTTGAGAGAAACGTGAGGTGTTTTATATACAGGCTGTGGCAAGGACAAGAGGAAAAGTGTGTGGATTACGCAGGACGAACTATTTTTTCCCAATCAAATAAGCTCAAAATGCTCAAAATTCGTTCAAACATGCTTTAAGCAACAAGGAAGACCCAAAAGAAGTTGGAAGGTGTTCTACATTCACATGCTCTGACTAGGACGAGAGAAGAAGCACGAGGACGGACGAACTATTTTTTTTGTGCGGGACGCAATTATCTTAAAAGTTGGTTAAAACCCTCAAAAATGAGTCAAACCTTCCAAACCCCATCGAGCATACTTAAAATGAGTAATATGGAAAGGCCCCGAACGACGTGGAAATGAAACGTGTTGTGTTTTACGCTTACAGGCCTTAGCTAAATCGAGAGGAGAAAGATGAGGGATTCCCAATTGTTAATGTATTTAGCCCAGGACTTACTATTCTTTCCTACAGGGCGCAATTCCCGATGAGACACGATCAAAACCCTCAAAAGAAGGTTAATTGAGCACAACTTGGTTAAACTTTCAAAAATGTATCAAATCTTATCAAGCATGGCTAAGATGAGTAATATGGTGATAGCCCCAAACGAGTTGGAAACAAAAAGGCTGTGGATAAGGAGGAGAAGGACATGGGTTTCTCAGATGTTCAAATTTGTAGTCGAAGGCTACATTATTATTTTTCTTGCACGTCGCAGTTCCCGATCAGATACGCTCAATACCCTCAAAAGTTGGTCAAAACCCTCAAAAGTCATTCGAACCCTTAAAGGTCGTTCAAACCCCATCGAGAATGCTTAAGATGTGCAATAAGGTATAGCCTGAACGAGTAGAAAAGGAAACGCGTTGCGTTTTTCGCCCGCAGGTCTTGGATAAGTCGACAGGAGAAAGATGAATAATAAAGCAATAGCCCTAAAGGAGTTGGGAACAAAAAGTGAAATGTGTCACACCCTCAGATTGAGAGGAAAAAAACATGGGTTCCTCAGAAGAATAATAAAGCGATAGCCCCAAAGAAGTTGGAAACAAAAAATGGAATGTTGCACACCCTCAGGCTGAGAGGAGAAGGACATGGGTTCCTCAGATGTTAAAACTTGTAGCCGAAGGCGAATTTTTTTCTCGTATGTTGCAGTGCCGATCAGACACGCTGAATACCCTCAAAAGTCATTCAAACCTTCGAAGGTCGTTCGAACTTCATCGAGCATGCTTAAAATGAGTAATACGGGATAACCCCAAACGAGTTGGAAACAAAACGTGTTGTGTTTTACGCCCACAGGTCTTGGATAAGTCGAAAGGAGAAGGATATAGGATTCCCAGTTGTTAAGGTATGTAGCCCAGGACTTACTGTTCTTCCCTACAGAGCCTAGTTCCCAATCAGACACGCTCAAAACTCACAAAAGTTGGTTAAACGATCAAAAGTCGGTCAAACATTCAAAAGTCGTTCAAATCTTATCGAGTAAATTTAAGATGAGTAATAAGGCAATAACCCCAAGCAGTCGGAAATAAAAAGCAAGATTTTTTACAACCTCAGGCTGTGGTTAAAGCGAGAGGCATCTAAATTTGTAGCTGAGGGCGCAGCTCCCAATCTGTCACACTAAAAAGTCGTTCAAATCTTTAAGAAGAGCATCCAGGAATAGTCCCAAACGATTTGGGAACTAAACGTGCGGTGGTTTATACCCCAAGCTGTAGCTAAGTTCAGAGAAGAAGCATGTGGTTTTTCCAGATGTTAAAATATTTAGCCCAGAACCCTCAAAAGTCGGTCAAAATCTTATTGAGTGTGCTTAAAATGAAAAACAAAGAAAACTCTGAAAATGCGGTGTGTTTTATATGTACAGGTCGAGGTTAAGTCGAAAGGAGAAGAATATGGGATTCCCAGATGTTAAAATATGTCACCCAGGAACAGGCACGCCTCAAAAGTCACTCAAAGTTGAAAAATCTTATCCAGCGTGCATAAAATCCTCTGGGGGACGTCAAAGCAGAACGTCAGGGTTTATGCAACCAACATCAACGTGCTCAATCATAACAGGCAAATTAGATGGGCTTTTATTATTTGAACTCCTATGTCTACACGAAGCCAAAACAAGGTACATACAAACATAATTGATTGGTTTGTTCCTTGGACCAACCCCCAAATCACGTTTACACAATAACTCATCGTGTAGCTTCGCATGAGAGCAACTTGAAGCGAAAATGAAACTCTTCACCAAACGCAAGAGCAAAACAGACTTCGATCACTTCATGTGGCTGTACGCTTTAGCGAAATGGCTGGGCATCGCCCCCTTCGGAAGAATTTACTCCGCCATTTTGATGATTTCATTGGCGCTGGGGTATTTTTATTCCATGATCGGGAGAATGCGAGGCCTCTACTATTTATATTCCCGCTCGTCGGTTTTCTTGGACTCCTCCTCCTACAGCATCCTAACAGCGCTGAACGTCTTAACGATTTTTCGGCTCACCATGTGCTGCCCGGCGGAACTCCACTTGTTCTTGGAGAAAGCTCGAGAAACTCGGGTGGTTAAGACCGGAAGAGCCGCTTTGCTTCCGGTCTTCGTGGTCCACCTCTACTTCCTTTCGTTTTTCAGTGCGAACGTGTCCTATTGGGTGCAATCCGTCGGGATGTTTTCTTACCAGTTTTACGTGTTGAAGGAGCTCCAGCAGTACCACGTCGTTATCTTCGTGCTCTTCATGTATAATTACTTCATGATTTTATTCAGGAGGATGAAGGATGTGAACGTGGAGTTGTTGAGGAGCGGTAAGGTCCGTGCGAAGACCGTGTCTGGGAGAGTGTTTTTCTCCGATAGAATCGTGCTGTTGGTTAAGACTTACTTGGGCCTATTGGATTTGGTCAAAGTTTTGAATCACGTTTTTGGATGGCCCATCTTATTACTATCGATACGAACCGTCCTTGACGTTTTGACTCCGCTGAATATGATTTTGCTTCTGCCAACTGGGGATGTTTCCGTTCCAATTTTGGCCAAAGTCATTTGCCTGGGGCTTCTCTGGTGCAGTCTGAGTTGGGTAGGTGGCTACGCTTCAACTTAAAATTATGAGACTATTAAGACTTTTTTCTTTGCAGATTTTGGTTACATTGCTGGCAACTTCTTGCAATAAATTGACGAACGAAGCGAGAAAGACCGTCGCCATTCTTTACAAACTCATGCACGACGTGCGGCAGACTCCCGAAACCAAACAGGTCCACGTCCAGCTGTTTCTTTTGGCGCATCAGATTTACGTTAGCTCGCCTCATGTTACGGCCGCAGGGTTCTTTCGCGTCGATTACACGATGCTGTTGGCAATGACCGGAAGCGTTACTTCGTACTTGATAGTGTTGATACAGTTAAATCATTTTAAAGAAACGAGCGTTCTTAATGTAGAATTTTGAATTTGACGTTAAAAAAATGATCTAAGTAAGTTAAAGCTAAAATAATTTTAATGTCCGCCATCTATTGAGAAAGACTGCAAATTAAAGTAGTTCGGTGAATTGTGTAGATGGAGTTGCTAAAAATGTTATACAGTTGAATAATTTAAAGAAATCAATGTCGTGAATTTAGAATTTAGAATTTCATCGGAAAATGTGATCTCAAATGAAAATAAAAATAAATAAGTAAACCGTAAAACGAAATTAGAGTACCCGCCATCTATTGAGAGTGGTAGTACATTGTGTAGATGGCGCTGCTAAAAAATGAAGCAGCTGAAGCATGTTACATGATCTTAATGTAGAATTTTGAATTGTGTTTGAAAATCTGATCTTATATATTAAACAAAAAAAAAACAATGTAAATAAGTTAAACAAAATAAATTTGTACGTCTGCCATCTGTTGAGAAAGGTGGCAAATAAATGTCGCTTGGTAAATTACGTAGATGGCGCTACCGAAAACTTAAACGGTTGCACCACGTTAAGGGACGTTAGCGTCGAATTTTGAATTGTGTTTGAAAATCATACGACAACAACATGAACAACATAAAATATCTGCGCGAACATAAATGAAAGTAGGCCGTTCAATAGTATAGATGGCGCTAGTGTCGATAACATTGAATTTTGAATTGCGTTGGAAAATCTGAATTAAAATGTTGAAACAAGTTAAACCTAAAACAATTTTGTATGCCCGCCACCTATTGAGAAAGAATGCAAATGAAAGTAGATCGGTAAATTGGTAGAGGGCGCTATAATTAAATAATTTTAAAGAAACTAATTAATGTGGAAATTTGAAGTTCGTTGATCTCAAACGTCAATAAAAACAATAGAAATAAATAAAACGTAAAATAAGTTTATGTGCCCGCCATCTATTGAGAATGCACGTAAATGAAAGTAATTCGGCAAATTGTACAGAGGGCGCTGCTAGAAAGTGAAACAGTTGAATCATTTCAAGTGTCGTTAAAGTAGAATTTCGAATTGTTTTATGCAAATCTGATCTCAAATGTTAAGAAAAAAAGCAGATTAAACATAAAATAATTTTGTAACTGCGCGATCCAACTAATCGTATGAATTTAAACAAACGAGTGTCATTGATATAAAATTTTGAATTTCGTTGAAGAATCTCGTTTCAAATCTTAAAGTTACGTCCCCGCCATCTATTGAGAATGAAAATAAATGAAAACAGTTGGGTATATTGTGTAGATGGCGCTGCCAAAAATATGAAACAATTGAATCATTTCAAGTGTCGTTAATGCAGAATTTTGAATTGCTTTTGAAACTCCGATCTCAAATGTTAAGAAGAAACAGATGAAACAAGTGAAAGCAGTTCGGTAAATTATGCAGATGGCGTTGCTAAAACTTTTTATACAATTGAATGATTTTAGAAAAAGAGTGTCGTGAATGCAGAATTTGGGATTGTATTAAAAAAGATTATTTCAAATGTTAAGAAAAACCAAACAATATAAATATGTAAATAAAATGTAAAATAATTTTAAATGTCCGCCACCTATTGAGAATGAACGCAAATGAAACTAATTCGAGTTACTGTATAGATGGCGCTGATGAAAAAATTATGCAGATGAATGTTTTTACAGAAATGAGTGTCCGTGCCCCATTGTGCTTGTGGTTTGTTCGTTTCTGTTATTGAATTATATTTCTTTTTATCAATTTGCAATGGTTCATCGTGTTAAAGGGTTACTTACTGTCTTTTTTTTTGTTATATTTTCCTTGCTTTTGATAAATTTAAACCAACCCAGTTGCGTTTGAAAATCTGATCTTAAAAGTTAAAAAAAAATAATAATAAAAACCAATATAAACAGGTTAAACACAAAGTAATTTTATTTGTGCGCCATCTATTGAGTAAGGACGTAAGCGAAAGTAGATCCGTAAATCGTGTAGATGGCGCTAATAAAAAATATGCAGAATATCCAATTTAATCGACGAAATAATTTATTCTCAACAGCAATATAGGCAAGTACAATGAATCAAGTATACTCTAATAAAAGAATATAAAAAAAGACGACTAATAAATTAAGAAATTAAATTATTCATTTTTTTATATAAATGAGTGTTAATGTGTTTGGATATATAATTTAGAACGTTAAGAAAAAGACAACGTAAATAAGTAAGACATTAAATAAATTTATTTGCGCGCCATCTATTGAGAAGGGACGTAAATGAAATCAGTTCGGTAAACTGTGTAGATGGCGTTACTAAAAAAAGATGGACTTCATAGAAAGAGTAAAGACATGAAATGACAGTATGGAAGGAAGGAAATAAGTACAGTAATGATTACTTGTCGATTGTCATTTGTTTGTGTCGATTTTTGTTTGACCTTGAGCGAATTTTTGTTTTGTGAGCTCATCTGATTTCTTTATGGTTCCTTGCATAGTTTCAATTTTTTTTTTATTTAGTTTTTTACTGTTCAATTTTTTCATCATATCAATAAAATTTTTCTTGTAGCTTGTCATTTGTTTCTATCGACTTTTATTTATATCTGAGACGACTTTTGTCTTTTTTTTTAATTTCTTATCACTGGGACTAAAAATCCTTTCGCTTCGAATGTTTTTTGTTTGTGCACGAGATAACATTTGTTGTTTTTTTTTTCTTTCTTTCTTTCTTTCTCATAAACCAAATTCCTTTCGTCGATTGTCATTTGTTTCTATTGTTTCTGCCTGAAACAATTTTAGTTTTTTTTTATTTTTTTTTCTAATTTCTATATTGCTAGGAATAAAACTAATCTTTGTCCTTACCTTTACTCTTCTGTCGGAAATTTAGTTTTTCTTATGTGGAAGTTCTCATCGGTTGTCATTTGTTTCGAACGATTTTTGTTTAGCGCTCCCTTTTTTATCTTCATTTTTATAGTTTTCACTTGTTTCCTAACTTTTCCTTGGCTAGGCGTATCTTGAGACCCTAATACTATTTGTTAGGGAATTTTATTTTTGAGAACCAAGTTAACACGAATATAATAACTAAACAACATGGAAATAAATACTAACTGATTTTTTTATTTTTTGTTATACATAATAACCTCAAGAAGTGCAATGACTTATTTTTCAGCTAAGCTAAGACATGCCCTCCAAATTTACCGATAAAAGTTTATAAAAAAGTAACTAATTTCTAAATTAGGTGCCCCACCCTGTATATACATACGTGACAAGAAAATTTAAATTACTATTTCCGGTTTCAATCAACGATTCGAGTTCAGTCCCGTAAAAAATCGTTGACTCAAGTTTAGAAACGCCCCTGTATTGTAACAAAAATTACCGAAATTATTTTCAGTTAATAAAAACTAGTTTTGTTGAAAGAACTGCAAGCATCGATATCCCTTAAAGAAATTGACAATCAGTGTAAGTAGCTCAGTGATTTATTTGTTTAACGTCGAACGCGCAACAACCCTTACGTGAGGGGCGGTTAAATGAAATGGAATTCAAGTTCAATAGGGCAAATAACATCAAATACATAATATTCCTGCACCACCTGACGAATTGCATCGATTTAACAACCCCAAGCGTCTCTTTGTATGGTAAAGTAAGGTCCAATGCTTGCGTTTCCTTCTGGTTCATGCAAGGAAGATACAAAGTCCACCTTACCTACTTCATCTTGGACGTCCTGACTTTTGGAAGCCTGGTGTTCTTCAACGTCATATCTTTCGTAAACCTGACGCCGTAAAGGACCTACCAGTATGTTCAAAGCAAACGTTCGAAAGTTACAAGTGATTTCCTCATGGAATTGGTTCTGTTGCACACGTTATTTTAGGCCGTTTCTTTCACATACCCCTAAGTTTCACGTTCTTCAAGTATTTCCTCTTCAGTTTCATCCAAGAGTATTACGTCATGGTTTGCCTGCTCTTAATCTACAATTACTTGGTGGGATTAAACGACGACGCTTTCAAAAAGTCAACCGGGGACTAAAAGTCTTCGTGAGTTGGGGGTGGAGTAGGCAACCATCCTCTTGGCATTGGCGAAATCTTGATTCAGTTGAACCTCCTCGTGCGAGATGTCCTTGCGGAAGCACCTGCGTTTACTATCATTTGGGTCCTTAATTAACCCCTTCCATTTAACTAATTGTCCCGCTCCCTGCTAATGACCGGCATTGATCGCCTCATCACTTTCAAAACAAGTGGGCGTAAAAGCACATCAAAGATGGCTCGTGCGGACTACGACATGAAATACATCATGCGCTGGCACAAGTTGGCGTTCTTTCTTGGCATCATCCCCTTCTGCGACTGGCTCGAACGCGCGCGCTTTCTCACCCTTGCGAAGCTGAGAGTCTTCCTGGTTTTGATCGTGGTGACCGTCGGATGCGTCTGGTCTTTCTATGAGCGATGGAACTGTGGTTACTACCTGAAGAAAAAACGGATGGGTTTTGTCATAGACGCGATCGCAGCTGGAAGCTTGGCGTTTTCATTCGGGATGGCCTTCGTTGAGTTGGGCGCGCGCAAATCACAGAAGCTGAAAGAGTTTTTGGTGAAACTGGAACTGCTCGGGAGACAATTGAAGACGGTGGAAACCCAGGGGGAGAACTTCTGGCGCAAAGTGGTTTTGCTGCACGGGTACTTGATGGTATGCGCGATGATGGCCCTGGGGAACACCACGAAGAGCTTTGGGTTTTGCGTGGCCAAGACCTTCTTCTGCAGGGAAATCCAAATATACTACAACGTTGTAACGACGGTACTAATCTATAATTACAGCACGTGCTTGAGGATGAGGTTTAATGCGACTAATGTGGAGCTGATGAAGGTCGTTGGAAGCTACGTCCGCGGAACCGTGGATGGTTACTGGTTGCAGTTTTATACGCAGAAGTTGATCAAAATTTACTCGGAGCTTTTGGAAATTGTTGAACTCTTCAATGTGATTTTTGGGTGGCAGATGCTGGCGATCGCTCTGAAGATGGCAACGGATACCCTGTACCTCATTGGTACTGGGATGTTCGTTGTGAGGATCGGAAGCTTTAAGAAAGCGTCCATACCACTCGCTTTATTTTCCTTGAAAGCATCCTTAAGTTGGGTAGGTATTATGTACATAAGTAGGTGTTTTTTCTTGTCATATTGCAATTAATTATGGCCGCGAAATTAATGAAGTAAAAAAAATAAATGTGGTAATTAGTGAATGAACTAATAAAGGAATTTTGTTATTTATCGGTGACACCTCCGGAATTAGGGTAATTAATATTTGTTCCATCTAATAAGAATTTCGGAAGGAGGTTCTTTACCTACGCTTTAAGGTAACGTTCCATTTCACTCATTCCTCTCCCTATTTCAACTTCTTGTTAACATAATAATCCCCTTCCTATGTTTGCTCGTCAACTCTGAAGCGCGACGGAATTTTCTAGCGACCTCCAGCGATGTAACTGAACGCACATGGTATATGGTAGTGGATAACGCCCAACGGGAGATGTCGCTTTGAACAGTGGCACTCCTCCGTCGAATTTCGATATTCGTTGGATACTTTCGTGGTCCTGACATTCAGTAATGTCAGAGTGGATGTATAAAGGTCGGCATTATGCATTGGAATTTATTTTTATTTTTGCTTTGTAAACGAAAGGCGGATCTATGCTTCGGGTTTTGTAAACGAAAGGCGGATCCATGCTTCGGGTTTCGTAAACGAAAGGCGGATCCATGCTTCGGGTTTTATTAACATTTAATTATTGTTACGCTTCATTTATTAAACCATTTTATCCTACGTGAATTCCGTGTGTTAATTTTATTTTGACCTCCACAAATAAAGCCAAGTGTGCAAAGCGGACGACTTTTAATTATATGGAGTCAAATTCTTTCCTGTTTGTTTCGGTGTTACATATGACCTCGACCCATCTCCAAGAGTGGCCGGTAATGCTGGAAAGCTTAGTGTCCTTCGTTTCATTTTACTCCATCAACTTTTGTATTTTTTTTTTATTCAATCACTCTTTGTTTTATTTTATTAGATCAACTTTTACCTTTCTTTTTTTTTTTCTCTCTTCTTCACCTTGAAATATAATGTATCGATCGCCTTTTGTTTCATTTTATTGGATTGGCTCTTGTTTTATTTTATTCGATCGCCTTTTGTTTTATTCCACACGATCGTCCTTTACTTTTCGTTTCTTATTGTTCTTTTTTTTATAGAGGACGGAATTGTTGAACTTTTAATAAATTCTTCACCTTGAAATATTATGCATTCGTTCATATTTCGTTTTATTTTATTCGGTCGTCTTTTGTTTTAGTTTATTGGATCGTCTTTTAATTTTCATTGAGAACAGAATTTTTGTATTGTTTTGAAAAGAAATGCGGGGAAAAGGAAAAAAAAAGGTATTTTGTTTTATTTTATTCGGACTTCTTTTGCTATATATCATTCGATCGTCTTTTGTCTTATTTTATCCGATCGTTTTTTGTTTTACTTTATTCGGTCGTCTTTTGTTTTATTTTATTCGATCGCCTTTTGCATTTCTTTTGTTTTAAAGAGAACGGAATTTTTGAATTTATTATAGATTCTTCACCTTGAAATGTTACGTGTTCGATCGTATTTTGTTTTATTTTATTCGATCGTGTTTTAATTTTCGTTTTTCTTTTTTGTTTACAGCGAACGGAATTCAAATGTTTTACAAATTTTTCACCTTGAAATATTATGTACTCGATCGTCTTTTGTTTTATTTTATTTGATCGTCTTTTGTTTTATTTCATTCGACCGTCTCTTGTTTTAGTTTATTCGGTCGTCTTTTGTTTTATTTTATTCGATCGCCTTTTAATTTTCTTTTATTGACTTTTATTTTTTTTTTTTTTTTAGAGAAAACGTAATTTTTGAATTTATTTTAAATTCTTCACCTTAAAATGTGCATTCGATTGTCTTTTGTTATATTTTATTTTATTTATTTTGTTATTATTTTTTTTTATAGTTTTACTCCAATCGGTCATCTTTTGTTTTATTTTATTCGGTCGTCTTTTGCTTTAGTTTATTCGATCGTCTTTTGTTTTTTTTTATTCGGATGTCTTTTGTTTTATTTTATTCGACCATCTCTTGGTTTAGGTTATTCGTCTTTTGTTTTATTCTTCTTCTTCTTCCTTTTAATTATTTTCTTTTCTTTTATTGGTTCGTCTTTTAGTTTTCTTTTTTTTTTAGATAAAACGTAATTTGTGAATTTATTTTAAACGTTGCGTATTCGATCGTCTTTTGTTATATTTTACTCCATTGGCTTTTATTTTTTTCTTGTTTATAAAGAACGGAATTTTTCACTTTAAAATATTATGTATTCGATCGTTTCTTGTTTTATTTTTTTTTTTTTCGGATGTTCTTTGTTTTATTTTATTCGACCGTCTCTAGTTTTAATTTATTCAATCGTCTTTTCTTTTATTTATTCGATCGTCTTTTACTTTTCTTTTCTTTTAAAGAGAACGGAATTTTTAAATTTATTTTAAATTCTTCGCCTTGGAAATGTTCTTTCTTTTTTCTTTCTTTTCTTCTCCTTGAAGTATAATGTTTTCTATCGTCTCTTATCGTATTTTGTTCGATCGTCGTTTGTTTTATTTTATTCGGACATCTTTTGTTTTATTCGATCGTCTTTTATTTTCCTTTATTCGATCGTCTTTAGTTTTATTTTATTCGGACGTCTTTTGTTTAACTTTATTCGATCGTCTCTTATTTTCGTATTTTGTTTTGTTTTATTCAGTCGTCTTTTGTTTAGTTTTGTATTTTATTGGCTGGTCGTTTACTTTTCTTTTTTCTTTTTAGAGAAAACGTAATTTTTGAATTTATTTTATTCGATAGTGTTTTGCATTATTTTATTGGATCGTCTTTTACTTTTTTCTCTCCTTTTTTTTATAGAGAACGAAAATTTTGAATTTATTTTAAATTCTTTGCCTTGAAATGTTTTGTATTCGATCGCCTTTTGTTTTGTTTTCTTCTTTCTTATAGAGAATGGAATTTTTTTATCTGTTTATTGTAACTTCCTCAGCTTGAAACGTCATGTCCTTGAAACGTCCTAGTTTGCCTCGTCGATCGTCTTTTGTCTTGCTTCGTTTATTGTACCTATAACGAATGGATTTTTTTCTTTTATTTTAAATCCTTCATCATGAAGCGTTTTAGTTTCGAAACAAGTTTCTCTTAAATTTTGATTTTGTTACTCCTTGACTACTTCGTTTCAGTTGATCGTTTTTTGTTTCTGTTATTATTCTTTGTTTTATATTGAATGGAATTTTGCTTCTGTTGTCTTCAGCTCGAAATGCCTGCAGTTGTTTTTCTTTTTAGGTTTTTCTCGTTTCAAACGTTGATACATTTTCATTCGGATCTATTTGACCTTTTGACTTTTAATTTTTTCTCAATCTTAATTTCTTGTTTGGGTTGGGTTGGGTTAGGTTGAATTTGATTGAATCTACTTTGAAATTTCATTTGACCTTGACCTTTTAAATGTATTTTTATTTATAACTTCAATTTTTTCTCGGTCTTAAGTTCTTGTTCGGGTTGAGCTTCAGATTTTAACCAACTTCTTAATTTTGTTTCTTAAATTTTTAGTTTATCCTGTTTTCATTTTTTAACTTTTGTTTAAATTTCTTGCTTGATCGGACAATCAGGTTGGCTTGGCCTTCAAATTTTCATTTCACCTTGACTTTCAACTTTTTAAATTTCTTTCTAAATTCAATTTTACATTTTTTGCTCGGGTGGATGCTGTTAGGTTGGAGAACCTTGAACTTTCAATTGACCTTGACCTTTAAGCTTCCTGATACCTTCTTCCTTGAAATTCTAGATTTTTTCTCTGTCTTTTGCATTGGGTTGGTTTGACTTTGACCTTTAACCTTTACAGATGAAGCGTCATCTTTTGAAATTTCTATTTCTTTTTAAACCTTCCCCAATTTTTTGCCTTGGGTTTTGGCGACCTTGACCTTTGTGATCTTAAACCTTGTTCTTTGAAGCTTTAATGTTTTAAAGGTTTGCTCCTCTTTTTTGTTTAGACTTGCTTTGACCTTGACCTACTAATTTGTTTTGTTTCGTTTTTGCAGCGAATGAAATTCGATTTTTTTTATTCTCCAGTGTTTCTTTTTTATCTATTTAAAGAAGAAGTTGGCAACAGTTTAAACAATTGCTTCTAACGACTTTTCTCATGGCAATTAGGATGCACTTTGCAATTGCCACAGCCAACAGTTTTAGTCGACCGTCTTAAAATGGATAGAGTTCCGATTGTATAAATAAGAAATGGACGCAACAGAATTTCTATCAGACAAAATTTCTATAAAAAAATGAAGGAAAATAACTCTGAATTCAACGAAATTTTACCCAGCTTAAATATGTCTGATATCGATGATACTCGGCACTATTATGAAAATATCATATGGATATTTGACAAAAAGGGCCCGAAGAAATTACTTTTCAAATTCGAAAAGAAAAGTTCCAAGAGAGAAAATAACAAGGAAAACTAATGAAGAGTTTCTCTGAGAGCGATACGAGGGCGTTAAAGTCTATTTAGGAAAGTTTTTTTTCAAACAGACCGTTCTATTGGTTAAGACTTTTTTGGACATACTGGACTTGGTAAAGATTTTGAATTATTTTTATGGTTTGTCCTGACCACTTTGACTCCGTTGAAGATGGTTCTGCCTCCGTCGATTGGGCATGTTTCCGTCCCAATGCTGGCCAAAATTATTTTCCCATTTGAAAGCATCCTTAATTAACCCCTTTCATTTAACTAATTGCCCCGCTCGCTGCTAATGACCATCACTGCTGCGAGCCTTGTTTACTTTCAACACAAGTAGGCTTGTAAAGCACATCCAAAATGGCTCGTGCAGATTACGACATGGAACACATCATGCTCTGGCACAAATTGGCGTTCTTCCTTGGCATCATCCCCTTCTGCAATTGGCTCGAACGCGCGCGCTTTTTCGCCCTTGCAAAACTCAGAGTCTTCCTGGTTTTGATCGTGGTGATCGTCGGATGCGTCTGGTCTTTCTACGAAAGGTGGAGGTGTGGTTTCTACTTGAGGAAAAAACCGGCGGGTTTTGCTATAGACGCTATCGCAGCTGGAAGCTTGGCGCTTTCATTCGGGGTGGCCTTCGTTGAATTGGGGGCATACAAATCACAGAAGCTCAGAGTATTTTTGGCGAAACTGGAATTGCTCGGGAGGCAATTGAAGAGGGTGGAAATCCAAGAGGAGAATTTCCGGCGCAAAGTGGTTTTGCTGCACGTGTACTTGGTGGTGTGCGCGGTGCTAGCCCTAGCGAACATCACGAAGGACTTTGGTTTTTGCGTGGGCAAGACTTTTTTCTGCAGGGAAATCCAAATATACTACAACGTTGTAACGACGATACTCATCTACAATTACATCACCTGCTTGAGGATGAGGTTTAATGCGACTAACGTGGAGCTGATGAAGATCGTTGAAAGTTACGTGTGCGTGATGCTGGACGGTTACTGGCTGCAGTTTCACACGCGGAAGTTGCTCAGAATTTACTCTGAGCTTTTGGAAATTGTTGAACTCTTCAACGTGATTTTTGGGTGGCAGATGCTGGCGATTGCTCTGAAGATGGCCACGGACACTCTGCACCTAATTGCTACTGGGGTGTTCCTTGTGAAGATCGGAGGCTTGCAGAAAGCGTCCATACCAATCGCGTTATTTTCCTTGAAAGCATCCTTAAGTTGGGTAGGTAGCTACAGTGTAGGTAGATGTTTTTTTTTAGAATTTAACGACAATGAGTCTGGGTTTTGACCAAGAAAGAAAAACGAAACTAAACGTCGTTAAGACGAATTCCACAGGCGAATTCAAAAAGGGTGAGAGAAAAAACAAGGACAACCAAGGATTAAATTGGGAGTTATTGGAGAACGTTGAGGTATATCTGGGAGGGTGCAATGAAGTTTATTTGGGAGAAACCGTGCTGTTCCACCAGAAGAGAAGAGAAATTACAGATTGGAAGGAAAGCAACAGGAATAATGAAAAAAACTGGGGTCTAAGAGCCTAAAGGGCCTAATTACTTGGATTTGGAAAGGTTTTGAATCACGTTTTTGGATAGCTTTTTAACATGAAGTCTCCTCTTGGGCGTGTTGAGTCCGTTAAACGTAGTTTTGCTTCTGTTAACTGGGGATGTTTTTGTTTCAATGTTAGTCAAAACTATTTTCCTGGGACACCCATTTTCCTTGAAAGCATTAATTTAGGCAAAGAAGAATTGAGTTCGACTGAGGAGTTATTGAAGAGCGTTAAGGTGTATCTGGGAGAGTCGATTTGGGGGAAAGCATTTTTTTTTCGAAAGGACAATGTTTTGGTTAAGACTCATTTCGGGTTGCTGTATTGTGTAAAGATTTTGAATCAATGGCCGACGCGAACTGTCCTTAAGACTTTTACTCTATTCAACAGAGTTCTGCTTTTATCCACTGAGGACTAAATTATTTTCCTGGCATTTCCAAGGTGTAGTTTGAGTTTAGAAGACATAAGAGTTAAAAAAGCGAGGAAAACCTGAGAAGAGTTGAACATAATAAGCAAATAGACGAAGAGACAAGAATCGGATTGGATTGGGAATTGTTGGAGATGTATCTGGGAGAATCTATTTGGGGGTAAAGTAGTTCTATTCTAGGTTCATGCAGATTTCTTGATTATTTCTTCTTTCTTAGTCGCCTCCTGTTGTCTTTCCTCCTTAAACTTAAAGAAGTACCTCCTCTCCTAGATTTCGATGTGATTTTTGTAATTCCCTGCGCATAATCTAGATTTTACTGAGCTTTATAAAGCGCCAGCCTTTCTTTAGACTCTCTGAATGGACATCTTTTTGCAAAGATCATATTTCTCTCTCCTATCAGCATCCCTGATGGCATTACCACTTTCTCCACATCTCTTCATTGAGATCCCATCTTCTACGAAAATCTTTGGGATGTAATTCTTATGAGATTTTTTTTTTCTTGGGACTAGTCGAGTGACGGACCTTCTCGACACAGTTCTTCACTTCAGGTTAGCTACAACCAAGAAGTGGTATGGTCCTCAGCCCGTTACCAAGTTTGATGATTATACTTGACCAGAATAATTTGATTTATCTATAACGGCCAGGTTTCTTTGTGAACCTCATTTCTCTTAAAATGTGAAGATACTAAAAATTTAATCAGCGTTAGTCACAGCCAAGAAGTGAAAGGCTCCTCAGCACCATTACCAAGTTTGGTGACTACCTTTGATCAAAAGATTATCAATTTGAAGTATCTGTAACAGCCATTATGAACCTCATTTATCTTCTAAGGGTTACTCATGATTTCCATCCCCTTTTCTCTTGCCAGAGGTCAAGGTTAGCTAAACCCAATAAGTGGTATGGTCCTCACTATGTTTTTCCTTCGTTACCAAGTCTGATGACTGTACTTGATTAGAAAATGATCAGTTTGATTTATTTGTAAGAAGCTCATAATTCGCGTCCCTTTTTCTCTTGCCAATGGACCAATTTAAAATGAATAAGAGATTAAAGGTCGAGGCAACATTTTTAGGGGAGAAATCAATGATTCCTTCGACTACAACAAAAAAACGACTTCACACTGACACAAAACTTTGCAGAATAGATAAAAGTGGAGGTGAGATTTTTAATTTAGAAAGAATCGATTAGTGGGACACGCTTTTATATTAATTGGGGGTATTCTCACCGATAGCATCGTGTTAATGAGTTTTCCATCGAGCTTTAAGCTCAAACGCTTACTTTAAATGAAAAGCTTGCGCTTTGAAGACATGGATTACATCATGCCCCTACATAGCATCGCCCTTTTCTTCGGGATACTTCCGCTCTGCAACTGGAGGATAGAGGAATGGAATCCAGCAGCAAAAGCCAAATCCTACCTCATATTCCTGGGCATGATCGTGGCCCATTGTTGGTCGGTTTATGGTCGAAACTCGTACGGCTTCTACGACGATAAGAAACCCGCCGTGGTTATCATGGAGGTACTCTCGAACGCTTGCCTGATGGCCTCCTACGTCTTGGCTTTCGCCGAATTAGGGATAACCAAAACGGAACACTTAAGAACATTTTTGGCTACCCTAGATTCGATCACCACAAAATTGAAAGGGCAACTCGCAGAGGAAACTGCGTTCAGGTTCTACTCCAAGATCATCCTCGTGCATATCTACGTGGTGGTATCTTCAGCGTTGACTTTCGTTCAACTAACTGGAAAGTACAGTAAATACGTGAGCTGGGCGTACGTCTGCAGGGAGGTACAGTCGTATTTCATTTGTTTAGTGGTGCTACTGGCGTATAATTACACTCTGTGCATGTGGGTTCGATTCGGGAAGGTCAACGCCGAATTTGGTGACGCCTTTCTAAAAGGAAACCTTGAGGTGCATGGGTTTACCCAAATTTACTTGGTTTTGCTCGACACGCTTGATTTATTCAATATGATTTTCGGTTGGCAAATCCTATTTTTATCCATGAGGTTGGTCGTGGATACCCTGTATTTGATAAGCACCGCCGTCTTTTTACTTTCCACCCAAACCCTACTGAAGACGACCACGACTCTTGTGATATTCACTTCGAAGGTAGTTTTAAGCTGGGTACGTTCAGGCCCAGCTCAGGTGGCGGGGATGGGAAGGAGGAAGAGTGGTTAAATTTAATTTAATAATTTTTTTTCTTACAGATTTTGGTGATTCTTCTGGCGACGTCCTGCAGCAAGGCTACGAAGGAGGTGAGGAAGACGATTGAAATCAGTTACAAGTTGATGCACGATCTCCGCTCGTTCAAAACCACGCCCCAATCCAAGAGGGTGCACCAAGAACTGTTTCTTTTGGCGCAAAAGATTTCGGTGAGCTCGCCGCATGTCTCAGCCGCTGGGTTTTTCCCCGTCGACTACACGATGCTCTTCACGCTCATCGGTTGCGTCGCTTCTTATTTGATTGTACTCATACAGTTTAACAAATGAGACCCATGTTTGGTTGTCTCACCTTCATCAGACTTTCATTTGTTGGCTTCAATTAGGTCCTCCACTCAGCACCATCTCGTTGTCTGGTTATGTAATGGCTGCAGTTGGTATTTCAATTTAAAGCGCTGAGTGGGGGGCGTATATTGAAATTACTGTGCTGACTCATTAGTGGATGTTAATGCAAAGTGCCGCGGGAAATAAAAGCGCAGTTGTCTTGTCGGTCAAGAGAGGGCGTTTTAATCTTTTAATCGCACATGCTAAGGTCCTCCTTTATCAATTTGCTTGTACTCTAACGATAAAATAAATAAAACGAGTCTCGTTTCTCGACGTCAAAACTGAAGATAAGAGAGAACTTCCGCCGATGAATAATAGATGGCGCTCCTCTCTGTGCGTTTCTTCTTTCAATCTTTGAGAAATTAAGAGAGAATTGTCTCGTCCTTGGATAGCAGCCGTTTAGAACTGATATCATTAGAAAAAGAAGGGAACGATTATTTTGGAATATAGAGTGTGGATTACCAGGATGCGGATGTGATTATGGATTGGTTACAAAAAACTTTTGGTAATTACGATGAATTATTTTCAGTTTTTGAGTCATTTAATACTAAGAAGTGGATTTATATTTGTATATTAACAAAGATTTGTTTTTGGTTCCATGCATATATACAGGCTGGATCAATTTCGATGTCTCTCATGGGCATCAAAAAAACTAGTAGCCAAGTCTCGTTCTCTTAGTTTAGAACTAGAGTCGTTCCGACTCGTGTACAATATAAGCGACATTGTTTTTTAAATATTTTAAAATGGTATGTGTGTCCTTTTAATTAAATTCGTACTGAAGAAGCGCCGAATTATGACGTGAAACGTTTACTGTTGAATCAATTTAATTAAAGGCTGTTGGTTGACGTAAAACAATTTTTTTTTCTCTCATTATCTCCTAGCCAACAACTTTTATTCAAATTATACGACAAAAATTCCCCAGAATTCCCTAGAAGTAGAGTTTTTGCAACACAATGTTTAAAAATAATTTAAATGTGTTTCCGACCTTAAATTTCTTTGGGTTGGGTTGGGTTTTTGTTATTATTGGGTGCCTTCTATTCTTAGTAGGCCGTGCCACCTAGTAGGACTACAGCGACCTATTCAACCTTTGACAATTAAACAAGACAAACTCTTCGTGTTTTCTGAAATTCAACGACGAAAAAGTTTTCTTTAGCGAATTTCACGATCGTTTGAATTTGGGTATGATACGATGATACGACTGCCTCGTGTATTTTTTCATTCGCGATTGTCATTTGTTTTTTCTAGTTCTAAATCGCATTCTGCTGTTCTCAAGATACCAACAGAAAAATCACATTCTATATTTTTTTGCATTTTGTGTAATTCATTTAATTTTCATTTAATTCCCGTTTACTTGTTGCTTTATTTCTTGTTCTGCAATTGATATTACCTTTTGTTTTCCTTCGTTGGCGATTGTCATTTGTTTTTGTATTTGGGTATGATGCGACTATTTTTCTTGTTTTGTAATTGATGACACCTTTTGTTTTTTTTTTTTTCGTTGGCGATTGTCATTTGTTTTTCTTTTTCGGTCCTAAATTGCGTTCCGTTGTTGTTAAGGCAGCCGATAAAAAATGACATCCTACAGATATTTTCTCCGTTTTGTTTTTCTATTTTCATTTTCTTGGCGTTTATTTTCTTTTTTTTGTCTCGTAATTGATATCACCTTTTGTTTTTCTTCATTGGCGATTGTCATTTGTTTTTGTATTTGGGTATGATGCGACTGTTTTTCTTGTTTTGTAATTGATGACACCTTTTGTTTTTTTTTTTTCGTTGGCGATTGTCATTTGTTTTTCTTTTTCGGTCCTAAATTGCGTTCCGTTGTTGTTAAGGCAGCCGATAAAAAATGACATCCTACAGATATTTTCTCCGTTTTGTTTTTCTATTTTCATTTTCTTGGCGTTTATTTTCTTTTTTTTGTCTCGTAATTGATATCACCTTTTGTTTTTCTTCATTGGCGAATGTCATTTGTTTTTGTATTTGGGTATGATGTGGCTGCGTCGTGTATTTTTTCATTCACGATTGTCATTTGTTTTTTCTGGTTCTAAATCGCGTTCTGCTGTTCTCAAGGCAGCCGACAGAGAAATCACATTCTATATTTTTTTGCATTTTGTGTAGTTTTCTAAAATTATTTCTTTTCCTTTCGTAAACGTTGACGATCGTCATTTGTTTCTTTCGTAATCTTTCTCTTTTTTTTTAACGCAAAAATTACGATCGACGTTCGCTTTTCTGTCACTTTCCTTTCGCAAAAATTACGATAGTAATTTGTTTTTGTTTCTCGTGTTCCCTTTTTTTTTACTTTTAAAGTTATCGTTTCTTTTTCCTCTTCGTTTTCGATTACGTTTTCCGAAAGTAAAAAGGCGCCTGCTTTTATTCGTTTTTGTTTGCGCTTTCCGAAATTGAATGCTGAGAAATGTTCACTTTCCCGAATATCGCGATCGTCATTTGTTTTTCTGAAGTTATTTCTTTTTGCTATGTAAACGTTTACGATCGTCATTTGTTTCTCTTTCTCTTTTTTTTTCTTTTTTTTTTTTTGAAGTTAGCGCTTCTTTTTATCTTGGATTTCCATTACATTTTCCAAGAGTCAAAGAGGAATCTCCTTTTTTGTTTTTATTCCTGTTTTCTGAAATTCAACGACGAAAGCGGTTCCTTTCGCGGATATTACGATTGTCATTTGTTTTTCCATAAGCGTTTACGATAGTCATTTGTTTTTCTTTCTCTTTTTTCTCTTTTCTTTTCGATGAAGTTACCGCCTTCTTTTTCTCGAAAAAGTTGCTTTCTTGTTTTTATTCGTATTTTCTGAAATTCAACGACGAAAAAATTTACTCTCGCGAATACTATGATCGTCGTTTGTTTTTCCGAAATTATCTTCTCGCTTCTTTTGTAATCTTTTTTTTTATCGTAAAAAAAAGAGAAAGAAAAACGAATGACGATCGTAAACGTTTGCGAAAGAAAAACGAATAATTTCAGAGAAACAAATGACGATCGCAATATTGTAAAAGTGAACATTTACTTTCTCTTTTTTTCTTTCTTTTCGATGAAGTTACCGTCATCTTTTTCTCAAGAAGGTTCTTCTTTTTTGTCTTCATTTGTTTTCTGAAATTTGACGACGAAAAAGTTTTCTTTCGCGAATATTATCAATCAATCAATCAATCAATTTTATTGTAATAAAGATTACAATGATTGTCAATAAATAAATATCGTGTTAATACAACGAATACAGTTCGTACACAATGTGTGTGTCAAATTTGTATAATTTAATATAATATATAAAACATAGAATAACATACAATGTAAAAAAACGAAGGGCAGTGACACAGGTGACAAACAACAATAATTAGATCAAGTGACGTCCGTAGAGTATGTTAAGTTTAAGTAGATTCTATTACGATCGTCGTTTGGTTTTCTGAAATGATTTCTTTTCCTTTCGTGAACGTTTACGATCGTCATTTGTTTTTCTTTCGTAATCTTCCTCTTTTTTATCGTAACAATTACGATCGTCGTTTGCTTTTTTGTCTTTCTCGTTTCGCAAAAATGACGATCGTCATTTGTTTTTCTTTCCCTTTTTTTTTCTTTTCCTTTTGATGAAGGTATCGTTTTTCAATTGTTTTCTGAAATTCACCGACGAAAAAAGAAGTTTATTTTCGGGAATATTGGGATCGTCGTTTGTTTTTCTGAAATAATTTTTTTGTTTTTTTCGTAATCTTTCGTTTTTTTTTTATCGTAAAAATTACGATCGACGTTTGCTTTTCTGTCTTTCTCGTTTCGTAAAAATTACGATCGTCATTTGTTTTTCTCTCTCGTGTTTTTTTCCTTACTTTTAAAGTTATCATTTCTTTTTCCACTTCGTTTTCGATTACGTTTTTCGAAAGTCGAAAGTCTGTTTTGTTTTTATTTGCGTTTTTGAAACTGAATGTTGAAAAATTTTCGCTTTCGCGAATATCACGTTCGTCATTTGTTTTTCTGCAGTTATTTCTTTTTTCTTCGTAAACGTTTACGATCGTTATTTGCTCTTCCTATCTTCTTCCTTTCGTAAAAATTAACGATCGTCATTTTTTTCCTCTTTTTTTCTTTTCCTTCTGAAGTTATCGTTTTTTTCTTTTTTTTTTTGTTTATTTTTTTTGTCTTCGTTTTCCGTTATGTTTTCCAAGAATCAAAAAATTTCTTCCCTCTTGTTCTTATTCATGTTTTCTGAAATTCAAGGACGAGAAAGTTTTCACTCGCAAATATTACGATCGTCGTTTGTTATTTTTTTTCTTTTCCTTTTGATATTACCGTTTTTTTTTCTCTTCGTTTTGGATTACGTTTTCCAAGAGTTAAAAGGTTCCGATCCTTTCTTGTTTCTATTCGTGTTTTCTGAAAGTCGGCGACGAAAAAGCTTTCTTTCGGGAATGTTACGATCGTCATTTGTTTTTCTGAAATTATTTCTCTGTTTCTTTCGCAATCTTTCATTTTCTAACGTAAAAATTGCGAAAAAAAATTAGAAAGTTGTTCGAGTAACTTCCAACAAAATTACGTAGCGTGTAATTTTGAACTTCTGTATTGTCTTAAGTAGATAATTTAATAATCGATTTCAAAACTTTCCTTTTCCAACAACGACAACAAAAGAGCACTTTATAACTTTCGCGTGCCCTCTGATTCTTTTATAATTCCTATTCACCTGGCGAGGAGCTATCCAGTTGGAAAATAAAATGAAACCTCCTCCCAGTGACTTGTGCTTTCTTCAGCCGGTGCTTCGAATCGCTTACTATTCTGGTTTATGCCCGGTTTATAATATTCGGGAGAACGATTACAGAATCCGCCCTTGGTACAAGTACTATGGAATCTTCATGGCGTGTTACTTTACTTTAATGAACGGAACTAATCTGCCAAGGATCATTTTTACCGTTGAGCGCTTCCCCATGTCTCTGGTGGTCATCGAGAACGTATCAATACTATCTCTTTCTGCTGCTTTGGCCACTTATACCTACAAGGTATCGGTTATGCACGGTGATGGTTTTCGAAAACGACTGCTGGAGCTAATTCACGCCAACAAGTTTCCTGTTGACGTTTCGGGGAAGCGGGTTTACGCTGAGCTTATCATAGGGATAACTATTATACTTTCCTGTACGATCGGTGACCTGTCACAGTATGTATATGAGGTTAATATTGTAGTATCGTTCATGGAGTCCGTGTTTTGGTACACCGAAGAATACTTCCTGTACGTCATGATTTTGATCATGAGAAACTACATTCTGGTTTTGAAATTGAAATTCCAAAGCATGAATGATTTCCTTGAGGACCTCATGGCGAAGTTAGTCGCCGGGAAACCAAACGAGAAAATGATTTGGGATTTTGGGGAACTACCGAGGACGTACACGGCGCTGTACGAACAAATTCTCTTCTGCAATAGCATATTTGGATTCCCCATGCTTTGCCTCACGGTATATTGTTTGGGAGAGGTCCTTTTCGGTTTCACTACCATATTCGTAAATTACGTCATGGCGAACGAAAACACCGGATACACGTCTCCACTGTTCTACAACATTTACATCTACTTTTGGATGATGCACGGTTTGGTGAGTACCTAAAAAGAGTCTCTGTGAGTCAGATGTTAGTAATGGCCCTTTCTTTATAGATTTACTTGTTTCTTGTCCTTTCTGCTTGTCAGGCGACTATCAAAGAGATGGATAGGACTTGCGTCCTGTGCTACAGACTTCTGCACGAGCTGAAGAATGGAGATAGGGTTTTGAGTTGCAATGACTCATTACGCGATGGTTTGACTTTGTTGGCCATTCAATCGGGGGCTTGCAAGCTTAACTTTTCGGCTGCTGGGTTTTTTCGTTATGATAATAGCTCGCTTTTTACGCTTTTTAACATTGTGTTGTCCAATCTTTTAACTGTTATTCAATTAAGTTAGTACTTGTACATTAGTATCCCGAACTTTTTAAATAAGCAAATAGGTATAAAAGAGTCAATAAAGTAGCAAACATAAAAAATTGTTCGGTTAAGCATGTAGTTTGGGAACCGCTTGCATAATGTTCATTAAAAACATTACTGCTTGTATACTGGTGTCCAAAATTGTTAGCTTAGTAATGCTGCAGGTAAAAAATTAAAATGTCAAAAATTGTTTTGTTAAGCGTGTAACTTGGGACCTATTTGCCTAATGTTTATTTAAAAAAAAAATTGCTTACACAGGCTGTCCCGTTTAGATGCTATTGCACAAGTATCTCCGTTAATAATGGTAATAAAAAAAATTGAGCACACAACACTGAGTCAATTTCTTAGGCTAATTTAAATGATTAAATCAAAAATTTGCTAAAAAAATGAAAAATTAATGAGAAATTAAATATGTGAGATGGCAGATTTAATTTAGGGTCCTCAAAACAGTTTGAGAACTGGTACCGAGGTCCACAGTCATCGAAGATAATACGAAACATTTATAATGCACATGTGAGGGTAAAGCTGAATTTATTGAGAATAAGAAAATCTAGTAGGCCGTGCACACAGCGTTATTTCACTCCTGACGAAGCTATCAAACAATAGTGAAACGTAGAGCGATTAATGCCAATTTTAAGTGTCCATTGAAAATAATTTATTATACAATTTCACTGGACCAGAATCGCGACATGGTTTTAGGGCAACTACTTTTGAAATGATTTTATTTTCTAAATGCGATATGTGCCTTTCCCACGTCATTTTATAGTCTAACCATAATCCTAAAATACGTAGTGGAAATAACACACAGGTACGTGAAAAATTAAATAAAGACGTAAAATCCATCCCACGTAAGGTTATGAAAACAAAGAAAACATCTGTCACTGTCACTGGGAATGGCAGAAACGAGCAAATTATCGGAGCCCCAAAATACGTAAACCTGCATGCCTACAGATTAGACCCTCAAACCATTACTATACAGGTGATGAACTTCCTGAAACCGCTCTTCACGGAGCTTAGCTGTGAAGCTTTAGCTGAGGAATACTCTTCATTTAAAATTAGAATCTATGACGAAAAGCTATCCAAAATTATAAACCCCACGCTGTGGCCAATGGGAGTCAAAATAAACCGGTTTTTTCAATTGCGCAAGAGGATACCGTCAGCAACGTGAAAAACCTTGAAGTAAAGGAAGTCACTAGTATAAACATTTTCCACATAAATATTAGCTCAGTAAGAAATAAAATCAACGAGTTTGAAATTTATGTAAACAATAATTTACAGCATGATATAATCTGTATCAGCGAACCATGGTTGCGCCCAGAGGAATTTGTATACTTGAAAATACAAAATTTTAATACACCATCAGCCTTTGTGAGAGACGTTGGCTATGATCCTTGTAAGCAAAAAGTATGATTTTGTAATGTGTAAAAACATTTGTAATCTCTCTGTAGAAAATATCTGCGAAATATCAGCAGTATTCATCAAGGTAGTAAACTTAACAATAGTAAATATTTATAGGCCACCAAACGCTGATAACTTCAAAGAATTTATAAGTATCGTAGATAACATACTTGCCTGTACAATCTCCAAGAAAAATGTCATTTTCACTGGTGACTTCAAGAGAAAATTTAATAGTAATGACTCAGAAACACTTATTTTCCTCGATTTGGTAGTCCTATGGTTACGCACCAACTGTAGCAGATAAAACTAGAAACAACCACTGCCTTGACAATATTATTATAAGTAACCATATTTATAGTACAGTTTGCATCTCAGGTTGTAAATTGCAATTTATTAGACCATTTAGGTCAATCGATTAGCTTATCATTATCCAAACAGCATTACCAAAAAATCTATTACAAACCAACTACTCAAATGGGTTTTTCATTTGTTTGAAAATGTCTACTGGACCCTTATCCAAGAAGATACCATAGATAATGCAGCTGAATATTTTACCTATCTATTAGAGTCCGCTATGTGTAAGGTGTTCCCTGAGAAAAAAATTAAAAGTGAAGATACTACTAATATAACTTGGTTCAATGAAAAATTAAGACATATGAGAGAATATATCTCATTTCTTAAAGATTTTAACGAACGATATCCACAGTTAATACTCTCTGAAACAATTAAAAATCTAAGTACTGCCTATCGCAAAGAAATTATTAAGTCTAAACGTAGAGCACATGATACTTACATCCAAAACAGCTCAAACAAATCTAAAACCATTTGGCGTCTGACCAACAATTATAAATCAAAATCGCTCTCAAAATCAGAATCAGTACCCTCAGCATCTCATTTTAATGAGTTTTTCTCGGGGATCGCCGACGAAATCACGAATAAGCTACAACATAGGTACCGAAACAAACCCTCTTCAACTCACCATAGAAGTAATTTCCTCTGAACAGACACTATGTCCAACAGAAGTAACTTATAACGAGGTTCGTGATGCGATTAATAAACTGAAAACAAACTGTAGCCCTGACTGTTTTAGCTTAAATTCCAAAATCATTAAATACATCAAAAATTTAATGATAATGCCTTTAACTAAGTTGCTAAACGGAGCTATTAAAGAAAACACTTTCCCAAAAGTATTTAAAATCTCTCGTATAGTTCCGATACATAAAAACGGTGCTGTTTCTGACAGTGCGAACTTTAGAGCCATTTGTATTACCCCGTTCTAGGGAAAATTTTTGAAATTATTTTAAATACCAAAATACTCCTGCATTTTAAAACAAATAATCTACTGTGCAATTCGCAATTTGGTTTTAGATCCGGTAGATCCACAGAAAACGCTTTAATCACTTCATGTCATATCTGAATGATAAGGACTGTATAACTGTAACCTCAGCCGTGCGTTCGAGTGCGTCGACTACAAAACCCTCCTTGGTAAACTAAAAATATATAATTTTTCAAATAGCCTTTTGTTGTTACTTAAATCGTATTTCTCAGTACGTCGACATTAACAATACAAAATCGGAACTTACTGAAATAAGAAACGGAGTTTTCCAAGGTTCTATCCTAGGATCACTTTTCTTTTTAATCTATCAATGAACTAGAGTATCACGTCCACGACGCCAATTGAATCTTATACGCTGATGACACCACCATTTCCAGCGACAATCTCCACAATGTCTTACTTTCTGCAGAGAACGTTAAATCCTCCTGTCCAAATTGGTTCCTTGCTAACAAGCTGAGCTTAAACGAAACAAAAACGCAACACATTATATTCTCAACTAGACCAATCAATGATTTCAGAAATCCAACTTCAGCCAAACTGCTTGGGATGTATTTTGAACCCAGTCTCTTGTTCCAAGAACACTGTGATTATCTAGCTAACAAACTAACAATCATTAATTTATCTCTTTAGGAATCTGTATCATAAACTGACTCGTAAAAATCTGGTCGGTATATATCATGGCTTGATTGAAGCTGTTTTATCATATGGTCTCTTTACGTGGGGTCATTCCCCATCTATTAAAAGAATTTTCAATCTTCAAAGAAAGGTCATCCGAATATTAGCTGACAAACCTTATAGAGAGGAAACAAAACCTCTTTTTCCTTAAGGATCCAAACTGTTCCGTCCTTATATATTTTCAAGTGCTTAGAGTACATAAAAGAACACGAAAACAATTGTACTAACGTCCAACAAATACATGATCATGATACTAGATCAACTAACGGTTTTTACACCCCATACCATCGGATACACCGCACCAAAAATGGCCCAAATTTTTACGCTATAAAGTATGCATTACCGGATGAAATTAAAAAACTACCAAAACTTCAATTTAAAACTGATCTGGCCCCGTTTGAATCTAATGAATTCTTAAACAATGACTTCTCAAACTTAATAAACGTCAAATAATTTTACAAACTTACTGAGGAAAGTGGTTAGCATCTCGTTTTAGGTAAAACATCCGACCTGTTCATTTGTGTTTTTGAATATGTAACCTATGTAACGATTAAATGGGTTAACATCAATAATAATAATGTGACTTATGAAACCAATTTCATTGGATAACATGTGTAATAATATATGTGAATATGTGACTTATGCAACCATTCAATTTTTGGAAAACATGAATAAATTATTATTATTATTTCACAAAAAAACTTTTTTCTTCAAGCTATTTACACGCCTCCTAGACGGAAGGACTTAATTAGATCAGCCCCCCCCCCCAAGTGGGATGGACTTAATTAGACCACGCTCCATAGTGAGAAGGGCTTACATAGGCCGCGCCCGCAAGTGGGTGGGGCTTAATTAGATCACACCCACTAGTGAAGGGCTTGATTATGAAATTCCCTTTGGAGGGAAGTGCATAATTACGCCACGCTTAATTAGGCCGCACCCCCTAGCAGGAGGAGCTTATAAGGACACGCCCCGTTCAGGACAGTGTTTCTCTAAGCCCCTCCCCTTTACAGGCCCTATGCTAAGATACTTACCTACGTGGGCGACACGTGTCGATACATCGAGGGCGTGCAATCTCGACGCCGTAAGGCCATGTTGTGGCAACGTGACCCCACCAATCAAATTAGAAATAACTTTCTTTTATGAAAAACACAAAAGTAGAATGAGTTGCCTATTTTCAATTTTTAAGGCGTCATGGTCACCACCAGTATACAATTGAATTTTCTTAAGTTTCTTACGTTAGTGCATTTTGTTTTATTTTGATTGTTTATTTTTGTTTTTCGTTTTTTTTTTTCAACTTTTTCAAAGAATTTCTAAACGATTTTTATATTAATTCCGACGATTCTTTAAAAATTCAGGAACTAATAATTCGACAAACAGACACAAAAGAGAACTGGAATTAACAACGCGAAAATACTAAGTGCGTATAAGGTAAATAAATAAAAAAAAAAACAAAAACAAAAAACAAAAGAAGATATATGATTTTGCGGTGGAGTGTGCGAAAATCGTAAAGCGAATGTAAAACAAAAGAAGAAACTAAACGTATTGTAAAAATTAGAGTGACGAAAGAAAACAAAATGAATTTAAATTAAAAACATGGACAAAAATGGACAAAAAACAAATGAAAATCCGCTGGAAAATTTTTAAAAACGAAAGTAAATTGGAAAGACCAAAAAAATTTACAAAAATGAATTGATCAAAGAAAATTAAAAAAAACAATACGAAATACAAAAAAAAAAAGATGAACAAAAAATTTAGAAACTAAGGAACCAATGAAACAAAAAAACAAAACAACAAACAAAAACTACGCAAAATACTTCAACAAACAGAATGCATTCTTCATTAATATCGTGGCTCATTTTTTGAATGAAATTTAAATTTTAATTTTTTTATTTTTGTATGAAAACATAACTTGTCATCTTATGTGAAAACTAACCGCGAAACCATGGTTACGACTACAGAACACTCATAATGACACGCCGCCATTTTCGCTCCAAAGAGAAAACAACGCCATTTTCTTTTAAGAAAAAAATTCGCAATAGCAATAGAGTTCACAAGCTAAAAATGGCAAAGAAAAATGCAGCAACCAACTTCGTAAATATAAAAACGACATTACGAAGCAATAAAATAAGTGAAAAAAGTCAGCGAGGCAACAAAGAATCCCTTTATGTAAATAGTGCAGCTGTGTAACCTTGCTCTTATTTACTAATATCATTTTGTGTTAATAACTTGCAGCTGCGTAACCTTGATCTTATTTGCTAAAATCATACTTCATGTTTATTTATATGACAGTAATTGCCGTCCCCTCTCTTCCTTTACATGGAAAATAAACTCTTATGGTTTTATGGTTTGAATTATTTTATTTACTTACTTAGTCATACAACGTGTGCAATTTATGAAAGGAGTTAAAGATCTTTAATTAAATTGAATGAGCACCACCAAATACGAAGTGATGGAACCCAGGAGGGTGAAGAGCATCGTGTAGTCGACCGTGAAGAAGCCGGCCGCAGAGAAAGTCGGGTACCTCGTCGATGACTGTATGGCCAACAAGACCAGATCATCACGCATCGACTTGTCCTGGAAAATGCTATTCACGTTGGGAAGTTCCTGCAGGAGCTTATAGCAGATGATGGACGTTTGCTTCGCCTCACCCGTCGCATCGTCACATGGCGAAATCACAAACAGGAACAGAACCTGAAAAAGAGAAAATCTTGAGCACCAAAAGTTCAAAAAGCGAAAATTTTTTCGTGCAGGTGAGGCCATCACCTACCATGTTTTTCAAGCACCAGATAAGGCAAAACGCCGAAACGTTCATCCCGAATTCATCCCCGCCATCCTGCGCCCTTCTGTTCATATAATACACGATCAAGAACAACAAAGAGCGAAGCAACTCGGACACGAAATAAAGCGACAGGAACAGAATGGGGTACCCAAAAACGTCATTACCCAAATTGATTTGCTCGCACAAAATCGTGTACACTTTTGAAAGGCCCTTGATGTCGTGACCGTTAGAACCCCCTTTCATCTCGTACACCTTGGTGGCGTAATCCACTATGGACTTGTTCAGGTTTTCAAATCGCGACTTTAACTCGACGACGTAGTACCGATACAACAAAGTCATGATGAAGATCAGGTAATCCTGGATGGTCCAGAAGACGTATTCCCTCCAAGTCAACCTTGCGGTTCCGACCAGCCAGAAATACGAATCGTACGTGTAGTAAAGGGCCAGGCAGACGTGGGCCGCGTTGAATTCGACGTAGAACGTCAAGATCTTCTTGCGTTCGTTCGCAAAGGTCTTAAAAATCTTGTCCACGTGGGTGAATTCCCGGAATATTTTCACGAAGACCGACCTGTAACGCACGGACGCGTTGTAGATGTACCACACGTTCGTCGTCGTCAGTATCATAATCGAGATGGTATCGACGATTATCAGCGAGACAGGTACCAAAGGGAAAACACCGGAAATTCGTCCCATGAGGGAACCCCCGATGGACCCGGCGAAAATCAGCCCCATCGCAAAGAGGGCGTAGAATTTATAAAAGTTTTTGATGGCGTAATTATTTTGGCGCAGGTTACATATGGGGGATAAACCCATGAAGTACGCCAGGCGGAACAGGGGCTGGAGGTATTTGATGCCCTTGAATTTCTCGCCCGTTAAGTTTAAGAACGCCATGGTCGAATGAAATTGGGTTAACACAGGCGTGTTTGTTCTTTTATACGGCTGGCTAAATGTGATGCGAGTTTAATTGTGTTGTAAATGCGTTGGAAGTTTCTTAATGTGCGATGTACGTACAACTTTCCAAAACGAGAAAGTTTTTTTTTATTCTAAATTGCCATGGAAAACCCCCAATATTTTAAAACAAAAACATTGCCACTAAAGAAATATTTTGTTTTAAAAATAAAATCAAAAGAACATTGACGTCTGTCATTTTTGATTTTAGGTTAAGTTTCAAGTTGGTCATGACGCTCGCAGCTTTGCCAACCAACTCCCTACGTCTCCCTCCAATCTAAGCTGTTTTGACGCTGGCGTATTGCGTGGAACGTCCGTTACCGCTATTCCAACTTCAGTCGAACGGAGATGTAGCGTTCGAGTTCGCAACACAGGACGCTGGTGCGTGAAGGTCCTATGAAGACGTCAGTTTAAGATTTGAGGTTACGTCGAAATTCTCCAAAAATTTTCAATCTTCTGTTGAGACATGTCTTAACGTAAAAAGAAAAATTGCAATCAGAAGTTAAAACATCACGCTAGTTTTAGCGATAAATTCATCGAAGCGGCAACACTGTATGCGATGCCCTAAATCTAATAGCGTTTCTTCGATTCACTGCCCTATAGTACTTTCAAATTGTCTTCATCTCGTATTATATGAAATTAAAACATGATGAGAATACTCCGAGAGTGCTCTAGAGTGCTGAAACGAAATTTGAACGAATTTGTGAAAGCGCATTGACAGTTGCCACAAAAGTTACTAAAAGACAAAACTCGCATGTGCAATGAAAAATAGTTCTGGCGCCAAATTTAAACTTCATCTACGAATTTCCTGCTATCGAATGTCTTGGTCTTTCGAAACGCTAGGTATATTTAAGATGTATTACAAAAAACAAAAGAAGATCGACGGTTTTCTTTTGCGGTGGAATGCTGAAAATAATAAAAATCTAAAGGAAACTAAAGCAAATCTGCGAGACGGCGTAAGCGAAACGAAACTAAAGGAGAGAACTAATTGTAGATACAAGAAAAAAACCAAATCAATTCAAATAAAAAACAACGAAAAATCAACAACAAAAAAAAACAAATGACTAATCGAACACGAGAAACAAAAGAATAACGACGATTTTCGTGCGGAAAAAATCCAGCGGAAAACAAAAGAGAAACCAATAATTGCAACACAAAAAATTAAAAAAACGCAATAAATTCGAATAAAAGAAAAACTAAAAAAAATCAACGCCAAAAAAAAAATAAATAAATGTCAAATCGAACTAGAAACAAAAGAAGATCGGCGATTTTTCGCCGGAATATTACCAATGTTATAAAAGTAACCAAAAGTTAACCAAAAACAAAACAGGTCTGCAAGAAATTTCTTCGAAAATCAATGGAGTAAAGAAGAAGAAAAAAACAAAACACGACCAACGACGATAAAAACAAATACGAGAAAACTATTAATAATTATAATTTGTGAAAACAATTGCAATTACGTAGTAAAACAATTGCAATTACATAGTAAAACAATTGCAATTACGTAGTGAAACAATTGAAAAAGTTAACCGCAATTAATAAATAAATCAGAACACGATTAAAGATAACAAAAATGGCTACAAAAAATATTAATAATTAATAATAAAATAACAACAATTAACAAACAAAATAAAACATGACCAAAAGCAACAAAAGCAGCTACAAAAGAAAACTATTAACAATAATTAAAGTAATTTGTGAAAACAATTGCAATTACGTAGTAAACAATTGAAAAAATTAACTACAATTAAAAAATAAAACAAAACACGACCAAACGCAACAAAAATAGCTACAAAAAAAACTATTAATAATTGTAATTAGTGAAAACAATTGCAATTACATATTGTGAAACAATTGAAAAAATTGACCACAATTAATAAATTAAACAAAACACGACCAAAGACGACAAAAACACCTACGAGAAAACTATTAATAATTGTAATTTGTGAAAACAAATGCAATTACGTCGTGAAACATTTGAAGAAATTAAAGATGATTATTAAATGAAACAAAACACAAATAAAGGCAACAAAAGTAGCTTCAAAAAACTATTAATAACTACTAGTAATTGCAATTTGTGAAAACAATTGCGAGGTGAAACAATTGCAATTGCGAGGTGAAACAATTGAAAAAATTAACCACAATTAATAAATAAAACAAAACGCGATCAAAGATAAGAAAAAGCGCCAATCAACTATGCAAAATAATTTGACAAACAGAAACAAAAGAGAAATACAAAGTACAATACGAAGTAACTATAAGGTGAATGTAAAAAGAAAAAAAAACAGAAGAAGATCGACGAGTTTTCGGTGAAGTACGCGAAAACCAAAATGAACGATGAGAAACAATGAAAAATTTACAAGAAAAAAGCAAATGACAGTTTTCCGCCGTAACGTAACGTAACGTAAGCAACGGAACAAAAAAAAACAAGAGAAAGAAAAAAAGAATTAAATTAAGGAAGTAACAAAGAAACAAAAAACTGCGCAAAATAATTCGACAAACAAAAATAAAAAAGAGCCGAAATAACCAACATGGAAATGCGAAGTATAAAGTGAATGTAAAAAAAAAAAAACAAAAGAAGATGGTTTTGCAGTGGAGTATGCGACAACCAAAACATATTGAAATAAAAAACAATGAGAAATCTATTTAAAAAAAAAACAAATGACAAATGACATTTGAAAGCAAAAACGAAAGTAAATTCGAAAGCAATAATAAAATAGATCGATCAAAGAAAATTTCAAAAATAACGTGAACAACGAAATAAAAACAAAAGAGAAAGAAAAAATTTGAAAATTAAGGAATTAACAAAAAAACAAAAAAATGTGCAAAATAATTCGACAAACAACAGAAACAAAGGAGAACTGAAGAAGCGACGTCGAAGTATGAAGTATACCTAAAATGAATGCTAAAAAAAAGCAAAAATAAAAGACGATAAATGAAAAAATACATTGAAATAAAAAAAAATGAAAAATCTACACAAAAAAAAAAGAAAAAAACAAATGACAAACCATTTCAAAGCGAGAACGAAAGTTAATTCGAACAACAGAAAAATAAATCGATGAAAGAAAATTTTTAAAATTACATAAAAAACAAAGAAATTTAAAAAATTAAAAATAAAGAAACAAAAATATACACAACATAATTCGAAACAGAAACAAAAGAGAACTGTTATCTCAGTACTTAACAAAGAAACAAAAAACTACGCAAAATAATTCGACAAACAGAAACAAAGGAGAAACGAAAGAACCAACGTGGAAATGCAAAGTATAAGGTGAATGTAAAAAAAAACAAAAGAAGATGGTTTTGCAGTGAAGTACTATTAAAAAAAAAACAAATGACAAATGACATTTGAAAGCAAAAACGAAAGTAAATTCGAAAGCAATGATAAATAAATCGATTAAAGAAAATTTCAAAAATAACATGAACAACGAAATTAAAAAAAGGAAGAAAAAATTTTAAAATAAAGGAATTAACAAAGAAACAAAACACTACGCACAATAATTCGACAAACAGAAACAAAGGAGAACTGAAGAACCGACGTCGAAGCACGACGTATACCCAAAATGAATGTAAAAAAAAGCAAAAATAAAAAACGATATATGAAAATACATTGAAATAAAGAAAAATAAAAAATCTAGACAAAAAAAAAACAAATGACAAACCATTTCAAAGCGAGAACAAAAGTAAATTCGAACAGAAAAATAAATCGATGAAAGAATTTTTTTTAAATTACATAAAAAAACAAAGAAATTAAAAAAAATTAAAAATAAAGAAACAAAAATATACACAACATAATTCGAAACAGAAACAAAAGAGAACTGTTATTTCAGTACTTAACAAAGAAACAAAAAACTACGCAAAATAATTCGACAAACAGAAACAAAGGAGAAACGAAACAACCAACGTGGAAATGCAAAGTACAAGGTAAATGTAAAAAAAAAAAAAACAAAAGATAGTTTTGCAGTGGAGTATTCGACACAGTGAAAACAAAAAGCAATGAAAAATCTACAAAAAAAAATGACAAATGATATTTGAAAGCGAAAATGAAAGTAAATTCTAAAGGAGGAATAACTCGATTAAAGAAAATTTCAAGAATAACATGAACAACGAAATAAAAAAAAAGAGAAAGAAAAAATTTTAAAATTAAGCAATTAACAAAGAAACAAAAACTACGCAAAATAATTCGACAAACAACAGAAACAAAGGAAAACTGAAGAAGCGACGTCGAAGTACGAAGTATACCTAAAATTAATGCTAAAAAAAGCAAAAATAAGAGACGATATATAATACAAAATAATGAAATGAAAAATCTATACCAAACAAAAAAAAAAAAACAAATGACAAACCATTTCAAAACGAGAACGAAAGTAAATTCGAACAGAAAAATAAATCGATGAAAGAAAATTTTTAAAATGACATAAAAAACGAAGAAATTAAAAAAAATTAAAACAAAGAAACAAAAATATACACAACATAATTCGAAACAGAAACAAAAGAGAACTGTTATTTCAGTACTTAACGAAGAAACAAAAAACTGCGCAAAATAATTCGACAAACAGAAACAAGGCAGAAACGAAAGAACCAACGTGGAAGTGCAAAGTATAAGGTGAATGTAAAAAAAAAAAACAAAAGATAGTTTTGCAGTGGATTATTCGACACACTGAAATAAAAAACAATGAAAAATCTACAAAAAAATGACAAAAATAAAAGATGGTTTTGCAGTGGAGTATTCGACACACTAAAATAAAAAACAATGAAAAATCTACAAAAAAAATGACAAAAACAAAAGATGGTTTTGCAGTGAAGTATTCGACACACTAAAATAAAAGACAATGAAAAATCTACAAAAAAAATGACAACTGATATTTGAAAGCGAAAACGAAAATAAATTCTAAAGGAAGAATAACTCGATTAAAGAAAATTTCAAGAATAACATGAACAACGAAATAAAAAAAAGAGAAAGAAAAAAATTTTAAATTAAGGAATTAACAAAGAAACAAAAAACTTCGCAAAATAATTCGACAAACAGAAACAAAAGAGAACCGACGTCGAAGTACGAAGTATACCTAAAATGAATGCTAAAAAAAAGCAAAAGTAAAAGACGATAAATGATACAAAATACATTGAAATAAAAAAAAATGAAAAATCTACACCAAAAAAAAAAAAAAAACAAATGGCAAACCATTTCAAAGCGAGAACGAAAGTTATTTCGAACAGAAAAATAAATCAATGAAAGAAAATATTTAAAATTAAAAAAAAAATTAAAAATTAAAAAACTAACAAAGAAACAAAAATATACACAACATAATTCGAAACAGAAGCAAAGGAGAACTGTTATTTCAGTACTTAACAAAGAAACAAAAAACTACGCAAAACAATTCGACGAACAGAAACAAAGGAGAAATGAAACAACCAACGTGAAAATGCAAAGTATAAGGTGAATGTAAAAAAAACAAAACAAAAGATGGTTTTGCAGTGGAGTATTCGACACACTGAAATAAAAAACAATGAAAAATCTACAAAAAAAAATGACAAAAACAAAAGATGGTTTTGCAGTGGAGTATTCGATACAATGAAAATAAAAAACAATAAAAAATCAACAAAAAAAATGATAACTGATATTTGAAAGCGAAAACGAAAGTAAATTCTAAAGGAAGAATAACTCGATTAAAGAAAATTTCAAAAATAACATGAACAACGAAATACAAAAAAATAGGATAAAAAAAATTTTTAAAAATAAGAAAAGAACAAAGAAACAAAAAACTACACAAAATAATTCGACAAACGGAAACAAAAGAGAACTGAAATAACCAACGTGGAAAAACGAAGTATAAGGTGAAAGTAAGAAAAAAAAAACAAAAGAAGGTAGATACATACCCTAGATGATTTTTCGATGGAGTGCGCGAAAATCGTAAAAGTAACATAAAACAAAAGAAGAAGAACCTAAGTGTAATGTAAAAAATAATTTCACGAAAGGAAACAAAATAAATTCAAATCAAGAACAATAAAGAATCGAAAAAAAAAACAAAAGAAAAATCTACAGTTGGGCAACTTTTGAACGCGAAAGCAAAAGTAAATTGCGAAAAGATTTTCAAAATAAAACAAATGAACAACAAAACACGAAAAGTAAAATGAAAAGGAAACTCCGAGGACTATTTAAAAATCAAGGAACTAACAAGGAAGCAAAAGATGAAAGCAAAACACACCACACCACTCAACTTTTTTTTCTCACTATAGTTTTTCGCGAAGTGAGGGGGGGAGATGCGGCTGCGTTCGACGTTTGATGTTACTTTTTCAGAAACCCAGTTCGAAGGAGCCGGTATCAATCAACTACCAACTAAGCAAAATAATTCCACAAACAAACAAACAAAGGAGAACTACAGGAAGTAAACGACGTGGAAATACGAAGTATTTTGAGATATCCTGTATGGGTACAGCATTTAATAAAGAAATGTAATTCCAATATTTTTTTATATATTTTTAATATATCTGCTTACTTTGGATGGGTTTAGTTCCAAAGGCAGTTCCTGTCTAGTTCAGAACTGTCGAAATCAGTTGCCCACCTAAGTAATGATCGGTTTTAATAGCACCATTAAGTGCACAACTTTGATGAATGCACGCTTTTGACGATTTCGAACCAGTCAGCAACTGTTGGTTTGACAAGTCTTATGCGCTTAAATCATTGCTTTTACTTTTTAATACCACCTCGTACATTTCGAAACTGTCAAAATCAGTTGCCCACTTAAGCAACGATCGGTTTTAATTTTAATAGCCCCATCAAGTGTATAACTTTTGACGATTTCGAACCAGTCAGCAACTGCCGATGGAACAAATCCCTAATTATGTGCCTTGACTTTTTAACACTACCTCGTATACAATGCATTAAAATAATTCAAATACCGAAGAACTCACCACGTGTTTCACTGACGAAACAATGCAGAAAATCAGCATGTCAGTCCCAAAATTAACGCCATCAATGGCTTCATTATCCGTAACATAATACAACACGCACAGTATCAAAACGTGCAGAAATCCGCACGCGAAATACAACGACAAGAACAACAGAGGATATCCAAAAATTTTGTTGCAGAAATCCACCTGCTCGCTCAGCAAAGAATAGACCCTCGCCAATCGCCTGATGTCAATCTTAACATTCCTCACATCAACGCAGATGTTATTGAAACGCATCAACGAATTGCGTACGATCACTTTATTCAGGTATTTAAATCTGCGGCCAACGGCCAATACGTAATGCCTCATCAGGAGGGTCACGACGAAAGCGTGATAATTCTGGACACTCCTGAATAAATAATTCTTGAAGGACTTGATGGTGATGGTCGTGTTCCAAAAATACGCGTCGTACGCGTAATAAACCACCACAAAAATCTGGCTGATGATGAACTCCTTCCGGAAACCCCCGGCGCTGCTTTTCCGAAACGAAATCTGCTCGTCCACCTTCAAGAACTGCGACGTGAATTTTCCAAAACCATCAGCGTACTTAACAGACATGTAAAACACCGATGATAAATTCACTAAGGTTATTATGATCAGGCTTAAACCATCGACGATAACCAGCGTGGTAGGGAGATAAAGGTATAAATCCAAGATCCTTCCAATGAACGATCCCAAGCTTCCAATCACGACCACGCACATAACAAAAGAAGCGTAGAGCTTGTAACGACCAGAGTGTGGGTGATTTTTGGAAAAATTATAAATGGGGGAAACCCCTAGGAAATAAGCCAGGCGGCAAAGCGGTTCCAGGTATTTCACGGAATCAAATTCGTTTCTGTTTGTACGCATTGTGAGGACGACGGTGAAGTCTGTGTGTGTGTTTGTATGCGAATGCAATTCGTTTTGCTCTTTTTATGCGGCCAACATGCGCTATTGCATGTTTCGATTCAATTCGACTGAGAATAAACACTTTTAATCAGATTAGATTGCCTTTGTACGCGATGACAGTGAATTTCGAGTGTGCTTGAAATTGCGCGATGAAAATGGGGTTAATTTTTACGAAAAAAAGAAATATGTATACAGGGTTCCTCCAAGTTGAGTAATTCATTAAAAAATGTCGAAGATAATTAGGGTGCAAATACAGGGTGCTTTGAGTCGAATGATCCATTAAAAGCTTTTTTTTGAGAAGTTCAGAATGATTTTTTAATAGACCGCTCAAAATAGGGACACTTGAAGTATACAATAAAAAATGGGGTTACATTTTTCAAAAAAAAAAACAAAAATTGTTATGTATGTATATGGGGGAGTCCTTCCAAATTGAGTAATCTATTAAAAACTATTGTGTATACAGGGTGACTGACAATTGTTCCGCCAAAGAGGAACCACGACAAGAAGCGACGTCCGAGATAAGTATTCTTTTCAAAATTGAATTAGCTTCCGGTTGGAACCGCGTCACGACTGCTTTTACTCCCGACGTTTCGTTCTACATTGCAGAAGAACTTCCTCAGGGCTGCTGCTGCTGCTGGCGGTTAGCTGGTGCTGATTGTGTTGCTGCTACTTCTCGTTCATCGATGAGATTGTCGATTGTCGACCGTCGACTAACAAGGAGTAGCAGCAGCAGCCCTAAGGAAATTCTTCTGCAATGAAACGAGCGAAACGTCGGCAGTAGAAGCAGTCGTGACCCGGTTCCAACCGGAAGCCGATTTAATTATGGACGTCGGTCGCGGAAGTTTTCTTTTCCACTATATTTCTCAAGCTCCTAGAGCTTGTCGAGAAGGGGGAAGGGGGAGGAAGGCGGCTGCGACCGACTTTGATGTTATTATCTCCTTCGGCATTCGCCTTACAAACTGGGGAAACACAGAAAACCCAGTTCGAAGGACCCGGTCCGAGCCACGGGAATTCTATTTCCCACACAGAACCCACTTGCACCAAGAGAGGATTCGAACCTACGCCTAAATAATCGTCCGCCAAGCGTCAAGCCCATTGCCAGCGGACTGGACCAATAATAATTTGTTCGACTTTGATTCCCAAAGAATTTCTTTAAACGTGATTTCGTAATCTGTTCGTTCATTCACGTACGCGATTTGATTAATAACTACAGTACGTAATGAAGTTTTTTTAGCCTAACACACAAAAAAAGTCGGTGATGAATTTCAAAGTCGTTTCACATTTTTTAAAACACCCCAGTAATTTATATTTTCTCGTAATTTGTGCCATGTGCGGTTTGGTCAAAAACTGTATGCATAAAACAAACATAAACGGCGAACAAACAATACACGGCGAACAAACAATACACGGCGCACTTCATAGGCTCTCGAACGTTACGAGCCCCCTCCCCCCGCGTTCACCAGATTTAAATCCTTGCGATTTCTTTTTTGTGGATGCAGCAGCTGGTACATTCCGCTCTAGTACTCATCTATTTTAGAAATTACTAATAATTACGTCGCGTAAAGGAAACAACTCGCAAGAAAAGGTGGGAATGGTAAATGTAAATAGTGCAATCTTAAGGAATCAAGGACCTGGTACATTCCGCTCTAGTAAATAATTCCAGTTATTTTAGAAATTACTAATAATTACGTCGCGTAAAGGATACAACTCAACCTTCCGTTCCCAGATGTAGTAAAGCGAATTGAGATGTGTGACATTTCTGTATAAATGCGGCAGTATTTTTATTGAGTAGCCGCTCGCATACAATGCGCCCTTGACACGCATCTCATTAAAGTATAATTTTCTTTTCCTTTTCATTATTATAAATGATTCCCTGCTGCTTTCGTTAGTTTTTTTTTTATAATCGATCGCATTTTTTTTTTTTTTAATTTACGATTATTCGTTTTAATCAAAGATCACATTTCAATCCTAATAGTTAATGGCGTTTCTTTATTATAAATTATTTTTGTTTTGCAATCGTTTGCTTTTGCTTTGTTTTTCGCTTCATTCACGACTATCATTTGTTTATCATCGTCCACGATCGTCATTTGTTTTTGTTCTATTTCATTGAGACGCACGGATTTTTATTTCGTTTTTTATAATTTTTATTCGTCATTTTTATCAACTACCTTAAGCGAAGCAGGACGAGAGAGAGGCAGAATAAAAAAAAACAAATGACGATCATGGATGAAGCAAAAAAACAATGCAATGGCGATTGGTTGCAAAACAAAATACGTCGAGTAACGAAGAAAGCCAAGAACAATTGAAGTGAGCACCTTAAATTTTTTTAAAAAATTACGAATTGCAGTCTGAGATGAAAACAAACAAAAGGCTGAGCGACTGCAAAATAAAGAAATAACGAAAAAACAGGGAATAATTAATGATGTTTATTTTTCTTTTTTTTGTCCTTTATTTTCTTTTAATTTTTGTTGTTTTTTCGTCGTTCGTTGTCTTTGCTTCCTACAATCGATTGTTTCATGTTTTTCTTCATTCGCGATCGTCTTTTGTTTTTCTTCCACAGTTATCATTTGTTTTTGATGTCTTTCCTTAAGACACTCCATAATTGTTTTTGCTTCGTGCAATCGATTGTTTGCTGTTTTTCTTGATTCGCGACTGTCTTTTGTTTTTCTTCGTCGAGGAGTGCCCTGTTTTTCTTTCATAAAAAAACCATATTTATTTCGTATAACAATTTTTTTTCCACTTTTTTATGAGGTGTCTCAAGGGAAGACATCAAAAACAAATGACAATTTTCTATAAAGAAAAACAGAAGGCACTCCTGGACGAAGAAAAAGAAAAGACAATCGCACGAACGAAGAAAAACAGCAAGCAATCGATTGCACGAAGCAAAAACAACAGACGACTAGAAAACAAAGAGTACTTGAACTAAAATGAAAAGAAAATAAACATCATAAAATTAAATAAAAGGATGATTAAAAAAAATAAACAAATGACAATCGTGGATGAAGAAAAACAAAAGACAATCGTGAATGAAGCCGAAAGCAAAACGAGAGCGAACGATTGCAAAACAGAGGACAACAAATAATAAAAACCAATAATTAATAAAAAAAAAAAAACAAATGACAATCGTAAAACAAGAGCAATCGGCTAAAAAATATAGAACAAAATTTAAAAACAAAACACGTAATTGGGAAAAATTCTCTTGTTATTTGTTAATATCTTAAGTGGAAACAGAATACGATTTACGACAAAAAAGCAAATGAAAATCGAGACTGAAGCAGAACAACAAAACAAAATTGACGAAGAAGAGTAGAAAATTTATATTTGATAAAAAAAAACAAAAACAAAATAAATATCACAAAATGATATTTATTTCGTAAAACAAGAGAATTTTTTCCTCCAAGTTATTTTGTTTTCAAATTTTTTGCATTTTCTTTTTTTTTTCGATATTTTGTAGTCGATGGCTTTTGCTTTACGATTGTCTTTTGTTTTCTTTTTTTATCTATTACTTCTTGGTTTTCATTATTTGTCATTCTTTGTTTTGCACGCGTTTGCAATTGTCTTTTGTTTTTGTTCATTCACAGTTGTCATTTGTTTATTTTTTTATGATAAGTCCCGTTCTGTTTTAATTTTTTTTTTAATTTCATGAAATTTGTTTTCATTTTTGTTCAAATACTCCCACTTGTTTTTTCGTTATCTGTTGCTTTTGTTTTGCGCGATCGATTGTTTGGAGTTTTTCTCGATTCAATTGTTTTTTTTGTTTTTATTACTTGTTGCTTTTTGTTTTGTTTTCTGCAATCGTTTGTTTTCGCTTCAATCACGATTATCTTTTGTTTTTCTCTCATCCACGTTTGTCATTTGTTTTCTCCTTCTGGTTTTAAGTCGCGTTCTGTTTAAACAAAAAAAATAGAACAAAAGTTAATCGTGATTGAAGCGAAAACAAACGATTGCAGAAAACAAAACAAACAAAACAAAAAGCAACAAGTAATAAGAACAAAAAATAATTGAATCGAGAAAAACATCAAACAATCGATCACGCAAAACAAAAGCAACAGATAACGAAAAACAAGGAGTATTTGAACATAAATGAAAACAAATAACATGAAATTTAAAAAAAAATTCAAACAGAACGGGACTTATCATAAAAAAATAAACAAATGACAATAGTGAATGAACAAAAACAAAAGACAATTGTGAATGAAGCCGAAACCAAACGATTGCAAAACAAAGAACGACAAGTAATGAAAATCAAGAAGCAATCGGTTAAAAAAAAAACAAAAGACAATCGTAAAGCAAAAGTTATCGACTACAAAATATCGAAAAAAAAAGAATTTGAAAACAAAATAACTTGGAAAAAATTCTCTTGTTTTAGGAAGTAAATATCATTTTGTTTTTGTTTTTTTTATCGAATATAAATTTTCTACTTTTCTTCGTCAATTTTGTTTTGTTTTTTTGTTTCATTCATGATTTTCATTTGTTTTTTCTCGTAAATCGTATTCTGTTTCCACTTAAGATATTAACAAATAACAAGAGAATTTTTCCCAATTACGTGTTTTGTTTTTAAATTTTGTTCAATATTTTTTAATCGATTGCTTTTGTTTTGCGATTGTCATTTGTTTTTTTTTTATTAATTATTTATTGGTTTTCATTATTTGTTGTCATCCGTTTTGCAATCATTTGCTCTCGTTTTGCTTTTGGCTTCATTCACGATTGTCTTTTGTTTGTCTTCATCCACGATCGTCATTTGTTTAAATCGTTACATGTTTTGTTTTTTAAATTTTTTATATTTTGTATTTTCTTTTTTTTAATATTTTCTAGTCGATGCTTTTGCTTTACGATCGTCTTTTGTTGTTTTTTTTAATCAATTTCTTCTTGGTTTTTATTATTTGTTGTTCTTTGTTTTTCCATCGTTTGCTTGTTTTTGACTTCATTCAGGATTGTCTTTTGTTTTGCTTAATCCACGATTGTCTTTTGTCTTCTTTTTTTATCATTAGTCGCGTTCTGATAATATTTTTTTTTATTTTTTAATTGTTTTCTTTTCATTCCATTCAAATACTCCTTGTTTTTCATCATCTGTTGTTTTTGCTTCGTGCAATCGATTGATTGATATTTTTTAGTCTATTGCTTTTGTTTTACGATTGTCATTTGTTTTTTTTTTATTAATTATTTATTGGTTTTCATTATTTGTTGTCCTCTGTTTTGCAATCGTTCGCTCTCGTTTTGCTTTTGGCTTCTTTCACGATTGTCTTTTGTTTTTCTTCATCCACGATTGTCATTTGTTTATTTTTTTAATCATTCTTTTATTTAATTTCATGATGTTTATTTTTATTTTAGTTCAAGTACTCGTTGTTTACTAGTCGTCTGTTGTTTTTGTTTCGTGCAATCGATTGTTTGCTGTTTTTTCTTGTATTTGCGACTGTCTTTTGTTTTTCTTCGTCTAGGAGTGCCATCTGTTTTCCTTCACAGAAAATTGTCATTTGTTTTTCATGTCTTTCCTTAAGACACTCCTTAAAAAAACGAAAGCGATTTTTTTTTTGTTTTGATCAATTGTTCTACTTGCCTTAAGAGAGTAACAAAAGACAAGAGATTTTTTTCCACTTATCTTTGTTTTCATATTTTTCTGCATTATTTCAGTTCTGTATTTAATTTGTTTTTTATAGACTTTTTTTTTTATTATTTACTTTTTGTTTATTTTTGTCATTTTTTTCCTAGATGCTGCAAAGTGTTTAAAATTTTTTTTTTTTTAATTTTCTTTCAATATATTTTTATAAGGATCGGCAATTTTTTTTTTTTATTATTATACTTGCGTTTATCTTCCTTGACATCTGTTTTTCGTAAACATTATTGCATTGTGAGCGACTATCAATTGTTTTTCTTTCATATTTCTTTTGTTTTCTTTGACCAGTGAAACCGGAATTACTAGTTACTGCAAGAATTTGTTCATTTTCTTCTCGTTTACGTAACGGATTGTTACTTTGAATTTTTTCTCATCACGATATCTTTTGTTTTCCGTGTCCGCCTCTAATCGTTTTTTACAGCTTCGAGATAAAAACGCAAGCCAATCGAGTTCATTTCATTTTCGCTTTTGTTTTGAAACTTAAACTCATAAACCCCTTCGATGTCAATGCGAAACTGTTGAATGATAATAGACAATGAAGTCATGATGCGCATTTTCAAGGGGAACCCCCCAAACTAATAAAACGACGTCTAAGTGGATAAGGGGATGCAAACGAAAGCAAAGTGAATTCAAATATCATCCCCCCCCCCCCCTTTGACCCATCGTATATACTCACAAATTCCTTTAACGTCCAAAAGAAGCACGAAAACAGCAATTCATATCCGAAAACCACGCCGAAGAAACTCGTGTCTTTCTTCACGTAATACACAATGCAAGTCATCAACGCGTGCAACAACTCACTCACGAAGAACAACGAAAGAAACAGAATCGGATAGCCGAAAATCTTGTTGTACAAGGCCGCCTGTTCGGTCAAAACGGTGTAGAGCCTGCCCAGTTTCCTCACGTCCCAACCATCATCAATCTTCGCCCTCGTGAACCCCTTAATCAGCAAAACCTCGTTCAGGTTTTGCCAGCGGTATTTCAAGGCCAGCACGAAATGCTGTATGATGAAGATGGTGATCAAGTTGACGAAACTTTGGTAGATCTTAAAAATGAAGGGGCCATACACGGAGAGCGAAGTCGAGGAGATCCATACGTGAGCATCGCAGGAATGGTACAAGAAGGCAAAAGTAAACGCCACGACGGTTTCCAGGTAGACCTGACGGTGTTTCTTGCTCTTTCCGGTTGAGGTTCCAGCCAGTTCTGCGTCGATGTGCGACAAGCGTGCCAAGAACTTCACGAAGTCGTCCCTGTATCGCACAGAGCAATTGCAAATGGCCCAGAGGTTCGTTACGGTCAGAATAAAGTGCGATATGCCATCTACTATTATCAAGGTCGTGGGTAGAATGTAATAAATTACGAAAACCTTCGCCACCATCGAGGTTAAATACCCCAAGGCGATCACGCACATCATGAAAATCCCGTAGCATTTACACCATCTCTTCGGGGTCTTCTGGTTTACATCGAAAATGGGGGAGAGTCCCATGATGTGTCCCAAACGGCATAACGGCTTTAGGTACTTGATGCTTTTGTAGCAGTTGTTTTCGGGCTTGAAGAGATGCATGGAAGCGTGTCGGTTAAAACACTCGCTTGTATTAGAGGAAGCGCCCTTGGAAAATCGATGGGAACATATTAGGTTGATTAAGTGGAAAAAAAATAATTACAAGCGCTTATGAATCAATAAGTAATGATGTTGATGATAAGAGGTATTCGTTTTGGACGAGTAACTTTAATGATTGATAAGGTGACGGGAATTATACGTTTATTTATTATACAGGTTGCCCCGTGCTTTAGACTTAATAGACGGTAGTTTGAAATTTTCAATTCGGCGTAGCTTACCAAACTCTTAACTGACCCTGCTGTTAATGTTCTTACCACCAGTACGAACGATTATAATTATAGATTTTGCGATAAGAAAAGCGTAAAAAATTATTTACTATACAGGGCGCCTCATGCTTCAAACTTTATCACAATTAAGTGGCGGCATTTTCGTTTTTTTCTTCATAATTCGGCGGCATTCGAAAGAACAATGAATTACCAGCGTTTATCAATCAATAAGGCGTGACTAATCAATAAGGTGACGGAAATTGTGTGTTTAATTATTATACAGGGCGCCCCGAGCTTAAAACTTGCCGAAATAAATTCATTAGCGATAGCAAAACTGATGTAGTTGGCTGTGAATTGTTATGAATTTGTTATGAAATTGTTATGTTGTTATGAATAGTTGTGAACGAGCCTCAATCGATCTGACGTATGAAATATGAGTTGTACGTGGAATTCAAGCCTGCCTTAATGAAAATGGTGAACACTTTAATCACCCATTGTGATTTTACTTCGAATTTTGAATAAAATGCGTTAATAAAACTGACTTCTGAGCTTCATGACATTTCATTCAATAAAAAAAAGTGAGGTTATGATATCATCAGTTCATTAAGTTTCAAGCAAGGCTGGTTCACAACTAACTAACTACGAGGGCACTTTGTAACCTGATTAAAATTATAAATTTAATAATAAATGCTTACCAAATTACCTATTATACAGGGTGTCCGATGCTTTAAACTTTACCCGTGTAAAGGAGGCGTTTTGTTATTGTTATTCCTAAGTTACCTTTCTCCGGTTGGTTGAATTTCTTGACAAGTTCAACGTTCAATTATAAGAAGAAACAAAAACCAAAGTTGTTTCGAGTTCATGGAATTACACGCTTCTGTATTTTTAATTTAACCCTTATTTTGGCAGACAGAGGGAAAAAGTCTTCAAAAAGAGTTCTATTGAATGTTAAGGGGTTACAATCCGGCGATCTTCAATTGTTCCTTTCTCGATTTTTTATGAAGAATCTTCAATTGTTTCGAGGTGGCCATGCTTTGATCAAGAAGGCCGCTTCGAAACAATTGAAAATTGAGGTCACCGGAGTTCTCCGGGTTGTTAGTCCTTGACATTCAACGCAACTTTCCTTAAAGTATTCTTTCTCTGTCTGTCAAAATAAGGAAAATAATATGAAAAATGCAGAAACGTGACTCACCCTGTATAAGTACACAGAGAAAGCCTTAAAAAAAACAAGAAATATACATCAAGACCAAAAATAAAACAAAAATAATATAAATAATAGAATAATAAAAAAAAAACTAAGGAACTTACGAAAAATAACGAAGAGAAAAAACAATCAACAAGCGTATGTAAAAAAAACGAGCACAAAAATTACATTGAACAAAAGAAGAAGAAAAAATGACAAATTGGTTAGAAAATATTAGAATTACATTAAATGCTGAAAAGAAAACAACAAAAAACAAAAAGCAATAACAATAGATAACGAAAAAAATGTAAAATAAAAATGATGTTCAAAAAACAAACGAAAATTGACAAGTTATTTCAAAAAAATTCGAAATTACAACAAAATTAGAAAATAAATGACAGACAAAATAAAGAAAAATAAAAACAACAGACAATCGACTTTAGGAAACAAATGTAGAACAAAAATAAACGCTGACGACTTAGAATAATGACATGACCAAATGCGAAAGCAAATGACAATCGCCAATGAAGAAAAACAAAATACAGGCGATCAATTCCAAAACAAAAAAACACAAGAAAATTTAAAGGAAATGAATAACATCAAATAGCGTTTCATTTTTTTAACCAAATGCAAAAACAAATGACAATCGTCAATGAAAAAAAAAACAAAAGGCGATCGTCAATGAAAAAAAAAACAAAAGGCGATCGTCAATGAAAAAAAAAACAAAAGGCGATCGTCAATGGAAAAAATTAAAAAGAGATAAATAGTACAAAATAGAGAAACAAAATGTAAGATGTCATTTTGATCGGGAAGGTAACTTAAAAGCAGCAGAATGCGATTTAGAACAAAAGAAAAAGCAAATGACAATCGCAAATAGGAAAACACAAAAAGCAGTCGTATTAATATCAGATAAAAAAAACAAATGACGATCGTCAGCAGAGAAAAACAAAAGGTGATGTCAATTACAAAACAAAAAAAAGCAACAAATAAATGCGAACAAAATGAAAATGAAAATAATGCAAAAAAAACGTAGGATGTGATTTTTCTGTCGGCTGCCTTGAGAACAGTAGAACGCGATTTAGGACCAAGAAAACAAGTGACAATCGCGAATGAAAAAATACACGAGGCAGTCGTATCATACCCAAATACAAAAACAAATGACAATCGCCAACGAAAAAAAAACAAAAGGTGTTATCAATTACAAAACAAGAAAAACAAATACAAAAACAAATGATAATCGCCAACGAAAAAAAAAAAAAACGAAAGGTGTTATCAATTAAAAAACAAGAAAAACAGTCGCATCATACCCAAATACAAAAACAAATGACAATCGCCAACAAAGAAAAACAAAAGGTGATATCAATTACGAGACAAAAAAAAAGAAAAGTAAACATCAAGAAAATGAAAATTAAAAAAAAACAAAACAGAGAAAATATTCGTGGGATGTCATTTTATGTTGGCTACCTTAAGAACAACGGAACGCGATTTAGGATCCAAAAAGAAAAACAACTGACAATCGCGAATGAAAAAAAAATTGGCACGTCAAAAATTAACAAATAATGACGGCTTTTACATAAGATTGCGTCTTTGTAATCAAATACAAAAACAAATGACAATCGCCCATTGAAAAAGCAACGATCACAGACGTATTGCAGTTACAAATAATCCAACGCAAAAACAAATGAAAAGAAAAAATATGAAAAACGTAAAATTATCAGTCGCCTTAGAAATAGCAGAACGCGATTTAGAACCAAATCAAAAGAAACAAATGACAATCTCCAAAACAGAAAAAAGCACAAGCAAAAAAAAAAGATAACACACAATAATAAAAAAGTCACTTTTTTGTTAAAAAATGTATTTGCAGATGACATGTTGCATACAACCAAATCAAAACAAATGACAAACGGTATTAAAAAAACAAAACAAGAAAGAAAAAGCAGCAAATATTTATTCTTTTTTTGCATTTTATGCCTTTTTCATTTTCTTATATTTATAAGAAAATGAAAAAGGCATAAAATGCAAAAAAAAATTCACCCACCAACGCGATTTAGGACCAGAAAAAAACAAATGACAATCGCGGATGAAAAAAAAAGGCAGGAACAGATAAACGCGAATAAAATTTGAAATAAATAACAAAACAGAGAAAAAATTGTGGCGATATCATTTTTTATCGGCTACAATGACAACACCAGAAGGCGACTTAAAACCCAAAAAAGAAAAGTAAATGTCAGTCGCGAATGAAAAACAAAAGCGAAAGGCAATTTATCGCAAGACAAAGAATAACAAATGAAGAAGATTTTTACATAAGATTTGCAGTTTGCGTGTTATAAACAAATACAAAAACAAATGAAAATCGACGCTGGAAAAGGCAATTACAAAACAAAAAACAACGCAAAAAAAAACACGAAGAAAATTAAAAGGAAACAAAAAGAAAAAGCAATTACCAGCCCAATTTAGGACCATAAAAAAAAACAAAACACAATCGCTAATTAAAAAAAAAAGCACAAGACAGTCGATCTCATAAAACAAAATCATTGATTATACAGGGTGCCTCATGCTGTAAGCTTTACTAACGCACAAAGGCTTTTTATTTCAGGTGAAACTTACCAGATCCTTAATCGACCAAAAAACGCACAGAATAAACAGGTTGCTTCCGAAGACCACGCCGTTTATATCCCTGTTCTTATTAACATAATACAGGACGCACAAGATCAACGAATGTATAAGTTCGCAGACGAAGTACAGCGACAAGAAAAGCATGGGGTATCCGAAGACCTTATTGCACAGACCGACTTGCTCGCTGAGAACAATGTAAATCCTCTGAAACTCGTTGACGCTCCAAATCCCAACCTTGTCATTACGCGCGGAATAGTAGAGACTGGTGCGGAAATTCGTGATGAGCTTATTAAGTTTTTTGAACCGGCATTTCATGGCGTACACGCAATTTCTAATGAAAACCATCACGACGAAATTCATGTAACTCTGGTACGTTCTGACCATGTAAGGCTTGTACGCTGACATCTGTAGGGCATCCACCCAGAAATATGCGTCGTAAAAGTAGAAGGCGATCACGAAGATGTGGCCGAAAATAATTTCCAAGTAACACTTCAAGATTCTTTCACGCCCACTCGAGTCGTTGTTCAAGCTCTTATCGATCTCCCTGAACTTCGAAAAGAATTTCGCAAAGTCATTGGCGTTCAAGACCGAGGTGCTGTAGATGGTGCAGATGTTCGCCACCGTTAGTATTATTGCTGAAGCTGCATCCACGATGATTATGGTCGTCGGTAAGTAAGGGTATAAAGTGCGGATCCTTCCGAACATGGATATCACGGTGCCTAAAGCGATGACGCCCATCATCAAAACCCCGTACCACTTGTACCAGGAATTCACTGTGAAATCGCGCTCTTTGAATCTGTGCACTGGGGAAAACCCCATGTAATGACTGATCTTACATAAAGGCTCGAGGTAAAGAATTTGGCAGGGGCTTAATTTTTGAAGATTGAAAATAGTCATTGCACAGGGCGTCACCTACAAGCAGTACAAGTGTGTTTCCTCGATGAATGCAAGTGGTCCGTTTTCATTAGGCTGATTATGAGAAGTCTTACGTCAATAATAAATACGTATAATTACATTTAATAAATGTTATTAGGGGTCTTTAGAAAATTAAATGTTTTTCGATCCAGTTTCTACATTCTGTTTATGTTTAGATGCGCTTGGGAATTGAAATGGTATTAATAACTTAGTGGATAAAATTGAAAATAAAACAATCAACTATCATAAAACTGCTGCCAACGAACGAGAAACAAATGAAGGCCGACTGTTCTTCAGAATAATACGAACAGAAAACAAATGCTTGACGATTTCATCCACGTAGAAGAAATAAAAATAAGATTAACCCTAAAAAACCTATCAGAAAAAATAATTCGATAAAAAAAAACAAATGAAAATTGATATCAAGGTTAGGATGAACTAAAAACAAATGAACGGTGATTGTTCTTCAGAATTATATGAACATAAAACATTAGGTCGACGAGATTTGATCTGTCACCGCTAGAACATGAATGTGAATAAAAACAAAAAAATACCAAAAAGTATATTTCGATTAAAAATAAACAATCGACTGTCAACTGTATTTTAGAATGATCTCGCCTATATGAACAGAAAACAAAAGAAAGAAAATTTCACTTGACGGAGTGAAAATAAAAATTAAAAATTACAGAAAAAAAAACAAAAGAAAATTGAAATAATTACCGCCGACATGCTGAAATTAGATTGAACGAAAAACAAATGAATGTCGACTATTCTTCAGAACAGAAAACAAAAGATCGACGATTTCATTGGCGGAGAAACAATAGAAATAAAACAAAAAACATCATAAAAGAAAACTCGGCAGAAAAAAGAACAAAAGTAAAGAGTATGATGAACGAAAAACAAATGAACGTCGACTGTTCTTCAGAAACAGAGAACAAAAGATCGCCGATTTCACTCGACGAATAAAAAAGAAATTCGATAAAAAACGAAAGACAATTGAAACAAATACAAAGAATAGGACGAACGAGAAACAAATGAAGGCCGACAAAACAAATAATTATTTGTCTTCCATTTCTTGTTATTTTAATTTTTTGTAATTCCTAATCCGTGCACGAAATAATCAACAGCCTTTTGTTTTTCCTTTTGTTCGTCAGTTCTTAGATTTTTTTTATTCATTAAACTTTTTATTTGAAAATTGATTGAACAGTCCGGAAAAATCAATCGTCTTTTGTTTGTTTTTTTTTATGCGATTGTATAAACAGAGAAGCTTTCGATCCTTCCGGTTTCAGTGCAGTTTAATAATTTCAAATTCATTCGCGAAATAATTAACGATCTTTTGCTTTTCAGTTCTTCAATTTTTTTTAATTAATTTATTAAAAAGTAGATTACCAGACTTCGGGCATTTCGGAGCGTTGCCATGACTATGCAGTGTCACCTTTCATTGGTCCTCGTATTGTGTAACCATAACAACGCTCCGAAATGTCCGTTGATTACGTTTCTGAACTGTCTGGCGAAATCAATCATCTTTTGCTTTTTTTTATGAGGCTTGCAAGTTCTATATACCGACTGTCTTTTGTTTTTATTTTTTACTCTTGATAATAATTGTAAATCTTCCCTTTTCTTCACATTTTTTTTGTTTTTCTCCACAAATTTTATAATTTTACTCTAAATTTCTCTTCCGTTTAATTAATTTTTTAATTAAAACGCTTTTGTTTCATTTTCATTATTTTTTTCCTTATCATTGATATTTCCTAGCAACGTTTCGCTTATATTTTTTCATCTGAAATTTTCCCTTTTCTTCTCTCTCAATTTTATTTTGAAATTGCCGATCGTCTTTTGTTTTCTTAACCGGAAGATATTTTTCTTTGGAAGTTCTATATATCGATTATCTTTTGTTTTCTTAACTGGAAAGTCCTTTGTTCTTCTATTTTTCATTGGAAGGTCTATATACTGATTGTCTTTTATTTTCTTAACTCGAATGTCTTTGGTTCTTCTTTTTGTCTTTTGTTCTTCTATTTTCCTTTCTATATACCGATTGTGTATTGGTTTTTTTTTTTAACTGAAATGTCTTTTGTTCCTCTATTTTTCATTTGTTCTTCTAATTTTCTTTCTATATACCGATTGTCTCTTGTTTCTCTACTTTTCATTGGAATTTCTATATACCGATTGTCGTTTGTTTTTATCTCTTCGTAATTCTAAATCTTTACATTTTTGTTTGTTTCGCTTTCGTTACTTGATATGAGTATTTCTTTGCAGCATTTTGCTTATTTTTTATCGAAATATTTGCTTTGCTTTTCTCTCAATTTTATTTTGAAATTGCCGATCGTCTTTTGTTTTCTTAACCGGAATGTCTTTTGTTCTTCTATTTTTCTTTCTGTATACCGATTGTCTTTCGTTTTCTTAACTGGAATGTCTTTTGTTGTTCTGTTTTTCTTTTTGTCTTTTGTTCTTCTATTCTTCTTTTTGTCTTTTGTTCTTCTGTTTTTCTTTATATATACCAATTGCCTTTTTTTTCGTCAACTGCAGTATCTTTTGTTTCTCTATTTTTCACTGGAAGTTCTACATAGCGATCATCTTTTGTTCCTTTATTTTTCACTGGAAGTTCTATACAGCGATCGTATTTTGTTCCTCTATTTTTCATTGGAAGTTCTATTTACCGATTGTTTTTTTGTTTTCTCAATTGGAATATCTTTTGTTTGTTTTCTTCCTTTATTTTTTACTGGAAGTTCGATCGTCTTCTGTTCTTCTATTTCTCATAGGAAGTTCTATTTACCGATTGTCTTTTGTTTTCTCAACTGGAATCTCTTTTGTTTTTCTATTTTTCACTGGAAGTTCTGTATAGCGATCGACTTTTGTTCCTTTATTTTTCATTAGAAGTTCTACATAGCGATTGTCTTTTGTTTTTTTAACTTGAATGTTTTTTGTTCTTCTATTTTTCATTGGAAGTTCTACATACTTATTGTCTTTTATTTTCTTAATTGGAATGTCTTTTGTTCTTCTTTTTTCTTTTTGTCTTTTGTTCTTCTATTTTCCTTTCTATATGCCGATTGTCTATTATTTTTTTAACTGAAATGTCTTTTGTTCCTCTATTTTTCATTTGTTCTTCTAATTTTCTTTCTATATAGCGATTCTCTCTTGTTTCTCTACTTTTCATTGGAATTTCTATATACCGATTGTCTTTTGTTTTTATCTCTTCGTAATTCTAAATCTTTACATTTTCGTCTGTTTCGCTTTCGTTTTTTGATATGAATATTTCTTTGCAGCATTTTGCTTTTCATGTTTTTCTCTCAATTTTATTTTGAAATTGTCGATCGTCTTTTGTTTTCTTAACCGGAATGTCTTTTGTTCTTCTATTTTTCATAGAAAGTTCTATTTACCGATTGTCTTTTGTTTTCTCAACTGGAATCTCTTTTGTTTCTCTATTTTTCATAGCGATCATTTTTTCTTCCTTTATTTTTCCTTTATAACGATCGTATTTTGTTCGTCTATTTTTCATTGGAAGTTCTATTTGGCCAATAGGTAAAAAAAACAGCAATAGATGGCGCTGTTCAACATCTCATACAAATACAATACAACAATTGCTGAATGTCTTAAAACAACGCAAGTCATTTCTTTTGTTACCGTCCAGAAATGACTGTCAGTTGAAATTTTGCTTTTTTTTAGAAAAAAAAATCCCCTCGACCCTGGACAGCTCAAATCTGCTACAAAAGGAAACCAACTTGCATTTACGATCGTCATTTGTTTTTTTTTTCCTTTTGAAGTTATCCTTATTTTTTTCTCTTCGTTTTCCAAAAGTCAAAAAGGTTGTTTTTTTTTGTTTTTGTTTTCCGAAATTAAACGATGAAAAATATTCACTTTCGCAAATATTACGAGCGTCATTTGTTTTTCTGAAGTTATTCATTTTTCTTTCGCAAACGTCTACGATCGTTATTTGTTTTCATTTCTCTTTTTTTTTTCCTCTTGAAGTTATCATCCTCTTTTTCTCTTCGTTTTCCAAGAGTCAAAAAGGATCATCTTTTTTGTTTTTATTCACATTTTCTGAAATTCAACGACGAATATCACGATCGTGTTTGTTTTTTCGAAATTATTTCTTTTCCTCTCGTAAACGTTTTCGATCGTCATTTGTTTTTCTTTCTCTTTTTTTTTTATTTTTTTTATGAAGTTACCGCTTTCATTTCAAAAAGGTTCTTCGTGTTTTTATTTGTTTTCTGAAAATCAACGACGAAAAAATTTACTCTCACGAATATTTCGATCGTCGTTTGTTTTTCTGCAATTATTTTTTGTTTTTTTCGTAATCGTTCGTTTTTTTATAATGAAAATTACAACCGACGTTTGCTTTTCTGTCTTTTTCGTTTCCCAAAAATGATGATCGTTATTTATTTTTCTTCCCCTTTTTTTTTTCCTTTTGATGAAGGTATCGTTTTCGTTTTCTCAAAAAGATTCTTCTTAGTTGTTTGCCATCTACTCTGATCTCATTTGACATTAACCCCTTTGGTGTTTTGATTATTTCTGATTAAGCAAATGTTACAAAACACTACAAGGTATTTAAGATATTGTAATAAGTTTATAATATGATGCCTCAAGCATGACACAGATTAATCTGTCACCATGATTGTGATGGCGACATCTATCTATAATGTGAGAATCTACTAGCAAACTGAAGAGCCATCTGTAGCGAATTATGGCAACACTGACCATCGATTTTGTTTTAATTAACTCAAGCACAAAAGAGAATTAATTTTACAACTTTTATTAACAAAACAAAAACATAGTATAAGTTTTATTAAATTCTAAATCCATCATGGTTACATAGGGAAAAGAAGAGATACATAACCAAGCAGTTACACTTCTTTTACAAGACTAATTAGCGGCTCATTCGTAAATATCTTCTTTATCTGCAACGTACCTTACGATATCCTGCGGTCTCATCAACTTCTCGGCGTCTACATCCGGTATTTCAAATCCGAATTCGTCTTCCATCGCCATTATTACTTCGACGTGATCGAGCGAGTCTAACCCTAGATCGTTAATAAAATGTGACTCCAGTTTCAGCTAAAATTAAAAAAGACGCTCGTCAATTAAATCCAAGGAAAAAAAATACATCAGAGACAATGATTCCACTTCTTTAAGACACGAAAACCCCGAACATAAATGCAAGTGTTCGTGCCTTAATAACATACTAGGAAATATTACCGTACCTTTTCGGGATTAACTTTATCATACAGTTTAAGTACTAGCAACACTCGGTCAGCTATTAGTTGTAATGTCAAAGGCGGTTTGGCACTGTAACATCGCCCTAGTGGGAAAACATGTCTCTGCAACGCAAAAGAAAAAGATCAAGACGGTGAATACCTTATCAGCTGTAACTTTGTCATATGAGGCGCATACTTTCAGCACTCGCTCTTCGATTTCCTTTTTCGTTAGCTTGGGTCGTGCTAGAGAGTATGTCCTGTGAGGTGTCTACCCAAAAAAAAAAAGAAACAACTTTCAACATGAGACGAGGGGGCAAAACCACTCAGAGAGAAAAGTGAGGTTAGGTTAGATTATGTAATAAATTAATTTTCAAGTCTGCGCTTCAAATGGGGGCACGTTGTTGTAGAAAACGCGTGGAACACTTAGAACAGCAGGAAGCATGCGTTTATTGCTACGGATTACCTTATTTGTTGACAACAGGCAATTTTGTTGTGCGCTTCGTTTTTCTATCGTCTGCCATTTCTGAGGGATACACGACACCGATCGGAGTGATAAGGAGCGTAAGGAGATCGTTTGTCTGGTTAATACTCTAATACTTTTCGTAATTCCAGCCATTTTAACCACAAATAATCACCCGATTGACAATGGGGGGTACAACTTCTAATGTCGATGTTCAGCGACATCTAGCGACAACTTTCGATTTCGAACTAAGTCATCTTTTAAATTCGATTTCCACAAATTTCATTATCTTTATAAAAGTAAGTAAACAATAAGTAAATAAGTAAACAATAAACTTGCGTAATCAAATTTTATTTGTTATGGTTTCGCAGTTTAGTAATAGCCAAAAATATCTACACATAGCAGAATCCAATTTCGGACGTAGCCAACGTCATTAGCTGAACGCAGCCAAATTCAGAGTCTTGCCTTGCCTTAATTTGTTAATTTGTTTTTCCATTTTTTAATTATTATTATTTTGTTCCCATTATTTTCAAATTGTTTTTTTTTTAATTTATTGATCTATTAAATTGTGTTGTAAAATCTAGTGTTGTGAGTCGGTAATTACCGATAAGGTAACGTGCATTTGTTATCGGTAATTTCTGATGGTACCTGTGTTACCAACACATGGGTAATGCGACGATGAAAAAACATTTAAGATCATGCTCTGAATTATGGCCAAATGCATAAAATAGAAATAAATAAAAGTCTTTACTATCTGTGTTCAATTTTAACGGACAAAGAAGTGCCTTTATTTGTTTTGATTTCAAATTAAAAAAGCGCAGTGCTTAGAAGGGCAACAAATGAAATGGAAAACTGAGCAACAATCATTGCAGTAAAGAAGGAAAATAAAAAAAATTAAGTTTCCAAATTTAATATTTTTTATTTAATCTTATAATAAAAACAAAAGACGATTAGCAAGTAAGATGCATGAAACTCGAACGAAAAGAAGAATCTTAATGATGATAAAACAAAAACAAATGAAAGATCACATTGACGTGTTGATAAAATATAAAACATTTCCGGAAATAAAAACAATAGGCCAATTGAGTGAAAAATTATGGAAAGGAAAAACGTGAAGAAAATTTAAAAAAATTAATTATTATTGTTATTAATTAATTAATTAAAAACAATACGAAAAAAAAACAAAAACGTTTTAACCAAAAAATTAAAAACTAAATAACAACAACAATAATTTATTATTATTAGTGAGGAAAAAAAGTAAGGTTACATTTACAAAAAAAAGAGATAAAAACAAAAGACAATCGGTATATTGAACATCCAATGAAGATTAGAGGAACAAAAGACACAAAACAAAAGGCGATCGGCAATTTCAAAATAAAATTGAGAGAGAAAGAAACAAAAACAAATCCAGTAAGAAGAAACAAAAACTTTTCTTCAGAAAAACCTAAACATGCAAGAAGAATAGAGAAACAGAAAGACATTTCAGTTGAGAAAACAAAAGACGATCGGTAATTTCAAAATAAAATTGAGAGAGAAAAGAGCAAAAATAAATCCAGTAAAAAAAGACAAAACTCTTTCATAACAAAAACAGGCAAAAACAAAAGACAATCGGTATATTGAACATCCAATTAAGAATAGAGGAACAAAAGACCTTTCAGTTGAGAAAACAAAGGGCGATCGACAATTTAAAAATAATATGAGAGAGAAAAAAGCGAAAATAAATTTAAAAAAAAAAACGTTTTAACAAAAAAATTAACAACAACAATAATTTATTGTTATTAGTAGAAAAAGAAGATTACAATTACAACGAAAGAGACAAAAACAAAGGACAATCGATATACTGAAGAATAGAGGAATAAGAGACATCCGGTAGAATTATAAAATTTCTGGAGGGAACAACAAAAAAAAATGTAAAGAAAAAGGAAGGATTACAATTACAAAGAAACAGATAAAAACTAACAATTACAAAGAATGAGACAAAAACAAAAGATAATCGCTGTACTGAACATCCATCGAAGAATAGAGGCACAAAAGACATTTCAGTAGAGAAACAAAAGACGATCGACAATTTCAAAATAAAATTGAGAGAGAAAGAGAAAAGGGAAACACGACAAAGAACGAAAACGTAACAATTTAATGAAAAAAATTAAATAAAAATAAAGGAAAAATAAATTTACGATAAAATTAAAATATTTCTGGAGAAAACAACAAAAAATGTAAAGAAAAAGGAAGGATTGCAGTTACAAAGAAAGAGATAAGAACTTACAATTACAAATAACGAGACGAAAACAAAAGACAATCGCCATACTGAAATCCATTGAAAAACAGTGAAACAAAACACATATCAGTCGAGGAAATAAAAGACGGTCGGCAATTTGAAAATAAAATTGAGAGAGAAAAAGGCGAAAATAAAACCAGTAAATAAAAAACAAAAACCTTTTAATAAAAAAAAAATAATACCAATATCGTCTATCATTCTAGAAAGAGGTAAAAAAAAAACAAAATCGCTATATTGAACATCCAATAAAGAATAGAGGAACAAAAGACATTTCGGTTGAGAAAACAAGAGGCGATCGACAATTTAAAAGTAGTATTGAAAGAGAGAGAAAAAAACGAAAACAAATCCAGTAAGAAAAAACAAAAAAAAATGAAGATTACAACTACAAAGAAAGAGATAAAAACAAAAGACAATCGGTATACTGAACGTCGAACGAAGAATTAAGTAACAAAAGACATTTCAGTTGAGAAAACAAAAGACGATCGGCAATTTCAAAATAGAATTGAGAGAGAAAAAAGTGAGAATAAATTACGGAAATACGGCAAAGAAATATCAACGATAAGAAAAAAAATTAAAAAATTAAATTAAAAAAAAATAAGATAAAAATAAATTAAAGACAAATTTACGGTAAAATTTCTGGAACAAAAAAAAATGTACAAAGAAAGAGATAAAAACAAAAGGCAATCGCTATACTCAACATGCAACGAAGAATAGAGAAACAAAAGACTTTAAGTTGAGAAAACAAAAGACGATCGGCAATTTCAAAATAGAATTGAGAGAGAGAGAGAGAGAGAGAGAAGGAAACAGCAAATCATAAAATTTCTGAAGAAAAACAACAAAAAAAAAGAAAGAAAGGAGGGTTTACAATTACAGAAAAACAGATAAAAAACAAAAGACAATCGGTAAATTAAACTTCCAATGGTAATGAAGGACTCTGGTCTAGATAGTGTAAATAAATAATATGAAGTAATATTTAAAAAAAAAAATGAAAACCCCGTTTTATTAACAAAAGAAAAATGATGTGTATTTGAAAATTCTAATTAGGTTTGGTAACATTACCGATGAGGTTTAGGCAACATAAAAATAAAATCGATTGTCTTTTATTTATTTTGATTTGGTTACTTTTCAATTTTTACTATTTTTTCTGTCCTGTCAATTTTCTTTTTGTTTATCATTAGTCAATTGAAGCTTCAATAATGTTAAAAATTAAAATAAATACCAATGAGCGTAAGAAGCTTTTCTGTTGGTAACATGGTCAGGTAATCTGATGTCTTGAATTTTGTTCGTCTGGCAACACTGGATATATTTCTGCTGTGCGTTTATTAATTAATAATGGCGTTTTCGATTGACTAGACTAGTGCATACTCGTCTCATAGTATTACATGAGGTTAAAAGAAGGCGCAATTGGTGCAGGTGAATCGAAAATGCTTTAAGGTTACTCGACTGAATGCAGTGCCCTCTATGTTTACCAACGAAATTAGGTTACTGTGTATCTTCGTGTCGACGCTCGACAATTTTGGCGCTGATAATGCGACGCCAGTGCGTCGCCAGCGGTCCTCAAACATGCCGGCATTTACCACAGGCATTCTCGCTCGAATCGATTACGTATTATTTTCCGACCGCTGGTTTACGCTTGTACACACAACATGCAGTTAATTTCAACTCGCTTGTCCTATTTTGCGTGCCACTGCTGCATAAAAGTCGATAGTAAATTGACAATCAGCTGAACCAATTAGGCATTATTTTCATCGTGAAGAAAATGAGGCGCAATTATGGGGTGCGTTTTTAACTGAAGAGAGGGAAAATTACCAATGCATTTTTGGATAGATAAGCGAAGTCAAGGATGCGGATTTAATGGGAGATATTTGGTACCGCCGTCTATTTCAGGTTGCATTTGTTTAAAAAAAAAAAAAAGAATGCGCCAGTGTATGTTGATTTGTCGTTTTCAGCGTCACGTCGGCTCCTGTGCGGGGGTGTACATCCGAAACTAATGGTGACTCCGGTCCACAGGTTTCAGTCGATCACGAATGCGACGTCGGGGAGTATAAGGCACCCCCGAGCACCCGGCCACCCAGCTAGGATTACGTTACAGTGCCATGCCCCCGTGCAGATTAAGTAAATACGCACACGCATCCACACGTAGGATTCTATGTTGTCGGCTTCTTGTTTTTTTTATTCCGTAGTGCTTCCAGTAGTGCGAATGCGAGAAATAACGCTGTTAATCGATCGATTGACTTGTTGTCAACTACTGGGCGTAATACCTCTGTTACACCACGTAACGCTGCTAATCATAACCCGACTGCAAGGCTTAAGTGTGGTGTTTGGGTATTTTTTGCTATTCTTACGTTTTTTATCGCTGGTGCCAAGTTTTATTTTCACGGGGTAAGTCTCAAGGTTATACACTTGTTTTTTTCTTTTTTATTAATAGATTCCCCTGGCAACAAAACAAAAATTAATCAAACTATCCAATAGCATTATTTGTTTAAATTGCCAAAGCGCCATCTGTTAGTGAATGTTTTTTTTTTATTAATAGGTTGGCAAACGTGTTTTTAATTATTTTTACATCTAAATGTCTAATCAAAATGAGAGCAAATCATCGAAAGAGGCAGTCAGTTCATATCTGAAACGAATCTGCTTATAATTTACCAAAACGTTTTATTTGACGTTTATACAGGGAGATCGAAATTGATTGTCCTGATCCTACACTGCTTTCCATGAGCTTAATATCAATATTTACAATGAAGTTAGCAACATAGGGGGATCCAGGGCAGTTACTAGATATCTCAAGATTTTGTTGACAGTTCATTGCTGTTCATTCACGAATAATGGTTTATTTCAAACAATAATTATGTCCTTTATTAATTGGGTTAGGTTTGGACGTAAATTTCAAGAATGTTCTATGTATGCCATTGCTTTTCGTTCTAAGTTTCATGTGACAGTTGTAAATATTGATATCAAGCTCATGGAAAGTAGCGTAGGATCAGGACAATCAATTTCGATCTCCCGTACTGTGGGATCAAGTGAATTTCTAATTGGAGTAGGCTGCGATTTCTGCAAGTAGCTGTGACAGTTGGTCACACTGACCAAAAACAAATTTACGTAATTATCAAATTAACTCAATCGTCTGAAAATATTTGATTTGACACATAAAGCCTGTTTCACACACGGGAAATCATTAGTCAAAGAAGTACTGCCGTGCATTGTCTTCAGTGTTACCAATGAGAGAAAACGTAGAAAATAACAATAAAGTAACACAACAAAATAGTGAAAATTTGAAACAATAAGACAAAAGACAATCGATTTTGCGCACAAATCAGTATTTAAAAAGAACTGTTTGAGAGAAAATTTAGCAAAAAAACAATGAAAACAAATGAACAAAATTTAAAAAAAAATTGTATATGTGTAACACAATATTTAAAAAAGTTATAAAAACAAAAGACTGTCGATTTTACAGTGCAATTCAGTAGATTAATTATAAATCAAAAGGAAAAACAATTAAAAAAAAACAAAATAGAACAAAACAATAAAAATTCAAACACTAGATTAATATATTTAAAAAGAACTGTTTGAGAGAAAATTTAGCAAAAAAACAATGAAAACAAATGAACAAAATTAAAAAAAGAATTTGTATATGTGTAACACAATATTTAAAAAAGATATAAAAACAAAAGACTGTCGATTTTACAGCGCAATTCAGTAGATTAATAATAAATAAATAAAAAAGAAAACAAATTAAAAAAACCAAATAACAAAACAAAACAACAAAAATTCAAATAATAAAACAAAAGACAATCGATTTTGCAGCACAATTCAGTAAATTAATATATTTAAAAAGAATTGTCAGAGAGAAAATTTAGCAAAAAAAAGCAATGAAAACACTTGAACAAAATTAATGTTTATTATTATCAAAAATTTAAAATATATATATATATATATATATATATATATATATGTAACACAATTTTAAAAAATATAAAAACAAAAGACTGTTGATTTTACAGCACAATTCAGTTGATTAATAGTAATAATAACAAAAACAATTTGAAAAGAAAAACAAAATAACAAAACAAAGAAAACAAATTATTAAAAATTCAAACAATAAAACAAAAGACATATATATTTAAAAAGAATTGTTTGAGAGAAAATTTAGCAAAAAACAATGAAAACAAATGAACAATATTAAAAACAAATATGTATATATGTAACACAATATTTAGAAAATATAAAAACAAAAGACTGTCGATTTTACAGCGCTAAAAACTAAAAAAAAAAAACAATTTGAAAAGAAAAACAAAAGAACAAAACAAAGAAAACAAAATTTTAAAAATTTAAAAACAATAAATATTAAAATTTAAACGAAATAATAATAAAAAAACGAAGACAATCGATTTTACGATAAAATTTAATAAATATGTTAATTTTTTTTTGTGAAAAGAATGATGAGAGAGCAAGCGAAATAATTAGAATTTTTAAAGAATACGAAATAATAAAATTTAAATAAATAATAAAATAAAACACAATCGATTTTACAGCACAATTCGGCAGATTAATACATTAAAACAAAAAGAAGTGTTTGGGAGAAAAGGTGGCAGAATAAGTTAACAAAATTTTTAAAAAAAGTATATATATAACCCAAAATTAAAAAAATATAATAATAAATAAAAACAAAAGATAATATTTTTTTGTTTATTATTAATCTACTGAATTTGTGGTTTGTAAAATCGATTGTCTTTTGTTTTATTATTTTTGAGATTTTATTTCGTATTTTTTAAAAATTCTTATTGCGGTTTCTATGCTTTCATCGTTTGAATTGAATTTGAATTTATTATTATAACCTAATATACATCTAGGTATGTCTAATAACAATGCTACCAACGTATGCAAAAGAAATTTTGCATATTAAAAAAAAAATTAGTCTATTGTGCTGTAAAATCGATTGTCTTTTGTTTTTATAATTTTAAAAATTTTATATCGTTTTAAAAAAATATATGTTATCTCGCTTTCTTTGTTTCTTCATCGCTGTTTTCATAAAAAATAATTAATGTATTAAATTGTGTTGTAAAATCGATTATCTTTTGTTTCTATTGTTAATTATTTACATTTACAATTATTATTATTTTCCTTTCCTTGATTATTTTTAAGATTTTATTTCGTATTTTTTTTACTTCTTCGTTCATCGTTCTCTTTATAAAAAAAAAATTAATCTACTACATTGTGCTGTAAAATCGATTGTCTATTGTTTTTATTATTTTTAAAATTTTATTCCGTTTAAAAAAATATACATTGTTTCGCTTTTATTGTTTCCTCGTTGCTGTTTTCATAAAAGAATTAATCTATTAAATTCTGTTGTAAAAACGATTGTCGTTTGCTTTTATTATTTAAAAAATTTTGTTTCGTTTTGTTTTGTAGGACACTCGGTGTATTTCGCTTTCTTTGTTTCCTCATCGCTGTTTTCATTAAAAAAATCTGTTAAATTCTGTTGTAAAATTGTTTGCTTTTTAATTTTTTTAATTTTTATTATTTTTTAAATTTTATTATTTCGTATTTTTTAAAAATTCTATTATTTTGGTTTCTATGCTTTTTCATTGTTCTCTTCATTAAAAAAAAATAATAATAATAATAATAATAATAATAATCTAAGTTGTGCTGTAAAATCGATTGTCTTTTGTTTTATATTATTTTTAAAATTTTATTCTTTCGTATTTTTTAAAAATTCTATTATTTCGGTTTCTATGCTTTTTCATTGTTCTCTTCATTAAAAAAAAATAATAATAATAATAATAATAATAATCTAAGTTGTGCTGTAAAATCGATTGTCTTTTGTTTTTATAATTAAAAAGAAATTATTTCGTTTTCGAAAATTATATATTTCGCTTTCTTTGTTTCCCCATCGCTGTTTTCATAAAAAAATTCTATTAAATTGCGTTGTAAAATCGATTGTCTTTTGTTTTCATTATTTTCAAGATTTTATTTCGTATTTTTTGAAAATTCTATTATGGTTTTCTTCAACGTTATCTTCATATTAAATAATAATAATAATAACAATAATTAGCCTACTAAATTGTGCTGCAAAATCGATTGTCTTTTGTTTTTATAATTGTAAAAATTTTATTTTGTTTTAAAAAATTTAATATTTCGCTTTCTTTGTTTTCTCATCACTGTTTTCACAAAAAAATTAATCTATTATATTGTGTTGTAAAATCGATTGTCTTTTGTTTTTATTATTTTTAAAATTTTATTCTTTCGTACTTTTTAAAAATTCTATTATTTCGGTTTCTAGGTTCTGCGCTTTTTCATCGTTCTCTTCATATTAAAAAAAAAATTTAATTAATTTACTAAACTGTGCTGCAAAATCGATTGTCTTTTGTTTTTTATTATTTTTAAAATTTTATTCCGTTTAAAAAAAATATACATTGTTTCGCTTTCTTTGTTTCCTCATTGCTGTTTTCATAAAAAAAATTGTGTTTTAAAATCGATTGCCTTTTGTTTCATTGTTATTATGAATTAATTTATTATTATTTTCTTCCTTGTTTTATCACCATACTTAATTATTTTCAATTTTTTTACGTTTATTATTAATCTACTGAATTTCGCTCTTTTATTTTTTTTTATTTTCATTTTTTTAAATTTTTCTATTTTTATTATTTTTTAAATTTTATTATTTCGTATTTTTTTAAAAATTCTATTATTTTGGTTTCTATATTTTCGCGCCGTTCTCTGTATATTAAAAAAAATTAATTAATGTTAGAACTTTATTTTACATGATCGTTACACGCGTGATCGTTAGATGGAGCTTAGTGCTCCTTCCGTTATTTTTCTAACATTTCCAAAAACGTGCGGTTAACGCTTGCGCGAGAGAAGCCGGAAGAACCGAATCAAGATGGCGATACAAAAACTGTAGCCAACGCGCGGCGTGCTTTTAGTTAAGTTCCTTTTTACTTTGTAGTTCAGTTACTTTAATAAACTAGTGTTTCTCAATTATGCTCTCATTATAACCTGCACTCTGCCCTGACAATTAATCTACTCAATTGTGCTGCAAAATCGATTGTCTTTTGTTTTTATAATTTCAAAAATTTATTTTGTTTTAAAAAAATATATGTTATCTCGCTTTCTTTGTTTCCTCATCGCTGTTTTCACAAAAAAATCTATTAAATTGCGTTGTAAAATCAATTGTCTTTTGTTTTTATAATTAAAAAAAAAATTTATTTCGTTTTCATTAAAAAAAATTATTAAATTGCTTTATAAAATCGATTGTCTTTTGTTTTCATTATTTTCAAGATTTTATTTCGTATTTTTCGAAAATTCTGTCATTGTTTTCTCAACGTTCTCTTCATATTTTCAAAAAAAAAAAAAAATTAACCTAAATTGTACTGCAAAATCGACTGTCTTTTGTTTTTATAATTGTAAAAATTTTATTTTGTTTTAAAAAATTTAATATTTCGCTTTCTTTGTTTTTTCATCGCTGTTTTCACAAAATTAAATTGTGTTGTAAAATCGTTTGTCTTTTGTTTTCATTAATGTTGTTTTCATTTTCTAAAAAAATATGCTAATTATTAAATTGTGTTGTAAAATTTTATTCTTTCGTATTTTTTAAAAATTCTATTTCGGTTTCTAGATTCTACGCTTTTTCATCGTTCTCTTCATATTAAAAAAAAAAAAAATTAACGGTGTCGCAAAATCGACTGTCTTTTGTTTTTATTAATTTCAAAAATTTTATTTCGTTTTAAGAAAATATAGGTTATTTCGCTTTCTTTGTTTCCCCTCATCGCTGTTTTCATAAAAAAATTATTAAATTGTGTTGTAAAATCGATTGTCTTTTGTTTTCATTATTATTTTATTATTTTTTTTTTCTTTGTTTTGTCAGCAAATCGTTCTTCTTAAAACTCTTTTGACGGATTTCTGCCTTCTGCACCTTGGTAACACCGGCAATCGCTGAAAAGCCCGGTCCACAAAGCTCGATTTACATCACCGTACAACTTTAAATAGTAAATAGAAAACTGTAATTAATTATTAATTAATTTTCAACGTCATTGAAGCGTGTACCGAATAAAATAAAAACTAAACCAAATATGTATGAAATGCGAACAATAACCGAAAGCACAGCACAACATCAGTATCAGCTTGTGGCACTTCGTGTCAGGCTTTTCTTTTTTGGCGCCATTTTCAAATTTAGTCTACAGGGAAACAGTGTTATTCCTATAACTCCGTCAACTAAAAAAAATGTCTCTTAATGACTCAAGTCTCGTAACACCCTATATATGACTGAAGTCTGGTAATAACCTATACGTACATGATTGAAGTCTAGTAACACCCTATATTTGATTGTAGTTTAGTGACACCCTATATATACATATGCACAAGAGATCACTATTAAGTGTGGCAGTAATAATTAAATATGTAAATCGAATTGATTTATTTTTTCCTTTTAAAATAACTTTTTTTCTTAATTTTGGCCCTCGTTTTAAAGTCGTACGTTTTCTAGGGCAACATTGGCATGGAAGCTTTAGCATTTTGCTCCTTGATGGTAGTCATAATATTAGTTGGTGGACTTGTATCGCTTTACGAAGCAATCAGTAGCACGTCGACGTCCACACGAAACGCACAAAATTCCGTACAGATATCCAGCGAACAGGTGAGCACCTGTCCTGCAGGATTTGAGCTTTTGCTTTGAAATTTTGTGTTGCCCTTCCAGAATGATACACACGAAGAAACTTCGAACCAAGTGCCAAACAACGTGTCGCCTTTGACCGTAACAGAACTACCGCCTCCACCTTACCACATTGCCATTATGCTACCACCAGCTCAGGCTGACGACAATGAGGACTCCATCACGATTTTAAGAGATTCGCCGCCTCCCTCGTACGACAAGGCGGTTACTTAATTGAATTAATAAATTCGACTTGAGCGAGCAGCTTTTATGATATTGGATCGGTCCAGGTTTAAGAAAAGGACCTATTTTTATACAAGCTGATATTTAAAAGATTACCTTTTTACTCATTACCGTGACGTGTTATATTTATACTCTCTGTGTCGCATTTACGATTGTGAGTGAAGTCATATCTGTCTGATGTTTGGGAGAGCAGTGAACACTTAACGTACGCACAAATGTTTCATATTAAGCTTGATTTGATTCAAGTATGTAATACAGGGTGCCTCAATACCCAGCCATTCTTTGGAGAGAAACGTAAAATCAAGTTTTGAAATTACTTGTCTGGTTATTGGATTCAAAAAAAAAAGAAATGAATGTAGAAAATTCTAAAATGAGGGGCCCTGCGTTTTTAAGTGTGGTTTGAAATGTGAGTGAGTTGCAATTTTTTTTGTTTTACCAAACGATTCCATCCAAAATTGAATTGACAAAAAAAAATCTGTACTGTTTGATCTGCACAATTAAAAAAAAGCAATTACAAAGGAACGATTTTTGTTGAATTTAGTTGTTTTGTTCATTGTTATAAATTGTTTCATTTGTTTTATATTCCATGAGACCCCAGAATTTATAGTGTAACATAAAGTCGCGCACTGAATAGTATTTGTTGTGTGAAATGCAAAGTGAAAGGCTGAACCTTCCCGTTTCCTATTTATAATCAAATTGATACTTACTACCATTTGCTGTCTGTTATTAAACGCACATATACAGGTGTCCTCCCTTCCCCCCCTTTAAATTAACGCTTTCACTAATAACGTTAACTCAGAAATGTGATATACAACTAACTTTGCGTTTGTCGACTTAATTTGTTCTTTAATTTTATACCGTCACTCAAAAACGTTGTTGTTGTTGTTACTTTTTTGACTTGTTTTTTTTCTTTTTAAGTCTGTGTCTGTGGTGTACCTACATCGTTTAAGTGGCGTCTTTAGTTTTTAAGACAATCATTGTATAAAGGACCCCCAAAAAAATGTATTAAAAAAATCGAATTATATTTGTAATCTGAAACTGTGTATAAAACGTTTGGCTTTAATATTGTACTGTTCAAACTGTTCCATTTTACTCTTTATTATAATTCCATTTTCCATGTTTGTATATTACTGTACCTAACAAGTGAAATATTTGTACAAAAAAAAAAAAAGAATGACGCCTTTTATTTTCCTGGGAATCTCGACCCTTAAAAACTCCGAATTAAAAAAAGAAAGAAAACTAATAGCATGGCATCGATTTTCATTAATTTAATTAGAAAATTCTAATTTAAAGCTGCACTAATTTTGGTATTAACTCATATAATGATAATCACAATATTTATTATGAAATCAAAAATTAATTAAATATGTCAAAAATTAATTAAATATGTACAGATTGTTTCATTGAAGCTTGAAAAAAGGTGGTGTAAGAAGAGGCTGTATTTAACATTGACTTCTTTTTATTTGTTGACGAGTCATCGTGAACTCGATTGTCTCTTGTTTTCTTTTTAATTTCATTTTTCAAAACATCTCGTTTACGCAAGAAAGTCTTTCGCATTTCTCGAGCTAGAGCCGGGATTCCAGTGTTATCAGATAAAATCGTAAGATGTCTCCTCAGTTTCATAATAGATTTTCATAATATAACAATAGATGGCGCCAGGGTTGTCGGATTGGGCGAAATTCTTCCGTTTGAGCTACATTTTAGACACACTCGGTTTTTAATTTTTTATTAATTGTGTAGTACACATTTATTTTCTAACTAACTAACTCTTTTAAAAATAGGAGTTTCCTATTAACTTTAAGTGTCGAATTTAGCCCACCCTGTACAATAAATAATAATATTTATCTTCAATAAAAACAATGTCAAAGGTAGTACATCAGTGTTAGAAATTGAAGGAGTCACTTGTTTTTCATTTTGTTTTATTTACTTCCTCCTCGTTTCCGATTAGTTTCTTTTTCGATGCTTTTCGTTTTCCTTTTCTGCTCGTTGCACATTTATTTCAATTTTTCATTTGTTTTCTTTTTCTCTCTGTGGAAAGAACAAATAAAATTCCCAAAGAATGTAAGAGAAACAAAAGACGATCGTAATTAAAAATTAAAACTCGAGAAAATAATTAATAAACGTAATGGTAACTCAAATTCGTAAAGAGAAAAGAAAAGAGAACGGAAAACAAATCACAATCGCAATATTTGCGAAACAAGAAAACGCAAAAAATCGAAAACAAATTTGGTACCTACTTAAAACAATTAAAAACGAAGAAATTAAGAACTTTTTTGATGATCGAGATATCCCATTGAAATGAGGAAAAAAATAAAAATTCCCCCGAAGAAAGTAAGAAAAACAATTGACGATCGCATTAAGAGGCAAATAAAGACTCAAGTGAATTGTAGATTTAAAATTTCTTTAAAAATTGATATAATAAACATTAAATACATTATAGTAACTCGAAACAAAAAAAAAAGAAAAACAAACGACAATCATAATATTCACGAAAGCAAATCTAAATAAATCTAAAATATATTTTTTTTTAATTTCTGAAAAATGATAAACAATCAAAACAAGAAAATATGGAGAATGTTTTCTCAGAAAACCCAATAGAAATTAAAAAAAAAGAAAATTTCTCAACCCAACCCAATAAAAATAAAAAAAAAGAAAACTTCTCAAAAAAGTTAGAAAAACAAATGACGATCGCAATGTACGCGAAAGAACAAGGAACGCACAAAATGTTTGATCATACAAATTTCAGAGGTAACGCCGATGACAAATAAAAACAAAAAAAAATAACACTTTTCATTTCAGCTTTCAAATTTTACGAAAGAAAAAAAAGACAGGAAAACAAGTGACGATCGTAATGTTTATGAACCGCAACTTTCATTTTTCATTTGCCTTTTGTTTTTCATTTTAGGTTTTCTTTTTGGGTTTGGAATTTTTTCTTTTCATTCGGCTTGTCATTTGCCTTTGGCTTCCATTTGATTCTTTCATTTTAATTCCTCGCTTGTCTCTCTTACTATTAACATTAACATTTGCTTATCGTTTTTCATTTCATTTCGGTTTTTGTTTTCGTTTGTTTTTAGATTTGTTTTTCATTAAAATTTTTCCATGTTTTTCGCTTGTCTCGCTCCATTCTTTATTTGCTTTCTGTTTTGGTTTCCGATTTCTTTCCTGCCATTTTTGTTTTTCTTTTCAATTTGCTTTCATTTTTATTTACTTCATTTACGCTTTTTATTTGCCTTTTCCTCCTCATTTTTGGTTTTTGTTTTTCATTTGTTTTCTTTTTCTAATTTTTGCATGTCTATCTTAAATTAGATAGGAAATTTAGTTTTTTTTTTTTTTTAAATAGATTTCACATTTATCGTTAGAAAGAACTTGGCGCCTTTTGCCGACATTTTGTGAACAGGCTGGCCATGTTGCCTATAAGACATCTGGCAACCTTGGATTGCGCCGTCATAATTGCAGTAATAATACTGCAGTGTACAGTAGCGGACAATAAAATCTGGGCACGGCATTTGTACAATGTAAACCCCGCCTTAATATTTTTGACGTTTAATGACTTTAACGTAAATTTCATTTATTTATTTTAACAGACATATAACCTCAATAAAAGCCTGATTTGCAGAAATACATGAATAAATAGAATTTGTATTAAATGTCAGATTATTGAAGTGAGGTTTACATTGTACAAATAACGTGCCCGGGTTTTATTGTCCGCTTATCCACAGACATGGTTTCAAATAACTATCAACCAATATTTGAACATTTCACTGCAGGGGCGCGTTCAGATACCACCGTCGAATATACATTCAGCGCGAACGAAAATAATTTAAATTTAACTTTAAATTTCCCGCCTTTCAATTTTTTTTTGTCAAGTAGGTAATACGGAAATGTGTATAAACAGATGAATGTATACAGAGTTCCGCCAACTTAAGCTTTATTGCTAATATCTCACTATACAAGTAAACTTAAAACGTCACACCACTTGAATGAAGAATGTCCGCCTTGTCACCATCAAAGGCCATCACGCCAGTGTAGTTCTCTCTCATATGCGGTGTTGGAAATTTGAAATATGCCTCAGGGCCGCCAACTAGCTTGCTACAATATACAAGATGACCGTCAATTGTTCTATCAAAAAAGAAATCCTTCTGGCAGAACAATTAACAGTCACCCTGTATAAACCCTTTACAATAAAAATGAAGAGGGGGTCAATGAAATTTTTTTTCCCTGCAAAGAGTCTATGCACAAGGAAAGGTTGGGAACATCTGAGCCAGAATTTCAAAAATAATTGTTTTGTTTATTTATTTTTCCGCGAAATGGAGAAAAAGTCTTTTCTTTTTGTTACCCAGTAGCAGTACCAGTGCTACCAGTGGAGTAGAAAGTAAAAAAAAAACCAAAAACTGAAGCTTCGACATCTTTAATTGGTGATGAGTGAATTCGATCGTCTTCTTTTCTTCACCTTTTGTTAGGATTTACCGAAGCAGTTTAGCAGAGGGGATTCTAAGCCACTTCCTATTATGTGACAAACGTGTATATATGGTTGGCTATCGTTGCTCTGATAGGCGCTCGGTGTGAGGGGGTGGTGGGGTGGTAGAGGGAAGCTACTAGTTTCTGGACAACAGATAGCAGTTACTGGAAAGCTATTCTAGCAGTCTCCCCCTCTTACTCACGCTATTCCCCCATAGCCACGCCTCCAGCACTGAGCGCCTATTATAGCGACGATGTTTGTATATTACTGAACCTAACAAGTGAAATATTTGTACAAAAAAAAATGAATGACGACTTTTATTTTCCTGTGAATCTCGACCCTTAAAAACCTCGAAATAAAAAAAGAAAGAAAACTAATAGCATGGCATCGATTATTATTATAATTTAAAGCTGCACTAATTTTGATATTAACTCATAATGATAATCGCAATAATTATTATGAAATTAAAAATTAATTAAATACATACAGATTGTTTCATTGAAGCTTGAAAAAAGGCGGTGTAACAACAGGCTGCATTTATCGTAGCATCGACTTCTTTTTATTAGTTGACGAAAGTCATCGTAAACTCGATCGTCTCTTGTTTTTAATTTCATTCATTCATTTTAGAGCATCTCATTTGCGACTTATAAATATAAAAAATAAACTGCATGTTAATTGTAAAACGAGAAATTAATGCGACGAACAATAAAAACGCTAATGAAATAGAAAGAAACGAAATTTTATTTGATTTTCGAAAACTTTGTGCCGATTTTTCATTTATCTTTTGTTTACAAAAATAATAAAATACAAACCAACAATGGAAGTTCGATTTTCGAAAGCTTCTCGTCGAAATCCGTCGATTTTTTTTTGCTCACAGACAGAAACAAAAAAATAAATGCAAAGAAATAAATGAGAGCTCTATTTACAAAAGCTTCGCGCCGGAATTCTTCGATTTGTTCACAAAAAGAAACAAAACATAATAAAATGCGAGAAAAAAAACAAATGAAAACTCAATCCATTTGATTTTTCAAGAGCTTTCCATCAAAAAGAAACAAATGAAATACAAAATCGAAAATCGTTAGTATTCATTTGTTCTCCGCTTCATTTTTGTTTATAAGAACAAATCAAAATGAGAAAGAGAAACAAATGATGAAAGTTCGATTTTCACAAGCTTCTCGTCGAAAGAAAAAAGAAACAAATGAAAATTTGATTTTCAAAAGCTTCACGCCGGAAATTGTCGTTTTTTCATCGGAGATTGTTTCCTTTTAAAAAGAAACAAATTTGAAATACAAGAAAAAACAAGTGAAAACTAGATTTCAAAAAACAAGATTTCAAAAAACTTTTAGGCAGACTTGGTGCTTAAAAAGTTTATTGGGGAGAGGGGGGCGGCGCCGCCTGGCACATATTTTGGGCTATTCCGCTCACGTAATGAACAATCAACAAAATTTCAACTTCTTTCTAGTCGTTCAGGAAACAAAAGTACACTGTCGGACAAAATTTTTCAATTCATTAATTGCTTATTGACGTTTTCAATTGTTTTCATTGATTGTCACCAAGTCTGCCTAAAAGTTAGCCCAAATGGCGGAATTTCGCCCAACCCGTGTATTTCCTATTAAAAGTTTCGAATTTGGCACACCCTGTACAAAAAATTATATTACTTATTTTCAATAAAAACGGTGAGATAGGAATTTAAAGGGTCGCTGTTTTCCACTTGTCATTATTTTCATTTTGTTTCATTTGCTTCCTCATTGTTTTTTTTTTATCAATTGCTTTTCGTTTTTCCTTTCTACTCGTTACATATTTACTTTTATTCTTCGTTTGTTTTGTTTTTTCCTTTCCATGGAAAAAAGAAATAAAATTCCCTAAGAATGTAAAAAAAAACAAATGACGATCGTAATTAAAAATTAAAACTCAAGGAAATAATTTAATGAACGTAATGGTAATACAAATTCGTGTAAAAAAAAGAAAACGGAAAGAAAGTAAGAAAAACAAATGACAATCATAATAAAAGGCAAATAAAAACTCAAACGAATTTTAGATTTAAAATTTCTTTAAAAATAATAATAGTAGTAATTCGAAACAAAAGAAAAGGAAAACAAATGACAATCATAATATTCACGAAAGGAAATCTAAATGAACCTAGAATAAATTGCAAACCATCAAAACAGAATAAAAAGAAGAATGTTTTCGATCATTAGCTAAACACTATAGAAACGAAAAAAAGGAAATTTTTAAAGAAGTAAGAAAAACAAATGACGATCGTAATATTCGCGAAAGAACAACAAACGGAGAAAAAAATATAAAATAATATAATAAGTTTATTTACGCAAATATGCATTCTAATTTCGGAGGTAACAAAGACAACAAATCAAAGAAAAAACTATAACAGTTTTCATCGTGAAAGAAAGAAAACGATAGCTTCAAAAAAACCAAAAAAACAAATGACGATCGTAGCCTTTATAACGGCAACTTTCATTCTTCATTTGTTTTATTTTCTAATTTAAATTTTGTTCGTCTTTTGTTTTTAATTTTCGTTTTTGAAATTTTTCCTTTTCATTCGGTTTCTCATTTGCCGTTGGCCCTTCATTTGATTCTTTTGTTTTAATTTTCTCCTTGGGTTTTCACTTGTCTCTCTTACAAGTGAATAATAATAATAATAATTATTGCTTATCGTCTTTTATTTCATTTTTCGTTTTTGTTTTTCATCTGTCACTTTCTTGTTTCGATTTTCTTCGCTGATCGATGGTGTTTTGTTTTTCACGTCGACCGATTCAACTGTCACTTTGATCTTTCTTCGATTCATGATTTTTCACGTCTTCACCTGATTTCCGTCCTTCGATTTTCTTCATTGATCTATAGCATTTTGTTTTTTATGTTAATCGCTTTGGCCATACTTCTATTGATGACTCTTTTTGTTTTTCAAAGTATAATATTAAAGAACGATCTGAAAATCTAGTTTCTGAACGCACCCTTTCAGTACCAACATGTTTAGAATTCATTCTTCGCTTTGAATAATAGAGGGCGCTAACTAAAGGTCTATATATCTAGTAACTTTAGTCACAGTCATCACGTCAGTGTTGCCAATTTGAAATCCGCCAGTTTCAATTCACGCTTAGGACTGTCGACTAGCTTGTCCAATGTGTACAGGGTAACTGTTAATTGTTCTGTCAAAAAAAATCTTTTTGGCGGAACAATTGGCAAAAGAATTTTTTTGAGAGAACAATTAACAGTCATCCTGTATAAACCTTTTTCAGAGTTATAATGAAAATTAAGAGGGGGGTCGATGCAGAGTCGATGCTTAGGAAAAGGTATCTTTTTGTTTATTTTTCAGCGAAATGAACAAAAAAACCTTTTCTTTTGTTAGGAATAAAAAAAAACAAAAAACTGAAACTTGTCATGATTTCTTCTCTTTATCTGGAGACGTTTCTTTGTAAATTTGATCGTCTTTTGTTCGTATTCTTCTTTTGAAATCACCTTTTTGTTTGGATTTACTGGAGTAGTAAAGCTATGGGGATTCTAAGCTATTTCTTATGAAGAAATAACATTATTTGCCAAATATGTATGTATGGTTGTCAATCGTCGCTCTGATAGGCGGATAACAGTTAGCAGTTTCTGGAAAACTGTTCTATTAGCCTCCTTCTCCTCTCACCCACGCCATCCCCGCATCGGTACGCCTGCGCCTCCCGCATTGAGCGCCTATCAGAGCGACGATTGGCAACCATACATACACATTTGGTTCATAATGATATACAACTAAAAAGAACTACGGACTGATTTATTTCGACCAAGTTCCGTTTGTTGTGAAAAACTCATTCATTGGCTCTTAAAACTGTCTTGCTTCCAGCTGATTTCTTTAGAGCTCGGTTCGTGTACGATTTCAACTAATGCAGAATGCGTAATAAATTTTAAATATTTGTCACACTTTACGAACAATTTAATTAAATTTTGCTAACCAAACCATGGCACTGGATCCAGAAAGAGCTTGAAACTTGTCACGATCATACTAATATTTTCTTGAAAGTCCATTCTACCGATACGTCTACGACCAATACGTCTTCTGACTGTGTGATCTCATTTACAACTAAGAAGAACTACCATTGTAGTTATGGACTGATTTATTTCGACTTCGGTCCGTGCGTCATTCATTGGCTCTTAAAACAGTCTTGCTTCGAGCTGATTTCTTTAGATCTCGGTTCGTGTACGATTTTCAATTTCATTTGTACAACAAAGTATTGAAACTTTGTCTTCACACGAAAATCATAATCATAAGTTTCAAGCAAGGCGGGTTCACAACTAACAATTCACAGCCAACTACGAGAAGAAATTTTTAAAGGCACGCTAACTTATTATTGAATAACTTTGTCTCTAGACAGTTTTGCGTCAAACAAATTTAATGATTTTTGGCGATTTCGCAACGTCAATTTGGTTGTGTACTATTCTAGCGATTGGCAACACTGTTTCGAGTACTTTAAGTTCGTCTTTAAGTATATGTACTTGCTTTCATTACACTAAGTTGTAACTTAGTTAAAATTAATTCCTTTTTATTCTATTCTACTGATTTTTCTACCATCCTACTAGACTCAAAATTTGCAAGCTAGATGTGGGTAGTAGTAGAAATTCTACTAAATTGGCAACACAGCTTCCACATGCATAAGCATTCTACATTCTACCACGTGGCTATAAATGATTGAAGCAAATTTAGTAGGTCGGCAACACTGAGGAATTGGCATTACTCGTCGTTATTTTCATAGTTCGATTACTTGGTTCATTTCTTAGGTTAGAGTTGGCAGTTGTTATGGAAGTAATTGGTGCAAACGTCAGATAAAATAATAAACTTGGATTTAATTAAGTTTATTTTTTACTTGAGAGTAGATATCAGGGATACCAACGTAAACTTTGAAGTGTTGCCAATCTAATAAAACAAATCTCAATCATTTGTAGTCGCTCGGTAGTCGGTAGTTTCCCTGAGTTCTGGATGCGCAGATAGGGTTGCGCAGTTTAGGATATGCGCAGTTGAAACCATTTACATCTGCGCTTTGAGGTTGAAAGGTTCGGACCTACCTAATTATTGGTATTCGTAGTTTTTGATAATACGTATTTCTTTTATCGATATCAACATATCTTCTTGTGCCAAACTCACTTACATCCAAATCCAATTATTACAACAGACAGAGACGTATTATTTTTTGCTGAAAATCGAAAGACGTCTGGCTCAATTCAGCGCGTTCACGCGGAACGTTACACAGTTATCGTTTTGCGCGTTAATTTGTCGACCACAAAGCCAATCCTCCCGACTCCCTTATTTATAAACTTGCATAAAAAGCAGCAGCAGCAGCAGTTGCAAAGGTTTCCTCTTGTGCCCGTTCTCACAAAAGCAAACGCTAATTGCCTCAAAGCAAGGCGCGATGAAAATCTGCATTCGCAGAAGAAATATTCTCGCGCGTGTTTGTCGAAGCACACATAATATGGGTAACCTTAGTGACGGAGTGTATTTAATGTAGGGCAAAGGAAAACACGAGGGAGAGAACAAGATTTGTATTTTCTTTATGCGAATCCTCGAATTGATTGCAGGGGATTATGTAATAACTGTCACATATCTGTTACCGCTTACGAAAATAGGCCGCCCGAAGGTCTTTGTTTTGGACGAGGCTCGCTGCGGAATTATTACGTTCGAGAGGAGTTCTATGGAGATGTAAACATAAGGGTCTCTTTTTTGTCAACATCCTGTTATTTACAAGGTGGATTATTATTTTAGTGTAGAATGCGATAAATCTTTTGTTTTGTTTTTGCTTTTTTATTATACACCTACGCGGATTTCAATTCATTTCACAAAACGACTGAATTGAATTTATTATTAAAATTATTTTCTTTTATTTCTGCGTTTAAAGAAGGCGAAGAAAACAAATTTTGTGGTGAAGGAAGCAAATATCAAGCTGAAATGCGCATCTTCACAAGATTTCGTTTGCGCACATCCCCTATTGCGCAACATCATCTGCGCATAGTGTTGCCAATCCCTAAGTCGTGTTAATTCGGGAGAAAGAATCGGAATTTCCACAGAGGTTCCACAGTGGGCGCCATATAAAACGTACCAATACCTTTTTTTTATCTTTATAATGTGTTTTGATTTTCATTTCTAAAATAGTTGGTTTGTACCCCACGTGACCAAGTTCTGCCTGATAGTTAGTCGATCAACAATACAGACTATTGGCAAGCAGACTGGCGGAAGCGCAGTGATTCCAGTTACTAACTGTTAAATTCTTAGTTGTGTCCATCATCATAGATCACGTGGGATACAACGTTTTAGTTGGTTACGTACCATTGCCGGCATAAGAAACTGGGACACCACCTGTCATTTAAAAATTTAAAATTTGTGTTTTTTTTTTTGTTGTGTAAAACCACCTTTTAAACGAAAATCATTTTGAGGTTATGTTGCTGTCAAATTTGTTAATCGTTGTGGCAATGACAACTGTCATTTTCACATTAATTACATTAAGAACTCAGTTCAAAATTGGAATGTCCCTGTGTTCAAGAGTCGCCTTGGTACGTCATAAGTCACGTGGAATACAAGATTAAATGAGGAACCGTTATTAATAACAAATTTAACTCAAGAAACGCAACTTTGCTTTTTTTTAATCATACTTGGTTAATGCCTCATTAATACTCATAGTTCTTCCTTGAGGCTTCCTTCAACAAGGGGTTGCTTAGAATGGGTTTGTAATTGTCTTTCTACCTACAATCCTATTCTAAGGGGATCCCTCGAAGGAAGCATTATGTTTACGGATATAAGACATGTCGGGGGTCAACCTAAAGTCCCTGGATTACTGAAGTACCACAAGCGTCCGCCATTGTAGGTCCACTTTCTGGCGCAAAATTAAAAAGAAAACGCAATTTGCGTCAAGTCGTCTGAAAATTTTTTTTATTAGTTATAAACAAATCACATTAATTATACATCAAATCGTAAATAATTTATTTTAAAATTATTTTATATTTTACCAAATTGCAAGTTACAAGTTAGTGATTGTTTTATTTTTTACTGTTGTTATTTGATGTAACTTAATTATTTTGCATTTTACGAAAGCATTTAGTAGTCTTCACAAATCGCAAATTTGTTTAATTCTTGAATGAAATTTAATTTCAATAATGACAATGGAAGGCTAAATTCATTAATTTATTTAAAAAAAAAGACAATTGGACAACTGAGCCGGGCGATATAATTAAGGAATGAACGGAATTTGATGAGAAACTAAACTAGGTTGTCGCTGCCCCTTTTTATGTTTGATTGAATTGAACGCCTAAGTACCGATGAGAGACTTTTAAAGTTCCCGCCACTAATTTTGCAAGGGGGCGTTTCCTGATGGTGATTCGCCGAAAAGTTTCTACCTGCTACAGCACTTATAACTCGCTCTCTGCCGTATTTTTAAAATTCGCGCCGCTCGCCACTAATGTCGTATTTTTAAAGTTCGCGCCATTCGCCAATAATTTTGCCAGGAGGTGTTGCCCGATGTTGATTGGTCGACTGGTTGCCTCAAAGTTTTCTTTCTGCGTACCTACCTTGCCACAGCACTTATGACTTTTGTTTTTATTTTATTTTTTAATATGTATTTTTAATATTTTGTTTGTCAACTTTCCTCTCAGTTTTTTTTCAATTTACTAATCTATTGAATTGTGCTATAAAATCTATTGTCTTTTGTTTTCATTATTAAAAAAAAAAATTATTTTGTATTTTTTATGTAAAAATTATATTATTTCGTCTCTTTATCTTCTCATTGTTCTTTTAATTTTTGTGTTGTAAGATCGATTGTCTTTTGTTTATATTGCTATTGTTTTTTGAATTTTTATTTTTTTTTTGTTTTGTCCTCTTTCCCCCTAATTTTTTTTTCTTTTAATTTATTGATCTATTAGATTATGTTGTAAAATCGATTTTCTGTCTTTTGTTTTCAAATTTTTTTAAATTTATTGTTTCATGTTTTTTAAAAATTTCATTATTCATTCCGTGTTCTTTGCTTTTCTCATCGTTCTTTTTTATTTTTTTTAAAACTAGTAATCCACTAAAATTGTGTTGTAAAATCGATTGTCTTTTGTTTTTGTTATTATTTTTAATTTTAATTATTTATTCTATTTTCTTTGTATTGTCACAGTTTCTTAAGAATTTATTAATTACTGAATTTGTGCTATAAAATCGATTTTGTCTTTTGTTTTCGTTATTTTTAAAATTTTATTATTTCTTATTTTTTATGTAAAAAATTTATTATTACGTTTTTTTTTTACTTTCTCGTGTTTTTTTATGTATTTTAAATTTATTATTGTATTAATAATTTATTTTTTTATTTTTATTATTTACTTTTCTTCGTTACGTCATCATTCATTTCAGTTTTTCTTTTTTAATTTATTAATCTACTGAATTGTGCTGCAAAATCGATTGTCTTTTGTTTTTGTTATTTGTAAAATTTTGCTATTTCGTATTTTTAAATAATTCCATTATTTCGCTTTCGTAATAAATTATTTTATTTGAGTCTACAAGTATATAACAGTTCTTTCATGCAAAAATTAGCTTTGAATGAATAAAAGTTGTGCAGGTGAAGGTTACAAATCCGTCATGCAAACATGCGTAGCAAAATGCCAAGTTGAAGTTGGACATTGTGATTAGAAATTTCACTGTAATAAGTGATCCTCATAACGTATCGGTGTAAATTAGACCTAATATAGATACTCTAAGATGTGCATGGCGCCTATGTGAAGGGATTTTCATCAATAAGATTGGGATTTTTCAACTTTATATGTTGGCGACGCTGGTTTGAAGTGACGAAAACGCGAATGTAAGTACGAAATTATGTAGTTTTGCAATTCATTTTACTTTGTAAAGAAATATAAAAACCACTGATAAGATCTCGATATCCGGCGTTAGTTATTTCAATTTAATTAAAAAAATATTTGTTGATGTTCATAGTATGAAGCGTTCAGAGAGTCCTACAGCTGAGTGCAGCACGAGTAAAAAACCCATGTTATCAATCAGTCCAAGTCAACGGAATGTTATTGGGAACGATGAGGTAAGGCTAGTTATGTTGTGTGATTTTTTTTGAACAATTTTTGTTGTGTTCCTTTTACGAAGGCACTGAGGTGAGACTAGGCGAGGTGAGTGGCTCATCTCACATAAAACAGTGAATGAAAATTTGCCTAAATGGAACAAGTAAGGAGGAGAGAACTCATCAAGTTCTTATGTCAAAAATTTCAAAGTGAAAACTTTTGGTTGTTCCAAAGCAATTTTGGTCCAATCAGTGTCGTCAGCGTATTATTTTTGTGTAATCTGATTGAGTTGGAGCAGTTCAGTCGAAAATGCTATAAATGAAACTGCACATTAGGTTCCTAAATTTGCACATACTCAGAACTGCCAGATGTGTTGCAATTTAATTGTGGTTAAATATAAGATTTTATTTATTTATTCCCTTCCGACATAAAGTTAATTATTGTTATTTTATAATTTTTTTTTCATAATATGAAAATGGCTTGAGGGGTTGGCAGTTACAACTTTCATTGTAAACAAAAAATACTGCTTTAGATGATGAACAAATTAAGAAAAGAGCGATGGAATCTGCAAAAACTGGTATTTGATAATCACTTACGTACATTGCTAACAATGGCATTGATATTTAGGAACCTAAAGTGCAGTTTTATCCAAATAATTTTTAGTAGTAAGAAGAAACATGAACGCTTATTACTGATGAAGGCTTTGCGGTAAGGGGGCGAAGCAATTTTCTCGCTTCTACTTACCTCACTTCAAGTAAAAGTGAGGTCAGGTTATCTTGCCGTAAACATTCATAAACATCGGTCTTTAATTGGATGTCATTTGTTTGCAGAAAGATGTGGCACGAATCCGTATAAATACCCACTCAAGCGTCTATGATAGAGTTGTGAGATCAGGTGCGTTTATTGACAAATCCTTACATATAAAATCATTATTTGATGAAGGAAACGACATGGAAACACTCTTAATAGTAGCCCCCTGTCGCATGGGGAAATCAAGTAACATGAATATGATAAAGGAGTTTCTGGGGATAAGCGTGGACAAAGAGGGGAAAGCTAAATGCAACGTGAAATGGAACGAAGAAACCAAAAAATGGAAGGAGAGGAAGGAAGAGGAACAGACAAAAAATTTCAAGCTCTTTAAAACTTTAAAAATATTTCAGTGTCAGTGCAATCCTAAACACACCAGTGAGGAATGTGAAGACGGAAAGTGTCAAGACAGAAACTTTTTTTACGAAAAATGTGGGCAAGTACCTATCATTTCTGTGGATCTTGTACCTGTGGATGTGGATTCACAAAGAACTTTTATTCGGTCACTGTGGACAATTCTGAGGAAAACTTTTGAAGAACATTCTTATTTAGAAAATGAAGTTACAAGCCGTTTAAATGCCCGCAATAGGACTGAATTTTCTTCCTACTGCACTAATATACCAAGAGATGTAAACTTAGATGATATAAAAGGAGATATTGTATATGGCTTGGACTATTTGTCTAACTGTTTAGAAAAGCAATTCCAGAAACCATCATTTTTATTGGTGGAGGAATTTGATGCTCCCATTACAAAATTGATACATATGTCAAAAACGTCATTGTCTGAAGAGAAACTTATGGACACTATTGGATCTTTTCTCAGACCTGTTTTGAAAGATAATAAAAACATCGCAGGAGCACTGTTAAATGCATGTGTGCAAATGCAAAATGCCTTATCACCTTATGCCAATAACGTGAGAACATATCCATTTCTGGAAAATCATTTATTTTCCACTTATTGTGGATTTACCGACGAAGAAATAAACGAATTGCTTTCTAGGCAAGCCTTCAAGTATATAGACAGAGATGTTATTCGAACCCATTTTAACGGGTACAGAATTCTAAATAGCAGTACCTCAATATACTGTGTCTATTCAGTTTTAAAATACCTTAAAGAATGGTGTGAGAATTACAGAAACTCAAATCCATCGAGTAGTGATTACAAACCAACATTTCACTGGATTCAAACATATGGTGTACACAAGCTGAAGAATTTGTTTGGATATAAGAAAATTCGAGAGCAATTTGAGAAAGTTTGCTATGAAGAAGTAATAACTGTACCTAACACAAAAGAAAAAATGAGTGTAGAACAAGTACAACAGTTGAGAGCTATATTGAACAGCTCTAGAGAACCTGAAGATTCTGAAGTAGAATTGTTCCTTCATTACTTAAGGGATCGTGGATATTTTAATGTAATTAAGAAATCTGCCCGAAAAATAAGTCTTCAAATTCCAAACTTAGAGGTCGAAGATGAAATAACAAATAACATGTTTACTGCACGATTCTATAAAAGCAAGTTCAACATATCCGATGACACTATCGTTAAATATCTACAATCACTAAAGGCATTATGTGGAAATATTGAGACAATTAAGTCTCTTGGGAATGCGGTATTGGATCTGTTTAGTGCTAAGCGGGCATCAAGACACGATGAAGTTAAAGGTGTCCTTTTCGCTTTTGCGTTAAAAAATGAGAATGACTTTGAAGATGTATTGTGTGAAGCATTTTGTTTAGAAAGCAGAAAATACAGACTAGATTTAGCAATCGTTAGAAGAGATGGGACAGGTATTATTATAGAAATTGCAAGCGGTGATACAAATGCTGATCAAGCATTGCACCAAATTTTCATGAAGAAATATCATCAGTTGTTGAACAGATACCCTGACGTCAAGAAAGATTCCTTGAAGATTTATATTGGCTTAAAATATGATTACCAAAACGGAAGTATTGACATATCTGCATATATATCTGAAGAAATACCCAACAGAGATTTTCGTCCACCCATGAACGATGTGATTAAAGTACATTCAACCTGGAGTAAGACAAAAAATGTTTAATAATTTTTTATTGTATTTTCTTAATAAAGATTTTTAACACTTTTCGTCTTCCCAATTGCCTTGGTCCAGAAATAAAAACCCAAAAAAATATGATATGGTATTTCACAAAGTGTTTGAATAAAATATCAAGTGTTTTATATTTATACGAATGAAATTTTATATTCCTTTCAAAAACTTAAAAATATATAGGGTGTTCCATATAAAAAATCAAAGTTCTTGTAATATCTCAAATATTGAGCAGTTTAGAAAAAAATAATTTGCAGCAATGAATTCTGCATGAAAAAGTGCCTTAAAGAAGTTTTTACAGAAATCAAAAATTTTCATAAACAAAAAAGTTATGAAGGTTTTTAAAAATCGTAGAATTTTGAGAGACGCCCTGTAGCTCCTAAGCGATACAAGATATCGAAATGCGGTTTTCACCATTAATTTTGTCTTAAAAATCGAGCTCCAGACACCGAGGTCAGTTTTTGTCTAACTCGTCTAAAAATAGGAGTTTCCTTTTAAAAGTGTCGAATTTGGCCCACCCTGTACATTACAAAATGCAGCTCATTTTGAAATGAAATACTTAAAAATAACGGTCATTGTGGTTAAGATGTTTTCTTCGTGTAGGTATGATTTATTACAATCCTAAATCAAGAAAAAAAATCATAAAAAAAAAGTAATAACAAATGAATTTGTTAGAATGTTCTCGAGACCTATACAGATACGTAGACGCTAAACAAAATAGAACTAGATATGTATGGTTGATTCTATCAATTCCTCATTGGAAAAACAATTCTTTATGATTAATTATTTATTAACAAAAACAACTTCTTAATAATAAATGGAAAAGTAAAAAATAGTTTTGATGGCTAAACCCTTTTGATTATACAGGGAGATCGAAATTGATTCTACTGATCCTGCACTTCTTTCCGTGAGTTTGGTATCAATATTTACATCTATCACATGACGGTTAGAACGAAAAGCAACGCAGCAATGAACTGTCAACAAAATCTTGGGATATCTAGTAACTTCCCCAGATCTCCCTATGTTGCTAAGTTCATTATAACAGGTGGATGTAAATATCGATATCAAGCTCGTGGAAAGCAGTATAGGATCAGGAGAATCAATTCTGATCGGTCCGTATATACCAACGTGGGTTGGGTATACTTCGTGTTAGAAGAGTGCATCAAATTAAAAAAAAATAATAAAAACGGACACTAAAATTGGCACTAACGCTCTACGTTTCACTATCGTTCGATGGCTTCGTCATTAAAAAAAATTAATCTATTGATAAATTGTGTTGTAAGATCGATTGTCTTTTGTTTTTATAACTAATATATTTTGAATTTTTATTTTGTTTTCTTTGTTTTGTCACCATTCTTTTCGAATTTCTTTGATTTTTAGTTTACGTATTATATACGAACTGTATTGTATCGTCTTTTATTTGTTTTCTTTAATCTTTGTACTCTTAATGAACTTTTTTGTTTTTTTTTTTTTTTTTAATAAATGTGTACCTGGATCTAACAACAAATTGCGATTTTGTAATTAAAAATAATCGTTGTGTTAGAAATTTATCTCAAAATCTATATTTCTTTTGTTTTTTTTTTTTAATTGTATAAAATGTTTAATTTTTTCAAGCATAGAAAATTTTTATTATAATTATGAACTAACTTGCTATTAAAAAATAGTAAGTGGCCTTATTTAAATTACTATTATTATTATTATTATTACTATTAAATTAAAATTTTATGTTTTCTTCAAACAGCAATGGTATCGCCATTTTAGCCCCAAAGTTCTTTACCCATCGCGATACATTATTAATTCGAGACCTTTAGGTCAACCAGAAATAATAGTTTAAACGAACAAGCCTAGATAAATTACTATTAAAACAACTTCTTCATCCAATCACATAAATGTCAGGGGCTCCCCCTTCTTACCTTAAAAAAAGTAGGTATAAGTCAAGTTGGCACTTTACATACACTGTAAAATTGCCTATAAGCAACTAGGTTAATAAAATAACATTAAATAGTTAATTACTTTTTATCGTTGTTTTTAACTAACAAAAATGTAACTGTATTGGGAGACATTACTTTTAATTCTGACTAAAAATACACTGGATAGTTGATACCAAATTAGGTTTTTCTTTGAAAGTAATATTTAGAGAGAAAATTCATTGAAAAGTTGGCAACACTGGGTTCGACGTGGCGTTTTTCTTTGGTACGACAGCATTCTCGAAATAGGGAACCTCTATAAAAGCAGAAACGTGCGTTAGAATTAAATCGGTTTTGGTTGGATGGCAAGGTGCACTAGCAAATAGCGATTCATAAAACGGTAAAATAATTGAAGTGTTAATTAATAGAAAAGTTTGTGTTAAGCGACTATAAGCAATCAATCCAAGAAGCAACTCCGTTTTTAAATTTTGAAGTCGTAACAATACAGGGTGACTGACAATTGTTTAGCAAAAAAGAAAAACATTTTATAAATGCGGCAGTATAGTAGGACTATAAAGTTTTATGAATTTTATTTTATTGACTTCTTGCCAGGACACAATGCCACCTTGACACACATCTCAATTTCGTTTCATTACCCGTGCAACAACTGGGAACGTAAGTCTGACCTATTTCTTTTACGCAACGTAATTATTAGTAATTTCTAAATTAAATTGCGTATGAAATAAGGGTAACAAATTCGCAAATAATTCCAATCCATTTATTGGTGTAATTAGTATCTAACCAATCTGACAATCGGGCAGCTGATTATAAAAGCATTCGCATGGGGACAAAGAACCTTCTTAAATACAGCTGGTGCTATGTGTATAATTTTTGATCAAATCGCGTACGCGAATGAATGTCACAGATTACGAGAAAATATATAAAAAAATCTGTAAAACAGTTTGTAATTAATTAATTGTAAATTTCCTCAAAAAAGGATTGAAACGCCAAATTCACAGCGTACGTCTGTCATAAACGTTTTATGATATTTATTCAGATGAGCTGGCAAAACTTGACCTTGCAGAATAGATATGTTAAGTCGCGTGCAGACAGCATACCTCGCGATTTAGGGGCTCAGTTCGATTGGCATACTGTCGGTTTTCAGCGTGGACGTTTACTGACGATTTCGAATAACTAGATCAACGACGAACACTTTTTCGTGCGGAATTTCTACGAAAACGTGACGAGGAAATTCGCCTTCTTACTCAAGTCTATATACAGCTTTAACCAGTTGACGAAATAACGCGAATAACATCGCTAAAAGCACAGGATAGGGAGTTGCAAACGCGTATTGAATTTGTTATACTTTTAATAGATTTGATTAGGTTAATAATTCGTCACACACAAAAAGAAATTATAATTGGAATTGTTGAATTGTTTACGTGTTGTAGTGATTTATTTGTTTAGTTGTCAAAGCAGGTGTTCAAAGTTGCTATCCTTTGTATGGAATAATCTATTTCAGCTAAGTTGGACGAAAGATCAAGATCACGATGCCCACGCCGCTGTAACTATCATAAAACAATAAAATACTTTTATGAAGGTATTTATTTCAATCTTCTGCTCCTCTATTGTTTAACGAGGGGCGCATCGCCAATTTGGGGGTAATTTTTGATTAATTATTTCTCTAAACTTAAAGATTTTTTCCATCATTTCTTATCGTGGCCCTTCTTTGGCGAAACAATTGTCATTCACCCTGTATTATACAGGGGCAATAAATTATCAAAATGTGTTTTAATTTTTTTTTTGCAAATTACGTGTCGAAGAAAGTTATGATATTGACTATTTTTCTGGAAAATTGGATTTTTTTGTTTCCACTAAAACGGGTTAATTAATTTCGACGATAAGTCAGGACAAATCACACCGAGCGTTTCATCGAAACTGCACGGCCACAAATCATAAACCGCCGCCGGCGGTAATCCATTATTGATTTTACTCGGAATTGTATTTTGTTACCGAACTAATTTCCTTAATTAGTTTTTAGTCCGCGCCGGCAGGAATTAATTTTTTCGCCGACGATATAAGCTTACCTGATGAATGGCACCGATATGTTGCGTCAATTTGTTTATCGTAACTTGTTCCGCATGATGTAAGTTATTTTTTCATAAACGGGGACCTTACTGAAAATATTATTATAAATCTTAGACACTGGAATAAATTTTTTGTATAGAAACGTTAGAAGTGTTGCCCTTTTTCGTTTTAAAAAAATTAAAAAGTTATTGTCCGGAGAAAGTCGATTTGTTAGCTACTTTAGATTAGGTAACAAAAAAATGTTGGTTTTTACTGTTGTCGTTAATAAGAATAATAAGAAAACTGTCAAAAAGAAAAACTAACTCCGCAATGTGCGTGTTTACACAACCATAAAAACCAAAGTACATAGAATCACGTTGATAGGCAATTGTGTCGTCACGTAACTTAAAAACTTGACGAATTTCTATAAACTCTTTCATCTCTTTCTTTCCTTCCCTCCTTCGACGAGAAAAAAAATTGAAACTTGTTACTTAATCGATCGTCTTTTGTTTCGACTGCTTTTGTTGGAGGCAAACAAAAATTCATACAAAATATAACGAACTTTCGCTCGTTCGTTTGCTTTTTTTTTACAAAAGTGTAATAATGCGAACAAGACTTACGTAATTCCGATGGTTTTTTATTTTATTTATTTAGTCTTTCTTGAAAAAAGTCGAAATTCGTTGTAAAATCGATCGTCCTTTTTTTTAAGTATAATAAAAAAAGAGAAGAAAAAAGACGACAGAAGCTCGATCTGATTTTGGAGAAGTTTAATTTTTTGAGTCGATCGTCTTTTGTCTTTTGTTCTTGCTTTTTTTTTGTTTGTTTGTTTTGTGGTCCTATAGATGTCACGACGAAACTGCGGGGGACATTCTGTTATTATGATACGTCCAAACTCTTAAGTCTTAATTCAAATTTACAAAAAAAAATAATCACACTTAAAATAATTAACAACTTCCACTTCTCACTCTTTTACCAAAATTTCAATCAAACCATAAAGGCCCCAAGTAGCAATCTGTTGTTTGTGCGTGTCTGGTTTGAGTCTTAAGTAGCTAGAAATTCCTCTCTCTCGAATGTCCCTTTCATATGGAATGATTATCACTAAACCATGATACTAGATACAGAGAGTCAGACGGATTTTCGGAATTTGATCAGACCCTAAGACATTCGATGGATGTTAATTACACCTTCGCACCTCTGGATGATGTGTACGACCACACGATTACTGGCTGTATAATACTTATTGCTGGTTTGCCTTTTTATATGCTTCATACCGGAAATTCCGATTACGAACAAAAGCTTGCAAGTAGGATAAAGTTGCACAATTGCTTTATGAGTCATCGAGGCCTTCCTGTTTGACTCATTGTCAGACGAATTTTAGCTCTCACCTTACTTTTAGCTTCTTGCGAGAGACATTTACGAATTTTTGTCGAATAAAAATAGATATTCGTTACTTAATCGATCATTCGATCGTCTTCTGTTTCTTCTGCTTTTGATGCAAAAAAAAGTGCGGAAAACGATCGAATTTCGTGTTTTACTTTCAAATACGAAATGTCGCAAATTAAACGATTATTTGTTTATCTTTTGGTATTTTCTTTTGTTTAAAAAAAAGAGAAAATGAGAAAGAAGTTGACTTTCGTTCGTTCTTCGTTCGAGGCAGAAATGAAAACTGCGACAATTCTTTCTTTCACTTGCCAGCGAACGCATAGTATTCTTGATATATATTTATTTTACGACGAATTTTAAATTGTCTGACGTCTTTTGTTTGTGTGCTTTCTGATTTTCTACGACCGAAATAAATATACAAATAAATAATAAATAAATAAAATAACATGACGAAGATTTGAATTGTTACTTAAACGATGATCGTCTTTTGTTTCTTCTGTTACCTGCAACAATTGTAAATAAATAAAATGAAAAAATAATTTGAATCTTAATTGCTACGTAAACGATCGTCTTTTGTTTCGACGGTTTCCTGTTTTTTCTATAATTGAATATTGTTAATTTTTAAAAAAAAATTGCAACAGTTGAAAATAAAAAAAAAAATAGACGAAATACATAAGTCATGTGAATAATAAAATTTGATGAAAACGTTTGTTGCAAATCGGTTTTGATTGTAGTGGACCCCTCGAGCATCCTCTGTACAGCAGTTTCGGTCCTATTTGGGGCCTCCTCAGCAGAAGCGTAGCTCGAGACTTCCACAGCAAACCAAACCGACCTGTCCAAAGTTATTCGCCTTGTATAGGATGACTTATTAACTAGCTGTCATTTTCTATACAAAGTTGTGTCAAAAAGTGATCGCAGGAAGTCGCGATTCAAACTATTCAATAAAATTTGAATTGTTAAGTAAACTACTGCTTCCTGCTTTTTCTACGATCAAATTTCTTTAGTAAACAATACTTGAAAATAAAATAAATAACTAACGCAAACAAAAACTTGAATTATTACTTAAACTACGAGTATTGTCTTTTGTTTCAGTGTTTCGTGTTCTTTTCGACAATCGAATTTCATTAGTTTTTCTAGAGAGAGAAAAAAGCTAAAAATAATAAACTAAAAGTGAACAAACAGTGCGATTGTTACTTAGCCGATCGTCTTTTGTTTCAACTATTTCCTACCTTTCCTATCATCTATCATTTTATATATTTTTCTAAAGCCGAAAAAAAATGCGATAATTAGAAATGAAATAAATAAAATGAATCGAAAAAGCAATACGAACAGAAACTTGAATTGTTCCTTAATACGATCGCCTTTTGTTTATCCTGCTTTTTGCTTTTTCTTGAATCGAATTTCATTAATTGAAAAAAAAAAAATAGAAACTGAAAATTAAAAACGAAAGTAAAATAAAATACAAAGAAAGTAAAATACAATACAAAGAAAGCAAAGGCAGCTTTTTTAAATTTTTTGGAAAAAATTGAAATGAAATACATTTGTCAATAAAACTGCATTATTTTCTAGTTGTTCATTTCGCTTATATTAAAGCGATTGTACGTGAGAACTCTAAACGCCAAAATATTTAAATAACCTCTAAATTACACAGCGACTCGATTGTCAAGGTGAGTAATTATACAGGCTGTTCTTCAAGTTCATACAAAAAAATTAATGGCGTATGTGGTAAGAGATATTCTCACGAATGCATCAAAATTAAAAGGAAAAAAAATTAAAATTCATACCTACATCCGGCAATTCCTTGTGAAATGTTTAGAACCATTAGACGCAACGGACGGTGACCTTCACTCACTATGAGTGTTCGAAGCCCCCCCTCTGCGCCAGACGTAAACATAGGTTGGCTCGACGGAGCAGGAATTCACATGCGTTACGGAATTGGTTCTGTTGTCGGATATTTTTCACTGCTGCGTTAATGCGCTATTGTATTTACTTCTTCGGCGTACACTAAATTTTTTAAATGTCCCCACAGATAAAAATCTAATGGATTAAGGTCAGGCGAACGTGCTGGCCGCCTGGTTGGCCAATTGCGGGAAAACTTCGTCTAGTTGTGTCCGCACGTGTCGATGAAAATGTGGTGGAGTGCCACATACTTCCTCTAATATTTAAATTTACATTCTCTAGGAGTTCCAGCAAATTAGTTTGCAAGAAACGTAAGCAAGCGATTAGGTAAAACAAATGGACCGATTAAAATCTCTTCTATCGCGTTCATAATACGATGCGGACCATCACTATGTCCGCGACGCGCATTCAAATTTTCCGTTTCCCTTGCTCGCTGCATAACTGATAACAAAGGATCTGCTATTTGGCAAAGGCCGATCTGGGTAACACTGTGCACACAAACGTCTTGCAGCCAACGCATTTTGACCACATTCACCGTAAATTAAAATCATGTCCACAAGAACAGTATTGGAAAATTCGGCCATCTTTTCAACGCTGTTATCTGCGACGAAGTGTACTTGAGAACTGACCTACTTAAACAGCCGATGCTGACATCAGCAAATTTCTCCGAGGACGTAATTACGTCATAAAAATAAATCAGGGACTATCACACTGTTTCACTTTTAATGTAAACTTTCACTGGTTTCATTTTTTGTATGAAGTTTAAAAACAGCCTGTACAAAAAATCGCCCACCTTAATTATAAATTTAAATGATCATGTGATAGTAATTGCTTCAAAATATTAGAAATTGTTTTTGTCAAGTATTTCAAAATAAATATGCGCATATAAATCCTACCCTTGCATATAGAACTCCAAATTTCAGATACCGCAGCGCCACCTACACACCAAATGACTTACTCACGTTGTTATTTAAATTATCGCGTGGTACTAATTGCTTTTAAATATTAGAAATTGTCTTTATCAAGTATTTCAAAATAAATATGTGTACATAAATTATGAATATATATAGAGCTCCGGACTTCAGATGCTGCAGCGCCATCTGCACACCAAAAGACTTACTCACGTTGGTATTTTGCCCCTGCTAAGAAAATCGGGTTTAAAGAAGTTGAACGATAGAAAGTATTATGATAATAAAAACAATAATTATGCACTTTTTGAGTATGAAGTAAAACTTCTCATAACTTAACAAAACAGTTAATGTCACATTCCTTGTTCAATTGAAAAGTAAAAATCTTTGATAAAAGAAGACGGGATGACCTCTAAATCAACTGATATTTGACAGGTGATAGTTGTCAAACAGTGTTTTGCTTGACGTGACATATCCTAAAGTCCTAAAGTGATATTTCTCGATGATCCAACTTTTTTATCCCTAATACCAAAATTTCCTTTTTCCAAAATATTTTCCGTTAAAGCAAATACATGTAGGTGAAGTATACCCTTCGTCCTCACAGTCATTCATCAAATTGGCCGCCGTCGAAATCAAGAAGAGCTTCATCAACCCAAATTGCGTGCGTATTTTTGGCATCTTGCCCCAGAGCGAGAAGATCCAAAATCATTTGCTGCTACCTGTTGCTGGCATGCGCTTGCTGTATCTATAGCAACTCATTCAGCTTTCCCGATGGAAGAGTGCGAGCGCTTTTTAGTCATCGCGAAGTGTTGTCTTGGTGAGGGTGCTGGGGGGCAAGTGGACACGTGCGTATTCGCGTCGCGACGTCGAATTTACGAGATCGCGCGCGCGAGTGTATTTTTTCTCCGTGGAATTTTGGCAACGACCGTTTGTTATTTTGTTACGGTTTTCTAATATTGTTGCGGTTCCTGCTTTAAATCGCATAAATTACTTTCCGAACACGAAAACTTAAATCAAAAAAGTATTAAGTACACTCACCTCTCTATGTAAGTAAAAAAAAATTAACGAAAAAAATAAAATATTTTATTCTAGCCTCACCGCAGCTAACAGGCTCAGAAAATTACTTTTACTTGTGTGTTTCAGTAAAATGATGAGTACTAAAAAAATTGATTAAATTATGACGGATTTGAAAAAAAAAATAAATAAATGTGAATTTTATTTTATTTATTTCCTTTTTGAAACGTTGCGCCTTGGTCGAAAGGAAAAACGAACAAAATAATCAAAATAGAGTTTTTGTTTTGATGTCTGAATTTGTTTCACCTACCAGGGGCCGACGGCTTCTTAATCATTTTTTAAATAAACTGACATTTATTTACTGCGATTGCCTTTTGTTTTTATTTCGCTTCTTATTCTTGTTTCGCTTCGTCTCTTGTTTCATTATTTTTTATTTCACTTAAAGAAAATAAATCAATCAAAGCAAAGGCGACTTTCATGCTTCTTGTTAAATCATACTATAATTTTATTTTAAATATTTTATTATGGCGATCATCTTTTGTTTGTATTTCATTTTTTTTTGTTTGTAGTTCGCATTCTGTTTTTATTTTTTTCATTTTTTTAAATTTTATTTAAAGAAACAACAATGTAAACAATTAAGACGACTTCATGTTTTTTAAAATTTTGTTGTATTTTGATTATATTTTTTGCTTTGATTTAATTTTTTGTTTTTGTTTGTAATCTTTTTTATTTTCATTTCATTTCTTTGTTTTTTATTTCGTTTTTTCTTTATTTTATTTAAAGAAGAGAAACTTTAATTTAAACAAAGACGACTTTCATTTTTCATTTTCTCCGATCGTCTCTTGTTTGTACATGTTTAATTTTATTGCTTTTTATTTGATTTTTTTTGTTTTTGTTTTTGTTTCATGTTGTGTTGTTCGTTCCATTATTTTTTATTTTATTTAACGAAAAGAAACCAATTTGAGCAAAGACGGTTGTCGTGCTTTTCGTCAAATCAAAATTTAAAAAAAAATATATTCATTGCGATCGTCTTTTGTTTGTATTTATTTATTTTTTTTGTTTGTGATTCGGGTTCGCGTTATTTCTACCATTTTTGTATTTCATTTAAAGAAAGGAAAGCAATGCAAGTAATCAAGGCGATTTTCATGTTTTTTTTTTTTTTATTTACTGCGATCGTCTTTTGTTTGTATCTGATTGTATTTTTTACTTTGATTTAATTTTTTGTTTTTGTTTCCTATTCTGTTATTATTGTAGTCGCTTTTGTTTTCAATTCATTTCTTTCGTATTTATTAAATCTTTTTAAAATTTTATTTAAACTAATTTAAACAAAGACGATTTTCATGATTTTTTTTTAATTTGCTCCGATCGTCTCTTGTTTGTACATATTTAATTTTATTGCTTTTATTATTTGTTTTTTTTTGTTTTTGTTTTGTGTTCTGTTTTATTTAAAGAAAAGAAACCAATTTGAGCAAAGACGGTTTTCGTGCTTTTCGTTAAATCAAGATTTAAAAAAAAAATTATTCCGATCGTCTTTTGTTTGTATTTCATTTTTTTTTTGTGATTTCGTGATTCGTGTTCCGCTTTTATTTCTATCATTTTTGTATTTTATTTAAAGAAAAGGAACCAACGTAACCAATTGAGACGATTTTCATGTTTTTTCTAATTATTGCGATCGTCTTTTGTTTGAATCGATTATATTGTTTGTTTTCATTTAATTTTTTGCTTCCTATTCTGTTTTTACTGTAATCGTTTCTGTTTTCGTTTTATTTCTTTTGTATTGTTTGTATTTCATTACTTTGTATTTTATTTAACGAAGAGAAACTAATCGAAGACGATGATTTTCATGGTTTTCTTTATTCACTGCGATCGTCTTTTGTTTGTACTTAATTTTTTATTTTTATTTCATTTTTTGTTTTTGTTTCCTATTCTGTTATTAATGTTTTTGTTTTCATTTCATTTTTTTTTGTTTTTATTTTATTAGTTTTTATTTTATTTAAAGAACAATAAACTAATTTAAGCAAAGACGATTTTATTTTATTATTAATTTATTATTTATTATTTATTTTATTATTTACTGCAATCGTCTTTTGTTTGCATTCAATTTCTTTGCTTTTATTAAATTTTTTATTTTTGTTTCGTGTTTTGTATTTATTTCTATTATTCTTTTATTTCATATAAAAAAGAAACCAATTTAAGCAAAGAAGATTTTCATGTTTCTCGTTAAATCGAGATTTTCTTTTAAGTAAACTGTCGTTTATTTACTGCGACCGTTTTTGTTTGCGTTTCAATTTCTCTTGTTCTTATTTCATGTTCTGTTTTTGTTTCAATTTTTTGTTCTTGTTTCGTTTTGTTTTTATTTCATCGTTTTCTTCCTGTTTCGTGTATTTTTGTATTTTATTTAAAGAAAAGAAACTAATATAAGCAATTAAGGCGATTTGAATGCTTTTCTTTATTTACTGCAATCGTCTTTTGTTTGTATTTGATTGAATTTTTTGCTTTCATTTCATTTTTTGTTTCCTAGTCTGTTTTTAATGTAATCGTTTCTGTTTTCATTTAATCTCTTTTGTTTGTATTTCATTACTTTTTATTTTATTCAACGAAGAGCCTGTCTTATTTTTGTTTCGTGTTCTGGTTTTCTTTATTTTTTATTGTATTTAGAGAAAAGAAAACAATTGCAGCATTAAGGCGATTTTGTTTTTGTTTTTGTTTTGTTTGTTGTTCATATTTACTTATCAGATAGCCGATTGTCTTTTGTTTTTCCCTGTTCTTATCGCAGTTCCAAAAAAAGTAAAATAAAATAAAAGAAAATTTCAAATATTCTGCAAAAAGAGCAATAAATTTAAAAAAAAAACATTCACAAAAAATTTTTTTGTTCAATCGTGTTCATGTTTGTAGATAGCCGATCGTCTTTTGTTTTCTCCATGCTATCTATCCTAAAATGTTTTGTTCGCTTCGAGAGTCTTTTGTATTTATTTCGTTTTTGTAAGAAAAAGAAGAAGAATTTAAGCGAAACCGTTTCCTTTCGATTTTTGTGCTTTTACGGAGTCGTCATTTGTTCGTCTGTGTTGTTTTTTGTTTCTATTTTATATCTGATATTTTGTTTAAAATCGACCCTCTTTTGTTTTGCCTTTACGAACTTGTTTGATTTGATGTTTTGTTTTCTGTTTTATTTCTGATTTTGTTTAAAATAGATCGTCTTTTGTTTTGCCTTTTCGAAATTGATTGATTTGATTGTTTTTTGTTTTTATTTTATTTTTGATTTTGTTTAAAATCGATCGTCTTTCGTTCGGCGTTTACGAATTTGATTGATTTTCTCTTGTTTCCGTTTTATTCCTGATTTTGTTTCAAGTCGACTGTCTTTTGTTTTTCTCTTACGGATTTCCGTTACATTCCAATAGTTTTTTCGTCAACAAGAGCAAGAATTCAAACAAAATCGTTTCCTTTCGATTTTTGTATTTTTACGGAGTCGTCATTTGTTCATCCGTGTTGTTCATATTTGCAAATAGCCGATCGTCTTTTGTTTTCTCCATACATTCTATCCTAAAATGTTTTGTTCGCTTCGAGAGTCTTTTGATTTCATTTCATTTTTGGAAATAAAAAAAAGAAGAATTTAAACGAAACCTTTCGATTTTTGTGCTTTTATTGAAACGGCATTTGTTTAATCGTGTTGTTCATGTTTGCAGATAGCCGATTATCTTTTGTTTTCTCCTTGCGGTCTGTCATTTGTTCGTCCGTGTCGTTTATATTTGCAGATAGGCGATCGTCTTTTGTTTTCTCCATACTATCTCTTCTCATATGTTTCGTTCGCTTCGAGAGTCTTTTGTTTCTGTTTCATTTTTGAAAACAAAAAGGACAAGAATTCAAGCAAAATAGTTTCATTTCGATTTTTGTGTTTTTAGGGAGCCGTCATTTGTTCGATCGTGTTGTTCATGCTTGCAGATAGCCGATCGTCTTTTGTTTTCTAAAAATTTTGTCACCATGCCACTTCTTAAAAAATGTTTTGTTCACTTCGATCGATGTCTTTTGTTTTTATTTAATACAAACAGAACAGAAAATTAAGCGAAACAACTTCCTGTTGCTTTTTTGGTTTAAAATAAAACTTATTCAATTACGTTGCTCGTATTTGCAGATAGCTGATCGGCTTTTGTTTTTTCCAATTTTGTCACCGTACTATCCCAGAATGTTTTCCTCTAGCATTTATTGGGGTTGGGTTGGGTTGGGTTGGGAGAAAGAGAAAAGATTTAAATGGTTTTTGTTGTTTTCAAACATTCTTATTTTTTTTTAAATTTTTTGCCTTGTAGGTTCTTGTTTACCAAAATTTCCTTTTACGATCTACTTCTTTGTTTTTTGAATTTGCTTTCCGTCTACCTCTTCTCCGTTCTTCTTTTTCGCTTACTAAATTCCCACAATTTTTTTGGTTTGGACACATTGCAGAGTTGCATCTTTACCTTCTCCCTCTTCCCTCTTCTACAAAACATTTCTTCTACAATAATTCTTCTCTTTGGCTTTCTTTTTTTCTTTAAGTCATTTCGTTCTTCTTTGCTCTTTGGTTTTTGGGTGCGTTCTCAACTTTTTACCTTTGCAAAACCCAATTTATTTGTCATCTCCGTCTCCCTTAAACATTCCTCAACGTGCCACCACTGGTGGTGGCTTCTTGGTTGCATTCGCCTTTTCTGATGCTATGTTTTGGGCCGTTACAGATTTATTATTAAAAAAATATATATTTTATTATTAGTAGAAAAAAAATTGTTTCTTTTGATAGATCTTTTTTATTTCTTTCCTCTTGGAGGTATCTTATTTTATTTTTGAAGGAGTCGTTTCAAATTAAGAACAAAAAAAATTGCGTAAATGATGTAATATACGGGGCGTTGCGTTTGTAACTGATTTCCTTTCATCTCGATAACGCAATGAGCGTTCGTTCCTTTTTGTATCTCGAAGCTTCGCGTTTCCGTCCGTCCCTCCTGCGTTTCCAAACTGACGACATCCGTTTTAAACGCGGTGAAGACGTTATGAACAACCGTATTTCACCCCGTCGGCAATTCGATCCAGCTCCCTTTTGATTGAGACGAATTGTCTGAGGCGTCGGGCCGGAAACGACACAAACGAAAGGGGGCGATTGAATTGCTCGAGATTTCGGGAGAAAAAAATGGACCTGTTCGCCTGCGAAAAGGAAGAAAAAAGAAAACAGCTTCGCGAAAGTTTCACGCAGACACTAACTTCATAAACCCCTTAATTCAAGTGACTCGAAGTTCGTCAATTATACTGCGAGATCAAAAAAAAAATTAGTCTATTTTAGATTCAAGTTAACTCGATGAGTTTTTTGGGGGATTTACAGCTTTTGTTTTTGCTTATTACAATAGAGGTCAGGGCAGGTACACGTCACCAGCGAAAAGACGCTCAAGACATAGAATTTTTCTGCGACAAAAAAAAATGAATCAACGACGTAAGTATTCCCCGCGTGCCAAAAAAAAAGTTCCACCGTCTCGAAAGTTTCACGCAGATACTAACTTTATAATAAATCTCTCAATTCAAGTGACTTGCGACTTAGCGTTCTTCAATTATACCCTGCGATCAAAAAGAAAGAAAACGGAATTGGTCCACCACCTTCTCCGTTTTTAATTGTTTTGTTTCTCTTTTTTTTGCTAATCAAATAAAGCAAGCGCTTGCGTTTTAAAAATCGGACTGTATTGGACTTGTGATCGCGACGTCCGGAATGTGACAGGTATGAAGTACGAGGGGCGCGCGTGAAATTCGAAAAATGCGAGTGCAATTCGCCTTGGACTGCAAGATGTGCCTGCTAATCCAGATATTCAGCGTAGCGTGCTGCTACAATTACAGTTCAGATTCCACCAATCACATCCATTCCTGTCACCAACACTCCAATGGGAATAGGACGCAAGACTATACCTATCTCTATAATTACCTCACCGGCATTGGAGCTCATAATTTCAACGAGTCTGTGACCATCGGGTTCCTTGGGGCTTACGGACAAGCGCAGGTCGTCCTTGGAGCTCTGCCTCTTGCAGTGGAAGCCGTCAACAGAGATGACAGTAAGTTGGTATTACTTACTTACTTTATAATTTAAACGTCTACGTTAAAAATGCATAGTGGAGGTACATTAAAAAAAATGTCAAACATTCACCAGCGCCATCTTGTTGTTTAGGTCTTCTCCTCTTTGTCTTTTTTACTTGGATTTTATATACAAGCTGTGATATTAATCTACAAATGTTCTGTTGGATGCAAATTGCTATTTTATACGTCACATCTGTGACTTTCACTTTTGGGTAGTGATATGAACTGTCAAACGTTTGACATTTCTAAAAACTTCATTACAATTCTTATTTTTATGTTTTCATGTACACGTCCAATTGTTATGCTTTATTATCACTTACTGTCGATTCTGATTAGATTAATGACATTAGGTATATATTAATAACTGACTGGGATTCAGTAGGACCCTGTATTGAGTAGAAATTAATAAAACAAATGAAAAATTAAAATGGGAATGTTACAATTAAGCAGTCGCCATTTCAAGTACTTAGTTATCAACAAGTAAATTCAAAAATTTATAATTTGCACTAACCTCAAAGTTTCAATAAAACAAAAGACAAAATGTTTTTCAACAAATTTGATTGATCTATTGAATGTTCTCCTTTCGAAATAATTTCGAAAGTTTTTGCGAACGTCTGTTTTCGTAAAATAGATTGAAAAAGCTTACGCTGTTGATCAATAGAGGGAGCTGTGGAGCATTTTCTCGATTTAATAGTCTCTAAATAAAAAAAAATAATAAACGGAAAAGGCTTACGCTGTCAAATCAGGCCAAGATTTTATTAAATTCGTCAAAAATGTATTTATTTATTATTTATTAACCCGACTAAAATTCGATCCTATTTGAAAAAAATGTTCCGCAGCGCCATCTATTGTTCAAAATTAAAAAAAAAAATTCAACGGAAAAGCTTATCCTTACGATCTTGGTCAATAGATGGCGCTGTGCGATATAATTTCTCGAATCGGGTCTTCCAAGGTTTTTTTTTTAATTTCAATCTAATTTAATTTAAATAAATACGTAATATCAAAATTCAAAAAAGCTGAAAAGCTTACGCTATTGATCAATAGATGGCGCTGTTTTACAATTGATCGATTTATTAATAGAAAAAAAATAATGCGACCGAAAAGTCTACTCTATTGATCAATAGATGGCGCTGCGGTACCCTTTCTCGATTTAATAAATAGTTTTAAAAGAAAAAATGCAACTGAAAAGCTTACGCTTTCTATCAGTAAATGGCGCTGTGGTACACTCTCTCGATTTAATAGTTTTCAAATAAAAAAAATGCAACTGAAAAGCTTGCGCTGTTGATCAACAGATGACGGCTGTGATAACCTTTCTCGATTTAAAGAAATTTTAAAATTAAAAAAAAAAATGCAACTGAAAGTCTACGCTGTTGATCAATGGATGGCGCTGTGATACCATTTCTCGATTTAAAGAATAGTTTTAAAATAAGAAAAGAAAATGCAACTGGAAAACTCACGCTGTTAATCAATAGATGGCGCTGTGCTACCCTTTCTCGATTTAATGAAGTTTTAAATTAAAAAAAAATGCAATTGAAAGTCTACACTGTTGATCAACAGGTGGCATTGTGACACCATTTCTCGATTTAAAGAATAGTTTTAAAATTAAAAAAAATGCAACTCAAAAGCTTACGATGCTGATCTATAGATGGCGCTGTCGTGGTGTGGCACACTTTCTCGATTTATTGAATAGTTTAAATCGATTTAATAAATAGTTTAAATTTAAATGATAAAAATTAAATGCAACTGAAAAGCTACGCTATTGATCAATAGATGGCGCTGTCGTACAATTTATCGATTTAATAGTTAAAGAAAGAATGAAGCTGAAAAGTTCACTTGAGGAACACTTTCTCGATTTAATAAATAGTTTTAAAATTAAATAAAAAATGCAACTCTCAATTTAATGGTCTTAAAATATGAGAAAAAATGTAACTGAAAAGCTTGCACTGTTGGTCAATAGACGGCGCTGTGGTACCCTTTCTCGATTTAAGGAATAGTTTTAAAATTAAGAAATTAGAACTGAAAAGCTTACGCTGTTGGTCAATAGATGGCGCTATGGTACAGTTTATCGATTTAATAATTAAAAAGAAGAATGAAATTGAAAAGCTCACGCTGTTGATCAACACACTTTCTCGATTTCATGAATAGTTTTAAAATAAAAACCAATACAACTAAAAAGCTTGCGCCGTTGAACAATAGATGGCGCAGTGGTGTACTTTCTCATTTTAATGAATAGTTTTAAAATTAAAAAAAATATAACTGAAAAGCTTGCACTGTTCATCAATAGATAGCGCTGTGATACCCTTTCTCGATTTAATGAATAGTTTTAAAATTAAAAAAAGTGAAACTGAAAAGTCAACACAATAGGTCGATAGATGGCATTGTGATATCCTCTATTTAATGAGTAGTTTTAAAATAAAAAATTCAACTAAAAAGTTTGCGCTATTGATCATTAGATGGCGCTGTGGTACATTTTCTCGATTTAATATAGACTTTAAAATAAAAAAGAATTGTAACTGAAAGGCTTACACTGTTGATCAATAGATGGCGCTGTGGTACCCTTTCTCGATTTAATATAGAGTTTTAAAACAAAAAAAGAATTGCAACTAAAAAGCTTGCGCTGTCGATTAATAGATGGCGCTGTGGTACTTTCTCGATGTAATAAATAGTTTTGAAATTAAAAAAAAATGCAGTTGAAAAGACTGCGCTGTTGATCAATATATCGCACTGTGGTGCACTCTCTCGATTTAATAGTTTTGAAATAAAAAAAAAAATAGATGGCGCTGTGGACTCTTTTTCGATTTAAAGAATACTTTTAAAATAAAAAAAAATTGTAACCGAAAAGCTTACGCTGTTAATCAATAGATAACGTTGTGTTATCCTTTCTCGATTTAATAAATAGTTTTAATATTTAAAAAAGTGCAACTGAAAAGCTTGCGCTGTTAATCATCAGATGGCGCTGTGTTACACTTTTTCGATTTAATAAATAGTCTTAAAATTTAAAAAAAATGCAATTGAAAAGCTTACGCTGATGATCAACAGATGGCGCTATATTGGGCTTTCTCTATTTAATGAATACTTTAAAAATAAAAAAGAATTCCAACTGAAAAGCTGTTGACCATTAGATGGCGCTGTGGTATCCTTTCTCGATTTAATGAATAGTCTTAAAATAAAAAAAAATGCAACTGAAAAGCTTACGCTGTTGATCAATAGATGGCGTTGTGGTACTCTTTCTAGATTTAATAAATAAAGAAGTGCAACTGAAAAGCTCACGCTGACGATCAATAGATGGCGCTGTATTGAGCTTTTTCCATTTAATGAATACTTTTAAAGTAAAAAAAAAAATTGCAACCGAAAAGCTGTTGACCAGTAGATGGCGCTGTGGCATCCTTTATCGGTCCAGTGAATAGAAATTAAAAAAAATTGTAACTGAAAAGCTTACGCTGTTGATCAACAGATGGCACTGTGATATACTCTCTCGATTAGATGGCTTTAAAATAAAAAAAAAATGCAACTGAAAAGCTTGCTCTGTTGATCAATAGATGGCGCTGGGTTACCCCCTTTCTCGATTTAATAAATAGTCTTAAAATTAAAGAAACGATAAAATGGAAAGATATAGAAAGGGGCGAAAACTAAAAAAAAAAAAATTAGAAAAATCAACAAACAAAAGCGCACAACGTTTGTGGCAATATTATATGTTAAGCAAAAGAAGCGACGATTTTAAAACACAAATCAAATTGTGTTAAAAGAGTTTCCGAACGAGAGGTGGCGCTGTGATATTTCGAACGCTCCAGAAAATTTTTTTTCTAATTTCTAATTTATGAAGTTGTAAGGCCATTGTTTCTCACTCCTTCTAACACCGATTTTTTTTAAATCTCTCCTGCTCGATCGTTTCTTCTTTCTTTCTTCTTTTCTTCTAGCATCCGATACTTTAATTTTAATTTTTGTTTATAACGTTTTCTTTGCGTTATACATCTGAAAGGATCCTTTTCGATTAATTTCTTGTAATTTAATTAGCTACTTTATTTAAACAAATGAACTATAATAAATGTCGTGCTCTTTAGTGCTTTTGTTCTCGGATTCGTTCGCCTCGAACGTTCTAGAGCAGACTAGTAGTCCCACTAGGTTTCTGGAGGTGTGTAGGCACTTTTAGATAAGTCAAGCGGGTGGCCTATATAACAGGCTGTGACTCCTTAATTTAGGCTTTAACATCTTAGTTTATTTTTATTTTTTATTCGTATTTTATTTATTTATGTTCCAATTTGTTCTTCCAACTTTCTCCGCCCCTCTTATCAGCTCGTAGTATACTTACGTCCAATTTTATTTCAACATTCCCTAATTAAAATTTAATTTAAGTTTAGTTTCTGGAATTTGAATTTTAAATTCGGAAGGACCGATTAGAAGGAAATCAGACAAAAAGACGCGGAATAACAAACAGCAGCAGCGCGCTCTCAATTTGATTATCGCTTAGGCGCACAAAACTCCGCTAATTTGCTTTGCCCTTCTCGAATCAGACAGAAACAAAGTCCGGCGTCTCACTCCGAAATTTGCCACGCAAGGTCTCTTTTTTGAGGAAAATTTCTTTTTCTTTTTTTTTGTTTAAACTCGAACGCCTCTCACGTTTCACTTTTTTATGAATTATCATTTTCGAGCTGGCGCGATGCGGTTTTCAAGTCACGTGGGCGGGCAATTTCGCCGAACTTCTCTCCCAAGAAACGACGTTTAATCTAAGCTCGGAATAATTTACAAGGAGCTTTGTTACATCGAAATTCGTATCGTCGCGTCTTCATAATGTGTTAATATTAAATAAGCTCGCGAGCTTTTGTGAATCTCGCTTTGATCTTGCTGAAATTAGAACGAATTTTTAAGCGGAGAATTCCTGCTGCTTTCTTGTTTTTTTTTTTTTTAGAGCTTTTGCCTGGGCGGAAGCTGAGGTACGTCGCGGCAGACATTGGAACAAATCCGGCCGCTTCCGGTCTGGCACGTCCGGAGTCGTCGCTGGCGGCGAGGGCCATTCGCATCATGACGGAAATGAGGGACAACGGCACGCTCGCCTTTATCGGCCCTGACGACACATGCTCTGCCGAAGCTTTGGTGGCAGCTGCCTGGAATCTACCCATGATATCTTACGTAAGTGCTCCAAAAAAATTAATATATTCAATAAAATTTGTTGACGAAAATTTAATCGAGAGACCCCCCCCCCCTTTCCTCTTTACCCGTGCTGGCTACACATCGTGTTTGTTGTTTACATTGGAAGCAAGTACAAGTTTCGAACGCTGTTTCCAAGTACGAATGATTTCCGAAATACGTGTTAGGTCTCTCCCCTCTCCATCTCTCTTAATTTCGAAAATAGAAAAAAGTGTTGCCCACAGAAATTTAGATGCTTTCTCGGGTTTTCGAACGCCGTTTACAAAAAAAAACAATCGAGCATCGCGTTACAAAGTTATAACCTGCGGTTTCGCGCTTTCCACTGGAGCGCGGCATACTCTATTACGTCTGCGGTCTCTCCCTGCTGTAGTTATTTATTTTCGAAACTGAAAAAAAAGTGTACTAGAAAGAAATTGAAGTTATTTTCTTATGCTTTCGAATACCGTTCACTAAAAAACAATCGAGCATCGCTATACCATGATTTAACCGTTTACAGTGAACACTGCGTAGTCTATTACGTTCGCAGTCTCTCCCTTCTCTAGTTAATTTATTTTTGAGACTGGAGGAAAGTGTTCCAAAGAGAAATTGGAGATATTTTCTCGTAATTTCTAGTGGCGTTCACTAAAAAGACAATCGAGCATCGCTCTACCAAAATATAACCGTTTGCAATGATCACTGCGTAGTCTGTCACGTTTGCAGTCTCTCCCTCCTCTAGCCAATTTATTTTTGAAACTAGAAGAAAGTATTCCAAAGAAAAATTTTAGACGTTTTCTCGTATTTTCAGATGTTGTTCACAAAAAAACAACCAAGCATCGCTGTACCATGATGTAACCGTTTACAGTGAGCATAGTGCGAAGTCTATTACGTTTGCAGTCTCTCCCTTCTCTAGCTAATTTATTTTTGAAAGTGGAGGAAAGTGTTCCTAAGAGAAATTGAAAATATTTCCTTGTGATTTCGAATGCCGTTCACTAAAAAAACAATCGAGCATCGCTTCACCAAGTTATAACCTGCAATTTCGCCGTTCTCAACAAAGCGCGACGTTTGCGGTCTCTCCCTTCTCTAGTTAATTTATTTTTGAAGATGGAGGAAAGTATTCCAAAGAAAAATTTTAGACATTTTCTCGTATTTTCAGATGCCGTTCACTAAAAAACAACCGAGCATCGCTGTACCATGATATAACCGTTTACAGTGAGCACAGTGCGAAGTCTATTACGTTCGCGGTTTCTCCTCTCTCTAGCTAATTTATTTTTGAGTCTGGAGGAGTGTTCTAAAGAGAAATTGGAGATATTTCCTCGTAATTTCGAGTGCCGTTTACTAAAAAAAACAATCGAGCATCGTTCTATCAAGATATAACCCATTGCAGTAATTGCGGTCTCTCCCTCCTCTAGCCAATTTATTTTTGAAGCTGGAAGAAAATATTCCAAAGAAAAATTTCTCGTATTTTCAGATATCGTTCACTAAAAAACAACCGAGCATCGCTGTATCATGATGTAACCGTTTACAGTGAGCATAGTGCGAAGTCTATTACGTTCGTAGTCTCTCTCTTCTCTAGCTAATTTATTTTTGAAAGTGGAGGAAAGTGTTCCTAAGAGAAATTGGAGATATTTCCTCATAATTTCGAGTGCCGTTCACTAAAAAAACAATTGAGCATCGCTTCACTAAGTTATAACCTGCAATTTCGCTGTTTTCAACAAAGTGCGGCGTTTGCTGTCTCTCCCTCCTCTAGCTAATTTATTTTTGGAGCTAGAAGAAAATATTGCAAAGAAAAATTTTAGACATTTTCTCGTATTTTCAGATGTCGTTCACAAAAAAACAACCGAGCATCGCTGTACCATGATATAACCGTTTATAGTGAGCACAGTGCGTAGTCTATTGCGTTCGCAGTCTCTCCCTTCTCTAGCTAATTTATTTTTGAAGTTGGAGGGAACTGTTCCAAAGAGAAATTGGAGATATTTTCTCGTAATTTCGAGTGCCGTTCACTAAAAAGACAATCGAGCATCGCTCTACCAAAATATAACCGTTTACAGTGATCACTGCATAGTCTGTCATGTTTGCAGTCTCTCCCTTCTCTAGCTAATTTATTTTTGAAACTGGAAGAAAACGTTCCAGAGAAAAACTGCAGATATTTCCCCGTCCTTTCGAGCGTCATACACTAAAAAAACAAAAAAACAATCGAGCATCGCTTCATCGAGATATGAATTGAAGTTTCATCGCTTTATGCGGAGCACGTCTCCCTGCTACATTTGCAGTCCTTCTCAAGCTCTCTCGTTTCTGAAATTAAAAAAAAAGAAACTATTACGTATGAAGTCGTAGATGTCATCTTGTGCCCTCGGTCACCGTCGAGCGTCGCTGAAACGATGCACGTATTCTATTACATTTATAGTCTCGTTAGTCTCTAGTTCTCTCCTTTTGAACTTGGAAGGAAATGTTTAGTGCAGATTATTTTACTATTTACTAAAATTTCCTAAAAAAAAAAAAAACAATTGAACGTAGCGTTATCGCGTTACAAGCGCTATTGTTTCGCCGCTTCAAACGGAGTGCGTCGTATTCTGTTACGTTTGTGATCTCTCCCCTTTCTTGCTCTCTTATTTTTGAAATTAGAGAAAAGTGTTTCGTGTAAAGAATGCAGATATTTTATCGAGCTTTCCGATGCCGTTTGCTAAAAGAAAACAATCGAGCATCGCGTTGGTGAGATATAATTTATAACGTCAGCGATTGAAACAGAACGCACTATCTTAATCTTTTCCTTCGCTATCTCTTGCATTTTTTGAATTAGGAAAATTGTGTCAACGTGAAAATTGTACGTATTTTCCTTTTGGTTTCGGATGCGCTTTAACAGAAACAATCGAGCAACGCCTTGTCACGTTATAATATGCAGCAAAATCATCGTTTTAAATGGAATACGTTGTATTCCGTCGCGTTTGCATATTTTCTCGTCCGTAGTTTATTTATTTTTGAAATCAGAGGAAAGTGTTTCGTACGAAAATTACAGATTTTTTGTTGAGCTTTCCGATGCCGTTCGCCAAAAGACAATCGCGCATCGCGTTGTTGAGATATGACCTATAGTTTCAACGATTGAAGCGAAACGTGCCGTTTTCAACTCTCCGTCTCCGGTTCTCACATTTTTATTTTGAAATTAGAAAGAGAAAAGTCAAGATGAAAATGAAAGTTTTTCTTCGTGCTTCCAAAAAACAATCGCGCAACGTGTTGTTGAGATACGATCTATAGTTTCATCGATTGAAGCGGAAGGTGCCGTTTTCATCGCTCCGTTCTCTGGTTCTCACACTTTTATTTTCGTCCGTAGTTTACTTATTTTTGAAATTAAAGGAAACCGTTCTGTAAAAAAATTACAGATTCTTTCTTGAGTTTTACGATGCCGATCGCCAAAAAACAATCGCACATCGCGCTGTTGAGATATGATCCATAGTTTCATCAAATTGAAGCGGAACTCATCATTTCCTTCTCTCCCTCTTCTGCTTCTCACGTTTTTGGAATTAGAAAAAAAAATGTCACGATGAAAATGGTAGATTTTTTTTGTGCTTTTAGATGCCGTTTACTAAAAAACAATCGCGCATCGCGTTCTTGAGATATGATCTATAGTTTCATCGGTCGAAGCGGAACGCGCCGTTTTCATCTCTCCGTACTCTGATTCTCACATTTTTATTTTGAAATTAGAAAGAGAAAAGTCAAGATGAAAATGAAAGCTTTTTCTTCGTGCTTCCAGTTGCCGTTTTGCAAAAAACAAGCGCGCAACGTGTTGTTGAGATACGATCTATAGTTTCATCGATTGAAGCGGAACTCACCATTTCCTTCTTTCCCTCTTTTGGTTCTCACGTTTTGGAATTAGAAAAAAAATGTCACGGTGAAAATGGTAGATTTTTCTTGTGCTATTAGATGTCGTTTGCTAAAAAACAATTGCGCAATGCGTTGTTGAAATATGATCTATAGTTTCATCAAATTGAAGCGGAACTCACCATTTCCTTCTCTCCCTCTTCTGGTACTCATTTTTTTGGAATTAGAAAACAAAATGTCATGGTGAAAATGGTAGATTTCTCTTGTGTTTTCAGATGCCCTTTGCTAGAAAACAATTGCGCAATGCGTTGTTGAAATATGATCTATAGTTTCATCAAATTGAAGCGGAACTCACCATTTCCTTCTCTCCCTCTTCTGGTACTCATTTTTTTGGAATTAGAAAACAAAATGTCATGGTGAAAATGGTAGATTTCTCTTGTGTTTTCAGATGCCCTTTGCTAGAAAACAATTGCGCAATGCGTTGTTGAAATATGATCTATAGTTTCATCAAATTGAAGCGGAACTCACCATTTCCTTCTCTCCCTCTTCTGGTTCTCACTTTTTTGGAATTAGAAAAAAAATGTCATGGTGAAAATGGTAGATTTTTCTTGTGCTTTCTGATGCTGTTTGCTAAAAAACAATTGCGTAATGCGTTGTTGAGATATGATCTATAGTTTCATTGATTGCGGCGGAACTCACTATTTCCTTCCTTCCCTCTTCTGCTTCTCACGTTTTTGGAATTAGGAAACAAAATGTCATGACGAAAATGGTAGATTTTTCTTGGGCTGTCAGGTGCCCTTTACTAGAAAACAATTGCGCAACGCGTCGTTGTGACATGATCTATAGTTTCGTCAATTGATACTGAATGCGTCGTCTTCATCTTTCGCTCTCCTCTCTCAGTCTCACCTTTTTGAAATTAAAAGCGTCAACATGAAAATGGTAGATTTTTCTTGTGCTTTCTGATGCTGTTTGCTAAAAAACAATTGCGTAATGCGTTGTTGAGATATGATCTATAGTTTCATTGATTGCGGCGGAACTCACTATTTCCTTCCTTCCCTCTTCTGCTTCTCACGTTTTTGGAATTAGGAAACAAAATGTCATGACGAAAATGGTAGATTTTTCTTGGGCTATCAGGTGCCCTTTACTAGAAAACAATTGCGCAACGCGTCGTTGTGACATGATCTATAGTTTCGTCAATTGATACTGAATGCGTCGTCTTCATCTTTCGCTCTCCTCTCTCAGTCTCACCTTTTTGAAATTAGAAAAAGCGTCAACGTGAAAATGGTAGATCTTTCTTGTGCTTTCAGATGCCGTTTGCTAAAAAACAATTGCGCAACGCGTTGTTGATATATGACCTATAGTTTCATCAAGTTGAAGCGGAACTCACCATTTCCTTCTTTCCCTCTTCTGGTTCTCACGTTTTTGGAATTAGGAAAACAATGTCGTGGTGAAAATGGTAGACTTTTTAGTGCTTTTAGGGCATGTTTGTCGAAAAACAATCGAACCCCGTGTTAAGATACAATGAACCTGTCGTTACATCCGGCGACTCCACCTTTTTTTTTTTTTTCGTTTGAAATTCCGCTGCGTATCTTCTTTTTTGGGCGAAACAAGTGATTAATTATTTTTCCCCCTGTCGACGACTGCACCAATTTTCGTTTGAAACGGCTGAAATGCGTATGTCGTCAATTACGAGTTCGTAAGTCCGCAAGAACGATTTCGCTCGCCTTCAAGATCAAACTTGTACATTTTATTTTATTTTTGAAACGAAATAAAAGTGGCATTGCCCAAGCGGGGCGCACAATAAAAGGAACGTAACTGGCGAAGTTAATGAAAGGAAATATTTGATTTCTATATCAAATTCCAATAGAAGCGAGACGCCCCTTTTTTCTCTGCACACTTGTGGGGTCGGGGGTTGAGGACGTATAATGTCGGTTATTCGTAGCAAGTCACGATGCAATTCCTTTTTGTTTTAGCTGCACTAAGTGCTCTCTTTCGTAACGGAATTGCAAGTATGTAAACAAGTTGTTATGAGTGCCACGTCGTGATGTGTCTGTAATCTGTGAGCAAGCTGTACGACAAATGGAAACGTGTATTTTCTGGCGTGACGTCGGATAAATTGGAAACGTGTTTTCCTCGTTTTAGAAAATGAAATATTACGAGGACAGAGAGTAAATAGTGGAGATGTAAATGTCTGGGTTGTATTTTTTAATGTATACGAGGGTCGTCTAAAAATTCCCAATGCCTCATTAATGTGACAAACAAAATTATATTCTGAATAAGATTTAACTTACGACTTTATTAACGATAAAGTTCATTCATTCCATTGCAAACAAAAAGAAAATACAGGATAGGATATGTCAATTTAGATAATCTAATAACGGACGAAGTAAATGTTGTGGAAATTCGATCCCGACTTTCCTCCCTCGATATCTGCACGCTTTTTATTAAATAATACCTTACGTTTCATTGGATCAAATGGCGTTGCCTTAGCAACGATCGCACGTAAGTCCTTTACATTTTTTGAATTGTAATATCCTTGCGGCCTCATCGCCCTCCCCCCTCCCCCGTAAATAATTTCTGTTTTTCTTTCTTTCTTTATCCGCCGGAATTGCAGATTGCGTTTTGGTCATCACACGCGTAAACATCTGAAATAACAGCGCGCGTAAACAATTAAGAGCGACACGTAGCGCGAAGCTTTAGGGGATTCACCCACGTCGCTCGCCTTTTACAGTAATTAAGGTCATTTTTGGTCGTGAATGAAACTACGAGGGCGAGCCCAAAAGATTCGTTACGGTGAGAATCTTGCTTAAGTTCTCAGCTTGCAGCTTTATCCAAAGATCGCGCTGCTTCGCCACCCCTCGGTTTGTGTAATTAACAAAATTTTATTTATATTCTGGGAACCGTCTCCGTCCCCCCCCCCACTCCCTCCTGAAGTTTTACGCCAATATGCTTTAGCAAATTAAGTTTGGCGAACAGTGTCTAAAATATTTAAAAAGTACCGCCAATACTGAAGACAAAATGGCGGTGCTTTGGATGCGTCATTAAATTATTAAAAGTGATAAAGCAATTTGCTGTGTTGTACAATTCGTCTAAAGGCAGTAACATAAATAAATTAAAAAAAACAAAAGACGATCAATATACGAGAACTTTTGATCTTCTTTCCTTTGTCGAAACGAAAAAAGTAATAAAATTTTACATCTGTTCTGTTTTTTTTTTTTTTTTGAATTTATTTAGAAAAAGAAAGAATAAATTCATAATTAAAATTTTCAATTTAAAAGAAAACAAAAGGCGATCTACGAGAACGATTGCTTTCGCTACGTCGGTAAACATACGAAAACTGAAAATGATAAACATATGAACGGAAAACAAAAGACCATCAACTTAAGAGAACTTTGAAAACTGACGTTGAAAGGAAAATAAAAGGCGATCAACGCTTCGTAACAAGATAACTTGGGATAGAAAGAAAAAATAAGCAAATGGAAGAAAGTAAACAACAGTGCTGTTGATTCTTTTATTATGATGAAGTATTATTAAAATAAAAAAACAAAAGACGATCAACTCTTTGTAATAAAAAAAACTTACGAAAGAGAAAAGACGATCTACTTAAGAGAACTGCAAAAGAAAACAATTGAATGGAAAACAAAAAACGATCAACTCTTTGTAATAACTAGTGAAAAAAAAAACAAGCGAATGGAAAAAAGAAAACAAGAGAAGGAAAAATAAAAGACGATCGACCCTTTGTAAAAGCTTGCGAAAGAAATGCACAAAAAGAGTACAAAAAGAGCACAAAAAATTTGCGAAAGAAAAAAGAAAACAAGCGAACGAAAAATAAAAGACAATCGACTTGAGAAAACTGCGAAAGAAGAAACAAATGAATGTAAAACAAAAGGCGATCAATTCTTTGTAATAAGATAACTAGCGAAAAAAAAACAAGCGAATGGAAAAAATAAAGCAAAGGCGTGGTTGCGAAAGAAAAAAGAAAACAAGTGAATAGCGAAAAAAAAACAACCGAATGGAAAAAATGAAACAAAGGCGTGGTTGCGAAAAAAAAAGGAAACAAGTGAATTGAAAACAAAACACGATCGTCTTAAGAGAACTACAACAAAAAGTTACGAATGAATAGAAAACAAAAGGCGATCTATTTAAGAGAATTGCAAAAAAAAATAAGTGAATGGAAAACAAAAAAATGATCAACTCAAATGGAAAAAACAAAACAAAACAAAACAAAAATGCAGTTGATTTTTTCGTTATTATTAAAATTAAAATTAAATTAAAATTAAAAACTAAATTAGGAAAATTAAAATAAAAATAAAAAAATTGAAGATGACCAACTCTCTGTAATAAAAGAAAATAGGCATCAAGCGTACGAAAAATAAAAGACGATCGACTTAAGAAAACTGCGAAAGAAAAAACAAATGAATGGAAAACAAAAGACGATCAACTCTTTGCAATAAGATAACTAGCGAAAAGAGAACAAGCGAATAGAAAACAAGAGACGATCGTCTGACGATCGTATGAACTTACAAAAAAAAAAAAAAACAAGCCGAATGGAAAACAAGAGACGATCGACTTAAGAGAATTGCGAAAGAAAACAGCAAATGCAAACAAAAGATTTTGCGAATGAAAAAGAAAAACAAATAATAATAATAATAATAATAATATATTTGTCTTTGAGATGAAATTACAAGTAATATCATACATGAGACAAGTCAAACAAAATATAAGATAAATCAACTTAAATACTAATCAATATATGTCTGTCCATTGTAAATGGGAAATAAAAGATAAATATAAAAAATGTACACCATAAATAAAATAAATTGAAATAATCTTAATAATCTTAAAAAGTAATATTTAGTATAAGATAAATTAAATTAAATCAAAATGGAAATTAGACAAAAAGAATTCAAAAAATGCTAATTTAAATAAAAGAAAGTTTGACAATCAATAAGTTAACCCAAATCATGAAAAGCGCTAAATTAATACATATGTTCTGACAAAAATTCATTTAACGAGTAATAAGCTTTAGAAAGGAGAAAATTCTTTAATTTACTCTTAAAACCTTTTAGAGTTTTTGGCACATTATTTTCTTTCCAAAGACTTTGAATTTTTCTTAAACATTGCATACCGATGAATAAGGGGCCCTTTTGAGCTGTCGTCAAACGATGGAACGGTAATCTGATATCATTCTTTGCTCTTGTGTCGTAATCATGGAAATGCTTATTATGCTCAATGTCATTGGAAGAGTTTGCATACAGTATTACCTCATAAATATATAAGGAGTATACAGTCATAATTCTGTATTGAATAAATAACTCTCTACAGGATGTCCTCGGTAGAACATTGGCCATCAGTCTTATCATCTTTTTCTGTAGAACAAACACTTTAGATACTTCGGAGCTGCTCCCCCAAAAAATAATTCCATAGGATAATATCGACTGGACCAAACCAAAATACATCATTTTCAATACATCGGTAGATAATGTAGTCCGGAGACGGAATATTAAAAATGTGTTTGCGCTTAGTTTTTTAAGTAGTGATCGACATGTAGTTTCCAAGTAAGCTTAGAATCAAGTTCAAGTCCGAGAAATTTACCTGATTGTGTCACAGGAATGGAATGACCATTGCACTTTATTAAAGCTGATTTATAGAACGTGTAGTTTTTTGGTACTATTTGTAATATTTGCGATTTTGTTGCGTTAAGAATCAGACCATTATTGTTGCACCACGCCGATAACTGTTCAACCGAATTATTAGCAGTAGCAATAGCTGTATATTCCATACTCTCAGAAACAATAAAACTCGTGTCATCGGCATATAGTGTAATTAGTGACGGTGAGGAACAATAATTTGGTAAGTCATTAATGAAAAGTGTAAACAGCACAGGTCCCAGTATGGATCCTTGAGGGACACCAACTTCTACAGATTGCTCACTTGAAAAGTAATTTTCAATATTGACTTGTTGTGTACGTCCACCAAGATATGACTGTATCCAGGAATTGGGTGTGCCTCTAATTCCTAATATTTCCAATTTTCGAGCTAGTAATCCTTGATTAACGGAATCAAAAGCCCTACTTAAGTCGAAGTATAAAGCGTAGACATTGCTTTTTCTATTTAACTCTTCGAGTATGAAGTTATAAGCCCTAGCTATTGCTAAAGTGGTAGACTTACCGCCTCTGTATCCGTACTGTGAATCACTGTAAACATATTTGTTGATAAAAGAAATTAACCTTTTGTTGAAAGCTTCTTCAAAAATTTTACCGAACTGACACTGGATAGCGATTGGTCTATATGAAGCGGCTTTCTTACGTTCACCCTTCTTTTTATAAACAGGTACTATTTTAGACTTCTTTAAAGCTGATGGATATTCGGCCTCCTTGAAAGAATCATTGATAATATCGCTTAACGGTTTATCTATTAAATCAGAAACCTCTCTAATAATATTACCCGGAATGTCGTCGAGTCCAGAACTTCTTTTTACACATTTCTTTCTGATTATGTCTCTAATTTCATAATTGTCGGTAGGATCCAAGTACATACTCACTGGAGAAAATTCTCCTGTGGGTTGGAGACAAGCGGGAGGAGGCACGTCCTTTGACAATTTTATAAAGTAGTTGTTCATTTCTTCGCATATAGAATTCATATGGGTAACTTCTTCACCGGTTTCATCAATAAGATACCATTCATTTACATATTTATTCGACCTATTTTCATTAATAATTCTCCAGCTGTCTCGAGAAATATTGGTGGTGTATCTTAATCTGTCATCATTATACGTCTTCTTTGCACGTTCCACTTTTTCTTTATATAACTTCTTGAATTCTACATATCTCTTGTGGTAGAAGTCTGAATTTAAGAGTTTATCCAATTTGGACATGTCGACACACATGTTATGTAGCTCTTTAATTTCTCCATTGATCCAAGGACAGGGATTGGCTGTAGTTTTAGGTCTTTGTGGCAACAAAGGAAAGGCATCATTGAAATGAAAAAGGAAAGTGTTCAGAAATTCGTTAAATTTACTGTTTACATTATTTTCTTTGTAGATATCTTCCCAATTTTCCTTGGCCAATAAGTTTCGGAATATTTGAACATTTCCTTGATTAAAATTTCTTTTATACATCAGCTTCTTTTCCGTTACCGAATCTTCTGTTGATAATTCTGCCGACTGATATGTATGGTCAGACAAACATGTCTCACCGACACGTATATCGCAATTAATATCTGCAAATATATTGTCGATGCAAGTTGTAGAGTTGTCAGTTATGCGAGTACCAGTTGTGACCTTCATTTGTAAATTAAACTCTGACATAAAATTTATTAGTCTGCTTGAAGCAGAGGATTCAACAAGTGTGTTAATATTGAAATCTCCGAAAAGTAGGTGATGATCAGCCTGTTCATATAAATTCATAAGTTGGTCATTTAAATGTGTAAAAAACAAGAACACTGGGTGGTTTATAAATAACCACAACGAGGTATTTCTTGTTTGGTGTTCGAACTAGACAACTGCTGAGTTCACATGTGTCTTCGAGAGCTTCCGAAGAGATTTCAGACACGCTACAATTAAATTTTGCCCAAATTCCAACTCCACCTCCACGCTTATTTTTTCTTTTAAATATAGATATTAATTTGTAGTTGTCGATATTAACCAGTTCAAATGATGCTAACCAATGCTCACTGAGGCAGAGAATATCAGGATTTTCCTGCTTCAAAAATACCTCTAACAATAAACCTTTGTTTCTGATGCTTCTGATATTCAAATGAATTATTTTTAGATTATCACAGGAAATATACGTGTGAGGATTATGACATATTTCTGGTAACGATTCTTCATTAGGTAATTGCTATTTACTATAGTTAGTTTTTTGAATAATAGAATCTCTAATTTTCATGCTGACTTCACACTCATAATCCAATGAAGAATGGTCCGTTTTTAGATTAAGTTTTAATCTTTTGTTGTGGTCTTCGCAATTTATACAGAACGGTTGTTCGTTATTACAGTTGGCGGTTTTATGATCTTGGTTACCACATCTAATACATCTTTCTGCCTCTGTACACTTCGATGCTATATGATTATATTTGCCACAATTAAAACATCTTAATATATTGAAATGTTCGTAAACTTGGCAACAATTCCAGCCGATATTTAATTTGCCGTTTCTTTTATTCATAATTTCATTAAAGACTTCACCATTGGTTTCGATAATTGCCATAAAATTTTTCTTCATTCGTTTTATTAGTTTAATGTTAAAGATTTTAATTTTATCTTTCAAATTATCATTCTGATTTATTACACAATTTTTTAAAGCTTCTTCATTATACTGTTCCGACATACCAATAATTTTTAACATCGGATTTCTGAGTTTCGGGATCCTTACGGTATAATTATCACCAAGTTTGTTTGTTACTTCGTCTCTCAATTTGATTACTTCATTTCTGTCATTGCACGTTATCGCTATCGCACCTTCTTTCAAATTTTTCATTTGAGTAATACCAACAAAGATTTTACCAGGGTTTACTTGGGTTTGCAATTTCGCCTTCGTTTCCTTGCATTCTTGTATTGATTTAGGTTGCACAATTATTGTACCTTTAGTCAAAGCATCCTTGTATGTATGTACTTTAGACACGGTTCCTTCTTTTAAATTAATATTTTCTTTCCTAACGTCTTCTTTTACTCCCTTTAATTCTTTTAGAATTTCTATTCTAAAACTTTTTTCGTTTTCATTAGTTGCAAGATTTCCATTTAGCATCTCATTTCTCATTGCTCTAATTTCTTCTTTCAATAGTTTATTTTCTATCTTCAGTTCAGCGAATGTGCGATTAATTTCTTCTTTAAAATGTTTAAATTCATCTTTTATAATTTTAACAATATCTGAGGTACATTCATTGCTACTACATTCATTAGTATTGTCCTTTTCTTTATTGTTATCCTCATTTGTCTTCTCTGTATCGTTTGTCTTAACTTCGCAGTTTTCACATTTCCAGATAGCCCTCTTCATATGGAAACCGCGTAAATTATTTACTCCACCACATATATTATGGCACAATATTTTACATTCCGTGCATTGAATTAATGTTTTGGGATCCGTAAATTTTTTCTCGCAGAAAGTACAAAAATCATCACCGTCCATATTTACTGAATTCAAAAGTCTGAGGAAGAAATAAACCAGTAAAGGCGACTTTCGTACGGCATAGATACGCCCGAAATGATTAGTTTCTCTATTTTACACACACACAAGTTTATTCAACTTGGAATTGAAAGAACGAACATAAAATATCCGTGAATACCCGCACAAAAACAACCCGAGAAGTTCGATTGACTTGTTTAGTCGCTGTTACAAACACTTTTACAGTTTTCAAGAATATTGTTGATAAAATTTCGTACACTATTTATTCGTTACATCCCTCAGTTAATTGCCCACATGCAGATGTAATTTGTGTCCAAATAATTCACTTTTTTCCTACAGAAAAACTATTCTTTATCGCAGCACATAATAAACACGCGTACACGAAAATGACGATCGAAAATGAACGGAAAACAAAGGACGAGTAGCTCTATGCGAAAGAAAAAAGAAAACTAACGAATGGAAAACAGAAGACGTTCAACTTAAGAGAGCTACGGAAAACACAAATAAATGGAATAAATGGAAAACAAAAGACGATCAACTCTTTGTAGGTCTTTGAGAACTTGCGAAGGCGAAGGAAAAGAGAGCGAAAGGAAAACAAAGTCGTCGACTTCAAAATAAAACGAACGAGTGGAAAACAAAAGACGGTTAACGCTTTGTAATGAGAGAACCTGCGAAAAAAAAAAAGGAAACCAGCGTATAGAAAACAAAAGACGATCGACTTGAGAGAGCAACGAAAAAAAAAAAAGAAATGAATGGAAAACAAAACATGATCAAGTCTTTGTATACGAGAACTTGCGAAAGGAAAGAACAGTAAAGCGAATGGAAAACGAAACTGTCAACTTCAAGAGAAAACAAATGAATGGAAAGGAAAAAAAAATTATCTACAGTCGATCGTCTTTCGTAAGAAATGAAAGAAGAGAATAAGCTAATGGGAAATAAAATACGACCGACTTAAGAGAACTGAACAAACGAATAGAAAACAAAAGACGATCAACTGTTTGTAATAAGAGAACTTGCGAAAGAAAACAAAACAAGCGAGTGGTAAAAAGAAAACAAAGGCGCGATGAAGGAAAAGTAAATTAAAATTTAAAAAAATCGACAAACAAGCGGACAGAAATCAAAAGACGATCGACGAACTACAAAAAAAAAAAAAAAACAAATGAATGAAGAATAAAACACAATCATCTTTTTATGTACGAGAACTTGCGAAAGGAAAGGAAAGCGAACGGAAAGCGAAGTCGTCGACTTCCAAATAAAACAATTGAATGGAAAACAAAAGATGATGGACTTAAGGGAACCGAGGAAAAAAAAACAAATGAATGGAAAAGAAAAGACGATCGACTCGTTGTAATAAGAGAACTCGCGATCTCAATTTACATGACAAAGATGAAAGAACGAAGAAGAACGTTTCTTCTCTTCGTTCGAAATGAAAAGAAAAAGATACGAGGAGCATAAAATACTTGAATTTTCTCTTTTGATGAAGAAGAAATAAATTAACGAATTAAAAGAAAATAAAAAAAAATTGATCTTTGTTGAAAACAAAAAAAAGGACAAAATAGAAAGTGAAAGACGATCAGCTGTTTGTAGTAAGAAAACTTTTACTTAAAAAGAAAACAAATGACGACCGAAAGAGAAGAATGAAAGGTGAATTTTTACGGAAAAAAATTTTTCATCAAAAGAAAACTTAAAAGATTGTCGAAAGGACAGATGTTTCGATGACGTTATTTTTTTAAGGTGCACAAAAAAATCGATTTTTTTATTTTCTTCTTAACGTTTGTGGAAAAAATAAAAGAAGGAGATGAGGAACAAAGGACGGTCGATCGTTTGTAAGGCAGAGCTTTCGATTTTCACTTGTTTGTTTACTCAAAAATCTTATTTCATCTCTTAGTCTTCATTTGTTTTTCTTTTTTTGCACTTACGTTTTCGAACAAAAGGCGATCGTCTTCCCCATTCCTCTATTTTTTATCAAAAGTGAAAAAAAATCGATTGCAAAAAATTAATAAGTTTTTGCCGAGAAAAAAAAGCAAGCTAACGACGTTTTCGATTCGCTGCTCTAGAGCACCCTCAGAGTATTTTAACCTTTTTTTTTTAACCTCATATGATAATAGAAGATGGATATACTCTGAAAGTGCTCTAGAGCAGCGAATCGAAAACAACATTAAATAATATGGAACGTGCGTTAGCTTTGGTAAATTAAAAATTTTTTTTCTTTATGTTTTGTAGAAAAACACAAAACACATCTTTTGTTTTCATTTTTCTCTTCATTTGTTTTTCATCTCCGCCTTTGTCGAAGACCTTGATATTTAAGTACATTTTCATTTCAGAAATGCAGCGATAAACGAGTGTCCGATAAGAAAGTGTTCACCACGTTCGCAAGGACGCTACCCTCGTCAAGGAAAGTGTCGAAGAGCGTCGTGGCGCTGCTCAAGGCGTTCAGGTGGCATCGATTCGTAGTTGTCTCTGGTTCTCACCCCGCATCCGGTAGCGAAGTACAAGAAGCCATCGAGGTACTCACCTGTAGTTTATGTTTTCGTAAAAATTTGCGAAATCTCTTAATTAACAAATAAAATTCACTTGCTTTATCCAGGAGCTTTCAATCAAGCACGGCCTGATAGTAACCGAAACGAGAAAGTACACGGACTATATTCCCAGCCACATTGATCTGATGGACAACATTGTCGCCGGAACTTACCAAAAAACCAGAGGTACATTTTTGTAATTTTTGTATGGTGGTTGAGTTTCCGTAACTCAAATAATGCTGCAATTCGAAAAAATTACCGGACGCGCTTCGAAATTAGAAACAAGAAGAAGAAATCTCCCTGTATATAATACATTCGACAATTTAGAATGTAACATTAAACCACGTTTAAATATAGCCCACGATATCTTCTCGAGCACGTGAATAAATCTGACCTAATTCGTGTCTGCCGTAAAAAGAAAAGCGAAAAACAAATTTCTGTTTGCTTGCGGGGGGGCGGCGGGGAGGGGTTGGAAACAAGCGCGGGATTCCAATCTCGTCATGTTTGTCCTGTTGTATGGATGTATGTAGATTACGAGGTGAACTGAAATTATGATTGTTATTGTTAATATATTTACAAGTAGGTTGGGAATGTAGGTCACGGAGTAATCTCGGCGAATTATTTTACTTTGTTCCGGGGGATGGGGGGGGGCGAGTGTTTCTGAAGGGTGTTTTCTTCGATTCACCGGATTTCTCACATATGGAATGTTGGCAAATACCAGGACGAATTCTAAAATTAATATTCCAAGTCAGACAAAAGCATACTGATTTTAGATGTTCAAAGGGGGCGGAAGGAGAGTAATCTCCAAGTTTAATTTAAGTTTAGTCCGTTTGGTATTTGCTTGTCACATTAAAAGTGATTAAATGAAAAGTAATTAATAAAAAAATAATTTGATTCTTCGCCTTCCCGCCGGCCCCCTTTAAAATTGAAACTTTCGCACGAATGGCAAAAACATAAATCCGAACTCTTTAGACTCGTCTAAGGCCAAGGGGGCGGTGATAATCAGAATCGAAAGCGAAGGGGAGACTTTTTAATTAATTTATCGCCTCCTATAAATTATGTATTAGGGGATCGGCGTGCGTTCGGATTTAATTCGTTTCGGCTCTGATGAGCGCAGCCTGTGTTTCTTTTTTTTTTTTTTTTGGACAGATGCGCCCCCGAATTACGCAAGACAAATTGTGCTCCTACGTGCGTGCTCTTATTGCCTATTTGGTCGGGGATGTGTGGGAGGGAAAGAAGTTTCGACCTACGAGCTTTAATCCTTCACGAAAGCCAAAGTCTAGAAATTCAACGAAAACTGAAGATGGGAATTATTTTCCTACTTGACTTGACATAAACCGATCGAAAACAAAATACATACGACCTGTCAAAAGCTCTAACGAAATGACTAGGACATTGACGATTGAAAAGACAAACGTGAATCACACGTGAACAGGAGAAGAAATCTGACGAAAAAATACCGTGTCATCAAATAAAAAACATAATAGTTGGCTGTGACTTGTTAGTTGTGAACCAGCCATACTTGAAACTTAACAACTCGACATATATCATCATAACCTCACTTTTCTTTTTGAGTGAAATGTCATAATGCTCAACAGACAGTTTTATTAACAATTTTATTCAAAATTCAAAGTAAACTCATAATAGGTGACAGGTTTGGATTCCACCTAAAGGTCATATTTCATACATTAGGTCGATTGAGGCTAGTTCACAACTAACAATTCACGGCCAATTACGAGGAGGCGTTCAATTCAAAAAAAATCATCAAGAAACCTTCGACTTTTCATAATAGTTGTCAGCCTCTCTCGAATTAGATCAACGCGAAATATCACTTTAGACGTTTAGGTTATGTCACGTTAGATTATAAACAAATGTCACTTTAAGAGTTTTGGAGGTTATGTGCAAAACTTTACGACTCGTTGACTGCAACTGTTTCTTGATGACTGTCATCCGTCCAGTGTTGCCAATAATAGGTGTACTCGAAAATTCTGAACGCTTAACTTAAATAAACAATCACTAAAATAAAAAATAAAAATTTCACTAGAAACAAATGCCGGACAAAATCTAATCGTGTTTGTCCTTATTTATTTACTTTTCCTCGAAAGACACCAAAAGGAAATAAATAAAACAAAAGACGATCGATCGTTTAACAAACGCAAAAAAAAAGAAAAAAGAAACGTCAAAAAATGAATTAAAGACGGAAACAAAAGAAGTTCGAGTTTCGAGTTTCGTAAAAGGATGGAAATAAATAAAACAAAAAACGATCGATTGTTTAACAAACGCAAAAACAAGAAAAAGAAACGTTGAAAGAAATAAATTAAAGGTAATAACAAAAGACGTTCGAATTTCGAGTTTCGTAAAAGAAAATTAGGGAAAGAAAGAAAATAAATGAAATAAAAGACGATCGATTGTTTAACAAACGCAAGAAAGAAGAAAAAAGAAACGTCAAAAAAATAAAATAAAACAAACGCAAAAACAAAAAAAAAGAAACGTCAAAAAACTAAATTAAAGGCGATAACAAAAGACGTTCGAATTTCTAGTTTCGTAAAAGGAAATAAGAAATAACAGAAAGAAGATAAATAAAACAAAAGACGATCGATTGTTTAACAAACGGAAAAACAAGAAAAAAAAACTCGAAAAAAATAAATTAATAATAATTAAATAAATAAAAGACGATCGATTGTTTAACGAAAACAAAAACAAAATAAAAGAAACGTCAAAGAAATTATTTAAAGGCGATAACAAAAGACGTTGAATTTCGACTTTCGTAAAAGAAAATAACAGAGAGAAAGGAAATGAAGAAAACAAAAGATGATCGATTGTTTAACAAACGCAAAAAAAAGAAAAAAGAAACGTCGAAAAAAATTAATTAAAGGCGATGACAAGAGACGTTCGAATTTCGAGTATCGTAAAAAAAATTACAGAAAGAAAGAAGATAAATAAAACAAAAGACGATCGATTGTTTAACGAACGCAAAAGGAAACGTCAAAAAATAATTTAAAAGCGGTAACAAAAGACATTTGAATTTCGAGATTCGTAAAGAAGATAAATGAAACAAAAGGCGATCGATTGTTTAACAAACGCAAGAACAAAAGAAAAAGAAACGACAAAAAAATTAATTAAAGGCGATAACAAAAGACGTTCGAATTTCGAGTTTCGTTAAAGGAAACGACAAAAAGAAAGAAGATAAATAAAACAAAAGACGATCGATTGTTTAACAAACGCAAAAAGAAACGTCAAAAAATAATTTAAAAGCGGTAACAAAAGACGTTCGAATTTCGAGTTTCGTAAAAAAAAATTGCGGAACGAAAGAAAGTAAATGAAACAAAAGACGATCGATTGTTTAACAAACGGTAAAACAAGAAAAAAAAAACATCGAAAAAAATAAATTAATAATAAATAAATAAAAGACGATCGATTGTTTAACGAACGCAAAAACAAAATAAAAAAAACGTCGAAAAAATAAATTAAAGGTGATAACAAAAGACGTTCGAATTTCGAGTTTCGTAAAAGAAAATTACAGAAAGAAAGAAGATAAATAAAACAAAAGACGATCGACCGTTTAACAATCGTAAAAAAAACAGTCGACGATTTCTTACGTCAAAAAATAAATTAAATGCGAGAACAAAAGACATTCGAAAAGAAAATAACAGAAAGTAAGGAAATAAATAAAACAAAAGACGATCGATTGTTTAACCAATGCGAGAAACAATAAAAGAAAACAAACGGTCGACAATTGTTTACGTTAAAAAATTAATTAATTAAAGTCGAAAACAAACGACGATCGAGTTCGACTTTCGTACTAAGAAAATGAAAGGAAATAAACAAAACAAAAGAATAAATTAAAGGCAAGAACAAAAGACGTTCGAATTTCGAGTTTGGTAGAAAAAAAATGTAACAGAAAGAAAGGAAATAAATGAAACAAGAGACGATCGATTGTTTAACAAATGCGAGAAACAAAAAAAGAAAACAAGCGGTCGACAATCGTTTACGTCGAAAAATTAATTAAAGGCGATAACAAAAGACGATCGATTTCGAGTTTCATAAGAGAAATTAACAGAATGAAAGGAACTAAATAAAACAAAAGGGAGATCGATTGTTTAACAAACGCACAAAAAAGAAGAAACGGTCGACAAATTTTTACGTCAAACAATAAATTAAAGGCTAGAACAAGAGACGCTCGAATTTCGACTTAATTCTTCATAAAAAAAATAACAAAAGACAATCGATGGTTTAAAAAGGAAAAAGCAAAAAAGAAACGATCGGCATTTTACGTCAAAAAATAAATGAATCGGCGATTTTAAACATGATTTGAATCAAATGATTTTATGGGGCCTCATACGTTGCCGAGCCTTTCTCGTCGGTGGTGAATTGTGTCACGATGACAGGCGTTAAGAAACGTCAAAATGGCAATGCCAGAATGACAAACGCCAAAACGACAGACGTCAAGAAACGTCATATAGACAGATGCGGGCGAAGCGTCACGTAGATATCTGTGTAATGAAGCCACGATGACGATCGTCAAAATAAACAAAATTAAGCCCGCCCCTTGACCGCATTCGTTCCTGATTGGCCAACAAATAGGATCGCTCCCCAATTTAGTCGCAAAGGCAAACACAGAAAGACTGCCCCTTGACGAATAGGAAGCAGCTCTGCTCGTCGTTGATTCGAGAATGCATTCAGACCAATGAAGTAGAGTTCCTTAATCCCCGTCACGAAAATACGCTATAAAAGCGCCTTGACACTGACTGACACACATCTGCCTTGGTGCTGACCGGCTTTTGTGCAACACTTACGCAAGAATGTTCTCGATGGAAAGAACTTCTATAAAAACAGAACCAAGCGAGCGATTTAAATGAATTTCAATTACACAGCGACCCGTACAATAAATCTTGTAGTTGTTTATCCAATGTAAAATTATTTTTAAGTTAATAAGCGATTATTTCATCCCCCCCCCCGAATTTGTAACATTATAAACTCGTTTAATATTAAACGCACGTTCATTATTATGCTAATTTCTAGTTTAATTGCATGAACATTTTTGAATATATATCTATACTCAATTACGACTTTTTTATGGTCGGTTTCTGCGATTTTCGAAGGTGAACAATTTATTTCCTGTTATTGACGAATCGAAATATTTATTTCTATAGTGTACGTCTTCGTCGGTGAACACATCGCCCTCATCGACTTCGTCAAGTGTCTCCAGAAAAGAAAATTGCTGGATTTCGGGGATTACGTGGTCATCTCCGTCGACGACGAAATTTACGATCCGAACCGACGAATAAAAATCATACAGCGAGGTAGGTTACTTAGGAGAATGATTAAGCGCTCGACGTTTCGCCTTGATTGATCGACCTCAAACTCCCCGAAATCTCATTGAGAATGTTTACTCTGCGAGGTTTGTGTTTAAAACCGCGCGTACGTCGCGCGTGGGACGTGACGTTTAATCGTTATTCCCCCCGTCCATGCATTTTTATTAGCTGTCGAAAACTCGAAAAGTAATTTCACTTTTGGCCGAGGCGCCCGCGCGCCGCTTAGATGACTCATAAATATGCGCCTAAGCGAAACGAGGCGGATTTTTTTTTTAATCTTCAGATTTCACTGAGACACCCTATACAAATTAAAGCACGTTTTAATTTTATCCCAATTTTTTTTTTTCTGTGTCTATCCCTGGCAATTCGATAAATAATTTTATACATACACAGTGTGATCAAATAAAAAAGTGATTTACTTTGCAGATTACTTAGATCCTTTCTTGAGTGAAACGTGGGGCAACGCGAGCGATTTCATGGGGTTCAGGTCAGTGCTGAAGCTCACCCCTTCGCACCCTCGGAACCCCGACTACAAGTAAGTACCGAGGGCAAACTCTTTTTTCAGTGTTATTACCCCCATCTACTGACGCAAAATTCTTTGAAATATAAATCTGCTCCCTTACTTCGGATAATCTCATCCCTTAACTTAACTTAACTTTCCGGAGATAAACAGAAGGCGGGAGAGGGTTTTTGATAATCGCGCAGCGCGGCGGTGAAAAGTTTAATTAAAATTTGTTTCTCGTTTGATGAGACGCAAACAAGGTGAACGGGTTTATCGAGGGGTTAATTAAGGGAAGGAAAAATGTTGTAAATTAAAATGTTGTCGTCGGTGAGGGGAATGCGAGTTGAGGTTATACAGAGGATGTTAAATAGGTTTTGCTCTGTGGGTATCGCTAACAATATTTGCACGGGTGTGGGGGAGGGGAGCGGTTAAGTAAGTGATGTAAAATCAAATTAAAAAATTACACGTAAGTTTCCTTGACTACGAGTAGACGTCATAATTATGACGTTGGTTCTAAAGTTTAGTTTCTAGAGTTCAGTTCATGAACCGGACACTGAAGTGTACGACGTTCTTTATTCGCTAGAAAGCGCAGCTCGTCGTCGTCTAATCAGTATGTTAATTGACAGCGCCATCTGTTGGAAGGAAAGTAAATTGAGAATTAAATAAAATCCACGCACTCGTGTTTCATGAACCGGATACCGAACGTCTTCAATCGTTTGAAGGTCGGACTTGCTGGCACCGAGTCATTGTTATAATTTCTGTATCTATAGAATACCGGATTCCTCCAGAGGTCTTTTTGTTCCGAAGAGACTTTCAATTTAGCTTTAAGCCAGCTCCATTGCAGCCAGAACATTTTCTCACATTAAAACCTAAAGTTTTTTTCATCAGAACCGATTAGCCGATAGAAGTGTACGACGTTCTTTATGTGCTTCGTCGATGCATTTCTACTTTTTTGTTTCGTGAATTAACTTAACTCCCCCCCCACCGGTGTGCTATAAGAAGCGATATTTTTTTGATGATACACACGAAGCATAACTTACCTAACATCCACTGGATAATCTGAATTCGCAATCCGCTCAACGTATCATCGATACAGTTTAATTTGTACATTTTTTTGCTTTCTTTCTTTCTTCTTTTAATTAACCCTCCCCCCTCCTCATATACCCAAAGAACAAAACTTAATTAATATCCTCAACTTGCACTCCCCTCACCGATGGCATTTTAATTTCCAATACTTTCTGCCTGTTTTCTTTCCTTAATGAAGCCCCTCCCCCTCCTTATATGACGATCTTTTTTTGGTGATACCCAAAGAACAAAACTTAATTAATATCCTCTGTATACAATCTCAACTTGCATTCCCCTCATAGGATTATCGCCGATGACATTTTAATTTACAACATTTTCTGTCTGTTTTCTTCCCTTAATTCCTCCCCCCCCCCCCCGTGTGTACTACGAAAGACGATATATACCCACAGAACACAATTTATTTAACACCTTCAGTATAATCTCAATTCGCAATCGCCTCAGTGCGTATAGGTATAGTCGACGCGTTTTAATTTACATTTTCTGCTTTTGTCATCGTATAGGTAGTCCATCTTTGTAATTTTTTACATTAATTTTAAGTAAATTGGAGTAGCTACCTTGCCCTATTTCATCTACAAACTACCCTACACTCGAATTTAATGGCGTTTTCTGAAAAGTCGCAAAAAAGGAACAGTCTAAGTTTCAGTCTCTTGTAAATATCACGGTCGCATCACTTAGACTGTGAAACACTACCTACTTCGAAATTGTCTTGACATTCTTGCGTTTCTTTCTTGTTTTTTTTTTTATCGTTTAAGTAGCCCATCTTAGGAATTTGTTACATAAATTTTTAAGTAAATTGGAGTAGCTATATCTATAGGCCGCCATTTTCCAAGATAGCGGACTTCCCCCTCCAGTCAATAAACTGAATGCACAGTCTAAGTACAATCGCCTGTAAAAACCACGTTCAGGTCTCTTAGACTGTCAAATGGTACTTCAATGTTGATAAGTAGGCGTTCTTTTTGTTTTTTTTGTTCTTTTATCATAATAGTTCATTTTAGTACTTTTTTACGTTAATAATTAATTATTTAATTAATTAATAAGTATCGTAGTATCATTCACATTAGGTAATAAAATTGCACTTGAAAAGTCGCAAAAATGGAACAGTCTAAGGTCCTATCCCTACAAATTTCGCGTTCATGTTACTTAGACTGTGACACTTTACTAAAAACATTGATGTCAACCAATTATGTTTGTTTTTTCGTTGATCTTTTTCCTTTTTCATCAAAGAGTTCATCCTACGTAACTTTTTTGTGTTCATTTTAAAAAGTAATTCAGTTACATCGTAAATTTAGTAAAATTTGCTCTGAAAAATCTAAAATTTTATAAAATCATGCAAGTTTTTTTGTCAGATAAAAATTTTGCAAAAGAATTTCATATTTTTATCATTAATTCCTGTTCTTGTGTTTTGGGATTTTAGAAATTCAAAAAAGGGGTAAGTTTTTCTAAATTTTTCAATAAACCAAATTTTTTTTTAAGGTAGAGTTCTGATGAGGCCCAGTAAGGCCGAAATACATGTACAAACTCTTTCCTAACACTTTCTATTTTGACAGTTACACAATTTTAATTAATTTTCATAAAATTTTATAGATACTTAGCGCGTTTTGGTTGCCATTTCCTAAGATGGCAAACTCCCCCTTTCACCCAATAAACAAGGAGCGCAACGCAACAATTAAGCAGTAACTTAATCGTTTCACACCTCTACTCTTATAAGTATAAGTAGTTAAAAAACCCATGTGTGGTTGAATAAAACTGGTAAAGAAAATGAAACTTTCACAGGAAGCTCTTATAGTTGCTTACGTACGTAATCTCTGGAGGTATCCGGTTTTCTTTTTACTTGGTTTTAATTTGAGAAAACTGAACTGGGTTGAAAACATCTTCGGAAAGAATACAACTCTGTAGGAAACCGGCTTTTCAAAAAGAAATTTTATCAACGACTCGGTGCCAGAGCGCCTGACCTTCAAATAATCGAAGACATTCGGTATCCGGTTTATGAAACACGTGTGCGTGGATTTTATTTCATTCTAAATTTACTTTCCATCCAACAGATGGCGCTCTCAATCGACGTACCGATTAGACTACGATGAGCTGCGCTCTCTAATGGCGGAAGAAGCGGGTTGAGATTAATTGGGGATGTTGAATAAGTTTAACTCTATTTATTTTGGGGTTGAAAGAGTATCACCATCTTTACAATACACAGAAGGGTTAATTAAATTAATTAAATGAAGAAAAAGTTAAGTGTCGTTGTCGAGGGAAATGCGAGATTAAACGGAGGGTGGTAAATAAGTTTGGCTTTATGCATCACATACATATTTAGGGTTAGATGAGTATCATCTTTACACTGTCCAGAAGGGTTGGGTTGGGTTGAGCATGTAAATCAAAAAGTCGTCATCGCGAAACATCTGATTTACGCTTAAACGAAGGGTGTTAAATAAGTTTGTGCTTTTGTAAGGTACCACCTTTACTCTACATAGAAGGAAAATTAAAACGTCGTCGACATTGTTTTGGTTAAGACAGCGAATTTTTACGAAGGGTAATAAATAAGTTTTGCGCTTGCAGAGTTAAATAAATTAGTCTTAAGTAATTTTATTAAATATGGTCGTTTTATTTACAGGTACGTTTGCGAGCAAATAAAGACAATTTCAGCGAAGCCACCCTTCTGCGTTCCTTACCACCACAAGATCTTCGACAGTATTTCCGTAAGCCACCCACCCCCTCTTGTTCTTTGGATGGCAGTTTATGACGTGGTTTCCGTTTCAGGTGCCCATACAAGCGGCATACTTGTACGACGCCGTCATGATCTACGCCAGAGCTTTGACGGAGGTCCTCGAGAACGACGAGGACCCAAGGAACGGCTCCGCCATTCTGCAAAAGATCCTCAACAGGTCGTACCATTCCATTCAAGGATATGACGTAAGTATAACGTGAAAATTCTTAAAAAAATCCTCAACAAGTTGTACCATCATAAATGACGTGTGTATAACGACTTATTTAGTAAATACTCGACGCACCCTGTATAATATGACTCGTTAAATAGCGAAGTGAGTTAATTTAGCGACCCTGAAGATAAGAAATGACGTCAATCATTTTCCAAAAAATCTTCAACAAGTTGTATCGTTTCAGTAAAGGGTCTAACATGAGTATGACGATTCAGTTTCCAAATACTCGACGCACCCTGTATAATATGACTAAGTAAATGCTGAAGTGAGATCAATTTCGTGTAATTGAAGACAAAAAGTGATCTCTAGCACCTTCCAAAATATCTTCAACAAGTTGTACCATTTCAGTCAAGTGTGTGACGTGAGTCGGTTTGTCAATACCTGACGTACCCTGTATAATATGACGTAGTAAATGGTAAAGTGGGTTTAACTTAGTGTTCTCGAAGACAAAACGTGATCTATAGTACTTTCCAAAGTATCCTCAACAAGTTGTACCATTCCATTCGAGGATAAGCTATGGATATAACAATTTAGTTTGTAAATACCTAACGTACCCTGTATAATATGACGTAGTAAATGATAAAGTGACTTTAACTTAGCGTCCTTGAAGACAAAAAGTGGCTTCTATCGTTTTCCGAGAAACCCTCAATTGTATATTCCAATTAAGGGTATGACGTAAGTGGGTATAACGAGTCAGTTCGTAAACATTCGACGCACTCTGTATAATATGATGCAGTAAGGTTAAAGTAAGTTTAATTGAGTGTCCTTGAAGATAAAAATCTTCAACAATCGAGGATACGATGTGCGTATAACGATTAATTTCGTAAATATTCAACGCACCCTGTATAATACGACGCAGCAAGTAAATACTCGACGCACCCTGAATAATATGACGTAGTAAAGAGTGAAGTGAGTTTAATTTGGGGTTCCTGAAAATAAATACGGCTCCAAGAATAACTCTGCCATTTTCCAAAAAAAACCTTCAACAAGTTGAATTGTTCCAATCGAGTATCTACATATAACGATTCGAGTCGTAAATATTCAACGTTTCAGATGTAATATAATACAGAGAGGGTGGGGTGAACTTAATTTAGTGTGCAAATAATGAAATTCCGTCCCTGGAATAAATAATTAGAGGCAGGTGTTTTCTTGGAGAAGCAAAATCTAGTTGAATCCGACGAGAAATTTCGACGCGGCCGCCAAATTAGGAAAGTTTCCCTTGAATCCCCGAAATTATCGGGGGAGTGTCATCTTTGTTTCAACTTAGTTTAATGAATGATAGGCGTTTGAATAAATCCCCAATTAAAGACTTTCAAGTTCAAGTATAATTAGTAATAATTTTTTTTTAATTAAAAGACACAGTGGGAAGTTCTACATTGTTTGCGTTCATTGATACCTCTTCTAACAGAAGAGGTGTAAAGGAAAAAAAAAGAAACTTCGATTGTTTTCGTTTTCTTCAATATACAGGGTGTTGTTGAATTATATTCAATAATTTCACAGGGTGGTAGCTTGGATCAAGATGATTAAAAATTGTTATAGAATATGCAGGCTTTGGTGGGGTGTAATCAAACGTTTATTTCTTTGTTCATTCAAAATTTTTCAAATTGAATATTTTTTTCTCTAAAATGATTGCATTTAGGACACCATGTTATACAAAATTATTTGATCGTCTTGATCCAAGCTACCATCCTGTGAAATTATTGCATACAGTTCAATAACACCCTGTATAAACACTAAAAGGTTCATTCACATTTACACGTGAAGAGGGGTGCTTGAGTTGCACACGTTTATGTTTGGAGAGGGATGTTTAGTACGGTTCAGTTATTTCTGCTTCTCAACATTAATGTTATTATTATCGTTAGCATTATTTAAGAAATTACACAGAGACAAGAATTACTCACCAGATGGCGCTGCAATTTTTTCGTCGAGGAATCTCTGAAAATTTCAGTTCTGTCCTTGTTTGATTTCTCAAAAATTCTTTTGTTTTATCTCTTGTCACCTTCGAAATTCAAATTCATTTTTATGTTAGTTTATAACCTCGATTGAATTTGAAAATTGCCTCAATTGTTCTTCGATTATAGTCGGAAATTAACAGCGCCATCTATTCAAAACTAACGAAGCTTATAGTTAATTCGAATTTTTTTTACTTCTCATTTCGCAAATACCATTTAAGTAGTAAAGTGAGCAGTGTAGATTTTCACTCGAAAACAGTGCAGTTTCTTTTGTTTTATTTTCGAGAAACTCTGACAGTGCTTCTCGCTGGAAGAAATCATAAGCAGCGCCATCTGTTGTAAGGGAGAGGAACGATTTTTTTACGATAATTCTTTTTGTTTCATCTTTTGTAGTTGTCGAAAGTTTCCTCTGTTAAATGCCGTCAGAAATTAGTAGCGCCATCTAGTCAATAGCCTCGAAATTATTTGTTTAAAGTTAAATAAAAAAACTTCTTATTTTTTTTTCTCCGTCTTTTTCGTTTTGTTCGGCGAGTATTTATTTTCAAAATTTGAAAATGTCGCAGATGTTTCCAGGTTATAGGAAGAAATAAGCAGCGCCATCTAGCATATAACAGAAAAACTGAGTAGTGGCGCCATCTACTCAAGAACTACGAAACTGATTCCCCAAAGCCGACAGCGCCTCTCGTGTGTTTGATCGTTGTGGTGACTCGTTCGTTGTGACGTCATTCGTGTCGATACTTTATTAATCTACTGGCTTTGGCAACAGGAAATTGCCAGCGCCATCTATTGTTTAACAGAGGAACGCTTTCACTAACAACATCAATTTCGATTGATTTTCTTTCGGTTTCAATCTTTCTGATTACGTGCTCACTTTCGACAGATTTCTCAGAATTTTCACAATATTGAATCCGCAGCGCCATCTGTTGTATAGCAGAAGAACGATTTTATGACTCCAATTCATTTTCGTTTCGTCTGCAATCTCCAAATTGACTTTTTGTTATTCTCTGTTTTTGTTCCTTTCAAATTTTCACGAATCGTATTCAGATATTAGTAGCGCCATCTGTCCATCTGTTGTAAAGCAGACGAATAACTTTCTTGCAATAATTTTTTTTGTTTTATTTCTCTTTCTGTTGTTTTCGAATATTTTACGTTACACCTAACCTTTGATTGAAATTGAAAAATATTTCAAATTTTCTTCGGTTATATACAGGGTGCCCGTTTTTCGAGCCTAACCATGGGGATCTCAGTTATTTGAAGAGATATGAAGTCGGTTAAATTAGGGCAAAGTTGCGTACTTTTATGCCGATTAATGAGCTAAAAAGAAAATTCACATATCTTTTACGGTTTTCAAAATATTTGAAGAAAACGAAAAATCGTGATTTTCGTTTCCAATTTTTTTAAAAAAACTGTTAAAGATATGTATTTCTAAGTTCGACATTATTAAGGCACTTTTTTACAAGGAATTTAATTCTGTCATCGCCTTTATCATTGCAACAAAATTTGCAGGAAAACGACATTCAACTTTTTTTTTTCTTATGGGCGCCATCTTAGATTTTTATATTTTTAAATAATGTTTTTCTTTCTGATTACAATGATGTAGCACACTTGATGATTTATAGTTGGAATTTGGATAGAATACCAAAGACGTCTTTTTGCAAAGAGCGCCTTGAAAAATAAAACAATAATTTTGTTTCTTAAAAATTTTTAACATTACAATTCAACTTGCCCTAAACACCGTTCATATTGCTGCTTATTGTTGTAACAAAATGTCATTTTCAAGTGAAGAAAAGCGGGATATGCTAGAAATTTATTATGCCTCTCATCGCAATGCTCAAATTTGTTCAGAAATGTATCTGCAACGTTTCCCAGAAAGACGGCAGCCAAGTTTGGGGTATTTCCTTTCTCTTCATAGAAACTTAGGCGAATATGGTTCTTTTATTAAGCCTAGAGGAAAATATGGCAACAGACCAGCTGAAAATGAAGACGAAATTTTGCAAGTGGTCAAACATATTTTCATAATATTGATTGTAGGAAACAATTTATGTTAAATAATCTAATAGTTTCAGGAAAATCCTTCAACTTCCACCAGAGAAGTTGCGCAGCAGCTAAACATACCACATCAAAAGATATGGAGGATACTTAAAAATCATAAATTTCGGCCATATAAAATTCACATAACGCACACTCTTCACTTTGGAGATACGCTTACGTTTATGTAATGACAAAAATGCAGGAAAACCAAAATTTCTTAAGTAATGTGATATGGACTGATGAATGTAAATTCACAAATTCAGGGATGTTTAATCGCCATAATCAGCACATTTGGTCTATTGAAAATCCGCGACAGCATGACGAAAGGAGACCTCAAGTACGCTTTGGACTAAATGTGTGGGTTGGTTTATTGGATGATACAATTATTGGTCCATACATCTACGAAGAAACATTAACGGCCAATGGATACTTAAATTTTATAAGAACGTTTCTCGCAGATTACATTGATAATAACATTAACCTTAATAGATTGAGAAACTTATGATTCCAACAAGACGGCGCGCCGTCTTGTTGGAACGCGCCGTCTTCTTGCTAGAAGGGTAAAGGAAAGTTTGGCAGAAATGTTTCCCAACAAATTAATTGCAAATAATGGTAATGTGTGCTGGCCTGCACGATCTCCAGACCTATTAGATTATTTTTTGTGGGGTACTGTGAAAAACAAAATTTTTAAAACGAAGCCTACAGACATTAATGACCTGCGCAGAAGAATTGTTACTACTTTACAACACATGCGAAGAAGGGATGTCAGAAGGGCAATTTCTAATCTAAGAAGACGTTTAGAACTCTGCTTAGAGGTGGATGGTGAACAATTTGAGCATATGTTGTAATTCCGTGTTTTTTCTTTTTCCATTGGCTTATAGCTTTTTTTTTCAATATTGTTTAAACCAAAACAAATTTCATGCACATAAAATTTATTCTCATTTTTATTTTCTTCTATAAGTTACGTTTGCCGCCTATGTTGCGCCTCTTTGCTCCCGGCAATTTCACGACGTTGACCCACTAGCTTGGAAGTTTTCCAAAGCACTCTTTGCAAAAAGTCGTCATTGGTGTTCTATCCAAATTGCAACTATAAATCATCAAGTGTGCTACATCATTGTAATCAGAAAGAAAAACATTATTTAAAAATATAAAAATCTAAGACGGCGCCCATAAGAAAAAAAAAAGTTGAATGTCGTTTTCCTGCAAATTTTGTTGCAATGATAAAGGCGATGACAGAATTAAATTCCTTGTAAAAAAGTGCCTTAATAATGTCGAACTTAAAAATACATATCTTTAACGGTTTTTGTTAAAAAAATTGAAAACGAAAATCACGATTTTTCGTTTTCTTCAAATATCTTGAAAACCGTAAAAGGTATTTGAATTTTCTTTTCAGCTTATTAATCAGCATAAATATACGCAACTTTGCCCCAATTTAACCGACTTCGTATCTCTTCAAATAACTGAGATCCCCATGGTTAGGCTCGAAAAACGGGCACCCTGTATACTTTGAAATTAATAGCGCCATCTATTAATAGTAACGAATCTATTTGCTTATAGTTAAATTAAGAAAAAAATCCTAGTGTTTCGCACTGTTGAATGACGATGGACGTGACATCTGTTGTAAAGCCGGAGAATGATTTAAGAAATTGTACAATCCAGATTCAGAAGTTTCTTACCAGATGGCGCTGTAAATTTTTGCCGAGTCTTCTTAGTAAATGTCAGCTTCATGCAAAAACAGTTGAATCCCTTTTTCGTTCGATTTTTTAAAGCACTCCGACGATTAAATTTCGTAAGTGCATTTTAGTCCAGTAAATAACAGCAGCGCCATCTGTTACAACGGAGAGGAATAATTTCGCTGCTCTTTGCTTGATCTCTTGTAGTTTTCGATATTTGAATTTTAAGGTTAGATTTCAGCCTTGCGAAATGTTACAATTTTCTTCGATTATAGTCAGAAATCAGTGGCGCCATCTATTCAGGATTAACAAAGTTATCCTCATAGTCAATATTTTTTATTTGTATTGCTTCTCGCTTCGCAAATATTTTTCGCTGGCCGTACACAATTATTACCATTGACATCTATCGTAGAGCTAGAGAATTGTTTTAGAAATTGTCACCAGATGGCGTTTTATGTTTATCATAGGATCGCTTTTGAAAATTTCAGTTGCACTCGAGACCGGTTTTTGCAAAAGCTCCGACAGCCATTGAATATCGTAAGTGCTTTCGAATTTCGGTGAAAAGCCAACAGCGCCATCTATTGCAGAACGAATGAACGGATTCATCAAATAATTAATTTTCAGTAGTAGCGGATTCACCTCAGCGCCATACCTTTGTCACTTTTGAATTTTTCTCGGGAATTCAGAATTTTCACAAGACTGAATCAGCAGCGCCCTCTATTGTAGAGCAGAGGTTCTAACTCCAATTCATTTTCGTTTCGCCGCCAGTCTCCAAATTGACTTTTTGTTATTCTTTGTTTTTGTTACTTTCAAAATTTCACGAATCGTATTCAGATATCAGTGGCGCCATCTGTCCACTAAACATCGAAACTGTTTTCCCACAGTTAATTTTGTTCAATTTCCTTTTTCTTTCTTTTCTTGCGAGTTTATCGTCACGCATTTTTTTCACGTCAGTCAACTTCGGGAAATTCCGTTCCACAGATTACGTCTAATAGGACGATAGATTTAAAACGCCATGTTTCCAGGTTATAAGAAAGAGCAACGCCATCTATTGTCTAACAGAAGAACTGCGTCACTTTTTATCGCAAACGATGGCGTTGAGGTCGTAACGGTGCTACATTGTCTAACAGATGGCGCTGTTGATTCTTACTACGCACGCCTTAACTAATTTCCAAAATAAATGCTTAAGTGAAGATGAAAATGGAACTAGAACAGAAACTGACTACGAAGAGATGGCGCCACTTTCCAATGCAAATCATTAAAAATTGAGGAAATAATTGAAAATCTGTCGAAAGTGAGCAAAGTAATCAGAAAGATTGAAAAGAAAATAAATCGAAATTAATGTTGTTGGTGAAGGCGTTCCTGTATTATACAATAGATGGCGCTGGCAATCCCTTGTTGCCAAAGCCAGTAGATTAATAAAGCACTGACACGTATGACGTCACAACGAATCAGGCACCACAACGACCAAACATTCACAAGAGGCGCTGTCGGCTTTGTGGAATCATTTTAGTAGTTCTTGAGCAGATGGCGCCACTAAAGACTGTCTGCAGTCAATAAAATATTTTTTTTTAGAAAACTTGAAATTCCAGCAAGAATTGTAAAATAGATAATAAATTTAATGCGTTGGAAAGTGGCGCCATCTATTCGCAGCTAGTTTTTGTTCTACTTCCAGTTTCATCTTCACTTAAGGATTCATTTTGAAAACTAGTTAAGGCTACATTGTCATGCGTAGCAAGAATTAACAGCGCCATCTGTTATACTCGTACAATTGAATCTCAAATCAATTTCAATGTTGTTTCAATTGAGCTTCAATTTCTTTTTTATGGCTTGCGATCAGGAACTAGTGACGCCATCTGGTGAAAAGTAGCAAAGCTAGTTTATCACAGTTGGTTTTTATTTTGGAAATTTTTCTCGGGAATTCAAAATTTTCACAGGATTGAATCAGCAGCGCCATCTGTTGTAAAGTTTATGACACCAATTCGTTTTCGTTTCGCACCAAGAGCTAGTGACGCCATCTACTGAAAAGTAGCAAAACTAGTTCCTCGCAGTTGGTTTTTATTTTGTGTTCCTTTTTTTCTTCATTCGGGAATTTTTCTCGGGAATTCAGAATTTTCACAAGATTGAATCAGCAACGCCATCTGTTGTAGTAGCTTAAGACGCCAATTCATTTTCGTTTCGCACCAGGAGCTAGTGACGCCATCTGCTGAAAAGTAGCAAAACCAGTTCCTCGCAGTTGGTTTTCATTTTGTTTTCCTTTTCTTCTTCATTCGGGAATTCAGAACTTTCTCAAGATTGAATTAGTAGCGCCATCTGTTGTAGAGCAGAGGTACTAGCTAATGACGCCAATTCATTTTCGTTTCGCACCAGGAGCTAGTGACGCCATCTGCTGAAACCTAGCAAAACTAGTTCCTCGCAGTTGGTTTTTATTTTGTTTTCCTTTTCTTCTACATTCGGGAATTTTTCTTTGGAATTCAGAATTTTCACAAGATTGAATCAGCAACGCCATTTGTTGTAGAGCAGATGTACAGATGGCGCCAATTCGTTTTCGTTTCGCCTCCAGTCTCCAAATTGATTTTTTGTTATTCTTTGTTTTTGTTCCTTTCAAATTTTCACGAATCGTATTCAGATATTAGTGGCGCCATCTGTCCACCAAACATCGAAACTGTTTTCCCACAATTAATTTTTGTTCAATTTCCTTTTTTTCTTTCTCTTGATGTTTTATCGTCACGTATACTTTTCTCGTCGGTCAACGTTCCGCAGACTACGTCTAATTGGACGATAGATTAAAGCGCCATCTCTCGACTTGCAATGGAAGTTTTTTTAAACAATTTCTTTATTGAATTCAAACGCATTTCAGATGATTCATTTTTGAATTAATCTTACATAATCCATCACCTTCCTTACCTTAATAAAGAATATGTTTTGGGGAATGCCTATAATTTCTGGGATTTCCCAGGGCCACGTTAAGTAATAAATAAATAAAATTACCTGCCGCTTACTTTAATTTTTTTCAAGGTCATTTCTCTTTTGTAGGTTTTAATAGACCACCACGGCGACGCCGAAGGCAACTTCACGGTGGTGGCCCTGCTGGACGACCAAGAAATGAACACGTCCTTAAGGATGAGCATGCAACCCGTGGGCTACTTCCAGTACACGACGACCAACGGGAGCAATCACCCCCTAGATTTACCCGTAAGCTAAGCGCTCCCGCCCCCCTTCCCTCCCGTTCTCTTCGTCCGTTCTTCTGTAGCTTGCCCTTATTTCAAGGAGTTCAAATACTTGGACATTTCAAGGCCGATCCAGTGGGTCGGGGGTAAATTGCCGAGGGCCGAGCCCGTTTGTGGATTTCATGGGGAGAGATGCGTCTACAAGACGGACTGGCGTCTGGTCGCGGGCGTCTCTTTCGTGAGCGTCATCATGCTGGTCGTAGCGCTCTTCGCCCTCAAGTTCGTAACAATATTAATAATAAGAAATATCTTTATTGTCCGAGTTTGTAGTAAGTGCGCAAGGGAAACAGATATTTCAACATCATTACAACAGCACACTATAATGCATGGCCTACTAGAGTGCACCATTTTCAATAAGAGCTGACGCAGCCACTTAGACTTTCCTGTTTTGTTACTAAACCGCAAGAGATAAGAAAAATTACAAAGACATGAAAAAGTTTTCTTGTGAATTACTCCTTCTAAAAATTAATTAATTAAAGTTATCGACCTAACCTCAAAATTGTTATGGCAAGATTTGTGCCGTCGCAATCCTGTTTACGCGCTGCAAATTACTAAGCCCAACTGAAAATGTGAGTTATCTTCCCGTGGGCCCTCATAACAAATATCATCCAAATTGATTCAAGCGTTCTTTTGTTATAAGAAAAATTATTTTTTTTTTTCAAGAACTGAAGCAGAGTTTTTGGCTTAACGAAGCATTTTTGTTATAGATAAGTTGGGTTAAATCGTCTTGTTTTCAGCCCAACAATTCGTGGTTAGGCACTGTACAATATATTTAGGGACACCCTGTATGTAGGACTTTCCATAAAAGAAAATAATTTGCTTAAAATTTGCTCTCCAATCTCGGATGGACAATAAAGATGTTTATTGACGTTTTATTCTTTTTTGGCTTAACCCCTTTTGTAATTTTTCTGTGTACGCCCCTGCTTTTCGTCAACCTAGATCACTTTTTTTTCTAGGCATTATCGTTACGAGCAGAAATTGGCATGCCTGCTTTGGAAGATCGACATGAGGGACGTCACCGTAATCCCGACGGAAACTGCGGAAAGCGCCAGGAACAGGAGCATGGTAATTACGTATATACAGGGTGCAATTTGAACAAAAAAAAACGAATTTAATTTTTACTAATTCTGACTTGAAAACGCAAGCATTTTCTTAATTAGACAATTAGAAGTGTAAGAAACATTTGCGATTTCGATGACAATATGAAAAAAATTATAAATAAAAGTAACTTTTATTTTGAACTGCAACGATAACACTAGGAGGCAACAAAATCCTTCTTTATTGCGTTTATTAAGTATCAAGGGTTTTATGTATGTACGAAGACAAACACGTTCATAAAACCTGCGCCATTAGCAGACTTAATTAAATCGCCGACATTTAATCCTCCCCCATTTTACGACGGTGCATTATTGGTTCAGCACTTTTATTGCCGCTTTGATGAACTAACTGGGTAGTAGGTGATCGCAAGTAAAACTTTTACGAGAACACTGCAATAAATAACAAGAGGGATCAAGTAGAAGCGGCTTGACGATTTTTTGATTTGGGGTTGAAACGTACGTAAGATCGTTCAGTCATAATGGGATGACAATTTTTTTTTGTTAGTCTGCAAACAATTGATTCGCGATTCCCACTAAAAAAAAAAAACATCAACAGTATAAAGTATACAGGGTTTATTATAATTGATGGTGAATACACATATATAGGGTGTCAAGGACTCGAGTGCAATAATTACACGGGGTGGTAGCTTGGATCAAAACAATTAAAAAATGTTATACAAGAAGGTGTGCTAAGTGTAGCCGTTTTCGAGAAAAAAATTGTTGAATGTTATTCAATAAATTGTTACGTCAGTTTCGCGAAAATAAATTTTTCTGCGGAATTTAAATTTGAAATAAACGTTCGACAGCACCGCACTAAGAAGACAATTCGCGCCTAAGAATTATCGTTTTTTTTTCAATAAGATAGTTAGTGGACTGTCTTTTTTTTTCCTCTGTTTTTCTGTCGTTTTCCAGCTTTCACATAAAAAATTGACTTTTCTTTGGCGTTTTCTAAATTTGTTTTTGCTTTTTAAGCATATCATTCCTATACTGTCGAAAAAAAGGGATGACATCTTAAATAGATTTTCGTTTGACAGATACGAGCTGTCAAACAGTTAAAACGTTGCTCTTATAATCTACCGTGAGATAACCTAAAGTGATTTTTCGTGTTCAATTAATTGAAGGCTTTCCAAAAAAGGGATGATTTCCTTTTTCGTTTTTATTTGACAGATGACAGCCGTCAAACGGTTAAAATGCACCTAACGTGACATAACCTAAAATATTTTCTTGTTTTCATCTAATACAAGACTTACAACAAAAGAGATGACTCCCTGAACGAATTTTCAATTAACAGATGACGGCTGTCAAACCCTTAAAGCGTTTGTTTCTTTTATATCTTAAAGTAACATAATCTAAAGTGATCTTTCGTTTTCGTCAAGGCTTGCTAATGTGACGTAACCTAAAATATTTTTTTGTTTTCATCTAATACAAGACTTACAAAAAAAAGGGATGACGTCCTGAATGGATTTTCAATTAACACATGAGGACTGTCAAACCCTTAAATTAAAGCGTTTGTTTTTTTTTTTATACCTTAATGTGACATAATCTAAAGTGACCTTTCGTATTCGTCAAGGGTTGCAAAGCCTACTTAAATAGTTATTCGATTAACAGATGACACCTGTCAACAGTTAATAACAGCTGTCAAACAGTTATAACCTAACGTGACACAACCTGAAGCAATTTTTTTTGTTCACTTAATGCAAGACTTGCAACAAACGGATGATTTCCTGAATGGCTTGTCGGTTAACAGATGACAGCTGTCAAATTGCCAAAGCGTTTGTTTCTCTTATAACTTAACGTGACTTAATCTGAAGTGGCTTTTCGTTTTCGTCAAGGCTTGCAAAAAAGCAATGACTTCCTAAACAGATGTCCAACTAACAGATGACAGCTGTCAAATAGTTAATAACAGCTGTCAAACAGTTATAACCTAACGTGACATAACCTGAAGCAATTTTTTGTGTTCGCTTAATGCAAGACTTGCAACAAATGGATGACTTCCTGAATGGCTTGTTGATTAACAGATGACAGCTGTCAAACTGCTGAAGCATTTGTTTCTCTTATATCTTAAAGTGACTTAATCTAAAGTGGTTTTTCGTTTTCGTCAAGGCTTGCAAAGAAGCAATGACTTCCTAAACAGATGTTCAATTAACAGTTGACAGCTGTCAAACAGTTAAAGTACTTCTCTTATAACCTAACGCGACACAACCTAAAATAATTTTTGGTTTTCATCCAATACAAGACTTAGAAAAAAAAGAGATGACTTCCTGAATGGCTTGTCGATTAACAAATGACAGCTGTCAAACTGGTAAAGCGTTTGTCTCTCTTATAACTTAACGTGACTTAATCTGAAGTGACTTTTTGTTTTCATCAAGGTTTGCAAAACCTTAAACAGATGTACGATTAACAGGTGACAACAAAGAAACAAGTGAAAGTTTGATTTTAAAAAGCTTCGCACTAGAAATCATTTTCGTTTGTTTTGTTGCGAAAAGAAACAAATGAAAACTGGATTTATTTAATGTTTGCAAAACAAAAAATAATTATTTTATGTTTTTGTTTTCCTGTAAGAAAAGGAGAACACAATTTCCGCCAGGAAGCTTTTGAAAGTCAAATTAAGCTTTCATTTGTTTCTCGTATTTCGTTGCACGTAATTTATTTTGTTTTGAAAAATGAAGTGAATCCAGTTTTCATTTGTTTCTTTTCGTAAGCAAAAAAAAAAACAATGAAAAATAGGTTCAGTATAATAAGAAAATACAAAGAAATAAATGAATGAAAACTGGATTTGCTTTTCAAAAGCAAATCGTCTGTCTTTTTTCTTACAGGAAGAAACAAAAAATAATGAAAACAAAGGAACAAATGAAAGTTTAATTTTAAAAAGCTCGCGTCCGAAATCATCTATTTTTCATTTGTTTTGTTTGGTTTTGTTTTGTTTTTTGTTTTGCTTACGAAAAGAAACAAAAGAAAACCTCATTTATTTCATTTTTCTTAAAAATTATTATTATTATTATTACTTATTATGTACGTTTTTTATTAAAAAAAATCAAGCTTTCATTTTTTCCTTATATTTCATTATTTTTTTGTTTCTGTAACAAAAAATCGATGATTTGCGTCGGGAAGTTTTTGAAAATTAAATCAAGCTTTCATTTGTTTCTTTTCGTAGGCAAAAAAAACAATGAAAATAGATTTGTTTTGATAATGAAATACGAAGAAACAAATGAAAGCCTGATTTGATTTTCATAAGTTTCCTGACGCAAATCGTCTGTTCTTTTTTTTATAGAAAGAAGCAAAGTAACAAATGAATAGCTTCGCGTCTGAAATCATCCGTTTTTCATTTGTTTTGTTTTTCTTTTTTGCTTACGAAAAGAAACAAATGAAAGCTGGATTTATTTGAATTTTCAAAACAAAATATACATAATATTTATTTTCTTGTTTTTACATTATATGTATATTTTTTGTTTTTGACTTCATTTGTTTCTTTTCAAAAGAATTATTATTATTATTATTACATATTATGTATATTTTTTGTTTTGAAAAATGAAATAAATCCAGCTTTCATTTGTTTCTTTTCGTAAACAGAAAAAAAATGAAAAATAGACGATTTCCGACGCGAAGCTTTTCAAAATCAAACTTTCATTTGTTTCTTTCTATTTCATTATTTTTTGTTTCTTTCTGTCAGAAAAGAAGAAGAAGCTTTTGAAACTCAAACCAAGTTTTCATTTGTTTCCTTGTTTCATTATTTTTGTGTATTTTTCCTTTTTCCATTTCTTTTATTTCTTTAAAAAAAAATATTATTTTTATTACATATTATGTACACATATATTTTTTGTTTTCAATAATGAAATAATCCAGCTTTCGTTTGTTTCTTTCCGTAAGCAAAAAAAAAAACAATGAAAAATAGGTTCAGCATAATAAGGCAATAGAAAGAAACAAATGAAAACTTGATTTGCTCTTCAAAAGCTTGCTGATGCAAATCGTCTGTCTTTTGTCTTGCAGGAAGAAACAAACAAAGAAACAAATGAAAATTTGATTTTAAAAAGCTTGGCGTCTGAAATCATCTATTTTTCATTTGTTTTGTTTTGTTTTGCTTACGAAAAGAAACAAAAGAAAACTGGATTTATATAATTTTTTTTTTATTATTATTATTACTTATTATGCATATTTTTTTATATAAAAAAAGAAAAAATTGACGATTTCCGACGCGAAGCTTTTCAAAATCAAGCTTTCATTTGTTTCCTTGTATTTCATTATTTTTTGTTTCTTTTTGTAAAAAAAAAAACGGACGATTTGCGTCAGGAATCTTTTGAAAATCAAATCAAGCTTTCATTCAAAATAATAAAAACAACGGAACAAATGAAATTTTGATTTTGGAAAGCTTCGCGTCTGAACTAATTCATTTTTCACTTGTTTTGTTTTGTTTTTTTTTTTACTTAGAAAAGAAACAAATGAAAACGATTTATTTCATTTTTCAAAACAAAAAATATACTAGCACGTATATTTTTTGTCTTTTTTTATTTCATTTGTTTCTTTTCAAAAAAATATTGTTATTATTACTTGCTATGTATATTTTTTATTTTGAATAATGAAATAAATCCTACTTTCATTTATTTGTTTTCATAAACAAAAAGAAAACAAAATGAAAAACAAACGATATCCGACGTGAAGCTTTTCAAAATTAAATTTTCATTTGTTTCTTTATATTTCATTATCTTTTGTTTCTTTCTGTCAGAAGGGAAGAACACAATTATCGTCAGGAAGCTTTTCAAAATCAAATCAAGTTTTCATTTGTTTTCATTTTTTTGTACATTTTTGTTTTGTTTTTTTTTTTTTGTATGTTTTGTTTAGTTTTTGCGTTGCACCTGTTCATCGGAACGTGGCAACTCGAGGCCATCTTTGCGCTGCACCTTTTGTTTATGTCATTACGCGCTTTTTATAGAAAATTTTCCCATTACAATTTCAAAAAAAAAAACATATTTTGTATTCGTTCGTAAACAACTCGTAACAATCAGTTTGGTTGAGAGCTATCGAAGTAATCATAATACTTTAATTTAATTTGTTTAATTTTTAGTTATGTCCTTTATAAATTACCTGTTTTTAATTGGAATTAATTTTGAATTACATTCCCCATTGTGAATTTCTTATAGATTCAAGTGTGCAGGCATAGCGTGTTCCAAGCACCCACGGGAAGCATCGCGGAAATTGCCGAAAACAACCCCAAGAGGGCCTACACCAAGATCGGCCTCTACAAAGGCAACATCGTCGCCATCAAGCAACTGCACAAGAAGTCCATCGATCTGACCAGATCGATACGAAAGGAACTCAAACAGGTACTATTAAAACGAAACAACAAATAAAGTAGCCGGCTGTTAATTTACACCTTGAAATGAATGCGCGGAATTTCCCTCGTGTAATAAAACGCGAACATCAACGCCGGAAATAACGAGGTCGATTTAAACGGGACGAAAAAAAAATGAACGCAAATGAATTTTGCATTTAAATTGGGTAATCTTTTCGTGATTTGGGGTAATAATGATTTCCGGTAAAATGTCGGGTTGTCCTCCGGGGACGTGAGGTTTCGGCGCGCCCACGTAGATGAGGTTTTGGGCTTTCGGATTTGCGCGAGCAAAAATTATCTCATTTTCGAGCAGACGCGTGGGGGAGTCTTTAACACAAAAAGAAAAAAATCGATATTTTTTAAAATTCCTTTAATAAGTAAAAGTAACTTGTACAAAAGAAAAAATCTAACCGAAAAGTTTAGGCCACACATCTCGTATACAGGGTGATTAAAATTTACTGGAATGGCAAATAATTAATTACAAATGAAAATTATTTTATTTACAGGAAGGTACTAATTAGAAGTATTCTGTGAGTAATAGGGAAATTTTGTTTAATTCATTAACGGGTGCTAAGGGAGAAAAAAAAACAAGATCAGAAAAATTAAAAGGTCAAAAGTCAAGGTCAACCCAAAAAAGGGATAAAAAAATTGGCAAAAATAGCGATAGAGAAAGTTCGGAAAGGTCAATGGTGAAGGTCAAGCTCAAAAAAAGCTTAAAAAATAAGAATTTCAAGAGCAAAGGTACAAAAATGTCAGAGGTCAACGTCAGCCCAAAAAAAAAAAAGGAAACAAAATTGAAAAAATAAGGAAAAATCTTTAAAAAATTTGAATTCGAAGAGCAAGGACGAGGGAAAAGCGAGGAAAATAAAATCCGAAAATTTTAAAGGGTCAAAGGTCAACCCAAGAAAGAACCAAAAAAGTGGAAAAAATAGCAAAAAATCTTTAAAAATTTTACAATTTCAAGAGCCAAAGTTCGAAAAGTTCAAAGACGATCGATGATAATTTATGAAAAAAATTCATTCCTTGTCAAAATCAAGACAAAAGACAATCAACGCCTAATGTTGATGTAGGCCACGCCCAATGTTGAAGTAGGTTACGCCCATTGTTGGTGTAGGACACGCCCATTGTTGTTTACTTCTTTATTATCGATTGACGCTTTTCTTATTCTTTCTGAGTTCATTGTCGTTTGTATTTTGTTTGAATGTTGAATGACATTTATTTTTCTTCATTTGTCACTATTTATTTATGTACTTATGTATTTATTATCGATTGATTAGTCGATTAGTTGTTTCTCTTCATAAGTTGATTATCATTCATTTATTTTTTTTATTATCGATTGTCATTTTTTTTTTCTGTTAGTTTATTGTCACTTCTTTTTCTTTATGAGTTTATTGTCATTTTTTTTTTCTAATTGGACGATTACTTTTGTTAAGTTGATTGTCATTTGTTTTTTTATAATTAGACGATTGTTTTTGTTAAGTTAATTGTCATTTGTTTTTGTTAAGTTAATTGTCATTTGTTTTTCTTAATTTAGACGATGGCTATCGTTAAATTCTTTGTCATTTGTTTTTCTTAATTAGATGATTGTTTTTGTCAAGTTAATTGTCTTTTGTTTTTCTTAATTAGACGATTGCTTTTGTTAAGTTGATTGTCATTTGTTTTTCTTAATTAGACGATTTTTTTTGTTAAATTCATTGTCATTTGTTTTTTTTTTATAATTAGACGATTGTTTTTGTTGAGTTAATTGTCATTTGTTTTTCTTAATTAGACGATTACTTTTGTTAAGTTGATTGTCATTTGTTTTTCTTAATTAGATGATTGTTTTTGTTAAGTTGATTGTCATTTGTTTTTCTTTGTTTCTTGTCAATGGTCACGTTAATTGGTTGACCTTCTTTTAATTAGTTAACTGTCATTTATTTTCTGAGTTCATTGTCGTTTGCCTTTTGTTTAGTTGAATGTCATTTATTTTTGGTCATTTTTAATTTCTCCTCTTTTTCTCATTTTTTATTCTTTTTTGTTTTTATTACAATCAGTTTTTTTAACAATTAATTTGTTTTTCTGCTTTCGTGCAACACTTTTGCTTTGACCAATCACAACACTACAAGATTATGACGTTACTGATTATCACCAACACTACAGCCAATAATGCTTATTGAGGTTAAGACCTCGGCCAATTACGCTCTAACGAAGTTAATGAAAGAAACGCCCATTTTTCTTTTGTTTCCTCTTTTTTATATTTCTTGTTTTTAATACAATTTGCTGCTGCACCGTCATGATATTTTTACGTTTCTTGGTATTTCTCGCTCCGCCACTGGCGCCCATATTTCTTGCTAACGAGGCTTTTCAAGGTCAACACCATGAAACGGGCAAAACGAGTAAATCGGAAAATTTTAAAAATCTCCGAAGTCAAGGTCAACTCAAAAAAAAAGGAAACAAAATAGAAAAAGTAGGAGAAAACTTTGAAAAAAAAATTAATTTCAACATCAAGGGCTCGGTTGGCGGCGGTCTTTGAAAAATAAGAATTTGAAGAGCAAAGGTTCAAAAATGTCAATTTCGAGAGCAAAGATCAGAAATGTCAGAGGTCAACACCAACCCAAAAAAAAAAAGAAACAAAATCGGCTAAGGGAAGAAAATAAAATTCGAAAAATGAAAAGGTCAAGATAAATCCAAAAAAAAAAGAAACTAAATGAAAAAAATAGGGAAAAATTTAAAAAAAAATCAACTGTTCGGTTGGCGATGATCGCTCGTCGCTGCCGGGAGTTAAGGGAGGAAAACAAAATCCGAAAAATGAAAAAGGTCAAAGGTCAAGATCAACCCAAGAAAGAACCAAAAAAGTTGAAAAAATAGGGAAAAAATCTTTAAAAAATTTACAATTTCAAAAGCCAAGGTCGAATGTCAAAGTCAGTCCCAAGAAGCAGGTAAAATAATTCGAGTAAATTGGAAAGGTTCGAGAATGTTAGAGGTTAAGGTCAATCCAGAAAAAAGGAAACAAAATGGAAAAAAGAGAAAATCTTAAAAAAAATTCCGCTGTCGGGGGTTAAATCGAAAAAATTAAAAAGGTCAAAGATTATGGTCAACACAAGAAGGACCAAAGAAATCTAAAAATAGGAAAGAATCTTTAAAAATTTTACAATTTCGAGAGCGAAAATTCGAAAATGTCAAACGTGTCAAGTTCAATCCAAAGACAAGGGCAAAAAAATTGAATAAATTGGAAAAAAATTCCAATTTCGAGAGCGAAGGTTTGAGAAAACCAAAGGTCAAGGTCGACCCAAGGCAAGAAAATGGGAGAACATTTTCGAAAGTGGCGATCAATTTAGAAAACATTACAAAAATAAAATATAGAAAGAATTCGAAAAATTTTATAAGTTAAAGGTCAAGGTCAAACAAAACTTCAACATTAGCATGACCTAATTCCGCTCAACCAAACGAAGAAGCTAAGAAAAAAATAATGAAAAGAAAAGAAAAGTTGAAGGCTTGAAAAAAATTAAAATTAAAGGTCAAATTCAAACGGAATTTAAAGGTGAATCCAAGGAAGAAAAAATTGAACTGAACTGAACACGTTGAGGAAAAATAAAATCAAAATGAAATTTAAACAAACAGAAGAGCGAAAACAAATGACGATCGCAAATGTACGGATTAAAAAAAAAAAACAAAGAAAGAGAGACGGAAACAATAGAAATGGAAAAAAATAAATTCCTAAAGAAAATTAAAAAAAAAAAACAGATGACGAAACAAAAAATTAATTAATTACTAAATTAATAATAAATGTTAAAATGAAGTTCATAAATAAGGAAACAGAAATATGAAAACAAATGACGATCGCAATATTCACGAATAAAAAAAGAAACAAAGGAAGAGAGACGGAAACGATCGAAATGGGAAAAAAATCCCAAAGTACAAAAAAAAACAAATGACGATCGTAATAAAAAAATTAAAACTCAAAAAATTAATTCGTAATAATCATCGCAAAGAAAAGTGGAAACAAATGACGATCGCAAAAGTACGGATAAAAAAAACAAAGAAAGAGAAGCGGAAACGATCGAAATGGAAAAAGAGTCCTAAAAAAGTAAAGAAAAAAAAAACAAATGACGGTTGCAATAAAAAAAAATTAAAACTCAAAAAATTAATTCGTGATAATCATCGTTCAAAATGAAATTTATAAATAAACAAACAGAAGAGCGAAAACAAATGACGGTCGCAAATGTACGGATTAAAAAAAAAAGAAATAGAGACGGAAACGATAGAAATGGAAAAAAAAATCCTAAAGAAAGTAAAAAAAAAAAAATAAATGACGAAACAAAAAATTAATTAAATATCAATTAATATTAATCATTCAAAATGAAATTCATAAATAAAGAAACAGAAAAACGAAAACAAATGACGATCGCAATATTTACGGATAAGAAAGAAATAAAGAGAAAGAGACGGAAACGATCGAAATGAAAAAAAAAAAATTAAATTCCTAACAACAAACAGAAAAGCAAAAACAAAAGACAATCGGCTAGAATGCAAAGAAAATAAAACAAATGCCGTAGTAAGATTCTATAGTTACCTACTAAAAATAAAAGACGATCGAGTGTGAATCGAGGTCTTGAAACAAAAAAAAATAATAATAATAATAAAAACCTTTGTTTTTTAAAAATTAATAACAAAAGTTATAAATAAGAATAAACAAGGACGACTTTCCGCAAAAGAAGGCGAAAAAAAAAATAAATAAAAAAAGACGATCGGCCTCACAGTTCATGTTTTCTTCATACTTATAATGAAAAACGGAAACACATTGGAATTGCCAGGTATTTGGTTCGCGTAAAAAGACAAGGAAACAAAAAGACGATCGACCATTTACAAAAAAAAAAAGATAATTTCGACAGGTTCCTTTCTGAAAAAATTAAGAAAAAAAAACAACAAAAACAAAAGACGATCGCTTCGTGAAGAATTTCGGCCACTCATCATCTGATGGCAAGATGACAAACAAAATCCAGACAATTTTCTTCATGAGAAGGCGAGAAATAAAAACGAAAAACGATTTCGACGTTATCCGCAAGAAAAGACGAAAAACAAAAGACGGTCGGTTTCACGACAAACTTTTCAACTTCTTACAAAAAAAAAAAAAAAACAAAAAAAAAACGGCGACTTTTTCCTAGAGATGACGAAAAACGAAAACAAATGCGTTCGCTTTCTCGTTGGCCAACTTCGACTTCTTTTTTCAAAAGAGAAAAAGACGAAAGAACGAAACAAAAGACGATCGAGAAAATCAACAAATAATCAAAACAAATGCGTTCGCTTTCTTGTTGGCGAACTTCGACTTCTTTTTTCAAAGGAGAAAAAGACGAAAGAACGAAACAAAAGACGATCGAGAAAATCAACAAATAATCAATAATAAAATGCAAAATCATAAACTGCACCGAAAACGTTGAAGAAAAATAAAACCCAAACAAACAAAAAAAAACAAAAGACGATCGGTTAAAGAAAATAAAACAAATGCCACAGTAAGATTTTATAGTTAAAACAAAAACAAAAGACGATGTGTGTAAAGTGCAAAGTAAGGTTGTAAAGTCTTGAAACAAAAACAAAATAAAATAGAAATCGCTGCTTTTAAAAACAAAGGAAGGAGAGTTACAAACGCGTCTTGAATTTAGTAGATTTGTGTTAGTAATAATTCGTCACACACAAAATGAAATTATAATAATTAACAGATTAAAAACGGAGATGACATAAAATTCCACTTAAAGTTCAAGCTTTGATTTGTTTGTTTGTAATTCATTATTATTGTTTTGTTTTGAAAAATGAAATAAATTCAGTTTGTATTTGTTTCTTAGCATTTCTTTATTTTTTTTGTTTCATTCTGTAAAAAAAGGAAAACAGACAAATCAAGCTTTCATTTGTTTCCTTGCATGTTATTTTTTTGTTTTGTTTTGAAGAAAAAATTGTTTCTTTGCATTTCATTGTTTTTCTATTTTTCTTTTTCGTAAGCAAAAAAAGAAAAATCGCTGCTGCACGACATAGAAGCCTTCGAAAAATGAAATCAGTTTTCCTGTGTTTGCTTTTTTTTTGGAATTTCATTGTTTTTGTTTTCTTTTCGTACGCAAGAAAAAACACAAATGAAAAATCGACGTTTTCCGACGCGAAGCTTTTAAAAAAGTCAAACTTTCATTTGTTTCTCAGCATTTCATTATTTTTTGTTTCTTCTTCTTTGTATTTCGTTTTTTTTTTATTCCTTTTTGTATCTGGCAAGCAAAAAGAAATCGCCGTCTTCCGACGGGAAAAATCAAATTTTCTTTTGTTTCTTTACATTTCGTTAATTTTTGTTACACGTCGCAAGCAAAAAAAAAATAACAAATGAAAAATCGTCGATTTCCGGTACGGAGGTTTTCAAGGTTTCAATCTACTTTTTTTTTAATTTCCACCATTTCATTAATAATTTTAATAATTGACAAGAAATTAATAAACAGGGAATAGAAAACGAATTATTTTCCCGTATAGAGGGTGACCAAATTATTTAATGCAATTTCATGTGGTATTTCTAGATTCGGGAAGTCCTTTCGTTAGTCAACAGATGGCGCCTCTAACCGCTCATTCTAAATGCGCCAATTTCGCTCTTCATTCACTAAAAAAAAATTAATCAAATGATAATAAAAGTTACATTGTTGATAGCCAATAGATGGCGCCCCTTACTAGACGATGCTAGAGTCTCTTAAAGGGAAAGTAAAGGCATGACGTGGCAGTTTGGAATTGCGAATTGCTCTACTTATAAAGGGATTTAGTTTCTTTGATTGGCACAACTGTTTAGCCCAACATTAATCTTCCAAATTGCCATTACTCTCTCCATGAAGGACTCTACAGGATGTGAGTGCCTCTCACAAATAACGTATTGGTATTTACACTCTGAATGAGCAGAAAGGCGCGCCATCTTTTGGCCAATGGAATCAGTACGATTTTCATTAATTAAAAAAGAACTACAAATACATTATTATTATTATTAATAAAGCATGGATTTAGATGCGCTTTTAGAAAATTAGTGGGAAGTACAGAAAGCTATACAGGGTGAATCAGATTATTGTAATATGTTGCGCTATCCACAGATTAGGGAAGTACGACACGAGAACCTCATCCCTTTCATCGGGGCGATCGTAGATCACGGAAACGTGGCGGTTTTAACGGCGTACTGCGCCAGGGGTAGTTTGGAGGACGTGCTCATCAACGACGACCTCCACCTCGACAACATGTTCGTCTCCTCCTTGGTGACCGACATACTGAAGGTGCAGAATCATTTCTGAATTAATTTCTTTTTGTTAACATCAAATCCACAGGGGATGATTTATATGCACGACAGCGAGATCATATCGCACGGAAACCTCAGGTCCAGCAACTGCCTCATCGACAGCCGCTGGGTGCTTCAGATAACAGACTTTGGCCTGCACGAGTTTAAAGGTAAGTTTATTTATGGATTGGAAATAACGAGCTCCTCGAGTTTGTCAAATTGTAACAAGGGCGAGAATTTTTTTTTTTTTTCGTTTTTTTAGCTGGGCAAGATGACCCTGACGCTCAAACCAAGGAGACGCGACGGGCGCTTTGGAGGGCCCCCGAGTTACTCCGGGATCCTTCTCCGCCCGCCAGGGGTACCCAAAAGGGGGACGTCTACTCGTTTGCGATAGTCCTTTACGAAATAATTGGGAGGTCGGGACCGTGGGGTCGCCTGGAAATGTCGCCAGCTGGTGAGATATGTGTGTAAATAAATGTTTTTTTTTTAATTTTTAATATTAGTAATGTACAGTCGTGACCCGAAAAAATGGACTCAATCAAGATCTTTAAATCCATCGCAAATTCCTGCTTTCTGTAAATCTTGACGTACAAATCTAATTACTTATTGTTTATATACGTTGCGGTTACGACCGACTTACTAGTCGCTCTTCTCGTTTGAATTTCACTTTACTGGTCGTGGAAACTGATTGAAAGTATTTATTCGGATGCAACTTCGAAGGCTTTTCATTTCTGTGTCTTCCAAACAACGAAAAATAAATTTTCAAAATAAAATGTGTGAAAATTGTGTGAATTTTTCAGAAATAATCGAGCAAGTGAAGAAAGAGAACCAGCTGACTCCTTTCAGGCCCCCCTTGGAGGAACTCGGAGCGGCTGATTACATAACGCGTTGCATTAAGGCCTGTTGGCACGAAGAACCCGAGCAAAGACCCGACATCAGATACGTCAGGATTCGCCTGAAAGAAATGCAGGTGCGTAAAGACTATCAAAACATCCTTTTGTCGCGTTACTTGTAAGTGTGTCGGTGACGCAGTTCATAAGACGGAGAGAAAGAAACAAAGGAAATTCAAAAATTTGGAACGAAATTCTTCTAAGCCTAAGCCAAGGTTCACAAAGAAATTAAAAAAAAAGAATCACGCCAAAAGATCTAAAAAAAAGCAAGAGAAAGAAGATCTTTCTTCTAAGTATAAGGGTCTTGGATTTATAAGATAAAAAGAAAGAATCTTGAAATTCAAAAGTTTGTGAAAAACTTTTGTCATTCGTCTAAGTCAAGGCTCACAAAGAAATGAACAAAAGAATCTTACCAAAAGACGAAAAAAAGAAAGAGAAAGATGACCTCTTTTCTAAGTTATAAGCCGTGGGCTTATAAGACAGAGAGAAAGAATCAAAGCAATCGAGAAATGTAAGAATTTGGAAAAAAATTACAAGTCATTCTTCTAAACCTAAGCCAAGGCTCACAAAGAAATTAAAAAAAAAAGAATCACGCCAAAAGATCTAAAGACAAACAAGAGAAAGAAGATCTTTCTTCTAAGTCTAAGAGTCTTGGACTTATAAGGTAAAGAGAAAGAATCCAAAGAATCGAGAAATTCAAAAATTTGTAAAAAAAATTCAAGTCAAGGCTCAAAAAAAAAAATAAAAAAGAATCACACCGAAAGATTTAAACAAAGAAAGAGAAGAAGATCTTTCTTCAATGTTATAAGACGTGGGTTCATAAGACAGAGAGAAAGAATCAAAGGAATCGAGAAATTCAAAAATTTGGAAAGAAATTATAATTCTTATAAGCCTGTGCCAAGGCTTACAAAGAAATAAAAAAAAGGATCAGACCAAAAGACCAAAGAAAGAGATAAAGAAGACCTCTCTTCTAAGTTATAAGTCTTAGCCAAGGTTCACAAAGAAATAAAAAAAAGAATTACGTCAAAAGATCTAAAGGAAAACAAGAGAAAGAAAATCTTTCTTCTAAGTCTAAGGGTTTTGGGCTTATAAGGTCAAGAGAAAGAATCAAAAGAATCGAGAAATTCAAAAATTTGGGGAAAATGTCATTCTTCTAAGCCAAGGCTAACAAAGAAATTTAAAAAACTCACCAAAAAACAGAAAAAAAAAGAGAAGAAGATCTTTCTTCAATGTTATAAACCGTGGGTTCATAAGACAGAGAGAAAAAATCAAAGCTATCGAAAAATTTAAAAATTTGGAAAGAAGTTACAAGCCATTCTTCTAAGCCTAAGCTAATATCTAAAAAAAAGCAAGAGAAAGAAGACCTAAAAGCCTAAGGGTCTTGGGCTTGTATGATAAAATTGAAAGAATCAAAAGAATTGAGAAATTCAAAAGTTTGGGAAAACGTCATTCTTCTAAGCCAAGGCTCACAAAGAAATTTAAAAAAAGATCAGACCAAAAGACCAAAAGGAGAAAGAGAAAAAAGACCTCTCTTCTAAGTTAAAGTCTTGGGTTCATAAGTCAGAGAGCAGCTATGAAAGAAATCCAGAAATCCAAAAATTCTACCGGGACAAAAAAGAATTAAAAAGTCCAAAACGACAGCAAAAAAAGGAAAATCCTCCAAAAAACAGAAACAATCTTCTAAATAAAGGGCTCACCAGAAATCAAAGTAAGGCAACAGCATCCCATCATCAACGCATCAAAACATCAAAAGAATCAAATGATTCAAGAAGGTTAGTCTTTAAAAAAATGAACGACTCAGATGCGTTCAGAAAGAGGATTAGTACATGTTCCAATTCACTTCGCAATCAAAGGCTCGTTCAGTCCACGCAAAGGGAGAAAGAGCGGACAAAAGTCAAGGTCATTAAATTCGACTTGCACGAGATTTGGCTACAATTCTTGTAAATCACCATCAGAGGAAGAAGATCGTTAACGGAATCAGGGGTGAATTCGCCATTGACGAATTGGGATGGGGAAGACCAATAAAGTTAATGAAGGGATGAGAGAAAACGTCTTTTGCAAAAAGAAACTTCTATAATGAAACGAGAACTGTCGATGGGTATGAGAAGGGCCGAAGTTTCAACGAAATGGGTTTGAGAAAACCAAAAGTTCAAACATAAAAAGAAAGAAAGAGAGAAAACGTTTTCTTTAAAAAAATCATCTGCGATGAAAGGAGAATACTTGATGGAGTGAGAAGGACCGAAGTTTTAACGAAATGGGGATGAGAACATCAAACGCTTGCACGTAAGGGGAAGGAAAGAGAAAATATCTTCCGAAAAACATTAATCTACAACGAAAAGAAAAGATCATTGATGGATTTAATGAAAGGGCGATGCGAAGACCAAAAGTTTGGACTTAGAAAGAAGGAAAGAGACAAAAGAAAAATTCCTCTGCATTGCAAAGAGAAGACTATTAACGGGGTTCAAGGAAGGGTGTTGAGAAGACCAAAACTTTTGGACGGAGAAAAGGAAAGAGAATAAGTTCATCTACAGCCAAACGAGAAGACTATTGATGGAATAAGAAGGACAAAGGTTTTAAATGGAGTTGAGAAGACCAAAAAATCAAGCATAAAGAGAAGGGAAGAAAGAAAACATTTTCTTAAAAAGAAAAACGTCTGCGATGCAAGGAGAAGACTTGATGGAATGAGAAGGGCCGAAGTTTCAACGAAATGGGAACGAGAAAACTAAAGCTTGCATTTAGGGACAAGGAAAAAATATTAATCTGCAACGAAAAGAAAAAATCATTGATGTGCTTAATGAAAGGGGGTAAGAAGACCAAAGATTTGGACGTTGGGGAAAGTAAAGCGGAAAAAATCAACTACAACGAAAGGAGAAGACCATCGATGGAATAAGAAGGGCAAAATTTTCAACCGAATGGGGTTGAGAAGACCAAAAGTTCAAATTTAAAGAGAAGGGAAGAGAAAAAAACATTTTCTAAAAACAATAAAGGAGAAGACTTGATAGAACGAGAAAGGACGAAGTTGAACGTAGGGGGAAGGAAAGAGAGAACATATTTTCCAAAAGACATTAATCTACAACAAAAAGAAAAGATCATTGATGGGCTTAATAAAAGGGGAACGTGGAAACCAAAAGTTTGGATGTAGAGAAAAATTCATCTACAACGAAAGGAGGGGAAAATTGATGGAATAAGAAGTACAAAGAGTTTAACACAATGGAATTGGGAAGACCAAAAGAGCAAACATAAAGAGGAAGGAAGAGAGAAAACGTTTTTTTTGAAAAAACATTTACGATGAAAAGAGAGGAAAGATTTAAAGAAATGGGGACGAAGAACCAAAAAATTTGGACTTAGGCAAAAGGAAAGAGAGAAGACATCTTAAAGAAAAATATCTCTGCTACACAAAGGGAAGATTATCGAGGGGATTAATGAAAAGTTGTTGAGAAGACCAAAACATTTTGGACGAAAGGAGAAGACTACTGATGGAATAAGAATAAGAAGAAATAGGGATAAAGAAACAAAAAATTTGGACGTGGTAAAAGGAAAGGGATAAGACTCAGATGCGTTCAGAAAGAGGATTAGTGCAATTCACTTGCAATCAAAGGCTCGTTCAGTCCAAGCAAAGGGAGAAAGAGCGGACAAAAGTCAAGGTCAATTAAATTCGACTTGCACTAGATTTGGCTACATTTCCTGTAAATCACCATAAGAGGAAGAAGATCGTTAACAAAAATTTGCCACTGACGAAAGCTTTAATTGCGATGGGGAAGACCAACAAAGTTAACGATGGGATGAGAGAAAAAAAAACTTCTACAACGAAACGAGAACCATTGATGGGTATGAGAAGGGCTAAAGATTCAACGAAATGGGGTTGAAGAGACCTGAAGTTCAAACATAAAGAGAAGGGAAGGGAGAAAATGTTTTCTTTAAAAAGTTCATCTACGATGAAAGGAGAAGACTTGGTGGGGTCAGAAGGGCCGAAGTTTTAACAAAATGGGATGAGAAGACCAAAAGCTTGCACGTAGGGGGAAGGAAAGAAAGAAACATCTTCAAAAAAAAAAAGAAAAAGACCATTAATGGGTTTAATGAAAGGGCGATGCGAAGATCAAAAGTTTGCGCTTAGGACGAAGGAAAGAGGAAAAAATAAAAATCCCCTTGCAACGCAAAGGGAAGGCTACTAACGAGGTTTAAGGAAGGAATTTGAGAAGACCAAAAACTTTGGATGTGGAGAAAAGGAAAGAGAAAAAAAGAGAAGACCATTGATGGATTAAGAAGGGTAACAGTTTTAACGAAATGGGGACGAAAAAGCCAAAAATTCAAACAGAAAGAGAAGAGAAAAAAAAACATTTTCTTAAAAAAATTCATCAGCGATGAGAGGAGAAAACTGAATGAAGCGAGAAGTGACAAATTTGGCTCGCGGTCATCTCAAAGAGCCTGAGAGAAACGGGATGAACTTGAAGAGGAAATAAAAAAAAATTGCAGCCGTCAACAGAAAAAAAAATAGGAAAAGACTTTATGATCAAAAGAAAAGGTGAAAGTGGGAGCAAAAAATGGGAAAAATGAACAAAAACAAGAAGAAGAAAAATGACCATTGAAGAACAAGAAGGAGAGAAAGATGGACAGAACAAGGAGACGAATGTCGCATCAAGAAAAGAAGAAATTTGTCAAGGTTGGAACAAAAATTTGGAACAATTGTTCAATGCAAAAAATAATTTTAATTAAAGAAGAAGTAGCCGCAGGCATCAACAGAAGAAATCGAGAAAATCAAAGCTGTCGTGGTTACGGTTGATTGCTCCTCTATGAACTCTCGTACATGACCCCTGTTAGAAGCAATCGAATTGTCAAGGTCGCTATCGTACTATTTCTTGCGATAATTTCTCGTTTTTGTGTGACAATAAACGACCGTACCAACTTTCACTGTGTTCCATAATTTATTTTGCGTTACGATACAGGGTGACTGTCAATATCGTCAATATACAGGGTACCTGACAAACGTGTATGTACGCTTGTATAAACCTGTAGGAATTTCGAATGCTCTCAACCACGCGTGCAGTCCTAGCGATACCACGAATTGTATCAGCCTACTTGAGCAATTATGCGCTAGGTGGCGCTCCATTTACATATCCGTGAAATAGCACCAGTGAAGAGAAAAGAAGAAAAGCGATACCATGGGAGAAGATGAAGAGATATCTAAAAAACGGGATCGAGACTTCAAAGGAAAACTAGAAAGGCCTGCGAACAGCCATCGAAAAGGCAGAAGAAAATCCCGCTGAGGTAACAAACTAGTGAAGATCAAGAAGGACCTCGAGGTGTGGAGGTGGTCCATTGATTGAATCCAATGCCATACGTGTTGTGTTAAGGACTCTTAGTTCTGCTATTTTCCTCGTTTGTTGCTCTAACTCCAGAAGCCTCGATGATTGCCTAAACTGGTTTAGGCAAATTTGGGAAGGGGCGAGGACCTGCTTCGAATTTTTAAACGCAAAAATAGTGTTGCCGGTTTACTTTCTTTCATTTCAATTTTAGGCTGGACTGAAACCAAACATATTCGACAACATGTTGGCGATCATGGAGAAGTACGCCTACAACCTGGAGGGCCTGGTCCAGGAGAGGACGAATCAACTGACGGAAGAAAAGAAGAAGACCGACGCCCTCCTCCACCGGATGCTTCCGAAGTAAGCACGCCCTCAGCTGCTCAAGCCCCCATTTAATCTCGCACGCACTTCCTTAGGTCTGTAGCTGAAGCGCTGAAGAGAGGGGATCGGGTTGAGGCGGAGAGCTTCGATTGCGTCACCATTTACTTCAGTGACATCGTGGGTTTCACCGAGCTGTCAGCTGTCAGCACGCCCTTGCAGGTCATCGACTTACTAAACGACCTGTACACGTGCTTCGACTCGATTATATCACATTATGATGTCTACAAGGTAATTTGGTTAAAACTAGTAAATCCGTGGTACATCCAAAACGTTTAGGTGGAAACAATTGGTGATGCCTACATGGTGGTGAGTGGGCTTCCTATAAGAAACGGATTTAGGCACGCCGGGGAGATCGCATCGATGGCCCTCCACTTGCTCAGCAAAATCAAAAAGTTCGAGATCAAGCACCGAGCTGGGGAACTTCTTCAACTGCGAATCGGAATTCACTCAGGTAAAAGACCTCAGGTGAAAGCTGGCGCAGGGGGAAACCCGTTTTGTGTTTTTAAGGTCGCTGCGTTGCCGGAGTGGTCGGGCTCAAAATGCCTCGTTATTGCCTTTTCGGCGACACAGTCAATACTGCCTCGAGGATGGAGAGCTCGGGAGAGGCATTCCGCATTCATATATCCCACGCCACTTATTTGCTTCTGCAAAGTCTGGGGGGGTACAAGTGTGAGGAAAGGGGATTGATTCCAATTAAGGTGAGGATGACTTTAAATCGGATCCGTTGCGTTCAAGTTCAAATTGATTTTTAGGGAAAAGGTGAAATGAGGACTTATTGGTTGGTCGGTGAAGACACAGCCCAAAGGCTTGCGCGAATTAGAGAGGAGATGCTGGGCTCTTCTTTATTCAGTAGTATCAGCTCGGATCGTAAGTTAACTTTTTGATTTGGTTTGACTTGGTAGATACGTCATCATGGTATATACCACGCAGGGTTGAGTGAGACTCCTGATTTATTACGTCGTCCTGGCACTGTCCTTTCGGGTATGAACGCCATTGATGTACCAAGCGCCTCTCAATCCGAGTGCCCCCTCCTTCAGTTACATGAGAGGGCGAGGCAAGCCTACTCGATGCATTTCAGCCAGGTAACTCCTTCCTTAACCTAATTAAAAAAAAATTATTTTCTGTACATTGCAGGATGATATTTTCCCCCCAAATAGACCCCTGTACACGTCACTTTTGAGGCAGCACGGCCACATGCGCCACCAACATCAATGCAACAACACCACCCGAGGACCAAGGTCCGCCCCCACCGTGACCTTCGCCCACCTGGATTACCACAACCTGTAAGCCACTGGTTGTCGAATTTTGAAGATGTTCGGTGTCAATGATCTAGTCAATATTTAAATTTCGTTTCTGTTTTGTTTTAATCTGAATCACTTTCGTGTTCAATGTTTACACAACAAACAAACAAACAAACAAGGAAACACCTCGAACGTACGCAGACTGATGTACCTACAAGAAGTTCTCATGTTCTATATTTATATATGAATGTTCTATTTATTGTATCGTTGTTATAAAAATAAACGATGAAACGAACGTTTTTTTTTTTTATTTTAGACGAGTCGATTGTACACGGCGGGCCAAAAGTTTGAGATCATGTCAGGCTGACACGTACACTGCGCCCCAAAAGTTTAAGACCACCTTAACGAAATTTAAGCAAACGAAATTAATTCGTTAGTTTGAGGAAGACGAAAATTTTTTTAATTAATTTTTACGATTGTACATACAGGGGAGAATGAAAATGTAAAATCGACTTGATGTGAAGTATCTCTTCTATACATATAACACACAAAAACTAGCAGAAAAATTAATTTCATAGGAAAACAAAAAAAAAATTGAAACAAATACCACCGAACTAGAAAGAAGAAGGTTGAACGAGAAACAAATGAATGTAGACTATTTCCAGAATTACATGAATAACAAACGAAAACGAAAATGAATAAAACTAAAAAAAAATTGTTACAAGGACAAATCAATTAAAAAAAAAACAAAACAAAAGAAAACTGAATGAATAACCAGATTTGAACGAACGAAAAACAAATGAATGTCGACTATTCTTCGATTCATACATGTATATGAACAGGAAACAAACGAACGGCAATTTCTTTACGTGGAAAATGAATATAAGTTTAGAAAAACTAATAGAACGACTAATTTGATAGAAAAACAAAAGAAAATTGAAATAAATCCCGCCGAAATAGGTAGTAAGATGAAGCGTGAACGAGAAACAAATGAGTGTAGACCATTTTCAGAATTATATAAAGAACAAACAAAAATGAAAACTTAAAAAATTGTTGCAAGGACAAATCGATATAAAAAAAAAACAAAAGAAAACCGAAATGGATATCCAGATTTGAACGAACAAAAAACAAATGAATGTCGATTATTCTCCGGTTCATACATGAACTTGAACAGAAAACAAACGAACGGCAATTTCTTTAGGTGGAAAATGAATGTAAATTTAGAAAAACTAACAGAACGACTAATTTGATAGAAAAACAAAATAAAATTGAAACAAATACTGTTGAAGTAGCACGAAGAAATGTGAACGAAAACAAATGAATGAAGACTATTACCAGAATTATATGAACATCAAACAAAAATGAAAATGAATAAAACTAAAAAAAAAAAAAATAGTTGCAAGAACAAATCGATGAAACAGAAACAAAAGAAATGAAATATCCAGATTTGAATGAACGAAAAACAAATGAATGTCTAATATTCTTCAGTTCATACACGTACATCAACAGAAAACAAACGAACGGCAACTTCATTTGGTGGAAAATGAATATAAATTTAGGAAAACAAAAGAAATAGCACGAAGAAGGGTGACCGAGAAACAAATGAATGTGGACTATTTCCAAAACTATATGAATAACAAAAAAATGAATAAAACTAAAAAAAATAGTTGGCAAGGACAAATCGAAAGAAAGAAACAAAAAAAAACCTGAAATTTCCAGATTTATATGAACAAAAAAACAAAAGATCGACGATTTAAAACTTAAAGAAAAATACCCGAAAGAATAATTTGATAAAAAAAAAACAAAAGAAAATTGAACTAAACACAGCGAATGAAGGATAAACGAAAAACAGATGACTGTAGACTATTTTTTAGAATTATATGAACAGAAAACAAAAGAGCAACGATTTCACTCGGAGGAAAATTAATGAAAATTTAAAAAAAAAACAAAAGAAAATTGAAACAAATTTCGTCGAAATACTAAGACGAAGAACAAACGAAAAATAAAAATCAATGAACTATTCTTCAGAATTATAATTACAATTACAATTTACAACTGTTACGTTCCAATTACAATTATATGAACACAAAACAAATGATCGACGATTTTATTCGACGGAAAGCGAAAAAAAAATACTCGAAAAAATAATTTGAAAGAAAAAAAAACAAAATAAAATCGAAACAAAAATGGAGGGCGAACGAAAAACAAATGAATGTAGACCGTTCAGCAAAATTATGTGAACAGAAAAAACAAAAGATCGACGACTTCATCCGGCAGCAAATGAACAGAAATTGGAAAGAATAGTTCGATAGAAAAAAAAAACAAGAAAATCGAAAGAAATAACATCGAAATGCTAAGAATTAGAATTGAACGAAAAATAAGTGAATGTCGACTGTGCTCCGGAGGAGTTTAAGAAAAACAAAAGACTAATAGCACTTGTTCAAGGTTTCTTTGCAATCAGTCTTTTGTTTTCTAAAGCGGATTCTTTGTCTCCTGTTGTTTTTTGTTTTTTAAATTTCTTCTGTTTTTATTTTGTTATTTTTATTTTCTGGATAAAACAGACATCTCCTACAGTTTCTTCTTTCATTCTCTGTTGGCTTTTATATATATTTTTTTTACTTCGCAGAAGAATCGTCGATTTTCTTTTGTTTTTGGATCACCTCGTTTTTCTTTTTTCTGTGTCATTTGTTTCGCTCTGTTTTGTTTCCGTTTTTGTCGAGTCGCGTTTTGCATCATTTGTTTTTCGTTCATCTTTTTCATTGCGTTTCATTGTGTCTTCTTTGAGTCGAATTCATTTTATTTATTTTATCAATTTTGTTGTTTGGCTTATATTTTGTTTTCTTTAAAGTCATTCCTTATCTCATTTTCAGTTCATTAGATTTATTTCTCTACTTTCTCGATTTCTTTCCGTCTGTCTCATTTTTTTGTTGCTTAATCGTTGTTCACTCCTGTAACTTTTCATTTTTTTTTAAATTATTTCAATGTTTCTTTCGGATTTTCCATATCTGTTGTGTAGATCTTTTTTTATCCTTTTCCCTATTTCATTTTTCTTTTTGTTTCCAAACAAAACAAAATTTATTAAGTGCGATTTCGTAAGTCTTTAGGCAAAATACAAAGTCGACGAAGTTGAAGTTTTTAAACTGTTCGGTAAATCGAAAACTAGAACAGAACAAGAATCGAAACAAAAAGTTTTCAATCGAAACGCTTTCTCTAAACTCCATAGGTATTATTATTCATAATTTTTAATACAAAGTTAAAACAAACAAGTGAGTTTATTTTCGGGAAAGGTTCTAAGAGGAGCCTTCGTCCACTCTGTTTATTGTCGAAACGTTATTTTGTTTAACCAGGGCGCTCGTAAAAGTAACGCCAAGCCTCATTATTACATAAACATTCTCCGCGCGCTATTTATTCGCGACCCGCGTTCTATTTTGGCACGCGCGATTACTTTATTTATTTAAAATTCGAAGAGTGTAATTTGAAATTAAAATAGGAATTTGTAACAAGTTGCAGCTTGACTGTGACCGTCCTCTCGGCGGACGTACAGGGGTGCTCACAGTCGACCGCACCAAGTTCAAAGTACGTACTTGATCGATTTTATTACGGCGCCGCTTATGGGTGCGTCGTTTGCAGTGCGCAGGGCGTCACGACGTAAGAAGCTAAAGCGTCGTGAGACTTCGGAAAAATCACGGTTCGAAACTGGACTAAAATAAACAAACAAACGTGCAAGTTTGGTTTTACAATTTTACATTTTGATTCTCCCTCGTATATAGGTATGTTTTTTATTTATTTGTTTAATTGATCTTACGACGGGTTCTGATAGAGATGAAACGCAAAACAACTGCTACATTTTTTAATAAGTTCAGGGTCCATAACTTATTAAGGAATTCTCACAATGATAATCAAAAATATTTATTTAAAGATTATCGCTTTCACGATTCTTTAATGGGTTCTGGGCCCATAATAAAAAAAGAAGTAAAAGAAAATTGAAACGAATACCCACGAAATACTGAGATTAGAATGAACGGAAAATAAATGAACGCCGGCGTGCATTATGGGAACTGAAAAACGAAAGAAGGCGACGATTTTATTCGCGCGGAAAATGCATAAAAGTCACAAAAATAATAATAATAATTCAATAAAAAGAAACCAAAAGAAAATTGAAACAAATGCCCCCGAAATAAACAAAATAATGCAGACTGTTTATTCTCCACAATGATATGAACAGAAAACAAAAGATCGGCGATTTTATTCGACGAAAAATTAATCAAAATTAAAAGAATAAACTATCACAAAGAAAACAAAAGAAAATTGAAATAAATACCACCGAATACTGAGATTAGAGCGAACGGAAAACAAATGAGCGACGGCATACATTATGTGAACAGAAAACAAAAGATCAGCGATTTTATCTTCAATGAAAAATTAATAAAAATAAAAACAAAAGAAACCAAAAGTATAAAAAAAAACAAATACCCTCCGAAATACTGAGCTTAGAATGAACGAACTGAAAACAAAAGAAGGCGATTTCATTCGCGTGGAAAATGAACGAAAGTCAGAAAGATAATAATAATAATAATAATAATTCAATAAAAAAAAAAAAAAAGAAAATTGAAACAAATGCCCCCGAAATGAACAGAAGAATGTAAATGCTTTTTCTCCACAACGATATGAACAGGAAACAAAAGATCGATGATTTTATTCGACGAAAAACGAAACGAAATAAAAAAAAAAGAAAAACAAAAGAAAACAAAAGTTTAAAAAACAAAAAAAAAATTGAAACAAGTACCCCCGAAATACCGAACTTAGAATGAACAGGAAACAATCCTGCACGTCGGCGTGCATTATGTGAATAGAAAACAAAAGAGGGCGACGGTTTCATTTGGCGTCAGAAAAATAATAATAATTTATTAAAAAAAAACAAAAGAAAATGGAAACTAATACTTTCGAAATAAACAAAAGAATGTAAATATTTATTCTCCACAAAGATATGAACAGAAAACAAAAGATCGACGATTTTATTTGACGAAAAATTAATAAAAGTTGAAAAAAAAACAAAAGAAAATTGAAACAAATACCTCCGAAATACTGAGATTAGAATGGACGGAAAACAAATGAAGTCGGCGTTCGTTATGTGAACACAAAACAAAAAAGGATGAATGAATGAATAAAAGTCTGAAAGGTAACAATAATAATTCAGTGAAAAAAAAAACACACACACAAGAAATTTGAAACAACTATCCTCGAAATAAACAAAAGAATGTAGACTGTTTATCCTCTAGAATGATATGAACAGAAAACAAAAGATCGACGATTTTATTGGACGAATAATTGAATAAAAACAAAACAAAATGAAAAATTAAAAAAACGAAAGAAAATAGAAACAAATGCCCCGAAATAAACAAAAGAACGTAGATTATTTATGATATGAACCGAAAACAGAAGATCGACGATTTTATTCGACGAAAAATTAATAAGAATTTAAAAAAAAACAAAAGATAAAAGAACTAAAAAAAAATCGAAATAACAGAAAACAAAAGATCGACAATTTAATTCGACGAAAAATTAATAACAATTAAAAAAAAATAAATAAATAAAAAATAAAAAAAACAAAAGAAAATTGAAATAAATACCCTCGAAATACTGAGCTTAGAATAAACGGAAAACAAATGAACGTCGGCGTGCATTATGTGAACTGAAAACAAAACAAAAGAAGGCGACGATTTCATTCGGCGGAAAATGCATAAAAGTCAGAAAAATAATAATAATAATTCAATAAAAAAAAAAACAAAAGAAAACAGAGACCCCCTAAATAAACAAAAGAATGTAAAACAAGAGACAATCGATTTTACAGCGTAATTAAGTAGATTAATAAATTTTAAAAAAAAACTATTAGTGAGGAAATGTGACAAAACAAAGAAAACAAACGAACAAAATTTTTGAAAATGCATAACTAATGATAATTAAAAAAAAAACAAAAGACGATCGCTTTCAAAACACGATTTAATAGGTCAACATTAAAAAAAAATTAACAGAACGATGAGGAATCAAAAGAAATTAAAAAGAAATACGAAAAATAAAATGTAGATGCATATTAAAAAAAAAAAAACAAAAGACAATCGCTTTTACAGCATAACTAAGTGGGTTAATAAATAAAAAAAAAACTATTAGTGACGAAATGTGACAAAACAAAGAAAACAAACGAACAAAATTTTTGAAAATGCATAACTAATGATAATTTAAAAAAACAAAACAAAAGACGATCGCTTTCAAAACACGATTTAATAGGTCAATATTAAAAAAAAAATTAACAGAACGATGAGAAATCAAAAAACATATGACGTGGAAACATGTAAAAAAAAACAAAAGACAATCGATTTTACAGCATAATTCAGTAAATTACTGAATAAAAAACAAAAGACAATCGATTCTACGGCATAATTCAGTAGATTACTGAACAAAGAACAAGAAACAATCGATTTTGCAACATAATTCAGAATGTTACTGAACAAAAAACAAAAGACAATCGATTTTATCGAGTTTATAGCATAATTCAGTAGATTACTGAACAAAAGACAATCGATTTTACCGCATAATTCAGTAGACTATTGAACAAAAAACAGAAGACAATAGATTTTAGAGCATAATTCAGTAGATTACTGAACAAAAAATAAAAGACAATCGATTTACAGCATAATTCAGTAGATTACTGAACAAAAAACAAGAGACAATCGATGTTGCAACATAATTCAGTACACCACTGAACAAAAAACAGAAGACAATCGATTTTACAGCATAATTCAGTAGATTACTGAACAAAAAACAAGAGACAATCGATGTTGCAACATAATTCAGTACACCACTGAACAAAAAACAGAAGACAATCGATTTTACAGCATAATTCAGTAGATTACCGAACAAAAAACAGAAGATAATCGATTTTACAGCGTACACTAGATTAGTAAATTAAAAAAGGAAGTGTCAGTGATGAAATGTGACAAAAACGAACAAAATTTTTGAAAATACATAACTAATAATAAAAAAAAACAAAAGACAATCGATTTTACAGCACAATTCAGTAGATTACTTAACAAAAAACAAAAGACAATCGATTTTACTGAACAAAAAACAAAAGACAATCGATTTTAAGGCATTATTCAGTACATTACTGAACACAAAACAAAAGACAATCGATTTTACAGCGTAATTCAATAGATTACTGAACAAAAAACAGAAGACAATCGATTTTACAGCGTACAGTAGACTTAGCAAATTAAAAAAGAAACTGTCAGAGGGGAAATATGACGAAACAAAGAAAACAAACGAACAAAATTTTTGAAAATATATAACTAAATAAAAAAAAACAAAAGACAATCGAATTTACAGCATAATTAAGTAGATTAATAAATTCAAAAGAAAAACTGTCAGTGAGGAAATGTGACGATACAAAGGAAACAAATGAACAACATCGTAGAAAATATATAACGATAATATAAAAAAAAAATAAAAACAAAAGACAATTTATTTTAGAGCTCAATTCAGTAGATTTATAAACAGAAACCACGGGCCGGATTTGTAACCCACTTCCATTTACTACCAACTGAATAAAACATTTCTAAAAAAAAATAGGTTTAATAACATAGCTACAAGCAGATTAATAGCCAATTTCAGTTTATTACCAACTGCGTAGATTCGAAATTATGTTTTTTTACCAAATTAATAGCTATCTTCAGTTTACTACCAACTGTGTAAATTTTACGTTAAACAAAAGATTTGTGTGTGACAGCTTGATACAGGTAAGAAAATCAAATTTAAAGAGAAGAGAAACGAAACAAAAAGCGAACAAGAAATAATTATTAAACACTATAGAAATAGTTTCATAAAAAAGGCAAACAAATAAAACAAAAATAACATCGACATTTATTATCGTCCTCAAATTAATTATGGCCAACTTCGCACATGTTACCAACTGTTGCAAGCAGCCACCTGTATAATGTTATCCTGAAATGTTTGTCATTCTTTTATTTTAACGAGAGAGTGACTGATCAATGATTAAGATTGGCTTAGCGCCAAACAACACGCGCTTTTAAAAGCAGCCCGCAATTATTTCAGTAATACCAACGTGTTTCCCTCCTGCATTGTAAATTTTCATTACATCCAAGCGCTTACTCATTAAAAACGTCTGCGTTATTAGAAATTGTTGCCTCCCCCGGGTCGCAATCTCTCGATAGTGGACGTGCAACCCTTATTAGGATTAATGGGCGGTCGTCTTCACTAATTGAGCGCCAGTTAATCATCCCGCGAAGAAATTAAGCATTTTCTTTTTAAACTTCAAAACGATGGGAAGCACTTTGGGAAAAACGCGCGAGCGAACGGAATCTGGGGGGCGAAGTTCAACATCGAACATATGGCTTTAATTACGCTCTCGTTGATAAGGAAAGATAATGAATCCCGTGGATTTATTATATCCGCTAATTAATCATGAATTAGTCGTCACGAGGGAGTGTTTGCCTTTTCACGTCACAGTTAAATTGGGAAATTTTTTGGAAATGGCAGAAGGTATGTAGCAGTTTTTTTTTGCCGATTGTGTTTGTGGTGAAATAAAAATAAGTATTTATTTTATTTTTTACGTGCTTTTTATTATTAAGTGGAAAAATGTGTGAAACGTTTACGAATAAAAAAAAAAATAAGTAAACAATTTTGCTTTGTTTATTGAAACGCTAAAACGGTAGATTTTAATTCAAAAGACATGACCGACCTAATACTGAACGGAAAATTCAAAAATGAAATAATATATAGGGTGCTTCATTTAAAATGAGAAAGTTGTATGGACTTCCGGTTTAACCGGAAGTGGGTCATGTTTAACTTTAATTTATATAAATAGTTTATAGGATTAGAATTCTTAAATTTACAAATTTTTAACACTCTGTAACTAGGTAGTTTCCGCTATAATTTAATAGACCACTCGTCGTGAACGGCCCTGTATATAGAATTTCTTTAATAAATAAGAAAAATAATATTTTATTTTATTTCTACTGTTGACTATTTTACTATGAAATTGGTAACAAGTATTTAAAAAATGATTTCAAATTGATTAATTTAAAAGAAAATCGTGAATTTTTTAATAATTTTCAAATATGTTATATTTTCGGGAAAAATATTAAAAAATGAACTTGTTTATTAATTAATTTAATAAAATAATAATTTTTGTGATTTTTTTTCAAAAAGCAATTTTCTTTTTCAATACGTAACATTTTTGGAGAAAAAAATTAAAAAATTAAGTCGTTTTTAAATATTTTCCCCAAAAATATTACGTATTTGAAAACCCCTAAAAAATTCCTGAAAGTTATCATTTTTCAATTGATCGGTTTGAAATTATTTTTTGACTAAAAAATAAAAACAAAAGACAATCGATTTTACAGCATAATTGAGTAGATTAATAAATTAAAAAAAAAAACTATTAGTGAGGAAATGTAACAAAACAAAGAAAACAAACGAACGAAATTTTTCAAAATACATAACTAATAATAAAAAAAAAACAAAAGACGATCGATTTTACGACATAATTTTATAGCTCAATATTAAAAAAAATTAAAACAATGAGGAAAAAACAAAAGAAATAACAGAATGAAAAAAATAGGAAATAATAAAATGTAAATAATAATAAAAACAAAAGACAATCGATTTTACAGCATAATTCAGTAAATTACTGAACAAAAAAAAACAAAAGACAATCGATATTACAGCGCACAGTAGATTAGTAAATCAAAAAAGGAAGTGTCGATGGTGAAATGTGACAAAACAAAGAAAACAAACGAACGAAATTTTTGAAAATGCATAACTAATGATAATTAAAAAAAAAAACAAAAGACGATCGCTTTCAAAGCACGATTTAATAGGTCAATATTAAAAAAAAAATTAACAGAACCATGAGAAATCAAAAAACAAATGATGTGGAAACATAATAAAAAAAACAAAAGACAATCGATTTTACAGTATAATTCAGTAAATTACTGAACAAAAAACAAAAGACAATCGATTCTACGGCATAATTCAGTACATTACTAAACAAAGAACCAGAAACAATCGATTTTGCAACATAATTCAGTATGTTAATGAACAAAAAACAAAAGACAATCGATTTTATCGAGTTTAGTAGATTACTGAACAAAAGACAATCGATTTTACAGCATAATTCAGTAGACTACTGAACAAAAAACAGAAGACAATAAATTTTACAGTATAATTCAGTAGATTACTGAACAAAAAATAAAAGACTAATAATAATTTTAAAAAAAAAACAAAAGACGATCGATTTTACGACACAATTTTATAGCTCAATATTAAAAAAAATTAAAGCAATGATGAAAAAACAAAAAAAAAATAACAGAATGAAAAAAATACGAAATAATAAAACAATGCGCGTACAACTTTAATTCAAAAAAATTTCATCATTTGTTTTTCAGTTGATCGATCGTCTTTTGTTTTTGTTTTTCTTCTTCTTTACTTTGTCTTGCTTTGGATGAAAAATGAATAAATATAAAACACGATCGGCTTTCTCCAAAAAAATAATAGATAAATAGAAATTGATCGTCTTTTGTTTTTTTTTTTTGTGTTCTATTGATAGTAAACAAAGCGCGTACAACTTTCATTCAAAAAAATTACATTTGTTTTAATAATAATAATAATAATAATAAATAATAATAATAAAAAGTAAATAATATTAAAAACAAAAGACAATCGATTTTACAGCATAATTAAGTTGATTAATAAATTAAAAAAAAAACTATTAGTGAGGAAATGTGACAAAACAAAAAAAAACAAACGAACAACATTTTTCAAAATACATAACTAATAATAAAAAAAAACAAAAGACGATCGCTTTTACGACACAATTTAATAGATCAATATTACAAAAAAAATGGAAGGAAATAATAGAAATTAAAAAGAAATACGAAAAAATGAAATGTAGATACATAATAAAAAAAAAAAAAACAAAAGACAATCGATTTTACAACATAATTCAGTGGATTACTGAACAAAAAACAGAAGACGATCGATTTTACGGCGTATAGGAGATTAGTAAATTAAAAAAAGGAAGTGTCAGTGATGAAATGTGACAAGACAAAGAAGACAAACGAACGAAATTTTTGAAAATACACAACTGTTTTGAAATTTGAAACAACTATCCTCGAAATAAACAAAAGAAAGTAGACTGTTCATCCTCTAGAATGATATGAACAGAAAAGAAAAGATCGACGATTTTGTTGGACGAAAAATGAATAAAAATTTAAAAAAAAACAAAACAAAATAAAAGATTAAAAAAACAAAGGAATGTAGATTATTTATGATATACCGAAAACAGAAGATCGACGATTTTATTCGACGAAATATTAATAAGAATTAAAAGAAAAACAAAAGATAAAAAAAACTAAAAAAAAAACTGAAATAGAAAACAAAAGATCGACGATTTAATTCGACGAAAAATTAATCAAAATTAAAAAAAACAATAAATAAAATAAAAAATAAAAAAAAACAAAAGAAAATTGAAATAAATACCTCCGAAATACCGAGATTAGAATGGACGGAAAACAAATGAAGTCGGCGTTCATTATGTGAACAGAAAACAAAAAAAGAATGTAGTGTGTTTGTCTTCTAGAATGACATGAACAGAAAACAAAAGATCGACGAAAATGGACGAAAATGAATAAAAATTTAAAAAAAAACATCACAAAATAAAAGGTTAAAACAACAAAAGAACATTGAAACAAATACCCTCGAAATGCTGAGCTTAGAATGAACGGAAAACAAATGAACGTCGGCGTGCATTATGTGAACTGAAAACAAAAGAAGGCGACGATTTCATTCGGCGGAAAATGCATAAAAGTCGAAAAAATAATAATAATAAGAAATACGAAAAAATAAAATGTAGATACATAATAAAAAAAAAAAAACAGAAGACAATCGATAATACAGCGTACAGTAGATTAGTAAATCAAAAAAGGAAGCGTCGGTGATGTGGAAATGTGACAAAACAAAGAAAACAAACGAACGAAATTTTTGAAAATACTGGCTAATAATAAAAAAAAAACAAAAGACGATCGATTTTACGACACACTTTAATAGCTCAATATTAAAAAAGAAAAAAGAAATTAAAACAATGATGAAGAAACAAAAGAAATAATAGAATGAAAGCAATACGAAACAATAAAATGTAGATAATAATAATGAAAACAAAAAACAATCGATTTTACAGCATAATTCAATAGATTACTGAACAAAGAACAAAAGACAATCAATTTTACGGCGTACGGTAAATTAATTAATAATTAAAAAAGGAAGTGTCGGTGATGAAATGAAACGAACAAAGAAAACAAACGAACGAAATTTTTGAAAATACATAACTAATAATAATAATAAAAAAACAAAGGACGATCGCTTTTACGACACAATTTAATAGATCAATATTACAAAAAAATTAGAAGGATTAGAAATCAAAAGAAATAATAGAAATTAAAAAGAAATACGAAAAAATAAAACGTAGTTACAAAAAAAAAACAAAAAACAATCGATTTTACAGCATAATTCAGTGGATTACTGAACAAAAAACAAAAGACAATCGATATTACAGCGTACAGTAGATTAGCAAGTCAAAAAAGGAAGTGTCGGTGATGAAATGTGACAAAACAAAGAAAACAAACGAACGAAATTTTTGAAAATACATGACTAATAATAATTAAAAAAAACAAAAAATTGATTTTACGACACTATTTTATAGGTCAATATTAAAAAAAAATTAAAACAATGATGAAAAAACAAAAGAAATAACAGAATGAAAAAACTACGAAATAATAAAATGTAAATAATAATAATAAAAACAAAAGACAATCGATTTTACAGCACAATGCAGCGGATTATTGTTTTTTAATTAATCAGTTTGGACTAGATATATTTTTTTTATTTTTTTTATTGGAGTACTTAAGGACTTCTAGAAAAATGGAAAAAATCTCTTGTAAAAGAAATTTTGATTTCATATAGCATCACGCAAATTTTTTTCTAGGGCCTACGACAATTCGGTGTGCGATAGTTCGGTGTACGACAATTCGATAAACGACAATTCGGTGTATGCGACAATTAAAACAAAAATTTACTTGAACAGTAATTTATTTAAAAAAATAAATAAATTGAGTATACAGGGTGACTGGTACATAAACGTATATTTTGGAAGACGTGTTAGTAGAATTCTATTGCAACTCATTTAGCCATTTAGACGTCAACAGTTTTTTTAAGATATTTTAATTTTTGTGTTTTCTTCACAAACTCGCTACAACCTCTCACCATATAGATATTTAAAATTAAAGAAAATATTAAAACTTTTTTCAAGATTTCACTTCCAGTCGCAAAATGACACATTATGGATCAAAAATTTGATTAAATACGTCGACAAAAAAAAATAGAAAATTTAAACCTCCAACAGTTTGTACATTCATGAGTATTTATTTCGAAATTTATTACTTTCTTTAATTTTAAGTATTAGTGAGAGTATGTAGTAAGCTTGTAAAGAAACCAAAAAAAAATTGTAATAGTTCAAAAAATGTTTGCTTTTTTGTAAAGTATATTTGGCTAAATCAGCTGCAATAGAACTTCACTGACATGCCCCCAAGATATGCGTTTAAGCAGCAGTCACCCTGTACACAGACATTAAATTTTTTTAATGTTAAAATTCTCGAATAATTCTACGAAAGAAATTCGATCGCTTTGCTTTAAAGTCCCGAACAGCAATTAAAAAAAATAATTGCAAACTAATTTTTTATTTTTTAAAAATGTTACCATTAGAAATGTTACCATTAACATTCATTTTTAAAAAATGAGTACATAATGACATTCAAAAAATAAAGAAATTCATACAAAATTATTTTTAGTTGAAAAAAAAAAAAAGAATTTTCAAGTTTTATTTTTGGACAAAAATTACTCGAACCAATATTTTTTTTTAACATTTGTGTACCTAAGCGCATCTAAAAAAAATTATAAAAAAGTCGGAAAATCCCACAAAAGAATTTTCTTTACTGCAAACAAAAAAATTGCTTACTCGAAGCAAAAATTCAGTGGCGCTTAAAATAAATTTTTTGAAAATTCTCGGTAAATTCCGTAAGATATTTCAATTGTTTCGATATCATATCACATCGAGTCGAAGGATTTAAAAAATCAATCAATCGATCGATCAATAAATCAATCATTTATTAAGCTTCTTGTTCACATAAGATCAGATCAGCGTGAGCCCTGAAAATAAAAAATGTAATAAAATAAAAATCGAAAATCATTTCCAAATCAAAATTACTTGAACCAATTTTGTTTTTAATTTAATTTAAATTATTATAAATATTTAAAAAAAAATGGAAAAAAAATCTCCGAAAATCCAACAGAAAAATATTAATATTTTAATTTAATTAATTTCAAACTTAGATTAGTTTAAAAGAATTAGATTAAATTAAATTAGATTAGTTTAAAAGAATTAATTTAAAATTTAAAATCACGACGAGAAGGATGTGTTTACAAGTTTGGCCACCTTCGCGACGAAATGCCGTCCGGTGCGGCGTCGCGACGCTCGGAAATCCGATCTTGCGGTGGTCCGGGAACGGGACGCTCGAAAGCTTTAGTGGTGGGTCAGCTGTTCGTTATGTGTGTTGAGGTGTTCTCTTGGTGAAGTGACACACCGGACGCCTTCGCCATGGCAAGAAAAAGGCTTTATAAAGAGCAAGACGTCTAAAGTACGTACCCCTTCTTGCAAAACACAAGAGAAACGCGTCCGCCCTGATCCGGCGGCGCACTATCGGCCGGCGGCCTTTGTTTTGTTTTGCAATTGTTTATTACGAAAATCAATAATTTTTTTCTTTTGCATATACATACATACATTCCACTGCAACGGTTTTCAACAAATAAATTACATTTTTGTATTTTATTTATATCATTGATATAGTTTTTTGAGATTTCTGATCGAAGAAGCAATTTATGCTCTACTTGAAACCATATAACATAATCTTTCTTGATCGCACGGTATTATAGTTTAGTTCTTCTTAACACAGTCGTTTCATTAAATAAAATACGTTTCCCCCCTTTCTTCGTGGGGTTTTGATCGGTGTACATTTGTCCTGTTTTCTTAAGGAAAACCCAGTGAAGTTTATTAAAAAAAAAACTATTTTGGGGTTTGGCTCTATAAATTAATACAAAAGCATTAGTTATTTGTTGAAAAATAATTTGTTCATGTAATAAAATTTACTGAAAGGAACTACGAATTAAGAACTAGGGACTAAAGAAACTAAGAATTAAGAACTAAGAACCGAGAACTAAGAATTCATTTAAAGAAGCTCCATCTCTTGACGAATGTAGAAGATATTTATTAACTGCTAATAATATTCATTTGTAAGATAAACAAATTCTATCTAACAACCAATTCATTGGTTTCCCTAATCGACCTGCAGGTGGGGGGAAACTAAGAATTCATTTCAAGAAGCTCCAACTCTTGACGAATGCAGAAAATATTTATTAACTGCTAAAAATCTTCATATGTAAGATAAACAAATTCTATCTAACAACCAATCGACCTGCAGGTGGGGGGGGGGGGAACCGTGACTAATTTATTGTACCTTGTTCCATGGATTTCAAAAAAAAAAAAACAAGAGGAACAGAACGAGACTGTTTCAAAAAATGCTCATTTTGTTAAAAAAGGGCGAATATTTGCGTAAAAATAATTTGTATTTGGCGGGACAGATATAAGGACGCCATCTATGGATCAGTAAAGAAAGCTTCTCTTTATTTGCGGGGCTATGATTTCTACATAATCACTTCCGCAATGACAATTGCTAAAATATTTACGTAAAGTACCTAATTTGTTGGGGTCGACATGAGGCGCCATCTATTGATCAGAAAAGAAAGTTTCTTAAGGGATTGTTATAAAATTATTTCCACAATGACAATTGCGCGAATATTTAAGAGTAAAATATGATTTGTACTTTCGAGAAGGGACGGAAGGAGGGATGAGAAACGTGTCGCCATCTGTTGATCAGTATAGGCAGCTCCTTTATTTACGGATTTACGATTTCTATGCAATGCTAGTTCCCCGAACATTTCCGTGTAAAGTAAGATGTTTTAAACAAACCGCCAAAAATTGTTTGGCAACGAATTTCAGTCACAAGTTTATGTTGGCAACACTGAGAAGTGAGCTGGGCAGTTAGTACAGCGAGCTGCCACGTCGTTTCATGTATATCATTGAAGGTCAGCTAAAATAGAGACTTTATTTACAAAATATCGGCATCAATAATTTATATTCGTGAGGCACCATCTGTTGATAAATAAAGAAAGCTTCTGCGCTTGCGAGGATATAATTTCTACAAAATCGCTACCACGATGATATTTGCGAGAATATTTCTACAAAATTATTTCCACAGTGACAGTAACACGAATATTTAGGTAAAAATAATTTATATTTTGGGGGGAGAAGGGGACGTGAGAAGCCATCTGTTGATCGGTAAAAAAAGTTTCTTTATTTCCGGATTAATGATTTCTTTCATTTCTCCAATGACAATCACGAGAATGTTTACGTAAAATAATTAATTATTAGCGAGAATATTTCTCTAAAAATATTTTGTATTTGGCGGGTATGCTGTGAAGCGCCATCTCTTGGTCAATAAAGAAAGCTTCTTTGTTTTCCGGCTTATGTTTTCTGCAAAAATGTTTTCCACAATGTTTTCTAACTACGCGAACGACGTGAGGCGCCATCTGTTGATCAACAAAGAAAGTTTCTTTGATTGCGGCCCTATGATATTTACAAAATCATTTCCACAATAACAATTGCCAGAACATTTGCGTAAAATAATTTATATTTTGTCGTAAATATTTTGTATTTGGCGGATACGCTGTGAAGCGCCATCTCGTAGTCAGTAATTAAAGCTTCTTCTTTGGACTTATGGTATTTACAAAATCACTTCCACAATAACAATTGCCAGAATAATTATGTAAAATAATTTACATAATTTTTCAAAAATATTTTATACTTGTCGGGTACGCTGTGAAGCGCCATCTCTTAGTCAGTAACGAAAGCTTCTTATTCGTGGACTTATGATTTTTGTAAAAATTATTTCCACAATGACTGTTGCAAGAAATTTCTATAAAATGATTTATATCTGCGGCAACCATATGAGGCGCCATCTGTTGATCAATAAAGAAAGTTCCTTTATTTGCGGACTTATGATATTTACAAAATCACTTCCACGATAACAATTGCCATAATATTTATGTAAAATAATTTACATTTGGCGCATTATTCTAAGAAAATATTCTATATTTGGCGGATACTCTATGAAGCGCCATCTCTTAGTCAGTAACTAAAGCTTCTTATTTGTGGCCTTATGATTTCTGAACTATTGTCCAATAAAGAACGTTTCTTTATTTACAGACTTATAATTTCTAGAAAATCACTTCCACAATGCCATTTGACAAAATATTTACTAAAGTAATTAATATTTGGGGGAATTTTCCTGAAAAGTAATTTATATTTGGCGGAAACGTCGTGAGGTGCCATCTATTCATCAACAAAGAAAGCTCTTTTTTAATTTTGTTTTACATGTTCTTTTGTTTAAGTTTCTTTTATCACTACAGCTTGTTTAAAAAAAAAGGAACACAACATTGACATTTAAAGTGACAGTTATGCCTGTTACGAATTGCAGCAACGCGTGCCATCTTTTGACCGAAAATGGAAATTCCATTTTAAAACCACGGTTTTTCTTGAATTTAATTCAATTTCATCATTAATATTGTTCATTCTTCTTTAGTTTTCATTTGTTTTTGTATTTGATTATAAGTAATATATAATTTGCTAACCTATACGCTATTTTCTATTTTGCGATCGATTGTCTTGTTTTTTTCTCTCATTCGCATTTCTCATTTGTTTTTTTTTTTTTTTACAATTTACTTTCCTTTTTTGTTTTGCAATCGATCCCCTACTGTTTTCTTTTTTCAATGCCGACTGTCTTTTGTTTTTATATTTGGTTGGATGTGATACGTAATCTGAAATCTTTTGTGAAAAGTGTTGCCTCTATATTTTTCTTCGCTGTTTATAATTTTTTTGTCTTGCAATCGATTGTCTTATCATTTGTTTTTTTGTATTTGACCATAAGACACAATCAACAATATTATCTAAAAATCTTCGTTATTTATTATTTTTTGCCTTGCGATCGATTTCCTTTTGTTTTTTTTTTTATTCGCGATTGTCATTTGTTTCTTTTCTGGGGTCTTAAATCGCATTCTACTGTTCTTCTTAAGGTAGCCGATAAGATAGGGAATCCTAGAATTTTTTTTTTATTTATGTTATTTATTTAATTTTATTCGAGTTTATTTGTTGCTTTTTTGTTTCGTAATTGATTTGTTTCTTGTTTTTCTTTGTTTTTGCATTTGATTAAAATACAACTGCCTTGTGTTTTTTTTTTATTCACGACTGTCATTTGTTTTTTTTTTCTGGTCCTTAATCGCATTCTACTATTTCTGTGGTAGCCGACAATTTTTTTTTTCTATTTTATGTTATTTATTTTCATTCCTTCGCGCGTTTATCTATTTTTTGTTTTTGTTTTGTTCTTCATCGTCTTCTGTTTTTCTTTGTTGACGAACGTCATTTGTTTTTCTTTGTTGGCGATCGTTTCTTGTTTTTCTTTTTTGACGATCGTCATTTGTTTTCGTACTTGATAATAAACGATTGCCTTGTTCGTTTTTTTATTTGCGATTATCATTTGTTTTCTTTTTCTCTGGTCTTAAATCGCGTTCCGCTGTTTTTAAGGTAGCCATTTTATGATATTTATTTTCCTTTTCTACGCGTGTTCATTTGTTTTTCTTTTGTTTTGTAATTTCATCGTCTTTTGTTTTACTTTGTTGACGATCGTCATTTGTTTTTCTTTGTTGACAATCGTCATTTGTTTTTCTTTGTTGACGATCGTCATTTGTTTTTCTATTTTTAAGGCAGCTATTTTATGTTATTTTTTATTTTCTACGATTGTTCATTTGTTTCTGTTTTGTTTTGTACTTCATCGCTTTTTGTTCTTTTTTTTTGTTGACGATCGTCATTAGTTTTTGTACTTGATCATAAAACGACTGCCTTGTTTTTTTTTTTTTCGCGATTGACATTAGCTTTCTTTTTTGGTCCTAAATCGCGTTCTGCTGTTCTTAAGGTAGCGATATTTTTTTTTATTTCGTGTCATTTCATTTCGTGTTCTTCGCGTCTTTATTTGTTTTTTGTTTTTGTTTTGCACTTCATCGTGTTTTGTTTTTCTTTGTTTACGATCGTCATTTGTTTTCGATCATAATACTACTAAAGGGTTTTCCAATTAGTGCGTCAGAACTTTGAAATGAGACACAATAATAACTACAAATGATAATCCTTTAATCTTTATTTTATTTTGAAGAACAATCGATGTCATTATGTTTTAAAAATAATATCGTTTAAATGTTCTCCTCGAATTCGTCTAACTGAATGCATTCTGGAGGCCCAATTTGCGACTACTCTTTCACACATATCGCGTGGTATGTTTATAATAATGCGTTGAATGTTCTTTTTAAGGTCGGGCATTGTTTGTGGTTTATTTTTGTAAACCAGAGATTTCACATTACCCCATAGAAAAAAATCCAAGGGCGTAAGATCGCATGATTTTGGTGGCCAGTTAACATTAGCATTTTTCGAAATAACGCGTCCAGGAAATTGTTGTTGCAATAAAACAATTGTCTGACGAGATGTGTGACACGTCGCTCCGTCTTGTTGAAAAAAAAATTGTTTATGTCGACATTTCTCAGTTCAGGCCAAAAATATTCAGTTAATATATTCCTGTACAGTTCACCATTAACAGTGACACGATTTTCATCACCGTCTTCAAAGAAATAAGATCCCATCACGCCGTGAGCCCAATCGAATCGTTAATCTGTCCACATTAATTTGACACAATGTTTTGAACTCATTTGTTATCAAGATTTGCCATTTACATTCCAAAGCAATCTTATTTTTGGCATTAAAGTTCTGACGCACTAATTCGAAAACCCTTTACTTTAAATCGCGTTCTGCTATTTTTAAGGCAGCCGACATTTTTTTTTATTTTGTGTTATTTATTTGTTTTTTCTCTGGTCTTAAAACGAGTTCTTCTGTTTTTAAGGTAGCAGACAATTTTTTTTCTATTTTGTGTTACTTACTTTCATTTTCATCGCGCATTTATTTGTTTTTCTTTTGTTTCGTCCTTCAACGTCTTTTATTTTTCTTTATTGATGAACGTCATTTGTTTTTGTATTCCATCATAATACGACCGACTTTTTTTTTTATTCGCGATTGTCATTTGTTTCTTTTTTTTCTATTTTTTGGTCGTAAATCGCGTGCTGCTGTTTACAAGGTTACCGACAATTTTTTTTCTATTTTACGTCATTTATTTTCACCTTCATCACTCGTTTGTTTGTTTTTCTTTTGTTTTATATTTAACAGTCTTTCGTTTCTCTTTGGTGACGATCGTCATTTGTTTTTCTGATCTTAAATCGTGTTCTACTGTTTTTAAGGTAACCGACATTTTTTTTCTTCTATTTTGTGTTATTTATTTTCATTTTCATTACGCGTTTATTTGTTTTTTTTTTGTTTTTTTCTAGTACTGCATCGCCTTTTGTTTCTTTTTTTATTGACGGTCGTCAATTGTTTTTATATTTGAATATAATACGACTGCCTTGTGTTTCTTATTCATTCGCGATTGTCATTTTTTCCTTTTTGGTCTGTTCTGCTGTTTCTCTCTATTTTGTGTATTTTATTTTCATTTTTTTCGCGCGTTCATTTCTTTTTCTTTTGTTTTGTGCCTTCATCGTCTTTTATTTTTCTTTATTGACGATCGTCATTTGTATTTGTTTTTGATCATAATACTACTGCCTGTTTTTTTTTTTTTATTTGCGATTGTCATTTGTTTTTTTTTTCTGGTCCTAAATCGCGAGTTCTGCTGTTTTTAAGGTAGCCGACATTTTTTTTTCTATTTTGTGTTATTTACTTGCATTTTCATCCCGCATTTATTTGTTTTTCTTTTGTTTCGTCCTTCAACGTCTTTTGTTTTTGTTTATTGATGAACGTCATTTGTTTTTGTATTCCATCATAATACGACTGCCTTGTTTTTTTTATTTGCGATTGTCTTTTGTTTTTTTTTCTATTTTTTGGTCGTAGATCGCGTGCTGCTGTTTACAAGGTTACCGACGATTTTTTTTTTTCTATTTTACATCATTTATTTTCACCTTCATCGCTCGTTTGTTTGTTTTTCTTTTGTTTTACATTTAATTGTCTTTCGTTTCTCTTTGTTGACGATCGTCATTTGCTTTTCTGATCTTAAATCGTGTTCTACTGTTTTTAAGGTAACCGACATTTTTTTTTTTCTATTTTGTGTTATTTATTTTCATTTTCATTGCGCGTTTATTTGTTTTTTTCTTGTACTGCATCGTCTTTTGTTTTTTTTTTTGACGTTCGTCAATTGTTTTTATATTTGATTATAATACGACTGCCTAGTGTTTCTTATTCATTCGCGATTGTCATTTGTTTCCTTTTAGCTCTTAAATCACATTCTGCTGTTTCTTTCTACGACTGCGACGGTCATTTGTTTTTTTTTTCTGGTCCTTAATCGCATTCCGCTATTTCTGTGGTAGCCGACAATTTTTTTTTATTACATGTTTATTTTCATATTCTTCGCGCGTTCGTTTGTTTTTTTTTTTGTTTTGTCCATCATCTTTCAATTTTCTTTATTAATGACGATCGTCATTTGTATTTGTTTTTGATCATAATACTACTGCCTGTCTTTTTTTTTTCATTCGCGATTGTCATTTGTTTTTTTTTTTTTGTTTTTAGTCCTAAATCGCGAGTTCTGCTGTCTTTAAAGTAGCCAAAATTTCTTTCTTCATTTCATGTTATTTCATTTCGTTTTCTTCGCGTTTTTATTTGTTTTTTGTTTTTTTCTTGTGCTGCATCGACTTTTGTTTCTTTTTTTTGTTGACGATCGTCAATTGTTTTTATTTTGATTATAATAGGACTGCCTTGTGTGCCTTATTCATTCGCGATTGTCATTTGTTTCTTTTTTAGTCCTAAAATTCCGTTCTGCCGTTTCTTTCTGTATTTTGTGCTATTTATTTTCATTTTCTTCGCGCGTTTGTTTGTTTTTCTTTTGTTTTGTCCCTTCATCGTCTTTTGTTTTTCTTTGTTGACGATCGCCATTTGTTTTTGTATTTCGTCATAATACGACCGGCTTGTTTTTTTTTTCATTCGCGATTGTCATTTGTTTTTTTTTTGGTCCTAAATCGCGAGTTCTGCTGGTTTTAAGGTAGCCGACATTTTTTTTTCTTCTATTTCTTCTATCCTTTTCTTCGCGTGTTCATTTGTTTTACTTTCGTATTGTCCCTGTTTTACTTTCGTATTGTCCCTTCATCGTCTTTTGTCTTTTTTTTTTGTTGACGATCGTCATTTGTTTTCGCATTTGATTTTGGTACGACTGCCTTGTGTTTCTTTTCATACGCGATTGTTATTTGCTTTTTTTTCTGTTTTCCACTGTTTTTAGACTAGTCAATATAAAAATGACGTTTTACATTTTTTTTTATTGTTTCGTGTTGTGTATTTCCTTTTAATTTCCTTCGCTTTTGTTTGTCGTTTTATTTATTTAGCTTTAGAGTTGGCGCGTACTGTACCGACGTCATCAGAATGCAGGGCTACCAGGTGTGATGATATCCCGCCAAGACTGGTGATTTGTTTTTTTTTTTTTTGATTTGGTGACGTGACCATTTTTTTTTAAAAAGCTAAACTGGTGACAAAAATGACAGGAAACGAAAATTGACAAATATACTATTTTGTTTGTTTTGCAAATATACTGTTTTGTTTGTCAAAACCAACCAGTGCCATTGTGTTACTGGGTTGGCAGAATTTGACAGTTTTACATTCCGCAAAGGCAATTGACGTATCGTATGTCAATTCTTTTTCGATTAGAAAGTAACTATCTTTTGTTTTGTTCAATTATTTACTTGTTGAAGCGTTTGTTCTCTTCTGTAATTACAGAGTTTTCAACAATACTTAAGTGACACGCGATCACTCAAATTAGGCAACCAAACTTACACTCGTGGTAATACCAACTTCAAATTAAATAGAGTAATAACTATTACAAACATAATTCGTCATTATTACAAAGTGATCTATGTTCACTTTAGTTGTGATAAGAAAATATTTTAGTGTGGCTAACCTGCACGAAACAAACTTTTCAATGAAAGCTCCCAAATCCCCTCTTTCCCCCTCAAAAAAGAATATCAAGGATATGAATAAAAACAAACACGACTCAATCAAACATAATTCTTTCAAGAGTCGTGACATGAAAGAAATATTTCAGAATCGCGCGCGCATAAATCCTCAAACGGTTTTTCCCCGACTCCGCTAAAACAACACGTCAGTGAAAACTCAAGCCTCCTCACATCAACCGATAAATTATTCCCTATATCCGGCTGAGCCGAACGAGAGCCGGGCTAAGTAAAAAGGTCTGGAGCAGCGTGATTTATCGCCCCCGGGCAAAAAATTATTCCGTTTTATTTATTTATTCCTTTTTTTTGCGGCGGGCCGAGGACTTCACGTGCGTCAGCTGATAAACGGATTCCCTTTATCCTACGCGGGACCTTTGTTGTTTTAAAGCTCGTTCGTATTCATTACGATTGCCTTTGTGTTTCGTTTCGAGTTAATGAACCGCGGCATTCCGTTTTCAACGCGACCGTAAAGCCCTAAATGCAGAACGCGATCTTTACTCGTAATCATAAACTCATAAAAAAATGTAATTATAATACCATACGATCGAAAAAATGTAGTAGTAGTAGTAGTGTATATCATACCATGCGATCAAATAAAATTTACGTACGGTCACAAAGTTGGCAACACTTATCATTATTTCGATAAATTAAAAAGAAACCGCTTTTATTTTTCGTTTTGGCTAAATTATCTGTCATTATCAAGCGAGTACATCGTAATCAACGTTGCCAACCCTACCTATAAAATTTAACACGTCGATTTTGAACGAAAAACGAATTTTGAGGTTAACGTTTTTTATTTACTTTTTACATAAAAAGAAAGTTACCAAATTGTCTCTATCTTGACAATTTACTAAATATAATAAATAAATAAATTCTATAAAAAACAAAACTGTCAAATGTCAAAGAACGGTGTCAACATCAACGCACTTCTAATTGCCAACAGGCCAAAAACTAAAAGTCACTAGATTTTTAAGAAAACACACTGAAAGTAATTGATGACATACTTGAAGTGCCCGCGAACGTATCAACTTTGGCAACACTGATCTTGACGCATTTAGGTTTCGTTCCGTCACGAGTGACGTTCTGACAGAGCTACCAAAGCAAGAAATAAAGTCACCCGAACTGTCATAAAAGTCACCAAGATTTAATTTCATTTTAAAAGTCACCGGAGAGAAATGAGCATGTTCACATCTTACTCCTTCATCTTCCTTCCTTATGGTTTACAAGCTCCCTTTTCGATATTTTCTTTTCCTTTTGTTCCCTTCTCTTTTTTTGTTTGCCTTACTATTTTTTTTTTCATCAAAATTGTGTTTTACTTATACCGCAATCAGTTACTTCTTCCTCTCTTAAATAGTTCTTCTTCTTCTTGTTTATTCTTCGTTGTTCGATGTTGTATAGGGTTTTTAATTTTGTTTGAAGTTCGATCGTCTTTTGTTTTCATTGTAATTTGATCGCCTTTTGTTTTTCTAATTCGACGAAAAAGAAAAAAAAATCGAAATTCGATCGTCTTTTGTTTTGCTGTTTTATTCATTTATTACTTTTTGTTTGTTTTTTTTTTTTTTTTTTAATGTGGAAAAAACATTGAAATTCGATATTCAGTTTTTCTTTTGCATTCGCAAAAAGAATGAACACCGTTTTTTTTTTAATACATAAATTGTTGATCGTCTTTTGTTTTTCCGTCGTTTCATTTCGATGAAGAAAAAAAGGTCACCATTCGTTGTTCTTCTTCTTCTTCTCGTTCTAATTTTGACGGAGTGAAATTATTGATTGATTGTCTTCTGTTTTTTTTTTTTTATTTGGTTGTCTTTTGTTTTTGTTCTTCGATAAAAAACAAATCGAAATTCGTTGTTCGTTTTTAGTTTTGCAGTTGATGAAGGAATGAGCACTGTTTTGCTTTTCAATATAAATTATCGATCGTCTTTTGTTTTTTGTTTTAATTTTTAATTGCCTTTTGTTTTTCTTCTTTGATGAAACAAAAAAAAATATCGCAATTCGATCGCTTGTTTTTCTGTTTTATTTCGATTTGTTATATTTCATTATAAATTATTGATCGTCTTTTGTTTTTGTTTTAATTTAATTGCCTTTTGTTTTTCTCTTTCAATGAAAGAGAAAAAAAATCGAAATTCGATCGCCTTTTGTTTTTCTGTTTTTTTTTTTAAATTTCGATTACTTTTTGTTTTTGTTTTCCTTTAATGTAGAAAAAACATCGAAATTCGTTGCTCAGTTTTTGTTTTGCGTTCGCAAAAATAATGAAAATTGTTTTTTTTTTTTTTTATAAATAAATTGTTGATCATCTTTTGTTTTTCTGTCGTTTTAATTCGATGAAGAAGAGAAGGGCACAATTCGTTGCTGTTCTTCTCGTTCTAATTTTGACGAAGGTGTGAAATTATTGATCGTCTTTTGTTTTTTGTTTTAATTTAATTGCCCTTTGTTTTTCTCCTGTGATGAAAGAGAAAAAAATCGAAGTTCGATCGTCTTTTTTGTTTTTCTGTGTTTTTTTTCCGATTACTTTTTGTTTTTGTTTCCTTTCATGTAGAAAACATCGAAATTCGTTGCTCAGTTTTTGTTTCGCGTTCGCAAAAAGAATGAACATCATTTTTTTTTAAATATATAAATTGTTGATCATCTTTTGTTTTTCTGTCGTTTTAATTCGATGAAGAAAAAGAGGTCACGATTCGTTGCTCTTCTTTTGTTCTAATTTTGACGAAATTATTGATTGTCTTTTGTTTACCCTTTGTTTTTCTCCTTCGATGAAAAAGAAAAAATCGCAATTCGATCGTCTTTTGTTTTTCTGTTTTATTTCGCTCCCGAAAAGGGAAAACAAACACAAGACGATCGATTTCGTCACTGCGCAAATGAAGAAAACAATCTAAATAATTATCAGGCTTTTTTTTTAATACAATTGTCAATTTTTTTTAAATTTTATTTTGCATTTTTTCAAATTTCACTTGTTTTTTTTTTTTATTTGCATCATTTATTTTCACCAATCGTCGATGTTCTCTTGTTTTCTGTTTATTTAATTTCGCATTTGTTTCACTTCTCTTTTGTTTGTTTTTATAAAATTTATCACATTGATGGCGTCTTATAGGCATTTGTTTCACTTCTCTTTTGTTTCTCCTTATGAAATTAATTACATTGTTTGTGTCTCATAGTTTTCTTTTGTTTTTGCTATTGTTAGACCTTTGACTTTCAAATTATACGACGCCGCAGTATTAGCAGGCTAGAATATGCTTCGCAAGTATGGTCACCCCTGTATATTTGCTACCATTTAGATAGAAAGCGTACAACGTAGTTCCTGAAGTTCCTTACTTTTAAAATCAGTAGGCATCCTCCTAGAGGCATTGATTACTACTTAGGCACAATTTCAATCTCTCAGTCAACGTCGCGACATCCATGGAGCCAGATTTATCTGGAAGGTTCTTCACAACCAAGTTGATTGTGCAGAAATCCAGGGATTTGTGAATCTTCTAGTGCCACGTTTCAACTCTAGATGGACCACAACATTTCACCTACCAACTGCTAGCACCAATATTCGTTTAAAATCTCTGCTTTATATGTCATTTGCCACGTTCCAGTTTTTTCGAATTGCATTTCGTATTTCGTATTTCGTATTCTTTATTTGTACATCGGCAGTTACAGCATCGTACACGTCAAAAAAAAAATACTAACATAAATGTAAAAAACACATACAATATATCATGATATCACAGTATAAAAAAGTATCACAAGTTTGCTAAGCCAAGGAGATATCAATCACAATTTATTATAGTCCACAGGTTACCCCAGTCAAGAGATTCTATAAATATAGCTTATATATGTCTCAATACGAGAATTTAAAAGAAAATATTACCATATGATATCAGCAAAGTTTGTGTTTTCGAAATCCGTTATATTGTAAAAAGCTTTTTGTATTAGAAACGATTTGACGACACGTCTAAAGTTCTCCTCCTGGAGCCCTTTTATTTCAACAGGTAAAAGATTATAAAATTTTGGCCCGTAATAATTGACAGAATTCCTGCTACTTTGTAATCTATTGAATTTTAATCTAATATCTGAAGTGTATCTCGTATCAAAACCGTGGATATCGCTTTGTACCGTATATGAGTACTTGTTCGAATGGATGTAAGTTAAGCAGAGGTAGATATACATGGCAGGAAGAGTTAAAATTTGTAATTCAATAAATTTATTTTTGACGTCGTCACTATATCCTAAATCTGTGATGATACGAACAGCTTTTCTCTGTAGACCGAATATACGAGATGAACCGGAAGCATGGCCCCAGATAAGGAGACAATAAGACATATATGATGAAACTAAAGAGTGATATGCAACCATCAAAACCTTCCTATCAACTAATCTCTTTAAAGTTCTTAAAACAAATATATTTTTGGACATATTGTTAGCTACGTGTTCAACGTGATAAATAGGACCCAAAATTGAGCCTTGTGGAACCCCGTGCTTTTATTCGGTCATCGAGGATGCCTGACTATCGTAACGAGTATATTGTTTCCTGTTTTCAAAATATGATCTGATTAACTGGCAGCTAAGGTCGCTGAAATTTAAAGCTTTCAATTTATTTAATAACAAGATACGATTCATACAGTCAAAGGCTTTTTGTAAATCGCAGAAAGCCACACCGACACATCGTTTTTTTTCTTGACCTTCTACAATTTTCCCAATTAGATTTAAAGCAGCGTCCCTAGTAGATTTGTTGCTTTGGAAACCATACTGATGTTCAAATAAGATACTGTTGGTTTCTAGGTGAAATAAGATTTGATTTTTCATAATAGATTCAAAAATTTTGGATATAGCTGGGAGTAGCGATATGGGTCTGTAATTATTTAAATCGTTAGGTGAACCACCTTTATGAATCGGTATAATTTTGGCAATTTTTAGGACATCCGGGAAAATTCCTGCAGTAATACTCTGGTTTATTAATTTTGTAAGTGGAATTAAAATTGCATTCTTTAAATGTTTTAATAAATTAACAGAAATATCCAAATAATCAGTGCTAGTTTTATTTTTTAGTTTATTTATTACGTCTCTAACATAATTGAAACTAACTAATTGAATTACGCCTTGAACACGTGTTAGAATTTTATTAAAAAATATATTCTGTATTCTTTTACTAGAAGAAAAAGCACGTAATAACGCAACGTTTGAAGTACAACATACATACAAGTGTTGAGCAAACTATTAAATAATGATAACATGCGTTCGCGCTTGAGATTTTAGGTAAGCATATGAAGTGATTTTCCTTCGATAAAATATTTTAATTAATCCTTTATTTACGAACGCATTTTTTTATGGTTGATTAATTTTAAGTACACGCTGTATTATCAGCCGATAAACAAAACAACAATGTATGTACACAACAAGATATCAAGGATTATTTATTATTTTGTACAGAAAAATAAACAGAAAACAAGAGAACATCGACGATTGGTGAAAATAAATGATGCAAATAAAAAAAAAAACAAGTGAAATTTGAAAAAATGCAGAATAAAATTTAAAAAAAATTGACAATTGTATTAAAAAAAAGCCTGATAATAATTTAGATTGTTTTCTTTATTTGCGTTAGTGACGAAATCGATCGTCTTGTGTTTGTTTTCCCTTTTCGGGAGCGAAATAAAACAGAAAAACAAAAGACGATCGAATTGCGATTTTTTCTTTTTCATCGAAGGAGAAAAACAAAAGGTAAACAAAATACGATCAATAATTTCGTCAAGCGATCGAATTACGATATTTTTTTTTGTTTCATCAAAGAAGAAAAACATAAGGCAATTAAATTAAAACAAAAAACAAAAGGCGATCGATAATTTATATTGAAAAGCAAAACAATGCTCATTCCTTCATCAACTGCAAAACTAAAAACGAACAACGAATTTCGATTTGTTTTTCATCGAAGAATAAAAGCAAAAGACAACCAGATTAAAAAAAAAAAACAAAAGACGATCGATCAATAATTTCACTCCGTCAAAAATTCCTAATTTTCGATTGTTAAACGCATTTCACAATCGACAAACAAAAAAAATCGAATACGTAGTACGGTCAAAAAGTAACGGAGTTGCTCGCTGTAAATAACGCATGATTCAATAAATTTCAGGTCCCAGGAAAACATATTTTAATGCATTAAAAGCACTTTCGATTTTTCCTAGCTCACTCCTTACCTTATCTCTCGCTTTATTAAAAAAAAAAGTACAAATTTGGATAAAATTATGAGGCAACCCACTTGGCCTTATCAGTCCTCGAGTCACCGTAGGCTTATAAAGTTGTATACAGTTGTAATTAAGTGTTGTAACCATGGATGGTACAGTGCGGTGGTTGAAGGAGGTAAGAATGAGCGACGAAACGAAAGAAAAAATTCCGTGTCTCTTCAGTATTCCAAAAGCGTTCGCAGAAGTAAACTTCCGAAATAATAACGACTGGAAGTTTTCGACCCTCCCCCCCTCTGAAATAAGGGCCCGAACACACACTCAGCAGTTGTTGCGGACGGCCACCCTTAACTTAATAACCGCCGCCGGCCCTCCTCGGCGGCGGTCAACCCTCACGTATCCGCAGTTATCTTCTTGTCACGTCGAAATTATTGAATTATTACAAACGATGTGGCGTGCCTTGTTTTTCGCAGGGAGGAAGAGGAGGGGGGGGAGGTCCGAGGAGGGTTAATCCCGTTGGGAAATTCACTTCCCTTATCGAGAGAATGCCACTGATATTAAATCGTAATTGGTAATTGGCTTCGCGAATCAAAAAAAAAACAAATTTTCTTGGAAATGTCCTTGATATTAAGACGTTATTTAATATGGGGAGGTTCAAATGTAAATCGTTATTGTCGTACCAACCCCCCCACGCAAACTCATATGTTCCTGTCATGAATTTCCTTCCCTCGAAGTGCCCACGTCCAAAGGAGAGAGAGACGGTTCCATAATCTGCATAGTCACCACTTTAGTAAGCAACCCTTTCATTGTTGGAGGTAGTAACGAGGTCGAGGGGTTAAACCCCCCCCTTTCCTCGTTGCAGCACGACCCGGCCGACCGTCCGGCCGTCAGCGATAAATCAAAATTCTTGCTTTTGTTTTGACACGCGTGTGTACATATTGCATTTTTCTGAACGAACGTGTTGCGTGCAAAACACGAACGGAACATAACGGAACGAGTTCCGTCCGCGAACGCTTTCTCGTAGGGCCAGAAATATTAAATTAAATTAGGCGAGGAGGGAAGGGACGGGGACGAGGAAATCCGACGTCCTGCGACTGACAAATTATGTGGCTTAGGGGGGTTGATGCACGTGTCCCCCGGCGGGGTTTAGTTTCCGCCCCGGGTGGATCTCATTTCGCCGATTCGAAACTTACTTTTATCGGCGGTTATTAAATTCTGAAAATCCTCCTCCTGAAAGAACCGATAGGAAATGATTAAATACTGAATTTCAGGGAAATTATTCGGCGAGATAAGTTTTCACGGGAAAAATCGAAGAACAGGGAAGATGATTTAAGTTTGCTAGGAAAACTTAGACTGCAGGTAAAAATTGTTATTACGAGGGTGAATCGAAAAGTTTCCAGAATGACAATGAAAATAAAACTGAGTGTAGTTAAGTTTCTTAGAAAAAAAAATATTTATCGACCCCCATTATGTATGCTATGGGTGTTCTGGCATTCTGGTGAAAGTATGGTTCCATCTGCTGGGCACCTCTGTTATTAAAAAGCTGCTACATGGTCTTTAGAACCTACTACCTGTTTTTCGAAAGTCCTTTTCACACCCTCGGAGCACGCTCCCTGCTAGATCAGGACTAGGATGGCAATAAATAGTCGAAAATGCATCATCGAACAAAAAAAAAACGATCGAAATTATGACAACATTCCGTCGATAAAATTAATGGAAGATTTTTTTTTCTGCTCCGAAAGCAATAGTATAAGAAATGAAAAAAAAATGCCAATTTCGTGGAAAAAGAAACAAACGGAAAACAAACGTAATTGTTTATCGATTAAAAAAAAAAATTAAGATTGTTGTTTTTTGTTTGAAGGAACGACAAAAATAAAACAAAAGAAAACTGTAAACACAAAAGAAAACAATAACCTCTTCAAAAAGAATCTGGCGTCGAATATAAAACAAAAGAAGATCGACGATTCTCCTCTAGTGGAAATTACTTGAAAATCTAAGATACAAAAGAAAACTGTAAATAAAAAATAAATAAGTAAATAAATCGACAAAGAAGAATTGAAATTTCGTTTTAAAATATTGACAATGTTAAAAACAAAAGAAGATCAACTATTCTCCACTGGTGGAAAACACTTGAAAATCCAAGGAACGACAAAAATAAAACAAAAGAAAACCGTAAACACAAAAGAAAACAATAACCTCTTCAAAAAGAATCTGGCGTCGAATGTAAAACAAAAGAAGATCGACGATTCTCCTCCAGTGGAAATTACTTGAAAATCTAAGATACAAAAGAAAACTGTAAATAAAAAATAAATAACTAAATAATAAATAAATAAATCGACGAAGAAGAATTGAAATTTCGTTTTAAAACATTGACAATGTTAAAAACAAAAGAAGATCAACGATTCTCCACTGGTGGAAAACACTTGAAAATCCAAGAAATGACAAAATAAAACAAAAGAAAACTGTAAACGCACAAAAAAAAAACAATAACCTCTTCAAAACGAATTTAAATTTTCTTTTTGGAATTTTGAAATATCGCCAACATTTAAAAAATAAACGAAACGAAAGAAGATCGATGTTCCGTTCGCCTCTGGCAGAAAGTATTTGAAAACCTAAGTGACAATAGAAAATATAAGAAAACAGTAAATACAAAAAAAAAAAGAATAATTCGACGAAAGAGAAAGAAAATTTGAAGCATTGACAATATTTGGAAAATAAAATGAATGAAAAACAAAAGAAGATCGACGATTTCCCTATGAAGGAAAATATTTAAAAATGTAAGAGACAATAGAAAATTAAAGAAAATTATAAACACCAAAAAATGAGTAAAAGTGGACACCTGAAATTTCTTTTCACAATTATGAAGTATTGAGAATACTTAAAAAATGAAATAAATTAAAAACAAAAGAAAATGGACAAGTCTCCTCTGACAGAGAATATTTGAAAGTCTAAGGAACAATAGAAAATGAAAAAAATAACTATGAAAATAAAAAAGTAACGAATAATTCGTCGAAAGAGAATTGAAATTTTCTTCTTGAAATTTTAAAATATTGAAAAATGGATGAAAACAAAAGAAGATAAGCGATTTTCCTTCGACGGAAAATGTAGAAAAAAAAAGAAGACAAAATAGAAAAAAATAGTCGAAGGAGAATTAGAATTTTGAAACATTCACGATATTTAAAAAATATGTAAAATAAATGAAAAAGAAGATGAACTATTTTCCTTTGACGGAAAGTACTTGAAAATCTGAGCAACAATAGAAAAGAAAACTGCAAATACAAGAAAAATTAATAAATTATTCATAGAAAGAGATTTTTTTCAGAATTTAAAAACGTTGATATTTTAAAAAAATCACGGGTCGACTTGGGTTGGCTCCGCCTCCGCCGGCTTTCAACTTGTTGGCGTGGCCTATTTAAGCTCCTCTCACTATGGGGGCGTGGCCTATTTAAGCTCCTCTTACTATGGGGGCGTGGTCTAATTAAGTTCTTCCCACCTGGGGACGTGACATAATTAAGCCACTCCCTTTACGGACGTGTACATAGCTAGCGACCACCTACTGCGGGATTGGTTACGGGCCCGGCGACTTGCCGAGTTCGGTTGAGCCCCCTCCCCCCGCCGACTTGGGTTAACTCCGCCCTGCTGACTTGGGTTGAATCTACCCCCAGCCTTGAAAAGTTTGAATTGAATACTGCCACTCAACTCCAATGACCGTCATGGAAACTAGTACTCCATCATGAAAAGTTCTCTTCTTGAGAGAAAACGATTTTATTAAAAAAAAAACTATTTTAGTTTTAAAACTCACAGCCAAATTAAAAAAAAAAACATGTATATAAAATCGAGATGTAAGAAGCGCCATCTCTTAACTAATAGTGAAAGGGAGCGTCCAAAAAACGAACAAAAGACGATCGATTTTACAAAGAGTCTCGATATTAAACAAAAAAAAAAAAAGGCAATTGAAATTGTGACAGTTTTCAGTCGATAAAATTAACCAAAGATTTTTTGATATTTTTTGAATTTTTTCTCCTATAAAGGCAACAGTGTAACAAATTTTTTTCCCACAAATTCCCCCAGCTTAGGGTTGGGGGCGGGGAATTGGCGGCTGCGACCGACCTGATGTTATAATTTCTCCTTTGGCATTCGTCTTACAAACTGGGGAAAACGCAGAAAGCCCACAGTTCGAAGGATTTTGTCGATTTCGTGAAAAAAATTAACAAACGGAAACCGGGGCATTTTCTTTGCAATTGTTTTTCGAGTTCCAGCTCGGAAAATGCGAGAAAATAACTTCTTTCGGGGGGGTTTATGCATGTACTCTTCAATATTGTTCTTAAAAAAAAAAGAAAAAAGACATTCGATATTCGTAATTGTTTCTAGATTCTTTTAAAAAATATATACATGTTCATATATAATATCGAGATGTAAAAAGCGCCATCTTTTGACTGACAGTGAAATTAATGTGATAACAAATATCGTAATAATGACGAAACACTTGACTGACGGTTACTGTTAATAAAAAAATAAATGACAATCGATTTTTTGATTATACAGCATTTCGTTGTTGAGAAAAAAAAAAGACGACCAAAAACAATTGACGTAATAATGATGTAATACTTGACTGACAGTTAATGTTAATAAAAAAAAAATAAATGACAATCTATTTTTTGATTGTAAAGCATTTTGTTGTTGAGAAAAAAAAGACGACCAAAAACAATTGACTTAATAACGATGAAACACTTGACGGGCAGTTAATGTTAACAAGAAAATAAATTACGATCGATTTTTGACTATCCATGAATTTTGATGTTGAAAATAAAAAAAAATGACCAAAGACAATTAACATAATTATGATCAGGCACTTGACTGTCAATGTTAATAAAAAAAAAATGACAATCTATTTTTTGATTATACAGGATTTCGTTGTTGAGAAAAAAAAGGCGACCAAAAACAATTGACATAATAAAAATAAAACACTTGATTGACGGTTAATAAAGAAATAATTGAGAATCGATTTTTTGATTGTCCATGAATTTCGTTGTTGAGAATAAAAAAAGACGTTCAAGACGTTCAAAAACAATTGACATAATAATGATAAAACACTTGACTGACAGTTAACGATAATAAAAAAATAAATGACAATCGATTTTTTGATGTTGAGAATAAAAACAAACGACCAAAAACAATTGACATAATAATAATAAAACAGTTGGCCTGACAGTTTTATTTGTGAACTGTTTGTCATTTTCGTTGCAAAAGATGGCAGTCCATTGTTTTTCTTTCTGTGAATTACAAGCAGCAATTTTATATAAAATGGAAAAAAATTGACAATCGACTTTTTTTTGTCGATGGCATTTCTTTTGTTGACGTTTCAAAATTCGCCAATAATAAAAGAAACAATTGACGATCGATCATTTCTTTCTTCTGTCAGTTGCATTCTCTTGAATGTCTTTTCATTTCGGCAAAAAGAAATCAATTACCGCAGTCGACTATTTTATCTAATTCTGTGCAATCATTTTATTAAAATTGAAAAAAAAATTACAATCGATTTTTCCGTTGATGGCATTTTTTGCCGTGAATAAAAGAAAAAATTGACGATCGATTTTTTTCTTCTATCAATTACATTCTTTTGAATATTTTTTCATCTCGGTAAAAAATAAATAATAATTGATCGTCAGTTTTTTTTTTCTGTTGATTATATATTTGTTAAAATCGAGAAAAAAATTGACAATCGATTTCTCCGTTGATGACATTTCTTTTGTTGACGGTTAATGATAAAAGAAACAATTGACAATTGATTTTTTTTTTCTGTGGAGACTGGGCATTTTCAAGTATGTTTCCGAAGACTGTGCACCTTCTGAAATATTTTTTTAGGAATGACGAGGATTTTCAGGAAACTTTGGAAAGTAATTGCATTCTCTTAAATGTCTTTTCACTTCGGCAAAAAAAATTAAATTACCGTAGTTGACTGTTTTGTTTCATTCACAACAATCATTTTATTAAAGTCGAAAAAAATCACAATCGATTTTTCTGTTGATGACGTAAATAAAACAAACAATTAACGATCGACTTTTTTTCTTCTGTCAATTTCACTCTTTTGATTGTCACTCTCTTCATTTCGGTAAAAAAAAATAATTTACCGCAATACGGTAATATTCAAATAATTGATCGTCAAAATCTAATGTCGTTAATCAAGCAATTTAGTTAATTAAAAAAAAATGAAATCACTACAAAAAAAAAGAAGCTAAAAGTAGATTCCAAAAAAAAAAAAAAACGACACGAACAAAAGACATGAACATTTTTTTAATATATTTTTTTGTTTCTACTCAACAATACCTATACCTAACAAATGAAAGCGGTTTTGTCGATTTCGTGGCGACCAGACAAATGGAGGACAAGGAATTTTCTTTGCAACTGTTTTTCGATTAACACAAACAAAAGACGTCGATTGTAGTCGATTAAACTAACCAAAGATGATCATTCTTTCATATTTTTTTATATTTCTACTAAGCAAGCAGCAATTTTAAATAAAATGGAAGAAAAATAGATAATCGATTTTTTTTTGTCGATGGCATTTCTTTTGTTGACGTGAGTCATTTCGTTTCAAAATTCGCCAATAATAAAAGAAACAATTGACGATCGATTATTTCTTTCTTCTGTCGGTTGCATTCTCTTGAATGTCTTTTCATTTCGGCAAAAAGAAATCAATTACCGTAGTCGACTGTTTCTCGATTAACACAAACAAAAGGCGATCGATTTTAGTCGATAAAACTAACCAAAGATATGACCGTTATTTTATATTTTTTTATTTCTACTCAGAAAGCAACAGTATACTTAACAAATGAAAACGATTTTGTCGATTTCGTGGCGACCAAACAGACGGAGAACAAGGAATTTTCTTTGCAACTGTTTTTCGATTAACACAAACAAAAGGCGGTCGATTGAAGTCGATTAAACTAACCAAAGATGACCATTTTTTATATTTTTTTATTTCCATTCAGAAGGCAACAGTATACTAAACAAATGAAAACGATTTTATCGATTTCGTGGCGACCAGACACACAGAGGACAGAGAACAAGGAATTTTCTTTACAACTGTTTTTCGATTAACACAAACAAAAGACGATCGATTTTAGTCGATAAAACTAACCAAAGAAGACCATTTTTTAATCATTTTTTTATTTCTACTCAGAAGGCAACAGTATACTTAACAAATGAAAACGATTTTGTCGATTTCGTGGCGACCAGACAAACGGAGGACAAGGAATTTTCTTTGCAACTGTTTTTCGATTTAAAAATTTGTATGTATACGTGTAAATAAAATCAAAGTACAGGAAGCGCCATCTTTTGACAGGACAGTGAAACAAACGTGACGAGAAATCTCCAAATAAAGTATCTATGTTTCTCTCGACTTGATCTTCTTTCGTTTTTCGTTTCTTTTAATGGAAATGTTTTTCCGATTTCTATACTTTCTTGTTTCTGTCGATCTTTTGGTTTCAAACAAACATTCTACCAGAGAGAGTCGTCTTTTGTTTTTTGTTTTCCTCTTTGTTGATTTCTCGAAGAAGCAGTTACAATGGTATTTCTTTTATATTGTATAATTCACGTAGGGCTTTACGAAATATTTTAAGATACGTAATAAAATACGGTATTTTATAATAAAATACGGTATCTTATGATAAAATACAGTATTTTCCGATAAAATACGGTATTTTCCGATAAAATACGGTATTTTCCGATAAAATACGGTATTTTTCGATAAAATACGGTATTTTAAGATAAAAGACGGATTGATATGGTATAATACACATAGGGCTGTACGAAATATTTGAAAATGCGGAATTTTTACAACGATAGATATAGCTGACTAAAAAAAAATATAAAAAAATCATCATTTTCAATCAGATTTGTGAAAACAAAGACGTGCTTGATCGCTTAAGAACTCCTTGCTGACAAGCTGTCGAACAATCATGTTTGATGGTGTCTGAGCTGCCAGTCAAACGTCTTCAAACATTTAAACAATCATGTATGACCCTCGATGAACCCCCTTTTGAGAAGCATTCAAACGTTTGTATTTATTTTTTAATCGATTTAAATTTGACAATTCAAAAACATTGTCGGACTTGTACATAGATGGCGCCACCGTTTCTTGATTTATATTATAAAGACTCAAATTGGTTACCTCTGACATTTACAGGGTGACTTTGAGTTAACCAAACCACCAATTTATTGGATTCCTTTTTTATTTATAGCAAGTGTTTCATAATCATCATTTTTAAAGAAATTTGTATAAACAACCCTCCAAAGGAACTCCTTTCTGACGAGCATTCGAACAATCATGTTTGACCATCTGTGAGTTCATCAACGAGCATTCGAACAATCTTGTTTGACTGTCTGCGGAGCTCCTACCTGACAAACATCTAATAAACTTATGGCCAGTCGCACCAAACTCTTAAGCTCTGCTTAACTTTATAGATATTGGTCTTCTTGCAGACCAATTGAACATGGAATACCTCAAGGATCAGTGTTGGGGCCTATTCTCTTTATTATATATATATATATAAATGATTTATGTCATTACATGCAAGTGCACTCTGTTTGCAGTTGGCACCACTTTTCTTCGAAACTTGCTGGTTTAAGGCAAACCATAAGGAAATACAGAATTACGTGAGCAGAGAAAAAAGGACGTCGATTTATTTCACCGGGTAGAGAATGAATTAAAATAAAAACAAACTATCAGAGAGAATAATTCAACAGAAAAAAAAACGAAAGAAAATTGAAACAAACGACATTGAATTTTATTTTCGTGTACTTCCAAAATTTGGTTGGCATTTATAAAGCCCACTTGAATCGCAGCAGGTTTTAAAATTTTCAAATAAATTCCAGCGGCCGTAAATCCAAGACATAAAGGCCGCCGTCATCCGCGCATTATGCTTCATAAACTAATGACTTTTTAAGCCTCGTCGCGTGTTTTATCTTCGGCTTTGCTTTCCGCTCGACGCTTTTTCCGCCCTCGCCAAATTAAGAAATAACGCTTTTTTTCTCTTCTCCGCCTTACTTTCCTAACAATCGCAAACAACAAAAGTTTCGAGCCGCTCCGTCCATTCTTCGCTTAACGAGAAATGATTTTGATCGAGTGGTTAACACAGTCAGAATCAAAATTAGTGTCCCTTTCCCCTTCTGATCACCATGACAAGCAAGCGGCCAAGTAACTTTTTTGGACATGTTTTCATGTCGAAAAGAAATTCGAATTTGGAAGATGAGGAGTGCAACTAATTCTCAAAGACGCGAACGCTTTGCTAATTCGAGCTTGAAAATAAATAATTTTGCTCTGCCCACGGTGGCGAAACGCCCCGAGGGGGACGTGGGGGGGTGGATAACTCCTTTGTTCGCGAAACAGCCCCCACGAAAACAAATTCCAACTTGAGTGCGACCCTTAACCGAGCCGTTTTAAACTTTGCCGAGCAGAAACTATTTAAAAATTAATAGCGGCCCGCCGAGGGCCACTTGAACGCCGACTCCCGAAGGTTATTTATAGTTGGGGTTGGAGGGCGAATCCGAAGAGGATGCCCCCGAATTATTTAATATCGAAAAAGGAATTTTCGTTTGCCTATTTATATTGTTTCGCGAGCGCAATTTTTTTCCCCCCAAACGGTAAAGATCCAATTGGTTTTACGACCCTGACTTACACGTGGAATTCGCGTGTTTCAAATTGTGATCATACGGCTTTGGATTTCGGGGAATAATTGATTGCCTTGCGTGATGAAATCAAGTAACGTGGAATTTATTCGAATTGCACTTGGGTTACGGTGTGTAATCTAAAAATCAATTTCCGGAAAAATACACGATGATGAGGACGTGTACAAATTGCTTATTACTTGGACAAACATGGTCGTAAAAAGCATACCCGTGTGTTTGCTTGCTTGTCCTTTTCCACGTTTCGTTTATGGATTCGGAAAACCGTCTTTAATTTCTGTTCGTTTATTTTGTTTTTTTTCTTTTGAGTCGCCGGGTTTGTTTAAATTCCTCTTGTTCCACAGGTGAGGTGAGGTGTTCTATTGAAAAGCAATTTCCTTGAACGACAAAAAATCCAATTAGTCCCTCGACATACTTCGACGGGGGCTTTGCTTTGAACACGAAGAATGAAACACGTGACCCACTGACTGGGCGCTCGTTCGAAATGGACCAAATTAATTACTGAATTGTATGCGATGGCCAATTCTTTTAACTGCGCCGCCATTTGATCAAATTATATCATGAATTTATCATAAATTAAAAATTTTAAATAAATTATTCCTTTATCATTTTAATACAGCTTACATACAGGGTGACTGATAAACAAAAAAAAAGCGCACAACAGAATGAATGCCACAGATTACGGGAAAAATTTAATAATTTATAATTAATTAAAAATTTACCCGAAAAGTATGTTACGCCAGTACGCATGGGTGGAGTATTTTGCAATACAATTAAAACTAAAGAAAAATACTAGGAATTTTTAACACGGAAAATTGAATTGTTTTCGTGTTGTAGTGATTTATTTGTTTAGTTGTCAAAGCAGGTATTCAAAATGGATCCGTCATTATCCTTATTTTAAACAATTTATTTATGAACTCACCGAACTGTGCTGTAAAATCGACTGTCTTTTGTTTTTGTTTTTTTAATTTTGTTCATTTTTTCGTCACCTTTCCTCCCAGAGGTGTTTTTTAAAATTTATTAACCTACCGAATCGTATTGTAAAATCGATTGTCTTTTGTTTTTATTATTATTTAAATTTTATTATTTCGAATTTCTTGAAAATCCTACAGTTTCTTTTGTCTTTATTTTTTTTTTGTTTGCTTTGATTACTATGTTGTAAAATAAGTTGTCTTTTATTTTCTTTCTTTTTTTCTGTTGGTTTTTTGTAATTATGTATTTTCATTTATTCTCCGTCGAATGAAATTGTCGATCTTTTGTTTTCTATTCACGTGACTCTGGAAAATAGCCGACATTCATTTGTTTTCATTCATTCTATTATTCGCATTTCGCCTGCAGTTGTTTCAATTTTCTTTTGTTTTTTTGTAACGAATTATTCTTTCTGACAAGTTTTTTTTATTTATTATCTGCCAGATAAAATTGTCGATCTTTTGTTTCTATTCTATTGGAGAATAAAAGTCGACGTTCATTTGTTTTTTACTTCATTATATTGTTTCGGCGGTGGTCTTTAATTTTTTTTTTTATTTCGATGTATTTTATTTTCTATTCATATGATTCTGGAGAATAACAGTCGACGTTCATTTGTTTTTCATTGTTTCTATTTGTGTTTCGGCGGTGCTTGTTTCAGGTTTCTTTTGTTTTCTTTTCTTTGTATTGAGTTGTACTTTCTGATGTGTTTTTTCGATTAATTTTGTTCATACCTCGACGAATGAAATTTAATCTTTTAATTTCTATTTATATGATTCTACAGATTCTACAGAACAGTCGACATTCATTTGTTTTTCGTTCAATTCTATTACTGGTATTTCGGCGGTAGTTGTTTCAATTTTCTTTTGTTTTGTATCGAGTTGTCGATATTCATTTGTTTTTCATTCATTTTATTACTAGTATTTCGGCAGCGATTGTTTCAATTGTTTTTTTTTTTGTATGGAATCAGTCTTTTTGACAGTTTATTTTTAATTCATTTTGTTTTTTTTTATATCCAATCATTCTTTCTGACAGTTTGGAAATTGCCGACCTTTTAATTTCTACCCATATGGATTCTACAGAACAGTCAACATTCATTTGTTTTTCATTCATTGTATTGATATTTCACCGGTAGGTGTTTCATTCAACTTTCTTTTATTTTGTTTTTTTTTGTACCGAATGAAATTGTCGATTTTTTATTTTCTACTCACATGAATCTAGAGAAGAGTCGGCATTCATTTGTTTTTCGTTACTTTATTATTTGAATTTCGGCGGTGGTTGTTTCGATTTGTTTTTGATTTGTATCGAGTTTTATTTCGTATTCGCATGATTCTGGAGAATAACATTCATTTGTTTTTCATTCATTCTATTATTGGCATTTCGCCTGTAGTTGTTTCCATTTTCTTTTGTTTTATTCATTATCTGCCGTCGGATGAAATTGTCGATCTTTTGTTTTCTATTTTATTGGAGAATCAAAGTCGACATTCATTTGTTTTTTTTCCATTCTCTTATTGATATTTCGGCGGTAGTTGTTTCAATTTTCTTTTGTTTCGTTTTTTTTTTTCGTATAGAATGAAATTGTCGATCTTTTATTTTCTGTTCATATAATTCGGAATGACAGTCGATATTCATTTGTTTTTCGTTTATTGATTCATTTGTTTTTTATTGATTCTGTTGGTATTTCTGCGTTAGTTATTTCAATTTTTTTTTGTTTTGTTTTTTTTTTTGTATCGAATGAAATTGTCTATTCAATCCTATTTAAATAATTCGGAATAACAGTCGATATTCATTTGTCTTTCGTTCATTCTATTACTGGTATTTCGGCAGTGGTTGTTTTATTTTTTAATTCATTTTGTTTTAATTTGCTTTTGTTTTTTTTTTATCGAATCATTCTTTCTGACAGTTTGGAAATTGCCGATCTTTTAATTTCTATCCTTATGGATTCTGCAGAACAGTCGACATTCATTTGTTTTTCATTCATTCTATTGATATTTCGACGGTAGGTGTTTCATTCAACTTTCTTTTGTTTTTTTTTTGTATCGAAGGAAATTGTCGATTTTTTATTTTCTACTCTATTCTAGAGATGAGTCGACATTCATTTGTTTTTCGTTAATTTTATTATTTGAATTTCGGCGGTAGTTGTATCAATTTGTTTTTGTTTTGTTTTTCATTGATTCTATTGGCATTTCGGTGGTAGGTGTTTCAATTTGTTTTTGTTTTTTTTTTGTATTGAATGAAATCGTCGATCTTTTAATTTCTATTCAAATAATTCGGAATAACAGTCGATATTCATTTGTTTTTCGTTCATTTCTATTATCGGTATTTCGGCGGTAGTTGTTTCAATTTTCTTTTGTTTTGTTTTTTTTTTGTATCGCTTTTCAATTGTTAATTTTTAATGAACCGACGATCATTGATTGTCTATTGTTATTTTCATAATCAAATAAAAATTGATTTTCGTTTGATTCACTGACAATTGTTAATTTAACAGTTTATTATTATTATTATTATTTTTATTACTTATGTTATGTTATTTAAATGTTTAAAGTTAAAAAAAAAAAGTTATTCTCTCATCGACAAGCGATTGGCGGTTTGTAACATCGATTGTCATTTGTTAATTTTTAATTACTCGTTGACAGTTGATCGTAAGGAAAATCTCAGTTGTAGTTTTCACGGTTAATTAAATAAATTTAATAAAATGTTTTTATTATTTTAAAACATTTTTAGCATTAGTTAATTACAGACGATTATTAATTTAAATTTTTTAATTCGATCGTTTTTTGTTCTTACATTCAAATCGTCAATCATTTTTTTTTTGTATTTGTTTTGTCTTTCGTTTATGATTTCGATCGTCTTTTGTTATCGTTTTTCATTATTTTTAACGCAAAAGTGAAAACTAACTTTTATATTTAAATCGTCGAGCATTTTTGTTTGTTTCTTGCATTTGTTAAACAATCGTTCGTCTTTTGTTTATGTTTTCGAACGTCTTTTGCTATTTGTTTGTTATTTTAGTTTATTTTTAACGCAAAAGTGAAAACAAATGGTCCTCTTATATTCAAATTGTCGACCATTTTTTTTTTGTTTCTTGCATTTGTTAAACAATCGCTCGTTTTTTTGTTTACGTTTTTAATAAAAACCATCAACTTTAGTTTTCTTTTGTAATTTCGGCGGTAACACTGAAGCCAGTGTTGCCAAACCTAATAAGTAAAATATTGAAATACTTAAAGTATTCGACACAGTTTGATTTTTTAGTTTCTTTTTAGTGATATTTTTAGTGGAATTTATTTTTTCACGCAAGGAATCGTTTTTTTTTTGCTTGTTTGTTAAACAATCGATCGTCTTTTATTATTTTTTTATGAAGAATAAAGTCGAAATTCGAACTCTTTTGTTACCGCTTTTCATTTATTTCTTGACGTAAATCGTTGTTATTGTTTTTAATGTATCATTTGACGTAAATTGTCAAAGGTTTTTTTGTTCGTTTCTCTCTTAAATAATCAATCGTCTTTTGTTATTTTATACGAAGAATTAAGTCGAAATTCGAACATCTTTTGTTATCGCTTTTCATCTATTTTTTAACGTAAACCGATTTTCTTGCTTGAACCGCTTTTCTTGCTTGTTTCTTTGTTAAACAAACGATCGTCTTTTGTTATTTCTTTTATGAACAATAAATTCGAATTCGCTTTTAATTTATTTTTTTATGTAAATTGCAGATCGCTTCTTTCTTTGTTAAACAATCGATCGTCTTTTGTTATTTCTTTTTACGAAGAATTAAAAAAAAATTCGATTTAATTTCCCATAAATAAGCGATTGACGGTTCTTTCATAGATTGAAAGATTGTCAATTGTTAATTTTTTAATTAATCCACAGTTGTCAGAGTCAATTCCTTTTCAAATTTAGTCAGATGCTAGAAATCCCCTCAAAGAGGGATTAATCTTTCATGTCTATTTTCAATTAATTAAGTTAATTAATGCATTAATTACCCGCTTTTGTATTAAATTAAATTGTTTATGGAGGTATCCGTTTCATGTTTACATACAGGCCGAACCAATTTGAATTTGTTATTTCGCTCAACATCAACGAACGCCAAATTAACACCTAGGCCGGAAATTTAATAACGAGGCGAGCTCAACAAACCCAACGTTAACGCCGATGATGGAGATGATAATAATAAATAATTAGGGCGTTCGCACCGGTCCGTTCCGCTCGATCGCAAAATCGAAGCGGCATTTGTTCGCGCAAGCTGTAAATAAGCGTCGGGACGCCGGCGGTGCATGAAACACGGCCGATTGTATCCGCGCCAGCCTGTTCGAACGCGAAATTGCGGTCATATTTCAGGATTAAAAACGTATTACGCTGCAGCGCATGATGCATTGAGTGCTAAACCGATTATACCAGATGTTCGAATTTATTGGTTCTCATTTAAATCATGTATAGTATGTTTGCATTGTGAATAAAAAAACTAGAACAAAGGAGATATGCGATGATGATTTAAATATCCTGCCAAATTCTCGAATAATCGAAGTTTCTAGCAAACGTCTGGAACCATCTAGCGTTCGACTTGAAACTCATTGGAGTAATCGAGAAGGTAGATGGCTTGACCAGATTAAAATTGGCGGCTCGGTCGCAACATTATTATTATACCGAGTGGCACGTTACAAACTTTTATGAAAAATTGCATCATCAAACAATCCTCGAAGTGACTCATCAAGGAAGCCGGGCATTATGTAAGCATAAACAAACATGACTAAGACCGTTGTCCTTTCGTCCAACGGCGTAAGCTTTTATATCTCGTTCGGTTCTTCTGGAATGCATCTGGAAAGTCCCCGGGCGTTTTCGAAGATACCCATGACGTGAATTAGCGTTGTCTAGGCGATGACGTCACTTCACCTCGTTATTTCACTAACGTTTTTTAATTAAAGCATAAATTAAAAATAGTCTAAATTAAAAGAATATTTAACGACGGGTTAAGAACTGTAAGAAATCGTCATTTTGCAAATCATTAACAGCATCGCGTAAGTTAAACAAACATTCGTTACTAAAGGCTTTGCGACTTTGATAATGAATCTGCTTTGCTATAAAACTGCATTAAAAAAATACCGGAAAACACACCAGCTGTATATTGCGTCATCGAATAGTCCTCGAAGTGACTCATCAAGGAAGCCGGGCATTATGTAAGCGTAAACAAACATGACTAAGACCGTTGTCCTTTCATCCAACGGCGTAAGCTTTTATATCTCGTTCGATTCGAAGATACACGATTCATAGCTTTCTAGATTGAAAAATAAAAATCTTGTTCTTCGTTGTCATGGAAACCAAAGTTACTATATATTACATATTCGGACGCGTATTGATCTGCAGATTCCAAATATGTAAAAATATGTAGGGCATCCCGTTCAAAATAAGAAAGTTGACATCACTTCCGGTGAAACCGGAAGCCCCACCATGTTCTACAGCACGTCGAAAAAGTTATTCTTTTGTTTAATTTATTCTCTCCAAATTTCAAGTAAATCGATTAAAAACGATTCTCGAAAGGCGAACATTGGGCGAGGGACACCCGGTATAGTAGCATACATTGTCGTCGTATAAAAATTTGTTTCGCCCGGGGCGCCCGAAACCCTAGATCCAGCCCTGATAACATTCCATGTCACTCAGAATAAAACAAGTAGTGAGAAAGAGGGATTTCGCAAATGATCATTAAGTCAATCGCGTGGCATAGCCAATCGCAGGCGAGAATTTGAAACTGAATTCTTCTTCAAAAAAAAATCATTAGACAACGTAGTTCTCACGCATTATGAAACAATTCAAAAAAATTTTTTAACTACCATTTGATCGCCCTATTTATTGGATTTTTTCGGCCGATTGTCTATTGTTTTATTTCATAGTTAGTTCATTTCATCTTTTTTACTTTCGACATCGATTCTTTTTTACTACATTTCTCGAATAGGTAGTTTTCGTTAGGCTTTTGTTCTACTTCGTCAATTCATTTCGACTTCTTTTGTTTTTTTCTTTTTTTTTTCGTCTTGATTGATCTGATCGCCTTTACTTTCGTCTGTAGTTGTTTTTCATTGCCTGGCCCGCCTTTTCTGGATTTTTTCGTGGCTGCTTTTCACGGTCGATTGTATTTTGTTTTTTTTTCATAGTGAAACTATTTTGTCTTTTTTTTTTTAGATTTGTTTCATTGTTTTAAAGTTTCACGATTTTTTGGCGGAGAACTTTCGATAATCGAAGGTTAGTAAAAAAAATTAAAGAAAATTTTAAAAAATCATAGAAAACAAAAAAATTATTAAAAAGAGATTAAAACACAGAACAAAAGAATAAACTGCGCGAAGCGTCGATGTTTTACGAAGAATTAATCCGGCAGAAAAAACAAAAAAACAAAAGAAAACTCGAGCACAATGAGAAGTAAAATATAAAATGAACAGGAAAACTGAACTGAAAAATGAAAGTTGCGCGATTCTTTGGCGGAGAGCTTTCGATAATCAAGGATTAATAAAAAAAGAGAAAAATAAAAGAGAACTTAAGAAAAGCATAGAAAACAAAAAAATAATTAAGAAAATAATAAAAAGATCGACGCAGAACAAGAAAAACAAACTGTACGAAACGTTGATATTTGATGACGAAAAATTGATTCTGCAGAAAGAGACAAAAGAGAACTCAAGTAAAGTGCAATGAAATGTAAAAAACACTCCAGCTGTGTATTACATAATCGAACAGTGCTCGAAATGACTCATCAAGGAAGCCGACATTATGTAAACATAAACAAACATGACTAAAACCGGCGTCCTTCCGTCCAGCGGGGTGAACTTTTATATCTTGTTCGGTTCTTCTGGAACATAAGTTCCCGGATGTTTTCCAAGATACCTATGACGTGAACTAGCGTCATCTAGGCGGTGACGTCACTTCGCCTCGCTATTGCGTCACAGTACTAATAATTATTTCGCGAATGCATGAACTGATATCTTCTACGTTTTTCATACAATGTAGAAGTCACCGCTATTGTTTCGGCCGTTCAGAAATGATCTATTCGTCTATAAGAAGTACAAATAATAGAAATTGTAGCAACTGTCATAAAAAGTTACCAGAGTCATACTGGGTTTCACAAAAGTCAGTTAAACTTAATCATTGCTTAAGAATAATCATTCCTATACCTTCAGCACATGTAACCATAGCAACGTTTACTTTTAACCCATGATTAAATTTAAGTAACGTTTGTGAAATCCACCATCAACTTAACAAAACAAGCATAGAATCAAGAAAAACAGGAGCGTTCAACCGTAACCATAGACAAACAAAATGTAGATTAAAACTGAAACGTTACACAGATTAACATCTGCTTTGTTTGATGTGCAGAATGCTATTTCTTCTCTTTGTAAGGTATCGTTCTGAACTAATCTTCAATTACAAAAGTAAAGGATAACTCATTCCCTTTCTTTAGATCGTTTTAATCACCCGTCCGTCCCTCACAGAATTTTTAAGCAAACTAAACTCAACTAATTTATATTCTTATACAATTTATGTCGTACGCAATTTATTTCCACGACACACCGTTAGCATCGTCTGCGGTAATTCGCTTCGCGAGTGTTTTCGGAGATACCTTTGACGTGGACGAGCGTCGTCTAGGCTGTGACGTCACTTCACCTCACCTTATTTTTTTCTTGCTCGCTTGTCCTCCAAGAGATGTCGCTTGACTTGTCGCACTCTAATGAGTGTTGTGTCTTGCCTTGTCGTGCGACAGTCACTCGCTATTAGCATACTAGCACGGTAGTAGAGTTTTCAAAATTCGATGCGAATCAGAAGATGTGACGTTGCCTTATAATTACGTAGAACGAAAGCCACAATACTAATAATTATTTCTTGTATGCATAAAGTGATAACTTCTTGTTTCTTCATGTGATATGGAAGTCATCACTTTTGGTTCAGACGTTCAGAAATTATATATTCGTAAGAAATTGTCGTCCATAAAAAATATAAATAATAGAATCTGTGGCAGCGTTAGCAATTGTCATCAAAGTCAACTTAACAAAGTAAGCGGAGAGATTTATATCTCATTCGGTTCTTTTGGAATGCATCTGGAAAGTCCCCGGGGGTTTTCGAAGATACCCTTGACGTGGACTAGCGTTGTCTAGGCAGTGACGTCATTTCGTCTCGGTGTTTCGTCACAATTATTTCTTGAATGCATGAACTGATAACTTCTTCTTTTTTCATACAATATAGAAGTTATCGCTATTGGTTCAGCCTTTCAGAAATTATCTACTCGTAAGAAATTGTCGTCCATAAAAATACAAATAATAGAAATTGTTACAGCATTAGCAATTGTTATCAAAGTCAACTTAACAAAGCAAACGGAGAGATTTATAACTCGTTCGGTTCTTTTGGAATGCATCTGGAAAGTCCCCGGGTGTTTTCGAAGATACCTTTGACGTGGTCTAGCGTTGTCGAGGCAGAGACGTCATTTCGCCTCCATGTTTCGTCACAATTATTTCTTGAACTGATAACTTGTCTTTTTAATATAGAACTCATCGCTACTGGTTCAGACGTTCAGGAATCATCTACAACAAATACAAGCAATAGAAATTGCCTTCATACGTAAAGCTAAAGGAGACGTTGCCATTCTGTTGGCATTAAATGAAACTGTTTTAGATTTGGAAGAAATCATGAACAAATGAATTAAGTTAATTTCTAAAAATCTCATTTTAACTGAAATTAAAAATCCAACACAATACGTACCTGCGGTATATTTCAATTCTAATTATTAGCGGGACTGTATTAAAAAACTACCGTTCATCTTCGAGGCGCAGGCGCAGTATTATCGTTGACGTAGAATTTCGCGCAATTAGTACCTGTCTGACAGGTACTAATTGCATAACACCCTAATAAGTAAACAAAAAGTTAAAAAAAAATTGTAACAGAACCAAGCTTATTATTAATTAAAACCAGCTGAGTTTTCTTTACTTAGAGTCGATTTATAAACCAATGAATCATAGGAGCCTTATCAATTAAGAGCACGACCTCAGATTGCAAAAGTTTCTGATCACATCCGATCCAACAGGAACAACAACTTGAGCCAGGCTTATCTCGTACTTAACGAACTGACGTAAACAAGCTCATTTCAATAGGAAAAAAAGATTTTAATAATTAAACGCCGATTATCGTGGCTGTTCATCGAAAGTCGTAAACACAAAACATGTGGCCGTAATTCCGTTAGTACCACGCGCGCGGGATGTGTAGCAATTTGATAGATAATCTGAAGTGGTCAATTCGCTTGTGAAACGCTAATCTCTTGTCTGTTTTATTAAAATGCGTGCGGACTTATTTGTTGATTGATAAGGGTAACGGGGATCCGCATGGCTAATTAATTTGGTTAATCCGCCTTGTCAAAAGGGTGATCCGTGCGTGTGTGTGATTTTTTGTACGATCATAAGTTAGCACCGATGTTGTCCGAAGCAAACGTAAGTCCTTTGAAATCCTCTAGCTTTTACGCATCCAATTCGCTTTTCAATCATTTAGGTACTTTGAGGTGACTTTGCCTAGGGCGAGTAACTTGCTCGACGCTAGTTCCCACTTGACTTAAGAAAAAAAGAGTAAATTAGAAATGTTCGTTGAGAACAGCTTTGTTTAGGGCGAGACGTGGACCTTCATGTAGGGCCTTTACAAATTAAAATGAGTGATTAACTCCTTTTCGTTTTTTTTTGAAACAAGTTGATTCTTAAAGTTAAATCACCCTGTATAACTTATTTGATCAAAACGGAGTCACATACAGGGTGATTCTTAATCAGAGTTACATTGTATTAATAAATACATCGTGCGATCCAATAAAATCATGCTTTAGAATACGTTGCGGATACATCTTTTGAGTTGGCAAAGATCAGTGTTGTCTATAGAATTTTGCAAAAAAAAAGTCTGGACATTTGGCTTTAAATAATCACTAAAATATCACTGGAAGCAGGCAATGATTCACTAAAAACAAATGCCGAAAAATCAAACAATGTCGAATACATTAAATATTTCAATATAATACTTAAGCGTAGTAGGTTTGGCAACACTGATCTCAGTGTTACTTGTGCAAAACTACTAAAGAAAACCTAAGTTGATGGTTTTTGTCAAAAACTTTAACAAAAGACGATCGACTGTTTAACAAAGCAAGAAGTGAAAAAAAGAGGGTCGACAATTTACGTCGAAAAATTAATTACAAGCGATAACAAAAGACGTTCGAATTTCGGCTTTATTCTTTGTAAAAAAATAACAAAAGACGATCGATTATTTAACAAAGAATGAAAAAAAAAAAAAGACGGCCGATAATTTACGTAAAAAACAATAAATTTAAACGATAACGATAGACGTTCGAATTTCGACTTTGTTCTTCATAAAAAAGTAACAAAGGACGAAACGATGATCGACAATTTATGCCAAAAAATAAATGAAAAGGAAAAACAAAAGTCGTTTGCATTTCAACTTTATTCTTCATAAAAGAATAACAAAACACAATCGATTGTTTAACAAAGAAAGAAGCGAAATAGAACCGTCGATAATTTACGTCAAAAAATAAATGAAAAGCGATAACAAAAGAGTTTCGACTTAAATCTTCATAAAAAAATAACAAAAGACAATCGATTGTTTAACAAAGAAAGAAGCAAAATAGAACCGTCGATAATTTACGTCAAAAAATAAATGAAAAGCGATAATAAAAGACGTTCAAATTTCTACTAAATTCTTCGTAAAGAAAATAACAAAAGACGATCGATTGTTTAACAAAAAAAAAAGAAGCAAAGAAACCGTCACAAATAAATGAAAAGCGATAACAAAAGAGTTTCGACTTAAATCTTCATAAAAAAGTAACAAAAGACAATCGATTGTTTAACAAAGAACGAAACAAAAAAAAAACGTTCGACAATTTACGTCAAATGATACATTAAAAGCGATAACAAAAGGCGATCGATTGTTTAACAAAAAAAAAAGAAGCAAAAAAAACCGTCGACAATTTACGTCAAAAAATAAATTAAAAGTGCGACAAAAGACGTTCGAATTTCAACTTTATTCGTCATAAAAAAAATAACAAAAGACGATCGATTGTTTTACAAAGAAACAAACAAGAAAGAAACGATTTTATGCCAAAAAATAATGAAAAGCGATAACAAAAGAGGTTCGAATTTCGACTTTATTCTTCGTAAAAAAAAATAACAAAAGACGATCGATTCTTTAACAAAGCAAGAAGCAAAAAAAAACTCTCGACAATTTACGTCAAAGAAATTAATTAAAACGATAACAAAAGACGTTCGAATTTTGACTTTATTCTTCATGAAAGAAATAACAAAAGGCGAAACGATGATCGACAATTTATGCCAGAAAGTAAATGAAAAGCGAAAACAAAAGACGTTCGCATTTCGACTTTATTCTTCGTAAAAGATATAACAAAAGACGATCGATTGTTTAACAAAGAACCAAAAAAAAAAAAAGACGGCCAACAATTTAAACGGTAACAAAAGACCTTCGAATTTCTGCTTTGTTCTTCATAAAAAAGTAACAAAAGACGAAACAATGATCGACAATTTACACCAAAAAATAAATGAAAAGTGATAACTAAAGAGTTGGAATTTCGACTTAATTCTTCATAAAAAAAAAATAACAAAAGACGAACTAAACGATGACCGACAATTTATGCCAAAAAATAAATGAAAAGCGATAACGAAAGACGTACTCGCATTTCGACTTTATTCTTCATAAAAAAAAAATAACAAAAGACGATCGATTGTTTAACAAAGAAACAACCACAAAAAACGTTTGACAATTTACGTCAAATGATACATTAAAAGCGTTAACAAAAGACGATCGATTGTTTAACAAAGAAACAAGCACAAAAAATGTTTAACAATTTACCTCAAAAAATAAATGAAAAGCGATAACAAAAGACGTTCGAATTTCGACTTAATTCTTTGTAAAAAAAATAACAAAAGACGAAATAACAAAAGACGTTCGAATTTCGAGTCAATTCTTTGTAAAAAAAATAACAAAAGACGAAACGATGACCGACAGTTTATGCCAAAAAATAAATGAAAGGCGGTAACAAAAGACGTTCACAATTCGACTTTATTCTTCGTAAAAAAATAACAAAAGACGATCGATTGTTTAACAAAGAAACAAGCAAAAAAGAATCGATCAACAATTTACGTCAAAAAAATAAATGAAAAGCGTTGACAAAAGGCGTTCGAATTTAGATTTAATTCTTCGTAAAAAGAAATAACAAAAGACGATCGATTGTTTAACAAAGAAAGAAGCGATCGAGAATTTACATCAAAAAATAAATTAAAAGCGATGACAAAAGACGTTCGAATTCGAATTTATTGTTCATAAAAGAAATAACAAAAGACGATCGATTGTTTAAGAAAGAAACAAGCAAAACAAAACGAAAGAAACTCTAAAAAATCAAACTGTGTCGAATCCTTTAAGTATTTCAATATTTTACTTATTAGATTTGGCAACACTGCCTTCAGTGTTACCGCTGAAATTACAAAAGAAAACTAAAGTTGATAGTTTTTGTTAAAAACATAAACAAAGAAACGATCGATTGTTTAACAAATGCAAGAAACAAAAAAAAAATGGTCGACGATTTGCATATAAGAGGACCATTTGTTTTCGATATAAAAATAAATTAATTAAAAGCGATAACAAAAGACGTTCGAAAACATAAACAATAAACGATCAATTGTTTAACAAATGCAAGAAATAAAAAAAATGGTCGACAATTTGAATATAAGAGGATCACTTGTTTTCACTTTCGCGTTAAAAATAAACTAAAATCGATAACAAAAGACGTTCGAAAACATAAACAAAAGACGATCGATTGTTTAACAAATGCAAGAAACAAAAAAAATGATCGACGATTTAAATATAAAAGTTTGTTTTCACTTTTGCATTAAAAATAAATGAAAACCGATAACAAAAGACGATCGAAAACATAAACGAAAGACAATCGAAAACAAAAACAAAAACAAAAAAAAAGTGATTGACGATTTGAATATAAGAACAAAAGACGGTCGAATTCCAATCGAATTTCGATTTTTTTCTTCGTAAAAACAAAATGCAAAATACAGTTCGCAGTCCTGAAAAGAAACAAAAAATAAATAATTTAATAAATAAAAAATAAATAAAGAAAAAAATTTTAAAAAAATGAAGAAAGTAAGAAACAATCGATCGATGGTGGAAAGAAAAACTTTCGATTATTTTTTTTTCAAAAAACAAAAGGACAAGAATCTTCTTCATTTATTTATTTTTTTGCGTTTCTGTAAATTGTCAAAACGGCGCTTTTGCAAACAAAAGTGTAAAAGATTTCTTTGTTTCCACATATTGTTGATAAAGAAGACTGCGATTTTTATGTTTGGTGAACATGATTAATTATAAATTCGTTACTATTAAAAAAAGAAGTCACTAAATTTCAGACTTGTCTGAATTTCCTAAAGTTTATTCTAGGGATAAAATCACTAAATTGGCATTAGTGGGAACAGTGACAATGATTAGTGCGTCACTGTTAAATTGCGCTTTAACATAACCTACTTTTGACATTCAAGCATCAGTACTGCCAACACTTGTTAGCGCTCTTTTAACTTTTTATTTTGATTAATTGAATTTTGAAAAGAAATGCTCTTGTCTTGCAGAAACTGAAAAACATGGGGTCGTCAAGTGGTGGTAAGAGGAGATACAAAATAAAAAAAAAACTCAATTAAACGAAAAAATCACTAAACCGGTCAAATTTCAAACTAGTCTGAATTTAATAAAACTTCTCTGAAATTTCAATAGAAAGTCACTAAATTGGCAACAGTGGCAACAATGACACAGGGCCGTCGTTTGTCACAGAACAAAAACAAGTTAGACGCAGACGTTGACATTGTTGCATCCAAATTCCAAGATCACAATTAATTTTTTTTTAAACGCATTACATTTTGGTTTTAATTACTATTAAAATTAGTAGGTTTCAGGTTATATGCGTCACTGTCAAATTGCACTTTAACATAACCTACTTTTGATTTTGACATGCAAGTATCAGTGCTGCCAACTCCTTTTAGCGCTCGTTTATATTTTTATTTCGATTAATTGAATTTTGAGGAGGAATGGCCTTGCCTTGCAGAAACTGAAAAACATGGGGTCGTCCAGTGGTGGTAAGAGGAGGTACACGACGTTTCGGAACAAGCACAGGGCCAACATGAGCTTCTTCATCGTCATCATGTTCTTCGCCGTCTTCGGCATCATCGTTTTCACCGAGATCTTTCTCATCGACGAGAGGGGTCGAGGGGCCGGCGTTCTCGTCAGAGGTCACTCCAGCTTCTACCGCCCCAGGGACAGACCCGACTACGAAGACGCATTGCAGGTAGTTAGATTAATCATGAATCTCTTTTCATTTCGCTATTGTTTTTTTTTTTTTTTGGTTGGCATGGTGTCGTGACCTTTATTTTATTTATTTAATAGCTAGACCCTCCTGCTACTTTGGATCTAGGTTTACGAAGCAAATTCAAATGAGCGGTTAAAGCTTATTTATTATTGTATGGTTTTCGCCAAGTTGTAAAACGTAACTCCATTGAAAAAATGCAAATGCATATAAGTTGCCCAGTTAAATTGTGACGCCTAAAAAAATTGGAAGTAGGCAACCCATTCTACTTCCGTGCTTTTAATGCAATGTGAAAATACGACGTTATTTCTGATTTGATTGATGGGTTGCCTATTCTAAAATCTTCAAGGGGTCGCGATTTAAAATGGATATAACAAGTGAAGGTTTTAGAAGGTTCCTGACGCATTACCAATTTTTTTTTCTGCAACCACTCAATACTAGTATATCAATAATAACCTCCTCAAAGCGAATGCCAAGAAATTTACCTCGAGGTTTAGTGCGCCTTCTTCTTCTAGAAAACAAACAAAAATATACTCGATTTGTATTGAATACATTCAATTTGGAAACGGACCAATTAAATTTAATTAATTTCCACCACCCCCGCCCCCCCCTCCCCTTAACGAGCGCCGAAACGGTAAGCATTTCAGAATTAAATAAAATTAACGCACACTATACAAATACTCAACCACCCTCGTGGCAAGCGCGATGCGGTGAAATTATGGAAGTGTAAACATTTGCCGCCGTTACAGGCGGCGAGAGGGTGGACGTTATCCTGGGGTGTCGAGCACAGAAACGGGGGTTGAATGCAAACCCGTCCGGTTGATAAGATTTGCGCTTTGTCCGCGCTTTCTCGTTTAAATCGTGTGGCTTTAATAACATTCTGGAAAATATTTCTGTTACCTTAGTAATAAACGAGAGTGGCCATAAAGAACGAGAGAAATTAATTTGTCGTCGGCTAATAGGGGGCGCTCCTCATTGTCACATAAAACTTGAAAAAATATTTGACGTTCATCCTACGATATGTCACGGCGAATATAAAACGAAGCCTGCCCACGAGGTTTCGTATAAAAAGCGTCAAATTAATTCCGTCATTATCTAATAGAGGGTGCCGTTCATCATTGCATAAAATTTGAAAAAATATTTGACGTTCGTCCCACGACTTGATGTCAGAGCGAATATAAGGGCGAGCCGAATGAGAGGAAGGACCCTCCCGAAAAAGATGATAATTAAATTAATTCGTCGTTGGCCGAAAGAGGGCGCCTCCGCCTCTTGTTAGTTAAACCTGCCCACGAGGTATCGCATAAAATGCGAGGAGAAGATTAGGTTAGAAACAAGCGAAACCAGCGATAAAACGAATTAAATGAGGGAGTTGATAATTAAATCGATTCTGCGTTTATTCGCAAGAGGGCGCTTCTAATTGTCTCGGCGAATTCACCTATAATTTGTTGAAAAAATGCGTGGTTTCATTAACTTATTAGAAAAAGAAAAAAACTAAAGAATCGAATAAAAGGATGATAGAAAATAATTCATTAAATTTTTTCAACAAATTTATATACAGGATGACCATGCATACTTAGACAAATTTGGTATATTTTGTTTTTTTTTTACATATAGAAAAAAAAACTAAAGAATTGAATAAAAGGATGATAGAAAATAATTCATTAAATTTTGTCAATAAATTTATATACAGGGTGACCATGCATACTTAGACAAATTTGGTATATTTTGTTTTTTTTTCTACATATAATACCTGTCAAATTTTGGTACCTGTCTATTCCATATTTCCAACAGAAACCCTAAAATTTTGACAATGACAAAAAAAAAAGACAAATTATAAATCAGACTTTTATTGAGGTTATGATTCTGTCAAAGCGATCGCCTTTTCTTAAATCAAAACTTATCGAATTTCGCCCTTGTTCAGATTTTTTTGAATGCTTTTTGTACCTTTTCTTTTTTCATTTGTTGATCACCTTTTGTTTTCCACTGGTTCGTTTTCTTTGCAGTTCTCTTAAGTCGATCGTCTTTTGTTTTCCGTTCACTTGTTTTTTTTTTCCTCTCGCAGTCTCGCAAATTCTATTATTACCCACCTTTTGTTTTCCATTCATTTGTTTAGTTTTTAATTCCCTTAATTCGATCGTCTTTTGCTTCCTCTTCGTTTATTTTTTTTCGATTGTCCTTTTCCATTTATTTCTTATTTTTTTGCAATTCTTGTAAGTCGATCGTATTTTGTTTTCCATTCAGTTGTTTTTTTTTCTTGCGCAAGTCCTATTACAAAGAGTTGATCGTCCTTTGTTTTCCATTCGCATGTTAACTACTGTTATTTACCTCCACAAAATCGATCGTCTTTTGTTTTTCATTCGCTTGTTTTTCTTGCAGTTCTCTTAAGTCGATGGTCTTTTGCTTTTCCTTGTTCTTTTCTTTTGAAGGTTCTCTTATTACAAAGGGTTGGTCGTCTTTGTTTTCCTTTCGGTTGCTTTTTTTTTCGCAAGGTCTCCTATTACGAAGAGTTTATCGTCTTTTGTTTTCCATTCGCTTGTTTTCCCTTTCGAATATTCTACTATTACCTACAGAGCACTGATCGTCTTTTTCTCTGTTTTCACTTTTTTTCTTTTGATGGTTCTCTTATTACAAAGAGTTGATCGTCTTTTGTTTTCCATTTATTTGTTATTTTTTATTGCAGTTCTCCTAAGTCGATCGTCTTTTGTTTTCCATTCAGTTGTTTTTTCTTCTCTCTCAAGTTCACCTACCACAAAAAAATTGATCGTCTTTTGTTTTCCAGTTCTCTTTTTTTTTTCTTTTGGAGTCCTCTTAAGTCGATCGTCTTTTGTTTTCTGTTCGCTTGTTTTTTTTTCCCTTCACAAATTCCTTTATTGATCGTCTTTTGTTTTCCATTCCTTTATATTATTTTTTTTGCGTTATCTTAAATCGATCGCCTTTTGTTTGCCATTAGTTTGTCTTTTTTTTTCTTGTTCTCTTAAGTCTTTTGCTTCTCTTTTACTTGTTTCTTTTTTCAATGGTTCCCTTATTACAAAGAGTTGGTCGTGCTTTGTGTTCCGTTCATTTGTTTTTCTTTCAGTTCTCTTAAGTCGATTGTATTTTGTTTGTTCGCAGATTCCATTATTGATCGTCTTTTGTTATCCATTCGTTTGTTTTTTTTTGCAGTTATCTTAAATCGATCCTCTTTTGTTTTCTATTCGTTTGTTTTTTGTTTTCTTATTACAAAGAGTTGGCCGTCTTTTGTTTCCATTTATTTGTTAACTTTTATTGCAATTCTCTTAAGTCGATCGTATTTTGTTTTCCATTCTGTTATTTTTTTTTTCTTTCGCAAGTTCTGCCATTACAAATAGTCGATCGTCTTTTGTTTTCCTTTCCTTTCTTTTTAATATTTTCAAAATAGACACAAGCTCATCAACTAGTTTTTGAAAAGTGTCTGTTTTCCATTCGTTCGCTTGTTTTTCCTTTTGCAAATTCTATTATCACCCACAGAGAATCGATCGTCTTTTATTTTTCATTTGTTTGTGTTTTTTGCAGTTCTCTTAAATCGATCGTCTTCTTTCCTCTCGCTTGTTTTTTTTTCCTTTTGTATTTTGTTTTCCATTCAGTTGTATTTTTTTCCGCTAATTCTCCTATTGCAAGGAGTTGAGCGCCTTTTGTTTTCCATTACTTTGCTTTTTTCGCAGTCCTCGTAAATGGATCGTCTTTTGTTTTCCATTCGCTTATTTTTTTTCTCGCAAATTCTACCGAGTGATTTTTTAATTTTTTTATCAACTCTTGCCATGAAATCCCGCCGGCACGTATTTAGCTTAAGTGAAAAGTCATTGCGCGCCTTGATGCTATTCTACAGTAAAGCTAAAACATGCCGTCCAAAATTCCAAGGCAAGAGTTGATAAAAAATTTAAATTATCACCCGGTATTATTACCCACTGAGAATTGACCGCCTTTTGTTTTACATTCGTTTGTCTTGTCTTGCAGTTAGTTCTCTTAGCTCGATCGTCTTTTGCTTTCTTTTCTTTTGTTTTTTTTTTGTTTTCTTTTGATGGTTCTCTTATCATAAAGTGTTGGTCATCTTTCGTTTTCCATTTGTTTTCTTTTCACGGTTCGCTTTTGTTTTCCATTCGGTTGTTTTTTTTTTCGCAAAGATTTGATCGTCTTTTGTTTTTTCTTTTTCTGTTCTTCGATTTTCGGCGGAGCGAAAGCAATCGTGCCTCTAGTTTATTTTTGAAAAGATCTTCCTCGTGTTGTGACTTTCGCTTTTAAAATTGACATCTGTCAAAACTGTTGGACAAGTAAACGTCAGATCTTTTGCAAACTCGGTAGTTTACACAGTGTAAACTTGTCTTCCACAGTTGTATACAATAAAGAGCCGCTGAGGAACGAAAACAAAGACAAAAACCTTCAGTTATGTACAGTCGCGGGCAAAAAAATGGTTATCAATGTCATTCTTTGACACAATGACTAGTGTTCTACTGTCAAATGGAGTGTGATTTTCATAAGCTTTTTATAATGTATGTGTTCTTTTTGTCAAACCCGTCAAGAAGATATTATGTTATTAACGACCATTTCTTTTGCTCACGACTGTACTTCTCCAGTAAAAAACAAAAAATGAGTTAGTTATCCTTGAGCCAAAACAAAAAACGTACAAAATTTCAAGCTGTCAGAGTAACCTTCTGCGTCTGTCATTCGAAGCGGAAAAATGCCCCTAATGTCAAAAGAAGTCGCCGAACGTCTTTCGCTGGTCCTCAATTTCTTCAAGAAAACATTCCACGTGGGATTCATACCGCTCTTGTTATATTTGGGATGGAAACACGGACCTGAGAAAGGCGCCCAACCCTTCACCCTCACCAACTTCCTGTGGTACTACTAAATCAAAACCGCAACGCCTCTTGTTACTTACAAAATGAAGTGATGCCGAAATAAAATACTTTTTCCCTCGTCTTTGCTTCTTTTCTTTATCTTTTGGGAAGCGCACTTTTTCTTTTTCTCTTTAATTTGCTACTTACTTTACACTTAGCATTTGCCTGGAAACTTATTCGGTTGTGCGTCGTATACAGGGGTGTGTTTACCGATCTTTTGTAGAGTGACGATTACATATCAATTCACATGGGTGGGGGTGGTTCTTTGGACGACACCGTGGGCGCACTCCTCGTCGGTCGTCCTGCCATCCCCGTTCCCGTGTTTCAGGACACCAATCAGGATCAAGCTTTCAGCGAGTCGCAATTACCACCTTTCCCGGTTAACACTACGCCCTTGGATGGAAATTGGCAAACCGTCAATGGAACGAGGTAAGAAACACACGAATATATCTATTGAAGCCACCCTTCTCGATGATGACTTTATTTTTATTGTTCCTTTCCTCATGGCTTCCTTTTTCGTTTTGGATCGCCACGTCAAAATTTTCGATTAAATCTTTTGCCCTTTTCATACCATCAACTTCTGGTTCTTTCATCCCTCTTTCATTAAGCCCATCAATGGTCTTCTCTTTTCGTTGCAGAAGAATTATCCTTCCCCCCTACGATCACCTTTTGACCTCTTCATCACCTTTTTGTTAAATCTTTATCACTTCTCACTCTATCAAATCTTCTCTTTATATTTAAACTTTTGATCTTCTCGGCCTTTGCCCTTCCGATTCCATCAATAGCCTTCTCCTTTCGTCCTAGATGATTTTTTTTTCCTCTTTCCTTTTCTCTCTGTCCAAATCTTTGGTCTTCTCACCTCCTTTCATTAAGCCCTTCAATGGTCTTTCTTTTTTTTCGTTGTAGATCAATATTTTTTGGAAAATACTTCCTCTCTTTCCTTCCCCTTACGTCCCAACTTTCGGTCTTCTCATCCCCATTTCGTTAAAACTTCGGTCCTTCTAATTTCGTCAAGTCTTCTCCTTTCATCGCGGCTGATTTTTTTAAAGAAAATGTTTTCTCTCTTCCCTTCTCTTTATGTTTGACCTTTTGGCTTCTCGACCCTATTTTGTTAAAATCTTTACCCTTCTTATTCCATCAATAGTCTTCTCCTTTCGTTGTAGATGAACTCTTTTCTTCTTTCCTTTTCTCCACGTCCAAAAGTTTTGGTCTTCCCAACAACCTTTCGCTAAACTCCGTCCCTTTGCGTTGCAGAAGAATTTTTCTTTAAGATGTCTTCTCTCTTCTTCCTAATTTAAAACTTTTGGTCTTCGCATCGCCCTTTCATTTCATTTCATGGTCTCTTATTTTCGTTTTGGATTAGTGTTTTAAATGGACTTTTTCTCTTTCCTTTTCTCCACGTCCAAAAGTTTTGGTCTTGTCATCCCCCTTCCTTAAACCCCATCAATAGTCTTCTCTTTGCGTTGCAGAGGAAATTTTCTTGTCTTCTCTCTTTCCTTTTTCCCAAGTCCAAACTTTTCGTCTTCGCATCACCTTTTCATTAATCCCATCGATGGTATTTCTTTCGTTGTAGATTAATATTTCCTGGAAGATGTTTTCTCTCTTTCCTTCCCCTTACGTTCAAGCTTTTGGTCTTCTAACCCCCATTTTGTTAAAACTTCGGCCCTTCTCATTTCATCAGGTCTTCTCCTTGCATCGTACACGAATTTCTTTGAAAAAAAATGCGTTTCTCTTACCTTTTCTTTATGTTTGAACTTTTGGTTTCCTCAACCCCATTTTGTTGAAACGTTCGCCATTCTTATTCCATCAATAGTCTTCTCCTTTTGATGCAGATGATTTTTTCCGCTTTCTTTTCCCCAACCCTTTTCATTAAGCCCATCAATGATCTTTTCTTTTCGCTGCAGATTAATATTTTTTCGAGGATGTTTTCTCTTTTTCCTTCTCCCTACGCGAAAGCTTTTGACCTTCTCATCCCCTTTTTGTTGAAACTTCGGCCCTTCTCATTTCATTTTTCACTTCCTTTCTCCTTATGTTTAAACTTTGGGTCTTTTTGACCACAGTTTGTTAAACCTTTGGCCCCCTTATTCCATCAACAGTCTTCTCCGTTCGTCCAAAAGTTTTGGTCTTCTGAACAACCTTCCTTTAACCGCGTTAATAATCTTCCCTTTGCATTGCAAAGGTATTTTTCTTTAAGATGTCTTCTCTCTTTCCTTTTTCCAAGTCCAAATTTTTGTTTCTTCAACCCCATTTCTTCTTATTCTTATTCCATCAATAGTCTTCCCCTTTCGTCCAAAAGTTTATAACATTGAAGAAAGATCTTCTTTCTCTGTTTTTGGTAATTTTTTTAAAATTTCTTTTTGAGTCTTGGCTTAGAGTAATGACATTTTCCCCAAATTTTTGAATTTCTCGATTCTTTTGATTCTTTCTCTTGACCTTAAAAGCCCAAGACCCTTAGACTTAGAAGAAAGACCTTCGTTCTCTTATTTTTCTTTAGATCTTTTGGCGTGATTCTTTTTTTTTATTTCCTTGTGAACATGGCTTAGGCTTAGAAGAATTTCGTTCCAAATTTTTGAATTTCTCGATTCTTTTGATTCTTTCTCCTGACCTTATAAGCCCAAGACCCTTAGACTTAGAAGAAAGATCTTGTTTCTCTTGTTTTCCTTTAGATCTTTTGGCGTGATTCTTTTTTTTTAATTTCCTTGTGAACTTGGCTTAGGTTTACAAGAATTTCGTTCCAAATTTTTGAATTTCTCGATTTCTTTGATTCTTTTTCTCTATCTTATAACCCCACTGCTTATAACATTGAAGACAGATATTCTTTCTCTTTTTTTTGGTCTTTTGGTGACTTTTATAAATTTTTTTGTGAACTTAGCTCTCTTAGAGAAAATTATCTTTTTCGAAGAGATCAAAGGACTTTCCCTGCCTTTTAGGTTTTTCATTTATCTTTTCCTTTTCTTTTATTTCTTTATTACTGGGTGGGAACTGATTTCTTTAAAATCTTTTTGGAAGAACAATTCTTTGATCTGAAGACTTTCGTACTCTTTCTGAATCCCAAGTTCTTTTATTATTTAGATGTCACTGTCACTTTTTTAATTTAATTCTAAAAGCATTTGTTTAGGAAAATGCTCGCTTTTCTCTATTTTTGGTGACGTCACTCCTGTGTTTCTAAAAATATTTCGTTACTTATTATGGTAACACTGGATTTTCCTTTGGGCTTTAAGAAGCTCTTCAATTTATTTTGTTTCTTTTCTTTCTTTTTCCAACTTGAGACTCGAGAAAATTCTTTGGAAAAAAAGTTTTTTTGGAGACTTGATTCCTTTGTTTCAAATCCTTATCATCTTTAAACTCTTTTGTTCTTTTGGGCTTGTCCTTCACTTCAAGAGAAGTTTTGGCTTTACATCGCAACAGGAGATGTTTAAGAACTGATTTTCCTTTCCTTTTAAACCTTCTGGAATTGTTTCACAACTTTTTTAATAACCGTAGATTTTCCAGCATCACCTCGAAGCAATTATAAGCCTTCGTGAGCCAATTAGGGCGGACTTGTAGGGGCGCGTTTCCCAAGATTAATTCGCTTCAACGGCCCGATTTAGACAACCTCCCACATCCATATACATACATACATAGCGCGAGAACTTAACCCAATTTCGCGCTTTGCGCCCGAACCCCTTTCATCCCCCTCGGTGTTTGCCTAGTTCATGAATGTTAATCAAGAGGTTACGAGGGAGGTTTTCTTCTATTATGTCTAGCCATAAATTCGAGAGCCTATTTCAACGGAACGTCTCAGGAATAATTTTTTTTTGTATTGAGATACAAGGTGTTACCAAACTCGAGTTATTTGTAGTATTCGTCACCAAGTCCTCCAGGGAGAACTCGTTCTTAAAAGGGTAATCACAATTATTCCAATCATTTCTCATAAATTTTGAAACGATTTACTTTTCTTATTGTTTGGGTAACGTTTAGGTTAATTCAGATTATGTCAATAGCAAAATGTGATTGGAGATGGAGGGGGCGGGTAACTTAAGTAAGTGCGCTTCAATAAATAAGGTCTTTCTCTCTCCTTACTTCGTTGAAGCATGTTGGGGTTAAGCTGGCTAGTCTTAACAAATGACTGAAGTTCAGTAACACCCTATATAATCCTAAGGAAAAATAAATGGTTGTCATTTAAGGTTCAAGTTTTTCGTGTTTTCCGCATTTTTGGATACGAGGAAGGGTCAAAAAGCCGTGCGCGTGATAGGGGCGACGAAAACGAGGGGCGCTGATAGGGTTTGGTGTAGACTCTGGTTCAAGACGTCGGAGGCGAACGCCACTTCGTACCTATCGAAGACGGTCCCCGCCAAATTAAAGGTAGGCCCTCAGGCGATTTGTTATTAACGAAAACAAATGCTCGCTTTTGTTTAGATAATCAGAGAAAACTGGAACTTGAAGTACAGCGCGTGCTTCATCCTTTGCCCCCTGCAAAACGAGCACCTCGTCCCTACGGTGGTGTCCATCGTCGCCAAGGTACGGTATCCGCCATCGAACTTTCTCGTCGTCGTTAATAACTACAACGAAACGAAAACGACGCCGACGAAGCTGGGGGTGTGCGTCAAGGCGCTTCATTTCGAGTACAACAAGGTGAGGTTTTGTTTTTAACATTTCTTTTCGTTACTCCTCTTTACTTAAACTGAATGATAGCTGGTTTTCATCAGCTGTTGCCCCAGGTGGCCTAAAGAGATGGGCGTGGTATGAAGGTTAAAAAAAAGAGGCGCCAGGGTGAACGATGTGCCCAGCTGAAAATGATAATGCGAAATCGAGTGCCCAATATTATTATTTATTTTTTTATCTTTCACTTGTAGGCACAAATATGCAAAAGGTCACAGAACACACAACTTTTTTTCACCCCTTCTACGTTGTTATGACGCACGGAGTGAAAATAAATCAAAGTATAGCTCATCAACTGTATCAAGCTTAGAATACATATACCCCTACTCGATTTTAATTTGAATCCCAAGCACGGAATCCAATATTTCATAACTCGAACAACAAAGGGGTTGTTATAAAATTCCTCCAACTTTGCTTCGCGTCCGTCTGATCTCCGCCGAGGGAGCAACTCCGCGCTCGACGCGGAACTTCCGAAAAAAGTCGTGCCTCCCCCGGGGGCGAGCTAAACATCCACGCTTTGCTTTCAGGCTCTGCAATTGCTGGAATTCATCGAGCTCCATCGCATCCTGGGGGTTGACCACTTCACCTTTTACAATCACACGGTGGGCGCTCAGGTCGGGTGCATCCTCGAGGATTACATCGGCAAGGGGCTGGTGACCCTTCTACCCTGGCAGTTGAACATGGTCTCGCAGAAGGAGATCAGGACGGAGGGGCTCTTCGCAGCCCTCAACGATTGCCTCTACAGGTCCATGTATAAGTACAGTCACGTGATACTGATCGATTTGGATGAGTTCATCATACCCAGGCATAAATATACTCTGCGTGAGCTATTAGAGTGAGTATCATGTGAAAAAGGGTCGACCCTGTGGTGGTGATGTTAATATTTTTTTAATTTTTCTTGAACTAAGCTTCTGCTATACGTTCTAGATGACAACCTCGATCAATTGTGTATCACGTGATACAAGTAAGTCGAGGTTGATAGTTGAAAGGGTCGACCCTGAGGGAGAAATATACATAACTTGACTGTTAATATTTTTCATTCTTCTTGAACTAAGCTTCTGCTATACTTTTTAGATGACAACCTCGATCAATTGCGTATCATGTGAGCCAAGTAAGTAGGTCGAGGTTGATAGTTTGAAGGGTCGACCCTGCGGCGGTGATGCGGTACGATTTTAAACTCCGTCCGATTTCGGCGCGTCCTAATCATTTACTTACTCGGCGGCCGAGGGGGGAGGGAGAGGGACCGCCGATTTAATAACCTCGCGCAATACAATTTCGGAATGGTGGAAGATTAATTGCTGCGCATAAAGAAGGGGCCGGGCGGGCCGTAATGGTGTCGACGGTAATTAATGAGGTCGTTAAGATTTGCAGGACAAATTTATTTTGCGCGCGCCTCGACGTCTGCCTGGGAGGTTGAGTGATTCTACGCGTAAATTGGAAGGGGGCGGATGCATCGTGCTTTGTTCATTCACCCGATGTAACCCAAGAAATTTTTTTAATTTGAAAATTTCCCGCCAAGACCGTTTTTGTTTCGCGCCTTAATTCAAATTTGCTTGTTCACGATCATGTTAGCAAATTGGAAACCTGCGGCAGGTTAATAAAATTGTGAAACGTTGTCTTCGCAAGCGTTTTTATTCTCAACGGTGAGCCATCGATGTCATCAACTTTGATTTACTTCTTCTAGCTTCATTCGTTCGCGCGTTAATTCGAATCAGTTTTAGCATCCGTCAAGGCAAAACTGATAAAATTATAAATTCGCGTGCGCTTTTATTTTCAACGATGAGCCATCGATGTCATCGCGTTGTTTTAAAAACGCTTGCCATTTTCGATTCATGCGTTAATTCGAGTCTATTTTGTTTTTGACGATTTCAGCAAATTGGAAATACGCATCAAAGCAAAACACTGAATTGTCGTTACAATTTGCATGCGTTTTTATTCTCAACGGCGAGCCATCGATGCCATCAAATTTGATTTATTTATTAGAAAATGCAAGTGTATTTATGTGTTTTATGCTTGCTCAATACGAAACGTCGTTTAAATAGTTTTTTCAACGAAAAAAGAAGAACACTTTTCGGTGATTACGTCACGAAATCTGTCATATCGCGGGTTGGGTTAATTCGTTTCTATTTTGTTTCTGTCAATTTTAACAAACGAGCAAATTGAGAGCGTGATCGAAATGTAATTAATAAAGGAAGCTGTATTGTTGGTTAGTGATATCAAGCAAATATACAGCGTGTCTCAAAACCTATGTTTTTAATTAAAACTGTAGGCGCCTCATTTTTAAAAGAGGTTGATTCTCCAAATTTGAACGGCATTGCTCAAAAATAAAAAACTGGCCTGGCACAAGCGCGTGCAGTTCCTTTGTTTTGAAACTTCTGCTTACGTTGCGACTTGTTGAGTCAAGTCCGCTTTCAATAAAAAGCAAAAACAGTATTAAAACTGATTTTTACCGGAGTTATTATTTACTTTTTCCCTATTATTGTATTTTCTTCTTTTTTTGACTACTATCTGTGGTTTCAATTAAAGACATAGGTGTTCTGAGACACCCAGTATAATAACTTTAATAGCGTTTATTATAATATTAATAAACTATTACAAAACACGTACTACTGTTGAAGACGTGCGTGCCAATACTGCGCATGTCACTATGACCTTGCTGCCAACCATAGACTTCTCTATCTAGACCAGTGACTCCATGGACTTTACTTACAATAGCCTTAAAAATATTAGGCCCACACACCACTTGCAAGTGATGGTGGGTCTTCAGATCCACACACCACTTGTAAGTGATGGTGGGCCTTCAAACTCACACCCCACTTGCAAGTGATGGTGGTGACTGAAGACCGTCGTAAAGAAAGACGTGAAGATAGCGTTTCGCAATAATGGCCGCTGAAAATTTAATTTCTGCGCGGGTTTCTGTGACCTTTTATCTTTTAAGCGAGCGTTTTCGATTGTATAACGCAGCCATCTTTAATTCCAAGGTGTCGTCAGAGCGACGGTCGAATTCGCCTTTCATTCGATATGCGACACGACGTGCTTAAATGATTTAAGTCATTTCATCTTCACTTACGATATCTTTTAAATAAGAAATTTCCCGCCAAGTAATTACGTCACAAAATTCGACAAATGTCAGCATCTGAACAAACTGACATTATTCTTTAAAGTGAAATTCACTAAATCGTATTTTATTTTAACTCGCAAGCGTTTTTATTTTCAGCGATGAGTCATCGATGCCATCGATTTCAATTTATTGATTGGAGATTATCACATCACTTATCGGAAGTGATCAAATAATATATATAGATATACATAGTAATCCTTGGTATGTTTAAGTATTTTATATAACCATAAAGATACCATCTTTGATCAATCTACAAGCCTAACCTAAAAATAAAATACGTATCTCAGACGTGCAATGCCTACTTTAATCTGAAATTCATTTAATCTCATGGTACTCAGCACAGCCGTCATTTAAACTTCATTTCGAATTCGGTTTTAAATAAAAAAAACTTTCCGTCTAGTAATTCCGTCCCGAAATCCAACCACTCAGAGATAGAACACAATTAAAACAAAAAAAAATTAAAGGTCAAAGAAACCCTCGCGTTAAATATTCTTTAACTCCCTAGCTGCTGCGAGCTTCTCTACGACGGCCTTCAGGCTCACCATCACTTGCTAAATTTGACATCAAATGCACATTATCTTTTCTTGTGTCAATAAAATGACGTTTTCAATTTTCTTTTACTACTTCATACTATTTTCAGTAAATAATTTTTAAATTTTGTCTTTGTCCCTTTATCATCATTGGAAGCTTAATTTATCGATTATCTTTTGTTTTTATCTCTTCCTTTGTAAATGTAAGTTTTCTCTTTTTGTTTTTTTGTTTCTCTCAATTTTATTTTTAAATTGCCGGTTGTCTTTCGTTTTCTTAACTGAAGTGTCGTACGTTCCTCTATTCTTCATTGGAAGTAGAATATACCGATTGCCTTTTGTCTTTTGTTTTTATCTCTTTCTTTGTAATTGTAATCTTCCTTTTTTTCTTTGTTTTTGTTGTTGGTATTATTTGTTGATTAAAACGTTTTTGTTTTGTTTTTCTTTAAGTAACTTTCGAATACCTCCTCATAAACTTTCTTTATTTGAAAAGTGACCACAATATAAAGCAATTACAACATACAATGCTCTTCCAGAAACTATAAAAAACATTAGTAACATTAGAACATTTAAAAAAGCTTTAAGGAACCTGCTCTTAGAAAACTGTTTCTACTCTTATGAAGAATTCATAGAATACACACGTTAAAATAAATAACGCCATTGACATCATGTGCACATTCAGTCAGGCCTTTCCTTCCATTTAATAAACTATGTGTTGTGTAATTTTATTATTGTTTTTATTTATGTATATATTATATACTCACTTGACTTGTCTTATATCATTATGTGTGATGTACAAGACGAATAAAATTATTATTATTATTATTATTATTATTAAGTACCTTGAGCAAATCTTTGTTCCTTCATTATCATTGTAAGCTTAATTTGTCGATTGTCTTTTGTTTTTATCTCTTCTTTTGTAATTATAAGTTTTCTCTTTTTGTTTTTTTGTTTCTCTCAATTTTATTTTTAAATTGTCGGTCGTCTTTCGTTTTCTTAACTAAAGTGTCTTTCGTTTCTCTATTCCTTTTTTCTTTTTCTCTTCCTTTTTTCTTTAATTTTGTTATTAGTGTTATTTATTGATTAAAACGTTTTTAAAGTAGATTCTTGTTCGATGAAATTTCGTAATAAATTATTTTAAAACGGGCACTAAACTTGGCACTAACGCTCGACGTTTCGCTATCGTTTTGTAGCTTCGTCAGGAGTGAAAGTAAATAAACAATGTTGTCAAGTAAACCGGTTGTTAAGTAAATAAAGTTGTTAAGGGAAACAAAAACAGTAAAACGATCATTTTTATTTATTTTCTAATCTAGTGGAAATTATTATTGTTTTGTTTAACGTTATTTTATTTTTATTATTTATAGATTCGTTAAGCAGGATGTAGATCTGTCAACTTTGATATTACTTTAAAAAAAATAAATAAATAAAAAATAAAAATAAAAGAAATAAAAATTATCTTTTAACTGTTTTTGTTTCCCTTGACAACTTTATTTACTTAACCACCGGTTTACTTGACAACTTTGTTTATTTACTTTCTCTCCTGACGAAGCTACAAAACGAGAGCGAAACGTTGAACGTCAGTGCCGATTTTAGTGTCCGTCTTAAAATAATTTATTATAAAACGTTTTTGTTTTTGCAAACTTTCGCTGCATTCTCTTCAGAAAATTTCCACTTCCCTCTCAATTTCGTCTTGATGTCGATCGTCTTTTGTTTTTTTTTTTTAATGAAATTTGGAAATTAAAAAAATTGAGTAAATAATTTTTAAATATCTCGAGCAAATCTTTGTTCATTCATTATTATTGGAGGTTTAATTCATCGATTGTCTTTTGTTTTTATTTTTTCCTTTGTAATTGTAAATTTTATTTTTTTTTGTTTCTCAATTTTATTTTAAAATTGCCGATCGTCTTTCGTTTTCTTAACTGATGTTCAATATACCGATAGTCTTTTGTTTTTATCTCTTTTTTTTTGTAATTGTAATTGTAATCTTCATTTTTTCTTTGTTTTTGTTATTAGCATTATTTGTTGATTAAAAAGTTTTTGTGTTTCTAGTATTGGATTTTTCTACTATTGGATTTTTTACTTGACAACCGTTTCACTTGACAACTTTGTTTATTTACTTTCACTCCTGACGAAGCTATAAAACGACAGCGAAACGTTGAGCGTTGGTGCCAATTTCGGTGTCCGTTTTAAAATGATTTATTATAAAACGTTTTTGTTTTTGCAAACTTTCGCTGCTTTTTCTTCAGAATATTTCCATTTCCCTCTCAATTTTGTCTTGAATTTGTCGATCGTCTTTTGTTTTTTTTTAATGAAATTTGGAAATTAAAAAACAAATCAGTAAATAATTTAAAAATTTTTAAGTATCACGACCAAATCTTTGTTCCGTCATTATCATTGGAGGTTTAATTCACCGATTGTCTTTTATTTTTATTTTTTCCTTTGTAATTGTAAATTTCTTTTTTATTTTATTGGAAGCTTAATTTATCGATTGTCTTTTGTTTTTATCTCTTACTTGGGCTTGAAGGTCCACCATCACTTGCAACACTACATTCAACAGGTGATAGTGGGCCCGAAGTGATGTGTGGCCTCCATTGCGAAACGCTATCTTCACGTCTTCCTCTACGACGGCCTTCAGGCCCACCATCACTTGCAAGTGGTGTGTAGCCTTCATTACGAGACGCCATCTTTCTCTATGAAGGCCTTCACGCCCACCATCACCTACAACACTACACTTAACAAGTGATAGTGAGCCTGAAGTGATGTGTGGCCTCCATTGCGAAACGCTATCTTCACGTCTTCCTCTATGAGGGCCTTCAGGCCCACCATCACTTGCAAGTAGTGTATGGCCTTCAGTACGAAACGCCATCTTCCTCTATGAAGGCCTTCAGGCCCACCATCACTTACAACACTACACTCAACAAGTAATAGTGAGCCCGAAGTGATTGTGGCCTTTATTGCGAAACGCCATCTTCACGTCTTTTTCTACGACGACCTTCAGGCCCACCATCACTTGCAAGTGGTGTACGGCCTTCATTACGAAACGCCATCTTTCTCTATGAAAGCCTTCAGGCCCACCTTCATTTACAACACTACTCTCAACAAGTGATAGTGGGCCTGAAGTGATGTGTGGCCTTCATTGCGAAACGCTATCTTCACGTCTTCCTCTACGACGGCCTTCAGGCTCACCATCACTTGCAAGTGGTGTGCGGGTCTGAAGGACCACCATCACTTGCCAGTGGCGTGCGGGCCTAACACTTTTAACGTTTCCTTTATTAATTATACTTCGTTGATGTTTTCAATTTGTTCGTTTGTTAAAATTGACGGAAACAAAATGGAATCGAATTAATAACGCAATAAGAAACGAAAGCGATCCGCGATCTGTCCGATTTCGCGTTGCCATCACCTTATTCGTTTCGCGTCTTAACTTGTTCTTTGTAATTTTTCCTCAGGATGTTATCTACGAAAATCAGCACGAAGACGACAGGTTCGTTCTCATTCCAAAACGCATTCTTCTACCTTCAATGGGGCGACGACGAGTGGGTGTACGAGAGCAACGATCCAATAGCGACGTCGCTCCTGACCTTGAAGAAAACCCGCCGAAAAACCAAGCTCCACCCCCACAAGCAAAGGTCGAAGTACATCTGCAGGCCGGAGCTGGTGGTGGAGGCGGGGAACCACTTCATTTGGGAGTTCATCCCCGGACATGGTACCTTCAACGTACCAGCGGAGGCAGCTATTCTACACCACTATCGCATCTGCGAGTTCGGGGGGGATGATTGTATACAGACGGCGTCGACCATCGACACCACCGCGTTTACTTACCGCCCCCAACTTGTCTCCTCGGTTGGGAGGCTCTACGAACAATACAAGAGACAGTGCGCGCTGCCGGAACTGCCGCCGCCCCCCAAAAAAGATTTCAAGTTACTGAAGATCTTTAGGAACAGATAATGACATGTGATCATGAGGAATCAGCGATGGCACAACAAACTACAGTCAGTACCAGATATTACTGACCTCAAATCAATACAGTTTTTCATACAACACCACCAAAAAAGAAATCAGGAGGGACATTTCAAGTAAGACTAAACCGTGCACGAATAAATAGGTAACGAATTAAAAACAAAAGAAAAAAAACACTTTTTGGTTACGTTTTTGTATTGCGCGCCAGTTGTTACGTCACGAAATCCGACCAATACTCGGCCGCTTCGTATTTCTCTTTCTGCGCCAATTTTGTGTTGCCGAATCAATCAAGACTGTACACCAAAACATTTGATAAACGGAACGTAATTGTTTTATTACTTATTCTCTGCTGAAGACGCGCGTCACATTTCGTTTTGCGTTTAATTCAAATTTGTTTTGTTTTGTTTTGTTTTGGCAGTTTTTCTCTTTGCTTCAAATCGTGCCAACGGAATTATCGAATCTCTTCACTTCTGTTACTTATTGCCGTCAACAAGTTTGAATTGCATCGAGTTCTTTAATTGTCGCCTGCCTACGTTTTGACATTCGTTAGTTTCGTTTTATAGAATTCGTTTTAAACGTCAAGGCGTCGTCTCTACAGATCTTATTTCTTGTTTCGTAAATATGAAAGGCTGAGTTGGTCATGAGCCGGTTGGTCCGTGGCCTATTCACTAACTCACCGCACTATTGACTGCGCCACTGAGACTTTTAACTGCCCACGTTGATCTATTGAATATAAATGTATTTTGTTGTGTCTGTAATTTAAGTATTTTATATTTAAAGAGATGTGATTTTTATACTCACCAAATTATGTATTATTTATCCGCGAATCTTGCATTTCATTTTGCAACCAATTTTTTCAATTACCTTTTGAATTTGTGATAAAAATTGTTTCGCGAGGATTCGAGAAGTCCGTTTCCGGAGCCTGCTTCGAACATTCCGATTTTTGAATCCGGGTGATAATAAAATGACAACAAATCTGTCTTACTTTGGATGTATGGCAATAATTATGTGTATTACGGCGAGCGTTTTCTATAATCTTATAAAGCGCGGCTCGCATGTTTGTACTTGCATTATTTATTGTGTATTAGACTAATTTCTGAACGGGATACTGATCGTTTCAGTTTCAGTGAGAATATATTTTTACGAGAGTCAAGCAATGCGATGTATCATATTGTATAAAAACAAAACAAAATAAAGATAATAAAGGTCTTTTTTATTAAAAGTTTTTTTTTTATATTGTGTAAATTGCGCGCATTTTAAATTTTGCATTAAAATGATTGAGGTTTAGTTAAACCCTGTATCTGTATCAAATTTTTGTGGAAATTCCAATGCTACTATTTTCTCTTAAAAAAATAATAACAACAATGTTCTACAAGTAGGTCGGTCGCAGTCGCAGCAAACAATTAATGCGTCAAGCTTCCACTTTCTGTTCAGTTTAAGAACACCAGTCGTAGCTTCCGAAGTCTTTAAACGAAACGGTGAAATAAAAAAAATAATATATGTGACTTAAAAGAATAAAAAATATTATAATAATAATAATGCAGATCATAAACAAAAAAATTAATGGAGAAATAAAAATTAACAATTAGCAAGAAGTTTGGAAGAAATAAAATGATTGGAAACCTGCAGTGTCAACAAATGGCTGAAGACCCTGTATATCATTTATACAATTGTTGCAATTTTCTCTTAATTTTGAGTGGAAATTCCAGTGTTACTATTTTCTCTTCTAAAAAAGAAAAAATAACCTAAATTTTGATAAGAAAATTAACAAATAATAACAACGATTTGCTACAAGTAGGTCGGTCGCAGCCACAGAAAACAATTAATGCGCCATACCCTCCACTTTCTGTTCAATTTAAGCACAATAGGCGTAGCTTCTGATGTAGATAGAACTGATAACTTAACTAATATTTAACGAAACGATGAAAGAAAATAATGTGTGTGACAAATTAGAAAAAACTAATAATAATAATAATAATACAGACAACAAACAAAAAAAAATAATAGAGAAAAAAGTTAACAATTAGCGAGAAGTTTGGAAGAAATAAAATGATTGTAAATCTGCAGTATCAAGAAATGGCTGAAGTTTAGTAAAACCCTGTATATTATTTATACAATTGTTGCATTTTTCTCTCAATTTTGAGTGAAAATTCCAGTGCTACTATCTTCTCTTCTAAAAAAGAAAAAATAAGACAAATTTTAATAAGAAAATTAACAAGAAATAACGATTTGCTAAAAGTAGGTCGGCCGCAGCCGCAACAAACAATTAATGCGCCAAAGCTTCCACTTTCTATTCGGTTTAAGAACAATAGGCGTAGCTTCTGATGTAGATAGAATTGATTACTTAACTAATATTTAACGAAACGATGAAAGAGAAAATAATAGGTCTGACAAATTAAAAAAAAAATAACAATAATACAGACAACAAACAAAAAAAATAATGGAGAAAAGAAATTAACAATTAGCAAGAAGTTTTGAAGAAATAAAACGATTGGAAACCTGCAGTGTCGTGAAATGACTGAAGTTTAATAACACCCTGTATCTTATTTATACAATTGTTGCAAATTTTTATTAATTTTACGTGGAAATTCCGGTACTATTTTCTCTTCTAACAAATAAGGAAAATTTTGATAAGAAAATCAACGATTTGCTTCGAGTAGGTCGGTCGCAGCCGCAGCAAACAATTAATGCGCCAAAGCTTCCACTTTCTGTTCGGTTTGAGGACGATAGGCGTAGCTTCCGATGTAGATAGAATTGATAACTTAACTAATATTTGAAGTTTGGAAGAAATAAAATGATTGGAAATTTGCAGTATCAAGAAATTGCTGAAGTTTAGTAAAACCCTATATACTATTTATACAATTGTTGCAAATTTCTCTTAATTTTGAGTGGAAATTCCAGTGCTACTATTGTTTCTTCCAAAAAAGAAATAATAACACAAATTTTGATAAGAACATTAACAAGTAATAACGATTTGCTACAAGTAGGTCGGTCGCAGCCACAGCAAACAATTAATGCGCCAAAGCCTCCACTTTCTGTTCGGTTTAAGGACAATAGGCTAGTTTTCGATGTAGATAGAATTGATAACTAATATTTAACGAAACGATGAAAGAAAAAATAATAGGTGTGACAAATTAAAAAAAATAATAATACAGACAACAAACAAAAAAATAATGGAGAAGATAATTAACAATTAGCAAGAACTTTTCGCATTGTCATTTGTTTCCGTTTCTTTCAAATTATCTTTTCACTATCAAATATCATTTGTTTTCGTCGATTTCAATTTTTTTGTCATTATCGATTGTCATTTGTTTTTGTCGATTTAACTTTTTTTTTCATTTGTTTTCATTCGCTTTCGAATTGCCTTTTCGCCGTCGTATATCATTTGTTTTCGTCGATTTCAATTTTTTTGTCATTTTTCATTCGCTTTCGAATTGCCTTGTCGCCGTCGCATATCATTTGTTTTCGTCAATTTCAATTTTTTTGTCATTATCGATTGTCATTTGTTTTTGTCGATTTAACTTTTTTTTTCATTTGTTTTCATTCGCTTTCGAATTGCCTTTTCGTCATTTGTTTTCGTCGATTTCAATTTTTTTGTCATTATCGATTGTCATTTGTTTTTGTCGATTTAACTTTTTTTTTCATTTGTTTTCATTCGCTTTCGAATTGCCTTTTCGCCGTCGTATATCATTTGTTTTCGTCGATTTCAATTTTTTTGTCATTATCGATTGTCATTTGTTTTTGTCGATTCAACTTTTTTTTTCATTTGTTTTCATTCGCTTTCGAATTGCCTTTTCGGCGTCGTATATCATTTGTTTTCGTCGATTTCTATTTTTTTGTCATTATCAATTGTCATTTGATTTTGTCGATTTAATTTTTTTTCATCTTTTGTTTTTAACAATTGTTTTCTAAAAACAAAAGCGTACCTAACGGAAAAGAAAAACTAAACAACGTGATTTTCTATTTTCTTGTTTGTTTCAGTGAACGAGATTCTTTTCTTGAACAGATTCCTAAAAAAATTATTTTGTTCGTTTGTCATTGATATTCATTTTGATACTAAAAGTTTTTTTTTTAACGATGTGAAATTGTTTTGAAAACCAGTGCCTAAAAAAATGTTTCCGATTTTTTAAAACGTCCTTGCACTCTTTTATACGATAATAGAAGTTTTCAGTCCTTAAAAGATAAAAAAAATCTAGATACACATACATATACCAGTGCCCACAAAAAAGTTTTCGATTTTAATTCAATGTAATTTAATTTTCGAATGTCGCTATGTCACAAAAGTCACAAACAAACAAATTTATGGAGAAATAAAAAATTAACAATTAGCAAGAAGTTTTGAAGAAATAAAGCGATTGGAAACCTGCAGTCTCAAGAAATGACTGAAGTTGTGTAGAACCCTGTATATTATTTATACAATTGTTGCAAATTTTTGTTAATTTTACGTGGAAATTCCAGTGCTACTATTTTCTCTTCTAAAAAAATTATTATAAGGAAAATTTTGTTGGGAAAATTAACAAGTAATACAACGATTTGCTACAAGTAGGTCGGTCGCAGTCGCAGCAAACAATTAATGCGCAGAGCTTCCACTTTCTGTTCACCATGTTTTTCTTTTCATTTTTCGTTATTTTTTTCCATTGTTTTTTAATTTTACTTAACAAATATAAGTTAAGCTTCTCGTTAATTTTTTTTTTAATTAAACTACCGTTTATTGCGATCGTCTTATGTCATATATTGTGTTTGTTTCACGTTCTGTTACTTTTTTTATTTCACTTAAAAAAAATAATAAACCAAGCTAAGCATTTTTTTTTAATAAACTGTCATTTGTTTACTGCGATTGTCTTTTTGTTCGTATTTCACTTTTCTTGTTTTGATTTCATGTTCTGTTTTTATTTCTTTTTTTTCGTTCTGTTTTTCTTTCGTTATTTTTTATTTTACTTGAAGAAAATAAATCAATTTAAGCAAAAACGATTTTCTTGTTTGGTCAAGATTTTTTTTTAATAAACTAATAAACGATCGTCTTTTGTTTTTATACCATGTTTTCTATTTCTGTATTTTATTTAATTTTTGTTTTTGTTTCGTATTATGTTTTCATTCTTTTTTTGATTTACTTTGTTGAAAGAAAAGAAACAAATCTCGGCAATTTTTTTAAACAAACTGTCATCTACATACGCGATTGTCTTTTGTTAGTATTTCGTTTTTGTTGTTTTCATTTCACATTCTGTTTTTATTTCATTTTTCGTTTTTGTTTCACGTTCTGTTTTTGTTTCACAATTTTTGAATTTTATTTAAAGGAAAGATTTTTTTTTATTAAACTGTCCTTTATTTACAGCTAGTTATCTGCGCCTTCTCCTAACTTATAAACCGAATGCCAAAGAAAACATTTAGTAAGTCGGTCGCAGCCGCAATGAGCAATAATATTTAATGACATCCCCAACTAAGCTAAGCTCGAGGTTAAGTATAACACAGTTCTACATTTACTAAGGTGATTTAAGACATATTAAATATATAACCGGCGAAAACAGTAAAATATACAGAGGAGTCGATTTTGCCCCACTTCCTACCGCTGGGCCGGAATCCGTGCCTTCGTTCAGGAAGGCGATGATCCTCACCGGCGCACCAGATCCCTCCTTTAATTTCAAGGGCATCACGGCGACCTTGAAACCACGAGCTACGAAAGCGTTTTACATGTTTCAACGAAATCGTTTCTTACCCGGCAAGGTCTCCCTCATATCCACGTTCTCCAAATTGTACATTTGGTGTTGGGCGAAAATTCTGTGCGCATCAAAAGTTAGGGACGCCCCCTTGTCTACGCTTGCACTATCCACGCCCACCCCGACAACCGATTTGGTATCGGCGATCCATTGGGCGGCTTCGCGAGACACACCTGAAAGTTTGAAAGTTTGCACTTGCGCACCAATCGGATGTGAGTGGGCGGGGCCTACCTGGAAAGTTCAACCCAGTACCGTTCTTGCCCATGTACTTGTCAGGATCGCTGTAATAATATTTGGACCAACCAAAGCGCACCAATATCACGCTCCGGTTCGGCAGAGCACCGTGGGTTCTTTGCCATTCTTCGAGATGGTCCGGACGTAATTCCACTTCCGGTCCGAATTGTGTCACCTCTGCACTGATGTCAATTACGACACCTAAAAAGAATATGAGAAAAAAAAACTCGAGTTTAATAGCACCCTGTATCTTATTTAAACAATAATGCTAATTCAATTTTTTTATTAGTTTTGCTTAAACAGCCTAATAGTCGTAGAGTATAATTTAGAATAATTAAGTCATTTTTTTTCCTTCTTCTCGTAAGGATTATCAAAATAAATTTAAAAATTAAAAAACAAAAGAGCTCGAAAAAATAAAACATTGGAGATGCGCTTAGATATTAAGAAATGACTGAAGTTTAGTAAGACCCTGTATTTTTTACCATTTTTGGACATTCTACTGCAAATAAGAAATGAATCGAGTAAAAAAAATACAAAACACCAACTAAAGTCATTCGTCCTTTGCATTTTCAAGAACTAAAACTAAAACTAAAAAAAGATTTCACTATAATTTCGATTTCGACAAGAAACAAATTCGAAATTAAAGTAAGTTTAGTTAGGATTGGTTCATTTGTTTTTTTTTCTTTCTAAACTAAGCAAAAGAAATTTGTTTTTTTCTTTTTACAAAGACGAAAGAAGCTCGATCATGTTCTTTGACAAAGAAAGACAGAGAACACGATCGACTTTCTTCGTCTCTTCTTTAACAAAAGAAAAAGGAGAGCAAGCAATGTCAAACAAATATATTTTTCTATCAAGTGATCAAAAAAAAAACAGAAAACAAAAAACAAAAGAAGACTGAATGTACAAGAAAGCATGAGCGAAAGAAATTCGTTGTATTTCTCGATTATTTGTCTCTTCTTCAAATGGAACTAAAAAGAAAAAAAAAACGAATAAAACTTGTATGAAAGATTAAGAAGCGAATATGACGTCAATAAAAACAAAAAAAAAGGAAAAAAAAACAATGACATTCAACCGAAACATCTTCCCGTTTTCGTTTTTTTATGTGAAAAACAAAAAACTTTGCATTTTCAAGAACAAAACAAAAAGAAAACAAGATCACTCGATTTCATTATAATTTCGATTTTGACGAGAAACAAATTCGAAATTAAGATAAGTTTCGTTGGGATTGGCTCGTTTGTTTTTTCTTTCTGAACTAAACAAAAGAAATTTGTTTTCTTTTTAAATTAAAAACAAAAGAAATGACTGAAGTTTAGTAAGACCCTGTATTTTTTACAATTTTTGGACATTCCACTGCAAATAAGAAAATAAGAAAATAATCGAGTAAAAAAAAAACAAAACACTAACTAAAGTCATTCGTCCTTTGCATTTGCAAGAACAAAACAAAAAAAAAACAAGATTTCACTATAATTTCGATTTCGACAAGAAACAAATTCGAAATTAAAGTAAGCTTAGTTAGGATTGGTTCATTTGTTTTTTTCTTTTTTTTTTTCTAAACTAAGCAAAAGAAATTTGTTTTTCTTTTTTAATAAAAACGAAAGAAACTTGATCGTGTTCTTTGACAAAGAAAGACAAAGGACACGATCGACTTTCTTTGTCCATTCTTTAACAAAAGAAAAAAAAGAGAACATACGACAAGCATTGTCAAACAAAGATATTTTTCTATCGAGTGATCAAAAAAAAAAAAACAGAAAACAAAAGAAGATTGAATGAACGAGGAAGCATGAGCGAAAAAAAATCGTTGTATTTCTCGATTATTTTATTTCTACTTCTTTCGTTAGAAGCGAAACGAAAACAAATGACGATCGATTTCACAACCAATTTCGACTTTCTGCTTTTTATCAATTTTTCATTCATTTTACGTCGATTAAATACGATCGTATTTTTGGTTTTGTTATTTTGATTTGAAGAAAAAATATTTAGTTGGGTTTTCCGTTTGTTTATCTGAAAAAAAAACACCTCAAGAACAAAACAAAAACAAAGACAAAATCAATCGATTACACCATGCACAATTTCGATTTCGACAGGAAACAAAACGTAGCCGAACTTGGATACAGTGGATACAGAAAATAAATAAGTAAATTGACTCCCAATTTTTTTTTAACAAAAATTAATCAGCCACCGTGATCAAATTAAGAAAAGAGAAGAAAAATTGAAAATTTTTATTGAATGACTTAAGCACAGTAACACCCTGTGTTGTATTTCAAAAATCCAAACCTCAAATTCTTATTAATTTTAATTAGTCAGCAAGGTTTAAGCAAGTTGATTAATTAATTAAATTTTTCTTAAATGTAAAATGTCGAATATTCAGGGGCAAAAATGAAACGTGGCAGAGTAATAAAGAAAAAACAGTTGACGATCGATTTCCAAATTAAAACGTCGACTTAAAAACGAAATAATTTAAAAGGTGAAAAACTTCAGAGTTTCTAAAAAAAAAAAGTTAAATGAACCAAATAATTTGGAAGCAAACAAAAGCATAAGAGCAAAAAATTTTAAAAAAAAAACAAATGATGCTCAATTTCTTAATTCACATTAAGGAGGCTACGACCAAAAACAAAACCAACAAATGTTTACACTTTTATTTTATTTATGATAATAACTGCTTGAAATTGAATGTTATTTCTTTTTATTTAGTGTAAATAATTGTGATTTTACTGTATTATTATTATTATTAAAACAAATAAATATATTTTGCTTTTGGTCATAGCCTCCTTAGTATCTATGTATTTGCGGCCAAATTTTCGTAGCAACATTTTTTTCTTAAAATATTAATAGAAAGGAGACATCCTGTATACAGAGTGAATAAAAAATTAGGAACGTCGATGGTAGAACCTGCAATAACATTAAAAGGCCCAAGTAGGGTACCACCCTGTATTTTATTTGGACAAAATAACGCGTAAAATTTTTAAAAATAACAAAACCGAATATAACTTTTTATTTTATTAATTACCGTGTGCTATAAGACGCTCGGTGGGTATATCCCCCACCTTCCAGCCCTCGGGGTTGAAGTGATAGGGCGCATCTAGATGTGTCCCTCCGTGTTCGGCCAAGCAGAACTCATTCGAGGCATACCTTCAAAACGCAGAAAGAAATAGTATTGCGAAGTGTACAGTTAATTTAGCAACATCCTGTACTCGAAAACAGGTTTTTTTTTTTAAATAAATTACCAGAATCCTTTTCGATTGTCGCCGATTTTCTTGGTGTATTCGAAGGATTTAACTCCGGGCCAGAAAATTGTTTTTTCGTCGATGGGCCAAGACAAGTCGACGTGTCCTAGTAAGGGATCGACGAAACTATACTAGTAAGGCCCCTTCAGAACACTTTTGTTTTTTCAAGGATTTTGCCCTGTTTTTAAAGGTATATGTATTTAAAAAGTAAATATTTCGAAGAATTTGCCCTGTTTTTTAAAAGTTAAAAAGTACTCTTACAATTTGTCAGTAAAAAATTCAGATATAAGCTGCAGCATATCTGAGTGGTGGCCAAAGGTCTTGTTTTCAAGGTCATAAGTAAAAACTTAATTGAAAGGAATGTAAGACAATGGATTTTTAAAATTTCCTACTTCATAATAACTTCACGTAAAAAATTAAATACTTTGCATTTAATACTACAAAAACAAAGAGTTACTCTTGTATTCTATTAAAAAAAAAATAGATTAATTTAATTAATGAATCATATAATTCACTCCAACAATTTGACATGTTTTCTTCAGGAATATAAAAAAAAATTAATTACACATAGAAATACAGGGTGACTGACAATTGTTTCGCCAAAAAAAAAACGCATAAGAAAATGGATGTCATAGATTAGGGGAAAAATGTTTTAAAAATTCTTCTAAACAGTTTATTTATAATGAATTAAAAAGTTGCCCCAAAATTAAGCTGCGGGCGCTACGTACGAAATACGACGCCACCTTTTATAAAGGTAATATGGGCCTATCAAGTTTTATAATTTTTATTCTATTTACTCCTTGCCTGTACACAATGCGACGAAAAAGTTGGATAAAATTGGGAAGAATTTAAAAAAATTAGAGTTTCGAAAATATCAAAGGTCAAGATCAACCCAATCCAAGCGAAAAAAAACTCGAAAAAATAGGTAACATTTTAAAAACTAGAATTCAAAGAGCAAAGGTTTGAAAAGGTTAAAAGTCAAGGTCAGCCCAAAAAAAATTGTAAGAATAGGACAAAATTATATAAAAAACGAATACCGAGATAGAGATTCGAAAATGTCAAAGGTCTACCAAAAAAATGAACAAATTGGAAAAAGAATTAATATAATTTCAAGGGTAAAGGTCTGAAAATAAACCAATAAAAGGTCAAAGGTCAAGGTCAAACCATTTTAAAAATTGGAATTTCGGGAATTGAGATTCGGAAATTTCAAGGGTCAAGCCACAAAGATACATTACATACAGTAAGAAAACATTAAAAAAACAATTACAATTACCGTCATCTGGCAACACTGTAGAGCATAGAGTGTTGCGCAGTTGTTCTGTGATTGGTTGTGTTTTGTTTTGTAGTCCTGGTACGTGTAAAAACAATGATGAAAAAACAATATTTAGTATTTTATTTTAGATAAGATGGATTTAATTTAATTCAATTACAAGCCGCCCGTAGAAATGTAAAGAAAGTCAAAACTAGAAACATGCCATTCATTGCTTACGCAAAAATTGAAAAGGGTATGCCCACATTTCGGGCCGAGATCATACTTACATTACTTACGCCAAGCATCGCAACGATTACTATCGCTGAAAGTCCTAAACAAAATGGTTTCCATCGCCGGCAGCGAGGAAATAGCAACCTACAGGAGTGACCATGACTCAATGGAAATTTGTCTCCAACCAGATGTGGAAAAAGCAAATCCTTTATTAATATTTGAGACTGCAGACCTGAGGAAAGAATTTGAGATCGCGTACAGAAACTTTATGGGATACAGGTAAAAAAAAGACATCTATTGAAAAATATTTCTCTATGCTAACTAAACTTTTTTTTGCAGTAATCCAGAAGATGTGAATTTATAGAACAATCGCTAGGAAGGAGATTACTTATATTATATTATCCATTCATTTTTAGACTAAAGTAGGCCATGTGAGCCTGACAGTTTCGGCTATGCAAATGTAATACCAACTGTTTCAAAATAGGTTAAGTTTTTTTTAATGTTAGGTTATGATTCGTGATAGCAGCAAATATTGTCAGTTCTATCACAGATAATAGAACTAGACAGATGGCTCATCAAATGCTTTAAATTTGACGCTCCAATTTGGAGACAAACTCGGTGTTAGTTTGGAGACAGCGCACCAAATATGTGGTGGCGCTACTATTACACTAGCAGAGTGGAAAACCGAAACCTGTAAATACAAGTAATATTTAAACAAACTCTATAACTAAGAGGTGTGATGCAAAGTTTAAAAGGAGAATTAACAGCATATTATAATCGTACGTCACATTATCGGATCCTGGCCCCATTTCTCTATTACTTCAAAGAGACATCTAGTGATAGGTGAGCCAATTGAGATTTGGAATTAGCAAATGGTTTGTGACAAATGTTCGATTTTCGAATTTGTGCATACAAGTGACATCTATCGTGCATTTAACAAACTATTTTTAGAGCGTCCATTCGTTCCTATCTCGTTGGCTATCAGGAAAGATCTATTATCTGTGATTCTATTTAGTTGATAGGTGGACAGTAATGTTATTTAAAATTATAGTAAATTGGGCAACATTATTTCAGTTTGAACATCAGAAAATGTCATGATAATGACAATTCTCTTCTTCTTCTTCTTTTTCTTCATTATGCTTTATGGTTTCCGGCTCATGAGCCACTATAACCAGTCACAGAGTAGTGTAAGGGATCTAGGTAAACAGAGGATAATCACTCTTCTCGAGCCGGAGCTCCGGCGACTCTGACACACCCGAAAGGAGCCTCGGAATAAAAGAACCTTCACCTGACTGTAGAGTAAAGAGGAAATCAAAGTTTAATGTTAGTGTTAAGAATAAAGAGAGATTCTACACTTTGGGATTTTTAGCATTTAGGAGAGAACAGGATATGGTATGGACTAGGAAAATATATTTTTGACAAATCCCGATAGAGATCAAGTATGTGCGGGTTGAGTTTGCAGTTAAAGAAAAAATTATTGATATCCTCAATTTCACCACATACACCTTCGGGATCAGGAATCACCCCAATCCTAGCCAAGTGGCTATTAAGCGAACAATGCCCCAGTCTCAATCTAGAGAAGGTAGAATAAAAAGATCTTGACCTTCCAGGAAAAGAGGAAAACCATGTGTTTATGGAAACCATAGGTCTTATACTTCGGAACCATTTGACGTTTTCTCCCAATATTCTTTCCAATATCTTAGTTTCCATTCTTCTTATGTCCATCAAAGTACTTCAGTTTTGTTTACAGGAAAGTTAATGCCTTGTTTGGCTAAGGAATCGGCCATTTCGTTTCCCCATGGGCGGATATCCAACATAGAGAAATTTTTCTTCTTTTCTGTAGACTGTCCCGGATGGATTGTTTTATTTCAAATATGAGATGATTTGTTTTAATATTAGTACTAGGGTTATCGAGGGCTTTCAGAGCACTCATGGAGTCCGAGAAAATAACCACCTGAGGAACATTATGTTGGTCTGCAAGTTTAATTGCCGTATAACTCAGTACTGAATATAGAGCAAAGATCATTAATACGACCTCTGAGATGTAGGCCTAGTTCTTTGGAAAAAATTTCAAAGGCTGAAGATGGAGGAGCGGAATGAACCGACCCATCAGTGAAAATGGGAATGAAAGAAGGCCAATATCTATGGAAACCGTCCATGAAAACACGGTTGAGAATTTCCGGGCCTAAATTTGACTTAGATAAGAGTTCACCGAAACTAATTCATTCTACAAGTTTCAATGTCATAAAGGAACATATTGAATGTAGGAGATGATTGGATATTCGTCGCCACCTCATCTGTATCCACCTTATCCTGAGAGGAACAAAACCCGCTTCCAACTCAAGAGCATTAGTAGGCGATGAACTCATAGTCCCCAGAGATATTCTTAATGATTCAAATTGGATTTTCTCTAAATTCGAGAAAGTTGTGCGTAGTACATGTGCAAATAAAGTGCAACCATATTCCAATATTGATCTGATGAACGACTTATAGAAAGTGAGGAGAATCGAAGGATCTGCTTCCTAATGGACTCCAGCAATATTAATGCCATTTCAGAATTGTCGTATTTATGTGGCTCTTCCAGTTTAATTTTACGTCAAGCGTAACACCTAGATATCCGACCTCACGTTAATTTTGGATTTTATTTCCATTCAGGACGATTGAGCACTCTGGGGGATTTCTCTTTTTCGTAAAGCATACAACAGAGCACTTGGGAACTGATGAGACCATGATCTTGCAGCCATTTCGAAACGTTTAACAAGGCTCCATTGATTAAGATTTCCGCTTTGTCCGAAACATATATAACAATGTCATCGGCAAATTGTAAAAGTTAGCGGTACCTTTGACTCCCATTTCCAAATTTAAAGTGTAAAGGTTAAACAAGATGGGACTTAAGACGCTCCCCTGAGGGATTTCGTTGAAGGAAGTCCTGGAGCCTACTAATTCCGGGCTATTTTTCATGAAAAGAACTTTTTCACTGTTAGGGAAATGATGAGATTCACCAAGTTGGGAGGAATACCAAACGATAAAAGTTTGGCTTTAAAGGGGGCTATGCATACATTATCGTATGCAGCTTTTGTGTCGAGACAAACTGCGATAACTGATTTTTTTTTCTGTAAAAAGGCAATAGAAATAAAATTGGACAAGATTGTTAGGCAACCTAAGGCACTTCTCCCATTTCGAAAACCAAATTGAGATGGAGAAAAAATATTATTGTGTTCTCCCCACCAATTTAATCTGCACTTGATCATCCTTTCTAGGATTTTCCTTAAACACGAGATAAGGGCAATGGGTCTATAACTTTCAGCTTGGCTAGCGGCTTTAAGAAGTTTGAGGTTTGAGGAGATAAGGGCAATGGGTCTATAACTTTCAGCTTGGCTAGCGGCTTTAAGAGGTTTGAGGTTTGAGGAGATAAGGGCAATGGGTCTATAACTTTCAGCTTGGCTAGCGGCTTTAAGAGGTTTGAGGTTTGAGGAGATAAGGGCAATGGGTCTATAACTTTCAGCTTGGCTAGCGGCTTTAAGAGGTTTGAGGTTTGAGGAGATAAGGGCAATGGGTCTATAACTTTCAGCTTGGCTAGCGTCTTTAAGAGGTTTGAGGATGGGGCATATTAATATTTTCCGCCATGAGGGGGGAATCGATGAGCTCTACAAAAAATCATTATATTGATCCAATAAAAGGAGTTTGATTTGATGGGGGGGATGAGCAATCATCGAAAAGGATATGGCATCCAGCCCAGGGGACGACTTTTTTATTACTGAAAGGGCTCCATTTAATTCAGTCAAAGTGAGTGACTGGGCTAAAAAGTGAGTTGAAGGGGCGAGAGGAACTGGATTGGATGCCTCCCTAGCCGGCACAAAATCCGGGGATACATTTTTCAAGAACTTTTCCTTCCAGCTTATGTCTGTCGAAAAGCTGTTGGGGGATTTTCTGAAACTGTTCTTATAGATTCGAATTGTCTTCCTGATAGCAATAGGAGTGGATCTGTTGAATGAATTACAGAAGGCCTTAAAACTCGTTTTCTTTTTTTCGTTTAGGAGTTTCTTGGAGGAATGCCTCAAATGATTTGGTTCAATCGAACTGTGCAATGAGTTTCTTCCTCAACATGATGATCCAAGGACATTCTTCATCCCACCAAATGCAGGGCTTTTTCACTCTAAAGTGTTTATGTGATATTGGAATCGCTTTGTTGGATACTTGCTTCCAATAAGTCATAATTTACGATTTTGTTAAAATAATAATCGTTCTCAAGATAATTTTCAAATTTGTCCCAGTTAGCTTTATGACAATTGAATGTTGGGAATTTCTTCACAAGGGGTAGTCGAATGGAATTGTTGCGAAGAATATTTCAGTAAAAATGGGAAAGTGGCCACTTTCTAGCATATCTCTTAGTGTAGACCTTGTACACCTGCCTGATATATCTTTGGAGCATAGGATAAGATCGAACCTTATCTGGATTATGACTTGCCACGCTTTGAGGAAGCATCGATGTATCTAATGGAATCATTGTCAACCTCTCTACGTTTCATTCTTTTCACATTACTTGAAGTCTGAGGGTTTATTAATTATCTGTTCCTCTGTAATGTCGGTGTCAACTAGTCTTACGATGCCTTTACATGATATCAAGTGGTTTGGGATAGAAGCACTTAATTTATGCTCGACTGGAAAGTAGTGTTGCCTGGAAATATTTGTCGAATTAAATTGCTATACGATTTCAACCTCGTTTTTCTATTTTAAGAATACCTTCAATTTTGTCCTTAACTAGCAAGTCTCCGATTGTCATAGGTCGAAGTTGACCTAAATTATCATCCTTAGATTCTATGTATGCAAAGAAAGGGGGAGCGATCTGAGATGTTGAAGAAGTTTTGAGTTTCCTTCGGGATGTTCCTAACCTTACTCTTTGACTGACCCTCCGCTGAGTATTCCTTGTATAAAGGGTTTTTGTTCTATGTGTTGCTTGAGGGGTTTTCATTGAGACCATCAGCGACAGCGTTCTGTAAATCATTTATCATATGAGACGGTATGTCGATTTGCGAAGTAATGTGCAAATTTAATGTCTGTTTCTATTGTAGGTAGTTTAGTAGAAGGACAAAGGATGAATTTTCTTCTTGCATAACAAATGAATCTGTGATATCATTGTCTTCAGCTGGTATAGGCAAGTAAGGTTGGGGGGAATCTCTTCCCTTCACTCTTTTTTTACAAAAACATAATGCGGATTGGATTTTTAAACAAAGCAGATAGTATTAAAGAAAAAAGAGATTGATAGTTAAAGTAGGAACGCTTACCGGCTTTAGTGAAAATTTCTCTCCACTACTCAGCACGTGTATGACCAAACCAACGTCTCTTTTCTATGAAATTTTAATGAATGACAATTCTAAAATGACTTGTAAACATGGATGTTCCGGGCCACCAATTTTTAGTATTAACGGTGATGTTAGGAAAGTATGGTGCCTCCACTCCCAATAATTTACACGCAAAATCATTCAACCCGTAGCAACAGAAGTTCATGGTCTAGTTCGAAGACTCTCCGCTAGATGGAGAACTAAAGAATCGAGGCCTGCACACGTTTTGTCCTTTTTTGGCATCATTTTATTTGACACATATAGACGTTTGACAACTTTGCCTTTTGAAATAGTGGTAAAACTTACCAGTCGCTTGTGAAAGATTTATAAAGAAGTGATCTGGTTGAATTTTTTTTCAAATATTTGTCTGAAATATGTTTATTTCAGACAAGAACCGGTTGCTGGAATTGGTTTTCCAAAAAAGATTCCCCACGCTTCACGTTCTTTTTTACTCTGCAATGACCCAATTTTTAAATTAAAAAGAAGGATTTGGAAAGAAATTTACCTTGGGTGCAGCAAATAAAGTTAAATCTTGCTTATCTCTTTTAGATTGTAAACATAGATAATAATATCTTGGCATTTTCGGAATAAGGAGCAATAACAAATTTGAACAAGAAACAACAACAAAACTTTTTAAAAGAATTACGAACAAGAAAAACGACTAAACTTTACAAGAATTACGAACAAGAAACAACAGCAACACTTTACGACTCTTGATTACAGTTTGATTACGCACAATTACGACCAAGGATAAATTTGATTTGAAGTTTTTTTTTGACGTTTATTACAATAGGTATTACAGGTTTCTGTAGCAGTGTCAATGTCATCTACCGGCAAATCATCGAAGCAGACCGTGAGATTGGGGTTCGTTTTAGTTTAAAACAAATGAACAGAGTGCAAACACCAGAGTTTCCTAGCATCACCAGTGCTGTTCCTAGGTGCACAATTGTGCCAAAAGAGGCACAATACTATGTCATTTTGCACGATGGCACCTCTTTAACAAAAGTGGCACAATCTGACAAATTTTATCTTAAAAGAAACTCGATATAAGAAACACCCGCAATCGCAAATCTAGTAAGTTCGAGTTGACTGACTGACTGAGAGAGTGAGAAGTGTGAGGCAGAACGAAATCAGTAGGTATCAAACAAAATGGCAATTGTCACTGTTGTACAGTACGAGCATAAATGATTGAGGACAAGTTGAATTTCCCGCGTCTCTATCTAGTGATTTTTACTCCTTGTGTTTGGCCGCCCTGAAAATAAATTAATTTTTGTTCAGTGTCGGATCTTTTCAGAGCCAACGTTTGCTTACATATTGCAATTGGGTATTTGAAATGACCAAATTAATTCATAATTAATTACTAGAATATTTTATTTAGTAATAATCTCGTTATCCACATAGCATCTCAGTGCACGCCTATACATTTGACCAACTTAAGAAAAATATTGAAAGGCGGGAAATTCATCTTGTCCTCAATCATTTATCCTCATAGTGTACTTGAATATCGCTACTGGGTGAATTCTTGTAAAAAATAACTTATTTATAAAGATTGTTACTTTGTAAATGTATAAAGAATTATTTTTCGTTTCTTTACTTGTTTTAAATTCCATTTAAATTCGGCACAGTTACTACCTAAAGTGGCACACTTACAGCTTAGCCAACGGCACAACTGAAAGTAGTCCAGGAACAGCACTGAGCATCACCGTATTAACATTTAGGGGAAAATTGTACTAAAAGTGGTAACCATTGTACTAGATTTACTTTATTAGTATGTTTTAACAAAAACCTGAAAAAATAAAGTATTCAATGTTATATAAGTACAAATTTAATTCTGAAAGAAATTATTAGTGCATATCTACATAAAGAAATAAAGTTTAAAGGTTATGATTACCTATTACCTTGGCCGCGCAGATAAGCATATAAGTAATTACCCAGAACCGATATATAAACGTCAGTTTCTGTTTATACTAAATCTGGTGCAATTGTGCACCATGGAACATCCCTGCTTGTAAACCAGTCAGGCTGTCCAACATGAAGACAAAATATCCAGGCCAACTTTGGACTAAAAACATGGTGATATATTATTATAGGTATTAGTAATATAAGCTATTCACGATCTTTTTGCATTCAGAGTAGGCCGTGTTAGGATGACATTTTTGTTGGTACCACAAAGAAATATACTTGTCAGAAATTTGATTGACGTTCGTTTTTAATTTTGTGGTTACGTTTTTGAAAACTGCCACTGCCAATGTTGCCAGTTCAATTGTGCCGTACAAAGTGTTCCATGAAAACGAGAAATATCGTCTCAAACAAACGTTTAATGATTAATTATTTTTTTCATTGAGAAAGTTTGGGGTGAGGTGTGTTATTTGCGTGTTTTTAGTCAACAATTGTGCCACAAAGCGAAGAAGTGTTTCTTTTGTAGCGATCACAGCGCCACCTGCGACCCATCTCTAGACCACTGTCACGCAGCAAGCTCTAATATCCTTCCACACCACTTTTTTTTGGGCTTGACTTTGACATTTTCGAACCTCGATTCTCGAAATTCCAATTTTTTTTAAATTTTCCTCTTGCCTTTTTTGAGTTGACCTTGACCTTTCCAACTTTGCTCACGAAATTATTAAATGTTCCCTATTTTTTTATTTTTTTGTGCTTGACCTTGACATTTTTCGAACCTCGATTCTCGAAATTCTAATTTTTTAAAATTTTTCCTAGTTTTTGCCTTTTTTTTGGTTGACCTTGACCTTTGATCTTTTATTTATTTATTTTCAAACCTTTGCTGTTGAATTTGCAATTTTTGAAAAATTTTTCCTATTTTTACAATTTTCTTGGTTTGATCCTTGAGTTTGACATTTTCGACAACTTCGATTCTCGAAATTGCAATTTTTAAAATATTTTTCCTCATTTTTGCCTTTTTTTTGGTTGACCTTGAACTTTCACCTTCTCGAACCTTTGCTCTTGAAATTGTAATTGTTTTTTAATGTTTCCTGGTTTTTGCGTATCTTTGTGGCTTGACCTTTGAAATTTTCGAATCTCAATTCCCGAAATTCCAATTTTTAAAATGGTTTGACCTTGACCTTTGACCTTTTATTGGTTTATTTTCAAACCTTTACCCTTGAAATTATATTAATATTTTTTTTCCAATTTGTGCATTTTTTTTTTGGTAGACCTTTGACATTTTCGAATCTCTATTCTCGATATTCGTTTTTCATATAATTTTTCCCTATTCTTACAATTTTTTTTTGGATTGACCTTGACTTTTAACCTTTCCAAACCTTTGCTTTTGGAATTCTATTTTTTTTTAAAGTTACCTATTTTTTCGATTTTTTCTTGGCTTGGATTGGGTTGACCTTGACCTTTGATATTTTCGAAACTCTAATTTTTTTTAAATTCTTCCCAATTTTATCCAATTTTTTCGTCGCATTGTGTAAGGCAAGGAGTAAATAAAATAATAATTATAAAATTTGATAGGCCCATATTACCTTTATAAAACGTGGCGTCGTATTTCGTACGTAGTGCCCGCAGCTTAATTTTGGGGCAACTTTTTAATTCATTATAAATAAACTGTTTAGAAGAATTTTTTAAACATTTTTCCCCTAATCTATGACATCCATTTTCTTATGCGTTTTTTTTTCGGCGAAACAATTGTCAGTCACCCTGTATTTCTATGTGTAATTAATTTTTTTTATATTCCTGAAGAAAACATGTCAAATTGTTTGAGTGAGTTATGATTCATTAATTAAATTAATCTAATTTTTTTTTAATAAAATACAAGAGTAACTCTTAGTTTTTGTACTAATTTAAATGCAAAGTATTTAATTTTTTACGTGAAGTTATTATGAAGTAGGAAATTTTAAAATCCATTGTCTTACATTCCTTTCAATTAAGTTTTTACTTATGACCTTGAAAACAAGACTTTGGCCACTCAGATATGCTGTAGCTTATATCTGAATTTCTTACTGACAAATTGTAAGTGTACTTTTTAACTTTCAAATGACATGTGCTATATCACAACTGTGATCCAAAAGCATTAATAAAGTATTATTATTATTATTACCCCATCGGAAAAATCTATCAATTTTCTTTTAAAATCGTTATCTACATGAGTTTGTATAGTGTACCTTCTACGTTAAAAAACGGGGCAAAATTCTTGAAAATGTTAATTTTTGAATATACCTTCAAAATTAGGGCAAAATCTTTAATAAAAATGTTAATTTTAAATATACCTTTAAAAACAGGGCAAAATCCTTTGAAAAATCAGAAGTGTTTTGAAGGAGCCTTACTAGTAGTGACGAAGGTGGCACATATTTCACAGAACAATAGCAGCAATAAAACATCTTGATTACGCAGGTGCATGTTTTCGATTTTTTTTTATCCGACCGAGGAATGTCTTGAATTATTCTGAACCGTCGCGTTTCACGTTCATTCTGCACAAAATACTTCACCTACTGGCGATATTGTTCTCCGGCAAGTGCAATAAAACGAATTGAAACGTGATAAGTGGTCAACCAATTACGTAATTGAACGCTGGCGTTTCATTCTTAAAATAACAGAAAGACGTTCATGTTCGTTTTGCTCATGTTCGTCTTGCTCATGTTCGTGTTACTTATGTTTTTCGTCTTCAAAATTTTGTAGTAATTTTTTTTCAGAACTCCCTCGTTTTCAACAAAGAAAGCGATTTAAAACACACATAAAAAAAATATAGTTCAAGTCAAGCTCAGTAGGTGGCTCTGTACACGTCTCATTTAAACTCTCTCGGCACAAACGAAATTTACCTTCTCTTGGAATCAGTTTCGCAAAAGGAACAACAGGAAATTTGATTTCCAATGTTTTTAATTTTTTTAACAAAGTGCGAAGTTATTTCTGCATTACCAATCAGCAAATTGAGATCCATCGCATAATCAAAAATAAAGGAATACGAAGAAAAATTAAATTCCGTTCGCGTCGAGAGGTGTAAACAGAGCCACCTATTGAGCTCGACTTGAACCACAAAAAAATATTGTGCAACAACATCTTTTGTTTTAAATCGCTTTTTTGTTTGTTTGTTTTTTTTTTTATAAGATGAGCGAATTCTGAAAGAAATTACAACAAAATTTTGAAGATGAATTTAAAAAAATTAAGCAAACACAAATGCCTCTTGATTTTTCCATTTTTTCTTTTATCTCTGCCTATTGATTGATTTGTAAAATTATAATCGTTTATGAAAATGGAAAATAAAGACGTATTATTACTATTTCCAAATGAAAACTGATAGAAAAGCGAATGTCCAAGCAAAAAGAGAGAAAAAAAATTAGCTAGTATGTCGATCCTTTCCGTTTTGGTTTTTGATTTCTTTTCTTCAGTTTCTGTTTTCCCTTTCAATTCGCTTTCATTTTTAGTTACTTCATTTTCATTTTCCGTTTGCCTTTTGCTTTTCATTCTTTCATATAATTTTTGTTTTTTTTTTTTTTTTAATTTAACGTAACGAATAAAAAACAAAAAAAGAAAAACATTTTTGATTATCGAAAAAAGCGTTACCGGCACAGAAAAGGAAGAAAGCGGCAACTTTAAAAGAAAACAAATGACGATCGTAAATTTTACGAAAGAAGAAAGACAGAAAAACAAATGACGATTGTAACGTTTATTATAACAGCAGACGACTTTGATTTTTCTTTTGTTTTATTTTCTGTTTTAAATTTAGTTTGCTTTTGTTTTATTTTCTGTTTTAAATTTAGTTTGCTTTTGTTTTTAATTTTTTCCTTTCATTTTTGTTTTTTTTTCTTTAAATTTTTGAAGATTTAATTTCTGGAAACTGGTAAACAATTGAAAACGAAGAAAACTAAGAACTTGTTAGGTGATTGGGAAATTAAGGGAAAACAAAAATTTCCAAAGAAAGTAAGAAAAGCAAATGACGATCGCAACGTTCGCCGAAGAACGAACAACGCAGGAAATTTTTGAAAATTTCAAATAACGTAATAAATTAAAAATAAAAAAGAAAAACATTTTTGATCACTGAAGAAAATGTTACCGGCACGGAAAAGAAAGGAAACAGCAACTTAAAAAAAAAAACAAACGACGATCGTAAATTTTACGAAAGAAGACAAATGACGATCGTAATGTTTGTAACAGTAGGCGACTTTGATTTTTCTTTTGTTTTATTTTCTGTTTTAAATTTTGCTTGCCTTTTGTTTTTATTTTTTTTTTAATTTCTTTTCTAGTTTTTATTTTCTTTTCTCTTTTTAATTTTACTTTCCATTCAGTTTTTCCTGGTCTTTGGTTTTTCATTTTAATTTTCTTCTTAATTTTTACTTGTATCTCTCCATTTAATGCATTTTTGCTTTTTGTTTTTTCATTTGTTATTTTTTTTTTAATTCTTCCTTTGCTTTAGGTTTTTCGTTTCCCTTTGATCTTTCATTTGATTTTTTTTCGTTTTAATTTTTCCATAGTTTTCACTTGTCTCGTCGCATCTTTTTTTTTGCTTTCCGTTTTGGTTTTTGATTTCTTTTCTTCAATTTCTGTTTTCCCTTTCAATTTGCTTTCATTTTTAGTTACTTCATTTTCATTTTCCGTTTGCCTTTTGCTTGTCATTCTCTCATATAATTTTTGTTTTTTTTTTAATTTAACGTAACAAATAAAAAACAAAAAAAGAAAGACATTTTTGATTATCGAAAAAAGCGTTACCGGCACAGAAAAGGAAGAAAACGGCAACTTTAAAAGAAAACAAATGACGATCGTAAATTTTACGAAAGAAGAAAGACAGAAAAACAAATGACGATCGTAACGCTTATTATAACAGCAGGCGACTTTGATTTTTCTTTTGTTTTCTTTTCTGTTTTAAATTTAGTTTGCCTTTTGTTTTTAATTTTTTTCTTTCATTTTTGATTTCTTTTTCTTTCAATTTTCCTTTCACTAGGTGTCGCTAGGTGTCAGGCACAAAAAAGAAAAACATTTTCGATTATTGAAAAAAGCGTTACCAGCACAGAAAAGGAAGAAAAGGCAACTTAAAAAAAAAAACAAACGGCGATCGTATATAACAATAGATAACTTTGATTTTTCCTTTGTTTTAATTTCTATTTTAAATTTAGTTTGCCTGTTTTTATTTATTTTTTTTATTTTTATATTTCATTTGTTGTATTTTCTATTTTAAATTTAGTTTGCCCTTTGTTTTTAAATTTAATATCGGAGAGGAACAACGACGTCTTCAATAAATTTGGAAAAAGAAAGAAAATCATTGGAAAATTTATAATCTTTACAAATAAAGAACGCAGAGGTTATGCAACCATTGTTACATCGGCGTATGTAGGTTGCCGATGTAAACGAAATTTAAAATATTTCCAAAAGCATTTTAATAAGGGAAAGGAAAATAAATTAAAGAAAATAGCTGCATGCACAACATTCTTTTAATAAGAATGAGTTACAAAGAGTACAATATAAAAATCACAACCATTTCACTTCGTATATAGTCGAAAATATAAACAAAAACACACACACATACATACACGAATAAAAATGAGCTTACCACTACTGCGTAGACTTTACCAAATTCTACGCACTCGTTTAAATTATACAAAAAAGTCTCTCGTATTAAATAAAAATTGGCTTGAATTATTTAAATAAAAATAGTACGATTTAGGATTAGAGCGAGCCGCTCCGTCATTCGTTTAAATTGAGCGCCCTGGGGGTGATTTTCGCCACTCTGCAATACTTGGTGCCTTCGTATTTCGTCAGGGTGGCTTTCTGCGGTTTCGTCGGGGAATTCCTGAAAGTCACGTGCTGGCGCTTCACAACGGGGCTGAGCTGTTCGAGCGTGTACCCGCTCGAACACGCGAACTCTTCCGGCCAGGGGCTTCTCTTGCGAAGGGTGAGGCGGGCCAAGGCCACAGAAGCGGCGGCCAATTTCGACGGGAGGTGCTGGAAGTAATCGGATCCCACCAACAAAACCAATTCGCTGAGATACTGTAAAAGAATACATTTTCTTATTGGGTATATACAGGGTGACTGACCATTGTTCCGCCAAAAAAAAAACAAAACGCGAGTACTTTAATTCTGGAGAAATAATTGATAAAAAGTGAACGGAGGGAGGGGGGGAGAGATAATTTTGATTTATTACCATAGCCAAGAATGTGGTTTCTTTATCGAGATTGTGTTCGACGCATAGGTGTTGAATGAAGGTTAGCATGGTGGGTGGTTGGACGTCGAAGTTGAGGCATTTCAAAAGCAGTTGCTCCATTTTCAGCATCTGCTGAATGCTGTAGGTGTTCCCCGTGAGGTAACACCATTCTTTGGCGTCAGGTGGGTATATTTCCTCCACTTTGCCGGCCAAGAACATCGCGGCGGAACCCAGAAGTTGAAACTTATCACGACTCTATCAACGAACAATTTTATTTTTTTAACATCACACGTCATGCCCTCTCATCAAATCAGATCGGAGCTAATTGAATTGGCTTCCGGTTGGAACCGCGCCACAACTTCTTCTACTACCGACGTTTCGTTCTCCATTACAGAAGGACTTCCTCACGAATGCTTCTACTGCCGACATTTCGTTTTCCATTACATAAGGATTTCCTCACGACTACTTCTACTGCCAACGTTTCGTTCTCTTCATTGCAGAAGAGCTCATCGACTAACGAGAACTAACAGCAACACCTCCAGCAGTAGCAGAAACCCCAAGGAAGTTCCTCTGTAATGGAGAACGAAACGTCTTTCAGTAGAAACAATCCCAACCTGAAGCCAACTGAATTATGGACAATGGCCACGGAAGCCTCCAAGTTAAGTTCAGATCAGAGCTGATGCTGAGGCTTTGGAAATTGAAACACGCTTTGCTTACCACTGCCATTCGACTTAAGAAACGATCGATGTAGTTGACTGCGAGGTGCAAGGTTTGCTCGTGCATCCTGTACTCGTCCGCGACCGCAACCAACCAATCGACGAGGATTTTGCGCATGTTGTGGGTCACGTGCATTTGTTTCTTCATGTAATTGAACTTGGGCCAATCGTACGAGGTTTCAAGGCTCTTCAGGTGCATCCACACATCCTACATTTAATAATAAACCAATATAACATTTTTATTGCGTTGAACAATATAATACGCGTACAGGATATCCCGTGCCAGAAACTTATCACTTATTCCGAGGAGAGATTAACATTCGTAAGTCGGTCGCAGCCGCTGCGGGTAATATAAATGTCACATCGACAAGGAGAAAATATGGTGCAAGTAAAAAATACGAATAATTTCGGATCGTTCGGTATTTTGGACGCGTTCAGATGATGAGGGGCGGTGTTGCCAGATATGAGGGAAATCCTCGGTTCGGTGGAAAATTTCGTATGTGTGAGAAATCGTACATTAAAAAAAAATATGTAATTCTTTGTAATACCTAACCTCAATGTTAGTTTCACAGAGGAATGAGCCGTGGCAGTTTAGTTCTACGCACGGCCGCCTAGATTAATAATAAATTTGAACAATAAATCGTAGATAAATGCATAACGTCCTTGTCACCTGTGCGATATGAATGCAAATCTGCATTTTAACCGATTATGCGCTATCTTATAATAATCTAATCACTCCCCTGAAGTTAGGAGCAGATCATTCGATTGTGGCTCCCTCTTCGGAACAGAACAGTGACTCCGAACTAAAAACACGGCCAATCGATAAGAAAGTAAGGAAAACAAATGACGATCGTAAAGAATAATTAAAAAAATTAAATTAAATTTAAGATTTTTGTTTTTCTTTTCGCTCTTCTTTCGAGCGAGTGATCTTCTTTTGTTTTTCGCTTTTGTTTTATTTATATTTCGTTTGAGCTTGACGTCCGGGCGGCCGTCTTTTGTTTTTCGACGATCGTCTCCCCAATATTTTCTCGTTACGTTTTCGATCGTTTTTTTTTTGCTTTTCGACAAGTTTTTTGATATTTTTAATTTTTTTTTAATTTTCACGCGGTTTGACTCTTCTTGCAAGTGCAAGCCGATCGTCAGGTTTTTTTTTTTATTCCATTTGTACTTAACAACGACCGTCCGATCGTCTTTTGTTTTCCGATCAATCGTTTCCTCCTCCTTTTTTCGTTATTTCTTTGTGTGTTTATTTCCAGCGTTATTTTAAATTTTTTGATTGCGTCTCCTTTTCGAGTAAACGATCCTCTTTTGTTTTTCTTTACTTTCCCGTTCGTTTTACTTTAATTTCGGTTGGATTTAACAAGTGGCCGTTCGTATTATGTTTTTCGATTAATCACTCCCCCCATGTTGGGTTTACTTTTATTTTTTAGTTACTTTAGAATTTTCGAAAATGCCTTTTCTTATCGAATATGTGATCGTCTTCTGTTTTTTTTTTTTGACAAGTAATTTGGATTCGGTTATTCTTTGTTTCACTTGAAATGCAAGCCGATCGTCTTTTATTTTTCGACGAGCCGTCGCTTGTTTCTTTTTTTCGTTTTTGATTTGCTTCCTCTTCGTTTCCGATTTGTTTAAAATTCGAAAAGAAAAAAAATCGAAGATGATTTTAATTTCCGAAAACTGGCAAACAATTGAAAACGGCGGTGATTGAGAAATCCAGTCGAAATGGGAGGAAACCAAAAATTTCCGAAGAAAGTAAGAAAAAACAAATGACGATGTAATATTCGCGGAAGAACGGGCAACGCGGGAAATTTTTGAAAGTTTCAAATAACGTAACAAATTAAAAACAAAAAAAGAAAAACATTTTCGATTATTGAAAAAAGTGTTACCGGCGCAGAAAAGAAAGAAAACGGCAACTTAAAAAAAAAGAAAACAAACGACGATCGTAAATTTTACGAAAGAAAAAAGATGGAAAAACAAATGACGATCGTAACGTTTATAACTGTAGGCGACTTTGATTTTTCTTTTGTTTCATTTTCTGTTTTAAATTTAGTTTGCCTTTTGTTTTTAATTCCTTCGTTTCATTTTTGTTTTTTTTTTAATTTTCCTTTCACTAGGTGTCGCTAGGTATCAATCAAACACTCGGCGATTGTCTTCAATTGCTTATGAAAGATCAAGCAACCCCGGTGAAGTTAAATAAAACTAGAAAAATGTCGTAGGCACTGACATTTTCAACAACTGTCATAATTGCGAGGTTAAGTTTATAAATATTTGAATAATTAGTCAGGAGTGCGGAGTTTGTTTGATCAGGTGAATAGGAACAAATGATTGAACGAACTTAAAAGTAAATTTATATTTGACGTCTTTGTTTTGGTGACTTTTGAAGGGTGGTGGAAGAGAATGACCTTGAAAAGCGAAACGTAAAGCGACTATAGTCTATTTTTAAACTAGGAGGACTAATTTGAATTTCGCCCGCCAAAAACAGACAAAACTGATTGCGAGATCAACGAAATGTAGAGGGCGCTGATATAATTCATAATGGACGTTCGACGCGAGTCATTTTAAAACGATCGATACAAGCGCATTTAGTATGAATTAAAAATAACTTGAAATTCCGGTCAGTAGTTTACGTTGGCCTTTGTTTCTGTGTGTGATAATGACTCGCATTGAGTAGTTCCGCAGTACGACGCTAGATGCACCAGCGTTCCTAAAACGCTCCAATACTTTTGGAAGGCAATGTACAAATGAACATATATGTCTACGTGCATGTTTTTTTTTTTAATTGTTGTACTTACTCGCTTATATTCTTCATTATGAAGCAAAGTATTCGGAAACACCTCCACCTTTCTGCACGTTTCGACGAATTTCACATTTTTTTTCGATTCGGCGACAGCTTGCGCCTCCTGCCTTCCGTTATTCTTTGCGATGATATTTCCTGGGGGCCTGATTATTTTAACCTATTTTGCATCACTACACGTTAGAATCGTTTATTTAATAACGAAGTGGTACTTACGTCCACCATCCTCAGGACTTCTTTCTGTTCGCAGCAGAGCTTCACGCGTTTCACCTGCGGCTTCTCCACGTTATCCAAGACCTGAAGGGCGCATCGCGCCGTGCCGGCCCTTTTCCTCGAAATTCCCAGCTTATCTCCAAGCGCATCTCGTTTTACGTGAGCATTCTCTAGGTCCTCGTGGATTTGAAACGCAGCCATCGCGTACGAAACGTACGGTTTACGCGTTATTCGGTTAAAAATTCGATAAAAATGTTAAAACGCGCGCACGAACACGTTTCCGAACAGGAAATGGACGTACAAAATGGTGACAAGTTGAAAATTTGTTTTTTGCCGCGTGGTTACTACCAACCACAAGAAACCTAAATCACTTTCAGGTATGTAATTAATTTAATTAATTTAAACACACCTGCTTGCTTTAGTTTTTATTATCACGTATCCTAGCGTAAAGAAGTTATTATATTAATTGACAGGTACATGTATGTTTAAAAATCTTCTATTTCTTAGGAATTAAGAATTGCAAGGTTAGCAAAATGACTTACAATTTTATTTTAGTTGAAATCACTATAATATTGTCGTCATTATTGTTGTATTTTAATGAAGCGTAATTAATAATTTATAATTTGTATTGTAAGCTAGTCTAGTAAGTTAAGTCCATGGTATGCATTGGTCTAGAAGTAATACGTCGATGGTTGGTAATCATGATGTCAAACCCGGCGGCGTCTTTAAGCGTAAAATTACTTACAAAAGTTATTATTATAAAAAAAAATGCTAAAAGCTATTACGTTCGCGCTTGATAACCCCCAATTTGTAATTTTATCTCTGAAATATTGAAGTATAGTAACTTTGTAAGCTGCCAGTTAAAAGTTGGCAATACAAGCGTCGGCCATGTTTCATCTGTCAAACATGCGTACGGTGACTAATATTTATTAATTTTTTTCAAGGAAAACGTCGATGTATATAAATATTAAAGGCCAAGACGAAGTAAACTAATCCGTTTACACCGTCACCAGCAGGAATTGCATCAATTCGCCAATGCGTGCGAATAATACGAGTTTATTTGGACGCCTTTGTTTTGTGTCTGTGTGTGTTTGTTCCTATCGATCTAATCTCCGGCATTTTCTCCTCCGCGCGTAAACACCCCGTCTGATCAAACCATGTCCGTGCACTACAAGTTCAAGTCGGCCCTGGAATACGACACGGTGACTTTCGACGGCCTGCACATATCGGTGAGGGACCTGAAGAACGCAATCATCCAGCAGAAGCGCATCGGGAAGAACACCGACTTCGACCTGCAAGTCACGAACGCGCAAACTAAGGAAGGTACGTCTCTCGTTGTTTACACCTTAGTTTTGCTTTAACTCGAGGTGATTTCAGTTTACGAAGATGAGGAGGCGCTCATCCCGAAGAACACTTCCTTGTTAATCGCTCGGATACCTCTGATTGCAACGAACAAGTCGAAGACCTGGGAGGGTTACGGTGGTGATTCGATTCCGCCCGCTAGGATCGATGAGATCGGTCCTATTGCGAAGGCTGTCGATTTGTCGAGTTTAGACGCCTCCGAGGATGATAAAATACGTGCGATGATGTCGCAATCTACACAGGATTATGATCCCAGCAAGTAAGTTGTATGCGGTGTGTTTCACTTTAGAACCATCTAGCTTCTGAAACACTCAGTGACTTTATGTGAGAGATAAAATTTGCTGTAAGTTCAGAAAACCGGTTCTCAAAACTCTTTATCTGTTAGATAAAGCAAGTGTGTACATAATTTTTATAAAGTTATCTCTCAATAGGCTCTGCAGATTATAAGATTGTTTCAGAAACCGGGCATTTCGGTGTTCCATGTTAAAGTAGACATAACGCTTGCGAAAGGTTTTTGGTTTTTATAGGCCCGTCAAACATTTTTTAGATTTAATTTTTCTCTGGGCAACTTTATTGGCACATGATTTCTGAATTTTAAGGCCCAGTTGTGTAGTAGCAGTCAATAAAATCGGGGTTATGTTATTTGAATTTAGAAAAATGTAGCAAATCAGGCTTTTATTGAGGTTATTATCAAAATTTGTATGAAACGTCAGAATTACTAGTGACGTTTTATATACAGGATGACTGACAAATTCACCTCATATGGTGTCATAAACGTTTTATGATATTTACTCAGAGAGAGTATCGTAACATCTAGTTACAAGTACCTAGATAGAGTATCCGGATACTTTCAGTGTGTCTGATTATATTTTAACCTTATGAAGTAAATGACGATGGTAATAGTCTGAGTGTGCTCCAGAATAACGAATCGCAAGCTCTGTAAAACCACTAGTGTAACTATGATACTCTACGCCAGCCAGAACTGGAAGTGTTGCGTCTCTAATCACTATTTTCTTCCTCTTGTTTGATGCGCCCCTAGAAAGCCTGTGCCCCCCTTTCCCCTCACGGTGGGGGTTGTCTACATCTCGTTTTCATATTAAATTTTGATCTGACCACGGAATTGTCAGATATCTGAAGCCGGTTTGTAACACCATCAACTCGACGTCATTCGAATTTTGGCATTCTGAAGATCAACCAGAAGACTTTCAAAATGTTTCTAGCGTTAAACACCTAAACCTTGATTTGGTTTTTGTTTGAATTTCGGACCGCAACAGTCAAAATTAGCTTCTAAGCTTTTGTTCGTTTTTGGGCCTCATAATCTTATCCCTGTTTCAATTATTTTCAATACTTGGAGATGTGAAAGATGAAAAAGGAGGATTTGAACACCGTCACCTTGACGTCATTCGAATTTTGGGCATTCCGAAGACTAACCAAAAGACTTCAGGACGTGTTTGGACAAGAGTTCAGAACCAATCACTTTCCCTTGAGGTTGAGTAACTTGAAGTTAGACGTCCACTTGGTTTGAAATGTACGCCTTTAAGTTGCCTTTTCGATTTTGGCCTTTTGAAGCAAGCTGAACTGACGTTCAAAAATTTTTAAATATAAAGTTGACTCGAAACAATTAAAGGCATAAAGGAGGAGGGCGATGTAAACACCACTATCTTGTCCGAAGTAGGCAAGAAGTTTTGAAAGTAAGACTAAAAATTTTTGCCAATTCCTCTTAACTTTGAGTCAAAATTTTTCATGCAACGTTAATTTTTGATTTTTTTAAGACCACACAACTCGTCCGTGCAAAGCGGAAAAAAAGTCGCCCTTGAGGTACACCCACCAATGGGCAAAGGAAAGGAACTTATGTTCCGTGACGTTAAGTGATTTGTTTTGATCCACTGAAGCAATCTAACCACTTTCAGGATCTTTTCAGTTGAGAATTTGTTGCTAATCTTTATAAGACGGCTTTGCCCAAAATTTCTACATCCAGTGCCAATTTCAATTGTTTTGCTTTTTCGGACAAGACGCTAAACTTGAGAATAAAATTAACTGGATGAATTGTGTTGGTAAACAACATATACTTTATTTGATAGGAAGAGATTAAAAGAAGAAATAAGAAGGCAAAGAACAGAAAAAATTCGAAATGAGAAGAATAGAATGTGAAGACAGAAAAAATCGTTTTTAATTTGGTCCAAAAGTTAAATTAAAAAAAAGAGGGAATATACAAAGACAAAAAATGACGAAAGAAGATAAAAAGAGAACAGAGGAAATTCAAAATAAAAACAACGCGAAAGAAAATATGGTTTAAATTTAGCAGTTACGGATTGGATGGTCCAAAAATCAAACGAAGGAAAAAGAAGAGTCTACAAAGACAAAAAGTGATGAAAGAAATAAAGAGAAGGCAAAAGGAAGGAAGGGAATGGAAGAAATACAAAATGAAAAGAACAGAATTAGAGAGAGGAAGTTATTTTAAATTTGGCCAGTGACATCGAATCGTCCAATAATTAAGCGAAGTAAAAGGGGGGAATACACAAAGTCAAAACATAAAATAAAAAGAAGAAAGAGAATAGAAGAAATTCAAAATGCAAACAACAGAGTGCGAAAGAAAATGTCGTTTTAAATTTGGCAGTGATAGATTGAATAATCCAAAACGAATTTAAGCAAAGAAAAGAGAGAATATACGAAGAAAAAAAAAGGGAGAGAGCCACAAATGATTCAGAAATGCATTCGCTGTTTTTACATTAACAGAAATTGAAAACAAAAATAAAAATCGAAACCTGGTAAAATAAAAGTTTGAAAGAAAGATAAAGAAATATAAAAAAATGTTAATAATAGAGAAATCTCAGAATGGGGTTAGTTCCCAAAATGTTCTGTGACGCAGTTAATTACTATAGTCTCGCAAAAATACATAAATTGAAAATTTAAATACAGGGTGTTACTGAAATTGAGTCATGTATTGTTTTTATTGTGATGGAATCGCGACGAGACGAAGTGACATCACCGCGCAGAGACGCTAGATTCTTCTCCGAAGAAACCGTCACGATCAAGTTGCTTCCAGAAGGTCTACGATGATATACGAGGTCTGACCAATAAGTAATGATTCTAAGTCCATAAAATACGTATATTTAAAAATTAAGGTATATTGATGTGATCCCCTTCAAAGTACTCTCCTTCCACAACTACACACTGGTTCCAACGTTTCTTCCAGCTTTCGTAACATTTCTGGAAGGCTTCGACTGGAATGTCCCGGAGTATCCTTGTCATGGCGGTCTGGATGTCGATTATGGACTCAAAATGCGTTCCTTTCACGGCCAATTTTGTTTGGGGGAACAAGAAGAAGTCACAGGGTGACATATACGGCGAATAGGGCGCTTGCGGCAACACTGCGATCTTTTTAGAGGTCAAAAACTGCGACACACTGAAGGCACGATGGCATGGAGCATTGTCATGATGAAGGATCCACGTTTTGGCAATCTCTGGACGGACTCTAATTCAGGTTCGCAGTGTTACCACAAGCGCGGCTAAAAAATCAGTCTCATTACTTATTGGTCAGACCTCGTAAAAGCTAGCCCCGTCGAGAGGGGGTCAATAATATTAAAGTTTATTCGATTCAGAAGGTTCCCCAAGAAAAAAGGACGAAATAGGGGAAAAAACTGAAAAAAAAAACTCGATAATTATGAAGCGGACTTTTGGTCAATCTCAAGACTGATAAGAAAACAAAAGAAACCATGATAATTTGACAAAATTAGTTAAGTAGAGAAATACGACGAATAAGGCGAGTGGAAAAAAAAACAAAAGAATATCGACGTTTCTATAGCAGCGACGTGCAAGGAAATCAAAGTGCTAACAGAAAAAAAAAGACAAAAGACAAATCCTGGTTGAAACGTCATCTGTAACGGGTAGGATAAACAAAAGAAGATCGATGACTATCGACATAGAAAGCAAAAAAAAAAAAATCGTAATACTTCGACGAAAAACAACCGAAACAAACGAACAATAAGGAGAGAGCGAAGAAAAAAACAAAAGAAGATCGACGTTCATGTAAATACGTGACTGCAATTGAAGTTATTTAGGTTAATGTTAAAAATAGTGAAGGGAGAGGTCATCTTACATTTGTCGAACACTTTTTGTTTATTTACGGCGAAAAATTAATGATGTCAAATAAATTTTTTTGTTTAATTTTAAAAATGGCCGACGTAAAGCTCGAAAAAAAAGAAAAAGGAACCAACGCGTTGTATCTTAGCGTATAACACTGATCGTCTTTTGTTTTTGTTTTTTTTTTCTTATTAGTCCCGAGGAGACAGAAAAACAAAAGAACAATAAATGTCAGTGCCATATAATTTTTCTAGGTTATTTTGTAACGTTGAACGTAGAGTCTGTCAAAAAAAGTTACATAAATGCACTGCACTTTAACATTAATTAATATTTGTCGCTCATCTTTTGTTTTTTTTTTGGTTTTTTATTCTCCAAGGACGTGAAAATAAACAAATGAACCTAATTTTTTTTTTAAGTTTTAAAAGTAGCAAGCAAAACAAAAAAACAAACGGCATAGCGTTTTCTGATCGTCTTTTGTTATTTTTCTTGTCGTCGCTGAGGAGGAAGAACAAACAAATGAACGCCAAACAAACGTCACTGCCAAATTAATATTTTATTTCAAAAATAGTCAGCGAACGGTCTGTCAAAAAAAAAAAAAAAAAAGAAAATTAAACGCGTTGCACTGTGCTACAGAATATTTGCCCATCGTCTTTTGTTATTTTTTTAATTCTTTAAGGGCGAAAACACAAACAAATGAAGCAAGCATAAAAGCCGTCTAAAAAGAGGACGTTCAATTTTAGTACATAATATTTACTGATCGTCTCTTGTTTTTCTTCTTGTCGGTCGTGAGAAGAAAGATCGAACATACGAACGAGAGCCAAAAAAAAACAAACGAACCACACAAATGTCATGTAAAAAATTTTCATTTTCATTTATTTTTAAGTGAGCCAACATACAGTTCATTAAAAAAAATAATTATAAAGCGTTGGTTTTTAGTGCACAGCGTTTGCTGATCGTCTTTTGGTCTTGTTTTTTTTTTCTTAGCGATCCTTTGGAGAAAAATTAAACAAATGAAGGCAGTCACAATTTACCGCGACCGAAGCGACCGACAGATAAACAAATAAACAGAATTCTGCCTTCCAAAAAAGTACTTATAATTAAAAATTTAAATACAGGGTGTTACTGAAATTGAGTCATATAAGTTTTATAACGATTTTGCGCGAGGCTCGCCGGTTCTAGAACAGAATGTGGCAGGTGCTCTTTGCACTCGGTATTTATACTGAAAATCAATTGAATCTCTAGTTGATTTTGCGCGCAGCTTGCCAGCTCTGGAAAAAATGTCGCGGATGTTCTTTGCTCCCGCATTTATAGTGAAAAATCATTTAAAAAATGTTCCAGACGCTATTTTTACTGGTATTTATAGTGAAAAACAATTGAATCTCTATTCGATTTTACGAACGGTTTGGGATTTCTGGCAAAAATGTTGTGGGCACTCTTTACACTCGGTATTTATACTGAAAAGCAGATGAATTTTTTTTTTTGGTGAGTTGCTCCATTGATATTAGTAACCAGAAATTATAGATCCAAAATTTTTTTAGATGTGTCTACGGGTTACTATAACTACTATATATTTATAGTAACCCGTAGACACATCTAAACATTTTTGGATCTATTTGAATTTTTATTTGATTTTGCGCACAGCTTTCCAGTTCTGAAAAAAATGTCGCGGACGTTCTATACATTCGATATTTGTACTAAAAAAAAAACAGTAAAGTGTCTATTTGATATTGCACGCGGTTTGCCTGCTCTGGAAAAAATGTTGCGGACGCTCTTTGGTCCCATATTTATGTTGAACATTCTTTGCTCCTCTGAAAACATTCAAAAACAATTGAATCTGCATTTGATTTTTGTCGCGGACGCTCTTTGCACCACTATTTATACTGAAAAACAATTGAATCTTCATTTGACTTTGCGCGCGACTCACCGGTTCTAGAAGAACTACCACGGACGCCCTTTGCATCGGTATTTATACTGAAAAACAATTGAATCTCTATTTGATTTTGCGCACGGCTTGCCAGGTTTAGAAAAGAGTGTCGCAGGTGCTCTTTGCACCGATATTTATACTGAAAAATAATTGAATTTTTATTCCATCTTGTGCGCAGCTTGCCGGCCCTAGAAAAAATTAGAAATTCTAAATTTAAACGAAAATTAACTTAACATCAGACGTGTCTAGGCTTTACTTATTGTTAACTAAGCAGTTTGGATTTTTGAATTAGGTTGGTAGCACTACTGGACTTTCAAATTCGATTTTGCCCGCGACTCAACGGAAAATAGGAAAATATCGCGGACGCTCTTTGCCCGCTTTTTGCCCGCGACTCAACGGTTTTAGGAAAATATCGCGGACGCTCTTTGCACAACTATTTATACTGAGAAACAATTGAATCCTTAATTGATATTGTACGCGTATTACCGGTTTTAGGAAAAATATCTCGAACGTTCATTATTCCACTATTTATACTAAAAAACAATTTAATTTTCATTTGACTTTGCGCATGACTCGCCGGCTCTGGTACCCGAATAACAGATGGGCTTGACCCATGCAGGATATGTCGCCATTAACCTCTTTACTTAACTTAACTAAAAATTTCTCCGTGTTTATGTTAACTAGTAATGCCATAAAAGTTTCCTAAAACTATCCTCCTTAACTAAAGCAAACTTTCATTTTCTAATTAGAAACCTATTGTAGATTAACTTAAGTTTCCTTATGTATTATTTCTTGCTCTCTCTTATAGTATAGTCATTTCTGTCCCGTCTTTGCCCTTTTGCTTCTTTCGAAGTTTTTCTATTACTATATCAAAAATCAATTTTAATTTTCTTTTACTTCTGACACGGTTGTCGCTCGATATTTTTTTTACTGATTGTGAATGAAGTTTCTGAATAAATATTTTCAAAATGAGAAAGAAATTATTGTGGAGAAAATGTGTGAATTAGGCAACCCACATTACATCTCCGTATAAGGAGTTGCGCACGGATCTACCAAATAACTTTCTGTTTCTTAATTTACCTTTGATTAGAGGGGAATACCGAGATCTTGATTAAATTTAGGAAAAAGTAAAACAAAATCACTGAACGACTATTAAAAAAAAAAAAACAAATTTACAATTTTCACAATTAAAGGACGCAGAAGTTATGCAACCATTGTTACATCGACGTATACAAGTTGCTGACAAGAACGAAATTTAAAAACAAAACTTTTTAATAAGGTAAAGCAACCAAAATTAAACACAACATTCAGTAGTTTGTTTTTTTAAATAAATTACTTTTCTACAACTTTTTGTTTGAATGAAAAGCTCTTTTACATCCGTTTCTTGGAATAGCTCTTTTAGGGCGAAAGTAAAACTGATATACTTTAAACTTCGCAAATTTTAAGCGACTTTTCAATTCAATTTCAGTTATTTAAAAATTCGAGGTGCAAATCAAGTAGGTGTGGTGCCTCCGAACTATCGCTGCTACAAATGCCACCAGCAGGGCCACTGGATTAAAGACTGTCCCCTCAGTCAAGGCTCGGTGAGTTACCCATCACCACTGCATGTTTTTTTTTTTACTAAAGTCTCATTGCAGGAGCCAATCGAAATAAAGAAAAGCACAGGAATCCCACGAAGCTTCATGGTGCCCGTGGATGGACCTCAAGTCCAAGGTGCGATGATGACCCCGAACGGTTCCTATGCTGTCCCTGTCCTCGACCATCAAACTTACACCCAGAAGCAACAACCTCCGCCTCTGCTCCAGGAAGAACAGCCCGAAATCCCGGAGGACCTCGTTTGCTCGATTTGTTCCGGATTGCTCACGGATGCTGTCATGATACCTTGTTGTGGCAACTCGTTTTGTGACGAGTGCATTCGAAGCTGCTTGTTGGAGTCCGAGGACCACGAGTGCCCAGATTGTCACGAAAGAGATATATCACCGGGCACTCTCATCCCCAACAGGTGAATACGCTTTGAAATTCTTTTCGGTTTCCACTATTAATCGCAACGATTTTTGAAGGTATCTAAGGAATTCCGTGGCAAATTTTAAGAACACCACCGGCTATGTGAAGCGACCCACGTTTAAGTCGGCAACCATAGAGCAAAAGCAGACGGAGAAACGAAAAGAGGTACCGTATGATGTTGACGATTTTTTTTTTTCTTAAACGTCTAATTAAATTAGGAGACGGAAGTCGTGCTCGCAGCGGAAAGTAAAGAAGCAGCGGAAGTGAACAAGACTGAAAACACAGAGAAAACAGTAATCAGCGAGGCGGATTCTACAGAGCCCCCGAAACCAGCTGCGAATGTAGATTTTTCAAAAGTAATGATTTACTTTCGCTTTTTTTTTGTTTTGTTGTTAAACGTGAATGTTTTTCAGGACATAGATTTAAGTGACTTATCTAAGGAATCTCCTAGTAAATCCTCGGTGTCCGAGGGCCCCCCAGGTGTCTCACCCCGGCGTGAGAAATCCCCCAAACATGTTTCACACAGGAGGACGCATACGTCTTCCAATCATAACGGTGGTGAGTGGTTTTGAATCTTGTTGTTTCATCAAGTTTTTTCAATTCTTGTTGTTTAGGGCGAAACAGAAGGAATTCCAAGGATTCCTCCCCCCGTCGTCACAATCCAAGACATTCACCTCATTTTGATCCAATGTAAGTACCTACATTAAATTTGATTTATTTCAAGAACCACATTGATTTATTTTTTTAGGCCCCGCATTGAAGAGAGAGCAGGAACTCCGACGGTCGACGAGCCCGGCATAGGTGGTTCTAATGTGATTGGTGGGGGAAGCTCTTACCCACCGACCACCGGATCTTATCCTTCGGGACCTCCCCCGGGGGTCCTACCGCCTATGATTGGGATGCCTCCACCGCACATGCAAGGGCCACCTCCGTCGTACTCAACCAGCCAACCTCCGCCTGGCGTTTTCTCACAAGGCCCGCCCCCTAATTTCAGATTGCCCCCGCCCGGAACCAATCCTGCTCCACCTTACATGTCGGGGTAAGCGGTTTTAAACCAAAACCTCCAGTATCACCACTAAGTTTAATTTTTTTGTTTAGTCCGTTTAATCCGGGATCGAGGCCTATGTTCGATACCTCCAGGCCTCCCGTGCAGGGGCCTCCCCCAAGTTATTCAAGTTATCCTGCACGATCAAGACCCAGAGAGTACGGGGGTTCTTCTAGATTGAGGAACCGTACTCCTCCAGGGTAAGTCGGAGGATACATTTTTAATTATCTCGGAAAACTAAATAGAAATTTGTTGTTAGAATAATCGATGATCCTTTGGAAGCGTTTAACCGAATGATAAGGGAGAAGGATGAGAGGGAACGAAGAAACAAGCAAAGAAGGGGGCGAAGTTACAGTCGCAGCTCCAGCAGGAGTTACAGCCGTTCACCGAAACGCATTCGAAGCAGATCACCAAGGCGAAGGGCCACCAGGAGCCGATCTAGATCATTCAGCATTAGCAGGTAATTTTTTTTTTCTTTTAAATTATTTTTTCTAGTGCCTAAGTTATTAGAGGGTTAAGAAATTTTGGCTTTCGACCACAAAACCAAACAGGAATGACGTCAAAACTTCTTTACCCTAACAGTAGTGAATTTATTATTATTACTATTTTATTTACTTCAATTTCACTGAGTGTTCCTGCATGCTGTGAGTTGCGTAGCGAATTTAGTTCTTCAGTTCATTCTCATTTGCAATCCCCCACTCTTCATCGCCTGATCACATCACGACAGAGTTTTTCGTTCTTGTGTGTAGTTCACGTTCTCACATAGGCGGACTGAAACGCCTTCCGAATGAAAATGACGATGCTTCTGGTCTTTTCAGATCGATCTCGCGTTCATTTTCACCTAGTCCGAGGAACTCTCCTTATCGAGATTACTCACCCAGACCTACTTCACCTCGAAGGAGACCACCATCACGCTACAGGTCTCCTTTAAGATCACCACCAAGGTACGTTGTTGTTGTTGTTTTAAACGAAAGCAAAATAGTAGTAATAATAATTTCCTTTGAACGTTTTTTTTTTTTTTTGAAACGACATTGTTCATTGATTGAACAAAATTTTATTGCAGGTTTCGTTACAAAGACCCCCCGGTCGTTGAGAGAAACAGAGAACGGGACTATGACCGGCCTGGCCAAAGGGAACGGGAACGAGAACGGGAACGAGAGAGAGAGCGGGAAAGAGAGCGAGGTTACAGCAGAGACCGCGATTTTAATTTCTATGAGAGAGAAAGGGGAAGATGGGGAGGCAGCAGTGGGGCTCCGAGGCCGGCTCCGGATAACTACTACCCTCCACCGGAAGCGCATCCCTTACAGCCACCACCCAACAGGTATTTCATAACATGTTTGTTATCGTATTATTTGATTTTGTTCGGTTTGGACTACTACATTGAGAGGGAGCACTTTTTAAAATTCAAGTCTCATTGTATTTATTAATTAAAGTAAAACGAACGAAACGACTTGACTTAAAGGCTGCTCTTAAAATGAAACTGTTATCAAACAATCGTTTGTAGTATTTACATTGGTTTGCTTGCGAGTTTCCTTTCTGCAAGCATGTCGGAAATATTTTGTGTTTATGTTATTCATGTGTATTTATATGTTTCTTTTTTTTTGTAATAAATTATTGAAAACTATGTTAGTAATGTAAGAGAGCTGTTAAGGACTATATTACTGATGACATTTTTTTAATTTATTATTTTTTGAATTCATTTTAAAAAATGAGATTGCTCGATGCTACTATACATACAGGGTGAATGACAATTGTTTTGCCACAGGAAAAAGTACGATAAGAAACGATGTCCGAGAATATGGAAAAAATTCGACTTTCACTTGTTTCACTCACGTAATTACTAGATCCAGTTAGTTAATTATGCAAACAGACATTTCCATAAATTAACCACGCAAACGTTTATTCTTCGGTAAGCAGTTTAAAGCCACGTCCGCACCAACGCCTTGATTACCGAAGTTAAAGTGCATTCAAAAAAAAAAAAAACATTTTTTACTTACAATAAAGCAGTGGTGGGCCTACTTTATGGCATGTTGCAAAGAATTAAGCTTTGTAAAAAAATATATGTAATTAATTTTTTGCATTTTTTTCATTTTATTGGTCAATCAAATAAACAAATGAATAAAGAACGAATGAAAATCAAAAAAGAAATCACGCCTAAGAAATTTAAAAACAAAAGAATACTTAAACGGAATTAAAAGAATTAATAAATAAATTTCAAGGTCTCAACGAAAGAAATTAAAATCAGTTTTCATTTTAGGCAACAGATGGCGCGGCAGATTATTTGTTCGCGCTAAAGAAATAGCTTGAAGCCTCTTTCACATCATTGCGCAAATAAAAGAGGCTTAAATAAAGAAAAGAAAGGAAAGGGAAAGGAAAATAAATGAAAAAAAAAAGATCGAATGAAAAACAAAAAGGAATCGTAAATTAATCGGTCAATCAAATAAAGAAAAGCAAATTAATAAAGAACGAAAATCAAAAAAGAAATCATGCCTAAGAAATTTAAAAATAAAAGAATACTTAAACAGAATTAAAAAAAAAAAACAAATGAATTTCAAGATCTAAACGAAAGAAATTAAAATCAGTTTTCATTTTAGGCAACAGATGGCGCGGCAGATTATTTGTTCGCGCTAAAGAAATAGCTTGAAGCCTCGATCACATTGCGCAAATAAAAGAGGCTTAAATAAAGAAAGAAAAGCAAAGGGAAAGACAAATAAATGAAAAAAAAAAAGAATGAACGAAAAACAAAAAAGGAATCATAAATAAAAAAAAAACAATTGAAGATATTGCATACGAAAAAATGAATGATAACAAAGAAATACTAAATTTGAAGCATGTACCTAAATTCATAAATAAAAAGAAAAAAATTTGTATTGAGAAAAAATAGCTTCAAATTTTAGGCAACAGATGGCGCTCGTTTTTTATTTCTTCCTTTCTTTCATTTTGTTATTTCATTTACTGATGCGCGAAAAAAAAACGTAAAAAACAGGACAAACAAAAATAAAATCACAAAAAAGAATGAAAAACAAAAAAGGAAATTTACAAACAAGAAAAAACGCTATTGAAGGAACACTATTCCTGAAGTAGAAATTTAAAAAAAGAAGCAATTGAAGGGACTAAAGAAGCACATTCATTCCACAGTTTTTTTTGTCTTTTTTTTTGGGTTGACCTTGAGCTCTTCAAACCTTTGCTCTTGAAATTCTGATTTTTTTTTAATTTTCTTTTTTTCCATATTTTTTAACCTGACCTCGACCGAACTTCGATTCTCAAAATTCTAATTTCTTTGTTTCCCCGCAATAAAAAAAAATTGGAGTGACCTTGACCTGTTATTTATTAATTTATTCTCAAACCTTTGCTCCAGAAATTGTTATTTGTTGTAAATTTTCCCTATTTTTTACAATTTTTTTGGCTTGACCTTTGACGTCTTCCAATTTTTAAAATTTTCCCTCATTGTTTGCCTTTAGGGTTGACCTTGACCTTTTCAGACCTTTGCTGTTGAAACTCTAATTTTTCTAAATGTTTCCCATTCTTTGCAATTTTTTTGGCATATTTTTTTGGCTTGACCTTTGACCTTTTCAAACCTCGATTCTCGAAATTCCATTTGTCCACTTTTTTCCCTTTTTTAGGAGTTGATCTTGATCTTTGACTTTTGCAAACTGCTCTCGAAATTCTTAAATGTTATTTTTTTCATTTTTTTCTAGGCTTGACATTTGACATTTCCGAACCTTGATTCTCGAAATTCGAATTTTTAAAAAAATTTCCACCTTTTTTACCCCTTTTTTGAAGTTGACCTTGACCTTTTCAAACTTTGCTCTTGAAATTCTTAATGTTTCCTATTTTTTCAATTTTTTTTTACTTGATCTTTGACATTTCCGAATCTCGATTCTCGATATTCCAATTTCTTAAATTTTCCCCACTTAAAAAGAGAAAAAAAATTGGGTTGACCTTTAGCCTTTCATTTCTTCATTTATTTTTCAAATATTTGCTCTTAAAATTGTAATTTGTTTTAAATTTTCCTTATTTTTTACAGTTTCTTCTTTTTTTGCTTGACCTTTAACATCTTCCAACTTCGATTTTCAATTTTTTTTAATTTCTCTCATATTTTTGACCTGACCTATGATATTTCAGAACCTCTATTCTCGAAGAACTTCTAATTTTTGAAATTTCCCCCCACTTTTTGAAATTTTTTTGGGATAGACCTTGACCTTTGACTTTTTATTAATTTATTTTCAAATCTTTGCTCTTGAGATTGTAATTTGTTTTAAATCTTCCTTATTTTTTACAATTTTTTTTTGGCTTGACATTTGACATCTTCCAACTTCGATTCTTAATTTTTAAATTTTTTCCTCATTGTTTGCCTTTTGGCTTGACCTTTGACATTTTCGTACCTCGATTCTCGAAATTCCAATTCTTCCTCTTTGCCTTTTTTTTGAGTTGACCTTAGCCTTTGACCTTTTCAAACTTTGCTCGTGAAATTCTGAAATGTTCTCTATTTGTTAATTTTTTTGGCTTGACCTTTAACATTTTCGAACCTCACAATTCACGATATTCCAATTTTTAAACTATTCCCCCACTTTTTTTAAATTCGGTTACCTTGACCCTTGACCCTTCATTCATTCATTTATTTTTCAAATCTTTGCTCTTGAATTGTAATTTCTTTTAAATTTTCCTTATTTTTTTACAGTTTCTTTTTTTTTTAGGTTTGACCTTTGACAACTTCCAATTTCAATTCTCAATTTTTTAAATTTCTCCTCATTGTTTGCCTTTTGAGTTGATCTTGACCTTTTCAAACCTTTTTTTTCCATCTAAATTTTTTAAATGTTCTATTTGCAATTTTTTGCATGTCTTTTGGATTGACCTTTGACATTTTTGAACCTCGATTCTTGAAATTCCAATTTTTAAAAATTTCTTTTTTTATGCTTTTAGAGTTGACCTTGACCTTTGATCTTTTCAAACTGCTCTTGAACTTCTTAAATGCTATTTTTTAATTTTTCATGGGTTGATCTTTGATATTTTCGAACCTCGATTCTCAAAATTCCAATTTTCGAAAATTTTTCCTCTTTTGTCCCTTTTTTGAGTTGACCTTGACGTTTTCAAACTTTGCTCTTGAAATTCTGTTCCCTATTTTTTGATTTTTGTGCTTGACCTTGACATTTTCGAATCTCGAAATTCTATTTTTTTTGGTCCTTTTTTTTTGTTGGCCTTGACCTTTGACCTTTGAAACCTTTGGTCTTAAAATGATAAATTTTTTAAAGTTTTTTAAATTTCATTTGGGTTGACCTTGACCTGTGACCTTTTATTTATTTTTAAACATTTGCCCTTGAAATTGCAATTAAAAATAAATCCCTATTTTTACAATTTTTTTGACTTCACCTTTGACATTTCCGAACATCGATTCTTGAAATTCCAATTTTTTAAAATTCCTCTTTTTGTTCCTTTTTTGGGTTGACCTTGACCTTTGACCTTTTATTGGTCTTTGCCTTGGAAATTATATTTTTAAAAAATTTTACTATTGCATTTTTTGTTTTGGTTTCACCTTTGGCATTTTCGAATCTTGATTTTATATAATTTTTCCCTATTCTTACAATTTTTTTTGGGTTGACCTTGATTTAACCTTTTCAAACCTTTGCTATTGGAATTCTATTTTTTAAAATGTTACCTATTTTTCGATTTTTTTTTGGCCTGGATTGGGTTGACCTTGACCTTTGATATTTTCGAAACTCTAATTTTTTTAAATTCTTCCCAATTTTATCCAATTTTTTCGTCGCATTGGCCCATATTACCTTTATAAAACGTGGCGTCGTATTTCGTACTTAGTGCCCGCAGCTTAATTTTGGGGCAACTTTTTAATTCATTATAAATAAACTGTTTAGAAGAATTTTTTAAACATTTTTCCCCTAATCTATGACATCCATTTTCTTATGCGTTTTTTTTTTTTTGGCGAAACAATTGTCAGTCACCCTGTATTTCTATGTGTAATTAATTTTTTTTTTATATTCCTGAAGAAAACATGTCAAATTGTTTGAGTGAATTATGATTCATTAATTAAATTAATCTAATTTTTTTTTAATAGAATACAAGAGTAATTCTTTGTTTTTGTAGTAATTTAAATGCAAAGTATTTAATTTTTTACGTGAAGTTATTATGAAGTAGGAAATTTTAAAAATCCATTGTCTTACATTCCTTTCAATTAAGTATTTACTTATGACCTCGAAAACAAGACTTTGGCCACTCAGATATGCTGCAACTTATATTTATAATTATTTAAAACTCAAATGCCCCAAGGACATACTGTTTGTATTATAATAATACTGTGATAATTCGGGTTAATAAACATAAAAGACCGTTTCAACTGAACTGATTTATGTTAATTGTTCTTTGTTAGTTCATGAAAGTACGTTTAGTTTCAAGCAAAGCAAAATTTTTAAGCAGAAGACGACATTCACAATAAAAATAAATAAAAATTTTGCTTTACTACATCTTAAAACGAAAGACATTTATTTTATTTATCTTGACCTTTAATTGTGGTTTAATTGAGTTGAGCTATTAAATAAATACATGTAGTTTTATTCTAACTGAAAGTACGAGAAGCTACATAAGACGTTAAAGACCGATACATCATTAAAAATGTTTTTGTTTTTATTTTATTTGTAAATTTCGGTCATAACGTCTTTTGTCCTTCCGGACTCAGAGTTCAAATGAACGCCTTCCTCAAATTTCTTTTACGACACTCTTTGTTTTTATTTTTGTTTGATTATATTTTAACAGAAAATCTTGTATTCCATTAGTATACGTAGTAGGGTAAATTAGTTACTGTGATAGATCTGTGATGAATGAACTTGGTGGTTAAAACGAAGACTCAAATAAGGACTCGTTCGATACGATTTGATTCTGTGATGCATATTTCCTGCACTCTATTTGATTTTGATGTGTATTCGATTTGAGTATATGTATAAGGAAATGCGTTTGGAAATAAAATTTTATGCAAAGTGAAAACCAATCCTTCATTTAATTCCTTCTTTGTGTGTGAGATGTGGAAGGTTTGTTTTTTCCAAATTGTATCAACAAGTACGCAAATATATGTATATATAGGATGAGGTGGATAAATGTAAAAAAAAAAAATCTTGGTAAAATCAGTGAACGAAAACTCAAATTTAATATTCCTTCTTATGCTAGAGTAATTTTTTTTTCCGAATTTAACCACTTTTTATCCTGTTGATGATTACAAATTATTTTATAAGTAGTTTTTATTTAAAAATAAATGCAAAGCAGTTTTACATTTACAGAAAAATTAAGTACCCACGTCCTGTAAATTTGAAAACTTTGAGTGATTTTATGGGACGTCTGGTGATTTCGATGATTTATAGGAACTTGTTTAAATCACTGCTTCACCCTGTACAGTCATGGATAGTTAAAAGCAATTAATCTGTAACAAATTCGATCTTACCTCAATCAGGGTTAAGTAAATTTTACTATTTTAACTGTCCACGACTGTACACGCTTGACCTACGCATTCCTAATAAAAATATTATAAAAATATGTTTATCTTCTATAAACCAGTAATTTGCTTTAAAAAAAATTTACGTTGCAACTTTTATTTGCCAAAAACTACGCGGCCCAGTATGAAAAGTACAGAAATTCGAATTTCTCTGTAGCGCCATCTAACGAAATTTTTCCTAAGTTTTGATTTGTATGTACACTGCGATCAACAATGACTGAAGGTTTGCTTCTGAAATATTTCAAATATGTTGTCAATTTGCTTGGCCTTCTAGATTTCACGAGAGAGCTTGCGCAATTTATTAGTTCAAGTCTTTCTCCGTTGGCGCCACTTACCTACGAAATCGGAAGCGACTTACCATATATCCGGAACGTCATTTCATAGCGACATTTTCAATTAACGTCAGGCTCACGCAGTTTATGGCAAGTACAGTTGCATTTGTTTTGCTCAAATATAGTTTTTTCTTTCGTTATCTATGGTGTTTCTTATTTAGGTAGGTAACTAGCGCCAAAACGAGGAAAATTCGAATTAAATGAAATAATACCCGGGCCGGTTAAGAGATCCGTCTCGTGAAATCTAGTAGGTCGTGGTCCGCGGCTTACCTGGGATGTCAAGAATAACTTCCACACGGCGCCGTGCGTTAATTAACATTTTCTCTGGGTTGGGTTGGGCTTCTTATTTAGGTAGGTTTAGGACAAAGAAAAAAAGTGACAATCGCGAATGAAAAAATACGCAAAGCAATCGTATTAATACCAGATAGAAAACAAAAGACTATTGTCAACAAAAAAAATCAAAAGGTTATGTCAATTACAAAACAAAGAAAAACAGTCGCACAATACCCAAATACAAAAACGAATGACAATTGCCAGCGAAAAAAAAAAAAAACAAAAAGTGTTATCAATTACAGAACAAGAAAAACATTCGTTTCATACCCAAATACAAAAACAAATTACAATCGCCAACGAAGGAAAACAATAGGTATTGTCAATTACAAAACAAAAAAACAAGGCAACAAATAAACGAGAATTAAATAAAAATGAAATGAAGAACAGCAGAACACGGTTTAGGACGAGGAAAACAAGTGACAATCGCAATGAAAAAATACATGAGGCGGTCGCATCACACCCAAATACAAAAACAAATGACAATCGCCAACAAAGAAAAACAAAAGGTGATATCAATTACGAGACAAGAAAAGAAGAAAAGTAAATGTCAAGAAAATGAAAATAAAAAAACAAAACAGAGAAAATATCAGTGGGATGTCATTTTTTGTCGGTTGCCTTAAGAACAACGGAAAGCGATTTAGGATCCAAAAAGAAAAACAACCGACAATCGCGAATGAAAAGAAAATTGGCAAGTCAAGAATGACGATTTTTACATAAGATCGTAGATTGCGTCTTTATAATCAAATACAAAAACAAATGACAATCGCCCATCGAAGAAGCAACAATGGACGATCACAGACGTATTGCATGTTACAAATAATTCAACGCAAAAACAAATGAAAAGAAAAAATGTGAAAAACGTAAAATTATCAGTCGCCTTAGAAATAGCAGAAAGCGATTTAGAACCAAATCAAAAGAAACAAATGACAATCTCCAAAGCAGAAAAAAGCACAAGCCAAAAAAAAAAAAAGATAACACATGTTGAAAGAAAGATAGAGAAAAAGTTACTTTTTACAAAAGAAACAAATGACAAAAGAAACAAATGACAATCTCCAAAGCAGAAAATAGCACAAGGAACGAGGAAATATTGGCCAGGTCGGTTAAGAAATCTAGTAGGTCGTGGTTCGCGGTTTACTTCGGATGTCAAAGATAATTTCCATACAGCGCCGTGCGTTAATTAACTTTTTTCACCGCGTTTGTTTAATACTTTAATTTATATCTTTAGTAATTGTTGATCATAGTGTGCAACGACCACTATAAAAAGATGCGCTTCATATCTCCTTAAAATTTTTGTTTCCCGTAAGGCCTTTTAACTGACGGCTTGATTTTCAATCACAAATAAAGAATGCGTTTCATTTTGTAAAACAGATAATAACATGAGTAAGAACTGCACCAAACTCAGAGAATAAAGTTTCTTCGTAGCGCCATCTAGCGAATTCTTCTTAATGTTCGAAATCTTTGTTGTTTACAGCGCTTAAGAGTGAACGAGGACACCAAAGCGTGCGTTTCGTATCAGTTGATTGCCAAAAAAAAAAAAAAAAAAGAACCATGCACTTTGAAAAGTGCGCTAATTAAAATCCTCCATCAGCGCCATCTACAAGATTTTATTTCAAAATGTCAAACGACACAATTCGTGGCTCTTAATAGGCAAAAGAAACCGATTGTTTTTTGTGAAGTGTAGAAAATGAATTTTTTTCGCAATGCCATCTAACGGATTTTCCTTAATTTTTGATATTTTTGCTCTTAACTCTCTTCGTGTCAGTTAACTGCCAACACGGATACATTCCACTTTGAAATAATAATAATTTTCTTTTACTTCATTTCGTAGATGGATAATTAATTTTTCCCAGCGCCATCTAACGGATTTTTTTTTTAAATTTTCGGAATGTTCTCCATTCGCTTCTGCGCAAAGTGAAATAATATCAATTAACTGTAAAAACAACTCCACCTCTAAAATTGCAGCGTTATCTACAGGATTTGCTCTCAAAACACAAAACCACTTATGAAATTAAAAAAATTTTTGCTGCGCCATCTCTCGGATTTTTGTTTCAGTTTCGGAATTCTTGCCTTTTTTATTCTACGTAGGAGTGACATATGAAGGATTTACTTTCAAAATATAAGAAGACACGACTCTGACTTAACAAACATTTTGTAAAGGTTGGAGAAAAAAAAACCTAATTTTCCGCAGCGCCATCTAATGGGTTTTTCCTTAATTCTTGCAATTTTTGACGTTCACTTTGCGTCGGAGTTAACGAGAGTTACAGAAAGAAGCTTCTCATCTTATTTGATTGCGTAGGAGATTTCCCAATTCCATTTAAATACATAAATCGAAGCTGAAGTGGAAATTTCTTGAAGCGCCATCTGTCGGACCTTTCAAAAATTAAAAACATGAATTGTATTTATACTGAAACTAAAAACGTTCTTGTTTTGTTTTGTTTGCCGACTGTGTTTGTGGAAAAAAAAGAGCATTCGAATTTTTATTTTATTTTTTACGCGCTTTTTATTAAGTGGAAAAATTTGTGAAAAGTTTACAAAACGGTGGATTTTAAACCAAAAGACGACTAAACGACCTGTTCTGTACCGCGTAATAACAGAAAACAAATTTCACTTAAAATAAGAGACTAAAAGGTGTCGGGAAACGCCATCTACCGGATTTTTTTTTAAATTAGGATATAACTAAAAGTAAAAATTTTTTGAATTTCTTTTAACGCAGAGTATTTTCGCTTTGCTGCTGTTAATGCCACGTAATCTTCAATATTCGATTTTTTTTTAAGTTCCTAAACGGCATTTTCTTTTGTTTCTTTTGTGTACTAAAAAAAGTTAAGCACCTATAAAAAAATTATTAGTTTGAATCGTCACATCGGTTTTGATTGCAGTGAACCCCTCGAACATTCTCTGGTACATACAGCTATTTCGGTCCGATTTGGGGCCTCATCAGTGGAAGCGTAGCTCGAGAATTCCACTGTATGGGATGACTTATTAAGTGTCGCGATTCAAAGCAATCGCGTAATCTTCAATATTCGATTTTTTTTTTAAGTTTCTAAACGACATTTTCTTTTGTTTCTTTGTTTCTTTTGTGTACTAAAAAAAATGGAGCACTTATAAAAAATGATTAGTCTGAAGCGCGACATCGGTTTTGATTGCAACATCCTCTGTACATACAGCTATTTCGACCCGATTTGGGGCCTCATCAGTAGAAGCGTAGCTCGAGACCTCCACTGTATGGGATGACTTATTAAGTGTCGCGATGCAAAGTAATCGTTATTTTTACATCGCATTTGCGAATAACCTTGGACAGGTCGGTTTGATTTGCAGTGGAAGTCTCGAGCTACGCTTCTGCTGATGAGGCTCCAAATGGGGCCGAAACAGCTGTACAGAGGACGCTCGAGAAGTCTACTGCAATCAAAACCGATTTGCAACAAATTTATAAAAACAATGTCTAAAAGCGCCGGCTAGCGATATTTATTTTACTGAAAATACAAATTTCGTCTAAAAAAATTAATTGACGCCATCTTCCGGATTTTTTCTTTATTAAAACACTCGTGAAAAACAAAAAATAAAAATAATAAAAATTTTATCTAGCAGTTTTTTGACGTCCGCCATTTTGACGTTTCTTGACGCCTGTCATCTTAACGTTTCTAGACGTCTGTCATTTTTGACGTTTATTGAAGTCTGTCATTTTGACGTTTCTTGACGCCTGTCATCTTGACGGTTCTTGATGACCGTCATTTTGACATTTATTGCAGTCTGTCATTTTGACGTTTCTTGACGCCTGTCATCTTGACGTTTCTTGATGACCGCCATTTCAATATTTCTTGAAGTCTGTCATTTTGACGTTTATTGAAGTCTGTTATTTTCATGTTTCTTAACGCCTGTCATCTTGACATTTCTTGGTGACCGCCATTTTGACATTTATTGCAGTCTGTCATTTTGACGTTTCTTGACGCCTGTCAACTTGACTTTTCTTGATGACCGTCATTTCAATATTTCTTGAAGTCTGTCATTTTGACGTTTATTGAAGTCTGTTATTTTCATGTTTCTTAACGCCTGTCATCTTGACATTTCTTGGTGACCGCAATTTTGACATTTATTGCAGTCTGTCATTTTGACGTTTCTTGACGCCTGTCATTTTGACGTTTCTTGATGACCGCCATTTTGACATTTCTTGAAGTTTGTCATTTTGACGTGTTTTGACGCCTGTCAGTTTGAAAATACTTTGCATTTTTGAATACAATATATTTTCAGTACCTTCAATATAATTTTTTTTTTAAGAAAAGAAATTACTTAGAGGGCAGCTTCTGATATTTTTTTAATTTTCCAGTTAAATTGAAAAAAATGGTTCAAAACGGCATTCTGAAAATATTTTTAATGAATTAAAGTATAAGACGCACTAAAAAAGCACCCTCTGGTGGATTTTATTTGATTCAAAAACGCAAATTACGATTAATGAGATTAATGAGCGCCATCTGCCGGATTTTTCTTAATTAAAACGCGAATAAGAAACGAAACAATAAAAAATGCGTCCGACGATTTTTTTTAAATACACAGAATTTTCGATTTGCTGCAGTTTATGTCACGTGACCTGCAATATAGAATTTTTTATCAACAAAAAAATAAAATAAAATATTTAGAGGGCACCTTCCGTCGTTGTTTTAATTAATGGTCTTCTTCTTGTTAAATTAAAGAAAAATATGTAAATATTTTTGACAAATTAAAGGGTAAAACGAACTAAAAAAAATATTTAAAAAGACGTAGAAAAGCGCCATCTAGCGTATTTTATGTTGCTTAAAATACAATTTTTTTTAATGCAAAAATGTATGAGGTGTTCAATGAAGAGTTTATCAAGTGGTAGTCTTTGAATTTTTCATAACAATGTGAAGGAAGCTGGCCTTCAATTAGATTTACGGGAAACGTCACTTCAGGTTGTTATAAGCAGAGACAAAACGAGTTTAGGCAATGCGCAGCCTAGAACGAACGCTTGAAATTCGACATCCAATGTCGGTCATCTAGCAACATGGCGACAAAAATGTCGCGTTGAGAAAATATAAATTCGTTGGCGCCCCCGCCACTCTCATTCTGCGCGGCCTAAGAGAATTTTATCTCTGATTATAAATAAAACACTACAACTGTTTGGCAAGTGTTCTCAAAACCAACTTTATGAACTTTTCAATAAAACTTTTACTTCCAATTTCGTTTGAAATAAAACCAAAGCCGGTAGATAAAAAAAAGGCACCGACATGAATGCACCACGAACGAATTTTTCGGTTGAGGGCGCGCTTGTCTTTTGTTTTAAACATTTTGTGAATGCCATTGAAGATAAGAAGGGGGTAAAGATGTTGTTTATTTTTTATTTTTCGATTAGAAAATCTTTGAAAACCAAATTTGTAACGATATTTATCTATGAAGATATATTATGTTGTGTAACGACGACAGCGCCTCCTGCGAGTGTTTGAATGTTGTGGTGATTTATTCGCTGTGACGTCATTCGCGTCGGTATTTTATCAATCTACTGGAAATAAAGCAACGCGCAGACGACACCTACCGGATTAATTTCAAATTAATATTCATCCAAATGTCACTTAAGGTAAAACAAAAGTTGAAGCTTCTTGGAAAGCACAATGTGTTGATTTTTTTTTTTAATTAACGAATTTATTCGGCAATTATTTCTTTCTCCTGATGATATTTATGTCTTTAACGATTTTTCTAAAGTGGAGGAGACACATGCAGAAATGATTGAAGGTCACGTGGTCTCTCAGTCGTCCGCATTCGCCCGCTTATCAAAGAACAGGTATAGGAATGAGATCATGTGACCTTCGCTCGCTCCCTATATTGTCAAATAAAGTTTTCTGAAGGTCTTGTATGTTATTAATATTTGAAAGAAACAAAAAATCGTATGTATTTGCTCAATTAATTACGAAAAAAAAAAAAAACAAATACTTTGTTGATACAATCGGCGTGTGTGTTGGCGAATGAATTTGAATGCAATCCCAATTTTGACGCCGAACATTAAATGACCACGGGAGGACATGGACTAAGCGAAGCACGAAGAACGAAGACCACCATCTCGCTCGACCATCCGGACCGGAAACAAAGTATTTCATAATTCTCCCTTCTTATAATTAGTAGGTAGCTCATTTTACTTTAAAAACAAAAGTCGAAGCTCTTGCGCGGCGGTTCTTCCCCGCAGGAGTTTCTCAATCACTTGCTTTCCAAAAAAAAGAGAAAAAAAAAAGAAATGAGTGTAACACTAATTTTTTTTTGGAGTTATTAATATTTTATTTAAAATAAAACCGGCGACGTTTTCCAGCCTAATTAATTTTCTTTTCTGGTTTAGGTATCCTCCGAGAGAAAGCTATGCGCCCCCGCAGTACTTGAGCAAAAACGAACCGCCTCATCACATACCACCTCTTCTGCAAACTCCGATACACATACCGCCTCAGAGACGTTTCGACGATCTAGTACCACCTGGTACTGATCAACCCCCGATACCCGGAGAAGAGATTCCTCCGCGCTACGACGAACGTTATCCGTACGACAGGCCGCACGTTGATCTGCCAACAATCAAAGATAGATACAGCGCGGAAAGAGACACGCGAGAAAAAGAACCGGAAAGACGTAACTACCCCCGAGAAGAGAAGCCTAGGGACGAGCTCCCTGAGAAACCGACGAGGAGGTACGATCGCTATAGCCGATCTCCAGCGAAGCTAATCAAAAGCTCGCCCCGTAAATCCAGAGAGCGGCACGAGAGCCCCGATAGACACCGTAGGCGAAAGCGCGAGGAGACTTCTCCGGAGAGGGACAAGAAAGACGAGAGGTACGATCGAAAACGCGATGCATCCGACGACGAAAAATCAAAGAAAAGCAAAGAGAAGAAGAAGAAACGCGAGAAAAAAGAACTGGAACGAAAGAAGCGCAAGGAAAGAAAAGAGCAGCGCAAAGAGCACGATAAATTAAAGAAAGAGGAGAAGGAGAAGAAGCACAAGGAAAAAGAGACCGTCGCTACTGACCACGACGTTAAAGAAAACCCCACCGAGCAGAGCAAGAGCAGAGAAATCGTCGAAAGCGAACCCATCCACAAGGAAGCCAAGAAAGAAGAGGCGTCCCCGCCACCACAAGCTAAACGGCAATCCTCAGAAAGACACCACCACAAAGCGGATGTTGAAGACAAGGCGGTCAAAATGGAGGAAAAACCCGATTTATATGGCGACTTGCTCTCCGAAGGGGTCGACACGACGATAGTAAAGAATTACGGGAAGTTCCAAGACGACGAATTAACCGCCCCCGAAAAAGAACTGAAGCCCGACGATTCCATCGAGGAAGATAAGGAGGAGGGCGAATACCCCCAGGAAAGCGAAACGTCCAAGGACGACGACGTCCTCGACATACACGCGAACGAAGCCGAGCTGAAAGCGGAACTGGAAAAATCGGAAGTCCTGGCTCCCCTTCCTGAGAAATCCAAGTGGGAAATCGAGGAAGACACGACCCCCACCGCAATCGAATCGTCTAAATTCGATGGGGGCAAAACTGAGAAATTCGGGAAGGTCACCAACGAAGTCTTGAAGCGCGCCGAGAATGCGATCTTTGCGAAAGCCATAAACGCCATAAGGCCGATCGAAATTAAGAAAATCAGCGTGGACAGGGCGAAGTTATACTCGGGGGAGAAGGATCGCGAAAAAGAAAAGAAATTTGAAGATTCGGACGTCAGGAATATACACGTCACGATACCGGGTGGTACATTCGAGGAAGACCTTCACCCACCGGGGACAGAACCTGTTAAAGTTGAATCCGAAATTCAGAAGCCACCCCCGAGACTCTCGGTGAAAGAAAGATTGGGGGTCAAGGTCGACGACTTGGATCGAATCGTTAAAGTATCGTTCGACCGCAACAGATCCAGAAGTCTGTCACCCTTCAGCAAGAGGGCCAGGGATGACCGACTTCATAACGAAAGGCGCGTGGAACTTGAACGTGATGATAGGGGGCGGCACGATCGACGCTATGATAGAGACCGACATCACAGGAATTACAGGAGCAACGAATCCAGAGGTGACGTAAGAAGACGCGATGATTATCCTAGAAGAGACCGAGATAGAGACGCCCACAGGAGCAGACGAGACGATCACAGGCGCGACGACAACAAGAAAGACCGATCGAAAAGTCGCGGACGTGAGAAAGACGACAGGGGGGGGACCAAACGCAAGAGATCCAGATCGAGCAGCGGAAGTAAAGAGCACAAGGACAAAGACAAACACAGGAAGCGAGATAAGAAGCTGAAGAAGGAAAAGCAGAAGAAGCACAGGAAAGACGACGATGACAAAACTAAAGAGGAGGTCAAGGTTGAGAAAGTTGATGATGACGTCAAGCCAAAGTCGGCTACCGATAGAAGAAAAGCGACGCTGGACGAGGCGAACTTCGAGCCGGATTACGACCTTGACACCGAGTCGGAGAAGGAAGAAGGAAAGAAGAAGCACGCGCAGGCCCTGGCGGCCGAGGAAGAACTGAAGAAGCGCGCTAAAATCGAAGAGAAAGAGAAAAAAGAGAGCTCCAGCTCTGAGAGTTCGGAAAGCAGTTCCGAAGACGAGAAAAAGAAGAAGAAGCACAGGAAACATAAGAAGAAGAAGTCGAGAAGGGAGAGTAGCTCAAGCAGTAGTTCCAGTGAATCTGACTCGTCGGATGACGAAAAGGAGAGGAAAAGGCGAAAGCACAAGAAGAAGCAGAAGAAAAGGAAAAAGGCCAAGCATAAATGAGCGCGACGACAAAGACGTAGAATTTGTGTTTTGTTCTCTCAATTTAGACATATATTACATTTTCATAATTATTTGTAAAATTCAAATATATTTGGAATTTACGTTTCTAGCGAAGAAGGAATAATAATTGTACGTTTAATAAGATAATAAAAAAACATGAGCTGTATGTTTTTGTTTTATTCCCCCCCCCCCCCCCGTAAATATAAATCCAGTAATTGTAAGCAGATTTATAGAAAAGACGTCAGCGCCATCTCTCGGGCAATATTTAAATTACACGCACGCTCGTTAAAATTAAGGAGAGGACGACAGCGCCATCACTTGAGAAGCAGCGAATTCTTAAGAGCTTTAAATTCCTCTATTTTTTTGAGGTTATGACTAACGTCTGCTGATTATTAAAAAAAAACTAATTCAATGAAACTTGAAAAGAAGCTTCACAGATGTCGCGACCACTACTTTCTTGCCCCTTCAAAGCCTAGTTTCTAGCTGGAGACGTCTAATATAATAATCAACGTAACACAACAGTGGCGCCATCTAGTGCATTCTGCTTTGAAAATTCAGTCAATGACGTAATTGCCAAAAAATCACGTTTCATAAATTCGCTTGTGGCGCCATTTGATGATTTTTAGAAAATTTTTTACTGCTAATTGTTTCTCAACGAAACAAACAAAAGGTAATCAAATGAAACAAACTATGAAATTGTCAGAATCTTAGAAGGAACTTCAAAGATGTCGGCAGCGTCACTTTCTTGCTTTTCCAGACCATGTTTCTGGTGGCGCCATCTAGCGTAGTCTGCTGTGAACATTAACAAGAGAAGCAGTTCGTGATTTTTTATAGACTTCTCAAATATGCGTATTTGTGATTGGGGGCTGCGCTGCTATGGCAACGTGTCCCAAAGAAAATCGCTCTTCAAAAGACTTACCAATAATAGACGCCTGAAGTGTGACGTGGTATGTATGACAGATTATGGCAGTTGGACGGAACAAAATTGCAATTGTGACGACACCATAATCCCGTTGCAATTCGTAAAACTATAAATAAAATTCTATTGTGGCGCCATCTGATGATTTAAAAAGAAATTTTCCAGAAGTTTTACTGCTAATTCCTTCTCAACGAAACAAACAAAGGGTAATCAAATGAAACAAACTATGAAATTGTTAGAATCTTAGAAGGAACTTCAGAGATGTCGCCAGCGTTACTTTCTTGCTTCTCTAGTGGTAGCGCCATCTAGCGAGATGGCTGTGAACTTTCACAAAAGTAGCAGTTCGTGAACTTAATTGCTACAAGAATCCCGTTTCAATTCGTAAGCCAAGACGCCTTGTAGCGCCATCTAACGAATTTCCTTTAAATGTTTTACATACCAACTTTGAGAATATTTACTAAAGAAGTAGCTCGTGACTTTTCATTGCCCAAGAGAATTCTATTTCAATTCGTAAGTCAAAAAAATTTAAAAAAACGGCCACCTAACGAATTTCCTTTTTTCTTACTAATTATTTTTCTCAACAAATTTTCTTAGAGTTTACGACACGTGTAAGCTAATCTTTTTTTTTGTCGGTGGTAAAAAGTAAAACGTAGAGCAGCAGTTGAGATTTTCCGAAAGCACCATCTAGCGGATTTCATCAAAATTGTGAACGCAATTTCATTGGATTATGTTAGGTCCGTTCCATTCGTCAGGATTTTAAATTATTAAAAACCAAAAATAATTACTTTTCGGATGCAAGGGGCATTGCACTCAGCGCCATCTCATGAGCGTTTCAAATAATGATCACGATTATTTTTATTTTTTTTTGTGAAACGCGTGCCATGGAAACTGCTTTACCGATAATCGACATCTCTTTCTTCTAAAGGAAAATAACAATGATGACTGTCTTCGACAGTATGAAAAATGAAAAACATGGAAATAACATACAAGGCTCCAAAAGTCCCTCAAAATAATAGTTTTTAATAAAGAAATCCTTTTGTACCTTTTAAGTTTAAAGTTGGCAACTCAAAAAGCTTACGTCTAATTAATGTAGTACGATTCATATCGAAACAAAATTCTAATATTGACAAAGTCTATTGGATTTGATATTTTTCAATTTATGAGAATTATTAGCAACGTTGCAAACCACCTCTGCATATTCAATAACCTTCAATCACTAGTTTCACATCAGTACTATAGATGGTATCACGATTTGTTGATTCACGAATTTATATCACCCCTTGTAGTTCTAATTTAAATATCATTTAGTTTTTGCAACTACAAAACTGATCTATAAAAAAAATCAAAGTTTTCCTTGCGTTTGCGAACCTTACGCCATCTATTGCAATTGATTTTTTCTAAACGACGGCGACTTAGCATTGTTGCAAACCACCCCTTTAAGTTCAGAGCTGTTGTGTCAATAGTTTCGGCGTTGTGCGATAGATGGTGCCACAATTTGTTCCAACACGAATTTATCATTAAGTTTTTGGACGAAGCCCACCCATCACTTCTTTGCTTCAATCCTTCAAAAGAAATATTATCATTATTTTGAATGTTTTCGTTAATTCACTAAAAGAGCAATCGTGTCAGTGTTTGTCACACCACAAATAAACTCACAATTTATTAAACGCCCAACTTTTTTTATCACACGCTATATTAAATCAGAATCCTTTATTTCTTTTTGGCAGATTGGAAAAGATTACGTTTTTGAGCCTGTGTTTTTTTTTATACCACAACACATATCATTCAATGGTTGTTATGATGAATGAAACGTCCCTTTTTTTTTTGACCACACGGTATATTAAATCGCAATCCCTTTTTCTTGAAATATTTGAGAAGCTTATTGTTTTTTTGAGCCTGTGATCTATGATTTTAAGTCACATTAAAAGTAATTGTGTCAACGGTTGTGATAAGTTCATTATTAAACCAATTTGAAACACTTCATTTTTTTGTATCACACGGTATATTAAATTACAATTTGCTTTTCGGCAGATTCGAGAAGACTCGTGTTTTTAAATAAAAATAATTGTTTCAATGGTTGTGATAAGTTCATGATTTATTAAACGCCATTTTTTTTTTGATCGCACGGCGTATTAAATCACCATTCCTTTTTTTGTTTTTGACAGATTAGAAAAGACGCTTTTCAGCCTGTTATCCGTGATTTTACGTAACAAACAAAATATTTCTTTCAACGGTTGTAATGAATTCATAATTTATTAAACAAATTTGAAACGCTCTTCATCTTGATCACACGGTATATTAAATCACAATAGTTTTTTTTCCAGATTAGAAGAGAATTACTGTTTTTGCGACTGCGAGTTTTAAGTAAATATAAAAAAAATTAAAATAGTTATTTATTTCTCTTAAAAAAATAAATAAAAAATAAATAAAGGAAATAAATTAAAATAAAAACAAAAGACGACTGTGTAGGTATTAATCAAAATTTACCAGAAAGAAAACAAAAAAAAACAAAATCACTTCCACAGTAACAATTGCCATAATATTTATGTAAAACAATTTATATTTGGCGCAAATATCCTGTAAAAATGTTTTGGCGGATACCCTGTGGAGCGCCATCTCTTAGTCAGTAACTAAAGCTCCTTTATTTGTGGACTTATGTCATTTACGAAATCAATTCCGCAATAACAATTGTCAGAATACGAATAAAAAACAACAAAATACTAGAACAAGTTGAACAAAAACAAAAGAAAATCGTTGATATTACGCAGATGAATCGAAAATTAAGGTTGCAAAAAAAAAAAAACAAAAGAGAAAACTATAATAATTCGACAAGAAAAAAAACTGAAACAAACAGCGTGAAATACGGAAGACTTAGATGACTAAAGAAACAAAAGAAGATCGACAATTTTCTAGCTGAACGCGAAATAATCAAATCGCAAAGAGACACAAAAACAAACATAAGAATAATCTAAGTGATGTATCAATTGTAATAATAAAAATTAATTTGATTATAAGTAACTAAAAAAAAAAGAAAAAACGACAAAACGCGAAGAAAAAGTTGAACAAAAACAGAAGAAAATCATTGATTATTACGCAGATTGTTCGAAAATTAAGGTTGTCTTTTGTTTTTGATTTTGACTTAAATATTTTTTAAGAGAAATAAATAAAAAAATACGAAAAAAAAACAATCTCTTTTGTTTTACGTTTATCTTTCTTTCTCTTGGCGGTGAGAAACGATGACTTTCATTATCTTTTTTTTTGAGCTTGAGTTTTTTTTTTAGATTTTTATACACTTTTGCAAAAATTTAAGCGCTGCACAGTAGAAGAACGTATTTTGTCTCCATCAGAAAACCAAAATGAGGAAATTTAATTTATTCCATTTATGATTTTACTTGGAAAATCAAAATCTGGACTTAGAATTCCAATAAAACAGGCTACGTACCTTCAAACGTAAGCCACGCCTCTTGCGAAACGATTTATCTACCATTTGCAACAGACCACGCCCCTTTATTAAATAAGCTCCTTCTCCTCTGCAATAAGTCACGCCTTTTTGGCACCACCTCTTTTGATATGTCTTTCTCATTTATAAGGTTTGTTTAATATCTTGTTTAGGGTCGTCGTGTGTTCCAAATATATTGTAATGTTTTTAGATTTATTTTGATTTGTTTTTAAATGAAACACTTGATGAAACTAATAACTAATTTATTTACACAACACTTAACACTAATTTATTTATAACGGACTAAGACTAATTTATTTATACAAGCCGAGCAATTACACAGTAAGTAACTCTACGTTGAATTGACTATGACTCCTCGTCTTCGTGTATTTATACTAGAGGGCGGCTTCTCCAGCAACCCCCAGCGTATTCTCGAATGCGACGGACTTCTCCCGTAGTGTGCAGAACCTTCGGGAGTCGGCCAGACTTCAAGGCGTTTGTCACGTCGGCCGTCGGCGGAGTGCATGACTCACTCGTCGCAATTCGTTCGTCACAATATGTAGCTGCTAACTTCCTCCAGTTCGGAGATTGAGAAGTACCGATGAATAACGGCCAGAGAAGCAATAAGTGAATTTACTTGGATAATCAAGATCTGGACTTAAAACCTCCAATAAAACAGGCTACGTTCCTTCAAATGTAAGCCACGCCTCTTGCGAAACGATTTATCTACCACTTGCAATAGGCTACGCCCCTTTATTAAACAAACTCCTCATCTGCAATAAGTCACGCCCTTTTTGACGCCATCTCTTTCAATAGTCTTTCTCTTTTCTAAGTTTTGATTAATATCTTTCTTAGGGTTGTGATATGTCCCAAATATACGAAGTTGCTAACTTCCTCCAGTTCGGAGGTTGGGAACTACCGATAGATAACAGCCAGGGAAGCAATTAGTGAATTTACTTGGATAATCAAGATCTGGACTTAGAGCCTCCCATGAAACAGGCCACGTACCTTCAAATGTAAGCCACGCCTCTTGCGAAACGATTTATCTACCATTTGCATCAGGCCGCGCCCCTTTTTGAACAAGCTCCTTCCCATCTCCAATAAGTCATGCGTGTCATAGTGGAAATACTCTTTACACAAATCATAAATCCACAAGTAAAGAAGCTTCAGTTACTGACCAAGAGATGGCCTTCACAGCGTGTTCAACAAGAATAAAATATTTTTATAGAAAAATCATAGAAATATTCTTGTAACAGTCATTGTGGAAATAGTGTAAAGAAGCTTTAGTTACTGACTAAGAGATAGCGCTTCACAGCGTATCCGACAAGTATAAAATAATTTTATAGAAAAACTTGCGCCAAATATAAATTATTTTACGCAAATGTTCTGGTGAATGTTATTGTGGAAGTGATTTTGTAAATACCACGAGTCCAAAGAAGAAGCTTCGGTTACTGACTAAGAGATGGCGCTTCACAGCGTATCCGACAAGTATAAAATATTTTTATAGAAAAACTTGCGCCAAATATAAATTATTTTAAGTATTTAAGTAATTTTAATAATTTTATTTTAAATTTATTTTAAGCAAATATAAGTAAATATCACAAGTCCAAAGAAGAAGCTTCAGTTACTGACTAAGAGATGGCGCTTCACTGCGTGTCCGACAAGAATTAAATATTTTTATAGAGAAATCATTTTATAGAAATATTCTTATAACAGTCATTGTGAAAATACTGTAAAAAAGCTTTAGTTATTGACTAAGAGATGGCGCTTCACAGCGTATCCGACAAGAATAAAATATTTTTATAGAAAAATTTGCGCCAAATATAAATTATTTTACGCAAATGTTCTGACAATTGTTATTGTGGAAGCGATTTTGTAAATACCACAAGTCCAAAGACGAAGCTTCAGTTACTGACTAAGAGATGGCGCTTCACAAGATATCCGACAAGTATAAAATATTTTTATAGAAAAATTTGCGCCAAATATAAATTATTTTACGCAAAAGTTGTGGTAATTGTTATTGTGGAAGTGATTTTGTAAATGCCACAAGTCCAAGGACGAAGCTTCGGTTACCGACTAAGAGATGGCGCTTCAGAACATATCCGATAAGTATAAAATATTTTTATAGAATAATTTGCGCCAAATATAAATTATTTTACGAAAATATTCTGGCAATTGTTATTGTGGAAGTGATTTTGTAAATACCACGAGTCCAAAGAAGAAGCTTCATTTACTGATTAAGAGATGGCGCTTCACAACATATCCGACAAGTATAAAATAATTTTATAGAAAAATTTGCGCCAAATTATAAATTGTTTTACGCAAATATTCTGGCAATTGTTATTGTGGAAGTGATTTTATAAATACCATAAGTCCAAAGAAGAAACTTCAGTTACTGACTAAGAGATGGCGCTTCACAACGTATCCGACAAGTATAAAATATTTTTATAGAAAAATCATTTTATGGGAATATTCTTGTAACAGTCACTGTGGAAATATTCTTTACAGATATCATAAGTCTACAAACAAAGAAACTTTCGCGACTGACTAGAAGATGGCGCTTCAGAGCGTGTCCAATAAGAATAAAATATTTTTATAGAGAAATCATTTTATAGAAATATTCTTGTAACAGTCATTGTGGAAATATTCTTTACAGAAATCATAAATCCAGAAGTAAAGACGCTTGAATTACTGACTAAGAGATGGCGCTTCACAACACATCCGACAAGTATAAAGTATTTTTATAGAAAAACTTGCGCCAAATATAAATTATTTACGCAAATGTTTTAGCAATTGTTATTGTGTAAGTGATTTTGTAAATACCACAAGTCCAAAGAAGAAGTTTCAGTTACTGACTAAGAGATGGCGCTTCACGACATATCCGACAAGTATAAAATATTTTTATAGAAAAACTTGCGCCAAATATAAATTATTTTACGCAAATTTTCTGGCAATTATTATTGTGGAAGTGGTTTTGTAAATATCATAAAGAAACTTTCTTTACTGATCAGCAGATGGCGGCTCACGTCGATCGCGTAGCTAGAAATCATTGTGGAAATAATTTTTACAGAAATCATAAGCCGACAAACAAAGAAGCTTTCTTTATTGACCAAGAGATGGCATTTCACAGCGTATCCGTCAAATACAAAATATTTTTACAGAAATACATTTTTTTTTATGATCACACACTATATTAAATAATAATTTTCTTTTGCGGCAGGTTGGAAAAGACCTACCCTTTTCGAGCCTCTGCAATTTTTAATTCGCAACAAAAATAATTGTGAATTATTAGACCACTTTACTTAACTTTTCTTGTTCGCAAGCTATATCAAATCGCGAACTTTCTTTTTTCCGTTCGATTCGGGAAAAAATTTATCCCCGTCTGAAGAGGAACGATTTCATTAACGGCATTCGACGAGTTCGCAGGGATTGCGAAGAAATGGGGCAAACGTCGATTACGGCGGGCCCTTAACGGGGGGATCACGTTCCTTTTTACCGTCGAGCTATTTGCCGTCCCTCGTCACTTGCCACAACTAAGGAAACGTATTATTACTGGATGCCGAATCAATATTCTGAATAAAAAGCCGCTTTATCGGCTAATATTGAAACGTCGAGGCGAGCACAAAGAGAGCAAGCACATGCGGCCGCCCGGAATTCGGTTATGATCCGTTTCTATTAAATTAATATAAAATATTTTCTCTACTTACCATCTTAGAAATTAATTAAAAAAACTAACAAAAACTGTTTGAGCTACACCGTAATACTTTCAAAAAAGTCAGCGGAAATTCCAAAAAAAAAAAAACATCATGATTAGTACTCGTACTCTCCATAAATTTGGAGACGATTAATTTACGAGCTCAGCGCGCCGCAGAAAAAAATTATTTTAACAAATTTGGAGCGTCGCGACGCATCGGATCGTTTTTGCGAGTGCAATGCGCAATCTCCTCGCAAGGACGAAAGCCGGTCCGTGTTCCTTCCTGAAGCCGGCAGATCACCTGTAGCTTTCCGACGAGGCGGAAGTGCAGCCGGAAAATCGCGTCCCTGTTTCCGGCGCGAGCGCGCTTAACAAATTGTACACTCGCGACGATAAACGAATTCTTCCAGTTTGAATTTTTGTGCCCCGCCGAAGAGACATGGCGCGACTCCTCGTCCTCGCCGTCATCAGCATACTCGTGGGGATCACACGTGGACGTAAGTAATTACATAACTTTTTAATCACCCGTTACATCTCCAAAAAAAGACTTTACCCACTGACGGAGAGCGTATGATAAACGCAAATGCGATTTTCTTGTTAATAAAAATCAAGTGGACGATTCATCTAAAGTAAGAAAAAATAAAAATAAAGGGTGGACGCACTCTGTGTTGTGCCTGATTCGAGGCTGCGGTTCAATGACCTACTTTCATTTATGTATTGAGTATTTTGATGGGAACCGTCGCTTCCACCAAATTAAATAAAATCCGTTAACAATTACTCGTGAACGCTTGAAATATTTCACTGTTTTTTATTCGCTATATTAAATCGTACATGTCCGCTTTTATAATCCGGTTGCCTTATCCTGATTTTCGAGAAGCGAACCAGAAGTGACTAGAACACGGGGGAACTTATTGGAGGGTGCTGGTAACGCTCCAAACATTTCACAGTTCTCTATTCGCTGTATTAAGGCGTACACTCGCGACCTTTCAGGCTTTTATAAGCCGATTACTTTATCTTGACTGTCGAGAAGCGAACCTGAAGTGACTAGAACGCAGGGAAACTTGTTGAAGGGTGCTGGTAACGCTCCAAACATTTCACAGTTCTCTATTCGCTATATTAAAGCGTACACTCGCGACATTTCAGGCTTTTATAAGCCGATTACTTTATCTTGACTGTCGAGAAGCGAACCTGAAGTGACTAGAACGCAGGGAAACTTGTTGAAGGGTGCCGATAACGCTCCAAACATTTCACAGTTCTCTATTCGCTATATTAAAGCGTACACTCGCGACATTTCAGGCTTTTATAAGCCGATTACTTTATCTTGACTGTCGAGAAGCGAACCTGAAGTTACTAGAACGCAGGGAAACTTGTTGAAGGGTGCCGATAACGCTCCAAACATTTCACAGTTCTCTATTCGCTATATTAAAGCGTACACTCGCGACATTTCAGGCTTTTATAAGCCGATTACTTTATCTTGACTGTCGAGAAGCGAACCTGAAGTGACTAGAACGCAGGGAAACTTGTTGAAGGGTGCCGATAACGCTCCAAACATTTCACAGTTCTCTATTCGCTATATTAAAGCGTACACTCGCGACATTTCAGGCTTTTATAAGCCGATTACTTTATCTTGACTGTCGAGAAGCGAACCTGAAGTGACTAGAACGCAGGGAAACTTGTTGAAGGGTGCCGATAACGCTCCAAACATTTCACAGTTCTCTATTCGCTATATTAAAGCGTACACTCGCGACATTTCAGGCTTTTATAAGCCGATTACTTTATCTTGACTGTCGAGAAGCGAACCTGAAGTTACTAGAACGCAGGGAAACTTGTTGAAGGGTGCTGGTAACGCTCCAAACATTTCACAGTTCTCTATTCGCTATATTAAAGCGTACACTCGCGACATTTCAGGCTTTTATAAGCCGATTACTTTATCTTGACTGTCGAGAAGCGAACCTGAAGTGACTAGAACGCAGGGGAATTTGTTGAAGGGTGCCGGTAACGCTCCAAACATTTCACAGTTCTTTATTCGCTATTTTAAATCGCATACTCGCCACCACTCCTGCTTTTATAATTCGATTTCTGCATTTTGATTTTCGAGAAGCGAACCTGAAGTGACTAGAACACGAGGAGCTTTGGTGGTGGGCGTTGTTAATACTTAAAACATTTCACAGTTCTTGGATAGAGCGCAGTTCACCGAAATATTAATTCAGCTTTGTCGGACACGGTCTCGTCCCCGAGCGAGCCTCTCGCAAAGACACGGAGTTGTTTGCTGAAGGACTAGGGCTTGTCATCCTTTATGTGTCAGTGCCGGATTCTTGTTAATTGTAAATCCGAGTTTGAGGGCTTTTTATGCGCCCCGCGCTCACAAGCAATTTTCCGCACCGTTTTCGGCCTGGAGATCAGCCTTTGAAACGTCGCAAACACGAATTTATTTTATTTTGCTTTTACTTTTCAGTTTCTTTGTTTTATTTTTAATTCTTCTTTCAATATTATTCGGCAAACGTAACGTTTACTTGAAGAACGAAATTTAAGAACCTTGGAAAGTGAGGCGGGGATAGTGGGCGGAGCATGCAACTCTAAGTTGCTCGATTAAAAGCACACGTGCGTATTAAAAATAAGACAACGAACTTCCGGACGAATCCACGAGAAGAAGGAGTGGGCGGGGCAAACAAAAACCTTTGCAGTGGGCGGAGCTAAGCTAAGTAGACTTGAGCTGACGAATCCTTGAAAAATGAAAGACAGAGTGTGCGGGGCAAACAACTTTAACTCTTCAATGGGCGGAGCAAATAGACACAGATGGACTGTATTAATGTGATGGGCGGAGCAAACAGGTAAACCAAAATTTCAATGGGCGGAGCAAGCACTATTAACAACCTTACTACTGCGATTCAAACTTAAAGTGACAAAGGAAATACGGAATCAGGAGGGAGAGACAAGTGAACAAAAAGTTGAGTAAACGAATTTAATTAGCACGGCTCGAACCTAGACTGACGTACCCTTGAAGAATGAAAACTAGATTGGGCGGAGCAAACAGGAAAACAACTGAACAACTGAGAGCTCTTGAGTGGTCGGAACAAGTACATAAACGAACGCAACTAGACCTTATGGGCACGGTAACGAAATCTTGAGAAATAAAAGTCTAAGTGGGCGGAGCAAACTGATAAATAAATACCCGACAATTGAGATGTGTGGTAGTGGGTGAAGCAAATAATAGTTCCACTAAAAAAAATAGCGGGTATCTAATCATATACGAGTGGAAAATAAAACATTAAACTAAAGAATCCACCAAAAAATGAGTGGCGGAGTGGGAGGGGTTTATTAATTGAGATATTGAATGGGCGGAGCAAGCGGACGAACAACTGAGACTTGAGTTGACAATCCCTGAGAAATAAAAAGTCGGAATGGGTGGAGCAAAATAATAAATGAGGAATGATGCAAATAGAAGCAGACTTCATGATTGAGTGAGACGGTTCCAAAAATTACCGACGACTTACAACTAATAATTTCAGATAAATAATAAAAGTAAGTTGGATGGAGAATGGGCCAATTTTAGGCCAATTGCGTCTTTGTCAAAGATACTTGAGCACTTGGAAAGAGAGTGAGGGCGGAGCCATTGCGTAAACGAAGATTTCATTGGCTTGGACAATTTTTCCGACGAATGACTTACACCAATTGATTATGCTAAAGGGAAATGAAATGGAAAATGGACCAAGACGCAATTCCGAATTTAGACAACTCCTACAATTTCAGATAAACTGCGATTACGTTAAGATACTTGAGAAACAAAATAGGGAGTGGGCGGAGCCAGTAGGTAAACGAAGATTTCATTGGCCGACTTGATTCAAAAATGTCCCAATTCACACCAATTGACTATGTAGGCGGAGCGAGCAGGTAGACGCAACCCCGAAAATCTCCAAGAAATTACAACTTAGGCAACTCCAGAAATGTCAGACTAATGTCAACTATGTTTCCTGATCACTTGCAATTTCGTTGAAACGTAAGATAGAGAGTGGGCGGAGCCATTGGGCAAAACGAAGATTTCATTGGCACAGGTTGAACTTGCTCGATAATGTTTGACGAATGGCGATCGACTATGTTAGTGATTATTGGAAAGTAAGATGTAGAGTGGGCGAAGCAAGTAGATAAATCAGAATCAATTTCTATAGATTGCAATCGACTCACTGACTCAAGCGACTTTAAAAATTTCAGACAAATTCTGAGATAGAGAGTGGGCGGAGTCATTAAGTAAACGAATATTTCATTGGGCTTGCTTCGAAAACGTGCGACGAATGTCGACTCATACAATCGACTATCGGTGATTATTGGAAGTGAGATGAAAAGTGGGCGGAAGCGAACAGGTAAACCAAGGTGAAAAATTCTAACAAATGCGCATCGATTTATTAAGCCAGATAAGTGAGATGCACCCTAGGCGGAGCTACGTGCGAACTCAAGTTTGCACTAGAAGTTAGTGAACTCAAACGATATTCTACTAAAACATTTTTTTAATATCTTTGCATGAACTCGTTTCGCAAATTATCGGAGCAAATGTTTTAAGGAAGCAAAGAGAGGTTGTTAATAGTGCTTGCACATTGTCATCTGTCTATTAGCTCCGCCCGTTGAAGAGCTAAAGTGTCGAGCTTTTGTTTACACGTCTTTGCCCCGCACACTCCGCCTTTCATTTTGCAAGGATTCGTCAGCTCAAGTCTGAGTTGTCAAATTTATTTAACTTGGTTCCGCCCACTGAAGAGTTTTTGTTTATCTGTTTGCCTCTCCCACTCCTCCTTTCGCTCCGGGCATTGAAATTTTGGTTTATCTGTTTGCTCCGCCCATCACATTAATATAGTCCATCTGTCTATTTGCTCCGCCCATTGAAGAGCTAAAGTTATTTACATGTCTTTAGCCCGCACACTCCGCCTTTCATTTTTCAAGGATTCGTCAGAGATGTCAAGTCTACTAAGCTTGACTCCGCCCACTGAAGAGTTTTTGTTTACCTGTTTGCCTCTTCCACTCCTCCTTTCGCTCCGGGCATTGAAATTTTGGTCTATCTGTTTGCTCCGCCCATCACATTAATATAGTCCATTTCTCTATTTGCTCCGCCCATTGAAGAGCTAAAGTTATTTACATGTCTTTGCCCCGCACACTCCGCCTTTCATTTTTCAAAGATTCGTCAGCTCAAGTCTGAGTTGTCAAGCCTACTTAGCTTGGCTCCGCCCACTGAGGAGTCTTTTTTATCTGTTTGCCCCTCCCACTCCTTTCGCTTCTCGTAGATTCGTTCGTAAGTTCGTTGTTTTACTTTTAATACGCACGTGAGCAGATGCTTTTTAAGAAAGCAACTTAGAGTTGCATGCTCCGCCCACTATCCCCGCCTCACTTTCCAAGGTTCTTAAATTTTTATTCTTCAAGTAAACGTGACGTTTGCTGAATAATATTGAGAGAAGAATTAAATATAAAACAAGGAAACTGAAAAGTAAAAGCAAAAATAAAATAAATTCGTGTTTGCGACGTTTCAAAGCCTGCTCGGTGCGGAAAATTGCTTGTGAGCGCGGGGCGTGTATAAAAAGCCCTCAAACTCGGATTTACAATTAACAAGAATCCGGCACTGACACATAAAGGATGACAAGCCCTAGCTAGTCCTTCAGCAAACAACTCCGTGTCTTTGCGAGAGGCTCGCTCGGGGACGAGACCGTCCTCAAACGCCGCCCGACAAAGCCGAATTAATATTTCGGTGAACTGCGCTTCACGTTCCCCGGGGAAGGGGTTTTCTTTCGGAAATAGAAATTGCGCCCGAATTAACCGAACGAGGAGAGAGCATTTGTACTAGAGCCGTTGAAAATCTCGTTCGCGTTTATATTTCTAGAGACGACTTTCAAATTAACTTCACGGCTTCCAAAAGTCGTGTGAATACTGAGAATGAGGGGTCATTAAAAGTTTAATTAGTTCCAGGAAAAAAAACCTTTGAGAAATGAAAACTGAAGAATTATAACGGTGAGTGGGCGGAGCTAGAAGATAACACAACTTAGACTTGTTAGTATGGTAAGGTGAAGTGGGCGGGGTAAACAGATAAAGCAAATAAAATGGGCGGAGCAACCAAGTAAGCGACTTCATTGGCTTGCCTTGAAAAATTTTGACGAGTGGCAGTGAGAGCTAAATGGGTGGAGCGAACGTGTAGGCGGAGCTAAATAAATTAAAACTTATTTAAAAAATTTCTAAGTGACTATAAGTAGTTTTATTAACAAAATAACAGGGCTGACGACCCCTTAAGAAATTAAAGTAGGAGTACGCGTGGCAAACAGATTGCACCCTTCCGTCAAGGGTAGTTTTTTTCACTGATTTTGCAACTTTGTATCCGCAGGAGTGCTAAAATGTGGTAGTCAGATTTGCTGACGTATAAAAAAAAATTTTCCCCTTCGTTTCGAATTTATCAAGCTAATAAAATTCCTTCCCCCCAAATTCGTTATTGCCCGCCTTAATTCAGTTAAAGTAAACTGTCGCCGTACAGTTCGAATTTCGTGCTGCCTCCGTCATTTCGAAACGGCGGCGTCTGATCTCTTAAGCAAACACAAACAAGCACCACCGGCTCTAATTAGCACCCACCTCCCCCATCGACAGATCCGCCGTCTACCTCGAATCCGCCACTCGACACGCAATAAATTCCGCTAGGAAAGCACTTAGGAGTATTTCGCGTGTTCATTAATTGACGGCGAGCGAATCGAGCGCGATTTAGGGGTTAAAGCGGCGAAGGAACAAGGAGTCTTCGCGATGCCCGGAATTTCATGCACCACCGCGCTAAGTATGTCGACCGATTCCGGGGGAAATTTATTCGAAGGCCCGCGTCGTATATTCGCCGTTTTTAAGGCGGGAAGGTTCATTTTATTACATGCTGTCCGAGTCTCAAATTTACTACTATTTTATTGGATGATGAAAAACTACTGACAAGAAAACGAATTCACTTGTCTCTACATCCTATAAGCAAATGGAACGTAACTATATATTTCTTAGCCCCGCCCATTACTATTAATATGTTATTCATTACACAATGCGTTGGCTCCGCCCATTTGATAAATAAGCTATTCATTTATTTTGGTTTCACGCCATAAAAATAATTAACTCGCGTCTGAAGTGGTTATTTGGTGATATTTCTTTAGTTACGAAATCGTCCGTGCGTAACTCCGCCCACACTTGGTTACTTCTTTGCGTTTGGACAAGTAAGATTTTCTTTGCCACGCCCACTGTAACTTGAAATGAAAATCCGTCATTCAATCTCCTAGCCACGCCCATTTTCCGTCTCATTTTTCAAGAAACTCCGTTGAATTAACTAAGCCCCGCCCATTGCGTATTTGATTTCCTAAGTATCAATGGCTGCACGCCTTATTTGTCGGTATTAACGACTTGCCAGTTCACTTTCAATTCACACGCAGCTATTTATCCACCGCATCTTTAACTAATCAGTCGCTTACCAGATCGCCCCGCCTACTAATCGTTTTACTGATACATTGTTATTAGCCAGAAATTTTTTTAGAATTTCCGTTGTATTTAATCTGTTTGCGCCGCCCAACGTTATTGTCGTGTCATACAATCACTGTTTGTTGTATGAACTAAGCCCCGCCCGAATTTAATCTGTTTAATTCATCTTCAACTAATCACTGTTTGCCATTTAAACTAAGCCCCGCCCATTTTGCATTTGATTTCGTAAGGATCGATTGCGATTACGACTACGATCACCGGCGCTAGCGAATAGTCGCTTATTAGGCAGCCCCGCCTACTTCCTGTTTTACTTGAACATTGTTATTAGCGAGGAATTTTCATAATTTGCGTTGTATTTAATCTGCTTGCCCCGCCTACTATTATTGCTATACAAGTCCGTCATCCTCCCTACCTTGTTCCATTTCCATTTTTTTTATATTTGAATTAAGCCCCGCCCCTTTCGCATTTAATCATTAGGTTCACTTCCAATTTGCTTATGAGGTCGCCCCGCCTACTTCTCAGTTTACTTTTACATTGTTATTGGGTAGGATGTCAGTTGTATTTAAATTGTTCGTCCCGCCTACTGTTATTCCGTGTAAGTTCATCGTTCAACCAATCACTGAACTAAGTTACGCCCATTTTACATTAGATTTTGTCAGGATCGATTACGATCGCGGGAATAGTCGCTTATTAGGACGCTCCTGTTTTACTTATACATAATTACTAGCGAGAAACTTTCGGAATTTGAATTGTGTTCAATCTCTTTGCGCCGCCCATTCTTATTGTTACACAAGTTCGTCAGCCCCCCCTATTTTATTCGATTTATTTTTGATATGTAAATTAAGCCCCGCCCATTCCGCATTTAATCATTCAATTTACTTCCAATTCGCTTATAAGGTCGCCACGCCTACTTCCTGTTTTCCTTGCACATTATTATTATCGAGGAATTTTCAGAATTTCTGTTTGTCCCGCCTACAGATATTGCCGTGTAAGTTCATCGTTCCACCAATCACTGTGTGCTATATGAATTAAGACCCGCCCATTTTACTTTTGATTTCGTAAGGATCGATTACTTCACGTCATCATTCGTCAATATTGTCAGTTCACTTCCAATTCACACCAAATAATCGCTTATTAGGTCGCCCCGCCTACTTCCTGTTTTACTTTTACATTGTTATTAGCGAGGCATTTTTAGGTTGTATTTGATCCGTTTGTGCCGCCAAGTTCGACTTTCCCCCTACTTTGTTCAATTTATTTTTGATACATGAATTAAGCCCCGCCTATTTCGCATTTAATCATTCAAATCGCTTATCAGGTCGCCCCACCTACTTCTCGTTTTAGTTGTTATTAGCCAAATGTTCAAAATTTCAGTTATTTATCTGTTTACCCCGCCTACTGTTATTGCCACGGTTAGTTTATTGTTCAATCACTGCTATATGAACTAAGCCCCGCCCACTTTGAATTTGATTCCGTATGAATCGATTACTGTACGTCATCATTCGTCAGTATTCCAAATCGCACCTAAAAGTCGTTTATTACATCACCCCGCCTACTTCCTGTTTTACTTCTACATTGCTACCAGCGAGGAACTATCAGAATTTGAGTTGTATTTAATCTGTTTGCGCCGCCGACTGTTATTGTCGTGTCATCCAATCACTGTCTATTATATGAACTAAGCCCCGCCCACTTTACAATTAATCTGTTTACCCCTCAAATTGATATTTTAATTAAGCCCTGCCTATTCCAGATCTAATCGTTCAGTTCACTTCCAATCCTCCTAGCAGGTTGCCCCGCCTACTTCCTGTTTTACTTGTGCTTTGATATTAGCCAAAAATGTCGGTGTTTCAGTTGTATTTAATTTGTTCGCCCGCCTACTGTAAGTTCATCGTTTCAACAATCAGCGTTTGCCACACTTTTCATTTGATTTCGTAAGGATCGATTATGATTACGATTACGATTGTTGGCGTTAGCAATTAGTTGCTTATTAGGTCGCCCCCCGCCTGCTAGCGAAGAATTTTAATCGCATTTAATCTGTTTGCGCCGCGCACTGTTATTGTTATATAAGTTTATCATCTCCCCTACTTTGTTCTATTTATTTTTGATATTGGAATTAAGCCCCGCCCATTCCGCACTTAATTACTTAAGGATCTATCCCTGTACGACATAATTTGTCGGTATTAACGCTTCTGTTCACTTTCAATTCGTACGCGTTTATTTGTCTGCCTATCAGGGGGTCGCCCCGCCTACTTCTTGTTTTACTTGTACATTGTTACTAGCAAGGAATTTTAATCGGATTTAATCTGTTTGCGCCGCCGCCCACTGTTATTGTTATATAAGTTCGTCATCCCCCCTACTTTGTTCTATTTATTTTTGATATTTGAATTAAGCCCCGCCCATTCCGCATATAATTTCTTAAGGATCTATCCCTTTACGACATAATTTGTCAGTATTAACGCTTCGGTTCACTTTCAATTCGTACGCGTTTATTTGTCCGCCTATCGGGGGGTCGCTCCGCCTACTTGTCGGATTAATGAGTTGCATTCAATCTGTTTGCTCCGCCTACTATTATTGTTATGTTAGTTCGCTTGTTTACATGCTCCGCCCACTTTATACTAGATTTCACGAGGGGACCAATTGCCGCACGCCGTCGTTTGTCAATATTTGCTCGCTCCGCCCTCGCCCTCGTCCCCACTCTCAATATTGCGCAAGTTTGTGGATAATCCATTCCAAATAAGGCGCGCGCTGCTACAGAATGAAAAAAGGAGTTGGCACTTTGTTGAATTAATTAAAAACCGATGCGTAAATCAAAATGCTGCTTTCTGATTGGCCGTTTGTTTGTTAGCTCCGCCTCTTCTCGCCATCACGTCGTCATTGGCCAGTAATTTTAACTTATCTTCTTATCTTTGATTTCTTTTGACAATCGAATTATTTCAAGTTTAGTTTCATTAACTGCACTTGATTTTGAATGTTATTGACTTGAACAGTGCGAGAACTTCTAGAAACTATTCTAGAATTCAGATGGGCGACTCATTTTTCTATGACCTACGGGACGCCTATACATCAGGATGTAACGATATCATCACCTTTTGATTCGCAATGTCTCGAACAGTACGAGAACTTCTAGAAGCATAGTGACTATTCTAGAAGTAGTTGGACAGGTCATTCTTCTCTGTTCTGCAGGTCGCCTATACGTCAGAATGTAACAAAATCATCATCTTTTGATTTGCAATGTTTCAAACAATATGAAAACATCTAGAAACTTCGAGATTACTCTAGAATTAGTTAGACGTGTCGTTCTGCGGGTTGTCTACACACATTAGGATGCATGAATATTGCGTCACGCCTTCAGTATTAGCCAAGTAATGGAAGATGAAGTAGTGAACTTAACGGATGTAATTTCTCATTAAGTTTCGGTGTACTGCGGCGATCGTCGGCACACTAACGTGAGAGTGAGGTGTGAAACGAGCGGAAATTAAAGTAAATGACGCGCGGGCTTGAGATGCCGCCGCCGCCGTAAAATTGAATGCGTAATTTATGCCCGGCTTGATTACGACACAAATCTGCTAATATTATCGTTCCGCGCCTCCCTCGGCGCTGTTTAACGTTTCCTCCCCCTGCGTTTTACCACTTTTATACTGCCCATTTCGATATATACGAAGAGATTACGGGGGAGACAACAAAGCCACTGCCGGAATTGATGTTGCTTCGCTTTTTGGTTTTTATGATTTAAGTAACGCGTGTCTGTCTTTAAATTTTAAATAAAATAAAAAATACCACGTTCTCCTTTTCTTTCGTCGCCCAAGTCTTACTTCTTTAGCTCTTGAGAATGTGCATCTGCGTTAATGAAAATGTGCATCAGTGTTAAGTGCATTAACCGTCGCATTCGGTTCTTATCGCGCAATTATCACTTGGTGTTGACGAGCTTGCTTGTTCCTCGGTTTCACGGGGCGGAAGTTCCGCCGTCGAGCTTAATGAGAACTGTTTTTATCGCCGCCGGCTAAATTCAATTTGCATATTGTTGCTGTGTCCCAGAAGTACTCCGGATTGATTTAGTAGATTGCAAAGTACTCGCGAACCCCCCCGAGCAAGAATCCTCCTTTTTTCCCAGACTGAACCCAACTCGGTTCAAACTGATCAATAACCGCAGTTTTAACGGCACAGGTGTGCTTGGAATTTAATTTTTGCTTTCCAACTAAAAAAAAAAAAAAATGGAATTCCCTACTTGTTATGTTAGGCTTTTGATGTTAATGGGCGGAGCGAGCGGCGAAACAAAAGTAAATAAATTCCATTGGCGCAAGTTAGTCCCGCCCCGAAAATTTCTGACCAATGGCACCAAGAACACTTTAGACGCGAATTGGATGGAGGGCGGAGCTAAGGGATAAGCAAAGATACGTAAAAAGCTCCGGCTTGGAAATTTCAAGCGCGTCAATAATGATTAGAAATGTAAGATCTGAAGTGACTAAACACAATTCAAACTGCCACGAATATTTATGACAAATTGCAACAAGAACCGATTAATTATATTAAAGATATTTAAAAAGTAATCTAGACAATGGGCGTGGCCTGCAATAGCAAATAGATTCCGCCAAAATTTCTGACGAATTACAACAATAACCGATTAATTATGTTAAACATATTGAAAAAGTAATCTAGACAATGGGCGGGGCGACCAACAGTAGATCCCATTAGCGCAAGTTAATCCCGCCCCGAATATTTCTGGCTAATCACAGCAAGGACACTGTAGAAGCGAATTGGATAGTGGGCGGAGCTAAGAGGAAAGCATACATAAAAGGTCCGGCCTTCAAATTTCAGGCGCGTCAGTAATTATTAGAATTGTAAAATGTGAAGTGGGTACCCACAACTCAGATTATCTAGAAACTTTATGACAATTGCAACGAAAACCGATTGATTATGTTAAAGATATTTAAAAAGTAGTCTAGACAATGGGCGAAGCGTGCAATATTAAAATAATCTGGAGAATGGGCGGGGCGAACAACAGTAAATAGATTCCATTGGTGCAAGTGGGTACTGGGCGGAGTTAAGAGTTAAGCATAGGTTAAAAGATCCGGTCTGCAAATTTCAGGCGCGTCAGTGATAATTAGAAATGTAAGATGTGAAGGAGCCTACCGCGAAAATTTCTGACGAATTACAACAAAAACCGATTAATTATGTTAAAGTTATTGAAAAAGTAATATAGACAATGGGCGGGGCGAGCAGCAGTAAGTAGATTCCATTGGCGCAAGTTAACTCCGCCCCGAAAATTTCTGACTAATGGCAGCAAGGACACTTTAGAAGCGAATTGGGTAGTGGGCGGAGCTAAGAGGTAAGCATACATTAAAAGCTCCGGCCGGGAAATTTCAGGCGCGTCAGTGATAATTAGAAATGTAAGATGTGAAGTGATTAGACAAAATTCAGCCTGCCGCGAACATTTCTGACAAATAACAATAAAAACTAATTAATTATGTTAAAGATATTGAAAAAATAATCTAGACAATGGGCAGGGCGAGCAACAGTAAGTACATTTCATTGGCGCAAGTTAACTCCGCCCCGAAAGTTTCTGGCTAATGAGAACAAGAAGCGAATTGGGTAGTGGGCGGAGCCAAGAGGTAAAAAATCCGACCTGGAAATTTCAGGCACGCTAGTGATGTAGTGATGTAGATGTGAGGTGGTTAGACAGAACTCGGAGAAGAAACACGATTAATAATCGTGTTAAAGCTACTTGAAAAGTAAAGGAGGAAATGGGCGGAGCGAACGAATAGATTCCATTGGCAGCAAAATGAATTGAAAAGTAGGCGGAGCCAAAAGACGAGCGTCATAGAATGACCTGCCCCTTGCAAATTAAAATTTTAGATGCGTCGGTGATAATTACCAACACTAGAGTAAAATAACTCAGGCTACCTCGAGAATTTGTAATAAATTGCAACAAGTACCGGATTGTTTCGAAGAAACTTAAGAGAGAAGGCGGTGAGTGGGCGGAGCGACAAAGATAAGCGAATCCATTCGTATAATTCAAACGGTTCTAAAAATCGTTGAGGATCACGGCTCACCAATTTGGTGTGTTGAAGAGAATGTGGGCAGAGCAAGGTAAGACCTGTGGGCGTGATCGTGTTCGTAGAGGCGGTTTAACAAAACATGAACTTTGCTTGACGACCTTAAACATAACGTTTCGCAGCAAACGGTTCTAAAAATCATTGAGGATCACGACTTACCAATTTGGTGTGTTGAAGAGAATGTGGGCGGAACAGGGTAAGACATGTGGGCGTGTTCGTATTCGTAGTGGCGGTTCAACAAAACATAATAAACTTTGTTTGACGACCTTAAACATAACGTTTGGCAGCAGACGGTTCTAAAAATCATTGAGGATCACGACTCACCAATTTGGTGTGCTGAAGAGAATGTGGGCGGAGCAGCGTAAGATATGTGGGCGTGTTCGTGTTCGTAGAGGCAGTTCAACAAAACATAAACTTTGCTTGACGATCTTAAACATAACGTTTGGCAGCAAACGGTTCTAAAAATCATTGAGGATCACGACTCACCAATTTGGTGTGTTGAAGAAAATGTGGGCGGAGCAGGGTAAGACATGTGGGCGTGTCCGTGTTCGTAGAGGCGGTTCAATGAAATATGAACTTTGTTTGACGACCTTAAACATAATGTTTGGCAGCAAACGGAAAGGTTAACAGGAATAACGTATTCCTTAACGGTAGAGCTGTTGCGGGCCAATTTCGACAACGATAATATAGTAGCGTACTGGAAACTTCGCCGCATTTTCTGTGGAGGAGGTGTAGAAGGTAGAAGCGAGACGGCAACTGGGCTCAATGAAAGGAGCCCTTATCACCTGTCCGTCAATAAAACGATCAGATGTCGACAAATTAGGTGTAGTTGATGTATGGTTTGCCGGACTACACAGCACTAGCAGATTGGTTGTATAGTTTGGTGGACTACAACGGCACCACCAAATTTGCCAAACTATGCAGCACTGGTAGGTGAGTTTTGCCAGACTGTGCAGCACTGGTAGGTGAGTTTTGCCAGACTATGCAGCACTAGGAACTATTGTATGTATGTATGTATGTTGTATAGTTTGATGGACTACAAAGCACCACCAAATTTGCCAAACTATGCAGCACTAGCAACTATTGGCTTGCATTGGATACGCATTCTGCTTTTTATTCGCTTACTTATGGCGGGGATTAGGTAACTATGGATCTGTTTGCTCGAATCAATGAGCAAAGTTGCGTCCTATACGTCAAAGGGCAGTCTTTTTGTTTTTGGTTCGATGGTCGTCTTAGCGACCAAAACGAGGTTTGCGAACCTATTTGTTGGCCAATCAGAAACGAATGCGGTTGCGCTTTAATTCGTTAAACGACGGCCCTGATTTTGTTTATTTTGACGGTTGTCATCGTGACCTTGCTTGGCAGGTGTCAAGATGACGGTTTGCTCGTATATGTCATCTTGACACTCGACATTGCGACGTTCTAGACGTCTGTCATCGTGACAAACGTTCTTCACGTCCATCATCGTGACAGACTGATCACGTTACGATATGACAGACGTTCTTGACGTTGTCAAGTTGTCAGACGCAACTCAAGTCACTCTGATCATTCCTGGCGAATTGCAGACGCGCTACAAAAGTTCCTGACGAATGGCGGAGTTGAATAGAAAGTGAGATGAAGAATCTGAGTAATTTAAGTGCTTTAAGCGCCGTTAACACAGTAAATCTAATGATAACGTAGGGTTAGTTCCTCGAAGACGAGACGCGCTTTATCCGTGCCGCAAATTCGAAATTGTAAGCAGTGTCACCCGTCGCTAGGAATTTAAGTCCTCGCCGCCGCCGTCGTTCCCCCCCTCAGTCATCCCGAAAACAGAGGCGACGGCTTAATGTATTAGCGGCGTCGCGAGTCTTTGCTCCGCGGCATAAAATTCCGGGGCGCTTAAATCAACGCGCGCTCCGGGTTAATTGCTTTGGCAGTGCGTTTGCGGAAAAGAGAGCGAAACGCAAATAATCGTTATTAATAGCGCCGGCCACGTCGTTATGAACAAATTTGCTGACGTAATGAACCGCTAAATTCGTTTGTCGCGCTCAAACTATTCGGCAATTAGGAAATACCAACTATTATTATGTGTTGCACGCTTTTTGGGAACGCGCGCTGCAATGAAGTGCGATTTAAGTTAAAAGTCTCTCCAAAACTATTTTTATTGTTTAATTTCCATTTGCTATTTTATTTTGTAAAACTATGAACAATATAAAATCAATAAATAACAATATGTGCGACACACTGGCCTCCTGGCCGATTGTGTGTGTGCTTCCGATAATAATCTGTATGTAAAGACTGTGTCTGTGTGCTTTCGGCAATAAGCTGTACAGAAGGCTTTGGATGTGTTTTCGGCAATAAACTGCGCGGAAGAATTGTGTGAGTTGCTCCTGACAATTGCCTGCACGGGAGGCTTTGATGGTAAGTGTTCCCGGCTATAGGTTGCACAGGACGCTAAAGCCATCAGTGTTCTCCCTTTTATAGGACTTTTCCCGTAGCGAGAATGACTAATCTCTGCTTCATTGGTTAAAACCCGTAGTCCTGTCACCAATGATCAGAGCTGTATCTCATTCGTCAGGGCACCAATCTTTTTGTGTTTACTCCGGCGACCAAACTTGAGCATGCGATCTTATTTGCGGGCCAATCATGATCGAATGCAGTTTCGCTTTAATTCGTCGAGGGGTGGGCTAAATTTTGTTTATTTGTTACGATCGTCGTCGATGCTTTGTTACATAAATGTCACGTGACGCTTCACTCGTATTGTGTTCCCGATTATAGGTTGCACAGGACGTACTGAAACTACAGATCTTGTTTTACCCGTAGCGAGAATCAATTAGCTCTGTTTTATTGGTTAAAATACGTAATCGTAACACCAATGATCAGAGCTGTATCTCATTCGTTCGTTTTTGTTTACTCCTGCGATTGCCTTGAGCTTGAGGATGCGATCTTATTTGCGGGCCAATCATGATCGAATGCAGTTTCACTTTAATTCGTCGAGGGGGGGGGGTCAATTTTGTTTATTTGTGACGATCGTCGTCGATGCTTTGTTACATAAACGTCACGTGATGCTTCACTCGTATTTGTCACTCTGACATTGACAGACGTTTCTCGTCGTCTATCAGTTTGACGTTTCTGAAAACCGTCAATTTGTCATTCCTGTCAGCCGTCAATTTGCCGTTTTGTGTCATCTGTCATTATGACGTGAAAACCTCACAAAACTCACCAGAGAAGGAAATAGTGAATGATTGCATGCATAACAAAAGACTCAAAATAACAAAAAAAAACCGGAAAAGTGAACTAATTAAAAAAATAAAGTTAAAAAAACGATCGAAAAAACAAAAGACGATTTAGAAAAAGAAATAGACGCTTGTAAGACACAACAAAACATAAAAACAAAAAATGATCGGAGGATAAATGTAAAGAAACTAAAAGCAATACGAAGATGATTACAATAAAAAAAGAAAAAACAAAAGAACGAGCAAAAAATTATTTAGAAAAAAACATAGAGAACACAACAAAAACAACAAAACAAATATGAAGAACTAACATACAAGACAATTACGAAGAATCAAAAAAATCTTACAAAAACAAAAGATAACGATTGGCAGATGTTCTGAAACAATAGAAGACTGGTGCATGGATTCTGAAGTTAAATTACACGTAAAGAAATTCAATCGAAATAACAGTTTTCCTTTTAGAGAAATGAAAAGAATTTAAAAGAAAACAAAAACCATGGAAATAAACAAAGTAATAATTAGCACACAAAAAAGAAAAACAAATGACGATCTCAAAACACAATTGAATAGTGGTGAAAACAAAAAAAAAATTAATTAAAAAGAGCCAGAAGCGGAATAGAATAGAACAAAAAGCGGAAGAAGTAAAGGCGAAATTAAAAAAATAAGAGGAAAAGATAATTAGCCAAAAAAAAATAAATAAAACGACGATTAAAAATACAATTTAATCAAATTAAAAAGTTAAATAAAAAAAATAGAGAAAACAAGAGAATCAAGAGATGCTTTACTTCAAGAGATTTATTTATTTTCCCAAAGCTTAATACGAGTCAACAATTAACATTGATCTGGAACGCTCAGGAAAACAAAAGATAATCGCCGTGAATTTCTTTAAATTTTGTTTCGAAATCAACTAAATTACTACGACATTGGTTTCAAAACAAAACACAATCAGTTGTCAATCATTTGAAAAAGAAACGATTAATAAGAGTCAACAGAGTATGTCAATAAACATTGGTCCGAAACGCTCTGAAAAACAAAAGACAGTCGCCCTGAATTGTTAACTTTGTCTTAAAATCAACTAAATTACTAAGAAATTGACTTCAAAACAAAACACAATCAGTTGTCAATGAATTAAAAACAAGAACGATTAATACGAGTCAACAATACATGTCAATAGACATCGATCTGGAACGCTCTGGAAAACAAAAGATAATCGCCATGAATTTCTTTAAATTTTGTTTTAAAATCAATTAAATTACTGAAACATTGATTTCAAAACAAAACACAATCAGTTGTCAATTAATAAGAAAAAAAAACGATTAATAAGTGAGAACAGAAGTTGTCAATTGACATGGATCTGGAACACTCTGGAAAACAAAAGATAATCGCCGCGAATTTCTTTAAATTTTGTTTTAAAATCAATTAAATTACTGAACCATTGGTTTCAAAACAAAACACGATCAGTTGTCAATCAATAAGAAAAAAAAACGATTAATAAGAGACAACAGAAGTTGCCAATTGACATCGATCTGGAACACTCTGGAAAACAAAAGACAATCGCCGTGAATTTCTTTAAATTTTGTTTTAAAATCAATTAAATTATTGAACCATTGATTTCAAAACAAAACACAATCAGTTGTCAATTAATAAGAAAAAAAAAACGATTATTAAGAGACAACAGAAGTTGCTAATTGACATCGATCTGGAACGCTGTGGAAAACAAAAGATAATCGCCGTGAATTTCTTTAAATTTTGTTTTAAAATCAATTAAATTACTGAACCATTGATTTCAAAACAAAACACGATCAGTTGTCAATTAATAAGAAAAAAAAAACGATTATTAAGAGACAACAGAAGTTGCTAATTGACATCGATCTGGAACGCTGTGGAAAACAAAAGATAATCGCCGTGAATTTCTTTAAATTTTGTTTTAAAATCAATTAAATTACTGAACCATTGATTTCAAAACAAAACACAATCAGTTGCCAATCAATTAAAAAAAAACGATTAATAAGAGTTAACAGAAAATGCCAATGAATTCGATTTGAAGCGCCCTGGAAACAAAAGACAATCGTTTTGTTTCAAAATCAATCAAAAATTAATTTCAAAACAAAATACAGCTCATCGTCAATCAATAAAAGAATATTTAAATAATAATGAAAGAACAAACAAAGTTAGTGGACATCGATCTGGAGCGCTCTGGAAAACAAAAGACAACTGTTTTGACTTTTCTTTTTAAATTTTGTTTTAATTTAAAAAAAAAGTCGTTTAAACAACTAGAACGTTTCGATTTTAAAACAGGACCCAATCAATAAAATAATCAATCGTTAAATAAGAATCAACAAAATTTGCCAAGAAACAATAATTTAAAACAAAAAACAAAAAGCGATCACTTTTTTTATGAGGTGGTTTATTTCTGACACTTTCCCACCTCCCCCCCCCCAAATGATCGGAGGAAAAACAAAAAAATGATTTAATAAAAAGAAGAAGTAAAAATGAGTATTGAAAAAAAAAATGAGAAGAAAAAAGCTATTGTTTCCGATCAGGCATGCCTTTTGCATATATGTGTGATTGCGACTATACGAATAGGTTGACAAATGAAGAGCAGAAGTAATGAATTATTAACCACGTCATGTCAACTTAAAACTCTTATTCAGCAAGTTTAAAGAATAAAATATTTCCGTCGCATTCATAAATTTCACCTTTGTCGCAGCACGCCCCGCAAAGTAGCGAATTTTTTTTTCTTTGCTTTTTTTTTAGCAGAAAAAGGTCAAACTACGCGAAACGCGAAGACAATAGCCGGGGCGGAAAAATCCCACCCCACCGCGCGCACAGTTTTCAAAATTAATTAATCGACCTGTAGTTTTCCTTTTGTGCTCCGTCGCGGCGCATAATGCGTTATCGATTCCGCGCGCCCTCCTTCAAAATCGAGTTAGCGAGTTTTTCCAGCAAATATCACCACCACCACCACCGACCGCCCCCGTAACCGGCGGAATGCACCGACGGAATCGACATTTAATAATACCGTCTCGGTTATTACGTCTGACATTTACATCTCCGGGCTATGACAATAATGGGGTTGTCTTTTAGCATTTTGCTTCCTCGGTCTCGGGGGGGCGGGGGACCGGGGGTTGTGCGCCCCCATGCGCCCTCCGCTTCCAATATAACATACACATAAAGCGCAGCGCGAGTTCAAATTACGCTCACTTCCTTTTTCCGCCGCTTTTTTTCTTTTTATTTTATTTTATTGTGGCGTTGCGTTTCGTTTATTTCGGCCATCGATAAATACGAGCAACAAAAGATTTCTCTTGCGTTCGCCGCTCGCGTCTCTGATTTAAGAAAAGGAAAGAAAAAAATTTGGCGTTCGCTTAATATTACGAGGGCCACGCAGAAAAATGGAATAAATACGCATTTAGTGTGTTGACTGGATTTGCCGCTCTATAATATTTTTTTCCGAAGTACTATTAACTTAATCAGAGTGTACTTCGATCGTTTCTAACACTCTAGAGTAATTTTCTTTACTTCTTCCGCTTGCCTTCCGTTTTTGTTTTTAATTTTTTAAATACCTTGGTGTCGTGTTTTGCAATCGTCATTTTTTTTTTTAATTTATCTTTTCATTCTTTTGAGGAATGTGACAAATAAATTACCAAATTAGCAAAATAATTTCCCTCGTTTCTCCCGAATCGCTTTTCGTCTAACTTTACCTGTATATTGCGATAGTCGTTTGTTTATTTTTTTTTGCAGTTATCTTTTGTTTCTTCTAATTGGTTTTCGTCTTAATTTGTTGCATTCATTTTTACGTCTTCCGTTTGCCTTCCGTCTTTCGTTTTTGTTTCTTTTTTTAGATTATCTTGGTGGTGTGTTTTATGATCGTCACTATTTCTTTTCTTTTCTTCTAAAATATCTCTTCGTTCTTCTGATAGTTTTCTTTTGTGGGAAATGTCAAAAATAAATCACCAAATAATTAAAGAAGAAACAAGAGAAATTATAAAACAAAAAAAAATCAAAAGATGTCAAGATGTCAAGAATAAATTACCAAATAAGAGAAATTATAAAACAAAAGACAATCAAAAATGCGTTTTTTTGACATTCCAGAAAAAAATCACCAAATAAGTAAAACACTTCTTTTGTTTTATAATTCCTTCTTTTTCGTGTAACCTTGCCTCGATTCATTTATGATTGTCATTTGTTTTCTTTTTTTTTCTGTAATTTTTATGCTGTTTTGTTATCGTCCACTTTTCAATTCGTCTTTTGTTTCTTCAATTCTGTTTTGTTTTGTTGTTTTTTTTTTAATATTCCTCTAGGTATACATATATATTTTTAAAATTTTTTATGATATTGTGTGATCATCCACTTTTTAATTCATCTTTTGTTTCTTCATATCGGTTTTGTTTTGTGATTTTTTTTGCTTTTTTTTTTAATATTCGTCTACATTCCTTCTGATTCTTTTTAATCTTTCTGATTGTATATTGCAATCATCTATTGTTTTATTTATGTTTTGTTTCTTTCGATTGCCTTTTATTTGTTCCTCTTTAATCATATTTTAAAATTTTCTTCTCTCAAGTGTTCATGCATATTCGTTTTTATTTTTTGAGCTTGCTTTTTGTTTTTTGTTTTTTTTTAAATATTTTGTGATCATTTGTATTTCTTTTTCTAAATCACGGTTCCGTTATTTTGATCATCTCTTTATTTTAGGTCGAAACGCCAGAAACAAACCACCATATAAATTGTTTTTTCTTTTAAATATTTCTTTCGCTTCTTCTAAATCGTTTTTCGTTAAACTTTTACCTCGTTTCATTTGTATTTTGCAATCGTCTTTATTTTTTTCGTAATTATTTTTTTTTACTTCTTCCATTCACCTTCCGTCTTTTGTTTTGTTCTTTTTTTTTAAATATCTTAGTGTTGTGTTTTATGATCGTGACTATTTCTTTTTCTTCTAAAGTATCTTTTCGTTCTTTTAATAGTTTTTTTTTTGGGAATGTCCAAAATAAATCAACAAATAAGCAAGGAAGAAACATGAGAAATTATAAAACAAAAGACAGTAAAAAATGTGTTTTGATTGTCTTTTGTTTTATAATTTCTCTTGTTTCTTCCAAGTTGTTTCCAGTCTAATTTTGCCTTGATAAATTTATTGCGATCGTCATTTGTTTTTTTTTAATGTATTTTTTTATGCTGTGTTTTGTTATCGTTCACTTTTTAGTTCGTTTTTTGTTTGTTTTTACGTTCGATTTTATTTCATTATGCTATTTTATGATCATTCACTTTTTAATTGGTCTTTCGTTTCTTCATATCGGTTTTGTTTTGTTGTTGCTTTTTTAAATATTCTTCTACATTCCTTCTTCATTATTTTTAAATATTCTGTGTTCTATAAATAAATAATTTATTACTTTTTACCTATCTTTTAATTATTTTGATTTTTCGATATTTTTTTGTTCTTTTGTTTTTAATTTATTTTTTTAGTATTGTTGTGTTGTGTTTTGTTCGCCAGTAAATCATCGTTTCTCTTGATTATCGAAAAGAAGCTTGTCTGGGTCGTCTATTTTTTTATGTAACACGTGTTTCTCTTGTTTGTTCTAAATCGTTTTCTGTTTAACTTTTATCTCGATTGAATTGTGTTTTGTTTATTTTTATAATCATCTTTTTCTTTCTTCCTTCTATCGTTTGTCTTTTTTCATTCAACTTTCGATCGCCTTTTGTTTTTTTTTTATGTAATCGTCTTTGTTTTTATCTTGCTGCTTCCGATCGCTTTTTGTTTTGTTTTCGAAACTTTTTGTGCTCCGATTAGTCTTTTTCGTATTCGTTTATTTGTTTTATTAACTTTTTTCATTTTTATAACAATCATCTTTGTTTTTTCTAAATTATTTATTTTTTCGGAAATATTTATTTAATTGTTTTTTTTTAACTTTGTAATTGTAATCACCTTGTTTTTTTTAATGCCTTTGTTTTTTTTAAATTACCTTTTTGTTGTGTACCGATCGCCTTTTGTTCTTGTTTTTTTTTTTTATGTAATCATTTTCGTTTTGTCATCTCGCTTCTTCCGATCGCTTTTTGTTTTGTTTTTGAAATCTCTTGTGCTACTTTTTCGTATTCTTTTATTTGTTTTTTTTTAACTTTTTAAAATTTTTTTAACAATCATCTTTGTTTTTTCTAAATTGTTTATTTTTTCGTAATTATTTGTTTCATTGCTTTTTTTTTAACTTTTCATTTGGGCGTTATAATCACTTTATTTTTTTGAAATGTTTTTTTATTTGTTTTTCGTTTATTCCAATCGTCTTCTTTTATTTTGTTTTTTGAACTTTTCCGTTGTGTGTTATCTTTTTGTCGTGTTCCGATCGCCTTTTTTTTTATGTAATTATCTTTATTTTTCATTTTGCTTCTTCCTATCACTTTTTGTTTAGTTTTTAAAACTTTTTGCATTTGTTTAATTGTTTTTTTTTAAACTTTCAGTTGGGCGTTATAAACACCTTGTTTTTCTTAAGTGTTTTCATTTGTTCCGATCGGCCGCTTTTGTTTTTTTTTTTGTTTTAAATTATCTTTTTGCTGTGTTCCGATCGCCTTTTGTTTTTTTTATGTAACCATATTTGTGTTTCATCTTGCTGCTTCCGATCGCTTTTTGTTTTGTTTTGTTTTTCTAAATCCTTTATTTTTTTCGTATTTGTTTAATTATTTTTTTTTAACTTTTCAATTGAGCGTTTTAATCACTTTGTTTCTTTTATGTTTTTTTTTTATTTGTTTCGATCGGCTTTTGTTTTTTGTCGTAATTCAACTTTTTGTTTTTTTTTTAATTATCTTTTTCTTGTGTTCCGATCGCTTTTTGTTTTCTTTTTTATGTAATCGTTTTTATTTTCCTAAATTTGTTTTCGTTTATTCCGATCGTCTTTTTTTCGTAAGTATTTGTTTAATTGATTTAATCATCTTCGTTTTTTTTTTTGCAACTGTCATTTTGTTTGTTTTGATCGCATATTGTTTTTTTTTGTGGTAATAATCTTTGTGTAATCATCCCGCTGCTTCCAATCGCTTTTTGCTTTTTGTTTCTGTTTTTGTTTTTTTGTAACTTTTTGCGCTCCGATTGGTTACAGACGTCTTTCAAAAAGTTTCTCGGCAAGTAAATTGAAATCAAGTCTGTTCTTCGTGCATTTAGTTATTTATTGTTTCTTTCGCTTTTGATATAAATAAACATTTGAACGTATTTCGCGGCGGCCTTGTATTTTAAAATTCAATTTGCAAATGCGTGAACACATACGCAGATTGAATGTAAATTTCAAAGCTCGAATTAAACGCATTAAATGGAAATTTCGCGCGTGACGATGCAAAAGCACCCCCCCTGCCTCCCCCCCCTCCTACCTCGGAAAAAACGACGATCGCGGCGGCGGCGGCGTTCCTGGAAATTAAAATTCGGAACAAAAATGATGAATAATTTAATAGGACCACCTCGCAACTATTCATAAATTTCGTTCCGAACAATAAAACGTCGGCAATTGTTTCTCTGGGCAAATTCGATCCTTGCGTGCATTAATTAGACCGCGCGCGCGAGAAACAATGGCGCGCCCCGTTTTAATTAGTGCGGATTGGGGCGTCGCGTAAAAATAATCGCCGCTACAAATTAATCGGCCGGTGCCGTGTTTGATACGGCCCCCCGGGGCGAGTATAATATCCGTGTACTGATGTACAGGGTGGGAGATTTTAATTTGTGGCCCATTCGAACAGATGGCGCGGCTCCCTCGGGAACTATTAATGTTTATTAGGTATTCCAGCCAGAACAGGTACTCCAGACATTATATACCGCCGGCGTTCTAAGCCGCTTTAATTATTTATACCCGAAACCTTTTAACACGACATAAACAACCCCCACCCCCACCCGCCCGACATGTATATGTATGGACTTAAAGTTAAAAGCTCTCTCCGAAAAATTAGGCCAGCTGAAAATTGAAAATTTTAATTAACAGCCGGGGCGCTCCGGACCGATACTTTTTTTTTCTTCTTTTTTGAAAGTTCGCGTACAGGAACATTAAGCCATTTAAGGATGAATACTGCGCGAACTTGGGGTAGCTTTAACGTCAGCTTCTATGAAAGTTTTCTACTGTTTTATGCTCGTCAACAAACTTCATCAGAACTGAATCAATGTCTAACTTGTTTAAAAGCGGTATGAAAAGTTTTAGTTTCTTTTGCTTTTCCTGGTCGCAGCTTCGACTTTAACAATAATTAAGAGATGCAAGACCGTCGACACGTGAGTTTAAAAGATTGGTTTAAATTAGAATTCATCCTCATCCTGATTGGATACTAGTTTCATCAGCTGACGAATCCCTGAGAAAAAAAAAAGGCGGAGTGGACGGGGCAAACAGGTAAACAAGTTAAACTCGTAATTGGGCGGAGCAAGCAGAACACGACTTAAACTGACGACGAATTCTTGAGAAATTATAGTCGGAGTAGGCGGAGCAAATGGGGAAATAATTGGGGTAGGCGAGTGGGCGGAGCGAGCAATTAAACGACTCTAAGTAAAAAAGTAAAACCCTGGATTAACTCATTCAAAAGAAATGAAAGGTAGAGTAGGTGGAGTTTGATGATAATTGAGATGTTGAATGAGCGAATGAAGAACTGAGACTTGAGTTGACGAATCCATCAGAAGTTAAAACCGGAATGGGCGGAGCATACAGGTAAATAAATGCTTGATGATTGACCGGTGGGGAAGTGGGCGGAGCGAGCAAATAAGCAGCTACAAATAATTCCATTAAAAAAATAGCAGACATCTGGTCATATGCGAATAGAAAGTAAAACAAAGAACCAACGAATTCACAAGAAACTAAAGGCAGAGTGGGCGGGGCTTGATAAATAACTAAGGTATAGAGTGATCGGAGGAAGCGGACAAACCAAGTTAAATGGCCGAATCCTTGAGAAGTGAAAGCCGAAGAGGGCGGAGCATACAGGTAAACATATGCTTGATGATTGAACGGTGGGGAAGTGGGCGGACCGAGCAAATAAACAACCACAAATAATTCCACTAAAAAAATTGCTAACGAATGGTCACATGCGACTAGAAAGTAAAACAAAGAACTAACGAATTTACAAGAAGTCAAAGGCAGAGTGGGCGGGGCTTGATAATTAAGATGTAGAGTGAGCGGAGGAAGCGGATAAACAAAGTTAAATGTCATAACGAAGTCTTGAGTTGCCAAATCTTTGAGTAGTGAAAACTGGAATGGGCGGAGCATACAGATAAACAAATGCTTGATAATTGAGCGGTGGGGAAGTGGGTGGAGCGAGCAAATAAGCAGCTACAAATAATTTCATTAAAAAAAACAGCGGACATCATATGCGAGTATAAATAAAACAAAGTACTAACGAATTTACAATAAGTCAAAGGCGGAGTGGGCGGAGCTTGATAATCGAGATATTGAGTGAGCGGAGGAAGTGGATAAAAGAAGTTAAATGGCACAACTAAGATTTGAGTTGACGAATCCTTACGAAATGAAAGCCGGAGTGGGCGGAGCGTACAGGTAAATAAATGCTCGATAATTGAGAGTTGTGGAAGTGGGTGGAGCGAGCAAATAAGCTATCTATAAATAATTCTATTAAAAAAAATAGGAGCCATCTGGTCATATGCGTGTGAAAAATAAAGCAAAGAACTAACGAATTCACGAGAAGTCAAAGGCGCAGTGGGCGGGGCTTGATAAGTGAACAGAGGAAGCGGTTAAACGAAGGTAAATGGCATAACTGAGACTTAAGTGACATCGGAGTGGGCGCAGCATACATGTTCAATAATTTAGAGGTAGGCGGAGCGAGTAAATAAATTGTTTCACTAAAAAATAGTGAACATCTAGACAAGCGAGTAGAAAATAAAACAGTGAAGTAACGAATTAACAAGAAGCGGCTTGATAATTGAGATGTTGAGCGAGCGGAGGAAGCGTATAGACGAAGTGAACGGTACAAGTGAGATTTAAGTTGACGAAACGGGCGGAGCATACGAGCTCGATAATTGAAAGGTAGGGCGTGGGCGGGGCGAGTAAATAAGTAAAGAACAGCGATCATCTAATCATATACGAGTGGAAAGTAAAACAGTGAAATAACAAATTAACAAGAAGCGTAAGGCGGAGTGGGCGGGGCTTGATAATTGACTTGTTGAGTGGGCGGGGCTTGATAATTGACTTGTTGAGTGGGCGTAAAAGGAAGATAAACGAAGGTAAATGGTATAACTGAGAATTGAGTTGACGAATCCTTGAGAAGTGAAAATCGGAGAGATGGGAGAGTTGGCGGAGCAAGCAAATAAGCCGCTATAAATAATTCCTCCAAAAAGTAGTGGCCACCTAGACATTTACGAGTGAAAAGTAAAACAGTGCACTGACGAATTCACAAGTAATGAAAGGCGCAGTGGGCGGGGCTTGGTAGTTGAGATATTGAATGGGCGGAGGAAGCTGATAAACAAAGCTAAAAGGTATAACTAAGGCTTGAATTGACGATTCCTTCTGAAATGAAAATCGGAGTGAGCGGAGCGAACAGGAATGCAATTACTTGATGGAAGAAGTAGGCGGAACCACAAATAAGCGAATCAATTCATGGATTAGCTACGTTCTAACTGAAAGCAAAACGAATGGTAGCGAATGGTAACTAACGAGGATAACTATTCTATACGACGCGACGGTGCATACGCAACAACATGATGGCACGTGCATGTGTACTATTCAAAATTAAACGCGATTGTATGTAACGCTCTTACCGAGCGTAAGTAACACCCTGTATACCATTCATTTTCCGACTGTGAATCTAATTTCACCACGACTTTGTCATCGTTCTCGAGAAAACAATTGTTGTTTCTTTTTTTTAACCGCAAGACGTGAGTAGCTTCTCTCTTGAGTCCAATTTGAAAAATGTATTATTTCAAGTTGTAAGAAATCGGCATTTTACGTATCATTAAGAGTGTTACGTAAATTAAAGTTAGTAGTTGCTTCAGTCCGCTGGCAACGAACTTGACGTTTGGCGGGAAGACTGTTAGATGAGTACTTACGTGTGGAATTGCGTTTCGGATTCATAACACTCAAACAGTCGCCGAGATGACTCATCAAAGCATAAACAAACATGACTAAGAGAAGGACGAATCCAAGAAAACCGAGATGATTCCAGTATACACCTTGATCCCCCACACAACGTTTTATTTCATAATTAATGTTTCTGAAGCGTTACATAAAGAGGTTTGCCGTCATTATAATGAAACTTAGCTGCATTTAAAAAAAGCCAGCTTCGTATTGCTTCATCGAGCAGTCGTCGAGGTGACTCGTCAAAGAAGCCGGCGTTTTGCAAGCATAAACAAACATGACTAAGAGAAGACGAATCTAGAAAATGATGAGTCAGGAATATTTGTTTTAACCTATAGGCAGTTTATTATCGATTATCTATTGATGAAGTAAAGCTATTTGTTAAGTCGATGAAAGGAAGAAAACAATCGAAGTTTGTTAGACAATCGATCGTCTTTTGTTTCTTCATTTCGGTAATAACAAATAAAAGGCGGAAAACAATCGAAATTTGTTAGAGAATCGATCGCCTTTTGTTGCTTCACTTTCGCCTAAGCAAAGCCAATAAAAGGCAGAAAACTATCGATCTTCTTTTGTTTCTTCGCTTTTGACGCGGCAAAGTTCTTTGTTAGTAAACAAATGAAAGGAACGATAAACAATGACACAATCTATCATCCATCATCATCATTTTGTTTCGTCGCTTTGGACGAAGTAAGTAAAGAAAAGAAACGAAAAAAAAACAATCGAAATTTGTGGCAATCGAGCGTCTTTTGTTTGTTCATTTTTGGTTAAGTGAAGCATTTTGTTAGCAAGCGAATAAAAAAGGTAGAAAACTATCGATCTTCTTTTGTCTCTTCGCGTTTGATGAAGTAAAGTCCTTCGTTAGCAAGCAAATGAAATTATAAAAAAAAAAAAAACAATAGTAGACATTTGCCAGACAATCTTTGATCTTTTGTTTCTTCGCTTTGAACGAAGCAAAACTCTTTGCTGTTAAGCGAATGAAATGAAGAAAGACAATCGATCGTCTTTTGCCTTTTTTTTTTACTTTCGATGAAGGAAGTAAAGCTCTTTGTTAGTAAGGAAGTCAACGAAGAAAAAAAAAACAATCGAAATTTGTTAGACAATCGATCGTCTTTTGTTTCTTCACTCTCGGTTGAGTAAAGCACCTTGTTATAGTGAACGAATAAAAGGCAGGAAACTATCGATCTTCTTTTGTTTCTTCGTTTTTGACGAAATAAAGTTCTTTGCGAGCAAGAAAGTGAAAGGAAGAAACCAATTAAAATTTGTGTGACAATCGATTGTCTTTTGTTTCTTCGTCTTTGACGAAATAAATGCTTATCCTTAGTAAGCGTGGGTAAAAAGAAGAAAGAAATCGAAATTTGTTAGACAGTCGATCGTCTTTTGTTTCTTCACTTTCGGTTAACACTTTGTTAGTAAGCAAAGGAAAGGCAGAAAACTGTCAATCTTCTCTTGTTTCTTCGCCGTTGACCAAATAAGTTCTTTGCCAGTAAGGAAGTAAAAGGAAGAAACCAATTAAAATTCGTCTGACAATCGATTTTCTTTTGTTTCTTCGCTTATGACGAAATAAAAGCTCTTCCTCATTAACCATGGGTAAAAAGAAGAAAGAAATAGAAATTTGTTAGACAATCGATCTTCTTTTGTTTCTTCTCTTTTGACGAAAAAAAGTCCTTTGTCAGTAAGAAAGCGAAAGGAAGAAATCAATTGAAATTTGTTTGACAATCGATTGTCTTTTGTTTCTTCGCTTCTGACGAAATAAAAGCTGTTCCTTGATAAGCACGGGTAGAAAGAAGAAAGAAATATAAATTTCTTAGGCAACGGATCGTCTTTTGTTTCTTCACTTTTGGTTGAGTGAAGCAAATAAAAGGCAGAAAACTATCGATCTTCTTTTGTTTCTTCTCTTTTAACGAAAAAAAGTGCTGTGTCAGTAAGAAAGTGAAAGGAAGAAACCAATTAAAATTTGTCTGACAATCGATTTTCTTTTGTTTCTTTGTTTCTGACGAAACGAAAGCTCTTTCTTAGTAAGCACGGATGAAAAGAAGAAAGAAATCGAAATTTGTTAGACAACCGATCGTCTTTTGTTTCTTCACTTTTGGTTAAGTAAAGTATCTCGTCGGTAAGCAAATGAAAGGCAGAAAATTATCGATCTTCTATTGTTTCTTCGTTTTTGACGAAGTAAAACTTTTTGCTAGGAAACCAAATGAAAGGAAGAAAGAGAATCGATCGTCTTTTGTTTCATTTTTACTTTCGATGAAGGAAGTAAAGGTCTTTATTGGTAAGGAACTGAAAGGAGGAAAACAATCGAAATTTGTTAAAGAATGGATCGCCTTTTGTTTCTTCATTTTCGTCTAAGTGAAGCACCTTTTGTTAATAAGAGCAATTGAAAGGCAAAAAACTATCGATCTTCTTTTGTTTCTCCGCTTTCGACGAAATAATGTTCTTTGTCAGTAAGAAAGTGAAGTAAATTAAAATTTGTTTGACAATCGATTGTGTTTTGTTTCTTCGCTTCTGACAAGACGAAAGCTCTCTCTTAGTAAGCACGGATAGAAAGAAGAAAGAAATCGAAATTTGTGAGGCAATCGATCGTCTTTAGCTGCATATTGCATCATCAAACTGTCGCCGAGGTGACTCATCGAAGAAACCGACGTCATGCCAACATAAACAAACATGACTAGAAATGGACAAATTCATAAAAATCGCGATGACTCACAGGGCGTTTTGTTCGTAATCGGAATTTTCGGTGTGGTAATGCCATTCCTTCTTTTTATAAAATTATTTTGAATATGTTCAGCTAATACATGTCTAGAATTTCGTTTTACGCCAAGTGGAATTAAAAATCACGTCTCAGATTCGGACAATATTTTTAATTCTCCATGGCCTTCCGAGGATGATTTGAAATTGGATCGCTCGATACATACAAACAAGCAAACCGGAAATTTCCGGGCCAAAATAAAGATTGTCTCCAATTTGCGTTTGTTTGCACCACTTGACGTTGCACAAAGGAGTCGCAAAAGCTGCACGGAGAAGCTAAAGTGAAAAGTCAACAACCGTTCCTCCTTTCGTCATTAACATTACTTCGTCGGGGTGGATTTCCGCTGACATCGTGCGCCAAATGTTAAAAGGGCCATTGATCGGCTAAGTGCTCCTGTTTAGGGCACATAACCCGCTAGTTTTCCATATGTTTTATTCATACGGCGCGGCGGCCGGAATCGACGCGCCGACTTAATCAATTTATCAAATGAATATGATAAATTACGGGCTTCGCCTGTCAGTCCTATTAAGAACCCCTCCGAATTCGAACACCTACCGCCTTATACAAGGTAATTCAATTTTAATCCGGGACCCCGATGTGTTTCTGAGGAGGCGGGATTCGCTCGCGCCGCGTCGATCCTTCCGGCCAGGATCCCGGACAGGCCGTTTGCTAATTAGTTTTCAATTTGTTTGGGCGTCGGTGGTTTAATCGCCATTGATTAAATTTAAAAAAATAATTGCATTTTGTATTTGTAAATGAGGACTTGTTTCATAAAACGGATGCAGGTGTCTTCGGTTCGCTTGAAGGTCAGACGGGTTGGTGCCGGGTCGTTATATTTTTTTTTTCTTATATCTAAAATAAACAAGTTTCTGTGCTGAATGTCGGTTTCTTACAACCGCTGCGTTGTTGCCTTGAACTCTAATTAATTAAAAATGTCTTTGCGGATGGGAATTCCGGGGTTCAAAGAAGACCCGCGTGGCTAGTGCGGCCGGCGGTTTCCCGGAGAGGAATGTCATGTAATCCCGCTTTGATAAAGGAGATTACCAGAGAAGAACATCCAAAGCCCCTAATCGTGGGCACAAACGCCGATCGCAACTAATATGATTAGCAGGCAATTACGTGCCGCACACCGCACCGTTAGTTGTGGTCGCGGTGGTGATTGACCACCGCAACCACCGCACAGCGCGCCCCCATTATCGATTGCCAACCGCGTACACGAACTTTTAATTGCGCTTGCATTACAGATTCGAGCGCGAGACATCAAATATCGCGTCGAGTCCTCGTGATGCGATCGTTTTGCACGCCTCGCCGCACTCTAGATACGTTGGCTCTCGTGCCAGGAAGGAGACCGCACGGTTGACTTCATCTGCTTTATCGCCGACGATATTTCTTAGTCACATTTTGAAATATCGCTCGTTTTTACTTTTATTTTTCTATTTCGGATCGATGTTATCGTCCCATCCATTCAGAATTCCTAGAATTTATAATATTCTCGTACCTGCTCCACTTTCTCGTTCTGTTAATTTCGAACCTAATGGTAAGTATACTAGGCCAGCTCTAAGCAACTTTCTTGTGGAGAATTAACATTGGGTGTCAAATGTGAGAGTATGTCGGTCTGGCAGGCCTGTTGACGTAGGGGTGTGAGAGTGGGTGAGTGGGGGATTGGGTTTTATTAAGTAGGGTCATTTATTATTAACGTTTATTTATAATTTCTATCAAACTGCCCCTGTCTAATAATAAAACTGTTGCTACCTCCGCCTCGCGCACTCTCCCACGTCACGAGCGTCTCGTACCGAGCGACGATAAGCAACATAATGGCACCTAATTTTAATTATCTATAAGAAACTAACTCCTGATGAAGTAATTAGATTCCTTAGATCTGGTTTTGACTTACGTGTAGCTTTTTTCTTTAATGATATCGAATAACGATTTGGAGAGGTAGGCTTACAATAGTTTAAACGTGGCATGTGGCGCAATCAATCTGCCTCATCCCGTGGGCGTCGAGTGCTATCTGTTATCTGCAGTGACAGTGCGACAATAAGTTCGGAATTCTGCGGGGTGTTGCGAACTAAACGCGACGACAATATCACACCACCACCCCCCCTCGGCACCCCCTGCGCCGCCCAGCCGTCGTCTTTAACGTGTTTCCTATGAAGCCTCAAATATCATCCCCCGTTCCCATTGTGCATTGTTCAAACTTCGCCGCTATACTTACACTCAATCTGTATTGTGGTGGCCCCGAAGAGCGAAAGACATTTTTGTCGGCCCCTGCTCGGGAGAGAGTCCGCCCTTATTAAAACGTTTCCAGCTGGCGCGTTAAATACCCGCCGCCTTTCATCCCATCTTTAGGAAGACGTCTTCGACTTCCAGTGAAAATATTTCTTTTCCTCGCTGAACCGAGAGAAAAAGAAAGATGGCGATGGCGTGGCGGAATCCCCATTCCCCCCCCCCCTCCACCCGCGTCATTCACGATAAATCACCCCGCCTAATCAAACATAAATCATATCTGAAAGAAGCGCGGGTGTTTATTCGGCGTGAGGAATCGATTAGAAGAAATTCAATTCGAGTCTTTACTTCTTACTACCCTTCCGCTCGCCCCGAGGAAAATCGTATTACCCTTCGCGTGCTTATACCGATGCGATGTAACGTGATTATCCCCGGTGACAGGGCGCGCGGTGAATCAATTTCGAAATTCGCATACTATCAAAATTATATGCCGAATGGCAACGAGCGCGAGCGCGCAGGGGAGGGGGGGGCGAGCTCTAGGATAAGTGTAGGGGTACACGAGGTTGTAATTGAAGGAGCTGCAGAAACTTTACGAGGGTGCTTCTGCTTTACCGTCTTAAACTAAGTGGATGAGGCAATGAAACCGACAAAACCGAAATCAACTAAGTGTTATCTACGTTCGTAATTTGCTTTTCTGATTTTATTTTCGTGCCTTTATTTCAGTTGGCATCATCAAATCGTAGGGGCGAAAGTTTAAAAATTAAATTCCTCCTCATAATCCGCCCTTACATCAACGCTTCCGTCCAAAATGAGCGCTAATTGCATGGTTGTCTATTTAACTGGCACGGTGGGGTGGGGGAGGGCGACCGGAACCCAAAAACCTATTATCACGGATAGTAGCTTCTAGACTCTGCTCGCTCTCCCTTCGTGCCAGATAATTGCTCAACCATACCTGCACATTTCGAACTCAGACGCCCTATGCTAAATTATATGGGAAATTAAGTTAGGATGCCCATAGTTATCCTATTATGGGGTTAACAAAAGAGAAAGCCACAAATCTATCTGTTCAAGTCGATACCAAAATGTTGCCAGAGGGTAGCCGATCTTACCAGGTCGCGGTAGCACTTCACATCCTCCCATGTCTCGTAACGGAGCTGCTGTCACCACCACTATCTCCTACGTGAAACAACAGCTCACTCACCTGCAGTTTATATTAGCCAGGGGCGAGGGGGAGGGGTAAGATGGGATTGTGGTAATTCAATAGGTATTGAAAGCCAACGCTAAATTCATCGCATTCTTATGTCACGGGAGCCGCTGCAACTATCGCGACCCCCTCCGTCAAAGTACGCAATTTCACGTCAGGCTTTCACGAGTTTCTCTCAGGGAGGTCAGCGAGAGCGTGCTACCCGCAACGAGTTTTAAAAATTGCCGCTCTAAGCTCACTATCCCCTTCTTGTCAGGTAATTACGTAACCATACCTGCACGTTTAGAACACAGACCCCCTACATTAAATTACGTGGTAACTTAGGTCAGGATACCCATAGCTTTCCTATTATGGGGTTTTGACAAAGAAGAGAGCTACAAATCTCTCTGATCAAGTCGACACCAAAATGTTGCCAGAGGGTAGCCGACCTTACCAGGTCGTAGTAGAACTTCATCCTCCCATGTCTCGTAACGGAGCTGCTGTCGCCACCGCGATCTCATACGTACAAGAACAGCACTTGTAGTTCATGTTAACTAGGGGCGGGGAGGGGTGGTAATTGGGGACCGCTGTAACTAACGTGACCTCTTCCGTCAAAGTACAGCTCACCCAAGCAATTTCGTGAGTTTCTCTTAGGGAGGTAAGCGTGAGCGTGCAACCCGCGACGAGTTTTAAAAATGAACGATTTAAGAGGATTTAAAGGGACGATCAAAGCAGATCCCGTCTCTGTGGATGGCCAAGTGGTGGTGTCAAACTCGAGCTTGACGAGGCCCGTTAGGATGCCCCATACGTGACTTGACAAGACGTCGTTAAGGGTCAATTACTTCTCTAGGCACCCAAGAACTAAGATATGGTATAGGAGAAGAGCCCTGAATATCGCACTGGTAATAATAACCGGACATTTCGAAACAAACCTCGATCATATCATGCTACCACAAAACCTTAGAATGAAATACTCCTGCCTTACTTACTCTGAACGATAACAAATCTGCGTTGCTTTTCTACAGCTGGTGCCCCAGGTAGCTCAATGTAGATGGACGTGGTGTAAAGATGTTAAAAAGAAAGGCGCCAGGGTGAACTTTACCCAGCTGTGAAGTTAGCGGTTCGCAACAGTTCTATGCAATCAATCCAGGAGGTTTTAAGTTTAAACTCACTCGTACGCTGAAGGCACAAATACACAACGGCTACAAGAAACAAGTGGTTTAGTTAAAAAGTCACAATTAAATCAAACAGGTCAATAAAAAGCAGGAGCTCTATGGTTAAATCGACTCAATTAATCATCACACGTAATCGAAAATGTAGGTATACGCTGTAGTTAGTCCTCGCTGCGAGTTTACTGCATGCAGCACATGGTTTTGTGTAACTGCAACGGACTCTTCTCCTAAAGGGACACGGTGTGAGCCTTGGAGGGGGTAAAAGGATACTTCCTTGAGTGTTTCGACCACGTCGACATAAGTTTTCCTGATTTATCCCAGAAAATACTTCGATTACACAAATACACGATATACGTACGCAGTAACGTAGTCAAACGAAAAGTGATGCCGTGAAACTAAACGAGTTGAAGTGACGCGGAAAGAAAATCGCAAGGTGATCTTCCAACCAATCAGAAGCCACAGATATTTCCGTGCCTATAAAAGAACGCGTGACGAATCGATTTTACGATCGATAATGTTAAGTCTGCGTTCGGGATAATAATAATAATAATATTTTTATTGGTGAATTCTTGGCTTCCGGTTGGAACCGCGTGTCTCGGATTTCTCTACAGCCGACGTTTCGTTCTTCGTTGCAGAAGAACTTCCTCAGGGCTGCTGCTGGTGGTGATGCTGCTGCTGTTGGTCTTGTTGCTGCTTCGCGTTAGTCGTTGAGACGTTGAAACGTCGGCTGTAGAGAAATCCGAGACACGCGGTTCCAACCGGAAGCCAAGAATTCAACAATGGACGACGGCCGCGGAAGCCTTCAAGTTAAATTATTTTTATTGGTGTTTAGACATATAAAATATGTATACACAAGTCAATTAATCAATTACATTTAGTATATTTGTTTCAATGAATTATAGAAAAAATTACAAAAAATTGAAAAAAAAGAAAAAGTCAACAATGAAATAAATAAAGAAAAAAATCATGAGAAAATAAGAAATATCCAAAACAGCAGAAACCATGATACTAAAACAAATAATAAAAAGTTAAAGTTCATAGACCCTTATAACCACACCGTAAGTAAAGAAATTCGTTCACACTATACGGCTCCATATTTAGAAGATATATGTAAAGTTCTTTCCTAAATTTGGATGTATTGAAATGGGACTTAATTCCTGACGGTAAACTATTGTGGAAGCACATTGCGCTGTATACTGGACCTTTTTCAGTTAACTGTAACCTATGAATAGGTAGACTATAGTTGTGATGTCTGGTAGAATACTGCGACACTTCATTATAAATTTGAAATTTGTCCTTATGTTTATGTAAAAACAGCAAGCAAGCTTGTATATAAATGCCCGGTACGGTGAGGAGTTTGTTTTGCTGAAATTGACCTCTACAAGATTGACGATATGGCATGTTGAGCATAATGCGCAATATTCTTTTTTGGGTAACGTAAACTCTTTCCATATGCGCGCTGCTGCCCCATAATAATACACCATAGCTCACTAAAGATCCAAAGTAAGCATAATACACTGTCTTCAGAACAAAAGAATGAGTGTGGCGTTTTAAGACTCTTAATGTAAAGCAAGCTTTGTTCAATTTAGCTATCAGCTTATTAATATGCGATTTATAATCTAGATGTTCATCCAAAGTTACACCAAGGACAGTCGCTTCATATGTTTTTATAGTTATACTTTTTGGCTTCTCAAGACCAGCGCGGTTAGTACTGAATAACACGCAGGAAGTTTTTAGTTTATTGGCAGTACACCAATTTTGAATATTAGGCAACACTTTTTCCAGAACTTTTATGATATCCATGAAATCTTGACCCCATACCAGAATGTTTGTGTCGTCAGCATAGTTAATTATCCTCATATTTTCATTTGAGCAAAATGTAAACAAGTCGTTCATGTAGATTACAAATAACACCGGTCCCAGGATACTTCCTTGAGGTACACCGGCTTCATTCGTCAAATAATCAGAGGTGCATTTCAATCCATCAACAGTCACGCGAGTTCTCTGAGGTCGTAGGCTTAGATAGGAACGAAACCATCTCAATACATTACCTCTGATTCCATATCTGTGTAATTTATCCAATAAGATCGAGTGGTCGAGACTATCAAAGGCTTTAGACCGATCTAGAAATACCCCACATGCCAAATGCTTATGTTCAATAACATTGGCTACTTTTTCTACAAAGTGGAATAATGCAGTATCGGTGGATCTGCCAGCAAGGAAACCATGCTGGGAATCGTTGATTAGCTTATTGGTGGATAAGAAATGTTGAAGTTTTTCGCACATAACACTCTCGAATATTTTTGAAAAATTCGTAATTAAGCTAATGGGTCTATAATGACAATATAGGTAGACTATAGTTTTTTTTGAAAAGAGGAACAACTTCAGTTATTTTTAACTTATCAGGAAACATTCCAGTTTCGAGAGAACAGCCAATAATGTATTGTAAAGGCTTCACAAAACTTCCTACTGTGTGCTTTAAAACTTTTGCTGGTATATTAACATATCAAGTTGAGTTAGTATTTCTTAATCTTTTAACAGCGTCTTTAATTTCCAGCTCAGTCACCGGATAAAGAAACATGCTTTTGTCTTTAAAAGGCGGTAAATCGATGGCAGTGACAGCAGGAGTTGACGTGGGCAGATTTTTGTAGATTCTTTCTGACGTCTAGCAGAAGAAAGCATTTAAATCGTTAAGTTTATCTAATGACTGAGCAAGATCAGATTCAGATTCAGAGGTTTCATTCTGAGAGGCTTTCACGTTAATTAGTTACTTAATAATGGACCAGGTTGTTTTGATTCTGTTATCCGAATTAAGTATTTGCTCACTAATAGACTGTTTTTTTAGATTGTTTATTAATCTAGAATATTCTTGTTTAGCCTCCACATATAACGGTTTGACTTCAGGTATATGATGAGTAGTGGTGAAAAATAAGTCCATCTGTCTCTTTAATTCAGCAATCTCTGGTCGATTAAATATCTTCTCGTTTCTTGGCATGCTTCTGTAGGTCTGCATAGGAAAAGAGTGTTAAAAAGCTTGTAAAAAAATATTTAGAAAGTATTCCCATTGTGTATTTACATCTTCCGGCTGAAGTTCATACAGTGCATTCCATGACTGGTTAGAGAGTGTGTCAGTCATTTTTCTCATATTCGTAGCATTGAAGAGACGCTTTTTGATTAGACTTCGTTTTTTCTCGGTTCGAGTCTCGAAATCCAGTTTCTGAGCGGTGTGATCAGAAATATAAGTATGAATTACTACAGAATTGGAAGGTTGCAGATTTGTGATAATATTATCAACACAAGTGGATGAAGCAGAAGTTAATCTGGTGAAGTCCCTTATAGAGCATGTTAGGTTAAATGAAGCTAATAAAGTTTCAAATTCTTCTTTATCCCTATTTTCAGCACATATATTTATATTAAAGTCACCAGCAATGATGAATTTCCAGCCTTCTCTAGTCAAAATCTCCAGAATATTTTCCATATTTTCGAAGAATATTTTCACATTGGCATTGGGAGGTCTGTATATGCCGATTACGCAGATCTTCATGGTATTTAATTTAAAATTTGCAGCCGCACATTCGAATTCATTACTTATTGATTGTTGGCATATTATTTTATTTTTAGTTGTGAACACACCTTTTTTGGCATAGATGGCGACTCCACCATAACCGTCACCTCTACAGTAGCAGGCGGCTAAATTGTAGTTTTTGATAAGAAGAGTCGGTAATTTTTATTGGTTTGCCAATGTTCCGTGAGACAGAGAGCTTTACAGTGTTCGTATTCTTCGAGCAGAGACTCCTAAGCGGCCACCTTATTGATTAAAGAACAAACGTTTTGATGTATCAAACTGCAAAAGGAATTAGGGTACTCTACCGGACTCTGTAGTTGCTATGCTTCGCTATAATCCACTTTTTTTCTTTGGATATCTGTTACTCTTTTGAGACTTTGACACATCGTATCCCAAACAGTTTATACATTTGTAATTTTTCGCTTTGTAAGTGATTGTCTGCAAGGGACAAGTTTCATTTTGTTTACAATCGTTCGTCAAATGCCCATAACGATTACACTTAAAGCATCTAATTATGCCGAGATCTTCCACTATAGGACAGGATGATCAGAGTTGCCACAAGGAACTCTAAGTTGACTAAAAATTTGGGGCGTTTCCAACTTACTACCTGCGATGATTTTGCCACGTAACAACCGATTGGTGTGCCAGAGCTTGGGTACGGTAGAAGCAAATATCACACCAGTAATAAAAATTTCGGGGAATGGGGAGAGTGTTACCCCTTCATTGTAACGAATCTCACTCATGGCGATTTCATTTCCAGAGCCCAAATTTGGTATACGAAAACCTAAAAGATAAATCTAAAATCTCACAAATCCCGTACTTAAAAGAGATCTCTAGAGATGAGCAAGAGAGGGGGTTAAAGCTTGAAATTGAGGAGACTCGTCGGGATATAGCTTACCTGATCTGGCTAGACGTCGGAAAGGGTCAACCACTGCTATTATTGCCCGAAAAATCCCATAAGTGATAATGATCAGTACCCCAATGAGAAAACCGGCCTATGGAGGTAAGGGGACAGAGTTACCCAATTCAATACGAATCCTTTGAACTTCAAGGATCTTTGTAGCACCCCGTACCACCATTAATAAAAATCATCCTCCCTCGTGGTTATACAGTCGAAGAGGTTGAAAGGGATTGATTAATTTGGTTCCTGTACACGAAACTCTGCCTTTTGAAGTGAAATAGTCATGGTCGAGGTTTGTTTCCGATTCCCAAACCAAATATGAAGGGGTATAAGGGCTTGCAGCAACGTTGCTGGTGGACACAGACGCTTCGCATTTAATGTGCCAGGGTTTAGGTATGCTACGGGCGAAGTACCTCATGGAGATATCACCAGGTCGAAACGTGGGACAGAATTATCCTTTCATAATTGATCGAGAGTTGGAAACAAACCTTGATCGTGACAACTTCACTTCCAAAGGCAGAGTTTCATGTACGGGAGCCAAATCAAACAGTCCAATAGTAAGAATTATTATTAAATTGACTTCAAAACAAAAGTGTGTACTAGGACCCACCCCACCACTAACTACTATGTTACGATTAATTTTGAAAATATGGACATTTTTCCCCTAGCCACGTAGGCCACTCCAATTACGCCGGAGTTGACGTATTATAGATTCTCTGTTTTCTTTAGGGGTAAGTAAGTCTAGGTGGACGTTATCACCCACTCCACCACTAACTACCATGTTACGATTAATTTTGAAAATATGGACATTTTTGCCCCTAGCCACGTAGGCCACTCCAATTACGCCGGAGTTGACGTATCACAGATTCTCTATTTTCTTTAGAGGTAAGTAAGTCTAGGTGGACGTTTTCACAAGGAGGTAGGATCTACAGGGTGACCTGAGTGGTATTGACCGCCAAGCAAACTTTTTTTAGACAAATATCGGTGTACGCAAATTTCCTTCCGTTTCTGCAAATAGAATTAAATCGCAGCTTCGTAAAAGATTAATCCCGATTTGTGCAAATTGACAGAAAAGATTTGCCGGGGACGCATACGCGAAGCTAAATAAGTTCGTTTCGGCTCACAGACGGCGGGTACTCCGTCATCTCTCCATTTGTAATTCGATCTGGAAACGGATTCCGGTCGGCGGCGTCCTCTTCCCCTTAATTACGCTAAATAAATTTCAGTTGTATTACGAGCCGGGGAATTTCATTAATGCGCAAATCGATCCCATAAATTAGAGATTGTTCTTTCCACTCGGCGGAGTATTATCGCAAGTTCGTTGAATTGGGAAAAACTTTCATGAGTCGCTGTTATTGTTATTAATTTTTTTTTCTCGTGCAATTCGGGGGCAGGGCGAAAAGTCCTGCTTCGTTTTCGGTTTAAAGTTCGAGCTTCTCTCCCCAGTCAATCGTCTCGGAGCGCCGCCCGCCGCCCCTATCATCAATCTATTTCGCACACGTCTTTGTTTGGGGAAGAGGAAAACTGCTCACGTCTACGTCGTCGGAGGAAGAAATTCCAAAGCAAATATTTCCTCGATCGGTAATTTAAATTTTGTTTTCAATTTCGAAACGCGAACAAAGTAAATATTAAGAACTAGGAGGAAGGTAATCGATATGGCTGCCACTACCACACGATCACGTGTAGAACTTCATTTTTCACTGATGACTGGATTGGATTGGATTCACTAAAAGCCAACACGCGTGGCTAAGAGTGGTTCGCTGCTCGAACACGTCAAACTATTCCAATAACATGACTGGATGCATACGCTTCGATTAGGCGAAACGTAATCGCCTGTCAATGATGGTCGTGTTGTCAAGCCCTTTAAGCAGATACTACTACATGTAAAATTACAAGTGGTTCTTTATTGCGCGTTTAAATGGCCTATTGGCTAAAAGGGTTCGATTTTTAATCTAAGCGACTTCCTTGCGCTCACTTATCGCTTGGGAAAGAAATTCGCCTTATTTTAATTCAATAATTTAGCAATTAAATTTTGGCGATTAATAACAATTAAAAAGTATGTCTATATATCAAAGGAACTTTTAGTTTTCGCTCGTTTTCCTCCGTCATATCTGAGAACTTACCTTCCTTAAAGCTATACTTTATGTCTGCATACACTAATGAACCTGGGAGTACTCTCAACGAGTTTACGACGTAGCGTGCCTAACATTCCCGTCTCCACCGGAAATTATGCCGGGAGTAATTCGGCGACGGAATATTTTTCAGCTCGGCGTTAATTACCGACGACGGTGACAAGTCGCGTCGTGGGGCACGTCGCACGGCGCGAAGTAATTCGACGCGATATTTGGCAGGCGGCTCCGGCGAACAAAGCGCCTGGAGACCGTGATCCGGTTATCGGCGAGCCCGGAGCGTCCGCACAATACGGCCCCTCGTTTATCCGGACTGGCTAGATATATACATGAATTGTGTCCGCGCCGTGACGGCGGCGTACAATTTCAGGGATCCTTTCGGAATGACGGAGCTTAAACTCCGTCCACTTCCTGTTCATTTAAAGCGGCCAGCCGCGTTCTGTTGTCGTCGTCGTTGGCGTTGTAGTACATAAACTTCCCGCAGATAATAATGTATTAGGTTTACGTCGGTGATATTTCATATTCAGAGAGTGTCTTATCTTATGACTTTATTAACCTCGTCTTTTTCCTACTTTATGACCCTGTCTTTAGGCAAGTCGTTCATCTATCTAAAGTTACTACTTTAATGTTTGCCTTAACACTCGATTGTTCCGGAACGAGCGAGGTGCCGGGGGCATGAATTGGTAAATAAATTCGGCGTTTCGTTAGGTAAATGTATGCGGACCCCCGTCTCGGGGCATAATGAAGTGTTATCCTAAGCAAATATTTTCGGTCGGTTTGCAGAAAAGAGAGTGAATTATTTAAGGTTTAGCGCCCCCTCCGCATCTTTTAATCAGGGAAACCCCAAATGTACTCGACGCTCGAGTTTCAAGAGGGTAAGCAACACCAACCATGATTTGATTAAAGTTAACTGAACGCCATCATCATTACAGTCACCTGCATGAAATCATTAGAATAATTGTTTTCGGGACAAGGGAAGAAAAATCAATCTGAGTCGGTAAGGGAGATGTGTTAGGAGTTGGTCTCTTGGTGTATTCAGCTAAGCTCAGCGAGGAAGGAAGGGGTTTTCCAGTATTACAATTCACTCGTGGAGACGCCGGGATGAGCACGGCAGTTCAGATACTGCCTCACCAGGAGCACCGTAATATTCAGTGAAATGATAATGGTCTCGTCGCCGTCAGTCCCAAAAACTTGAGGCTACTTGAGGCTATGAAGAATACAGGGTACTAGGGAAGGGGAAATACTCCATTTAGGGTACCACCACGAAAATCCTAATTAGAGCTGGGTAATTAATAAGAATCCAAAACCTACCTGTTTGAGTCGGTAAAGGAAATGTGTTACCGGTGACCTCTTGGCGTCTTCGACTAAGCTCAGTGAGGAAGGAAGTGTTCCAGATGCTTCAATTTATCGCTCTGATAAGGCGCTGCCTCACCAGGAGCACCGTGATGATCAGTGAAATGGTCATGATCACGTCGCGTGATGTGCAGTGAAATGGTCACGATCACGTCGGTCTCAAAAACATCACGTGACGAAGAGTACAATCTATGTACGTGCAGCAACATAACTAAAATCGACGAACCAAAGTTCTAGGATGTTAGACTTTACCCCCAGAAGAAGCCGTGGTGAGTACAACAGGTCTCACTAGTAGTACTGTGATATGTAGTGAAATGGTAATGACTACTAGCTCCCTGGGAGAGCAAACGAAGACCATTCCATTCAAATTCCACGTGTCTTTAAATTAAATAAATGAAAACTCTCAACTAGTTAAATAATAATGAACCAGGAAGCACAGATTCGCTTTTCGTTCACTTACAAAAGTAATATTCAACGTTAAATGAAGTTAACTTCGCGCTGCTACCACAAAACTCTATAATGAATACTCCTGTTACTTACTTTGACCAGGTGGCAAGTCTGCGCTGTGCTTCAACAGCTTCCCCCTCGGCTAGCAAAAGTGAGAAGGGGATGGGTAATTTAGATGTTAACTAATAAGGACGCCAGGGTGAACTAGACCCAGTTATTGAATCGCAATGACCCGGACGGTGTTCCCAATCCGTCTCGATTCTGCAGATATTACATAACCATATACTTTGACGCACACGGTTTCAGTACCAGGGTTGCCATTTGAAAGTCTAAATTGGCTTGATCAGGTCAGAATCGAAATACCAAACAAAGATGCGTCTCAACGATACCACAAGAGTTATCTACACCCGCATTCAGGTATCCTGCTATGTGCCCCCAAGCAAAAGCTATCGCTTAATATTATGGACAAGACCTCCGGTGAGAGCCTAATTAAGAAAACGAAAAAATAACGTTACGACCACAACTATGCACAGTATTTGACGCCGGGGTGAGGACAACAGGTCTCACCAGTAGCACCAGTGAAATGGTAATGATCACATCGGTAGCAGAAACTTGAAACTACGCACAGTAACATAACGAAAATCGACTTACTAAATCCTAGAATGTTACTCTACAACACCAGAAGACACCGTAGTAAGGACAACAGACCTCAGCAGTGCCACTGTAATTTCCAGTGAAATGTTAGTGATCATGTTCGTCGCAGAAATTTAAAGTACTACGTAAAGTACAATCTACGCATAGCAACGTGAAGAAAATTGACTTACCAAATCCTAGGATGTTTACCTACAACACGAGAAGACGCCGTAGCGAATACAATAGGTCTCACCACTAGTCCTGTAATATCCAGTGAAATGGCAGTGGTCACGTCGGGCACAAAAAGTTGACGCCACGAAGAGTACAATCTACCCACAGGAGCATAATGAGAATCAACGTACCAAGTCCTAGGATGTTACACAATAACGGCAGAAGAAGTCGTGGTGAGTACAACAGGCCTCACCAGTACCACTGTAATTTCCAGTGAAATGTTAATGATCATGTTCGTCGCAGAAATTTAAAGTACTACGTAAAGTACAATCTACGCATAGCAACGTGAAGAAAATCGACTTACCAAATCCTAGGATGTTTACCTACAACACCAGAAGACGTCGTAGCGAGTACAATAGGTCTCACCACTAGTACTGTAATATCCAGTGAAATGGCAGTGGTCACGTCGGTCACAAAAAGTTGACGCCACGAAGAGTACAATCTACGCACAGGAACATAATGAGAATGAACGTACCAAGTCCTAGGATGTTACACAATAACGCCAGAAGAAGCCGTGGTGAGTACAATAGGTCTCACTAGTAGCACTATAATCTCCAGTGAAATGGCAGTGATCTCGTCGATCGCAAAAAACTTGACGCTACGAAGGGTACAATCTACGTACAGTACCAACGAAAATCGACGTACTAAATCCTAGGATGTTACACTAGGAGACGCCGTGGTGAGGACAACAGGTCTCACAAGTACCACTGTGATATGACCTCGTCAGTCGCAAAAACTTGACGCTACGAAGAATGTAGCAACCTAACGGAAACACCAAGTCCTGGAAATGTAAAAGACTATTCGAGAAGGGCGAACAATCCCAAAAGATCTCCCTAGTAGCACGGGTGTCGATTACGCGGGAGTATTTCGGAATTCCGAAGTTTGAAGACCTCCGGACTAATTGAGTTGAATTTGTCGTATCAATTATTGAAAGTCAGCATACTTAACTAAGAACTTTAAAATAACCAGGTTAGATTAGGTCTATTACGGGTATATATAGGATCCTGATCCGTCGACTAGCATTTCAGTTGTTCGGTGTGGCTTACAAGGGACCAGAGTCCAATTGGATTAGTGTGCGTCAACAAGACACATTATTTCTTGTTCCAATCCTTCATCGTGTCCTCCACGTACTATAATTCACTTGTGCTTGAACCAACCAGATAAATCATAATTAACGCTGATGTATCTCCGTTTCCGTTCGCCATTTTTTATTCACTTGAGTGATCGCACGCGGAAAATCCGTTTTCGTTAGACGGCGCTGCAGCGTGTCATATTAAATTTTCATTGCGCGGCGCGGATGGGATGTATCGGGGGTGGCGTGGAGGGAGGGTGGGACTGCTCCGGAGACAAGCGTCTCATTTGTCGGGTAAATATTGACTCCCCGATGGATTTATGGGGACGTGCGACTATAACACATAGGAAATCGTTAGCCGGATGTAATTAGCCGGTTTAATGGGATTGGTTTTCGTTCGGCTGTAAAAGAGTTTCGTTCGACCTCAACTCGAGGCGCTTTCAATCTAAGAAATTAAACTTTATAAGTTTGAGTGCGGATGACTTTTCTTAAAGGTGGCGTATTGTTTGCGGCGACGACACTCTTAAATTAATACGTTCTGTATCAGTGCGCGAAAATTGAATAGGGGGTGGTAACAAACGGCGCCGAAAAAAGTACATAAATTTCCGGCCGAACAATACGCCAGCGTAACTCGATGACGCGCGAAGAATATTTTCGCGCGTGTTTCCCAACGATGCGACGATTCGAAACGCCCGTCATATTTTAATATCGGGGAAATAATGGACGTGCCCCCGGTGGCGTTCCTAAGGAATTGCTCCGCCGGAAGTCGAATTATTTACAAGCATTGGAAATAATTACGACGTGGAAAAAATGCGGCCGGGGGAGGCCGTAAATTCCACGCCAGAGGAGGGACGTTATATTTTGAGGTTTCCACGTCGAGGAGGGGGTTCCAGCAGTCACGTATCGCAGAGGTTAATATTCTACAATCAAAACACTAAGCTAAGATTTTCTTAGAATTATTTACACCAAGCAAAAGCTTTGAACTCGCTCTTTTAATTTATTATTCAGTTTTTTCTGGGAAGGTTGAGTTGGCAACTGACGTTTGTATTTGTTGGACCTCAATAACTTCTTCTTTTTTTTTTTTAAACTCAATGTTATTTCACGTTTCTCTGTCGCAATAAAAGATGAAGCACGTCGCGTACGAAAGCAATTTGAAAAATGATGATTCCGTATCGGGAGCGCTGTGGACGCTGCAGAAACCACTTTCAGCCCTCGTTATCTATCAGTACAATTCAGGACGTCTTCCTATAAATTATTGTTTCTATTTTTCTATAAAACGGCAACGTAATTCAAGTCGGGACTGTTACGGTCGAACGGCGCATTGAAGAAATGCCCAACGGTCCTCGAGCGAATTGCGCTTCCGTTCGTGCCGCAAATCCCTGCAATTCCGCCCCAGAAATTGATAATGATCGACTTTGCAAACTGAAGGAAGTTGGTTTAATGAGGGCCGCAAGTATAATGCGGGCACGTGCCGTCGGGACGCCGACGACTTCTTGAATATTCAGCAGGTGCGCTGACGGCAGATGACGTACGAGGGACGTGGGTCGGGACGTGATTGCTTTAATTGCCGCGAATTAGGAACTAATTTGAATCGATGGCGTTTTCTCTGATAAATTGACGTCGATTGCGTATTCACCTGCGGTAGGACGGGATTTTGGAGGCGAAGCGATCACCTTAAGACTTTAAACTATATTGAGACGACACCTATCGCATTAGTGACCTATTGCGAGTCATTACTTGATTTTGTTTGACAATCATTTAATCAATGCAAATATGTCACATCTTTAAAGATCTCCGCCCCTTAGGCCTGATCGTAATGGATCCTGTGGACGTGTTTATATTTTTATTCAACCCAACTTGAAGCTTTAAGGATAAATAGAAATAAACGGATGAACGCTCTGCTGCAGTAAGCTGCACGGAAGGGTTGTGTGTGTCTTTCCGACAATAAGCTGCACGGAAGGCTTTGGAAGTGCTTCCGACAATAATCTGCACGGAAAGATTGTGTGCGTTACTCCTGACAATTAACTACACGGGAGGCTTCGGATGTGCTTCCGACAATAAACTACACGGAACAGTTGTGTGAGTGGCTGCACGGGAGGCTTTAGTGAATGTCCCTGACAATAGAAAAACTCTAAATTAAAGATATTCTCTTGAAAACACCCTACGTGACCTAATCGAACGTCAAAAGGGGCCTTGGCGAGGTCAACAAGTCAAGTCACGTGCAATTTGAAGTGAAAGGCGATCATGTCGCCATTTCAACCAAGACGGTCGACTTCTTTAACGCCACAGAAACTTTAAATTTGCCAGAGAAAGATAGTTTTCCTGTACAGAATCGAAAGGTCAACACCAGCAGGCCCCCAAATAAACTCGGTGGAGAAAGCTCGAGTTCAGTGGCGTCAGAATAATCAAAAACTTCCTTCTGAGGAAATAGCTATGTGAGTACGAGAGCAAGAACTAAGGTATGTGAGTATAAGAGCAAGAAACTAAGGTATGTGGGTATGAGAGCAAGAAAGTAAAGACTTGCTAAGATGATTTGGTGTACGCGACTCTGATTACTTTTGGACTTCATTTAACCCGAAGAAATAAGATCAGAGAAAGACAAAACGTCCAAACCATCAAGGATGTACCATAAGGGATTTCATAGAAATCATAGAAATCAGCTCCATCACGAAAGTGCTAAGCGGAACTCGTTGCGCAAAGGCTTCTAGCCAAGATGTTATGGGCCGGGGTCACTGGGTCACTGCTCATGGTCGGGAATTGCCCTGGAAATGCAATGTTGGGACTGTTAGCCCTGCCACTGAATCTGGGTTAGGCAATCGCGAACAGAGGACCATTGGGACAGGCCGATAGGGTGAATTTTAAGTTACTGCACGCATTGGGGAAGAGGCTGAAAGCTCCAAGTCCAAACCCAAAGCAACTTTCGACACTCCCAACTTTTCTTATCTCCCTTCACCACCCCAAAGAGACCTCCAACATTGATTATTTTTGGATTGTAATGGAAGAAATGTGATCGGGGTTTGACCAAAGCGAATCTAAGCCCTCACGGCCCCTGGAAATGCGATGGTGAGACTGTTGATAGTTGAGGATCATTGAGATAGGTCGATACTCTCAACTTCTCCTACCCCCTACGTCACAGAAGGTTCTCCTACCCCCTACGTCATCCTGAATAGGTACTTTACGATTTCGTTCCACTCGAATGGCCTTCGTTACCTAATCTCAACTAGATCTGGGTTACACAATCGCGCACGAAAAGGCAAGGTATGTATTAGGTTACCTCTAATGGTTGGGAAAAGTCTCTGCGAAACTGAAAGCTCCACACCAGCCTTCAACACTTTCAACTACTGCTCTGGGCCACTCGCATCGATTGATTTAGGACTTCGTTGATCGGTTTGTGATGCGAAAGTAAAGCAAAGTAGATTTAATTTTACTTACGAAAGGGAATTTCAGAGAAGTTGGATCCACCACGAAAGAGAAAGTGGAAAAGTAATTCGAGTATCAGATGTGTTGAATTCGCCCAGTTCTTTGGCTTAGGCCTTGAACATGAGCGCCTACCAACTAAACTCCTCCTCTGTTGCAGCTGCTAGTTCCTGGAATCTGCCGTTGGGCTTTGCATCAGGAATTTCGCACTGTCTGATGTTGATGATTACAGTCTTGTCTGGGTTTTATCGTTAATTAGGTTTCAGTATTTCCAGGTGTGGCTTTTAAGTCCTTGTCTTCTGCCTTTCTCTCTTACCTTTTAGTCTTGGTTTCTCTTATGGCTCTCAATACGCTGCCAATGTTCCTCGTTATTCAGTAGGATGCCAGTCACGTCTCCGCTGCACAGAAGGCTTTGGAATCAATGTGAATATGTCATATCCTTAAAGATCTCTGTCTCCTGGACCTGACCATAATAGTACCCAACTTGAAGCTTTAAGGATAAACAGAAATAAACGGATGAACGCCTGCTGCAATAGCCTGCACGGAAGAGTTATGTGTGTGTACTTCCAACAACAAGCTACACAGAAAGCTTTGGAATTGCTTCCGACAATAATCTGCACTGAAAAATTGTGCGTGTGTTACTCCTGACAATTAACTGCACGGGAGGCTTTGGATGTGCTTCCGACAATAAACTGCACGGAACAATTGTGTGAGTTGCCACTGAAAATTGGATGCACGAGGACGTTGTGGGAATGGTACAGGTTTAAGTGGGCGGTGGTTCTTACGCGCGAGAAATCGCAAATGTTTTTCATCCATGCCATGCAGGGTGAGCTTGGGGTTGAGTACGTCAGTGTTACACCAAATCAAAACGGGGTTGATTTAATGGACGACTTCGTTGGGATCCGTTCAGGATTTCCCATGTTTTTTCATGTTTTGTTCCTCGTCAAATCTAATTTTTTAAACACAAATATTCAACGAATGAGACATCCTTGGGGGTTGTAGTACCAGCAGTTGTCGTTTTCCATGTTACTTATTTTATACAGATAAGTGGCGAATATCTCATGGCCTGTCATTGTTTGCATGATGCAATAGCCAACTTCTCCAAATTTCCTGTTACACCATTTGCTTAGGTCTTTGATGATAGGTCTCGTCCACCCGCGGTACGAATCCCATGCGGTTTGCCATTTCTCCGTTAAACTGCTCTGGAACTTAGCGTTGACTGTTTTATCGGCTTCCGTACGAATGCCATGCGTTTTGCCTTTTCTCCATTAGACTGCCCTGGAACTTAGCAGCGTTGACTGTTTTATCGGCTTCCATACGAGTACCATGCGTTTTGCCATTTCTCCATTAAACTGCCCTGGAACTTAGCGTTGACTGTTTTATTGGCTTCCATTACTCCCCTTTCAGCTTTATGGGTGGAACAACTGCGATCGCCAAAATTGGTTCCGTCGCGGCCATGGTTTTATATGTATAATTAAAGTGAATCGAGAACACTCACCACTACTTTAGCGTTGACCAACTCTCGAACTATTCAGTTATACATACCACTGCTTGCACAACATTTTGTTGAGCAACCACACACAACACTGCTTGTGCAGCATTTTGTCAAGCAACCACCACAACACTGTTTGCGCAGCATATTGTCGAGCAAACACCCCCATATCACTACTCGCGCAGCCTTTTGTCGAGCAATCAGCTACACTTCACAAACTCAAAACCATGGTTTTGTATGCGGAGGTGATTCGGATTGCAGTCATCTTTTTATTGATTCCAGGAGTCCCTCGTAGTACTTGCATTTCATGGCTGGTGATCAGATAGGGGCCGCGTACATTACAACGGACAGTCCAACTTCGGCTAGAACCTTCCTCCTTTTAGGTCTTAGTGTCGTTTTTTCTCAAGTCTTCTTGACGTGAGTGGTCATCTTCAGATCTCAATGACTAATCTAATGAACTTCCACTAAATAAAATATGGGGATTTCATTGAAGGAGATCGATTTAGCCCCGGCCGACTGTCCTAGGAAACTCTAACTTGATCTAGGTGGCCTTACTATCCCCAAATATCCCACCAGTAGCACCGGCCAATACAACAAGAGCTGTTTGTACAAGAGATTTCTAAATTTCGAAACATGAAGACAAAGGCAAAAAACTGAACCAAATATCGCACCATTAACAATGACCAGTACGATGCGTGTTGCTTGTTCGGAAGGAAGTGTTTCGGCGACAACACGCGAAAGGGTGAAGACAAAGGCACCACTTCGGGTTGATCGAGTTTGAATGATGAAAGCAGAAATGAACTCAGGTTGGGGATTTCATAATCTCGGAATTAGGCGACAAGTTCCAGAACCTCAAGAAATTATTAAAACTAAACTAATAACCTGCTATTACTCTACAAAAAAAAGTGTAATAAAATATAGTTCATGTATTAATTACAGGGAATTGTACGACTCTATCAATTTGGAACGTAAACTAAATAATTGCGAATCCTTGTTAACAATACGCGCATAAAATGATCGATCGCATCGCGCCCAATTTACTCCCCCCACCCCCGAAATTAAAAGGCAAATAAACCTAATTAAAACACACAATTTCAATCTGCGTAATTGACTCCGATAATAACCGCCCCGCATTTTTCATTTCCAACGCGCCACAATTAACAGACGTCATAATTACGAAATAAATGCGATATTATGATTAGGGTAGCCGACCCCTAATCAGGAGGGTCCGAATGAAACGCGCGCGGAATAACAGATCAATTATGCGCGCCGGCGGTTGAAACTTCAAAATACCGGCTGACCCCTTCGCGATAAAGATAGCGCCGCGGCGCCGCCGTCGTCGTGTTTGATTAGGGTCCGTGAAGGGAATCCCCCCCCACGTCCGCCCGAAATTCCGTCGCACATCAATTATGCAAACTTTCGCCCGCCCGCCAACCCGGAGCGTGCAAATGAGTTTAGCGTGTGACAGTGGTTAGATTAGAAGTTGGATTCGGAATGCGCGCGGAATAAGACGAGGGCTAATCTTGATATATGCCGCCGCGGGCTCTTCCCCTTTCCCGCGGGACCCGATACTCTTGTTTCTTTCTGCTTTCCGACGAATGAAATTCGATTCTTATCTAATTCAGGCCTATTTGTTCCTCTCTATACAAAGTCTCCTAATTAATAATCATTTTTGCAAACAATTTTGGAAATACTCCCAACTACCCCTAAACGACGCAAAATTGGAAAGAGACTTAGTGATCGAAGGGTCCCACGCACACTCTCAACTACACCTAAGCTGCTGTGGGGGCTTACAAGTTGCTTAGCGTCAACATGTCACGATGACAGACGGCAAGAAACGTCTAGTAAAGTTATGGGCGACATCTACGTAGCAGGGTCACGATAACAACCGTCAAAATAAATTAAGGTCGCCTATTAACGGATTAAAGCGCAACCACATTCGTGGTTCCCAAACCCCATGCTGGCCGATAGGACAACGACCAAGCCAAACACCGAAGGACTGCCTTGGAACAAATAGGACGTAACTCTGCTCTTCACTGATTCGAGCAAGTAAACCGACCAATGGTGCAGAGCTACCTAATCCCCGCTACAAAATAAAGGTATGATAGAACAACCACCGAGCCACACACAGAAAGACTACCCCGGAACAAATAGGACGTAATTCTGCTCTTCACTGATTCGAGCAAGTAAAGAGGCCAATGGTGCAGAGCTACCTAATCCCCGCCATAAAGTAAAGGTATGATAGAACAACCACCGAGCCAAACACGGAAAGACTGCTGTGGAACAAATAGGACGTAACTCTGCTCTTTACTGATTCCAGCAAGTAAGCAGACCAATGGTACAGAATTACCTAATCCCCGCCACAAAATAAAGGTATTATAGGACAGCCACTGATCCAAACACAGAAGGACTACCCAGGAACAAATAGGACGTAACTCTGCTCTTGACTGATTCGAACAAGTAAACGGGCCAATGGTGCAGAGTTACCTAGTCCCCGCCACAAAATAAAGGTATGATAGGATCAGACACAGAAGGACTGCCCGGGAACAAATAGAACGTAACTTGCTCTTCACTAATTCGAGCAAGCAAACAGACCAGTAATGCAGAGTTACCTAATCCCCGCCACAAAATAAAGGTAGGAAAGGTAGAACGCTTGTCAACGCCAGCCAGTACTTGCTAGTGCTGCATAGTCTAACAAAACTCACCCTCTGGCGCTGTTATGGTCCGGCAAACCATATATATCTCTGTGGGCGGTGCATAGTCCGGCGAACCACACACTTTACCTGCTGATACTGTATAGTCCGGCTTATAACGTACATCAACTGCACCTTTTTCATCAGCATAAGTTCATTTCATTCATGGATGGAAATGGAAAGTGCCGATTTTTCTTTCGGTATCCACTATACAGACTAGGCAGGTGTGATATTCAGGGTTTTGCCGAGTATTTATTTATCTTAACTTGCGAAATGAGCGTAATGGATTAACTTCCGTACAAAATGCCGGTTTCTTACAGCGAGTTACTCATTTTAAAGTAGTTCAACGTCTGGAAAGGTTGTTGGGGCGTCAACGCTATAGTCTTATCCCTCCATAAATTCTAAAAGTTGGAATCGTATTTAAACTGGTGCTGATCAATACGTCGTGTAGTTACCTAGAAAATAGCCACCATGGTCGAGAATATTATTTGCTTTGAACGAACGGAACTGTTTTCGCGGCGACAGCACTGCGAAAATATTTGGCTTGCGTTCTGAAGCAATTATGGTAATGTAGATGGAAAATTTCGCGCAACGAGAACAAAGCGGCTTAAGTTCTCTGGCGGTATTTGTTTTCTATTTCGTCGCAAAACAGGCGGTGTTTCGCGTTTATAGTTTTGCGCGAGGGCTCCACCTAGAGTGCATTACTGTCGTACACGTTGAGTCTGTAACATCCAACGTAAATTTCCAAAATCGGTCGCACCCAAATGCAAATATTTAAATTATCTCGATTCACTTCAAAAACCTTCTGGATTTCAACCTATAATTAATTAGTTGCTTAGTCGCTAATAAATTATGTCACGATTACAAACGACAATAAAAGTCATGACAGACGTCTAGATGACAGACGATAAGAACCATCAGAATGACAGACGTTGAGAAACGTCAGATGGACAAACGTCATATGTAAGACCTTTTCGGAAACTTAAATTGCCCGGAACATAACCTGATCGAATGACACCTATTCGAAAACTAACAGTTCATTTTTCTAATCTCTGCAGGTTCGCAAAAACCCTGCTGATTGGTATAACCTCAAATTGTCACATAATTTTTTTGTAATCGGCAACTCCTTCCCCACAAGAACAGATAACAATATTCTGCAAAAACAATTCTAACATCTCACTAGAAATTTTGTTTATATTATTTTCTGACACTTACAAGGTCATTCATGAAGCGGTTCGGTTATATAAGAGTTTAACCTCATCAGGGAACTGTTCAAATCAGATCATAGTTTCCGAAAAGGCTCCTAGGCAGATACGGGCGAAACGTTACGTTGATATATACGTAACAAAGCAGCGATAGCGATTGTCAAAAAAAAAAGATAATTAAAGTGTATCGAGAACGCTCACCACTGCCTTAGCGTTGACCAACTCTGGAACTATTCAGTACCACTGCTTGCGCTACATTTTATCGAGCAACCACACACAACACTGTTTGCGCAGCATTTTGTCGAGCAACCACACACAACACTGCATGCGCAGCATATTGTCGAGCAAACACCCCCCATATCACTACTCGCGCAGCATTTTGTCGAGCAATCAGCTACACTTCACAAACTCCATCAACGTCGTCGAAGTCACTTGTTGTGGAAAAGAAGTAGGGAACGTCGCAGAAATCGAGACATTCATCCTGAAGGAGTTCCTGCGTCAAATTCGTCTTCCGGAATCAGTTACTCCGTTACCAATTATAGCACCCTCCAAGATCCTAGACCTAGCGGACCGCCGAGCACATTGTTAAATATGTATAAAGGTGGAATAAATAAAAATAAATTAGCATAAACGAATTTCGAATGACAAAAGAAAAACGATCGTGATTAAAAAAATTAACAAAAATTACCAAATTTGAAATGAAACAATCAAAACCAAATAAATAATAATAAAATAATGACAGAAAAGAACGCAACTTTTGTCTCAGTGAAATATAAAGAAATTCCCTTAAAATAGGACACTCTGCCTTGGTATTGACCAAGCCGCGAGCAGAATAATACTATTGCTTATGTAATATTTTGTCGAGCAACTACCACAACACAACTTGCGCAGCATATTGTCGAGCAAATCTTCCATATCACTACTTGCGCAGCATATTGTCGAGCGTATCACTGTGTAACGGGCTTATTTATTTTCCTGCTGTTACTGTTGATTCTTAATGGTCAGGTGCGGGTCTGCTCGTCGGAGTCCGGGTTCATTAAAAGAAAAACAGAATTCCTCAACGGAAATTTATTTAAAAAAGAGATATATTTACAGTTAAATAAATGCTTAATTTAAACGGTCGGGCGGAAATAACGGGCGTGATACGGAGCGCATGAAGTGCTTGTTCCGGACGGTATAATGTACGGGGAGGGAAAACAAGTCGCTGGATTTGTGCAAGTCGCTTACACGAGGGTGAATGAACAAGTCACTTGTCCGGGGCAGGATATGTACAAGTCGCTTGTACGAGGGCGAATGAACAAGTCGCTTGTTCGGGAGCAGATTTTGTACAAGTCGCTTGTACGAGGGCGGAAAGAACAAGTCGCTTGTTCTGGAGCAAGTTTTGTACAAGTCGCTTGTACGAGGGCGGAAAGAACAAGTCGCTTGTTCTGGAGCAGGATTTGTACAAGTCGCTTGTACTAGGGTAAATGAACAAGTCGCTTGTTCGGGGCAGGAATTGTACAAGTCGCTTGTACGAGAGCGGAAAGAACAAGTCGCTTGTTCGGGGCAGGATTTGTACAAGTCGCTTGTACTAGGGTAAATGAACAAGTCGCTTGTTCGGGGCAGGTTTTGTACAAGTCGCTTGTACGAGGGCGGAAAGAATCGGAGACGGTATTAGCGAAAATTGCGGTGCTCGTAGAACCACACGGCTCACGAGTCCCTGAGACTTCGTTCACGCATCCTTATATACGGTCAAAATATGGAGGGAGATCCCCACTTAAACTGTCCCCTCTCTCAACTAAAACTTGTTTGCGTATAAAACTAAACTAAATTTCCTACCTAAATTACAAATATACATATATACATATTTACACATTTACATATTTACATATAAACAAATTCACTTTGTTATAACTGCTTGCGCAGCATTTTGCCGAGCAATCACTCACACTTCACACACCACTCCATCAACGTCGTCGAATCCAGTTGTTAGGGAGAAGAAGTAAGGAACGTCGCAAGAATCGAGCCGTTCGTCCTGAAGGAGTTCCTACGTCAAAATCGTCTTCCGTCATCAGTTACTCCTCTCCCAGTGACAACACCTTCCAAGATCCTAGACCTAGACGATAATCGGGAAGGAGAGCAGACCGCCGAACACATTGTTAAATATAAAAGTATGATTGTTGAAATTAAAAAAAAATAAATAAATCAGCTTTAACGAATTTCGAATGAAAACAGAAAAACGGATGTGAATAAAAACAAATTAACAAAAATCACCAAATTTGAAATGGAAATCAAAACCAAATAAATAATAATAAAATACTGACAGAAAAGAATGCAATTTTTGATTCACTGCCTTGACGTTAACCAAGTCGCGAGCAGAGTAAATACCGCTGCTTGTGGAGCATTTTGTCGAGCAATCACCACAACACTGCTTGTGCAGTATATCGTCGACCAAACCCCTTCCCTCCATATGACTGCTTGCGCAACATTTTGTCGAGCAATAACCTACACTTCACCCGCTACGAAAGTGCCCTATGTAACGAAATCGTGAGCCACTGCAACTTAGTGCCTTCTTGTGCGTCATTTTGTAGAGAACACTCACCACCGCCTTGGCGTTGACCGGCCCTTGAATTGAATCCACATCACTACTTACGCAGCATTTTGTCGAGCAACCACTACAACACTACTTACGCAGCATTTTGTCGAGCAAATACCCATAAACCACTGCTTGCACAGCATTTTATCGAGCAATCACCCACACTTCAGACTCTCCATCGATGCCGTCGAAGTCAGTTGTTGGAGGGAAGAACTAAGGAACTAAGGAGATTGAGGCGTCCTGAAAGAGTTCCTATGTCTTCCGTCATCAGTTACTCCACTACCAGTGACAGCACCTTCCAAGACGATAATCGGCCAGAAGAGCAGACCACCGAACACATTGTTAAGTATAAAAGTTTGGTTGTTGGAATAAATAAAACTAAATCAGCTTTAAGGAACTTCGATTGGAAAAAGGAAAACGAATGTGAATAAAACCAAATTAACAAAAATTACCAAATTCGAAATGATATAATCGAAACAAAGTAAATAATAATCAAAAAATGACAGAAAAGAACGCAATTTTGTTTCAGTGAAATATAAAGAAATGACGTTAAAATAGAACACCCACTGGTCTTGGCGTTGACCAAGTCGCGAGCAGAATACATACCATTGCTTATGCAGTATTTTGTCGAGCAACCACCACAACACAGCTTGCGCAGCATATTGTCGAGGAAACTCCCCATATCACTGCTTGGCAGCGTTTTGTCGAGCAATCACTCACACTTCGCTTAGCCATTGGGCTGCCGGTTGTCAAAATTTTTTACAACTGTATTTTTTTTAATTTTGTTGCTCATGCAACATTAGGTCAAAAAGCGATTGCCTTAGAGGATTTTTTTTATTGTTGGAGATTTTTTTTACAGCGATAAAAATTTCTTAAAATTGTTTGCAAAATATCAAAATGATTTTAAAAAAAAATAAATTGACAAATGTTATGTATCTAATAAGTGTATTGGTGATGTCACAATGTGCGAAGCCAATTCAAGACGTACCGATCGAAATCTAGATTGGATGTTTCCGATTCGCAAACAATCACGTGACCGGAAGCTAGGTGAATTATGTCGGCTCATCCGGATATTGAATGTAATGATGATTTAGGGCCGTGCACACACACACACGCTAATATCAGCATGTGTCTCAATTTTACTTCGGTGAACGTCACTCGGTCGACCGCGCTATGCACGCGTGTGCGCCCGGCCTAATTTGCACACGTCTAATTTATACAGACCGCAAAATTATCACCTCGATTTTCCAACGGTAGCTAATGCAATGCAAACAGATGCCGAACGGGTTTGTTTACAGCGCGGAAAATTCAAAGATAAACAAGCCGCTGTGTTGTTTGCGAAACTTTTTTTTTTTTGGGGGGGTGGGGTGGGTCGGTGCGGGAAGCTTGAAGCGAAAAAGCGTTACACCTACAACAACAAAGAATTCCTTTATGTAAATACTGCAGCTGTGTAACCTCGATCATGTTTACTAATTTCATATTTCGGGCGTTCAGCTGTGCAACCTTGATCTTGTTTGATAATCTGTTGGTCCTATTTTGGTCGTTTACGTTTTTGATCTTTTTGGAATCGATGGACCGCCTGCAGCAATTAGGGAGTGCCGAATGAAAGAAAACACAACGCGTCGCTTTTGGTCTTCCTGCGCGCAGAGCAGCCCGTCCGCTCGTATATAGGAAATCAATTGGATTCGAATTTCGTTCGAAATAGATGATTGTTTTGAGAAGCTCGCGTCCTTAGGGGGAGCGCCTCGGCCGTCTGTTCGTCGTCGGCGGAAATACTCGATGATTTATTATTTATGTTATAATCTTGGGGGAGATGTTTTATTAGGATGTTTTACGAGCCTGTAAAAAAAATTGTAAAATAAATCAGTGAATCGCAGTTTTCCTCTTCGGATTACTTATGGCGTTGTAATATCATCAGAGGATTTTTTTTTCGCTGAACATTCTTAGATCTTGCCGTTCTACACTGAGCTTAGCTGCGAACCTCTTAGCGAAGACAATTACTGCTACCTCATGCAGGTAGCTTTAAATTTAAAAAAAAAATTTCAACTTTAGTTTGGTGGAGGCTCATAAGTTGCTTAGTGACCAACGAAGCAAGTCACGATGATAGATGACAAGAAACGTCAAAATGACAGGTGTCAGGAATGCCTAATTGACAGATGTTAGACAAATCAAAATGACAGACGTCAAGTAACATCAGATTGAGAACGTCAGGCAATGTCATATAGATAAATACGGGCGAAGCGTCACGTGGACGTTGGCCCACAAATAGGATCGCATCCTCAAATTTGCTCGCTAAGACTATCTCAGTCGAAAGCACACACAAGCCTTCTGTGCAGTCATTGTCGAAAGCACACACGACCCCATAAAAACAAGAGCGCTAACCTCTCCAGCCTCAGTGCATTCCGTGCAGGTAACACCAAGCTTCCCACACACTGTCACTTTTTGTGCAGTCATTGTCGAAATCACACATAATCCTTCTGTGCAGTCATTGTCAATGGCATACACGACCCTTTTGTGCAGTCATTGTCGGAAGCACACACAAGCTTTCCGTGTAGACATTGTCAGAAGTATCCACCACTGCACACAACATTTGTGCAGTCATTGTCGAGAAATTAATCACACTTCAAATCATTCATCGACATCATCGAAGCCAGCTTTGTAGAAGAGGAGCATTAGAGACGCACTCCACACCGGGAATACCGCAGGAAACATATCGACTTTAATGAGTTCCCACGTACTGTATACCAATATAGTCAAAATGACAGTTGTCAGAAATGCCTAATAGAGAGATGTTAAACAAGTCAAAATGACAGATATCAAGTAACGTCAGGCAATGTCATGTTGATTAATATACAGTCAAAGCGTCATGTAGACATTTACGTAACAAAGCAACGCCCCTTGATTGGCCCCGTGATTGACCCACAAATAGGATCGCATCCTCAAATTTGGTCGCTAAGATAATCTCCGGAGTAAACACAAAAAGAATGCCCCCTGACGAATGAGATACAATTCTGGTCATCTGTGGTTCCATTATACATTTAGACCAATGAAGGAAAGGTACTTCACCTCCGCTACGAAAAAGCCCCATAAAAACGAGAGCGCTGACGCCTCCAGCCTCGATGCATTCCTGTACACTGTCAGGTGCAACCTAAAGCAATCATTGTCGAAAGCACACGCAAGCCTTCTGTGCAGTCATTGTCGAAATCACACACAAGCCTTATATGCAGTCATTGTCGGAAGCATACACAAGCTTTCCGCGCAGACATTGCGAGAAGTATCCATCACCGCACACAAGTCTTGTGCAGTCATTGTCGAGAGATCATTCACACCCCAAATACATTCATCGGAATCATCGAAGCCAGCTGTTGTAGAAGAGGAGAAGAAAAAGCTCCGTAAAAACGAGAGCGCTAACCTCTCCAGACTCAGTGCATTCCCTTACACCGTCAGGTGCAAGTCAAAGCCTTCTGTGCCGTTATTGTCGAAAGCAGATACAAGCCTTGTGTGCATAGCGCTAACGCCCTCAGCCTCGATGCATTTCTGTACACTGTCAGGTGCAACCCAAAGCCTTCTGAGCAATCATTGTCGAAAGCACACGCAAGCCTTTTGTGCAGTCATTGTCGAAATCACACACAAGCCTTATGTGCAGTCATTGTCGGAAGCTCACGCAAGCTTTCCGCGCAGATATTGTCAGAAGTATCCACCACTGCACACAAGTCTTGTGCAGTCATTGTCGTGAGATCAATCACACTCCAAATACATTCATCGGCATCATCGAAACCAGCTGTTGTAGAAGAGGAGAAGAAAAAGCTCCATAAAAACGAGACCGCTAACCTCTCCAGACTCAGTGCATTCCCGTACACTCTCAGGTGCAACTCGAAGCCTTCTGTGCAGTTATTGTCGAAAGCAGATACAAGCCTTGTGTGCATAGCGCTAACGCCCTCAGCCTCGATGCATTTCTGTACACTGTCAGGTGGAACCCAAAGCCTTCTGAGCAAGTCGATCGTTTCTCCTCTCAATTTTGAACATTTTATTCCAATGTTGACCATCTTTTGTTTTACGACTGACCGACAGTCAGCAGTCTTTTGTTTTTCAGTCAGTCGGCCGTCTCGCTTTTTTTTTTCAATTTTGAACATTTCAATCAAAGTCGATTGTCTCTTGTTTTTGGATTGACCGTTTGTTTCGCCTTTCAAAAATTTTTTTTTAAGATTTTCTTTTGTTTCCAAGCGATTGCTGATCTCTTGTCAATGTCGAGTGTTTTTTTTTTGGTCCAGTTAGTCTTTTGTTTTTCAAAATCAATCAATCGTTTTTCTTTCCAATTTTGAACATTTTATTCAAAGTTGATCGCTATTTGTTTTACGACTGACCGAAGTCAGTCTTTTGTTTTTCAATCAGTCGGCCGTCTCGCTTTTTTTTTCAATTTTGAACATTGCAATGGCGATTGTCTTTTGTTTTAAGGCTAGCCCCGACTGCTTTTCCTTTCAAATTTTCATTATTATTTTTTCATTTAATATTGTCTTTTGTTTTCAATCAGTTTATCTCCTGTCAATTTTTGTTTTTTTTTTTTTTGTTTTTTTAATCTTGTTTTTTTTGTTTTTGTTGTTGCACATCGATTTAAAATCGAGTGTTCTTTTTTTTTGTTCCAGTCAGTCTTTTGTTTTTTTATTTTTGTTGTTGCACATTGATTTAAAATCGATTGTTCTTTTTTTTTGTTCCAGTCAGTCTTTTGTTTTTTTGATTTTGTTGTTGCACATCGATTTAAAATTGATTGTTCGTTTTTTTTTGTTCCAGTCAGTCTTTTGTTTTTCAATCAGTCGACCGTGTCGTTTTTTTTTTTTTTTTAATATGGAACATTTTATTTAAAGTCGATTGTCTTTTGTTTCCACGATTGATTGATTTTCTGTTCTTTTTTTATTATTATTATTTTTTTAAATTCCAGATCGTCTTTTGTTTCTCAAGCGATTGGTGGCCTTTCGAACTTTGTATGTTTTATTCAAGATTGTTTGACCATCCAACTGTTCAACCCAATTTTGTTTTTGTTTTAATTTTGAACGTTGCCGTGTTCAATGTTGATTGTCTTTTGTTTTGCAGCTGGTTGAATTTGTTCTGTAATTTTTTTTTCACTTCAGAATTTCAGCTTTGGACGTTGCATTCAAAATCGACTGTCATTTGTTTGACGACAGTTTTCTTCGACTCCTAAGACGTTAGAGTTAAAAAAAAAAACAAAAGAAGAATTTTCAAATTTTGAAGTGTATAATAACGAAATATACGAAGGGAAAACCTACTCTATTTTAATCGTCGACCAATTTCGTGACACCCTGTACATTGATTTTTTTACTTTTAATAAATAATGCTGATCAGCTGTCTTGTAAGGTAAGTCGAAACTAAAATTGCTTTGCAGTGAATTGTAGTAAAAAGAAAAATCAAGGCAATTCATTTTTAACGGTTAATTTCATGACACCCTGTACATTGATTGAAAAATTTATTTTGATAAAAAAAATTAACTTTTGATAATGCACGTTTGAAACGGATATGTTTATAATTGAGAGATAAACGCGTCCTATCGCACGTCAAATGATAGCGATCGAGATAACGACGCCATCTTGAAACTGAAGATGATAGAATTATGATCGAAACCGATCGCGTCAAAAATAAACAAATGCGTCGTGTCGCACGTCAAATGAAAGGTCTCGACGAGACGAACTCGGCTGTCATAACGACTCCATTTGGAAATCAAAGATGGCGGCGCTACAATCGACGCAAAAGATAAGCACCAATAGCAATTCGTCTGTGATTTTGCCAACGTTCAGGCAACCCTCGTCCAAAATGTTTATCGTGTCACTATACAGGATGACTGTCAATTGTATATGTTTTATAATTAAAGTGAAATGTTTCATATGGGGCGTCGCAGTCGAAAAAAAAATTGCAACTTTGCAATACACATCAATTACGTAAATATTTTAGTAAACGACGTTGGCTCAGGGTCACAATCAGGGTCCTCTCCCACCTAAAGAAGCGGGCCTGTATATTGGAGGGCGCTGTTAAAATATTAATTGCATCATCTTGTAGCAGCAACATAACAAAATCGTGCGAGGCACTAAAAATTTCATCCCCCCGTCGAATATCGACGGTATTTCGACGCTAATCACCTTAATTTTCCGGCGTACGCCGTACATTAGCAAACGAGAGCCGACATTAGCCGCACGTATCCGCAACCAACTTCGTTAATTTCGTTTTCGTCGCTCGCCTCACGTCCCATTAATCGGGGCCCCCCGAATTAAAACACCCTCGCGAATTCCTCCCCTTGATAATACTTTGATTTCATTCGGGCCCGTGTTCACGGTGGCGTTCATTATTTGGCACCGATTTGATTTTTATTTTGTATCGTCGATCAGAACTTTTGTTTAATGCATTTGTTAAACTATCGATTTTGTTTTGTTATTTTGTTACGAAAAAAAAGTCGAAATTCGATTGGAATTCCATCGTCTTGTTATCGCAAAAGTAAAAGCGATCTTTTTTTAATATCCAAACCGTCATTAATTTTTTTTTGTTTCTTAAACGGTGGATGATCTTTTGTTTGTTTTAACAAAAACGTAAAAACGAAAGCTTTTTTCTTGCTTCCGAGTCATCGACCAAACCTTTTGCTTGATGCATTTGTTTAACTATCGATCGCCTTTTGTTTTATTTTGTTGTGAAAAAAAAGTCGAAATTCGATTGCAGTTCGACTGTCTTTTGTCAAAAGTGCAAAAGTAAAAAAGGAGCGTTTTTTTTTTTTATTATCCAAATCGTCGACTAAAATTTTTGTTTCTTGCTGTTGTCAAGTGACGATTGCGATCGTTTTTTGTTCTATTTTTTATGAAAAAAAGTAAGATTTAATTGGAAGTCGAAACGTCTTTTGTCATTGCTCTTAATTTAAAAGTTTTTTGTTTTACCTCCGAGTCGTCGACTAAATCTTTTTTTTTGCATTTGTCAAACTATCGATCGCCTTTTGTTTTATTTTGTTATCAAAGAAAAAAGTCCACATTTACATTCAGTTGGCTCAAACATAAAAACCAAAATTTTTTATTTTACCTCCAAGTCGTCGACGAAATCTTTTGTTTCTTGCATTCGTTAAATCATCGATCGCCTTTTGTTTTATTTTGCTGAGAAAAAAAAAGTCGAAATTCGATTGGAATTCCATCGCCTTGTTATCGCAAAAGTAAAAGCGATCTTTTTTTAATATCCACACCGTCATTCATTTTTTTTTTGTTTCTTAAACGGTAGATGATCTTTTGTTTGTTTTAACAAAAACGTAAAAACGAAAGCTTTTTTCTTGCTTCCAAGTCATCGACCAAACCTTTTGTTTGATGCATTTATTTAACTATCGATCGCCTTTTGTTTTATTTTGTTATGAAAAAAAAAAAAAAAGTTCACATTCAGTTGGCTCAAACATAAAAACTATTTTTTTTTGTTTTACCTCCAAGTCGTCGACCAGATCTTTTGTTTCTTGCATTTGTTAAACCATCGATCGCCTTTTGTTTTGTTATTTTGTTGTGAAAAAACAAAGTCGAAATTCTATTGGAATTCGATCGTCTTTTGTTATCGCAAAAGTAAAAGCGATTTTTCTTTTAATATCCAAATCGTCATTCATTTTTTCTTATTCCCTGTTAAACGGTGGATGATCTTTTGTTTGTTTTAACAAAAACATAAAAAACGCAAAATTTTTTCTTGCTTCCAAATCGTCGACCGAATCTTTTTTTGTCTTGCATTTGTCAAACTATCAATCGCCTTTTGTTTTTTTTTTGTTATCAAAGAAAAAAAGTCCACATTCACATTCAGTTGGCTCAAACATAAAAACCAAAATTTTTTGTTTTACCTCCAAGTCGTCGACGAAATCTTTTGTTTCTTGCATTCGTTAAATCATCGATCGCCTTTTGTTTTATTTTGTTGAGAAAAAAAAAGTCGAAATTCGATTGGAATTCGATCGTCTTTTGTCATCGCAAAAGTAAAATTAAGTTTTTTTTTTTTAATACCCAAATCGTCATTCATTTTTTTTTATTTCTTATTAAATGGTGGATGATCTTTTGTTTGTTGTGACAAAAACTATTAACTCGTGTTTTCTTTTGCAATTTTATGCTTAGGCCAGTGTTGCCAAGTGGAATATTTCAAAAAATATTCAAAAAAGGGGAAACATAATTTGATTTTCTCATTTTTTCGGCATTTGTTTTCTGCTTCTAGTGACTTTGTAGTGATTTTAAGGAAAAAGTTTTGCGTACGCATATTGGCAACGTAGAATTTTTTTAGTACAATTTTAAATTTTCATGTGAAATATGTTTCTAATTTTTTGGTGACTTTTGCTGTTTTTGGTTGGTAACATTTAATCATAAAATAATTCACAATGAAAAAAAACCGAAAATTAATTGAAATTGTATAACTGGCAATAAAGAAAGTGTTAGGAAAGAGTTTACATGTATTTCGGCCTAATAGGGTCTCATCAGAACTCTGTTTCGTTATTTTTTTTTCTTTTATGAAAAAACAGCCAAATTCGAACGTCTTTTGTTATCGCTCTTAATTTATTTTGCGATGAAAGAGTAAGAACGAAAGCTTTTGTTTTTTTTTGCAGCCAAATCGAATCGTCCAACGAGAATTCTGTTTCTTGCGTTTGTTAAACTATCGATTGTTTTTTGTTTCGTTATTATTTTTTTTTATGAAAAAAAAAGTCAAAATCGAACGTCTTTTGTTATCGCTCTTAATTTATTTTCCGATGAAAAAGTAAAAACGAAAGCTTTTGTTTTTTTTTGCAGCCAAATCGTCCAACGAGAATTCTGTTTCTTGCGTTTGTTAAACTATCGATTGTCTTTTGTTTCGTTATTTTTTTTTCTTTTATGAAAAAACAGCCAAATTCGAACGTCTTTTGTTATCGCTCTTAATTTATTTTCCGATGAAAAAGTAAGAACGAAAGCTTTTGTTTTTTTTTGCAGCCAAATCGTCCAACGAGAATTCTGTTTCTTGCGTTTGTTAAACTATCGATTGTCTTTTGTTTCGTTATTTTTTTTTCTTTTATGAAAAAACAGCCAAATTCGAACGTCTTTTGTTATCGCTCTTAATTTATTTTCCGATGAAAAAGTAAGAACGAAAGCTTTTGTTTTTTTTTTTGCAGCCAAATCGCCAACGACAATTCTGTTTCTTGCATTTGTTAAACTATCGATTGTCTTTTGTTTCGTTACTTTTCTTTCTTTTATGAAAAAAAAGCCAAATTCGAACGTCTTTTGTTATCGCTCTTAATTTATTTTCTAATGAAAAAGTAAGAACGAAAGCTTTTGTTTTTTTTGCAGCCAAATCGTCAACGAGAATTCTGTTTCTTGCATTTGTTAAACTATCGATTGTCTTTTGTTTCGTTATTTTTTTTTCTTTTTATGAAAAAAAAAGCCGAATTCGAACGTCTTTTGTAATCGCGCTAAATTTATTTTCCGACCATTTTTTCTTAAACGATCGATCGCCTTTTGTTTATGCTTTTAACCAAAACCATCGACTCGCGTTTGTTTTGCAATTTTATACGATTGGTCCAGTGTTGCCAATTCTAATATGTTTGAGTAGATTTAGACGTTCAGAATTTTTGCTTTTAGACTGTTTGGGGCTGGACCATAGTCATATGTGTGCTGTTGCGATTTTAATACAATTTGATTTGAAATTTTGGTAAAATAAATAATGCCTAAATGAAAATAAAAACGCAATTAATCAATCAATGCAATCAAAAATTCAATTCGAAAAGAGAAGAAACGGCATTCTGTACATATTTAAATTTTTGTTAGTGTTTGAATTCAAAGCAGATCTATACAATCGAAATTTCAATTCGTTACGTTTCAATTTTAATAATTTTTATGCCTGTGGTTACGGTTGATCGCATATGTTTTGTTTTAACTTGAATAATAAATTAATTTTTGTGCAGAATTCCAGTTTCTTATATGTAACGGCTTCGCGAGTATTCTCAAAGATTCGACGTGCTTCGAAAACAACACGAATTGCATTGGAAAATTTATAATTGTCGCTGCGAGGATTCCTCTATAGAAGCAGGACCTCACGTCTGGACGGTGAAAGTATTTGAGACGGTGTCAGTTTATTAATGATCAATAAGTATAAGTAGTTCCTTGACTTGAATTCTGAATTTCAGTTTAAACTCGAATTTATGATCATTTGAAGCGGCCATTAACCGAAAACGCTGCCGGAAGTGAATGAATGATTAGGGTCGTACGTCTAAATCCGAAGGGGCCCTAACTCCAAGTTGTACACAGTATCGCAGCACCGGAGAGTCCATCTAAGCCCGCCTTGATCTATGTAACAGCTTTGTACTTGTCCTCACATATTTAGCGGTAAACTCCGCTTTATAACGGTCGTTTTTCACATGGCGACGTTTTTCCTCGATCGTCGTTCGCCACCAAACACGCGTATCACTTTCCCCGCGGGAGAGAGGGAGGATGGGAATTGCTCCTCGGACGAGATAGCACGGTCTTGGACCGGATCCAAAGCCGCAAAATGCACACGGAAAACTTGCACGCGAACTTGGAAGTTTAAACGTGAAAACTATCGCTCGGAACAAACAATTTGCCCGGATTGCTGCGCGCGGAGTTGTTTACTTTGGCTCCGGTAAATATGACCCGAGTTAATTAATTGGTTGCGAAAACGCGCCTCCCGATCTTGAAGTGAAAAAAGAAAATTAATTAAAACAAAAACGCCCTCGCCTTTCCTTCCCCCCCTCCCCACGCCACTCTCTTAGTTTCAAATAAAAGTCAAAGGAAGCCGATTCTGTCAAAAATGTCAAGATCGCCAATCAATAATGTTTTGTTCAAATCCCCCGTAAATTTTGACGAGTGTACTGGAACCCGAGCGCAAGGAACCATTTGGCCTTCGGCGAGCAAAACAGGCTATGAAATGGGCGATTCGTGAAGGTATCTAATCATAAAAGCCCCAACCCCCGAGCTGAGGAATTTTCCTTTGCAGAAGGCCCGAGTATCCAGTTCTGTAATATGTCGTTCTGGAAGTGTCACATTACTGACAGGGAAGGCATCTTTGAAATCTTGAGCAACGAAAAAGGAACCAAAACACAACCGCAAGTAATTCCCCGTAAGAAAGCGACTTCGAACCCCCGTCTACTGATTTTCGTGTTTCCAACAGCTCGTCAATAAAACAGAGGCCGTCCAGACTACCGAGTCCGAGCGGTCAGAGATGACGGAGAAGGTCTCACTTGGCGGTTCTCCCGCCCTCATGGTCGGCCCAAACTTCAGGGTGGGCAAGAAGATCGGCAGCGGCAATTTCGGAGAAATCCGACTTGGCAAGAATATGTACAATAACGAGCACGTCGCCATCAAACTCGAACCAATGAAGACCAAAGCACCGCAGCTCAATCTAGAATATCGATTTTATAAGATTATGGGACCTCACGAAGGTACTTTGCCTAATTTGACTTCAAACTCAAACCCGATCCTTACGGAAAGTGATTGAAAGCTTGCTTTAAGCTGAAACTTGGGGCGTTTTGGCTTTTACTCAACTCTTAAGGCTGAGTTTGCTCAGCAAGTGTCAGGTCAGATCTTCAATGTAGATGTGCCCATTCGAGTCTACTAATGTTACCTTAAAAACAAGCCCAGAACATCCGGTTCACTCCAAACTCTTCCAAACACTCCTCCACAATCAATTAAATGAGTTTGGCAAGCCTATTTAGCTTGGGTTCTGGCGTTTGGCCCACTTCATTTCCTTAAAGCAAGTCGCAACGCATACGTTTCCCGCTCAACTCTGCCGATCATCCCTCCGAGATCGATCTAACATGGTTGCTGAGCTAATGGGGCTTCCCCCACTATGCGGGGAAAGCAGAAAAGGCGCGGAAGTTAAGAGGTTAGGATCTTCTCTTTTACCTTGACATCAAATCTGGAGCATCTAGCTCACGTACAACTCCACCAATCTATCCTGCAAAGTCGATGAAAGGAGCTTGCTGATCAACTAGGGTTCTAGTTTTGGACCAGCCCCTCTATGTTGGATACCTCAAGTCTAGTAGGCAGGATGGATGCGCAAGCCAAGAGGCCGGCGTCTTCTAATATCACCTTAAAATCAAATCTCGAGCGTAAGTTCATTCCCAACTACACCATTCCTCATTCCTCTAAAGTCGCTGAAATGATTTGCCAAGCCTGTCTATCAAATAGGGTTCTGGTTTTGGGCCGATCTCTCCAAGTCTAAACGACATGGTGGATGCCCAAGCCAAGAGGTTCGCGTCTTCTAAAATCACCTTCACATTTCATGTCCTTAAAGCAGGACCCGTTTCACGCGCAACTCTGCCGATCGTCCCTCCGAAATCGATTAAATACGCTTGCTAAGCAAATGGGGTTCTAATTTTGGAACTGCCCCTCTATGTAGGTACCTTAAAATACAAGAGGCAGGAAGAAGCGCGGCAATTAAGAGCTTTGGATCTTCCCTGTTACCTTAAAATCAAATCTGGAGCATCTGGTTAACGCCCAATTCCACCAAATTCCTCCAAACTCGATCAAACGAACTTGCCAAGCTTTCTCTTCAAATAGGGTTCTAGTTTTGGCCCAGTTTCTCTGTGTAGATACCCCAAATCCAAACGTCATGGTGGATGCGCAAGCCAAGAGGTTCCAAAATCACCTTCATACTTCATGTTATTGAAACAGAATCCGTTTCATGCTCAACTCCGCCGATGATTCCTCCGAAATCGACCAAATATGCTTCCTGAGCAAATGGGATTCTAATTTTGGCCTACCCCTCTATGTAGTTACCACAAAATATAATTGATAGGAAGGGTAGGTAGGTAATTAAGAGGTTTAGATCTTTCCTATTACCTTAAAATCATCTGCTTCACGCCCAACTCCACCAATCACTCCTCCAAAGTTAACGAAATGAGCTTGTCAAGCTTGCTCATCAAATAAGACTTTAGTCTTGGGCCAACGTCTCTATGTGGGTGCCCCGAATCCAAAAGGCACGGTGATTGCACAAGCCAAGAGGCTCGCGTCTTCTAATATCACCTTCATACTTCATGTCCTCGAAGCAGGATCCGTTTCACGCTCAACTCTGCCGATCTTCCCTCCGAAATCGATTAAATATGCTTGCTGAGCAAATGGGGTTCTAATTTTGAATCTGCCCCCTTATGTAGGTACCTTGAAATACAAGAGGCGTTGCAATTAAGAGCTTTGGATGTTCCCTCTTACCTTAAAATCAAATCTGGGGCATCTGGATTACACCCAACTCCACCAATCATTCTTCCAAAGTTAATGAAATGAGTTTGCCAAGCTCGTTCATCAGTTTAGGGCCAGTCTCTCTATGTGGATGCCTCAAATCCAAAAGACATTATGGAGGGACAAGCCGAGAGGCTCATGTCCTCTAATTTCATCTTGATACTTCATGCCAGGATCTATTTCACGCCCAACTTTGCCAATCATCTCTCCGAAATCGATCAACTCAAATCTGGGGCATCTGGTTTATACCCAACTTCACCAATCATTCTTCCAAAGTCAATGAAATGTGCTCGCCAAGCTCGTTCATCAAATAGGACTTCAATTTAGGGTCAGCCTCTCTATGTGGATGCCTCAAATCCAAAAGACAGGATGGAGAGACAAGCCGAGAGGCTCATGTCCTCTAATTTCATCTTGATACTTCATGCCAGGATCTGTTTCACGCCCAACTTTGCCAATCATCTCTCCGAAATCGATCAACTCAAATCTGGGGCGTCTGGTTTACACCCAACTCCACCAATCATTCTTCCAAAATCAATGAAATGGGCTTGCCTAGCACGTTCATCAAATAGGACTTCAGTTGAAGGCCAGCCTCTCTATGTGGATGCCTCAAATCCAAAAGACAGGATGGGGGGACAAGACAAGAGGCTCATGTTTTCTAATTTCATCTTGACGCTTCAGTTTCACGCTCAACTTTGCCAATCATCCCTCCGAAATCGATCAAATATGCTTGCTGAGCAAAAGGGGCTCTAATTTTGGGCCTGCCCCTCTATGTAGATACCTGAAATTACAAGAAGTGGGAAGGAGTGCAGAAGTTAAGAGGTTTCGATCTTCCCTATTACCTTAAAATCAAATCTGGACCATCTGGTTCACGCCCAACTCCACCAATGATTCCTCCAAAATCGATGAAACGAGCTTGTCAAGCCTACTCTTCAAATAGGGTTCTAGTTTTGGGCCAGCCCCTCTATGTGGATACCCCAAACGACATGGTGGATGCACAAGCCAAGAGACTTGCGCCTTCTAATATCAAATCTGGAGCATACGGTTCACACCCAATTCCACCAATCAATCCTCCAATACCAAAGTCGATGAAACTTCCTCATCGTTTTTTTGGGCCAGCTTGTCTATGTGGATGCCCCAAGCCCAAAAGGTAGGGTGGATTCACAAACCAAGACGCTCAAGTCTTCTAAAGTCATCTTAGGGCAAGTAGTACAGCTTAACTTTAAACCAAAGCTTAAATCCTTAGCAACAATTGTTGCAATAAACATTGTTAGGGATTTAAGCTTCAGCTTAAAGTTAAGCTGAAATTGTACGATTGGGTCTTAAAATCGAATCCGGAGCAATCAATGATTTCCCTAATGACCGATAAAATGAGCTTGGCAAGCTTACTTGGTCAAAAAGGGGTTATAGCGTTAGGTTATTCCCCTTCCCTCTAAATCCTTTCTACTTGTAGAAGTTTGGAGAATCATCGTAAGACATCACCAACGGTAATCCAAGCATCAGATGGATTCGATTCACCCCCTTCTTCACCTTCATCGTTAATAGACGAGGGGACCTACCAACTAAACTCCTAATTCCTGGAATTCACCGCATCAGGAACTTCGGACTGCCAGACGTTCATGTTTACGGTCTTCCTTGGTTTTTTGTCGTTAATTTAGGTTTCAGTCTTTCCGGGTCCTAGTCTTCTATCTTTCTTTACCTATTCAGCTTTGTCTTGTAGAGGTTTGTCTTTTCTTTAGGTATAGTCATCTCTAGTTTATTAAATTCTCGTCCTCTTCTGAGTTTCTATTTCATGTTTGGACTCAGTGGGCATGATATCCCTTTTGCATGCTTCATCCCTTTTTGTACTGTTAAAAATTTTATGTTCTGGTGTATCAGTTGCGTAGCAGTAGCAGGAGTTGTCATTGTCCAACTTACCTATTTTGTGCAGGTGAGTGGCGAATTCCCCATGACCTGTCATGGCTTGCATGATGTAGTAGCTGATTTCGCCTAAGCCTCTGCCACACCATCTACTCATGTCTTTTATGAAGGTTTTCGTCCACCTACACTAAGAATCCCATTTGCTCATTAAAGTTTCCTGAGGTTTCCCCCCAAATCCAAGCAACTGCCTCACACCCAATTTTGAGACCGATAAAATGAGCTCGCTCAGCAAATGAGGATCTAGTTTTAGGCCAGCCGTTCCTTTTAGAGGCCCCAAATACAAAAAGCGGGAGGGGACGAAAGACCAGGTCTTTCCTTAAAATTACCTTAAAATTAAATTTTGAGCATCTGGTTCACGCCCTACTTCACCAGCCATTCCTTCAAGGTTATAAATTGGGCTTGCCAAGTTTGCTCATCAAATGGCGATCTAGTTTTGGAGCTAAACCCATTACCTGCTTACTTCTAGGTATACCGAAAATCTACCACATTGGAATCTGCGGTGGTAGATACAATGCCCTCGTAATGGAACTTCTCGGTCCAAGCCTCGAAGATCTATTCAATTTGTGCAACAGACGTTTCCGCTTGAAAACGGTACTTATGATAGCCGACCAAGTTCTGGAACGCGTCGAGTTCGTGCACAGTAAACGGCTCATTTTCAGGGACATAAAGCCGGAGAACTTTCTAATCGGCAGGTCGAAGACGAACAAGGAGGGTATCATACACATGATAGATTTCGGCCTGGCCAAAGAGTACATCGACGAAGACACCGGCAAGCACATACCGTACAGGGAGCACAAGTCTCTAACGGGGACGGCCAGGTACATGAGCATTAACACGCACTTGGGGCGGGAGCAATCGAGGAGGGACGATCTGGAAGCGGTCGGGCATATGTTCATGTATTTCCTGAGGGGGTCTCTGCCTTGGCAGGGTTTGAAGGCGGACACCCTGAAGGAACGATACCAGAGAATCGGTGATACAAAGAGGGCGACGCCCATTGAGATTTTATGCGAAGGTCAGGCGGAAGAGATGGCGATCTACTTGAGGTACGCCAGGAAATTAGAATTTTTCGAAACCCCCGACTACCAATACCTGAGGAACATGTTCAAGGAGTTGTATACGAAAAAGGGATGGACCGATGACGATGTTTTCGACTGGACCGGTAATTAGACCTCATTTGGTTTGACCCTCCAAATTCACACTGCGTTTTTGGTTTAGGTCTTCAGAGCGGATCGAAAATGAGCTGATTTTTTTTTTTTTGGACCTACGACCAGCAAGAAACTTGTTTTTAATTACTTTTGATTAGGCATTCTCTCCTACTTGGCGCCATCTCATCGTGTATTATTGAAAATCGCTGATGAGGTGGCGCTGAGTGGAAACGCGTCGGCGAATGTTACCGTAGCTGGTCACGTGGTTAGGTGAAATGTACTGTGGCGCTTCTGTTCAATAAATAATAATTTAATTGGCTCTGGATTTTATTTAAACGAAAAGTTTCGGTTTTGATTGATGATGATGGTGATGATGATGGCCTGGATATAAAAGGCTTCGCTTTTCATTCAATATCGATTTATAGAGTCGCTCTTTTCATTAGTTAGGGTCATTGTCGCTGGGGGAGGGCGCTCACTAGATTTTGGTCTTTATATTTCTTGGCGTGCACGCGCGTTTATCTCAACTATTTAATATTTGAATCAAATTAAAGCGGAATTCTCGCCCTGAATTGAAAGTAGTCGCGCGCGCACACATACGCGCGTCCGGCTTGGAAGCTTTCCATCCCTTTCGCGGGCAACTGCCACGTAAGACTGCCAGGAATTTTAATTAAACGCGGAAAAAGTTCCAACTATTCGCAGTCGGAACGAGGAGTGACGCTCTACGCCGTAAATCTATTTTTTAAACGGGCCAGGGCTCGTTTAAATGACTCTCGTAATTAATTTTAATTGGACGGGTCGACGTTCAGGCCTCGTAACAATTTCAGTTACGGCTTTTCAAAATAATTGTTGCTCTGTGTGACTTCGCACTGTTTTACTCTTTCGTTAACTTGGAAATGTCAAGGTCGGATAAATTCGCAAGGGCGATTTTGATCTGGAGAAAAGAGGGAAGAAACGTTTGGTTTCCTCAAAGACTTGCGTCGCCTTCGCTATCACTGAGCTTTGGTTTGAAATTCCTGTCTCTATCGAAAAAGAGTAACGTCCTGTGTGGGCTCACACGTTGCGCAGCGATCAAGAAATCATGTCACGATGTCAGATGATAACATGCATTCAGACCAATGAAACAAAGTTACTTGACTCCGCTACGAAAATGTCCTATACAACGAGATCGCGCGCCGCTCCAACTTAGTGCCTTCTTCTGCGTCATTTTGTTGAAAAAACCCGCCACGGTTTTGGTGTTGACCGACTCTCGAGCAGAATTCATATTACTGCTTACGCAGCATTTTGTCGAGCAACCACACACAACACTGCTTGCGCAGCATTTTGTCGAGCAACGACTCACACTCTATCGATGCCGTCGAAGTCAGTTGTTGGAGAAAAGAATTAAGGAACATCGCAGAGATTGAAACGTCCTGAAAGAGTTCTATGTCTTCCGGCATCAGTTACTCCACTACCACTGACAGTACCATCCAAGATCCTAGACCTAAACGATAAATGGCAAGGAGAACACACCGCCGAGCACATAGTTAAATATAATAGAGTAGAATCTATATCACTGCTTACGCAGCATTTTGTCGAGCGACCACACACAACACTGCTTGCGCAGCATTTTGTCGAGCAATCACTATAACACTACTTACGCAGCATTTTGTCGAGCAAACACCCACACACCACTGGTTGCGCAGCATTTTGTTGAGCAAACACCCACTTACCACTACTTGCGCAACATTTTATCGAGCAATCACTCCAGACACTCCATCGATGCCGTCGAAGTCAGTTGTTGGAGAAAAGAACTAAGGAGACGCCGAACACATTGTTAAATATAAAAGTATGATTGTTGGAATAAATAAAAATAACGAATTTCGAATTAAAAAAAGAAAAACGGATGTGAATAAAAACAAATTAACAAAAATCATCAAATTTTAAATGAAACGATCAAAACCAAATAAATAATAATAAAATAATGACAGAAAAGGATACAATTTTTGATTCACTGCCTTGACGTTAACCAAGTCGCGAGCACCGCTGCTTGTGCAGCATTTTGTCGAGCAATCACCACAACACTGCTTGTGCAGCATATCGTCGACCAAACCCTCTCCCCCCGCATAACTGCTTGTGCAACATTTTGTCGAGCAATAACCTACACTTCACCCGCTACGAAAGTGCCCTATATAACGAAATCGTGAGCCACTCCAGCTTAGTGCCTTCTTGTGCCTCAGTTTGTAGAGAACACTCACCACCGCCTTAGCGTTGACCGGCCCTTGAATTGAATCTGCATCACTACTTATGCAGCATTTTGTCGAGCAATCACTACAACACTACTTACACAGCATTTTATCGAGCAAATACCCGCATACCGCTGCTTGCGCAGCATTTTGTCGAGCAATCACCCATACTCCAGACACTCCATCGATGCCGTCGAAGTCAGTTGTTGAAGAGAAGAACTAAGGAACACCGTAGAGATCGAGAGGTCCTGAAAGAGTTCCTATGTTTTGCGGCATCAGTTACTCCACTACCAGTGACAGCACCTTCCAAGACCGTAGACTTAGACGATAATCGGCAAGGAGAGCAGACCGCCGAGCACATTGTTAAATATAGTAGAGAAGAATCTATATCACTGCTTACGCAGCATTTTGTCAAACAACCACACGCAACACTGCTTGCGCAGTATTTTGTCGAGCAAACACCCACATACCACTGCTTGCGCAGTATTTTGTCGAACAATCACTACAACACTACTAATAATAATAATTGATTTGGGTTCCGTGGCTAATCAACTAAAAATTTTAATTCCAGTGGGAACGGCAATAATTATAGTTGCTGATGTGAAGTACGCAACATTTTGTCGAGCAAACACCGCTTACCGCTGCTTGCGCAGTATCTTGTCGAGCAATCACCCACACTTCAAGCACTCCATCGATGCCGTCGAAGTCAGTTGTTGGAGGGAAGAACTAAGGAACATCGTAGAGATCGAGACGTTCTGAAAGAGTTCCTATGTCTTCCGGCATCAGTTACTCCACTACTAAGATCTTAGACCTAGATGATAATCAGCAAGGAGAGCAGACCGCCGAGCACACTGTTAAATATAGTAGAGTGGAATCTATACCACTACTTACGCAGCATTTTGTCGAGCAACCACTACAACACTACTTGGCAGCATCTTATCGAGCAAAATCCTACATACCATTGCTTGCGCATCATTTTGTCGAGCAATCACCCACACTTCAGACACGCTCCTACCACCCAATTACAATTCCCATACGGATCACTCGCTCCACCGACCAATCACAGGTCTCCATGTCACCCAAGCTTCAATGACTCCTCCCTCTCGGACGATAAATACTAGGGCCGCGACTGTAAATATTTGCAGTTCACGTTTCCCCCGTTAGACGACGTTGAAGATTAGACGGATTGAGACCTCGCTCTTGAAAATTACTACAATGTCTTAGCCGAAACGACGAGATATCCCAAAACTCAGAGACATGACTGGATGCGCTTCAGAATTTCAAAAAATCTTACTGAGAGTTGAAGTATCATTTCACTTGTCCAAAAGGCCAACTGTGTCCAGTATTGTAAATATGTTGGGTAACACTTGAGTTCTCAATTTCGAAATCGAGCGTTGCCCAACATATTTACAATACTGGACACAGTATTGTTAAGGATAGCTTAAAACTCATTAAGACGGTATCAAGTAACAGAGAATGAAATACATACGAAAGTATCTTTATTCGAGAAAATAAAAACAATTTAATGAATTCGGATAATGGACCAATACTTACTTCCGTATTATTTGATCTGCTACAATTTGTACGTTGGTTTTTTGACGGTACTGAGGATGACAGCTTAGCTGCCGAAATACGTATCTACTGATATAAAATGGTTGTTAGCGGAGATTAATTTTTAATTATTTCTTAAACTGAATGAATGTGACTAAGTTGGCAATATTATTGGGTGAAGTATAATTTCTTACTGATCGTAGGTGTACATGCACATAAATCGAAGCCACGAGATAATTACAATTAATCAAACAGATTCGTTCGTTTATTTTTTTTTCAATTTGAAAATCGTTCACCAAACGCCCATTACTCCAAAACATTAATCCAATTGATTCTGGGGGAATTTACGCATTGCGCAGTGTCTATTAACGGCCGTAGTATATTATGTCTCTGCGGCGAGAGATAGCGGCAGATGGTGGCGCTCAATAAATAATTGCGCAATCACGGCCGTACGTGCGTTATTTAGTGTGGTCGATTTATCAAACATCGCCGTCCGCCCCTCGCGCCCTCGCATCAATCAAACGCTTCCGGTTTTTCCCCGACGATATCATTCGGGCGAACGACGCGATCAAGCCGCCGCGCCGCGGCGGCCCGACTGAAATTGCTCTGTTAACCTGGGGAACCATTAATCTTGAGCTTTCGAATTTATTAAACAACAGGTGTTTAGGGAAAGGGATGGCTTGATTGATACGAAGGAGCACGTTTGAGAATTTCTTAACACCCGAACATTTCATCATGACCTTGACCCCAAACCCACTAATATTATTTATACAGGGTGACTTTAATAGTTGTGTACATATTTGTATTTGTGATAGATAACGAAAGAATGCAGATGTTTTTTGATATATATATGTCATCAGTGTGATGCTACTACCAGAATCCGTTTGAATCCGTTCTTGGAAAAACAGGAATGCGAGCAGCACACCTAAGACTACTCAAAATAATAATACACTTAAATGGTACTTATGTACAGTGTGTAATCGAATAAGTTTCGCTGATTGTAAAAATATCGGCATTTTGCAAATCATTAAAAATATTGCGTGAGTTTCGATAGATAGTGTGATCTTGGATAAAAAAAAAACGCCCACCTAAAAATAATGTAAACAAATGTTACAGCAGTTTCCTTTATTAAAGGCTCTGGCGTCACGATCATGAAACTGACCTTTGCGATAAAATTGCGCTGGAAAACAGTTGCGTGTATTGCATCGTAATCAAACAGCGTCAAGGTGACTCATTAAACAGGCCGGCATTATGCAAGCATAGACAAATGTGACTGAGAGCAGACGAATCTAGGAAAACCGCAATGACTCATAGGGCAAGTGTACACCTTGATCCCACACGCGGGGTTTTGGATCGTAATTGGAATTTTGTGATTTTATTTGTGAAAAAGAACCTCACAGTTGAGAATTACTTGTTCGACGTCATCTTCATGAATTACTAATGAAACCTATCCAATAGAGGAACGTCCTTTATGAGCTCACACGTTGCTTAGTGACCAACAAATCACGTCACGTTGTCGGACGACCACGAACGTCAAATTGGTAGATGTCAAAGAACGTCAGAATGGCAAACGTCAAAATGACGGACATCGAGAAACCTCAGATTGACAAACATCAAGCAACGATAGTTACGAGCGAAACGTCACGTCAACATAATGACGATTGTCAAAAAAAAAAAACAAAATTCGTTCCTAATTGGCTGACAAATAAGATCGCATCCTCAAATTGGTCACTAAGACAACCTCCGAAGTAAGAAGAAAAATACTGCGAGTATGAATTCAGAACAAAGAAGCAGAGTTACTTAACCTCCGCTACGAAAGATCGCGAGCCGCTCCAGCTCAGTGTCTTTTTGTGCAGAATTTTGTCGAAAACACTCAACACTTCCTTGGCGTCGACCGATCCTCGAGTAAAATACGTACCACTGCTTACCCAGTATTTTGCTGAGCAACCACACACAACACTACTTACGCAGCATTTTGTCGAGTAACCACACACAACACTGCTTGCGCAGCATTTTGTCGAGCAACCACTATAACACTATTTGCGCAGCATTTTGTCGAGCAAACACCCACATACCACCGCTTACGCAGCATTTTGTTGTACAAACGCCCGCATACCGCTACAAGCGCAGTATCTTGTCGAGCAATCACCCACACTTCAGACACATAGTATTGCTTGCGCAGCATTTTACCGAGCAACCACCACAATACTGCTAGCGCAGAATATGTTGAATATGCAGAATATGAGGAATATGTTGGTGAGGTATTTTGTCAAGCAATCACCCATACTTTACACACTTCATCAACCACTACAACACCACTTGTGCAGTATATTGTCGATCAAATTCCTCAGAACACTGCTGGCGCAGTATTTTGTCGTACAATCACCCATGCTTTACACACCTCATCAACCGCTACAATACTGCTTGCGCAGTAAATTGTCGACCAAACTCCCCAGAGCACTGTTGGCGCAGCATTTTGTCGAGCAATCACCCATACTTTACATAATTCATCAACCAACACAACACTGCTTGTGCAGTATGTTGTCGACCAATTTCCCCAGAGGACTGCTGGCGCAGCATTTTGTCGAGCAATCACCCATACTTTACACACTCCATCAATTACTACAACACTGCTTGCACAGCATATTGTGGAACAAACTCCCAGAGCACTGTTGGCGCAGCATTTTGTCCAGCAATCACCCCTATTCTCCACTGCTTATGCAGTATATTATCGCGCAAACTCCCCAGAGCACTGTTGGCGCAGCATTTTGTCGAGCAATCACCCATACTTTACACAATTCATCAACCAACACAACACTGCTTGTGCAGTATGTTGTCGACCAATTTCCCCAGAGCACTGCTGGCGCAGCATTTTGTCGAGCAATCACCCATACTTTACACACTTCATCAATTACTACAACACTGCTTGCACAGCATATTGTGGAACAAACTCCCAGAGCACTGTTGGCGCAGCATTTTGTCAAGCAGTCACCCCTATTCTCCACTGCTTATGCAGTATATTATCGCGCAAACTCCCCAGAGCACTGTTGGCGCAGCATTTTGTCGAGCAATCACCCATACTTTACACAATTCATCAACCAACACAACACTGCTTGTGCAGTATGTTGTCGACCAAATTCTCCAGAGCACTGCTGGCGCAGCATTTTATCGAGCAATCACCCATACTTTACACACTTCATCAATTACTACAACACTGCTTGCACAGCATATTGTGGAACAAACTCCCAGAGCACTGTTGGCGCAGCATTTTGTCAAGCAATCACCCCTATTCTCCACTGCTTGTGCAGTATATTGTCGCGCAAACTCCCCAGAGCACTGTTGGCGCAGCATTTTGTCAAGCAATCACCCCTATTCTCCACTGCTTATGCAGTATATTATCGCGCAAACTCCCCAGAGCACTGTTGGCGCAGCATTTTGTCGAGCAATCACCCATACTTTACACAATTCATCAACCAACACAACACTGCTTGTGCAGTATGTTGTCGACCAAATTCTCCAGAGCACTGCTGGCGCAGTATTTTGTCGAACAATCACCCATGCTTTACACACTTCATCAACCACTACAATACTGCTTGCGCAGTATATTGTTGACCAAACTCTCCAGAGCACTGTTGGCGCAGCATTTTGTCGAGCAATCACCCATACTTTACACACTTCATCAATTACTACAACACTGCTTGCACAGCATATTGTGGAACAAACTCCCAGAGCACTGTTCGCGCAGCATTTTGTCGAGCAATCATCTATACTCTACACACTCCGTCAAGGTCATCGAAGCCAGTTGTTTGAGGCAAGAAATAGGAATTGAGTTGTCCTGAAGGAGTTTCTACGTTAAACCCGTCTTCCACCATCAGTTTTTACAAAGGAATCAGTATACTTATTTAAAAAATTTTAATAAAAAATAGAAATAAAAGCCTAATTGATAATAAATCAAAACAAACAGAGAAACTGGTGAAAAATATAGTGATCGCTGACAAATTAAAAATTAATGTAACGCACAATGAAGAAAAAAGTTTAATTTTTTACGAAGGAATCAGAATATTTTTAAAAACTAAAAAGCTAATAAAGACTAGAAAACAAAAGTCAATCGACAAAAAAATTAAACAAATTGAGAAACTGTCGAATATAAATAAAGTGGCCATTAAAAATAAAAATACGTGCCACCGATTACGCAGTATTTTGTCGAGCAACCACTCCAACACTGCTTGCGCAGCATTTTACCGAGCAACCACTACAAGACTACTTGCGCAGCATTTTGTCGAGCACTACAACACAGCTCGCGCAATATTTTGTCGAGGAAGCAATCACATACCACTGCTTGTGCTGCATTTTATAGAACGCGGATTTTCGATAAGCCTCCTCAGGTTCTCACGGTACCGAGAAAACTCAAAAATCGGTCAAGTAGAAGTTGCGCGCAGCCAACTTAGCCACCGTATACTCAAAGCCGGAACTCGATAAGTTAAGAAAAGGTAGTATAATAGTCAATCCGGCTCGAAGGACTTAAATCTAAACAAATTATAAAGAATATATTATATTAAATCGATGGGAAACGAGCTTGCTGCAGCTAATTAATTAGTTTTTTTTATAAATGCGTTTAAGGTTAAATGATGTTATTTGTGAAAAAGATCTCACTGTTGGGAATTCCTTGTTCGACGTCATATGCACGGTTGTCTTCATGAATTAGTAAGCACGCCGAGCATGTATCGGACGTTTTATTAATCAGATCGCCGTTGCTGAATATGAAGGGTTGGGCTTTATGGAGTGCCCCTGCTCGTTCGAGCCCGTAATACGTGCCAGAACCGCTGTTACACTCTGACGCAGTAGCATGCATGTAGCTCTCTATATTTTACGGACTGGATGTGACATATGGCCCGCATACCGCCCGCCATGATTTGTGGCATCGTTGATATGATGCCCGATGCCCGCCCGGCGCAGCTTTTGCCCCTCTGATTTATGTCGTTGTTACCTTTGTGCTGGCGCCGCCGCTTCTGGAAGCTTTATCGCCAGAGTTGATATAAAAAAAAAACGAACGCTTTTGGATTGTGACACAAACACGAACTGATTATCGAATACGCGTTTGAAATGTGTTCAAAAACTCCCACGTTTGGAGTTGGCCTTGACTTGAGATAGCAAGAAGCATGGCGTATCTTTTGCCTACATTGAAACGTTACATAAAGTAAATCTGACCTGAAGAAAAATATTTCAATAATATAGGGGGAGGCAATTTGTTGACTTAATGTAGGTCGAATTTATTTGCATAGTAATTACATTTGCAAAAATCAACAATTACGAGACGGCGAGCAAACAGTACGTTAATTAATTAACGCGTTTGCTGGTATTTGTTCTTCTAGTCGAAAGCAAACATGCGATTTGCCGTGAAACGAAAAGGCGCGCGCGATAACCCACCCCTATCTCTATCTGCAGCGAGGGATGATGTTTCAGGTAAGCCGCATGCATCGGCAAGTAAACACGAGAGGAGATAATTACACCGTTCCCCGAATTAAAACAACTATTTACACGAGCTTCTAGTTATCCTAGGGAAATTTAGTGAAATTTAGAATTTTTTTTTTTTTTTATATTTTAGGGGTGAAAAATGATTTCCAACAAGATTCGCCCTCACATCTACATATTATTAAACTTAGATAAGGAGCAATGCGGTCACCGCCACCATTGTGGCGAATTGTGGGGGCGACGAGGAGATCAATTCCGGCATTAAATATAATTACTGCTGCATGTTTCTGACAAAGTTCGAGTCGATATTTCGGTCTTAAGTTTTAAGGCCGCCCTTAATGAGGGGTTTACGTGCGACGCTCCTTTGATTGTGGATGCTAGACGCTGCGCCCTCCTCATTAAGTCTCATCGGAACGGAAACTTTTAATTACGAATGCAATCGGCAAAAAGAAGTTCGTTCTTTATCGCATCGCTTCGAATCGATTGCATCGGCGTGGATTGAATATTTTCGAAGCATTACGAGAACACTCGCCCCTCTCCTGCACGCGAACGGAAGGATCGTGACGGTGAATAATTTAGGCAGTGCCCAATTTTTTATTCTAGCTTATTATTTTAAATGTATAGGTTGCGAACACTGTGGAAAAATCGTCGATTTTAGAAACTCTAGTTGGAAATATGTCCAACTCAGTAGAGACGGGTGGGCTACCAATAGATGGTCGTGCGTCAATAAACTAGTGAAACTCGTGGTATCGCTAGGAGTACACGCGATGTTGAAAACGATACCAAAACGTTCTCCACCAAACTATTCTTCCAATGAAGTCCCCGGCGAGGGTTCTATGAAGATCTGCAACTACAACTAAGGCTCCCTCAACGCATAAACAGGAGCAAACAAACATTAACGATACCAGAACGTTCTCCACCAAGCTACTGAGGTGTTGGTCCACTGAAGGGGGTGCAGTCCTCGGAGAGTGCCATAAAGAGGCGTAAACGTTAACGATACCAAAACGTTCTCCACCAAGCTACGGGGGTGTTCGTCCACTAAAGAGGGTGCAGTCCTCGGAAAGTGCCATAAAGAGGAGTAAACGTTAACGATACCAAAACGTTCTTCACCAAGCTTCGTCCACTAAAGAGGGTGCAGTCCTCGAAGAGTGCCCTATGAGGATCGGCAGTTACTTTGCAAAAACACAGTGTCAAAGTCACCGAATTTCGAAACACGATGGTAGAGCTTAATGAGACGAATCAAATGAGGAATAACTCAAGGTCGTAGAGCTTACGATGGCATCAACAGCAAAGCTCATCTGGGGGAACGATTTTGGCCCCACAAACTTGTACAATCCACCGACGTGCCCACAGAAACTTGCTAATGAAGAAGAAACTCAGATATAAACGAAATTCGATAACATGACGGAAGCTGACAAAAGAAGCTCACCCCAAAGTCAACTGGGCCAAACGAAAAAGGTGCGTGGCGTGTCGGTTCAAGAAAAAACCCCCCAGATCGTTAGAAACCGACTCTTCCAAGTATTTATTTTACAGACAAACTAAAATCTTCTTGACTGGGGCGATTTCAACTCCGAAGCATTAACATATTGCTGTGTTATTTACCTGGACTGGGGTAAAAAAAAATCAAAAGGATACAAATTCTTCAAAATTTTTGTTTACTTTTTAAAAAAACAAGAAAAATTTCCCAATTTCTGAATTTTATTTTCAAAAATCATATATCTCATTCTAGAATGCCGGAACCTAAAAAAAAATTTAATTTATTTGATTATCTAATGATGCTTGGTTTATGTCTTAGAGTTGGCATAACTTTGTTCCGGAGGAGTTTCTCGACATCGAGGGCACTGCAACGAAAAACTGGCTCAAGTCCATGTTCAGGGAACTTTTCGGGGATGACTCTGACACGGAGACAATGCCGGACGAGTTATTCCGCTCCAAAACTCCTGACATCGAGACCCCAATGGAGGTCGAGGGGAACGTCAGCTCTTGTCAAGAGATTTCATCATCTCCACCTTTGCCCAAGGACCCTGTTGACTTGGAGGAGGCCATTCAGAAGTTGCCCAGGAGCTTCTTAAGGAACAAGAGGGGCAACATGCGGTGCCTGATGGGGGCAAGATAAAAATGACTAAGTTTAATGCGCTCCGGCTTGGGCTAATTTCTTTACCTGGGAAGAAATAAAAATTCAGCATCATTTTTCTTTTGTTAGAGTTAGGATTTATTTAGTCAATTTTGAGAAATTTTAATTTTAATTTTGTATTTTGAGGGTATGTTTTACTTTTTGACAAGTTTTTGTGAAGGATTTTGGGTATACAAAAGCGACGCAAACGCGTTCAATTTAGTCTTCTTTGATCCAGTTAAGTGTTAAGTTCAGCTTCAAGTATGGTAATTATAAGTGTATTTATTAATATTTTGGAATTTGTTTAAACTTTGTAAAAATTTTGGTGTTCAAATTATCACACAATTAATTTGTTAGAAGGCAATAGCAACGAGCATAATTATCGTGACTTTGTCTTAAAACAGATTTAAAATTATTAAAAGGACAGACAAGAACGAGTCATTATCGTTTTTCCTGTGTTTTTAAAACTTTAATAAACAATTACACATTTCATCTGTTGGAGGGCATTAGCAACGAGGATAATTATCGTGCCTTTTGACTGAAAACAGATTGAAATTTATTAAAAGGGCACCTAAGAACAAGTTTTATTGTTTTTCTGTGTTTTTAATAATTTTTGCATTTTCAAAACACTCTGACACTATGCCCTGACACTATTAAAACGTGAATAACTTACGTATTTGTTGATTTCAATTTGTATATTATTAAAAATTTTCCATTAAATCGTTAGAATCTGTTAATGCGTCGTATTGAGGTTATTTTTGACATTTCATGTATGATGTGAAGTTGCTACGTTCAGAAATAAACAATTTTAACGTTGACTGAGTTTTACTTACCTGTTCATGAATCAGAAAAGCATTGTTTAAGATACATTTGCCCATTCACAAATATTTTCACATTCACATTTTACTTATATTTTCACCATTTACATAAATCCAATTCAATTCAAGCCGGTATCAAAAGAGAATATGTTATATGAACCCCGTACCACATTGCCAACCTTACAAAAATCAAAGTTTTCAGGCCCTGAGAAAATTTTTCGTAAATAAATAAATTTTCATCGGCATATAAGCCCAAACACAGCATATATATGAAACACATTTTTTTTTATAGAGGTTTGGAGAATCTTCAGAAGACATCGTCAACGGTAATCCAAGTATCAGATGTGTTGGATTCGTCCTGTCTTTATCGCCTATTTCTTAGGTCCTAAACAAGGGCACCTACCAACTAAACTCCTTATCCTCTCTTGCAGCTGCTAGTTTCTGGAATCCGCCGTTAGGCATTGCGTCAGAAACTTCGCACTGTCAGGTGTTAATTTTTCAGTCTTGATCTTGTTTATAGTTTTTTTTTTCTTAGTGCTATAATTATCTCGCCTAGCACCTGCTAATTTCCGGGAAACATCAGAAGCCTCGCAACTTCTGGCATCGGAAACCTCGCCGGCGCCTATTTGAACATCTGCGCTGTCTTTTGTGTCGTTAATGTGGTGGTACTTGTGTAGGGTTGTCTCCTTTCTTCTCATCTTTCGTCTTTTGCATCATTATGTTTCTCAGCATTTCTGTGACGCTCTGCCAGCTCTCTTCGTCCTTCAACAGGATGTCCGCTACGTTTTCTTTTGTGATGTCTGCTCGACATTTGGTGTTGGCTATGATCCTATATTCTGCCCATCTTGGGCAGACGAAGACAGTGTGTTCTGCGGTGTCCGCATCGCTGCAGTACCAGCAGTAGTTTGTGCCTTACCGATTTTATGTAAGTAGCTGACGAAAACACCGTGTCCGGTGATTGCTTGGATGATGTAATAGTCTACTTCTCCGTCCTTCCTGTTGCACCACCCGTTTATGTCCTTGATGAAGGTCTTGGCCCACCCATGGTAAGAGTCCCACGCATCTTGCCATTTTGCCGTTAGTGTCGTCTGCGAGGCGATCCCCGTGCCCTTCTTCGCTACGTACTGTTGCCTCCGCTCCTTCACCTTCAATTTTATGGGTGGAATAGCTGCGATTGTTAAGACGGCCAGTGTGGATACCGTTTTGTACGCGGAAGTGATGCGGATGGCTGTCTTCCTATTAATGGATTCCAATATCCCTTCGTAATATTTGTATTTTATAGCCGGAGCCCAAATAGGTGCTGCGTACATGATGGTCGATGTGATGACTCCTGCCAGGACCTTCCTTTCCTTAGGTCTCGGTCCGCTAGTCTCGCTAGGGCTATTTGCGTTTTCCTGGCTTTTTCACATGTTTTCTTGACATGGGTTGTCATTCTTAGTCCTCTGTCCAGGTGCACCCCTAGGTACTTTATCGTGTCTTTCGAGGTGGTCACCGCTCCCTGAACATCTAAGGTCATTGTTTTCAGTTTCCTTGGGCCCGCGAGAATCATCATCTCTGTCTTCGCGGCCTCCAGTTCCAAATCGTTTTCTTCCAACCAGTTTCTGGTTTTGGCCATGGCGTATTGTGTGCGTTCTTCCAGCAGTGTGATGGTTTTTGCGGTGATGATTATCGCCAGGTCGTCCGCATAGGCGATCGTTGTTATTCCTTGGCCCATTTCCAGTCGAAGTATTCCGTCGTATAGGACGTTTCCACAGGGTCGGGCCTAGGACAACATATGAAACACATGAACCGTTGATTGTAAACCGTACTCGTAAGCTGATTCCAGTGTTCCCAACTATTATAAAGAAAATTACCAAAATCAACTTAACAAAACAAACGGAGTAATCGTAGAGTATAGAAATGAGAGCGATCAACCGTAACCATAGATAAAATACCTATATATAGCTTAAATGTAACTTGGAAGGCATGAAAATTTGTAGACTTATAATGATCAACGAGACAAATCAAATGGGAGCCCATTCAAGGTCGTAGGCCTTACCGTTCCGAAGATATAACTTCTCGTAGCTCTTAAGTGACGTTTATCATTTAATTTACGTAATATATCAGTGCTTAAAACTAAGTTGGCAATCATAAAAGTCTGTATACTTATAGAGCTTAATTAGACGAATCAAACGAGGGGTAACTCAAGGTCGTAGAGCTTTCCATTCGAGGAATACGCTTTTTTTTAACTTTTAGGTAACCTCTACCTCTCCTTCCACTTTATGAGTATATCGCTTTAATGTAAGGCGGTTTCGTATGGAAATTTGCACACTTATGGTGTTTAACGAGACAAATCAAATGGAAGGTCACTCAAGATCGTAAACCTTACCGTTCTGAAGATATAACTTCTCTTAACACTTAGATGACCTTTATCATTTAATTTACGTAATATATCATTGCTTAAATCTAAGTTGGCAATCATGAAAGTCTGTGCACATGTAGTGCTTAATGAAACGAATCAAACGATGGATAACTCAAGGTCGTAGAGCTTCCTGATCAAGAGATACGATTTTTCTTAACTTTTAGGTACCCTCTGGCTCTTTATTTGCTTCATGAGTATATCGCCTTAAGGTAAGGCGGCTTTGTATGAAAATCTGCAAGCTTATGCAGCTCAACGGGACAAATCAAATGGAAGCCCACTCAAGGTCATAGGCCTTAACGCCCTGAAGATATAACTTCTCTTAACTCTTAGACGGCACTTATCATTTAATTTACGTGATATATTAGTGCTTAATTCTAAGGTGGCAATCATAAAATTTGCCTACTTATAGAACTTAATAAGACGAATCAAATGAGGGGTAATTCAAGGTCGTAGAGCTTACCGTTCGAGGGATACGATTTTGTTTAGTTTCTAGGTAACCTCTACCTCTCCATCTGCTGCATGAGTATATCGCTTTAATATAAGGCAGTTTTGTTTGAAAATCTGCTAACAGATGGAGCTGAACGAGACAAATCAAGTGGAAAGCCACTCAAGGTCGTAGACCTTACCGTTCTGAAGATATAACGTCTTGTAACTCTTAGGTGACCTTCACCATTTAATCTACGTAATATATCAATGCTTAAATTTAAGTTGGCATTCATAAAAGTCTGTACACTTATAGAGCTTGATGAGACGAATCAAATGAGGGGTAATTCAAGGTCGTAGAGCTATCCGTTCGAGGGATACGAAATTTCTTAACTTTTAGATAACCTCTACCTCTTCATCTACTTTATGAGTATATCGCTTTAATATAAGGCAGTTTTGTATGAAAATCTGCAAACAGATGGAGCTGAACGAGACAAATCAAGTGGAAAGCCACTCAAGGTCGTAGACCTTAACGTTCTGAAGATATAACGTCTCGTAACTCTTAGGTGACCCTCATCATTTAATTTATGTAATGTATCAGTGCTTAAATCTAAGTTGGCATTCGTAAAAGTCTGTCTACTTCTAAGAGCTTAATAAGAGGAAACAAACGAGAGCTGACTCAAGGTCGTAGAGCTATCCGTTCAAGGGATACGAAATTTCTTAACTTTTAGGTAACCTCTACCTCTCCATCTACATTATAAGTATATCGCTTTAATATAAGGCGGTTTTGTATAAAAATCTGCAAACAGATGGAGCTGAACGAGACAAATCAAGTGGAAAGCCACTCAAGGTCGTAGATCCTACCGTTCTGAAGATATAACGTCTCGTAACTTTTCGGTGACCCTCATCATTTAATTTATGTAATGTATCAGTGCTTAAATCTAAGTTGGCATTCATAAATGTTTGTACACTTATAGAGCTTGATGAGACGAATCAAATGAGGGGTAATTCAAGGTCGTAGAGCTATCCGTTCAAGGGATACGAAATTTCTTAACTTTTAGGTAACCTCTACATCTCCATCTACTTTATGGGTATATCGCTTTAATATAAGGCGGTATTGTATGAAAATCTGCAAAGAGATGGAGCTGAACGGGACAAATCAAGTGGAAAGCCACTCAAGGTCGTAGACCTTAACGTTCTGAAGATATAACGTCTCGTAACTTTTAGGTGACCCTCATCATTTAATTTATGTAATGTATCAGTGCTTAAATCTAAGTTGGCATTCATAAATGTCTGTACACTTATAGAGCTTCATAAGACGAATCAAATGAGGGGTAACTCAAGGTCGTAGAGCTTTCCGTTCGAGGAATGCGCTTTTTTTTAACTTTTAGATAACCTCTACCTCTCCATCTACTCCATGAGTATATCGCTTTAATATAAGACAGTTTTGTATGAAAATCTGCAAACAGATGGAGCTGAACGAGACAAATCAAGTGGAAAGCCACTCAAGGTCGTAGACCTTAACATTCTGAAGATATAAGTCTCGTAACTTTTAGGTGACCCTCATCATTTAATTTACGTAATATATCAGTGCTTAAATCTAAGTTGGTAATCGTAGAAGTCTGTACACTTATAGAGCTTGATGAGACGAATCAAATGAGGAGTAACTCAAGGTCGTAGAGTTTCCCGTTCGAGAGATATGGTTTTTGTTAACTTTTAAGTAACCTCTACCTCCCCATCTGCTTCATGAGTGTATCGCTTGAATGTAAGGCGGGAAGTCCAAAAACTTTCACACTCATAGAGGTCAATGAGACGAATCACATGAAATCTCACTTAAGGTCATAGGCCTTACCGCTCCGAACATACACGATTAAGTGACCTTCCAAAGATATAACGTTCCGTAACCATTAAGTGACCTTTTCCTCTTCAACATGCCTAATATACGTCCTTGATTCAGTGCTTAAATTTAAGGATACGTATAGAACTTATCGAGACAAATCGAATGAGGGATCGCTCAAGGTCGCTAGGCCTTACCGCTTGAGGGATATGAGCTTCTGTTACGGTAGATGATACGCATACTTCGTCTAAATGACTCAAAATTTATAAATGTTCGTTGTAGTTTAATCTCGAAACACCCCTGAGCCATTGCGACGCTCATTTAACTGATGGTAATGACGTCATATCTCCGCTTTCTTAATTTCTCATGCGAATTTGAGCTACGCAGAATCAAGTAATCAATTTACAGCTGTGACAATAGATCCAAGCGATAGCTCATATTAAAATGATTGTGATGAAAAAGGGGTTTCAAGAAATGAGTCGGCCCCCAAATTATGTCTGCGTTATCTCGAAACTTCTGGACCTCACTGCGTTTTGGGGATTAAACTGTTTGTTTAGCGAAGAGCTAAAAACAATGGCCAAACCTCAGCTGGCGAAGGCACAATGAAAGATTATTACTTCAATTACGTTGAGCCACCGAGCGAAAGAACTTCTTGAGATTAATTCGCTTTGACGGTGTGTCCTCGCAATAGAAGGCGATATAAAGTGGATCAAAAGTAAAACCGATTGAAGTGTAGTTTATTTGGGGGGATGACGGCGAGACATCGGCGGTGGATTCTGCTCGTGCTCCTCTGCGCGAGCTGAAAGGATCAGGCTCGCTGCGAAACCAATTTGCACGCAACACAGTTTCGCTGTTGCGCCCCCTCCTCCTACTCCTCCTTCGCGCGCTTAACATTCGGATAAATCCGTACGTCACGTCAGGAAAGGAAAGAAGAGAAGAAGAAAAAAAAAACTGCTGTAATACACTGTCTGGGAAGCTGCCAGGAAATTGAGAAAATCCCGAAACGAAAATTCTATTTAAGTATAACTTATCGTTTCGTATTTCCGCGATAAGGAACAGTAAAAATTTATTTGTGTTTATGGGGGATGGGTTTCACGCTTACCGGATCTCCATTGCTTTTATCTTTATATTCAAAAGTCACTTTGTTTTCTACCCCTTTTTTTTTAGATTTATTATCCCACGCTTCGATCGTGCAATGTCTTTTCACGACAGAGAGTTTCTAGGCCTGATCGTATCATGACTTTCAGATTTGGGTACTTAAGTGCGTCTTGGCAACAGAGATGGGGTAACAACCCCATCTACGCCACAGGTACGATGACGTCGAAATATAAGATTCCGACCCCTAGTAATTAGTTTGTATTTTGAGAATGTAAGTGGAGGTTGCGTTTAATACGTTTAATAGAGTAAATGAACAACGACTGCTTAATTACATCTTCAACTTTGTGAGGCGAAACCAACAAAAGACTCGCGCAATAAACCCTTTAAATTTTAATTAAAACCCGTTCGATCGGAAGAAGTTAATCAGCGTTAATTTATGATCGCGTCGGGCGAAGTGCACTTCCGAGAAGAAATTAATAAAACGACGTGACCTACAATAAACTCGGCCGTTTATCAGCCCACGAAACAAAACAAGAGAAAAACCATACACCCTCTACATCCGCTGCGTACCACCGTTTAAGCGGAAGTTGGTACTCGTGGGATGATGTTTGCAGCGAAAGGGGATAAAAGGCGCGGGCAGGACCTGCATCAATAATAACTTCGCAGACGTGCGGAGCTCTGATTGCGAAACAGAGAGTGTGGGGAGGGGGGGAGGGCCGGTAAAAACTTGCTCCCGCGAAATTATTTTTGCATGAAATTGTATACGTAATACGAAAACAATGAGGAATGGTTTTAATTTTACTTCTTTCAACTTTGATGCGGGAGGTCTTTGTTGTTTGCCCTTTTCTAATTTCGGAAGCGTAACTTTAAAAGAAGCGCGCAAAGGTTGAAATAATTGCCCTTTCGGAATGAGCAGAATAAAATCAGTAGTAGCCTGCAACATCTTTTTGGTTTTATTTTCCGACCAAATCTAAGTTGGCAAACATGAAAATCCTTATATACTCATAGAACTCAACGGCATCAGAAATGTAACTGCACGTGATCTTAACCTCCGCATTTATACAAATACATGTGAATCAGTACTTAAATCTGAATTTGCAATCATGAAAGTCTGTATACTTATAGAGCTTAATGAGACGAATCAAATGAGGCGTAATTCAAGGTCGTAAACTTTCCCGTTCGAGGGATACGATTTTTCTTAACTTTTAGGTACCCTCTGCCTCTCCATCTGCTTCATGAGTATATCGCTTTAATGTAAGGCAGTTTTGTTTGAAAATCTGCAGTCTCATGGAGCTTAGCGAAGCAAATCAAATAAAAACTCACTCAAGGTCTAAACAAAACAAAACAAAACAAAAAAAATGGATTGAGTTATCAGGGCCTTCATTGCGAAGGTTGGCAGCAATGATAATTGCAAACAAACGTCTTTTCACCTTGAAATTTGGAAATTTGGCAACGTACGTAAAATGAAGCACTGCTTCAACAATCAAATCAAAATCTGTCAAAATTAAACAAATGACAACTTTATCAATAGCCGACTTGATTTGACAACTGGCTAGTCTGGCCGACGTGCTTTCGATTTGACTTCACAATCGCTTTACGTCAACTGTGCCAACTGTCAAATTATATTAAACAAATGATAACGTCGCCAACTGACACTTTGATTTTGACAGGACGGCCAATCGTCAAGCAAAACAAATGCTCTCGGCGTGCTTCATAACAAACCGTCTTGCACCAACTGTCAAATGACCTGTCATTCAAATAAACAAATAAAAACGCTGACAGTTGACGTTTTGACATTGACAACTATGGCATTCAGCGGGCGTGGACATTTGGCAGAACGGGCGATCACGAAGTTGTTTCGCTTCAGGTTTTCGACCTTGAATGTGACGGACGATCTGACGTCACAAATTAAACTATTTTGCATCAACTGTCAAATTAGCAGTCACTTAAATCGAATGATAAAATTAACAGCGACATCGGATTTTAAACCATCAAATTGTCTGTTATTTAAATAAACAAATGACAACGCTGACAAGTGACATTTCGACTTCAATAGCTGTGAGGATAGGTTTGACAGAACCGCCAACTTTTTCCGACTTTTCAAAAATTGAACAACGCACTTTCCATTTGACGTTACAAATTAACTCACTTTGCATTAACTGTCAAATTGTCATCTGTCATTCAAGTCATGTAAACAAACAAATAATGACGTTGACTGCTAACATTTTAGTTTTGACAGTTGTGGCGTTAAGTGACGTCAGAAATTTAACAAATTGCATCAACTGTCAAATTATCATCTGTATTTAAGTCATGTAAATAAACAAATGATGACGTTGACTGCTAACATTTTAGTTTTGACAGTTGTGGCGTTAAGTGACGTCAGAAATTTAACAAATTGCATCAACTGTCAAATTATCATCTGTCATTTAAGTCATGTAAATAAACAAATGATGACGTTGACTGCTAACATTTTAGTTTTGACAGTTGTGGCGTTAAGTGACGTCAGAAATTTAACAAATTGCATCAACTGTCAAATTATCTGTCATTTGAGGCAATCAAATAAAGATAAATTACATTGACAGTTGATATTTTAATTTTGACAGATGCGGCATTAAGTGATTACCTACGCATTATTGACTGTCAACTTATCATAAAACATGATAACGTTGATAGTTAACAATTTGATTTTAATAGCTACGTTGGTTAGTTTTGACAGTTATGGCATTAAATGACGTCAGAAATTTAACAAATTGCATCAACTGTCAAATTATCATCTGTCATTTAAGTCATGTAAATAAACAAATGATGACGTTGACTGCTAACATTTTAGTTTTGACAGTTGTGGCGTTAAGTGACGTCAGAAATGTAACCACATTACATCTACTGTCAAATTATCTGTCAATTACGCGAGTCATTTCATTAAAACGCACGATAATCATGACAGTTGACGATTTGATTTTGACAGCTGTGACATTACCGATCACGAAATAAACAAACGCTTACAACCTTGACATTTGACAATGTGTCGCGAAAATGACATGACAACTAGATTTTGACAGCCTTAGTATTAGGCGATTGTGCTTTGACGTTGTCAGCTGTCAAACTATCTGTCATTTAATTCAATTAATTATAAAAATGGTAAACGTTGACATTTTAATTTTGGCAACAGTGGTATTAAGTGATCATGAAATTTGACGATGTGCTTTTGATTTGACGTTGTCAACTGTCAAATGATCTGTCATTTAATTCAATTAGCTATGGTAATAATGAACATTGACATTTTAATTTTGACAACATTGGCATTATGTGATTACTGATGTTTGTCAATTTTGTCTGATCGAGACATTCAACTGTCAACTGTCAAATTATCTGTCAGTCAAACAATGCATTTAAACAAAAAGAATAGTACCATTAATAGTTGTGATATTGCGAAATCTAAGCAGCAGGTTCATAAAATCTGACTGAATGACAAATAAATAAAAAAATTGACATTGACAGTTGACAAGCCGACATTTAAGTGATTGTGAAAACTTGCTTAATCATGAAGCGAAACAAAGGGTATTGGCCTTGAAATTTGACGATGTTTCCGATGTGACGTAGATCTTGCGACAACTGTCAAATTATCTGTCACTTAGAGGTCATTCGAATATCGAAATGATAAACGATGACAGTTGACATGTTACATTTGACAGCCGTGGCATTAGTGACGTCTCAAATTTAACCACATTGTCCCAAATGTCAAATTATTTGTCGTTTAAGTCAAATAAATAAAGAGATGCGATAAACGTTGACAGTGCCCATTTTCATTTTGACAGATATGGCATAGTGATTACCTGTATAACTGTCAAATTATCATTAAACATGACATTGCTGACATTTGACAATTTGATTTTGACAGCTACGTTGGGAGTTTGCAGGTGAAGTGAAGCAAACGTTTTCAGCATCGAAGTTTGACAGCTTTCTGTAAAAATGACATCAAAAATTAAATCGACTGTCAAATGTTGATTTGATTTGGTTGATTGATTTAGGTCTTACCGTTCTGAAGATATAACTTCTCTTAACACTTAGGTGACCTTTATCATTTAATTTACGTAATATATCAGTGCTTAAATCTAAGTTGGCAATCATAAAGTCTGTATACTTATAGAGCTTAATGAAACGAATCAAACGATGGGTAACTCAAGGTCGTAGAGCTTCCCGTTCGAGAAATACGATTTTTTTAACTTTTCGGTGACCTCTACCTCTCCATCTGCTTCATGAGTATATCGCTTTAATGTAAGGCGGCTTTGTATGAAAATCTGCAGTCTCATGGAGCTTAGCGAAGCAAATCAAATAAAAACTCACTCAAGGTCGTAGGTCTTACCATTCTGAAGATATAACCTCTTAACACTTAGGTGACCTTTATTATTTAATTTACGTAACATATCAGTGCTTAAATCTAAGTTGGCAGTCATAAAGTCTGAATACATATAGAGCATAATGAGACGAACCAAACGAGGGGTAACTCAAGGTCGTAGAGCTTTCAGTTCGAGGAATACAATTTTTCTTAACTCTTAGGTAACCTCTACCTCTCCATCTGCTTTATGAGTAAATCGCTTTCATGTAAGGCGGGAAGTACGAAAATTAGCACACTCATAGAGCTCTAAGACGAATGATATGAAAGGTCATTCAAGGTCGTAGGCGTTACCGTTCCGAAGATCTAACTTTCCTTAACCATTAAGTGACCTTTGCCTCTTTAACATGCCTAATATACGTGCTTGATTGAGTGCTTAAATTTAAGAACTAAACGAGACAAATCGAATGAGAGATTACTCAAGGTCGTTGGGCATTACAGGTTGAGGGATACGAGCTTTTGTTACGGTAGATGATACTTAGGTCAAGCATACTTCGTCTTGCAAACACGAAAACCCTTACAGCATCGGAAATGTAACTACACATGATCTTAATCTCCGCATTTATACATATATACGTGAATCAGAGTTTCAATTAGGTTGGCAAGCATTTTTAGGTGCCTCCGAAGCTCAATGTTGTGAATCAAATAAGGTCGGATTAAGGTCGTAGGTCTTACCGTTCTGAAAATGCGCCATTTTTGATCTTTCGGGTAACCTTTACATCTATTTTATAAGTATATCGCTTAAATGCGAGTTGGTAAGTACGTAAAGCTTGAGAGGTCATTCAAGGTCGTAGGTCTTACCATTCTAATCGTAGTGATTAGGTGATCTTCACCTCTCTGATTTACATAGTATGTGTGCTTGAATCTGTGCTTAAATTTAAGGTGGCTGTAAACTTAAAGTTCGATGAGACGAATCAAGTGAGGGGTCTCCCAAGGTCGTAGGTCTTACCGTTCCGGAGATACGACCTTTTTTTAACTTTTAAGTAACCTCTACCTTTCTACTTCATAAGTAACGTGCGTTCAATAAAATCCGTTATCGAGAAGAATCTGAATTTGCTTTTATTTCATGACGGCGCGTCGTAACTTAATGCGTATGTTGCAACCTTGAATAACTGCGAGCTGTCAACGGCGTTAACTGTCAAAGGTTTTTTCGTTAACATTTTCCAAGTATTCGATTCCAATATTTGTGTTGCTGCTCTAATTTCGTACAAAAACAGTTCCTTTAAGGACGAAACTGCCGAAAAATGTTTACCACTGAGCATAGAGTGTTTTTGTTTTTAAAGTCATAAAAAGTTGGGTTATGTAATTTGACCTTGACGTAAGCCTACTTGATCTTAACACACTTTATATATCACTTAATTGTAAAGCGGAAAGTATGAAGATGTCCATACTTATCGCCAAGGTTAAATGTCTTATCGTTCTATAGATATAAGTTTTTGTAACTCTATGGCGATTCGTTGCCAATCGAAGTTGTAAGGAAACGTAGAAATACTTAAAGTTTTATTAATGTTCAGCATAATAATCTAATGTTGCATCAAGTGCGATTTATTGCTGCATCATTTCCTGCGTGCGGAACGCTTGTCGGCATAGCTTCTCTGGAGTCGTTGCAAAATGGCACGGAATCTCGAGTGCGGTACTTGGGATTTCGACGTCTGTGGTAGAGCGACTGCAAGGTTGGCTGACAGTGGTGTTATGAGTCTGTAAGCGCCTCTGGGGGTAGCTTACATTTGTATATGTGTGGTGAGTGCTTCAAGAGCTAGCTTACTTCGTGTGTGGCGCGCGCGTGTGTATGGGGGCGTTTCAAAAGTTTGCTTACGTATAAATGTGTGTATGTGTGTATGTCAACGACCTGTAGACCGTTGGATAATACCCAAGTGACGTAATGTATACAACCAATCTGTGAGTCACGTCATCTCTTCTCATCACAGGTAACTTGGCGTCATCTCTCCTCATTGGCTGGCCAATCACTAGCTCGTGTCGTCTTCTTTTACTGGTTGAAGTTCGTGAAATGGTTTTCCAAATGACGGCCGCTGTTGATGACGACAACGATATTGTTGTTGATGACATCGATATAGATGACCGAGAACTTCTGTATTACGACTCCTTTACGCAGTTTTAATTTTGGTGGGAGCTCCAGCAGAGTGGATCTCCCTACCTCTTCCAAGCCTATATAAGTGCATTGAAAGCATGTATTGAACGAGCCATCCACCCCCTGATGCACTTGGCTACCTGTGCTACGTTCGCATTACCTCTTAGCGCTCCTCCTTTCTCTTACCTATTCTCGCGTGGGTGTCTCACTCATACTTACCTGACACGGGCGTTTCGCGCACTCAATTCGTGAGTGGGTGTCTTACTCATACTTACCTAACACGGGCGTTTCGTGCACCCAGTTCTTGAGTGGGTGTCTTACAATTGCAGAATTTAAAAAAGCATACACTCAAAATGTCTCGTTGTAAACTTGGTTTTACTTGGAATTAGCAATTGTCAAAGTAACAGACCGACATTAACATGCCGCATTTAAATGTTGCCCAAAAGACGTTAATAAGACAACTAAAACAAACTAAGATTTTTATTGTTTTCTTTTTGACTCCTAAAAGTGCTCGTAGAAATATGCGTAGTGTCGTTTTGAATGATTTATTTGTCAGCGTTAATGTCAATCAGAGAGAGGTCAATTTACACTATTCTACTATTGCAAAATGTAGCCTAAAGACTTGTATGCTTTTTTAAATTCCGCAACTATACCTGATACGGACGTTTCGTGTACCCTGTCCTCGAGTAGGTATTTCATTCATACTTACCTGATACGGGTGTCTCGTGTAGACCGTCCTTGAGTGGGCGTCTTACTCTTACTGAGCTGACACGGATATCCCGTTCCGTGTAAACCGTCCTTGAATGGGTGTCTCACTTTTACCGACCTGACACGGGTGTCCCGTGTACTCTATCTCTAAGTGGGTGGCTTACTACCGTCCGACACATCCGATTCCTGAAGCCTGAACCGAAACGTTAGCACAGAGTTGCCATACGGAAATTAAACATTCAAGTAACTCTTAGATGACCTTTATTACTTTAATTTACGTAAAATATCGGTACTTAAATCTACGTTGGCAAACGTGAAAGTCGAGCTTGATGAGACTTATCAAATGAACTATAACTTCAAGGTCATAGATCTTACCTTTCCAGGAATACGACTTTTTTTAATAATAGATGATGCTACTTACGAATGTGCATATATACTGCATTAAATGATTTAAATTTAATAAATATGTCAACTCTATTTGAAGAGAGATAGTAAATGAGAGTAAGCTGATAAATACGCTAAGTACGGCCCACTCCTTTGAATTCAGAAGGGCCACCCAAAGAATGACCCGATGATATAGTGAAACGCCTATCGTCACTCCTTCGAGCACGAAACTAGCCAATAAGGAAATAAGGAACGCCCCTTATCCCTTCCTATGAACTGTTTCAATAAAATTAAAGTTTTTTTAGTTCCAACAAATGAATAACGAACCTATTTTTATAAACTAGTGACGCCGAAATTTGCTCTTTACATGAGAAAATTATTCATGAAGATCTAAGTAAAATCAGTTTATTAATATTGTCACGGCTAATGAAGCGTGCAGAATGCGGCCGGTTTTAATTGATTACGTTTTCATCCTTAAATCTGTTTAATCTGGCCGGAAGTTTCCAGTAGTTATATGCAGACGCACAAAGCGGCGCAAAACCGACGCAAATCTTGCCTAAAACAATCGGCAATTACCGTAATTAATTTTCGGCCTGCTTAAATCCAGCCGGATTATCTCGACTGTTTTTATTGGCGGGCATTTCAGTGAGCTTTCCTCCTCCCCACCCCCTCGAAACAAAATCAGACGTTTCGCGATCGATATTGGACACACGCGCCGTTTAAAAGAGATTAGTTAATTTCGGCGAAGTTGCGCGAAAAAAGCGGCAGACAAACAAGGAGCGAGCTGATTACACGGTAAAGCAAAACAAAGCCGAATCGAAACAATTGAACCTGCACGTACTGAACAAACAGAGAGTTTCACGGGGACTGATTGGTGTAATAATTCTATCTGGCGGATCGCTTTGTGCGATGCTCATTGGATCCGATAGCAAACATTACCACCGTAAATTAAACAAACGATTCTTTGTGTCGGATGTTACTGTTGTTTTTTTTTTTTTGTGAAACTGTCGCTTTTTGTAAAACAAACGCGTCAATAATTATAGCAGCTTCTATTGTTTTGGTAGAACGCAAATATGGACAACGTTAATGATACAAGTAGAGCGCAAACTTATAAGAAGTGCACAACGAAAACAAAAGAAACTTGTTTTTATAAACAATTTGAAAACAATTGTGTACGTTGGTTAGCGTTTTGTTTGTGTGCGTTATGTCCATTGGCTAATAACATTAAGGCTCCGCCTATTATTTCAAATATCCACATTTATAACTCCGCCCACTTGCTTCTCACGAATTTTGTACTTGTTTATTCCTGTCTTTTAAGTGCATTTCACTTTCAGCAGCCAACCATACAGTAGAGTTTAAAGTTGTAAAAGTGTTGGCGTTGTAAGTGAATTGGCTGAAATTATTTAGGCTCCTCCTTCCATTACCTCATGCGTATTTTTGGCTCCGCCCCACACTTCCTACAAATTTGCGCTCCGCTGATGACAACCTTTTGTTTTCAGTGCCGTTCACCATCAGCAATGCGCTGGACGTGGAGGAAGTAGCAGAAGACGATGACTTCACGACGCACACTCTAGAACGGTTGAGTTCAGCCGCCACCTGTTTAGTAGCTGGTGTGGAGTACACTCATGGCCAACAGGTAAATTCATTCAAATTAAGTGCGAAAAGTTTCATGGATGATGTACCTAATCTTTTGCCGTCACCCGTAAGATGGCGCATTCAATACGTTCGTCATTTATTTTTCCGGAAGTTCGTCATATTTCTAGCTTTTGCAATCGAGAAATTTACGTTTGTAAACCTCGAAAGATGGCGCGCTAAAATAGTTAATTGCTTCCGCTGTCAACCGTAAGATGGCGCACCAAATCAGCTCACCAATTTACTTTTAAAAAAAATTGTGTTGTAATTGGATCATTGAGTCCGGAAAATTCAATGGCGACTAAAAGACGTTGTCGTCCGCAAGATGGCGTGCTGGATACGTTCATCAGTTACTTTCCAAGAAGTTTCTAGATCTTGTAGTCCCGATAATTCAGTAAATGGTCTACTGATCGAAAGATTGAATTGTTTATGCTACCATTTGTAGATGGCGCACCAAATCACTTTTCAAAAAGTTTGGTTTTGCTCTGGAATTAAATCATGTAGTTCAGAAAAGTCAATGAATTCGCAAATCTTAAACTTTCGCCGGTAGCTAAGAGATGGCGTACTTAGGATAGCGCACTGAAAACACCACTTATAGTTTACGATTGTTATTGAGAGATGGCGTTTTAGGACATTGGATGCGCGTACAATGTTCTCCACCTCATGTAACTCGTGGTTATTACTTACACTTTAGAGTTATTGCCAGGAGATGGCGTTACTAAAATATTTGAACGTTTTTAAACTTTTCACGTTGACACATTTAGATTATAAATTGTAGTTTACGATTGTTATCAAAAGATGGCGCACTACGAATTGAGTAGTTCGTGAAATTACCACATTCCGTTGACTCATAATTTACGGTTATCAAGAGACGCCGCTTTGTAATAAATTTTTTAAATATCATATAACTCATTTGATTTATGATTTAGGATTGTTACCAAGAGATGGCGACCCTAACATATTTAATTACCTTAAGTATTTCACACTTGATGTAATTTTTAGGAACTAAGTTACAGTTTACGTTTGTTACCAACAGACGTCACTCTAGGAATTTAATTGTTTGTGAATCTCACGATCTAATCACTCATAGTGTCCGCATGTTGTCAAGAGATGGCGCTTTAGGATATTAGTTGCGCGTAAAACGTTCTCATATAACTCGTAGTTGTTACTTCCGGTTTAGTACTGTCATCAAGAGATGGCGATACTAAGATATTTAATTGTTTTTAAAGTTTTAACAAACGAAATTCTCAGATTATAGATTACGATTGTTATCAACAGATGGCGCCTTAGGAATTTAGTAGTTCGTGAATTTTGAAACGTATCAAGAGATGGCACCTTAGGGTATTAAATAAAATATTTTCCATTTCATGTTAATTACTTAGAGTTTAGAATCGTCACCAAAAGATGGCGACTCTATAATATTGAATTGTTTTTAAACAAATTAAACAATTCAATATAGTTTACGATTGTTATCAAGAGATGGCATTCTAGGAATTTAATTGTGCTTGAAACTCGCTATCTAATAACTCATAGTTTCTGAAAGTCACCAAGAGGTGGCGCTTTAAGTTATCAGCTACGTTCTTCATCTCATGTAACTCGTTATTATGATTTAGGAATGTCACCAAAAGATGGCAGCACTAGAATATTTAATTGAATTTTAAACTTTTCGCTTTGATTTAACTTTTGGGACATAAGTTACAGTTTACTACTGTTACCAAAAGATGGCGAATTTAATTATTCGTGAAACTCACAATCTAGTGACTCATGTTATCAAGAGATGGCGCTTTGTGACATTAGCAGCGGGTAAAACGTTCTCCAACTGATATAGCTCGTCTTACTGTTTAGAATTCTTTTCAACAGATGGCGCCACTAAGCTATTTATTCGTTTTTAAACTTTTCACAATTAATATTTTTAAATTATAAATTGTAGTTTGCGATTGTTAACAAGAGATGGCACTTTACGATATTAGCCGGAGGGGAAAATTTTCTTAATCTCATACAAGTCATATGATTTAGGATTATTACCAAGAGATGGCGACACTAGGATATTTAATTACTTCAAGCATTTCACTGTTGATATAACTTTTAATAGATAAGCTATAGTTTGTTGCCAAAAGATGGCAGTCTAGAAATTTAAATGTCCGTGAAGCTTACACTCTAATGACTCCCAGTTTCCGAAAGCTGTCAAGAGATGGCGCTTTAGGATTGTTATCATGAGACGGCGGACACTAGGATATTTAGTTTAACTAGTTCACGATTGATGTAATCATTACTTCCGGTTTAGAGTTGTTGCCAAGAGATGGCGACACTAGGAAGCTTAACTGATTTTAAACTTGTCACTGTTGATATTTCTAGATTATAATTACAGTTTACGATTGTTATCAAGAGGTGGCGCTCTTGGAATTTAAGTGTTCATTCACTGTTACAATCACAGAGGGCGCTCATCCTACAAAATTTTGTTGCTCGTAAATTTTTTCACGATGTCATATTATTAATAATTTCCGATCCTTACCGAGAGATGGCGCTCCAGATTAATAGCAGTCTGTGCAATTTGAACTATTGGAGATCGTCCGCTTTATGGCATTGCCCGCGGGTAAAACACTCTCCTTCTCATATAGCTCGTCTTTATTCCTTCACTGTATAGAATTGTTTTTAATAGAGGGCGCCACTATGATATTAAAAAAACTTTTGACGATTAATGTTTTTAAATCATAATTTGTAGTTTACGATTGTTATCAAGAGGTGGCGCTCTTGGAATTTAAGTGTTCATTCACTGTTACAATCACAGAGGGCGCTCATCCTACAAAATTTTGTTGCTCGTAAATTTTTTCACGATGTCATATTATTAATAATTTCCGATCCTTACCGAGAGATGGCGCTCCAGATTAATAGCAGTCTGTGCAATTTGAACTATTGGAGATCGTCCACTTTATGGCATTACCCGCAGGTAAATGTAAATGCTACAGGTAAAATGTTTTCCTTCTCCGACTTTATGGCTTCACTGTTTAGAATTGTTTTCAATAGATGGCGCCACTACTTACAGTATACGCTTGTAACCAAGAGATGGCGCTCAAAAATTCAATTGTTCACGAAACTCACGATCCAATGACTCACTTATCAAGAGATGGCTCTCTGGGAATTTAAGTATTTATTCATTGTTACAATCACAGAGGGCGCTCATCATTATAAATGACTCGGTAATAATTGTTGATTGTCATTGATTTCATGTGATTCATAATATTAATAATTTCCGATCCTTACCGAGAGATGGCGCTCTAGATTAATAGCAGTCTGTGCAATTTGAACTATTGGAGATCGTCCGATGATGATAGCATGATATTAAAAAAAAAACTTTTGACAATTAACGTTTTCAAATTATAAATTGTAGTTTACGATTGTTATCAAGAGATGGCGCTTTACGATATTACATTTTCTCGATCTCATATAACTCGTATAATTTCTGATTGCTATTAAGAGATGGCGACGCTAGGATATATGGAAGCATTTCGCAGTTAATGTGACTTTTAGAAAATAAGTTACAGTTTTCGTTTGTCACCAAAAGATGGCGCTCTAGACATTTACAATCTAATGACTCCGAATGCTTTAGGATTGTTACCAAGAGATGGCGACGCTAGGATATTTAATTATTTCACAACTGATATTATTATTACTTACAGTTTAGAATTGTTGCCAGGAGATGGCGATACTAGGAAGTTCAACTGTTCACATTTTAGATTGTAAATTTTAGTTTACGATTGTTATCAAGAGGGAGCGCTCTGGGAATTTAAGTGTTCACGATCTCTTTATTCATGGTTACAATCAGAGAGGGCGCTCGTACCCGGTAATTACAACTGTTGATTATCACCCTACAGAATTGCGTTGCTTGTAAATTTATCCATACCGAGAGATGGCGCTTTCAATTAATAGTTGCCTGTGCGATTAGAGCGATTTGATACCGTTTACTTTTACGATTATTATTACCGGTCTCTCATTCATGACCTACTAAAATCAAACGTTAATTAAAACTTGCACAACGGGCACACCTACTTGCGCCATCTGTTGCAGTAAATTTGTAGATAATATATTACGTCAAATGCGTTTAAGCGGAGAAACGAATCAAAATAGTAATTTTTTTTTGTAATGGGGCTGGTAGGTGTGGATATTAATTAGGCTACAATGTGTAACGTTTAATATTAGTGGGCTATGATAAATAAATAAAATCTTTTACGACCGATGTGGTACATAGTTGTCACTTGAACGTTTACGATTGTTATCAACAGATGGTGCATTTCAAGTTACAGAAAATACCGTAACAATATACATTTTTTTTTATTATCGACTAAACGTTTGCTCTGACAACTATTGCTTAAACGTCGTTCAATAGATTTTAATAGCCCCTGCGGTTTATGTTGATCATAAAGCTGGAATTATATGAGACACATCGACTTTATCGGCCCACAACCTCCAGCAAATAATTAAACTTTCGATTCGTGACGGGTTCATTTCGTCGACGGCGATTTTATCGCAGGTGGTAAAACTTACGGCCTCGTAAAAAAAAAACCTCCCCCTTCGCAAGGGGCGCGTGCTTTCCCGGCGCGGCCAATTTAAAAAGCGAATAAATATTAAACAAATTTTCACGCGCCATTAAAACTTGTTTTCGAGGAGTTTCTTTCAATGACGCCGCGCGTCCCCTTAACGAGCGTTTCTTTTCGGATTTTCGGGCGCGCGCGCGCGCGCGCGTCCAGGGGGTGGAAAGTAAGTCCGGGAATATTTTCTAATTAATTTCCGTCAAACTCGGAGGAGAGGCTGTCTGTAGCACGGTTATAATAAATTCCGGGGCGTCGACGTTTCAGTTTCGCCCGAAACGAAAACAGCGCGCCTTAACCCGAACGCTTTTAATGAAAATATTCGGAAATTTGAGAGAGATTTATTTGAAATACGGAACGGGGAAAAGAAAGTTAGCTAAGATTTCAGTCAAATCCACCATTCGCTTTCTGTTAATAAAAATTAATCTTTGCAAACATACTTTTTCGTAGTCATTCTTAATTTTTAACTAAATTTATCTCAAAGTCAAATTTAAACCAGCAAATGGCGTTCGAGGTTATTTCATGCCCGCTCCTGCTTTTATAGGTGTTCCCTCTACTCTCCGAATATTCTCGTACGACTCCAGGACTAATTTGGAGTGCGCGTTGAAACTACGACGGGAAATCCCCGATCAAACTTAAAAGGTGAAAACTTTAATGCTCCTGTCATATAATTTCAAATCGGCTTAATCAGAGTCGCCCCAAAGCGTTCCGTTAAAGCGGAACTGTCCGTCGTTCACACTCGACCCCTCAGTTCGGGGGGGGGGGGGGGCGAAACGCGGCGGCCGACTTTAATTTCATTACTTTTTGGCAGCGTTTTATTGCTGCGTTAGTCGAATACTTTACAGTTTTCGACGAGCATCAATTACGAACGGCCGTTATTAATTCGATGGGTACGAGGAGGGGGAGGGGGGGCGGCGATTGAAAACGCGCACTTTCGTGCTGTTTCCAACAATCGACGAAAATTAATTCCGCCATGGCTTCGTTCTATCCCAACACTAATTAGATGTCGGAGGGAAAATTGAACTTATGACGACATACAGGGTGATTCTTGAATAAACCGCCAACAAGAAACCTGTGGAAGGAATTAAATCATAGGTTATGAGAAAAATGTTTTTGGGAAAATTTATAATTGATTAGAAATGACCCCGAAAAGCACGTTACGCCAATGTGTATGGAGTTCGTCGCAATCGTAAGTTTTATGGTATCGTGTTTTCGTGCGTTTTATTGTGTTTGTTACCCAGAGCAATAAAACTATAAAAGTTAACCGTGAAACTTACTCAATAGAGGGAACGCCACTATAATGACCTGCCTCAAGCATTTATTAATTTATTAGCACGAAGACGATGACCTCCGTACGTCACCCCGCTGGGACATTTAAATCAGATCCGACTAAAATCAGTTTCAACAATTTAAAGCATGCTTTAAATTTATGCTTTAAATTGTGGTTATAGTACTGCTGTAACCAAGCTCCCGCAGTGTTCGCTCTAGGTAACTTTGAAATTTCAGGAGATTTAATACACTTGTTGCATTCAGCGCAGGTTCTCGACATAAACAAAACACATACAATAACACAAGATTTATTTGTGCAATCGTCAATAAATCAAAAAGCGTTCAGAACGGAGTGCCTTAAGCGTTACGGCAGCTTCCAATGGACATCCACTTTTACGAAAGCAATGTCATGGTAGAAAGGTTCTCGAATATCGACGGTATCGACAGCAACTCTCGTTCGGAAGGAACCAGACGTCCATAGTAGATCGAACAAGGCAGTGATATTAACTCATAAACCTCACAACCTGCCAAGAAAAAACATATAGATAAACGAAATTCGATAACGAAAAGAACACTGATTCAAAAAAACTTACCCCAAAGTCAATTGGGGCAAAACGAAAAACACACGTGGCGTATGGTTCACGAAAAACATCGACACCAAGAAGCGTAACCAAATACTTAACCGTTATCTGCAAAATCACCTTTGTGAATAGCAATGGACGCCGAAGTAAAAGATCACGGATTATAGGAAATAAGATCAGGAAGAATAGCTCGACAGAAGAAAAAGACAAAAGAAAATACTACATAAATAATGGAATTGGCTCCGGTTGGAATCGCGTCACGACTGCTTCTACTTTCTTCTCTGGAATTCTGCGAACAGAAAACAAAAGAGCTACGATTTCAATCGGCGGAAAATGAATTAACTTACAAAAAATACCCGAAAGAAAAAACAAAACAAAACTGAAACAGACACCCACGAAATGCCGAGATTATAACGAACGAGAAACAAATGAACGTCGACTATTCTCCCGTACGTTACATGAACAGAAAACAAAAGAGATCGACGATTTCATTCGTCAGAAAATGAATAGAAGTCAGAAAGAACAATTCGATAAAAAAAAGCAAAAGAAAATTGAAACGAACGAAGTTGAAGGGACGATCGAAAAACAAATGAACGCAGACTATTTCTTCTCTAGAATTATGTGAACAGAAAACAAAAGAGCTAATTTCAATCGGCGGGAAACGAATAAAAATTTTAGAAATATCCGAATTCGATAGAAATTAAAAAAAAAAAAACAAAAGAAAATTGAAGCAAACACCAACAAATACTGAGATTAGAACGGTAAATAATTGAATGTCGACTATTCTCGTGCATAGATTCGTATGGACTGAAAACAAAAGAGATCGACGAACAAAAACAAAAGAAAATTAAAACAAATACCCCTGAATTACTAGGGATGTAAAGGGATGAACAAAAAACAAATGAATGTAGACCACTTGTTCTCCCGAACTATATGAACAGAAAACAAAAGAGCGACGATTTCTATCGGCGGTAAATGAATAAAAAACACTCGACAGAAAGAAAAAAAAGAAAAACAAAGCATATTGAAACAAATACCCAAGAGATTAGAAGGAACGAAAAACAAATGAATATCGATTATTCTCAAGTACATTTACGCGAACGTAAAACGAGAGAGATCGACGATTCCATTCAGCAAAACTCTGAAAGAAAACAAAAGATATAAAAAAAAAAAAACAAAAGGAAATTGTAACAAAAACCCCAAAAATACTAAGATGAAAGATGAACGAGAAACAAAAGAATGTAGACAGAATAAATAACTATCAGAAAGAATAACTCAATAGAAGAAAAAAAACAAAAGAAAAATGAAACAAATACCGCATAAATAGTAAAACGGAAAATGAGCGAAAAACAAATGAATGCAAACTAATTATTCTCTAAAATTATAAGAACAGAAGACAAAAGAGCGATGATTTTAATCGGCGGAAAATGAATACACAACAAAAATACCAGGAAGAATAATTCGATATAAAGAAAAAAGGAAACAATAGAAACACGAACGAGAAACAAATGCACGTAGGCTATTTATTCCTGAGAATTGTAAGAACAGAAAACAAAAGAGATCGAGTATTTCGTCCGGAGAAAAACGAATAAAAGAATAATACGATAGAAAAAACAAAAGAAAATTGAAACAAATAACGTCGAAGTACTACGAATAGAATCGAACGAAAAATAAAGGAATGTCGATTGTGCTTTGGAGAGGTGTCAAAAAAAAAACAAAAACAAAAGACCAACGACTGACACGTCTTCAAAGTTTCTTCTGATGTGTCTCTTGTTTTCAAAAGCCGCTTTCTCATTCTTTCTCCTTCATTGTCCTTTTTTTTTTAAATTTCTTTTGTTAATGTTTTTCGGGATAACTTAGGCGTTCCGTGCAGTTTCTTGTATTATTTTTTGTTGCTTTTTTCATTTCCTTGTATTGCGTTGGAGAATCGTCAAACTTCTTTGGGATAGAACGAAGCCATGGCGGAATTAATTTTCGTCGATTGTTGGAAGCAGCACAAAAGTGCGCATTTTCAATCGCCGCACCCTCCCCCCCCCCCTCGCACCCATCGAATTCATAACGGCCGTTCGTAATTGATGCTCGTCGAAAACTGTAAAGTTTTCGACTAACGCAGCAATAAAACGTTGCCAAAAAGTAAAGAAATTAAAGTCGGCCGCCGCGTTTCGCCCCCCAAACTGAGGATGTTTGCAAAGATTAATTTTTATTAACAGAAAGTGAATGGTGGATTTGACTGAAATCTTAGATAACTTTCTCCGTTGTTCTCGGATGAATTTAAACGTTTGAAGCAGGTCATTACCCTCTATTAAATAAGTTTCATGGTTAACTTTTATAATTTTATTGCTCTGGATAATAAACCCAATAAAACGGACGAAAACACGATGTCATAAAACTTACGATTGCGACGAACTCCATACACATTGGCGTAACCTGCTTTTTGGGATCATCTTTAATTAATTATAAATTTTCCCAAAGAATGTTTCTAACATTTTTCTCATAAACTATGATTTAATTTCTTTCGCGGTTTTTTTCTTGGCGGTTTACTCAAGAATAATCCTATATTTACAGCAAATTACGTCATCTGATAAAATAGTCCTTAGCGCCATCTCATTGTTAATTGTAACCATTACACCGACAAATGCATTTGCTACATAAAACACTAATAAGATGGCGTTAGGTGGAGGACCCAACTAATTTATTCAAGAATCACCCTGTATATTTTATATTTTTTTGTTTCTTCTTGGAAGCAGGAAAATTCTGTATTTAATTCAGTTTTTCTTTCTTTTCGTTTCACTTTCTCCCGGTCGTTCGCTCTTTTTTGTTTTTCCGTTCTATTTGTTTCTTGTTTCGTTCGCCCTTGGTTATAACAAAGGTGTACAGGGTGGGCCAAATTCGACACTTTTAATAGGAAACTCCTATTTTTAGAAGAGTTAGACAAAAACTGACCTCGGTCCCTGGAGCTCGATTTTTAAGACAAAATTAATGGTGAAGACCGCGTTTCGTTATCTTGTACCGTTTAGGAGCTACAGGGCGTTTTTCAAAATTCCACGATTTTTAAAAACCTTCATAACTTTTTTGTTTATGAAAATTTTTGATTTCTGTAAAGACTTCTTTAAGGCACTTTTTCATGCAGAATTCATTGCTCCAAGTTACTTTTTTCGAAAGTGCTCAGTATTTGAGATATTGGCTAGAAATTTGATTTTTTATATGGAACACCCTATATATTTTTACATTTCTGAAAAGAGCATAAAATTCTATTTATAAAAATATAAAACATTTGATATTTTATTCAAACAGTTTGTGAAATATAGAGTTTCAAAGTTTTAATCAAAAATTTAATTATTTTTACAACATTAAAGTAGGCTATGGATGACGATAACTAAGCGATTTAAGTTTTTGTAACTTCCTGGTAGGTCAGTATCAAAATTTGACACAATCTCTTGCAGTACTTGCTTTTCTCTTGAATTTTACTATCTCTATAAAACAGACTTAGGGAGATAATTAAACTTTTACGAAAACTACGAGAAATACGACATGTTATAATATTTATATCAACTCAAGACTTCATGAAGTGCCTTTAAATTGTAAATTGCATCACTACCAGTCCTTGAATTGGTGATGTCAGCTCAAACCATAACAAAACGAAATCATTTATGTTCAGTACAAAATGGCCGACAATTTGATTTATTCATTATAACTTCGTTATATTTATTAAAAATAAAGTAATATTTTTTCATGGCTCAATAAATTTTTAAAAAATATTTAGCTACCATCATCCACAGCCTACTTGAATGCTGCAATAACCATCAAAATTTTAATTAAAACATGAAAGCTCTACTGCTCAAGAATCTTTTGAATAAAATATCAAGTGTTTTATATTTTTATAAATAGAATTTTATGCTCTTTTCAGAAATGTAAAAATATATAGGGTGTTCCATATAAAAAATCAAAGTTCTTGCCAATATCTCAAAAATTGAGCACTTTGGAAAAAAATAACTTAGAGCAGTGAATTCTGCATGAAAAAGTGCCTTAAAGAAGTCTTTACAGAAATCAAAAATTTTCATAAACAAAAAAGTTATGAAGGTTTTTAGAAATTGTAGAATTTTGAAAAACGCCCTGTAGCTCCTAAACGGTACAAGATATCGAAACGCGGTTTTCACCATTAATTTTGTCTTAAAAATCGAACTCCAGGGACCGAGGTCAGTTTTTGTCTAACTCGTCTAAAAATAGGAGTTTCCTATTAAAAGTGTCGAATTTGGCCCACCCTGTACAGTGAACACATAAAAAAAGGGAAAAATTAAATTTAAATCGAAAACAGAAACGAAAGACGATCGATCGCTATAATGTAGGAACAAAACGGGAAAAAAAAAGTGAATTTACAATCAAATCGGAACCACGCAAGGTGTGAACAATAATAAAAGGAAACAAGTGACAATCGATTAGGTAAAAGCCGCGTAGAATCGGTAAAAAAGACGAGAGAAGGAAAGTGTCATTTGTGATCCAAAAAGAGAACGTCATCGCCGAAACGTCATTGATAAGCAGAATTGATATTCGAATAATGTCATAGCAAGAAGAATCAGAATCAGCATTTGATGACCAATGTAATTGCCAATTTCCAATTAGTTATTAGTAACTAATTAGCTGTTTTAATACTCGTACAGAATGTAAAGTGTATTATTATTTTTATAAGAGATGAGCTCTGCGTTATAAATTGGCGTTGAAGTACAAGACATATGAAGCATACATTTTCTTCTTTCTCACTATTGAAAACGAAATAATACACAAATATAATTTTTATTTCGGTGATTGATGGCGTAGGACTCATCTTTTATGAAAACGACAATAAGTGTAGCAAGCTCGACTTTTGTAATGACCGCAAAGCACCTGTGTCCGTTTTGGAACACGTGTGCGTCGAGTTACTGCTTGATTCAACCTGCAAGCGCGAATTATGGAATCATAAAATTTAGAACTTGGTTTTGATTAGATAAAACGTACAAGTGATTAATCCAAAGCGGAAAAAACCAAACCATCAACTGCGTTTCGGTGTTTTATGCAATGCACCCCTAATCCGGGACGCCGATACAATCAACATGACATAATACCACCGGCACCGGTGCGGGCTTAATTGCAAGCTGGTAATTCAATAATTGATTTGATCGCTTATATCTGACACAAAATTTGACGGAACGCCATAATTCAGCAGACCGTGAACGCGAACGCCATAATTCAATAGACCGGACCGTACCGATTCGCTAAATATTGCAATTGTAAGGGATGGGAGGTTAAAAGATAAAAGAAAGGGGGATGAATTATATTTACAAAAAGCAAAGATAAATTAACGAATTGCTTAAGTATTAATCAGATTTGATCGGTGACATTTCTCTTGCTTATCTCGTGTAGTATTTGCGACTTCAATAAATAATTCAAATTTAGTAACACCCTGTATTGTTTATTATCGTGTGAAATCAATTTTCGTAGGTTGCTTCAAGTGGTTTACTAATCGCACACGTGTTCCGAAACAGGCGCAGGTGTTTTGCGGTCGTCACAAACTCGAGCTCTTTTGTTTCTAATTTCGTTCCATTGTTAATTGTAACCCACTTGGCGAAATAAAATATTTTCCATAAGTGAATAGGCGTGCACTTCTCGCACAATAAAAAACAATTGATCTTGGCAGCGCAATAATCTAGCAGAAACGTCGTTGGAAGGCGACAATGGGGGGGCAAACACTTACATCGCCTTCCCGTAATAAGCGCGCCGGGGAATCACCGGAGCATTATGTCAGTCATGCGGATGGATGTAAGCGCCTCTCGCTTCTGGATCCTTTGAATATTTCAGCGTTTGTCACACGCGGCAGGCGCTCAAACGAAACCGACAATCCCATTCGCACACAATGCACGGATCTCTTTCTGTTAAATTCCCCGAGCATTCATTTATCATGTTCTAACGATTCCCGCGCACACACACGCACAAGACGTCTCACGTGCCCCCCCCCCCCGTAATTGGTTGGCTTCGACTATTTGTCTCCGCAGATTGATGGTTCCGCCTAAATTGTTTATTTCGCTTAAAGCCCCCCTTTAAGTTTGCTACGAATGAAATCAGACTTAAGTTTGGTATTACCCTGTATATTAAAAATGAAATCGGCAAAGACTTTGCGTATCCAGGCGAAACGTCTATCCCCGAGGATATAAAACCCAATAACTGGTATTGAACGTTGGAATCGACTTCTTCCAATTTCCAAAACGTTGCAAGCCTCACCTATCCAATACGAAACGTCCGAGCTGGATGCCCGAAGAAATGTTAAATCGTGCGTACAAGCAAATGACGCGGCTAATCCCAAATGGAACAAGAAGTAATTTATCTCGCACATGAATATTCAGCCTCGTTCGCAGACTAGGAGCCCCGAAACGAGAAATTTATCGATTTAATTTGCATGACGGCGAAATTTAATAACAAGAAGAAACTCGTACTTCGGATTCGGCCGGACTGGGCCCGGAACTCGCCTAGTTCGATTCAATTACCTGCGAGCGTGCGATTATCGTTCCGCGTGTCTTCATGTCGTCCGTCATTGTAACGGTTTCCATTAGACCCGGTAGGCACATAATTGCTGATGATATTTCAGTTAAAGCTCATTTGAAGTTTACCTGGGAACGGTAAATCACTACTTTTTCGGTTATGTACAGGGTAATAGCGAACTTAACTTATTTTAAATGGAATGCAATTATAAACAAACATGACTAAAACCAGGCTGGTTCCTAGTTGCCAAATTAGGTTGCCAAATGAGGTTTCGACCAACCGAACTCTACGCTCTTGATGAACTTGTGGTACTCCCTTGTCAGTATCATGGTGCTTGGTTCTGCAGGTAAAAATATTCATTTGTGAGGACTACCCTAATCGAATTCTGTCCAATTAGTTGTAACTGATGAGGCACTTACCCGTTAAATCAGTATCCAGGTGTACGGCCAAATGGTGCCAGAGATTTGGGGCACCCATGGCGTATTTCCACTTGGTGCAAACCATCGAACACGATAGTCGATCTCTTCTTCTCAAATAGGAAAAAATCAAAATCAGAACGTCCAAGGGCAGTACACCCCCCTGCACCACCATTTCGATGATGCCCTTCGGAACGGAAGAGCACTCGAAAATTTCATCCAGAAACCAAACTGCCCAAGCAATCGCAATACTTTTTCTTTTGATTTGTGTTAACAGCCGCACCTCCTTTGACGCATGCCAAAATCAGAATGAGGAAGTGAAAGGAGAGAAACGTTTCCATGGCTTTGATCGAGAGAGGAAACCAATCCGTTGGAGCATTCATTCTTTTGCACCAATTTGCAAATTGAATTGAATCTCCTTTAAAAGTTTTCCTTTTTTTTTAATGCTCTAGATTTCTTCAAAAACAAACTCGGTGGTAAAAAAAAAAATTAAGCGAGATTCTTAAAGATCGAAAGTGCGCGCGAAATTTGGGCAGAAAGGAAGAGGACATGTTAATAAAAAAAAGGAGACTTCGAAAGTTTCGTCAAAGTTAAAAAATAAATTTTCAAAAATAAAACAAAGAAACGATTTTAATAAAAAATTAAAATAAACACAAACTCAGGTAGATACGCCAACAAACGTAATAACCTAGGCGTTCCGTGCAGTTTCTTGTTTTATGTTTTGTTGCTTTTTTCATTTCCTTGTATTGCGTTGGAGAATCGTCGAATTTCTTTTGTTTTCGGATCACATATTTTCTCTGTTGTTTGTTTGACTTTCTTTTGTTTTCTTTGTTGTTGTGAGTTTCTATAGAAGGAAAGTGGCCATGCAAAGGAAAAGTTCATGTGCAATAAATTAGCAGAGAGACAAAAAGAAAATAATCGAAATGTCTTTTGTTTTTCGTTTGTCCTTATAAGAACTTAAAAAAAAAGAAATAATTGCATTGTTTTCTCAATTTTATTCTCTAGAATTCTTTTATTATTACTTTCATCTCTCTTTTGTTATTCCAATTGTTTTTTTTTTTTATTGTTTCATTTCATTTTGAAAGCGGGAAGCTTAAAAAATTACAAAAACGCAATTAGAGAAAAACGAAACTGACACAGATTAGTAGCCAACTTCAGTTGACTACCAACCGTGCAAATTCTGTATTAAACTACAAAACGGCTAAGGATCACAGTTTCAATTGGCAACTGGAATAACTTCCGGTTGTTGACCGCTTGACACTGACAGCTGTCACTCTACAAGCGTCTTTTGACATTTCGAGTTCAAAATAAAACGCTAATTTTCATTTACATAACCTACCATCTTAAGTTAACCAACAAAACTTATATCCGGTTGCAGCGTTGCAAATAACTAAATAAAAAACACACTGTTGCCAACTGAAATAAAATTAAATGCGACAATACAAAGGAAACAAACGAACCAAATTTTAGAAAGTATATATGTTACGAGTAATACAAAAAATAAAAACAAAAGACAATCTATTTTACGATACAATTTAATTTAAAAAAAAGGAATAATAAAGTATAAATAATAATGGAAACAAAAGACAATCGACTTTATAGCATAATTAAGTAGATTTATAAATAAAAAAACTATTAGTGAGATGTGACAAAATAAAGAAAACAAACGAACAAAAGACAAGATTAAAATCTGTAGATCAAGATTGGAACATAACAGTTCGCTGTGGCGCAGTTTAGTTCGCAGATGTTTTTTTTTTTTCGTTTGTGACGTATAAATCGGTCGTAAAGTGATAACTTCAGTGTCAGTTTTTGTTTAGTTAGTTTTGGTAAATCTGGTAGCGGTAAGTCTAACGAAATAAGCGCCAACTAATCCTTGAACCACTGTCCACCGTGGCGCTGTATGGTTCACAGATGATGCAATCAATCTCAGAACCATCCTCTTTGCTTCTTATTTGCGACGTATAAGTCGCTCGTAAAGTGACATATTTCAATTTTAGTTTTCGTTTAGTTAGTTTTGGTAAATCTGGTAGTGGTACGTCTAACTAAATGTCACCTAATCCTTCAAAGTTTCGTCGAAGTTAAAAAAATAAATTTTCAAAAATAAAACAAGGAAAAGACGAACGATTTTAACAAAAAATTAAAATAAACACAAACTCAGGTAGATACGCCAACAAACGTAATTCTTTTGTTTTGAATGCAATTTTTGTTGTTTTTTTTTTATTTCGCGCTATAAAATATGAAGAAAAAAAATAAAAGACGATCGAATTTCAAAAGGAAGCTACTCTCTCCTCAAACTGTCGAAATGAAATGAAAAATTCGCCAAGAAAAAAATTAAATCAGTTTTTTTTTCTTTTTAATAAAACGAATCGACTTCTGAACGTCATTCGTTTGTTTTGTAAAAAGTCGCACGCTATAAAATACCTGAAACAACAAAAAACAAAAGCAACGACCCCAAATGTCCGAAGTTTGCTTATAGTACGCATTGGCGTTGCCAACTGACAACTAAAATAACTGGAATTGCGTATGAAATAACGGTAACAAATTCGCAAATAATTGTTTGTTAATTCTTGCGGATTATTTACTAGAGCGGAATGTACCTGCTGCTTGATCCACAAAAAGAAATCGCAAGGCTTTAAATCTGGTAATCGCAGGAGGTCAGCGCATGGCCTGTAACGTCCGATCTGCACCATGTAGGTATTGTTTAATTCTTGCGAATTATTTACTAGAGCGGAATGTACCCGCTGCAAAAAGAAATCGCAAGGCTTTAAATCTGGTAATCGCATGGCCTGTAACGTCCGATCTGCACCATGTAGGTATTGTTTGTTGTGTTAGACAAAGCAAACGCTCAACGAGTATGTCCAGCTCCCACCAATTTCGCTTGAATCAGTTGTCGCGGTCGAAGACAGGATACAATTTGTGATCAAATCGCGTACATGAATGCATGTCCGAGATTACAAGAAAATTGTAAATTTTTTTAATTTCTAATCCGTTCGCCAAATAATCAACAGTCTTTTGTTTTTCCTTTTGCTTTTGAGTTCTTCGATTTTTTGAAATTTATTAAATTTTTTATTGAAAACTCGCTGACATTTCTGAGCTGCCCTGTGAAATCAATCGTCTTTCGTTTTTTATTTTTTTTCCTTTTTTTTATTATACTGTAGAAACAGACGCTTTCGATTCTTGTTATTTCTGTGTGGTTTTTTTTTTTTTTCAATTTTTAATCACTTCTAATTCGTCCGCGAAATAATCAAAAGTCTTTTGTTTTTCGTTTTGCTTCTGGATTCTGGTTTCAAACTTCCCAAAATTCATTAAAAAAAGGCACATCATAGCTGTGTCTTAGCTTATAATCAGACTTTGGAGATTTCGAGCTTTTCATTGGTTCTCGTTTTGCAACGACTCCAAATGTTCGAAGTTTGCTTATAATACGCATTGGCGTTGCCAAGTGACAACTAAAATAACTGGAATTGCGTATGAAATAACGGTAACAAATTCGCAAATAATTGTTTGTTAATTCTTGCGGATTATTTACTAGAGCGGAATGTACTAGCTGCCTCATCCACAAAAGAAAATCGCAAGACTTTAAATGTGGTGATTCAACACTTCGCACGCAACGTCCGAGGGCGCATGATCTGCACCATGTAGGTATTGTTTAATTCTTGCGGATTATTTACTAGTGCGAAATGTACTAGCTGCCTCATCCACAAAAGAAAATCGCAAGACTTTAAATGTGGTGATTCAACACTTCGCACGCAACGTCCGAGGGCGCACGATCTGCACCATGTAGGTATTGTTTAATTCTTGCGGATTATTTACTAGAGCGGAATGTACCTGCTGCTTCATCCACAAAAAAAAAGAACCGCAAGGATTTAAATCGGGTTTACGCGGAAGTGAATGCACGGCCTGTAGCATCCGAGGGCGCACGATTTGCACTATGTATTGTTTGTTCTTTGTTTGTGTGTGTTGGACAAACACAACGCTCAGCGAGCGCGTTAAAATTTTTGTTTCTGGGAATTAATAAGTGCGTGCCGCCTCTTTGTCTCCTCAACTTCTTTCATTTAATTTTAATCACATTAACAATTTTCTTTTTATTATATATCGATAGACTTTTGTTTTTATTTCGCTTCTTGGTGGTTTGTTGCTTCGAAACTAGGTTCTTTTCAAATTGGCCCCGAAAATTCAAAAAGTAAGTAAAACGGGTTGCAAATTACGAAATGCATGTCGCTCATCGCAACATATAGCCAACATCTTAGCCTATAATCAGGCTTCGGATATTTCGAAGCGTTGCCATGGCTACGCAATGCATGGGTATGTATAATTCACCGGCCAAATCTCCCTCGATAATAACAACAACCAAAGCGAGCTCGAAAATTAACTGTTAAAAGCGCCACAAAAACGGGCCGGCTTTGAAATGCCCGACCAATTAAAAAAGTGCATTTCGTTTAACTCGTTTCGCTTAAAACCCGAACGAATGTCGCCCGGCAAACACAAAGCATGGGACTCTTTGATCCGAGCGTAAATGTTTGAATCGATTAGCTTTTCGTATTCGGCGAGCGCGAAATGAAAGAGATTACGCGCGTGCTCTTTCAGATACAGTAACATTCCGGAACTTTACCAGTCGACAAGCAAATCTGTGCATTTTTCTTTGCTTCATACGTCCTAAACCACCCTGTATATTTTGCATCAGTTTTTTTTTTAAATATATTTAACTGTAGCGGTTAACGTCAGACCAAAACTAATTAAGCGCTTCCCTCAGACTTGTTTGTTTTAAGGTCATTAAAATTACTCCCGGCTTATTTACAAAGACACTTCGATTAGTCTGAGGTCCTTTTACGCGCTCGACGAGGACGAGGCGGCGGGGAGGGGGGGTGGAACAAAGAAAATATTTGCGCAAAGCGATCGGGCGTCCGTCCTCTTCGGCTCGGGTTGGGTCATTTTGACGTCGGCGTCGATTGATTGGGGTCTAATTGCTAGAGGACCTTTCACCTAGACTTGTTATTAGACAAGTCATTATCGGTTCCACACGAATTCTTCCCAAAATTCCACTCCGTCTTCCGTCGCCGCATACCCCCTTTAATAATCGACGAAAATAAATATTGTTACATCCCTTGTCGACGACACGTCGTTTTATTTTTATCGTAACATTGCCACGTTTCTATAAGATTCGAAAAACTTCGACCAATACTTCAAATTATTACTTATTAGTTTGAACCAGGTTATAAGGGGGACACCACCTAGCGTAAGCAAGTAAAACTCGTGGTACCGCCAGGATTACACACGTAGTACCGCTAGGACTACACACGTTTAAGCCTCAAGATGTTAAAGCTAATACTCTTGAAAAATCTGACAGCTCCAGGTGACAAGTGACAAGCTATTCCAGCAACTGTTCCCCAAACTAGCTCGATGAAGAATTTAAAGATTGTAAATAATTTAAGGCATTCAAATGCTGCGGTAAAATGTAAGGACCAATCAAACAAAAACTATTATTGAAATAATTTACGACCGACTTATACGTCGCAAACGAGAAGGAAAGAGGATGGTTCTGAGATTGATTGTATCATCTATGAACAATACAGCGCCACAGTGGACAGTGGTTGAAGGATTAGGTGACATTTAGTTAGACTTACCGCTACCAGATTTACCAAAATTAACTAAACAAAAACTAAAATTGAAATATACACTTTACGAGCGACTTATACGTCGCAAACGAGAAGGAAAGAGGATGGTTCTGAAATTGATTGCATTATCTGTGAACCGTACAGCGCCACAGTGGACAGTGCTTAAAGGATTAGGCGACATTTAGTTAGACTTACCGCTACCAGATTTACCAAAACTAACTAAACAAAAACTAAAATTGAAATATGTCACTTTACGAGCGACTTATACGTCGCAAACGAGAAGGAAAGAGGATGGTTCGGAGATTGATTGCATCATCTAGGAACCATACAGCGCCACAGTGGACAGTGGTTGAAGGATTAGTTGACATTTAGTTAGACTTACCGCTACCAGATTTACCAAAATTAACTAAACAAAAACTAAAATTGAAATATACACTTTACGAGCGACTTATACGTCGCAAACGAGAAGGAAAGAGGATGGTTCGGAGATTGATTGCATCATCTAGGAACCATACAGCGCCACAGTGGACAGTGGTTGAAGGATTAGTTGACATTTAGTTAGACTTACCGCTACCAGATTTACCAAAATTAACTAAACAAAAACTAAAATTGAAATATACACTTTACGAGCGACTTATACGTCGCAAACGAGAAGGAAAGAGGATGGTTCTGAAATTGATTGCATTATCTGTGAACCGTACAGCGCCACAGTGGACAGTGCTTAAAGGATTAGGCGACATTTAGTTAGACTTACCGCTACCAGATTTACCAAAACTAACTAAACAAAAACTAAAATTGAAATATGTCACTTTACGAGCGACTTATACGTCGCAAACGAGAAGGAAAGAGGATGGTTCGGAGATTGATTGCATCATCTAGGAACCATACAGCGCCACAGTGGACAGTGGTTGAAGGATTAGTTGACATTTAGTTAGACTTACCGCTACCAGATTTACCAAAATTAACTAAACAAAAACTAAAATTGAAATATACACTTTACGAGCGACTTATACGTCGCAAACGAGAAGGAAAGAGGATGGTTCGGAGATTGATTGCATCATCTAGGAACCATACAGCGCCACAGTGGACAGTGGTTGAAGGATTAGTTGACATTTAGTTAGACTTACCGCTACCAGATTTACCAAAATTAACTAAACAAAAACTAAAATTGAAATATACACTTTACGAGCGACTTATACGTCGCAAACGAGAAGGAAAGAGGATGGTTCTGAAATTGATTGCATTATCTGTGAACCGTACAGCGCCACAGTGGACAGTGCTTAAAGGATTAGGCGACATTTAGTTAGACTTACCGCTACCAGATTTACCAAAACTAACTAAACAAAAACTAAAATTGAAATATACACTTTACGAGCGACTTATACGTCGCAAACGAGAAGGAAAGAGGATGGTTCGGAGATTGATTGCATTATCTGTGAACCGTACAGCGCCACAGTGGACAGTGGTTGAAGGATTAGGTGACATTTAGTTAGACTTACCGCTACCAGATTTACCAAAACTAACTAAACAAAAACTAAAATTGAAATATGTCACTTTACGAGCGACTTATACGTCGCAAACGAGAAGGAAAGAGGATGGTTCTGAGATTGATTGCATCATCTAGGAACCATACAGCGCCACAGTGGACAGTGGTTGAAGGATTAGTTGACATTTAATTAGACTTAGCAGTACCAGATTTACCAAAACTAACTAAATTTTTTGCCGAGTCATCTTCGTAAATGTCGGCTTCATGCAAAATCAGTTGAGTTCCTTTTTCGTTCGATTTTTTAAAGTACTCCGACGATGATTACATTTCGCAAGTGCATTTCAGTCCAGTAAATAACAGCAGCGCCATCTGTTGCAACGGAGAGGAATGATTTCGCTGCTCTTTGCTTGATCTCTTGTCGTTTTCGATATTTAAGTTTTAAGGTTAGATTTCGGCCTTGCGAAACGTTACAATTTTCTTCGATTATAGTCAGAAATTAGTGGCGCCATCTATTAAGGATTAACAAAGTTATCCTCATAGTCAATAATTTTTATTTGTATTGCTTCTCGTTTCGTAAATATTTTTCGCTGGCCGTACACAATTATTACCATTGTATCACCATTGACATCTATCGTAGAGCTAGAGAATTGTTTTAGAAATTGTCACCAGATGGCGTGTTATGTTTATCATCGGATCGCTTTTGAAAATTTCAGTAGCACTCGAAACAGGTTTTTGCAGAAGCTCAGACAGCGATTGAATGTAGTAAGTGCTTTCGAATTTCGGCGAAAAGCCAACAGCGCCATCTATCGCAGAACGAATGAAAGGATTCATCAAGCAATTCGTTTTTGTTGTGGATCAAAGAAGATAGCGGTTTTACCATAATAGATTTCTTAATATTCTTTTATTTTCGAAATGAAATAAACGGTTTTTTTTTAATTAGATGCGCCATCTGTTTAAAATTATCGCAAATGTTTGTCCACATTAAATTTAAGTTTCGTTTTTTCTGTCTTTTTTTGTTCGATAAGTATTTCTTTTGAAAATATCGCAAATGTTTTCCGGTTACAGCAAGAAATAAACAGCGTCATCTATTGTATAACAGAAGAACTGCGTCACTACAATGATTGAGTTTCGTTCCAATTTTTATCTCAAGCGAATTTCATTTCTGGTTCTATTTACTATTCTTTCTGGAATTCCTAATTTTTTTTTTATGGACTTCATTTGGACGTCAGTGGCGCGCGCGCCATCTGCTCAAGAATTACGAAATTGATTCCTCAAAATCGATAGTGACGTGAGTGTTTGATCGTTGTGGTGCCTTATTCATTGTGACGTCATTCGGATCGACAACAAGGAAATGCCAGCGCCATCTATTCTATAACACAGGAAGGTTTTCACCAACAACATCAATTTCGATTTATTTTCTTTTGGTGTCAATCTTTCTGATTACTTGCTCACTTTCGACAGATTTTCAATTTTTTCCTCAATTTTTAACAAACCAAAGATTAATTTTTAAAAACTACGCGCTGGAAACCGTCGATTTTTCAGTTGTTCTCAATTTGTCTTTTGCTTCGAAGACACAGAAGAGAAAAAAAAAGAAATATAAAGAGGTAACTGAAATCGTAGATGTTTCATTTATTTTCTTCTCGATTTTTTTGCTTATCGAGAGTTTTCATTCTCAACCGCTTCCAGCCTATTGTTCTACCAAGAAAATACATACAGGGGAGTACCACAAGGTACCATACTAGGACCACTTCTTTTCTGTATAATGATAAATGATCTACCAAACCAATGTCCCTCAGCGTATCAAATAAACATGTACGCGGATGATGTAAGCATGATAATTATGGCACAGAACACGGAACAACTTACGAAACAAAGTAATGCCGCCGTAGAAGAATTATTAACTTGGACCACGGATAATGGAATAATTCTTAATGAACGTAAGACGCAAGCCATACAATTTTACCCGATGAACAAACATGTTAATAGTAGCATACTATTAAAAATTAACAAGAAATCAATTGCTGAAGTTACCACTACAAAATTCCTAGGCATTCAAATTGACCAGAAACTGATGTGGGAACAACAAGTCGTACAAATTAGTGCAAAATTAAGTTCTCTAATATTTTTATTTAAAAACCTAAAATCATTAGTTAACAAAAACGTCCTGCTACAAGCATATTTTGGTTTAGTGCAATCCATACTTACTTACGGTATTACAATTTGGGGACACAGCAGATATGTTTTGGAAATTTTTATAAAACAAAAGAAGATAGTCAGAATAATCGCTGGAGTTAAACCTAATTCACATTGCAAAGATCTATTTATAAAATATAAAATTCCGACAGTTTACTCCTTATATATCTACCAACTTGTTATTCTCACTTTTAAAATGAATTTAAAAAGAAATAATGACTTCCACTCTTACTGTACTCGTAATAACGAAGACATCAGACCCGAATATCAACGCATTATGGTAGGTCAAAAAAATGCTGAATATATTGGCCCAAGGAGTTTCAATGCATTACCCCCAGAACTGAAACAAGAAACTGATTTCAAAAGATTCAAACACAAATGTTACACTTACTTCCTAGAAAGGCCACTGTACTCAATAAATGAACACTTTATCACATAATCTTGAGCGTACAGACTTGAGGACCAGGGATGTTGTTGTTACACCAGAAGTGAAACTGAACTCTTATCAATGGATGATCCCCAAACCTAAAATTAGAAGTTAGAATGATTAAAAATACTTACCTCAACGAGACGAAGATCCACATCTTCTTGGTTTCTATTTGAGAAATGTTTTTCGCACATCGTTTGTAGCCGATCTTACTCTAGAAGCTTTTGGCCACGCACTAATCTTAGTTTTAGATTTAATTTTAATTTTAATTATTTTTATTGTTATTTACGCTTACCTTCATTTATATGTTAGCTGTACTTAATTTGACTAAGTCTCATGATTATTTATATATGTAATCGTTGACTAATAAATATTCACTATTCACTATTCACTATTCACATATAAAACACGTACAAAGAACCAAAAAGAAATATGAAATACGGAGAAACAAAAAAAGAAACATTAAATACAGAGAAAGCCTGATTTGTTAGATTTTCAAGAGCTTTCTTTCGAAACTTTCATTTTCCTGCTTACAAAGAAAAAACAAAGTACAAAAAGAAACAAAAAATAAAAAGAAATACAAAGAAACAAAAAATAAAAAGAAATACAAAGAAACAAATGAAAGCTTCGATATTTCTGCCTCAAAAACGAACACAGAAATTACGAAATACAAAGAAAAAAATATTAAATACAAAGAAACAAAAAAAAATGAAATACAAAGAAACAAATGAACATTTGATTCGTTTGTTTTTCAAAAGTTTCCCATCGGCAATATTTGATTTTTCTGCTCACAAAAACAAAAAACAAAAAGGAATATAAGACACCAAAAAAGACAAAATGAGAGCTTGATTTATTTTCCAGTGCTTCCCATCCGAAATTAAGTATCAAGTACAAAGAAACAAAAAAAAAGAAAAAGAAACGAAGTAAGTTATGAAATAAAAGCAAAAAAATAATGAAATACAAAAAAACAAATGAACGTAAGGTTTGTTTGTTTTTTAAAAGTTTCCCATCGACAATATTTGATTTTTCTGCTTACAAAAACAAAAAAAACAGAAAGGAATATAAAATTTAAAAAAAAAAACAAATGAGAACTTGATTTATTTTCCAGTGCTTCCTAACCGAAATTGAGTATGAAGTACAAAGAAACAAAGAAAAATGAAATATAAAGAAACAAATGAAATTGAATTGGCTTCTGGTTGGAACCGTGTCACGACCGGTTCTACTGCCGACGTTTCGTTCTCCATTGCAGAAGAACTTCCTCAGGGCTGCTGCTACTTCTCGAGATGTCACCAAATGCTTTCCTGAATCAAATAGCGAAACTCGACATTACCTTACTATGACATTATTCGAATGACAATTCTGCTTATCAATGACGATTCGGCGATGACGTCCTCTTTTTGGATCACAAATGACACTTTCCTTCACTTGTTTTCTTTTCCGATTCTGCGCGGCTTTTACCTAATCGATTGTCATTTGTTTCGTTTCATATTTGTTCACATTTTCCGTGGTTTTGATTTGATTGTGAATTCACATTTTTCCTATTTTATTCCTACGTCAACGCGATTGATCGTCTCTTGTTTCCGTTTTCGATTTAATTCTGATATTTATTTTTTTTTGCTAATTTTTCCCTTTTCTTTATTCGTTCGTCGTACACCTTTGTCAACCGGGGCCGAACGAAAGAAGAAACAAACTGAATGGAACAACAAAAAAGAACGACCGGGGAAAAAGTGAAACAAAAAGAAAGAAAAACTAAATTGAATATAGAAAAACAAAAGAATAACGACCGAGTGAAAGCGAAAAACAAAAAGAAACAAACTATAATCGGTTAAAATTAAAACTTTATGAATGAATTAAAAACGAACGGTTTTCTTTTTTCTCTTCTTATTCATTCACTTAGTTCCGTTTTCGTTCTCGATAGTCTTTTGTTTAATTTTGTTTTAATTCTACGCTGCAGTTATTTTGTCATTTGTTTTCAGTGACGTTTGTTCCGTGACGAAGTAAATTATGAAATACAAGCAAAAAAATAATGAAATACGAAGAAACAAATGAACGTTTGATTTGTTTGTTTTTCAAAAGTTTCCCATCGCCAATATTTGATTTTTCTGCTTACAAAAACAAAAAACCAAAAGGAATATAAAATTAAAAAAAAACAAACGAGAACTTGATTTATTTTCCAGCGCTTCCTATCCGAAATTAAGTATGAAGTACAAAGAAACAAAAAAAAATGAAATATAAAGAAACAAACGAAATTGAATTGGCTTCTGGTTGGAACCGTGTCACGACTGCTTCTACTGCCGACGTTTCGTTCTCCATTATAGAAGAACTTCCTCAGGGCTGCTGCTACTTCTCGAGAAGTAGCAGTAACAGCAGCAGCCCTGAGGAAGTTCTTCTGCAATGGAGAACGAAACGTCGGCAGTAGAACCAGTCGTGATGCGGTTCCAACCAGAAGCCAATTCAATTTCAAGGAAAAACAATGATATGCAAAGAAATAAATGATTTTCAAAGGTTACGCGCCGGAAACCGTCGAATTTTCATTTGTTCTCATTCTCAGTTTGTCTTTTGCTTACGAGAAGAAAAAAAAATGAAATACAAAAAAGCCACTCAAAGCTTCGCGCCGGAAATCGTGGATATTTCATTTGTTTTGTCGTAATTCTCAAACGCTTCCAGCCTAAAGATAATCGACGATCGCCTTTTGTTTTCCGTTCATTCAAGTCTGCATTTCGTCTTTGTTTGTTTCAGTTTTCTTTTGTTTCCACGCCAATTCTTTTTTTCTTCGATGTCTTCCACGCATATTTTAAATTAAATTTTTTAGTTGATTTTAGTTAATTTTTTTTTTCACCTTTTCGTTTTACTGGCTAACTTTTTGGGGTCGTCTGATGTTTTCCTCTAAGTTTTTGTTTTTGAAGTGAACAATGAAATTTGACAGAACCACGGACACTCGCGCCTGCGCGTTGGCATAAAACAAACAGTGCTTTCGAATTTTACAAAAACCTTAATCGTAGGAAGCTTTCTTTCAAAAAAATATTTCATTAACTAATCGAGTAATGTCCCGTTCCAGATTTTACCTGCGTTGAAATCCTCTCTTCCAGGAATAAATTCAAAACTGCACCTCGCATTGCGTTTGGCAGGTGAACAACATAAACCAAATGAAAAACCCAACAGAAACCTAAATTGCGGTCGCGTTTCAATCGTACCGTGAAACACCGCCCTCAAAGCGCGCTCGGATTACCATTAAATGCAGTCGAAAGAGCTCTCTCCTCTCCTCACAGTCTGCTAGTGCTATGATGAAAGTTTCAATAAAAATATGCAAAGCGTATAACGTTAGAGACGTTCGGTAATTAAACGCATTCATCCGATGCAGACTTACAAGTGTTAAGCAAGCAGCCGACGAACCGACTAATCCATCCCCTAAGTCTAGATGCGCTTAACTAAGCCAATTACGACACCTGCTCGTTCTGCCGGTGGTAACTCGATGAGATCCCGGGCTTTCTAATTATCGCCACCCCCGAACTGTTTCAGTCGGTTTCAATATGCAAACGTCGGAACGGCTGAAACAAATTGCTAGTGCTGGTTCGCAGCTTCGGAGAAGAGAATTTTCTCAGGTGGTAACCTGGAGGGTCTAATCCAATCCAGACTCAAACAATGCGGCACTAATTGCAATTAGATCGCGTAAATAAAATACGCAGTGGCGTTGAGGCTGTTCGCCTACCCTTGCAATTAGTTACGAGGCACTGGAAATAAAGATCACGGGGCGAAAAAGAAAAAGAAAACAGCTGTATGTAGGTGTATATACCCGCGGTCCAATCAGTGACGAGTATTTTGAGGGGCGTGGCTAATTAACACGCGCTATTTTCATCTTGATTTGATACTTTCTACCGATTGTTTCATTGAAACTTGAAAAAGGGCGGTGGCATAACAGAAATTCTAAGTTTACGCGTTAAGCCACGCCCACCTCACTATACTTTCCGTAACTAGGAGATTTAAGTTAAGTAAATTCGCAACTAAAAATGACGTTGACAAATCTGAAACAAGTGACGCTCGACTACAAAAAAAAAACAAAAGAAAAATAAAAAATAAATGACAATCGATCTTAACTTTCTACAATTGATTTCTCTGACAAAAGTCTAGAAGTAAATATAAAACAAAATCAAATCGATAAATCTGAAACAAGTGACGCTCGACTACAAAAAAAAAACAGAAGAAAAATAAAAAATAAATGACAATCGATCTTAACTTTCTACAATTGATTTCTCTGACAAAAGTCTAGAAGTAAATATAAAACAAAATCAAATCAATAAATCTGAAACAAGTGACGCTCGACTACAAAAAAGAAACAGAAGAAAAATAAAAAATAAATGACAATCGGTTTTTAACTTTCTACAATTGATTTCTCTGACAAAAGTCTAGAAGTAAAAATAAAACAAAATCAAATCGATAAATCTGAAACAAGTGACGCTCGACTACAAAAGAAAACAGAAGAAAAATAAAAAATAAATGACAATCGATCTTAACTTTCTACAATTGATTTCTCTGACAAAAGTCTAGAAGTAAATATAAAACAAAATCAAATCAATAAATCTGAAACAAGTGACGCTCGACTACAAAAAAGAAACAGAAGAAAAATAAAAAATAAATGACAATCGGTTTTTAACTTTCTACAATTGATTTCTCTGACAAAAGTCTAGAAGTAAAAATAAAACAAAATCAAATCGATAAATCTGAAACAAGTGACGCTCGACTACAAAAAAAAACAGAAGAAAAATAAAAAATAAATGACAATCGATCTTAACTTTCTACAATTGATTTCTCTGACAAAAGTCTAGAAGTAAATATAAAACAAAATCAAATCAATAAATCTGAAACAAGTGACGCTCGACTACAAAAAAGAAACAGAAGAAAAATAAAAAATAAATGACAATCGGTTTTTAACTTTCTACAATTGATTTCTCTGACAAAAGTCTAGAAGTAAAAATAAAACAAAATCAAATCGATAAATCTGAAACAAGTGACGCTCGACTACAAAAAAAAAAACAGAAGAAAAATAAAAAATAAATGACAATCGATCTTAACTTTCTACAATTGATTTCTCTGACAAAAGTCTAGAAGTAAATATAAAACAAAATCAAATCAATAAATCTGAAACAAGTGACGCTCGACTACAAAAAAAAAAACAGAAGAAAAATAAAAAATAAATGACAATCGATCTTAACTTTCTACAACATTTTTCGACGAAAACCCACAAGGAAATCAAAAACAAAATCAAATAGAACAGAAACAAATGACGCTAGAATTAGAAAAAAAAAAAACGAAAAGAAAAAGAAAAAACAAATGACGCCAGAGTTAGAAAAAAATAAAATAAACAAACAGAAAACAGAAACGAAATAGAAACAAAAAACTTTAAACGCTAGTCTTCAACGGCAAAAAACGAAAACAAGTGACTATCGGCCGTAACGTGTCACTTCCTTTGTCGAAAACAGAAACAAGTGACAGTCGACCGCAGTAAAGAATCGAAGCAAACGTAAACTAAATACTAAAGAAGAAACAAATGACGATCGGTAAGGGAAACAAGGGCGTGAATTTAAAAAAAAATAAAGCACAGTGGAAAATAAAACTTGCTAGGAAAGAGAAAGTCAAAATTAACGAAAAATGTTTAACAAAATCAACTTAATGAAACGAAAATGACGATCTTGAAGCTACAAATGACGACCGATCTTGAAGCTACAGAATACAAAAGAAAAAAAACTCGAAACTGATAAAAGAAACAAATGACGATTGGACGTGACACTCGTGGCCTAGAAAAATTAGAAATTGTTTTAATTTTGTGTTCGTTTTTGACAGAAACATTTTATAAGACGTTACGATCGATCGTCGTTTGTTTAATTTATTTTCTATTTCTGTTCTGTTTTTCGTAATCGAACGTCACTTGTTTCTGATTTGTCGATTTGATTTTGTTTTAGATTTTTTTGTTGGCTTTGACAGAGAAATTTTACAGGAAACTACAATCGACAGTCATTTGTTTCATTTATTTCCTTTCTTATTAGTTTCTTTTTTGTTTTTGTAGTGGAACGTCATTTTGGTCCTCGGTTTGATTTAGCTTTAGATTATCTTGTTGGTTTTAACATATTCTTTTTTGGAAGTCATCGTTATTGATTTAATTTATTTTTTATTTCGTCACTCATTTTTTTTGTAGAAGAGCGTCATTTGTTTCTGTTTTGCGATTTAAATTTGTTTCAAATTTTCGCCCCTTTTGTCTCAGAAACATTTTTCATGTTACGTGGCGTGGCGGTTTCCTGAGGACTAATCACTGAAAGAAAGCTTTTAGACATACGTAATTCATCCACTTTGCCAACAGAGACATCTTATAGCCGGGGAGATCACTACGTTTCAATTTTCGGTGATTTGTACCGTGTTGAACATTTTTGAAGGGCGTGGTTAAAGTAAAACGTGGGCGTGGCTTTAAGAACGTTCTGCTTCCTTGTGAGCCAAAGGCCCAAAGGTAAGTTATGCTTGTTAACCCTAAAAACCACGCCCCCTTTTGTCACAAAAACATATTTTACGTTACGCTAGTGAAGAGAAAACGGGACGTTTAAATTGTCTTCGATCTAAACTGTAATGAAAATCTTTTGTGGGCGTGGTTAAACTAAAAGGTCGATTTCGATGAGGGGCGTGGCTTTAAACACGTTCTGCTTCCTTGAAAACCAAAGGCATGGTAAGTTAATTTTATTAACATTTAAAACCACACCCCTTTTGTCTCAGAAAAATATTTCATGTTACGTGGCGTGGCGGTTTCCTGAGGACTAATCACTGAAAGAAAGTTTTTAGACATACGTAATTCATCCACTTTGCCAACAGAGACATCTTATAGCCGGGGAGATCACTACGTTTCAATTTTCGGTGATTCATACCGTGATGAACATTTTTGAAGGGCGTGGTTAAACTAAAACGTGGGCGTGGCTTTAAGGACGTTCTGCTTCCCTGTGAGCCAAAGGCTCAAAGGTAAGTTATGCTTTTAATGAGCGTGGTTAAAGTGAGAAGGTCGAAGAGGGTTGTGGCTTAAAGCACGTTCTTCTTCCTTGAGAACCAAAGGCGTGGTAACTTGAGTTTATTAATATTTAAAACCACGTCCCTTTTGTCATGGAAACATACTTTATGTTTCGCTAGTGAAGGGGGAAGAGTACGTTTAAATTGTCTTCGATTTAAACTGTAACGAATTTTTTTGATGGGCGTCGTTAAAGTGAGAAGTCGATTTCGACGAGGGGCGTAGCTTTAAGCACGTTCTGCTTCCTTGTGAGTCGAAGTTATGCTTGTTAACTTAATACCACGCCTCCTTTTACACAGAAACATAATTTACGTTTAAATTGTCTTCGATCTAAACTGTAATGATGGGAGTGGTTAAACAAAAAGTTAGATTCCGACGGATATTCTTGAGGGGCGTGGCTTTAAGCGCGTTCTGATTGTTGATTGTTTGGGCGCCAATCAGTGATGACTGTTTCAGGAAGGCGTGGTAAGTCGTATTTTTTACACTTAAAACCACGCCCATTTAGTGAAGAGAGATCAGGACGTTTAAATTGTCTTCTATCTAAACTGTAATTAAAATTTTTGATGGGCGTGGTTAAACTAAAAAGGTCGATTTCGATTTTCGAAAGAACGTTCCTGCTTCCTTGTTAGCCAGAGGTGTGATGATTTGAGTTTATTAACACTTAAAGCCACGCCCCTTTTGTCACAGAAACATAATTCATGTTTAAATTGCCTTCGATTTAAACTGCAATGAAATTAATGTAAGTTCGATCTTGACTAAGTACGTTATGCTTGTTAATTTAAAACCACGCCCCTTTTTACACAGAAACATATTTTATCCAATCAGTGAGAAGAGGGCGTGGTTACAAAACCAAACACTCTTAATTTGACCGCGCCTTCAAGAACCACAATCAGTGACTACGTTTCAAGGTATACAGCTTTAAAACAGTCGGTTTATGAAGGGCGCAATTAAATTAAATTAACAGACAACTTGTCAACCCCTACGACGAACACTCAAGACCCCAATAATCACACCTTACTTCCACGATACACATTCACATTAAACAGGTAAGATTACTTCATGATCCAATCAGCGACGAGTTTATTTTGGGAGGTGTGGTTTACCTAATTTTTTTTAAATGTTGTACGTTAATTCTAAAAACAAATTTCATTGTTATTTTTAATTGGCGATGCTTTAATGCTTGATTATTAATAATACACGAGAGGGTGCGTTGCCCAAAAAAAAATGTTTTGATGTGAGAAGGAACGTCAAGGAGGGCGCGTGTAAACATCGTGTGAAGAGCGCAATTCTCGCGTCTATCTGAAAAACGGCTGCTCGTTCGCTTGTTAGCCGCCACGGAGAGACGAAGGAGTAACAGGTAGACGGGGTAAAAAGCGAAAGAATGAAGTGGAGTTTTATTTAGGCGAGGCGGAAACGCGAGCAGCATTTGTCAGTTCCGGTTGACGCATGGAGATGGATTATTATCGCAGGGGGCTAAGCGTCGGATTATCGTGCCCCGCCGCAGCGCATCGGCCGACGCGACGCCATCCCCTAGTAATAACTGCACCACACTCCATTGTGTCCCCGTGTAATATGCTTTCGGCCGCATTTAATAAATCTCTTCGGAACGTTTTTGGAAACGAAAGCGCCGCAGTTTTTACGCGTTTCGCCTTTTAAACGTGACAGATTGCTTTTAATACACTTTTCGTTTCATCTGTTCAAGGGACTGAGCGGGGGAGGGGGTGAGTTAAACTTTCCTCAAACTTATGTTTGTTAGAGGGATGGAGAGAGTTCGCGCGATGAATTCAGATTAGAGACCACTTCGATCGAGAGGGCGATGAATTATTATTCAATTATGGAAAAAATCGTTTTTTGTTTTTGACGTTGAAAAAGGAACAGCCCCGGGGGCGTTTCCAATTAATTTAAATAACGTCCGGCGATTAATAAGCGCGGACGTTGATTTTTCGGGCGGCGCGTCGCGACGCGTTACCGTCACCACCGATTATTTACGACGCCATCGATTAACAGTAAAAAATGGAACTTCGTCCGAGCTTAGTTCGCCGCCGGAAATTGAAAACACTAAAACGAGCGCGTCAGGTGGAGGAACATTGTAAAGTAAATTCCACGTAGTAATTGAACGAGTCGATTCAAAAGTCCGGACGTTCATGACCTAGCTGCGGCACATCCAAAAAAAAAATCAAGGGGTTTGTTTTTATTACAAATTTGGATTTTTAATTTTTTTTTTATATAACCCCAAGGAAACGTATCCGTGCAAATAAAGGTAACAATTCTCTCGATCCGGAGGGCCATTGTGTCATAATTGGTTTTCACTGGGGCAGATTGAACATTCACCGCAAAATCTGTTCGCCATTATTTCACCGTCAATCACAGTGAATGCGGGCCGCACTGCAACAATGAATATCTATCGAATTTCCTGCCTTTCTTCTATTTAGTTTGTCGCGAGTTGCAGTTCGTTCTTCGCAAAGTTCCCCCAACAACGTCTGGAATTCGCGAAAATGAACTCAAACGCAATTTGCAAGTTCCAGCCGGAATTGTCGGATGAGTTTTGCACGTCCGCTTATATTATTTGCAACCACTCTGTATAAAACGCTCGTTTAATGTTAGTTGATTGATGAGATTCTATCATCTATAGATCTACAGGAAAGATCCGTGCGAGTTCTGTTTATGCTTGGACGGCGAAATGTTCTGCTGGTGGCAGGACTGTCCGCCCACACTGGAAGGTCCTTGCAGAGAACGGAGTCCTTTCAGTCCTTGCCGTAAGTGTCGTCGCCGTCGCGCCCCGGCCAACTCATAGATTTTGTTTACAGTGAACGGCCAAAAGTCGAACGCCGAACTTCCCCACGCGAAGTCGCCCCAATCCCTTGGAAAAACAAAGGCGGAGCAAACGAAAAACGAGTCTTCGACGTCCTCGACGACCTCCGGCGGTGAGACCGGATCGACCGTGAACGACATCACCTCGACGGTAGAGGCGACGACGACGACGACGACAACGAAAAGACCCGCACCGAAAATCTGCACTGTGATGGGTAAGCCAACCAAAATCTTATGGACACCCTGTATAACACAAAATTATCATCGTTTATTGCCACTTGTACACGAAGCCAGAATTATACGTGTAACACCCAAAAATATTTGAAATACTCAACATAATTTTAAGTATTTGCAATCGGCAACAAACTTCAAGGTCAAACAAAATCTGTTTGAATGTCTAAAACAAATGCCGGCTCGATATATTTACAAGTACCAAATCTGAAAGTATTTGAAAAAATGTTTCCGATACGTGAAAATACTTAAAATTGAACTGAGTATTTCAAAATGTGCCAAATACTGAAAATTGAACGGGATTTTTGGAAACATGAATATTTCAAATACGTGCCAACGATAAAATTGAAAATACTTAAAATTAAACACAGTATTTTAAATATGTGTCGAATACTTGGAACTGAACAACGTTATGTCTAGAGCAAATACTTACCTGAAAGACCAAATACTTTGAATATTTCAAATACGTACCAACAACAAAATTGAAAATACTTCAAATTGAACTGAGTATTTCAAATATGTCTGAAATACTTAGAACTCTACAGCAAATACTTCATCGGTGTATTTCCAATTACCAGTTGCTTTTTCTGAAGTATTTGAAAGCCCAAGTATTTTGCATATTTCAAAAACGTGCCAATGATAAAATGGAAAATACTTAAAATTAAACGCAAATATGTCTCAAATACTTAGAACTAAACAATGTCTGCAGCAAATACTTCATCGATGTATTTCCAAATACCAGTTGCTTTTTCTGAAGTATTTGAAAGCCCAAGTATTTTGCATATTTCAAAAACGTGCCAATGATAAAATGGAAAATACTTAAAATTAAACGCAAATATGTCTCAAATACTTAGAACTAAACAATGTCTGCAGCAAATACTTCATCGATGTATTTCCAAATACCAGTTGCTTTTTCTGACATATTTGAAAACCCAAGTATTTTGAATATTTCAAATACGTTCCAACGATAAAATGGAAAATACTTAAAATTAAACGCAGTATTTCAAATGTATCCAAAATACATGTCTACAGCAAATACTTCATTTACAAATAACAGTCGCTTTTTCGTAATTGAAAGCCCAAATATTTAGAATATTTTAAATACTTGTCAACCACAACATTCAGAATACTTAAAATTGAATGGGATATTTTGGAACATGAATATATCAAATACGTTCCAACGACAAAATTGAAAATACTTAAAATTAAACTCAGTATTTTAAATATGTGCCAAATAATTAGAACTGAACAATGTGATGTTGCAATGTCTAGAGCAAATACTGCGTTGGTGTATTTACAAATACCAATTACTTATCTCAAAGTATTTGAAAGACCAAATACTTTGAATATTTCAAATACGTACCAACGACAAAATTGAAAATACTTCAAATTGAACTCAGTATTTCGAATATGTCCCAAATACTTAGAACTGAACAATGCTGCGTTTCAGTGTCTACAGCAAATACTGCATTTACTGTATTTACAAATACCAGTTGCTTTTTCTGAAGTATTTGAAAGTCCAAATATTTTGAATTTTTCAAATACGCGCCAACCACAACATTCAGAATACTTAAAATCGAACGGGATTTTACAAAGCATCAAAATTTCAAAAACGTGCAACGACAAGTATTTCAAGTATGTGCCAAATACTTATAACTGAACAATGTCAAAATGCGGTTAAAGTATTTGAAAGAGCAAATATTTTGAATATTCCAAATACATGCCAACTACAATATTCAGAATACTTAAAATTGAACGGGATTTTACAGAGCATCAAAATTTCAAATACGTGCAACGACAAGTATTTCAAATATGTGGCAAATACTTATAACTGAACAATGTCAAAATGCGGTTAAAGTATTTGAAAGAGCAAATATTTTGAATATTTCAAATACGTGCCAACCACAACATTCAGAATACTTCAAATCGAACGGGATTTTACAAAGCATCAAAATTTCAAATACGTGCAACGAAAAGTATTTCAAATATGTGGCAAATACTTATAACTGAACAATGTCAAAATGCGGTTAAAGTATTTGAAAGAGCAAATATTTTGAATATTTCAAATACGTGCCTGCTACAATATTCAGAATACTTAAAATTGATCAGCAACAAATTTGAAAATACTTAAAATTAAACTCAGTATGTGCCAAATACTTAAGATCGGAACACTGTGCTTCAAAGTCTAAAACAAAAACTAAATTAGTGTATTTACAAACACTAGTTATTTCTTTGAAAGTATTTGAAAGAGCAAATACTTTGAATATTTCAAATACGTACCAACCATAGTATTGAGAAAACTTAAAATTTTTGAAAACGTGCCAAATTATTAAAGCTGAACATAACTTAAATATTTAGTGTTTTGTATTAAATTTAAGAAGTATTTCTGCCTCAACAGTATTTGACTGCTTGAAGTATTTAACAAAGAAGGATTTTAAATGCTTTATCTGACTGGAAGCGATGTTTATGGCCAAGGTTAAGTACTTGAATTGCATCATAGGAAAAATGAATTCTCAGAAGTATTTGAAACACCAAATACTTTCCTGGATATGTTCTTTCGATTCGAAGCTTTTGAACTTTCCAAACCTCCAAGTTTTGAATAATAAATACTATTAGTAGTCATGTCACTAAATTTAATAAGTATTTTTGACTCAAAAAAAGTATTTGCAATGTTTGATGTATTTAAAAAAGAAAGTATATTAAATACTTTATGCGATTGTAAGCGATGTTGTAACCATTTGAATTGCATTACAGAGGTATTTGATGCGCCAAATACTTTACTGGGTGTGTTCTTTCAAATTGAGGCTTTTGATCTTTCCAAATCTCTAAGATTTATTGGCTACATTTAAGAAGTATTTCTGAGTCAAACAGTATTTGAAGTCCTTGAAATATTTGAAGCAAATACGTTGTGCAGTTGAAAGTGACATAAGCAAAATCAATAACAAAACTAACTATTTGGATTGCAAAGGAAAAAATAAATTTGTTGTAATTCCTTTGCACGAAGTTTTTCATTTTTAATTTTATGTTGGTAACACAAGGCAATGTAATTAAAATCTATTACACGAAATTATATTTGAAAACTTTCTGTTTTAATGCCACCTAGTATAAGTAAAAGAGTAGTCTCGAAAATGTGGCCATCAAAAGCCCCTTTGTTTACGAACGGCCACCCCGCAAAGCTCTGCGCTAACCCAATTTAAGGTCGCTCGAAATTCAAAGCCGCCCTTTCGAATTTTAAGCCTCGCCCGCAAACTTGTGTTGTATTTTTTTCGCGTTGTTTGTCCGCAGCAAAACTTAGGCAAAAAAAATGTTTTGGCACAGGTCGTGAATATAAAGTAGGGGAGCGACTGCCCCATGACACCGGCAACTGCGTGGAGTGCGTCTGCGGGGCCGGAGGACAAGTCACGTGCTCGCCGCACCAGTGCGCGCCCCTCGGGGACGACATCAGCGATTATCGCCCCCCGGGACCCAGGCCGCCCCTATCAGACGTCTTTTAATAACGCCCCGCGGCGACTCACCCGCTAAGTACTTCATATACTATGTGACAAGCGAGATGTTAAAGCTCGGGACTTTACAGGAGGACACACGAAATCGAAAAAAGCTTTCTCGCGATAAAATCCGAGAATACAAACTTTTATTGACCTCTTGAGTGCATTACCTCGTACTTCTTGGGATTCGAATTTGTACAAGCGTTGTTGCACTTTTAGGAGCTATCTCTCGATATGTATTTTTTTTATTTTAAAATATTTTAGGCGGACGAATTCATTTTTTAAGTTTAATAAAAAAAAACTCGATTAATCGCTGGTTTAAAAATACATCTAAAGTTGCAAGGTTAAATTTTCAATTAAAAAAAAAAAACAATATAAATTATTATAGATCACTCTGTTTAATTTATACAGGGTGCTTGAAAATTGACGGACCTACTCTACGATACCGTTGTATAGAATTAAACTTTATATTTTACAAAAATTATTTTAAAAATTCTGGGAGCATTCTTCATTTCAGTGCACCCTGTAGGTATATATATCTAGAAATGCCTCAGTTTCTCTTGTTTCGCCCCGAGCACGATGATAAGGAAGCCTAAAACAAACTCATTTTTCACTAAGCAATTCATTTTCTTGCACTTTATTTCGGGACACCCTGTTTAATATGTACAGAGTTCTTGAAAATTGCCGTGGCCACTCCATGGCTCGTTGTTGAGAATTAAACTTTGGATCTTAGAAAAATAATTAAAAGAAATTTTAGAAGCGTTCTTCGTTTCTGTGCACTCTGTATATATGTGTATGTATATGTAGAAACGCCGCGATTTCTCTTGTTTCACTCCGAGGATGATGATAAGGAAGACGCAAAAACTAAAAGAAAACGTCACCTTCGTTGTCACCAAGAAAACCAAAACTCATTTTCTTGCACTTTATTTCGAGACACGCAAAACAAACGACGAATAAAGTTTTCCAAAAACAAAAAAAAAAAAGGTCGACGACTTCCTAACGAAGTGTAAAAGCAAAACCAAAATCGACAAAGAGAAACAAAAGAAAGCTAAACAAACAAGACGTGGCAAAGTAAATGCATCTAAAAACAAAAGAAGATCGACGATTCTCTAACGAAGCGCAAGAAAGATTAAAACGAAACCAAAATCGACAAAGGTCGTGAAAAAATCAAAGACAAAAAACAACAAAAAGCGAGATGCCTAGGGTATTCCAAAAACAATATAACTCGGAAAAGTAAAAACAAAAGTATTTGATTCAACTTTCTTTTGTTTTTTTTTTTCTTTTTCTACCGAATTATTTTATCAAATAGCTTTTTTTTTTCATGACAGTCGACATTCATTTGTTTTTTGTTCACCCTATTCTTTTCTTTTCTTTATCGAATATTTTTTCTGGCAATTTTTTTTTATTCTCCGCCGACTGAAATCATCTACCTTTTATTTTCTGGAGAATACCGAACGTTCATTTGTTTTCCGTTCATCCACACGACTTGTCGTTATTAACGAAAACGGAAGTGTAATTTATATAACGAAGAAAAACAACTGACGATCGCCTCTGCGGAAATAATGAAGAACGAAAAATCGTAAGCTAAAGAAAAAAGAATTGTTTGGTTTTGTTCAGGAAACAAAAGAAAATCAATCGAAAACAAGAAAAAAAAAGCAATTGACGATCATATCTGAAGACAAAAGTGTGCAACGAAGAAGTGAATGGAAGAAAAACTAAAAATGCAAGAAAAACAACTGACTTCGCAGGCGATTGTCAACTGTTTTTTTTTTAATTGTTCGTTTTCAATTTTCTTCCGTTTTCTTTATACAGAACGAGGAGTTTGGAAACGATCTCGAAAAAAACAAAAAAAAAACCATACGACTTGTTGTCATAAAGAAAAATGGAACAGTAATTACAACGAAGGAAAACAACTGACGACCGCCCCTGCAGAAAACAAATAAAGAACGAAAAAAAATCGGAGGTTAAGAAAAAAACGGATTGTTTGGTTTTGTTCAGGAAATGGAAGAGAATCGATCGAAAGGAAATAGAAAAAAAAAAACAATTGACAATCGTCTCTGCACAACACGACGAAAACCGAAAGATAAAATAATTCTCCTCTTCTACGTTGGAGGGCGTTACTAATTTTTTACTATTTTCAAATTCAATCAAGAATCAAATCGGACAAAGACCAAATGAATCTAAAAAATGGAACGGTAGAAATTACGAAATAAATTATTTTTAATTGAATTATTTCTCTGCAGTGGATGTCCGTGACACTTTTTCCGCTTCAATCGATGGCGCCACTATTTCTTTTTTAACTATGTACTCATGAAAAATGGAAGTGAGTTGAATTAACTACAAAATAACAAACCGATGAAACAATTCTTCTACTTTACGCAGGATGGCAGTTCAACAGATGGCGCCACTAGTTTTTAACTATCTTAAAAATCACTTCGCTTTAATAGATGGCGCCACTACTTCTTTTTGCTGTTACTCGTCAAATATTAAAAAAAGTTTTAATAAAAAGATAAAATCGAACGCAAACGAATGAATTATTTAATTCTTTCGTTTGTGTTCGATGTTATCAACTCTTGCCATGGAATTTGGATGGCATGTCTTAGCTATTCGTTTTATCTTCTTTTGTTTTTTCGTTTTTCTATGGAACCATCTGTTGGAGAGCAAGGGAAGTACGTCGCCAAATTAATTTATTTTCTTTTAACTTCTTGCTAATTTCAAGTCAACTTTTTACTTTCAACTTTACCGACAAGAGCAGCGCCATCTGTAAAGAGCAGGGGAACGATTTCATGACAACTCACTTTCATTTCATTGCCCCTAAGTTGAGTTATTTTTTTTGTAATATGTACTTGGGTTTATTTCGCTTTTATTTGACCATTGAAAATAAAATATCCGTGGACTTTAAACATTTCAAATGACCAGTCGCACTAGAGAATGAATTAGCAGCGCAATCTGTTAATGAACAGGGGAAGTACCACGTCAAAATATTTTCCACTTTTTCTTCTTCTTCTTCTTCACTCAATAATTAATTTTGAAAGTTTTCCGCTTGCGTTCAGAAAGTGCAGTGCCACCTGTAGTAGAGCAGGAGAACGATTTTACGACAATTCACTTTCCTTTCATTTCTTTTCAATTTTTTAGTTTTTTTTTTCTTAGTATTTATTGTTTATTTCTCTCATAGTTGGCCGTTGAAAGTAAAATATTTGTGGATTTGAAATTACGCAATAGAGACTGTAGTAGCAGCGCCATCTGTCAATGAACCGAGAAACTACGACGTCAAATTAAAAATTGATAATTTCAATTCAACTTTACCGACAAACGTATTCCATATTTTCTGTTTTTTCACCTAGATTTTCGTACGTTATTCCAGGACAGCCTGTATAATTAACACCAAAAAAGAATATCGTGTTTTCAGCTGTCGAAAAGCGCCCGTTTTTCTCTTGTTTCGTCCGAGGGCGATGACGGTGAAAACCCTAAAACATAGCGTGAAAATGAATTGGAAAGCGCCGTCTGTTAATGAGCAGAGGAACTACGACGTCAAAATAATTGCCAATTTCAATTCGACTTTACCGGCAATCGTATTTCATTTTTTTTTATTTGCAGAGAAGCAAAACATAGTGTCACTCGACCAATAGAGAATGAATTGACAGCGCCATCTCTTAATGAGCAGGGGAAATACGACGTCTAAATAATTAATTTTCTCTCAATTTTTTGCTAATTTGAATACAACTTTACCGACAATTGTATTTCATTTTTTCTGTTTTTTTTTTTTTTTAATTTGCATAGAAGCAAAGCCACTCAACCAATGGAGAATGAATTCACAGCGCCATCTGTTAATGACCACGGGAAGTACGACGTCGTAATATGTTTGTCTCATTTTCTACTTTTTCTTCTTCTTCTTCTTCTTTACTCAACAATTAATTTTGAAAGTTTTCCGCTTACGTTCAGAAGGAGCGGAGCCATCTGTAGTAGAGCAACATTGCCAAATGTCTTTTGTTTTGTTTCTTTTTAAATCTTTTCATCTGTCAAGAAACTAAGTTATAAGTTATCTTCGACAAGTCTTTTGTTTCTCATGAGTCAATCATCTTTTGTTTTTACCCTCGGGAATTTACTCATTTGTTTGTTTGTTCGTTTGTTTTTTTTTTAAAGGTTGAACGCTTTTGACTTGTCAAAAAAAAGAGAAAACGACGTTAGTTACCTTTTTTTTTACTTTCGACGAGTCGATTGTCTTTTGTTTTTCAAGGATCGAAACTCGTTTTTGTCGTTTTACACCTGGGAACCGTCACGAAACCAGTTCAATGTCTTTTGTTTTTCGGAAATACACCACCAGACGATTTTTTGCTTCGAAGCGTCCATCATCTTTTGTTTCTCATGAATGAATCTTTTGTTTTTACCCTCGGGAATTGACTCTTTTGTTTGTTTGTTTGTTCGTTTGTTTTTTTCTTTTTGATAGCCTGATCAAAAAAAGAGAAAACAATGTCAGTTACTTTTTTACTTTCGACGAGTCGATTGTCTTTTGTTTTTCAGGTGTCGATAATCATTTTTATCGTTTTACATCTGGGAACCGTTACGAAACCAGTTGACTGTCTTCTGTTTTTCGGAAATGAACCACCGAACGATTTTTAACTTCGAAGTGTCGATCATCTTTTGTTTTTACCCTCTGGAATTGACTCTTTTGTTTGTTTGTTCGTTTGTTTCTTTTTTTTTTTTGAAAGATTGAACGCATTTCACTTATCAAAAAAAGGAGAAAACAATGTCAGTTACTTTTTTTACTTTCGACGAGTCGATTGTCTTTTGTTTTTCAAGAGTCGACTATCGTTTTTGTTGTTTTACGCCTAGGAACCGTTACGAAACCTGTAAAATGTCTTTTGTTTTTCGAAAATGTTGAACGATTTACTAGCCAAGACACCGGGGAACGCTTTTTCAACTTCGACGTGTCAATCGTCTTTTGTTTTTCAAGTGTCAAGGTCATTGAAAGGAAAATGTCTGTGGATTTCAAATTACCAGTTGCAATAGAAAATGAAGCAGCACAATCATATTTCTTTTTTCTTTTTTATTTGCATATAAGGAAAACGTAGTGCCACTCAGTAATAACCAATGGAAAATAAATTCATAGCGCCATCTGTTAATGAGCACAGGAAGCATGACGTCTAAATAATTAGTTTTCTTTAAATTTCTTGCCAATTTCAACTCGACTTTACCGACAATCGCATTTCTTTTTTTTATTTGCATGTAATTTGAAAGTTTTTCGCTTGCATTAAAAAAAATGCAGCGCCATCTGTAGTAGCGTGGGTGAACTATTTCGTGACAATTCATTTTCGTTTCATTTCATGCCATTTTTTTTTCTTTTTGTCTTAGTATTTATTGTTTATTTCGCTCGTACTTGACCATCGAAAGTAAAATATCTGTGAAGTATTAAAGTAGTAACAAAAAACAAAAGCTGTCTCAGTAGGTAGGTAATAAAATAATCTGCGCGTATAATTGGTGAAGAAGAACTCGGCTAATTTTGGTTCATCTGAACAAAAATTAACTGAATTGGCACTAAATCTGTCATGAAATCACCAAACCCGGTGATACAATTACTAAATTGGCAACACTGAGATTGAAGAATACCCACAATCCGCTTTAAATTCAATGCACCCTGTATAATAATAATTTATATTTGCAAGTAGGCGTGTCGTGTTTTCAATTTTCGAAATGCTCGTCGTTTTGACTCTTGTTTCGGGCCCCGAGGCGATGATGATGAATTACATAACGGATGTATTTCACTCGAACGCACTTCGGAGACAGATTGGATGTCTGAAATGGGAAGAGCACAAAGGCATATCGCGTTTCAAACGGCGAAAAAATTCGCCGTTTATTGCGCAATATATTCGAGGCATTGTTTCGTTCGAGGGCGACGATGAAAGAAGAAGAGGAAGTAGAAGGTGTTGTTTCGCGAGCGCCTCCTCTAAAGTCCCGACGACGTTTTCTTTCTGCGAATATCAAACGAAAGACGGCAGGTCTTAACGGAATCATATCAATCAAACAATATCAGCTAGTTTAGAAAAAAAAGAAGTGTTTTGTTAATTTGTTTCTTGCGGAAAAATGTCGTGACAATAATTTTGTTTACGTTGCAATCGTCTTTGACTGATAATCGTCTTTTTTGGTGTACACTTGGCCTTTTGTTTTGTTTTCTTAATTTGGGAACGCAATTTTTTCCACACATGCTCCACTTCTAATGTACACCCTGTATGTTGGAATTTTAATTAGCTACTCAAATAAATCAAGATGATTACTTTTTTTGAAATGGAGTCCTCGTAGTTAACTTTACTTGAGCTTCGCCAGCTCCACCCCCTCTCCCCCCCAAAAAAGAAATTCTTCCTATGAAGAACCCTATACTGATTTCCAGTGGCGTAGCAAAAAATAAATGGGACCCTTTCCGTTAGCAAGTAGACTCAATTACATCAAGTAAAGACGTTGTTTCATAAAGTGATAAAAAGGAAACAATAAATAATAAAAAAAAAAGGAAATGAGCGAAAATAGGTGAACTAAAAACAAAAGAAAAGCGACTATCTTTGATTAGATTCGACAAAAAGAAACAAAAGAAAGCGAAACAAGCGAGAAAGACGTGGAAATATGCAGAATATTATCCAAAAACAAAAGGATGTCGACAATTCTTCGACGAAGTGCAAGAAACTTAAAGAAAATTAATGAAAATCCAAAATCGACAGAGGAAAACAAAAGAAAACGTAATAATCGACCTGGAAATATAATAGAATTTCGTGAGCCGAAAACAAAAGAAGATCGACCTTTCTTTAACGAAGCGTGAAAAAAAAAAACAAATCTGCCAAAGAAAAACAAAAGACATATGAAAAACGAGGTGATCCAAAAACAAAAGAAGATCGACGATTCTCGAACGAAATGTAACGAATTCGACAAAAACAAACAAAAGTAGGCGAAACAAACGACACGGGAACATGAAGAATAATGGGTAATCGATCCAAAAACAAAAGAAGATCGACAATTCTCAAATGAAGTGTAATAAAGTTAAAAAGCACAAATTCGAAAAAAGACAAACAAAAGAAAGTGAAACTAACGACGCAGGAATATGAAGAATAAAGGGTTGATCCAAAAACAAAAGAAGATCGACGATTCTCGAACGAAGTGTAAGAAAGTTAAAAAGTACGAATTCGACACAAAGACAAACAAAAGAAAGCGAAACAAACGACACGGAAACATGAAGAAAAAGGGGTGATCGATACAATAACAAAAGAAGATCGACGATTCTCCAACGAATTGTAATAAAATCGAACAAAACCTAAAGAAAAAACAAAAGAAAACGAAACAGGCGACATAAAAACGCAAAAAGAAGAATAAGTCGTGCACGAAGTGCAAGAAAATTAAAGAAGTTCGAAATTCGGCAGTGAAAAACAAAAGAAAACGTAATACAAGACGTGGAAATATAAAAGAATTTCGCGATCCGAAAACAAAAGAAGATCGACGTTTCTTCAACGAAGCGTGAAAAAAAACAAATTTACCAAAGAAAAACAAAAGAAATATGAAAAATGAGGTGATCCAAAAACAAAAGAAGATCGACGATTCTCGAACGAAGTGTAAGAAACTTAAAAGGTACGAATTCGACAAAGACAAACAAAAGAAAGCGAAACAAACGACACGAGAATATGAAGAATAAGGGATGATCGATCTAAAAACAAGAGAAGATCGACGATTCTCCAACGAATTGTAAAAAAATTGAACAAAACTAAAATTCGACAAAAAGAAAAAACAAAAGAAAACAAAACAAACGACGTAGAAACGTGAAGAGAAGCATAAAGTTAACGAAAAACAAAAGTAGATCGACGCTTCTCCAATGAAATGTAAAAGAATTAACAGAAACCGAAAAAATATAGAAAAAAAGAAGACGATTCTAAAGCGAAGCGTAACAATTTTTTTTTAACTAAATTCCAACAAAAAGAAACAAAAGAAAGCGAATCAAACGGTGTGGAAGTATGAAGAATATCTAAAAACAAAAGAAGATCAATGATTCTCCAACGAACAGTAAGTAAAATTTAAGAACCGAAATTCGATAAAGAGAAACAAAAGAATCAACCACGTCCAACCAGGCGTGGAAACGTAAAAAGTTAGGTTATCCAAAAACAAAAGAAGATCGACGATTTTCTAACGAAGTGTGAGAAAGTTGAAAAGCACAAATTCGCAAAAAAAACAAAAGAAAGCGGAACAAGCGACATAGGAATATGAGAAATAAGGTGATCTAAAAACAAAAGAAGATCGACGATTCTGGAACGAATTGTAAGAAAACCTAAATTCGATAAAGAAAAACAAAAGAAGCGGAATAAAAGAAAGGGAAACAAACGACATAATAAAATGAAGAATAAGTGATCTACAAACAAAAGATGATCAACGATTCACCAACGAACAGTAAAAAAATTTTAAAACCCAAATTCGATAAAGAGAAACAAAAAACAGTAGCTACAAACCAGACGTGGAATCGTAAAAAGTTAGGTTATCCAAAAACAAAAGAAAATCGACGATTTTCTAACAGCGTGTGTATAAGAAAGTTGGAAAGCACAAATTCGACAAAGAGAAACAAAAGAAAGTGAAACAAATGACATAGGAATATCTGGAACGAATTGTAACAAAATTAAGAAAACCTAAATTCGATAAAAAAACAAAAGAAAACAGAACAAAAGAAAGCGAAACAAACGTCATAAGAATATGAAGAATAAGGTGATCTATAAACAAAAGAAAATCAACGATTCTCCAACAAACTGTAAGGAAATTTAAAAAAAAACAAATTCGACAAAAAGAAACAAAAGAAAGCAAAACAAACCAGACGTGGAAACGTGAAATATATCCAAAAACAAAAGAAAATCGACGTTTCTCTGATGAAGTGTAAGAAAATTAAAAGAAAAAAAAACAAAATCAATAAAGCAAGACAAACGACGGATAAGATTTGTCGAAAAACAAAAGTGTAAAAAAAATTTAAAAACACCAAAATCGAAAAGGAAAAACAAAAAGAGCAAAACGAACGACGAATACAATGATCTGAAAACAAAAGAAGATCGACGATTCTCTAACAAAAATGAAAAAAAGAACTAAAATTAACAAAGGAAAACAAAAGAGCGCAAAACAAACGACGAATAAAGTTTTCCAAAAACAAAAAAGAAAGATCGACGACTTCCTAACGAAGTGTAAAAGCAAAACCAAAATCGACAAAGGGAAGCAAAAGAAAGCTAAACAAACAAGACGTGGAAAAGTAAATACATCTAAAAACAAAAGAAGATCGACGATTCTCTAACGAAGCGCAAGAAAGATTAAAAAGAAACCAAAATCGACAAAGATAAACGAAAGGAAGCAAAACAAGCGACGAATATTTGAAAACAAAAGAAGATCGTGAAAAAATCGAAGACAAAAAACAACAAAAAAAGAAATGCCTAGGTTATTCCAAAAATAATATAACTCGGAAAAATAAAAACAAAAGACAATTTAAAAAATTGAACAATGATAGACAAAGAATGAGATGGCCTTCGACGCAAAGCTTTTGAAATGAAAATTGAAAAAAAAGAAAATTTGAAGAAGTGACTGAAGATGACTAAATGAAACAGAATAATCGTTTTTCGTTTTTTCGACATTCCTCCGGAGAATAATCGACATTCATTTGTTTTTCGTTCATTCTATTCTCAGCATGTCTGCGATATTTGATTCAACTTTCTTTTGTTTTTTTTTTCTTTTTCTACCGAATTATTTTTTCAAATAGCTTTTTTTTTCATGACAGTCGACATTCATTTGTTTTTTGTTCACCCTATTCTTTTCTTTTTTTTATCGAATATTTTTTCTGGCAATTTTTTTTTATTCTCCACCGACTGAAATCATCTACCTTTTATTTTCTGGAAAACACTGAACGTTCATTTGTCTTTCGGTCATCATTACTTTTGTTCTTTTTTCTGCCGAGTTTTTCTTTGTTTTTTTTTTGTTTTGTTTTTGCCAATGAAATTGTCGATCTTTCAATTCAATTTTCTGTTCTGTTCTGTTCTGAAGAACAGTCGACATTCATTTGTTTTTGTTCACTCTATTCTCAGCATGTCGGCAGTAATTATTTCAATTTTCTTTTTTTTTATCGAACATTTTTTTCTGTAATTTTTATTTTTGTTTTCACTCCTCCAAGTGAAATCTTGTTTCTTTTGTTTTCTATTCATATAGGTGAGATCATCGTAAAATACAGTTGACATTCAATTGTTTATTTTTTTAATCGAAATATACTTTTTAGTATTTTTTTATGCTTATTCACATTCGTGTTCTCAACCGTGACAGATCAAATCTCGTCGACCTTTTGTTTCATGTTCATATAATTCTGAAGAACAATCACCGTTCATTTGTTTTTAGGTCATCCCAACCTTAATACCTATCAATTTTCATTTGTTTTTATATCGAATTATTCTTTCCGGTAGGTTTTTTAGGGTTAATCTTATTTTTATTTGTTCTCCGTGGATGAAATCGTCAAGCTTTTGTTTTCTGAAGAACAGTCGACCTTCATTTGTTTTTCGTTCGTCCTATTCTTTGTATTTGTTTCGATTGTCCTTTGTTTTCTATCGAATATTTTTTTTTTTCATTCTTCGCCGAGTGAAAGCGTCGATCTTTTGTTTTCTGCTTCTGAAGAACAGTCGACGTTCATTTGTCTTTCGGTCATCATACTCTTTACTTTTGTTCTTTTTTCTGCCGAGTTTTTCTTTGCGATGTTTTTTGTTTTGTTTTTATTGTTTCTCCGCCAATGAAATCGTCGATCTTTCAATTCAATTTTCTGTTCTGTTCTGAAGAACAGTCGACATTCATTTGTTTTTCGTTCACTCTATATCAGCATGTCGGCGGTAATTATTTCAATTTTCTTTTGTTTTTTTTTCATTCTGTAATTTTTATTTTTATTTTCACTCCGCCAAGTGAAATCTTCTTTCTTTTGTTTTCTGTTCATATAGGTGGGATCATTCTAAAATATAGTTGACATTCAATTGTTTATGTTCTCAGCCCCGACAGATCAAATATCGTCGACCTTTTGTTTTATGTTCATACAATTCTGAAGAACAATCACCGTTCATTTGTTTTTAGTTCATCCCAACCTTAATATCTATCAATTTTCATTTGTTTCTTTTATCGAATTATTCTTTCCCGTAGGTTTTTTAGGGTTAATTTTATTTTTATTTGTTCTCCGTCCGTTTTCTGTTCGTATTATTACGAAGAACAATCGACTTTCATTTGTTTCTCGTTCGTCCTATTCATTGTATTTGTTTCGATTGTCTTTTGTTTTCTATCGAATATTTTTTTTCATTCAGTCGATCTTTTATTTTTTGTTTCTGAAGAACAGTCGACGTTCATTTGTTTTTCGTTCGTCACACTCTTTACTTTTGTTCTTATTTTTTCTGCCGAGTTTTTCCTTGTGATGTTGTTTGTTTCATTTTTATTGTTTCTCCGCCGTTCTTTTGTTTTCTTTACGTAATTCTGGACTGCGTTTTTATTTGTTTCGGTTCTGTTTTGTTTTTTTTTTTTTTAACCAAGTCAATCGTTCGTAACTGGCTGGTTATCGTTTCCTGATGAGGCAATTGTCCCTTTTATTCGTCTGAGTCTGTATTTAGTCGTCGGTTGTTTCAATTCCCTTTTGTTTCTTCGTATGAGAAATTAATTCTCGCATTACGACGACGGTGTCTTTTTTGCAGTCCTTTTGTTTTCGTTAGTCATTTGATTTTTATTCGTTCATTGTTTTTTTACGTGTCCTAATTTTCTTTTGTTATGACTTTTTTTTTAACTTACGTCTTGTAACATCCTCCGGCGGCAAGGAAAGATATAGTTGCTTGTCCCCTGATTGACTCACGGGCTCCTGTTCATCGCATCGCACCCCCGATTGTTACGCCACTGCTATTTTCTATCTTCTTGAATTACAAGCCACGCGTAATTAATTACAAAGGAAGACTCGAATGCGAAAGTGGTCAATTAAAACGAGAAAAGTGGTTTCATTTCGAAAGAGAAATCACCGCCCCTTAACAAAAAAAAAATTAATCATATTTTACAGTTTGAAATTCATCACCGTCACCGATCCGATAAAGTTATCAGGTAATCTAAAATTCATGAAGTTTTTACGCGCCCCATTTTTATCCGGACCCCGGAAGAACCCCCGCGCCCCCGCCCCTCCTCTCGAAAATAGAGAGCGCGCTCCTACTTAAAACAACTTGTCGGGATATCGTGCGAGCCGAGTATCTTATCATTAATTTACTCCTTATAAGTCGCAAAATAAATTTGACGGAAACTCCTCAACAACAACAACAACAACAACAACGGCAACAACGACGACAACGACGAAGGAGAAGTTTCGCCGGCGCGCGTCATTAAAATTTCACGCGCGCCCGAACTTCCTCGAAAATGGGCGCAATCTAGAGCCCCCCCCACGCCGCCACCCCGTAATTAAAACAGGTAATGACCACCGATTTCCATAATTTGCAGCCCGAGCAGCCCCGTCCGTACACCCTTTTTGTTTGTTTGTTTAAAAAAAAAAAAAAGAAAGTGAAGCAAAAAAATGCGGCCGGAGATTGCGTTTTAATTAAGTAATCAAACTTGAGGAAGTCTCCCCCCCCCCGAAAAAACGAGCCCCCCCCCCAGGCCCCTCCCGTCATATTTAACAATTTACGCAGCTCGTTTAATTCATTCGAATTAAACTTCGCCTTTGTGATTGCTGTTGTCGTCATTTTTTTTTTGACGTGTGTATTTAAGGCATAGTGTATGATGTAACACTCCCCTCCCCCCCCCTTAAAGTAATATATCAAAAAAAAAAAAATACTGCGATAGTAAGATGTTTTATAGTCATTTTTACATTAGTTAGATTAAGTATAAGCAGAGACCAAATCATTGTGACATCAAAAAAAAAAATAAATAAAAAAGAATCTCTTCCTTCTGATAATATTTATACAGAGTGTTGCGCCGGCGAAGGACGGACGATCGTTTTGTTTATCCAAAAGGAAATATAAATAAATTGGTGGTGGTTTTCCCTGTTTCTGATCCGTCCTCCGTCGGTGCTTAATATTCAAGTACCGTAATTAATTATTATTATTATTATTATCGAGTAGGTTTATACGTATTATTGTTGTTGAATATAGAACGTAAGTGCGTACAATTTGTGCGATTGTTGCAATTAAATCGACGAATTCGATTTGCAATCCGCGCACGCGTGTATCAGTATTACGAGAACTACTTCTTTTAGTTTCTAAGAACGTTGATGCTTTAAATTTTATTATACTTTGTCTGTATAGAACGATAAAATAAATGTATTTACAGAAATTTAAGTCTTTCATTTGCAAATAATTAACACGTTCCGCCGTTACTTTGTGATATTCCATTATAACAAAAACAAAACACAGATAATTACTTTGTTAATATCACATTTATTTGTCACACAGTGACTGCAGTTTCAACATACAATGTCATTTTCAAACTGATCATTTAAACTAAAACCTAGTCTATATATACACCGAGAAACTAAATTTCATTTGCTGCTCCCATCAAATTTGAAGCACCAACCATCGAACGACGGCGAGGATGAAGAGGTCAGTATTATACTATTTATTTCCGAAAAGTCTTTTTTTTAAATTACGCGCCAGAAATTTACTCTGTGATTGGCTGCCTTTTTGTACGAGACGCTAAATGCCACCAAAAACAAAAGACCTCCACAAGAAATGTAAAACTAAAAGCAGAACGAGTAAAAGAATTTAATTTAATTAGCTCGGGGGCAATTTCTTATTTAATTTTACATACGGATCTTCGTTTCAAATCTGTAGGTATGGTTGCCTAACTAACTGGTATGAATGGCGTTGTCAATTGCAAAAGGCAAATAGATAGCGATCTTCAAATAACGGGTAGCAATTGTTCAAATTGTCATTTTTACCTGCTATTTGAAAACTGCTACCTGTTTGCTTCCTGCAACTAAAGACGCCATACCTACTTTCATGTAAAATTGACGTTGATTTGACAATTGATATTTCTGTCTCATCCACAGGTTCAATAAAAAGAGCTTTTCACATTGAACTGTATTTGCGGTCAGTTCAACAAAATTCATATTATTTGAATGCAGAGTCTCGAAAAGAAGAACGAAAAATCGTAAGCTAAAGAAAAAAGAATTGTTTGGTTTGTTCAGGAAACAAAAGAAAAATCAATTGAAAACAAGAAGAAAAAAAGCAATTGACGATCGTCTCTGAAAACAAAAGTGCGCAACGAAGAAGTGAATGGAAGAAAAACTAAAAATGCAAGAAAAACAACTGACTTCGCAGGCGATTGTCAACTGTTTTTTTTTAATTGTTCGTTTTCAATTTTCTTCCGTTTTCTTTATACAGAACGAGGAGTTTGGAAACGATCTCGAAAAAAAAACAAAAAAAAAGCGATACGACTTGTTGTCATTAAAGAAAATGGAACAGAAAAGAACAAAATCAATAAAGCAAGACGGATAAGATTTGTCGAAAAACAAAAGTGTAAAAAAAATTTAAAAACACCAAAATCGACAAGGAAAAACAGAAAAAAGCAAAACGAACGACGAATACAATGATCTGAAAACAAAAGAAAATCGACGATTCTCTAGCAAAAATGAAAAGAAGAACTAAAATTAACAAAGGAAAACAAAAGAACGCAAAACAAACGACAAATAAAGTTTTCCAAAAACAAAAAAAGATCGACGACTTTCTAACGAAGTGTAAAAGCAAAACCAAAATCGACAAAGAGAAACAAAAGAAAGCTAAAGAAACAAGACGTGGAAAAGTAAATACATCTAAAAACAAAAGAAGATCGACGATTCTCTAACGAAGCGCAAGAAAGATTAAAAAGAAATCGACAAAGATAAACAAAAAGAAGCGAAACAAGCGACGAATATTTGAAAACAAAAGAAGATCGTGAAAAAATCAAAGACAAAAAACAACAAAAAGCGAAATGCCTAGGTTATTCCAAAAATAATATAACTCGGAAAAATAAAAACAAAAGACAATTTAAAAAAATTGAACAATGAAAAAAAAGAATGAAATGGCCTTCGACGCAAAGCTTTTGAAATGAAAATTAAAAAAAAAAAAATTTGAAGAAGTGTCAAAGATAGAAGTGACCGAAGATGACTAAATGAAACAGAATAATTGTTTTTCGTTTTTTCGACATTCCTCCGGAGAATAATCGACATTCATTTGTGTTTCGTTCATTCTATTCTCAGGATGTCTGCGATATTTGATTCAACTTTCTTTTGTTTTTTTTCTTTTTCTACCGAATTATTTTTTCAAATAGCTTTTGTTTTTCATGACAGTCGACATTCATTTGTTTTTTGTTCACCCTATTCTTTTCTTTTTTTTTATCGAATATTTTTTCTGGCAATTTTTTTTTATTCTCCGCCGACTGAAATCATCTACCTTTTATTTTCTGGAGAACAATGAACGTTCATTTGTTTTCCGTTCATCCACACGACTTGTCGTTATTAACGAAAACGGAAGTGTAATTTATATAACGAAGAAAAACAACAGACGATCGCCTCTGCGGAAATAATGAAGAACGAAAAATCGTAAGCTAAAGAAAAAAGAATTAATTGGTTTTATTCAGGAAGCAAAAGAAAATCAATCGAAAACAAAAAAAAAAAAGCAATTGACAATCGTCTCTGAAGACAAAAGTGCGCAACGAATTAGTGAATGGAAGAAAAACTAAAAATGCAAGAAAAACAACTGACTTTGCAGGCGATTGTCTCTTTATCGAATTTGGGTTTTAAAATTTTTTTACCGTTCGTTGGTGAATCGTTGATCTTCTTTTGTTTGTAGATCACTTATTCTTCATTTTATTATGTCGTTTGTTTCGCTTTCTTTTATTCCGCTTCTTTTGTTTTTCTTTATCGAATTTAGGTTTTCTTACAATTCGTTCCAGAATCGTCGATCTTCTTTTGTTTCTAGATCGCCTTATTTCTCATATTCCTATGTCGTTTGTTCCGCTTTCTTTTGTATTTTTTTGCGAATTTGTGCTTTACAACTTTCTCACACTTCGTTAGAAAATCGTCGATCTTCTTTTGTTTTTGGCTAACCTAACTTTTTACGTTTCCACGCCTGGTTGGACGTGGTTGATTCTTTTGTTTCTCTTTATCGAATTTCGGTTCTTAAATTTTCTTACTGTTCGTTGGAGAATCATTGATCTTCTTTTGTTTTTAGATATTCTTCATACTTCCACATCGTTTGATTCGCTTTCTTTTGTTTCTTTTTGTTGGAATTTAGTTAAAAAAAAATATTGTTACGCTTCGCTTTAGAATCGTCTTCTTTTTTTCTATATTTTTTCGGTTTCTGCTAATTCTTTTACATTTCATTGGAGAAGCGTCGATCTACTTTTGTTTTTCGTTAACTTTATTCTTCTCTTCACGTTTCTCCGTCGCTTGTTTCATTTTCTTTTGTTTTTTCTTTTTGTCGAATTTTAGTTTTGTTCAATTTTTTTACAATTCGTCGGAGAATCGTCGATCTTCTCTTGTTTTTGGATCGATCATCCCTTATTCTTCATATTCCCGTGTCGTTTGTTTCGCTTTCTTTTGTTTGTCTTTGTCGAATTTGTACCTTTTAAGTTTCTTACACTTCGTTCGAGAATCGTCGATCTTCTTTTGTTTTTGGATCACCTCATTTTTCATATTTCTTTTGTCTTTCTTTGGCAAATTTGTTTTTTTTTTTCACGCTTCGTTGAAGAAACGTCGATCTTCTTTTGTTTTCGGATCACGAAATTCTTTTATATTTCCACGTCTTGTATTACGTTTTCTTTTGTTTTTCTCTGTCGAATTTCGAACTTCGTTAATTTTTTTGCACTTCGTGCACGACTTATTCTTCTTTTTGGTTTTTATGTCACCTGTTTCGTTTTCTTTTGTTTTTTCTTTAGGTTTTGTTCGATTTTATTACAATTCGTTGGAGAATCGTCGATCTTCTTTTGTTATTGTATCGATCACCCCTTTTTCTTCATGTTTCCGTGTCGTTTGTTTCGCTTTCGTTTGTTTGTCTTTGTGTTGAATTCGGAATTTCTTAATTTTCTCTCACTTCGTTCGAGAATCGTCGATCTTCTTTTGTTTTTGGATCAACCCTTTATTCTTCATATTCCTGCGTCGTTAGTTTCACTTTCTTTTGTTTGTCTTCGTCGAATTTGGGCTTTTTAACTTTATTACACTTCATCAATCTATCGCCAATAAGATAGAGCAGCTAGAGGTCATATCTGCTATTTTGAAGCCCTCTTTTATCTGCATTAGTGAGCACTGGTGCAGTGAAACTGCTATTGAATCACAAGTTTTCCCTGGTTATAAAATAGCTTCATATTATTGTAGAAAGGAACACAAGCATGGTGGTGTACTGATTTATGCTCAAGAGGATTTGTGTACGAATGCTTTAAGTATATTTAATAAGTTCAATGTTGAGCGGCATATTGAGACATGTGCTACAACCTTCATCACTTCCAAAGACTTAAACTTAGTTATTGTGACTATTTATCGACCGCCCTCGGGTGACTTTGATTGTTTTATCAATAATTTGTCTGCATTTTTAAACATGTTAGTTAATAAACGTGTCATTATCTGTGGTGACTTTAACATTGATGCTATGAAAGAAACTTATCAATCAAGAATTTTAAATGACTTACTCAATTCATTTAACCTGAAATCGACAGTGTTAGGACCCACAAGAATATCTACCAATTCTAATGGCCATGCTACTTGTACGTCTATTGATTACATCATTACTAATCTCTCTGAAGATGAGCATACAACTCAGATAATCAACTTGGATTTTTCGGATCACTTGGCACAAGTATTTAACTTCAACCTTTATAGAGTCATCTCTACAAATAAAGCTACTTCTTACGAAAAGAGAAGTATATCTCAAAAATCTCTGCTTTCTATCCAAGAGAACTTGAAAACACTAAAGTGGGAGGAACTACTTTCGTCAAATAATGTTAATTCGGCATTTCCAATGTTCGTGGAAACAATAACTAACGTCATGAAGAAGTCAGGTGTCCATTTCAATACTAAGTTGATTAAAAAAATAACCCATAAAGAATGGATGTCCACTGAACTCAAGGAAATGAGTAAGAAACTTCAAGATCTATATTGGCTTAAGACGAAATTTTTTTGTCCTACCCTGATTGCTCAATACCGGTTACAAAAAACCAATTATAGACAGAAAGTAAAGCTTGCCAAGCAAAACTATTACAGGAATCTACTACTTAAAAATCATAACATTACAAAAAATATTTGGTCATTGGTTAATAATGAATTGGGTAAAACTGCTACGAAGCATAGCAAAATTATTTTGAAAACGAGTGAGGATAATTTATTAACAGACACCAAGTTAATTGCAAAAAAATTTGCTGTCCAGTTTTCAGTAGGACCGCAAAACAAAATTCGTGAAACTTTTGGAGACAGTGTTAGTCTAGGTTCCGCATGTACTGCGTGCCCAAATTCAATGGCCTTAATTGAAGCTGATTCTAATGAGATAAGAAATATTGTGTTTGCAATTAAATCAAATTCAGCAGGATGTGATGATATTTCACCTTTAGTCATAAAACACTGTAGTGATCAATTGGTGCCGGTCTTAACTTTTTTGTGTAATTTGTCGTTAGAAACTGCTAAATTCCCGTCCATCCTGAAGATTGGTTCGGTTTTACCGGTATTCAAAAAGGGCGACTGTCTCAACATAAATAATTACAGACCAATCACAGTTTTAAGTGTAGTTTCAAAAATAATTGAAAAACTTGTGCATGCAAGAATAATGTCTTATTTAGACAAAAACAACATCATAACTAATAATCAACATGGCTTCTTAAGAAACAAGTCGACGGAGTCTGCTTTTGTGAGCTTTATAGACCTTGTTTATAGTGAACTTGACTCAGGAAATTGTGTAGTAGGCATATTTTTCGATCTGTCAAAAGCGTTTGACTCTATTGACTTTGAAATTTTGTTAAATAAGTTAAATTATTACGGTATCAGAGGTCAAATTTCCAAATGGTTAAAATCTTTTCTAACTGAAAGGCAAATTATTGTTAAATTAAATGCAGAATGTTCAAGTGCTTATGATATCAATCTGGGTGTTCCTCAGGGTTCGGTGTTGGGACCACTGCTGTTTTTGCTTTTCATTAATGATTTACCCATGCACATTAAATCTGGTCACACTTGTATGTTCGCTGACGACACTTCAGTGGTGGTTTCAGCACCGACACCTGAGCTGGTTATCAGTAAAACTAAGTTAGTTGTTAATGAAATGTCAAATTGGTGTTACAAAAATCGCCTAATTTTGAATTCAGAAAAGACTGTGTTCATTAACTTTTTCAACAAAAAATGTTTACCTCCAGAAATCATGGTGGAATCTAATATTAAATTTGTAACAAATACTAAGTTTTTAGGTATTTTCGTTGATAACAGACTAACTTGGCAGAACAATGTGGATGCTGTTTGCAATAAAATAAACAAAGCCTATTATGCTATATTAAAGCTAAAACACTATTTAGATACCAAAACTCTAATAACAATGTACTATTCATTAGTTTATTGTCATTTACAGTACAATGTCATTGCCTGGGGTGGAACGTCATCTTTACTTCGACTATTTATTACTCAAAAAAGGGTTATCAGACTCATCTTTAACATTAAATCTCTGGATTCATGTAGGGAAGCTTTTGTTACTAATAAGATTTTAACTGTACCTTGTATTTTCATCTATAGTTGTGCGTTATATGTAAAAAAGAACTACCATAAGTTCAGCCAGGTTGGTAACGATCACAATTATGACACAAGATTCAGTTGTCATCTACGGCAACCATCTCATTCTACAACATTGTACGAACGTCAACCTAGTTATATTTGTGCAAAAGTGTTTAATCATATGCCTACTAATGTAAAAAATATCACGTCAATCACTGCTTTTAAAAACCAATTAAAATTATTTTTGTGCACTAATTGCTTTTACAATGTTAATGATTTTTTTAATAGTAGCTGGAAGTAGCTGATGTCAAGATTAATCTTATATTATGCCATGTAAACTTAGGCGTAGAATATATTGTTATTTATCTACATTTATTCCATGATATTATGTTATATGCTGTGTTACTTAAATTTCTTTTTTACATGTTTTTATCAACTTCAACTGACTTATTCCATCCTGTATTTTCTTGGCAACGGAATCAATAAACATTATTATTATTATTATTATTATTATTATTATTTGAGAATTGTCGATCTTCTTTTGTTTTTGGATCGATCATCCATTATTAACAAACTGTAAGGAAATTTAAAAAAAAACAAATTCGACAAAAAGAAACAAAAGAAAGCAAAACAAACCAGACGTGGAAACGTGAAATATATCCAAAAACAAAAGAAAATCGACGTTTCTCTGACGAAGTGTAAGAAAATTTAAAAAAAAAAAAAAACAAAATCAATAAAGCAAGACAAAGGACGGATAAGATTTGTCGAAAAACAAAAGTGTAAAAAAATTTAAAAACACCAAAATCGACAAGGAAAACAGAAAAAAACAAAACGAACGACGAATACAATGATCTGAAAACAAAAGAAGATCGACGATTCTCTAACAAAAATGAAAAAAATAACTAAAATTAACAAAGGAAAACAAAAGAACGCAAAACAAACGACGAATAAGGTTTTCCAAAAACAAAAAAAAGATCGACGACTTTCTAACGAAGTGTAAAAGCAAAACCAAAATCGACAAGGAGAAACAAAAGAAAGCTAAACAAACAAGACGTGGAAAAGTAAATGCATCTAAAAACAAAAGAAGATCGACGATTCTCTAACGAAGCGCAAGAAAGATTAAAAAGAAACCAAAATCGACAAAGATAAACAAAAGGAAGCAAAACATGCGACGAATATTTGACAACAAAAGAAGATCGTGAAAAAATCAAAGACAAAAAACAACAAAAAGCGAGATGCCTAGGTTATTCCAAAAATAATATAACTCGGAAAAATAAAAACAAAAGACAATTTAAAAACATTGAACAATGAAAGACAAAGAATGAGATGGCCTTCGACGCAAAGCTTTTGAAATGAAAATTAAAAAAAAAAAAGAAAATTTGAAGAAGTGTCAAAGATAAAAGTGACCGAAGATGACTAAATGAAACAGAATAATCGTTTTTCGTTTTTTCGACATTCCTCCGGAGAATTTGTTTTTCGTTCATTCTATTCTCAGCATGTCTGCGGTATTTGATTCAACTTTCTTTTGTTTTTTTTTTTCTTTTTCTACCGAATTATTTTTTCAAATAGCTTTTTTTTCATGACAGTCGACATTCATTTGTTTTTTGTTCACCCTATACTTTTCTTTTTTTTATCGAATATTTTTTCTGGCAATTTTTTTTTTCTCCGCCGACTGAAATCATCTACCTTTTATTTTCTGGAGAACACTGAACGTTCATTTGTTTTCCGTTCATCCACACGACTTGTCGTTATTAATGAAAACGGAAGTGTATTTATATAACGAAGAAAAACAACTGACGATCGCCTCTGCGGAAATAATGAAGAACGAAAAATCGTAAGCTAAAGAAAAGAGAATTGTTTGGTTTTGTTCAGGAAATAAAAGAAAATCAATCGAAAACAAGAAGAAAAAAAAACAACTGACAATCGCCCCCGGAAAAAGAAAACTGTCTAGTGAGAAATGTTAAAAAGAAAAATTAAAAAAACTTTCTGGGAACTTACAATGAAAGACAAGAATTTAAAGATATTTAATTTTATTCTTGATCTTTTGATGCCAATTATTTTTTTATTCGAAGAAATTGATTCGTTTCTGTTTGTGCACCATACACTTGACAACACTGGATGTCAGTGCAAACGTTAGAATGTCATTAGTAACAAAAAGAAAACTAGGTTATATGGAAGTGAACATGTAATTTAAACAAAGTTAAAGAACATGTAATTAAACCAAAAAAAAAAAAAAAACGAGAAAGTCAATATAGTATTAAAAATACTTAATTCTTAAGCTTGGGTGCACGATGTACTGTAACATAACCTAGTTTTTGTTCTGTCACTAATGACATTTTAAGGTTAACACAACCAACCCAGTGTTGCCAACTATTTTATTTTGTCGTTAAAAAATCCTGTTATCTCAAGTTGACCTTTATAATAATATTAATAATAAATAAAAATGAATTTGTTTATGGACTGATTTTAAGTTTGACATTCGATCTCTATCAGTTTTTCAAAATTTTCTTTAAAGAGATTTTAAATCTACTATTCATTTGGAGTTTTTATTTTATTTTTTGTTGTGATCGTCTTTTGTTTTTTTTTTTTTCTTTGGTTGAGGAATTTCCGCTTTTTCATTTCGATTATGTTTGTTGATCGTCCAAAATATTTTCGTTTATTTTTCGTTTTTGATTGTTTCCAAAGAATTCTTTGTTTCTGATTTTCCACGAATGTTTCGATTTTTATTTCTTTTTCTTTTTCTTTTTCCTTGTTTCCCTTTCTCCTTGTCTTCTTTTCTCCTTGTTTTGTTTTCCTTTCTCTTTTTGTTTTCGTTTCTCCTTTTTTTTTATTTATGAATTTCATTTGGATTGCTTATTATTTTTCTTTTGAGAAATTTTCAATCTACATTTTATTTTGAATTTTTATTTACTTTTTCGTTGCAATCGTAAGTATTTTCGCTTGTTTTTCGTTTTTGATTGTTTCCATTTTTTCTTCTTTGTTTCTGATTTTCCGTGAATGTTGCGATTTTCATTTGTTTTCCTTTTCTTAATTTTTAAATTTTGTTTTGAATGTTTATTATAATTTTTTTAACAAATTTTAAATCCACAATTCCTATTGAGTTTTTATTTCAATTTTTTTTGTTATGATCGTCATTTGTTTTTCGCACTTTCTTTCTTCCTTCAGGAATTTATTTTTTTTTTTAATTTCGATTGTATTTTTTGATCGTCAAAAATGTTTTTCTTTTCTTGCTTGTTTTTGATAGTTTCCATTTTTCAATTGCTTTCCTTTTTCCTTTTATGTATTTGTTATGTTTTGAGTTTTTGTTTTATTTACTTCTTGTAATGATCGTCATTTGTTTTTTTTTTTACTTTCTTACTTTAGAAATTTTATTTATTTCCTTTCGTTTGTATTTTTTCATCGTCAAAAATATTTCTCGTTTCTTTTTTGTTTACATTTCTACTTGTTTCTTATTTTCTGAAAATGTTGCGATTTTCATTTGTTTCCCTTTTTCCATTTCTTTATTTGCTATGTTTTGAGTTTTTATTTGATGTTTTTTTTTGTTGTTGTGATCGTCATTTGTTCTTTTTATTTTATTTTTTCGTTTCGATTATACTTCTTCATCGTCAAAAACGTTTCTCGTACCTTTTTTGTTTACATTTCTGTTCTGATTTGAATTTGAAATGTAATAAAATGACGGCTGTCAGTGTCGAGTCGTCAACAACCGGAAGTTACTCCACTTGTACTGCCAACTCAGACGGTGATTCTTGACCAGCTTGTACTTTACGCTGGATGGCGCTAGTTCTTTTTTATTTCAAGATAAGATCGGACTAACTTTTTCCACCGCCATGTTGTAAAACCTGACTTACATAATTAATTTACGAGCAAGAAATTATATAGGAGTAGTTAATTATTTGCTTGTAGAGCAGTGAGCAGAGTGCACTTTGCGAAAGCCAAATTTAAATTGCCTGAGTTCATGTGGCGCCATCTAAAGGAATTGACGCCAACTATGAAATTAAATATTTGTATGAATTTCCGGATTTTCTGTAGTTATCGAAGGTTCAAATTAAATCAGTCAAAAATGTTAAATATAAAAAAAAATTTAGAGTTTGTAGTCAATCCTTACCGGAGCATGGTACAACAGGAAACCAAAAGAAACTCGCTCAAGATTTTCTTAAAAGAAATTTGTTTTTTCTAATTTTTAAACTAGAGGGAGTAACAGTTGTGGCCTTGTCCTAAAGCTGCGTTCGTAAATTCAATTTCATTCACGCTACTTACTCTTTTCGCACTTTTATCTCACTCTTACTCGCATTAAAACTTATTCGCTCTCACTCTTTCAAGTGCGTAAAGAGTAATTAAAGCGAATGGAATTGAATAAACGAACGCAGCTGAAATAGAGACTGTGATTCCATCAAAAATTAATTAAATTTATTTAAGAATATAAGATGGAGGTATTCCGAGATTGCTCTTAAAACGGTGAATCGAGAACGACGCCATTAAATTGTTGTCACAACGAATTTTACAAATATTTACAAAAATAAAGTTGGCAACACTGAACGTAATTGGCTAACTTCACTCAGTGTACTTGGCGTTAGTGCCCGAAGTACAAATTAAAAACTGTTTATGTTTCTTTTAATAATTAAAAACGCACATCACTTCTAATTATGTGATAGTACCGTTAATTAACAATTAATTAAGAACAAGCTCGGACCGGCGACAAAATTCAGTTCTTGTTAGGTTAGAAATTGCCGCTTTAATTCTAGGTTATAAATTCCTCTCGTTTATCGCTTTAACATCATCCAGTAAGCATTCCACTGATGCCTACTTTAGTGGATCAGTTGCTGGAAGAAAACTGCGTCGGCCTATCATCCACGAAAGTCACAGAACGAAAGAAATGTGTGGAGAAGGTGTTCGAGCTGCTGGAGAAGCGCGACGTGATTGCCTCACTGAACGACAACCAAGGTGACGGTATGACATGGAGTAACGTCGTAAAAAACCTTCACTGGCACCTAGCTAAGGTGAGAACAAATCAAGCCTTACGCTTTGCAAAATGTTAAGCTCGCACTCGCACTTGCACTTAGGAAGCCGAGAAATTACACGAAGAAGAGCAGAAGAAACGAAACAAAAATTTCTATCGACAGAAAGGCCCCGATCTTTTGATTAACACAATCCGCAAGGCAAATACAGGGAGTAAGCAAAACACACACGTAAGTACAAAGTTAATTAACGAGGGGAGAATTTCAGAAACAAGACTGACGGTGACCGCGTTGATAGAATATATAATATGTTGTTTCACGACTCCTTCCTTGGTGAAATACTTTGCGGACACGTACGTGCTCATTCTCAAAGATGCCGTCCTCTCGGATTCCCGTTATTATGGGGCAATAGAAGAGCACGAGTGGATGGGTACGGCGATGTTTTCTCTCGAGTTGTTCGAATAAACCGCGTTTTCTTATAGATTTATTAAAAATATTGAAATCGAACATCAATAACAGCAAGTGCGACGGCACTAAAGTCATCGAGTGCTTGGAGCTCCTGCTAAAATGGGGGCCCCTGCATAAACTCCCCATGGTTCAGCTCCGCAATGAATTCCCTTTCATCACCGAGCTGGGCCTTTCGCTGATGAAGCAAACGCCGAAAAGGAACCAAGAAGTCATTTTAAAAATCCTAATCGAGTTTTGCAATCAGGTAGGGAGTAACGAGTATAATTTTTCGGGTGCGTTTCATTTTTACGGTGCAGCACTGCAGGGACTGTTGCTTGGCCTGCTGCAAGTTGGGGGAGATTGTGTTCAAGAGCCTGCGGACCGTATACGAAGTGCGAACGACCGAAAACACAATCAAGGTGAGGTGAGGGGAGGGTGAAACGAATTTCCAAGTCTGATGTTTCTAGAATTTAATGCTCGAGTTCTTCCTGCTTCAAGTGAAGCTACACCATCCGAATGGTTCGCTGGAGGGAAGCTCATCAGCGTACGCGCACTCTTGGACCGATTGGAATAAACAACTGCGCACTATGCATCACATTATCCAGGAAGAATTCAGCTACAGTTTGGTTTGCACTTTCAAATCGAATAATGCTCCATTTTGCTACAATGCAGAAAAGCGAATGTATCCCATTTTTGCAGAGTTTGTAGTACGCGTGCTTAAGCAGGTGATACTTGTAATACGTAAGTGATTTTTAATTTGTTAATTCAATGTACTGGCGTTCAGGTATTCAACAAATCATGTAATAACATCGATGATGAGATGGACATTTCTCTGCCCAGCCTCAATATAACGGAGCCGTCTGCGAAAAGACCAAGAACCGAGCTGGGTGTGGCTGCTTTAATCGCTGACGTACAAGAAAGCAAAACGTGGCAATGGTAATTAAACCATGTGATTCACTTTTCTTCTCTGTGATTAACAAGGTTTTAGGATAAATATAACAACCGAGTTACTTCAATATTACCCCGAAATACTAACACCCGAAGATTTCCTGCGTTTACTCCGAGTCTTATGCAACTTACAGTCCGAGTGCAAAGACTCCGATGTGCTATCGCACATCTACGAGTGCCTTTACGTCTTGATAGACATCGAAAAGTGCTTGGATGTTTCCCCGGAGGTGCACCAAATGTGGTCGATCATATGGGATTTTGCCATCAGGTTGTAGCTTGTCTCTGTGAAACTCCCCCTCGCTTACTTAAACCATCCCTTCCAGATCCGCCGGTTTAAACCAAAACATCGACGTAACTCACAACCTTCTACAAAAATTGATAACGCAGGAGAAAATACGAAACGACACGCAGCTATTCGAAGCGTACACCTCGGGGGCCCTCGCCGTTAACAAGCACAGTTTGACCACGCTTAGGACCGTCTCCTCCACGTTCGGCATACCCGAATCCCCATCGACCAGAAAGAAACTACTGAACTGGATGTTGAATGTCAACGTTGATAAGTGCGACCCTGACACTTTTATTTACGGTGAAAAAGTGACTGCGGAGCTTCTGGTGATGCTGTGCATGAAGCAGTGGCACCTACACTGCGATGTCAAGCGCAAAGACGAAGTTGATTTCGATGTGGAAACCGTGTACTTGATGAATGCGTTCGAACATGAATTAATACTGCAGGAAAATAAAGCGGAAGCGAAAGGGAACGCGCTGAAGTCCTACGTGGTTAACCCCGAACTACTGGAGGCGTTACTGTTGATGTTAGAAATTATAACGGGCAAGTTTCTTGAATACGTTCAGGGCGACCTGTTCGGACTTAATTCGCTGAACTTCCTCACACTGACCAGCCACACGCTTTCTTTCCTGATTCAGTACAAAGTAGTGACTGTGGATAGGTTCGATGGAATCGCTGAGCGGTTACACTTCAAGGAAATGATTTCCAATGCGCAAGAAAGTTTGCTGGGGTACCTAGGCGAGCGAATGATGCTTCACTTCAAGGCTTTATTATCCGCTGACGTGTGCTGTTTTGTTGCGCACAAGATCCGTGAGTTCACACGGAATGAGTTCATCGAGCAAATGTATAGTCGACTCTCTATGGACGTCGAAGGTAAATAAAGAAATTTGAGTTCGGAATTTTCATTTAATTAAAGTATTGCAGTCGATACTTATTGGAAGAATTACGAGAAGGAATTGTGTGTGGGTTTTTTGTGCAGCTTTTGCTGTGTGGAAGGCTCAAGCGAAATCACCAATAATCAAAACTACGTTTTGACGATGCTTTCCAAGCACAGTTTTGACGTGCAGGAACCCAAGTGGTTCAAAATGGTAATCTTTTTTATATTTAAAGTGTGTCCATGGAACTTTAAACTTTTTTTTATCTCGCGCAGGTAATGATGATTGTGAATTCGTTGAGTAATTGTAAGCCTGGCACAGTACCCGATGATATCTTGCAGAATATCTTGGAATACTTGCTAGAAATGTGCAGGGTATTTTATACTCAGTATGAAGTGCTTTTGAACATATTAGTTGCATTCAGCGGTAAGTTTGATGTAGTGCCGTATCCTTGAGAAATAATTTTGGACTTTTAGATTTACTTAAACACTTTTTATTAACAAAGAAAGATAACCTGAAAGAACAAGCAAGTTTTTTCGTACAGAATTTTTACAATCTGAGGGATAATTATGGTCCGAAGGTTTCTTTGATCCTCATTAAATGCATGAGGCAGATCTCAGAGGTAAAGTACACCGCTTGGTGTTTCAATATCATTTATGCCCCGAATCTTTTCAGGTGAACCCTGTAGAGAAGAAATGGAATGGAGTACACATTCCACTCTTGATTGCGATGTTTCTGAAAAGTGATTATGAAGAGGTCCGGCTTGTAGCCATTAGGCAGTTGCTGTTTGTGTTTAGGTTGAGCTCACATGATGACGGTGCAGTGTACCAACTGCAGAAGCAAATCTTCGATGATGTGAACGTAATGGTAAGCATTGCATTTTTTTTTTGTTGGACCTTGGCATTTGCTTCACCAAAAAAGAATTCTATTCGCAGTAGTTGGTGGGGGTTTTCAATGAGAAAGTATCAAAATGAACATCCGAAAAGTAACACAACTTGGTCGTCGATTTCTTTTAATGGAAAAATTAAACTCCAAATAGACAATTAATAAAGTTAATAAATATTTTACCTTTTTATTATTTTTTCATCATTATCATTGCATTATTGAAGCAAGAAACTTGTATTTTGTTTTTTCTTAAATATTCTTCACTTCAGGTTTCATAAATTTTTAGCTCAAAAATCGCCCGTGAGATGTCGCCACCTAAACTAAATAAAATTTTCAAAAAGCAACTACTCGAGGTCATAGAAACAAATGGTATCACGTTGGTAAAAAAAATTAATTAAATCGTGACAGGACTTAGCTTTCTTTTGTTTTGGTAACGCTGAAGAAAAAAGAAATGAACATTCATTTGTTTTCACACCAATAAATTAAAAGGCTTTTAATATGCGCTGACATTTGACAGTTTCGGCCTAGAGATCTATCTTCATTTGTTTTGTTGATTGTGTTAAGAAAATTGTATTTTGTTTTCTTCTTAAATTTTCTCCACTTTAGGTTTCATAAATGTTTAGGTCAAAAATCGGCCGTGAGATGTCGTCACCTAAACTAAATAAAATTTTTAAAAAGCAACTACTCGAGGTCATAGAAACAAATGATATCACGTTGGCAAAAAAAAAATAATTAAATCGTGACAGGACTTAGCTTTCTTTTGTTTTGGTAACGCTGACGAAAAAGAAATGAACATTCATTTTTTTTCACACCAATAAATTAAAGGACTTTTAATATGTGCTGACATTTGACAGTTTATGCCTAGAGATCTTCATTTGTTTTGTTGATTGTGTTACGAAAGTTGTATTTTGTTTTCTTCTTAAATATTCTTCACTTTAGGTTTCACAAATTTTTGTTAATTCATTTGTTTTAAATTTAATCCTTCTGCCTTGAAACTTTCATGTTGTCAAAAAAATTTCATTTGTTTTGGGAAGGTGGGGCAATCAAACAAAACGTCACATTGACAAGAGATCTTCATTTGTTCTAAATTATATCCTAGAATTCGTTCTTTTTTGTTTTAAAATTTCCGCGACACGACGTCGAGAAAATTCCGATTGTTTTTCGAAAAATTAAGTCGGCGCACGTCGACGCCCTCTTTTGTTTTGTTGATTCTGCACTAACGAAAAAAAAAAATATTAATTTTCGTTTGTTTGTATGACACCAATGAATTAGTTATTTTTGCAGCGTTTGATTAGTTCATTTCGATTGTTTTAGAAAAATAGGACAATCAAACAAAATAGGAGATCTTCGTTTGTTTTGAATTCTGCCCTCTAGAATTCGTTTTCTCTTGTTTTAGTAACGTAGAAGAATTTTCAATTGTTTTGGGGAATTGAGTTGGGCGCACGTCGACGCCTTCTTTTGTTTTGTGAATTCTGCGCTGACGAAAAAAACATCAATTTTTCATTTGTTTTTGTAACAAGACTTTTCCAGTGTATGATTAGTTAATTTCGATTGTTCTAGAAAGATTGAGCAATCAAGCAAAATAGGAGATCTTCGTTTGTTTTGAATTCTGCCCGAGAATTCGCCTTCTTTTGTTTCAGTGACGTAGAGAGATTTTCAATTGTTTTGGGGAATTGTGTGGCCGCACGTCGACGTCTCCTTTTGTTTTGTGAATTCTGCGCTGACGAAAAATACATTAATTTTCATTTGTTTTTGTAACAAGACTTTTCCAGTGTGAGATTAGTTAATCTCGATTGTTCTAGAAAGATTGAGCAATCAAGCAAAATAGGAGATCTTCGTTTGTTTTGAATTCTGCCCGAGAATTCGCCTTCTTTTGTTTCAGTGACGTAGAGAGATTTTCAATTATTTTGGGAGAATTGAGTGAGCGCACGTCGACGCCTTCTTTTGTTTTGTTAATTCTGCGCTGACGAAAAAAAAAGATAATTTTCACTTGTTTTTATAACTCTTTTCCAGTGTGTGATTAGTTAATTTCGATTGTTCTAGAAAGATTGGGCAATCAAGCAAAACAGGAGATCCTCGTTTGTTTTAAACTCTACCCTAGAATTCGCCTTCTTTTGTTTCAGTTACGTAGAGAAATTTTCAATTGTTTTGGGAGAATTGAATGGGCGCACGTCGACGCCTTCTTTTGTTTCGTTAATTCTGCGCTAACAAGAAAAAATAATAATTTTCATTTGTTTTCACAACACCAATTATAGGGATACTTATAAAACATGTTCTTTCATTGTTATCGATCTCTCTTTCCATCTTGATAAGTTAAGTGACATATTGAGATCGCTTCATTTGTTTTAAATTCATTACTGTAGTATTGACCTTGTGTTAGTTTGAAACTTCCATGCTGTCGAGAAAATTTCAATTGTTTTAGAAAAGAAGCAGGGCAAAGACTTGAGTCGTCGGCGCAAGTTCTTTTGTTTTGGTAATTGACGAGAAAAAAGTAATTTTCAATTGTTTTTCTCAACACCAGTTAATTAGTCGAATTAATTATGCAAATAGCTTGTTATTTTATTGCTGGTTTTTCCTCTTTCCAGTTTTTGATAGGTTAAGTCAGGGAGAAGATGGAAACACATTGTCAAGAGAGATCTTCATTTGTTTTAAATTCTGTCGTAGAATTCGCCTTCTTTAGTTTTAAAATATCCGTGACGTCTAGAAAATTTCGGGATTATTGACTTTCATTTGTTTCAGCCGCGTTTGTTAAGTAACTGTCACTTAAGTGTCAGTTTTCTTTTCCTTTGTGATATTTTGACAATCTGAATAAAATATCGCCATACCTTCGCTTGTTTTCATGAAATTGCTTAATTTTATTGTTTGTTTTTTGGTAAATCCAGCCGGACGAGGAAGTTTCGTTATTTGATAAATTCGAGTCGGCGTTTTCATTTGTTTTGATAACACCTGCCAATTATTAGAATGGAATAGAATATAAAATCTCATTCTTTCTGTTCATAGTTGATTCGTAAGTGAAGGATTCAAATTAGATGTTGCTTTCATTTTTTTTCTTTTTTGTAAATATGGCATTTCAACTCCAAAACAAATGAAGGCTTTTTATTGTGTTGACATTTTGACATATTGTAACAATCTTCATTTGTTTTCGGGAGTAATTTATTTATTTTTTTAATGATTCCATTAAATTTGGGAGAAATTGACGTATTTTTCTTGAAATCCTTTGACAATTTTTCCAAATTAAAAGAAAAATCGCACTCTGAAACAAGTGAAGGCTTTTTAATATTTTAATGTTTGACAGTTTGTTACACAACAACAAGAAATCTTCGGTTGTTTTTTTTATTGATTGCATTAAATTTAGGAGAAATCGACGTATTTTTTGAAACCTTTTGACAGTTTCCAAATTAAAAGAAAAATCGCACTCCAAAACAAGTGAAAGCTTTTTAATATTTTAACGTTTGACAGTTTGTTACACAACAACAAGAAGTCTTCATTTGTTTTCGGGAATCATTTGTTTTTTTTTTTATTGATTGCATTAAATTTAGAAGAATTTGACGTATTTTTTGAAGTCTTTTGACAATTTCCAAGTCAAAAGAAAATCGCACTCCGAAACAAGTGAAAGCTTTTAATATTTTAACGTTTGACAGTTTGTTATGCAACACCAAGAAGTCTTCATTTGTTTTTTTTTTTACTGATTCCATAAAATTTAGAAGAAATTGACGTATGTTTTGAAATCTTTTGACAATTTCCAAATTAATAGAAAAATCACACTCCGAAACAAGTGAAAGCTTTTTAATATTTTAACGTTTGACAGTTTGTTACACAACAACAAGAAATGTTCATTTGTTTTTTTTATTGATTGCATAAAGTTTAGGCGAAAAAGACGTATTTTTTTTTAAATCTTTTGACAATTTCCAAATTAAAAGAAAATGCACTTCGACACAAGTGAAGGCTTTTTAATATTTTAACGTTTGACAGTTTGTTATGCAACAACAAGAAATCTTCATTTGTTTTTTTTTTTTTTTATTGATTAGAATAATTTGCTTTTTATTGATTTTATTAAATTTAGAAGAAGTTGAAGTATTTTTTCAAATCTCTTGACAATTTCCAAATTTTTTTAAAAGAATTTTGCATTCCGAAACAACTGAAGGATTTTTAATATAAGGAAATATTCATTTATTTTCGCGAATAATTTATTTTTTATTTGATTATAAGAAATTTAGAACTTTTTCTTCATTTGTTTGGCTCACTAGGCTGACTGCAGAGGAAAAAAGAACTCTTACATTGCATTACATGATAAAATTAGATAACAGGAGTTACCAGAACAAATGAAAGTGCAAATTTATGAAAACATTTTAATTAAGACCAATGGAAAAAACAAAACGTCTGCTTTTCAATAATCTAATTAGACCATCACTTAGTGACTAGAAAAAAATTATTTTATAACGAATTTTGCCAATAACTCAAAAACTACTGAAAATAGAGATGCATGTAAACGTAATGTAACGTAAATGTCCTAATTTAAATGAGCCACTCTGCACCCCATTAACATATTTCAGTCGAGAGAAGTGTTTCGCCTAGAAATGACCCAATCAACTGTAGAACAGCGCAAGATCGACGAAACCGTAACTCGAACAGCCACCGTCTTATACACTTACGGTGCATTGATGGTGGTGAATTCCATGTGGAGGCGGAGAGCACTTTATTCCATAATAGAATTAGTCTATGAAAAAAAATTAAACACAGGTACGTTCCTCCAACAGTTCAAATCCACCCCATTTAAATTTAAACACATAACAAGGATTATTTCGACAATTGAATCGAACAATGCAGAAAAGGCATAATATACATATGCCCTTTCTGCATTGTTGTGAAGGGTTTAAGCTTCAATAAGACCTAAAGTTAAGCTGAAATTATAGAACCGGGTCTAAGCAACTCGCTTGCAGGTTTTCTCTTGAAGCTACTAGATATGGTGGTGAGAAATTTAAAAATACTGAACGTCAAGGCGTACTTAGACGAACACATCGATTACTTGCTGCAACAATGGAAGGGGCACAACCACGCTCTATCAGATTTTCCACACGAATTCTTAGGGTGCCTGTCCGAAAAGGATTTCTACGATCAGTACTGTCACGTAGTCACACCCATACTCGTAGAAAACCAAGACGTAACTGGAGTTGAATCCGTAGCCCAACACAAAGGCAAGTCTGTAGCCGAAGTAGTCGAGGTATTTTTTTTTTTTTCTTTTTCCGTAACCAGCTCTAAATGTTGAAGTGTTTTAGATTTCATTTCCAAGAATCATGGCGTTGAGTTTACTAAACGGTGCAACCGATGGGAGTACGCTTCAGAATTTACTGGGCGTAAGCAACTTAAGCGAGTTGCTGTCGAAGAGAATCGACTATGTCCTCCTCAATATGATTCAATTGGTTTTCGATGTTGAAACCATCAAGGAACAACTTGATATTCGGTATGAAGTTCCACATGACGAGGAAAATCATTTTTCATTGATGCAGTTTACAGCCGGAATGGCTTTAATTGAGGTATTTATTATGAAATAATTGTACCATAACAAGCCCTATTATGAAATGAAAAAGCAATAGAATAAAGAAAATGGTTTACTTACAGGAGCAGTTGTCGATTAACACGACTATAATCGAGCACTGCGTCAACCTCTTCCCGGATAAAATCCAAAGCGTGGTGCTGAAATTAACCGTGGCCATCCACAAGGCATCCGGATTAGAAGACCAATTAAAAGCCCTCCACCACTACACGATATTCATAAATCTGCTCACCCCCTTCCTTAAAAACAAGCTCAAGGAGTACTTGGTGAAACACATCACGTACAGCTTGCTTCACATAACAACCAGTGGAGGTGATGACACCACGAGCCTCGCTGCTTGCAACTACCTCAAGAAATTCTGCCAAGAAATCCTGCCCAACTGCGCGGAAGAAATGGAAGCCTTCTTGTTTGTAATCGTCAACAAATTAATCCCGTTGGCTTCGACAGACAACAACCTTGGGCACTCGTGTGTTAACACGCTCAATTTCTTAATCGTTGAGAATGCGGATCACTTCAAAGATGCCATCGAGTCCTTGGATCCGTTCCCTCAAACCGAAGCATTTAGAAAAGTGAACGAAGTGAAGAAGCCTCGCGGACAGTCCCACTTACGAGATGACATCCGACATTTTTTGGGAGCTGGCGGTGACTTAACGGGGAATCGCAGGGAAGCTCTGCGTTGTCTGAAGCTTCAGTTGGCTGCGAAGAAGAACGAACTCAAGAGTTTGTATGATGCTTTGCAGGACGTTCGGGGGTTCTACGAGGACTGCAAGGACAGTTTGCTTCATCAACTGATTGCGATGTTGGTTCGTTTAACTGCATCAAGTGATACAGAGGTAATGCAAATTGCTATGAACATGCCCTTATGCACTATTATTTATGCTACCATATATCCCAACTCTTTTTCCATAGGCGTAGTTTCTGACATATTCTTTTCATTCTAGTATTGATTTTGATTCAAATTCTTCCCATGACTCACTCACATTTGATCGTTCATCAACACACTTCTCAAATATTTCATTTCCAATGTTTGTATTTCACTCTCCATTTCAGTTTCTGATTCTCTTTATAATTTTTTTCTATTTGTTCACTAAATTCCTTCCAACTCTTTTCTTTTCCTTTTTCTTTTCCTTTAAAGCCATTTTTTTAACTTTCTGCCTCTGTTTTGTATTCTGTTCCTTCATCTTCTTTCCTCTTATATGGTCTTTTACTTTTTGTTGCTTCATATTAGATACATTTTCTTATTCTGCAGATTTCTTGAGCTGTTAATTTTAGTACTTCTTTCAATATTCGTCACTTTTGCTCCCAAATTTTTTGGTTAAATGTTTTTATTACTTTTTATATTTCCTTCACGGAATTAAATTCAATCTCCCTATTTTTTTTACCTAAAATCAAATCATTTTTTCTTTCAATTATAAACTTTTACCTTAAATTAATGTCTAGAGTTCCGATATAAGTTCTAGACGTATACTGTCCTCGGAGCCAAGCAAATTCGACAGCGCCCTCTATATTTTTATACCGGAACTATAAATTAAATTTTTACAAAAATCGGATAATTAATGGAAATTTCGGCCCACACCCACAGCCAAGGTTTTGCATCTTAATTTATAACCTTTTGTCGCCAACAGTTTAGGTAGCGACATCCTTGCAGTGGAGTTCTCGAGCTACTCTTCTGCCGACGAGGCGCCAAATAGGATCGAAACAGTTGTCCAGAAGATGCTCCAGAAATCCATTGCAATCGAGATCGACTTGCAACAAAATAAAATCGGGTTTTTACCGCTAGAGAGTGGGTTTTGAAAGCTAAACTAGTTGTCTGAGATTAGTGCTGCCTTGCAATCAAGAATTGAATATTACATCCAAACACCATCCATTTTCAGTCCAATCATGAAAGCTTTGTGGACTACTACAAATGCCATTTTTAATTTGCCAACGACCTCTACATTCTTTTATCGGAACTAAATTCAATTTATACAAAATTTGGAAACTAGAGTTTCATATTCTTAGTCAAGTCGGTGGAATTGCGTTTATTTACATCCTCAATATTCTATTCCCACAGTGAAAGTTTTTAAAATGATTTTTTTAATTTTAATTTGATATTTTGGTTTTATTAGCGTCTAGAGTTCCGTTGTACGTTCTAGATCTATACTGTCCATAGAGCCAAGTAAATTCGCCAGCGCCACCTCCATTTTTTTATCGGAATTAAACCTATTTATACAAAATTCCGAAAATTAATGAAAATTTTGAACTAGAATTTCTTTAAAAAGATTATTTTTTATTTTAATTTGTGATATTTTGGTTTAATTAATGTCTAGAATTCCGATATAAGTTCTAGATATACGCTGTCCATGGAGCCAAGTAAATTCGCCACGCCATCTACATTTTGTTATCGGAACTAAACCAATATATACAAAATTCGGAAAATTAATGAAAATTTCGAACTAGAGTCTTTTATTTACATCCTCCATATTCTGTTGCCTACAGTGAAATTGCTTTAAAAAGATTCTTTTAATTTTAATTTGTGATATTTTGGTCTAATTAATGTCTAGAGTTCCGATATAAGTTCTAGATGTATACTGTCCATGGAGCCAAGTAAATTTGCCAGCGCCATCTACGTGTTTTTAATGGAACTAAATTCAATTTATAACAATAAAAAAATTCAAAACATTTTAAGTGCGTAGAATTGCGTGTATTTACATATCAAAGTAAATTCGTTAGCGTCCCCTATATTTTCTTACTGGAACTAAATTCGGCGTTCAACAAAATTTCAAACACTAACGAAAATTTCGGGTTTTCATGTTCATGTTCTTCACAATTCAATGTTAATTGTTAACTTTTTAAGTTAATGGAATTGGGTTTGCTCGCGCCCTCTACATTCTTTCGCTTATAGCAAAATCAAGATTATTTTTTTAATTATAATTTTTTGGGTTTAATTAATTTTCTTTCCTCAAACGTTTGTCACTTGTCTTTGTTGTATTAATTGATCGTCTTTTGTTTCTCTTAATATTACTAATTTTTGTATTTTTATTCTTTGACGTTTCTTTCGTCAATCGTTAATCACTTGCTTCGTTTCATTAATTGATTGTCTTTTGTTTTTCTTAATCTTATTCATATTTGTTTTTTTCTTTCGGCAAACGTTTGTCATTTGTTTTCGCTGCACCAATTGATCGTCTTTTGTCTTTCTTAATTTTATTCTTTTCCGTTCTTTGGCGTTTCTTTCGTCTATCGTTCCTCACTTGTTTTTGTTGCGTTAATTGATCGCCTTTTGTTTTCCTTAATCTTCCTCATTTTTGGTCTTTCACGTTTCGTTCGTCAGTTGTTTTTTGTTGCATTAATAGATCGTCTTTTGTTTTTCTTAATACTCATTTTTGTTCTTTGACGTTTCTTTCGTCAATCGCTCGTCACTCGTTTCGTTTCATTAACTTGTAATGTCCTTGGGACAAAGTAAATTCGTTGGCGCCCTCTACATATTCTTACTGTAACTAAATTCGGCGTTCACAAAATTCCACAAGTTAACGAAAATTTCGACTTTTCGTGTTCAATTCAGCGTTGACCGTTAACTTTTCAAGTTAGTGGAATTGCGTTTGTTCGCGCCCTCTATATTCTCTCGCATAAAACAAAATCAACTTTTTACAAGATTATTTCCTTAATTATAATATTTTTTTATTTCATGAATATTTACTGATTCCATGTATGTTCTAGAGTTCTAGACTTGTAATGTCCATGAAACAAAATAAATTCGTTAGCGCCCTCTATATTTTCTTACCGTGACTAAATTCGGGGTTCAACAAAATTCGACACTTATACAAAATTCGAATAATTAATTAATTTTTCTTTCTATTTTATTTTGGTTTCATTAATGTCTAGAGTTTTCATGTAAGTTCTGGATGTATACTGTCCATGGAGCCTAGTAAATTCGCCAACGCCCCCCACATTCTTTTATGGGAACTAAATTCAATTACGTATTACAAAATTCGGAAAAATTAATGAAAATTTCGACTTGGAGTTTAAGGATCAGTCACGTGTTGGGTTTTTATATTCGTGGAAGTGCATTTATTTACGGCCTCTATATTTTATTGACGAACATAAAAAGCTAAATTTGTCAGCGCCCTCTATATTTTCTTGCCGAAACTAAATTTAATTTTTTCACTTTTCTATTACTATTTCTTAACTTTTCACTATATTTTCACCTTTGCTTCCTACCCTAAGCATTAAAACTATCTCTTTTCCATGTATTTTTTAATCTTGACTCATGGTACTGCTGTCAGTCTTCTTCTTCACCATACTTTACTAAACCACCTTCTGTTGTTTCTTTCTTTCTTTCTATCATTCCTAAATAACTCAAGCTTTGTTTTTTAAATTCATAGCTTAGCCCCCCTCCACTCTTTTCCCATTTCCTTAAACTACAGAGCGTTCATAAATGACTGAAAGGTGAGAAATTTTAGGTGAGTTTGGAAGCAACCCGTTGCTTGGGTGAAATAGGTCCGGCTGATTTAACAACGGTTATACTACAACCCCAAACTACCCTGGAGGATTCAAGGAGCGCACCCCTGCAATTCACGACGATGTTCGTTATACAGAGTTTATGTGAATATGCAGTCGATGCTGACATCGAAGTAGTCCAAGTAGCCTCTCAGACTTTGTACGACGTTTTGGACACCAAGGAAGGGAAAGTCATCATCGGTAAATCCCATCCCGCGTTGGTAGAGGTCGGTTGTTAAATAGAGTGCCATTTTCAGATGGTTCCAGGACTAATGCTTACGCTGAAGTTCAAAGGGGGTTTTTAACGCCGTTCCTTACGAAACGAAGACTCCGTGCTGATAGTGTGATCGAGGTGGATATGGGGACCTTTCAGGTTAAAATCGATGATGTGAGCTTGTGGTATCCGGCTGTCAAACATGAGTTGTGGATTAGGAGTTTAGTGTGTGCTTTACTGGAGTGTTTCACAAGTAAATCGTATTTGAGTAAATTAATTCCGATGTGTAAAGTCAAGGTAAGTAGTACTAAGCGAACCGTCCTGTCGTACGCTGTGATCTTTGCAGGTCTCATTCTGTGAACAACTCTTCCCGTACCTGATATACTTAATCATGCATCACGCTAACCCAACTTGCGTTAACATAATCTCAAAGTGCATGGATGATTTTTTCGATAGAGTCTGGAGATTAACTCTCCTTGATAATCAAGACAGTGCCATACAGAAATCGTCTGTGCATTGCATGTTGAACGTCGTGCATTTCGTTCGATTACAAACTAGTGTTAACTGGTAATGTACTTACGTTTTAAAATATTGAATGCCTATTTTGTTTTTTGGTTGCAGCAAAGAAATCGCCCGGTTATCCATAAATTATTTAAAAGTGGCCCAAGCCGCATACTTCTGTTCCACGTACTTCTCTGCTTTGCTCTACGTTGAATTATGGTGCCAAGCAGTCATCACACGGCTGAGAAATTTAGGCAGAAATTCTAATTCGGCTTCGACGACCCTCGATGTGATCTGCCACAACGAAAACAAGGAAGTCTGCGAGAACCTCCAGGCCATACTTCGACGGGTAAACCCCCCCACTCCCCACATCCCAAACAAAACCACCTCTGATTAATTTCCACAGACGTACACCGCCCTAGGTGATTTAGATGCATTAAACGGCTGCGGCTATATGCATTTATTAGACACGGAGAAGCGAATGGAACACTACAAAGAACTGGGCAAGTGGGAGCAAGTCGTATTGCACTACGACATCCAAACCGCCCACAACAGCCACAAGTACTTCCCCGAACTGTCAGACGCTTTAAAAAACTGCCAACTCTACCAGCTTGCGCTCAATTACAACCAAAGCAAAGGCGAAGTCGACTACGAATGCTTCTGGAGGCTCAACCAATATACCGACGTTAATAAAGCAGCAAACAACAAGTTGCACGGTGGACAATACATATACACAGCATTGAAATCGCTGTGTGAAAAAGACTCCGTCCTATTCACCGAGTCGATTACATCAGCGAGGAACTCCGTAATCGAATCCCTAAAGAATGCCAGCCTAGAGGGAACGAAAGGTTTGTACAATTCGCTCTCGCAACTCCGATGCATTCAAGAATTAGAAGAGGTGCACGCAGCGAAGCAAAATAATAACTTCCATGAGTTATTCGAGAAATGGAAGGAGCAAAACAAGCTTGCGAAAGGCGATTTTAAATACGTGGAGCCCATCAAGGCGCAGAGAATTTCCATGCTGACGAAACTACTCAATGCAGGATTTGCCACGATCAAAAATGCCCTGGTCGAAGCTTACTTGAACTTATCAGGTGAGGGTGGCTTCATTGTGGAGGCAATTTCAATTTGAGGGTGCGCTTGCAGGTCTGGCCCGAGAGGAGTGTGATTTTAAGGTTGCGAATTGGGCCATGGAGAATTTGTCGCTGTTACCGGATTTGTCTGAGGGTTATAAGGCTTTGAAGATGTACGAAGAGTCACAGATTTATTGGTCGACTGGGGTTAAACCCATTGCGAAATTCATAGTTAATCATTTGGTTGAGAACAACGAGGAGAATTTAAGGTAAGGAAAAATTATTTTGGTTAAGAATCAGTCGAAGTGGGAACCAGCTTTACCTTCACCTTCACTTACAATTACTTGATTAAGTTGCCTCATCAGAGTTTAATACGAATTTTTTAATAAATTATATATTATCAATTGTTTGCCATAAATTTGTTTATTTTTATGGAGAGTTTATTCCGTAATCTCTTTTCATTCATAATCTTTTGGTGTAATTATATAGTATCTAGAGTTTCCTTGTAAATTCTAGACTTGTATTGTCCGTGGAAAAATTAAATTCGCCACCAACGCCTTCTATATTTTCTTACTGGAACTAAACATCGAATTTTCATATTCATAATTGTTGGCTTTTCAAGTCAGTCTAATTGCGTTTATTTATATCTTCTTTATTCTCTTTCCTAAGAGAAACATCTTTTTACAAAATTCAAATTTTTTGGGTTTAATTAATATCTATAGTTTCCATGTTGGTTCTAGACTTGTAATGTCCATGGAACAAAGTAAATTCGTCAGCGGTCTCTAGATTTTCCTACTGGAACTAAATTCGGCGTTCAATAAAATTCCAAAAGTTAACGAAAATTTCGAGTATTCGTGTTCACGTTGTTCACAATTCAGTGTTGACTGTTAACTTTTCAAGTTAGTGGAATTGCGTTTGCTCGCTTTTTACAAAATTCTTATTTTAATTATAATTTTTTTTTTTATTTAATTAATATCTATAGTTTCCATTTTAGTCCTGGACTTGTAATGTCCATGGAACAAAGGAAATTCGTCAGCACCCTCTATATTTTTTTACTGGAACTAAATTCGGCGTTCAACAATATTCCAAAAGTTAACGAAAATTTCGACTTTTCATGTTCATGTTGTTCACAATTCAATGCTGACTGTCAAACTTTTAAGTAAATTCATCTGTATTTTTTTACTGGAACTAAATTCGGTGTTCAACAAAATTCCAAAAACTAACGAAAATTTCGAGTTTTCGTGTTCATGTTGTTCACAATTCAGTGTTGACTGTTAACTTTTCAAGTTAGTGGAATTACATTTGCTCGCTTTTTACAAAATTCTTTTTTTAATTAGAATTTTTTTTTTTGTTTAATATCTATAGTTTCCATTTTATGGTGGACTTGTAACGTCCATGAATCAAAGTAAATTCGTCAGCGCCCCCTATATTTTCTTACTGGAACTAAATTCGGCGTTCAACAAAATTTCAAACACTAACGAAAATTTCGAGTTTTCATGTTCATGTTCTTCACAATTCAATGTTGATTGTTGATGTTCTCTCGCATATAGCAAAATCAAGATTATTTTTTTAATTATAATTTTTTGGTTTTAATTAATTTTCTTTCCTCAAACGTTTGTCACTTGTCTTTGTTGTACTAATTGATCGTCTTTTGTTTTTCTTAATATTACTAATTTTTGTATTTTTATTCTTTGTATTATTTATTCTTTCGTCAATCTTTAATCACTTGCTCCGTTTAATTAATTGATTGTCTTTTGTTTTTCTTAATCTTATTCATATTTGTTTTTTTTTTCTTTTGGCAAACGTTCGTCACTTGTTTTTGCTGTATTAATTGATCGTCTTTTGTTTTTCTTAATCTTATTCATTTCCGTTCTTTGGCGTTTCTTTCGTCAATCGTTCGCCACTTGTTTTTGCTGCGTTAATTGATCGCCTTTTGTTTTCCTTAATCTTCCTCATTTTTGGTCTTTCGCGTTTCTTTCGTCAGTTGTCTTTTGTTGCATTAATAGATCGTCTTTTGTTTTTCTTAATACTCATTTTTGTTCTTTGGCGTTTCTTTCGTCAATCGTTTGTCACTCGTTTCGTTTAATTAACTTGTAATGTCCATGGGACAAAGTAAATTTGTTGGCGCCCTCTATATCTTCTTACTGCAACTAAATTCGGCGTTCACAAAATTCCACAAATTAACGAAAATTTCGAGTTTTCGTGTTCATGTTGTTCACAACTTTTCAAGTTAGTGGAATTGTGTTTGTTGGCGCCCTCTATATTCTCTCGCATAAAACAAAATCAACTTTTTACAAGATTCTTTCCTTAATTATATTTTTTTCTTGTTTCATTAATATTTACTGATTCCATGTATGTTCTAGACCAACGGTGGGCAACCTTCGGCCCGCGGGCCAACTCCGGCTAGCGGATTAATTTTTATCCGTCCCGCATGACCTAAATGTTTTTTTTTTTTTTTAATATAAATTAGATGGCAAATATTAATAAAAACAAAAATGTGAAACAATAAAAAAGTATACGTGCACCTACTAGTGGCTATTAAATAACCGTTAATCTTATTTACAAAAGCTTGCTCACCGTTGTTCTAGACTTGTAATGTCCATGAAAAAAAAATAAATTCGTTAGCGCCCTCTATATTTTCTTACCATAACTAAATTCGGCGTTCAACAAAATTCCAAAAATAAACGAAAATTTCGAGTTTTCATGTTCATGCTGTTCATAATTCAGTATTGACCGTTAACTTTTTAAGCTAGTGGAACTGCGTTTGTTCGCGCCCTCTGTATTCTCTCGCATAAAGCAAAATCAACTTTTTACAAAAATTATAGTAATTTTCTGGGTTTAATTAATTTTCTTTCCTCAAACATTCGTCGCTTGTCTTTGCTCTATTAATTGATCGTCTTTTGTTTTTCTTAATCCTACTAATTTTTGTTCTTTGACGTTTCTTTAGTCAATCATTAATTACTTGCTTCGTTTCATTATTTGATTGTCTTTTGTTTTTTTTTTTAATCTTATTCGTGTGTATTTGTTTTCTCTTTCCGCAAACGTTCGTCACTTGTTTTTGCTCCATTATTAATTGATCGTCTTTTGTTTTTCTTAATCTCACTCCTTTTTATTCTTTGGCATTTCTTTTATCAGTCGTCCATCACTCTTTCGTTTCATTATCTTGTAAAGTCCATGGGACAAAGTAAATTCGTCAGCGCCCTCTATATTTTGTTATTTGAACTAAATTCAGCGTTTAACAAAATTCAAGAAATTAAAGAGTTTTCATATTCCTAATTCAGTGTAGGTTTTACAATTTATTAAATTGCGTTTAAAAAAGTCTGGCTAGAGATTTCATGTGTACAATTAAGTTTAGGATTTTTATGTTTGATTCATTAGCGCCCCCTAGCGCCTCTGTTAGATTTAAATTGAATTTTCAGGGAGCCTACAAAACTTACCGCGGTTTTCACCGTCTTCTTGTAAGAACCAAATTGATTTTTCTAAAGTGTGCTACGTCGGCGCCCTCTCTATTTTCTTGCCGAAGCTAAATTTAATTTTTTCGTTTTGTTTAATTTATAATTTTATAATCTTCATTATTGTCTAGAGTTTCAATGCCAGTTCTAAGTTTTTAATGTCCATGGAACAAGTTATTTTGCTAGTGCCCTCTGTGTTTTTTTTGTCGGAACTAAATTCAATCTGTTCTAAAAAAATTTTGGAAAATTAATGAAAAATTCGCAAAAAGGCGCGCAAAAATTAGAAATGAATTTATTTATTTATTTTTTTTTATTTATTTAATCTGGTATCACTGTACATACACTTTTTTCCTGAAATCAATCATATTGGCACCCCGCCATCTGTGTTTACTTATTGAAATTGCACTCCCCACGAAATTAAAGAAAATCAGAAATGACTTTTCATTAAATTTTGATTCATCGCCGCCATCTATATTTTCTTAACGAAATTAAATGCAATTGTTTTGTAAAGCGTGGGATTTTTAAATTTTTAAATCGAATTTTCGCGTTTCCCGTGCACATGAGATCACGCTCGTTTCGCGCTCTTTGTGATTTTTTTTCCGTTTTAACCAGAAATAGATTTTTTTACGCACGAACTAAAAGTTTTCGAGTTTTCTTATAAATTTTTTTAACCATAGTTAAATCTAGTTGCTTCATTTCTTATGAAATCACGCCATCTACGTTTTCACGTTTCAATTAAAGGTCAAATTTCGCAGAGCGCCAGAAATTTAAAAGAAAATTGGTTTCGAGAATTTTTGTTTATTTTATTTTTTTCTTTTCAAGACTGCGATTTGCTTGTTTGAAACTGTACGGAAAGTGGATGGTAGAAACACACTCGGAAAATCCACGGGCGATACTTCACAATTACCTCCTCAAAGCCCTCAACGTGATGAGAGACGTTGAGAAGACGTCGAAGGACTGCGAGGACATATTCGATACGTACGACGTCATCGCCAGGTTTGCAGACGCCGAATACCAAAAGGTAAATAAAAATTATAATTTCAGCGTACAATCAAAGATGTAATATTTGAATAAATAATGATGATTTCAGATTTTAAGTTACATAAAGTCTTCGGAATTCGAAAGGAAAGTCAAAAACATGGACAAATCTCGCACGACCGCCCAGAAAATACAAACCCAATCCAATCATCGACCGAACATAGACGAAAAACGTGCCATGATAATCTACAAGCAGCAGAGCATGATTGACGAAACGGAAATCGAACGCACTTACAAAGAAAAAGACACTTATCTAATCTTCGCTGCCAAGTAAGCCCCTGAGTCTTCGCACAGCTTCTTTAATTGCAAAACAAAACAAAAATTGCCTAGGTATTATTTGTTGAACCTGCAGTTCAGTGACGCTAACAACACGAGGATCTTCCGCATTTTTTCTCTGTGGCTGGATAATCGTTCCAACTCAGAATTGCCTGAGGTCTTTGAGAAATTCCTACCGAAAATCCCTAGTTACAAGTACATCTCCATATTGCCTCAACTTGTGCCTCACTTGAATAATAATAGTGACGAGGAATTTGCCAAACAAATTTGCTCTATCATTGGTATTGATTTTTTTTTAAAGTAATCTACCTGGCTGTGAAAATTTTAAGTAACGTCCTAACCACCCGTTCGTCCCTCCTTTTTAGGGCCAAGTAGATTACTTTACTATCCTTATTTCATCTTGTTGTTGCATACAATTGGCCCTTTTTTTTAATTTTAGAGCGTTGTTGTAAGGACCACCCACATCACACGTTACCAATTCTGTTGGCCCTAGCAAACTCAAATAAGGACGACGTCTACTCTCCGGTCGTCGTAACCACCGAATCTAACGAACCGAGAGTGCTCGGGGCACAAAAGTTACTGCAAAACTTAAAGCAAGAACCCACGCTATTGAAACTAATTACAGACATGGAGAATTTGAGCGAGGCACTCCTGGAGCTCGCCTACCTCGAAAATGAAAAATGCCAGAAGACGGGTAAAGGCGAGCTCATAATACCAAGCAGGGCCAGAATAACGAGAATAAAAAATTTAAGCGACGTTTTATTACCGACTTGCACCCTCGAGGTCAACAAGGCCCGAAACTACGCGAATATAGTGGGTAAGTTGTAAAAACAGTAAAAAAATCATCCGACTCATTATCATTATTAATTAAAATATCATAGAGGCAGCCGGAAATCTTCACTTGTTTCTTAAGTCGCTTAAGTTTAGTTTAATTATTTTTTAATATCTAAAAGAGAAAGCCAGAAAAAAATACCATTTCGTTGAAGATCCAACAGAAACCGCGTCCTCTGTCGTCCGACGGTTCAAATAAATTAAAGTTCGTTCCGACAGAGGACGCCTCAACTCTAAAAAGAAACAAAAGAGTATCGACGGCTCTAAAACGGGCTGTAAGGAAAATTAAATCGCCGACAGAAAACAAAATAAACTGCATCAACTGTCAATCAACAAACGGGAAAAATTAATACGACCAAAAGAAACAAAAATAACTTAAACACAAAGAAACAAAAAAAATCAAACAAATCAATTCGATTCACAAAACCTTCGCGTCGGAAACCTTTTTCATTTGCTCTCCGTTTATTTCTTCCTTTCTAAATGAGACAACAGAGGACGCCACAACAACTCTAAAAAGGAAAAAAACAAAAGAGCGTTGACGTTTCCAGAGCGGGGCTATAAGAAAATCAAATCGAAATCAAACACGAAAACAAAAGAAGAAACTGTGAACCTTCAACAAACACAAAAAACCTTCGGATCGTATACGGTCGATTATTCATTTGTTCTCGGTTTATTTCGAGTTTTCCAAATGAGACAATAGAGGACGCCACAATTCTAAAAAGAAAAAAAAAACAAAAGAGCGTCGACGTTTCCAGAGCGGGGCTGTAAGAAAATCAAATCGCCAACAGAAAACAAAAGAAGACACTGTTTCTTCTTCAAAAGAAACAGTTTCTTCTTTTGTTTTCTACTCAAAAAAAAAGAAACAAAAGAACGTCGACGATTTCAGAGGGGACTCAAAAAAAAATCAACAAACACGAAAAACCTTCGCATCGAAAACGATCGATTCTTCATTTGTTCTCACTTTAGTTCTTGTTTTCCGAAAGAAACAACAGAGGACGCCACAACTCTAAAGAAAAATAAACAAAAGAACGTCGACGTTTCCAGAGCGGGGCTGTAAGAAAATTAAATCGCCATCATAAAACAAAAGAAGAAACTGTGAACGTTCAACAAACACGAAAAACCTTCGCTTCGGAAACGATCGATTCTTCATTTGTTCTCAGTTTAGTTCTCGTTTTCTGAAAGAAACAACAGAGGACGCCACAACTCTAAAGAAAAAGAAACAAAAGAGCGTCGACGTTTCCAGAGTGGGGCTGTAAGAAAATCAAATCGCCAACATAAAACAAAAGAAGAAACTGTGAACGTTCAACAAACACGAAAAACCTTCGCACGTCGGAAACGAACGATTTTTCATTTGTTTTCAGTTTATTTCTTGCTTTCCAAATAAGACAACAGAGGACGCCGCAACTCTAAAAAGAAAAAGAAACAAAAGACATCCACGTTTCTAGAGCGGCGTTGTAAGAAAATCAAATCGCCAACAGAAAACAAAAGAAGAAACTTTGAACTCTCAACAAACACGAAAAACCTTCGCTTCGGAAACGGTCGATTTTTCATTTTTTTCAGTTTATTTCTTGCTTTCCAAAAGAAATAAACAATTAAACAACGAAATAGAAGGAAACAAATGAAAGTTTGATTTCATTTAAAAGCTTCGCGCCGGAATTCGTCGGTTTTTCATTCATTCGCAGTTCGTTGTTTACGCAAATAATAATAATAATCTAATAAAAACAAAACAAATGAAAGTAGCTCGACTTTACTTTCAAAAGCTTCATTTGTTTGCAGCTTCTTTTTTTACTTGCAAAAAGAAACAAAAAAAAAACAATTAAACCCAAAGAAACAAGTGAAGGTTGGATTTTCCTTCGCAAAGCGGCGACTTTTCTTTTGCTTACAAAAGGAAAATGGAAAACCAAAAAAATAATGAAATACAGGGAAACAAATAAAAGCTGAATTTGATTTTCAAGACCTTTTTTATTTACAGGAAGAAACGAAAAGTAATGAAATGCAAAGAAACAAATGAAAGCTGAATTTTTAAAAGGCTTCCCATCGGAAAGCGGCGTTTTTTTTTTGCTTACAAAAACAAGAGAAAACAAAAAAAAAATATGAAATACAAAAATCGTCGATTTTTTTACTTATGAAAAGAAACAAACAATAACGAAACGCAAAGAAACAAATGAAAATTTTGATTTTCAAAAACTTCGCGTCGATTTTTCATTTGTTTTTGCTTAAGACAAAGAATAATAACAATATGCAAAAAAAAAAAAAAAAAAGAAAGCTGTATTTAATCCATTTTCCAAAGACTTCTCGTTCGAAAGCGGCGATTTTTTTTTTGCTTACAAAAAAAAGAAGAAAAACCAAAGAAAATTCGACATTCATGGAAAGAAATGAAAGCTGGATTCGATTTCCAAAAGCTTAGCGTCGGAAATCGTCTATTTTTTTACTTACAGAAAGAAACAAAAAAACAATTAAATGCAAAAAAAAAAACAAATAAAAATTTGATTTTCAAAAGCTCCTCGTCGATTATTTTGACGTTTGTTAATTTGCGTTTCTCGACATCTGTCATTCTGACGTTTCTTACGTCTATCATTTTGACGATTGTCGACCTCTGTCATTCTGACGTTTATTACGTCTGTAATATTGACGTATGCCATTTTGACATTTCTCGATGTCTGTCATTCTGACGTTTCTTACGCCTGTTAATTTGACGTCTGTCATTCTGACGTTTCTCGACGTCTGGTCATTCTGACGTCGGAAATCGTCACTTTTTTGCTTACAAAAAGAAACAAATGAAAGTTGGATTTAGTGAATTTTTCAAAGGTTTCCCGTTGGAGAGCGACGATTGTTTTTCTTATAAAAACGAACAAAAAAAAACTAAATGAAAGCTGGATTTTATTTTCAAAAACTTTCCGTCGGAAATCATTGACTTAATTTTCATTTGTTCTCAGCTTCTTTTTTACTTACAAAAATAAACAAGAAAACAAAATGAAATACAAAGAAACAAATGAAGGCTTGATTTTGTTTTAAAAGCTTCGCGCCGGATCGTCGATTTTTCATTTGTTCTTGGCTTCCTTCCTGTTCATAAATAATAATAATGAAAAACAAACAAACAAACGAAAGCACGGCGTTGTCCTCAAAAGCTTTTCATTTGTTTTTAGTTTCCTTTATTTTTACTGAGCGTCATTCACTCCACCCGGATAAGAATCGACGGTTTTTTGTTTTTGTGCATGTTCATCCGGTTCTACATTTGTTTCAGTTGTCTTTTCACTCTTCTTATCTAATTTCCACGAAAATTCGCCGAGAATCGTCGATTTTTCATTTGTTTTCAGTTTCCTTTATTTTATTTATTTTACTGAATGTCAATCGTTTCCTCCCGAATAAGAAGCAACGATTTTTTTTGTTTCGTATTAGTTCATCTAGTTCTGCATTTGTTTCGGTTCTCTTTTGTTTCTTCTCATCAGAAATTTTCCATTCGTTCTCAATTTCTTTCTTGGTCACGCCAGAATTAGTCGATTTTTCATTCGCTCTCAGCATCTTTCTTGTTTATAAATAATAATATTAACGAAAAACAAAAGAAACAAATGAAAAGACGCCGTTGTTCTCAAAAGCTTCGCGCCGGAAATCGTCGATTTTTCATTTATTCGCAACTTTTTCTTACGAAAAAAAAAACAAATGAAAGCTTAATTTTATTTTTATTCGCTTCGCGCCGTAACTCATCAATTTTTCATTTGTTCTATGTTTCTTTCTTGTCTACACAAAAGAAAATACAAAGAAACAAATGAAGGCACGAGACTTCGTGCTCGAAAGCTTCGCGTCGGCAATCGTCGATTTTGCGTTTGTTTTTTACCTACAAAAATAAACAAAAAAAAAAAATGAAACGCAAGGAAACAAATGAAAGCTTGATTTCGTTTATAAAAGCTTCGTCGCGCCGAATCTCGTCGATTTTTCATTTGTTTTCATCGGCTTCTTTCCTGGTTACAAGTAATAATAATGAAGTACAAAGAAACAAAAGAAAGCACGACTCCGTTCTCAAAAGCTCCGCGCCGGAAATCGTCGATTTTTATTTTTACTGTATGATAATTTTTTCTTCAGTTGTGAAACGCATTTCCGTTGAGAATATGGTGAGGAGAGTATCCTCTGGCTTACACCAACCAAAGATCCATGAAGTGCTTTTAACTTTTGGTTGTGTGTGTGTATGTACTGAAGATGGCAACCTAATCATCGAAATACGTATCTACAGATATAAACTAATTGTACTATTATAGGAGATCGTTTATTTAATTAATTTTTTAAAACTAAAATACCATAGAACTCCCATCGTTACACATATAATCTCATCCACCCTGTATTATGTGACTGTCCACCTACAAGATCGTTCTCTGTACTCCGTATACTTCGTCCCACAATTTTAAATTGTTACAATCTTTGCTTAGGGATACACTCGTTTGGAAAAGAGTTTGTTTACGTCGGTGGTATCAACAAGCCTAAGAAAGTGACATGTCGAGGAACCGATGGGATTACCCGAACGCAACTCGTCAAGGGCAAAGATGACCTTCGACAAGACGCCGTCATGCAACAAGTCTTTACGATCATGAACACGCTCTTGCGTTCTAACAAACAAACATCGAAGCTGCTGATTAGAACATACAAGGTTCATAATTCACAACGACATCGATTTGTTCCTTCATTAGTTTTTGCTTTAGGTTGTGCCACTATCTAGAAGAAGCGGCGTTTTGGAGTGGGTCGAGAACAGCTTGATGATAGGCGAATTCCTCGCGCAAGCCCACAAAAAATACAACACGGGAGATTGGTCCATCGAGAGATGCAAACAGGCAGTTAAAGTAAGGGGCATTCCCGTGTTGACCAAAAAAAAAAAACTTGTGTTTCAGGAATCACAGAGGGCAAGCAATGAAATAAAACTGCAGAAATTCGAATTGATCTGCAAGAACTTCCGCCCCATCATGCACAAGTTCTTCGAGGTGAACTTCCCCCAGCCGGTCATTTGGTACGAGAGGCGAAGGGCCTACATGCACAGCGTGGCCACGTCGAGCATGTGCGGATACATTTTGGGCTTGGGCGACCGACATGTCCTCAACATTTTAATAGATAAGACCACAGCCGAGGTTATACACATCGATTTTGGGATTGCGTTCGAGCAGGGCCGGATGCTACCTACCCCTGAGACAGTGCCTTTTAGGTTGACACGAGACATCGAGGATGGCATGGGGGTTTCAGGAATCGAAGGAGTTTTTCGAAGGTACTCTTTTGGTTTGCTTTGAACGTTTGAATACGTGGTTTGTTTTATTTTAGGTCTTGCGAGAAAACGATGGAGGTTTTGAGGCAGAATTCTGAGACTATAGTCACGATATTGGAGGTTTTATTGTACGATCCGCTTTATGCTTGGACTATCACTCCGGCTGAAGCCTACAGTAAACAGTTTAGTGATGAGGATGAGTCGATTAAATTCAGTGAAGAAGGTGAGGCGTGTGTAACTAACGTAACAATCACTTTATGCTTTTTTTTTATTATTTAGAGGAAATACCGGTGAACGTAAGTGCTGAACGCGCTTTGCTGAAACTACGACAGAAGCTACAAGGTATGGAAGAGGGAAGCACGAGTAGTGTGGAAGGGCAGGTTGAGAAGCTGCTGCAAGAAGCGAGGGATTACGCTAACTTGAGCCGCCTGTATTTCGGTTGGCAAGCATTTTTATAAAATGACCCACATATTTGTTTTAATTTGTTGTAATGTTACCTGAAGAAATTACCTCTTAAGCTTAAAATTTGTTATTTTATGAGAAAACCAAAAAATATCTAGAAGTTCCAGTTCGGTATTTATAGTTTTATTTCTTGAAAATGACAAAAATAGTACGAGTTATAAATATTCAATCATAAATTATTCTTTTTTACGATGTGTTTCAATTAGTCTATACATGGAACTTAATAGTACATACTACAGTATACACAATATCATAAATTAATTGTAAAAAAAAAAAATATCGGATTTATTTTCTGGAAAGTGCTCTCACCGTCCGAATAAAGCACAGATTTTATTTTTCTCTTTGAATTACCACCCGACCATTGCACGTTTTCCTTTTTTTTTTTTTTATTGATCAAAAGAAGCGTTGCAGCATCAATTAATTTTATACAAAAAAACACAGTGCAATAAAATTATTTCATAAAAACTGTTTCAGTATGTGGAATCAAAAAAAAAAAATTAAAACACACAGTGTGTTTATCCAATTATTGTCAGCTTATTTAAGTGACTTTATTAGTTCTGCTGTCGTGGCCATTTCAATTAAACCCCTCCACTCAGCGCCATCTCGTCAGTAATTTAAATAACAATGACCGAAATCATCACCGCAGTCAAATTTATTCGTTTTCGTACAAGGGGCCATCTCAATTGGCTTAAAATTACGTTCTAAGAAAGTATTTTTAATTTAATTAAAAAAAAAGTAATGTTACATCGTGAAAAAGACAGATGGCGCTAATCACCTAAGTAAAGTAAGGTTACTGTATTCAGAAGGTACCGCCATTAATTTCCGCGGCTTGCGTGCGTCCCCTAAATTAAAAAGGACGCGATGAAACGCTGAAAAGAAACAGGAAAGATACGTAAGAACTGTTGAATGAACTTAACCCCGAATTAAAAGAGATGGAAAGTTGGCGCTACCTTCTACATACAGTAACCTTAAAGTAAAGGTTAAAATTTCATTTCAGTTTCTTTTCCTTTTTTCATTTTAATTAATATTTGTTTACGTTCATATACATGGTTTTCTTTATATTCCCTCTGTTATAACCAAAGACAAAACGAATTTAGGCAACGCGCGGATATATTCCAACCAGAACGAGCACGTGCAATTCGACATCCAATGTCGGTCGTCTAGCAACATAGCGCCAAAAATGTCGCGTCGAGAAAATACGAATTCGTTGGCGCCCCCGCCATTCTCACTCTGCGTGGCCTAAGAGAATTTCGTCTCTGGTTATAACCTATAAAAAAAATAACCAATAGATGGTGTGATCATTTCCCTTTATAGGTAAATGCAATTACAGCCACCGCCACCAGATGTCAGTTATTTTTCTTTACATTCACACATAATCACATCTCATAAATTCCTTGTTTATTTATTTTTTATTTTTTAATATTATAAAGGGCAAGTTGAACTAAAAATTATAAAAAAAAAGAAACAAACTCGTAATAACGACCATTAACCAAGTTGCTAATCCTGGTATCAGGTGGCGACATCTACGCTATCCACAAAAAAATGGCAAAAAAATACAAAAGACGATCAACTTTCGTTAATTAATTGCACACGCAAGTGCCTTAATTCCAAATTTAAAAAAAAAATCGCGTGGAACAAAAGCCAAAATCGATTTTGTTACACAACCCGATCGTCATTTGTTTCTTTACTTCACTTGGTAGAAGCAAAAAAAAAAAATTACCGTCGACTTTTGTTTGTTTTTCTCGAAAAAAAAAATTAATGCGAGCAAAAGTCAATTTCGACAGTCTTTTGTTTATTTTCTTTTTGCATTTAACAACGGAGTTATTGAAATTCGCTACACTAAAGTGCCACCCTGTATAATAATAAAAAAAAAATTGATTAGAAAGCGCTACATTACTGCCAACCTAGTTTTTGCTCAAAATTAAAAAAAAAATTGCGCGAAACAAAAGCCAAAATCGACTTTATTACTTAAATCGATTGTCATTTGTTTCTTTTACATCGCTTGATTGAAGCAAAAAAAAGTGACCGTCGACTTTCGTTTGTTTTACTCGAAAAAAAAAAAAATTAATGCGAGGGAAGACAATTTCGACAGTCTTTTGTTTATTTTGCTTTTTTTCATTTAACAGCGGAGTTATTGAAATTCGCTACACCCTGTGTGATTAAAGCGCCGCATTACTGCCAACCTAGTTTTTGCTCCAAAATAAAAAAAAATCGCGCGAAACAAAAGCCAAAATCGATTTTGTTACACTAACCGATCGTCATTTGTTTCTTTACTTCGTTTGATGGAAGCAAAAAAAAATGACCATCGACTTTCGTGTTTTTCTCGAGAAAAAAATTAATGCGAGCAAAGTCAATTTCGACAGTCTTTTGTTTATTTTTCTTTTTTGCATTTAACAGCGGAGTTATTGAAATTCGCTTCACTAAAGTGTAATTAAAAAAAAGTAGATTAGCGCTGCATTACTACCAACCTAGTTTTTGCTGCAAATAAAAAAAATCGCGCGAAACAAAAGCCAAAATCGATTTTGTTACACAAACCGATTGTCATTTGTTTCTTTTACTTCGCTTGATTGAAGCAAAAAAAAAAGACCGTCGACTTTCGTTTGTTTTACTCGAAAAAAAAAATTTAATGCGAGGGAAGACAATTTCTTCGACAGTCTTTTGTTTATTTTGCCTTTTTCATTTAACAGCGGAGTTATTGAATTTCGCTACACCCTGTGTGATTAAAAAAATAGATTAGAAAGCGCCGCATTACTGCCAACCTAGTTTTTGCGCCAAATAAAAAAAAATCGCGCGAAACAAAAGCCAAAATCGATTTTGTTACACTAACCGATCGTCATTTGTTTCTTTACTTCGCTTGATTGAAGCAAAAAAAAAAAAAATGACCGTCGACTTTTGTTTGTTTTTCTCGAAAAAAAAAAAAATTAATGCGAGGGAAGACAATTTCGACAGTCTTTTGTTTATTTTCCTTTTTTGCATTTAGCAGTGGAGTTAATGAAATTCTACATTAAAGTGCCACCCTGTATAATAAAAAAAATAGACTAGAAAGCGCTGCATTACTGCCAACCTAGTTTTTGCTAAAAATAAAAAAAATCGCGCGAAACAAAAACCAAAGTCGATTTTGTTACTCAAACCGATTGTCATTTGTTTCTTTACTACTTCGCTTGATTGAAGCAAAAAACAAAAACGATTGAAAACATTATAGAATTGATCGTCTTTTGTTTTTCAGTTCTTACTTTTCTTTAAGAAAAAGGAAAAAATGTGAAATTTTTGTTAGTGGTTTATCTTAAAAAAAAAAAAAACTACAAATAAACGAAACTTTTAATTTCGATGCTCCGGCGCTTGTTTTCCTTCTTTTGATGTGAAAATGTGGAAATTCATTGTGAAATCGATCGTCTTTTGTTTTTGTTTTTTTTTCTTGTAATGAAAACAAAAGATGGTCCACGCAGAAATGATCGTCTTTTTTTTTTATTTTTAACCAAGAAAGAAAATCGAAAGTTTCTCTCTCTCGATACTCTTCTGCTGCTTTTCTTTTGTCATCGGCAAAGAAAATGAAAGGAAGAAAAAAGGACGATCGTTCTTAAAAAAACAAAACATTTTTTTTCACAGCTCTCTTTTTTGTTTTTAGTGAAACAGTCGTTTTCTTTACAAAAAAAAAAGGCCCCGTGAGTAGTCTTTTGTTTTTCCTTCGTGAATAAATTGTCAATGGAAAACAGCCTTGAGTGATAATGTGGCGCCATCTATTGAAGGATGTATTATCTATCCTTATACATAGGACCAGAAAGAACAAAATTTTAAAAAATATTTTTTTCAAACAGCAACGATTCTAACATTCTTAAAAAATTCTTTAAAATGAAAGCGAAACGGTCGAATCAGAATTGCCAACATTGTCAAACGGGAAGTCGCCAACATTTCAAAATGAAATCCCTTCAATATACGTATATTTTTTATGGAAGAAAACTCTTAAAAAATCGGTCATTGATCCATCTTACATGAACAAAAAAAATTTTTGGGCGCCAAGTTTTAATTAATTAAACGGCAATAAATCGTACAAGTTGGCAACCCTGCCCGATATACGTATGTGTATACATGAAAATGACTACAGACGAAGTTGACCTTAATCATTACAATAACAAACGCAGCTGTGACTTAAAACTGTGATGAGGTGGGGCTAGGTGGAGGACCTAACTGAAATGGCAGCGAATTTCAACTTTTAGTTTATCTGTCAGAGCCATCTACGTTAAAAATTGTAAGTAACTACTGATGTGACTTCCACGATTACAGAAACCTGTAACATTGTTTTTAATTAATTTCTGTCCAATGCAGCACAATGCGAATCAATAATTAAAACGGCGGTTGATTGCAATTTAAAGTATTTGTTAGAGTTTTTAAATTAAATTAATTTCTGTGCAAGATCAACAAAAGCAGCTGTCAGTTGAAACGCCGATAAGATGGCGCGCCAGTTGAAGGACGTAATTAGAAATGGCAGCGAATAATCTTAGTTCAGAACCACCTACAGAAAATTATTTGCTGACGTAATTTCAACGATCAAACCTATCTGAATTAATTTTTAATTAATTTCTGGCCAATGCAGTTCGTTAAAACGATAATTGATTAAAATTAAAGTAAACCTACATTTACAGCAACTTACGTCATCTCCTACAATGTCACTTAGCGCCATCTCATGAGCACTTTAAGTGTTGATTGTAACCATTACACTGACAAATGCATTTACTATACAAAACGCTTATAAGATGGCGTTAGGTGGAGGACCTAATCGAAACGATCACGCTTTAGTTAATGTGCCCAGAGCCATCTACATTTATAAATATTACTACAAGAATATTCTGAATTTTAATTAATTTATGGCTAACCAACACAATTACAATCATTTTTAATTAAAAATATTGATCAGGTTTTTTTTTGTGATCGTAAATATACAGGGTATACGAAAACTCTCTCTGTCCATCTTATAGACATGGAGCAACTGCTTTTAGTGCCTCAAGTTATTAAATCAGCTGATTACAATTGGATAAACATCTAGTTCATTTTTTTTTTTTTTTAGAAAAAGTACATCTTTGCAAAAACAAAAAAATCAGATAAAACATCAATTTAGTTTTTCGGCCAAAAATAGACACCTAGCATCACTCTATACGACTACTCTTATACTTATTACATTCTGATATCGACAGTAAACATAAAGATTTCTTACCTAACACTATTAATTAGGAATTGTAGAAATTGTACACTCCCCAAGCTTCCCTAAACACTCGAGTAATTGGCTTGCACCCGACGTCGTACTCACGTGGCCACCCTCTATGATCTCCCTTTTGATCTGGAGAGGTTTCTCCTCTTCTACTGCCTTCTGCTCTTCCTCGTTTGTACTGGGGCGAGCATCTTCATCAGTCTGTGGTATAATTTGCTGCGCCTCCTCCTCATTTTTCTCTTCTTCCCTGGGTGTCACGTTTTCTGTGTTCGCATCTTCATCTTTTGATGTATCTGTGCAAACAACTTCGTGTGTACTTTCGGTGGTGCTTTCCTCTTGCCGTACAGGCACAGTTTCGATGACGCTCTCTCTAATAACTTGGTCAGGGGGCGCCTTGTATGCCTCAGCGGGTTTCACCACTTCTTTAGCGATTAAGGTGAACGAAGGGCCGGTGCTGATCTCCACGAGTGGCTCCATGACGTTGGGGATCGCCAAGTAGTTGATGTCTGCGAACGGTATTGCGGCTATGTCGAAGGAGGGGACGACTTCACCTTTCGGTGCTATTTTTTGGAACTGCTGCTCTAATTGTTGCTGTCGTTGTAATATAGCTTCTGCAATAACAACAACAACAGCTATTATTGAAGGAAAACTTCCTGATTTTAAGAATTACCTTCTTTACGAGGCCTTCCCCTTCGTCTTTTAGGGCCGGTCCTTTCTGCAACAAAAATAAAACGTTGCTCCGACTTTTCCATCAAAATTCATCAAACTAACCCGGCACGGCATTAGGAGGATACTTCCTGGGTCTACCTCTCGGCCGTTTTCCTCTCGGTACTGGTGGTGGAGGAGGTGGTGGAGGCGGCCTTTCTTTACGAACAGGTTTGGTTGGCTTAGGTGGCGCACTCGACCTGTTTATGTGTTCCACGTTATATAAAAAATTCTTCATAAATTCAGCCTGAAACGGGAAATGAACCTAAAATCAGCAAATTACCTACGTCACAACCGTGCAAACTCAAAAATCTAAATTAAAAAAATAATAATGATAATAAGATGCAAATGATTTGGTAATTTGTTTTACCTCTGATGGTATCTGTGATGGTTGAAGACTGAACTGGTTTAGCGTCTCGTGACTAGTCCGAACGTGTAGCTTCAACTTGTCCTGGCGTGCGAAGTCCTTGCCGCACATCTTACAACCGAATGGCCTCTCACCTGTGTGCACCCTTCTGTGGCGAATCAAGTGGGATGTGCGTGAGAACCTGTATGCAGACACAGAAAAAGTATTCCACTTACAAGATGGTTTTCGGTTCTTCGATCTTGAAGGACTTGGAACACTTACCCTTTTTGGCAGAATTCGCACTTGAAAGGTTTGCTCGCGTGGCTGCGCTTGTGGTTTTTCAAATCCTTTTTCGAATCGAACTTTAGCTGGCATGTACTGCAAGTGAAAACTTTCATGTAGGGTGAGGGGGACAATCGTTCCTAAAAGAACAAAAAAAAATAAAATACAATGTTCACGAAGAAAAATTTTAATCATTTGTGTACCTGATATGATTCGTTAAAATTTCCTTGATTAACGTCTGAAGACATGCTGTCTCCAGAGTCGGATAAGTGCTCTTCTAAAATTCGAAACGAGCAATTAATCATTCACCCAACAAATATCCCAACCAAACCTTTAATTACGAAATTCGAATACGAATGGTCTAGACCGGTCACCGGCTCCTCCCTTGCCACCTTCAAGAGTTTATCGTTGCTATCTTCTAAGTTGTCGGAATCTGTGGAGGAACGTTTGCGGCCTTTACTCCTCGTGTTCAAATTGTGAGCAGATAAATGTGTCGATGGGGCCTAAACAAAAACCGTTTTGAATAACCTGTAAGCAGTAAATTTCCCTAAAAAAAAATGATAAATAAACATTAACAATGATTATCAAGGGTATTGCTGTTGGTTGACCTCAGTGGCGACATCTATGCTAATTGTAATAAAGGAAAAGTCACTACCCTAATCACTGGATCTGATCTTTCTCAAATTTAATTTTAATAATAAGTGACACTGAGAATGTCAATTGAGGTGAAATAATTTTATGTTGCAATTAAATAGCTGACAACTGGCCCTAGGCCAAAATGTCACTGAACAACTGCCATCTAGATATCAGCCAATACAATTGACTTCAAATTAGATCTTAAAAACTTTACAAAGAAGAATACAGAGCCATCTACAAAAAGTTGTGTTGTAAGCAGCTATGCGCAGATGCCCTTGGTTAAGATGAAACAATTGCCAACTCCACTTAACACAAGGCGTACCTGTCAAACCACTACCAACTTCATTTATGTTAGCTAAGATAGTTTTTTGTTTCAAAATTAGCTTCAAGCTTATCAAGAGCAGTACGTGGAGCCATCTACAAGGAGAAGTTGACTTGTCAGCTTTGCACAGAAGATGTTTTGTTGAACCGAAGTAATCGTATGATACATTTAAACAATTGCCAACAACTCCTGGTAAGTTGTCAAATCCACTTGGCGAGTAGCAAACTGACACAAATGACTAACTACTGTCAACTACGCGTCATAAGTCATAACCCACCATAAACCACCAAATTGTCTAACATCGTTAATAATAGAAACAACAGGAAAGCTAACTTATAAAAGATTCATGATTTTTATGATTTATTGCAACAGATGGCGCCAGGAGGTTTACCACATGACTAGGTTAGAGCGGCACGGGAAAATGTGAAAAAATTCCAAATGTAATTACATGAGACTCATTTAGTTCCACTTTGTCCTTATGTCGTTGTTGTCGATATTTTTATTTAATAACAATGTACTTTTTTATTGTAAATATTAAGTTTGTTAATTTTTTGTTTTTATTTTATAAATAAATATGGGTTTCACAACTATTGTGGTACCGAAATTCAGAGACATCTACCGAAATTTTTCACAACTATCTACCAAAATCTACGCTTGGCCGGTTGGCAGCATTGCACGAACCGTTAGACTGTGAACCGACATCAAAACCGCAGTTGCCAGAGTGGACGAAATTCCGCCATTCGGGCGACACTTTAGACACACTTAGGGCTTAAGAATCTTATTTCATAATAAACAATCAACAAAATTCTTTTATTTTTTTCTCGTGTAGTAATCGAATTTGTTTTAAGTTGGCAATACCACCACAAGCAAACTAGTTTCATGACGGCCGATAAAGTAGCGAACTCTAAGCAAGTATTGTAATAACGTCTATGACATCAGGTTATAACAATTAAAAAAAAAAAAGCAAAATATATATATATATTGTTTGTCCATCCTGAAGGATTGTCGCATTCATAAATTTCTTTTTTTCCCATAATTTTCCTTTTTCTTTTAATTTTCCATTTGCCTTTGATCTTTCATTTGATTTTTTTTTGTTTATTCAAATTTTCTTCTCGTTATAATAACAATAATATTTATTTTCTATAAAAACAACGAAATGAAATTTAAAGTCGCTTGTTTTTCGCTTGTCCCATTTTTTATTTGTTTCTTCTTTCATCGCTAGTCAGGATTGCGATGGAGTTTCTCGAGCTACTCCTCTGCTGATGAGGCCCCAATTAGGGCCGAAATAGCGCTACACAGAGGATGCTCGGGGGCCCCACTGCAATCCAGCCGACTTGTAGCCTAATTTGCTTCCGATTTACTTCTTTTTCAATTGCCTTTCGTTTTCGCTTTCTACTCATTATTTGTTTTCGTTTTTCGTTTGTTTTATTTTTGTTTCTATGGAAAAAAATTAATTCCCAAAGAAAAAAAGAAAAACAAATGACGATAAAAAAAGCAAAACTCAAAAAAATAATTGATGAATTTAATGGCAATTCAAATTCGTAAAGAAAAAAAAATTGAATGGGAAACAAATCACAATGGCGACACTTACGAAACAAAAGAAAAATGCAAAAAAATTGAAAATAAATTTCTCGTTTAGTTTCTGAAAAACGATAAACGAATAAAAACGGGAAAGCTAAGAACGTTCTTGACGATTGAGAAACCGAGTCGAAACGAAAACAAAAATAAAAAAAAGTAAGAAAAACAAATGACGATCATAATATTCGCGTAAGATCGAGGAGCGCAGAAAATTGTTGATCTCATAAAATTTCAGATAACAAATAAAAACAAAAAAGTAAACAGTTTTGATTAATGAAAAAGTGTTATCGGTCGAGAAGAGAAAGAAAACGATAACTTCAAAAAAAAAATAAATAAATAAGAAAACGAAATGAAAGAATGAAAAACAAAAGGCCAACAAAACATAAAACAGAAAATGAAACAAATGAAATTTGTTATAAACGTTACAATCGTCATTTGTTTTTCATTTGCTTTTGGTCCTTCATTTTAATTTTCTCCTTGTTTTCCCTAAAACTGATACAAACTCGACGTTTCGCTGCACATTCGACAGCTTCTTCGAGATCAAAATTCTTATCCTATAAAATGGTTTTTGTTTGACAGTTTCTTCAGCACAATTTCTTTTTACCTTGAGAATGCTGACAAATGTACAGCGAAACGTCGACGTTTATATCAATTTTACACAGTGTTGCCAATCGCTTGGAATGATTTCGTTACCAAAATTTAAAAAAAAGTGTTGTCGGTGTGGAAAAGAAAGAAAACGATAACTTCAAAGGAAAAACAAAAGAAAACAGAAAACAAAAAAAATAAATCAAAAAAAGAATTTCAAAAATTTCTGTTCTAAATTTAGAGATAAAAGCAGGGTTCCAACAGAAACCCTAGAATTTTGACAATGACAGATATTATAGAAAAAGAAAAAACGAACATGTATATGTATCTCCTTTCATTTAATATTTGCTTTTTGTTTTTCATTTGTTTTTTTTATTTTTCCTTCGCTTTTAGTTTTCATTGTTTTTTTCTTATTTTAAATTTCTCCATGTTTTTCACAAATCTCGTTTCATTCTTTATTTGCTTTTGGTTTTGACTTTTGATTTGTTTTTTTCAATTTTGTTTTTCGTTTCAGTTTGCTTTCATTTTTGGTAATTTCATTTTCATTTTTATTTATTATTTATTTATTTTATTTTATTTTTATTTTTATTTATTCTCTTGCTTTTCACTATACCATTTCTGATTTTCGTTAGAAACAAAAAAATGACGCCTTTTGACTACATTTTCTAAACCAGTTGGCAATATTGCCCATAAAAAATCTGGCAACCCTGGTCAAAATGAAAATTCTTATCCGATAAAATGATTTTTGTTTGACAGTTTCTTCAACATAATTTTTTTTATCTTGAGGAAAGCCGACAAAAGTACAGCGAAAACGTTTGCGTTTGCATCAAATGTACACAGTGTTGCCAACCGCTTGGAGTGACATCGCTATAATCAGAAACAAAAGTCGCTAATTTCGCTACCAACATTTTAAAAAGTATTGTTGGTATGGAAAATAATGGAAACGATGACTTGCAAGAAAAGAAAAAACAAAAGAAAACCAAAAATGGAAAACAAAAGGCAACCAAAATTTAAAACATATAATAAAACAAATGAAAGTTGTTGTTATAAACGTTACAATCTTTATTTGTAAAATAAAAACGAACACATCTCTTTTCATTTAATATTTGCTTTTTGTTTTTCATTTGTTTTCTTTTTAATTTTTCCTTGCTTTTAGTTTGTCATTTGTCTTTTTTTATTTGAATTTTTTCCATGTTTTTCACTAGTCTCGTTTCATTCTTAATTTATTGATTTATTTTCTTCAATTTTTTCCTTCAAGTTTGATTTTTTATTCATTTTAATTTTCTTCTTGTTATAATAATATTAATTTTCAATAAAAATAATGACAAAAGTCAGTGTTAGAAATTAAAAAAAACACTTGTTTTTCATTTGTTTCTCGTTTCATTTTTGTTTCTCACTTTCTTTCCTTCTCTTTTAGTTTTTCATGTTTTTTTTTTTGTTGGAAATTTTTCACAAGTCTCGTTCATTCTTTATTTGCTTTCTGGTTTTGATTTTTGATTTATTTTCTTCGATTTTGTTTTTCTTTTCAGTTCTTTATTAATTAGGTAAGTTTCGTGAATGTTCTATGCCGTCACTGCTTTCCGTTCTAACCTTCATGTGATAGATGCTCGCGGAAAGTAGTTTAGGATCAGGACAATCAATTTCGATCTCCCTGTATATACAACATTACAACATATACAGAGTGTATAAATTATCAACAATTACAAAGACACGAAAAAGTTACCTAATAAATGCTCGTTTCTTATAAAACTTATTAATTAAATTTCCTATACAAAGCTGTCAAAAAGTGATCGCAGGATGTCGCGATTCAAACTATTCATTATTTTCTTAACCTTAAAAAAGTTATTGGAACTTCTGTGTTGTGGTAACCATGTTTTACACAATAGCGGTTCACTTTAAATTACTAAAACCATCTGGCAAGGTGGCTTGCCCTCCTGTTAGTCCTCATATCAAATATCATCCAAATTGCTTCGAGCGTTCTTCTGTTATTAGAAAAATTACTTTTTTTTCAAAAATTTCAAAGCAGAATACTAACTTAATGAAGCACTTTTTGATATAGATAAGTTGGATTCAAACGTCTCATTTTGAGCGCAGGAATCTGTGGTTAAGCCATGTCCACTAAATTTAGCGACACCCTGTAGATAATTTTCACCGGACAAGAATCTACTTTTATTATTGCACTGCATATGCATCGATCGGGTGCATTCCATGAATACACCGGGTGGAAACCCATCTCTAATTTAGAGATTGTTTGACATTCATCAAACGCACGCAGTTTGCGTAGAGAAATACTTACACCCTCGGATAAACCACGTGACTTTAAATATTTTAGGAGTTTTACCTGCTAACGTTGAAACAATTTAAAAAAACTTGAAAAATAACGCGGCGGTATAATTTGTAACCCGTGACTGTACTACTCGTCAATAGATGGCTCTGTCTTAGGGCTTGAACTTTTGATTCCTGCAACACATTCTTCAATAATTTAAATTAAATTATTCCGAATTTAGATTAAAAACCACGTAATTTACTATATTTTTGCAGAATTTTTGAAATTTTCCCTAGATTTGCAGGAAATTTCCAAAAAAAATCCCTCTTTCCCTCAGCCACATTTAAAATCTCTAGAATCAGGACCTGGCAACCCTGATCCCTTGCAAACTGGCCAAATAATGTTACTTCAGCGAAATTAGAGAATTTACAATAAATTTCTAGTAAAACGCAACATTTAAATGAACACGGTAACTATGGCAAGGTGGAAGGTTTCATTTAAAATCGTACAGAGGGAGCCACAGTCTTAATTGAAAACTATCATGGAAGGATTTTTGCTTTTTTTTAAACGAGGGCAACTGAATGTATTAATATTAACAAACGTACTCACCTCGGATTCTGTTAAAATACAAGTTGGCACAAGATTCATTACGTTATCGACGTTTGGAAAGTCGTTCTCCGCGTCTGCACTCGGATTGTTCTGCTGCGAGTTCGATAAGTCATAATTCCTGATGTTATCGAAACCCTTAACGCGGAAATCTCCTGCGAGTTTAATAACCGAGTCCAAGGTGTCCGACGGGATATTTATCACACCCTTGTACATGTACTCGACCAACGTAACCATCTCCTTGCGGGACACCTCGCGCAGGACTATCGTCGGATGCTTGCACGGGTTCTCCTGGAACACCTTCTTGAAGTAAATGCTGCATGCCGACAGAACTAACTTGTGGGCCTTGATGAAGCCGTCTTTGCACGAGAGGGTCACGTCGACGAGGACGTCGTCCTCGTAGAGTATGGTGAAGAGGTCGCTTATGTTTTGCAGGTGGTTGTCCCAAACCAGCTGAATGTTTTTCGAATTCATCTGGAACCATGGATTTAACACAATATGTTTCTTGAGAGTTGCAAAGTGCGCTGTGTATTAACGCGGATGGAAGCGTCAAACGGAATTGGAAGCGAAAGCATTTGTTTTGTTTGTAAACACCAGGGCTGTACGTACGCTGGCTTGCTTACAGCGAACCGAGATATAACCTAAAAACTTCACCTCTGGATGTACGCCGTGCGTAATCTAATTAACGCAATTAAAACGGCGAGAAAGTTTAATTAAGCAGGAAGTAAAACTGACTTACCGCAATTATCATTAATAACTTACATTAACATATTTTAAATTAATTCACTCCGAGTGAAGCCGCGCATGCGCACTTGGCCGTCATTCTTTCGGATGTATAACCAGTGCGGTTCGTCTGATGACGGAAGGAAGAATTTCGTCCGGGCGATTTTATTACCGCGGGCTTTCGTATCTCGGCCACCGATTCACAAATTCTGCGAAAAATAATCGCGGTGAAACGCCCGCAAATTAATCGCCAGGATTAACGCAAACACCTCCAATATTTAATTTAATCCGCCTAGTACCTGGCGAGTGCCACGTAGACACGACGCGATCGTATTTAATTTTTTTTTTAATACAAATGTAAAAAAAACTGACTATCGCGTATCGCGGCCGAGAAAATTCGAATAAAAGCGTGACTTTGCGACAGGTACCCGAACGTCTCTGTCCGCATATTATTTTTATATTTAGATTTAGATGGCGGACGAAAAAGCGTGGTACGCCCATTAAGAGGGGGCTTGATATTATTGGGCGCGCCCTAGGGTGATTATTGATTTGTTCCGTTTCAACCCCCCGACGTCTGAAATAAATCCCCCAAAACGAGATGGGTGCGTCTCTCTCGCACGCGTGCCGTCGTCAGGCAAATATTTATTTTTATTTTTTTTTATATTTTTTTTTTCGCCGGCGAAAATAGCAACGCGCGAATATGAGCGCCGCCGCTATTTTTAGAATTTACTGGTCGCCAGTGATTTTATATTTACATAAAATATTTTTATCGCTAAAGCAAACGTTATCTCTTTTTAAATAAATAAATAAATAAATAAAATCCAGTTATCGACGCTTATTCTTTCGTTGGATCTAAGGTCGGAATTATTTTTTTTCTTTAATTGCGTAGGTATTCCGGCCAATTTCAAATTAAATATTCACCGAATTAAGACGGCTATGAAAAATATTCTTGATATTAATTAAATAAGTCCAAATTAAAGCAAAATTATGTAAATACAAACGTTATTTTGTAATAACGTGGAAAGATAATGAAGATAATAAAACGGTGTGATGTAACGCCGAAGGAATGTATGATAATATATTATCTAAAAATACCAATTTAACGAAAATTAATGCAAATCATTGTTGTCGGTAAAGGAAAGAAAGAAAACGATAACTTCAAAAAAGAAGACAAAAGAAAAACAAAAACCATGGAAATGGAAAACAAAAGGCAAACGAAATTTAAAACAGAAAATAAAACAAATGAAAGTTGTTGTTTTCAACGTTAAAATCGTTACTTGTTTGAAGAATGGAAAACAAAAGGCAAACGAAATTTAAAACAGAAAATAAAACAAATGAAAGTTGTTGTTTTCAACGTTAAAATCGTTACTTGTTTGAAGAATGGAAAACAAAAGGCAAACGAAATTTAAAACAGAAAATAAAACAAATGAAAGTTGTTGTTTTAAACGTTAAAATCGTTACTTGTTTTTCATTTGATCTTTCATTTTAATTTTCTCCTTGTTTTTCCCTTGAATACAACGTTCATCTTCCATAATACCTGTCAAATGTTTCTGATGTTGGTACCCATTACTTGAACGTTAGAAAATTTCAAAAATTCTGTTGTAAATTTCACGATAAAAGCAGAGTTCCAACAGAAACCCTAGAATTTTGACGACAGTTATTATAAAAAAAGAAAAAACGATCGTGTATATGTATCTCTTTTCATTTAATATTTGCTTCTTGTTTTCCATTTGTTTTTTTTTTAATTTTTCCTTCGCTTTTAGTTTTCATTGTTTTTTCTTATTTGAAATTTCTCCATGTTTTTCACAAATCTCGTTTCATTCTTTATTTGCTTTCGATTTTGACTTTTGATTTGTTTTCTTCAATTTTGTTTTTCGATTCAGTTTGCTTTCATTTTTAGTAATTTCATTTGCATTTTTATTTATTATTTATTTATTTTATTTTTATTTTTATTTTTATTTATTATCTTGCTTTTCACTATACCATTTCAGATTTTCGTTAGAAACAAAAAAAATGGCGCCTCTTGACTACATTTTGTAAACCAGTTGGCAATATTGCCTATAAAAAATCTGGCAACCCTGGTCAAAATAAAAATTCTTATCCCATAAAATGATTTTTGTTTGACAGTTTCTTCAACATAATTTTTTTTATCTTGAAGAAAGCCGACAAAAGTACAGCGAAAACGTCCACGTTTGCATCAAATGTACACAGTGTTGCCAACCGCTTGCAGTGACGTATCGCTATAATCAGAAACAAAAGTCGCTAATTTCGCTACCAACATTTTAAAAAGTATTATTGGTATGGAAAATAGTGGAAACGATGACTTGTAAGAAAAGAAAAAACAAAAGAAAAACGAAAACCAAAAAATGGAAAACAAAATTTAAAACAGATAATAAAACAAATGAAAGTTGTTGTTATAAACGTTACAATTTTTATTTGTAAAATAAAAACGAACACTTATATGTATCTCTTTTCATTTAATATTTGCTTTTTGTTTTTCATTTATTTTTGTTTTTCTTTTGTTGTTTTTTTTAATTTTTTCTTTGCTTTTAGTTTGTCATTTGTTTTTCTTTATTTGAATTTTTTCCATGTTTTTCACTAGTCTCGTTTCATTCTTAATTTATTTTCTGTTTTGATTTTTGATTTACTTTCTTCAATTTTTTTTCTTTCAAGTTTGATTTTTTGTTCATTTTAATTTTCTTGTTGTTATAATAATATTAATTTTCAATAAAAACAATGACAAAAATCGGTGTTAGAAATTAAAAAACATTCGTTTTTCAATTGTTTCTCACTTTTTTTTTCCTTCTCTTTTAGTTTTTCATTTGCTTTTTTTTTGTTAGAAATTTTTCACAAGTCTCGTTTCATTCTTTATTTGCTTTCTGGTTTTGATTTTTGATTTATTTTCTTCGATTTTGTTTTTCTTTTCAGTTTGCTTTCATTTTTAGCAATTTCATTTTCGTTTTTTTATTTATTATTTATTGTATTTTTAGTTATTCTCTTGCTTTTCAGTATGCCATTTCTGATTTTCGTTAGAAAAAAGAAAATTGGCGCCTTTTAAATACACTTTGCAAACCAGTTGGCAATGTTGCCTATAAAAAATTTGGCAACCCTGATCAAAATGACAGTTGTCAGAATTTCAACTTGTTTCGTAGCAAGACGACAAACAAAAGCAAAATGAGAAACAAAAACAAAGGAAAATGTCTACTTTTCGCGGAAGAAAAGGCGAAAAACAAAAGGCGGTTGGTTTCACGAAAATATTTTCAACTTTTTACCTCATAGTAGGTCAAAAAAAAAACCAAATCGACTTGTTCCATGAGATGGCGAAAAATAAAAAAAAGACGAAAGACCAACATAAAAGGCGATTAATATCACGTTGAATTTAGATTTGAAAAATGACGAAAAACAAAAACAGGTCGTCAGAATTACTACGATTTTTTCCTTCACATTAATTTCTATAAAAAGAAAACTTCGTTGTCTTTTGTTTCAAGTGAACACTGAACATTTATTTAAAATCGATTGTTCTTTGTTTCGCATCTGATTTTTTTCCTTTTTTTCTTGTTTTGTTCCACACTATTGTCTTTTGTTTTTCAATTAGTTGACGCTTTTTTTTCAATATTGAACATTTCATTTAAAGTCGATTGTCTTTTGTTTGTAGGATCGGTTGATTTTTCGTGTACATTAAAAAAATTATAATTCCAGATAGTTTTTTGTTTTTCCGGTGATAGGTCACTCTTCTAATTTTGGACGTTTTATTCAAAGTTGACTCTTCATTTCACATTTGTATTTTTTTTTGACAGTTTGCTGTAATTAATGTAATTATTAATCACCAAATACAAAAGAATTGAAAGTATTAAGATTTTAACTGCCTACTACTGACGTGTTGATATGTCAAAAAAAAAATGAAAATCTACTTTTAAAGGTCAATTGACTTCGAAAAAAATTCGGCTAAATTTAGGTCTTGCTGGCGCCATCTGTCTGATTTTCTTCAATTACAATCACAACTGTTCAAAATTTCTTGATTCCAGAAATGTCCGCAATTCTTTGTGTTTCGTGTTGTTGAAACTTTTTTTTTTTAATTCACTACAATAATACGATCAAAACAAAAGAAAATCGCAGTAGCTGTCACTGTTAAGATTTCAGCTATCAACTGATCAACATTAATGTGTTAAAAAATACGAAAACTTACTTTAAATACCAGATGACTTTAAAAAAATTGTAATTTAGATTTGGTAGCGTCATCTGTTTTATCCAACTACAAACTTTCAGCAAAACATTAACTTCGAGAAAAATTCGGCTAAATTTAGGTCTAGCTGGCGCCACCTGTTAAAATTTTCTTCAACTACAATCACAACTGCACTGACTCAAAATTTCTTGATTCCAGAAATGTTCGCAATTTTTTGTGTCTCGTGTTGATGAAACTTTTCTTTTTAATTCACTACAATAATGCGATCGAAACAAAAAAAAATCGCAATAGCTGTCACTGTTAAGATTTCAGCTATCAACTGATCAACATTAATGTGTTAAAAAATACGGAAACTTACTTTAAATTTGACTTTAAAAAAATTCTAATTTAGATTTGGTAGCGCCATCTGTTTTCTCCAACCACAAACTTTCAGGAAAACATTAACTTCGAGAAGTATTTCTTTTTTAATTTTGAACATTTTATTCATTTTGTTCATTCATTTTTGACTGTCTCACTTTTTTTCAATTTTGAACATTGCTCCAAGTATTCAAAGTTGATTGTCTTTTGTTTTACAGCTGATTGATTGATTGATAACAACACTTTAAATTTAACGTCTTAGATGCGGGATTTTTGATGTGACGAGGGACTTCTTTTCTGGAAAAGGATTTTTTTGCTGACGCGAAAGAAATTTTCATTTCAGTGGGTTGGCATCACTGATTACATCTGAATTCAACAAAGTTAGTCTGACGTTATTTGAATTTTGAATCTGCGCCTTAAATGTGTACAACCAGAAATACATGGCAGCAACGAATAGTATAAGCAAATAAGTTATTATTATAAATTAATTAAAATTGAAGTGACTTTTAATAATTCTTATTAGTGCAATGTGTTTCGTGTATTATTTAAGTGTGTGTATTTTCTTGTTATAATAATTATTAGATTGTTAAAAATTAGGTTTAAATAATTTTCTTTTGTTTGCATTAACATACGTTGCCCGTCAGCATTGATATATAAAAAAAAACGAGAGTTGTCCGCCATATAATGATGGCTATTTTTTGTTTAAATGTAACAGTCTTATTAAAAATTGAGAAACAGTTTATGACTTTTGGCAATCGTATCTAATCAAACGCAATAAAACTTTTTATTTTCGTGCAAGAGAACTGTATCTAATCAAACGCAATAAAACTTTTTATTTTCGTACAAGAGAACTGTATCTAATCAAACGCAATAAAACTTTTTATTTTCGTGCTAGAGAACTGGGGCAAGGTCTCACTGTAAACGAACATGAATGACTTACAGACGCCATCAGCACATTTTTCAAATGTCACTGTAAGTCGTTACATCGACAGTTGACACAGCGAAATGCATTTTTCATCCGTTTTTATTTACACGATAAAGATGTTTATTTCGCGCTTATTAAACTATTTGTTTAGTAACTTATTAAAGAGATGGGTTGGGTTGGGTTGGGTTTCTTAAAGAGATGGGTGTACAGATCTGATTTTTTTATTTTTAAGCGATTCTGAAACGCGTAAGGTGCGGCACTAAACGACTACTGCCTTCTTTGCAATACATACAAACTAGTATTTCTATTAAACAATCAATACATTGTAATTATTGAATGCACATAAATAAAAACTGAAACGTATAATGTCCTATTGGAAATTATTATGTAATAAGCGATTGTCGTAAGAACGTCTGCACCTAGTCGACTGAAAACATCGCTTTTTTTCTTACGACTGACGAACTTGACCTCCTAGCCGAGCATACACATCTCGGCGCATTCGTTTTTGGCTACATAATAAAAATCAATTCAACACAGTCTCTGACTCAAGCCGAAACATTTAATCAATGAAAGACATAGGTTTAGAAACAGACTGTATATATATATATATATAAAAAGAGTGAAGTAGCTGTTTTGTTGCAAACCAATAAAAGATAAATAGATAGATAGACCATGGTTTGGGATATTTTCTAGATTTATGGATTGCTGTTAAAGAAGCTCAGTTTGTGAAAGATTTCCACAAATAACAAGCTCGATGAAAAATCATTTGCAACGCGATGTGAATGGAAAAATCAATTAAAAAAAAAATAGTGTGGTAATGCCAAGTTATCACCGACGTGAAGACAATTACATCACAACCAATCATAATACTTCATTTCCAGCTTTAATGTCACTTTATATTCCAAACTATAAATTACATCTGCTGCATTAAATTAATAAAATAGCTACTGCGACTAAAAAAATTTAGCCAAATAAGTTTCTCCAAGAGCGAATTGTGCTATTCACTACGTTCCTTCAAGATTCTGTTTGATCTCCTCCCTGTTTTTCTCCAAACACTGCTCGTGCACCTCTTCCTCTTCATGAATTAAAGCGTGCTCTTCGGCTGAGAAATGAATGAACCTAAAATCCATCGCTCATTATTATTTTTTTTTTTGAAAAACCCAATAATGAAACTCACGTGATAATAATCAGAACCGCCATCTGCGTTGCAATCGTCACATAAAATATCCCCGAGGGATCAGTGTGGATCGTCGCATTATAAACTTGCGTGTAAATAACCCCGGATATTAAAGGGATGGCATTGTCAGCTACGGATAAGATCGAGAAGGCTTTGCCCCTTTCGTTGGCCGCAATCATTTTCGACACCATCGACCTGATCACCGGGGCAACAACCGGGCCGAAAGCAGCGAACGCCCCACCTGAAGAACCAAACAGAAATAAGTAAGTCCAGCCTTGATTTCGGCTCACCTATGTAAAGGACCCATGGCACGTTTGCATTCGCGTAGAAGATCCTGGCAATCGAGTGAAACACGGCCCCGAACATAATGATGAGCGTGTCCTTCCACCCCAGGATTTTACTCAGGAAAGGAATTGCGCAGAGCAACATCACATCCTGCAAGGCAGACACGTACGTCTTGAAATTACTGAAGTCATCGACCTCCCAATCGAACTCCAGCTGCGTGTACAAGTACATCATCGGCTTCTCATCTCTCTGGAATGTGTAGAAGGCCATCGAAGCAATCAGCAGCAGTAAGTAGGCACGCCTTTTCATGGGTCTCTTCTTGAACACGGTCTTGGTAGTTTGCACCACGTGATCGAAATCGAAGAAATCAGTGAAGACGTTTTTGGCTTCGCTCAAAGGCCTCTGCTTCTCATTCGTTCTCCATTCCAAACGCACCAGAGTGTACAGGATCGCCGCCAGCATTAACGACGCGTTTATGGTGAACATGATCGCGTATGACTTATTGACTGCATTATAGAGCACCTTCCCTGCCATTTTAAATTTTTGATTAGCCGACTGATTTTTTTTTATATTGAAACTAGGACTAACCGACTGCGATACCAATGGGCATGGATGCGAGGTAACACACTTCGAGTATGGTAACTCGTAACGTCCTGTTTTCTTGCGAGGAAACATCCGTTATGTAGGTGAAAGCGGCTGCGAAAATTGCAACGTCTGCCCCCGTGAATGCCATGGGTATGGTTGCCGTGTACACCACGTATTCGACCGGCCAAGTTTCTTGCAGGGCATTCACTATGATCATGACGGAAAAATAAAACTTTCCTATTAAGCCCAGCAGCAAGGGCAGTTTCCTTCCTCTTCTATCTGCCCAGGCCCCCATGAAAAAGGCTAACACTATAGGACCTGCATGACCTGCTATGTCGTTCCATTGATGGAAGCTTGAGACTGTGATCTGAAATTACGCAAAGTCAGAGGAAGGGATGCAATAGCAAATTTGGGGGAATTACCTGTACTTCCTTGTTTAATGCTTTGTTTTCTTTGGCTGTTAAATTGTCGCATATCGTTGAGTTGAATTGGTGATTTACTGTGCAGGCTTTGTGTACGTAGAAGGCTTGTTCGATCACCGACGTAACCATGAAGGCCATCATGTACAAGACCATGGTTGGTTCGACGGTTATCAGACTGAGGCATTCCTTTATCTGGCTCTTCCATCTTGGCTGTGGCATCTACGTAAGAAAAATCCAAAAGTGTGTGTGTGTGTGTATATAATGAGCCATCAAAGAGTCTGCGTTCTCCAAAAGAGAAACTCATTTTTCTGTTTCACTTATTTGCTTAATTTAATTTAATAAGTAAGTTAAGTGTTTGGCATTCATTCTGTTAAGAAGAGCTTCTTTTTTTTTAATATGAAGATTTAGTAATGAAAAGTTTAAGAGGCGACATCTTGCGATCGCTCTTTGAATCTTGATCGCGATCGCTTTTTGACCTAACATCGCAAGATGTCGCGCCTTAAACTTTTCGTTACTATTACATCGCAATTGCGAATAGCTAGGACAGGTCGGTTTGGTGTCAGTGGCAGTCGAAATCCCGAGCTACGCTTCTGCTGACGAGACCCCAAATAAGACCGAAACAGGTGTACAGAGGGATGTTCGAGGGGGGGATCCACTGCAACTAAAACCCCGACTAGTAATAATATTTTTAAAGAGATATATATATAGATTGATTCTGAGCATGAAACAAACGAAATTTGATAATTTCGATTGTTTTCTTTATTTGCACAGTGACGGGATTCTTTGCGAAATAGATTGTCTATTGTTTGTTTTCCCTTTTTCGGGAACGAAATAAAACAGAAAAACCAAAAGATGATCGGAATTTCGATGTTTTCTATATTAAAAAAAAAAAAAAACAAAACAAAAAGTATCTAATCGAAATAAAACAGAAAAACAAACGATCGAATTGCGATATTTTTTTTTGTTTCATCAAAGAAGAAAAACAAAAGGCAATTAAATTAAAACAAGAAAACAAAAGACGATCGATAATTTATATTGAAAAACAAAACAATGCTCGTCAACTGCAAAACTGAAAACGAACAACGAACTTCGATTGGGAAATGGATTGTCTTTTGTTTGCTTTTTTTTTTGGGAGCGAAATAAAACAGAAAAAAACAAAAGACTATCGAATTTCGATGTTTTCTATATTAAAAAAAAAAAACAAAACAAAACAAAAAGTACCTAATCGAATACCTAATCCTAATAAAACAGAAAAACAAACGATCGAATTGCGATTTTTTTTTGTTTCATCAAAGAAGAAAAACAAAAGACAATTAAATTAAAACAAGAAAACAAAAGACGATCGATAATTTATATTGAAAAACAAAACAATGCTCGTTCCTTCGTCAACTGCAAAACTGAAAACGAACAATGAACTTCGATTGTAAAACGGATTGTCTTTTGTTTGTTTTCGTTTTTTTGGGAGCGAAATAAAACAGAAAAACAAAAAACGGTCGAATTGCGATTTTTTTCTGCTTCATCGAAGGAAAAAAAAACAAAAAGCAACCAAATTAAAACAAAAACAAAAGACGATCAATAATTTCACTCCTTCGTCAAAATGAGAACGAGAAGAAGAGCAACCAATTGTGACATTTTCTTCTTCATCGAATTAAAACGACAAAGAAACAAAAGACGATCAACGATTTATATAAAAAAAACGACGTTCATTTCTTTTGCAAAAAGTAATCGAAATAAACAACCAGAAAAACAAAAGACGATCAATAATTTCATTCCTTCATCAAAATTAGAACAAAAGACAACAAATTGTGGCCTTTTTTCTTCGTCGAATTAAAACGACAGAAAAACAAAAGACGATCAACGATTTATATAAAAAATAAAAAAAAAAGACGTTCGTTCCTTTTGCAAACGCAAAACAAAAACCGAGCAACGAATTTCGATGTGTTCTACATTAAATTAAAAAAAAACAAAAAACAAAGTAATCGAAATAAAAAAAAAAACAGAAAAAGAAAAGACGATCGAATTTCGATTTTTTTTCTTTTTCATCGACGGAGAAAAACAAAAGACGATCGAATTAAAACAAAAACAAAAGACGATCGAACTTCAATTATTTTTCAAAAAGGAATTTTTTTAGAGCGCCATCTATTGCAAATTCCGAAATTGAAAAATGTCATTCAACCTTGAAAGGCTCCATAGTGAAGAACTTTAGCTGAAATGTTGCCAACTGTCCTATGTAATTAAGTGATTCGCAAAAATGTTAACTGTGACAGCAATATCTTTTATTAATTACGACCCAGAAAATTTAATTTGATTAAAAAAAAGTATTTTTTGTTTTCTACATAGATGGCGCAAGTAAGTAAATTATGTCTGTTGGCAATACTGTCTCCTCTTGTCTCTCTTACAAATTTTGACCGATTATCGAAATTGTTTTCTGTAATAACTTGGCACAGAAAAAAATTATTGTGGCGACCTCTATCGACTCAGCTTCCATTTACATTCGCAAAAGTAATAAAACATGGCCAAAACCTTTTTTTATTTAAGAAAAATACAATTTGGCGAAATCTCAAAATACACTAGACTCCAGAAAACATGTGGCAACACTGACTGTTGGTAACACTGCGTGTTTTTGGTTATAAACGTTATTGTTACCACGTGTTTTTATAACTCATTTCAAAACCAATCACGACAGTAGTTTTAAGTTTAGAAAATTAAATCAAATTTATTTCTAGGGCACCGTTAACAACGACCTTATTTAAGGTTAACTACGTGTAGTCATTACCGTTACATAATATTTTAAAAATTACCTTGTTGTTAATTGTATTTCACCACTCACGAGCTGATTTAATTGCAAAAGACATTTTTGCGCTAAAAACAAACAAGTCAAACGAATTACAGTCAACCACTGTTTGATTATTTGATGACATTGCTTGTTTGTAAGCCTTCTCTTTTGAGTTACAATCTAACACGGATTGAATTTGATTTTCCCTTTTTCAAACACAGCCGGCCAATCAGAGGGTTCCAAACCTGTTCTGCAAACAAAGGCGTTGCGTCATCCGAATTCATGTGTGGCTTCTGCTCGACATAATAATTATTAGCGGGCGGTTATTTTAATTATTTGAGGAAACAACAAGCTCAATGTCATATGAATTAAGAAAAGGCCGCTGAGGCATCTATGTATGTAGATTCAGCGCAACGTAACCACCGATTAAAAATACTCAGATAGGACACACTGTCTGTGTTGTTTGAATTTGCAGTTCGTTTTCACAACTCTATCTCTATTTCTCAATACACGTTGCTTATATTTAAAGTTGTGAGACTCTGAATGGTATCTAAAGTACTTGTTACCCGACAACCGTCACAATTGTGAGGTTAAGTGCTATAACCAATACTAAAATCATTTTATAGGTAAACGTCAATAACTAATTAAAAACAATACAAGTCGGAAAGTTGGACGTTAACCTCAAAACAACGAGGTGAAGGCTTCTAATTCTTTGTCATTTGTTTTTGTATTTGGGTACGATGCGACTGCCTCGTGTATTTTTTCATTCGCGATTGTCATTTGTTTTTTCTTGTCCTAAATCGCGTTTATTTGTTGCGTTTTTTTTTGTTTCGTAATTGGTATCACCTTTCGTTTTTCTTTGTAGACGATCGTCATTTGTTTTTTTTTTTTTTTATCTGGTATTAAGACTGTTTTGTGTATTTTCCCATTTGCGATTGTCATTTGCTTTTCTTTTGTCCTAAATCGCATTCTGCTGCTTTTAAGTTACCTTCCCGATCAGAATGACATCTTACATTTTGTTTCTCTATTTTGTGCTATTTATCTCTTTTTAATTTTCTCCGCAAAGAAAAATCAAAGGACGATGAATTACGTCTCTTGTTCTTCCTTGCTAACGATTGTCATTCGCTGTCTTTTGTTAACGATTATCATTTGTTTTTCTTTTGTTAACGATTGCCAACTGTTTTTCTTTGTTAACGATTGTCTTTTGTTGAAATTATTTCATTTTTATTTTCTTGACGTTCGTTTTTAGAATTTCTTTTTCTGCTTTTTATTATTTTTTAAATTTCATTTCTAATCTCTTCACATTTGTTTTACATTGTTTTATAATTGATATCACCTTTTATTTTTCTTTGTCGTTGACAATAGTCATTTGTTTTTTTTTTTTATCTGGTACTAATACGATTGCCTTGTGTATTTCTTTTATTCGCGATTGTCATTTGTTTTTTTTTTTGTTTTGATCCTAAATCGTTCATTTTCTAGCTCTAAATCGCGTTCTGTCTGCTGCCATTTGTTTTCCTTCATTAACGATTGTCATTTGTTTTTCTTTGTTAACGATTCTCATTTGTTTTTTTTTTGTTTTATTCGCGATTGTCATTTGTTGTCTGTTCCTTTATCGCGAACTGCTGTTCTTAAGGTAGCCGACAAAAGTGACAAATTGTAGTTTTTTTTTTGTATTTTATGTAATTTATTTCATTTTTATTTTTTTCGCGTTCGTAGAATTTCTTTTTCTATTTTTTATTATTTTTTAACTTTTATTTCTAATTCCTTCATGTTTGTTTGTTTTTCTTCTTTTATAATTGTTTTGTTTTTTTCTTTGTCGTTGACAATAGTCATTTGTTTTTCTTTTATCTGGTACTAATACGATTGCCTTGTGTATTTCTTTTATTCGCGATTGTCATTTGTTTTTCTTTTTGTTTTGGTCCTAAATCGTTCTACCTTTTCTTAAGGTAGCTAAAAATAAAGACGCGCTATACCCAATTTCTTTTCTATTTGATGTTATTTATTTCCTTTTAATTTTCTTGTTTTTTGTTTTGGAGTTGATCGCCTGCATTTTGTTTTTCTTCTTTGGCGATTGTCTTTTGTTTTCGCTTTTGATTATGTCATTATTCTAAGTCGTCAGTTGTTCTACATTTGTTTCCTAAAGTGGAATGTCTGTTGTTTTTATTTTTCTTTATTTTGTCCGTCATTTATTTTCTAATTTTGTTGTCATTACTTTTGTTATTTTTCTGTTGTTTTATTATTTTTTTCTTTGTGTATAATCGTCTCTTCATTTTTCAACGTTTAATGTAATTTCGAATTTTTTTGAAATAAGTTGTCAATTTTCGTTTGTTTTCTGAACATTATTTTTATTTAAAATTTTTTTCGTTATCTATTGTTATTGCTTTTTGTTTTTTGTTGTTTTTTTTCTAGCATTTAATGTAATTCTAACATTTTCTAAGTAATTTGCCATTTTTTCTTCTTCTTTTGTTCAATGTCATTTTTGTGCTAGTTTTTTTATATACGCTTGTCCATTGTTTTTTTCTTCCTTATTTTTCGTTAGTTCGTAAGTTCATTAGTTTTTTTTTTAATTATTCTACTATTTATATTATTTTTGTTTTATTTTTTGTCTTGATGTAATTTTTTTAACGCTTTCTTTGTGTATAGTTCTTTTATCTTATACAGGGTGAGTCACGTTTCTACATTTTTCATATTATTTTCCTTATTTTGACAGACAGAGAAAGAATACTTTAAGGAAAGTTGCGTTGAATGTCAAGGACTAACAACCCGGAGAACTCCGGTGACCTCAATTTTCAATTGTTTCGAAGCGGCCTTGTTGATGAAAGCATGACATGGTTTTCGAAGAGTGAGGGCGACCTTGGGGCGTGAAGCTGTCGCGCTTTCGTGAAAAGGATCACGAAACCACAGCTTGGGGGGTGAAGGGAAAACAATACTAAATCACATTTGTCACTATCATATGGAACTGCTGTTATAGGTTAGTTGCAAGGCATGTCAAACCAAATCAGACTGATTAGTACTAAACGAATGACTGATTTGCTAATGTCAATTCATTTACTTTTGATAACTGTCACAATTTGTAAATTCCCCGAACGTTGCGCTACCGCAAAATGGTGAATGGCCCATATCTTCATCTTATGATCAAGATCGTGTTTAAGTAAAGCTGTGATTAAAATAAACAAGAAACGATATAGCTTTATGTCAATTTAATGTGTAAGAGAGCGACGGAAACCGTTGCCATGGGAACTAAATACACTATTAAATTAAATATGAGGTAAGAATGTGGGCCAATTAATATTTTTTGATTTTAATTAATAAGGTGATGTAGTTAATTTTTTACAGAGAACAAGTGAGGTTATGTTGTAACGGTTGCTAAACTCGACGTAAATTTACCGCCGACGAAAATATACAACAGTTGGCGGTTCGCTTTGTCGTACACTAAATCGATGTTAGCGTACTCTATAAATAGATCGCGAAACTAGTGACAGTGTCCTATCTGGGTGGTTAGTCTGTGATTTTATTACGCAGTGTACTCGTGAAAAAAAACAAACGGTGTTCAATGTCCAATCATGGAATAACACGGGACTAAATAACCTCCAATTTGTGTGTGAAAATAAATTCCTTTGTTTGGTCGTGCGTACTGCGTACTTACCAAGCATGTTTCAACTCCATTATTTATGAGAGGAGAAGATTCGTTTATCACATGCATCACTGTAATTGCTACTGATCACCGAACATTTCAAAAGTACGTAAATTACTCGCGACGCGTTGGCAATAAAATTAATATGCGGATCAGCAAAATCAAAATTTGTTTTAAATTGGAATATGTGCTACTGAAGCGTTGTTTTTTTTTTCCTCTTATAATATAGAGTGAGCAGTAATGACCGGAAGGTCACGTGACCTTTCACAATAAAAACAAACGATGGTAAACTGTAGAATTTTCGGACAACCTGAAGTAAAACATAATTTTTTTTATAATACAAAATGAGCAAGAAAAAATTAAGGTTATGTGATCATCCGAGAAACAAGTGAAAACTAATAAAAAAGAACAAATGACGCTACATTTTTGAACACCCACGTCATAGTCTTTTACTATCGAATTATAGGAAACGTCTAAAACGATTAATAAAATAGGGTATAGCGAGCGCCATCTATTGTGAAACAATGCAATGAAATTAAATATTAATTAATTTAATTAAATTAACAATGATAATAAAGCTTAATTTCTCATTGAAAATTGACAAGCAAAAGTGAACGTGTATCATTAGAATCAAAACGGGATTGTTAAAAAAATCTCGTAAAATTTTTTTGATTCTCTATTAATTTGATCACAAGAATTCAGAGCGCCATCTGTTGCAAATTCCGAAAAGATCGATCGAAATTGAAAACTATGATTTTTTTTCTTTTTCATCGAAGGAAAAAAACAAAAGGCAACCAAATTAAAACAAAAACAAAAGAAAAACAAGAGGCAAATTAAAACAAAAACAAAAGACAATCAAAAGACAAATAAATTAAAATAACAAAACCAAAACAAAACAAAAAAATAAAAGACGATCGATCCGTTTCCTAAATGTCCACAACGATTTTCTATGGACGTTCGAAGTAACTGTGTGCATAAGAATTTTCTTATGGACGTTTATCGATCGTCTTTGGTTTTTTGTTTTGTTTTGTTTTTTTTTTTTAACTTCTTATGTACGTTTAGAGGTTAAACGAAAACAAACGACGAACGATCGGTTCTTTACACGTCTGTAAGAAAATATTTAAACGGAAACAAAATAAAACAAAATGCGAAAAAAAAAAAAATCTTGTGAACGTTTATAGAACTGATCGATCGTTTTTTGTTTTTCTTGTTTTGTTTTCAATTATTATGGACGTTTAGTCTTTAGTTTTTTTGGTTTTGTTTTTTATTCTTATCGGAATTTAGAGGTTAAACGAAAACAAAACAAAAAACAAAAGGCGAACGATCGATCGATTCCTTGAACGTTCGTAAGAAAATTCTTAAATAATGTAAACAAAATAAAACAAGAGACGGAGGAAATTCTTATGGACGTTCATTAAACCGATGATCGATCGTCTTCCGTTTTTTTTTTGTTTTCAATTTTTATGGGCGTTTAGAGAAGCGATCGATAGTCTTCTGTTTCTTGTTTTGCTTCGTCTTCGTTTAAGAATTTTCTTAGGGACGCTTAAGGAGCCGATCGATCGTCTTTTGTTTTGTTTTTAATTCTTACGGACGTTTAGAGGTTAAACGAAAGCAAAACAAGAAACAAAAGACGATCGATCGGTTCTTTAAACGTTCGTAAGAAAATTCTCATATGTAAACAAAATAAAACGAAAGAAACGAAAGATGAAGAAAATTCTCATGGACGTTTGTAGAACCGATCGATCGTCTCTTGTTTTTAATTTTTGTGGACGTTTAGAGAACCGACCGATAGTTTTGTTTTATTTTCATTTAATCAGTTTTTTTTTTCGCTATTTTTTTTAAGGAAAACGACAATTTTTTTCGTGTCTTTGCTATTTTGGTTTAGTTTTAAATTTATGCAGACGCAGATTAAATTAAAAATTTTATTATTACTTAAACCGGAAACAAATTTTAGGGGGCTAGTTTCTTGTTTTTTTTTTGTTTTCATGGGCTTCTGTTTTCTCGATTTTTTGCCCGTGTCATATCTCATTTTCGATTTTGCTGACAAATTAAAATTAAATTACTACATTAGCCTTGAAATTCGATCGTCTTTTGTCTTTTTTTTTTTTGGTCGCCTACTGTTTTGTAGATTGTAAAAAAAAAATGTCGCTAAAATCGACCTACTTACAAATCGTCAATTAAGTATATAGTTCAATATACTTTTGCGTACTTGCTCGTTCTCATAAAAAAATTTAATAATTTGACTGTGGATTAGTTTATTTTATTGTTGGATAGTTGAAAAGGGAAAAGCAAGAAGCAGCTTTTTTTTCGTTAAACACGCACTTACTAAATGATTATGAAACAAAAAAATTCTTACCTTCTTATGATAACATTAACAATAAAACTCAATTATCACTTCGCAATTCACCAATAACAGGTACTCGACGCCGAACGCTAATTAACAATAAACCAGACGCATCTGATTAAATCGCGGTACTCAAGATATAAATTTATCAGCATAAAATTATAACAACCATAGTTATATTTGCTTTAAGCAATTTAATCCGACCACGACGAACATAATAATGCTTGCTCGTTATTGCAACACGTGCATTGTTCAGATAATTTCGTACCATAAGCAAATTACAAGGCGAAATAGTTAGGTGTGCAATTTTAAATTATTCAAAGAACTGCTTTTACGTATTTGAAAATCATTCGATAATTTAAAAATGCTCACCTAAACATGTGCTCAGAAGCGGCGAGCATGCACAGATACTTATAAATCATTAAATTAAAATCATTTGCACTTTGAACTTGTTGTTAATGAACGTAAAAAGTTTTGGAAATCTACACTTGATTTCGTCACTTATTTTTTGAATGACAAAAAAATCAAAGTGATATGTGCAATTTCTGTGTGTGTGTGACGAGAGCAAGGACGCCGCGCCGTTCATTAAGAGCGTGTTTCATAATCGGTTGTAAACTGAATTTCAAAATCATTAACATCATAGAAACTGCTTTATTTTTTTTATTGTTATAACTTACGCACGCAATAAAAAAAACACGAGTGCTTAAGTATGCAACCCACCATACACGAACCTGTTAGTTGTGTTGCCTACGTAACGAATTTTTTTTTTAATACATAAAAAATTGAATACGAAGTGAGGGGGGGGAAGCAAATAACAATTAGATAATTAGATTATAAATTATTATACGTTTACTTCACTTCAATTCAATTCAATTCAAACGGGCTTTCTTAAAAAAAATTAAAATAAAGGTGTACCAGTTTAAACTAGGCTGTAGCCGTGAGATGTTTATGGACGCATTCCTCCTTGTTAATTAGGTGTGTGGTTTTATTAACCAATTGCATTAGCGAGGATAAATCGTGAGCCCAATCGTTGAGCACGTCGCTGGGATCTTTCATCTGCTGAAAGTGAACCACCCCCGAGGGTCGATCCGTTTTCGCCTGCACACTCTTGCTCACCACCATCTGCGACAGGAACTCTTCTGTTTTCGAAGTGCACAAGTCTAAGAGTTCGGCCATGCGTGCGATCTTGATTCTTGTGTAGTACTTGGCCATGACCCGAATGTTATGTTCGACAACGCGACTCCTACAACCAAAAAGAAAATCTCGTAGATAAATGTGTTATAATACAAAAGCGGGGGAGGTTCACCTTAAATCGATCCACCTCTGATTGGATCTGTCGTTCCCGCTGAAGACCGGGGTTGCTTTCAGGGCTGCTTCGTACAGTTCGCATAAGCCGGACCACTTGATGAGTTCGGGGGTTGTGAACAGCTTGAGTAGTTGGCGGAATAGTGGGATCTCATCTAGTGACTTGTCTGCCAGGACACGATGTGTAAGGTCACTCTGAAAAATTGAGGCTCGTTTAAACAAAAAACTAGGAAAAGTTTAAAAAAATGCAATTTCAAGGACTAAGGTTTGAAAATAAATCAATAAATAAAAGGTCAAAGAACAAGGTCAACTCAAATGGTTTCAAAAAATGGGTGGAAACTAAAAAAGTTAGAATTTCGAGAATCGAGGTTCGGAAATATCAAAGGTCAAGCCAAGAAAAATCTAAAAATAGCATTTAAAATTTTCAAGAGCAAAGTTTGAAAAGGTCAAAGGTCAAGATCAACCCAAAAAGGCAAGAAAAACAAGAAAAATTTAAAAAGATTGGAGTTTTAAGAATAGAGATTCGAAAATGCCAAAGATCAAGCCAAAAAATTTGAAAAAAATACAATTTCAAGAACAAAGGTTTGAAAATAAATCAATAAATAAAAAATCAAAGAGCAAAATAAACTCAAATAATTTCAAAAAATCAGTGGAAATTAAAAAAGTTAGAATTTCGAGAATCGAGGTTAGAAAATGTCAAAGGTCAAGCCAAAATATATACAAAAAAATGCAACGAGTGGGGGACTTTAAATGAGAATTTCAAGAGCAAGGATTGTAAAAGTCAAGGTCAACCCAAAAGGCAAAAAATTAAAAAGTCTGACAATCGAGGTTAGAAAATTTCAAAGGTCAAGCCAAAAATATGCAAAAAAATTCCAAAGAATAGGGAACTTTAAATGAGAATTTCAAGAGCAAGGATTGTAAAAGTCAAGGTCAACCCAAAAGGCAAAAAATTAAAAAGTCTGACAATCGAGGTTAGAAAATTTCAAAGGTCAAGCCAAAAATATGCAAAAAAATTCCAAAGAATAGGGAACTTTAAATGAGAATTTCAAGAGCAAGGATTGTAAAGGTCAAGGTCAACGCAAAAGGTAAACAATTAAAAAGTCTGACAATGGAAATTAGAAAATTTCAAAGGTCAAGTCAAAAATATGCAAAAAATTCCAAAGAATAGGGAACTTTAAATGAGAATTTCAAGAGCAAGGATTGTAAAGGTCAAGGTCAACGCAAAAGGCAAAAAATTAAAAAGTCTGACAATCGAGGTTAGAAAATTTCAAAGGTCAAGCCAAGAAATATACAAAAAAATGCAAAGAGTAGGGGACTTTAAATGAGAATTTCAAGAGCAAGGATTGTAAAGGTCAAGGTCAACCCAAAAGGCAAAAAATTGAAAAGTTTGACAATCGAGGTTATAAAATTTCAAAGGTCAAGCCAAAAATATGCAAAAAAATTCCAAAGAATAGGGAACTTTAAATGAGAATTTCAAGAACAAGGATTATAAAAGTCAAGGTCAACCCAAAAGGCAAAAAATTAAAAAGTCTGACAATCGAGGTTAGAAAATTTCAAAGGTCAAGCCAAGAAATATACAAAAAAATGCAAAGACTAGGGGACTTTAAATGAGAATTTCAAGGACAAGGATTGTAAAGGTCAAGGTCAACGCAAAAGGCAAAAAATTTAAAAGACTGACAATCGAGGTTAGAAAATTTCAAAGGTCAAGCTAAAAATATGCAAAAAAATTCCAAAGAATAGGGAACTTTAAATGAGAATTTCAAGAACAAGGATTATAAAAGTCAAGGTCAACCCAAAAGGCAAAAAATTAAAAAGTCTGACAATCGAGGTTAGAAAATTTCAAAGGTCAAGCCAAGAAATATACAAAAAATTTAAAAGTCTGACAATCGAGGTTAGAAAATTTCAAAGGTCAAGCCAAAATATATGCAAAAAAAATGCAAAGAATAGAGGACTTTAAATAAGAATTTCAAGAGCAAGGATTGTAAACGTCATGGCAAAAAATGAGGAAAAATTAAAAAGATTGAGAATCGAAGTTGGAAGATGTCAAAGGTCAAGCAAAAAAAAAAATTGTAAGTAATAGGGAAAATTTAAAACAAATTACAATCTCAAGAGCAAAGGTTTTCAAATAAACGAATAAATAAAAAGTCAAGGTCAACCCACAAATTTCCAAAAAGAAATATAGAAGGAGAAACTTGTATACAGGGCGACTGATAATTGTTCCGCCAAGAAAAAAAAAAAAAAAACGCCTTAGTGAATGGATGTCGCAGATTACGGGAAAAATGTTTTAAAAAATTGTTCTACACAGTTTATTCTCGTGCTTTTCTAAAACACTCCGCCCTTTTGGTTGCTGTGTATTTCAATTCTGAAAGTCGAGAAAATACGTGAAAATACTTTACGTCTTTCACAGTTTTTTTAATTTTCAGATGAAGTATAAAACTGAAACATTGAAAATATAGAAGGAGAAACTCGTATACAGTGTGACTGACAATTGTTCCGCCAAGAAAACAAATGACGATCGCAACATAAAGTAAGTAAGAAAAACAAAAGACGATCGTAATAAACACTCAACAGTAAATCCTTGACTATTTAATTTTTGAAAAATAGTAAACGATTAAAAACAAGAAATAAAGAACGGTTTTAGACGATCCAATAAAAATTGAAGAAAAATTAAAATTCCTAAAGAAAGTAAGAAAAACAAAAGACGATCGCAATTAAAAGTTAAAACTCAAAATAAAATTAATCACCGACTATTTGATTTTTGCAAAGTAGTAAACAATTAAAAACAAAAAATTAGGAACGGTTTTTAACGATCTAATAAAATTGAAAAAAAATTAAAATTTTTAAAGAAGTAACAAAAAACCAAACGACGATCTTAACAGAAAATTAAAACTCAAAAATAAATCCCCGACTATTTAATTTCTACAAAATAGTAAACGATTTAAAACAAAAAAATGAATAACGGTTTTCGACGATCCAATAAAAATAGAAAAAAATCAAAAATTCCTAAAGTAAGAAAAACAAAAGACGATCGTAATAAAAAATAAAAACTCAACGACAAATCCTTGAATCTTTAATTTCTGCAAAATAGTAATCGATTAAAAACAAAAAATTAGGTACGGTTTTCGACGATCCAATAAGAATGGAGAAAAAATTAAAATTCCTAAAGTAAGTAAGAAAAACAAAAGACGATCGTAATGGAAAATTAAAGCTCAAAAATAAATCCTTGATAATTTAATTTCTGAAAAATGGGAAACAATTAAAAACAAAAAATGACGATCCAATAAAAATTGAAGAAAAATGAAAATTCTTAAAGAAAATAAGAAAAACAAAAGACGATCATAACAGAAAATTAAAACTCAAAAATAAATCTCTGATCACCGTGCCTACCGTAAAACTTTTGAGGGCCTTTATTTCATTCATCTGCTCCTCTAGCGCATCGTCGTTTTGGGGCTAATTTTTGATCAATTATTTCTCGAAAACTTAAAGTAGAAAAAATTTTTTTTACCTTTTTTCCATCTTTGGCGGAACAATTGTCAGTCACCCTGTACGTATTTATAAGAATCTCGTAGGATTCGAAAATCGAACCAATCAACGTCAAGCGTGTCGTCATTATAAGAGTGAGATGGAAGTGCAGCCCAAGGTTAAGTGCGGCCAACGTTGGAAAAATATTTTTAGAAAAGGCAAACAAAATTTAAAATAGAAAATAAAAGAAATGAAAAGTGAAAATAGTAATCATATTTTCTACAGGTTTTAAAGTAAGCATTTAATCATAGTGTAAATAGTCAAGTATAACAACAATAATTGAAGGTCAATTGTTTATAGATCATGTACGAATGATGTATGAAAATTTTCAATCATTATTGATCGCTCTGTATTTTCACTTAGCTGCCTACTTCAGAAATTAAAAAATCAAAACACAAACCTGCTCATTATCATGCTGTGCTAATATAAGGTACAACACAACAGCCTGTGCAGCCGCCTGGCGATCCGCAGGGACTTCTTGCACAGAAGGCGTATTCAACACAGCCCTGTAGTGCTTACAAGTGGCCAAGTAAGAACCATCGTGCTCATCCAACTCCATCATCAACCTGTAATACTTCAACTTCAAATCCTGAATTAAAAAAAAAAAGACGCGTAGAAATTTTGAATGACCCCCGATTCATTAATTCAAACCTGAGCGCTTTCGTCCTCGAAGAATTTCGTGTTGATTTTCTTCGAGATGATCTGCGTACGAATGTAATCCTGCTTGGCCAGGCACAACCTCATCTGCTCCAAGATCAGCTCGACTTTCTCGCGCTTATCCATGGAACCGTACGTCTCGACTTGGAGCTCTTGTATTATGTTGGCGGCTTCGGTGATGTCGCCTTCCTCTTCGCGAATTTTCGCCAGCTTGTGCGTCAAGCGGGCACGCTCAACTTCCACGTAAATTTTTCCCTCTGTGACTTGCCTGGAATACAAACTCGTATATTATTTAAAAAATCTCGTGCCTTGGCTTTATTTACCGGAGCGTATCGATTAATTTAATCATGGTTTCTTTGTCGGGGGTCTGTTCGACGTAAGTACAACATTCCTGAACCATCTTCGCGACGGCCTGCTTCAGCTGAGAGCGCCTCTTCGATAAGAGGGTGATGTGCTCGAAAAGGGCGTTCCAGTTGTTTGCCTCGCGGCATATTTGGACGATCGCGACCAAAACGCGCCCCGTGGAAACCATGTCGGCGCCTGTTCGGGTTTGCTTCTCCAGAGCTAGAAGGATATCCAAGGCGTCGTGCATTTTCCCCGAGCCGGCTAGTTTCTTGCATTCGGGAATCTTGTCGTCGCAAGTCGAGCTGTAATCGACTTCCATTTTCACGATTTTACCGGATTCGGTCGCTATCGACTCCATGGTGGGCTGTAATAAAAAAATTTAATAAAACACAACCTATAATTTACGGAATAACAACACGCGCTTTGAAGTTTCGTACACAAGTGTAAACGAACGAAATAATTTTAACTACCTTTTATTTCAAAGGGCAGTAATTATAATAATATCTCTTATTCTTCGGAAATGATATTTAGTTTGGGAGCCAAAATAGAAAACACCAGTCACGAACTCTTTTGACAGCGAAACTGTCAATCGAAACAGGGTTACCAATCGAATATTGTTGCTATCAGTGTTACCAATGTGTGAACGTACAGAAATCTATGGAAGGGCAAGAAATCCCTTTTGAACTTAAAATTTGTTACTAGACTAGACAGAAATGAATTTTAAAAAACGTTCTTTTTATTAAACAAACATTATTAATCCATAGAATTGTGTTGTAAAGCCATGTTCGTTGCTAGGCGTTTTGCGTTGGCTTTAAAATTCTACACGTTTTTATTGATTCAATTTAAAAGCATATAATGTTTAATTGAACGAACCAATCATAACACTAGCGCATAACGTGACAGTAAAAAAAATCGCCTAGCAACGAACCCAGTTTAATATCGATTGTCTTTTGTTTTTATTATTATTATTATTATTCTCCTTGTTTTGTCACCATTCTTTCCAAATTGTTTTGTTTTAAAATTTATTAATTTATTGAATTGCGGTTGCGCTACGTAAAATTGGTCTTTCTTCACTGCGCAGTGTTGCCAGCCGATCAAAATTTAAGTCAAAGAAAGAAATGATAAAAGTAAAAATCGAAAAATAATCAAATATAATAAAAACAAATGACGATCGATTTTATAACAAGATTTAATAGATTAATAAAAAAAAAACCATTTGAAAAGAATTGGGACAAAACAAACAAGGAAAAATAATAAAAATTGAAAAATAATCAAATAGAAAAAAATAATAAAGACAAAAGACGATCAATCTTGTAACACAATTTAATAAATTAATAAAAAAAAAAATAGTTTGAAAAGAATTGGGACAAAACAAAGCAAAAAAATTATAAAAATTGAAAAATAATCAAATTTAAAAAAATCATAAAAACAAAAGACAATCGATTTTCTAGCACAATTTAACAAATAAATTTAAAAACATTAAAAAAAAACAAATTAAAAATAATAATAAAAACAAAAGTCAATCAATTTTACAACACAATTTAATGGATTAATAATAAAAATTAAAATTTAGAAATAATGAGCACAAAACAAAGAAAATAAAATAATAAAAATTTAAAAATAATAAAATTCAAAAATAATAGAAATGAAAAATATATAATTCAGAAATAATAAAATTCAAAAATAATTAAACTCAAAAATAATTAAACTCAAAAATAATTAAACTCAAAAATAATGAAATTCAAAAATAATAAAATTCGAAAATAATAAAATTGAAAAAATAAAAATAATTACAAAAAACAACAATTTTACGGTTCAATTTAAAAGATTAATAAATAAAGAAAAAACAGTTTGGAAAGAATTGGGACAGAACAAAGAAATAATAAAAATTGAAAAATAATCAAATAATAAAAATAATAAAAACAAAAGACAATCGATTTCGCAACAAAATTCAAAAGTAATAGAATTCAAAAATAAATAACAAAAATGAAAAATAATAAAATTCAAAAATAATAAAATTCCAAAAACAATTTAATAGATTAATAAATAAAAAAAATGGAACAAAACAAAGCAAAAAAAAATAGTAAAAACTGAAACAATAAAAATAATAAAAACAAAAGACAGTCGATTTTGCAGCACAACTTGATAGATTGGTAAATTAAAAAAAAACCGTAGACTGGGACACAAAAAAACAAAGAAAATAAAATAATAAAAATTAAAAAATATCAGTCAATCAATCAAATTAAAAAGAATAATAAAAACAAAAGACAATAGATTATCTGACATAACTTAACAAAGAAATTTAAGAAGAAAATTGAAAAGAAAATAAAATAATAAAAATAATCAAATTATACGAAAATACGAAGAAGAGTGGCGCCATCTACTAGTCGTTAGCTCAACTACTTCGTTAAATCAATTTTCTTAAAGGCAGAATTTAATTGTCTTAAAAAAATTGATTTGACAAGTAGTTGAGCTAGCGACTAGTAGATGGCGCCACTCGTTTTCGCGTAATTCGAAAGTTTTGTGACTTGTATTGCCTCGAGCTCTCGATTATATCAGAAAATGATATTTCGAAAAATTACGTCGTGTATCAATGTGATTTAAGACGTTCGGAGGTGTGAACTGGCCTTTCTGTATTTTGTATCGTAAACAAATGCAAGAGCGCCATCTTTTGATTATTAATGACAGCTCGAAGCTCTATATGCAAATTACTTTTATTTTAGTCTTCGAGAAAATGAAGTACATCTGCAAGATGTTAGCCAAACTGTATTGAGGCTATTAGCCAAGCTCTATTGAATAAATTATTTGTTTTTCTAGAATTTAATTCGTTTCGTTGTATCTTATAGTGAACGTCGTCTTCCATTTGTTCAAAAAAAAATGAAGCGAAATCTATTGGTTACTTATAGTGAACGTCGTCGTTAATTTGTGAACCGATCTTTTTACATTTTATGTCTGAAGCGGATACTATTGTAGGCGCAATCTTTCGATTAATAATCGAAGCTCTCTGGTCACGATTTTACAAAGCATGATCCTCCGAACTAAAACTGGTCTCAAGATTTTCGAATCTTCAGAAAACATACATCGCCATCTCTTGGTTACTTGGTTCAATATCTTTGATAAAATGTTATTTTAGGACAAAATTCAAAAAGATTTTTCGAATCGCCTGTAAAAAGAGTTGCCACCTATTGCATTTAAAGCGCCATCTTGTGGTTATCATTGATAGTTCAAAGCCAAATCTATTTTTTATATTTACGAGATTGAGAAAGCGAATCGCCATCCGTCAATCGAAAATACTACTAGACATTTCCTATGTTGAAAAGGGATTTTCGTCATTCTCTAGTCATTTCTGCTTTTTGCACATTGGCAACACTGATTGTACCTATGTTGGTAATACTTTTTTTTGACGTTTGTCATGTAGTGTTTATTGGATTTACAAGTACCTTGTTAGAACAATATAATTTGTAATAATAAATGCCGAGTCGATCGTCCCGCGTTCCCGTAAAACTATCGGAAGGCATTTGAACCTCCTGCCGGGTGCAGGATGTTCGCTCGAGGTTCGCTGTAATCCCGGTGGTAAATAAAATACGTAATGGATTCTGGCAGAGGTATGCGATTCTATTGCCTTGATTTCCCTTGCAGAAGAAGCCCTGCTTATGCTTGACCCCGTTTCTTACAGATTGAGTGCTTGCCTTAACTAACTATAAGATTGTCAGTACTAAATGTTTAAAGCCTAACCTTTAATTTTTTGCCTAATTTTACTATGGAAAAACGAAGCAACGGTGGTAAAGTTATACTGGGAATGTTGAAAGGTAAACATAGTCACTCTCATTAGGTAGTAGATAGTGCTTGGAGAATTTTGATTGCACCTTACACGTTCGATGCAAGACAAAAACACCAAACAACTTTTTGTTTTCGTATTGGCAGCCCTTATAATCATATTTTAAATGTGAATCACCTAATTCATAGTGTTTTCAACTGATTCTTAGAGTATTCTTATCTTAACCTTTTGTAATTGTAACAAGTAGAGATACTCTGAGAGTGTTTTAGGGGCATTCGGTGAGGCTGCTGGAATTCTTAGAATGCGTACAAGAAGTTGTTTTATTCTAGATTAATTTTTATTTAGTGATTTAGTGATTGCATAACACATTCAGGAAGCCACTTGTATAATGTTTGAAACAATGCACACACACACACACACATCCGTTTTCCTTAAATACCACCAGTATATTTTATTTTATTATACGTGAAACGTTATAAGCATCACTTTTTTTCTGTTAGGCAAATCTATTACTACTTCTGTCCCTTCCATGGCTATTCGATTTAATGCAACAGCTGAGGAAATCGAGGAAGTGTATGCCAGCGAGGAAGAACAAAATGACAATGTTGCAGACATTACAAGTATTTTCTATTTAATTATTTAATTAATTAATTGCTTTCCTAATCTCTTCATTAGGGAGTGCCGATTTAGAAAGCAGTCCCAGGCGTTTAATCCTGCCTTTGCTCGGCAAAAGAGCGACGAGTGTAGACACAAGTACAAGTGGCACGGCACAAGATGCTTCACCCCCCTCTGACCCGTGGAGATTCCTGTCTGATATTAAGGTGATTTAACTTCAGTTTCCGATGGAGTATGCAAATGATAAGTTGCAGGGAAAAATTACCAAAAGCGTCGAGGGAAAATTGACAGAGTACAAAGCCAGGAGCCATGACGGGGATGGATCCCCGAAATTAACCAAGGTCACTAAGGACAGTAAAGAAAACTCGAGTCTATCAGATTCAGAGGAAGTTTCCGAGAGCAGTATTTCCAAGACTTGTGGAATTGTTTCTACCACCGAAGGTACGTTGCTTGCCATCAACTCCTTATTACCATATTTGAAGATTTTAATTGTGGTAATAAAGTTGCCTAACTAAAGAAAATTTTAAAAACTTGATATGCCCGCCATCTATTGGAAATCGATGCAAAAGAAAATAACTCGGCAAAAACTGCGTAGATGGCGCTACCAAATAGAGTTTTTTAAGGCTTTACCTATTTAAGAAATAAAATAATTTTGATAAATTATTATAAAATTGGTATGCCCACCATCTACTGAAAATAATTCGGTAAAAATTATATAGATGGCACTACTTTGGATTGCTTTACTAACTATCAATATTATAATAACTGACAGTAATGCTTAAAGAAAAGTGATTTAACACAAATTAAATTAGCAATGCAATAAAATCGCATAATTAGATAATTTTTTAGGTATAAAATTAAATACGTCTGCCATCTACTGAAAATCAATGCTAAATAACATAATTCGACGAAAACTCGATAGATGGCGCTACCAAACTGAGTTTTTTTTTTGAAGGCGCAACTGAGTTAAAATATAAAATGATTAATTTCTGAAATTCAAAACAAAAAAATAATAATAATTTGATAAAAGTTGTACAGACGGCGCCCAACAGACGAAATGATCACCGATACTGAAAATCAATACTGATATCGATTTTGAAAATCAATACAGGAGAAAATAATTCATCAAAAACTGCATAGATGGCGCTACCAAATAGATTTTCTTTTGAAGGCCTAATCGTGTTTAACTATAAAATTTTTCGCCATCTTGTCTTCTGGATTTAAGCACCTTCGACAATCGATCGTCGTTTATTTTCTAATATCCTCTAGTTTTTCAAACTTTCTCAAAATCAAAGGAGCTTCGACAATTAATCGTCATTTGTTTTTTTCTGCGACGCTAGTATTTTCCAAGTTTTCTTTCAAAACTCCCCGCCATTTTGTTTCCTTAATTTTTAATGATCTTCGACAGTCGATCGTCGTTTGTTTGTTAACATTCTCATTTTTTTTTTTTTTCAAATTTTCTCAAAATTTTTCGTCACTTTGTCCTCTGAATTTGAGGATCCTCGACTATTAATCGGTTTGTTTCTCTCAATATTCTAGATTTTTTCAAACTTTCTCAAAACTTTTCGTAATTTCGTAATCTTTTGGTTGAAGGATTTTCGTCGATCGATCGTCACTTGTTTTGTTTGCAACTCTAGTTTCCTCCAATTCAAATATTCTCGACGGTCGATTGTCATTTGTTTTCTTATAACTACAGTTTTTTCAAAATTTTCCTCGGCGATTAATCGTTTGTTTTTTAACATTCTAGTTTTTTCAAAATTTCTCAAAACTTTTCGTAATTTTGTCTCTTGGTTCAGGGATCTTCGACAATCGATCGTCACTTGTTTTTTTTTTTACAACTCTATCTTTCTCCAACTTAAGCAATCTCGACAGCAGATTGTCATTTGTTTTCTTAAACTTCAGCTTTTTCAAAATTTTCCGCCATCTTGCCTTCTGGATTTAAGGACCTTCGACAATCGATCGTCGTTTGATTTTTTTTTTTTTAATTCTAGTTTTTTCAAAATTTCTCAAAATTTTCCGTAATTATGTCTTTTGCTTCAAACGATCGTTACTTGTTTTGTTTACAAAACTCTAGTTTTCTCCAATTCAAACATTTTCGACAATCGATCGTCATTTGTTTTTAAACATTGTCTTTTTTTTCAAATTTTCACAAAATTTTCCGCCATTTTGTCTTCTGGATTTAAGTATTTTCGACGATCGATCTCGTTTATTTTTTAAAATTGTAGTTTTATCGAAATTTTCAACTTAATTAATCCAGTTTTTTTCAAAATTTTCCGGCATTTTGACTTCTAGATTTAAGCATCTTCGACAATCGATCGTCGTTTGTTTTTTAACATTCTCTTTTTTTTTCAAATTTTCTCAAAATTTTCCGCCATTTTGTCTTCTGGATTTGAGTATCTTCGACAACGATCGCCGTTTGTTTTTCTAAAACTCTAGTTTTTTCAAAATTTCCGCCATTTTGTCTTTTGCTTCACGGATCTTCGACGATCAATCGTTTTTTTTTACAACTCTAGTTTCCTCCAAAAAATTAATTTTAATACTCTAAATGTAAAGTTATTATAAAATTAGAAAGAAATAAACATTTTTTAAAAATTGATATGCTCGCCATCTACTGAAAATCGAATGCAAAAGAAAACAATTCGATAAAAATTGTATAGATGGCGTTACTATTTTGTTTTTTTTCCCTTTTTTATTAAAACAAAAACAATCTTCGGACTGCTTTACTAATTATTAATCTTATAATCACTCGGGATAATGCCTAAAAAGAAGTGCATTTAACACAAATTAAATTAGCAAAGCAATAAATTTTTTAAAAAATCAGATAATTATCTTAAGTTTGATATTTAAAAAGAATTGGTACGCCTGTCATCTATTGAAAACGAATGCCAAAGGAGATAATTCGGCATAAAATGTATAGATGGGGCTGCCAAAATTTTTCTCGAAAGCCTGAGTTAAAATACAAAATTGACTCTCCAAATTTAAAATTATTATGAAGTTGGAAAGAGTTAAAAAGAAATGGAGTTGAAACAAAATCGCAAAATTGCCTAATTGACTCGTTTTCATGTAGAAAATTTTCTAAATATTGACATTCCCGCCATCTACTGAAAATCAATGCAAAAGAAAATAATTCACCAAAAACTGTATAGATGGCGCTACCAAATTGATTCTTTTTAAGACTCAACGGAGTTAAGATATCAAATAATTAATTTTGACACTCCAAATTTTAAATTACTATAAAATTAGAAAGAATAGCAGTTAAGATATAACTGAAAATTGCCTAATTAAGTGAAAAATTAAAAAAAAACCATAATATCCCTGCCATCTACTGCAAAAGAAAATAATTCGATAAAAATTGTATAGATGGCGCTACTATCTTTTTAAAAATTTTGTTGCAAGTCGGCTTTAAAACTTTCATTATGCTTTGACAGCACGCATGGCCACCTTGTATGGGAATGACTTATTAAGTAGCAAACTGGCTGCAATTTGCAATGTTAGGTTAAAAAGCGATTGCAAGATGTCGCGCCTTAGATTTTTCATTACTATTACGAATAACTAGGGCATCGATTTGGTTTGCAGAAGAATTCTCGAGCCACGCTTCTGCCGACGAGGCCCCAAATAGGGCCGAAACAGCTGTGCAGAGTATGCTCGAGGAATCCACAGCAATCAAAACCGACTGGCAACCATTTTTTTTAATTATAAAATTAGAAAGAATTACAAAAAAATGCAGTTAAACTAAACCGAAAAATTGCCTATTTGGATCACTTTTAACAGTAAAATTAAAAAAAGTTGATGTGCCTGCCATCTATTGGATACGAATGCGAAAGAAAATGATTCGACAAGAAATGCATAGGTGGCGCTACTAAATTGAATTTTTTTTTAAAGGCCTAACCTAAATTTTTATTCTCCAAATTAAAACTTATATATAAATTATATGACGACAACAATGTAATCGATTGTACAAAGAGAAACAAAAGAGAAGTGAAACAAATAACGGCCAAATGCGAAAATGAATGAACAGAAAACAAGAAAGCTTCGACGATTGGTGAAAATAAATGATGCAGATAAAAAAAAATACAAGAGAAATTTGAAACAAATGCAGAATAAAATTAAAAAAGAAATGACGATTGTATTAAAAAAAAAAAAAACAAAAGCCTGATAATAATAATGCAAAAGAAAATAATCTGGCCAAGACTACATAGATGGCGCTACCAAATTGAGCTTTAAAATTAAATTTGGAATCGAACTAAATTCAAAAAATAAATAAAAAACAAATACATAGAAGCGAATCTATAAAATAACGAAAGCTCTAAAAATAATTCCTTATCAATACTTGGTTGGTAGAAACAGTTTGGTGAAGGAGGCCTAACCTAGTTAAAATATATAATAATTAATTTGGATACTCCAAATTTAAAATTGTTATAAAATTAGAAAGAATTGCAGTTAAAACAAAACTGAAAAATTGCCTTAAGTGAAACATTAAAAAAAAATTGATGTGCCCGCCATCTACTAAAAAGAAATGCAAAAAATAGTTCGGTAAACATTGTATAGATGACGCCACTTGAATCTTGCTTGCTGCTTCACTGAAAACCAAAAATGTTAACTTTTTTTCAAATTAAGTTGATCATTGCATCTATAAACCAGTTGCTTCAGTAAGGAAATTAAAATTATTGGTTAAATCAACAATGTCCGAAGAATTTAAGGTTTCACTTACTTATTTCATAACCTTATTAGAAAAAAAAATGTTTAGAGGTGTAATTTAATATAATTGTCAGTTCATACTTTCCATCACGACCTACTAGATTTCACTAGACAAGTGTGTCTTTATCCGGCTAGCGCAATTTATTAGTTCAAGTGTTTCTCCACTGGCGCCATTTACCCAAAAAGATCGGAATCGAATTAAATCCGGAACGTCATTTTTAACTAATGTCAAGTTCGCACGGTTTATAGCAGTTTTTTGCTCAAATATAGTTTTTTCTTTCGTTATTTACGGTATCTCTTATTTTCGTAACAAATTTGCATTAAATAAAGTATTACTCAGGCCGGATAAAGACACACTGTCTCGTGAAATCTAGTAGGTCGTGCTTTCTATAATAATAATAACCATTGTTGTAGGTGTAGAAATGTCAAGTGATGATGAAGACACGCCCTCTCTCTCTGACAAAGACAAGCCACAGACTGAAACTGCCCCGCATTTAGCAAATTCATCTTCCAGTTCCAATCTTCGTCAGAGGTTCAGGATAACCAGCGGCAAGAACGTGGTGATTAAAGAGGGTTCCGTCGGCATAGAATTCTTGGAGGGCATCCAAAAGATCAACAACAGCCTTACCAGTCTTGACTCTGAAATAGAGAGCGGCATCGATGTCTTGGCCGACGTCAACATTTCCAATTTCAACGTGGACGATGACAATGTGCTGAATGTCGTGCAACTGAAGGGGGGCGAACTGCGAAATGAAATGCTCGCGGGTACCTTGGAAGGTAAAACCGTGTTTAGTCCTACAGGGTATGTCGACTTGCGTATTCCGCCCAAAGCAGCTACTTGGATTGATGTCGTCCACAGGTATTCATTGTCATTTAAAATCTAGGCCTTCCATGACAAGCTTTGGCAGATAAAAATCAAAAATCTGTGTTAATTGTACAGACACTGCTAATAAATCCTTTCTCTTCCAGTTTCAGACATGTGATATTTGCTTTAATGGCACTGACCTTATACATCACTTTACCATTGACAGTATACTTTAGTGGATTTATTACTGGAGCCTTGGTTATGATAGTTTTCTTCACTGCTTACATCAAGTTCTTCTTGTCTAATGCACAACCTAACTTGGGTACTCATTTCCCTGTGGTCGTACCCTTGCTGCAAATCCCCCCAGTCAAGGAACACCTTCCCTTGAAGAAATACGAGGTAATCATTCACTCATTAGTCGCGTTAAATCATTTGATTCGTTTTGCAGGGTTGGGTTAACGAGTACCCCGAGCATTACAACCCCCACACTTACCATGTCAGTCGGACCCAATCCGTTTATTTAAGACTGCAAGGAAATTTCCTTCGCATTAGCCACGGTCGGCAAAGGATACCAAAGAGGGCCATGTGGAACGAGCCCGAGCATAAACTAGTCTTTACGAATCACAGGGTGTATAACTTGCGAGGAGCTAAGGTTTCACTTATACCAGAAGGGCTTGCTAAAGTAAGGTATTTATTCCCCTGTTTTAAAAAAAAATTAAAGTAAGTGCTTTGGAATATATTTGAAAAGTAGTGATAATGAATAAATGCATTTATAATTTATGGTCAACCAAAGCTAATGAACACATAAGGTATTTAATACATTTGTGTTAATTTAGGAAAGCAATCCTTTCCTTGGACAAGAAAAAAAATAACTCTGGGTTTTGGTCTAAAGTGGCCTTGAATCCAAAACTCTCCACGATTTATTTTTGTCTTGATGGCAGATAAGATGTGTGGTTCCTAAAAGCTTTAACCTTGTGGTTTTCTGTTGTTGTTCAAAAAAGGACACATTTGGGGAGAGATAAGCAGGTGGCCTAATTTTTTCTGTATGTAGATAGTAGGTATAGATATCATCAGCGATTGTTATTCTACTGATTGTAGATTGTATTTGTCTTATAGTCTCGATTCAAATATTCGTTATCTCTCACGTATTATTTATTTATGAGACGTAACTTCAATGAAAATCGTTAAAAAAAGAGAATTTTAAAAAATCCGGGACGATTCTGACATCTAGCGGTAGCAACAGTACTTTCTAGCAGGGACGCGAATCGATTAAAATCGAAATCAATTCATTATCTCAGGATTAATGGTGGATTTGACAAACGTTAATCACGTTAATAATTAAACTCTATAGATGGCGCTACCAAACTGAGTTTTTTTTTTTGAAAATGCAACTAAGTTAAAATATAAAATGATTAATTTCTGAAATTCAATGCAGAAAAATAATAATAATTCGATAAAAATTGTATAGACGGCGCCCAACAGACGAAGTGATCACTGATACTGAAAATCAATACTGATATCGATATTGAAAATTAATACGGGAGAAAATAATTCGTCAAAAACTGCATAGATGGCGCTACCAAATAGATTTTCTTTTGGAAGGCCTAATCGTGTTTAAGTATAAAATTTTTCGCCATCTTGTCTTCTGGATTTAAGCACCTTCGACAATCGATCGTCGTTAATTTTTTAATATCCTCTGGTTTTTCAAACTTTCTCAAAATTAAAGGAGCTTCGACAATTAATCGTCATTTGTTTTTTTTTTCTGCAACGCTAGTATTTTCCAAGTTTTCTTTCAAAACTCCCCGCCATTTTGTTTTCTTAATTTAATGATCTTCGACAGTCGATCGTCGTTTGTTTGTTTACATTCTCAATTTTTTTTTCAAATTTTCTTAAAATTTTTCATCACTTTGTCCTCTGAATTTGAGGATCCTCGACTATTAATCGGTTTGTTTCTCAATATTCTAGATTTTTTCAAACTTTTTTCGTAATTTCGTCTTTTGGTTGAAAGATTTTCGACGATCGATCGTCAGCGATTGTTATTTTACTGATAAAAGTTGTATATGCCTTGTAGTCTCGATTCAAATATTCCTTATTTCTCATGTATTATTTATTTATAAAACGTAACTTCAATGAAAATTGTAAAAAAAAGAGTTTTAATAAATCTGAGACGATGCTGACATCTGGCGGTAGCAACAGCACTTTCTAGCAGGGACGCGCATCGATTAAAATTGAAATCAATTAATTATCTCAGGATTAATGGTGGATTTGACAAACGTTAATCACGTTAATAATTAAAAGTAAAAGTCGCTATGGTTACATGTATTGAACTGATGATTCTTAACCGATGATTAAATTTAAGTGACTTGTAAAACCCAGTAAGAGGATAGGCAACTGTATTACCGATGTGTAGGTTTGCCGCACACTATTATGACTTTTTTTTCCAATTATGATTCTATTCTTTTTATATTAGATTAAGAAAAGCATCAAATATAAATCATTCCTATTATAAAGGTTAGGCAGTTGTATAGCTGATATGTTTGTTTGATTGCCTACGTCGTGAATTTGTAATTTTCTTTTATTTTTATAAAAACTTATTTTTATAAAAACTTTCATCGAAAGGTGTCATGATAAATAAAGATATGTAGATATAATGTGTATGTCTGAGATACCACAATTGGTGACATTTCAAAAAATTAATTTGTCAGTTCTGTCAGATTTAAGCTTTGATTATTATCTCACATTTCAACAATATGGCTTTCACCGATCACCAAAAATGTTGTATATTAGAAATATATTTGAAGACTTATTATAGTTCCAACATACTAACTTTATGTTCAGACATACATAATTTTTTTTTTCGATAAATTGAATTATCGATTATAAATTTGATTTTTAGTAAGGCAATCCGAATGTTGTTTGATATTTTCATTAAAAAAAAAAATAGTAGCGCCATCTATACAATTTTTATCGAATTACATATTTACTCTTATTCATAAGAAGTGATCAACTGAAAAACGAATTAGTGTTGGCGATGCAACTAAACATGCATGTGTGCATTTAATTCATCGAACGTTCGTTCAGTCACTTTGACGTTTCTACAAAGCAAGAAAACCGTTTTATTTTCAAACAATTAAAGCAGATGTATAAAAATGACCACTGCCTGCTGCATTAAGACACTTTTTAACTGCGTGAGTAACGTTAAACAACATTTCCGACGTGTTATTTATGTCACAATTGATTGACAATTAGTACTAATATGATGTTATCCAACACATGCATTTAAATTCCAACACCTACTCTAATTCATTTTTCATTTGATCACTTGTTATTTACATTGATTTTCAGTAGTAGCAATTTTTCAGTTTTGGTTTATTTGCGTTTCTTTCTAACTCTTTCTAATTTTGTGATGATTTTAAATTTGGAAAATCAAAATTATTTTTGTATTTTAAATTTAAACAAAAAAAAATATGGTAGTGCCATCTATGCATTTCTTGCCGAATTATTTTCTTTTGCATTTCCAATAGATGGCAGGCACATCTATTTTTTTTTTTTTAATTTTATACCTGCAAATGATTTCGCAGATTTGTCTTAACTATGTATATTTATTTTTTAACTTTTTTTAAAATTTTAAATTTCTAGATTCAAAATTAATTTTGTATTTTAACCAAGAGAAATGTTGCTGGCGCCAAATATGCAATTTTTATTGAATTATTTTCTTTGCGCTAATTTTCAGTGAATGGCGGCACTATCTTTTGTTTTTAATTTGACACAAACTATCTAATTAGGCAATTTGGAGATCTGTTTCAACTGCACTTCCTTCTAACTCTTTCTAATTTTACAATAATTTTAAATTTGGAGAATCAAAATGAACTTTATTTCATAATTCCAGCTTTGAAAAAAAAAATGGTATCGCCATCTATGCATTCTTTGCCGAATCATTTTCTTTTGCATTTCCAATAGATGGCAGGCATATCAATGTTTTAATTTTGCAGATCTGTTTTAGCTGCATTTCGTTTTAACTCTTTTTAATTTTATAACAATTTTAAATTAGGAGAATCAAAATTAATTTTGTATTTTAACTCAGGCTTTCAAAAAAATAATAATAAAATTGGTATCGCCATCTATGTATTTTTTACCGAAGTATTTTCTTTTGCATTCATTTCCAATAGATGGCAGGAACATCAATTTTTTTTTTAATTCTATACTTAAAAATGATTTAATTTAATTAAGCCATTTTTCAGTCTTAACTGCATTTGTTTATAATTTTATATTAATTTAAATTTAATTGTTATTGATAAATCTCTAAAACGACGTTATTTTTTTTATTATTTTTAAATTCCTAATTAAATGCTGACTTAAGAATAACAGAAAATTTAGAGTTTCATTTTAGATGTTTGAAACTCTTTCTTTCTTCCATTGTAGTGCTCTCCGAATCTTCTTTCTCTTTCCAATGCAGCAACCATAAATGGTCGGTGCTTCGAGAAGTTTTATTTAAATGAAGGCTGTGAGTAATTTTCGTGTCAACAGCCTTGACCTTGAACAATTTGCTTTTATGAACTTCATATTTCTTTTACTCTTGAAATTAAAAGGAAACATTGTTTTATTTTACATATTACAGGAAATGTCAACGTGTTTTTAAACAATCCGTATTGATATTTTCAATCAGGACGCAACCTGAAGTTACCTACTTTAAATGGAACATCCTGTATATTATTTTATTTCATAGATTTCATAGATCGCGCTAACACTCGCTAGTATAACTTCCTTATATTTTTTTTTCAATTAAAAAGAAAAAAAATTAAACATGTGTTAACTGTGTGTCATCTTTACAGACTCTGGAGTAAAAAGTATCCCATATGTGTTACGTTAAGCGCGGACCAAATAAATTATGAAGTACCTGTCGAAAGGAGAAGAAATTCACCAAATAACAATGAAAACAACAGAAAAAAGGAACTGGAGAAAGTAAGGCTCTCAATACTTTTCCCCTCAATGACGTTTTAGTTTGGATGAAAATAAATTTTGATTTTCAGGCGCAAGTTTACAGTAGATTAGTCAGCGAGGATGAAGAGCCGGTACCTTCATCATCAGCCGACCCAGTAATTACAGATCCAGTATTCAAAGCACGTACTAAATCGCTTTGACAATCAAAACGTTTAACACATCCTGATTTTAGGATGCAAACCTCGATAGCTCAGGCACTACAGTAAAAGAACTCACGGCAGAAAGTAAAATGTCAGGTCTAGATGAAGAGGATGAAGATGAGTTTTCGCTTACTTCCTGGTACGATATCACTCATGTAAGTAAAAATAGCCAGCCCCGGGTGATTTCCAGCAAGTTGTGGTGATATGAATCTTCGTAGACTGAAGGAGCCACTACGGATGTAACACACCTGTATTTGTTCACACGTACAGGCAGAGATAAAGAGGAATGGTTCCGTCGTTTGAAAATGGCAACCTATAAAATAGACCCCGAGCATTCTGATAACGACGAAGACCTCGAAGCTCAATCACCGAGTTCAATGTTGGAAGACGAGTATTTGAAATTCATGGGGAAACTCTCCAATTTCATCATCGCCTCTGACGAGCCAATAAAAACCAAATACTCGACGGTGAGTTGCATTTTGATGTCACTAAGTTTTCCGTTAATATCGCAACATGTGTGAAGCATGAAGAGCACAAGGAAGCCGTCAGCAAGAAGGAACTTAAAGAAGGGAACGAGTCCCATTGGATCAACGCGTTTATGGGGCGAGTTATGTTCGATTCCCTGCGTGAAGAATGGCTGTTACAACGAATTAAAGATCGCTTACAGCGGAAACTAGCGTCCATAAAATTGCCTTATTTCATTCAAGAGTTGTACTGCGAAGAATTAAAATTAGGTGGGTCGCTCTGCGTTTCACTTTGAACCTCCCCCCTGATTCCCTGCGTTTGTTTAGGAACTACAGCGCCTTACATCACCAAAACAAACAAGCCGGTTCTGAACAGCCGTGGCCTGTGGATCGATCTAGAGTTTGTCTACGAAGGTTTATTCGTCATGACGTTGCAGACTAAGTTGGATCTCATGAAACTGAAGCAACCGCATTTATTCGATGGTGAGTCCGAATTAGAATTTGATATTGACTCGAATTGATTGAGTTGTGCTTTAGAAAAAGTTCAAAAGGACAAGGAAAGGTCTGCGATTTTTCATTCGGACGTAGACGACTCTGCCGAAAGCTCCACGGATGATGAACATGGTGGCCATAGGGTGACTACCCATTTACAGACTACGCTAGATTCCACCGGCAACCCAATAGGCGGTGTGGGTGGGCCAAGCACGAAAGCCAAGAAACTAATGAAGATGGTCGACAAATTCACGGAATCGAAATTCTTTCAAGCAGCTTCGGAGATGAAATATATTAAAAAAGCAATGGAAGGTAACACCAACCCCACACACCTCGAAGAACCATTAAAGATTGAATTTATTTATTGTAGGAGTTTCAAATACTGATATACGTTTGAAAGTTGAAGTAAAGAAATGCATGGGCACCCTTGTAATAAACATACCTCCTCCACCGTCGGACCGTATCTGGTTGGGTTTCAGATATCCACCGGAACTAACCATCTCAGCCCATCCCATCGTAGGCGAACGCAACATAAATCTGAATCAACTGATGACCTGGATAGAAAAAAAGATTTACAAAGAATTCCAAGTAAGTTGTCTGGCGCGAGCTAACTCCTCCTCGTGCTAAATTCGTTCTTGCAGAAAGTCCTGGTATTACCTAACATGGAAGACTTTTCGTTACCTGTGATGAATCCAAAATTGCCGGAGTAAATTTCATGTGATCCTACTTCATTGTTTTTTTTCAATTCATTATTGAAACGGTGATAAATGGTACAGGGCTACTTCTAGTCTTCAAAGTCGAGTGATTTTTTTAGTTTTTTTTTTAAGTTCAGAGTTTTACAGCTACGTTTTTTTCTTCGGAATTTAAAATTTTTTATTTGGAGAAAATTTATTGTTATATATGAAATACATGCAATGAAATAAATAGGTTTTATTTATCTACATTGAGTTGGGAGGTGTGTTTGAAAATATAATTCAATTTTATAATCCAATTCAGATTTAGCAGCGCAATCGAAACTAACTATTTTATAAGAATTTTTTAACTCACTTAGCTTTTTTTTAAGAAATTGAGACCTTTAAGTAGCGCCATCTATGTATTTTTTGAGGAATTATTTTCTTTTGCATTTATTACCAGTAGATGGAGGAATTAAGCAGAGCTTCAAGTGCCACTTAGTTACATTAGTCACTAAGGGGGGTGGTTATGATCACTTTCGTTAATCGTTCAAAAATAGTATGATTTTCGGTTAACTTTTTCACGAAAAAAAAGTTGAAGTTTGTCGTAAAGTCGACCTGATTCGCTTTTGTTTTTCGCCATCTCGTTTCGTTTGTTTTTTTTTTTTTATAAGAGGTAAGAAGTTAAAAATATTGTGAACCAGCCGCCTTTTGTTTTTCTTTCTTTTCTTTTATAGCTCGCTTAGCTTTTTTTTAAGAAAGAGAGCTCTTTAAGTAGCGCCATCTATGTATTTTTTGACGAATTATTTTCTTTTGCATTTATTACCGGTAGATGGAGGAGCAGAGCTTCAAATGCCACTTAGTTATATTAATCGCCAATAGGGGAGGTTATATAATCACTTCCGCTAATCGTTCAAAAATATAACGATTTTGAGTTGAAAAAAACAAATTGAAGTTCGTCGTAAAGTTGACGGCATTCGTTTTGTTTTTCGCCATCTCCTTTCGTTTCTGTTTTTAGTAGTAGTAGCGCCATCTATATAAAATTTGTCGAGCTATTTTCTTTTGTATTCATTTCCAATAGATGGCGTATTGCGTCTTTTTTTTTGTTAATTTTATACTTAATCCATTTAGGTGATTTATCTATTTCGTTTCAACTGTACCTACTTCTTTCTAATTTTATAATAATTTTTATTTTAGTAAAGCAATCAAAATTAATTATATTTTAATTCATTCTGGCTTTTTTTTAAAGGCTTTTTTGGTAGCGCCATCTATGTAATTTTCGCCGAACTATTTTCTTTTCAATTAATTTCCGATAGACGGCAGGCATATCAATTAAAAGAAAAAGTTCAAATGACTTATTAGCCTAATTATGGATTTATTTATTTTCGACCTGAATCCGTGTACTGAGAAAAACTCGTTCATTGTCTGTCACAATTGTTTGGCTTCAGACTGATGTGTTCAGACCTCGGTTCGAGTAGCTCTCATTGGTGTACTTATGATTTGGTTTCTTTTTTTTGGTGAGGAGAAGCTCAGATGACTCTTATTGGTCTAATTATGGATTGATTTCCTTTTGACCTCGGTCCGTATACTGCGAAAAACTCATTCATTGGCTATCAGAATTGTTTGGCTTCAGACTGATGTGTTCAGACCTTGGTTCGAGTAGCTCTCATTGGTCTACGGTTTTTTTTTTTTTTTTTTGACGAGGAGAAGCTCAGTTGAGTCTTATTGGTCTAATTATGGATTGATTTCCTTTTGACCGCGGTCCGTGTACTGCGAAAAACTCGTTCATTGGCTATCAGAATTGTTTGGCTTCAGACTGATGTGTTCAGACCTCGGTTCGAGTAGCTCTCATTGGTGTACTTATGATTTGGTTTCTTTTTTTTTTTTTTGGTGAGGAGAAGCTCAGATGACACTTATTGGTCTAATTATGGATTGATTTCTTTTCGACCTCGATCCGTATACTGAGAAAAACTCGTTCATTGCCTATCACAATTGTTTAGCTTCAGACTGATGTGTTCAGACCTTGGTTCGAGTAGCTCTCATTGGTCTATGGTTTCTTTTTTTTTTTTTTGGTGAGGAGAAGCTCAGATGACTCTTATTGGCCTAATTACGGATTGATTTCTTTTCGACTTCGGTCCGTGTACTGAGAAAAACTCATTCATTGGCTATCACAATTGTTTGGCTTCAGACTGATGTGTTCAGACCTTGGTTCGAGTAGCTCTCATTGGTCTATGGTTTTTTTTTTTTTTTTGGTGAGGAGAAGCTCAGATGACTCTTATTGGCCTAATTATGGATTGATTTCTTTTCGACCTCGGTCCGTGTACTGAGAAAAACTCATTCATTGGCTATCACAATTGTTTGGCTTCAGACTGATGTGTTCAGACCTCGGTTCGAGTAGCTCTCAATGGTCTACTTATGATTTGGTTTCTTTTCGACCTCGGTCCGCGTATCGACAACAACTCGTTCATTGGCTATCAAAATTGTTTGGCTTCAGACTGATGTGTTCAGACTTCGGTTCGAGTGATTCTCATTGGCCTACTGACTACCGTGTGGCTTCAGGCTGTGTTACCGTGCGAAAATTAATTACAATTCCATTTGATAACGTGCATTGCTTTAACTGCCAATGAGAAATGTTAATTCCGTTTCTCGTAATCCGACGTGATGATTGGCTGGGCAAAAATTTGCAGGAGGCATAAAAGGAAACGCAACGAGACGTTACCAGCAACGTTGGTGGTGGGGTGGTGGTATGCCGAATAAGAAATGGGAAAGTGAAACAGACGTATGACGAATCGTACGCGCGGACTATATAAGCTCCGCCCCCTGATACGCGTTCTGATTGGCTGTCTCGTATTTACATTGTTAACTACACTTTGTAACTATGGAAATTTGTTTGAAATAAATATTTATTTATAATTTAAACAATAATAAGTTATTCTGGACTTTGGAACCGAACTTTGCAATAAATTGATTTCTTGCTCTACCGTTGATCGTGAATTAAAGCAATCTTAAGATTAATTATTTTATATTTCAATTTATTTAAAAAAAAAGTTAGTAGCGGCGTCTATATTATTTTGCTCGAATCATTCTCGTTTGCAATCATTCCCTAGAGATGGCAGGCGTGTCAGTTTTTATAAGTGGATATACAACATAGTTTCTTTAACTGGCCAGCTGTTTATTTTACTTTATACCTAAAGGGCTCTATTTTTTAAAAGAGTGTCTTTTCGATTTTTTTTGCAAGACCCATAATTACATTTTCCCAAAATCCCCAAAAATCCTCAAACTATTAGCTGAACTGTAAACATCTGAGAGTTTTATTTAATTCTTTAATTTAATCTATAATTTCTAGTTTTTTGTTGTGAACTTCCGTCCTCTTTTACACAATGTAGCAAATAGCCTTGGTGAAGGGGATTTCCCCAAAAAAAAATTCCAACATGTCGTAGTTAAACCTTTTCCCCGCCTGTCATGTAATTTATAAATTTTTAGTAGATTTCATAATGTCTTCTGCTCTCTTGCACAAAATATAATTAAGGGGATTCCCCAAAAAAATCCTGTCATTTCCTAAACTGTAATCGTCGCGATCTTTTCTCTGCTTGTCTTTTAGGTTGTAAGCGTGAAGTAGATTTTCGCCCCCTTCCTTACAATATACCCCCAAGCAGGTTCACTGTCATTTTCAAAGCTACTACAATCTTTTTTCTTGCCTGTCATTTAATTGATAGGTGTCAAATAAATTTCATGATGCACGTCTGCACATTAACCGAAACCTCCACCAGTTGCCTGCCAGCACTTTCCCGCAACGCATCCCTCTACAAACGGCTCTGCAGGCGTTTCAGAAAATTCCTGTTAATCTCCGAAAGCAACCCAATATCCAAGTTCTCTTACCGCAGCAACTCCTCCATCCAAATGGAAAGGCAACGGCACGTCGCATCCGGATATTTCTACGTGGTCCACCCGCTAAGTATGTTCAGGTATTTTAGTAGCCAACATGGAATCACGTGAGCGATTTACCCCCCTCCTGTCTGTGTTTCAGGTTTCACTGGGAGATCTTCATGACGATCGTATTCGTCGCCAGCCTCTCAGCTATTCCTCTCGATATGCTCTTCGTTTTCTACACCGAACTGGAATCCCGCGTGAGTCAGATCTCGCTGCTCGTGCTGGATATTATCTTCATTATTGATATTATTATTACCTGCCTTACGGGTTACGTCAATCCAGTTACGAACGAAGTCTACTTGAAACCCAAAAGAATTTTTTGGTAGATCGAAGACACCATTGTAATTATTGCAAGTAATGCTTTGACATTTGTAGGATGTATTTTCGACGTGGCGATTTTATACTGGATATTGTTACGTCGATGCCTTATCAGAAGTTGCAATCCTACTTTGGAACGGAATTTTCCACCTTGGCGAAAATTTTGAAATTGTGTTTGGGTGTTAAGGCGTTGAGGTCGAGAACTCTTTATAAGTATTTACAGCGGATTTTTGATGTAAGTATAACTCGATCACACTTATTTACTGATGATTATACCGGTAGTTGAATTAAATTGGGATCATAGAAATTCATTTATAACAGATAGAGCGGAAAGTAAGAAAGAGATAGGTACTGATTGGACTAAAACGTACGGTAAGATAATAAAAAGACGTCGCTCCACTGAAGTGCAATAGATTACGAAGAGGAGAAACGTCTTTTTATTACCTGACTGTACAAAGGCCTCCTCGATTTGTTTTGCGCGCCTATACCGCTATGTCTATGCCTACGTTTTCAATTTGAAACAAGTACCTGTATGTTCTCACTTTTAAACAAGTACCTGTATACATCTGTTGCTTTCCCTATGATCTCACTTTGAAACAAGCACGTTGATATACATTAAGGCATCTAGAAGCAACTATTGTGTGTATAGACGCAGGATTGCACTCAAATCCTAGAGCAGGGTTGCCAATGTGGGCGATTTATCGCCGTTTGTGCGATTTTTAAGTAAAACTTGGCGACCAAAAATTTTCTTTTGTCCATTTAAAATACGTTAGTGGGCGATTCTTACTTTTGAATTTGGCGACTAGAAATTTTTATCTTCCATATAAAATATACGCATCGGGCGATTTTATTCTGAAATGTTGGCGACAATACGTTTGACGAAGTTGGCAACTCTGTCCTAGAGGCAGAGTAACAGAAATAAAACTCAAATATCATTTTGTTAGCATTAACGTGTCTTAAATATTATTGGATTAATTATTTTTATTTCGATCGTCTTTTGTTTTAACGCCAGTAATAATGCTTCCGTCAAAGCAGACTGTGACAGTTAAGTTGACAAACGCCTTAAGAACGTTAAATGCGAATCAGAAACAAAACAAAATACTTTTCCAGATGATTATGTTAATTCGTTTCGAGCTTCTCTTGTTTTAAAAGTCGATCCGATTTTGTTTTTTGCTTTTTTTTTCGATCTTCGATTGTTTTTGTGCTAGAATCGACCGTCTTTTGTTTACATCGCGTCACATTCCTGACAATTTAATACCGAAAGTATTATTTCGATCGTCTTTTGTTTTAACGTCAGTAATAATAACGTTTTCCGTCAAAGCAGACTGTGACAGTTAAGTTGACAAACGCCTTAAGAACGTTAAACGCGAATCAGAAACAAAACAAAATACTTTTCCAGATGATTAGGTTAATTCGTTTCGAGCTTCTCTTGTTTTAAAAGTCGATCCGATTTTGCTTTTTGCTTTTTTTTCGATCTTCGATTGTTTTTGTGCTTGAATCGACCGTCTTTTTGTTTACATCGCGTCACATTCCTTACAATTTAATACCGCAAGTATTATTTCGATCGTCTTTTGTTTTAACGTCAGTAATAATAACGTTTTCCGTCAAAGCAGACTGTGACAGTTAAGTTGACAAACGCCTTAAGAACGTTAAGCACGAATCAGAAACAAAACAAAATACTTTTCCAGATGATTATGTTAATTCGTTTCGAGCTTCTCTTGTTTTAAAAGTCGATCCGATTTTGCTTTTTGCTTTTTTTTTCGATCTTCGATTGTTTTTGTGCTAGAATCGACCGTCTTTTTGTTTACATCGCGTCACATTCCTTACAATTTAATACCGCAAGTATTATTTCGATCGTCTTTTGTTTTAACGTCAGTAATAATAACGTTTTCCGTCAAAGCAGACTGTGACAGTTAAGTTAACAAACGCCTTAAGAACGTTAAGCACGAATCAGAAACAAAACAAAATACTTTTCCAGATGGTTAGGTTCATTCGTTTCGAACTTCTCTTGTTTTAAAAGTCGATCCGATTTTGCTTTTTGCTTTTTTTTTCGATCTTCGATTGGTTTTGTGCTTGAATCGACCGTCTTTTTGTTTACATCGCGTCACATTCCTGACAATTTAATACCGAAAGTATTATTTCGATCGTCTTTTGTTTTAACGTCAGTAATAATAACGTTTTCCGTCAAAGCAGACTGTGACAGTTAAGTTGACAAACGCCTTAAGAACGTTAAGCACGAATCAGAAACAAAACAAAATACTTTTCCAGATGATTATGTTAATTCGTTTCGAGCTTCTCTTGTTTTAAAAGTCGATCCGATTTTGCTTTTTGCTTTTTTTTTCGATCTTCGATTGTTTTTGTGCTAGAATCGACCGTCTTTTGTTTACATCGCGTCACATTCCTTACAATTTAATACCGCAAGTATTATTTCGATCGTCTTTTGTTTTAACGTCAGTAATAATAACGTTTTCCGTCAAAGCAGACTGTGACAGTTAAGTTAACAAACGCCTTAAGAACGTTAAGCACGAATCAGAAACAAAATAAAATACTTTTCCAGATGATTAGGTTAATTCGTTTCGAGCTTCTCTTGTTTTAAAAGTCGATCCGATTTTGTTTTTTGGTTTTTTTTCGATCTTCTTCGATTGTTTTCGTAATAAAATCGACCGTCTTTTTGTTTATATCGCGTCAAGTTCTTGACAATTTAATACCGAAAGTATTATTTCGATCGTCTTTTGTTTTAACGTCAGTAATAATAACGTTTTCCGTCAAAGCAGACTGTGACAGTTAAGTTGACAAACGCCTTAAGAACGTTAAGCACGAATCAGAAACAAAACAAAATACTTTTCCAGATGATTATGTTAATTCGTTTCGAGCTTCTCTTGTTTTAAAAGTCGATCCGATTTTGCTTTTTGCTTTTTTTTTCGATCTTCGATTGTTTTTGTGCTAGAATCGACCGTCTTTTGTTTACATCGCGTCACATTCCTGACAATTTAATACCGAAAGTATTATTTCGATCGTCTTTTGTTTTAACGTCAGTAATAATAACGTTTTCCGTCAAAGCAGACTGTGACAGTTAAGTTGACAAACGCCTTAAGAACGTTAAGCACGAATCAGAAACAAAACAAAATACTTTTCCAGATGATTATGTTAATTCGTTTCGAGCTTCTCTTGTTTTAAAAGTCGATCCGATTTTGCTTTTTGCTTTTTTTTCCGATCTTCGATTGTTTTTGTGCTAGAATCGACCGTCTTTTGTTTACATCGCGTCACATTCCTTACAATTTAATACCGCAAGTATTATTTCGATCGTCTTTTGTTTTAACGTCAGTAATAATAACGTTTTCCGTCAAAGCAGACTGTGACAGTTAAGTTGACAAACGCCTTAAGAACGTTAAGCACGAATCAGAAACAAAATAAAATACTTTTCCAGATGGTTAGGTTCATTCGTTTCGAACTTCTCTTGTTTTAAAAGTCGATCCGATTTTGCTTTTTGCTTTTTTTTTCGATCTTCGATTGGTTTTGTGCTTGAATCGATCGTCTTTTTATTTACATCGCGTCACATTCCTGACAATTTAATACCGAAAGTATTATTTCGATCGTCTTTTGTTTTAACGTCAGTAATAATAACGTTTTCCGTCAAAGCAGACTGTGACAGTTAAGTTAACAAACGCCTTAAGAACGTTAAGCACGAATCAGAAACAAAATAAAATACTTTTCCAGATGATTAGGTTAATTCGTTTCGAGCTTCTCTTGTTTTAAAAGTCGATCCGATTTTGTTTTTTGGTTTTTTTTCGATCTTCTTCGATTGTTTTCGTAATAAAATCGACCGTCTTTTTGTTTATATCGCGTCAAGTTCCTGACAATTTAATACCGAAAGTATTATTTCGATCGTCTTTTGTTTTAACGTCAGTAATAATAACGTTTTCCGTCAAAGCAGACTGTGACAGTTAAGTTGACAAACGCCTTAAGAACGTTAAGCACGAATCAGAAACAAAATAAAATACTTTTCCAGATGATTAGGTTAATTCGTTTCGAGCTTCTCTTGTTTTAAAAGTCGATCCGATTTTGTTTTTTGCTTTTTTTTTCGATCTTCGATTGTTTTCGTGCTAGAATCGACCGTCTTTTGTTTACATCGCGTCAAGTTCCTGACAATTTAATACCGAAAGTATTATTTCGATCGTCTTTTGTTTTAACGTCAGTAATAATAACGTTTTCCGTCAAACCAGACTGTGACAGTTAAGTTGACAAACGCCTTAAGAACGTTAAACGCGAATCAGAAACAAAACAAAATACTTTTCCAGATGATTAGGTTAATTCGTTTCGAGCTTCTCTTGTTTTAAAAGTCGATCCGATTTTGTTTTTTGGTTTTTTTTCGATCTTCTTCGATTGTTTTCGTAATAAAATCGACCGTCTTTTTGTTTATATCACGTCAGCTTCCTGACAATTTAATACCGCAAGTATTATTCCGATCGTCTTTTGTTTCAATGGCGGTAATAACCACTGTTAACCTCAAAGAAGATTGTGACAGTTGATGGATTTGACAAACGTCACGAAAACGTTTAAACACGAATCAGAAACAAAGTAAAATTTCGATTGTTTTTTTTTAATTGTTTCTACTTTTCCAGATTATGTTAATTAGTTAATTAATTTCGAATTTCTTATGTTTAAAAATTTTATCCGATTTCGTTTGTTTTTTAACGGTTTCAATTGTTTTCACAATAAAATCGACCGTCTTTTGTTTGTATCGTGTCCGGAAGTTTATAACATCCAATGCCTCTCGTATTATTATTTCGATCGTGTTTTGTTTCAGTGGCGGTAATAATAACGTTTACCGTCAAAGCAGCTTGTGATAGTTAAGCAGTGTTGCCAACATCTCCCTCTAATTTAGGCTGTGGATTGCGGAGATCCGCAGGAGTCAATAGTCAATCTAGGAATTAATTATTCGATTGTTCTGACCGAAAACAATTGACGATCGACGTGGCTTTTAAGTATTTCTGGTAAATTGAAGTTAGAAAAGAAGTAATTGAAAACAATCGAGTGATTGGAAACAATTGATTACGATTCAGTTGTCCCAATTTTTATGTGCTTCTGTAGGAGGGCACTCGAAAACAATTGACAAATGACGCCGTAAAAATTGAAACAATTGACAATCGACAATTATTTGTTTCCTTAAAAAAAATTCAACCTGTTTTAAGATAGATCAAAGAAGTCAAAACAATAGAGTATCGAAGAATATAAAATAACATATTTTTTTACGAGTTGAAAGCCAATCAAACAATTGAGTACAGTTATTCAATTGTTTTGACAGAAAATAAATGACGATCAACGTGGTTGCGGAATCGAAGTTAAAAAAGTCAATCGAACATTTAAAAATAATTGAATCAATCATCGATTGAAAACAATTGCTACGATTCAGTTGTCTCAACTTTTAAACAATTTCGAAGAGCATTTGAACCGAAAACAATTGATGAATTACGACACAGCAAATAAATAGAAACAATTGATAATTTCGAAGAGCGCTTAAATCGAAAACAATCGACAAATCACGACACAGCGTATAAATTGAAACAATCGACAATCGACGGTAATGGGATATTCTAAAGTAACTGATGAAAATTCTTACTTTTTAATAAAATTGGAGTTAAAAGTCAAATAAACGAGGATAAGTATTCAATTGTTTTGATGTAAAACAATTGTCAATCGACGTGGGTTTCGAGAACTTCTTGTAAAATCTAATTGAAGACAAATCGTCAAACATTGAAAACAAGTGAATAAACCAGCATCAACAACCAACAATTGAATTGTCCTCGTCATTGAATTGTTTTGACAGAAAACAATTGACAATCGACTTATTTCTTATGAAATCGAAGTTTAGAAAGTCAATCAAACATTTGAAAGTAATTGAATAATCAAAAACAAGCGCTAGGAAATTGACAACAATTGCTACGATTCAGTTGTCTCGACTTTTAAGCAATTTTGAAGAGAACTGAAATCGAAAACAATTGACAAACCGAGAAACAGAGTTTAACGCCGCAGAAACAATTGACAGTCGACAGTTTTTTTATTTATTTTTAAAACAATTTCCAGTCGATTATAATCAACGGTTAAGAAAGCGACAATAAACGAGCGACTGAAAACAATCGAGTAATAAAAACAATCGACGATAATGGATCGAAATTCTGTCTTTTTAATAATATTGCAATTAAAAGTCAATCAAATAACTAAGCATAATTAATCATTCGATTGTTTTGACAGGAAACATTTGACAATCGACGTGATTTTCAAGCATTTCTTGTAAATTTGAAGTTAACAAACAATTAATTGAAAATAGTAGCAATCGAATAATTGAACAACAATTGACTAAAATTCAATTGTCAAATTTTCAAACAGGCATAATTACGTTATGTATTGCCTACTTTAGTAGTGCCATCTGTGCAATTTTTGCCGAACTACTTTCTTTCTTTTGCATTTATTTTTAACAGATGGCAGGCACATCGTTTTTTTATTTCATAGCCAATTACTGTGTCGTAATTTATTTATTTTTACTGCACCCCTAAGCGTGTGTTAAAAAATAAAAAGAATTTTCTATGTTTTTGCGATTTGCATAATTACGTTATGTATTGCCTACTTTAGTAGTGCCATCTGTGCAATTTTTGCCGAACTACTTTCTTTCTTTTGCATTTATTTTTAACAGATGGCAGGCGCATCATTTTTTATTTCATAGCCAATTACTGTGTCGTAATTTATTTATTTTTACTGCACCCTTAAGCTTGTGTTAAAAAATAAAAAGAATTTTCTATTTTTTGCGATTTGCATAATTACGTTATGTATTGCCTACTTTAGTAGTGCCATCTGTGCAATTTTTGCCGAACTACTTTCTTTCTTTTGCATTTATTTTTAACAGATGGCAGGCACGTCGTTTTTTATTTCATAGCCAATTACTGAGTCGTAATTTATTTATTTTTACTGCACCCCTAAGCGTGTGTTAAAAAATAAAAAGAATTTTCTATTTTTTTGCGATTTGCATAATTACGTTGTGTATTGCCTACTTTAGTAGTGCCATCTGTGCAATTTTTGCCGAACTACTTTCTTTTGCATTTATTTTTAACAGATGGCAGGCACATCGTTTTTTATTTCATAGCCAATTACTGAGTCGTAATTTATTTATTTTTACTGCACCCCTAAGCGTGTGTTAAAAAATAAAAAGAATTTTCTATTTTTTGCGACTTGCATAATTACGTTATGTATTGCCTACTCTAGTAGTGCCATCTGTGCAATTTTTGCCGAACTACTTTCTTTCTTTTGCATTTATTTTTAACAGATGGCAGGCACATCGTTTTTTATTTCATAGCCAATTACTGTGTCGTAATTTATTTATTTTTACTGCACCCCTAAGCGTGTGTTAAAAAATAAAAAGAATTTTCTATGTTTTTGCGATTTGCATAATTACGTTATGTATTGCCTACTTTAGTAGTGCCATCTGTGCAATTTTTGCCGAACTACTTTCTTTCTTTTGCATTTATTTTTAACAGATGGCAGGCACATCGTTTTTTATTTCATAGCCAATTAATGTGTCGTAATTTATTTATTTTTACTGCACCCCTAAGCTTGTGTTAAAAAATAAAAAGAATTTTCTATTTTTTGCGATTTGCATAATTACGTTATGTATTGCCTACTTTAGTAGTGCCATCTGTGCAATTTTTGCCGAACTACTTTCTTTCTTTTGCATTTATTTTTAACAGATGGCAGGCACATCGTTTTTTTATTTCATAGCCAATTACTGTGTCGTAATTTATTTATTTTTACTGCACCCCTAAGCGTGTGTTAAAAAATAAAAAGAATTTTCTATGTTTTTGCGATTTGCATAATTACGTTATGTATTGCCTACTTTAGTAGTGCCATCTGTGCAATTTTTGCCGAACTACTTTCTTTCTTTTGCATTTATTTTTAACAGATGGCAGGCACATCGTTTTTTATTTCATAGCCAATTAATGTGTCGTAATTTATTTATTTTTACTGCACCCCTAAGCTTGTGTTAAAAAATAAAAAGAATTTTCTATTTTTTGCGATTTGCATAATTACGTTATGTATTGCCTACTTTAGTAGTGCCATCTGTGCAATTTTTGCCGAACTACTTTCTTTCTTTTGCATTTATTTTTAACAGATGGCAGGCACATCGTTTTTTTATTTCATAGCCAATTACTGTGTCGTAATTTATTTATTTTTACTGCACCCCTAAGCGTGTGTTAAAAAATAAAAAGAATTTTCTATTTTTTGCGATTTGCATAATTACGTTATGTATTGCCTACTTTAGTAGTGCCATCTGTGCAATTTTTGCCGAACTACTTTCTTTCTTTTGCATTTATTTTTAACAGATGGCAGGCACATCGTTTTTATTTCATAGCCAATTACTGTGTCGTAATTTATTTATTTTTACTGCACCCCTAAGCGTGTGTTAAAAAATAAAAAGAATTTTCTATGTTTTTGCGATTTGCATAATTACGTTATGTATTGCCTACTTTAGTAGTGCCATCTGTGCAATTTTTGCCGAACTACTTTCTTTCTTTTGCATTTATTTTTAACAGATGGCAGGCGCATCGTTTTTTATTTCATAGCCAATTACTGTGTCGTAATTTATTTATTTTTACTGCACCCCTAAGCGTGTGTTAAAAAATAAAAAGAATTTTCTATTTTTTTGCGATTTGCATAATTACGTTGTGTATTGCCTACTTTAGTAGTGCCATCTGTGCAATTTTTGTCGAACTTTTCTTTTGCATTTATTTTTAATAGATGGCAGACACGTCGTATATCGAATCCTTGTGTTGTAATTTAATTTATTTTAACTGGACTTCTACGCATTACTTAAAAATTTGAAGAATTCTCTAATTTTTTATGGCATACATAAAAATGTTTCGTGTTTTGCAGGCTTGGTACGTTAACAAAAACTTGTATCGCCTAATGAGCTTCGGATTTTACTCGATAATATGTGTACATTGGATAGCCTGCTTCCACGTTGTCATTCCCTTGGTTTTAGAAAAGCAGGGTGTACTCAGTGATCACTCATGGTTGGTGAAAAACGAGCTTCTAGACACTACACCCCCCAAATTGTACACTTACGCCTTCTACAGAGCCACCGCCCTTTTTCTATGTAACCTTCGAACTTTCACGCGTTTACTTTGTGATCACATCTTTTTCTAGGCGTAGAGCATACGTCTCAAACGACCGAGACTTGGGAAGATGTAATGCTCATGGTCGTGAATTATTTCTTGGGGTACGTCATGGTCACTTTGATATTCGGTGAGTAAACAAAATCTGATTTTTGCATAAAAATCTTTCAGTTTTCTTGTTGCAGATGATTTTGTCGTTCAACACACCCTCGACGAAGTACGAGTCGATCATGAACCAGCTGCACGAGTACATGAGGCACAGGCAACTTCCCATAGCGCTTCAACAAAGGCTGGTTCAATACTACGAGCACGTTTTCAAGAAATCGTACTTTCGCGAATCCGCCATTTTACCCTTACTATCAGGTAGAGCAAAACATAAAAGTTCTTGAGCGACACGAAACTAAAAAAAAAAGGAACTCTTTCTTTAAGATCGACTGCAGCTAGAAATAACGTTGCACTGTTACACAACGTTAATCGAAAACGTGACTATTCTGCACGACTTATCTGACAACATGGTCAGTGAAATTGTTGCGTCCCTAAAATTCGAAGTCTTCCTTCCCAACGACATAATTATAAAAGCAGGCGCATACGGAGACTGCATGTACTTCATACTAAGCGGCACGGTTGCCGTATCCACTTCAACGGGGAGAGAAGTAATTACAATGAGCTGCTTTGACCGAATAAATAAACTCTGGCTCGGTAGGTGTGCCACCTGCAAGATGGAAGTTATTTCGGTGAGATCGCTCTCATCCACAAGGATCAGAAGAGGATAGCAAACGTGGTTGCGATTGAGAGCTGCGAGATATACAGGTTGGATCGGAAGGTGTTCAAGAATTGCATCGCCACCAACTTGGAGGTGTATAAGAAATTGGAGAAGCTGGCGAACGATCGTGCGAATAAAACCAACTTCCTCGAGGAACTCCACAAGAAACACATACTGGAGAGGATGCTCGCCAGGAAACATGAGCTTGTGAGTTTGTAAGTGAAACCGTGCTCGCTGATAATAGTGAATAAGTTTAATATACAGTTTTTCAAAAGAACAAAATCTTTTTATTTAGCAGAGCACAATTAAATTATTTAATCAAATTTTTTTAGTGTCGCCATCTTAATAATTCTTGTAGAACTACTTTTTTGCGTTTTATTCTAACAGATGGCAGGCATATGAAATCTGTCTTTCTTGCTTTTATATTATTGCAATTAAATAGTTTACTTATAGATCAGAATTCAATTTATAGCCATATTAATAATTTTTGTCGAATTACTTTCTTTGCGTGTATTTCTAATAGATGGCACGCATATGAAAAGTGTTTTTCTTATTTTATTTCAAGACATCCAAAGATTTTCTCTCAAAAATCACTGCTAAATCCAGAAAATTTCTATTTAATTTCTTGAGTATTTCATAAAAACGGAAACATGCATTTTATTCTAGGAATAAATTATTTTTTTATAATATGGAATTTTTTTTTAACAGCGCCATCTTCAAAATAGTCGCACTACTTCTTAGCCTTTATCTCCAATAGATGGCAGGCGCATTTTGTTTCTTCTATACCCCCTCTTGTATTGTATTTGTATGAGATATTGAACAGCGCCATCTACTGCTATTTTTTTAAACTCTTGGCCACGTGGAAGACAAATAATTATTTGTTTTGTCATTGTTTGAAGGTGTTTCTCTTTTTAAGTTATGAATCGCACTGTAAAATCGATTGTCTTTTGTTTTTATTATTTCGTTTTGTTTGTTTTGTCGTCTTTACAAACTGTTTTTTTTTTTTAATTTATTATTAATCAATTGAATCGCGCTGTAAACTCGACCGTCTTTCGTTTGATTTCTGCTCTTTGCGCGATTGTTTTTATTTTTATTATTTAAATCGTCTTTTGTTTTTATTTTTATTACTTAAATTTCCTATTTCATAGTTCTTTCCAAGTCTGTTATTTCTTTTGCTTTCTCGTCGTCCCTTTCAGTTCTTTTCTTTTAATTATTAATTTATTAAATCGTGTCGTAAAAGCGACCTTCTTTTGTTTTTATTATTTTGTTCTGTCATCTTTACAAACTGCTATTTTTTTAAATTAATTATTAATCAATTGAATGGCGCTGTAAAATCGATCGTCTTTCGTTTGTTTTTTGCTCTCTGCGCGATTGTCTCGTTTTTATTTTTATTATTTATGTTTCGCATTTCTTTTTAATTCTGTTATTTCTTTTATTTTCTCATTTTTATGAGTTATTTCGATCGTTTTCTGTCTTTTGTCGATTGTTTTTTTTTTTAATTGTTTCCGCTTTTCCAAGTTTTGATTTTCTTGAACTGTTTTCGTAATAAAATCGATCGTCTTTTGTTTTAGTGGCAATGTTGTTTCATGTCGAACAAAATAAAATTTTCTTTTTTTTTTTTTTTTGAAAAGTTTCGATTTTCTTGAACTTGTTTCCGTAGTAAAATTGATCGTCTTTTGTTTATGTCGTGTCAAATTTGCTGACAATTTAATAATTTTCGTATTATTTCGATCGTCTTTTGTTTATGTCGTGTCAAATTTGCTAACTATTTAATAATTTTTGTATTATTTCGATCGTCTTTTGTTTTAGTGGCAATGTTGTTTCGTGTTAAACACGAAAACAAAAAAAAATTTTCGTTGTTGTGTTTTCTTTTGTTTCGACTTTCCCAGTGTTAAATTCGTTTCAAACTTCTTACGTTTTTCTTTTTTTTTTTGAAAAGTTTCGATTTTCTTGAACTGTTTCCGTAATAAAATCGCCCGTCTTTTGTTTATAGTCTGTCAAGTTCTGCATTTAATACGTTTCATATTTTTTTCGATCGCCTTTTGTTTCAATGTCAACAATAACGTATTCGTCAAAGCAGATCGTGTCAGCTATGCAAAACAAACTGTTCGAACACGTTAAACTTGAATCAAAAACAAAATAAAATTTCGATTGTTTTTTGTTTTAATTGTTTCTACTTTTTTCCAAATTGGATTAATTCGTTTCGAGCTTCTTACGTTTTAAAATTCGATTCGATTTTGTTTTCGATTGTCTCGAATACTTTTCGTAATAAAATCGCTCGTTTTTTGATTATGACGTGTCAAATTCCTGCCAATTTCCATAGTTTCGATCGTCTTTTGTTTCATAATTTGTCAAGTTCTCGGCATTTAATAGTTTTCACATATTTTTCGATCGCGTTGTGTTTTAATGGCAGTAATAATAACGTATACGTCAAAGCAGCTAATAATTAACAAATTGTCTGGAAGCGTAAAACAAAATAAAATTTCTTTTTCTTTTTTTTAGTTTGTTTGCACTTTTCCAGGTTAATTCCTTTCGAGTTTTAAAATTCGATCTGACTTTCTTGAATTATCATTTTCGTAATAAAATCGACCGTCTTTTGTTTTTATACTGTGTCAGGTTCCCAGCGTTCATGTCATTTCGATCGTCTTTTGTTTTTAATGGCGATAGTAATAATAACATTCTGCTGCCTTCAACTGTCAAGGCAGACCGTGACGTTCGGTACGAATCATAAAACAAAATAAAAATTCGATTGTTTTACGACGTATTTGTTTTTTCAATTATTTCGACAAGATTAATTCGTTTCGAGTTTCTTATGTTTGAAAATTCGATTCGATTTTGTTTTTTTCTTTTTAACGTGTTTCGCAATAAAATCGACTTTTGTTTATGTTGAGTTAAGTTCCTAGGCAACTTTTGACTCACGTGTGCTCTTTTTTAAAGAAAATGTGGCGCCATGTTTGAAAATTCGATCCGATTTTGTTTTTTCTTCGATTTTCTTGAATGATTTCCGCAATAAAATCGACTTTTGTTTATGTCGAGTTAAGTTCCTATTAGGCAACTTTTGACTCACGTGTGCTCTTTTTAAAAAAAAATGTGGCGCCATCTGTGCAATTTTCGCCGAATTGTTTTCTTTTGTAATCATTTTCAACAGATGGCAGGATTATCTTTTTTTTTTTTTAATTTTATGCTACTTCCAAGTGACATAATTACTGCGTCGTTTCACTGAAGTTTATTTATTTTATATTTTAACTGTTTCTGCTTTTTTTTTTAAAATTTTGTTAACAAAACAAATTCAAGCGCGTGCGGCGAAAAGAAAAACGACTTCATGAATTCTTTCGTGTGTCAAATTTGTAAGAACGAATGTGTGCCAGATCTCAAGGTCATTGACGTGACTTTCAGTGATTTCGTTGTTGTCTTTTGTTTACATCGTTTCAAGTTCCCGCTAACTTAATACGTTTCGTATCATTTCTATCGTCTTTTGTTTTAGCAGCAATGTTGTTTCATGTTAAACACGAAAACAAAATAAAATTCCTTCTATAAAGGAGTCAAGGAGGAAGGAGCGCCATCTATCGGAACAGAATTGTTCCAAGCAATGAAAAATAGAGATTTTCTTCTTCTTTTGGTAATTTCTTAAAAATATTAACAATACCAAGCGACGAACATTGAATGTTCAGTGGAAAAATTCATCAAGTTCGTTTTGATTTTTTAATGTAAAAAGAAAAAAAGAGATAACTTCCTAAAATGATTGACGTATGATTGAATGACAGTTGTCAGTTATCATTTTTTTTTTAACCTAGCGTAAAATTCGATCTAATTCAAGAACTGCTTCCCAATGTCATAAAAAATTCACCTTCTTAATTGAACATCTCATATAATTACTGCATGATTTAGGAAACAAATTTTGATAGCAATTTTACCACAAATTGACAGTTGACAACTTGACAGTTCGCCACGTGTACAAAGTCTTTCTATAGCAGCTCGTTCATTACAGGGTTTATTTCAAAAAATTAAGTATTTTCAACAATCAATCGTCTTTTGTTGTCTTACAAGTTGTTTTCAGAATTAAGCATTGACTCACTGAACTCAGAATTAATGTAAAAGGGAAGAAAAAATTCAACTTCTCAAAATGTCCAATTAAAACCCTCTATTATTCTTAAAACAGTGTTAGCTTAGCACGATGGGATGTTGTGAACGATGGGCTTTCAAGCACTCGATGGAACAAAACCTGTTGGCCGCGTACTCAAACGGCACCTTCCCAGCCATATCACTAGCACACAAAAAGCACCTCGAAATCACGGTCCCCGACTGACTTAAGATCCGCCTCTCCGCCGCCAGCGCCCTCTGAAAACACACGCCACAATTAACTTTGAAAACCAAAGAATCACACCACACACCTTCTCCCTGTCACTCAGCTGCAAGAACCTGTCCTTTTCGGATTGCTCCTGCCGTTTGACTTCTTCCTCTTTCTTTTTCACCTTCTCCTTTTCACGCTTGACTTTTTTTTGAAGCCTCTTCTTTTCTGCCAGTTCCTCTGCGGGTACCGTATTGATTGGTATATGAGCCTGCGAACAATTCAGTTACTGTTTGGAGTCATTTATTGTTAACCGCCCCCACCTTATTGTAGTTGTATTTATCAGGATGGTCCCTGGCGAAATTTCTGAAGGCGTCTCTCACATCCTTGTTTTGCGTGCACGTGTATGGGGTTTGGTGTGAGCTGTTTTTCGCGCAGAGATCTGCGTCGCGCTCCAAGAGAAACTCCACGATTTTTAACTGCGCACACTTGGAAGCCACGTGGAGCAAAGTGTTTCCATCATCGGTTATAACATCGTTTAGTTCTTCGTTAGATGGTTCCAAAGTGCTTCTTAATCGTTCTACATCACCGTTGCTGATGATGTCATACAGTTCTCTCTTGCGCCTTTCTTCTTGCTCCCTCAATTTCTGCGCCTTACTTTTCTTTGGCTTCTTCTTCTTGCGTTTTCGCTCTTCTGGTGTGAGCGAGTCGTCGTATTCTCGCAGGGACTCGTTCAGGACGAATACCACATCGTCCATCGTGAACTCCTGATCTATCACATCCATCTCTTCTTCTCCTTCGTTCGAATCTACGCAGTGCCTTGGTGTTTGCTTGCTCGTTTTAACAAGTAAGTTCTGCGATTTATTTTCTAGATTGGCCACCTCGTCTAAGTTTGCCGGTAGAGGTCTCTCCGTAGCTTCTCTTGACTTAGCTCGGTCTATTACGGTGGTCTTGACTCGGTTACGCTTGGACTCGTGCTCGGGTGATTTCTGTTTCGTAAGCAGCAACTTAAATGCAGACTCTACGGAATCTGTTGTAAAACAAAAACGTCCATATTAAAATTTTGTTGTATTATGTCGGCTTTGATTGCAAAAGGAATTCTCGAACACCCTTTGTTTCGGCCCTATTTGGGCTTTGCCCGTAGAAGAACTCCTAGTCACACGTTGCTTAGTGGTGATCAACTAATCATATCATGATGACAAATGATAGCAACCGTCAAGATGACAGACGTTAAAAAAGTCAAATTAACAGACATTAAAGTAACAGACGTTAAAAACGTCAGAATGACAGACGTGGAGAAATGTCAAAATGATGCTAGACACATCAGAATCTGTCAGACGTCGAGGAACGTTGTTTAGTGACCAACAAATCATGTCACGATGACAAATAATACCAAATGTCGAGGTGACAGACGTCGAAAAGACAGACGACAAGATAACAGACGTAAGAAACGTCAGAATGACAGACGTGGAGAAGTGTCAAAATGATGCTAGAAATATCAGAATCTGTCAGACGTCGCGAAACGTTGCTTAGTGACCAACAAATCATGTCATGATGACAAATAATAATAAATGTCGAGGTGACAGACGTCAAAAAGACAGACGTCAAGATAACAGACGTAAGAAACGTCAGAATGACAGACGTGGAGAAATGTCAAAACGATGCTAGAAACATCAGAATTTGTCAGACGTCGAGGAACGTTGCTTAGTGACCAACAAATCATATCATGATGAAAAATAATTGCAAACGTCAAGTTGACAGACGTCAAAATAACACGCCTGAATTACAAACGTACAGATACGTCAAAGTAATAGACGTAATAAACGTCAGAATAATAAACTGTTGTTTATTATCTTATTATGGCTAGTATCAACAGGGTTTTTTTTTTTTTGGAATTCACTTTATGTATATAAGTATGATCTCTGGTTACTTACCATGCACGGAAATGGAGGATAAAATATTGTGCACTCTCTTAACTTCGGTAAAGGTGGCACGCCTGGTAGAAAATGGAATGCTTCTGAGGCGAGGGTCTGTTTTGTCTATTAAAGGAATTTTACCTCCGAATAGAACTGATTTGTTGTAGGGGCCTGCGGCTCTGTACATTATGAGACTGCACTTTGCTATTTCCGAACGCCAAGCGTCGACTATACTTTTGACATGCTGGAATAAAAAAAGGTTCAAATACAACGACATAAGATAATAATAAAAATACTTTCGCACTTGATTAAGAGATTGCGCTGTGATGGATTGTGTGTATTTATGTAATATCCAAAAATACTTCAACGTTCGATTAAGAGATGGCGCTATGAATTAAGCAATTGTGAGGTTACTGCATCGCCATTCCATTAAGTGTTATTCGTCTCCCTATTTAGAAAGAACGTTATGAAGAAAAAGATCGATACACAATAATTTGCCGTTTATATGGAGTTTGTGCTGACGTCACAAGATGGCGTTGGTTTCCGTCAATAGATGGCGCGTAGGTAATTCTCAACTTAACACACTTGAGAAAAATTGTTTTATACACATGGGTAAGTAATATTGTCAAACCTAACTTTGAAAGTGTCTTCTATTCGATTTTCATCAACGAAATTCATTATTAGTTTACCTAAAAACGCGTATTTAATAGTTTAATTTTAGAAAAATTGCGTAAATTAATACATATATTTAACTCATCAACAAAATTCCAAAAAAAATTTTCCAGATGAGGTAAAGGAAACATCTAGTAGGCCGGACGCAGCCGCATAAATTTTGAAAACTTGGACTTTTCTTGCTGTAAACTTCTCAGAATTGTAAAATCAAGCGTTTTGTTAAGTGAAAGCTGCAAATTTGCAGCTTTTATCGGTCGGCGAGTTAAAAAAAAACACTGGATAAGTCAGGCGCAGCCACGATGGGCGGTGCAGTATATACGTATTCGGATAAAATCTACAGCGCCATCTCTTGACAGCGCGAGTCTACAAGTGTGTGTCATTTTGAGCCTATCAAAACCGAAAAAAAAGGAAAAGGAAACATCAGATAAGTCGGACGCAGCCGCAAGAGCTGTATTATATTTTGAATAACTAGCGGAATTTGGTAAACTTTGGAAACTTGTTTTGTTATTCTTTTTTCTTTGTTTGTAAACCCTTCAGAAATTCAAAAATTTCCTAATGATAAGTGCAAGTTTGTATTTTTTTTTTATTTATCAAAAGAAGAAAAGGACACAGACGCAATAGGCGGTGCAATTTATGTGTAATGCCGCTTTTCCCGTTACCAAACTTTTTCATAAGTGAAAAAAAAAGAAACATCGAGTAAGTCGGACGCAGCCACATTGGACAGTGCAGTTAATAAGTAATCGGATAAAATCTACAGCGCCATATTTTGAATAACTAGCGGAATACACCTTCCTGGTAAACTTTGGCTCCTATTGCTCTAGGAAGAATAAATCGGTAAATCCTCAGCGCCATCTCTCGACAAACGCCGCAAGCTTACAATTTTATGACATTTTAACCTCAACGAAATTGTAAGAACCCACCGAGTGAAAATCTAAATTGTTATTGTGTAAAATGCAAGAGCGGGGGGGGGGGAGATTTAAAGAGCGGATAGAATCTACAACGCTATCTCTTGACAAACAGCGCAAGCCTACAATTTCATAATTGTTTTAAACCCAACAAAATGGTAAGAACTGAAGTGCAATCCAAGAGTGAGGGGTTTAATCGTAAGAGCGCCACCTCTTGGCGAAGTTTGCAACTTCATGATTTCTTAAACTCAATGAAATTGTATAAGAATTCGACAAGTGAATGCTACAGATATCTACCATTTTGAGGGGAGGGGGAGGAGGATATTTAACGTTATGTAGCTGAAATGCGTTTAAGGTGGCGTCATTTATGAGGAAACCCTTTCAGTAATCGTTTTAATAATTTATCGTCGTGACGTTAGTTATCCTAGATCCGCAAATATTTTTAAACGTCCCTTTCTGAATATATACAGGGTGACTGACAATTTTTCCGCCAAAGAAAAACCGCGATAAGAAGCAATGTCCGAGAATATGGGAAAATGTTGTTTTCGAGAAATAATTCATCAAAGATTAGCCCCAAAACGCCTCTGGTTAAAAAGTAGAGGAGCAAATGAATGAAATAAATGCCCTCATGAAAGCTTTATGGTAGGCACGGCGGTGTGGCATCGATCGTGAACTTGACCTTTAAGTGGAATTTTACTCAACTCTGTTTTTAGGCCAACAATATTTATTTATAACACTATAATCAGTAAATTCCTTCGTAACCTGTCAATTATTATAACTTCCTTTTGTGTGTGACGAATTATTATTAACACAAATCTATTAAAAGTTTGACAAATTCAACGATCCTGGTTGTAAAAAAATTGTTCCTCGTTCCACCGTAAGCAATCTTTTCACTTTGAAGAATTCGTTCTATTTTGGATTAACCTCTTATGGGCTGTGCATACATCCTTCGCGATCATCAGATTTAAATCTTTGCGATTTGTTTTGTGGATGAAGCAGCTAGTACATTCCGCTCTAGTAAATAATCCGCAAGTATGTATTAACATTTGATCAAAAATTGTACATAACAGTAACAATGATTAAAACAAATGTAAAGTTTTATTGTGTCTCCAACGGTGACAGCTGGAACAAATGAAGTTGGAAGGTGAATATACTCGCTGAGCGTTAGTTTTGTCTAACACTTAAACGGACATCGCGCGCCCTCGGACGTTATGAACTGTGCATACACCCTTCGCGATCACCAGATTTAAATATTTGTGACTTATTTTGTGGACGAAGCAGCTGGTACATTCCGCTCTAGTAAATAATCCGCAAGTATGTATTAACATTTGATCAAAAATTCTACGCGTAACAGTAACGATGATTAAAACAAATTTAAAGATTTATTGTGTCTCCGACGGCGACAGCTAAAACAAATGAAGTTGGAAGGTGGATATACTCGCTGAGTGTTAGCTTTGTCGAACACTTAAACGGACATCGCGCGCCCTCGGACGTTATGGACTGTGCATACACCCTTCGCGATCACCAGATTTAAATCTTTGCGATTTGTTTTGTGGACGAAGCAGCTGGTACATTCCGCTCTAGTAAATAATTCGTAAGTATGTATTAACATTTGATCAAAAATTGCACGCATAATGGTAACGATGATTTAAACAAATGTAAAGTTTTATTGTGTCTCCGAGCGCGAAAGTTAATATAAATGAAGTTGAGCGAGCTGGACATACTCGCTGAGCGTTGGTTTTGTCTAACACACATAAACGGAGAACAAACAATACATAGCGCACATCGGATGTTACGGGCTGTGCGTTCACCCCCGCGATTTAAATCCATGCGATTTTTTTTGTGGTTGAAGCAGCTGGTATATTCCACTCTAGTAAATACTCCGTAAGAATTTGCGAATTTGTAGCCCTTATTTCATACGCAGTTCCAGTTATTTTAGAAATTACTAATAATCACGTCGCGTAAAAGAAGCAACTCAGACTTCCGTTCCCAGAGTTACACGCATAATAAAAGGAATTGAGATGTGTGTCAAGGTCACATTGAGTGCAAGCGAGTAGTTAATAAAAAAAAACTTTATCCTATTATAGTGCCGTGCCGTATTTATAGAACGTGTCGTTTTATTTCGTACGCAGCCCCTCGGCTTGATTTGGGGAATTTTTTTAATTAATTATGAACTGTTTAGAAGAATTTCTTAAACATCTGTGACATCCATTCTCTTACGCGTTTTTTTCTTGATATAACCACTGTCGATCACCCTGTATGTACGAAATTTTTTGGAACAAATGCCAAAGAAAATCTTAAAATGTCAACCAAAATAATTTAACTGTTTTTGACAAAAATTCAACTTAATTGTTAGAAATAATTTCCTATATACCTTGAAATTTCCCATCAAAACGGATTTTCCCCGCATATATACTGCAGATACAGAGGTGTCTCCAAACAGCCAATGTAACGAACCAATGGACGCTCTAAAAATAGTAGTGACATCTAGTGAGTATTTAACAAAATTCCAAAACTGAACATTTGTCTCAAACCATTTGTAATTGCGACGCTTAGTTGGTTTATTTACCGCCAGATGTCTCTTTTAATAACGGAGAAATATGTGTAAAGTGCTATAATGTGGTTAATTCTCCTTTTAAACTTAGTTATAGAGTTTGTTTACGTGTTATTTACGTTTACAGGTTTAGGTTTTCCACTCTGCTAATGTAACCGTAGCGCCTCCACGTATTTGATGAGGCAACTCCTAACTACCCAAGTTTAGCTCTTAATTTAGAGCTATATGACATTGGCCACCTGTAAAGTTCTTTTATCTGTGTACAGAGTTAAGTTGGCCATAAAATAAAACTACCTAATGTCGCCATCTACATAATTTTTACCAAAATTTTAAGGCGCTAAATTCAATTTTCTTTTTACCTTTTTTATTCAATTTTAATCTGATAGTACTTGTGTCACATCAAATAAAAAAAAAAATACCTGATTCAAGGACATCTCGTTGTATCTCCTCAGGGATGCCCCGGCACTCTTCGGTTGTGATCCGGCTGATTGGTTGTCCCTTGAACTTTGAGCACCTCCTTGCCCAGCACGAACCGTATAACAGTGGAACGTCTTGTGGATAATTGGAATAGCCCCTTCGAAAATTGCCCCCGCAAAGTGACCACCGCCCAACATAATCACCGTCCACCGGTTATTCTTAAAATAATCTCCGAGTATGCGCTGTGACGAGGCATCATCGATTTCAGCCTGCAATTTTTTTTTTTTTTATAAATACAAGTGTTTTCTAATTTTAGATAGAAACAAGTTTACCTTTTTGTCTACCAAAAGGCACCTGTAGAATTCAAAAACTTGACCGTTATTATTTTTGAAAAACACTTTCCCCTGCGCCGAAGCCCTCGAGTCTAAAGTCTCTTCTTCCTCATCGGTTTCCGAACCAGATATGCTTGATACATCATCTTAGAAAAAAAAAGAAAAAAAGAACAGATTAATATTTACCTTAAAAAAATACTTGGGAGAAATCTCACCGGTTTTAGCGGAGAATTCTTCTTCCGAAAGGGGGGCCCTCAAGGATAAACTCTGCTTGAGATTGTAGCGGTGCCAATCCAACTTGTAGTGTTCCCTTTGTTGCGTGGGTGTGTCGAATTCAATTCTGCAATACGAGCATGAGAGGTTGTTAGGATTCGGTGGGGCCCAATCATCTCCTCGCGACTTAATTTCTGTTGAGCATCATCAATACGATAATATTTTTGAGAGTTGAGTTTGTAATTTGTAATTACCTTCAGATTCTTCTTTTACGAAATTCAATGCATGAACGCCATCCTTGATCAAGGCTTGGAACTTTTCGTCAAACACTTTCATTTGTTCCATGGCAGACTAGAACTGAGAATTTAACAAGTGAATAAACTCTGTTATTTATATGGAAATAAAAAAAAAACGTAGGTCATAAACGAGGGTATCCAAGGGTGGTTGTATCATTTTATTAAAGCATAATAATGCACTAAATAATAATTAACAAAGAGAAGATAAATAAATCATTATATAAAAAAATATATAAGTATATGTATATCAGCTGCTTAAAACTAGTTGTCGATTTATTATAGTTGCGTTTCTTCTGCTCGTGCTGTGCAGTTTGTACTTTTTCTTATTATAGGGAAACTCCTTTCCAGAATGTGTAGAAAAACACCAGGATGCCGACCATCAGGGCAAACACGTAATTTAAGTGGAAAATGTGTCCTGACTGCTTCCTGAAAACGTAACAACAAATTACCATCACAATTTAGAAATGTTTATAAAATATGTGAGTGATGTAATGAGTGATCAAATAAATTGGTACAGGTAAATTGGAAATCGTTGCTTAAAAGAATATTTATGAGAATTGCCAAAAACGCAATAATTTAAACAGTTCTCAAACTATTTTGTACGAAAAACTTGCTTTTACTTATTGTAAAAACAAGACTGGGAGTTTACAGCGTCATCTTCTGTCTGATTGCACATTGCATTAATTTAATTTAAATTTTTAACTACTATCGAGCGAATTACAAGAAGTGCAATGCCATCTATTAATCAAAATGATTACTTTTCTTAATGAATACGTCGTACGATTATGAAAAGAATTTTGCATTTGTTTAATAAAAATTTGTAACCATTACTATTACACGTCAGAAGAAGTTCAGCGCCATCTGTTAACCGAAATGAGAAACATCTTATTTAAATCACTTCCTTCATTTGTCTCTACAATAGTTATGCATAATAAAAATTTCACAGCGCCATCTGTTAATCAAAATGAGAACCAAATAATACTTTTTTTTTAATAAATTCGTCATACGATTATGAAAAGAATTTCACGGCACCATCTATTAATCACAGTTCAGTACAAATGAGATTTTATTTGTTTCATTTAAATATATAACTGTTGACGTTAAACGTTACAAGAAGTTCAACGTCATCTATTAACCAACAATCATTGCATTTGTCGTACAATTACAATAACAAATTCACAGCGCCATCTATTAATCACAATTCAGTTTTAAGTTACGCCGCACCGTTTAATTTATATTTTGGACTATCGTCGAGTAAGTTACGGAAATGCAGCGCCATCTCTTAATCAAATCCAAGTATCTATTTTCGTTCAATTATTTTTAATTTGTAACCATTACTATTACACGTCAGAAGAAGTTCAGCGCCATCTATTAACCGAATGAGAAACATCTTATTTAAATCACGTCCTTAATTTGTCTCCAAAATAGTTATGCATAATAAAAATTTCACAGCGCCCTCTGTTAATTAAAATGAGAACCAAACAATACTTTTTTTTCGTCATATGACTATGAAAAAATTTCAGGGCGCCATCTATTGATCACAGTTCAGAACAAATGAGATTTTATTTGTTTAATTTAAATATTTAACTGTTACAAGAAGTTCACCGCCATCTATTAACCAAAATGAGAAACAAATCATTCCAGTTGTCATACAATTATAATTTTAAAAAATGCACAGCGCCATCTGTTTATCACAGTTCAGTTTTAAATCACGTCGCACCGTTTCATTTATATTTTGGACTATCGTCGAGTAAGTTACGGAAAGTGCAGCGCCCTCTCTTAATCAAATCAATGTATCTATTTTCATATTAAGAATTTCACGGCGCCATCTATTATGAGATTGTATTTGTTTAATTTAAATATTTAACTGTTGGCGTCAAACGTTATAAGAAGTTCAGCGCCATCTATTAACCAACAATCATTGCATTTGTCGTACAATTATAATAAAAAACTCACGCGCCATCTATTAATCACAGTTCAGTTTTAAGTCACGCCGCACTGTTTAATTCATATATTGGACTATCGTCGAGTAAGTTACGAGAAGTGCAGCGCCACCTTTGAATCAAATTAAGTATCTATTTTCGTACAATTATACTGAGAATTTCACAGCGCCATCTATTGATCACAGTTAATTCAAAAAACATTGTTTCATAAAAATTTGTAACCATTATTATTACACGTCACAAGAAGTTCAGCGCCATCTATTAACCGAAATGAGAAACATCTTTTTAAATCACTTCCTTCATTTGTCTCTACAATAGTTGTGCATAATAAAAATTTCATAACTCCACCTGTTAATCAAAATGAGAACCAAATAATACTTTTTTTCAATAAATTCGTCATATGACTATGAAAAGAATTGCAGGGCGCCATCTGTTGATCACAGTTCAGAACAAATGAGATTTTATTTGTTTAACTTAAATATTTAACTGTTACAAGAAGTTCGGCGCCATCTATTAACCAAAATGAGAAACAAATCACTCCAGTTGTCGTACAATTATAATTTTAAAAAATGCACAGCGCCATCTATTTTAAATCACGTCGCACCGTTTCATTTATATTTTGGACTATCGTCGAGTAAGTTACGGACACTGCAGCGCCCTCTCTTAATCAAATCAAAGTATCTATTTTCATACAATAATATTAAGAATTTCAGGGCGCCATCTGTGGGTCACAGTTAGTTCAAATATTACGTCGTAATTTGTATTCGTTTAATTTAAATTTTTAACCGAAAATTACAATTGCGGCGCCATCTATTAAACAAAACGAGAAACAGATCGTTCGTTTTAACCAAATCAACTTCATCCATTCGTCGTACAATTGTAATAAAAATTTCACAGCGCCATCTTTTAATCAAAATGAGAAACAAATCATTCCTTTTTAATTAATTCGTCGTACAATTATGATAAGAATTTCACGGCGCCATCTGTTGATCACAGGTCAGATCAAATAACATTGCAATCGTTTAATTTAAATTTTTAACCATAGTCGTTATACGGCCACAGAAACTTCAGCGGCATCTATTATTCAAAATGAGAAACAAGTCATTGCCTTTAATCAAATCAGTTATACTAAGAATTTTACAGCGCCACCTATTGATCACAGTCCAGTTCAAATATTGCATTCGTTTAACTTTTTTTTTTTTTAACTATTACAAATGCAGGCGCCATCTATTAATTAAAATGAAGAAAAAAAATCTTAGTCAAATCATTTCATCCATTTGTGTAGAATTACAACAAAAATTTCACAGCGCCATCTGTTAGTCACAATTCAATGTCCTTCGCGTCGCACAGTTTCAGCCATTTGTTTGGCCATTGTCGAGCGAGTTATGGAAAGTGCAGTGCCACCTCTTAATAAAACCGAGAAATTAAATTTCACAACGCCATCTATTAATCAAATGAGTATATCACTTGTCGTACAACTACAAAAACGATGTCACAGCGCCATCTATTGATCGCAATTCAGGCTCAATTCACACTGTATTCGTTTAAATTAAATGTTTGACCATTGTCGAGTAAATTACAGAAAGTATAGCGCCATCTATTAATTAAAAAGAGAAACGAAATATTCCCTTCAATCAAATCAGTTTCTCTATTTGTCGTACAATTGTAATATGAATTTCATAACGCCATCTATTGATCATGGTTCTGTTCAATTCACACTGTATTCGTTTAATTTAAATTTTTTGTCATCGTCGAGCAAGTTATGGAAAGTGCAGCGCCACCTATTAATCACAGTTCAATTCAAATCGCTTTAGCATTCGTTACATCTTTAACCATTAACGTACTTATATCTACAAGTTGTAAGAAGTTCAACGCCATCTATTAATCAAAATGAAAAACGAAGTCATTCCTTTTAATCAAATCAGTTTACCTATTCGTCGTATAAATATTATGAGAATCTGTTGGTTACTACAGTTCAGTTCAAACTTGGTTTAATTAATGGCGTTTTCAATTGATCGCACTAGTGCGCACTCAGAGTATCGCCATCTCATGTTATTGCATGAAATTAAAAGAAGATGCAAATACACTCAGTGCAACCGGAGCAGTTGAATCGAAAACGCTATAAATATATTTGAAGTTGCAAGACGTACAGCGCCATCTATTAATCAAAACGAGGAAACATCATTTTTTTTATTCAAATCAGTTTATTCGGCGTACAAATGCAAAAATGATTCCACAGCGCCATCTATTGATCATATGTATAAGTTCAAATCGCTTTATTAAAATTCTTAAACACTGCCAAGTTACGTACAAGTGAGGCGCCATCTATGAAATGAAATACAAATCATTTTGCCTATTTTTTTGTAGCACAACGTCATCTGTTGATTATAGTTCAATTCAAATCACGTTGCATTCGTTTAATTTACATTTTTAACCATCGCTGACAAAGTTACAAGAAGTCCTTCGCCATCTATTACTAAATCAATTAAATTCAGTTTGTTTCATCGTGGCACAGATATAAGAATTACACAGCGCCATCTAGTGATCAGAGTTCAGTCCAAATCACATTGTGTTCGCTTAATTTACATTTTTAAACATTGTTGAGTAAGTTTCTTGAAATTCAGCGCCATCTAATAATCAAAATCACTTTTTCCAATCAATTCAGCCTGTTTATTCGTGGCACAAATATTATGAGAATTTCATAACGCCATCTATTGATTACAGTTCAGTTCAAGTCGAGTAAATTTCAAGTATTTCAGCGCATCTATTAATCAAAATCGGAAATAAATCACTTTTTTCAATTAATTTGGCCAGTCTATTCATGGTACAAACGTAATAAGAGTTTCACAGCGCCATCTATTGATTACAGTTAAGTTCAAAAACGCTGCATTTTCTTCAATTTAGAGTTTTAATCATTATTGCGAAAATTACAAGAAGTGCAGCGCCATCTACTGATTACAGCTAAGTTCAAAAATGTCGTATTTTCTTTCATTTAAAATTTTAATCACTATTGCGAAAAGTCCAAATCAAAATGAATACTTTTTAAATCAAATCAGTTCCAAATTCTTCATACAATTATAATAAGAAATTCTGTTTATACAAGCTGAACTCAAACTCCATTTAAGGCGTACAGCGCCCTCTGTTATATTTCTGTCATAATACCATAATAAGATGCTCCAAAGATATTTACAAATTTGTTTGAGAAATTCAGCAGATAGAAAAGTCCTTCAATTATTGAGATGAAAAGGAGATATAGTTTTGACCAATTTAGGGTAACGTAACTAAACTTACTTGTATTTCGTTGGAGACAGTGGGCTTGGGGGTTGAACGCCAGGCACATTCGAATCCAAATACACCATCAACCAAGTAAAGTATGTAGAGAACAACCCACACAGCAATGGCAACCAATATTTGCTGTACTTCACCGATTCCTTCCATGCATATGTGAACATAACCTCTCCATTTTGCGTTATCTTCTCTAACGTCACTAATTCTCTGTCGATTAATAAGGCGCGTATGTACTCGCCTGAAACAAATTAAGAATACTCCTCTATTTGAATTAAACTAAACAATAAAATACATATTGTGTAAAACACGATATGCCGGCTTCATCGGCCATGTTTAAGACACAAAAAGGAGGCGGTACTTGTTTATGAGTGACGTAAGATTTAACCTAATTTTCGTGCAAGATTGCGAAATGGTAAATACTTACGATTTAAACGGTATATTTTCGCCGTCAATACTAGCAATGAGAAAATTAACCCGAACACTGCCAATCTCCACTCACTAATCAGGTAGCGTTTCGTTTCGTTCTCGTGCCTTGGCTTTTTCGGCGTAAAATCGTACAAGCGGTAACTGGCTCGTTCGCTTAGTTTTTCCTTCGTCATCGCGAATTTTATCGCGTTCACACTAACCGGAAAAACACTTTTTCCCACGAATAGAATAAAATAAGTAGGTTCTTACCTTGTGCACCTTGTGTATGTATCTGACAGAAGCACGAACGTCAAATCCCGACGTACGTCACGATGATGTCATTGCCAGATGCGTTTCGTTGTATGTACAAAGACAGCGGCGGAGTTTAAGAATTTTATCTTTTTGGCAACTTCACTTAACTTATATTTAGCAGTTTAGAAAGGAATGCTACTATTGCCATAATTTTATGACAAAATAAACTGAATGTACAGAATGATTTAGTTTTTCAATCTGTGGTTAATACAATCGAAAACAAAAAATAGTAGACAAAAGCAGTTTCCTGTAATTGTTTTTTCTCATTTCTGGATTTGTTTGAAATGATTTTACTGCGAAAATTTTAAGTTTGTCAAATTTGAGAGGTTTCAAAATTTTTAAATGTACCTATCTATGAAGTCGGATTTAAGCAAAACTATTTTCACCTGCTAGTTTTTGCTTCCGATTGTAGGTGACGCTAGTGGTCATATCCTTAACGATACAAATAAATGGAAATGGAAACTGAATTAACAAAGTAATTTTATGATCAGGAAGGAAGAAACAGAACTTAGTAATGGATTTAGTACCTCTAATTTCGTTACGTAATTTTCATATTATGATCATAGATGGCGCCGTTACAATCACATTTTACGCTTACTAACAGAATATAACAATATTACACGTTACACAATTTTTTTTTGTTTTTTGTAAATTTTTTTAAATTTTTTATGTTTTATTTTCTTTGTTTTGTCATAATCCTTTTGAACTAGTTATTTTTTTATATTTATTAATCCATTAAATCCTGGTGTAAGAATCGATTGTCTTTTGTTTTTTATTATTTCTTTAAATTTTATTATTTTTTTAAATTTTTATTAAGTACTTTGTATTCTTCTCAAATTGCTTTTTTTTAAAATTATTAATCTATTAAACTATGTTGTAAAATCGATTGTCTTCCGTTTTTTTTTTTAATTTTTTAAAATTTTTATTATTTTATTTTCTTTGTTTTGTCATAATTCTTTTCAAATTGTTATTTTTTAAATTTATTGATCTATTAAATTATGGTGTAAAAATCGATCGTCTTTTGTTTTTTTTTATTATTTTTTAAAATTTGATTATTTTTCAATATATATTATGCATTTTGTTTATTTTGTTTTCTCACAATTCTTTTCAAATTGCTTTTTTTAAATTTAATTATTAATCTATTAAATTGTACAGTAAAATCGATTGTCTTTTGTTTTTTATTATTTGAAAATTTAATTATTTTTCAATTTTTATTATATATTTGGTTTTCTCATAATTCTTTTCAAATTGCTTTTTTTACATTTTTTTAATCTATTAAAGTGTGTTGCAAAATCGATTGTCTTTTGGTTTTTTTTTTTTAATTTTTTAAAAATTTTATCGTTTTACTTCCTTTGTTTTGTCATAATTATTTTCAAATTGCTTTTTTTTCCATTTATTCATCTGTTAAACTGTGTTGTAAAATCGATTGTCTTTTGTTTTTTATTATTTTTTAAAAATTCTTTTGAAATTGTTTCTTTTTAAATTTATTAATTTACATAGTAAATTGTATATTCGTAGTAACATCGATCGTCTTTTGTTTTTATTATTATTTTTCAATTTTTATTACGCATTCTGTTTTCTTTGTTTGCTCACCATCCTTTTCAAATTGTTTCTTTTTGTAATTTAATGTATTTAATTGATTTATTAATCATTTGTTTTTTGTTATTTTTTTAAATTTGATTATTTTTCAATTTTTATTTATTTTCTTTTCAAATTATCTTTTTTTTTTATTTATTTATTTATTAAAAAAATAAAAATTCGAAGCAAATTGGAGATTGAAGATTTCCCAGAAAAATTAAAAACTAATAATAAACGTTTAAAATGAAATTCGAAAAGAAAAAATAAAAGGAAGCGGAAGACAAATGACAATCGCAACATTTACGAAAAATAAACAAGCAAAGAAAGAAAAAAGAAAACAATCCAAAACAAGAAAAAAATTCAAAATGTTTTTGACGATCGAGAAGTACCAATCGAAATGGAAAAGTGTAAAAGTTTCCGAAAGAAAATAAAAACAAATGCCGATCGTAATAAAAAATTAAAACTTAAAACAAATGCCGATCGTATTAAAAAAATAATAAAAGTCAAAACAAATGGCGGTCGTAATAAAAAGAATAAAAACACTAAACAAATAACGATCGTAATATTTAATAAAACAAATGACGATCGTAATAAAAAAAACAAAAATTCAAGACAAATTGGAGATTCAAAATTTCCCAGAAAAATTAAAAACTAATAACAAACGTTTAGAATTAAATAAAAACTAAATAAATAAAAAAAAAATAAAAGGAAGCGGAAGACAAATGACAATCGCAATATTTACGGAAAATAAACAAGCAAAGAAAGAAAAATGAAAAAAATCAAAAACAAAAAAATACCAATCGAAATGAAAAAAAGGTAAAAGTTTCCGAAAGAAAATAAAAACAAATGCCGATCGTAATGAAAAATTAAAACTTAAAACAAATGCCGATCGTATTAAAAAAAAAATTAAAACTCGAAACAAATGGCGATCGTAATAAAAAAAACAAAAACACTGAACAAATAACGATCGCAATTTGTAATAAAAAAAAAACTTAAAACAAGTGACGATAGTAATAAAAAAATTAAAATTCAAGACAAATTGGAGACTGAAAATTTCCCAGAAAAATTAAAAACTAATAACAAACGTTTAAAATTAAATCAAAAAATAAAATAAAATAAAGGGAAGCGGAAGACAAATGACAATCGCAACATTTACGGAAAATAAACAAGCAAAGAAAAAAAAAGTGGAAACAATCAAAAACAAAAAAAAATTAAAATATTTTAAGAAAAACAAATTATCGTAATCATAATAATAAAAAATAAAAACTCGAAAGAAATGACGATCATAATAAATAAATAAATTAAATAAACTACTTTTCAGTGTTGCCAACCGTGGCAAAATTCCGCCACTACACCGGACTTTCAAAGCGTGTGGCGACGAAGTGGAGATGCCTTCTTTTGTAGCAGAATTTAGTAATAACCAACTGAAATATTGTCAGTAAGCAGTAAATAAGTAAGAAAATAATTTTCATCCATCACAATGACGTTTCAATGATTACAGTTTTCTGTAATCGACAAATACGACCACGTAGCTATAAATTCTATAGCTTTAAGACATGGCCCGTTTCTCACGCTAGTCACTGTACGAGGGGATTGCTGAATTTATTGAGGATAAGAAAATGTAGTAGGCCGTGAAAACAAAACATATAGTGTTATTTGGAGCAACTTTTTACCTGTCATTTGAAGTTCAATTGTTGAAGTTACGTTCGTTAGAACCCAAGTTATTAATAGAGCATCAACTCAAGGTTGGATCCTCAGCTGTTATAGTCTATTTTTAAACTAGGAGGAGTAATTTGAATTTTTCCCGCCAAAAACTCGCAAAGTTATTGGCAGGTTGACAGCAGGTTTTACACAAGTCTAGAATTTAAGCGGAAAAATTAACATTTTTCATAATTCACGTGACAATTTCAGTTAGTTTTAAACTTGTAAGCAAATTAGTTGATAAAATTGGTTATTTGAAGAATTTGTAAACCTCCTAAGCAAGCCAAATTAATTTCTGATTTAGTATTACAGTGTCAATCTACCTACGACAGGCCGACAACTGTTACTCCTCCTAGTTTAAAAATGGACTATAGAACAATCATACACAATCACCTGCATTTAAAAAAAGTGGTTAGTCGTTTTGTGCCTCATCAACTTTCTGACTTCCAAAAAGCAGAGCCATGAAACTTTAAATTTCTTAGAAAACGGCGGACCCCAAATTTTTTCCAAAATAGTGATAGGCGACGAAACTTACGTTCCCTTTTTCGACGTACTCACCACGAAGATGAGAAAACTCCAAGAAGCGGGAGCTCTTGAACAGTGGAACGAAAGAATGATGAAGTGTGTCATTGCTGAAGGGAATTGCTTCCATGTTTTTTATTCTCAATAAATTCAGCTTGATGGTAACAATAGTAGAATTTTAGAACGTCTGGGGCGCTTGAGTTGAACGCCGATCGATAAATCCGAACGCACCCATAGTTTACAAGTGACGTAAGTCTGCGCTTGAGCCGCGCTCCGTTATATTTGAAATGTTGCTGCACTGTGTGGCGGACACACACAAGGAAATAACGTGTGTGCATCGGCTGTGATATTTTGCGGGAAGTCGCATGCAGAAGGTACTTAAAAAGACACCGCCGGGCTAGTTAAAGTGCAAAAATGGCATCGCAAAGGGAAGTAGGAGTGGGCGATTTCGTCCTCATGGATAAAATCGACATCGACCACTTCATGAAGAACCTCGAGCTCAGGTAAGTTTGTCAGTTTCATAGCTACAACTGGTGACATGAATTTTCGATATAACTAGATAGGTACTTAGTTTAATATAAGCCACAAAGCGTCGATCGCGCCGTTGGCAAAAAACAAAAAACGAAACTTTTGTCCATTGAAGGCAGGCGGGCGGGCGGTTAACGGAATATCATCGCCCGCTGCTGCCGCTTCAATTCCATAAGCGTACGGTAATTTATTATCGCCGCTGTCAAAAACGGAAAAAAATTCGAAAATATTTCAATCGCTGCTAATCACCGTGTCAATGTTTGCCGTGTACGTAATTAACGCGACGCAAACAAAGTTAAACAGGGTGTAACTGGCAAGTTAAACAAGGAGGTGTGTGCGCGCATATGAAGTCATTTTTATTATTTTATAATTTCGCAGGAAAATTACATCAAAACTGATTCATAACAAACGGTGATTCATTCGATATGCTAATTCAGATAAAAAGGAAAACACTTTAAGCGTCGTCGTCACGGGTAGATTTACTTTTATCGGCCGCACATTAGGAAAGTGAAACTGGGTTAAATGACAACACAGATATTTCAATGATTGCTTGCTTGTCCATTACGAATTAAATATCTAAGTTTTGATTCATTTTTTTTAAGTTATCAATCTACGCCATGCACAAAACAGTACGAATTGAAATATGACAACTTGGGAAGAAAGAAAAAAAAGTCGCTTGTGTTTTGTTTTTGCGAATATTTGCCCTCTTACATGGATATTTAAATTACGATTTCATCGCATGGCTTTTGTTTAAATTAAATGTTTGCTCCAATCTGATTGAAACTTCTGAGTACCTATTATCTTTATCGATTCACAAATTAAAAGGCCACGGCGCCAGTGTTGCCTTAAAATACCGGGTGATTTTTAAATTTTTTTATCGACTCTTGCCATGTCTTAGCTTAAGTGAAAAGTACGTCATTGCACTCCTTAATCCTGTTTTACACTGAAACTAAGACACGTCGTCCAAATTCCATGGCAAGAGTTGATAATGAATTTAAAAAATCACTCGGTACAACTGGCAACGGTGTCCTGGTTTAGAAATGACAAGCGTGTGAAATAAACGACAAGGTTGAGTTATGAGTTTATAAAAAAAATACTTATTAATGATAGATTAACGGTTCTTAGCTTAGTATCGTTCGACAATTTTATAAATGACAGTACAATTATCATTATATCAACAAATTACGACTGCATATAAATAATTTGATAAGTAATAAAACTGCTTTGACATGAAATTTCAAATATCTTACCAACTTAATATTTTGATAATTTTTTTTTTAGGGGATACCAACATAAAGCAACAGGCGTTGGTTTCATCTTTTCCCCCAAAAAATTAAAATATTAAAAAAAACCTGTTGGCTTTTTGTCGAAAGATTGTTGAAAATCGCGAGGAAAAAAGAATTCTCACGATTTTTTGTTCTTTTATACTTATAGGTTAGCTGTCACATTGACAGTTCGAAAATCGATTGTCAATTTTGATATCAATGCTGCCACCTAATTTCTCGCAAAACAAAAACGCGATTTTTACTCTTCATTTATTATATTTCGTTTTGATTCTTTTTAAGTGGCTTCGAAGTAATATTCTCTTTGATTGATTGTCAACAGTGTTGCCAAAAAAAGTATGAGCTTTATAACAGACGTCTCTTCGGTTTCGTAATAGTTTTTTTATATTTTAGTGTTGGCATCAGCTGTCACAATGCCATTGTTTTAGACATAGGCCTTTTACAAACATCCTGTATACGTTCGTAGGACTGAACCTTCTAGAAATACTGTATTATGGATTAATTGAGTTAAAAAATCAATTGCTTTTTTATTCTAAGAAAAATACAATTGATTCGTTTGTTTTTCTTTCGCTGTGATCATTAGTCATCGCCGATTTTACGAATTAAATGGCCTAGAAAACGAAATTAGATGTTTTTGTGTTTATACATATAGGAACCGAACAGAAAACAGTGATAATAATAAATACGGAGTAATAAATTGAAAGCGACATGACATTGTTTTTCTTTTCAATCTTCTTCTGTTTTTTTTTTTTTTTGTAAATACAGAACGAAAAGTTTGGAAACGACCACGAAGAAAAACAAAAGACAATCGACACGACTTGACAATCCCCCTGCAGAAAAAAAAAGAAAACGAAAAATCGGAAGCTAAGAAAAAGAAACGAATTGTACAAGAATCAAACGAAAACTGAACTAAACAACTAAACTGGTTGAATATTTTTGAAAACAGGGGAAACTGACGAAAAAAACGATGAATGACAATAATCGGTTTTCAAATGAAAACCGAATAAATAGAAATTACAGGGAAATTGACAAAGATGAAGAAAACAAATGACAATCGCTTTTTAAATAGAAAAAAAAAACAGGAAAATTGACAAAGAAAAAGAAAACAAATGATAATCGGTTTTGAAACGAAAACCGAATAATTAGAAAAATCAGAGAAATTGACAAAGAAAAAAAAAACAAATCACAATCGGTTTTTAAATGAAAATCGAATAAATTAAAAAAAACAAGAAAATTGACAAGGAAGAAAAAGCAAATGACAATCGCTTTTTAAATGAAAACCGAATAAATAGGAAAAACAGGGAAATTGACAAAGAAAAAAAACAAATGACAATCGGTATTAAAATGAAAACCGAATGAATAGAAAAAAACAGGAAAATTGACAAAGAAAAAAAAACAAATGACAATCGTTTTTTAAATGAAACCCGAATAAATAGAAAAAACGGGAAAATTGACAAAGAAAAAAAACAGTTGACAATCGCTTCTGAAGAAAAAAGTGCGCAACAAAGAAGTAAAGGAAAGAAAAAAAAAAACAGAAAAAGAAACTAAAAATTCAGAAAATAGAATAACAATTTAGAATGAAGGAAACAACTGACAATCGCTCCTACGAAACGAAAAAAAAAAATGACAAACGAAAATCGTAAGATAAGAAAAAACGAATTGTTTGATTTTGTTCAGGAAACAAAAGGAAATCAATCGAAAACAAGAAAAAAAAAACAGTTGACAATCGCTTCTGAAGAAAAAAGTGCGTAACAAAGAAGTAAAGGAAAGAAAAAAAAACAGAAAAAGAAACTAAAAATTCAGAAAATAGAATGACAATTTAGAAAGAAGGAAAACAACTGACAATCGCTCCTACGAAACGAAAAAAAAGAAGAACGAAAAATCGTAAGGTAAAGAAAAAAGAATTGTTTGGTTTTTTTCCGGATACAAAAGAAAATCAATCGAAAACAAGAAAAAAAAACAATTGACAATCGCCTCTGAAAAAAAAGTGCGCAACAAAGAAGTAAAGGAAAAAAAAAATAGAAAAAGAAACTAAAAATTCAGAAAATAGAATGACAATTTAGAAAGAAGGAAAACAACTGACAATCGCTCCTACGAAACGAAAAAAAAGAAGAACGAAAAATCGTAAGCTAAAGAAAAAAGAATTGTTTGGTTTTGTTCCGGATACAAAAGAAAATCAATCGAAAACAAGAAAAAAAAAACAATTGACAATCGCCTCTGAAAAAAAAGTGCGCAACAAAGAAGTAAAGGAAAAAAAAAATAGAAAAAGAAACTAAAAATTCAGAAAATAGAATGACAATTTAGAAAGAAGGAAAACAACTGACAATCGCTCCTACGAAACGAAAAAAAAAGTGACAAACGAAAAATCGTAAGATGAGAAAAAACGAATACTTTGATTTTGTTCGGGAAACAAAAGAAAATCAATCGAAAACAAGAAGAAAAAAAAACAATCGACAATCGCCTCTGAAGAAAAAAGTGCGCAACAAAGGAGTAAAGGAAAGAAAAAAAAAACAGAAAAGAAACTAAAAATTCAGAAAATAGAATGACAATTTAGAATGAAGGAAAACAACTGACAATCGCTCCTACGAAACGAAAAAAAAATGACAAACGAAAAATCGTAAGCTAAAAAAAAAGAATTGTTTGGTTTTGTTCAGGAAACAAAAGAAAATCAATCGAAAACAAGAAAAGAAAAACAATTGACAATCGCCTCTGAAGAAAAAAGTGCGCAACAAAGAAGTAAAGCAAAGAAAAAAAAAACAGAAAAAGAAACTAAAAATTCAGAAAATAGAATAACAATTTAGAATGAAAGAAAAAAACTGACAATCGCATCTACAAAACGAAAAAAAAAGAAGAACGAAAAATCGTAAGATAAGAAAAAACGAATTGTTTGATTTTGTTCGGGAAACAAAAGAAAATCAATTGAAAACAAGAAAAAGAAAACAATTGACAATCGCTTCTGAAGAAAAAAGTAAAGAAAAAAAAAACAGAAAAAGAAACTAGAAATTTAGAAAATAGAATAACAATCTAGAATGAAGGAAAACAACTGACAATCGCTCCTATCAAACGAAAAAAAAAAATGACAAACGAAAAATGGTAAGATAAGAAAAAACGAATTGTTTGATTTTGTTCAGGAAACAAAAGAAAATCAATCGAAAACAAGAAAAACAAAACATTTGACAATCGCTTCTGAAGAAAAAGTAAAAGAAAAAAAAACAGAAAAAGAAACTAGAAATTCAGAAAATAGAATAACAATCTAGAATGAAGGAAAACAACTGACAATCGCTCGTATCAAACGAAAAAAAAAATGACAGAAGAAAAATGGTAAGATAAAAGAAAAAACGAATTGTTTGAGTTTGTTCAGGAAACAAAAGAAAATCAATCGAAAACAAGAAGAAAAAAAAGGCAATTGACAATCGCCTCTGAAGAATAAAAATCCGCAATGAAGAAGGGAATGGAAGAAGAACTAAAAATACAAGAAAAACAACTGACTTCGCAGGCGATTGTCAACTGTTTTTTTTTTAATTGTTCGTTTTCAACTTTCTTCCGTTTTCTCTATACAGAACGAGGAGTTTGGAAACGATCTCGAAAAAAAAAACACAAAAAATCGACCGACTTGTCATTAAGGAAAACAGAACAGTAATTTATTACAAAGGAAAACAACTGACGATCGCCCCTGCAGAAAACAAATGAAGAACAAAAAAATCAGAGGCTAAGAAAAAAACGGATTGTTTATTTTTGTTCAGGAAATTAAAAAAAAAAACGATCGAAAGGAAGAAAGAAAAAAACAATTGACAATCGTCTCAAGAAAAAATGCGCGATGAAGATGTACCTGAATTGTTTACATTTCTATTTGTTTCTTATTTTCTGCAAATGTTGCGATTTTCATTTGTTTTCCTTTTTCCTTCTCTTTATTTATGAATTTCAGTTCTACTGTTTATTACGAATTATTTTTTTTGAGAAGTTGTAAATCTAGAATTTGTTTTGAGTTTTTATTTTATTTATTTTCTGTTATGATCGTCATTTGTTTTTCTTTCTTTCTTTAGATTTTGTTTTCATTTTGACTGTTTCTTAATCGTCAAAAATGTTTTTCATTTCTTGTTTGTTTTTGATTGTTTCCGCTATCCTTTCTTTGCTTGTTATTTTCCGTAAATGTTGTCACCTTCATTTGTTTTCCTTTTTCCTTCTCTTTATTTATGAATTCTTTTTTTTTTGAGAAATTTTAAATTACTACTCGTCTTGAATTTTTATTCGATTTAATTTTCTTCTTACGATCGTCAATTGTTTTTCTAGCATTTTTCAGGAATTTTTTTTTTTTCGTTTCGATTGTGTCTAGATCGTTATTTGTTTTTCTTTTTTTAGATTTTTTTTTCATTTCGACTGTTTCTTGATCGTTAAAAATGTTTTTCATTTCTTGTTTGTTTTTGATCGTTTCTTTGCTTGTTATTTTCCGTAAATGTTGCGACCTTCATTTGTTTTCCTTTTTCCTTTTCTTTATTTACGAATTTCATTACGATTGTTTATTATTAATTCTTTTTTTTTTGAGAAATTTTAAATTACTACTCGTCTTGAATATTTATTTGATTTACTTTTCCGTAAATGTTGCGATCTTCATTTGTTTTCCTTTAACTTTTTCTTTATTTATGAATTTCATTTTGTACGTTTAACTTGTATTAATTATTTTTTGGAGAAATTTTGAATTCTACAGTTCGTTTAGTATTTTGTTACGTAACGGATGTTTTTTTTTTTTTAATTTGGCGCCGAAGTTGGCGGTGACAAGGTGCTCATCGTGAACGAACCACAATTTTGATTATTTATTGTAAATTTTATCTTCTTATTGTCTTTTTTTCGTTCGTTACATTAGATCAGTTTTTTGTGTTGTCACGTCGTACTGTTGAGTTCGAAACCTCGAAAACAAGGTTAAGTTTGGCAAGTTCAAATGTCAAATTGACAAATGTCATGATCATGATGGTTCACAATTAAATTTTCATGGCCAACCTCGATGCCAGATTTAACAAGAAAATATTTTATGTCAAAATGTTTAGGATTTTAAAACCAATCGTATTTATGCATTTGAAATCGTACATCGTAAAAACAATAAGATTACAATCGTATGGTTGGCAACATTGTCGTCAATTTTTTTAATCAATCGCATGGTAGAATTGAAAGAATTTTAGATTTTTTTACGTATAACTGCTGTAATATTATTAAGTTAATTGTAGGAGAATTGATTTTTATATTTTTTAATTACGTCGGGGTTGTACATTTTTTGAACCTGCAATTTTTCGATCTACTTTGCGTTTAATTAACGGATAAAGCGCCGTTGCACTTGATCAAATGAAATTAAATCTGCGTTTCACGGTTCGCGCTTTCGATGCAAATGGCATGCAAATTGACCTGCAACAACACTTTCTACCTTGTCATATTCAAGGGTCGTTGTCGCTTTTTTACCTAAAACCTATCATTTGTGGACCGTAACCTTACAAGCAACAAACAAAAATCCCCAGCGATTAGATTTTTTTATCTTATTGGCAATTACAGTTATTGCTGTCATTACCTCTTGCCTTAATAAATTTTATCTTTCTTGAATTTTTGAGGCGGGCAAAATTTTGCAAGCGAAGGAAATAAATATTTAATCGGCCTGGTATTTGCTGACGATTGCGAAATCTCGCGACGAGGAAGTTTCTAAACGAATCGTTAAATTACTTTTTCGCTGTTTCTGTTCGCTCGTTTTAATGGAAAACGCACGTTCAATGAACGTTCGCTGGCGAAATCGCGCTTCTTAAAATAAATACAGTGTGACAACCTCTTATTTATAGAGATGCATCTACTCTCTTGTATCTAAATCGGAGGTAATTACCAATTTTATTACAAATTAGCAATTAATTCCGAAGTAGAAGTAATTTATTCATTGAGGTTAATTTGAATTTCCCGCCAAGTTTTTTTTTTAGACAAACGTCAAAAGACGAACGAAATACTTGAGTATTTGATTGCATAGAGAACTTCTGGTATAAACAAATTTGAATCACTTCAAACTTTAATGATCACACTGTATATGCTTCTGGTGCAAGCAATTTAAATGAATAACTGTTCATCACAAGAAAAAACAATGTAAGAGATAATTTATGATCGGTATGCAAACACATATATGTATGTAAACTTGCATTGTGCATAAAGGGATTATGAACGTCAGCACATGAATAATTTATTACTCTTTCCAGGCAGTCCTTTGATGAAGAGTATCACAATTTCAGTGTGTTCCTCTTTTTTCAATTATACCTGCTGATATTTCTCACTTATTGTACCTCTCATTCTCAATTTCCTAGAAATTTTATTAAAGTCAAATTGATTTCAAAAGCGCCGACTTCCAAACACATTTTGTGATCCTGGTTTTAGAACTCGTGTTTAAAATTCTTCAAATCCTCAGTTGAAATAACTCGATTGCTATGCTAATAGTTAAGAATTCGAAGAAGAAAACTGCGCACTATGTTTTTCGTTAACTACTCGCGAAGCAATTTCATTTTAGTGGTCACACGCCGTGTTTATTTTTTTAGCGAATATCCTCGATCATAAAGAGTGGCCATTTTTTATTCCAAGATGCCTATGAAATGATGGTCGAGACGTTTCATGTTTTAAAGGAACATTTGCGATCATAATAGGAGGCCATCTTTCATTCCAAGATGGCGTCGAAATGATGATCGAATTGATCTCGACCGGACGCTTCATTTGATATGCGACACGACGTATTTATCTTTTACGCGGTGATTTTCGATCATAGCGTCGCCAGTTTTGATTTCAAGATGGCGCTGATATGACAGTTGAACTCAACTCGTCGAGATCTTTCATTTGATATGCGACACGACGTGTTTATCTTCTAAAGGAACATTTTCGATCATAACAGGAGGCCATCTTTGATTCCAAGATGGCGTCGAAGTGTTGGTCGAGTTCACCTCGTCGAGACGTTTCATTCGATATGCGACACGACGTGTTTATCTTCTAAAGGAACATTTTCGATCATAACAGGAGGCCATCTTTGATTCCAAGATGGCGTCGAAATGATGATCGAATTGATCTCGACCGAACGCTTCATTTGATATGCGACACGACGTGTTTATCTTTTACGCGGTGATTTTCGATCATAGCTCGCCAGCTTTGATTTCAAGATGGCGCTGATATGACAGTTGAGCTCATCTCGTCGAGATCTTTCATTTGATATGCTACACGACGTGTTTATCTTCTAAAGGAACATTTTCGATCATAACAGGAGGCCATCTTTGATTCCAAGATGGCGTCGAAGCGTTGGTCGAGTTCACCTCGTCGAGACGTTTCATTCGATATGCGACACGACGTGTTTATCTTCTAAAGGAACATTTTCGATCATAACAGGAGGCCATCTTTGATTCCAAGATGGCGTCGAAGTGATGTTCGAATTGATCTCGACGGGACGTTTCATTTGATATGCGACACAATGTGTTTATCTTTAAAAGGATCATTGTCGATCATAATAGGAGGCCATCTTTGATTCCAAGATGGCGTCGAAATGATGATCGAATTGATCTCGACTGGACGTTTCATTTGATTTACGCGGTGATTTTCGATCATAGCGTCGCCAGCTTTGATTTCAAGATGGCGCTGCTGTTCAATAAAAATAAATCTTTTTTTTATAATACAATTGTTTAGAGTAAAAAAAAATAGATACCTATGGTTTTATATAACCAAACAAAGTATAGAATCTACAGTTTGAGGAACAGCCTGTATATGTAACAAATAGCATTTGTCATTTGTCATATAACTAGTGTTCAATTGAAAAATTTATTAAGCTGGTTTTGATTTTTTTATTGAAAGAAGGTAGAGCGAAGAAGGGATGGCGTTTCGACGAATGACAGTTGTCAAATAATAGTCATGTTTTGCTTATAATGAAACATGACATAACCTAAAGTGACATTTCAAGTTCATCTAATTTAAGACCTCCTTTACAATGTCATATGAAAAGTTCAAAGGACACTTGATGATGATATACTTAATAAACAGTATTTGTCATATAACAAGTGTCAACTGACGTATTCACTAAGTTAGTTTTGATTTTTTTATTGAAAGAAGATGGCTTCCCAAACCGATTGATGTGTCAACGAATGACTGACTGTCGTCAAACAATTTTTGTGAAATATCTATTGCAGTTTTTTCTTTATTATAATCTGTTGACAATGAGGAGAAAGCACATAATTTGTTTTACCTCTCTTTGTCTCAAAAATATATATATCTTTTTTAACATATGTATTAATGTGCTGAAATTTGATCTAAAATCGATTGTCTTTTGTTTTCTTTGTTTCGTCACCTTAGCGAAAAATGGCTAACTTTTCAAACCGATTGACGTTTCAACGAATGACAGTAGTTGTCAAGTAGATGTTGTGTTTTGCTTATGACCTAACCACACCTGGCGTGACATAATGTAAAGTGACAGACATTTCACGTTGATCTAATTAAAGACCTGCTTTACAATGTTATGAAAAACGAAAGCCACTTGGTGAACTTTTTAATTGAACACCTGATCAATTTTGCCAATTTTTCTGATATATTGAACAGCGCCATCTATTGCAGCTTTTTTTCAATAATCTGTTGGCCATGTGGAAAGCACATACACAATTTGTTTTGACAATCTTTATTTCAAAACGTTTCCCTTTCTAATTTATTAAATCTGCCGATTACGCTCGAAAATCGATCGTCTTTTGTTTTTATTATTATTTTTTAACGTTATTGTTATTTTTTAAAATTTCGTTTGTTCCTTCTCTTTCCTCGCAAATTTCTTTTTCGAAATTTTCTAAATCTTCTGAATTGTGCCATAAAATCGATCGTCTTTTGTTTTTATTATTATTTTTTTAATATTTGCTTTTGTTTAAAATTTTGTTTATTTCTTCTCTTTCCTCGCAGATTTCTTTTAAATTTTCATCAATCTTCTGAACTGTGCTGTAAAATTGATTGTATTTTGTTTTTATTATTATTTTTTAATGTTATTATTATTTTTTTAAATTTTGTTTATTTTTTTCTGTTTCCTCGCAGATTTTTTCTTGAAATTTTCATTAGTCTTCTGAATCGTGCTGAAAAATCGATTGTCTTTTGTTTTTATTATTTTTTAATGTGTTATTTTTTAAAATTTTATTCATTTCTTCTCTTTGTCGCAGATTTTTTTTTAAATTTTCATTGATCTTCTGAATTGCGCTGTAAAATCGATTGTCTTTTGTTCTTATTATTATTTTTTTCTGTTATTGTTATTTTTTAAAATTTTGTTGATTTTTTCTGTTTCCTCGCAGATTTTTTTTTCTTGAAATTTTTATTAATCATCTGAATTGTGCTGTAAAATCGATTGTCTTTTGTTTTCATTATTATTTGTTTTTGTTTAAAATTTTGTTTATTCCTTTTCTCTCTTCGCAGGTATTTTTTGAAATTTTTATTAATCTTCTGAATTGCGCTGTAAAATCGATTGTCTTTTGTTCTTATTATTATTTTTTAATGTTATCGTTATTTTTAAAAATTTTGTTTCTTTCCTCTCTTTCCTCGTAGATTTCTTTTTTGAAATTTTCATTAATTTTCTGAACTGTGCTGTAAAATCGAACGTCTTTTGTTTTTATTATTATTTTTTAATGTTATTGTTATTTTTTTAAATTTTGTTTATTTCTTCTCTTTCTTCGGAGATTTCTTTTTTGAAATTTTCATGAATCTTCGGAATTGTGCTCTAAAATGCCTTGTCTTTTGTTTTTATTATTATCATCTCGTCGAGATCTTTCAATTCATATGCGACACGACCTGTTTATCTTTTACAGGAACATTTTCGATCATGAAAGGCGGCCATCTTTGATTCCAAGATGGCGTCGAAATGATGATCGAATTGATCTCAACCGGACGTTTCATTCGATAAGCGACACGACGTGTTTATCTTTTAAACGAACATTTGCGATCATTTACGAGGTGATTTTCGATCATAGCGTCGCCAATTTTGATTTCAAGATGGCGCTGATATGACAGTTGAGCTCATCTCGTCGAGATCTTTCATTTGATATGCGACACGACGTGTCTATCTTTTGAATGAATATTTTCGGTCATAAAAGGCGGCCATCTTAGTTTCCAAGATGGCGCCGAAGTGATGATCGAGTTCGTCTAGACCGGATAGATGGTGCTAGTTATTCCATTGTTTTAAGTTAACAGCAACAGATGGCGCCGTTTTTGAATGTGAACGTTTTTTGTCCACTAATTAAAACGCAATGACCTAAAATCAATACATTTGGCCAAACGGTGCAATTCAGTCGATTTTATTCAAATTTAAAATTTTTGCTCGACAGTAATAGGATCCGATAGATGGCGCCAGTTACTTCAAAAACTAAATTTCAAATTTAACGGCAATAGATGGCGCCATTTTCAATAATGTCAACGAATCTTACCTACTAATTATTAAAATCACCCTTTTTTTTTTTAGGAGAAAGAAAATTCTTTCAATTGTTTCGTAATATATTTGGGTCAATTTAGTACGATTCAGAAATAGATTTTTTGTCTTCACAGCAATACCCGATAGATGGCGAAAGTTACTTCAGTTTTGTTTCGAGAGATGGCGACGTTTTTTGTCTACTTCTTAAAATACAATGATCTAAATTCACTTTTTGTTTCTTAATACGTACGTATGCTTCATTTAGTACAATTCAATTGATTTTATTAAAGATTCTTCGATCGGGAATAACAATATCATCTAGATGGCGCCAGTTACTCCAGGAACGATTTTTATCTACTAATTATTAAAATCGTAATATGTTTGGTCAATTTAGTATAAATCAGTTGATTTTATTTCTTGTTTTCACAGTAATACGTAATATCCGATAGATGGCGTCAGTTACTTAATTTATTTTCCAATAGATGGCGACGCTTTCTTGCCTACTACTTAAAATGTAATGATCTAAATTCACTTTCTGTTTCTTAATACGCATGCCTAATTTAGTACAATTCAGTTAATTTTATTAAAGACTTTTTTTGTTTTGACAGTAATACATAATATCCGATAGATGGCGCCAGTTACTTCATTTTTTTCAAGTTTACACCAATAGATGGTGCCATTTTCGATGGTGAACGTTTTTGGTCTACTAATTAAAATCACTTTTCGTTGAGAAAAGAGGCGTTTTCTTTTTGTTTTTTAATACGAATACATAATATGCGATAGATGGCGCCAGTTACTTCATTTTTTTCAAGTTTACACCAATAGATGGTGCCGTTTTCGATGGTGAACGTTTTTGGTCTATTAAATAAAATCACTTTTCGTTAACAAAAGAAGCGCTTTTTTTTGTTTTTAAATACGAATGCGTAATACATAATATGCGATAGATGGCGCCAGTTACTTCATTTTTTTAAGTTTACACCAATAGATGGTGCCGTTTTCGACGGTGAACGTTTTTGGTCTACTAATTAAAATCACTTTTCGTTAAGAAAAGAAGCGTTTTTTTTTTTGTTTTTTAATACGAATGCGTAATACATAATAAGCGATAGATGGCGCCAGTTACTTCATTTTTTTAAGTTTACACCAATAGATGGTGCCGTTTTCGATGGTGAACGTTTTTGGTCTACTAATTAAAATCACTTTTCGTTAAGAAAAGAAGCGTTTTTTTTTTTGTTTTTTAATACGAATGCGTAATACATAATATGCGATAGATGGCGCCAGTTACTTCATTTTTTTAAGTTTACCCAATAGATGGTGCCGTTTTCGATGGTGAACGTTTTTGGTCTACTAATTAAAATCACTTTTCGTTAAGAAAAGAAATGTTTCTTTTTGTTTTTTTAATACGAATGCGTAATTTAGTACAATTCAGTTGATTTTATTAAAGATTCTTCGTTTGGCAGTAACAATATCCGTTAGATGGCGCCAGTTACTTCATATTTTTTAACTTCAAATTTAACAGCAATAGATGGCTTAATTTTTTAAAGTCGTTGAACGTTTTAAAATATTTTTTTTTCTTGAGAAAAAAAGTGTTTCTTTTTATTACAGTTGTTGTACAGTTCAGTCGATTTTATAAAAATTTCCGTCGATGGCGCAAGTGACTCAAAAAGAAAACTAACTTCTAGTTTATCAGCAATAGATGGCGCGCCATTTTTAGTGTCGACGATTTTTATCTACTAGTTATTAAAATCACTCTTTTCTTTCATATTTTGTTTGATAACAACGGTAGATGACGCCAGTTTCTCCAAAAACATTTTTTTTCCCTTTTTTTTATTCTTTTTTCCAATACCTTTATGTAATTGCTTTTTTCTATTAACTTCGTGTTTACAAATCGAATTGTAAATCAGAAATCAAGTTTAACAACAAATCGTTCCAATAGATGGCGCCAGATTCTACTTGAATCTCGACGTTTTATACATTTGCTAATTTAAAAAAAAATCATTATTGAGGCGATTTAAAATCACTGTCACCTTTCAGTTATCTTTATGTTTTCATAATTGATTTGTAAACACTTTTTTTAAATAAAAAAAAGAAAAAAAAACAAAACACATGCGTGGAGACATAAACATTAAAAGAAGAAAAAACAAAAGAAAAAAAAGAAAATCACGGCGACTATGAATGCCGCCGATTGTCACATTATACAGGGCGTTTCCCCATAAAATTCCTACAATTTTAATTTTTAATTTCCCAGTTTAGACGAGTTACGAGCAAGCTTAACTGTAGCGAAACGCAGGAAGACATTACGATCGTTATTTACTTTTTAAGGACGCGGTATGTGTGCTTAATAAGGACCTACTTTTAAATCCATGTAGAAACAAATAGCCTTCTTCAATCCGTAAGTAAGCATACGAGGGGCAACGTGAAACGCATAAATTATTTCACTTCGGCTTGACTCACGGAGTGATGTCATCAACTTACATACTTACGTATGTAAGTTGGTGGGTTGAAGAGGAAGACGCACGAGTCTCTTTTCTTCTTTCTTTCTTTTTTTGATTTTCGCAAGTCAATGCGAAAAATTTTAATAGAATGCGCCGCGAGCGCACGTAAGCTTTCACTTTTCAATTAGCATTTCATTGATTTGTTTTTATTTAAATTAATCATGTGCGGATTGTGATACTTGAAACAAATTGCTTTGCACATGACCGACTTGCCTTTGCCTGCCAAGGTTTCAAGATGTGCAAGAGCAAATGTCAATGTCGTGGAATACAACATGTGACACGATTAATAACAATACAAACAAGTGCATGTGACATATTAACTTAAATTTAAATAGACGAAAGAAAAAAAAATGAAAAAAATTGAAATTTAAATGCGCGAGGAAAAAAGTGCTTTGTTGTGACCTCGAAACACTCCTCCAATCATAAATCCAAGGCGTGACTCATCCTAACAATTACGAATGCAATTTTGATGACGTCAAACGACGTTGATGTCATAAATTCATAGGAGCCAATCGTATTTAAAATTTGTTGACTCCGCCTACTGTAGCTTTTGTCAGTTTAGATATGAGCCAATGATTGCTTTCCATTCGAAACTGTCACAACTGTCACAATCGCAAAGTTTAAATAAGCGTATAAAAAATAACTCAATGTCACAATCACAATTCTAACTTTGTTGGTCTTCGAGGAATGAGAGAAAGTGGCTGACCTTGAGATGTGCGAAACTGAAAGCTTCTAGACAACTCGGAAACTGTATTATGAGAAAGGAAGGCGACTAATGAGAATTGCAGCGACAGTTACAATCATTGACTCATGTAACTCCGCCTCTTTAAGGTAAGGCGTAGGCCACGCCTTATTGTCTTTGACCAAACAGTAGTAAATGACATGTTTTACATGAAAGAAAGGCGACTAATGGGAATTGGGAGCGCCAGTTACACTCACTGGCGCACTTAACTCCGCCCCTTTAAGATAAGGCGCGGCCTATAATTCTCGATCTAATCACCCAACAACATTCAGTGACCCCTTTTATTTTTTAACACAAACATCAATGTCTGTGATTATTATTTTAAGAGTTCATTTGTTTCCTTTGAAGGATGAGGGAAAGAGGATGACCTTGAGGTGCGATGCTTTCGCCCATTGCCATGAAAAGAAACGCCAAATTTAAAGCTTCCAGAAAACTCGGAGATGCTCTTCTATGTGAAATGAAGGCGACGACCAATCAGAGTTAGGAGCGACAGTCACTTAACTCCGCCTCTTTAAAATAAGGCGTGGCCTATTGTTTTTGACCAAACGCAGTAAATGACCTGCTCTTTTACATGAAAGAAAGGCAACTAATGAGAATTGATAGCGCCAGTTACACTCATTGGCGCACTTAACTCCGCCCCTTTAAGATAAGGCGCGGCCTATAATTCTCGATCTAATCACCCAACGACATTCAGTGACCCCTTTTATTTTTTAACACAAACATCAATGTCTGTGATTATTATTTTAAGAGTTCATTTGTTTCCTTTGAAGGATGAGAGAAAGAGGATGACCTTGAGGTGCGATGCTTTCGCCCATCACCGCGTTCCCATGAAAAGAAACGCCAAATTTAAAGCTTCCAGACAACTCGGAAATGCTCTTCTATGTGAAATGAAGGCGATGACCAGAATTAGGAGCGACAGTCACTTAACTCCGCCTCTTTAAAATAAGGCGTGGCCTATTGTTTTTGACCAAACGCAGTAAATGATATGCTCTTTTACATGAAAGAAAGGCAACTAATGAGAATTGGTAGCGACAGTCACACTCATTGGCTCGCTTAACTCCACCTCTTTAGAATAAGGCGTGGCCTATTGCTCTCGACTCGACCACATGACATTGTCAGAAGTCACGCGCTTTTAACTCTCTCTGGACGTTTTGGAGTTTGTACTAAATTAGTATTAATCACCTTTTTATTTTATTTTATTTTTTACCTTGTTTTAAAGAAACTTCTTAAAGCTTAAGACATAATTGTCTACTGGCATTACTTTAAAGGGGTTTATTTGTTTACCTGAAAGGATGACCTTGAGGGGTGTTGCTTTCGCCGACTATAAGATAGACGACGTATGAGAACTGGGAACGAAAGTCACACTCATTGGCTCATTTAACTCCGCCCCCTTAAGATATAAGGCGTGGTCTATTATTCTCCATCTAACCACATAACGCCTTTTATTTCTTTACTTTGCAGAGAAGAATTGTAAGTAAGTTTCAAGACTTAATACAAACATCGCCGTCTGTGATTATTATTTTAAGAATTCATTTGTTTCCTTTGGAGGATGTGGCAAAAAGGATGCCCACTACCGCGCTTCCATAAAAAGAACCATCAAAGCAAAGGAAGGGGAGCGACAGTCACACTAGCTTTGGTTTATTTAACTCCGCCACTTCAGGATGAGGCGTGGCCTACTAGTTTTAATCAAACAGCAGCAAATGACATGCTCTTTTACATGAAAGAAAGGCAACTAATGAGAGAATTGGGAGCGACAATAACAATGATTGGCTCATTCAGCCCCGCCTCTTTAGGATAAGGCGTGGCCTATTGCTCTCGCCCCAACGGCATTCAATGACATGACTTAGTCCATACATATAATAGTTTGAGATCATTATTTTGAAAGTGGTTCCAATTGTAAGCGGCGTTCATTGGCTAATATGAACGACGCCTCTAACTCCACCTATTGTTACAACTCTCACCTATTGTTCTTGGCATGGTATTGTAGAATTAAAACATCTGCTTCAATATAGGTGATTTTCGAATATTTCCCAATAGGACTTTGTGAAACAAGGTGGCGCCATCTATGAAATTCTTCAGTAAACATATATTTTAAGCGCCAAACTTAAACTTGATAATGTGAAACGGCAACATCTATACAAACTTTTCCGAAACCGTGTGGTTTCAGGCATCATAAAATTAAAATTAACCAAAAAAAATATGAAAACCCTCATATTTGAGATAGCTTAGTGAAATAAAGTTTGCGCCATCTATGAAATTCTCCAGTAAATACGTATTTTAAGCGCCAAACTCAAACTGCTCCAGCATTAATAAGTTTGAGCTGACTTTTCTCTAGACGCTTTTCACTCGAAAATGTCTGTCAATAACGTACAGTGGCGCAATCTATGACAATTTCCCGGAACTACGACACTTAAGTGTCAAACTTGAATCATGAGAATTGCAGTTTCCTTCTGCAGCACCCTTAAGCTGATTCTTTGTCACCAGAATTTCTTTCACTTCTCAAGCTTTAATAATGTGAAACAGCGCCATCTGTGCAAAAAATTTTGAAACTCTGTGGTTTTGCGTGACATGAAAAATAAATTAACAAAAAAAAATATGAAAGCCCAATGGCACTGAAGAATTTAATAAGGATGATTTTCGAATATTTCCCAAATATGATAAACTAACGACAGTCATTAGTGAAATAAGGTGGCGCCATCTATGAGAGTCTCCAGCAAACAGGTATTTTAAGCGCCAAACTCAAACTTCTCCAGCATTAATAAGTTTGGGCTGACTTTTTACTAGACGTTCTTCACTCGAAAATCTCTGTCAATAACGTACAGTGGCGCAATCTATGACAATTTCCCGGAACTGCGACACTTAAGTGTCAAACTTGAATCATGAGAATTGCAGTTTCCTTCTGCGACAACCTCAAGCTGATTCGGGACTGAAGAATTGAATAAGGTTGATTTTCGAATATTTCCCAAACATGATAAACCAACGATAATCATTAATGAAATAAGGTGGCGCCATCTATGAGATTCTCCAGTAAACACGTATTTTAAGCGCCAAACTTAAACTGCCACGGCATTAATAAGTTCGAGCTGACTTTTTACTAGACGTCCTTCTCTCGAAAATTTCTATCAATAACGTACAGTGGCGCAATCTATGGCAATTTCCCAGAACCACAATATTTAAGTGCTAAATTCAAATCGTGAAGCTTTCTTCTTTTAAGTCTTCGCACCGTTTCAGCAAAATTGGTGGAAACCAAGCGCCAAATTTAAAGCAAATTATCGAAACGTCACAGACACAAAGCGGTCCGAATCTAGTAGGCGGTGGGCGACGTAACGATTTTCTAAAACAAGTGAACTTCGCCGATACGAAAACGTCACGTTCGTGTTTGCTTTTTTTAAACAAGTGAAAATCAAATGCAAAGCAATGTTTTCCACCAAGGAAAAAAAATTAACCTCGATTTTTTTTTTTTTGAAAGATTAAAAATGCTTTGACTGTTCAAGACAGCGATTCTTCTTCTTCAACGCCATCTAGATTTAATTTACTTTGAGAGATTATTGAGTTTTTCCATAAATCATGACAGATTCTATTCACTCCTTCCTTTTCGCCCCTCGCCTTCTGCGTAGTCGAACGGGAAGCGGAAGTGAAATTTTTAATCGTTTGGACCTTGTGGTCCTTTTTCTTTTTGTAATTGATTTTTTTGTGCTCCTATTGAAAAATAAATTAACAGAAAAATATGGTAGCGTAGAATTAACAGTCCTTATTTTTTTAAAGCGAGTGATTTTCAAATTTTTCTCGAATACGTTAAATTAACGATGGCGGAGTGAGGTGACGCCATCTATGAAACTCTCCAGCGCTTGTAAATGTCGGTAACATAGAATGGCGCTACCTGTGAGAATTTCCCGGAACTACGGCGTTTAAGCGCCAAATTTAAATTGCGAAAACTTTTTTTTCTTTTGCAACAGCTTCAAGCTGATTTTCTTTTGTCTGAAAATCGGTGATAATATAAAATTTGTGCCAAATTTTTTGAAAGTGGGTTTTATATGATAAAAAATAAATCAATACGAAGATGTAGAAGCGTGAGAAGGAGGAAACAAATTTGTAACCCAAACTAATCGTGAACAAACGGATTCGAATGGCAAATTCGCTTTACAATGGCGAGAGGAAAATTTGGAAAAAGCGAAATTTAATAACGTAAGCGCACTTACGAGGTTAAAAAAAGATTAAGTATTCCGCAGAGGTGAACATACGCTTCAATGTTACTTTACCTTCACTATTTTTAATGCGCTATTAATAGATTTTTTTTTTAATTTATGAGCGACCTACATCGGGGAAATATTGCATTCTAATAACACTCGCAACTCATTATTTAATTAGTTACTTAATTGTTTCTGTACACTCCCAGCTTCAACACTTTTAATTTCTTTCTTTTTTTTTTTTTTAGAAATCAATCTCCCTGCATGAATTAAAAATCAAACGCAATTTCCGTTCGCGTTGTTTTCCCTTTTTTTTTCGTTGTATAGAGACAATGTCAACGTAAAAGCTCCGACGTTAATCGCAGGGAAAAAAAAACGTGTAATCGAGACGCAAAAGGAAAACGTTATCAAACGTGCATTAGCGCAGATAAAAGTCAGTTTTATTTGAGTGAAGGAATTTTGTCGTAGAACAGAGTCGATAAAATTCTTTTCCGTTCACACTGGCGATGACGAATTCCTGGTTATTCTGAATGGATTCCTCACATTAATAAAAACGACCACGGATAATTTAAGTGTAACATGTATGGTGCTGGTTAAAATCTGATTTCACTCGAGCACAAAACATTTGAAAATATTTGACATTCTTAACGTGCTATGACGGTCATAAACAGATGGCGGGCGATTCGTAACGCTAAACACACTTATGTTCACAGTTCTTCCTCAAATTTTCCTTCAATATGGGACCCCCGTTAGAATGGGATTGTCTTGAAGCAGTTGCATCATAACAAAACCCATTCTAAGAGGTCCCTTATCGAAGGAATCCTCAAAGAAGTTTTAGGAATACGGGCATTAATAACTTTATTTTCCAAACATTCTGAAACGCTCTGTATTCGAAAAAGGGCAGCGTATCTCTTCTTTAAACGAAGCAAGTCTATTTTACATGGGCCATTTATTTAAAATGTAGCACGCAAAAGTTGTTCAAAATTTCTAATTTAATTTCAGCTTAAGCGTATGTATACAGGGGGTGATTGGTATGTCGACGTATTCCTCATTTACAGTTGATTTAACGGTTAGGTAATAAAACTTGAATTCTAGCAAGTGATTTTAAAAATGCAATCCGCCTGAGGCCGGCAATGGAGGGGGAGGGGATGGGCTGTTTAAAAGGGAAATTTAGCGAAAGCTTAACCTGGCGTTAAATTGGCACGCACGCCATTGTGTCTAACCTGGGGTCGTTCAACAGGATATTGAAATTTACTGTGGAAGTAATTTGACGCTTTGTTAGTCAATATGAGATCTTGACAAGCCTTGCGACCGTAACGAAATTTTACTCGTTTCGGCAGGACCGATTTCACCGAACCAATGCGCAAATTGAAATTGAAATTTTGGCAATAACGTCGAAATGATTTTTTATACTAACCTTTTTTTTTTCATTCAAGTCTTAATTCCTTGACGTGGCGTCATCTATGAACGCGTCACGGAGTAATTAAAGCGCCAAATTGAAACTGGCAGCTGGTATTAATTATTTTTTCGCAATAACGTTGAGCTGATTCTCATCAATTGAAAGTCGCATAAAGTGGCGCCAACTGTGCAGAGTTTTCTGAAACTGCACCATCTATAAAAAAAAATTCAAAGCTTTGGTATTTAAGCGCCGAACATAAATTCTGAAAGTGTTTGTTTGTTTGACAATGCATAGAAGTATTTTTTTTTATAAGCTCTTTTTCACTCTCGAGCCTTACTTGCTTAAGGTGGCGCCATCTATGAAGGTATCACAGTTGTGTATTCGAAGCGCCAAATTTAAACTGGCGGTGTTAATTTTTTCTTCACAATAACGACGAACTGATTTTTGACGAGGGCTCTCGTTACTTGAATGTCACATTAGTGGCGCCATCTACGCAGAATTTTTTATACTTTTCACCCGCCATCTATAATTTTTTTTCAGAACTTGGTCTTTAAGCACCGCGCCAGACTCAAGTCAAATGAATACATATTTGCGATGCCATCGAACTATTTTTTTTATTATATTTACTTTCACTCTAGCCTCTGTGGTGGCAGATAACGCCATCTATGAAAATTTCATGGAACTGTCCCCTAAGCGCCAAATTTAATCTGCCGAAGTTTTTTTTTTGTCAATGACCTTGCGCTAATTTTTCACGAAGATTTTTATGAAGTGCGCCATCTGCACACAATTTTCAAAATTTTTCATGCTTTTTAGACGGTCAAATTTAAATTGCAAGTTGATTATTGATTTTTTTTACTTGAGCTTCTTTAACCGGGCAAGTTTTGATAATGTCCAGTGGCGACATCTACGAACTTTTCTCAGAACTCCGGTGCATTTAAGCGCCAAACATAAATTCTGAAAGTGTTTGTTTGTTTGACAATGCATAGAAGTATTTTTTTTATAAGGTCTTTTTCACTTTCGAGCCTTACTTGCTTGAGGTGGCGCCATCTATGAAGGTATCACGGAGTTGTGTATTCGAAGCGCCAAATTTAAACTGGCGGTGTTAATTTTTTCTTCACAATAACGATGAACTGATTTTTGACGAGCATTCTCATCAATTGAAAGTCACATTAGGTGGCGCCATCTGTGCAGAATTTTCTGAAACTGCGCCACCTATTAAAAAAACTCAAAGCTTTGATATTTAAGCGCCGAACATAAATCGTAAAAGTGTATGCTTATTTTTGAGAATGCATAGAACTATTTTTTTAGTAAGCTCTTTTTCACTCTCGAGCCTTACTTGTTTGAGGTGGCGCCATCTATGAAGGTATCACGGAGTTGTGTATTCGAAGCGCCAAATTTAGACTGGCGATGTTAATTTTTTTTTCACAGTAACACACATAGTATCCGATAGATGCTAGGCGATATGTTTATCTTTTAAAGGAACGTTTACTTCCGCTTGAAAATTTTAATCACGAAAGGTAACGCCATCTATGAAAATACAACGTAACCATGCATGTTTGGCTCTAAATTTAAACCAGCAAAGTTCTAATTATTTTTTGGCAATGACTCCTAACCCTCGAATGTCTGTAAATAAAGTGGCGCCATCTGTGTGCAGTTTTTTGAAATTATAGTTTTTCGACGTCAGATCATAGACTGGTTTCAGAATTTTTTTTTTACTAAATTATGAAAATATTTTTGTGGCAGTAACATTTTTATTAGACTTTCTTTCACCCGAATTGGTGGTGGTGTGGCGCCATCTATGAAAGTTTCACGGAACTAAATGTATATTTTAAGCGCCATACGTATTTAAACTAGCAAAGAATTATTTCTTTTTTTTTGTAATAATGAAGTGACGCCATCTGTACGAAATTTTCCGAAACTATGTTTTGTAGCTGTCAAATTTAAATATTGCCGGAGTTTCCTTAAAATCACAAGTCTTGGTAACATCAAGTGGCGCTATCTATAAAAATATTTCCAGAAAGCGCTAGACTTAAATTGCAAGTGTTTGCTTCTTTTGGAAATGTCATCGCATTTGATCTCTTACTAGGCGCTTTTTCGCTCTACCCTTAATTGCTTTAGTTTGCGCCATCTATGAAAGTTTCACGGAACTGTGTATTAATTATTAATTCTTAACTGGCAATGTATTAATTATGATTTAATTCTTTTTCACAATAACGTTGAGCGAGGATTCTCTTCAATTGAAATTCACGTGAAGTGGCGCCATCTATGCAAAATTTTGGTAATATCAAGTGGCGCTGTCTATAATTTCTTTTCAGACCCCGGGATTTAAGCGCCAGCTTAAATTGTGAAAGATTTTCCTTTATTTTTAACAATAGCATCGAACTGATTTTTTACTTTTTGCACAACGACGTTGATAGTTACATAAAGTGGCGCCACTGTACAAAATGTGATTTTAAGCGTCAAATTTAAACCATAAGCTGATTACTATTTTTTTTTACTGGGGTTTCTGTAACACGAAAGTCTTGGTAGTATCAAATGGCGCCATCTACAATTTGACATTTGAACGCCAGCTAAATTGTGAAAGTATTTCCTATTTTAACAACAGCATCGAATCGAACAGATTTTTTTTACTTTTTTTCGCAATGACGTTTTTTGCGAGGATTCCCATTGCTTGATAGTTATGTGAAGTGGCGCCATCTGTGCAAAATTTTCTGAAACTGTGATTGAAGGCGTTAAATTTAAATCGTATGCTGATTATTCAATTGTTTTCTTTTACTGGTGTTCCTTTAATTCGAAGGTCTTGGTAATATCAAGTGGCGCCATCTACAATTCTTTTCCAGAACTTCGGTTTTTAAGCGATAGCTTAAATTACGCAAGTATTTCGTTTTTTTGACAATAACGTCGAAATGATTTTTTATACTAATCTCGAGTCTTAATTCCTTGACGTGGCGCCATCTATGAATATGTCACGGGGTAATTAAAGCGCCAAATTTAAACTAGCAAGGTGTTAATTATTTATTCACAATAACGTTGAGCTGATTTGTGACGAGCATTCTTATCAATTGAAAGTCATATGAAGGGCGCCATCTGTGCAGAATTTTCTGAAACTGCGCCACCTATTAAAAAAACTCAAAGCTTTGATATTTAAGCGCCGAACATAAATTGTAAAAGTGTTTGCTTATTTTTGAGAATGCATAGAACTAATCTTTTAGTAAGCTTTTTTTCACTCTCAAGCCTTACTTACACGAGGTGGCGCCATCTATGAAGGTATCACGGAGTTGTGTATTTAAAACGGCAAATTTAGACTGGCCGTGTTAATTTTTTTTTCACAGTAACTTTGAGCTGATTTTTGACGAGGGCTCCCGTCACTTGAATGTCACATTGGTGGCGCCATCTTCGCAGAATTTTTTGTACTTTTCACTCGCCATTTATAATTTTTTTTTAGAACTTGGTCTTTAAGCACCACGCCAGACTTAAGTTATGTACATATATATTTGCAATGTCATCGAACTATTTTTTTTATTATACTTGCTTTTGCTTTCACTCTAGCCTCATCTATTTGTGGTGGCAGGCAGCGCCATCTATGAAAATTTCGTTTAACGTTTAATATAGCTACGTACTTCAATTCATTTAAGTGCTAAATCTAGAACTGCGAAAGTATTAGCTCTGAGAGAGTGAGCCCTGATTTAAAACGCTTAAATTCTAAGAAAACCAATTAGTGACTTGGTAATTAAATCTCATCTGTTTCTGGTTGTTTTCTTGGAAAACTTTCGCCGTTTACATCATCGCGAAGTAAAGAAAAATTTGAAGATAAATTAGTTATCGAGCAATTACATACATTTGTATTTAATCTAAAGAAGTAAAGGCGCAGCGATATCGTTATCGATTATAAGATTACAAAAAAAAATGGCGATCATTATCAAACACTTGTCCAAGTTAATAACGTATTTCTGCAAAACATACACATACGTGGAGATTAGAGCTGATTTATCGAGTGCTCGTTATTGATAAGTAAAATATAAATGTCGAAAATCGATTGTTTCATAATGCCTTTTTTTTTTAATTTTGTTTGTTTAATACAAGAATGTTTTAATATACTCGAGTATTGAGAAAGTATGGCAGAGAGTATTTGAAGTGAAGTTTTCCAACTTAATTACGCTTGAGATTTAAGTGAGTTTCAGAGACGGGGGAAGTACAGCTATTCAAATTAAGCTTTTTGCACTGATGCATACGGGGTGATTGAAATTCGAGGGCCAGCATGGGGATCTCGGTTATTATAAGAGATAGAGAATCGGTTAAATGGAAGCAAAGTTGTCAAATTTCATGCTCATTAATAATACGTTAAGAAATTTGAAATATCTTGAATGGTTTCTTCACAATCGGAAAAAACTAATCTTCTTTATTTATGATTTTTTTTTTCAAAATCTGTGAAATCGAGAAAGCCGCGTTGCCAGATCTAGTAAAAATCCCAGAAAATTGAGATTTAATCCTGATACGCCAAGAATGTTTACAACTCGTATGAAATTTGGCAACTCGGTTTGATTTTCTTTTATTTTCACAAAATAAAAAAATTTCCACAATAATTTCCACAATAATTGGGGATTTTGATTTACAAATGTCAAAGATTTTTCTGAAATGTGGCAATTCAGTGCGAATTTCTTTCACAAAACAAAAGAATGTCGAGAAATTGGAATGTCGATCTGTGATTCCCAGGATTTTTCTGAATTTTTGGCGATGTAGGTTTTGAACTGAAAACAAAAGAATCTCGAAAAGTGGCGATTTTTATCTGCCTTTCCTGAAAATTGGGAACGCGGTTTGAATTTTGTTTTTCACGAAAAAAAAACAATCTCGGGGAGTGGAGATTTCGATAAAGGCGCGTTGCCAGATCTAATAAAAAATCCCGGGAAGGAAAATCGATCATCTTTTGCACTTCTGTTGTTCTTCACTAAAGACTAAAAATAAAATAAGAACAAAAGACGATCGTTTTCACGACCTATTTCGACTTTTGTTTCTCCTCGAAAGAAAAAAAAAACGAAAGAACACTGAAATTACGACAAATTTTGTCAGTAATTAATTATTATTACATCACTTGCAGTTTTCTTGATTTTGGTTAAAGAAGAAAACAAAAACAAAAGACAACCGACTTAGACTTTTTTTATATTCAAAAGGAGGAAAGGAAAGCAAGAAATCATTGCAAATACCACTGGTTTGTTTTAAATTCAATTTTTTTTTGTAAAAACAAAAGAAACCACTCAGCGAGAGGAAGACCACCCGTTACAATTCTTTGTTGAATTTATTTTTAGTTTACAAAAAAAATATTAATTTATCTATTGTCTAAATTATGATGCATCGGTCTCCTTAACATTTGATGTATTATCCCCAAATTGAAACTCAATTGCTTCTATTTTAAACGAATTGCAAACATTACTTGCCGTTATCTCTATCGAAACAATATTACGTGTCTGCTATCTATCTATTTACAGTTATTCTAAATATTATCTGTGCGGTAAGCCTCGTCGTAATCTGCACAATTACAAACACACAAACATGTAAATAAACGTTAGCTAACTTTGTTTTCTTTTAGTTGAATGATTCTGCCTGTTATTATTTTATTATTTTTAGCGGCCCTTTGATAATATCTGAAATATCAAAGGTTTCCTCGTGTGTTAGCAGAGATAATTTAAAGTTCAAGTTGGCTATGAAATAACAAAGTTCATATCAATAAGGAGAGTGCTGATATTTAACAGACGAAAAACTAACTTACCAATTTAATAAAAATTATTATTAAATACTATTAAAAAAATTGTACAAAAATGATGATTCATAATTGAGTTGATTAATTCAAATAAAAATTGTATAAAATTTTTTTCCTCTCAAATTTTATAATTTTTTTTTATTACAGACATAAAAACGGACTTATTTACACGTACATAGGGGAAGTATGCGTCGCAATCAACCCTTACAGAATAATGAACATCTACGACTCAACGTACATCAACAAATACAAAGGTAACCACTTTGCAAGGGGGGCTTCACAAGAACGTAAAACAAAAAATGATTTGTTTTCTTAGGCAGAGAATTATTTGAGAATCCACCGCACATATACGCCATCGCGGATGCCTCCTACAAAGCAATGCAGCAGCAGGGAAGGGACACGTGTATAGTCATCAGCGGCGAGTCCGGCTCTGGCAAAACGGAAGCTTCCAAAATAATCATGAAGTACATTGCAGCAGTTACGAATCAAGGTAAAAAAAAATCTATCTGCGAGAAGACATTCAAGTTATAAGGTGTGACATGTGTGGCGCATTTGTTTTTTATTTTTCGTTTGTCTTTTGTTTTTCATTTTTCGTTTTCTTCTTTGCTTTTTTTACTTGCCTTTTGTTTTCTTTTGTTTTCTCTTCATTTTTCCCATGCCTCTTGGTTTTAATTTGCTTTTGTCAATTGTTTTTTTTTGTTCTTAATTTGCTTATATTTTCAATTTTTTATTTTTGTTCTTAATTTGCTTATATTTTCAATTTTTTATTTTTATTTATTTATTTATTTATTTATTCATTCATTAATTCATTTGTTTATTTATTTGCTCATTTATTTGTTTATTTATTTATTTATTTATTTATTTATTTATTTATTTATTAATTTATTTATTATGGCGCTTTTGGTTTTTATTTTTCGTTTGTCTTTTGTGTCTCTCTCGTTATTGTCAATTTTAGAGCTTTTTATTTTTCATTTGTTTTTTTTTTCCAATTCTATTTGTTTTTTATTTTTCGTTTGTCTTTTGTTTTTCTCTCGTTATTGTCAATTTTAAAGGTTTTTATTTTTCATTTGTTTTTTTCCAATTCTTTTGCTTTTGTTTTTCATTTTTTTCCCTTTCTTCTTTGCTTTGATTATTTGCTTTTTATTTTTATTTTGTTTTCTCTTCATTTTCCCGTGCCTCTTGGTTTTAATTTGCTTTTGTCAATTGTTTTTTTTGTTCTTGATTTGCTTATATTTTCAATTTTATATTTTTATTTATTTATTTATTTATTTGTTTATTTGCTTATTTATTTTATTTGTTTGTTTATTTATTTATTTGTTTGTTTATTTGTTTATTTAGTGTGGCGCATTTTAGAGGTTTTTATTTTTCATTTGTTTTCTTTTCCAATACTATTTGTTTTTTATTTTTCGTTTGTCTTTTGTTTTTCTCTCGTTATTGTCAATTTTAGAGGTTTTTATTTTTCATTTGTTTTTTTTTCCAATTCTGTTTGCTTTTGTTTTTAATTTTTTCGCTTTCTTCTTTGCTTTTATTATTTCCCTTTTATTTTTATTTTGTTTTCTCTTCATTTTTCCATGCCTCTTAATTTGCTTTTGTCAATTGTTTTTTTTTTGTTCTTATTTATTTATTATGGCGCATTTGCTTTTTATTTTTCGGTTGTCTTTTGTTTTTCTCTCGTTATTGTCAATTTTAGAGGATTTTATTTTTCATTTGTTTTTTTTTTCCAATTCTGTTTGCATTGTTTTTCATTTTTTCGCTTTCTTCTTTGCTTTTAATATTTGCCTTTTATTTTTATTTTGTTTTCTCTTCATTTTCCCATGCCTCTTGGTTTTAATTTGCTTTTTGTTCTTGATTTGCTTATATTTTCAATTTCTTATTTATCTATATATATTTAGTTAATTAATTTGTTTATTTATTTATTTATTTATTTATTTATTTATTTATTTATTTGTTCGTTTATTTTTTATGGCGCATTTGTTTTTTATTTTTCGTTTGTCTTTTGTTTTTCTCGTTATTGTCAATTTTAGAGCTTTGTATTTTTCATTTGTTTTTTTCCAATTCTATTTGCTTTTGTTTTGCAGTTTTTCGCTTTCTACTTTGTTTGTTTTTATTATTTGCCTTATGTTTTTCTTTTGTTTTCTCTTTTAATTTGGTTTTGTCAATTGTTTTTTTTTGTTCTTAATTTGCTTATACTTTCAATGTCTTATTTGTCTTTATTTTTTTATTTACTTCTAATTGTTTCTTAGTCTTCGTTTGCATTTATTTAAAAATTTTTAATATTTTATTTGCCATTCTCCATTTGCTCGTCACTCGTTTTTGTCAATTTCGTAGCTTTTTGTTTTTCATTTGTTTTATCTTCACTTTCATTTGCCTTTCGTTTTTAATTGACTTTTGTCACTTATTTATTTTATTTCGTTCTTCATTTTCTTTTATTTTCAATTTTTTGTTTGTCTTATTTTTCATCGTTTCCCATTTTTCATTTGCCTTTTGTTTTTTTTTTGTTTCTGTCTATTGTTTGTTGCTCTTCATTTGTTTCTACTCTCGATTTTTTCTTTGTCTTTTACATTTTACTTTTCATCATTTGCCATTTGCATTCTGTTTTGTTTTTAATTCGCTTCTGTCAATTGTTTCTTGGTCTTCTTTTACTTTGTCACTTTTTTTCACATTTCTTTGTTTTCATTTGTTTTATCTCAATTTCTATTGGTCTTTCGTTTTTAATTTGCTTTTGTCATTTGTGCTTTTATTCTTCATTTGATTCTATTTTCAATTTTTATTGTCTTGCTTTTCGTCGTTTGTAATTTTTCATTTGCCTTTTGTTCTTTTTCTTTCTATTTTTAATTTGCTTCTCTGTCAATTGTTTCTTGGTCTTCATTTATTTCTATTTACAATTGTTTTATTTTGTATTTGTCATTTTCCATTTGCTTCCTGCTTGTCACTTTTTCTTGTTTTTTTTTTTTTTAGCTTTTTGTTTTTCGTTTGTTTTATCTCAATTTTAATTTCGTTTTTAATGTGCATCTGTCATTTGTTCTTTTATTCTTCTTTGAATTCTATTTAAAATTTTTTTATTTGTCTTTTACTCGTCATCACTTTTCATTTGCTTTTTGATTTTTTGTTTTTAGTTTACCCGTGTCAATTGTTTCTTGATCTTCGTTTGTTACAATTGTTTTATTTTTTGTTTATCATTTTGTTTTTTTTTTTTTGCTTGTCACTTGCTTTCCTCAATTTTTTTAGGTTTTTGTTTTTCATTTCTTTTGTCTTAGTTTTCATTTGCCTTTCGTTTTAATTCGCTCTCGTTATTGGTTTCCTTTTATTCTTCACTTGATACTATTTTCGATTTTTTATTTGCCTTTTACTTTTCGTCATTTATCATTTGCCTTTTGTTTCTTTTTTGTTTTCAATTGCTTCAGTCTTCATTTGCCTCTATTTTCAATTTTTTTGCTTGTCTTTTTCTTTTAAAATTTTTCATTTTTCATTTGCGTTTTGTTTTTAGTTTGCTTCTGGCAATTGTTTCTTTAATTTTTTATTTGTTCTTTTTTCGTTTATCATTTTTGTCAATTTTTTAGGTTTTGTTTTTTTTTTGTTTATCGTTTTTGTCAATTTTTTAGGTTTTGTTTTTTTTTTTTTGTTTATTTTCTCTTAATTTTCATTTGCCTTTCGTTTTATTTGCTTTTGTGCTTGGATTTTTTTATTTTTCATTCGATTCTATTTTTAATTTTTTATTTGTCTGCTATCATTTGTCATTTTTTCATTTTTCTTTTGTTTTTAATTTGCTTCGGTCAATTGTTTTTCGGTCTTCATTTGCTTCTGTTTCCAATTTTTTTATTGAGCATTTACTTTTTTGCTTTTCACTCGCTCTTTTTTATAGTTTTGTTTTTCTTTTCGAGTTTAGGTTGCGACATTCTGCGGCCGATTTGTGTGAGAATTGACAAATAGCAACCAGTTTGCTGTTTAATAAGTCATCCCATTCAAATTTTTTTGTTTTTCGTTTGTTTTTTTAAAATGTTTTTTGTTTTTTCATTTATTTTCATATAGCAACCAGCTTGCTGTTTAATAGGTCATTTAATAGCTCAATTTTTTTGTTTTTCTCTTGTTTTTTTTTTAATTTTTGTTTTTCATTTGTTTTTAATTTTTTTGGCTTTCGTTTTGAATTTTTTTTTGTTTTTCGTTTGTTACTCTTAATTTTTTTTACTTTTTTATTTGTCTTTTGTTTTTTCATTCATTTTCCCCCCATTTTCAATTTTATTCTTCATTTACTTCTATTTTCGATTTTTATTTGCATATTATTTTTCATTCACCTTTTTGTTTTTCGTTTTTAAATTTTTTTGTTGTTTCTCTTAATTTTTTTTTTCTTTTTTTTTAATTGTCTTGTTTTTTTTTATTTATTTTCAAATAGCAATCAGTCATCCCACTCATTTTTTTTTGTTTTGCGTTTGTTTTTTTTAATTTATTTTTGTTTTGCGTTTGCTTCTCTTAATTTTTTTCTTTGCTTTTTTATTTGTTTTTTGTTTTTTTCATTCATTTTCCCCCCATTTTCATTTTTCATTCGCCTTTTTGTTTTTCATTTTTAAATTTCTTTCCTTCTCAACTTTTATCTGCTTTTCGTTATCATGATTATTTAATTTATTTAATTTCATTCGAGATTGATGTTGTTATTTTAATAATTTATTTAATTTTTCATAGTTGATTTATTCTCTTTTGATTTTCGTTTTGAATTTTTGAAATGCAGATGGCGCCACCTAGGATTTTTCTTTTTGAAAACGGTGTAGCAGAGACCTTTCGTTCTTCATACGTATTTTTTAAAGTTTAATCCGGTTCAACCGGAAGTAGCTGTCAATTTTTATTATTTTAGTTTAATCCGGTTCAACCGGAAGTAGCAGTCAATTTTTATCATTTTCATTGTCATTATTTGAAATGAATCCCAAATGCTGATTGTTCTCATTATTCCAAAGGTATTCCCACATTTAAACAAAAGGCAAAGCAAAAAATAAATAAACAGAAGCAAAGAAAAAATTAATTAAAAAGAAAAAGCCGAAGAAATGACAAAAAATGCCGAAAATCAAAAGTCGACGTTTGTTTTTGTTTTTTGTTTTTCTGTGATAAGTTAAATAAACTTTCTTTTTAATAAATCAATTTTGAAGCTGAGAACTGAAATATGTACATAGTATAAAGGGTGTTAACGGAAAGCCGCTACAATAGCTAACTTTTTTTATTTGAACTTCTACGAAGTAACTTAAATTAGGAAAAGTTTCCTGTTCGATTTTCTAGCAACGCCGGAAAAACATTTGACTTTCAGATTTTCAATTGTTTTTAACTTTTTCTTTAGTGGAACATTACGTTTTTTTTTATCAACATCGCGCTCGGGATGTGAAATTAATTATGTCTCTAAAATATTCACTCCAAAATTTCAAATAAAAAAAAAGTTTGCTATTTTAACTGCTTCCCGTAAACACCCTGTATTATGAACGATTGAAAAGACATGGATTTCTCCTTGCTTAAAAATAAATCAAACAAAAGCTGATTTTGTATTTTATTCTGCACACAAACTTTTTTTTAAATAAATTAGCTTTGCAGTTGCAAAATGAAGTACAAAAGAAAAGAAAGATCCTGAAGAGGAAGATTGAAACGTCGTCAAAATAAAAGTAATTTTTCCTTGCTTAAAATGAACCAAACAACAAGTTGATTTATCGATTCAAAATTATTCTTATGTGGTGAGAGCAATGCTTATTTACTTCTTCCTTTTGCTACATCCTTCATCTTTCTATTGTTTTTCCTTTCTCCGGATTTGTTCAACATTTAGCTGTGGTAATTTTGTTATTGGTTCTTTATGATTTTTTTTAAGTAAATTAATTCGTTACATAAATTAATTTCGTAAAGTTGGGGAAAAGGAAAGAATCGACGCACTATGAAAGATGTTGAAAAGAAAAATGTATTCCTCCCTTCTGATTTCTAATACATCATTGCCAACGCCCTTTAATCCTTCTATTGTTTTCCCATTCTTATTTCTAGTTCTATTTTCTTTTGTATTCTTTACATTGAGAAATTGTTAATTAATTTGTATGAAGCCCAAACAATTTTTTTTTGAGTTAAATCAAGTTGAAGTCTTTGTTTTATTATTCCCCCTCTCCCCAAAAAAATCCAAATAATGAATTAACTAAAAACTACTTTGTTTTCCTCCAGATCTATGCCTATATCACTACGGCTCTGGTGTGCCGGTATCAAACACAGGTATCGTACCAATTAAGTTTGCAAAAGCGAGAGCATGTTATAGAATTAGGCAGTAAGCAGCACCCCTTAACACTGCTTGGCACTAACTTACTTTTATAAGAAACGATATATAATAACACATCGGTGGTGGTTGGCACCCAACCCAACCCAACAACCGAAGTATCACGTAATAATAACACATCGGTGGTGGTTGGCACGAGATTAAATCGCATGTAAACGTAAACTCTGTGGTGATTCCCCCGCCGTGCTAATCTTCCGGTGTGTTCTAGGAGGGCAAAAGGAGATAGAGAGGGTGAAGAACGTCCTGATCCAATCAAATTCCGTGCTGGAGGCGTTCGGAAACGCCAAAACCAACCGAAACGACAACTCCTCCAGGTTCGGCAAGTACATGGACATACACTTCGACTTCAAGGGCGACCCAATTGGGGGGCACATCAACAAATATTTACTGGAAAAGTCCCGGGTGATTTACCAACAAAATGGAGAGCGTAATTTCCACTCGTTTTATCAGGTAACTGACAGTATTTTATAGATAAGCAAAGCCAATCAATAATTAATTTTATATTATAGCTTGTACTGGGTGCAACCGAGGACCTACTAAGGAAGTTGAACCTCTCGAGGAAAGCCGATGATTATTATTACTTGAGGCAAGGCCAATCTGTGGTGGTGAACACCATCAATGATAAAGCTGATTTTAAAGAAGTCATGTCCTCGTTGTCCACCCTTCAGTTTTCTAAGGATGACGTCGATACCCTTTGGCGTGTCGTGGCCGCAGTCCTGCACCTTGGCAACGTCGAGTTCACCACCAACGACGATAAAATCAAGCTGAAGAACAGCAAAATCGCGGAGAACGTCGCCAAACTCCTCAAAGTAACCAACGAGGAACTCAGCAAGGCCCTCTGCGAGCGAGTGATCGCCGCGCGTGGCGACATCATGAGGAAGGACCACACGGAAACCGAGGCGAACTACGGCCGAGACGCCTTGGCCAAGGCCATTTACGACAGGCTCTTCACGTGGATCGTCGAGAAGATCAACGCTGCAATTGCAGTGGAAACCGAAAGTAATAATCGGTATTACAAGAGCGCCCTGATCGGTGTGCTCGATATCTACGGGTTTGAAATATTCGACAATAACAGTTTCGAGCAGTTCTGCATTAACTATTGCAACGAAAAATTGCAGCAGTTGTTTATTGGTGAGGGCTTCAAATGACGTCGATTGTTTAATTGCTTCATCGTTTTGCAGAACTTGTCCTGAAGCAAGAACAGGAGGAATATAACAGGGAAGGCATCGAGTGGCAAAATATTGATTACTTCAACAATCAGATCATATGTGACCTTGTAGAAGCTCCACATAAAGGTAAGATATTCATTATGCAAAAAAGAATTTAGAACGGCAACGCATCTGAATGTTGAATGAATAGGCAACCGCTTCTTTTTGTTAGTAAGTGCTGCCATCTCTTGATTTAAAATGTCTATTAAACTTTAACTTGGAAGCATCGGCGGCCGTTGTCTATAATTGAATTGCCTTCCGGTTGGAACCGCGTCACGACTGCTTTTACTGCCGACGTTTCGTTTTTCATTGCAGAGGAACATCCTCAGGGCTGCTGCTGTTGGCGGTGTTGCTGCTGCTGCTACTTCTTCCTCTCAGTCTCATCGACTAACGAGAACTAGCAGCAACACCACCAGCTGCAGCAGCCCTGAGGATGTTCCTCTTCTTGATCTTTCTTTTCTTTTATGCTTCCTTTTGCAACTGCAAAGCTAATTTATTTAAAAAAAAAGTTTGTGTACAAAATCAGCTTTTGTTTGATTTATTTTTAAACAAGGAGAAATTTCATGTCAAGACAAATAAAGAAGCAAAGAAAAAAATTAAAGAAACAAACAAAAAAGAAAAAAAATTTAAAAAAAACAAGCCGGACAAAAAAAATTCAAAAACAAACGAAAAACAAAAACCTTGAGTGGGATCACTTATTAAACAGCAAACTTGTTGCTATTTGAAAATAAATGAAAAATAAAAGACAATTAAAAAAAAGAAAAAAAATTAAGAGAAATAACAAAAAGCAAAAACATTCAACATAGGCAGAAGACGAACCACTTGAAACAAATGACAATCTTGAATTAAAAAGTTTTCTTTTTAAACAAATTAATGTGAACGAAAATCGTCGTAATTCTGTTGACCTGTTTTTGTTTTTCGCCATTTTCAGAAAAACGAAGTCGAACTTCTTCAAAGTTATATCGATCGCCTCTTGTTTTGGTCTTTTGTTTTTGTTTCTTTTGTTTTTTCGCCTTCGCATGGAAAAAGTCGGCTTGCTTTTGTTTTTTTTCTTTTATCTTATTGTGAAGTAAAAAGTTGGAAATATTGTCGTGAAACCGACCGTCTTTTATTTTTCGTCCCTTCTTGCGAAAAAAATCGAAATTGTCTTTCGTTTTTGTTTCTCGTCTTGCTTTTGTTTATCGTCTTGGTTTGAAGCAAGCGGTTGAAATTCGTCTTGAAGCGATTGTCTTTTGTTTCCGTTTTTTTTTATCTTTTCGTTTTGCCAGTCGAAATTATCGTCTTTTTTCTATTTTTTTTTTTCTTATAAACGGGTCGATCGTCTTTTTGTTTTCTTGTCTTTTCGGATGAACTAAAATTGTCTTTCATTCTTTTGTTTCTCGTCTTGCTTTGAAACAAGTGATCGAAATTCGTCTTGAAGCGATCGTCTTTTGTTTCTGATTTTTTCTTTACTTTTTACAAAGGAAGCAGTCGAAGTTATCGTTTATTTTCGATTTTTTTCTTGTAAACGGTCGATCGTCTTTTTGTTTTCTTGGCTTTTCGGGTGAATTGAAATTGTTTTTCATTCGTTTGTTTTTTGGTCTTGCTTTTGTTTATCGTCTTGTCATGAGACAAGTGGTTGAAATTCGTCACGAAGCGATCGTCTTTTGTTTTTTCTTTACTTTTTACAAAGGGAACAGTCGAAATTATCCTTTATTTTGGATTTTTTTCTTGTTAACGTCGATCGTCTTTTTGTTTTCTTGTCTTTTCGCATAAACTGAAATTGTCTTTCTTTCTTTCGTTTCTCGTCTTGCTTTTGTTTCTCGTCTTAATCTGAAACAAGTGGTTGAAATTCATCTTGAAGCGATCGTCTTTTGTTTCTGCTTTTTTTTTCTTTTTACAAAGGAATCAATCAAAATTATCTTTTTTCTAATTTTTTTTTCCTTATAAACGTTCGATTGTTTTTTTTGTTTACTTGTCTTTTCGGATGAACTGAAATTGTCTTTCTTTCTTTTGTTTCTCGTCTTGCGTTTGTTTATCGTCTTCCATTTGTTTCTCCTTTTGCTTTTGTTTCTCGTCTTGCTTTTGTTTGTTTCTTCGTCTTGCTTTGAAACAAGTGGTTGAAATTCATCTTGAAGCGATCGTCTTTTGTTTCTGCTTTTTTTTCCTTTTTACAAAGGAACCAATCAAAATTATCTTTTTTCTAATTTTTTTTTTTTCATTATAAATATTCGATTGTTTTTTTTTGTTTTCTTGTCTTTCTTTCCGGATGAACTGAAATTGTCTTTCGTTCTTTTGTTTCTCGTCTTGCTACGAAACAAGTGGTTGAAATTCGTCACGAAGCAATCGTCTTTTGTTTCTGTTTTCTTTTCTTTGCTTTTTACAAAGAAAATAGTCGAATTTTGAATTTTTTTTCTTGGAAACGGTCAATCGTCTTTTTGTTTTTTTGTCTTCTCGGATGAACTGAGATTGTCTTTTATTCTTATTTTTCGTCTTGCTTTTGTTTATCGTCGTGCTATGAAAGTGAAAGTGGTTGAAATTCGTCACGAAGCGATCGTGTTCTGTTTTTGCTTTCTTTTTTTTCCTTTTTACAAAGGAACCAGTCAAAGTTATCGTTTTTTTTTTAAATTTTTTTCCTTATGAACGAGTCGATCGTCTTTTTGTTTTCCCGCCTTTTTGGATGAACTGAAACAATTTTGTGCGTTCACAATGAACACCTCGTCGCCGCCAATTCCGACGCCAAATTTAACCAAAAAGAAAAAAAGAAACGCCCGCTATAAATTCACACAAATTAATTAACGCTCAAAATTAATTTAACAGGTGTGATAGCAATTTTGGACGAGGGTTGCCTGAACGTTGGCAAAATCACAGACGAATTACTATTGGAAGCCATGGATTCGAAACTAAAAACCCACAACCATTACACCTCGAGACAACTGAAACCCGCCGATAAAGAAATGAGGCACAAAATCGACTTCAGAATCACGCACTACGCCGGGGATGTCATCTATTGCATCAACGGTTTCTTGGACAAGAACAAAGACACCCTCTACCAAGATTTCAAGCGACTACTGTACCACTCGACCGACCCCAATCTAAAAGATATGTGGCCTGAGGGTGCACAACACATATCTCAGGTATTTTATTCACTAGACACTGTTGTAAAGGAAATTCATGTATTCTCGCTGTATAAGTGATGGTAAAGTAGATTAATTACGTTTGTTTTTAGACTACGAAGCGTCCGGTTACGGCGGGAACTACGTTCAAGAACTCCATGACTGCTCTGGTCCAAAACTTGCAGAGCAAAGAACCTCACTATGTGCGTTGCATCAAACCCAACGAGATCAAATCTCCGGTGGCCTTTGATGAAGAACGTGTGCGACATCAAGTGTCATATCTTGGGCTAGTCGAGAATGTCAGGGTGAGACGAGCCGGCTTCGCTTACAGACAGAGATACGATTATTTCTTGAAAAGGTTCGATTTTTCTTTTATCTAAAACGTTATAGCGTCGCTACTTTGGTTCTGGTGTGACTGTCGAGTTCGTCTAGTCGAGACCTTTCATTTGATATGCGACACGACGTGCTTATCTTTTACGCTTTAATTGTCGATTGTAACGCCGCCATCTTTGATTTCCAAATGGCGTCCGTATGACAGCCGAGTTCGTCTCGTCGAGACCTTTCATTTGACGTGCGACACGACGCATTTGTTTATTTCTGACGCGACCGGTTTCGATCATAATTCTATCATCTTCAGTTTCAAGATGGCGTCGTTATCTCGATCGCTATCATTTGACGTGCGATAGGACGCGTTTGTCTCTCAATTATAAACATATCCGTTTCAAACGTGCATTATCAGAAGTTAATTCTTTTTATCAAAATAAATTTTTCAATTAATATACAGGGTGTCATGAAATTAACCGTTAAAAAAGAATTGCCTTGATTTTTCTTTTTACTACAATTCACTGCAAAGCAATTTTAGTTTCGACTTGCCTTACAAGACAACTGATCAGCATTATTTATTAAAAGTAAAAAAATCAATGTACAGGGTGTCACGAAATTGGTCGACGATTAAAATAGAGTAGGTTTTCCCTTCGTATATTTGATTATTATACACTTCAAAATTTGAAAATTCTTCATTTCTGTTTTTTTTTTTTAACTCTAACGTTAAAGGAGTCGAAGAAAACTGTCGTCAAACAAATGATAGTCGATTTTGAATGCAACGTCCAAAGTTGAAATTCTGAAATGAAAAAAAAATTGCAGAATAAATTCAACCAGCTGCAAAACAAAAGACAATCAACATTGAACATGGCAACGTTCAAAATTAAAACAAAAACAAAATTGAGTTGAACAGTTGGTTGGTCAAACAATCTTGAATAAAACGTACAAAGTTGGAAAGGCCACCAATCGCTTGAGACACAAGAGACGATCTGGAATTAAAAAAAAATAATAATAAAAAAAAAACAGAAAATCAATCAATCGTGGAAACAAAAGACAATCGACTTTAAATATAATATTGATATTGAAAAAAAAAAGCGACACGGTCGACTGATTGAAAAACAAAAGACTGACTGGAACAAAAAAAAAAGAATTTAAATCAATGTGCAACAACAAAAACAAAAAAACAAAAGGCTAAACAGAACAAAAAAACAAAAATTGACAGGAGATAAACCGATTGAAAACAAAAGGGAATCTTAAACGAAAAAAATAATAATGAAAATTTGAAAGGAAAAACAGTCGGAGCTAGTCCTAAAACAAAAGACAATCGACACTGAAATGTTCAAAATTGAAGAAAAAGAGCGAGACGGCCGACTGATTGAAAAACAAAAGACTGACAGTCGGTCAGTCGTAAAACAAAAGGCGATCAACATTTGAATAAAATGTTCAAAATTGAAAAGACAAACGATTGATTGATTTTGAAAAACAAAAGACTAACTGGAACAAAAAAAAACAATGGATTTTAAATATATATTCGACATTGACAAGAGATTAACAATCGCTTGGAAACAAAAGAAAATCTTAAAAAAAAATTGAAAGGCGAAACAAACGGCCAATCCTAAAACAAGAGACAATCGACTTTGATTGAAATGTTCAAAATTGGAAAAAAAAGCGAGACGGCCGATTGACTGAAAAACAAAAGACTGCTGACTGTCGGTCAGTCGTAAAACAAAAGACGGTTAACTTCGAATAAAATGTTCAAAATTGGAAGGAGAAACGATCGACTGATTTTGAAAAACAAAAGACTGACTGAAACAAAAAAAACGATCGATTTTAAGTATATGTTCGACATTGACAAAAGATCAACAACCGCTTGGAAACAAAAGAAAATCTTTAAAAAAAATTGAAAGGCGAAACAAACGGCCAATCCTAAAACAAGAGACAATCGACTTTGATTGAAATGTTCAAAATTGAAAAAAGAAGCGAGACGACCGACTGATGATCGAAAAACAAAAGACTGAGCGGAACAAAAAAAAAGAACAACGATTTTAAGTCAATGTGCAAAGCAGGCAGACGACCAATCGCTTGAAAACAAAAGACGACCTTGATTGAATTAGAGAATAGTAAAAATTTGAAAGGAGAAGCCAATCGGCTGGTCCTTAAACAACAGACAATCGACTTTGAAGAAAATGTTCGACGTTGAAAAAAAAAACGCGACGGTCGTCAACTGCTGGAAAAACAAAAGAGGAAAACAATCAATCGTAAAAACAAAAGACAATCGACTTTGAATAAATTGTTCGATATTGATTGAAACAAAGAACGATCGATCGGAATTAAATGTTTAACATTGTAACATTGACAAAAGATAAACAAAAGACAATCTTGAATTAAAAAAAAAATAGAAACGATAAAAAGTCGACCAGTCGTGAAACAAAAGACGATCATCTTTGAATAAAATGTTTAAAGTTAAAAGAAAAAAACGGTCGACTGATTTTGAAAAACAAAAGAGTGACTGGAACAAAGAGAAAAACAATCGATTTTAAACAAAAGATCAACAACAACTTGAAAACAAAAGACAATTTTGAGTTAAGAAAATTGAATGAAATTTTGAAAGGAGAAGCAATCAACCAGTTCTAAAACAAGAGACAATCGACTTTGAATGACTGAGAAACAAAAGACTAACTGGAACAAAAAAAACAATAGATTTTAAATAAATGTTCAATACTGGCGGCAGACCGACCCTTTGAAAACAAAAGACAATCTTGAATTAAAAAAGTTATATTAAAAATTTGAAACGATGACAGTCGGCCAGTCGTAAAACAAAAGACGATCATCTTTGAATACTGGAACAAAAAAAAAAGAACAATCGATTTTAAATAAATGCTCGACATTGGCAAAAGACCAACAACAACTTGAAAACAAAAGACAATCTTGAATTAAGAAAATTAAATGAAATTTTGAAAGGAGAAGCAATCAACCAGTTCTAAAACAAGAGACAATCGACTTTGAATGATTGAGAAACAAGAGACTAACTGGAACAAAAAAAAAACAATAGATGTTAAATAAATGTTCAATACTGGCGGAAGACCGACCGTTTGAAAACAAAAGACAATCTGGAATTAAAAAAATTATATTAAAAATTTGAAACGATGAGCAGTCGGCCAGTCGTAAAACAAAAGACGATCATCTTTGAATAAATGTTCAAAATTAAAAAAAAAAAAACGGTCGACTGATTTTGAGAAACAAAAGATCGACTGGAACAAAAAAAGAACAATCGATTTTAAATAAATGCTCGACATTGGCAAAAGACCAACAACAACTTGAAAACAAAAGACAATCTTGAATTAAGAAAATTAAATGAAATTTTGAAAGGTGAAGCGATCAACCAGTTATAAAACAAGAGACAATCGACTTTGAATGATTGATAAACAAAAGACTAATTGGACCAAAAAAAGAACAATGTTCAATACTGGCAGAAGACCAACCGTTTGAAAACAAAAGACAATCTTGAATTAAAAAAAAAATATATGTAAATAAAAATTTTAAAAGAGAAACAATCGATCCTGAAACAAGAGGCAATCGACTTTGAATGAAAGGTTAGAACGAAAAGCAATGGCATACACATACCTAGAACATTCATGAAACTTACATCCAAACCTAACCTAATTAATAAAGAATATAACTATTGTTTAATCAGGTTGCTGTTACAATAAAATAAACCATTTTTCATGAATTAACGGCGATGAACTGTCAGACAAAATCTGAGGTTATCTAATAACGTCCCCAGATTTCCCTATGTTGCTAACTTCGTTTTCATAATTGGATGTAAACATCTAAATCAAGGTCGTGGAAAGCAGTGTAGGATCAGGACAATCGATTCAGATCTTCCTGTACATAAATAAAGATCAAATTAGCGGCAAAGCTTGTATCGCCATCTCTTTGCTTTTACAAGAACTGTTAGTTCAGGTTCAAACCAGAACTTGTTAATCAAATACTAATATGAAGCTCGTAGACTTCATTGTAGGATTAGGACAATCAATTTCGATCTTCCTGTACATAAATAAAGATCAAATTACCGGCAAAACTTGTAGCGCAATCTCTTTGCTTTTACAATAACTTTTTGTTCAGGCTCAAACCGGGACTTACTAATCCATCATTTAAAGCAACTGAAAAACGTTTTCAGAAAGTCGATTCAGTTTTATGCATTAATTAAATTTAACGATCAGTTAGTTGCTTAAAATTTCTTTCAGAAACCTACATAAGGCCTACATAATTAATAAAAAAAAATAAGAGGAAATTCAAAGGTAGGCAACCCATTCTACTTCTCTACATTCCGAACTCATGGGTTGCCTATCTCCTAATTTTAAGGCGTCACGTTTTAAAATGGACCTCTTTAGAATAAGCAATTGATTTTTTTCTTGTTATCATTTTTTTTTTTTAATTCTCGCAGGTACAAAATGATATCGCAGTACACTTGGCCGAATTTCCGGAACGGAAACGAAAAGGACGGGACCAAAGTCATCGTGGACGAGCTGAAATTCGGTGGAGACGTTAAATACGGACGCACGAAAATATTTATTCGATCGCCGAAGACACTCTTCGCACTGGAACAAAAACGCAACGAATTAATCCCCTCGATAGTCACACTTATCCAAAAAACTTGGAGAGGTACTACATGTTTCACTTAAATCCAAATTTATTACATTTTTGCTGAGTTATATGCCTCAGTTTAGTTCACAATTCTTGAGTATATTTGATCATAAAGCCTGAATCTTCTGTTGTAAAATATTCATCAATATTAACTTTCATGATATAGTTTTACTTTGACTAGAGAAATAAAAAAAAATAATATTATTCACAGGTTACATAGCTCGCAAACAGTACAAGAGAATGAAGGCTGCCATAACAATCATGAACGGTTACAGACTGTACAAGTTACGAGTGTACTTAGACCTGCTCAAAAAGAAGTTCGTGAACGCGCGAAACATGAAGGACTACGGCAAGAGCATCACGTGGCCTGCCCCTCCCATACCCCTAAGAAATACGATCGGAATTCTACGGGCTGCCTTCAGGAGATGGAGGGCCTACATGATCCTCAGCAAAGTGCCCAAATCCGAGTGGCCCCAATTGAAGCTGAAAATCACAGCCGCTTCGATACTCAGGAGCAAACGCCTCACGTGGGGGCAATCGAGGAAGTGGGAGGGCAATTATTTATCGACCCACGCCGAAAACAACAGCTACACGCTGTTCAACGAGAGCGTGAACAACTTGAAGAACTTGCATCACTTCAAGATGGTGCTGTTCTCTTCGTACGTTACGAAATTTAACAGGTTCAACAAAATGGCCGAGAGAGTTTTGTTAGTCACCGATAATGCGGTGTATAAGTTGGATTCGACCAAGTACAAGAACATGAAGGAGGGCATCGATATAAACTTATTGACCGGGCTGAGCGTGAGCCCGGGACAGGACCAATTAATTGTGCTTCATTGTCCGGGGGGGAACGATCTGGTTATTTCCTTGCACAGTATTACCAAAGAGGACCGAATTGGTGAACTCGTTGGTGTTTTGTGTAACCGATATTTCGAGTGAGTAATTTGAGTGTGGTTGAGAAATTGTTGTAGGAAATTGTTTGCAGGCTAAAGAAGAATGACCTTCCAGTCACCATCAGCAAAACGATAACGTGCTCCTTGGGGAACAAGAGGCGACAAGTTAATATAGAAGTGAGCGCAGACGTGCAGAGCCCAACGTTCAAGAAAGCGGGGTCCAATGTCGCCTATATGCTTCCCTCGAGCTATTCCATCTTGGAAAACGGCAACAGCCAAATTAAACATAATTATTAACTTAAACATCACATATCAATCATCTTCCAAGTGCTTACTACTACATTTTTAATTAATTAATGTGTTTATAATCAGTTAAAATCTAATTTATTTTATTTTTATTATCGTATAAAAGCTGTGTGCGTGAATATCAAGCAGCCGACATCTTTATTTAAAATAATCTTTCATGTAATGAAAACGCGCAATGAAATTCATGCACACCTCAGTGTAAGTATTTTAAAGTGATTTATTATAACTTGTAAGTTAAGTATTATCATGTTATTTAAGACATCTTTATCGTATTGTTGATTTCACAGCACAATATGTGACTTAATTTCGTATAGTGCAAAGTGCCTTTCAATTTGCAATTGTTATGAAAACAATCCATGTACGAATCCCGAGGGAGAGGTGCGACGCGCCCCCTATTTTAAAGCGAAATATTTTTTACACCCCACAAATTTGATTAAAAACTAAATATCCAGCGATTTCTCCCTGTACATTTTAACTCTTCGGTGTGCTTTCAAGCATCATCGGTTCTTTTCATAGCACGAGCTGCACATTAAGAACTATGCAATAAAAGTAACAGATCTCAACAGTATTGACGTCAACAGCCGGTGATTTCTGTTTAGCTTTAAGAAAAATCGTCTTTTATGTATTTTGTAAATGGTTTTACTGTTGCAAAAGATACGTATAGTACGGTGCATTTTACAAGATCCTTCTCTTTCTTTTTTTAAATAATGTTGTGATAGTGCCATGTTGAGTTTCAAGTTGAAGTTTGTGTCATCTCGCAGTGATATCTTGATGTAATCATCTAATTTGTGCCTTATTAAATCACATTTAGAGAGACTTTCTCATTGTGTTTCCTTCATTACCTGCACGAGATTAAAAGAAGATGCAAACGCACTCAGTGCAAGTGAATCGAAAACGCTATTATATTCGTCGGTGAGAGGGGATGGGAGGGGTTGCAAGTTATTATTCTTCAAAACAAATCGACGCCATCTTTTATCGGGAAAGATAATTAAGTAAAATGGAAGTTTTTTTTTTCAATTTCGGATGAATCTCAAATAACTGAATCAATTGTTTAGTTGAGACTGAGTGGCGTTCAAAATTGAGTTCTAAAAATATTAAGGCGGTTGATTTATAAGATAAAATAGGGGCGCCATCTATTGAGGCTAGAACTAATCAGCGGAAATCCGAAACTCGTTGAAGGAAACAATTCGGGGGCGTTTTTGTTATACTTTGGAGGAGGGTGGGGAGTCCAAATCATTTAAGAACGCTTGAGCAATTAATCAATGTTTCAAACATTCTGAAGTAACTGCAAAACCAAGTCTTTAATGGGCGCCATCTTTTATCAGAATATACGTACGATTCATTAATTAACTACGTGTGCGCGGCCATGTTGGCTCTTTTAAAATCTGGTTCTAAAGAACCACATACAGTTCACTTATTAAAATAAAAAGTGGCGCCATCTATTGAAGCCATAGCTAACCAACAGAAATCCAAAACTTACTGTTGAAGGAAACAAGTCAAAACGACTTCAAAATCAAATCCGCATTGGTTCTTAAATTCTGATCCTAAAGAACCACATAGAGTTGACTTATTTAGATAACAAGTGGCACCATCTATTGAAACTATAACTAATCAACGCAAATCCAAAACTTGCTGTAAAAAGAAACAAGTCAAAACGACTTCAAATCCAAATCCGCATTGGTTCTTAGATTCTGATCCTAATGAACCACACACAGTTGACTTATTTAGATAATAAGTGGCGCCATCTATTGAAGATATAACTAATCAACGCAAATCCAAAACTTACTGTAAAAAGAAACAAGTCAAAACGACTTCAAAACCCAATCCGCATTGGTTCTTAAATTTTGATCCTACAGAACCACATACAGTTGACTTATTTAGATAACAAGTGGCGCCATCTATTGAAGATGTAACTAATCAATGAAAATCCAAAACTTACTGTAGAAGGAAACAAGTCAAAACGACTTCAAAACCAAATCCGCATTGGTTCTTAAATTCTGATCCTAAAGAACCACATACAGTTGACTTATTTAGAAAACAAGTGGCGCCATCTATTGAAGATATAACTAATCAACGCAAATGCAAAACTTACTGTAAAAGGAAACAAGTCAAAACGACTTCAAAACCAAATCCGCATTTGTTCTTAAATTCTGATCCTAAAGAACCACATAAGTTGACTTAGTTAGATAACAAGTGGCGCCATCTATTGAATATATAACTAATGAAAACAAATCCAAAACTTACTGTAAAAAGAAACAAGTCAAAACGACTTCAAAACCAAATCCGCATTTGTTCTTAAATTCTGATCCTAAAGAACCACATAAGTTGACTTATTTAGATAACAAGTGGCGCCATCTATTGAATATATAACTAATGAAAACAAATCCAAAACTTACTGTAAAAAGAAACAAGTCAAAACGACTTCAAAACCAAATCCGCATTTGTTCTTAAATTCTGATCCTAAAGAACCACATACAGTTGACTTATTTAGATAACAAGTGGCGCCATCTATTGAATATATAACTAATGAAAACAAATCCAAAACTTACTGTAAAAAGAAACAAGTCAAAACGACTTCAAAACCAAATCCGCGTTGGTTCTTAAATTCTGATCCTAAAGAACCACATACGGTTGACTTATTTAGATAACAAGTGGCGCTATCTATTGAAAATGTAACTAATCAATGAAAATCCAAAACTTACTGTAAAAAGAAACAAGTCAACTGGTTTTTGCTATTCTTTGGAAAAGGTTGGGGAATTCAAATAATTTAAGAAAGTTTGACATATTATTCAATGTTTTGAACATTCGGAAACGACTTCAAAACCAAATCCTTAATGTGCGCCATCTTTTGTCAGTATGTGCAATTAATTAGGCTGAAAGTATTCTTTTTTAAAAAAATAGTAATTTTTGTTTTACTTATTTATTTATTTAATTTATTTCATCCTACGATTGTGTTGATGAATTTCAAATAACAAAATTCATTAATTAATTAGGTCTGCGCGGCCACATAAAGAACCCTACACATTTGAAGTTATAACGAGTCAACGGATCTCCAAAACTATTTTTGAAGAAAACAAAACGTCTAGTTTTTGTTATACTTTGAGGAATCCAAATGATTTAAGAATTTGGAAAGCGACTTCAAAAATCAAATCCTTAATGGACGCCATCTTTTATCAGTATGTACAATTAATTACGTTGAAAGTATTTTTTCTTTAAAAACGAATTAATATCTGATTAATTTTAAATAACTAAATAAATTAGTCAATTGCATCTGCTTGGCCATATCGATTCGTTTCAAACTTGGTTCTAAAGGTACCAAGGCAGTTGGCTTTTATTAATGTGAAAAGTTGCGCCATCTATTGCAAATATATTTAATCGATAGGAATCCAAAACTTACAGCGTTTTCTATTGATTACTCTAGAGCACTTTGAATGTATTCCCATCTTATTTTAATTTCACTTAATAACAGAAGGTGGAGATCTCTGAGATTGCTCTAGAGCAGTCAATAGAGAACGTTTTTACGAGAAAAATCCAAAAGTACGGCAATGACAGAATAATAATTGAAATTGCTGCGTACAGAGGGCATTAGTTTCTAGTCTAATCTAGACGCTCTTGATATATATAAAATAGGCACTGTAGTTTAATCCAAACCCAGTAGTAAAGTCCGCCAGTAGATATGATAAAGCATGAAGCGACGAAGGCACCACTAGCTAGATTTTTTATCCAACAGAGGGCGCTCTTGATTTTGCTTTAACGTTTTAAAAACGTGGCGAGTGACAGTAGGAATGTGTTGCGTTATTTGTTTTTTTTTTTGTATTTTCTTTAAAAAATCTTCTGAGATTTTCAAGGTTTCCACAAGATGAATTATGTGAGCACCATCTGTGTGCATTTTCTTGAACTATCATTTTTGTAATTGTACTGTTGATTTAATTTTGTTTCCTTTAGGTGGCGACATCTAGCGATTAGAAAAGGCCAACGGTTAGACACTTTTTAATAATAAATTTCTTCAGTTCGGCGAGTTTGATGAAAAAACAAATTCGTTTTTCTTTATTTAATTAAAATTAACAGTCCATAAGCAACAATTAAATTAGCAATTAATGTTTTCTCTTGTTAAAAAACAACTTTTCTACAAAATTAGTAGCGCCATATGTATACACTTTCATGAATTACAATTTTTTAAGCGGGATTAAGCTGCGATTTTAACATTTCAAGTCTTTCACGATATTAAATGACGGTAGCGCCATCTATGTATATTTTTTTGAACGTGATCTTTTATGCGGGAACCTTCGAAAGGTTTTCAACATTTCAAGTTTACCACGAAATTAGATGATATTCAGAAATTGAAATCTTTTAAGCAGGAATTTTGAAAATTACGTTATTTGTGGTAATACACGACACCCTTAAAAAAAAAAAAGAAATTTGAAAAACTCAACGTAACTCTTAGATGACTCTGCGATTTCAAGTTTTCCACGAAATTAATTGATGGTGGCGTCATCTATGTGTACTTTCTTCAACTGTGATTTTCTTAAACGTGAATTTTGGAAATTCCTTTAATTGTGGTGATACATGAGTCAACTTTCAAAGGATTTTCGACGATTTCAACATCTTAAGTTTTTCACCACATTGTCTGATGGTAGCGACATCTATGCATATTTTCCTGGACTGTGATTTTTTTAAGCTGGAATTTTGAAAATTACGTTAATTGTGGTAATAAACGATAACCTTCGAGAAAGTGTTAAAAATTTAGAGAAACTCAATGCAATCTTTAAGACTCTACGATTTCAACAAGTCAAGTTTTCCACGAAATTAAATCACGGTAGCGCCATCTATGTATATTTTCTTCAACTATGACTTTTTTTAAGAGAGAATTTTGTAAATTATATTTAAAACACGCTTTAAGAAGGTATTAAAAAAATTAGAACAGCTCAACGCAGCCTTTAAAAGACTTTCGGCGACATCGGCATTTTAAGTCTTTCACCAAATTGACTGATGGTAGCTCCATCTGTGCGTATTTTCTTGGACTGTGATTTTTTCAGTGAGAATTTTGAAAAGTTGCGTTAATTGTGGGGATTTACGACGGAATTCGAAAAAAGTATTAAAATTCTTTAAGGGACTATCTTCGATTTCATGTTTTCCACGGAATTAAACGATGACGCCATTAGTCTTTCTGAGGGAGACGAGATTATTCTAATTTTTTTTATCGAAAAAAAAAGGCGAAATTCGATTGGAATTCGATCGTCTTCTGTCATCGCTCTTAATTTACTATCTGTCTCAAAGTACGTTGCTTTCTTTTACAGCCAAGCCGTCGACAAAAATTTTTGTTTCTTGCATTTGTTAGACAATCGATCGTCTTTTGTTTTGTTATTTTTCTCGAACGTCTTTCGCCATCCTCCATCACTCTCAATTTATTGTCCGACTCGAAATTAAAAACGAAAGTTTTTTTTCTTATATCCAAATCGTCAACCATTTTTTTTTGTTCCTTGCGTTTGTTAATCGATCGTCTTTTGTTTATGTTTTTAACAAAAACCGTCAACTCACGCTTTTTTTTTGCAATTTTATGTCATACTATGCCATGTAGTGATGGGACGGAATCGGATGATAATCGGAGCTGATTCCGATTCTTAAAATAATCGGAAGGTTCCGATTGTAAATATGGAATCATCCGATTCCATACTGATTAGCGTTTGCCTTCTATTTACCGTCAAGTTGACATTAACGATGGCTCTTGCTGATTTGGTATACAGTGTTTTTTTTTTTATAATACCTGTCAGTGTCAAAATTCTAGGGTTTCTGTTGGAACCCTGCTTTTATCACTAAATGTAGGGCAGAAATTTTTGAAATTTCCTATTATTAACGGAAACATTTGACAGATATTTTAGGAAGAAAAAACGGAATATAATCGAACTTGGAACGTTGAAACCACTAGTCGATACATTGGAATATTGTCCTTGAGTTCTGAATTAAGATTTAACTTTAAGCACTCACAGTACATAATCTGTTCGAATTGGTTTACAAGCAAAGCGTGTTTTCACGGGCCGATTTCAAGCAAATTAAAAATCTCCCTTCACACGTGTCCGACACACGACATCTGATTGTACGAAACGACTGCCTATTGGTTGAAATTTTTAAAAATAGTTTTGGCGGTACATTAATCCAATATCAGATAAAGTTAAAAATATTTCAACTTTTGTCCGACGTCGTGTGTAATTTAACTTCACTTTTGCATGTTTTGAAAAATGAACAAGATAAATGAAATTATTGATCAAGATTTATGTGATTGATGACAATTTTCATCACCGAAACACACATACATAAATATATAGCGCTGTTAGTAGGCCATTTAGACCCATAGCTTTATCACTTTTTCCCACTGCTTTAGACCCATAGCTTTATCACCTTTTCCCACTGCTGTCTATTTTTGTTTTTTTCTTCCCAATTCCTTATGCTTTTCTCTTGCAAGTCCGCCATTACCATCTCCGTCCATCTTTTCCTTGGTCTTCCCTTCTTTCTCTTACCACCTGGATGTTTCCATACTATTTTCTTGACTATTCTATCTTCACTCATTCTCTGCAAATGACCAAACAACTGTAATCGTTTCATTCGAATCACATCCGTAATCCTTGTCTCATTGAATATTTCATAAACCTCTTTATTAGATCGTCTTTCATATCCACTTTCGGTCTCTTTCCCTCCCAATATTCTCCTCAAAATCCTCCTTTCCCATCGTAGTAATCTCTCCTGGGACGTTTTGCTTATGACTCATATTTCGCAAGCGTATAAAGCGGTCGGTCGAATTACTGTTTTATATAATCTCAACTTCAAACTTCTTGACACCGGCTTTGATCTTAACAACTTGTTCATTGCTCCTGCGCTTCTATTTCCCTTCATCAGCCTTGCATCAATTTCTTTATCTTCCTGATACTGTTTTGTTAGTAGGACTCCCAGAAACAGAAATTCGTTCACCTCTTTAAATTCTATTTTCTCCCCGCGTATTTCATGTATTTACTTTTTCGTTGATTAACTTGTAGTCCAATTCCCTCTGCTGCCTCTATCACTCTTTTTGCCACTTCTTGTAATTCTTTTTCGCTTCTGGCTATGAGAGCTACATCGTCCGCATAAGTAATGATCTGATGGCTTTTATACATCAAGTCCCCTTCTCTATTTGCACTACTATCTCTCATAACTTTTTCTAGGGCTAGATTAAATAGAAGAGTTGACAGAGGGTCGCCTTGTCTTAATCCTACTTTAATCTCAAAATCTTGAGTAACACCTCCACCTACTTTTACATTACTTCTTGTATTTTCCAGTGTCATCTTGACCAATCTAATTAGTTTTGGAGGGATATTAAATTCTTCCATTACATTGAGCAACTTTTGTCGCCTAATAGAATCGTACGCTTTTTTGAAATCCAGAAAGAGAACGACAGCTGGGATCTTATACTCATAACAAGTGAAAAGTATTTCTTTCATTGTAAAAATCTGATCTGTTGTTGTCCTTCCCTTCCTAAATTCCGCCTGATATTCTCCGAGTTGGGCTTCTACTGTTGCTTCTAATCTTCGCTTTATCAGGGTTGCCATTACTTTATACGACACGTCCAGGAGAGAGATTCCTCGGTAGTTATTACAGTCTGTTATATCGCCTTTTTTATATATCGGTGTAATTGTAGCTTCTTCCCAACTTTTACGAATTTTCTCTTGGTCCCAAATTCTTCCTACTAGGTGATTCGATCGAAGTAGTGTATCTGCTTTGAAAGAATCGAAAACTGTTAAACGAACATTCACTTTCAATGATCGCGATCGTGCTGATCGAATCTATCTGTGTTTTTACAGTTCTATTATTCTATGCACTAAATTGAATAGATAGTGTATGAAATAAGCAAATTACTCATCTCATCACGGACATTACTTTGCGGACGACACATTTTATGAGCGTTTTTATCGCAATTCAGAGAGCCGCAATAAGAACCAAATTCAATTTAAGAAAGAAAACAAATTTATTAATACACTTTAGGAACGGAACAAAGGAAAACAATAAGTATAAGTAAATGTTTCTTTATATATCAATTTCTTGGATTAAAATTTTTATTACTTCTGTGGAATTTGCTTTAAACGTGGTACTTAGAGATTTTTGAGATCACTTCTCATAAACAAAAGAGTTTAGTCATAATTCCGATTCCGATACATATTCCGATTATTCCTGTCATCCGATTCCGATGATTCCGATTCTTGAAATCATCCGATTATGCCCAACACTAATGCCATGCTTCGGGTAGTGTTGCCAATTCTAATTCGCGTAAGTTGAACAATTTATTTGATTTTCTCGGAATAGGTGAATTATTTTCGACTTCCGATGACTTTTTCGTGATTATTTACGCTTCTTCTTCTTTTTAACGTAGCGACTTTGGTGTTCGAGTTAATAATTCCTTTTATACATCAGTCACAGAATGTATTATATTAAAAGTGCCTTGTGGTTGATGAAAACACAGAAGTACAAGGAAAACAATAATTCTTCTCGACTTGGGGCCCTAACGACTCTAAACGCACCCGAAATTATTTTAGCTAAATATTCAAACTTTTTGCGAAGACCTATTGGCAACATTGTTAACGGGGTAGATTTTCTTTCTTGCTTTTAAACTGCTTGAGGCTAGGCCATATCATATGCATGGCTAGTACACAGAATGTTAGTACAGTTTGATTGAAATTTGATTAAAATTCTTTCTATTGCAATCCTGGTGACCAAACTGGTGACACTGCGAATGTGAAAATATAAGTTGGTAGCATTTGACATTATCAATTGACAGCGCCAAAGTTTATCGAAATATGTCAATAAACGTGTAAAATAAAGTGTATTCTAAACGAAATCACGCTCTATATTAATAAATAACGACTTAAAAACGTTTCAACTAATAATATGTAGGGTCTGGAGTTAGGCGGCGCCCATTCCTGAAGCGACATAACCTCAAACAAGATGAGTGGATTCAACTACTCGGGTTTTCAAATGAGCAAAACCAGGAACAGCCACAATGCGGTTCCTCCCCCGCCATCGAGCGGCGTCAGTAAGCAGGGGTACTCCACGATGAACGCGATCAGCCAGAATGCCCTGTCCGCAGCTTGGGGTGGAAGTCGTAAGCGGGCGGTCACAGAAGACGAGTAAGTTCTTTCGAAAACGTAAAAGAATTCGATGCTCAGGAATGTTGTAGGTATTTCGAGGAAGACGACGAAGAAGCGACCCCTGCACTTGCGTACATACCGGCCCCGGGTAGCCCTACGCAAATCCCAGAACCAGAACCGCAAGAGCAACACGGCGATGACGACGACCCATTAGACGCTTACATGGCGGGAATCGAAAAACAAGTAATTTGTTTCCAAGATAAGCGGGCAACAATTTGGGTTTTACTTCTTGCAGATGCAAGTGGAGAAAACCGGACCTCAGACCTCGCAACAGGGTGGTATAAGAAACGACTTGGAAGAAGAAGATAACGAAGAGTCGTACTATCGTTACATGGAGGAAAACCCAAATGCCGGAGTGTTACCTGTAGAGGAGGACCTCCCCGAGGTGGAGTACGATGAAGATGGAAACCCTATTCCGCCGGATCGCAAGAAAATCATTGATCCCCTTCCGCCCATCGATCATTCGCTGATCGAGTACAAACCGTTTGAGCAAAATTTTTACCAAGTGCACCCGGATATACAAGCTCTGACTTCGGAGCAAGTAAACAATTTGAGGAAGACTCTTGGGATTACCGTCACAGGGAATTCCGTGCCGAAACCAGTATCTTCGTTTGCACATATTAATCTCGACGAGAAATTGTTGAAGGCGATTATTCGAGCTGAGTATTGTACGCCGACTCCGATTCAAAGCCAGGCTGTGCCTTGTGCTTTATTAGGACGGGATGTTCTAGGGATTGCACAAACCGGTACGTATTATTAATATTATTATTATTAAAATAACATAACTCATTTGTTTTAGGTAGTGGAAAAACTGCTGCTTTTCTTTGGCCTTTATTAATGCACGTAGCCGCTCAACCTGGAGTAGAACCAGGGGAAGGACCCATCGCTTTAATCCTAGCACCAACCCGAGAGCTCGCTTTGCAAATCTACAATGAAGCAAGAAGGTTTGCTCGTGTATATGACGTCCGAGTCCTCTGTGCTTACGGCGGTGGATCTAAATGGGAGCAAAGCCAGGTTCACGTTGCACTGTATTTTTCTGGTTTTCCCCCCCCAACTAATGCCTTACGTTCCAGGCTTTAAAAGAAGGTGCAGAGATCATAGTGGCGACCCCCGGTCGTATCATCGATCATATAAAAGGGGGCGCAACCAATCTTCAGCGTGTCACTTTCTTGGTCTTGGATGAAGCGGATCGCATGTTCGAGCTGGGTTTCGAGCCGCAAGTGCGCTCCGTGTGCAATCACGTGAGGCCCGACCGTCAGACTCTGTTGTTCAGTGCGACGTTCCGCAAGCGGATAGAGAAGCTGGCGAAGGATGCGTTGAAGGACCCGATTAAAATATCTCAGGGGTTGCTGGGGCAGGCGAACGAGGATGTGACGCAGCACGCTCTGCTGCTGCAGAGTCCGCAGGCGAAGCGCGAGTGGCTGTTTCAGAAATTGGTGGAGCTCTTGTCTGCAGGATCAGTGCTGGTTTTCGTCACGAAAAAATTAGATGCAGAACAGGTAAAATAAAATAATCCATTAATTATTATTTTTTTTACATCGTTTCGAAGATATTCGTTTTTTAATTCAGTACTGGAATATTAAAAAAAAAAAAAAAAACTCATGTTAAAGTGTGTCTCAAAAACTAAAGCAAAATGAATTGCTTTGCAGGTGGCCAATGACTTGCGAGTTAAAGAATTTGAGTGCCTCTTGCTTCATGGTGACATGGAACAGGCTGACAGGAATAAAGTGATCGTGGCGTTTAAGAAGAACGAATGTTCCCTGTTGGTAAGTAAAACCATCCGTCTTAATTAAGCGTCACTTTAGAATTGGTTAAAGGAAGGACAAGACATTTAAAAAAAAATCAATAAGAGGACTGGCATCTGTCACTTGGTATTTGCATTTCGCCTTTGTTTATTAAAGGGAAAAGAAATAAATTGGACAAAAAACGATCGAAGGTCTTTTGCAGTGTTTTCCTTCTATGCGCCGATTAAGTGATTCACGATAGATGGCGCGAGTACAAAAGTTCTTACGTTTGTAAAGTACCGCAAACTATCTGCGGCCATTTTGATTCCAAATTTACATATTCATTAAAATTACTATTATTTGTTGGAAATCCTTTTACTTAATATATTTTTATAATTTGTTTATCAATGAGTGGCAGTGCTCACGCGATTTTCCACGATCCTTTCGATTTTATTGGCAATTTTGATGATCTTGATGATCTATTTTGTTTTTTTTTAATTTGTTTTACGATCGAAGGAAAAACAAATAAATTACACAAAAGACAATCGAAGATCTTTTGCTGTTTTTATTCCCCAATGTCGTCGAATGTTTAAACAAAATCATAACGAAAGTTATCCATCCGTCGTTTCGTATCTTCTCTTTGTTTATTAAAAGGGAAAAGAAATAAATTAAACAATGAATTAAGTGATTTACGATAGATGGCATACGTGTAACTGTTTTTTAATAATTGAAAAATATGTACAGGGTGACAGACAATTGTTTCGCCAAAGTTAAACCACGATAAAAAGCGATACTCGAGAAAAATATTAAAAAAATTCTTTCTACTTAATTTTCGAGAAATAATTTATCAAAAAATAGCCTCAAAACGACAATGCGTCTCTGGCTAAAAAAATAGAGGAGCAGATGAACGAAATAAACAACCCCAGCAATTTACATTTTCTCGTACTCCAAGACACGCATTTACGTACGCGATTTGATCAATAATTGTATTATGTCTCCGACGGCGACAATTGCTTGTTGCAAGTGGAACACTGAGCGTTAGCTTTGTCTAACACATATAAACATCGTGACCCCCTCGATCACCAGATTCAAATTCCTGCGTTTTTTTGTCCATGAAGCAGCTGGTACATTCCGTCCTAGTAAATAATTAACAAACAATTATTTGCGAATTTGTTGCCCTTATTTCATACGCAATTCCAGTTATTTTAAAAATTATTATTTTAGAAACAATTGTCAGTCACACTGTATATTTGAATTCAAAGAATATTTTTTTAAGCGTTCTATGTACGGAGTAGAAATTAATAAAGTGAAGCTTGCATGACGTCACTTCAACTCTCTTTCCGTTTTGGAAGAGAGGGCGCTATTTTATGCTACAGGATTGCTCATTCCCTGTTCCATAATAAATCTAACGTTTGAAACTTTTTAGCGAAATTAAAATATTTCTTTACATTTTTAAAGTACATAAAAATAATCACAAAAAGAAGATTACTCCAAAGTCTATGAAACAATTGTCTCATTCGACCTTAAAACGTCAAAGTTACTGCTTCCTGTCCTATGTTTTTGGCGCACTCCTTATAAATTGTTCCTCGTAGTCACGTACGCGATTTGATCAAAAATTGCATTAATGTCTCCGACGGCGACAACTGCTTGGTGCAAATGAAATTAGAGGCAGCTGAACATACTCATTGAGCGTTAGCTTTGTCTAACACACATAAACATCGTGACCCCCTCGATCACCAGATTTAAATTCCTGCGTTTTTTTTGTCGATGGAGCAGCTGGTACATTCCGTTTTAGTAAATAATAAACAAACAATTATTTGCGAATTTGTTACCCTTATTCCATACGCAGCTCCAGTTATTTTAGAAATTACTAATGATTACGTCTCGTAAAAAAAACAACTCACAAGGAATGTGCATGGAGTCAAGGTGTCATCTTAAGAAATCCAGGACGCTAAGTCCGAATCTGAAATCCATTTTTGGGTAATGTCTTTTTCAAGTGAGAGGCGCGATCACCAGATTTAAATTCCTGTGTTTTTTTTGTCGACGAAGCAGCTGGTATATTCCGTTCTAGTAAATAATTCACAAACAATTATTTGCGAATTTGTTACCCTTATTCCATACGCAACTCCAGTTATTTTAGAAATTACTAATGATTACGTCTCGTAAAAGAAACAACTCACAAGGAAAGTGCATGGAGTCAAGGTGCCATCTTAAGGAATCCAAGACGCTAAGTCCGAATTTGAAGTCCATTTTTGCGTAATGTCTTTTTCAAGTGAGGGGCGCGATCACCAGATTTAAATTCCGGTGTTTTTTTTTGTCGATGAAGCAGCTGGCACATTCCGTTCTAGTAAATAATTAACAAACATATTTGCGAATATGTTATCCTTATTCCATACGCAACTCCAGTTATTTTTGAAATTACTAATGTTTACGTCTCGTAAAAGTAACAACTCACAAGGAAAGTGCATGGAGTCAAGGTGCCTTCTTAAGGAATCCAAGACGCTAAGTCCGAATCTGAAGTCCATTTTTGCGTAATGTCTTTTTCAAGTGAGAGGCGCGATCACCAGATTTAAATTCCTGTGTTTTTTTTTGTCGACGACGCTAAGTCCGAATCTGAAGTCTATTTTTGCGTCTTTTTTAAGTGAGGGGCGCAATTTTTGAGGCGAAGTTTTTTTATAGTCAAATTATAAGCAAGGCTGAAAGTTGAACCACAGTCCTTTCTACGAAGGGTCAGAATTAACCCCCGAGTTACCGATTCGTTCTTATTTGGATAAAATGGCATATATTTTGACAGTAAAAAAAATCGCCCCTCACTCACCTAAAAAAAGTTATTACGCAGAAACGGACATCAGATTTGGATTTAGCGTCCTCGATTCCTTAAGATTCCCACCTTTTCTTGAGAGTTGTTTCTTTTACGAGACGTAATTATTAGTAATTTCTAAAATAACTGGAATTGGGTATGAAATAATAGTAACAAATTTGCAAATAATTGTTCGTTAATTATTTACTAGAACGGAATGTAGCAGCTGCTTCATCGACAAGAAAAATCGCAAGGATGTGATCGCGGGGTCACGATGTTTATGTGTGTTAGATAAAGCTAACGCTCAGCGAGTATGTTCAGCTAAAGAAGAAAAAATGGCGAGGCTGAGAGTCGAACCACAGTCCTTTCTACGAAGGGTCAGAATTAACCCCTGAGCTACCTACTTGTTCTTATTTGGACAAAATGGTATATAATTTGACTGTAAAAAAAATCGCCCCTCACTCACCTAAAAAAAGTTATTACGCAGAAACGGACATCAGATTTGGATTTAGCGTCCTCAATTCCTTAAGATTCCCACCTTTTCTTGAGAGTTGTTTCTTTTACGAGACGTAATTATTAGTAATTTCTAAAATAACTAGAATTGGGTATGAAATAATAGTAACAAATTTGCAAATAATTGTTCGTTAATTATTTACTAGAACGGAATGTAGGAGCTGCTTCATCGACAAGAAAAATCGCAAGGATGTGATCGCGGGGTCACGATGTTTATGTGTGTTAGATAAAGCTAACGCTCAGCGAGTATGTTCAGCTAAAGAAGAAAAAATGGCGAGGCTGAGAGTCGAACCACAGTCCTTTCTACGAAGGGTCAGAATTAACCCCTGAGCTACCTACTTGTTCTTATTTGGACAAAATGGTATATAATTTGACTGTAAAAAAAAAAAACTTCGCCCCTCACCTAAAAAAATCATTACGCAGAAACGGACTTAGCGTCCTCGATTCCTTAAATGGCACTATTTTCGTTTACCGTTCTCATCTAGACTACGTGCACTTCCCTTGTCATGTGAGAGTTGAGATGTGTGTCAAGGTCGCAGTGTGTTCAAGCGAGTAGACAATAAGAAACTTTAGAGTCCTATTATACTGCCGCATTTATAGAACGATTTTGGGGTAATTTTTTAATTAATTACAAATTATTTAGAAGAACTTTTTCAACATTTTCCCCGTAATCTGTGACAGCCATTCTATTACGCGTTTTTTTTTGCCGGAATAATTGTCAGTCACCCTGTATATTTAAATTCAAAGAATTTTTTTTGAGCGTTCTATGCACGGAGTAAAAATTAATAAATTGAAACTTGCATAACTCGAACTCGCTTTCCGTTTTGGAAGAGAGTTAGAGTGACGTCGCTATTTCACACTATAGGATTGCTCATTCCCTGTTCGTATGTCTTGTGACGTCAGCAATGGAACTCATTTCAATCTAACGTATGAAACTTTTTAACGAAATTATAATAGTTCATTTCTTTTCTTTTAAAGTGTATGAGACAATTGTCTCAGTGGACTCAACGTTAAAGTTAAAACAAAATCATGACCCGATGACAGAGGTCAAACAGTGTCACGATGACAGGCGTCAAGCAATATCACGATGACAGATCTCAAGCAATGTCACGATGACAAGTACGTGCGAAACGTCACCGAGACAAGTTATTTATAAGAATCGCGCGTTTTCAATCTTCTGGGGCTTTGAAGGAGTATTGTTGGCTTACGAGTAGTCGATTCTTAATCGAACTTCAATTGAATTTAATTAAAAGTACACATACAGATTATTTATTTTAGGTGGCAACAGATGTAGCTGCACGTGGTCTCGACATCCCTCACGTCCGTACCGTCATCAATTTCGACATTGCAAGAGACATAGACACCCACACGCATAGAATAGGGCGCACGGGGCGTGCTGGAACACGTGGTACAGCATACACGTTGCTCACCGAGAGAGACAAAGAGTTCGCAGGACACATCGTGCGTAACCTTGAAGCTGCCCACCAGGAGGTTCCGCAGGAAGTTTTAGATTTGGCATTGCAAAGCAGCTGGTTTAAAAAATCCAGGTAATGACATTAGCAGCCTGATCAAGGCTTAACACCGGCAGCCATTAGAAAATTCTCGTTGAATCTAGGTATAAGAAGAAGGATCAGAGTCCCAATGTGGGGGGGTTGGGGTTAGGTTTCAAGGAGAAAGTTTCCTCTCGCTCTCAGAACTCGACTCCGACTTTGCCATCGGTTCAACAACCGACCAGAGGACCTGCAACGGATAGGCTTTCGGCCATGAAAGCCGCTTTCAAAGCACAGTATCATAATCAGGTGAGGTTAATCAATTGGTATCACGTGATTTGTCTGAATGAATTGATTGCAGTTCACCGCGAGTTCAGACTCACCACCGCTTCCACCCCCGACAGCAGCAGCAGCAGCACCGTCAACGCGTAAGAAAAGCAGATGGCAATAAATACTTGCTTTTAATAAATTGGAATGTGATCAAAACAATTCGTTCTTCTTTTAATATCATGTGAGAAATGAGCTCAGCTGATTTATTAATTTTAAAATAGTTAATTTGATTAGGAATTAATCGAGAGTACGTGTAGTTTCTTTTCATTTTGTTTTCAATAAATTCATTATGACTGAAGGTGTTATACTGTTAAGCGTACCCTCACAGTATCCAAATATTATTTAAATTACCCCCTCCCTCCCATATTTACTAGTAAACAATTTTTTTCGTAATAAGGTTCACAATTCCACTCTTTCTACAACTATCACTGTAATCGTTTGCTCTTAAAAATTATCTCGTCTTCCTTCCTGCGTTTAAAAACGTAGTTTGCAGTTTGATTGTGATTGTGCTTGGGTGAATGGCCCCTGGGGAAGATGAAGTTCACTCACGTCCACATCGTTTTCGCGTACGTAAAAAAAAAAACAACACAAGCAGGTTCTTAAGATTTAAAATTTGCAGTGTTTTCCTTGTGAAGGACCCCCCTTGTGTTGCTGCCCCGATGCCCTACTTTCTATTACACGATGCAGCAAATCACTGCACGACTTCAGGTAAATTATTTATTTATTTATGACAAAGAACTTTCCATTGCTTCGATTGATTTCAGGTTTGGCTCTGAACACAAGCGTAAACCCTTGCGAAAACTTTTATAGCTTTGCCTGCGACGGTTGGATTTCGAGAAACCGAAAACCCCCCTTCGAAATCGCTTGGAACAATTTCCGCGTTGCTGCCGCTCGTGTAAATGGGCGATTGAGAGCCATTCTAGAAGACGAAGCCGCAAGCAAAGCGCAGATCGCTTACAGGGCCTGCATGACGGAGAAAAATTTTCTTGGGCCCCTGCGGCTTTTAATCGAGGGCTTGGGAGGATGGTCTCCATCGACCTCATTTTGGAACCAAACCAAACACGACTGGTTGATTGACGTGATCAAAGCTACAAGAATCGCAGAGAGCTATCCAATCGTTAAAATGCATGTCGGTGTTGATTTACAGAATACTTCGAGGCACATTTTATACGTAAGTAAAACCCCATTTTGTATTTTAATTGATAAACAAGAAGAACTTCCAGATCGATCCCGGGCAAACTAATTTACCCCGTTTCATCTTGCTACACCCCGAGGCTCACTCGAAAACCCTAACTAAATACAAGCGGTGGATTTTGCAGAGCATTAAACACCTGTACCCCAAAAAACAATTCGTGGAATTGGATAGGGAAGTGGAGGAAATAATCGAGTTCGAAATCCGACTGGCTAAGTTAGGGTCGTTGCAAAACAGACGAGTGAAAACCACAGTGAGGCAACTCTCATTCGAAACGGGCATAAATTGGAAGAGGATGACCGACGTGCTTTTCGCAGGGACTAACGTGCGTTTAACAAACGAAGAATCCGTCCTGTATTCCCCGAGTTACCTGCACTCTCTCTTACTTTTGCTGGAGATAATTCAATCAAAAGAAATTCTCAGTAAGTACCTACATTTAAGTATTTTGTTTATCTATGTCATCGAGCTTACGTTTTGGATGTCATTTCCAGGTAAAAAGAATTGTCAGTGCCATCTGTGAGAACTTTTTTGAACTTCAGATAAGTTTTTTTTCTTTTTGCTCTAATACTTCAATATTTTTTGTTTATTTATTTGGCTATTTATCTTTTGTTTGTCTATTGAAACAAGCAAGTGTTACATTATGTTAGGTTGACTTTTGTGGTGTCATTACTAGAAAGAAAAAAAAATGGCCAGCGTCATCTGTGAGAATTTTTTCAAACTTCGGTTACGCTTTCCTATTTTTGCCCTAACTTTTTAATGCCTTCTAAATAAAAGACATTTGAAATACGCTAATGTCTATTTCATTAAGCAATATGATTATTCCACATTAAGCTTAGATGATCAGTTTTACCCATTTTGTAAAATTTTGACTACCTTTTTCGATATTTCAATTTTTCTTGCTTGTTTGTATCATCTTCCTGTGACGCTTCTCTGAGGTCATTCCTAGAAAAAATTGCCAGTGCCCTCTGTGAGAATTTTTCTGAAACTTCGTCTAACTTCGTTTTTGCTAATATATATATATTTTTTAATTTGCTTGTCAAACGTTAACATCTTGATGACGCCATTTTTAGCAAAGAAAACCCCAGAGTATCTTTACATTTCAGCCAAGTTTTCCTTTAGTGTTATTCTAATTTTTTAACGTCTTTTGTTTCTATACGCTATCAAACATTAGTTGACATTTTGATGACGTCATTCTTAGCCAAAGAAGCGCCAGTGCCAACTGTGAGAGTTTCTTTAAATTTCAGCCGCGTTTTCCTTTAGTGTTACTCTAATTCGCTAACGTCTTTTGTTTCTCTACGTCATCAAGCATTGGGTTACATTAGTTGACATTTTAATGACGTAATTTTTAGGCAAAGAGGCGCTAGTGCCAACTGTGAGAGTTTCTTTAAATTTCAGTCACGCATAATGTCCATGAACCCAAATAAATTCGTCAGCGCCCCCTACATTTCTTTCTGGGAACTAAATTCAATTTTTACAAAATTTCATGTTCACAGCCATGTGTTGACCTTTCAAGTCTAGAGGCGTGCTGTCCTTGAATGCCACACAGTGCGAGTAATTGTATTCTCGATCCGTTTTGTGCTGCCTCTCTCGCTTTTAATTGAAATCTCGCCACGCTTGGTCAGTCGCCCTGTATAGTTTCAGCATAATCTCAAGAAATCCTGCAGCGATTTTTCCTTGAAGAAGAAAACCGACAGGAGACAAGAACGAGAAAACGCGTTCTTTGAACAAACAAAACAAAAACAAAAGAAGGTCTAATGTTAACAAAAAAAAAAATAAAATTTTTTTTTTAATTAAACCGAAAGGAAAATGAGGAGAAAGAAATTTTTGCATAGACACAAAAACAAAAGAAGATCGATCGGTGTTCATAAAAAAAAAGGAATTGTAGGAGACTGAATTGAAGAAAAATAAGAAATTGTCAGTCGCCCTGTATAATTTCAGTCAATCTCAAGAAATCTTCCTGCGACTTTCTCTTGAAGCAAAAAAGAAGTGCGAGGAGACAAGAAGAAGAAAGCATGATTCGAATTATTTTTAACAAAAACAAAAGTAGATCGATTAACATCGACAGAAACAAAAATTAAATCGGCAAAGGCGATATACACCTTAAATTAAAACAGGAAAAGGAAAGTGAGAAGAGAAAAGTGCGATTCGAAATTCTCGGATTCTTTTCGTGTGTCTTTCTACGGAATAATTGTCAGTCACCCTGTATAATTTCAGTCAATCTCAAGAAATCTTCCTGCGATTTTTCCTTGAAGCAAAATAAAATGACAGGAGACGAGAAGAAGAAAGTGCGATCCGAATTTATTTTTTTAACAAAGACAAAAACCCAAGAAGGTCGATTAACAAAAATTAAATAGGTCAAAGGCGACATATTTTTAAATTAAAACAAAAGGAAAGGGAAAGGAGAAAAGTGCGATTGGGTTACAGTAGTTGACATTTTGATGACGTCATTCTTAGACAAGGAAACGCCAGTGCCAACTGTGAGAGTTTCTTTAAATTTCAACCACGTTTTCCTTTAGTGTTATTCTAATTTCTTAACGTCTTTTGTTTCTTTACGTCATCAAGCATCGGGTTACATTAGTTGACATTTTGAAGACGACATTTTTAATCAAAAAAAAAACGCCAGTGCCAAATGTGAGAGTTTCTTTAAATTTCAGCTACGTTTTCCTTTAAATTTCAGCAAATTACATAACTTGGAGCATCATCCGGAATTTATCAAGAGACACATCGAGCTACATGCGGAGTTTAAACTCGGAAATGGACGAGGCAGTTTTCGGCACCCGAAGCGACGTGCCTCGCTCTTACGAGTGCGTCTCGAAAGTGACCGAACACCTCGCCTCAACCCTGATTGCCGGATACACAGAGAAATACTTGCATGCGGGGGTCATCCGACAGGCGAAGAGGATGGCCGAAAGCATCAAGCTCGAATACGTTGCGTTGCTGATGGAAAATAAATGGTTGAGCCCCGCGACTAAAAAATTGGTCGCCGAGAAAATTTTGGCAGTCGAATTCCTCGTTGGTTTTCCTCCGTGGATGGCTAACACCACCCTAGTGGATGACTTCAATCACGAAGCCATCGTTTCACCAGACAACCACTTCCTGAACATCTTAAACTTCAAACACTTGTCTGTTAAAAGTGGGCTGAGTAAACTGATCGAACCGACAAGCAAATTCTGGTAGGTTGGTTACAGGACCAAAAAAACAAAAAGGCAAGCTCATCTTTTTTTTTTTTTTTAAGGTGGCCCATCAATCCCTTCGAATCCAACGGATTTTACTACGTCCTGCAAAATACTATAAGTATTTGAATCGATTTTTTTTTACTTAAAAAATAATAAAAAGCGTGAACTTTTAGTTATTCCCCTGGGTATATTACAGCCACCGTTTTTTGATGTGGGCAGGCCTGCGTAAGCCTATATACAACACATCTGTAAGTGCAGGGCGAACAAAATACAGTCTGCTCTTTTACAGGGTGTTCAACTACGGTGCGCTGGGGAGTTTAATCGGCCATGAAATATCGCACGCCCTCGACACTACAGGTGATTACAAAAACAAAATCCCTTCGGAGTGTGTGATACTTTGAGTCGTCTTCAGGTAGGCAGGCCGATCAAAAAGGCAATGTAAAACGGTGGTGGCCCGAAGAAGATGTGAGTGCATACGAATTGAAAGCGGAGTGTTTCGTGAGGGAGTACGCCAAGTATGGGATTGACAGTTCTTATACGGTCGGTGAAAATATTGCTGATAACGTGGGGGTTGTCTTGAGTTACCGGGCTTTAAAAAAGAAACAAAAAATACAAGTGGCCATCCCGCATTTAAATTCTTACAGTTACGAACAGCTGTTCTTTATAACTTATTCGCAGGTATAATTACTATTACAAGTTAAGGATTTATTTATTTTTATTTTTTTTGTAGCTGTGGTGTGAGGCTCCGGATGTTGTTGGTTATGACAATTTGCAAGAGGAACACGCCCCTGTGCACGTGAGAGTGTTGGGCACTCTGAATAACAGCAGGGAATTTCGTAGAGCCTTCGGTTGTTTAAGCAGCGAAGTTAATTACTGCGAATTGTGGTAGAATAAAATATTTTGTTTAGAAAACTCGTTTGCTATTTCATGGAAACCTCCAGGTACCAAGTCTTACATTTTTTATTGACTTTGACTTACGTAATTAGTGTTCTGAAATAAATCAAAGCAAATTGTTTTATGATTTTGATGAATTTATAGGAAGGTTATTAGGCTAATCAATTTCAGGACGCTAAAAAAATCGTGCCTTTGCACTTCTTGTTAATATAATTTATTTCCACTAAAAGAAAAAAGATAATAAACAAGAATTTATTACTAAATAGTTTGCTCTACACTCACAATGCTTTTTTTTTTTGTTATTAATCACAATGAAATTTTTGTCAAATTTAAATGTCCTGACTATAATTACTATAAAATCTAATAATGTCTTCCATATGGTAAACAAAATCACATACATATTAGTACACGGAAAAATTTTGTAATCTAATTTGTACTAATTATTATAGTAGTACTATAGGTATGGCAATCGTTTTCTTAAAAAAAAAAAATTCAATTATATGTACTGGATCGGAAAAAAATCCATTGGTTTCGCCTGTAGGAAATTCACAAGAGTCATAGATAGCTCACTATTGTCATCTAAACGTTCTTAAAAAATTTAATTAACCTACTTCCTTAATTTATGTTAATATTCAGAAACGCCCACGTAATAAATAAACCTCTCTTTCTAATTTTCAATTTAAAAATGCGATCCTTCCTCCTTGGCTCAATTTGTTACACAATACATCAATATCATACAAATCACAAGGCAAAACAATTACGTCTGTTGCGAAGGTAGCATCAGACTTTCTTATAAAAAACGGGCCTTCCCAAAAAAAAAAAAAAAAACTTTGTGTAAGAACAGCAAGCCTTTAATGGTAATGGGGGCAGTGCATTCACAGCCAGCTTGACTAAGTGTTCATTAAATCAGCTTTTTCTGATCTTTTTTCGTTTTGAAATATTTTGTGTTGTAATTGAGGGGTCCAACGCAATAACTGGCCATTTGAAACAACTGATTTAAATTAAAGTGCTGCATTAAGCTACCTTTTATTCTAAGCAAGGAATGGGAGAGAAGAGGGGGTCTAACTAGCTTGAAAAACAAGGAGTAGTAGTAGAGTAGGTGAGACGGTTCGAAAAATAAAGCCGGATACGAGGGACAATCAAAAGAAAAAGGCGAAGAGATTTGGACCCAGACGTCAACTTGCCTTGGATTTAACTATTTGACTGGATTTATTTAGGGGGTTAATAGGCCCCAAATACTTTTTTAAAATTAGTTTGTTTTGTAATTCTTACGGAAGTGCATGAAATAATTTTTTTTTTAAAGGATGCGAAATTTCTTTCCAAGAAAGTGGTGTCTTCTACATCGAAATGAAACGAGGGTGCCTGTAATACCTTCTCTAAAAATGTGTTTTGTTTTGATCGCACTACCAACCATTTAAAAATCTACTTTTTTTTTTATTCTACATACAGGGTGACTGACAATTATTCTTCTAAAACGGAATGGACGTCACAGATTACGGGGAAATGCTATGAAATAGTTTATAATCAATTAAAAATTTTATTTGCATGCGCATTTGTCAATGAATTCATAATTCATAAATAGTTTGGAGCTCGAGGTTCAACTGGTTCACATCAATTCCGTTTACAAGGTCAAGTTCACGCCGTATCAATAATAAAACTATAAAACACTTTTATGTCTGTATTTATTTCGTTCGTCTGCTGCCCTTTCTTAACCAGGGACGTATCGCCGTTTTGGGTATAATTTAATTATTTCTGGAAAACCAAACTGCACAACGTTTTTTTTAAATGTTTTTCCCATATTCTCGGATATCACTTGTTTTCGTATTTTTCTTTTTATTTATTTTATTTTTTTGAGGAACAATTGTCAGTCGCCCTGTATAAATCTCAAGAAATCCTGCAGCGTTTTTTCCTTGAAGAAGACAACCGACAGGAGACGAGAACGAGAAAGCGCGATTCGATTCTTTGAACAAACAAAACAAAAACAAAAGAAGGTCTAATGTTAACAAAAAAAAAAAATTCTTTTTTAAATTAAACCGAAAGGAAAATGAGGAGAAAGAAGTACGGTTCGAAATTTTTGCATAGACACAAGTACAAAAGAAGATCGATCGGTGTTCATAAAAAAAAGGAATTGTGTAGGAGACTGAATTGAAGAAAAATAAGAAATTGTCAGTCGCCCTGTATAATTTCAGTCAATCTCAAGAAATCTTCCTGCGACTTTCTCTTGAAGCAAAAAAAAGTGAGAGAAAAGTGCGATTCGAAATTCTCGGATTCTTTTCGTGTGTCTTTCTACGGAATAATTGTCAGTCACCCTGTATAATTTTTACAATTAAAAACGCAAGGCAAATGAAAACAAAAAGCTCAAAAATTGACAAACACGAACGACAATCAAAAATGAAATGAAAAGTGATAACGAAAAATAAAAAAACTGAAAATAGAAGCAAATGAAGATCAAGAAACAATTGGCGCAGAAGCGAATTATAAACAAAAGGCAAATGAAAAACGATGAAAAGTGATAAATAAAAAATAAAAAACAAATACAAAATTGAAAATAGAAACAAATGAAGATTACGAAACAGTTGTGACACAAAAAAATAATGCGACAAAAAGAAACAAAAATGTACAGAAACAAATGAAAGCTCTAAATTCGATAGCTTTGCGCATGAAATCGTTAATTTTTCATTTGTTCTCAGTTTCACTTGTTTTCTTTTTTTTTTTTTTCATTGAGCTTTTAATTTCCTATCGCTTCTTGCCGAATAAAAATCGACGATCATCTTTTGTTTTCTGTTTATCCATTTTTGCATTTCATAGCGGTTCTCTTTTGTTTCTTCGCTCTGGTATTGTATTTTCTGTATTTTTATAATTAAAAACGCAAGGCAAATGAAAAACAAAAGGCTCAAAAATTGACAAACAATCAAAAATGAAATGGAAAGTGATAAACGAAAAATTAAAAATTGAAAATAGAAGCAAATGAAGACAAGAAACAATTGGCAGAAGCAAAAGGCAAATAGGAAAAACGATGAAAAGAAAAAAAATCAAAACTTGAAAACGGAATCAAGTGAAGAATAAAAGAAAACAAACGAAGAATAAAAGGACACAAATAACAAAAGCAAATTAAAAACCAAAGGCAAACGAAAACAAATGAAAAACAAAAAGCTAAAAAGTCGAGAAAAGCGAGTGACAAGCAAAAATCAAATGAAAAATAAAAAAATGAAAAGTGAAGTAAATGAATGTCAAGAAACAATTGACAGAAGTAAATTATTGTAAACAAAAGGCAAATGAAAAATGACAAATTATGAAAAGTAAAAGAAAATAAAAACTGAAAATCGAATCAAATGAAGAATAAACGAAAACAAATGACGGAAGCAAATTAAAAAATGAAAAATGAAAATTGAAAACAGAAACAAATGAAGATCAAGAAACAATTGACACAAGCAAATTATAAACAAAATACAAATGCAAATGAAAAGTAAACGACAAATAAAAACTTGAAAATAGAATCAAATGAAGAACAAATGACAAAAACAAACTAAAACAAAAGGCAATGAAGTCGAAGATAAAACAAATTAAAGACGCAAAGCTAAAAAAATTTACAAAAACGAATGGCAAGTAAAAAAACAAATTAATGGAAAATGATAAATGAAAAATAAAAAAAAAAACAAATACAAAATTGAAAGTAGAAACAAATGAAGATTAAGAAACATTTGTAACACGAAAAATTACTGCCACAAAAAAAAACAATGAAACGTAAAAAAACAAACGAAAGCTTTCACTAACTTTGCGCCTGAAATTTTAATTTTTCATTTGTTCTCAGTTTCATTTGTTTTTTTTATCATTGAAGTAAGTGTTGATTTTCATGCGTTCCGAGCCGAATGAAAATCGACGATATTCTTTTGTTTCTTCTTGTCGAATTAATTCTTGTATTGTATTTTCTGTATTTCGATAATTAAAAACGAAAGGCAAATGAAGACGAAGATAAAACAAACGAAAAACAAAAAGCTAAAAAATTTACAAAAACGACTGACGACCAGAAAGCAAATAAAAAATTGAAAACAGAAGCAAATGAGGACCAAGAAACAATTGACACAAGTAAATTATAAACGAAAGGCAAATGATGAAAAGTAAAAGATAAATAAAAAATTGAAAATAGAATCAAATGAAGAATAAATGAAAACAAATTAAAAACGCAAGGCTAAAAAAAATTACAAAACGAGTGGCAAGTAAAAAAACAAACTAATGGAAAATGATAATGATAAATAAAAAAACAAATACAAAATTGAAAATAGAAACAAATGAAGATTAAGATACAGTTGTAACACCAAATAATAATACGACAAAAAGAAACAAAAATGTAAAGAAACAGATGAAAGCTCTATGTTCGATAGTTTTGCGCATGAAATCGTTAATTTTTCTTTTGTTCTCAGTTTCATTTGTTTTCTTTTTTTTTCTCCATTGAGCTTTTAATTTCCTATCGCTCCCAGCCGAATAAAAATCGACGATCATCTTTTGTTTTCATTTTTGCATTTCATAGCGGTTCTCTTTTGTTTCTTCGCTCTCGTATTGTATTTTCTGTATTTTTACAATTAAAAACGCAAGGCAAATGAAAAACAAAAAGCTCAAAAATTGTCAAAAACGAGTGACGATTAAAAATTAAATGGAAAATGTTAAGTGAAAAATTAAAAATAAAAGCAAATGAAGATCAAGAAACAATTGCCGCAGAAGCGAATTATAAACAAAAGGCAAATGAAAAATGATGAAAAGTGATAAATAAAAAATTAAAAACAAATACAAAATTTAAAATAGAAACAAATGAAGATTACGAAACAGTTGTAACACAAAAAAATAATGCGACAAAAAGAAACAAAAATGTACAGAAACAAATGAAAGCTCTAAATTTGGTAGCTTTGCGCATGAAATCGTTAATTTTTCATTTGTTCTCAGTTTCACTTGTTTTCTTTTTTTTTTTCTTCATTGAGCTTTTAATTGCTTATCGCTTCCAGCCGAATAAAAATCGACGATCATCTTTTGTTTTCTGTTTATCCATTTCTGCATTTCATGGTGGTCCTCTTTTGTTTCTTCACTCTCGTATTGTACTTTCTTGCATTTTCTGTATTTTTATAATTAAAAACGCAAGGCAAATGAAAAACGAAAAGCTCAAAAATTGTCAAAAACGAGTGACGATTAAAAATTAAATGGAAAATGTTAAATGAAAAATTAAAAATAAAAGCAAATGAAGATCAAGATACAATTGGCGCAGAAGCGAATTATAAACAAGAGGCAAATGAAAAATGATGAAAAGTAAAAGAGAAATTTAGAGCAAAAGATAAATAAAAAGCAAATAAAACAACGATAAATGAAAAATAAAAAATTGAAAATCAAGTTCTTTTTTCTTGAAATATGACAAAGAAAATAATATAAATTTCAGGGAGCATTAAAGTTATTTATAAATTATTGTTTTATAAACTTAAGAGCTTTCACTAGCGCCCTCTGTACGCAGCATCTTTAACTGTTCATCATTCTGTCATCGCCGTACTTTTGGATTATGTTTCATGGTCGTTTCTTGTAAGACACCTGTATGTAATTAACAAACTGTACCACAACTACCCTCATTATTATTTTTTTAATTAAAATTCCGGTTAGCAAACGATTATACTTAATTATTATCAATAATCTATACTTTTCAAATAAAACGTTTCCTGCTCTCCTGTACAATTATCAACTTGTTGGACTTGGTTATTGCATTGGCCCCCCTCAATTTAACTATTAATTTAATTTTAACGTTTAGGACAAAATGACATTTCAATAAACTTTAAGAAATTCTAACTCTACAAGACTTCTTCAACTATTTCTCCATGACTTTGAAGAAGGCGCTGTTCGTTTAGTAACTTCTCTATTGAAGTAAATTGCTTACTACTGAGATGCTGAGCATCTCTGAATGCACCCTTCTATCCCATTGTAAAAAAAAAGAGCTCAATTGCTCACCTGCTTTGCTCGTTCACATAAATTGCACCTACTTTATGAATTTGAAGCACTACATTTTAGGAGAGTCATTTTCATAGTCACAACATCACATTCAGTTTACACATCTCAGCCATGTAAGAGTCTCTTGTCTCGTTTTGTTTTTGGGGGGCGGGGAAGGGGACCTGCTGCTCCTACACAAACTGATCGACCCTTATAAATTCGAAAAAAGCCACACAAACCACCTTTTGTCCACTACAATATACGTATTCGTAAAGTTTATTATAATAGGAGATAATTAAATCTGGCCACTTGTTTTTAATAATTTTATCAAAATAAGTAGGTAGGTACTTGATTTCCTTGAAAAACACAGTAGTTGTAAGGAGGGCAGTGTAAAAGTTATTTGAATTTCATAGCGGTTTAAAAAAAATAAATAAAAATTACAGTTTCTTTTCCAGCTCACGTATCTGCATCAGTAAATCCGGCTTCCGGTCGATCTTCTTCAGCTGATCCGGGTCCGGCTTGACGACCTCGCCGCTCTTCACTTTCTCCTCGAGGGCCTCGACTTCTCGAAGCCGCTTCTTCAGGTTTTTCAATTTCTTGACCGGATCGACCGCTTCCTGCGGAACGTTCGCGTTTAACGCCTCCGACCTTGCTTCCGGCGGTGGCTTGGTCCTAGGATTCGGTGGCTCCGTGATTTTCAACTGTTCCATCTTGTTGGTGTCTAAAGAAACAAAACGGACATTAATACAACAACATTCAACGAGAGATTACGGAGGACTCGACGACGACTTTTTCTTCTTGTCGACGCCCTGCTGTTTAAAATTTTTAATTTGGAGCACCTGAAAGAGAAGAAAAAATGTAGGAATTGACGGGAGATGCCGTTGACAACGAAACAAACGACATCTATGTCTCCAAACAAAGAAGTAAATAAAAAAAAAAAACAATTGACAGCTTTCAACAAATAAAGCGAAAATTAATGCAAATGATTTCAATAAATTTCTTCTGGATTTAGCGACTTATCAATTCTTATTTATTTATTATTTTTTTTTTGTAGTAGAGAGTTTGAAATTGATAAGACGTAAGAGAGCGCCGCTGGAAAATTTCTCCCACTTTAAATCACTTAAAATTCCCTCCAGTACCACTTTCAGATGAATTGGTCATATGCCACACTTTTCTTTTTTTTTAAGATTCACAAGTGTTGCCAATCCTTCGATGAATTTCTCCCTAAACGTTAGTTGAAAACCCCCTACTTTTTCCCCAAAAACTACTTTAGAAATCAAACTTTAAAACTCACGAATGTTGTAGAAATAAAAAAAATATTGGTAAGTACGTTTATGTGGCGGCCAACGAGGGACCAATCTCACTGCAATCAAGAAAGCTCGCCTATGTGGCGCCCAACGTGGGGCCTCTCGCAGAATTTCTTTCAAACTGCTGCTGCTTAGCCGGGGATAATTGATGGGCCTGGTTCCAAAGTGCACAATCTCCACTTCATTTTTAATTCCTCAGGAAACTGAAAACAAGTATAATTTACATAACTAACATTTTTCCTTAATTTTAACATATTTGTGTTGTTGTTAATAGATAATACATCAGTTTTTTTTTTTTTTACTTAAAGGTATTAGTTATTAATTAGGTATTACAAAAAAGAATGGAGCTGCACGTGGAAGTAATAAATGGAGATAGCACACTTTAGAACTGGCCCCCTCAATTGTTGTATTTTCACTTTACACTGTTGGTATTAGGTGAATACCACAGTGCTATGTCGTGCTAAAATGGAAACAAGTTGTTCAAAATGACAATCAACTATCATAACACTGCTGACGTCAACTGTCAGTTGTCAAAGACTCAGACAAGATCATTAACATAGGCAACCAACTTCGACCCCTCCCCCCTAAAAATAACCCTAAAGAAATTTCCCCTCTTTAAAAACCCTTTGATTAAAATTTATCTCCAAATTTAGGAAAAAGTTTCTAGATTGGCAACACTATTATTTGCAAAATCAAGTTTTCTTGCCAGATGAAAATTATGAAAATTAATTAAAATTGTGTAACTGGCAGTATAGAAAGTGTTAGGAAAGAGTTTATACATGTATTTCGGCCTTATTGGGCTTCATCAGAACTCTGTACCTTAAAAATTTTTTTGGTTTATTGAAAAATTTTGAAAAACTTACCCCTTTTTTGAATTTCTAAAATCCCAAACCACAAGAACAGGAATTAATGATAAAAATATGAAAATCTTTTGCAAATTATACAAGGAAGCGATTGCATTCTCTAGTAAAACCACAAAAGTGACATTTTTAAAATATTTGTTTGATGTTACTAAGACAACAAATTGACAATTATAAAATCAAGTTTTCTTTCCTAACACTTTCTATACTGCCAGTTACACAATTTTAATTAATTTTCACTATTATTTGCATCATATTGGCATTCATGCTCTTGTCAGTGATATATTATAGACTCTAGCGGGTTCCTGACATGTAAACACTGTTATATTTGCAATTTTTCGAAAAAACAAAAGAAATAAAATCGCTTCGCTTATTTAAAAACAAAAAAAAAAAACATCTTTTAGCTAAAAATCCCCCTAAGAGGAATTATACTTCCCATCTGGCAACACTGGGCACTGGTAATAATAAAACAGTGTTGCCAACTTAAGGGAATTTTCCCTTTTTGAACAAATTTTTTCAATCGAAAGAGAAAAAGGTTTTTTTTTCATTTTGATATAAAAATAGGTGATTTTTATTTTAACTGAGATTTAGATTCTTTGAAAAAATATGTATAGATGGCGCCACTAAAATTTTCTTTTACAATCGAAAGAGAAAAAGGTTTTTTTTTGGTTCATTTTGTTATAAAAATAGGTGATTTTTATTTTAACTGAGATTTAGATTCGAAAAAATATGTGTAGATGGCGCCACCAAAATTTTCTTTTACAGTCGAAAAAAGTTTTTTTTTGTTCATTTTGATATAAAAATAGGTGATTTTTATTTTAACTTAGATTTAGATTCGAAAAAATATGTGTAGATGGCGCTACCAAAATTTTCTTCGTGCATATTTTTTTGCATTTGTTTTGGACAATTCTAATGTTACATAAAAATCGATCAAAATAATAATCAACTATCACAACACCAACCACAGGTTTATAACTTCGATCCCCCCCCCCCTAAAAATAAGGATAAAAAATTTCCTCCTTCAAAAACCCTTTCATTAAAAAAAAAAAAACTTAACTAAAAATGATGCAAGACAGTGTTGCCAACTTAAGGGAATTTTCCCTTTTTGAAGGAATATTTACAATCGAAAGAAAAAAACGTTTTTTTTTCAATTTGATATAAAAATAGGTGATTTTTATTTTAACTGAGATTTAGATTCCGAAAAAATATGTGTAGATGGCGTCACCAAAATTTTTCTTCGTGCATATTTTTTTTGCATTTGTTTTGGACAATTTTAATATTACATAAAAATCGATCAAAATAACAATCAACTATCATAACACCAACCACAGGTTTAAAACTTCGATTCCCCATCCCCCCCTAAAAGTAACGATAAAAAATTCCCCCCTTCAGAAACCCTTTCATTAAAAAAAAGCCTTTTAACTAAAAATCGTCCCCAAGAGGGATTTTATCTCCCATCTGGCAACACCGGGCACTGGTAACAAATCAGACAATAAGACAGTGTTGCCAACTTAAGGGATTTTTCCCTTTTTGAAAGAATTTTTACAATCCAAAGGGAAAGAGGATATTTTTTTTTTGTTTTAATATAAAAGTAGGCGATTTTTATTTGAACTGAGATTTAGGTTCGAAAAAATATGTGTAGATAGTGCCACCGAAATTTTCTTCGTGCATATCTTTTTGCATTATTTTGGACAATTTTAATTTCACATAAAAATCGTTCCAAATCGCAATTAACTGTCAATGCAATTGACAGCTGTCAAATATTCAAATAAAATAGGCAACCAAAGGATTATAACTTAGATCTCCCCCCCCCCCAAATAATCCTAAAGAAATTTCTCCCCTTTAAAACTCCTTTTATTAAAATGTATTAAAATGTATCTGGGAAATCTTTAGATTGGCAACACTGGTGCGTACTAGTATTGACATTCTTACTCTTGTCAGTGATATTGTTGACATTCTTCCCGACTCCACCAGGTTCGTAACAGGTTATATTTGCAATATTTTGAAAAAATAAAAGAAATAAAATCCCTTCGCTCATTAAAAAGAAATCTTTTAGTTAAAAATCCCCCCTAAGAGGGATTATACCTTCCATCTGGCACTGATAACAAATGATTCAATAAGACAGTGTTGCCAACTTAAAGGATTTTTCGCTTTTTGAGGGAATTTTTACAATCTAAATGGAAAAAGGGATGTTTTTTCATTTTAATATAAAAATAGGGGATTTTTATGTTAGTGTAACTATAATCCATCCCTTCAATATTTCGAAATGATAGCAAGAAATTAAAATTACCTTGTTTTTCTGCGAACACTTTTTTAATGGTGGCGCCACCTATACAGATTTATTCAAAATCGAATTTATCTTAAAAATTGCGCATTGACGTATAATAATTTAATAAACAAACCTCGCATATTCTCACGTTTAACTGCGCCATCTGTTTATTGTTTCTCAAACTAAAAATTTTAACCGCTAAATTCAAATTACCGTTCGTTATTTCTCGTAAATTTTCACGTCAGATTAAAATTGTCCAAAACAGATGTGTGATAATTCAAACAGAAACTTGAATGAAAAATATGCACGAAGAAAATTTTGGCGGCGCCATCTACACATATTTTTTCGAATCTAAATCTCAGTTAAAATAAAAATCACCTATTTTTATAAAAAAATGAACCAAAAAAAAACCTTTTTCTCTTTCGATTGTAAAAGAAAATTTTAGTGGCGCCATCTATACATATTTTTTCAAAGAATCTAAATCTCAGTTAAAATAAAAATCACCTATTTTTATATCAAAATGAAAAAAAAAAAACCTTTTTCTCTTTCGATTGTAAAAATTTGTTCAAAAAGGGAAAATTCCCTTAAGTTGGCAACACTGTCTTATTGTTACCAGTGCCCAGTGTTGCCAGATGGGAGGTATAATTCCTCTTAGGGGGGATTGTTAGTTAAAAGGTTTTTTTTAGATAAAGGGTTTTTGAAAGGGGAAATTTTTTATCGTTATTTTTAGGGGAGGGGGGGAATCGAAGTTATAAACCTGTGGTTGGTGTTATGATAGTTGACTGTTATTTTCATCGATTTTTATGTAATATTAAAATTGTCCAAAATAAATGCAAAAAAATATGCACGAAGAAAATTTTGGTGGCGCCATCTACACATATTTTTTCGAATCTAAATCTCAGTTAAAATAAAAATCACCTATTTTTATATCAAAATGAAAAAAAAACCCTTTTTCTCTTTGCATTGTAAAAATTTCTTCAAAAAGGGAAAATTCCCTTAGGTAGGCAACACTGTCTTATTGTTACCAGTGTCTGGTGTTGCCAGATGGGAGGTAAAATCCCTCTTAGGGGCGATTTTTAGTTAAAAGGACTTTTTTTAATGGAAGGGTTCTTGAAGGGGGAAATTTTTTATCGTTATTTTGGGGGGGGGGGGGGGAATCGAAGTTTTAAACCTGTGGTTGGTATTATGATAGTTGATTGTTATTTTGATCGATTTTTATGTAATATTAAAATTGTCCAAAACAAATGCAAAAAAAATATGCACGAAGAAAAATTTTGGTGGCGCCATCTACACATATTTTTTCGGAATCTAAATCTTAATTAAAATAAAAATCACCTATTTTTATATCAAAATGAACCAAAAAAAAAAACCTTTTTCTCTTTCGATTGTAAAAGAAAATTTTAGTGGCGCCATCTATACATATTTTTTCAAAGAATCTAAATCTCAGTTAAAATAAAAATCACCTATTTTTATATCAAAATGAAAAAAAAACCTTTTTCTCTTTCGATTGTAAAAATTTGGTCAAAAAGGGAAAATTCCCTTAAGTTGGCAACACTGTCTTATTGTTACCAGTGCCCAGTGTTGCCAGATGGGAGGTATAATTCCTCTTAGGGGGGATTTTTAGTTAAAAGGTTTTTTTTAGATAAAGGGTTTTTGAAAGGGGAAATTTTTTATCGTTATTTTTAGGGGAGGGGGGATGGGGAATCGAAGTTATAAACCTGCGGTTAGTGTTACGATAGTTGACTGTTATTTTCATCGATTTTTATGTAATATTAAAATTGTCCAAAATAAATGCAAAAAAATATGCACGAAGAAAATTTTGGTGGCGCCATCTACACATATTTTTTCGAATCTAAATCTCAGTTAAAATAAAAATCACCTATTTTTATATCAAAATGAAAAAAAAACCCTTTTTCTCTTTGCATTGTAAAAATTTCTTCGAAAAGGGAAAATTCCCTTAAGTTGGCAACACTGTCTTGCATCATTTGTTACCTGTACCCAGTGTTGCCAGATGGGAAGTAAAACCCCTCTAGGGGGCGATTTTTAGTTAAGTTTCTTTTTTAAATGAAAGGGTTTTTGAAGGAGGAAATTTTTTATCCTTATTTTTAGGGAGGGGGGGATCGAAGTTATAAACCTGTGGTTGGTGTTGTGATAGTTGATTATTATTTTGATCGATTTTTATGTAACATTAGAATTGTCCAAAACAAATGCCAAAAAATATGCACGAAGAAAATTTTGGTAGCGCCATCTACACATATTTTTTCGAATCTAAATCTCAGTTAAAATAAAAATTACCTATTTTTATATCAAAATGAACAAAAAAAACTTTTTTCGATTGTAAAAGAAAATTTTGGTGGCGCCATCTACACATATTTTTTCGAATCTAAATCTCAGTTAAAATAAAAATCACCTATTTTTATATCAAATTGAAAAAAAAACCTTTTCCTCTTTCGATTATAAAAATTCCTTCAAAAAGGGAAAATTCCCTTAAGTTGGCGACACTGTCTTATTGTTACCAGTACCCAGTGTTGCCAGATGGGAAGTATAATCCCTCTTAGGGGCGATTTTTAGTTAAAAGGTTTTTTTTTTAATGAAAGGGTTTTTGAAGGCGGAAAATTTTTTTAGTGCTATTTTTAGGGGGGCGATGGGAAATCGAAGTTATAATCAATGGTTGCCGATTTTACTGATCTTATCTAAGTATTTGGCAGCCGACAGTTGACAGCAGTGCTATGATAGTTGATTGTTATTTTGAACGATTTTTATGTAAAATTAAAATTGTCCAAAACAAATGCAAAAAAATATGCACGAAGAAAATTTTGGTGGCGCCATCTACACATATTTTTTCGAATCTAAATCTCAGTTAAAATAAAAATCACTTTTTTTATATCAAAATGAAAAAAAAACCTTTTTCTCTTTCGATTGTAAAAATTCCTTCAAAAAGGGAAAATTCCCTTAAGTTTGGCAAGACTGTCTTATTGTTACCAGTGCCCGGTGTTGCCAGATGGTAAGTATAATCCCTCTTAGGGACGATTTTTAGTTAAAAGATTTTTTTTAATGAAAGGGTTTTTGAAGGGGGAAAATTTTTTTAGTGCTATTTTTAGGGGGGGGCGATGGGAAATCGAAGTTATAATCAATGGTTGCCGATTTTACTGATCTTATCTGAGTATTTGGCAGCCGAGAGTTGACAGCAGTGCTATGATAGTTGATTGTTATTTTGAAGGATTTTTATGTAAAATTATAATTGTCCAAAAAAAAAAGAAAATTTTGGTAACGCCATCTATACATATTTTTTCGAATCTAAATCTTAAAATAAAAATCCCCTAAGAAAATTTTGGTGGCGCCATCTACACATATTTTTTCGGAATCTAAATCTCAGTTAAAAATGTATACATTTTTAATATTAAATTCTTTATCAACTCTTGCCATGAAATTTGCACCGCATGTCTTAGCTTAATTAAAAAACAAGTCATTGCACTCATTGATGTTATCTTACAGTAAATCTAAGACATGCTATTAAAATTTCATGGCAAGAGTTGATAAAAAAAGAAAAATTTTTTAAACCACTTGGTACAATGGCGTAATTCATTCAAAAACTAAGAAAAAAAAATTAACTAAATACGTTTTCGATGACTGCACTAATGTGCACTCTGTGTTCTTTTTAAAAGGGATTTTATCGTATAAAAACGGGATTTCTTGATGTAAGGAGGGAATTTTTCTTCATTGCATTGAGTTGCCGACACTGCAATAACAACAGTCCATGGCAAAACAATTGACATCTACGTAAACGACTAAAGCTGAAAATTTGATAAAATCTAATAATTAGAGAAAAGAAAATTTTATTAATTTCGCTTTCGATTCCAATTTTGAGCTTCTTAAGTCGAAGAATTAACCAAAAAACGAACGAAAACACCAAAGAATTAACAGTACAGGCAGCGAAATAAAAACAATTGGCTGTACTAAAATGATAACAAACAATTAAATAAAATCAACCAATCAAATTAAACAATTATTAACGTGACTTACTTTTTGCATGCTTTTTTTTCTGTTTACTTTTCACTTTCTCTTTCTCCTCCACTATAAAGAGTCCGGGAATGGTACAGTGAGCGACTGTACCGGCAGGCAAAGCATCAACGGTCTTCACCTGTCGATTCAAGAACTGCTTCCCTTTACTTTCATATAGCGGCACTTCCTCCTGGGGCACGTACCCTTCCTTAACCCTCCGGGCTTTCCTCCAGGTCCCATCCGGCCTCTGGGATGCAGGTATGTAGGAGTCACCTGTACAACACGCTCAACATCACTTTATAGAATTTGGTGGAAATCTTACCGTTATCGTCTCTCACGTTTGCCTGGTTCATGTTTCAGCAAAAAATAGTTTTTATTACTGGAGCATGTTCTTTTTTTTTCTTTTTTCTTTTAATCACAGACGCGTTTGTACAGAGGAGACACTTAGGAGATCTGCGAGGAACTTGGTTCTTATTATTTATTTTTCATTTTGTTTGCATTGGATTAGAGTTTTTTAAAACAAAATTCCCATTGCAGATCTTCTGACGCTCAACAACACACCGTGACACCAAGACGATCAGTATTGTCAACAGTGAAAAACGCATTTCTACTCAGTGTTGCCAACATTAGATTCCTCTGAGGGGTGATACGCTAGGATACGTCAAAGAAATTAAGAAAACATATATCCGTTTGCAGTGTTGCAAATCGCCGATTAAAAAAATGCTCTTAATTGTATTGCCAACTCAAACGGTTATTTTTGACCACCTTGTATTTTGTGATGTAGCGTTTTCGATTGAGCGTCCACTCAGAGTACATTCATCTCGTGCTATTACATGAGGTTAAAAGAAGATTAATGAATTGAAAATGCGATTAGAATCGGAAACTAAAGTCCAACCAAGTAAATTTGGCGGACGGAAAATATGCGAACTAAATTACCTATACCATGCCCCGCAATCTTCTCACCCTCACTTTGAACGTTTGACAGTTGCGTACAGTCCCAGACAATTTTTTTGAGTTCGAATTTGATTTATAGATATTTCCTGCGATATTCTCTTTGCGTTTTATTCCTTTTTATTACTTTTGAGTATTTCAACGGTTTTTTCAAAACTACGGTTTGGTGAATCTGATTTTAAAGGTAAACAGTTTTATAACCTCAATTGTGTATCGTGTGCTTATTTATCAAATATTTTATCTAGTATCTTCGATATGGCGAAACGGAAATCTTCTACAGATAACGAATTGACCATTTTGGAGACCATCATTGAATTCTGTGAGACCGAAAAGCAAACAGGGTGTTACGCCTTTCCTGTAGAGCAGGTCATAAAAAGAGTTGCTGCCATGACGGGCAAATCTGAACGAACGATCGAGAGAATTAAAAGTCGACTGTTCAAGTCTGTTGAACCTCAACCTTCATCTTCTGCTTGTACGGAGCCAGAAAAGGAAAAGAAATCCCGCAAAATAGTATTGGATGATGCAGACAAGTTTGTAACGCCTTTACTATTTAATGTATCTAATATTTATATTTATGTTAATTTTAGGTGTCTTCTACGAAACAAGATTTCATCAATGTATGTATACTGTTGCAAAAAGCGTACCAACTTTAGAAGATCCTGTATTTCCTAAGAGGGTTATTAGCAGGTGCCCTGCAATTATATTATATATATTACTTTACATGCAGCGATGAAAAATGAAACTGAATTTCAAGGTAGCAAAGAGACGTTACGCAAAATCATTCTTGATTTGGGCTATAAATATAAAAAGTGTCAATCAAACAGAAAATATTTGATGGAGAGGTATGATGTTGTTGCATGGAGAGCACAATATTTACGGTTTTTGATGTACAACGATAGTCTTGCTGAAAATAAGAGACCTGTAATATATCTCGATGAGAGCTACGTGCATAAGAATTATACTGTATCCAAATGTTGGCAGAGTACAACAGAAAAGGGTGTCTTGAAAAAAGATGGAGCTGGACAACATTAGATTATGTGTCATGCTGGTAGTGATATGGGATTTATTACAGGAGCCTTGCTTTTATTTAAATCCAAAACAAAGAGTGGTGATTACCATGACGAAATGTATTATGACAATTTTTCAAAATGGTTTAAAACACAGCTGATACCAAACATACCAGAAAATTCAATTATAATTATGAACAATGCACCATATCATAGTGTTCAAATTAATAAGATGCCCACAACTGCATCCAAGAAGGCTGATATTATATCATGGCTAATGAATCAAAACATTCAATATCATCCAGAAATGTTAAAATGTGAGTTACTTGAAATCGTGAAACGCAATAAACAACAACCACAATATAAAATTGATAGTTATGCAGCAGAATTTGGACACATGGCTTTGAGATTACCTCCCTATCATTGCGATCTTGACCCAATAGAAATGATTTGGAGCATGGTGGAAAGAAAGAGATAAATTAAATGAAGAGCATATAGAGTTCATTATTCAATTAAATGATTCGGATTCTGAAACAGATTGGTTGGAATCAGATAATGAATAAAATATATGTGATGTTGAGATAATGAGACTTTATAATAAATGTATGTAGAAATATTTGTAGTTCTAAGCTTTGTAATAATGAATAAATGAGATGGTTTAGTATATTTTTGTAATATGTACTAATTTACACTGATTTAAAAAATTTCTATGCAAATTTTTGATACAAGTTGTGTTAAATTTTATTACTTTTTGTGTTTCTGCAATTATAATGAATTAAGTGAGCTGAACATTCAATCAAATTTAAGATAAAAGTTCTTTAGAAAAAATATTAATTGAAACAAAAATATATATGAATTATTGGTTGCTTTTTTCTGAATATTACTTTGAGCCTTATTTACACTGATTCAATTTATAAATTAACGTTTTATAAGCTTACGAAATTTCTAAATTATCTTTGGTTCAAAATACTCCGAGAGGTTATCATGATTTAAATTTGGCGCGTTAAAATTTTATCTCGCAGTGTACACAAAAACGCTCGTGCCGCTTGAACCGCCACTCTAACTTGGTCAGACTATAGTATCTCTGTACCTACGAGAAAAGAATTAACAGGAGGGAACCCAGGTGCTAGTTTAGCCTACTGAACTAGTGTAACTCGGAGTATATTCATCTCGTGTTATTACAGGAGGTTAAAAGAAGATGAATAAATGCTAATAGAATCGGAAACTAGTGTCTCTGTACCAACGAAAAAAGAATTAACAGGAGGGAACCTACTGCAATGGGTGAATGCATTTATATTCGATGGAAGTTACCACTTTGCAGAAGGTCACTTTCTGCAACATGGCGGTTTGTTAAAATCCTTTTATGTGTTAACAAACCGCCATATTGCAGAAAGTAATAAGAAATAAACATCCTTTTATGTGTTTATTGAGTAAATTAGTAATAGTACATACAAACGAGACATTGATAGAGTTCAGTTAAAGAGTGAATGACTGACGTTTCTTTTGAAATTTTTCGATGTTCAGTGGCGCAGTGAGAGTAACGTAAAACCGATTTCAAGCGGATAAACGGTGATTACCGGTCAGGAATATTTTTAACTGAATGCGTTTATAAAGCTACTTAAGGTGCTCTCCGATCGCACATACAAGCAGCTCTTGAGTAGCTCCGAGTGCTCAAACGTATGTTTGGAAGCGTTTAGCCTCAGGCAGCCTAAACGCATTTAATTTAAGATATTTTTCACCTGTAATTACCGGTTGTGTGTTTAAAATCGGCTTAAGTAAACCCTTGCCAAGTAAACTTGCGATCCAAAAACCCATCACATTGACATTTAATGACGTTTTGATTATATTTACATAAGGCGCTTTCCAATTACGAACTCTAAGCACCTGAACTGATCTGATCCGAGCTACACTTTAGAAATCGTAATGGGAACGCTAGCAAGCGTCAGTAGTGACGTATATGTCAAACTGACCATGGGCGCGCCACATGTATTCCCTTTCCCCACCCTTTTGGTGCTCGAAACACAAACGATATGACAGGTGCTCGAGGGGAAGAGGGAAATCAAAACTGATTAGTTCAGGTGCTTTGCACTCTTACAGTTAGAACGCTTCGGATCATCTCCGGACTAGTCCCGAGTAGCACAAACGTGTAATTGGAAAGCGCACTAGATTTGCAGTTTTAGAGGCTATACTAAATGCCATGTTATAAATTAAATGTGACACAATATGACTGCTACTTTGACAGACCGAAAGCCAATTTACAGCACAAAAAAAGGTTTTTCTGACAGCAAGTTTACTTTCATGACAGAACTTCAACGTCTAGAATACAATTAGACATTTCTGGGATCTTATTTTGTTAAATTTTGTGTAATACGTGGACTGTGTAGTTCTAGAACGCGCTTGTGTGCGTCGTACAGCATACGATACCGCCACACAGCGGCCATATTTAGTTACTACTTTGGACAAGAAACTACTCTAAGTATGACTCCCTCCTGTTTATTTTTTACTCGTAGTAGCTCGCCACAAAGCGGACATATTTAGTTACCACTTTCGACAAGAAACTAGTGTTAGTATGACTCCCTCCTGTTTATTTTTTACTCGTAGTAGCTCGCCACAAAACGGACATATTTAGTTACCACTTTGGACAAGAAACTACTCTATACTTAGAGTAGTTAGTTACCACTTTGGACAAGAAACTACTCTATACTTAGAGTAGTTAGTTACCACTTTGGACAAGAAACTACTCTAAGTATGACTCCCTCCTGTTTATTTTTTACTCGTAGTAGCTCGCCACAAAGCGGACATATTTAGTTACCACTTTCGACAAGAAACTAGTGTTCGTATGACTCCCTCCTGTTTATTTTTTACTCGTAGTAGCTTGCCACAAAGCGTACATATTTAGTTACCACTTTGGACAAGAAACTACTCTATACTTAGAGTAGTTAGTTACCACTTTGGATAAGAAACTACTCTAAGTCGGACTCCCTCCTGTTTATTTTTTACTCGTAGTAGCTCGCCACAAAGCGGACATATTTAGTTACCACTTTGAACAAGAAACTACTCTAAGTATGACTCCCTCCTGTTTATTTTTTACTCGTAGTAGTAATTTTGTGACATAACTTTTGAGCTAGTGGTTGCCGAACGCTGCGTAATCACTCAAACTCTGAGTATTTATTCATAAAATAATTAAATTTGAGTAAATGAGCGATTTTATTCATAATTGCGTATTTTTTAAGTCGTATTTTTTCTTTCGGCACCAATTTAGACGGTTTTCAATTAATGTCTAGAAGACAAGTTCATCGAAGAGTTGGCAACACCGCGTACGTATCGCAGTTGACATTTTTTTTTAGTTTAATGTTTTTAATAAATGGTAAAGTAAACATAATTTTGGTATTATGTTTGCTTTATTATACTGACCTTTGGGTAACTTGGGGCATTTAGTTTAATGGCATTGGGATTTCTGGATACTCAGAGTTGACAACACTGCTTTCGACAGATCGTTCCGCATTCTCGCTAGAGTGTTATTGGCACTCCTGCGCTGTCAATTTAATTTTCAACTTGTTAGTGTAGGTTTCATATTCATTTACATCAGAATTACTTTTTAACGATTTAACAATAGACAGCAGAGGTTATAATTAATACCAACTCTCCAGTGTTCTCAACGTAAGATTTCGAATCACGTCGTTTTCACTTAAACTGGCTCGCTCTGTATATTTTTCGTATATTTATTTTCCTTCTGTTTTAAATGTAATTTCGTGGAACAAAGCAACGAATGCTTTAGCCGACAAACAATTTTGTCTATTTCTATTATTGAGAACGCGACAAAATCGACTAAAAAAAATCTAAGCTTCCGATCAAATAGATTTTAATTATCTTAAGTGGCCAATCTTTGTCCCCATTGTAAATCTCGACGCACCAATTAAACATATCGGGTCAGAACACAATTACTTTGTATGTGCATAGTTTGAAAAGAAGTTGCAAAATGCCTTGTCGTGGCCTAAAAAGTACTCGGTATATGCAGTATTTGGCAGCTGCAACAGGTATGCATTTTTTTTTCTTTCATTGGGATTCAAATTCATATTTTTATTCTATTTTTTTGAAAAATAAAATTCAAAAGGCAATTTCCACATTGTATTTATTAATAAGATATTTAAAAGTAACATTGCAGCTTCCTTGGCGGTTGCTTCCAATGTAATGTACGCCTCTTGGCCTTCCCCATCGCTTCCCAAATTAACGTCGGAAAATTCTCCAATTGGAGTAACCATCACGGATGTAAGTTAATCTTGCTCTAAAATATTTGCCTAACGTTTCGATAAATTCAAATACAGGAAGAAGGGTCGTGGATAGTATCAAGCTTCTGGCTGGGGGGAATAATATCCACGCTCTTCTCCATTCCGTTGATCAAAAGGATCGGTCCAAAACGCACGTTGCTAACTTGCGCGGTTTTCCTAACGATCCCATGGATTTTCATAATCCTCGGCGAGTCAGTGGTGGTCATCTGCGTCAGCAGACTCGTGGCAGGGTTTGCCACAGGCATCACAACAACGGTACGCTTCCATACTACTTACTTCAAAACAATAAATAATTTATTTTAGGCTTGCACTTTATACAACGCGGAAATAGGCGACGAAGAAATAAGAGGAAGACTGAGCATCGCCTACACGATACTCAGGCTAACCGGAACCTTCATCGTGTTAACCACAGGCCCCTTCGTGTCTTACACAGTCCTCGGCGTCATATGCGTGATGGTGCCTGTGACTTGTGTCTCCACCTTCTATTTCATGCCCGAATCTCCCTATCACCTATTCAAAACGGGACAGAGAGAGCGGGCCGTGAAAAGCATCCTGAGGCTGTCGGTGGACGAAACGTCGACGAGAAAAAAATTGCTGCGAATCGAGGAAAGCGTCGCCGAAGACATGAGGAACAAATCCACGATTCTCGAGCTGTTATCCAACGAAACTTACAGGAGGCCATTTTTTATTATGTTGGGTACGTAAATCGTTCGTTCTAATTGAAGCTGACAGCGCGAATTTCAGGGGTGAAAACCCTCCACCAGTTGAGTGGGGGCGTGGCAATCGACTCTTACATGCAGACCATAATCGAAACTAGTCAGAGCAGCGTTTCCCCGGAAGTTTCCAGCATTATATTCGGCGCTATACAATTTCCAGCAGGTAAAGGCTCGTTCCAAATTTTATCTTTCGTCCCCTGTATCGTGGATGTCTTGTAGCGTTCACTTCGGCGGCCTTGGTGGATAAATTCGGGCGCAAGCCCCTCCTGATTACGTCAGCGCTGGGGTGTGCTGCCGCGTTAGCCTCAGAAGGAGCTTACTTCTTCATCCAGGACAGTCTCCAGGGCGATCTCACCTACATAAGGTGGATTCCGACCGCCGCAATCGTCCTCTTCTTGATAATGGCGCCGCTGGGGGTGGTTTCGCTGCCCTACGTTTTGCTGGGCGAGCTTTTCCCCGCGAACGTGAGGGAGGCCGCCGTGGGCACGATCACCTTCTACGGGGTGACTTTGGGCTTCGTGGTGTCGAAATTCTTTCAGCCCGTCGCGGAAGCGTGGGGGATTCACACGGTGTTTTGGGTATTCGCGGGGATTTGCGTGAGCGGGGCGGTTTTCGTCTTGCTGGTTTTGCCCGAGACGAAGGGGAAGACTTTCGCGGAAATTCAGGCGGCGTTAAAAATAAAGGGTGGATGGCGTACAAGTATCACCCTTCATTGAATCTCTTAGGCCCGGTTTTTCAATCACAAGTTAACTTTTACCTTCAGTTTATTGCCATAGTAACAATTATGAAAACAATTGTTACTATGGCAATACCGGGTTTAAGAGTTTAAGGCCCAGTTGTACAATTCCAGCTTAACTTTAAGTTAAAGCTTAAACCCTTAGCAACCATTGATGAAATCAGTCGTTAAGGGTTTAAGCTTTAGCTTAAAATTAAGCTGGAATTGTACAACTGGGCTTTAGTTTTTAAGTGCAAAAATGTACACTGGTGGCCACATAAATCGTTACGCCATGTAATCACTTGCAGCGACGCGGACGTCCTCCGCAGCACATAATTTTTTCTCCGCAGCACATAATTTCTAGCTCCGCCTTGACTTAATGGGAATGATAGCCATTGCTTTCATCTCAGGCCAATGAAAACGTGGCTGACGTGCAAGGGTAACGATTTCAATAGCCACCACTATACATTCGTTTTAAAATAAACTGAACCAGTTTGTATTTCTAATATTAAAAAATTAAGGTAAATTAAACGGAAATCTTCTTTGTTGTGTAGCTTTTTGTTGAGGAAAATAAAGTATCACAACAAAAAAAAATCTGCTTGGGTGGAATGAAAATCTGCACTTCATTTGAAGCTTAAATTAAACGGAGGGATGGGGGGAGTGAAAACACAAAAATAAAAAAAATAATTACTTCAATGCCTTTTGTTACCGAAAGGTTTTCCTTTTATTGTCCAATTCGTTGTGATTTCTGGAATCACAACAAAAGTCGCTTGCCTTAAAACCTATTTGGTATACTTGTAAAAGCCCTCTCCGGATTTCCTCCCGAGTTTTCCCTCGGCCGCCATTTTCTTGATGAGCTCGCTGGGTTTAAAAAGGGGATCACCGGGGAACTTCTTCTGCCAACCTTCCATGACATCCCTGGACAAATCCACGCCGGTATAATCCGTCAATTCAAACGGCCCCATGGGATAACCCAATCCCAGTTTCATGGCAACGTCGATGTCCTCGAAGGAAGCGTCACCTAAAAATTAAGGTTTTTTGACCAGAGCCCAGTACAAGAGCAAGGCAGGAATTTAAAGATTTTCTTTAAGGTCAAGGATAATGAAACGAAAAGAGTTAATCGAAAGGCAATTTATTTTTTTAAATCAAACAGTTACTTGGTGTATTTGAAGAAACCTTCTCCGCTCTTCCTTCCCAACTTTTTCTCATCTACTAACTTTCTGAGTATCTCCGGCGGTTTGAACGCATCCACCTCGGGGTACTTCTCGTACCAACCGGTCAATATGGCCAGCGTGGTGTCATGCCCAACAAAATCCGCAAGCTCGAAAGGCCCCATTGGGTATCCAGCGCCTAATTTCATCGCTGTGTCGATGTCCGCGGCAGTTGCCACGCCTGAAATTATTTTTATTATTTAACCAAAAGTCAACGTGTTTTGGAAAAAGCTTACTCTGTGCATGTAGATGTGTGCAATTAATTAAATTAACTAGGAGCTAAGGATAATAATGACTGGCAAACTGGGGCAGGTACTTTTCAGTCCGCGGTTTGATAATAATACAGTTTGTTTATTGCAAAACTTTATTCACTCGATTAAATCAGTTGAAACTTTAATAAGTGCACTTGCTCAATAATTTTTTTTATCAAAACACTTCTTCTATCAACAAAAGAACAAACACGATCAGTCTTAAATTAATAATTGAGTCTAAAAAAATCTGTGCTAACAACGACTGCGTTAAGAAATTTCTATTTCTTGTCATACTTGTAGAAACCTTCCCGGGTCTTCACGCCCAGTTTTCCCTCCTTTATGAGTTTCTTGACGGATTCCAGCGGTTTGAACAAGGGATTATCGGGCATTTTCTTATGCCACCCGCTCAGTATGAAGTCTGTGGTGTCGAGGCCAACATAATCGGAAAGTTCTAGGGGGCCCATCGGATAACCGGCCCCTAATTTCATGGCAATGTCGATGTCTCTCGCTGACGCGTCCCCTATAATCACCAACGACTGTAGAAATGAGGACCTAAGCGTTTTAGCTGTTATTAAAAAAAACGTGCTTATAAAAGGAAAGGTGACGTGGGTTAAGTATACTTACTGTCTTCAAATATCTATCTACATTGGATTGGATATCATGCAGCGTGCAAAAAATCACTCACTAACTATTAGCAGGGCAAATAAAGAGTAATAACTAAACTAAATCTAAAAAAAAATCACTTGCACTAACTAAATACGAGTGCCTACCCAAAATAATTAATAAATAATTAAAACACATGCAGAGTGTGTTAGTAGTAATTATACTTTTTGCTTATAAACAAAAAAAGAAACAAAAAGAAATGAAATTATTTAATGCCCCAATGAACGGTGATGTGAACTGTCGATTTTAATTAATTCCGGATACCGTCGTTTGAAATTAATAAAAAAATCCCTAAGCTCTTGACAAACCGAAAATGAACAGCAACTGTCAGTTAGTTAATGCGTCATTGGAATTGCAAATTAATTGGTTCCGGAATGAACAGTCGATTTAACTAATTCCCGACGTTCGATTGTTTTGCCTCGTCGTTTGAAATTAATTAAAAAATCAATCAGAAACCGTTTGAGATCTCGACAAGTAGAAAATGAACAGAAACTATAACCGATTAACTAATGCCTCGACGTTGATGTGAACAGTCGATTTTAACTAATTCCGGAGTTTAATCAACAATTGCTTTGCCCACATCGTTTGAAATTAATCAAAACTTAGAAATCCCTAAGTTTGAATAAATCGAAATGAACAGTTAATTAATGCGCCATTGAAATCGCAAATTAATTGATTCCGGTATGAACAGTCGATGTGTTCGGTAGATTTTAACTAATATCCGACGTTCGATTGTTTATGCCTCATCATTTGAGGCAGAAAATGATTAATTAATTAACGCCTCAATGAACGGTGAACGTTGATGTGAACTGTCGATTTTTAACTAATCGCGACGTTCAATTGTTTTACCTCGTCGTTTGAAATTAATCATAAATCAGCAAATGTCACTTAATTAATGCCTCAATGGATTTGCAAATCAACGGTTGTCGATTTGAACTAATTCCCCATGTTCGACAGTTTTGCCTCATTGTTTGAAATCAATTAAACTCATTGGAATCGCAAATTAATTTTTTCCGGAATGAACAGTCGAGTGAACTGTCGATTTTAGCTAATTCCGATGTTCGCTTGTTTTGCCTCATCGTTTGATATAAATCAAAAATCAGGAATCGCTAAGTTCTTGACAAACCGAAAATGAATGGCAACTGTCAGTTAGTTAATGCCTCATCGGAATCGAAAATTTATTGCATCCGGAATGAACTGTCGACTTTAGCTAATTCCGATGTTCACTTGTTTTGCCTCACCGTTTGATATAAACCAAAAATCAGAAATCTTTAAGTTCTTGACAAACCAAAATGAATGGCAACTGTCATTTAGTTAATGCCTCATCGGAATCGCAAATTGATTGCATCCGGAATGAACTGTCGATGTGAACTGTCGACTTTAATTAATACCCGATTTCGATTGTTTTGCCTCATCGTTTGAAATTAATTAAAATCGGAAACCGTTTCAGCCTTCGACTAGCGGAATATGAACAGAAACGCAAGCAATTAACGAACGGTGAACGTTGACGTGAACTGATTTGTTTATAATTCGAAAACAAAAGAGAATAGCCGATTTTTGTCTACGCTATTGACTTCACCTTTAAAAAAGAGATCGAGACTTGACCAGTAGCTTTTTTATATTCTCTTAGGCTAGAGAGATGCCCATAAGAGACATCGAAATCGATCCACCCTGTACGTAAGTACAAAGTGTCCAGGGTTGGTAGTAAAAAAAATCCCTATGTTAGATTAAAAAAAAAGAAAGCAAAAAGCAAAACCACGCCGGTTATGTGGATGTCATTAAATAACCTTCCTAAAACCAATCAGTGATACATATTACGATAGCCAATTATCAAGGCATGCCACTTTAAATTAAATGTTGCCAACTCAAGATAGTTGACTTTAATCGGCCTGTATGTACAGTCGTGATCATGTAAATCGAGACCGATGGGGAATTTTGTCACCCTTCGGGGGTTTCGATTTACTTGATCGCGACTGTACAAATTTTTTCTAGCGTTTTCCATGAAGGCACTCTAATAGCGTTTTCGATTCACCTGCACAGGTTGTATCTTCTTTTAACTTCACGTAATAACACGAGAAGAAGATACTCCGAGTGCGCGCTGGTATTTAATTTTTTGTCAATATTTTTTGCACAAATCCCCCCCCCCCCTTCACCAATACAAATTAATTCTATGACTGGCATAAAATCGAGATAAAATCCTCAAGTGATAATAAAGTTATAAAGCCGATTAGCTTGTTTGTTTAGTTCAAAAGCCATATTTTATTACATTACATTTTTAAGCATAATTGATATAAACGATTACTCGAATTTTTCAATTATATGCTGGAGAATTACATTTTTTTCCCTGTCTAGAATTTTCAAAAACGTTTTGTGACTTTTACAGTCAAAAAGTCGAACCCACAAAGACGTTAATGGAAAAAAAAATTAATGGTTACTTTGTTTTTTTTTTTTTTTTTGTTGACCTTTCATGCTATAAACATAAACAATACGAGAACACTGGGAGCTCCACACACTTTTGCGTTTTCATAAAAAGATACGTATTTCAATTGCAATGCAATCACCATCAGTGCATAATTCAGTTGAAATGTGTATCCACTTGAAAAGGATTACATGTTTACTTATATAATTATTGTTTAATATATGCTTGCCCCAACCCCCCCCCCACTTTTAACTTGTTAGTAATTATTGCGAAGCCAACAAATAAATTAAGAAACCAAATACACTTCACGACCATTTACATAATTCCTTTTTTTAGCACACCATCGTTAATTATCATGCAAGGAGAGTGCAAGTCATTCATTAAAAAAAAAAAAATTATGTAAGAATTCGATCCAAAATCCTCCTGCATGCATCACTTACCTCTCTCGTACATTCGAACGGCCTCGGCCATGTAAGGCACCAGAAGGCGGTTCACGACGAAGCCGGGCGTATCTTTGCACGTAATGCAAGTCTTCCCCATTGCTTTGCCCCAAGCCATGAAGGCGTTGTAAGTCTCATCGCTCGTATCCGGCGTCCTGACAACCTCCAACAACTTCATCATGGGCACGGGGTTAAAGAAGTGCAACCCCCCGAATCTATCCTTGCGCTTCGTCACCGACGCAATCTCCCCGATCGACAGGGAGCTGGTGTTGGAGGCGAACAGCGTTTTCGCAGGCGCGACCTCATCGAGCTCCTTGAACAGGCGATGTTTAATCTCGATGTTCTCGATGATGGCCTCGACGACTAAATCGCTGTCTTTAACCGACGCCTTCGCGTCGGTGCTTCCTTTCAGGCGAGCCCTTGCTTCGCCGATGAACTTCTCACCTTCGGCCGGCTTGTCTTTGAATATTTTTTTAGCGACTCGGCCCAGATTCGTGGCTATGCTGGCTTCGGCTTTCTGCAGGAGGTCGGAGTTCACCTCAACTAGAATTACATTGTGTCCACTTTGGGCGGCTACCTACGGATGGCATTTGTGGAATGCAAGAAGAAGTAGGTGATTTGAAAGAGGCTAACCTGGGCGATGCCTGATCCCATCAGGCCCCCTCCGATGATCGTCACGTTTTTAATCGCATGGCGGGCCGTGCTGGTCGACAGCGACCGTTTAATAACAGAAAAAGACATTCTTCTTGGATACGCCGGTCACGAGCAAACTAAACTGCACAGTTGCGGAGTAAACGATGAGAATGAGAGGCGAGGGAGCAACATCAAAGTACAAAGTTCGGTACCAACGATCATAAATTACGCTTTTTGCCTCAGATAATATTGTAATGTGTGTTAAATCGCCTTGTAAAAGCCAGCGATGCTCAAACAACGATTTCAAATAGCGAGTGGTCATTTGTATGTAGCATCGTTTTGGGCGACGGACATTTTTGAATTTCCCGCCCGAAACAAAACGCGTTTTTCTAAATAAAACCGCACTTTATTAATTAGACTAAACGAAAATGTTGATAATTAACTGCAAAGTTTTGTTTTAGAGTTTGAAATATAATTTTTATTCAAACAAATTAAGTTTTGAAGAAATTCAATTGACAGACAGCCAACATAAGCACTTGGGAGCTTTTCTGTAAACATAGATAACTTTGAGTCTACAAGTATATAACAGTTCTTTCATGCAAAAATTAGCTTTGAATGAATAAAAGTTGTGCAGGTGAAGGTTACAAATCCGTCATGCAAACATGCGTAGCAAAATGCCAAGTTGAAGTTGGACATTGTGATTAGAAATTTCACTGTAATAAGTGATCCTCATAACGTATCGGTGTAAATTAGACCTAATATAGATACTCTAAGATGTGCATGGCGCCTATGTGAAGGGATTTTCATCAATAAGATTGGGATTTTTCAACTTTATATGTTGGCGACGCTGGTTTGAAGTGATGAAAACGCGAATGTAAGTACGAAATTATGTAGTTTTGCAATTCATTTTACTTTGTAAAGAAATATAAAAACCACTGATAAGATCTCGATATCCGGCGTTAGTTATTTCAATTTAATTAAAAAAATATTTGTTGATGTTCATAGTATGAAGCGTTCAGAGAATCCTACAGCTGAGTGCAGCACGAGTAAAAAACCCATGTTATCAATCAGTCCAAGTCAACGGAATGTTATTGGGAACGATGAGGTAAGGCTAGTTATGTTGTGTGATTTTTTTTTAACAATTTTTGTTGTGTTCCTTTTACGAAGGCACTGAGGTTAGACTGAGCGAGGTGAGTGGCTTGTCTCACGTAAAACAGTGAATGAAAATTTGTCTAAATGGAACAAGTAAGGAATCAAGTTCTAATGTCAAAAATTTCAAAGTGAAAACTTGTAAATAACATGCTAGTAATTTAAGGATTTAACTAATAGCGTTTTCGGCTGACTGCCTTAGGGCGTGCTGAAAGTGTTCGGGTGATGATCTTTGTTGCTTGAAGTGCGATTTACATGTTCGGCTGCGCCAAGCGCTCTGTGAAGTAACACATCGAGAGCGCTCTGCCTTGATCTGAGTCGCGAGTCAGATCAACATCGAGCGATCTGGAAAACATAACCCAGAAAGTTTAATTGTGAAAATGGACTTGGCAATTGCAAAAATTTTTTTCGTCAGATTCAATAATGAAGAAATTATGTGACTATTAACAATGTATCAATGAATAATGTGGCTATTAGGACCGAATAAATAACTTTATTCTTTAGTAACCTAGGAAGCCACGTCTCGGTTATTAAAACAGGTTTTCGTTGTTGCAAACATTACTCGTAACCAAACGTATTCGGTTGCTCCAGAGCAATTTTGGTCCAATCAGTGTCATCAGCGTATTATTTTTGTGTAATCTGATTGAGAGTTGGAGCAGTTCAGTCGAAAATGCTATAAATGAAACTGCACATTAGGTTCCTAAATTTGCACATACTCAGAACTGCCAGAGGTGTTGCAATTTAATTGTGGTTAAATATAAGATTTTATTTATTTATTCCCTTCCGACATAAAGTTAATTATTGTTATTTTATAATTTTTTTTTCATAATATGAAAATGGCTTGAGGGGTTGGCAGTTACAACTTTCATTGTAAACAAAAAATACTGCTTTAGATGATGAACAAATTAAGAAAAGAGCGATGGAATCTGCAAAAACTGGTATTTGATAATCACTTACGTACATTGCTAACAATGGCATTGATATTTAGGAACCTAAAGTGCAGTTTTATCCAAATAATTTTTAGTAGTAAGAAGAAACATGAACGCTTATTACTGATGAAGGCTTTGCGGTAAGGGGGCGAAGCAATTTTCTCGCTTCTACTTACCTCACTTCAAGTAAAAGTGAGGTCAGGTTATCTTGCCGTAAACATTCATAAACATCGGTCTTTAATTGGATGTCATTTGTTTGCAGAAAGATGTGGCACGAATCCGTATAAATACCCACTCAAGCGTCTATGATAGAGTTGTGAGATCAGGTGCGTTTATTGACAAATCCTTACATATAAAATCATTATTTGATGAAGGAAACGACATGGAAACACTCTTAATAGTAGCCCCCTGTCGCATGGGGAAATCAAGTAACATGAATATGATAAAGGAGTTTCTGGGGATAAGCGTGGACGAAGAGGGGAAAGCTAAATGCAACGTGAAATGGAACGAAGAAACCAAAAAATGGAAGGAGAGGAAGGAAGAGGAACAGACAAAAAATTTCAAGCTCTTTAAAACTTTAAAAATATTTCAGTGTCAGTGCAATCCTAAACACACCAGTGAGGAATGTGAAGACGGAAAGTGTCAAGACAGAAACTTTTTTTACGAAAAATGTGGGCAAGTACCTATCATTTCTGTGGATCTTGTACCTGTGTGTGTGAAATCACAAAGAACTTTTATTCGGTCACTGTGGATAGTTCTGAAGGAAACTTTTCAAGAACATTCTTATTTAAAAAATGAAGTTACAAGCCGTTTAGATCCTGACGATAGGACTGAATTTTCTTCCTACTGCACTAATATACCAAGAGATGTAAACTTAGATGATGTACAGGGAGATATTGAATATGGCTTGAAACTTTTGTCTAATTGTTTAGAAAAGCAATTCCAGAAACCATCATTTTTATTGGTGGAGGAATTTGATGCTCCCATTACAAAATTGATACATAAGTCAAAAACGTCATTGTCTGAAGAGGAACTTATGGACACTATTGGATCTTTTCTCAGACCTGTTTTGAAAGATAATAAAAACATCGCAGGAGCACTGTTAAATGCATGTGTGCAAATGCAAAATGCCTTATCACCTTATGCCAATAACGTGAGCACATATCCATTTCTGGAAAATCATTTATTTTCCACTTATTGTGGATTTACCGACGAAGAAATAAACGAATTGCTTTCTAGGCAAGCCTTCAAGTATATAGACAGAGATGTTATTCGAACCCATTTTAACGGGTACAGAATTCTAAATAGCAATACCTCAATATACTGTGTCTATTCAGTTTTAAAATACCTTGAAGAATGGTGTGGGAATTACAGAAACTCAAATCCATCGAGTAGTGATTACAAACCAACATTTCACTGGATTCAAACATATGGTGTAGACAAGCTGGATAATTTCTTTGGATATAAGAAAATTCGAGAGCAATTTGAAAAAATGTACAGTGAAAAAGTAATATCTGTAAGTAACTCATGTAAGAAAATGAGTGTAGAACAAGTACAACGTTTGAGAGCTGTATTGAGCAACTCTAGAGAACCTGATGATTCTGAAGTAGAATTGTTCCTTCATTACTTAAAGGATCGTGGTTACTTTAATGTGATTGAAAAATCTGCTGATGTACTAAGTCTTCAAGTTCCAAACTTAGAGGTCGAACATGAAATAAGAAATAACATGTTTACTGCGCAATTCTATAAAAGCAAGTTCAACATATCCGATGACACTATCGTTAAATATCTACAATCACTAAAGGCATTATGTGGAAATATTGAGACAATTAAGTCTCTTGGGAATGCGGTATTGGATCTGTTTAGTGCTAAGCGGGCATCAAGACACGATGAAGTTAAAGGTGTCCTTTTTGCTTTTGCATTTAAAAATGCGAATGACTTTAAAGATGTATTGTGTGAAGCGTTTTGTTTAGAAAGCAGAAAATACAGACTAGATTTAGCAATCGTTAGAAGAGATGGGACAGGTATTATTATAGAAATTGCAAGCGGTGATACAAATGCTGATCAAGCATTGCACCAAATTTTCATGAAGAAATATCATCAGTTGTTGAACAGATACCCTGACGTCAAGAAAGATTCCTTGAAGATTTATATTGGCTTAAAATATGATTACCAAAACGGAAATATTGACATATCTGCATATATATCTGAAGAAATACCCAACAGAGATTTTCGTCCACCCATGAACGATGTGATTAAAGTACATTCAACAAGGAGTTAAACTCAAACCATCACCATTGTATGTACGTGTTACTCATAGCAGATATTGTGAGACAGAAAATGTTTAATAATTTTTTATTGTATATTCTTAATAAATATTTTTAACACTTTTTTCGTCTTCCCAGTTGCCTTGGTCCAGAAATAAAAAAAAAAGTTTTTATAAAAAAATCCTATTTATACGTGGTACAATCAGAGATTTTTTTTTTACAGTAACATCCAATGAGAAGGAAAGAAATAAAAATCTCGCAAATTATTCTCCTTTTTACATACCAAGCACAATCTCAGAAAATATCGCAGACAGGTGTAAGACATATTTAATAAAAACGAAAGTATTTTATTAGACGAAGAAAATAGGATAGAAAAATACAGGGCATGCTATTTAAGAAAATTGAGTTTTGTTATTTTCAAATATCTAATAATATTAATAATAATATCCTTTATTAAACCGTAATAATAATTACGTCAATAATGTATGTACAGGGTTTTCTTTTAGAGTTTGAAAAATTTATAATTTTTATTCAATCAAATTAAGCTTTGAAGAAATTAAACTGGCAGTCAGTGTTGCCAACATAAGCACTTGGGAGCTTTTCTGTAAACATAAAGCGAATTTTAGCGACGAACAACTATTTCTACTTTCTAAACGCGGTTTATGTTATGACGTCACTAAAAACTATATTCGCCAAAGTGGGTTATTCCGTTGCATGTTATTGTGAAGTGTCAATCAATCAATTTATTGAGATTGTTTTTTTTTATAAGTGAAAATGAATGCGGAAATTACTATTATTGTAGCAAATGAAATCGTATTTGACGATGACATTATTATAATAGAGAGATTGTTACAAAATATTAACGAAACAATGACAGTCACTTCAAAAAATATTTTTCTATACTTATGCACAATTCGAGAAGGAGACGAAGGAAATGATTTTCAACTATTAGAAAAAAATTATTGTCATCTATTGTATCTAAATATTCTCCACAATGAGGAGGTAATTTAAATCTTGACCACCTGTTAATTACCAACAGTTTTTAATATACAAACATTCTAAAGTGCGTTCAATAAAAATCGTTATCAAGTTTGCAAGGTCACGTCGTAACTATACGATTATTATAAACATAACCTAACCTATTAATATACATTTAATTACTATTTTCTATAAAATGGATAATAAAACACAATGAATTAAATAAAACATTTATTTTATTACAAATACCTCGAAGATGTAACCAAAATCTTTGACAGTTGAGGTTGTTGATGCATCTTCTATGTTTTCCATTATTTTACAAATTCTGTTTTTTTTTAATTGCTAATGTACCTAATGTTTATTGTTTATTGCAAGGCTTCTATATAGTGTTTACTCACCCTGCACACACACAACCTTTCGATCATATGTATAATATAACCTTCTAAATTCAAACTACGAAATTACGAAATGCACGATAGGTTCCGAATTTTCACGAACAGAGGATGACAACTTAAAACGCTCTTCTCAACCATCATCCAATAGTTCCACGAACCGCGTTGAAAATATATAACTGATGTCACGTGTTCGTTAAAAAAGTGTTTAGTTCCTTAACTATTATAACCTGGTTCGTCGCTAAAATTCGCTTATAGATACTCTAAGATGTGTGTTGCGATAGAATGGTTCTGTATAACGCTGGTTAATATAGTTTTATTGTCTTCAAAGTTTTATAATAATAGTACATTGCTGTTTACAAAAATGGTTACGTATGTACTGCGTCGTGCGTCGCGTTCATTGTCTGACGCATGTCTGCGCTGACTCCCCCTTCCTTCCTTCTGATACTTGGTCGACGTGGTAGGTGGAAGCGCGCGCAATTTAAAAAATACAAATCAACTGAACAATGTGTATGGCGCCTATGTGAAGGGATTTTCATCTATAAGACTGGGATTTTTCAATTTTGTATGTTGGCGACACTGGTTTGAAGTGACGAAAACGCTAATGTAAGTACGAAACAGTGTTCCCAACTTAAGGGATTTCCCCCTAAATTTAGGGGATTTTAAGTGTCAAAGGGGAAATTTAGAGGATAAAATTTTTTAAGGGTTTTTTAACATTAATATTAAAGAAAAGGCATACTTCGAACCAAGTTTTTACAGTTACATGAAGCAAATGAATTTTATAATTTGTGGTCATGGAAAAGAATATTGTAATTGAGATCTATGCTTGTGATTTATTTTTGTACTCCAGCGCCACCTGTTGACTTAAAAATATACACATATGAACACAGGAATATTTTATTCTTGATAATGAGTACGTATACACGTTAAACAACTACCGTAGTTATAAATACAGTAGTTAGAACTACGGTAGTTATAAATACAGTAGTTAGAACTACGGTAGTAACCAATGCGTATACACATTTCAAACAAAAATCTCTCCAACCGTAGTAATAACTGCGGAGTGAAGATAGGAACTAAATTGTGCAACATTCCGTGTTATTTTTACAAGATTCCCTATTGACTTCTCGTGTTTACTTTAGTGTATATTATGTCCGCAGATTGAATAACAGACACACTTGCATGTGTATTTATTTATTGGTAAATTACAGAGGAGTACACAATACCCGCAATACATCTACTCGGACATAACATGATTATTATGTGTTATGCACATGCGCATATGTTAGGAAAAGGCTGCGTTCCAATACATAACACGGCTAGGTCCCAATACATAACACCCCTACCCTCTAGTTATGTGACAACATAATCTTTTAAATAGGCTGGCTGTCGGCGATTTCTAGAAGATTTGGTCGCAGGCGATACTAACGGAGTCTCTTGGTTTTGGGACTTCGTCGGAGAACCCTGCGGTTTTGGCCCTTGGTCGTGTTGAACTGCATCTTGAAGGGACCCTGGAGAGTTACTTGATTCGCGTGTGCGCAGTTGATCTGCATGTCTTCTTAGTAACTGTCCCTCAGGTGTAACAACTTTATAGGATACAGGACCGGATGCCGTCTCCACTTCTGCAGGTATCCAGTTAGGACCGACGCCATAATTCTTGGCGTACACTTCTTGTTTTTCCTTAAATTCTCTGGTAATCGGTTTGGCATTTTGAATGTCGCCGCTTATCTCTCGCCAAGCAGCAATAGAGTCCGGATGCAACTTATCAAAACAAGTTTTCAACCGTCGCCGCATCAGAAGTTCAGCTGGACTCTTCCCTGTGGTTATACAAGGAGTAATGTGTTGGTGCAATAGGTATCTTGAAATCTTGGTATTCCAATCTCTTTTTGACATTTTCCTAAGCCCTTGTTTAACTGACTGGACCATTCTTTCCGCTTGTCCATTGGACGAAGGGTGGTACGGAGATATGGTAACATGGCGAATTAAATTATTCTTCACAAAACCCTTGAATTCTTCTGACACGAATGATGTACCATTATCGCTGACAAGAACGTCTGGTATTCCATGCGTAGCAAACAATTCTCGTAATACTGCTATAGAAGCCATGCTGGATGTAGATGGTACTTTACGCACTTCTAACCATTTTGAAAATGCATCTACCACTATTAGAAAAATCTGTCCATAGAAGGGGCCTGCATGGTCAATATGCAACCGCGACCAAGCTTCTTTTGGATATTCCCATGGGTGGACAGGACTCTTCGGTGGAAAATGTGCAACTTGCTGACAAATTTCGCACGTTCTAACAACGCGTTCGATGTCTGCATCCACATTAGGCCACCATACATAACTTCTTATTAGAGCCTTCATTCTCACTATGCCTGGATGTGTTTCATGGAACATTGATAATACTCTTTCTCTTCCCCTCTCAGGTATAATTACACGGTTTCCCCATAAAAGACAATCTCGATATATCGACAATTCGTTTTTACGGGTGTAAAAAGGTTTGAATTCAAGAGACAAATCACTCGGCCAACCAGAAAGTACAAATTTGTATACTCTTGACAAAATTAAATCAGCTTTTGTTAATTTAGTAATAGCTTCCGCACTCATAGGTGGATCAGAAACATTTTCTAGCATTAATATTTCTGGTACCTTTGGAATTTGAATCTCACGTGTCGGTAATGGTAATCTGCTTAGTCCATCAGCGTTACCTATCATTTTTCCAGGCCGGTAGAGTAAATTATAGTCATAAGCACTCAAAATGACGCACCATCTCAACAATCGAGGAGACAATATATCTGGAATTTTCTTATGCTCTCCTAGAATTCCAAGAAGGGGTTTATGGTCCGTATGAATTTGGAATTGCCTTCCGAAAAGATACTCGTTAAATCTTTTTACTCCAGCTACAATTGCCAAGGCTTCTTTATCTAACTGTGAGTAGTTCCTCTCTGTTTTAGTTAAAGTTCTGGAATAAAAAGCAATTGGTTTCTCAATTCCATTTGCCTCTATGTGGCTTAATACTGCCCCCACTCCGTACGGTGAAGCGTCGCATGTGAGTGATAATTTCTTCTTTTCATCATAATGAACTAATATAGTGTCTGATGATAATACGTCTTTTAAATCACTGAATGCTACACTTTCTTTTTTACTCCACTTCCATGGCGTATTTTTGTCTAAGAGTCTATGTAATGGTTCTGCGATTACCGCTTTATCTTTTAGAAACAGGTGGTAAAAATTCACAAGTCCAAGGAAAGCTTGTAACTCAGTTTTATTTGTAGGAGTTGGCGCATTTTTAATTGCACGCACTTTTTCTTGCAAAGGATGAATACCGTCTTTATCAATGTGATAACCCAGAAAGTCTACAGAGTTTGTTTTAAATACGCACTTACTTTTTGACACGCGCAATCCATCCTCCGACAGTCGACGCAACACCTCACGAACTCGCACATTTAGTTCAGCTGCGTCGCCACCCACTATTAAAATGTCATCAAAATATGGCATTACACCCGGTATACCGGCTAAGCGATTGTCAATGAATCTCTGAAATATACTTGGAGCCACTGCTACTCCGAACTGAAGCCTTCGAACTTTATAAGCACCTTTGTGTGTTACGATTGTTTGAGCATCTGCAGTCTCGTCATCTACATGGAGCTGTTGATAAGCTTGAGCTAGGTCAATTTTCGCAAAAATTCGTCCTCCAGCTAGAGTGGCTAGCATTTGTTGCACTGATGGTACTGGATATGGATCACGTCGAAGAGCCTTGTTAATTGTGCATCTGTAGTCTCCGCATATTCTAATTTGTCCATTACTTTTGATAACTGGTACAATTGGTGTTCCCCATTTAGGATGAGTTACCGGCTCAAGAATACCTTGAGCTTCTAGCTTTGCTAATTCTGCTTCTATTTTCTCACGTAAAGCAAACGGAACTCGTCCTGCTTTCAACAAAATTGGCTGAACTGAATTGTCTAGATCCAGTTTTACAGGTGCACCCTTAAACGATCCAAGTTCTGTACTAAACACGTCTGGAAATTCTTCTTCGACACTTAAACTGTGTATACCCTGGATAGAAATACCCAGCGCTTCAAACCAATTTCTGCCTAATAAATTTGACTTTCCTGATCTTGTTACGATTACAGGTAGCGTTTTCTTCTTCCGACCGTAGCGTACACAAACTTGACATTCTCCCAGAAGATCTATAACACGTTGTTGATAATCACGCAATTGACCCAAATAAGGCGCTAATTTTGGTAGATTCTTCGCGAATATTTTTCGAAATGTTTCCTCAGATAAGATTGTTACGGCTGCTCCGCTGTCTACTTCTAACGTACAAGAACAGTCATTTATCCACACGTCTACGATCGCGCGAGTATCTGCTACATTAATATCCTTTATTTTATTAATTTCGTACAGATCAAATTCTACATTTTCCTCGCTAGATATAACTTTGACATCACTTGTATTATTTTTATTCCGATTCTTTTTTCTGCATATACGTACAATATGTCCAATTTTTTTACAGTAATGACATGCGCTGTTTTTAAATTTACAAGTTGCCGATGAATGTTTTTCACCGCAACATTTACAATTTTGACTTATCCTTGAATCTGAATAATTCTCTTTCGACGCATTATTTGCTTTGTTCAAATTTCCTAAATTCCGACGACTGGTTGCATTATTCATAACTCGGTTAATAGCACGTTGTTCGGTATTCTTATCAGACAACCCTCGTATAACTGATGCACTGGTTGCAGCAGTTTCTGCAGCGATGGCCATTTGTTGCGCAGTCGCTAATGTTAAGTCGGGATCGGCCAATAGCCGACGCTGTAACGCATCGTCACGCACCCCACATACTAGGCGATCGCGTAACATTGAATCTAATGTTCTACCAAAATTGCAATACTCGGCAAGTTTTCTTAATTCCGAAACATAGACTGCAATTGTTTCTTCCGGAAGTTGATCACGCTTATGAAATTTGAAACGTTGTACAACCTCGGACGGTTTAGGAGAGAAATGTTGTTTCATGAGAGCAATTAACTCTTCATATGACTTTGAACCAGGAGTGTTTGGTGAAACTACAGAACGAATTATTTCGTATGTTGTGTGTCCCACAACACTAAGCAAAACTGCTCGTTTCCGATTAGCATCTGTTATCCCACTTGCTTGTAGATAAAATTCTAATCTTTCTGTGTACGAATCCCAGGAGTTTGGTTTACTCGGATTGAATTGCTCTATGCAACCAACATTTGCACAAGAAAATGGATTCGGACTTACATTTATGTCATCCATGGTAAATTTTCGATACACAACGGCACTGTTTCACACTTCTTCACTCTTCCTCCCCTAAGTTCTTCTTTTTCCTCGTCGCCAGTATTATGTCCGCAGATTGAATAACAGACACACTTGCATGTGTATTTATTTATTGGTAAATTACAGAGGAGTACACAATACCCGCAATACATCTACTCGGACATAACATGATTATTATGTGTTATGCACATGCGCATATGTTAGGAAAAGGCTGCGTTCCAATACATAACACGGCTAGGTCCCAATACATAACAGTGTACTTTTTCTTTCGTTTGTTGGTAACGCCAAAAATTACCCGTATACAGTACAGAAGCGAAGTTATAACTCCGAAGTTGTTACTTACTATGGCTGACCGAAGTGTAGTAGAGTAACTGCGGCGTTTTAATAACTACGGTAGTAGGAACCCGTATACACGCTCTTAACCAATCGTAGTTATAACGTCCGTAGTTATAACTACTGTAGTTAGTTCTCGTGTATACGTAGTCAATGATAATGATAACGAACGTATTCAATTCCTTATTCAAATATTAAAAAATAATGATACTTTAGTAGAGTATTATTAGTCGTTAAACTAATAAAACAACAATTTAATTTTTGTCCGAAATTTATGTAAGTACTTCATTATTAAATTTGTTAAAAATAAAAACAATCAAAATCAAATTTTATTTCTCTCTTTACTCTTTACTCTACGTAACAATTTTGGGACTAGAAGAGGTCATCATGCCGTAAATAATAAAATCAAGCGAACTAGAAAAGCAATAAATCCATTTCCCTCTAAACTAAGAAAACAAAGATGATTTTTTTGCGTTTGATCCAATCAGATTATTTCCCGCTAATTATGTTTTATCCCCACATTAAAAAATTCAACGCACCACTATTTTAATCAATTAGGTATCATTTTTTCCTTCTTGAAAAAAAAAAGTCCGTTTCTAACCGTTTAATTTAATACCTGACGGCTTACAGTTAGAATTGAAATTTTGGTGTTTGCTTGTGCTATTGAGTCTTATTGAATCGAAATACTATTAATTAGTAATCGTACTAATAGTACGTCCAAGGTAAGTTTAGTGCTACATATTTTTTCCTAAGATAATGAAGGCGTTAATTTAATTTTTATTTATTATTGTTGCTACAGATTCACAATGTCGGAAAAAGAGAAGAAAAAGTACCAGCAAACTTATTCCAAAACTTGGGAGCATGATTCTCTACTAAAAGGTGTGTTGGCATACAATTTTAATTTAAACTGTGCCTATGTTTCTTTTTAATATTTATAGATTGGCTTGGACCAGACCCCAGTGGTATAGCGAGCAAAGCCTACTGTAAGTACTGTAAGTGCGCCTTAACAGCTCACAAGAAAGATTTAGTTAACCGTGCAAAATCACAAAAACACCAGAAAAAGTAGCATTTGATGTCCAGGCAAAATCATGCAGAATTTTAAATTTTACACCTAACAAAACAAATGATAGCAAAGTAGCCGAGTTAAAATTAAGTATTTTCATCGCAGAACATTCCACAATTGCTGCTGTGGATCACTTATGTGAGTTATTACCTCAAATTCTAAAATTTTAAGTAATCTTAAAATGCACAGAACAAAATGTGCTATGTTATTAAAAAATGTAATTGCACCTTGCATGGTCGATAGCTTAATTAAGGATATTGGTAATTCATCTTTTTCATTAATCATAGATGAAAGCACAGATGTGGCAAGTGACAAAATTTTATGTCTCATGATAAAATATTTTTCTTCAAATAGAAGTAAAATGGTGACCACTTTTTATAGACTGATTTTAGTAGAAAAATGTGATGTTCAAGCACTGTATATTCTTGTAACCAACCAGTTAGCTAAGGATAATTTGCAAGTAAAAAATTTAATTGGCATTGGTGTGGATGGTGCTAATGTCATGGTGGGAATGCATAATTGTTGTAAAATGCGCACGTCATTCCCTCCATCTGTGCGCTGAAAATGCTTGCAGAGACCTTCCAAGGCAATTAGAATTCTTTGTCAGAGAGGTACATAATTATTTTTAACATAGTCCTAAGCGAATATCAGAGTATAAAAAATTATATTCAGCTTTAAACGATAAAAATCCAAAAAAAATTACGAAATTATCAGGAACAAGATGGTTAGCTCGACATGACGCTATTTCAACAATTTTAAACCTATGGTCTGAATTGTATGAATTTTTTAAAAAAGCTAAAAAGAGGATAAATGTTTTACAGCCGAACAAATAGTTGATATTATAGGTCGGCCCGCGTATAAGACATATTTAGTATTTTTGAAAACTAATTTAGACATAATTTGCAAAACAAATATTTCGTTTCAGAGTGATGATGCCTAATCCTTTTGTTCTATTTCAAGATATATTTTTACTTTTTAAACAAAATAGTTATTCCAAGTCAAGTACAAAAAATTTCAGACAATAATTTAGTTAATTTTGATTTTGAAAAATATTTAATGCATACTGAAAGTATCTACTTTGGTTACGATTTTCATTGCCTATTTCCAATGCCACAGTTGAAAAAGCATTTTCAATTTATAATGCAATTAAAAATAAAATTAGAAAATAGGCTGACGTTGGAAATGGTGCAAGCAATTATGTTCGTTAGATATTTTTTAAAAGTACATAATATAGATTGTAAAACTTTCCAACCTACTGCTGATATGATAAGTAAATTTAACGTTTCGATGAACCACCACAAAAATGATTTAGAAAATGAAATAGTAAATATAATAGATACTCTTTCAAATCTGTAAATAAAAATGAATTTTAGGGGAATATGTGTTTCATTTGGGGGATTTTTTAACCTCGGATGGGGGAAATCGTTCTCGATGGGTTGGTAACACTGGCAACACTGGTTTGAAGTGACGAAAACGCGAATGTAAGTACGAAATTATGTAGTTTTGCAGTTCATTTTACTTTGTAAAGAAATATAAAAACCAGTGATAAGATCTGGATATCCGGCGTTAGTTGTTTCAATTTAATTACAAAAATTTTTGTTGATGTTGATAGTATGAAGCGTTCAGAGAGTCCTACAGCTGAGTGCAGCACGAGAAAAAAACCCATGATATCAGTCAGTCCAAGTCAACGGAATGTTATTGGGAACGATAAGGTAAGGCTAGTTATGTTATGTGATGTTTTTTTTTTTTGAATAAGTTTTGTTGTGTTCCTTTTACGAAGGCACTGAGGTTAGACTAAGCGTGTGAAATGAACATTTGTCTAAATGGAACAAGTAAGGAGGAAGAGAACTCATCAAGTTCTCATGTCAAAAATTTCAAAGTGAAAACTGTAAATAACATGTTAGTAATTTAAGGATTTAACTAATGGTGTTTTCGACTGATGCTCTAGGACGTGCTGAAAGTGTTCAGGTAATTATCTTTATTGCTTGAAGTGTGATTTACATGTTCGACTGCACCAAGCACTCTGTGAAGTAGCATATCGAGAGCGCTCTGCTTTGATCTGAGCCGCGAGTCAGATCAACATTGAGTGATCTGGAAAACATAACCTTGAAAATTTAATTGTGAAAATGGACTTGGCAATTGTGAAAATTTTTCTTCGTCAGATTCATCAGATAATGAAGTAATGATGTGACTATTAACAAAACATGTATCAATGAATAATGTTGCTATTAGGACCGAATACATAGCTTTATTCTTTAGTAACCTAGGAAGCCACATCTCGGTTATTACAACAGATTTTCGTTGTTGCAAACATTACTTACAAAAATACTCATATCGCAGCAATTCGTAACCAAATGTATTCGGTTGTTCATTACGTATCTCCTCCAGAGCAATATTGGTCCGATCAATGATCTCGGCGGATTATTTTTGAGCAATCTGATTAAGAGTTGGAGCGGTTCGGTCGAAAACGCTATAAATGAAACTGCACATTAGTTTCCTAAATTTGCACACACTCAGAACTGCCAGAGGTGTTGCAATTTAATTGTGGTTAAATATAAGATTAGATTTATTAATTACAACTTTCATTGTAAATAAAAAATACTGCTTTTGATGATGAACAAATTAAGAGAAGACCGATGGAATCTGCAAAAATTGGTATTTGATAATCACTTACGTACATTGCTATCACTGGCACAGAGAAGATTGATAGTTCTGAGCATGCTAACAATGGCATTTATATTTAGGAGCCTAAAGTGCAGTTTTACCCAAATAATTTTTAGTATTAAGAAGAAACATGAACGCTTATTACTGATGAAGGCTTTGCGGTAAGGGGGCGAAGCAATTTTCTCGCTTCTACTTACCTCACTTCAAGTAAAAGTGAGGTCAGGTTATCTTGCCGTAAACATTCATAAACATCGGTCTTTAATTGGATGTCATTTGTTTGCAGAAAGATGTGGCACGAATCCGTATAAATACCCACTCAAGCGTCTATGATAGAGTTGTGAGATCAGGTGCGTTTATTGACAAATCCTTACATATAAAATCATTATTTGATGAAGGAAACGACATGGAAACACTCTTAATAGTAGCCCCCTGTCGCATGGGGAAATCAAGTAACATGAATATGATAAAGGAGTTTCTGGGGATAAACGTGGACGAAGAGGGGAAAGCTAAATGCAACGTGAAATGGAACGAAGAAACCAAAAAATGGAAGGAGAGGAAGGAAGAGGAACAGACAAAAAATTTCAAGCTCTTTAAAACTTTAAAAATATTTCAGTGTCAGTGCAATCCTAAACACACCAGTGAGGAATGTGAAGACGGAAAGTGTAAAGACAGAAACTTTTTTTACGAAAAATGTGGGCAAGTACCTATCATTTCTGTGGATCTTGCATCTGTGTGTGTGGATTCACAAAAAATTTTTATTCGGTCACTGTGGACAGTTCTGAGTGAAACTTTTCAAGAACATTCTTATTTAAAAAATGAAGTTACAAGCCGTTTAGATCCTGACGATAGGACTGAATTTTCTTGCTACTGCGCTAATATACCAAGAGTTGTAGAATCAGATGATATAAAAGGAGATATTTTATCTGGCTTGAAACTTTTGTCTAAGTGTTTAGAAAAGCAATTCCAGAAACCATCATTTTTATTGGTGGAGGAATTTGATGCTCCCATTACAAAATTGATACATATGTCAAAAACGTCATTGTCTGAAGAGGAACTTATGGACACTATTGGATCTTTTCTCAGACCTGTTTTGAAAGATAATAAAAACATCGTAGGAACACTGTTAAATGCATGTGTGCAAATGCAAAATGCCTTATCACCTTATGCCAATAACGTGAGAACATATCCATTTCTGGAAAATCATTTATTTTCCACTTATTGTGGATTTACCGACGAAGAAATAAACGAATTGCTTTCTAGGCAAGCCTTCAAGTATATAGACAGAGATGTTATTCGAACCCATTTTAACGGGTACAGAATTCTAAATAGCAATACCTCAATATACTGTGTCTATTCAGTTTTAAAATACCTTGAAGAATGGTGTGAGAATTACAGAAACTCAAATCCATCGAGTAGTGATTACAAACCAACATTTCATTGGATTAAAACATATGGTGTAGACAAGCTGGATAATTTCTTTGGATATAAGAAAATTCGAGAGCAATTTGAAAAAATGTACAGTGAAAAAGTAATATCTGTAAGTAACTCATGTAAGAAAATGAGTGTAGAACAAGTACAACGTTTGAGAGCTGTATTGAGCAACTCTAGAGAACCTGATGATTCTGAAGTAGAATTGTTCCTTCATTACTTAAAGGATCGTGGTTACTTTAATGTGATTGAAAAATCTGCTGATGTACTAAGTCTTCAAGTTCCAAACTTAGAGGTCGAACATGAAATAAGAAATAACATGTTTACTGCGCAATTCTATAAAAGCAAGTTCAACATATCCGATGACACTATCGTTAAATATCTACAATCACTAAAGGCATTACGTAGAAATATTGAGACAATTAAGTCTTTTGGGAATGCAGTATCGGATCTGTTTAGTGATGAACCGGCATCAAGACACGATGAAGTTAAAGGTGTCCTTTTCGCTTTTGCGTTTAAAAATGTGAATGACTTTAAAGCTGTATTGTGTGAAGCCTTTTGTTTGGAAAGCAGAGAGTACAGAGTAGATTTAGCAATCATTAGAAAAGATGGGACAGGTATTATTATAGAAATTGCAAGCGGTGGTAAAAATGCCGATCAAGCATTGCACCAAATTTTCGCAAAGGAATATTACCAGTTGTTAAACAGATACCCTGACGTCAAGAAAGATTCCTTGAAGATTTATATTGGCTTAAAATATCATTACCAACACGGAAATGTTGACATATCTGCATATATATCTCGAGAAACACTTAACAGAGATTTTCGTCCACCCGTGAATGATGTGATTAAAGTACATTCAACCTGGAGTAAGACAAAAAATGTTTAATAATTTTTTATTGTATTTTCTTAATAAAGATTTTTAACACTTTTCGTCTTCCCAATTGCCTTGGTCCAGAAATAAAAACCCAAAAAAATATGATATGGTGTCCACGCGCTGACTCGCAGGCAGTCGTGGTTGCTGCTTTTTTTAAGGAATGCGCGAATGCGTAGTTTCTTGCTCAATTAAATTTGCAAATTCAGGAAAACTTGTATTTTTTGACAAGGTAAATTGTGTTACAAAAATTATTCAATTCAATTATATCAATAACAACGAAAACATTTGAATGACCGCAACGCAATAGCGGAACTCAGCTCAACTCGATTCTCTTGGTGCACTACCATATGGTATTTCACAAAGTGTTTGAATAAAATATCAAGTGTTTTATATTTATACGAATGAAATTTTATATTCCTTTCAAAAACTTAAAAATATATAGGGTGTTCCATATAAAAAATCAAAGTTCTTGTAATACCTCAAATATTGAGCAGTTTAGAAAAAAATAATTTGGAGCAATGAATTCTGCATGAAAAAGTGCCTTAAAGAAGTCTTTACAGAAATCAAAAATTTTCATAAACAAAAAAGTTATGAAGGTTTTTAAAAATCGTAGATTTTGAGAGACGCCCTGTAGCTCGGTCTTATTTTTACGCGCATCTAATTTTCTGAACATAAATTTGACAACTTGGTCTTGCACATACTTGCACGTCACTTATTTTTCGATCTGGCAACAGCGCAACTTTTTGTTTTTGCAAAGTTTTGTTTTCTTATTTCGCACACAATTACACCGATGTCTAGTTTATCATCAATTTTTAATTTTTTAATACATACAAACTTGGCAACACTGCATATGTTGCCATTTTACGTTTTACTCTACTTCCACCGTTCTATTTTATTTTTGCATATATACAAAAATCTCAACTTGGTCTCGCACGTGCTTGTTATTTTTTTATCTGACATCACTACATATCTAAAAAAAAAAAATTGGCAAAACCACATTTTGAAAAAAATGAATGTTGCCATTTTTCCGTTTTATTTACTTCCACACTCCAAACTTGTAACTTTTTGGACATAATTTTCAATTTGGTCTTGCAAGTGTTTAGAGAGAATTATTTTGCGGTCTGGCAACAGCGCTACTTGTTGGAAAACAAAAAGAAAAAGAAAAAAAAATGACTGTCGATGGTTTTATTTTGTTATTTCGCACACAACCACATCGATACTTTTATATGTATGTCTAGTTTGTGATCTAAGTAATTTTTTAATACATACAAAACTTGGCAACACTGCAAATGTTGCAAATGTTATTTTACTTTTGCGTAGATATGAATTTTTTGACCACAAACTTCTATTGACAATACTACATAAAAAAAAAGAAAAAAATTGGCAACACCACATTTTGGAAAAATGAATGTTGCAATTGTTTTGTTTTATTTTACTTCCTCTATTCCGTCTTATTTTCACGCAGATACGAATTTTCTGAACACAAACCGCAACTGACAAGACTGTATATCGAAAATAATATTTTGGCAATACCGCATTTTCGAAAAAAATGAATGTAGCCATTTTTCCGTTTTATTTCCATATATATATATATAACTTTCTGGACGCAAACTGAACTTGGTCTCGCAAGTGTTTAGAGTGAATTATTTTTCGATCTGGCAATAGCGCTACTTGTCGGAAAACAAAACGAAAAAAAAATGACCGTCGATGGTTTTGTCTTGTTATTTCGCACATAACTACATCGAAAATTTTGTATGTATGTCTAGTTTGTGCTAAATCTAACCCCAGCGTTGCCAACCGTAGCGATTGGTCGTTACAGTAGCGACATTTTTAAGCCCGTAGCCGCGAAATGAACTAAAAATAGCGACTTCTCACGAATCTCTTTAAAATTATTTAAAAATCGAGTGATAATCAAGTGAAAAGCTTTGCGTTGGCCTTTTATTGCTTGCTCTCACGGTATAAATTAAAAAAAAAAAAAAAAACAAACCTAAATACGTCGTTCAAAATACATAAAGTTAAAGAAAACCGAAACAAAAGACGATCGATTTTACAGCGCAATTCAGTACGTATTATAATAAATTAAAAAATAAAAAACAATTGGAAAAGAATAGTGACAAAACAACGGAAACAAAACAACAATAATAATCAAATTAAAATAATAATAGTAAAAACAAAAGACGATGTACTTTGCAAACAATTCAATTGACTAGCGATTCCTTTTAAAAAATATAAAGGACCATGAAAAAGCAAAGGAAATGAAATTGTAGGATTTTTTTAAACAATGCGAAGCAATAACATTTAAAAACCAATAAAACAAAAGAAAATTTACAGCACGATTCAGTAGATTAATAAAAAGAAACCGCAAGAAAAGCTGACAAAACAAACAAAAAAAAAAAAAACAAGTGAACAAAACCTAAAAATATATACCGCGTGATTTTTTCAATTTTTTATCAACTCTTGCCATGGAATTTGGACGGCTTCCAGAGGTGCAACGACGTACTTTTCACTTAAGCTAAGACATGCCGTTCAGATTTCAAGACGAGAATTGCTAAAAATTTAAAAAAAGACCATCCGGTGTAAAGTACTATTAAAAAAATAAAAATGAAAACAAAAGGCACAGATTTCAGCAGTTTCGCAAATCAAAACAAACGAAAAATTAACTTTCAACGTGCTTCAACAGATGGCGCCGGTGGTGTACGTCTTATAACAACGCAATCATTTCTTTTGTGATCATCCAGAAGTTAAAAACAATCAATTTTAGAGCACGATTAATAAATTAAAAAAAAAATTGTTTAAAGAGAAAGATGACGAAACAGATAAAACAAGCAAACAACATTAAAGAAAATAAATAGTAACAAAAGACTCAACCAAGCAGCTGATTCATAAATTAAAACAAACGAAGAAAACTTCTGGCGTGTTTCGACAGATGGCGCTGTCGAATGTCTTGAAACAACGCAAGTAACTTCTTGTATAACTTCATAGACGACAGTTGAAACTCGGTAAATGGTGGTTTTTCAATGTAACCCGTCAATAACCAGTGAGTCACTCTTTTAGACTCGACAAAGCAGTTGATTCATAAATTAAAACAAACGAAGAAAACTTCTGGCGTGTTTCGACAGATGGCGCTGTTGAATGTCTTGAAACAACGCAAGTAACTTCTTGTAACTTCATAGACGACAGTTGAAACTCGGTGAATGGTGGTTTTTCAATGTAACCCGTCAATAACCAGTGAGTCACTCTTTTAGACTCGACAAAGCAGTTGATTCATAAATTAAAACAAACGAAGAAAACTTCCGGCGTGTGTCGACAGATGGCGCTGTTGAATGTCTTGAAACAACGCAAGTAACTTCTTGTAACTTCATAGACGATAGTTGAAACTCGGTGAATGGTGGTTTTTCAATAAAACCCGTCGATAACCGGTGAATCACTCCCATGGAAACAAATGAAAAGAAGACTATCGACAAGTTTCAACAGATGGCGCTGTTGAATGCAAGTAATTTTTTGTAACTTCAGAAATGTCTTGTAATAGTTTAAACACAAGGATTATTTTAATAAACTCTTTGAAAAATTTGGCGAAACGTATTCGTACTATACAGGGTGCCTATTATCAATTGTCCATACTATATTGAGATTGCCGATTTTTAATTTCAATAAGTGTATTTGTTACTGAATTTTATAATAAATACGTTAAATACAGAGAGATCATTATACATCGTCCAGAGTAAACTGCTTTCCATGGACGTGATATCAAAAGTTTTGGCAGTGAAATTGGCAACTGATTGTAGCAATATTTCACTCCAAGCAGTTGGCAACACTGGCCGGCCCTAAAAAGAGCTAAGTTGGCAAAACAGTTGGCAGCACTGACCGTCACTAGTGTCATTGCGTAGCGTCTGCGTCGTTATGTGCCTGGATTTTTGAAGTTCTTTTTGCTTTAACTATAATATCGTAAGCAAATTAAAATGGTGAATGTTATGAAAGGAATCTTAGTGAAATGGTAAGTCTGCGAAAATAAATATTTATTCTAGTTAAGCTCAACTGAGAGGTTATGTTTCTAAGTCCTATTCGAGGTAATCCAAATCAGCTGGAATTCCGAACTGCTTATCAAGGGTACACTGCTCAATGCTGAACTTATTTCTGCACCAGGCTCTTATAGAAAATACATTGTCGGTCCAGCGGTTTGCTGCATCTCTCAACTCCTAAAACCATCAATCAAAGATTTCTTGCCAGTCTAGCTTAACCATTTAGCTATTAAGCTATACCGTCCCCTTCATTTTTCGTGGGGTAAAGCAACTCTATTTTTCTTTGTTTTATTAAACTTGCGTTGAAATTTTACCTGTATTTCAGCTTTCATCTTCTCTACCAACCGAGGGTCATTATCCTTGTAATTTTGTAGCTCCTTGAGGAGTTCATCTTTCTCGATTTGGAGATCCATCAGTTTATCCAATAAGGTATTGCGTTCTTCACTGTCTTCCTTGTCGATCTGCAGATATTTCATTCAATAGATATTCAGGTAATGGACGACTTAATACAAACTTTAACGTCTTTGAGATTTTCTTCTGTTAGTTTCAGTTTTTTCCTAGCAGTTTCGTGGTGCTGTGATAGCTCATTAAGTTTCCTTTTGCGGGTATTCAAAGCTTTACTAAAACACGCACATTTTTTTTCTAATTATGGTACTTTTGATTGGGATGCACTGAGTGGGCATTCAGAGTATCTTCATCTCCTGATATTACGTGAGCTTAAATATACTCTGAGTGCACGCTCGGTGCTTCCCACTATTACCTTGAAAATGCCCAGTAATATACTGAGGTTCCTATTTTGTCCGTGTCAACCAATCCTTCGTCGACCAGCCCCTGGATGACATCTTTAACTGAATTCGCTATGATCCCCTTTTCTTTGGGCGCAATTTTCTCTAGTTCCTAAACAACGCACGAACAGAATTATCTATTTCTCACCTTCACGTCCGACTTCTTACTTTCAGCTGAAAAAACTCTTTCTTCTCGTAGAGCAGCTGCAACATGCGAGAGCGTTTCTCTTCTGCACTTACCCCCCGTTTCGACATCGCCCTCCTAAAATTGAAAACCTTGATTCTATTATGAAATTGTTTGCGATTCAGTGACCCGGCAATGAAACAGTTCCTCCTGCACCTGGACGAGTCCTTGAAGTTAGGCCGCAAATTCATCATCCAGGATTTAGACGAGGGTCACCTCTTCATATCTGCCGATATACTCGAGAGTCTACAGACGAAAATCGACGACCTAATGGATCAGATCAGTTTCCCGATCAGCGAGAAGGAGAACAAGTAAACAGAATGCCGAACTCGAAGCCGTTCTTGAGGGGCTCCGTCCGGTTCACCGAGGGCGAGAAGCGGCATGTAATCGACGAGTCGTCTCGTCGACGCAGGCAGAAGAAACTCATGGAGAGCCTCGAGACGGATAACTTCCATGACGATCCGCACGCGGACCTGGTCATGAGCAAGAAGATTCCCAAATTCGACGATAACCTGGAGTCGAGGACACGAAGCAAGAAGAAGGAACGCAACCCCGAGTACTACCAATTAAAATACAGGAAGTCGTTCCAGCAGCTCATGGAGGAAGACCGGAAGGAAGCCGAGGAAAACGATAGGATGTCGTTCGCAGATGTAGCAGCACCGAGGTCTTCTTATCCGCCGCAGTATTTTTGTGCGGTCTGTGGATTTTACAGTAACTATATCTGTGTTGCTTGTGGGGCCAGGCTTTGCAATGTTAAGTGTATGGAGACACATTACGACACGAGGTGCTTGAAGTGGACCGGTTGATTTAAATAAACAAACAATTAACATTTACAAACAATACTTACAAAGTTGTTTTTTCAGGTTATGTTGCAGCAGCCACTTGCATGTTTAAAAAGTACTCTGTAGATGGCGCTAGTATATCTGCCAATGCATGTGTTTTAAATTTGTAAAAAGAAACGAAAGTGACTGATTATTTTTTTTAATTTGATGCTTGTATTAAATTTTATTGCAAAATTTAGTTAATTTTATTGTGAAACAAATGTCAATACTAATTTCCGTTTCAGTAATCCTGTATTTAGTCGCAGTGTTGCCAACTATTGACGATCGTTCTTTCTCCTCACATTACGACAAAAAGTCTCTTTCATGCTTGGGTTTTCCTTCGAATTGCGATTTTAAATTATTTTTTATGCATTTTGCTTTAAAATTTAAGTAATCTTGTCAACAAAAACATCCTTTATCTTAATTTGCAATTTTAAGGCATAAAAATTCCTACGATTTGGCAACACTGTTTAGTCGCGCTCATGATTGCAATTGAAAGAATTTTAATAATATAAAAATTTCAAATCGAATTGTACTACTAAAATCACTATAAGTACTTGGAAATACTATTGCATATGACTACAGGGTCAACTGTCCCGAGTTGGCAATACTTAATTTAAGGTAACATGCCTGAATAAAAAGTCACTAGAAACAGGAAGTAAAGCTGCTGCCAACTCAGTGAAGCGGATAGGGTTTTACGGTTCTCGTACAGCATCTGTGATTGGCTATAATTTTGAATGACTTTGAATAAGCCAATCACAAATGCTGCACCAGTGCCGCAAAACGCCGTTCGCTTATCAGAGTAGGCAGCTTGATTCACTAAAAACAAATGCCGAGAAAACTTTTTGAATAAATACATTAAATAACATTTAGCGAATTAGAATAACCTAAACATAAAAGAAAACGTGAGTTGATGGGTTGAAAAGAAAACATAAACAAACGAACCATTGATCGTTTAACAAATAGCAAGAAAGAAAAGTTCTGGTCGACGATTTGGATATTAAAAGAAAACCTCCGCTTTTATCTTGATTCGGAAAATAAATTGGGAGCGACGGCAAAGACGTTCGAATTTGAACTTTTTTCTTAATAAGAAAAAAAAGAACAAAACAAAAAGCGATCGATTGCTTAACAAATTCAAGAAACAAAAATTTTGGTCGACGATTCGGATGCAAAAGAAAAAAAATCTTTCGTTTTTCCTTTCGCGCCTGCGAACAAGTTTAAATCGCTCGTTACATACAAGCGATGACAAAGGACGTTCGAATTCTAGTCGAATAGATCATAGAAAAAAATAAAACAAAAGACTGTCGAAAGTTTAACAAATACAAGGGAACAAAAGTTTTGCTCGACGGTTTGCAAGTAAAAGAAACTATTTTCACTTTTTCTTCAGGAAAAAAAAAATAATAATAAAACAAAAGACGATCGATTGTTTAACAAATGCAAGGAACAATAATTTTCGTAGGAGGTTTGGATGTAACAAGAACCTTTCGGTTTTTACTTCGAAACAGACATAATAATTCCAATCGAATTTCGACTTTTTTCTTCATAAAAAAAATAACAAAACAAAAGACGATCAATTGTTTAACAAACGGAAGAAACAATATAATGTTGGGCGACGATTTGGATATAAAAAAAAAACTGTTGCGTTAGGAAATAAATTAAGAGCGATGACAAACGTCATTGAAACGTGAGTTGATGGGTTAAAAAGAGAACATAAACAAAAGAACCATTGATCGTTTAACAAATGCAAGAAACAAAAATTCTGGTCAACGATTTGGATATTAAAAGAAAACCACCGCTTTTATTTTGATTCGGAAAATAAATTGAGAGCGCCGGCAAAGACGTTCGAATTTGAACTTTTTTCTTAATAAAGAAAAAGAACAAAACAAAAAGCGATCGATTGCTTAACAAATTCAAGAAACAAAAATTTTGGTCGACGATTTGGATGTAAAAGAAAAAAATCTTTTGTTTTTTCTTTCGCGCTAGCGAACGCGATGGCGATGGACGTTCGAATTCTAGTCGAATTTCGACCATCATAGAAAGTTTAACCATAGAAAAAAATAAAACAAAAGACTGTCGAAAGTTTAACAAATGCAAGGGAACAAAAGTTTGAAAGTAAAAAAAAAAAAAACTATCGGTTTTTATATTATACACAATGAATTAAGAGCAATAAGCGAATTCCAATCGAATTTCCACTTTTTTCTTCAGAAAGAAAAAGAAATAAATAACAAAACAAAAGACGATCGATTGTTTAACAAACGCAAAAAAACAATATAATGTTGGGCGACGATTTGGATATAAAAAAAAAACCTGTTGCGTTAGGAAATAAATTAAGAACGATGACAAAAGACGTCCTCTTCTTCATAGAAAAAATTGCAAAACAAAAGACGATCGATTGTTTAACGAATGCAAGTAATTTTTAATGTAAATTTACGTTTTGACTTTTGCGTCGCAAAGTAAATTGAGAGCGATGACGAAAGAGACAGTCGAATTCCAATCGAATTCCGACTTTTTTCTTCAAAAAATAAAAATAAATAATAAAACACAATCGACTGTGAAACAAATTTAGAATAGATGCAAAAATTAAATTAACAAAATGGAAACACTGCGATTGTTTTTTTTTTTCAAATCCGATCGTCGTTCATTTGTTCTTTGTTTTCCACCAATTGCAAAAACAATATTTTTTCATTGCTAATTATTGACAGACGTCACGTTAAAATGACACAATCAACTGAACGAAAAAGAAAACTTTTGACATGTTTCAACAGATGGCGCTGTTGATTGTCAACATCATCTTTAGTGACTGTCCAGAAATGACAATCACTTGAAAGCCAGTGGACGGTGGTTTTCCAATATAACGCGTCAGTAACCAGCGAATTACTCATACAAACAAATAAAAAGAAGATTGTCGGCAAGTTTCAACAGATGGCGCTGTCGCATATCTTACAATAACGCAATAAATAGTTTTAAAAACATACACAAGGATCGTTTTAATAGGCAGGAGAAATATTCTTGACTAAATTAAAGTCCACATATTTCAGCTATTTGACTTTTTACGAATGTGACTTGTTACTGGAATTCCATTTTCTTTAATTTTCGTGATAAAATGTAGATTGTTCAGTTTGAAGATAGTTTGTAATATAACTTACTTTCAATTGTTTCTCTGTTGTCATATTTGTAATCAGCGGAAAGGGTCAAGCAAATTTGCTAATTTGATCGACTCTGTAGCTCTAACAGTGTTGCCAACCCATTGACAACGATTTCCCCCATCTAAGGTTTAAAAATCCCCCCAAATGAAAGACATGTTCCCCCCCAAAAATTTGTTTTTATTTACAAATCAGGCGGTGTATATTTCTATTTCTCTTTTAAATCATTTTTGCTTTCGTTTACTTTAATGTAACTAAAAAATTAGTTCCAAATATTCTGGCACTGATTGCACTCAAAGTATTTGCGTCTTATTTTAATTTTAATTCAACGTAATAATGCGAGATGTTAGTGTCAGCGTTAGTGTTAGTGTTAAAGAAACCTTGAAAAATCCCCTAAAAAATGTTATCCCCTAAATTTCCCCTTTTACACTTAAAATCCCTTAAATTTAGGGGGAAATCCCCTAAGTTGGCCACACTGAGCTCCAAAAATAAGAAAGTTAGCAATGGTACCGACTTACCTTTTGAAACAGCCTGTATATTACTGAATTTTATTTAATGTTAAATACGGCCACAAATATACTTGTATATTGAAAGAAATTTAAGCAATTTAGCAACTCTTTTAAGTGTTGACAGCGAAATCGGCGATTTTTTGTTATGACTGTAGCAATATTTCACTCCAAGCGATTGGCAGCACTGATCACGGCCAACTTCATTAGCTGCGCGTAATGTAAGCAAAGTTGACCACGCGCAGTGTTACCAATCGTAGCTATTTGTCGCTACAATAGTGACACTTTTAAGCCCGTAGCGACGTAGTGGCGCTTGCCGCGGAATGAACCAAAAGTAGCTATTTTTTACGAATCTAAAATTAGTTCAAAACTGGGTGGGTTATAAATAAAAAAACAAATAAAAAAAAATAGAAAAGTCGTAAGAAATACATTAAAGTTGAAGAAAACGAAAACAAAAGACAGTCGGTTTTCAGCGCAATTCACCAGATTATGATAATTTCTTTTTTAATATTGGGAAGAATGGTGAGAAAACAATGAAAGCAAAATGATAAAAATTCGAAAATAATCAAATTCAAAAATTATAATAACAAAACCAAAAAAAAACAAGCGAATTTTTAATTTATTAATATTTAAAAACCAATAAGAACAAAAGACCATCGATTTTACAAAACAATTCAGTATTAAAAGAAACGAAAAAAAGAAACTTTTGACATATTTCGACAGATGGCACTGTTGAATGTCCAATAACAACGCATTACGCAACCTTTTCTTGTTACTGTTCAGAAATGATTGTCAGTCGAAACTCAATCAATGGTGGTTTCTCAATTTGTCAAAAACCAGTGAATCACCCCCACAGAAACAAATGAAAGAAGACTACCGGCAAGTTTCAACGGATGGTGTTGTTGAATAACTCAATCGATAATTTTAAAAACATGCGCAAGGGTTATTTTAATTGAAACTTTGAGAAACTGTGGAGCTCATTCGTATTATACAGGATGCCCATTTTAAATCGTTTTAGAAAAAGCAACTCGTCAATCAAAACAGAAACAATTTCGTGCTTCCCATTAGCCGAAAGTAGAATGGATTTCTCATTTTCAATTTCGATAAATGTATTACTTGTTACTGAATTTTATTTAATGTTAAAAACGTCAAATATTTATAAATTAATACACCTGTAAAGAAATTGTTAAAAAGTAGCGACCATTTGGCGACTTTCTTAGGTTTTGGTAATGAAATCAGCGACTTTCGTTTCTGATTGTGGGGATATTTCACTCCTACCGGTTGGCAACACTGACCACGCGCAAGTTTGAATTATCAAAGACTCTTTCAAAGAGAGTAAAGCGAAATATATTGGAGTTTGTGAAATTACGTTGTCGCTAATTCGCGTAAGTATTTACTTTCATTCGTTAATTAATTTAGAATTTACTGTGGAAGAAATTGTACTTCGATAGAGGGCGCTGTTCATTTAAATTTCGCATAAACTCGTAAGGAAAAGAGGTAAAGTTATTTTTCTTTGCGATCTCGCTGAGTTATTATTTTTGTTTTGTATTCATAATTTGAAATTCATTTTCCTTTCAAGAAAGAAAAGAAAGAAACAGTTCGAACAGGTGACGCCACCGTCGCACTGTCAGTTTTGAATCTCCTGCGACTTCGCAAGAAAGCAAGTTTTAAAACCGTGCCTTCGACGCTTCAGCAATGTCCAAGTTCGATTACGAGACTTTCCAGAAGAAAATCGACGAGAACAACGCGATCGCCCTCGATTCCGAAGACGACGCTGGCTATTACGCGGAGCTTCACCAACGCAAGGAGCAGGAGCGCGCCTCACTCAAGGCCCAACTGAACGACCTGCAAAAGAACAACAAGGAACTCAAGAGGAAGTACGAGCTGTGCGATGCCCTCAACAAAGAACTCGTGCAAACCCGCGAGTCCATGGACCAGGCGAACGCAGTTCTCTGCGAGGGAATCCTCAAAGTGAAAGAGTCACGTCGAGAGTTGCTTGTCAAACACGTGGACGCCATGGAGCAATTAGAAGAGAAGTATGTGGATTTTGCGAAAGTCAGATCCGATTCTGATTCACTGAAAACCAAGCTCGCAGAGCTCAAAGCTAAGAAGTCGGCGTTGCAAGAGGAATATAATAACATGTCAGAAGAGTTGCAACGCATCACCGTTTCCATGAACGACTTGAACATACCTTTACCAGATGCTGACGTGGTGAAGCGTATAAGCGAAGAAATCTTGGTAGAATGCGGTGATCTTTCAGTGAAGAAACAAAAGCTGGAGAAAATGAAGCTTTTCTTGAAGGATTTCCAAGAGAAAATTAACTCGAATTAAGCTGTTCATGTGAGTAAATATCATTGTGTTTAGTTTAGGATTTCAAATCACTTTACTACAGTTTTGATTTAGTTGCCTTTCCCTCTGTTAATCGGTTTCCCAAACCTCTTCAGCATAATTAAAAAAAATCACTTTAACTTATTACTTTTATTAAAAGTTACATGATCAACTTACGTACAAATCAATTACATAGAACCTAATATATTACACATTAAAATTAAAAATAACCATGATGATATAGGTAGTATAAAAATAATCTATGTATATATATATATACTGCAACAATTAAAAGGTGACGCTTTTAGCCGGTGGATCGTACGCGTTAGGTTAGAAGTGACAAGTCCGTTTGAAACTAAAGGCGTCTATCTCAGGTAAACCTGCAACTGCAGAGCGCATTGCAGGAGTACCTTGAGGCCCGGCATGAAGCTGGCGATTTGGGCAAAGTCCGACCCAGAAACTAGCTGAGTGTGAAGGCCGAGGCCTCCGGCGTAATCTCCGTTCTGAATCAGTTGGACCATCTGGTGAAGCGAACCCAACGTGTTTGGCGATAACTAAAATCACAGACGTATCAAACAAATCCGACTTAAAAAAAAAAAAAAAACTCGCTTCATTTCAACAGATCAGAAAGACTAATCTAAGATCATTTTACAATCACGGGTTTGCAGTTTTCATCATTTGACTTCGTTTTTAATGTAATAGCAATGTGATGTGTGTAATGTACCTTGTGTTCCCTCAGTAAATCATACAGGGCCTCTAATTTCTTGCCCACATCTTCGATCTTCCTTTTCGTTTGCTAAAAAAAAGATAAATTAGGAATTCTTTTGGTTTTTGGTTCATCAGCACTCACCGGATTATTAGTGGCGCAACTGCATTGCCTCTTCAGTTCATCAAAAACGGTCTGCATGAGACCGTGTTCTTCGGGAATAGGGGCCTTCTGTACGGGTTGGGGTTTCTCGACTTGTGGCTGCGCAACCGCCGGTGGTTTCTGCCCGAACCCAGTGACTGCGTTTTGATTGAAGTTGCTCGGAGCGATGGCTTGCGAGTTGAAGGTGTTCGCTTGATACATGGCTGGATACGGCTCGGGTTGGTGTTGGGGTTGTGGTGGGTACGCCTGATTTGCATAAGGCAAACTACTGGGCAAGTTCGAAGCGGGAGCTGCCCCGTACAGGGGGTGGGTGATCGGTTCTTGCGGTTCGAATTCGACTTTAGGAGCCTGTATATTAAAATACGATTCTTTTTTGTAACTTTAACATTAAACACCAAGCAAAATGTGTTAACGCAAAACGCAAAACAACAAACAAAAAATGAATGTCGATTGTCGACTGTTTTTCAGAATAAGAGTAGAAAACAAAAGATAGACGATTTCAACCGCGGACAATTAAATGAAAATCATTAAAAATAACTATCAAAAAGAATAATTCTAAAAAAAAAAAAAACTATCAAAAATGGTTATTCGATAGAAAAAAACAACAAAACAAAAGAAAATTGAAACGATTACTGCCGAACTGCTAACAATAGGATGAACGAAAAACAAATGAATGTAAATCACTCTCCAAAACTATATAAACAGAAAACAAAAGATCGACGATTTTATTCGGCGGAATACGAATAAAATTAAGAAAAAAATACAAATACGCGAATGAATAATTTGATAGAAAGAAAAAAAACAAAAGAAAATTGGAACAATCCTGTCGAAATACTAAGGATAGAATAAACGAAAAACAAATGGATGGCAGTTGTTTTTCAGAATTATATGACCCGAAAACAAAAGATTGACGATTTCATCCGTGGAGAATTAGAAAAATTTTTTTTTTTCAAAATGAATATAGACGAAAGCTATCATAAAGAATAATTCTAAACAAAAGATATCAGAAAGAATAATTCTAAACAAAAGTTATCAGAAAAAAAGTCTTAACAAAAGCTATCGTAAAGAATAATTCTATAGAGAAAACAAAAAATAAAAACAAAAGAAAACGAAACAAACGACATTGAAATACTGAGAATAGGTTGAACGAAAAACAAATGAATGTCGACTGTTTTTCAGAATAAGAATAGAAAACAAAAGATTGGCGATTTCAACCGCGGACAATTAAATAAAAAACATTAAAGAGAAACTATCAAAAAGAATAATTCTAAAAAAAAAGAAACTATCAAAAAGGACTATTCAAAAGAAAAAAAAAAAAAACAAAACAAAAGGAAATTGCAACAATTGCCGCCTAATTGCCAATAGGATGAACGAAAAACAAATGAATGTAGATCATTCTCCAAAACTATATGAACAGAAAACAAAAGATCGACGATTTTATTTAGCGGAAAACGAATAAAACTTAAAAAAATACAAATACGCAAATGAATAATTTGATAGAAAAAAAAAACAAAAGAAAATTGGAACAACTGCCGACGAAACACGAACGAGGGAAAAACAAACGAATGTCGACTGTTTTCCAGATTTATCTGAACAGAAAACAAAAAAGAGCAAATTGAAACAATTACCGCCGAACTGATAAGAAAAGATGAACAAAAAAAAACAAATGAATGTAAACTAAAATTATAGGTATACGATTGAATAATTTGATAGAAAAAAAAAACAAAAGAAAATCGAAACTATCGTTGAAATACTAAGAACGAAATAAACGAAAAACGAACGAACGAAAAACAAATGAATGTCGTCTCTGTTCTTCAGCATTATACGAACAGAAAACAAAAGATCGGCAAAAGATTTTATTCGACGGAAAATGAATAAAATAAAAAAAAAAAGAAAAAATACAAACACCCGAATGAATAATTCGATAAAAAAAACAAAAACAAAAGAAAATCGGAACAACTATCGCCGAAATACTAAGAACAGAATGAACGAAAAACAAATGAATGTCGTCTCTGTTCGTCAGAATCGTACGAACAGAAAACAAAAGATTGACGATTTCAACAGTGAAGAATAAATTAAAATAATTAAAAAAAAAAGAACTATCAAAATTCTTTTAAAAAACCAAACAGAAAAAGAAAAACAAAAGGAAATTGAAACAAACGACATTGAACTAAGAATAGGAGGAACGAAAAACAAATGAATGTAGACTGTTATCCAAAATTGTAATAAATATAAAACTAAAAAAAAAAATACAAACACCAGAATGAATAATTTGAAAGAAAAAACAAAAGAAGCAAGAGAAAATCGGAACAACTACCGCCGAAATACTAAAAACAGAACGAAGGAAAAACAAGTGATTGTTTTCCAGAATTATACGAACAGAAAACAAAAGATTGACGATTTCATAGGCGCAGAATAAAAACAATAAAAAACAAAACTATCACAAAGGAAAAACCTAAAAAAAAAAAATACTAAAAATAGGAAAAGAAAATTCTACAGAATTTCACGAAATGGAAAACAAAAAACATCGACGATTTTATCCGACAGAGAACGAATAAATGAAAACTACCGAAGAGAATGTGTCGATAAAAAACAGGAAACAAAAGAAAATTGTAACAAATACCGCCGACGTAGTAGAAGTCCCGTAATCGAGAATTTCTTTTTTTCTTAAAAAAAAAAAAAAAATGGGAAGAAATCGACAGAAAACAAAAAACAAAAGACGTCGAAAGACTAAGGATAGGATAAACAAATAAACGTCGACGTTCATTTGTTCTTTGTTCATCCTATAAAATAAAAAAAAAGAAAAAATACAAACACCCGAATGAATAATTCGATAAAAAAAACAAAAACAAAAGAAAATCGGAACAACTACCGCCCAAAATACTAAGAACAGAACGAACGAAAAACAAATGAATGTCGTCTCTGTTCTTCAGAATTGTACGAACGGAAAACAAAAGATTGACGATTTCATCCGTGAAGAATAAATTAAAATAATTAGAAAAAAAAAAAAAAAAAAACACAATTCTTCTAAAAAACCAAACAGAAAAAGAAAAACAAAAGAAAATTGAAACAAACGACATTGAACTAAGAGTAGGAGGAACGAAAAACAAGTGAATGTAGACTGTTATCCAAAATTATAATAAATATAAAACTAAAAAAAAAAAAAATACAAACACCAGAATGTATAATTTGAAAGAAAAAAACAAAAGAAGCAAGAGAAAATCGAAACAACTATCGCCGAAATACTAAAAACAGAATGAAGGAAAAACAAGTGATTGTCGACTGTTTTCCAGAATTATACGAACAGAAAACAAAAGATTGACGATTTCATACGCGCAGAATAAAAACAATAAAAAACAAAACTATCACAAAGGAAAAACCTAAAAAAAAATACTAAAAATAGGAAAAGAAAATTCTACAGAATTTCACGAAATGGAAAACAAAAAACATCGACGATTTTATCCGACAGAGAACGAATAAATGAAAACTACCGAAGAGAATGTGTCGATAAAAAACAGGAAACAAAAGAAAATTGTAACAAATACCGCCGACGTAGTAGAAGTCCCATAATCGAGAATTTCTTTTTTTCTTAAAAAAAAAAAAAAATGGGAAGAAATCGACAGAAAACAAAAAACAAAAGACGTCGAAAGACTAAGGATAGGATAAACAAATAAACGTCGACGTTCATTTGTTCTTTGTTCATCCTATAAAATAAAAAAAAAGAAAAAATACAAACACCCGAATGAATAATTCGATAGAAAAAACAAAAACAAAAGAAAATCGGAACAACTACCGCCCAAAATACTAAGAACAGAACGAACGAAAAACAAATGAATGTCGTCTCTGTTCTTCAGAATTATACGAACGGAAAATAAAAGATTGACGATTTCATCCGTGAAGAATAAATTAAAATAATTAGAAAAAAAAAAAAAAAACTCACAATTCTTCTAAAAAACCAAACAGAAAAAGAAAAACAAAAGAAAATTGAAACAAACGACATTGAACTAAGAGTAGGAGGAACGAAAAACAAGTGAATGTAGACTGTTATCCAAAATTATAATAAATATAAAACTAAAAAAAAAAAAAATACAAACACGAGAATGTATAATTTGAAAGAAAAAAAACAAAAGAAGCAAGAGAAAATCGAAACAACTACCGCCGAAATACTAAAAACAGAACGAAGGAAAAACAAGTGATTGTCGACTGTTTTCCAGAATTATACGAACAGAAAACAAGAGATTGACGATTTCATAGGCGCAGAATAAAAACAATAAAAAACAAAACTATCACAAAGGAAAAACCTAAAAACAAAATACTAAAAATAGGAAAAGAAAATTCTACAGAATTTCACGAAATGGAAAACAAAAAACATCGACGATTTTATCCGACAGAGAACGAATAAATGAAAACTACCGAAGAGAACGTGTCGATATTAAAAACAAAAAAAACTATCGAAAAGAACGTTTCGATATTAAAAACAAAAAAACTATCGAAAAGAACGTTTCGATATTAAAAAGAAAAACGTCGAAATGCTAATAGCAATAACGAAAAACAAATGAATAATAATAGAAAATAAAAGATCGATAATTTCATCAGAAAGGGCGATTCGATATTAAAAAAAAAAACAAAAACAAAAAATTGAAAGAACTCCCGCCGAAATACCAATAATAGAATGAACGAAAAACAAATGAAAATTGTAACAAATACCGCCGACATAGTAAAAGTCCGGTAATCGAGAATTTCTTTCGTTCTTAAAAAAAAATGTGAAGAAATCGACAGAAAACATAAAATAAAAGACGTCGAAAGACTAAGAATAGGATAAACAAATGAACGTCGACTATCCTCGAATAGTCGACGTTCATTTGTTCTTTGTTCGTCCTATTCTTAGTATTTCGACATCGTTTGTTTTATATTTTTGTTTTTTTCTGAAGAAACAAAAAACTAACGACTTTTCGGTTTTGTTTAGCCTTCTGCGTTCATTTTTATTATTGACGACAAACACTTCTTCAAGAGTTTTCTTTTGATTGGTTTTTCATTTTTAAAAGATTTTCGTTGAAGACCAACTGCATATTAAAATAGGATTCTTTTTTGTAACTTTAACACTAAACAAACGATATCTCAACACCAAGCAAAATGTGTTAACGCATAACAACAAACATTGGGGCACCTCAAGTTCACCGCACACAGCTTAATACCTCCTCTGAATGCAGTTTTTTCCATATTCTTAAACCGGAATGTTCGGCAGACATTTTTGCTCTCTCGCCATACTTTACCCAAACAGAAACAACAATGTAACTTCCTTCCTAGGTTTTTAAATTAAACTACATGAGTAAGAGATTACGCACCTGTGTCCTAGCTGATTTACTATAAGCCGGTGGGTCGTTCCAACCAGGCGAGGCAGTATTCATAGGCATTGCATTAACAGGCTGTCCCACTTCAGGGCTGCTATACGATTGGATCGGTGCAGGAATTAACGGAACCGGATTTGAGCTTGTTGGCGCCGAGCTAGGGACGAACGGGTTCGTTGGGTTGAGAGGAAAATTGGAGTTTATCGGGCTGATGGGGGCATACGGGTTACTGCTGTTGATTCTAGAGTTCAAAACGGCGTTCGGTTGGAATGCCATCTGTGGCTGATTGGTCATTGGACTCGGATTGTATTGATTCGTCCGGTAGGCGTTTGATTGTACCGAGGGATCCACTACGTATTTATTTCTGCTGGGAAGACCGGATCCACCTTGACAACACAAAAAATCAAATTTGAAACAACTATTTTGTAATAGTTGGCACTTACCGTGAGCAGAGCCCACACTTGTAGGCCTCGGAGGCTGCGTGGGGGGTGGTACCGTTGGTACGGGTGAGAACGGTTTTGGAGGCTGTTGCGGAGTGAAAACCGGTGCGGTTTGCTGCTGCCAAGTCTGAACTGGTGCCACAGGGTTGGAATTAAATTGGTTGAACTGATTTGAAGGCTGGTTGAATTGATTTGAGGGCTGATTGAACTGACTCGTGGGAGTTTGATTCGGATAGTTAGAGAACGACTGCCTCATACTGGTTCGCCTTGGCTGCGCCCGCTGCACAAACAAGGGCTTCTGCCCCAAGCTTATGTACAGCCTGTCCCTCAACTCGGTCACTTGTTGCGTCTGCGAATTCCCTAGGTAATTTAAAGCGGTCTGAAGATTGCCTTGGGATGCGAGGATGAACGCATAGCGTGTCAGAAGGTCAGCCAAATTTCCTGTCACCTAAATCCACATGTTGAAAGCAATAATACCGGGGATGTAAATTCAGACGTACCTCTACTGCACGACCTTGACGTTCGATGGCCTTTTGGAGGAACATGACCAGTTCTACCAACTCTTGTAATTGCTCTGGGGAGTCTCTTGTTTTACCCGACCAAGATTGGACTAGCTTGTCGAAACTGCCTGAGCATATGTAGCACAATTGAGCTTCTTGGGCTAGCTTCGGGTTTCTCAGGCTTTCCTCAGTTAAGCGATTGCCCAGGCGTTCTAGGAAAGTTTAATTTTATGAGAGAATTGTGTTCTTAAGTAATAAATACCACATAATTTAGGAAAATCCTCGTCGTTGCAGTGATTCACGATTGCAATGAGCGCTTCCTTCCAACTGACTATATCGCAGTTGTCGACAACCGTGCTCCAATCTTCGGCTATGAGCGCAGATATCAAGAACGATAAATACCCATCGGTTTGCTTGAAATACCTGTACTGAGTCTTGGCCAGCAAATCAGAACCGCCTAAGAAAAAGCTGTCAGTGAAGCTTCTTGATTCGGTAAAAGTGTTTACCTGCCATGGCAATTATTATGGCCTCCGTGTACTTTTTCGCTTTCATGCAGAAGTCTACGGCGGCTTCGATGTTGCCCATCAAGATCGCTTCAGCGATGAGCCCGTCAGAGTCTGCAAATAATTATTAAATTAAATAATTACAATTATTATACAACGAAATAAAACTTCACCATTCCCCGTCCTAATTTTGAAGGGCACGTCGGATTTCGATTGGCCATAATTTTGGGCGATGCTCTCGAATTCATCTGCGGCAATGTTGTTAAAATCGCCTTGCTGAAATCAAACGTAATTTTTGGTGAATGTCAACAGCACGAGAGGGTGAAGGTTACCAAGAAACCGTTGGTACCATCGGAGGAAACATTATTTTCTCCACTCTAAGCGAGCATGTAATTAAATCGTGGGATTAATAAATAACAACAATATACAAACAACTTACAGAATTTAGATTCGAAATGTGATCCGTTAATTCTTCGCTTTGACCCAGCAACTGGTTCAGTTTATTGTTGACGTCTTCCACTTTATACCCGAGCAGGTTTAGTATTTCCGTCCTAGGGTTCTCCTCGAAGCTGGCCCTCAAGAAATGCCAGATGTACTTCTTGTGTTGGTCCGGTGTTACGTCAGCCTTATTTTTACAATATTCTGCGAACTCAAACCATTGTAAACACGGAACCTCGCGCCTCATCCGTACTCACCTACAAAATTTCCATATTCTAAAGCTTGTTCGAGTTGCGTCGATTTATTAACTAAATCAATTTCCGTCACAACTTGGCTTATGTGCACAGAGTGCACGGCGGAAGGCACTGCTTCTCCAGGCTGGGTTTGTTGTCGCACTTGACCTCTGTCGTTTGCAAACGTAATTAATTTACCTCCAAACTACAACAAACAGGGATAGCATCAAGAGGTCGCACGGAGTTGTGTCGCACTTACCCCAAATTTGGCACCGACGGGTTTCTTTAGCCACCTCGGGGGTTTGCTCAGGTCCACGCTGGTGACGACTGTGTTTTGCTGGGGGACTGGGGCTTGAATGTACCCGTCCATTCCGGGAAAACTATCCGCTATTTTGTTGGTGGTTAAAATTTGTTGAGTCTTACCTGCAACGTCTTTATGTCTTTAAATTCATAGTTGAATCGAAAAAAAAATTTACATTGAATCTTGGGACTTGGCATGAATGTTTCTTTTTTTTAATTACAGAACGTTTTAAAAATTCCTTGCTTTTTTATTCTACAGAATTATATGCACAGAAAATAAAAAATCAACGATTTTACTCGGAGGAGAATTAAAAAAATTTATACAGGGTGGGTCCACGAAAACGAAACAGACTTAACTTGCGAACCTATATCAGTCAGTTCTCAATATCCTTATGTAATGTCACTTCGTGCATTGAATTACTAATGAAATTAGCTTTCATATGAGCTATCAAACTTTGGATTACGTAAAACACGTAACCACATTTTTTTTTGTTCGCGAGGGAGTTATAATCGAATTCTTGAGTATTCATATTCACACTGCCACACGTGGTACATTCTCTTTTGAAATTCTATCGGTTAGAGAGGCGGAAGGGAGGGGGATGACGTGTGACAGTGGGATATACATCGGCGTGTTTTTCATACAAGCGTATTTGTGGAAGATAATTCAGTCTGTTTCGTTGTCGTCGGCTCACCCTGTATATAAAAACTATCAGAAAAAAGAGTCGCCAAGAAAAACTAAAGAAAATCGAAACAAATGCCGCTGAAATACTAAGAATAGTATAAAAGAGAAACAAATGAACGTCGACTGTTTTCCAAGCTGAATAGGAAACAAAAGATTGACGATTTCATCCGTGGAGAATTTGAAAAAATTTTTTTTTCAAAATGGATAACTCTAAAGGAAAGCTATCATAAAGAATAATTCTAAACAAAAGCTATCAGAAAGAATAAATCTAAACAAAAGCTATAATAAAGAATAATTCTAAACAAAAGTTATCAAAAAAAAAGTCCAAACAAAAGCTATCGAAAAGAATAATTCTATAGAGAAAACAAAAAACAAAAACAAAAGAAAACTGAAACAAACGACATTAAAATACTGAGAATAGGTTGAACGAAAAACAAATGAATGTAGATCATTTTCCAAAACCATATGAACAGAAAACAAAAGATCGACGATTTTATTCAGCCGAAAACGAATAAAACTTAAAAAAAATACAAATACGCAAATGAATAATTTGATAGAAAAAAAAAAAACAAAAGAAAATTGGAACAACTGCCGACGAAACACTGAGAATAGAATGAAAGAAAAACAAACGAATGTCGACTGTTTTTCAGAATTATCTGAACAGAAAACAAAAAAGAGTAAATTGAAACAATTACCGCCGAACTGCTAAGAAAAGATGAACAAAAAAAAACAAATGAATGTAAACTAAAATTATAGGTATTCGATTGAATAATTCGATAGAAAAAACAAAAACAAAAGAAAATCGGAACAACTAACGACCAAATACTAAGAACAGAATGAACGAAAAACAAATGAATGTCGTCTCTGTTCTTCAGCATTATAAGAACGGAAAACAAAAGATCGACGATTTTATTCGACGGAAAATGAATAAAGAAAAAAGAAAAAAAAAACCAACACCCGAATGAATAATTCGATAGAAAAAACAAAAACAAAAGAAAATCGGAACAACTATCGCCGAAATACTAAGAACATGATGAACGAAAAACAAATGAATGTCGTCTCTGTTCTTCAGCATTATACGAACGCAAAACAAAAGATCGGCGACTTTATTTGACGGAAAATAAATAAAAAAAAAATACAAACACCCGAATGAATAATTCGATAGAAAAAACAAAAACAAAAGAAAATCGGAACAACTATCGCCCAAAATACTAAGAACAGAACAAACGAAAAACAAATGAATGTCGTCTCTGTTCTTCAGAATTGTACGAACGGAAAACAAAAGATAGACGATTTCATCCGTGAAGAATAAATTAAAATAATTAGAAAAAAAAAACTATCAACATTCTTCTAAAAAACCAAACAGAAAAAGAAAAACAAAAGAAAATTCAAACAAATGACATCGAACTAAGAATAGGAGGAACGAAAAACAAGTGAATGTAGACCGTTATCCAAAATTATAATAAATATAAAACTAAAAAAAAAAATACAAACACCAGAATGTATAATTTGAAAGAAAAAACAAAAGAAACAAGAGAAAATCGAAACAACTACCGCCGAAATACTAAAAACAGAACGAAGGAAAAACAAGTGATTGTCGACTGTTTTCCAGAATTATACGAACAGAAAACAAAAGATTGACGATTTCGTACGCGCAGAATAAAAACAATAAAAAACAAAACTATCACAAAGGAAAAACCTAAAAAATATATATATATACTAAAAATAGGAAAAGAAAATTCTACAGAATTTCACGAAACGGAAAACAAAAAACATCGACGATTTCATCCGACAGAGAACGAATAAATGAAAATTACCGAAGAGTATGTGTCGACATAAACAGGAAACAAAAGAAAATTGTAATAAATATCGCCGACGTAGTAGAAGTCCCGTAATCGAGAATTTCTTTCTTTCTTAAAAAAAAATGCGAAGAAATCTACAGAAAACAAAAAACAAAAGACGTCGAAAGACTAAGAATAGGATAAACAAATGAATGAAATGTTCTGTGTTCATCCTGTTCTTAGTATTTCGACGTCGTTTGTTTTATATTTTTGTTTTTTTTTCTGAAGAAACAAAAAACTAACGACTTTTCGGTTTCGTTTTGCCTTCTGCGATCATTTTTATTATTGACGACAAACACTTCTTCAAGAGTTTTCTTTTGACTAGTTTTTCATTTTCAAAAGATTTTCGTCGAAGGCCAACTCATTCTTTTTTTTCTAATTGTCTTTTGTTTTACCGAGTTATTTTTGGGAATAACACACATACAGTGTTTTTTTCTTTTTTTATCATGTTTTTTTTTTTGTCTTAAATTTCTTACACTCTCTAGGAGGAGAATCGTCAATCTTCTTTTGTTTTCTGATCACAGAACTTTTTAAAAATTTGCCTTTTTATTTAATCATTTCATTCTTTTTTTGTAATAATTATAAACGATCGAAATTATCTTCTCCACGCTCTCTCTTTTTTTTTTGTTTTTCTTTTGCAAAAGTGCACCTGGAATTTGCGACGACAAATATTTAATGCAAACAACCCGGCCGAACAAACACTCGTGTTTGTTTTGTTGTTATCAGAGCTTGAATTTTATGTACCTACACATACTTGTCTGTATAAACGGGATTAAATTAAATAAACACGTTACCTCCCATGACCGAATAAACAGAGACGTGCCCGTCGAAACTCGGGCTGGCAATCAAAGCCGGGTTCTTGGGGCACCATGTCACATCGAAGTTCCACTGATTCGTCCTGGCAATCTCCGATAGGATTTCCCCTCCCGGCTGGTTTGAATTCGGGTTCCAACACAGTATCCTGTTGTCCTTCCCACTGGTAATCAGGAGATCCGGGTCTTGCGTGCACCAGGCCATCGAGAGGACCCCTCGCTGATGATTTTCCAACGTTTTTAGGGGGGAGGTCGCGAAACGCAGATCCCATAGTTGTATAATCGGTGCTTGATCCTCTTCTGTAACGCACAGAAAAGAATTAATTAAATTCACAATTTCTCTTCGACTGTAGATTTCTTTTTCTTTCTTTGCTACTTGGGGTCTCGAACTCGAACTGTGAAAAAGCTGGTCCTGATTTACAAACAAACAACAAACAATTGTTTAGTAAAGAAAACTGTTTTTTTTCCTCAGTTTTGTTAAAAAAACAAAAAAAAAACACTATTCGTGTGTTTCATGATTATCTTTTGTTTTTAACATAGTAAAGTAGAGCTTCTTTTTTTGTGCAATTGTTTTTTTTTTGTTATTTAATTCAGAACATTTTTTCTTAATCTCTGTAGTTCAATAGCAAAAGAAAAACACTATAAAAAACTATAGTTTTGTGATTATCTTTTGTTTTAAACTTAGTAAAGTCGAACTTCTCTTGCTTTGCAATTGTTTTTTTAAATTTTATTGTTTAAGAAAAATGTTTATTTTTCCTCAGTTTAAAAAAAAAACAAAAGAAAAACACTAAACGTGTTTCATTATTATCTTTTGTTTTAAATGTAGTAAAGTTGAGCTTCTCTTTCTATGCAATTGTTTTTTTTTAATGTTATTTAATTGAGATTTTTTTTCTTAAACTTTGTAGTTAAAAACAAAAGAAAAACGCTAATTATGATAATCTTTTGTTTCAAACTTAGTAAAGTCGAACCTCTCTTGCTTTGCAATTGTTTTTTTTTTAATTTTATTGTTTAGTTGAGAAATGTTTTCACTTTCCTCCACTTTGTTAAAAAAAAAACAAAAGAAAAAACACTAAGCTTGAATTTTACGATTATCTTTTGTTTTAAACATGGTAAAGTGGAGCTCTTTCTAAGCAATTTTTTAAATTTTATGGTTAATTCAGAAATATGAATATATTTTCTTCAATCTTGTTAAAAAAAAACAAAAAAAAAAAACATTAAACTTGATTTTCATGATTATCTTTTGTTTTAAATTTTATTGTTTAGCAGAAAAAAATGTTTTTTTTCCTGTTTTTTTTTTTAACAAAAGAAAAACACTAAAGTGTTTCATGATTATCTTTTGTTTTAAACGCAGTAAAGTTGAGCTTCTCTCTCTATGCAATTGTTTTTTTTATGTTATTTAATTTAGAGTTTTTTTTCTTAAACTTTGTAGTTAAAAACAAAAGAAAAACGCTAATTACGATTATCTTTTGTTTTAAACTTAGTAAAGTTGAACTCTTTCTAAACAATTTCTTTAATTTTATTGTTAATTCAGAAATATGAAAATATTGTTAAAAAAAAACATTAAACTTGATTTTCATGATTATCTTTTGTTTTAAATTTTATTGTTTAGCAGAGAAAAATGTTTTTTTCCCTCAATTTTGTTAAAAAACAAAACAAAACCACTGAACGTGTGTTTCATGATTATCTTTTGTTTTAAATTTTATAGTTTAGCAGAGAAAAATGTTTTTTTTCCTCAATTTTGTTAAAAACCAGAACAAAAACACTGAACGTCGTCTGTTCCATGATGATCCAGTTTTTCAAAATTTTCCGTCACATAAAAAAAAAAGAAAGAAAACCACAAAATGAGGCTTGCATTTTGTGGTTTTCTTTTGTCTTAGGTTTAATGAAATCGAGCGCCCTCTTTCTTTCACAATTTTTTTAATATCGAGAGGTCAATGAAAAATTATTTTCTCTTAAAAAAAGATAGTTAAAACTAACCCCCTCCCTCCTCAGTTCGCTCATAATTCTAGTTACTGCGAAAGATTCAGAAACGAAGAGAAAACTTGTTACATTTGCAAAACAAAAGAAGCGGCCTTAATCAGAAATAAATGATAAAAAAAACAATCAGTGATATTACTTATTGCAACAAACAAATGAAGCTAGGAAATAACTAATTAACACCCGCCCCTGCGTTTACAACCTTAACAAATAAATAATATTTGTTTTGCAGAGTGTTTCTTATCTGCTATATTGTGTTTGGATTGTTTGTTTAATTCACCTGAAGCCAAACAAAGTTGCGTCGCGACCTCCGGATGCCAGGCCACAACTTTCCACCTGATCCTAGACACCGTGTCCATCAGCTTAATAATGGGCTCGTTCTTGCGCAAATCCCATACCACGCACTTAGAAACGAAGGTGCTCGCTAGGATATGTTGCACTTGCTTGTTCCACTGTATCGAAACGATGTCCTCGACGGGCTGCGATTTCGTTCCTAAAATGCACAGGGGTTTTAACAATTCTTTTCCCCCCCAAATGCTGCTTCCTCTCACCAGGTGTCATCGGGGTGACGGTGTTGTTCATGTCCCAGATATAAATTTCTGATTCAGATGCCCCCGTCGCCAGTAAGTTTGCTTGAAACGGGTTGAAGTCAAGCGAGTGTACGGGGCCCACGTGTTTAGCGACCGTCGAGATTAATCCGGCTTCACCGCTCAGTAGTTTAGAGACGTTGTATATTTGGATTAAGCCGCTGTCGCAGCCCCCGACGATTGTGCCGCTGGGGTCGGGCCCGAAGGGCCCCCACACGACTTTGTGGAACCTATGCTCGCTCGACGTGCTTGCTTTCAGCTCCATTTCCAGGCCTGGCTCGCCTAGATTCAATGAGTATACTTCGAGGGCCGCGTTCGTGTTGAAGGAAGCATCGAGTTGTTGGGCAGCTGTTCCAGCTGCCAGGAGAATTGGGGTTTGCTTGGCCGGCGACCATGCGATGTTGGCAACGCGCTCTAAGTCTTTGATCTTCATTTTGATTGGTCACTCTTGAGTGGTCAGTCTTGGCCCCCCGGGTTCGACTCGGTTCTTCTGCGAAAGTACGGCGGGGGTTAAGTTGTTGGGTATTGCAACTTACGGTGTGCTTCAAGGGTTACAACATCCAAGAGGGTTTACCGGCTGCGAAATTTGGGGACCTTCCAACGTGGCTTGTCAACGACGGTGGTCACAACTTTTGACAGTAGTTGGAAACGTCAACAGAACAAGTTCTCTACGAATCAGTCCTACCAACATGAACTTATAAAATTTATTCCTGCGCTTTCCACATGATACTCGAAGCTTTATTTCAACATCCTAATCCTAGAATAGCATTTTGTATAAATTACATAAAGCATCATTTTAATTCGTTGGAGTTGACCGCCATGTCAAGTTTCTTGGGATTTTCAAACGAATCACAACGAGCGTGCTTAAACGCATCAATAATTTCGACGAAATATAAGTGCGTGCGACACGAATTTAGCGTCTTTTAATTGAAAAAAGGAACAAATTTAATAAAATAAAAAGAAACCCGGGAATTTTGACTTTTGACGTTGGCAACCCTGATCCCGAGTACAAACGTCAAACTGACAAATTGTTTGTAAACAAATAATCGCACGATGGTAGAGGAAACCGTTAACACAAGCAATAAACCGAAAGTACGCAAGCATTTTACATTAAAATAACATAATTAATTCTCAATTAATTAAAGACTAAGACCAACAACAACAGACCGAAGTCTGTGTACGCTTGGACCATCGTGGACGTCCAGAAATGGTTCAGGCGACACTGTGCGGATTACTTGCAGTACGCAGAGCGATTTGCAGACCACGAAATTACCGGCAGGACGCTGCTGAGGATCACCGATAACACCCTGCTGCGAATGGGGATCAAGAACTCGGTCCATCGCGATGCCATTTGGCGAGAGATCCTCAAGCTCAAGCTGAAGACGGACATTGTTGAGATACGAGACTTGGAGAGGCGCAACACAAGTAATTTGATTTATGACTTTTCCATCGCATAGGCTCGCTGGGGATTTAATATATTTATTAACAAAGATGCGGTTCGTTTTATTTACGTCCGTATTCCGTAAGGAACCCCTTACAAAGGGCGGATGCATGATAATAATACCCATCCTAAGGGGTATGATTAAGGAGATTAGATTCTCACTACTTAATGGAACGCGTGTTCTAAGTTTGAAAGAAATTTTGTCTAATTTGGCAACACCGGACGACTGTTAAATTGATCAGAAGTTTTTTATGTTTGTAATTTTATTAAAAATTTCCTGGTTGCCACAACTTTATGTAATTAAGTGAACATAATTCTCGAGTTATAGCGAATTGATTTGTAGTCTGGCAACCCTGCATTTCGAGAAAATAAAACTGTCACCACATTTTGAAAAAAAGGCTTTCTCTTTAAATTATGTTCGACGTCCTCCTTTAACTAAAACTGATGTTCAACTTGCAAAGAGTAATTTTTTTTAATGTGGCAACACTGCATACCGCAGAAACAAAAAAAAATTATCGTTTTTTCAATTTTCGTAACTTTTCGTTTAGATTTGAATTATCTGAGCATAACTCTCAACTTATTTCGAATTACTTTTCCATCTGGCAACATTGCATTTCGGAAAAACAAAACAATACAATAGTTATATCGCATTTCGAAAAAGAGACTGTCGTCTGTCTCACTTTCGCATGCATGTGGTCAACTTATTCCTCACTATAGAGCGAATTATCTTTCAACTTGACAACACTGCATCTCTGAGAAACAAAAAATAATTATTACTTAAGTCTCATGTGAAAAAGAAACTCGACGCTCTGTTGTCTCATCTAGTCAAAGTAATTCTCAATTTCTACTGAATTATTTTTCGAAACTTGACAACACCGCATCTCGCTCACAAATAAAAAAGAACAATTAGCTCACATTTTTATCAGAAAAAAAATTATTATCGCATGTAACGTAAATCTCATTTTTCGGCGAATTACTTTTCAATCTGACAACACCGCACATCGGTAAAACAAAAACAAAAGACAAACAATAACTAAGAAGAAAAGTGACTGACGACAGTTCGGTCTCATTTTTGTCGTCGCGTCGTACTTACCTATCGCTACTTCTGAAAAACTCTCTCGATAATCAATGTTTTAAGATTTGGCAACACTGCAGAATAAAAATAAAAAAGACTCGACGGTTCTGTCGTTTCATTTTCGCAGGTGTGCAGTCAATTCAACTCGTAATTTACAGCGAATTATTTTTTATCTGATAACACTGTACATCGAAAAGAAAAATTTGGCAACGTCGGCCAAATTTTGGAAGAAATGAACGTTGCCATTTTTCTGCTTCATGTACTTCCACAGATGTATTTTTCTGAACACAATCACAACTTGGTCTCGCACGCGCTTAGATTGAATTGTATTTCGATCTGGCAACAGCGCTACTTGTCGGAAAACAAAGAGAAAGAAAAATGACTGTCGACACTTTTGTTTTGTTATTTCGCACACAACTACGTCGATACGTACGTCTAGTTTGTTATCTAAATATTTCTTTTAATTGCTGAAAAACTTGGCAACACTGCAAATGTTGCCGTTTTTCTGTTTTATTTTACTTCTAGCTCTGTGTTATTTTTGTGCAGATGAACACAAATTTCAATTAACAACACTGTATGTCAAAGAGAAAATTTTGGCAACACTGCATTTTGGAAAAAATGAATCTTGCCATTTTTCTGTTTTATTTACTTCCACAATTCGGTCTTATTTTTGCGCGCATCTAATTTTCTGAACATAAATTTGACAACTTGGTCTTGCACGTACTTGCACGTGACTTATTTTTCGATCTGGCAACAGCGCAACTTTTTGTGTTTGCAAAGTTTTGTTTTCTTATTTCGCACATAACTACACCATACGTCGTGTGTCTAGTTTATTATCAATTTTTAATTTTTTAATACATACAACCATTTTTACGTTTTACTTTACTTCCACCGTTCTATTTTATTTTTGCATACATACACAAATCTCAACTTGGCCTCGCACGTGCTTGTTATTTTTTTATCTGATGACGCTACATATCTAAGAAAAAATTGGCAACACCGCATTTTGAAAAAAAAATGAATGTTGCCATTTTTCCGTTTTATTTACTTCCACACTCCAAAGTTTCTGGACATAATTTTCAATTTTTGGTCTTGCAAGTGTTTAGAGGGAATTATTTTGCGGTCTGGCAACAGCGCTACTTGTCGGAAAACAAAAAGAAAAATTAAAAAAATGACTGTCGATGGTTTTGTTTTGTTATTTCGTACATAACTACATCGATGCTTTCATATGTATGTCTAGTTTGTGATGTAAGTAATTTTTCTAATACATACAAAACTTGGCAACACTGCAAATGTTGCCATTTTTTTGTTTTATTTTACTTTTGCGTATATATGAATTTTTTGACCACAAATTTCTATTGACAATACATCAAAAAAAAAAGAAAAAATTTGGCAACACCGCATTTTGGAAAAATGAATGTTGCAATTGTTTTGTTTTATTTTACTTCCACTATTCTGTCTTATTTTCCCGCAGGTATGAATTTTCTGAAAACAAACCGCAACTGACAAAACTGTATATCGAAAATAACATTTTGGCAACACCGCATTTTCGAAAAAAATAAATGTAGCTGTTTTTCCGTTTTATTTCCACGATCCGCAGATATAACTTTCTGGACACAAACTGAACTTGGTCGCGCAGGTGCTTAGAGTGAATTATTTTTCGATCTGGCAACAGCGCTACTTGTCGGAAAACAAAACAAAAAAATGACCGTCCATGGTTTTGTCTTGTTATTTCGCACACAACTACATCGAAAATTTTGTATGTATGTCTGGTTTGTGATCCAAGTAATTTTTCTAATCACTGTAAAACTTGGCAACACCGCAAATGTTGCCACTTTTCTGTTTTATTTCGCTTTTGCGCAGATGTGAATTTTTTAACCTCAAATCTGTAGTGACGACGCTGTAAATCAAAAAGAAAATTTTGGCAACATCGCATTTTGGAAAAAATGAATGTTGCCACGTGCTTAGAGAGCAACAGCGCAACTTATCGGAAAACAAAAAGAAAGAAAAAAATGACCGTCGACAGTTTTGTTATGCAATTTCGCACGCAATTACTTCTTTGTGCATGTCTGATTTGTTGCCTAAGTATTTTTTTAAACGCTGGAAAATTTGGCAACACTTGGCAACACATTTTACTTCTAGTGTTTTGTCTTATTTTTGCGCAGATAAGAGTTTTCTGAAGACAGATCTCAACTGACAACGCTGTATATAAAAAAGAAAATTTAGGCAACATGCATTTTGGAAAAAATGAATGTTGCCACGTGCTTAGAGAGCAACAACGCAACTTTTCGGACAACTAGAAGAAAGAAAAAAGTGACTTCGACAGTTTCGCACAGAATTACATCGATGCTTCTTTATGCATGTCTGATTTGTTGCCTAAGTAATTTTTTAATCGCTGCAAAATTTGGCAACACTTGGCAACACATTTGACTTCTACTGTTTTGTCTTATTTTTGCGCAGATATGAGTTTTTGAACACAAATCTCAACTGACGACGCTGTATATCAAAAAGAAAATTTTGGCAACACTGCTTTTTGAAAAAAATGAATGTTGCCACGTGCTTAGAGAGCAACAGCACAACTTTTCGGAAAACAGTCGACGATTTCACACAGAATTACATCGATGCTTCTTTGTGCACGTCTGTTTTGTTGTCTAAGTAATTTTTTAATCGCTGCAAAATTTGGCAACACTTGGCAACACATTTTACTTCCACTGTTCTTATTTTTGCGCAGATATGAGTTTTTGAACACAAATCTCAACTGACGACGCTGTATATCAAAAAGAAAATTTTGGCAACTCCGCAATTTTGCTAAAAATGAATGTTGCCACTTGCTTAGAGAGCAACAGCGCAACTTTTCGGAAAACAGTCGACGATTTCGCACAGAATTACATCGATGCTTCTTTGTGCATGTCTGATTTGTTGCCTAAGTAATTTTTTAATCGCTGCAAAATTTGGCAACACTTGGCAACACGTTTGACTTTTACTGTTCTGTCTTATTTTAGCGCAGATATGAGTTTTCTGAACACAAATCTCAACTGACAACCTGTTTATCAAAAAGAAAATTTTGGCAACACCGCATTTTGGAAAAAATAAATGTTGCCATTCTTTCCGTTTTATTTACTTCCACAGTCCGCAGACGTAACTTCCTGGGGTCAATCTCAACTTGGTCTCGCAAGTGCTTAGAATGAATTATTTTTCGATCTGGCAACAGCGCAACTTATCGGAAGACGAAAACAGAAACATTTGGAAAGAAAAAAGTGACCGTCGACGGTTTTGTTTTCTGTTCATTTCGCCCACAATTACGTCGATACTTTTTATAACGCAGAACGCATTTTTTTCACCGAAGCAAAACTTGACAACACAGCACTGAATAAATAAGTAAACTGTTTTCGTACTTTTTTTTTGAAAAATAAAACAAATTCAGTCGGAAGCGTAGCTGCAGCGAAGTATTTTTCAATCTGACAACGCTGCGTGGCAGAAGTGTAATAATTTAGCGACAGTTTTTTTTTTTTTTTTTGGGGAAAATAACTCGGTTTTGTTTTCTACTTTTACACAGATATGGATTTTTTTTTAATTTCTAGCAGGGGTGGGGGGAGGGGGAGAGAGATTAGGAGATTGCCTCCCGGCGCTGTTTCGCATAAGCCACCAAGCGGGTGAATAAATTTTCAATCTGGCAACATCGTAACATATCGGAAAAACAATTACAGCGCATTTTGGGGGAAAAAAAGTGATATCGCCGGTTCTGTTGTTTTACTTTCGTGCATAATCCCATCAGGTAACTATTAAATTCATTTGTTTTTCTTTTGAAATGAAAACAGTTTTGTATCACCCTATATATTTAATTATTTTAATTTTGTCTTTTTGTTTTCGTGCGCCTATCCTTGCTTTCACCGTCGCGGATGATGATAAAAATCATATCGAATTTGGTATCCATAATTCAGAAACGCGCGTCCCCGTTCGTCCACCCCTTCGCGTTCACCCACCAAGGAGCGCACTCACACCCCGAACAAGGACTTAAGTGTCTGAGAGCGGACGCATGCGCGTTCGTATCGATTTTACTTCAGTAGGGTGGTTGAGAACCCCCTTGTTTATCGGGGCTGAGTCGTGCTTACGTAAAGGTTACTCATCGGAGGCAGGCTTTTTACGGTGCGATTTGAGGACGTCGATCAGTAACGGTCCACGCAAGGATAAAAACCGTCCGAAAAGGGCACGGGGTGTCGAAAATACACGTTCGAATGAAATTGGCGGCAAACTGAGGTAAGACGTTTAAGAAGGCACTTATGTAACACCACGCGTAGAATATTTAGTCGATAGTGGTCAGTGCAGGCAGGTAGAAGAATTGTTGGGATTTTCGGGATTATGTACTTTCCCACGAAAGCTCCGTGTCGTTTGATTTCGTTCGAAGTAAATTGATCCTTGCTTGCGACCCTTCAAGGATGTTCGGGTAGTTTTGCACTGAAAGTGAGATTGAGACTGCGTGCTTTAGGAACTTAGGAAATTAATTCCGTTTTTTTTTATATACAACTTGTATGTAGTTGTTAAATTATGATTCCTGATATGAATTCAAAATAACCGCAGTTTTTTGATGTTATTTTCCAGAAATCGCGGTGACTTGTTTTGTTTCTTTTTTAAAAAATTTTATTCAGTTCGAAATTTATTTCGATTATAACTTTTCGATTCAATTGTTTTTGTTTTATAGGTTTTTAGAACCCAATTGCTCATTTGTTTTTCAAACTTTCAATGTCGTAGTTATTTTTTTGTTTCTCAAAATTCACGGTCACCGTTCATGCGTAAAAATTCTCGTGATTTTGTTTTTGTTTTTTAAATTTTTTTTACAAATCATTTAAAAATCTGTTCACAATAATTGACTTTAATTTTTTCTTTGTTCCACATAACTTTCTCACTCAATTTTTATGCGACTTGCACATAATGTTTAATAATACCGATAATTTTAGAACAATTTTGATTTTATACATTTTTTGACTCAATTATTATTTTTCGGTTCTTTTTTCGCGGCTGCTTTTTAAAGGAATATTCCGATTTTCTTTTGTTTTTTTTTCTAATTTTGAATTAAATTCTTTTTATTTTGTACATTTTTTTTAAATAAAAATTGAAACAACCCCGCCTCCTCGTTTTATTTTGGAAATCATTAAAAAAAATTCACTACACATATACAGGGTGTTATTGAATTTACTGGAATAATTTCACACGGCGGTAGCTCGAATTGAGACGATCAGAAATTGTTATATAATGTAGTGTCGTAAATGTAACCGTTTTCGAGTTATGAACAAACAAATAAATGCATATAATACTTCCTGTCACATGCGGGCTTTGTCAGACATCGTTTATTCAAAATTTAAAGCGACAAACTGACACAAAAATTTAATATAAAAAAGTCATTTGTTCCCATTGGGATGATTTTACTTTGAATGCAGAATTTCCATTCTTTCTGTCGCATTTTGAATTTCAATATTTTTTACTTTTTTAGAAAGCGGATGCATTTAGGACACAATGTTAGGTAACATTTTTTGATCGTCTTGATCCACGTGACCATCCTGTGAAATTAATGCACTCAATTCAATTACACCCTGTATATAATTAATTTCAGTACTAATTTAATTTTTACTTTTTTTTGACATCTACACACATTATATACGAATTAGGAATTTGAAATTTTTTTCAAACATCAAATATTTTTGTTTTTAAATCAAAAATCCATTGATTCTCGCGCAATATACTGGGTGTCAAATAAACTATTGGTCAGTGCATATTGTTTACACCAAATGTAATTGTTTTAGGAATAGAAATGAAAAAATTACAGGGATGCGAATACGAAACTGAATCACCCGGTATATTCTTTTTCCATTTTTAATTTTATTATTATTTTTTTAAATAATTTCTTGAATGAAATTGTTTTTATTTGTACATTTTTTTAAATAAATTCCTTTTTTTTTTTCAAAGCTTGAGATATCGTGGTTGCTTTTTCTTCCTTTCCTTTATTTTATAAAAAAAAATTCTTTTTGAATTTAAGTGCCCTTTTTGCGAATCGTTTAGAAATCTATTTAAAATTCATTTTATTAATAATTTTTAGTTTTCTGAATTTGTTTTAATATTTCGAATTTATTTTCTATAATTTTCTAGTTTTAATGTTCAAATATTTTGAAAAATAATTTGGAATTTCTGTATTTTTTTTTTTCAAAAATCGGTCACTGTTCCTCAAATTTGGTTTGTTAAAAATTGTCCTGACTTTTTACAAACTAGTAATAATTTTCGGGATTAAACATTTATTCCTTGGTTTGTTTATTTATTTTGTCAAATTTTATTCGCTTTTGTTATCCTTTAAATTCTGTTTTTTTTTAAAATTTGCATTTATGATTTGGTTTCAATTTCTCTTGCGCCATTTTATTCTTTCGAACTTCAAATTTGATTCATTTTTAACTATTCATTAAATTGTGTATTTTTTTACGTTCTATGTATTTTGTTTTACAAACAAATGAATGGCATTTTTTTTTTCTAATATACTCTTTCACCAGGTCGATCGTCATTTGTTTCTGTTTTTCGATTTAATGTCGTTTTAAATTTTCTTATTGTTGTTCTTTTCATTGGCTTTCAGTATATCGTCGTTTTTTATTATTATTTTTTTTATTATTTTTTTATTTTATTATTTTTCTTTTCACGGTTTATTTTTATTTTTGTTTTCGTAGTTGACGCTGTTCAGGCTATCGTTAACAATCTGCACAGGAATAAAGTAACAGTAAAAAAGGCCGACTTTTTTTCAATTCAAAACTTCCTTCTGAAATCACCCTGTATATTCAATTTCTCTTTCTTTCTTTTTCTTCCCAGATTTTCAAATTAATGTTTCTTTTTTATAAATTTTCAAATTACCTATTATCTTATTGAAAATATATTTTTTTTTAAATATCGTTGCGTTTCTTAATATTTTAATCTTTTGTGAATTGTGCATTTCAGGTCATTTTAAAATTATTCCTCTCGTCTTTTTTCATTTCTTTCGCCACAAAAACGTAACGATTCAACGTTCGCCACAAAGAGAAGAGTAAAAGAGTGATATTTGAAGGGGGAGGGGGCAAGGGGTTGGAGGGTCAATCACCTATATCTCACCTAAATATATTCTTCTCTTCCCTGCAACTTCCATTTTTAGTTCTAAGCCTCACCAACTCAGAAGCCTATCGGATGGGCAAATTGCTGGCTGCGGTTGCGACCGAACTACTAGATGGTTTTCTCTATTTGTACGTTATGTTTTATCAGGTAAGTTAGGATTTATTTTTTTAATAAGCCCCGCCCCTTTCGATCTTCTCAATGGGTCCCAGTTTGTTTGGTTTCTTTTAACAAATCACGACGTAAACATCCTTTGATATAAGTATAAAACCCCTTTTCTTTCACGTAAGCTCCGCCTCTTTAAATAAACTCGTTTTCCAAGTGCGACCTTTTTGCAATAACAAGACAGAAAATGTACAGTTTCCTTTACTTCAACATAAAATTCGTTTTATTTGGCATTAAGCCACGCCCCTTTTGACCTTCTTAATAAATTCCAGTCCGTTTGGTCAAGTCACGACGTAAACCTCCTTTGCTGCGACGTAAGCCCCGCCTCCTTATAATGTCAAGAAAGAAAATGTTTTGTTTCGTTTGGTTTTCATGTAAGTTACGTGTTATTTTTTTAACAAGCCTTCTCAATAGGTCCTCGATAGGTTCGTTTGATCCCTTTTAACATATCACGGCGGAAACCTCCTTTGATTCGACTCAAGCCCCGCCTCTTTACAATATCAAGAAAGAAAATATACGCTCTTCACGTAAATTTCTTCGCTCTTTAATAAGCCCTGCCCCTTTTGGCTTCCCTGCAAGTCCCACTCCTTTTGGTTTCCTAAGCCACGGCGTAAACCTCTTTTGATTTGCAGTAAACCCCGCCTCTTTTTAATATCAACAAAGAGAATTTGTAGTTCACGTAAGTTACGCCTTCTATTTCTAATAAGCCCCGCCCCTTTTGCCTTTCTCAACAACTCCCAGACATTTTGGTTTCTTTTAACAAGTCACGGCGTAAAACGCCTTTGGTTTGACGTAAGCCCCGCCTCTTCACAATATCGACAATGAAAACTCATAGTTCGTTAATTTTTCATGTAAGTTAGTTTGTTTTTTTCTTTTAAATAAGTCCTGTCCCTTTTGGGCTTCCCAAGAACTGCCGGACATTTTGGATTCTTAACGAGTCACGGCATAAAACGCCTTTGATTTGGCGTAAGCCCCGCCTCTTTACGGTACCAACAAAGAAAATGTATTGTTTTGTTTACTTTTCGTGTAAGTTACGTCTTATTTTTTTAACAACCCCTGCCCCTTTTGACCTTGACAAGTCCCGCTTCGTTTGGTCTCTTTTGACAAGTCACGTCGTAGACTCGCTTCTCTTTTACGTAAGCCCCGCCCCTTCAGGTGTCAGCCCGCCTCCTTTCGTGTAAGTAAACTTATTCTGGTGGAAGCCCCGCCTTTTGGAAATAATAGAATTTCTTTGCCCCACAATAAATAGATAATACGTACCACTTAGCTTTTTTGGATTGCTCTCACCCTCTCCCACACACCTTAAAATACAAAACAAGTGAGTTATATCACTTATTTTTATTTATTATTATATTTTTCACGTTTTATTTTTACTTTTGTTTAATTCTCTTTTTATATTTGACGCTGTTGAGGTTGTCGTTGACAATCTGCACAGGAATAAAGTAATAGCAAAAAAGCCTTCGGAAATCACCCTGTATATTCAATTTTTCTTTCTTTCTCTTTCTTCCCAGATTTTCAAATTAATGTCTTTTTCTCATTCTTTTTGCCACAAAAATGTAATGATTCAACGTTCGTCACAAAGACAAGAGTAAGAGAATGTATTTGAAGGGGGGGGGGGAGAGGTTGTAGGGTCAATCACCCATATCTCACCTAAATATATTCTTTTCTTCCCTGCAACTTCGATTTTTAGTTCTAAGACGTATCAACTCGGAAGCCCATCGGATGGTCAAATTGCTGGCTGCGGCTGCGACCGAACTACTAGATGGTTTTCTCTACCTGTTCGTTATATTTTTCACTTAATTTTTCTTTGTATTTTTTTGTGAAACTTAAATTTGTAAATCCATGCACGTCTCAGTTTCACTTTCGTTCTGCTGCAAGTGAACGGAGGGCGCGTTTAAGTTGTCTAGCATTTGCCTTGCTGCCGGGTTTAAACAAGTTAGAAAATCGCGTTCCATAAACAAAAAAAAAACCCTAAGCACTTGTTTTAAACAAAAAGAAGAAAAATCTACTGAGCAGATATTACAGGAAAGATTTATCTGCAGATGGACTCGCATATGAGAACGGTGCAAAAGAAAAGAACGGCGAATTTCCGCGAGGACGAGACAAAATTGTTGATACAGCTCTGGGGTAGCCCCCTAATACAAAATAAACTGTTTTTAACACATAGGAAAGCGCCCGTTATGCGTATCTTGGCGGCAAACATGCAGCAGCGTGGTTTTTATAGGACCCCCGATGAGATAAAGACGAGAATCAGAAATCTAAAATGTCTCTATCACCGTATCAAAAGAACTATGGCGTGTGGTACTGGTTTAGGCACGGTTGATCCTGATTGGCCGCATTTCAAAGCTATGGACGCCATCTTGAGCAAGCCAGGGCTTAGAAAAGACAAGGTCGACGATAATTTGCTAGAGGGCCCCAAATGTGAAGACATCAAACAGGAAATCGACATCGATATTAACGATGACATGGAATCCTGGGCCACCAACGATAGCATGGGGTAAGTTTCAATTTTCTTTTTTTTTTTTTGAATCAAAAAAAATTCCCCAAAACCAGTTCAATAATAAAACCAGACCAAAATCGCTTTACCATTAACCATCTTAATCGAAAACAAACACAGTCTATAAAATAAACAAGGAAATCAATTCGTAAAAGCGCGCGCCGTAAGTCCATAAAGCTCGAACGCGATTTTTTCCATCCCTCGGAAGAATGGGGCCCGCAATTCAAAAAAATCACCCCCGAGCTCAAAATTCAGCCCTTTTTCTTTGAGAACCGATGCGATGAACCTAAACTGACAGCTGTAAGTAAGTTTAACGCGAAAAAATAGTTTTCGACTCGCCCCGGTTATTCCGGTGGACGCGCCGTGACCACCCCTAAGAAAATCAATATGAGGCGTAAGCTCCGCGCGAAAAAATTATTGGCCCGAGAGAAAATCGTGCAGATGTCATCCTAACGTCACTTTCAGGTCCGATTATGAAGAGCAACCGTCCCCACCGCCCCTGCAGCCGGCCCCTACCATCAGTTCGAAGATCAACGGCGAGCAGAGTAAGGGCGGCAGGGTCGAGGGGCAAAATAAGACGGCGCACGCGGTGGTGCCCAGTTTTACCATCCCTGCCCATGCTTTACAGGCGCCCCAGGGTAACAGCAACGGCGTGCGACCCGGACCTGTACCTTCAATACCTTTACCCCTACTCATTCTTAACAGTTTGCAACCCCAGCAGGCTGCGGAGAAGAAAGACGGGGCGAGCACCTCGAATTTTAACGACAAATTTCCTACCGGTATGTAAATTATTTTAATCTATTTTTTATATCATACAGAGTTGACCACTCACGGCTTCTCATGGAAAAATATTGTTACGAATTCGGGGATAGAATTAATAATCGTTTGTTAAATTAAAAAGAAACATTTCTGTGTATACAACTTCAAATACGTGCTGTCCGTGTACACTCAGGTAATAAAAAGACGTCTCCCCCATAATGTGTGATTACACTATGCCGAGCAGGCGGATAATCGAGTGCAAGAAGCTCGACGTCTTTTTATTACCCGAGTGTACTCATAGATCATCACCGCAATTCCGACTTACTAGTCACTCAGTCGGTGGTGTTCTCGAACTCCTCGCTGCTGATGAGACCTCAATTAGGGCCGAAATAGCTCCACAGAGGATGCTCGAGGACTCCATTGCAATTTAACCGACTTGCGGCAAACTTTAAAACACTTTATCGTACAAAAGCGAACGATATCAAATTAAACATCTGGATTATAAACCCCGCCTCTTTAACAAGCCCCGCCCCTTTTTTGGTCGAAGCCCGACCCCTTTTTACACAGGATTTCTTGCATACCAATCTTCTTTTGAGCCAAACTCTGTCAATCTCCATTAACTTTCAAGCATTCTGGATGGATTTAGTTTTTTTTGAGGCACAAAGAAAGAAAAAGTACCTTCTTATTAATATTTAACGTAAACTCCACCCCTTCTTGACAAGCCCTGCTTTGTTTGGGCGAGTCGGGGCAAGTTACTTTTTGTTTAGTGTAGACCACGCCCCTTTTTAATGAACAAATTCTGTATATCATCTTTTGACCCAAACTCTGTCTATCTACATTAAGCCTCAACCATTCTGGATGAATTTAGCTTCTTTTGCGGCATAAAGAAAGAAAAAGTACACTCTTATAAACATTTAACGTAAACTCCGCCTCTTCTTGACAAGCCCTGCTTTGTTTGGGCAGGTCGGGGCAAGTTACTTTTTGTTTAGTGTAGACCACGTCCCTTTTTAAAGAACAAATTCTGTATATCTCATCTTTCCTGGATAAATTCCGCTGTGATTCGACAAAGAAATTGCATTTTCATTGACATTCAACATAAACTCCGCCTCCTTTCAACTAGACTTGTTCTAATTCGGGTTCCAATAATGACTTTCAATTAAATCAAGATCGTTTAATTAATTCGCCGAGTGTATAATAAAAGAAAATTTAATTAATCTTGATTGTAAACCCCTCCTCTTTAATAAGCCCCGCCCCTTTTTGGGAGAAGTCCGGCCTCTTTTTACCAAGTTTTCTTGCAAATCAAATTCTTTTGATCCAAACTCTGTCTATCTCAATTAAGTTTCAACCATCCCGGATGAATTTAGCCTCTTTACAGCACAAAGAAAGAAAAAGTAGAATTTCATTAACAATTTATTGTAAACTCCGCCTCCTCTTAACAAGGGTTCTTTCTGGCGAGTCCGGGCAAATTACTTTTTGTTTAGCACAGACCACACCCCTTTTTAACGAACAAATTCTGTATATCTCAGCCTTTCTGGCAAAATTCCGCCTCGATTTAACAAGGCTTACTCTTTTTGACAAACTTCATCTCTTCTTTAGTCAATTTCGGTCCGTTTAGCGTTAGCCCCGCCTCCTTAAATAAACTCGTTTTTCAAGTTGCATCGCTTTTGACGTGAATTGGGCCTTTTCATGTAAATTTCGTCCTATTTGTTAACAAGTCCCGCCCCTTTTGTTCTTCTCAACAAACACCACTCCGTTCGGTCTCTTTTAACAAGTAACGGTATAAAACCCCTTTTCTTTCACGTAAGCTCCGCCTCTTTAAATAAACTCGTTTTCCAAGTTTGACCTTTTCGCAATAACAAGATAGAAAATGTACAGTTTCCTTTACTTCAACATAAAATTCGTTTTATTTGGCATTAAGCCACGCCCCTTTTGACTTTCTCAACAGATTCCAGTCCGTTTGGTCAGGTCACGACGTAAACCTCCTTTGATTCGACGTAAGCCCCGCCTCCTTATAATGTCAAGAAAGAAAATGTACTGTTTCGTTTAGTTTTCGTGTAAGTTACGTCTTATTTTTTTAATAAACCCCGCCCCTTTAGACCTACTCAATAGGTCCCAGTTCGTTTGGCCTCTTTTAGCAAATCGCGTCGTAAACCTCCTTTGATTCGACGCAAGCCCCGCCTCATTACAATATCAAGAAAGAAAATGTATAGTCTCGTTCACTTTTCACGTAAATTTCTTAGTTTTTTAAAAAGCCCTGCCCCTTTTGGCTTCTCAGCAAGTCCCACTCCTTTAGGTTTCTTAAGCCACGGCGTAAACCTCTTTTGATTTGATGTAAACCCCGCCTCCTTTTAATATCAACAAAGAGAATTTATAGTTCACGTAAGTTACGCCTTCTTTTCCTAATAAGCCCTGCCCCTTTTGTCTTTCTCAACAACTCCCAGGCATTTTGGTTTCTTTTAACAAGTCACGACGTAAAACGCCTTTGGTTTGGCGTAAGCCCCGCCCCTTCACAATATCGACAAAGAAAACTCATAGTTCGTTAATTTTTCATGTAAGTTACGTTTGTTTTTTTTTAATAAGCCCTGTCGCTTTTGGCCTTCTCAAGAACTCTCGGGCATTTTGGATTCTTAACAAATCACAGCGTAAAACGCCTTTGATTTGGCGTAAGCCCCGCCTCTTTAGGTATCAACGAAGAAAATGTATTGTTTTGTTTACTTTTCGTGTAAGTTACGTCTTAATTCTTAATAAGCCCTGCCCCTTTTGACCTTCTTGACAAGTCCCGCTTCGTTTGGTCTCTTTTGACAAGTTACGTCGTTAGACTCGCTTCTCTTTTACGTAAGCCCCGCCCCTTCAGGTGTAAGCCCGCCTCCTTTCGTGTAAGTAAACTTCTTCTGGTGGAAGCCCCGCCTTTTGGAAATAACAGAATTTCTTTATTCCATAATAAATAAATAATACGTACCACTTGGCTTCTTTAGATTACTCTCATCCTCTCCTACACTTTTTAAAGTACAAAACAAGTGGTCTATATTACTTTAATGCTTTTAGTTCCTCAATTAGCTTAAAAGCATAATCTTGAATCGTTTTCAGATCTCCACAATATACTTAAAGAATTATTGGAGGTGCAAAAGGAAAACTTGGAGATAGAAAAACAGAAGTTGGAGATCGAGAAGCAAAGGTTAGAATTCGACCGTCTCGTTGGCACGCAACTAGTGACCTTGGTGCCAATGATCGGGGGTCTCCTCCAACGACTGTCGTTCCCCACCAGCCAGGACCTCATAAATCTCGCGGCCAGCACCGCGAAAAACGGCAAGAAACGTCAGGCCTCCTCCGCCGAGCTGGATATCCTAAAGGACAGCAAAATCCTGCGCACCATGCTCGAACAGGGCATCAAAAAATACATGATGTCGGAGGAGAACGACGAAAACGACAAGGACAGCGTGAACGACGACAGCGGGATACAAAACGACGAGAACAGCAGCTCTAGTCATAAGTGAGAGATCCTATTTTTTTTTTAGAAGTAAACATTCCGAGTCTATTTATTTTAACTAATTTATTGCCATTCGTTTTAGTCTCTGTAATATTTTGTTGATTTTTATACTGAAATAAAACACGTCTTTAAAAAGTGCCTCACTTTAGACATTGATTGAGTTGTTGGGCGTTAGAGTTTTCCTATAATTTTTTCCCAGTCTTTCATTTTGACGAGCGCTTCCTTCGCCGCCACTCCCATTATACCCTCCGAAGACGTTTCCGGTTCGAACCTCAAGATGGCGCTCGCCTCCTCTAGATACCGGACGACTTCTTTAAGCTTCTGCCTCAGTTCCGTTTTGGAGATGGCCCGGCTTTCGAACTGCCTCGACGTGAGGATCATCAAGGGGGCGTGGAGCTCGTACAGAGTCACCCCTGCAATTTTTCCGCGAATTATACCGGGTGATCAAAAAAGAAAAGGGGGTCCTCACCTCTGATTCTTGTGTATCCCGGTTCGACGATGTTAAAAACGCGCAGGATTTCCCTGCAGATCTCCGTTTTCCTGAGCAGAAGCTTCTCAGGCAGCTCGTGTATCAAGTATCCGTTGATCTTGCCGTAGAGTTGGCTCAAGGACAACTTGATACCCAAGCAGAGATAGTGGGCGGGATGAAGTACGTTCCGGTATTTCTCGAGGAAGGACTCCATGGCCTTAATATCGTTGCAGTCGATTGAGTCCACCTCCGACGAGATTCTAGAAAAAGAAATCGTCATAACCTCAACAAAAAAGAAGCAACATTTACCTTCGGATTAAGAGCTGCATGGAATTCGCTGTAACCGTATAACCAGGACACTTATCTTCGGGATTTTGGGACGTATTATTACAGGTCCAAGAAGCTTCCGGATCAAGGGGTCTATCCGACAAGACCAGTCCGGTCCTGCATTTCGGGCAGCGCAAGGCGCCGGTGTAAGTGCCCAATTCCGTTGGGTCCTTGCACCTCCTGCACTGGCACTCGAAGAACTTGTTCTCCAAAAGATGTTCGCGCCTTTTAAGCGTGCTCTGTTAAATAAAGAACAAATCACGGCCGTTTCTTTGGATTTCTAGGAGTTACCTGTAACGTATGGGCGTAACTTAGGGTGATTGGGTAGTTTTCCCGAATGCGCGCCGAAGCCCTCACGGTCAACCTGTAGTCCTTTTCTTCGTCGCTGTGGTTGGTGTTTGGGACGCAATCGTGAGACATCAGGAATGCCGTCGGGTAGAGGCCCTGAATGTTTGTGCCGTGTTGTCCTATTTCAAAGGAATTCACCTGCAAATGGGGTTGAAATTCTTATTTTAAAATTTTCGATAGCCGATCGGTAAATAAACCCCGCCCCGTTTTAACAAGCTCCGCCCCTTTAGGCGAAGCGAACGCTTCGAGTTGACCACGCCTACCAACAAGCCCTGCCCCTCTCCTCAAAGCCCAACCCTATTTAAACAAATCTTGTTCGTCTCTTTTGACAAAGTAAGTGCTTTCTTGATTAATTTCTTTTGCTATAGCGTAAACCATACGAAAATATAGAAATTAACGTTTGATTTAAAACATGTCTTGCTTTGATGAAGACCAACCTCTTTTTAGTAAACCAAGTTAAGTTTTGACGCATCTTCGCTTCTCTCGAATAAATTGCAAAGTTTTTTGAAGATAGTCGAGTTTTTTTTTACAACGCAATGAAAAAAAAATTGGTTTCTTTAGCCTTGAATGTAATCCACGCCTCTTTAACAAGCCCCGCCCCTTTTTAGCGAAGCTCGGCCTCTTTTTATTTAGTTGTAATCATCTTTTGCTTCTTTTGATGTCTTTCTCAATTAAATTTAAGAATCGTAACCTCTTTACAACACAAACGAAGAAAAAATTTCACTGTATTAACTTTGCGCGCAAGCCCCGCCCCTCCGTGATAGGGCTTGCCCCTTTCCGGCGAATCCCAGCCCAATTCTAGCAAGTTTGTTTTCGTTTCACATAAGCCACTCCCTGTTTTAACAAATCGGGACCGAGTAAGACACAAACAAATCCTGTCTCGTTCAACAAAGAAAAAGTACAATTTCGTTAACTTTAGGTATTAGTTGCAGGTCGGTTTAGATTGCAATGGATTCCCCGGTCATATTTGGGGCCTCTTCAGCAGAAGCAATCTTATTAGGTCAACGATCGGCCGTAGGATGTTGTAACCTAAACTATTAGTTCCATTAACATTAAACATAAACCCCGCCTCTTTTTTTTTTAAAGGAAAGTTTCGTCTGACCGTTGAAACTCCGCCTCTTTTAGTAAAACTCGACTCGTTTGATTCATTTCTTTTGTCAGTTATAGCGTAAACATGATGTATTTTATGAAAACATAGAAAAAAGTACAGTATTTGACGTAAACCTTGTCTCTTGTTAGCAAGTTTAATAGCGTTCGGTATAAGTTAAGTTTTGACGTTACTTCGTTTCTCTTGACGAATTTCCTGGAGACACTCGAGCTCTCTACAACACAACAAAAGAAAATTCGTTTTTAGTTGAGCTTGACTGCAAGCCCCGCCCCTTTTTTCTAGCGAAGCCCGGCCTCCTTTTACTGAGTTTCCTTGGGTACTAGCGTAGCTGTAATTTCTTCTTGCTTCTTTCGACGCAGAACTCTTTCTCAATTAAATGACGCAGAACTCTTTTTCTCAATTAAATTTGAGCCACTGCGAAGATTCATAGTCTCTTTAAAACACAAAGAAAATGTGAACGCGAGCTCCGCCTCTCAATTAAATGACGCAGAACTTTTTTTCTCAATTAAATTTGAAGATTCATAATCTCTTTAAAACACAAAGAAAATTCGAACACAAGCTCCACCTCTCCGTGATAAATCCCGCCCCTTTCCGGCGAATTCCAGCCTGATTGTAGCAAGTTCCTCTTTGTTTCACATAGGCCACGCCCATTTTTATTAACAAACTAGCTCTTTTCTGATGGCAATTTTGTTTCTCTAGATTTATTCAAGACTGATTACAACACAAACCATTCAACAAAGAAAGAAGTACAATTTCATGAATATTGAACGTAAACTCCGCCTCTTTTTAACAAGACCCGCCCTCATTTCGGTTTTCTTTTGTTTTTGGAGATTTCGGTCCCAAGAAGCCCCGCCCCTTTTTGACGCAAACTCTTTCAACGCAAGTTTCTGGCGTAAGTCCCGCCTCTTTACAAAATAAAGTACGATGTAAATATCGTTTTTGTTTTCGTTTTAACGAGCCCTGTTTCTTCTTGTAGTTGTTGTAGTTCTTTCTTCTTCACTTTGGTGTCTTTTAACAAGACAAGGGCGTAGACCGTGTTTCCTTTAACTTGAGCCTCGCCCCTTCTGATGTATGCCCCGCCTCTTTAGTATAGAATCTCTGAGATAAGTAGAGACTTACTTCTAAAATTCCGCACACGCTATGAACTTCCTCCTCGGTGAACTCGTCCAGGCCCCACTGCTTCCGTATCCTGTCCACCACCCTCTGGTCCAAGTTCCAAAGTTCCGGAATGTTTTTGCGGATCTCATTGTGAGGCTCCATGGACATTATTTTTTCGTACTTCTTTGGGTCGCTCTCTCTCAGGATTAGGCACCGCAGCGGAACGATGGCGTTGAAGTGCTCCTTGAGCCTGGCGAAGTCCTCGTAGTCCAGGAACTTGCCCGATTTGCTTTCGGCGAGGACGGCGCATTCGGTTTCCGCATGGCCGAAGAATTTGCCGATGCCCGGACACTTCTGGGAGCAGAGGGGCCATCCGCATTTATCACATCTGCACGTTTTTGAAATCAGAAAATATTTTTGGGTAAACCGAGGTGACTTACTTTGCGTAGCGTCCGTTTCGTTCCAGCACTTGGTAACATCCTAGGCACTGCGCTTTGCACCCCGAGCAAGGCCCAACCACGAGGGGCAACTCGCTGAGGATTACAGAGCCTGGCTTGAGCTCTCTTGCTGCTACCATATACCTAATGAAAAAGCGCTTAGCTTAAAAAAAGGCAAAAGTATTAATAGTTCCGGTGTGCGGGAGGAATGAATTCCTTTTGTTATTATTATTAACGATGTCGTCGTATCGTTTACATAAAAAATGGCCCCCTGCCAGCGGCAGCAGCACATCGCGTGCACCTTGCTTTTTAAATAGATCGTTTCGCTGCTTTTATAAAGTCGAGATCATCGCAATGTGTGTAAAATAAAACGCTTTTACTTAGTTACGTCGGCGCGGTAGTAAACCTTGCTTTTATTGTTATGTAAATATTTCGGTTTTGCGTCGACTGTTTGGTAAACTCGACGGTTAATCAAACTTGAGCTTTTCCTTCCGGAGGTAAACGCACAACATTTCAGATTAAAAAAAAAGTGACTCTGAATCATTTTGAAATTAATAGATTTGTCTTTAAAAAAAAATTGTCTCTAAAAAAAAAACTTTCTTGTCAATATTGTTACGGTAACTCTCGTGATTGGATGCACGTTTTTTACAAGAAATAACTAAAGAGGCAGAGTCTATAATAGATACTCAAGACGCAATAAATCAGAGTTACCATGGTAAGGTCTGTAATAGACACTCAACAAACAACTTTCTTTTAAAAAATATATAGACTACAAACTGAATGAATAGATAATAGATATCGAGAGACTTTTCCCCAAAAAGAAACCCAAAGGAGTCTGTAATAGACAAAGTGCTAGATCAAAGTTACCGTACAACTTCTATTATAGAGTGTCGATTATTATTAAGAAATCAAAAAGTTTTGGGAGACAGACAATAAAACAGACAAAAACAAAAGAGTAAGAGATAGACAAAACTGATTACATTAGCTTTGTTTATTTGTCTTACTCTAAAAATCTGGAGTAATTACTTATTGACGTCACTGGAGCAGATCGAGTAGATTGGAGTTACAATAGTTACAATATTCACGTGACGGATGATAAGATGTTCTAAGAAACAGTCTGACAGAGACATTCGACTGATATGTCAATAGACGAGAAAGTGCGATGCTCAATTGTTATTCTATAGGCACTATTCGATTCTTGAGAGCGACTTTTCTATACTATTACATTCGATTGCACATCAAGAGAGTGATAAGATAAACTAATAGACCAGGGAGGAGTGTTAGACAGATAAATAGACAAGGGAGTGGTAGATAGACTAATGGACAAGGGAGTGATAGACAGACTAATAGACAAGAGAGTGATAGATTGTGAATTTTGATTATATCTCGAAGATGCGATGCTCAATTGTTATGCACTGTTCGATTCTTGAAAGCGACTTTTCTATACTATTACGTTCGATTGCACATCAAGAGAGTGTTAGATAGACTAATAGACAACGGAGTGATAGCTAGACAAATAAACAAGGGAGTGATAGATGATTAATAGACAAGGGAGTGACAGATAGACTAATAGACAAGAGAGAGTTACTTCGACATTATCAACTTCGGGCACTTAGATAAACTGACAACAAATAAATGACAACTGTATAGACCTTTTTCACAAGAAATAAATAGAGTCAGGGTCTATAATAGACTTTCAAGGCACAATATACTATTTTCTAAAACTGTTGTCGTTGTCGTTGTCGTTGAGTCTGTAAAAGACTCTCTATCTTTTTTCAAAAATATAGAATAGTTACAATATTCACGTGACGGAAACAATCGATAAGATGTTCTAAGAAACAGACTCACAGAGACACTCTGACAGATAGATCAATAAACAAGATAGACTAATAGACATGAGAGTGATAGATAGACTAAAAGACAAGAGAGTGATAGATAGACTAATAGACAAGGGAGTGACAGGTAGACTAATAGATAAGAGAGTGACATATAGACTAATAGACAAGAGAGAGTTACTTCGACATTATCAACTTCGGGCACTTGGATAAACTGACAAAATAAATAAATGACAACTGTATAGACCTTTTTCACAAGAAATAAATAGAGTCACGGCCTATAATAGACTTTCAAGACACAATATACTATTTTTTAAAACAGTTGTTGTTTATAACGACGTTTACGTTAGACTTTTCAAAAGTAGACAAAGAAACAGTAAATCAGAGTTGCCATGGCAAAGTCTATAATAGACTCTCTATCTTTTTTTCAAAAATATAGACGTCAAGATAAATAAATAGACAAACCTATAGATACGCAGACTAGAGAGACTTTCCAAAACCAAATATTACTCAAAATAATGTCTATAGCAAACTCAAAAGTAGACTTTTTTTCTCAAAAATAGAGCAGAACAGCAACATCAAAAAAATAGACAAATATGTGTAGATACAGAGCAAGAAATAGACTTCGTCTATAACATGGGAATATAGTAAACGAACTTTTCCAACTTTTCCGACCTTTTTCACAAGAAATAAATAGAGTCAGTGTCTATAATAGACTTTCAAGACACAATATACTCTTTTCTAAAACAGTCGTCGTTTATAGTGACGTTTACGTTAGACTTTTTCTAAAATAGACAAAGAAATAGTAAATCAGCGTCGCCATAGCAAAGTCTATAATAGACTCTTTATCTTTTTTCAAAAATATAGACGTCAAGATGAATAAATAGACAAATCTGTATACACCGACTATCAGAGACTTTCCAAAATCATATGTTACGGAAGATAAACGACTATAACAGATTTCGTCTATAACACAGAAGTATAGTAAACGAACTTTTCCAACTTTTGGGAAAAGAAAAGAAAGTTTCGAGAGACAGACAATAAGACAGACAAAAAACTTAAGAATAAACAGATAGACAAAACTGATTATCTTAGTTACAATATTCACGTGATAGAAACAGTCGATAAGATATTCTAAGAAACAGACTCACAGAGACACTCTGACAGATAGATCAATAGACAAGAGAGTGATAGATAGACTAATACACAAGAGGGTGATCGTTAGAGTAATAGACAAGAGAGTGATAGATAGACTAAAAGACAAGAGAGTGATAGATAGATTAATAGACAAGGGAGTGATAGATAGGCTAATAGATAAGAGAGTGATAAAATAAATAAATGACAACTGAATAGACCTTTTTCACAGGAAATAAATAGAGTCAGGGTCTATAATAGACTTTCAAGGCACAATATACTATTTTCTAAAACAGTTGTTGTTTTCAACGACGTTTACGTTAGAATAGACAAAGAAATAGTAAATCAGAGTTGCCATGGCAAAGTCTATAATAGACTCTCTATCTTTTTTCAAAAATATAGATATAAATAGACAAACCTGTAGGCACAGACTATCAGAGACTTTCCAAAATCATATGTTACCGAAGATAACGTCAGACTCAAAAATAGACTTTTTTCCAACATCAAAAAAAAAAAATAAATAAATAAACAAGCACGTGTAGATATAGAGTAGCAAATAGACTTCGTCTATAACACAGAAATATAGTAAACGAACTTTTCCAATTTTTCTTGTTTTTGGAAAAGAAAAGAAACGAAAGTTTCGAGAGATAGATAATAAGACAGACAAAAAACAAAAGATGAAACTGATTACCTTAGTTACAGACTCACAGAGACACTCTGACAGATAGGTCAATAGACAAGAGAGTGATAGATAGACTAATAGACAGGAGAGTGATCGTTAGACTAAAAGACAAGAGAGTGATAGATAGATTAATAGACAAGGGAGTGATAGGTAGGCTAATAGATAAGAGAGTGATATGTAGACTAATAGATAAGAAAGACTTATTTTGACATTGTCGACTTCAGGCACTTAGATAAACTGACAAAATCAATAAATGACATCTGAATAGACCTTTTTACAAGAAAAAATAGAGTCAGAGTCTATAATAGATTTTCAAGACACAATATACTATTTTCTAAAACAGTTGTCGTTTATGACAACATTTTACATTAGACTTTTTCTAAAATAGACAAAGAAACAGAAAATCAGCGTCGCCATAGCAAAGTCTATAATAGACTCTCTATCTTTTTTCAAAAATATAGACGTCAAGATGCATAAATAGGCAAACCTGCAGACTCAGACTATCAGAGACTTGCCAAAATCATATATTACCGAAGATAACGTCTATAACAGACTCAAAAATAGACTTTTTTCCCAAAATTAAAAAAAAAATAGACAAGCATGTGTAGATACAGAGCAACAAATAAACTTCGTCTATAGCATTGACATATAGTAAACGAACTTTTCTTGTTTTGGAGAAAGAAAAGAAAGTTTCAAGATGTAGATAATAAGACAGACAAAAAACAAAAGAATAAACAGATAGACAAAACTGATTACCTTAGATACAATATTCACGTGACTGAAACAATCGATGATGTGTTCTAAGAAGCAAACTGACAGATACAGTCTGACAGATAGACCTAAAGACAGCGAGAGATTGACAGGCAAGAGAGTGACAGATAAACTAATAGACAAGAGAAAGTTATACACCAATAGATTAAGCAGTGACAGATAGATCAATAAACAAGAGAGTGATAGACAGACTAACAGGCAAGAGATAGTTACTCTGACATTATCCACATCAGGCACACAGACAAACAAAATAAATAAATACGTTTTTTTACAAGAAATAAATAAAGAGACAGAGTCTATAGTAAACACGTGGTGGAAGTGCCGAACTAGTACGTACCCCTCTATCTTAAGTAACTTCTTATTTGCTTTTTTTTTTTTTGAAACGTAACGTAACATTCGGTGGAGGCGTAAAATCGTCGAAGATATTTTCGCTTCGTTTTACGCGCAACTTGTACAGGGTGTTTGTGACTTGCTCATGTTACTCACCTCCCCATAAGCTTCGACGTTTTCGTCGAAAACGTCGGACCCAGTTTGGTGTAGTTATCCTTGGAGAGTTCATCTCCGACGCCCTCTTCGATCACCTCGCTGGCTACCGACTGGGATCGACTTTTCGAGCATTTGCTTTTCTAAAAACAAAAGAAAAATTGACGCCTCTCCCTGTTTGTTTCTTTCTATTTTTGTTTTAAAAAAGAGGTCCGCAATTTTCCAAGTACATTTTACTCTTATTAATTATTTTATTCCTACTTATACATTATATATACATTACTTTTGCTGTGCACGTTTTATTTAACTAGTCATCATTTGTTTTATTTATTCGCCATTTGTTTTGTTTACATATGTTTCTGTTTTATGTGCTAGCAGCTATATTTTATATTTATAGACACTTCACATTTTAATTATATGCCATTTTAACTGTTATGTTTACCGTACATAAGTTTTTATGTTTGTATGTGTTTGTTTATGTATAACGTATATTTTAAACAGACATGCGTATTCTGCACGAAATCTAAATGATTTTTTACTTTCTTCTATTAAGTTGAATTAAAATGACATTAGACTTAATTAAAATAGACAATTTCTTGCTTAAATAAATGAATAAACCTTTTACAAAGACGACATGATCTTCATAACAATATGGAAATGTCTGATCCTCACACAGCTCTTGCATCTTTAAAGCTTCGAAAAATTCGAAAAGACTTTTAAAAAGTGACTCTGTAACATAAATATACTCTCGTAATTAATTAGTAACGTTTGGTGTAAGCCGCGCCCATTTTAACGTAAGTCACGCATGTTCCGGAGTAAGTCCCGCCTACTACTACTAGCCACGCCTTTTAAGACGTAAGACGTGATGTGCAAATCGATTGCAAAATTCTAAATTTTTTAAATACAGCCAAAATTACCATTACTTAAAAAATAACTAAAAACTAAATGCATAAGTCCCAGCACACCTACACTTTAAAAGCAGAAATATCAAAACATAAAAACTACTTCCAAATGAAGAGTAAGAACCGGCCTTCACTTTTCCTTTCACTTACTACTATTTAGCTTATGACCTTAAACAAGGGATTAATTGCGCAATTCATCTTCACTGAACTCTCCAGTTGAAAAACAAAAGTAAAACGAGCGCAGGTGTCTATTATAATAAGCCACACCTCTTCAAACGAAAACCACGCCTCTTGCGAAACAAATTTTGTAACAGGCGACACCCCCTTCAATTAAGCTCTAATTCAATAGGCCACGCCTTTTTTGACGTAACCCCACTATTTTTTGTATTTTCTTCCTGTAATTTTAATAATATCTATGTGAGAGATAGAATTTGCCGGCTTGTATTCATATCGTCTCATTCGAACTCCGTTATCTGAGTTTCCCCAGTTTGTAAGGTGACAGTCGAAGGAGCGAACCATTTAACAACTCGGTCGCAGCTAATTTCCTTCTGTTTGGAAGTTAAGAACTCCTATAAAATAGGCTACGTACCTTCAAACGTTAGCCACGCCTCTTGCGGAACGATTTATCTACCATTTGCAACAGGCCACGCCCCTATATTAAGCAAGCTCCTTCTCATCTACAGTAAGACGCGTCTTTTTTGACACCGCCTCTTTTGATACGGCTTTCTCTTTTGTAAGTCTTGATTAATACCTTGCTTAGGGCTATCGTGTGCCCTAAAATACATGTAGTAGCTAACTTCCTCCAGTTCGGAGGTTGAGAACTACTGATGGTTAACGGCTACGGAAGCAATTAGTGAATTTACTTGGAAAATCAAAATCCAATAAAGCAGCCTAGGTTCCTTCAAACGTAAGCCACGCCTCTTGCGGAACGATTTATATATCATTTTCAACAGGCCACGCCCCTATATTAAGCAAGTTCCTTCTCATCCGCAACAGGCCACACCTTTTTCTTTCTGGTGCAAGTGTTGCTTTCTTTTAAATTTTTATTAAAGTCTTGCCTAGGCTTGTCATGTATCCCGATTATATGTAGTAGGTATTACTACTGGAATTACAATCCCCGTTATAATGGGCCACGCTCCTTCAAACGTAAGCCACGCCTCTTGCAAAATAGTTTCTGCACTATTGCAATAGGCCACGCCCCTTTATCAAACAAAGTCTGGCTTTTCTGAAATAGGCCACGCCTTTGTTGACGCCCCCTCTTTTTATGTCACCTTTTTTCTCGCGTAAATTATTCTTTTGGATTTATTTGGTAATTTTTTAAATGATTTTTAATTCTCTTACGACCCGTAACATGTTTAAACAACTTTAAAGAATCAGTTTGACAGTTGGAAAAGCAAAAGCACGCTTACGAAATCTCCATAAAAAAAATTTATTTCTATTTTAACATTCTTCCCGTAATGTTATCCTCCCCCCCCCCCGGGACACTTCATAAATTAAATTTTTATGCTCATTGTGAATCAATGTGATTGTTAGACAGATCGACTTTAGTGTTTAAACAGAAGCTATAGTGTTGCATTTAATGTGCTCGTTAAAAAAAAATCTCGGAAACGTTTTGGTGGCCCACGTCAGTAAACAAATCGGCCAGCCAATAAATCAGGAAATTTATTTAAGAAACGAAGCGATAAATTACGCGCTCTTTAGCGCGCGCAAATTGCAGAGAATTGGCAAAAGAAGTTGCGCGTCTCTAATTTTAGCGCGCGCTTTTTAGCCGGACGATCGCCCGCGTTGTTTAGCAAAACTTCAGGAAACAATTACGCTAATTTATTTGTTTGCATACGCCGCTTTGTCATGCGTCGTACGGCCGTAAATTTGGCGCTGTTCTTTTTGTGGACGCGTCCGGAAAGAAAAAGTGCGCCGAGCGCTTTTCCTGATTTATGTAACGCTCTGTGTAAACACGAAGTTGTTTATATCGTTTTCGGTTGAGCTGCCTTGTTAACACGTTTCATAGTTTTTTATTTAAAATTCAGTACACCTCCTAATAATAATTAATTGCAGGAAATTCTGCCTTGCTTCGTGGAAAGTCAAAAAAAATTCTTTTTTTGGCGGATCACAAGTAACTTTGGGGAATGACTAACTGTTTAAATATTCTGCATAGTGTCTGCCAAATTATAAATTTCAACTACAGTACACAAACGCACAGGTTTTTAGCTTACTAATTTATAAAGTGAAGTCATGACTTGTCAAGTCTGTACGCTGCAGTAAACGGAAGGTGTGATAAAGTGTGTAAAAAAATAAACGCTTTTATTTAATTAGTCGCGCCCCTTTTAGACGTAAGCCACGCCCATATTGAAGCAAGCCGTTCGCATTTCAGAGTAAGCCCCGCCTCCTTTACAATAAGCCACGCCCAAATCTCGTGTAAGTTGATTGCCTGCAATTAACTTTCGATTGTTTCACTAAAAAATTGTTTAAATACGCACTAATTAAAGAAAATCAAATCTACTTGGATCACAGTCTGATGGTAACTGCAGTAGCAACTTTGAGAAGAAATTTTATGTGATCGCAGGTATCAACCTTTGATGCTTCTAAGCGAGATGAAAAGGGTTTCTTCTGAGCTGCAACTACGTAGAGAACAATTGATAGAAATCTTTCCTTTTTCCCAAATTTACTTGAAGAATTCAATCTTCGAACGAAACTACCACAACCATCATTAAAACAAGCCACGCCTTTTCATTAACAAATTTTTCTAACTTTTGCAACAAGCCACGCCCCTTTATTAAAAAAAGCTCTGCCTCGTCAGCAACAGGTCACGTCTTTTATTATCGTAAACCGCGCTACCTTTTTGTTTGATGTACCTGAAGATCTTTATTCATTCTAGCGAATTTTCTTTTAAAATTTTCTTGAAAAACAAAAGTGTTATGTTCGTTATAAAAAGCCAGGCTCCTTCACAAACACAAACCACGCCTTTCGAGAAACAAATTTCTGTATCATTTGCAACAGGTCACGCCCCTTTGTTAAACGAACTTTATCTCGTCGGCTACAGACCACGCCTTCTTTAAGTAAGCCCCGCCACCGTTTTGATATAAGCCGCCTCTGAAGACTTGTATTACATCTGGCGAATTCTATCTTCAAATTGTACTTGAAACACAAAATCTAGAAATAAAACGAGCGTGAACTCCTTTATAATAAATGCAATAATGTACCATTTCCGATAGGCCACGCCCCTTTCTTAAAGAAGCTCTACTTCATTAGTAACCACACCTTTTTAGGCCACACCTTTTTTAGTGTAAGTCCCACCATCAATTTGACGTAAGCCCTTTTTCCTTGAAGGTTTTTATTAATTTTTAGCAATTCTAGTGAATTGTCATTTCAGGTTTACTTAGAAAAACAAAATTTAGAAATAAAAAAGCGACAGGTCACGCCCCTTCATTAAGCAAATCCCACCTTGTCTGCTAGTTCTAACGTAAACCCTGCCACCTACTGGATGTAAGCCTTTTTTTCCTTGGAGACTTTTATTAATTTTTATTAATTCTAGGGAATTTTCGTTTCGGACTTACACGAAAACCAAAATTCGAAAATAAAACAAACCACGCCTCTTTCAAACACGAGGCACGCCTTTCGAGAAATGATTTGCAACAGGCCACGCCCCATAAGCAAATTGCACCTTGTCTCCTACCTTTAACGTAAGCCTCGCCACCTTTTAGGCGTAAGCCTTTTTTCCCTGAAGACTTTTATTACTTTTTATTAATTCTAGTAATCTTTTTCAGGTTTCCTTGAAAAATATAACTTGGAAACTAAAGAAGCGTTATCTCCGTTAATAATAAGCCACGCCCCTTCAAACATAAGGCACGCCTTTTGAGAAACAAGGTTTTGTACCGTTTGCAACAGGCCACGCCTCTTTATTAGGCAAACTCCAATTCTAGTGACTTTTCTTTTCAGATTTGCTCGAACAACAAATTTTGAAAACAAAAGAAGCGTCACCTCCGTTAATAAGCAACGCCCCTTCAAACACAAGGCACGCCTTTTGAGAAACAAAGTTTTGTACCGTTTGCAACAGGCCACGCCCCTTTATTAAACAAATTCCACCTTGTCTGCTCCTTTCGATGTAAGCTCCATTGGATGTAATTCCCTTTTCCTTGGAGATTTTTAGTAATTTTTATTAATTCTAGCGAGTTTTCTCTTCAGCTTAGCTTGAAAAACAAACTTTGAAAACAAAAGAAGCGTCATCTCCGTTAATAATAAGCCACGCCCTTCCAAACACGAAGCACGCCTTTCGAGAAACAAACTTTTAACAGTTTGTAACAGGCCACGCCCCTTTATTAAGCAAACTCCACCTTGTCTGCTACTTTTAACGTAAGCCCCGCCGCCTTTTGGAAGTAAGCCTTTTTGGCTGAAGGTTTTTAATAATTTTCTTGTCTAGAGGTTTACCATGTATGCCAAATAAACATAGCCACTAACTTCTTTGGGCCCGGGATTTAAGAACTACCGATAAATAACAGCCGCGGGAGCTTTGAGAGTAACTGCTTAAAAAAAACATAAAAAGCTTCAATTATCGTTCATATTTGCTCTTTTCTTTGAGCTGGAACAAAAGCGAGAGGCGAGGCGAGAGGCGAAAGCGACACCTCTTGCGTAATACGTGAACTGGTCACGCCTCTTTTTTTTTAAAGAAATTTTACCGCAATGCCATTAGACCACGCCCCTTTTTTAAACAAGTCCTATCACATTAGCAGAAGCAAGTGCTAAGAACTCGTCTGTCAAAAGGGGCGTGGCCTATTACAGATTTCTATTAATTCTTGTAAGTAGGCTATTCATATTTAAGATGTTAGAGGATAGTCGGCTTGGTTCCATTAGCACAGTTTGGCTGAGTTGTTGGAAAAAGAAAGTAAATGACACGGTTCTAGTCCAAAAGTGACGAATGATTTTGTTTTCGCGTAGAGCATAACACTAAAAGGACCGTCCCAGTCGTAATATATCTTGCGAAAAGGTTCCGACATAAACTCCGCCTCCTTTGAGGTAAGTACCGCCTTCTTTGATGTAAGTACCGCCTCCTTTGATGTAAGTCCCGCCTCTTTTCAGTTTTTATTCAAGATATATTAGTATTCTAATCTTTTTTGCAAATTTTCACGTTTAAGTGTTTGATTGCAGGTTTGTCTTTCCAAGTTTTATACGTGACGTGGACGTTGCAATGTCATTCAAATTTCAATTTGAAAAAATAATTTTTTAATGACTGATCGTCATTAAGGTTTTTAGAAGTTCCCGAAGGACGACCTGTTGAAGTCATGAGCTAAGAGAGCACAAACAGAGCGAGAAAAGCAAACAAACCGTGAAACTCGACAAACTCGAAGCCTCGAGCGAAATGGCCCAAAATTCATTCAGAATAATTTTCTCTTGCGTTTTTTACTTACTCTTTTCCGGTGGGCCTTGCTCATTTTTCCAGAAAGCTTCACCAAAACAACAACACGACGTCAACGAAAATTTTTCACTAACGACCGTACATTATTGTGGGCGAAATACATCTAAGTCCGGAGCTGAGACAGTGGCTGTCAACGTGCGTGAGTTTATTTGCAGATCGATCCCTCCTCCGAACTTAAACCGCCCCAGCTTGAAAGCTTTATTTTAAGCCGCGTGTTGCCGTTCGCGTACACGTTTTTTTTTTTGAAATTTCGACGAGAAAGCACACAATCAAATTTGAAATTTATCGGGGAGTTCGGAAACTCAAAATGTTTATTGTGTTTTCACACGTGGTCTTCACCTGAATTAAGCGCACCTCTACGTCGTATTTTTAGGCGAAAAGTTTAAAAATAAAGAACGCGATTTCTTAAATGAAGCTGCTCAGAATTAAACTCCACTTACACGTTGCTGGAATCAACACATACAGCTCTCACGAGAAACAAACGAAAAAGTCCCAGTATTTTTATTGTAAATAAAACAATCTAACTCGAACGTTCTTTTGTCTTTTGCAATTTTTAGATCAAAGCAGATTTCGGTTCGTGTTCAGGAGAAACCTATTATAACTTGTTTAATATTTACTTAAATTCAGTAACCCTCTTTTACAATGATCTACTTACGCAACTTACACATCTTTGATACGCCTCGACTTGTACTGATTTGTTTGTAACAAGCCACACCTTTTCTTGTAATAAGCCACGCCCCTCTGATACAAGCACCGCCCTTTTCTGCCTCCCATTAACTAGACGACGCTTCAAACCATGCCCCCAAATAAAGGCACGGTCATTATACTTATTCATCTTTCCCATTCTTTACAATTATCGTGATTTGAAAATAATAACCTATTCAGATTGTCGAGATTGATTGAAAACAGTTGACTTATTGAGATGTACAACATAATGAAGGATAGATTCCATTTTCTATGTCTATTCAGACATAAGCTCCGCCCCTTTTGCTTTAAATTACGTTTTGATTGATTGTTTTCGAAAATTTTGAAAAAGTAAGAGCGACTTGTATTATGAAATAAACGATGCGAGACATAAGTTCGTTCTTTCTGACTTCAAAATGAAATTGTTTGAAACCGATTTAAGAAGCGACACGTCTTTCGGGATTAGCACGGCACAACATTCCATTTCGACGTAAGCCCCGCCCCTTCTACTTCTCTTCAGACTTAAACTCCGCCTCTTTTGCTTTAAACCACGTGCCCATTGTTTCCGAAAATGCATGAGCGGCCTGCATTATGAAATAAACAATACGAGACATAAGTTTACGCTGTTTCGTTCTTTCGCATATAAAAATTCGATCGCCTAAAATCGATTTAAGAAGCGACGCGTCTTTTGGTATTAGCGCAAGATGGCATTTCCATTTTCAAGTAAGCCCCGCCTCTTTTACATCGAGTAGCGTCTCTTCATACATAAGCTCCGCCCCTTTTGCTTTAAATCACACACCCACTATTGCCGAAAATTTTATAAAAAGTAAGAGTGGCCTGCATTATGAAATAAACGATGTGAGACGCTAGTTCGTTGTTTCTTACATGAAAATATGATCGTCTGAAACCGATTTAATAGGCGACGCATCTTTTGGGAATAGCACGGCATAACATTCCTATTTCACGGAAGCCCCGCCTCTTCTACATCAAGCAGCGTCTCTTCAAACATGAACTCCGCCCCCTTTCCTTTAAACCGTGTACCGATTGTTTCCGAAAATGTTGTAAAAGTACGAGTGGCGTGGATTATGAAATAAACAATATGAGACATAAGTTTACGCTGGTTCGTTCTTTCTCATATAAAAATTCGATCACCTAAAACTTATTTAAGAAGCCCCGCCTCTTTTACATCGAGTAGCGTCTCTTCAGACGTAAGCTCCGCCCCTTTTGCTCTAAACCACACTATTTCCGCAAATTTGGTAAAAAGTAACAGCGGCCTGTATTATGATATAAACGATGTGAGACATAAGTTCACACAATTTCGTTCTTTCTTACATGAAAATATGATCGCCTGAAACCGATTTAATAGGCGACGCGTCTTTTGGGATTAGCACGGCACAACATTCCCATTTTCACGTAAGCCCCGCCTCTTTCACATCAGGAAGCGTCTCTTCAGACATAAAATCCGCCCCCTTTTGCTTTAAACCACGTACCGATTGTTTCCGAAAGTGTTGTATTATGAAATAAATTATATGAGACATGGTTCGCTCTTCCACATATAAAAATTCGATCGCCTAAAACCGATTTAAGAAGCGACGCGTCTTTTGACATCAGCACAACACGATATTTCCATTTTCACGTAAGCCCCGCCTCTTCTATATCAAGCAGCGTCTCTTCAGACATAAACTCCGCCCCTTTTGCTTTAAACCACCTACCGAATGTTTCCGAAAGTGTTGTATTATGAAATAAATAATATGAGATGTGGTTCGCTCTTCCACATATAAAAATTCGATCACCTAAAACCGATTTAAGAAGTGACGCGTCTTTTGGCATCAGGACAACACGATAGTTCCATTTTCACGTGAGCCCCGCCTCTTCTACATCAAGCAGCTCTCTTCAGGCATAAGCTCCGCCCATTTTGGTATAAACCACGCACCGATTGGTTCCGAAAGTTCTGTATAAATTAAACGTGGGCTATATTATATACAATAAAGTCGGCGTTCGTTTCTTTTAGTAAGAATAGCACCCAAGCGTCTGCCCCCTTCTACTATTAAGCTTCGTCTCTTGTATAAACAAACACGCTTCTAACACTTGCACTGAACTATCTATTATGTCATCGTATTCTCATGTAAGATCCGCCTTCAGTACATCAATTTAGATATAAACTCCGCCCCTCTTGCACCAAACCATACATTTCTTGACGTAAACTCCTCCTTTTTCTATCAACAGTCTTTGCTTATGCAACGTATTAAGCTACGCTCATGCATCTTTTGACGTAACGAACTGCGATCAATTTGACATAAACTTCGCCGCTATTACAATAAGCTTTGTATCTTTCGATGTATATTTGCTTTAGCAACGCCTTTTATATGACGCTCCGCCCCTTCAGAAAGTAAACCCCGCCCCTTTTTGTATTCCTTTGTTTGCATCAGCAAGCAATGCCTCTTATGTAATAAGCCACGCTCTCTAGCAACGTCTTTGATGTAATTCACCCTTAGTTGACGTGAGCCTTGATTTTTCGCACAATTTTTGTTATATCTAGCCACGCCCCTTTAGAACGTAAACTCCACCCCTTTTTTTTGTAAACCCTTGTGTTTACATCAGTAGGTAACGCCTCTTGTGGAATAATAAGTCACGCCCTTGGTGATTTAAACAGTGCGTTTTCCTCACTAATATTTTTGTATTTTAAGAAATGCATGTTTGTTAGTTTTTACCAAAAAAAAATTAGATAAACAGTTCAAGTTCAATGCTAACTGAAAGTATTCGAGTAAATTTCACCGGCGGCTGTTCTAATTCATTCAAGGAAGAGAAAGTAAAATCAAAAAGCCGGCACGGACGGACTATGGCGATTTCATTAGCGCTCTCGTTTTTGGCTTGCTTGTGTGCAAAACGATTGTTGTCTCCATTTTACAGGATGTACGCAAGTAAGTACATGCATTTTTTTTCTAGACCTTCTCCTTGAGAAGGAGCACGTGTTCAAGCGAGCGTTAATGCTGTGTGCGAATTTCAATTTCTGTAAGTAACTGCTAAAGATTAATTTCCGTTGTTTATTTAACATTTCTTGATGTGATGACGGAACGTTTCGTCATCGCGTTCGTTATAAAGTAACCGCCTGCTAAGTGAAATTCTAATTACATCCAAACGTTCTGTGACTGCTTGAAACATTTCCTCTTTCATTTTCTAGTAAATTATAATCACGTACTTTATTCAATGATATGCGTATTTTATTCTAAATTATATTTTGTTACATAACTAGATTATGTTATAAAAATCCTACACGTTTCATCTTTGCAACAAATTATTCGTAATCATGCGTAAATCGTAAACTATGTGATATAAGCCACGCCCTTTTTAAGATAAGCCACAAAGCACACGCCCCTTTTTACATAAACCAGAGGACCCATATGACGTAAGCCACGCCTCTTTTCACGCTGTGTTCCACAAATCGCGAATGCTAAAAGCACCTTTTGTTTTTTGCGTAGTCCAAGTCGCCAAACAAGTTTGCGTGGTCCACATTTTGCTCTTGTATTTCGATAGTGTTACCCAAAAGAAATTATTGTTTTTTTTTTTTAATATGACGCGTTTGAAGGGGTACGAGCCCATTTGTACCAAATTATTCCTTCAGACGTAAGTCATACCTCGTAGGATCTAAGCTCCGCCCTTCGTAACACAAGCCACGCCCCTTTTATAATAAGCCACCGGGTTACATTCTATTTGAAACAAAACACGATTGTATGCAATCGTGAATGTACATTTCATATAACATAACACAAGCTCCGCCCCTTTATCTTTATTGCATTTTCCACTAAACCGACGTAAGCTCTGCCTATTTCATGCTAACCCAGGTGACTTGTTTCACTAAGTGACGCCCCTTTTAGGTAAACTGCTCACCAAGATAAAGTGAGTCGGCTATGTGTTCTGGAAATTTCTACAAACTTTTCCCTACGCTGTTAATGCGTCCCATTTCTTTTATTAAATCCACACTTTGATTGTAAGTTTTGATCCTTTGCCTCTCTTGTTGTAAGCAGCGCTTCTTAACGTAGTAGGCAAGGTCTTTTCTATGTAAGTGACGCCTGTTTCAAAAAAGCTACGCCCCCTTTTGAAATAAGCCACGCCTCTTTCCTTAAAAAATTCTCTTTTTCTTTGTAGCCTCCCACACTCCTTTCAACCCTCCTTCGAAACTCGATCGAATGGTTTATTTTATCCAACGCTTTCGACTCGTTCTGCTGAGTTGTGCGATTTAAGCTCCGCCCCTTTTATAGGGTATCTTTTTTGCATTTTCCACTAAACCGACGCGCTATTTTTTATATTTAATCAGCTGATAGTGATCTTGAAAGTGTGCTGTCGCTTTTGTAATAATCCAACACTTTATGTGGAAGTCTGACATAAGCTCCGCCTCTTTTATGCTAACTCACGTGACTTGTTTCACTAAGTGAAACACACTTTGATTGTAAGTTTTGATCCTTTGTTTGTTTTGTTGTAAGCATTGCTTCTTAACGTAGTAGGCAAGATCTTTTCCTGTTTCAAATAAGCCACGCCCCCTTTTGAAACAAGCCACGCCTCTTTCCTTAAAAAATCCTCTTTTTCTTTGTAGCTTCCCTCACTGCTTTCAACCCTCCTCCGAAACACGACCGAATGGTTCATTTTATCCAACGCTTTCGACTCGTTCTGCTGAGTTGTGCGATGTAAGCTTTTGTAATGTGTCATTATTGCATTTTCCACTAAACCGACGTGCTTTCCATTCAACATCTCAAGTGCCTTTCGCTTCTCATGTAGACATTATTGTTGAAAAAGAAAGAGAAAGTCTATTTTTTATATTTAATCAGCTGATAGTGATCTTGAAACTGTGCTGTCGCTTTTGTAATAAGTCAATACTTTAGGTGCAAGTCTGACGTAAGCTCCGCCTCTTTTGTGCTAACCCACGTGGCTTGTTTCACTAGGCGACGCCCCTTTTAGGTAAACTACGCCCGTTTTGAAATAAACCACGCCCCTCGAATTACGAATTATGAAACGCATTTCATAAGTCGCACTTTTTCAAAGTTTAGGGCCGAATGCATAGTTTTCCACGAATTTATTACATCTAATGCTTTCGCTTTAATCAATAAAGGAAATTGTTTCACTATTTTTTCAATAAATCATACATGTATAGTTGAATCGTGGCTATGGTGACGTAAGCTCCACCTCTTTCATGATGTTTCATATAAAACGTTTTCCTTTTTATGAGGACAATATGGTCTAAACCAAAAGAGAAAACCTACTCCTTATATTTAATCAGCTGATTGTGATTTTGAAAGTGTGATAATAAACCAATCCTTTAGGTGTAAATCATGACATGTTTAACGTAAGCTCCGCCCCTTTTATACCACGTCACGTAGCTTGTTTCACTAAGTCATGCCCCTTTTAGGTAAACTACGCCCCTTTTTAAATAAGTCGCGCCCCTCGACTTACGAAAGTTCTCTGTTGGGGGAGAGTTCTCTGGGGGTATTCAAAGTGCTGCGCTTCTTACGGAGAAAAAAATCTTGGTATCTTTCGATCATACGTTCGAAAGAAAAAATCAGATTTATTAAAATCAGGTCTTAGGTGAATTTTTTTAATGTTTATATGTTTGCCCATTTTTATGGTTGATCACCAAGGCGAGGCATACGGTATTTCTGAAAGAAGGACACAACTTTAAAGCGAACCGATTCGTTTCATCTTCTGTCCGCTCTAATTCCCGAAGATAAGGTCTTCAGAGACGGCTTAAAATAACGAAGCGGATTTTCACCGATTCACGTCTAAGTATGTCACTGAGATGCGCGCAAACTTGGAGAGAAAAGCGACGCACATCACATCCGGAATTTGGGCGAATTTATTTTGGGCAAGCATGGCGAGGCGTGACATTCGCGAAATTTTTGGACGACCGCCAAAAATCTTTGACAATTGCAGGAATTATCCTCAACTCGTCAGGGATTGCTTTTGATTTTGTGGGTGCAAGTACGTTCTCGTTTTTGACTTAAACCAGAAAGAGCAAATTGCTTTTGGACACAACGTTTTTGGCCCAGACTTTATTTTTCTGTTGTTAACCCTCTGGGTTGCCCCGTCCGTACATCGGACGTGTACCCATTTGGCCTCCTCGTTCTGTTTACGTCTTGATTACCAACCAAGGTTGCGTGACACATGTTCAAGTGATGTAACAAGCGCACTTATCCAACTTGACAGAATTTCCGCACGCTTTTTTCTCTTCGCCCAGTCGAAAGTAGCACGCGAAAGTGTCGACTCCCCCGGCTATTTCTGGCCCACTTACGCATCGGCGCTCTATTTTCGGTGCAATCGGCGCAGTGTTTTGATGCAGACGTCGCGAGGAAGCCGCAAGCTCAAAGTAAGTAGTAAGTAGATTTTATCTGAAAATGACGGGGCGTTTCGAATTTGGAACGCGTTCAGCTTCGTGAATGCCAGAGTTCGAATGCAAGTTTTTTGTTTGGCTATAAATAACGTTGCGGTTGTGTAATCGGCGAGGTATCGCTTCGTAGAGCTTGCGGTTACGTTACGTTGTCATAGAACGCAGAAATTTTGATAACACGCTTGATGGTGTACATTCGAAGGATTGGAGTGGACAAGTTGGCAGTTCAGAAGCACAATTCAGGAAATAGGTGTTAGGAAGCAGGGCCGTTGCAGATCCTAGGCACTGTATCTAAAGTGTCTTATGGATAAGACGGCCCTGTTAGAATAGTATAGAAGAAGAAGAAACCGTAAGGAAATTATAAATTTTTGTCTCTCTGTTAAGAGATGTATATATTCGCGTCCTTTTCGTAATGACCTTGATGTGCCTCACGTTCACAGAGATAATGCACATAAGTCGGGAATCAGTCCTGGGCAGTTTTCTTCGAACTGATAAGAAGTACCACCTCTTTTGTAACAAGCCACTCCTTTATTTCTAAGTCGCAATCACCTAGACGTAAGCCCCGCCTCTTCATGGATAGCTAATAACGTGTGCTACCTCTCTCATAACAAGCCACTCCTTTATTTCTAAGTCGCAATCACTTTGACGTAAGCCCCGCCTCTTCATGGATAGCTGATAAGGTGTGCCACCTCTTTCGTAACAAGCCACTCCTTTATTCCTAAGTCGCAGTCACTTTGACGTAAGCCCCGCCTCTTCATGGATAACTGCTAAGGTGTGCCACCTTTTTCGTAACAAGTCACTCCTTTATTTGTGAGTCGCAGTCACTTATACGCAAGCCCCGCCTCTTCCTGTATAGCTGGTAAAGTGTGTCATCTCTTTCGCAGCAAGCCACTCCTTTATATATAAGTCGTGGTCACTTTGCCTCTTTGTGCATAGTTTGTGTGTTGCTTTTTTTGTAAGAATAAGGCACGGCCACTTTGACGTAAGCTTCGCTTGTTGATGCGTAGCTGATAAGGTGTGCCACCTCTTTCGTAATAAGCCATTCCTTTATGAGCAAGTAGTGCTCATTTTGATGTAAGCCCCGCCTCTTTGTCCATAAATGATAACAAGCCACTCCTTTATATGTAACTAGTTCTCATTTTGACGTAAGCCCCGCCTCTTTGTCCATAACTGGTGACATGCCACTCCTTTTGACGGAACCCCCGCGTAGCTCACGTCTTTTTTCTAATAAGCCACAAGGTCGCCGAGTTTCAATTACACACGTCTCTTTTTTGCAATAAATCACGACTCTTCCATGCAAGCCGCGACCCTATTGGTATAAACCACGCCTCCTTTGTAACGCCTTTTCGCAAATAAGCAGTGCCACTTCGCCTAGCCATATTATAAGATAGTGTTTGTAAGCGATTATTAAAATTAAAAAGGTTGTACTCGTACTCATCAATCATAACCTTCAATTTTCTCCTTCCGTTGGTAACACTTCTACAGTTTCTTTTGATCTAAGCTCGTCACTTTTTAAAATGTGCCGCGACTATTTCGTAATAAACCAGAAGGCATTGGCCTCATAAGTGAGGCCCGTTTCATATAAGCCACTCCCTGTTTGAAAGAAGCCACGCCCCTTTTTAATTTGCATTTAAGGCAAACACATCACATTTAATGTAAGTTCGACGCTTTTTAAATACGCCTCGCCTATTTTGTGATGAACCAAAAGCCGTTGTCCACGTAAGTGACGCCCCTTTCATATAAGCCACGCCTCTTTTCAATCTGCATTTCATAAATTAAGGATTACTTTTTGATTTTCTTTTCGGATAAGAAATTTCAGGAAATGCAGATTGAAAAGAGGCGTGGCCTGCTTCAACTAGGGAGTGGCTAAGGTGAAAGGGGCGTCACTTACGTGGATAATGCCTTCTGATTTATTATAAAATGGGTGTGGCCTATTTTGAAGTGCCCAGTTACATCAAACATTATTATTATTTTTTCTTAAAAGATGTCACTTTAAAAATTGAAATGTGTTTTATAGCTTTTTACGTCGAAAGAAAAAATAAAGTCCCATTTGACAGACTCTAAAAATACCTCTTTTCATCTTCACCATTCTAAGTGGAAATCCTCAACTGTAACCTTCTGGGTGCGTTTGAATGTACGCCACGAAGCCACGCCTTTAAATATGATTTCGATTTTTTTGTATAGCTCCGCCTCTTTCGACAGAAGCCCCACCTCTTTTGTGTTAAGCCTCGAATCCACGGCGAAGTAAGAGAAGGTCTTTTGCAACAGGCCACGCCCCTTTTGGGGCAAGTCACGCCTCTTTTCACACATGCAAATCAGTTTCTCAGCGTAAGCGCATCTTTTGCGCTCCAAATTAGGTTAAGGTTTCTTCTTTTCTAAACGAGAGGCGAATCATATCCAGAGGCTTTCGATTCGTTTTACAAATCAAGTCCTCGCGCATTTCTTTTGTTTTGAATGGCGTGACGCACAACGTGTCGCGGTCGGTGAACCGAACGGTTGATTGACTTCGTCTTACCCAGTAAGTTACCTCACGTTCCGTATAATTTCGGTTTTGAAATACTCGTCTTGTTTATTTATTTGTTTATTTTGATTGTGTCTTTAGTTCACTGTCGTTTCTCAATAGTGCTTGATGCTTACAGTTGTTTGCATTTTAATTTATACGTATTTCCGCTATGGCAGAAGAGACCAAGTGCGACGTGTGTCAGAAGCCGGCACTGCAAAAATGCGGGGGCTGTCACAATGTGTATTATTGCAGCAAAGAACACCAAAAAGTGGGGTGGAAGACCCACAGGAAGTCGTGCAGACCATTTAAGGTAAGTCTTGGGCACATTTCTCGAGTTTCCTGCTCAAGGCCATTTCCTCCTTTGTTCTTTTTCGAATTTGTCCTCTTTGTTTTTTTCTACCTTTGCCCACTTTGCGTTTTGTGCTCTTTCCTCAATTGTTCCCTTTGGTCCTTTTTTCATTTCTAATACCAGCAGAATTAGTTTTTGGCCACGCTCCTTTAGCCTTGCTTATCCTTTTCTCCTCTCGATGTTCTTCTTGTCGGTCTTCAATAACTTCCTCCTCCAGATTTTGTGTCCTTTATTTTCTTTTAGGTATCCGAAGATGAAACCCTAGGTCGATACCTGATAGCAACGAAGCACATCAAACCCGGCGAAGTAATCCTGATAGAGCCCCCCTTGATATGGGGTCCGGCCCAAATCACGATCCCCGTTTGCCTGGGCTGCGGCCAGGGCCTCAACGCGAAATCCAGCAGGCCCTGCCAGAAATGCGGTTGGCCCATGTGTAGCGAGCTGTGCCAAAACTCGCCCAGTCACATACCCGAGTGCTCGTACACGGTGAAACGAGGTGATAAGGTTGGCGACCCTTTCCACACGGCACTCATACTTTTAAGCGGGCGTTTCCCCGTTCGCAGGTGACCATAAAGAACTTCAACATCCCCCACCCGACTTACCAGTGCATCACTGTGCTGAGGTGTCTCTATCAGAAGCAGTTCCTGTCGGACGTGTGGGATAAGATTGACAGGCTGCAGTCGCATTGTGCGGAGAGGAAGCTGACGCCGAGGTACGAGCAGGATAGGAGGGATGTGGTCGAGTTCATCAGGAGGTTCTTTAAGTTGGAGAATTTCGAGGACGAGGAGGTGCTGAGGGTTTGCGGAATTGTGATGGTTAGTTTCTTAACTTCTAATCAAACAAACTTGAATGTAGGCCCCTCCTTTAATACTTTAATCTTAAACTACGCCCACTTTGAAATAAGCCACGCTTATTTTCACGCGAGCTGCAGTTTCTTATGTTATAAACCAATCCCCTTTTCATGTAGGCCCCGCCCCTTTCGTAACATGCCACGGCCTTTTAACTTTAACTCTCCTTTCAGAACGAGCCACATCTATTTCGGGGGTTTTCATGTAAGCCACGCCTTTTATTTATTTATTTTGACGCTTTTCCCACACGAAAGTTTTCGCGATTTCTCTGTTTCTCACGCTCACTTGGCGTATCAGCTCTGAAGGTCTCTAATTGTGGTCTGGTAATTTTTATTCAAAACTTCCCGCCTGTTTAGTAATCAGCCGCCCCCTTAACTTCATTCGTAATCGTTTTAACGTAAGATCCGCCCTTCTTGACTTAAGATCTAAATTCACCCCGGTAATTCAAGCACATTATAAACTGCGTTTACCAAATCGATCTTCATACCTTTTCCATGAAAAAGAGTACCTTTGAACCACGCCCATTTAAAACGAGCCACGCCTATTGCCTCGCGAACTAAGGAAATTAACTATCTTTTCTTGTGAGCCACGCCTCTTCCGCAATATGCCACGCCTTTTTCTCATAAATCAGACTTTTATTGTGCCTATGTTAAAGCGAGCCACGCCTATTTTCTTGCGAACTACGTAAATCAAGTGCCTTTTCATATGAGCCACGCCTCTTTTGTAAGATGCCACGCCTTTTCTATATAAATCAAAATTTTGTTATGACCATTTTAAAACCAGTCACACCCATTTTTTCGCGAACTACGCAAATCAACTTCCTTTTTATGTGAGCCACGCCTCTTTCGTAATATGCCACGCCTTTTTCACATAAATCAAACTTTTACGTGAACATTTTATAACCAACTTAAACATAAATTATTACCATTTAAGAACAAGCCATGCCTATGTCAGCTATTTTCACACTCATGTAAACCACGCCTTTTTTTCAGAAGAAACTGAGAGTTTCTTGAAGCTATTCGTAAACGAATGTTTTCGAAATCTCCCTGTGATAATGCTGATGTTCTTCGCGCTCACCTGGATATGTAGAATGACTATAAGCTCTGCAGTATCAGTATTGCTTACTTCTGTGAAAACTTGTCGCCTGCTTTGTAACAAACCGATCCTTTAGCTTAAATAAAATCCTCTTAACGCAAGCCCCGCCCCTTTTGACGTAAGATACGCCCTTTTTGTAATAAACCACGCCGCTTTTAGAGCAACTCACGCCTCTTTTTATCATCTTAAGCTAAAGCAATAGATCTTGCGGCAAAATCATCTTATACATACAATGAACTCATGGTGTATCTTTTTTTTTTTATAAAATCGAACACTGTACAAGTATTTTCTAAGGTCTCTTGGATTGTTTAATCTTTCTTTGATTGTTTTGTAACAAACCGACCCTTTAGCTTAATTTACAATTCTTTAACGTAAGTCCCGCCCCTTTCGTTAGAGGTTACGCCTTTTTTTGTAATAAACCACGCCCTTTGATTTGGAGTATTGACGTTCACCATAAAGTTTGGTTATTATCTTTCCCCTTTCCAGGTGAATGGGCACGAAGTTCCTCTGAAAGACCCAGCTCACGTGGCAATTTACGAAACCACCTCCCTCTTCGAGCACAGCTGCCGAGCAAATTGCTCGAAGAGCTTCACGTCGAACGGCGGCGTCCTCATAAGCGCGGGCACCTCCATTACAAAGGGCGAACACCTGAGCATTTGCTACACGGATCCCCTATGGGGGACGGCCAACAGAAGACATCACCTCATCGAAACCAAATTCTTCCGCTGCGCTTGCGCGAGGTGTCAGGATCCCACGGAAAACGGAACGGATTTCAACGCCATCAAATGCAGAAATGGGTGAGTTGAACCTTAGTAACTCCCGCACGGTAACCGTCGGCTTTAATTTAAGGAGCTGCAAGGGTGTGATGTTGCCGAAAACGTTCTTGGAAGAAGCTAAAGCTGGATTGAATGGCGATTGGCATTGCAACCTGTGCAAGGCAAGGATGTGCTCCGGAGACGTCCACGACATCTTGGAGAGAATCGGCAGACATCTGCAGGCAATGCCGAAAGGCGAATCCAAATCATGCAAGGCCTTCCTGAGGAAGTACGAAGCCGACTTACCCCAGAACCACTTCCACATGACCGACGTGCGTTTTGCCTTGAGCCAAATCATCGGGCGTGAAAGTGAGAATGGCCTTCTGGATGTGCCCGAGGATGACCTTGAGCTCAAGGCGAAACTCTGCCGGCAGTTGGCGGACTTGGCGAAAATTTTGGCCCCAGGTTCGTCTGTGATTTGTCGATCGAAACCTGGATGACTCGTCTTTGTTTTCAGCCGAGAAACGCATCTTGGGGTTGCTTTCGTTCGAGTTGCAGGCGACTTTAGCTGAACTGGGGAATCGAAGAGCTCGAGCTGGCGACTTTGGACCTGACGAGTTACGAAGTAATCTTTTGGTAAGCGTTTCATTCTTTTCTTCTCTTGGAGACGATGCATGTTTTCCAGGAATCCAAAAGATTGCTGCTAGAAGTCGTCGAACTACTGAAGCACGAACCAGCAGAAATGCCAGAGGGAAAGATTTTCCTCCAGGCCAAGGTTAACCTGGAAGAGGTGGACGCCATACTAAGGACCTTACACAAAACCATCGGCGATTCACCTCTTTAATCCAAAGGGGCAACGTAAACTGCATTTACTAATTTTATTACTTAATGTATTGCCGCGTTGGCTTTGTTGATTAAACTTGTTTTTTGACCTTGGTTTATTTATGGGATGCTATTGTTGATGCACCGACTGAAAACTGGCAAGGTTGCTCGGTTTCCTGTGCCAGAGGACGCTTGAAATAAGTCGGGCGAGAAATATTTGGGTATTCCTTGAATGAGGTAGATCAATTAACGCGCTTGGAAGGCAACGACCTTTCATATTAAATTTTTTATTGCAAGTTACAATCAGTATCGAACGGGGACGACATAAAATGCAATTGGTTTCGTGATGTCACCAGCATAATCACCATGAAGGTTTTAAAAAGAGGCGTGGCTTACTTCAAAAGGGACTTGTTTGGGTGGAAGGGGCGTCACCTACGCGGAGAGAGTCTGAAAGGAGGCGTGGCTCATGTCTAAAAGGGGAGATAAGGTGATTTTGAAGTTGAGAAGTTGAAAGGAGGTTGAAATTAGTTGCAAATTGTAGAGAGGCGTCATCTACAATAATTTCCATCATTTAGAAAAATACCTTTCAACTGCTCGCAGATATTTAATTTTGTTTCAATCGGCACGGATTTCAATTCAACTTCGAGAGAGTGTCATCGTGTTTTGTTTTGTTTTATTTGTTTTTAAATCAAATACGTTTGCAATGTTATATTTCAATCAATCAACTGTTTTGCAATATTTTTTCTGTTCCACATTTCTGAAAAAAAGTTGCAGTTTTTTCTTTTCTTTTTTGATCGTGTCTTCCTGTTTAACTTTTTTTTGTTTAGCCTTGAAAAGCACCAACTTCCGTTTGTTCTTTCGACTTCATAACGTTCTTCTTCTTTTGTTTTGGTTTTTCTTTATTTATTTGGGTGACGATATTTTTTGTTTTTCTTTTTTCTTGAGTTTTTTTTTTGAATCAGAGCAGTTTCTCGAGTTTGCTCATTTCTGAGGAATTTCTTTTTCAACAAAAGAAAAAACTGCAGAATAATATTTTCTTGCTTTCACAATGTCGATCGTGTTTTGTTTTCTTTTAAATATTATTTCTTTTTTTTTAATTTAGCCTTGAAAACATTAATTCTCGCTTTCTTGTTTCATCTTCATTCCTCGTCCTCCCAGGAGACTGTTTCCTTGTTTTCGTTTTTCTTTTTTCATTTGTTTAAATGTCGATTTCCTTTTTGTTTTTCTTATTTTTTTTTTATTTTCAGTTAAATTTCTTACTTTTTTCAATTATTTTAGTTCGTAATTGTGTAAAACCACACTATTCTTAACGAGATTAAATTTTTCGAAAAAAAAAAAAATTGCAAAAATCTTTTAATGTCGATCGTGTTTTGTTTTTCTTTTTTAAGGTTTCAAAGCTATTATTTAATTGCAGTTTGTTAATAAAATGTAAACTTTGATTAAATTGGTTTCCGGTTGGAACTGCGTCACGTCTTCTACTGCCGACGTTTCGTTCTTCATAGCAGAAGAACTTCCTCAGGGCTGCTGCTGCTGGTCGTGTTGCTACTAGAATGGAGTACGAAACGTTGTCGGTAGAAGACATCAACGTAACGCGTTTCCAGAACTTCTTCAGGGCTGCTGCTGCTGCTGTTGGTGGTGGTGCCATTGTTTCTCGTTAGCTGCTGCTCTCGTCGTTGCTGCTGCTTGTCGTTAGTTACCATCGAGAGCAGTAACTAACGAGAAGCAACAGTAACGAGAGCAGTAGCTAATGAGGACCACTACCTGCAGCAAAGGAAGTTCTTCTGAAATGGAGAACGAAACGTCAGCAGTAGAAAATATCAACATGACACGTTTCCAGAACATCTTCAGAGCTGCTGCTGCTGCTGCTGCTGATGGTGTTACCATTGTTTCTCGTTAGCTGCTGCTTGTCGTTAGTAAACAACGAAAGCAGTAGCTAACGAGAAGAAGTAGCAACGAGAGCAGTAGCAACACTACCAGCAACAGAGGAAGTTCTTCTGAAATGGAGAACGAAACGTCGGCAGAAGAAGACATCAATGTGACGCGGTTCGAGAACTTCCTCAGGGCTGATGCTGCTGCTGCTACTATTTATCGTTAGCTGCTGCTCTCGTTGCTGCTGCTTCTCGTTAGTAACTAACAAGAGCAGTAACTAACGAGAAGCAACAGTAACGAGAATGGCAGCAACACTACCAGCAACAGAGGAAGTTTTTCTGAAGTGGAGAACGAAACGTCCGCAGTAGAAGACATTAACGTGACGCGGTTCCAGAACCTTCTCAGTGCTGCTGCTGCTAGTGTTGCTATTGTTTCTCTTTGGCTGCTGCTCTCGTTGCTGCTACTTCTCGTAACTAACGAAAGCAGCAGCTAACTAGGACCAGCAGCAACAGTACCCGCAGCAGAGGAAGTTCTGTTATTTTCTAATAAGTCACACCACGAAGAAAAGAGGGCCTAGTACTGATCCTTGTGGAATATCGATTTCAATTTCCAATGACAGTGAATTGATAACGAAAACGTTTTCTTATATCAAATTTTCTCTTTCATGGAAACTCATTATTTTGCAAGCAAATTTTGAGCGACATCGATAAAGGCAAAGTTAATTAAAAAAAACTAAACACAAAATCTAATTGTAAACTAATAGAAAGAAATTGCTAATGAATCTAGAACAACCTACAGAAGAAGCTTGAAGAGGATAGGTTCTTTAGACTTGAGTAATCTGATTCGTAGTCGAAAGTCACTTAAAAGTGATCTGGATCAGTTTCATTAGGTGAATCCTGTAAATTCTTTTTGAATCAATCCAGATCGGTCCAAATTGGTGAATCGAATGCAGCTTGTGTGGCAAGGCGGTGGTTTACAAAGGCTTCAGCGTTCCTAAATGCGTAATCAGGAAGAAGAATCTAAGAGAGGATTGTTTAGTGAATACTAAGGGCCGGTTTTCCAATAATGGTTTGAATTAAGTTCAGGAATTTACAGCAAAACTGAGTAACAGCATTTTCGATTGCACTGAGCGTGTTTTCATCCCGTTTCACCCTCAAGTATTAAGATACATTGATTGAGTGCAATGAACTGAAAACGCTAGTGCATCTTATGCTTATTTACATGGAAAGATGTTCCAAAAAACCCAAGGCTCTTTGATGATTCATCAGTAAATTCGATTAACAGTTGCCCCCTCCAACCCCAGCGCATCCGCATAAAATAGAAGGTCGAAGGATGTAACTTCATGTTCTGAGTGATGTGGTGTGTGAAGAGAACATTGTCTTGCGCGTTTCTGATCACCTCTTGGCTCCAGGCACTTCAATGTCAACAGTTTGCAGGTAAGGAGTGCGAATAATTCTCTGCAGTTTTTAAAAGAATCCTATCGAAAGTCCAAACGCTAATTCCATGAATGCAGCTTATTTCACTTAAAAAGAAGCTTTTTTTATATATAAAACGTCAGCCAAATATTTTGTGTCACAAGTTTTCTATTCACAGAACTCAAAGCTATTGCTTTTATATAGTATCGACGAAGACTTGATGGCCTTATGTGATCAATACAATACTTGTCGGCTTTTATTATTATATGTTTGTACAAGTATGTTTCAAAAATGTATACTCTGATGTTAAAATGATACTAAATTCATCACCGCATTCGTGGTTCCGTATCTGCTTCAGTGTTTACGCATACTTCATTCTTATTTTGTTAGTAGAATTAAACACAATTTATTTATGTTAGCAAATTTTATGTAGAACGATAACGAGTAATAAAGTTTGTAATACTTTATAACAGTGTATAAAAGTCCATCTATATTGATATGCCTTCTCATAGAAGTGGTAGGAAAAAGGATCCTATTTGGCAACATTTTATTGAAAAGTCGTGTAAATGTGTTGGAAAAAGAGGAAGTAAAACTACTTGTAAAAAATGTAAGGTAGAAATGTAAGGGCTTGTGGAACGTATGAAAAACCACTGGGAAAAACGTGCTTCAAGTATTATAGAAAAAGAAACACACACAGATAATGGAAGTGCCTCTGCAGGAATAGTGGCAAATGTACAATCGAACACATTAGAAGAGGACAGCTTCGATAGTGCCCCATTGCTCGTAGCTTCTACTTCATCAATTAAAAAAAAAGGCATCTAATTCTAGTTCTGGGTCTTTATCTTCTTTTGTCGTGCGTATTAGGAAGCCTAGTAAAGAGGAAATAGATAAACAAATTGCTAGGGCTATTTATACAACAAATAGCAACTTCACACGTGTTGAGCAACCGGAAGTAAAAATTGCGCTATAAGATATAAGGGGCCATTCGTCATCAGTGGGTCGATGACGCTCTATAAACAATTTTTTGCCTCTGACAAAATGGAAAAAGTGCCACAGTTTTCGAGATATCGAATTATGAAGCAGTGAGTACGGCCCTGGCGCGTCTCCGCATGTACGAAACTACGCTTAGCGCCAGAGCACAGTAAAATATTTAACCCTGATCTTGCAGATGTGTGCGGTTAAGAATGGACGCAAATGTTGCTTTACAGGCATATCAATAAAAGTAATTTTACGACGAGAACGCTTCGAATGGGTAGGGTGCAATTACCGTGGGGGTAATTACTAATTAAACCACCGCTACTGGCCGAAATTATTTAGAATTTTTACAAATAATATTGCCCGATGTTTTGGACGAAAGGTCCTTAGAGCTACGGCGAAAGATGTGGTCCATGCACGATGGTGCAGCGCACGTTACTCTCCCGGTCCGAACCTATCTCAATAACCAATTTCAACGCCGATGGATAGGTAGGTAGGACCAGTGTCGTGGCCTGCTCGTACCCCCGATATGAATCCGCTGGATTTCTTTCTGTGGGGGGCTTTAAAACATGAAGTCAAAAATCAACACAGAAGAACAATTATTACAGCGTATTCATGCTGCAGCTCGCCGAGTATCGGACAGTGACAGTGCTACAGTGTGCACATCTAAGTGAACCACATCGTACAGGCATATGTAAGCATTGTCATGCCTTATTTCAAGGGGAACAATTTTTTTGAACTTGTTGGCTGGGTATTCTAGGTTTCTTTTGGCACCCCTTTTTGAACTGCCAAATGCCCCTATAAGTCCTCGTGCTACTGTCAAGCGAAAATTTTTGAGATTTAATCCCCTTGATTTTGAGCGCAGATCAAATAAAATAAAAGCATTTACTACACTTGCGTCAAGAAAATAAAAGAAAATGCGTTGCCACCATTTGTGTAATTTTCGGTCAACTTCGTAGATACTTAATTTTAACATATCAAACCTATCTACATAGCACATGTGGGTGTTATATTCTTTTATCATTGCCGGACATTCTATATGTTCGATGGAACCGTCTTTTCTTTTTCTATCGGCAGTTTTCAAATCGGAAGGGTCATGAAAGTTGCCTAAAAACAACACACTTCGACGATCCATCCACTTCAAAGCTAACAGTCCTTCAGTAGATACTCTCCAATCAGCTTCTCCTCTCTTCAAAGATTTATCTGCCGCCAACTCAGGATAATTTATTCTTCCTTTTCTTATAGTTTCCACATGCGTATATTCCATCAGCTAACAGATCTCTTTGCAAATCTACAGAATTAAAATAATTGTCGAAAAATACTTTATGTCTATGGCCAACTAAAGTTCTTGTAAGATCTTTGACGACTCTAGCACCCAAACTTTTTTCAGCGACTTCTCCAATTTTTCCCGTATATAACTGGAATTCGCACATATATGCAGCACCGTCGCCGCGCACTCAAACCTTGTAACCTCTTTTTGTAGGTTTCATTGGCATATATTGGCGTAGACTGCTTCTGCCCTTAAATTTAATCATTGATTCGTCTATGGATTGAAATTCACTGGGCCTCAGAGACGAAAGAAAGGTTTGCCCAAGCTCTGTGAGAAGAGGTCTAACTTTATATAGCTTATCATAATTCTGTTTGTTCCTCTGTGGTTGTAGTGAATTATCATTTACATGTAAATTACTCAACAGCCATGAAAATCTGTCACGTGGTATAACGGAACTAATGAATGCATCCCGCATCTCTTCCCTAGACGACCAGTAATCTCGGTAGCTTGGCATTTTTTTTAGACTCATCATAAAAATGCTTTGATTTCATCAAATGAAGTTGGCACAAAATTTTTACTCCCACCATTTTCTTGCAATGCATAAAGATTTGTTTGAAACACGATATCATGAATGAGCCTTTCACGAAACAAATGCAAAAACATATCTGTTGGTGTTTCCAAGTTATTTGGAACATTAGGACCTGCTTCTCTCTGGAACGAAATTACTGAAGTAGTATATGCAGTATTGTTTGTCCACAAAATATTTTGCTTTCTCAGTTCTATTTTACGTATTTCAGCTAAAGTTAGTTCATCATCACTATCCCACTTTTCATATAATTCATTTATACCTGTTTGCCCGCCGGATGAATCCTCAAAAACAATTTCCATGATTTCTATATCAAATAGTTCTTGCACGGTTTCATTTTCAACATTTATCTCATCCCCCATAATGCTGCCTACATCAGATTCTATAGACTCAACATCACTAGGTATTTCATTTAATAGTGTTTCAATGTCATTCTTACTCATACTTTCTAACTCCCTCAAGCTCCATAATTTCTTGGCTTCTAAAATACAACAATAACTTCCAGATAATTTGACCCTTGTAGTAAAGTATTTATGAATTACAAGCATTGCATACAAATAGGCCTAGTGGTTATAAATGATAACCATAACATTTGACGCAGAATAAAAGTGTCTCACAATGTGATACTACGAAACTAGACCTTTCTACAGAAACTAGAGTACGTATAACAATTCATTATGGGACATTTCTACACAAATTTGTTTGAAAACTGCAAAGAAACTCGTCTTTTGTGTGATGTACCTAACATCTACTCACACCTACTTTTCGCACTCAAAATTTACCAACTAAACCAAATTTTAAAGACGCAGGGTATGTAACATGTTTTCAGTAAAAGTTATACCACCTTCAACACAACATGGTTTATACGAGTAGCCACTAGAAAAATAAGGATTGAATTTTAAATAGCTGGTTTACAACACTAACCACTTTAACTTTAACGATTTAAATCAACTGATTTAAATCGTCGCAACCCTGTGTAGAACCTTCTGTAAGCGAGGGTCGTGGGGGTGAGAGATGAAATCTTTCCCTTATAAATTTGCTGAAGCTAAGCCTCATTTATTTAATTATAATTTTCATTTTTCGAAGGTGTGTGTTCTTAGACTCAGAAGCTGTTTAAAAATAAATTTAAAATGCAAAAGTATACCCAAAATTATGAAAATTAATTTTTCATAATTTTTAAGTCATAACATAATTATAAAAAATAGCTGACTTTATTGATGGGAGCAGAAATCACCTCTTAGCCTCAGAGCGTAAAATGTTTGGCTTAGAATTGAGGTTGCATCCTCTAAGTAACCAAATTTTCTCATATGGAAGTTGATGCAATCAAAACACGATTATTTCGAAGACATTCGATTCATTAATGAAAGCAAGAGTTGCCTCAGGGTCTCAGAGCTTGAATCGTTTGATTTAGAACTGACATTATCGAGCCCCTTTTCTCTCAGTAGCTAATTTACCTTGTATTTATGCTTGAAAGATTCAAAACATCTTTATTTCTGAGACATTTACTTTATCTATGAAATTAAAAGATGCCTCATGGCCTCAGAGCAGAACATGTTCGGCTCTGAATTGAGTTTCCTTTCGCTCAATAGTCCTGTTTTCTCATATTTGGACTGAAAGAGTCATAACACAATTGTATAGAAAACGCTGACTTTATTGATGAGAGCACAAGTTTCCTCTTGGCCTCACAGCTTAAAACGTTTGGCTCAGAATTGAGGTTGCATCCTCTAAAATACCAAACTTTCTCATATTTAAGTTGAGGTAATCAAAACACGATTATTTCGAAGACATTCGCTTCATTAATGAAAGCAAGTGTTGCCTCATGGCCTCAGAGTTTGAAACGTTTGACTCAGAACTGACATTATTGAGCCCTTTTTCTCCCAGTAGCCAAATTACCTTGTTTTTATGCTTGAAGAATCAAGACACGATTATTTCTAAGACATTTACTTTATCTACGAAAATAAAAGATGCCTCATGGCCTCAGAGCTGATAACGCTCGGCTCACTGGGCTCAATAGTGACATGCTATAATGTCTGTGCTGTAAGAATCAAAACATAGTCATTTAGAAGACAGTCGCTGCATTGATGAAAGCAAAAGTTGCCTCGTGGCCTCAGAGTCTAAAACGTTTCACTCAGAGTTGCCGTTATTAAGCTCCTTTTCACTTGGAAGGCCAATGGACTCGTATTTATACTAGAGATAATCGATTCACAATTATTTCGAAGGCATTCACTTCATGAGTTAAAACAAAAAGAATGCCACATGGCCTCAGAGTTTAAACGTTCGGCTCAGAATTGAGTTTCCTCTCGCTCAATAGTCACATGCTCTAATTTTCATACTGTAAGTGTCGAAATTTAGTTATTTAGAAGATATTCGTTTTATTGAAAAGTAAAAGTTGCCTTTTGGCCCCAGAGCTTAAAGCTTCTGACTCAGAATTGATATTATCGAGCTCTTTTTCACTCAGAAGCTAAATGATCTTGTATTTAAATTTGAAACGAATCGAATCGCAATTATTTCGACGACATTCACTTCATCATCGTCTGGTCTTCGTCTGGTCTTCGTCTGGTAGATTAAACGATTAAAGCGAGAAATAGCAGCAGAGGACTTCCCTTCTGGAGCTTCGTGGACTTCCCTCGGGTAGGAGCTTTCGGCTTTCAGGTTTTCTTCTGCACCTTCACTTACACCCTCACCATGGATTTTAGGAATTCGCGTCGAGAGAAAAGGGTTGGCGATTAATTCAAACAGAAACAGTTGACGATGGACGATAAAAGTAGTAATTATAATAAAATAGAAGAAAAAGAGAGGGCGAAAATTAATTAAATTTTGAATCCTACTCTCTCCGCGGACCGTCTTGTTTTTACTTTTTTGCAAACAAACCCCTCCTGAGAGATGTCGCCCTCTCGTGGGATCGTCTTTCAACTTCGCCCAGTTAATGTAATTTTGGACACCGATGTGACTCAAGTTGCCTACCTTCAAGGCTAATTTTAATTAATTTTGAGCGATCGCTTTACGCCAAGCGTGGGCAAGATTCCCAAGCGTCAGAAATTTGCTGATTTTTTGATTTGTATTAAGTCTGGTCCACGTCCGCCATTCGTTTAATAGAAACTATTATCTGCTATAGTACTCTTCTATGCCAGTTAGTTAGGCAACCATATCTACACATTTGAAACCTAGCTCCCTATGTTAATTTCAGTAGTAAATGGAGTTGGAATCTCCATGGCTATTTTACTAACTACACATTTCATTAATAAAAGAAATCCATGGCGATTCCGGAGGTCCTTTCCAACTAAAGAGCGACGTCACTTGCATGTACGACATAATGGCTGTGACGTCCTTTAGGAAAAGCTGTGGATTCGTGGGGATTCCTGCGGTCTACACCAGGGTGTACCCGTATTTGAAGTGGATCGAAGACGAAGTTTGGCCTTGAACTTCGAAAACCCAACTTCTTTATTTATTTTAATTACGTTGTAAGGAATCTTTTGTCGTCAACTCGGACTGTGTTCATGTTTATTTAAAAATATCTTTCAACTTCGTTCAGTAAAGACATTTGGGGCACCGAATTGACAATTTCGATTAAGAGTTCCACCGCTCGCGTGGGTGTAAGCTGCGGTTCTCACTTCCCAGAGTGCTATGAAAAACTGCAATAATTAAGATCGAAGGTCACGTAAAAAAACCAAATACTTGTCGTCTACGTCCCGAACCTCTTGTAAGTCGTCAAAAGAAAATCTGCGCTTTTTTCTTGACTATTACTCAGTTCTTTTTTTTAATGCCCATTTAAATGGGACAGAATTGTGTGTAGATCAAATTCGACCTTAAAACATTTGTTTTGAAACGGATTTTCGACAAAATTCTGTTCGATTAAATGTAATTGATTGCAGGTGACACATGTTATCACAAGGTCAAAGAAGCTTCGGGGATTTGCAAAGTGATCAAAGAGTGCCAGAGTGCCTTGTCGGATCTTAAAAAAAGGATAGACCCACAAAATTGCGGCTTCGAAGGATTTCTTCCCGTGGTATGTTGCGTAATAGACGCACCACCACCTGGAGCAAGAAGCTTACAGAGTAAGTCCCAAGTCTGACCAAGTTTTTGAAGATTAGACCTCGTCTTGTTTTAGAATGTATGGAGTACAGGCAGTACTCGTTAGTGGAGGAAAGTCTTCCGACACTGGCGTTGCAACCCGCAACGATATTCCGTAACGAATGCTCCTGGCATGTAAGCCATTTCATCGAGAAAGGACACGTGAGGAAGAATGAATTTCCACACACGGTATACAAAGTCTTATTCCTTGTTTGTTTTGAGTCTGTTTTGTTGCGTCTGTTTCAGGCTCTGATTGGTTTTGATGATGGTGACAAGAAAGCTTGGGATTGTGGGGGTAGCCTCATCAGCGAGAATCACGTGCTGACAGCGGCCCACTGCTTACATTCTCAGAAATTGTAAGTTCTAATGTTTCGTCCCTCTTTTGGGTAGATATTAAGTAAGTCGTCGCTTACGTTTAAATCGAAAGTTCTTGATTCAGTCTGGTTAGGTTGTCTTGAACCTTGCAATTTTGAAAACACTCAAACACTACTACATTCGGTGCAGCAAAATTCTCGCAATCTACGACGAATTAGGAGCAACGTTATTGTCCGAGGTAAGTGTGAATAAGTAGTTTATTATCTCTATAGGGCGTTACTGAGCTTGAGTCGTTCATCAGCCACCACTCAATAAAAAATAAAATTTTTTGTTTAATTGAATACTCTTTAATTTTTGTTTCAAATTTTGTCCAACTCGATCGATTCATTGCTGATTCTTCGATTGTTTTTGGATACAGAATTGTCTTCGCTTCTTAGAATTGACTTCTTATGACTTTCAAGGCGCACTTACAAAAAAATTAAAAACCACTACCCCTTATCATTTTTTTAATTATTAAATGCACTTTCATTTTTGTTTCAAATTTTTGGATTTGTTGCTGATTGTTCGATTGTTTTCGCCTTTTATAATTATTGATGGTTGATTTTTACAAAAAAAAAAAATTAAAAAGGCGTCGCTCGTCAATTGTTTTCAATCTTTTTAAAATTTTATTGATCGTTCAGAGTTATGGGAAAAACGACGAATCTTAATTTTCATTTAAATTTGGCGCCCGAAAGGAATACGAAATACAATGTAGTTATTCTGTCAAAATTAATCTCTCACACAAAAACTATATTTTTAATTTTTAATTTCTAATTGATCGTCATTGTTTTATTTTAATCTATCGTTTTCAATTGTTTTGGATTTCATTGTTTGTGGATATTCAATTGTTTTTGCATTACGATTTGATACCGATAGCTACCAATTTGTGATGCACTCACAAGAAATTAAAAAGAAAATATCGTTTGTCAATTATTTCAATTTAACACCCTTTTTTTTCTATTTTCCTTTGAACCGTAAGAAACTTTTGAAGTATTTCTTGTAAATTCCAAGTTAAAAAGTCAAACAAACAATTGAAAACTATTGAATAATCAAAAACAAGCGTTGTCAATCAAGTAATAGGAAACAATTGACTAGAATTCAGTTGTCCTAAGCTTTAAACACTTTCGAAGAGCACTTGAATTGAAAACAATTGACGAATGACGAAACAGCGTATAGATTGAAGCAATACTTGATTTCCTTTCGAGTTTCAATTTTTCTTCGATCTTATAAACCAGTTGATTTTTTAAACCAAATAAATAATTGTCACTTTATTTAAAAAAAAATTGAATTTTGTTTTTCTTTATTAACAGTTTTCGATTGATTTGGATTGTGGTTGATTATTCAATTGTTTTTGGATATTCAGTTGTTTTCGTTTCTCATAAATGGCTTCCTGTAACTGTCAATTTTTAAGAGTGTCTTTTGTCAATTGTTGTCAATTTTTTCGTTCTTTCTTTTGCTATTATCGGTCGATTGATTTAGGTTGTTGTTGATTATTCGATTGTTTTTGGATGCGTAATTGTCTTCGCTTCTTAAAATTTAAGGCGTTTATAAGAAATTAAAAACCAAAATCGTTTGTCAGTTTTTTTTTGTTTAATTAAATACTCCTTCTAACTAAAATCAAATTAATTTATTTCAATCTATTGTTTACTATTGTTTTGGATTTTATTGTTTGTGGATATTCAATTGTTTTCACTTTACGCTTTGGAACCTATAGCTACCAATTTGTGATGGATTTACAAAATTTTTTTTAAAAAATATCGTTTGTCAATTGTTTCAATTTAACACCGTACGTAAGTTTTGAAGTATTTCTTGTAAATTCCAAGCTAAAAAGTCAAGCAAACAACTGAAAGCTACTGAATAATCAAAACCAAGCGTTATCAATCAAGTAATAGGAAACAATTGACTAGAATTCAGTTGTCCTAAGCTTTAAATACTTTCGAAGAGCACTTGAATCGAAAACAATTGACGAATGACGAAACACCGTATAGATTGAAACAATACTTGATTTCCTTTCGATTTTTAATTTTTTTTTCGATCTTCTAAACTAGCTGATTTTTTTTAAAGCGTATGAATAATTGTCAATTGTTAATTGTCGCTTTATAAAAAAAAAAGTAATTTTTTTCACTGCTTTTTATCAACAGATTTGGATTGTGAGATTCTGTATGAGAGATTTTAGTTTTCTCCCCACCTTTTATGAATCAACGAATCACCCTGTATACTACTCTTACAATTGTTTTTTTTTCTATTTTCCTTTGTACAGTACGTAAGTGTCCAAGTATTTCCTTTGAAATCCACGTTTAAAAGGTCAATCAAAACAATTGAAAACTATTGAATAATCAAAGGCAAGCGTTATCAATCAAGTAGTAGGAAACAATTGACTAGAATTCAGTCGTCCTAAGCTTTAAATACTTTCGAGGGGCGCTTGAATCGAAAACAATTGACAGGTTTCGATTGATTTGGATTGTGGTTGGTTATTCAATTGTTTCTGGCTATTCAGTTGTTATCGTTTCTCATAAATGGCTTCCTGGGCGCTCACAGAAAATACAAAACTTGTCTTTAGTCAATTGTTGTTGTCAATTTTCTTGTTCTTTCTTTTACTATAGTCGGTCGATTGACTTAGATTGTTGTTGATTATTCAATTGTTTTTTGGATGCATAATTGTCTTCGCTTCTTTTATAATTTTTGACTGTTAATTTTTACGAAAAATTTAAAAAGGCGTCGCTTGTCAATTATTTTCATTTTTTTTTTTAATTTTATTGATCGTTCAGAGTTATGGAAAAGACGACGAATATAAATTTTTATTTAAATTTGGCGCCACAAAGGAATACGAAACAACTATGTTTCACAACTAAAAGTGAAAACTCAATGCGAAAGAAAATAATTATTTAAAATCTTATCCTAGTGGTTCAGCGACCGTAGTCAGATTGGGCGAGATGAACGTGAATGACCCCAGCGATGACGCGAACGTCCAAGACATACGAATTAAGAAGCAGATCCCCCATCCGGAATACGCCCGTCCATCCGGATACAACGACATCGCCCTCCTTCTTCTGGAAACATCTCCGAACCTGGGGATTGCGGTGAGACCCGCTTGTCTATTTACAGAAAGTAGGAGCGGTACGAAATATGCTATTGCCACCGGTTGGGGCTTCACCGGAACCGGCGTTAAAAGAACCGACCGGTTGATGAAGGTTATCCTGGAGATCTTCACGGCCAAGAGGTGCAACGTCACTTACTCGAAAGATAAGGCCTCACTGAAGAACGGAATCGATGATGAAACGCAAGCGTGCGTAGGGTCTGACGACGAGGAGAAAGATACCTGCCAGGTAATTTTCTTGTTGAATCAAATTAATCGCAGTAGAATAGCAATGCGGGTTCTGATCCAATTTCCCATACAATTTAACTTACGGGGGTGTGCATTCCAAATGGGTAGAAATGGTTGCCTAACTAACTTACGCGGAAGGTATTAAGGTGTTAATAAAGGGGCGCCAGGATGAACTAAACCCAACTGACAATAAGTAATGTTCCCAAAGTCACCTCAACATTCACAAAAGTTTTATCTTACACACACGCCGCCCTTTGTACGGCTTCAAGGGCCGCAGAATTAATCCGAGGGTATTTCACGAATGAAACTACCAGGATGTATACGAATATATAAGCGATAGCAGTGTGAAGTGCTTTCTCATTAACAAAAAAAAAATGCTTTTTTTAATCGTTCTTCTTTCAAAATTTATTAATCTATTTCTTCATTTGTTTTATTTGTTTTGTCACGTTTCCTTTTATGTATACTATATATGTATACTTTTCAATTTGTTAATCAACTGAATTGCGCTGTAAAATCGATCGTCTTTTGTTTTTATTATTATTTTTTGATTTGATTATTTTTGAATTTTTATTATCTTGCTTTCTTTGTTTTGTCACCATTGTTTTCAAACGTTTTTTTTTTATTAATCTACTAATCAAATATTTTTTTATTAATCTACTAACCTGCGCTGTAAAAGCGATTGTCTTTTGTTTTTATTATTTTTAATATGATTTTCAATTTTTATTATTTTGGTTTCTTGTTTTGTCACCACTTTGTTCAAATTGTTTTTTTTTTTTTAATTTATTACAATCTACTAAATTGCGCTGTAAAATCAACCGCCTTTCGTTTTTATTTATTTTTTTTTAATTCGATAATTTTTGAATTTTTATTTTGTTTCTTTTGTCATCATTTTTTTTTCAAATCGTTTAGTTTAATTGGAAAAAAAACGGTGACAAAACAAAGATTAACGATGAATTAAAAAGAAAACAGAAATTTGAAAAGAATGATGACAAAACAAAATAATAAAAATTCAAAAATAATCAAATAAAATAAAAACAAAAGACAAAAAACCGTTTGTTTTTTGTTTTGTTGAATTTATTATTAATCTATCCAATTGCGCTATAAAATCGATTGCCTTTTGTTTTTATTATTATTATTTCTATTTGATTCTCAATTTTGATTATCTTGTTTTCTTTGTTTTGGCCTCCATTTTCCAAATTGTTTATTTTTAATTTATTAATACGTATATACTGGATTATGTTGTAAAATCGATTGTCTTTTGTTTCCTTTGCTTTATCATATTTCCTCACTAGTAGTTTTTTATTATTTATTAATTTACTAATTATGCTGTAAAATCGATTGTCTTTTGTTTTTATTATTTTGAAATTTGATTTTTTTTTGATTTTGTTTTCTTCGTTTTGCCATCATTTTGTTCAAATTATTTTTTTAAAATTTATTATTAATCTACTGACTTGCACTGTAAAATCGATTGTCTTTTGTTTTTATTATTTTTTGATTTGATTATTTTTGAATTTTTATGATTTTGTTTTTTTTTTTGTTTTGTCACCATTCTTTTCGATTTGTTTCTTTTTTTCGTTAAATTTATTATTAATCCACCGAATTGCGCTGTAAAATCGACCGTCTTTTGTTTTTGTTATTATTTTTTGATTTGATTATTTTTGAAGTTTTATTATCTTGTTTTCTTTGTTTTGTCACCATTGTTTTCAAATATTTTTTTAAAATTTATTATTAACCTACTGACCTGCGCTGTAAAATCGATTGTATTTTGTTTTTATTATTATTTTTTAATTTGATTCATTAATTATTATCTACTGAATTGCGCTGTCAGATAGACCACCTTTTGTTTTTCTTTCTTTTTATTCGATTATTTTTGAATTTCTATTATTTTGTTTTCTCTGTTTTGTCACCATTCACCATTGTCACCATCAGTTGGTGCAAATCGAACAATCCGAAAACATCTTGCTCGCTAATTAAAATTTTACTTTAACTATTACCGATTACCGTCCTGTACCTGCTATTATTAAAATATGAAATGATAACATTTTTTGTGTGTATGTGTGTATTAAGTGCGTGACGCGTTTTTATAGTGTAAAAACATTAATGTCTGTAAAATATTAAAGTTGAAGAAAAACAACGAAATGAACTAAAGAAATACCTAACGAACGACAAATATAAATATTTCACGTAAAAATTACTTTACAATCGAACTATCAAATTTAACCGAATCTATCAGCATAATGAATTCAACCGTTATAACAAGAAACCAAAAAAAAATTACTGATGTGAAAAAGACAGTTTCAAAACTAAACCCTAATAACAGTTATATCAGTGTTGTATATAATGAAGGAGATGATTCTAAATCTAATTTAGCATCTAATAATGTCATATTAAGAGATAAATTAGCGAAAGCAGAAAGTGAAATCGAGGATATGAAAGATGCCAATAACAGCCTTAAAAGAAGAATCAGTCAGCTTGAAATGGAAGTAACTACAAAATCAAAAATGATTAAAGAAATAGTAGCTGAATTACACTCTAAAGAAAAAGTAAAATATCAAAACTGCTCTACTCAGACTGATAAAAATGTAATTAAATCGGCAAGCTCACAAACCGTCGAAAGTAAAACTAAGTTACTATATATTTCAAATTTAAGTGACTCAGAAGGCGAAAATGATCCTGACATTGAGGATATTTTGAAATTAAACATTGACGAAGTTCCTGACACGGCGACATTAAGGTCTGAAATCATCAAATTAAGGGACAAATGCTTAGGATTTATGCATAAAATAAATATTTTGTCAAAGTGTACTGTCCAACCCTATAACGAACACAGAAATAAATTATTACAAAATAAACAAAAAGAAACAAACTTGAACCATTCATACAAAACAATAACCGTTGAGGAACTTAAAAATACGCAAACACATAAGATAACACTGCTAACTGATAGTCATGGAAGAGGTTATAATGAGTTATTAAGAGACATTTTACCAACAAGCTGTAAACTCATGAGTTATCTAAAACCAAATGCAAAAATAGACTCTGTAGTTAACAACATAGATGCTGTAATTAAAGACCATGGCGATACCGATTATCTCTTTATACAGGGAGGCTCAAATGACGTTGACTACTGTTATGACAGCTCAAATATAACAAAAATTCTTAGCACCTTCCGAAATATAATGGAAAAAACTAAGGGCGTAAATACAATTATTTGCACACTTTTGTATAGATTCGATAAGCCTCAGCTAAATGGTATAATAGAGCATATTAACAACCGCCTATATCTTTTGGCACAAGAGTATGATCATATAGAAATATTTTGTATAAACAATCTTATACAATATTCTTATTATACAAGTAAGGGTTTACATCTTAAAAACTTTGCGAAAAAAATTGTGTCTTCGGAATTAGCAAAATACGTTGCAGATTTCTCTTCCTCAACACCCTGGAATAACTCAAACCGATCGTCAGTCCAGCAAACGGGACAACTCTTCTCCGACAAGAATTTTCAAGAGACTCTACAAGCAGCAATAAAACTTTAGAGTACCAAGAAGGTTTTATTACAGCATTACATATTAACATCCAATGTCTTAGTAATAAGGTTGGTGTTTTAGAAGCTTTTTTACAAGAAAAGCAGCCAACAATTTTATGTTTAACCGAACACTGGCAGAACAATACGAGCATCAATTTGATAAAAATTAAAAATTATACTCTAATTTCATATTACTGTCGCGAAAGCCACAAAAATGGTGGAACTGCAATATTTGTCAATGATTATATATTTCATACGCTTAAACCTAAAGATATTACAAATTTACTAGGTGGCGCTCTTGAGATGTCATTCGAGTGCTCAGCAATAGAAATACAGAAACTCTTATGTATTATTACTGTATACAGATCCCCAAATTCCGATTTTTCTACATTTCTAAATCAGTTACTTTCTTCCTTAAATAGAGTAGTTAACAAATATAATAATATATTAATCTTAGGTGATCTCAATATTGACTGTCTAACTGAAACTACTAATAAGAAATTACTGTTTGACTTACTTAAGTCCTTTCAACTTAGATCACTGATAAAAGAGCCTACTCGGATAACAAAAACTAGCAGTACTTGTTTAGATTATATTATAACAAAAGATGATGTGATTAACTATAATGTGACAGAACCTAACATTGCTGATCATACCGCACAAATAGTTACGATCAATATCAAATCAAAAATAATGGAATCAACCCAAATTCAACATTACTATATTCAAAAACTCAATCAAACCAATATAAACATATTTAATAATTATTTGTCTAATCTATCCATTGATTCTACAACCACCGACATCAATATAACTTTTGATAAATTTTGGTCTGAATTTAGATACTATTACAGTATTTGTTTTCCGATTGAGCAAAAAAGAGTGAAAAGAAGTTCTCACACAAACAGATTACCTTGGTTTGACAACAGTTTAAAAATTCAGAAAGAAAATTTAAAAGAATTAAATTGGCTCAGAAAATTGACTCTGGACAACAGTGTTGAATTGACTTATAAATCACACAAGAAACAATACCGAATAAATATAAATGAAAAAAAAAGGAATTCTTCATAAATAAAATTAATAATTCTAATAATAAAAACAAGACCTTGTGGGACATAGTAAAAACAAATACCTTTCAAAAATCTAAATCAAATTCAAATATTATTATCAAACTAAATAATACTGAATATACTAATTCCATTGACATTGCAAATTTATTTGGCGAATATTTCACTAAAACAATACCTGCTGAAATCAATGAACATTTTACAAACACGACAACTGAAACTTGTACAACTACCTTCACTAAATCCAATATATTTTTTGTTCCCACTACTGAAATTGAAATAAATAGGATAATATTGAATTTAAAAAATTCAATAGGACCTGATGGAATCTCCGTGCACATGTTAAAAAAATGTAGTCATCTCATTTCCCCTATTTTAAGCGAATTAATTAATATCTCCTATTCTCTAGGTCAATTTCCAGATACTTTAAAATTCTCAACAGTAATACCCATTCACAAAAATCATGACCCGACTGATATGGTAAACTATAGACCTATATCCCTATTAAATACATTTTCTAAAATCTTTGAAAAAGTTACGTACAAGAGAATTATGGATTACTTAACCAAATATAACTTATTAAGTAATTGTCAATATGGATTTCGAAATGGATATTCTACAGAAAATGCTGCCATAGATTTTATTCAGTCGATAAGAGATGCTCTAAATTCTAAATTCAAAGTAGCAGGTATATTTTATGACTTAACAAAAGCATTTGATAGCCTTCAATTCGATTTCATATTACATAAACTACATAGTTTCGGCTTTAGGGGTATAGTTCAAAACTGGTTCCAATCTTATTTATGTAAGCGAAAGCTTACAGTAAAAATCAATGAACAGTACTCAGATAATTTTAGTCTAACCATGGGAGTACCACAAGGAAGTGTTTTAGGTCCACTTATCTTTTTGCTGTTCATAAATGACCTTCCTAAACATATAACTAAAGGACAAGTATTTATGTTTGCTGACGACACCACAATTTTAGTTACCGCACCTAATGATATTATTCTAGAACAAAAATTAAACATAGTTACTCAAGAATTTAGTGCATGGTGTAAAAAAAATAAATTAATTATTAATTATAATAAAACGTTGTACATTGATTTTTACTATAAAATATCAGATCCTCATCATAACTTTAATTATAACAAAATACAGGTAAAACAACATACAAAATATTTAGGACTTGTAATTGATAGACATTTGTGCTGGGCAAACCATATTGAATATATAGCAGCAAAATTAAATAAATGTTATTATCTGATACTGAACTTAAAAAATATCCTTGATAGTAAAGCTCTCCTTAATATTTACTTCAGTGTAGCATACCCACATATAAGCTATATGATTTGTGCCTGGGGACAAGCCGTTGATTTAAACCGAATTTTTATTCTACAAAAACGAATTATTAGACTCATCTTTAATCTCAGTCCTTTAACATCCTGCAAAGAAACATTTCAAAATAAAAATATTCTCACAGTTCCTTCAATTTATTTGTACAAACTGTTAACGTATATACACACTCACTACAATAAATTTATCAGAGCCGAAAATGTCCACAGTCATAATACCAGATATAAAAGTAATCTATGCCCTGAGCACCCGAATACATCCCAGTATCTAAAATCACCATTCTATGCGGGAATAACTTATTACAATAAACTACCCAATAATCTGATGAATTTTAGAACACCGACCTTATTTAAACTGAATCTAAAAAAATTTCTGATAAACAGATGTCTATACCATGTAAAAGAACTAACTTGAATGTTATGTACTCTTGTATATGTTTCTGTGAATATCGTGATTTCTGTGAGATTTTTATTTATATTTATTATTTTTTATATTCATATGTTTATATTAACGAAGCTAACCATGTAATGATGGAAAAAAGCTGAAAATATATTATTATTATTATTATTATTATTATTATTATTCTTTTCAATTTTTTTTTTGTTGAATTTATTATTAATCTACTCAAATGCGCTCTGAAATCTATTGTCTTTTGTTTTTATTATTATTATTATTTTTAATTTGATTCTCAATTTTTATTATTTTGTTTTCTTTGTTTAGGCCCACTTTTTTCAAATTGTTTATTTTTTAAATTTATTAATTGTGTTGTACAATCGAGTGTCTTTTGTTTTCATTATTTTTTAATTAGATCTTTTTAATTTTGTTTTCTTCGTCCTGTCACCATTTTGTTCAAATTATTCAAATTATTCAAATTTTTTTAAAATTTATTATTAATCTACTGACTTGCACTGTAAAATCGATTGTCTTTTGTTTTTATTATTATTTTTTGATTTCATTATTTTTGAATTTTTATTATCTTGCTTTCTTTGTTTTGTCACCATTGTTTTCAATTTTTTTAAAATTTTTAATAACCTACTGACTTGCGCTGTAAAATCGATTGTCTTTTGTTATTATTATTATTATTTTTTTTTTAATTTGGTTCGTATTGATTATAATCTACTGAATTGCGCTGTCAAATAGACCGTTTTTTGTTTTTATTTTTTTCTAATTTGATTATTTTTGAATTTTTATGATTTTGTTTTCTCTGTTTTGTCACTATTCTTTTCAAATTGTTCTTTTTTGTTGAATTTAATATTAATCTAACTGAATTGAGAAAGAAAATCGACGTCTTTTATTTTTATTTGATTATTTTTGAATTTTTATGATTTTTTCTTCGTTTTGTTTTTATCGGCAAAAGCTACGATAACACAAACATAAGATGCACGGGCAAACGAAAAGTGACGCTGTCGAATGAAATACAGCGTGCCGAAGCAATTAAAACGGTATAAACTCACGTTTAAAATTGTAATTGGTAGGTCGGGAAGCTGCTCGCAAATGTCTGGGCTTCGGAATTTGTCAAACTTGGCCTGCGGACTCAATAGCACCACCTCTTGGTTGACCTTTGTTACAGCTTTAAGGGCCGCAGAACTAATCCAAGGTCCAAGGGGTAGTTCACGAATGAAACTACCAGATCGCACAAGATGTACACGAAAATATAAGCGGGGCTTGGGGATCCGTACTCGAAGATGAAAACCCGAATTAAAAGAAACAACGTACGACATTATCGTACAACACCTGGATTTTAATAAAAGAAAGAATTATTCCATGTTTTACAATTTTCGACCTCGTCGATGTGAGTGCCTTTGATTTTTATACCCCAGCACGGACAAACGAAAAGTGACGCTATCGAACCAAGCGAAATACGAAGGTGCGAGAGGGACAGTATCGTACGATGCGAGCCACCCAATCAGTTGGCCGTAAGGCCTTACGTGACCATAAAATGGAAACCGTGCTTCGATCGATAATTTCGAGCAAGCGGTTCCAGTGGTAGGGTTGTCATTCGAAAGCCTAAATTGGCCGATTTTCTCAAATGTTGCCAACTTAGTGTCGTTCGACAACTTGAAACTGTAACAAACTGCATTTAAAAAGAGTTTATCATTCGTTTAATAGAAACTGCTTAGTTAGGTGACCATTTCTGCAAATTTGGAACCTAGCTCCCTGTGTTAAAGAAAAAAAAAATTGACTTAGAACCTCCATAGCTATTCTACTAAGTACACATCATTTATTTAATTAAACAAAAAAAACAGGGCGATTCCGGAGGTCCTCTCCTGTTATACAGCAAAGTCTTTTGCATGTATGACATAGTGGGGGTGGCGTCCTTAGGACAAAACTGTGGACTCACGGGGATTCCTACTGTCTACACCAGAGTGTACCCGTACTTGAAGTGGATCGAAGACGAAGTTTGGCCTTGAACTTCGGGACCCTAATTTCTATATATTGTTTTTGTCGTAAGGAACTTTCTTGTCGTAAATTCGGTTTGTATTTATGTAAGCTTTTCAATGAAATATTATAAACACTTTGCGAATTACGATTTGTTTATTTGTTTTTCTTATTTTCTTTGAGAACTTTATTTTTTTGTTTGCAATGAATTATCTCAAACGGACACTGAAAATGGCACAAATGCTCAGCGTTTCACTATCGCTTGATAGACTCAAAAATGAAACAAATCAAAAATGAAAGTAAATGATGTTATGAGTACAAAAGGAAATCGAAGAGCAATCGAAAGAGAAACAAAGAGGAAGGAAATAAAAAATCGAAAAGAGAGGCAAGTGAAAAACGAGTGACTCTTTCAATTTCTAACTCTGATGTGTGTCATTGTTTTTATTGAAAATAAGTATTGTTATTATTATGACGAGAAGAAATTAGAGTGGAAGATTTGAAAAATTAAGAAGGTCAACACAAAGCAGGGCAAAAAATTGAAGGAATTTACAATTTCCAGAGCAAAGGCTCGGCGGGCGGCGATCGAAACGAAAAATTAAAAAGGTCGAAGGTCAAAGTCAACCCATCAAAAACAAAAATTCGGAAAATAAGTGAAAATCTTTTAAAAACGTATGATTTCGAAAAGGTCAAAGGTCTAGGTCAATCCTCAAAAAAGCAAAAAAATAACAAATATTGACAAAAATTACAATTTCTAGAGAAGGATTCGTCAAGGTCAACCCAAGCCAAGGCAAAACCCAAAAGGAAAATTTGCAAATGAACTATTTTATTTATTTATAGCGCGTTGTGTCGTCTGCTTATATCAGAACACGACTCGATACATTTTCTAATAAGTCACATCACGAAGAAAAGAGGGCCCAGCATTGATCCTTGCAGAATACCGATTTTATTTTTTTATGTCTCCAATGAGAGTAAAAGTTAATAACGGCTACATGGACATAGTCAAAGTTAATTAGAAAATCTACAGCAGAAACCTAAATGCGTAGTCATAATTTGAGCCAGGAAGAAGAACCCTAAAAAAGGATTGCTTAGGGGATGCAAGGTCGGTCTTTCAATATTCGTTTAAATCAAGTTCAGAATTTGAATGGAGTTTGGAGCAAAAGAGTTTTTCAATTAAAGACCAATTAACAAATTAATTTGACGAAGAACTAATAGCGTTTTCGTTTGAACGTCGTTTTAACCTCACGTTGATGTTTCGAATGCACACTAGTGTATTCAATTGAAAATGGTACTGATTCTTGTGGTTATTTATGCGAAAGATAGTTGCAAAAATCCAAGGTTCTTTGAAGTTTCGTCAATTTGAATCGGATTAACATTTGCCCCACCAACCAACAGCGTATCTGCATAAAACCGAAGGTCGACTCATGTGATTTTTTGTTCTGAGCAATGTTGTGCGCGAAGAGAACATTGTTTTGCGTGTTCCTGATCACCTCTTGCCTCCAGGTTCTTCAGTGTCAGCGGTTTGCAGGTAAGGAGTGTGAGCTGAGCGAAAACGAAACAATCCAATTTGCAAATTGATTTGTGGTTGTCACAAAATTATCAGAGTCGTATCGATACGTCCGACGCTAATTTTAAATATGCAACTTAATTCACTTAGAGGAAGTGATATGTTTTTTTCTTTTTAAATAAATCGTCAGCGCATCAAGTTTTCGATTCACTCGAAGCTATTTTTGTGACGCAAATTTTCAAAAGCAATGAATCTTTAATATTTGAACATGACCAGGTCAGTTAGTCGCCTTAACAATTCATTTTTTATTCAGTAAGTAATGATGCTATTATTTGCCTATTAATAATACGAAGCGTTTTCTTGTTAATTTAGGAAATCTCGTCGCCGTTTCCGCGACTTCGTATCTGCTTCCGTGTTTGCGGAACTTCGTTCTTCCTCTGTTCATAGAATTAAACAAAAAATCAAAGTGCATTTCCGATGTGGATGCATAACGTAATTTTTATTGTTTTCGTTGATTCGCTTAAGCTCTTTCAAGTTTGATTATGGAATTCGCACGATTTTAAATTGAAACGAGGTTTTTTTGGACATTATAAAGATAGCTATACAGGGTGCTACCAAATTTGAATATTTACAGATTAGTATGAGTAAGACACCCACTCAGTGACAGGTACACGAGACACCCGTGCCACTCAAGGGACAGGTACACGAGACACCTTCAAAAGACCTTTTATAAAACGCAATAAACTTCCTAACTAATATATTAACAATATATATTATATTCTCATTAATAGTTACATTTTCGTTGATTCACGGAAGGCCTTTCAAGTTTGATTATGGAATTGGCACGATTTTAAATTGAAACGAGGTTTTTCTGGACATTCTAAACATAACTATATAGGGTGCTACCAAATTTGAATATTTCCAGTGAAAATTAATTACGTAGTACGTCTTTTTCTCGCCGTGTTGTTGTTTTTCTCGACGTGTCGGTCTGCGTCCGAGTTTGCTCGCCGACGACGTCCAGGTTCAGCGGAATAAAAATACGTCGAACACTTTGCAACTCCGCTTTATTTACATGCACATATTTACAAGTTGAAAAGTTTATATCCCGGGCGGTTTAACTAACGGCAACTCTGTACTGGGAAACGGTTTGGCCTCCAGGTTGGACGGCAATGAGTAAGACACCCACTCAGAGACAATTGCACGAGACACCCGTGTCAGGTTAGTATGAGTAAGACACCCACTCAGTGATAGGTACACGAGACACCAGTGACAGGTACATGAAACGCCTCCGAAACACCATGATGAACCTTCTATTAAGCAATAAACTTGCTAACTAATATATATATATAATATATATAGTATTCTCAGTGACAAAACGATTATTTTGTTACAATTTTATCGCTGACATTATTAAAACTAAGGCTTTTTCAGGACTCATTTTGAGTTTGAACTTGGCAGGCCACAGTACTAATCACCGCACCACCGAGGATCTAAACGTACGCACAAATCAAGCAACTAACCTTATATAGGGTGTTACTAAACTTGAGTCAACTTTAAAAGCATAAATGTACTTGAGAGAAAGACACAAATTAACTCTTTCTCAAAATAGTACCTGTATTAGTGCATCGTTCGCTCGGATGGTACTCAAGAAAGAAAGAAAATTAAATTAAAGGCACCGTGCCGTCATGAAAACTACAAAGAAAAGTTATGCAAATAATATTATTGCTATCTACTTTTTCGTCTTACCTGTTTGACCCTACATAAGTTGCGAACGCCGGGGGGAAATCGTCAATGTTAAAACTCTCCAGCTCAGCGGAGACGGGGTGGGCTGGAAATTAATTGCCGGTAGTTCGAAACCTGGATGTAAAAGAAACGCGTGGTTGAAAGCGTACGAAATTCCCGCGTACACACACGATTCACAGTCACGCTGTATAGTGACACAATGAGCAGTCACCCTGTATCGTAATAGAATGCACATCGACAAAACGCAAAATATTTTCGTTTACTTACAGACCAAAGAAAACGAAGATCATAATCAACGCGAAATTAAACGCGTTAGTACCGGCGTGATCGGTTTACAAAGAAATTTTAAAACTTTGTCACGGTTAGCAAACAACGCAATAGTAAAATGGGCGTTAAAAGTGGTTCAGCCATGAAATCTACGTTAAAACTAGATCTGAACTAAAGCCTACGCCAGGCAAAATCGTACTCGGAGGTACAGGTAAGTATTAACGTATACGTAAGTCGACGCCACTTCTTGTATCTATCAACAATGACGTCATTTTATGAGAGGATAGCCTCCCGACGAGGCTATTTCCTTGCCTCTATCTAACCAGCTGCTTTTGTTGATCCTTTCGTATGTGTAAATGCGCTTGAAACTTGGATGTAAAAGCGGCGCCACCTAGCGTAAAATTGTCCAAATAGACTAGTAAAATTCGTGGCATCGCTAGGACCGCACACGTTGTTGAAAATCCCGCAGGTTTACACCCGCGTACATAAATGATTGACGGTCACCCTGTATCATGACCCAATGATCAATCACCCTATATAATACACAACAATTATACAAAAGCACGGGGGTACCAAAGTTTATACGCAGCTAAATTAAATTGCCACACAAAGTAATGACGGCCTTTATTGTGCTGAAGAAGTAACTCCTTTAGTTCTAGTAACTGAAGAATTGTCGACAATGACGTCATTTTGCCAGAGGAGGTTGTCTTTGCATCCATCGCCACTGACTAGAGGTAATCGTTGAATAATGATTTTTTTGTGCCCCTTTGTGTATCTATTGACAATTTACGAGAGGTGGCCTCGCAAGAGGAAGTGTCGACAATGTCCCGACGATGAAGAAGTGCGCATCGACAATTTCCTTGCCTCTATCTAACCAGCTGCTTTTGTTAATCCGTTCCTATGTGTAAATGTGCTAGAAATCTTGATATAAAAGGGGCACCACCTAGCGTAAAATTGTCCAAATAGGCTGGCAAAATTCGTGGCACTGCCAGGAGTTGTTGAGAAAGATCGAAGTATCCGGAGGTTTATACCCACATGCATAAATGATTGACGGTCACCCTGTATCGTGACCCAATGATCAGTCACCCTATATAATACACAACAATTACACACGGGAAATAACGGTACTGTCGTTTGTTAACGCACAAAGCAATGACGGTTAGAGTAATGAAACAAACGATACCGAAAATAGTTATTACAAATGGGAGTTCGGGGGGGTTAAAATAAAACCGTAACAGTTTTATTGCGTGCGTGTTTCGTATAAGTATTTTTTTTGTAAACTTTTTTGAAAACTTTGACTTAGGAAATCCATCAGTTTTAAAAAGATTCTTGGAAAAAAAGGTGAATACAAAGGTGAGAAGTTAAATTTTTAAAAGAAATTACTATTATGGCTTATATTTACTTATTTAATTTTTTCTTTTGATTTCTTTATTTTGTACTTTTGCTTCTATGAATTTATTTGTTTTTTATTTGTTCTTTGAATTTAGTCTCATTTCAACGTTAATTTATTAAATTAATGGCTGAGGTTATCTGAACAACGACAAGAAAAGAATGGATGATAAAGGAGAAGAAAAGGGCGAAGAAAATTTATGTATGTAAGAATCAAATTAATTTCAGTGAAATGTTTAAAGTGCAAATATTATGTAAAAGTTTAAATAGAAATTGTTGCTTTCCTTTTCTTATAAATGTGGCTTAGAACTGCAATAAATAAAGCTAAAGAAATTACAAAATAGTTTCATTAAAAAAAAAAACACACGTTACAGTCAGAGTCAGAATCTTATCCAGAATCGTCATTCTGATATTGCTTTTCCAGGTAATTTTTTTATTCATCCAAATTAATCGCTCGCTCAATTTCCCATACAACTTAACTTAGGGATGTGCATTGCAAATATGTAGGAAAGGTTGCTTAACTTACATATTCTTACAAAAATTAATCCTAATTTAAAAGAAGCTTATAACTCAGCTAGATGCAACCATAAAAGCCTTTGTAGAAGTGAGAAAAGAAAATATTTCGGCAATATGATTTTGAATTCTTCAAGTAAACTTAAAACTGCCTGGAATATAGTATCTGATCTGACGAATAAAAAAACTGATCACACGAATATTCAACTACATATTAACGATAATATAGTAAATGATCCGAAGGAAGTGGCTAATGAATTTAATACTTTTTTTAAAAACGAACCTTTGAGAGTAATCTCAGGCCTAAATAGCGCAAGCACCAAAAAAGTGTCTTTCGAAAATATTTGAACACTGCAGAGAGAAACTGCCGGGCTGCTTCTCTAAACTGCTGTGCTGCTTCTCTAAGCCTGTTAGTTAGGCAACCAGATTTACACATTTCGAACCTAGCTCCCCGTCCTAAGTTAATGAGAAATTGAGTTTATTACCTGCACTTTTGATCAATAAAAGAAATCCAGGGCAATTCCGGAGGTCTTTTCCAATTCTACAGCGACGTTTCTTCCATGTGCGACATAATGGGTGTGACGTCCTGTGGACAAAACTGTGGATTCGTAGGGATTCCTACCCCTATTTGAAGTGGATCGAAGATGAAGTTTGGCCTTGAACTTTACGAGTTTAATTTCGTTATTCATTTTGTTTTTGTTGTAAAGAATCTTTTGTCGTGAACACTGGCTGTATATAACGTAATTTTAAGTTTTTGAAATTTCTTGCAGGCGATGAATGTTATCACGAGGTCAAAGAGGCGAAGGGGATTTGCAAGGTAATCAAAGATTGCCAGAGCTCCGTGCTGGATCTTAGAAACAAGATCAACCCGCAAAATTGCGGCTTTCAAGGATTCCTTCCTGTGGTGTGTTGCGTCGAAGCCGCACCGACGCCACCACCTCTTCCACAACCACCCGGAGTGCGAAGCTTGCAAAGTAATTTCCAAATCTGAACGGGTCAGATACTTGATAATTAGACCTTTCCTAATTTTAGAATGTGAGGAGTATAGGCGGTACTCGTTCGTGGAGGTAATCTCCCCAACGTTGACCCACAAAGTCGTATCGGTACTGCAAAGCGAATGTCCCTTTGATAAAATCAAACTGATCATTGGAGGCGAACGCGCAAAGGAGAATGAGTTCCCTCACATGGTAAAAAAAAAGTTTTCCTTCACATTCCTCGTTTGTTTCGTGACTGTTTTGTTGTGACTGTTTCAGGCTCTGATTGGTTTTAATAATGGTGACAAGATAGCTTGGGATTGCGGAGGTAGTCTCATCAGCGAAAATTACGTGCTAACAGCGGCCCATTGCTTGTATACTGCGAGTTAGTAAGTTCCTTTTTGGACAAGATATTAAATAAGTCGTCGCTTCCGTTTAAATCGAAGGTTCTAGATTCAGTCTGATTAGGTTGTCCTTAACTTTGCAATTTTGAAAACACTCAAACACTACAGCAAAATGCTCTCTCTCTCTCTCTCTATATATATGACGAATTAGGAACAACGTTATTGTTTGAGGGAAGTGAATAAGTAGTTTATTATTTATATAGGGTGTTACTGAACTTGAGTCGTTCAATAAAAAGTAACTTAAAATCTTATCCTAGTGGTTCAGCGACCGTAGTCAGATTGGGCGAGATGAACGTGAATGACCCCAGCGATGACGCGAACGTCCAAGACATACGAATTAAGAAGCAGATCCCCCATCCGGAATACGCCCGTCCATCCGGATACAACGACATCGCCCTCCTTCTTCTGGAAACATCTCCGAAGCTGGGGATTGCTGTGAGACCCGCTTGTCTGTTTACAGAAAGAAGGAGTGAGACGAAATCCGCTATTGCCACCGGTTGGGGATACACTCAAGTCGCTGTTGCAAGAAGCGACTGGTTGATGAAGGTTATCCTGGAATTCTTCACGGCCAAGAGGTGCAACGTCACCTACTCCAAAGATCAGGTCTCACTGAAGAAAGGGATCGATGATGAAAGCCAAGTGTGCGCCGGGTCTTACGACGAGGAGAAAGATACCTGCCAGGTAATTTTCCAAATTAATCGCAGTAGAATAGCAATGGGGGGGTTTTGATTCAATTTCCCATAATTTAAGGAGCCTGCATTCCAAATGTGTAGGAATAGTTGCCTAACTAACTGACAAACGCGATGTTTCATTTAAAACAGGGGGGGGGAAACAAGTGAAGGTAGCAATTTTCTTGCCCTCCTTGCCCAACTCTTATTATATTTATTAACTTGCAACTACCAACTGCCGGTATTTCGACGCACGAAGAAAAAAGGCGTCGAAACGATAAAAAAAAAATTGAAACCTCAAATCGCTGGAAATGTCATTTCAAACTTTCTCATCCAAATAGACGTTGGAAAAGATTCTTCAAAAATGCGTTATAAAACAATTGCAAAGATTAAATAGTTTGAGAATCGCTGGTGTGTTTGAATTCAAGTGAATGGCAATTTGAGAACCGCTGACGAACGTCCTTTTTTATTTACGTACTAAAACCCATTCAGAAGTTCCATTAGAATTGTCACTAACGTTTCGTAGAAAAAAGTTACATTTCAAAAGAACTAACAATTTAAGTACCACTGGCCAATTTCTAGTAAATTCTCTTCTTACGCTAAAATTGGTTTAGAACAACCGCCGAAACAAAATCGTTGTTGCTATGCTTAATCATTTACGCACGAAAAAGCACCTTCATTTGAGGATATACGTCGAAAAAACATTTTGAGAACCACTGGTGAACGGCAACACATTCCATGTTAGACAGAAATCTGATGCGACAAAGTTGGCCTCGGCATACTTAATGATAATTAAAAAAAAAGAGGAAGAGATTAAGACAGATTTGAGAATTATTTGCGAAGCCCAAACAGTTTGAGAATCACCCTGCGAAGAAACGTAAGACATTCCTTATTTTTAAGGGCATCTACCAGATTTATTTTGCCACACGAAAGAAGAGGATTTCAAAAATGCTTTTTAGGATGAATTACGAGACCATACATTTTGAGAACCACTGACGGATCGCAACAAATTCCTTTAGTACACTTAAATCTACTAGGATGCCTGTTACAATGAGATTACCGTTGGTATTCTGTTGATATAGAAAAAAGATTAAAAGCAAAGAGATACTAAGAATGTGCCTTCAAGGATTGCACCCAAAAAAAAATTTGAGAACCACCCAACTCCTTATTATACATAAACTCCATTACGATACCTGCTGCAATGAGATTACCGTTGGCATTTCGCTGATATACAGAAAGATGAAAGAGAAAAATGTGCTTCAAAGAATTGCAAAGCCCAAAAATGTCGAGGACCACTGATGAAAACCACCTCTTATTTCTCTAGAGAAACTCATCCACAGATTCTGTTAGATTAGAACTGCCGTTGATAACAGAAAATGAAAAAGAGAATTTCAAAACTACAGCAGGATTTGAGAATGAACTGCACAGAACAAACAGTTTGAGAACCACCGACGAAATCCTTTCGGAGCATCAAAATTATTGCCGTCAATTTAATCTGAACAAAAAAGGAAGAGATCTGAAAAATGCGTTTGAGGATGAATTACAAAACCTAACATTTTGAGAACCGCAAGCCTCTTAATTCTGTAGAGAAATCCATCCATATATTCTGCAAGATCGTATGCAACCGTGACTGATAACGGCAAACAAAAAAAGAGAATTTTAAAAATACTATCATATTTAAGGATGAACTGGAACAGTTTGAGAACCACCGATGAAGAACTATAAAACATTCCGAAATTTTTCAGGGCATCGACGTTGTGGGCGTGCATTTTATTGGTACACGAATGAAAACTATTTCAAGAGTGCTTTCGAGGATAAATTACAAAACACAAAATTTTGAGAACCACTGATGGATCGCATCCAATTCCTTATTACACATAAATTCCATTACGATACCTGTTGCAATGAGATTACCGTTGGCATTTCGCTGACATAGAAAAAGGTGAGAGAGAAAAAATGTGCTTCAAAGAATTGCAAACCCCAAAAATGTTGAGGACCGCTGATGAAAAGCGCCTCTTACTTCTATAGAGAAACTCATTCTGTTTGATCAGAACTGCCCTTGATAACAGAAAGCGAAAAAGAGAATTTTAAAACTACGGCCGAATTTGAGAATGAACTGCACAGAACAAACAGTTTGAGAACCATCGACGAAGAACATGCCAAAATCCTTTCGGGGCATCGAAATCGTTGTCGTCAATTTAATTGGAACAAAAAAGAGAAAGATTTGAAAAATGTGTTTGAGGATGAATTACAAAACCTAACATTGGAATGGCGAACAAACGGCGTCATTAGCAGCACAGCAAATTCTACTAAATAGATAATAGTTTATATTAAATGTATAGCAGATTATACGTATTTATATAAAAGGTCCTCCGCTTCCCCTCAGTGGAAAAAATAGATCTGCCATTCGTTTAATTGAAACTATTATCTGCTGTAGTGGCAGCTAGGTAGGCAACCACACCTACACATTTGAAACCCAGCTTCCTATGTCAAATAAATGAGAAATTGAGTTAGAGTCCCCATAGTTATTCTATTAAGTGCATATTTCATTAATTAAAAAAAATCCAGGGCGATTCCGGAGGTCCTCTCCAGTTATACAGCAACGTCTCTTGTATGTACGACATAATGGCTGTGACGTCCTTAGGACAAAACTGTGGATTCATAGGGATTCCTGCGGTCTATACCAGAGTGTACCCCTATTTGAAGTGGATTGAAGACATAGTTTGGCCTTGAACTTCCGGAACTCAATTTATTTATTTTGTTTTTGTTGTAAAGAATCTTTTGTCATAAATTCAATCTGTGTTCATGTGAGCTTTTAAGTGAGGTATATGTATATGCTCGACATAACTTTGAGTAATAACGCGCAGGCGTGTAATAAATTATTTTAAACTTAAATTTTATTTGCTATGCTTCGATCCTTAAGGTGCGGACATATCGCAGGTGCTTCTCTGCTCCCGTTCGAGGCTTATATCGCCGTGAATTCCTTGATGTCTCCTCGCCTGGAATGATCGCGAAACGACGAAAAATTCGCTCGGACGCAGCAAAATAAACTTCTACATGCTTAGTTTATTCTTTTTTCTTGATTTTGTTACTTGGTCTTAAACTTTTGATCCACTGTGTATACGCGATTCTTTTTGTGGGTGAACCAGCTGGTACATTCCGCTCTACTAAATATTTTAGAAATTTCTAATAATTATGTCGCGTAAAAGAAACAACTTTGATTTCCATTCCCAGCTGTTAAGACTAGTCTGACCCACCTAAAAAAACTTTCTTCCTTTTTTTTGGTTTTAAAATACTCGTCTTTTAAACCTTTAGGGCGCTTAATTAGAGAAAGAAAAATTGTACGCCATGTAATTTTGGAAAAATCTTTTTTTAAAATTGCTTTATTCCCTCGCGATCATCATCAGATTCAAATATTATCGATTTTTTTGTGGATGAAGCACCTGGTACATTCCGCTCTGGTAAATAATCAGCAAGAATTAACCACAATTGTTACCCTTATTACATACGTAATTCCAATTATTTTAGAAATTTCTAATAATTGCGTCGCGTAAAATAACAACTCAGACTAATGAATAATGCCCAAAAATTAAAGATTTTCATCTAATTTTCAGTTGTGAACGAGTAAACATGATAATAATTGTGCTTTTTTACGAAAAAATGTATAAATTTCTAATAAAGAGAGTTAAAATTTATAGAATCTGACCTGATACAGTTTGTGCCAAGTCGTTAGCAAAATCACGAAGGAAAGAGGACTTAGCAGTGAACCTAGTGGAACAACCGTTTTAATTTTTGACTTCACTTCATTCATTCGCGTACGAGATTAGATTAAAAATTACGCAATCATCACCGACGTTTAAAACAGCAGTACATAATGAAGCTTTCAGCTTAATATACAAAAAAATGCCTCGTCAGGTCTAATAAATCGTTTCACATTTTCCAAACAACTCCAGCAATTTACATTTCCTCTTAATCTGTGACATACATTCACGTACGCGATATGATCAAAAATTGTATTATGTCTCTGACGGCGACAGCTAGTGCAAGTGAAATTAGGGGAAGCTGGACATACTCGTTGAGCATTAGCTTAGAAAAACAATGCATAGCGGACATCGTGCCTCTTCGAACGTTACGGGCCGTGCACTGACCCTCGCAATCACCACATTTAATTCTTCATGTTTTTTTTTGTGAATGAAGCAGCTATGTATCAATGCATTCTAGTAAATGATCTGCAAATAATTATTCATACAATTATTTGCGCCAGCTCGTACAAGTGCAAGTAGAGGGAACTCGACATACTCGCCGAGCGTTAGCTTTGTTTAACACACATAAACACAGAACAAACAATGCATGGCCCACATCGTGCCGCCTCGGACGTTACGGGCTGTGTATTGACCCCCGCGATCACCAGATTTAATTCCTTACGATTTATTTCTGTGGATGAAGCAGCTGGTACATTCCGCTCTAGTAAAGAATCCGTAAACAATTACTTGCGACATTGTTACACGCAATTCCAGTTATTTTACAAATTACTAATAATTACGTCGCGTAAAAGAAATAATTAAGGCATCTGCGTAAAAGAAAGGTCGTAGGTACCGATGGGCATAAAATCGGATGATTTCAAGAATCGGAACCATCGGGTGACATCCACAATCGGAATATGCATTGGAATCACGACGAAGCTTTTTTAGAGCAGAATGATGCCTAGGCGGTTCAACCATCGGCTATGAAATGCTGTGTGCAAAATCAAATTCTAAGAAATCGATTAAAAAAATATTATAACCACACTTTCAATAACGTTTTTATACAGCAGTTTACTTTTAGCGTCTCCAAGCTTTCAAAGCTTGCCGGGAAGTCACGTTGGGTAGTTAATTGTATCGCGGTTTGCGGCTGCGACCGCCTTACAGCACGCATACATGTAAATGATCTTTCTGACTTGTTATTTTAACTGTGTAAGTGTTTATACTTAATTTTCTGTGTGGTGGTTAAGTTTTTAATTCTAGTTTCTACCGCGCGAATTGCCAATGTCGAGTTGAACATTAAAGAGAAGGCAGGCGCTGTTGGAATTATTTTAAGAATCATAAAAATCGCCGATAACCATCAGATTCCGCCCCATCACTTGTCGAAGGCGACAGTCGCGTGTTTGTTTTCATATTCTGAGCAACGTGGCGTATAATGGAGACGTTGTTATGGGCGTTTCTGATCACCTCGTGCCTTCACGTTCTTCAGTGTCAGCAGTTTGTAGGTGAGGAGTTTCAAGTCAGTATTTCCATCCAATCAACCGAAGGCATTTTCTTCTAATATTAAAAAAAGGGGTAGACTATCTAAAGAACACAAGAACCGTTTTATTTTAGTTTCAAACGAATCGATTTTATATTAGATCAGATAAATGACATTTCCGAATAAGTCCACTCCCTCCTATTAAGTCGAGGACCGTTTCTAAAATTTCGCAAATACTTAAATGCGCTCAGACTTTAGTTGTTTCAGATTTTACAATCTTGTTTACTACCAAAACTGCGATAACTAAGATCGAAGATCACGTAGGAAGCAAAATATTTGTCGTCGACTTCTATATATAGCGACTTCAAGTTAAAGCTTTTTCCTTTGAATATTATTCAGTTCCGTTAATAGAAATTGATTGCAGGTGATGTATGTTATCACAAGGTCAAGGCAGCGTCTGGGATTTGCAAGGTAGTCGAAGATTGTCAAAGTGCCTTGACAGATCTTAGGAAAAAGGTCAAACCACAACATTGTGGCTTTCAAGGAATTCTCCCCGTGGTGTGCTGCGTTGGAGACACACCGCCCCTACCTGGAACGCGGAGCTTACAAAGTAAGCCCCAACTCGGAAGGAGTTACTTGAAAATTAGGCCTCTTCTCATTTTAGAATGTAAGGAGTATAGTCAGTACTCGCTCGTGGAGGAAATCCCTTCGATGTTGACGTTCACTATCATCGGGGGTGAACGCGCGGAACAGAATGAATTCCCGCACATGGTAAGAAAAAAGTTTTCTCTCTCATTCCTTGTTTGTTTTCTTGTGAGCGTTACAGGCTCTGATCGGTTTTGGTGATGGTGACAAAAAAGCTTGGGATTGTGGAGGTAGTCTCATCAGCGAAAATCATGTGCTAACAGCGGCCCACTGCTTACATTCTCGGAAATAGTAAGTTCTATTCTTTCGTCCCTCTTTTGGCTAGGTATTAAGTAAGTAGTCGCTTCCGTTTAAATCGTAAGTTCTTGTTCAGTCTGATGAGGTTGTCCTGAACTTTGCAATTTTGAAAACACTCAAACACTACATTCGGTACAGCAAAATGCTCTGTATCTACGACGAATTAGGAGCAACGTTAGTGTCTGAGGGAAGTGTGAATAAGTAGTTTATTATCTATATAGGGTGTTACTGAACTTGAGTCGTTCATCAGCCACCACCCAACAAAAAATAAAAAGAACAGTTGCACAATTAAAAGTGAAAATTATTTAATCTTATCCTAGTGGTCCACCGACCATGGTCAGATTGGGCGAGATGAACATGAATGACTCCAGCGATGACCTGAACGTCCAAGAGATACGAATTAAAAAGCAAATTCCTCACCCCGAATACATCCATCCATCCAGGTATAACGACATCGCCCTCCTTCTCCTGGAAACCCCCGCGAAGCTGGGGGTTGCTGTGAGACCCGCTTGTCTGTTTACAGAAAGAAGGAGTGACAAGAATTTCGCTATTGCCACCGGTTGGGGCTTCACCGAAGCCGGTGGTAAAGAAAGCGACTGGTTGATGAAGGTCAACCTGAAATTCTTCACGGCCAAGAGGTGCAACGTCACTTACTCCAAAGATAAGGTCTCATTGAAGAACGGGATCGATGATGAAAGCCAAGTGTGCGCCGGGTCTGACGACGAGGAGAAAGATACCTGCCAGGTAGTTTTCTTATTCATCCAAATTAAGCGCTCACTCAATTTAACTTAGGGGGTGTTCTTTCCAAATGTATAGGAATGGTTGCTTAACTAACTGACATGGAAGAGTGAAAGAACAAGCGGCTTCATTGGCATTTCTATTAAATGAATATAAGATTCTATATATTTATAGATAATAAGTAAAGCCGAGAGTTTCTGAGATTGCATAGGAACAGAAAGGATTCTCCTCTTCTCAATGGAAAAAATTGAGCTTTCCACCTTTGTATTAACATGAAACCTCGGAGTGGGCGTCTTCTGGTATAAACCTATAGTTTTACTTAACATAACTTGTAACTTTCAACAATAAAACAGAAAAACGCACGAACGATATAAAAATCTGGAGTACTAGAGGTTGAAGTCTCGTAGTCACGGATATTGAAGTCTCGGTTGACGTAGAGAGCACTTCAAGGTATATCGCTTCTGCTTGAGTTCACCTTTTCTTGTACACCGGTTGGTTTTGGCGGCGTTGCTAGTTGTGCCTAGTTCGATATTGCTCGCCCTCGTTAGGAGGTGTGTGTGTAGGTGCTTCCGACAATAAGATGCACGGAAGGGATGTGTATTGTTCCTGAGAAGTAATGCACGGGAGGGTTCGAATGTGCTTCCGACACTTCAATGCACGGAAGAGCATTTGAGCGACTCCTGACAATATAATTAATTGCACGGAATGTGTTTCCGACACTTCATTGCACGCGTGCGTAGCCCCCGACAGTCAATGCATGGGAGGTGCTTCCAACACTTCATTGCACGCGTGCTTGGTCCCTGATAATTAACGCACGGGAGATTTTGCGTTAGTATTCCTGACACTTGAGTGTACGGGATCAACTGAATCCAGAGCGTTCTGTGCTTTCGGCCTCTGCCGTAGCGACTCTGCTTCATTGATCCAAGGGTGTAAACGAACCACCAATGATCAGAGCTGTATCTCATTCGTCGGGGGGCGATCTTTTCGTGTGATTCCGGAGATTGTTTTAGCGATCAAATTATGAGAACGCGATCTTATTTGCGGGCCAATCCTGATCGAATGCAGTTTCACTTTTATTCGTCAAGGGGCGGCCTAAAAATTAGTTTATTTGCGATAGTCGTCATCGTTGCCTTGTTAAACAAATATCTACGTGACGCTTCGCCCGTTTCTGTCTTTCTGAGATTCTCTGACGTCGTCAATCTGACGTTTCCCGTTGTACAACTGTCACTTTGACGTTTTGCAGTTATCTGTCATTGTGACGGTCGCTGGGCAACGTGCCAGCCCCCACACTATCCATTTCAAAAAGTCTGGCATTCGTTAATCTTGAAAATGTCTTATCTCTTGACGGGCGATGATTATCTTGAAATATTTAATTCTTAAAATCAGTCAGCAATGATTTTGATTGTTTCACTTTGACTTCACTAACGTTTCCGAGCAAGATCTTGATCGTCATCAGGTGATTCGAGCTTATTCAGGCACGCACGTTCGGAAACTCATTGGGTAAGCACAAATCACCTGATGACGATCAAGATCTTGCTCGGAAACGTTAGCGAAGTCAGAGAGAAACAATCAAAATCATTGCTGGCGAATTCTAGGGATTTAATTTTTCAAAATTCGTTGAATAGAAACTCTTATTTGCTTAAGAGAAACTGCCGGGCTGCTGCTCTAAACTGCTGTGCAGCTTCTCTAAGCCAGTTAGTTAGGCAACCAGATTTACACGTTTAACCTAGCTCCCTGTGCTGAGTTTATTATTTGCACTTTCGACTAATTAAAAAAAAAATCCAGGGCGATTCCGGAGGTCCTTTCCAATTCTACAGCGACGTCTCTTTCATGTACGACATAATGGGTGTGACGTCCTTTGGACAAAACTGTGGATTCGTAGGGATTCCTGCGGTCTACACCAGAGTGTACCCCTATCTGAAGTGGATCGAAGACGTAGTTTGGCCTTGAACTTCCGGAACTCAATTTCTATATTTATTTTGTTTTCGTTGTAAAGAATCTTTCGTCGTGAACTCGGACTGTGTTCATGTGAGGTTTATACGACATAGCTTTGAATAATAAACGTGCAGGCGTATAATAAATTATTTTAACCTAAATTTTATTTACTATGCATCGATCCTTAAGGTGCGGACTTGTCGCAGGTGCTCCCGTTCGAGGTTTACATCGCCGTGAATCCTTGATGTCTCCTCGCTTGGAATGAACCAACGAAAAATTCGCTCGGACGTAGCAAAATAAACTTCTACATGCTTAGTTTATTCTTTCTTCTTTATTTTGTTAGTTGGTCTTAAACTTTTGATCCACAGTGTATACGCATAGTCGTAGACAATTAAAGGAGAATGATCTGAAATTTGCCCAGTTTGGCGCATTTTTCTGCGTGAAGTTTTCTTTTTGCTGTCCACGACTGTCCTGTAACGTTGTGCTCCCACGTTGGTGGTCAAAATTGTAATGATTATTTGTTTAGGCTTTGTATGTGGGTACGTGTCTACTTTCTTTTTTTTCTTTATCTCAGGGTTTCTCTTTGGGTCGCTCGAAATTACCCACTTCTCGTTTTATGGCCCCATGGTGGGCACATACAGAGACAAAACACAGAAATGTGAGGGGGGAAGGGAAGGGAGTGTAGGTGTACCTCTTGCCCTACCTGCTGTATAGTTGTTAAAAAGAGGGACGCTTTGTATTGCCGATCACGCTTGTGCCTCAACTCCTTCACTTGAGAGAGGCGCCCTTCGACAATACCTAAACGTCTCCCGTTGTCCGGTGTTTAAATGAAAATTTTGTTTGTGTTGTCACGTGTGCCCTACCTTCAAGCGTCGTCCATGGTGTTATTTGAGGAAAATGGATATAGGTATTGAGGATCCAAAAATGTTTCGTTCTCATTGAAAATACCTCGTACTAGATAACCTTTTTAATTAAAATTTCTTCTCTGCTTGTTGCTGAGATCGAGGCAGGAATTCTCACGATGGTCGAAGCAGGAATGTTACTCTCGGTGATCGAAGTAGGAATGCTCCAAATCGCATATGACTACATTTCATTGAAATTAAATTAAAAATGGAACAACTTAACTCTAAACAATAGGTAAGTCTCTAAAATACATTATTTCCTAATTATCTAACCTATAAAACATAACTTATCTAAAAATATTTCTCGACAAAATAAACTTAACCTATAATAATAGTATCCTAATCTCTTATTCTCTACACTTTATCTTTTTTAGCCTTGCCATATGTGTTCATCATATAATTTTTGGTCAAGAAGTCTGGCACTTGTTCCCATCTATGACGTATTCTTCGGCCGTCTTCCAAATATATTAGTCTTTTCTTGTTTTTGAGCGGTTTCTTCCCCTCTACTGGATTGTGTTTTGCCGTTAGTGCCCCTGGTGCATTGCTTCTACAAAATTCAGTGCTTCATCGCCCACTCAAATTGGTCGATCACATTGGAACTCCCCTCTGCGATGCTAATTTGATTTGTTGAGCTGCACTCGTTCCCATCTATGACGTATTCTTCGGCCGTCTTCCAAATATATTAGTCTTTTCTTGTTTTTGGGCGGCTTCTTCCCCTCTACTGGATTGTGTTTTGCCGTTAGTGCCCCTGGTGCATTGCTTCTACAAAATTCAGTACTTCATCGCCCACTCAAATTGGTTGATCACATTGGAACTCCCCTCTTCGATGCTAATTTGATTTGTTGAGCTACGCTTGTTCCCATCTATGACGTATTCTTCGGCCGTCTTCCAAATATATTAGTCTTTTCTTGTTTTTGAGCGGCTTCTTCCCCTCTACTGGATTGTGTTTTGCCGTTAGTGCCCGTGGTGCATTGCTTCTACAAAATTCAGTACTTCATCGCCCACTCAAATTGGTCGATCACGTTGGAACTCCCCTCTGCGATGCTAATTTGATTTGTTGAGCTGCACTTGTTCCCATCTATGACGTATTCTTCGGCCGTCTTCCAAATATATTAGTCTTTTCTTGTTTTTGGGCGGCTTCTTCCCCTCTACTGGATTGTGTTTTGCCGTTAGTGCCCCTGCTGCATTGCTTCTACAAAATTCGGTACTTCATCGCCCACTCAAATTGGTCGATCACATTGGAACTCCCCTCTGCGATGCTAATTTGATTTGTTGAGTTGCTTTCTATAACTGCTGCATTCACATTTGTAAGTGTCCCTTTTCGTTTTGTATTTGTGATATAGTCTGTTTTGTTTTAGGTGCACGTCGTTCCGTCGAAACGTCTCGTCATTCCTGCGTCTACCTCGTCAAGTTGTTTCAAAAGTTGTTGTTGAACGTCTGCTGGACCGTGGCATTGTTGTATATGTTTTTAACTCTTCTCACGTACTGTACTTGTTTAATTAATTTTTTTAAAAAAGGTAATTGACGCTGCAATACGTTAGGTAATTAGTATTTTCCAATCAAATACTAAGAAATAAACCATCCTTCGCTTCAACGTGAATGAATGAATACATTTTTCCGACGGTCACAGCATTTATTTTGTGGTTTTATCTAAACTTGATCTCGAACTCTTCCTGAAACTACTAAACTGCAGCTAAAAACGACTGTACTTACGTTACGGAGTCATCGGGAAAGTACAGGTAAAAGCGTTACGTCAATAAACACGAGTGATTTAATTTAACAAATGCGCTTTATGGTTTCCAGGTAGACTAACATAAACTCCCATTATAAACTAAACTCACGGAAATTTGCCTGCGATATCGTCAAAGGAAGGTCACCTATCATAAACAAACTTTAAAACAAGGTGAATCATTTTTAAATATCATACAAGACTGTATGTTGTACAAAATGAACTGTACAAATGCACGCAAGACTAGTCTTTCAAGTTCTTGTTTACCACCGGTTTATGGCCGCTGGTAATTAACTCTTTAAATGCCGAAGTTGGGCGCATTTTTAAACCTGCTCTCTTGCAAACAATTCCATTATTTTTTCTGCATTTGTTTTTAAGAAAGTATGTTTGGGAACGAGCAAATTTAAATTTAAAGTCTGCCTTTGAAATGCATTCGACCGAAAGGCAATGAACTGGAACTGAGCGAAATTCAACCTTATTGCAAACGGCCTCAACGCTGAGATTTTATTTATTTAAGAATCTTTCGCATCTTTACAATAGCAGCACGAGAATTGGTATTTATCGAAGGTATTTGAAACTGTATGGAAATAACGTCGAGTGTTTTTTAATTTTTTCCTTATCACTTACGAGTAAATAAATAAATTATTTTGCTCTGATTTTATTATAACGGCCTTTCTGAGTTGTCCTTATGCAAATGCAAAGAGAGTTTTGCCTTGCTTAAGTATGTATAATACTTCGCAAATAATGTTAGGAGTCGAGTCCGCACGCTTCTCATCCTTTCAGTGATTTGTGACTATTGGTGTTGCCATTACTTTACAAAGATTACAAGGAAATACATGTATACAAGAACTTGAAAGTATAAAAATGTATTCAACGTCACGAACTATGTAAATGTGTGTGAAAGAAGGACAGGCTGACGTGTTTCACCAAGCATAAGTGAGTCCCGACAAAAAAAAAGAATTACGCAAGGAATAATTCAAAGAAACGGCACCAGTGGAAAGAATGCAGCCTAAACCTGATATTCAAGTTCACGATTCGTTTTATCTGTAACAAAAAATATCTTCAGGTGATCATCAATTGAGTGCCCATTCGCATTTAATAAATATAAAAAATTTAGAAGCTGTCCAATGCAATCTATAAACCGCCACTAAGTCAAGACTCGATTAAGAAAACGTCATCAAAACATGATTTTACAGAAAGATTTGATGTTGGGCTCAAATGATTTCAATTTAAATAAAAATGTACAGGGTGACTGACAATTGTTGCGCCAAAGAGAAACCACGTTAGTAGGCGATATCCGACAATATAGAAAAAACGTTAAAAAATTATTTCTGTTTTAGTTTTCGAGAAATGATTTATCAAAAATTAGCCCCATAACGACGATGCGCCTCTGGTTATTTGAAAAAATAGAGGAGGAGATGAACGAAATAAATTCCCTCATAAAAATTTTTTGGTAGGCATGGTGACGTGACCTCCCAATGAAATTTCACGTAGCCTCCGTTTTTAGGTCAACCACCGACGCCTTGAAATACAAACTACAAAATACTTATTTGACAAAAGCACGCAAATCACCCGAAGGAGATTATTTCATACATAAACATACTTTGGCAACCAGACTTTAAAACATTACAATCAGTAAATACCTTCGTAATTCGTTAATTATTATAATTTCGTTTTGTATGTGACGAATTATTATTAACACAAATCTATCAAAAATTCAACAAATTCAAGACGCGTTTGCAACTCTCTATTATGTGTTTTTGGTGCAGTGGTTGTAAATTGTTTCTCGTTCCACTGTAAGCATTCTTTTCACTTTCTTTGAATCATTTGTTCGATTTTGAATTAAATTCGTTATTAATTACAGACAATTCCATAGAATTTTTTTTAGTGTGTTCATTCATTCGCAGAAACACAGAACAAGAAATGCGCACTGCCCTTTAGGACCGTGCATTATCTTCGTAATCTGTTAATTATTTTAATTTCGTTTTGTGTGTGACGAATCTAGTAAAAGTTTAACAAATTCAGGACGCGTTTGCAATTCTCAATCTTGTGTTTTCGGCGCAATGGTTGTAATTGTTTCTTATTCCACCGCAAGCATTCTTTTCATTTTGAATAATTCGTTCGACTTTGGATTAAATTCGTAATTAATTATAAACCGTTCCATAGAATCAAATCATTAATAGCCATGATTTAAACTCCTGTTGTGAATATAATTTCTGGTTTGAGCCGGTTTTTAATGCTACTTTGTTTAATATTTTGCAGAGTATTAATTCCTTGGGCACTGGATTTTGTGTCATTAACATTAAAGTGCTGTCCTACTGTTATTCCTTACCTAAAACATATGATTAATTTGCATTTGTGAACAGCGCCACCGTGCCGAACATCTGAAAATATGCACTAGTTCGATCATTACCTAAAATTGAAGATCCCGTATAGTTAAATGACCTTCGTCTCATTAGCTTGTTGCTAGCTTAATTAAGGATTACCTTTGCGATTCTTTTTGTGGATGAAGCAGCTGGTACATTCCGCTCTACTAAATATTTTAGAAATTTCTAGTAATTATGTCGCATAAGGCTAATCTGACAAACTTTCTTTCTTTTTTTGGGTTTTAAAATACTCGTCTTTTAAACATTTAGGGCGCTTAATTAGAGAAAGAAAAATTGTACACCATGTAATTTTGAAAAATATTGTTCTTTTAATTGCTTTATTCTCCCGCGATCACCAGATGTAAATGTTTTCGATTTTTCTGTGGATGAAGCAGCTTGTACATTCCGTTCTAGTAAATAATCCGTAAACAATTAGTTGCAAAATTGTCACCCTTATTTCAAACGCAATTCCAATTACTTTAGAAATTTCTAGTAATTGCGTCGCGTAAACCTAACAACTCAGACTAATGAATAATGCCCAAAATTAAAGATTCTTATCTAACTTTCAGTTGTGAACGAGTAAAAATGATAATAATTGTGCGTTTTTAAGAAAAAATGAATACATTTATAATAAAAGGAGTTAAAATGCTAGTAAAATTGGTAATTGGTTAGTGGTTCATCTTTTCGCGGTCCCAAGCCGGCGGATTATAGACTACTAAAGACCTTTATTTTTTTAAGAATTTTGCATTGCAAGTGAACCAGTTTTCTGCTTCGAATGAGTTAGCCATTCCTGTACGTAGCTTGTTCTCATTTTGTTTATTTATAGAATCTGACCTGATACAGTTTGTGCTAAGTCGTTAGAAAAATCCCAAAGGAAAGAGGACCTAGAAGTGAACCTCGTGGAACACCCATTTTAATTTTTGACTTCACTTCATTCATTCGCGTACGAGATTAGATTAAAAATTACGCAATCACCACCGACGTTTAAAACAGCCGTACATAATAAAGCTTTCAGCTTAATAAACAAAAAAATGCCTCGTCAGGTCTAATAAATCGTTTCACATTTTCCAAACAACCCCAATAATTTACATTTCCTCGTAATCTGTGACACATTCACGTACGCGATTTGATCAAAAATTGTATTATGTCTCTGACGGTGACAGCTAGTGCAAGTGAAATTAGGGGAAACTGAACATACTCGTTGGACATTAGCTCAGAGAAATAATGCATAGCGCACATCGTGCCTCTTCGAACGTTACGGGCCGTGCACTGACCCTCGCAATCACCACATTTAATTCTTCATGTTTTTTTTTGTGAATGAAGCAGCAATGTACCCAATGCGTTCTAGTAAATGATCTGCAAACAATTATTTGCGCCAGCTCGTACAAGTGCAATTAGGGGGAACTCGACATACTCGCTGAGCTTTAGCTTTGTTTAACACACACTTAAACACAGAACAAACAATGCATGGCCCACATCGTGTCCCCTCGGACATTACGGGCTGTGTATTGAACTTCGCGACCATCAGATTTAATTCCTTACGATTTATTCCTGTGGATGAAGCAGCTGGTACATTCCGCTCTGGTAAATAATCCGTAAACAATTACTTGCGACATTGTTACACGCAATTCCAGTTATTTGAGAAATTACTAATAATTACGTCGCGTAAAAGAAATAATAAACGCATCTGCGTAAAACGGAAGGTCGAAGGTACTGATGGGCATAAAATCGGATGATTTCAAGAATCGGAATCATCGCAATCAGGTGATATCCACAATCGGAATATGCATCGGAATCACGACGAAGCTTTTTTAGAGCAGAATGACGCCTAGGCTGTTCAACCATCGGCTATGAAATGCTGTATGCAAAATCAAATTCTAAGAAACATTAAAATCGATTAAAAAAATATTATAATCACACTTTCAATAACGTTTTTATACAGCAGTTTACTTTTAGCGTCTCCAAGCTTTCAAAGCTTGCCGGGAAGTCACGTTGGGTAGTTAATCGTATCGCTGTTTGCGGCTGCGACCTCCTTACAGTACACATATATGTAAATGATGTATGCATATTTTTTAATTGCTTTATTCCCCCGCGATCATCATCAGATTCTAATCTTTTTGATTTTTTCGTTGATGAAGCAGCTGGTACATTCCGCTCTACCAAATATTTTAGAAAGAATTAACCACGATTGTTTGGGAATTTGTTACCCTTATTTCATACGCAATTCCAATTATTTTAGAAAGTGCTAATAATTACGTCGCGTAAAACAAACAACTCAGACTAATGAATAATTCTCTTAATTAAATATTTTTATCTAATTTTAAGTTGTGAACGAGTAAAAATGATAATAATTGTGCTTTTTTAAGAAAAAAAATGTATAAATTTATAATAAATGTAGTTAAAGATCATTTCTTTATTTATTTTTTTAATAAATTTGCATTGCAAGTGAACCAGTTTTCTGCTTCGAATGAGTTAGCCATTCTTGTACGCAGCTTGTTCCCGTTTTGTTTATTTATAGAATATGACCTGATCCAGTTTGTGCTAAGTCGTTAGCAAAATCACGAAGGAAAGAGGACCTAACAGTGAACCTCGTGGAACGGTCATTTTAATTTTTGACTTCACTTGAACTTGATTTACACCGGTGTGGTAAAGACGTAAATTTTTTGATAGAGTTAATTAATTTTACAACCAAGATTGCTCTTCGATGTTTCATCAATTTGAATCCGATTAACATCCGCCCCTCCATCCACGGCGCATCTGCATAAAACAGAAGGTCGAAGGCATCAGTCGCGCGTGTGATTTCATGTTCTAAGCAATGTGGTGCGTGAAAAGGACGTTGTTGCGCGTGTTTCTGATCACCTCGTGCCTCCAGGTACTTCAGTGTCAGCAGTTTGTAGGTGAGGAATGCGAGCCGAGTGAAAGCGAACGAAAAAAAGAAACAATCCAAGTTTTCAGAAAATTAACACGAACGCACCGGTACTCCCGAAGCTGATTCCAAATAATCAGCTTGTATAACTTACAAGAAGTGACTTTTTTTATTAAACGTCTGCGAAACAACAACTTTTCAATTCTCTGAATTCTAAGCTATTACTTTTACTTATGAATGTAGAAACTTGTTGGCCTAATACGGCGGTCAATGTAACAAACACATTCGTCGGCACTCACGTGTAACTTTTTGTTTTTATAAATTTTATAATTAAAATAATATCGTACGAACCATATGTAATTAAATTAATAAACAGTTGATTCATAGAGGTGAGCATATTTCATCACAAAATTCAAATAAAAAGCAGAGGACAATTGAGGACTATAAAAGCGTTATGTTACCTGTACGTTAAAAACAAAACAAACAAGCAAGTAGCTGTGATGTTCGCACCTAAAATAGTTACTTTGAAAAAACCCAACCCAACCCATGCCATTTTTCAAAATTAAAACAATCGTCATTACTACTAAGGCACGATATACAATACGTAAACCGATTTTTGTGATAAAGCAGATTCCAAGGTGCGTGAGATAAAGAAGGATGTACATTGCCAGCTGGCACCCACCCTATGTTACACAAATCGGTGTACACATTGTATATACATTACTTTAAAAATGAAAACCTTGATTTTTTTTCTTCAATTAGTCACACACGAGCAATTTGTCACGCAAACGGCTAAAAACAATGAATCTTAAATTTTAGAACAACTCACGTCGTGATAAAAATATTTTCATAAAAGCCCATTTAAATACGACAATAACAATTCAGTGGTTCAGTTTTTAATTCGGAGCAATATAACAAAACTTGTTGCAGCCTCGAAACTTGCCTCAGATTAGTAATAATGATGTTTATAATCGACGACTGTTAATAACAAACAAGGACGTTCCTTGTAAATTGTAAATAATTACACCGGGGAAATTCCCAGGCATAGATAGATAGGTCAGTGTCTGTTTCTCGGATTTTCACGCAAATAATGATATTTTTATTTATTATTAATAATATGAAGCGATTTTTTTTGTTATTTGTGAAATTTCGTCACCGTATCCGCGGTTCCGTATCTGCTTCCGCGTTTACACAATTCCGTTCTTCCTTTGTTGACAAAATTAATCACAATTTTTTTAGTGTTAGCACATTCTATGCAGAACAATCAAAGAATATATTCGATGTAGATGTACAGGGTGTCCCAAACCTCCGAATTAGTACGAAAATGACGTCTCCTTAATAAAAGTTGTGTAGGTTTCCATTTCACACAATTTAAAATTATTTCCAACTAAAAGGCCGGTTCATTTAAAAGTTACAGTTATGATTTGAATATTTGAGGTGAAAATTGACTATAAAAAAAATGAAATATGCAATCCTGCTCCTTGTGAAAAAAAAACAAACAAAAGCATTTGATTGTTTAGAACCGACGCGCGACGTTTCGTTATTATTTTTACCGCTGACCTTAAAACTCATAAGTCATTTTGAGTTTGAACTCAGAGCTAGTCACTCTTAGCAGGCCACAGTACTAATCACTGCACCGCCTTAGATCCTCGGTGGTACAGTATTTAGTACTGTCGCCTGCTAAGAGTGACTGACTCTAAGTGCAAACGGCCACAGTACTAATCATTGTACCACTGAGGATCTAAGGTGGTTCAGTGATTAGTACTGAGGCCTGCTAAGAGCGACTGGCTAAACGTAGCTGTTTGATTTGTGCGTACATGTAGAACCTCTGTAGTGATTAGTACTGCGGCCGTTTGAACTTAGAGAGCCAGTCGCTTTTAGCAACCCACAGTACTAATTACTGCAACCCCTTAGATTCTCAGTGGTGCGGTGATTAGATGAGTCGAACGGTCACAGTACTAATCACTGCACCACCGAGGATCTAAACGTAGTTGTTTGATTTGTGCGTACATTTAGATCCTCTGTGGCGATTAGTACTATGACCATTTGAACTCAGAGCCAGTCACTCTTAACACGCTACACTACTAATCACTGCACCACTGAGTATCTAAGTAAGGTGGTGCAATGATTAGTATTGTGGCCTGCTAAGAGCAACTGGTTCTGAGTTTAAACGGTCACAGTACTAGTTACTGCATACCGAGTTGTTTGCTTTGTGCTTACATTTAGATTCTCTGTGGTGATTAGTACTATGGCCATTTGATCTCAGAGCCAGTCGCTCTTAGCAGGCTACACTACTAATCACTGCACCACTGAGGATGTAAGGTGGTGCTGTGATTAGTACTGTGGTTTGCTAAGAGCAACTGGTTCTGCGTTCAAACGGTCACAGTACTAATCACTGCGCACCGAGGATTTAAAGTAGTTGTTTGATTTGTGCGTACATTTAGATCCTCTGTGGTGATTAGTACTGTGGCCGATTGAACTCAGAAGTCGCTCTTAGCAGGTCACAGTACTAATCACTGCCTCATCTTAGATCCTCAGTGGTGATTAGTACTGTGGCCTTTGAACTCAGAGTCAGTCTCTCTTAGCAGGCCACAGCACTAATCATTGCATCACCTAGATCCTCAGTGGTGCAGTGATTGTCTGCCTGCTGTGGCCTGCTAAGAGTGACTGGCTCTGACTTCAAATGGCCAGAGTACTAATCACTGCACCACCGAGGATTTAAACGTAGTTGTTTGATTTGTGCGTACATTTAAATCCTCAGTGGCGATTAGTATTGTGGCCGTTTGAACTCAGAGCCAGTCGCTCTTAGCAGGCAACAGTAATAATCACTGCATCACCTTAGATCCTCAGTGATGCAGTGATTAGTACTGTGGCCTGCTAAGAGTGACTCGCTCTGATTTCAAACGACCAGAGTACTAATCACTGCACCACCGAGGATCTAAACGTAGTTGTTTGATTTGTGCGTACATTTAGATCCTCTGTGGCGATTAGTACTATGACCATTTGAACTCAGAGCCAGTCACTCTTAACACGCTACACTACTAATCACTGCACCACTGAGTATCTAAGTAAGGTGGTGCAATGATTAGTATTGTGGCCTGCTAAGAGCAACTGGTTCTGAGTTTAAACGGTCACAGTACTAATCACTGCGCACCGAGGATCTAAATGTAGTTGTTTGCTTTGTGCTTACATTTAGATTCTCTGTGGTGATTAGTACTATGGCCATTTGATCTCAGAGCTAGTCGCTCTTAGCAGGCTACACTACTAATCACTGCACCACTGAGGATGTAAGGTGGTGCTGTGATTAGTACTGTGGTTTGCTAAGAGCAACTGGTTCTGCGTTCAAACGGTCACAGTACTAATCACTGCGCACCGAGGATTTAAAGTAGTTGTTTGATTTGTGCGTACATTTAGATCCTCTGTGGTGATTAGTACTGTGGCCGATTGAACTCAGAACCAGTCGCTCTTAGCAGGTCACAGTACTAATCACTGCCTCATCTTAGATCCTCAGTGGTGATTAGTACTGTGGCCTTTGAACTCAGAGTCAGTCTCTCTTAGCAGGCCACAGCACTAATCATTGCATCACCTAGATCCTCAGTGGTGCAGTGATTGTCTGCCTGCTGTGGCCTGCTAAGAGTGACTGGCTCTGACTTCAAATGGCCAGAGTACTAATCACTGCACCACCGAGGATTTAAACGTAGTTGTTTGATTTGTGCGTACATTTAAATCCTCAGTGGCGATTAGTATTGTGGCCGTTTGAACTCAGAGCCAGTCGCTCTTAGCAGGCAACAGTAATAATCACTGCATCACCTTAGATCCTCAGTGATGCAGTGATTAGTACTGTGGCCTGCTAAGAGTGACTCGCTCTGATTTCAAACGACCAGAGTACTAATCACTGCACCACCGAGGATCTAAACGTAGTTGTTTGATTTGTGCGTACATTTAAATCCTCAGTGGTGGTTAGTATTGTGGCCGTTTGAACTCAGAGTCAGTCGCTCTTAGCAGGCCCTTCATCCATATCATTCGTTGCCGAAGTTGTGTCATCAGCAAAAAGGGTAACACGACAATTCACTGCCTGCTAAAGGTACGTCATTAACTCAAACGGAAATCCCTTAGGCCGCGCAGAATGAGAGTGGCAGGGGCGCCAATGAACTCGTACTTTTTCAACGGCGCTTTGTTGCCAGACGACCGACATTGGATGTGAAATTGTACGTGCTCGTTCTGGGCGGGAGATATCTGCGCGTTGCCTAAACTCGTTTTGTCTCTGGTCATTAATAAATATTGAGAACAACGTGGGACCTAAAATAGATCCTTGGGGTATACCTGTCTCAATTTTGCTGGTATATGTGTTGACCTCTGTTGGAAAGACATGACTTTGATAGATTATATGGTATGCCTTTGAAACCGTAGTAGCTGAGGTTTTGTAAGGTCTCAAGGCATAACTGACGTTTTCTTCTCGAGTTCCATATTGTTCATTGTGTCAATTGTGTGGCAGATGAAAGAAAGACACCGTCGCCTTTTATCGAAATTTGATGAAGAGATAATAATCAAAGTAGTGGATATGTTTTTTTAAGATATATGTTAAAGTCTTCTGAGGAGAGGAACGTTTCTAAATTTGTTTCTGATTTCCTCGTGGCCAGATTTCACGATTTTCCATGTCCCCATTATTTTATTTTCAGCTTCTGTCAAACTAAGGAAGTTTATAGTTTCCTTTCCCTCACTTGCAGCTTAAAAAAAACAGTTTGTTTCTGATGTAGATATTAAAAAACATCAAAAACAAAAAGGGCCTGAAGACAGGTTCTTGGGGCATCCTTGAAGAAATTTTTCTGAAGTTTCTTCTTACTTTTCTCCATGTTTTCTGAGCAAGTAAGTGTCACTGACATAATAATTTAGTAAAAAACAAGAACTTGATGTTAAGCCTCAAGTACTGTACTTCCTAATTGATTTGGCTTCCGGTTGGAACCGCGTTACGACTGCCTCTACTGCCGACGTTTCGTTCTCCATTGCCGAAGAACTTCCTCAGGACTGCTGCTTCTCATTAGTCGATGAGACTGAGCAGCGACTCTGAGGAAGTTCCTCTGCAGTACAGACGAAACGTTGGCAGTAGAAGGAGTACTTCCTTCTAATCAACCGAAGCGATGCGATATTTATTTCCTCTAATATTAAAAAAGGAGTAGACTTTTCAAAAAACACAAGTTTCGGCTTATTTTAATTTCAAAACGTCCGGTTTTGTAGTAGATCAGACTTAATATTTTCGTACAAGCGCGTTTTGGAAAAGTTTTCCTTCTTCGTCCGGTCGTATCGAGGACGTTTCCTAAAATTTTCTAAATTAAAAATAAATACGTTCGGTCTTTAGTTGTTTCAGATTCCAAAACCTTGTTTGCAATAAGTCGCGTCGGAAGATATGAGAATAGCGATAATTAAGATCGAAGGTCACGCGAAAAGCAAAATATTTGTCGTCGACGTCTCCGAACCACTTCCAACTATAAATGACTCGAAGTTAAAATTAAATCTGCGCTTCCTCCTCATGAATATTGATATTCGATTAATTGGAATTGATTGCAGGTGATGTATGTAATCACAAGGTCAAGGGGGCGTCGGGGTTCTGCAAGGTGATCAAAGATTGTCAAAGCGCCTTGTTGGATCTTAGAAAAGGGATCATCCCCCAAAACTGCGGTTTCCAAGGATCTCTCCCCGTGGTGTGCTGCGTTGAAGACGCAGCACCTGTCACCCAGAAACCCCCATCGCCACCAGCTGGAGTGCGAAGCTTGCAAAGTAAGTCTCAAGTCTGAAGGAGTTGTTTGAACATTGGAACGCTTCTCATTTTAGAATGTGAGGAGTACAAGAAGTACTCGTACGTGGAGGAAATCTCTCCGCTCTTGTCGTTCAACGTCGGGACGCAAATGCGAAACGTATGCCCTTTTGATAAGATCGAGCTCATCATCGGGGGTGAACGGGCGAAAAAGAATGAATTCCCGCACATGGTAGGAATTTTTTTTTTAAATCACATGCCTCGTTTGCTTTGTGACGGTTTTGTTTCAGGCTCTGATTGGTTTTGATGACGGTGACAAGAAAGTTTGGGATTGTGGAGGTAGCCTCATCAGCGAGAATCACGTGCTGACAGCGGCCCACTGCTTACATTCTCAGAATTAGTAAGTTTTATTGTCTCGCCCCTTTTTGCCTAGAATAAGTCGTTCTGGATTCAGCCTAATTAGGTTGTCCTTAACGTAGGTAACTTTGCAATTTAGAAAACAGTCGAGCTATATTCGGTACATTAGGAGCAACGTTATTGTCTGAGTGAAATGCATAAGTATTTTATTATCTATACAGGGTGTTACTCAACTTGAGTCGTTTATTAGTCACCCTTGACGGTAAGTCTTATTCTAGTGGTCCACCCACCACAGTCAGATTGGGCGACATGAACGTGAATGACCCCAGCGATGACGAGAACGTCCAAGAGATACGAATTAAGAGGCAAATCGCTCATCCGGAATACATACGTCCGTCCAGGTACAACGACATCGCCCTCCTTCTCCTAGAATCACCTCCGAAGCTGGGGATTGCCGTAAGACCCGCTTGTTTGTTTACGAAAAGCAGGAGTGGTACGTCATCCGCTATTGCCACCGGTTGGGGCTTCACCGAAGACGGCGGTAATAAAAGCGACTGGCTGATGAAGGTCATCCTGAAGTTCTTCACGGTGAAGAGGTGCAACGTCACTTACTCCGGAGATAAGGCCTCACTAAAGAACGGGATCGACGATAATACACAAGTGTGCGCTGGGTCTGACGACGAGGAGAAAGACACCTGCCAGGTAATTTTCTCATCGATCCAAATTAATTGCAGGAGAATAACTATGGGGGTTCTGACTCAATTTCCCATATAATTATGTGTGGAAATGGTTGCCTAACTAAAGCCTCATTTATTTAATTATAATTTTAATTTTTCGAAGGTGTGTGTTCTTAGATTCAGAAGCTGTTTAAAATAAATTTAAAATGCAAAAGTATATGCAAAACAAAAGAATGATACTGGAGATGATAACTGAGTATATTAATAAAAAAATGTACGATTATAAAATTAACAATCACCTACCAGATAGGGGTAGACCAAGTGGCCTAGCAGCAGAGGACTTCCCTTCTGGGGCTTCGTGGACTTCCCTCGGGTGGGAGCTTTCGGTTTTCAGGTTTTCTTCTGCACCTTCACTTACACCCTCACCAGGATTTTTATGAATTCGCGTCGAGAGAAAAGGGTTGGCTATTAATTCAAACAGAAACAGTTGACGATGAACGACAAAAGTAGTAGTTATAATAAAATAGAAGAAAAAGGGAGGGCGAACATTAATTAAATTTTGAATCCTTCTCTCTCCGCGGACCGTCTTGTTTTTACTTTTTTTACAAACAAACCCCTCCTGAGAGATGTCGCCCTCTCGCGGGATCGTCTTTCAACTTCGCCCAGTTGAAGTCATTTTGGACACCGAAGTGACTCAAGTTGCCTACCTTCAAGGCTAATTTTAGTTAATTTTGAACGATCGCTTTACACCACGCGTGGGCGAGATTCCCAAGTGTTAGAAATGTGCTGAGTTTTTGATTTGTGTTAAGTCTGATCCACGTCCGCCATTCGTTTAATAGAAACTATTATCTGCTTAATAATAGAATCTGCTGTAGTACTCATCTGTGCCAGTTAGTTAGGCAACCATATCTACACTTTTGAAACCTAGCCCCCATATTAATTTCAGTGGTAGTAAATCGAGTTGGAATCTCCATGGCTATTTTACTAATTAAACATTTCGTTAATAAAAAAAAATCCAGGGCGATTCCGGAGGTCCTTTCCAACTATACAGCGACGTCACTTGCATGTACGACATAATGGCTGTGACGTCCTTTGGGAAAAGCTGTGGATTCGTGGGGATTCCTGCGGTCTACACCAGGGTGTACCCGTATTTGAAGTGGATCGAAGACGAAGTTTGGCCTTGAACTCCGGGAGCCCAATTTCTTTATTTATTTTAGCTACGTTGTAAGGAATCTTTTGTCTGTCGTCAAGTCGGACTGTGTTCATGTGAGCTTTTAAGTGATATGCTTGGAATTTTTTGCAAAATCTGCCAACTTTGAGTATAATAAATTATTTTAATTTATATTTTATTTACCCTGCGTCGATCCTTAAGCTACGGATATATCGAAGTTGCCTCTTTGTTCGAGTTCGAGGTTTACATCGCGTCGCTGTAAATCCCGCGATGTCGCTGCATATCGAACACAAGCCTGAATCTCGTAAATAATTTTGCGCTGGAAAACAAAAGACTATAGATCGTGAAAAATCAAGAATAAAAAATTAGTAAGCCCGATAAAGAGAACAAATGTCGATCGTTTTTCATTTGTTTTTCTTTCTAGTCGAATGTAATAGAAACTCTTGCTGCTGTTTTTTTTATTGATAAAACAAAAGACGATTGATTGTAAAAACTCAAGAATCAAAATGAGAAAACAAGAAACGAAAAAAAAAAGACAAATGTCTATCGTTTGTTTTTTTTTTAATGGAACCTAAAAAATCTTCTTTGCAATTTTTTCTTATTGGAAAACAAATGACGATTGATTTTGAAAAATCAAGAATAAAAAATTAGAAAACATGAAAAAGGGAACAAATGTCGATCGTCCTTCGTTCGTTTGTATTTTTTTTTTTTTTTTTTAGTCTCGAACGTAAAAAATCCTTTTTGTTACTATTTTTTATTGAAAAACAAAAGACGATTCTTTGTGAAAAATTAAGAATAAAAAATTAGAAAACATGATAAAAAGAACAAATGTCGATCGCTTTTCATTTGTTTTTTTTTTTTTTTAGTCTCGAACGTAAACTTTTGCAACTATTTTTTATTGAAAAAACGTCAAAAATATTTTTTCCAACTATTTTTGTTGCAAAAACAAGAGACGATTGATTTTGAAAAATCAAGAATAAAAAATTAGAGAACATGATAAAAAGAGACAAATGTCGATCGTTTTTCATTTGTGTTTTTTTTTTAGAACAAATGTCGATCGTTTTTCATTTGTGCTTTTTTTTTAGAACAAATGTCAATAGTTTTTCATTTGTTTTCCTTTTTAGTCGAATGTAAGAGAAACTCTTGCTACTATTTTTTATTGAAAAAACAAAAGATGACTGAAGAATCAAAATGAGAAAACAAGAAACGAAAAAAAGGACAAATGTCTATCGTTTGTTTTTTTTTAATGGAACCTAAAAAATCTTTGCAATTTTTTCTTATTGGAAAACAAAAGACGATTGATTTTGAAAAATCAAGAGTAAAAAATTAGAGAACAAATGTCGATCGTTTTTCATTTGTGTTTTTTTTTTAGAACAAATGTCGATCGTTTTTCATTTGTTTTCCTTTTTAGTCGAACGTAAGAGAAACTCTTGCTACTATTTTTTATTGAAAAAACAAAAGATGATTGATTGCTTGTAAAAACTCAAGAATCAAAATGAAACAAAAAATGAAAAAAAAAGAGCAAATGTCTATCGTTTGCTCTTTTTTTTTTGGAATCTAAAAAATCTACTTTTTATTGAAGAAAGAAAAGGCGATTATTTTTGAAAAATCAAAAATCAAAAATTAGAAAACACGACAAAGAGAACAAATGCCGGTCGTTTTTCATTTGTTTTTTTTTTTAGTCTCGAACGTAAAAGAAACTTTTTGTAACGTATTTTTTTTTTTTAAACACAAGACAAGTGATGGTGAAAGAACAAATGTGGATCGTTTTTCATTTGTTTTTAGTCTTGAACATAAAAAGAAACTTCTATAACGTTTTTTTTTATTGAAAAACAAAAGATATTGATGGTGAAAAAAATAGAAAACATAAAAACAAAACGAATGTCGATCGTTATTTGTTTCTTTTTTTTTTAGAACAAATATCGATCGTTTTTCATTTGTTTTTCTTATCAGTCTCGAACGTAAAAATCTTTGCAACTATTTTTTGTTGAAAAAACGTAAAAAATATTTGTTCCAACTATTTTTATTGCAAAAACAAGAGACGATTGATTTTGAAAAATCAAGAATAAAAAATTAGAGAACATGATAAAAAGAGACAAATGTCGATCGTTTTTCATTTGTGTTTTTTTTTAGAGCAAATGTCGATCGTTTTTCATTTGTGCTTTTTTTTAGAACAAATGTCAATAGTTTTTCATTTGTTTTCCTTTTTAGTCGAATGTAAGAGAAACTCTTGCTACAATTTTTATTGAAAAACAAAAGATGATTGATTGATGGTAAAAACTCAAGAATGAAAATGAAACAAAAAACGAAAAAAAAAGAGCAAATGTCTATCGTTTGTTTGTTTTTTGTTTTTTTGTTTTGGAATCTAAAAAATCTTCTTTGCAACTACTTTTTATTGAAGAAAGAAAGACGATTATTTTTAAAAAAATCAAAAATCATAAATTAGAAAACATGACAAAGAGAACAAATGCCGATCGTTTTTCATTTGTTGTTTTTTTTTTTTTTAGTCTCGAATGTAAAAGAAACTTTTTTTAACGTTTTTTTTTTGAAAAACAAGACAAGTGATGGTGAAAGAACAAATGTGGACCGTTTTTCATTTGTTTTTAGTCTCGAACATAACTAAAAAAAAAAAAAAACTTCTGTAACTTTTTTTTTTATTGAAAAACAAAAGACAATTGTTGGTGAAAAATCAAGAATAAAAAATAGAAAACATGAAAACAGAACGAATGTCGATCGTTTTTATTTGTTTTTCTTTTTTTTTAGAACAAAAATCGAACGTTTTTCATTTGTTTTTCTTTTTAGTCTCAAACGTAAAAAATCTTTGCAACTATATTTTATTGAAATTACTATCTCGATTACTATTTCCGAAAAACAAAAGACGATTGATTTTGAAAACTCAAGAATCGAAATGACAAAACAAAAAACGAAAAAAGAGCAAATATCTATCGTTTGTTTTCTTTTTTTTTTTAGTAGCTAAAACGTAAAATTTTTTTTCAACTATTTTTTATTTCAAAATCAAGAGACCAAACCACCACCAGAAGCAAGATCTCGTCCACCTACTGGATATTACCGTCTGGTAAACTTATTTTTGCCCCATCGTCCTCGGTACTGTTCATTTCGATTTTGTTTTTAACTAACTAAAATGTCTTTGGACTTTTCTACTCAAGAATAACCTTAAAACCACTTTTGTTTATTTACAATTAAAATTTTGATAAGTAGGTTTCTTGTGATCCTTCTGCATTATCTCGCAGGAATCTATCCAAACCACCAGAAGCAAGATCTCGTCCGCCTATTGGATATCATCGTCTGATAAACTTATTTCTGCACCATCGTTTTAATATAAGTAAAGACATGCCGCGTTTCTTGGCCAACCCCAAACGTGGGGGTTCTTGAACGCGTGGTACATTACAAAGAAAGCTAATATATGTTGTTTACTATAATACATGTTGTTTACTATAATCCATGTCGTTTACCATAAGTAATTTCACTTGATTAGCGTCATTGGTAATTTGCTAGTAAACAAAAAGTCCGGTTTCATAACCGCAGATCTCCCACCACCAACATACAAGATAATAACAATTGATGGGATTAAATCAGCGGTTTAAATCCACTTTTTACTTTGCACTCGATCAAACAATGCGGTATGTGAAACGAACGGCGATTTGTGCCGTTTTAATCTCCCTGTTCTTCCCAGTTTCTTACTGTGCGGAGCACGCAGGTAAGTCAAGGCCATCGCCAAAATCCATCGCCCTATATTACTTTTAAATAATAACATTTTTATAAATTGCGTGTTTGTTTACTTCGATGATTCGTTGCCGACACGAGGTCATGAAACAGGGAAAACCAGGTCGGATCATGGGGTTATAAACAAGTATGAGGATGACCTGATTGAAATGATTAAATGATTTTTGAAATATATACAAATTTTTGGAGCCCGTTTGGGCGCCACTTTTTTCTCTCAAAATATTTTTGTTGTAGGTGATAAGGATTATCGGTTGGATCCAGCATTAGCTACGCCCAAAGTCGGAGATCGAAGTTTGGAAAGTATGTTACGTGTTTGAATCAAGCACTCTAAAGTCATGTGATTTTCCTTTAGAATGTAAAGAGTACGAGAAGTATGCTTACGAAGAGGTGACTCAACAAGATGATGGTGTCAGGAGAAACTCGTGCCCCTTCGATGCAACCGAACTCATAGTGGGTGATTCCGAAGCTGCACCAAAGGAATTTCCTCATATGGTAATGGTTAATTCTTTTAAGGCATTTGATTACCACCTTTTTGTATTTATTATTTGTAGACGTACTAAGTTGGTGACGGGATAGTTGCGCTCCTGCACAGTTGCGCCATTGGTACATTAGCGGACCAGAAAAGTGTAGGTCCGCAACTATCCCGGATTCTATTCTTAGTTATTTTTGTTAGGGGTTTTAAAGTTAAATGTTAAAAACCGAAATACAAATTTCATTTCACTCTTCCGCTGATGAGGCTCCAACTGTAGCCGAAGTGGCTGAAGGGGGCACGTACAAGCACTGAATATTTATTTAAAAGAGAAATTTTCACTCTTCTTTCAGGTCCTTCTTGGTTTTGGCGATGGCGAAGAAAAAGAGTGGCTTTGCGGGGGGACCTTAATAAGCGATAGTTTCGTATTGATAGCAGCTCACTGTTTGATTAGTAGACCTTAGTAAGTACCTTGCCCTAGGTTTGCTCTCATTTCTAACGAAAGAAAAAATATTAGAGGCTCCTCTTACTAACTGCAAGGTCGACTTTCATTCGACTTCGATTTTCACAATACATCGACAATTTAGAACCTCTTTTAATTTTATTGTCGTTAAGTCTCGAGTTTCTCGAATTTTTCAAGGTTAGTTAAATTACAATCAAAGCTATAAGAGACATAAGTTCGGAGAGAACTGCTAAACCAGAGAGCGATCGTTGATAGAATTTCTTGGTCTTTTTAAACATGACTGTACATGTTTGAACAAACCAAAGACATAGCATAAGTTGCATTTACGATGATTGCTTTGAAAAAAAAAAGAAAATTCCTGAGATTGCAATTGGTTACAAGTGCAGAACCGTGAGGAAAATTGCTGAGATTGCAACTGGAAACAAATGCAAAACCGTCAGAAAATTTTCCGAGAATTATAAAAATGCTAAACCCTTTAGAATCGTCGACAATGACGTCAACTTACCAGAGAGTGATCGTTAATAGAATTTCTTGGTTAACGCGTGCGATCATTGGCTTTTTTTAAACATGACTGTACATGTCTGGACAAAACAAAAGAAAAATGATTGCTTTGTTTTTGCAAGAATTATAAATATGTTAAACCCTTTAGAATCGTCAACAATGACGTCAACTTATCAGAGAGTAATCGTTGATAGAATTTCTTGGTTAACGCGTGAGGCCATTGGTTTTTCAGACAGACTGTACATATCTGAGCAAACCAAAGAAATTGCATAAGTTGCATTTACGATGATTGCTTTAAAAAAAAATTCCTGAGATTGCAATTGATTACAAGTGCAGAACCGCGAGAAAAATTGCTGAGATTGCAACTGGAAACAAATGAAAAACCGTGAGAAAAATTGCCGAGAATTACAAAAATGCTAAACTCTTTAGAATTGTCAACAATGACGTCAACTTACCAGAGAGTGATCGTTGATAGAATTTCTTGGTAGCGCATGCGTCATTGGCTTTTCAAGCGTGACTGTACACGTCTGAACAAACCAAAGGAATTGCATAAGTTGCATTTACGATGATTGCTTTGAAAAAAAAAGAAAATTCCTGAGATTGCAATTGGTTACAAGTGCAGAACCGCGAGGAAAATTGCTGAGATTGCAACTGGAAACAAAAGCAGAACCGTAACAAAAATTGCTGAGATTGCAACTGGAAACAAATGAAAAACCCGAGAAAAATTGCCGAGAATTATAAAAATGCTAAACCCTTTAGAATCAACAATGACGTCAATTTACCAGAGTGATTGTTGATAGAATTTCTTGGTTAATGCGTGCGTCATTGGCTTTTCAAACCTAACTGTACATGTCTGAACAAACCAAAGAAATTGCACAAGTTGCATTTACGATGATTGCTTTGAAAAAAAAAGAAAAATTCCTGAGATTGCATTCGGATACAAGTGCAGAACCGTGAGAAAAATTGCTGGGACTGCAACTGGAAACAAATGCAAAACCGTGAGAAAAATTGCCGAGACTGCAACTGGACAAAAATTGCCACGTCGCAGTTTGTTTCTCGTCGCGAATTCTTCCACAAGTTCGTGAAAAATTAGTTAGTTTTACTTTATCCGGTAGAAAAGAAACAAGTTTAGCTTACGCACACATTGATTGGATTGATTACATTAAAGAAGTGTTTGTTGAAATTACTCCAAAAGGATTTCGTTGTTCCTTTGACACTGGAATATCATTAACGCGAAGCGCTATTCAATGCGTGTCAGTTTCGGCAAACACGTCACTGGTTTAAATTGTAAATTAAAACAAAAAATGATGATCCAATAGCAATTGCTTCAGCTGATCTAATCAGTGCTACGAAAGTTACAACGGAGTTTCATGGCGACACAACCGAATTTCATTCTAACGATACAGTAACCAGAATTCTGTATTATTTCAAAATGTACCCTTAACGGCATTCTTTTTGAGAATTGCAGCGGAAAAACCTTGCGAAAATTGCCGAGACTGCAACTGGACGCAAGTGCAAAACGTCGAGGAAAAATTGCTGAGACTGCAGCTGAACACAAGTGAGATAAAACTCGAGCCACTGCGTTTGTAGTTTTTAATTTTGTTTTAACTAGTTTAAGTAAATCGTAAGCATAGTCGTTAATAAATTTAAAACTAAAGCGCCTCAAAGTTCGAACTGCAGACTGTGAGTTAAGATCAATCTACCTGCCCAGAAATTAACAAAAATTTAAATATGGTACAGAAAGCCGTTTCTTCTCTCTTTTTTTGATTGGTATTAATAATCTATACTTTCTTCCTCTTCTTCTTTATGTTATTTCATTTTTTAATTTATATACGGTCTTTTATTGTCAAAACTGGCAAGTCTTCCTCAATCCTGCTATTGTATGGGTAGCTGTTACCATTACCCAGTCACGTTCTCATTTCCAGCGGTTTACCAACAACAGTCAAATTAGGAGACCTAAATCCTGACAGTCCCACCGACGATGAACACGTCCAGCAAATAAAGATCAAGGAGTACTTCGGACATCCAGATTTCTCACTCAGTTCCCTTTACAATGACATCGCTCTTTTGAAACTGGAATCCCCCGCCAAACTCGGCGCGTATGTAAGACCTGCTTGCCTCTACACGAAAAATCAGACCGAAAGCGAGCACGTCTTACTGACCAGTTGGAGTCCCTCGCACTACGCGTTCACTAGGAGGACTCTGAGGAAGAAAACCTGGAAGGTGATAAACGGGGAGAGATGCAACGCCGCATTCGCCTCAAGCGAAAGACTGAAAGCTGGAATCGTCGATGCGAAGCAAATCTGCGCCGGACCTCGGTACCAGACGAAGGACGACTGTTCGGTGAGTTGGTTCCAAATTTCTCAAAGTTCGATTGGCCAAAGCCTAAACGTTTCAGGAGGGAGACATCGGCGGTCCTCTTACGATATACAAAGACACCAAGTGCATGTTTGATGTCCTTGGGACGACGTCCTTTTCCACGATATGCGGTTCAGCGGTACCGTCAGTCTCCACCAGGGTGTACCCATACCTGAAATGGATCGAAGACATCGTCTGGCCTTCACTTTAGTTTGTACCAACATTAATTGAATTGAATTAAAAGTATTAAAGTGATTTTTCCTGACCCGACACTGAATAATTCACAACTCGAAAGCCAAAAAAAAAAAGAAACTTTGTGAAACTCTTTGCATTATGCACATGTGAATCAATGCGCTGGGTTTGGTGCTTTAGGGAAATTAAATTAGCCTCGCTCGCTTCTTGCCTCCATGCGCGTGGGTAACTTCGACGTGATGGGAGCGAAGCAATTGAGGAGGCTGTCTTTTGGTGAGTGCACCCAAACGCTGTGTAATCATCGAAATGAAATGAAGTCGTTCTCCAGAATTCTCAAGGCACGTCCACAAAGACGTGGCCAAAAGAAATCTTCTCCCTGCGAAATGGCTTCTGCAAGGGTTGCTCGCCTGGCCCGACACCAACGGCCCTTACGCGACTCTCTTCAACTGGTTCTGCTTTTTCAATTTGTTGACCGCCGAGATATTCCACGTGGCATACATGTTGGTGCACGTCACCGACATCAAGGAGATGTCAGCGGTTTGCACCACGGTGATAACTAACCTGGAGGTGAGTGTTCAGCTCGAGTCTTCGCCTCCTCTTTTGGTCACCCCCACGGATTCCAGGCGTTAGTTCGAGTTTTCATCATCGTCTTGAAGAAGCGCGAACTAAACGAAATCCTCGTCACAATCTGGCAGAGTTTCTGGCCGGTTGACGTCGTCAAACCCGAAAAGCTCCGGGCGATTAAGCTGCTGAGTATTTTCTCGCTGACGCTGAACGTGGGCTTTCTTGTGTCGTCTTGTACTTCGAACACCCAAATAGTCGGCGATCCCATGCTCAAGCACAACTTGGTCTTCAAGTCGATTTTCCCTTTCGAGTGGGATCGGATTTGGTTGTACGAGTTACTCTACATCTGGCAGTACTTCTCCGATTGGTTCGTGTTGTTCATGGTGAACGCGTTCGATTTCTTGATAATCGCCGTCGTGATGATCTGCGCCGTCCAGTACATGATTCTGCAAGAGGTGTTTAGGCATATGCTGGATGATGAGTTTGGGCAGGAAAAGCGGATGTTGTTTGGGAAGGATGGAGATAGGATCACGCGCATGGAGGTTCTGATTAGGTGCTTGGAGCAACACAAGATGTTGAACAGGTAAGTTGGGATTTGAAGAAAAAAGGATTGAAAACATTGGTTTCGTCAAAAAAATATTTAATCAAAATTCTATACAGGGTGCTACTATACTTTAGTCATTTATTAACAGTGGAGGATCCTCTGGTTTGTAGAGTACCAAATTCACTTGGATATTATTTCTGATTTCAATAAGTCGCCCTGTGTAGCCCCTGATTATAAAAGTAATTTAATTTTTGCAGAGTTTGTGAGCAATTGGAAAGTTCTCTTTCGTTTATTACGCTCATCCAGTTCTTCAACAGCACCGTCGCTATATGCGTGTCGTCTTTAGTGGTGGTAACTTTCAAGCATGTTTTTAAGCAATTATTTTTTGTTGTTGTTAAAAAGAATCATCAAATTTGGAAAGTGTTAAATAATACATACATTGTATTTTTAGAAAGTGGATCCAAAATTTGTCATCCAGATGCTAGCTTTCCTCGCGGCGCACCTTTCTCAATTGTTTTACTACTGCTTCATCGGAAACGAGCTGGAATTTCAGGTTAGCCTAACAGGAGATTAGTTTATCTTCTTTTCTGATGGCTTAAATTATTTCATTTAATATGACCTGTATATCCTGTATTATACAGGGTGAATCAAGAAACAGTTAATACCGTATCTGTTTACGTACATACCGACCGTTTCACTGAAACTTGAAAAACGAGAGACAGTTACCCCTTTGATTTAAAAATTGTCAGCATGAACTTTAGTGTGTAGGTAATTTGAAAACTTGCTTTCGTAGAGTTCCCACCTAGCCGACGCAATATACGAAAGCAACTGGCAGTTGTTTTACGACAAGGACTTCAGTAGGGTCCTGCTCCTGATGATGCAACGGGCACAGAGGAAACAGTTCCTGACAGCAGCCGGGATCACAGAGATGGATTTCGCAAGCTACTTGAAGGTTGGGATACTGACATACCTACATCAAACACTTACTGCCTAATCGCTGTTTTTTCTTTTTTTATTTACAGGTGATGCGAATATCGTTTTCTTTTTATACCCTCCTGGACACGTTAATGAAGAAATGAGCAAAGCATATATATAATCGATAACGTAGATGACTTACTAGATCAGGACTTACTAGATTTCACGAGACAGAGCTTTCATATCTGGACAGGACAATATTTCATTTAACGCTTTGACGTTAGTTACCTAAATAAGAAACACCATAAATAATTATATTTCAGCAAGAAACTACAACTGTTCTTTCCATAAACTGCGTGAGCTCGACATAATTAAAAATGAGCTGCGATATAATTCGCTTGCGTTTTTCAGGTTCGTCGCTGTCTCGTGAAATCTAGCAGGTCGTGATGATGATAGTAATTACCGCGTTTGAGCTTAGAATATCACCTAGAACTTTCTAAAACTTTCAAGCACTTTCTAAAACTGTCAAGAATTTTCTGAAACGTTCAAAAACTTTTAAAAAGCTTTCAAGAAGTTTTTAAAGATCTTTCTAAAACTTTCAAGCACTTTCTAAAACTGTCAAGAATTTTCTGAAACGTTCAAAAATTTTTAAAAAGCTTTCAAGAAGTCTTTAAAGAACTTTCTAAAACTTTCAAGCACTTTCTAAAATTGTCAAGAATTTTCTGAAACGTTCAAAAACTTTTAAAACGCTTTCAAGAAGTATTTAAAGAATTTTCTAAAACTTTCAAGCACTTTCTAAAACTGTCGACAATTTTCTGAAACGTTCAAAAACTTTTAAAAAGCTTTCAAGAAGTCTTTAAAGAACTTTCTAAAACTTTCAAGCACTTTCTAAAACTCTTAAGAATTTTCTGAAACGTTCAAAAACTTTTAAAAAGCTTTCAAGAAGTCTTTAAAGAACTTTCTAAAATTTTGAAAGACTTTCTAAAACTCTCAAGAATTTTCTGAAACGTTCAAAAACTTTTAAAAAGCTTTCAAGAAGTTTTTAAAGCTTCCAAAACTTTTTAAGGCTTTAAACAACTTTCTCGAGCTTACATGAACTTATTTTCTAATTATTTGATTACTTCCCGAATCGACGAAACTCCAAAAACACATAATCCAGGCTGACTTTGCTTCGGTAACTAGGATCATTTAAAATTTACGTATTTTTTTGAATTGAAAATAATACAAATAAATCGGAAGCTTTCAATAACTCTATTAATTTTCTAAAACTTTCTAAGACGATCAAGAACTTCCAAGGGCTTTTCTGAAACAGTCAAAAACTTTCTGAAGCTTTCAAGAACTTTCTTCGACTTACATATTCCCTAATTGTTTGTCTCATTCTCAAATTGATGAGGCTTTGGAGGCACACTTTCAACTTTCGAGAACTTTCTAAGCTCACTTGCTGATATAACTTAAAATTTACGTATTTTTTTAGGAAACTAAGAATGATACTAATAAATCGATTCAATGTTAAGAAAACCTGGAGCGAGTAACTTTCAAGAACCTTCTACTACGGCCAAGAATATTCTAAAGCTTTCGAGTATTTTCTGAAACATTCAAGAACATTCTAAAGCTTTAAACGTTCTAAAGATTTCAAGAACGTTCTAAGGTTTTAACGAACTTAATTCCAAATTGTTTGATTAATTCCCGAATTGATTGAAGCTGAAAAGCGCAAATCTTACTCAAACTTTGCTTCGGTGGTTCAGATAATTTAAAATTTACTCGTTTTCCCAAATAATTGAAAACAATAAATCGATATAAAGCTAAGAAAGCTTGGAATAACTTTTCGAACTTTCTAAAACATTCAAGAACTTTCTAAACTCTAAGAGCTTTCAATAACTTATTGTTATCCTAGTTTACTTTGCCTCAAAAGCACACGTTCCATACAAACATTGCCTTGATGGAACCGAGAACTTAAACATGTTGAATGAATTAGAAGAAAATAAGTTCTTGACAGCTTTAGAAAGTTCTCGGAAGTTCTTGATCATCGTGGAAGATGTTCCAAGCTTTCTCCGTATTGAATTAGTTTATTTGTAAAGTTCTCTCTACTTGAGTGCTTTAGAAACTTCTTAAAAAGTCTTAGAACTTTTAAGCGCTTTGCTCATAATGAATCATTTTATTTATAGCCTAATTTGGATTCTCTAATTCTGACTTGCTGCTGTACAAACTTGAAATGGAGTTATTCACCGCGAGCGAGCCTAGAAATCCAAAAGTCAGAGAAGTTTTGAACATATTTTCAAGAACATTCAAGAACCACCAGGAATTTGTTAACTTTCAAAAACTTTCTGAAACATTCAGACTTAAACTTTCGATATTTTTGAAATTTTCTAGGAGTCAAGATCTTTATTGAAATTTCTAGAGCTTTCAGTTATAGAAGAAAGTGTTTGCTCAACATTGAATCAACTTATCTGTATCCTAATTGACTATGATTTCAAAAAGAGACGTATTTTGATTCATTGTTGAACAAACTTGGACTGTCGAGCAAGCTTGGAAATCCGGAAGTTTTGAATGTTTTCAAGGCCGTTCTAGAGCATTCAAGAATCTTCAAGAACTTTCGAATCTTTCGAAAAACTGTCTAAGACATTCAAGAATTTCCTAAAAGCTTCGACATTTTCTAGGATTCTTAAGAAATTTGTAGAAGTTTCAATCAGTCGGTAAAAATAAATGTCATCGAGTATCCAGCAGACACAATTGCTCTCTGGCAGACTTATCCAGAAAAGAATTAAAAAATACTTTGCGAAGTAATTAATGTTTGTAGTTGTACGCACTGCACGATTAAAAAATATGTTTATCAGCATTTACGACTGAGGTTATTATTTAATAATTTAAGAAAATCAATAATTGACAAGTTCACTTTTCTAAACTAAATTGGAATGAACACGCGAGGACGAGCAAGGAAAACTTATCCCAATTTAATTTCGACGTGGAAACCAAAGTGGTCTTAAATATTGAAGAGGCAATTACTATTAAAAGTTCAGACTGATCCTCTTATTTTATTCACATGCGAACCTGCATTTAATTTTTTTAGAAAAGTAAGTTACTAATGCAAGCTGAAGGGCAGTTGCAGTGAAATTATTAAAAAATCGTTTTTTAAAATTAGTGAATTCGCAAGGAGCCATCTGCGAGTCAATTTCTTAACTTATTAGAACATAGAGAGCCGACGTGAAAGAAATCTATAAACACGAGGGAATATATGTGTTATCTTCGCACGAGATGTCACTGTTTTACAATCGCAAGAGAATATGTGTGTTACTTCAGCACTAGATGTCACTATAAGTCACATCGTAGTTTGAAATCTCAGGATATAAAAGTAGTTTCCATTTCAAAAATTTTTATTCTGCTTTTCCTCCAAAAGGAAAATGTGGTGGTGATCTTCTTCTATTGTCGTCCTTCGCCCATTTTGTCTATTTTTCAAGTCATAAAGCTGTTTCCGTTGGCTAGTCCTTCCTGTCTTCCGGTTTTCTTTCTGCGTTAATTTTCTCGTTAGTAATTTCATTGACGATTCTCTCGTTTCAAAGTTCCTGCTAAGGCAACATTCATTTTCTCATGAAAATTGGTCTAATGGTGAAAGTGGCTTCCAAGATTCTCTTGGTAACTTGGCACTTATTTTGAGGCAAGCTTACGAATTAAATTCTTTTCAATTTTGCCGAATTCTTCCTTTCCCTCCGAATAAAACAAAACTCGGCAGAAATGTGCCCTCTTTTCAGAATCCGGCTCGAGAACCCAATTGATGGGAACTCCTCCTTTTTTTGGTGGTCACGATAAATAGTCTGTCCGGCGTCTCTAAGAGGGGTAAAAATGACAACAAGTTTGGATTTCGTTGGTGTTTGATTCGGTTGTCTTTTTTCCTTGTTGTCGAAATGATTCTTGTATTGTACTGGTTTCTAATTCCACACAGAAAAATTGAAACTAACATACGACGAATCAATATGATAAAAAAGGGCCACAAAAAATGACGATCGTTTGTTTTCCGCTCATCCCGCAATTTTGTATTCCGTTGGAGTTTGTCTCGTGAAATGTAGCAGGTCGTGATGATGATAGTAATTACCGCGTTTGAGCTTAGAATATCACCTAGAACTTTCTAAAACTTTCAAGCACTTTCTAAAACTGTCAGGAATTTTCTGAAACGTTCAAAAACTTTTAAAAAGCTTTCAAGAAGTTTTAAAGCTTCCAAAACTTTTTCGGGCTTTAAACAACTTTCTCGAGCTTACATGTACTTACTTTCCTAATTATTTGATTACTTCCCGAATCGATGAAACTTCAAAAACGCATAATCCAGGCTGACTTTGCTTCGGTAACTAGGATCATTCAAAATTTACGTATTTTTTCGAATTGAAAATAATACAAGTAAATCAGAAGCTTTCAATAACTCTATTAATTTTCTAAAACTTTCTAAGACGATCAAGAACTTCCAAGGGCTTTTCTGAAACAGTCAAAAACTTTCTGAAGCTTTCAAGAACTTTCTTCGACTTACATGTTCCCTAATTGTTTGTTTCATTCTCAAATTGATGAAGCTTTGGAGGCACACTTTCAACTTTCGAGAACTTTCTAAGCTCACTTGCTGATATAACTTAAAATTTACGTATTTTTTAGGAAACCAAGAATGATACTAATAAATCGATTCAATGTTAAGAAAACCTGGAGCGAATAACTTTCAAGAACCTTCTACAACGACCAAGAACATTCTAAAGCTTTCGAGTATTTTCTGAAACATTCAAAAACATTCTAAAACTTTAAACGTTCTAAGGTTTTAACGAACTTAATTTCGAATTGTTTGATTAATTCCCGAATTGATTGAAGCTGAAAAGCGCAAATCTCACTCAAACTTTGCTTCGGTGGTTCAGATAATTTAAAATTTACTTGTTTTCCCAAATAATTGAAAACTGTAAATTGATAAATTTTTTTTCTTGTTGTCAAATTGTATTGTGTTGGTTTCTAAGACGACAAAGAAAAATTGAGATAAATGACGTGGATAATCGAAGAATAAGATGAACCGGAAAAAAAAAACAAATGAAGATCGACGTTTCTACAATGGAATGTAAACAAAATTGTAATTGTTAGAGACAAATTACTGCGACGAAAAGAGACAAAGGAAATGACGTCCTTTTGTTTTCTGTTTATCCAACAATTTTGCATTTTTCTTGTACTCTGTTAGTTTCTAGTAGATAAAAAAAAAATTGAAACGTGGACAGAATGGACAGAAAGAAAAACAAGAGAAGATCGACGTTTCTACAATGGAACGCAAGAAAATCAAATCGTGAACAGAAATAAAAGAATAAGCGCCCAATTGCAACACCAACTTGAAACTGACGCAACAAAAAAACAATGAAGTGGCGATCTTTTGTTTTCTGTTCATCCAACAACTTTGCATTCCGTTGGAGTTTGTTTTGGGATGTCCTTTTTCTGTTGTCCCATTAATCCTTGTATTCTAATTCGACAAAGAAAAATCGAAATAAACAGAAGGAACAGAAAGAAAAATTAAAAGAAGATCGACCAATCACCAAGAGGAAACCAAACGAATTGTACCTTAAGTGTCAATCAAAATAAAACAAAAAATGACGTTCTTCTGTTGTCTGTTCGTCCAACAATTTTGCGTACTGTTGGAGTTTGTTTCAGAGTTGTCTTTTGTTTTTTCTTATTGTCAAATTAATTTAATTAATTAATTAAATCGTATCGGTTTCTAATTCGACTAAAAAAAAAAAAAGAAATTAAATGAACGACGTGGATAATCGAAGAATGAGATGAACTGGAAGAAAAACAAAAGAAGAACGATCGATCACTGATCAACAGAAAACAAGAGAATAAATTCTATTGTAACTGTTGCTTGCCACACGACAAATCAATGCGACAAAAAAAAAGACAAAAGAAAAACGACATGGATAATCGAAGTATTAGATGAACAGAAAAAGAAAAAACAAAAGAAGATCGGCGTTCCTCAGCGGAGTGTAAGAAAATCAAATCGCCAACAGAAAAGAAGAAAAAAGAAAAGTAATAAAATGGAATGCAGAGAAATTTCGATTTCAAAACATTCAGTCGCTCCCAGCCGAATGAAAACCGACGACCTTCGCTTTCCTGTTCATCCAATTTTGCGTTTCACCAACATTTGTTTCAGTTCTCTTTTGTTTCTGCCTTTCGAATTACCCCTTTGCACTGCAATGGCTCTATTTGCGCCGCAATTTTTTTTCGTTGTTTAAATTTCGCTTGACCTTAGCTAACCACTTCCTTTTCTATTTGACTTATTTTGCATCTTTTGTTCTGAAGACATCTGTGATTTTAGAATTTTTGGAAGAAGTCATGACGTGCCAGGTTCAAGCAAAATTAAAATTTTTGAAATCCCCATTGGCGGCTGTGCCAAGAACATGTGATCCGTTCCAACAGGATTTGTGGTGTCATTACTCCTTTTTTTGGTGGTCATGATAAATAGTCTGTCCGGCGTCTCTAAGAGGGGTAAAAATGACGTCGCCCAGAACATTTATGACTTACTTAAAACTTAACAAAGACACTCGCGGGAAAGGATTCTTTCTTTCCTTCCGAAAGTTAGGAGAAATTTGATTATTTATTTTCACGAAGCCGAACTTGTGAAAAAGAGCATAGACTTCTAGGATTTATCGTATGAGCCGTTCGGCTAGTCGCTAATATAATTGCTCTATTTTCAAAATTGGGCTCGGGAACCATCCTGATAGGAATTAAGGCTTCTTAGTGATCACGGATAATTAGAAAATGGCAAACTGTCAGTATATTTCTAATCGTTTCTTGTTGGATGAATTTTTTAAGTGATTTTAATCGTTTATGGTCGGTCTTTTCTATAATGATTTGTTTTTCCGACATTTTGAGCCTTGATTGAGCATTTGGCGCCATGTATTAACGACTATGTGCAAAGAGATGCGTCAAAACCTCTTATTTTTAGGTTAAAAGATGTCAAATTGTCAACAAAATCTCTCAATTGTAGGTTAGATATGTCAAATTGTCGGTTTCTTTCTAATCGTTTCTTGTTGGACGAAATTTTTAAGCGATTGTAGTGATTTATGACCGATTTTCCATATATTGTTTTTTCTTATTTGACACTTTGGGTCTTCATTTTCATTTGGCGCCATCTATTGATGACTACTTACAAAGAAATGTGTCAAATTTACAGGTTGAAATATGTTAGAATTACCTCGTCGGTCTTTCTCTAATCTTTCTCGTCGGATGAATTTCTTTAAGCGATTTTTATGGCCGACTTTCCAAAAAATATTTTTTTCGTGACATTTTGCCTTAGCTCACGATTAGCTCATCTGTTAATTCTTCTCGTCATTCACAAGTTTCGGGACAGTTCACTCTTACGGTATTTAAATAATCTCTCCGACATCGCCAAGAGGGAGAAAAATGACAACACCGGTAACACTTAAATTTATTTTTTTTTAATTTCTCACATAGCTTCCGAATGAAATGTTGTCATCGCTAATGACTCTACCGAAAATAGCTTTGTAGCTTGGATTAGCTCACCAAACGTCGAGTCTGTTAATTCTTTTCGTCATCCTAATATTTCGGGACAGTTCAATTTTACTTTCGATGGCGGCTCGCTTAGGACTTACTCAGAATTTAACAAAACACTCGCGGGGAAGAATTCTTCCTTTTCATCCAAACGAAACAAAACTCGGAAGAAATGCGTTCTCTTTTCAAAATGGGGTTCGGGAACCTAATTCTTGGGAACTAATATGGTAACTCCCCCTTTTCTTGGTGGTCACGGTAAATATTCCGTCCGGCGTCTCTAAGAGGGGTAAAAATGACATCGCTCAGAATTTTTCTGACTTACTTAAAACTTAACAAAGACACTCGCGGGAAAGGATTCTTTCTTCCCTTCCAAAAGTGAGAAGAAATTTGACTAGTTATTTTCACGAAACCGAACTTGTGAAAAACAGCATAGAGGCTGTTGCTCTCTTTTCAAAATTGGGCTCGGGAACCAATCCGATAGGATTTCAGACCTCTTAGCGTTCACGGTATTTAAATAATCTATGCGGCGGCGTCTCCAAGAGGGGAAAAATGGCAACACCCGTAACATTTAAAATTAATTAATTTTTAATTTGGCGCATAACTTCCGAAAACAGTTTAATGGCTTAGACTATGTGTTGATTGGATCAAGGTTATCCAGTTGGAAGGTAAGCTTTGATTTTAATTTGTCGCCATCTATTGACGACTACGAATAAGAAGATGTGTTTATACCTTTGACTTGCAGGTTAAAAAAATGTCAAAAAGTTCTACCTTGCCATTTTATTTCTAGCCGTTTCTCGTTGGATGAATTTTTTAAGCGGTTTATTTTTGCTTCACGAAATATCTCGTACATCTTCAAAAAGTTGAAAAGTCGTTTATTTCAATGTGTTAATGCTTGACATACCGGAGCGCCACTTAAAGTACTCTATGCGGCTGAGTTTACAGAAACGATGGTTTGTATGCAGCGCCATCTCTTGGCTGACACAGAAGAAACATGCAATACGACGCGGTGTCGTAGAAATATGACTTTCCTGTGTGTACTTATGGCCACGGAAGGCATATTTAGTGCATGTACGTTGCTAATGGCAGTGAAAGGCACGACGGTGATACGGTTTTGTTTTGTTTCTTCTATTAACACCTTTCCTTGGCCATCGTCAAAAGTTTTTGTTTAAATTAATCACCAAGCTTTTTTGGCAACGCAAAATTGGACTTGGGAACCACCCTGACCGGAACCTCACTGTTCGTAATCACGGTACTTAAAATAACCTACACGGCATCTCCAAGAGGGGTAAAATGACATCTCCCGTAATATTAAAATGTAATTATTCTTTTATCTCGCGAATGTTTTATTTTTTTTAAGAAAAGAAACAAAATTGCGTTCTTTAACATATGTAAGCTTCACCAGAAAATTCTACCAAATAATATTTGAAAGCGTTTCGCTCCTCCAAATGAGAAATGATTTCAGCAAGGAACGAAGCAGTACTTAAGACCTCATATTTCAACTTCTGCGATTTATCGCTTAACAATAACGGCCGTTTCGTTTTAATCAGTTCGTCGGGGCGCGGAGAGGGGGGGGGGGGCATAAAGTAGCCCCCGGAATAAACGAAAATAAAAAAAAGTCCGCCGGCAATTTACGATCGAACGAAGACGATAACCGCCGTCGAATTAACAGCGAAACGCTTTCAGCGCGCTACAAAATAAGTCCTCCCCGGGAAATTTTTATCTCCGCCGCAGAATAGGAACCTGACGATGATCGAACGAAACGCATCAATCGTCGCCGGACGATAGCCTCGGCGGCGGTTCATATTTCACGCCCGATCGGATTTTTCGGGAAATTAGCGGACGCAGTTTTCCGCGGGCGAAAGAGAAACCGATACTTTGGAGTTCGTTCGTGCGAAGGGCGCTTTTAATTAAGACGGCTCATATTCAGGGCACGGCTCGAAGCAAGGAATCTTTTAAGAAATTCACTAATAAATTCGGATGAAATTAATTAATTCGCTAATTAAATTTCCGACGCACCTGCCTTCGTGAGTAATTAACTGACGGAGTCGGAATTTTTTTTTTATTGTTCCACCCCATTTTCAGTTGCCGTTTATTATTGTTTGATTGTATATACGAAAATGCGTGGGGGATTTCATTTAAGCTACGTTTACATTTGACTAACTCTTCCTTCGCCCTCCGAAGCTTATTTACACCTTTTCTTATCGGGTTTTTTGAAGAGGCGGCGAAGTCACGTAAGTCAATTTAATTTCAATATTTCTGTCCCGCGCGAAACTTATGTTTGTTTCATTTTCAGTTTAATTGTATTTTATTTTGTTTTCTTTTTTCAAAATCGCCCCTTTCTCTTTCTTGAATTAAAAAGTGTTTTATTTTTGTTTTGCATTTGGCAATTTTAAAAGTTTTTTTCAATTCAGCTTTCTGGCCGTTTTCATTCCGTTTGTTTTCTTTTTAATTTTTCTCTTACGTTTTATTTTTATTTCCACATTATTTGGAAACTATTATTATTATTATTACTTACTAATAAAAAAATTAATAAAAATTTGAAAAAACACAGTAAAAAACTTACAAACAAATGACGATCACTTCCTTTTAAAATATCAACGAAATTAAATTTCCCCCATTCCGTTTTAAAAGGACAAATAACAATTGAAAAATGTAAAGGCGATGGGCTGATAAATAGGAGAAAAAAAATTGAAAGTGAAATAAAAAGAATAAAATTTAAAAAATACAAAAACAATTGATTATCACCTCGTTTAAAATATCGACGAATCTTTCGAAATTATTATTTTTTTATTCGGTCGTTTAAAGTGACGAATGAAAAACGAAAAATAAAAACAAAAGAAAAAATAAAATAAAAAAAAAATGAAAGAAACCGAATACAAACGAAATTAATTTGTTTAACAGAACAAATCGACATTAAAAAATATGAAGCCGATGGAATGACAAAAAGCTAAAACAAAAACTGAAAAATGAAAACAAAGACAATAAAAAAAGACAAATAAATGACGCTCAACTCATTTTCAAAGTTTTCAAATTTTTCCCGTTCCGTTTAAAAGGGCAAATAATAGTTGAATAACGTGAGGACGATGGAATGAGACATAAAAAAAATGAAAATGAAATTGAAAAAAAAAAAACGAAAGAAGACTCAAACAAAAAATTTAACAAAAACAAATGATAATATATTTAATTTAAAATATCAACGAATCTTTGGAAATTACCATTTAAGAAAACAAATGAAAAACGAACGATACGAATACAATGGACTGCTAATTAGGAAAAAAAAGCGAAAGTCGAAGGATGAATAGCAAAAAAAAAAACTACAAGGCGAAACTGAAAAATGAAAAAAAAACAAATGACAATCACCTCGTTCGTTAACGGTACTTTCGAAATAAAAATTTTCCAAAAAAAAAAAAAATTGAAGGAAAACAAAAAAATTGAAAAAACAAAACCAAAAACCAAAAATACAAGAATGAAATCGGGGAGAAACAGAAGACGATCGCTTTCTTTAAAATGGCGATCGTCTTTTGTTTTTGTTCAGTGATTTGATTGCTTTTCAGTTCAATTTTTTATTTAGTGTTTAGTTCGAGGTGATCGCATCTTCTGTTCGTTTAATTTTTGTTTTATTTTTCAAAAGACGATCGCTTCTCTTTAAAATGGCGGTCGTCTTTTGTTTTTGTTTACTTTTCATTAGTGTTTCGCTCGAGGTGACCATCATCTGATTTCGTCCAATTTTTGTTTTATCGCTTCTTTAAAACGGCAATCGTCTTTTGTTTTTGTTCAAATATTTTTTTTTAAATCCAATTGGCATTTTTTTTTTACTTTTTATTATAGTGTTCAGTTCGAGGTGATCATCTCTTCTTTTTGTTCAATCGCTTCTTTATTATTTCAACGCTTTTTTAAAATGGCGATCGTCTTTTGTTTTCGTCCAGTTATTATTATTTCATTTTTCAGTTCAACTCAGTTTTTTTTACTTCTTATTGGTGTTTCGTTCGAGGTAATCGTCATTTAATTTTTGTTCAATTTCTATTTTACTTTTTTAGGAGACGATCGACGCCATCTTTAAAATGGCGATCGTCTTTTGTTTGTGTTTCGTTATTTTATTCTTTTGGGTTCAACTGTCAAAAACGAATGATTAATAATATAATTAATAGGACGAATGAACGTTAAAAAATATGAAGGCGATGAAGTGATAAATAGCAAGAAAAAAATTGAAAATTGAAATGAAAATGTCAACAAAAAGAAACAGTAAAAAGATTAAACAAATGACGGCCACCTCCTTTTTAAACGTCAACGATAGTTTCGAAAGTAAATCTCGCCCCCCTCCTGAAAAAAAAAACAAAAGATAAAAGAAAATAAGCCATGCCCCTTTCAAACACGAGGCACGCCTTTTGAGAAACAAATTTTTCAGGATTTGCGACAGGCCACGCCCCTTTATTACGCAAACTCAATCTTATCTGCTACTTTTAACGTAAGCCCCATCACCTCATGGATGTAATTCTTTTTACCCTGAAGATTTTTATTAATTTTTATTAATTTTAGTGAATTTTCGTTTCCGATTTACCTGAAAAATAATCTTTGGTAATAAAAAAAAAGCGTCATCTACATTATAATATGCCACGCCCCTTCAAACGCGAGGGACGCCTTTCGAGAAACAAATTTTTCACGACTTACAACAGGCCACGCCCCATTATGAAGCAAACTCCACCTTATCTGCTAGTTTTAACGTAAGCCCCATCACCTCGTGGATGTAATTCTTTTTACCCTGAAGATTTTTATTAATTTTAGTGAATTTTCGTTTCCGATTTACCTGAAAAACAATCTTTGGCAATAAAAAAAGCGCCATCTACATTATAATACGCCACGCCTCTTTAAACACGAGGAACGCCTTCCGACAAACTAATTTTTCACTATTTGCAACATGCCACGCCCCATTATGAAGCAAACTCCACCTTATCTGCTAGTTTTAACGTAAGCCCCATCACCTCGTGGATGTAATTCTTTTTACCCTGAAGATTTTTATTAATTTTTATTAATTTTAGTGAATTTTCGTTTCCGATTTACCTGAAAAACAATCTTTGGTAATAAAAAAGCGCCATCTACATTATAATACGCCACGCCCCTTTAAACACGAGGAACGCCTTATTTGCAACATGCCACGCCCAATTATGAAGCAAATTCCACGTTATCTGCTGCTTTTAACGTGAGCCCCGTCACCTCTTGGATGCAAGCCTTTTTACCTGAAGGCTTTTATTGATTTTGATTAATTCTAGGGAATTTTTGTTTCAGATTTACTTGAAACGCAAAATCTAGAAACTAAGAAAGCGTTAATAATAAGCCACGCCCTTTGAAACACGAGGCACGCCTTTCGAGAAACATTTTTTTTATCATTTGCAACAGACCACGCCCCTTTATAAAGCAGACTCCACCTTATCTGCTACTTTTAACGTAAGTCCTGCTACCTATTAGATATAAGCCTTTTTTCCTAAAGGTTTTTATTGATTGTGATTAATTCTGGTGAGTTTTCGTTTCCGATTTACTTGAGAAACAATCCTTGGTAATAAAAGAAACGTCATCTCCGGTATAATAAGTCACGCCCCTTCAAATACGAGAGGCGCCTTTATCAGTAAACTAAACTAGTCCTAGAGGCGCGCTTATACACACACGCGAGCTAGTCCTAGAGGCGCTTACACACATACGCGAGCTAGCCCTAGAGGCGCTTACACACATACGCGAGCTAGCCCTAGAGGCGCTTATACACATATGCGAGCTAGCCCTAGAGGCGCTCAAAGGTACAGCCGACCCAGCAATTTTTCCATCAAGGACATGCCGAATCCTCAAGGCTTCTGGTTTTAGCGCAACGTGCTCCAGAGGGTTTTCAAGGACTGCTCTCTCAAGCTACCGTATTAGTGAAGTGCCGTGCTGCATCTCCTGCTACCATCCACTTCGGAGAAGCTAGACTGTGACGTCCTGCCTTTCGGACAGGATTTCTTCGTTACTATTACAACTTCGTTTTGTAACAAACCACCACATCACGCTTAATAATTTGAAAAAAAGCCGTTTTCTTACAATGTAGCTGGTGTATAAAATACCGAGCTCTCTGAGCTGAGCTTATTTTGAAGCGAGAAGAAAATTTCGGGATTTACACTGATGGTGAACAACCCCCAAAAACTAACTGAGAAGAAATTTGACTAATAATTTCACGAAATCGGAAAAAAAGAGAATTAATAAACACTTTCTTTTCAAAATAGGATTCGGGAACCATTCTGACGGAAACGTAAATAATCAGTCCAGCGCGGCGTCTCCAAGAGGGGATAAAAGACATCACCCGTAACATATAAATTTAATTATTTTAAAAAATTATTATTGCAACAACTAGCGACTTCTTTTATTGCTCACTTAAACGAGATCAGTCCGGCGCGGCATCTCCAAGAGGGGAAAAATGACATCACCCGTAACATTTAAATTTAATTATTTTAAAAATTTATGATTGCAACAACTGGCGATTTCTTTTCTGATTAGAAATAATAAATTTGTTATACCCTACATTGTTGCATTGTTCTACTTGTCAGTAGTAATGATTTTACTTGTATACCTGAAGGGAATGAACTTGAACGTGAAATTTTTAATAAACTCTCGAGTTCCGCGTCTCTTTTTGATACGTCACGGGAATTCTAATAAAAGAAAAAAATATTAAATTATGATTTGATGCGTTCGGCAAAAACGGAATCTCTCGCGTCGTTAAATTGGCCGGGTCTGCATCATTGTTGACAAAAATTTCCCGCTGTTCATATTTACGTCCAACATATTGGATATTACGTCTCGCGAACGATTTCAATTTCGCTTCCCTCTTCTCTGATTCGGGTTTAATAGAAGATACGTCTAACAATGCAGCCATTGAACGGCGCAGAAACGATATTAGGGCGCATCGAATTGCCCCGCCGCCGATATGTGATCGAAGGAACATCGCCAATTTATCGGTTTTCCTTCCACGCCATGTTTCGAAGCTTTAATTATGTAGTTCGATTTGAAAGTTTCATACAATACAAAGGCTTCTTAATTTTTTTTTTGTATTATTTCAAGCCAACTGTAATTAAAGGCTTCTCATATAAAACCCACACGTACCAGAACGGAATCGTCAGGGGACGCATCAATTTAAAATTATTTTGTTCTTGTTTACTTTTTATTTGGTTTTGGAAGTGATGTATTTCGTCGGATTAAATTTTAATTCCTGTGCAAATCGCTGCGCTCCCATTTACGGAGGAGGAGGTAGTCGAGAGGTCGGGCTTTGATGTTTAATAAACCAAAATCCAGGGCGAAACTCGCAGATATAATTATGCAGGTGATAACACTGCGGGTCACATACATCCGGAGAGGGTGTTAGAACGATCGTCGTTCGTTAGAGGCGCCGTCGCGAAGCACCTTCGCCCCGTAATTAAAACGGTAAACAACGGGGACTGTCACGGGGCAGTTTTCAGATATTACAACGAATAAATTCTGCACTAATTTGCGAATTAGCGCGGTTAAGTTTTTTTTACACGTAATTTATTGAGCTGGTCATAAAAAGTACCGTCCTCGACCAGTGTCCAGGTCAGTGTTAGGCGACGCCCTCCTGCACTTGGTCAGGTTAAGGAGCAAGGAACTATCTCTTATTAACAATAACGTGAAACATACGGTATACTATAGCGTGTTGTCGTAGAAATATGTGTGTATTTCCCTGAATGGCTATTGGCAATTGGTGGTAATCGAAGCACGCAGTTACGTCATCTTCAATGGGCAGTAAAATAAAAGAAAGTTTCCGGCGGTTCGTGCTCGAACTGCAAACACCGAACAAACCAACTTTCGTCTAACGCCGGCTTCATTCTAATTCGACCGAATTAACTGGATTGACCCACATAAAAATTACGTAACGCCCCCCATTTCGCTACATAATCATAACGAACGCCATCTTCACTTAAGCCACCCTTTAAGAGGGTGTTTCGTGCCTTTTCCTTTTTAATTTTTTAATGGACGCTGAGGTGTTATTAATTAATTAGAGCGAATTTCGTCAGATGTAGCGAATTTCGATTAAAATTCCGTCGGTCTTTTTGGTGGGTGCCAATTCTGTCGCAAGGTGAATGATGGAGGAGAAAGTGAGGAAATAATACGTTTATGATTATGAAATCGCTTTTTTGTTGTTGGAAGGCCGTGAGTGTGACTCATGTAGTAATTTTTTTTTATGTGCGAATTGCGAATTTTTTGTAATTAAGCCCGGTTTACACTGTAGGATTTTGGTTAGGGGACTACTTAAATAGCACACAGCAAAGAACGAACCAATAGAAATATCGGAAACCAAATTATGCAAGAGACCGAGAAAACAAGTTTGACTTTAAAGTAAACGAATATTTAAATGAGAAAGAAATAATTTAATTGGCTTTTGGTTGGAACCGCGTCACGACTGTTTCTATTGCCGACGTTTCGTTCTCCATTGCAGTAGAACTACCTCATGGCTGCTGCTTCGACGATAAAAAATATGTTAGAAATTGGTTTCATTGTAAATTGTCAAAAAATCTGCTAATTTTGAGAGAGCGATACCTTTATTCACATTTAAGAAAACAAAAGACTGTCGAAAAATTGAAAGAAAGTTTTTTTAGATTAAAAGGTGCTTCTAGGGCTAGCTCGAGCATGTGTATAAGCGCCTCTAGAGCTAGCTTGCGTATGTGTGTGTAAGCGCCTCTAGGGCCAGCTCGCGTGTGCGTATAAACGCCTTTCCGGCTAGCCTAGTTTGCTTGATAAAAGCGTCTCTCGTATTTGAAGGGGCGTGGCTTATTATAACGGAGATGACGTATATTTTATTACCAAAGATTGTTTTTCTAGTAAATCGGAAACGAAAACTCACTAGAATTAATAAAAAATTAATGAAAATCTTCAGGTTGAAAGAATTACATCCAAAAGGTGGCGGGGCTTACGTCAAAAGTAGCAGACAAGGTAGAATTTGCTTAATAAAGGGGCGTGGCCTGTTGCAAATAGTAAAAAAAATGTTTCTTGGAAGGCGTGCTTCGTGTTTGAAAGGACGTGGCTTATTATTAACGGAGGTAACGCCTTTTCAGTTTCCAAATTTTGTGTTTCGAGTAAATCTTAAACGAAAATTCCCTAGAATTAATTAAAGTGAATAAAAATCTTCAGGAAAAAAGGCTTACAAAAAAAAGGTTTACATCCAAGAGGCGGCGGGGCTTACGTTAAAAGTGGCAAAGTAGGTGGAGTTTGCTCAGTAAAAGGGCGTGGCCTGTTGCCAATGGTAACAAAATTGTTTCTCGAAAGGCGTGTCTCGTGTTTGAAAGGGCGTGACTTATTATTAACGGAGATAACGTTTCTTTAGTTTCCAAAATTTATATTTCAAGTAAATCTGAAACTAAAATTCCCTACAATTAATCAAATTGAATAAAAACCTTCAGGAAAAAAGGCTTACATCCAAGAGGTGGCGGGGCTAAAGTTAAACGTGGCAGATAGGATCAAGACCTCTAATTTATAAATTTAAAAATATCAGTTTACTTTTAATCGTTTCTCGTTTGATGATTTTTTAAAGCGATTTTAATCATTTATGGCCGTTTTTTTAATTTCTCTGACATTTGAGTCTTCATTTTCATTTGGCGCTATCTATTGATGACTACGTATAAGAAAATGCGTCATTTATGGATGACTAGGTACAAAGATGTGTCAAAATCTCTATTTGTAGGTTAGAGAACGTCAAAATGTCAGTTTATTTTTAATCGTCTTTCGTTATATGAATTTTTTGAGTGATTTTAATAATTTGTGGCCGTTTTTTATATAATGTTTTGTTTTGCTGACATTTTGACATTTGATTTTCATCTGGCGCCATCTATTGACCACTACGTATAAGAAGAGGTGTCAAAACCTCTGATTTTGTTGATTTATAACCAATTTCTCATATAATGTTTTGTTCTTTAGATATTTTGAGCCGATTTCTATTTGTCGCCATCTATAGATGACAACGTATAAGGAGATGTGTCAAAATTTCTGATCTTATTAATTTATGGTCAATTTCTTTGGACTTCTTTGCCCTTGATTTGATGTTTAATGTTTTGTTTGTCCGACATTTTGAGCTTTGATTTGTCAAAATCTTTTATTTTTAGATAAAAAAAAGTCAAATTGTCAATAAAATCTCTCCATTGTAGGTTAAAAAAATGTCAAATTGTCCGTCTCTCTAGTTGTTTCTCATGGACCTAGATTGGTCTAATGGTGAAAGTGGCTTCCAAGATTTTCTTAGTAAGTTGGCCTTATTTCGAGGTAAGCTTACGAATTAAATTCTTTTCAATTTTGTCGAATTCTTCCTTTCCTCCCGAATAAAACAATACTCGGAAGAAACGCGCACTCTTTTCAGAATCGAGCTCGGGAATCTAATTGATGGGAACTAAGACGGGAACTCCCTCTTTTTTTGGTGGTTACGATAAATAGCCTGTCCGACGTCTCTAAGAGGGGTAAAAATGACATCGCCCAGAACATTTATGACTTACTTAAGACTTAACAAAGACACTCGCGGGAAAGGATTCTTTCTTTCCTTTCGCAAGTGAGGAGAAATTTGACTATGTATTTTCACGAGGCCGAACTTGTGAAAAAGAGCATCGACTTCTAGGATTTATCGCATGAGCCGTTCGACTAGTAGCTAATATAATTGCTCTCTTTTCAAAATTGGGCTCGGGAACCATCCCGATAGGAATTAACGCTTCTTAGTGATCACGGATAATTAGAAAATGGCAGTACATTTCTAATCATTTCTTGTTGGATAATTTTTTTAAGTGATTTGAATCGTTTATGGTCGGCTTTCTCTGTAATGATTTGTTTTTCCGACATTTTAAGTCTTGATTTTCATTGGGCGCCATCTATTAACGACTACGTACAAAGAATTGCGTCAAAACTTCTTATTTTTAGGTTAAAAAATGTCAAATTGCCAACAAAATCTCTCAATTGTAGGTTAAAAAATATCAAATTGTCACTCTCTCTAGTTGTTTCTCGTTAGATGAATTTTTTTAAGCGATTCTAATCACATATGGCTAATTTTCCAGATAATGTTTTGTTCTCTTAACATTTTGAGTCTTAATTTTCACTTGGCGCCATCTATTGTTGAGTACATATAAGGAGATGTCTCAAAATATTTCAATTGTAGATTAGAAATGTCAAATTGTTGGTTTCTTTCTAATCGTTTCTCGTTGGACGAAATTTTTAAGCGATTGTAATGATTTATGACCGATTTTCCATATATTGTTTTTTCTTATTTGACATTTTGAGACTTCATTTTCATTTGGCGCCATCTATTGATGACTACGTACAAAGAATTGTGTCAAATTTGAAGGTTAAAATATGTCAGAATTATCTCATCGGTCTTTCTCTAATCTTTCTCGTCGGTTGAATTTCTTTAAGCGATTTTTATGGCCGACTTTCCAAGCAATATTTTTTTCTTGACATTTTGCTTTAGCTCACGATTAGCTCATCTGCTAATTCTTCTCGTCATTCACAAGTTTCGGGACAGTTCACATTTACGGTATTTAAATAATCTGCCTGACATCGCCAAGAGGGGGAAAAATGACAACGCTGGTAACATTTAAATTTAAATTTTTTTTAATTTCTCACATAGCTTCCGAATGAAATGTTGTCACTGCTAGTGACTCTTCCGAAAATAGCTTTGTAGCTTGGATTAGCTCACCAAACATCGAGTCTGTTAATTATTTTCGTCATCCTAATATTTCGGGACAGTTCAATTTTAATTTCGATGGCGGCTCGCTTACGACTTGCTCAGAATTTAACAAAACACTCGCATGGAAGAATTCTTCTTTTCCCTCCAAACGAAACAAAACTCGGAAGAAATGCGTTCTCTTTTCAAAATGGGGCTCGGGAACCTAATTCTTGGGAACTAATATGGTAACTCCCCCTTTTCTTGGTGATCACGGTAAATATTCCGTCCGGCGTCTCTAAGAGGGGTAAAAATGACATCGCCCAGAATTTTTATGACTTGCTTAAAACTTAACAAAGACACTCGCTGGAAAGGATTCTTTCTTTCCTTCCGAAAGTGAAGAAATTTGACTATTTATTTTCACGAAACCGAACGTGTGAAAAACAGCATAGAGGCTGTTGCTCTCTTTTCAAAATTGAGCTCGGGAACCAATCCGATAGGAATTAAGACCTCTTAGCGATCATGGTATTTAAATAATCTGTACGGCGGCGTCTCCAAGAGAGGAAAAATGGCAACACCCGTAACATTTAAAATTAATTATTTTTTAATTTGGCGCGTAACTTCCGAAAACAGTTTAATGGCTTAGGCTATGTGTTGATTGGATCAAGGTTATCCAGCTGGAAGGTAATCTTTGATTTTAATTTGTCGCCATCTATTGACGACTACGAATAAGATGTGTCTATACCTTTGACTTGCAGGTTAAAAAAATGTCAAAAAGTTCTACCTTGCCATTTTATTTCTAGCCGTTTCTCGTTGGACGAATTTTTTAAGCGGTTTATTTTTGCTTCACGAAATATCTCGTACATCTTCAAAAAGTTGAAAAGTCGTTTATTTCAATGTGTTAGTGCTTGACATACCGGAGCGCCACTTAAAGTGCTCTATGCGGCTGAGTTTACAGAAACGATGGTTTGTATGCAGCGCCATCTCTTGGCTGACGGAGAAGAAACATGCAATACGACGCGGTGTCGTCGGAATATGACTTTCCTGTGTGTACTTATGGCCACGGAAGGCATATTTAGTGCGTGTACGTTGCTAATGGCAATGAAAGGCACGACGGTGATACCTTATCACGTCTTTAACAATTACTCGCTTAATATCACCGGCTCGGCGTGATAGATGTCTCTGAATTACACGTAACACTGCGAAACACGTATACCGTCTGCGAATCGCTTTAATGTTGGCAGTATTGCCTCTCGGATAATTTAACGCCGCGCGTTTTGCCCCCTTGCGTACTTTAACGGGTTATAAAGAGCTTGCGTTATGAACGTGCCTCGCCGAGCAGTCCTGCCAGCTTAATGAGCAATAAGTTAGCGGACGAGTTTAATTGTTTTGTGCTCGGGTGGAATTTTATCGCGCGCTGATGATGGTGATGATGATTGAACGCCAACATGTTAACTGCATTTTCTGTATACCCTGTACATTGTTAATTCTCTTCGAAGTTTCATTAACACCTCGGACATTCACTGAAGTGTAATTCAATTCTTTTTAACTGCATACGTTTTCAAGTCAAGATAATTTTATTACATTTTTAATTTTTTGAGGTAGTTTCGAAGTAACCTGTGCAAATACTAATTTTATTAAAACAGTGCAAGAAGGCACAATCGTTTAAATGTAACGAAAAGATCGTAGGTAAAAAGGGAGGGAAAAGTTTAACCCTGAAAAGTCGTCTTAGGTCCGAGAATCATCGGATTTAAGAATCCTGATTAAGAATCATTATCCGGACTAAGACAACTTCGTAATAATAGCAACAAACGCCCTAAAAACGTCGAAAAAATTTCGATTGTTCTTTTTTTTTTAATTGTTTCTACTTTTCCAGATTATATTAATTAATTTCGAGCTTCTTATGTTTTAAAATCCGATTCGATTTTGTTGTTAATTTTTCTTTTCTGACGGTTTCGACTTTTTTGAATTGTTTTCGTAATAAGACCGACTGTTTTACGTTTGTTCAAGTTTCTAACTTTTATTTTTTTTTAATATTTCGATCGTCTTTTGTTTTAGTGACAACAATAATAACGTTTATCGACAAAGCAGATTGCGACAGTTAAGTAACAAACGGATAAGAAACAAACAAAAAATTCTATTGTTTTTTTTTTCAATTGTTTCTACTTTTCAAGATTATATTAATTAATTTTTGTTTAAAATTCGATTCGATTTTGTTTTCTTTTTTCTTAAGGTTTTGATTAAAAGCGTTAAACACGAATCAGAAACAAAAGAAAATTTTTTTGTTCTTTTTCTTTAATTGTTTCTACTTTTTCAGATTGTATTAATTAATTACGAGCTTCTTATGTTTAAAAAGTCGATTTGATTTCGTTTGTTTTTTGGACGGTTTCGATTTCCTTGAATTGTGTTAGTAATAAAGTCGACCGTCTTTTATTTATTTATTTAATTATATCGTGTCTACTTTCATACTTTCTCGATCGTCTTTTGTTTTAATCATAACGTATATCGTCAAAGCAGGTTGTGACTGTTAGGTAACAAACGACCTAGAAACGTTTAGGATACGAATCAGAAACAAAACAAAATATCGATTGTCAATTTTTTAATTGTTTCTGAGTTTCTTATCTTTGAAAATTCGATTCGAGTTTGTTTTTTGTTTTTTTTTTTTGACGTTTTCGATTTTCTTGAATTGTTTTCGTTATAAAATCGACCGTCTTTTGTTTTGCAAGCAGCAATGATGGCATTTACCGTCAGAGAAGATTTTGACAGTTGAAGGGTTTGGGAACGTTAAACACGAGAATCAAAACAAAATCAAATTTTTCAATGTTTTGTTTTGTTTCGTATTTTTCAGATTAATTCGTTTCGTGTTTCTCATGTTTTAAAATTCGATTTTACTTTTTCTGAGGTTTAGGGTTTCTTGAATTGATTTCGTAATAGAATCGACCGTCTTTTGTCAAGTTCCTAAGTACTTCTCGTATCAATCGATCGGCCTTTGTTTTAATGGCAGTAATAATAACAGTTAGGTACCGTCAAGGTTAAAAAATAAGTGGCCTAAAAATATAAAATAAAATACAATTTCGATTGTTTTGTTTTGTTTTTTTTAATGTCTCCACTTTCCCAAGATTAATTCGTTTCGAGTTTCTTGTTATAATTCGATCAGCTTTTGTTTTAATCGAGGCATCCGATTGTGACAGTCTAAAATTTAAAAATAAAATACAATGCGTTTGTTTTGTTTTATTTTTAATTGTTTCCACTTTTCAAGATTAATTCGCTTCAGTTAATTCTTGTTTTAAGATTCGTTTAGTTTAGTAGAAAAACGCACGAGCTCCACCTATCGACATGTTTTGACCTTATCCTATGTAATTTTGTTCTTCTAAAATTAAAAATCATTTAAAAATCGATTAACAGCATATTCGATGACTGAAATCCCTGTCAACTCTAAAAGGGGGAATCTAAATGTTTTTTTTTAATCTTCGAGCGCCATCTATGGACAAGCTTTAACATTACTTTCCTACTTTTAAAAATAAAAACAAAGATTTTGTCAGAAATCCTTGAGACACAAGACCTTATTCCTGGATACGATTGTGCATTTACATTTTATAGAGAAGACATTACTTTTAATTCTGATTGTACATTTATATAGTGATGATTTGATGATAAATCTACTTTCCAACATTTCGTTGTGGAATATAAGCTAACGAGTCACAAAGCCAATGAAAAATAAATCACCAGCAGCAGAATCTAAAGCTGGCCAGCTTCATACTATTTCGTAATAACTAAAGCGCGGATTTAGGTGCATTTTTAAATCATGAGTCATCATGCTCCGTGTTCTAGTTATAACAATAATGCATTACAGAAAGGTACGTAATCCAAAATGATATTCGCATATTACAAGGTCATTGCGCGTAAACTCCTTCACAGGGTGTTCCACTTTAATTAAGCAACGACGGACGTATCTAATTGAATTTTAGTTTCGGTTTAAAACAAGTCGGTTATTATTTGGCGGTGGTCAGTTTAATTCGCTGTAAACTGCGGCCGCAAAACGAACTGCCCGCCTCTCCCCCCCCCTCTCGTGTCCTGAAATAGCGCTTCCTTATTCTGCGGGTTCGCCTCTTCCTGTTCGCGGACTCGTTTCGAATGGTTGCGCTCGCTGGTTAATTGTAAACAATTCAAACCCTCGCAGTTTTGCGGTGGGCTCGTTGTCGTTGGCTGTGGAACTATAATTTAAAAGGGGGAATGCGAGCACGAACTCACCCTGCACCGTTCGAAAGGGGTGCTAAATATTTTTGCTTAAAAATTTACAAAAAACAGCTAACCTTGACTTAAAATGAAACCATGCACACTATAATTGGTTCAGAAATTGTAACGTCATTTTTTATTTTAAAGAGCTCATTTCAACAACAATTCCATCAACAACCTTTCATCATTATTAAGACGATCGAAATAATACGACTAGCTGTAAACAAAAGACGGTCGGTTTTATCACGAAAACGGTTCAAGAAAAGCGAAACCGCCAAAAAAAAAACAAAGTCGTATCGAATATTGAAACATAAGAGGCTCGAAATTAATTAACATAACCTCAAAAAGAACAATCGCAGTTTAGACAAAGGACGAAAAGTATAAAACCACGCACGATGTAAACAAACGACGATCGATTTTATTACAAAAACAATCAAGAAAATAGAAACGCTGAGATTGAATTGTTTTCGTGTTGTAGTGACTTATTTGATTACCTATCAAAAGCAGGTGTTTTGTGGACAATTTTTTGGGCGTCACTTCTTATCGTGGTCTTCCTCTGGCGAAATAATAATTGTCATTCACCCTGTATACAAACAATTTCGTAGTTAAAACAAAAGACGATCGAAACATTACGAAAAGTATTAAGTGCCAGCAATTCGACTCGATGTAAACAATAGACGGTCGATTTTATTACGAAAACGGTTCAAGAAAAGCGAAACCGCCAAAAAAAAACAAAGTCGAATCGAATTTTGAAACATAAGAGGTTCGAAATTAATTAACAAAACCTCAAAAAGAACAGTCGCAATTTAGACAAAAGACGAAAAGTATAAAATGTTAGGAACTACACGCGACGTAAACAAAAGACGATCGATTTTATTACAAAAAAACAATCAAGAAAATCGAAAGCGTCAAAACAAAAAAACAAAAACAAAATCTAATCGTATTTTAAAACATAAGAAAAGTGTAAACAATTAAAAAAAAGAACAATCGAAATTTTATTTTGTTTTCGATTTGTGTTTAAATTTTCCGGGTGCTTGTTACGTCACGTCACAACCTGCTTTGACGATGAACGTCATTATCACTGCCATTAAAATAAAAGACGATCGAAACAATACGAAAAGCATTAAGTTTCAGTAACTCGACTCGATATAAACAAAAGACGGTCGATTTTATTACGAAAACGGTTCAAGAAAAGCGAAACCGCAAAAAAAAGACAAAAAAACAAAGTCGAATCAAATTTTGAAACATAAGAGGCTCGAAATTAATTAACATAACCTCAAAAAGAACAATCGCAGTTTAGGCAAAAGACGAAAAGTATAAAAATGTTAAGAACCACGCACGATGTAAACAAAAGACGATCGATTTTATTACAAAAGCAATTCAAGAAAATCGAAAGTATTAAAAAAAAAAAAAAACAAAAGCAAAATCTAATCGTATTTTAAAACATAAGAAAAGTGGAAACAATTAAAAAAAAAGAATAATCGAAATTTTATTTTGTTTCCGATTCGTCTTTAAAGTTTTCACGTCGCTTGTTACCTCACGTCACAACGATAAACGTCATTATTACTGTCATTAAAACAAAAGACGATCGAAACAATACGAAAACCATTAAGTGTCAGCCACTCGACTTGATATAAACAAAAGACAGACGATTTTATTACAACAACGATCAAGAAAATCGAAAGCGTAAAGAAAACAAAATCTAATCGAATTTTAAAACATAAGAAAAGCAGAAACAATGGAAAAAAAGAACAATTTTTTACGTCGCTAGTTACTTAATTGTCTTTAGACAGAAAAGACGATCGAAATAATACGAAGAGTAGAGATGCTGCGAATTCGTAACACTGAGATTGAATTGTTTTCGTGTTGTAGTGACTTATTTGATTACCCATCAAAAGCAGGTGTTTTGTGGACAATTTTTTATTAATTATTTCTCGAAAACTAAAGTACATAGTATTTTTCTAACACTTTCCTCATACTCTTGGGCGTCAATTTATATCGTGGTTTTCCTTCGGCGAAATAACAATTGTCATTCACCCTATATACAAACAATTTCATACAGTGTTTTTCCTCTGGCGAAATAATAATTGTCATTCACCCTGTATATAAACAATTTCATACAGTGGTTTTCCTCTGGCGAAATAATAATTGCCATTCACCCTGTATATAAACAATTTCATATAGTGGTTTTTCTCTGTGCGAAATAATAATTGTCATTCACCCTGTATACAAATAATTTACTTTACTTCAACAAAAGCACCGGAATAATCATAAATTTCGCTGACTATACATCAATTAGTATTTTGGCGGAATCCACCCACGAATATTTCGGCACAAAATAAAATTATAAATTATTACTTAGAATTTTTTTCCTAATCTCTGAGGCGGAACAATTATCAGTCACCCTGTATGTACGACTTAAATATTTAGAATTTAGTATCCAAGTACATCTAGTGTCCTATTCAAAGATATTTAGCGCGCCACTTTACGCGCTGTTCTCTTGTTTTTTTTTGTGTGTGTTGTGTTTTTCTGTGGTCCACCTCAACACACACAAAAAAACTTGAAATTAAACTGTGCAAGTTTAAAGAAGAAACAAAATTAAAGGGGGTCGGGGGCGATTTTTCGCCTTGGCACCCTCTTGAATTAACAGACTCGTTCGTGTGACATTTTTGAGAGCGCGAACGGGGGCGGGCGGGCGGGGGGGGACGATTACGATTATTTATTCGCCGTCCGCCGTTGTTTATTAATATTGGAGTTTTATCTTCGAATGCGGATGATAATAAAACACCCGCGGGCCCTATTTATTGTTTTATCGGCGGGCGGAAATAAATTACGCGGGTGCTGACCGCTGCCGTTTTCATCCCTGTCGCGCGGTTTGTTTTATGTAAATGCGCGGCGCTTTAGCAAATTGTTATTAAAAGTGCACTCGTTTGTTGTTTGTGCATACACACACACACGGTTTCAAGTTGGATAATTTGCGTGCGCCCCGGAAATAGAGCGACGGCTTTCGAAATTATTTATTGAAGGGCACATCTGCATACATAAATAAAATTAACGTATTTGTCTCAATCGAGGTGAAGTATTCGTCTGATCCTTGCACTCAAGTCTTGTTTTTATTTAGTAAGTGCAACCAAGGTCCAGTAATTATCAAAGTTCCCTCGTATATGTAGTGTTTTTTTTTTTGGTGTTATTTTGAATAGTGAATAGCGTATGAATTTTATTAATTTTTTTTTTATACTGAGTGTAGAGATTTCTTTTCGCTGGTCGCTTGCAAAACGATCCTTTTTTTTTCTCCTTTTTGTAAGTCACGCTAGTGTGACCGATTCGGAACGAGCGAACGTCGACGGAGAACGATCGCTGGCAGTGTTATTGTTGACGTGCGTCGCGTTCGGGCAGTTTTCGCAGCGTCGTCGTTCGAATAGACGCCCGGGACGCCGGTGTGTGTTTTCTCCACGAAAACGTGCGCGCTCCGGACGGACGAAATCCTGAAGGACGCACCGCTCTCCTGTTGTATGTAATTTGCGTTACCGGGCAACCGGACCCGCTCTAAACTCCAAATATTGACTTGTTCAGTAGTACATAGTTAGTGCTCGTTCTCCAGGTGCCGATTGATTGTATTTACAAGGTAAGCAAGCAAGGCAAGCAGCGCTTGCTGGATTATTTCTTTTGCGGACGAACGAATGGGTGTGTTGCGATTTGAATATTTCTTGTGGAGCGCTCGCTTTGTTTGTTGTGTTGTCGGTTTTCGTCGACAAGGAAGTGATTAACAACAATTATTTTTCAGAAATTTATTTCTAATTAATTAAAGACGTTTGTATACAGAGAGAACACAAAAAAAATCAAAAGAAAACAGTCCGAATCTGAATGCATTTGAAATTATAAATCGAGACGAAACTAAAAACAAATTCCAAGCAAATTTAATTTAATTACAAACTTCTGATTGTACAGAGAGAACAAAAAAAATTAAAAAAATACAGTATACACTTACTGAAATGATAAATCCACATAAAACCGAAAACAACTTCTAAGCAAATTAGATTTTATATTAAACTTCCGACTATATTAAACAAACAAAAGCAATTCTTTTGTTTTTTTTTTTTTAATTTTTTATGCGTGTACTGTAACTAGATCAAGTTGTCATAAAACTTTCTTATTTCAAAAAAATGCATGTAAATATGAATAGCTTAGTTTGCGAATCGAATTTTGTTTTTACAAAATTGTGTGTATGTATAGTGGATGGTCCAACTGGGCACTTCACTGGTAATGATAGTGATAAAATCATTCGCATTACCCCTTCCCCCTATTACGACACAAATTATCTCAGCGGCGACTCAAAGTTTACGTGAAATTTGTTGCTAAAATAAAACTTAATTAAAAAATAAATAAACGAAGCTGCAGAAATTTGTACGCCACACAATCTACATCGGAGATTGAAATACACCCTGTATAATTTGAATACAGTTTAATTTTAATTATCTGACCCACAAAGCTGAGTGCATTCGATTAAAAACAAAACCAGATGAGAAGGTCAAATTTCCTAAAAGTTAAGCATCGCTGACTTTTTCGCGCCAAAATTGCAATAAATTTTCCAAAACTGGCAATGACTGGGCCCAGGCTCTCATAAACGTCACTTTTTATTATATGCCCGATCGGATCAATCTGATTGTGAGTTAAGAATGCAACGTGACTTCCGACTGCAAGTGACCAAGCAGTTACACGAAATGAAACTTAATAAATAAGCAGAGAAACTACTAAAAAATCGCCAAAATTGACAGTTACAAAACTTACACACCACACAGATCACTCGTATTTTCAAAATTGCGATACATTTCCAAAATTGGCAGCACCGTTCTACACCAATTGCTTCTCAAACACTTGACTTAAAAAAAAATTCGTTGACCTCAAACTTAACGAGTGTTGGGCCCAGACACGTGCTCACATACAAACTGCTTCCTGTATTTATGCTAGTGTTCACAGACATGATTAAAATGCGTTCGAAATAAAATAAAAAGTTCGTCTAGTATTTCAGTCCGTTTTGAACGAAATGGATTCGTTCCTATACGGTGAATAGAGACGTTTGTTGTTAAAAAAGGTGATGCCCACTTTACTTTATTCTCTACATTGTGGATATGATGGTGAACTTAACGTGTATTGAGCCCGGGGGTTCTACTTCGGCATTTAATTCATTCTACTTTGGTTTTCGAGAAACAGTTAATCAAAGATTAGCCCCAAAATGACGATGCGCCCCTGGTTAAAAAATAGAGGAGCATATGAACGAAATAAATACCCTCATAAAGCTTCTTATGGTTTTATGATACGGCGGCGTGACATCGTGAACTTGACCTTTAAGTGGGATTGTACAACGACCGTTGCCATGAAATACGAAATACGCATATTTACTTGACAAATGCATATAAATCGCCCGCAGATGTTCAATATGACGCTGAACTTAACGTGTACTGGGTCCGGGGGCTCTAATTCGGCATTTGATTCATTCTACTTTGGTTTTCGAGAAACAGTTAATCAAAGATTAGTTTCCAAATGACAATGCGCCCCTGGTTAAAAAATAGAGGAGCAGATGAACGAAATAAATACCTTCATAAAGCTTTTTATGGTTTTATGATACGACGACGTGACATCGTGAACTTGACCTTTAAGTGGGATGTCACGTCAACGACCGTTGCCATGAAATACGAAATACGCATATTTACTTGACAAATGCATATAAATCACCCGCAGATGTTTAATATGACGGTGAACTTAACGTGTACTGGGCCCGGGGGCTCTAGTTCGGCATTTGATTATATTATTGGAGTAAATGGAAAAAATTAAAATAAAAAAATATTTAATGCTCTTACTCTTCACTTTGCTGTTAAAATGTGGCGCCCCCTTTACTTTATTATACACATTGCGTGCGACACTGAACTTGACGTACACTGGAGCTAGTTGAACATCTGATTGTACAGGGCGACTGTTAATTAAACCGACAAAATGACACCACGATTTTAGCTATTGTTTTGTTCTTCTGTTTCTCTTCTTTCGAGTCGTTTTTGTTTCGAATTTGACTTCGAAGTAGTTTTTTTTTGTTTTCTTTTTATCTTCTACTACGTGTATTTTTCCAAAACGTTTTCCTTGCGAATGAATTCCGTCCGTCATCTTTTGTTTTTTTTTCAATGCTTCCTTGTGTTCTTCTTTTTTCTTCATTACCTACCTTTGAGCTTGAACGTTTCGTTTCGTTTTTTTTTTGTTTTCCATCAGACTATCAATGTTTATTTACGAGCATTTTTCAATTTCGGATTGTTTCTTTTTTATTTTGACTTTCGTTTCCGTTCTTCTTTTGTTTTTGTTTGATGACGTCACTAATTTCTTTTGATCCGTCCTTCGTTCTTAATTTATTTTATTTTTCCCGTCAGTTTTGAATTTCTCTTCGAACTGCTTTTCATTTTATTTTCGATTGTTTTTCTCATTCTCCTAGATGAGGACGATCGCATTTTGTTTTGGTTTTTTTCAGGTAAAATCGTGCAAATTCTTTTGTTTTTGCTTTTTCGAGACATTTTGGCTTCGAATTTAGCTTCAAAAGTTTTTTTGTTTTTCTCCTTCTTTTACGTGTATTTTTCCGAAACGTTTTTGTTGCGAATGAATTCCGTTTTAAAGCTTGTTTTTTTTCTAATTCTTCCTTGTGTTCTTCTTCTTTTTCATTCTTCATTAACTGCCTATCTTTGTGCTTTGTGTTTCACTTCGTTTTTTGGTTTCCTTCAGAATATCAATATTTATTTCTGAACGTGGTTTAATTTTGGATTGTGTTTCTTTTTTGTTTTGTCCTTCGTTTTCGTTATTTTTTTGTTTTTGATCGAAGACATCACCACTTTCTTTTAGTTGCGCCCTTCGCTTTTAATTTATTTTATTTTCTTGGCAATTTTGAACTCACTTTAATTTTTCGTTTCGAATGTTCTACCCATTCTCCTAGATGAGAACGATTGCTTTTTGTTTTGGTTTCTTTTCAAGTAAAATCGTGACGGTCTTCAGGTTCCTTTTGTTTTTCTTTTTTTGAGTCATTCTTGCTTCGAATTTAGCTTCAAAGGTTTTCTTCTTCTTTTTAGTTTTTTCATTTATCTTCTTCTTCTGTCACGTGTATTTTTCCGAAACGTTTTTGCTGCGAATTCCGCTTTAAAGTAAATCGTCTTTTGTTTTTTTTAAATTTCTCCTCTTTCTCGTCTTCTTTCTTGATTAACTACTCACCTTTGCACTTGAACGTTTCATTTCGTTTCTTGGTTTCCTTCATAACATCAATTGACCTACCTCTCTCTTTTATTTCGGATTGCATTTCTTTTTTGTTTTCTTTTTCGCTTCTGTTATTCTTTTGTTTTTGTTCGATCCGAGAGTATGGGAAAAATGTTAATAAAATCATTCTACTTTGGTGTTCGAGAAATAATCAATCAAAGATTAGCCCCAAAATGACGATTCCCCCCCCGGTTAAAAAACAGAGAACCAGATGAATGAAATAAAAACCCTCATAAAGTTTTTTTTTTATAGTTTTATGATACGGCGGCGTGACATTGTCAACTTGACCTTTAAGTGGAATTTTACGTCAATTCTGCTTTTCGGTCAACGACATGCAGATGTTCAATACGATGCCGAGCTTGACGTGTACTGGGCGCTAATTGAACATATGATTATACATACCGACTGTTAATTAACCTGTCAAATTGGAACCACTAAAACAAGCGATGTTCGAGAGTATAGAAAAAAAGTAAGTTAAAAAAATTCTTTCCACTTTAGCTTTAGAGAAAAATAATTAATCAAGAATTAGCCCCGAAAGGACGACACGCCCGTGGTTAAAAAACAGAAGAGCAGATGAATGAAACAAATACCCCCATAATGCTTTTTTATAGTTTTATGATACGGCGGCGTGACACTTGACCTTTAAGTGGAATTTTACGTCAACTCTGAACTGAAGTAGATTATTTCATAACGATTTTTCCATACTCTCGGACATCGCTTCTTTTATTGGTTCATTTTTGTCGGGTTAATTAACAGTCACCCTGTATTATTAGAGTAAATGTATAAAATATATAAAGTTTTTAGATACCCTGACATCTTTATTGTTTATTATTTAAGTGTACAGTGAAACGTCGGTCATACAGAGCGTTCAAAAATGGAAAGCTTTTGAATTTCTCCACCATTACAGAAGGTAATTCAATATATAAGAATTATTTTTTTTTAAATTACACGTTTCTTTTTATCGTAAGTTATTTATGAGTATTGTAAACAACATTGGACTTAGAATGTGTATCCTTGTGGTATTTTCATCCAAAGTTGTATTTTTATACACGACTTTCCCATGCGTTTGACGCTTTCGAATTGTTACTATTTAACTTTGTTGAAGCATATACAGGGTGTTTCAGTGATGATGCACCAAACTTCAGGGAAACGTTATTTGGAACAAAATATTTGAATACAATTTTGCAATCGGAGTAACTTGAAATTTGCATTAATTGGAGTCGATGTTTTTACAAATACTATAACAATTTAAATCTCTCTGTCCGTGAAACAAAACGGGCGATTTAAATTTATTTATGAATGGCACACGGCTGCAAGAAGGCAATAAATCTATCGTAAACGAAAGAATTTATGAGAGGTTTTTAATTCTGCCTTTGACCGCAAGACGTGTTAAAGGTGAAAATTTTCAAAGAATGTGCATTTGTTGGCGTGCGTTTTCGTCGCACTGACATTTATACAAACCGTAATTACATCAAATTTGCCCAATTTTAATAATGTACGATAATTAACGCTTTATTCCTGTATCCAACGTGTACATCATATGGTGTACACGACTAAGTAATTGAACCGTTGAGTAAAATCGGTACAATTAACAAATTGGGACAATTAGCCTTCTGTGTGCGTCATTCTCAATCATATTGAGAAGTTCTTCTACGTTTGCAACGTGAGGTGGCCGCACCGCGCCCTTGACTCCTTGTTCAGGTAAAAGAGAGCCTGCGTTGCGTAGTCGGTGAGCCACCCTGATAAACATATGATAACGCGGATGTAGTTCACGATTATTATTATTATTAATTATTATTAGGAAACCGTTCCGCGTACAGACGTGTTGTCAATCGCGCGTTTCCCCGACATTCACCGTATAACAATTTCATATCCGCGTATTCTCGAAACGTGAAATCGCTCATCGCAAACACACCAACACATACACAAACACACTTACATACACTAATAAACTTAAAAATGAAAAGTATAAATTATTCCAGATTAACGGAAATTATGCTTCGCTCCTTACTACAACGTTAATAAGAACGGACTAAATGTTTTTCATCATATCATCTGAGACGCGACATTTTATGGGGCCATAAAGCAATAAACCGATTTTTTGAACGAGGGTTAAGAATTCTGTTCGTCCTCATCTATTGTACGTTTTAAAAATGTACGATTCTCCTCTCCCTTCGTTTTTCTCAAAATTTAATCGATTAAAGAAATTTCTTTATAGAAAACTTCTATTTCTTTTCACGATATCTACCGTCATACCGAGTTTGGTGCACCTTCATTAAAACAGGCTGTAGTATAGGGTTTAGAAACAAAAATGAAGAAAAAACGTATACTTGACGATCTACATGTGAGTTAGATTCGTTGCTCCAGCTAGGCAATCAATAATGATTAAACTACTTTAGTGACTTTAGTCATCGCTGTGAAACTGAAAATCGTAAATTATAAAATTAATTATATACAGCTACGTGTAAAAATTTAGGTACTTTTCATTTTTTTTTTCGGAAACTTGTCAAAACCTCAAATAATTAAATTTTTTGGAAGTTATGTTCACCTGCATGTTCTAAGTAGCTCTGGAAATAAGTTCAAACGTATTAACTTTATGTAAACCTCATTCAAAAGATGCATAAAACAAAAACCCAAACATTTGCGCAGTAGTGTACATTTATCTTTATATCTTTTTCTCAGGGAAAGGAAGTCCTAAGGATTTTTTTCTTGTTTTGGAGATAATTTACAATTTTTTCAAAATACATAACTTAAATAAACCACTTGCTCGTGTAATTGAAAAAAGTCTTACTGTATATATTTTAAAAAATTAAAGAAAGACTGAAGATTTAAAATAATTTCGGGAAAATTCTGCTCCCAAGAAATAACGTGTCGTGTCGAAGTTGGCCACGACAAGAAGTTTATTGTGAACACTCCACAATTTTGATTATTTGTTGTAAATCTTATTTTCTTGTTATCTTTTTTCGTTTGTTGCAACAGATCTCATTCTTATTGCCTTTTTTCGTTCATCAGATCACATTCTCATATCGTCCCATAGTACTGCTGAGTCGGAAACCTCGAAAGCAAGGTTAGGAATGGCAAGTTCAAATGTCAAATTGACAGCTGTCATGATGATGATGATTCACAATACAATTTTCGACGTCAGATTAAAACAAAAAACAAAAAAACTTTATATCGATTGCTCATCACATACAGCGTGTTTCAAAGGAATTAGCAAATATTTCTCTTATAATATAATTGGTACCTATTGTTTTGTAAAAAAAAAATCGAATTTCCACCCACCATGTTATAGGTACGACAATACAGAGCTTATTAACTTCGTTGATGCAATTATTCGGCTTACGTTGGCGTACGAAATTGAAACGGAAAACATACGAGGTAATTGCATTCGGCATACACAACGACGAGAATTAATATTTCAGAGAGTTTCACGTCGACAATCCGCGTTTTCCCCGGCAGAGGGCGCTATAAAAAGCGGATAAAAACCTGGAAAATTATATTGCGCGCATTAGCATCACACAAAGTCGTCGGTGAAATAACCTGGATGGCACTCGACTTCTTCACACATTTTTTCATATACGAACGAACGAATCGTGGTTTACAGGCCTGGGGCTTTCGCCGCCATTGATTGATCCAGTTCTTGAATAAATAATTTTTTTTTTTGGCTGTGACAAAGTGCATTTTCAATCTTGCAATGTTTAGCCGAGGAAAGTACCGCAGTACCAGTGACTGAACCGTTAGCTTGTCCTTGGGTTTTTCTTTCTTGATCGTTCAAGGCGAACGCATTAACATTCGCAGCCGAGCTACGACAGGGGGGGCAATTACGTAAGAAACATGAAACAGGCAGACATGCGACTTGCCTTTTCTTCCTCGAGCTAACGCAGAATTCGAATCCTTACAACACCCTAGGTGCACACAATTAGATTATAAAAATGAAGGCCGAGCGAATTTATTTTAACGTAAAACGTGTGCGCGCTGTTGAATTTTATTTATTTAGGTATTTGGAGAAGATCTCCCTGAAGATGAATATGCATGCGAAACATCCGAGAGGACTTCGGAATTTATTTCTGGGAGCTTCTGCCTGAAAACTGAAACATGTGCGCGTCATCTACAATTTAAATTACACGCGGGGTTGTTTTCTGAGTACCACCACACTCCTTCTCCACACACGCCCGTGTGTTTTTGATTTAGTTTTATTTTCGTTTTTCTGTAACGCCGAGTTCGTGGGGGGGGGGGCGTGACGGGTTAATTTTCGGCGGAAATTTGCGTTTCGATTCAATCAAGCGCGTAAAAAGTAGATAAAATAAATGAATCGAGTTCGTTTGCTGCTCGGTCGTTGAAATTACCGCGAAATTCACGTTAAATTAAATTATTTGTGTCAATGTTCCTTGAAGCTGTTCATTTTTTTTCTAAAGAATAATCTAATCTTGCGAATAAATGGAAAGAGTGTTGCAAATTGGGGACGTTTTCGATCTAACGTTGGTAACCTAGATTTACTCTTGTTTATTAATGGACGTTGCCTTACGAGTTAAACGTTAAAGTATTTCTGGAATTTCGTGATTCAAATTAATTCATTCTCATTGATTCACTTAATACTCGTTTTTGAATACTTGTGATTCACCAAAAGCGAAATATTTGAAGAAAAGAGGCGTTGAATTCTAATTTTGGGCTTCCCCCATGAGGCGCCTTCGTTTTCTTTGGCCATCAATAAGTTAGAATTAATTAAAAAAAAGTTTAGTTTCCAATTATAGGGATTCCCCGAAAAACTCCGCAATCGTGACTGTTTTTCGGAAGTATTCTGAAGTGTTTACCAAAGAAACTATTTTTTTAATTCTAATTCGTGGGATGTCTTTGAAAAAAGTATCAAGAATCTAATCCACAATGTTCGAAAATTTTATGAAAATTAAAAAAAAAGACTACGGGGCTCTGTGAATACCAACTTGAGCGCCTTCAATCGATTGAAAGCATAAAAAATAAAGAAATGGCATCAATTTGTTTTGATTAAAGAATTTTTAATCAAGCAAGTGATGTTTTGAAAAATTTTGGCTGCAAATCCGCGAGATTGCAATGGAATTCTCGAACATCCTCCTCTGTATAATCATTTCGGGCCTAATTGGGGCCTCATCAACAGAAAAGTAGTTCGAGAGCTCAATCGCAATCGCACGAGATGGCCATCTCGTGCATGGTAGCTTATGAGGCAGCGACTTAATTTGGATTAAACAAAAGACGGTCGACTTTTAAACAAGTGAAAGCGAACATTGTTATTTCGAATTTTTATATGAAAAAGTTGAGTTTAAAAAACTGCGTAATTTTGAAAAGCGTAACAAAATTCTACAGCTTGGCATCCTGGGTTGACAGGTTTTACAAAATTCCTTTTCCTTTTCTATTCGTTATTTATTTCCATTTTCATTTGTTTTCTTTTCTATTTTACCTTTTGTTTTTCATTTTTGTGTCTTCTTTTCAAAATTTTCCTTTCCATTGAGTATTTGATTTGCCCTTATTGGTCATTCTCCTTGTTTTTTGCTCGTCTCTCTTTTCATTGAATATTTGCTTTTTATTTTTCATTTCATTTTTAGTTGTTTTTCTTTTGTTTTTTTTTAAAAATTTTTCCTGAGTATTTTTAGTTTATCATTTTAATTTTTTCCTTGTTGTTCTCTTGTTTTTTTTTTTCTTCGTATTTGAATTTTATTTTTCATTTAATTTTTACTTTTTCATTTGTTTTATTTTTATTTCTCCGAAATATTTTTAGATTGTCATTTTAATTTTTTCTTTGTTTTCCGCCTCTTTATTTTCATTTAATATTTGCTTTCTGTTTTCATTTCATTTTATAGTTTTTGTTTTATTTTTGTTTCCTTGTTTCTCACTTGTCTCTTTTTATTTCATATTTGCTTTTTATTTTTCATTTCATTTTTTAGTTGTTTTTCATTTGTTTCTTTTTTAAATTTTCCCTTAGTACGTTTAGTTTATCGTTTTAATTTTTTCTTTGTTTTTCACCTCTTTCTTTTCATTTAATATTTGCTTTCTGTTTTTCATTTCATTTTTGTTTCTTTTTTAATTCATCATCTAGTTTTAGTTTTTTATTTTATTTTTTCCTTGCTTCTCACTTGTCTCTTTTTATTTCGTATTTGCTTCTTATTTTTCATTTAATTTTTAGTTGTTTTTCATTTGTTTTTTGCCTCTTTCTTGTCATTTAATATTTGTTTTTATACAGTATTAACAGAAATCCTGTAGATAATAAAAACTACAAATTTGCTAACGATTTGACGTCAAGCGCTTTGTTGTTGAAATTGACAAATGAAGATCGTCATTTTTTTATGATTCAAAGTTAACCGCGTTCGTGTCGAAATTCAACATTTTTGTAGTCACTGGAGATGTAAAGAACAAGGAAACGCTAAGAACGAAATTTCTTAACAAATGACGTTCGAAACAAATGAAGGTCTCGTTCTTCTTGACGGTCAAGCGCTTTGTTGTTGAAATTGACAAATGAAGATCGTCATTTCTGTATGAATCCAGAGTTAATCGCGTTCGTGTCAAAATTCAACATTTTTGTTGCCACTGGAGATGTGAAGAACAAAAAAAAACGATAAAAAAGGAGTTTCTTAACAAATGACGCCCGAAACAACTGAAGATCGTCATTTTTTTTTATGATGATTCAGCACTTTTGTTGTCACTGGAGCAGTAAAGATCAAGTAAACGCTAAGAAAGTAGTTTCTTAATAGATGGCGCTCAAAACAAATTTCGAACTTTTATACGTATAAACAAAGACGATCAAAAAAAAATCACCGCTCGCATCGACAGCTGTTGTTTTACAAAAATCCCTCATAAAAAAAAAGAAATTTCGAATTTTTAATAAAAAAAAAAAGAAAAAACAATCGAATATACTCGTTTATTTTATTTTTGTTTAGTTTTTTTTTAAATTTCTTGTTTTGTTTCTTGTTTTTTTTTTTGTAAATTTGATTAAAACGAGGATTCGTTTTTTCATCAAAATCTGCTCTAATAATAAAAACCGAAATTTAAATTAAACAAAAGATGATCGGCATTTCAACGATGAAAGTGAAAATTACCACTTCGAATTTTTATACGAACAAAAGACGATCAAAAAAAAAACAGCTGAAGTTTCTCAAAAAGAAAACGATAATCGCCGTATCGAATTTTTCTTCAAATAGAAGACGACAGAAAATATCACCGCTTGGATCGAATTTAGTCGCTTGTTTTTTTTTGTTTCGTTTTAGTTTTTCTTTGTTTAGTTTCGTCTTTCGTTTTGATTTTTTTCTTGCTCTTTTTTCTGATAAATCTGCCAAAAACGAGGTTTTGTCTTTCAGCAAAGTTCGACGCAATAAGAAACCGGAATTCGCAATTGAAATGGAAACGATTCGAAACAAAAGACGATCGAAAAATTTGATTCCTTCATTATTTAACTTTTATGTTTGTTAATTTTGAACATTGCGAGGCGATTTGAACTTGGAGTAAACAAAAGACAGTCGACGTTTCAAGCAAGTTTCTCGATGAAACGACGAACGCCGTTTCGAATTTTTAATCAAAACAAAAAGCGATCAAGAAATCACCGTTCGGATCGAACTTCGTCGTTTGTTTTATTTTTTGTTTTGTTTTTCGTTTTGTTTTTCGTTTGGTTCTTCGTTTTGTTTTTTGTTTTGTTTTTTGTTTTAGTTTTTTGTTTTAGTTTTTTCTTGTTTTTGTTTTCTGACAAACTTGACAAAAACGAGGTTTTGTTTTTCGCCAAAGCTCGTCGCAATAACGATTCGAAACAAAAGACGATGAATTAACAAAATATATACAAAAAATATTATCAGATGTTTATGTATACAAATGAAATGGAGGATGTGACTGAGCGTAACTAAATAAATCGGCGATAAGCAAAGGCCAACTTGATAATTCGCATGTATTTGACATTTTGAAAAACAAATCAAGGAATTTTGTTTCATTTATTTTTAGGCGAGGTAACTTCGTGTTCCCCAAGCTCCTGTTACTCACAATTTTTTTTTATTGTAATCAACGTTGTTGCAGCAAGGAAAGACTGATATATTTTGGAAAATCTCTGGCATTTACGATCTATCCCCCCCCCAATCAAATAAAATCCGGATTAGTTAATGATCGTTTATTGTGTATTGTTCCCACGAGTGGAATTGTTACGTAAACGTTTGAATAGCTCTTTATGCAATTAAAGCCCGGACACGTGCGCCGCTAATTTCAGAAAACAAATCGCGAGTTTCTCGCTTTTTTCTCCCGACGATTTAATTCCATTTCATTAACTAAAACACAGATTATACGCCGCTTTTTTCTTAAAACTCATTCGTCACTGACACTCAAAAATATCCATTAATTCTTTCAGTGAAGATGTTAAGCCAAAAATTTGCTTTTATACTTGAATGACCCTCGTATATTCGTCGTTAAAAAAAAATTTAATAACTGATACCTCATCGCATGAGCTGAAATTTCCGGATGGATCCTATACAGTGCGTAATTGAGTAACTCATTATCGTTCATAGAATATAACTGACCCTTCGTATTAATAATAAACGGTAAATTGAATAATTGAGATCGGATCCGTCCGGTCTCCCTTCGTCGCAGCAACTTTAAAATTACAGCACGTTAAGGACTTAATTAAATCGAGAGCTTAAGAACGGCCAGTCTTTTTTCGTATCCATTCATGTGACGCACTGTATTTTCAACAAATTATTCCAACTCAGGCAATAAAAATGTTGAATGCGTCCTGCGAACAAAGAAAAATAAAGAATTAACTGGCGACACGCAATGTCAGGTCTCTCTCTCTCAAGGTGGACACGTCCGTCTTTCGAATTATCGAAAGACCCGGTAATTTCAGCGTTTCGAATCGGATTGGGCGCAGATGATCTCCGGGATAAAGAAAAACCTTCGCTGCGTGTGATTGATGGACGTGATCGGACATTAATAAAACGTGCACGCGAACGATTATAAAACGAAGAGAAAAAAAAACGCGAGGTGTGCGTGGCTTAGCAACTCGCAACACGTGTAATTAATAAGTATAGTAATTGTGCCATTAAAAATCTCTTTGTGTTGTAATTTGAGCTTGAAGATTTGATTTTAATTCCAATCCATTCTTGGAGTGCTATTCCAAAGCTTTTGTTTTTTTTTTGTACAATTTTTTGTTTAGTTACTAAGTGCCCGTCACTATTTTATCCGTTTCCTTTATTAAGATTAGTAACTGTACGTTGAGATTCGTTGCCTTTAATTACAGATCACATTTCACTATTTAGTCATTCTTTGTCACTTTCTCTATTTACAGATACCTATTTAATTGTTCCCAGTATCCTCAATCACTATTTAATTCGTTTCTTTAATTGTTTAATCATTTTCTTCGTTTGCCAATCAATGTACGGATTATTAGAGATCACTATTGTTCATGTTACATTTTATTTACAGATGTAGTTGGCCTTTTTGGTGCTTCTCCTTTTCCAAATTGAGGATTGTTGGAACAATTACAGTTTTTTTTTGTTGCCGAATGAAATTATCGATCTTTTATTTTCTACTCATATGATTCTAGAGAGTAGTCGACATTCATTTGTTTTTCGTTCATTCTATTATTGGTATTTCGGCGGAAGTTCTTTCAATTTTTTGTTTTTGTTTTTTTTTTTATATCGAATCGCCCTTTCTGACGAAATTATCGATCTTTTATTTTCTATTATTATTCATTTGTTTTTCGTTATTGCTATTAGCATTTCGACGTTTTTTTTTTTAATATCGAAACGTTCTTTTCGATAGTTTTCTTGTTTTTAATATCGAAACGTTTTTTTCGATAGTTTTTTTGTTTTTAATATCGAAACGTTCTAGTTTTTCTTTTGTTTTAAATCGTTCTCTTTCGGATAAAATCGTCGATTTTTTGTTGCCGAATGAAATTGTCGATCTTTTATTTTCTGTTCACATGAGTTTGGAAAACAGTAGACCTTCATTTTTTTTCGTTCTTTCCATCATTGCTATTTCGGCGGTTGTTGTTTCAATTTTCTTTTGTTTTTGTTTTTTTGTATCGAATCATTCTCTCTGACAAGTATTTTCTTTATTCATTATTTATTGAATCATTCTCGACAATTTATTTTTTAATTCATTTCGTTTTAATTTTCTTTTTTTTTTGTATCGAATCTTTTTTTCTGACAGTTTTTTTTTAATTCATTATCTGCCAGTTGAAATTGTCCATCTTTTGTTTTCTATTCTATTGGAGAATAAAAGTCGATATTCATTTGTTTTTTTTTTTTCATTATCTGTTTAATAGATGTCGGCCGTATTTGTTTCAATTTTCATAAAAAATGCTATTTTCTGAAATTATTTGTTAGCAATCTAATATTTTGTTTTAAAACAAAAGCATAAGTGTGTCATATCGACGTATTCAGATTTGTTTTTTGTAGTTGTTTCAATTTTCTTTTGTTTTTTTTTTTTTATTGAATTGACAATTTATTTTTTAATTCATTTTGTTTTAATTTTCTTTTTTTTTTTGTTCGAATAATTTTTTCTGACAGTTTTTTTTAATTCATTATCTGCCAGCTGAAATTGTCGATCTTTTATTTTCTATTCGTATGACTATTTCGGCGGTTGTTGTTTCAATTTTCTTTTGTTTTTTTTTTGTATCGAATCATTTCTTTATTCATTATCTGCCGTCGGATGAAATTGTCGATCTTTTGTTTTCTATTCTATTGGAGAATAAAACTCAACATTCATTTGTTTTTTCTTTTTGTATCGAATTTCATTTTCTATTCATATGAACCTGGAGAATAATAGTCGACGTTCATTTGTTTTTCATTCATTCTATTCGTATTTCGGCGGTGCTTGTTGTTTTGTTTTGTTTTTTTTTTTTTTTTGTATCGAGTCGTTCTTTCTGTCATTTCTTTTTCGATTAATTTTGTCTATTCCCCGCCGAATAAAATTGTCGATCTTTTAATTTCTACTCATGTAATTCTACGGAACGGTCGACATTCATTTGTTTTTCGTCCATTTCAATTACTGGTATTTCGGCGGTGGTTGTTTCAATTTGTCTTTGTTTTGTATCGAGTTTTATTTCCTATTCGCGTGATTCTGGTGAATAACAGTCGACACTCATTTGTTTTTCATTCGTTCTATTGAAACAAATGAGAATCAAAAACCATTAAGGAAATGAAAAATAAAAAGCCAATACAAAATGAAAAGTGAAAAACAAGGAGAAATTAAAATGGAAAAATCAAAGAAAAGGCCAAAGGCAAATGAAAAACGCAATGGAAAAATTAAAACAAAAGGCAAACAAAAATAAAAACAGAAAATAAAACAAATGAAAACAAATAATGCGGTAAAAGAAAATGAAAAGCAATCGAAGAAGAAACAAACATGAACCAAATAAAAAATGAAGAGAGTGAAAAACAAGTTTTCCAATTTTCAATTTTTTTTGAGTTGAAAATGAAAGACCGAACTGAAATGCAAAATTAAAAGTATAGGAAAAATTAGAGAAAAAAAAAAACAAATAAAAGCCAAAAATCAAAAATTAAATGAAAACAAAAGGCAGATATTAATGAGAAGAGCGACAAGAGAGCAAGCAAGGAGAGAATTACATTAAAAATCAAATAAAAGACCAAAGGCAAATGAAAAACTCAATGCAAAGGAAAAATTTAAAAAAAAACGTGGCCGAAAATGAACCGAAAAAAAATGAAAAACAAAATTTAAAATAGAAAATAAAACAGATTAAAACTGAAAGTAAATAAAGAGTAGAAAAGGAAAACGAACAGAGAGCAAATAAAAATTGAAAAGAGAGACAAGCGAAGAACAGGTGACTTTTTCAATTTTTAACTCTGATGTACATTATTAGTCATTATTGAAAATAAATTTGATTATTTTAACAAAAATTAGAATGAAAACACATCAAGTGAAAAACTAAGATAAAAGGAAAATTAGTCGAAAGGACCCAATACAAAAAAAATTAAAAAATGTCTGTAACGGATCTTCGTTCTCTCGCTGAGTATTGTTTATTAACCAATCACTGTCTGATTATTGACTGTGTTCAGGAATCACTATTGTTCACTGCTTTTATTTATGGATTATTATTTGGCCGCTTCTCCGAAATAGATTTCACTATTTAGTGATTCCTTCTGATATGAAGATGTTTTCTTTGTAAAGTTCTACTTTCTCTATTTACAGATCACTATGTATCTGTTTCAAGTATCGCCAATCACTGTTTGATAAGTTATTGTAAGTGTTTGATCATTTCCTTTGTTTACCGATTATTAACTCTGTCCAGCGATCACTAAAGTTCATTTAACATTTTATTTAGAGATTAGTTGGCCTCCTTAGTTGCTTCTCCTTTCCCGAATTACATTTCACTATAAGCCGTCCTCTCTGAATTGAAGGTCACTTCTTGATTGTTTTTTTCTGTAGGGCTCTACCTGGCCACTTGCTCTATTTACAGATCACTGTGTAATTGTTGCAAAAGTCCTCAATCACTACTTGATTCGTTGATTTTTTTTATATAATCGATTGCCGTGTCCATTCCTTTTATTTACCAATCACTGTCCGATTATTGACTGCGTTCAGAGATCACTATTGTTCACTGCTTTTATTTATGGATTATTATTTTGCCGCTTTTCCGAAATAGACTTCACTATTTAGTGATTTCTTCTGATATGAAGATGTGTTCTTTGTAAAGTTCTACTTTCTCTATTTACAGATCACTATGTATCTGCTTCAAGTATCGTCAATCACTGTTTGTATCGTTACTTTAATTGTTTAATCGTTTCCTTTGTTTACCGATCAATGTACGGTTACTAACTCTGTCCAGCGATCACTAAAGTTCATTTAATATTTTATTTAGAGATTAGTTGGCCTCCTTAGTTGCTTCTCCTTTCCCAAATTACATTCCACTAGTAGCCGTACTCTCTGAACTGAAGATCACTACTTGAGTGTTTTTTTTTCCTGTAGTGCTGTACCTGAACACTTTCTCTATTTGCAGATCACTATGTAATTGTTCCTAGTGTGTTCAGAGACTACTAGTAGACGTTTAGAAGATCACTACTCGATTGTTTTCTCTGTAGGGCTCTACCTGCCCACTTTCTCTATTTACAGATCACTATGTAATTGCTGCAAGAGTTCTCAATCACTGCTTGATTCGTTTGTTTCATTATATAATCGATTACCGTGTCCATTTCTTTTATTTACCAATCACTGTACGTTTATTAAGTGTGTTCAGAGATCACTATTGTTCCTTGTTTTTATTTATGGATTATTATTTGACCGCTTCTCCGAAATAGATTTCACTATTTCACTATTCTTCTGATATGAAGATGTGGTCTTTGTAAAGTTCTACTTTCTCTATTTACAGATCACTATGTATCTGTTATTGTAATTGTTTAATCGTTTCCTTTGTTTACCGATCAATGTACCATTATTAACTCTGTCCAGCGATCACTAAGTTCATTTAACGTTTTATTTACAGATTAGTTGGCCTTGTTGGTGCTTCTCCTTTCCCAAATTACGTTTCACTATAAGCCGTTTTTTTTCTGTTTACTGATCACTATTTATGTGCTTTTTTACTTACAGATCACTATGTGATCTTGAGTGATCTGTATACCTATCACTGTTTGTTTACTTTTTATAGGCAAAAATCACTGTTTGACTGTTTTCTGTTTCGAAATCACTATTTGGTCGCGTACCGTACCTGAAAGTCACTGAGGTTTACTACTGGGTCGTTTTTTCTGTTTGGTGATCTGTTTCTATTACTTACTGTTAGTTCACTGTATGATCCTGATTGCGCTTTCGACGCATCACTACATTTGTAGATTATTTGTTTATTAAACTGTGAGATCGTAAGTCACATTTGATTATCTGTTACATACGATATCACTATGTGATATTTGCTTTGATTGCCCGCCATTAGGATCACTATTTTTTCACACTCGTGAAATTTGTTTCTGCATTTGTTCAAATCAAATTAGAATTACTTTTTTTTTCTCTCAAATGAAAAAGCCTTAATCGCAGTTTCTAACATCAAATTGGGCCACTTAAAGTCACCTCATTAGAGACACATTCAGTATCTCCATCGCGGTGCACTTCCAGTAGTTAACAAATTAAGCTGAACAGAAATTCCCCGAGATGATAAAGTTCCAGTTTTCTGGTCCGACAATTTCAACTAATTAAAACTATTAGGAACTCGGGACGTCAGGAAAGTTCCGCAAGTTTCGCCCGAGTATACATATTTAATAATAATTAGAGACGTAATTGTCACTAAGAAAAAAAATCGAGTTTACATAAGTGTATGTGCGAATCATGACCATTATAGAGAGAAACTGGAAACTGCCGGAATGTACTATGTACGTACGTACACAAGTATCGGGTTTTTGGGGGAAAAACGTCTCCAAAAAAGAAGCATGTTTGTCTAGACGTCTGGGCGCGATAGTGAAACGACGCAGAAGGAGAACCATTATTCAAAAAATGATTAAACCAGTTTCGTGCGGGACATTAAGACAAAGCAGCGCAATTATCTACCTAGTCAAAGAATTATCGAACACCTGATTCGGTTCAAGGTCGTTTCGGGAGAAACGCTCGGAATGTTGGCTGGTAACCTAGCAGCTGCGTATTTACAAACAAACAAACAGGCAAGCGAACAAGGAATTCGTTGGCTTATGCAACTCGATATGTGAGGTGCTTTCAACAATTCATCGCCATCTCTTATAACGAGTGAGAGCGGCGACTTTTTTATTTTCATGCAAAGAATAAGCTCTTGCATATTTTGCACAGTACTTCGTAGTATATTAAATTTTAAAACCCCTACAGATTTTAGAATAGGCAACCCATCAAACAAATTAGAAAGAATTGTGGTTTTCCTAGCACGGAAGTAGAATGTGTTGCCTATTTTTTCTAGTTTTAAGGGGTGGCGATTTCAAATGGACATCTTTCCATTTCTCTTTTGTTCGCTTTTCAATTAGATGAAACTTTTAGTAGGACGGCGGGCGGGAGTGTTTTCCATCACTTTCAATTTAAATTCCATTCATCCCTCACGTTTTTCTTCCGCTCCGGAGTTTCCAGTAATTAACCATCACAAACACGCACGATCGCTGGCGAATTCTCGACGGGAGCTGGGCCCGGGCGCGAACTCAATTCTGTCCGAATTTAGAGAGTTATCATTAGGGCGGGCGGCCGAAATTAAACGTAAACACGATCGCGTTCCGTTATTTCCGTTTCCGCTTTAATTTGCTTTTTTTAAGGCGGATGGATCCGTGTGTTATGCAAACGCGGGCGTTCGCGGTTTTTGCGCGCCCGCCCGCGCCGCCCAGATGTCGCTGTTCGCAAGGGGTAACACGAAAAGTTTTTTTTTTTTCTATGTGCGAACTTCTTGCTCCTGCTTTAGAAAATCCACTTTGACACGGTTTTAGATTTTAAACATCACTTGACATGCGAAGGCCAAAGAAGATGCGTTTGATAATAATTTTCCAGTGGAACGTTTGAGAGTTTGATGCAACTTCTTATAATCTCTTCTAATACTGCATTGGTCCACTGTAGCAAACGCAACTTTACACACTTCAAATCGGTGTTGTCTGGTCCTCGATTGTGAAGGTAAATTTTCTGGCGAGTTTCAGTCAAATTTTGTTCTTACGTAAATACGTGGGTCAGTCCAAAATTTAGTTAAATGAATTTCCTTGAAAAAACACAGGAGTTAGGAAGGTCGTCTCGCTATATTTCTGATAATCCTAAAATTGTAAGTGGGGCGTTACTCTTGAGACACCCTGTATATTAAAAATAGTTACTTTTAGACAGTCCTGTATAATAAAAATAAATCTGATCGAATTAACTGCACTGTTGCCAATCTAGTGATTCTGTCATTAGATCTAGTGACTTTCTGCTGAATTTCCAGACAAATCTTAGTAAATTCGGATAAGTGTGTAATATACTGACTTTAGGAGTGATTTAGTGACAAATCCAGTGATTTTCTTACTTAGTAATAACTAATTGGGTTATTTTTTTTTTAATTTTCTGGTAACTTTTGCCGTAAAATAATTAGCGAGCTTCGTTGAGCATAAAAATCGCGATCTTCTTTATCAACAATGTATACCAGCAGAGAAATCTTTTTTTTTAATATTTTTGGAAAAACGTCGTTTCAGCAGAAAGAAGACAACGAAGAAAAAAAAATAAACGACGATCGATTCCTGCACCTTTCTTTTTGAACGAAAAAACAAACGTCGAATAGAAAGTCTCTTTTCCACAATCGATCGGATTTTGTTATTTTAGGATCTTCGCTATCGCCTCTCCCCATCGATCGTCATTTGTTTTTCGTCGCGCACTTTTTAAATTTTCATTTCATTTGAATTCAACCGACGCTTTTTGTTTTGTTTTTTTTTGTTTTGGCGATCGTTTCTCCATTTTCTTCTTCGAAACTTTTTGTTTTCGTTTCCACCGTAACTCTAGAATTTCCGATGCGTATTAACCTTTCTTTTTCAGTGGACGATCGTCTTTTGTTTCTCGACATTCTTCGCACTCTTTTACTTTTTTCAAGTTTCGTTTCATAGGGACTTAACGACTGATCGATCGTTATTTGTTTTTCGATCAATGGTTTCCCCATTTTTTTTTCCTTCTTATTATTTATTTCTTGTTTCTCTTGTTTTCGATGTAACCTCTTCTTTTCGAATAAGTGATCGTGTTTTGTTCTTCGACATGTATCATCGCAATTGAACTCGACTACTGGCCGATCGTCTTTTGTTTTTAGATCAACGGTGTCTTCATTTTCGACGTTGCCTCTTCCTCTTGCATTCCTTTAATTTTTTTTTAATTTTCATATAATTTCAATCGTTTCGTTTTATCGCCTTCTTTTTTTTTGTTTTCCTTTCCGCCGTTATTTTCGAAGTGAGTGATCGTCTTTTGCTTCCGACAAGTATTTTCGCCCTCTCTCCACTTTTTAATCTCTATTTCACTTGAAATTAACAACTGGCCGATCGTCTTTTATTTTTCGACCAATCGAAATAGAATTTCCGATATTCTGACTTTTCTTTTAGTGTGAGCGATCGTCTTTTGTTTTCCGATAAGTGTTTCCACTTTTTTTTTAATGAATTTTCATTTAATTGACTAATAACTTCTTCCATTCGAATAAGCTATCGTCTTTTGTTTTTCGACAAGTATTATCGCATGCGTTTTTTTTTGTTCTTACTTCAATTGAGCTTGACAACTGGCCGATCGTCTTTTGTTTTTCGATTAATCGTTTCCCCATTTTTTCCGTTGTTGTTTTGTTTCTATTAACGACTGCTATTTGAGAATTTTCGACGTTATCTCCTTCCCTCGCATTTTTTTATTTTTATTCTCATTTAATTTCAATCGTTTTCACAATTTTTATTGTTGTTTTTTTTTTGTTTTCCTTTCCGCTGTTATTTTCGAAGTGAGTGATCGTCTTTTGTTTTTCCACATTCTTTTTGTTATTTTCTGTTTCTATTACCGTCACTGTCATTTCAGAATTTTCGATGTGACCTCTTCGAATAAGCGAAGTATGCGTTTCATTTTTATTTCAATTGAACTTGGCAACCGGTCGATCGTCTTTTGTTTTTCGATCAAGCGTTTCTCCATTTTTTCCGTTATTTTCTTTTTGTTTTTATTAACGACTGTTATTTTAGATTTTTCGACGTTACCTCCTCCCCTCGCATTCTATTAATTTTTTTTTAATTTTCGTTTAATTTCAATCGTTTTCGCAATTTTTATCGTCTTCCTTTCGTTTTCCTCTTCGCCGTTATTTTCGAAGTGAGTGATCGTCTTTTGTTTTTCGACAAGTATTTTCGCACTCTCTTCGTTCTTTTTATCTTTAATTCAGTTAAAATTAACAACTGGCCGATCGTTTTTTATTTCTTAACCAATCGTGTCTCGTTATTTTTATTTTTATTTTTTTGCTTTCAATTTCACTATTATTTTAGAATTTCCGACATTCCGAGTTTTCTTTTCGTGTGAGCGATCGTCTTTTGTTTTTCGATAGGTGTTTCCATTTTTCTTTATGAATTTTCATTTCATTTGAGTTTAACGATTCGTTAATAGTCTTTTGTTTTTCGACATTTTTTTTTGTTATTTTTTGGTTTCTATTGTTTTAGAATTTTCGATGTAACCTCTTCTCTTCCAATAAGCGATCGTCTTTTGTTTTTCGACGAGTATTATCGCATGCGTTTCGTTTTTATTTCGATTTATACTTGACAACTGACAACAATCAATCGTTTTGCCCATTTTTTTTAGTTATTTTTTTTTTATTTCTATTGACGACTGTATTTGAGAATTTTCGACGTTACTTACCTCTTCTTTTAATTTTTTTTTCAATTTTCATTTAATTTCAATCGTTTACACAATTTTTATCGTTTTCTTTTGTTTTCGTTTCGACATTCTTTTTGTTATTGTTTTTTTATTCTATTACTGCCATTTTAGAACTTTTGATATAACTTCTTCTCTTCGCATTCTTTTAATTTTAATTTTCATTTAATTTCAATCGTTTCCACAATTTTTATTGTTTTTTTTTTGTTTTCGTTTCCGTTGCTATTTTCTAAGTGAGTGATCATCTTTTGTTTTTCAATATTCTTGTTGTTATTTTCTGTTTCTATTACCGACACTGTCATTTCAGAATTTTCGATGTAACCTCTTCTCTTCGAATAAGCGATCGTCTTTTGTTTTAGGACAAGTGTATTATCGCATGCGTTTCGTTTTTAGTTCAATTTGAGCTCGACAACTGGCCGATCGTTTTTTGTTTATCAATCGTTTTCCCATTTCTTATCGTTATTTTTTTGTTTTTTTTATATATATATATTTGTGTATTTCGACGAAGAACGCTTGGAAATTTGTTTGGCTCTTGACTGTGTTTTTTTTTTATGAAGATGAAAGTCAAAATTCGATTGGAATTCGAACGTCTTTTATTATTCCTTTTCATTTCTTTCTAACGCAAAACTGAATACGAAAGGTTTCCTTGTATTCAAATCGTCCACCATTTCTTGCAATCGATCGTCTTTTGTTTATGATTTTGACAAGAGCCACCAACTCTAGCTTCCTTTTGTAAGTCTAGCGGTCCTTTAAAATTAAAATGAAGATATTTGAAAGTGCAAACACGCAGTTTAATTCTTCGATGTTTAGTGCATCCCATAGATGTTCCATGGGATTCATATTTGGGCTTCTAGGTGGCCAGTCTATAAGTCTATTCACGAATTGAAGGTAGACCAGTACCTTTCTAGCAACGTGGAGTCGAGCGTTATCTTGTATAAAAATGAAATTGTCCCCGACAAATGGGGTAGATGGCATCTCATGTTCTTCTACGGTGTTTTCGGCGTAGAAATGTGGATTCATGGATCTTCCTCGTACAGGAGCCAAATCCGTGCGACCGTCGAAACAAATTCCTCCCCAAAACATTATTGGATTCACCAAAAAAAAAGTAGCAAACTTCTCTCTTGGCCTTCGCCAGACTCGTTCACGTCCATCTGGTGAATTAAGACTTACTCTTGTTTTGTCTGAAAATGGTCCGATTTACTTGTTCCCTTGCAAAACGCAGTCTAGTAACTCTATGTAACCTGGTGAGCAATAGCTGGTTTATCTACTGTTCAATCCTCCTGACCATTCGTCCAGAAATGGTTACATTTCGAGTTACTGCTAGGGCTCTGCTTAGCTCTAAGCTACTAGAACGCCTGTCTCTTGTCCTGGGGTTCTACGATAACTTCCAAGTTCATTGACTCATGGCCATTGAGGCTGAGCTTAAATTTGAGTGTTGTTTATGACGTGCAGGGTGATTGTGATAGTTGTGCAAAGCTTCAAACTTGTAATAATTCACTATGAATGGTAATGATTGAAATCATATGTCCTTAACAAGAAGTTTTCGAGAAAATCACAGTTGAAAATTCTTCCGAAACTGTTTGAAAACCACTGACCTTGCTGTCATACAACGTTGAAAGAAAGAAAAGAGGACATATGGAGTTCAATAGTTAACATTTATAGTGAGTGATGTATTACAGGTTTCAAGCTCTGCAGAACTATCACAGTCACCCTGTATAGGCAAAATCACGAAAGGTGAGTCCTGCGTCATCAATCACCGAAGTTATAAGTATTATTTCCTTTTCAAAACTGAATAAGAAGAGGATAGAGTTAAGCTCAACATCGTGTAAGTCAAATCCTAAGTGATGCTCGAAGTTAAGCTGTGCCTTAAGTGTTTGTTGTGATTGGCCATCATTTATCTGATCACCATTCATTATCCCTCTACTGAAGCACGAAAATTTGAGCTTCTTGAAAAGTCGGTAAATATCGGATGAATTGGACATGGTATGGGAAAATGAAGATGTCCGAATAATAAATTTGTACGAACCGCCACTGGAGCAATACATTTTTGAAACGTAATAACAGGCGGCGACAATTTTTTTTCCGAACGAAAAGAGCTTTCATCATGTACTTTTTTTTTGCAAACAAAAAATCGCGATGGCGACAATGTTTGGATTGGAACGAAAATGTTTTCCGACGTGTAACCACGGACCGGTGGCATTGTCCTCGCTGACCCAAAAGCGGTTTTCCCGTGCACTTTCAGCGAATGTACGATAAGGTAGGTCAGCGCTGCCTATTGTTATGTATGAGGCCGTATGTTTTGTGAAGCAGTAACGGTACTCGGTATTTATGCAGGCGCAGATAAAACGAAACTAATTTTGCGTTGCATGTTTTGCTTTCTTTTTTATTTTTCTTTGGCCGACGGTAACATTTGGATTAGAAAGAAATTAATCTCCATCTTCAGGACGAAACCTTTTTGAAAGTTTTCATTGTGCAACCGCGTATCAATTTTCTCCAATTAACATTTCTAATTTGCTTCCCCAGCTGACGCAATCGGCGAATTCCTTTGGAGAGAAAAAATCGCGCATATTTTTGCCACGCGATGCGTCCATTCATAACGAGCAACTTTCATCGCGAAGAACGATAAGATCACCGCACCGACGTGTGTTATTAATTGAGCAAGACCAACTTCGAACGTAAATTAATCGAAACTCCTCCGGAGAGGAAAAAAAAATGGGGCCTTTCATTCCTCGAGAGATAATAACCGGAGATAGGGGCAATAAAACTCCGGGGCAGACGCATCCCTGTAAATCAGAATTGTAGGCGCCTCACTTGTAAATTTCCCCCGAAACTACCCTTGTAAATCTTGCGCCAGATAAAAACTAACAGCGCAGAAAAAATGTTCGATAATGTTATCAACTTATCAAATCAAATCAAATGAACTTTGTGTGCGTGTGCGTGTATCGACCGCAAACACAAAGAGCTATGATTTTTTTTCCTTTTGTTGTCATTGTCGCAATTACGTAATAATTTCCGAGCGAATGTATTAAAGGTTAAATGAATCAACGAAAGCGCTCCGGTGAAAGTATTGTCTGGGTGGATTAGAATAGAAGTGCAAGGTTGAGCGTCGAAATTAATACGTATCAAAATGATTTTCGAGCAAGCTACAAAATTTTATGATTATGATGTCAGACAGCCGAGGCAAACATTTAATTTAGCGCCGAGGCATGACACTGATTGTTATCTCGTTTGTAAACTTTGTTACATACTCGAGCGGGCACTTCCTTTCTCAATCAAATTCGTTATTAAGCGAGGACGCAGACCGTGCGGATTTAATTAGCGAACGCTCAAAGAATTCGCTAGGTGTTAAAAACTCGTCTGCGCTTCCGTCGACTTACGTAATTTGTTAATTGCTGCCTTATTAAGTACCTCGAGTCTGTTTCGCGAACGAACCGGACCTCATTATTACCAAATCAGCAAAATTCTGTGAGAAATTAATTCACACGCGTTTGGAAATCCTCAAGTTACAAGGAAAGGTCGAAAAGTTTTCAAGTTTACCAATAAGACTAATAACAATCCTGATGGTGCAAGGGAAGGTCAAAAAGTTTTGAACCGCAGATGATATGATATGTGCATATATGTGCATAAAGGGTGGATGAATTACTAATTAACACAAGCTAAAAGGCAGCAACAAAAATATAAAGGTAATTTATTATAATTTAACAGAACTTGTCGTAAATCGTTAGTATAAAGTAAAAAATCGCAAAACAAAGGCCCTAATACCGGACCGTGAGGCATACCCGAGTCGCTGATAGTGTCTGAGAGAACATCTACAACGAATGCTCCTTTTCATTAGACATAAACCTTCGAATTAATTCGTTTTGATAAAGGACGCGTAGGAAGAAACGTTGTTTTAGCCGCTTTTAATTAAAGTGTGCTAGCCAGAAGCCACCAATGAGTAAAACGTGAAGTCCAGTGCATTACATGCAGACGAATCCACTGTTAGATTAAAATCTGAGAATATTTAAAACTGACATTTTGACTGTAAGTCGGCTGGATTGCAATGGGGCTTCCAAGCATCCTCTGTATAGCTATTTCGGCTCTAATTGGGGATTTACGCAAAGAGGCCGCGTAATTGCAATCATTCCACATAGTTACTAAGTTTTGACTTGAAACTGGGCAGAGAGTAGCTGCCTCATAAGGTATCACACACGCGGTGGCCAATGCATACAATCTGCGATGACACGCTAATTGTCCGCCTTAGCAACCTTCTGCGTGATAGCTTATGGGGCAGCAGAGTTGGCTATTCTCTGAAACCTAGCCATCCGTTGGTGCGACTAAGTGGTAAAGAAACATGTTTATTAAGCCGTGCAAGAAGGGGCAAAACAACGCCTTTTCTTGCACGTCCTTTATCTAAAAAAACTTTGAAGTCTATTACCTAGAAGCCATTGTTGAGAAAAAGGTCTAAACATTGCGTATGCAGACGAATTTAGTGTTAGATTAAAATCTGGGGTGTTAATATACATTAAAAACAGTAGAGGTCCCAATATAGATTGAGGTACTCAGAATTAAAAGTAGTGTCTTGACTTTCTGAAGTTAGATGGAGTCATAGTTTATTTGCTTATCTGCCTCTTCCTAACTCGGTCGTAGGGGATTGGACCACAATTAACGTTTTCTTGAGGAGACATCATTTCTAATTCTGACTGTACAATGGTGGTCACAATTGGGGAGGAGCTGCACGCGCTGCATGATGAAGTGTGCTAGCCAAAAACTACCGATGAGTAAAACGTGAAGTCTAGTTAGTACATTTCTTGTAGACGAGGTCACCCCCCCAGGAAATAAATTAGGTATCTGGGCGGAAGCAATCACCATTGAGCGTAGGTATCACCTATCAACGTCTACAGGTTTTATTTTTGACGCATTTGCTGTTTTTTGGACAGTCACTCCCGACAAAGGCAGAGATCCCCCAATCCCAGTCCAAATCTACCGCGCATCTCTTACCTCCACAAAAGGCAACCAACGCTACTACCCATCAGCTCCGCTTTACGCCTTGAGGAAACCCAAGGCGAAACCGCAGCCTACTTTGGACAATGTTTCAAGGAAAAGTGTCCCCGAATATGTTTAATGTCCGTATTCATAGTGCTTCCTTGAGGTTCTCTTCAATGTGGGAACCCTTAGAATGAGATTGCAGTAAAAATTAAAAGTAATGTCTTGACTTTCTCAAGTTAGATGGAGTAATGGATTGCCCCGAAAGTAAATCTCTTTTTATTTGCTTGTCTGTCTCCTCCTAACTCGGTCGTAGGGGATTAGATTGTAATTAATGTTTTACTGAGGGGACATTATTTCTAATTCTTACTGTACAATGGTGCTCATAATTGGGGAGGAGCAAAGTCCGTGGCTGCACGCGTTGCATGATGAAGTGTACTAGCCAAAAACCACCGATGAGTAAAATATCTTGACTTTCTCAAGTTAGATGGAGTAATGGATTGCCCCTAAAGAAAATCTTTTTTTATTTGTTTGTCTGCCTCCTCCTAAGACGGTCGTAGAGGATTATAGACCGTAATTAACGTTTTATTGTGGAGACCTTATTTCTAATTGTGACAATTGTACGATGTTGTTCACCATTGGAGAGGAGCAAAGTCCGTGGCGTCGTTCGATGTACGATGAAGAAGTTGCCTAAGTGGCGTAGGGATCTCGTGCTGAATCTGAAGAGAAGCGCGTGAATCCCGCGAATTTCGAAAATTGAGTTGTTACGACCTGATTAGTCCTCTATCTCTGCTGTTAAGGACGAAAATGTATTATCAAATGACCTTGAGACCTAGAGACCAATATAAATAAAAAATCAGAATGCGGTTTTCAAATGCAAAAAACGCGAAACACTTCATAAATCGTTCATATAAACTAAAAAATGGCAAGAGAAAGGATCTAATGCCGGACCGTGAGGCACACCCAAGTCGCTGAGACCAATACAAATATAAAACCAGGTGGAAGTTTTCAAATAACAGGTTGCAATTCATAAATAACAGGTAAAAGACGGCTACCTGTTGTTCGAAAGCTTCTTCTACTTGTTCCTGTTTTGTTCTGAACCTTGCTACCTTGTCATCTCCAGCGCCTAGCAAGAGTCACTATAGGCAACCATACATGCAAGTTGGAGACGAAGATAAGGAACTGAGCCACCAAACTATAATTTAAAAATTATTTCTTACTAGCGCCTGCAATAAAAATCAAACTTTAAGGTCGGTTTACACGATGCAATTTGTATTGCAGCAAGACGCAATTTCTATTGTGCGCATGTGCGCAATGGAAATTTAAGATTTCTTGCATTGCATCCCTTGCGTTCTGCTCTAATTTTTATTGAATTGAAAAATGTTTTGGGGGATTTTAACGTTATTTTTGGTACTGCCAACATGAAATTTCAGCAACGAAAAACACTATTTTGCCTTGCAGGTTACGTTTTAAGAGTTCAGCATCAGATTAACGTATTTAATTTTTGTTAAGTTGACAGTACACGTGAAATGCAATCCCTTCGTGTAAAATGACGAGCAACTTGCAATTTTTTTCTTACCGTTTATTGCAGCAATTTTTCTTGCATTGCATTGCCTCTGTGTAAAGCCTGCTTTAGGGTTATTATTGGTCGTTAGCATAGGCTGTAGTTAGCCAGTTGCATATTTCATATGCAATGCAATAGGTTGAAGCTATCGACCCTCTCTTTCTTTCTGTTACTATAAGGACCACGAAATTGCTGAATCGTATCGTTTTAGCTGCGCACAATTGTACATGCATTGGGTATATTCACTAATATGTAATCAAAACCCATAAAAAAAAATAACGGCAACAACGTTAAAACAAAAGAAAAATTGTAGTTACATTCAAGGCCATACGATTTTATTATTGAAAGATCGTTGTAATATGTGCACCATTTTCTTTTGTGTGGCTCGATGGGACGGCGGAGATTTTTCCCTCTTTTATTATCGGTTTAGCGATTACGTGGTAATTGGGTTTGAAGAAGCGTAAGAGCAACTTCATAAAACTTTGTTAGCGGTGCAGATAAAAGTTTAACGGTGCTGGGGGAAACCCCGGCCCGCGGCAAACAAGATTTTAAATTCATTTTCGACAATGGATATTTCATAATTCGGCCCGGTTAAAAGTTTTAAGGGCGGCGTAAAAATCTCCCGGCTCGTAATTAGGTTTCCACGCGCGCAAGTAAAAATTACGCATTAATTACGTATTCAAACAATCGCCGAAAAAGCGTCACAAGAATAGGAAAGGAACAAAACCGTGTGCTGCTATAGAATTCTCTAAAATATTTCCGTCGAACAAAAGGCCGCGTAAAATTACCATTGACACGAATAAAAGTAATGGAAAGGTCCGCGCGCTTGCTTGCAATCATAATCGCGAATGCTATCGCGGTCGTTAGTGGCCCCCGGCGATTCGCGTTAACTCACCTGCCTACGTACCTGTTCTTTGTTGATGTTATTGTGAACTTGCACGCCTACGGTGTCTCTCAGAAACGCAATCAGAAACTTTCAGTTGGAGGATATGATTTACGTTAATCACAAATCGAGCGAATTTGCGCGATTTACTAACTCTCTGCGTTTTCGTTTTCCTCATGCCAACAAGCTTAATGCACTTTAAATTCTGTTGATCTTGGAATTAAAACACTTTATAATTTCATTACCGGACACAACGCCACAAAAATACTTTGCAATAAAGGTACGCCTCTTGCATACTTGGGTGTTGGAGTGTTGAACGCGGAGACTTCAACGATACGTCACTACACAAACCTAATCTACTCCTGTTCACACGTTCGTAGCTGATGGCTTGATGGCAGACATTTGTTATCAATGACTCGAATACGTTTGTAAAGGCTCGGTTCCATCATTTGTGTTGGCTCGGTTTGCATCGATAAGCTTAACACCAAGTAAAGACGAGCGCGAGCCATGACGAGACACAGGCCCTAAGAAGTGTTCGGAGGTGAATTTGTCCAGTGAATACAATTGACGCAATTGTTTACATTACGTTAAATTACATTGCCCGAAATGAAGCAAATTCTCACTGGATACCTTAAGTAAGAGAGGGAGGGCGGCAATCGATAGTCGAAGTTATTCCTGAATGAAAACAAAAGAAAAAAGATAAAGTTAGATAACTGTATCACCAGGAGTCTCCAGAAGGAAAGTGTTAAAAATTGAAAAGATGCGCCTCTTTGTGTAAGAAATCAAGTGCGTAAAATAAAAAGTGACGGAGTGACAGTAAATAAGTTTTCCGAAAAACTTTCAAGTTAATTTTCAATTCATTCAATACTAACTTTTACTGAATTTCATTTTCCTGAAATAAACTGCACAAAAGAAAGTATTCAAATGTAAAGATGACTTACATCACATTACATCAACCAGAATCAAATAATCTCGCTTGAAAACAAAAGAAAAATTATGTAAAAGTAAAAGTAGTGCGTTTTCTTTTAAATTTGATTTTAAACCTTCTAGAAAGCAATTCATTCTTAAATGAAAACAATCCCCAAGAAGAAATAAATGAGAAAAGAAAGAAGATCGACGTTCTTTGAAAACTTAAAAACTAATAGAATTAACATAAACCTAAAAAAAAAGTAATTCAACAGAAATACTAGTAAAAGACGGAACAAAAGAAACATTAATAAAAACAAACATGAGACAAGATAAGAGCAACGCTTCTCCGGCAGTAGATTGTTCGATGATCAAAGGACTAACTGACGGAGAGAAGAAGAAACCTATAAAAGTCAGTATAACAAAAGAAAATCAGTTCGTAAAAAAATAATCTAAAAAGAACTGAAACAAACGAACGTCGAAGCACAAATTTAAATAAACAGAAAACAAAACGACGAGTCTCCTTCTACGGTGCAGATCTTTTAAAAACTTGACCGACAGAAAACAAAAGAAGGCGCAACAAAAATAAATACCGAGGAAATATCAACAAAAGAGAATACAACAAAAGAATAAAATAAAATAAAGGCGAGAAATTATTTTGGATAGAAAAATGTTGTTGATTTTTTCTTTACCATACCCTGAACATTAAACGATTTTGGATGGCCTTGAGCCAGCTGGATGGGGTTGAATTTGGACTGCGCCATCTAGCGTCTTATTCCAGCACTATCAGAAACAAAGTTTTGCTAAATATATCTTTGCATTATCAACCTAAGGACGCGTGAATGATTAATTTTAGTTAAAATTCTTTGTGGATACAGTGAGGGTCACACGTGAAGCTAATCGCTGAGACACCGATTGCTTGTTTGTTTTCGCACACAAACAATTACGAAATACTTTGCGACGAGTCGACAATTGTATAGAGCCGCTAATTTTTTTGTTGTTGATTGGCGAAAAAAAATATTTTGTGGATTGTTCATATTTGCGACAAATCAAGGCCCGTTAAAGCAAAATCTTCCAGGCGCCTTATTTGCCAAACAAGCACGTGATTTGGTCGTTTCTATATGGATTAGGATCAATCAATCAATTCCAACAAGGTTGCGATGAAGAATAATAGAAAATAACTTTTTCCAATTTTTTGCTCGCCCGTCCACGTAATTCCAAACCGCAAATCTCAAACGATCGCCGATAAGCAAACAATCGCGCGTTTAATAACAAACGCAAACTGACTTAACAGCGAAGTTACTCAAGCCTAACACGAGAATTGCCTTATTGGCGTCGCCAAACAAAACCTTGACACAGTTCCACATTCGTACTCGGTGCAAAAACGTAAGAACTTGCGTACACGGGCGAATACAAAGAGGTACATAAATGAATTACAAACGAAGGCCTGTCCTGCATTTTTGAAACGAACGCGCCAAATAAATCACCAGAATTAAGAAAACGATGCAATCGCCTCGGACCGTTGTTGTTACGTTGAGGTAATCAAGTTTTTACGACTTACATCACTCGGGCTTCTGTTAGTCATTCGGTTTCAAAATTGCCTCCGGAAGGTCAAGAAGATTATAAGTCCGTTCTTTAACGACCGCTCGCTTTCTGTTTATAATACGCGTGTTTGCAGACTGGTTAGATGAGTGTCACAATATTTTTTCAAAGCGCCCCTCGTATAAAAAATACAAGGGTTGCAATTTTGATACGGTCTCAGTTATCAGTTGCGAATAAAATCTCACGTTATATTTGTGGCGTTTAGCCTAAAACGTTTTATGTCTTCCTCGTAGATAATTCTGATTAACTAGAAATTTCACCGCTAATACCATTCTAATCCGACACTTCCTTAGATTCGTCTCGTTGCTTCTTGTGATGGTTCTTAATCAGTCCTGCTGAGATTAGCGGAGCTCTAGGAACTAGAAACTTATGGTAAGCCCCGGAGGATTCACTTCTGAGACGTGGGGCTTTCATAATCGGAGATTTGGAAACGCGGAGTGAAGTTCGTACGAAAAGAGACGTACATACGTCGCGTTCAATGCGCAATTAATTAATATGCGGGATATGGAACGGATCTGGGGCAGGCAAATCGAGTTGCCGCTTTTAATAGTTGATAAAATTTCCGTGATTTTTGCCTGGCCTTAATTAAATCTGGAGCGCGACTGTCGGTTTGCACGATGACTGCAGTCACGAGACATAGGCAACTGAAATAATCGTGCGCATTATACAAGGTCTTACCGAACTGGAGCTATTAATTGAAACTGCATATGAGTTTGTTAAATAAATCTGTTAGTTTGCACGAGACGTTTGAATAGGCAAACGAATATACAGGGTTGTACCAAACTAGAGCTGTTAGTTAAAATCGCAAATAGTAGTCGGTTAAATAAATCTGCCAGTTTGCGTGATGATTCATATAGAGTGTTACTGAACTGGAGCCAACTTCAATTATAAATAGTACTGAAAAAAAAGGAATTTTGTTGTGCTCCCAAATCTGGAAAGTAAATACGAAAACAAGTTCTTTTCTTCCAGAAATTGTTTGAGTTGCGCTAGAATCGAAATAAACGATAGACGATTTGAGTACAATCTCAAGACGGAAGGTGCATGACTAATCTGATGTATGCATTGCTGTCAAAATGGTACGTGAACTGAGAGGTTACTTGTGGAAAGTAACATTGATATCAAATTGTAATGATAGTTCTTTTTTTTTTGAAAATCATAAATAATAGTGCCGTTGTAAGTTTTAAATATTTTAAACAGCTGACGACAATAGAAAGAAAATCAAACGAAGACAATCGATCCTTGAAAAACAAAAGACGATAGATTTAAAAAAAACAAACAAAAGAAAAGAAAACAAACAAAAGGCGTAGGTTTTAGAAAACAAAACAAATGACTATAGATTTCTTGGAAAAAATAAAAAACGATCGACTTTTGATTTTCCAAAGGATGTCGTTTCTTGATAAGACAGTCAATCTTCATACAAAAAAAAAAAACAAAAGATAATGATTGATTACATTCGTGTCGATTCCCGAGTGAAAAACAAAAGACTTACGGACTCTTGAAAAGAAAAAAAAATAAACAAAAGTCGATCGACTCTTGGGAGATGGTAAAAAATAAATCAAAAGATGATAGGTTTAAAAAAAAAACAACAACAAAAGACCATAGATTTCTTTTGTTTTTTTTTCTTGAAAAAGAAAAACAAAAGTCCGTAGAATTTTTGGAAAAAATAAAAGACGATCGACTCTCGAGAAATAAAAGACGATAGATTTTTTATAACGCACGATTTTCGGAACACTTTTATTTTTTGGTAAAAAATGAAAGGCGATCGATTACGAGATCGCGGCGATTCCCGAATGAAAAACAAAAGGCGATCGACTCTCGAAAACAAAAGAAGATCGACTGGTCGAAGCCAAAAAAAAAAAAAAAAAATAACTAACGTCTCTTACTTTCTCGGCAATAAGAAGCAATTATTCATTGCACGAAAAAAAAACGACACTGTAGGACGTCGTATCGGTTGGTTCCCGAGTGCAAAACAAAAGCTGATCGACTCTCGAAAAACAAAAGACGATCGACTTATCGACGATAGAAAAATGGCAGATGGTAAAAAACATTCGACTTTTCAAAAAAAAAAAAAAGAATTAAAATAAAATAAAAAAATTGTAACAAACAAAAGACTCGGTTCTCGAGGCTAAAAACAAAAGATGAGTTTTGAAAAACAAAAGACGATCTCTTGACGCATCGAAGCTAAAACATAATTGACGTAGTTTTTTGGTTTCTTGACAAATAAAAAGCATTTAGTCTTACATTAGAACAAAAAGCGTCGGTTGGTTCCAGAATGGAAAACAAAAGATTGTCGACTCTTGAAAAACAAAAGACTGTCAGCTCTTGAAAAACAAAAGACTGTCGTGTCGACTCTTGAAAAACAAAAGACGATCGATGGTAAAAAGAAACTGACATCGTTTTCTGGTTTCTTGACAAGACGATCGATTTTCGAAAAACAGAAACAACAGACGAAAGATTTTTGAAAACAACGAAAGACGATAGATTTTTGAAAAAAAAAAAAAACAGAAAACGACCGATTTTCGAAAGGTGGTCGTTTGATGAAAGCAATCAATCTTCATTAAAAAAAACAGTAGACATTCGTGTCGATTCCCGAGTGAAAAACAAAAAACTTATTGACTCCTGAAGAAAATAAAAATGAAACAAAATAAACAAAAGTCGATCGACCCGTTGGAAGGTAAAAAAAAACACCACACATCGTTTCTATACAAGCAAAAGTCATTCGGTAATTCTTTGCAAGAAAAAATTAAGCGCTAGTTTCGTATCGATTTGCAAGCGTAAAGTAAAAAACAATCGACCCACGAAAAATAAAATACGATCGATTTTCTCTAATGCAAGACGGCAGATGTTTATTTTTTGGTAAAAAAAATAAAAGGCGATTGATTACGGGATCGCATCGGTTCCCGGATGAAAAACAAAAGACGACCGACTTGTCGAAGTAAAAAAAAAGTTTCGACGATAAGAAGCAATTGTTTCTTGTTTAAAAAAGAGTACACTGTCGTCGTAAGGGTTGGTTCCCGAGAGTAAAACAAAAGTTGATCGACTCTTGAAAAACAATCGACTCATCGAAGGTAAACAAGTAACACAAAGCGTTTCTTGGTTTCTTAGCAAGTAAAAGATTTTTCCAAAAAGAAAAAACAAACAAACAAAAGAGACTCAGTTCCCGAGGATAAAAACAAAAGTTGATTGATCCACGAAAAACAAAAGACGCTCCATTCGTTGAAGGTAAAATATTACTGACATAAACATCTTTTACTTGTTAAGAGGCCAAGAAATGATGTCAGTAATATTTTACCTTCAACGAATTGAGCGTCTTTTGTTTTTCATGGATCAATCAACTTTTGTTTTTATCCTCGGGAACTGACTCTCTTTTGTTTGTTTGTTTTTTCTTTTTGGAAAAATCTTTTGAGAAAAATAAAAGACGAACAAAAAACTCAGATCCCGAGGGTAAAAACAAAAGATTGACTCATGAGAAAGAAAAGATGATAGACGCTTCAAAGTAAAAATCGTTTGGTGGTTCAATTCCAAAAAACAAAAGACATTCAACTGGTTTCGTGACGGTTTCCAGGTGTAAATCGATAAAAACGATTGTAGACTCTTGAAAAACAAAAGACAATCGACTCGCCGAAAGTAAAAAGTAACTGACGTTGCTTTCTCTTTTTTTTTTGATAAGTGAAAGGCGTTCAACCTTTCAAAAAAAAAACAAACGAACAAACAAACAAAAGAGTCAATTCCCGAGGGCAAAAACAAAAGATGATTGACTCGTGAGAAACAAAAGATGATAGACGCATCTTAGTTAAAAATCTTTTGATGTTTCATTTCCAAAAAACAAAAGACATTCAATTGGTTTCGTGACGATAAAAACGATTATCGACTCTTGAAAAACAAAAGACAATCGACTCGTCGCAAATAAAAAAAAGTTTTCTCTTTTTTTTTGATAATTGAAACACATTCGACTTTTCAAAAAAAAAACAAATAAACGGAAGAGTCAATTCCCGAGGGTAAAAACAAAAGATGATTGAATCATGAGAAACAAAAGACTTGTCGAAGGTAACTATAACTTAGTTTCTTGACAAATGAAAAGATTAAAAAAAAAAACAAAACAAAAGACATTTGACAATGTTGCGTATCGGTTCCCGAGTGTAAAACAAAAGGCCTTTGACTTTTGGAAAACAAAAAACGATCGACGTGTCGAAGTTAAAAATCTTCCTCGGTTCTTTGGATAGAGAATCAATTTGCGCTTCCGAAAAACAAGAAGAAAAATAAAACAAAAGTCATTTGACCAATTACGTATCGGTTCCCAACGTGTAAAGGTGATCGTTGACTCGTTTGAGAAACAAAAGACGATCAACTGACTCTTCGAGGGTAAAGGACGACTAGTTTTCGACATACGAATGGTGAAAGGGACCATTTCACATCTAATGTTAAAACAAACAAAAACCAACGATTATGGAAAACAATTGAACGTCAAAATGTATCGAAATGCATTATGTTGATCAATTTTCATAGTTGTAAAAGTGATGATTACCTACCATTACGCCATTGATATACTCTTATAATTGAGTCATACGGTCGTATACATGTTTTCATCATAATTTTTGCGATCCATGTGATCAGAAGTATGGTATCTACTCATACGTTCCTTATGTTACAAAAAAGATACTCAAGTTATGGTTTCCAAGTACTCCTCTTAGAGTGTTTCAGTTTCCATTTTGTGCTTGTAGTACACGATGGAAATCCTGGTATGTTATTAACAAATTAAAACTGAAGTATAGTAACACCCTGTACATAGCATTCAACAAACGTACAAATCGAAAACCTCACAGTATTAATAAAAGACTGAAGTATAGTAACACCCTGTATTGTAAATATATTTAAAAAGTTGCTTTTCTTTTTAAATATTCAACGTAAGTATTACTAAAATGCACCAAACGTGTAATATATCCAATTTTGGAAACAAAACACAACTTTCCACTCTCTCTTTCTCTCTCTCTCAGTGAGTTTAGGTATGGCTTCACAAACCCACTAAGCTAATTGGGCCTTACTTCAGCTCCTACAACTCGGAAAGACGTAGAGACGGCATAAAAGCGTGAGCTTTAGAATGACACGTGCTGCCTTCATGTAATGCGTCGACGAGTTTGTTATTACTTCAGAAGTTCGTGGGCGCTCGCTTTTTCCACCAAAAGCAACAGCGTAATATAATTTATTAGGAGATATCTGCTCGAAGTACTCAAAGAAACGGCCATGTTCTCGAGTTTGCAATAATAATACGTCAACGAATCAGTTCTTTCCAGTCATCCTTCACATTCGTTCTACTTCTTTTATTAGCGACCAAAGGCCAGCTTACTTTATATTGATCGGTTTGAGTGTATTATATACGGTGGATGTAATTTCTGATTGATAACATCAAGTATTACTTTGTTGAAAGTTAATTTCGATTATTTCTTATTGATCAATCCTCGTATATTTTTTTACGATGGACATCTGAATGGTAGTTTTTTGTAGACTGTTTACATCGAACGTTGGATTTTATTTGAATTGTCGTTCGAATTATTTTCCTATTGGTTAAAGCTTTCGATCTTTTTTTTTAACAAATAATTTATTTTTCGGCTTTTTATTTGTCCTTGCATCGTTCTTGTTAATCATTGAAAATATGATAAATTATATTTTTCTGTAACTTTCACTTCTTTTGGTTTTTTTTAAAAATTTCAATAAAATTAATTTTCTGTAAGTTCTAACGAATCGACTTTTTTATTGTTGGACTGCTTAACTATCGTCGTTTGTTTGTATTATTTTGTTTTTTCTGAATTTTAGTTTGCTTTTAAATCATTCTTCAACAAGTCGTCAAGGACGAGTTCCTTTCGGTTTCTTTTGTTTATAAAATTAATTTTCAACGCCCTCCTTCGTTTCGCATCTCAATCTGAGTTCGACGACTTGTAGATCGTCTTTTGTTTTCGACTTTCCAAACGAAAATCGCTTTTCGATAAGTCATGGACGCCGATGAATTTCACAGGCTGACGTTTTGAATTCTTTTGTTTTCTTTTTCCAACAATTGTCAAGTTGTCCCATTATCGTTTGTTTTTATTTTTAATTCTATTTTAATTTTGTTTTCATTTTGACAGATCGAATTTGTTCTCTTTTACCGACTACTTGATAATCTGCTGTCGTTTGTTTTTATTTCTTTCTCATATTTTTAATTCTATTTTGATTTTGACAAATCAAACACTACGAGCCCGACAACTTACACGTCGATCTTCTTTTGTTTTCGATTTTACAAATTTAAATCGCTTTTCGTCAAGTCGAGGACATCGATGAATTTCAGCGATTATTTTTTTTATTTTACAAATTATGGGCTGACGTTTTGAATTCTTTTGTTTTCTTTTCCCGACAATTGTCAAGATGTCCTGTTGTCGTTTGTTTTCATCAATTTTTTTTTGTTTCTTCTAATTTTATTTTATTTTTTTTCATTTTGACAGATTGAAGACGTTCTTTTGTTTTCTTTTACCGACTACTTTTGACAATCTGTTGTCGTTTGTTTTCATTTTTTTGCTAAATTTTAATTTTGGCAAATCAAAAACAAGCTTACCGATCGATCTTCTTTTGTTTTCAAGTTTTCAAATGTGAATCGCTTTTCGATAAGTCGAGGTCATCGATGAATTTCAGCGATTATTTTTTTTATTTTACAAATTATGGGCTGACGTTGTGAATTCTTTCGTTTTCTTTTCCCAACAATTGTCAAGATGTCCTGTTGTCGTTTGTTTTCATCAATTTTTTTTTGTTTCTTCAAATTTTTGTTTCATTTTGACACATCGAAGACGTTTTTTTGTTTTCTTTTACCGACTACTTGACAATCTGTTGTCGTTTGTTTTCATGGTTTGCAAATTTTGGCAAATCAAAAACAAGCTTACCGATCGATCTTCTTTTGTTTTCAACTTTTCAAATGTGAATCGGTTTTCGATAAGTCGAGGGCAGCAATGAATTTCGGCGATTATTGTTTTTTTTCTGTGAATTTTAGACTGACATGACGTTCTTGAATTCTTTTGTTTTCTTTTGACAACAGTTGTCAAGTAGTTTTTAATATTTATTTTTTGTTTCTTCTAATTTTAGTTTTGTTTTCATTTCGACAGATCTAAGACGTTCTTTTGTTTTCTTTTACCGACTACTTGACAATCGTTTGTTTTGATTTTTTTTGCTGAATTTTTAATTCTTTCTTGATTGTCTTGGCAAATCAAAAACAAAAGACAACTTATCGATCGATGTTCTTCTGTTTTCGACTTTTCAAACGTAAATCGCTTAACGACAAGTCGAGGGCACCGATGAATTTCGACGATTATTTTTTTTTTCTCTGAATTTTAGACAGGCGTTTTGAATTCTTTTGTTTTTTTTTTTGACAACAATTGTCAACTAGTTTCTATTATTTATTTTTTGTTTCTTCTAATTTTAATTTTGTTTTCATTTTGACAAATCGAAGACGTTCTTTTGTTTTTTCTTATCGACTACTTGACAATCTGCTGCCCTTAGTTTTAATTTTTTGCTGCATTTTAATTCATTTTTGATTATTTTGGCAAATCAAAAACAAAAGACAGCTTACCAATCGATCTTCTTTTGTTTTCGACTTTTCAAACGTAAATCGTTTTTAGACAAGTCGAGGACGTCGATGAATTTCGGTGATTATTTTTTTTTTCTGTGAATTACAGGCTGAAGTTTTGAATTCTTTTGTTTTCTTTTCTTCTGTTATTATTATTTTTTGTTTCCCCTAATTTTGTTTTCATTTTGACGAATCGAAGATGCTAATGAATTTTGGAGATTATGTTCTTATTTCTTGTTTTCTTTTTTTCATAAATTTCAATAGGTCAACGTTTAGAACTGTTTATCGATCGTCATTTGTTTTTTATTTTTTCCAAAATTTTATTTCTGTTTTATCATTTTTTAACAAGTCGAGAAACTTTAAATTAATGCGTTTGTTTTCTGCTTCACTTTTCAGCAAATGTCGGTTTCAATTGTTTTGTTTCTTCGATGGTTCTCCTGCGAATGTTAGAGCATTTCGATTTTTTAATTTTTTTGTTTCTTTTAGGCGACTTGTCGATCGTCAATTGTTTTTCAATTTTTGATTCAATTTGTTTAATTTTAAGTTTTTGTTTCGGTTTCATTTTTCAGCAAATGTCGTTTTCAATTGTTTTGTTTTTCTGAGAATGTTAGAGCACATCAATTTTTTTAATTTTTTTGTTTGTTTTAGGTGACCTATCGACCGTCATTTGTTTTTCAATTTTTTATTCAATTTGTTTAATTTTAAGTTTTTGTTTCGGTTTCAGTTTCAGCAATTTTCAATTGTTTTGTTTTTCTGCGAGTATTAGAGAATATCATTTTTTAAATTTTTTTGTTTCTTTTAGACGACTTGTCGATCGTCATTTGTTTTTCAATTTTTGATTCAATTTTTTTAATTTTAAGTTTTTTTCTGTCTCATTTTTCAGCAAATGTCGTTTTCAATAGCTTCGTTTTTTCAATCGTTTTTCTGCGAACGTTAGAACAAATGGACTTTTTAATTTTTTTGTTTTTTTTTAGATGAGGCTTATCGATCCTCACTTGTTTTTTAATTTTACCAAATTTAATTTCACTTATATAATTTCAATTTTAAAATTAATTTTTTTGTTTCTTTTAGGCGATGTGTCGATTGTCGTTTGTTTTTCAATTTTTGATTCAATTTTTTTAATTTTAAGTTTTTTTTTTCTGCATCAGTTTCAGCAAATGTCGTTTTCCGTTGTTTTGTTTCTTCGATAGCTTTTCTGTAAACATGCGAGTATTGGAGCAAATCGACTTTTTAATACTTTTGTTATTTTTGTCGACGACTTTTCGATCGTCATTTCTTAAGTTACAAACGCCCTCTTTTTCGATTTCGTTTGTTTTCTTTTTTGTTTGTTCTTTTTTTCACGTCCCAGCCTTGAGCTTGACAATTTATCGACCGTGTTTTGTTTTATTATTCACGCCATCTGTGCCTTTGTTTCGTGTTTCAACACGAACAGTTTATTGGTGAACAGGTTCAGTAATTTTGTGCGAAACCACCAACAGATGGCGTTGGTATAGTTTAAAAATCGAAACTTCAATTGCACACGTGCTTCTCACTCGAGTTTAGAAGTTATTAAAAATTTATTTTTATTTAATTTGATTTAATTTTTTTGATAAATCTTCAACTGGCGAAGGATGCAATGCGCAACTTAAAAATGACATTAACTTTTGGACTAACCCTTGTATTTGCAATCATTTATTTTCTCCGGTTTTTCCCCCAACAGTTTCGCAAATTAAATTGAATTTAAATTAAAAAAAAAAATTGAACGTACGTAGATTTCTATTCCATCAGCAGTTGAGATTGAAATATGAAAAAAAATAATTTAATTTCTTGTAATACAGTTAACGCAAATGTCGCCGGAGATACTTTCGAGGCACCGCCTTGGATGTAGGCAAGTGAACTAAATTAATTTCTTTTTTATTTCGGTTCGAAATGAATTCGTTTTCTCCTTAAAGACTCCGTCGTGTCGCCGTACAAAATTGGTTTTAATTTTCGGCGCTTCGTCTAAGTGACGAGAGTAAAAAGCCGCCGCCGAAAGAAACGAAAATATTTGCAGCGCTCCCGAAAAAGATTAAAAATTTAAACTGGCCGTCTGCGCGCAAAAAAGATAATATTTGCGGGCCACTCGTTCTTGTCACGGAGCGGTTAATGTTTTTCTTTTTCTTTTTTGTTCATTATCGCACTTACTTTTTGCCCCCCCTGGACCGTAATTATTATTTTTTGCCGCCCGCACCTCGGAAGGAAATCGTTCGCGCGTTTACTGAATAAATCGCTTCAGAATTTCAGTTTGATTATTAAATAACTCGTTTCTAAAGCTCGCGTTCTTTTGTGTTTCGTTTTAGAAAATTCTCCCAAATGAGTTGCTCGCACGTTTCAGTTTTACAGCAGCGACCTGAAACAAACACCCCTCGCGACATAATATCACGTGGCTTACATGAAAACAAAAAGTACTGAACTTCTTTGTTTGTCGTAGGCACGTTGCTGAAAGTTTCAGGTGAGAGTGCCAATGTCTTTTTAATTAACGAAAAAAAAAAAGTTCTCAAGGTTATCGCTGCTTTCTTTCAAGCTCCGGTGGACGCGATGACGCAAGCAAAATGATTAACTGTAATTTCGCGTTGCATTACAAAAGAGAAGAAATTTCTAAGATTTGTGTTGCGCCATCGAGAATCAAAGACGGCGGAACGCTCGCTCGTGATTTCATTACTAAACCAATCGATTGCTGTTTATTAATAATAAATAGTCGTTGCGTCACTCTCAACTGTTATTGTTGCCGTAAACGTTGCGACCGCACTTTCGTCAAGTTTAAATCGGAAAAGGGGGGGGGGGGCGAAAACGGCGAATTTATGCAGCCGAAAATGTCGCCCGTTTCTGCGGAACCACGTGGCGATGAAAATCGAAGCCTCCGGACCCCCATCGATTGCTCGCTTTTGTTTTCATTGCGTTGCTTTCGTTTTGTACTAGGCGACAGATTTCGTTCGTAATAAATCATAATCACAAGTAATAAAGTTGAAACTTTACACCGTGCGATTAAAAAACTTTAATAATGAATCCTTCTGCTACGTACTTTGACTTGATAACAAATCTGCGCTGTTTCTTTCATCTGCTATCCCTTCGGCTAGCTCCAAGCTAGATAGGGGACGCCAGGGTGAACTATATTCGTAATAACCTCGACGGCGTTACCAAACCGTCTCGATTTTGCTGATGGTCATTTGCAAAACACCAGGAGATTTTAATTTGACACACTCGTATGCCTGTCGCCTAGATTTTATCACAAGTCGTAGATGAGTTCTTCTAATCTTTCTAGCAAAACCCCCCAACAAGTTGCAACACTCAACACAGCACCGCCGATGCTGAACGGGTTACAACGCGCTTACCAACAAAGCGAAGATGAATGACGCGGAGGAATCGCAAATGGAGTCGGCTCCATCCAATAAACGCAAAGGTCATCGATCACGTCTTGTTTTCGTCGATTGATAGTTTCAGGCCTACGTCGGGGTGTTCGGGTGTCCAGGGTTGCCACGATGATCGCTGAGTTACCCAAAAAAATTCTCCGGTGTTGTCATATTTTAACGTTTAACGTATTTAAAAAAAAAAAAAATTGTGGCGAACAATATCGAAATAATAAAAGCGAAACGAACTAAAAACAAATGAAACCCGAAATACGAAATTACATGGACAGCAAACAAAGGAACAACGACAAATGAATAAAATAAACAGAAATCAATAAAAAAAACAAATAATAACATCGAAATACTAAGAAAAACAAATGAATATCGGTTGTTCTCAATAGGAGCGCTCAAAATCAAAAGAAAATTGCGGAGTTATTAATTAAAAAAACTGAGCCTTACGATGTTCATTTGTTTTTTTTTTACAAATATCTCTCGCAAGTTTCGCGCAATCGTAGTTTTTGTTTTTTCAGTTTTTTCTTTTCCTTTCCTAAAAAAAAAAAAAAAAACAAAAAAGTTGAAACGAACGACATCGAAGTACTAAAAACAAAACGAACGAAAAACAAATGAATGGCGAAATACAGAATTACGTGGACAGTGAACAAAGGATCGACGACAAATGAATAAAATAAATAGAAATCATTGAAAAAAAAAAACAAATAACAACGTCGAAATATTAAGAATAAAATGAAAGAAAAACAAATGAATGTCGGTTGTTCTCAAAAGGAGCGTTCAAAACAAAAAACAACTGCGTATGTACCTATTAATTAAAAAACTGAGCTTTACGATTTCATTTGTTTTTTTTTGCAATTACCTTTCGCAAGTTTTAAGCAATCGTACTTTTTTCTTTTTTCAGTTTTTTCTTTTTTCCAAAAAAAAAAAAACAAAAAAGTTGAAACGACATCGAAATACTAAAAACAAAACGGAACAAAAAAAAAAACAGATGAACGGCGAAATACAGGATTACGTAAACAGTAAACAAAGGATATCGACGACAAATGAATATAGTGAACAGAAATCATTAAAAAAAAAATAAATAAAACAAATGACAACATCGAAATATTGAAATAATGAAAGTCATCTACGTAATCAACGTAAAAACTGAGGGTCAGATGTTCATTTGTTTTTTTTTGGAAATCGCTATCGCAAGTTTTCAGTAATTTCTTTAACGTTTTACCGCAGGACAGTACTTTTTTGTCTTTTCCGTTTTCTCTTGTCTCTTTTTTCCAAAAAAAGAAAGAAAATTGAAAGAAACGACATAGAAATGCTAAAAACAAAACAAATGAACGGCGAAAAACAAACGGAATTACGTGAACAGTAAACAAAAGATCGACAATTTCATCCGACGACAATTGAATAAAATGAATAGAAATCATAAAGAATAAATAAATAAAGCAAACAACAATAAGATGAACGAGAAACAAATGAATGTTTTTCTGCAAATCGCTTCCGAAAGTTTGGTTTTTCTTTCGAAAAACAAAAGAAAATTAAAGCAAACGACATCGAAACGCCAAGAACAAAATGAGCGGAAAACAAATGAATGTCGGATGTTCTTGGAAGGAGCGTTGAAAAAAGAAAACAAAAGACAACTACGCATTCGTTTCAAAACTGCGCATTGCGATGTTCATTTGTTTTTCTGCAAATTGCTTTCGAAAGTTTGTTTTTTTTTCGAAAAACGAAAAAAACATCCATCGAAACGCCAAAGACAAAAATGAGCGAAAAACAAATGAATGTCGGATGTTCTTGGAAGGAGCGTTGAAAAAAAAAACAAAAGACAACTTCGCACTCATTTCAAAACTGCGATGTTCATTTGTTTTTCTGCAAATCGCTTTCGAACGTTTCGTTTGTTTTGTTTCGAAAAACGAAAGAAAATTGACACAAGCGACATCGAAACGCGAAGAACAAAATGACGGAGAAACAAACGAATGTCGGATGTTCTTGGATGGAGTGTTGCAAAAAAAAAACAAAAGGCAACTACGCAATCATTTAAAAACAGCGTATTACGATGTTCATTTGTTTTCTACAATTCGCTTTCGTGCATTTCGTTTTTTTTTTTCGAAAAACGAAAGAAAATTGAAACAAACTACATCGAAACGCCGAGTACAAAGTGAGCGAGAAACAAATGAATGTCGGATGTTCTTGGAAAGAGTGTTGAAAAAACAAAACAAAAGGCAACTACGCATTCATTTAAAAACAGCGCATTTCGGATATTCATTTGTTTTCAAATATTTCAAATATTTCGTTGTTTTTTTTCGAAAAACGAAAGAAAATTGAAACGACATCGAAACGCTAAGGACAAAATGAGCAAAAAACAAATGAATGTCGGATGTTCTTGGAAGGAGTGCTGGAAAAAAAAACAAAAACAATTATGTATTCATTTCAAAACTGCGATGTTAATTTGTTTTTCTGCAAATCGCTTTCGAACGTTTCGTTTGTTTTTTTTTCGAAAAACGAAACAAAATTGAAACAAACGACATCGAAACGCCAAGGACAAAAATGAGCGAAAAACAAGTGAATGTCGGATGTTTTTGGAAGGAGCGTTGAAAAAAAAAACAAAAGACAACTACGTATCCATTTCAAAACTGCGCATTGCGATATTCATTTGTTTTTCTGCAAATCGCTTTCGAAAGTGTTTTTTTTTCGAAAAACAAAAGAAAATTGAAACAAACGACATCGAAACGCCAAGGAGAAAATGAGCGAGAAACAAACGAATGTCGGATGTTCTTGGAAGGAGTGTCGAAACAAAAACAAAAGACAGCTACGCATTCATTTCAAAACTGGGCATTACGATGTTCATTTGTTTTTTTGCAAATCGCTTACGAAGCTTTTGTTTATTTTTTTCGAAAAGCGAAAGAAAATTGAAACAAACGACATCGAAACGCCAAGGACAAAAATGAGCAAAAAAACAAATGAATTCCGGATGTTCTTGGAAGGAGTGTTGAAAAACAAAATAAAAGAGAGCTACGCAGTCATTTAAAAACTTCATTTGTTTTTCTGCAAAATCGCTTTCGAACATTTCGTTTTGTTTTTTTTTTTTGGAAAAACGAAAGAAAAACGACATCAAAACACCAAGGACAAAACAAGCGAAAAACAACTGAATGTCGAATGTTCTTGGAAGAAGTGTTTAAAAAAAAGCAAAAGACAACTACGCATTCATTTCAAAACTGCGTATTACGATATTCATTTGTTTTCCTGCAAATCGCTTTCGAAAATTCACGTTTGTTTTGCGCTTCTTTTGTTTTTCGTCGAATTACTTTCTTGTATTATGAATTTCATTTGCTTTTTCGAAGAACGAAACAAAAACAATATCAAAGTGCTAGGAGGCAAAACCAACGAAAAACAAATGAACGTCGGGTATTCTAAGCGAGTAACTACGTAATTCAAAAGACATCATTACGTGAACAGAAAAGAAAGCGCTTCAAATATGCCGTAATATACAGGCCGTCCCATTAGAAAAGTCAACAAGATTTTATTTACAAACTGAGTACGGAGACAACGCGCAATTGTTTTTATTACAAAAAAAATTTTGTACTTTACGTATTGTATAATCACGCGAGCGAAAGAAGCAGACTAGAGGGCGCTGTTTCTTACAAAGTTCGTGTGTAAGTAACGCGAAAACTACTCACTATAGACATGCGGTGCGACACATCAAATCAGGCTAGAATTGACTCAGAAATTCAAATATGCAATAAAATACTATTAAAAACAAAACATGATTTTGTTTCGCTTTTCTTTTTTCACTTGTTTTTTTAACTAAACAATAATATGCTTCTTTAATTGCGTACAAAGGTACAAAGCAAAATTTGTAGACGCGAATAATTGCGCGTTTCCGTTTCCTCCATCCGAGCTGAACGATTCTCCTATAAAGCAAAATTCTATTATATGCATTTCAGGGGAAACAAAAGCACACTTTGCAGTTCCGTCGAGTGGAAACGGTCGCAAATAAAATCGTTACTGCATTTCTTCTCTCCCGACGGCGTATTATTGTTTCCCCGTTCGGCGCGCGATCAAAAGGTAAAATATTGTCAATCTCTGCGAGACGTAAACTTTAAATATGGCGCGCAATAGAACGGAAAATTTCGTTTTGATGTTTTCAATTTCACGGCTCCCACCTTCGAGGGATCTTCACCATTTGCGGATCATTTCTCTCAGAAAATCATCGACAGTAAGTGAAGTTTCTGTCCAAATTGATATAGAATTCTTGCTACACCCTGTATAAGTAAAATACCATTTTTCCTAAATACGTCGTTTGATCGACGAACGTCGATTAGAAGGTCTTCGAAGGTGATCTTGATCTGGTATGATAATGAGCGAGATGTGATTTACTGCGAGTGCATCGAACACGTGTGCAAGAAAAACTCCTCGGCCTCATTTGTAAACAAGCGGCGCTCCCAGAGGGCATTTAAAAACTTATTATTCAACGTTAACCTAGAAAAGACGAGACAAGGTTGGCGCATCTCCTCGTCCCGTGCATAAAAATTTATGTCACATCACTTGCGACAGATTTTAATTGACACGAATTATTTGCGAGCACGAAACGGTTTTTTGCGTGATTAGAAATCGCTTCGGTTACGGAAGTCGCAGAACGAATTGCGAATTTATTCGGCTGTTAAGAAGCTAAGATGCTTGCCGAGGAAAAAAGAAGGCAGCGGACTAACAATAGAACCCTGCGGTATACCGAGCTAGTTGCTTGAAAAACATTAAGCGGCATTGGTGCAAATACGTCGCTCGTCATAAGTGAAAATGTGTAATCTACGTATGTATGTATGTATAAGACGTACGGATTTCGTAACAAACGTTTCTCTGTAAACACCGGATTACTCCGGGAGTTATTATCCGCGCTAAGTAGGGCTCATTAACGAACACAAACAGCAAGCTGGCGAACTCTGTCTTCGGCGGGTTTTGCCAACAACTAGGTGCCTCTGTTGATAAACAGATTAGGGCGGCATTAACGACGTCGACTTGCACTTTGCAGGCGCTGGGATGTTAATTAAATTGCACGCCTGAAATGCGACAGTGATTATTGTGCACTCTTCATTAGGCGCAACTCAATTACGTCCGTTTCACATCGGACACTTATCCAGGAAATTATTCCGTTAGAAACATAACCTTCAAAATATGGGCGCCAAAATATTACAACATGTTCGTTTTTTAGTGAAATGCGACATTGATAATTGTTGTTTCACATTGTTCACTTAATCAGCAGATTACACTAACGCCGTTTAAAATAAAGTTGGGCGTCAAAAATGTTACGATCTCGTTTAATCTTTTCTAAATACAAGGCCCCACTTAACCCTGAAATGTGACATTTATTATTGTGCGCTCTTCGTTAACAACTCACTTGTTCACAGTGTTCACTCAACTAGGTAGACATTTAAAATAATGTTGGGCGCCAAAATGTTACGATTTTGAGTGAATTTTTTAAATACAATCTCCATTCAACCCTGAATTGTGCCATAACCTTCAAAATAATGCGTTGGGCGCCAAAATATTACAATATTTCGTGTTCGTTCTCTTTTTAGTGAAATGCGACATTGACTATTGTCGTTCACATTGTTCACTTAACCAGGAAATTACACTAACTTCGTTTACATTAATGTTGGGCGCCAAAATGTTACGTTCTCGTGTCATTTTTTTTTAAAACAAGGCCCTATTTAACCCTGAAATGTGACATTGATTATTGAACGCTCTTCGTTAAAAACAACTCACTTGTTCACAATGTTCACTCAACTAAGTAGACATTTAAAATAATGGTGGGCGCCAAAATGTTAGATTTCGTGTGAATTTTTTAAATACAATTTCCATTCAAACCTAAACTGTGTCATAATCTTCAAAATAAAACGTTGGGCGCCAAGAATTTCGTTTTTTTTTTTCGAAAAACGAAACAAAATTGAAACAAACCCAAGGACAAAATGAGCGAAAAACAAATGAACGTCGGATGTTCTTGGAAGGAATGTTCAAAAAAAAAAACAAAAGACAACAACGCAGTCATTTCAAAATTGCGCGTTGCGGTGTTCATTTGTTTTTCTGCAAATCGCTTTCGAAAGTTTGCTTTTTTTTTCGAAAAACGAAAGAAAATTGAAACAAACGACATCGAAACGCCACGGACAAAATGAACGAAAAACAAATGAATGTCGGATGTTCTTGGAAGGTGTGAACAAAAAAAGAAACAAAAGACTGGGCATTACGACGTTCATTTATTTTGTTGCAAATCGCTTTCGAAAATTTCGTTTCTTTTTTGTAAAACGAAAGAAAATTGAAACAAACGATAACGAAACGCTAAGAACAAAAAAGATTGAAAAACAATTGAATGTCACATGTTCTTGCAAGGAGTGCTGAAAAAAGAAACAAAAGAAACTACGTATTCATTTCAAAACTGCGATGTTCATTAGTTTTTCTGTAAATTGCTTTCGAACGTTTCGTTTGTTTTTTTTTTTTTTAAACAAAAGAAAATTGAAACAAATGATTTCGAAACCCAAGGACAAAATGAGCGAGAAACAAATGAATGTCGGATGTTCTTGGAAGAAGTTGTTAAAAAAAAGCAAAAAAACAACTACGCATTTATTTCAAAACTGGGCATTACGATGTTCATTTGTTTTTCTGCAAATCGCTTTCGAACGTTTCGTTCGTTTTTTTTTCGAAAAACGAAACAAAATTGAAACGAACGACATCGAAACGCCAAGGACAAAATGAGTGGAAAACAAGTGAACGTCGGATGTTCTTGGAAGGAATGTTTGAAAAAAAAAACAAAAGACAACTACGCATTCATTTCAAAACTGGGCATTACAATGTTCATTTGTTTTTTTGCAAATCACTTACGAAAGTTTTGTTTTTTTTATTTTTTCGAAAAGCGAAAGAAAAACGCCATCAAAACAGCAAGGACAAAATAAGCAAAAAACAGCTGAATGTCGGTTGTTCTTGGAAGAAGTATTTAGAAAAAACAAAAGACCACTACGCATTCATTTCAAAATTGCGCACTACGATGTTCATTTGTTTTCCTGCAAATCGCTTTCGAAAGTTCGCGTTTGTTTTGCGCTTCTTTTGTCGAATTACTTTCTTGTATTATGAATTTCATTTGTTTTTTTTTCGAAGAACGAAACAAAAGTGCTAAGAAGCAAAACCAACGAAAAACAAATGAACGTCGGATATTCTAAGCGAGTAACTACGTAATTCAAAAGACATCGTTACGTGAACAGAAAAGAAAGCGCTTCAAATATGCGGTAATATACAGGGCGTCCCATTAGAAAAATCAACAAGATTTTGTTTAAAAACTGAGTACGGCGACGACGCGCAATTGTACTTTACGTGTTGTACAATTACGCTAGCGAAAGAGACAAACAAGGGGGGGGGGGGTCGTTTCTCACAAAGTTTGTGTGTAAGTAACGCGAAAACTATTTACTTTAGACATGCGGTGCGATACATCAAATCAGGTTAGAATTGATTCATAAATTCAAATATGCAATAAAAACAAAAGACAACTACGCATTCACTTACGACGTTTTCGTTTCTTTCTTTCGAAAACGAAAGAAAATTGAAACGAACGACATCGAAACGCCGAGGACAATAATGAGCGAAAAACAAACGAATGTCGGATGTTCTTGGAAGGAGTGTTGAAAAAAAGAAACAAAAGACAACTACGCGTTCGTTTAATAACTGGGCATTGCGATGTTCATTTGTTTTTCTGCAAATCACTTACGAAAGTTTTGTTCTTTTTTTACGAAAAACGAAAGGAAATTGAAACAAACGAAACACCCAGGACAAAATGAGCGAAAAACAAGTGAACGTCGGATGTTCTTGGAAGGAATGTTGAAAAAAACAAAAAAGACAACTACGCATACATTTCAAAAATGCGGATTAAGATGTTCATTTGTTTTTTTTGCAAATCGCTTACGAAGCTTTTGTTTTTTTTTTCGAAAAGCGAAAGAAAATTGAAACAAACGACATCGAAACGCCAAAGACAAAATCAGCGAAAAACAACTGAATGTCGGATGAATTTTTTAAATACAATCTCCATTCAATCCTGAACTGTGCCATAACCTTCGAAATAAAACGTTAGGCGCCAAAATATTACAAGTTCGTAAAATGTGACATTTGTTGGTTCACATTGTTTATTTAACCAGGAAGTCATGCTAATGGCATTTACATTAATGTTGGGCGCCAAAAAATGTTGCGATCTCGTGCCACTTTTTCTAAATAAAAGGCTCCACTTAATCCTGAAATGTAACATTGATTATACTGCACTCTACCTTATCAACAAATCGCTTTCACATTCTTCACTTAACCAGGTAGGCAATGAAAACCATGTTGGGCGCCAAAATGTTACTATTTTGTGTGATTTTTTGTAAAATACAATGTTCTGCTTAGTCCTGAAATATGACATTGATTACAGTGCGTTTCACATTGTTCACTTAACCAGGAAATTCATCTTGGGCGCCAAATTATTACGATTTCGTGTTATATTTTTAAATGTAATGCTTCATTTGGTCTTGAAATACGACAATGACTGTTGTACACTCTTCTTTAGGCGCAACTCCCTTTCACATAGTTCACTTAACAAGAAAGTTATTGTAATGTCGCTTAGGATAAAGTTGGGCGCCAAAATTTTACGATTTCATGTTAATTGTTTTAATACAGTGACTCATTTAATCCTGAAATGTGACATTGATTATTGTCACTCTTCAGTAAGCGCCTCATACGTTAAACTTGTCCAGGAAAGTACTCTAAAGGCGTTTGAAATAATGTTGGGCGCCAAAACGTTACGATTTCGGGTTGATTTTTTTTTAAACAAAGCCGTGAAATTTGGAAATTTTATGTTTTGTGCTTTTACAGTGCCATCTAGCGGTTGACAGGTTATATAAAATTGGCGGCAAATTCAAATTCGCTCTCAATTTTTTTTAAATTTCAATCGTGGCTGTTTGTCGTTCTTAGTTTATTTACTTTGTTTTGGTAGAGTTCTTAATTATTTCTTTTGCGAATTTTTCTATTGTTTTCCCAACGCCATCTAGCAGTTGGCAAGCCAAACTACTTGTGCGGACATTTTTAAATTCCTCGTCTTTGATTTTTTTTATTGCTAGTGATCGTTTTGGTTCAGCTTTTTTTCCTGTTTTTCTAGGGATTTATTTCTGGCGTCTCCTCAATGCCATCTAGCGGTTGACATGCGCGATAAATTACGGCGGTGTTTTCAAACTCGCCTTCAATTTTTGTAATTTTATTAGTGACCGTTTTTTTGCATTGTTTTGGTAGAGTCCTTGATTATTTCCTCTGCGAAATTTTGAGGCCATGCTTCTAATACTTTCTTAGTGCCGAAAAAATCTTAACCAGTACACCGTACCAGGTGAGTAAATACATGGCACGATTTAAAGAATTTGGGACAAACGAATCATAGTCTCATTTTTTAAATAATTTGTTCATAATGATGTGTAAAGTACTGTCGTTTAAAAAAAAATCACAACGCAGAAAGTCCTAATGCTTTAGGACTTACATACTACGTAAAAAAAGTAAATCCACCAAAAATGCAAATACCTATACAGTAAGTGTCAGGAGCCTATTGTCATGTCGTTGGTGGTTTTACGCGGAGGGGATGTATCGTAATCTAGAGTCTAGCAGCAAACTTGCCAGCTTGAGGGATTCGTTTTTGGTGATTTTTAAACCCAAAAGGAACAAAGGGATCTTTCCCTTAAAGACGATTATTTTGAAGGACTTTTGGAGGCTGGAGGAGTGTGAGAAAATTGAAAGATTTAACATAAAGCAAAGGAAGGTGTGCAAAAATGAAAAGAATTAAATGTTAATTTTTACAAGTACGGTCGTGACATCGCACGGCCGAACTTGCACTTAAGCTCTCCTTCCAATGTTGAACGTCCTTTTAAAATCGACTGTTCGTTTGTTTTGTTCTAGTCAGTCTTTTGTTTTTCAAACAGTTGATGACTCCCGTTTTTTTTTTGAACATTTTTTTTTTCAAAGTCGATTGTCTTTTGTTTTAGGACTGGCCGATTGTTCATCCTTTCATTTTTGTTTCTTTTTTAAATTCAAGATTGTTTTTTGTTTTCAAGCACTCATTTAAAATAAATAAATACAAATAAAAATAAACGAAAATGAAACCAAAAAATTTATCAAAATGTAAAATATTTACAAGTATAGTCGCGACATCGCACGGCCGAATTTGCACTTAAACTTTCCTTCCAATGTCGAACATTCATTTAAAATCGATTGTTCTAGTTAGTCTTTTGTTTTCCAAACAGTTAATGAAAGTCCCGTTTTTCTAATGATATGTCGACATTTTCAAATTCGCTGTTTTTTTTTTCTTACTTAACAATGAAATTACTTTAATGGCATTTAAAATAATATTGGGCACCAAAACGTTACAATTTCGTTCGTGTTTTGTTTTTTTTTTCAATAGAATACAATAAGCGCAGCTCCGTTTCGCATTGTTTACTAAACCAGGAAATTATTTTAATAGCTTTTAAAATAATCTGAGCGCCATTTTCACGTTTTTTTTTAATATTGTATATGTATCCTCCTGTTTTTTCTTCTCTCATTTTTTTTCTCAACTTTTCCATTGTCCATCATTTCTTCCTTTTTGAAAGATATTGTTACGTAATTCTTTTCAGTTAAGTCCTCTTGACTTTTCCTCACAAGCGTTTCGGTGTGGCATCCTCATTATGGTGTCTCTTTTGAAAAGAGACAAGCATCATTCTGAAAGATTATCATTGAAAAGTGTGGACGCGTATATTTTTACTTAACACAACTTGTAAGTTTAATGACAAAATAAAAATATCGGATGAACAAATAAAGGCAATAAATAACAGTATCTTGCTTTTGCTCGAGTTCCACTTTTTCTCTAGTTCGATGGCTGACTTTGATGATGCCGATGGTTGTCGGAGTATGAGTGTTTGCCCTCGATAGGAAATGTGTGTGGATACTTCCGACAATAAGCTGCACGGAAGAGCGTGTGTGTTAGCCCTGACAATTGTTGTAGGGGAGGCGGCTTTGGATGAGCTTCCAACAATAAGTTGCACGGAAGAGCGTCTAGCTTCTAACAATTGATGCATGGGAGGAAGCTTTGGGTGAGCTTCCAACAATAAGTTGCAGGGAAGAGGATGCGTATAGCTCCTAACAATTGATGCATGGGAGGGAGGCTTTGGATGTGGTGTACCGCTCCTGACAATTCATGCATAGGAGGCTTTGGATGAGCTTCTAACAATAAGTTGCACAGAAGAGCTCCTAACAATTGATACATGGAAGGCTTTGGACGTGGTGTATTGCTCCTGACAATTGATGCACAGGAGGCTTTGAATGAACTTCCGACAATAAATTGCACGGAAGGGTTATGCATGTTGCTCCCAACATCAGTGTTTTTTTTTTTTTAATATTAAATAAGTATTCTGAAATTTAAAAAGAAAAAAAAAATTGAGTCTGCGCCGAAATAAAATTAATAATGTAGAGTTTGCGTGACGTCATTGTATCCGTCTTCCAATGCAATCAATTTGCGCGCCAATCTCCACTTTTCAAATAAGAAGTAACCTTGAACTCGACATGTTTCTCTAAATGAAATTTGTTTTTAAACCAAAATATTGAATTTCTGATATTTAGACGGGAGGTTTTGGCGAGTAGTCGCTTTTATATCGCTTTTCTTAGCGGGGATGACTTAATGCAGCCTCATGGGTTAAAATGCGTAATAAAATCACCGAGGATCAGAGCTGTATCTCATTCGTCTGGGATAATCTTTTTGTATTTGCTCCGGGGGTTGTCTTAGCGATCAAATTTGAGAACGCGATCTTATTTGCGCGTCAACCATGATCGAATGCAGTTTGACTTTAAATCGTTAAGGGGCGGCCGAAATTTTTTTATTTGTGACGATCGCTTTGTTACATAAGTCGTCACGTGACGTTTCGCCCGTATTTATCTGCCTGACATTGTCTGACGTTTGATTTTTGACTTTCTGACAAATATTTTGACGTTTTGTAGTTACGTGTCATTATGACGGTCGCTGGACAAGGTGCGAGTCTCCACAAGGAAAATGAATGCCGATTAACGGTACTGAGATACTTGATGAGTTGTCCTGCTAGCAAAAAGCGCCATCATTCCTATACAGGTAATCTATTCGAAGGAAAGAGCAAAGTCTTCTATTCGATTCGATACTAATAAACAAACGTTTATTTTTATACACACGCAAGTCGAATGGAGCCGCGTTCAATTGAGGCATATAATAGTACAATAACGAGTACTACTATATTTAGTTGGAATTGAATGAGTGTATGAGATGTTCACAACTAGACTATTGTGGTCTAATTTTAATAACCGCTGCAACACACGACAAGGTCAACTGTCGTCAACTGGCTTTATAAAAAATAAATAATAAATAGAGAAAAATATGAAAAGATTCCTAAGAACACGCGCAACTAAACATTAAGCAAATTAAATTGCTTAAGCGTTTAATGAACGATGAATTCGACAACTCTCAACCAAACTGATTATTGTTAACTAGATGTTTACGAACAAATATAAAACATGAGTGTAATATTGACCTTGAATTTCACATGCAAATTATTTTTGGCCACATGCAGTGGTGGGGTATCATCCTTGGTAATGGTAAGTGCACTGGCAATGGCAGTGGTTCCCAAACGGTTTTGGAAAAGCTGCAATTTTCAGGAAAACTATGAACTTTTGACTGAGGACATAATTTCAAGTATTCACAACTATTAAAGTCAGTCACCAGGGACTGTTCACCTTAAAATCAAATCTCGAGCGTAAATTCATCCCCAACTCCAACATTCCTCATTCCTCTAAAGTCGCTGAAGTGAGTTTGCCAAGCTTGTCATCAAATAGGGTTCTGGTTTTGGACCGATCTCTCCATGTGGATACCCCAAGTCCAAAAGACAGGGTGCACGCACAAGCCAAGAGGCTCGCGTCTTCTAATATCACCTTCGCATTTCATGTCCTTAAAGCAGGATCCGTTTCACGCGCAACTCTGCCGATCGTTCCTCCGAAATCGATTAAATATACTTGCTGAGGAAAAGCGGTTCTAATTTTGAACCTGCCCCTCTATCTAGATACTTAAAAATACAAGAAGTGGGGAGGGGCGTAGAGGTTAAGAGGTTTCGATCACCTTTGTTACCATAAAATTAAATTTGTAGCATCTGATTCATGCCCAACTCCACCAATCGTTCTTCCAAAGTCAATGAAGTGAGCTTGCCAAGCTTTAGTTTAGGGCCAACCTCTCTATGTGCCCCAAATCCAAAAGACAAGATGGATGGCTCATGTCTACTAATTCTTCATGCCAGGATCTGCTTCACGCTCAACTTTGCCAATCACCCCTCCGAAAATGATCAAATATGCTTGCTGGCTGAGCAAATGGGTTCTAATTTTGGACCTGCCCCTCTATGTAGATATCATAAAATACAATAGGCAGAAAGAGGCGCTATAATTAAGGTGATTTGGGTCTTCCCTATTATCTTAAAAACAAATCTGGAGCAGCTGGTTCATGCCCAACTTCACCAATCATTCTTCCAAAGTCAATGAAATGAGCTTGCTAAGCTTGTTCATCAAATAGGACTTTAGTTTTGGGCCAGCCTCTCTATGTGGATGCATCAAATCCAAAAGACAGGATGGATGGATAAGTCAAGAGGCTCGCGTCTTCTAACATCACCTTCATACTTCATGTCCTCAAAGCAGGATCCGTGTTACGCTCAACTCTGCCGATCATCCCTCCGAAATCGATTAAATATGCTTGCTGAGCAAATGGGGTTCTAATTTTGGAACTGCCCTTCTATGTAGGTACCTTGAAATACAAGAGGCAGGAAGGGGCGCTGCAATTAAGAGCTTTGGATCTTTCCTGTTACCTTAAAATCAAATCTGGAGCATCTGGTTTACACCCAACTCCACCAATCATTCTTCCAAAGTTCTACAGAAGAATAAGCAATTAAAGACTTAATATCCCCTTGACGTAAGCAAATTAGAGAAACAAAAAAACCGAGCAAGACGTATCTTAGTCGTTATTGTTATTTTCAATTATTCGTTACTGTTAACGTCAATTATTGCATTTTCTATGTAAAAAGATAATAATTAAAAAAAAATCGTGATTGTTTAAGAAAAAATCGTGATTTTTTTCTTGATTTTTTTTAAAACACGATTTTTATCAACCCTGTACAATACTCTTTTGCTACAAACAGTGATGACTGATGAATGTAAACAAAATATAATCATTGCCAGTGCTTTAAATAATTACCTGAAGCATCTGGTAAACGTCAGAAAAATAAATTTCCAAAATACTGTTTCGCTGAAAGACCTGCAAAGATCAAAGCCGACGTGAAAATATGATTTTCGACGCCGAAATCAGAAAGCAAATTTAATTTATCCTTTGTCTCGGTCGGCGAAAATCGGGAAGCAGCAGTACTTAAGGGCTCCGCAGATTTATGCCCCGCCGTCCGACGAACTCCGCCAGAAGTAATATTACAATCTTTTGCATTATGTATTAGGCGTTCCTTGGTTCTTTCTTTCGTCCTGGACGCCACACCTTGTGATTCCTTTTCTCGTCGAATCCGGCGCTTTATTAATTCTTACAAGTCGAATGCGCACACAAACGCAATTTTGATTGAATATTAATTACGATAGGTAAGCAATATAAAAAAAATGAATTATTAAAAGATACGTCGAAGAAGAGAAAAAAAAATGTTCATTAAGAGTTCCATAATAATTATGATTGGTTAGCGAGAGAATTAAATAAATTCTTAATTGCACACAGTAGGAATAAAAATAAATAAATGTTTCCGTCATGAAAGCGCAATAGTCGATGTAAACCTCGTCATTATTTCTAATGAACAACAAGGCACAGCAAAACCTGCGTTATTTTTAATTGACGAGATACGACACACAAAGACTTGTTTGTAGTCGAAAAATAAGTGGCAAACATTGACCTTAAAGACAGTAATTTTCGGGTTTTCGTTACACACTTTCGTTATTGCCAGGGCCGGATTTGTTACAATTAAAAGGACTCTACCAGAAACAGCGATTGAGTAAAGCCGATACTGTTAACATTTTTGAAATTCCCGCTCGTAATGGTATTTACATAGTCTTTGTCAAGCATTTCTTAAATGACGTGAGCAACCGTTTGCTAAAGACTAAGTACAATACAAAGTCGTTAATGTACCGCTCTGTTCAAATTGTTTCAATAACTAGTTTTCTGTCACCTGTCAATCGCTAATGTCATTCGCTCTTTATTTGTGTTGTTGCTTGATTTCGAAGCTAAAGTTGTTTTTGTTTTTTGAATTTGCGTAAGATGTAAAGTGCCACTTACTTGAGACATTTAAAAACACCCTGTATAAAAGGAACGCGATTTACGAGAGAAATGACCAGACGAATTGCAATTTCTATTTGTGGATGGACAAAAAACGTTAGCTTTTTTTTAAATTTTCTGTTAAAAATGACGTTTTCAGAATAAAGCAGAAATTCAATGAAATTGCGGCAAACAATCTTTTCCCGATGACCAAGAGATGGCGCTTCGTATCGCTTTGTGTAAACTTCTTGGCCTATTTTCAATTTTACTTGAAAGACCACATCGTCGACCTTGATACAAATTGAAATGAGATTTCTCATTGAGTAAAATTTCGGAAGAAAGTCTTTCGACCACGGCCAACAGATGGCGTTTTACACCTCCTCGCGTCAACGTGACAAGTTACTTTCGTTTCTAGTGCCGGGTATGAAACTTCTTTCGATTTACTGCGAGAGTTGGCACCTTGGAATAAAACAAAAAGAAATTTTAAATCGCAGCAGTTTTTTTCACCAAGAGATGGCGCTGTGTATCCGTTTGTACTAGAATGAAATTCCTTGTAAGCGACCTTGGCCTCCGCGGTTTGTTCAATTTCACCTGAAAGATTGCATCGATGACTTACAAATCAAACTCGGAGATATAAATCAATACAATCTCAGCAAAGTCTTTTGTTCACGGCCAACAGATGGCGTTTTACATTTCCATGCGTGAACGTGACAAATTACTTTCGTTTCTAGTGCCAGGTGTGAAACGTCGATTCCTCTTTCAGTTTACTCTGAGAGAGTGCACCTTGGAATAAAACAAAAAGAAAATTTAAATTAAAGCAGTTTTTTTCACCAAGAGATGGCGCTGTGTATTAGTTTGTGTTACAACTGACCTTGGGATATGTGGTTTGTTCAGTATTACCTGAAATATTGCATAGATGACTTACAAATCAAAATCAGAGATACAATTCAATACAGTCTCAACGAAGTCTTTTTTCCACGGTCAACAGATGGCGCTTTACAAGTGACAAGTTACGTTCGTTTCTAGTGCCGGGTATGAAACGTCGATTCTTCTTTCATGTATGGCACCTTGGAATAAAACAAAATGAAGTTTTAAATTATAGCAATTTGTTTCACCAAGAGATGGCGCTGTGTATCATATTGTGTTAGAATGAAATTCCTTGCAAGTGACCTTGGAATTCATGATTTGTTCAATTTTGCTTGACAGATTGCTTCGACGACTTACAAATCAAACTCGAAGATATAATTTAATACAATTTCAGCGAAATTTTTTGTCCACGGCCAGATGGCGCTTTACATTTCCTTGCCTGAATGTGACAAGTTATTTTAGTTTCTGGTGCCGGGTATGAAACGTCGATTCTTCTTTTGATTTACTCTGAGAGAGGGCGCTCTGAAATAAAACAAAGTGAAGCTTAAAATTATACCAATTTTTTTGACTTCTGTGATTTTAATTAACATCATTTAAGAAATTTGGAGATGAAGTAAAACGATGATGAGGTGAGCCGTTAAAAGTATGTTTGCCTCATCTGTCGCTCAGATAAAAATTATAATAATCTTTACGGTTTTTCAATGATTTGAAGATATTTTTGGTTCCTCTGGTCTTAACTTCATTCAGAAAATTTGGAAGTGAAGTAAAATGATGATGTGCTGTGAGTTGTTAAAAGTATTTTCACCTCATCTGTCCTTCAGGTGAAAATTATAATAATCTTTATGGGTTTTCAATGAGTTTTGATGAGGATTTGATTTTATTGTTCTGACTTAGTGTCATTCAGATAATTTGGAAATAAAGCAAAACGATGATGAGGTGTAAGTTTGCGAAGGTATTTCCCCCTCATCTCTGCTTCAGATGAAAATATTAATAATCTTTACGGTTTTTCAATGTGTTTTGGTGAAGATATTTTTTATTTCTCTGATTTTAACTTCATTTTGAAAATTTGGAGGTGAAGTGAAACCATGATGAGGTGTCAATGTACTTCAAGTGAAGTCTTTACGGGTTTTTAATGAGTTTTGATAACGCTTTGAAGACATTTTTGTGTTTTATGTTCTTAACATCACTCAGAAAATTTAGAAGTGAAGTAAAACGATGGCGAGGTGTTGGCTGTTAAAAAGTATTTTCACCTCATTCGTACCTTCAGGTGAAAATTGTGAAATTGTACTTTTTTCTCAACTTTCCAGGCGCGGGCGAAACTTCCTCGACGGATTAATAAGTTCGTCGGAGCATTTTTAATCTCTTAAGCGTCAGAACTTTTGCACCGATAAGATCGTCGCTTCCTCCGTCCGCCGAGGAGTATTAATTGTTTGCTTCCGACAGAAATAAGCCAAATTGGAAAAGTTTTGTTTACCCGCCGCTAAATTAATTACCGCGCAATTACGCACTTCGAACGGCCCGACGAAAATAACAACGCGAAACAAAAATAAATGCGGTCCGCACTCTCGAAATATTGCCGACATATTTTAAGGCGGCGCGGAACAAAGGGCGGGGGGGGGGCGATAATAAAAAGCACCGGCACCAAATTGCACTATTTTTATAAGATTTCGCGCGGATAAAGCGGACAATAAAACAAATTAATTATGGGGAACAAAGGCGCGAAGCTTTTTAATTGCCCCGTCTCTTTCTTTTCGCACCGATTTATCTCCAGATATTTAATACAAAAGCTGTCCTAATCGACCTCATAACGCCATGCGATCCGAACGAGCGCACACAATTCGTCGTGCCCCCTCACGCAAATTTTCAAAATCACATCAACTGAATTGCAAGAGATAGCTTTGAACTAAATGGAAACGTTTAAGTTAACTTCAGACAATTTTTGTCCATTTTCTCGAGATAAACTTATGTTGGCGTTTTAAAAGTAGCAAAATTCGTTGTTTACTAACATTCTTCAGTTGTTATCCTTGGTTATAACACGTTAGCTTAAGTTCTGAACCGTAGAAATGGGCGACGATGTTAATTAAAAAAGAAATTGAAAAATAAATAGTGCGGTATTTTTTTCAAATCCGAGAAATCCGCTCCGGATTTTGTCAGAGTTTCTATCTATGACATGATAGACCTAAAGTGTTGTTTTAAATTGCGATTCAATTTTTAACTAAAAATCCTTTGTGTGGGTTTTCAAGGTCACGTTTTTTTTTTCTATTTGGAAAGTGTTTTTTTCCTTCATTCCGGAAAATTATCTCCGGATTTTCGGATGAACGTAACTCTTGCATAATCTCAGCTGGAATCTTTGATGTGATTTAAATTGCAGTTTCAAATTACGGTAAAATTTTTAACCAAGAATCTTTTGTGGGTTTTCAAGGTCACATTATTCTCTTTTCTATTTGAAATACGGATTTTGTCAGAATTCCGGGCTTTCTTGGAAAATCTTTTCGAAACATTGTCGTGATTTAAAGTACAGTTTCAAATTGTAATTCAATTTTCAACAAGAAATCCTTCGTCGGTTTTCAAGGTCGGTGTCTATTTGGCATTATTTTCCTTTCCTTTTTCTATTTGAAATGCGTTACTTGCTTTTAATCTGGAAAGTCCGGATTTTGTCAGAGTTTCTATCTTTGATGTGATTCATTCAATTTTTAACTAAAACTCCTGTGTGGGTTTTCAAGGTCACATTCTCTATTCTGTTTGGAATGCGTTGTTTTCCTTGAATCCGGAAAGTTCGCTCCGGATTTTGTCAGAGTTCCGTGCTCTTAGAAAGTCTCGAAACTGTACAGTTAATAAAAATTGTGATTAAACTAAAAATCTTGCTGATTTGTTGTAAGATTGGAAATTTGGCGTTTGCACAAATGGTCAGGGTCAGTAGTTCCGAGAAATTAGATGCCATACAATTGAAGTGGCGTGGTGAGGGGAGGAGGGGTGTTAAATAATTTCTTGTTTATTCATCTTATCAAAGTCGATTATATTTCTTAGATTGCTGAAAATAGTTCGAAGCAGGAACTCTGGGGGCCAAACCGTTCATCGCTGTTCATGTCGACGGTTGGAATATGACAAAAGGGCGTAAGCACCAAAAATCCGAAAATATGATTATTATGTCAATTGAATCGCAATCGACCAGACCTTTTATTCCCAACTGCAGTTATAACCGCCAGAAATTCAGGAAGTGTTGAAATCCAAGTTTAAGTGACAGTTTCAAATTTCTACAAAAATTGTAGAAAAACCTCCTCAGGGCTGCAGTTGCTGCTGGCGGTGGTGGTGTTGCTGCTACTTCTCGTTAGTCGGTGAGATTGTCAGTAGCAACATCACCAGCAGCAGCAGCTGCCCTAAGGAAGTTCTTCTGCAAGGAGAACGAAACGTCAGCAATAGAAGCAGTCGTGACGCGGTTCCAACTGAAAGCGAGTTCAAGTACGTTTCCTGATTTATTATTAATAACAAAATATAGTGGCTTTTTAACTCGTTATAACTTTTTCGTTTCTTCTGTAAAATATGGCGCTTAGGCCCTTTTGTCATACAATCATCGACATCCCTTAGGGCCAACCAATTGGGTATCGGCGCCAAGGGGTCAAATAGTTTATCGTTTATTCATCTCACCATAGTTTCTTTCTTTTTCGCCTCCAGCGGCCAAACCGTTGGTCCTAGGTCAATATTGTTGTCATTTCTGGAATTATGTCCAAGAAGATATGCAATCCCACGAAATTTGGTGCTACGAAATTGAGAGGGGAGGGCTGCTGCTGGTGGTGTTGGTACTTCTCATCGAATAGTGGATGCTATTTCTTCTGCAATCGTCGGCAGTAGAAGCGGTATTGACGCGGTTCCAACTGGAAGACAATTCAATTACTATTATGGATTTTATTATTTAAATAAAAAAACTTCTTTATTAACGAAGGCACATGATTGTTTCATTTAGGTATACTTCAGTTTCCTGAATCGAATCATCTCAACTCGTAAATGGATTTTTCTGAGTTTGTGGAAACCACCCCTCGACATTCGCTGAAGAGAAGAAAAAGACTTCACTTGCGGAAAGGGCTAGATCCCTTTGTTTATCTTAAAAGTCCCCGTTCTTTGGACAATTCTACCTGGTAGGTGGTACCCCCCTAGTTGGCCCCCCTTTTAGTCCCTTTCATTTAGTCACTGGAGTTATTTAAGTTGCCTATCCGCTAAGAGAGCAATTAGGTATTTCTAATGTCCAATCACCTTATTGTCTCGCGTTGGTAGTTATTATCGCCGCCAAATAGTTAACTTAGCGGTATCTAAACGACCCCTTGACTAAAGGGATCGATATTTAATTGATTGGGCTTACGGTTATTTTGTGCTTAAGAACACTTTTTTTAAATATTATTTGTGATTTTAATTAATGACTCAAGTTTGGTAAAACCCTATATATCTGAGTATTTTTCTAAGTGTGCCCTTTTGGAGGGGTTTAGAATGAGAAATAAACTAGTCACGTTATGGGACAACAAGTGGATCACACATATCAATGAAAACTGCTCTAATTTGTTTAATTGTTTCTTTTTTTTTTTTTTTGAAGGAAAGCCGATCATTTTTCATTTGTTTCATGTGTTTTTGTTCGTTCACGTTGATAATGAAAATTCAAAGGTGCACCTTACTCTACCTGACTAAAGCTACATTCACGTACAGTTTCTTGTTTTCTAAAAAAAATCAGTTTATGTTTTAGTTTACGATGTAATAACTGATTAAATTACTATAATACCCTGTATAAGGATGATATATTAACCACAGTTGCCAAATACGTGTTAATTGAAGCAATAATATCTTTTTGCATTGAAAAGGCGATTTTCTTTTTTTTTATTTTCATTTGAAAACTTTTTTACCTTTTGTTCAAAAAAGCTCTGGTTTATTGAGAGAAAAACCAAAACAAAACATAAACAAATGAGAATCGTTGACGGGTTTATTATTATTTTAATTGTTTTAATGATTTTGTGAATGTCTTCAAAAAAAGCAAAAAGCAAACAAGAATTACAACGAAAAATAAAAAAAAATTAATTAAACATCCACCATTTTTAGTTCGATTTCTGCAACTCTCCCCAATAGGGTTGCCAATTTCGACGATTCATCCCTGTTTTTTTTTATTCATATAAAATATTTCAGTGGGCGCTTTTTAATTGTTAATTTCATGAGTACAATATTTCCATTTGATTCCTCAAACACTAAGCAAACGCTTATAAAAAAAATTAATACGCTCCTGCCTCGAACAGCAAAGAATCCACGCAAGGATAACAAAAGAACGACTTGCATTGTACGTTTGTATCAATGACTAACCACAAACTTTGGTCGTTTGTTTTTATTAATTTTTTTGTTTCTCTTAATTTTAATTTTGTATTCATTTTGACAGATCGAAGGCGTTCTTTTGTTTTCTTTCATCGATTACTTAACAATCTGTTATCGTTTGTTTTCATTTTTTTGCTAAATTTTAATTTTGGCAAGTCAAAAACAAGCTTACCGATCGATCTTCTTTTGTTTTCAACTTTTCAAATGCGAATCGCTTTTCGATAAGTCGAGGATAGCGATGAATTTCGGCGATTATTGTTTTTTCTGTGAATTTTAGACTGACGTGACGTTTTTGAATTCTTTTGTTTTCTTTTGACAACAGTTGTCAAGTAATTTTTAATATTTATTTTTTGTTTCTTCTAATTTTAGTTTCGTTTTCATTTTGACAGATCCCAGACGTTCTTTTGTTTTCTTTTACCGACTACTTGACGATCTGTTGTCGTTTGTTTTTATTTTTTTGTTGAATTTTTGATTTTGGCAAATCAAAAACAAAAGACAGTTTATCGATTGATCTTCTTTTGTTTTCAACTTTTTAAATGTGAATTGCTTTTCGATAAGTCGAGGACACCGATGATTTTCGGCGATGATGTTTTTTTTCCGTTAGTTTTAGACTGACGTTTTGAATTCGTTTGTTTTCTTTTGACAACAATTGTCAAGTTGTTTTTAATATTTATTTTTTGTTTCTTTTAATTTTAATTTTGTTTTCATTTTGACAGATCCAAGACGTTCTTTTGTTTTCTTTTATCGACTACTTGACAAACTGTTGTCGTTTGTTTTTATTTTTTTGCTGAATTTTTAATTTTGGCAAATCAAAAAGAAAGACAGCTTACCGATCGATGTTCTGTTGTTTTCGAATTTTTAAATGTAATTTTCGACAAGTCGAGAACACCGATGAATTTCGGCTATTTTTTTGTTGTTAATTTTATGCTGACGTTTTGAATTCTTTTGTTTTCTTTTGACGACAGTTGTCAAGTTGTTTTTATCATTTATTTTTTGTTTTTTTTAATTTTAATTTTGATCGAAGACGTTCTTTTGTTTTCTTTTACCGACTATCTGACAATCTGTTGCTAGCTTTAATTTTCTTGCTGAATTTTTAATTCTTTTTTGATTATTTTGGCAAATCAAAAACAAAAGGCAGCTTACCGATCGGTCTTCTTTTGTTTTCGACTTTTCAAACGTAAATTCCTTTTCGACAAGTCGAGGATGTCGGTGAATTTCGGCGGCTATTATTTTTTTGTGAATTACAGGTTGACGTTTTGATTTCTTTTCTTTTCTTTTGACAACAGTTATCAAGTTATTTGGATTATTTATTTTTATATTCTCTGATTTTAATTTACCGATCTTCTGTCTTTTGTTTTTGACTTTTCAAACGTAAATCGCTTTTCGACAAGTCGAAGACATCGATGAATTTCGGCGATTATTATTTTTTTCTGTGAATTACAGGCTGACGTTTTGAATTTTCTTGTTTTCTTTTGCCAACAATTGTCAAATTGTCCGGTTATCGTTTGTTTTTATTATTAGTTTTCCCCTAATTTTAATTTTGTTTTCATTTGACAAATCGAAGATGTTAATGAGTGTACGTTCTTACTTCTTGTTTTTTTTTTCTGAAATTTCAGTAGGTCAACATTTAGAATTGTTTATTGATCGTCGTTTGTTCAAAAAGCAAACAAGAAATTACAACGAAAAATAAAAAAAAAATAATTAAACATCTGCAACTCTCCCCAAATAGGGTTGTCAATTTCGACGATTTATCCCTGTTTAGGCGATCATTGATTAACAAAAAAAAAACATTTTATTATTTATATAAAATCCTTCAGTGGGCGCTTTTTAATTATTAATTTCATGAGTACGATGCTGGCGACCTCCCATTTGATTCCTCAAAACACTAACGAACGCTTATAAAAAAAGTTAATACGCTCCTGCTTCAAACAGCAAAGAATCCACGGCACGATAACAAAAGAACGACTTGCATTGTACGTTTGTACCAACAACTAACCACAAACTTTGTTTTTGTTATTACGCTCCTAATTGGCAGCATTTTTTTTTTGTTTGATAAGACGACTTTAATAACCTACTGCCGGAATGCCCTTATCTTAACTAGTACAAAAGACGATTCCAGTTAACTAAGCATAACATTTAAACAATTTTTAATAATTGGATTAGGGCAATTAGCTTTCGCTTACATGCTTTGTGCCGAAAGCATTCCAAAAAATAAAGCGTTTAATTAAAACCCACCCCCAACTTATTTTCGCTCCTGTATTTACACTCTTGTAAATTGCCGCTCGCCGAGTTCCGACGCGTGCGGGGTAAATTCGGGTTAATCAATTCTAATCGCATCAGGGTTGAACTTGGGAGCCCTCCCCCCTCGCCTCCGGAAAAACAAACATCTCTACGGACGGACCGGACTCGAGCGTTGACCTGCCCCGTAAGTGGACTGTTGAGCGCTGTTATGTCGGCTGACCCCACCTGACCCTGCATAAACGCCGGCGCTTACCCCAATCTCCTAATCTTATTAGCATCGATGATGAGATTTATCTCTGCTGCTTGTCGGTGATTACCCCAGGAAATTTCAGTCCATCAGAGATTGTATTTGTAATTAGTACCGTGGTGGAATTGAATTTTTCCATCGGGGGGTTCCTTGTTTTCCACCACGGCGTTTTAAATAGTATCGTGGTAAGAGGAAGTACATTTTCGTTGAAACCCCCAAATCGAAGGTGGGTATTTGACACACCTCGCCTCTTTCTCTCTCGTGTGGTGGTAAATAGCGTGGTTACGTAAAGTCACGATTTGCTCTCGACAGTCCTTGACAATAGAGCGCGATCGCGCGCCGGATTGATATTGTGCAATAACTCTCAGGTATGCAATAAATATTCATTTCAAAGCAGCCTTGCTCTTCCTACCCCCGCCCGCCAATAATGAGCAGCGACCTTTGTTTTCGCTTTTGTGGCTCTCGGATTTACATGCGTAATTAATTTCGTATTGGATCTGGACGCGGGGCCGCGCATTAATGGATCTATGCTCGGCGTTTATTTAACACCTATCATAACACTTGCTCTATTGTGTGCTCTGTGCATAGAATTAGCAGATGACAACATGACCTTCGAAACAATACGTTCATTACTTTCATTTCGCTTAACCCTTTCAGGATTAAACTCTACTAACATTATCTAAGTACGAATACTAATTGAAGCAACATTATCTATAAACCAATTCAGCAAGGACACAACTTCTTAAATCATTAAATCATTTTACAGAACAAGAGCAAAAGGAATCATTAATAAAAACATCAGCATAACATGAATCAATTTTGGGGTGCCTCAGGGGTCTATCCTTGGACCTACCCTATTCATAAAATTTATTAACGATCTGGGAGATTTTCCACGAGACGTCGGTTGCACTTCTGATGACATTACGTAGTACAGACACTAGCAAACAAATTTATAGCTAGATGGCCTCATGGATGTCCAAAAATGAAAAAAAGGAAACTAAAATCACTATTACTCTCAAAAGGCTGCTACTCTATTGATGGCTTCTTCTGTACCAGCTGATGCAGGTTTGTTACGGTTCGGAAATAAGGTTGGTAACACTTCGAATTTCGGCCGATTTAAGCTTTCGAGTGACAACCCTGATGCTGAACGTTGAGTGCGTCAAAATCTTGGCGTGATCCATGACCTTTATTGTTATTGGCTTATCCGTGTGGCCCTGTCTCTCTTGCACCTTCGTATTTCGCTCCGTTTCGGTGGTAAGCGCGGCATAACTTGTTCGTCTTTTTGATTTGAAGAGGTTGCCGATTTAAAACAAAAACAAAATACCATCGAAAGTTTATTCAAGAAAAAAGAAAACATTGTTCATTCCTTCGTCAAAACATGGAACAAAAGAAGAGCAACGAATTGTGACTATTTTTTTCATCAAACTAAAACAACAGAAAAACAAAAGACGATCAATAATAATTTATATATTTAAAAAAATTATTATTCCCTTTGCGAACCCAAATCAAAAAATGGGAAGCGAATTTCGATGTTTTCTTCATTAAAGAAAAACAAAAAAAGGAATAAAAATAAAATCGAAAAACAAAAGACGATCGAATTTCGATTTTTTTTTTAATTTTTCATCGAAGAAGAAAAACAAAAAAAGACAACCAAATTGAAACAAGGACAAAAGATGCTCAATAATTAATATTTTGGTTTTCCTTTTTTTTACGAAAAACGAAATTTGATCGTCTTTTGTTTTTTTTTTTGCTTTGTTTTGTTTTGCCTTTAAAGAAGAAAACGTCCAAATTTAATTTGTTTCCCAAAAATTCGATTAATTTTTCCAAGAAAATCAATCGCAATTCTTCCTTGCTCTTCTTTTTCTTTTCTTTCTTTCTTTTGTTTTAATTAATTTTTTTCTTTGACGAAAAAGAAATCGAAATTCGTTCTTAATATCAATTATTGATCGTCTTTTGTTTTAATTTGGTTGTCTTTTGGTTTTCTTCTTTGTTGAAAAAAAGTCGCAAATCGAGCATCTTTTGTTTTTCTAGTTCGTTTTCGTTGCTTTTGTTTGTTTTTTCTTTAGTGAAGAAAAAAACTTCGAAATTCGTTGGCCACGCCTCTTGCTTTGCATTCGCGAAAGAAATTAACGTTTTTTTTTTTTTTTAAATAAATTGTTGATCGTCTTTTGTTTTTCGGTTGTTTTAATTTGATTAAGAAACAAAGGACACAACTCGTTGCTCTTCTTTTGTTCCAATTTTGATGAATTTTTCTTAATATCAATTATCGATCGTCTTTTGTTTTAATTTGGTTACCTTCTCTTTGATGAAAAAAAAAATCGAAAATCAAACGTCTTTTGTTGTTCTAGTTCATTTTCGTAGCTTTTCCTTAATGGAAAAAACTTCGAAATTCGTTGTTTTTTTTTTTTTTTTTAATAAATTGTTGATCGTCTTTTGTTTTTCGGTTGTTTTAATCTGATTAAGAAACAAAGGTCACAATTCGTTGCTCTTCTTTTGTTCTAATTTTGATGAATTTTTTTTTAAATACAAATTATTGATCGTCTTTTATTTTTGTTTTCATTTGGTTGCCTTTTGTTTTTCATCTCGGATGAAAAAAAAATGATGGAAATTCGTTGGTCGTAAACCAATTTTTTTTTTTTTTGAATAAACTTTTAATGGTTCTTTGTTTTCGGTCTGAATTCGGTCGTCTTTTGTTTTCATTTTTCGATGAAAAAGAATGGAAATTGAATCGTCTTTTGTTTTCCTGTTTTATTTTGGTTGTTTTTTGTTTTTGCTTTAATGAAGACAACATCGAAGGCGTAGTGCAGGTCGCCCCCGTTATGCCTTTGTACCCTCCTGCTCAGTCTAAGTTTGGTGGTTTCCTGCTTGACCTTGGGCCGTTATACCAAAGCCATAGATGTTATTGTGGGTCTGGCCATTCTGGCGTATAACCTGGAGTTAGGAGGCCCCAAGTTCAGACCATGGCGATCGCGAAAGTGTCACCGATCGCCTGACTATTTTGCCTAAATGTTGGTTCCTGGTGAGTTTTGGGTCAAAAATTACTCCAAGGTGCTTTACTTCCCCCGACAAGACGCAGAGGAGCTAGGTTTCGTCTTCGAGTGAAACAACACCAACTTTTGTTTTCATTTTCTTTTTGAAATTTTTGTTTTGTGCATTGTTCGTCATTTGCTTTTGTTTTGTTTCACGAAAATCTTTGTTTTGTTGCTTGTTTTCATATTTCTTACAGACGCTTTCTGTGTTTCTCGATCGTCATTTGCTTTTTTCTTTGTTTCTCGAATTCTTGTTTGAACTTTTATTTTTGTTTGTTTTATTTGTCTGTCCGCAGTCATTTGCATTCCTTGAAATGATAGCTTTTTTGTTTATTTCTCGTTGTTTGTTTAGGCGTCAATTATTTTAATATTTTTATTCTTTCTATTTGTGTTTAATTTCTTGATAGTGTTTTGTTTTGTTTCAACAATAATAAAGAATTAGCTTCTTTGTTGTTTGGCTTCAGTTTCTTTGTTCCGAAATATTTCCTGACCGCTGTTTGTCTTTGCTTAACTTTCTCTCACCGCCATTTGTTTTTTTATACTTTTCATCTGTTTTTGTTGTGTTCCCGACCGTCATTTGTTTTTTTTTGTTTCCCGAATAGGATATTTAAGAAAATTTAGAGTTTCAACGGACAATTTTCATTTTGAATTATTTTTGTTTCAATTTTGGATTGTTATTTATCCTTCTTTTTAATCGTGTCTTTAATTTTTTGTTTTTGTTTGTTGATCGTTATTTGTTTTTGTTTTTGCTTTTCGACCGTCATTTATTTCATGATAATCCTCCCCTTTTTATTTTGCTCTCTCTTTTGCTTTTCTTTGGATTCTTTGGCAGTTCTTTGCTCGTAAACGCTTCCTGATTCGGTATTTGTCTTTGTTTGCCTTACTAACTGTCATTTGTTTTTTTTTGTTTTGACCGTCACTTGTTTTTTTTTTTACTTATCAAATAAAATATTTGAGGAAATATACGATTTTAAGATACAATCCTTGTTTTTATTTTGTCTCTTTCTCAAGTTTTATTTGTTGACCATTATTTTGCTTTATTTCTTTTTTTTTCGTTAAACGTTATTCGTTTTTGTTTTGTTTTCAGCGCGTCATTTATTTTCGATTTATACGCTGAAAAAGATGTTGGGTATGGAAAGTTCCAATCCTTGAATATCGACGAATCTTGAAAAAGATTTGAGATTCGCAAATTCGAATCTTTGGAGGCTTTTTTCGTCGTTCGAGTCTTTTTTTAACTTTGCTTTATAATCAATTAATTACCAAAATATTGATTTCAAAACAAAACACAACCGCTTGTCCATCAATTAAAAACAAAAACGATTAATACGAGTCAACAAAATATGCCAATGCATTCGTATTTCGTTCGTATTTTCACGGCATCGGTTATTGACTTATAAACGGAGTTGAGGCAAAATTCCACTTAAAGGTCAAGATCACGAAGCCACGCCGCCGTATCATAAAACTATAAAAAAAACTTGATGAGGGTATTTATTTAGTTCATCTGCTCCTCTATTTTTTAACCATTAATTATTTCTCGAAAACTAAAATAGAAAAAAACATTTTTTCCACACTTTCGGACATTTTCATTTTGTCAGAACAATTAACAGTCATCCTGTATATTGGATATTTCAGCAAAACTCTGGATGCAAAGTCATTCATGGTGGTGATGGTGTTCTTAAACTGCTTTTCTTAACCGACTTTAAAGGAGGTAAATGGGAACACCCAGAGCGATTTTTCCTTTCATACCTAAAAGACTGAGGGTAATAATTGTTTACAACAAAAACTCTAACTTATGTTAATAATTCTGGAAGTAGAAGAGCTATAGCATGTAGTTTGTTCTAAACGCGGACCAGAATGAAACGTTAACCTTTGAATGTGGAGTGCGAACATGCGAGGGGGAAAGTGTCGTACGATACCGAGGCAGCCAATCAGCCAAGACCTTACATGACCGATCGATCGATCGATAATTTCGCGCAGACGTTCGAGACTAAGGTTGTCACTCGAAAGCTAAATTGGCTAGAAAAATTTGGAGTGTTGGCCAACTTAATTTCGCTCGATTACTAGATAACGCAACAGTCGTTGTGGTTTGAGTCGAATCGGAGATATCTACCAGGACGTGTAAGTTCTAGACTTCACTTTTCCGGATTGGTACCTACAGGGAGGACCTTCCCGTCCGCTTCAACGGTTCCATCGTGCACTTGCTCGACCTCTCTTGATTATTCAGGTGTGTGAGGAATTTCTGATCAATGTGTCGTCAGTTGATCTTAGGCATAAGGTCAAAACTCCCATATTTTTTGTGTCAACATCCTCAGTCCCCTTTGTAATCTTTCTTTTCGTCTAAAAGGGCTGGGTCGAGGTTACTATCGAAGTATGCACAGGCGTGAAGCCCTCTTCTAGACGCTCTGAGGTTATGGTTGAAGTTCGCGTCGTCGCCACTTTCTATTTTGGGTTTTTTTTAATCAAGTTATTTCAAAATGATCAAGATAACGATAATAGCTTTGTCAGGTATAGCGTCAAACGTGCAGGTACGTGTGTGGGGACCCCTGCCAGCCAATTTCCACGCCGGGGCGAGATTAAAACGATCGGGAACTAATTGGACCAGGCCGACTTTTACGGTAACGAACGAATTTACCTGATCCTTCTTTGTGGGGAGGAAAGCGAGGGAAAGTCGCTTTTGTTTTAACGAGGCGAATTACCACGGAAAAATCACCGCTGACGCAGTAAAAACCGTGCGTGTTCGGAATGGGGGCGCGCCGATTACTTCCACGTGGAAGAAAATTCCAAAGAAAAAAGGAAAATTAATTCGTTCGTTTGTTTTTATCGATTTCGATGATTAGTCCGAACATGAAAAAAAACTTGTATTCGTTCCTGTTATTTGTATGTATACAGTAAACCGCCGAATAAAAGCAGCAGCCCAACCTGTTGCTGCTGCTGGTGGAGTGGTCGCCCCGCCGCCGCTGTAAATAAAATAAATTCGAGCAAATTACGCTCGCGCCAGCCCTGAGTGCATTTGGGCATTTAAGAGCGCAACGGAAGGGTTTATGAATGCAAATGGGGAGCGAAAACGCTCCGGAGATTCGTGAATTTTGCAATATTAGTTCTGTATTAATGTGGATGGTGCAAGTGCAAGTCGTTCTGGAAATTTACGACCTTATTTTATTGCCTTTACGACCCTCCGGGTTTCAGTTTTTTTTTCCACCTGCGCCATATTTTATGTTTATGTAAAACACAAATCCGATCTGTGTATACGTATTTATGTATAGACTCACGTACATGGTCACGGACATGTGTGGCACACAGAAAAAGAGGAATGCCTTCAGAATATAACATTTTGATGGCATAAATTGGGTCGTTCGATAAAAACGAACAAAGTCGGACTTCAACCGACGCCCTGAGGCACCCCAATTTTGATTTACATACATAAATAAAGAACTGCACAAAGAAATATAGAAATCATCCCTTTTTGACCATCAACTGACCCCAGGGGGGACGTAATCGCCATAGTATCAATGCAATGCAATTTTTTTTCCTGTACTTAACTCTTTGATGCTCCAAACTGGATAATTTAATAAAAATAAACAGAAAAGGGCTCAAGCTGAAGCTTGAAGCACTCCAGTGAATTTCTTTCTACGAATACCAAACACGAATTGCATAAATTTTATGATTAATTTAAATTCTCGTGATCTTGTAGTGTTGGGGGGGTGAGGAGGTGGGGGGGCTGGCATCGTGGCATCGAAGTTGAGATCAATTCGCGAGAGGAGACGCAACAATTCGAAACAGTCTGATTAGAAATCCGCCGGACGTAGGGTCTTAATTCGATTGATTTTCTTTTTTTTGCGCGACGCTGCGTCACACCGCCGGGCTTCGTTCATTTGTTTTGCGTCGTCGATCGCCGAAGAAGTCAATTAGCGCGGGAAGTTCTACTTCGTGCTTCCGAACCGCTTTAATGAACTTTGGCGAAGCCGTAAAATTGCGGGGCGTAAGTACACTTCTAAAAATAGGTTTCGTTAATTACGGTTTATTTTTGTATTGTAAAGTAAATGATGAATGACGGAAGAAGATGCGAACACGTGTGCGACATAAAATTCGTAGTAAATAATAATTTTAAGTGAATTATAAATAAACTACCAGTTTGGCCTAGTTAAACAGAATCGTGGTTGAAATGCTTTCGTTCGCTTTGACTTTTTTAAATTTCGAGTTCAAATTAGTCCATTTTCAAAATTTTTTTATTACAACTCTGTTTAAATAAATGCAATATTTAATATTTTTTGCTTCTATTTGTTAGGGGGGCTTGTTCCTATAAATTTTAATTTTCTCCTTCAGTTAAAGGAAATTCTAACTTTTATTTTTATTTTTATTTATTCATACTTATTTATTTGTTTTTTTCTTTTTTTTTCTACATTTTTATAGTTTTTTTCTGTTTTGAATTGATGGAAAGTCGATCGTTTTTCATTTGTTTTCTGTTTTTTCATGTTTGTTTTGTTTGAGGGAGAGCCAATTGTTTTTCATTTGTTTTTATTTATTCATATTTGTTCATTTGTTTTTCTTTTTTTCCACAATTTACGTTTTTACAATTTTTTTCTGCTTTGAATTTATTGAAAGTCGATCGTTTTTCATTTGTTTCTTGTTTTGTTTGAGGAAAAGCCAATTGTTTTTGTTTATTCATTCATGTTTTTGTTTTTTTTTTCCCTCAATTTTCGTTTTCATAATTATTTTTCTGCTTTGAATTGTTGGAAAGTCGATCGTTTTCATTTGTTTTTTTTTTCTTTATGCCTAGCTTGAGGAAACGCCTATTGTTTTTCATCTGTTTTTATTTACTTATATTTATTCATTTGTTTTATTTTATTTATTTTTTATAATTCACGTTTTTATAATTCCTTTCTTGTTTTGAATTGATGAAAAAAGTCCATCGTTTTTTATTTGTTTTCTGTTTTCTTGTTTATTCATTTTTGTTTTTCTTTTCTCTTTTCCGCAATTTACGTTTTTATAGTTATTGTTCTGCTTTGAATTGATAGAAAGTCGATCGTTTTTCAATTGTTTTTATGTACTCGTATTTATTCATTTGTTTTTCTTCTCTTTCCACAATTTACGTTTATATAATTTTTTTCTTGCTTTGTATTGATGGAAACTCGATCGTCTTTCATTTGTTTTTTATTTTCTTAATTTTGTTTCTTGTTTTGTTCAAGGAAAAGCCAGTTATTTTTGTTTATTCATATTTATTCATTTTTCCTTTTTTCCCTCAATTTACGTTTTTATAATAATAATAATAATAATAATAATGTTTATTGATTCCGTTGCCAAGAAAATACAGGATGGAATAAGTCAATTGAAGTTGATAAAAACATGTAAAAAAGAAATTTAAGTAACACAGCATATAACATAATATCATGGAATAAATGTAGATAAATAACAATATATTCTACGCCTAAGTTTACATGGCATAATATAAGGTTAATCTTGACATCAGCTACTTCCAGCTACTATTAAAAAAATCATTAACATTGTAAAAGCAATTAGTGCACAAAAATAATTTTAATTGGTTTTTAAAAGCAGTGATTGACATGATATTTTTTACATTAGTAGGCATATGATTAAACACTTTTGCACAAATATAACTAGGTTGACGTTCGTACAATGTTGTAGAATGAGATGGTTGCCGTAGATGACAACTGAATCTTGTGTCATAATTGTGATCATTACCAACCTGGCTGAACTTATGGTAGTTCTTTTTTACATATAACGCACAACTATAGATGAAAATACAAGGTACAGTTAAAATCTTATTAGTTACAAAAGCTTCCCTACATGAATCCAGAGATTTAATATTAAAGATGAGTCTGATAACCCTTTTTTGAGTAATAAATAGTCGAAGTAAAGATGACGTTCCACCCCAGGCAATGACATTGTACTGTAAATGACAATAAACTAATGAATAGTACATTGTTATTAGAGTTTTGGTATCTAAATAGTGTTTTAGCTTTAATATAGCATAATAGGCTTTGTTTATTTTATTGCAAACAGCATCCACATTGTTCTGCCAAGTTAGTCTGTTATCAACGAAAATACCTAAAAACTTAGTATTTGTTACAAATTTAATATTAGATTCCACCATGATTTCTGGAGGTAAACATTTTTTGTTGAAAAAGTTAATGAACACATAATTTAATTTTTTTCTTGCTTTGAATTGATGGACAGTCGATCGTTTCTCATTTGTTTTATGTTTTTTTTTATTTATGTTTAGCTTGAGGAAAAATCCATTGTTTTTCATTTGTTTTTATTTACTCGTCTTTATTCATTTGTTTCTGTTCCACGATTTACGTTTTTATAATTTTTTTCTTGAATTGTTGAAAAGTCGATCGTTTCTCATTTTTTTTCTGTTTTTTTTTTGTTTATGTTTAGCTTGAGGAAAAGCCTTCTGTTTTTCATTTGTTTTTACTTACTCATCTTTATTCATTTGTTTTTTTTTCCACAATTTACGTTTTTATAATTTTTTTTTTAATTGATGGAAAGTCGCTTGCTTTTCATTCGTTTTCAGTTTTTTATTTTGTTTGAGGAAAAGCCTATTGTTTTTCATTTGTTTTTGTTCATTCAAATTTCTTCATTTATGTTTTTCCTTTTCTTCCACAATTTACGTTTTTCAATTTTTTTCCTGCTTTGAATTCATGAAAAGTCGCTCGTTTTTCATTTGTTTTCAGTTTTCAGTTTTTTTGTTTTATTTGAGAAAAAGGTAATTGTTTTTATGTATTCATTTATTCATTAGTTTTCTTTTTTTTACAATTTACGTTTTTTAAATTTTTTGCTGCTCCGAATTAATGAAAAGTCGGTCGTTTCTCATTTGTTTTCAGTTTTTTATTTTATTTTTTGTTTTGTTTAATGAAAAGCCAATAGTTTTTCATTAATTTTTGTTCATTCGTATTTATTCACTTGTTTTTCGTTTTGTTCCACAATTGACCATTTTACAATTTTTTCTGCTTTGAATTCATGGAAAGTCGATCGTTTTTCATTTGTTTTCTGCTTGTTTTTTTTTTGTTTGAGGAAAAGGCAATTGTTTTTCATTTGTTTCTTTGTATTCATATTTATTCATTTATGTTTTTCACTTTTTCCACAATTTACGTTTTTAGAATTTCTGTTCCGTTTTGAATTGACGGAAAGTCGCTCGTTTCTCATTTGTTTTCTATTTTTTCTTGTTTATGTTTTGTTTGAGGAAAAGTCATTCGTTTTTATGAATTTGTATTTATTCATTTGTTTTTCTTTCTTTTCCCACAATTTACGCTTTTACAATTTTTTTTTCTGCTTTGAATTCATGGAGAGTCGATCGTTTTTCATTTATTTTCTGTTCTGTCGTTGTTTTGTTCGTGGAAAAGCCAATCGTTTTTCATTTGTCTTCATTTGTTCATATTTATTAATTTGTTTCTCTTGTGTTTTTTTGCACAATTTATGTTCTTACAATTTTTTTTCTGTTTTGAATTCGTGGAAAGTCGATCGCTCTTCATTTGTTTTCTGTTTTTTTTGTAGTAAAATGGTTTTGCTTTTCAAAAAAGAAGAAGAAAAACTCAATTATGTTTTTTTTTATTATTATTTTTTCTATGACTTACCGATTTATGAATTTTTGTTTTTTGTTTTTAATTGAGGAAAAGCCAATCGTTTTCCATTCGTTTCCTGTTTCTTTCTGCGTTCTCATTTGTTATAAAATGGTTTTGTTTTTATTTGTTTTTTTTTTAGAAAAGAGAATAAACTTAATTATGCTTTTCATGACTTACTGAGTTATAAACTTTGGTTTTCTGCTTTTAACTGAGGAAAACCAATCGTTTTTCATTTGTTTTCTGTTCCTTTGTTCGTTCGAATTGGTTCTAAAATGGTTTTATTTTTCAAAAACGAATAAGGGAACCTATATATTTTTTCAAATGTTTTTTCCATCACTTACTGATTTATAAATAGTAGCGTTTTGTTTTTAATTGATTGTGAGGAAAAGTCAATAGTTTTTCATTTGTTTTTTGTTTTATATTTTCGTTCGAATTTGTCAAACGCAAGAAATAGTTTTGTTTTCTGAAGAAAACGTATTAAAATTGACCTTAAATTTAATAGTAATTTTTCATTTTCATTTCAGGTATTAAACATTTCATAGATTGAACATCTTATACCTTATTTTTTTAATTAATTAATTAATTTTAAACTTTAATTTAGTGTTATAATTTTTGTATGACGAATGAACGTCACAAACTTGTTTGAAAACTGCCTCACTAAACGCCAAGCTTTGATCGAAACGTTATCTTCTGATGATTTTAATTTGCGTTTTAGGGTCAATTGACACGACGTCGCCGTCGCCGACGCCGATGACGGTGACGGGACGGTCAAAAGTGATTGATTTCGGGCGATAATTCACAGTTAAAACCGTAATTGCGCGTTAAAACCCAAACTGGCATTAACACGATTATTATTTCGTACTAAAATCGTTTAGCACCTGCGCGGCGTTAATTGCATCGTCAGTTTCAATGCCGGGACGAAAATTGTTAAAATTGCGGTTCAATGCAATTAGTTTTACAGTGCGAGTGCGCGTTTTGATCACTGATTAAAATTTATATTTTACGGATGATTTTGATTTGTACTAAAATATTTCATTACGTCTCTGCTCGTATACCGGTCGTTGTTTCAAAGTGAGAATCTTTTCGCTAGGAACAAATTCTGGATAAAAGAATATTTCAATTTGCTTGGACAAGAATTCCATTTCAATTCTAATTTGCATGTTTCAAGATTTTCCAATGAACGAATCCAATTTTTTGAATAAAACAATAAACAGAACCTTCAAGCGCATTCATTCTATACATCTGCATAATTATTGTGTTCATCGTAACAGGGGGAACTACCACCTCACTTCAATCTTCAATGGATCTTTGGAATCAGAACAATGTTCTCTCGAGTGTTCTTTAAGCACGTGGTAACCTGGGGGGTTGTAGTGTGAATATTTTACAAGGGCGGTTATCAGGGCACCGAATCTCTGCAGTTGTCGTTGTGATGTCACGTTGTAGTACATGTTGCTTCATATAAACAAGCAAAATAACCATACGGTCGTTTATTTACACACCAAGAAAGCGAAAGTCACAGAAAGTAGGCTTTACTGAACAAACGACGGTCAACACAAAAAGTGTAAAAAGCGTTAAATATCTCAAAAAGAAATTGCTATGAAGTCGACCAACTTTTGTTTTCAATTAACTTTAAATTTCATTTTTTATCTTTCAATAAAGAATAACGTCAAAACTTCTTGGAAAATCGATCGCCTTTTGTTCTCGATATCTTTGTTTTTGCTCTCAATGTTTTGTTTCGTTGGAAAATCGATCGTCTTTTGTTTTCGATCTCTACTTTTTTCTCATTTTCTATCTTTCGATGAAAAAAGTCAAAATTTTTTGAGAAGCCGATCGCCTTTTGTTTAGAATTTCTCTCTTTAAATCTTTTATCTTTTGATAGAGAATAACGTCAAAATTTGTTGAAAAATCAATTGCCTTCAATTGATCAATCGATCTTTTGGTATAACCTTAAAATTTGTTGGCAAGTCGATCGTCTTTTGTTTTCGATTTATTTACTTATTTTTTTGTTTTCCACCTGTTGATGAAATACGTCAAAATTTATTGGCAAATCGATCGTCTTTTGATTTCGAATTCTTTTTTTTTTGTTTTCTACCTTTTGACGAAAAATAGCGTCGAAATTTGTCGGCAAGTCGATCGATCGTCTTTTGTTTTCAGTTGCTCTATTTTTTTTGTTTTGAAGAAGAATAACGTTAAAATTCGTTGTCAAGTCGATCGTCTTTTGTTTTCTACCTTTCGAAGAAGAATAACGTCAGAAATTGTAATGAAGTCTACCGTCTTTTGTTTTTAATTTCTTTTTTAAAATTTTATGTCTTTCGATGATAACGTCAAAACTTCTTGGAAAATCGATCGTCTTTTGTTTTTGATGCCTTTTGTTTTTTTGGTTTCAATGTTTTCATTAAGAATAACTTCAAAACTTGTTGGAAAATTGATGGTCTTTTGTTTTAGTTTTCTTTTTTCTTCTCGTTTTCTATCTTTTGATGAAAAATGACCTCAAAATTTGGTGGGAAGTTGATCGTCGTTCGTTTCTGATTTCTCTTTTTACATTTTTTTTTAACTTTTGTTAAAGAATAACGTCATAATTTGTTGAAAAATCGATCGTCTTTTGTTTACGATTTTTTTTTGTTTCGTACCTTTTGGTATAACTTTAAAATTTGTTGTGCAATCGATCGACTTTTGTTTTCGATCTCTATTTATTCCTCATTTTCTATCTTTCGATGAAGAACAACATCAAAATTTGTTGGCAAGTTGATTGTCTTTTGTTTTCGAATTCCTATGTTTTTGTTTCCTACCTTTTAAAAAGAAAATAGCGTCGAAATTTGTCGACAAGTCGATCGTCTTTTGTTTTCATTTGCTCGTTTTTGTTTTTGTTTCGAAGGAGAAGAATAAATAACGTTGAAATTCGTTGGGAAGTCGATCGTCTTATGTTTCCAGTTGCTGTTTTCTGCCTTTTGAAGAAGAATAACGTCAGAAATGTTATGAAGTCGACTGTCTTTTGTTCTCAATTGCCTTTTTAAATTTTTTTTTTGTGTTTCGATGAAGAATAACGTCAAAATTTCTTGAAATTGTCCTCAATTGCTTTTTAATTTTTGTTTTTGTGTTTCAATGAAGAATTTCTTGAAAAATCGATCGTCTTTTGTTTTCGATATCTTTTTTTTTGGCTTTCAGTGTTTTAGTTTTCTTTTTCTTTCTCTCTCGTCTTCTATCTAACCCCGAATCGCAACCAACAATTTCATCAATTGTTTTATTTTTCTGGACGTTGTATTTAATTAGCCTCGAAATTCCTGATTTAAACACCGACCTTCAGCTCTGCTTTAATTTTTCGTTTATTATTTAAGTGTTAAGTGTAGGTAAACTGGCGGTTCCATCACGAGTTTATTAATGCAACGTTGTTAAACAAGCGATAATGTAGTAAATTAAACTTGGAGGAGTAATTTCATCCAGCCAGGTCCGGATTTTTTGCTAATTTCAGTTCTCTCTTTTGACGGGCCGCATATAAAGCACTATTAAGTTTGTTACGTAGATTTTCTGCGCTGCAAACGCTTTTGTAATTCACAAAGAGACCTAACTTAATAAACTGCGTCCCTCTTACTCTGTTTCAACAAGACGGATATTCTTAATAAGCGTTTGGTTTCTTCAATAAATATTCGCGTGTGGGGGCGTGCAAATGAAAATCAATATTAAATTTATTATAAACGAAACGCAACGTTCGATAAATTATAATGGTTATAACATCTGCCAATCCTTGCGTGCCGTCCTCCTAACAGGACGACAGTTTGTTTACAGATCGGCTTCTTCGGGGCCGTATTAAATTGCCCCGGGATTTTCGGCATATTTGCCCGGGCTTGCCGATATAAATAACGACCCCAACAAGGGTCCACCGCATTTTATCCTCTCCCAACTTAAGCACCAAAGGCTTAACGGCAATTATATTATTATCGAAATACAGTTAGGACCATCGCGTCGCGCCGTCCAAAAAAAAAAGAGAAATCAGCAATAAGGGGTTGTTTACGACTTGCGCGCCTCGGATTACTTTAATCCGGAAAATGATTTTGTTTTTCTTTTGTTCGCTTTTTTTTTTCATTGGTGGCACACGGTGGGATAATGAGCGCGCGTTTTCTGCAGGAGGAACGCGTGTAAATGCATGTAGTTATTTAACGGGTGGGCCATTATACGTGTTCACCGAGACGCGAGATTACAGCAGAAGCTGCAGACGCTTTTGTGTTTGTTTAATCCGGCGCGAAACGGAGGAGCTTCGAGATACTAAATGTTCGTTTTTTAAAAAAAAAAGTTTTTTTTTAAATTAATTAAAACGCGACAAAGAAATCGTGCAAATTTTACATGAACATCAGCGCCGAAACGGAAAGCGTCACGTCTTGTATGATGTATATATATGTGTATGTATATCCCACATGTATATAGCATCGAACCCGAGCCCCCTTGGATTCAATTTGCATTGCTAATGTAGATATTCGAGTCACGTGCATACGCCGTAATGAGCAGAGCGTCGTTATTCATAAACGGAATTCGTCGTTGTCTGTAAATTTTAAAGAGCGAATTAAAAATGCGCTGACATAATAACGCGTTAAAGAGGCGCTAATTAGTTTTCTAGGTTGCGCCATTAGCGGCGATTGATCACGGTTGTCCCTTGACACGAATAGGTCTTTCCCAACTTGAGACTTTTTAACCCACTGACCGGGGCCGCTTTGAACGACGACGGCGTTCGCATTTTCTTTGGATGCGTAAATGGTGAGGAGTGCGCCTGCTTTACATCTTCGTGCTATTGTTGTGCGCGGAATGCATGTTGTATGTTCGCCGCAAAATGCGAAAGCTTAATGAAAGAGCCTGCAGTGTGCTCCACTCTAAAAGAATTATTAGTCTGGAAACTTTTTTTTTACTAAAATTTAATCTGCGAAGAACGCGATATTGAAAATAATGAAACACAAAAGTGGAGCCCAAAAAGCTCACTCCTAGGTGCTTACTACAGATAGAAATAATTTTATTATTATATAAAACCTCGTTATCTAAGCCAAAATGAAACGCCATTTTCATAGTTAATACACTCAAGTATTGTCCTTGCCATTGTTCTTTTCTTTATTTTGGGTTTTTGCTGTTACTACATGAAGTTCCACAGCTTCAGAGTCCGAGAACCTGAATCCTCCGACAACGAAATACAAACATAATTAAATGAGGGTGTTTCCTTCAAGTAAATGTCCATGGGATCGTTATCCCGCTTTATTCCGGTGATGGCACGTAATATTTCCAAATTCTCCATTTTTATTTTTTAACCATTAGTAACATTTATTTTTGATCCATTGGGAAGCACATTTATATTTTATCCACCAGCACGTTGACTGTGAGAGATGCAAACCTTACCTTATCGTTAACTGCGGTTCCCAAAGTGTGGGAGGAGGAAGAACTCGGGAGGGTTGCGAGAGGATTTCCGAAATAAAACAAAAACACCCATTTACAAGAATAAGAATGGAATAATCTTGAATAATAAACATTTACGATTTGTAAAAATATCATGTAACGTCTTATAAAAAAAAATCAAGTAAACAGACAAAATACGAAAGCAAGGAAAAAAACAAAAGAACGACGAAGATTTCCTACACGACGTCGATGAAAATGTTGTCTTGTTTTTCTTTTTTTTTGTTTATTTCTTTTGTTTAACCTGCTAATTCAGTGCACGATTTTTAAACACTGACGCCTATCACCCTCAGAAAATTTGTTTTTTTTTTTCAATAACAAAGTAAATCATTATTGATAAACAAAAACCAAAAAGACGTATATATTAGATGTATGAAATGTTACAAACATAATTAGAACAAAAAAAGACAAAAAAAATTGGGTTTTGTGTTTTCTCAGAACTTTATAAGCGATTTACTTGTTTTTTTTTTCCTGGGAATGACAGGCCAAATCGTTCCTGAAAAGAGAAAAGAAACAAATGAAAAAATAAGCAACTTTAAAAACTTTGTAAAATTAAAGAATGCTTTCTAGATTAGTCTACTAGAGAAGCTTTAATATATCAAAAACATCCAAAGCGTCATCTTGACCAAAGAAATAGAATAATTGAATGAAGTACTTGGAAGTGTTTTAAACATTAGTAATGCTCCTGAAGTATAATATATATAATAGTAAGGGCCCCAAGATTGAACCTTGAGGCACACCTTGCGATAGTAGTAAATAATTAAAAAATCAATTTTCTGCGAGCAATTTCGGAAAAAGTCCCCAATTAATCTGACCCCATTACTACTAGAAAATCCAAAGTAATTCAAAACAGCAAGTGTCAAACGTTGGAGAAAAATTTAGCTCGATAGACAGATTGCTGAGCGTGTTGCTTAACGATCAACGAAGCACATTAAACTGACAGATGAAGACAAACGTCAAAATGACAGACATCAAGAAACGTCAGACAATGTTATAGAGACAAATAAGGGAAAAGCATCACGTAGACATTTACGTAACAAAGCAACGATGACGCTCTTCACAAATAAACAAAATTCAGGCCGCCTCTTGAATTAAAGCGCGTAACCGGTCCGTTCATGATTGAAGCAGGATTACTTCACCCCCGCTCCGAAAAAGCCCTATGAAAACGAAAGCTCCAACTACTCAGCGCTCATCAAGCTCCCATTGTTAAGAGCAATTCAAAGCCCTCTGTGCAGTCATTGTCGGAAGCACACACAAGCCTTCTGTGCAGTCACTGTCGGAAGCAACTCAAGCCTTCTGTGCAGTCATTGTCGGAAGTACACACAAGCCTTGTGCGCAGCCATTGTTAGAAATATCCACCACAACACACACTTCTTGTGCAGCTATTGTCGAGAGGTCATTCATCGATCGTCATCATCATGGTGGTGTTTTTTCCAACTATTATTATCATCGTGACTGTCTTGGCACATTGAATTACTGTCTAATTTAGTGTTATTAAGAATTTAGGAAATGCCTCAAGTAAGAAGACGTCCACAATTCCACCAATTAACTGAATTTGAAAGGGACGGAATTGTGGGGTTATGCGAAGCTGGAATTCCCTTTAGGGAAATTGCAAGAAGGACCGATGCTTGGGCAGAGGAAGGCCATCGTAAGCGTCGCCGAAGTACTAGAGCTCAGAGAAGGACTACGGAGCGACAAGATCGAAGTCTTCGTCTCTTAGGAATCGATTCTTTTCAACAAGACAGACTGGCGATGCCTGGTATAACATAGTGGGAAGACCGATCGGATCGCCATGTCGTCAGTATATCCCTTAATTGCTTCTGCCTTTGACTTGAGATCACCGAAGGCAACGTCTCCAATGGTGCCGTGACCGAAGTCACTGGAATCATGAATGGGATTCAGTTATCTTTAGTTACGAGTCTTGGTTTTGTTTTGGAACTCATGATGGACAACAATGCGTTGCGTGAGCGACGTAATTTACAACATCATGTAACTCGCACCGTGGGACTAATGGTATGGGGTAGTATCAGTGCAGGAATAGGTCTACAAGAAGTTGCTAGAGACATACCCGGTGCCCTTTTCCAGCAGCATAATGCTCAACTTCAAGTTGCCCATAGGACAATGGACTTCCTGTAGCAATCAGAAATAGACATCCTTCCGTGGCCCCCTCAAGGAGTCCCAAGGAGTCTTCCTTTGAACATGTATGGGATATGGTGGGATCGGATGCATCGGATTTTCGATTTCTTCTTCCTCGTCACTAAAATCATGATCGGTATCGAATTTAAGCGACCGATTTTCCACTTGATCAGCTGATATCGATTCAATAGAATCTTCTATATTGTCAATCGCATTCATTTCACCTCCAAAACGAGGAGATTCTTCAACATCTTCCGGTTTGGAAAAATCGAAATTTTTTTTATTACTCATCGTCAACGGAATGAAAAGTACACAACACGCCCGCAGCGCCATCTATTAATTTGATAGACAACTACTCTTCTCCACACGTTCGCCTGCAAATGGATTCGTATACTTTTTTAATCGAATCTGCAACAGATGTCGCGTTTGTCGATTGACTCGAGTATTGAGGCTCACTAAGGCCAACATAAAGAAGTGTAAAAATGTTGCTGTTCATTTTGAGTTGGTTGGTATAACTGAATTGATTGGAGTTTTTGTTTTTGATTAACTGGCCCCTGTAACACCAGCCTAACGATTATTTTCTCGTCCGTGCATTCACGCTCGTTGCAATTCCGTAAGAACAAACAGGACGTTAACGACCTCCCTTAAAGGAGATCTGCGCAAATCTCCGTCGACGAGGAGTGCGGGAGGGGGGAGGAAAAGCTGAGCCGGCGTTTCGCTAAAAATGGAAATTCGTCCGGCTGCATTTTAGCGCACCGGACCGTGCTTTGCACACATGAGCTCGCAAATAGATGTTTTATGCGAATCGACCGTCCGCTTTTTATATCCCCCGTATATTTCATATTTGGGGCCGCCGCCGATGATGTCCAAGCTTTATTGGATTCGGCACGTCCAAGACTCGTGCGCCTCTGATTAATTTAGAATCTTCCGGGCTCTTCCGGATTTGATTATTTTTTTTTTCAAACCAATTTGCCTGTTAATGAAAGTGCAAATGGGGTTTGATACTTTCGCTATCGCACTAACGATGTTATTAGTTAAATTAAAAACTAAATGATTTCTTTTTTTTTCTTTTTAATAAATATTTATCGATTTATTCTTTTTTCTCTTTCAGACGTTGGTTGGAAGTGATCCAGAAAAAAGAAAGAGGGTAAGTAAGTCCATCACGAAACCGAATGTCCGTTATTTGTCTTGTGGAAGTCAGTCCCGGTCATTTGTTCGTCTGGTCTGAAGAAACTCGCAGAACGACGTCTCGAATTTATCCCCATCCTATATACATACAAAGGAATTTCGCCTTAAAACCTCCGAGCTTCGACGTCCCTTAAATAATTTCGCATCCGAAAATTACTTCTGATTTGTTGTCGCCGTAAAAATCCGAAACAAGGAAAAGATCCTCATCGATCCGCCGCCCGCGCCGCCTCCATTATCTCGTATGCGAAAATGCACTTCGCAAAGAAACCGCGCGCGCGAGCACAAGACAAAGCAAATTCGAAAAATAGTAAAAAACATGCCGCCCCGGATTATATGAAACTCGAAAGTTCCCGGCGTATTTTCTTTCGCCTCGCCATTAATTCTAAATTCCGTCCGAGTTCTCGCCGCAGCTTGAAAAATGAAATTCACCCCCCCCCCACGTGCTCGCGTATTAACATATTATTCGCGCGCGCGATGGTGACAAACGATCTCGACCGGGTGGGGCGGGCGACAATTAATTCCGGAAAAGTATCCCCCCGTTTTCCGAAATAAATGAACGGCGTAAGTGACCTCTTTTGTTTCGAATGCGGTGCACGGGAAACAGATGTTCCTTGCTTCGAACTCAATGACTAATGCATGTCGCTTTTCTTCGTGCGCTCGTTTCCTCGGGTTTTATTTCATTTCCTTAATTATCCGGCTTCCGGTTCGCCTCTCAAAAGGAACGATCGTCTGATCTAATTTGATTCGCATCGCATTCGATAAGTCTCGATGGGATTTGATTTAAACACACGTTTGTATGCAAACGGACACGCGTTAAAAAAAACAACTTCACAGTATCATTCATTTTAAAAGTTATGTTCTTGAACGCTCTGTATAAGACCGCACGGCAGAATGGTATTCACATGGAACACAGGAAAATTGGGAACACGACGCAGATAGTTCTAGTGGCAGGAATTGCACAGAGGATTGACGGCACAAAAATGAAACAGAAACAAAACACAAACGAAAAGCAAACTCTTTTGCAAAACAAAAGACAAACGAATTTAATAAAATGAATGATGTTCCGAAAAGCGAAAAACGGAACATCTTCAAAAATCAAAAGCAAGAAATTAAAGGAAACAAAACACTAACGGAAAAGAGATAATCTCGTATTGTCTGTAGAAAGAAAAAAAAAACAAAAGACGATCGAATTAATAAACTGGTTGCTCCGAAATGAAAAACAAGAACGCTTGAGCAGCTCTTGACGACCAGAAGTAAATGAGAAGCGAAAACAAAAGTGAGAACCAGAAACAAAATACAAGCGGAAAACAAATATTCTTGGTTTGAAGGCTTCCGCGGCCGTTGTCCATCACAATCTTGGTTTCCGGGTTGGGAACCGCGTCTTCGTCTTGCCGACGTTTCGTCCATCTCGTCGTGGACTTCTTCAGGACTTCGTTGGAGGCTGTAGCTGCTGATGTAGTCGCTGCTGCTGCTGTGAAGACTCTGAGTCTTGACAAACATTCTCTTTGTAAAGATAAAAGAAAAACAAAAGAAAAGACAATCGGAATACTTTTTACAAACACGCAAATTGGAGAAAAAAGAAGAATCAAAGAAAACTAAAACAAAATACAAACGAAGACAGACGGTTTCGTATTATCTGTAGAAAGAAAAAAACAAAAGATAATCGAATTAATATGCTCCGGAAAAAGACGAGCAATTGAAATACTCTTGACAACCAGAAGTTAATTTGAAACGAGAGAAAAAAAAAAAAAAGAGAAATAGAAACAAAATACAAACGGCAGACGAATATTTTCGAGATATTTTTTTTTTGTAAAAATAAAAGAAAAAAGACAAAAGGCAATCGAAATTAGTAAAATTATTACTTTGAATAGAAAGAGACGGAATACCTTTAACAATCAGAAGTAAAAAAAAAGAAAAAATAAAAACTGAAGGAAACAAAAACAAAATATGAACGGAAACAGATGGTCTAGTATTGTCTGTAGAAAGTAAAAAACAAAAGACAATCGAATTAATAAAATGGTTGCTCCGGTAGAAGAAATAAATGTGAAACGAAAACAAAAGAGAGAAACGCAAACAAAACACTAACGGAAAACAAATATTCTCGGAACCTCTTTTGCAAAAATTAAAGAAAGAAAAAACAAAAGACAATCGGAATACCTTTTACAAACAAATTGGAAAAAAAGAACAAAAATTAAAGAAAACAAAAACAAAAGACAATCGTAATATCTTTTACAAACACAAATTGGAATAAAAAAGAACAAAAATTAAAGAAAACCAAAACAAAACACGAACGGAAAACAGAAGGTCTTGTATTGTCTGAAAAAAAAAAAACAAAAGACAATCGAATTAGTTAAATGGTTACTCCGAAAAAAGACGAACGATTGAAATACTCTTGACAACCGGAAGTAAAAGAGAAACGAAAACAAAACAGAGAAGCAGAAACAAAATACAATCGGAAAACAAATATTCTTTTGCAAAAATAAAAGAAAAAGTAAAACAAAAGACAATCGGAACATCTTTTGCAAACACAAATTGGAAAAAAGAACAAAAATTAAAGAAAACGAAAACAAAAAACAATCCGAATATCTCTTACAAATTACAAATTGGAAAATAAAGAACAAAAATTAAAGAAAACAAAAACAAAAAGCAAACGGAAAACAGAGAGTCTCGTATTGTCTGTAGAGAAATATTAAACAAAAGAGAGAAACAGAAACAAAACACAAACGGAAAACAAATATTTTCGAGACTTCTTTTGCAAAAATAAAAGAAAAACAAAACAAAAGACAATCGGAATACCTTTTACAAACACTAACTGGAAAAAAAGAACAAAAATTAAAGAAGGTCTCGTATTGTCTGTAGAAAAAGAAAAACAAAAGACAATCGAATTAATAAAATGGCTGCTCCAGCATGAAAAACACAAACGATTGAAATACTCTTGACAACCGGAAGCAAATGAGAAACGAAAACAAAAGAGGGAAACAGAAACAAAATACGAACGAAAAACAAATATTCTTTTGCAAAAATAAAAGAAGAAAATAAAACAAAAGACAATCGAACTATCTTCTTCAAACACAAATAGGAAAAAAAAAGAACAAAAATTAAAGGAAACAAAAACAAAAGACAATCAGAATAACTTTTACAAACACAAATTAGAAAAAAGAACAAATATTAAAGAAAAGAAACACAAAATATAAACGGAAAACAGATAGTCTTGTATTGTCTGCAGAAAGAAAAAACAAAAGACAATCGAATTAATAAAATGGTTGCTCCGGCATGAGAAACACGAACGATTGAAATACTCTTGAAAACCGGAAATGAGAAACGAAAACAAAAGAGACACAGAAACCAAATACAAACGGAAAACAAATATTCTCGAGACCTCGTTTGCAAAAATAAAAGAAAGAAAAACAAAAGATAATCGAAATACCTTTTACAAACACAAATAGGAAAAAAGAACAAAAATTAAAGAAAACAAAAACAAATTCAAACGGAAAACATATGGTCTTGTATTGTCTGTAGAAAAAAAAAAAAACAAAAGACAATCGAATTAGTAAAATGGTTGCTTCGGAAAAAGACGAACGATTGAAATACTCTTGACAATCAGAAGTAAATGAGAAACGAAAACAAAAGAGAAAAACAGAAACAAAATATAAACGGAAAACAAATATTCTTTTGCAAAAATGAAAGAAAAAAACAAAACAAAAGACCATCGGAAACTCAAATTGAAAAAAAAAGAATAAATATTAAAGAAAACAAAAACAATATGCAAACGGAAAACAGATGGTCTTGCATTGTCGGTTGACAGAAAAAACAAAAGACAATCGAATTAGTGAAGTGGTTCCTCCAGAATGAAAACAAAAACGATTGAAATACTCTTGACAATCAGAAGTAAATAAGAAACCCAAACAAAAGAGAGAAACAGAAACAAAAACAAACGAAGACAGACGGTCTGTATTGTCTGTAGAAATAAAAAAAACAAAAGGCAATCGAATTAATAAAATTTTGATTTTTACAAAACTGTTTCATTTGAAATCCTGGGAAAAGAACGGGGGGGGGGGTGAGCACGAAACACCCAAATTTAGCCAATCTGTAGTTCTTAGAAACAAATGACGTCGTACGATTCACAAATTAAACAAATGACCTCTAATATCCACAAACCAATAAGAGTTGGAAGCAATTTCAGTTTTGAAGAAAATTTTATTCCTCTGAAAAAGTTTTGAGGAGAAAACGAGACACAATTATTAGAAAACAGAGCAAGAAGAAAAAGAGCACCAAACAACAGCTCTGGGGAAGTGATTTTGGATTAAAGGACAAAACGTCGGTGGGAGAAGAAGAAGAATTGTGATGCAGTGCCATCGAAAGACATGAAGAACATGATTTGTTCATATTTTTTTTACAAGAAGGAGAAACAAACCCAAAACTTTTTTCACCAAGTCATTAAAGGCATCTTTAGAGGCAGTTGGAACTGTCTGAAAATCGATTAAGTCTGAATACGATGAATTGTGGACTTCCGCAGGAATCCACGCTGGGTCCAACATTGTTGCTTGTCGAACGTTTTTTTTTTTTTGGTTTATTTTTTACCAAATGTACCAAAATGCGTTCCTTTTGTAATTTATAAGTGCTTGATCGTTCTAGCTTAGCCCGCCGTGTAATTATAGTCTTCAGTAATTTTTGGAGAGGGTATGGTATCCAAAATCCTTGCCATATACAGCGTGGCTCTCCGTATTATGATATTATAGCGTTTCATTCGTGATGCTGATAAATCTATTTGTTTTTATGGTGGTCACGCCACCTACGAATCAGCCGAAGAATCCAGAACTTTCCGGACACACCCCAGGTGGTGCTGGAAATGTTTTCTGCTTTTCCCACACTTATCGCTTTTGGGATAATGACTGATTCGGATAGCTTGCCCATCCTTGCTTGTGGAGTATAATATGCCCCTTCCAGGATAGTGTGGGAAAAACATCCCAATAACTTCCAGCACCATCTAGGGCTTGCCAGGAAAGTTCTGGAATCTTCGGCTGACTCATAGATGGCGTGATTACCATAAAAATAAATAAATTCATCGTCGTCACGGTTGTAACAATAATAAAGTTGGACCATTGAGATTGATTATCGAAGTGTTCTCGTCGTGAAACTTTGTATTAGTATCATCGTCGCAGTTGAATGACCTTGAAAGGTTGCAGTACTCTGCAGGTCTTTTTCTTGTTTTAAAGATACGGTAGTGATAATTCGCCCATCTCCTTTTCACAGCTGACTGGGTTTGTTAAGATAATCTACCCGAGTTTTTCTTTTTTTTTGTTTGGTTTTATTTTCGCTCCTGTGAAATATGTCTTCTTACGACCGTCAGAATTACAGACGTGTTCTGAAGTCACCTAATGCGCCATCTTTATTAGTCATAAAAGCATCATCGCCCAGATTTAAGTGCCTCTTGCGGCATTCTCTGGGGAGATACATGAAACATCCGATCGCTGGTTTTATGAAATCGATCTGGTTTAACGGGCTCCGCTTAATGGGCATCAGAAGTGGGATGTATATGACTCTCTAGGTGCACATTAAATTAAGGCGGTGTACGTCTAGCATAAATTGATTCGAATGATTTATTCTTGCTGCGATTTTCTTTCCAAAACGGCGTTGCGCTTAAAATTAAAAGCACTTTGACCATCATAACCCACGCAAGGCTGAATGTGAAGAAGTATGTAAGAGGTTTGTTCGGTTTCAGAAGTGGGATATGGCTTGCTTTCGCTATAATTTGCTTTGTAAATGTTTTACTTCGGTATTTGCGCATTGTAGAAGGCAAAGGTCATAAGTATATCCTCGGGGCACTCCGACATAAAAATAAACTACGAAGTTTTTTGTAAAAACGTCCAGTAAATCACTTTTATGTGCGCAACGACGGTGTTATGTAACTAATAATGTTAACTAACGAGGAAAGTTCTTATTGCTTGTCGTGTCGGCGAAACTTCAAAACATTTGCCAGGTTTTCCGCTCGCGTGAAAATATTAATTAGATCTTCGCAGACCGTTCAGTGGATGAACGGGTGCATTCAGAACTAAATCAAAGATGCGATTCACCGGATGAACTAGCACTAGTGCTAGACTAGAGATGATCCATCTCGCGTTAAATTCCGCTGAAGCCGCCCGCTCATGCGGAAGACGATTCGAGTTGCGAAAGACCTGTTTTCTCTTCGGCAAATACGCCCCTAAATTCCGGAGGGCCTCTCGAGAACGGAGCTTATTGCGATATAAAGAAGCGTCGTCGCGCGGAAGGGCTCTGAGACGTCTATCCGAATTTATGCTGTGTGAAAATAGATGGACACCAGTTGCTTTTTTTCCCAAAAAATATCGATTCCTACAATATACACGGAATTAAGGATGTGCTACAAGGTCATCCATTTTAAATCGTGACCCTCTTAAAATTAGGCAACCCATTCTACTTCTGCACATTCATGTATTATATGAAAACGCGAAGTTGTTTCTGATTTGGATGATGAGTTGCCTATTCCCAAAACCTGTAGGGGGTCACGATCTACACCTGTGTACACGAAGTATAAAGAGAAGATGCACTTACCTTCTGCACACGTATAGTTTCATTATACCCCGTACTTACCTAAGAATGCAATTTTGAAAATGCACCGGATAATGAAAATGCCATAAATCGATCGAGTTGCATTAAAAGTTACCATCTTGGAAGCTTAATAGAATGCACGCTTGAAGCCCGATAAATAATGACGCCAAAGCAACGGCAATAAACGAGCTTATGTTCTTATAAGAGCCCGGGCTCGTTAAATCAAGTGCGGAATGCCCCTCCAATTTCCGTCCTACATTTTATGACGGTATGCAACGACATCCTGTATATGACGTCCAAGTATTAATTAATTTCAAGTAAAACGTTTATTTATTCCTGTTAAATCGAAATTAGATACGCGCAAACAAACTGCAAGAAAAATAAAACAAAAGAAAATCGCAAAAGAAAATGACAAGAAACAAAAACATGAATCTCCAAAATACGTCGATAGAAAGTGAGAGAATATTTCAACAAAAGGAAACGAAAAAGAATAAACAAACAACGTCAAGACGAATGAGGTGAACGCAGCAGAACAAAAGAAGTTCGAAAATTCTCCGGAGCAATGTGGCAAAAACAAAAAAAAAGAAGAAACTGCACGAAGCGTAACGCAATGCAGAAAAATTAATTCGTCAAAAACAAATTAAAAACTGAACGTAAAAAATAAGGTGGACAAAGGAATACATGAATAAAAACACGAAAAATTAAATTGATAAAAAAAGCAAAAGAAGAAAGAAATATACAGAATGAAACAAAAACAAAAGAAAACTAATGAATCTGCACGAATTGTTTGAAGTTTAAAAAATAACAAGAAAAAAAAAAGAAACTCCAAAAAAGAATATGAAAACGAAAATACAATTCAACAAAAGAAACAAAAAATAACTAACATACAACATCAAGGCATGACGATTGAGGTGAACGAAAAACAAAAGAAGATCGATATTTCTCTGACAAAAAGAAACAAAAAAATAACAAACAGCGTCAAAGACATGAAGAATGAGGCGAATGAAAAACAAAAGAAGATCGACAATTCTCCGACGGAATTAGAAAAACAAAAGCAAAAGAAAAGTGTAACAACAGAAACAAAACTGCACGAACGAAAGAAACAAGAGGAAACTTAAAGAAAGAAGAAAAATTAGGGGCGCAAGAAAAAAGACAAATGAAATGTCGACGATTTTTGCAACAAACCAGGAAAGCATGATTAAATAGGAAAAATTAAATCGATAGAAAGAAACAAAAGATAACGAACAAATAATGAACAAAACATTACAAAGGAAGAAAAACAAAAGAATACTGACGAATCTGCATGCATTGTTTGAAGATTAGAAAAATTACAAGAAAACAAAAAAGAAAACGTCAATGGAATATGAAAAAATAATTCAACGAAAAGAAACAAAAAAGAACGAAACGACAGGTTAGGAAGAACGAGATGAACGAGAAACAAAAGAGGATTGACGATTCTCCGGTGGAATGTAACAAAAACAAAAGAAAAAAAAATAAGGCGGACTAGAGAAAACAACTGAAAATCGACTATTTCTAGACGAAAATTTGAGACTGGCAGTAAGCAAAGGAGACGTAAATAAAAAAAAAAACAAAAGAAGATTGACAACTGACCGAATGTGGAAAAACAAAAGAAGAAACTTTGTGAAGCGCAATCAACAAAAAAATTAATTCGATGAAAAGAAAGAAAGGGGAACTCAAAGAAAGAAAAAATAACGTAACGAAAATCTATACAAAACAACATATGAAAAATCGACGATTTTTGCAGCAAAGCTTGGAAAGAGAAAACAAAAGAGAAAAAAACCACATCAAACCATGAAGAATAAGATGCAAAAAATACAAAGAAAAACAAAACAAGAAAAACAAAACAATAAAACAAAACAAAAAAAGAAACAGACGAATCTATGAGAATTCTTTGAAGGTTCAAAAAATTCAAGAAAAAAAGTAACTCCGAAATACGTCAATGAAAATAATTCGACAAACAGAAACAAAAAAAAAAACTAACAAACAATATCAAGACACGAAGAGTGAGGTGAGCGAAAAACAAAAGGGAATCGACAATAATTCGGTTGTGAAATGTGGAAAAAGAAAAACAACTGAAGCAAAAGAACGAAGCGTAAGGCGATGCAAACAAATTAATTCGACGAAATAAAATATGCTTAAAAAAAACAAAAGACTGTGCGATCATTGAAAAATTGACAAGAAAACAAAAAAAGGATCTCCAAAAGACGTCAATGAAATACGAAAAAATAATTCAACAAAAAGAAACAACAAAGAACAAGAAACATCAATGAGGTGAGCGAGAAACAAAAGAAGATCGACATTTCTCCGACGGAAAGGGAAAAAATATCAGACCAAGAAAAGCAAAAGCTCGATTTTTAAGACAAAATTAACGATGAAGACCGCATTTCACTCTTTCACCGCTGAAGAGCTACAGGGTGGTTTTCATAATTCTACGAATTACAACTTTTTTGTTTGTCAAAATTTTTGATTTGTGCGAAAACTTCATTTCCATACAAAATTCATTGTTTCGAATTATTTTTTTTTGTTTGCTCAATACTTGAGTTATAAGCAAGAACTTTGTTTTTTTTGCATGGGATACCCTATATATTTTTACATTTTTTTAAAAAAGCCTAACATTCTATTTACAACAAAAATAAAAACCGTGATTGTTGCAGCGTTCATTGCAACATGGCATGCCTGTAACGAACGTAAGGGTTTTACCAATCACGTGACAAAGATCGTTTTTAAAAATCGAAAAATCAATTTTTCTATCTTTTTCTACAATTTTTTTAGGTTCGAAGGAATGACGCCACGATCCTTAATTACACTGGGGCGCCTAGTTTTGATTGACGTTTAATTTATCTGATAGGGTTTGGATGGAATGAAATCAAGCCATCAAATTCTCCATCCTCTTTACTTCATGGTCATTTCCGAAATTTAATTGAAATTTTATTTTCCTTTTTTCGAGCCGAAAAAATGCCCAAATCAATTCAACTGTTAGTTAGGTACTTCTTAATAAGCGTAACCAATTGGAATTAGTTAAATGTTAAATTAATTGTGGAATTACTTCCGTCGTGATAACATCAAAGTCAAAATGTGATTTGAATCGTTATGTGAAAGAGAGCGTTGCCATCATTTAACGCGCACCAAGAGACTCATCCTTATCCCACTTCTGACGCCCGAAACTCGACGCCCGGAGTTCGTTAAATCAGAGCCAGCCGGCCGATCGATTTTGCTTCTTTTATGTATCCGGCTCGCGACCATTATTTTTGATTACCGGCGTATGCGTCGATTTTTTCATATAAATTTAAATCTCGACGTCACCGATGTGAAATACGTGTTTATTTTCTCCCGTTTCGCAACGACGCGGCGCGGCGCGCCTTGCGTTCGGGATCAAAGTCGCAACGCGAAGAATTTATTTATTAGTATCTCATGAAATGAATATTGGAAAAGTCGCAGAAAAAGTAATTTGTTATTTCGCGAATGCCGAAGAAAAGAAAGCACCCCCCGGGGGCGGCGGCGCGGCGTAACAATATTTCCTCTGTTGGATGTCATTTCAATTTCGCGCGCTGGAATCTACAGGTTATCAGGACCGTAATTGCAATAATTACCGCCCAGCCCGAAAGCGAACAGTAATGACGAGCGTAGTTAATACTCGGGGTAGCTAAATATTCATTTATATGCAAACGATGTAAAAGTTTCGCCGCCCTTGTTAGGCTCATTATCCGTCTCTAATAACTCGGCCTTATCAACCCCCGCTCGATACTCTTAACGACGCGTTTGAACTTGTCGCAATATCATCAGATGGACGGGGGTTGAGGGACGAGGAGGCGAGTGACAATTTCGTGCTAACTTTAATCACTTCTGTAAACTCGTTCGCGTCTGCGGCTCGTGTTTAATGAGAATTCGTAATTTGGTTAAATTCGGTGGGACGACAAAGATAAAAAATCGCAGAGTTAATAAGTTCAAGGTCGAGGCATGTTTGCTTCGAATAAGCGCGTATACGATTGGTTAAACCAAGAAAAGTTGACAGTATTTGAAAGATGAACTTGTAAGGCTGCTTTTGAATTTGGTTGACGTTTCGATATCTATTCGATCATCATCTCTACCATGGTACGGTTATTTCTCATTAGGGAACCGATATATTTAAATGAAATTTACGTCGACACATCGAATATGTCAAAAAAAGGGTTAATTACTGATCATTTGATCAGTCATCATCAGTATGAAGAAAGACTGCAAGGAGCACAAAAAGTTACAACGAAATACGAAGGAAAAAACAGAAGAAGACTGTCGATTATACAACGGATTGTTTGAAAGTTATAAAAAATTCACAAGGAAACAAAAAAAAAAGAAGAAAACTACGAAAAGCGTCGATGAAACACGAAACAAAAATTCGACAAACAGAATGAAAACGAGAAACAAAAGAAGATCGATGGTACTGTGGCTAAAAATAAAAATTAAAAAAAAAACTGATGAAAGGCGATGAAAAACCGCAAGAAGAACAATTGAATTAAAATAAAATAAGTTACAAGCAAGTGCGAAGGAAAAGATGAACAAAAAACAAAGGAAGATCGACGATTTTTCTTTAAAAAGTAAAAGAAAGAATAATAGCGAAAGTGAAGAGAAAGACTGCATGAAACGCAAATGATATTGAAAAAATTACAATGAAATTCGAAGGAAAAGAAGAACATTAAAAGACAAAACAAAAGAACGCCGCTGATTATACAACGCGTTGTAAGAAAGTTAGAAAAAAAAATTAACGAGAAATATGAAAAAAAAATCCACAAAAAGAATGAAAACAAAATTTAAAAAAGTAATAATAATAAGGTGAACGAAAACAAAACAAAATCAATGAAGGGCGAGGAAAACGAACGAAATATTAAGAAACAGATGAACGAAAAAAAGAACCAAAAAAAATTGAATTATCCAGGGAGCTGCTTGAAAGTTAAATTAATTTAATTTAATTAAGCAAACAAAATGAGAAAGAAACGAAGATAAGAGAACGTAAACGAAGGAGGATCGATAAAATAATTAAAACAAAAAAAAACTAATGGAAAAGCGTAGAAAAACTGAAAGAAGAACAAATGAAGTAAAAAATAATTTACAATTTATAACAAAAAAAAGATAAAATAAGGACAAAGGAAAACTAAGGATTAAGAGGTAGACTGATTGAAAGAAAGAACAAAAGAAGACCGACGATTCTTCGTCGGAATGTCACAAAACAAAAACAGAAAACAAAAGAAGAAACTGCAAGAAATACATAGAAAAAGCGAACAAAAGAAAACAAAACAAAACTAAGATATAAACTATTACAAGAAAACAAAAAAAAATTGAAATTGCAAATGCATATGAAACTATAACTCGACAAAAAGAAACAAAAGAAAACAAGATTAACAAAATTTAAAAAAAAATGGAACAAGATAAACGAGAAATCAACAAGATCGACTATTTTCTGCCTAGAACAATTAAAGGAACTAACTAAAAACAAAGAAAGACTGCAAGAATAAGATGTACAAAAAAAAAGAACAAAAGGAAAATAAGAATTGAGCGACGGACTGATCGACGAAAAGAACCAAATTAGAGAGAAAAAAAAGACGAAACAAGAAAAACAAAAACAAGGCGTATAAACAAAAGAAGATCGACGGTTCTCTGGCTAAAAACATTCGACAAAGAAAACAAACAAAATAATAAAAAAAAGAGAATAAGGTGAACAAAAGAAGATCAACAATTTTCTGGTTGAAAAGGAACTAACGAAAAGCGAAAAAAAAAAACTAAACGCGAAAGACAATTGTCTTTTGTTAGTTCGAATCAATAGATATAAACGGTCGACCTTCATTTGTTTTCTGAGTTCTTTTTTTTCCGTTTTTCGCAATTTATCACTTTTTTCTTTGTTTTCATCATTTCATAATTGTTTTCTGTTTGCTTTAGACAAACGCAACAGACAATTGATTTTTGCAGGTTAGAATCGATAAATGTAAACGGTCGGTCGTCATTTGTTTTCCGCATTCTTTTTTTGTTTTTCGCGATTTATCACTTTTTTCTTTGTTTTCATCATTTCATGATTGTTTTCTGTTTCCTTTAGACAAGCGCGAAAGACAATTGACTTTTGTAGGTTCGAATCGACGGACATCTTTGTAAAGGGTCGATCTTCATTCGTTTATTTATTTATTTTTTGTTTTTCGCAATTTATATTTTCTTTTGTTTTCAACTTTTCATAATTGTATTCTTTTTGCTTCGGACGAACAACAGACAAACGCAACAGACAATTGACTTGATCGCAGGTTTGAATCGATAGATGTAAACGGTCGATCGTCATTTGTTTTTATGGTTCTTTTCTTTTTTTGCGATTCATCACATTTTTAGTTTTCATCATTTCATGATTGTTTTCTTTTTGTTTTTCGCAATTTACATTTCCGGAAACCAAAATTGTGATATTTCTCTTTACTTTGGACGAACAAAAGACAATTGATTTTGTAGGTTGGAATCGTCATTTGTCTTTGTAAACGGTCGACCGCGATTCGGTTTTCTTTTGTTTCTCGCAATTTATCTTTTTCGTTTTCATCGATGAGAAAAGCGACACATCTTCGGGTTAACAGAAACGAAGTCTGTGCGAATTTCAACGACCTATTTTCTCCGCTTCTTCTGATGAGGAAAAGTCGAAGACAAAGGCAAAGGGACAAAACAAAAAACAATTGGTTTTCTCTGTAGGTGATTTCTCTTGAAAAAAAAAATCATAATTGCGAGATCAGGATCGATAATTATCATGCTTTTGTTTTTCTTGGTGATTTTTTTATGACCAACCACAAACTCTGGCGGAATTGGTGTTTCCCGCTTTGGAGCCTTTGTTTTCCACCAAGAAACGCAGGTATGAAGCTATAACTCGACATAGAAAACAAACAAAATGAAAAAAAAAAACTAAGATAAGCTAAACGAAAAACAAAAGAGGATCAACGATTCTCTGGTTAAAAAGGAAGTAACGAAAAGCGAACAAAACTGGAAGAAGAACAAATGAAGTTAAAAAAAAGCTACAATGAAATACAAAGAAAAAAGTGAACAAAAGAAAATTGTAGAAAATTATCAAGAAAACAAAAAACTGAATTAAATGCAAATAGTAACAATGGAATATGAAATAAAAAAAGAAACAAAGGAGATCAAACCAACAAAATCTAAACATGAAGAATGAGGTGAACGAAAAACAAAAGACGATCGGCAATTCTCCGAGTGAAAAAAAAAACAAAAGCAAAATGAACAAAATGTACACAACTATAGAAAACAATAATTGTACAAAAGTAAAAAACGAAAATACAAAAATAATAAAATGCAAAAATAGGCGAGCCAAGACAAATGAGAAATCGACGATTTTATTGGACAGCAAACTAGTTGCTATTTGTCATTTTTCATGCGATTTTGAGTAAGAAATCGGCCGCAAGATGTCGCAACCTAAACTGTCAAATATTATTGTTACTTACTCCAGTTTTTTGTTTGTTTTTGTCTGTATTGGTATTTTCTCTGGTTTTCTTTTACCAAAAATCATCGAACATCTGAAGTTTGATTTTCGCTTGTCTTTTATTTTAGCCCCTACGTACGTAACATTTTGATGTTATAATTTTTTTTTGTTTTCATTTTTCAATCAAATTAGTTTGTGACGTTTCATTAGTAGTTAATTGAGTAATTTTTTTATTTTAGCACTTCTTTTTATTTTTTCGAATGAATTTTCTCCTGTCTTAATTGGGAGCATCGATTATTTGAATATTTTGGAAATATTTACGTACAGGGTGTGGCACCGAACGGGTTTCCCGTTGAGTATACGAAGAAAAAATTCACAAATTGCGACAGAATTTAAAATTGTTTTGAAATACAGGGTGTTTTAGAACTTGGTCATTTTAAATAAAACATCTTACATATTATATACGAAGAATTTTAATTCTTCAAGCAAATTTTTTAAGTTTAATAGTTGTTGAAGTATCAAATCATGTTTTTGTTTTTCTGCGGCTGCTTTTATTGGCGGTATGAAACGTAAAGGTGTGGACGGGACAGTTTTATATTATAAAATTTAATTAAATTGACGAAGAAAGGGCCGGAATTGTTTTTCTTTGTTATTATGTGAGAGTGTTGCACTGAATTGAATTAAATTAGCTGAAACCTCTCCAAACATGCAAGCAACAGTTTTTGGCAGGCGTTTGAATCGAGCATCTCCTTTGAATAATCTAAGGTCAAGGATGATTACACACGGAAAGTTCAACGTCCCGGTGAATGCTAAATACCTATTACATAAACGCTTACCTAACTCCACCCTAACCCGTTCGTCCTATCATCATCCTACGAGTTACGTGTGTGTTTGCGATAGTCCATCGAACGTTGAACCGCCTGGTGATGATCATCATGATGATCAAATAACACACTATTACGTGTGCAAAAGCAAAATGTTTATTATTACTTTATGTTTATTTTCCTAATTAGTGGGTACTCGTTTAATTTGCGAGTATGAATTTCCGCTCCGGTAAAATTACACGGAACGTCCAGGCACTTGCTCATTAAACTTCGGTAATTCAGGCGGAATTTCAGCGCTTATGAATTAGTAAGAGTTGACCTGTGTGAAACCCCGGAGTTTGCCCTGCGCGGAAAAAAACACAGACAAATCATCCCTGGACTTGACGTGTACGCCGTTTTTAGCGCTGAAATATTTCGCGGTGAAAACAAATGAATTTATTTATTCATGTTCTACTTAAATAATCAGCTGTTATTGCATACTATTGAGGAGGGAGTGTTATCTGTCCTACATTTTCAGGTAATTTCAGGCCTGCAATCCGATTCTAAGTGGATTTGTGATCGAGTCCTGCACGTTTCACCCAGTTTTCAGTTCATGATAAATCGTGCTCTGTTAGCGCGCCGTTAATCTTGATTTTTCACAGGCGGTGCTAGGATTGAAAATTTAATTCTTTTTTAATTCGAAAGCTCCAGCAGTTTTTTTTTAAATTTCATAAAACAGTAAAACCTCGATTATTCGAGTGCCCCCTAAATTCTTAATCCTCTCTCTTCGTCGTTCACTTGCCTAGGATTCACTGGTTTAATGATAAGCCTCTTTCTTATGGACGTCCAAACGGTGCTTCCATCTACTCGAGTGTCTTTCAAGATTGTTGAGGACTTCTTTTGTTTTTCGTTCAGTTTCTCTTGTTACTTGTTTGTTCTCTTTTGTCTAGTTATTGTTTCATATATCATTGGCTCAATTTGCAATTTCAATTTTTTGTTTCCTTGTCAATTTTTATAACTTTCAGACAATCTGCCGCATAATCATTAGTTTTCTTTTGTTTTTTTTGTTCTTTTTCTCCGTATTTCTTGTAAATTATTTTTTTTTTTACTTCACTTGTTCTTGTAGTTTTTCTACACCTTTTCGTTAGTTTTTGGCGATCCTCTTTTGTTTTTCGTTCTCCTATTTTCGATTCGTTTTCATTTTGTTCGTTTTTTGTTCCATTTGCTTCTTAACTTTCAAACAGTTCGCCGAATAATCCTATTTTTCTTTGTTTTTTTTTCGTTCTTTTTTTTTCTTAATATTTCGTTCGTTAACTTTTTTTAATTAATTTGTTTTTCTTAGTTTTTTTATTGTAATTTTTTTTAATTTGTTTTGTTTTCTTTGGTGAGTAATAGTTTCATACTGTATCGACGGCATTTGCAATTTAAATTTTCTTGTCTCTTATTTCTTTTGTTTTTTTTTCTCTATTCTTATTTTCTTCGTATTTCGTTGTAACCTTTTCCACTTCATTTTTCCTTGCAATTTTTCTTCGAGTTTTATTTTTTTTGTACTTTTTATTTTTAGCCAGAGAATCGTTGATCTTCTTTTGTTTCTACACCTTACTTTTGTTTCTCTTATTTTATTTGTACACCTTACTTTTGTTTCTCTTATTTTTTGTTTCGTTTTCAAAATCCATTATGTTGTTTACTAAACCAGAGGAAAAGGTAAACAAAAAACGGACGAAAAAGAACAAAACAGAGAAGAAAAAGAAAACACATTTTGTACTTTGTTCGGCGAAAAACAAAACAGAAAACAAAAGACGATCGACTATTGTAAATTTGAACTTCCAGAATCTAATTTTGTTGTTTACTAAAAAACAGAGAAGAAAAAAACAATAACAAAACGACGAAGAAACAAAATGGAAGAACTACACTTTTGTTCCGATCTTTTTTTCGGTAAAAAACAAAAAAAAAAAGAAAACAAAAGACAATCGATTATGTAAGACAAATTTCAACTATCAAAATTCAGTCTTTTTTGTTCACTAAACGAAAAACAAAAAAGAAAAACAGAATTGCTTGAGAAAAATTGCACTTTTTTCGGCGAAAAACGAAAAAGAAAACAAAAGGCGATCGACTGTGTGAAGCTAATTTCGACTTTCAAATTCTAATTTCGTTGTTTACTAAAAAGACGAAAAAATAAAACAAAAACGAAACGACGGAGAAACAAAACAGAAGAAAAAGCTTCACTTATGTCTTTCGATGAAAAACAAAAAGAAATGAAAATCGTCGAGAATCGTTAATCTTCTTTTGTCTATATACTTTATTTTTTTGTTTTTTTTTATGTTGTTTGTTTTCTCACTTTCAATCAATCCTTAGTTTTCTTTTGTTCTTTTTTCATCTTTTTCTGCGTATTTCTTGTAAATTACTATTTTTACTTCATTTATTCTTCTTGCAGTTTTTCTACGCTTTTCCATTAATTTTTTTAGCGATCCTCTTTTATTTTCCGTTCTCTTATTTTAGTTTTCTTTTCATTTTGTTTGTTTTTTGTTCCCTTTGCTTCTTAACTTTCAAACAGTTCGCTGCATAATCCAATTTTTCTTTTGTTTTTTTTCGCTCATTTCTTAATATTTCGTTCGTCAACTTGTTTTACTTCTTTTGTTCTTCTTACAGTTTTTTCTTTTTCGCTTTTCATTAGTCCGTTAGTTCGTTGATCCTCTTTTGTTTTCGTTCATCTTATTTTTTTCTTGGTCTTATTTTCTTCGTATTTCGTTGTAACCTTTTCTACTTCATTTTTTTTTGCAGTTTATCTTCTACTTTTTGTTTTTAGCCGGAGAATGGTTGGTCTTCTTTTGTTTGTGCACCCCATTTTTGTTTTCCTTATTTTGTTTGTTTTTTTTGCTCTATTTTGATTCTTTTCGTCGAATTATTTTTTCATATTCTATTGACGCTATTTGCAGTTGAGTTTTCAGCCGCCGCTTAATCCTTATTTTTCTTTTGTTTTTTTTTGTACACTTATTCTTCGTATTTCATTCTCTCTTTATAATTTAATTTGTTCTTCCTTTCTTTGTTTTCAGTTAGTTTCTTTAATTTTTTTAGACAGGAAATTGTTTTTTCGTTTGCTTTGTTTTAGTTTTTTTTAAAATTTTGTTTGTCTTGTTTTCTTTTTGACGAGTTTTAGTTTCATATTCCTTTGACGACGTTTTTATTTGCAATTTCATTTTTTTTTTGTTTTCTTGTCATTTGTTTTAGTTTTTTGTTGTTTTTGTGTTCATCTTTTCTATGTATTTCTTGCAGTTTTTTCTGTCGATTCTGCTGTTTTTTTGTTTTTGTTTTTCTGCATTTCGACCGAGAATTGTCGATCTTTTGTTTCTCGTGCATGTTTTGATGTTTGCTTGATTTTTTTTGTGTTAATTATTTTTTCATATTCCATTGACGCTATTCGCAGTTTCTGTCTTTTTTTCTTGTTTTCTTGTAATTTTTTTATAACTTTCGATTAGTCCGATGCATAATCATTAGTTTTCTTTTGTTCTTTTTTTGTATAACTTTTTTTCGTATTTATTTTGTTTTTCGTTTACCTCATTCTATTTTTCTTTCATTTGGGTTGTCTTATTTTTTTTTTTTTTTTGGTACTTTCTGTTATAGTTTCATATTCCATAGACGACGCTATTTAAAATTATAATTTTCTTTTGTTTTCTTGTCGATTTTTCATATGTTTGAAACTGTCCGTCGCATCATAATCGCTACTTGTGTTTTGTTTTGTTTTTGTTCGTCTTTTCTGTGCAGTTTCTTCTTTTGTTTTGTTTTTGTGTTTTTCCACATTCTGACGGAGAACTATCGATTGATCTTCTTTTGTTTCTCGTCCACTACAGTCCTCATGATATTTTATTTCTTGTTTCTTTACCTTATTTATTTTTTCATATTCCATTGATGCTATTCGCAGTTTCAGTTCTTTTTTGTTTTCTTATTTTTTTCTTTTATAACTTTCATTCAGACCGACCCATAATTCTTAGTTTTCTTTTGCTCTTTTTTTGTACAACTTATTCTTTGTATTTCATTGTCATTTGTTCTTCTTGCAGTCTTTCTGTTTTTAGTGTAAAAAATAGTCGATCGTTTTTGTTTTTGGCTTAATTATTTTTTTCATTTTGGTTTTCTTGTTTTCTTTTGTTTCTTTTTGTTGTAATTTTATATTCCATTGACGATGCTATTTAAAATTACAATTTGCTTTTGTTTTATTGTCAATTTTTCGCATGTTTTAAACTGTTCGCCGCATCATAATCGCTAGTTGTGTTTTGTTTTTGTTCATCTTTTCTGTGCAATTTTTTTTTTGTTTTGTTTTTTCCACATTCCGACGAAGAACTGTCGATCTTTTTTTGTTTCTCGCTCACCTCATTCTTCATGTCTTGATGTTGCTTATTTGTTATTTCTTGTTTCTTTTCTTTAGTTATTTAGTTTTTCATGTTTCATCGACGCTATTTGCAGTTTCAGTTTTTTTTTTTTTTTTATAATAACTTTCAAGTAGTCTAAGTTTTCTTTTGTTTCCTTTCGTACATCTTTTTCTACGTACTTCACTGTTTTTTTTTTAATTTAATTGTTGGCAATCGACCATTGATAGTCGATTGCTGGCAATCGACGACCGGCAGTCTAATCAGTTAATAGTCGGCCATTGGCAATGTGCTACTGACAATTTAATGGATTATAGTCGACCACTGACAACGTCTTGAGGTAGGAGTCGTTAAGGAATGGCTTAATCAGAGTTGCACCTTATATCTCTCATGTCTACTGGATGACAATCAACTACTGGCAGTCTTCCGAATCAGGAATCGATCATTGGCAACTGACTGTCGACCGAAGTCGGTAGTCCAATCAGTAGACAGTCGACTGGATGATAGTTGATCACAGTAGACACTCTTCTGGGTTAACAATCGACCATTGGTAGTCGACTGCTGACAATCAGTCACTGTCAGTCTACTCAATTGATAGTTGACCATTGGCAGTGGGCCACTGGCAATTTAATGGATTATACTCAACCACTGACAATCTCCTGAGTTGACAATCGATTACTGAGAGTTAGAGACTACTTTTCCTAGTCCACGCAGATGATAATGATCGTTAAGGAGTGGCTTAACCAGAGTCGTACTTTATACCTTGCATGTTTATTGGTTGACAACAGACCACTGGCAGTCTTCTGAATAAGTAATCGATCATTAGCAGTCGACTGTTAATTGAAGTTGTTAGTCTAATCAGTAGTTATTCGACTGCTGGCAATTTACTTGATGATATCGAAAGTCTTCCGAGTTGACAGCTGTAGTCGACTGCTGGTAATCGATCACCGCCATTCTACCCAGTTGACAGTCAGACATTGGCAGTGGCCCACTAGCAATTTAATGGATTATAGTCGACCACTGACAACCTCCTGGGTTAGTAGTCGATTACTGAGAGTTAGAGACTACTTTTCCTAGTCCGCGCAGATAATAATCGTTAAGGAGTGGCTTAATCAGAGTGGCACTTTACATCTCGCATGTCTACTGGTTGACAATCGACCACTGGTAGTCTTCTGAATTAATAATCGATCATTGGCAATCGACTGCCGACCGAAGTTGGTCCAATCAGTCGGGAGTTAGCAATCTACGGAATGGATACTTGATCACAGTAGACAGTTTTCTTGGTTAGTAATCGACCATTGGTAGTCGACTGCTGACAATCGACCACTGACGGCCTACTCAGTTGAAAATCGGCCAATGGCAGTCGACCGTTGGCAAGCTAATGGATGATAGGATAACAGTGATCGTTAAGGAGTGGCTTAATCAGAGTTGCAGTTTATATCTCGCATGTCTACTGGTTGACAATAGACCACTAGCAGACTATTGCAATAGTAATCGATCATTGGCAGCTGACTGCCGACCGAAGTCAGTAGTTCAATCAGTAGACAGGTAATCTACTGGACGGGACGATAGTCGATCTGATTTAGCAATCGACCATTGGTAGTCGACTGCTGACAATCGACCACTGACGGTCTACCCAGTTGACAGTCGGCCACTGGCAGTCGAATGCTAGCAATCTAATGGATGATAGTTATCGAAAGTATTTAATTCATCTTCTACCCTCCCATTAGTTATTCTTACAAGAGTGGTATTGGTTGTATCATGTCGTTGCGTTCTATTTTGTCAGCCTCAATTACTTCGCTCGATTTGAAAGAAACGGAGATTAGCTTTCGATTCGATTTTGTTAACTACGTGCGTTTGACGGGATATACCCCATTAATTAGCCAGATTTGCCTCGACTCGTGACAGAGATAGTTCCCAATACGCCCCAATTAGTTCGTCATCATCGACAAAGCACTATTCCACGCTTGTTTGGGGATGCGGTCGAACCGAATCCGTCGCCTTCATCCCCGTCTAATTGCCGTCTTTACTCAATCAGGAAGCCCTTTTTCATTTCGCTGCGATCCTTTAATCTTCGACTCGCAAGCTCCGCACTAATTGCGAAGGTCCCTTCGCCGCGAAGTAAAATCGATGCATTTTTACAGTCGGGAGTTTTACGGCCGCCCGAATCGATCTAAATGAATTCACCCTCGAATGGGGGTAGTAGCCGATATATAATAATAGTGCCTATCTTGAAAGGAATCAAACGACGCGATGTTTGTTTGCTATTCCGCGCAGTCGAGGCGTAAAAATTCGCATCGGAATTGTTATGAATTTCATAGCGCAGGAGAGAAAAAAAAAAAGAAATGGGGCCGAACGTTATTCCGAATAACGTTGATGGAGGGACGGTTTTATTTTCTAGAATTTAAACAACTGCGAGCGGCCGCCGTTTTATTTTACGAACGGAAGAATTTAGGCGAAAACAATAAAATACGAAGGGAGTTGATGGCGAGCGAACGGGCGAAAGGTGAGGGCGGGCTCTTTGTCTCGAAACGTTAACTTCATCTCGTTGCAGAATCTAAATATTAAAAGCGTCAACTATGAGCTTAACAAGTTTACGTTGAAACCGGGCTTATCCTTACTTTGTACCTCGAGAAACTTTGTCAAGTGAGCGATTACGGAGTCACTCGGTTCACGAAATCGAGATTTATGGCTCGTTAACGGACTGCAATTTATAATGATAAGAGTAATAAGCAGAAAATTACTGATTTATTTACTGCTGTTTCGAGGACTTCTGGTCTTCTTCATATTCCCGTGTTTTCGTAATGAGGAAAGGCAATTATTTTGGCTTGTGTCTTAGTTACATCTTCTTGAAGCTATTGCTGCTTATCGTCATGAACACAGTTTAAAATTCTTTTGGTTTTGAATTTGATTCGAAAAATGTTCCGTTCGACTAGAATTTTTCCAATAAACCTTCTACACGCTCATGCATTCACGCACAGTAGCAAAATTAACGATCTAATTAAGGCCGATTCAGTTCGATCATGCACATTAGAGGGCATTCAGCGTTCCCAACAAAAGCCCATTGGAAACGGCGGATTAAAATTTAACACTCATATGTCAACTACGCGTCCTATTGTTCGTCCATCATCGGCGGCGCGCGATTGATAAGAGAACTCATTTCCGCTCCGGCAAAACGGCCGTATTGTACCTCGTGCGTACTCTCCAAAATACACAGAGGTATAACAAATATAACGAAGCGTGTTTCGATTCGCGAAACACAAAAGCACTTGGGCCATAATTACCTGTCAAGTTGAAATCGAATCGCAGAGACAGAGAGAAAAAACCGAGCGAATCGAAATTTCACGAAAAAAAAAATTAAATTGCGCGAAAGAAATTAAATTTAAATAGACCGGGGCGAAATTCGGCGCGCTTCCAGGGCCTCGAATACATAATACAATTTCGAATCCTTTGTCGCAATTTCAGTTCGCCTGTTTACATCATCCGCCGTCGTAACCAATTAGTGATTTCTATAGAACATATTCACGCATGTCGTGTCTCAGAATTCCATTCAGGTGTCAGACAATAGGCACCAAGCTTTGATGATGTTTGTTAAATATTGCAGAGGAATATGCCTTTTCAGTTAAACGGAATTGTGTTCGAGTTTGCCATTGTCTTTGTACGCGCCCGAAAGCTATAAAATTCGTTTTCCTCTTTGTGATGGTGATAAACTTTTACATGCTCTGATACAAATGAATCACTTTGAAAACACTTAAAAGTGTATTTCTCAAACTTGCTTGAGTAGCAACGACTTTGCGGTGTTTCGTTCGTAACTTCTGCTTTTGTTACGTGGTCCCTCCATATACACAAATTTTGGTGTAGCTATATTGACAATTTCTACTGGTGGCTACATTAAGATTAACAAAAGTTAAAAGAGCGGTGAATTTCTTGTTTTCCGTTATAAAAAATAACGCTGTGAGCTGTAAAAGTACGATTTTGGAGACTGCTGGCAATCGATGGCTGGCAGTCAACTCTAGGTACAGTGGACTGCCGGCCATCGATTGCCAGCCCTCACCGAAATCATACTTTTACAGCTTTTAGCAACTGTCAGGTCATTCCTAGATCTTCATTTAGTTGACAATACATTAAAAATGACTTGTAGCATTTTTTTATCCTTGGCGTGCGAGAGGTACCGGGATCGATACCCGGCGCCTGCACCACTGTCACGGGCCGATGTAAATGAGGGCTCCGCTAGGGGGTAACTCAGGTAGAACACCCGCTCATGGTACCCTTGGGGGTGGTTTATACCCCAAAAAGAAAAGCAACTTACCTCTAGAAAGAAGAAAACTCGAACTTCTAAACCAGTTATTTATTGGCTTCTATAAAATGTAGGGGGGTTGCTACAGGGCGGAGTATCGTCTTCACTTGTTCTTTACTTCATTCTTCGCTGTTCTTACACACACATAAGTCACACACTCTACAGAAATGCTAACTAATAATAATTAACAAGAAAATAGATATATCATGCATCATTTGTGGCAATATCCCATTTTTGTGCCAGATGGGGACGCGGTTCGAATTTTATATTTTGTCAGCTAACGCCATCACATAGAAAAAAACGTAACTACGAAAACGTTTGCTGAAAAAGTCGGCCATCACGGTCACGATAAAATTGAGCCTCTACTTGCTACAACGCCCTTATAATGGTTTTATAGAAATCTGTATATTAAAAGTGCTTCTGATCGCGACTGCGAACTTAAGGAACTAGTGTGTCCGTTCTAACAGGATAGCAATCTCTTGAGTTAGTAATCGATCTTTGGCAGTCGACTGTCAACTGAAATCGTTAGTCTAATCAGTAAGCAGTCGACTGCTGATAATTTACTTGACGATAATCGACAGTTTTCTGAGTTGGCAATCGACCATTGGTAGTCGACTGCTGGAAATCGACTACCGGCAGTCTACTCAATTGATAGTCGGACATTGGTAGTGGCCCAGTGGCAATTGCGTTAAATTTAATGGATTATAGTGACCACTGACAACCTCCTGAGTTAGGAGTCGATTGCTGAGAGTTAAAGACTAGTTTTCCTAGTCCACGCAGATGATAATGATCGTTAATGGGTGGCTCAATCACTGTCGCAATTTATATCTCGCTTGTCTACTGGGTGACAATCGACTACTGGCAGTCTTCCGAATTAGGAATCGATCATTGGCAATCGATTGTCGACCGAAGTCGATAGTCCAATCAGTAGACAGTCGACTGGATGATAGTAGATCACAGTACACACTCTTCTGGGTTAACAATCGACCATTGGTAGTCGACTGCTGACAATCGGTCACTGTTACTCAATTGATAGTTGACAGTGGGCCACTGGCAATTTAATGGATTGCAGTCGACCACTGACAATCTCCTGAGTTGACAATCGATTACTGAGAGTTAAAAACTACTTTTCCTAGTCCACGCAGATGATAATGATCGTTAAGGAGTGGCTTAACCAGAGTCGTACTTTATATCTCGCATGTTTATTGGTTGACAACAGATCACTGGCAGGCTTCTGAATTAGTAATCGATCATTAGCAGTCGACTGTTAATTGAAGTTGTTAGTCTAATCAGTAGTTATTCGACTGCTGGCAATTTACTTGATGATATCGAAAGTCTTCCGAGTTGACAGCTGTAGTCGACTGCTGGCAATCGATCACCGCCTAGTTGACAGTCAGACATTGGCAGTGGCCCACTAGCAATTTAATGGATTATAGTCGACCACTGACAACGTCCTGAGTTAGTAGTCGATTATTGAGAGTTAGAAACTACTTTTGCTAGTCCGCAGATAATAATCGTTAAGGAGTGGCTTAATCAGAATGGCACTTTACATCTCGCATGTCTACTGGTTGACAATCGACCACTGGCAGTCTTCTGAATTAATAATCGATCATTAGCAGTCGACTGCCAATTGAAGTCGTTAGTCTAATCAGTAAATAATCGACGGCAATTTACTTGATGATAATCGAAAGTCTTCGAAGTTGTTTTCTGAGTTGCCAGTTGGCCATTGGTAGTTGACTGCTGGCAATCGACCACCGGCAGTCTACTCAGTTTACAATCAGCCATTGGCAATAACCTAATGGCAAATATAATCGATTATACTCGACCACTGACAATTTCCTGAGTTGGGAGTCGATTACTGAGAATTAGAGACTACTTTTCCTAGTCCACGCAGATAACAATGATCGTTAAGGAGTGGCTTAACAGAGTCGCACTTTGTATTTCGCATGCCTACTGGTTGACAATCGACCACTGGCGGTATCGTAAATTAGTAATCGATCATTAGCAACTAATCAGTAGGCAGCCGACTGCCGACAATTTATTTGATGATAATCTAAAGTCTTCTGAGTTGGCAATTAGTCTTTGGTAGTCGACTGCTGGCAATCGACCACCGCCGTCTACTCAGTTGACGGTCAGACATTGGCAGTGGATTTTTAATGGATTATAGTCGACCACTGACAACCTCCTGAGTTAGTAGTCGATTATTGAGAGTTAGAAACTACTTTTCCTAGTCCGCGCAGATAATAATCATTAAAGAGTGGCTTAATCAGAATGGCACTTTACATCTCGCATGTCTACTGGTTGACAATCGACCACTGGCAGTCTTCTGAATTAATAATCGATCATTGGCAATCGACTGCCGACCGAAGTTGGTCCAGTCAGTAGACCTGTCGGCAGTTATCAATCTACTGAATGGATACTTGATCACAGTAGACAGTTTTCTTGGTTAGTAATCGACCATTGGTAGTCGACTGCTGACAATCGACCTACTCAGTTGAAAATCGGCCAATGGCAGTCGACCGTTGGCAAGCTAATGGATGATAGTTTACGAAAATATTTAATCCATCTTCCACCCTCCTATTAGTTGTTCCTACAAGAGTGGTATTGATTGTATCATGTCGTTGCATTCTATTTTGATATTAGTTAGCTTGATTTAAAAGAAACGGAGATTAGCTTTCGATTCGATTTTGTTAACTACGTACGTTTGATTAGTTAGCAAGATTTGCTTCGACTCGTGACAGAGATAGTTTCCAATACGCCCCAATCAGTTCGTCATCATCGTCAAGAGACTACTCCACGCTTATTTGTAAGTCTTCTCTTTCTCAAACTTGCTTGCTCGTAACTTCTGCTTTTGTTACGTCGTCTCTCCGTGTATGTAGTTATATTGCCAATTTCTACTGGTGTGATTCGTCACCATATAACAAAAGCTAAAAGAGCAGTGAACTTCTTGTCTTCCCTTATAAAATACAACGTTACAACCAGGAAAAGCACGATTTTGAAAACTACTGGCAATCAGTGGGCGGCAGCCAGCAGTTGACTGCCGACCATCGACTGTCAGCCATCACCGAAATCGTATTTTTACAGCTTTTAGCAACTGTACGTACAGGTGGCCATCGACTGCTAGCCATCATCGAAGTCGTTCTTTTTTACAGCTTCAATTGCTAACTCAGAATTGTGGTTGATTATAATCAAGTGGTTACCAGCGGTTGATTGTCTAGAATATAGATTATCGATTTCAGACGGCAGTCGACTGCCAGCGATCGGTTACTAATTCAGTTTGATTATCAATCAGTCGGTGGTCAAGTGTCAATCAGTAGATTGCCAGCGATCGATTGCCAGTAGTAGTTGAATGTCAACTCCGTGGGCTCCCATCCCAGTACTTATATTTCAATGAGTGACCTGCCCCCAGTAGTTCGGTAACAAAGTAGAAATTTTCGTTACAGATTCGGTTTAGCTCAAAAAGTTTGCGAAATGCGCTCCTATAACGCGATCAACTTAACGACACTCCTTCCTAGATTATGAAAACAAGAAAACGAGGAAGTAGTTCCCGCAAAAATAAATGATGAAAAAGCAGATCCTGCCTTCGGTGTAGTCCCATTACTCGAAGCAAATCCATTTCGCTCCCTCAAAATTTAATAACGCGCTGATTTAAGGGCTGCTTCGCGGCCAGCCTCTCCCGCGTGTAAAGCGGAAGCGCGGGCGTATATCCGCGCTTCCGCTCGCGCCGTTTTAAGTGGGCAATGAATAAAAGACCGCCCGGCCGGGCATTGTTGCAAATTGCGGGACAAAGCTCGAGGACGGCTGTCAAAACTCGCGGCGACAATGGATCGGCGCGAACTTCGGCGAAAGTAATTTCATTACGGAAGTTGGTGACTTTTGTTTACGAAATTGCTAACACAATGACGCCCCGCCGAATCGACGTGTTCGAGTAGAATACAAAGTTTCCGAGGTAAACAGCCAAGGCGGAACGTTTGTTGATTTGTTTGTGAAGATGTTTGACAAGTTGTCTATTAAGAATTTTTTTTGTTGTTACATTCGAACAATAAATCTCACTTAATTAAATATATAAGTCGAATCGTAGAGATGTCATCGAACATGTCGTCAAACGTGTGGGTACGAGTGTAGATTCTTTCACTACGCAAGAGCACTTTTGACAAAGTAGCGCTCCAACAATGTCTGAAAACTGCTGAAAGGAGCTTATTTCAGGGCAATAAAATCGTAACAATGCACCGAGATCAGCCGGCGTTTTATCGCCCTGCTTTATTGCTTCCTGCTTCCAGTAGTATCCTGCGAAATTAATTTTAATTTGATTCCGCAATTATCGTCAGTCTTAATCCGTCGAGGGGCGGTCTTATCTATTTTTAGGGCTGCGAAGATTAGCGCCCCGAATAAAAGGCGGCATCGTCGCTCTTACAACTCGAACAATTACTTCGAAAAAATTTTATTTAATTTTTTTTTAAATCAGCTTTTCGATCTGCTAAATGAGCAACACTATACAGGATGACCTACATTACAAAATCGCATGTCTGTCCATCTATCGGACAAACAAAAAACATTTAGATTGCAATAGAGAGAACATTTCTAACACAGAGTATGTCATTAAATGATAACATCAACTTCACTGAAAGTTAATGCAGATACCGTCGGTAGGTAGCGCCATCTTTGGTCACCAACCTGAATGCAGAACGTTATTAAATTAAAATACTCTCTGTTCTCTACTAAAGCTGCAATGCAAAACAAACATGAAAGGCCGAAACAGGTTGCCAACGAATTGAAATAGTGTCAGGATTATAAAGCGACGAACCACGCCATCTGTCGGCCAGTAGAAGACATATACAATCACCTGTCGGCCGGTAAAGAAACTCTCTTTGTTGTAGTTTCATTTCTCGATCGAAACTAGTAACTCTCCACGGGAAGCTCGTAGCTTGGGACCAACGTTATTATTTGCTTGACAAAATCTAATTTGCAGCGGATTCTGTGGGCGTCAGGATTATAAACGGCGAAACCACACCATCTGTCGGCCGGTACGGAAAGTACTTTGACTTCAGTTTTTGCGTTTTTAAAGAACACACTGCAATACACTGTTTGTTAATCGAAAATGTGCAACATAAAGCTAACACTAAGTTGAATTGAAGCGAATTTGTAATTATTACAAACGCAGCGCCACCTATCGATGAAAACGTAGTATTTTTTCGATTGACGAACTTGCGTCGTCTATCCATAAGTCCAAAAAATTTCTATATATATATATATATTGAAATGCGTTGCTCTTATTAAATGATGATACAAAGCTTCATGAAAATGCGGCTAGCAACGCCATCTATTGGTCACTAATGAAACCAACTTGAGTGAATTAAAGGTAGTGTTTATTCCGTATTAAAACTGCTACGTAAATAAAGATGAAACGCCAAGATCTACATGAACTGCTACGAAGTGGAACTAAATAAACAATCACCACCTGTCGGCCGGTAAAGAAGGTTTTTTGGTTGCAATTTTACAGAATGTGATTCATTACAATCTTCACACTATTTCTAGATCAAGCGCTCTCTGCGGGAAGCTCGTAGATCATTTTCTTGACAAAATCCATTTTGCAGCGTGATGAGTTAGTGTCAGGATTATAAACGACGATGTGCGCCATCTGTTGACAAATACGGAAAGTATTTTGACCTCAGCTCTAGCATTTCTAAACAATCACTGCAATACATTGTTTCTTATTGGAATTATGACATGAAACTAATGTAAGTAAGGCTGCATTAAAGCTTGAACTTGTTATTATTGCGAATGCAGCGCCACCTATTGATGAACTCGTAGTATTTTTGTTTTGAGTGGCGAACTTACTCTGTCCATAACCATGGGTCAGCAAATCGCAATTAAAAAAATGCAAACTGCAAATGCGTGTGCTTATTAAATGATGACTTGAAACTTAATGAAAGTGAATGTGCAGCGGTCAGCAGCGCCATCTATTTGTCAGTAAGGAAACTAACTAGACCGAAACTACTGCCCCCATCGGGAAGCTCGTAGATTAGCACCGCATATTGTCATTTTCTTGGTAAAATCGAATTTGCATCGAATTGAGTCAGTGTCAGGTGTATAAACGACGAACTATGCCATCTGTCGGCCGGTATGAAAAGTATTTTGACCTCAGCAATGCATTGTTTCTTGTAAGAATTTATGATATAAAACATGTGCTTATTAAATGACGACTTAAAATTTAATGAAAGTGAATGTGCAGTTGGTTATCGGCGGTCAACAACGCCATCTATTGATCACTAGGGAAACCAACTAGTGCCCCCTGTGAGAATCTCGTAGATTAGCACCACACATTATCATTTTCATCTGGTCAAATCCAATTTGCAACGAATTGAGTTCGTGTCAGGATTATAAACGACGAACCAGGCCATCTCTCGGCAAGTATGGAAAGTATTTTGACCTCAGCTCCTGTATTTTTAAACAATCATTACAATACATTGTTTCTTGTAGGAATTTATCACATAAAACATGTGCTTTTTAAATGATGACTGAAAACCTAATGAAAGTGAATGTGCAGTTAGTTTTCGGCAGCCAACAGCGTCATCTATTGATCACTAGGGAAATCAACTAGTGCCCCCTGCGAGAATCTCGTAGATTAGCACCACACATTATCATTGTCTTGGTAAAATCCAATTTGCAACGACTTGAGTTAGTGTCAGGATTATAAACGACCAACCACGTCATCTGTCGGCCAGTATAGAAAGTGTTTTGACCTCAGCTCTTACATTTTTATTTATATTTCATTTCCAATACATTGTTTCTTATAGGAATTTATGATATAAAACATATGTTTATTAAATGATGACTTAAAACTTAATGAAAGTGAATGTGCAGTTAGTTATAGGTGACCACCAGCGCCGTCTATTGATCACCAGACAAACCAACTTGCGTGAATTTAAGGTACTGCCCATTCCGTATAAAACTGCGACGTAAAATGGACATGAAACGCCAAGATTGGTTACTAACAACTTGAAGTGAGTAAAAAATCATCTGTCGGCCAATAATGAAAGCTTTTTGATAGAGATTTTAAAGAATTTAGTTCAATACGACATTCCCCGCAGTCGAAACCAGTGCCCTCTGTGAGAAGTTTGTCTTGCAGTTCTCCATATTATCTCCTGCTACGCAAAACTAATTTTCGGCGTCAGGATTCTACACGCCATCTGTCGATCAGTACAGAAAGATTTTTTCATTTTTAAAGAATATACCGCAGCTGCACTGAATTTACAGCGTAAAATGAACTCCGTCTCCTCTTATACATGTGCTATTGTGGGTAAACAACTCGACCGGAAGTGAATGAGTTTGAAATCGAATTAAAGCGCTTATTATTGCAAATGCAACGCCACCTATCCGATGAAAACGCAGTGTCTTTAGATGAAGGAACTCACTTTGTCTATCCATGGATCAACAGATCAGAGCAATTAAAAAAAAATTACCGGAAATGCATGTTCTCATTAAATTACGATGTAATGCTTAATGAAAGCAAACGTGCAGTTAGCTATTGGCGGCTAGTAACGCCATCTATTGGTCGCTAGACCAAGTTTACGCCATTCCGTATTAAATCTACGACGTAAAATGAACATGAAGCGCCAAAATTGATCGCTAGGAAGTAGAAATGAGTAAACACTCATCTGTCGGCCAATAAAGAAAGGCTTTTGACAGTGATTTTAAAGAATTTAGTCCAATATGACGTTTCTCAATCGAAACCAGTGCCCTCTGCGGGAAATTTGTACTGTACGTTATCACTTGCTTCTGAAAACTAATTTTCGGCGTCAGGATTGTACGCGCCATCTATTGAGCGAGTTCAGAAAGCTTTTTACCGCAGTTTCTTCGTCTTTAAAGAAAACACCGTTGCTTCATCGAATACAACATAAAATGGTCTCCGTCTCGCTCTTACACATGCGCTCTTATGGGCAGAAAACTCGAGCGGAAGTAATGACGTACTCAATCGAATTGAAGCGCGTATTATGCAACACACAGCGCCACCTATTGATGAAGACGCAGTATTTCTTCCATTCTAACATTGACTAACATGAAATGACGTTTCGTTTGTCGATCAGTACAAAAATAGTATTTTGGTGGAAATAAAAAAAACGCCATTAAATTATGGCTTAATGTTTAGGTATTGTTGGCCAGCATCGCCATCTATTGGTCACTAAAGAAACCAGCTCGAATGAATTTAATTGCGTAATTTCTTTTCGTGTTCCTTGCGAACCTAAACCAACAGAATTAGCATTGGATGTGCAATAGTTTTGAACGACTAGCAGCAACCCATCTATAGTGACGAATTTGCAGCAATTGTAAACCAACTGCAACAGCGCCACCTGTCGGTTAACGCAAGTAGTTTTTTAACTATCTTTCGATGGAGTACGTGATTTTCATCCTCGTGAAGGACGTGAATACGTAGTGATTTAGATTAAGGGAGTTGAAGGCAGGACGTCAACGCCCGACTTCATTTGTTTACGGCGTTTTAATCGACGCTTTGCGGAAATATTTTCGCCGTCGTCGCCCGCTTGATTGCACATTCAGGAGCGGATCTCCGGGGGATAAACGTGGTGGAATTATTTGATTTCAAACGGGCTTCGCACGACTTCATTTCCTCCTCATGTTAAGAAAACAAGTGATACGTGCACGTGAGGGAATCAACATGTGGAAGAAATTAAATCAAAAAAGAAATTGAAGGGAATTAATTAAAAAATGAAATTGTGGTGTGAGCCTTCGTTTAAAAGTTGGCATGAACATTTCGAACAATACACGAAAGGATGGAAAAAAAAGCAAGTGAACCACTGGAGATATCAGTTTTCCAGTGAGTAGCTCACAAAACAAAACTTCCAAATGGAAATTCGTTTTGACCACTGCGGAGCGAATGCCATTGACAAGTTTTTAATTTCATCCAGCGGCGCAATATTGACGTCCTAATTCAATTTCGCGGCGCGGTATTAATCAGGTGAAAGGACGAACCGCTCCGAAATTGAATTTCACTTTGTGGGGCGGAATGCACGCGCGCCATTGTCGCCGCCGACAATTCGCAATAACGATTTTTGAACGCACGCATTGATTAGGGGGGGCGCCCGCCGTTAAATTAAATCGCCCGTGTTTGATAATTGGAACAGTTTTATTGTGCAGTTGTGCGCGAGCGAAAATTTCTGCGTGCTCTCGCCGAGGGCGATTGCAATTTGCGGAAAGCTGCAAAGGGGCACTTTAAAAAAGTACAGAAACAAGGCGAGGGTTAATTGGAAGGTCTGAGGTTGCTCGGCGACAACTCAACTCTTACACCGGTTTAACTCGCAGAGGAGAATTTACTGGAGATTTCTCTCTTGTAAACTATAATGAATTCGGTTGCCTCCTAGCATCGCCCCAATTCGTACTTTTCTTTTTTATTTTCAAACATTTCACATATCAAATAAATTTATTAGAATTACGCCTGTGATTAAAAAAAAAACAATCCCACCGAAGTGCCACCATTTATGTGCGAAGGATCGTCAGAGCGAAAGTCCATTGTTTATTAAAAATAAAATAATTACGCTGCCACCACCGGAGTTGATGACGCACCGGACTCCTCTATATTTATTTAAAAGAATCAACCTGCGTAAGATTTGGATTTTCGGAGGACGGAGTCCTTGGTCTTAGAAGCTGCGGAAAGTGACTTGATAACCCAAAATAAAAAAAAAGAAACTATGGCAAAGACAATTAGTGAACACCATGTAATTGGGCTACCCTTCGGGATGACGAAACGCATCAGCAAAGGACCTCTTTGATGTAGTTTTCCTTCAAGTTTCTTGTTCCCTTCGAGGAAAGCTCATAGAATGTGGTTTCACGAGCGTAAAGAAGACAAGAATCTCGCCGATCTCATCAAAACTAAAGCACACGAAAAGGATCCGGCGATCATTAATTAAAGGCCTAATGTTTAATTTTCCTTTACTGCGAAACCTCTTAGTTTTTGGGGTGTTGCTGAGGTGGACGGTATAAGCACCTAAATGTCCACTTGACTAAAAGATTTCGTTGTCTTGTCTAAATGATTTCCTTCACGCCCTCTTATCGCTTGGGAAAGTTTATTTGAAAATTTGAGCTCTTTGGCACACTTTGCCAAAAGGGAATTTATAAATTTTATTTAATTTAGGTTTGACAATTCTACTCGGATACCCCATTTAGGTCACCGGATCGACGTATTGCAATATTAATTACCTTTTTGAAAAATTTAGTTAAACAATTACATTACGTGGGAAGAGTTAAAACATATACAACAGTGCTACGATCCAGCAGATGTTCGACAACAGCTTTCGAAAACAACTTGACGAAGTAGCCGCAACAGTGAGGAGACGTTTCGGTAGGACGACATACATCTAAAACAAACAAACAGACTAGAGGACAAATACAAAACGAAAAGGGACACTTACGAATGTAAAACGCAGCAGTTATAGAAAGCATAATTGCAGCATGACGAATCAAATAACCATTCCGAAGGGGAGCTTGAGCTGGTAGAATATTTTGAATGGGCGAGCAAACATTTTGATTTCGTTGAAAGGATGCAGCGGAGGTTTGGCTTATTCCGGGGGCCACTCACAGCCACACATTATCCCGTGGACGGAGAAAACCAGAGCAAGAATAAGAGGAGGCTGGTATATTTGGAAGACGGCCGACGAGTACGCCTTCGTTGGGATCAGGTTCCGGACTTCTTAATAGACTATGAAGCGTTCTGTAACGAACACTTGTTTGGAAGTGTCAAAACTAAAAAAAAAAAAACAAATTGTAAATAATAAGAGTGTAGGACGCTATTATAGGTTAAGTTTGATAATTAGTAATACGTTGTGAATTATTTTAAGATAAGTAAGGCGTTAGAGGTTAGATTAATTAGAAAATAATGTATTTAAGATACTTACCTGTTATTTAGAGTTAGGTTGTTCAATTTAGTTCGATTTTTGATTTTATTTCCTTGAAATGTAATCAGGTAGTGATGCTAATTGTCAAAACGTGAAGTTTAGTTACCAACTCAAATCTAGTATGTAACTAGATCAGAACGCAGCTGTTCCGGTAACCATGACAACGAAAATATAAACAGAACGAAGTCCTATAAAAGGCGAGCGTTCCGCGATTTACGCATTCATTCCTCGACCTCCGCGGGTAACAAGAATTCATTCCTCGACCTCTGCAGGTAACACTTCAGTAAAAAACAAGAAAATAAAATTTTTTTTTATTATAATGCAACGAGGTCTTTTCATTAATAAGAATCAAAGAACTTTCACTGGATCCAGAATACCCTGCATCCTTTTTCCTTTACCACAACATGGAGGACGCTTCCAGGTAGGGCTACGTGACAACACAAACAAAATTTTTTGTAATATAAAAACCGGACAACGGGATACGTTTAGGTATTGTCGAAGGGCGCCTCTCTCTTGAGGCACATGCGTGATCGGCAGTATAGGGCATCCCCCTTTTGACAAGTATACATCAGGTAGGTCAAGAGGCCCAACGAACCTTGTGAAAGGCGAGGTGATTTGGCCCACTTGTGCTAACAGGTGTACAGTTTGGAAGGACAGTAACCTGTATCGTCGAAGGGCGCCTCTCTCTTGTGAAAGAGTTGAGGCACATGCGTGAACTGCAGTACAAAGCGTCCCCTCTTTTGAAAAGTATACATCTGATAGAGCAAGAAGCCCACCGAACCTTGTGAAAGGCGCGGCGATTTGGTCGACTTGTGCTAACAGGTGTACAGTTTGGACACACAACAACTTTTTGATAAACCCTTTTCTTCATTGCTTTTTCTGACACGCACGAACGCATATAAATTTGTCACTGACACCCCCTCCCCCTCATTTTTCTGTGTTCGTCATTGTATGAGTCCGCCATGGGGCTAAAATACGAAACATGGGTAATTCCGAGCGACCCAAAAACCCCTGAGAGAAAGACAAAAAGAAAGTAGTACACGTACCCACACACATAATAGTACATAAAAAAGACAATAATTGACAAAAACGAGAAAAAGGGACTCACGGACACGTATAAAAAGCACACCACAATATATTAACCAAACGAGGGGGTCTAACAGAACACTATAATATTGGCACCGCAACGTGGATCATTACAATAATTGGCCCCCGAAGGTGGGGCTTGAACATTACATTATTGGCGCCCAACGTGGGGCGATCATTACGATAATTGGCACCCGAAGGTGGGGCTTTAACACAACAGTATGTTGCCTTCGCCTGCAGGACAGTAACGTGCGTCAAGAGGTCTTTATCGTTTAAATATTCAAGGAGGTCTTGCATTAAGATGGAGTCATTTCCTCGCGCCCACTTCCACGTGGGAAAGTTTATGTTACTTTCTTCTAATCACCTGATCCTTCCCAGGACTTTCTTTGTCTGCCTTTTTTATTTTGTTCTTGAGCTCTAGTTTTGTCTTTTCTGGTAAGACTAACTCCTGCCATTCTGTTAACGTGCCCTAACCATTCTAGTTGTCTTTTGCTTAACACCGACTGTTTTCTGATCCTATCGTGTTTTGTTTTACCCGGAATCTTTCTTAAAAGTCTCATCTTAGAGGCGCTTCTTCGATTTTCAATTCTCTTTCTAAGTGTGCATGATTGCCTCCCTGTGATGACTTCGTTTGAATCAGGATTGTATTTCCTTTTTGTTTTTTTTTGTAAAGAGAGTGAGTGAAATGTGCTTTTCTTTAGTTATCGCTGCCACCACTTGGTGAATCCCCCCCCCCATATATTTACTTGGAAGTAACAACCTCATGTAAGCCCATGTTGAATGTGAAAGAGGAACAGCAAACTAAAAGAAAGAAAATGAAATTATGGTGGCCGTATTTAATTAACAGACAAACGGGGTCAAGCAGTCGAGGACCTCCGAATATGCAGCTGTTTCCTAAGGTTACGCCTGGGATTTAAGGGTGGTGAAAACAGCCCTTGTTTGTGCGATCCACGCCAGAAAATAGACATCCAAGAAAAAACCAAATTCCTCTTTCGGAAAGTGTTTGGCGAACATTACCCATTTAATCCCCTCCGCTGCATCGTATTGTTTACATTAAAAAAGAAACTCCACCCCTCCTCGTTAACACTTCGTTAAAGTACGGGTATCTAGAACAATCTCTGGTTCTGCTCAATTAAGTGACGGAAGTGTTTTGAGGGCCCGGTGTTTAGTTCAATTCAATTGCTTTGCTTGAGCGTGCCAATGAAACATACGGAATGCACAATTGCATGCCCTCTGGCGGCGACTACATTGCGTTCGGAAGCTAGGCGAGGGATATAAAAAAATATTTAAATTTAAATGTTACGGGTGATGTCATTTTACCCCTCTTGGTGATGCCGGACAGATTATGATGTCATTTTACCCCTCTTGGCGATGCCGGACAGATTATGATGTCTTTTTACCCCTCTTGGCGATGCCGCGCCGAACTGATCATACTTAGGCTAATCACGTCAAACGAAAAGGAGACGCCATACCGGGCAGATTATTCTCGCATTGTTGTGTTACTCTTTGTCTTTGACGAGTGAATTAAAAGTAGAAAATAAAATATAAATAAAATATGCTTTAATATAATCTGTGGCGCGGTGTTTTACGTCGGGCGCACGTTCCGTTTCCTCTCGGCCGAATTTCCCGAGCGGAAAATTCGGGGTGGAAAACCGCCGTTTTTAATTCCGGACGATAAATAAAAACAGCCCGGCCCCCTCGTCGTAGACGAATGGTCCTAGCGCCCGATTCAAAATCCGCGTAAACGTAACGAATTACGCTGTCTCGAGGGCGCCTAACTTATTGCTGCATTTTCTTCCAGAAATTGAAAATCTTCCCCCCGACACTCAATTTGAGGGAGCTTAATCATATGTAGAGTGGAGCGTCGCCGGCGGAATATTTCACTTTCGAACACGATTGCGTTCGCGTTTACACGATCCTGAAGGACTTACACCAAAAAAAAAAGGAAATGCAAATGGATGATGTATTTGAGTCAGGGTTTTTTTTCTCTTCGGAGAAATGAGATTTGAATTATAAAAACATTAGGGCAAAACGGAAATGATGCGATGCCACGCGACGCGCGTCGATTCGCAGCGAGAAAAAAGAGTTAATGTGTAAATAAGCGGCCCAGCCATTTCCGGTCAGATCAGACCCTCCCGATTTAATTCGCGTTTCACCCCTTTTTCATTCTATTTACGATCAACACACCTGTTCGCGACTCTAATCACACGCGGACGCTCGTTTGATTCCCGTTTAAGCGGGAATTGGCTGAAAAAACACGCGCCGTCGGCTATTGTCTCTCTGCGCGCGCCCGTGTCGCCCCCTGTCGGCGTCTGCCACGTCCGCCGTATATTTCAAGCCGGCTTTGAACGTCAGAAAGAGGATTGCGGATAATTTGTGTGAAAGCTTACGACGGTGTTTCGGTAATGGAAAAACATGTTGAATTAAAGAGCGGCTTCGAATCGGCGCGAGTTTACTACAAAAATTTTACCGGAAAGAAATTCGCCATTTCGTTTGACGTGATTAATCTGAACCTGACAATAAATCAATAATAGGAATTGTAAAGAAAGCGCCGTGTGATCGCACTATTTAAATAATCAGTACGGCGCGACGTCGCCAAGAGGGGTAAAATGACATCACCCGTAACATACACGCCGAACATAATCTGTCCGGCGTCTCCAAGAGGGGAAAAATGACATCACCCGTAACATTTAACTTTAATTATATTTTTATTCTTCCCAAAGCTTCTGAACGAAATTTAGTCACCGCCAGAGGACGTGCATTTCGTATGTTTTATTGGCACACGTACGCGAGGCAGATGCATCTTCCAACTGTTGTGTCGGCGGTTGTTTTCTCGTGGTTTGCAGCTACGAGTATTCTTGCGCAATTTGCAAAAGGAATGACTAAAAACAGCCCTTGTTGCTTGCGGCGGACCGATGGTGGTCCAGCTTTAAATAGTTTCGCAGTTATTTGTATTAAATTCAGGGTTTCACCCATCATTGGATAGGCGAAGGGGTTTTCGGGCGTAAACAAATTTGGTTAACTAAATTCGTTGAGGCAGACAAACGGACCGAGGCACGCACATCATCAACTCGTCAGTACAATTGCGTTTTCGCCGGCGAAAAGTTTTAATGACTGAAAATTCGCTTAGATCTGCAGACAATGGCCGCCAACAGTCGACTGAAGTTGAATAGGCGTTTCGGTATCTCGTTCACGCAACGCTGCCCTCGAAATAAAGTTGCCTAATATCACCTAATCCGGTCATATTTAACGTGAACAACATCGATTTCGGTCAGTCGCAAGAAAGAAAACTATACTTGGTTGCAATTCTGCTCGCGCAAGAAATACGTTCCGTGCCATAATCGTTTAACAGTACATTACCTTCGAGCGTAACGCTCTGAGGTTCGCATAATCATATGCGAGAGACTCTTACCTCTAAGGATATTGCAGGATAACTTTTAACAACGCAAGTTTTTCCGAGTACCTTAACACTTATTCGTTTATTACGATCCTGTCAATAGAAAAACTTCGCACTCGAGACGCTCTTGGCGAAGCTCCATCGCGGAAGTTGGGCAGGGAGGACTTTTTCTTTTCGGGAAATTCTTTTTGTGCGGAGCCGCGTCGGAAACAGCGACGTGTAAATTTACAGCGTGCGCTCCTGTTTTTCCCACGTCGGGGGAAGAAAATGTTTGCGCGTTGTCATACCACCACCATTATGCCTGTCACGTCCTGGAAAAGAAAATTCTCAAAAATTCACAGTGAATAACAAAACTTGTTTTTGGCTTCAGTGAGAACAGCAATGGTTTAATTCAATCAAATTGTACAACGAGTCTGAATCGTCCTCTCAATTTCGGAGAGGACATGCCATGTTGCACAATAAATTGAAACCGCGACTTGAAACAATAATGCTACCATAAAACTCTATTGTGAATTACTCTTGTCCCCTAATTACTTAGATCAACTTTTCTGTGACTAGCAACAGTGAAGGATGGGTGTGGTTAAATAGGCGCCAGGGTGAACAAAATACCCACCTGATCCGAACTAGTTTCGACAGTGTCCGGTAGGTCAAGTCGTTCACGTCTTCCGCGTGTCTTCAGCATCTTCGATCCAACCAGCCACTGTAACTGCTTCCAAAAGTTGGTTAATTAATCGAGTGCCAAGAAAAATATCCAAAAATAAAAATGCCCCCACGGACGTATCCAAAACCAAAGGAGGTATGCCAAGGAGAAAGAATTAAAAAGGAACAGTATAATGGCGTCCAACGTTACCTGGGTTTTAACAAAACCAGGTTCTGGCAGAGTAACGAGGATTACCCTAACCTCGTTTGGAGATTCCGACCAGTCGAATATGGTTTCCCTAAACTTCTTTGGCGAAAACTCACAATGTCACAGACGTCCCAAACTTAAACGAGTAATGGAAGCTAAACAGGATGACACCAGAAGATCGTAGATGCCGTCAGCTCCTACCAATCAGAAACCATTGTTATCAAAAATGCCCATATTAGAAAATATCATGAGGCTATCATTAATAGTCCGCCTGCATTCGGATAACGGCGTTGCCAAAATGCCCAAACATTGCCAACCTATTCCTTACGCGATTTAAGAACGTAATACATTTCCACGTAAACAATTCAAATACCCTTATCGCGATTAACTTCCTTCGCAGCTTTAAACCTTGAAAAAATAAAAGCTGGCACAACTGAACAACTGGACCTCGCGCAGGTCTGCCAATAAATCACACGGAACTAGACTAGATTGCGTTCGGAAGCATACGAGGAATAAAAAAATAATTAAAGTTAAATGCTCTAGGTGATGCCGTTTTACCCCTCTTGGAGATGCCGGACAGATTATGTTCAGAGTGTATGTTACGGATGATGTCATTTTACCCCTCTTGGCGACGTCGCCCGAACTGATTAATTAAATAGTGCGATCACAGGGCGCACTCTTCCTAATTCTTATTATTGATTTATTGTCGGGCATAATCTATAAGGCGTCTCCCAGAGGGATCAAATAATTAAACACTGTGATCGCGAGAAAAGAGCTGTGTTCCCGTCATAGCAACTGGAAGGACACCTATATCACTTGAGCGGGGGTAAATCTATAGGTATAAACGTTCGTAGCTATGCGTGGTACGGAAATATTTTGAATGTTACGGGCAATATCATTTTACCCCTCTTAGAGACTCCAGACAGATTATGTCCGCCATCCTCAAGAGGGGTAAAATGATTAAATACTGTGATCAAGGGAAAAGACGCCGGGCTCTCGTCACAGCAGTCGGAAGAATACCTAAGAGGGCGTACTAAGAAGAAACAAACGGCGATATCATTTTACCCCTCTTAGAAACTCCAGACAGATTATGTCCGGCATCCTCGAGAGGGGTAAAATGATTAAATACTGTGATCAAGGAAAAAGAGACCAGGCCGAGCATCTGGAAGAATACCTAAGAGGGTGTACTAAGAATAAACAAACGGCGATATCATTTCCCCTCATAGAGACTCCAGACAGATTATGTCCGGCATCCTCAAGAGGGGTAAAATGATTTAAAACTGTGATCGAGGGAAAAGAGGCCGGGCTCTCGTCACAGCAGTCGGAAGAATACCTAAGAGGGCGTACTAAGAATAAACAAAGGCGATATCATTTTACCCCTCTTAGACACTCCAGACAGATTATGTCCGGCATCCTCGAGAGGGGTAAAATGATTAAATACTGTGATCAAGAGAAAATAGGCCAGGCCGAGCATCTGGAAGAATACCTAAGAGGGTGTACTAAGAATAAACAAACGGCGATATCATTTTACCCCTCATAGAGACTCCAGACAGATTATGTCGGGCGTCCTCAAGAGGGGTAAAATGATTAAATACTTTGATCATAAGAAAAAAGGCTGGGTTCTCGTCACAGTAGCTGGAAGAATACCTAAGAGGGCGTACTAAGAATAAACAAACGGCGATATCAATTTATCCCTCATAGAGACTCCAGACAGATTATGTCCGGCGTCCTCGAGAGGGGTAAAATGATTAAATACTGTGATTAAGGGAAAAGAGGCCCGGCCGACCATCTGGAAGAATACCTAAAAGGGTGTACTAAGAATGAACAAACGGCGATATCATTTTACCCCTCATAGAGACTCCAGACAGATTATGTCGGGCGTCCTCAAGAGGGGTAAAATGATTAAATACTTTGATCATAAGAAAAATGGCCGGGTTTCTCGTCACAGTAGCTGGAAGAATACCTAGAGGGCGTACTAAGAATAAACAAACGTAACTGATAATTGAACGATGATAAAACTCTGCGCGGAATGATGTTACGGGTGACGTCATTTTACCCCTCTTGGAGATGTCGCATGTATTATTTAAAGATGGTAATCTTAGCCCGTTTTTAACGAAAAAGCAGTCCGGTCCGTTTTAGTTAATCGTCGGGCGATTATTATTCCGCAAAGGCAGCGTTTATTTTTGGGGGATGCCGAAGCCCTGCCTGGTGATAACATTAGTTCGGTACGTCGACATATAAAATTCTATTTTCGCCGAAATTTACATCTCGCCGCGCCTGCAACACAAAAAGCCCGTCTCCCGCGGGATCCGGGAATTGAAAGGTTAAACAAATTGTTTACCGAAGCGCAATAAGCGCGCTTCACGAAGACGACATCCTCGACCCCCGCCCGCCCGCCCGCCCTTCCGCCCTCCCGTTTCGTCCGATAATACGAGATATAATCAGGGGGTGCCTTCGGGGCTCTTGGCTTTGGAACGATGACAAAACGTTCAGACACCTCGAGCTAATCGCAGTTACAGTGAGCTAGAGACTGCTTCGATATCGAACTTTGTGTTATTGGAAAGCTTGCCGGCGCTTTATTGTTCTCCGGGGATTTGTTTGTTGTATCGCGCTCTTAGCGATGCTCTGACAAACAGTTTGTAAATCTCCGGCTGGGATGTGGATGTGGATGGGGATTAAAGTGCACGGCAAACACGGATTTTTTCGCGCGCTGTTTTCTTCCGAAGCGCCGTGGCGTGATTTACTCGTTATAAAAACTCATCCCGAGGGCGCTCTTCTCGAAGAACCCTTCGTATGTTTCAAATAAACCAATACTTATTTCCTGCAGACGCCGCAGCTCAAATATTTACGTTTTGCTCGCCGCGGGCCAGAAGAATAACAGTCGCGCTGAAATAAGGACAAACAAACATCATGTAAAGCGAAGTTTCGTGTAACAACTTTTTTACACACTGTCAATATCATGCACGACAGGCAACTGAAGTTACATGACATATTTAGTTAATTAATTTTTATCTGCAATGGAAGCTATTAGTGTTTGGCGCCCTTCGGAATGGGGCCTTAATACTTATTCAAAAACTAATTACTCTTCTAATCTCTTGGTAAGACGCTTTATTAATAACTAATAAAAATCGTTTCTTCAAATGAAAATTAAGGGTTTATTAAGTAAGAGGGTGCTTCGTCAGTGAAGGGAGACATCCATTACGTCGTATTATCAAGTGAGACTCAGCAAACGCCCCCCTTTCGATTTTAAGCGCGCGCCGGGACGACGACGTTAATTACGCCGTAATTATCGCCCGAAGCAGCGTCGGCGTCTAAATCATTTGTTTTTTTTTTATCGCGCGCCCGGCGATAAATTCAATGGAGCGCCCCCGTAAGTACTAATTTGTTATCGGCGAAGACGGGCGCACGGTGATTAACAACGCTGAATATTTGTAGGATTACGCCGGAGTACTTACCCAGCGAAAAATAGACGGGGAAACCGTTCACCTTCCGGCATCCTGACGGACCTCTTAGCCTAATGATCTTACGCCGACCGGCTTGATCGCAGGGTCCTCGGGTTTCATGTAAACGCCCGATGATTGGATCGGAATTCCGACCTAATTTACCCCGTCGTCATTATTAACTTTGAGTAACGTCGTTTAATCAGGACAAATGCTGACCTACTTAACGAGATTACCGGGGAACTGTACCCAATTTCTTTAATGAGGAGCTTCGCATGCCGAGCGGTGGGCCCTTTTTTATATCGACGGCCAATCATCATAATTACGTCTATTAAGCTAATAGAACTTTACAATTGCAACTTATTACAACATTTTTAATTGCAAAACTAATTACAAGGTCGGACCACACACATTTATGATTCCTGGCAAGTCTAAACAGAAAAGGAAAATATGATAAAAAAAGGGATGTCTTCTTTTGTTATAATTGATTGGCTTGAGAAATAAAAGGGAAGTCTTTCAAGACGTATGTGTGGAGACAGCCTCTTCCAACTAACTGAATAGCTCTAATCGTTTTTTCATAGGTGCTGGGAGATAAACCGCAGCAAAGTTCTCGAGTGCCATCGATTCATTTGGACGCGTGTGTACGTAAAAAGAAAACAATAAAGAATACGACCCAGAAAGCAGTGCGTATACAGCCACACCAATAAACGCTTTTACGCCGCCTCGGATGATGAACTTAATCCAAGTGTTGACACGACCCACTAAATAAAAACAATGCGAGTCGAGAGGCGAGGTTGAAGGAGAATAAAACGCGCGTAACGACGCTCGTAAAAATGAAGTGAAATTTGCGCACCTTTACGACTGGGTTCGCGTAATTAAATGGCGGAGGTCAAGGTTCGCACCTCGGCGATCCCAATTTCCCCCGCAAAGAAATATCGATGTTGCAACTAGAAGGAACGTGTCATTTTACCCCACTGGGAGACGCCGGAACGAATATTTAAATACTGTAAAACGCGCGTAACGACGCTTGTGAAAATGAAGTGAAATTTGCGCACCTTTACGACTGGGTTCGCGTAATTAAATGGCAGAGGTCAAGGTTCACACCTCGGCGATCCCAATTACGCCCTCAAGGAAATATCGATCTTGTAACTAGAAGGAAGGCGTCATTTTACCCCTCTGGGAGACGCCGGAACGAATATTTAAATACTGTAAAAGGCGCGTAAAGACGCTCGTAAAAATGAAGAGAAATTTGCGCACCTTTACGACTGGGTTCGCGTAATTAGGTGGCGGAGGTCAAGGTTCACATTTCGGCGATCCCAATTTCTCCCGCAAAGAAATGTCGATGTTGTAACTAGAAGGAAAGCGTCATTTCACCCCTCTGGGATACGCCAGAACAAATATTTAAATATTGTAAGACGCGCATAAGGACGCTCGTAAAAAATGAAGTGAAATTTGCTCACCTTTACGACTGGGTTCGCGTAATTAGGTGGCGGAGGTCAAGGTTCACATTTCGGCGATCCCAATTTCCCCCGCAAGTAAATATCGATGTTAGTAGTGTAACTGGCGGGATCCTGAGACACTTCGATGGCATGTCCTTCCGAAGTGACCACCGTTGAGGGTTCTCCCCGTGTTTCGGGGTAGTTTTTGTTGCTGAAGAAGTAATTAGGCGTTGTTTTTTCGTGCACCCTTTGGTCCTTGTAGCCGAAGACTCGTCGCCAATGACGTAATTTGACCAGAGGAGGTTGCAGAAGAATTTTTATGTAATTGCGGGGTGTTGTTTCTTTTTTCGTGCAGACGAAGTACCCCACCCCTTTGGTTCTTGTAGCCGAAAAGTTGTCGACAATGACGCAAACCAAAGGGTTACTTCGTCTGCACGAAAAAACAACCCCTAATTACTTCTTCAGCAACAAAACTACCCTGAAACACGGGGAGAACCATCAACGGTGGTCACTTCGGATGGACATGCCATCGAAGTGTCCCAGGATCCCGCCAGTTACACTACTGATGTTGTCACTACCCCACCCCTTTAGTTCTTGTAGCCGAAAAGTTGTCGACAATGACGCAAACCAAAGGGTTACTTCGTCTGCACGAAAAAACAACCCCTAATTACTTCTTCAGCAACAAAAACTACCCCGAAACACGGGGAGAACCCTCAACGGTGGTCACTTCGGATGGACATGCCATCGAAATGTCCCAGGATCCCGCCAGTTGCACTACTGATGTTGTCACTACCCCACCCCTTTCGTTCTTGTAGCCGAAAAGTTGTCGACAATGTCGCAAGCCAAAGCGTTACTTCGTCTGCACGAAAAAACAATCCCTAATTACTTCTTCGACAACAAAAACCACCCCGAAACACGGGGAGAACCATCAACGGTGGTCACTTCGGATGGATAAGCCATCGAAGTGTCTCAGGATCTCGCCAGTTACACTACTGATGTCGTCACTACCCCATCCCTTTGGTTCTTGTAGCCGAAAAGTTGTCGACAATGACGTAAACCAAAGGGTTACTTCGTCTGCACGAAAAAACAACCCCTAATTACTTCTTCAGCAACAAAAACCATCCCGAAACACGGGGAGAACCCTCCACGGTGGTCACTTGGGATGGATATGTCATCGAAGTGTCCCAGGATCCCGCCAGTTACACTACTGATGTTGTCACTACCCCACCCCTTTGGTTCTTGTAGCCGAAAAGTTGTTGACAATGACGTAAACCAAAGGGTTACATCGTCTGCACGAAAAAACAACCCCTAATTACTTCTTCAGCAACAAAAACTACCCCGAAACACGGGGAGAACCCTCAACGGTGGTCACTTCGGATGGACGTGCCATCGAAGTGTTCCAGGATCCCGCCAGTTACACTACTGATGTTGTCACTACCCTACCCCTTTGGTTCTTGTAGCCGAAAAGTTGTCGACAATTACGCAAACCAAAGGGTTACTTCGTCTGCATGAAAAGACAACCCCTAATTACTTCTTCAGCAACAAAAACTACCCCGAAACACGGGGAGAACCCTCAACGGTGGTCACTTCGGATGGACGTGCCATCGACGTGTCCCAGGATCCCGCCAGTTACACTACTGATGTTGTCACTAGAAAGAAGGTGTCATTGTACCCCTCTGGGACACGCCGGACAAATCATTTAAATACTGTAAAACGTGCGTAAACGACACTTGTAAAAGTTAAGTGAAACCAGCGCCCCTTTATCGGTTCGTTAAGGTTAACGCAGTTCCAATTTCTCCCGCAAACAAATATCGATGTTGTTCTAACTGCAAGGACGATGATATTTTACTCCTCTTGGAGACGTCGGACGTATTAATTAAATACTGTGTGCACGAGACCAGTTTTTAAAATAAACCAGCCTCTCTGAATGTTGAATTCTCGACGCGACTTTTCTACAAGGGTAAAAATTAATCTCCACATTATCCTTATAACTTTCACTGCGCCACGACATTACCAAAATTCTTCTCAATAGCATGTTACATCCCCCCACGAGAGGCTATATTCGTAAGTCGACTTCCTACGATACTTTGAATTTGAACGTTACGGGTGACGTCGTTTTACCCCTCTTAGTGATGCCGGACCAATAATTTAAATATCGCACGACATTACCAAAATCCTTTTCAATAGCTGTTACACCCCCCACGAGAGGCTATATTTGTAAGTCGACTTCCTACGATACTTTGAACTTGAACGTTATGGGTGACGTCATTTTACCCCTCTGCGTGATGCCGGACAGATTTTTTAAATCTCGCGATAAAGAAAAGCCAATTCCTGTTAGGGTAAGTCCAGAGCCCCATTTTAAAAAGTATGTAATTCTGACTGCTCCTCTTCCCTACTGCATGCTACACTTCCGTTGAGGTGCCTAAACCTTTACAACCGGTGGCAGCTAATAAATAACGGATAAAAACAGGCACCAGTTTTCAAATAACGGATAACAGTTTATAAATAACTTATTGAGCTTGGCTGATGTCCTTCTGGTGTTAATTTGATCACCACCCGGTTTGTCGTCCTCCCATATTTTATCTCCAAAACCCTAAACCTCACTCAAAACGGCAAATAATTTAGAGATTTGATGGCTTCTCTTTTGGTAAGCACGTGTCTTACAAACGCAAACATTATTTCTGAAACTTTGCTTGTTACATCCACCCCTCTTTCCTCTCCGCGACCGGAAACGCGGTTGTATGCGTTCGCTCCCGTGTGTACACATCATCAGTCGTATTTGCCTCTTATATCTTTGCGCGACGTGTGTGTGTGTGTATGCGCGCCTGAAATTTCAACCCCCGAGCACACGCTGCACACGGTTTTATGTAAATTCGCCGGGAATATCCTCGCATGCAGGTACCGTGCAAAGTTTTATTGAACAAGGAAGGAGCTGTGAATAATGCGCGGATCACTTAGAAAATGCAAAACCGGTGTGTCTTCTTCTTCTTCTTCCTCCTCCTCGGCGAAACTCCGGCCGTAACTCAATCAGGCGCGATCTGCGTCGGTCGGGTTATGTAGGTCAGAACGGTCCGGAACGAATCAGATGTTGTTATGGATGGAAACTTTGCTCGTTCCGATCGTTGTTGGGATTATTACGATTTGCATTTCGTATTTCTGCATGTATAAATCATCAGATCTCGAACATTTTTTTTTACCTACCCTCTAGCAATCACGTAGTATGTGTGAACTAGTAATTACCCAATGGCGTTTCCGATTCACTATCCTAGAGCGCTCTTAGAATAAATAATGCACAAGAAATTGAAACCGCGACTTGAAACAATAGGAGCTTTGTTTACGACGTAAACAATTCAAGAAAATTTTTCGTTCACAGCTACAAACCTTGGAAAAAGAAACGCTAACACAACAATTTTAAGATGCTGCGCTTGCTTCGCGTAGGTGAGCCAATGAATCACACGGAATAGACTTTGTGCGTCCTCTGGCAGTGACTACATTTCGTTCGGAAGCTGTGCGAGGGATAAGAAAATAATTAAAGTTAAATGTTGTGGGTGATGTCATTTTACCCCTATTGGTGACGTCGGACAGATTACAACCGGCATCTCCAAGAGGGGTAAAATTACTGTTACCACGAAAAGAGAGCAACTGTATCACTTAGGAGGATGTACTGAGAATGAACAAACGCAATGGCTAACCGCACGACACTATCAGTGAAAACATGCTACGCGCGGGATGGAAATATGGATTTGAATGTTACGGGTGATGTCATTCTACCCCTCTTAGAGATGCCGAACAGATTATTTAAATACGTGGTAAAGAAAAATCAATTTCTATTCTGACAGCGCCTCTTCCCAATAGCATGTTACACCCCCGATGAGATGCTATGTTTGTAAGTCGATTACCGACGTGACTTAGTGTGAGCCAATCAGGAGCGTGTTTAAAATGATTACACCTGTAATTTACTTAGAACTAGGTTCGTTCAAATAAAATTCGTCTTCCGCAAACCCAAACGATAAGAGAACAGGAATTTCTCCCCATCGCACGTAGATAAATCCCCCATTGGCACCGCCGTTATCGAGTTCCTCGTTCTTTGTCGCATCTGTTGTAAATAATGAAAGTGTAGATGTGATATTGCCCCCCGAAGATAAATCGCCTGCGATTGCGGCCGCGCCATCGACTCCATTCTTCCACCACCACAAGAGAAAAAAAAAATATACACCCCCATTTCATTATTAACAGCAGGTCTCTTGCATCTCGTTTTCGTTTCAGGAGGAGCCGTAGAACGCAGGACAGGACCTCCGGGACCATGCGAGCCCTACTTTTTGCCACGGCGGCGGCGGCGTGCGCCGCCTTCGGCTTCGTCTCCGGTAAGTGCCATTTAAATAATTCACGGCATCGTTTAGCCTCGTCCGGAAAATTCGTGAATTATTCTCGCACGTGAAACTTGACTTTTTAATAAAAAAAAACACGAGAGTCGTCTCTCTCTCTCTTTCTGTGTGGAAATTTCAATTAGACGAGGCGGGGATCGATGCAGTTAAGTGCCCCCGCCCCCCAGTCCGTTTAATTAAATGAAATATAAGCGCGCGTTTGTCTCGCGGAAATAAAATTCGCGTCAATTGTGCGCTTAATTGAATTAAAGTTAATATCTCGGGGTGTCTTTTGTTTTCGGTTTTGTTGCTGGCGATTAAATTAGAGGAAGGAAAAGCGACTGGTGGAAATAAAAAGAACCATCCATCGTTTTTCCTTCCTCATGTTACATTCCTGTTTTTCGAACGTTACGATAAATTTGTAAATTGTAGAATTTCACCCCTCTTGGAGACGCCGGATAGATTATGAACGGCGTCTCCAAGGGGGGTAAAATCACTGTTATCACGCCTGTACCCCTCTTGGAGATGCCGGACAGATTATGACCGGCGTCTCCAAGGGGGGTAAAATCACGCCTGTATCGCTTTAAGGAATTTTAAACAAACAAATGGCAGAAAAATCGACTGTATCCATCTCAAAGGACTTCACATCATTACAAACTAATAATTATAATCTTTTCGCAGCTCCTCGACTTCATTTAACGAACGTGTTCGCGATCTTTAACGAGTCGAATTAATTAACGCTGCCGACTCTTTGTTCAGGTGTTGAATTACGCGCCGCCGTTTTGCCGGCTCGGTGGAATCGGGGCGTTAAAATCGAATCTGTGTTTGAAATGCGCCGTTTTAAGCCGCTGGCCGGCGCAGGATCTAATCTGCGCATTTGCATAAAGCGGAAGTTAATTAAAAAGTTTTCGGATTTGAACAGTCGCGACCTCGTAGCCACCGTGACACTGACTGACAGTAATTAGGGATGGGCAATTAAAAGAAGCCCCAAAGCCTACCTGTACGGATCAGTAACTGAAGTGTTCTTAGGAAGTGAACCTTCCGGCACTTTTTGAGCACAGTGAAGTAGCAAGAGGGTTGTAGAGACTACAATTTAGTAACGGGGCGAATTTTTACCCCATGCAGGAAAAGCTGTCATGGAAATAGCAGGTGCCCCCACGACAGCAGCTCCCGTACAGTCCCTCCAAGAGCACGTAACTTCAAAGATCGCAGTGCTCAGTAAATATTCTGGCTACTAGACCTGACCGTAACAAGACCATTCAGGTCTGATCGGTATTTCTTTAAGTCTTCTTTTGGGCTTTTTTTCTGGATCTTCCTTGTTGTTGTTCAAAGGACTCCACTAGACCAGACCGGAATGCTCCTAGTACGGTCAGGTCTAGTGGGCGGAGTCCTTTGAACAGCAACAAGGAAGATCCAGAAACAAAAATTCCAAAACAAGACTTAAAGAATTACAGCAGCCTTTTTTCTGTCTCTTGGTTAATAAAACAAACGTATTCCTTTGAAAGCGTCCCGACGCAACGTCTTGTCGACGACGTTATTCATCGCAATGATGATTCATCGCGCGGCACGACAACGACGACGACGTCCTCATTGTGGCGACACGACGCCCGCCGCGCCGTTCACTTGCTAAGCGGCTCGTTTTAAACGATAATTGATGGACTTTGTGAGGCGGTGTGGCGCGAACAAGAACGTCTTCGTTACCTCGGGGCGAATTGAAAGAGGAGGGAAAAAATGCGCGTAATCGAACTCGAGGGAGAACGGGGCCTTTTTATGAAGCTTCGAACAACATGATGAGCTCGTGTTCTTCTTCGTATGTACGTCGACTGCGCTGTTAATTTAAGGAGAGTGAGATTAGGTTTTGATAGACTTCGTTCCCTGAGTGATCTTGCAGTAAATAAAAAAAAATGTTGGGGTAATTTATTTAACAGTGATTGGAGGTGGGTACATAAGTCAATTCGAAGGGAGAAGGAATGGCATTCTGTACCATATTTAAGCTTTTGTTAATTCCTGAATTCTAAGCAGGTAAATTGATTTTAACTTGAGTCTGATTGTATCATCTTCTCGCAATCCAAACTTTGGAATACTTTAGTTTCAATTTGATAAGAACTCCATGAACCTCCTGGTGCCTTCTAAACTCAGTGAAGAAGGTGGTGTGCTGCAGATGTCACAATTTAGCGCCAAAATGGAGGCGAAGCTGTGATGAAGACGGCATTGTGCATTAGGGGCTCGAGAGGGATCAAGCAAAGCCTAACTATTTGAGTCGATAACAAAACTTCTTGGTCAAAAATTGATACCTTACCTGGTTTGCAAAATGTGAAATGTGCAAATAAGGTCATCTCCTTGTCCGGCTAATTCGAGGAGATGGGTCGAGATCGTTACGTAACCCGAAAGCAACTAAATGAAGTACAAGTCTCCAGTATTGCACGCTTATCTTTATTGATGTAAAGAGAAATGGGTCGTGAAAAAGCAGTATAAATCATAACAAAGGGTTTAAGTGTTCAACTAGGTAAACGAGTGATTAACAACAAGTCAAATGGAATTGACCCACGAAGCACGGATCCGTCTTTCGTTTACAAAGTCAAAGATAATTCTCAAAGATTAATCAGAGATATTAAGCAAACGGATTCATATCGTTTCAAAACAACAATAAACAAAACAATAAGCAAAGCAAAGCCTTAAAATGTCCACTTTGACCTCACGCCAGCTAAAAGTGAACGAAGTGAAGAAGCCTCGCGGACAGTCCCACTTACGAGATGACATCCGACATTTTTTGGGAGCTGGCGGTGACTTAACGGGGAATCGCAGGGAAGCTCTGCGTTGTCTGAAGCTTCAGTTGGCTGCGAAGAAGAAAGAACTCAAGGGTTTGTATGATGCTTTGCAGGACGTTCGGGGGTTCTACGAGGACTGCAAGGACAGTTTGCTTCATCAACTGATTGCGATGTTGGTTCGTTTAACTGCATCAAGTGATACAGAGGTAATGCAAATTGCTACGAACATGCACTATTATTTTTGCTACCATACTATCCTAACTTCTTTAGGTATTCTTTTCTCCGGTACATTGATTTTCCACAGGCGTACTTCTGACATATTCTTCGATGAATTCTAGTATTGATTTTGATTCAGATTCTTCCTGTATGTCAGTGATTCTCATTTAATCCATCATCACTCTTCTCAAATATTTCACATCCAATGCTTGTGTTTCACTTTCCATTTCAGTTTCTGATTCTCTTTATAATTTTCTATTTGTTCACTAAATTCCTTCCAACTCTTTTTCCTTTCCGTTGAAAACCATTTTTTTTAACTTTCTGCCTCTGTTTTGTGTTCTGTTCATTCGTCTTCTTTCCTCTACTATGGTCTTTTATTTTTTATTTTTTGTTGCTTCATATTAGGTACACTTCTTTTCTTATTCCGTAGATTTCTTGAGCTGTTAATTTTAGTAGTTCTTTCAAGTTCGTCCCAAATTTTTTGGTTAAATGTTTTTATTACTTTTTATATTTCCTTTACGTAATTAAATTCAATCTCCCTATTTTTTTTTACTTAAAATCAAATCATTTTTTCTTTCAATTATAAACTTTTACTTTAAATTAATGTCTAGAGTTCCGATATAAGTTCTAGACGTATACTGTCCTTGGAGCCAAGCAAATTCGACAGCGCCCTCTATATTTTTATATCGGAACTATAAATTAATTTTTTAAAAAAATCGGATAATTAATGGAAATTTCGGCCCACACCCACAGCCAAGGCTTTGCATCTTCATTTATAACCTTTCGTCACCAACTTTTTTTAGAAAAATTTTTTAATTTTAATTTGTAATATTTTGGTTTTATTAGCGTCTAGAGTTCCGTTGTACGTTCTAGATGTATACCCTCCATGGAGCTAAGTAAATTTGCCAGCGCCATCTCCATTTTTTTATCGGAATTAAACCAATTTATACAAAATTTGGAAAATTAATGAAAATTTCGAACTAGAATTTCTTATTTATGTCCTCAATAGTCTATTGCTTACAGTGAAAGATTCTTTTTATTTTAATTTGTGATATTTTGGTTTAATTAGCGTCTAGAGTTCCGATGTAAGTTCTAGATGTATACTGTCCATAGAGCCAAGTAAATTCGCCAGCGCCATCTACATTTTTTTATCGGAACTAAGCCAATATATACAAAATTCGGAAAGTTAATGAAAATTTCGAACTGGAGTGTCTTATTTACATCCTCCAAATTCTATTGCCTACAGTGGAATTTCTTTAAAAAGATCCTTTTTATTTTAATTTGTTAAATTTTGATTTAATTAATGTCTAGAGTTCCGATGTAAGTTCTAGATGTATACTATCCATGGAGCCAAGTAAATTCGCCAGCGCCACCTCCATTTTTTTTATCGGAATTAAACCTATTTATACAAAATTCCGAAAATTAATGAAAATTTTGAACTAGAATTTCTTTAAAAAGATTATTTTTTATTTTAATTTGTGATATTTTGGTTTAATTAATGTCTAGAATTCCGATATAAGTTCTAGATATACGCTGTCCATGGAGCCAAGTAAATTCGCCAACGCCATCTACATTTTGTTATCGGAACTAAACCAATTTATACAAAATTCGGAAAATTAATGAAAATTTCGAACTAGAGTCTTTTATTTACATCCTCCATATTCTGTTGCCTACAGTGAAATTGCTTTAAAAAGATTCTTTTAATTTTAATTTGTGATATTTTGGTCTAATTTATGTCTAGAGTTCCGATATAAGTTCTAGATGTATACTGTCCATGGAGCCAAGTAAATTTGCCAGCGCTATCTACGTGTTTTTAATGGAACTAAATTCAATTTATAACAATAAAAAAATTCAAAACATTTTAAGTGCGTAGAATTGCGTGTATTTATATATCAAAGTAAATTCGTTAGCGCCCCCTATATTTTCTTACTGGAACTAAATTCGGCGTTCAACAAAATTTCAAACACTAACGAAAATTTTGGGTTTTCATGTTCATGTTCTTCACAATTCAATGAAAATTGTTAACTTTTTAAGTTAATGGAATTGGGTTTGCTCGCGCCCTCTACATTCTTTCGCATATAGCAAAATCAAGATTATTTTTTTAATTATAATTTTTTGGGTTTAATTAATTTTCTTTCCTCAAACGTTTGTCACTTGTCTTTGTTGTATTAATTGATCGTGTTTTGTTTCTCTTAATACTACTAATTTTTGTATTTTTATTCTTTGACGTTTCTTTCGTCAATCGTTAATCACTAATAAATCTCGACGAAGTCGGTAACCAACGAAAGTCGAAGTTCAATGGAGGGGATGTGATTGTCAATGTCTCTGCCATTGTTCAAAGGGGCCCCTCCTGTTAGCGTTGTCCATTACCGGTGGACGAGTTCAAATCCGAACGATCGGGGGGAAGATGGTGGCGATGTGACCTTCGTCAACTAATGCGATCTGGCAGTTTCTCCAAACAATGGTTGGCCCACCATAGAAAGGTAGAATAGACAGAGGGGGTGAGAGAATAAAGCCTAAAGCTTTCAAGGATGCCTGGGGTGGTAATTTCAAGATCCGGTAACTTAATTACCGCTCAGCCTGAAGAATTAACAAATGGAAGTCACAAACACAACCAAACTATCTGCACCACGTGCTATCAGACAAACTACTAGCGGTAACTGCAAAACTTCCATCGCACAGAGGGGTCGATGGACAAACAAAAGAATGGGATTGTTAAAAGAAGACAGTCGAATTAAACCGGGGAATGAACGAAATGGAACATCTGCGTGAGGTGGAAATGATTGCATTTGTTTGGTTGTGAAATATGTTGAGACTTGACGTACGCACATAACGGCCGTTTGAGTTCTCACAACACTGGGTGACCCTGTACTAAGGGGAGGGGTAGCCCCCCGGCTGAGTCGGGGGGTGCTGGCCTCTTAGGGGTTGGTGGTCCCTCGCTAGTCCAATTAAGGTTATGGACGGAAGGCTGGGTACCTAGGTACGCGAAAAGCGATACCGACCAAAATTGGAACACAGGGTGACCCGAAATATTAGAAATAAATTTTTCCCACCGTGACAAATTCAGTTCCAAGAAAGAAGAAACGGCACTCTGTACCATATTTAAGCTTTTGTTAATTTCCGAATTCTAAACAGATAAATTGATTTTAGCTCACCAAACGTTGAGTTCTGTTGTCTTCTCGCAATCCAAACTGTGGGATGCTTTAGTCTCAATTTGATAACAACTTTGTTTACGACTGAGAGGGTGAGATTAGGTTTCGATGGACTTTTCCCCTTCAATGATCTTGAAGTAGATTCAAAAAAGTTGGGTTAATCACCTGTATTCAATGTTGGGGTAATTAATTTAAAATTGTTTGCTTATTAGGAGAGCGTTGCTACCGTCAAACTGATTAAGAGCGATTAGTGGTGGGAACCTAATTAATTGAAGCCTCAAAGATTGCCAGTTCGAGTTAGCCACAGAATTGGTGTTAGAGTTAATCTCCTGGTGCCTTCTTGGCTCCGTGAAGAGGGTAGTGCTTAGTGGCATCGAAACGGATTGTTATTCCATGCAGGTGTGGATGTGATGAAGACAACAGATTCCTCATTATCCCATTAGGGCTCAAAAGGGATGTGGCAAAGCCTACCTGTTTAAGTTGGTAATAGGATCTCCTCCTGATCAAATATTCTATTCGAAGAGAGAAGAAATGACATTCTATATCATTTTTAAGCTTTTATTAATTTCTGAATTCCAAGCAAATAAATAGATTTTAGCTCGCCAAACGTTGAGCCTGATTATATTTTCACAATTCAAAGTTGAGACACTTTAATATTAATTTGATCCCGTCTTTGCTTACGACTTAGTTAAAACAAAACCAGAAACACTCACGAAAAGAATTCTTACGTTTCTATCGAATAAAATAAAATAAAAGTTGCAGGAGAAATCGCGACGAGAAACAAACACGCGGGGAAAAATGGAAATTACCCAACGGAATTCGGATAAAATTAGAATAACAACTGACTTTTCTTTTGACCGTATTTAAATAATCAGTCTGTCGTCTCAAATGACATCAGAGTAACGAGTGTTCGTAACGTTTGTTTTTGTTCTTATTACGTGTACGCAGCGACGCAGGTTTTTATCGCACTTGTGTCCAGTTGCAGTCCCAGCAATTTTTCTCATGGTTTTGCACTTGTGTTCAGTTGCAGTCTCAGCAATTTTTCTCGTGGTTGCGCACTTGTGTCCAGTTGCAGTCTCGGCAATTTATCTCAAGCTTCTGCAGCTGTAATTCTTAGAATAGAAAAACGATAAGAGCAACATACAACGGCCACTTGTCCGAGTTAGTTGCAAATCATAGCCCAATATGACAGGTTTTGCTTTAATTGGTGCCTTTGTTTACTTGACTCAGATTCGCAGACTCCTACGTTTGAATTTTATGTTCTTTAAGTTCTTTTCTAATTTTGTAATAATAAATTTCCGTACAGAATTCCGGTTTCTAACGAATATATCGAATCGTTTTCCGCATTTTTTTTATTCAGTTTTGCAACTGAAGAGCTCCGATTAATTACGACCAAGAAGTCTATAGATTTAAACGAATTTATTGCACACGTATTCAAAAGTGAATGCAGGTGTTTCACTGGCGATTTGACTCCGTATTGCTCGCATTGCAGCGACGGCAATTAAATTGGTTTTTGCTCTCGAAATGTTGATGCTGAAGATACAGAGATAAAAACGGGAACTTGGAACTAACAAATTTATTGTTCACATGTTCCAGAACGGATGCAGGATTTTTTCGATCACGTGAACTGATTCCGTTGTGAATGAAGCTGTAACTGTGGTACTCATGTTCCAAAACAGATGCAGGTGTTCTGGTCAACGAATTAACTCGCTTTGCAACAAAGTTTTGTTTATAATTTAAACAAATTTCTGTACTTTTTTTTCTTTTCTTAAGAAAGCTCACACATTGGAGCTTTTTGTTACAGTTTACGATTAAGAGCGTCAACATATGTGGTTAAGAAAATTTATACTACAGAAACCATGACAATATTTTAGAATCTCGCGGTCGTTTACAACGTTCGTGTTCCGAGGGAGGATTTAGACAGAGAAAAGATTCCAAAACGTCTTGGAATCGATCACATTGATGAAAGTGGGTTATCAGCGACATAAAACGCCTTCCACGATCCAACAGCAAAATAAACAAAGACATAAAAGCGCTGACCTGCCAGATCCGCCCGCTTATACTTCACTCCAAATTGGCGATCTTATAAAGGTCGTTTCCGATATATATAATTCAGGCGAACAGATGCCCTCTTTTCCTCGGTCCCATCTAAGTGATGTAAAGGCGTCATCGTCCTCCACCTGACTAACGTTGTGACGGGGTTAAATGACAATGATGTCAAACGCTTTCGTGAAGTATCTTCATTAAGAGGGCTGAGATTCCTGTTTTTTCACAATGCGGTCTGTGGTTCTCAATCAATGAAAAGTTAAAATTAGAAAATCGAGTCTTTTAACTTAGATTTGAACCTGTCTGTCTCTGCTAAAGCTTATTTACCCACCGTAAAGCCCGAGGCGTTCCAAAACTTCCATTCGAGACGTCAGCACGATTCCTTTCCACCTTATACAAACAATAACATTGTTTCAATCCTGTGTACGTACATCCAGAAAGGGCGCGGACGACATCAATTATACTTGCGACGTGGCTAATTTATTCCGGACCTCCCCCGCCCTCTAAACACCGTGTTAGCGGCGGCGGCGGCCCCCCAAAAATTCGGGTCGCACTTAATAAATCCGAGATGTAAATAAAACGCGCGCGCGATATTTAAATCCGCGCTCCGTTAACCATGCAGACGCATAAATAAACGCGACCGTCCGTGATTTAAATTTTGATTAAGGAACGCGAACGTATTCCGCCCCCGGAATGCAAAGAAGCCGTAAAGTAATAATCTCGCCCTTTGGAATCTTGTTACGCCCTCGCGGTGCGCCGCCGCCGCCTTCCTTATTTTTGGGCTCGCACGAATCGAAAGGGCTTATTGAATTTCATATGCGAGATGCGAACATTAGAGTTCACGTGAGGTACGTGAATGGGGTTTTCTTCGTTCTATTTCGAAAGGATGAATGGGGATTATGATGTTCGTATTCCACGTAATCGGTGTGAAAAGGTCAAAAAGAAAAAATATGTGTGTGTGGTGATGAAATATTTTACGTTTCCCTTTAGCCCCCCCATTCTTCAAAAATTGCTAACTTCGTTATCAAGGACGCATGATACATTTTGAAAACGTTACGAGTTCAAAGCTTGAAATGTAAAGAAAATACTATTATTGTTTCAGTTCTCCATCAGCAGATGTTGCTCTACGTTCTGTTTTTGTTAACATAGTAATCGAAAAGATGTCGCCAGTTTCCGTTGGGTGAGTGTAAGGTTTCCCAGAAAATGTCACAAGGTTTGAATTTCACAAAAACAAAAATGAAATGGTGGTTTAAGAATAAAGTAATGATAATCGCTTCGTTGACAAATAAACCGAAAGATGTCGCTGCGGGTTTGGTGAAAACATTGCGAAACTATTTACAGGAAGCTGACTTCTGATCAAGACACTTTTCTGACATTCTGGAAACAGACCAGTGGATTATCGTTTTACTTTGTCGTTGTCTCGTTAACTACAGATCCAACAGATGTCGCCACTGAATGTTGTTAGAAATTAAACGCTATTAGGTTGGTTGACAGAGTGACGAATCACGTAAGCGATACCAGGTTTCGGCTTTAGCAAGTACCAAGCATTCCAATAGATGTCGTTTGCAATCTGTCACAGAATTTTTGAAAACGTGTTTATAAAGAAAGAACCATACTTATTTCGTAAAAAAAACATTTAATTTTCTTGTTCTGTCCTTTAAGCCTGAGTGATTTATAAACTTACCGCCCTTACCCGTAATAATTGAGACCGAACTTGTTTGCCCATGTGAAAAAGACGTCGCCCGGCGAATTTAAACTCAAACAAATCATAAATTAAATAACGCCGGAAACAAAAGAGGAGGAAAGAACTTTCGCCTGTATCAATGTTGATACAGCCCACGAACAGCGAATAATTTCCTTTTGTTAACAACCGCTTTTGTCTCGATTTCTTTTCATCTCGAGCGACATTATTTAATTCCGATACGTCTCGTGATTTTAATGTAAATACTTCCAGGCCGACGACGGAAAAAAAAGCGCTCCCCCAAATTGACGGAGGCCCGCGGTTTTTTCGGCGTTTAACTTCGCGTTAGGGCTCGGCGGGAAGTTTCGCATTAGTCGTCGGCGGCGGCGGCGGGCGAGAGTTATTGATTCGGTTTTTAAAACAAAAGTTCGCGCAACATTTGTCGGAACATAAATCGACCAAGTTCACCGAACGCATCGCTCTTCCGTCGAGGGGGGTGGGACCCCGCAGACGTCGGTTTGTATTGCAAGAAGTGAAGGAAAGTTTATCGCCCGTAATGCACTTCGACGTCTCCAATTGCAACACGTTGGAGCACAACGGAAATAAAGTCGCAGAACACGAGAGTCTTCAATGAAGTACCTTCATTTAATCTGGATCTGATCATTGCGGGCTACAAGTACGCGGATATGCTCGTTGACGTGTTCGTACGGCAAGACGTGATACAAGAAGAGATGCGTTAAAGTTTAGTTTATGGCAAAGACTGTCGTGGTGCTCGTAAATTCGTAAACGTCTATCGATGTCCCTTCTTTTTCGTTCTAATTGTATATCATCTTCTCATTGCATATCGCCTTTTACGTCCTCGATTGCCACAGTACAATTCTCTTGGCCCATCTGTTTTGGACAAGTCCTACCCATCTTCGTTTCGGCATCTATAACTTCTTTAACTTTTATTGACGTACTTGTTTCTCTTTGTATCTTCGAAAATAATTCTTTTGTTGGAGAAACTTGGCAATTTCTGTTTTGTATATGTCAATGTGATATTTGTTCAATGCCATCCATAGCAATACAACTTGCGTTTACAGGTGTACGTTGTATGTTTATAATATCTTGAACTTGTTTCCGAATCTGATTGTTGTATCACCATTTTATTTTAACACACACTTATATCAAAATGACATATGACTATGATGTACAACAATAAGTACCCTTCTGGCTATGTTTTGTGGTACTTTCCTTACTTTTCCATTTTATTTACGAATGTTTAGTCGCGTTTCCTTAGGTTTGAGGTATAATTGCACTGAATATAGCAATTCGTATTCTGTCCTTGTTAATTCGGTTATATATCTCAATTTTCTTAGTATATTAACATAATACTTACCTAACATTTGATGTTAAGTCTTCTATCACCTTCCTACCTTGAAAGTGCACAGTTTCTGCCATCCACTTGCCGATTCTACTTCTTACTTTTATTGTATATCATATTGTATGGATTTGTCGTTTACTTGTGAAGTTATCTCAGTGTTAATTCGGTTATTTTTCTCAGATTTTTAGTTTATAGACATTATACATATGATATTGAGACTGTATCACGTGCATACCTTAAAGGTGCAGAGTTTCTACCATCCACTTGCCTATTCTTCTTCCTACCTTTGTTATATATTATAGAATATGGATTTTTTATGTACTTGTGAAGATATGTATTAACTCGCTTATATATCGCAGATTTGTAATTTACTGACATTATAAATACCTATTCATCTGTTATTAAGACTGTGTCACGAGCATATCTTAAAAGTGCAAGGTTTCTGACTTCCACTTGCCGATTCTTCTTCCTACCTTCGTTGTATATCATGTTGTATGGATTTATCATGTACTTGTGAAGGTATCTCAGTGTTAATTCGCCTGTATATCTCAAATTTTTAGTTTATTGATGTTATACATACCTATTTATGTCATAATAAGACTGTATGACGAGCATATCTTAAAAGTGCGAAGTTTCTGACTTCCATTTGGCGATTCTTCTTCCTTCTTTCGTTGTATATCATATTGTATGGATTTATCATGTACTTGTGAAGGTATCTCAGTGTTAATTCGCCTGTATATCTCAAATTTTTAGTTTATTGACGTTATACATACCTATTTATATCATAATAAGACTGTATGACGAGCATATCTTAAAAGTGCGAAGTTTCTGACTTCCATTTGCCGATTCTTCTTCCTTCTTTCGTTGTATATCATGTTGTATGGATTTATCATGTACTTGTGAAGGTATCTCAGTGTTAATTCGCCTGTATATCTCAAATTTTTAGTTTATTGACGTTATACATACCTATTTATATCATAATAAGACTGTATGACGAGCATATCTTAAAAGTGCGAAGTTTCTGACTTCCATTTGCCGATTCTTCTTCCTTCTTTCGTTGTATATCATGTTGTATGGATTTATCATGTACTTGTGAAGGTATCTCAGTGTTAATTCGCCTGTATATCTCAAATTTTTAGTTTATTGACGTTATACATACCTATTTATGTCATAATAAGACTGTATGACGAGCATATCTTAAAAGTGCGAAGTTTGTGACTTCCACTTGCCGATTCTTCTTCCTTCTTTCGTTGTATATCATATTGTATGGATTTATCATGTACTTGTGAAGGTATCTCAGTGTTAATTCGCCTGTATATCTCAAATTTTTAGTTTATTGACGTTATACATACCTATTTATATCATAATAAGACTGTATGACGAGCATATCTTAAAAGTGCGAAGTTTCTGACTTCCATTTGCCGATTCTTCTTCCTTCTTTCGTTGTATATCATGTTGTATGGATTTATCATGTACTTGTGAAGGTATCTCAGTGTTAATTCGCCTGTATATCTCAGATTTTTAGTTTAATGACGTTATACATACCTTTTCATGTGATATTAACACTGCATGACGAGCACATCTTAAAAGTGCGAAGTTTCTGACTTCCACTTGCCGATTCTTCTTCCTACCTTCGTTGTATATCATGTTGTATGTATTTATCATGTACTTGTGAAGGTATCTCAGTGTTAATTCGCTTGTATATCTCAGATTTTTAGTTTAATGACGTTTTCCATACCTATTCATGTGATATTAAGATAGTATGACGAGCATATCTTAAAAGTGCGAAGTTTCTGACTTCCACTAGCCGATTCTTCTTCCTTCTTTCGTTGTATATCATGTTGTATGGATTTATCATGTACTTGTGAAGGTATCTCAGTGTTAATTCGCTTGTATATCTCAGATCTTTAGTTTAATGACGTTATACATACCTATTCATGTGATATTAAAATAGTATGACGAGCATATCTTAAAAGTGCGAAGTTTCTGACTTCCACTTGCCGATTCTTCTTCCTACCTTCGTTGTATATCATGTTGTATGTATTTATCATCCACTTGTGAGGGTATCTCAGTCTTAATTCGCTTGTATATCTCAGATTTTTAGTTTATTGACGTTATACATATGATATCGAGACTGTATCATGTGCATACCTTAAAAGCGCAGAGTTTCTGTCATCCACCAGCCGATTCTTCTTCTTACCTTTATTAAATATTAAATTGTATGGATTTATCGTGTACTTGTGAAGGTATCTCAGTATTAATTCGCTTATATATGTCAACTCTGTTGACGTTAAACGTATCTCGTCATTTGCTAAACCAATGTGTTTACGAACAAGCCTGTACGGATGCGTTTTTGTTAAATCAATGTCTATGAGAACATGTCTACAAGTATGTTAGCACGTATGTGTTGCATTTTATGTATACCATCGATTTATTTGTATCTTAAACCACAAATGTCCACAAGCACGTATGCGAGCATGTTGACACGTGTGTGGAGGTCTTCGTTTTCTAAACGAAGCTTCCCACGAACTTGTCTTTGCGCATGTGGAGATCTTTAGACTTCATAAAAATTTGTGCAGTTTTGAATCGAAGAGACGGCGCTCGCGCTTCGAATAAGACCGCCTGAATTATTCAAACGTATGAATAGTTAAGGCGATTCCGGCGTTTAGTGCCTGCCTTCTTGATTAAAGTTAAATATTTAGGGAACATTCCGTTCGAAACGCCTAGCGTAGGTGAGATAATCCCGCATTATATCCGCCGTCCGACTTGCGGCGCCCAAACAGGATCGTACTTGCACGCAGCCTCGTAAATAAAAGAGCGCCTAAATATTTGATTTCCCTGAAACGCGGCGCATGATGTGACTCCCCGAAAGTTATTTCCTTTTTCGTTTCTAATGTCGGTTTATATATTTTTTTGTGGATGTAATCTCAACTTGCCTATAATAGCAGGTGGCGAGGTGGCAGTAGACTGAGAAGTTATATTCTTGATGACTAAATTATTTAATATTATTATTAATTATGTGTGTTATTGGACTGGTCTGGACCGTACGGCTAGTGCGCTAGTACAACACCGACTTCAACGGGTTCCCATGTCTCCGCACGCGACGCCCTTACAGTTCGCCACTCGAAAGTGGATGTATTTAAAACTCTCTGCCAGAATATCGCCATTTCGAGGCCAATATTTCACCGTTGTCAAATATCTACTACATTTAACTAACCTGACTAATTTCCTTCGTTACCAACACTATTTTTACACCGAGCGTGTATCAGAGCGACGATAGGCAACACATTTTGTATAAAATGTTAATTCTCCATACGAAAGTGAGCCCGAACCCCCCCCCCATGTTAAATCTACTAATAAATCGTCGAACATCTGCGCATTTTTTTTTAATCGTACTTTGTAAAAGACAAACTTCCTTTGACGATTAGTCCTAATTGCAGCGCACTCGCTTAGAAAATCACCCTTGAATGCAAATCTTTGTTTGGAGTTTGTTTTCCGGCACGAAAACTGCAATAACAATCGGCTCCCGGGGCAATTGCAGAAAACGTCTTAAGTGCCTCTCGCTTGAAGCCTTGATAATTGAACAACTCGAAGCTGTTCACAACAGCGATAAAAAGGCGAAAGAGCGCGCCGTTTTATCGCCGGCGAACTTCCATTGTCGGAGCCAACTTCGCCGATTTTTGCGAAGAGGAGCGCGCCTTCGTTATTAGTTCCGGAGATTTAATTTATGGCGCGGAAGAATTAATCTCCGTCCGGATGAATGGCAAGCGAAATATGTGTGTATTGCGGGGGCCGTCTTCATGTCTCCTCCCGACCTATAGCGGTCTTCTTGCCGTCCGTCCGTATCGTTTGAATTTATTACGAGGATGTTATCTGGCAATTTATCATTCGCCGAGACCTCTTTTGTGCCTAGAAATTGCTCGGAGAATAGTTTTCCTAGTCAAGTGACGTCTTTCGTCGTTCCCCCTCGTCGTCGGCGACTTCAGTTATTAATGCAGATTACGAAGTGGACTAGCAGAGAATTGCCTTTTTACGAAATGAATAAGCGACGAGACAGAAATCACTGTAGAATGCTAACACATTGATTTTTATAATAATAATAAAAAACTCGCGAATTTTTACTTAATTACTTATCATGGACGACACACGAACGCCGAGAAACGACTTCGAATCTCTTTGTGGACGAGAAAAAATCACAGATGCGCGCCACGGAACAGTAGCGGGATCTTGTGGGCGAATTCCGAACTAAAATTTCGCCGACGAAAATCTAAACCTGCGTAGCAGCATCGCCGCCGGCCGGTGGCGGTACCTGGTGAACGAATTCCGAACTATGTTGCCTCTCTTACACTTGTGACCGGAAGTTAATGTTAGTCAAGTCAACGAAAATAAATCTTTTGTACCTACTGTACATTCTTCTGCCAGATTGGTTGCCATTTGGGCTACATTTTGACACATTTGGTGGTTAGAAACCTTATTTGGCGACTGGCGCCTCTTTTGGGCTACTAAATTTGAATGAATCACGCTTTTCCATTTATTATTTGCTTTCAATTATATGTTTTTGATAATTATTCATCTTCGAAATTTAGACATGTAACAAAATGATATTTATTACGTATATTTTGATATTTATTTTCATTTTTGTATATAATAGGATATGATTTTTAGTTTTGTAAATATTAGGGTTTATTTTTGTTTGCCACCGTTCCTCCTTTCTGCTATCTGTCCTAGAGTGGGTGTTTCACTCATACTTACCTGACACAGGCGTTTCGTCTATTCAGTCCTTGAGTGGGTGTTTCATTCATACTTACCTGATACAGGCGTTTCGTATGTCTTGTCCTTGAGTGGGTGTCTCGCTCATACTTACAATGACACGGGTGATTCATGTCTACAGTCCTTGAGTGGGTGTCTCGCTCATACCGACCTGACACCGGGTTTCGTGTATCCGTCCCTGAGTGGGTGTTTCACTCATACTTACCTGATACGGGCGTTTCGTGTATTCAGTCTTTGAGTGGGTGCCTCACTCATACTTACCTGATACAGGCGTTTCGTGTATCCTATCCTTGAGTGGGTGTCTCACTCATACTTACAATGACACGGGTGATTCGTGTATACAGTCCTTGAGTGGGTGCCTCGCTTATACCGACCTGACACGGCGTTTCGTGTATCCGTCCTTGAGTGGGTGTTTCACTCATACTTACCTGATACGGGCGTTTCGTGTATTCAGTCTTTGAGTGGGTGCCTCACTCATACTTACCTGACACGGGTATTTCGTATATCTCGTCCCTGAGTGGGTAACTCACTCACTACCACCCAGTATATCCGATTCCTGGAGCCCAAACCATAACGTTGCCGTAGGTCAAGCCGTTCGTAAAATAAACTTTCAAATTTTGCCATTAATCAAACCGTCCGAGATATATATCTTTGTGAATAAAGTTGTGAGAAAGACGACCCGTTACAGACATTATTTACTTTTTTGATGTTTGATTATATTTGGTGATTTCCACTAATTTTCCTTTTATTTTAGTTTTTCATTTGATGTGTTTTCATTCTAATTTTACTTTGTTTTGTGTGTTTTTCAGTTGTTTCTCGTTTTCCTCATTATTTAGTATCTTTTTTTATTTGTTTTATTTTCTATTTTAAGTTTTGTTTGTTTTTTGTTTTTCATTTTTTCAGTTCATTTTTGCTCCTTGTTTTTTTTTTTTCAAATTTTTCCTTTGCATTGAGTTTTTCATTTGCCTTTGGTCTTTCATTTGATTTTTAATTTAATTCTCTCCTTGCTTCCTCTCTTGTCGCTCTTTTCATTTAATATCCGCTTTTTGTTTTCATTTAAGTTTTTGTTTTTGGCTTGCATTTGTTTTTTTTTTTTTTTCTAATTTTTCCTTTACTTTTAATTTTGCATTTCAGTTCGGTCTTTCAATTTCGAGACAAAAAAATTGAGAATCGGAAAACTTGTTTCTCACTCTATTCATTTTTTATATGGTTCATGTTTGTTTCTTCTACAATTGCTTTTCGTTTTCTTTTATTCCATTATTTGTTTTCATTTGTTTTATTTTCTATTTTTGTTTTTGTTTGCCTTTTGTTTTAATTTTTTCATTTCTTGATTTTCGTTCTTCCCTTGTCTTCTTTTAATTTTTCCTTTCCATTGCGCTTTTCATTTGCCTTTGGCCTTTCCTTTGATTTTTTCCATTTTAATTTCTCCTTGCTTTTCACTTTTCATTTTATATTGGCGTTTTATTTTTCATTTCATTAATGGCTGTCGGATCTTCATTTGTTTCTTCTTCTAATTTTTCCTTTTAGTTTTTCATTTATCTTTGATCTTTAATTTTATTTTTATTTTTATATTTTCATATTAATTTTTCCTTGTTTTTTACTTATCTTGTTTCATTCTTTATTTGTTTTGGTTTTTGATTTTTTTTCTTCAATTTGCTTTCATTTTCAGTTATATCATTTTCATTTTGTGTTTACCTTTTGCTTTTCATTTTTTCATTTCATTTTTGGTTTGTACTTTTTGCTTTTCATTTGTTTTTTTTTTAATGGGTGTGTGTGTGTGTGTGAAAATATGTACAGTCAAGCGCACCTTGTGTTCTATAGGTTCACCATCAAGATGTAGCACTTTAGCTCTCAATAACGCTGAAATCAGCATAAAAAATTTGGAGCGCCATCTTTGGGACGATGGTGAAAGTTAAATGAACGTCCTCGACGCATAAGAAAAATAATTTGCGTGGAAATGGTGGAAACATTCTTCACTTTTCAGACTGAATTTCGTGAAAATTATAAAAATAAATCGTACCGGTTGCGGAAGGACTGATGGTAACGACACCCTGTATTTGCGATTTTACGCAAATATATTACTACCGGTTCGGGAGACATTAGTGTTATAGTCACCCTGTATTCATGAATTTATGAAAATGTAACGATTTCGGTTCCAGAAGCATTAATGTTAGGGATACCCTGCACTTACGAAATTATGAAAATAAAACCTTACCGATTCCGGAAGCACTGATGGTAGCGACACCCTGTATTTGCGATTTTAAACAAATATATTACTACCTGTTCCGGAGACATTGGTGTTAGGGTCAACCTGTATTCATGAATATGCGAAAGTATAACGGTTCCGGTTCGGAAGGGACACCCTGTACTTCCGAATTTATGAAAAAATTCCTGAATTTTGACTTTTTTTTTCATTTTCTTTAATATTCCCCAACATTTTTTATAAGAGAATAGTTGAAAATCGAGAAACGTCGATTGTTTTTTGTTTTTCCTTGCCAATTATTTTTTTTAACGAACAAATGAAAACTGTACTTCCGTTAATATTTATGCAGGCGATCGTTCTTCGTTTTTTGCTTTTTTTTCTGGTCTTCCGACGAAAAAGAGACAATTGTTTTTATGATTATTTATTGCGTAACTGATGGCATTTGTTTTTATCTATTTTTTTAAATTCTTTTTTGCAAATAAGTTGGCATTTGTTGCGCTGGCTCTTTTACTAAGAAAAAGTCGAAACACGCCGTGATGCTGTGAAATCAAATCATTTGTTTCCTTCTTATAAAGAAGTGAAAGCTGGATGTTTTTTTATACTGATCGATCGTCTTTTGTTTTCCGTTTTTTTTTTGTTCTCTTGGTTTTCGGTGAGAAAAGGTAATCATGTTGCACAAGAGTTTCTTCTCCGTTTAGTTTAGAAATTTATTATACATGTAGACGATAGGATTTTGTGATTATTTATTGTTGCCCACCCCCTATACATTTGGGAATATAGTGTTTAGAGGTAACGGCCGATACTGTACAAGGAAGGAATCAATAAGACATTTGTTAAAGAGGTCCCTTTAATCGAAGCACTGGCGCTTTAGATCACGTCACTAAACAGATTGCCCTCCATTTGCACCGGAAATTTTATTAGAATTCCGTGCATATTTGCAGCGCGCGAAGATCGATCCGGTAATTTCCCCCGAAGTTCGAAAACTTATTGGCGGTCTCCTCCGACTTGAAAAATTTCATTCATTAGTCGCCCATTCTTATTCCATCATCATAACTTTGGGCACCCCATCTTTCCGTCGTCGTCGTCGTCGTCGGTACCGAATTACTTACTGACGTAATTTATCGGAAGTCGAAATAAGCCGCTTGATTTTCTCTTCCGAGAAACGAACTAAATTAAATCGAACCCATCCGCAAATTACACTGATTCGTTCACGTCACATCTCATTTAGCCGCGGCTGTAATGCCTCGCGTTCAAAGCGACCGGAATGAAAGGGATCCGATCTTGAAATATCGAGTTTTATTTTTTTTTTTTCGTTTCGCCCGTAAAAATGAGCGCGCGGCGGGGCGAAGACGAGGCGAGAAGAACCTCGTCCGAGTTCTTCGAGCTATTCGGCGTAATTCCGCGGGTTAAAGTTCAGTTTCGAGTTTCACGTTCAAATTAGAGGATTTGGACCGAAGCCAGGCTAGTTTGGAGAGTCGTCTTATTTACCGGAGTTTTTTTCCTTGTCGCCGCACCCGGCCTCCCCCCGAACAGCGCGCGGAGGAAACGGAGGGAGGATATTGCCGTGCGGCTAATTGGATGTCCTAAGTTTTCTTTTACAAGGCCATTAAGAAAAAGAATACCGTCGAACTTAATATCTGTCTTACATCAAACACAAAATACGAAACAATGTGCAACTCTCATGTTTCTATTCGATTTAAGCTTATGTCCAAATTAACAAAAAATTTGATACTTTGTCATGTGCTAGATGAAAAAACTCTTTCTCTTCGAAGTATACGTAGTTAGCTTGTGAAATGTAGGCCAGACGCCAGACTAGTTCGTGAAATGTATGCAATGCCGGACTATTGCAGCACCAGCGGATGAGTATCGCCAGACTATTACAGCACCGGCGAAGACTCGCTTGTAAGGTACGCGTTCTGACTTTCATACCCTTATTTTATGGCAGGGATTGGTCTATTTGCTTGCTCGAATTAGCGTTATGCAAAGTTGCGTCCTATTTCTTAAAGAGCAGTCTGCCTCGTGTTGGTTCGGTAACTGTCCTAGCGAGCAAAATGAGGTACGCGATCCATTTTGTTGACCAATCAGAAACGAATGCTGTTGCGCTCTAATTCGTTAAGGAGCGTTCTTAATTTTATTTGTATTGATGGTCGTTAACGTGAGTCTGTCACCTTGACCGTTAACTGTCATCGTGATTCGTTGGTCATTGTGACGTTTGCCGTTATGACGTTTCCTGACATCGTGATATGATTTTGCGAGAGGCCAGAGTTATAGCTCAAATTCTGTATTTTCTTTACAGTCCCGTTGATTACTATTAACTTTGTTGTTAGGTGAATGCATGATAAACTTTAGATGCACTCGAATTTGTTGCAAAATAAATATTGACAGCGCAAAAGTAAGTTATATTTTCAGTTCTATTTTTTAATTGTGCAAACAATGAATGAAAAGGAAAAGTTTGGTTCTCAAAAGTCGTCTTAGGCTAGAGAATCGTCGGACTTAAGAACCCCGATTAAGTATCATAATCCGGGTCAAGATGACTTCGTAATAATAATTATAGTAATAAAAATATTGAGATAAAAATATATGGTTTTCTTCTGGTAGTCACAATTTGAGGTTCTGCCACTGTTTTGCTGGTCGCTAGTCAACGTGTGAGCCCCCACAGTTCTCTCATGTAAAAGGAAAGAATCTACGTTAATGAAAAGTTCCCGCTCAGAGGACCTAATCATGACTCTTCATCACACCCTGACAAACGATTTTGGTAAAACGACCATCCCAAAGCTGACGTATTATCTCGGCCATCAATTAGGGCCGTATTGTTTTTTTTTTAGAGAGGTTGACAGAATCTTCGAAAAATTCCTCGTGGCTAAGGTGCAAAGTCTAAGAGTGTGTTGAAGCGTCTTGCGGCAACCCAACCCATCCAATCACCAACACGCCTACCCACTCAATTGTGTTCCTCTTTGGCCGTCATCTACTACGGAACCACCTGAAGGTATTATTACTTCGTAGTAGCAGTCCTACATTGTATGGTGGTCTTGGACATGCATCTTTTGTTTTCAACACCATCTTCTTTTCCCCTTTCACATATGCATGCCTCATTTGGTATTATTATTCGTAGTTTGCCCTTCTTGCTTATCTCCTTAATGACGTAGCAATCCACTCTGTTCTTCAATCCGTCCTCTTAATTACTCTTGGATTTCTTCTTATATTAATACAGAAGAAATCCAATTGGATTTCTTCTGTATTAATATAAGAAGAAATCCAATACTTTAATATAGTTTCGCCTTCTCTATCACAAGTAGGTCAACCGATATCATTTCTGCCAGAACCATGGCTGCCTCCATAGAGATCGTGGTATAAGTCTTGGCTAGACTTATGGCACTAAAGAGGGTGGCGGTATCAGCCTTCCAAGAACGGTGGCTGTTTCCATAGTCCTATAAATTCTGGATAGTCATATGGCACTAAACAGGGCGACGGTATCAGCCTTCGAAAAACAGTGGTTGCCTCCATAGAGATCGTCCTATAAGTCCTAGATAGCCTTATGGTATTATTATTCTTAGTTTACCCTTTTCGCTTCTCTCATGACGTAGCAGTCCACTCTGTTCTTCAATCCGTCCTCTTCCTACTTACCCTTGGATTCCTTCTTATATTAATACAGAAGAAATTCAATACATTAATATAACTTCGCCTTCTCTGCCGCAAGTAGGTCAACCGATATCGTTTCTGCCAGAACCTAGGCTACCTCCATAGAGATCCTCCTATAAACCCTGGATAGCCTTATGGCACTGAAGAGGGCAGCGGTATCAGCCTTCCAAGAACAGTGACTGCCTCCATAAAAGTCGTTCTATAACTTCTGGATAGTCTTATGGCACAAATTTTCCAAGTGGCTGCCTTTTGTGGCCTACCTTTGACATGCTCTCTATGATACCCACACGACATATTTTTGTCGAACAAGACGCCCAGGTATTTCACATTCCTCTCTGATGTTATTTTGACTCCAATCAAAAGTATCTTTACCATCCTATACTTTTTTCCCGGAGAGCATGATGGCCTTCGACTTTTCCAGAGCCAACTGAAGTTTATTTTGGCCGAACTATTTGGGTATTTGCCCTAGTGTAAGATTGTGTTCTAGTTCCTCTTCGTTTCTAGCCGTAGCTACAGCCGCAAGATCATTTGCAAACGCAATCAGCTCAATCCCCTCTTTTGTCTCCATCTTTAATACGCCGATGTAATGGATATACCAGAACCGACTGCCACCACTAAACTCTATAATGAATACTCCTGCTACGTACTTTGAGCAGGTAACAAGTCTACGCTGCGTCTCAACAGCTTTCCATCGGCTAGCAACAATGAGAAGGGGGTGGGTAATTTAGATGTTAAATAATAAGGACGCCAGGGTGAACTATTGAATCGTAATAATATCGACGGTGTTCCCAATCCGTCTTGGTTTTACAGAAATTTAAGTGTGTCCACTAGTGGTGACTTAAGTATTCGTCGAGGACCTAGTTTACTTCCAAAGAATGGAAAATGAGTTAGTATGGAAGTGAAACACGAAAATCTTTCTTCCCTAAAAACCCAATTAGAAACCCCACAAATTTACCTAACTGACACATTAAATAATCGCAAAGCACCAAGGAACGTAAAGTGTTGATGATTCACCAAAGACAGAAATTAATATTTCACGGGAGTGATTCCAAAACGCATTAAGAAAATGAGTCATTAGCTATCAAAATGGCGGGCGACCATTATCGAACACGTACCTGAATTATAAAGAAATCCAAGCCTTGGATATGGTAAAGGAAATACCCAAAATTCGTCTGGCGGTGTTTCAAATAATTCCGACCAAGTTGTAGATGAGCGAAAATTCCACAATTATAACACACGACCCACCACCGTCGCAGATGAACAAGTTATGGTGCGCTTACCACCAAACGGAGCTAAACCGGAGGTGCACTGGAGACGAAGCGATCACGCCATGCGGATCAGCCAATCATGACCATTTTCGGAACAGACCAATCTGCGAAACTCCATAAAATTGTATCACACGAGAAATACAACGCCGCCGCTGACGAACAAGTTATGCCACGTTTACCACCGAAGTGAAGCGAAATACAAAAGTGCAAATGACACAGAGCGATCATGCCACGCGGATAAGCCAATATCCGTGAAGGTCATCGATTACCCTAAGATTTTGACGCACGCGGTTTCAGTGCTCGGGTTGTCACTCGAAAGCCTAAATTGACCGAAATTCGAGATGTTTCCAACCTATTTTGTCCATCATTCTACTCGATACGTAACTACCAATGATCCTCCTCAGATATGGAGATATCATCCTTCTGCTGAGTTCGTTTTCATTAGTTGCTAATTAGCAGTTTTAAATGCGGTTTTAAAGTCGAGTGTTATAAGTATCATCTTGAGTGTCTTCTTTCTTCCATTATCTGAAATTTTCTGGACCCTTTTGATGGCCATTATCGCAGATTTCCCGGGTTTAAAGCCGTATTGATTTGGGGACAGATCTTCACCCTTTTCCAGTTCTTCTCGTAGTTTAGCCACAAGTTGCTCCATTGAGTTTCCCGAAGGTATCTAGGTGACATATGATATGATTAATTTGTAAATATGAAACCTTGTACATCCTACTAAGAAAAAATATCTTAAATCCGGTCCGAATGACCTGAGACGCTGAGACGAAAGGGTACTTCATAGTAAAACATATTTTTGGTCCTTCGAATCGGTCCAACATTATCTTTTGCGAGTCAAAAAAATTAGAAGGACAGTAAATAAACGCACTGATTAATTTACAAACATGAAATCTTGTACATCTTACTAAAAAAAAAAATTAAATCCGGTTTTTAAATAGCGGCAGTAATATTTGAGTAAGAGATGTGAATTTAACGTTAGTAATTCCGTACATTTCATTAAAAACGCTGAGACGAAAGGACAACTCATAGTAGAGATAAAAAAATAATTTTGGTAATTTTGGTCCTGCGAACCGAATCATGACTTCATTCACTCTACTTAAAAAGGGGAATTCTTTTAAAATTCGGTTCAAATTTCAAGAGATTGCAATAACATTTAAATAAAACATGAGAACGTGACCCTGGAATATTGGTATATTTCATTAGGAACGCTGCGAGCCACCTTGCAGTATAGGTAATGTATTTTGGTACTTCGATCCGAAATCATACAAAAAAAATAAAAATACTGAGATGACAAGCCAACAATCACCAGTAGAAACTTCAAACTAGATCGACATATGTTACGAGTCATAAGTTTGAAGGACGATACGATACAAATACGAAATCATAACTGTCCACTAAAAAAAAGATTGATTTTAAATTGGTTTCCGAACACCAATTCAAATTTCAAGAGGTGGCAATAACATTTTAATAAGAAATGAGATTGCGACGCTCGAAACATTAAAAACGCTGAGATGAAAGGGCGTCCTTCGAACGGGATCAACATTATCTGTTATGAATGATGAATTTGAAAGACAAGAAACAACGCACCGATCAGTTTACGAATATGAAGCTATAACTACATACTCTAATTAAAAAATGTTTTCTTTTTAAATCCTGCACGAAAGACCAACTCAAATAAATTTTAAGAGACGGCAATAACATTTGAATAAGAAATGAGAATGTGACGCTGGAAACATTAAAACGGCTGAGATGAAAGTGCGTCGAGTCATTAAATTGAAGGTCATCGCACTGATCAATTTACGAATACGAAATTATGACTACACACTCAAATTAATAAACGATTTCTTTTTAAATCCGGTTCGAAAAACCAAATCAAATTTAAGGTCAAGCAAGGTTTTAGCAAATTCGTCTGTTTCGTAAAAAAAAGAAAGCTGAAACGCACCTCGTGGTAGAAATATAATTTTGGTCCTTCGAATCGTATCTTCGTTATTTGCTGTAGTTTGTTGTAATTAGTAAGCAAAACAGGCAAGAAATTACGCACTAATTAATTTTGAAGTATGTAGTGTTTCGATCGCAACTTGTTTCTTTATTTTTCGTAAGGAATTAAGTTCTCCTTTGACTTCTCAATTAGTACTGATTTTGGTATTTTCTATATCGAAGGATATGTTCCACTGTTCGGATATTATTCATGACTTTCAGTGTAAGTGGTGAAGTGTGTCGACTAGTGGTGACTTAAGTACTCGTCGAGGACCTAGTTTACTTCCAAAGAATGGAAAATGAGTTAGTATGGAAGTGAAACACGAAAATCTTTCTTCCCTAAAAACCCAATTAGAAACCCCACAAATTTACCTAACTGACACTTTAAATAATCGCAAAGCACCAAGGAACGTAAAGTGTTGATGATTCACCAAAGACAGAAATTAATATTTCACGGAAGTGATTTCAAAACGCATTAAGAAAATGAGTCATTAGCTATCAAAATGGCGAGCGACCATTATCCAACACGTACCTGGATTATAAAGAAATCCAAGCCTTTCACAAGGTAGAAGAAATACCCAAAATTCACAAATGATTCCGACCAAGTTGTAGATGAGCGAGATTTCCACAATTATAACACACGACCCACCACTGTCGCAGACGAACAAGTTATGGCGCGCTTAGCACCAAACAGAGTGAGACCCTTCACTTTTCCTGCCGCTGTGTCTCGGCTAGCAACAATGAGAAGGGGGTGGGTAATTTAGATATTAAATAAAAAGGACGCCAGGGTGAACTAAATTCACGACGGTGTTCCCAATCCGTTTCGGTTCTGCAGAAATTTAAGTTTGTCGGCTAGCGGTGACCTGAGTACTCGTCGAGGATCTAGTGTACTTCCATGGAACGAAGGAAGACTTAGTATGGAACATGAAACATGAAAACGCTTCGTCCCTAAAAACGGTTGAAAGCTCGCGTTTCACCAACTTTTTATTTAAATAACTAACAAAGCGCTGACCAATGAAAATTCATGTAAACCAGGACCGCAACGAATCGCAATTTATTACACTCTAAACCTCACCGGGCAACAACTACATACACGGTAAATATTTAATGCGCTGGACTATTCCGATTGAATGGAGCCGCCGCAGAATAAAATATTTAATTCAATAATCAAAGGCAACTGCGAGCCGGTGTGTTAATTAAATATCGGCGGCGCCCCATCGGCCGTAGATTTCGTAATTATATGCCGGTGACAAACGATAATTGAAGCGTCACGTGACCGCCGCCGCGTGCAGACGCTTAATTAAAGTAATGAACGAAAAAGCGCCACGGATGGACGTACCTGGCGGTTATTTCCGCCAAATAATGGATTTTAATTAAGCTTTGTCGATTCGTAATTAATAGGAGGCGAACTGGATTTGCACGAGCGAAACAAAGGATAAGAGACACCACCTGATTGAATAAAGGTCAAATTTTAAAATTACCTTTAAATTTGGCGCCCAACAGCCTCAGGTCTTGTCTGAATTGTCTGAGTTTTTCAGCTGAAAACCTAAAACTAAATGGTGTAGGTTTTTTTTTGAAAACTTGGCGCCCAACAGGAAACTTGGCGCCCAACAAGATGGTGTGTACGATCTCTTATGTGTAGTTTCGATTTTGTTATGCGTGGGTATCGTCGTCTAAATTTATGGAGACAGTGTCTGGAAGAATTTCTTAATATTGTTTCTCTGCGGTTAGCGCATTTTCTTTAACTGAGATTTCAAAGAGTTTACGACGTCGAAATTCCATTATGAAAGCATCTGAAAATTTCGCATGCAGATGAAAGGTCTCTCTTTGAACAACGGTTTCGGATATACATAGAAAATGCATTCTGCATCCCCGGAGATGAGCCCCAGATAAAACCAAACGTCGGAAAAACTCTAATACTCTCCTGGAAACTTTATGCGCCTCTTCCTCGGCGGCGGCGGCGGCGGCATGAAAAATATATGCCTCGTTTATTATTCTTTCAGCATGCATGCGCGCGGAGACTCATGAAGGATTTCAATTTATTCGCGCGCTTATCTCCGAATTACAAGATCAGATTGTTTTTTTTTGCGTGGTCTTTTTCGGGCGCGATTGATTACGGCGTTTCTTGCGCCCCAGCAAAAAGCCGCCGGCGGGCTGATTCACTTATTTAGTGATCGCCGACGTGCTAATGTCTTCTCGCTGTGAGGTAATCTATCTTACAGACAGGCCACGTAATTTGTTAGACGTGGTTAATCTTGTAACCCTTAGCACGTCTGAAACTTCCAACTTAGCGGTGTATATGTCATTTTGGGGCATAAATCTAGCGCATTAAATGCTCCGATATCATCATTAAACGTCTTAAGCAAACCATAAACGATGAAGCTCAAATATTTAATAATAATAATATTATTATCTAAGTAAAGAGCTTTATCACTCGAAACCTTGCGTGTACAACTCGCGAAGTTCAAGTATCGCAGTGGTCGTGTTGTTAGTTTGGCCCTGCTAAGAGAATCGGACTTAAAGAAGCTAGTTTTTTTTTTTGGCTATGCATTTTTTTAATCCAACACGTCGCCTATGTTGCGAAGTGAACGTAACTCAAATCATTTTCTCAATTTAATTATCTCGGAACTCTTCCTGTGGTAGTCTCGGAAATCACGTCTCGCGTAGATAACGCCGCACTAAATAGGCAATTTATAAAACAAAAAGAAGGCTCTGCGTGAGCATAATAAAATAAAACGCCGTAGATTAAGCGGGTCCCGCGGGCCCTCCGTCCTACTAAACATTCTAATTTGGGGTCGGTCTCTTGACGCGCCGGCCCTGCTTAATATTCCCTCGCTGTTTAGAAATTATTGTAATCTAATATCGACTTGCGCGTGCGGCGCGCGTCGGGAAGCCGCCGCGGCGCCCGTCCTCTTAACTTCGTGGTAATTATTTGTTGCACCGCACGAAAACCTCCAAAACACGCTTTTATTTAGTAATATCGCCATCGTTTCTTTTCTCTTCGTCTTTCCTTGAGTAGATTACCTACGGAACTCATCCAAATATTAAGTGACACTTCCAAGTCAATGTTAGTGTTGACGAAATGCAGGAACCACCGTAGTGGCATGCGTTCAAAGACTTCCACGTTTGGAGTTGGCGTTGATTCACTAAACGTATTGCTTTATAAATGAACCAGACCTAAAAGCACGCACACAAACGAATTGAAACGGAGACAACCGGCACCAAGAGTTGTCTCCGAACGATGCCAAGTACAGTAAATCTTCATCATTATGGAGATGATGGAGATAGAAGTTATTAAAGCAGTAGGTTAAACAAGTACTTTGGCCAAATACATTAATTACATTAATTAATACATTAATAAGCCGAAACATCTGTGCATTGACCTCTTCTGGACCATTTCGAAGACAGGTGCAACGAAGAAGTATGCAGGAGAATGAGGATCAAGGCAACTAAGGCACAGGACGTCGATTTAAATTACCAAGAGTGACTTGATCAACACCTCAAAATCATAACATAAATAAAAAAGTGAGGTTAAGACTACAAAAGTAAAGAAAAATCCTGAGGTTAAGCGTAACCCAATGTAAGGGACTAAATATAGCATAAAATTGGCTGGACAATGTGGGGCTGTCGAACTACATTGCATAAAACTGGCATCCAATATGGAGCCAACATAAAAGATATCGAACGGCACTGTAGTACGTCGGTGCTGAAATCGTAACCGGCTGACCTCACTTACTTTATTCGATGTTCTAATATAGGTAAAGTCATGGCGAACTACAAACGTGGGAGTTTTTGAAAAAATGCTATTAATAAAATCAGCAACCAGAAGAATAGCAGCGACAACTTCATTCATTCATTCATCCCTTGCTTCGACGGTTCCTAGGCTGTTGGTCTATATCCGTCTTATACATTCCCCCTTTGACCCCGACACCATAGCGTCGGCTTACCGTCCCTAGCGTGGAGGCAGGGGACCTACTATCCTTTTTTGGTATATTTCCAAGTGTCTCCGAAAACGGAGTCATCTGCTCACTCATACTTAAGGAAGGTGTACAGTGGCTTGCTTTTCATTCAACTGTAGCGCCCAAACACTACTCAATGGTCAATACGACCTACTAGGTATGCCGTAAAATGGCCCTTAAATATACAAGTACAGTGCTCCGTCAAGAGATATGACAGCTCTAAGTTCGGCCGGAACCACGGACTCATTCGATGGAGTTCCGGATTTACTCTCGACATGAATGCATAGGTTGTCCTCTCTTTATCAGACGTATCCCAGCGGCTTTGCCATTCCCGCTAAATACTCTCTTCTATTCTCTTTCGTATGTGGACTATCGACTATCTAGTTCCTCCTCTGTTACGCTTCCCATTCCCGAGAACGTCACCCTTTCCTCTTTTTTTTTCCGAAATACATCAACGCTCTCTGCGCAACAACCAAATTCAGAGGTGTTCTACCAGCAATCACCTGAAGAGCAACGTTTGAAACAGTTCGACAGCATCTTGTCATGCCCAAGAGAATAAATCTTTGCTCTGCCCACAGTCTTCTTTGAATAGCCGGTGCTCGGAGTGTACGCCCCCACACCGGACTACCGTACGTTAGAATTGCCAAGAACCCCCCCCCCCCCCGGTAGAGGAAATTCACGGCGCAAGGCTTTAGCCCCCATTCCTGTCTCGTTACTCGGATCATACTGGCGGCAAGACGCTTAGTCTTGTCTCTGATGTATTCTACGTGCGGGACAAAGAATCTCTTCTCATCAAGGTCTATCCCCAGGTACTTGATCTTTTCTGCATACAACACCGGGGTGTTGCCGATGTGAACCGTTGGGTGTCGAAAGCGGCTTAGCTTGCCTTTAAGCAACATCATTTGCGTCTTTCTGGCAGACATGCCCATTCGGTTGTCCTAACCGACGACCGCCTCGACAGCCATTCGTGCTCTCGTTTCCAGCTGTTGTCTGGAATCACCCTTAATCAGGATGACCAGATCATCTACAAATGCAATGTTCACCGTGCCTTCCACCTCTTCCTCAACAAGTTCGTCGAAAACTAGGTCCTAAGACCGACCCCTGTGGACATCCCTTGGACACCTCACAGTTGATCGTTTGGAAATTGTCCTTGACCATTGCGCACCTATCGCGAAAATACGATCTAAATAGACTTAAAACGCTTAAAACCTCCAGTTGTCTCAACCTTCTAAATATGGTGGGCCACTACAAGCTGTCGAAGGGGCCAGCAATGTCGATGAACAGACCAAGAACGTACTTCTAATTTGATGGTCGACTTCGTGTTGCAATCTGACGATCGCGTCCACGGTTGACTTGCCCCTAGTGATTCCTCGAGTACAATCCGACTTCTTCGTACTTATCTAACAGTCTTTTGAGCATTAGACGTTCCCATCAAAGGAAGAAGTGTTATGGGGCGGTAACAGCAGCGACAACAGCAAGAAGATCAGCAGAGAGATGATAAACATTTTAAATTTCTTGATAACGATGAAGAGGTGATTATGTGGTGAGTTTCGTTACAAATAGAACAGCTATACCGATTCCATCCTAAGCCGCACCCTTTGCCCCCGGACCGATCACCTGCTGACCAACTCGCCGCTCAATATAAGTAGAATCGCCATGCCGATTACTGTTCAGAAATCCATAACAAATCACAGAGGAGTAAAAAAATGTTACATGGGGGGTAAACCCTTACCCATCGCCCCTGGCACCCCCGTAATGATCACCTGCTGCCAAACTCTCGCCGGTGGTTACAAGTAAAATAGCTACGCCGATTTCAGTAGTTCAAATATTCCTAAGAATTCACATAGGAATCTCAGAAAGAAAAAAAAAATTCTTACCCGTCGCACCCGACCAATTATTTGCCGACCAATTTGCTGGTGGTTCAAAGTGGAGTATCTAAATCGATTGTGTTTAAAAATTCCCGAGAAAAGGTCTCAAGATAAAAAAGAAATGGTCCGAGGATATAAATCCTCATCTTCCGTACCCGTCACCTCTGAAACCTGACCACCTGCTAGGTACTTCGCCGCTGATTCAAAGTACAATGCCTCTACCGATTCCGTCCGAAAGCTCCTAAAAAATAGCATGAGATTCCAGAATTAAAAAGAAAAAATAGTGCTTGGAGTGAACCTTTACCCTCCGCACTCACCATCCGTGTTTCAATCACCTACCGCCCAATTTTCCTTTGGTTCGAAGTAGAATAGCTGTGTCGATTCTGTCCCTAAATGTGACTTACAGGTCTCAAAATGAAAAAAAAAGGTGCACTGGGGTAAATCCTTATCGGATGCACGCGTCGCCCCCTACGGATCACTAGCCCGCTGGTTAAAAGTGCAATGCCTCTGCCCGATTCTGTTCAAAAGTCACTAAAATGTGGCATAGAGGTTTAAAAATGAAAAGAGAATAGTGCACAGTGGTAAACTCTTACCGCCACACCCCACAGCCCTGTATAAATCATCTACCTCCCAGCTTGCCGCCGATTAAAAGTGGAATAGCTTAACTTGAATGCTTACGCGGCCGGCGTCCACGATTGAATTGGCTTCCGACTGGAACCGCGTCTTCTACTGACGATATTTCGTTCTCCCTTGCAGAAGAACTTCCTCAGAGCTGCTCCTGCTAGTGGTATTGCTGCTACTTCTCATTAGACGTTGAGACACTAACGCCAACAGCAACCCTAAGGAAGTTCTTTTACAAAGGAGAACGAAACGTTGCCGTTGGCAGTAAGATATCAACATAACGCGGTTCCAACCGGAAGGTAATTCAATGACATTCAAAATTCGAAAGTCCCTAAATGTAGCACAGAGGTTTCTAAATGAAAAGAAAATAGTGCACAGTGGTAAACTCTTATCAATTACCTATCGACCAACATGCTGCTGCTTAAAAGTAAAGTAACTTTGCCGATTCTGTCCTAAAAGTCCCTAAATATAACACAGAGGTTTCAGAATAAAAAAAAAAGGCGCACACTGTAGTAGGCCCTCATCTGCCGGACGTCATCCCTTGAACCGATCGCTTGCTGGGCAAGTCGCCACTTAATCAAAAGTAAAAAAGCTTCGCCGATTCTATTTGAAAATCCCTGAAAGGAAACGTCATGAACAAATCCTCGGCAGAATATTGCACCGTTAGCACCATACCCCCGGTATCGTACCTGCCTAGAGGTAGAGTTAATATAAACAAATGTTGCACAGCGGCTTGTATCTTGAAAGGCGGCGTAGCCATCGTGGTACTGAGGTTAACGATGTAACTTCAAACTATGCCGAAAAGGACACCTGCTTGAACTTGCCCGAACTCAAACATATAAGTCAAGTGCCAATTGTAAAGATTTCTAGTATTCTTATTGGCTTCTCTTGTAACTAAGTGTGATGTAAACCGTGTAACTCTCTTACTTTTGTATTAATAAATATACAATGTAATCTCTACGGATTTTCAAAATATGCTTGCGATCGAGTAAAACAGTTTTGCTGGACCTCACTTGGGCTTTCTAGTTTCTCAATATCAACATAATATCAAGAGAAAGGTGAAGACTTTCTCAATGGTGTCCATGTCCATTGGCTAGCTTGACTTTAATTGTTACAGTTTAATTTTGAGCTAATGAAAGTTCACCCATACGACGTAACCATGGTAGGCACACACAAGCCCAAAATTACTTATCTTCCCCAGGCCCAAGAAATGCCCAGCGAAACGTTCCCTCTTTTCATTGAATCTACCCGTACTAAGTATTCCCTTGATATGTTTACGTGCGAAACTTTAGCAACAACGCCATTAGTCATTAGTACCCCAGATTCTACACGGCGCAGACGTGCTTCTGGGGCAATTTTAGTTTTGCATTTGCTAATTAACGCAATTTCTAAATAATAACGACGTTTGTCGTGGTTTAGTGCACCGATTTTAAATTAAAAAAAATAACGTGTGACATGCTCTGAAACTCTTATTAACTAGAGAAGCAGAGTAATACGGTTGATGGATCTATGATGCCATTTTACGGACGATGCAAACCGTTTGATGTTAAGATTAAAAAACAAAACCAAATACGACGAAGGTCCACGTCCACACACAAATCCCTCTTCATACCATCACGTCCTGCGTCGAGTTATAATTCCGGCTAAGAAGCTCGCTCGTACAAATACTCGATCCTAATTACAACCGCATAAATCTCCGGGGCTTTCACTTTATTACCGCGCCGGGGGAGTTTATTAAAAAGCCCTCCCGGATTTACGGCCGTCCTCCTCTATTTTTTCCGAAGTGCGCGTCGATTTATTTCGGCGTTATCTCGTCCGGGCCGCGAGGTTTTAAAACGCCGCCGCCGCCGCTCTCTGCTCCCTTAAGCTATGCACTTAATTTTTCTCCGCGAATATACTCGCAGATTTACATAAAGCCCTGATAAAGCGGCGTCGGAATTTAAATCGCCCCGAGACGAGCAGGGAGGAAGACGCGTCTCGTTAACATCAAGTTGTCCTGCCCAATAAGGACACGTCATTTATTAGATTTGTTGGAGGAAAAGACCTTGTCGCTTTTAGTAAAATTGAAGACTTTTTTTAATCCAAAGTCAGATGACGTTGGTCTATCGGTCCTTTTTTGTAAATTCGAAGCCAGATGTCAATAACTCGTGAAATTTGGCGCCCAACTTTGCAACTTGGCGCCCAATCTTTAAATTTGGTCCTTCTAGCATTCCCTCTCACCTGCGGTTTAACGATTTCGACAATTTACCCTTCGAGTAGGTTATGCAGGTTGCGTTCAAATTAAAACATTCCTCGCTTTCCGCGACTGATAAATTTCGTTGACAGAGCCGGTTGCAGGATGGGCCACAATTTACGGCCTCCGATTGGATATTTAATTGCGCGGTTGCAAAAACGCGAAACAAATTATCGCGACAAGACTTTTCAAATAGGGCTGCCACCGAAGGGCTTAAATAATGAATTTCAATTACAGGGTTGCAATGTAAAACAATGTTACACCAACGTGCACCCTGTGTGTGAGTGACTAATACCTGACAACCGCACGAATGTAATTATGGAGTTATAAATTAACAATCATTGTTGCGAACAGACGGATATTAGCCCGGACTCTTGATCGATGTTGGCAATATGTAATAGTGCATATGATGGTCATTATCGTTGACGGCGCGGTTTCAAATTAAACGCTTGATTTATGCTCGATTTTGGAAGCGCTCTCGCTCGCGTGGATTCCGTCGCCGAGAGCCCGGAGCAAAAACTTATTGCCATCCAGAGAGCATGTTTAAAATTGTTAAACGAAAATATTTACGATGAAACTAGAAGTTCTTCGCCATAAACTCGACATTAAAAGTAGGAAAGTCTTTTGAGATAGTCTTATTGTAAGCAATCCTGGCGGGAGGGACGTAGCACTCCCTCCTTAATAGTCTTAATTATTCTAACAAGGCAGAAAAAATGAGTGGTATCGCTAGGCCTACACACGATATTAAAACTTAAACTAAAATCTAGAATTCACCAGCCCCAAACACGATCGTCAGGTAGACCTGAGCTTGAGACCTCATGGTTTCGAAACCAAGAACTTGTACGGGGAAGGGAGACAACTCTGGCCCTCAAGAGCTTGCTAGCTAAAACCTAGTTATTCTAGACTAGCTCTCTAGCTCCAACTAGACAAAAAAAATGCGTGGTATCGCTAGGCCTACACACGATATTAAAACTTAAACTAAAATCTAGAATTCACCAGCCCCAAACACGATCGTCAGGTAGACGGGAGCTTGAGACCTCATGATTTCAAAATCAAGAACTTATTCGGGGGCGGGAGACATCTCTGGCCCTCAAGAGCTTGCTAACTAAAACCTAGTTGTTCTAGACTAGCTTAAATTATTCTAACTAGGCAGAAAGAATGTGTGGTATCGCTAGGCCTACACACGATATTAAAACTTAAACTAAAATCTAAAAGTCACCAGCCCCAATCACGATCGTCAGATAGACGAGAGCTTGAGACCTCACGGTTTCAAAACTAAGAACTTATTTAAGGGAGAGGCACAACTCTGGCCCTCAAGAACTTGCTATGTTAGAAGGAAATCGCTGTTCGAGAAACTAAAATCTAATGTTTCTTTTTAACTTTTTAAAGGCGCGCTAAGAATTAAATTGAAATAAAATTATGCCTAGTCTTTTTTTTTGTTCTCGAGTAGCTTCATTTACTTTTCGTTTAGAGTTTCTTGATTTTCTAAAACGTTGTTGCAGTTTTAAGTGCATGGAGGCAGTGACCTCGCTCTATTTTCCATGAAGATTACTTAAATTGCGTAAATATCAAGAAACGTTTTGACGGGAAGCTAGAAATCATCTTCAAGGATTCGCCCTGTCTCTCCACTTGACCAATTCTCCTCGTAATTTAACCTAACTTTGATTTATAAAAAAATAGGACGCGAATAATGTGCATAAGGCCAATGTGCCATAATAATTTATGCATGTAACTATTCAAATTGCGTGTGAAAACAGAGGAGGAATAATTAATATCAAGTGATTTTTGAAAAATTTTATCCACTCTTGCCATGAAATCTAGGCGGCATGTCCTAGCTTAAGTGAAAAGTACGTCATTGCACACCTTGATGCTGTTTTATGCTAAAGCTAAGACTTGCCCTCCAAATTCCAGGGCAAGAGTTGATAAAAAATTAAAAAAATCACTCGGTAGAAAGAAAATCAAACAAAACGGTTGGAAAATAGGTAGATTAAAATTGAAACAAGTGCTGAGAACAAATGAAAAAATTACCTTTTCCGACGTGAAACTTTCATTTGTTTTTTTTTTGGTATTTAATTTTTTTTCGTCTTGATAAGTAAGAAAGAAATGGAAAAGAAATGAAAAATCCACGATTTCCGGCGTGATTTCCAATTGTTTTTTTTTGCATTTCATTTTTTCTCGTATGTAAAAAGGAATAAACGAGAATCGACGATTTTCGGAGCGAAGCTTTTGAAAATTTAACTTTCATTTGTTTCTTTTGCCTTTCATTTTTTTTTCTTTCATAAGCAAAAAAGTCGATGATTTCTGACGGAAAGCTTTTGAAAAGCAATTCAGATTTTCACTTGTTTCTTCATTTTTTATTACATTTCTTTGTGTCTTTTTGTAAACAATAAAAAATTAACGACTTTCTTTCGTTTTTTTGTCGCATTAATGTTTCGTGTTACAATTAATATTTCATGCCACCTTTTTCCTTTTTTTTTTCGTTTTTTGTTGGCGATGTAGAAACTTCGACCTTTTGTTTTTGTTTTTTTTTTTTCACCGTATTCTATTCGACGCTGTTTGCCATCTCTTCGTTCGTTTTCAGTTTGCGTTTTGATTTCTTACACGTCGCCGAAGAAACGTCGATCTTCTTCTGTTTCAGTTTGCGTTTTGATTTTTTATACATCGCCGAAGAAACGTCGATTTTCTTTTGTTTTTGTTTTTTTTTTTGTTCATCGCATTCTACTCGACAGTGTTTGCCATCTTTTGTTTTCTATTGCGATTTGATCTGCTGCAGAAACGTCGATCTTCTTTTGTTTTTTTTTTTGTTGTTCATCGTATTCTACTCGAGGGTGTTTGCCATCTCATTTTCCATTTCAATTAAAAAAATCGTTCATATATAAGGGTGACCGAATTATTAGGAATTTTATAAAAAAAGGTCTGTATTTTTAACAATTTATTTTAATTATTCCAAAGAATACGGAAAAGTCCCGGAAAGGGTCTAACGATTTCGTCTTATTTCTTTTTATTCAGTCATATAAATGGTGATCGGTTAGTTATCAATTTTAAAAAAGTCTTATATTCCGAAGTTATTGGAAAGAATGTCGAAGAGTCCCGGAAAGGGTCTAATGATTTCATTTTTTTTTCGACTTAGTCAAGAAAAAACCGCACATATATGAAGTAATTGAAAAGTTGCGAATTAAAAAAAAAAAATGTGGCCAATTTGATAATTTTTTTTCGAAGTTAAGGCCGAAAATATGGAAAATTCCCCAAAAGGGGTCTAACGATTACGACTTCCCTCTTTCCATTCCAGTTAAAAAATCGGCCATGTATAAGAGTGATCGAATTATTAGGAATTTTATAAAAAAAATGGTCTGTATTTTAGCAATCTATTTTAATTATTCCAAAGAATACGGAAGGTCCCGAAAAGGGTCTAACAATTTCGTCTTATTTCTTTCTATTCCAGTTAGAAAATCGTTCATAAAGAAGGTGATCGGTTAGTTATTAATTTTAAAAAAGTCTGTATATTTCCGAAGTTATTGCAAAGAATATTGAAGAGTCTCGGAAAGGGTCTAATGATTTCGTCTTTTATCTTTCCATTCCATTTAAAAAATCGCCCATGTATAAGGGTGATCGAATTATTAGGAATTTTATATAAAAAAATGGTCTGTATTTTAGCAATCTATTTTAATTATTCCAAAGAATACGGAAGGTCCCGAAAAGGGTCTAACAATTTCGTCTTATTTCTTTCTATTCCAGTTAGAAAATCGCTCATATAAAGGGTGATCGGTTAGTTATTAATTTTTAAAAAAGTCTGTATATTTCCGAAGTTATTGCATACAATGTTGAAGAGTCCTGGAAGGAAGGGTCTAACGATTTCGTCTTTTTTCTTTCAACTCAGTCAAAAAGACGCTCATATACGTAGGAATCAGAAAATTGTGAATTAAAAAAAAATATAGTATATGCAATTTGATTTTTTTTTCGAAGTTATTGCCAAGAATATCGAAAATTCCCGAAAGGGTCTAACGATTACGACTTTCTTGTTTCTATTCCAGTTACAAAATCGCCCTCGTATAAGGTGACCGAAAAATTTTTAAATAAAGTTCTGCAGTTAGCAATTTTATTTTGGTTGACCAAAAGAACATGGAAAAGTTCCAGAAAGGGTCTAACGATTTCGTCTTCTTTCATTCGACTTAGTCAAAGAAATCGCTCATGTACGAAGTAATCGAAAATTTGTGCATTTTTTTGGAAGGTGTTTGTTTTTTGCGTTTTCAGAGATCAATTACATTTTTTTTTTTTTTGGAAGGGGTCTAACGATCTCGACTTTCCTGTTTCCATTGTAGTTAGAGAGTCGTTTTTTGTTGGCGTTTTGATTTCTTACACGTCGCCGAAGAAACGTCGATCTTCTTTTGTTTTTGTTTTTTTTTTGTTCATCGCCGAAGAAACGTCGATCTTCTTTTGTTTTGGTTTTTTCTTGTTCATCGCATTCTACCCGACAGTCTTTGCGATCTTTTGTTTTCTATTGCGATTTGATCTGCTGCAGAAACGTGGATCTTCTTTTGTTTTTTTTTTTTTGTTCGCCGTATTATACTCGACGCTGTTTACCATCTCTTCTTTTGTTTTCAGTTGGCGTCTTAATTTCTTACACGTCGCCGAATAAACATCGATTTTTTTTTGTTTCGTTCTTTTTTTGTTCATCTATTTCGCTTATATGTTGTTCTTTCTTAACCACTAAAACCTAGTTGAGAAAGCCTAGCGTAAATTATTCTAACTAGGCAGAAAAAAATGCGTGGTATCGCTAGGCCTACACACGATATTAAAACTGAACTAAAATCTAGAATTCACGAGCCCCAATTACGGTCGTCAGGTAGACGAGACCTTGAGACCTCATGGTTTCGAAACCAATAACTTGATCGTGAGAGGCCCTCAAGAACTTGCTACCGAAAATCTAGTTGTTCTAGCCTAGCTTAAATTATTTCAACTAGGCAAAAAGAAATGCGTGGTATCGCTAGGCCTACACACGTTATTAAAACTAAACTAAGATCTAGAATTCACCAGCCCCAATCACGATCGTCAGGTAGACAAGAGCTTCAGATCTCATGGTTTCAAAACCAAGAACTTATTCGGGTGGAGGAAGGAACAATTCTGGCCCTCGGGAACTTGCTAATCGAAGGAAAAAAAAAATAAACAATAGACAGCACTCCTAATTCACTTCAAAATCAAAAAAGTTCATTTCGATTTCACGTCAATACCTATTCAGTATTAACTGTCAGGTCATTTCAGGCAAAATAATTTCGAATATTTGCATAAATACTCAACGAATTATTTCCGGTGATTTGTTGCAAAGCGAATTTAATTTCACAGTATTTTACCCGCGAATTAAACGCGATTTCACCCCCTCCCCTTTTTTTCGTACTAATAGCGTGTCACGGCGACAATAAATAATTTCAGCGACTGCTGCGCCGCTTCAATTTATTTTGTAGTGCGCGGCGCGTTTTAATACTTTAATCTGAAGCCCCGTCGTACATTAGCTGAGGCAAAAACGGCCCGACGTAATCATCATCATATGACAAACGCGAGGTTTTACGACGTGCGTCGTTTGGGCGCCAAACTTTTCCAAAACGCAAGGTAATCGCGACTAATCTAGCTTGAACCTCAACCTCAATCGAAAGTACCTCTCATATACTTAACTATTTAGTAGCATGAAATTTTTGAGGAAAAATTTTTTTGTTGGGCACCAGAAATTTGTTTTAATTACAAGCTTTAGTCTGGCTCGTTTTAAACGCGATGGTGAAAGGCCAGTTTGTGACTCTCAGTGCCTTGGAAACTCGCTCGGAACATTACTCACGTCAGATGTGTGGTTAAGTCGAGGTTATCTCCTGACAAAACTGACATTTAATAAAAGTTCAGAACTGAATGTACGGCGGTGTCTTCGTTTTTACTTGCGAACTTAGTTATTTCGTAAACAATTTATTAATAGAGAACGTGCCGGGCTTCGCCTGGACGGCCAAAGGCAACGTTCCCCCTTCTCCTTCGTATCGTTAGGGGGCGCCCAAAAAAAAAAAAAATTAGCCGGCGCCGTTAAGGACTAACGAGCACATACATTATTTCAATAAAACAGCAACAATGACATTAAACCCAAACCAAATCCGATCCGCACGAGGAATAAATTTTTAATCGAGGCAGCGCCGGAGGGGGCGCGGCGCGCTAATGGAATCGCATTTTATTTTATTCGTCCACTTCCGTTGCGATTTATTCGGGATTACGAGTCGGGACGCACGTGCGTGTCCCAGAAAGAACGCGTCGAAGGATCGAAGTAATGGCCGTCCGGATTGATTCGAACAGGACTCACCACTCCGGACCGGTCAGAGGATAATTAAAGCGGTACAGCGGAAAGTGCTCGGCTGAAATTAAAAGTTTCCGGTCGCGCATTAATTTCAGGGGCCGAAAAACGACCGCGTGTTTCGAGGAACAACAAAAAAGAATCATTGTGCGATCGCCTAAAATAGACGGCGTAAATTGATACGTTGACGGAAGTTCATTCAAGGTCGTCCAGGAATGTGTCATTGTTGAATTACAATTCCACAATCGCTCTGTTCATTCAGAAGCTATTTAATTTAAATGTTACGGGTGACGTCGTTTTACCCCTCTTGGAGACGCCAGGAAGATTATTTAATTACCGTGCAAAAGTATGGGAGGGCAAACTAAGTACATCTCAGTCAGTGGCATAGATCTAGGTCATACGTAACACCGAAACAATAAAATAAAATAAATAAAAGTCACCAGTTCTGGCACGCTTGTCTTCATTTGAACATCAAAATTAAACTTGCAACGAAACAAAACCATTAAATTAACGATTAACGTAAAAAACATAACGTTAAGTAAAGTGAAAGCACGAAGCACAGATCCGTTTTTCGTTTACAAAGAAAGTAAGTGTCAATTTAAATTAGAGTTAATTAAAATTAACTCCGCGCAGCTTTAATTCAACGCAATCGCATAATAAGCAATAGTCTGCATAGATCCGACCTTAATTCATCAACACTGGCTTCGCATCAGCTGCCAGAATACCGAGGAGGTGGTCCTCCAAGTATCAAAATCTCTGACGTCCGTACGTTCCATGAGTAGCTCCCTCTTACATCGACTGTATCAAGCAACAAGACAAGTCGGAGTCTAAATTGATCAACCAAAGGTTGCCGATGCCACAAGACTGTTCTGCAGCAGCATCCTGGTAAAGCAGCCTCGGATTAAAGCCACAGACAAGACCTCCGGAGAAACCTGAATTGCGCACGGCATTCGCTTGTATTGATACCTGATTTATAAGAAGAGATCAGGTTTCGAAAAGCATAACAACTTGCTTCAGTATCACGTAGTGTGCGTTTTTCAAATCACGGAGTGCATCAATCCTTTCAGTTGCCGATGCCACAGCAGCATCCAGGTAAACCAACCTCTGATTAAAGTCACGGACAAGACCTCCGGAAAAAACCTAAATTGCGCACAGCATTCGCTTGTATAGATACCTGATTTATAAGAAGAGATCAGGTTTCGAAAAGCCTAACAACTTGCTTCGGTATCACGTAGGGTGCGTTTTTCAAATCACGGAGTGCATCAATCCTTTCAGTTGCCGATGCCACAGCAGGATCCAGGTAAACCAACCTCTGATTAAAGTCACGGACAAGACCTCCGGAAAAACCTAAATTGCGCACAGCATTCGCTTGTATAGATACCTGATTTATGTGAAGAGATCAGGTTTCGAAAAGCATAACAACTTGCTTCGGTATCACGTAGGGTGCGTTTTTCAAATCACGGAGTGCATCAATCCTTTCAGTTGTCGATGCCACAAGAGTAGCATCCAGGTAAACTAACCTCCGATTAAAGCCACAGACAAGACAAGAAAAAATATATATACAATGGTTCCCAGCCAACAAATAAAACGCTGTGCAGTACTGTAGCGTGGTTATGGAAATGCTGCCTCGTGCGTACAAGATTCTGTTGTGTTTGGGACTGTTAAGCGATGACAGTCGAATTATGCAGGGGAGTGAGTGAAATAGAGCATTATCGTAGGGCGTAAGTTATGGCTTTTCCCTAGTTGTGCAATATTTTGAGATCTGATGAGACGTAGGGGAGAGGAGGGTATTATGGAATACCATTTATATTTGTAAAAACAACTTTACTGATTTTTGAATAAAAGTCCCCAAAATATCATGAGTACATACTATAACTAATTGTAATGAACTGTTGCTTGTAAAAAAATACTATTTGTTTTGTTTCTATGAAAGAAAAATTTATTAAAAAAAATTACAAATGGAGGTTAATATGAAATAGTCGGTTAATATGGAATAGGTACTTTAAACCAGTGTTTTTCAACCTTTTTGGTTTCTTTTTTTTGTCCTTTTGTTTCAGTTCATCCTCTAACACTTTTTATATGGGGAGTATGTTATTATAGAAGAAGATCCAGTTTTCCTGCCTCTATTTGACTTCTGCTTTTTTGGAGGTGGTGGTGATATGTCTATGGGTAGGACAAAACTTGTTGACTTAGACGTATCAGGGACAGCCACATCAGAACTCTTGGAAGAACAGGGTTGAGGTGAATCAGAGCTTGTAGAAATTGTTGGTCTCGTAGTCTGAGGCCTAGGAACAGTGAGTGTAGAACTAATAAAATCTTCACTGCTAAAAACATTTCTATTGACAGGATAAATACCAGTCACTTTAAAGCCGTTTACCGCTATGTCCCCACGTTGTACTTTAAGGTAAGCCCTACCAAACAGTTCCATCATATCAAAAATACTCAAGGGCCTTGAGCTATGCCTTAAAAAAGATCTCACTTCCTCACTATAGCGAGACTTTAATGGACCCATAAAGGTTTTATCCAACGGTTGGATTTTATGCGAACAATGGGGAGGTAGACATAAAATCGTAACATGACTTTCCCTTGCTAAATTAATTACGTCAATGTTACGCTTATGGGTTGTGTGCCCGTCAAGGAGAAGGAGGACAGGTGACTCAGCTGAGGGTTTTGTTATAGCAATGAAATGTTTAAACCATTTAGTAAAGTTTTTTTTTGAGTAGTTTATGGTATTCCCACGTGATAGGAACACCAAAGAGAGCCTAAACCTCGGTATTCCATATTTCCCGAATATTTCATAATACCCTCCTCTCCTCTAAATAAGACAAGTAACGTAATTTGATTCCCACACAATAATGGATAATCCCACGACGTCTATCGATGAAAACATTTTGTTCGGAAGATATGCGCCAACGTTGCGGATGATGTCATTTTACCCCTCTCGGAGACGCCGGAGAGATTCTTTAAATATTCACGAAACAAGAGCTAAGTTCGCGAACGCCCATATCGCTTGAATGGGCGCAACAAATAACGGAATGGATGACATCTATCACTAATAACATTTGATTCGGAGGCTATGCGCGAGATGGAAATATTTACGGGAGACGTCACTTTACCCCTCTTAGAGACGCTTCAGGAGTTAGTCAGAAAGTGATGGAGCGGGTTAAGATATTTCATCGTGTGTTGTCTACTCAATTATTATGTAAACTTTCCAAGTATTTCTCGCAGTTGCAGATGGACAAAAGCCGATCGAATCTAGAACGAACACGAAACGTTACTCTGAATTTATTTAAAACCCGTCCGTCAAATTTGCATAAAATGTTAAATGGCGTCACTAACTTAGCAACTCCGAATTACTCGGCGTCCAAGTAATTAAGTCTTAAAATCGGATTCTTTGCGTAATTAATTTCCTCACCACGCGCCCACCTATTTGGTCGTTTTGGCCGCCGCCGGAGGTCGCTCGCTCCTCTTGTTTATGGAAATTTAAATTAAAATAGTTGGGCGGAATTTAATTTATTTAATGCCGAGCCGACGCTTTCCGCGCACTCTAAATCCGCCGGCGTTCAAACGGAAAGCTCGTTCAACCATATTCTCCCGGACAAAACAAACGAAAGAACGTCGCGACGCCGCCGTTTTATTTCAGAGTTCTGCAAGTCGCATAATCGCCGAGTTCTTTGGAGTCTGTTAAATTCCACCGACCGACGACGACGGAGAACGCCCGCTAATTTTTTGCGCCCTCTTTACTCTTAATGCTCGCAGGTTCTTGAAAGTGTCTGGTAAAAAGCGACGTCGGGGCTTTACATGTCTTAATTTAACGGAGCTCGCGAAGCCCGTGAAAGTAACAAAGTTTTTCCGAACATCCCTTATTAAGTTTAACTCTGAGACCTTTTTTGAATATTTCTGCCATTAACCATTACCATCTTCAAGTTCTTACAGTAATTAGAGAGCACTCTTTAAACTCAGACAAGATGAAAACTAACGGACTTTCTTGTTGGGCGCCAAAGTCCAAGTTTTGTAAAACGCGAAGTAATCGTGACAAATCTATTTTAGACCTTATTCTAAAGTACCTCTCGTATACTTAACTATTTAGTAGTATGAAAGTTGTTTTTAAAGATTACACAATTTTGTTGGGCGCCAAAAAATTTGACAGCTTTACAAAAGAGTTCATCAAGCGCGTTGTTTTAATTATCATTATCGTTGTTATCGACCAATATCATTACCACTTGACGGTGAAATTTATAGGGGCTACATGGGTCGTGCGCCAAAAACGAACAAGACCGAAAATAATTTTTAATGAAGCACGTATTTTACGAGCTTGCTTTACGATCGTGCCATAAACACGCGTGCATGAACTCGTAATAACACGCGTCCCTTCGACGAGAGCGAATCTCGCACGCCCTAACACGTCGATGGCTCTTCCACAACAACAACAATAGCGTCGATAAATCGCAACGAATTCGAGGGGATTAATAACGCCGCTTCTTTGCTTCTTTTTCTTCGCAGGCGTCCCACAGATGGGACCTGTTGTTTGACGTGATATAGAACGTCACATTCAATTAGGGATTAAAACCTATTGGCGAGTTGTTTCGTGATTTATCTTTCTCGCAATGGTTCCATAGACGCACTTGATTGTTTGACGTAAAAATCTCTGTTCGAGCATCGCGGTGAGCTTCAACGTACGTCCGTGAAACGCCCAAACGTAATATCACGGGGAAAAACCAGATTTACGAGGCGAGGGACGTCAAAACAAGTTGTAAATTACGGCGGCGCTTAGGAATAATTTAAAGGAAATTCGAATGCGCGTTTTCACGCCGTGAGTTCGCGGAATTATTGGGAGCTGAAGTCGTAGAAACTTAAAATGAAAATTCCTCCTGTCGGCAGTATACGGCGAATGTTACATGCAGCGTTTTAGTATCGCGCGAATTTAACGGTCCGTTGCACTTGCCCAGGCATGATTAAAAATCGTTGAGATTCGCGAAATTGAATGAGATATGCGAACTGGAAAAAATAATAACCTAATCAAAATTTTAAAAAAGACGAAACGAAAAGAAATCGAAAAAATTTAAACCAAAGACGATTGATTACAAAACAAGTCTTTAACCAATCGTTTTCAATTATTATTATCAAAAGTAAAAACAATTGAACATTGTTCATGAAGAAAAGTAAAAAAAAGTAATGTCAGTCAATAATAAACAATGTTTAAAAGAAATTGTAGGCAATTATTTGAAGCGATTAAAATTAACGTAAATATTGTCAATTGTTTCCTTTTAAGTAAAGAAACTTAAAATCGTTTGCAAAGATGGAAAACAATTGAAACTATAAAATCGTTTACAAAGATGGAAAGCAATTGAAACTATAAAATCGTTTACAAAGATGGAAAACGATTGAAGACTGCCTTTGAAGAAAGAAAGAAAGGAAAACGCAACAATTGGCAACCATTCACGAAAAACAATTGACGATCGTTAGTAAAAAAAAAAAACAACTGACAATTGTTCAAGAAGAACGAAAAAAAAAGTCGAACAATAATACTGAAGTACAGTAAAAAGAAAAACAAAAATCAATTTGCAATTGTACAAATAATTGACAAGAATAGCACACCGAAAAAAAAAACAATTGACAAACGATCGTCAGTGAAAAGGAAAGAGCTGGCAATTCAAGAAGAAAAAATACACCGAACAAAAGAAAAACGTAAAATGATATTGAAAGAGAACAGTAAAAACAATAACAAAGAACAACTTACAATTGAACAAACAATTGACAATCGTGATGAAGAACAAGTGACAATCGAAGAAATATACAAAACAAAATAATACTGAAGGAAAATAGCAAACATTTATAAAAGAATAGCACACCGAAAAAAAAAACAATTGACAAACGATCGTCAGTGAACAGGAAAGAACTGGCAATTGTTCAAGAAGAAAAAAATACACCGAACAAAAGAAAAACGTAAAATGATATTGAAAGATAACAGTAAAAACAATTACAAAGAACAACTTACAATTGAACAAACAATTGACAATCGTTGTGATGAAGAACAAGTGACAATCGAAGAAATATACAAAACAAAATAGCAAAGGAAAAAAAAAACAATTGACAAACGATCGTCAGTGAACAGGAAAGAACTGGCAATTGTTCAAGAAGAAAAAATGCACCGAACAAAAGAAAAACGCAAAATGATATTGAAAGAGAACAGTAAAAACAATAACAAAGAACAACTTACAATTGAACAAACAATTGACTATCGTTGTGATGAAGAACAAGTGACAATCGAAGATATATACAAAACAAAATAATACTGAAGGAAAATAGCAAACATTTATAAAAGAATAGCACACCGAAAAAAAAAAAACAATTGACAAACGATCGTCAGTGAACAGGAAAGAACTGGCAATTGGAACAGGAAAGAACTGGCAATACACCGAACAAAAGAAAAAGGTAAAATAATATTGAAAGAGAACAGTAAAAACAATAACAAAGAACAACGTACAATTGAACAAACAATTGACAATCGTTGTGATGAAGAACAAGTGACAATCGAAAAAATATACAAAACAAAATAACACTGAAGGAAAATAGCAAACATTTACAAAAGAATCACACAGTGAAAAAAAACAACAATTGACAACTATTCGTGAAGAAAAACAATCGACAATCGATAGTGAAAGAAATGCTGCTGACAATTGTTCATGAAAAAAAATAAACCGAATGAAAGAAAGAAAGTTATAAAATCATATTGAAGGAAAACAGCGAAAACAATAACAAAAAAGAACACAATTTAGAAAAAAATGGCAATATTCGTGAAGAAATTAAAAAATGCCTAAATTAAAAAAAAACAATTGATGGTCGTTCGTGAAAAAAAAAATAACTGACAATCGTTCACGAAAAAAATATATACTGAGGGCTAGTACTTTGATCAACTTTAATCATTGGTTTGTTCCCATAGAAACAATTGTCTCTACAATTGTTTCTATAAACGAAGGCTAAAGTTACTTGGTAATCAAATTACCGGCCGCGAATGAAAAAAAGTCGTAAAATAATATTGAAGAACAGTAAGAAGAAGACAAAAGCTAAGCAATTATTTGAAGCGATTGAAATTAACGTAAACATTGTCAATTGTTTCCTTTTAAGTAAAGAGAAATTGGAGAATCATTTACAAAGGCGGAAAACAATTGAAGATCGCCTATGAAGAAACAAAAACAAAATAAAAGAAAACGGCAGATCAGTAAATGTAAATATTGTCAATTGTTTTTTTTTAATAAAGTAAATATGAAATTATTTATGAAGACGAAAAACGATAGAAGATCGTCCGCGAAGAAAATTAATAACGAGAGGTCAAAAAATAACGTCGCAAAGAAACTTGGCAATTGTTTTCAATTATTCAATTACGCATAAAAGTAAAAACAACCGAATGAAGAAAAGAAGACCAAAAATAAGGACAAAAATTAATGTTTAAGAAAAATCGTGGGCAATTGTTTGAAGCGATTAAAATTTACCTGAATATCGTCAATTGTTTTTCTCTCAAGCGAAGGAAACGTAAAACCGTTCATAAAGACGGAAAACAATTGAAGATCGCCTGTGAAGAAAGAAAAAAATTAAAAGAAAGAAAACTAGAAATTAAAAATAAATTGTAGGCAATTGTTTATTGGTTTTAAAATGTATATGCATGTTGTCAATTGTTTTTCTCTCATGTGAAGGAAACGTAAAACCATTCATAAAGACGGAAAACAATTGAAGATCGCCCGTGAAGAAAGAAAAAAAATTAAAAGAAAGAAAACTAGAGACCAAAAATAAATTGTGTGCAATTGTTTATTGCTTTTAAGATTTATGTGCATATTGTCAATTGTTTTTTCTTTAAGTAAAGATAACGGAAGATCAGAAAATAACGTCACAGGCAATTGTTTTCATTTATTAAAAATTAAATAAACATTGCCAACTGTTTTTTTAAGCAAAAAAAAAATGTAAACCTGTTTATAAATGAATTAAAACAATTGAGACCACCGGTGAAACAAAAATAAAATGAAAAGGCTAGAAACTGGAAAATTAATTTAGAAGAAGAATTTGTTTACAGCGATAAAAATATTACAATGCTAACGTTTAGGACAATTAAGGCAAGAAATACATATTTCTTCTTCAATCGTTTTTCTTTCCGCGAGTTATTTAAACTGCGCCATTTATTGATAAAGCATTGATGTTGACGTCAAAGTAATTAAAAATTCGCGCGTCTTAAAATCAGCGTCATCTGAAGAGATTCCCGTGAACAGCATTTTTAGAGTATTAATTTTTGTATGTATTTTGAAAAGAAATTTAAAAGAGAAGCCCTTGAAAATGATAACTAATTTTGACAATTCGCTATTAAGAAGAAAATTAAACATTTTTAATAATAAATGGCAAAGATTGTTATAAAGAAAAAAACTAAAAGCTATTTTTGAAAACAAGCGGCGAAATTAGTAGAATTGCGTATCAAATAATCGAAAAAATTAATAATTAGTAATAGTAAAAGCAGAGCAAATAATAATTTGAGATCATCATCTAAGACGTCGCCTTTAACAGCAGATCGCAAGCTGTATATTTATACTTATCCTGAATGAAGTGAATTTATTGATGTTACAATACGACTTCAGGTTTACAATGATAATAATAATATGTTTTATTGTAACTGATCAACAGGGAGATGTGGACATTGACGGGCTAAATTACTAAATTAATTAATAGTAATAAAAACATAAAATATAACATGTACGAACAAGCCACCCGCACCCGTAAACATATCACTAGAACCCACATTCGTAAAGTCGATCACCTCAAGGAGGATGTCGCATTAAATACAGTTGGCGACCTAAATTAATGGAAGTTTATGCAAGGCCGTCCAGGAATGTGTTATGATTGAATTACAAGTCTGGAATCGCTCTCTGGCGATGACACATTTCGTTCGGAAGCTATTTAACATAAGTGTTACTGGTGATGTCATTTTACCCCTCTTGGAGACGCCGGATAGATTATTCAAACGCTGTGATCACAACAACAGAGCTATGGCAACGAAAGATCACCTGAGTGGATGTTCCGCGACATCACCGACATCTATCATTGAAAATATTTCGTTCGCTCTGTCCTGGATGGAAATATTTTGAATTTCGATGTTACGGATGATGTCATTTTACCCCTCTTGGAGATGCCAGATAGATTATTTAAGCACTGTGATCACGACAACAGAGCTATGCAACCAAAGAGCACCTGAGTGGATGCTTTGCGTAGTGGACAATTGCACCGACGTCTATCATTGAAAATATTTCGTTCGCTATGCGCTGGATGGAAATGTTTTGAATTTCTATGTTAGGGCTGATGTCATTTTACCCCTCTTGTGGACGCCGGATGGATTATTTAAACACTTTGATCACGACAATAGAGCTAAGCAACGAAAGAGCACCTGAGTGGATGCTCTGCATAGTGGATAATTGCACCGACGTCTATCATTGAAAATATATAGCGCTGAGAGGAAATATTTTATTTCGATGTTACGGGTGATGTCGTTTTACCCCTCTTAGAGACGCCGGATAATTTATTTAAATATTGTGATCTCAAAGAAAAGTCAATTTTGAATACAGAGCAACCCTCTGCGTGTTTTCATTCTTGTCGCGATTTTTCTACAGTTCAGTTCCGTGAAAAATTAATTAATTTTCTCCATACTTTGTTGGCAGCCTTGCACAGTTTGTGTATCTCAGATAAAACTAACACGCATAGAATCCAGTTAGGATTAACAGTTAAACAAAGAAGACGTACCAATGATTAAATGTTAAAGAAACCCGAAGCACAGATCCGGCTTTCGTTTACAAAGACGAAAATAAACCTCAAAGATTTATCAGATGAATTAAGTTAACGCGAACGTAGCGTTTAAGACGACAATAAACAAAACAATAAAAAAATCAATAAACAAAGCGAAGCCAAAATCTGGCAAGAGGAAGTCAGTAACCAACGAGATCGAAATTCGACGGAGGGGTGTGACGTCCTTATGTCAAGTTACTATTCAGGGCGACACCTCTCGTTGACGTTGTCTGAGCGAGTTTAAATCCGAACAACAGGGGATGGGTGCTCCAACCGTCACTTTTCTAGCGGCGTCACTACGTCTCAACAAGGATTGGCCCCAAGATATCATCACAAACGAGTAGACTATAACTAAAAATTAATTAATTTTCTCCATAGTTTGTTGGCAGCCTTGCACAGTCGTCTTTATTTGTGTATCTCAGATAAAACTAACATGCACAGAATCCACTTAGGATTAACAGTTAAACAAAGGAGACGTACCAATAATTAAACGTTAAAGAAACCCGAAGCACAGATCCGGCTTTCGTTTACAAAGACGAAAATAAATCTCAAAGATTAATCAGATGAATTAATTTAACGCGAACGTAGCGTTTAAGACGACAATAAACAAAACAATAAAAAAATCAATAAACAAAGCGAAGCCAAAATCTGGCAAGAGGAAGTCAGTAACCAACGAGATCGAAATTCGACGGAGGGGTGTGACGTCCTTATGTCAAGTTACTATTCAGGGCGACACCTCTCGTTGACGTTGTCTGAGCGAGTTTAAATCCGAACAACAGGGGATGGGTGCTCCAACCGTCACTTTTCTAGCGGCGTCACTACGTCTCAACAAGGATTGGCCCCAAGATATCATCACAAACGAGTAGACTATAACTAAAAATTAATTAATTTTCTCCATAGTTTGTTGGCAGCCTTGCACAGTCGTCTTTATTTGTGTATCTCAGATAAAACTAACATGCACAGAATCCACTTAGGATTAACAGTTAAACAAAGGAGACGTACCAATAATTAAACGTTAAAGAAACCCGAAGCACAGATCCGGCTTTCGTTTACAAAGACGAAAATAAATCTCAAAGATTAATCAGATGAATTAATTTAACGCGAACGTAGCGTTTAAGACGACAATAAACAAAACAATAAAAAAATCAATAAACAAAGCGAAGCCGAAGTCTGGCAAGAGAAAGTCGGTAACCAACGAGATCGAAATTCGACGGAGGGGTGTGACGTCCTTATATCAAGTTACTGTTCAAGGCGACACCTCCCGTTGGCGTTGTCAACTACCGGTGGAGGAGTTTAAATCCGAACAACAGGGGAAGGGTGCTCCAACCGTCACTTAAATATGACCACAAGCACAAAATGGTGGAACGCCCACTAAATAATGATCTGCATGCTGAGCTTAATGCAATAAGATTGAAGCCCCGAAGACTAACGCGTTTTGACGAACGACACCCTGGAAGGGGGTTGTTAAGAGAAACAGCAGAATTAAGCGATGAAATGAGTGAAACGGAACGTTACCGTGAAGTGGAAATTGTTGCATTTGTCTTGTTGTGAAATTTTAGAAAATGCAAATAACGACCGTTTTGGTTCTCCCACAAAACAGGGTGACTCGAAATATTAGAAATAAATGTTACAAAGTTTGAGACCGTAACAAGACGGCAGCTGTCATGAAAAATCATCGGTACTGGATAGGATTAGGGCACAACTAAGTATATCTGAGGAAAAAATAACAAAATCTTGTTGGTTCGTTTAATTTAATAGATTGTTTCGTAAAGAGGGAACTCCAATTCGGCCGATTGTTTTTTTTTTTGGCATTCTCCTGCGGTGGCGTTTTGCAGAGAAAGCAATTATAAATCCACGCGGAGCGGCATACCTTCCTAACACGTTATAATTTACACGAATTCTGAAACATGTAGGCGCCGACCGCAAAGAAGATAAATAGATCACGTGCGAACTTAAGAGAGTGGCGGCAAACTAACGCCCGCCATAAATATTCCCCCTGTCTGGCGTTTAATACCGCTTTCGGAAAGACACATTATGAACGAGGGGGGTGCAAGCAACGTACACGCGCGCGGTTTCCACCCTTATCACCTACGTACTCAGGGTGATTAGTTTCGATTAGCGCGATTAATATGTGACTCTACTTTCATATTTTAAATAAACTCATATGAAGAATTATGCTTATTTAAAAACAATCTGGTCTTGCTTTCGTAATTCCTTTCTGTTTTGCTGCTGGTGGCCTACCTTTTGCATCACTGAGGGCGATTAAGCTTACGCTGGGAAGGACCACAAGTCTGTTTTAATCGCTCCTGTTATGTCCTAAGCAATAAGAATTGGATTAACTTGTCAAATTCGGGAAAATTTTGCTAAAAGCAGACTTGTCCCACATATGAATGATGACAGGGGCACACGTATAAGCCCACCCCTGTCGAGTCCGCGCGTCATCTCCGCAATAATAAAAATAATCGTCAATCATATTTGACGGCGCTTTACCGCCTAAGCGTCCGCACCTAATCGATAAAGTGCTGGGGATGATGAATGGGGTGAAAGTTGGTCTTTTTTTTTTATTATTATTAAGTTTTGCGCCCGTCGTGTGGCAAAATATCCGAGAAGTTTCTGCTAAGCTGATGATCACGCTCACAAATCATCAGTACAGTTGTACAATCCACCTGAGTGGAAATTAGTTTTAACCTCGCGCCCGATTCTGCTTTTATAGAGGTTCCCTCTCTCGAATAATCTGGACGCGTTTTCAAAATTTCTACGTACTAAAAGTTATTCAAAAGTTCTTCATGTCTGCGTACTCCCTCTGATGATATGATAAACGAATTACATAATAGGGAGTTTCCGAAATTCTTTTATCGTCCGCTTCTGAAGTAGTTTCTTATCGGATTAAATTCATTGAGAGTACAAAGCGTAAATCCTCATTAAAATTGAAACAGCGTCCTCCGGATTCGTTCCGGGTCAGTCGAGACGGCGCCCCCGCGCAGAAAGAATTCAATCACTGCGAGCCCCCCCCCCGCCCCCCCCCACACTCGACGCCCTCATCTGCTCGACCGAATTAAATTCATAAAAAGAAAAGACACAGCCGGCGCAAGAAACTGAAACATAACGTGACGTGACTAAACATGTGGCGCTGCGTCCGTGCCGGGTCCACCATTAATCCTCCGGAGCTCCGGGCGCTGTCGGTAAATGCGGGCCCAGATACACACCTTACCGATCCGGACGAAGACAAATGGAACTCCTTTTTATATTTATTACCGAGGCCGCGGATATTATGATATATTACGTGACTGACAGATGTATAAACTCGAAGAAAATAAACAGTTTTCCGAGTTACGTAAGGGATACAAATGACTGGCGCGTCGTAAATTTTCGTGTGCAATTGCTCAACATCACTCATGACGTTATATTTCACGGATATATTAACCTCTAATATTATGAGCAAAATAAAAAAGAAATTGCAAGTTGAATCGAAGGCTGTAACTATCACACACGTATTCCAAAATGGATGTAGGTAGGTCACCTCGATCTCTAATATCGGTGTCTTAAAATCGGTATGGGTTTGCAAATGTGAGAAAAACCAATGATAAATGGGATAGGTCGCGGTCATACGCAACCCCGTAACTAAGGGGGTAGTGAATACAGAAATATATAATCACTGGTTATAGAACACTTGCCTGTATTTGTTCAAAAATTGAACTTGTAACGAAACAAATCCACAACAGGATTAAGTTAACTGTGCGATAAACGTAAGCAACATAAAACGTTAAATAAAGTTAAAGCACGAAGCACAGATCCGCTTTTCGTTCACCAAGAAACTAAGTATCAATGCTGTCAGAAAGTCGATGAGTCTGACGTCAATATAACCCCCTCTTACGCCGATGATGCTTGGCACCATCGGATAGGTCGGTAGGTCTCAAAGTGTACCAGGTAACCAGCAATGTGGCCCCAAATGAAAGCCTTCGATTAACGCCACGGACAAGACCTCCGGAAAAACCTAAATTCGATTATCGAAAACAACGTAACAACCTGAATTGCGCACAGTATTCGCTTGTACAAATATCTGATTTGTAAGAAATCACGCTTCGAAAATCATAACAACTTGCTTCCGTATCACATAGGGTTCGTTTTTCAAATCACGGAGAACATCAGTCCGTTCAGCTTCCTGACAAGATTCCTTCAGTATCACGTAGGGTGCGTTTTTCAAATCACGGAGTACGTCAGTCCGTTGAGTTTCCTCACAAGATTGCATCAGTATCACGTAAGGTGCGTTTTTCAAATCACGGAGTACATCAGTTCGTTCAGCTTCCTCACAAGATTGCTTCAGTATCACGTAGGGTGCGTTTTTCAAATCACAGGGTATGTCAGTCCGTTCAATTTCCTCACAAGATTGCATCAGTATCACGTAAGGTGCGTTTTTCAAATCACGGAGTACATCAATCCGTTCCTTTTCCTCACGTGATTGCTTCAGTATCTCGTAGAGTGCGTTTTTCAAATCACGGAGTACATCAATCCGTTCCGTTTCCTCACATGATTGCTTCAGTATCACGTAGGGTGCGTTTTTCAAATCACGGGGTATGTCAGTCCGTTCAATTTCCTCACAAGATTGCTTCAGTATCACGTAGGGTGCGTTTTTCAAATCACGGAGTACATCAATCCGTTCCTTTTCCTCACGTGATTGCTTCAGTATCTCGTAGAGTGCGTTTTTCAAATCACGGAGTACATCAATCCGTTCAGTTTCCTCACAAGGAACATATTTGAAGAAAAATTTACAATCGGCTCCCAGCTTGGAAATGGAACGCGGTACACTCTGGCGTGGTTAATAAACTGCTGAGCCGTTCGTACACGATTCGGTGGTGCTTCAGTTCGCAGGGGAGCGAGTGAAATTGGTCATTACCGTAGGTTATGGCTTTTATCTACTTGTGCAGTATTTTAAAATCTGACGAAATTAAAGTAAAACTTGTAACGTATTTTTGGTTCCCACACAATCAATACAGGCTGACCCGAAATACTAGAAATAAAAATTTGAGTTTTAAAATCGTAACAGTGGGTTATAATGTTTCCCATTTTCGAATCGAGAGCGGTGGACAACAAAGGCAGGATCCTGGAGGACTGGATCGAAACGAACGATTTAATCGTACTCTAACAAAGGTGTCACTCCCACCTTCAGTTCCTCTATAGGAAGCTTTATCATAGATATTAGCCTGGCTACTTTCAAAATAAGCAGAGAGAGGGTCGACGAGGAAGCTGAAAGCTTGAGTGATCACCGGATCATTGTATTCTCGTGCGAAAAGTCCCAAACAAAGCGTAATCAAATGAAAAGCGAACAAACAGTATGGTACGTCAAGGAGGAGTCCTTGCAGAAGATTCATAAGCACCGCAAGGAAGGGATAACTGAAGAAACCGGACGACCTGGTTAAAAAATTGAAACAAATATCTGCCAAAAGGAAGACTGAGACAAATCAGAAATTCGCTTACTGGTGGGCTGATGGCTCTTCGGGGGGGGGGAATGCATAAAATATAGAAGGAGGTTCACCAGAGGGATAGATAAGTATTAGAGGAACCGACACAAAACTATAAAAGCCCCAAGAGGGCATTAAAGAAGAAGATTAAAAACGAAAGGCCCAAAAATGGGAACAACTATGTGAGGATCTAGAGGGCGGACATATGGAGCAAAGGGTATCAGATTGTGATGAAGAAACTGAAATTGAAACCCCCTGATTAAAATGAACAAGGATGAGGAGGCAAACCAGATCTGAAAGGGTTTTCCCACTTCCGAGATCAGAGAATGGAAGAAGACAAAAATAAGAAAGCCCATAGAACCCTTCACGGAAACAGAACTGGCTGTGCCACTAGGAGGATAAACGGGAAAAAATTCCCAGGACTGGATCTGATTCTCCCGAAATGGTCAAAACGGTCGCCACCAGTAACTCGGACGTATTCTTACGTACCATGAATAAGCGTATTAACGATGGCGACTTCCCTAGGCCATGGAAGCGGTCGAAACTTGTAATAATGGAAAAGCCAAAGAAGGATGCAGATGAGGAAACCTCGTACCGACCCACATGTCTGATAGACGTTTGGGCAAACACCTTGAGGCTCTGATAAAAAAACTGGATAACGCAGAACCTAGAGGATAGAGAATCAATACGGTTTCAGGCCCGGAAGATCTGCCGTGCACGCACTAAGTAGAGTAATGGATATTGAATGAACAGTTGGCAACATTGCTAGTTCTTGTGTTGGCAGCAACGGTGTGGGAGAAGGGCGGAAGACTTCTGAACATGCGCATTAGATTACAGCAAGATTTTTGCATTAATACATTACTGGTTTTTTGTGAGTGTCGTAGTAATAGTAAAATAAAAGCAAAAACACGAAACATAGTTTCATTAACAAACAAAAGTAAACCAGCGACATCAAAAACCCAACATGGTCCTTCGTACTGGATATTAGAAGAATATTCGAGAAAGAAGTGAAGGGGCTTCGAACCACGCCGACGCCGCCTACCATTTTGCTGCTCTTCGTTTTTTTGGGAACCGAAGAAAGAAAAAAGTATTCTTGGTGTGAGCCTTGTAAGCAAGATCGCCAAAAGTGAGTATTCCTTGAATCCTCAGATCATTTTTATGCTCGCAATCTGTGTGTGCATTACAAGTACACTCGAGGTTAAAAATTTTGCGCATCCGTTTTTGTTGCTTGATTCAGTGCAAAGCTCTCAAACATGCCGAAAATAGATTTAGATTCTTTGTCAAAGAAACGAAATTCGATCAAGGCTAAGCTAACGTCTTTCGCGAATTTCATAAATGTCGTACACGAAAAAATAGATACCGCAGAAAAACTTACGGATTATGACGTAATCGAAGTTGAACAACGGTTAAAACGCGGAGAGCCGCTAATTAACGAATTTGATGAAACGCAAACGCAAATTGAAGGCATCGCTACCGATTTCGATGAAGAGTACGGGGAACGCGTCCAATTCGAGCAAACGTACTATAACGCGATTGCTAAGGCTAAAGTTTTGTTGAATTACAATAATTACAAAAAAGAAAGATCCGATTTATTACCGGAAACGTTGATACCAGCCGTGCCGGTAAGCGCGCAAGCAAATAATGCGGCAAATACATTTGGTTTAAGCGGTATAAAATTGCCCACGATAAAATTACCGAAATTTAGCGGTTCATATCAAGACTGGCTTGAATTCAGAGACACCTTTGAGTCTCTGATAAATGCAAATGTAGCAATAAGTGATATTCAGAAATATCATTATCTAAAAGCGTCTCTAGAAGGAGATGCCGCGCAAGTGATAAAATCTTTGGAAATTTCGGCCAATAACTATCAAATTGCGTGGAAAACAATTAACGAGCGGTTCGATAACAGAAGGTTACTTGTCCATAACCATGTCAAAAATTTGTTTAACCTTGAACCAATAAAAAAAGAGTCTTCTGAAAAAATCAGAAAATTAATAGACACGGTTTCGAAAAATCTTCGTTCTCTGGAACAATTGAATCAACCGGTTTCGGAATGGGATACGCTTCTTGTATACATGATATCCACGAAACTAGATAATGCAACAGAGCGCGATTGGGAAAAGGTTAAAGCGGAAAAGGAAATACCTACCTTAGAAAATTTGAAGGAATTTTTAAAATCGAAAGCTGACTTACTCGAGACGTTAGAAATAAACAGTGCAGAAAAAAGAGCAGTACGTCAACAATCGAACACGAAGAGTTTCTTTGTGCAAACCACCAACTGCGCACAGTGCAAGAAAGATCATTTGATTCAAAACTGTGGCGATTTTCTAAAGTTGACTACAGCGCAAAAGGCCAACAGGGTTAAAGAATTAAAGTTGTGCATAAATTGTCTGCGCCGCGGTCACTTTAGTAAAACGTGCAGATTAGGAACTTGCAAAAAATGCAATTCAAAACATCACACTCTTTTGCATGAGGATAAAGATCAATCGAAACAGGAAGGTAATGAAATCAGTGTCGCACTGACTTCTTGCGTTACTTCACCACACGTGTTGTTATCCACCGCATACATCCATGTACTTGACGTAAATAATAAAGCAATTCCAGTACGTGCATTGCTAGATAGTGGTTCACAGTCTAGTTTCATGTCAGATGAGTTAGCCAGAAAATTGAAACTTGAAAGACAAGATGAAAACAGGTTAGTATCTGGACTTAATTGTATGAATTCAAAGGTTAGTCACCAATGTGAAGTCACAATTCAGTCAATGAGAAATGCTTTCAGTGCCAAAATTAAATGTTTGGTACTCCCAGAAATAACAGGATTTTTACCTAGTGTTAACGTCAATTTGAATGACTTGCAGATACCACCTTATCTCAAATTAGCTGATCCTACCTTTCATAAACCTGGAAAAATAGACATCCTAATAGGAGCAGATTTATTCTGGCAATTGATATGCATTGGACAGAAGAATTTAGGCGATAATAAACCTGTACTGCAGAAGACCAAATTTGGATGGATAGTGTCTGGGGCAATCGGAATCAAATCCTCTGAGACAACCAATTGTCATTTCGCTATCACCAACAATGTCCAAGAACAGTTAGCTCGGTTTTGGGAACTTGAAGAATGCGTTCCACATAAACAGCTGTCCAAAGAAGAAATAAGATGTGAAAAGCATTACGTGGAACATACGAAGCGCGATGATTCTGGCAAGTTCATAGTTAGTATACCGTTCAAAGAACCACTGGAAAAATTAGGTGAATCGTTTGAGCAAGCCGAAAGACGTTTCCTTTCGTTGGAGAGAAAGCTACAATACAATCAAGCTTTAAAGGAAATGTATACAGAATTCGTGAGTGAATATGAAGCACTTGGTCACATGACCAAAATAGAAAAAATTGTACACGATGCAAGTCCGGTTTATTACATGCCTCACCACGGTGTACTTCGAGCGGAAAGTCTTACGACGAAATTACGCGTAGTCTTTGATGCGTCGGCTCCAACCACTTCAGGTTATTCTTTGAACAACTTACAGATGACTGGTCCAACCATTCAAGAAGATCTACATTCCATCTTACTTCGCTTCAGAACACACAATTTTGTAGTTGCTGCTGATGTAGCTAAGATGTATCGTCAGATATTGGTGACCGAAGAACAAAGACCATTGCAGCGTATTTTATGGCGAAACCAACCTGAAAGGCCTTTGGAATGTTATCAACTCAATACAGTAACGTACGGCACTACTTCAGCTCCATTCTTAGCGATACGTTGTTTGTTCCAACTGGCCCAAGAAAACAAGGAAACTTATCCAGCAGCGTCCAAAGTAATAGAAAGCGATTTTTACGTGGACGATTTACTAAGCGGAGCAACCACTGTGGAGGAAGCAGCGAAACTGTGCACTGAAGTATCTAACATTTTAAAACTTGGTGGTTTCGATCTTAGAAAATTTTATTCAAATGATCTAAGAGTAATTCAACACCTCGGAGATAATTCAGACACAAAAATCCTCAAATTTGGAAAGAATGAAAATGCTAAAACGTTAGGATTGAATTGGTGCCCAGAAAATGATGAGCTGATGTACAACATTACTACAGATGGAAGAAAAAGCGTAACGAAACGTTCTGTTCTTTCAACAATAGCACAGATTTTTGATCCCTTGGGATTATTAGCTCCATGCACCATCACAGCGAAAATAATCCTGCAAAGGTTATGGTTACAGAAACTTACGTGGGACGAATCTCTGCCACAGGATTTACATACAACCTGGACGGATTTTAAGGAAAAGCTATCACTGTTAAACAATCTTTGCATACGTAGACGAGTGATTTGTGAAAACCCCCAACGAATTGAAATACACGGTTTTTCAGATGCGTCCGAAAACGCGTACGGTGCGTGTATTTACATTTGTAGCACAGATCAAAATGGCGAAATATTTTCAAATTTATTGTGTGCAAAAACAAAAGTAGCACCCCTTAAAACAATAACTATACCGAGATTGGAATTATGTGCGGCTTTAATATTGGCAAGACTTATTTCAAAGGTGAGAGAATCATTACGATTAACCATTGATAACTGCACTCTTTGGAGTGATTCTACTATTGTTCTTTGTTGGTTGAAGACAAGTCCAAATTGCTTGAAACCTTTCGTAAGCAACCGAGTTGCTGAAGCCCAGGAGCTTACGGCAGACTACTGTTGGCGTCATGTTCCGTCAGGAGATAATCCCGCAGATATCTCGTCACGTGGCATTTGTCCTAGTACCATTAGTGAAGCGAATCTTTGGTGGTACGGACCTGATTGGTTGAAAAAAGGGGAAAAACAATGGCCGAATGTTAAACTACATTCAAGTGAAATTCCAGACTTACGAAAAAATTTAAAATTGTTTACGGCTTTGGCGAATTCAGAGCCTTTGTTTCCATTCGAAAGATTTTCAAATCTTACACGCCTAAAAAGATCAGTGGCATATATGCTCAAGTTTAAAGATATTTGCCTGCTGAAAACTCGGAATACCCCACTCACAAATTCCGAAGTTAATAAAGCTTTCACAATTTTGATTAAAATTGCGCAAAGAGAATCATTTACTGAAGATTACAACCGTCTTATCCAAAAAAAGACTGTAAAAACTACTAGTAAGCTGTTGAGCATTAATCCGTTTTTAGACGAACAAGGAATCATGCGTGTTAACGGTCGTTTAGGAAATTCAGAATTTGCATTCGATAAGAAATATCCTATAATTTTACCCAAAAATCACCATATTTCGCAATTAATATTCAAACATGAGCATACTAGATTGTTACATGCCGGTCCTAAACTACTTTTAGCGACCATAAGAGAACGGTTTTGGCCCATCTCTGGGAGATCATTAGCGAAACAAACGGTACGTAATTGCGTCACGTGCTTTAGATACAAACCGAAATCACCTAATCCGATCATGGGTAATCTACCAAAAGAACGTTTGGAATCTGGCTATCCATTTAAAATTACGGGTGTAGATTACGCTGGTCCATTCGTAATAAAAGACAGAAAAGGTCGGGGTTGTAAAACAGTAAAATGTTACGTCAGTCTGTTCGTATGTTTTTCTGTGAAAGCGGTACATTTAGAACTCGTGACAAGTTTAACCAAAGAAGCGTTCATGCTAGCTTTGAAACGATTCATTGCACGCCGGGGAAAGCCATCCAAAATTTTCTCAGATAATGGCACAAATTTTGTGGCCACAAATTCAGAACTAAAACAGTTAGAGACGTTTTTTAAGACAAATGAATCAACTCTTTTAGACGCATGTACTAACGAAGGTATTGACTGGCAGTTCATACCTCCCCATTCCCCACATTTCGGTGGCCTATGGGAGGCAGGTGTCAAAAGTATGAAACATCATTTAAGACGGGTCATGGGTAACAATTTGTTTACATTTGAAGAATTTTATACGCTGTTAACACAGATTGAGAGCATACTTAATTCCCGTCCACTTTCACCTTTGACGACTAGTCCTGAAGACCTTACTCCTCTCACTCCTGCTCATTTTTTGGTGGGAAGACCTCTCACTACGTTACCAGAGGAAGATTTAATCGGAGTTCCTGAAAATCGACTGTCTTTATACCAACATCTCCAAGTATTGAAGTGTCATTTTTGGGAGCGGTGGAACAAAGAGTATATTTCCGAGCTCCAAGAGCGTCAGAAATGGAAACAATCTTCCAGCCAGTTGCAACAGGGCTCTCTTGTGCTACTTAAAGAAGATAATCTACCTCCTATGCGCTGGAAGTTAGGAAGAGTGATAGAGCTTCACTGCGGTAAAGATGGCATCAGTCGCGTGGCCTCTATCCGAACGCAAGATGGTACCGTCAAAAGAGCATTTCCGAAGATATGCCCTTTACCTGTGAATAAATCCGTTGAAGACCCTCAGGTCTTGCAAGGCGGGGGGCATGAATGAACAGTTGGCAACATTGCTAGTTCTTGTGTTGGCAGCAACGGTGTGGGAGAAGGGCGGAAGACTTCTGAACATGCGCATTAGATTACAGCAAGATTTTTGCATTAATACATTACTGGTTTTTTGTGAGTGTCGTAGTAATAGTAAAATAAAAGCAAAAACACGAAACATAGTTTCATTAACAAACAAAAGTAAACCAGCGACATCAAAAACCCAACAGATATAGTACCTAGGAATCTACCCCTCTGGGGTTCGGATGACCACGCTTGTCAAATGGTGCGTATAAGGCTCACACTGCATTAGCGGGACTAATGTCAAATGTCCGAGGACTGAGTCCCCAAAAGAGAAGGGTACCTGCGATGGTGATAACTCCTATCATACTGTACGCAAGACCGGTACGGGCTCAGGCCTTAGAATACAAGTTTTACGAGGACATGCTCGAGAAACTAAATAAAAAAATGGCGATTCGTATCTCGTTTGCGTACAGAACTGTACCCACAGAGGCCGTTCTGGTGATTGCTTGCAGAAGAACGACAGAAACTCTACCAGTTAGGACAAAAACGAAGGGCGAAGCTCGGCGAGAGCTAATCAGGAAATGGAATAAATAGCAAGGATGGACTAAAACCTTCATTCGGACCATCGACGCTTGGACAACAACGAAGTGGTGGTTATTTCCTCACTGGGACATGGTGTTTTCGGTAAGTATCTGAGGGAAATCAAAAATACCGCGAGATGCTGGTTTTGCGAAGATACGGATACTCCAGAACACACACTTTTCATATGTGAAAGATGAAGGGTAGAAAGAGAGATCGCTGAAGGAGAATGCGGGAAGGCCGTTACGAAGGAAAACAACGTTACGAAGAATGAAAAAGCGTGGCGCACAGTTGCTTAAATGGTGGCCAACATCACGAAGGGAAAATGTAAAGAGAACTTAGAAGACTAGGGAACATCAGCAACTAGAAGAGCGAAGAGGAAAGAAGAGGATGAAGAGGAAGGATAAAGGTGAAGAGGAAGAAGAGGATGAGGATGAAGAGGCAGGAAGAAAAGAGACACGATGAAGCAGGACAATTTGTGCAGAGGAAGAAATGCTGAGAGGCGGTAACCTCTGCCCAGAATGGAAGAAAGCGAAAAGGGGTTTGGAAAGGTTCACGACACTGTCCCAAATGGATTCAACACAATGACGACATTGATCTAGTCGGTATAGTCTACGAAGATTCCCCAATCTCTATAAAAAAAAGGTAGATTTGTGTAGGTCCGCATCTGTTCCGGCTTACATAATGGATTCCCAATGTATTTTATCGAAAACTTTCTCAGCTTTTATGAAAGAATGACAGAGATGGGGGGTCTGGAATGAAAACGTGTGATTCAGAATTTCTTCAGCTCTTTAGTGTACTTTTGCTCCTTCCTCCTCCGCAATGCGATAAACCGTCCCGTCCGTCCCCGGAGTTTCGTGCGGCCAAGTTAAATTGTCTTTCATAATTATAATAACGCGACGAGCTCCATGCCGCGACACCAATAAATCGTGCGAAAACAATGGCGCGTTTCGGGCGACCCGGGCCTGCAATTACGGTCGTAAACCATTAGAGAAACGACGATACTGTGAAATATAACTTGTTTTGTCCGAACATACTAATTAGTATTTGTAGTGCATAAACAATTCTCGGCTTGCGCGCGGCACAAATTCCGCTCGTAAATCCCCGGCCATATTTCGAACCCGGATATCAAATTTCGATTTTAAAAACTGGAGGCGACGCGAACAAGAGGAGGGTGAGCTTAAAGAGTTCCAAAGGATCGAAAACCGGGCGTCTCGTTAGTCACGCCGCAAAGCCCGCAAAGCCGGTGCCTTTTGAATGGATTAATCTGGATAATTCTCGGAATCCAATCGAGCTTCGAGGAGGTCCTTTGGTCTACGTTATACGTCGCCCATGCGAGTGCATTCCCTGTTTGCGTAATCCGAACTGCAGCGGACCGAACACATTTTCGGCGAGGAAGTAATTCACACTTAAGTCATATTAATTGTGTGGGTTTAGGAATTGTAGATTATAAATGGATTTGCCTCTTACGTGTAGGCAGGCCATCCTCGAATTCCCTATTTTCTTTACATGGGGGGAAGGTAAATGCTAATGCCATATGGAATGTCCTAAAATTAATAAACTGTGTTGAGTAATGAGTCCAATTGGTACTTATCAGTGAAGGCGTCCTTCATTTATGGTTCATTTGTGGATTGTAAATGGGTTTTAAACTCAATTTTCCTTCTTACGTGTAGACCATCCTCAAAATCCCTATTTTTTTGTACATGGGGGGAGGTAAATGCTAATGCCCTATGGAATGTCCTAAAATAAATAAGCTGTGTTGAGTAATGAATCCAATTGGTACTTATCAGTGAAGACGTCCTTCATTCACGGTTTGCTCGCCACCCCCTCGAGCAACTTTAAATAATTTCCGGATGACCCAAATAATGGGCGGTTTCTTCTACTCCCGAGCTCGAAATTTATGCGACTCTAAAAACTGTATCTCGACTTTGCAACAACTCCGGTGCAGTCGTCGCCCCGAAAGTTTCCGCCGAGTTATGCACTCGCTAACTGATACTTCCTAATCTCCTATAAATTATGAGTCACGGGCTGGTGGAGAATCCGAGCGAAATAAACCCCACCCCACCCAGCCACCACTCACCCAACGAATTCGTATTTTTTATTTCAGTGATGGGTCCGTAATTCCGGCCGAACAGTTAATGTTATTCCTGTGGGGTAAGACCATCATCCTCACGACACCATCCACTCGAAAACCCTCGTATCTGTCGTCGAAATAATCTGTTCTATTACGCAATAATCTCCCAGCTTAAACATACAAGGCCGTAAGCGCAGAGCTAACGTCGCCCTAAGTATTCATTTCCCCTAAGATAACCGTTCGGCGGTCGCGTTGAGTCTATCTATGCGTTGTGTCGTAACGTCATTTTATCAACGACCGCTGCTCCTCCTTATCGATTCCGTCTCGGCTCCGGATATTTCACGGGCTTCGCAATTTTCTGTCTAACTCGGAGCACGATGAATTATTCGACATCGAAATAACGATGCCACAACATTCTTGGGTAAACTCGCCGGACCCTCAGGCTAGTCCCTCGATGAATATACCTGTGGAGATCACTGGGGTATGTGAAAAGTTTCCGGATCCCCATGGAGGAATTAACATAAGCCCGACGGATTTAATACACTTTGGAAAGAGTAAATTAGATGGTGTCGTACAAAAACACTAAATATTCCGGGGGTTAAGCCAAGAGAACAGACTTCTACGGACAAGGGTTGGATTATAAAAGAAAGTGGATTCCTTGTCCTACGCTTCCGAGTTTATCAATTTACAAGAGCTCGTCGGGAACACCATTTCCTTCAGATGATGTGATGAGAGTGAGAAAGAGTTTCAAATACCTGTAAGCCGCACCAAAAACCACGCACGCGTCTAGAACCCCAAAAACCATGTAGCCTGGGGGGCCGAAGCGCCAAAACCGGTCTTAATAATAATAATCTTTATTTATCTTTTCATACGGTAACCACGAATCACCAATCACGAAGGAACACTCACTTTAAAAATAATTTTAAAAAAAGAAGAAACGGCATTCTGTACAATATTTGTAACGGTTGTTAGTTTCCTAATTTAATTGCTCACCAAATGTGCTACGTTTTAATTTCGATCTACAGTTTTCAAACAACTTTGTTTGTCAGTGGTTTTCGCTTATCTTTACTCTATGATCTCTCTGCTTGTTTTGTTAAGTTGACTTTGGTAACTTTTTATGATCACACGGGGTTTTCGCGCCAAATTCTGGTGGTCGCTGGCCTTGGATCTCGTTTAGCGATCTTCGGCCTCCATTGTGATTCTACGAGCACACTTCGCAAGGGTTACACTTTTGGTTACGCTTGTTGAGCTTGTTTATTGGAGTTTTAACCACCCAAAGTTGTTGGGGATTTAGTTTGTTTGTGAAAAGTGTTTGGAAGTTTCGTTCTAGCGGTTTTAAATTCTATACTTCGTAAATCAAGATGCCGCGTGCCCCTCGAAGGTCGACGCGTCACGTTTTCTTCGTTCTGGGCCCTCTAGTTCCAAAGGGGTAAGTTTAATTGGATGTAGCCTCCACCTCGTCGATTTTTTTTCGTATTTCTTCCTGTAGCACGTTGTGAGGGACGAGTTTTGTGAATTAGAGTTCCCCCTTTCTCGTTTGAGTTCTGCCACCGTTTGGATTCCTTGCCGAACGAGATCTTTTGTTGATATCCTTGGATTTTGATAATGCATTGGCCCCTGTTAGAAACCACTGAACTTCTTAGAGCACGCTTCAAGAGCTGCGCCCCTTTCAGGGCCGAACACCGGTTGGTGTTGGTGGAGATAGAGTTGGTATCATACGAACCCCTCTTTCATATCTTCGTCGTTGACGTGTACGTCGATTTTAAATGCTTGTTCGTACCTTCGAGTCCGATTTTGGTTGACGTAAGCTTCGATTCCTTCCTAACCGTAGTTAGTCTTCTAGATAAAGTATAATTGTACGTTTACTTGTTGCGCCAAACAGGATTTACTTTCTTCCAATCACCTGGATCCTTATCAGGATTTTCTTCGTCTGCCTCATCTATTTTATCCTCGAGCTCTGGTTTTGTACGCTCCTCTGGTAAGACTAAATCCTGCCATTCTACTAGTGTGACCTAATCATTCTAGTTGTCTTTTCCTTAACACCGACTATTTTCTGATTCGATCGTGTTTTGTTTTTCCCGGGATCTTTCTTAAAAGTCTCATCTCAGAGGCGCTTCTTCGATTTTCATTTCTCTTTCTAAGTGTGCATGATTGCCTCCCTGTGATGACTTCGTTTGAATCAGGATTGTATTTCCTTTTTGTTTTTTTTTTTTTTGTAAAGAGAGTGAGTGAAATGTGCTTTTCTTTAGTTATCGCTGCCACCATTTGGTGGATCCCCCACCCGCATATACTTACTTGGAAGTAACAACCTCATGTAAGCCCATGTTGAATGTGAAAGAGGAACAGAAAACTAAAAGAAAGGAAATGAAATTATGGTAGCCGTATTTAATTAGCAGGCAATACAATTAGGGCCTTAATGTGAAACGGGGCCAAGCAGTCGAGGACCTCCGAATATGCGGCTGTTTTCTAAGGTTACGCCTGGGATTTAAGGGGGGCGAAAACAGCTCTTGTTTGTGCGATCCACGCCAGAAAATAGACACCCAAGGAAAAACCAAACCCCTCTTTCGGAAAGTGTTTGGCGAACATTACCCATTTAATCCCCTCCACTGCGTCGTATAGTTTACATTAAAAAAGAAACCCCACCCCTTCTTGATAACTCTTCGTTAAAATACAATACAATCTCTAGTTCTGCTCAATTAAGTGACGGAAGTGTTTTGGGTGGCCTGGTGTTTAGTTCAATTCAATTGCTTTGCTTGAGTGTGCCAATGAAACATACGGAATGTACAATTGCATGCCCTCTGGCGGCGACTACATTGCGTTCGGAGGCTAGGCGAGGGTTATACAAAATAATTAAATTTAAATGTGGCGGGTGATGTCATTTTACCCCTCTTGGCGATGCCGGACAGATTGTGACGTCATTTTACCCCTCTTGGCGATGCCGCGCCGAACTGATCATACTCAGGTTAATCACTTCAAACGAAATAGAGAGACCATGCCGGGCAGATTATTCTCGCATCAAGTATATATTGATTTTAACACGTCTAAGTAACCACTCAACTAAAATGGATCGATGTTTTGACTACACGATTTCCTTACGCCCACTTATCACCCGAGGAAGTTTATTTTCAAACCAAATCGCCTAGTCGCTTTAATTTAAATTTAATAACTTAGGGTTTAAATTTTTGGGGAATTTATTTGTTTCCCTAGAAGCATTCTTGCAGCTAGGATCTCGGAGGACTTGCTATATCACTCGAGACAAAGCAAGACAAATTCAAAGTAATTTCATAACGAGAAGGAACAGCATTTTGCGCATCAAATAAATAAAGCAGTTGTTAGTTCGTTATACCATAAATAATTGGTAAATAAATTAGAAGTTCGTTCACCAAAAACCATGGTACTGGATCGGGGAAGCAGACGGAACTTCTCTCACATTAAGGACTTGTCATTTCTGTCGATGACATTACGACCAAACGCCTTCTGACTGCACAGTCGTCTTTTACATGGTTCTTTTACATGGTTTATACCGGAAATTCCGATTACGAGGAAGCTCGCATTTGGGACAGTTGCCCTATGAGTCATCGTGATTCTCCTAGATCGCCTGCTCTTACTAATGTTTGATTGTGCTTAAATCATTACGTCCTGTTGAGTCGACTGTTCGTCCTTTGGCGGACAAATTCGAATCAACTGATTCGGTAAAGAATCAAACAACACCCGTGCGTCGTCGGAATGTGAGGTCTGCAGAAAACATTGCTGTAGTGAACGAGATAACCCGAGGCAGTCAATTCCTTGTCGCGCTCAAGAACTTGGCCTCAACTTGGCGAATTTTGCGTCAGGACTTAGGTCTACACCCGTACAAAATTCAATTGACCCAGGAACTGAAGGTGAACGACCGTAGGCAGCGTCAGGCATTCGCTGACTGGGCTTTGGAGCAGTTAGAAGCTGACCCCGATTTCGGACGAAAAATCATCTTTAGCGACGATAAGTCATTGATATTCGTTCATAATGAGACCTTGACCCAATTCTTCAGCACGTAAATAAAAAGTTTTATTGCGTTCTATTAGATACGATTGCGAAAACAAGTCAAACTCAGCAGAGGTTTCAAAACAAAGCGACTCCGCCGGATTTCGCCATCTCGAGGCAGGTCAGTTTTTCTTTTTTTTTAATAATACCGTTGAGATTTGGAAAATCCATTTCTAATATAATGAGGAACTTACAGATTTCATTAAGTACAGAGGTTTAGAAACATTGTACTTACAAAACGTTTTATTGCTATCGTAAAATTAAGTTTCAGAGGGGGTCGATGTAATTTTTTTTCCCTGTAGGGGGTTTGATGCTTTAGAAAGGTTGTCTAGCCTATTCGCAAATCGAACAATTTACACAGGGCTTGCTTACGCACTGCATTTGAAACCTTTGAGAATTATTTAACGATTCTTTACCATAAAAGTTCTCAGATTGCATATATTCTAACTGAATTATATTTTCTATAAAACGTTAAGCAAGACTCCTTCATCCTTGACTTTTTTGAAGATGGAGAGCTGCATAGGTTCCTGTTTATTGGGAGGGTTCCAGTGACATACTCAAATCTCATCCCCGGTGATAATTCCAAAAAGGAAGCTTCTGTCCCTTTCCAACGCGGCCAGTTTTTGCTCAGACGTAAGCAATCTGGGAATCTTCTTCATACCCAAATCGTTATTCAAAATTTTCGGATATACAGACTTCATTGGCAATACCTGAAACTTTTATGCAACACCAAATCTTCAACTTTCCGTATCATCTCTTCAATTCAAGCTTCCACGGGTTTTCCAGACTTTGGTTTTCCGTTAATTGATTCTCTACCCCATCGAAATAATCTGGACACAACTTAGAACTTTAATAACAAATAGAAATAAAGGGATGAACAATATAAAATCAGTAAACACGCTCTGCTCTCGTGACCAGTTATCGTCTGAGTTACTCTTTGAGTTACTGGAAGGCGAACGTAGTAACGGTTACTGCACGCTGGATGTTGAAGTGATTGACGTAGGAACTACCTCAAGGTATCTAGCTTCTGCTTGAGTTCCACTTCTTCTCTTGTTTTGCATGCAAAGTTTCTATGTGCTGCCAACAATAGGCTACACAGGAAGATAGTATGTGCTTCCGACAATAGGTTGCATGGAAGGGTTGTGTGCGTGCTGCACGGAAGGCTTTGCATGTACTTCCGACAATAAGCTCCACGTGAGATGCTCTTGACAATTGGCTACGCGGGAAGCTTTGGCGAATGTTGACTGCAGCGCTCCCACTTTTATAGGGTTTTTCGTAACTCTGCTTTATTGGTTAAAGTGGCTAATCGAATCGCCGTTGACCAAAGCTATATCTCTTTCGCCTTTTTGTGTGTATTCCGGGGGTTGTCTTAGCGACCAATTTTGAGAATGCGTTTTTATTTGCGGCCCAAAACGCAGTTTTACTTTAAATCGTCAAAGGGCGGTCCAAAATTTGTTTATTTGTGATCAGTTAGAAGCGGACCCCGATTTCGGACGGAAAATCATCTTTAGCGACGAAGCCCATTTTTGTATGAATGAACGAACAAAATTGACTCATTTGGGGGAGATAACAATCCACACGAGATCCATCCGTTGCAAATGCACCCAGTTTGGTGTGGATTTTGGTGCGGCGGGGTCATTGGCCCGTACTTCTTCAAAAATGACGCCGGCGCCGCCATAACTGTCACCGACCAGAGGTACAGGTCAATGATAACCAATTTTTTGTGGTCTAAATTGGAAGATATGGATCTCAACGACCTGTGGTTCCAATAGGACGGTGCCACGTGCCACATAGCGCATGCTACACTGGATCTTCTGCACGAAAAATTCGACAGCATGGTTATCTCGCGTTTCGGCGACGTCAATTGGCCACTGAGATCGTGTGATTTAACGCCACTAGACTTTTTCTTGCGGGGCTACGTTAAATCACGGGACGATTGATGCCTTAAAAGTCAATATAACCAATGCCATCAATGATATCGAGCCCGATTTATGCGGTCGAGTCATCAAAAATTGGACTCCTCGGGTACGCGCCGTCCAGCGAAGCCGCGGCGGCCATTTGGCAGATATCATATTTCATACATAATGCAATCAAACACCCTTTCAAATAAAAAAAAAATTTAATGATATACACAACTTGTTTTATTTCAATTTAAAGTTCGAGCGCCCTTAATGGAAAACCCTTTAAAATGCCGGTTTCTTACATAGCTTTCTTCACCTTATTGTGGTCTTACTCTTTGACTTCGACGTATGAATTAAAAGAAGAAAATAAAATACTAAATTTCGTGTCTTTTTATTTACTTTACGATAAAGGCTGACTCTCAATAGCGTCAATATAAGGGGTGTCTGGCAAACATGTATGTAGGCGGGAAATTTCGAACACTTTCAACCACCTGCGTTGCCATGAATTTTACAAATCTTTTTGGACAATTTTGCGCTAGGTGGCGCCCCTCTTACATCCAGGTTAATCAATTTACCTGTCTTCACTGACCTGGGCATAATTCCAAGAAGAGTATTTAACAACCCCAGCGTTCGCAACTCACATAGGGTCAAACAGGTAGGTCGAGAAAGGATAAGCAACTGTTGTTACTGGATACAGAAAGAAAAACAGGGAACGATTACACTGAATGTCAATCCTCCGATGTGTTAAAACCAATACTTGCGCTGCCTATTTGTGATTGTGATTGTCCATCTCAGCGGTCTTCAGTTCTGTAACCGAAGAGGTGCAAACAAACTTATCGCACACATGTTCCAAAGCGGGTGCGGGTGTTTCACCGGAAGGTCAGGCGAACTCGCTCAGCTTCGATCGCAATTAGTTTTTGCTCACCAACTATCGATACTAGATATAGATATAATCGATTCTTTCGCGTAAGAAGATTCGCAACGAAATCGCACAGTGAAAAGAAGTCAAAACTCACGGAGCTTTGCTTCCCATTTCTTATCAAGTCTTGTAAGAGGTGGCTATCGTCAATGAAATTTGAATATATCTGTCCCGCGCGAAGCTTCTAAACAGGAACTAGCGACCGATAGATGGCTATTTTCACAATTTTTCCAGTGCGCTCCCGCAAACTGAAACTAAACTCGCCTCCATTCGCTGAGTACGCCAACACTTTCTAAATTATTGGCGATTTCATAGCGGCGCCGGCCGTGATAACAACAAATATTTCCCCCCCCCCCCAAATATCATGCTTAAAACAGGGCTTCGCATGGTCACGATTTGAATTTACCCGAGTAACATAATACTTCGCTAAGATACAGTTTAAAACGCTCTGCGTTTCAATTCTCGGCGTCGAAACTTATTTTCTCGTCAGAATTTCGGTTTCTTACAATTTTAAATTGGATCACATGATATTTGATTGTACATTTCAGCATTTTGAAGCCATAAAGTAGGACGACATCCTTTTTCATTGGCTTCACGGTGATGCGATGCGGTTTTAAATTCAAAGACGAAAATAATAAATCACGTTGAAGAGAACGGCTATAAAATAAGGGCCATGTTAAAGTAATTCTTTTTTGTAGCGGCTCGACCCAACCTAACATAAAACATATTTTACGTTTTCCTCGATCCCGGGCGCTGATGATGAAAACTTGACGCTCTCGTCGCCGTGTCCCCTTTGTTTTCCCCCGTCTTTTTTTTTCTCTCACCGCATTATTTGTTTCAGGTTTACCCTCGATGAGGGACAGCCTGACAAATCCCGTCCACGTTTACGAGGGCGACGACGCGCTGATAACGTGCGTGGTGAAGGACATCGGGGAGAACTCGGTGATGTGGAAGAAGGAGGACAGAGAACGGCACAGCAGGCGCGTGCTGACGGCGGGGAACACCCGGGTGACTGCGGATAAAAGGTTCGCCGTCCTGCACGACTCAGGTAAGGGAAAAATGTGTTTTCCCGGCGAATAAAATCGTCGTAAAAGCTGTGATGAAATTTATAAACTTTCAGGCGCGCCACCGCCGCCTGACACTCGCTGATATATTGAGTGTCAGGCGGGATGCAATTGGGACGCGGAGTTCGTTCGAAATTTCTTCATCTTATCCCAACTTGTTTCATTTGTTTGTTTCAACACAAAATTATTATTGCTTATGATCTTCAGTTGTCTATTAAATGACAAGGGTCGGGGGTATTTAATACTTGGACAGTTCATACCTCACCGCGGTAGACAGTTCATATCCTGTGAGATTAATGTCTAAGATATTTCATACCTGGTATTAGACTTTATTTAATCTTGCGTGTCAAACAAACTAAGCTCAAAAGAAAAACATAAATATTATAGATTCAAAAGTTTCGAGGACTTTTTATAAACATCACCCTCTTGAAAGTTTTTCCAGAGTTTGTCACTATGAATACAATATTCCTTTGTTTTATATCAAGTTGTCTTGTTAGCCAAGCCAGGGTTTGAATCCTACTATCTGCTCCAATTAATATATTTTGTTAGTAGATTGAGTACGCGTTGAGTAGTGAAATTAGATTCCATCAAACATGAAGGCGATTTTTCCCAAACAAGATTTGGAGGTCACCCATGACTTTCCCCAAGTCTTCTGGAAAGAAGACTTGAAGCGTTTGACATGGCGCAGACAGTAGGATACAAACGTAAAGCTAATACATCATTTGACCTCAATTCAGTTACTACGTGGCTCTCAAATTATCTTCAAGTACCGTGTTCCTGACATGATTTTCACGAAAACGTTAAAAAAGCAAAGCAATAGCACGATTTCAATCAAAATTATAAGAACGCAAGTGTACATTTGCCAATGTTGGTTAACGACCTTCAATTCTTCTGAGGTTCAGCAAAACAAATTGGCGCAGATTGTAGGATTCGAAATGCACTTGAAAAAGATTAGCAAGGAAATCAAATACGTGGCAGAACATCGCCTGCAAGCGACCTTGAGTAAAACGCCTGCCTAGAGTTAATATAAATAAATGTTATTGTTGGCATCGCTCGGAAAAACACGTCACGAACTACAGCGAGTAAAATAGAAGGACGGCAAGCGGCTGATTGTCCGGCTAATGGAACAAGATGACGTCAGACTACGATGCTAAGTCACTGATTGGCGTGCCAATGAGATGAGGTGAGGCGAGCGACTGATTGGCCTTATGCATTACGTCACTCGAAGTAATTACCGAACAGCCAATAAGGAATACCCCACTTAGATCGCCGTAATCAAGGGAGATAGCGAGGAAAAGTGACTATAAGATGACGAACCGACCGCACGTCTACGCTGACATTCGCATGCACATATACGCGAGCTAGTCCTTTCGAGGCGCTCATACACGTACAAAGCTAGCCCTCGAGGCGCTTCTACACATAAAGCGAGCTAGCCCTTTCGAGACGCTCGTACACATGTAGCTAGCCCTCGAGGCGCTTCTACATATAAATCGAGCTAGCCCTTTCGAGGCCCTCATACACATGAGGCTAACCATCGAGACGCTTCTACACATAAAGCGAGCTAGCCTTTTCGAGACGCTCGTACACATGTAGCTAGCCCTCGAGGCGCTTCTACACATAAAGCTAGCCCTTTCGAGGCCCTTATACACATGAGGCTAACCATCGAAGCGCTTCTACACATAAAGCGAGCTAGCTCTTTCGAAGCGCTCATACATATATGAGGCTAGCCTTCAAGGCGCTTCTATACATAAATTGAGCTACGTCCTTTGGGAGGTTTTCAAGGACTATTTCTCGCCACTACCACCGATTCTGGAGAAGCTGCGACGAGACGCCCGTAGTATTCTGCATCTCGCCGCTACAACCGATTTCGTAGAAGTCAAATCCTAGAAGTCGCCGCTGCAGTAGATTGTTATAGGCTGCATATAACAGGTGGTCGCTTCAATCACTCCACCATGGATAAGATTAGGAACCAAACGCACCCCCCAAGGCTTCTACCTTTTTTTTTATAGAGGATGAGGAATCTTCATAGACTATACCGACCACGTCAATGCCGGCAGAGTGTTGGATTCATCCGGGGCAGTGTCATACATTTTTTTTATAGAGGTTTAGAGAATCTTCCAAAGACGAGGTGTGTTGGATTCACCCACGCATTTCTACATGGGCGCCTACCAACTAAACTCCTTTCCTCTTTCGTCACTCTGTGCAGGGGGTACCGCCTCTCGGCATTTCATCCCCTGCACATGTTGTCTCCCTCTTTCCTCTCCTCACGTCCTCCTCTTCTCCTTCCTCTTCATACTCTTCGGCTCTTCATCCTCTCCATCCTCTTCATCCTCTTCATCCTCTCCATCCCCTTCGTCCTCTTCTTCTTCTTCTTCCTCCTCTTCGCCCATCTTCCTTCTGCCTTCCCTTTGCTATTCTCCGCCTCTCTCATCCTTACATTTTTGGACCCTTATCGATCGTAACATACCGATAACGGTCCTCCACGTTCTTGCGTTCCTTGCTAATAGATCTGACGCATTTTCTTTATTAATTTCGCAGCCCGCGTCAATTTCTGCCGCGAAGCCAACCGCGTCCCACCTATGGCATTCTAAAATTGTGTGTTCAGGGGTGTCTTCAGTTTCTCCGCAGTACCGGCAGTCTGCTGTTTCTCTCCTCCTAATCTCCTTTAGATACGTCCCAAAGGAGCCATGTCCGGTTAGTGCCTGTGTCACGTGATAGTCTACCTCCCCATCTGGCCGATTACACCAGGCCTCAATGTTTTTAATGAAAACTTTGGCCAGCCTTCGTACCTTTCCCACCGGGCCTGCCACGCCTCGTACAGTTCTGCCCTGGCCAAAGTTTTCGCCTGGTGTCCCTCTCTATGGAGCCTCTGAAATTTGATGGGGGGAATCTCCGCTATGACAACTACACCACTCTTATGGCGGCCAGTCTAGTAACTCTTTCCAGCATCATTTCATGACACCTGTATTTCGTAGCTCCTACCCAAATTAGGGCGGCATATAGGATAATTGAGATGATCACCGCTGCCAGCAGCTTCCTCTTTTTCGGCTAGGTCCTCCAACATTCGGCATTAGCCTTGCCAACACCATGTACGCCTTATTCGCCTTTGTCGTTACTTCCCTGGCGTGGATGGTCATTCGCCAATCTCTGTCCAAGTGAACGCCCAGGTACTTTATCGATTTTGACGACTCGATCGTGTGATCACCCACTTGTAATACCACCCTCGTCAGATTCCGTCTTCCGGTTAGTATGGCGAGCTCGATCTTGTGCCCAGCGAGAGTGAGTCCCATACTCTCGAGGGTCCGGCTAATCTGTTCTATGGCGTACATGGCCCTCTCTTGCAGTAGCCCTTCTGTTTTAGCACAGACGACCACTGCCAGATCGTCGGCGTATGCTATTATAGTCGACCCGGAGCCGGGGCCTAATTAGTGTCGTGCACCTACCCGGACGCCTACCAACTAAACCGTTCCCTCTTTCGTCACCCTGTGCAAGGAGTACCGCCTTTAGGCATTTCGTCTTTTCTTCTTCCTCCCCTCCTTCCTTTTCGCCCTTCTCCTTCTTCTCTTTTCTCCTTAGCTGTCCTTTGTTTTCTCTCTTCCTCTTCCTCCATTCCTTCGTCTTCCCTCTCTCTGTCTTTTCCTCCTCTTCTCTTCCTTATCCTTACATCCTCATCCTTCTTCTCACCTCTGTCCTCTTCGCGCCTCTTCCTACCTTTCCCTTCTCCTTATTCAATCCTATCTCTTCTCTCCCGCTTGTGCTGGTCCTCATATTTCTTTCCCATGATAAACCTCAGCATTTCGACCAGTCTCTCCCCTCTCATTGTTATCTTTCCGCAATGCGTGCCCTAAGTCTATTTGGGGCTTTGTGCGCTGTCCTTCCCCAAGGCTTCTACCCGGGAGGCCCAACGATGGTTCTGCTTCTCGCCGCTACCACCGATTCTGGAGAAGCTGGGCGCGTTGTATGCGGAGGTCAATCTGACCGGGCCCTCAATTATGTGCAGCGACACGATCGTCGCCTCCAGGGGCGGCGTGTCGATGACGTGTTCCTCCGCCCCTCGCGTTCGGCCTGTCGTTCGTGTGCAGCTGGTAATTCGGAAGCTTAGGATCATCCGCCAGTCTGAGGCGCGCCATAGCATTTTGCAAACCTTAGAAGTCGCCGCTGCAGTAGGTTATTATCGGCTGCCTAAAATAGACGGTCTCGTGCCATCCGCCATCAAGGAATTAACCCGTTGACCGTCAAGCTAATCGATCAGCGCCGTATCGCTCCCCAACAAGCATTCCGTATGATAACCAATCCACGTTTCATCGACCGATAAGCGTTCCGGAAGCAGCAAATTACTATATTAAACGTCAATAAAAGTTGGAGTTTCGAAGAAGCGCCACATTATAAAGCGAAATGCAGTTTCAAAGACGGCATCGCCATCATGGTGCTGGGATTAACCTTGCTTCCAGGGGCATGCCCAACAAGGACATCCGCTTGTTGCATCATCCATCTTGTTCGAACTTGCCCATATTCAAATCTGTATATACTTTGTGGATTTCGTTTTTTTTTTCTACCGCCACAGCCGATTGTTTATAACAAAAATCTTCCTCTTTTGACAGTTCTACTAAGGTCCTCTAATCGGTCTCGCTCATTTACGTCCTTGAAGTGATTTAAGCTGCCTACCCTAACGGTCATCCTCCATTGCGCGTCATTCTCATGCGTCGCGTGGAATTTTTGAAGCTCTGTCCTGTACCATTTAAATTTTGTTTTGTCTTCTTATTGTAATTTGATTGAAACGCTATTTTATTTTCGTTCTGCTCCTTCCAATTTTTTGGACTGTTTGAATTTTGCGTTTGCGCCTTCAATTTTTCACACGTTGATGCTGTATGTCCTTTTTTATTACACCATTGACAAACTTTCCCCATACTGTAGTTTGCATTATTGAAGATCTTTCCTTGATCAATCATTCTTCTACAGTTCTTGGCATTATGGCCTCTGTATCCACAAATTTGACAAGTCAAGGGCTTTGGAAATCGTTGATCCTCGTTCCTATTCGTGAAATGGAATCTTTGTCCTATTCTTTGGTTGAAGCTTTTATTATATATTCCACTGGTGTTATAATAGTTAGACCCGGCCTTTTGTCTTTCCTCTCTTCGATCTAGGGTTAACTTATCTATCAGTTTATTTATTAAACCCATAGCTTCTGTATGATTGGGTTGCATCATATCTGTGGATTATATTCATGATTATCTTCTCTCTCACTTCTCCGAATGTCTTGATGAAAAACAAATTTTCCTTCCTTTTCTGTTTCTTCTACCGTATCTATAAAATCTTCTAAGTCTCTTATGCTTGCCGGACTTTTTATGCACACCATATGTCTATAATAAGGCAATAATCCTGTTATTAGACGCTGTAGTATTTCCTTTTCCGGCATAATCTTCACAGATTTCCCTAAAGGAATAGAAAAAATCTGTGAGCGTTTCATTTGGCAACTGTTTTCTGCTAAACAATTTTTCCTGTAATTTCAATTTATAACGTGGACCCAAAAATTTATTTTTGAAATTCTTGATCGTCCATTCCCAATGTGCATCTGGGTTCTTTTTAATCAAGTTTTCAAACCAATAGGATGCGCTGCCCTTAAGGGAATTTGCTAAATATCCTAGTTGCTCCAACTCATCCCAACCATTCATCCGTGCTATCAATTTATAATTTTTTAAAAATGTTATGGGATCATTCTCCCAAGGCGGGTCCACAAACTTCGGTGTTACAGATTGTCTTGTTTGAAAGAACATACTAATTGATTTGTTTTTTTTCTGTCATGTTTTGTTCTATGCCAATTTCGTGCATTTTGCCTCGGTTTTCTGCTATTGGACTCCAATTCCTTCCTATGCCTGATGTTACGTTGTTTCGGAATTGCTCCCCTTCGTATAACAATATTATCTGGTGATGGCACGGGGGGCGTTGCCATTATTTTTTCCCTTTGCTGTATTATCGATTCCGAGAAGTGTTTCTGTTTAATTGTTCCCTCTGTGCTCAGGACTTCTGGCCAAGTGGGGGGATCAGGTACTGAGTCACAGTTTGATGAACGATTATGACGACTCAGCAAAGTTTTCCTACCATACGCAGAATTCAACATGCAATGCTTTATACAGGGTGTCTACAGAAACAAAAGTAACCTTCGTGATAGTATTATAGCAAGGAAAGCGTAACATAAACAAATACGTGGTAGAGCGTCGCCAACAAGCGACCTCGGATATCACACCCGCTTTGTGTTAATAAAAACAAACGCATCTTCAAAGGCGGCATCGCCATCATGGTGCTGCTTCGAAGGCCATGCCCAACAAGGACATCCGCATATTGCACCATCCATCTTCTTCGAACTTGTCCGAACTCAAACCTATAATACTTGTCGATTTAATTTGTAAAACATTCAAATGTTCCTTTTTCTCCCGTTTTTTGTAATCCAGCGTAGTGTGAACCACGTAAGCCATTTGCTTTTATTTTAATAACCGTATTATGAGGTAGTTGGTACCCGATTTGGCTGGCAAAGGGCTTGTCGCTTGGCGTGGCAACTATTAAGTGTGGGCTCGAATCCTCTACATTCTCCCAAAAAAATGCATATGCATTTTTTTCTAACAAAAAAAAGGAACAAAGAAGGAGGAGGAAGAACGTCGCCAGCAAGCGACCTCAAATATCTCAGCTATCTAGAGTTCAAAGGTTATCAAACGAAATGCACTTTCAAAGGTGGCATCGCCATCATGGTGCTGAGATGAACCTTGCAATGAAGTTCCATCAAAAGAACATTAATTTAAAAATGGCTCGATTTAATTTGGGCAGACTTTTGATACACATGAATTAAACGGGTTTTTTTTGGATAATAATGGAAATGTTACGAGCTTTAGCGCCGGGGAGTCAAGTAAGGACCCCCGGATCCCAATAGTTATGCAAACAGAGAACTCGCCCATTAATCACGAAAGTAGATTACAGATGCTTTCCCGATGGCGTCCTCTCAATTTTCGGATAATTCGGCGCGGATCCGATCGATCGCAATATAAATTCCTCGACTTAGGAATTTCGCTTATGAACCGCGCCATATTGCCGGCGCGGCGTAGAAGAAAGTTTTCGAATAACGTCCGAGCGCCGCCGGCCGATTTATCCGGGCCCGGAAATATGCACCGACTAAATTAACCGCGTCATCCCCTCATCCCGCCGAGACTCCGGCCAATTATAAAAAAAAAGAAAATTAAATCGCCACCCTCAGATGTGGATTAAACTGTGTTAAATTACGTCGGGGGGGGGGGGGGGGGAATTAATTCGTGTTTTAATTGGCAATATTCTTTGTGGTTAAATAATCTTTCAGGCTTTTTAAATTATTTTTGCTTTTCGTTCGAGAAAATTAAATCCCCCGCCCTCAATTTCAGGCTAGTAATTGACAGCGGTAATTCTCACCGGAAACAAACTTCTCGACGACATCCCGGCTAATTGGCGGCCGTAATTGAAGCCGTAACTTCCGGAAAGGTAGAGGAAAAAGTCACTCCGGAAACGCCCCGCACAATAAGTTTCCGCTTCCTCCTCAAAGATCATCAGAACTTACTTTATAACGCAGCTTCAATATCGACGGAAAGTTGGGAATTCTTTTTAATAAAAATTGGCCCACTTGTGCAAATAAAACTTATTTTATATAGAAAAAGCGCCGCACCACTTAGGGGCGGGGGGTTCTTCTATTGTGCTTGCGCGGGCTTTCAAGCTGAAAGCTGCACTTTGGCCGCCGCCGCCGCCGAAATCGCAGGGCGTCAAATGAGTTGGAAAGAAAAAACTTTTTAACTGACTCGGATTTTTCGGTTTCAGTCACTTCGGAGGAGAGAGCTTCCGTCCTGTCCGGAGGTGATGTGTGGGTCCTGGTTATTAAAACCGCCCGGCCGACGGACTCCGGGATTTACGTCTGCGAAGTGAACAGCAACCCCATCGTGCGGAGTTTTCACAAACTCAGCGGTAAGTGCTCGCCTAGATTTACAGCCTAATAAAAGCTCGAAGCGCAAAGATAACGTGCCGCATTAAAAAATAACAAACAAAATTAAAAATTTTAATGTATGAGTGAACCCCTGCCCTGCGCAGACTGGAATAATTTAGTCTCTAGTCATGAGCTTTCGATTTAATTTCCGAAAGACGCAAACTAAAAATAAATCGACGTCATTTAACTACGATATTCGAAAATAAAAATAGAAATGAGAAGAAAAAAAAGTATGAAAAGAAGAAAAAGCTCTCGCTTAATAAGTTCCTGAAGTCGTGCGGAACGAGGAGAGGAAAACCGCGGTCGGCTTTCTTTTTTCTTCCCTTTTCGAATTTCGCGAGCACAATTTATTTGGGAGAGAGCTTGAATTATGAAAATATGCGACGTAAATCAGCGTTTTTTTTTTCGGCGCGCTGCGAATCCGTAACGAATGTAGCTGAAGAGGGAGATATAAATATAAGCGTTTTCACGGGCGACGTGTTTTCCGCGGCCTGAAAAATGTTATTGTTTTCTGAGAACGCGGCCACACGTGACGAGGAATGAATTTCGCATGCTCCGCGATAGTTTCTTGTTTACCGAGTAACTATTTGTCCGGAGGAGGAGGAGATGCGAACACTTTATAAAAATAACAAGTCGGGAAAGCGAGCTACTACGTATAGTTAGATTTGGCCGACGGAATTTTCACTTGATTGATTTTAGGCTATTTGTGAAAATGCCAAGCGTGAGAAACAACTTCTCCTTACCCTGTCCTCTATATATCTTTGCTATCCTTTGCTATTTTTCATTGCTCAATTCAACCCTAACAATTTCATTTCAGCTCGAGTACATCGATACGTTTCCTCCTTTTTTTTTTATTCGTTGCTCCTCATTGTTTAACCTTATCCTGGAGATTTAATTTAATTTGTTTTCATACTTGAAATTTTCATTTTTCATTGGGTGCGGTAGTTTTTTATTTGTTTTTCTATTTTCTTAAGTTATTCTTCATTACTCAGTTCAACTCGTTGATTTTTTTCTTTTTAAATTTTTTTATCTGTTCCTTTACACAGGGTGACTGTTAATTAACCCGACGAAGTTGAACCACTACAAAAGGCATTGTTCGGGAGTACGGGAAAAAATTTCTACTTTAGTTTTCGAGAAATAATTAATCAAAAACTAGCCTCAAAACGACGATGCACCTCTCGGTTAAAAATAGAGGAGATGAACGAAGAAATATTATACGTTATAATTTAAACAAACCTATTTTTTTTTGGGAAACTTATAATTAATGAATTACAAACTGTTCCGCAGGATTTTGTATACATTTTTTCATGAACTCGCGTACACGATTTTCTTCGGTGGGTGAAGCAGCTGGTACATTCCGCCCTAGTAAATAATCCGCAAGAATTAACAAGCAATTATTTGCGAATTTGTTAACCTTATTTCACACGCAATTTCAGTTATTTTAGAAATGACTAATAACTACGTCACGTAAAAGAAACAACTCAGCTATCCGTTCCCATCTGTTAAACATGTGATAAAACGAATTGAAATGTGTGTCAAGGTCGCGTTGTGGCGAGCGAGTGGTCAATAAAAAAACTTTTAGAGTCCTGTTACACTGCCGCATTTATAAAACTTGTCGGAGCTTGATTTTGGGGTAATTTTTTAATTAATTATAAACTATTCGGAAGAATTTTTTAAACATTTTTCCTGACCTCTCAAACATCGCTTCTTTTAGCAATCCCATTTTGTTGGCTTAATTAACAGTCAGCCTGTATGTGAGAATTTTTATTTATTTTATTTTTTTCAATATTTTTCGATTTTCTTTTCTGTTTTTCATTTGTTTCTGTATATGGTCAATTCATTTTGTTTTCGCTTGGTTCTGAATTTATTGTAAAATCTTCGGTTTCCACTTTTACTGCTTCACTTAACCGCAACTCTTTCGAGTCTGTCGTTCTTCTCTTTTCACTTGTTTTTGAACTTTTATCAATTTCTGCCTTTTAATTTTATAGTTTTTTTTTTCTTCTTTGGTATTTGGAAGTGCTGATAAAAATTACGATTTTTCCCTTAATCAAAAATCACTGATTTAAAGGAAAAATACCTTGATTTTTTGGCATTTTTTTAAATAAAAAAACAAAATGTTTTGTTTTAAAAATAACTTTGAATAAATTAAAAAAAATCATATTCGAAAAATAAAAGCATTTTTGATTGCATCAGTTATTTTAAACATGACTTTAATCAATTGATTTTTTTTCTATTTTTGTTATTTGTTTTAATTTTATAAATTCGTTCTGTTTTTCCTCGATCGTCTTTTGTTTTATTTTGCGTTAAAAAATGAATAATTTGAATAATAATGTTTTAAAAAGACGATCGAGAAATTAAAAGAAATATATAAAATTAACTAAAAATATTCTCATTAAATAAACTTAATAATAAAATTAAGATTTATTTTAAGATATTTAACCACTGTTTAGTTTTTGACGTAAAATAAACAAAAGACGATCAACAAAGAAATAAAGAAAATTTATGAAATTAAAAAAAAAATTAAAATTAAAAAAAATTTATTGAATAAACTAAACTGGGCCGACTTTCTTATCTTTTTTTTAATTTTCGTTATTTCTTTTAAATTTTCTAAATTCTTTTTATTTTTCCTCGATCGTCTTTTATTTTATTTTGTGTCGAAAATTACGTAATTGTTAATCGTCTTAAAAAGACGTCGGAGAAATTGAAAGAAATGAATGAAATTAAAAAAAGAAACAAAAATAAAAATATTCTCATTTAATAAACAAAACTGGGTCGACTTTCTGTGATTTTGAATTGAATTTTTGACAAAAAAAACAAAAGACAATCGACAAATAAATTCAAAAAATTTATAAAATTGAAAAAAAAAAAATAAGAATTGATAGAAAATCATTAAATAAACTAAACTGGACCGACTTTCTAAAATTAAGATATATTTTAAAATATTTGACCATTGTGTAATTTTTGACGTAAAATAAAACAAAAGACGATCGACAAATAAATTTAAAAAATTTATAAAATTAAGAAAAAAATAAGAATTGATAAAAACTCATTAAATAAACTAAACTGGACGCGACAAAACAAGGAAAATAAATGAAAAAAAAATTTTAAAAAGACAAAGGAATAAAGAAAGTTTAGGAAATAAAAAAAAATGAAAATTAAAAAAAAATCATTGAATAAAGTAAACTGAGCCGACTTTCTTATCTTTTTTTTAATTTTCGTTATTTCTTTTAAATTTCTAATTTCTTTTTATTTTTCCTCGATCGTCTTTTGTTTTATTTTGTGTCGAAAATTACATAATTGTCAATTGTCTTAAAAAGACGTCGGAGAAATTGAAAGAAATAAACGTAATTTAAAAAAAAAAACAAAAATAAAAATATTCTCATGAAATAAACAAAGACTTTTTAAAATTAAGATTTATTTTAAGATATTTAACCACTGTTTAGTTTTTGACGTAAAATAAACAAAAGACGATCCACAAAGATTTAAAGAAAATTTATGAAATTTAAAAAAAATAAAAATTAAAAAAAAATTCGTTGAATAAACTAAACTGGGCCGACATTCTTAATTTTTTTTTAATTTTCGTTATTTCTTTTAAATTTCATAAATTATTTTTATTTTTCCTCAATCGTCTTTTGTTTTATTTTGCGTCAAAAATTGAATAATTGTCAATCGATCGAGAAATTAAAAGAAATATATAAAATTATAAAAAAAAAAACCAAAAACAAAAATATTCTAATTAAATAAACAAAACTGGGTCGACTTTCTATGATTATTAAAAGATATATTTTAAGAAATTAGACAAATGAGCAATTTTTGACATAAAGTAAAACAAAAGACGATCGACAAATAAATAAAGAAAATTTATAAAATTAGAAAAGAAAAGTAAGAATTGATAGAAAATCATTAAATAAACTAAACTGGACCGACTTTCTAAAAATAAGATATATTTTAAGATATTTGACCATTGTGTAATTTCTGACGTAAATAACAAAAGACTATCGACAAATAAATAAAGAAAATTTATGAAATTAAAAAAAAAACGAAAATTAAAAAAAACTCATTGAACTGGGCCGTCTTTCTAATTTTTTTTATTTTTATTTTTTTTAATTTATAAATTCTTTTTATTTTTCCTCGATCGTCTTTTATTTTATTTTGAGTTAAAAATTGAATAACTGTCAATTGTCTTAAAAAGACGATCGAGAAATTAAAAGAATGTATAAAATTTTAAAAAATATATCAAAAATAAAAATATTCTGATTAAATAAACAAAACTGGGTCGACTTTCTATGATTATTGAGAGATATATTTTAAGAAATTAGACAAGTGAGCAATTTTTGACATAAAATAAAACAAAAGACGTTCGACAAATAAATTTTAAAAAATCATAAAATTAAGAAAAAATAAGAATTGATAAAAACTCATTAAATAAACTAAACCGGACGCGACAAAACAAGGAAAATAAATGAAAAAAAATTTTAAAAATGTAATAATATTAAAAAAATTAATAAAAACAAAAGACAATCGATTTTATGATACAACCTGCATTTCTGCTGACGAACTAATATTCTTAATTGCAGCTACTCTAATCAACCTGGAAAATTGTACAGACTAACTGACGGACAAAATAGAAAGAGGCATCAATATTATGAACATTATGAAATTCAAGGTCATTTATTTTAATTGCAAGCCACTCGCAATTAACTTTTTCCGTTCTAAAAATCAATCACCTTTCGCTTTTAAAGTTGACACTTTTTTTCAAAAAAAAAAAAGAAATGTCGCAAACGATTGTCTTTTGTTGTTTTTTTTAAGTGGATCATCGATCATTTCTAGTTGCATCTTTATACGTCTTTCAGAATCGATTGTTTGTTTTTTTGTTTTGAGTTCTTTTTTTTGTCAGAACCTGTTGTCTTTTGTTTTAAAGTTTTTTTTTTTCGTTTTAGTCAGAAGCAGTCTTTTGTTTCGAAGTCGATTATCTTTAATTTCGTGATGCGTCTTTTTATTTCAGAATCGGTTGCTTCTTGTCGTTTTTTATTTGCTTAACTAATTTTTGTTTTAAAATCAGCATTTCTTTGTTCCACGGTCGAGCGTCTTTCGTTTCTAAAGTTGACGCTTCCTTTTCGAAAAACAAAACAAAAAAGAAACGTCAGAAACGATTGTCTTTTGTTTTAAAATTGATTATCTTTGATTTGATGCACGTCTTTCTATTTCAGAATCGATTGTTTCTTTGCTCGAGTCGATCGTCTTTCGTTTTTAAAGTTGACACTTCCTTTTCAAGAAACCAAAAAAAAAGGAACGTCAGAAACGATTGTCTTTTGTTTTAAAGTCGATTATCTTTAATTTGAAGCACATCTTTCTATTTCAGAATCGATTGTTTCTTACTCGAGTCGATCGTCTCTCGTTTCTAAAGTTGACACTTCCTTTTCAAGAAACAAAAGAAAAGAGAAACGTCAGAAACGATTGTCTTTTGTTTCAAAGTCGATTATCTTTAATTTCAATTTTGGATATAGCCGTCATGTTCGACGATGTGTTAAAAATGTCGTGAAAATTTATTTTTATTTATTGGAAACTTCCAATGAGGGCGCTGCGATCGCCGACAGCTGATGGCCGTCGTAAAACAAAATTGTTGAAATCTGCAGAACAGAACAATTCTGGCATTTCTGACTCTTAATAAGTCATTTTCGTTTTTGGAATTTGAGCAATTTTACAATTTTTTTCAAACAACTTTTAAAATCATAGCACATTTAGTTCCATTAAATACCTGCAGAGATCACGACTAAATTTTAAATTTCTGAATAGAACACACACACTGAAAATATGTCGGAAACTGTTTTACCGATATTTTTTTTTGTTTTGACACGTCTTCGTTTTCAACGTTTTTCCTTCTGTGCATTTTATAAAACTTTTCTCTGTTCATTTGTTTTTGGATTTCCTTTAATTTAGTTTTGTTTTTTTTTTAATTGTAATTACTCTTCTATATTGATTACTTTTTCATAAACTTCCAATCTGATCTTTTTTTTTAATTTATTTTTAATTTGTTTGCAATTCTTTTTCATGTATTGTTTCTGAGTTTTGAATTTGTTTTTTTTTGTGTTTTGACAAGTCACTTGACGTCGTTTCTAACAATTTTATGAAACTTTTTCTCTATTCATTTGTTTTTGGGTGTCCTCTAATTTTGTTTTGCTTTTTCTTTAATTTTTTTTTTAGATTCTGCGGTTTTCTAATCGTAATCAAACTCTTTTGTTTATTACATTGTCAAGGTTTGAAGGCCGTCTTTCCTTAAAAAAAATTGTCGACTTTCTTTTCATTTGTTTCAACGTTTAGTGAAAATCTTTTCTTTTTACCAAATCTTATCATTTTTGTTTTGTTCTTGTTCCTGGACATCTTCAATCATTCTTGAATACTGCCTTAAATTTATTAAACTCTTTATCATTTGTTTTTGTGTTCTCCTTCATTTGTCACTTCTCTTTTGTTTACTCATAAACGGTTTAAGAGAATCATTAATACTTTTTCACTATTTCAAAGTCTTCCTAACTTAATTTTTTTTTTTTCTGAGATAAAGAAAGGAAAGGAACTGCTCTGTTTACTTCATGGGGTCATTGAGAGTAAAATTAAAAAATTCTTGGCCAAAATGAAAAAAGATTTGGAAATTGCCTTTTTTACTTTGTGGAGTTATTAGGAATAAGACGAATAAAGAATAAGACGAAGGATTTGAAAGTTTCGAAAAAAACAAATGAAAATGAGACTCCTTTTTACATTTGCTTTTTTTTCTACTCCATATAGTCATTGGGAATATAACAAAATGCCATATCCGAACTAAAAGGGATTTGGAAGCTTCCAAAAAAAAACGAATGAAAAATGAAATCACGTCTTCACATTTCATTTCCTTTTAAATTTTAAACCCTTTCATTTGTTCCTGGATTTTTGGAATTATAACAAACGTCTCCAGTTCGAACCCTTTTTTCCATTAGAGTGTTTTTTTTTCATTTGTTATTGAATGTTTCTTGGGCACAATCTCCGACGTCTCTAACCTTGGACTATCTTTTTTAATTTTAATTTATTTTGCCTTAATTTTGACATACTCATTTTCAGTATTATCGAAGGCCCTTCTACCCCCAGACAACATCACCGATTCGTCTTTCTACGAAGACCAAAAGCAACTGCTTGGCAGCAAAAACCACAATTACACGGACTGCTGCCTGGGTAGGAACGTCTCAGCAAACTGCCTGGGATTCTGCAACATCCAGAGCATCCTAGAAGGTAACTCCTTCAAAATAAGCGAGGGCTGCGCCAATTTCGTTTGATCTGATAGGTAGCACCGGCCAAGATCCAGAGCATTGTGAGAACGACTTCCCCTCGATTGTCAAATGCATGGCGGATGGAAGGAACCACGTCCCTTGCTGCATACAGGAGAGAGTCCCGGATATTTGCCAGGACGTTTGCAGAGGGGAATACACGGCGATAACTAACAACATCAAAACCCACTTTTCTTGCTCGGCCTACACGGAACAGACCTTGGCCTGTATAGTAGAGGGAATAGGTACGTGCCGCCCTATTTGCCGTCTTTAAACTCTTGTGCACGTCACTTTTCAGAACTCCTTCCCAGTCCACCGGAGAACCTCGAAGTTGAAGCCTTAACAGAAAAATCCTTGAAAGTCTCATGGTCACTGCCAACATCAAACGCGGAAATGGTAACCGAGTTTTCGGTGAACGTGACGTCACTTCGAACCTTCGACGAGCACCTAATAGACCCTGATGAGGGCGATCCATCCAGGCAAGAAACGTCCGAAACCCAAACAATCAACATCAAGGTGCCCAGTTTGCAAAACCAGACCATCCTCAGCGACCTCATGCCTTTCACCATGTACGAAGTGACGGTGTCGGCCTTGAACGTGCACGGCGCCAGCTTACCGTCCAACTCCGTCCGGAGCCTGACTCTAACCCCCGGAAATTTGAAGCTGACGACGGTCGGGGAAGCCCCGAAACTCCCCGACATCAAAAGCTGCTGCACCGGCAAGGGGATCGTGCATGAGACTTGCATCAACAAGTTATGCGACCCGGCCTTCGCCGATACAGCTGAGATCACCGACTTCATGATCTGCGCCCCCTGGGCGGCCAACACGTTCAGCTGCTTGACGAACGGCCTTGACCATACGCCCTGCTGCAAGGCCAGAGGACTTCCGGAAATTTGTCAGCAGTTTTGTACCGGAAATGTTACGGCGATTGTCGACTTCAGTTTCTTCAAGTAAGTTTTTAAGCATGAGTTTGGGGCACCCTGTATTAATTTTGATGAAACTCAAATAAGCTTGTGCAATTTCGAACTTTCCAAATTCACCCTCATGCGGAGGGGGATGTTATTTTATGAAATAATCCGGGCGTGTAATTATTTAATTACGCCCGCATGACGTCGCGTCACAGACGCACAAAGACGACAAAAACAATTGATACCGGCGTCCGCCCCGGAGAAAAGCGCACGTACGGTTTATCTCCGGAGGGGCGGGGGTGGGGGGTTTAATGTACTGTCGAAACTTAAAGTGAATCCGTTTTTATGAAGCCCCCGTCCGGTTATCGGCGACGCTCCGCTGTTTTTGCGAGGACGCAGTAAATAACAACCGGCGAATCGGTTCGGAATTCTATTAAGATAAAGGCGGAATTATTTTGTTTGTTCGCGGGGGATGCAGACGCCGGGAACTTGGTTTCTCAACGTCGCGACGTTTGCACAGTAAAAAAAGAAGTCTTAAATGATGACCCTGTATAAGGAAAGGAAATTACATTTTTTTTTCTTGAAACAGAGGGGGTGGATTAAGAAACGAAAACCAAAGGGCGTAACGTAAGCTCTTATTAGGATGAATTAAAAAATAAAGTCTGGATTTGTGAAATGTTTCCATTTTATTATACAGGGTGCCTCAGATTTTTTTCCTTAGCAATAATGAAAAAATTCAGATGAGTTTCCGGTTACATGTATCCCACAAAAGTAACAATCAGCATAAGGATCGTTACAATTACGATTAGAGTCTTCGCTGAGACGTCAATGTGCCTACTCCTCGGTGTCGATCAGTGTTGCCAACCATTGACAGTCGTCTTTCCCTCACTTTGGGACAAAAATGCTTGTTTTTCCCTCGACTTGCAATTTAAAGCTATTTCATGCATTTTTGTCAAGATATGTCTTCAAATTTAAATCGTTTTGTCTTCCCACGAATCGGAAAAATTCCGTCGAAGTGGCAACACTGGTATCGACTGTAAGATAATGCACGAATTGCAATTCTCGTTGGTGAAAAGAGAGGGGGAGGTGTTGCTTGCGAGGTCACTAAGAATTGGGGTGGTTATCCCCTATTGAATGATGGGGCGAGTTATCTGTGTGGTGACTATGATTAGGTGGGAAGGGGTGGGTGGTTTCTGGTTGAGCGAATGGTTACGAACACACCCTAGCCGTGGCCATTTCAGTAACCCCCAACAGCACATTGATTTTGCTAATTCAAAAATCCTTGACATAGCCACTTCTTCCAAAGCTATGGTTAAGTGTGAAGTATCTCTAAGGTCTTGGTTATAAATCTGTGTAAACCATGTAAGTCCATTACTTTTATTTTAATAAATGCATTATTTAAAAAAAATACCATAGAGAAGAAGGAGAAGATCTTTTGTTTGCTTCTATTGTTCTTAAGACTTCGAAACTACCAAAAACAGAGAGGAGGAGGAAGTATAAACCGAAATTCATTGTGAATCGATAGCTTTTTGTTTTTCCGATGAAAAGAAAAGTCAAAATTCATCGCGACATTGACATTTCTTGGTTTCTTTCTGCTTTTTAAAGTTTCAAACGAACGTGATGCAAGGAAGCAGAAGAAGAATACGTCGATAGTGTTTTGTTTGCTTTTGTTTTTAAAAGTTCGAAACGTCCAAAAACAGATAATAAGAAGAAGAAATCGAAATCCTTTCGTTTTTTCTTTCCTCTCTCTGGTGGAAAGAAAAGTGAAAATTCATCACGACATTGTTTCTTGTTTTGTTCTTGTTGCTTAAACGAACAAGAGGTAGGGGACAAGAAGAAGAACAAATAATCGATAGTCTTTTGTTTGTTCGGATTGCATCTCATATCTTGTTTTGTTTTTTTTTTCTAAGTCTGAAACGATCGAAAGTGGAGAGAAAGAAAGAGAAATCGAAATTCTTTGAAGAAGTAGAAGAAAAAGAAGAACAAATCGATAGTCTTTTGTTTGGTTCTATTGTTTTTAAGAGTTCGAAACTACCAAAAACAGGGAGGAGGAAGAAGTACAAACCGAAATTCATTGTGATCGATAGCCTTTTGTTTTTTCTTTTGTTTTTCCAATGAAAAGAAAAGTCAAAATTCATCGTGACATTGACATTTCTTGGTTTCTTTTTGTTTTTAAAAGTTTTAAACGAACCGGAGGCGAAGAAGAAGAAGAAGAATACATCGACAGTCTTTTGTTTTTAAAAGTTTCGAACGACGAAAAACAGATAGTAAGATGAAAAAATCGTAATCCTTTCGTTTCTTTTTTTTTTTTTTTTTGATAGGAAGAGAAGTCAAAATTCATCACAACATTGACATTTCTTGTTTTTAAAACTAGAGGCAGTGAAGAAGAAGAAGAATTCGAAAGCATTTTGTTTATTTGCTTTGTACCTTATATCTTGTCCCTTTTTTTTTGCTCGTTCTTGCTTTTAAAAATCTGAAATGACGAGAAAAGGACACTTGGGGATTTGCTGCAAAACGTTTCTGTTTTTTTTTTAGAAAAAGAGTAACGCATCTATTAATATATTGTAGTGTTGTACGTTTGTTGGGATGTCAATTATCTAATGTAATGTTTGAACTCGAGCCCCACGTTGGGGTGTCAATAAATTGTAAAGATTTTGATGTTCATGGGTGCGTTTCTGCTCTCTCAGGGTTTCTCTTTCGGTCGCTCGGAATTACCCACTTGTTTTATGGCCTCATGGTGGACACATACCATGACAAAACACAGAAAATATAAGGGGAGAGGGGAAGGAAGTGTTAGTGTTAAAAGTATGCGTTCGTAAGTGTTAAAGAAATTATAAAAATTATCGAGAAAGTTGTCGTCTGTCTCAAAATGTACACCGGCTAGCACAAGTCGGTCCTCACCACACCCTTCACAAGGCAGGTATACCTCTTGCCCTATCCGATGTATATCTTATTAAAAGTGAACGCCCTGTATCGCTGATCACGCTTTTGCCTCAACTCCTTCACAAGAGCGAGGCGTCCTTCGACGATACAAATCCAGGTATTACAAGTCGGCAATGTCACCACCACACCCTTCACAAGGCAGGTGTACCTCTCGTCCTACCTGATGTATCCTTGTTTATTAGAGGAGCGCTTGTTATTTCCGATCTACTCCTTCACAAGAGCGAGACGCCCTTCGACAATAACGAACGTCTCCCGTTGTCCGGTGTTTAAAATGAAAAGTTTTGTTTGTTCGTCTGGTATGCGCCTACCTTGAAAAGTCGTCCATGTCGTTAAAAAAAAGGATATAGGTATTTGGATTCCAATTTCAGGTTAAATGCTTCAGCTTTTTATAACCTTTTTTATAAAATTTTATTCTTCTTGGTAATCGGAGCCGGTTGTCGAAGTAGAATTGTTTCTTTCGGAGTTCGAAACAGGAATTAATTTTCCTGGAGTTGTTCTTGTGGTCATCGATGAAGGAGTCTTTGTTGCTACCGCTGGTCGGCCACAGAATCAATCTATCAACAGTACATAAATGGACGCCCAACGTAGGGCTCGAGTTCAAACATTGCATTACATAATAGACATCCCAACAAGAGGCACGAACGTACAACACTACATAATTGGCGCCCAACGTGGGGCTAGAACACCACGAAACCAATATATCAACAGTACAATATACATATATTCAATGTAATAATAATAGTTTATTGGTCCAGCTTAGTAGGTACATTCATTATGGCATCTTTATCTTCTTCTTTAGAGAAATTATTATTAAAGTTGTCCAAAATGTTTTCCCCCTAGCGAATTCATTCGTAAAATGTGGAAAAAAGCTAAAACTCAGGGTGATTCGTAGGGGTCTACACATCTTGGAAGTCGAAGGGTTGATTGGTTGTTTTCTCTGCCCTTCTTATTATCTTTTATCATTTCTTCCCAGACCCCATTTGTTTGGTGTTTAATCTTTTTAAAGCTTCTTCTGTTACGCCCACAATTAACTTCTTGGCCACATCCTCTAAGGTATATCCCCTAAGGTATATCCCAGCCATGTGGTACTTCACGCTTTAACTACAGGTTTTTGTTAGATGGTCTTCTTTCCCTGCCTCCATAAGTAAATCTTTTCCAGTACTTTTGCGGGTTTGGGAATCGCCCATGGCTAGGCTATAGGGTACAAGAAATCATGGGGGGATTCTATAATGATTCGATTTGAATCATTTGGTCGTTTGTGTTTCAGACGAGAAGAGGTTTGTCCAATAATTGCTAAGGTATTTGCTCCTAAGCAATCAGTGCTTCCATCAATCAGTGCTCCAATATCTACCTATATGACTTATATATGCTTTTAGAGTCACACAGTGTCTTAGGACAAAAGGTCTTTTACTTCTTGGGCTTGATTTAGTATTTTTCTCTAGGTTGCTCAAATCCTTCAGAACTTCTCTTTCCCATTGTGGCTTCGTTCTTTCTTTTCTCCCTCCTCTTACCAATTCTGTCCTTCATATTATGTTTGGTATTCTTCTTTCTTCCATTCGTTTTAGATCTCCCGATCATCTTACTCTCTTGATAATTCCCGCTATGGTTGGTACGTCACACAACTCGTTCATTCTTCTTTACTAATGGATCGGTTGCCTAAAGAGGTTCGATATTTTGACTGGACGATCGTCCTCGCAACCGCTTATCGCCTGAGAAAGTTTATCTTTCACTTATTATGTTTTGTGACTTTTGTTTTAATTTAAACGCTTCCCCGCCCCATCACAAATCGCTACGCGAGTAATCCTCTCGACCGTCCAATTCTTAGCCATTACGCAAACACTAAGGCAACAATTCCAACTCCCTGCCAACGAGAATCAGGTCCACGACTAGAAATAACCTCTGATCCGGAATTAGAATTTCTATTTGTGAGCTGTTTTGAAAAAATAAAGTGAATTGAAAGCATTAAAACGAATTTGGTCCTAACCGGCGCCTCCACCATTTACCTAACGTCAAAATTTCGGAATAAAAAATGCGTTCATGAGACACTCTTTCTGTTTTTCTTTTCCAGATGCCTTCGCTATATGGGCGAATACACGAGTTGTCTCCTGCAGGGTTACGGGGTGCTCCCGAGCGCTCCCGCGCGGGTTCACGTCACGAACATAGACACGGAGTTTGCAATTCTGCACTGGTCCGCCCCGAGAACTTTGGGAGACACTGTAATGCATTACAACGTGCACTACCGGATGTTCACCACGTACGATAACGAGTACAAGTCCCTGGCCAAAGTGCACAGCCCCTTCATATTGGAGGGATTACAAAGCGACACGGATTATGAATTCTACGTGGAGGCGGTGAACACGCACGGAGTCGGCGAGCCGAGCAGCAGGATTACCTTCAGGACGCAGAGCAAGGTAACTCGGAACGAAGGGCGGTCGGTCATTTATTAAAATTTGTTTGCGAGAGGTTTTTTTTCGGGATGGAGATTAACGACTCGCCCTAATGTGAGCGATAATCTGACAATGTGACATCACGGGGGCTATTGGCCGATAACGTATTAAATATGCTCGTGAAAAATGATCCAACCACCACGTCGCGTCGCCCTACATGAACTTCGTTTAATCTAACATGACGTCCGGCCTGTATTATTTTTGATTGATCAGTCAAACCTTCAAGATCATACGATTTTATTATTCAGGTTTATCACAATCACTAACAATTTCGTTTGTTCCACGCGATCGGGTTTCCACTTTGCACCCAAAATTTGTAAACAATAGTGTGTTGGTAGGTCTCCCCGGGATTCAAGACGCAACTGGGAAAATTCTTGTGGTAAATTGCGTTGGGGTAATTCTGCGTTTGGAAAGCAATGGCCCCGTGTTTCTTGTATACGGCGCCGTTTTTACCATGAAATCGCCCATCTTTATAGAACGATGGTATCACGTTGGTTTCCTCGATCAACCCCTTGCGTTCCCTTTCCATTCTATCCGTGCGTGACTTAAACTCTTCCCCACATAGTATCTCGGCTTTAATCACCTTCTCGTCGCCACTTTTACTTCCACTCTGCTGGGTATCTCTGCCATTTGACTTCCCAACCCCATTCCCATTCACACTTTTTTTTAACGATTTATACGAACGCGTTGTATTAGATTGGGAAATATTAGATAAGCTCGACGTGACTTTATCCATGGCTAAAGCCGTGTCCAGAATTTCGGCGATTATCCCCTGCATTTCCTCACAAGTTGTGGTGCGCCTCGCCTTTTCGGCCAGACGTTTGATATGCCTCAGGTAGCTAAGTTCGTCATCGGAGAGTCTCACGGAAAAATCGAAATCTGGGTGGTCCAGATTCAGGGAGTGGAGCATCTTGCTGGGATTTGTTTTGAAGCTTTCAATCTCGCACTTCTGTATTCTCTTGAGCAAGTCCCGGAGCTCGTCGGTGATGTTTGTTTCGTTGTAGTCGGAATCGCAGACTTTCTCGTAGAGGAGGTCTAAGAGGACGAATATGTTATCGACTTGTTGTTGTTTGGTTTCCTCGGTTTGGACCGGGATGTCCACCAGGCCGTTTCCGAAGTGATTGGCCGTCGAGAAATTAACCCCATGTTGGTTGCTGTAGATTTCCATAATTCTTCCGCTGGGTGTGTGGAGGGCTCGCGCGACGAAGCAATTCCCTTGATCCACGCCACGGTTGACGCAGAAATTCTGGTCGTACCCATCGCTCGGCTCGATGCCCAAACACGTTTTCAAAACGACAGGAATTTGGAAGTCGTACTTCGTGTACACCAAATTCATTATCTCACCAGTCGGCAGACCATCCTCCTTACACACGGTGAAGCAATTCGAATTAATAGTCACCGTATGCCTGTAGATCTGTTCAGGCCCCGCCTGATGGCCAGCCAGGTTAAAGTAAGTCAAATTCGATAGGTTGATTATCGTCGTTTTCGTAGTCACCGCCTCCATGTTGATGCTAAACTCGTTCTTGGCCGACAGCTCGAAGCTTATCCTCACCAGTAAATCCCCTGTGAAGCCCTCATCGCCGTGCCTCGACGTGTGACTCAGGATCACGGTATTCCCTTGAACGTACGGCTCCCAAACGACCTTATCGAACCCCTTAGCACCCCCGTTTACTTGATCTTTCCCGGCGTTGGGTTGCACCCAATACTGAACCCCGTCGATAGCGAAGGTGCTGTTCTCTATTTTGTTGGTAACACGTCCGATCGTTGCGCCCAAGTATAAATCCCCGTAGTATAAATACCCGGCCAAATCGGGACAGCCAATGACGACGTCTTCCACCACGCCTTTTCTATTGGGTAATTTCATGGAAACAATCCGCGCCCCATAGGTTATGATCTGCACCTCGATGTTATTGTGGTTCCTCCAAGTGAACCTCTTGATCTTCTGCGGGGGGCCGCGACCGCCGTGGTACAAACCGAAACAGTCCTCCGATAGAACGACGCTCTTCTGCTTGGGTTGCTGAGGTGGTGGCGGTGGTTTCTTCGGCCCGTGGTTCTTGAGGTTGCTCTTCTTGGAGTCTAGCGTGCCCAATTCCGTCGTTTTGATAACCTCCGAGAATTTGCTGGCTCTTCCCTCGGATTCCCCCGAGAGGGCCTTTCCGAGAACTTTCCCGTCGCGGTTGTTGGGTTTGGCCATTGAATTTCGCCCGACACCATTCCAAAACGAACTGAAATTTTACAGGTTAAGAAATGTACGTCGCGAGATGTCAAAGTCAGAGTTCACTTTTCTCCCTTCAGGTCGTCACATGCGCACTAACTCCAAATTAGGGTGGGCAAGAGATAGTAACCCCGAAACCTGCTTGCCCGAGTTGGTAAGTGAGACTCGGTAGAAAGAGGGAGATGTTGGAATACATAACGTCCACTCAGAGTCGACAATTCTGGAAATAACTTGTGGTTTTCTACAGATTTACGAAGAAAAAGTTGAAGATTCCTACACGTACAACGTCACGGCGTGCTGTGTGGAGGCCGACCTAAGCGACATCTGCCTACCCCTGTGTTCATACGACGCCAACATGACGGACATTAAGATATTGGCCGGCGTTTGCGGTGCGGAATTCCATAAGCTGCTTCGCTGTGGGGCAGGTGGGCGAAACCACGGAAGTTGCTGCACCCGAAGGGGTGTGGCGGCGGCTTGTTTGTCGCTCTGCTCGGGCGTCATCGTCGATTCGTTGCTGGTGACGGCGACCACTTGCATCCCCTACATTGGTAACATAGCACTTTGCTTCGAAGAAGGTAGGAACTGTGTTATACACTACACGGCCCCAGAAACCGTCATCAGTTTCTATCACCAGAAACGGGTAACGGTTTCTACCAAGCCGCGCCAGTTAGTTAGGCAACCATACCTACACATTCACAACCTGCGATAAATTTAATGGGAAATTGAACCAGAACGCCCGTAACAATTCTATTGATGACAAAAAGGGCTGATAGACGTGCCCCCAGGTCTCTCTCCTTAAACGCCGTAAGCATTTTGTAAAATAACTTGCGTAACCTAATCGAGTTACTTGGAAGTTTCTTCTTCCCCCCACCCTACTTCTAGGTTTATTTTTCAGGAACTGGGATACTACCAGGGCCTGTAAGGGAGTTACACGCCACCGTCGTGGATGATTCATCCGTAACCCTAGATTGGGAACCCCCCAACGACGGAAGCAACGTCACCGATTACGTAGTGCACTACCAGAAAGTGGATAACACCTCAATGCACGAGACGTTATTGAAATTGGACAACGTAAGTTACCCCCTCACCTCCCCGATGACCATAACCTAAGTGGTTGCGCGCTTGCAGCAACTAAACGCAACGACGAATTCGGCTCTCGTCACCGGCTTGGAGAAGAACGGCATGTACCATATGTTTGTCGTCTCGAGGAACGTCCACGGCACATCTTTGCCATCATCCGTCATTATAATCACCGTCAAGTACACAGGTGGCGATAAGTTTTTCTTTTTGGGTTTCTAAACCTAATCTTCTCCCAATTTTTAAAGATGGCGAAGCCGTAAGCGGAGTAACTTCCCCCCCGCACTCCCTAGGCGTGGCAAGCCACAGCGCCACTTGGGTCACCATAACGTGGCAGCCTCCGGAATTCAGCCACCCATCGGAGCAAATCACCTACAGGTAATTCTCCACAAGGGATGTTGTTTGCTGTTTGGTTTAGGAAGTGTCTTTGTAGTATGTTTTATAAATCGACGGCGGACGATGCCTTCCAAGTGACCAACACCAGCCTGACGAGCTACATGATTGAGCACTTGAACCCCAACACCCAGTACATCGTTTACGTGAGGGCAATTTCACAGAAGGGGCAGAGTTTACCATCGGAAACCCTCATAGCGTGGACAGATCCGGCCTACCCCGCATTCGTTGAGGTACTGCACTTCCCCCCCTCCCACACGATAGGTTTGTTTAAATAGGGTGTTTTCAGCCACCAACGGTGCACCCCATTAATTTGGTGATTGAAGGAAGTAGTATGACGATTTTGTGCATCGCCATGGGAACTCCCATGCCGACCATTTCCTTGTACATATCGGGTAGGCTCGTCAGACAGGAAACGACGAGGCATATGGTGACCGTCATTCACAACGTCACCAAAGACATGGATCAAATCTCTTGTTACGCGGATAACGGGTATGGTACGCCGATGCAGGCGTCCCGAAAAATCACCATCAGCCGTAAGTACCCCCCGGACCCCTATTTGCAAATTTATTTTCTCGCCTTTGCTTGTAGATATTCCCCATATACAAGCAAGCGGGATAACCATGGCGGCTTTTGGTGATTCGGTTACGCTGGAGTGTAAGGTGGATGCGTACCCCGAGCCTAAGATGATGTTCTGGCGGGACTACGCTGCGCGCGACGCAGTTATCCAAGGAGGAAAGTACGACATCTCCATCACGCACGTCAGAGATGAAGAGGAAAAGTACGTGATGCACCTCACCATCAAGAACATAGGAGACCCAGACGTCGGGGATTACTTCTGCCAAGCCGAGAACGCCTTCGGGAATGCCATGCAGCCCGTTTCTGTCAGGCTGAGAAACATAGCGGCCACGCACAACGTGACTCAATGCTGCATCGAGCAAAACGTGACCTCGACTTGCATGGGGGCCTGCACCTTCTACCTGGACATAGACGCGGTTATCGACAAACCCGAGTGCATCAACGATTTTGATAAGCTGATGAAATGCGCCGCGGACGGCTCCGACCACCGAAGCTGCTGCACCCAACTGGGGGTTCCTCGGAGGTGCTTGGATTGGTGCAGGGGCGAACCGCTCTTCAACAACAAACTCTGCGTGCTCGCCCACACCAAGCAGATCATGAATTGCTTCCACGAGGGCCGAGATAAACTACCCGGGCCCCCGCAGAACGTCCGGGTGGAGATCCTCGATGGTCACTCGGTGAAGATCCTCTGGGACCCCCCGGTGAAGAACCCGCACACCGTCGAGATGTACCGAGTCTTCTGGAAAATCATCGATTCCGATACGAAGACGCTGACGAAGAACGACACTCCTGAGACTTACTTGCGCATCGGCGATTTAAAGGAGGGGGTGACGTACGAGTGCGTGGTGAAAGCCGGTAACCATAAAGGCACGTCGACCTTATCTGATCCCGTTAGGTTTACGATGGGGGATAAGTATATAACATCCGCGGCCAGTCATGGAAGTGACTCGTCGCACATCGGGGTTGCGGTTGCTGTAGTCTTGGCGCTTGTGGTCGTGGCGGCCATTGTAGTCGGCGCCGTTTGGTTCGTCCGGTCGAGGAGGCTGGGGAATAAAAACCAAGGGGGCGTGGCGTTTGAAAACCCCAGTTATTTACGTGAAGTAAACATGGACCACATTCAGGTGAGTGTTTTGATTGGTCATAAATTCTATGGTTGCAACAATGGTGGGCATCCACCCTGGAGACACAGTCGTGTCGCTGTGGTGGTGGGCATCCACCACGGAGACACGGTCGAGGGCATCCCTTTTTTTTATAAGAAAGGATGATGGTGGTATGAAAAATAGATACAAAAACAAACAATGATTTTGTTCTAGGTACCTCATGGAGGTCAGACGGAGACGGTGACGTCGAACGGTACGGCGAACGGCATCGCAGTTTCATCGGCATCAGGCGGTCAAGGTTGGAAACAAGAGATCCTTCACGTGCCGACGTCACACGAAGTGAACCCCACCCTGTACGAGGAGCTGAAGCTCGGTCAAGACGGGGCGGGATTTAAAAGACTCAAGCCCTAGTATGAGGAGACATTTCCGGGACTCGAATCTAAATTCTAGACACTGACGAGTGAAGTGTTTCCGAATGGTTTTTTAGAGTAAATAATTCTTAGGTAATGTGAAGAAATGTGATTGATCGATAGATAAGTTTCACTGTGGTGAGGACACTGCAAACAAAGGTAGAGGTTTCTTGTGAATAGAGTTAAAGTTTTATAAATATTATTATTATATAAAAAAAAGAAGCACTGTACAGAAAGTCCAAAATAATTATTATTGTTATGGTAGTAGATTAATTAATTAATTAATTAATTAAACAAACGCTGAGTGACGCAAGTTTCCTCGGAGAAATATTTTCAAAGGCGACTAATTCAAATTCGTTCGTTATTCTGCCCTCCACACCCCCCCACCCCCTCCTAAAAATGAGCAGTTTGTTTTGGTTGCAATTTCACTATTTCAGGCAGTTTCTAGTCACACTGAGACCCGTTATGCGATTCAAAAAAAAAAAAAAAACAAAAAGCTCACCTGTATATAAAATACACGTCGATGCTCTCCCACATTTTAAAACGTAACGTAACGAGCCGCATTTATGTACTACTAGGATAATAGAGACCTGACGGTAGATTTTTTTTTTTACGTTGGTCCACTCATCAAATCGGATTTTAAGTAAATTATGAAATAAGTGAAGAATTTTATAATAAAGTCCGTGCGTGGATGTCCTAACGCAGAGTTTAGTAATACGTAAATAAATAAGTGAGTATTTAAGTAAGAAAGAACGCGTTCGGTATCGGAACGCGCATCTCTGTGCCTTCTCTCTCGAATATGTGAAGAAAAAAAAAATTAAACGCATGCACGCGCAGTGTACTAATCTTGGAATAGTTGTTAGATAAGTCACTGTATATAAATTTAATAATTTGTAAAAATATGTCACACAACAATAGAGAAAATAAAACGTGAGAAAGGACTGTTTTTGTTTGATTTTCATCGAAATGTGAGTCGATTAAAACAATTTATTCTTTAAATTAGAATGATGAATTATTTAATGAATTCGAGTTTCGAAGTTATAATAAGAACGTGGATGATTCTGTAGAGGCGAATTGTCGAAATGTTTAATTACAAAGTCGTTTGCTTAATTCTCTGTAATGAATTCTCACTCAAACAAAGATCGCGCGCGTCGTTTATATACCATTTGTAATAATTTTAGTCTAAGGATTCATACATCCCCAAATTTCGAGATTGTAAACTGTTTCTGTATCGTACAGACGCTAAAGTAAAAGGAGAGGTTCATATAACAGAATCTCATTATGATTTCTGAGTAATCTCTCCTCTACAAACTATAAATTTAGGGTAGATAGAAAAACAGGCCATTGAGGGAATCATATGATGTAATGAAAGGTTTAAAAATATAAGGGGGCCTGTTTGGATTAATCATCAATATATCATCAAGCTCCTCTGACTCTAAAAAATTAAGATTAAATAAGCTACAGGATTGTATTCAGATCCAGTCATTCTTTTAGGCAGAAGCCTCATCTACAAATCAACAAATTTGAGAAATATTTGAAAGACTACTTCTACTGCTGACGTTCAATTCGTGTCTGCCTTAAGAAAACTGAGGCAAAGATGAAAATTATTCGTAAACTTTTCTTTAAAAGCGTGCTACCTCTGTTTGAAAAGAACGGAGGAATGGAGATCATGAAAAGCATCACGAAGCAATGCACTGGGAACTATACTACTGGTGGTCTTTATGCAGTCCAAAAATTAAACACCAACTGTCCAAGAAAGTAGCTTCGTAGATGTGGACCACCCTGTCTGTAGTCCGAACCTGGCTTCTTCCGACCGTTGTCCTTTCAGATGATTGAAGAAACGCCTTCCAGGACGTCGTTTTGACCTCTCGTTAAGGACGCTTCCGGTGGGAACCGCGTCACTTAAGAAGAAGAACTTCCTCAAGGCTGCTGCTGCTGGTGGTGTTGCTTAGTCGATGAGACATTCTCATCAGCAGTAACAGCAGCCCTGAGGAAGTTCTTCTGCAATGGAGAACGAAACTCCGGCAGTAGAAACAGTCTTGACGCGGTTCCAATCGGAAGTCAGTTCAATTATGGACAACGGCCACGGAAGCCTCCAAGTTAAATCAAGGTTAAACGTTTTTTTAAGGACATGAAAGCGCTAAACGAAAAATGCGAAGGTGCAGTGCGATCAAGGGGGCATACAGACATACATACCTTGAAAAATAAAATTGCCAAAAGGAGTGCACGTTTTTTGTTTCATAGTTTCTCCAACAGGCCTGGTATATTCAAAATTATTTTTTTCTTTTCTTGCAGGTCTAATCGAATATGTCTCTCTTGATGGAATTAAGTATTTTCACATATATTCTCGTTTTTAAATTGAACAGCAGGCAACGAGTCGTTGGCATTTTACCTCGAAATTACTCGTCAAAGGTAGGACGCCACTGAGGCCAAACATTGCACGCCGCTGATTTTTTAGAATCTCGTGGTTGGTCGGATGATGAAAAAAAGAAAACGCGACATTGTTGTAACAAAAAAGAGAAAAGAAATTAAAAATAAAAACAAAGGACAATCGACTAATGAAAGAAAACGAAAAAATAAATAAATAACGAATCTAGAACCACGTGTGTGCGTTAAATTCTTCATTTTAAAATAGCGACCGGGAAAAAGTGAAACAAAGAAAAATAAACGTAGTAACTATAACCCCTTAACAAATTATATAAAATAACAAATGAATAGCGACCGGGAAAAAGTGAAACAAAAAAAAATAAACGAAATAACTAGAGCCCTTTACAATCGAATAGAATAACAAAAGTTTAAGGGGCGAGAAAAAGTGAAAAAAAAAAATAACTACAATCCTTATTCAAGGAAAAATAAAAAGAAAAAGCTAAGTTGAACAGAATAACAAAAGAATAGCGACCATGCAAAAGGGAAACAAAAAATATGAAAGAAAATAGCTACAACCCTTTACAATTGAAAAAAGTAACAAAACAATAACGGCCGGAAAAGTGAAACAAAAAAAAATAACTACGATCCTTAACCAAAGGCAAACGAAAGAAAAACTTGAACAGAATAACAAGAATTGATCAGGAAAAAGTGAAACAAAAGAACAATTGAATTGGATAGAATAACAAAATAATAACCACCGGGGAAAAGTGAAACAAAAAAATAACTCCAATCCTTATTCAAGGAAAAAGAAGAAGAAAAAGAAAAGCTAAGTTGAACAGAATAACAAAAGAATGGCGACAACTGAAACAAAAAAAAATAAGCAAAATAGCTAGACTTCTTAACTAGGAGAAACGAAACAAAAAATAAATTGAATATAATAGCGGCCCGGAAAAAATGAAACAAGAAAATAACTACACTCCTTATTCAAGGAAAAATAAAAAGAAAAAGAAAAGTTAAGTTGAACAGAATAACAAAAGAATAACGACAGGGTAAAACTAAAACAAAAAAAATAAGTGAAATAGCTACAATCCTTAACTAAACAAATGAAACAAAAAATAAATTGTAGATAATAGCGGCCGGGAAAAAGTGAAACAAAGAAATAACTACAATCCATCAACAAAAAAAAAAGAAAAGCTAAGTTGAACAGAATAACAAAAGAATAGCGACAGGGAAAAACTAAAACAAAAAAAATAAGCGAAATAGCTACAATCCTTAACTAAACAAACGAAACAAAAAATAAATTGAAGAGAATAGCGGCCGAAAAAAAGTGAAACAAAAAAATAACTATAATCCTTATTCAAGGAAAAATAGAAAGAAAAAGAAAAGCTAAGTTGAACAGAATAACAAAAGAATAACGACAGGGAAGAACTGAAACAAAAAAAAATAAGCGAAATAGCTACAATCCTTAACTAAACAAACGAAACAAAAAATAAATTGAAGAGAATAGCGGCCGAGAAAAAGTGAAACAAAAAAATAACTATAATCCTTATTCAAGGAAAAATAAAAAGAAAAAGAAAAGCTAAGTTGAACAGAATAACAAAAGAATGGCAACCGGGAAGAACTGAAACAAAAAAATAAGCGAAATAGCTACAATCCTTAACTAGAACAAACGAAACAAAAAATAAATTGAAAAGAATAGCGGCCGAGAAAAAGTGAAACAAAAAAATAACTGTAATCCTTATTCAAGGAAAAAGAAAAAGAAAAGAAAAGCTAAGTGGAACAGAATAACAAGAAAATGGCGACCGGGAAGAACTGAAACAAAAAAAAAATAAGCGAAATAGCTACAATCCTTAACTAGAACAAACGAAACAAAAAATAAATTGAAGAGAATAGCGGCCGGGAAAAAGTGAAACAAAAAAATTACTACAATCCTTATTCAAGGAAAAATAAAAAGAAAAAGCTAAGTTGAACAGACTAACAAAAGAATAGCGACTAGGAAAAACTGAAACGAAAAATAAGCGAAGTAGCTACAATCCTTAACTAGGACAAGTGAAAGAAAAAAATAAATTGAAGAGAATAGCGGCTGGGAAAAGTGAAACATAAAAATTACTACAATACTTATTCAAGGAAAAATAAAAAGAAAAAGAAAAGCTAAGTTGAACAGAATAACAAAAGAATAACGACAGGGAAAAACTAAAACAAAAAAAATAAGTGAAATAGCTCCAATCCTTAACTAGGACAAACGAAACAAAAAATAAATTGTAGATAATAGCGGCCGGGAAAAAGTGAAACAAAAAAATAACTACAATCCATATTCAAGGAAAAAAAAAGAAAAGCTAAGTTGAACATAATAACAAAAGAATGGCGACCGGGAAGAACTGAAACAAGAAAAAAATAAGCGAAATTAACTAGAACAAACGAAACAAAAAATAAAGTGAAGAGAATAGCGGCCGGGAAAAAGTAAAACAAAAAAATTACTACAATCCTTATTCAAGGAAAAATAAAAAGAAAAAGCTAAGTTGAACAGACTAACAAAAGAATAGCGACTAGGAAAAACTGAAACGAAAAATAAGCGAAGTAGCTACAATCCTTAACTAGGACAAGTGAAAGAAAAAAATAAATTGAAGAGAATAGCGGCTGGGAAAAGTGAAACATAAAAATTACTACAATACTTATTCAAGGAAAAATAAAAAGAAAAAGAAAAGCTAAGTTGAACAGAATAACAAAAGAATAACGACAGGGAAAAACTAAAACAAAAAAAATAAGTGAAATAGCTCCAATCCTTAACTAGGACAAACGAAACAAAAAATAAATTGTAGATAATAGCGGCCGGGAAAAAGTGAAACAAAAAAATAACTACAATCCATATTCAAGGAAAAAAAAAGAAAAGCTAAGTTGAACATAATAACAAAAGAATGGCGACCGGGAAGAACTGAAACAAGAAAAAAATAAGCGAAATTAACTAGAACAAACGAAACAAAAAATAAAGTGAAGAGAATAGCGGCCGGGAAAAAGTAAAACAAAAAAATTACTACAATCCTTATTCAAGGAAAAATAAAAAGAAAAAGCTAAGTTGAACAGACTAACAAAAGAATAGCGACTAGGAAAAACTGAAACGAAAAATAAGCGAAGTAGCTACAATCCTTAACTAGGACAAGTGAAAGAAAAAAATAATTTGAAGAGAATAGTGGCCGGGAAAAAGTGAAACAAAAAATAAGCAAAATAACTACAATTTTCTCCAATTGAGTAAAATAACAAAAGAATAACGACCGGGAAAGTGAAACAAAAAAAATAACTACAATCCTTATTCGAGGGTAAACGAAATAAAAGCTAGATAGATCAGAATAACAAAAGAATAACGACCGGGAAAAAGTGAAACAAACGGAACAAACATAACGACTCCAAGCTTTAACCAAGGGTAAATGCAAGAAAGAAAAACTGAATTCGATAGAATAACGACCGGGAAACAGAAATAATAAACAAAATAACTAAAGCCCTTAACTAAAAGCAAACAAAATAACTAAAGCCCTTAGCCAAGCATAAACAAAAGAACGATTGAATTGGATAGAATAATAAAACAATAACGACCAGAGAAAAGTGAAACGAAAAAAATAATTGTAATCGTCTAAAATTTGAATTTTAAAAGAAAAAAGAGGCCCCGCCATTCCCGAACACTGTGGTACAATTACAACATCATCTGGTGTTCTTTTCACTCCTAACACCACTCTAGCCCCAAACTTTCTAAAACTTATCGAGGAGGTATAACAGTTGGTAATTATGTACTGCCGACTGTGGCTGCGACTGACTTACTAGATGTTTCGCCTTTTACAAACTGGAGAGACGAAGAAAACCATGAGGGAGTTCATCTTTAAAAGGGTGCAACTTTCAAAAGACGTTACTGAATGTTGAAAAGCGAGATTGTCAGCTCGAGGTATTTGGGGGATGCCTAAAAAACGGGATATGTTATGATAGAAAAAAAATTAATTACATCCCGTTCGAAGGACACAAAGAAAATGAAGACCATAACAAAGGAAGTAGGCAGGGTCGACAGCTGCCGGTGTGGTAAGTAAAATAAGAGCGTTCGATCGCAACCCCCTAATCAGCCGAGCGCGACCAAATTTCGAAGTGTTCCTGACAGGTGTTCGCCGTTTTTCGTGGCGGTTCGGTTAACAGTTGCAATGCACAACAAACTTGGATTCGCTGTTAGTCTAACGCTAGATGTGGTTGCGGACGTGACGCGTAAAAGGCCGCGGGTTCCGGCACGTGATTTCGCGTTACGTTGCGAAACTGCGTGTTTGTTGTTGTTTTGATGATGGAGTGGCTTTCGCGCCGGTTTTTGCAACGTCGTCGTTCCTAGTAGCAGTGCAATCAGACGTTCGTTCGTTTGTTCTACTTGAAACAATGGTTTCGTTTTCTTTCGTATGACATCAAATCAATTTTAATATCATAATTAATCGACTAAAGTTGATAATTGTTGTGAGTGATCGATTATTTCATGTTGATCACGATCAGTTCAGTATTTTTTAAAAATGTCAGTCGATTAATTAATCACAATTAATCGATTAATCTGTGAAAAAGAAATAATTTTTTTAAAGGGTGGATGATTCAGTTAGTCGATTAATCGACTGATCCTCGACAAATTTATCAAGAATTTAGAATCTTCGATTAATTGACTTCGTGACAGTCGATACGAATTGACCAATTTTCAATAGAAACGATTATTAATCTATCGAACAAATAAATTATATCAAAATTTTTTTATTTCATTTTAATCGATTTAAAATCGATGGATTTTCTTGATTAATTTAAACTGAAAATGTTGAGTGATTTCAGAAAGTTAAAAAAAAATTTCAAACGTCAATAAGAATTGATGATTGTTCGTGATTAATTAATCGAAATCGACATCCGACAAAATATCGATTTTAACTCGAAGATCAATCGATTCTGAAATAATAACGCCGAGCAGTTTTTAAAATCCAAATCAGTCGATTCCGAAACGAAAAATTTTGAAACAGAAAACGATGAAATCGATTTAAATGCCCAGAAAAAAAAAACCACGGCTCAGAACAAAAGACGATCGATTCTGAAATGTAATTAATTGATTTTAACCCAAAAAAACAATCGATACTGACATTATAAATCTTGAAACGAATATCAACTGATTTCAGAATCGATTATCACTTTTCGGATTGAATTTTAATTGTGCCAAGAAATTGACTTTAAAACAAAAGACGATCGATTGTTGAGTTTCAGGAAAAGAAAACGGACAACTTTGAAACAGAAGGCAATCGATTCTGAAAAAAAAGGAGGCGTCGATTTTAAATCGAAGGTCAATCGATTCTGAAATAAAAACGTAAATTGATTTTAAAATTAAAAAAAAAATTAGTCGATTCGGAAATTCAAGATTTCAAAACAAAAGACGGTCGCCGCGATTAAAATAAAAACTGGGCGTCGATTTTCACATTTCAGTTTTCGATTGAAATTATCTTTGCGGCGACTTTAAAACAGAATGAAATCGATGTTAAAAATAAACAAAATCGATTTTAACGCAAAAATTAATCGATTCTGAAGTTGTAAATTTTTTGAAGCGAGAATTAGCGAGAATCAATCAATTCATAAAACAAAAGACAGTCGATTCTGAAACAAAAATTATAATCGATTTTTAAAATCAAAATCAGTCGATTATAAAACTAAAAAATTTGAACCAAAAAAACGATCAAATCGATTTAAATGCTAAGAAAAATCGACGGCTTAGAACAAAAGACGATCGATTCTGAATCGATTTTAACCCAAAAATTAATCGATTCTTGAAACAAAACACGTTCGACACCCCTTTCTATTTCAGAATCGACTATTACTTTTCCAGTTTTCGGATTAAATTTTAATCGTGCCAAGAAATTGACTTTAAAATAAAAGACGATCGATTGTGGAGTTTCCGAAAAAGAAAACGGACGACTTTGAAACAGAAGACAATCGATTCTGAAAAAACAAAGCATCGATTTTAACTCGAAGGTCAATCGATTCCGAAATTAAAACAAAATTAGTCGATTCGGAAATTAAAGATTTCAAAACAAAAGACGGTCGCCTCGACTAAAATAAAAACTGGGCGTCGATTTTCACATTTCGGTTTTCGATTGAAATTATCTTTGCGGCGACTTTAAAACAGAATGAAATCGATGTTAAAAAAAAACAAAATCGATTTTAACGCAAAAATTAATCGATTCTGAAGTTGTAATTTTTTTTTGAAACAAGAATCAATCAATTCATAAAACAAAAGACAGCCGATTCTGAAATGAAAACTACGATCGATTTTTAAAATCAAAATCAGTCGATTATAAAAAAGATTTATATATATATTATAAAAGTCGATTAACAAAAAGATTTGAAACAAAAAACGATGAAATCGATTTAAATGCTAAGAAAAAACGACGGCTTAGAACAAAAGGCGATCGATTCTGAACCCAAAAATTAATCGAATCTCAAACGAATTTCTAGCGATTCTTGAAACAAAACACGTTCGACACTCCTTTCTATTTCAGAATCGACTATCACTTTTCAGCTTTCGGAATAAATTTTAATCGTGCTAAGAAATTGACTTTAAAACAAAAGACGATCGATTGTGGAGTTTCCGATTTTGAAACAGAAGACAATCGATTCTGAAACAACGAGGCATCGATCTTAAATAGAAGGTCAATCGATTCTGAAATAAAAACGTCGATCGATTTTAAAATAAAAAAAAAAATAGTCGATTCGGAACTGAAAGATTTCAAAACAGAAGACGGTCGGGCTTGACCAAAATAGTAACTTGGCGTCGAATTTCACATTTCAGTTTTCAGTTTTAAATTTATCTTTGCGTCGCCGATATGTTGGCTTATGTTGACTTATGTTGAAACAAAACGAAATCGATTTTGATCGGCTTTGAACAAAAGACGATCAACTTTTAAACGTACCGAATCAATTCTAATGCAAAAATTAATTGATTCTCAAATCGATTTTGAAACGAAAATCGACCGATTCTAAAAACAAAGGACAATCGACTATGATCGATTTTGAAGTGAAAAATTGTCGATTTTAAAACAAAAGACGTCTATACTTTGAAGTAGCAATACGAATTTCACATTTCAGTTTTTTTTTCTCTTTTATTTTCGCATTCTTACATGCTCCGAAATTAAATCAAATCGTTTTCGAAACAAAAGAAATCGATTCGGAAATAAAAAAGAAAAAATCGCCAACTATGAGACATAAGACGATCGATTCCAGAATGCAGAGTGAGAAAGTCAATCTTTAAATAGCAAAAGTCAACAACTGATCCGCTCATGATATACTATCGACTTTAAAACAAAAGATATCGACCCTCAAAGGATTTTTGTTCAATCGACTTCCTTTTTTTTGATCGATTACAGCGAAATTTTGTTGATTTTAATCGATTGAAAAATTAGTAAAAATGGGGCTAAGATTCTCGGTTTATTAATCGATGATTAAATGTGATCAACTGGTTTATGTTTTTATCGATTAAGCTCTATTAATCAATGATTAAATGTAACCTCTTGTTTTTGGTTTCCATCGATTAATAAATTGATTAATTTTAACAAGTTCTACCTTCTTAGAAAATGATTTAAAATAAGGAGAGAATTTGGCTCAACGATGATTAAATGTAATCGAATGATTTATACTTTCAACAATTAATTTTATTGATTTTAATCTATTAAAAACTAAATGGGCGGACCTTTTGTCCAACAATGAATCTATTAATCGCTAAAACGTAATAAAATACTTTTTACTTTCATCGAATTTATTTTCGTTATTAATTTTTGCGATTTTAACGATTTCAATCGACTTAGAAAATCGTTTAAAATAGAGCGAGTCCTTTTGCTGGACGATTAAATTTAATAATCGACGATTAAAAGTAATCGAACGATTTTTATTTTCATCGATTAGAGCAAAACGATTAATTTTATTGCTTTAATCGATCATAGAAATTACTGAAAGTGGGGCGATTTAAATAGACTCACGCAACTAAGGTGAGGACTTTTGCTCAATTAATAAATCTATTAATCGATGATTAAATATAATCGATTATTTTTTTATTTCCATCGATGAATAGGATTCATTTTAGCGACTTGGAAAATTATTTAAAAAGGAACGAGGACACGTCGAATAAATGTATTAATCGATGATTAAATGTAATTATTTTCGTCGATTGTAACAAAATGATTACTTTTGTAAATTATAAGTGATTAAAGAAACTCTTGAAATTCTGGGGAGGGGGGGGCATTCGCTTATTACTGAACTATCAATCGATAATGAAGTGTATTTTCGTGATTAATTTTGGCGATTTTAACCGACTCAAAAAATTATTAAAAAGTTGTTAATTCATAAATCCATTAATCAGTGATTAAATGTAATCGATCGTGTTTTTTTTTAATTTCCATCGATTCGTTTTAACGACTGTAACCGACATAGAAAATTTAATTCTTGAAATTGGGGCAAGACTTTCGCTTATCGCTGAATCTCTTAATCGATGATTAAATGTAGTCGAAATTTTTTATCTTCATCGACTTTATTTTCATTTAACTATCTAAAAAAAAAAACGATTAAAAACAGGGGGAGGACTTCTGCTTAAAGAATAAATCGTTGATTAATTAATTAATTAATTAATCAACCGACTCTTCATTTCATCGATTAAGACGAATTAAAACCTATTTAGAAAATTATCTAAAAGGGGACGAGACTCTTCTTGATCAATGAATCCATTAATTGATGTTTAAATGCAGTTGACTAAGTATTGATTAAAAATAAGGGTTTTTGCTTAATTAATAAAACTATTATTTTTGATTTCCACTGATTAATAAACTGATTAATTTTAACGATTTTAATCGACCTAGAAAATTATTTAAAACAGACAGAGGACTTTTGCTTAACGATTAAATTTAGTAATCGATGATTAAAAGTAATCGAATGACTTATTTTCATCGATTAGAGCGAAATTATTAATTTTATTGTTTTAATCGATGAAAGAAATTATTGAAAATGGGGCGACTTTTGCTTATCAATGAATCATCTTAACGACTGTAATCGACTTGGAAAATTATTTAAAAAGGAACGAGGACTTATCGAATAAATGTATTAATCGATGATTAAATGTAATTATTTTCGCTTATCACTGAATCTATTAATCGGTAATTAAACGTAGTCAAAATCATTTGTTTTCTTCGACTTTATTTTCATTGTTAATTTTATCGATTTTAATTGATTAAGAAAATGATTAAAAACAGAGTGAGGACTTCTGCTTGAAGAATAAATCGTTGATTAAATGTAATCAACCGCCTCTTAATTTCATCGATTAAGATGAAAAAATTAATTTTGTTAATTTTTTGGCCGATTTAGAAAATTATGTAAAAGGGGATGAGACTTTTCTTGATCAACGAATTCAATAATTGATGATTAAATGCAGTTGACTAATTATATCATTGATTAAAATAAGGGTTTTTGCTTAATTAATAAAAATATTATTTTTGATTTCCACTGATTAATAAAATGATTAATTTTAACGATTTTAATCGACTTAGAAAATTATTTCAAACAGGCCGAGGACTTTTACTTAACGATTAAATTTAGTAATCGATGATTAAAAGTAATCGAATGACTTTTATTTTCATGAATTACAACAAAATTTAATTGATTTCAATCTATCAAAGAAACTATTGAAAATGGGGCGACTTTCGCTTGTCGATGAATCTATTAATCGTTAATTAAATGTAATCAAAGCTTTTTTATTTTCAACGATTACTAAAAACGATTATAACTAAGTCAGAAGATCTTCGAAAATAGGCCGAAGACTTCTGCTTAATGATTAAATCTATTAATCGATGATTAAATATGATCAAATGATTAATTTTAGCGATTCTAGCCGACTCACAAATTCGTTAAAAATAAGGTGGGGACTTTTGCTTAATTAATATATCTATTAATCAATGATTAAATGTAATCGATTGTGTTTTTTTTTATTTTCTTCGATTCGTTTTAATGACTGTAACCGATATGGAAAATTTAATTTAAGTTAGAACGAGAACTTTTGCTTAACGTATAAATGCACTAATCGATGATTAAAAGTAATTATTTTCATCGATTGAAGCAAAATGATTAATTTTATTAATTTTTAATTAATCAAGGAAATTATCCAAAAAGGGGGGAAAGCTTTTGATTAATAAATAAATGTATTAATCGTCCATTAAATGTAATCGAATGATTTTTACTTTGTTGATTTTTAACTGATTACATTTAATCGAATGATTTTTATTTTCATTGATTACAGCAAAATGATTTAATTTTAACGCTGAATCTATTAATCGATAATTAAATGTAGTCAACCGACTCTTAATTTCATCGATTAAAACGAAAACATTAATTTTGTTAATTTTTAGCCGATTTAGAAAATTATCTAAAATGATCAATGATTGCATTAATTGATGATTAAGTGCAGTTGACTAATTTGACTGATTTGCACTGATTAATAATAAAATGATTAATTTTAACGATTTTAATCAACTTAGAAAATTATTTAAAACAGGCCGAGGACTTTTGCTTAACGATTAAATTTAGTAGTCGAATGACTTTTATTTTTATCGATTTTAACCTATCAAAGAAATTATGGAAAATGGGGCGACTTTTGCTTATCAATCGATCTATTAATCATTAATTAAATGTAATCAAATATTTTATATTTTCACTGATTCCTAAAATAGTCAATTTTAACGAATTTAAGTCCGAAAATCACTGAGCATAGGGTAAAGACTTCTACTTAATGATTAAATCTATTAATCGATTATTAAATATGATCAAATGATTAATTTTAGCGATTCTAGCCGACTCACAAAATCATTAAAATCGACGTGAGTAGTTTTGCTTAATTAATAAATCTATTAATCAATGATTAAATGTAATCGACTGTTTTTAATTTCCATCGATTAATAAAATGATTAATTTTAAAGATTTTAACGGACTTAGAAAATTATTTAAAATAGGGCGAGTACCAAAGAATTTATTAAAAATGTGGCGTGACTTTTGCTTATCAACGCATCTATTAATCAACAATTTAAAGTAGTCGAATATTTTTTATTTTCATCGATTTTATTTTCATGATTAGTTTAATCGATTTTAACTTGCTAAGTAAATGATTAAATGTAATCGAATGATTTATATTTTCATCGATTAGAGTAAAACGATTAATTTTATTGATTTTAACCTATTGAAAACTGAATGGGCGCACTTTTTAATGATGAATGAATCTATTAATCGCTAAAACGTAATAAAAAACATTTGACTTACATCGATTTTATTTTCGTTATTAATTTTAGCGATTTTAACAATTTTAATCGACTTAGAAAATCGTTTAAAATAGGACGAGGCCTTTTGCTCGACGATTAAATTTAATAATCGATGATTAAATGTATTTGACTGACTCTAAATTTCATCGATTAAAACGAGATGATTAATTTTGTTAATTTTTTAGCCGATTTAGAAAATTATCAAAAATGGGGTGACACTTACATAATCAATCAAATCTATTAATCTATGATTAAATGAAGTCGAATAAATTCATCGTTGATTAAAAAGTTGATTAGTTTGATCAATTATGATGAGTCCTTTGCTTAATGAATGTCACTATGACGTAATCGATTAATTTTTATTTTCCTACAAAAATGGACTTATTTCCATGGACTGATTTGCAGATTTGGATCAAAATATAAAATTATTAGACGAAGAGAGGGGGGCGCACCTTTTAATTATAACAAAAGAATTAAAAAATCAAATACAAAATTAAACGATTCAAAAAAGCTTTCCTTTCACCGTCCCCATCAAATAAATGCAAATTCGATTATACCAATCGTTTTTTTTTTTGAGTCGAATTTACAAATCGACTTTTTCGTTCATTGAAAACAAAAATATAATAAAGAACTTTGCTTTTTCTTCTTAGTTGGGCCACAGATGCCGCGCCGCCGGCAATCAAGCACGATCACTAACGGTGAAATTTCGTTACTATTTGGGGTAATCGAATTTTCACGAGCGATTCACGCTTTCTCCGAACGTTTAAATCGATTAGTGTAATCGTCCGACGGGGTTCCATTTAATGCGGAAAAGTCGTGTTGAAAACGATTAGGAACGGCCAATCGTTTGCGCCGCATTTACACCTTAATCAATTATCGTCCTTTTTTTAATCGAATTTATTTCACTAAGTGGGTGTCATCGAAAATTATAATTAACAAAACTGTCTTTAATTAAATTTTGATCATCGACGATTAGAAACGCCCAATCTTTGCTTGCGTCGCATTACATACCTTAATTAACGATCGCCCTTTTTTTAATCGAATTTATTTCATCAAGTGTAATCGAAAATAATAATTAACAGATTTTTTTATTAAATCGAATTCTGAGGTCCTGTTTAAATATATATCGAAGTGACCTTGAATCTGTCGATTGTATGCAATAAGTTACCTGCAGGCTTGTCATAGATGGACATGCATGCTTGCAGCCTTCACACTCGAAGGCGCATATAAATTTGCAGAGAGTATTTCGTTTCGTTTGCCCAACAACTTCTTTTTCGTTTTTACAATTCAAAGCCGTTTGTTACCACACGTGCCCCTAATGTTAATCCATAGATTATTTGAAGGAATGCCACTCCTCGATTACTTTATTACTACACCGACTCGTCGTCGTCGGAATGAATACAAAACATGATTCCTCGTCGGGCGAGCGAGCGTCGTTATAATTTCCCATTTCTTGGCGCGTTTTCGATCGCCTCGTGTTTACCATTCGATCTCGCCGCCGTGGAATTATGCGCGTCTACTTCCTGGTGGCTGGGCTCTGTAATTTGCGTCTATTTGAAGTAGATTTGCGTTAAATTCGCAATAATTTCGTGCGCCTGATTCGCTCTCGTCGTCTTCCAGCTCCAGGTGTTCGGATTCGTTCGATTGTGGTTCTTATAATTGCCATTAAATTTTGAACAGGGACACAGTTTTTGAATTCTATTACGTAGTAATAAAAATTCTCCATCAAATGTGGAATGCGTTTTCTACGCCGGCAACCAACAACAAAGAATTCAATCATGAATTTTATGTCTTCAATAATAATAATAACATTAATAATGATGGTCCGAGAAAGTCTCCGTTTTCCCGCGTTCTCATTAAACGCGCGCACAAAAAGGCTGACCCCAAAAGCGGCGGACTTTTTCGGCGCTCGAAAAAGAACGCAGTCGGGAATTTTATTCTTCTCTCGAAATTACAAATCGGTGGATGTCGCGCTCTGCTAACTTCTATATTATTCCTTCTTCGGATAACTGTATTAAATAACGCGGTTATTCGTCGGGTTTCCGTCCGGCTGAAGACGGCCGGCCATTGTTATTATTAATAATTTTCCGCCGGCAATTAGTGAAATTCAAGCGCAATTAAATTTCGTTCGGAACGAACGGGACTCCATCGCGAATTCTGGGGGGCGATCGCGCGGAACGACTTTTTCAGCGGGATAACGGCGTTCTCCTTCTTTAATTGGTTTTTAAATCGGCTCTAAAAAATCACTTATGTACAACATTCGTTTCTGCATTAACGAGGAAATCGTTTGAGTGCAGAAAAAGAGTACTTAAGAAAAAAATTTACAATGTTACAATAATTCGCATCCTTAAGTTACTCAGGACTTTGGTTTTCAATTAAAAAAAAAACTATTAAAATTCACTCAATATTATACAGGGTGTCTTTTAAAACAGATGCAGAAATTACCGTGACAGCCCCAAAAACACCCATTGATTGATTTAATATCACAAACATGTCGTCATGAGTCAGTCAATCCCTTAAGCGCATTCATTAATCAATAAATCAGGATAATCGACTAAATACATTAATCGACTCTGTGCGTAATCAAATGAGTTGTATTTTAGTTGACTTGAACTTCGGTCGGTTAGTATCGATTTTCATGAAATAGAATTTCTTTTTTGTAATGTAATGGTAGAGGATTCAATGAGTCGATTAAATTAGTAGTCATCGACAAATTTGCATCAGTCTCTAATTTAGAATATTCGATTAACTAACGTCGCTATAATCGACTCATTTTCCTTTCTTTGTAATAGAAACAATTATTATTAATCTACTAATCGACTGAGTTGTGTCAAGAATGATTTTTATTTTAGTCGATCTGGATTTATAGTGTAGATTTTGTTATTACTTTAACCTGAAAATGTGGAGTAATTTAAGAAAGTTTAACCCGATTCATTACCAATAGATCCGAGTAGTCGATTAAACGCTTGATCGATTCTGTACTCAATCAAATGAATTGTGTTGTAGTTGATTTCGACGTAGAATACACAGTCGATTATCATTAAATAAAATTATTAAATAGTATTGTTTTTTTTTGTAATGTAATGCTGGGTGATTCAACCGAATCGATTAATCAAATGCCACTCGTTGAATTTGTCAAGAACGTTCCATTAATCGATCTCTAATTTAGAACCTTCGATTGACATTGACTTCGTGTGATATAATCGATTCGCTTTACTTTAAGTAACGCAAAAGAAACGGTTATTAATCGATTGAATTGTGTGAAGAACGCTGATTTTTCACTGATTTTAATTTTAATCGATTTGGACTTCCAGTCTCCTTCAACTATTGTTGATTAATTAAATAAAATCGGTATCCAATAAAATATCATCGATTTTGATCGACGATGTGAGACGCAGTTCTAACTAAATAAGTAGTTCTAAATTTCGTATCAAAACGGTCGATTCTGGAATGATGACTTTGGCGTGTCAGTTTTCGATTTCAAATTAAATACTTCCCCGAGATTCAATTTAGAACCAAAGAGACAATCGAATCTGGCGTTTCCGAAAAAGAAAACGGACGACTTTAGAAACAGAAGAGCATCGATTCTGAGAAAAATAAAGGCCAGTCGATTCCGAAATAAAAGCCTATCGATGTTAAAATCGAAATTAGTCGATGCAGAAATTATATATTTTAAAACGAGAAACTGTCGATTTTAGCGTTCCCAGAGTAGGAAACGGACGACTTTAAAACAGAAGACAATCGATTCCGAAATGTAAACGATTCGATGACTTGAATGCCAGTCGATTCTGAATTAAGAGCTTGTCGATTTTAATATCAAAATCGGTCGGTCCAGAGATAAAAGATTTTCAAAACAAAAGACGGTCGACTCTAAAACAAAAACAACTAGCGTCGATTTTGTAAATAATCGATTTTGAAACAAAAATCAATCGATTTGTTTTCAAACAAGAGACAGTCGATCCTGAAATAAAAAGTTGTCTCGAACGTCACGTTTCAGCTTTCGGATTTGATCAATTGTGCGCAGAAATGGACTTTAAAACAAAAGACAGTCGATTTTGACGTGTCATAAAAAATCTGGCGACTGTGAAACAAAAGAAAATCGATCCTGAAAAATAACGTTTCGATTTTAAACCTGTCGGTCCAGAGATGAAACATTTTAAAACAAAAGACGATCGACTCTAAAAACAAAAACTGGCGTCGATTTTTATAAATAATCGATTTTTAAACAAAAAATCAATAGATTTGTTTCAAAACAAGAGACAGTCGATCCTGAAATAAAAAGTTGTCTCGAACCTCACGTTTCAGCTTTCGGATTTAATTAATCGTGCCCAGAAATTGACTTTGAAACGATTTAAGAAAAAAATCTGGCGACTGTAAAACAAAAGAAAATCGATTCTGAAAAATAACGTTTCGATTAAAAGGCAAAGATTTTCACGTACCAGTTTTGAATTGTTATCTTTGTTGCAATGCTCACTCTAAAACAAAATGAGATCGATTTAGACGTTTTCGAAAAAGGAAAAAGAAAAAACGACGGCTTTAAACAAAAGAAGATCGATTCTGAAATGTAACGTATCGATTTTCAAAATCAATCGGGTCTGAAATTTAATTTTTTTTTGTACGCATTCATAAATTGAAGGTGCGCAATTCGGATCTTTAATAAGTAACTCAATTAATAAAAAAAACTATTCAAATTCATTCAATATTATACAGGGTGCAGAAATTACCGTGAGAGTACAGAGAATAGAGAAAAATACAAAAAAGAAAATTATAACAAACAGAAAACTACTTATTATCTATCCATGAACAAGTAGCTCATCCGAATATTATCTGTGGGGATGATCACTATATCATGCGCTCAAACAAACGTTTCCCATAGTGATTTAAAAATGTTATAACAAGTGTTCGAAGTGGCGGCCATCATTAGCGAGACATAGGCGAGCACGGCGAAGAAGTGATTCTCATTAGCATGTCACGATCTGACGTCACGTTTCAGCTTTCGGATTTAATCAATCGTGCCCAGAAATTGAGTTTGAAAACAAAAGACTGTCGATTTTGACATGTCATAAAAAATCTGTCGACTGTGAAACAAAAGAAAATCGATTCTGAAAAATTTTTGGTTTTAAGGCAAAGGCGGTGTCGATTTTTACATTTCAGTTTTCAGTTTAGGCCAAACCATTTTCCTGAAAAATGCACGCGTTATTTAGCTCAATCGTGTATCTCCGCCACTGTCAAAATTCTAAAATGTTCGGTAAATTTGATTTGTCAGTTAGCTTTCATTTGTTTCGGTAGCGCCTGCTATTTAATTTTACAATGTAATACAATGTAAGAGCTTTTTCCTCTGAGTTTGTTGCTCCTATTTGAAAAACAGTACTTCCCCTCCTTCTAAGTTGACTAACTGTCAAATATCAACATGTTAAAAAGCTTCACTTGTTTCAGAGTGCGAAGTTCTCTTAAAAAATTTGAAAGTTGTCAAAAATTTTTGAAAAAACGCTTCGACTTTTTCACGAAAACAAAAATTAAAACCTCTTGTTATAACACAAACTGTCAAATATCAACGCATATCAAGCAGCCTTCGTTTGTTTTAGAGTGCAATTTTTTTTTAATTCGAAAATTGTCAAAAGATTTCGAACAGACTTAATATAATCAATGAAAAACAAATTACCCGCGAAAACAAGTGAAGATTTCTTATTTTCTTGTTGCAACTATCAAAATCTCAGCACAACAAAAACCCTTCATTTGTTTCTGAGCATTCAGCTTTACATTCTACGGTTAATTTGACAAGTGTTATCAAAACAAATGAAAGCGCCGACTCAAATTGATCTCAGCTTTCTCATCCGACTGGAAGCTCATGAAAACAAATGAAGGCCGTCTTTTTGTATTTTATTTCGACTGTCAAAATATCACAGTAGGAGAATTCTTCACTTGTTTTAGTCGTTTTGTTTTCGAGAAACCCAATTTTCCGAAACAAATCAACGCAACGTTATTTTTCGGGATCGATTTTCTTCTGTTTCACAGTTGCCAGATTTTTTTTTTAATGACATGTCAAAATTGACAGTTTTGTCTCAGAGTCAATTTCACTTGTTTTAGTTGTTTTGTTCTTGAGAAACCCTATTTTCCGAAACAAATGAACGCAACGTTATTTTTCAGGATCGATTTTCTTCTGTTTGACGGTCGCCAGACTTTTTTTACGACACGTCAAAATCGACTTTTTCTTCTGTTTCAAAGTTCAAAATTTTTGGGCACGGTTGATTAAATCCGAAAACGTGACGTTCGAGACGACTTTTTATTTCAGGATCGACTGTCTCTTGTTTTAAGAAAAATCGATTGATTTTTGTTTCAAAATCGATTATTACTAAATCAACGCCAGTTTTTGTTTTAGAGTCGACCGTCTTTTGTTTTGAAATCTTTCATCTCTGGACCGACCGATTTTGATATTAAAATCCGATCTCCTGATCTAAATCCCATGAAGCGAACAGTGAAAGTTGTGTAAGTCATACTCTCAGTGACGACGCTTAAAGTTAAGCATAGCTTAAGTCTTTGGTGTAATTGGTTATTAACAGCGAGTATTCACAACCCCGCCCACCGAGTGTTCGTGCTGATCGCGACAAGCTAATGCGAATCACTTCTTCGCCGTGCTCGCCTATGTCTCGCTAATGATGGCCGTCACTTCCAACACCCGTTACAACATTTTTAAATCACTGTGGTAAACGTTTGTTTGAGCGCATGGTATTGTGATCATCCCCACAGATAATATTCGGATGAACTACTTGTTCATTGATGGATAATAAGTAATTTTCTGTTTGTTATGATTTTTTTTTCTATTTTTCTCTGTTCCATGTACTCTCACGGTAATTTCTGCACCTATTTAAAAAACACCCTGTATAATATTGAGTGAATTTGAATAGTTTTTTTTTAATTGAGTTACTTATTAAAGATCCGAATTGCGCATCTTCAATTTATGAACGCGTACAAAAAAAAAATTAAATTTCAAACTCGATTGATTTTGAAAATCGATACGTCACGTTTCAGAATCGATCGTCTTTTGTTTAAAGCCGTCGTCTTTTCTTTTTCCTTTTTCGAAAACGTCTAAATCGATCTCATTTTGTTTTAGAGTCAGCATTGCAACAAAGATAACAATTCAAAACTGATACGTGAAAATCTTTGCCTTTTAATCGAAACGTTATTTTTCAGAATCGATTTTCTTTTGTTTTACAATCGCCAGATTTTTTTTTTAATCAACAGTCTTTCTCTCAGAATCAATTTTTGAAATTGAATTCGAAAGCTGAAACGTGACGTTCGAGACGACTTTTTATTTCAAAATCGACGCCACTTTTTGTTTTAGAGTCGACCGTCTTTTGTTTTAAAAATCTGTAATCTCTGGACCGACCGATTTAAAATCGAAACGTTATTTTTCAGGGTCGATGTTCTTTTGTTTCACTGTCGGCAGATCTTTTTTTATGACACGTCAAAATCGACAGTCTTTTATTTTAAAGTCAGTTTCTGCGCACAAGTGATTAAATCGGAAAGCTAAAACGTGATGTTCGAGACAATTTTTTATTTCAGGGTCGACTGTCTCTTGTTTTAAAACGAATCGATTGATTTTTGTTTCAAAATCGATTACTTATAAAACCGACGCCAATTTTTGTTTGAGAGCGACGTCTTGTGTTTTAAAATCTGTGATCACTGAACCGACCGATTTTGATATTAAAATCGACAAACTCTTAATTCAGAATCGTTTGGCATTCAAGTCATCGAATCGTTTACATTTCGGAATCGATTGTCTTCTGTTTTAAAGTCGTCCGCTTCCTTCTCTGGGAACGCAAAAATCGACACTTTCTCGCTTTAAAATATTTAAATTCTGTATCGACTGATTTCGATTTTAAAATCGATAGGCTTTTATTTCGGATCGAATCGATTAGCCTTTTTTTTCCTCAGAATCGATGCTCGTCTATTTGTAAAGCCGTCCGTTTTCTTCTTCGGAAACGCCAGAATCGATCATCTCTTTGGTTTTAAATTGAATCTCGAGGGAGTATTTAATTTAAAATAGAAAACTGACACGTGAAAGTCATCATTCCAGAATCGGAACGTTTTTTCTAAATCGACAATCTTTCGTTTCAAAGTCAATTTTTGGGTGCGATTAATTAAATCCGAAAGCCGAAACGCGACGTTCGAGATAACTTTTATTTCAGGATCGACTGGCTTTTGTTTTAAAATAAATCGATTGATTTTTGTTTCAAAATCGATTACTTATAAAATCGACGCCAGTTTTTGTTTTAGAGTCGACCGTCTTTTGTTTTATTTTGATTTAAGATCGAAACGTTATTTTTCAGTATCGATTTTCTTGTGCTTCACAGTCGCCAGATTTTTTTATGACCTGTCAAAATCGACAGTCTTTTGTTTTAAAGTCCATTTCTGTGCACAATTGATCAAATCCGAAAGCTGAAACGTGACGTTCGAGATAAGTTTTTATTTCAGGATCGACTGTCTCTTGTTTTAAAACAAATCGACTGATTTTTGTTTCAAAATCGATTATTTATAAATCGATGCCAGTTTTTGCTTTAGTGTCGACCATCTTCTGTTTTAATATCTTTCTTCTCTGGACCGACCGATCTTGATAGTAAAATCGACAAGCTCTTAATTCAGAATCGACTGGTATTCAAGTCATCGAATCGTTTACATTTCGGAATCGATTGTCTTCTGTTTTAAAGTCGTCCGCTTCCTCCTCTGGGAACGCTAAAATCGACAGTTTCACGTTTTCAAATATTTAATTTCTGTATCGGCTGATTTCGATTTTAAAATCGATTTCGGAATCGATTGGCCTTTATTTTTTCAAAATCGATGCTCTTCTGTTTCTAAAGTCGTCCGTTTTCTTTTTCGGAAACGCCAGAATCGATCATCTCTTTGGTTTTAAATTGAATCCGAAAGCTAAGACGTGACGTTCCAGACACCTTTTAATTCTAGAATCGACTGTCTTTTGTTTTTTACAACACATTACTTATAAAATCGACCCCAGTTTTTGTTTTAGAGTCGACCGTCTTTTGTTTTAAAATCTTTCTTCTCTGGACCGACCGATTTAAAATCGAAACGTTATTTTTCAGGAACGATTTTCTTTTCCAGATTTTTTATGGCACGTCAAAATCGACAGTCTTTTGTTTTAAAGTCCATTTCTGCGCACAATTGATCAAATCCGAAAGCTGAAACATTTAGGTTTGGCCTAAACTGAAAACTGAAATGTGAAAATCGACACCGCTTTTGCCTTAAAACCGTAAATTTTTCAGAATCGATTTTCTTTTGTTTGACAGTCGTCAGATTGTTTTTAATGACACGTCAAAATCGACAGTCTTTTGTTTCAAAGTCCATTTCTGGACACGACTGATTAAGTCCGAAAGCTGAAGTGCGACGTTTGAGACAACTTTTTATTTCAGAGTCGACTGTCTCTTGTTTGAAAACAAATCGATTGACTTTCGTTTCAAAATCGATTATTTACAAAATCGACGCCTGTTTTTGTTTTAGAGTCGACCGTCTTTTGTTTTAAAACCCTTCATCGCTGGACCGACCGACTTTGATATTAAAATCGACAAGCTCTTAATTCAGAATCGACTGGCATTCAAGTCATCGAATCGTTTACAGTTCGGAATCGATTGTCTTCTATTTCAAAGTCTTCCGCTTCCTTCTCTGGGAACGCTAAAATCGACAGTTTCACGTTTTGAAATATTTAATTTCTGCATCGACTGATTTCGATTTTAAAATCGATAGGCTTTTATTTTCGAATCGACTGGCCTTTATTTTTTTCAAAATCGATGCTCTTCTGTTTCTAAAGTCGTCCGTTTTCTTTTTCGGAAACGCCAGAATCGATCATCTCTTTGGTTTTAAATTGAATCTCGGGGAAGTATTTAATTTGAAATCGAAAACTGACACGTGAAAGTCATCATTCCAGAATCGAGCGTTTTGATGCGAAATTTAGAACTACTTATTTAGTTAGAACTGCGTCACATCGTCGATCAAAATCGATGATATTTTATTGGATACCGATTTCGATTAATTAATCAACAATAGTTGAAGGAGACTGTAAGTCCAAATCGATTCAAATTAAAATCAGTGAAAAATCATCGTTCTTCACACAATTCAATCGATTAATAACTTGCGTTACTTAAAGTAAAGCGAATCGATTATATCACACGAAGTCAATGTCAATCGAAGCTTCTAAATAAGAGATCGATTAATGGAACGTTCTTGACAAATTCAACGAGTGGCATTCGATTAATCGACTCGGTTGAATCATCCAGCATTACATTACAAAAAAAAAACAATACTATTTAATAATTTTATTTAATGATAATCGACTGTGTATTCTACGTCAAAATCAACTACAACACAATTCATTTTGATTGAGTAGAGAATCGATCAAGCGTTTAATCGACTACTCGGATCTATTGGTAATGAATCCGGTTAAACTTTCTTGAATTACTCGACATTTTCAGGTTAAACTAATAACAGAATCCAAACTATAAATCCAGATCGACTAAAATCAAAATCATTCTTGACACAACTCAGTCGATTAGTAGATTAATAATAATTGTTTCTATTACAATGAAAGGAAAATGAGTCGATTATATCGACGTTAGTTAATCGAATATTCTAAATTAGAGGTTGATGCAAATTTGTCGATGATTATTAATTTAATCGACTCATTGAATCCTCTATCATTACATTACATAAAAGAAATTCGATTTCATGAAAATTGATACTAAGCGACCGAAGTTCAAGTCAACTAAAATACAACTCACTTGATTAGGCACAGAGTCGATTATCCTGATCTATGAATTAACGAATGCGCTTAAGGGATTGACTGACTCATGATGACACGTTTGTAATATTAAATCAATCAATGGGTGTTATTGGTACTGTCACGGTAATTTCTGCATCTGTTTTAAAAGACACCCTGTGTAATATTAAGTGAATTTTAATAGTGTTTTTTTTTTAATTGAAAACCAAAGTCCTGAGTAACTTAAGGATCCGAATTATTGTAAAATTGTAAAACTTTTTCTTAAGTACTCTAATTCTTCGAGCAGTTTTCTGCACTCAAACGATTTGCTCGTTAATGCAAAAACGAATGTACATAAGTGATTTTTTAGAGCCGATTTAAAAACCGTCGTAAAACTGCTCTTTCTCGTACGCTATGGTCATTTATGCCCTCAAATTTGTGCACTTATTTAGAAAACACTTGGTATGTAATATAAAAAAATGCACTTCACCAGCGCTTTCATTAAAAAAAAAAAAACGCGAGTGCTTTTGCTTTAAAAAAACGACATGTATAGGGTGTCTCCGAAACGCTAGTAGAATGAAATTTGCGAACGACTTTTGTTTTCAATATGACCTAATTCCTTTCTAGGAGTTTTCTTTCCCTAAATGAAGAAAGCAATTCGCCGAAGTGATTATAGTGTTATGTAATTGACAGTTGATAAACGTATGTGTAAGGTCGCCTTAAAACAATTCAGTGCGAGTGAAATACTCTCTAGGTTTAACATGAGTGTTTGATGACCTGAAGATGCCTCAAACGCCGGCGAGAAACGCCCACGCGCACACCAATGGTCATGCCGGCCATAACGGACATGGCACTCTTTATAATGGGCACAGCTCAAATGGATACGCCCAACAAAATGGATTTGCTACCCACTTTATCCCCAATGGGCACGCTAAAACCAATGGACACGCCAATAAAGGTGAGTATCAATACGCATTAGTTGTTTCTTATTAGTGTTTGGATACTTTTGTGAGTAACTGTACACCTCTTTAGTTTTTAATTATTATCGATTTTTTTGGTACGCCACTGATTTTCATCGAAAAAAAAATACTGTCGGTTTTGACTTACAATTGTATTTAACCGCAGGCGTTGCTTGCAATAAATACCGCCCTTTTTTAATTGCGTTACCGCAAAGCTTAATAACTTATTAAGCAATAAGCCCGACCGTGTGTGTCCATAAACTACCATAAACGCGCGCGCTCAATAAACTCCGAACCCATTACGTTCGCGCCGTTTAGTTTTCGCGCAGTTCTAATATTTCACTCGTCTCGTTTCTCGGGGCGGCCAGAAATTTCAGATTTCACCTCGTACATCCGTGCACGGTCGTAATATGCAAATGTCGCTTTCGTGGAACACCTGTCGGAATTGACTTAACCCACATGCACGTTCGCGTCTTCTTCGGAGAGTATTTTTTCAGTGTTTAGCGCTGGTAATTCCTTGTGCACACAACGGGTTCCGGACGGACACAATGCAAATTATGGGAGCCGCGTAGCACAAGAGGAACGCATGGGAAAGAGTATTCGGTGTCAGCGCTAATGTAACGAGTAAATTAAATCGTCCCCTTCAAGAAAAAAAAAAAAAAAACAACGCGCGTGTTGATACAGTAGATTTATTAAAATGAGCCGAGCCCCAAATTTTGTTGGTTTAAGAAAATTCGAAGAACTGGGACAAGCTTACAAAAATTAAGAATTTGTACAGGGTAGGGTAAAAAAAGATCGGTATAGATAGACTGTTTTAGAAAAAAGAAACGCTAGAAGGATTCATATTGAAACAGCAAGAAAAAAAAAGGAATAAGGTTCGAAGGACCAATCTCGATAGAAACTTACACTAGTTAGTAACTGTAATGATCTTTAAAAAAACCAAAATTTCAATTATTTTGGATGTAGGGATTAAAAATCTCGCAGAAGAAGTCGGACAAATCAACATATTAGAAGTCATCTCTTAAACAAACTACTAATACAGTGGGGGGAAAAGAGCAAATTTTGCTTCAAAGAGAATGAGAATTTTTTTTCGAAGATAATAAGAAGAAACAAAAGTAAAAAATAATTGACCTATTAGAAAAAATGGAAAATTCTACTGACCAATTCAAATTAAGAGGCTCAACCCCCGCACTAATAATCATGCCGTTAGAAAAAAGCTTCTAAAGCGAAATTAATTCTTTGAGTTGCTCTGTGTTAACAAAATTCAGAACAAAACTCTTCTCTAGAGTTGACTTTCAAAAAAAAATTTTAAAAATCGCAATTGCGAATAAGTAGGACAGGTCGGTTTCTGCTGACGAGACCCCAAATACTGCCAAAACAGCGGTACAGAGAATGCTCGAGGAATCCACTGCAATCAAAACCGACCAGCAACAAAATTTTTAAATAATATTTATAACATTTTTTTTATTGTTTGAGAATCTCAGATTAGACGACTCTGAAAATGTGGCAAGAAACGTCTGTTAAAATTGATGAAACATATGACGATCTGAAATTGCTAAAATTTATGAAACAAAAGGCGATCTATTATCGATGCTAAAATGAAGCAAATATTGACGGAAAATTGCAAAAATTGGGGAAACAAATGACGACCTAAAATTGATTAAAATTGATAAAACAAATGTCGACTTGAAATCGTTAAAACCAATGAAACAAACATTGCTGAAATTTATCAAATAAATGATCTAAAATTGTTAAAATTGATAAAACAAATGACTGTCTAAAATTGGTAAAACTAATAACGATCTAAAATTGATCAGAAAAATGACCAATTAAAATTGCCAAAATTGGTTAAACAAATGATGACCTAAAATTGATAAAATTGATGAAACAAATGTCGACCTAAAATTACAAAAATGTAGAAAACAAAAGACGATCTAAATTTGTTAAAACCGGTGAAACAAATGACGATCTAAAATTGATTAAAATAGATGAAACAAATGCCGACTTAAAATTGCACAGGTTGATGAAACAAATGATTTAAAATTGTCAGAATTTATGAAACAAAAATAAAACTGCTAAAACAAATATTGATCTAAAATTGATAAAATAAATGAAACAAATGACGATCTACAATTGTTAAAATAAGAAGAAAGAAAGTATCTAAAATTGCTACAATTGATGAAACGAATAACGGTCTAAAATAAGTAAAACAAATGACGATTGATTGATTAAACTAATGTCGACTTAAAATTACTAAAATTTATGAAACAAAGTACGATGTAAATTTTTTTTAAATTGGTGAAACAAATGACGATCTACAATTGGTTAAAATTAACGAAACAAATATCGACTTGAAAGTGCTCATATCAATGAAACAAATGATGATCTATAATTGTTAAGATTTATGACGATCTAAATTTGCTAAAATTGATTAAACCAATGACGATCCAAAAATTGATAAAATTAATAAAACAAATGTCGAATTAAAATGGCTAAAATTAGTGAAACAAATGACGATCTAAAATTGATAATTGTCTACTTAAAGTTACTGAAACGTATGAAGCAAATGACAATCTAAAATTGACAGAATTTATGAAAGAAAAATAAAATTGCTAAAACAATAATCTAAATCTAAAACTGATGAAACAAATGACGGTTTAAAATTGGTAAAACAAATGACGATCTAAAATTGATAAAATTGACGAAACAAATGCCGACTTAAAATTGTTAAAATTCTTGAAACAAATGACGGTCTAAAGTTTATAAAAGTGATTAAACAAATATCAACTTAAAATTACTAAAATTTGTTAAACAAAAGGCGATCTAGAATTGCTAGAATGGATGAAACGAATGAAATTTGTTGAAAAAAAAACGTGAAACTTTTTTTATTATCATTTTGTTGATCGTGATTTGTTTAGTCAATTTTTGCAATTTTAGGTCGTCATTTGTTGAACCAATTTTAGACAGTATAAAATTTATTATGAAACAAACGACGATCTGAAATTGGTAAAATTTGTGAAACAAATGACGATCTAAAATGCAAATTTATTTAATTTTTTTTCTCCTCTTTCTTTTCTTGTCGATCGTCATTTGTTACAGCAATTTTAGAACGCATAAAATTTATGAAACAAATGACGATCTAAAATTGTTAAAATAGATTAAACAAATGTCGACTTAAAACTGCTCATATTGACGAAACAAATGATGATCTAAAATTGTTAAGATTTATTAAACAAATGAAGGTCTGGTCTAAATTGATAAAATTTATGAAACTAATATATCGACTTAAAATTGCTCAGATGAACAAACAAATGATCGTCTAAAATTTGCTAAAATTTATGAAACTGATGAGGATCTAAAATTTCCAGAATTTATGAAAAAAAAAGAAATAAAACTGGTTAAACAAATGATGATCTAAAATCGATAAAACTGATGAAACAAATGTCGACTTAAAATCGCTAAAATCAATGAAACAAAAATTGGTAGAATTTATGAAGTAAATGATCTAAAATTGTTAAAATTGATAAAATAAATGACTGTCTAAAATTGGTGAAACTAATAACGATCTAAAATTGATCAAAAAAAGGTCGACTAAAAATTGTCAAAATTGGTGAAACAAATGACGATCTAAAATTGATAAAAGTGATGAAACAAATGTCGACCTAAAATTACGAAAATTTATGAAACGAAAAACGATCTAAATTTGTTAAAATCGGTAAAACAAATGGCGATCTAAAATTGTTAAGATTTATATTTACAAATGCCAACTTAAAATTACTAAAATTTATGAAACAAAATACGATCTAAAGATGATAAAATTAATGAAACAAACATCGACTTAAAATTGCTCGTATTGAGGAAAAAAATTTTGATGTAAAATTGCTAAGACTTATGAAACAAATGAATTGTTAAATTTGAAAAACAATGATGATTTAAAATTGATAAATCTGATGAAACAAATGACGGTTAAAATTGACAAAACAAATTACGGTTAAAATTGGTAAATCTAAAATTGATTAAAATTGTTGAAACAAACGTCGGCTTAAAATTACTAAAATTTAGGAAACAAAAGACGATCTAAAATTTGTTAAAATTGATGAAATAAATGACGATCTAAAATTGATGAAACAAATGTCGACTTAAAATTGCTCTGATAGCTGAAACAAATAATCATCTAAAACTGTTAATACATTTTAACAGTTTTTAAATAAATGATGATCTAAAATTGTCAGAATTAATGAAACAAAAATAAAACTGGTAAAACAAATGATGATCTACAATTGAGTATCTAAAGCTAAAATTTATGAAACAAATGGCGGACTAAAATCAGTAAAACAAATGACGATCTAAAATTGATTAAACTAATGTCGACTTAAAGTTACTAAAATTTATGAAACAAAATTGGATCTAAATTTGTTAAAATTGGTAAAACAAATGACGATCTAAAATTGACAAAATTGACGAAACAAATCCCGACTTGAAATTGCTAAAATTCTTGAAACAAATGACGATCTAAAGTTTATAAAAGTGATGGAATAAATGTCGACTTAAAATTACTAAAATTTATTAAACAAAAGACGATCTAGAATTACAAAAATGGGTGAAACAAACGAAATATTTTTTATTATCATTATTTTTCTCATCTTTTTTTCTTGTCCATCGTGATTTGTTTAATCAATTCTTGCAATTTTAGATCGTCATTTGTTTAACAACCAATTTTAGACCGCATAAAATTTATGAAAGAAACGACGATCTGAAAAATCTAAAAATGCTAAAATTTGTGAAACAAATGACGATCTAAAATGCTAATTTATTTCAATTTTGTTCCCGTCTTTCTTTTCTTATCGATCGCCATTTGTTTCAGCAATTTTAGACCGCATAAAATTTATGTCGATCGGCAAGGACAGAAATTTATTAAAAATCGTAAAGCAAAAAACAATTGACAATCGTGTAATTAAAAAAATTATCCAAGATTCAAATGAACATAGAAAATATTTAAAATGAAATTTATCAAAAATCGGACAGAAAAGAATAACAAAAGGCGATCGTTATTAAAAGTCAATTAAAAAATTATGAGAACTTAAAATATTTTCAAAACGAAATATAAATTAAAAAACGACAAAAGCAAAAGACGATCGTAATTAAAAATTAATGAAAAAACTGTGTGAATTTTAAAAACAAAATTTTAATTTATTAAATCAAAAATAAGAAAAAATGAAGGGCGATTATTGCAAAAAAAAAAGAATCATAAGCATTATTAAAAAAGGGCAAATCCAATGACGATCGTTATTAAAAATTAGAAATTAAAATTTTAAAAACAAAATTTATTAAAATCGAAACAAAAAAACGAAAGACGATTATTGCAAAAAAAAATAATAATGCGAAAATCGTAGGCAATAAAAAAAACGAAACTTATTAAGAATCGAAGGGAAGAAACAAATGACAATCGTAGTTAAAAAAATATCCAAGAATCGTATGAACTTCGAAACAAATGACGATCGCTATTAAAAATTAATACAAAAATTGTGGAATTTTCCAATCGAAATTTAAATTAAAAATAAAAAAAAAACGAGAGATGACTATTGCCAAAAAAAAACAAATATCCTAAGCAATAAAAAACGACAAAAACAAAAGACGATCGTTGTTAAAAGTGAATACAAAAACTATGTGAATTTTAAAAACGAAATTTTAATTTATTAAATCAAAAATAAAAAAAAATGAAGGGCGATTATTGCAAAAAAAAAACAAGAATCATAAGCATTAAATCCAAATGACGATCGTTATTAAAAATTAAAAATTAAAATTTTAAGAACAAAATTTATTAAAATCGAAACAAAAAAACGAAAGACGATTATTGCAAAAAAAAAACAAATAACGTAAAAATCGTAGGCAATAAAAAACAAAACTTATCAAGAATCGAAGGGAAGAAACAAGTGACGATCGTAATTAAAAAAAATATCCAAGTGTCGTATGAACTTCGAAACAAATGACGATCGCTATTAAAAACTGATACAAAAATTGTGAAACTTTCAAATCGAAATTTAAACTAAAAATCAAAAAGAAAAAAAACGAAACACAATTATTGCAAGAAAAAAAAACGAATATCGTAAGCAATAAAAAATGACAAAAACAAAAGACGATCGTTGTTAAAAGTGAATACAAAAACTACGTGAATTTTAAACACAAAATTTTAATTTATTAAATCAAAAATAAAAAAAAAATGAAGGGCGTTTATTGCAAAACAAAACAAGAATCATAAGCATTAAATCCAAATGACGATCGTTATTAAAAATTAAAAATTAAAATTTTAAAAACAAAATTCATTAAAATCGAAACAAAAAAACGAAAGACGATTATCGCAAAGAAAAAATAATGCGAAAATCGTAAGCAATAAAAAAAAACGAAACTTATCAAGAATCGAAGGGAAGAAACAAATGACGATCGTAATTAAAAAAAAAATATCCAAGAATCGTATGAACTTCAAAACAAATGACGATCGCTATTAAAAATTAATACAAAAATTGTGAAAATTTCAAATCGAAATTTAAATTAAAAACCAAAAAGAAAAAAAAACGAAAGACGATTATTGCAAGAAAAAACGAATATCGCAAGCAATAAAAAACGACAAAAACAAAAGACGATCGTTGTTAAAAGTGAATACAAAAACTATGTGAATTTTAAAAACGAAATTTTAATTTATTAAATCAAAAATAAAAAAAAATGAAGGGCGATTATTGCAAAAAAAAAACAAGAATCATAAGCATTAAATCCAAATGACGATCGTTATTAAAAATTAAAAATTAAAATTTTAAGAACAAAATTTATTAAAATCGAAACAAAAAAACGAAAAACGATTATTGCAAAGAAAAAATAATGCGAAAATCGTAAGCAATAAAAAAAACGAAACTTATCAAGAATCGAAGGGAAGAAACAAGTGACGATCGTAATTAAAAAAAAATATCCAAGAATCGTATGAACCTCAAAACAAATGACGATCGACGATTTCAAATCGAAATTTAAATTAAAAACCAAAAAGAAAAAAAAAAACGAAAGACGATTATTGCAAAAAAATACGAATATCGCAAACAAAATTTATTAAAAATCGAAAAGAAAAAACAATTGACGATCGTCATTAAAAAAATTATCCGAGAATGAAGAGAACTTAAAAAATATTTAAAGTGTGACATTTATCGAAAACCGGACGGAAATTAAGAGGAAACAAAACACGATCGTTATTAAAAGGAAGCACCAAGAAGAAGAGGAATGAACGAACGTCGATGATTCTAGAAACAAATGACGATCGTATTAAAAATTGACAAAAAAAATTATGTAAACGAAAATCAATACAAAAATGCGAAATTTATTGAAAATCAATAATCAATAGAAAAATTTGGCAGTAAAAAAGTAGATGTGAAGTGAAGAACAATCGATTATAAAGAAATGTTCGACAATTTGGTGAAAGAATAATAAAAAATTGAAAGGAGAAACAATCGACCAGTCCTGGAACAAAAGAAAATCGGCTTTGAATAAAATGTTCAGTATTGAAAAACAAAAGACTAACTAGAACAAAAAAAAAAAGAAAACAGAAAAGCGAAGCGAAAAACGATCGATTGGAAATAATAGTTCAATATTGACAGAGATAGAGATGGGATAGCTGGGGATGGGAGTAAAAGACAATTGTACTTATTTTTCGTTGCGTTTTGTTTCATCGAAATAAGATGAGCGTTCTCTCTCTGCCAAAAAAACGAAAACAAAAACAAAATACGACTTTCGTGGAGACTGAAAGAAAAGCCATAAAATTTGATGTGGCAATCAAAATATTTTCTTTTATTTTTATTCTTTATCGGGAGGCAACAATTTTCTTCTAAATACATAAACCGGAAAGCAGCAACGCAATCAGACATCATGTTATTAAATTTCTTAAGTTCATTTACTACCACATTATCATATAAATGTGTACGGAAAGGCACATCCATTAATTACTTTTTATTAAGGTTCATACTCCACTAAACCCAAACGACTCGTACGCAACTGTTACCGCGCATTTTTAATTGCAATAATTGCCCGCTCCTAATTAACTTAATTTTTTTTTTTCTTACGAGCCGACGCAGTGGCTTACGTGTAATTATCTATACGTACGAAAAATCGAATAAAATACGAAAGCCGCAATTGATTAATTAACTTCCTGAGAAAACAACGAACCTAACCGTACCTTATCCGTCCGTCATACTGTTTGATTTCTGAGCTGCGTTTTTTTTTTTTTTTCAGAAGCGCGGTTTTAATGGTGTGTGAAACCTAGCGGACCTTAAAAAAATAAACAATTTTAATCGCCGCTTATGAGAAAAGCGACGCGCGAGCGCCCAAGAGATCGCATCATAAGAGGTGGATGAACTTTTCCACATCTTCGATCTCAGTAGGCACATTTTATCATTTCATATACGGGGGGTATCCAAGAAAAATTCGGCTCGGGGAATCAGCGAACACCTGTAGATGTGCGTGCGCGCTTAATTTATGCGAGATTTCAGCGAGAACATGTGTCGCTTTTCGTTTGCGTCACTCACGGAGGTTGATATTTAATATTCATCACATCAAGGTTTCTGCTTTTGAATTACAACGATCAACGAATATGTTGCCATTATTAAATTGTAGAGTAAGTATTTGAAGTATTAAATTCTCTTTCTCACTTAAATTTCTTTTTATTTAAATCAATTCGAAAGGTGGCGAATATAATGGAGTAATTCTCACGTTTCTCTCCGACCTTATCGCCGCCGAAACGCGCGACGAACAATGCGAGCTGGATCGTAATTGGATCTGAAAAGTCCATATTTGGCGTTGCTTAATTTTTTGACCCACATCATACGTTACCGCGATATGTTAATAGCCTCACCACTTTCTCCGTCTTTCCTTTAAAGGGCTATCTCGGATCGCAAGCGCACCGTTCACAAAACCAAAGGAATTTTCGAGAATACGCTTTGATCTTCCACACGAGGATTTTTTGCCGCTCGTTAGAACACATTAGTCGGTGTAAACGCTTCCGTGAACGCCGCCGTGGCGCAGCCAAGAACGCAACGTAACGTGACTCGACGAAACGGGACGCCATTGTTAACGAATAACAGAAAATTGAAAGCAAACAATTAGATTAAAACGAACCACACAGATTCGATCGATCGATCCGTTAATCTACGCCGTGCTCAGTACTAGGTTCTAAATCACCCTGGTATGTATGTACAGTCAGAAATAAAAATAATGTCTTTCCTCGCTCAAGCAAAATCAGACAGCCAGACAGAAATTAACGAAAACGGATGCGTCGCTTCCGGTCGCAATTCCTTAGAACATCCCAATCGTATAATTAGCTTTCGCCTTTATTAGTAAACATGATTGAATCGCAGCCCACAAAATGGAACATGACGTAACTCTCTCGGCATTACATGCGTCGGAATTATCCTTAATAATACGACGTGGCTCGTTTCGAAACGTAACGCAACGCGGTCGTAAAGACGCACGCCCTTCGCATCCTTAACGAAGAGCGCGATGATGTGTGATTTATATGATAATCGTTCTGGCCTTGGCTTGTTGGTTTTTAATTTTGTTCTTCCTGTGACTTGGAACTGTTTTTAACGTCAAGGCGATGTGATTTTTTTGTAGAAAAACCGAAATAACTAAACGAAAATGAAAATGACGGAAATGGAATTGGAAGAAACACGCTGTGTTTAAAGCAAAATCAGGAAAGTGTTCCTCAGGGGCGTACGTTAGACCCTCACATTTCTTATCCACTTTTGTATACATTGAATACTTTTAAGTTTCCGCAAGTATTCAGTATTTAAACTGTTTTTTATTATTTAAAAGTTGTCAACCCCGTCCTTTATTATTTCACACTACGATATGTTACTTCAAAATATATCTCTGTTGAATCTTTTGATTCAGATATCGCTTTTGTTTCTTTTTATTTTATTTCATTTCATATATTCATTAATTTGCCCAATTGAAGAAAAAAAAAACAAGGGGTGAATGTAAAATATAAAGAAGAAATGACAATCAGTTCCCGACGAAAGAAGAAGAGGCATTTTTGTATGAAAAGACGAAACGTCAGCAAAAAGAAGCATTTATGACGCGTATATCCAGAAGCCGAAAGGAAAAGACTTTCTTCTCGTCTTTCTCCGTCTCTTTTGTGTTGTTCTTAGAAAGGTGAATTCCAGGAGAGTCTCAAATCATCCTCTTCTGAATTTTGCTAATTGACAGAAGTCACAAAGTCGCGGAAACTTTTAAGTTTATCTGAGAAATAATGAAGGAGAAAGAGGTAATTGCTGAAGATGAAGAAGAAAAAAATCGAAGGATAAAAAAAATAAAATATACCTATGTTGTTCTAGAAGATAGAGAAATTAAAAGACGATTTAGGCAGATTCGACACAAGAAGAAGAAAAATGGAAGTACAATCTTCATTTGAGGAAAATGATGCAACTCTGAAGCCAAGAGACAAAGATGAAGAAAAAAGATCAGAGGAGAGATGAACAAAACGTACTTGTTGTGAAAGACGAAGCAATTCAAAATTATTTAAACAAATCCAACACAAAAAGAAGAAAACTGAAAGTGCACCCTTCTTTTGAAAAAAGAAAAGAAAAACGAGAACGAAGAAAGGCTTTCAAAACACTGAACAAAAGAAAAAAGAAAGTAAAATATAAAGAAGAAATGATAAACAGTTTCCACAGAGTAGCAGCAGCGGCAGCCCTAATGAAGTCCTTTTGCAAGAGAAGACGAAACGTCACCAGAAAGAAGCATTTATGACCCGTAAATCCGGAAGCCGAAAGATTAAGACCTTTTCCTCGACTTTCTCTGCCTCTTTTGTTGTTTTTTAAAAGGTGAATCCCAGGAAAGTTTCAGATTATCCTCTTCTGAATTTGGCTGATAGACAATAGTCACTTTGAAGTTTGTCTGGAAGCTGAAAAGTGTTCCCGTATTTGAAGGAGGAAGAAATAATTGCTGAAGATGAAGAAGAAAGTCGAATGATAAAAGATAAATAAAATATGTCTGTATAGTTCTTGAAGGCACAGAAATTGAAAGACGATTTAGGCAGATTCGACACAAAAAGAAGAAAAATGGCAATTCTGTACAAAGACGAGAAACAAAGATAGACTAGAGATGGAAATCAGAGGAGAGATGAATAAAACGTACTCGCATTTGTTGTGAAAGACGAAGCAATTACAAATTATTTAGACAGAATCGACAAAAAAAAACTCTTCTTTTGAGACAAGAATCAAAAACGAGAATGAAGAAAGGCTTTAAAAATACTGAACAAAAGAAAAAAGAACAAGAGGTGAATGTAAAATGTAAAGAAAAAATGATAGTTTCCACGTAGCAGCAGCAGCAGCCCTGATGAACTTCTTTTGCAGGAAAAGACGAAACGTCGGCAGAAAGAAGAATTTATGAGGCGTACATCCGGAAGTCAGACGAAGACTTTTTTCTCATTTTTCTCTGTCTCTTTTATTTATTCATTCTTTTTTGAAAGTGAATTCTAGGAGAGTTTTGTTACGGCTTTAAACCTCAGTATATTTATTTCAAATATTTCGGATCAGCCTATATTGTGTGGCACCAAAAATACATTTTAGTTTCATTTAATCATATTTCAAAATATTGCACAAGCAGACAAAACCCATAACCTTCGCTATACAGCAATGGAATTTCTAGAATAAACAAAAAGGTAGGACAGTCAAGATTGTAGATTAGAAGGAGATCCTCTTTGATCTTGGCTTTAATTAGAAGGTAAACTCAAGTCAGTCGACTTCAAGATTATAGTTTTGTAAAACTTCCTCGTTGACCTTGATTTACAATACAAAATTGAAGTAAATTTCTAGAAAAACGACTATTAAATAAATGAGAGGCAAAATGATTGTAGATTTGACCTTGAGTTTCATTAGATGGGAAGTTCAAGCTCGGTTCAAGCTCGGTGCAAGCTTGTGGTTTTGTAAAACCTCTTCATCGACCTTGGCTTTCATTACACTGTATAAAATTCAAATGAATTGAATGCAATTTCTCGAATCAGGAAAAAAAGGTTGTACAGAGAAGATTGTAGATTTGCAAAACCTTGGCTTCAAGCCAACGAACTTCAAGACTGTGGTTTTGTAAAACCTCTTCATTGACCTGAATTTTAATTACAATACGAAAGTCAAGCGAATTCAATAGAATCTCTTGTAGTAGTCCCTTTGACCTTGGATTTAATTACAATATATGTATAAGATCCACGTGAATTCAATAGAATTTGTAGAATAAACAAAAAAAAGGTAGAACAGACGAGATTGTAAATTTGCAGAACCTTCTCTTTGACCTTGGCTTTAATTGGAAAGTAAATTTATGCCAATGGACTTCAAGATTATGGTTTTGTAAAACTATTTAATTGACCTTGACTGTCATTACAATGGAATGGAATTTCTAGAGTCAGCATTAACGTGGAACAGACAAGATTGTATATTTGTGGAACCTTCTCTTTGACTTTGGCTTTCACCAGAAAGTAAATTCAAGCCAATGAACTTCAAGACTGTGGTTTTGTAAAACCTCTTCATTGACCTGAACTTTAATTACAATATGAAACTGAAGCGTTTGTTGTACTACAAGCAAGATTGTAGATTCGCATAACCGTCCCTTTGACCTTGGATTTAATTACAATATATGTGTAAGATCCACGTGAATTCAATAGCATTTCTAGAATAAACAAGAAAAGGTACAACAAACGAGATTGTATATTTGCAGAACCTTCTCTTTGGTCTTGGCTTTAATTGGAAAGTAAATTCATGCCAATGGACTTCAAGATTATGGTTTTGTAAAACTATTTCCTTGACCTTGACTGCCATTACAATATAAAATTCAATGGAATTTCTAGAGTCAGCATTAACGTGGAACAGACAAGGTTGTATATTTGTGGAACCTTCTCTTTGATCTTGGCTTTCATCAGAAGGTCAATTCAAGCCAATGAATTTCAAGATTGTGATTTTGTAAAACGTCCTCTTTGACCTGGACTTTCATTACAAATATAAAATTCAAGTGAATTCATTGGAATTTCTAGAAATAGTCTTGGAATTTCTAGAAATGTCTCATTGGAAGCGAAGTTTAAGTCAATTTGTGGTTTTGACCATGGCTTTCAAAACTCGAATGGAATTTCTAGAATCACCTTGTCGCAAAGGTTAGGAAGAAAAAGGACGCTTAACTTTGAACTTTATATTCAATTGAAGATCAAGAGAAATGTTTTAGAATCGACTTGATACGTTCCCTTATTTTGACGCTTATATTGACTCCTTCAAATTAGAAATCAGGTATAGGCAACCCATTCTACTTCATTGCCTTTAGTACGTAATGAAAGCGCCAAATTATTTCTGATTTGATTGAAGGGTTGCCTATTCTAAAATCATCTGAAATCACGATTTAAAATGGACAGGCACCCTGTATGCACGGATACGAAAGCGTTGAAGGCTTGATTGGCTACTTTGCTCCTTTGCTATCCAATTAAGGGCGTTCGTTTTTTTTTTTTTGAGATCATTTTCGACTTCGCCAATTTATCTCTTTCTCGGTCGTCCCCCTTCTCTTTTTTATTATCAATTCCTCCTTTCTTTGGCATCTTACTTTTATGTTGGTTTGTTGTGTAGACCAATTCCTTGTTTGTCTTTCATTCTCACTGATCCCTTTCGGTTTGTTTCTTCCATAAATTCGTGTTTTTTTTTCCATTTTCCCAATTGCTATTTCCTTTTTTGATTCATTACCCATAATTCCGCACTAATGGTCTTATTACCGTTTCATGGAGACTCTTCTTGATAGGTCAAGGAACCATTTTCGACTTTGTTTAACCTTGTCTTCACTTCTTCTTTTGATTCATTTTTATTATTGCTTTATGGCGGTCGTGGGTCGAATGTACAGCTATTATAAGATTGTCGGGATGTTGCATTAAGTACATTTTTATCCCCCATGAATTTCTTATGGGATTTTCTGCACTGACCTCTGCATATTGCGTAAGTTTCGAGACAAAGCAACCTCCGTCGCAAAGACGAACAGTTTTAAAAAAAACAGTTAAGTAAAAAGGTCGGTCGTTTGGAATTTTAAGTATTCCGAACGACGAGCGACGTCGATATTCACTCTCCCAGTGAAATGCACTTACGGAATTGATTGTGTGAACGTATGTGTGTGTGTGTGTGTGTGTGTGTGACAAACGGGGACGAGTAGCAGGGCATTTAACGGAACGCACATTTCTGTGCGTCTGCGGAAAATTATTTATCGGAAAGAGCGTGCGTTTTGGATTTCCGGAAAACGCGCTGTTATTGTTATCAGAGCGCGCATTTTCCTAATTGCACACACTTCGATAAATTTTGTTTTTACAGCAATAAATAATTTAATGGAGAAAAACGGTCTTGCGTGAAGCGTTTCACTGTGAACGAGCACGCTCGGGCTTTTCGCAAAAATATCGACTCTTGAGAATTGGTAGATTTTCCATGCTTGCGAGGAATTTATTTATTTATTTTATTTTGTTGATTAACCGTCGCTTTATGAAGATGGCGCATCAATAAATGAATTAGCGGTATAATGATTGAATTTAATTTTTAAATCTTCGATTAATTTTCTCGTTTCTGCGTTATTCGGTGTAGATTAACGGATTTCAATACAATTCACACGAATACTAACGTCGCATTATCATCATCTAACCTTGCACAGCCAGAGTCAGAATGTCTTCCCCAATACACGTACCGTTATAGAGAGTAAGCGGACAACGAATGCATCGAATTCCTTGTTTGGCCGCCTACTTGTTATGGTCATTTTTTGGGGAGGCATTACTTTTAATTCTGATTATACATACGTCTTCAAATGGATCACTTTCACAAGTTGATGAATGAATCAAGTAGATACCTGGGCGTTTTTTTTTTAATTTAATTTAATTTCTGCCTCTGACATAATAAGAAAAAATTTCCTTGTATTTCTAACTGCGTTAATTGTAATTTTTTTCGATCACGCACGGAATGCAGGACTTTCACACGGTTTGCATACATTTTATGTTACAATTACGTATGTATTGCAACGTCCGCGCTTTCGTTTTATTTTATGAATATTAACATTTTTCAGATGGCAGACGGCGAAAGTAAAACCAACGAGGCATGTAAATGAATCAGATGATATACTTTGGACTTACAATTATAAATAACATGTAGCGTGTTTTTCTGTGCTTGTTATTTTTCGTTTGCCCATTTTTTGCTAGGCTGAGGCTTTTGATTCTTCCAATTTGAAGATCTGTGCTTTCTTCCTCATCAGATGAAATACTGCTTTCTTGGTTTGTGACTTCCGATCCATCCTCAGTATCGTTTCTTTCTTTTTCTCTTGCTTTTGCTTTTTGATTTGATTATCTATATTTACTTCATCAGTTTAGAATTTTTACATTCTTACTATACTGAAGAAAAGGAAACTGTAAATATCAATTGCAAAAGATGTACAGAAAAGGTAAAAGCAGAACTGGTGTGCAGGTTTTAACAAGTGCGAGGAAAATGCACTGCGATTTTCTAGATGTAGAACAGAGATGGATATAACACTGGCGTTGTTAAAACTCGATGCGTCGCCTTGGAAGAGCAAAGCAGCTCAGGAATTGCGATAACATCGCTGATATACCCATCTCTGTTCTACATCTAGATATAATCGCAATAATTTTACTCACACTCGTTAAGAGCCGCACGCTTTTACCTTTCCTGTAGATGAAATTAATTAATTATAGTTGTCGCTTGACATACTGATGAGATGGCGCTGAGTGAATGACCTAAACCTGTCATACAGCAACCACGTCCAGTTTGGTGTCAAACGAAAAAGGTTAACATCCACCAGGATAATTTTTTTTCACCACTTCGAGGCTCTTAAGTATCATCGCTAGCATTTCTTTTCCACCGCGGTGTCAAAAATTGTAAAACCGTGTTCGAAACCAAATATTAGTGAATGCCATGCAGGGTTTACACCAAAATCAAAACGAGTGCAATTCTGAGTTTTCGGTTGCGAGAACCAGAACAGAACTTGTAGTATTACATAAGGTATTCCGCAGGGCAGCGCCTTGAGCCCAATTCCTCTCGATTTAAAAAGGAAATTTAATTAAATTTATTTGCATCCTGTCATCATCAACCGATTTTAAATAATAATTATTAATTTACTCTCTACAGGGCTGTAATTTGTGCCCCCGTTTGTGTTACACTGTTAATTCTGTTAACGCACGATCCACTTTCTTCATCTTTATTCAACAAATATATAAAAAAAAAAACGAAAGATGAACAATGTGTAACAAAGTCTGTAACGAAATTTTCTCTATCGGATGACAAGGAAAGCGGAAAACAAAAGAAGGCATAGAAAAGTACGAGCGAGTAAAATTCGATCGGTTTCGTGATTATCCCTGTCTTCTTTCGGTAGAAGCGAAACAAAAACAAGAGACGATCGCTTCGACTTTCTTTTTGTTTTCCAAAAAACAAATTTTTAAATTCGCACGAATTAAAATCTTTCGAAGTCGACCATTTGGCATTCGTCATTTGTTCTTTTTTTTTGTAATTTCAAAAGTAACAAAAGAGGTTAAATTTGATTAAAAATCATCAACCAAGTTGTACGTGTTCTTGTTCAGAAAACAAACGAATAACGCGGGCGGCGGCTAAATTTTTGTGTTATTTCTTCAATAGAAAATTATATGAAAATTAAAGTTTCTTTATCTTTTCAGAAAAAGAAAATATTTACGTCGAACCTTCAACTGAATTTGACGTTGAGAGTCGTGAATAAAAACTGTGTATTCTAAGGAACCAACAAGCGGTGTGGATCACCCTGTATATTTTTATTGAAGTCTAGTTAATTGGTTAAAAAATTAAACAAAGAACAAAAAGAACTGAGCCCAAGATACCGCCCTGTGGGGACCTAGCCCTTGAAACACGAAGTTCTTTTTAAAAACTTTTAAAATTCAGATTTTTTTTTGTTTGTTTTTACACAGCCCTAAGCTCTCTATGAGCTTTTTGGAGTCGATCTGGTTTCAACTATTGCGGTAGTTGTAATTAGTTTCTTCTCCCTTCTGTTACAAGTAGCGACCAATCTTCTATACTTTTTTTTTATTTCTTCTTATCTTTTCTATTTAATCTATAAGGAACCGGAATTCTACATGAGAAAATTAATTTTCCACTTCTTTTTGAAGTTGAGGACCAGAAGTGAATTTATAACAGCAGCCCAGGAAACCCCTTCCAGTTCTTATAAATTCACTTCTGGTCATCAACTTGAAAAATTGCACTTTATTTTTAATTTCGTCACTAACTTCAGCACTTTTTCCTTTTGTTTCTTGGTTTCAGAACATCAGTGCTTTCTTATTTTCTTCAGAAATATATTGTATTTTCAGTTTTCTTCCTTTTGGGTCGGACCTGCCTAAGTCGTTTTTAAATTCTCTGTCTTCCGCAACAATGCACATTTTCTCCGATATTCAGCAATTATATCTGTTTCCTTCAAACAGAGGAGCACTTTTCAGCTTCAGTTTTATTTAAACTGCTACCCACCTGGTTTGCAAATGTATGGGAGAGCAAATTAAGATCATCCCAAGTGCCGGGTCAACTCAGTGGAACGGGTCGAGGTCGTACGTAACCCGAAACAAAGTTATTGTTTTTATTTGTGCCTCTTAAGTAAAGATTTAACAACAACGAGACCCCAACAGGTATAAAACAAGTGCAAGTTAAATACGAACAACATATTAAGTTAGGTTAAGTTAAAATGAAACACGAAGCACGGATCCGCTTTTCGTTCACAAACAGAAGTAAACCTCAATATTAAATAAAGTTAATTTCGCGCAACAAAGGTTGCTTGTTTTAAATTTAATGCAAACATATCATTAAAAATAAACTAGACAGAGATAGTTACAATAAATAGAACAAAAAGATTGACTTGAGATTTAAGTTCAAGCCAATGAACCTCAAGATTGTGGTTTTGACTTTTGATCTTGACTTTAATTATAATCTGAAATTCAAGTGAATCCAATCTGTTTGACCTTGATCTTAAGCCAATGGGCTTCAAGCTCGTGGTTTAGCAAAATCTCTTAACTGGGCTTGATTTTAATTACAATATGAAATTCAGGTGAATTCAATGGAAATTCTTGTACTACGGACATGATTGTGGATTCACTTTGACCTTGATTTTAATTACAATATGAAATTCAGGTGAATTCAATGGAAATTCTTGTACTACGGACATGATTGTGGATTCACTTTGACCTTGAATTCAATTACAATTTCATTACAATTACAATTTCACGTACCACAGATAAGATAGCAGATTTGTCTTTATCCTTGATTTTATGCCCATGGACTTTTTGCTTCTCATTTATTTATTCATCATTTTTCAAATATTTAAAAAAATTTCCCAATTATTTCAAGGACACGACACGTCCTTGCTCGCTCAAACAAAATCTTACTCAATCTTGGAACCATCGTAATTCCAGAAGCCTGAAACGCCATTTTTTTTATTTGGACGTTGACTTGCTCGTCGAATTGTTAGCCGACATGTTTGTTAACACCAATAAATCGTTCTTGCATGACGGGCCAAGCTGATAATGAACGAACTAAAAAATTGTGATTACTGATTATGAAAGGAATTACGGGTGACCTCTGTAATGAAAGTATTCAAAACAAATATTTTGTTTTGAATGATATTAAATCTGTTAGTTCAAGTATCTACTTCTGTCTCGGCTTTGAACCAGTCTTTGCTGGAATTTTCGTACTTCACTTGTCCAAAAGACCTTTTCGTTTAGTTCTTCTCAGTAGATCCACGCTTGTCCAAAAGACCTGAAATCTTAATCAGTTCATCGAAGGAAGACAAAGTCATGTAGAAAGTGAGGAAACCCAACATTATTTTAATTCTCAGCGGATTTCTTCTTGCAATCGCAGTGGAATTTGTTGATTGATTTGCTCTTCTCAAATTTTTCAAAATTTAGATCGTCGTGATTGGTTGGTTCTAAACATTTGAAACGTTTATCGCGGTTACGTTCGCAGTGATCGATCTAAACTGAGATCGTTTAAACAAAAATGAACGATTTTAAACAAACAGAAACGATGATGACGTTAAAAACAAAAGATGAACGCTGCGGATCTTCTGAAAACAAAACGTAAACAACCAAATGGCCGGAAACACAAGAGTGAACAGTAAACGCGAGAGATGAACGATAAGGACCGTAAAAACAAACGACCACCAACAGACAGAAACAAAACACGAACAATGATGACGTTAAAAACAAAACTACGATTAACAACCAGAAACGAAAGAGTGAACAGTGAACGCGAACGATGAACGACGGGGCCTTAAAAAAACAAAAGACAATTAGCGACCGCCAACGTAGATTAATTCAAATTCCGTGAGATTTAAAACAAACAAATGGAAACGTCATTGATTTTCAAATAAAGGACCCGCGCCGTTTTCACGCCTGTTTGTACGATTTCAAACAAACGGAAACAAAACTTGAACAATGTTGACGTTATGGAGGTGAACGACGCAGATCTTCTAAACAAAAGGTGAACTGCAATGAACAACCGAAAACAATAGATGAACGCAAACGAACGAAAACAAACAAATGGAAACGTCATTGATTTTCAAATAAAAGACTCGCGCCGTTTTCACGCCTGTTTGTACGATTTCAAACAAACGGAAACAAAACTTGAACAATGTTGACGTTATGGAGGTGAACGACGCAGATCTTCTAAACAAAAGTTGAACTACAATGAACAACCGAAAACAATAGATGAACGCGAAAGATAAACGACAGGGCCCTAATAAACAAACGACAATCAACGATTTAAAGCAGGCGTACAATGATAACGTTAAAAACAAAACTACAATAAACAACCAGAAACAAAAGAGTGAACGGTAGACGCGAAAGATGAACAACATGGACCTTAAAAAACAAGAGACAATCAATGACCTCGCTGTGCAAATTTAACTTAAATACTTATCTTCTAAACAAAAGATGAACTACAATGAACAATGGGGAACAATAGACGAACGCGAAAGATAAACGACAGGGCCTTTATAAACAAACGACAATCAACGATTTAGAACAGGCTACAATAAACAACCAGAAACAAAAGAGTGAACAGTAGACGCGAAAGATGAACAACATGGACCTTAAAAAACAAGAGACAGTCAATGACCTCGCTGATAAGTTAACTTAAATACTTATCTTCTAAACAAAAGATGAACTACAATGAACAATGGGGAACAATAGACGAACGCGAAAGATAAACGACAGGACCTTTATAAACAAACGACAATCAACGATAAACTATTTTTATGATTTAAAACAATACACGAATGATGATGACGTTAAAAACAAAACCAGTATAAATAACCAGAAACAAAAGAGTGAACAGTAAACGCTAGAGATGAACAACAGATATCTTAAAAAACAAGAGACAATCAATGACCAAGGAGATAAAAAAAAACAAATGATCTTCAATCTTTTTGTACAATTTTAAACAAACAAAAACTAAGGTTTGTCTTTACCCTTGATAATGGACTTTTTGCTTCTCATTTGTTTATTCATCGTTTTTCAAATATTTAAAAAAATTTTGCCAATTATTTCAAGGACACAACAAGTCCTCACTCGCTCAAACACAATCATTGCAACCATCGTAATTCCAGAAGCCTGAAACGCCATTGGACGTTGACTTGCTCGTCGAATTGGTAGCCGACATGTTTGTTAATACCAACGAATCCGTTCTTGCATCAAGCAACTAAAGTTTCCATTGAAACACGTTTCATTTGTCTTAAAAACAAATGCCATGCGATTTCACGGTTAATAAAACGTTTGCCTCTCCTTGATGCATACATTTCTTATAGAATTTTGAGCCAAGATTGTTTCAAAGTCAAATTATTTACTTATTCGTACATAATTTTTGATAAATTTGATGTGAAGTTCGTTGACTTGCTCGTCGGATTGTTCGACGACATATATGTTGGTACTAATAGACCCGTGCGTGCAGTAGGATGCGGCTAATTTTCCATTCAAATATGAGCCTCTAGGGACATTTCACGTTTGCGTTTGCCTCAAGCTCGTCCTTCGATGCGATTTTCACGGTTTATTAACGTCCACCGCCGATCTTCCGTTCGCAAGCTGTTTCGGATAATCGCCTCGACGCGGCTAATTCTATTGTTGTTTGTTGTTATTGTTGTCGGTACCTGCGTGCGATTGTTTAAAATAATTACACCTTGTCATTTTGTCACAGCAGCTCCGAAGGCCAAGGCCGCTCGCTCGCTCGCTCGTCCTGTGTGTTTGTGTACCTGTTATGTAATTTAAGCTGAGTTTTTGTGTCTTGCGTTTCGCGTGCCGTAATTGCGTTATTTCCGCCGTTGTTTTCTTTTATTTTTTTCTCCGACTTAATGACATCTTCAGGTTAACTTTTGTATTTCGATTTCGTTAAACTTGTATTTACATGTAGGAAACGACGAAAGCCTGTTGTGTCAAGTGATTCGATTTAAAGAAGAATCTAGTGAGTGTGAGATGTACTGTACAATATGTACAGTTACGGTCGCAAGTAATGTGTGTGACACTCGTAGTTTTAATGGATGTCGTTGCTAACACGTGTTATTTAAATCTATTTAATGTCGAACTCGTTGGGTACGAAACGCCGTCATAAAAAAGAATATTAATGACCGACCGGCACTCACACACACACACACACACACACTTGTCGAATGGATACGTTTCCATTATTCAGGCCGTAATGGCTTTTCTGTGTACAAATTAAATTCGCGCGCACGTACAAAAACCGAATCATAATGGCCTGTCAGTACGTATGTATGTGTGTACGTATGCAAGTCGCAGGTAATAACTGCAAGGAACGTGAATCGTATGAATCGGCCGCTTCGTGAGCGATTAATAAACGTAATGGTTTCGCATTCACGTTTCCTCACGATAGTATAACGCACGATCCTTTCGGAACGTTTCATTTTATTTTGTTTTTGAACCGTGGTGGAAAATTGAAAATTCCATACGGGAAAAGTCATTTCCTCCACGGTTCACATTTTTCCGAAAACCTTCCGGTCCTTTTCGTTTCTGTTCCCGACCAAGCTTTGCACGATGAAGTTTTCAATAAACACGTAAGCGAATGAATGCGTTTCGGCATCAGACTCGTCACGGTGCATCACTTTCACGCGTCATTAAACCCAAGATCCAGATGCTGCTTGTAATCTACGCCGTCGTCGTTGGCCGCGACAGAAGCATAAAATAATAAATATGAGAGTGTTAGCGCGGCCACGAAATTTAAATCGTCGAGATAAGATCTCAATAAAAACGGTATTTAGCCGCTGGACTTTTATCACCTTTAATGTGTACATTTTTACGCTGTTACAACAACAGTAAATTTCACTCGGATATGTCGTTGGGAAAGAGGAAAGATTAGAGGTCAGGACCAACCACGAGACTTTCGAAAGATCAAAAAAGATTTTTGACGTTTACGTCTTCTTCTTTGATGGTTGACAATTTGGACCATTCATGGTGAGATCATCAATCCACCAACGGGAAGATTTTCAACTCTATCCAACATTGTGCCTCTTTTCTTCACTTTACAGTTTGCAAATCACCCGCCCGTTATGTCACTTATCGCCGAACGACTAACTCATCGCCAAACAAGTCCTCCGACATCGTTTAACAACGCCATTAAGACAATTGATTTCGAGCGGAATATTATCATGCATTTTACGACCAGTAAAAGCGATAATCGCCGGATGGCTCTCGTTCACCTCCGAGAGGACTACACTTTATTGCAGATAAATCGCGTTTATGGATTGCGTTGTCGATGAATAAAAGCGGCGTCAAGGTATTTTGTCCGCCTCTTTTATTTTCGCTTAATTACCAACAGTGATTTGCGACGGCCGTTCCTCAACGGCAAACGATCTGCGGATAGTCGAAGGACTAAGAGGAGAGGCGCTCACCTATGATTATGATTATCATTTATAAGGTCACAAGACAAAGGGAGAGAATTGCTCCTGATTTTTATTTACTCTGAACGGTGACAAGCCTGCGCTGCCTTTGCCCCAGGTAGCTCAATGAAGACGGGCGCCAGGGTGAACAGTACCTAGCTGAGAATGATAACCCTTAGTTTCCAAGCCGGTGTCACATTCACAATTGTCATTTGTTTTTTTTTTCTTGAATAAAGTATCGAAAAAATTACAACTTTAAGAACCGTATCTCCCATTCCCTTTTCCTTTGCCTGCACGATCCCAAGTTATGCCTCCAATTCATTTTCACATTTGGGGTCATTTTAAATGCAACACGTGTCAACACAAAAGAGGAATTATTGTCTCGAATTATTCTTACTTTTTATGCTGGTCGCGATCGTCCTCTGATATTTCGAAGAATTTATCAAAATTGTGTAGCTACTAGAAATAAATCGAAAAGTTATTTCTAATCCTCACTTTCTTCATTTAGTTTTAACTTGACGCGGAAACATTTTCGGCCACAACTTTATTAAACAAAAATTCCTTAATCGTACGACCTCTACTGCTTCTCAAAATTAGGAACATATTTTCTGAGGCACCCTGTATATGTATATTAATTTTTTTAGGGATAATTTTAAAATATTTAAGCCGGTATCAAATCAATTAAATGCTTACGAAACAACCGTAACTCCCAATCCAGCGATTAACCTTTTAAAGATGGTCATTTCCGCCGCCATTGTTTTGGTAGTTTATCTGTCAGAGAGTTTCATATGTTATGACTCACAACTTATGAGGTTATGAAATACAGTGTACTATTAATAGAAGGATTTCATTTCTACCTTCATTCGTTGATCAAAATAGAAAATTTAGGAAAGGTGTGTTAGTGTATTGAAGCGGTACGTAGAAATCGAATACCGTAGTTTTCAAATTTCGCGCCTTATGAACCACTTAAACAATGGCCGAACGTCACGGAATTTTGTCATCAAAGGTAATCTGTGCTTCAGCGAAATGTATGTACGTGCATTCCTCCTGTTAATTCTTTCCTCGTTGAGCAATACTAATTTCTTTTTCTCTCGTCTAGTAGAAACCTGTAAAGCACATTGAAGAGAGCGCCATCTATTTTTCACAAGATTATAGATATTTAAAAATTCGTAGTAATGTCTAATTGACTTTAGATAAAATTAATAAAATTATGCTATATACTTAAAAGTTTCAACTTTTTAATTATTTTCAATTTTTTTAATGGAGTGTTTTATTTTTTTTTTATATTAATGAACCAGTCTCACGACACTCTTTTGTTCCTCCAATATTATTATTACACAAACGAGTAAGGAAGGCCTTGAAAATATTGGTGGAAGGTGACATTAGTAGTCACTAATCACTAAGCTGCAGAGTTGCCAATTTTTTTTTTATAGGAAATAGTTTCAAATGAAAATTTAAAAAAAAAAACATATGTAAAACAAAAACCAAAATTGGAGCGAAAAAATGAAAAACAAACAAAAAACGAAAACAAATGAAAAACAAAAACCAAAAATGAAATACAAAAGGCAAACAAAAAAAATTGAAATGAAGTAACCGAAGATGAAAGCAAATTGAAAAGAAAAACAAAATTCAACAAAAAAAAAACAAAAAGCGAAAGAATGAAACAAGACAAGTGAAACTGAAATTTAAAAAAGAATGGAATAAAAGACCAAAGAGAAATGAAAAATTTAAAGCAAGGCAAAAATTAGAAAAAAAAAAAAAACAAAAAGCAAATATCAAACAAAAGAGATACATGTAAAGAACGAAGAAAAAACTAAAGTATAAAACATCAAACGTAAATTAAAAATTAAAAACAGAATGGAAAGGAAAAAATAAGTAAAAAACAAAACAAAACCAAAAATAAAAAATGAAATAAATAACAAAAGGCAAGCAAAATTTAAAATCGAAAATAAAACAAACAAAAAATGAAATTACGATCGTCATTTGTTTTTCTAACTTATTTCAGAATTTTTTTCCCATTTCTACTGGATTTCTCAAGCGTCAAAAAGTTTTCTTCGTTTTAATTGTTTACCATTTATTTGGAGCAACGAATTCTGCATGAGAAAGTGAAAGAAGTTATTACAGGAATCAAAGATTTTCGTAAACAAAAAAGTTTTGAAGGTTTTAGAAAGTGCAAGAATCTTGAAAAACATCCTGTAGCTCCTAATGCGGTCTTCACTATGAATTTTATCTTAAAAATCGAGCTCCAGGAGCCGAAGTCGGTTTTTGTCCAACCCTTCTAAAACTAGGCGTCGAATTTGGTCCACCCTGTACATTCAGTTCTTTTTAAAAATAATACTAGCACTGTAGTCTGGTGTAAATCGGGTTTCAAAAAGCTCATAGAAACGACAAGCACGTGTGCCTGCGCTGCCTTTGCCCCAGGTAGCTCAATGGAGACGGGCGCCAGGGTGAACAGTACCTAGCTGAGAACGATAACAGCCTGTATATGTATATTAATTTTTTTAGGGATAATTTTAAAATATTTAAGCCGGTATCAAATCAATTAAATGCTTACGAAACAACCGTAACTCCCAATCCAGCGATTAACCTTCTAAAGTTGGTCATTTCCGCCGTTTCTCTAGCCGCCATTGTTTTGGTAGTTTATCTGTCAGAGTTTCATATGTTATGACTCACAACTTATGAGGTTATGAAATACAGTGTACTATTAATAGAAGGATTTCATTTCTACCTTCATTCGTTGATCAAAATAGAAAATTTAGGAAAGATGCGTTAGTGTATTGAAGCGGTACGTAGAAATCGAATACTGTAGTTTTCAAATTTCGCGCGTTATGAACCACTTAAACAATGGCCGAAGGTTACGGAATTTTGTCATCAAAGGTAGTCTGTGCTTCAGCGAAATGTATGTACGTGCATTCCTCCTGTTAATTCTTTCCTCGTTGAGCAATACTAATTTCTTTTTCTCTCGTCTAGTAGAAACCTGTAAAGCACATTGAAGAGAGCGCCATCTATTTTTCACAAGATTATAGATATTTAAAAATTCGTAGTAATATTCTAATTGACTTTAGATAAAATTAATAAAATTATGCTATATACCTAAAAGTTTCAACTTTTTAATTATTTTCAATTTTTTTAATGGTGTTTTATTTTTTTTTATATTAATGAACCAGTCTCACGACACTCTTTTGTTCCTCCAATATTATTATTACACAAACGAGTAAGGAAGGCCTTGAAAATATTGGTGGAAGGTGACATTAGTAGTCACTAATCACTAAGCTGCAGAGTTGCCAATTTTTTTTTTATAGGAAATAGTTTCAAATGAAAATTAAAGAAAAAACATATGTAAAACAAAAACCAAAATTGGAGCGAAAAAATGAAAAACAAACAAAAAACGAAAGCAAATGAAAAACAAAAACCAAAAATGAAATGCAAAAGGCAAACAAAAAAAATTGAAATGAAGTAACCGAAGATGAAAGCAAATTGAAAAGAAAAACAAAATTCAACAAAAAAAAAAACAAAAAGCGAAAGAATGAAACAAGACAAGTGAAACTGAAATTTAAAAAAGAATGGAATAAAAGACCAAAGAGAAATGAAAAATTTAAAGCAAGGCAAAAATTAGAAAAAAAAAAAAAACAAAAAGCAAATATCAAACAAAAGAGATACATGTAAAGAACGAAGAAAAAACTAAAGTATAAAACATCAAGCGTAAATTAAAAATTAAAAACCGAATGGAAAGGAAAAAATAAGTAAAAAACAAAACAAAACCAAAAATAAAAAATGAAATAAATAACAAAAGGTAAGCAAAATTTAAAATCGAAAATAAAACAAACAAAAAATGAAAGTTGTTCTACAAACATTACGATCGTCATTTGTTTTTCTAACTTGTTTCAGAAATTTTTTCCCATTTCTACTGGATTTCTCAAGCGTCAAAAAGTTTTCTTCGTTTTAATTGTTTACCACTTATTTGGAGCAATGAATTCTGCATGAGAAAGTGAAAGAAGTTACTACAGGAATCAAAGATTTTCGTAAACAAAAAAGTTTTGAAGGTTTTAGAAAGTGCAAGAATCTTGAAAAACATCCTGTAGCTCCTAAGCGGTACATGATATCGAAATGCGGTCTTCACTATGAATTTTATCTTAAAAATCGAGCTCCAGGAGCCGAAATCTAACCCTTCTAAAACTAGGCGTCGAATTTGGTCCACCCTGTACATTCAGTTCTTTTTAAAAATAATACTAGCACTGTAGTCTGGTGTAAATCGGGTTTCAAAAAGCTCATAGAAACGACAAGCACGTGTGCCTGCGCTGCCTTTGCCCCAGGTAGCTCAATGGAGACGGGCGCCAGGGTGAACAGTACCTAGCTGAGAACGATAACCCTTAGTTTCCAAGCCGGTGTCACATTCACAATTGTCATTTGTTTTTTTTTTTTCTTGAATAAAGTATCGAAAAAAATTACAACTTTAAGAATTCTTTTCTTTTTCTGTTATTCTTCGATCGTCCTCTGTTCCAGTTTCAATTATTAATCTCACGTGTTTTTATTTATTTATTCATAAATAAATTGTTTTGCTCGTTGTTCGTCATTTGCTTTTGTTTGATTTCTCGAGAATCTTTGTTTTGTTGCTCGACAGTCATATGTTTTTGTACGTCTTTCAGACGGTACCTGCTTTTGTGTTTTTCAATCGTCATTTGTCTTTTGTTTTTTGTTTGTCGATCAAAGAATGTCAGAGAAACAGAGGTATCCGCTTTTTATGTTCCTCGATCGATCGCCATTTGTTTTTTTTTTATTTCTCAAATAAAGGATCTAAGAAAATGACCGCTTCTTTTTGTTCTTTGATCGTCATTTGTTCCAGTTATTAATCGTCACGTGTTTTTATTTATTTATTTAAAAGAAAATTTTGTTCGTCACTAATTTTTATTTTGTTTCTCGAAAATCTTTGTTTTGTTGTTTGACAGTCGTATGTTTTCGTATTTCGTGCAGACGGTAACTTGCTTTTTGGGTTTCTCGATCGTCATTTGTTTTTTTTTTGTTCCTCGAATAAAGTATGATAGAAAATTACAACTTCAAGAAACTCTTTTTTTCTCTGTTGTTCTTTGATCGTCATTTGTTCCAGTTTTAATTATTAATCGTCAAGTGTTTTATTTATTTATTTCTTAAAAGGAAAAACTATACTTCGAAAGATATCGATTCGTGATGTGCTATGGAATTTTCTTTCTCATTTCGATTTGTTTCAATTTCCTCAAGGACGGAGGCGTTATTTTTGAGGCACTCGGTATAAAGTTGCAGATTTCCCCTCCACTTCCTTACTTTCTTCCAACTTTTTAAGAGTTTCCTTAAATTTTCCTTTTAATTCCTGAGAATCCTTTTCCAATTTTTCTTCAAACTTTTAGGGATTTCCATTTTAACAATAACCGGAAAGGGTTTTCCTTCTCCAAGGACCTTCGTCCTACCTCCATGAAAGTTTTTTGGATTGAATTGGAAAGGTTTGAAGTAAATCCGTTATTCATTGGCCTAGGACAAGATAAGCTTTTTACTTTAGCTCACGAAAAGACTTTCTGATGCAACTGACTGGCTGCAACTTTTTTTTAACTCTAGCCCAAGAAGAGGCCTTCTGAGTCAACTGAGAAAAGAATTGGAAAGGGCCATTGTCTTCTCTCTCCAACCTCCACTTCGTCCCACCCTCTATGAAAACTTTTGGAGTCACTGAGAGAGATTTGACTTCTCGGCTTTTGGATTGTAAACGCATCAGGTTTCTTTCTTCCTTCCGGCGACGCTTCGCTCTTGATTGACACTTTCAAATGCCAAAAGTCATGAATAATCGGGTACTGAGTGACCTTGAATAATGAAGGTACTCTCTGAGTGTAATGCTTTTTTCAGCGAAGCTCCTTTAGATTGAAGAAAAATTGTTTTCAGAGTTTTAAAGATTTGATAAAGTTCGTCCCATTTTGAGGCAACTTTCTTCATATTTATCCCACGAAGAGGCTCAGGCGAAATAGAAGACCCTTCTTTAGTCCCCGGAAACACTGTTTTAAGAATGCTTTTGATGCTTTTAAAAATTAGAGAAAGTCTGTCCCATTTTGAGACGAGAGTTCTTCTGCAACTTCCTTAACGTTTGTTCCATGAGGAGGCTCTTGACTGTAACGGAAATAACTTTTCTTAGTGAATGTCTTTGCTTAGTTCGAAAAAAATGGCTATTGAGCATGTAGAACAGTTTTGTCCCATTTTGAGTCAACTGAGAAAAGAATTGGAAAGGGCCATTGTTTTCTTTCTCCAACCTCCACCTCGTCCCACCCTCCAAGAAAAGTTTTGGAGTCACCGAGAAAGACTTGACTTCCGGCTTTTGGATTGTAAACGCATCAGCTTTCTTCTTTCCGGTGACGCTTCGCTTTTGATCGACACTTTCAAATACCAAAGTCACTAGGTGGTACTAATAATCGGGTAGTGACCTTGAATAATGAAGGGACTCTCTGAAGCTCCTTCTTTAGATTGAAGAAAAACTGTTTTAGAATTACTTTTGAAAGTTTCAAAGATTTAGTCAAATTCGTCCCATTTTGAGGCAACTTGCTTCATATTTGTCCCATGAAGAGGCTCAGCGAAATCGAAGACCCTTCTTTAGACCCCGGAAACATTTTAAGAATGCTTTTGATGCTTTTAAAAATTAGAGAATGACATGTTTGTTGAGGAAGAACACCCACTACAAGCACAAAGAACAAACGTTTTCGAGGAAGACCTGAAACGTAGAAGTAGTGCTTTTTTAAAAAGAAATCCACAGCTATATAGAAATGTGTCGATGGCATGAAATACTCCCCCCTTAAGGTCTGCAATTTTCAGTTGAACGAGAGCGCCAAATTTCTCCTGGGCCAATTTTAAATAAGACTAAAAATCAATTTCTAAAAGCGATAAACAAGAAAAAAAAATAGTCACGCAATTTAATTATCCATCCGCGACGTCCGATTGTTAAATTACGTTCGCGAGGGTCAGATAAATTATATTACATCACGAGCAATAAACAGTGATACTTTATAAGATATAAGCGGCCGTAAATTAAAAGAGTAGGTGTCGGTTCCACCTGAACGTGGCCGGCCGGAATTTTGCCCCACGTCGGCCGCCCCACGCGCCCGACCCTGCCCGAGAGAGACGCCAGAGCGACCTGTTGATTAATTGATTCGTTTTTTTTTTCTCCGCGCTCTGTTATGGGACAAATTTATGTAAGCGCAATCGACGTTATACATCTCGGCGTGACGCCCGAGAGATCGAAATAAAAGCTCCGAGATACCACTTTGCTATTAATTTGCGTCGAAGGCGGTTCAAGATCACTTTTGAAACATGAATCGATTCTGATATGAACCTTGTTGTTGTTGTTGTTGTTTTTTATCCTGAGAATATCTTCCTGATTCGATTTTACATACACATACATAATCAAAACCTCGTTTACCAGTTACCATAGGTGTTGAGGTAAACAGTTTTTGACACTTTCACTTGCTTTTCCTCTCGATCTAGTTCAAACCCTTGTTAAGTCTTCAGTAATGAATTCGATTTTCATTTTTCTTACACATTTTTCCCATAAAAGGAGATGAATACGTAAACCTGATGTTCGGGAAAATCGATCGTCTTTTGTTTTCGTTTTCTTAATTTTCAGAAACTCGAATGTCACTCTTCTTACGAAAATCGTGCTCTAGAAAGGTCGATCGCTTTTGTTTTCATTTTCTTGATTTTCATCGGTTTCCTGATTTTCCAAAATTCGATCTTTATTTTTTTTCCAAAAGAAAATAAACCCATAAAGATTATGTCCTGGAAAATCGCTTTCTTGATTTACGACATACCTTGAGTTTCAAAAATTACGCTCAGGAAAAATCGATCGACTTTTGTTTTCGTTTTCTTAATTTTCTTCAGCGAGTGTCTTGATTTTCCACAACTGGATCGTGACTTTTCTTATAAAAAAATAAGTGCACAAAAATTGCGTTCTGGGAAATTCGATCGTCTTTTGTTTTCGTGTTCTTAATTTGGAAAATTCGATTGTATTTTGTTTTCATGTTCTTAATTTTCCAAAACTCGAACTTTTCTTACAAAAAAAATCATTTTTCCCGCATAAATCCCGGGTTCTGAAAAATTCGATCGTCTTTTGTTTTCGTATTGTTAATTTTCCAAAATTCGAACGTCATTTTCTAACGTCATTTTCTAAATTGATGATTTTCATCAGTGCCTTGATTTTCCAAAATTCAATTTTCATTTCTCTTCGAAAAAATAAAATAGAAAAAAAAATGTTCGTTTCTTGTTTTAGTTTTTTTTTTTTTTTTGTATTCTGAATATTCTGGCGATCCACTTTTGTTCTCGTTTTCTTAATTTTCATCGACGTCTTGATTTTCCAAAATCTGATCGTTACATTTGTTACAAATAAATAAGTGCTTGAAAATTGTGTTCTGGAAAGTTCGATCGTCTTTTGTTTTCGTTTTGTTGATTTTCCAAGAAACGAAAACAAAAGACGATCTTATTTTCCCGAACATAATTTTTTTTTGCATGAAAAATGGAAATAATAATAATAATAATAATAATAATAATATTTATTCATCAAAAATACATGAAAAGTCAAAAGAACAATTGAAAAGAAAAATTGAAAATGAAAATGATGAATCTTTAAAGTAGTTTACATTTGCAATATACTAATATTTAAAAATTCTTGTATTGTGTAGCAACAGTGATTGATCAACATCCTCTTAACTGCCTTTTCAAAACCTCTGGGCGATTTATTTTTCACTTCTATCGGTAATTTATTGTAGAGTTTGGTTCCCCAATAGTCTTGGCCTTGCTGGGTACGTTTCAATCGATGGAAAGGTACTTGAAACGCATCCTTATTTCTGGTGTTCAGCTTATGGACTCCGTTTTTTGGAAAATTATCTTGATTGTTGTGAACGAAATTTACACTGGCTAGTATGTATGCAGACGGAACAGTAAGTATCTTCGCTCTTCGGAAAACTTCTCTACAGCTGTCTGTTGGCCGGAGACCGTGGATGATCCTCACAGCTTTCTTTTGGAGTAAAAAAATTTTGTGTGCTCCTGGTGTCATACCCCACAGTAGTATTCCATACGTTGCTACGCTATGAAATTGGGCAAAATAAAGTTGTCTGGTAAGTTCCTCTGTTGAAAGTTTGTACATTCTCCTTAAACAGTATAGTGTGGATGAGAGCTTTCTGCTTATATTGGTGATATGCGCTGCCCAGTTTAGTTTTGGGTCCAAATGAACTCCTAGAAACTTTATTGATGCCGTTTCCTCTTTAGTCCCAGCAAAAGTTAGATGTTGCGTTTTTCTTTCATTTAGTTTTAATTTGTTTGTATTGAACCATGTACTCGCTTGCTTGATAGCTTCATCAGTTGCTGTTTTTAGTTCATCTTTTGTTTTTCTGGTTACTAGAAGGTTAGTATCATCGGCATATAAGCATACTTCACACGCATTAATATATTTTGGAAGATCGTTGATGTAAACTAAGAATAAAACAGGGCCCAGTACTGAGCCTTGAGGGACTCCACAATCTACTTTTCGAGCATTCGACACTTTACCCTTCCATTGCACTTGTTGTTGTCTGTCTGCGAGGTATGATTGTATTAAATTATTTGCTACGCCTCTTATCCCATAATAATTTAACTTTTGCAGCAGTAATTCGTGTGGCACAGTATCAAAAGCTTTACTCAAATCACAGGTAGATAGTTCACATAATTCTTTTTTATCATAGGTTGTTAATATTTTTTCTATTGTTTTTAATATGGCAGTAATTGTTGATCTGTTTTTACGGTATCCATGCTGTTCATTAGTAAAGATGTTGGATTTTTCAAAAAAACTTAGAAGCCTGTTTTTTACTGCTATTTCAAAAATTTTAGAGAACACTGGCAGAATTGATATCGGCCTAAAATTACTGCAATCGTCGAAGTCATCTTTTTTATATACAGGAGTAACTTTTGCCACTTTCAATTCGTTCGGTACATAACCTTCAGAGAAACACTGATTTATAATTAGAGTTAGAGGTGTTATTATTTCATCTTGAATTTCCTTCAGAAAAGTTGTTGTCAATCCGTAGATGTCTTGCGAATTTTTCGATTTCAGGGAGCAAATGATATCTTTCACCTCAGCTTCTGTTGTTTCAAAGAAATAACAAGATTGTAGTGTGTCAACCGTGTGTAGTTTTAGTAGATCTAATGGATGTTTGCCAGTATTTCTTACGCTTTTTGCTGTGTCGCTTCCTATTGTAGTAAAAAAAATATTGAATTCATCAGCTGTCAGGTTGCTCTCCACTGTTTTGTTGATTTTTGTAGCTTTAGAAGTTTCTGCATTGATAACATTCCATATTGCTTTCTGTCTATTGCTAGCGTTATTTATATAATCCGCAGTTTTCTGTTTTCTTGTTTCCGTAATTTTTTTAATATAAATTTCTTTATAACACTTATATGCTTTGCTTGATTCTTCGTCCTTTTTTACTTTTGCGATCACATCTAAAGCATCCAGAGTACTTTTCATAGACTTCAATTCGTCTGTTAACCATGTCTTTCGATTGTTAAACAGTTTTAGCAATTTATGTTTTTCGGGACAACATTTGTTAAATTTTGCCATAAAAGTTTCATGGAATACCTTGTAGGTATTTGTTGCATCACTTTGCTCCAATACCCGTATCCAATCAATTTTCTTCAGTTCTAATTTTAAATTCCTTATATTGCTCACCGAAAATTCTCTGTATGTGATCTCAGATGTTCTTGTTTCGTTTTTTAAGTCTTTCAAATCTACGATCACTTGTTGTCCTAAGTGGTCAGAGAAATGTAAATTTTTTGTGAGGGTTCCTTTTATCAAATCCTGATTAATATTGGAAAAGATATTGTCAATACAAGTTGATGTTGTATCCGTGATTCTGGAGGGCTTTTTCATCAGCATACACATACCATAAGAAGAAAATAAATTTACGATTTCTAACTTTTCTGCAGTATCGATCAGAAAATTGATATTAAAATCTCCAACAATAAAAATATGCTTGTTAGAGTATCTGTCTAAAAGAGCATATAATATTTCAGTTAATTTGGTTTTGAATATTTCGTAATCTCCTGATGGCGATCTGTATAAAACCAGAATTATAGTATTTTTTAAAGGAATATGTATTGCAGCCAGCTCAAAATGTTTATCTTCTGACAGTGTTTCGAGTTCAATAACTGATTTAAAAGCAATGTCTTCTCTTATGAAAATCATTACGCCTCCATTTTTAAATTGTTTTCTGCTATAACTAGATCCGAGATTGTAATTTTCTAGTTTAACTTTATTTATTTGAGATTCATTTATCCAATGTTCCGTGACACAAATTATCTCAATTGAATCATATAAAGATTGAGCGTTTATTTGATCTATTTTATTAAAAAGTGATTGAACATTGATGTTTAAGATTGAAAAATCTTTGTTTCTTGTTCCTTGTAGAAAAGACGTGTTTCGAATTTGTGCAGGAGTGTCATTGGGTGGGAGTCTATACATATTTGATGCGCTTTGATTCGTTAATTGCTACATGTTATTTATTTTACTTTTTTGCAAATGTTCAATTCTTTTATAACATGGACAATTCGTATCCCATGAGAAATCAAGATAATGCAAACAAAAGACAATCTACTTTTCGAGAGAACACAGTTTTTGTAAAAAAAAGTTCGAGTTTTGGAAAATTAAGAACATGAAAACAAAAAACAATCGAATTTTTCAGAACACAATTTTCACGAACTTACTTTTTATAAGAAATGTCACGATCCAGTTTTAAAAAGTCAAGGCACCGATGAAAATCAAGAAAACGAAAACAAAAGTCGGTCGATTTTTCCACACTTATGAAAATTAAGAAAACGAAAACAAAAGACGATCGATTTTCCGGAACAAATTTTTATACGTTTTTTTGCAAGAAGAATGAAAATCGAATTTTGAAAAATCAAGATCCCGATGAAAATCAAGTAAATGAAAACAAAAGACAATCGAATTTTCTACAACACATAAAAACTATTTTATTTTCCAGAATATAATTTTTTGCATTTATTTTTTTTTATGTAAGAAAAATGAAAATCAAATTTTGGAAAATCAAGGCACTCGTGAAAATCAACGAAATGAAAACAAAAGGCAATCGATTTTTCTAAACATAATTTTTATAAAGAAAAAGTGATACAAAGTTGTAAATCAAGAAAACAAAAACAAAAGACGATCTGATTTTCCAGAAAAACTTTTTTTTTTTCTAATGAAAATCGAATTTTTAAAAATCTAGGCGCACTGATAAAAATCAAGGAAATGAAAACAAAAGGTGATCGACTTTTCTAGAACACAATTTTTGTAAGAAGAATGACGTCACTTTTCTTTTTCTTTTTTTTTCATTTGTTTTCATTTTCTTGATTTTCATTTTTCTTGCAAAAAAATGATCGGGAAAGTAGTATCCGTTTTTTGTTTTCGTTTTTTCGTGAACTAGGAAAATCAACCGACTTTTGTTTTCGTTTTCTTGATTTTCAACGGTTTCTTAATTTTCGAAAATTGTATCGTCGCATTTCTAACAAGAAAAAAATAAGTGCATGAAAATTGTATTCTGGAAAATTCGATAGTCTTTTGTTTTAATTTTCTTGATTTTTCAAAACTCGAATGTCATTCTTCTTGGAAAAATTATGTTTTAGAAAACTGGATCGTGACTTTTCTCATAAAAAGATAAGTGCACAAAAATTGCGTTCTGGGAAATGCGATCGTCTTTTGTTTTCGCGTTCTTAATTTTCCAAAACTCGAATGTAATTTTTCTTACGAAAGTTGTGTTTTATTAAGCTCGATTGTCTTTTGTTTTCATTTACTTGATTTTCATTAGTGCTTCTTGATTTCCAAATTTGATTTTCATTTTTCTTGGGAAAAAAAAACGCGCAAAAGTGATGCTCAGGAAAATAAGATCGTCTTTTGTTTTCATTTTCTTAATTTTCCAAAGTTCGAATGTCAAAAAGTTGTCTTTTGTTTTCTTTTACTTGATTTACTTCGATTTTCATTTTTCTTAGAAAAAGAAGCGCATAAAAGTGATGGTCAGGAAAATAAGATCGTCTTTTGTTTTCGTTTTCTTGATTTTCCAAAACTCGAATGTCACTTTTCTTTTTTTCTTTTGTTTTCATTTTCTTGATTTTCATTTTTCTTGCGAAAAAAATGGTTGGGAAAATAAGATCGTCTTTTGTTTACGTTTTTTGTTTTCATTTCTTTGTTTTTTCATAACTCGAACGTCATTCTTACAAAAATTGTATTCTAGAAAAGTCGATCGCCTTTTGTTTTCATTTCCTTCATTTTCATCAGGACCTCTTGATTTTTCAAAATTCGATTTTCATTTTTCTTGCAAAAAAAATTATTGGGAAAATAAGACCGTTTTTTTTGTTTTCGTTTTTTGTATTTTAGAAAAATCAACCGACTTTTGTTTTCGGTTTCTTGATTTTCATCAGTGCCTTGATTTTCCAAAACTTTATCGTGACATTTCTAACAAAAAAAAAGAACTGCATGGAAATTTGATCGTCTTTTGTTTTCATGTTCTTACAAAAATTGTGTTCCAGAAATGTTGATGGTCTTTTGTTTTCATTTCCTTGATTTTTATCAGGACCTCTTGATATTTGAAAATTCGATTTTCATTTTACTTAGAAAAGAATAAATAAATGCATAAAAATATTTTTCTGGAAAATAAGGTCGTCTTTTGTTTTTGTTTTCTTTATATCACTATTCTTACAGAAATTGTGCTTAGAAAAATCTATTGCCTTTTGTTTTCATTTCCTTGATTTTCATCAGTGCCTTGACTTTCCAAAATTTGATTTTCATTTTTCTTACCTAAAAAAAAAAAAACAAAATAGTAAATGCAGTAAAGGATGTTCTGGAAAATAAGATCGTTTTTTGTTTTCATTTTTATGTGTTCTGGATAAATCGATCGACTTTTGTTTTCGTTTGCTTGATTTTCATCGACGCCTTGACTTTCCAAAAGTGGATCGTGACATTTCTTATAAAAAAATAAGTTCACAAAAATTGCGTTCTGGAAAATTCGATTGTCTTTTGTTTTTATGTTCTTAATTTTCCAAAACTCGAATTTTTCTTACAAAAATTCTGTTCTCGAAAAATCGATTGTCTTTTGTTTGCATTTTCTAGATTTTCTTTTTTTTCATGCAAAAAACAAGATCGTTCTTTGTTTTCGTTTTTTGTGTTCTAGAAAAATCGATCGTCTTTTGTTGTTCATTTTGTCGATTTTCTAAAATTCTTCTTGGAAAGATTATGTTCTAGAAAAGGCGATCGTCTTTTGTTTTCGTTTCCTTGATTTTCACCAGTGCGCCTTGAGTTTTCAAAATTCGGTTTTCACTTTACTTACCGAAAATAAGAAGTAAATGCAAAAAAATGATATTCTGGAAAATAGGATCGCCTTTTGTTTTTGTTTTCTTGTGATTTACAGCGTATCTTCTATCACTTTTCTTACAAGAATTGTGTAATTGTCTTTTGTTTTCGTTTTCTTGATTTCCTTCTTTATCGCGTAGTTGTTTAGTTTAAGATCGTATCTAAAGGACCACTTGATTCAAGGTGTGTTTTGTCAAAACGATTTCCTCTAGGTCACTTATCGCTTGGGAAAGTTTATCTTAAAACCAAAGTTGAATTCCGTATTAGTTTTTTTTTAATTTCTGCGTTTCTTTCCCTGGCCCAAGTCATCGACAAATGTTAACTGGTCCATCGTTACTCTTTCTAAGATATCGATCTTTTTTGTTTTCTCTCTTTCATCACTTCATTCATTCATTACAAGGTCGAAGAACAGAGGCTTTTGTTATTTTTTTTTTATTCTCAAAGTATCTTGATCCTGATTCAGTTTTGTACGAATTTTCATCTTAGATTTTTCTTTCCAAAACGATAGATAGACCATTCGGTTGATCTCACTGAGTTTGCAAGAGTGATTTTAATTAAGAATTAACATCTTAAATATTACAGAAAACTCAACGTTTCGCTATCATTTGAGAACTTCGTCGGGAGCAATTTTTATTAGTGTATTTGCGCGATCATGGTTGTCACCAATCCATCGATGTTTGTCTTCATAGGGCACTGATTACTTAATCTGGGCCTTTCATGCCTTCCACACATTTCTAGAGTCTACTTCTGCACTTTTAGGTCTTCCTCGAAAACGTTTGTTCTTTCTCAACAAACATGCCATCGAACAAGTTGTCAAATAAGTCGCCCGACATCTCTGCAAGTTTTAAATTAAATGCTAATAAAAAAAACTGGAAATTTGTCAAACTTCACCTCGAACTTAAGAGTTCACCGGTCATAACTGTATCCTCACACACTCTGCTGCGTCGTTACGGCCTTCCATTAATTATTACACCCATTTCAACAGCGGTAAATATTCGGCTCGGCACTAATTGGCAGCGAAAATCCTAACTGTTCGCCGTCCTTTTTTTTTCTTCTGTTAAAACTCCGATATTAATGCGCGCCGCCTTGATTTACGACGGAAAAGTACAGTTTCGTAGGCAAATAAAAGTAACTGTTCATTAGCTCCGGCCGTTTCATATTTATTCAGCAAACGCACCGATTCATCATCAGTCTGTTGCCTTTCGATTCGAAAATCGCAAAATCGTCGAAATTTTTTCTGGAAAAAATCGCACCTCGTCAAGTGTTCGGATTCTTTCCCAGGTTCGACGCGCTCCAGTTATTTTCGAGGCCGCGTGTAACTCGAGACGTCACCGATTTCTGAAAGTATTTCTGTTGTCTCTATTGTTTGCTTTTTTGTTTTTGTTTCGAGACCCGTTAATTAGAGCCGTACTTTAAATTAATTTCGGGCGATGGAATGAAACGCTGATTAGATTAGAACGACAAGACGGAGAAGGAAAAAGGTTCGTCGCCTGAGCTATCGTTGACATCACTTTGGAATTTGACTAAGAATTGATTTCTCTCGTCGATTAAATTATTTCATTGTGGATCGCTCTCGATGAAATCGTATAAGATTGAAATTCCTGTGCTCATTGAAACGGCTACTTCCCGGATGAGGACGATTCCGGCTATAAACGCAGTTACGTAACCTGAATCGGGCGCGCGCGCGCGCGCGTGAGGAGTAGTTTCATTTTTCCTCAATAAAATTTTACGCTTCCATTGTTGTTACGTAAAATTTGAGTGGAAAAAATCATAAGACGCAGACAATCGTTAATTTATGACTTGATTGTGCTCGCGAGAACAATGCGCGCTGCGTCTTAAAAATCGCCGCATGAAAAAACGCTGTTAGCATTCGTCAAAGCTAACGATTTCCTGACCTTGGACGACGTGTTTTCTTCTTCGACGTCGTCGTAATCTGCCTACTTGATTACGTTGCGTTACAATAACGCCGCACCGCCGTCGCCTACTTGTTACCGAACGTGTTGGAAATTATCTTTATATTTTCTGTGCTGTATCTGCGTCGTATTTTGTACGTAAGAGGACGATTCTTGAAAATATTTTTCAACGTGAACAACAAACTCACTTTACACTTTTAGATAACAGTGAAAAATAATATTTTACTACAACACTTGAATTTCGCCGCATTTTTTAAACGATCACTTAAATATAACTTGACTCGCATAACTTCAAACATGTTATCTGGCTTAGCGCTGCTCAAGAGTTCATTTTCAACGCTTACGACACTCCAACCATTTTTACTTTGGATCACATATACCATTTGAAGACTTTCTTTTTAGCCAATAGCTAACTTTAATAATGAATACTCCTGTTACCTACTTACTTTGACCTATTAACAAGTAGGCGCTGCTTCTTTCAGCAGCTTTCCTCTCGGCCAGCAACAGTGAGATAGGGGTGGGTCTTGTTAATGAAAGAGCGCCAGGGTGAACTATGCACCCAGCTAATTCGTATTAACCTCGACGGCTTTCCCAAGCCGTCTCGATTCTGCAGTAGGTCATTCGCAAAACACAAGGAGATTTTAATCTTACTCACTCGTTTGCTGAGAGTATGTGCAAATCAAAACACAACAAGTAAATTAAATAACAGAAGCTTTAATGTAAATGAATCAAAACACAGCGAGATCACATAACGTCCCATTAAATAAAACTATGCGACAACGAACGTCGAGTGCACTTTGACTAAAAAAAAGCAATCAAATACACATCAAACACGTTAATACTCAAATTGCATTACTTATCTTTCAGACGAAAAAAAATTGAAATTCGCTCTTTGGTAAAATGCTCGCGTTGTGACGATTAAACAAAATTCGGAACAATATAGACCCATGGCCTTCGAAGTGGGCTGTCAGTTCCGATATGTCTGGAACGAAATTGGCAAAACTGTGGCAACGCCTCCTGTTGGTCGGTGCTCGTAACTGCTTTCAAGAGTTGGATAATCAACCAAATGCGAAAATGGGTATTTCACGGATAGAATACCAAAACGTACAGTAAAATGTGCTCCCAGTATGTACGAATGACGTACATGTCACTAGAAGTCTGAATTAAAAGAGAATTGCGAAATAAGTTATCAAACGGCGTCAACTGTTAATGCCTGTTGCCTTAATTCAATCGCATTCCAAGCTTAGTAAGATTAAAAGAAATGTCCAAAACTCGTCCTACAGTCATAGATGAGTTCTTTTAGCTTTTGTAGCAAAAACTCCAACAAATTACAAACACGTCATTATAAACGAGTTATGACGCGCTTACCATCAAAGCGAAGTGTATTGACGCGGAGAAATCGCAAATGAAGTCAGCTCCATCCAATAAACGCAAAGGTCATCGATCACGCGATGCTCTCGTCGATCAAATTTCTTCATGCCTCTACCGGGGTTGTCACTATGATCTCTAAATTGGCCAAAAAGGTGGCGTCAAAAAGATGGCGTCAACTGTTAATGCCCGTTACCTGGATTCAATCGCATTCCAAGCTTGGTAGGTTAAAAGAAATATCCAAAATTCTCCTGGCGGTATTTTAAAAGATTCCGCGAGAGTCGTAGATGAGTTCTTTTAATTTTTTTAGCAAAAACACCAACAAATTGTAACGCACGTCACAGCACCGCCGACGATGAACGAGTTATGACGCGCTTCCCATCAAAGCGAAGCGGATTGACGCGGAGAAATCGCAAATGAAATCAGCTCCATCCAATAATCGCAAAGGTCATCGATCACGCGATGCTCTCTAATCTCGAATCTAAACCTAAACGCGATTAATCTCGAAGCTAATCTCGAAGCTAATCGCGAACAATTTCGCATTCTATCGGTGACCTAACTGTGAATGATCTTGGATCACTTGCGATTAATCTCGAAGCTAATCGCGACCAATTTCGCATTCTATCGGTGACCTAACTGTGAGTAATCTCGGATAACTTGCGATTAATCTCGAATCTAAACCTAAACGCGATTAATCTCGAAGCTAATCGCGAGCAATTTCGCATTCTATCGGTGACCTAACTGTGAGTGATCTCGGATCACTTGCGATTAATCTCGAACCTAGTTGTAACCTTATATCTAAACGCGATTAAACTCGAAGCTAATCGCGATCAATCTGGCATTCTATCGGTGACCAAATTGTGAATGATCTCGGGTCACTTGCGATTAATCTCGAAGCTAAACCTAATCACGATTAATCTCGAAGCTAATCGCGAACAATCTGACATTCTATCGGTGACCTAACTGTGAGTGATCTCGGATCACTTGCGATTAACCCAATTGTTTGCAACCTTAAATCTAAACACGATTAATCTCGAACCCAATGATGAATGACCTCAAATCCAATTACAAATAATCTCGAGCCCCCTCGCGAGTAGTCTTGAACCCGATCGCGAATGATCTCAGATCGAATTTCGAACCCTTTTCGACCCTAACTGCTATTATCCTCAAATCCAATGACTATTACACGACCCAGGCCCTAACCAGACATGGTGTGTTCGGAACCTACCTAAAGGAGATGTAAAAATACCGAAACCGCGCAATGCTGATTCTGCGCAGAAGTAGGGGATAGCCCGGAACACACAATCCTTGATTGTCCAGAGTGTGAAGACCTAAGACAACGGGCAAATGAGGAGTGCGGGAAAGTTACCACTAAAGATAACATCGCCGAGGTCCTGTTAGAAGGGGAGGAGTCCTGTAACAGCGGTGCACGGATGCTGAAGGCGGTAATGAAAGCGAAATGCAAGGAGGAGCTCAAAAGAACTCCCAGGAACTAAGAAACGTGATGGCTCTACGAAACAAGTATATGATGTCTGACGGACTACAGGAGATGGTAGAGGATAGAAGACGAAAGGAGCTAAGGAGAGGAGGAGAAGAAGAGGATGGCAAGAGAATGAAGAGGACAGAAGAAGAGGCAAGAGGACTGAATGAGGATGTGTGAGGATGGAAGAGTACAGAAGAAGACGCAAGAGGAGAAGGGCAACATGTGCGGGGGAAGTAATCCCGCATAGAGTGGAAGAAAGAGGAAAGGAGTTTAGTTGGTAGGCGCCTTGGCAGAATACCCTAGTGAATCCAACACGCCTCCGGAATTGATAATCTATGAAGATCCTCTAAACCTCTCAAAAAAAAAGGGATTACTTACGATTAATCTCGAACCTTATTGTTTGTAACCTTAAACCTAAACGCGATTAATCTCGAAGCTAATCGCGACCAATCTGGCATTCTATCGGTGACCTAACTGTGAGTGATCTCGGATCACTTGCGATTAATCTCGAATCTAAACCTAAACGCGATTAATCTCGAAGCTAATCGCGACCAATCTATCGGTAACCTAAGTGTGAGTGATCTCGGATCGATAATTTCTTTATGTCTCCGCCGGATTATCACGATGATCTTTAAATTGGCCAAAAAGATGGGGTCAACTGTTAATGCCTGTTACCTTAATTGAATCGTATTCCAAGCTTGGTAGGATAAAAGAAATATCCAAAATTCGTCTAGCGGTATTTTAAAAGATTTCACCAAAGTCATAGATGAGTTCTTTTAATTTTTGTAGCTAAAACGTCAACAAATTGTCACAGCACCGCCGACGATGAACGAGTTATGACGCGCTTACCACCAAAGCGAAGTGGATTGACGCGGAGAAATCGCAAATGAAGTCAGCTCCATCCAATAAACGCAAACGTCATCGATCACGCGATGTTCTCGTCGATCGATAATTTCTTCATGCCTCCGCCGGGGTTGTCACGAGGATCTCTAAATTGGCCAAAAAGACTGTTAATACCTGTTACTTGAATTCAATCGCATTCCAAGCTTGGTAGCATAAAAGAAATATCCAAAATTTAAGCGCCATCTCTTAGTCAATGCGAAAAGTTTCTGATTAATCTAGAGATACGTACAGTTGTATAGAACTTTGTGAAATTTTATTTTATTGAAGCATCGCGATGTTGATCAAAGCTTCTTTTCAATCTGAATATCAAAAACAAAAAATTGGTCAGACCAATAACAAGAACGGGTATAGAGAGGAACGCCTCCTCTTGACCATCTCAAAATATTGTTTGATTTCATTTTCGTTTTTCTTCTTAGGATGTCAATCTCGGATTACACAACTATTAATAAAATTATTCTCCGCCGCTTTCGTACAATTTCTTAATAAATGTTTCAAAAAGGATTTTCACCTACAGTTAAGACTAGGAGCGCCATCTCTTGATTAGTACTAAAAGTTGATTATCATAGCATTACTTTCTCTTTTTTTAATTTGAATCTCGCAAAGCACTTGTTGCATGATTGTTAATTATTGTTTTAGTTGTTTTCATATTTAATGTGGAATTGGTTGTTAATTTTTTTTTTCTAATCATGATGGAAGTTATAGAAGGTTGCCTTCTAAACGGGCTGTGTAAGAGGGATGAGGGGTAAGTTTCTCCAGAAACAGCTTGCCCCCTCCTACAAACACAACGCCATCTCTACACCGAGCGCCTATCAGAGTGACGATAGGCAACCAAACATACATATTTGGTACATAAAGTTAATCCTCCACGACAAAGTGAACCCCCGAGCGTCCATGGCACATCTGCTCGATTGTTTTTAAATAAACGGAAAGCTTGTTTGTCTTTAGCACCAAAAGGGAACTTTATAGATACTAACAGATCACTTACTTTCTATGAAAGGAAAACGCAATGACAACTTAACAACCAATGCGAATATAACGCCATCTATTGACTCGGATTTTATTTGCAGTAGATAGAAGGAGTACTAGGGTTGGCATTAATTTCACCCATAATTTGATTATTGCCTCAAAGTCATCCCTCGCCCCCATGGTAAGCGTTTCCAATTTAACGAACGAAAATCACCGGCTAACAGATGGCGTTGCGCACCATTTTTGACCACTTAATTTCAAGGACGGGGACGGAATTTAAAAAAAAAAGAAAAAGCAGACAAGACTTCCTCTAGAGGGTTGTTTGGCACAAGTTCATATCACCGGTAAGAAGCAGCCCAAAAGAAAGAGCGTCAAGTTCGCCGCCACGCGGGCTTTCAACCCCCTGAAACTTTTACTACTTGCGGAGCATGCGGGAGCTTACGAAATTTGAATACAACACTATGAATACAAATTTATGAAGGCGGTGAAGTTTTCGGCTGAGCGAGAGAACCCCCCTCGCCCCCGCCACCGGAATTTGCATGATATTACACGCGGGACCGTCGCAAGAAATTTCGACTTACAAAAGATATTGTTACGAAATCGAAATTTCTTTTAACATAATTCCTACTACTTAAATAAGACTCTAGAATCCTCAAGTAAAGAATCGTTACCTCCTTATTATTTTTTTCTCCAAATTTATGCCTCCGTGGATGACGTGGAAGACGTATCGATTGTTTGTTCTTTAACGTTCAGTTTCAAAAGCATTACTTTGCTTTCGTCGCTGCGTCTGCAGCGAGTCGTTAAATCGCAGTTCTTCGCCAAGAAGAGAAACGGCGGCGCGCGCGCGCTTACGGTTAGTTATCGATACGCAACATCGTAATTGCAGGTTTACGGCGGAACGATCGGAGATATCGATCGGTGGAAGCGATAAAGCGATAGGGATCTCGAACTCGTGCATATCTCGTAATTAATGAACAGGACTGCCGCAAAAGGCGGAAATCGTTTCCGCGATCCATCTTAAATCGGTTATTATTGATTCCCGGAGCTTCCGGTTAAGCTTTAATGCGTTGTTAACTTCCAAACCTTCAGAAGCCTCCGTTGGAAATCGACGACTTCGGAAGCCTCCGGTTTTTTTCCGAAATCGCCGACTTCTACAAATGTTGGCGCCCAACGTGGGGCGCCGAAATTTGGACATTAACTATGATCCACGTGGTAACTTCAACCAACCAGTGATTAGAAATCTGGTAATTGATTATAGATTAGGCGTAATTACTTGAATATATGCATTTATTCATTACCACGTTGGCGCAGAGGGGTGGGTACCGAAGAAATCCAATCTGATTTATTATCGACTTCGTCTGTTCGAAGGAATTTTCGAAGGTGTTACCCAAAGTGATTGTGTGAGAATAAACCGTTGACCTTCCAGAGGCGCTTTTGCATATATATGCAAGAAGGACACATGCACAAGAAGGGGCTGAACATCCGCGTGATTTATACGCGCACGTAGAACCCACACCTACGACGTCAAAGCCCGGTGCATAAAAATAACAACAGAATGAGGTAATCAATTTCAGGCGGAGATTTATCACCGTCATCTTACGCATAGGTGGTAATGGCTTTGATCAAGAGCCGCTCGAATCGAACGTTCAAGCGGTGCCTTGATTGATGCATGCCGTTTTTAATACCGTGGGCCGATCTGCGAGGTGTTGAAGTCACACAGCAACGAGACCATTCTAAAAAAAAAAACAAGAAACCCGCATACCTAAACCGATTTATCGTCGAAACGAGGGTACATCCTGTAAAACCGGAAGTGACCGAAAGGAACGCCTTTTTACTCGTGGAAATTCACGCGATTCTGGTGTGTAACGTAAGAAACGTCTGTTATTATTAAATTTGTCCAATAAATACGGGGACTAGCGTTATTAATGCCCTTTGAAAACGTCAGCCAGGTTCGATTATCAACGCTGCGGAGTTGTAATGCTAACTTACGATCGATATGGTCGATGTAATAGGCGCAAGTGAATCGTAAATAAGGGATTTGCGGAGAGACCCACGACAAACGTGTCAAAATGTAAAGTTGATCGTGGGGTTCCCCGTAACTTTTCCCACCTTGAAGTAGGCGTTTTTTTTTTGGAACCACAAAAAATAATTGCCATAAACATGTCATTTTCAATCGAGCATGGCTTAGACTGTAAATTTTGGTAGAATCTTTTTTTCTCTGTAGATTTTTATTTATGATCAACTTTAATCGTCGACTTCAATTTGGCGACGCGCTTTCAAGTATTCACATCTGTGTCTTCTACAGTAAATTACAAGCAGCAACGTGGGGGACATATACGTTGCATAGCAACCAACAAAACATGTCACGATGTCAGGTGACAACAAACATCAAAATGACAGATTGACAACGTCAGGCAACGTCATTTAGACAAATACGGGCGGCAACGTCACTGGACCCCTACGCATCAGAATCGCGATGACAACTGTCAAAATAAACGAAATTAAGGCCACTCTTGGCGAATTAATGATTGGCCATCATATAGAATCGTATTTTCAATTTAGTCGCTAAGAGAATCTCCGGCGCAAAAACGAAAAGATTGCCCCTTAATGAATAAGTTACAACTCTGATCGTCATTGATTCAATTACCTGCACATTCAGACCAATGAGACAGATTACCTCATCCCCACCGTGAAAATGCCCTATAAAAGCAAGGAAGCTAACCGTCTCAGCTCAATGTGTCTTGTGCAGTCATTGTCAAGAACATTCACCAAAGCCTCATGTGCAGTCATTGTCAAGGGCAATCGCAAGCCTCTTGGGCAGCCATTATTAAGAAAATCAGTATATCTTGTGCAGCCATTGTCAAGAATATTCACCAAAGCCTCTTATGCAGCCATTGTCGAAAGCAACCACAATCCTCTTGTGCATCCATTGCCAAGAGCAATCGCAAGCCTCCTGTGCAACCATTGTCAAGGGCAATCGCAAGCCTCTTGTGCAGCCATTATCATGAAAATAAGCGTCTCTTGTGCAGCCATTGTCAAGAATATTCACCAAAGCCTCTTATGCAGCCATTGTCGAGAACAACCACAATCCTCTTGTGCATCCATTGTCAAGGGCAATTGCAAACCTCTTATGCAATCATTGTCAAGAACAATCACCAGCCTCTCGTACAACCATTGTCAAGAGCAACCATAATCCTCTTGTGCAACCATTGTTAAGAACAATCAAAAACCTCTTGTAAGCCATTGTCAAGAGCAATCACAAGCCTTTTGTGCGACTATTGTTGAAAGCAACCACAATCCTCTGGTGCATCCATTATCAAGGTCAATCGCAAACCTCTTGTGCAGCCATTGTCAAGAAAATCAGTGTCTCTTGTGCAGCTATTGTCAAGAATATTCACCAAAGCCTCCTCCGCAGCCATTGTCAAGAACAATCACCAGCGTCTCTTGTGTAGATATTGCCAAGAACATCCATCAAAGCCTCTTGTGCAGACATTGTCAAGAGCAACCACAAGTCTCTTGTGCATCCATTATCAAGAGCAATCGCAAGCCTCTTATGCAACCATTGTCAAGGGCAATCGCAAGCCTCTTGTGTAACCATTGTCAAGAACAATCACAAACCTCTTATGCAGCCATTGTCAACAGCAATCACAAGCCTCTTGTGCGGCCATTGTCGACAGTAACCACAATCCTCTTATGCAACCATTGTCAAGGGCAATCGCAAACCTCTTGTGCAATCATTGTCAAGAACAATCACCAGCCTCTCGTACAACCATTGTCAAGAGCAATCGCAAGCCTCTTGTGCAGCCATTGTCAAGAATATCAGTGTCTCTTGTGCAGCTATTGTCAAGAACATTCACCAAACGCTTATGTGCAGCCATTGTTGAGAGCAACCTCAAGCTCTTGTACATCCATTGTCAAAAGCAATCGCAAGCCTCTTGTGCAGCCATTGTCAAGAGCAATCATCACAAGCCTCTTGTGCAGCCTTTATCAAAGGCCTTCACCACTAAGCGTTAGTTAACTGACTTTTGAGCAGAACAAGCAATCGCAAGCCTCTTGTACAACCATTGTCAAAAGCAATCGCAAGCCTCTTGTGCAGCCATTGTCAAGAGCAACCATCACAAGCCTCGTGTGCAGCCTTTATCAAAGGCCTTCACCACTAAGCGTTAGTTAACTGACTTTTGAGCAGAATACTGTACATTGCGGATACATAACGTAATCATTATAGAATGGAAATCAGCGACAGTTTATCGAAAACGTAATCTAGCGTACGAAAGCAAACTAGATGATGTTTCTGGTCATACCCTACACTACACGAGGTTTGACAGAAAAAGTAATGAAACTGATTTTCTTCTAACTTCTTTACAAATCAAGGTTATCTCCTTCAAAGTATCAAATAACAGCAGAAAGTCATTGCTGCCATCTTTTGGCTACACCTGGAAGCTGATTTTCGTTCTATAAATACATCAATTTTTTTTATTTGATCGAGACGTGTATCAAAGCATCGTGCTTAAGATTTAAAATAAAACTTTCGTTTCAATTTTTATCTTAAATCTTTTGAAATGTAACGACGAAGATTCTAAGCGCCATCTTTTATCCATTACGAAAAGTGGTACAATTGTAGAGAACTTTTTTCTATTGCTCCGCAATTTTTGTTGTTTTGTTTCGTTGAAACACTGCTATGTTTAACGAAGCTTCTTTTTAAATCTGAACGTTAGTCAGACTAAGACCGAAAACGGCTATAAAGGAACGCCATCTCCTGACTATCTCGAGAAGTAGTTTGATTTCATTGCCAAATGGCACACTTTTCCTTCTTTTGATGTCAATCTTGAATTACACAACTATTCATAATTATTCTCCGCCGCTTTCGTTCAATTTCTTACTAAAAGTTATTGAAAGAATTTTCAATTATAGTGGGCGACCAAGTCGCCATCTCTCGATCAGTTCAAAAATTTGTTCAAGTTGATTGCCAAAGGACTACTTTTCTTCTTTTAATTTGAACCTCGTAAGGCACCTATTGCACGATTATCAATTATTGCCTTTGTCGTTTACATTTAATTTCTCCAACGTGTAAAACTGGTTCTAATCTAATCTAATTGACATTAGAATTAGTTAAAATGCATTTAATTAATCAATTAATTGATGTTAACACTGAAAAGTTAATCCAAAGTTCATACTTTGTCATCACCAAGTTCCAGTGTACATTCAAATGGAAAATACTTCGAGAAAAAAAAATTCAAAAAATTATAAACACCAAATAAATATTGTGCGAAAATTTCATCCAATTCTGTCGAGCCGCTTTTTATTGGGACTCAAGAAATTATACCGGAGATTCCGATTATGAAAAACCTTGCACGTGGGACACTTACCCTATGAGTCATAGTGATTTTCCTAGATTTGTCCACTCCTAATCATGTTTGTTTGCGCTTATATAATACCGGCTTCTTTGATGAAGTTACTTCAGCGACTGCTTGATGATCCAGCGGCTTTATTGCAAAGGTCAGCCTCATTAACATGACTCATGATTGTAAAACCTTTGCTAAAGCAAGTCGTTATCAAGTTTGTTTATATTTATTTATATTTTCTTTTATGTGGATTCGTCCACTCTTAGTCATGTTTGTTTGTGCTTACATAATGCCGATTTCTTTGATGAATTACTTCGGCTACTGTTTTATGTTGCAATATGCACCTGATGTTTCTTTGAATACAGTTTTATTGATAGTGAAACTGAGTCATCACGACTCCCTGTGAAATTTGTTTATATTGTTTTTAAGTTGGCATCTTTTCACCGGTTTTGCTGGCGATGTTCTATCGAATGTTTTTCTTCAACTTACGTAATGACTCATGATGGTAAAGCTTTGCTAAGCAAGTCGCTATGAAATTAGTCTATATTTTTTAATGTTTTCTTTTGTGTTGATTCGTCCAGTCTTAGTCATGTTTGTTTATGCTTACATAATGCCGATTTCTTTGATGAATTATTTCGGCGACCATTTCATGATACAATATGCGCCTGGTGTCTCTTGGAATGCAGTTTTATTGACTCATTGAAATTTGTTTATATTGTTTTTAAGTTGACGTTTTCTCCGCGGTTATGCTGGCGATGTTCTATCGAATGTTTGTTTCATTTACGTAATGATTCATGATGGTAAAGCCTTTGATAAGCAAGTCGCCGTGAAATTTGTCTATATTCATTAATGTTTTCTTTTATGCTGATTCGTCCACTCTTAGTCATGTTTGTTTGTGCTTACATAATGCCGATTTCTTTAGTGAATTACTTCGACGACTGTTTTATGATGCAATATGCACTTGGCGACTCTTTGAATGCAGTTTTATTGATAATGAGGCAGACTTATGATCACGAGTCGTTATGAAATTTGTTTATATAGTTTTTAAGTTGTTTTTAAGATGTTCTATCAATTGTTTGTTTAACTTGTATACGTAATGCTCTTATAAATTAAACGAGAAACTACAGAGAAACTATTAGTATTGATTTCACTCGTACATAACCAGGCTTACGATTTCGGCCCATTTGAAAGGTAACTGTGCTGTTGTTGATTCCCTGTCTTCGCACACTCAAACACGCCAATTGGCAACGAATCCTATTCCCACTCCGACAGTGTACAGTCCCGTACAGTCGAAGCAGTAAACATTCGGTACATTTAAATGAGACTTAGGCCGAAATCGTAAGCCTGCTAATAATTTATTCAACAGTTTTCGTTTTCCCTGTATATTATTGTTTACACATGCACTGCAACATTTAAATAATCGAATGTACGCGACGGTCAATAATTTAGGACAATATCGCAGGCAGCTGCCGCGACAGGGCCATTAAGTGAGTGGGTGAAATTGCAGCCAATAAAGATACATACCCGCGCAGACAATTAATAATAAGCGAACCGTACGGACTTGAAACTCGAATAAATAAGAGTTTATCATTAAGCTCGGGCGCGTTGCACACGTGTAAGCGTGTAAAGGCCGTTTATTTCAGCCGCGTTGTTTCGTTTCATCCGTTTCATCCACTGGCGGGTTCTTCGCCTGACCCATCGTCGAAATCACCGCGTCAGCGCCGCCGCGAACGAACAAGAAGAAATTTTCTTGAATTATCAATATTTTCAGCAGCGGAAATTTTATTAGAAGCAACGGCATTGACACAATAAGTATAGAGCGACGCGCGGGGCGGTCGTAGTTCGCAAGCCTTACTAATAAATGCTTATTAATTTCTCTAACCTTAATTAAATGAAACTCGGAGATTCCTATTCGTGCTCTTTGTTTACGCAGGCAATTATATAGCTGTAATTCGCGGAGGTCTTTCGCGATGCTCTGTATCGCGCCTTGCCAGTACGAAACGAAACGTGCGATGGAGCCATTTCCAACCGGATTTCGCTCTCGGTGGTGAATTTATTAATTACTGTTGTGTGCGCCCCCCGACGATGGTTTGCGTCACGGATCAAGGTGAGAGATGGCCGATCATATTTTACGCAGTTTTCAAGACGAAACCTATTCGATAAGATACGGGGAAAAAATTATAGAAAGCGATTATTTAAGTCCAGAGCGCAAGTGTTACGTAAACAATTACCGTAGCGGTGAACATTCCGCGGCTTGTTATCATCTAAGTACTGATTGCTCAAACGATTGTCGTAATTTAATACTGTCGTTATGATTTACATATTAAAGGGATTAGGTTTTCAAATATGTTGTGCTGGTTGGTGAAGGCCCCACGTTGGGCGTCATTTTTATAGAAGTGATGATTGATGGAGGCCCCACGTTGGGCGTCACTTTTATGTAATTCGTTTACTATATCTCTTAAATGTACATCGTGTACATCTTTTTCTTACTAGGAAAGGAAAAACGGAGATTTATAGAAAGAAGGCGATTATTTAAAACCAGAGCGCGCAGGTGTTACGTAAAGCGGCAGAAATTAACTTTGTTTTACACCTTTCTGCAGTGACCAATCGCGGCGGTTAACATTCCGCAGCTGGTTGTTATCGTTTACATTCTCTTGATCACGAGATTGCACGGAAATTTTTCAATTTCAGTTGCGAATGGTACATCTTGTTTGCCAACAAGAAAATCGTGCGCTTCATAAGAAAAAATCCGTTTGCGAACGACATTGCAACCAAAAAAAAACGAGATACGTGTTGACTTTTCTGGAAAAAACTAAGCGAACAACGAAATCTCTTTTACCAAAGAAATTAATCGTCATAAAAAACGCTACAAAATAAGCTACAAAAGTAAATAAAAATTTCATTTCCTTCCTAACACACTCTGCTCTCATCGTTTCTGTACTTGTTCGTTAAAGTAAACGAAAAAATACAAAGAAAATTATAAAATTCTCTCGGAAATTATACATATTGTAACGGTTGATGGAGGCCCCACGTTGGGCGCCACTTTTTTCAAATTAATTACCCGAGACTTAACGTTGTTGGTCATCGAATAACGTACGTGAGTCGTGGACGAGAGCTTCTTAGTTGGATGTAGTGGTTAATTAATTAATTAAAAACACTGACTTTTTTTTTTAATAACAATTTCTGTGCCACCGCACAAAAGCCACGTAAAGTCGGTCACATTTAAAATTCAGATCGCCGTGTGGCTTCTTATCCCACTTCCAAGGGAAACATTCAATGTAATTAGTAATTACTCGTCAAATTATTCCTCCGTCTCCGAATCCATCCGTACCGTTCAAGCATCAATATTTGTTCTTTCTCATTTGCACTCACCTGTCTGTCTGTCTGTCCAACGCGTAACAGTACAATTAACGGTGCAACGGTACTCATCATTCGTGCACGTCAAAGAAAAAGAATCGCTTGCAAACAGAATTAAAACATTTCAGGCATTGTTAATTCGCGATTGGTCGCCGTTAATTAATTAATTAATTTCTTTGTTTCGTTTTGTTGCAGGCACTGCGAACGGTAGGCCGTGGTTGAACGGGCACGCGAATAAACCCGAAGATAAACAGTCGACTTTATCCAGGTAATTTTTTGTTATGTTCCTAGATAAAAATTATACAGGGTGACTCACTGAAAGGCCTCACTTTTGATCAACCTAGAAACAATCGGCTTTATATGTGACGTATTGTAGGAGAGTACGTCATTAGAAAGAGAATGGAAAAGATACGTGGGGCCTCACACGTTGCTTAGCGACCAACAAGTCACGTCACGATGATAGATGACAAGAAACGTCAAAAGAACAAACGTCAGAATGACAAACGTCAAGCACAGCCAGATCAGGGCGAAGCGTTACGTAACAGTTAAGGTCGCTTTTAACCGCATTCATTTCTGATTGGCCAATAAATAGAATGGCAATCTCATTTTGGTCGCTGACAACCACTGAACTGGACTGCTCTCCGACCAACAGGACGCAACTGTGCTCATCACTGATTCAAGCAACCAATCAGGCCAATGATGCAATGTTACCTAATCCCCGCCACAAACTGAGGCTATAAAAGGCAGAACGCACAACAGTCTAAGTTAGTATTGCTTGTGCTGAATGAATAGACTCGCAATAATCAGTGCTAGTGCTGTATAGTCTTGGCAAATCACACCAGCTGACGCCATACATCCTACACGCTGGTGCTGAATAGTCCAGCTAACCATACACCTTACACGCTGATGCTGAATAGCCCGGCAAACCATACACCTTATGCTTCGCTTCAACATATACTTAGTGGAAGCCAGGCTGTATAACCCAACCCAACCCAACCATACACCTTATGCTTCGCTTCAACCTATACTTAATCGAAGCCAGGCCGTATAACTCACGGGTAGAATATTCAGACAAGGAAAGACATCACTCTAAGGTATTTCTTCCGTCAAACCCAATCGCCCATAGATGGATTTTCACAAATAACTAAATGACAAAAGAACTGTCTGGAATTTGACAGTATATCACAATGTAAAACGTCACATTTTTTGAGGAGGCAGATTAAGAACAGACTGACCTTGAACGACTTTGAGTCTGCGACCAATAACAAACTAGTGGTACAAGACAGTGACTGATATTGAGTATTTAAAAAAAAGAAAAGTATGCACTCGAGCATTTAGGTACACATTATGGGTATAATTTAAATTGTGCAAAATTTATACAGGGTGATTCACGGTATAGCAGTGAAATTTTTTTAAATCAATAAGGAATACAATGGCCTTATACAATTTTGATCAGAGTAAAAAGACGTGACGTTAGAAAGAGACGGGAAATGCAAAATGTCTCTCTCTCACTGTTAAATATAAAGACAAATTTTCATAGATAACTAGATAACAAAAGAACTATGCAAACTGTTACGATATATTTTTTTCTCGACGCAGAGTGACAACCTTGAATGACCTTGAGTTCTTCTACAAAACTATAGTACACTATTGAACAGTTAAAGCACACACTCAAGCCATAAAAGCTTCAAACCCTACGAATCAGAAATTAATACCTTGGCAATTAGGGCGCGGTCTTCCTTCTCATTGACTCTGACATAACTTCCGGAAGTTGAGCTGCTAATTTAGAAATCATTTTGATATATATTATACAGGGTGTCTCAAAATTAAAGTATAGGCATGTTCGTAGTGGTTAATAAATGAACATAAATATAAAAAAAAATTAAACGCGACGTAGAACAAGCAAACAAGCAAAGAAATTACTATAACAATTCTTAACAATGGAATCTACGATACTCTTTTCTCACTTACTCAAAAGGGGTCTATTCGCTAGTACAACCACTGTAGTACGATCTCGACAAGGATCAGCATGTATCACAGGTTTTCTGGACACTCCGGCGACCCTATTCTACACCTTTTCTTTGGAGGCGATGTAGAGGATAGGGGTGAGATGGAAGTAGGCAACTGGACTCGACGAAACAAGCTTTTTTTGTTTCTTTTACCCACCAATTACATGGCCTGGCTTCGATAACGTATATATAAAAGGTTTAATTTGTCGGACTATACAGCACGGATGGTGTGTGGGTGTTGTTCGCCGGACTATACAGCACCAACGAATGGTGTGTGGGTGTTGTTCGCCGGACTATGCAGCACTAGTGGCTCAAACTCTTTCTTTTTGTTCAAATCAAACTCAAACAAATCCAACCGCAGCAAATTCCAAATCAAAACCCATGGTTATTATAGCTACTAAACAACACCGGCGGATGGCGTGTGCGTGTGGTTTACCGAACTATACAGCACCAGCGACGGGATGTGTGTGAGGTTTGTCGAACTATACAGCATCAGCGACTCGGCTATTCAGCTCAAGCAATACTGATTTGAAATGATGCACGCTCTGCCTTTTATAGCGTTATTAGGTAACTCTGCATTATTAGTCTGTTTGCTTGCTGGAATCAGTGATGAGCAGAGTTGCGTCCTATTTGTTGGAGGGCAGTCCTTTTGTACTAGGTTCGGTGGTCTTAGGATACGTGCACAACGGAATTGTGATACTGGATAATGGCATAGATGATAGTGGTTCCCTAAAAGCAAGTGTCATAACTAAAGTTACAAGGAAAAGTTACCGTCGTCGTCACAGTGACATCCACAAGGCAGGCTCGCTTCGATCAAGACTTGCATTTCATTTGTCATCTACGCTGTCATCTACTATCACGAGCAAAATGAGGTCGTAATCCCATTTGTTGACCAATTAGAAATGAATGCGGTTGCTTAAGAGCAATTTGTTTATTTTGGCGATCGCCATCGTGACTCTTACTACCTACCTGTCCTGGTGGTTAGCAAATTTGATGGCAGGGCAAATTAAGTTCTCCAATCACCGTCGACTAACTCTTGGAAAAGTTCGAGGTCATGCGGAACCCCGAAACAAAGGGGCAGAATTTTAAAATGAAGTCAAACTCACCAGTAATGCACCTTTTGCAACGTTGATACGTCAAACAAAACGTATAGGACAGACAAGGAATGTCCAAAATGAAGTTAAACTTGAAGCAAGTACGGATCCGTTTACACTGTATCTGAACTTTAATGAAAAACAGACAATAATGTTGGATAATTTCGTCCCAGCATCGTTTAAAAGACGGCTATACAGGGCATACTAACGGACGCATAAAATAAATAAATGAAACTAATCATCCGACCTTCCCATATCCTAAAAGCGAACGTCCGAAGTCTTGTGTCCGTCGAGGCTAGGAATCCTCAAAGCGTCACGTCAAACACCTGACAGATGTTGCTTCGTTTCAACGTAAAAGCGAACACCAGGAGAGAGCCACTCTCAGTTACCACTTCGATGGCGTTAAAGTGGTAACCTCTCTTGTTCAGATGGCGGACCAAAACGGCTAGCATGCGCCATTAATCGAACCGTTTCACAACGATGTCGCCGTAGCTTGCCTCCGGCTACCAAACTCAGATGGAGCATACGGAAGATGATATAAAATATACCAAAAAGAAGGAGGAAAAAAGAAAAACACGGATTACGAACCAAACAGTGCTCAACGTGACTAAAAACAGAATTGACGATCAGGTTTGGAAAAGCAGCAAACAATTCGCAACCTGATTATTGCATCCGTTTACTTTTTCACTCCAGAATAAACACAGTTCCATGAAAATATAACCAAAAATGAAAACAATTCTCCATGTGGTCTATTTGACAAGCGAGCAGCAACAATACTGCCACGAACTTTTAGTCGGCCAGCTCACAATGCGTAAGGTTTGGGGTGGGTAGAAGAATCACATGTTCCGGATAAGCGAATAGCAGGACTAGAATTCAAACAAGTGTCTACCTGGGCCAGACTCATTACAATAAAGTAGGGGTGTATGGAAGCGGCTCCTTTGGCGATCAAAGCTCCAAAAGATCAAACGGCGATGCACCCACGTTTCCGCCAATATACAGGATGACCGAAAATCATAAATGAATTTAGCGAAATTCTTCACCGTAACACTCTGTGACGTTTCGCCCGTATCTGTCATTGCTTGACGTTTATCATTCTGATGGTTTTTGTTTAAGAAATTATTCATTTATTTTCTGAAAGAAATTATATTTACATTCGTTTTATGCCTTTTACTTACTGCCCATGTAATATAATTAAATTAAAAAAAAATTATAGCTAATAGAGGAATATGACGTGCATTTTTAAGCAGAGATTAAAACCAAGTTATTATTTCTGTAGGGTCGTCGTAAGATGGCGCGCATACGCTTGATTCAAGTGAAATACGTTGACTGTCTGAAGCTCGCTTATGCAACTATCCTCGTTTGAAGGTCTTTTTCTTACCCATGGAGTTTTATGGCCCGACAACTCAAGCGGAAGTCAATGTAAATGAAATGGGGAAACTTTTTGCTTTTGAGTTTGATTTGCTTGGGTCGAGCTTATGGTCGAACACGAGCCTATGTTTTTGTTGTTTTTGTTTTTACCCTCCTAGCATAACCGTTCGGGAATACTAAGTATTTACTCGTTTGAAAGGTTTTAACGAGTAGGTGGTTCCCCGGCCGAAGTTATCGCCGTAAATTCGCCGGGAATTAGATGAATTTTACGGCGGCGATAAATAAGTAATACGAAAAGCGTGCGGCAATAAATAGTGCGGGGTCAAAGCGGGGTCGCGTGTGTCGAATACGTGTGAGTTCTGCGGCCCGAACGTTTCCTGGTTTGCGTTGTCATTAAACAAACACGAAGATTAGCGTTTTTAGAGGGCTCGCGAGCATCATCAGGCTCGCATTAGGCGATGTTTTATTATCGCCGGCCACGTAACAACATGCCTGCGCGATCGTTAGATGATGGACTTGATTCATGCCTGTGATGGATGCTGCTTTTAATCACCATCAATTATGTTCTCTTGTATTCCGGCGATTGCCAAGCGTTTCGGAAAAAAGGACGTCGAGTTCTGTTATCCACAGTCTTTCATCAAATCTTCCGGACTTTTCATTTTATGTTGGTATGAGGCAGGAGTCGTTTTTGGACCTCCTTTGGATCTAATCGCCAGATTTGACACTTCTTGCCTTAATTTAGGGAAACTAATGTATTCTTTGAGGAAATTTCTTCCAATACATTCTGGTCTTTTAAGCGAGTTCATGTGCAGCATGATTCTGCCTCACATTAAATCCGTTCGCTCTCCATTAGCGTTTCCCATCACGATTTTACTAATCTATCGTCCGCGTCCGATTTAAATAACACCTAATACGGTGCTTGGGCGTCCATGCAGCACGTTTTGCCACCACCACCACGTGACCGTATTCACTTCCGGAATCATCCTATATTTTTCAAAACCGATTCCTTCAAAAAAGATGTACGTGACATGAATTTGACAGCAATGAAATCTATTTGTCGCGTCGTAATACTTGTTGCTAGTTAGTGTACCCACTTACACGCCGTATTTACAAGTTGATGAGTCAATAATTGCGGATTACTTTCCTAAATGCGCCTTTGCATATTAATGTGATGATGCAGCTTAATTTGCATCGCACAAGCATGTCGTGTGTTAAAAACAAAACAATAACAATAATAATAACGACGATAATGAAGCACACGTGCTCCAATTAGTGAGTCTCTTATTGTCCGTAAAGGACGAGCGAGGTAAAAATAAAAATGTTTGTCGCGGCAAAAATATTAGAGTGGTGGCGGTGTCGCATTGTTTTTTCATCCCCCGCGCGATTGTTTTGGCTGGCGCTACCCGCCGAGTGCTCTTTTAATTAAATTTTGCATCCGTCGTAAAAAAAAACAAGTTGTTTTTCATTAATTTAATTAAAAATTTCTATTAACTTTCGAGGTGAAATGGGGCCGGCCGCCTTGCTTTTGTGCTACTAGCGTTTGCAAAGAGTTAAGAGAGTCCTTAAATGAAGGCGCGACGGTGGAGTTTTTTTCTTTTTACGCAAATCAAACTCAAACAAATCCAACCACAACAAATTCCAATCAAAACCCATGGTTACTATAGCTTACCGGACTAAACAACACCGGCGGATGGCGTGTGCGTGAAGTTTACCGGACTATACAGCACCAGCGACGGGGTGTGTGTGAGGTTTGCCGAACTATACAGCACCAGCGGCTCGGCTATTCAGCTCAAGCAATTCTGATTTGAAATGATGCACGCTCTGCCTTTTATAGCGTTATTTCGTGACGGGGATTAGGTAACTCTGCATCATTAGTTGGTCTTCGTCTGAATCAGTGACGAGCAGAGTTGCACCAGTACCCCGAACAGGTCCAATGTGGAAAGATGTTTAAGCTCTTAATTCGAAGATGACCAAATTCCTAGCTGCCCGCTGACTTCCTTAAATAACCAGCAGCCCTTGCAAATCATATTGAAACAACCCAACCTCAGACTTTTTAAACGAAAGCGCGACGCAGAATTCTTTTTTCTTCTTTTTGCGCAAATCAAACCCAAACAAATCCAACCACGGCAAATTTCAATCCAAGGTTTGCAGGGCTATACAGCACCAGCGTTGAATATTGCTCGGCTATTCAGCTCAAGCAATACTGATGTACGCTCTGCCTTTTATAGCGTTACTTCGTGGCGGGGATTAGGTAACTCGACATCATTAGTCTGTTTGTCTTCGTCTGAATCTGTGACGAGCAGAGTTGCGTCAGTATCCCGAACAGGTACAATGTGGAAAGACGTTTAACGACGAATGCGGCTCTTATTTCGAAGATGACCCAATTCCTAGGTGCCTGCGGACTTCCCTAAATAGCCAGCAGCCAATCATATTCAAACAACCCAACCCCAGTTAATCCCTTCTTTTATAGAGATTTAGAGAATCTTTCTAAGACGTCCCCGGATATCTCAATTCAGGAGACGTGTTGGTTTCACCTCGACATCTTTGCTCGAGGCGCCTACTCCTACTCCTTTCCTCCTTACACCACTGCGCACAAGGCAACGAATTCAGGAATTTCATCCTCTCCTCTCCAGTCAATTTCCTCTTATCCTATCCTCTTCCATCCTCTTCTCTCTTCTTGCACTTCTTTCCCATCCTCTTTTCCCATTTCTGCCCACTTCTTCCTCTTCTTTCCTGTCCTCTTCCTTCACTACTGTCTTCTCACTCTTCTTTTCTCCTTTCCTCTCTCCTCTTCGCCCTCTTTCCTGTTTCTCTCTCTCATATTTACAATTCTACTGCTCTCTTTTCCCTCTTTCGGTTTTCAATTCATCCTCACATTTGGTTTTCATGATGTCTCTTAACGTCCCGGCTATCGTGTTCCATTGCGCTTCGCCCTTTATCATTTACTTTCTTTGTTTAGCAGCTACATCCGGATTCTTTGGCCGTCCCATCTCGGGCATGTGCATATCGTGTGCTCCGCAGAGTCTTCCTCAGTTTGGACATCTTGCAGTTTTAGTCTTTTGATTTCCTTGAGATATGTCCCAAACACTCCATGGCCGGTCAGTGGGTAATAAAATAATCTACATTTCCTCACTTTCTCTCCGCCCATTGTCTCACGCTCTTCACGAAACCTTCGCCTAGTCAAAGTAGTTATTCCATTGTGCTCGTTTTTCGCTGCGCTTTTTTCCTGATGGCCTCCGTCATAGTTCTTTCTTCTTTCTTCAATTTGAAGTTTTGTAGGGGCGATCCCAGCTATTGCCAGGACAGCCTCGGTCGAGACCGTCCTGTAAGCTGATGTCACCCTTATTGCCGCCATTCTGTTAACTCTCTCCAGGATTATTTCGTAATGTTTATACTTGGTGGCTTCCTCCCATACTGGAGCGCGACGTACAGAGGAGTATGGAAGATATCACCGTAGCCAATAGCCTCTTCTTTTTTGCGCTCGGGCCTCCTACGTTTGGCTTTAGCCTCGCTAGAGCCGTATAGGCTTTATGCGCTTTCGTTCCTGTCTCTTTGACGTGAGCCAACCCTAGTTAATCCCAACTCGATCAAGCACTACCTTACCTACAAAATGTGAAATGTGTGCAAATTAAGGTCGAGGTCGTTACGTAATCCCAAAGCAAATTTTGAAAATTTGGCTGAAATTTTAAAAACTAAATAAAAAAATATTACCACTTGTCTTTATTGATCTAAAAAGAAATGTGTCACGTTAAAACAATTTATAAATTAAACCAAACGGGTTTAAATGTTCAACTAAGTAAACAAGTGATTAACAACAAGTCAAATAGAATTGAGTCACGAAGCACGGATCCGTCTTTCGTTTACAAAGACAAAAATAATTCTCAAAGACTAAACAGTTAAAGTAAGTTAACGCATTCATACCGTTTTAAAACAACAATTGAGCAATTAAACAAAGCAAAGCCGATCTTGAAATATCCATTCTGATCTCACGTCAGTTGTCACGACGAAGTCGGCAACCGACGAAAATCGAAATTCGACGGAGGGGGTGTGATGTCAACATGTCTGCCACCGTCCTAAGCGACCTCTCCCGTTAGCTTTGTCCACTACCGGTGAACGAGCCAGATCCAGACCTTCGTCTGCTAATGCGATCTGGCGGTTTCTCCAAACAATGTAGGTTTCACCACAGAAAGGTAGCATAGATAAGGGAGGTGAGGATAAAGCTTGTGTAGCAAGAGAGAAACATACGTAAATGCCTGAATCACACAAATGCCTTAATTACCTGATGTATTTGTCACAACAGGCTTCGAAAAGCGTAACAAACAGCTTTTGAGGGTACATGAGGTGACAATTTCAAGATCCGGTAACTTAATTACTGGTCAGGCAATTTCAGCATGAAAATTCACAGGCGCAAGCAAATTGAACTCTATCAAATCCCATACCAAAGAATTCCAATCAAGTTCTAATCGAACCCAACGTGAAGCATATTAAAAGAATTTTACAAAGTCCTCTCCAAAGGCCCAAATTTTGCCATCACCCCAAAAACGATACCCATTGATGACATCATAACTAGAGTTCAATCCGCCGTTATCAAACTTCCTTCTCATATTGCTGAGCCTATTCGTCACGAAACTTCCAAAATTCTAAAAAACAGCCAAACCCCCTAAACCAAACTGTACAAAAGCCCTCAAAACCCTGAAAAATAGGCCAGACATAGTTATACTCTCTGCGGACAAAGGGAATGCCACTGTAGTTTTGAACTGCGTACAATACGACCAGAAAATCAATACCCTATTACAGGAACCTCCTACCAACCCTTGCGACGCAATCCGACCTTACATATAGAACGTCCGTAACGGCTTCTCCTATACTTCCAGAAACACAAAAAATATTGATTCCCGTGACTCCAGAATACCCAGACTTTATGGTCTCCCTAAAATCCACAAACCTGATATACCTTTACGTCCCATAGTCAGCGCAATCAACTCACCAACCTACAAAGTCTCCAAATAGCTAGCACACACCTTCCTATTGCAGACAAAAGTGAAACTTTCATCCTGAATTACCGGCACTTCGTCCAAAAAATTCAATAAATATCCTTAGATGCCCAGGACATTCTGGTCGGCTTCGATTTTTCACCAGAGTCCCTATTCCCGACATCGTCACAATCATCCAGAAACAGTTTAGAGCCCTTAACCAACCCGAAGACTTAATTCTCTTACTAGAAAGTTGTTTAACCTCAACTTATTTCATGTTCCATGATCATTATTATGAACAGGTATCAGGCACAGCCATATAACAGCGAACATTTTTATGCAGGCATTCGAACAATAAACTCTTAATTCTTTCTCCCTTAAACCTAAGTGTTGGTTCAGGTATGTTGATGGTATTTTTGCAATTTGGCTACACGGTAAGGAATCCCTGAACAATTTCTTTGAGCATCTAAACTCCCAACATCCTGACATTCGTTTCACTTTGGAATACGAAACTGACGGTCACTTACCTTTCCTCGATATCTTGGTAAACCGTCTTCCGAACGGTAGATTAGGACACTCTGTGTATCGCAAATCGATCCATACTGATCGGTATCTTAATGCGCACTCACACCAACATCCTTCTCAAAAGCAATCAGTTATTGACTCACTAGTTAGCCGTGCCTTTATCCTATCAGAATCCTCTTCCCTTCAAACTGAACTGCACCATGTAACAAAAATCCTGCTCCACAATAACTACAACAAACACGACGTCCAAAGGTCCATTTGCCGGCATCTCACCCCAATTCCACCACGCCCTAAACCTGATGTACCACCGATCGCTACAGCTTATCTACCTTACATCCACACCATAACGGACCGAATTGGCAAAATTCTCAAAACACCAAAACATCAAATCCATTTACTTACCCATGACAAAACTTTCAGACCGTCTACCCTCTACAAAAGATCACATCCCCTTACAATCCGAAGGTGTGTATCAAATTCCATGTTCCTGTGGGCGTGTATACATCGATGAAACAAAACGTTCTGTTAGCACTCATGTTTCTGAACATGAACGCTGTACTAGATTACTTCGAACAACTGGCTGCGCCTTAGCTGAACACAAACTAGAAAGACTTTTACCTTCACAATACCTGGTCACGCCCCAGCAGACCAATCATCGCTCACCGTTCCGATTCGATGCCCCCCTCCAGCCCCGATCACTATAAATACCACTCCACCGGACATACCTACGCAGTCTTATCGACTAACGAGAAGTAGCAGCAACACCGCCAGCAGCAACAGCAGCAGCAGCAGCCTTGAAGAAGTTCTTCTGCAATGAAGAACGAGACGTCGATAGTAGAAGCGGTCGTGACGCGGTTCCAACCGAAAGCCAATTCAATTATGGACAACGGCCGCGGAAGCCTTCAAGTTAAATAAATTTTTATTAATTTGGAGGCTAAGTTCTCAATTGCCCCGAACCTTCAAAACGAGCAACGACTTCAAAAAGTTGTTGCACCTTCTTTTCCATTATATTTTAAGGATTGGTTGTGTTATTTATTTATTGCTTAATTATAAAAAAACATCGATCTTCTAAAATGTTGCTATGATTAGCTGTGGCAGCTCAGATCGAAAATGTTGTATTTCTCATGAAATTAATTAAAACTAAACCAAAATCATGCTTACTTTTACTTTACCGACAAGAACTTACCAGCCTAGCGGCAATAACAATAATTTTCATCATCATCATCATTATCGTTATTATTACCGCGCTGACAACATTCATGTAATCTGCATGAAAACGAAGAGGCTCATATGATCCTGCCTAATATGGCGAGCGCATGCCTGAAGTATGTTGATTGCGCTCTCTGAAAGTAATGTTACGGCCGTGGTCAAGCACTTAGTTAAGTCGTTACGCGGCCACTTTTATTTATGTCACGATGAAATTCTCCGCCGATAAGGGCAGAGCTACCTCTGTTATTCTTAAGGAAGCCAAAGGAAAAATGAGCGCATTGTTTAGGCGTGGGGACACTCGCAAAATCGATTCTCACATCAATTATTGCGCGCACAAAGAGAACGATTGTGTCATACAGGATGATGTTAACGGGGGGGCGCGCAAATAAATTTCAAGTTTTCGAACAAAAAAAAATATATTCAAGCCTGCGCGTGCTCTTGAGTATTGCAAGCAGAATCTGTGCACAAAGTCATCTTGGAGGAAGTGGAGGATGATGTGACGGTGAAAGGAACGTCGAACGTCTTGAAGTAATCGACGAGGCCGCCGGCTTTCAACTCGGTGGAATCCATCTCGGATTTCCTCCTTTTGAATTCGTGGATTTGATGCTCGAGTGCCTTGCAATCCTTCTCCGATCTGTGTATTTCGGTGACTAAACGCATGTAGTACTTCTTCACTTCCGTCGACGTGCTGGTCAACTTCTGTAGACTTTCAGCCGCCGTCATAACGCGCGATTTCGACCCCTCCAGCTCACCCTGCTTCCTCTGAAGTTGATACTGGAGCAAATCCAGTTGGGCCTCGAGTTCTTCACGGCTATCCACGAGTCTACCATCCGAAGAAACGATGGGGAGAGCCACATTGCGAGGTTTGTAGGTGAAGGTCTCGCGGAGTTTTTCGAAATCTCCAGAAACCAAAAGCAGGAACGCAGTGACGCCAGCCGCGGTCGCCAGGATGATCGAGCAGAGGAAGAGCAACATTTTCAAGGTGAATAACCTGACATAATTGGAACGGAAATTTCGGGACGTCACCGTCACTGTCACTCAATTTTGTTTTCTGAATTTAGAAACTGTCCTCTTGTTCTTCATGGAACGAACGTGGCGAAGAGCACTCGGCCACCCTGTTAGATACAAATGATGAGTGCAAATAGTGAAGGCCTAATTAACTCCTCGTAACTAGTACACACAGGATGTGTTGTTACGTGCGGTAGTTCTGAGGTGGCCTTGGCAGTCACGGCACTCCAGATGTTGTTAGTCGACTTGGGCCAGACCCACCATGCTTCAGATTATTTATATTTCATTTCACTTAGATTGGTTATTTGGAAACCCATCTCAATGTTGCCAGATTTCCTTTTTACGAACCCCTAACGCACAAACCTTTTTTTTATTTCCGATTTTCTCACTCGCCTTTATCTTGATTAGGTTGTTGCCATGAACGCGTATGTAAATCAACGAAAAATGCAACGTAATGGGAGATTCTAATCGGCGATTACACGCAGAGATTCCTCCTCCTCGATAACGCGGCTTCGCAAGCGAAATAGTTTTGCGGTCGCTCAAATGAATAACACAAAGTCACAGTAATTAAATACACCTTGAGTATATTACGAAAGGAAATGCATTTTACTTTGCTGAAGAAGAGAAGTCGAAATCCAAGGAAGCCGCCAGCTGGCACTGGTTTTGATCTGAAAAAGCCGTGGAAAGCTTTGATATTTTCTTCCATCAAACGAATCAATTTAAAGTCACCCTCAGAAGGCCATAGAAAGTCACAAATTTAATAGTAAATATCATGAATCAATTTTTTTTTTGCGGTGTTTCAAGGATAAAACAAGCCTGCCTTTCCACACTTGCTGGCAAACCTAGCTCCTTCTATTGAGCAGTGGCGTCTTCAAACTTTCCAAGCGCACCTCGTATATTAAGTTAATTGCTTTGTTTTGGCCTAAATAGGCTTTGATGAAAAAACATTTGCGCCTAATTATAACTCACGCTGTATATTTTCTAATACAACATCCTGTATATTTTTAACTTTCCAGGAAAACATAAATGTATTCCCCACTACAAACCAAACCAAATCAAAATCGAAGAAAAATTCACAAAAAAAACAAAAGAACTCTATTAGTATCTGAGATTGTTCGATAAACAAAACCTATAAAAAAAAAAACAAAAGAAAAAGAAATATAATAATTCGGCAAACAGAAAAAAAAAACACAAAAACAAAAGAATAATCCTCATGATGTGTCAATTGTAACTTTAAAAAAAAAAAAACTTGATTTTAATAAACTAAACATGAATCGAATAAAGAACGACGAAATAGGGAAAATAAATTAACGAAAAACAAAAGAAGATCGTCGATTATCAGGCGGATTGTTTATTATTCGAAAATCAAAACTGCTAAAAAGGAAAACAAAAAGAAAAAGTTAAAAATAATCTGAGCAAAAGTAAACAAAAGAAGATCGACGTTTCGGAATACAAAAAAAAATTAACAAGAAACAAAAGAAGATCGTCGATTATTAGACGGATGATTTATTCGAAAATCGAGACTGTTAGGAAAACAAAAGCAAAAAGTTTAAAATGAAATAAATAATAAATAAATAAATAATAAATTAAAAAAAATAAACAAAAGATCGACGTTTCGGACTACAAAAAAAAATGAACGAAAAACAGAAGAAGATCGTCGATTATCAGACGGGTTATTTATTCGAAAATCGAGACTGCTGGGCAAACAAAAAAATAAAGTTTAAAATAAGCTGAATAAAAATAAACAAAAGAAGATCGACGTTTCGGACTACAAAAAAAAAAAAAATGAACGAAAAACAGAAGTTTATCGACGATTATTAGACGAATTATTTATTCGAAAAATAAATTTGCTAAGAAAACAAAAGAAAAAAGTAAATATTCGAGAAACTAATTGCAAGGTGAATAAAAAACGAACAAAAGAAGGTCGACGCTTGTACGGCGCAGTTGTAAAGCACACCAAATACGCTGCAGTATGAAGCAAACCGGATGATAATAATTCGGCAAAAAAGAAAACAAAAACAAAAGAATAATTCTTATGAAGTGTCAACTGTAACATAAAAAAATAACTTAATTATTAAAAAACCAGACATAAATCGAATAAAGTACGACGAAATACGTGAAAACAATTTACAAAAAAACAAAAGAAAATCGTTGATTATTAGGCGGATTATTCGAAAATCACGGCTGCCAAGGAAACAAAAGAAAAAAGCGAATGCACGAAAAATAAGGGTAAACGAAAACAAACAAAAGAAGATCGACGTTTGTACGATGCAGTGTAATCAAATCAAATAAGCTGTAGTATGAAGTAAACCGAATGATAATAATTCGGCAAATAAAAAACAAAAGAATGATCTTTATGAAGTGTCAACCTTTACATTAAAAAAAATTACTTGATTATTAAAAACCAGACGTAAATCGAATAAAGTGCGACGAAATACGAGAAAAAATGGACGAAAAACAAAAGAAGATCGTTGATTATTGGGCGGATTATTTATTCCAAAGTCAAGACTGCAGAGAAAACAAAAGAAAAATGAGGTGAACAAAAACGAACGAAAGAAGATCGACATTTTTACCACGGAGTGTATGCAAAAAACGAAACAACCAAACGAAAATCGAATGAATAACGTCGAAATGTGTAAAAAAAAAACAAACAAAAGAACAAAAGAAATTCGTCGATTTTCTAAAAAAAGAGAAAAGAAATTCCAAAGAATCCAGGACGACGAAATCCGAAGGATAAAAGGAAGAGAAAAGAAAACAAAAGAAGTCGATTATCACGGGGGATTGTTCGACAAACAAGACCGATAAGAAAACAAAAGAAAAAGAAACATAATCATTCGGCAAAAATAAGATAAAAAAATAATCCCTGCCAAAGCCAATTGCGACATTAAAAAAATAAGTCAATTATAATAAATCAAACATAAATCGAATAAAGAACGACGAAATACGAAAAAACAAACGTACGAGAAACAAAAGAAGAACGTGTCAAGTGTCAATTGTAACCATTCAGTTCTGCTTCAATGATTGTAACGTGGAAAAAAAATTAACACAATTATAAACAATCAAACACGCATCAAATAAAGAACGACGAAATACGGAAAAACAAATGAACGAAAAACAAAAGAAGATCGGTGATTGTTAAGCAGTTTATACGAAAATCAAGACTGCCGTTAAGAAAACAAAAGAAAAAAACAATTCGGGACAAAATGACTGAAACAAACAACGGTGAACTTGCGAAAAATAAGATAAACAAAAACAAACAAAAGAAGATCACGTTTCTACGACGGAGTGAAGGAAAAATAAATTTAAAAAAATAACCAAACATAAGTCAAATAAAGAACGTCGACATAAAACAAGAAAGAAGGTGAACAAAAGAAATTCGTCGATTTTTATGGGAATTGTTCGGAAATCGAAACTGTGAAGTATGAAAACGAGATGAACAAGAAGAAAACAGAAGAAGATCATCTCTTCTACGACGGATTATATTAAAAAGCAAATTTAAAAAAAAAATAACCAAACATAAATCGAATAAAGAACGTCGAATTATGTGGAAAAAGACAAACAAAAGAACAAAAGAAGTTCGTCGACTATTATGGGAATTGTGATGTATGAAAATGAGGTGAACAAGAAGAAAACAAAAGAAGATCGACTTTTCTACTGCGGAGTGTATGGAAAACAAATTAATAAAAAAATAACCAACCATAAATCGAATGAAGAACATCGGAATGCGAAAAAGATTGAGCAAAAGAAATGCGTCGACTGTTATGGGGACTATTCGAAAATCGAAGAACTGGAACAAAAAACAGTGAACGTACGAAAATGAGGCGAACAAAAAGAAAACAAAAGAAGATCGACGCTTCTGCGAAACGGACTGCAGGAGAACAAAAAACACACGCTCTCTTGTTTCATTCTTTGCCCATCTTGAAACGCTCTGGCTATCTCTCTCTTGATACATAGATTTTGCTTTTCTGTTTCATTCTCTCTAGTTATTTCCGTTTCATTTGCACTTCCTTTGCGACCTTTTGTCCTTGTACTTTTACTTTAATTTGGGCAGCAGCAGAACGAAGAAAAAAATTGAAATATCAAAAGAGGGAAGACGAGGAGGAAGAAAAATTCGATCACGTGGAAAAGTTGTCAAGCAACAGAAGAACCGGAAGACCAGCTGGAAGGGAAACGAGAGAAAAAAGAAAGCAGAGAAGAGATGAAGAAAAAAAGAAAAAGTCAAAAGGACCGACTTACGTACAATCATCTCCTCCTCACACCCATGAGCGTTTAGAGAAGTGGCAACAGCAATAAGAAGCACGACGACCCCGAGGAGGTTCTTTTAAAAGGAAGGACGAAACGTCGCGTGGGTACAACCGGAAGCCATAAACCAAGAGAAGCGTGCAGATTAAGTAGTCTTAAGATGAGACATAATAAATTAGATTAAATAAACAAAAGAGGATCGACTTTTCTACGACGGAGTGTATGGAAAACGAATAAAGAAAATAAAATAAATCGAAATGCGAAGTAGATGAACAAAAGAAGTTCGTCGACTATTACGGGAATTGCTCGAAAATCAGCACTGATAAGAAAACAAAAGAGAAAAACGTAATAATTTGGGAAAAAGGATTGAAACAAAAAACAGTGAACGTATGAAAATGAGGCGAACAAAAAGAATACAAAAGAAACGAACTCCAGGAGAATCTCTGACAAAAGAAAACGCATGCTCTTTTGTTTTATTCTTTGCCCAACGCTCTCTTTCTTTTGCTAGACAGATTTTGTTTTTCTGTTTCATTCTCTCCATTTATTTCCGTTTCATTTGCACTTCCTTTGTGACCCCTTTTGTCCTTGTTCCTCTACTTTTACTTTTGGTTTGGGCAGCAGTTTGAAAGCAGAACGAAGAAAAAAATCGAGATATCGAAAAAGCAAAGACGCGAAGGAAGTAAAATGTTGTCAAACAACAAAAGAACTAGAAGACCAGCTGAAAGGGAAATGAGAGAAAAAGGAAAGCATAAAAGAAAGAGCAGAGAAGAGATGAGGAAAAAAAGAAAATTTCAAAGGGATCGACTTGCGTACAATCAACTCCACCTCACACCCACGAGCGTATAGAGAGGTGGCAACACCAATAAGAAGCACAACGACCCCGAGAAGGTTCTTTTACAAGAAAGGACGAAACGTCGTGTGGGTACAACTGGAAGCCATAAACCAAGAGAAGCCATAAACCAAGAAGTAGTTTGAAGATGAGACGTAATAAATTAGGTTTGAATTAGATAAAGTATGTGTAAAGTAAAGTGAAGTATAATTAAATACAGGGTGGCCTATTAAAAGGCGCAACTTCGATTTATAACTCGATAATGCGAAGCTTTTTTTTCATAAGCGGTTTACGTGAGCGAATAACTCGAACATTTCCGTTATTACATATTATAAATCTGTATTCCAAATTCGAAATACCAAAGCATAGAGGGCGATCATTAATAAAGAGTCCATCTGTTTTACTTACTGGGACTTCTGCGATTTCTTTGCCTTTCTTTTCCTGATGGCTCATTGCCGGCAGGCATTTTGACAATAACTTCCTCTTTGCCTTTTCCTTATCATCTGGTTTCTGGGTGTCAGGGTTTTTTGATCTGCTTCTTCCACCTTTTGCATTGCGTAGAATTTCTGGCCTCGTCATGAGCCTATATGTTAATGGAATTATTTTTTTCATGGTTTCTTCTTTTTGATAACTATTTCGTCTCTAACGTCTTTTACTTTTCGTGATGGTTTTGACTAATTTCCTCCAGGCTTTCCTCTTTTAGCTATGCTCTTCTGGTTTCTTGATGCCTACATATTACATCTTCAACAATTTTCTTTTCCTTTAGTTGTTCGTAACTACTTTTTTCTGCCTTTTGCAATGCATCTTCTTCTATAAATTATTCGACTTCTGCTTGGTGTTGTTTCTGCAATTTCTCTTACTTTTAGATTCTTCCTGGTCCCTCTCGCCATCTCAGTAGGAGTCTTCATTTTCTTTTTAATGCGGTTTCTTTTTGTTTCCCTTCGGCGAAAGCTTATACTTCTTTCCAGTTTTCTCTCTCGCTCTCTCCCTCTCGTTTGGTTTTATATTGGCGTTTGTTTCTCGGTAGTAATCTCGTATAGGTAAGTGCTCCATGAACCTGGCCGGGAATGAAACGGGCAATAACTCTTGAGCATAAAACATCCGTCAGAGTTAATTGCGCTCATATTGTCTTTAAATAATAAATCGCGAGTTTTTCGCGCGGAACGCCGTTAGAGTAGGCCTTTTGTCGCAGCAATTATTTATTATCGTCTAAAATCGCGCACCGTTTGGCCGTATATCATCCGGCCGGCTAAGTGGCATCTCTTCCTGCTACATAAACGCACGAGCCGCGCAAAAATGCCGCCATTACCGTGACATTTATAACAATTATTGTGAGAGAAATCCGCAGGAGAGATTGCGATAATAATTTACGAGCCGCCGCTGTCGACGAGTACTTCGCCTTGGAAAATGAAGGGAGGAATGTCCGTTTTGTTTCAGGTACTGCACCACGGAGAGGCAGAGGCACCAGATCAATTATCAGGCGGTGAAGAGGGCGTGCAGGGAAAGGGGATCGCTGTTTGAAGACCCGGATTTTCCTGCCGGACCTAGGGCACTGTTCCACCATAAGAAACCACACTTGAATCCGATTATATGGATGAGACCACACGTAAGTCTATTTTTCTCTTAATCCTTACACCATTCGCTTCAGAGCAAGCCAAATATCATAATGACTCTATCCTCATTAAGTAATCACCGAACAACGGGAGGCAGCTTAATAAAAGTGGCGCCCAACGTGGGGCTGCTTATAACCTACAATTTTTATTTTCATTGGTCATTGTTATGCATCTGCTGCCCATATCTCATCAGGATCTTCAAGCAGAAACCAGGTAAACAGCACATGCAATTAGAAGCGACGAAATCCTATTCGTTTGCAATCAAAACGAAGAGAGCGGACGGCGCAGCTTCTTCGTAGTTTGGAACGTAATTGCGCAATTAACGGGTTAGGGGTCAGGTGCGCACGAAATGTCACATCCTGTAAGTGGTAGGTGAGGAGTAGGTCACTGATGAACGGTTTCTCGCCGGCAAGCAACATTATTAACCTGACACAATGACCAAGTCGAACAGGTGCCGGCGAGCTCTTAAGACTAGTTACGTAATTGCTTATTACCATATTTATGAATTCCTTGCGACTACCCACCGGCGATCATCAAGAAGTTGCGCTCTGCTCACGTGCATCATATACAGGGGGGTTACGTAAGTGGCGCAACGCAAAAAAAAAACTCTCAATTACGTTCGGTTCGAGGCGACCAGGTATTTGTAACATTGACCTCGAAGCGTTTCCGCCAAAAGAGAGAAGGACGAGAAGAAGGCGATCGGGAGCGACCGGTCAAAATGGCTCACGGCTCGCCGCTCTTTCACGTTACGTTAGTTGCGCTGGTCAGTTCTTCGGCTGCTACGTCACACGCGATGTATCCGGAGGTAATTAAGCGCGAACGGGTCCGCGTTTTCAAAAAAAAAAACATCAAAGGCTCCTTTGTTTGTTCGGCCGAGCAAAATTTGAAACTACCGGATCGAAAAGCAAAAAAAAATAAACAAAGCAGAAAAGGGCCGTTCGAAAATGAGCAGGACGTCCTAAGTTGGTTTACGATGCGTGTTGCTGCCGACTGAGATAAAATCAAGCATTTCGTTTAACACTTCGGTTTATTGATGCGCTTCGCGCCGCATCCTTCAGATTCTATCTGGCTCAAATCGTACGCTTAATGAGCATAAAAATTGCGCTCACATCGATGTTTAACTATCCCGAAAAAAAATGGGCAAACTCGGCTTGTTTTGCGCCATAAAAAAATTGATAATCATCGCCGGCCATAACTTCATTACCAAAGCGAAATGATAAGGGCTTTATATACGCATATACATGCTCGTAGACATGTTTGAAAAGACCAGGAAGCTCGACAGCCGTATATAGTGATGCTTGTAGATTTTTTCCGTAGACAAATAAGTTCATTCAAAACTTCAATTCATGACATTAAACAAAAGTCATTAATATGTGTATTTACTGCTTAAGGTTCACAATCAGCGAATTACGAATTATAAAACTGATGTGAGACTTTTCATCCATTTCCAAGCACTTTTTTGCGTCGAGTTTATGTTTCACATATATACAACTATAACTATAGAGTGACATCTCTGGGAAGAAACTGAAACCATGTTAAGCGCCCTCTAGAAAAATTTGGCCAGAGTTAAGCGGGAAATTCAAAGCACATTTTTGACCCTAGTATTCAAATTTCACGTTTGAATTTCTTCGTAAAACAAATTATTTTCATTGCGAAGCTACAGTGGATGTAAAAGAACTTTCTTGTTGTGAACTGCAACTTTTGCAAACAAAATGATGGACTCGTGCGGTGAAATTACTTAAAAAGTGACATTGTAATGTTGAAACTGCAGTGAAAAATAAAATGTGATATTAACAAAGTAATTACTAAGTGTTTTGTTGTCATGGAATATCATAAAGTAACAGCGAAACGAGTTAATTGTTTGAGAAATCAAAACGATCAGCTGATTGGTAAATAAACAAAAGATGAGCTAAAATAAAGAAAAAATATAAGCAAGGCAATTAAAAAGAAGCAGTACTCTTAGGTTGAAGAAAACAATTGTGAAACAAACGATGATCGACGATCGACGTTGAAAGGTAAGTCGATCACCAGCTTGAAAAACAAAAAAAAATCTGGGATCATTTCAAAATCGAGCAGCCCTAAAACAAAAGACAAGCGCCTTTGAATTTAATCTTAAAAATAAAAAATAAAAACGTTTAGAACGAGAAAAACGTGAAAAAAATTTGGAAAAAATCGAAAGGAAGATCAATTAGTGTGAAACAAAAGCCAATCGTTTTTGAACTGAATGTTCAAAATCCAAAAAGAAAACCGGACCATCGGTTGATTTGAAAAACAAACAAAAACACTAGAAAAAAACAACTAAACAAAAGACTATCGTCTTTGAATTGAAAAAAGAAACGATCAAGCGATTGGAAAACAAGAGACCGTTCAGAACGAGAAAAAAAAAATTTTTTTTAAGTCGAGGGGAAGATTAACTACTAACGTGAAACAAAACCCCATCGTTTTTAAATTTAATGTTCAAATTCGATCCACAACCTTAAGAGAATTATGATAAAAGATAATAAATCCACACCAAAAAAATAAAACGAATGAATATAAAAAACAATCGCTTTTGAGTAAAATATTCAAAATTGAAAAAGGAGAGAGACGATTAGATGGTTGAAAAACAAGAAAACTATTTCAACTAAAAAAAAAAACAAAAGTTTGGAGATAGAACAAGATCTAGGTCTATCAATCGTGAAACAAAAGACGACCAGCTTTGAAAGAAAACGTCGCTCTAGAACAAAAGACGGTTTTCTTTGAATTAAAGTGTCAAGAGCGAAGAAATGAGACTATCCACCGTCTGAGAAACGAAAGACCGCTTAGAACGACAAAATGAAAAAATCGAAAGAAAAATCAATCAGTGTGAAACAAAAGCGAGAAGAGAAGAAACTTTTGAAGCAAAATAGAAAGGAAAATCCAAAAGATCTAAGATCGAATGCAGAAAGTAGAAAGAAAAAATGAAAATATAGAGAACGAAGAGGGTGTTGCATGAAACGTCGAAGAAGAAACAGGAAATAATTGAATTCGCTTCCGCTTGGAACCACGTCACGACTGCTTCTACTGCGTTCTCCATTGCAGAAGCACTTCCTCAGAGCTGCTGCTACTGCTGGCGTTGTTGCTGTTGCTGGTGGTGTTGCTGCCACTTCTCGTTAGTTAATGAGACTCAGCCTTGAAGAAATTCTTCTGCAATGGAGAACGAAACGTCAGCAGTAGAAGCAGTCGTGACGCGGTTCCAACCGAAAGCCAATTCAATTATGGACAACAGCCATGGAAGCCTCCAAATTAAATTAAGAAACAGGAAAGTAACATAAAATTGGGAACGATTTAATGAATAAGAAGAAATCGCGTCAATAAAAGAAATAACGCAGAAAAAATAATTAAAAGCAAGGAAATTAAAATTAAGCGGTACTCTTAGGTTGAAGAAAACAATTGTGAAACAAACGACGATCGAGATTGAATGAAATGTTCAACGCTGAAAAGGAAAGTAAGTCGATCATCGGCTTGAAAAACAAAAGAAATCGGACAGTCCTAAAACAAAGGACAAGCGTCTTTGAATTTAATCTTCCAAATAAAAAAAATAAGACCATCAACTGATTAAATAATAAAAAAAGAACGTCTAGAACGAGAAAAGCGTGATAATTTGGGAAAAAAATCGAAAGGAAGGTCAATCAGTGTGAAATAAAACAAAATCGTTTTTGAGTTGAATGTTCAAAATTGAAAAAGGGTGAGACGATGAGATGAATGAGAAACAAAATACTATTTCAACTGAAGAAAAAAAAACAAAATTTTAGAAGATTAAGGTCTATCAATCGTGAAACAAAAGACGATCAACTTTGAAAGAAAACGTGGAATGTTGGAATTGTGATCAACCGCTTCAAAAATTAAAAAAAAATAGTTGAAAAAATCAAGCAGTCCTAAAACAAGAAACAATTTTCTTTGAATTAGAATGTCAAAATCGAAGCACAAACAACAGTGAAAGGGCGAAAAATAAGATGGACAAAAACAAACAAAAGAAGATCGACGTAGCTACGACGGAGTGTAGGAAAAACGAATGAAAAAAATTACCGAACATAAATCGAATAAAGAACGTCGACATATGTGGAAAAAGACAAACAATAGAACAAAAGAAGTTCGGCGATTATTATGGGAATTATTCGGAAATCAAAACCCAATCGTTTTTAAACTGAATGTTCAAAATCCAAAAAGAAAACGAGGCCATCGGTTGATTTAAAAAACAAACAAAAATACAAGAAAAATCAACCAAACAAAAAACAATCGTCCTTGAATTCAAAAAAGAAACGATCAAGTGATTGAAAAACAAGAGACCGTTCAGAACGTGAAAAAAAATTAAAGAAAAAGTCAATAGGAAGATTAACTATTAACGTGAAACAAAATCCAATCGTTTTTAAATTTAATGTTCAAATTCGAAAAGGAAACGAAGGATTTTCGAAAGAAACAATCGTTTTTGAGTTGAATGTTCAAAATTGGAAAAGGAGAGAGACGATCAGATGATTGAAAAATAGAAAACTATTTCAACTGAAAAAAAAAAATAAAAGTTTGGAAGATAGGACAAGATCAAGGTCTATCAATCGTGAAACAAAAGACGTTCAAATGCGATCAACCGCTCGAAAAATTAAAAAAAATTGTAGAAAAAATCAACCAGTCCCAAAACAAAAGAAAACAAGAAACAATTTTCTTTGAATTAGAATAACAAAATCGAAGAAGTGGACTGGAACAAACAACGATGAATGTGCGAAAAATAAGATGAAGAAAAACAAACAAAAGAAGATCGACGTTTCTACGACGGAGTGTATGAAAAACAAATGAATCCAAAAAGAAAGCCGGACCATCGGTTAATTTAAAAAACAAACAAAAATACTAGAAAAATCAACCAAACAAAAAACAATCGTCCTTGAATTCAAAAAAGAAACGATCAAGTGATTGAAAAACAAGAGACCGTTCAGAACGTGATAAAAAAAATTAAAGAAAAAGTCAAAAGGAAGATTAACCATTAAAGTGAAACAAAATCCAATCGTTTTTAAATTTAATGTTCAAATTCGAAAAGTAGACGAAGGATTTTCGAAACAAACAATCATTTTTGAGTTGAATGTTCAAAATTGAAAAAGGAGAAAGACGATCAGATGGTTGAAAAACAAAAAAACTATTTCAACTGAAAAGAAAACAAAAGTTTGGAGATAGAACAAGATCAAGGTCTATCAGTCGTGAAACAAAAGACGATCACATGCGATCAACCGCTGGAAAAATTAAAAAAAATTGCAGAAAAAATCAACCAGTCCCAAAACAAAAGAAAACAAGAAACAATTTTCTTTGAAACGTCGCTCTAGAACAAAAGTCGGTTTTCCTTGAATTAAAGTGTCAAAAGGGAAGAAATGAGACTTCCACTGATTGAGAAACAAAAGACTGTTTAGAACGACAAAATTAAAAAAAATCGAGAAAAAGATTAATCAACATGAAACAAAAGCAAGAAGAGAAGAAACTTTTGAAGCAAAATAGAAAGGAAAGTCCAAAATCTAAGATTGAATACAGAAAGAAGAAAGAAAGAATGAAAATATAGAGAACGAAGACGGAAAGAGAGTGCTGCACGAAACGTCGAAGAAGAAACAGGAAATAATTCTATTGGCTTTCGATTGGGACCGCGTCACGACTGCTTCTATTGCCGACGTTTGGTTCTCCATTGCAGAAGCACTTCCTCAGGGCTGCTGACGTTGTTGCTGCTGCTGGTGGTGTTGCTGCTACTTCTCGTTAGTCGATAAGACCACCAGCAGCAGCAGCCCTGACGAAGTTCTTCCGCAATAGAAGTAGAAGCAGTCGTGATGCAGTTCCAACCGGAAATCAATTCAATTATGGACAACAGTCGTGAAAGCCTCTAAGTTAAATTAAGAAACAGGAAAGTAAAATAAATTTGAGAACAATTTAAAGAATAAAAAGAAATCGTGGCAATAAAAGAAATAACGCAGAAAAGATAAAAGACAAGACAAGCGAAACGTAGGAAAAATGCTTAGAAAGTAATTGAAGATGAAAACGACGAATTAATGATATCTGTTATTGAATAAGATAGTAGTTCAGCAAACATGCCCATTATGAAACATGGATTGTCATCTGGTCTGCTTTTTTCCAACTGTTTTTGTAACTTCTGATGGATTCGTTTTGCGAAGGTACATACACATTTCCGTAGCATTTTCGAAATTCAGTCCTTTGGTCAATTTCAAATTTGCTCAAATTTTTGGCGAAATGCCCATTGAATGGATATTGTTCCAATCCATTTTTCTGACCAAACAGCACAGTCAGTGTACTTTAAAAATGCCCAGAAAACGCAACAGAAAGGGAAAACTTACGTACTCAAGTATAGCCAAGCAAACATCACTAACTGTCTGAATGATTTAAAATCTACGGATTGGAATGAAATTGATGAATGTTCTGATGTAAACAGAAAATGGGATATTTTTTCAGCTATAATTACAGTAAATTTCAACATTCACTTATTGAAAAAAGGACCAACACAAAACCAAAGAAAATCATTGTTTCTCCTGAAATCTTACAGTGTCAGAAAGAACAGGATTTACTCTATAACCTGAAACAATTCATCCCTACAGCTAGAGATAACTATAAAAAAATGAAAAAAATTTAATCTCTCGCTCTGATAACAAAGCAAGAACCGTGTGGTCCATCACACGAAAAATAAAAAAGGGAAAACCTGCAGAACTAGCGAATTACAGACCGATTAGTTTACTATCTTCTTTCGCAAAAGCCTTCGAACAAATCATGTATGTCAGGATATACGACTTTGTTTCAAAGTACAATCTATGGAACACGGATTTTTAAAAGGGAAAACCATCGAAACTACCCCTTTTGACTTTACAAATTACATCTTTAACAGTTGGGAAGAAGGAAGTCTTGCCTGCGGTTTATTTTTAGACCTAAGTAAGGCTTTTGATACGCTTGATCATAACATCTTACTTACAAAATTACATCAGTATGGTATCCGTGGACTGGACTTTGGCTGATCTTACCTGCAGGCATCAATTGGTGGTTCTTAAGTCCAAAACTGAAACATCGCAAGTGCTATATATTTGGAGACTTTGTAGTTTGGTGAGTTGAATCAGAGGACTATGGGACGTAAAGGTCTATCAGGTTTGTGGATTTTAGGGAGACCATAAAGTCTGGGTATTCTAAAGTCACGGGGGTCAAGATTTTTTGTGTTTCTGGAAGGATAGAAGCAGATTTTGTTAAAGCCGTTACTGTACGTTTTATGCGTGAGGTTGGATTACGTCGCAAGGGTTGATAGGCAGGATCCTCTAATAGGGTATTGATTTTCTGGTCGTATTGTACGTGGCCCAAAACTACAATGGCATTCCTTTTGTCTGCCGAGAGTATGACTATGTCTGAGTTAGTTTTCAGGGTTTTGAGGGCTTGAAATTCAGTTTTTTTTATCGTTTGGTTTAGGGGGTTTGGCTGTTTTTATAATTTTGGAAGTTTCGTGACGAATGTGGGAAGGTAATTTGATAAGGACGGATTCAACTCAGTTGATGTCATCAATGGGTATCGTTTTTGGGGTGATGACGAAATTTGGGCCTTTGGAGAAGATGGAGATTTAGTTTTCGGTTAAAGGTTAGCAGGATCTGCTTATCACAGTGTTTGCTAAGGATTGAGATTGATGATGACGATTGGGTAGTGGTTTGGAAACCAAATGATTGAATTTACGAAATATTGTAGCAGAGAGACTGGAGATGTCGGGTAAACGGGATGCGTTCTCGAGCTGAGACCAAACTGGTGCATGGAAGAATTTTGTTAGAAGTATGAAGTTTTGATATGGCATTTGACGGTTAGGAAAGAAGGTATAACATGGTTATCACGACAACGAATAAGAAAAATTAAAGAACAGACCAATTTTTGTCGAAATTGTCCCACCTGTCTTCTGGATGTCCTCCCCATAGAGGCTTCTTAATTTAACTTGGAGGCTTCCGCGGCCATTGTCCATAAGTGAATTGACTTCCGGTTGGAACCACGTCAACGCCATCTGTTGGCCGCCAAGAAACTTTTCTCCAGCTAAAGCGAACTGTTTGACAAACAGTGGCAGTTTCTTCAAGTTCGTTTTATGTGATCGAAGATCAAAGAAGGCAAAAGTAGCATATTTTTTTAAATATGTTTAGAGCGTCATCTGTTGACTAACATATATATTTGTGACAAAATCGCGGATCTATAAAGATGAGAAGAAAAAAAAAGTAATTAGAAACGCCAAAAAATATTAATTAAATGAATTTGTATAGACTGTAGAATACCAAATAAAAAATCACATTTTTTTCTTCGTCGTTGAAACAGACGCAATTTGAATATTCGGAAGCGCCACATCACGAAAGTTAATAGATACATAACATAACACTCATTATTAATTATTTATTGGGATTTTAGAATAAAAATAGTAACTAAGTGTTCAAATTCATAGCGTCGTTAGCAACTGCAGAGCAAGAACATAATTTTTTTACGCCAAGAAAAAAAAAATTAAATAAAAGAGAAACGAAGGAATTCGTTTCTACACGACTTCCGGTGTGTACGCGCTTGTTTAATTAATTTAATTTAACAGATCCTCCGATTAGAGGTACGTACAACAGCGTTTTCAATTGAAACTGCCTGTATAACGCAGCGAATCCAATTATAATAGAAAAGTGGACGTGTGCGTCTAAGAATGCGGCTCTCCGCCGCGACTGAAAATGCGGCCGCGACCTGTCGACTGCGATCCCGCAATTTATTAGTGTTTTGTTACACTTTATTATATAAACCGCGGCATGCCGCTTTATTTATTATTAAAACGGAATTGAATTACTTTCGCGTCCACGGCGGGCAGGCAAGCAAGCAGCTGCGCGAGCTTCGCGGAGTAAATCGTCGTTATGATGCTATTGTTTTTGTTATGGTAAACGGCGCTAATTAACATAAGCAGATTGCAGATGATCCGAGCACGAAACAATAGAAGCATTGGCCACCGAAGGAATTTTAATCCGATAACAATACAGAGTGATCAAAAAAAATAGGGTTTGCTATTTTAAATTCGGTAATAACACAGAGTGATCAAAAAAAATTGTTAATATTAATTAATTGTTAATTTTCTTTTAAAGAAATTATTTAAGAAGATTAAAGTGAATTTTCTTTCCGCAGGAGATGTGTCAGAGGCCGAGGTTCATCGGCGATAATTCCAATGACATTTTGAGGTTCGCCGTCGAGTGCGGCGAATTGGGGGACCACTGGTTGTTGGCAGCCGTGGCTTCGTTGGCGTTAACGCCGAGGTTCTTAGACAGGGTCGTACCACCCGATCAGGGCTTCGACAATTCTCATACGTATTGTGGTGTTTTCAGGTAAGTTCTTCGATTTAATGAAAGATCATCAATTGATCCCTCACATCAATTTTTTAATCGGGTAATTTTGGACTCATCGCGAACTGCAGAATATCAGTTGGACTATCATTAACTTTTTTAATTGGGTAATTTTGGACTCATCGCGAACTGCAGAATATCAGTTAAACTTTCATAAAATTAGTAATGAAAGAGGTCACAAAGTGTACCCTTGCGGGTAATCAAGAAGCTGCGTTCTCTGAGGTCAATTTAATATTTTTTTTTGAAGTTATTGCGAAGAATATCGAATATTCCCGAGAGGGGTCTAACGATTTCTACTTTTCTCTTTCCATTCCTGTCAGAAAATCGCCCGTATATAGGGTGGTCGAATAGTTATGAATTTTTAGAAAAAGGTCTGCATTTTTAGCGTCCTTGGACATTGATTTGTTAATATTTTTCAAAGCTATTTCAAAGATGTCGAAAGGGTCCCAGGACGAGTATAAAAATTTTGTCTTCTTTCCTTCGACTCAATCAAGAAACCGGCCATATACGAAGTAATCGAAAAGTTGTGAATTTTTTCAAAAATATCTGCAATTTGATAAGTTATTGCCGAAAATATCAAAGATTCACGAAAGGGGTCTAATGATTTCCATTTCAGTTAAAAAAATCGCTCATATGTAAGGGTGTCCGAATTGTTAGGAATTTTATTAAAAAAAGTCTGTTTTTTAGCATTTTATTTTAATTATTCCAAAGAATACGGAAAAGTCCCGGAAAGGGTCTAACGATTTCATCTTATCACTTTCTTTTTCAGTTAGAAAATCGCTCACATATAGGGTGATCGCTTAGTTATTAATTTTTAAAAAGTCTGTATATTTCCGAAGTTATTGCAAAGAATGTCGAAGAGTCCCGGAAAGGGTCTAATGATTTCGTTTTTTTTTCCGACTCAGTCAAAAAAAAAAGGTAATTGAAAAGTTGCGAATTTAAAAAAAAAATTGGGCAATTTGATAATTTTTTTTCGAAGTTATTGCCGAAAATATCAAAAATTCCCAGAAAGGGGTCTAACGACTTCGTATTTTATCTTTCCATTTCAATTAAAAAATCGCCCATATATAAGGGTGACCGAATTATTAGGAATTTTATTTAAAAAAAGGTCTGCATTTTTAGCATTTTATTTTAATTATTGTAAAGAATAAGGAAAAGTTCCGGAAAGGGTCTAAGATTTCGTCTTATTTCTTTCTATTTGCTCATATAAAGGGTGATAGGTTAGTTATTAATTTTAAAAGTCTATACATTTCCGAAGTTATTGCAAAGAATGCCGAAGAGTCCCGGAAAGGGTCTAATAATTTCGATTTTTTTTTCGACTCAGTCAAGAACAAACCTCCCATATATGAAGTAATTGAAAAGTCGCGAATTTTTAAAAGAATGTGGCCAATTTGATAATTTTTTTTCGAAGTTATCGCCGAAAATATGGAAAATTCCCCAAAAGGGGTCTAACCATTACGACTTCCCTCTTTCCATTCCATTTAAAAAATCGACTATGTATAAGAGTAATCGAATTATTAGGAATTTTATTTTTATTTATTTAGCATTTTATTTTAATTATTCCAAAAAATATTCAAAAGTCCCGGAAAGGGTCTAACAATTTCGTCTTATTTCTTTCTATTCCAGTTATAAAATCGTTCATAAAGAAGGTGATCGGTTAGTTATTAATTTTAAAAAAAGTCTATATATTTCCGAAGTTATTGCAAAGAATATTGAAGAGTCTCGGAAAGGGTCTAATGATTTCGTCTTTTATCTTTCCATTCCATTTAAAAAATCGCCCATGTATAAGGGTGATCGAATTATTAGGAATTTTATTTAAAAAAATGGTCTGTATTTTAGCAATCTATTTTAATTATTCCAAAGAATACGGAAGGTCCCGAGAAGGGTCTAACAATTTCGTCTTATTTCTTTCTATTCCAGTTAGAAAATCGCTCATATAAAGGGTGATCGGGTAGTTACTAATTTAAAAAAAAAAGTCTGTATATTTCCGAAGTTATTGCATACAATGTTGAAGAGTCCCGGAGAGAAGAGTCTAACGATTTCGTCTTTTTTCTTTCGACTCAGTCAAAAAGACGCTCATATACGAAGGAATCAGAAAATTGTGAATTAAAAAAAAATATATTATATGCAATTTGATATTTTTTTTCGAAGTTATTGCCAAGAATATCGAAAATTTCCGAAAGGGTCTAACGATTACGACTTTCTTGTTTCTATTCCAGTTACAAAATCGCCCTCGTATAAGGTGACCGAAAAATTAAAAATTTTTAAATAAAGTTCTGTAGTTTAGCAATTTTATTTTGGTTAACTAAAAGAACATGGAAAAGTTCCAGAAAGGGTCTAACGATTTCGTCTTCTTTCTTTCGACTTAGTCAAAGAAATCGCTCATGTACGAAGTAATCGAAAATTTGTGCATTTTTTGGAAGGTGTTTGTTTTTTGCGTTTTCAGAGATCAATTACGTTTTTTTTTTTTTGAAAGGGGTCTAACGATCTCGGCTTTCCTGTTTCCATTGTAGTTAGAGAGTCGCTTATGCATAGGGTAACTGAATAGTTAGGAATTTTTAAAAGAAGGCTTGCATTTTTAACATTTTATTTCAGTTATTCCAAAAAATATGGAAAAGTTCTGGAAAGAGTCTAACGATTTCGTCTTGTTTCTTTCGGCCCAGTCAAAAAAATCGTTCACATACGAAGTAATCGAAAAGTCTGCTCTTTGCCTAATCAGAGGACAATTTGTTTTTTTTTCGAAGTTATTGTCAAGAATATATAATAGAATTGCCGAAAGGGGTCTAACGATTTTGACTTTTCTGTTTCCATTCCAATTAAAAAATTGTCCATGTATAACGTAACCGAATAGTTAAGAATTTCTAAAAAAAGGGTCCGTATTTTAGCATTTTAATTTAAATATTCCAAAGAATATAGAAAAGTCCCGGAAAGGGTCTAACGATTTTGTCATTTTTCTTTCCACTTAGTGAAAGAAATCGCTCATATACAGAGTAATCGAAAAGTTGTGCGTTTTTTTAAAGATTCTTTGCCTAATCAGAGGTCAATTTGATTTTTTTTTTCGAAGTTATTGCCAAAAATATCGGATATTCCTGAAAGGGGTCTAATGATTTCAACTTTTCTGTTTCCATTCCACTTAGAAAATCGCCCATATATAGGATGACCGAATAGTTATGAATTATTTAAAAAAAGGTCCGTATTTCTAGCATTTTATTGATTACTCCAAAGAATATGGAAAAGTTCCGGAAAGGGTCTAACGATTTCGACTTTTCCCTTTCCATTCCAGTTAGAAAATCCCACGTATGTAGGATAGTCGAATAGTTATGATTTTTTTTTAAAGAGTCTGCGTTTTCTGACATCGAATAGATCTTTTTTCCAAGTTATTGCAACAAATGTCGAAGAGTCCTGGAAAGGGTCTACTGTTTAGCTTATTCTACCGCTCATTAAATCCATGGCATTTTGGTAAGATTTGGTTTTCTGCCCCCAAATTTTTCTTAGAGTATATAAATCCTAATGGTCTCGAGGTTAAATCTTGAAGCACTTGAAATGCTCAGTTGTTTTAACAAATTTTCCCTTGACTTTAATATTGGTAAAGAAATTGGTCTCTATTTCGAATCAAAGAGAGGCCTCGAGGTAGGTCCCTGAGGGACCTGATCGTCATCAGATGTTTAAATCGTCTTGATGGATTGAAATTTGAAAAATTGTTCATTTTCTGTCATGCATTGCTCAAGAAATGAAAGAGTCTTTGTCAGCTTGATCTTCCATCCTTGCCAAGAAATCAGTTACCATCTAAATATCTTCTTTCTCCTTTTTTGTTTAGTTTTTGATCTTTGACCTTGAGCTTCTTATTCTTACCTTCCTCGTTTTTGTTCAGTGTCTGATCCTTGACCTGGAGCTTCTTCCTAGGACTCGCCTTCCATCCTTATTCCTTTTATACTCTCTTTTTTTATTTCACTTTGTTGCAGAAACTTTCTTCACTACAATCTTACCATCCGCTTCTCTGTGTAAGCTTTTCTTACAGAATCCTTTTTGTCCTTCTTTCGGAATAGCTTAAGCATGAAAGGGTCCTTTCGCATAGGTACTTTCAATGCAGCTTTTAATTTTAGAGTCACCTACAGGTTTCGTCCCTTTCAATTTTGTTCTCTTTCGGTCCTTGGCAGCGTCCAATTTTCCTTCTAAGATAATTTGGCTAAATGCTAAGATTGGCCAGAGTTATATCAACATGTAGGTCTACTAAAAGCTGCGCCCGACTTATCTTACGTCACGGGCATTGTTTTAACGCAAACATTTTGTTGGTGTTAATTTAAACAAATAATCAAACCAACCAATCAAACGTGCGATTCTTACACTTCCGAAACTAAAGTTACAATGTAACAAAGTATGCGATGAAAATAAGAGAACTCCACCTCGTACAAATTACTCAATAAAACGCAACTCACGAACGCATGTAGCGAGTGGGTGTGACGTTATTGAAGACATCGTTCATTCGACGCGAGCCACGGCAGAGGAATCAAATGAGCCGAGAAACGCGCATAATAAGGCCGTTATTAATCACGCCAGGCTAATAACGTATTCGCGACGGACGCTGCTCGGAGGAAATTCTGATAAACAAACAATTCATTAGCAGGCGCGAAGTACAAGACACCTCGCAACCGGACGCAATATTAACGAGGCAGGCACAAGGCGAACAATGAACGAAGCCAAATTAAAATAATAATAATAATAATGCGTCATTAACTGGACGGTTAGAGTTGACGTCCAGGAAATGATGGATGGGGCTTGTGAAAATTAATTTTGTTTGGTTATTTTTTGTAGTGCTTATACATTATATATTCAAATATTTGATTGCATCCAGTCCCCATAGTCATGTCGAACCTTCACGATCACTTGCTGCACCCGGATGTCCACGATCACATCAAGTTTTGAAGATCTCTTACTGATTACACTCGGATGTCCACGATCACATCAAGTTTGACCTACTTGCTGTAACGGGATGTCCACGATCACATCCAGTGTTCACCACAGAATTAACCGATGAAGTGTCGAAAACACGAAAATTATTGTTAGGCATTATGTGAAACCACCAAGAAACTAACTCAAAGCCTTGAATAAAACCACGTATTATTACCGCTAAGAGTAATTAATAAATCATGAGTTTGTTTGCGGCATATAACGGTAGGTGCATGAAAAATTACAGCAATATCCACCCACGAAAGCAGAAAACGTAATTAGTACGTTGCTCGAGTTCTTTTCGAGAACCTTCACCCACAAGTTAATTGAGGTGCATTACGCAACAACAACCTCACTTCTTTAATTATTTATGCTACGCGCGCAATTTTTTTCCCCTCTTCAATTTTCCGGTATAATTAAATTCATCTTCGAAACAGTCGAGCGCTGAATAAGTCAATTATCGGCATAACGGTGGGACGAATGCCGGTTGACAATAGTCAATCTCGCGGCCGGCCGTTAAAAATGATGAGATATGCCCCATTGTCCGGTAGGGAGCCGGACGGGCAGTAAACAGTCCGCATTTCTCTCGTCAGCAGACGTCCAACTCAATCTGGTTTGTAATTCCGATGAGGAATATCTTTTGCCGGAGGTTTTATAAATGTCCCTTAATAGAAACGTTCCGAACGCTCGATTTAACTCGCTGAAGCATCCGCACTAACTAGGGAAACGATTCCCAGAAGTAATTCTTCGGGTACATCTCATTTAATAGAATCGTTTTGAGATCAGACATGAGAAGATTTAGCTTACGCTAGCATAATGCATTGCCAAGCGTTTCATGTAGAGCTTTTTTTCTTGAAAAAAGAACAACAGGCTATTTGTAATCGTTCAAGACGCTTTCCAATTAATTTCGGACAGTTTGGGTTTGTTTCTCTAAAAGGGCAAGAAATTGGAAGTGCCTCCAACCATTTTATTCGTCAAAATGCGTATTCTTTCAATTAGATTGGAATTAAAGAAAGCCTGAACGAAAGAAGAAACAAAGCACGTCGTCTGGCGGTATTTTAAAAGATTCTGACAAAGTCGTAGATGAGTTCTTCTAAATTTTGTGGCAAAAACTCCAATAAATTGCTAAACACGACGCAGCACCGCCGACGGTGAACGGGTTATGAGACGCTTTCAACCATGCGAAGCGGAATGACGCCGAGAAATCTCAAATGAGGTTAGCTCCATCCAATAAACGCAATCACGCGATGTCCTCGTCGATCGATAATTTCAAGCCTTGGATTAGGATAAAAGAAATCTCCAAAATTCGTCTGGCCGTATTTTCAAAGATTCCGATAAAGTCGTAAATGAGTTATTCTAATTTTTGTAGCAAGAACTCCAACAAATTGCTACACACGACGCAGCGCGCCGACGCTGAACGGATTATGAGACGCTCTCTACCATGCGAAGCGGAATGACGCCGAGAAAACTCAAATGAAGTCTGCTCTATCCAATAAACGCAAAGGTCATCAATCACGCAATGTCCTCGTCGATCGATAATTTCAAGCCTTGGATAGAATAAAAGAAATATCTAAAATTCGTCTGATCATATTTTAAAAGATTCCAACAAAGTCGTAGACGAGTTCTTCTAATTTTTATAGCAAGAGCTCCAACACATGACACAGCACCGCCGACGCCGAACGGGTTATGACACGTTTCCAATCAAGCCAAGAGGAATGACGCCGAGAAATCGCAAATGAAGTCAACTCCATCCAATAAACGCGAAAGTCATAGATCACGCGATGTCCTCGTCGATCGATAATTTCAAGCTTACGCAGGGGCGTTCGGGAGCATCGGGTTGATCTCTAAGGTGGCCAAAAATTCTCCGGTGTTGCCATATTTCCGCATGAATATTTTAGGATGTAACAAATAGCCACTCCTCCAAATTTTCTTTTCAGTTCATTGCCTCAAATTAATTCGAAATCTCTTTGATTATTACAAATTGCTTGGTTTTAAATGACATCGTTTTTTAAGTCCACAAGAAACGCTTTCAATTTCTACATCCACGTGACGTTTTCTTTCAAAAGTATTTTTAAAAAAGTCGTAGATAAGTTCTTCTAATTTTTGTAGCAAAAACTCGCAACACACGACACAGCACCGCCGACAGTGAACGGATTATGACGCGCTTTCGACCAAGCGAAGAGGAATAACGCCGAGAAGGAACGCAAATGAAGTCAACTCCATCCAATAAACGCAAAAGTCATAGATCACGCGATGTCCTCGTCGATCGAGATAATTTCAAGCCTACGCAGTGGTGTTCAGGGGCGTTCAGGCTGATCTCTAAGGTGGCCAAAGATTCTCCAGTGTTGCCATATTTCCGTGCGAGTATTTTCGAACGTAACAAGCACCCATTCTTCCAATTTTTTTTCCGTTAATTGTCTGAAATTAATTGGAAATATTTTTGAATGATTATTACAAATTGCTAGGCCTTAAATAACATTCTTCCTTAAAGTCCACAAGGAACGCTTTCAATTTCTACGTGCACGCGACGTTTTCTTTCAAGAGTATTTTAAAAAATTCCGACAAAGTCGTAGATGAGTTCTTCTAATTTTTGTAGCAAGAACTCGCAGCACACGACGCAGCACCGCCGACGGTGAACGGGTTATGACACGCTTCCAACCAAGAGAAGACGAATGACGCCGAGAAATCGCAAATGAAGTGAGCTCCATCCGATAAACGCAAAGGTCATCAATCACGCGATGTCCTCGTCGATCGATAATTTCAAGCCTATGCAGGGGTGTTCGAGGGCGTCCGGTTGATCTCTAAGGTGGCCAAAAATTCTCCGGTGTTGCCATATTTCCATGCGGGCGTTTTAGGACGTACCAAGTAGCCACTCTTCCAAATTTTTTTTTCAGTTAATTGCCTCAAATTAATTCCAAATCTCTTTGAATTATTATTACAAATTTCTTGGCGTTAAATAACATTCTTCCTTAAAGTCCGCAAGGAACGCTTTCAATTTCTACGTGCTCGTGACGTCTTCTTTCAAGAGTATTTTAAAAGATTCCGACAAAGTCGTAGATGAGTTCTTCTAATTTTTGTAGCAAGAACTCCAAACACAAGACACAGCACCGCTGATGGTTTACGGGTTATGACAAGCTTCCAACCTAGCGAAGAGGAATGACGCCGAGAAATCGCAATTGAAGTCAGCTCCATCCAATAAACGCAAAAGTCATAGATCACGCGATGTCCCGTCGATCGGTAATTTCAAGCCAACGCAGGGGTGTCCGGGTTGATCTCTAAAGTGGCCAAAAATTCTCCGGTGTTGCCATATTTCCGTGCAGATGTTTTAGGACGTAACAAGTACCCACTACTCCAAATTTTCTTTTCAATTAATTGCCTCAAATTAATTCCAAATCTCTTTTGATGATTATTACAAATTGCTGGGCCTTAAATAAAATTTTTTCTTAAAGTCCACAAAAGACGCTTTCAATTTCTACATGCACGTGACGTTTGCTTTCAAGAGTATTTTAAAAAATTCCGACAAAGTCGTAGATGACTTCTTCTAATTTTTGTAACAAAAACTCCAACACAGCACCGCCGACGGTGAACGAGTTATGACCCGCTTTCAACCAAGCGAAGATGATTGACGCCGAGAAATCGCAAATGAAGTCAGCTCCATCCAATAAACGCAAAAGACATAGATCACGCGATGTCCTCGTCGATCGGTATTTCAAGCCTACGCAGGGGTGTTCGGGGGCGTCCGGATTGATCTCTAAATTGATCTCTAAAGTTGGTAAACTGCACAGACGTACCCACTGAGACGAGCGACGAAAATTCAATTAAGTTTTAATAATTATGTGAATAATTAACGTAATGTGTTATAATATTAATTGCTTTAATTAAATTTTATAATTCATTTTTGACAAAGGTTGCCACACATAGGGAATAGAAGTCACTAGAAAAAGAGGCGGCAAATTCAAACCATTTTCGCTCGTACCGCAAAAGAAACTCTGATAAACTGAATTATGAGCGTTACATCACGAAATGCGATTTTTCTGGACGCCCATCAACTTGAAAACGTTAAATAATTATTGCGAGCGAGAACTCCGGCATGTGGCCTGAAGATATGGCGAAGCAATTTACACCTACCCGCGCTGCCTACCAGATTTAATTACTAAATAATAAGGAAATGCGTCGGGCATTATTAAATCAACATTGTGATTCATCTGTTATTTAAAAAAAATACATATAATAATGTTGCTCCGTCATTGTTTCTGTTACCTAACATCGCCCGGGATCTTATCACTATACGCTGAGAATATTCACGTTTATCACAACACCAAATTATTATTAGTTTTGCATCCTTAAGGCCAACGCCCACTATGTCGGGATGGGATCGTTTTCTTCAAACATTTTATATGGGCTATCGTATGTACCTGATGGACATGCGTAAAATGTAATTTAAACAAAAGTATGATCTCCTAAAGGCTGCGCCATCACAATTTGTCAACAATCTCTGGGGCGCAAGCGATGCTCGCAGCAATGGCGCCTATCGATTCACGTTTTTTGTTAATTATTCTTTGAAAATCGTCGTGTAATCTAAATTTAAACCAATCAACTGTTAAATGCAAACTTGTGCAACTCGTTTCTATTTTTCTTGCGTTATTGTGTCGGCGAGCGGAGGATTTCCTCCGCGTTTATTGCCTCGTCCATGTCATTTAAGCACGGCGTGCGAGGCAACAAACGTTTACGGCCGTTTTTCGCAAAAACTCAAATAATAGCAATAAGGAAGCGCGCACGGTTTCCTTATGGCTTGGCTCGTCGGACCGCTCATATTATTTAAAATTGTGTGCGTTTTTAATTTCGCTCTTTCTCTCTCGTAAGTACCTACCGCCTCGCAATCCTCTGGCTTCTTTGAATGCCCCAGCGTCTTAAGAAAGTAAAATTGGATTTTTGCTTTGCTCGGATCTCCTGGAGTTTTTTGTTTAGAAACCAAAACGAAATCCGTCCCGAATCACGAGTTTCTGCTCAAACACCTGTTGTGTTGAAATCGATTTATTAAAATTCGTAATTATAATTGAAAAAAAAAAAAAAGATAGAACAGCTCTCGTTTTCATGCTGCGGAATTTCGACTTGCATGCACGCAGTCCGCTCCTGTCTAATGCATCAACATAATTGATGACTCGATCACTTAATACAATCGCCAGTTCGATGTTGTTATTCGTTGCTTTTATTTTCATCTATTTGCTTATTGAGCAGGCTCGCGTTTTAATTACGATTTTTCACCATACCAATTTAATAATCAACATAAAAAAAATTCGTTATTAATTATTGGATATTTGGGGTGCCGTAAGGACCCAACCCAGGTCCATTGCTATTTATACTATTTAAACTTTCAAGTACAGGGAGGTTTCAAACATAGATTTTTCTTCAATATATTTATTATTATTCTTTATACAGATTGCAAGGTATTTATCAAACCCCTCTCTTCTGCTTGAGGGCATGACTTTCAGCATTTTAGCCGAAATTTTCTATTTCTTACGTCTTTCAAAAAAAATTACGTTTAAGTTGTAAAAAGGTATTTTTGTCGCGTGCCGATATTGCAAACCATTCTCGAATAATTTAAATCGAAAACTTTTGAAATGTCAAGTGTTTAGCAAAATTAGTTTAAAATATCAACCAATAGATAGCATTGATATTATGTCTAATATCAAATGATAGATAGCATACACATAAGTCTAACATCAGCTGATAGATGGCCTTGGTATTACGTCTAACATTAACTGATAGATGGCATAGGTATTATACCAAAAACCCGAAATTTAATTCTTATAGTCCTAATAAAATAAATGATAATTTAAGTAATAAAATCTTTAGCGATATTCGTCTAGATAATTTAGTCGCCAAATTAGAAATAAAAAAAAATTTTGAACGCCAAGTTTTAATCAAAAATCACCCAAATAGCAATAAATCACCTTCGAGAACTCTCCAGAAGCTGCTCGATGGCATGACGATCCTAAACAGGCCATTCTGTTTTAGGAATTTCTATTCATACATTCATTATTTATTTGATTTCGTTTTACTTCATCTGATTAAAGAGTAACGTAAATGACAACCGTCAACAAACAACGACAATTGCGGCGTAGCTTGTAGAAGAGGATGTATCTCTCTGTTCAAACATCGATTATCCTTTCACTTTACCTTCATACTTTATTGTGACTTTTCAAAAGAACAATTTTATAAAAAAATCATGCATTTTTAGACAGAGAAGATGTGCTATTGATTTTGAAAATATTTGGATTACCCTATACAGAGTGATCGACAATTGTCCCACCAAAGCGCGTAAGAGAATGGATGCCACAACCTATGGGAAAAATGTTTTAAAAATTCGTCAGGCTGCGGCACTGCCTATAAAATACGACGCCGCGTTCTATAAATGGACTGGACTCGCTTGCACACAATGCGACTTTGACACACATCTCAATTCGTTTAATAGCCGAGGAACGCGACGTAATTATTAGTAATTTCTAAAATAACTGACAAATTCGCAATTAATTGTTTGATAATTCTTGCGGATTATTTACTAGAGCGGAATGTACCAGCTGCTTCATCCACAAAAAAATTTGCAAGGATTTAAATCTGGTGGTCGCGGGAGTCCCGTAACGTCTAAGATCGCGCAATGTGCGCTATGTATTGTTTGTTTTCTGCTTATATGTGTGTTTATGCCAAAGTTAACGCTCCGCGAATGTGTCCAGCTCCTCCCAATTTCACTTGCACCAGCTGTTGCCATCGGAGACTTAATACATTTTTTTAATCAAACCGCGTATGTGAATGCATGTCACATCTTATAGAAAAATGCAAATTGCTCAGGTAGTTTGGAAAATGTGAAACGATTAGGCCTGAAATTCATCTCCTACGAGTTATTTTTTTTGTTTATTAAGCTGAAAGCTTTATTATGTACGGCTGTTTTAAACGTCGGTGGTGGTATGCGTAGTTTTTAATCTAATCTCGTACGCGAATGAATCTACGGGACTACGGGATCTTGTTTTAAAAAATTCTATGGAACAGTTTATAATTTATCGGTGCCGTCAGCAAAATGCTACGATCAAACGTGTCACAAAGTCAGCCAGTGGCGTAGCACGACCTTAATCGGCCCCTATCATCATAGACAATACGCGATGCGCGATCGAATGCGTCACAAACTCGGCCAGTGACGTACAACGATTCTAATTGGCTATGACAATGACGCCACGGGTCAAGGCTGATATGGTGAGATGACATCGATTATGATGCTATCGATGATTGGACAGATGACCACACCACCCGACAGCCAATACGGAATAGTTCACGTGGACTGACATCTTCAGAAGCGATGGCGGAGCAAAGCACATAAAAGAAGCATTTCCAAATTAGTCACTCTCTGACTTCGAGCTCTTCGACGCTGTCAGTCACGATCACACTTACGCGGGTAAGTTCCCGTAAGCGCTATACGTCCTCATAAAGTAAGCACAGAGGCAAGCTCTCGTAAGCGCCCATTCCTCCACACGCGAGTAAGCAAGCTCTCTAAAGCGCTTACGAGCAAAGAAGCTCTCTTAAGCGCCCATACATCCACACAAAGTAAGCAACCTCTTGCAAACGCTTACAAGAACATATGCAAGGGCAAGCTCTCGTAAGCGCTCCTCTACCCTCCTCTACCTTACTTGCGAGTAAGCAAGCTCATGAAAGCACTTACAAGTAAACATACACGAGCAAGCTCTCGTAAGCGCCCATCCACGTACAGATACCACTGACAAGTTGAAAAAATGAGAATTCCACCACGGAACCATCACGAACCTAAAAAGCTTCCATCCGAAAGGTCTGATGACTAATCGAACAAACTCTCGTAAGCGCCCATTCATCCACAAGCGAGTAAGCAAGTTCTCGAAAGCGCTTACAAGTAAACATACACGAGCAAGCTCTCGTAAGCGCCCATCCATGTACAGACAGGAACATTCCAACACGGAACCATCACGAACCTAAAAGTCTTCCATCCGGAAGGCCTGATGGCTGTTTCAACAAGCTCTTGTAAGCGCCCATTCATCCACAAGCGAGTAAGCAAGCTCTCTAAAGCGCTTACGAGTAAACATACATGAGCAAGCTTTCGTAAGCGTCCATCCACTGACAAGTTGAACAAAATTCTAACACGAAACCATCACGAACCCACAAGGTTTCCATCCGGAAAGCCTGATGGCTGTTCCAACAAGCTCTCGTGAGCGCCCATTTATCCACAAGCGAGTTAGCAAGCTCTCTAAAGTGCTTCCAAGTAAACATACACGAGCAAGCTCTCGTAAGCGCCCACCCACATACAGATACCACTGACAAGATGAACAAATGAGCATTCCACCACGGAACCACCACGAACCTACAAGGCTTCCATCCGGAAGGCCTGATGACTGTTCCAACAAGCTCTCGTAAGCGCTCATTCATCCACGCGCAAGTAAAAGCGCTTACAAATAAACATACATGAACAAGCTCTCGTAAGCGCCCATCCACATACAGATACCACTGACAAGATGAACAAATGAGCATTCCACCACGGAACCACCACGAACCTAGAAGGCTTCCATTCGAAAGGCCTGATGACTGTTCCAACAAGCTCTCGTAAGCGCCCATTCATCCACAAGCGAGTAAGTAAGCTATCGAAAGCGCTTACAAGTAAATATACACGAGCAAGCTCTCGTAAGCGTCCATCCACGTACACCACTGATAAATTGAACAAATGAGCATTCCACCACGGATGCCTACCCGGAATCATCACAAACCCACATGGTTCCCTTCCGGAAGACCTGATGACTGTTCCAAGATCCCTAATTCGCTATCGGCTGCACAAGATCGTCAGCCCAGAACCAGTCAGCTACCAGCTTTTCCGTCAAGCTGATCGATCCTCGTCGATTTGTCCTATGATGCAGCTATAGAACCCGGCAACACCTAGTTCGCCGTCCGGTGAAAGCCCCACACGCAGTAAGAAATCGTATTTTTGATGCAACATTAGATCGTCGCAATAACTTGCCATTCTATACAACGTTAGATTGTCAAGTTAAACATTAATAAAAGTTTAAGTATTGAAACGGTCGCGAATTTGATTTGGAAAACAAATTGCGTTTGTTTATTTGATTGCTTGTTAACAAAGAGAAATTTACGAGTCGCAGCTTGTCACAGGAAGACGACTCGGGTCAAATTTATGGTCTTTTTTCTAGTTCGTAAATGACACTTGAAGCATAGTTACTGTCATATTGTAAATCAGGGCCGCTTTGTTGTCATTGTACGCGTTAGAGTCTTTGAAAGAATTTTGTAAAATTTAGAAAGTATCATGTCGCATCGCCAGTAGGAAAGAACTGGGCTTTTGTTTTCAAAAACGAAAGACGAATTCGGGAAGTAATAAATATGTCAATGGACACTTGTAGAGCGTCGCTGGTTTGAGGAATTTAGAAAGAAAACATGTGCGAGGCCACCATCGGAGGGCCAAGGTTTGGCAGATAGGTCGAAATTTATTAGTTATGTAAAAGGAACGAGAGAAAAGCGTGTGCTTCTTTCCGAAATAATTGGCCAACGGGTTTTTTAAAGTTACTTCGGGGGATGGGGGAGCAGTCGAAAATCAAAAACTTGGGACAGAAAGCTTCTGATCGTCCGAACGGAAAGCTGCATTTTTAATTTAACTCGAGAAGTTTATTTTTGAGTGCTTTGCAATTGATTCCATCTAGCTTGCATACTTAGAGTTAAATCACATTATTTCAGTGCGTTAAAATTATAGTGAATTCAAAAGGGCAATCAAATAAATAACCGCGAGGGCGCGATCGCGACGCGAATAAAAAAGCAAGTGTGCGTGTGAATTAGTGAAGTGGAACGTCGCGGAACGGAATAGTTAAATACGTTAAGCAAAGTTTATTGTACTTCTTTGGAATCGTATATTTATTGTGAAAGATACCACTGTTTCAATCCAGGTTTTTAAGTTAAGCTCAAGTTGATCAGTTTTTCGCGGCGATCAACAGGAGTTTTTTACCTTTTTTTTCTTTTTTTTTTACAATAAATAATTAATTAAATCTCGCACCTGGCATTTTATTGATACGTATATAGTACCTTGCACCTCTCAAAAAACTCATACACCGTCTCACCAGAATTAGAACCCAATTGCAACAACGTAGGGCCCGTTTTTGTTTAATTAGACGATCAAGAACGAACAATCGGAATTAAAGTTTAATTGCAGGAGTCCCAAAGAGTAGGTCAGTAAAAGTATATAGCCTTAGCGCCACTAAACCACAACAGTAAACAGGTAGCAACCCTATTTAGAAAGCGCATGCTGTCAAAAAATAACATTGGCTCTTCCGGAAACTGGCCAAGACCCGCGGTAAGGAGGCATTTATTGCTTCATTGAATTTAGTCAAATTCTTCGGTCCATTTAATAAATTAATTTGTCAATAAATTTTAGTTTGTTTTTGTTTGGACCGTGTTTATTAGATTATTTAGTTGTCCGTAAAGTCAACAAACAAGGTGGCACGTCCGGGCGTGTTACAGTATTTCTACGTTTTATTGCAACGCAGATTGGCGACGAACCCCCACAAATTAATTACAGCTGATGATGCAGCTGTGGAACCCCGCACCACGTAGTTCGCCTTCCGACCAATGTCCACATTCAGCAAGAAATCGTATTTTTGATGCAACAATAGATCGTCCCAATAACTTGCATTTCAAAGCAACGTTAGGTTGTTAAGTCAAACATTAATTAAAGTTTAAACCTCCACTGAGGTAGTGCAGTTGTGGAGTCCCGCGGCACGTAGTTCGCCGACAGACTAACGCCCCACACCCACCAAGAAATCGCATTCTTGATGCAACATTAGATCGTCGCGATAAATTGCATTTCGAAACAACGTCAGATTGTCAAGTTAAACGGATCAAGTGTTTCTACGTTTTATTGTAACTCAGATCGACGACGAACTCCCACAAATTAATTACGAATTTAATTCAAAGTCGAACAAGTTATTCGAAGTGAAAAGAATGCGAGGAGCAATTTACAACCAGGATAGAGAGTTGCAAACGCGTCTTGAATTTGTTAAACTTTAAGTAGATTTGTGTTGATAAAAATTCGTCACACACAAAATGAAATTATAGTAATTAACAGATTACGAATTATATTATATATATATATTATTATTATATAAATTATAATATAGAGTCTGGTTGTCAAAAAAAGTTTAATAAATCGGCTTCAGGTGATTTGCACGCATTCGTCAAATAAATAGTTCGTATTTCATGGCGTCGGTCGTTGATGATCGATGCCACGCCGCCGCGCCGTGCCTACCATAAAATTTTTACGAGGGCATTTATTTCGTTCATCTGCTCCTCTGTGTTTTATTAGCCAGAGGCGCATCGTCATTTTGGGGCTAATTTTTGATTAATTGTTTCTTGAAAACTAAAACAAAAAGATTTTCCCATACTGTCGGACATCGCTTGTTAACGTGGTTTTTTTTTTAGCGGAACAATTGTCAGTTACCCTGTATAGAAGTCAATGTATTTGTATCTACCGGGGGCATTTGATTAAAATAATGCACGACCAAAAGTTTGGTCTACAGAGTGATTAATGACTATGCAAATCTAATTGCAAAGTATTTTTGCTTCGAGAAATACGTACGTACGTGTACGTTTGTGAATGGCCGGACCGAGGAAACAATATCCAATTTAAAGCAGCGCGCCGATAATTTCGAGTCCTTTTGCTCCCTTTTGCAATCATAGTTTTGCAAATAATTATTAGTTGGAGTAACACGCGATAGCCGGTGCGCAAATTATGAGCGGTAAACGCGCTTAAGCACGTAATTATTATTTCGCAAGCGATAAATAACGCCGTTGATACGAGGGCGAGTTTTCTTCTTCCATGTAATCTATCCAACCATGAAAGAAAAAGGGCACGACACTTTTTGCTTGCCTGCTTGCTTATTTAGTTCCAAGAAATTCTGTTGCTTGCTTTTGTACGTGACTCATTTAAAAAGTAAGTGTGTAAAAAAAAAAGTTGATTAAAGAAAACTATTTGCATGGCTATTGCTTTTTAAACTTGTAATTATTTGGGCAACTTAATTATGCGTAGTTAATCATTCGAAGCAAATTGCGCGCCATCTGTTGGATTTTTTTTGCAAATACTTTACCTCACTCTTGATAAGTTTTCGTTTTACGAAGTGGAGGGGGGGAGATGTTAATTTTCTGACTTTTAAATAAGTCTATCGTTATTACGAGAACAGAAAAAAAAAAAAAACGCATTAATCTTCGCGTGTCCGTACTCGAAACCCGGCGAATTTTTCACCGCCGTTTCTTCGCCTCGCGAACCGAACAAATCAATCAATCGGTCGGAGGGCATTAGTACAATAAATAACCCATTAATAAACGGTCGGGGGGGGGGAGGAAAAGGGAAAAAAGCGCGGCGACCGTGAGAACGAGAGCCATCGGGAGTAAGGTTCAAGAAACACGGCCCGGACAAATAAGATTGAGATTGTCGGGCACAATCTGACTTCACGACATAAATCGGCGCGTATCAGATCCGTCCGGTCCGGTTCGTTTTGCTCCATTATTCCGGAGCTAATGAGTCAAAGAGGTCGCTCACGGCACCATCGGTAATTAAGTCCGGACTACCGAGAGGCGCAGCACGTGCGTTCTACTCGCACATGCAGAATAAAACGCATCATGTTATAAAATATTAAACTTAAACAACATCGGACTAAGAATAGACCCCTGCGGAGTCACAACCTAATGTTACGTTATCTTAAACGCAACCGGACCTACCCCCAAACGATTGCGTTGTACATTTCGTTTTGATACTCGCCACTTTTTTACCAAAAAAATTGTTTTGTTTTGATTGAATTTACGACTTCTTCCTTGGACATTAACGCACGCCGCAATAAACATGTCGTCTTGAAGTCTGAAGCCGTTTTTGCTGTTGCTGCTTCTAATTGTGGCGGAGGTCGTATTCGCATGCGATGGTACTCCGGTAGGTACCTTATCGGCGTGCAGGCGATAAATCTAATTAAGCGGCTACCTACCCAGACATTGCATGCAAAACGGACAAAGACGAGAAAATCATAAAGTAAGGGGGATTTTTTGCGCGCCGCAGGAACTATCTAGATGATTGCGTTAATTAGACGTGCATTATTTGTTGGACGGCCTGTATAAAGATCAGAAAAATTCCTTTAAAAGTCGCGCTATCGCTCAACGTTTCACCATCGCTTGATAGCTTCGTCAGGAGTGAAAAAACAATTCCTTATTGCTCAATTGTTTTCCCAAAATTTTGTGTGAAAACAATTGAGTTACGAATTTTTTTTGTGTCTTAACTCTAGCTACGTCTCTACACGACGAGCTGCTCGCATTTAGAAACAAACTCGAATAACAACCGCTTCTTAAATATTCAAATTGAATTTGTTTTTTCAAATCCCACCTTCTAACTTTAATTATCGAATAAATATTTCTATAAAAACAATGCACTGTAGTTACCGTTAGCTTCAGTAAAGTGGCGGTGTTTGTTAGGAAGTTGCTTTTAAATTTGCCGCCAATTTTGGCACCAAAATGGACGCGTATTTGCGCCTTAAAAATTGAAAATAGGCAACCCATTCTACTTCCACGTTCTTGCTACGTGGTTGTTTCTGATTTGATTGATGGGTTGCCTTTTCTGAAACCTAAAACGATTTAAAATGGACAGCCTGTATACTACGAATCGCACCTCGCAAAGTTATCTATAAAAGTGACACTTATTTATTGCGTTATTGTAAGATAATCAACAGCACTACCTGTTGAAATTAGTCAATAGCCTTCTTTTCAATTGTTTCTGTGAGGATGAGCGCTGTTATAAAGGCATTCAACAGCGCCATCTCTTGAAATATGCCAAAAGTTTTCTTTTTTGGTTTGTTTTAATTTGTGAATCTACAGAATTCTGCTTTGTTGTGCCTCTTGTTTTTGTTATTATTATTATTTTTTTTTTTAATAAAAGACAATCGATTTTACGACACAATTTAATCGATCAATGAATAAAAAAATTTTAAAAAAAGAACGATAAGGAAGCAAATAGGCACTATTGAAATCTGATACTTTTTGGTCATTCTTTTTATTATATTTTGTTCATTTGTTTTTGTGTTTTTTTCATCTTTCCTTTTAAACAATTTTCTACTGAACCATGCCGAAAAAAAGACAATTAAGTCTTTTGTTTATTTCATTTTCTTTGCTTCCTCATTGTTCTTTTTAGTAAAAAAAATATTAATGCACTAAATTGTGTTGTAAAATAGATTTTCTTCTGTTGTTATACATTTTATTAAATCTCGTTCGTTTGTTTTCTCTGTTTTGCCATCCTTCCTTACAGTTTTCTATTGAACTGTGCTATAAATTTGGTTGTCTTTTGTTTCAATTGCTTTTTAAATTTTATTTTTTCGTATTTTTTTAATTCTTTGCTTCCCTATTGTTTTTTTTTTATTTATTTAAAAAAGAATTATTAAAATCGATTATCATTTGTTTTTATTATTATTTTTTTAATTTGATTATTTTTTTAATTTGATTATTTTTTTAAATTGATTAATTTTAATTTTTATTGTTTTGTTTTGAAATAGTCTTTTTTTTTTAATTCATTATTAATGTATTAAATTGTATTGTAAAATCGATTGTCATTAGTTTTACTTTTTTTACTAATTTTGATTACTTTTAAAATTTTTGTTGTTTTGTTTTCTTTGTTTTGTCACCAATCTATTCAATGTTTTTTTTTAATCTTCTAATAATCTATTATGATTGTTTTTGATTAATTAATTAACCAAAGATATTATTAACAAAACACTCAAGATATAGATTGTTTGTGGTAAAAATCTTTTATTTTATTTTTTTTAATTATTAACACAAAATTGTGTTGTAAAATCGATTTTCTTCTTATTATTATTGTTGTATAATTTATTAAACTTCATTCACTTGTTTTCTCTGTTTTGCCATCTTTTATTTTAAACGGTTTTCTACTGAACTGTGCTGGAAAATCGATTGTCTTTTGTTTTTATTGTTTTTTTTTTTGAATTATTTGCTTTTTCATTGTTCTTCTTATTTCAAAAAATTATGAATATAGTAAATTATGGAGTAAAATCGATTGTCATTTGTTTTTATTATTATTTTTTATATTGATTTTTTTAATTTTTGTTGTTTTGTTTTGTTTTTTTTTTGTTTTGTCACCATTCTATTCAAATAGTTTTAATTTTAATTTGTTATTATTTTCTTTTCTTTATTTTGTCACCATTTTATTCAAATAGTTTTTTTTTTGTGTAAAGTCTTGTAAAATCGATTGTCATTTGTTTCTATTATAATTTTTGAATTTGATAATATTATCATTCATTATAGGTCGTGTATAATATACTGTTATCGTGTTATTGTAAGACAGCGCCATCTATTGAAATTTGACAATGGTCTTCTTTTTATCTGTTTCCGTGACGATGACCTGCGCTGTTGTAAGACATTCAACAGAGCCATCTGTTGAAACATGCCGAAAGTTTTCTTTCCTAGTAATTTGTTTTAATTTATGAATCTACTGAATTCAGCTTTCGTGTGTCTTTTATTTTTATTTATTTATTTATTTTTTTTTTGAATAAAAGACAATCTATTTTACGTCACAATTTAATAACTAAACTGTGCTATATTATTGATTGTCTTTTGTTTTTATTGCTTTTCAAAATTCACTATTTCGTATTTTTTATTTTTTTTTGCTTTCTCATCGTTCTTTTTATTTTGTAAAAATTATTAATTATTAAATTGAGTAGTGAAATCGATTGTCATTTGTTTTTATTATTTTTTTTTATTTGATTTTGTGAATTTTTATTGTTTTGTTTTTTTTTTTGTTTTATCACCGTTCTATTCAAATAGTTTTAATTTTAATTTGTTATTAATCTATAAAATTGTATTGTAAAATCGATTGTCATTTGTTTTTATTATTATTTTTTTAGTTTGATTTTTGAATTTTTATTGTTTTGTTTTTGTTTCGTTTTGTCACCGTTCTATTTAAATAGTTCTTATTTTATTTGTTATTAATCTATTAAACTATGTGGTAAAAACAATTGTCATTTGTCTTTATTATTATTTTTTAATTTGATTGTTTTCGAATTTTTATTGTTTTGTTTTTTTTTTGTCACCATTATATTCAAATTGTTGTCATTTGTTTTTATTATTTTTGAATTTTTATTTTAGTTTTGTCACAATTCTATTCAAATAGTTTTTTTTTTAATTTAATTTTTTTAATCTATTAAATTGTATTATAAAGTCAATTATCGTTTGTTTTTACATATTATAATTTTTTTGTTTGATTATTTTTTTAGTTTGTATTATTTTCTTTTCTTTGTTTTCTCATCATTCTATTCAACTAGTTTCTTTTATTTATAATTTTTTTTTAATTTTGTTATTTCTTAGTTATCGTTACATACTTTGTTTTCTTTGTTTCGTCGTTATTTGTTTTTGTTTTAAAATTATTACTAATCTATTGAATTGCGCTGTAAAATCGTCCGTCTTTTCTTCCTGTTTCGTTTAACTTTATGCATTTTTATGTTTCTTAAAAAAATATTCCTGAAATCTAGTTACAAATTTTAGGGACTTTTTGTTTTTTTTTTTTTAATTCATTAGTAATCTATTAATGTGTTGTAAAATCGATTGTCATTTGTTTTTATTATATTTTTTTTAATTTGATTATTTTGAAATTCATGTTCTTTTTTTGTTTTTGTTTTGTCGCCACTCTATTGAAATAGTTTTTTTTTATTTATTATTAATCTATTAAATTGTGTTGTAAAATCGATTGTCATTTGTTTTTATTATAAATTTTTAATTTGATTATTTTTGAATTTTTATTGTTTTGTTTTGTCCACCATTCTATTCAAATAGTTTTTGTTAATTTAATTTTTCATCTATTAAATTGTGTTGTCGATTGTCTTTTGTTTTTACGTATTATTTTTTTATTTGATTATTTTTTTATTTTTATTGTTTTTTTTTAAATTTTTATTGTTTTCTTTTCTTTGTTTTGTCACCGTTCTATTCAAATAGTTTTTTTTTTAATTTATTATTTTTTAAATTTTATTATTTTTTAATTGCTGTTACTTACTTTGTCTTCTTTGTTTCGTCACCATTGTATTAACACTTTTTAAAATTTATTATTAATCTTCTGAATTGCGCTGTAAAATCGTTCGTCTTTTGTTTCTGCCTTCTTTACGTATTTTTAATTATTTTTTTACATTTCTTTACAAAAAATATTCCTGAAATCTAGTTACAAATTTTAGGGGTTTTCAATGTTGAAAAAGGATTTTTTGGGAACCCTTGAGGAATGTCTTCTTTTTACACGTTGGTAACGCTGGTGAAGACATGAAATCATAGTTTGGAAGATTAATGGCGAATCGAGTAAACAGCTGACCAATCAAAAGCGATTTGCTCTCCTTATGAAGGGATTTAGTTTCTTTGATAGGCCAGCTGTTCATTCCATCCACCATTAATCTTCCAAAGTACTGCCACTTCATGTCTTTACTCTCTAAGCTCAACTAAAGTCCCTAGATATTATGAAAGTATCGCAAATTTGCGCCCATTTTGGAATCAAATTGGCGGCAAATTTAAAAATCACTTCCCAGTTAGTTCACCCCAAGTTGCATCATCACTGCAGTGCCCTCTGTAAACCATCTGGCGATGTTTTTTAATAAAATTTTTTAATGGAATCCCATAAAGCCAATGGGAATTTTTTTGACACAACCTTTTTAATATTGAGAAAGTTTTTTTTTTAATTCAATTTTGTAAGATTTGTGTGAAACAAGGTTTTTTTTTTGATATGGTTTTGATGAAGTTTCTAATACAATTTTTGGTCTTCTTTCCAAATCCAAAACAAATTGTGCGATCGTCTTTTAACGAATGTAACGAACTTTTAAAATTGAACCACAAATTGGGGCTGTGTTTTTCTTAAAACTTTGGTGGAGATATATTGGGTTGCGTTTCCTTTTTGTACGTCAGTATTAAAAAAAAATAGATAATCGAAACAATGACAGAGTGAAACACAAAGGCAAATTTAAATCGATTGCGCCGGCAAAAATGAACGCGAAATAAATCGGATCAAGTTTATTATTCCTCTCCTATAATAGAACGATGCAGTTTATGTCCCATTGTTCGCGACCGGCTCTTATGGCGTTTTAATATGGGAATATGCTAATGCTCGCCGGTTATAATTAAGGCAGATCTTTGTGTGAGCACGTAGTTCCGCAATTAAAAATTTATTTCGCGGACGCACTTTTTTGTCAGCACTTGCGCTTCCGCGTTTCGTCCTTCGCCCTGCAGGACGCTTCCTCCGCCTTCCGCATCTGATTGTGAGTCGCAGCCATATTTTGGTTTGCGATTGCGATTCATATTATTTATAAGTCCGAACAATTTTGCGTCTGGCATATCGTAACAAATCGGCGCAATACACCAACAGACGTAACGCGACAATAAATTCTCTTCGCCGCTCTGGAAACGACCATCGAATCGACTTTATGGCCGTCGAGATTATGTAACAGGAGGTGGTTTATGAGGGCATTTAAATAATACGGTTTTCAAAATCCTTGCATCAAATCCTTGGAAGAAAACTTTTCCCCAAAATCATTTCAATTTCGACTGCATTTGTTAAGCGGAATTTCCTTCCAGGTTCCGATTTTGGCATTTCGGTGAGTGGAAGGACGTCATCGTTGACGACAAGCTTCCGACGTTCAAGGGAAGGTTGGTGTACCTGCACTGTGCGAACAGCACGGAATTTTGGGCCCCGCTTTTGGAGAAGGCGTACGCAAAGTAAGCCCAAAAAAAAATCTCCTTCGCCCAGAGCAAGATTTGATTGGTTGCAGATTTTACGGCGACTACGAGTGCTTGCAGAACGGATCGACGACGAGGGCCCTTCAGGACCTGACCGGGGGGATCGTGCAGAGTTTTGGGCTGACGCACCAAGATAGGTACCTGACCTTTCAGGTTTTGAACAGCGCCGTGCCAAGATCTAGTCTGTTGATTGCTACAATTTTGCCCGTAAGCCATACTTCTATGAAAACAAATTATGTCCAAGCAAGTCAAGCAATATTTGGTTTGTTTCAGGAAAAAGAAAACAAAAGGCAATTACGTTTACGTAATGGCTTGATTACCCAACATGCTTACAGCGTGACTGGCTTGGCGAGGGTGCGAGGTGCAACAGGAGATACGCCCCTGGTCCGGTTGCGAAATCCTTGGGCGAGGGGCGAATGGACGGGTCCTTGGAGCGAAAGGTCCTGGGAATGGGATGGTCTTTCTAGCAGAGACAAGGAATTGCTGAGCGTGCGCGTGACAAACGACGGCGAATTTTGGTAACACCCCCTCGATCACCCTCCAAACCTCACCCAAATAATCGATCCTTGCAGGATGTCTTTTGAGGATTTCGCGCGGCACTTCACTCAGTTGGATTTGGTGCACGTTGGCCCTGATGATTGGATGTTAGAACCAGCCCTGCACTCGAAGCAACCCTGGCGGGCCGTTTTGGCCAGACGGCGATGGAGAGGAGGATATAATGCCGGAGGAGGTCCTTCCTACATAGGTGGGTAAAAACCGCTCGCCGTCTCATATTGCATATGACACGAAATAAATGATGTTAGTACGTGCGGCTGGATAATAAAAGCGCCCATAAAACTTGTATATGCTAATGTTCTCGGTTATGTTTCGATTTTTTGCAGACACGACGTCCATGAATCCTCAGTTCCATGTTCAGATACCCAGGACGTCCACCAACAAGTGCCACGTCGTGGTGTCGATTACGCAATTTTATGAAACCAATCCGTCCGACCTCAAGAAGAAGAAGCCGCTCTTTGCCATAGGCTTCGCCGTTTACGAGGTGCCTCACTCCATGCCCCGGCTGACGCCCCATTTCGTCGCCGAACAGGTAACTTTTAATATATCTGGTATCACCTTACTTAATTGTTATTGTAACGCCCAGGCGAGTGAAATCAACACAATCACATTAATAATTTTATTGTCGGAGAGCGTTGTCCTTGGACTCAAAAGCTATTGCAAAGAACTATTCAAAAATCTCAAATTCGGAAAATCACGTCAAACATGTAAATACGAATCTAATCCACACAGGAAATTACTTACGTAATTTAAAAGGAATCTAGAAAGGAATAAAATGATCAATAAATTCTTTGCGCTTCGCATTGAATTATGTACCGCAATATGAAACCAAAACGGACTAAACGACTCGATTTAAATAATTTACACGTTTCGTCTAAACTGCGTGCTTGTTTGATTTGCTCTCTCCTTCAGAAACCGTTAGACGTAACGAATCACTCGGTAGCTCGAGAAGTCGTCACCTTTTTCACTCTACCTCCGGGAGACTACATCGTCGTGCCCCAGACGAACGTACCCAATCTAGACGGAAAATTCTTGTTGAGGATATTGACCGACGAACAGAGCAATATATGGTACGTACGTGCGCCCCCAAATTGGGGAGAAATACGGCTTCACTTATTTCGATTTTGTGGGCCCCATTCTTAATGCAGTGTTTTATTTTAGGGAAGTGAATGAAGACAATATAGTGATAAGGAACATATCGTCGGAGTTTCAAGAAGATTCTTCATTGGTCGTAAGTTTATGTTTCATTGAATCGGAAAAGAAAAAGCGTATTTTTGCCTGCGTTGTAAACGAAAATTTGAATCTTCATGTACGAGGGGTGTTTCCAAAATTCGGAAATTCGATTATAAAGGAAACTTCTTCGTAGTTTGTCAAATGAAAAGAACAACAGTCAATCAAGTTCTCATTATATAATCTGGAAAACCGTCAGTATAAATTATAAGGCAGCGTAAAATAAAGAAACATTCCGTAAGATGGCAGTGTCCTATCTGACAGTTCTTAATCTGTGATTTAAGAACGAAACGGTTCCATTCAGCAACGTCGCATGGCGATTTTCGAATTTACAAGTACAGTTACAATTAATACATAACATACAGGGTGACTGACAATTGTTCTTCAAAACAAAAAAAAAACGCGTGAGAACGAACGTCTCAGAACCATACAAATTAAATTGCTCATGTTATTTAACTGCTATACTCAAATACGATTATATTTGATACATAACATACAGGGTGACTGATAATAATTCCTCAAAAAAAAAATGCGTAAGAGAACGAACGTCTCAGATTAAACGTTGAAAAAATTCTTCTAAACAGTTTATAATTAGTTAATCTTAATTTTTTATAAAATAATTCGGCCATTTTTAAAGATATTTTAATAATTTTTCAAAAGGCAATTTGCTTCCGTTAACAAAAGACTCTCATCTGTTACTTTTCTATTTTGTTTTCTTTCTAGCCCCCCCAGCCCCCATTATTCGACTTCCTTTTTCGACTTTACATCTTTTCAAAAACAAAACACGATCGATCGACACTTTACACTTGCGAGAGACTTTTTTTTAAACTTGCACTTTTTCGAAATGAATTCAAAAAAAGCGAAAAAAATCAAGTCGAGTTGCTTTCGTCAATTGATTTTCATTTTTTTAAACAACAGTCTGCGCTCATTTCAATTATCTTTTGTTTTTTCTTGCGTTTCTCTATTTCTTCGTTTCTTTCATTTCTCTATTTCTTCATCTCCTTGTCAATTGATTGTCCTCATTCATCGATTGTCTTTTGTTTTTGTTTATAGTTGTTTCCTTTCTTCATTCTTAATGAGTAATATTTTGTTTTCGTTTGTTTCTTATTTCCTTAGTTTTTTTTTTTTGTTTTTACCGATTTGTTTTGTTTTTTTCGTTTTACTTTTCGTCTTTCGCTTGCTTCGTTTTCTAAAACAAAACGGGCTCGAGTCCCTTATTTCACCTTTTCAAAATTCAAAACGCCTTTTGTTTTTGAACGACGCTTCGAGGTTCTCCTAGACGATCACAGTTTCCTCGTTTCGATTGTCTTTTGTTTTTCTTTTTGCCGTCGATTGTTAATTTGTTTTTCTTTTGTTGTCAGTTATTGTTAAAAATCGTCTTTCGTCTTCATTCGTTTGCTCCCGTCTTTGGTTTTCTTTTCTATTTCGCGCACTTTTTCAAAAAACAAAACACTATCGGGAGTTTTCTTCACGTTTTCAATTCGAAAGAATTTTCTTCACGAAATTTTTCCTCAACAAACGATGACGCCAATTTCAAAACAAAATTCAAATCGATTTTCACTTGTCCGTCTTTATCGATTGTTTTTTCTTACTTTGCCGATTGATTGTGCCGATTTAACGATCGTCTTTTGTTTTTGTTTGTACTTAATCGAAATTTTCTCCTTCCTTCATCCTTAATAAGGAACATTTTGTCTTCTTTTGTTTTTTGCCAATTTCAAAACGAAATTCAAATCGATTAACATTTGTTCGCCTTTATCGATTGTTTTTTTCTTTCTTTGTCAATTGATTGTGCTGATTTATCGATTGTCTTTTGTTTTTGTTTTTAATTAATCGAAATTGTCTTCTTTCTTCGTCCTTAATAAGAATTATTTCGTCTTCTTTTGTTTTTTCTTTCCTCAGTTTTTTGATTATCTTTTGTGTCTTCTTGTTCAGCTTTTCGTCTTTCGTTTGTCTTGTTTTCAAAAACAAGACAGGTCTTGTCCGTCTTTCGTTTCCATTCTATTTTTTAGTCTTACTCTTCGCTTTTGGTTTTCTTTTCTGTTTGACGCGACTTTTCAAATGCAAAACAAAAGCTTTTTTCACATTTTCAATTTTCATTACTATTACATCGAAATTACGAATAACCTTGGATAGGTCAGTTTGGTTTGCAGTGAAAGTCTCGAGCTACGTTTTGCTATACTGACGAGGCCCCAAATAGGGCCGAAACAGCTGTAGAGAGAATTCTTGAGGAATCCACTGCAATCAAAACCGATTTGCAACAAAATTTTTAGATGAAATAATCGTCAAAATCAAATTTTTATGACTTACGACAGGCAATCCAAAAGATTGCAACTTTTTCGAGGTTACGGCCCTGGATTTACGAAAACATGTGACGTCATTAATAATAGCACGCTGTCTTCCAGGCTTATAATTATTTGCGCCCAAATGCAGGCAACCAACAATACAGAGCTGTACATCGTCACAGCTGCTTTATAACAATAATAATATTTATTCGAGCCTTGAACCATACAAATGAAATTGCGCATGTCAAACCCAAATACACAACATACAGGGTGACTGATAATTGTTCCTCCAAAAAAAAAAAAAAACGCGTAAAAGAACGAATGTGTCAAGATTGATTGTTGAAAAGATTCTTCTAAACAGTTTATAATTAATTTTAATTTTCAATGAGATTAGGAAATACTTTTCAATTCACGAAGAATGCACGCCTCGATAGTATTCGCCTGCTCCAAATAATAGTTTATTCATCTTCGAAATAGAATATTTTCTGAAATAATAGACCAAAAGTATAAATAAACGTTTTAAGCAGGAACGACTCGCTTGTGACGTCATTTCTTCGCCTGGCTAAAAGTGGCTACTCCATTACACAGCTATTTTACATTGCTTCTTGTATATTGCCTGCGTATTTACATTAAAGTGGAAGTGGGATTTGTAAAGCGTCAAAGCTATCTTTTGCCGTATAGGAGAAATGACGTCACGTCGCTCGGAAACTATTGTCACGTAGCGCAACCTCGATCTCTCATAATTCGGCCATTTTTAAAGATGTTTTAATAATTTTCTAAAAGGCAGTTTGCTTCTGTTAAACAAAAGACTATCGCCTGTTACTTTTCTATTTTGTTTTCTTTTTTAATTCAAAAGTGGCCCCCAGCCCCCATTATTCGACTTCCCTTTTCGACTTTACATCTTTTCAAAAACAAAACACGATCGATCGACTTCCTTCTTTACGCTTGCAGGAGACTTTTTTTTAAACCTGCACTTTTTCGAAATTAATTTAAAGAAAAAACGAAAAAAAAAACCAAGTCGACTTGCTTTCGTCAATTGATTTTCATTTTTTAACCAACAGTCTGCGCTCATTTCAATTATCTTTTATTTTTTCTTGCGGTTTGATCAAATCGCTTCCTTTCCTTCGTTCGTTTCTCTATTTCTTCGTCAATTAATCTCCTTGTCGATTGATTGTGCTCATTTATCGATTGTCTTTTGTTTTTGTTTATAGTTAATCTAAGTCGTTTCTTTTCTTCATTCTTAATAAGTAATATTTTGTTTTCGTTCGTTTTTTCTTTCCTCAGTTAAAGTTACGTTTGATACGTAACATACAGGGTGACTGACAATTGAAACGTGGAAATACCAAACGTGCTAAGTACCAAACTCATTGAATTAAGAAATTACACCATTTTTGCCTAAATTGCTTAAAAATGGCATTTAGTATAGGTTTGATATTTCCACGTTTCAATTGTTCCACCAAAAAAAAAAAAAAAACGCGCAAGAGAATAGATGTCACAGATGGCCTGGAAAATGTTTAAAAAAATTATTCTAAACAGTTTAATAGCTGGAAACGAAAGTCAGAATTGTTTCTTTTGCGTGATCTAATTAATAATAAGCACTCAAGCACCCAAGAGTAACAAATTCGCAAATAATTGTGCAAATAATTCCAATTCATTTATTGGTGTAATTAGTATTTAACCAATCTGACAACCGGGCCGTTACTTCATTGTAAAAGCACGGAAAACAAAAGCTTTATTACATACAGCAAGCGTGTATAGAATTTGTTAAACTTCTAATCGATTTGTGTTAATAATTCGTCGCACACAAAACGAAATTATTAACGAAATTATAATAATTAACAATCACATCACAAACTATATTACAATTGTTTTTCGTTTTAAGCAATTTATTTGCTTACCTGTCAAAGTGGTGGGGGCGTTGTTGTCCTACTTCAGGTGCATGAATTTGTCAAGTAAATATTTTAGAGTTCGTATTGAAGTGACGTGAAATTCTACTGAAAGCTCAAGTTTACGATGCCACGCCGCCGCCGTAGCTATCATAAAACTATAAAATACTTTTATGAGGGTATTTATTTCGTTCGTCTGCTCCCCTATTGTTAACCACTGGGGCACATCGTCGCTTTGGGGCTAATTATTTCTCGAAAACTGAAGCACATAGAATTTTTTCCATACCCTCGGACATTGTTTCTCTTATTGTGGTTTACTTTGGCGGAACAATTGTCATTCACCCTGTATAAGTAAATCACACAAAAATTTATCATTATTATTAAAGCAAAAGTATTTTTTTTATTTAAGAAACGCTTTTAAATATGCACACTATTAAGCTCGATAATCGCCCTCTGACGGTGATGGTTGGAACCATTTTGTTCTTTCGTCATCACAGATTAAGAACTCTCAGATAGGACACCGACTGCCTTATTTGAACAAGCAAGACGATTTATGAACTTCCTTAACATCATATAGAATTTTTTTACATTATTCCCATACTCTCGGACATTGTTTCTTATTGTGGTTTACTTTGGCGGAACAATTGTCATTCACCCTGTATAAGTAAATCACACAAAAAATTATTATTATTATTATTGAAGCCGAAGTATTTTTTTATTTAAGAAACGCTCTTAAGTATGCGCAGTATTAAACACGATAGTCGCCTCCTGACGGTGCTGGTTGGAACCGTTTTGTTCTTTCGTCAACACAGATTAACAACTCTCAGATAGGACACCGACTGCCTTACTTGAACAAGCAAGACGATTTATGAACTTCCTTGACATCAGAGAAACGACGAATGTTTTACGTTCCTCAAAATTGTTTTTAATTTATGTTTAAAATTGCTTATAGCCCAAAGGTGGACACGTACATTCACGTTCAACTAAATCGGTAAGCTAATCGCGCCCTTATTAAATTGAATAGAGAACCCAAAGCCCTTCTAGTGGGTATCAATTTAGCTGAACGACAACATACATGAAGTAATATGCAAAATAGAAAATGCTGAGCCGGCGCAGGCAATCAATAATAAAAAATCTAATCGAAATTAGAACGAACTTCACGCTATGTAGCCCATCGCAAATAAAAATCCTTAATTAAGGGCCGTTTAACTTTAGCGTGCATAGCGCCATCTGTTGGCCGATAGCGAAAGTTAGTTGCCACAAAATTATTTGATTATCGTTTCGTGTTTTAACAGCCAGACGGAAAATCCATCCTCCCTAAGTTGCACGCGAAATACCCGCCGGAAATCGATGCTAGTCAATTGCAGAAAATCCTGAGGGCCCACTGGAAGTCGTACTTGTCCGAAAAGCCGTCCCTGGAACTGTGCAAGAGCCTGATCATGCTGCGGGACTACAACATCAGCGGGAGGATCAGCCTCGCGGACATTCCGGTCTTGATGCACATGCTCCAATTTTGGAGGGTGAGATAGAACTAACTACAAACTATCCACTCCCCCCCTCGCTGACGCTCACGACGTTTTACAGCTGGCATTTCAAAAATTCGAAAGGGGCCACAACAGTGGCAAGACGTCAAGCTACAACCTGAGGGCGTTACTTTGGGAGGCGGGTTGCACCGTCAGCAATAAAGTCCTTGAGTGCCTCGTATTGAGATTCGCCAAGAACCGGATCTTAACCACCGAGAATTACGTCATGGCGATGGTGAGGCTCCACCTTGCTCACGGTGAGTACCTAAACACCATCAAACCGTTAATGGTCAATTGCTGCGCTCGTTTTCAGAGAGGTATCACAATTTGGACACGAAAATGAAGAGCAATCCCATATCTTTGGAGGAGGTGAGTCGACTAACCACCCCATCATTCCATCACCAATCGTCTTTTCATTGCAGATGATCCTGATGACAATCTACTCGTGACTTAACCCCGTCCCAGACGTGATCGCTTTGAAACCAAAGAATCATCTGTTATCTTCGGAGACGTTTACCAGGCCTGGTAACCTGGATTCCTCTTTTTTGTGACGTTACAAAATGAAGAGGATACGCAAATCTGAAATTGAGGAGGAGGAAGAAAAGCTTTTACGGTCGAGATCGCGTTTAGTTCTTGCCGCCCCCACCCGCTCACTAATTGCAATAAATAAACAATGATCTCGACGCGTGAAGGAAAGCGCCCTGGCAAACGTCTCTCGCAAACCTGTAATAATGTAACTAACTTTATTTATTTCGTAATTTATAATAATAAGGAGAAGCCTTGTGTAAATAACATCAAAATTTGCTACATTTTTATTAATTACGTGTTATTATTATATAATAAAAAAAAAAAAACTGTACTTCGTAACTTATTTACCTTTACGGCGGTGTAACTGTGTAACAGGAAAACGAGCATTTACGTGTTGTTATAATTCCAGAATGTATAATAAACAGACTGACAGAAGAATTTAATGTATTTTATAATAATTATTATTAATTATTGTTTATTATTACTATCATTATTACCCCAGTGACGATTTGTTGTTTATTTCTTAATAATTGTTTTTTTTTTCTGTGTAAATGTATTTCAACTGTTATTAAAATAAACCTTATTTATAAAATGGAGTTTTAATTCAACCGATGAGTTACTCACAACATGAGTTACAACAACAAGCACGTCACCTTGAATTAAATAATAATTATTATTACATATTTAAGCAGAAACTGCCAATAAAATAAAATGCTGGGGATGAAAACGGGTAAAACGAATTGAGTGTAATAGTTTTAATGAAGAGAAATGAAAAAAGAAATATTAAATAGAATTCTAATTGAAAAAGAATAATATTCTTTTTCGGCTTACGCTAAGCAACGAAAAAGATTGTAGTTTTTCCTTGTTACGGTCCTGGGCTTCTAAAGACACGTGACGTCATTAATAAACAGCGCGCTACGTCTCCGCTTACGATTATATGCGCCTAAATGCATGCAACCAACAATACAAAGCAGTATGTCGTGCAAGCTTTTATTAAACGATTAAAGGTGGATCAGTTAACTCTTTCCAATTCGAAAGAATTTTCTTTATGAAATTTTTCCGAAACAAACGACAACGCCAATTTCAAAACAAAATTCAAATCGATTTTCACTTGTTCGTCTTTATCGATTGTTTTTTTCTTTCTTGTCGATCGATCGTGCTGATTTATCGATCGTCTTTTGTTTTTGTTTATAATTAATCGAAATTGTCTTGTTCGTATTTTATCGATTATTTTTTCTTTCTTTGTCGATTGATTGTGCCGATTTCTCGATCGTCTTTTGTTTCTGTTTATACTTAATCGAAATTTTCTCCTTCCTTCATCCTTAATAAGGAATATTTTGTCTTCTTTTGTTTTTTTTTTCCCCGGTTTTTTTGTCTTTACCGATTGGTTTCTTGTGTTTTTTCATTCAGTTTTTCGTCTTTCGCTTGTTTTGTTTTCACAAACGAGACAGGTCTCGTCTGTCTTTTGTTTTCATTCTATTCTTTAGTCTTACTCTTCGTCTTTGGTTTTCCTTTCTGTTTGACGCAACTTTTCAAAAACAAAACAAGAGTTTTTTTTTGACATTTCCAATTCGAATGAATTTTTTTCAAAGAAATTTTTCAGAAACAAACGACGAAACCAATCACAAAACAAAATTCGAATCGACTTTCTTTTGTTCGTCTTTATTGATTGTTTTTTTTTTGGCCAGTCGATTGTGTTCGTCTTCTTTTGTTTTTTCTTTCCTCAATTTTCTTGCCTTTATTGATTGGTCTCTTGTGTTTCCCCGTTCAGCTTTTCGTCTTTCACTTGTTTTGTTTTTAAAAACAAGAAAAGTCTCGTCTGTCTTTTGTTTTCATTCTCTTTCTTTAGTCTTACTCTTCGTCTTTTGTTTTCCTTTCTGTTTGACGCAACTTTTCAAAAACAAAACAAGAGTTTTTTGTCACATTTCCAATTCGAATGAATTTTTTCAAAGAACATTTTCAGAAACAAACAACGAAGCCAATCACAAAACAAAATTCGAATCGACTTTCATTTGTTCGTCTTTATTGATTGTTTTTATTCTTTTAGGCCAGTCGATTGCGTTCGTTCCGGTTCTGTCTTTTGTTCTCTTTTTTGTTAATCTAGATTGTCTCTTCATTTGTTTCGTATTGTTGTTTTCTTTCTTTCTTTTTAATTTTGCCCTCGTCACAAACGAAACACGTTTAAAAATCTTTTGAATTTCGAAAGAAATCTAATCAAGTTAAGAAAAGCGTTATACAGGGTCTCTCAAGTTGAGTCTAAAAAGTAAAAAATAAAATTTCGTCATAGACTGTAATTTGCTTTTTGAAATAAAAAAGCAATGGCGATTTTCGGTGCAACAGGAATGAACCGGAAATGAGATGAATTGTTTAGTTTCTCATAAATCCTTGTTTGAACTACTGGACTTGAGAGATCCTGTATAGTTCCATGCAGCTGGGCGATTTTTTTTTGAATTGTTTCGTTTCCCATATACTCTTGTTTGGACCACTGGGCTTGAGAGATCATGCAGCAAATTGTAATTGACATGAACTTCATGAACAAATTAAAGTAACCTTGACTAAACGTATTTCTTTTCCAAAATTCCCCAACGTCGATTTTAACTTCAAATCATCACCCAAAAACAAGGATGCAAAAGTAAAAGAAAAAATACACTGTGATTCTTTTTAATTAAAGCTATCATTGACCTAATACAGGTTGTACACACATAAATAAAAAAAATCATCTTTTTGGAAAACTCCAAATTCCATCCCCCGCCTTGAATCGAATTACTTTTTTCCAAAAAGAGAGCGAGTCTCAGACGTTCTTATTGCAATCACTCAGTTCCATTTTGGGCGGCGCGAGGGCATTCCTCAACTTCTCCCAGAACACCTTCTGCTTATTCTCCGCCGGATCCCACTGGAGATAAATCCTGGTCTTCATCAGGTACTTCAGCATCGGGCTGAGGTTCGCGTAAGCTATATTTCCCAGTTTGACCATGACTATCGAATCGTTGACGCACTCTCCGTATTCATTCTCGAAGAAAAGCCTGTGGTGTTCCGCCACCTGCACCTCCCACCTACACCATTGCGATTTGATGTACGAATCGCTGATGATCAGGAGTGTCTTCCGACTTTTGGAGACGCTCTCCAACACGGTCTCCGAAATGACGGTGCCGATTTGAAAATCGCGCTCGTAAACGCAGAGCTTCAAATAGGGCTCGTGGTTCTCCAACATGGCCACCAAACGCACCACGAAATTCCTATCCTCGTTGCTGTACGAAACGAACGCGTCGTACTCGTAATTGGTGTAACACCTGAGATCAGTAGTCCTCTTAACGAACTGCTTATTCCTATGCAAGGCGAGCTTGGTCAAAAACATCCAATAACGTATGTGCCATCGGTAAACCCAAATCAAAACGACGAACGCGGTGATGATCGTGACTAGGATCGCAGGGATGACATACCAGATGTAATGCTCAAGAAACCCGACGTCGCAGATTTCGCCGGTGGTCATCGTCTTGAAGTAATCGACGATGGTGAAGTTGACGTACTCGTCGGGGTAGACGCAGTAACTTGGGCGTTCGTCGATCAGGCGCAGGATTTTCTCGATTCGTTGGTATTGGCCGTGGAACGCACTCAAGCTATGGCATTCACAGTTGAAAGGGTTCTTGGATATGTCAATCGCTTTCAACCTAGCGAAATCCTCCAGCATCGCCCGGGTCAAGTACGCGATCTTATTATCGAACACCAGCAAGACCTCCAGGAACTTATTTGACCTGAACATCCGATCTTGCCAGACGATCACCTGATTTTCCGCCAAATTAATCCCGCGCAGGTTCCTCAAGGGCGCAAGAATCTCCGCGGGCAAGACCTTCAACTCATTCCCCCTCAAATCTAATAGCTTCAAGGAGGGTAAATGCCCGAAGATGTCCGAGTTGCTCGAGATATTCTTGATTTGGCACCGCCCCATCAGTAACACCTCAAGCTTATCCAACCCCAGAAATATTTCCTTATTGAAGTTCCTCGTCGGGAACTGATTCTTCCCCAAATCCAAATGCATGAGCTCCTTCAAGTTGGAGAACGCCCCGTTCTCGATTAAAAAAATGTTGGAGTCTTTCATCTCGAGCACTCTTAAATGGGGCAGGCCGTTGAAGCACTCCCTTGGAATCTTCCTCAGGTTATTGCTGGACAGGTACAGCCGCTGCAGGCTCGTCATGTTTTTGAACTTGTTTTTCTCCAGGGTGAAGTACGAGGGGGACGTGAACACACCCGAGTTTTCGCTCAAGTCCAAAATCGTCAGGTAATTCAGAACGACCCCTTCGGGCACTCCGGAAAATTTGTTTTTATTTAGCAGCAGCATCTTCAGGTTTGGTAGGTTTACGAAGGCGTGGGGGGTGATGTTGCTGACTTGTACGTCGCTGAGATCGAGCACCTCCAAATTTGGCATGTAAGGGAAGCTTTCGTCGCTGATGACGTCGAACTGGTTTTTGCAAAGGCAAAGCCAGGTTATGTTCGAAAGAGCTATGGCTTTGAGTAGCGGTTCGGGCAGTTTTTTCCTGAAGCCTAATCCAAATAGGCTTAGGTTTCGTAGAGGTATGTCTAGGTCGATCACCGCGGTCATTAGGTCGATGAGGGTCGATTCGTTGACGATGTTTCCGCCCAGCCTCAAGGTGCCCAGTCGCTTGAAGGGGGCGAAAGCCTCCGGGTGGATGTATTCGATTTGCAAGTTCATGAAATTCACCTCCGATAACAAACTGCCGGTCAAATTCACAAAGTCGTTTTTCCCTATGTCGGGGCAGTGCATTTCTTTGACGCTGAGCTTCCAAAGTCTAGGCAAAACACTGGTGCTTAAAGCTAAGGAGAAGTCTTTGACTTCGTCGAAACCGTTTTTGGCCAACAACAACTCGCCCAAATTGACTAGGCCCTCGAACAAGTTCGCCTCCAAGCTGAGGAGGTTTGGGTTGTACGATATCGACAAGTTCGTTAGAACGGACATGTTCAGGAAGAGTCCCGCTTCCAGTCGGTTCAAATTGTTGTTGGCCTCGATGAGGAGGGTCTGGAGGTGGTGCATGTGTCGCAGGTCGCCCCTCAGGATCTCGGTGATCGCCGTCGTCCCGATTTTGAACGTGTCCAGGGTAATTTTGATGTCCCTCGGGAACCTCTTGCAATTCTCTATGTCGTAACAAGTGGCGTATCGCCTGATGTACTCGCGACAGGAACAACCGCTCTCCGGATCCTTGCCAAGGTCCTTGGAGCCATAGTCGCTTCCGTTTCCGCTCGCTTCGTAATACAGGACCGTATTGCCGAGGGCGGCTTCGTCCTCAACCGTGTTGATTATTAGCTGAGCGTTGCTGATCAAACATGTCGCGAGCAACAGGAATATCATTCTTGTGACATCATCGGCCTCATGGTGTCGTAATCTGCAAAGGAGAGAACAAGAAATTAATGGACCGCCCTCGTATGCATCAGATTCTAGCGGCAACGCTTTTATTTAATTAATGGCTCATCCTCGTATGTGCTTAACGCCACGTGGCTTTTTTTTTCTCCTGAAATCTGAATTTTTCTGACAACTTGAAAACAACTTTCGCTTATTTTATTGTTATTAGCTTCTAGCGCAAAGGTTCCTCGTCTAGACCGGTCTTAAAACGACAAGTATTATTACGGATTGCGGTCGATAAATTACGTACCTAACAGTGCCCCAGGACGATTCCGAGCTTCGGATCAAATTCAAAAATACCAAACAAATTACGAAATCGGTTAATGCCTGCTCGCCTCAACGTACTCCATTCTTCAGACTTTACTGATGAGTGTGTCTGTGTGATTAAGTAATTTGCATTCCCCCTTTATTTGTTTAGAACGGTTATTAACATTTGCACGTAGAAAAGCTGACCAATAACGGCCAGCAACGTACCTACACGGATTCACTTCCGCAAACAATACTTTTGGCCCGAAGTAATTCTTTTTGACCAAAAAAAAAAAAAACGCGGAGGAATTTTCAAAACGTAAAATAAATTCTCGTCGAATTCAAGATAAGGCTGTATTTGTCAACAACGGTTTTGAAATCCGCGCATACTTTCCAATCGCTTTCACTTGTGTCGTATATACGCAAGCGACGTCAATCGTGGAAAACAACAATTTCGTTTAAAAAAAAATGCTTCTCTCAGAGCTAAGTGCCTTTGGCGGTATTGAAGGAACGTGTAAAATATCGCTCGTCCAATAATCTGAAAAGCATGCATGCAGCACGACGATAGTTGGCCAGGTAAATCACTCTCGTATCTAAATTATTCCGGTAATCTTGAAAATTCTTCGCGTAACTTCATTTCAAGGCTTACGCAATGATAATCACTCAAAATCCTACGTCAATGCGAGACCGCAGGAATACCGCAGGGGCTTGTTTCAGGATCGTTTCGTTTCGATGGCCCTGTACATTTTTTCTCTGCGTTTCATCGACAAAAGAAACATGTCTTAATGTCACAATTATAATTCCGTGAAAAAAGTTAAATTCATTAATCAAAAAAAAAATGCATAGTTATTGCATAAATAGAATCGATTTCGAAGTCATAAGCCTGAAGGGGGCGTTACTTTATCTAAATCGATTGCACAGTCTATAAGAGAAAGAATAAGAACTACTTCCTCCGAAAATGTTTACATTTTACGTAAGCGTAAGCCAACTTTGAATTAAAAAAAATATTTCAGAAACCGGGATTTATGTAGTTCCCCAATTATTGAAGGAATCCTGTGATTGGCTACTCCTACAATCGAAGGAGTGAAGTGGGCGTTGCTTTATCTCAACGTAAAGGCCAAACTCTCTGATCGGTTCTCATTTCTTCAAATTCAAATGCAGAGCGAAAGTGGGCGTAACTTCATTCTGAATTAAATACAGCGTATGTAACAAAGAAGTGAAGAGATTTGTTTCCTGATTGCGAAGGAGTTGCTTGATTGGTTGCTTTCATAAACGAAAGAGTGGATGTGGGCGTTGCCTTATCTCAACACTTTCTGATTGGTTCTATTTTTTTCAAATACGAATAAAGAGAGACGGCGGGCGTAAACTCATCCTCAATTAAATACAGTATTTGCAACAAAGAAATCAAAAGTTCCTTGATTGGCTGCTTCGATGAACGAAGGAGTGGATGTGGGCGTTGCGCTATCTGAACATAAAGAGCGAACTTTCTGATTGGTTCTAATTTTTTCAAATACGAATAAAGAGAGACGGTGGGCGTACCCTCATCTTCGATTAAGTACAGTATGTGTAACAAAGAAATCAAAGACTCTTTCCTGATTGCGAAGGAGTTCCTTGATTGGCTGCTTTCATAAACGAAAGAGTGGATGTGTGCGTTGCGTTATCTGAACACTTTCTGATTGGTTCTTCTAATTTTTTCAAAGAGAGATGGTGGGCGTAACCTCATCCTCAACAAAGAAATCAAAAAACTGTTTTTTGATTGCGAAGCAGTTCCTTGAGTGGCTGCTTCGATAAACGAAGGAGTAGATGTAGGCGTTGCCCTACCTCAACATAGAAAACGAGCTTCAATTCGGGATTTACAGTTCAACTAATTCTCCTTCTTAAAGTTCAACGATTACCAATAAGAGAGCGTCAACTTAAATAACGCCGGTGTCATTTTAATGAGAATGTGATCATAGAAAAAGAAAGAGAGAGTTTATTTTACAAGGCAACCAATCGCAGGGTGATAATAGACAAATGGGCGTTACTTTATCTTCGAATCGAAAAACAAGTTCTGTGATTGGTTGCCACTGGAAATCAAGGGGTGACGCCCTCTTATTGGTTAAATTCCGAATTGAAAACAATTGTGTGATTGGTTATAATTGGAAATCTAGAGATGATGCTCTCTTATTAGTTAATGATAATCGCAGAACTTGCTTTCAATTCGGAATTGACAGTTCAACAAATTCTCCTTCTCGAAATCCAACAATAACCAATGGGCGTTACTTTATCTCCGAATCGAAAACAAGTTCTGTGATTGGTTGCCTTTGGAAATTAAGGGGTGACGCTGTCGTATTGGATAATGATAATGATAATCACAGAAATTATTTTCAATTCGGATTGACAGTTCATCAAATTCTCCTTCTCGAAGTCCAACAATAACCAATCGCAGAATAATAATGGAGGCGTGGGCGTTACTTAATCTCCGAGTCAAAAACAAGTTCTGTGATTGGTTGGTTGAAATCAAGAGGTGACGCTCCCGTATTGGTTAAAGTAGAATTCTAAATTCCGAATAGACAACAAGTATGATTGGTTGCAATTGGAAATTAAGAGATGACGCTCTCTTATCGGTTAATGATAATCACGGAACTTGTTTTCAATTCGAGAGTGACAGTTCCACAAATTTTCTTCTCGAAGTCCAACAATACCCAATCGCAGAGTGATTATGGAGACGTGGGCGTTACTTTATCTCTCAATCGAAAACAAATTCTGTGATTGGTTGCCAATGGAAATCAAGGGGTGACGCACCCGTATTGGTTAAAGTAGAATTCTAAATTCCGAATAGAAAATAAGTACTGTGATTGGTTGCAATTGGAAATTAAGAGATGACGCTCTCTTATCAGTTAATGATAATCACGGAACTTGTTTTCAATTGGAGAGTGACAGTTCCACAAATTTTCTTCTCGAAGTCCAACAATACCCAATCACAGAGTGATTATGGAGACGTGGGCGTTACTTTATCTCCCAATCGAAAACAAATTCTGTGATTGGTTGCCGTTGGAGATCAAGGGGTGACGCTCTCGTATAGGTTAAAGTAGAAATCTAAATTCCGAATAGAAAACAAGTACTATGATTGATTGCAATTGGAAATCAAGAGATGACGCTCTCTTTTTAGTTAATGATAATCACAGAACTTATTTTCAATTCGGGATTGACAGTTTAAAAAATTCTCCTTCTGGAGGTCCAACAATAACCAATCGCAGAGTAATAATGAGAACATGGGCGTTACTTTAACTCCGAATCGAAAACAAGTTCTGTGATTGGTTCCCATTGGAAATCAAGGGGTGACGCCCTCTTATTGATTAAAGTAGAATTCTATATCCGAATTGAAAACAAGTTCTGTGATTGGTTGTAATTGGAAGTCAAGAGATGACGCTCTCTTATTAGTTACCTGCCTCGTAGCTATACATACTTATAGCGATTCGAAAACAACTGACAAATTATTTGTTAACGTCACAATTCAATTTTGTACGAATTTTGAAAGAAATTTTCTTGATTTCCCAAGAACAAGAAGACTCTTGTTCGCTCCCTGATTTGTCACTCTCAAAATCTTAATATTGAAAGTGTGCGTTTCCATAGTAACTAATTAAATTATCTGAAGTCTAATGGTGGGTTTCCACACCTCCGGCATACGGCATGCGGCATTCGTGATTGGTTGACTTAAAATGTAGATCTGTGATTGGTTGCCATTGGAAATCAAGGAGTGACGCTTTCGTATTGGTTAAAATAGAATTCTAAATTAGAATTGAAAACAATTCTGTGATTGGTTGCAATTGGAAATCAAGAGATGACGCTCTCTTATTAGTTAATGATAATCACGGAACTTGTTTTCAATTCGGGATTGACAGTTCAACAAATTCGACGTCCAACAATAACCAATCCCAGAGTGATTATGGAGACGTGGGCGTTACTTTATCTCCGAATCGAAAACAAGTTCTGTGATTGGTTGCCACTGGAAATCAAAAGGTGACGCCCTCTTATTTGTTAACGTAGAGCCCCAGGTTCCGAATTGGAAACAACTTCTGTCATTGGTTGCCTTGGATATCAAGCGCTTTCTCTCTTTTCAATTAAATCGACATTGGCGTTCGTCAATTTTAAATGAAACCGAAATACCCTACATTTACGGTTACGTTTTTCGTTGAAAATTTTGACTAGAAGGATAGATTGCAAGAAAAAACTTTAACTTAAAATTAAAGCATCTAGAGAACTTGATCGAATTTTAAGAAGAAACAAATCTCAATCTGGGTCGATCATTCGATCTAAGCCGTGGAATAAATTATAATTCAAATTCAACCTGAATAACATAGAACAGAAAAGTCCCATTTAGGTAGAAGCAAGAAATTTTATTAAACAATCAAAAACAACTCGTTTGTTATACATAAATTGATGGACAAAGAAAATTCAGGTGTACCTCAAGGATCACTTCTGGGGCCTTGCGTTCTGCCCACATACCTAAGTGTCAACGGCAATTAATTTTTCTTGGAAAATAAACACATGCAATCCATTGGATGGAACAAACAAATCTGAATTTTAAATTCACATTAATCACGCATATCATGTGCATTGATTTGTTACTCTAGGGCTCGCATACATTCTCGAGTATTTAGCGCTCGTTAAGAAACAATCTCGTTCGTTTCGACCGGAATCATCGAGCCATAATTACGATACATCTCAAGCTCAGGGCCATCCACGTTCAATGCCAAGACATCGATCGCAATAAATTAATGTAAGAAGGAGCGCATGCCAAAAAATAATTTTTTATTTAAAATTTTCCGTTCAAGATGAAGGCGAGCGGTGACATTTTGGGTGCCTCTGGCTTCGGACTGTAAAAATTCGTTAATGACATTTCACACCAACTTGTCACAATTTAAAAATATCTTTACTTCTCACTCGATCAAAACAATGAGGCGATAATTGCTACTGTAAACTTGCTCGGCTGGTCTTGTGTGTTCTAGTAGATTTTTGTTGTTTGGATTTGGCAAAAATTATCGACTCAGGTTAATAGGCAGGTATGTTTATTATTATGCCGTTGAATGTATTTATTTGTTGCTCAATTACAACGGTGAACAGTCGAAAAAATAATAACAGCAATTATGCAGTCAAGCAAGTGTTATTAAATTATTACATTTGCAAAAAGAAAAGATTGCATGGCAATTGTTTTAAATATGGAATTATAACGCAATTGTTTTAGAAGTTACATGGATTTCGAAAATTAATCCATATTTTTTTCTTTTTTTAGTTGAAAACTCAAAACTCAATGCTTTTTTTTATAAATTTTGTTTATTTATTTATTTTTTTTAATTCGATAAAAGTACAGAATTTTTTGTTTGTTTTATTTAATCGATGCATAAATATTTACTGAATTTAAATGGTTTAAAAAAATCCCATTCAAGGAATCCCCATTCAGGCTATGCGAATTGATTTAACCTAATCAATTTAACATCGCACGATGCAAATTACAACACAATACAATTTTCACGTCGTGCTATAAAAAGTTTACTTATACGTGCCAAGTTTCAAAAAAGAAAGAATAAATAGATCCGGTGAATCCCCTTACTCACTTACTCACGCCCGTCAATCAATTAAAGCGTGTTCTAATACCTTACATAAATAGTTGGACGATTTTCGACAAAGCTGTCCAATTAACTCGATTAGGGCATTATTAGTTTGTTGATTGGCTTTGAGTTTATTCACGTAGCCAACCAACGTCTTATTTTCTCATTTAAGTTTCTCTGATTGGTTAGTTTTATTTGCTAACTTGTGAAAAAGGGCGGGGCGAGCTCTTTGTTTTGTTCTTCTCGAATTCACAGGAGGGAAAGTAGGCGTTACCTGCCTCGTAGCTACGCATACTTATAGCGATTCGAAAACAACTGATAAATTATCTGTAGACTACAGAAAACGCCGCCTACCTTCTCCCTTCTCATTTGTTAACGTCACATTGACAAAACAATCCAATTTTGATTTCTTGGTTGGTTACCCTTTCCCAAGAACAAGAAGACTCTTGTTCGCTCTCTCGTTTGTCACTCTCAAAATCTTAAGATTGAAAGTGGGCGTGTCCCTAGTAACTAATTAAATTATCTGGAGTCTAATGGCGGGTTTCCACACCTCCAGCATACGGCGTGAGTCACTCGTGATTGGTTGATATCAAATTTCTGATTTAGAAAGTTCAAATCGACCAATCACGAATAGGTGTGGAAACCCGCAATAAGGAAAGTAACGCCTACTTTTCCCTTTTCTTCGTCTAAGTCACTTCAACATTTCAGTTGAATTTCGTACGATTTAAATTAGAAAATCCCCGAAAGAAAATTCCTTGATTGATTTTTCCTGTTTATCGAAGAAAGAAGGAGGGGCTGGCTCCACCCTAATCGAAAACGAGCCCTCTGATTCGTTACTCACAAATTTGTGGGAGTGAAGGTGGGCGTCGCCGGTGGTGAGGAAACCCACTATAAGAAAAGCACGCCTACTTTTCCCTTTTCTCCGCCTAAGTCACATTTCAATTGAATTTCGTACGATTTAAGTTAGAAAATCCCCGAAAGAAAGTTCCCTGATTGGTTTTTCCCGTTTATCGAAGAGCGAAGGAGGGGCTGGCTCCACCCTAATCGAAAACGAGCCCTCTGATTCGTTACTCACAAATTCGTGGGAGTGAAAGTGGGCGTTGCTTACTTGCTTAGTCTAAATTAATTCTTGCGTATGTAATCGCATCTTTCCCACTTGCGTTTTTTAATTTATTTTGCATCTCGCTCATCTGTTTCAAGAAGTCCTGTGTGTTTACATTATTTCCATGACAACGGACATTCCTCTTCCATGTAGCGATGAGCGAGCTGCAAGATAAGTTAGCAGTCGTGAGTGAGAGAGACGCGATTACACGCCCAAGATGCACACGATGCAGGTGTTGTTTTCGAACGCAACCTAAGCATATACTCCCTATTGGTTACTTTATTTAAATAAAGATGGTGTCTCTGATTATTTGCAGTCCATGGAAAATTTCAAGTTGTTTGGACATTCAGGTAGGACACGATTGAAATTAAAAAAAAAACTTAAGGATCTTTAATCGAGAATGAATTTTCTCATTGGTTAATAACAGAAATCGCAGGAAGGAAAGTGGGCGGTGCTTTGTTCTGAGCGCCGAGTGGAAGTCTCTTATTGGTTGAGAGGAATCAGATCTCTAATCGAGAATGAATGTTCTCATTGGTTAATAATAGGATTCATAGGAAGGAAAGTGGGCGGGACTTTGTTCTGAGCGCCGAGTGGAAGTCTCTTATTGGTTGATTGGAATCAGATCTTTAATCGAGAATGAATGTTCTCATTGAAATCGTAAGAAAAATGGGCGGTGCTTTGTTCTGAGCGCCGAGTGGAGGTCTCTTATTGGTTGAGCGGAATTAGGAAGCAGCGTAAGTCTGTCTACCTTCGAAACTTCAGTCATTTTTTATCTGTCAAGTTAAATTCCCTCAACAATCACTTTTAAATTTGTCTTCTCGAAAAGAATAAGCCTAGAGCTTTCGGTTTGAGGCACGCTTTGTCCTTCGTAGCAAAAGAATTTCCTCAACGTAGCTGTTACAGATTTCTTCACTGCTGGTGCTTCATAGAGTCTGTTTCTACAAGCCAGCTGCGACAACAGCAGCTGCCCTATAGTTCTTTTGGAACGAAGGACCAAACTTCGGCAAAAGAAGAATTGGATGAAGATGGGCAATGGCTACTAAAGCCATCAAGTTAATCTAAGAATCAATTTCTTCGATTGGTTCTTCCGAATTGCACGTTCGTTCGTAGGTGGCGCCGAACAAATATGAGAGTAACAAATCGTGTAGTCGGTTGATGGGTGGGGATAAAAGCAACGCCCACTTTGCATTCGTTTGTAGGTGGCGCCCAACAAATCTGGTAGTAACAAATCGCGTAGTCGATTGATGGGTGGGGATAAAAGCAATGCCCACTTTTCATTTGAATGTGGCCGTTGTCGAATTTGCTCAAAATCGAGCTTGGGCAAGCGCTCCTGAGAGTAACAAATCATGTGGTTGGCTTTTGGGTGGGGATAAAGCAACGCACGTCTATTTTTCATTCATTCAGATTGCGTTGTGCTCGAAATCGAGACTAGATAAGCACTCCTATTGGTTAGTTTCCAATTTATAAGAGCAGAAGTGGGCGTTACCTTGCGTGGGACTTGAAAATAAGTTATGTGATTGGTTTCCCCCCTAGAAGCGGAGGGGCAAAGTGGGCGTGCTTATGGTGCTTGATTACTACGATTGGTGAACGCATTATCATAGAAATAGAAATTATTGGTCGGAAGGATAATTTGAGGGAAAAATGCTTCTTCTAATCATGACTTTACAAGCACAACTAAATGAACTAACTACGGCCTACTATTTCAGTCACAGTTTAACATTAATCTTCAGTTTATTCCCTTAATTAACAACTATAAAAACAATTGTTCCCATGAGAATTAACTGACGATTAAACTGTGACTGAAATATCGGGCCTAAGTTATGTGATTTGTGGTAGAAAACACGCTTTAAATTCCAGATGTTAGATTGAGACATCGAATGAGACATGGAAACGAAATTCGTGTCACGCATATGTATGCAGGCCGTTGCATGTGCACACGAAGAAAAAAGCGTAAATGTAGGTTCAGGCGGAAGGAAGCGAAACCTGGCACGCCACAGAAACTGTTAATTCGCAATAAATTACGCCCGAAAAGTAGACCAATCATATACACATAAATTTCGTAACTGTAAAAACTTGTGCCGAAGTTTACTAAATAAAACGCCAACTGATACCTACCATGGTGTAGGCAAAAATGCTTAAATTCCTGAAGATTAAGAGTTCCTCATTATGGACAGCATCTGCGCACTATTTCACATCATCAGGGTGAATTGAAACTTCCGCTTCTCATTTTTTTTGTCACCGGATCGGAGGAGGCGAACAACTGCAGCACCGAAACGTTCGAACGAACTGACAACAATCGGCCGTCTCGCAAGAAATGTGAACGGAACGAAAATATGCATGCCCGAGCGCGAAGTGGGAAGAAATGCGAGTTCGAAACTCTTGCAAGGTCCAATTGCCAAGGATGCCTGCGTCCTTGTTTCTTTCTGTCTTCGCCAGTCCGGTGATAATCGCAAAGCAAACGTATCCAAAATCAACATGGGTTTAACAATAGAATAGAAAAGTTATAAATAAGTATTTCTCTGCACGACTCAAAGAAAAAGAGTCCTCCCACGTAAGACTTGAAATTTGTCTCTCTCTTCAGCGACACGCAACAAGAAAACTAAATCCGAAAGAAAATATTTTTTCCCAAAAGTTTCCATATTTGCCAATCTCATTAATACTTCGGAGATTATTTATGGGAATAGTACGACGCTTCTTCATGTTAATTTTTGAAGCATTGTTTTATTCATGTTTTCAAGGTCAACAACACGAGAAAAAGAATAGCTCGTAAATTCAGTTTCCGAAGCTAACATTGGTGGTTATGCAAAAATTATTTTTTTAAATTTAAGTGTAAGATTGGGGCGTCGTCATTTTGTCTTTTATTTTAAAGAAAGGTTTTGATTGAGGACTTTTAGAATCGAGGGGGCAAAGTGGGCGTTGCTGTGGCGCCCCACCAAGATCGAGCTCTTTGATTTGTCATTCCCGAAAACAGTGGGCGTTACTTTGTTTTAAATCGAACAGTCAACTAAAAAACTTTCTATTAAGAAAGATACCAAAATGTAAAAACAAGAGAAAACTTTTTGTTTTTATTTCAATTCAATTAATTGGCTGGCGCCAAACTTTTACTTAGATCTAATATCTATAGAAGAGAAAGAGAGAGCGCGAAAATTGTTGCTTCCTAGGGTTGCGTTTAGTTTACGGTCCGCCTTGTCAAAATCGTTAAGTTCTAGGAAGAGCTTCTTGGTTGAATAGTTTTATAATCGAGAGGATCAATGTGGGCGTTTCTGGTCGCCCCACCCATCAAGATCGAGCTCTCTGATTTGTCATTCCCGAAAGCATAGGAGTAACAGTGGGCGTTACTTTGTTTTAAATCAAACGAGAGGGCGTTTCTGTGTCGCCCCATCAAGATCGACCTCTCTGATTTGTCATTCCCGAAAGCATAGGAGTAATAGTGGGCGTTACTTTGTTTTAAATCAAACGAGAGGATCAATATGGGCGTTTCTGTGTTGTCCCATCAGGATCGAGCTCTCTGATTTGTCATTTCCGAAAACGTAGGAGTAACAGGCGTTATTTTATTTTAAATCAAACAGAGGTTAGAAAAGAGTAGAAATGAAACGTTACTCTAACCTCAGTAGCGCCTGATAGCTTTCAATCAAGAAGTCGTAATAAATTCTTTGAATAAAATTTTATTCACAAAAATGTAGAAGGTGAAAGTGGGCGTGTTTTCTAAATTAAGGAAGAACTCTTCCATTATTGATTTTAGGATTGCAAAATGGGTTGCTCTGATACGAAAACAAGTCGTGTGATTGAAACCTCTCGATTTGAAGCGGCTTCATTGTTATTTTCGAATTCAAAAGGATTGAGTCATGAGCGTCACTCCGGCCCTGATCAGAAATAACTTTTCGGATTGGTTACTCTTATAGCGTTTTCGACTGACAGCTCCAGAACGCTCTGAGAGTATTTCTATCCTACGTTATTACATGAGGTTAAAACAAGACGCAAACAATTCGAGATTGCTCTAGAGCAATCAGTTATTAAATTTCAATGCGCCTTCGAAATTTCTAATTTGCTAATCTCGAATCAGAAAACAAAGTGGGCGTTACCTACTGCTACTTTATTTTGAATTGGTTACCACTAAAGTGATATGGCGTGACATTATTGAACGTCTCTATTCGATTTTAAAATATATTTTGTAATTGGCTGCTCTCAATTTGAAAGTCCTTACCTGTGATCATTGTCGATTGTGAAGGACGTTATTATGGAGGGGCGTGACTGTATCCTCGAATTAAGCGATTATCGATTATGGAGGACGTTATTGTGGAGAGGCGTGACTCTATCCTAGAGTTAAGCGTGATTGGTTAGTTTCGAATTTATCCCGAATATATCAACGAACTGTCTCATTGGTTTGTTTTGAATTTAGGGGAATAATGTGGGCGGTACCTGCCCACTAAAACGAGATTGAATTCTGTGATTAGTTTGCGATTTTGTTATTCTCGATGCAATTAGAGCGAAAGCAAAATTAAATGTTGATGATATTGTTGATGCATTTCAAATCAATGTCTTCCACATAATTAGATTCAAAAGGAAGTGGTCACAGATAATTTAAATTTCGCGCTTCAAATTTACTTGCAGCGGTTACCATGGGAACAAACAACTATGCTGAAATAAAAAAAAATGTTTACGTAGCTACGAGAGAAAAGGAAAACAAGAATAGTCAATGTATTTCACTTTAATCGTTTTAATCAAGCGTCTATGCGCCATCTTGTGACAACTCTCAAGAAATAACCTGGTTTTAATCTCTGCTTAAAACTGCCTGGCAGGTTCCTGTATTAAATAAAAAAGACAAAACGAATAATAATATAATTTTTTTGAGCGCAAACAAATGTTTTCTTAATTATACGCCGTAGCATATCTAGCCTGGCTTTGATCCATTGACATGTTAGTAACTGATTGTACACGTACAGTCAAAAGGAAGAAATTTTTCTAAATTTGACACTGAAAACTGACAGAGCAGATATCAAGTAAATAGACTTTTTTAGAGCTGCTATCTTTTGCTGCCAGTCGTTGTCAGAAAGGAACTGTAACTTCTATGGATTGGTCGTTAGATGGCGCCACTAGAACTTGGATTTTTACTTCCTAAGCTATCTTGTTTTTATTTTTATTTTTTATATTTAAAGAAAAAATTAAATTCACTTTTACTCTGTCAACTCTAAGTTAACACTTAAATGAAAAAATACATTAAAAATAATTTTTTGACGTAAATACAGGGTGTTATTGAATTGAGTGTAAAAATTTCATGGGTGGTGGCTTGGAACAAGACTATCAAAAAATGTTATACAGGAAGAAGATTTCTGCTCTAACGTGAAAACCATTTCCCAAGACAGGTACAGTACGACAGAAATAAAATTTTAAATTTAATCTTATCTGCCGTTAGCAAGTCACATGTGTTATAAGCTAAGACACGCCTTTTTCTGTCTCTGTCATTTCATGGCACACTCCGTGAAGTTTCTTTATTGAAAACCCGTTACATATTTGTTTCGATAGTTTTTGTTTCTAAAGTAAAGGGACACGTTCGACTATTCAATTGCGCTATCTCTGTGAATATAAGGAATAAACATGCTAGAATATTTTTGCGACACCCTGTATAGGTAACAAAATTCTCAACATTTTTTTTACAATTTACAATTTTTAGAGAATTACTTCATAAACGATTCTGTTTAAGAAAAAACAAAAGACGATGGGCTTGAAATTAAAAAGAAACGAATTTTAAAACGAACGAGGCAATTTTTTTTTATAAAAAAGAAACAAAAGACAATCGCCTTGAAACTAAAAAGAAAATCGTTTAAAATTAAATTCTTTCACTTTGATGTTGACAACTCGAAGTTAATTTCTGTATTTTTTTTACAATTTCATTTAAAAAAAAAATTTTTTTTCATGAACGATTCTACCAAATATCAAGGAAAGTATAAACAAAAGACGATCGACAAGAAATTAAAAAACAAGCAAATATTTAACAAATGAAGCATTTTTTTTTATAAAAACAAAACACGTTCCAAAATATCTTAAAAAACTTTCTCAATTTTTTTTTACAATTTATAATTTTTTTTAGATGATTTCATGAACGTTTCTGTCAAGTATCAACAAAGGCAAAAACAAAACAGAAACGGCAAGAAGTTAAAAAACAAACAATTTTTTTATAAACAAGGCAATTTCTTATAAAAACGAAACCGGTTCCAAAATATCAAAGAAAATTCTCAATTTCTCTTAAAATTTGTAATTTTTTAAAAATTTTTTCATAAACGATTCAAGTATTAACAACAGTAAACAAAACAAAAGACGATCGACAAGAAATTAAAAAACAAGCAAACTTTTAACAAATAAAACATTTTATATAAAAACGAAACAGGTTCCGAAATATCGAAGAAAATTCTGATTTTTCTTACAATTTGTAATTTTGTTTTTTTTTTTTTTTTCATGAATGATTCTGTCAAGTATCAACAAAAGCAAAAACAAAAGGCGATCGCCTTGAAACTAAAAAGGTATGAATTTAAAAAGAAAACGAGGCATTTTTTTTTTTTTATAAAAACGAAACACATTCCAAAATATCTCGAATAAAATTTGTCAATTTTCTTGCGATTTATAATTCTTTCTTGCGCCCAGTTTCTGTGAAGAATCTTTTGTTGGTAACTAGACACTAGAGACACCCTGTATATGGTAACAAAATTTGGTTACAGACCACTAACAGAGACCAAAACCTACTAGATTTCCTGAGGCAAAGCTTTTAAGACATGCTCTCTCGTGAAATCTAGTAGGTCGTGACAGAGACAATGTTTTTCGAATTGATTGATTTACCAAACCATGATTTTAAAAATGACTTTGTTCGAAGGACATTGTTCATTTGCATGCTTGCTGTTAAAGTAATTTTTCTGTAAACCCGAAATGGCAAAGGAAACGACAAATTAAATTAAAAATGAAAATGAATCTTTCCACAATATTATCTGTCAACTGCCAAACAGTCATCCCCAGTTCAGAAATAAACGAAATTTAAATTTTTAAATGTTCGCCGATAATTCAAATTTCGCGCGCATTTGAACCGGCGCGGTTATCATGGGAACAAACAGTGGGATTTTGAAATCAACACGAAATCAGCTTTCATTTTGGATTGTGTTGCTTCTAGGTTAAGCAAACGCATTTAAATTTTTCAAAAAGCAGCACTTTAAGTTTAATTAGAAGCAAATTCTGTTATAAAAACTGAAAACCTCGTCGGAAAGTTTTAAGTTGGCAGCCCTGCCGGCCTCAGCAAACAATCAAAATGGCCGTCGTTAAAGTCCCACCTGCGTGTGTGTAGCGAAGATGGACAAAACCGCTCCCGTTAATTCACTCGCGAAGGAAGAAACCGCAGACGCGCCGGGGCGCGTCGAGGAGGACCCCATCGCATCGCAAGTCCAAGAAGATGTCGCAACAGCTGACGATGTTAACCTCAACAGGTCGGGCGATCTAACCGCAGGTGATCCCGAAATCGGCGACGAGGATAAGATCGAAGTGCAAGGTCCAAATTCGGCGATGATATTCATGGACGGGGCTGAGCGTGACACACCTGCGAGAGCCAAGACCCCCGGGGTTAAATCAAGCGAGGGCGGCGTCGTCTTGAAGATCTCAGAAGGATCTTTAAGTAACTTGTTGATTTACGACAGTGATGATTCAGGGAGCGATTCTTCTACTGCCGAGTCTGACTCGTTTGAATCAGTCGAGACTGATGTGTAAGTCATTTGTGTTTGCGCTTGATTTAACCTTCTTGTCTAACCTAGAGTTTGTTGCCCATACAGTGAACAGATTGAAGATGATGCGAAGCAGATCGGTAAGAAGAAGAATATTAATGAAACAGCACGAACGTTGGGGGAGTTATCCTTGGATGACCTGCCACCGGTCCCCGACGTGTCCACTTTAAACATAGGCGTGGACGAAAAAGACTGCGTGCACATAGGGGCCATATCTGCAATCGTCGAGAGACTTGGTAAAGAATTAAATAAAAAAAAAACTTCGCCATGTAAATTCTGAGCTTCTTTTAAATAATCTCGTTCGTTAATCGTAAGTTTGAATGTTAGTTTTGTTGCAGTGATGGTCGAGTCTTTGCCTAACATTCCGGCTTACGACCTCGACACTTTGCTATTCCTCGAGGGCGGTAGGAAACCCCTCGGCTATGTATACGATGTTATGGGACCAGTATCCAGCCCGATTTATGTGATTCGCTTCAACAATGTAGAGGACATCTCTAAGCGGGGCGTAACCAAAGGTCTTCCAGTGTACTCCGCCCCAAAATCGGAGCACACCCAGTACGTCTTCTTGAAGCAGCTGATGCAGTAAGTTTTCTTGAGGCCGAATCTGATTTGGTTTTCTCCTCCTTCAGTCGTTGAAGGTATGAAGGGTGTTCGAGGGTGAAGGGCAAAATTCTACGAGCGCTCGGACTGTTTTGTTATGGCTCGAAGAGGTTGAAATTTTGAGTTTTTATGAATTTATGGAAGAATTTGTTGTGTTTATATTTTTTTGGCAAATTTGTTATGAAAATTAAATTCTTTTTTGGCTGTAAACTACTAAATTCACATTTACGTATGGGGATTCTTTGTTGAAAATGGAAAGAGTTGAGGCAGGGTTGCAGAAAAAGACAACTTTTGAGTTATTTACAAAAAAAGGCAGTAAAATTTTATTTTTTATTTCCTTTCTAAGCTATACAGGGTTTTCAGAAACTTAATATTATTTTAACAGATGCAAAGGAAGTAAATTTAATGTTAGAGTTTTGTATCTACAGTGTCTTTCAAAAAGTGTACAACAATTGGGATTTTTTTTATTATCGATTTTTACTATTAAATTTTATTGATGCAAATTGAGAAATGCTTAATAGTAAAGTGCCCTTATTTTAAAAGAAAGAGAAAAATGTCATAAAAAAATATTTCTAATTAAAAGCTATAATCAAAGTTACAGCTTTCTATCTGAGTTTATTAAAATTGCAAAAATCAACGTGAGGCTCAACTATGTACAACACCATTTACTATTTACAAGTCACCTGAAAACATCCTGAATTTTTTTTCATTTCTTAGAGATGTAAGTCATGATTACTTTAAAAAAGTATATATTTTTTTAATTTCTCGTTATTAAAATCGTTTAAAATTATAATTCTTTCACCTTAATGATGTTGCTTGTTGATTACCTGATAAAGACAGGGTTTGTTGAACTTAATTTTTGATAATTTGTTTAATTATTTGGAAGCCGAATACGTTCATCGTTCTTTCGGGTCCCCAATTGATTTGATTTAACTAAACACATTCCAAGATATCTCGACTAAAATTCTCAATTGCTTTTACGATTTCCAATTTTTTTTTAGACGATTTCATGGATGTTTCTGATAAGTGTCGACAAAAATGAAAACAAAAGACGGTCGCCCAGACATTAAAACACAAACAAATTTTAAACCAAACAAGGCAATTTCTTATGAAAACGAAACAGGTTCCTAAATATCGAAAAAAATTCTGATTTTTTTTTACAATTCCTAATTTTTTTTTTAGAATTTTTTTAATAAATGATTCCGTCATATACCAACAAAAGCAAAAACGAAAGACGATCAGCAAGGAATTAAAAAAACAGACAAATTTTTAAACAAACAAGGCAATTTTTTTTATAAAAACAAAATAGGTTCCAAAATATCGAAGAAAATTCTAATTTTTTTTACAATTTGTATTTTTTTTTAGATTTTTTTTCATGAACGATTCTGTCAAGCATCAACAAAAGCAAAAACAAAAGACGATCGGCAAGAAATTAAAAAACAAATAAATTTTAAACAAACAAGTCGATTCTCAATTTCTTTCAAAATTTGTAATTTTTTTTTTAGATTTTCGTTTTCGATCGGCAAGAAATTAAAAAAACAAGCAAATTTTAAACAAATAAAGCAATTTCTTATGAAAACGTTAAACATTCCAAAATATCTCGACTAAAATTATTGACAAAAATAAAAACAAAAAACGATCGGCAAGAAATTAAAAAACAAATTTTAAACAAGCAAGGCAATTTTCTTTTTTTTTATGAAAACGAAACAGCTTCCAAAATGTCGAAGAAAATCCTCAATTTCTTTTAAAATTTGTATTTTTTTTATTTTTTTTTTTTTTTTTTTTTTCATGAACTATTCTGTCAAATATCAACAAGAGTATCAACAAAAGACAATCGGCAAGCAATTAAAAAACAAATAAATCTTAAACAATCAAGGCAATTTTTTTATTAAAACGAAACAAAATTCTAAAATATCGTAGAAAATTCAGATTTTTTTTACAATTTGTAATTTTTTTGAGATTTTTTTAAATAAACAATTCCGTCAAGTATCAACGAAAGTATAAACAAAAGACGATCGACAAGAGATTAAAAAACAAGTAAATACTAAACAAACAAGGCAATTTCTTCTAAAAACGAAATAGGTTCCAAAATATGGAAGAAAATTCTGAATTTTTTTAGAATTTGTAATTTTTTTAAAAAAATTTCCCATGAACGATTCTGTTAAGTACTATCAACAAAAGCAAAAACAAAAGACGACCTGCAAGAAATTAAAAAAAAATAATAAACAAAGCAATTTTCTTTTTTCTTATAAAAACGAAACACGTTCTCGAAGAAATTTTTTTTTACAATTTATGATTTTTCTAGATGATTTCATGAACGTTTCTGTCAAGCATCAACAAAAGCAGAAACAAAACACAAACGGCAAGAAAGTAAAAAAACAAACAAATTTTAAACAAACAAGGCAGTTTCGTATATAAATGATACAGGTTCGAAAATATCGAATTTGTAATTTATAATTTATTTTTTTTTTTTAGTTGATTTCATGAACGATTCTGTCATACGGCCATTAAACAAAAAAAAAAGGCAATTTTCTTATAAAAACGAAACGCGTTCCAAAATATCTCGAAAGAAATTTCTCGATTTCTTTTACAATTTTCATTTTTTTTTTTTTTTTTTAGTTTTCACTAACGATTCTGTCAAGTATCAACAAAAGTAAAAACAAAAGACGATCGACAAAAAATGAAAAAAAAAACAAACGATGTTAAACAAAAAAGTAAGTAAAAAACAAAAGACGATCGGCATGAAATTAAAACGAAATGTATTTTATACACAAATGAAGCACTTTTTTTTTATAAAAACGAATCAAGATTCTCAATTGTTTTTTTTTTATGAATTATAATATTTGTAGAAGACGATTTCTTCACTAAACGCTTCAGACGAGTTCTGTAAAAGACGATCGGCATGAAATTTAAAAAGAAACAAACGAGGAAATTCCTTGTAAAAACAAAAGACATTCTAAAATGTCTCGAATAAGTAAAATTCTCAATTTTTTTTTTACGAAACAATTTTTGTAGAAGATGATTTCATTAACGATTCCGTCAAGCAAAAGAAAAGACGATCGCCATGAAATTAAAAAAAAAGAAACAACAAACTTGAAATACGTAGATAAAGCAATTTCTTAAAAACAAGATCACATTCCAAAATATTTCCAATGAAATTACATTTGTTTTAGGATTCTTATACAGTGTGTGCCCAGATTTACTTAACCTTTGGGAGTCTTTTTTTTATTTTCGTTTTCTCGAAGAAACTGCTACGTTGGAAAAATCAAATAAAAAAGAAGTGAAACATTACACTTTTAACGATGTGCTAGAAGATAACGTTTTGGCCAAACCTGTATATAATTTTTTTAACAATTCATGAACTACGTTATACATATTAAACGACTACTGTAGTTATAGTATTATAATCCGAGGGTAGATTTTGAACGCAAGTCTCTTTCCACAAATAAAATGCTGATTTAAATGAAACCATCATCTTTCATGTAAAAAGGGACACCTGTATGTGTTTGTAATTTTGATTTAGAGTGAAGGGCAGCGACGCCTCGTGGATGGGCGACAACGAAGTCCCCGTGGAGCACGCAGATTTTTCCGACGACGAAGAGGAGCGCAGGGTGCGTCGGAGTGCCCACAAGAACAACTCCGGGGAAACCCGCAAGCGCAACAGCCTAGAACGACACAAGGACTTCGAGAAGGACATGAACGTGAAGAACCTAATCGACACGAGATTGCACAAAATCCGAGATAGCTTCGAGCCTTCGGCGAAAAAACACGCGTCCAGTTTCAATAGCAATAATAATAATAGCACCAACAACAACAATAACAACAACAACAACGAGAAGCGAGGTTATCCGTTCCAGACGAACTGCGGCGGCCCGAATTTCGGCTTCTCCCAGTACAACCTCAACGCAAACGTGCCTTCGTTTCCCCCCATGTTTAACATGCCCTACATGCAGGCTGGCATGCACTTGACGCCATTTCCGAACGTTCCTTTCAGCTTACCTCCGATGCCCCCACCGCATATACCACCACCGTTGTTTAGGGCGAATATACCTCCACCTCCTCCGCCGGCTCCGCCACAAATTCAGAATATACCTCCTCCACCGGGCGTTGGTTCCCCGATTCCCCCGCAGAATATACCCGTACCCCCTCCGCCTTGCAGCTTTCCGAATTTATCGGTCCCCCCTCCTTCGTTACCAGTGGAAGTCGCGCAGAAGACGATCCACGTCCAGCCCCGGATGTTGTTTCCGCCCGACATGGGACTTCCCCGACCTCAGACCGCGTTCGTCCCCCCGATGCCATACTATGAACCCAGGGTTCCGAGAATGTGGAGTTACCAGAGCAGGCCCCAGAATTTCAGGGGCCCGCCCGCTTACATCCAGCCCATGCGGGGGAATTTCTTTCCGAAAAGGCCTTAGTTAGACTTAGGTAGTTGTATAGAGGTTACTTTTAAGTTGTATATTTTTTTACCTGTAATAAATATTGTTATCGACGGGTCAGTATTACGTTAAAGTCTCCGTTTTTTGGGTTTCTCGTTTGTTTCGACACGATGGTTCCTATGTGATGCGCGTGAGTGGGTTCTGTAATACATACAAGCTTTCATTCGATTATATTGATGTGAATTAGGTGGATATTTATAAATGTGAACGTCTTCGGGATTATACACTTAAAAACAAAAATATTTTGCTAAAGTAATCGCTTACGTTGAACGCTAATTAGCAGCTGACTTAAGTGTTAGTAGGAGGAAGACTTTGTGTTTCGTGGCGAGGTTTTCTGAAATTCTTATGTGGCTTTAATAAGGTAAAGATTTTTCACTTTTAACTTTAAACTCTTTATTAATAATCATATTTTAGAGAATTTTCTTAAATTGAAGTAGTTAGGATCGAATTTATAAAATGTAAGCGTCAGTGAAATGTTTTCGATTTGCAGTCGGCGTCGTTTGTTCAAATGTGTAATGCTTACTTTACATTCGTTTGTTTGAGAGCGAACTCTTACTTTGGCCCGTATTCTCCTCTTACGATTAAGGTCGTGTTTAACTGAAGTCATGATTAAAATAAACAAAATAGCTTTGTGTCGATTTAAGGTGTGAGAGAGTGACGACCACTGTTGGTCCTTGGAAATAAACGCGTTACTAAAATAATCATAAGATGAGAATACGAGAATACGGGCCATTGTCTTTTGTAGAGCTTCCTTAAACTAAAAAAATTTGCAATTCGACTGTTTGTCATTCTCTGACGTCGTCAATCGTTTAGTTTTATTTTCAGTTGGCCAAGACACCTCCATTCAAACCTAGGGGGAATTCCCTGTGACTAAAACATGAAGGGCCACTACACCAGAGAGTACTTTCATTTATTCTATGTAAAAAATGGTACTATGGTATGGCCCCGATTATCAGCTTCAAAAAATTAACAAAAAGCGATTCAGTTTTTTTTTTAATTTTGTGTTGGCTTTTGTTTCATTTGTCTAAGACCTTTCTAAATGACAGAAGGCACGTGAAGGGAATTCCCCCACTGTTACGTTTCCTTGGGAATTCCTCCAATGACATTCGGAATCAAAGACGCCCGTAATAGAACGTCTTGGAGGGTGTAGTGCGAACCTTTTGGTTTCAAGTTGTTACTATTATTATTATTATTAGGGGAATTCCCCTAATTACTTTTCTGCTTACAACTTATTATTAGGGGAATTTCTTCGTGCTAAGAAACTTCCCAAAACCAAACGGAATGGGGGTAAGAAAGGCCTTTGGTGTTTCGGCCAAAACAAATTCAAAAACGCCCGAATTCAATTGATGGGGAGGGGGACACGACCTGTAAGGAATGCCTTCTTTATTTAAAGAGTTCCCCCAATGACATTTAAGCAGAAAATTATTCAAAAAGAAGTGGCAAGGCAAATACTCTCACTTGTCACTTTGTTTGGAGGGCGGGGAATTCCCCCATGTCACTTAATTAAAATGACAAAGAGAATGTAGTGGTTGTAGGTCATAAAATTGATTAATTAGAGGTAAAAACAACCGATTGCAAATCGACTGGTGATGCAAATTGAAACGAAAACGAAATAAATTGAACTGAAATAAATCTACAGAGCGAACGACGATGATTGAAGGTCAGTCACGTGATCTAGCTCAATTCATGCGCGCACCATACGAGAGCGACCTTCAATAATCGTCCGCTTTTACACTAGAAGTTGAGCCAAAATGATTTTCCGATCAAGTTCATAGATTCCTGCAAAGTAGTACCTAAGCAAATCAAGTACTGTTTGCATTTTATTGTTATTATTATTATTATTATTATTACTAGACTTCGGACGTTTCGGAGCGTTGCCATGGCTACGTAATGTATGGACACGTAATCACGGCACCGCTCCGAAAACTCCGAACTCTGATTATTACTATTGAAAGAACTAGGTGCTAATTATAATGATCGATCTCCTTACAAGCAAAACTTATCATCATAGTTTTAAGGGCTAGTGACGTAAACTGTGCATGCGAGTGGAGTGAATCACTTTTTTGATTTTCTTGTAACGCGGGCCCAATTCGATTCGTGCCGGCCCTTTTCTCGTGGCGGATAGGACTGGGCCCGCCTGCGTGCGCGTGTGTGTGTTTCTCTTAGGATTTTGTAGTTTTTTTTTTTCTATTCAAGGCAAATCTTTACGAACTCTAAATGTTTCAAGTCTCTATGAATGTCTCTACGGTATTTTTCTCTTCTCTCTCTTCTTTTTTAGATGGTTTCGTATGTATAAGTAATTATTCATTAGTCGTTCTTTTCTTTTGTTACCACTTATGAACTTGCAATAAATATTTTAATTTAATAAGTTTGTGCGTTTTATTTTTTTTCCGTTGGATAATACCGTGCGATCGAATTTAAAAAAAAATCGGAGGATACAACGCAGAGTTGGCAGCACTGAGCCGTCAATCGTGACAGAGCAGATTGAGGTTATGCTACAGAGATCGCTCGTGCGATATTTTTTAACCAATTTTAAATTCTGATAAAGAAAAAGCAACGAATTTAATGTTTTCATAAAAAAAAAAAATAAGAAAAAAGAAATTAAAGAAATTCACTACTACTTCACTTCACTTCTGAAGAAGATCACGACAAGGTGATCGAAACGTCAAGTTCCACAAACTTTCTACACGGCAGAAAACCCGAGAACCAAAGAGCCAGCCATCCATCAACGACGGCCGTGAAAGTCTGAAGACTACAAAAACAAAAGAACATAAATTTTTATGCACTTTCTAAGAACAAAACAAAAAACAAGAGAAGAAGAAGAACTTTCTTTAGAAACAAAAGACGATCGATTTTTGACGCACATTCTTAGAATTAAAAGAAAAAAAAACAAAAGATCGATATTTTTATGGTGAACTTTCCGTTAGAAACAAATGACAATCGACTTTTTAAGCACGTTCTTAGAATAAAAGACAACAAAAGAAGATCGATTTTGTGTGGTGAACTGTCGCTGGAAACAAACGACAACCAATTTTTATGTACCTACTTCCTTAGAATAAAAGAAAAAAACAAAAGAAAATCGATTTCTTAGAATAAAAAAAAGCAAAAGATTGATTTTTTTTACGGTGAACTCTCGTTAGAAACAAATGATAATCGATTTTTAAGCATATTCTCAGAATCACACAAAAAACAAAAAAAAAAGATTCTCTTGTAAAGAAAAACAAGAGAATAATATTGTTTCGAGGCTACATGTATGAGTAATTTTAGATATTATCTTTTGACGTCATTCTTTAAAACAGTTGCTCTCTTCTTTCAAAGAAACAAAAATCAAAAAACGATCAACACATTTTGTTTTTTTTTTTGATTGGCTCTTTAAAACAATTGTTTCTACTTTTCAGAAAACAGAAGACACTCCATTGTCTGTTATTTTCAAAAACAATTGCTCTCTTTAAAAAGAAGACAAACAAAGACTATCAATCGTCTTTATTTAATTTTTTTCAATTTAATTCTTAAACCAATCGCTTCCTCTTCAAAAAACAAAAGCAAAGACGTTATCTTTTTGTTCCTTGTTCAGTAGCTGATTTTAAATTAACCTACTTTTTAAAACAATTGCCTTTTTTTTCTAGAAAACAAAGCACGATCGCTTTTTCTTTCTTTTTCTCTTTGCGCTTTTAATTTTTATCTTGTAAGTCCCCGTTTCGCTTCATGTTTTGGAAACAATTGCTACCTTCATTGAAAACAAAAGGCAATCGATTCTCTTATTGCTTATTTCTTTGTTTTTAATTACTTGTTTGTTCATTTGTTATTTTAAGAATAACCTTATCTTGAGTTAAAAACTTTTGCTATATTTTGCAAAATTAAACAAAAAACAATAGAAATTGAATTGATTTTGGTGTTTTTTTTTTTGTTTTTAAGTTAATTTTGAAAGCGCTACTTTCATATCTGTCATAATTTGCTTGAAGTTGGTCGTCTTATTATTCCTTGAAAAAAAAAAACAAAAGATATTCTACCTTTTTCTTTTATTTAAAAAAAAACATACAGTAAATAAATGTCAAATATTTTTTTATTATTATTATCTTTTCTCCGACCTATTTCCCAAACTCACGCGAGCTTGTCGGGAAGAGATGTTGGCGGCTGCGACCGACTTAGGTGTTTATTTCTCCTTCGACAATTTTGACAATTGTTTTAGCTTTTCTGCTAGTTTTAACGGTGCCTTAAATTTACCTACTTTTTAAAACAATCGCTTCTTTTCTTCCAAAAACAAAACACGATCGCCTTTTCTTTCTCGTTCGACACGATTTCTTAATTTTAGTCTTGAAAGTTACGGTTTCTCTTCATTTCTTTTTTAAACAATTGCTGCATTCAAAACAAAAGACAATCGAATGTCATTTTCTTCCTTATTTATTATTTTGGGGAAATCTTTGTTTTCTCAAAAAACAAAAGACATTCGATTGTTTTCTTTTTGTTCCTTTTCAGCCGATTTTTGCCATTTCTTTTATTTTTTAATTGATCGTCTTTTATTCTTCAGGAAAATATCAAATCACGATTAAATATTGAATTTTTTTATTCGCTTTTTCATAAAAAAATTTTTTAGTAAAAAAAAACAAGACCTGAGGACAAATTCGTCTTTCAAAAATAGTGAAAAATTAAAGTCAAAGTCTATCGACTGTCTTTTGTTTTTAAGACTCATTTCACAAATTAATTAAAAAAGAAATTAAAAATAAGTCCAACTTTTTGATGCCATCCCTTATTTTTCAAGAATTGAAAAGAAAACTGAACACTTGAGGATACATTCGTCTTTTAAAAATTTAAATCAAGGTCTATCGATTGTCTTTTGTTTCTTCTTTCTCTTTTTAATTTTGGCAATAATTTCACACTTGTTTAAAAAAATAAAAATATGTCTAACTATTTTTCAAGAATTAAAAAGAAAACTAAAGAATTGAGGAGAGGATAAATTCGCCTTTAAAAAATTGCCAAAAATTAAAGTCGTGGTCTATCGATTGTCTTTTGTTTCTTCTTTTTCTTTTTATGTCACGCAATTTATTAATAAATAAATAAAGATGTGTCGAATTTTTTCACGTTGTCCCCTATTTTTCAAGAATCAAAAAAGAAAACTAAAGTTAAATTATTAAAAATTAAAATCAAAATAAAAATAAGTCTATTTTTCAAGAATTAAAAAGAAAATAACCAGCTAAAGAGTTGAGGATAGATTCGTCTTTCAATAATTGTCAAAAATTAAAGTTGACGTCTATCAATTGTCTTTTGTTTTTTCTTTTTCTTTATTAAATTTATTAAAAAAATTAAAAATAAGTCTACCTTGATGTTGCCCCTATTTTTTAAAAATTAAAAAGAAAACTGCAGACTTGAGGACGAATTTATCTTTCAAAAATCGTTAAAAATTTAATTCCTGGTCTTTTGTTTCTTGTTTTTCTTTTTAATTTTAGGAATCACTTCACACAATTTATTAAAAAATAAATAAAAATATGTCGAATTTTTTGACATTGTCCCTACTTTTCAAGCACTTAAAAATTAAAGTCAATGTCTATCGATTCTCTTTTGTTTCTTCTTTTTCGTTTTAATTTTAGGTATCATTTCACGCAATTTATTTACAAAAATTTAAAAAAATCCAACTATTTTTCAAGAACTAAAAAGAAAACAACTAAAGAGTTGGGGATAAATTCGTCTTCCAAAAATTGTCAAAAATCAAAATTGAGGTCTATCGATCGTCTTTTGTTTCTTCTTTTTCTTTTTAGTTTCAGCAATAATTTCCCAAATTTATTTAAAAAAATATTAAAAATATTTTTTTCCCCTATTTTTTAAAAATTTGAAGTGAATTTGTCTTTCGAAAATTGTTAAAAATTAAATTCCTGGTCTAGCGATTGTTTTTGTTTTCTTCTTTTTCTTTTTAATTTTAGCAATCATTTCAAAAATCTATTTAAAAAAAAATTAGCGTGCTGCCTTTTATTTTCTAAGGAAAGCCAAAAAACCCTTACTTTTGAAAACTTAAAAAAGAACTAAAGACTTGAAGACGAATTATTTCTTGTTGTTAAAAAAATTAATTCCTCGTCTACTGTTTGTCTTTTGTTTCTTTTAATTTTAGGATTCATTTCACAAATTTATTAAAAAAAAAATATATAAATAAGTCTAACTTTTTGGTGTTATTCCCTATTTTTCAAGAATTAAAAAGAAAACAACTAAAAGTTTTGAAGAGAAATTTGTCTATCGGTTGTCTTTTGTTTCTTCCTTTTCTTTTTAATTTTAGCGATAATTTCACAAATTTATTAAAAAATAAATAAAAATAAGTTTAACTTGTTGATGCTGTCCCCTATCTTTTTAAAAAGTAAAAAGAAAACTGAAGACTCGAGGATGCATTTGGCTTTCAAAAATTCTTAAAAATTAAATTCATCCACTGTCTTTTGTTTCTTCTTTTTCTTTTTAGTTTAGTTTAGTTTTTTTTTTTTTCTAACTTTGGAAATTATATCACGAATTTATAAAAAAAAATGTAATATATTTTCTAAAAAAAAAAACAACAAAAAATTAAAAAGAAAACAAAAATTGTTAAAAATTAAATTCATGGTCTATCGATTGTCTTTTGTCTCTTCTTTTTCTTTTTAGTTTAGCTTAGTTTAATTTTGGAAATTATTTCACGAAAAAAACAAAAAATTAAAAAGAAAACAAAATCCTCGAGGATGCACTTGTCTTTCAAAAATTGTTAGCAAATTAAAGGCGCAGTCGAACACAAAAGATGATACTTTTAGACTTAAATCCTCCAGACAGCCTTTTGAAATTAAAAACAAAAAGACAGTTTGTATATATGGTTGCCTATTTTTGCTCGGATAGGCGCTCTGTGTGGAGGCGGCATGAGGTAGGATGTATCCAAGCTTATCCAGAAACTGCAGCCTAGCCCCCTCCTATTTTACGTCGCCCCCACACCGAGCGCCTATCAAAGCAGCGATAGGCAACCCTACATACACATTTGGTACATAATGTTAATTCTCCATAAGAAAATAAACCCAACTGCCCATAGTATATCTACCAAACAGGGAAAAGGCATGAAGGACGATCAAGGAAAAGTTGAGAAGAAAGAACCTTCGAAGAAATGGGAAAACTAGCCAAGGATCTGACGAAATGGAAAAAGGAGTTGAAGGACAGACAGTCGACACCCTGATGGGGGAACAATACAAAGGGTATGGGAAGAAGAAGAACGCAAAATCAGGAATTTTCCAGTTAAACCCTAGAGATGTTTTTTTTTTAATTTTTGATATGATGCCTGAAATTAAAAAGAAAACGAAGAAGAAATAAAAGACATCCGATCGCCATATTCTTTGAACTTTTGGATTCATTTGAAATTACGAAAAAAGCCAATCCATTTTTGTTTCTAAATTTTAGGACCACGCTTGGGGAACGCCTTTCGGATCTTTAAACAAATGCGTACCTGTATGGTGTGACTATGATATGCGGGGAGGAAGACGCACTGGTAGGGCCGTTACAAAAATACGGTACGTTACGTAAAACGTTGAAACATTTTGAGGGTCACTGTGTATAATTAACTTTTGCAATATATTCTGTTTCACGTGGAGTTTTCTTTTGGGCGTCTTCTTCTCCTTTGTAAACGAGGCCCGCCGTGTTACCGTTATCCTGGCCTATCCTGCTGAACATCGTCTGACGTAGCAGGAATTACAAACGAGCGCATATCAGCAACACCAGCCAGTGTTCGCCCGTCGCTCTCGGCATACGTAGGCTTTGCTGTTACGATGCACCGGGTCGAGTTGATATCGTCCACGGCCGCCTACGATATCTGCAACTCGTCGAAAATCGCGTTCGAAATTTGATCGGCCGCAGTGTGTTTTCGTGTTTTGTGTGCACACGCAGCACGGCACGTGCAGGCCACGTGGTTCCCCGTTCGCGAACAGGTGAGTGGTATATACCTATGCTCGTCTGTTTGTTTTCATTATTGACTTTGGCACGCTTGGATTTGGTGCTCGGACGTTTCCGTAATTCCCTCATTAGCGACAGTTCTTATCTCTGTTTGGATACGTGTAATACCTACGCGCTGAAGTGTGCGCGTTTACGATGATGTTATTAGGAATTTCAGCGAGAATTTTTTTCCCCAAACACCTCTCTATCTTATCATCGCTGTTGCCGCTCACTTTGTTTACTTGTCTGACTGTGTAAGTTTCGTTGCGTGATCAAAACAAAATTCTTTAATTAAAAAAAAAAAACTTGTTTTTTTTTGGCTTAAATAAAAATCAAGACTTTGGGGGAATTGGCGTTTCCCGCTTGAGGGTTTTTTGTTTTCCACCACGGTTGCGAATTAAATTAACTGCGGTGGATTCACGTTTCCCACTCGATGTTTTTCATCAAGTTAATAAAAATGTATACATGGACTAATGGAAAATTCGGTAGGAACCATACATTCTTCAACACGAAAACCAATTTTGAATATCAAATTGAACATAATTCTGGGAAATGTCTTAAATTAATTACATATCTCTCAGTTTGGAAGACAACTGTCGAAGGAGAACACCTAATAAGTCGGCCACAGCCGCAGGAGGCAATATCGGAGTAGCTGGCCTAACCCCGACAAGCTCATAGAGAGCTTGGGGCACGTAGGGTGTAAAAATCTGAATTTCAAAAGTTTTTAAAAAGAACTTCGGGTTTTAAAGTCCAGGGTCCCACAGGGTGGTACTTGGGCTCAGTTCTTTTTGTTCTCTGTTTAATTTTTTAACTAATTAACGTGACTTCAATAAAAATATGCAGGGTGATCCACCCGGCTCGTTCGTCCCTTAGAATACATAGTTTTTATTTATGACTCTCAACGTCAAATTAATTTGAAGATCCGACGTAAATGTTTTTTTTTTTTGAAAATTTTTGTACAATTTTTTAGCCGCCGCGTTATTCATTTGTTTTCTAATTGATTTTCAAAAAAAACGTACAACTTGATTAATGATTTTTAATCAAATTTAACATCAATCGTCACTTTACAAAACTACAAAAAAGGAACAAATGACGAATGCCAAGCGCTCTACTTCGAAAGATTTTAATTGGTATAAATTTAAAAACTTGTTTTTTGGAAAACAAAAAGAAAGTGAAAGCGATCGTCTCTTGTTTTTGTTTCGCTTCCACCGAAAGAAGAATAAGAAATAATCACGAAACAGATCGAATTTTACTCGCTCGTACTTTTCTATGCCATCTTCTTTTGTTTTCCGCTTTCCTTGCCATCCGATAGAGAAAATCTCGTTACAGACTTTGTTACACATTGTTCATCTTTTGTTTCCTTTATAACTCATTAACTCAGAATTGCATTCGTTTTGATTTTGATATTTGGTTTTGAACACGGTTTTACAATTTTTGACACCGTGGTGGAAAACAAACGCTAGCGATGATACTTAAGAGACTCGAAATGTTGAAAAAAAAATTGTCTTGGTGGATATTAACCATTTTCGTTTAACACCAAACTGGACATGGCTGCTGTATGACCATTTAGGTTATTCACTCAGTGCCATCTCATCAGTATGTCAATTAATTAACTTCATCTGCGGGAAAGGTAAAAGCAAAATTAGCGTGCGGCTCTTAACGAGTACGAGTAAAATGCATTGCGATTAGATCTAGATGTAGAACAGAGATGAATATAACACCGATGTTGTTGTAAATCCTGCGCTGCTCTTCCCTCCCAAGGCGATGCATTGAGTTTGAACAACGCCAGTTTTATGTCCATCTCTGTTTTACATCTAGAAAATCGCAGTGGATTTTACTCGCGCTCGTTAAGAGCCGTACGCCACTTCTGCTTTTACCTTTTCTGTACATCCGTTCTTTTGCAATTGATATTAATTTTTTTTTTCTTCAGTTGAACTCTCTATACTTGTTGGATTGACAAGCAATACAAATTTCAATAATGTCATATCGACAAGTTTGGTTGATTCAGCGCCATCTATTATTCATAGTATTGGCTGCTGTATGACCGTTTCAATTAATTTAGGTCATTCACTCAGTGCCATCTCATCAGTATGTCAAGTGACGACTATAATTAACTTCATCCACATGAAAGGTAAAAGCAGAACTAGCGTGCGGCTCTTAACGAGTGCGAGTAAAATGCATTGCGATTATATCTAAATGTAGAACCAATTTTTTTAAATTTCATAAAGCAGTAAAACCTCGATTGTTCGAGTGGCCCCTAAATCCTTAATCCTCTCTCTTCGTTGTTCACTTGCCTAGAATTCACTGGTTTAATGATAATGTTTCTTATGGACGTCCAAACAGTGCTTGCATCTACTCGAGTTTCTTTTGAGATTGTTGAGAACGTTGATCTTTTGTTTTTCGTTCAGTTTCCTTTGTTTTTTTTTTCCAATTTACTTGTTTGTTCTCTTTCGTCTATTTTTGTCTACTTATTGTTTCATATACCATTGACTCAATTTACTTTTCGTTTTCTTGTCAATTTTTTATAAATTTCAGACAGTCTGCCGAATAATCATTAGTTTTCTTTTGTTTCTTTTTTCTTCGTATTTCTTGTAAATTATTATTTTTTTTACTTCATTTGTTCTTGTAGTTTGTCTCCGTTTTCTTTTTAATTTTTTCGGCGATCCTCTTTTGTTTTTCGTTCTCCTGTTTTCGTTTCTTTTTCATTTTGTTTGTTTCTTGCTGCATTCGCTTCTTAACTTTCAAACAATTCGCCGCATAATCCTATTTTTTCTTTGTTTTTTCGTTCTTTCTCTTAATATTTCGTTTCTTAACTTTTTTTTACTTCATCTGTCTTTTTTTTAGTTTTTTTATTCTAGTTTTTTTATTTTGTTTTATTTTTTTTGTTGAGTAATAGTTTCATTTATCAGCGATGTTGTCGTAATTTCTGCGCTGCTCTTGCCCTTCCGAGGCCATGCATCGAGCTTCAACAACACCGGTGTTATATCCATCCTTGTTCTACATCTAGAAAAGTGCAATGGCTTTTACTCGCACTCGTTGAGACCCGCACACCAGTTCTGCTTTTACCTTTTCTGTATATCTGTTTTTTTTTCTTTTGCAACTGATATTCAAAGTCTTTTTTCTTCAATATAACTCTTGTTACTTGTTAGAATGACAAAAATTACGAATCTCTATAGTATCAAGCTTGGTTGATTTAGCGCCATCTATTATTCAAAATGTCACGTAGAGGTTTGCTTTTGCAATGGATATTAAATTTCTTTTTCCCTTCAATATAGCTCCTGATACTTGTTAGAAAGACAAGCAGTACAAGTTTCATTGGTATCATCGCAAGTTGGGTTGATTTAGCGCCATCTGTTATTCAAAATGACACTTAAATTCTAAAACGGACACTGATGCAATTAATTGCCAAGATATTGGCCGACAGAATAAAATAACTCCTCTTTAAAAAGTTTCAATTTCTAAAGCAGAGATCGCAATTTATTGGATTTATTTGAAATAAATAAATACACAGCGCCATCTGTCATAGTAAATTAAACCAAGACCCGGGTTGAGAACCACTGATTTTTTTATAGTAGCTACGTATATTTCCTTATTGGAACAATTACACAAAAGTTTCGTTTAAATTTCTTTCTAAGCTACAGTATTTTATTAATTATTGTATAAACGTCTCGCAATTTAATGGACACCCGAAAAAATACAGCGACATCTATCGACAGAAACAAGAACTAAATTCTCTATTTCTTCAGAATTCTTGAATACACCTGTTTATTTTGTTATTGAAAAGGATGTCATGTCACAACCTTGATTTATAACCTATACAGCGCCATCCATGGATAGAAACAAGAGCTAATTCTTTGTTTCCTCAGATTCCATGAATATTTCTGCTTATTTTATTATTGAAAGATTTGTTATGTCACAGCCTTGATTGTGGTAGTGACATTTTTAACATACTACTATACACCGCCATCTATCGATAGAAACAAGAACTAATACTCTGTTTTTTTTTCGAACTCTAAATGTTCCTGTTTATTTTATTATTGAAAGGGTCATAACCTTGAGGTTTTCATGTTACCACCTTTGTTGTGATAGCGAAATCTCTTACCTACTATCATACAGCGCGATCTATCGACAGAAAAAAAAATCAATTCTCTGTTTCTTCATATTCTTCAGTCCTCCTGTTTATTTTAACATTGAAAGGGTTCGTAATGTGACAACCTTGATTGTGATAGCGACATCTGTTACTATTATACAGCTCCATCTATCGACAGAGAAAATAACTGGTTTTCTGTTTGTTCAGAATTCTTCAGAATCCCGTTTATTTTATTACCGAAAGGATTGTCATGTCACAACCTTGATTGTGATGGCGATATTTATAACCTACTACTATACAGCGCCATCTATCGATAGAAACAAGAACTAATTCTCTGCTTACGTCTTTTGTTTCTGTTTTTTTAACGTCATGTATTTTTAATGATTTTTTACGTTTTTTTTTAAGATTTCTGATCTTGGTAACAAAGTTTGAGGATTTTCTATGTTGAAAACGTTTTTTTTTTTTTTTTTTGTAACTCTTTCTGCTTTTATACGTTGGCAACACTGATCCACATTCACAAGCTCCGTTATCTCAAGAAACAAATGAAAACGAAACTACTGATGATAACCAGCCCGCTTTCAGATTACTATACTTTTGACAGTTTAATGTAATCAGGTCCGCACTTACAGGTGTTGTAACATTTGCACTTACAAAGGTCAGGGCTTTTAAGAGCCTTTTACGTTCCATTACGTCAATTATTGGATGCTGTAACATCAAAGGGCAAAAGCAGTCTTTTTTATTTTGGTTATGTACGTAGGTGAAGCGGTACTTTTAAAGATCTCGCTCGATAAAGGTGTCACTAATAACTAGCTAATTTCATGGGATTTTTCCTACGTTTATATAAAAAATGACAATTCTCGGTTGGACAAGAAAGTAATTTTTTGACAGAGTTAACTATCTGCGCCATATAATTAGCTTGAAATCCTACTGGCTGCGCCATGTCATGGTACCTGCTTGCGTTGTGCAGTATAAAAAAATCATTTCAACACTTCCCATCTCTTTCCCTGACATCCGCCCAGTTCGTTTATAATTTCTTCCAAGGATTCTCAGTATAATTTATTCACCTTTGTTGCACTTGACTTGATTCCTAGTAAGGACATGATTTCTACAATGAAATTTGTTGTGATATTCGACGAGTTGTTCGATGACATGTTTGTTCATTAATTACAAATTGCATCATAAAGAAATAACCATGATATTAATTAATTTATTTGCATGTATTACTGCCAAGGGCAGTTTCACAACGACACCGCGGGGCCGTCCCTCGTCCGTAAATCAAAGAATTTCAATGCACTAGATAATGGGGGCCTTCTTCCTTGCATACATATCGCGCGCAAGTTTAATTAAATTTGCATAAATTCCAGCGCGAAACATAATTTCGTTCGTTCCGAACGCCAGGAAGTTCGTGACATTCAGACCGTTACGTTTCAGGCTTCTCGCCGCAGATAGCTTTGTGTATGTACAACTTCGTTCTTCCGTGTGGCTTTGTGCTCCTGGCGCAAGTCCATGAAAGGTAGACAGCCTTCCTATGCATTGTGAAGCATAATGGGTTCACGTGAGAACTGTTCGTTGACATGTTTTCATCCAGGGTCGTTGATTATTTTATTTTATTTTTTTTTTGTAATGGTCGATCGACGTTTAGTTCCGTGTTTTATTTATTATTTCTTTATTTATTTTTAAGTCGTTGCTTCAAATTGTTTCATAAATTTTGTTTAAAGAAAATCAATACGTGAACATTCGCTGACTCATCTGGATGATCCTCCACAGAGCGCCATCTCATTCGTGTGCAATCCAGCGTTGCAAGAAAAAACATAAGCTTCGTAATAGATGGGCACTTCACTTTGGCAACAGACTTTCACGTTATAGTCAATCACAATCAATGAAGGTTGTGGCACAGACAACCCTTGATTTTTTTTAATATTGCACAACGCAAGCAGGTACCATGACATGGCGCAGCCAGTAGGATTTCAAGCTGATCACATGGCGCGACCATGCAGATAATAAACTGACTCTGTCAAAAAAATTATTTTCTTGTCCAACCGAGAGATGTCATATTTAATACAAACGAAGGAAAAACCTCATGAAATTAGCTAGTTATTAGTGACACCTTTATCAAGTGAGATCTTTGAAAGTAGCGCATCACCTACCACCTAGCCTACGTACATAACCAAAATAAAAAGACGGGTTTTGCCCTTTGATGTTACAGCATCCAATAATTGACGTAATGGAGCGTAAAAGGCTCTTAAAAGCCCTGACCTTTGTAAGTGTAAATGTTACAACACCTGCAAGTGCGGACCTGATTACATTAAACTGTCAAAAGTATCGAAATCTGAAAGTGGGCTGGCTATCATCAGTAGTTTTAATGTAAAAGATGCGCCTCTTTCGTTTTCATTTATTTCTCATGGACTTCCGCTTGAGATAACGGAGCTTGTGAATGTGGATCAGTGTTGTCAATGTATAAAAGCAGAAATCCCTCAAGAGTTACCAAAAAAAAAACCTTTTCGACATAGAAAATCCTCGCACTTTGTTACCAAGATCAGAAATCTTAAAAAAAAAAACGTAAAAAATCATTAAAAATACATGACGTTAAAAACACAGAAACAAAAGACGTACGATTTTACAGCGCGACTCAGTAGATTCATAATAAATTTAAAAAGACACAACCTGAATAGAATGGTAATTCATTATCGATTGATAGCTTAGTCAGGAGTGAAAATAAATAAATAAAAAAAATAATAATAAGCTTTAAATATCTTTAAATTTTTCTTAGAACGTACAGTCGTCGTTGTGCACTATGAGTAAGGTTGTTCCGTGAAAGCTTAATTAATTTCGCTATCGCAACAAAGGTGGTGACATGAAAACCTCAAGGTTGTGACATGACAACCCTTTCAATAATAAAACAAACAGAAATATTAAAGGAATCTGAAGAAACAGAGAATTAGTTCTTGTTTCTATCGATAGATGGCGCTGTATAATAGTAGGTTATAAATATCGCCATCACAATCAAGGTTGTGACATGACAATCCTTTCGGTAATAAAATAAACGGGATTCTGAAGAATTCTGAAGAAACAGAAAACCAGTTATTTTCTCTGTCGATAGATGGAGCTGTATAATAGTAACGATGTCGCTATCACAATCAAGGTTGTCACGTTACGAACCCTTTCAATGTTAAAATAAACAGGAGGACTGAAGAATCTGAAGAAACAGAGAATTGATTTTTTTTTCTGTCGATAGATCGCGCTGTATAATAGTAGGTAATAGATTTCGCTATCACAATAAAGGTGGTAACATGAAAACCTCAAGGTTATGACCCTTTCAATAATAAAATAAACAGGAATATTCAAGAATTCTGAAGGAACAAAGAATTACTTCTTTTTTCTATCGATAGATGGCGCTACACATATAGTAGTAAGTTATAAATATCGCTATCACAATCAAGGTTGTGACATGATAACCCTTTCAATAATAAAATAAACAGGAACATTTAAAGAGTTCGAAAAAACAGAGTATTAGTTCTTGTTTCTATCGATAGATGGCGGTGTATAGTAGTATGTTAAAAATGTCACTACCACAATCAAGGCTGTGACATAACAAATCTTTCAATAATAAAATAAACAGAAATATTCATGGAATCTGAAGAAACAAAGAATTAGCTCTTGTTTCTATCTATGGATGGCGCTGTATAGGTTATAAATGTCGCTATCACAATCAAGGTTGTGGCATGACAACCTTTTCAATAACAAAATAAACAGGTGTATTCAAGAATTCTGAAGAAATAGAGAATTTAGTTCTTGTTTCTGTCGATAGATGTCGCTGTATTTTTTCGGGTGTCCATTAAATTGCGAGACGTTTATACAATAATTAATAAAATACTGTAGCTCAGAAATAAATTTAAATGAGAATTTCATGGTGTTGTTTCAATAAGGAAATATACGTACCTACTATAAAAAAATCAGTGGTTCTCAACACGTCTCTTGGTTTAATTTACTATGACAGATGGCGCTGCCTATTTACGTATTAAAAATAAATCCAGGAAATTGCGATTACTGCTCTGGAAATCGAAACTTTTTTATTTTATTCTGTCGGCCAATATCTTGGCAATTAATTGCATCAGTGTCAGTTTTAGAATTTAAGTGTCATTTTGAATAACAGATGGCGCTAAATCAACCCAACTTGCGATGATACCAATGAAACTTGTACTGTTTGTCTTTCTAACAAGTATCAGGAGCTATATTGAAGGGAAAAAGAAATTTAATATCCATTGCAAAAGCAAACCTCTACGTGACATTTTGAATAATAGATGGCGCTAAATCAACCAAGCTTGATACTATAGAGATTCGTAATTTTTGTCATTCTAACAAGTAACAAGAGTTATATTGAAGAAAAAAGATTTTGAATATCATATTTCAAAAGAAAAAAAATCGGATATACAGAAAAGGTAAAAGCAGAACTGGTGTGCGGGTCTCAACGAGTGGGAGTAAAATGCACTGCGATTTTCTAGATGTAAAACAGAGATGGATATAACACCGGTGTTGTTAAAACTTTATGCATCGCTTTGGAAGGGCAAGAGCAGTGCAGGAATTGCGACACAAAATCAGTATTATATTCATCTCTATTCTACATTTATAAAAAAAATTCATCGGTTCTCAACCCAGCTTTTGGTTTAATTTACTGAGACAGATGGCACTGTTTATTTATTTATTTATTTACAAATAATTCACTTTGCTCTAAAAACCGTAACTTTGAGGAGTTACTTTAAAATTCTATAAATAAAAATTATGATATTTAATTGCACCAATTTAAGTGTCACTTTGAACAACACATAGATGGCGCTAAATCAAACGATATAATACTATTGAAAATTGTATCGTTTGTTTTCAAATAGCTCGAACACGAGGAAGATGACACGCGAAACAGAAGGAGTTTCGTTTCTCTCTTTAATAATTTACTTTCCTCTGCATGGTCACGCCGTATGATTGGCAAGTTATTGATGATTAAGCTTTCATGAATCAACTCCGTAATGAGCCCGAAAACTTTTTTCTTCTGCATGGCTACGCCGTATGATTGGTGGTGGCAAGTTATTCATAATTCAGCTTTCACGAAACAATCAGCGTTGCCAGAAAAAACGTAAGCTTCGTAATAGATGGGCCTGATAGGCATTTCACTTTGGCAACAGACTTTCACGTTATAGTCAATCACAATCAATGAAGGTTGTGGCACAGAGAACCCTTTCAATAATAAAATAAACAGGAGTGATTATTCAAGAATTCCGAAGAAACAGAGAATTAGTTATTTTCTCTTTCGATAGATGGCGCTGGATAATAGTAAGTAATAGAGTCTCTATCACACCCACAACTTGCCACCACCAATCATACGGTGTAGCCATGCAGAAGGAAAAAGCTTTCCTTGTATTTCGCATGCCATCTTCCTCGTGCGAGCTGTTTCTAGGTAACGCGATTACCTCATCACCCCTAAACGTACTAAGCTCTATGAGTAAGGTTGGTTCGCGAAACCTTGCCACCAATCAAACGGCGTGGCCATGCAGGAGAAAAAGTTTTCGGGCTCTTGCCATGCCATCTTGTTTCGTGAAAGCTTAATTATCAACAACTTGCCACCACCAATCATACGGCGAAGTCATGCAGAAGCTCTTTACGAAGTATTTTTAAAAAGGTTGACTCGTGAAAGCTTAGTCATCAATAACTTGTCAATCATATGGCGTGGCCATGCAGAAGACATGGCCACTTAATTATTATTATTATTCCTTAGAGAAATGAAACTCCTTCTATTTCGCGTGCCATCTTCCTCGTGCTCGAGCTAAGACCTAATACGCAAATACCTAAGTGTGCTCTGTGAGTAAGTTTGATTCGTGAAAGCTTGCCACCAATCATACGGCGTGGCCATGCAGAAGAAAAAAGTTTTCGGCCTCATTACGAAGTATTTTTCAAAAGGGAAAGACAATTCCTTGTATTTCTCATGCCATCTTGTTTCGTGAAAACTTAATTATCAACAACTTGCCACCACCAACCATACCGCGAAGCCATGCAGAAGAAAAAAGTTTTCGGCCTCATTTCAAAGTATTTCCCAAAAGAGAAAGACAATTCCTTGTATTTCGCATGCCATGTTGTTTCGTGAAAGCTTAATTAGTAATTACAACTTGCCACCACTAATCATACGGCGTAGCCATGCAGAAGAAAAAAGTTTTCGACCTCGTTACGAAGTATTTCTCAAAAAAGAAAGACAATTCCTTGAATTCCGCATGTCATCTTCCTCCTGCGAGCTGTTTCACACGAATACCTCATCACCTCTAAACGTACTAAGGTGTGTTCTGTGAGTAAAGTTGATTCGTGAAACCTTGCCACCATTCATACGGCGTGGCCATGCAGAAGAAAAAGTTTTCGGGCTCTTGCCATGCCATCTTGTTTCGTGAAAACATAATTATGAACAACTTGCCACCACCAATCATACGGCGTAGCCATGCAGAAGAAAAAAGTTTTCTGGCTCATTACGGAGTTGACTCGTGAAAGCTTAATCATCAACAACTTGCCAATCATATGGCGTGACCATGCAGAGGAAAATAAATTATTAAAGAGAGAAAGGAAGAGAAAGGAAACTCCTTGTATTTCGCGTGCCATCTTTCTCGTGCTCGAGCTATTTGAGAGTAACGCAAACACCCCATCACTCACCTAACTAAAATAAGGCAAGCGAAATGGTTTTCCCTCGGTGGCGTTACGGCCGTCCGGTAATTGCCGACGTGTTTACCCTCCAATTTGGCGTAATGGGGACGGGAAAGAGAACAAGAGAAGGTCGCGCGCTTACGTCCGCGCGGACGACGTAAGCGGCGACGCGTCGCACGCGAAAATAGGTTTCTATATATAAGCGTAATTTTTATTTGCCGGCGATTATTTTAATTACACGTTGGATGTAATCTTGACGGCGCCAGATATTGATGAAGTCATTATGCATAAGCGCACGGAAGAAGAAGAAGAAGAAGAAGATATTCGAGGCGGCGTCGATGCGTCGTCGGTTGAAATCCGTACAGGAACGTCTAGAAAGTTAAAATTAAAAAAATCAGAAATTCGCAACTTGCGTATCTATACTTTATTTTATTCATTGAAGCGCAGCGCACTCAAGGTCGCAACGACGATAATTGTAAAGCAAAACGTTTATCATCGATGATGATATCATTTTCTTTCTGGGATTTGAGGACGTTCACATTTGCCTGCTTTCTCTGGACTAAAATTTAAAAAAAATGTGTTCTTTTATTTGTTAGACTCAACAGCCAACCATATGGCGCAACGATGCGGAATGACGAACTGCAGTGACAGGCCAATTTTTGGCCCCATTTTTCAAAAATCTGAAGTATGTTTTTAAGCAAGAAATTGGACGCAAACTCAATGTATTAGTTTTTGATTGATTTTTATTTTGTTTTGGTACAAACAAGTCAATAAATCAATCTTTCAAATATGTGGGTAAACGACTTGCTGCATAGTTGATTTTATCAATCGCTTTCTACGTAATCGTTACGCGTGTTATCATCACCTAATCACCGATCTGGGAATATTAACTGATTAGGCCATGCACTTGTATACTTCCACGCTTTCAGCCTTAAAAGCAGATAAAAAATAAATGAATACCAACGGAAGAACGTCGAGCGTTCCAATTTTTGGAGGAATTGACGTTTTCCGCTTCTGCTTTCCACGCTTTCCACCACGGCATCAAAATAAAATAAATTTTCGGTTCAGCTAATCTGACACAAATCAGACCAGGTCATTTCTTAATGTAAAAAAGAAAATTCGTCGCATTTTTTGACGGGATTAAATACCGTATGTTTCGTTTTGAGTTGAAAACGTCCGCGCATATCTTGCGCGCATTTTTCTTTAAATTCCTCAACTGCATACAACCTCGTGCCCATAATGCATTACAAGGCACTTGCATTTCATGTTCTTTATATCCTATCTGTACTTTTCCTGTAATTTAGTTTTTTTACTTAATACATAAATGCCCTTCTAAACGAAATGAAATGCAATAAATATAGAAATCGAGGCGTACATACTGGCGACCTTATAAACGCCGTGTCATTGTTTCTATTAAAGAACAATACAAACGGCGGTGAGCAACAGAAAATTGGTTGTTTCCGACAATTAACGACGTTTCGTCCATGAAATGTTTACGTATCGATTTTTTATTCCAATTAAAAATTTCCAACAACTCCGCAAACACTTGAACTTGACCATCGGAAGCGCAAGGTCGTAAAAATCCAGAAGCGACCATCGCTTTCGCGTGTAAGCACTACGTGGGTGTGCCACAAGGTCCAATCCCTTGCTTTTACGCGAATTTGCAAACCAAATCCTCTTGAAAACGTGCGCTTATTTATAAACCATGATACAGTCAACTTACCTGCTTTGTTTACGTTCGTTTTAGGCGATTGTCTTTGTGTTAATTGAATTTTATTAATCGACAATGGAATTCCTCAAACTCGACGATTTACTTTCTTCATCTCCGACCACCGTTTCTTGACCACCGTCATTTGTTTTTCGCCCTTTTTTCTAATGCTTATGATTTTCTATTATCTTTGTCATGACGAGCGTCTTTTGTTTTTTTTTCTTTTCGATAAACTGCATTCATTTTTTTTTTAAGTTGATCCTATTAATTACGGTTGTCAATTGTTTTCTCCTTTCGACTTTTAATACATTTTTTTTTATTGTTTACGATTTTCGTATTATTTTTTTCTTTCTGCAATAATAGTCTTTTGTTTTGTTTTTTTTTGTTCTTTTTTGATTTTTAATAAATTCCGTTTCTAAAATTTTTATTTTTATGTTGGTTTTCGCCGACATAATTTTTGTGTCAATTTTTAATAACGATCGTCATTTGTTTCTGCAATCATCGACGTTCGTTCACTCTTCTTCTCGGTGTTTCCTTTTAATAGCGATCGTGTTTTGTTTTTTCTTAATTTCTTAATTTATTTCGTACGTACGTGAAATTTTTGTGTTATTTTTGGTTGTCGTTTTGAAATAATGATCGTCAATTGTTCTCACCTTTCTGTAATGCTTACGAATTTCGTATAATTTTTTGTTTTGACGATCGTGTTTTTTTTTTTTTGTTTTTCCTTTCCGTCCGATTTTCGATAAACATTTTCAATAGTTTTTAAGTTAATTTGATTCTCGGATTCTTTTTTAATTACGATTGTCAATTGTTTTCTCCTTTCGATTTTTAATAAATTTTGTTTTATATTGTTTGCGATATTCGTTTTTTTTTTCTTTTTGATTCTTAATTTAAATTTCGTTTTGAAAATTTTTCAAGCTCACATAATTCTTGTATTCATTTTTAATAGCGATCGTCACTTGTTTTTTACCTTTTCTTTAATGCTTATGATTTTCTATTATTTTTTGTTAAAGATCGCCCTTTGTTTTTTTTTTCGATAAATTCCATTAAATTTTTTTTTAGGTTCGTATGATTCTCGGGTGATTTCTTTAATCCACGATTGTCATTTGTTTCTTCCTTTCGATCTTTATTAAATTGCGTTTTATAATTTTTTTTTTACAATCATTCATTTTTCCCTTTGATTTTTTTAGATTAAGATTAATAATTTTCGTATTAATTTTTAATAATGATCGTCTTTTGTTTTTCCCTTTCCATCCGACAAATTTAATTTTAAATTTTATTTACGATTTTTGTATATATTTTTTTTTAATTGCGATTGTCATTTGTTTCTTCCCTTCGATTTTTAATAAGTTTTGTTTGTTTTTTGTTTACGATTTTCGTATTACGTTTTTTTTTTTGCAATAATCGTCTTTCGCCTTTTTCGTTTTGGTTTTTGATTTTAATAAATTTTGTTTGTGAAATTTTAATTTTTGTATCAATTTTTAACAACGATCGTCATTTGTTTTTATCCTTTTTTAACGCTTATGATTTTCGTATTATTTTTGTTACAACGGTCGTCTTTTCTTTTATTCTTTTCTGTCCAATTTTCGATAAATTTCTTTTGAAATATTTTCTAAGTTCATTTGATTCTCGGATAATTTTTTTTTAATTACACGATTGTCAATTGTTTTTTTTTTCTTGCGTTTTTAATAAATTCCGTTTTCTTTTCGTTTTTAATTTTAATAAATTTCGTCCGTGAAATTTTAATTTTTGCGTTAATTTTTAATAACGATCGTCATTTGTTTTTACATTTCTTTTAAATCCTTACGATCGTCTTTTGTTTTTTTCCTTTCCGTTCGTTTTCTAAATTTAATTTAATTTTTAATTTCTAATTACGATTGCCACTTGTTTCTCCCTTTCGATTTTTAATAAATTTCGTTTTTCTTTGATTTTGCTTTTTGATTTTTAATTAATTATGCAATACATTTCGTTTTTTAAATTTTAATTAGTGTATTAATTTTTAATAACGATCGTCACTTGTTATTATTCTTTTTTTAATGCATGTGATTTTCGTATTATTTTTTTTTTATAACGATCTTCTTTTATTTTCTGCTTGGCATTTTTTTTTTTTTTTGGTTAATAACGATCGTCTTTTGATTTTTCTTAATTCCTTAATTTAACTTTTCTTGTCCTTTTTGGTACATATTTACTTTTGATAACGATCGTCTTTTGTTTTTTCTTAATTTCTTCGTTTTGTTTTTTAAGTATGCATACCAAATATTTCAGTTTTAGCCATTTGAAGTAACGATCGTCATTTGTTTTTATTTTTTTTTATAGTCCTACTTAATTCTTTTGTCATTTTTGGCTATCTCTCGAAATAACAACCGTCACTTGTTTTTCTTTTTTTTTTTTTTTTCAAAAAAGCACATGCGATTTAGGTATTATTTTTATAACTGCTGTTTTTTTATATTCTTAGTTTTTTTTTATTAGTGACGATTGCGTTTTGTTTTTTTTTTTCCTTTTCATTTTTATTTTTCATTTTTCATTCTTATAATCTTTATTCTTTATTTTTTAAAGCAACGACCGCCTTTTACTTCGGTTTTATTATCTTTTGTCAATAAAGGTTGTCTCGTTTTTTGGTAATTTTCTTCAATAACGATCGTCTTTTGTTTTGCTTTAAATTTTTAAAAGTATTTTCGTGCATAAAATTTGATTTTCTTTGTTTTTTTTCCATTGTACTTACGATTTTGGCTGATAATTGGTGAATGAGAATAACGAGAAACAACTTTCGGGCCCATCGTGACATGCTGATGGGGGCAAACCGAGGGTGGTCTTGAATCAAAATTCCAAGGAAACCGCCATTTTTCTACCCCGCGATTAATAGTTACATCGTTAATTGAATAATTATGAAACAATAAATTCTTCCGTCTACTAAAGGAGACGACAGAGCATTTGGATGGATTTAAGGATAACTTATTAGATGTACACCATTAACAAATATAAAGCTGTTTGCACATTAAGACAGTCCAGAGGATTATCCACTTGCGAAAACAATTTAATATCATCTGCATACATAAGGCAACGAACCCCGACATCCCTAATAATATCATTGATGAAGATAATGAATAATAGTGGCCCAAGTACAGAGCCTTGAGGAACTCCTGAGGTTGCTACGAATTCCGTTGACTTTATGCCATTACGCTCAACAAATTGTCGTTGATCAGTAAGATCTTTTCTTCCCCATTTCTGTTTCCCATATCACTTTCACTGCCCCATCTTCTTTCATTCCAAAGTGGGCTGATTATCATCAGTAGTTTTAATGTAAAAGACGCGCCTCTTTCGTTTTCATTTATTTCTTATGGAATTCCGCTTGAGATAACGGTGCTTATGAATGCGGACCAGTGTTGCCAACGTAAAAAAACAATAATCCCTCAAGAGTTACCAAAAAAAAAACTTTTCAACAGAGAAAATCCTCAAACTTTGTTACCAAGATCAGAAATATTAAAAAAAAACTTAAAAAATCATTAAAAATACATGACGTTAAAAAACAGAAACAAAAGACGTACGATTTTACAGCACGATTCAGTCGACTAATAATAAATTAGAAAAGGACACAACCTGAATAGAATGGTAACAAACCAAAGGAAACAAAATAAGAATTAAAAAAAAAACGATCAAATTGATAAAAGAAAAATAATAAAAACAAATGACGAACGAAAAACAAAAGACGACCGACCAGTTGAAGGAGAAAACCTTTATATCAGTCGTGAAAAAGGCAAAAGACAATCGAAACGCAATTAACAATTACCTATCCGAGATATTGAAAAATTATGAAAATCAAAAATCCTTCCTTCCTTCATTTTTCGGCCCGAGTTATGAAACATCCTGTAAACCTCTCTTTTTTAATATGTCAGCCACATTCTTGTTTCATCTTCTTCTTGGTGTTCCTCTTCTTCCCGATTTCTGTTTCCCATATCACTTTCACTGCCCTATCTTCTTTCATTCTAACCACGTGACCGAACCACCTTAGTTTTTGTTGTTCAATTTTTTGTATTACACTTTTAAATCCTTTCTTATTATTTCACTTTTTATTTTATCGTTTCTAGGCAATTTTCCTTAACACTTTCATCTCATTATTTACTATTTTGTCTATTTCGTCTCTTGTTATTTCTGCTTTTTCGTCTAGTCATTTTCCGTCGTCGTGTTCTTCTTCCAATTTACCCATTTTTTCCTCTTCTTGTAATTCTGTGTGGCCTCTACTTAGTAGATCTTCGAAATATGCCTTCCATCTTTTGGTTATTTTGCTTTCTTCTGCAATTATTTCTCCTTCTTTATTTTTTATATTTTTTAGAGGCTTTTTCTTTCCTTTTCTCAGTCCTTTTAAAATACGGTATAGCATTTCAGCGTTCCCTGAAGTATTGTCTTCCATCTTGGTTCCGAACTCCTCCCATGTCTTTGTCTTGGCTTCTTTTACCTTTACTTTTACCTTTTCCCTTTGATTTTTGTATGCCTGGTAATCACCTACGTTTTTATTATTTGCTAAATATTTTTTCCATAAATATATTTTCTTTTTTATTTCTTCTTTTATTTCTTCGTTCCACCAGTGCGTTAGCTTCTTCCACGTTTCTGTTAAACAAATAAGACGAGGCAGTCGATGCGTTAAACAGCTCTTGAGTTTCAGTTGCAAGACCTCTTACATTCTGATAATAAATGTCACGCTTCCCTGACCGCAGGGCTAAAGATAATCGTCTTCGATCTGGACGCCTCTTTCTGCCCTACTACTAGTGCAAGGTACAACACCATCCTCGACGAGTGTTCAAGGTAGCGCTAGCCGACGTTCCAGGTCAAGGATGTCAATCTCGTGACCTCAATTAAATTCTAATTTCCCCAATTGTACATTTCTCTGAATGGAAGACATCGTGCAAAGGATTGAAAAGATCGATGATTTGAGCAACGTTTTAAACAAACAAGAAAACGTATTGGCCGTCGATCTCGAGTTGATAGGTCCATCGAGTGTTTCTCTTACGCAAATATTATTATTTATTTTCACTGTTTGCATTCGTGATTATCAAGGTGAAGTGGCGCCGCTATCGCCGTCAAGACGGAACTATGCGATAAACGGCACGTTTCAATTAGCCAACCGGTCCAAAGGTAGACGATCCAAAACTTGCAGCCTAGAGGAAAACCTAAAACAATTTCTTTTTGTCTTCCGGCGCGATTCACGGGAAACCGAGAAAGTTTCCAGAAAACTTGTGGTTTTTTGTTTGCAATGAATTCCAACCGCAGATAAAGACGAAACAAAAAAAAAAAACGTGATTCCGCCTGCCAGATTCAGTTCGGCTGTTCACTTGGGCGCGTTTTCGATTGTGCTCGAAAAATTTTGGTGTGTAACTTTAGCTTGTGTGGCCTGTTCGGATTTTCTGATAACATGACAGATGCAAAGCCACATGTTCCCCCGCTGATTATAATAGGTACGTTGGATTATCTGATTGACGATAGCTTAAGCCCGCTACACACTTGGAAATTTCTTTCGAAACTCCATTTCCACTGTTTACATACCGATTGTTTCATTGAAGCTTGAAAATAAACAAGAAAGTGAAACCTCGCCTTTCTTAATATTTGCTTTCGCTTGTCTGCTTGTGGAAAAACCACGCCGATCACTCACGAAACGAAAACAAACGAAATTTCACGTTTTTTTTCTTTAACTCCACAAAAGGCAAAAACGAAACAAAAAATTGTTGGAACGGGAAAGACAGTTGAATTTTTCTCTTCTTCTAAACAAAAGGCGGTTGATGTTTGGCGAATTGCTTTCGCCCAAAAAAAAAAACAATAAAAACGATTACTCACGAAATGAAAACAAATGAAATTTCACGTTTTCTTTAAAAATTTTATTGCAAATCGATTTTAATTGCAGTGGATTCCTTGAGCATCCTCTGTACAGCTGTATCGGTCCTATTTGGGGCCTCGTCAGCAGAAGGATGGGATGAGTTAGTAAGTAGCAAACTGGCTGCAATTTGTCAATCCTAATGCAATAATTGCAATTAATTTCTTTAACTTCACAGAAAGCAAAGACGAAACAAAAAATTGTTGGAATGGTAAAGGCAGTTGAATTTTTCCCTTTTTCTTCCCCAAAAAAAAAAGAAAAATCAAAAAGAAAAACAACATATGGATGAAAAGAGAAAATGAAAACAAGAGGTGGGCGGTCTGAACTCATTTCGCATGTTGACGGTTTGCTTTACCAAAAAAAAAAAATTGAAAATAAAAACACACACTTACGAAATGAAAACAAACGAAATTTTGCATTTTTGCCTTTTTTTCGCACAAAAACAAAAAGCAAAAGATTATTAGAATGGGAAACTAGGAAAACCCAAAATGTCGTTGAAACAAACGGAGGTCGATCGCCTTTACGTATTCCCTTTCTTCTTCAAAGCGGGAAAATAAAAACAAAAGACGATCGATCACTTTGAATTTTGACGGACCTTCGTAGTATCAAAAACAAAAACCAAAAGCTTAGTTTTCCTAAATCAGATTGTCATTTGTTTCTTCCACGAAGTTTGTTTGTGTTTTATTTATTTATTTATTTTTTTTTCATTTTACTTCTTCTCTTTCGTGGTCGATCGTCGCTTGTTTCATTTTGTCAATCTAATTTTATTTCGCATTTTTTGCTAATTCTTGATTTTTTTCTGTATTTCTTTCATTCTTTTTAGTCGTACTTGGGTTTTTCGGCTTGCTCTTGTTTTACGTTTTTTTTTTTTTTTTTGGTTATTTTTGACTTTCTTTCTTTTTCCAGAAGCAATTGTTTTCGGCCGTCATTTGTTGTTCTTTTTCAGCGATGATGCAAGCGTTCAATTGTTTTCTTTCTCTTTAGTTTTCCTAAATCAGATCGTCATTTGTTTCTTCCATTGGTTTCGAGCTTTGTTTGCGTTTAATTTTTTCCATTTTACTTCTTCCCTTTCGTGGTCGATCGTCGCTTGTTTTATTTTGTCGATCTAATTTTATTTCGCATTTTTTGCTAATTCTTGATTTTTTTCTGTATTTCTTTCATTCTTTTTAGTCGTACTTGGGTTTTTCGGCTTGCTTTTGTTTTACGTTTTTTTTTTTTGCTTATTTTTGACTTTCTTCCTTTTTCCAGAAGCAATTGTTTTCGGCCGTCATTTGTTGTTCTTTTTCAGCGATGATGCAAGCGTTCAATTGTTTTCTTTCTCTTTAGTTTTCCTAAATCAGATCGTCATTTGTTTCTTCCATTGGTTTCGAGCTTTGTTTGCGCTTAATTTTTTCCATTTTACTCCTTCTCTTTCGCGGTCGATCGTCGCTTGTTTTGTTTTGTTGATCTAATTTTATTTTGCATTTTTTGCTAATTCTTGATTTTTTTTCTGTATTTTTCTTTCATTCTTTTTTGTCGTACTTGTGTCTGTCGGCTTGCTTTTGTTTTACGTTTTTTTTTTTTTTTTGCTTAGTTTTGACTTTCTTCCTTTTTCCAGAAGCAATTGTTTTCGGCTGTCATTTGTTGTTCTTTTTCAGCGATGATGCAAGCGTTCAATTGTTTTCTTTCTCTTTAGTTTTCCTAAATCAGATCGTCATTTGTTTCTTCCATTGGTTTCGAGCTTTGTTTGCGTTTAATTTTTTTCTCTTTCGTGGTCGATCGTCGCTTGTTTTATTTTGTCGATCTAATTTTATTCCGCATTTTTCTGATAATTCTTGATTTTTCACATTTTCCCTTCTACACCGTTTTAAATTTTCTCTTCGTAATCATTTGTTTTCTTTTGTTGACGTATTTCGGCGTCGTTCAATCAATCGACATTCGTTTCTTCCATCGATCGGTTTCGTGTTTTGTTTACTTTTTATTTCTTTGCTTCCTTAATTCGCTTTTGTTCTTTAATGATCGATCGTCAATTGTTTTGATTTGATCTTGTTTTGGTGATTCTTGATTTTTTCGCGTTTCTCTTGTCGTCCTTGTATTGCACTGCTTTAATTTTTCTCTCCGTTATCACTTGTTTTTTTTTTTTTTCGGAATATGATAACAGTTTTTTTTTGTTCGAAAGTTGTGTCTTTCGCTTGTTTTTTATTTTCGTTTGACGTTCCTGTTTTCCCGATCGCTCGTCTGTTGTTTCTTCTTTCAGTTTATAATTTAGTTTATTTTTTGTTGTTTTGCGCTGTATTTTGTTCACGCAGTGAAATAAAAAAATTGTCATATTCATAAATAAATCTATGACTCCAAACGTACGCAACAACAGACACTAAACAAGAACGATGTCATTTGCGTGTATCAGTGTGTGCCCGGCTTTAGAAACACCTCTGGCGTAATTCGCACTTTTTGGTTGGCCCCCCAAAAAAAAAAACCTCTCCCTTCAATAAAATCAATCATAAACGGCTGGAAATAGCCTCGCACTAAATTGGTCCACCCCCGTGGAGTGCGGCTTCAATTGATGACGTTATTTGTCGCCCTACGTGGGGCCGCCGAGAGCCCTTTAAATAGAACAAAAATTGCTCTCATTCGGGAAAACAATGGCTCGAGGACAATAGACCTCGTCTCCGTAAACGTGCCACCTAACGAACCCCGGCGATGTCATAAGGGGGTGTCGAGTGCGTTGTCATAACGACGAGATGCGGTGGCATCTCTGTAACACCCTCGAAGGACCTGAATGTGAACGTTTCCCTTTCACCTTATTTTCCCCTTTTATTAAAAAAAAAGAAACCGAGGGTAGGAACGAGTACCTTCAGCAAGTAATAGTTAATCTGGGGGTTGCAGCGAACGATCTCTGGACTGACGGTCAAAATTCCTCGACGAATTTTTTGTTTGTTTTCCAAAAGAGGCAAACGTCTGCCATTTTTTGGTCAATTGGGGATGTTACCCTTTGATAACTGGATGAAACTGCAACTGGCAATGATTTTTTAGATTTGAGATTAATATTTGTTTGCTTTTTGGGGATTTAATTTGAGCCCTCCCCCTCTTTCCTTGTGGTTCTGGAAAGTTTGTTTCACCAAATGATTGCGTCTTCAATGCAGTTTGATGGTGATGATGATGATTCACAAGGATAAACGTTCAGAGGACCCTATCTTCAATCAGCATGTTCCTAATCGATGTAAATGTGTCGTTGGCTTCTATTTCAGACCCGATCACGACCAGTTTATTTTCGGCGCGTTACACAGAGCCACCGATCCGTTAGTTAACACGCACGCATCTTATGGAGAGGGCTTTCGGTGCTCAACGAAGGGTGAACACCTTCAGCTGTCTTTGTGATTAAACACATTCGCCGCCCTTTTCGTGTGCGACGCAATTTTTTATGCGCGTGCTTTAATTAGCAAAAGAAAGGCAAATGCCTTGGAGGAAAATAATGAAACAATACTTTTTACCCCTTGATGAAGCAAAAACAATTGTTACAACTTTTTCGTAAAAGAAAAGAAAAAAAAATAGGAATGCCTTGGTGGAAAATGAGGAATTCGTTAAGGGAACGATCATTTCCACCACGGTCGACTAACTTTTCCTCCATTGATTTTAATTTTGTTTTAAAAGGCAGATTTTTCAACCGGCGATGATGATTAATCACTGATTAACGAATTCTCTTGCGGAATTCGTCGGCTCTGTGCGGTGGTGACGTTGCGTTTCCAATGTCGGCCGAGTGCACGCAGTCACCTTGATGCCGGATTACTCGCCGTTTTTATTAAACGAGATCCTGCCGTGTTTGCCGAGCGTAAAATCGCAATTTCTTCGACGTATTTGCGCACACTTGATTTCACAGCTCGTTCCCGGCTCGGATTAACAAACAGTTCAGTTTGCTCGACAAGTCAGTGCTTTGCTATTCCACCATGCTGTATGTATAGAGAAAAAAATCCGAGATTTTTTATTAATATTAAAACGAAATGTTCATTTCTTCCGTCTGTATCAAAAATAAAAGATATGATTAATTGAATTGACTTCCGGTTGGAACCGCATCACGATTGTTTCTAGTGCCGACGTTTCGTTCTCCATTGCAGAAGAACTTCCTCACGCCTGGTGCTGCTGGTGGTGGTGGTGGTGGTGTTGCTGCTATTCCTCGTTTGTCGATGAGACTGAGGAAGTTTTTTGCAATGGAGAACGAAACGTGACGCGGTTCCAACCGGAAGCCAATTCAATTATGGACCAACGATTATCGCTTTTTTGGTCAAAGGATGGAGAATGAAAACATAAAGAATTGTACCGACAATTTACAAATACAAAGGAAATTAAATTTTTCTTTTTTTCTTCTTCAAACGAAAACAAAAACAAAAAAGCAAATACACCATATGGCTGAAAGCTGAAGCTGAAATAAAAAAAAAAAACAAGTATCGTTGCAATTACGTTGAGTTTTGCTTTCACGTTTTTTTCTTTAACTCCACAAAAAGCAAAAACGAAACAAAAAAATGTTGGAACGGGAAAGACTTTCTCTTTTTCTAAACAAAAGGCAGTTGATGTTTGACGATTTGTTTTCGCCAAAAAAAAAGAGAAAATAAAAACATGAAAGGTGATCGATCACTCACGAAACGAAAACAAATGAAATTTCACGTTTTTTTTCCTTTACTCCATAGAAAGCAAAAACGAAATAAAAAATTGTTGGAACGGGAAAGACAGTTGATTTTTTCTCTTTTTCTAAATAAGAGGCGGTTGACGTTTGACGATTTGTTTTCGCCAAAAAAAAAAACAAAATAAAAACACAAAAGGTGACCGATCACGCACGAAACGAAAACAAATGAAATTTCACGTTTTTTTTTTCTTGAACTCCACAAAAAGCAAAAACGAAACAAAAAATTGTTGGAATGGGAAAGGCAGTTGAATGTTTCTCTTTTTCTTTTCCAAAAACTAAAACAAGAAAAACAGAAAAAAAAAACATGTCGACGAAAAGGGAAATTAGAAAACACTTTTTTATTTGCAACCAATTCGCGGTTCCAACCAGAATCCAATTCATTTATGACTTTCGCTGGAATTAATTTTTTTAAGAAACAAACGAAAGTCAACGTTTTCTCTTTCTTCATCAGAAACGAGAAAATAGAAACAAAAGTCTAATTTTTTTTTTACCGAAATTACTTTCTTTTTGCATCGAAAGACAAAAAATGAGAACACAAAATATGACCGAACGCTTACGAAAATAAGCGAAAGTTTACGTTGCGTTTTCTTTTTTTTTTTTCGCCACGAAATAGAAAAGAAACAAACAACAAGAAAATTATTTGAAAGCGAAATTAAAAAAAAAACAAACAAAATATCGTCGAAATTACGACGAGTTTGGGAGGTACCATTTTTTTCTCTATTTATAGAAATGAACGAAAGTTCCTTTCTTCACCCAAGGCAGCAAAGAAAGTAAAAACAAAAAACGATCGACCCTTTTGAATTTTGACATTTCCCTATCAGGAAAATAAGAAAACAGAAGAAGATAATTTGTTTTTTCTTCGTCAAAAAAAAGCATTGCAAAAAAAATAGACCAGTGAAGTGAATTTCATTTGAATTTTGTGCCTGTCAAAAACAAAAAAAAAACAAGAATAACAATGATCGTGCAGCAAATGTTTCGCAGAATTCAAAAGAAAACACGAAAACAAAAACAAAAGCGAAATTAGAAACAAAATATCGTTGAATTACGACGAGCGTTGTTTTGGCATTCATTTTTTTTTTTTTTTAACAATCGAACGAAAGTGTACATTTTCCCTTTCTTCATCCAAAGCAAGAAAGAAAGTAAAACAAAAGACGATCGACCCTCTTGAATTTTGACGTTTCCCTGTCAGTAAAATAAGAAAACGGAAGACTTCATTTTTTCATCAAAAAATGAAAAAAACCTTGCAGAAAATGGACCAGTGAAGTAAATTTCATTAGAATTTTGTGCCTGTCAAAAACAAAAAGAAAGAATGATTTCGCAGAATTCAAAAAAAAAACACGAAAACAAAAGCGAAAGCGAAGTTAGAAACAAGAAATCGCTGAATTATGACGAGTTTTGTTGGCATTCATTTTCTTTTAACAATCGAACGATTTCTTCATCCAAAACAAGAAAAAAAGTAAAAACAAAAGACGACCGACCCTTTTGAGTTTTGACGATCCCTGTCAGTCAGCAAAATAAGAAGAAAGATAATTTGTTTTTCTGCGTCAAAAAAAAAAAACCGTTGCAAAAAAAAACAAAAAACAAAAGAAAACAATGATTGTGCAGCAAATGTTTCCCCGAAAACAAAAACGATAAGTTTAATTAGAAACAAAAGATCGTTGAATTACGACGAGAGCATTCATTTTCTTTTGACAATCGAACGAAAGTCTACATTTTCTCTTTCACCATCAAAAGCAAGAAAGAACGTAAAAACAAAAGACGATCGACCCTTTTGAGTTTTGACGTTTCCTTGTCAGTCAGCAAAATAAGAAGAAAGAAGAAGATAATTTGTTTTTTCTTCGTCAAAAAAAAAAAAAAAAAAACATTGCAAAAAATAGACCAGCGAAGTGAATTTCATTTGAATTTTGTGCCTGTCAAAAACAAAAAACAAGAAAGACAACGATCGTGCAGCAAATGTTTCGCCGAATTCAAAACAAAAGCGAAAGCGAAATTAGAAACAAGATATCGTTGAATTACGACGAGTTTCGTTGGCATTCATTTTCTTTTAACAATCGAACGAAAGTCCCTTTCTTCATCCAAAGCAAGAAAGAAAGTAAAAACAAAAGACGATCGACCCCTTTGAATTTTTCAATGTTTCCCCGTCAGTCAGCAAAATAAGAAGAAAGAAGATAATTGGTTTTTCTTCATCAAAGAGAAAAACGAAGCAAAAAATAGATCAGTGAAGTGAATTTCAATTGAATTTTGTGTCTGTCAAAAACAAAAAAAAAAACAAGAAAGACAATGATCGTGCAGCAAATGTTTCGCAGAATTCAAAAGGAAACACGAAAACAAAAACGAAAGCGAAATTAGAAACAATTACGACGAGTTTTGTTGGCATTCATTTTCTTTTAACAATCGAACGAAAGTCTACATTTTTTCTTTCTTTATCGAAAGCAAGAAAGTAAATAAAAACAAAAGACGATCGATCTCATTTTGAACTTTGACGACTTTCTTTCTCCGAAACAAGAAATTGTTTTGAGTCGAAATTGCGTCTTCTTTTCCATACAAGAGAAAACAAAAGGCCTTCGAATTAAGTTACATTCATTCAATTTCGTTGGTTTCAGTTGGGCTGGTCATTATAATTGAAATGGCTTCCTGTTGGAACCGCGTCACGACTGCTTCTAGTGCCGACGTTTCGTTCTCCATTGCAGAAGAACTTCCTCAGGGCTGCTGCTGCTGCTGTCTCATCCACTATCAAGAATTAGCACCAACACCACCAGCACCAGCAACACCCCCAGCAGCAGCAGCAGTCCTGAGGAAGTTCTGGGGGCGTTGCTGCTGCTGGTGGTGTTGGTGCTACTTCTTGTTAGTCGATGAGACAGCAGCAGCAGCAGCCCTGAGGAAGTTCTTCTGCAATGCAAAACGAAACGTCGGCAATAGAAGCAGTCGTGACGCGGTTCCAACCGGAAGCCATTCAATTCTGGACAATGGCCGCGGAAGCCTCCAAGTTAAATTAATAATTATCACTTTATTCATTACTTGTCTCATTGCTTCATTGTCTTATTCATTAACTTCTTTTTTCATCCTTTATGATTACGTATTTCTGCATCTTTTGTATCATCTTTATCGTTTGCTTTCTTTTTCATTTGTTTATTTGTCTTTTGCACTTTTCTTATGCTTGTTTTTTTTTTGCCTTGTAACAATTCGTTGCTCTTTACATACTCACCACTTCATCTCCTTCTGTTCCAACTTCATGTGTGTTAGATTGTGTTCCTCTCTTGGCTTCTTCATCTTTCTCTTCTGGTAGTTCTTTTCTAACATACCATCTTCTTTTGTCCTTCGTCGCATTAAGGAGTCTGAATGATCTTTTCCTTTGCTTTGTTTCTTCTTTCATTTTAGTACCTTTTGCATTTACTTTGCTATGTTATCTCCATCCGTTGTTTTTCTTTTTTTTTTCTTTTCGGTCTTCCAGCAATTTCGTTTGTCTCCCTCCATTTTTGGTCTAACTTTTATGTTTTTTATTAGTTTGATCTATAAGCTCATGTTTGCTGCCACCATTTGTTGGATTTAGATTGAATTCTTTTGTTTATTATATTTTCCTTGTTTTCTCAAAATATCAATGACATCTCCTCTAAGCGCCCCACTTTCCTGCTCTTACCGAAAAGAAATCTTATTCGAAGCTGTTGAGAAATTTGATCGTCCCTAAATAGATAGAAGGCCTTGAGTCGATCGTGCCTCGTTTGCTCTGAAATCTCAGTTTCATTATTTTGGTATCTATAATTCACTATCGAATACTACTATACCATGAATCTCAGCAAAGTCTCAAACCATTTCTCCACGCGCGCCCTTGACCGTACCTAAGTAGTGCGCAGATCCCACCAATAGATGGTAGCACGGTTCACTCGCGTGCGTGAACTTCGAATTCAAATTGAAATCTAATTTTCTGATAGGCCGAATTATTCGCCCACTCGGGCCTTTAATGATTTAAAAGCGGCGTGGATGTTCCACAACACCATCAAGTTTATTATTCATGTCCGATTGAATAAATAACTTGCATCGTCGCCGCCCAATCGCAACCGGCGGCGTAGTAAAGGCATCGCGTACGTTTTGTTTATGATAATAGCGATCTCAGCACAGCCGTCTGCGATCGCAAAAAATAGTTGGCCGGCTGACGTCACGCGGCGTTCGATTTCGTAAATATTTCGAATTCGCGTGCGGCCACGAAAATGGAAAAGCGCTCCGAATCGCGGCCGACTTGCTCGCGACGGAGTCGGTAGATGAGAGGGTCACGAACTTCGTGGGCCTTACCTGACCCCTCGCGTTTTCAGTTTTTCAGTTATTTTGAATCGCCTCGCGTTTTTCCTCCGCCGCCTGCGATGTTTACGAAAACAGTGCGGACGCACGGGACGAACGCTCGCGGATTGCGTTTTCGCGGTTATCCGGCGTGAAACTTACGTTTTTCGGATCGTTTGAGGTTAGGAGTGGCACAGGAATATCAACGAGTAGGTAATATTTAACGGGTGTCGGTGTCGGGTAGTTAATATTTTCTTTTCTCTGTTATTTAATACTTTAGGTGTGCGTTACGCAGATGACGTTGTAACGCAGGCGCTTTCCTTTTGATGTTACCTATTGCGTTTGTTTTTGTTTCGTACATGAGGCTACAGTTCATTTGTTTTGGCTCATCGTAAAAAATGTAGGTTGCAGCGTTGCCAGATCGTTTGTCAGTTTCGCCAAAGCAACAAAGATAAGAAAACCAAGATTGTAGATTTTTAAAAACAAAAGCGAAACGATAAGTTAATACTCTTATTAAAAATTGTAATAATTATTACGATTTAACTATAATATAAAGAAGGAATTTAATTTCGATTTAATTTAATTAAAGTTAAAAGAAGAATCAACCAAATACATGTAAACGTATAGTAGCGATTATAAATATTTAAGAGCGATATTGTTTCGCTTTTGTTTTTAAATACCTACCTTTCTTGATTTGACGGAATTGATGTATGATCTGGCAACGCTGTAACCTACATTTTTACAATGGGCCAGAACAAATGAAACACAAAACAAAAATCAACGACGTTACAAGAACGTATTGACGTATGATCTGACAACGCTGTAAATACAAAACGAAAACAAACGCAGCAACGTCAAAACAAAAGCGCCTGCGTTGCAACGTCATACCCAAAAAACTAATAAATTGAAGAAAAACAAAATTATAAAAGAAAGTAAAGCAAATGAATAAATATAACAAAAAAATAACTTAAACCATTGGCCAAGGAAACAATAAATTATTTCTTGATTTAATTGTCATTTCACAAACAGAAAAACGTTTTTATATTTTTGTGTTGCTAAAAATAAAAAAATAAAATAACAACAACCTAGGAATTAAAAGAAAAGAATTAAATTTAAAAAAATTAAAAGTAGGCACATATTCCAAATTTATAAAAGAAAGAAATTAAAACTAGTAATCGTTGAGAAAACAAAAGACTACGAACTCTAATTGCAGAGAAAACAAAAGAATGTCGAACTACGAATCTAATAGCCGTTAATTTTGACATTCTTCGTGGATAATAATAATAGATAATATTTCAATTACAAATAAATTATTACCATTATTATCATATTATCATAAAAATAAAATTCAGGCTTCGCCGTTTAAAATTACTTAAAAAATTTGAAAAAAATCAAAAAAAAAAAACAATTGTGAAATAGTCATGTAAATAAAAAATAAATAAAAAGTTGTATTTGAAACACAAAAATGATAAACTCAAGCCGAAAATGTTATTGTTTTGATTAAAATGCGATTGTTTGAAATTATTTCTGAACAAACTTCCAAATGAAACGAAAGAAACAAAACAAAAGACAATCGTAATAAATAAAATAAAATAAACCAAATGTTGCTTCTTCTATTTCTTCGTCGAAGGCGCAGAAACCAAAAACAAAAAGAAAATTATGTAATTCAAAAAAGAACGAAGAAATGAAAGACAATGATTACGTATAACAAGAAAAAACAAAACAAAAGGCAATCGTAATTAATAAATAAAATGAAAATGAATATGAAATTCTAAAAAAAAAGACAAACGAAGAAATTAAAGACAATGATTGCGAAACAAACGCTTCTTCTTCTCTTATTCATTTTTTTTAAAACAAACGAACGTCTACGTTTTCTCTTTTTTCACGAGCGCAGTTCGTAAACAAAAACAAAAAACGATCGCATCTCATTTGGAATTGCGACGGCTTTCGATGGTAAGAAATGAATGAAATTAAAAATAAATATGAAATTCAAAAAAGAAAACAAAGAAATGAAAGACGGTGATTGCGCAGCGTAATAAATGTTTCTTCTCTTTACTCGTCAAAGGCACAGAACCCAAAAACAAAAACAAAAGGGCCAAAAAGAGAAATTCAAAGCAAAACGTCGTTGAATAGAAACAAAAGACGGTCGGACGCCATTTTGAATTGGGACGACTTTCGATTATTTTGGAGTAGAAATAGAAACAAAAGACAATCGGACGCCATTTTGAATTGGGACGACTTTCGATTATTTTGGAATAGAGTTGGTCGGACGCCATTTTGACGTCTTTCGAATTGCTTTTGAATAAATGCTTACCTACTTCAAAACAAAACAAAGAAACTCTATACGATGGTAATAAATAAATGAAATAAAAATAAATATGAAATTAAATAAAAAAAAAAACAACGAAGAAATGAAAGACGGTGATTGGGTAGCGTAACAAATGTTTCTTCTTCTCTTTCTTCGTCGAAGGCATAGAAACCAGAAACAAAAAGAAAAGCGCCAAAAAGTCCTTGAATTACGAGTTTCGTCGACATTCATTTTTTTTTTTTAAACAAACGGAAGTCTACGTTTCTCCCTTTCTTCATCAGCGAAGCGCGAAAATAGAAACAAAAGACGATCGGACGCCAATTTGAATTGAGACGGCTTTCGAAATATTTGCGAATAAACTTCCAAATACGTATGTGCAACAAGAAAACAAAACAAAAGACGATCGTAATTAATATATAAAGTGAAAATAAATATGAAATAAAAAAAAAAAACAAAAAATGCGTAGATAACAAATGTTTCTTCTTCTCTCATTCATTATTGAAAAAAAAAAAAACAAACGAATGTTTGCTCTTCATCACCGCAGCACGTAAATAAAAACAAAAGACGATCGGACGCCATTTTGAATTGCGACGACTTTCAATTATTTTGGAATAGAGATGAAAGACGATCGACGCCATTTTGAATTGGGACGACTTTCGAATTAATTTGGAATAAACTTTCAAATATGTATGTACAAAAACAAAACAAAACAAAAGACAATCGTAATTAATATATAAAATGAAAATGAATATGAAATAAAAAAGGAAACAAACGAAGAAATGGAAGACAATGATTGCGTAACAAATGTTTCTTCTTCTCTCCTTCTTTTTTTTTAAAACAAACGAATGTCTACGTTTCCTCTTTCTTCGTCAGCGCAGCGCGTAAATAAAAACAAAAGGCGACCGCATCTCATTTTGAATTGCGACGATTTTCGATTATTTTGGAATGTAGATAGAAACAAAAGGCGATCGGACGCCATTTTGAATTGGGACGACTTTCGAATTATTTTGGTATAAACTTCCAAAATATGTATTTACAGAAAAACGAAACAAAAGACGATCGTAATTAATAAATAAAATGAAAATGAATATAAAATAAATAAACGAAGAAACGAAAGACGATTGCCGTTTCTTCTTTTCTCTTTCATTTTTATTTTAAACAAACGAATATCTACGTTTTCCCTTTCTTCGTCAGCGCAGCGCGTAAATAAAAACAAAACAAACACGATCGCATCTCATTTTGAATTGCGACGACTTTCGATTATTTTGGAATATAGATAGAAACAAAAGACGTAACAAATGTTTCTTCTTCTCTCATCATTTTTGTTTAAAAAAAAAAAACAAACGAAAGTCTACTTTGTCTCTTTCTTCATTGGCGCAGCGCGTAAATAAAAACAAAAGACGATCGAACGCCTTTTTGAATTTGGACGGCTTGACATTAATTATTTTTTTTTTTAAACAAACGTTAGTCTACGTTTTTCCGGTCTACGTTTTTCTCTTTCTTCATCGGCGAAGCGAGAAAAAGGAAACAAAAGACGATCGGACGCCATTTTGAATTGGGGGGACGGACTTTCGAAGTATTTCGAAATAAACTTTCAAATATGTATGTACAAAAACAAAACAAAACAAAAGACGATCGTAATTAATAAATAAAATGAAAGTGAATGTGAAATTAAAAAGAAAACAAACGAAGAAACGGAAGACAATGCTTGCGTAACAAATGTTTCTTCTTCTCGCATTCATTTTGTTTAAAAAAAAAAAAACAAACGAATGTCTACGTTTTCTCTTTCTTCATGGGCGCAACGAGTAAATAAAAACAAAAGACGATCGGACGCCATTTTGAATTGGACGGCTTTCGAAATATTCTGGAATAAACTTTCATATACGTATGTACAACAGAAAAGCAAAACAAAAGACGATCGTAATTAATAAACAAAATGAAAATGAATATGAAATTAAAAAGAAAACAAACGAAGAAATGGAAGGCAATGGAAGACAATGCGTGCGTAACAAATGTTTCTTCTTCTCTCATTCATTTTGTTTAAAAAAAAAAACAAAGGAATGTCTACGTTTTCTCTTTCTTCGTGGGCGCAACGAGTAAATAAAAACAAAAGACGATCGGACGCCATTTTGAATTGGACGGCTTTCGAAATATTCTGGAATAAACTTTCATATACGTATGTATACAACAGAAAAGCAAAAACAAAAAACGATCGTAATTAATAAATAAAGTGAAAATGAATGTGAAATTAAAAAAAAGCAAACGAAGAAATGAAAGACAATGATTGTGTAACAAATGTTTCTTCTTCTCTTTATTCATTAAAAAAAAAAAAAAACAAACGAATGTCTACGTTTTCTTCTTTCTTCGTCAGTACAGCGCGTAAATAAAAACAAAAGACGATGGCACCTCATTTTGAATTGCGACGACTTTTCGCTTGTTTTGGAATAGAAACAGAAACAAAAGACGATCGGACGCCATTTTGAATTGGGACGATTTTCGAATTATTTCGGAATAAACATCCAAATACGTGCGTACAGAGAAACAAAACAAAAGACGACTGTAGTAATTTTGATATCATCGGGAAAATCAAAATAAAGGCAGCATCATCGTTTAAACGTACTTATATAAAATAAATAAATAAAACAAAAGACAAACGTGCTGAAATTTAAAATTAAACGAAATTTTAAATCGAAATCGAGAATAGACGCGAGTTAAAAATTTTATTTAAATTTATTAAAATTCGATTGTTTAAAACGTTATTTTTGAATAACTGTTCATTTTCAAATTTAAAAAAAACAAAAACAAAAGACGAACACGATAAATAAATAAAATAGAAATAAATATGAAATTAAGAAGAAAAAACGAACAAACGAAAGACGACGATCGCGTAACAATTTTTTTTTGCCTCTTTCTTCGCCATGTTTTAAAAAAAAAAAACAAACGAAAGTGTCTACGTTTTCTCTCTATTCGTCGGTGAAGCGCGAAAATAAAAACAAAAGACGATCGCACCTCGTTTTGAAGTGACGATTTTCGAATTATTTTTAAATATTCGTTTAGTTTCAAATGAAAGGAAGGAAAGAATGATTAAATTAAAAAATAAAACGAAACTAAAACTGCAAATTTATAAAAGAAATCAAACCATTAACTGTTGGCAAAACAAAAACGAAAGAATAGTACGAGATTGAAAAAAAAATATATAGACAAAACAAAAAAATGTCGAATTAAGACCAGACCTCGGAGATTTCGGAGCGTTGTCTTGGTTACGCAATATGAGGACCAATAGAAAGTGCCCGTTTATTGCGTAGCCATGGCAACGCTCCGAAATCTCCAAAGTCTGCTAATAACGTTAACTTTGACCTTCTTCGTGGATGATGTAAGAATATTACAGCGAAATCAATCGTTATTATTATCATCATACTATCAGAAAAATAAAAATTGGGGGCTTCCTCGTTTTAACTTAAAAATTACATACTTGTTTTTTTTTATAGACCTCGTATAAATAATTAATTAACCAACCAAATTACCTAAGATAATTTTGATCATTTCTATCAGTTACCTATCAATATGAAAAAAAAAATTTTTTTTCTTCCAATACAGTTTTGTTTTTCGTCTAGGGCATTATTCTTTGATCGATCCTCGTATAAATGACCATGCAATAAATCGTTTTTTTATAATATTTTTTAGCAGGTTGATCAATAATGTTGTACGTCAAGGATTCCATAATAAAAAACGTTCTACATATTTGATAGACGATGGACAATTATTTTATATTAAAACTTTCCTAGATTTTTCTGATTGACCCTCGTATAAATCGAATCACGCAAAACTCTGCCAATATTTTTTTTTATAAACAATTCAATCAATAACGTCCGTCCTTCGAGGACTCGAAACGTCTTCGTCCTTCGTGTTACGCGAGCAAAGTTAAATACACACGGTGGGCGTTGACGAAACGTCCCTCGACGCAACCCGAACGTCCAACAAACACCATCAAAAGGAACATGTGTTTTACTGAAATTAATATTATTACAGAACTAAGTGCTCTATAAATATTTGTGGCATAATGCTGCCTCGCTGATAATTCTTATGAATATTTTTCGTGTCGAAGAGCCACCGCATTATCTGCGTTTTATCGCAGCTACGCCCGTCGGCCGCCCAAATCACTCCGTACGCGTGCAACCACGTTCGTTGTTGCACGAAATTTTCGACGTTTCGAATTCTCCTTGCTCCTCTCGAACTCGCGTCCACTCTTAATAAAGAACGAAGGAAGAAAACAGGAGTTAAATCGGTACGTAAGTTTTTTCTTTTTCGTTTCTATTTGCGTCTTTCACTTTTTTCGTTCTGGTGAAATGAAATGCGTTTGAATTTCCTCGTTTAAATGATCGCCCGACGTTTTTCAAGTCTGCCGTATGTATAGCTTGCGACGTTACGCCCATTTTTCTTGTCCTTTTGAGATGCTCCTTCCTTTTATCGCGCTAAAAGGCTCGACTTTCGTCGCTCTGATTAGGTAATCCAGAAGGAACTTTTTTTGTGTTTCGTTGCGCATTTGTTTTTTTTTAATTTTTAATCAAATTTTATTATATCGAATTTTTAGTTTAATTATTGTTTTTAATCATATTAAAAATGCGGCACGTTCAATAGTGATTCCGTCCACTTCAACGTCGGAGATTTTACTTAAACTGCGCAGATAAAAAAATCTATTCGTGGCTTATTTTATTATTAGTTTTTCCTTTTTGTATTTTAGTGACTGAAACCATGTTTGTGCTCTTTTTCTCGTGGCTTTTATAATTATTAAGATATCAAGGGTTTGTATAATAATTTTAACGCCCGTCGCCCCTTTAACATTTGATATTCGACTAGTTTTGTATTTCGTTACTTTATAACAATTTGATCAAAACCATCAAACCACTAGAAATCTATGACTATATTTTGTGCGTCAATTTTGTGACTTTTCATTTAAGTGCTGCCACTTAGTTAATTAAAATGGGAAAAGAAGAGTTTAATCTCTAAGAAAAAAATACTGCTGAAGGCTGTATACGCAGCGGAAGGCCTCGCACCCCCAAAAAACCAAACAAAAAACAGTACGAGAAAGAATGTTTCCGCTTTCAAGTATGGTTACGTTAGGAAAGATTGCTTACAATTTATATATTATTAATTTCCGTAAAAGAATGAAAATTTTGACTATTTTAAAATAACGCTGGCCTTATTTCATTGCCAACGCGACTTAAAATTGAGCCATTACTTTATTATAACACTCCAGTCAGGCATTAAAGCTATGAAGATTATGAAGAAGGCCTCAAATAGACGAGTGTTTCCTTGGCTGCTAAGCTAAGCTAAGCTACACAGCGTCTTTTTTTTTTTGGCAACGAGAGTTAACGCTTTTCTTATTTCGATTGAAAAAAACGCAACAGAAAAAACGCACCGGCGAAAACATCGCGCAGATTCCACGAGCCGACTTTCTCGTTCCATTTAGAAACTTTGACTAAAGGGACAACAAAAAGGCGCAATGGAGACAACGCTCTTCCATTGCTTTTTCTCTTTGTCAAATCATTTTAGGCCCGGTTTATCAATCACAAGTTAACTCCAACCTTCAGTTAATTGCCATAACAACGATTGTCTTCACAGCTAAATGACAGATCATTATCAATATCATTTCAGTTTCAGCGATGGCACTTTTTAGTTGTTTTTGTTTTTTATTTTATTTTCTCAAGTCCAAGTCACGATCGATCGTCTTTTATTTCTTCCATAAGTTACGAAATTTATTTGCATTTTATTTTTTCTGTTTTGTTTTCCTTTTTTTTTCACGTTCTATATCGTCATTTGTGTTTGTTTTGTCGACTCGATTTTGTTTCGTACTTTTCTGATTTGTCACGCGTTTCTCGCCATTTTTCTCCACGTTGTTTTAATTTCTGTCTCTCTAATCGTTTGTTTTCTTCGAAATCATCGATCGTCATTTGTTCCTTCCAAGAGTTTCGATTTTTATTTGTATTTTATTAGTTACCATTTTTCAATTGTTTTGTTTTTTTTTGTTCCTTTTCCTAAGTCCTGGTCACGATCGATCGTCACCTTGTTTGTTGACTTGATTTTGTTTGCATTTTATTGTTTCCGGTTTGGTTTTTGTTTTCTTCACGATCGATCGTCCTTTGTTTCTTCCGAGAGTTTCGACTTTTATTTGTATTTCATTCGTTATCACTTTTCAGCTGTTTTTTTTTATTGTTAACTTTTCCTAAGTACAGGTTTCATGATCGATCATTGCCTTTTTGACTTGATTTTGTCTGCATTTTATTTTTTTCCGTTTTGCTTTTGTTTTTTCACGATCGATCGTCGTTTCTGTTTGTTTTGCTTGCTTGATTTTGTTTCGTATCTTTTTCTTTTTCATGTTTTTCTCGTCATATTTTCTACGCCGCTTTAATTTTTGTCGCTTCCGTAATCGTTTGTTTTCTTCGAACGCATTTCCGCAACTATCGGTCGATCGTCATTTGTTAGTTCCAAGACTTTTTACTTTTATTTGTATGTTATTTGTTAGCACTTTCAATTGTTCAGTTGTTCAGTTGTTCAGTTGTTTTTGTTAACTTTCCTAAATCCACGTCTCACGATCGATCCTCGTTTTGCCGACTTGATTTTGTTTGGATTTTATTTTTTCTGCTTTGCTTTTGTTTTTTCATAGTCGATCGTCATTCGTGTTTGTTTTGTCGACTTGATTTTGTTTCGTATTTTTGAGTCATAATTTTTGATTAATAATAATAATAATAATTTTTTCTCGTCATTTTTTCTATGCCGCTTTAATTATTATCGCCTATATACGTAATCATTTGTTTTCTTCGAACGTATTTCCGCAACTATCGATCGATCGATCGTCATTTGTTCCTTCCAAGAGTTTCGACTTTTATTTGTATTTTATTTGTTATCACTTTTCAGTTGTTCAGTTGTTTTTGTTAACTTTTCCTAAGTCCAGGTCTCACGATCGATCGTCGTTTTGCCGACTTGATTTTGTTTGGATTTTATTTTTTCTGCTTTGCTTTTGTTCTTTCATGATCGTTTTGCCGACTTGATTTTGTTTAGTATTTTTTTGATTCGTCGCGTTTTTATAATCATATTTTTTCTACGCTACCTTAATTTTTGTTTCAGTAATCTTCGAAATGATCGATCGTCATTTGTTTTTTCCAAGAATTTCTAGTTTAATTTGTATTTTATTTATCACTTTCCATTTGTTTTTGTTTTGTTCTTAGTTTTCCTAAGTCCCGGTCACGATCGATGGTCGCCTTTTTGATGACTTGATTTTGTTTGCATTTTATTTTTTCTGTCTTGCTTTTGTTTTCTTCACGATCGATCGTCATTCGTGCTTGTTTTGTCGACTTGATTTTGTTTCCTACTGTTTTTTTTGTTTTTTTTTCACAATTGTTGTCGTCTCTCGTAATCATTTGTTTTCTTCGGGCGTATTTCAGATCGTCATTTGTTTCTTCCAAGTGTTTGGAGTTTTATTTGTATTTTATTCTTTGTGGGTCTTGTCGACTTCATTTTGTTTCCTACTTTTTTGCAATAAGTTTTGACTTTTCACAATTTTTCTCATCATTTTTTCTACACGCTTTAATTTCTCTCGCCTCCGTATTCACACGTTTTCTTCGGACGTATTTCAGAAGTAGAAGTAACAAATGACGATCGATCGTTGATCGTCATTTGTTTTTCCGAAGAGTTTCGAGTTTTGTTTGTATTTTATTTTATATCACTTTTCAATTGTTTCTTTTTTCTCGTTCGTTTTCCTAAATCCAGATCGCGATCTATCATCGTTTTTGATTTTGCTTGCATTTTATTTTTTCTGTTCTGATTTTGTTTCTTTTTACGTCGTCATTCGTGTTTGTCTTGTCGACTTGTTTCGCACTTTTTTGGTAATTTTTGATTTTTAATTTTTTTTCTCGTCACTTTATTCCACACCGCTTTCAGTTTATCTCCATTGGTTTTCTTCGGACGATCGATCGTCATTTGTTTCTTCCAACAGTTTTAACTTTCATTTTGGTAAATTTCATTTTTTTGTTTTGCCTTTGTCCTTTCATAATCGATCGTCTTTTATTTTTGTTTTGTCGACCTGATTTTGTTTCTCTTCGTAATCATTTGTTTTCGTCGGACGTTTTTCAACGACGATCGACCGTCATTTGTTTCTCTCGTATCAGTTTGTATTTTATTTTTATATTTCGCTTTTGTCCTTTCATGATTGATCGCCGTCTGATTTTGTTTTGTCGACTTGGTTTCGTTTGCGTCTTATCTTTTCTGTTTTGCTTTTGTTTTTTCATAGTCGATCGTCATTTGTGTTTGTTTAGTCGACTTGATTTTGTTTTGCACTTTTTGAGTCATAATTTTTGATTAATATTAATGTTTTGCTTTTGTTTTTTCATAGTCGATCGTCATTTGTGTTTGTTTAGTCGACTTGATTTTGTTTTGCACTTTTTGAGTCATAATTTTTGATTAATATTAATAATAATAATAAGTTTTTCTCGTCATTTTTTTCTGTACCGGTTTTTAATTTTTTTTTCTCCGTAATCGTTTGTTTCCTTCGAACGTGTTTCAGCAACGACCGATCGTCATTTGTTTTTGGTTTTTTTTATATTTTGCTTTGGTCCTAGACAATCATAGACGATCGTCTTTGATTTTTGTTTTATCGACTTTTTTTCGGGCATTTTTTTACTTTTGTCATTTCGTGATCGATCGTCATTTGTTTTCGTTTTGTTGACTTGACTTCGTTACGCATTTTTTTTTCTTTTTTGGTATTCTTGACTTTATTTACTTTCTTCGTCATTCTGTCATACACTGGTTTTAATACTTCTCTCAGTGAAAATTTGTTCTTTTTGGGCGTATTTTTTCATTCCATTTTTCATTTTTCAATTAAAAATAAAAACGAAGTTAGCTAAGGTCTGTCAAGGACTACTAGATGTCAAAAAAATCACAGTAGGTCAGGTCAGAGTGTTTTTGAAACGATGATTTTGTTTGACGTGTCATTTATTAAAACCAGATTAAAAAAAATAAGGAAGTTGTAGCAACCAAGGTTCTTCATGTTCCACCCTATAGTAGAGTGTCCTAAATGTAACCGTTTTCGAAAAAAATAAAATAAACGAAAAGCAACACCGCAACAACGTCCGCACATTGCCGAACGTTTTCGTCTTTAATATTGTAAATTTCCACATACAGCTTGTTAAGGTCAAGGTCAAGGTTAACATCACCGTAAAGAAAACGTATTTTGAGGTCGTTCGTAAGCATTTTGTAACAGTCAGCTTGGTCGAGAGCTATCAAAGTTGCAAAGTCTCTGAAGATAGTCCTCATCTGATCATCATTGCATGTGTCTCAATTTTATTTGTTTAATGTTTAGTTATGCCAGTTTTTCAGGGTGTTCATGCACCATTTCAACTTCGTAATTTTCAAAATTCATTAAACTCAATCAGTATTAATGCAGTTTTGTAAAATTCGATAAAATTTCTGCGCAAAATTTTCGTTTACGTGTACGTCTTACGTTGCCGTTTAGTCATGTGGCGGGCGAACAAAAATCTCGCTTCCTCATTAAGCGCGCGGACAGCACTTACTTACAACAATTATATTAATGTGATTCACATCCATTCATTCGCTCATTCGCGTTTGGCGAAACGGAATGAGCCAAACTACTTAGAAATACTCGGCGCAATTAAAATTGACTCACCCATTGACTTCTCGCGCGCGTAATTCAATAAGCAGCGAAATCAAAGAACGTATGATGCGCATCCGACGAACGGTAATTGAATCAGCTCCTTCGGGAGATTGCATCACGTCGTTAATAATGTGCGAGCGGTGATGTCAAGCGCCTAATAAAAACGTCTTAATTCCGCTGATTAATCACGGGATGAGGGTGGGTGAGTGTGGATTTATGATTTTGAATCTTAATTTACGGATAACGAGGACTATCCACAAAGCGTGGTCCTTCGAGCCGGATTTTGCTTCATCTTAATAAATAATTTTTGTGTTAATTGGCAGCTTTGTCACAAGCATCTGGCTTTAGGGACACATTAGAGATGAGATCTTCTTCTGCCAACAATTCCCTGGAACAACAGAACCGATTACTACGATAACACGAGTCCGGCGAAGTGTTTTAATAACGTCCGCGTGTTGTTACAACAAACAAAATTATGTCCGGACGGGTCGTCAATTCCAGCGCGTGGGTTTCGTTCTCGAAATTGCGAGGCCAACATTCGGTGGAGAGCAGAAAATAAACACAGGAGACGACGGCGGCGGCGGGCGACGTAAAAACAACGACCCCATCTCGGTTACGCGAAACCGCATCCGCAACGTAGGAAATTTCCGGTCTTTAAGTGCTTTAATGACTCGTTTCTGCGCTCGCAAGAAATCCTGTACGAATTCTCTCGGCTGGAATTTCGACGAGATGATTGCGGCGGCGGATGTTAGGAAACGTTCCGATAACTTCGAATCGGCGAGGAAGAGATCGAAGCCTTAATTTTTCATTTTTATCCGCGGGAGAAAGTTGCTGCGAGGGTTCATGAATTATTTCGTAGTTTCGTGAGGAATCGTTTATTTTTCTTTTATCAGACAATATCAACATTGATGTTCGCGGGTTTAAAACGAGTACTTTTCGAAGAAAAATTTGATATTTCGATGTTTCTATTAAAATGCATCAATTTTTTTTCGCGGGAAAGAATAAGACTTTTTTCTGAAGATACTTTGCTGAAGTAATGAAAACACATACAGGGTGACTGACAATAGTTCCTAAAAAAATAATAATAAATAAATAAGAAACCGTAAGAGAATGGATGTCGCGGATTACGGGAAAGATGTTTATAATTATTAAAAAAATTAGTATAGTAGGACTATAAAGCTTTTATTGACTACTCGCTTGCGCATAACGTGACCTTGACCTACATCTCAGTTCGTTTTATTACTCGTTTAACAGCTGGGAGCGGAAATCTGAGTTGTTTCTAGTGCGCGACGTAATTATTAGTAATTTCTAAAATAACTGATACAAGGGTAAGAAATTCGCAAATAATTGTGTAAATAATTGTTGATAATTCTTGTGGATTATTTACTAGAGCGGAATGTACTAGCTGTTTCGTCCACAAAAAAGTCGCAAAGATTTAAATCTGATGTTCGGGGAACTTATTGCACGGCCCTTAACGTCCGAAAACGCACTATGCGTGCTATATATTATTTGTTCTCTGTTTATACGTGTTAGACAAAGCCAACGCTTAGCGAGTATGTTCCACTCCCTCTAATTTCACTTGTAGCTGTCGCCGTCGGAAACATATTACAATTTTTGATCAAATCGCGTACATGAATACGTGTCACAGATTTGAAGGCAAATTTAAAGGGCTTTTTGAAGGTCACCTGAAATTTGAAAGACCACTTGAATTTTCTTTACGAAAAATAGTAGACAATTAACGCTTGAAAAGTGCAAGATCGGCCGACAGGCTTACGACAGCATCTTGTTTTCCGCTTTCTTTCATCTGCCGAGCTTGTATCATCGACCGTTGGTTACATTTTTGGGAAACAAAAGACAGTCAACATTTGAGGAACTGCTGAGTTTTTTTTATCGCCTATTGGTTACATTTTTGAAAAACAAAAGACAATCAGCGCCTGATGTGGGGCTTCTTGAGAGTCACCCGAAATATAAAACGTCGACTGGCTTTTGTTTATAAAAAAAACAGAAGTCATCGACTGTTGAAAACAAAAAAGGAAACAATCGAATCTAGAAAAGTAAAGAACGAGAAACTAGATTGATTCCTGAAACATTGAAACGAATAAAAGACAATCGACGATTGAAAAACTCAAAAAAAGAATTTTTTTAAGATTCTTGAAGGACACTTGAAACTTAAATACTGATTGTCTTTTGTTTATGAATAACGAAAATCGTCGACTGTTGAAAAAAAAAGAACAAAAAACAATCGATTGTAGGAAAGTAAAGAACGAAACAAGATCGATTTTTGAAAAACAAAAGGCAATCAACGTCTGAAAATCTCAAGTAACCAAAATTTGCATCTTCATCCTTCGAAAAGTAAAAAAAAACATTCTAAGCAAATTTAAAGGACTTTTGAAGGTCACCTGAAATTTGAAAGACCACGCGAATTTTCTTTATGAAAAACAAAAGACAATCGACGCTTGAAAAGTGCAAGAACGGCCGACGATATCGTCTTGTTTTCCGCTTTCTTCTCATCTGCTGAGCTTTTCTTTATCATCGACCATTGGTTACATTTTACAGCTTTTATCATCGAATGTTGGTTACATTTTTGAAAAACAAAAGACAAATATAAAACGTCAACTGGCTTTTGTTTATAAAAAACGGAAGTCATCAGTTGAAAACAGGAAAGAAACAATCGATTCTAGAAATGTAAACAACGAGAATCAAGATTGATTTCTGAAATAAACAAAAGACAATCAACGATTGAAAAACTAAAGAAAAAAAATCTTGAAGGACAATCGATTGTCTTTTGTTTATGAATAACGAAAATCTTCGGCTGTTGAAAAAAGAAAAACGAAAAAACAATCGATTGTTGGAAAGTTAAGAACGAAACGAAATCGATTTTTGAAAAACAAAAGACGATCAACACTATGTAAATATGAGAGGCTTCTTGAGAGTCACCCGAAATATAAAACGTCGACTGGCCTTTGTTTATAAAAAACAAAAATCATCGACAGTTGAAAACAAAAAATAAACAATCGACTCTAGGAAAACAAAGAATGAGAAACCAGATTAATTTTTGAAACAAACAAAAGACAGTCTACGATTGAGAACACTCAAAGAAGACATTTTTGAAGGTTCTTGAAGGACACTCAAAATTTAAAAGACTGATTGTCTTTTGTTTATTAAAAACGAAAATCCTCGACTGTTGAAAAAAGAAGAACGAAAAAACAATCGATTGTTGGAAAGTTAAGAACGGAACGATATCGATTTTAGAAAAACAAAAGACAATCAGCACTATGTAAATATGAGAGGCTTCTTGAGAGTGTCCCGAAATATAAAACCGTCGACTGGTTTTTGTTTATAAAAAACAAAAACCATCGTTAGTTGAAAACAAAAAAAAAAATCTGTCGATTCTAAAAAAGCAAAGAACGAGAAACAAGATTGATTTCAGAAAACAAACAAAAGACAACCGACGATTGAAAAACTCAAGGAAGAAATTTTCAGGGTTGAAGGACACTTGAACTGATTGATTGTCTGTTGTTTATGAATAACGAAAACCGTCCTCTGTTGGAAAAAAAAGACAATCGGATTCTTAGAAAGTACGAAACGAACCCAGAAGATTTTTGAAAAACAAAAGACAATAAACGCCTGAGGAAAATACACTCGAAATTTAAAAGACCGATTGTCTTTTGTTCATGACTAACGAAAATCGTCGACTGTTGAAAAAAAAGACAATCGAAGTGAACCGAGAAGACTTTTGAAAAACAAAAGCCAAAGCGATAAAGTGCATTGAACACTTGGATTTTGTTTGTGAAAAACAAAAGACAATCAACGCTTGACGAAAATAAACTCGAAATTTAAAAGACTGATTGTCTTTTGTTCGTGAATAACGAAAATCGTCGACTGTTGAGAAAACAAAGACAATCGATTTTTGGAAAACACGAAGTGAACCGAGAAAATTTTTGAAAAACAAAAGCCAAAGCGATGAATTGCATTGAACACTTGGATTTTGTTTGTGAAAAACAAAAGACAATCGACGCTTGAGGAAAATACAATCGGAATTTAAAAGACCGATCGTCTTTTGTTAGTGAGCAACAAAAATCGTCGACTGTTGAAAAAACAAAAGACAATCAAATCTTGGAAAGCACGAAGTGAACCGAGAAGATTTTTGAAAAACAAACGCCAAAGCCATAAATTGCTATGGACACTCGGATTTTGTTTGTGAAAAACAAAAGACAATCAACGCTTGAGGAACATACAATCGAAATTTAATAGACCGATTGTTTTTTGTTCGTGAATAACGAAAATCGTCGACTGTTGAAAAAACAAAAGACAATCGATTTTTGGAAAGTACGAAACGAACCGAGAAGATTTTTGAAAAATAAAAGCCAAAACGATGAATTTCAATGAACACTTGGATTTTGTTTGTGAAAAACAAAAGACAATCGATTCTTGGAAAGTACAAAACGAACGGAAAAGATTTTTGAAAAACAAAAGCCAAAACGATAAATTTCACTTGGATTTTGTTTGTGAAAAACAAAAGACTGTTAGAAAAACAAAAGCCAAAGCGATAAATCGCAACGAATACTTGGATTTTGTTTGTGAAAAACAAAAGACAATCGACGCTTGAAAACTCCAAGAACGGCCGACAGCTTTTGTTTTTCGTTTTGCTTTCATCTGCCGCCTTTTGTTTTACCTTCAATTTTATGAATAACATTTTTTTTTAATATTTCAAGTATGTTCAAGAAAATTCGTCGAAAGCACAAAGCGATCGATCGTTGAAAAACAAATGACTTGAGATATACAAGAAGACCGACTGAATCTTTTTGAAAACAAAAAAGAAATTTCTTGAACATCGAATGAACTATTTTAGAAGTTTCTTTGGAAAGTCAGGACGACTTATATTCGTTTCGCAAAAGTTAAGTTTCAGCTTCGACAAGTTGATCGTCATTTGTTCTTTTTACTTTTGAATACGTCCGCGTATTTTTCAGAATTTTCTTTTGTCTTTGCTCGCACGTGGATCTACGATTTGGCAACTTTGGCATTTGTTTTGATTTAATTTATTTTGTTTTGTTTTTCATCTGATTCGTTCTTTTCTGTTTGTAGCGTTGTCGTTTCACTTCTCTAGAGCACTCTCAAGAGTATTTCCATCTTTTACTATTGCATGAGGTTAAAATGAGATGAGATGAGTGCTCTGGAGAAGTGAATCGAAAACGTTTTTGATTAGAACTATTTTATGAGCAATTTTTTTTCTTCTTAAAGCAGACTATGAGGCGGACGATCCCGGAATTTACTTCCTTCTATTATGCAGTGATTTCTGGAAGCATGCATCTCTTGTTAAATCGAGCGAGTCTCTAAAAACGCGACCTTGAAATCGAGACAACGCTTCCCCAATAGGTCCCACTTTGGCCCTCCGCCAACCAATTTCTTGCGCTTCGCTCCAACATGAAGCGGAAACGACGGAAATTTCGCCGATTTTCCTCCCGGAATTAACATTTCGTTTCGGTCGTTTCCTCTAATTTTAATTTCGCAAATGCGCCGGGCCAGTAAAATTCATTTTCTTGTTGTTTCACTTAAATCGCAAGCTGCTGCTGCTGCTGCAACCGTGGGTTTTCGGGTTTAAAGGAAGTTGTTCCCGGAGTTCTTAAAAATATGGCCGGCGTTTCTTTTCCGGTTCGAAATAAAACGTGCACTGTAACGAGAGCGTCGGAACGAAATCGTGCGCGACGCCGCCGCCGTCGTGCATTTCGACGCCTGTTCTAAAAATAGCCCGGAATGAACAGATCATCGCTCCCTATAAAACGGACTTCTTCGGAGGGGAACTGAAATCGTCTGGACTGGTGAACTCGAGAGAAAATTTTAGAAACATTCTCTGAAATCGTAGAGAATTTATTTTAGTAAATAGAGGAAGCGATACTGTCATAACTGGGGACAACCTCACAAATCTCTAGCAGTTTTCTTTTTAATCCCGGCAGTATCGAAAATCGGTTTCAATTTTATCCCCTCGATAATGACAGTAATAAACTAACCCTGGCATTTGAAACTTCAAAGTTTCGCTGTAATTATTACAGCACTTTTATCGTTAGTTAACATCAGCATTTCCGTTCCAAATTTAGTGAGTATTTACGTCATCAAGTCCTCGTGATACATACTCGAAACAAAGCTCACTCGTTTCTTAAACGAATTAAAAACAATTTCTTATATGATGTGCATGCAAAGTTACCAATCGTTTGAATGCTCCGTATAAATTATGCATACAGACTGTTTCATAGATACTTGAAAAAAGGCAGACCCAGAACAGATAAAGAAAACAAAAGCGATGTAGGCAACCAAATTAACAACTTGTTAACTTGGTTGCCTGTAATTTGTTTACTTCCCGTAATAGATGATTGCATTTTGTCCCTGTAATAAATATAAACGAGTCCTGTCTTGTCACCGCGACAGATTTATGTGTCACCTCGTTAGCGCATCGGCAACGCACAAGCCGAGTAAGTTTTTTTTTTTTTTAATATCTCCGGTGAAGGCCATTTTTCATCCGCACTCGTTAGGCGCGCGAGCCGACTGCATCTGCCCAAGATGGATGGCGCTGCTAGTCGCTCGTGAAAAATGGCCGCCCGTATTTAGACTTGATGTAAGATAAGTTAAAGTTCACGTCCGTTTCCTGCGCCTTTGGGTTTGGCGCTTAGGAAGTTTTCGCCCTAGTTTCACGCGAAAGTTCTACATTTTTTTTTGTGACTGAAATAGATTCCTGAATTTGGTTTTTCTGTTGATCAATAAAAAATGTAAACTTACTTGACTCAATTGCATCATAATATCTAAAAAAAACCAGTTACTATAAAAGCAAGCATTACTTAAACATGATAGATAATAGCTACCATCTACGATTGCCACTTGGAACATTTAATTTAATATTGAAGCTCTAATTTTGATTGATCAACATAATATAGCATCAATATTCGACCTAATACTGATGATAATTTGATCGTTTTTAGAGCTTCCTATACATTGAGAAAAATTGATTGCTTTTAGACCTCCAATTATTACGATGGTTTCTTAGTAGAAGCCTTGGACTCTTTGGTTGTTTTCTTTTCGCACCGTTTCAAGCTCCAAGCTCTATAGGCTTGTCGTGTTTCATAATTTAAGGTCTAAAAACGATCAATTTGTCACTTACAAACACATCTCTTCCATCTAATACTCTTTAGTTGTTAATTAATTCTAACATGTTGTGTAAACCTTGGCAAGAGTCCTCGAGTTCTGAGACACTTTTGATCGTTGGGTTCTAAAAGCAATCAATTTTATTGCCATTGGAACTGTCTGCAATCGTACTAGCGAGCTTATATCGAGTCCTCAAGATGATACCATAGCTATAACTCATTCATATTTAGAATATTTAATTTGAGGAAGAAAGAGTGTTGTAGCTCTAATTTTGATTGGGGGAATAGAAGCTTCAAAACGATCAATTTGTCACTTACAAACACATCTCTTCCATCTAATACTTTTCACTTATTAATTAATTTTTCCATGTTGTGTAAACCTTGGCAAGATTTCTCGAGTTCTGAATCACTTCTGATGATTGGGTTCTAAAAACAATCAATTTTACTGCCATTGGAATTGTCTGCAATCGTACTGGCGAGCCCATCAAGCTTACATCGAGTCCTTAAGATGACACCATAGCTATAACTGATTCATATTTAGAATGTTTAATATAAGGAAGAAAGAGTGTTGTAGTTCTAATTTTGATTGGGGGAATAGAAGCTTCAAAACGATCAATTTGTCACTTACAAACACATCTGTTCCATCTAATACTCTTCACTTATTAATTAATTCTTCCATGTTGTGTAAACTTTGGCAAGAGTCATCCAGTTCTCAAACACTACTGATGATTGGGTTCTAAAAACAATCAATTTTACTGCTATTGGAATTGTCTGTAATCGTACTGGCGAGCCCATCAAGCTTATATCGAGTCCACAACTCCGACGAGAGTTCAAGATTTTAGGGGTCTAAAGACAATCAAGTTTTTGCGTCTTTCTTCATCGAATATGGGATCCTAACGATCTCTAAATTGTCTTGATCAAAATTAGAGCTTCAATGCTGATCAATAAGTGTTTTAGTTCTCAATTTGATTGGGAGAATAGTACCATCGAAACAAGTAAAGATATTCCGGTAAGAGTCCTAGATTTTAGAGGTCTAAAGACAATCAAATTTTTGCTTCTTTCTTCATCGAACATGGGGTTGTAACGATCTCTAAGTTGTCTTGATCAAAATTAGAGCTTCAATGCTGATCAATAAGTGTTTTAGTTCTCAATTTGATTGGGAGAATAGTACCATCGAAACAAGTAAAGATATTCCGATAAGAGTCCAAGATTTTAGAGGTCTAAAGACAATCAAATTTTTGCTTCTTTCTTCAACGAACATGGGGTTGTAACGATCTCTAAATTACCTTGATTAAAATTAGAAGCTTCAATGTTGCTCGTTAAGTGTTGTAGCTCCAATTTTGATTGGGAGAATAGAACTTTCAAAACAAGTAAAGACCTTCCGATGAGAGTCCAAGATTTTAAGGGTCTAGACTCAATCAAATTTTTGCTTCTTTCTTCATCGAACAACGATCTTCTAAATCAAATCAAAATTAGAAGTTCAGTGCCGATCAATAAGCTCTAAAACCTTGTTTTGGTCTTGCGTTTAATAATTTAAGGTCTAAAAACGGATCAATTTTTTACTTACAAACACATATTTTTTATCTACTATTCGGGTTTTTCATTAATTCTTCCAAGATGAGTGAATCTTGGCAAAAGTCTTTGAGTTCTGAAACACTTGTGATGATTGGGTTCTAAAAACAATCAATTTACTGCCGCTGAAGTTCCTGTAAACGAGCCCATCAAGCTTAAAACAAGATGATACTGCAGCTATAACTGATTCATATTAAAAAAAAAATAGGAAGATAAAGCGTTGTAGCTCTAATTCGGATCAGGAGAATAAAACCTTCAAAACAAGTCGTAAATATATTCGGACGTGAGTCCAAGATTCTAGGAGTCTAAACACAATCAAATTTTTGTTTCCTTCTTCATCGAACATGAAGTTCTAAGGATCTCTGAATTATTTGATCAAATTTAGAAGTTCAATACTGATCATTAAGTTCTATAAGCTTGTCGTGTTCTGGACGTTTAAAAACTATCAATTTTTCGTTTATAAACACATTTCTCTTTTTGTTAGAAATCGTGGGAAAGTAATGCCGTACTTGTTAGGTAAACCAAAGTCTAATTGCTTTATCGGATCATCTAATTTTCGGGTTCTAAAACTAATCAATCTCACTAGAAGATCATTGAATGCTCAGAAGCTTCGTTAGATGAGTAGGTAACTCTTGACAGAGGTCCTCGAGTTCTAACACACTCGTGGTGATCGAGTTCTAAAAATAATCAATTTTATTGCCTATGATCTTACTGGCGAGCTCAACAAGTTTTCAAGATAATACGATATTCTAACTGATTCGTTTTTAGAATATTTGATTTAAAGAAAACAAAATGTTATGGTTCGAATTTTGGTCAGGATGATACAGATATCACTATAGAGAACAGTATTTTATGGAGTCCTTATAATTTGAACGTTTTTAGAACTTTATGTACAGTGATAAAAAATAGGTAACAATTTAATTGGTTTTAAATCAAAGCTTTTTTCACCTCAGTTCAAACTCCACGATCTACAAGCTTGTCGGGGAAGTGCTCTGGGTGATTACTAATGTAAGGTCTAAAAACGATCAATTTTTCATTTACCTTTTAGAATAATAGAGGTATCATTAGAGCACGTATTTTAAATAGCCTCGTAATTTGAAGGCTGTTAGAACTTCATGTGCAGTGATGAAAAAAGAGTAAAAAAATTGATTGGTTTTAGACCTCTAATTATCGCAATGGTTTACCCAGGTTCTTAGGTTATTCTGGACCTTTTCATCAAATTAGATATTATCACGGCGATTTCATTGTTACGACCACGTGATTATTAAAATAGTCTGTGTTGATCTAAAAATCTAAATCAACTTTTATACTCAGAATAAAGGTTTGTTTTTAAATCATCGATTATCGCGATGAAATTAATTTTATACTTTTGCTTCCTAAAAGTCATGGCAAATTGAGCTTCATCAATTTATATTTAAAAATAGATTCAAGGACAAACTAAACATAGATCTTCAATCCTTAAGTTTCAAAACTACTGTAACTTTTAACAAATTCAGGAAATAATTGTTTGTCAAAATGTCCTAGTTTAAACTTCTTAACAAACAACTTAAGTTGACCAATTTGAATACAGAAACTCAAGCGACAGTAAAATTGATCAGTTTTAGAACTTGATTCTCAATTCAATTAAAATCGCTTTATTCTTCTTGAATGCATTCATAAAAGCTGTGCGACTTTAGTTATTTAGTTTAAAAGAAAATTGATCAGTATTGAAGTTCTAATTTTGATCAAGATAATTTAGAACTCTAATTACAATGAAGAAGGAAGTAAAAACTTGATTGTCTTCAGGGTCCTAGAATCTCGGACTCTCGTCGGAATATCTTTAGTTTTGTTTTGAAGATTCCAATGACATCTCTATTTTGATCAAAATTAGAGCCACGACACTTTATTTTCTTTAAATTAAATATTCTAAATACTATAATTATAGCTATGGTACGATCTTGAGGAGTTGCTGATCTAGAAGCTAGATGAGTTCGCCAATACGGTTATAGAAACTCAAACGACAGTAAAATTGATCATTTTTAGAACTTGATTATCAAGTTCGTTTCAGAATTTGGAACCTCCAATTAAAAAAGATTACTTCGTTCTTCTTAAATGCATTTCTATGCAATCTGTGCGACTTCAGATATTCACTTCAAAAGAAATGATTCAGTGTTGAAGTTCTAATTTTGATCAAGATAATTTAGAACTCCAATTACATAAATGAAAAAGGAAGTAAGAACTTGATTGTCTTTAGAGCCCTGGAAACTTGGCCTCTCGTCGGAATATCTTTACTTTTGTTTTGAAGATTCCAATATCTCTATTTTGATCAAAATTAGAGCCACGACACTTTGTTTTCTTTAAATTAAATATTCTAATTGCTATAGCTATGGTTTGATCTTGAGGAGTTGCTGATCTAGAAGCTAGATGAGTTCGCCAATACGATTATAGAAACTCAAACGACAGTAATATTGATCATTTTTAGAACTTGATTATCAAGTTAGTTTCAGAATTTGGAACCTCCAATTAAAAAAGACTACTTCATTCTTCTTAAATGCATCTATCTCAATACAATCTGTTCGACTTCAGATATTTACTTCAAAAGAAAATGGGTCAGCATTGAAGTTCTAATTTTGATCAAGAAGGAAGTAAAAACTTGATTGTCTTTAGAATCTTGGACTCTCGTCGGAATACCTGAAGGTTCTAATCAAATTATGATGTCAATCGTATGGACATAAAAATGTCTCCTTGATTACTTTTAAGTGACCAATTATCGCGACCTTGATCATGTTGAGCTCTTTTAGAACTTCAATTAGAGCTGCAGTGTGATATTCAGAATTTTTTTGAAGTGTAATTCTGAACTAAAAATCTTGATGAACTGAACGTGATCGATTTGAATAAAAAAAGTTTCAAATGGCAGTCAAAAAGAGGTTGTTAACAATGATTTCGCAGAAACTTAGGCTTTACCTTTGATAATTCATGAAGTTTCGAGTCCGACAGTAGCAAAATTGATTACTTTTAGAACCCAATCATTACGAGCGTTTTAGAACTCGAGGACTTTTGTCAAAACGTACCTACTCAAGTTGAAAGCATTAATGAAGCCTTTAAGACACGAAAACGATATTTTTCAAAAGGTTTTTTTAAAATCAAAAGGTTTTTGAAAGTCAAAAGGACTTGTTGAGTGTAAGTTGAAACTGGCTTTAGGATTCACTGATCTTCTAAAGAGATTGATCGCTTTTAGAACTCGAATGTCAGGTGAATAATAAAGAGACGCAATTATAAGTGAAAAATTGATCGTTTTTAGATCTTAAATTATTTATTACCTTGATTGTCAAGTCTAAGGAAAAAAATCAAGCAAGTAAATGTAAAAATTACAGCAAACAGTAATCTCTTTATGGTTTAATTAGAGGTTGATAATTTCGATGCGAGAGATGGTTTGATTTCTATAACCGAAGCAAATCAGTTTAGAGCTAAACATGTCCCTGCCTCATGCTTCATGAAATGCGTAAGTACTTTCACTTTTGATAATCACCGAGATAATCTAAACGTGAAATATTTTCTTGGAATTATCAGAAGATTGATCATTATTAGATGCAATCAGTAAATTGTTATTGTATTTGTTGCTCTAGATTGAAATATGAAAATATGAGATTTTAGAGAAATGCACGAATTCTTGAGTTGCTCTAAAATTATTTGATGAGACGTCGTCTTGCATTGAGGATGTCGAAATAGTTATCTGTTGTAATTCAAAATAATTTGTTGATAAAGAAGCTTTGTGACTCTTCCCGTTTGGATGAAATTGTTCCGGAAAATTCTTTCGTAATTTCCTCGCCGTATGGACGAAACAGATCCCCCAATTTGCCCCATAAAACAGGACGAAACGTTTATGTTTATGAAGTCTTCCTACCCCGTCGTATTCGACGATTTCCCTTAATTCACGCAGCACATGTTCGGCCAGGCTTAAAGCGCGTAATTAACCCGAATTAATCGCGCAAAACAGCGCAGCAACGGCGGGCGTAAAAAAACGCGCTTTTCATTAAACCCGGAGCAATTTTAATAAACAAAGAGGACAGGCAGGGGAGAAAGGATTTTAACGACGCACAACATTAAACACGTCCCTCCTCAAATATTAAAGCCGAGGCCCAAGTTAAACCGAAACTATGCACACATAACCCGCGATGTAATGGAAACTTCTCCCCTTCTCGTTTGTTGAGTAAACCCTTGGCTCGGACGGACGCGGGCAAAAAGCCCGGCGACTGTTTGAGTTTCGTTTCTTGTTGATTATTCAAATTTACCACCACGTAGTAGGACGGGGAGGGGGGTAGAGAGAAGCTTGAACAATTTTATATCAAGTGGAATTGATGTATTTTTTATCCCGAACAAAAAAAAACAGATTCGCTTTAATTCAAATATCTGCAATTATACAGGGTACTACCATACTTAAGTCATTCATTATTACTTATTAATTTGTTCTTTGTTTCTATTTCTTTTTTATTGTTACGTGCTTCCGCTTCATCTTTTTCTGTAACTATAAGAGTTTCTTCTTGATTGTTAATATTTTTTTGTTTTTAATAGAGTCGGAGGCTCCGATCAAGCTGGCTGCCCCTATTGGTAACGCGTCCCCGCCAGTCCTGTGGGGCTCTCGCCGGAAAACAGGTAGGTCCTTAATTTTCCACTTTTCGTCCGATCAAATGGGGGGGCTGGCGGGCGACAAATTCAGCGCGACCCCCCTCGTAAACCAGCGGGAATAATCAATACGAACCAATAATAACGCGAGCTACGTTCGTAAAGTCGCGATAAACGCGAAAGCGGGTCCTTATCGCATTCGCTTTCATGTCCTGTTTTCATGACGCCAGGATTAAATTAATTTCCGCGCATGTAACGGAACATCCAGTTTATCTGCGCGGTGCAAGAAATTTATGTCCTCTCCCCGAACGTCCTTAGAAAGAATCAGGAGATCCCTTGAAACGAGAAAAATAAATAATGGAAACCAAAAAAGTTATTTTTTTTTAACCTATAGCTGTGCCCCAAGACCATATCTTGATGCCGTAGAGTTTGTAATTTATTTTTTATTTGCAGTAATGTTTGAACTGATTGAAGGTCACGTGGAATCTTGGCCTTATGGGCAGGCAATCGAATGAAAGCCCACGTGACCTTCAGTTATCTTCATCTAGCTATGATTGACCTTCAATCATTTTCATCGCGAGGCCCTCTCTAGCTATCCCATGAACAACTATGAATGTCGTTTCGTTCGAGTTTTATCCTTGCCTAAGTAAATTGGTATACTTCAAGATCCTTCCTTGAGACCTGACGGTTTGTAAGTTTTTTTTTTCGGAGTAATCGTGATCGAAGGTCACGTGGAGTCTTCCCCATAGATTGAACACAAACGGGAAGCCCTATGACCTTCAATCATTTTGATAGCGAAGCCCTTGCCTGGCTATCCTAATCACTATTAATTCATTCCATTCAATCTGCGTAAATAGGTAAATTGGAGTACTTCAAGGTCCGTCCTTGATCCCTGATTCTTTTATTTGCAGCTTATAAAATAGGCAACGGTGATTGAAGGTCGCGTGGAATCTTACTTTTAGATTGGGCAGGCAAGTGCAGAACGAATGATAGACCACGTGACCTTCAATCGTCTTCATATCGCGAGGCCAAGTCTAGCTAACCTAATAGCTTGTAATGTCATTTCATTGAAGATTTATTCTTGCATAAGCAAATTGGTGTACTTCAAGGTCCTTCCTTGGTTCCTGACTGACCTGATTTTGGGCAGGCAACTGCAGAACGTATGAAAGATCACGTGACCTTCAATCGTCTTCATATCGCGAGGCCTAACCTAATAGCTTGTAATGTCATTTCATTGAAAATTTATCCTTGCATAAGCAAATTGGTGCGCTTCAAGCCTTCAAGGTCCTTCCTTGATTCGTGACTGACCTAATTTTGGGCAGGCAAGTGCAGAACGAATGAAAGATTACGTGACCTTCAATCGTCTTCATACCGCGAGGCCAAGTCTAGCTCACCTAATAGCTTGTAATGTCATTTCATTGAAAATTTATCCTTGCATAAGCAAATTGGTGCACTTCAAGCCTTCAAGGTCCTTCCTTGATTCGTGACTGACCTGATTTTGGGCAGGCAAGTGCAGAACGAATGAAAGATTACGTGACCTTCAATCGTCTTCATACCGCGAGGCCAAGTCTAGCTAACCTAATAGCTCGTAATGTCATTTCATTGAAAATTTATCCTTGCATAAGCAAATTGGTGCACTTCAAGCGTTCAAGGTCCTTCCTTGATTCGTGACGGACCTGATTTTGGGCAGGCAAGTGCAGAATGAATGAAAGATCACGTGACCTTCAATCGTCTACATATCGCGAGGCCAAGTCTAGCTAACCTAATAGCTTGTAATGTCATTTCATTGAAGATTTATTCTTGCATAAGCAAATGGGTGTACTTCAAGGTCCTTCCTTGTTTAAAAAGTAGGTGACAATGGTTGAAGGTCACTTAGAATTTTACCCTTAGATTGAATAATAAATGGACAGGCAAGTGCAGACGAATGAAACAACAGATGAGCTTCATCGCGAAGCCTAGTGTACGAGGTCCTTCCTCTTGCTTTATAATTTTCTAATTTGCATTAATGTTTATAAAATAGGCAACAATGATTGAAGGTCACGTGGAAATCTTACCCTTAAATGGACAGGTAAGCGCAATCGAACGAAAGCTCACGTCATCATCGGTCATCTTCATTCCAAGGCCTAGTCTAGCTAACCTAAGAGCTAGTAATGTCATTTCATTCAAGATTTGTCCTTGAATAAACCCCTTGGTGTACTTCAAGGTCATTCCTTTATTCCTGACAGTTCCCATTTTTTTATTTGCAGCAAAGCTTAAAGAAATAGGTGACGATGATTGAAGGTCACGAGGAATCTTAACCTTAAAATGAATAATACATCGTGCCTTCATAGTTGGCCATGAATTGTTAGTTGTGAACTTGCCTGAATCGCCCTGACGTATGAAATATGAGTTTTACCTAGAGTCCAAGCCTGTCTTGATGACATTGGTGAACATTTTGATCGCTTATTATGATTTAAGTTCGAATCAAAACTGTTTTTTGAACTTGACATGTCATTTCCTTCCTTTCCAATAAGAAAAGTGAGGTTATGATATACGTCAATTTATTAAGTTTAGAGCAAAGGTGGTTCGCAATTAACAATTAACGTCCAACTACGAGGAGATGCCTTAAAAAAAGGCACGTTATTAGCTATGTTCGTTTATTCACTCTGTTCGCACTTTTGTCTCACTCTTGCTTGTATTGAAACTTATTCGCTCCCGCTCTAATTTTACTCCGTCCTTACCTGCTTGTTAGTTAGTATCCAATATAATTTAAGATTCTTCTTTCTTTTAATTTCTGTCGGTCTTTTTATTTTTCGTGCACAAGTTGTCGTTGGAGAATCGTCGATCTTCTTTTGTTTCCAGATCACGTTTCCGTGCTTTTTGTTTCGCAGTAAACGCCGACGTTATTCCAAAAAAAATCTTTTAATTCCTTTTGGTTTCTTCATTTTTTTACACGAAATGTCGTTGGATAATCATCGATGTTCTTTTGTTTTCGAATCAAATTATTTTCGTATGTTTTTTTCGTTTGTTTCTTTTTGTCGAGTTATTTTTTAGAGTAACGTAGTGAACGCCGACGTTATTCCAAAGAAAAAAAGAATATTTTATTCCTTTTGGTTTCTTCATTTTTTTACACAAAGTGTCGTTGGAGAATCATCGAATTTCTTTTGTTTTGGAATCAAATGATTTTTCGTATTTCTTTTGTTTGTTTCATAATCATAACCATTATAATCATAATTTTTGTTTGCCTTCTTTCAGATTTCTTTTGTTTGTTTCTTTTTGTCGAATCATTGTCCGAATCGTCGATCTTCTTTTGTTTTCGGATCACATTATTTCTCACGTTTGCAAGCTTCTCTTTTGTTTGCCTTCTTTCAGATTTCTTTTGTCTGTTTCTTTTTGTCGAATTATTTTTTGAATCCTCGATCTTCTTCTGTTTTGGAATCACATTATTTCTCGCGTTTCCAACTTTTTCTTTTGTTTGCTTTTTTCCGATTTCTTTTGTTTGTTTCATTTTGTCGAATTATTTTTTGAATCCTCGATCTTCTTCTGTTTTGGAATCACATTATTTCTCACGGTTCCAAGCTTTTCTTTTGTTTACCTTCTTTCAGATTTCTTTTGTTTGTTTGTTTTTTTTTGTCGAATTATTTTTTCGAATACGTATGCGTTTCGTGTGGTTTCTTCTTTTTGAAAATCTTTTTACGTTGAAGAATCGTCGATCTTCTTTTGTTTTCGGATATGTCCAGCTTTTCTTTTGTTTCTTTCTGTCGAATTATTTTTTGAAATAACGTGGGCATTTCTTCATTTAATTTCCGATAATTTTTTTTAACTTTCTTACACAGAGTATAGTTGGAGAATTGTCGATCTTCTTTTGTTCTCGATTTATAATATCTTTCATATTCCTTTTGTTTGTTTAATTTTGTCAAACTGTTTTTTGGAATAACGTAGGCGTTTGTTTTTTTTTTTTTTAATTCTTACGCAAAATGTCGTTGGAGAATCGTCCTCTTTTGTTTCTGGTCACAATATTCTTCCTGTTTCTATGCTTTTTATTTGTTTCTTTGTCATTAATTTTTTTTTTTTTTGGTTACTTCATTTTCTTACATAAAGTGGTGATAGAGAATCGTCGACTGTCTTTTTGTTTTTTTATTTTATTTTAATTTTTCCATACGTTTCTCTTTATCGAATTACTTTTTGGAAAAACGCAGGCAATGCCTACGTTATTCCAAAATCTTTTAATTTCTGTTGGGAATAACGTAGGCGTTTCGTGCGGTTTCTTCTTTTTCTTCTTTTCAATCTTAACAAAGATTATGTGTTTATTTTTTAACAGTTGTCTTTTGTTTTGCTTTTCAATTTTTGGTTTCTGGAAACATTTATGAATTTTTTTTTTTAACAACGAAGGCTTTTCGTGCGGTTTCTGGTTTTTAGAACGCACTCTAGATTGTGCGCATGTGTTTACGTCTCCCACTGTTACGTACTTGTAGGTTCCTACAGGCATTGTCCGCATTAACGAGAATCATCCGGATTAGGAGTCGAAGTGGTGGACATCCGGATTAACGTGGTTGCGGATTAAAAAGTTCGACGTGTAGTTATAATCATTTCTGCTTTTTTACGGAGATTCTTCCTTGGAGTTTCCTGTAGATCTTGCGATGGTAACAAGCCAAAAGGTTCAAGGTCATTTTGCTTTCCTACAAATCTGCAAAATTAAGATTAAAAAAGTTACGAACAGTAACGGTCCTTGCGAATTTATACAAAAATGAATTGAGAAAGGACCATTTTTTATAAGAGAGTGAAACAAAACGCTTCTTTTTTTTTAGGCTGTTAAGTCTTTATATTCGGGTCGATTTTTCTGAAGTAGCGACTTGCCCGTCATTTTGAGAATAGAATGGTGTGCCGCAGGTTACTTTCTTAAGCCCCAACAGTTGTTGGTTTTTAATTTGTGTTCAAAATACTTTGCGTTTAGAACTCAACAACGCTAGCCAGCCGTTTATGACGTCAAAACTTTGTTTGTCGAGTTGCCTAAATATTTGATCGCCCCGTACACGTCCGCCCATAAATCTTCCAATCATTTATTATGAAGACCATGATTTACTGTCGACGTTTGAAACGAGCGATTTGACGCAAGAGAGAGCCGGGGCCCCCTTTCGCAACGTTATCTATTATTTCGAGGCGCTCTTTGTCCGGGCGTCATTTACCAGCGTCGACGTCGCCGTCGATTTTCCGCCGCCTCCAACTTCACGTATCACATAACACGTCAGTCAGATGAGAACTCACACATCCGCCTTATCTTCGGCCCGGTAAATAAACGGCCGTCTAACGAGTTTAAAAGCGGGTCCCCGAAAAATCAATAGCGGCGCCCCTCAAATATTTGCCGAACGTGTTTCACTCACTCACTCACTCACACTTACGAAATAGAAAAAAAGTGACCTTCATTTAATTACGTAAAAATTCGAAAATGAGTTGGGCCCGGACCGGGCGGCCAGGGGATAAATTAAATCTGAGAGTTTGCGAAAGCCCCAAAGTTCTGCGCTGAAATAATTATTCCAAGTTCGCACCGCCTGAAAGCCAACTCGATTCGAAATAAATTTAAGTTACTGGGGAACTTTTAGGCGTGAGTTTGTTGAGACGGGATAATAATTCTTGAATCGCCGACGTATTTATTTATCTCTCTTGTTTGACTTTGACTGTTTTTTTTTCTGCTTCTCCGTAGGACTAGTGCACAGAAGGAACGATATATTTTACTCGAGGCTAGAGCGGCACAGTGCTAGAATAAATCTCAGTAAGTAACGTTTGTGTGTGAGTCCGTCCCTTGTGCTCGATTTAGGCCCCAGAATATTTGGATTACGTTGCGTGTGCGGCCGCCGGAAATGAGAGTTTAACGTGCGCGGTTAAATTTTAGATGCGCTCTCGTCTCTTGTAAATATTCAGTATTTTCGTTGGACATCCTACGCAGATATACAGGGTGTTACCAAACTCGACTCTTTACAAAAAATGCAATTACCCAAAAAAAAAAAAATTTTTTTTAATAAATAATATACAGTGCGCAATCGAATAAGTTTGACTTACTGTAACTATTAATACATACGAAAACAAGCGAAGTTATGGGGCAAAAAACGTTTGAGAAGCATTGGATATGATTTAAGTGCCTCAGCTGAGCGAAGCTTACTATTATCTACAATAAAAGATAGAGCGGTATTAAATCTAGTAAACCTTGGAATCCTTAAGTATGCCTTTGATTAGTCAACAGGCCTAACCTAAAAATAAAATTGTGCTTAAATATCAGTTAATCACACTCACAGAAATTTATTTGATCGCACGATATTGGTTTCGAAGTAAAAATATCGATCCCACTGCTTTCTAAGATGATTTAATCAATTTGGCAACAGTGTTTGGTTGAACATAACGTTGTGTTGATGAAACTAGAGTTGATATTAAGATACTGTATTGAAAGACCTCGCCTAAGGTCGGAATAAAACCGAGACTTCTGTATTGCGTGATGATTTTGTTGATTTGGCAACACTGTATCGTCCCCAACTTTACAGGCAGGCGTTGCTAAAATTACGTCAAATATCAAGGCGTCGATAGTCGTAAAGAAATCAGCATAAAATGTGAGATTTATGAACTTGGCAACGCTGTACTCGCCTTTTTTATTGCGGAGTTGTCAGATCAGATTAAGTCAGATCTGTCAATATCGTGACTTCTAACTAAAATAAAAAATCAAACGCAACACATGCTTCATAAATTCAGACTATTTTTTCAATCAAAAATAAATTTCCTTTAATTTGAAGGTTTAATTATAGAACTGGCAACTGCGCAAAACCCCCTCAGTCATGCGATCACTTAGTGAGTTTCTCTCGTTTCGATGATTTTGTTTCAAAATTGGCAACCATGGAAAAAAAAATTTTTAGAATGAAAATCAACGATTGCATATAGTTCTTGTAAATTTGTCTAAACTGCAATTATACAGGGTGAGCAATAATGGTCTAAGAGATCACGTAGGCTCGGAATCATCTCTTAATAGCGAAACGAGAACCCACGTGACGTTCAGCGCTTCATAATAACGTTGATTCTTTAAATAATGTTTGGATACTCCTGAGTACCTGAGTATCTCAGAAATAATTGATCATAAAATCCCGTAAAAGCGAAATGAGAACGCACGTTGTCTTTAGCACTTCATATAATGTTCACTCTTTAAATGATGTTTGGATACTCCTGAGTATCTCAGTGTCGCAGAAATAATTAGTCATGATTTTAAAGATCGGTTGCCATGGCAACTGAATCATCCCGTAATAGCGAAGTGAGAATGCACATGAACTTTAGCACTTCATATAATGTTTGGATACTCCTGAGTATCTCAATGTCTCAGCGTTTAAGACATCACGTAGGCTCTGAATCATCCATTAATAGCGAAATCAGAACCCACGTGAACTTCAGCGCTTCATAATAATAGTAACCCTTTAAATAATGTTTGGATAATCCTGAGTCTCTGAGTATCTCAGAAATAATTGATTACAACTTTGATGATCGGTTGCCTTGGAGATCACGTAGTTTCTGAATCATCCCGTAATTGCGATATGCGAACCCTCGTGATCTTCAGCACTTCAGATATTCTCTTTTGAAATAATTGGATACTCCTGAGTATCTCAGCACGACCTTTGTGATTTTGTCTAGAAAATAATTGGTCGTAACTTTGATGATCGGTTGCTATGGCAAATGAAATGTGAGCCCACGTGATCTTCAGCACTTCATATAATGTTCACTCTTTAAATAATGTTTGGATACTCCTGAGTATCTCAGTATCTCAGAGATAAATGATCATAACTTTAGCGATCACGTGGTCTTTAAATCATCACCTAATTGCGAAATGAGAATCCAAGTGATCTTCAACACTTCAGATAATGCTCACTTTTTAAATACTTGGATACTCCTGAGCATCTCAGCACGTCCGTTTTGACGTTGTCTAGCAAATAATTGATCGTAATTTTTGATGATCGGTTGCCATGGCAACTGTATGATAGATGTCGTGGTCTCTGAATCATCCCCTCCTAATTGCTAAATGAGAACCCACATGACCTTCAGCACTTCAGATAATCACTTTTCAGATCATTGGATATTCCTGAGCATCTCAGCACGTCCTTTTTGAATTTGTTTTGGAAATAGTTGAGCGTCGTTTTAATGATGTGTGTGTTGCCATGGCAACTGTATAAGAGATCACGCGGTTTCTGAATCATCCATTAATGGCTAAATCCACGTGATCTTGAGCAAAGGTCAATCATTTGAATTTCTCCTTGTTTTTCACTTGGCTCTCTTTAATTATTATTTATTAGTATTTAGTTGTTGTTTTTCATTTTATTTTTGGTTTCTAATTATTCCTTTACTTTTACTTTTAGTTTTTCATTTTCCTTTTGCCTTTTTTTTTCTCATTTAAATTTTTTCCGTGTTTTTCACTTGTTTGCTTCATTCTTTATTTGCTTCGTGATTTCTTTTCTTCAATTTTGTTTTTGCTTCCAATTTGCTTTAATTTTTACGAGTTTACTTCATTTTATTTGCTTCTTGCTTTTGGTTTTTTCATATCATTTTCGATTTTTGTTTTCCATTCGCTTTTTTTTAATTTTTGCGCGTCTGCTTTTTGAAATGCAGGAAAACGAAAAACCGAAAGTAAAGGAAAAATTATAAAAACGAAAACCGAAAACGAAAAAAAGCTAACATTAATAACTAAATATAAATAAATAATAATTATTAAAGAGGAGAGACAAATGAAAAACAACGAGAAATTCAAACGAAAGACCGAAAGGCAAATGAAGAACTGAAAGGAAAGGAATAATTTGAAAAAATAATCAAAAGTGAAATTAAGAAATTGAAAACAAAAGACAAACAAAATTTGAAATAGAAAATAAAGCATCTTTTTTTCTTTCGTAACCTTTACGATCGTCATTTGTTTTTCTTTCGAAGTTATCGTTTTATTTCTTTTCCATGCCGATTAAAATTTTCCAGTAATCAAGAATGTTTTGTTTTTATTTGTTATCCGTTATCTGAAATTATGTGATCAAGAATTGTTTGCGTTCCTCGTTCTTTCGCGAAATTGCGATCGTCATTTGTTTTTCTTACTTTCATCAGGAGTTTCCTTTTTCTTTCTCACTTCGTAAATATTATGATTGTCACTTGTTTTCCTTTCTTTTTTTGTGAATTTGTGTCTTGAATGTTTATTATTTTTTAAAGAAATTTTAAATCTACGATTCGTTTGAGGTTTTATTTTTCTTTTATTACGATCGTCATGTGTTTTTCTTACTTTCTTCTTCAAGATTGTCTTCATGATGTACTTTGTCTCCATTTTAATAATAATATATAATAAAAATAAAATTCCTAAAGAAAGTAAGCAAAACAAATGACGATCGCAATAGGAAATTAAAAATTCAAAAATTAATTTCTAACTGTGTAGCTGATTTCTGAAGAAAAGTAAACGATGAAAAATGGAGAACATTTTTGACGACCCAATCGAAATGCGAAGAAAAAATTAAAATTCCTAAAGTAAGAAAAAACAAAAAAAAATTGTGAACAATTAAAAACAAAAAAAAAAATAAAAAACATTCAAGAAATCCAATCTACATGGAAAAAAAATTAAAATTCCTTAAGAAAGTAAAGAAAATAAGACAAAGAAATGACTATCAAAATGAAAAAAAATCTAAACTCAAAACGAATTTATTGTAGATTTAAAATTTCTTAAAAAATAATTAACAATAAATATTCAAGGTATAAAAAATACATAATTCGAAAATCACAAAGAAACAAAAAAGAGGAAGACAAATGACGATCATAATATTTACGAAAGAAACGTAGAATTTTTGAAAAATGATGAACAAACAAAACCAAGAAAAAATGAAGACTATTTTCGACGACAAAAAAAAAAAATGAAAAACAATTGAAAATTTCTGAAAAAAGTAAGAAAAACAAATGACAATCGTAAAAAACAAATAGGTAAAAATAAAAAAGAAGAACGTCCTTGGAAAAATGTAATCGTAACGTAAAAGAAAGAGAAAACGATAACTTCAAAAGGACAAAAACAAATGACGATCGTAAATAAAAAAGACAGAAAAGTAAAAGACGATCGTAAGGGGGCTCACACGATCAATCAATCAATCAAAAAGAGGGGGAGGAGATCCTATTTGATTGCCAATCAGAAACAAGAATGTTTTGTTTTTCTTGTTTTTATTTGTTATCTGTTATCTGAAATTATGTGATCAAGTATTGTTTGCGTTCCTCGTTCTTTCGGGGAATTGCGATCGTCACTTGTTTTTCTTACTTTCATCAGGAGTTTCCTTTTTCTTCTTCACTTCGTAGATATTATGATTATCACTTGTTTTCCTTTTTTTTGTGAATTTGTGTCTTGAACGTTTATTATTTTTTTAAAGAAATTTTAAATCTACAATTCGTTTGAGGTTTTGTTTTTCTTTTATTACGATCGTCACGTGTTTTTCTTACTTTCTTCTTCAAGATTCTCTTCATGATGTGTTTTGTTTCCATTTTAATTGTCGAAAAAGTTCTTATTTTTTTTTCGTTTTTAATTAATTGGTTGCCATTTTTCAGAAATTAAATAATCGAACATTTCTTTTGGATTTTTTGCGTTTTTTTTTTCCTGTTTCGTAAATGTTGCGGTTGTGATTTGTTTTCCATTCTCTTTTCTTTGCGATCCGAATTACCATTGCGTCTATTAATTATTAATTTTAATTTTCTATTGTGGTCCGTCATTTATTTTGTTTTTCGTACTTCCTTTGGGAATGTTTTTTTTCTTTTTCATAGAAACAAAAATAAAACAAATGAAATATGGGAGTAGATAATGAGTGAAAAAAGGAAAACGAAAAACAATTGGGTTGGATTGGGTTGGGTTGGGTGAAAAAAGGAAAACGAAAAACATTTGGAAAAGAAACGAAGAGGAAGCAAGTAAAGAATGAAAAGAGAGACAAGTGAGAAACCACTGACTTTCAATTTCACTTTATGTGTGATATTGTTTTTATTGAAAATAAATATTATTATTATAACAAGGAAAGAATTAGATGCGAAAAAGAAATAAAAGCAAAAGTCAAAAATCTCAGCTTCCGATCAGTTTTGTTAAATGTCCGTTAAGTGAGCGAGTAGCCCAAATTAGGTGCCAAATAAGAATTTTAAGCCTAAAATGTAGCCGAATTTCGCCCAATTTGGCAACCCTGGCTACGGCAACATCAAGTGAATTAAGAATTTTAATTATTTTCCATTTTCCCATATCAAAAAGTTCTTCATTTTTCTTGTTTTTAATTGTGTTTACTATTTTTTCAGAAATTAACTACAGAATCAGAAATTTGTTTTTCAGCTTTAACTTTTTGTTACGATCGTCGTTTGTTTTTCTTACTTTCTCCAGGAATTTGAATCTTTTTCCATTTCGATTGTGTCAGCGAAAAGCGTCCTTCGTTTTTTGTTTTTAATTACTTACCATTTTTCAGAAATTAAATATGTAGCCAGAAATTTATTTTTGAGTTACAATTTTTTATTACGGGCGTTTGTTTTCCTTTAGGAATTTAATTTTTTTCCATTCCGATTGAATTGATCAAAAACGTTCTTCAGTTTTCTTGTTTTTATTATTGCTTACCATTTTCGTAAAATTAAAAATTTGAAATTCATTTTCAATTTATTGTGTTTTATTCACTTTCGTAAGTGTCGCGTTGCGATTTGATAATAATTGATCATTTGAGAGTTTATTATTAATTATTTTCTCGTTTTGATTTTTTATTACGATCGTCATTTTTTGTTGTTCATTCTCTGCACAGTTTAAGGTCAGAACTCAACCGTGCGATGGCGCAACTAGACGGTACGTTCTTATACTTTTCTTTAGCAATTTTGATTATTTTTTTCATTTCGATTGTTTTCTCGATATTCAAAAATATTTGCAATTTCTCTTTTGTTTTTGATCGTTTGCATTTTTTTGTTTTCTATTTAATCATACCAAGAGTGCGCTGCAAAAGTTAAAAAATTCGACGAATTTCGCGAAATTTCATGTCGCAAGCTAAAAAATAATTTTCATTCAAAATTCTGAAATGAGTGTCTGATACCAAAATGTTTATTAAAACGTAATCGTATTTCAAACGATTTTAAAAATGACGTCGCTAAACGATCATACGAATGGGATTATAATACGGTTGGTAACATTTGTTCCTAATAGTGTTATCACTTTTATTTAACCACACGGTATAAAATATTGCAACTAATTTCCATTACCCCGGGACACAGCAATAACAAAAATTAAACTTCCTGTCATGTCAAGGTTACTGCAGAGTATTCAGAACATGAAATATGGAAGTCGGAACTCATCAGATACCGCCTGAACTTTCAGGACCCCTCATCTCCTCAAGTTGTTACATCGTCCTGCATTGCAGATACGAGATGAAATAAATGGTTATCGCGTGATTCCTCCGATACTTAAGTCCCCCGCAATCTATCAAGCAATTTCGCGAAAGACGGAGAAGAGTGTCCCGGCCAAAACAAAAGACAGATCAATTACGCACACTTTCAAAGCAAATTGGCGTACGCCTTCGCCAGCGACTTCATACAAAACAATTAGACCCGATTAATGTTATTAAACGGAGTTTTCGAATGAGGCGATGGAAAGAGGAAGAGACCGTGGGCGGTTTCGGAGGAACTTGGAATTTAATTGTGTGTTGGTCTGTTTGGGAGTAACAACAGCACTTAAGAAAGCGGACAGGACAATTTCGTTAACGAGTTCTTCCTCATATATTTACATTTCTCGTGAAACGCTCTTGCGTCAAGCGTGATGTAATTCTCTGCCGGACGGGAAGAAGGGCCTACGCGGGAAATCAAATCAGTCTCTCTTGCAAGGATAACAAAAGGATCTGATTGGATTTTGTTGTGTTGAGCTCTCGCAGCAGGAACGAACTTCGAAATTTAATTGGCACCCATCATCAAATGAGATTGTTATTAAAAAAAAAGAGGGCAAAACGGAATAACCCGAAGAAGAACAAGAGCTTAATCTTTGATATAAAAAAAAATCTAAGTTTGGTTAAAAGTTTGTACGAGGGCCAACTTATAAGTAAAGTACTGCACTTTTCACATTGTATAAGCCACGCCCTCCTTGGTTAATACATCAGTGTATTACATACGAAATGCCCCTTGTATAATCCGGCTGATTTTTCTACGTTTATGTAACACAAATCATGTAATCGAAATTTGTTTTATTTTTTAAGTTTTGAGAAAAAATTAAGAAATTCTTTTTCGGTTCATATTCCGCATCTTAATTGGGGATATTAATGTTGCTGAGGACTAAGTGACGCGTCTAACTTGAGCCACCAACTCATTCCAGAAATACCAACCTAATATTAGAAGCGAAGCAAGTCACTAACTTAATAGCAGGTCCGAGTGCAACTTGGAGATTTCCGACGCCGACGTCCCTTTATACCCCCCCGTTACCATGGCAACCGAGTCACCTTAGTTATGAACAAATTATATCGCGCGGTTGCCAGTTCTAAAAAAAAAAGTTAAAACCGAACAACAAATTTCTGATTCTGTAGTTAATTTCCGAAAAATAGTAAACAATTAAAAACAAAGAAAAAATGAAGAACTTTTTGATGTGGGAAAACGGAAAATAATTAAAATTCTTGAAGAAAGTAAGAAAAACAAATGGCGATCGTAAAACTCAAAAATAAATCTCTTAACTATTTAGTTTCCGCAAAATGCTAAACAATTAAAAACAAGAAAATGAAGAACGTTTCTTGCTGACGAATTCAAAATGGGGAAAAAGAATTCCCAGAGAAAGTATGAACAACAAATGACGATCGCAATAAAAAGTTAAAACTGAACAATAAATTTCTGATTATGTAGTTAGTATCTGAAAAATACCAAACAATTAAAAAACAAGAAATGAAGAACGTTTTTTTTTTTTTGGAAGACCCAATCGAATTAAAAAAAATCAATTTCCTAAAGAAAGTAAGAAAACAAACGAGGATCGCAATAAAAAATTAAATTCTGAAAGATGGTAGACAGTTAAAAACAACGACGTACCAATCGAACTGGAAATAAAATTAAAATTCCTAATAAAAATGAGAAAAACAAATGACCATCGTAATGAAACATTAAAACTCAAAACTAAATTTAGTAAACAATTAAAAACAAGAACGAAGAATGCTTTTCGCTGTCCCAATCAAAACGGAAAAAAAGTTAAAATTCCTAGCAAAATGGAAAATAAATAAAATTCCCAAAGAAAGTAACAAAAAAACAAATGACGATCGTAATAAAAAGTTTAAACTGAAAAGCAAATTTCTGATTATGTAATTAATTTCTGCAAAATAAAAAACAATTAAAAACAAAGAAACGTTTTTATGTGGGAAAATGGAAAATAATTAAAAGTCCCAAAGACACTAAGAAAAACAAATGACGATCGTAATAGAAAATTAAAACTCAAAAAAATCTGTGACTGTTTGATTTCTGCAAAATAGAGTCAACAATTAAATACAAAAAAATAGAGAACGTTTTGCGCTGAACCAACCGAAATGGAAAAAAATTAAAATTCCTAGAAAAATGTAAAATGAATAAAATTCCTAAAGGAAATAAGAAAAACAAATGACGATCGTAATAAAAATTAAAACTCAATAGTAAATCTCTAACTATTTAATTTCTGAAAAATAATTAAACAATTAAAAACAAGAAATGAAGAAATGAAGAACGTTTTTTAAGGACCCTATCGAAATTAAAAAAAATCAAATTCCTAAAGAAAGTAAGAAAATAAATGAGAATCGTAATAAAAAATTAAATTCTCAAAGATGGTAGACAATTAAAAACAAGAAGAATGAGCAACGTTTTCGACGATCCAATCGAAATGGAAATAAAATTAAAATTCCTAACGAAAATGAAAAAAAAAAAACAAATGAAGATCGTAATAGAAAATTAAAACACAAAAATTAATTTCTGACCATTTTATTTAAAAAAAAAACAAAATGGCAAACAATTGAAAACAAAAAATGAAGAACGTCTTTTGTGGGAAAACCGAAAGCAATTAAAATAATTAACATTCCTAAAGAAAGAAAGAAAATCAAACGACGGTCGTAATAAAAAAATTGAATTTAAAAAAATAATGAATGGTAAACATTTGGAAAATTCAAAATTGACAAAAAAAAAACAAAAGAAATTACAATCGCAACATTTATGAAACAAAGAGATTAGTTAGGTAATTCCTGAAAAACGGTAAACAATTAGAAACAAAAAAAAATTAAGAACGTTTTTGACTGTCAAAAACCCAATCGAAATGAAAAAAAAAATTCCTGAAGAAAGTAAGAAAACAAGTGACAATCAACATGAAAAAAAAAATCAAAACCCAAACGAATTGTAGATTTAAAATATCTTTAAGAAATAATTAACAATAAACATTCAAGATATATTAATACATAATTCGAAGTTTACAAAAAAAAAGACAAGTGACGATCGTAATATTCACGAAGGAAACACGACCGCAAAAAATTAAATGAAATTCCTTAATTTCTGAAAAGCTCTAAACAATCAAAACAAAACAAAATTAAGACTGTTTTCAACGACTCAAAAGATTAAAAACAAATAAAAATTTCTCAAGAAAGTAAGAAAAACAAATGGCAATCGTAATGTTCGTGGAAGAAGAAGGGGCGCAGAAAATTTCTGATCATTTAAATTCAGAAAACAAAGAAAAAACGATAACTTCAAAAGAAGAAGAACAAATGATCGCGAATTTTACGAAAGAAAAAAGACAGAAAAGCGTGGGGTCACACGTTGCTCAGCAGGGGAAGATCCTATTTGTTGGCCAATCAGAAACGAATGCGCTTTTGCTTAAATTCGTCAAGGGGCGGCCCTTAATTTTGTTTATTTTGACGATCGTCATCGTTACTCTGATGCGTAGATGTCAACGTAACGTCTCGCTCGTAACTGTTTATATGACATTTGTCAATTTGACGTTTCTTAACGTCTGTTATTTTGACGTTCGTCATTCTGACGTCTGTCATCTTGACGTTCGTTATCATCTGTCATCACGACATGATTTATTGATCGCTATGCAACGTGTGGGTCTCCACAGTCGTAATGTTTGCGAAAGAAAAACAAATAAATAAAACGATTAACACGTCGCGTCGCGTACCAAATGAAATACATACATAGTTTTGTTTACAGAATCGATTGTCTTTTGTTTTTGTTTTTTTTTCTGATTGAATACTCCTTCAATTAGTCGATCGTGTATTATTTTCTTTCTTCATGATTGCATATACTCCTTCGATTAGTCGATCATCTTTTGTTTTCGTGATTTTACAGTTTTTTTAATACTTTCTAATTGAATTAACAAATTCTATAATAGATTGTTTTTTTTTTTTAATTTGCAATTTTTGGGATCACTATTAATTAGTTATGTTTGCAAAATCGATTATCTTTGGTTTTTTTTTTTTCATGATTACATATACTCCTTCGATTAATCGATCGCCTTTTGTTTTTTCATGATTACATAATATACCCTTTCGATTGGTAGATCGTCTTTTTTTTGTTTTTTCATGATTACATATACTCATTCGATTGGTAGATCGTCTTTTGTTTTTCATGATTTGTAATGTACCGACTTTCTCGATCGATTAATCGATCGTCTTTTGTTCTCTTTATTCTAAAGTTGATATTCTGCTCTTTTTTTCTTTTTCTTTTATAATTTTGGAATTTTCGTATATTAGCGTTTATAGCTTAAATTGTCTTTTGTTTTTGCGGCGTGATGAAATATACTCCTTCAATTAGTCGATCTTCTTTTGTTTTTCGTGATTTTTCAATGTCTTTGAGACTTACTAATTGAATTAACCAATTCTGGAGTAGATAACAACAAAATACCGTATTCTATCACAAAATACCGTATTTTATCACAAAATACCGTATTTTATCACAAAATACCGTATTTTATCACAAAATACCGTATTTTTTATCACAAAATAACGCATTTTATTATAAAATACACGTAAACAGTGCAAAATATTTTAAAATACCGTCTTTTGATTATTACATTTAGTTTTAATTTTCTATTTATTTGCAGAAAACGCAAGCCTGTAGTGTAAACGTCGAGTTACTTGATTCTAGCAGTAAAACGCCATCTACTGACTTATAGTAAAGTCGTAATGCAAATAGGCGACATCTTTTGCGTGTTACTTCTAAAATCTAAAATATCACGTGTACATGTCTTAACTAGCCACCCGGGCCTTTAAAATTAAGCAGTGGAAGTTTCCGCCATCGAACAACGAACAAATTGGAATTCCGCTCGCGAAATCCACGACGCGAAAGAATGCAATTAAGCCCTCCTGAGCTTGTCCTGACCCGTCCAGAGGCGAACGAGACTTTCGAAACCCTCGCAAAGGAACACCCGAAAAAGTTGTCTTCGTTTCAACGAATGAATCCCGTAAGTAAATTAGGGAAAAGGAATTTGGCTCGAGCCACTTCGTCTACACTTAATTGTTTCTGATTTGACTACCTGAGGGAGATGTTTCAAGAACGTCCCCAAATTAACGACTAATCTAATTATTTCCGGATGCCCTCCAGATTTTATTCGCCCTGAAGTAATCGGAGGTATTAAATTCTTAAATTGGGGCAACAAAGTGATTGACGAGCAAACAACCTGTGGATACCCCAAATCACCAACCCCAGGAGGTGATGATAGGCAACCCAAGTTTCACTTCAGTTAAATGAGTTTTCTATATACTTTTAATTTGATTTTAAATTGATGATACAGTAGTTCACAAAGCAATAAACAAGTAAATTGAATTTGGATCCTCTCAGTAAAAGCTTTGGATTTATAGTAGGCAACCCAACTAATAGCGTTGGTAATTGGGTTCCTGAAGGTCTTACTTTTGTTTCATTATCCGTCATATGAAACTCACTCTCGCTGATGATATATAACAGAGAGGACTAGTCGTCGTTGTCCTGGATATGGTAATTGCTGCAGAAATAATTACGTGTTACGCTTCATGGTGTTCGTTCATTCATGTTTCGACTTCATTCATCAGCAGCGGCGGCGTATGTGTGGGTTCGACGCATATGGCCGTGACAGTCGTTCTTTGAGCGACGCGTGGGCGTCGGAGCTGCTCGAAATTAATTGGTAAATAACGGCGAAAAAGTTGTAAGTCAAATACTGCTAGAGTAACAATAATGGAGACAGGACGGCGAAGGTAGGAAGGTCGCAAAAGTTGCAACCGGCGGTTTGAGTGAGTGTAATGCAAATTTAATTGGCTCGGTTCGTTAGCATAAGCATAAGTTGGAAGAGGTAAAGAAAAAAAAAAGCGACGAGAGCGTGTGCGGAAATTAATGTCGGAGCGAAAAAATTCGGACGGAGGTGGTCCTTTTTTCTGTTGACATAATTTGTTTGGCAACGTCCACATACGTATGAAATATCGGGACGTGATCGGTGATATATGCGTCGTCCTTACAATAACGATGCTATCGCCAGAGGGTTGGCTGAAATACGACGAGGAAACTCCTTCGGTTTTTCTTCCCATCCATGTTATGATTAGTCTGTAAATCACGGTGGATGGCCCCGAGCCAACAGCTTCCGCATCTACCACCATATCGAATTCTACTTCGCAGAAATCATCTCGTATTCCACCCTCCAAAAGACAAAAAAAAAAAGAAAAACCAAAAGTTGCATTAACAGGGTGTTATCAAAAGAAAATAAAACTGTAGCTGAATGACGTGCGTAAAAAAAGTTAGACAAACTTGGAATGTTTGCTGAACTCTTTACGTACAACAATTGCAAACTTGATTCTCTTCTTTAAACAAAATCTATCGTCGGGCCGTTGTTTCATGGAAACGAAGCTCGTGCGTGCCTTGGCATAGCTAAACGCAATAAGGAGAGGTGGCCATTCAAATATTGCCTCGCGCATAAAATTCATCGCGCGCGAATAAATTTATTTCAGAAACACAAAATCGCTTTCTATTTTTAAACGACTTTGTCCTCCAAGAACACACAGAAATGTAAAAAAAATGAACGTAAATCGATTACGCTTCGTTCAAACGAGGCTTGTTTAGTTTTTTTCGTTTTCATGTAATTCAATGTAAAGGGCGTTTTTCCATCAAGTAAAGCTAATGGGGCTAAAAATTAAGTGAATTTATATCAACATAAAAAAAACGACCTGAATTTAACTCTGCTTGATGTTTGACGTCTCATGTAATTCAATGTAACTCATGTTTTGTAATTAAAAAGTCCACTTTGAGATGCGATTTTGATCACAACGTAATTATACGTGGCGCGCAACTTCAGAATGTCTTGACTATGTTTTGCTTTGTGTTTTTTTTTTTTTTCAATGTAATTCAATGTAACTGACTTTTGCGATCAAGTAAAGCCAACGCATCATCTTTTGAATTGGAGGCTAATGGAGACAATCGCGTGAAGTTAAATCGACATAGAAAACACTTCAATTTAACACTGCGTGCCTATGTTTTATTTTTCTCTTTTTCATGTAATCCAATGTAACTGGCGTTTTCCCGTGCAGGTAAGTGCAGGTAACATCGTCATTTGAAATGAAGACTAATGGAAATAGTTACGTAAATTTACATCGGCATAAAAAGACTTGCGTTTAATTCTGTGTGATATTTGCTGTCTCATGTAATTCAATGTAATTTAAAAAGCACGCTTGGAAATGGAGGTGTCTTCTTCATATCGATTTTGATCACAACGTAATTATACGTGGCGCAATTTTAGAATGTCCTGACTTGGTTTTATTTTTTCTTTTCCATGTAATTTAATGTAACTGGCCTTTTGCCATCAAATAAAGCTAACGCATCATCTTTTTAATTGGTGGCTAATGGAAATAATTGGCGTGAAGTTACATCGACATAAAAAAACACTTCAATTTAACTCTGCGTGGCTATGTTTTGTATTTTTCGTTTTCATGTAAACCAATGTAACTGGCGTTTTGCCATGAAGTAAAGCTAGAGCCATCATCAATTGAAATGAAGACTAATGGAAACAGTTGCGTAAATTTACATCGGCATTAAAAAGACTTGCGTTTAATTCTGTGTGATATTGTCTCATGTAATTCAATGTAATTAAAAAGCACGCTTTGAAATGGAAGTGTCCTCTTCATATCGATTTTGATCACAACGTAATTATACGTGGCGCAACTTTAGAATATCCTGATTATGTTTTATTTTATCTTTCTTTTTCATGTAATTCAATGTAACTGACGTTTCGCCATGAAGTAAAGCTAACGCATCATCTTTTGAAATGGTGGCTAATGGAAATAATTGCCTGAATTTACATCGACGTAAAAGAACAACTTGAATTTAATTCTATGTGATGTTTACCGTCTCATGTAATTTTGTAGCTAATGTTGCCATGTGATGTTTCATGTAATTCAATGTAGCTCATGCTTTGTAATTAAAAATCGTCGATTTTGAACACAACATAATTATATGCGGCGCAGCTTTAGAATGTCTTGACTAGGTTTTCTTTTGTTTTCCTTTTTCATGTAAGTCAATGTAATTGGCGTTTTCCCATCAAGTTAATCTAACGCATCATGTTTTGAAGTGAGGCTAATAGAAATAATTGCATGAATTCACATCAACGTAAAAAAATGTTGAATTTAATTCTGCTGCTGTCTCATGTAATTCAATGTAACACATATTACACGTTTTGAAGTAGCGCAAGTTTAGGATGTCCTGACTTATTTTGTTTTTCTCTTTTTCATGTAACTCAGTGTAATTAACTTCATCTGTGGAAATGAAGAACGTAATTGTACAATGGCGCAACTTTAGAATGTTCTGACTTGGTTTTATTTTTTTTCTTTTTCATGTAATTTAATGTAACTTGCGTTTTGCCATCATTTTTTTAAATTGGGGGCTAATGGAAATAATTTCGTGAAGTCACATCAACATAAAAACACATCAATTTAACTCTGCGCGACTATGTTTTGTTTTTATCTTTTTCATGTAATCCAATGTAACTGGCGCTTTGCCCGTGAAGTAAAGTTAGAACATCATCTTTTGAAATGAAGACTAATGGAAATAGTTGCGTAAATTTACATCGGCATAAAAGGACTTGGGTTTAATTCTGCGTGATACTTGCTGCCTCATGTAATTCAATGTAATTAAAAACCATGCTTCGAAATGGAGGTGTCCTCTTCATATTGAATTTGATGAGAACATAACTATGTTAGGCAAACGTTTGGAAGGTCCTCCTGATTACGTTTTGCTTCTTTTCTTTTTTCATGTAATTCAATGTAATGCGTTTTACCATCAAGTAAAGCTAACGATTCGTCTTTTGAAATGGGGCCTTAAGGAAATAATAGCGTGAATTTACATCGTCGTAAAAAAACAGTTGAATTTAACTCTGCGTGGTATTTGTCGTCTCATGTAATTCAATGTAATTCAAGTTACTTTGAAGCATCGCATCGATTTTGATCACAACATAATTATAAGTGGCGCAACTTTAGAATGTCTTAGCTATGTTTTGTTTTGTTTTTCTTTTTCGTGTAATTCAATGTAACCAGTGTTTAGCCACGAAGTAAAGCTAAAACATCAGTTTTTGTAATGTAAACTTAAGCATAAATTTACATCGGCATAGAAAACAATTCTGTGTGATTTTAGAACGATTTTCGCTATCGCATGTAATTCAATGTAGCTCGAGTTTCGCTAAATGAAACTAAAAAGCACTTTTTGAAATGGCGGGCTTACGAAAATAACCGCGATTTTGAATCGCAACTCCAATGCGTTACTTACTTTAAAATATCTGGAGTGTGTTTTGTTTTTCATGTAATTTAATGTAACGCGCGTTTTATCATTATATGAAGTCCAAGTTCTAACTGATATTGAATCGCCTTGTTAAATGAGTTAAGCGAGGGGAAAAAAGTACGATTAAACTTTTTCTTTGTTATTTCATGTAATTCAATGTAACTTGCGTTTTTCCCTCTAATAAAATTAAAAAATTGAAATGGAGACTGATGGAAATAACTAAAACTAATAACTTGAAGTTAATCGCGTGTGATTTTAGAACGACTCTGTTGTCTCATGTAATTCAATGTAGCTCACGTTTTTGAAATTAAATGAAACTAACTTTGAAACGGGAGTTTACGGAAATAATTTCCGTCTTCCCAGCAGCTTCGAGCACAACTTAATTACACGCCAAGTAACTTCAGAATGCTCTGAACATGTTTTGTTTTTTTCATGTAATTCAATGTCACACGTATTCTGACGTTATATAAAAGTAATAAAGTGCCTTTGATCATTAAATAAATAAAGCTAATGAAAGTAACTTTGAAACGAAGGCTAACCTTAAAGCAGGCCATTAAGTCAAGGCCCGAATGTCTTGTTATTGTCTCATATAATTCAATGTAACGTTTAGTCGATGAGTAGGGCAACAAAGTTTCACACTTGAAACGAACTCAGACGGAAACTGACCTTGAATCCCAAAGTTAAATTGACAAAGCGTGACTCTAAGTGCCTTCAGTGTTGTTTCATGTAATTCAATGTAAATCGCTTTGAAATCAAGACAAATCCAAACTACTTACTTCATGTATTGCGATGTAACACGTGTTTGATCATTAAATCAGATCGTTAACTCCAGTATGATCATAGAACGGCCCAACGTTTTTTTAAATTTTCTAATGTAATTCAATGTAATGATCAATCAATATGTAAATCAGCAAATTCATTCACTTTTTAAACGAACTCAGAAACAAACTGACTTTGAATCCTACCTTTAAATGAACGAAGTTTGACTTTAAAGTGCCCTTACTGTTTCTAGTCTTCATGTAATTCAATGTAATGCGTGTTTTATCATTAAATAAAGAGCGAAATAAGAACTGACGTGATTTTCTTTTTTGAGGGGGAGGATGTATGTATATTGAAAAGTGGCCCGCGATTAATGTCGACTTCAATAAAAGATTCAAGTTCGATATCACCTTGTATAGTATCGAATTATTTCTAAAAGCGGTTGAAACTAAAAGAAACCAGTTGTGAATTAGGACGAAGAACGAACAAATTTTACTTTTATAAATCATGGGTCTCGAAAGCGTGGGTTATTTCTAGTAACGAGTGCAATTTCTGTCATTGTATACTTCCTGCTTTTTTTACGCAGACGTTGCAGAAGGAAAAACAGCTGACCGTGGGCGTGCAGCAGTCACGCTTTCTAATAGATACCTAGAGGTAGGCTGCGGTTATGATTAGGCGTGTGCATTGTGTAAGCAAAAGTAACGCGTCTGGTGCGAGCAAGCACCACGAGAGTGGTGGCTCGTCTGAGTGACCAGATGGTGCGGCCGGATGTCGTGGGCCGTTTCCGGGTCGGTCGGCGGTCGTGGGAAACCTAGGCGCTCATTCATGGGGATCTACAACGCGGCTTGGGTATATACAGGTAGGCGTCTACGCGAGACACTCGGAGAATTATTGATGGATGACTGGATTTGCATTCGATTCTTAAAAACATCTGGCATTTGTGGATCTATTAACACACTACTTTCTCCTACAATCACAACTTTACTTTTTCCCTTTCCCCCCCCATCCTATATAATGTCGAAAACGCGAGGGGCAATTTCTTCAAGTTTCAATAAATGTGAAGGACTAAAAGTAGACACCTGAGGTACCACACGACTTTATTGTCTCAAAGCAGAAAAACTCGACGCTCATTTCCCTCTTTTTTTTTATTATCTCATATGACCTGCAATGTCCGAGAAGAAGATTTACGATGCTTTTTACTTTTTCGTCTTTTACGGCGCGGCGCGCTTCTCCTCATATTCCCATAAACAACAGCGTGGTCGTAACAAATCTCCATCCGGGATTACGCCGCATTTGACAAGGGCCGTCCGTATCTGCATTTATAAATAAATAACTTTATCACCGCCGCAGCGCAGTAAAGCATTCCCGCCCCCTCCGGCCGTAAAGAAATTCGGGAAAATTTCCACCGCACGTTCTTCTCATGCCGGACGCCATTTGCCGGGCGACACGCGAATGGGAAATATCCATTATGTTATGTAAAGTAAACGTCGGGGTGCATTAGCGAGGGCCCATCATTTTCCGGCAGCCTTGATGCGTTTCGTGTTGTTAATTAAAAGAAGGCCGACGTCGTCTTCGTGGTCGGCGTAATTAAATTGTCACAGAGTAAATATGTGTTTAATGGGCGGCGATGATGTATACGTATACAGAACGTGAACAGGCCGCAATGTTTCATTCCAAGTTCGGCTCGTGATACCCCTAGTTAATGAATACCGCCACGAAACGACACGTAAAATTTTAGTTTTGGGACAATTCAAACACCAGAAGCATAGTTATTGGGTTTTTGTTAAAAAAAAAACCTTTGATCTCTTCTAGCAACCTTTTCAATCTCCTCTATACGTTATGGGACACGCTGTATAATACTTATGCATAGGGCGCGATGATTACCTCTAAGTTATTAAATGAAGTAAAAAAACATCTCAGGTAAAATGAAGCGTTTTACATTTTTGGAAGAAACCCATATGTCTATAGACAATAAGACATCGGTTCCTTCCGAAAGTGTAAAATGCTTTGTTTTACCTGCAAGTTTTTTTTTAATTTTATTTAAGCTGCGATGCACAACGTAACCGTGAATCAGTTCATTTGCCAATCAGATTTGCGTTTAATTATAAATCAACTTCGAAGAAATTTGAGTTTTTTTGATTAGATATCAAAATTTAATCCTTCTTTAACTATTATGTAATTTCGTTATGTAGTTTTGCTGTTCATTTGACTTTTAGATGTGCATGTATTTATTGAATTGATTAATTTTTTTTTTCGAGTTGGTCCTAAAGTCCTTAAAAATTGACCGAAGAAGCTGCGACGTGACCAACTTTGAAAGGTTTCAGTTGGTTTTAATGTGATTACGTTAAAAATATATACAGGGTGATCCACGCCGCTCTCGTTTGTTCCCCAGATTTGATTCCGTTTATGAATCGTCGACGTCAAAGAAATTTTTAAGACGAAAGGGCTACAATTTCGACTGTCCTTCGCTTTTCCATTTTATTTTCTTTTCTTGAGGAAAAATCGAATTTTGTTGCAAAATCGAACGTTTTCTATTCGCGAAGTTTTTCGTATCGACGCTTTACATTTTTCGGCTTTCTCTTGTTAGTTTTTCAATAAAAAAATTGAAATTTTGAAATTAATCGTTTGTTTTTTTTTTTTTTGCTTTCAATAACAATAAAAAAAAGCAATCAAATGACTTTGTATGTTTTTTTTTTAAGTGATGGAATTCGGTGGTTTTTGTTGTTTGGTGGCAAAATCGGCCGTCTTTTATTTTTTGATCTTTTTTTTTACTTCTTACTTTTTTTCAAAAACGTAAATTTTGGTATTTTTCGAACAAACATTTACGAGAAATGTTTCCCGAAAAGCTTTTTTTTTATTTTAATAGATCGTCTTTTGTAATCTATTTTATTTTCATACGTTTGACAAAAGTTATTCATTTGTTGTTTTTCCTTTTCATTCATAGCCTGCGTTTAGCAAACGTTATTCAATTGTTTCATAATTAGTTCTTTTTTAACCTGCTAACAATCAAATTTTCTATCTGAAAAGTTCAATTGTTTTTGTCCGTTATTTTTTTTTTTATAAACAAATGGAAAAGTTTCAATTGTTTATTACTTATTATTTTTTTTTATAAAAAGACAAACGTTATTCAATTTTCTCGTAATTTGTTATTTTTTTAAATCCACTATCAATTAAATTTTCCTTCTGAAAAATTCAATTGTTTTTATCCATTATTTTTATTTTCGTAAAAAAATTGAAAGAGTTTCAATTGTTTATTACTTGTTTCATTCTTCGCCTGCGTTTGACAAACGCTCTTCAATTGTTTCATAATTTGATTTTTTTAATCCGCTATCAATCAAATTTTCTATCTGAAAAGTTCAATTGTTTTTACCCATTATTTTTTTCGTAAAAAAATTGAAAAGGTTTCAATTGTTTATTACTTGATTCATTCTTCGCCTGCGTTTGACAAACGTTATTCAATTGTTTCGTAATTTGTGTTTTTTTAAATCCAATAATAATCAAATTTTCGATCAATTCTTTTTATCCATTCTTTGTAACTTTATTTATCCTTCGTTTGCAGTTTCGCTAAAGTTATTCAATTGTTTCTTTTCTTTTTTGTAATAAGACAAACGTTATTCAATTGTTTTAATAATTTTATAATAAAACGAACGTTATTCAATTGTTTCATAATTTAATTTTTTTAATCCCCTATCAATCAAATTTGCGATCTGAAAAATTCAATTGTTTTTATCCATTTTTTTTTTTTTTGTGAAAGAATTGAAAAAGTTTCAATTGTTTGTTACATTCAGTTGTTCGTTTTTCACTGGCAGTTGTTCAAATTATTTTATCATTTGCCGACAATAAAATATTACAATCGGAAAAATTCAATCAGTTTTTAAGGCAAAAAATATTCAATTGTTTATTATTTGATTTTTATTATTCGCCTACTTTTGACAGAAACGTTATTAAGTTGTAACTCAAGCCGCCTACGGTCCAACTTTCGGATGGAGAAATTCAATTGTTTTCATCACTTTTTTGTTTTTTTTTTTGTTGTCTTGTACCTTAACAAACCAGTTTTCGACCGGAAAAATGTTCCTTTTCAAATTTTTTTTTAAGACAAACGTTATTCAATTGTTTCGTTAACTTGTTTGTTTACTTTATTCGTCTTTCGCCAATTCAATTCAATTGTTTTATGATTTGCTAACAATGAAACTTTCAATCGTTTTTATCATTTCTGCCGGAAAAGTTCAATCGTTTTTAGAATTTTTCTTTTGAGGGAAAAAACGTCAATTGTTCTTTACATGATTCATTCTTCGTCTACATTTGACACTAACGTTATTCAATTGTCTTGTAATTTGTTCTTTTGTTTTTTTAAGCCGCCAACGTTCAAATTTTCGGATGGAAAAGGTCAATTGTTTTCAATGAAAAATTTTCGTGACATTATTCATCCTTCGTCTGCAGTTTCATTAACGTTATTCGTTCAATTGTTTTTCTTTATCCGCCAACGAACCAGATTTCGGCCGGAAAAAAATTATTTTGAATTTTTTTTGTACAAATACACGCTATTCAATTGTTTCGTAATTTGTTTTTTTTTAATCTGTTAACAATCAAATTGTCTACCTGAAAGTTCAATTGTTTTTATTTATCCATTATTTATTATTATTTTTTTTTTTTTGTAAAAAATGTGAAAAAGTTTAAATTGCTTGTTACGTTATTCGTTTTTCACCAGCAGTTATTCAATTATTTTATCATTTGCTAACAGTAAAACTTTTGGTTAGAAACTTTTAAGGGAGAAAGATTTCAATTGTTTATTACTTAATCACTTTGATCCATTTTTCGCTTGCGGTTTAATAAACGTTGTTCAATTGTTTTATAATTAGTTTTTTTTTTAATTCGATAAAAATCAAATTTCGATCTGAAAAGTACAATTGTTTTTATCCATCGTTTCTTTCTTATTTATTTTGTGACTTCAGAGTTTCAAGATTTTTCTCGGAGCAGTTTCATAACTTCGAAGCTTCATGATCTTATGACGTTTTTAATATTGTGCTTCATTTATCAGACTTTTGATAGTTCAAGATTTTAAGCTATAAAAGATCAAACCTTCAAGTTACAAAGGAACCTTGAAACTCTAAACTGTTTCTACGCCGTAAAAAAAAAGTTTCAATAGTTTTTCTCAGATTCAGCAGCTTTGTGAATTCAAGATTTTTGACAATATTACATTTTGGGTGTAAAGCTATATGCAAAACGAACAATTAATGGTTCTTGATTCTTTACTTTTTGAGGACCTCGAGTCTAAAAAACGTCAAAGTTTAATCAATATTATGAAATTTGAAACTGACAATTTATTATCATTCGGAGCTTTGAGAAGTTTTCTCGTTAGCTTTTTGACACGTAGAGCTAAAGTCCTGGCTTCGATGACTTTAAGCCGTTTCAGCACTTTTATGTGTTCAAAGCTTTTGGAACTTTGGCCGGCGCACTTGAATAGCTTCGAAAAGCTTCAAGATTTGTTTTTAAGTAATCTTATGACACTATTACATTTGGAGTTTAAAGCTATATTGAAGCTTTTAACAATTCAGGATTCACAGAGCACTTTCATAGCTTCAATTTGTTTTCAATAACTTTACGACATTATGAATTTAAAGCTATGTTGCAGCTTTGAACAGTTCAAGATTCTCAGAGCACTTTCATAGCTTCAAAATTTCATTTTCAATAAATGTATACAACAGTATTATACTATGAGTTTCATTTTTTGACAGTTCAAGATCCTTTACTTCTTCAAGACTTCGAGCTTTGGAAACTTAAAGCTCAAAGATATCTTGAAGCTATAAATTGGTTTTACGATTCGAAGTTTCAAGAATAATTCATTCGATTTTCGAAGCTTGAAGCTAATATCCTGGTATTGACGCTTCAAGCTGCACTTTTGTGATTTTAAAGCTTTAAGATTTTCCTCATAGTACCTTTGTAGCTCCAAAGCTTCAAGATTTTTTTCCATAACCTTATGACAGTATTATATTATGAGTTTAAAGCTATGCTGAAGTTTTTGACCGTTCAGGATCGTTTACTTCTCCAAGACTTCAAGCTTTGAAAGCTTAGAGGTATCTTGGAGCTTTAAACTGTCGGACGTTAAGTTGAGCATGCTTTGGTATAATGCACGACATTGCTCTGGCTTTCAGGTAAGTACCTTTAATAAAATGCAGTGGATGTTTGATAAGGACTTCACGTGGAATGTCGACCTTGAGATGGCGATAGTTTGGCAGTACATCGACTTTAGCTTGAATAACATTGAGATCCAAAGCGGTAACAAATAAAACGAGTACGAGTAGCGTCGAAATAATTCCAGGAACGCAAAAGGAAAACAAGAGCGCAAGAGCGATTGCGCTTTTAGTGTAGGTAATAATTTAAGGAGCTCAGAAAATCGCGAGAAATTTATGACGTGGGCCGTCGTTCACAGCGATCAAACAAACAGAGGCTAAAATTGATCAATTCCGGAGCAAAATATTTACGCCGAACGGCGCATAAAATTCCCCTGTTTATTTGTGAACTTCGCGAAGCATTCGCGTTAAAATTTTTGTTTCGTTGGCCGGCGATAATTTAGACGTAGCACACCCGGACGAACAGAAAAAAAAAATATTATACAACTCTTTACCATTTTGAATTACTCACCGTCTGACCAGCCGGCAAGCAAAATCCGGCTTAGCCAAAAAATTAATGGGGGGCCATTATTTAAACGAGACCTGATTTAATCTGCGTGTACAATTTACATAAATACATAAAAAAAATTACGCCTGGGCTAATTAAGTCATTAATTACCCCACTTCAATCCAGGATGTTATAATTTTTGGCTGAGGCGATTTTCACATTCACTTCGACCCTTGGGCCCTAACGGCAAATCGTGAATCCCCTTGAAACTACATATAAACTTGATTGATGTAGACCCTCTATGTCGGCGCACCCTCAATTACCGGTAGATATTAAGGTCTTGGACATCATGTGGGTCGCACCCCCGTGGTTTGCTCCGCCTCGATTATTTTTGATCAAGATGAGATGCAAATCACGTATGTACCGTCCGAAAATATGCATTGCTCTTATCAGGCCCGTCCGATTAAACATGCGCCGAATTAATCGAATATCGTGTTCGGTTATTGTGCGGATTCAATTTGGGGATGAAAATGAACACGTCTCCCACTCATTGTGGATGACAGTTTCAAAGGGATAATCAATAGTTGCGAAACATTTTCCATTTGCACACACATACACACACACACACCCCCGTCCAGCGCCCTCATTAAAAGCTATGCAGTACTGAGACTGGGGGTTACATCAGTAAACTGACGGTCGACCCTTCTTGAACATCCCCCGTTATTAAAATGAGGTGAAAGGAATAGCACAAAAATTGATGGGTCTCCTACCATCTGCGCCACTGTTCAATGGAAGAAAGTGAATGAATTTTACCCTAAGCGAATGGAATGAATTTGGATGGAACCTTAGAATTGTTAATTGTTTCGTCGATTTTTTAGTTACTTTTCAACGGTCGAACAAAAAAAAATTGGAAGAAGTTTCACTTTATTGACTGGAGTTCCTTTTGTGTACGCCGTTCAATTGTTTTGTTACGTGTTTTTGGAGTTCTTTAACGATGAGACTTTCGGGCGGGAAAGATCAATTCTTTTCCTAAAAAAAGAAAAAATCGATGAAAACAATTGAAAACCGGGAATATTTTCCATCGTAAACGTTATTCAATTGTTTCATCAGTTGTTTATGTAATCCGCTATTGGTCGGGAAAGTTCAATTGTTTTTCTAATTTTTTCTTCGTAAAAAATGGTTTATGCTTCCTTCAACCGATGGCGGTCCAGCTTTCGGCCGGAAAAGTTCAATTGTTTTCACCTTTTTTTAAGAAATGTTCAAATTTTTCAGCAAATTCGAACGCTATTCAATTGTTTTTTTAATCGCCAGCTGTCCAAACTTCGGCCGGAAAAGTTCAATTGTTTTCATTTTTTTTTAAAGATACGTTATTCAATTGTTTTGCAGTTTTATAAGTTGTTTCACAAACGCTATTCGATTGTTTTTTTTTTTAATCGACGGCGGGCGGTCCAACTTTCTGCCGGAAAAGTTCAATTGTTTTCACTTTTTTTTTGTAAAGAAACGTTCAATTGTTTTGTCAATTGTTTATGTAATACGCTATAAAACTATCGGTTGGGAAAGTGCAATTGTTTTATTATAATTGTTTTTTTTTTATAATTTTCTCTTCGTAAAAAATTTTTTTTTCGGCAAATCCAAACCCTATTCAGTTGTTTTTTTAACCGCCAGCTGTCCAAACTTCGGCCGGAAAAGTTCAATTGTTTTCATTTTTTTTTTAAAGAAACGTTATTCAATTGTTTTACTGTTTTATAAGTTGTTTCACAAACGCCTTCATCAACAGTTTCACAAACACTATGTGATTGTTTTTTTTTTCAACCGATGGCGGTCCAGCTTTCGGCCGGAAACGTTCAATTGTTTTAACTTCTTTTTTTAAGAAACGTTCAATTGTTTTATCTGCTGTTTATGTAACACGCTATAAAACTATCGGTCGGGAAAGTGCAATTGTTTTTTTATAATTTGTTCTTCGTAAAAAAAAAGAAAAAAAATTTTTCAGCAAATGCAAAACGCTATTCAATTGTTTTTTTAACAGCCAGCTGTCCAAACTTCGGCTGTAAAAATTCAATTGTTTTCATCTTTTTTTTTTTTTCAAGAAACGTTATTCAATTGTTTTATTATTTTATAAGTTGTTTCACTAACGCTGCTCGATGGTTTTTTTTTCAATCGACGGCGGTCCAACTTTCTGCCAGAAAAGTTCAATTGTTTTAACTTTTTTTTGTATAAAAACGTTCAATTGTTTTATCAATTGTTTATGTAATCGCTATAAAACTCTCGGTCGGGAAAGTGCAATTGTTTTTTTATAATTTTTCTTAAAAAAGAAAAATTTTTCAGCAATTGTTTTTGTTTTATTCATCCCTCGTGAACAGTTTTACAAACGTTATTCAATTGTTTTTTTAACCGCCAGCTGTCAAAACTTCGGCCGGAAAAGTTCAATTGTTTTTATTTCTTTCTCTTTTTTAATGGAAATATTTTGTAACTTTGGTCATCCTTCGACTATAGTATATATAGTTTCACTGACGTTATTCAATTGTTTTTTTCGTCCATTAACAACACAATTTTCACCCAGAAAAAATCTGTTGCTTTTATATTTTTATTAATAAAAATAAATAAAAAAATATTACTTTTTCATTATGCATTAATTTTTTTACTCCGTTAGCGATCGAACTCTGGCGTTCAATTGTTTTTATCACTTTTGCCTGCGTTTGACAAACGCATCCAATTATTTCGTAATTTGTTTTTCTTTAATCCGCCAACAAACAAATTTTCGATCTGGAAATTTCAATTGTTTTCATTCTATTTTTTTTTGTATGGAAATTGGAAAAAGTTTTTCAATTGTTTGTTACTTTATCCGTTTTTCGCCAGCAGTTATTCAATTGTTTTATCATTTGTAGCAATAGAACTTACGGCCGGAAAAAAAATCAATAAATTGTTTATTTCTTGATAAATTCTTCGTCTACGTTTGTCAAACGTTATTCAATTGTTTTCTAATTTGTTCTTTTTTTTAGTCCGCCAACGATCAAATTTTCAGCCAGGGAAGTTCAATTGTTTTAATTTGTTTTTATTTTTAGTGGAAAAATGTTACTTTATTTTTCTTTCACCGCCGCTTTTCAAACGTTATTCAATTGTTTAATTCGGTAACGATTAAAGTTTCGTTGAGGAAAGTTCAATTGTTTTGTAATTTCCTAACGATCAATTTTTCATTCAGAAAAGACCAATTGTTCTTTTTTTTTTAATTCGTTCAATTGTTTTGTAATTGTTCTTTTTTCAATCCGCCAACGATCAAATTTGCGTTCAGTTGTTGTTCAATTGTTTTATCTGTTTAGTGAAAAAGTGATCAATTGTTTGTTACTTTATTTTTTTTCACCACCGCTTTTCCAATTGTTTCATCTTTTTTTTTTATTTAATTCGGTAACGATAGAAGTTTCGTTCAAGAGTGTTCAATTGTTTTATAATTATTTTTATTCGCTAACAATCAAATTTACATTTAGGAAAATTCAATTGTTTTGTAATTTTTCTTGTTCGTCAACTATCAAATTTTTGGTCGCTAGAGTTCAATTGTTTTCATCTATTTATTTTTAGCGGAGGTGTTCAATTGTTTGTTACTTTATTTATATTTCACCATCTCACCATCGCTTCTCCAAAGTTGTTCAATTGTTTTATCATTGTTTTTTTTTTGTTTTAATTCGGTAACGATCAAAGTTTCGTTCAAGAAAGTTCAATTGTTTTATAATTTGTTTTTTTTTTTTGGTTTCGCTAACGATCAAATTTATATTTAGGAAAGTTCAATTGTTTTATAATTTGTTCTTTTTCTTGTTCGCCAACGTTCAAACTTTCGATTACTAGAGTTCAATTGTTTTCATCTGTTTATTTTTAATGGAGATGTTCAATTGTTTGTTACCTTATTTATCTTTCACCATCGCTTTTCCAAACGTCGTTTCAATTGTTTTATCGTTGTTTTTTGTTTTAATTAGGTAACGATAAAAGTTTCCTTCAAAAAAGTTCAATGTTTTGTAATTTTTTTTTTTTTGTTCGCCAACGATCAAATTTCCGAACACAAAAATTCAATTGTTTTATAGTTTGTTCTTTTTTTTTAATCGTCGACGATCAAATCTTCGAAAAGGAAAGTTCAATTGTTTTCGTTGTTCATTTTCAGCGGAAAAGTATTCAATTACCTGTTACTTTATTCGTCTTTCATCGCCACTTTTCCCAACGTTATTCAATTGTTTTTTCATTGTTTCATTATTCGGTAACGGTCAAAGTTTCGTTCGGGGAAGTTCAATTATTTTCGTCAATTATGTTTGTCGTTTACTAACATAACGTCTTTTGGGTGGAAACGGTCAATTGTTTTCGATTTTACTCCTTCCCGTTTCACTGAGACTTTTCATCATTTGTTTATGTAATTCTCAAGTAATCAAACCTTCAGAGAGGAAAGTTCAATTGTTTTTATCAATTTTTCAGTGTAGGTACGAGTTTTTTTTTTTAATTTCAATATTTTGCGCCCTAACTAGAGGTTTTATTTTAAGAGCTAGAGAAAAATTTTTAATACAAAAGTTATAGGGTTTTGTGTGTATTAGCTTTTAGAGCTCTCACAAGAAACAAAAGCGCATCGCAAAGTGGAGAAATAAACACATTTTTTTTTTGTTTTAATGGGAACACATTAAACGATAATTCCGCTACTACATATAAAACGAATTACGTCATTACCATCGACAATCAAACGTTCCTCCCTCTGCGCGTTAATTAACAAAGAAAAGAAGGAAGAAAAAAAAAGAACAAGAGCCCCGCCGTCGTTATTGACGCAATTCCGGTCCTATCGATCAGAAGGGACGAAAATAAACTCCCGCGCGGATGGAAATAAGTAATCCACATTTGCGCCAAGAACGAGCCACTCCACGACTTCAATTACTAATTGGAACATCGCGTTTCCAGGGGAGAGAGATAATTAATAAAGATAAATGATTGCCGGCCGTCTTTCGAAATTAATTAAGCAAGGTGTAATTAAATGGTCGGCGGGCGGTAGTTCCGTTCCGTACTTGAACTTGTTTGTATCGGGGAGCTTTCCATCGGACCGGACTGGGGTGGAAAACTTACCTATGACGTGCCAGGGATATGAGAAGTTGAGATGAGAACAGGACTGCCGAGAATTACCTTCTCTTCCTATTCTTCTTCTTCTTCTTCTTCTTGTAAGTAAAAGAGGCTTACATATTTTAAATCATGCACGCATGGCTGGTACTCACACTATGTAGTTCAGGCAAGTTAGGGGTGTGAATTAACCAAACTATTTTTTTGGGTTGCAACTTAGGAGAAAGCGTTGTTAATTATCTCTTATAATTAAAGCGCGGATTTAGGTGCATTTTTAGATAATTTTATTCCAAAGGGAAAGGGAACTCCTTCAAGCTTATGAATACAAGGAAGCCCCCTTTACTATTAGTGACGCAGTATATGGGGTCATCTAAAAATGCACCTAAATCCATGCCTTACTTATAACTGACTGTATTAGCAGCTCTTTCTTTTGTTACAATCCACCCCTTCCCCCAGTTAATTTTCTTTTTAATGTTAATCGTCGGTCGTTCGGTTTATCTGATGCAGGTTCTGAATTTCTAGGAAGTCAAAACTTTCTCTCTCTCTCGCCAAGGAAATGACGCTATGTTACTACGGAGCGAATAATAGTTACAATCTGTTACAAGAAGTACTGTTCATTAGTAAGTACCCATAAGTATATAAGACCTTGGTTCGCGGTCGCGAAAATTTTTATCGCCCGAATCTCTCGTTTCGCTTCGCGCAAACCCGCGAACGGGATTTCTTCTTCTGACTCACCAGTTTTTTTTTTTTTTTGTTTTCCTTTTACCGCCATCGCCACCGAGAAATTGGTGTCACTCGTCCGGAAAAATCGTGACGAAATTTCTGATGTAACGCTGCTCAGTGGCGGTGGTGTCACCTTGTGCCTGTTACCTTTCCTCGTTCTTTGTGAAGAAAAAAAAATCTGCGTTTCTTTTGAAAAACAAATTTATGCAACCGCGAAACATTTGAATGACAAACCGAATGGAGATTTGCGAATTGCAAGAATGAACCGAACGCGAACGAGGAAAAAAAAAACTCGTGCGCTGTGTCCTTCGCCTTGTGACGCCCACAGGATTCGTTGTATGTACCGAATAAGCAATACCGTACAATAGGCGTGTACATGTGAATGAATTGTGAATATTTACTATGCATTCTGAACGAACAGTGGCGTGGTGTTGCCAAGAAAAAAAAAAGAGAGAGAATGGCGAACGCATTTCAATTGCCTGGTTTTCTTCTGCCAGGAGTTCGGTATCCTTGGCAAATCAAATTTGGAAAACCTTAGATGTAAACCCCAAACTTTGATGATTCAAATTAGGGGTGACGTAGGGTACCCGGGTACCCTTTTATTTAAATGGAATCGGTTCTCCTTTATGAATATCCGATACCCGATAACGATTTTCTTCCTTTTAGATCACAGAGGTGCCTTGAAGTGGGCGTGGTCACTATCCCGTGGATAGAAATAAGCAAAGCAAATGTTCTTGTATGCTTGATAACTTATATCTATCAATCTATCCAGTATCTATACACCATAGAGACTATAGATACTGGTCTAGTCTCTAAATACTAGTCTACAGTCTATAGGTACTAGTCATTGTCTATAGGTACTAATCTATAATGTAGATACTAATCTGTAATCCATAGGTACTAGTCCGTAGTCTATAGACGCTAGTCTGTAGTCTATAGACGCTAGTCTGAAGTAGATACTAGATCTAGTCTTTAAAAGCTAGTCTATATTCTATATATACTAGTCTATTGTCTATAGGTACTAATTTATATTATATAGATACTAATATATAACCTACAGATACCAATCTATAGTTTATAGATACTAATCTAAAGTCTACAGATACTATAGTCTACTGATACTAGTCTATTGTTTATAGGTACTAATCTTTAATATATAGATACTAATCTATAGTTAACTGATACAAGTCTGTAGTCTATAGACACTAAGAGGACATGAAACTTTACCTATGTGAACGTTTTTTAAATATTAAATCAAAGCGACTCTTCAAATTTAGAGAAAATGTTCTAGATTTATCTGGTTCTGATCTACGTTTGGATGTTAGAGGAAGGAAAGAGAGGTTAAGAGACTTTCTGGTTGCCTTGAAAACACAATTATCGAATTAGGAAAAAATTAGATACTAAAGGGAAAGAAGAAAATAGAGGCACGTTTTAAAGTTATGTGAGTGATGGTTCATAATCTGTAGATTGCAGAATGACATTTCCTAAGCTTGATGGTTCATAATCTGGAAGAGGGATGCAGCGAAATTCTGGACATTTCCTAATAATAATTCCTCAGCCACGTCCTAGATATAAAGCAGATACAGACACTCCCATACTGTAGATACTAAAGAAAAAGGAGCGAGTCTTAATATTAAAGAAAAATTAGAAATCCTAAGAATAGAAAAAAAAGTTATCAGTACTGATCTACAGATACTAAATAAAAGTAACAGGGACAGATTTGTAGATACTAAAGAAGTCAGTCGTGACCTATAGACACCAAAGGAAAGATTGATAATTGTGATCTATAGACACTAAAGAAAAAGCAAAGTCAGTATGGATCTATGAAAACTAAAGAACAGCTTCAATCTATAGATACTGAAGAAACAGCTATAATCTATAGATATTGAAGAAAAAGGAGATAATACTCCTTTATAGATACAAAAGAGAAGGAAGAGAGCAGAGCCTGACCTAACATAGACATTGAAAAAATGTAGAGGGAAGAAGTTCACAGTCAAATTCTGCCACTTTCTAATCGTAACACGTTGCCATGGAAACGCAAACACTTCTTGCTAGATACCAAGCTCAAAAGTTTTTTTTTCCAATTTTTTTCCATCAGAATCTCTAGATTGTGGAATGACGGGGGAGAAGAGGGAGGAAGCGAAATTGTGGCTTTGTCATTTTCTGATTGGTCTCCACCTTGTCATAGATATAGACATAGATATTGACGTTCCCAATCTGTAGACACTAAAGAGGAAGAAGCGAGTCTTAATACTAAAAAATTAATAGATAATCCTAATACTAAAAAGAAGGAAAACAGTATCGATCTATAGATACTAAACCGAAGCTACAGAGGTAGGTTTATAGATCAGAAGAAGACAATCGCGACCTGCTGATACTAAAGAAAAGATAATTCTAATTTATGGACACTAAAGAAAAAGAAACAGTATGGATCTATAAGAACTAAAGAACAATCTATAGATATTGAAGAAAGAGAAGATAATATATATATATAGATACTAATATTAAACAATTAGATAAAATCTAATACTAAAAAAAAAAGTAAGCAGTACCGATCTATAGATATTCAAGAAAGTATACAGGGGTAGGTTTATAGATCAGAAGAAGGCAATAAACAATAGATAATTCTGATCTATGGACACTAAAGGGAAAAGAAATCAGTACTGACCTATAACAACTAAAAAATGAAGATAACTTTGATCTATAGATACTGAAGAAAGAGTAGATAATGCTGCTTTATAGATACAAAAGAAAAGGAACAGAGCATAGACCTAACATAGATATAAAGAAAACAGATAGAGGGATTTTTATTGACACTTTCAATCTATAGATACTAAGGAGGAAGAAGCGAGTCTTATTGTTAAAGAATTAGCTAATCCTGTTCTATGGATACTGAAAAAAAGTAAAACGATACTGATCTACAGATATTAAAGAAAAGTTATAGATTAAAAGTTATAGATCAAAAGAGGACAAGAGTTGTTTGTGGATACTAAGAGATAGATATTTCTAATTTACAGACACTAAGAGGAAAAATAAGTGAATATGGATCTATAAGGACAATAGGGTCTATAGATACTAAAGAGAAAGAAGATAATACTGCATTTTATAATTGGTCCTAGACATAAAGAAAAACTATAGATACGGACTTTTTTAATGACGCTCCCAATCTGTGGATGCTAAAGAAGAAGAAGCGAGTCTTAATATTAAAGAATTAGATAATTCTATTCTATGAACACTAAAAAAAGGAATCTATAGATACTAAATAAAAGTTACAGAGGTAGATTTATAGATACAAAAGAGTAGAATCGTGATCTGTAGATACTAAAGAAAAGGTACATAATTCTGATCCATAGACACTAAAGAAAAAGAAGTCGTTACGGATTTATAAGGACTAAAGAATTTGGATCTATAGATACTAAAGAAAAAGAAGATAATTATAGATACAAAGAAAAGGAAGAGGGAGTCTAACCTAACATAGATATTGAAAAACTATAGAGCGTTGCCATGGAAACGCAAACTTTACTAAATTCAGATGTTTTTTTTTTTAAATTTAGTGATGTTTTCCACGCTTCATGCACCATAATCTGCAGATTGTAGAATAAGGGAGGGAAAAGGAAAGAAGCGAAATCCTGTTTATTTCATAATTGGTGTGAATACCTTGTTACAGAAGCACAGCTTATGTCCTAGATATTAAACAAATAGATACAAGAATCTTTTGATTGACACTCCTAATCTGCAGACTCCGAACAATAAGGAGAAGAAGAAGAGGAAGGGAGACTTATAATTAAAGATGGATACTAAAAAAAAAAAGGAAAACGCTAGTGCTCTGTAGATACTACTAAAGAAAAGCTAGAGTGATAGATACTAACGAAGACAGTCGTGATCTATCCACAGGTACTAAGGAAGACAATCGTCATTTATCCACACACACCAAGGAAGACAATTGTGATCTATCCACAGATATTAAAGAAAAGGTAGATAATTATGATTTATAGACACTAATCTATAGATACGAAAGAAAAGGAAGATAGCCTTAACCTATAGATACGAAAGTGAAGGCAACCTCAATCTGTGGATACTGACGACGAAGGAAATGATACTGATTTATGCATAGAAAGAAGAAAAATGAAGAGAGCATTGATGTTGAAAAAGTAGAGGAAAGAAATGTCACTTTCTAGTTGATAACATATTGCCATAGAAACTAAACGAATATATTCCCAAATTTACAATTTTGGGAGTCCTACAGTTGGAAAGGAAGAAGCAACTAACCACATAGTTAAAATGACAATACGAATATGTACTGAGGGAAAGAAAGAGAAAGAGAAGAGGGGCACATCTTCTCTAACTTTCTAAAATTAAGAAAATTGCCATGAAACAACTTGTCCAGAATCAAGTTTAGAAGCAATAGAGCAAACAATTGATGCTTTCGTTATTAATCGCTTAAAGCAAGTGGGTGCTACCGCCCACCAATGGGTGCCACCGCCCACCAGTGGGTGCTATCGCCCCCTAGTGGGTGCTGAAGATCTCTAGGAGGGTGGTAGCGGGATTCAAAGTCATTTGGGGGCGTAAGGTGGCCTAAAGGTCAGTGGCTCAACTAATAATCGCCCACTAGTGGGTGCTCAAGATCTCTAGGAAGGTGGTAGCGGGATTCAAAGTCATTTGGGGGCGTTAAGGCGGCCTAAAGGTCGGTGGCTCAACTAATAATCGCCCACTAGTGGGTGCTGAAGATCTCTAGGAGGGTGGTAGCGGGATTCAAAGTCATTTGGGGGGCATTAAGGCGGCCTAAAGGTCGATGGCTCAACTAATAATTTTCATGACGTTGTAATTGGAACACTTTTGTCTTGCAAAGTGGGTGGTGGTCCCAAAAAGTTTGGGAAATATCACCAAGAAGTGACCTTATGTTCCTCCTTCTCTCTCGTCTGAAGATCGTGGAATCCAAGTTTTTGTCGTCCTTCATCTGTTTACTGCTTTGACAATAGAATTTTCCAGAAGCCGTTTATGTGCAAATTCGCGAAAACAAATGAATGCCAAGCTAAATTTACTGCCGGCCATTAAGGAAGCACCAATTTCGAAGTTGTCCGTCCACTCAAGAGCGTCCCTTATCGCGGATTAAAGGCTGATGGCGTTCGGTTTTATCTTAATTTATTAACAATAAAAGTGAAGTGCATTTTATAGCGGTGTAATGCCGGTTTACAGTTGAGCCGAGTTGGTTGGCGCCGCTCGCGTGACCTTGCCTGAGGCCAGCCGATACCCGAACTAGATATGAGCGCTCCTCGTCGGCCACACTTCAGAGTCCTCCCGGCCTCACTTTACCGACGTTCTTGCGTTACGGCACTTGGACGTCACCGCGCGCTCCAAGAAAGTCAAGGTCAAAGAACTTTTCAGACTTGTAGGTTACACGGCGCCAGCGCCATATTGGTCGCCTTTTGTTTATTGTTGTGCGCCTTTTTTTTTGCCTTCAATGGTATCTGCCCGTTTCACTTCCCGCATGTCAATCATGCAGCTACGAAACTGCGCCGTTTGCGCGCGGTTTAACCTTCGCTCTGATCGCGTGGTTACGTTGCAATTAATTCACAGTCGATTAGTAGAAAGCTGGGAAGTGGATCTGTCGTCATGACCAGATGCTTTGAAAATAGCAAAACTTGATTCTTTGGCGACCCAAAATAGAATAGTATCAAGTAAGTCGGTAACAACCGCAATCAGTAACAGAAAACACTTGGAAATTTGCACCGAACTGGCCCATTTGATTTAAGTCGTTACGCAATTGCTAAGCAGTTATGAATCGAACGAGAAAAGCATCTAGTAAGTCGGTCGCAGGCTTATTATTTTATATTTCAAACTTTGATGATCTCGTAATTAACTCATAAGACAAAACTCAATCAATCAGTCAGTCAGTCAATCAATCAATCACCTTTTTATTGTAATTAAGATTGCAATAATTATATCACAATGTCAATGTTTGATTTATAATTTGATTCTAAGTAAAACCGTAGTCAATATATCACAGTATAATAAAACAAAAGAAAAATGTTTCAAATGAAATACATATGCAAACCAATGAAGAATTTTCTCCTTTTTTCTTGTTTCGTCAGTTTCCGAAAATCAAACAAAAAACAATCGGTTAAGGTCACTTTTATCCTCCGTTTTTTTTTACTTAAAAACTTCTAACAAAGGTGGCCAATTAAAAAAAAAACAATTGACGATCTCACGTTTTCTTTCTTTTTCTTCAGTTTCCGAAAATTAAACAGAGAAAAAACAATCGATTCTTTTGCCGCCTTTTTAATAATAATAATAATAATAGTCTTTATTGGCTCATAAGACTGTTACAAAATGATCGATTCGAAAACAATTGACTAACGATCTCACTTGTTCCCTTCACATTTCAGTTTTGGAAAATCAAACGAAAAACTTTTAATAAAAATAGCGCGAGTTAAAAAAAAACAATTGACAATCGAAGTTCTTTTGTTTTTGCAATTAATTCAGGCTATTTTCTCTTTTCTTTTATAGAAGAATATCCGACGGAACGGAAACAATTAACACTTTCTTTCTCTGTTCGGTTTGCGAAATGTCTATTTTTGAACTTCTAACAAAAATGGTCAGTTCAAGAAAAAAATTGAAAATCGAACTTCCTTTGTTTTTACAGTAAATTCAGGCTACTTTCGTTCTCTTGTTTTTTTTTTTTTTTCTTTTTATAGAGAAACCTCGCAACAAAATGACCGATTCGAAAACAATTGACAAACGATCTCGTTTGTTCCTTTCTCTTTTCGGTTCTCGAAAATTAAACCAAGAAAAAATCGAAACTTTCTTTCGCTCTCTTTTAGAACTTCTAATAAAAATGGCCGGTTCAAAAAAAAGAAACAATTGACAATCGATCTTCTTTTGTTTTTGCAATTAATTCGGTTTATTTCGATTTCTCTTGTTATAGAAAAACTTATAATGCAGCGGCAGATTCAAGAACAATTGATAAACGTTGTAATTTTTTTTCTCTTTCCAGTTTTCGAAAAAAAATTTTTTTGGAAGTTCTAACAAAAATGGTCAGTTCTAGAAAATAATTGACAATCGATCTTTCTTTTTTTCTACAATTAATTCAGGCTATTTTCGTTCTCTATCTTTTTTTAATAGAAAAACCTGTGACCGACTCGAAAACAACTGACAAACGATCTTATTTTCCTTTCTCTTTTTGGTTCTCGAAAATTAAACAAAAAAAAACATCGATCCGGGACACTTTCTTTTAGCCACTTTTAGAAATTCTAATAAAAATGGAAAATTCAAAAAAGAAAACAATTGACAATCGATCTTCTTTTGTTTTTGCAATCAATTCGGGTTATTTTCGTTTTCTCTTTTTATAGAAAAACTTATAATGCAGCGGCAGATTCAAGAACAATTGATAAACGTTGTAATTTTTTTTCTCTTTTCAGTTTTCGAAAAAAAATATTTTTTTTGGAACTTCTAACAAAAATGGTCAGTTCTAGAAAATAATTGACAATCGATCTTTCTTTTTTTCTACAATTCAGGCTACTTTCGTTCTCTCTCTCTCTCTTTTTTTAATAGAAAAACCTCTGACCGACTCGAAAACAACTGACTTATTTTCCTTGCTCTTTTTAGTTCTCGAAAATTAAACCAAAAAAAAAAAGACATCGATCCGGGACACTTTCTTTTAGCCACTTTCAGAACTTCTAATGAAAATAGCCAGTTAAAAAAAGAAAACAATTGACAATCGATCTTCTTTTGGTTTTACAATCAATTCGGACTACTTAACGAAACGCCCGATTCAGAAACAATTGACAAACGACCTCTTTTTTTTCCCTCTCTTTAGTTTTCGAAAATTTTATTTTAGAACTTCTAACAAAAATGGCAAGTTCAGGAAAACAATTGACAATCAATTCATTGTTTTGGAATCAATTCAGGGCTATCTTTGCTCTTTTTAATTAAAAAAAAACTTGTCTAGAAGAATGCTTTTACTATAATTTCCCTTTCTTGTCACGGTTCTCTTCCTAGAGCTTTTGATGGTCCTTTGCCTTCTTTGATAGTTCTCACCACATCTGTTTTTTTCTTTTGTTGGCCTGGCTTTGACATTTTTAATTTCAAATTTGTCAATATACTTTTTTGACCAACAATACAACTTTCTTCTTTTATTTTCCCCATCCAGTTGCTACTTCTTAAGACCTTCTTAATTGTTGATGCACACATGCGCACCTGTTGGAGCTTCTGGCTATCATCGATGCACCTACCGAAAAGCGTAACACCTTCTGGTCATTGTTGACTCATCTGCTCAAGAGCTCCTTGCCAAGTCCAGACCTTTCTTCATTTATTTTCCTCTCTTATTGCTACGTTCATACTTCTTAAGATCTTAAGATCATTGTTGATGCTATGGCTATCATCGACGCACCTACCGAAAAGCGTAACACTTTCTGGTCATTGTTGACTCATCTGCCCTAGAGCTCCTTGCCAAGTCCAGACCTTTCTTCATTTATTTTCCTCTCTTACTGCTACGTTCATACTTCTTAAGATATTCTGCTCATTGTTGATGCACACATACACACTTATTGGAGCTTCTGGCTATCATCGACGTACCTACCGAAAAGCGTAACACCTTCTGGTCATTGTTGACTCATCTGCCCAAGAGCTCCTTGCCAAGTCCAGACCTTTCTTCATTTATTTTCCTCTCTTACTGCTACGTTCATACTCTTAAGATCTTCAGCCCATTGTTGATGCTATGGCTATCCTCGACGCACCTACCGAAAAGCGTAACACCTTCTGGTCATTGTTGACTCATCTGCCCAAGAGCTCCTTGCCAAGTCCAGACCTTTCTTCATTTATTTTTCTCATCTTATTGCCACGTCCGTATTTCTTAGACCTTCTGGCCATTGTTGACGCACCCATACACCTATTGGAGCTTCTGGTTATTATCGACGCACCGAAAAGCTTCGCGTAACACCTTCTGGTTGTTGTCAAGTCACCTGCCCAAGAGCTCCTTGTTACGTCCAGACCTTTCTTCTTTTATTTTCCCCGTCTCATTGCTACGCCCACATTTCTTAGGATCTTCTGGCCATTGTTGATGCACCCATAGATCTATTGAGCTTCTGGTTTTTATCGATGCACCTGCCGAAAAGCTTCTGGTCATTGACGACTCACCTCCTCAAGAGTTCCATCATTATTGTCATACTTTGCCCAAGGGCTTTCTGGTCATTGTTGAAACTTCTATCGAAGATCTCGGGATCTCTCCGCAGTTTTTCAAGGTCAAAAACGAGAGAGCATCATCCCAATTAACATCAAGGCGCAATTGGAAGCTTATGGTGGAAGTTTCCAAATCGTGTTCCACTTTTGACGTCATCAAGATACATCCTTGATATTTTGGGGAGAATTAGAAGCATTTTGGCAAAAGAGAGGAAAGCTTGAGTCCGCTCCCAGCACTCTCACTTTTGATATCACTGAACAACTCCAGGATGGTGAAACAATTTCCGTTTTCAAGTACTTTTTAATACCTCATTTTTCACCCAAGGTTAATGGCGAACTATGTTTTAGGGAGAGTTTTCCGCAAGGCCTTTCTCTAAGATCGTTTCATTGTTTAGTACCGCATTTTTAACTTTTTACTTCCTCTGCGTTTAATTTAGTTAAAATTTTACATTGATTTGATGACGTAACTGCTTTAGAATCGCTTGACAAAATATGTAGAGACGAGAAACTGAAAAATGGTGACCTTAACACTGAGTTGATTAATTGGTTAATTATCGGAATTATTCAGCACCGTGTCAATAGCTGACACTGACATTTCAGGCTCACCGTTGCCTCATCATCATCAAACGCCGACTTCGCGATTTACACAAACCAATAGATCTAGTTCTCGTCCGCGTCCGATAAATCTCTTCGCGAATGTCAAGGTCACGCTTTTGGTTTTTGTTGTCGCGTGTGCGCGATTAAGTCATAATTTCAGGCGGTCGGTCATAAAATCGAATTCTGAAAGTTTTACGACGTCGCGGAATCGTACGCTTTTTTCGAATTTGGCACAGAGCCGTACTCTCGGAGTTGCGATTCGCCGAAATGCACACGCGCCGGACTTATTAAGGAGTTCTTGTAATATCCTCACGCTTTGAATAGTTGGCGATGTTTTGTAAACAGTTTTGTTTGTTATTGATTTTTGATGAATTCGTGACGTTTCGGAAATGCGTTTCACCACCTTCGACCTTCGAGCTTGACGAAGCGGCATAGCAATGATGAGTATAGATCGGAATAAGATATGTTGACCCCACCTACTATGTAAAAACAACAAACAATGTTCGTTTACATCTATGATGTTATGACTAAACTTAGGACCTGTTAGGGCGTTTACGCAATACGAGGACCAATGAATGAATAGTGTGCATTCATTGTCCGGGTATGGCAACGTCCGAAGACGACGAACGAAATATAAAAATCCGATCCTTAGTTATGAATCATTTGATCTGTCTACTCTCCAGTAATAAATTTTGCTTTTCGCTTCTTACTTTGTATGCGTATGTTTATGTAACACTTTGCATTCGCTCACGATCGAACTTTGAACCACGCAGCCAGTAAACTGTGTATGAGGAGAAGAGGGTCGGGCACTTTGAACTTCGCTGAAAATACGGTGTTTGTTTGTTAGTGCAGTTTGCGTAACGCGTTCGCGGAAATTATTGGCTTGCCAGAAGCGTACTTCAAATTTCCTCTCCGCCCAAAAAAGGGGAACTTATAATTCTTCTTTGATACCTCAGAGATTGCGTTGTTTCGCATTTTGAAAATTTTGTTTATAATAGCATTTAGTCGATCAAAAAAATTTGCGACGCAGGCATAAACGAATATTATTTCTTGGCCTTGACGATTGAGATTTCGTCACTATATCGCATCAGTTTGTTTTATAAAAGTCAGGGACCGTTAAAAAAAGGAAGATAAACTAAAGCGGTGAAATCAAAAACAGAAACAAAATTCGATCAAACAAACAAAAAACAACAACAAATACATCGGCAAATGATGTGATGAATCGCAAAGCAAAGTAGTAGGTACTGATGCAAGAGAAAAACAACAAATAAAAAACAAATGAAAAACAACAAAACAAATGACAAGCCGTTAATGAAAGTGAACGTAGGAGTTCCGAACAAATTGTAAAAAATAATAAATCAAGAAACAAAAACAAAAACCGATCGATTTAACAACAAAAAAAGAAACAAATGCAACGTTTTAGGTCATAAAAACAAATGAAAGTGAAACCTGTTGCAATAGAAAGAAATAAACAAATGAAAAATAATAAAACAAGCGCACTTATACAAACGATGTTAAAATTCAAATCATAAAAGAAAATTGTCGAATAAGAAACAAAAAACGATCGATCCAAAAAAAAAGGACAGAAAATAAAATCTAAGTAAAAAAATCATTGAATTAAAAAAAAATAATTGAATGATTAAAAACAAATGCCTATGGCAACGGGCAGAAAAAGTAAAATCTAAGCGAAACAAAAAGTAATAGATCGTAAAACAAATGAAAGCGAGGCCTGTTGCAACCGAGGAAAATAAGAAGAAGAAAAATGACAGGATATAAAATCTAAGCAAAACAAAACAATTGATGGATTGTAAAACAAATGAAAGTGGAACCAGTTACAACTGAGAAAATAAACAAATGAAAAATTTAAAAAAAAAAAAACAAACGAAAAAATTAATAAAATAAAAGCAGTGGCAAATGGTAAATATCAAGCAAAACAAAAGAATCAAGAAAGGAGAACAAAAATAATAATATAGTTGACTAGGAAACAAAAAACGATCGCACCAGAAAAAAGGAAGGAAAAATAAAATCTAAGTAAAACAATCAAGACATAGAAACAAATGTTGACTGATTAAAAACAAATGCAATTGCAAATGGCGGACAAAATAAAACCTAAGCACAAACAAAAAACAAATAAAAGTGCCAAGCTATTAAAAAACAAGCAAACAAAATAAACAATTACAGTAAATAAATAATTTAAAACGATAAAACAAACGCACTTCTACAAACGAGTATTAAAGTTCAAATAATAAAATAAAATAGTTGAGTAAGAAACAAAAAACGATTGATCCAAAAAAAGGACAAAAGAATAAGTAAAACAAAAGTGGAATGATTAAAAACAAATGCAATGGCAAGGGACAGAAAAAATAAATTCTTAGCGAAACAAAAAGTAATAGATCGTAAAACCGAAAAATAGTAAAGTGAAGTCGTTTAGTGTGAAACAGAAACAAGAAACAATCGACCAAAAAAAAAAATAAATAAAAACAAAAAGAAAATAAAATCCAAGCAAACAAAAAGTGATGGATCGTAAAACAAATGAAAGTGGGGAACCAGCTGCAACAAAGAAAATAAATAAATGAAAAATAATAAAATAAAAGAAAGTGGCAAATGGTAAAAGAGTACTAAAATCAAAAAAAAAAAAAAAAACAAAAGAATCAAGAAACGGAAACAAATATTGATTGATTAAAAGCAATGCAATCTAAGCGAAATGAAAAGTGATGGATCGTAAAACAAAATTAAACTGCAAAGCTATAAAAAAGAGACGAACAAAATAAAGAGGTAGCGTCAATTTCCAAACAAACGAGAAATGGAAAATAAAATTGGTCGAACGAAAAAAAAATGGTGTGGCAAATGGAAGAAAAAAATAAAACAGAAGCGAAACAAAAAGTTAAAAAAAAATGTCGCCAAATGCAACAGAAGAAAATAAACAAAAGAACGCGGATTATTAGTGCAAAAAAACTGAAGGTTTGACAGACGTTAAAATAACAGACGTAAGAAACGTTAGAATGATAGGCGACGAGAAACGTGGCGGCTCACACGTTGCTTGATGACCAACTAATCATGTCACGATGACAAATAACGGCAAACGTCAAGGTGGCAGACGTAAGAAACGTCAGAATGACAGACGACAGAGGTGACAGAAGCCAAGGTGACAGACGTCAAAATGACAGACGTGGGTAATGTCAAAATGACAGACGACGAGAAAAGTGGGGGCACACACGCTGCTTAGTGACCAACAAATCATGTCGCGATGACAAATAACAGCAAACGTCAAGGGGACAGACGTAAGAAACGTCAGAATGACAGACGACAAAATAACAGACACAAGAAACGTCAGATTGACAGACGACGAGACTCACACGTTGCTTAATGTCTCTCAACTAATCATGTCAGTTTGTAAAAAATTGATCAAAAACAAAATGAAAAAATGCCAGGCTATTAAAAACAAAAACGAACAAAAATAAACAAATAGCATCAACTTTCAAAGAAACTAAAAAGGTATAATCAGAAAGGAAAAATGACCAAAAAAAAAATGATGTGGCGAATGTCAGAAAAAATAATATAGAAACAAAACAAAAAGTGAAGAATCGCAAAGTAAAAAAAAAAAAAATGGCGCCGAATGCAACAGAAGAAAACAAACAAAAGAACGTAAATTTTTAGTGCAAAAACAAAACGAAAACGAAGGTTGCAAAAATTCGATCAAAAACAAAATGAAAATGCCAAGACATTATTGAAAACAAAATCGAAACAAAATAAAAAGTGATTATTAGTGCAAAAACAAAACGAAACTGAAGGTTGGTACCATTTTGCAAAAATTCAATCAAAAATAAAATGAAAATGCCAAAACATTATTAAAAACAAAGTGGAAACAAAACAAAAAGTAATGAATCGCAAATTAAAAAGAAATGACGCCGAATGCAACGGAAGAAAATAAATAAAAGAAGGCAAATTTTTAGTACAAAAACGAAACGAAATTGAAGGTTGGTAATAATTTTCAAAAATTCAATCAAAAACAAAATGAAAATGCCAAAACGTTATTAAAAACAAAATGGAAACAAAACAAAAAGTCATGAATCGCAAAGTAAAAAAAAAAAAAATGACGCCGAAAGCAACAGAAGAAAATAAACAAAAGAACGCAGTTTTTAGTGCCAAGAAAAAACGAAATTGAAGGTTGGTACCGATTTACAAAAATTCGATCAAAAACAAAATGAAAATGTCAAGCAAAATGTCAAACAAAATCGAAACAAAACAAAAAGTGATGAATCGCATAGAAAAAAAAATGACGTCGAATGCAACAGAAGAAAATAAAGAAAAGAACGCAGATTTTTAGTGCAAAAAAAAACAAACTGAAGGTTAGTACCAATTTACAAAAATTCGATCAAAAACAAAATGAGAATGCCAAGCAAACAAAGTAGAAACAAAACAAAAAGTGATGAAATCGCAAAGTAAAAAAAAAAAAATGACGCCGAATGCAACAGAAGAAAATAAACAAAAGAACGCAAATTTTTAGAGCAAAAACAAAACGAAACCGAAGGTTGCAAAAATTCGATCAAAAACAAAATGAAAATGCCAAGACATTATTGAAAACAAAATCGAAACAAAAAAAAAGTGATTATTAGTGCAAAAACAAAACGAAACTGAAGGTTGGTAACAATTTGCAAAAATTCAATCAAAAATAAAATGAAAATGCCAAAACATTATTAAAAACAAAGTGGAAACAAAACAAAAAGTAATGAATCGCAAATTAAAAGAAAAATGACGCCGAATGCAACAGAAGAATATAAATAAAAGAAGGCAGATTTTTAGTACAAAAACGAAACGAAATTGAAGGTTGGTAATAATTTTCAAAAATTCAATCAAAAACAAAATAAAAATGCCAAAACGTTATTAAAAACAAAATGGAAACAAAACAAAAAGTGATGAATCGCAAAGTAAAAAAAAAAAAAAAAAAATGACGCCGAAAGCAACAGAAGAAAATAAACAAAAGAACGCAGTTTTTAGTGCCAAGAAAAAACGAAATTGAAGGTTGGTACCGATTTACAAAAATTCGATCCAAAACAAAATGAAAATGTCAAGCAAAATGTCAAACAAAATCGAAACAAAACGAAACGTGATGAATCGCAAAGTAAAGAAAATAAACAAAAGAACGCAGATTGTTAGTGCAAAAACAAAACGAAATCGAAAATTAGTAACAATTTGCAAAAATCAATCAAAAACAAAATAAAAATCCCAATCCATTAAAAACAAAATCGAAACAAAACAAAGAGTGATGAATTGCAAAGTAAAAAAATGACGCCGAGAGCAACAGAAGAAAATAAACAAAACAACGCAGATTAGTGCAAAAACAAAACGAAACTGAAGGCAATTTGCAAAAATTCAATCAAAAACAAAATGAAAATGCCAAGATATTATTAAAAACAAAATGGAAACAAAACAAAAAGGGATGAAATCGCAAAGTAAAAAAAAAAATGGCAGCGAATGCAACAAAAGAAAATAAACAAAAGAACGCTGATTTTTAGTGCAAAGAAAAACGAAACCGAAGGTTTGTACCAATTTGCAAAAATTCGGCCAAAAAAATTTGAAATTCAGAACAAACGAAAGGTGAATTTTAAAAACTTTTTATTTTCATTTGTTTTTTTTTTTAAATTTATTATAAAAATTCGAAAAACAATAGAATCGAATCTAAAAAAAAAATAATATAGTTCACATTGCAAAAGAAAAGAGACAAAAGTGATTGAAGCAAAAAAAAAAACAAAATTAAAAATATGTAAATATAATATTGGATTGAAAAATACGAACAAAACAAAAGATGAACGATCATAAAGCAAAATAGCGGAACATTTAGTAATTTTTGTTTTCTACTACAAACGTTTGCTAGTTTTTTTTTTCGTTTTAATTTGACGGGAATTTCAGAATTGTTTGGTTGTTAATGAATTCCACAAGACTGCGGGCGTACTGTATTTTTCAGTTCTCTCTGAATGTTTCGCTTTAAATTTTGAACTTCTTTAAATTATCAAAAAGTTACCACTAGGCTCTCTATTGAGACCTATTCTCTTTTCTTTTTCTTTCTTGTTTCAAACATACGTCATTAATTAAGTGTCCATGTTTGTTTCAGTATAAATTCGAGCTCCTTTGTTTTTCAACGCGAATTAGTTTGACGGAGAATGTACTACGAAGGACCTTATTAACATTTTTTAAGACTCTATGTGAATAACAGAGTTTTGTTTAGTCGTTGAGTCTACTTTTTGAACTTTATTTTTCTACATATTTTGTATCGCTTAAGATCATCAGAGAGTACCACAGGGTTCTTTATTGAGGCCTATGCTCTTTCTTTTTTTTTTGTTTTAAAAATTCGTCCCGAATCAAGGGGTTTTGTTTATTTCTCGTACAGTTCCACGAAGCTACTTGTTAAGGCTTCCTCTTCCCTTCGAGTTTTGTTTCATTCTTAATTTCCAAACAGGAATTTAGAATTTCTTTCTTCATTATTATCTTTGTTTCAAAATTCAACGTGAATTACAGAATTTTGCGGTTTACGATGGAGTTCCTCAAGACTCTTTTTTAAGACCATTAGTTTTGTATTTCTTTTTGATAAAGCCAACCCTTTAAAGCCTCTTTTGCTTTTGTACGTAACATCGAACGTATTTCCGGGTGTATTTCATTTTTTTTTTTTGTTAATAAGCCTTTCACCGTCCTGGCCCGTTAAAAAATTCTAATTTCTTAGCCAGGCAACGGCGAGCAACGGAGCATTGTTTCATTGTTTACGATGTTTTACGGCGATAATTCTGCTCGCAGTCATTCCGGCCTCCAATGAACATGCACAAAAATAAAAGCAAACAATGTAACCGAAGCAAACAATGAGAGGTACGAACGCCGTCTATTGTCTGCTTCCTGTACCATTGTCATGCCGGGGGGAAAAATTCCATTTTGTTGCTGCTTCGGACAACTACGGACGACACAACACATCTTAATACACTCGATTAAATGGGCGATTTTTTTTCTAAAGCGATCGAACGAAATTAAAAAAAAAAATAAATAAATAAATGGAGGTGAAATATTTCAGGCAATTACGAAATTATTTACTTTTGTTGTCAGCTGATGCGCACGTCTCAATCAAAGTTTAATCGCCTTACTTAATTCGATAAAAATGTCACGCTCTTGTCAACGAGTTAATTAAATTGAGATTTTAATTGCTCAAATTATAGTAAGACAACGACAGAGATACGTTCGTAATCTGATCGAGGGCTGAAGTCATCTTTATTCGTTCATCATCCGAGATTTCTATAGAAAACACTGATTCGTGTAGTAAATACACTCGAGATTACATGATTGTTAGTTAGTTACATGAGCAAAGCGCCTGAACGATAATTTTTTTTTTTTGGATGGGCCACATCCTCACTTTAAAGGTAAACACGGAGAGATTACTTCGATTAGGATATTTACAAAATTGCACAACTTTTCTTAACGTCCATGCTTTATTAGATTAATTTTTTTTTTGTAAAAACAAAACGCAATCAACATGTTGCCTTTTCAATTGTACTTGAAAACAATAACTTGGATGAAATCGTCTTATTTAGAGCCCAGATATCTGTGGTTAAGCCATGTTCATGGAATTTAAAAACAGCCTGTACATGTTCATAATTATACAAAATACAAAAGAATAATTAATTGACCGGCAGAAGAAACAATGCCTATTTGAAAATACAAAAACAAAAAACAAATGAATGAAGATCGTCAGTGGCTTTTTCTTCTCGTTTATTTTGGTCGCTCTTGTTGGAAATTATTTTTTTAATAAAAATGGAGGACGAATTCATTGTAAAACAAAAGAAGATCGGTTTCTGATTCGGACTTTTTTTTATAAAAGATCTAAAATAAAAAAAAGAGGGCAAAAGAAAGCATCACGGATCGATTGTTGTTTTTTTTTTTTAATTTTCAAAAACTGAAGACAGAGAAAGGAAAAATGAATTCGTTTGCCAATTGTTTCTATTAAAAAAAAAAAAAAAAAATAGCCCGAATTGATTGTCAAAACAAAGGAAGGTCGATTGTCAATTGTTTTTCGAACTGGCCTTCCTTGCTAGAAAATCTAAAACAAAGAGAAAAGGGCAAAGAAATACCCGAAAATTATTATTATTTGTTTAATTTTCGAAAACTGAAGAGAGAAATAAAACATGTGATTGTTAGTCAATTGTTTATTATTTTCTTTATTCGGTCATTTTTGAAGAGAAACGCCCGGGGAATCGATTGTTTTTTGTTTAAGTTTCGAACACTGAAGAGAGACAGGGAAAAAGAGATCGCTTGTCAATTGTCAAAAGTTCGAAGCGGTTATTTTGTTTATGTTTGTTCGTCATTTTTCTATAAGAGGATTCTGTTGTGCTGTTGGCAAGCACAAATTATGGAAGACAATGGAATATGCAAAACCAAGTTAAAAAAAAAAAGAAGAAGTGGAGGGAAAGTATCATAACAGCGAAGACATAACAAAACCTTTAGACGGAAAGGAAGTTTGAAAGGAGAAGGACTTGCCTTAAATAATATGCAGATGTGAAGAGAAGAAATGAAGAAATGAAGACGATTTTGTCGATCACGAGAGTACGTTAGGAAGAGCAAGTTAACGATGAAAAAAACGCAATAGGAATGAAAGATCAAAAAGTCGAGCATAAAGAAATGGAAGAAAACATAATAGACTGTAAAGACTCATCAAAAATTTAGGAAGAAAACAGGAACCAGAAGAAGAGTAAAAGGATTCTGTTGTACCGTTGGTTAAGAGGATGCGTTGTTAAGGGCGTGTTATAGATGATGAAGAAAATTGGAAAGGAAGAAGCGGTGGCAAAATCACTAACGGCGAAGACACGTCCAAATCTCTAGGGAGAAAGCAGACAGAAGAGGAGACTTTCAAACGAGAAAATATTATCTTAAAGAACTTGGCAACCCTGAGGGAGAAAAATGAAGATGATTCTAGGAAGTAGCAAGAACAAGTTAAGGGTGCAAAAATTAATAAAATAAAATCCCAGTTTAAAAAGAGATAGATAATGAAGACACATCTAAATCTCTAGGGAAGACCAGGAACAGGAAGGAGAAGATACTGATGGTGTGGTCCAAAAGAAGTGATATGAGCAGAGCTGAGATGAACAAGACTTTGATCAGGCTTACTGACAGAACTTGTGATATGTCAGGGCGGTTCTCTCTTCTCCTCTCAACAACGATCTCCGACGATGTTGGTAGAAGGTGGAATGCGTGGAGACGCTCTATTAGGTTGCTTGACCACCTGTGTGGGTGCCTCTTTTCCCCTTCTACAACCGATGGCTTCAGAGTTGTCGATGGTTGTGTAGAGTATGAGTGTTGTTTCCCCTCGATAAGAGGTATGTGTGGTGAATGCTTCCGACAATAGTATGTGTCTCGCTCCTGGCAATAAGTTGCACAGAAGGCTTTGAATGAGTTGCTCCTGGCAACTGGTTGCATGGGAGGCTTTGAATGTGCTTTCGCCAATAAGTTGCACGGAAGGATTATGTATGTCGCTCCTGACAATTAGTTACATGAGAGGCTGTCCCTGACAGTTGGCTGTACTAAAGCTAAAGCGGTCAGAGCTCTCACTTTTATAGGGCCTTGTGGTATCAGGGATCACTTAACTCTGCTTCATTGGTTAAAATGCGTAATCGAATCACCGATGATCAGAGCTGTATCTCATTCGTCAGGAGGTTGTCTTGTTGTGTTTACCCAAGGGTTGTCTTAAAACCCTCAAAATTTTATAATAACAATAACAATTATTATTAATTAAAAATGCATGGAAGCATATTTTGGGGGGAAGGGGGACTTGCCATGAACTAGGATTAGCATGTTGAAGGTAACGCCAACTTTCTATCCACTCTCTTCTGTCTCTTTTAATTTGGGGTTAGGTTCAATCAATGTTCAACGCAAACTCCCTAGCAACTTCTTAAGTATCTATCCTATTCTTAGCGTTTCATGGGTTCTTTTTAATTTGGTGGACGAAAGCTGCGGTACCTTCTAAATACAATAACTTTACCATGAACTTGGCTCAGATGCCATCTCTTGATGGCTTTCAGCAGTTAAAAGGGAGAGGTACCAGGTAGGCTAACGGAAATTGCAGAGACAGTTGATCTAAGAAGGTGCAACCTGGTACACCTCCAAGTCGAGTTGGGGTAAATAAAGTTGGTGCTTAAGAAGAAGCTGGCGTTTCTATTCTGCACTCTACTCCCCCATGTTCTAAAGAGCCAATCAATGACTTTTCTCATTACACGGACCGCAGATGAAAAGAAGTCTATTCATAACCAGCCCAATAAGAGTTCCCGCTTTGTAATTAAGTATCGAGCCGCCGTCAAAATGGACTAATTGGTATCCCACCTTGATTTGTTGTGACGTCATAATGGGAATTCGGATGGAATTTTTTTTTATTTCCGCAGTGACCTAGGATTTTCTTGATACCGTAAGATAGAGTTTGAAAATAGATATAATTTGATGCCAATAAAAAAAAAAACAATATTTTCGTGATTTCGCAAACTTAATAGCTGCAGTGAAATCGTTTCAGTCGTACACGAACCGCGGTCTAAATAGTTTAAGAACCTATCGGTGACTTTTCCTCATTTCCCGGACCGAAGGTGAAAATAAATCGATTCATAACCAGGCCAATAAGAGCTCCAGTTTTGCAAATAAGTAATAAAATGGACCAATTGTTATCACGCCCGGATTTTCTTCTTCTGACATCACAGTGGGAATTCTGGTGGAAATTTTTAAGGTAGAGGAAATTTTTTCATTTCTTGATATCTTTTGACAATAAGTATAATTTGATACCAATTAAAAAAAAAACTATTTTCGTGGTAAGTTTTAATCGTACACGAACCGCGGTCTAAATAAGTAAGCTTGAAGCCCTGCGGTTTTAAGAACTAATCAGTGACTTTCTCTCTTTTATTTCTTGATAGGGTTTGAAAATTTGATCTCAATTAAAAAAAAAAAACTAAATTTTCGTGATAAGTTTCATTTCACCAATTTCATTTCCGCAATGAAAACATTTCAGTCGTACACGAACCGCGGTCTAAATAAAAAGTTTGAAGCCCCGCGGTTTAAGAGCCAATCAATGATTTTTTCTCGGTGCACGGACCGAAGACGAAAAGAAATCGATTCATAACCGGGCCAATGAGAGTCCCTTAAAGAGAGGGTTTCTAAAACACATACAAATACGAATCCCCAAATGCACCCCTTAGGAAAACAAATCTTACAGGATAATCAGTTAACAGGAAAAGAGGAGGAAGAATAAAGAGCTGGGCAAGATTCTATCTGGTCAAGAGGAAGAAGACAAAGGAGAAGCTTGCGTGTGTGCGAAAAAAATTCAACTCCAGGTTCTTCTTCAACGGCCGATTCAGAGCAGGCCAACCTAGACTTAACTGATTGAAAAGTGGGTTTAGTTGAGTGTCAAGGTCAATTAATTTCATGGCTTGCTACACCATGTCAGTGTCAAGCTTCTCCCTTCAAATTTGGAATAATTTTCAAACCATCGCCCTGTACATTAACGTAGTGAAACTGAACTCGTGTCAAGGACTGTAAGCACCTCGATGACATCAAAAGTAGAGGATGTTGTCGATTTGGAAACTTCAAACGAGCTTTAAATTACACTTTAATAACATTTCGAACACGAAGGCCTTGCTTTCAAGCTGTCATATTTCGATGATGTGCACACGTCAGAAGTGGGATTACCACGAATCATTTCCCTCTCCTCATTTGAATGTCACCCCGTCAAACGAGCTTTAAATTAAACTTTAATGAGTTTGATGGTGTTTCACGTCAGAAGTGGGATTACTACGGGATTTGAGAATGTCACCCTGTATACGTAGACTCTTGGCGAAGGACCTCGGGCGAAACACGTCCGCAAAAATACATGCATAAGTAGACAAAACAAATGAATGAAGTAGTTCAAAACAGCTGATTACGTTATCGCAAGGAGGACGGTGATACACACACTCGCACTCAAACACGCACACACATACGAAATCGAGCCGATGATGATGAAAAAAAAAAAAAGAAAAAGAAACAAGAAGTCGGGGCCTGCGTCTTGCACGAACTGGATTCTTGATCGCGTTCGCGTTCGCGTTCTCGTCGGCTGCGGCGGTGGCATGGCTCAGTTGACTCCAAACTGTGTTGGATTGCGCGCGTGACGTTTCGTTTCCTCTCGCGATAGCCAAGCAGGCCATGGAGTAAGTCACACACTCACACAAGTCAGTCGCACGTACCGCTAGTGTTCCGTGGAAAGTTTCGCGTGTAAAATGTGAAGAGACGGCCCGGAAACAGTGATCAGTTTTCTTTTATTTTTTTTTTAAGCGAGTTTGTGTTTTTTTTTCTTTTTGTTGGTTTTAAGTTTTGGAGTATCTCGCGTTAGTTGCAACATCACATCAGTGGCAGGCAGCAGCAACAGCAGTAGTTCATGGTTTGTTTTTTTAATTACGTAAAACCCGAGCGACGCAGAGAAATCTCCTCCTCCACCACGACGGGGGGGAAATTGCCATTATTTTTTAATTTTTTTAATTTCTCGGTACGCAACTGTGTGTACCGATTGCGTGTTTACGAGTTTTGCGATTACTCAATAAAATAACGATCAGCTTCGCAGTACCGCCGTGTCCTACATTCTCGACGATCGGAATTTTTTTCGGTTTGTTTTTGTTAAACTGGTCGGCGATGATTTATTATTGCGCGTAAGTTGCGTCCTTTCGTTCTTTCTTTCTTTTTTGAAGTACAAGAAATTCGCCGCCGCCGCAACGCAGGGACGCGGGGGGGGACACGTCCATCCTTGCTGTTGCGGCCGGTGCATTCACATTTAGATATATCGAACGTGTGCAGCTCGGATTTTTTCGTCTCCGCATATTTCGAAACCGGAAATTCCTTTCCGGCTGGCGGGTTTACTCGTGTTCTGTTGTTTCTTCGGCGTAAAACACCGAGTGACAGGTCCGCGCTAATTGGTGCGGTGTTGTTTCAAGAAATTCGCGGCCGATAATTGTTTTACAGCGAATTTAAAATTTTATGCAACCGCTCTGTTTGCTCGGTTATTAGCGGGCAATTGCCACCAGACGATACGCGAAACGTCCTTAACTGTACACAGCAGCTTGTATACATCAACACATCACCTTTAGTAAGACAGATTCTACACGTTCAAGCTCGAATAAAAAACAATAAAAGTTAAATCCGGATCGAAGGACCAAAATTTTAAGAATAATTTAACATTCACTCTACGTCGTAATTGAGGATTGTATGTCAACACATCACATTTAGTAAGCCAGATTCAACACGTCCAGACAAGCTCGAGTCTTTCATCAAAAAAATTACGTTAAATCCGAATCGAAGGACCAAAATGTTTGTGGTCGATTCATAAATTTTAAGAATAATTTAACATTCGCTGCATGTCTTAATCGAGGATTGCTTTTTTTTTTAATCTGACGTCGAAGTTGGTCATGAAAATTTAATTGTGAACAATCATCATCATGACAGCTATCAATTTGACATTTGAACTTCCCATTCCTAACCTTACTTTCGAGGTTTCGAACTCAACAATACAATAGGACTACACAAGAATGAAATCTATTGTAACAAATGAAAAAATATAATAAGAAAATAAGATTTACAACTAATAATGAAAATTGTGGTACGTTCACAGTAAGCACCTTATCACGGCCAACTTCGACACTAAATCTAAAAGAACATCCAATGCATCAACACCACACATTTAGTAAGGCAGATCCTATATGTCCAGACAACCTCGAATTTTTCACCAAAAATATTAAGTTAAATCCGGATTGAAGGACCAAAATGTTTGTGGTCGATTAAAAAACTTTAAGAATAATTTAACATTCACTCCACGTCTTAATTGACGATTGTAAAGGCAGATTCTACATGTCCTGGCAAACTCGAGTGTTTCACCAAAAAAAAATATTAAGTTATATCCGGATTGAAGGACCAAAATGTTTGTGGTCGATTTAAATTTTAAGAATAATTTAACATTCACTCTAAGCCTTAATCGAAGATTGCCTCTTTTTTTTAAACTGACGTCTAAGTTGGCCAAAAAATTTAATTGTAAACCATCGATCGATGGACCAAAATGTTTGTGATCGATTCATAAATTTTAAGAATAATTTAATTTTCACTATACGTCTTGATTGAGGATTGTATAGGCAGATTCTACACGTCCAGATAACCTCGTCTGTCATTAAAAAAATTCAGTTAAATCCGGATCGAAGGACCAACATATTTGCAATTGATTCATAAAATTTTATGAATAATTTAACATTCACTCCATTGTATATCAACACTTCTCACTTAGTGAGGCAGATTCTATACGTCCAGACAGGCTCGAGTCTTTCATTAAAAAAATTAAGTTAAATCCGGATCGAAGGACCAACATTTTTTCGGTCGATTAATAAAATTTTATGAATAATTTAATATTCGCTCCCTGTCTTAATCTAGGATTGTAAAGAGTGTTTTTCTTTTAATCTGACGTCGAAGTTCGCCATAAAAATTTAATTGTGGACCATCATCATCATGACAGTTGTCAATTTGACATTTGATCTTGCGATTCCCAACCTTACTTTCGAGGTTTTGAACTCAACAGTATGACGACACAAGAATGTGATCTATTGTAAACACGAATAGAGATACTAAAAATGAGATCTAAATTGTGGTATGTTCACAGTAAGCACCTTGTCACGACCTACTTCGATGCCAAATTGAAAAGAACACTCGATATATCAAAACATCACATTTAGTAAGGCAAGTTCTGCACGTCCAGACAAGTTCGAGTTTTTAAACAACAAAATTAAGTTAAATCCGGATCGAAGGACCAACATTTTTGCGATCCATTCATAGAATTTTATGATTAATTTTACATTGACTCCATTGACGTTCAGACAAGCTCGAGCCTTTCATAAAAAAGAATTAAGTTAAATCCGACTCGAATGACTAAAATGTTTATGGTCGATTCATAAATTTTAAAAATGACGTAACATTCACTCCACGTTTTGATTAACGATTGTATATCAACACATCACATTTATTAAGGCAGGTTCTATACGTCTAGTTCGAGTTTTTTATAAAAAAATTAAATTAAATCTGGATCGAAGGACCAAAATTTTTGCGGTCGATTCATAAATTTTAGAAATACTTTAAAATTCACTCCACGTCTTAATTGAGGAGAGCAACTTTCTCTGGGAGGCAGCGATCGTGCTAATTGAGTTCCGACGGTTTTTAAAATTAAAGTAAACGCACTATCGGTGAGAGGGATTTGTGAAATCGCTTACGTTCCAATCAAGTAGCACTGAATGGAAAAAAAATCGACGCAATTGAGTTTTCGAAATAACGGCAATGGCTAATAATCCGGCTGGAAGGACCAAAAAATGTGCGACCGATTCATACTTTTGAAAAACTAATTGTACGCGGCATGTATATTGACGCTTTGTATTTATAGGTGATTTAGTTACACGTCTAGACAAGTTCGAGGTAATGTGAAGATTCAATCGTTTTTCTTCAAAAAAAAAAAAAAATGAATGATGGCATTAAATAAATATCGATTTTGAAAATTAAAGTAAAGGTGCTATCGATAAAAAGAATTTATGAAATCAACTAGTTCGAGAGAAAAACAAAATCAATATGATTGTGTTCTCGAAATAACGGTAGTAGTTAAGTATCCGGCTCGAAGGACCAAAACGTGTGCGGTTAATTCCTTACGTTAATTTGAAGTGACTTCGATTTATAGTGAAGGTTTTGACGTTGTGTTACACTGGCGCTTAAGAATTCATCGAAATTAATTACTTGTACGAACGTGAAACATCGCAAAGCTAGTAATAATCCGGTTCGAAGGACCAAAATATTTGTGATCAATTAATAAATAATTTAATTGTAATTCCATCTCTTAAGTGAAGGCCAACGATGCTGGAGAAAGAAAGCCAAAAGACGATCGTTGTGTCACCAAATTGAAAAGTCGAAACAAACGAACATTTTCAATCGAAACGTTGAAACTAAAGAGAATAGAAGGCGATCGTTAACGAACTTTGTTTTGGAACAAAAGAAAGAAACACAAAAGACCGTCAAGTTTTCATTCTTGCAAGAAAGTGACACGAGCCCTGAAAAGTTGAAACGACAGAAAACAAAAGGCGATCGCTTTGTTAACGAACTGTCAGTTTTGAAAGTTGAAAACAAAAAAACAAAAAGTCACTTGTAAAAACAAGTGAAACCAAAAGAAATTTTAATCGAAAAACAAAAGAGAATGAAAGACGACCATTAACGAACTTCTGTTCTTGCAAAGATTTTGGAACAAAAGAAAGGAAACAAAAGTCGATCGATTTGTTAACGTACTGCCGGTTTTGAAAATTTAAAACAAAAAAGAAAAGAAACCGTTAACGAATTTTCTGTTCTGGCAAAGTTTCGAAACAAAAGACAAACGCAAAAGACCGTCGAATCGCTAATAAGTTTTCATTCTTACGAAAAAGTGAAACGAGTCCTGAAAAGTTGAGACGAGAGAAAACAAAAGACGATCAATTTTTTTGAAAATTAGAAGCAAACAAAGAACGATCGTTAACGAACTCCTGTTCTTGCAAAGGTTGGAAACAAAAGACAAACACAAAAGACCGTCGAATCGCTAAAAAGTTTTCATTTTTGCCAAAAAGTGAAACGAGTCTTGAAAAGCTGAGGCGAGAGAAAACAAAAGACGATAAATTTGTTTTGAAAATTTGTAAAAAAAAAAAAAACGATCGATGTCGAACTCATGTTCTTGCAAAGTTTTGAAACAAAAGACAAACACAAAACACCGTCGAATCACTAATAAGTTTTCATTTTTGCAAAAAAGTGAAACGAGTCCCGAAAAGTTGAGACGAGAAAAAACAAAAGGCGATCGATTGGTTTTTGAACGTTTGAAACAAAAAAAAGACGATCGTTAACGAACTCCTGTTCTTGCAAAGTTTTGAAACAAAAGACAAACACAAAAGACCGTCGAATTCCTAAAAAAAGTGAAACGAGTCCTGAAAAGCTGAGACGAGAAAAAACAAAAGACGATCAGTTTTTTTGAAAATTAGAAACAAACAAAAAACGATCGTTAACGAACTCCTGTTCTTGCAAAGGTTGGAAACAAAAGACAAACACAAAAGACCGTCGAATCGCTAAAAAGTTTTCATTTTTGCCAAAAAGTGAAACGAGTCCTGAAAAGCTGAGGCGAGAGAAAACAAAAGACGATAAATTTGTTTTGAAAATTTGAAAAAAAAAAAAACGATCGTTGTCGAACTCATGTTCTTGCAAAGTTTTGAAACAAAAGACAAACACAAAACACCGTCGAATCACTAATAAGTTTTCATTTTTGCAAAAAAGTGAAACGAGTCCCGAAAAGTTGAGACGAGAAAAAACAAAAGGCGATCGATTGGTTTTTGAAAGTTTGAAACAAAAAAAAGACGATCGTTAACGAACTCCTGTTCTTGCAAAGTTTTGAAACAAAAGACAAACACAAAAGACCGTCGAATTCCTAAAAAGTTTTCATTTTTGCCAAAAAGTGAAACGAGTCCTGAAAAGCTGAGACGAGAAAAAACAAAAGACGATCCATTTTTTTGAAAATTAGAAACAAACAAAAAACGATCGTTAACGAACTTCTGTTCTTGCAAAGCTTTGAAACAAAAGACAAACACAAAACACCGTCGAATCGTTAACAAGTTTTCATTTTTGCAAAAAAGTGAAACGAGTCCTGAAAAGTTGAAGCGAGAGGAAAGAAAACACAATCGATTAGTTAAACGAACTGCCGGTTTTGAAAATTTAAAAAGAAACTAGAAAAAATGAATCATAAAAAAAAATAAAATAATAAAAAAGAGAAACTAGCTCTTTTTAAAATGGTAAAAAGAAAGAAAAACAAAAGAACATCGAATCTTTAATTTTAATAAGTTTCCGTCCCCGTGAAATCGAACCAAAAATGAGACGACCGAAGTGTAAAAAAAACTTTCGTTTTTGAAAAGCTTTATGCAGGGGCTTTTCAAAGACTCGTTACCAAGGTAACTAAATGAACTATAAAACGTATATACGAGGGGCACGCAAATACAAAATAGAATTTGTTGAAAAACACACACATATTTATGAAAATTTAAAGTTTCTTAACTGTAATGTTAGTGAATCTTTAACTAGATTCTTTTTCTGTTCTAAAATACTTCATCTTTTTCCTGGTATTGTGACGTAACAGTGATTATAATATATATAGTTAGTAATCGAGAGTTCCAAATGTGCGAAATCACATTTTGTAACCAAACCGTAATCATTTTCGACCAAAGTTGCATCATGCACGTTTCTGGCTGAAAGTAAACCGACGTGAAATCCTTGAACCCCGCACGAAAAATACACCGGATCGCTTTCAAGTCGGTCATTCGCTCGGTCTTCACCGCAAGAAACGAGACACCACCGGAGAGCAGAACCAACCTCCTCCATGCACGGGCTTTTCTCTCTCCGTGAAATTAACTGCGCCTCTCGCGCCGAGGTCTGTTTGCTTAATTTCATTAATATATTGGTGGCCATTGTCGGTCCGCAAACACACGAGCTCATTGAAAGTCGCCGCGAAATGTTTTTCTGAAATGTTTGTACGGGATGTAAATTGCACGCAGAGAACGCGCTAATTGCTTTATTTGTTCGGCTGGTAATCACCAGATTCGCTCGCTGATTCAAATGTTTATTAGGAGATTGGTTCAAAATTTAACGAGATTCTTCGTCAAATTGGATACGACAAAGAAAAAGAATAGGTTAGGCAAAGGGAAACTAGAAAGTATAAGACATAAGGCAAACAAAAAATTTGACAAAACCAGAGGGCAAGAGGGTAAAAAGCAGGGACTTTTTGAAAGTAAAAAGTTAAAAAACGATGGTTCCTAATAATAGAAAACTCTAGACCAACGCTAAAAGTAAAAGAAGAAGAAATAACAATTGCTCTTGACAATTTCACCAACTTTCTACAAATAAAAAACTCCAATGCTCCCACCGAAAAGTAAAAAAGGAAGAAATACGTTAATGACTCACCGACTTTTTAAAAATAGAAAACGTTAAACCTATATTAAAAAGAAGAAGTATGCCAATGACTTGCCAAACTCACCGACTTTCTAAAAACGCCAGTAGGAAAAAGGAAATAGAACAATGACTCACCGACTTTCTAAAAAATGCCGATTCTTACTTCGCATCGATTCCACAGCCACCTAGGACTACAATAATTGTTGGACACCCGTTATCTTACCAATTTGAAGTTTTATGCGTAAAACGCTAGACCAACACCAAAAAGTAAAAAAGAAGAAATGAAAATGACTCTTGACAAACTCTACGACTTTCTAAAAGTTAAAAAGCGCGAATGCTAGTATCGAAAAAATAGAAAAGAAGAAATACGAGCGACATTGATCTACGAACTTTCTAATAATTGAAAACGCAATACCAACACAAAAAAAAAAGAAGTACAGCAATGCTTGACAAACTTACTGACTTTCTAAAAACAGAAAAGGTCAATACCAACACCAAAAAATAAAAGAAAAGAAGAAACAATAGCGGCTCTTGACAGACACACCGACTTTCTAAAAATAGAAAACATTAATAGCAAGAAAAAAAAGAAATAGAACAATGACTCACTGACTTACTTTCTAAAAACAGAAAACGCTAGACCAATGCCATGAAGTAAAAAAAAGAAGAAATAACAATGGCTCTTGACTAATTTACTGACTTTCTAAAAATAGAAATCGAGCGTACTACCACCAAAAAGCGAAAGGAAAAGAAGAAATGCGACGACACTGCGACTTTCTAAAAATAGAAAACGCTTGACCAACACCAAAAAGTAAGAAAAAGGAGAATTAACAATGGTTTTTGAATAACTCGACTTTCTAAAAACTGAAAAAGCCAATACTATCACCAAAAAGTAAAAAGAAAACGAAGAAATACGCCGACACGTCGACTTTCTAGAAACAGAAAACGCTAGACCCAATACCGAAAGTTAAAAAAGTACAAATAACAATGGCTGTTCATAAACTCAGCGACTTTCTAAAAATTAAAAAGACGCCAAGAAATAAAGAAAGACGAAACACGACAATGACTCACCTACTTTCTAAAAATAGAAAATGCTAGGCTAACACCAAGAAGAAATATGGCAATGACTTGCCAAACTCACCACTTTCTAAAAATAGAAAACGCCAATATCAGCACCAAAAGTAAAAAAAGAAGAAAAACTCACTGACTTTCTAAAAATAGAAAACGTTAGATCAACACCAAAAAGTAAAAAAAGTAAAACACAACGATGACATTCTCCACCGACTTTCTAAAAATAGAAAAACGAAACCCACCGACTTTGTAAAAATAGAAAACGCAAACCAACACCCAAAAGTAATAAAAAGAAGAAATAACAGTGGCTTAGTTCACCGATATTCTAAAAATTAAAAAAAAACGCCAATACCACCACTTAGAAGTAAAAAAATAAGAAATATGAAATGACTCACCGACTTTCTAAAAATAAAAAACGCTGGGCAAATACCAAACAGTGAAGAAAAAAAGAAGTAGCAGTGACTCTTGATAAACTCTCCGACTTTCTAAAAATTAAAAAACGCCAATACTACCACCGAAAAGTAAAAAAGAAGAACTACGACAATGGCTCACCGACTTTCTAAAATAGAAAACGCTAGACTAACACCAAAAGGAAGCAGTGCGGTAATGACTTACCAAACTCACGGACTCTTGACCAACTCACCGACTTTTTAAAACTAGAAAACTCTGATAACATCACTAACAAGTAAAAAAAAGTAGATTTTAGACAAGCTCACCGGCTTTCTAAAAATAAGAAAACGCCAATACCATCATCGAAAAGGAAAAAAAGAAGAAATGCAACAATAACTCGCCGACTTTCTAAAAACAGAAAACCGTAGACCAACACCAAAAAGTAAAAATGTAAGGAATTACGGCAATGGTTGTCAAATTCACTGACTTTCTAAAAATGGAAAATATTAAAAAGAAACAGAGCAATTACCCGCAGACTTTCTAAAAACAGAAAATGCTAGATCAATGCCAAGACATAAAAAAATGAAGAAGTATGGCATGCCAAATCCACCGACTTTCTAAGAAGAGAAAAAAGCCAATGACTCACCGACTTCTCAAAATAAAAAATGCAAAACCAACGCTAAACCAACACTAAAAAGAAGAAGTACGGCAATGACTTACCAAACTCACAGACTTTCTAAAAACGACAATGACTCAATGAGCAATTCACCGACCTTTTAAAACTAGAAAAGTAATAGCATCACTAACAAGTAAAAAAAAGTAGGTTTTTGACAAGCTTGCTGACTTTCTAAAAATAAGAAAGAAAGAAGAAATACGACAATAACTTTCTAAAAACAGAAAACGCTACATCAACACCAAAAAATAAAAAATGAAGAAGTGCGGCATTGGGTTGCCTAATTTGCTGACTTTCTAAAAATAGAAAATAGTAAAAAGAAAAAGAAATAGAAATAGAGCAATAACTTGCCGACTTTCTAAAAACCATGCCAAACTCACCGACTTTCTAAAAATAGAAAAACGCCAATAGTTAAAAGAGGAAGAAATGGTATAATGTCTCACCGACTTTCTAAAAAGAGAAAACGTCAATACCAACACCAAAAAGCAAAATGAAAGGAATAACTCTTGACCAACTCACCGACTTTCTAAAAATAGAAAACTCTAATACCATCACTAAGTAAAAAAAAGAAGAAATAAATACAACAGTGATTCTTGACAACCTCACAGACTTTCTAAAAATAGAAAACGCCAATAAGAAAAAGAAAACAGAAGAAATGCAACAATGACTTTTGATGAACTCACTAACTTTCTAAAGACACTTTCAACGTAAGAGACAACGTCATTTTTCAAAGTTAAAAACGATCAACTTTCGGAAAACGAAAGCGATTGTTTCATGAGAAACAAAAGACGATCGACTTTTCGAACTTAAAAGACGTGAGCGACTTTCTAAAAGCATTGAGATTCTTATAGAAAAATAATTTTTATGACAAAAGGCGATTAAGTCTTCCAAAGTATAGACGTTCGACTTACCAAAAAAAAAAAAATGACATTGACAGAATCTTGAGAAACAAAAGACGAATAACTTTTAGAAAGTAAACTTTCTAAAGACTGAAACTTATGTTATGTCACATTAACGAAAAGCAAAGTTTAGAAACCATGAAAATGACAAATGAAAAACAGTTGTCTTTCTGTCATTCAAATTATCATTTCTTTTTAAACAAAAGAGTAACGATAAAAATTAACAGCATATAAAAAACGTTTCTGTCGAAGAAGCAACAAATAAATCGTTAGTGACCAGAAGAAATGAAGACCAACGAAGACTCGTGAAGAACAAAAGAACTTCATAAACAAAAAACGATAGAGTTAGAAAAAACTATAAAATCCAAGCAAACCAATAAATAAATAACAAATAACTGATTTAGAAATATGAATGTTTTGTGGAAAAAAAGAAAAAAAAAAAAAGAAATCCATCGATTTTTGAAAAAAAAAAACAAAAGACGATCGCTGCCTCGAAAGTAAATGGAAAAAGTGATTGCGTCATTTGAAGCAAGAGGCACTCGATTCTTGAAAAAGAAATGACAACTAATCGTTGTTTTGTTGCAAAAACGTGAAGCTCTCGCAACCGTACAAGTTAAGAATTAAATCGTTATGAAGTTAGAAGAAGAAATCTACCGATTTTTGGAAAAAAAACAAAAGACGATCGCTGTCTCGAAAGTAAATGGGAAAAGTGATTGCGTCACATGAAACAAGAGGCAGTCGATCCTTGAAAAAGAAATGACAACTAATCGTTGTTTTGTTGCAAAAACGTGAAGCTCTCGCAACCGTACAAGTTAAGAATTAAATCGTTATGAAGTTAGAAGAAGAAATCCATTGATTATTGAAAAAACAAAAGACGATCGCTGCCTCGAAAGTAAATGGAAAAAGTGATTGCATCGATTTTTGAAAAAAAAATCAACTATTTCGAATTTCTTCGTGGAATTTTTTTTTCTTCGATGATGGAAATTTAGAATTTCATTGTTTTTTCGATCGCCTCGCGTTTTTCAAGGCCGACGTGTTTTTGAACCCAAATCGCTCAGAATCTCCCGTAAACAAAGATAATTTTTTTTATCTGCGCTTTATTACACGCCAGCGATTAAAACTGACACGCTTATCATCTCATGCATCGGAAAACCTTGAGGCGTAAAGTGATATAATTGATCGCGTTTAATAACTCCATTTATTTATTTATTTTTTTGTTCGATTTACAAACCTGAAAATATAATTAATTCGTTTTTTATTCGTTCGATAATCATAATATAAATAAAGTAAGGCGAAAGGTGTTTTCTTCTACGAGTACGTGATTCAGATTGACGTGACTTTTTTTGCCAAAAAAGTGGCTATCTAAATTACTACAATGGAGTTTCGGTGCTCTGTAATCGTGCTCATCAATTTCCTGCGCACAAATAATACATTAATCATCGTGTTGAGTGTACTAATGACATAACAAAATATTTGCTTTAATCTCATTAATTATCTCATTATTTAATTGGCCTGAAAGTTAAACGGCGGCGTTGGTCTTAATAGTAAATTAAAATCGTCTGCGTTTTTTAATTAATTGGATTAATTAACTTAGGCGCCGTTTTATTATTAATGAAGGAATTCCGAATCCAAAAACATGCAATTTTAATGTGGGTATATACAGGCCGTGCAGATTCTTCGCGCAGTAATATCAAAAAGTATTTTTTTTTAATGCCAAAATAAATTACTGGAACAATAAACATAAACAATTAATTCGGTGAGTTATCTGCCTGCGTCCGTATCAGTCGTGTATCGCTTCTTCAATTGACGATAAGGCCATCATACTTTAATTGTTCAATTTTTTTTTTAATTGCATGGGAAAGACCGAGGTCATGGCCGATTTCGACGAATCAACGGCCGTTTAACTGATAACGGCGGTTCTGAATTGATTGATTCCATTTCGCGAAACGAAACTCATTCATTTGATTGACCCAATCGATTTAGAGTTTCTTTTTTTTTAATTCGCAACAACGCGCTCCAGTTTGTGTTTGTTTCGATTTTTCCCTAAAGAAAGTCTCGTTCAGAAAAATAAAACAATTAATGGAACAACAAACGTCGAAACCAAACAAAATTGCGAAACATACTGCGACGCGCTGTGAAAGTGAAAAACAAATGACGATCGACCGACCGACTTGTCGAAGGTCAAGGTTTAATTTTTAAAAACCGAAAATAAATCGGCTTGACTAGACTTTTCAAACGAACTTACTTAATACTTAAGCATTCCGATTATCCATACGTTTTTTTTTTTTGTTTTGCTTTTTTTATTTTGTTTTTTTTTGTTTCACTTATTTTTTTGTTTTGTTTTTTTTTTTACTTATTTTTTTTTGTTTTGTTTTTTAGAAAGATCAGTCGATCGTGCTTTGTTTTTCAACAACCGATCCTTTTTCTTCGAAAATCGAACATATTGTACTGATTCTGTCGAATTTTCCCGATCACGTTTACAACACTTTAAAAATTCATTAAATTCAAGAAAAAACAAATGACAGAAGATAAAAAAAAGGTAGAAAACACAACTGTCGCTTTTGAAGTGTCTCAAGCGTTGATTGTCTTTTGTTTTTCTCTATTTTTCAAGTAAATCGATCGTGTTTTGTTTTGTTTTTCATAAACATAACCCAATCGGTCTTTTGAATTTCAGTAAATCTTCATGTTTTCCAAAAAAAAAAAAAAATTTCTTTTTATTTTCGAAGCTGTCGGTCGCTTTTGGAGTTTCTCAAACCTTGATTGTCTTTTGTTTTTCTCCATTTTTCAAGTAAAGAATCGATTGTTTCAAACGAACTTCAGAAATACTTAGGCATTCGATTTTCCATACGTTTGAATTTTTTTTATTTATATTTTTGTTTTGTTTTGTTTTTCGAAAGATCAGCCGATCGTGTTTTGTTTTTTTAACAACCGATCGTTTTTATCTTCGAAAATCGAACATACTGTACTAATTCTGTCGAATTTTCCCGATCACATTTAAAATATTTTAAAAATTCATCAAATTCGAGATAAAACAAACGACAGAAGATAAAAAAAAAAAGGTGGAAAACAAAACTGTCGGTCGCTTTTGGAGTTTCTCAAGCGTTGATTACCTTTTGTTTTTCTCTATTTTCCAAGTAAAGAATCGATAGTTTTTTCTTTTGTTTTTAATAAACAAAATCCAATTGGTCCTTTGAATTTCAGTAAATCTTCATGTTTTCCAAAAAAAAAAAAATTTCTTTTTATTTTCGAAGCTGTCGTTCGCTTTTGGAGTTTCTCAAACCTTGATTGTCTTTTGTTTTTCTCTATTTTTCAAATAAAGAATCGATTGTTTTAAACGAACTTCAGAAATACTTAGGCATTCGATTTTCCATGCGTTTGTTTTTTTTTATTTTATTTTGTTTTATTTTTTAGTTTTGTTTTTTTTTATTATTTATTTTTCAGTTTTGTTTTGTTTTGTTTTGTTTTGTGTTTAGAAAGATCAGTCGATCGTATTTTATTTTTTAACAACGGATCGTTTTTGTTTTCGAAAATGGAACATACTGTATGTACTAATTCTGTCGAATTTTCCCAATCAATTTAAAATATTTTAAAAATTCATCAAATTCAAGATAAAACAAAAGACAGAAGATAAAAAGAAAGTGGAAAACGAAACTGTCGGTCACTTTTGGAGTTTCTCAAACTTTGATCGTCTTTTGTTTTTCTCTATTTTCCAAGTAAAGAATCGATTGTTTTTTGTTTTGTTTTTCACGAACATAATCCAATCGGTCTTTTGAATTTCAGTAAATCTTCATGTTTTCCAAAAAAATAAAAATATTTTTTTTGTTTTCGAAGGATGCAAATTGGCGTTCTTTAGAATTTTTCAAGCGCTTATTGTCTTTTGTTTTACAAAAACCTATCTCGTTTTGTTCTCTACTTTCCTTGTAAAGAATAGATTGTTTTTCTTTTGTTTTTCATAAAAAAAACCAATCGGTCTTTTGAATTTCAGGAAATCTTCGAGGGCCCTTATGTTTTCCTAAAAATTTTATTTTTTTATTTTCGAAGGATGCAAATTGTGTTTCTTTGGAGTTTTTCATGCGTTGATTGTCTTTTGTTTTTCAAGAGGCAATCTCGTTTCGATTGTTTTTTTTTTGTTTTCCAGTCGGTCTTTTGAATTTCAGGAATTTTCAAGGGTCCTTATGTTTTCCTAAAAAATTTATTTTTTTGTTATTTTCTAAGGATGCAAATTTGCGTTCTATGGAGCGCCGATAGTCTTTTGTTTTACAAAAACCAATCTCGCTTGAAATCGTTTTCTAGTTTCCAAGGAAAGAATCGATTGTTTTTCTTTTGTTTTTGATAAACAAAATCCAATCGGTCTTTTCATCTTCAGGAAATCTTCAAAGCCCCTTATGTTTTCGTAAATATTTTTTTTTTATTTTCGAAGGAAGCAAATTGTGCTTCTTTGGAGTTTTTCGTGCGTTGATTGTCTTTTGTTTTTCAAGAAGCAATTTCGTTTCGTTCTCTACTTTCCAAGTTTTTTTTTTTTAATTCTTATTATTATTTTCGAAAGATGCAAGGCAATCGTCATTTGAATTTCTTGAGCGTTGATTATCTTTTGTTTTTGAAAAATCAATCGATAGTCGACGATTTTCAACATGAAATTCAAGACTAAACAAAAGACAGAAGATAAAAAAAAGGTAGAAAACGAAACCGTAACGTAAACTGTCGGTCGCTCTTGGAGTTTCTCAAGCATTGACTGTCTCTTGTTTTTCTCCATTTTCCAAGTAAAGAATCGATTATTCTTTTGTTTTGTTTTTCATAAACAAAATCCAATCGGTCTTTTGAATTTCAGGAAATCTTCATTTGTTTTTCAAAAAAAATAATTTTTTTTATTTTCGAAACTGTCAGTCGCTTCTGGAGTTTCTCAAACCTTGATTGTCTTTTGTTTTTCTCTATTCTCTTATATTTTCCTAAAATAATTTTCGAAGAATGCAAATTGTGTTTCTTTGGAGTTTTTCATGCGTTGATCTTTTGTTTTTCAAGAGGCAATCTCGCTACTTTCTCTACTTTCCATGTAAGGCCAATTTTCCTAAATTGTTTCTTTTTTTTTACTGTTCTTCTGTTTTTCATAAACAAAAGACAATCAACATTTGAAGCGTCAGGTGACCTTCAAGAGCCCTCCCAAAATTTTTATTCATTTTTTTTAGTTGCAAGAAGAAGCAACGAATAAATAATAAGGTTGTTGTTTTTCAAACGTCGATTGTCTTTTGTTTGTTTCAATGTCAAAAATCTCTTTTCGTTCCTTAGTTTCCTAAAATCGTTTGTTTATCACTTTTTGTTTTCGTCAGTGATTTTTTTGTTTTTGTCGGTCGATGTTTTAAATTTTGAGTAACTTTGAAAAGCTTTATTTTTTTTCTGTCGAAATTTCCCGATCACATTAAAAATATTTTAAAAATTCATAAACCGCAACGTAAATTATCGCTCGCTCTTGGAGTTTTTCAAGGTGTTGATTATCTTTTGTTTTTCAAAAATCAATCTCGTTTCGTTTTTTTTTTTGTTTTGCATAAACAAAGGCCAATCGATCTTTTGAATTTCAGGTAATCTTTAAAAGCTCTTTCAATTTTCTTTTACTTTTCGAAGGATGCAAATTGTGGTTCTTCTAGGCGTTGATTGCCTTTTGTTTATCGAAATTTTGATTTCGTTAACTATTTTCCAAGTAAAGTTTTTCTTTTATTTTTCATAAACAAAATCCAATCGGTCTTTCAGGAAATCTTCAAATGCCCTGAAATTTCGCTTCTGTTTTTCACAAATCTCATTCCAAGTAAATAATCGATTTTTTTTTCTTGTTTTTCATAGACAAAAGTCAGTCGATGTTTTTTTTTTTAATTTGGATGCAAATTGATGATTATAGTTAAAGGCGCGCAAAAAGTTGTTTGATAAACCAAGAAGCATTCTTGGAATTTGGGAGAAAGGGGAGGAAAACTAGAAGTTACTAATTAAGGACTTTGGGGACTGAACAAACGAGAAAGAGAGCCCCACGGAAATTTCCTTTCATTTGTTTTCCTTTCCAAGGTGATGTTTTTATCTAAATTACTTTGACGCATTGACCTATAAGTCCAGAATCAAGACTGATATGTTCAGTATCTTATTCCGGAGTTACTTAGAAGCTTGGAATTTGTCACTTATTGGGGTTCCCATCTGACCATCTGGTTTTTCCTTCTTCCAACCACCTTGACATCACCATCCATTATTGAATTATGGGAAAAATAACCAAAAGTCTATGGATAAGGTGATCGGAAAAAGGAAAATCCAAAAGTAATGACTCATCCTACATCCACACAGTTCCTAGCTCCTTTGTGACCTCACTTTTTTTACCAACGTTGTTATAGGAAAGTAGTTTTAAAATCGTTCCACGTTTTTTTCCGCGAAAAACTCAGTAATCCACTGAAATGTGACGCGAAGCCATCGGAAGCAGCAAATGGTTCGTAAAACGAACGAACGTTTTTCACGGGTCATTTGCCCAAATCTGTTCAAGTCTGCAACAATTAAGGCCAACGAAATTCTGGAAAATCTGCTAACTCTAATCGCCGCGCAAAATCAAATTTCACCTCTCGACTTTCTAACGAGAGCGCAGAGAGCTCAGGGCCGGGCTCGACGATGAAAGTGCAACAACGACGCTATCGATCACCACGCGGAGGGAAAGGTTTTATTAATGGTAATGGCGGTCTTTTGCTCTTCGTCCCACGCGCCTCGCCCCCCCGAGAAAAATCCAATTTGAAGGAGTTGATTACGGACGAGGTCTAATGACGCCATTAGTAAGCGATCGCCCGCCACAGTTGCACAAGAGCAGGAAAAATTCAGGGAAAGGATGTGGGATGTGGAAAGTGCTCGTTAAAGCATCTCGGCAGGCCAGGTGCATTAGACTTGCAAATTCAAGGCCAACCGAACGATTTATTACTGTCGCGATTGTATTCCTAAATAAGCGAAAGTCATCACGAAATGTCACTTGAATCTCCAATTCTAAACAAACGAAAGTGTTACACATTTATTACGTAAGGAAACCTCGTCGGAAAAATTCCAAAAAAAAAAAAAAATGAACGCGCGTATGTGATCGGCATGCAACGCGCCAAGACATAAGTAGGTATTACCGATGAGGTATTGACGCAATTGCTGAAGTATGTGTTGACAGGCAGACGTGAGAAATGCACCTAGACGTCGTTATTATTACACGTATGCAGTTCCTGGCCGTGTGTGACTGGCATTGAAAACCAGAAGGATTGGATCTGGGTTACAAGCGACTACTTTTTCTTCTTGAAACCACGAGGAACGTTTTAAAATACAGGTGTCCCAGCTACATTTAAACATAACACTTGATTTTGAAAAACTGTTGCAGTGTGGTCCTTCGAGCCGGATTTGCTTCACTTTCTTCTAACTTTATTAATTGGTCTTTGAAACTTTTGTTGTTAAATATTTTGGAACGTCTCGAATAGGTGTCTGCATTTTCGTTTGAGACGCCAAACTTCTTTGTAAATTTTATGGAAATGTCAAGATTTTGTAAATTTTATGAAAATGTCAAGATTTTTTTTCGTACTGCGTTACAATCAAACTAATCGAGCTGTGAAGGAAAACAAGAAGTGATTGACCCTTAGATGTTAAGGGGCCTACTATTTCGGAAGAACGATTCTCCTAAAACAAAAGGCAATTGATTTTTGAAAGAGAAAAGGCGATCGACTCCTGAAAACAAAAGGTAATCGGCGGATGGAGAACGAACGATTGATCACAAAAAAAACTTTGTATCTCAGCAGACTATAGTTTCTAATTTATTGCATTCCTTTCAAAAACAAAAAAAAACACAAAAAACAAAAGACAATCGATCCTTGGAAAATTAAGAACAATCGATTTTCGAAGAACCAAAAGTGATTTTTCGAAAAACTAATTTAAAACTAAAAGAGTCGTCGAGGGCCTTTTTGAGTTCATGATCTGAAGAGTCCAAAATTCGTTGTACTCGTACTTTCGTCCAATTCAAAATATTTTATTTTTGAGATACTAATTCATAAGAGTCCAAAACAACTGTTCTGCTTCTTTTTGGTTTTTCACATCAACCAAGAGGGTAATGGAAAATTATAATGTAAATTTCCGTGGGGCTCTCTCTCATGTTTCCTCAGTCCCCAAAGTGAGATCGCAAAGGAATTGTGTGGATGTAGGATGAGCCTACGTCATCACTTTTGGATTTTCCTTTTTCCAATGACCTTATCCACAGACTTTTGATTATTTTTCCCATAGTTCAATAATGGATGGTGATGTCAGGGTGGTTGGAAAAAGGAAAAACCAGATGGTCAGATGGGAACCCCAATAAGTGATGATGTGATGATTTTTTGACGAACTCCAAGCTTCTAAGTAACTCCAGAATAAGATACTGAACACATCAGTCTTGATTCTGGCCTTATAGGTCAATGCGTCAAAGTAATTTAAATAAAAACATCACCATGGAAAAGAAAACAAACGAAAGGAAATTTTCTTTCACGTTTCCTCAGTCCCCAAAGTCCTTAATTAGTAACTTCTAGTTTTCCTCCCTTCTCCCAAATTCCAAGAATACTTCTTGCTTTATCAAACAACTTTTTGCGCGCCTTTAGCTATAATTATCAACTTGCATCCAAATTAAAAAAAAACATCGACTGACTTTCGTCTATGAAAAACAAAAAAAAAACAATCAATTATTTACTTGGAATGAGATTTGTGAAAAACTGAAGCGAAAGATTTCCCGAAAGACCGATTGGATTTTGTTTATGAAAAACAAAAGAAAAACAATCGCTTCTTCACTTGGAAAGTACGAAATCAGAATTTTGAAAAACAAAAGGCAATCACCGCCTAGAAGACTCGAAGAACCACAACTTGCATCCTTCGAAAAGTAAAAGAAAATTGAAAGAGCTTTTGAAAATTACCTGAAATTCAAAAGATCCGATTGTCCTTTGTTAATAAAAAACAAAGACTTTACTTGGAAGCGAAGGGAACGAAACGAGATTGATTCTCGAAAAACAAAAGATAATCAACGCTTTGAAAAACTCCAAGAGCGAGCGATAGTATACGTTACGGTTTTGTTTCTTCACCTTCTTTTGTTTCGCCTTGAATTTTATGAATTTTAAAAATATTTTTAATGTAATCGGGAAATTGCAGTGACTTTTTAACATCTACTTCCTGATATCCAAAAGACCGATTGGTTTTTTTTTTATGAAAAACAAAACAAAAAGCGATCGATTCTTTACTTGGAAAATGGAGAAAAACAAAAGACAATCAACGCTTGAGAAACTCCAAGAACGACGGGCAGTTTACGTTGTAGCTTCGTTTTTCAACTTCTTTGATCATCTGTCTTTTGTGTCGTCTTGAATTTCTGGTTGAAAATCGTCGACTGTTGGTCGTTTCTCAAAAACAAAAGAGAAAAGATTTTTGACATTGAAACAAACAAAAGACAATCGACTTTGAAAAACAACTACTATTATTATTTATTCGTTGCTTCTTCTTGCAACTAAAAAAAAATAAATAAAAATTTTGGAAGGGCTCTTGAAGGTCACCTGACACTTAAAATATTGATTGCCTGAAAAATTCAGATGCGTTCTGCGAAAAGTAAAAAAAAAACAATTTAGGATAATTGGCCTTACATGGAAAGTAGAGAAAGAAGCGCGAAATTGACTCTTGAAAAACAAAAGACAATCAACGCATGAAAAACTCCAAAGAAACACAATTTGCATCCTTTGAAAATTAAAACAAATGTTTACTTTGGGAAAATGTAAGGGTTTTGAATATTTCCTGAAATTTAAAGAACGATTGGATTTTGTTTATGAAAAACAAAACAAAAAACAAAAGACAATCAATGCTTGAGAAACTCCAAGAGCGACCGACAGTTTACGTTGCAGCTTCGTTTTCCACCTTCTTTTTATCATCTGTCTTTTGTTTCGTCTTGAATTTCTGGTTGAAAATCGTCGACTGTTGGTTGTTTCTCAAAAACAAAAGATAATCAATGCTTGAAAAATTCAAATGACGACCGCCTTGCACCTTTCGAAAATAATAATAATAAAGAAAAAAGAAAATATTAATTTTAGGAAAATTTAAGGGCCTTTGAAGAGTTCCTGAAATTCAAAGACCGATTGGATTTTGTTGATGAAAAACAAAACAAGAAACAATCGATTTTTCACATGGAAAGTAGAAAACGAAACGAGATCGCTTCTTGAGAAACGAAAGACGATCAGTGCTTGAAAAACTCCAAAGAGGCACAATTTGCGTCCTTCGAAAATTAAAAAAAAAATATTCAGGAAAACATAAGGGCCTTTGAAGATTTCCTGACATCAACCAAGAGGGGAAACCTAAGGTAATGGAAAATTAAAATGTAAATTTTGGGCACGTATTAAAGATGGAAGGTTTTAGAAAAAAGTCTAAGGCTAAGAAGAGTATGGAAAAAGTCTCAGCGAGGGTCCTTGAGGAGGACCTCCGTAATGATAACTTTTTTAATCGTAATAGAACAGGAACGTTAAGAATCCCTCCTGGAAATGGAATTCCCCTAGATTCGGCTAAACGGGTTGGCCATATGGCCTTATTAGTTGGAACCTAAAGGTACGAGGAGGATTCCGCAACCCGATACCGAGTAGCCAAAAGAATCTTGGACTAGAGAAGAACGTTAAGTGAAGAAGACTTTGATGACCAATTAGATTGCTTGGTTCTTCCCTCTCCTTATGAATTAGAACAGGAAGAAAGGGAAAATAGAACTAACCAATAAGAAGACAAAGAACTCGTTATTGAAACCACAGATGTGTGGTTGTTGAAATTGCAAAAGTTTCCTCAATTTGTGGAAGACTATGTGAAAGAGCCTCTTCATGCAAAGCAGAGGTACCAAAACGGTTTCTGGTGGAGAAGCAAACGAGGAAAGCATTGACGACTTTTGATGAAAATAGTGATTTCTGGTGAAGTACCGAGGAAGACATTAAGATATTGATAACCGTGCACAAAGAAGAGGTCTTTTGGTCTTGTATTAAATGGGATGAAGATATTGATGATGATGATGATGATGATGGCAGTTGTTTAACAACCTTTCCAATTAATATTCTGCTCTTATAGAACTTGCGCGCAGTCAACGCACAAAACAAATTCCTGTCGGGCACGTGCGGTTGGTTTCAAATCGGAGTTTGGTTTTCCGCGGAAGCGATAAACAACGGCCGACGATAACAAACGAAACTTCGTAGATGTTTCACAATTCGGCGTGTTTTGCGCAACCACACGCTAAAGGTTAAGCGGCGAGAGTGCACGTCGCTTCCAATACAATCCGAAGGAAACCGCCGCCGAACGCGCTCGAAACGCGCCATCGCCGCACCTCGTCGCGCCGCACCGCACCGAACCGATAGTGTTACATGATTTATTCGCGTTTAAATGGCGCGCTTTTTTTCTTCTCCTCGGCGAACTTCACAATGCATATTCATCGGCGCCAGTAATTACTTGCTTAAGTTTTTTTCTTTGTATTGAATTTGTAATGTTGTTTACCTGCTGTTTATTACACGTTTTTTTTGAAGCGTCTTAATCATGTTTTTTGAACGTTATGTTGTCATGCGTGCGGTTAATGAGGTTGTTCTTTGATTTAGATTTCATCGACAAATCACCAACCAGATGAGCTGTCGATTTTTTAGACCGGACAGATCCTGAGTCTGACGTAATCACTGTAATCAGTTGGACTCTGAGCCTCAGTTCCGTAATAAGTGCGTCATGACAACAGAGATGGAACAACGAAACGTCATGCACGATGTGTCTCATTAGGAGTTAGGAGCTTCTAACATGATGACTCCGTCCTCCAACAGCCTCAAAAGGAAAGTTTTTTCCCAGGCTTTTATTCCTCTAACTTATTTCAAGTTGTTTACTTCCCTTTTCCTCTGAGACTTACTACGTGAAGTTTAACCAAAAGCTCCAGGATTAGGTATAAATCAAACCATTCATGCTCGCAGGGGGGTTGAAAACGTGCAGATCTTCTATTATCTACTTCAACAGGCTTGAATAGTCTAGAGTCAGGGTTGAGAGACCTTAATTTTATTGTTGTGCGAGTCCTTCCTCCTCTTCCAAGTAAATTAAACCGTTAAAGTCGAGATTGGGGGACCTCTTTCCTATTGTTACTCACTTCTAGTTTAATGAGTAGCCTTTTTCTGGTTTATTTCGAATCGTCTACTTCCTTTTTCCTCTGAGACTTAGTACGTGACCTTGAAGTTTAATCAAAAGCTCCAGGATTAGGTGTAAACCAAACCATTCATGATTGCAGGGGGGTTGAAAACGTGCAGGTCTTCAATTATCCACTTCAACTGGCTCGAATAGTTTAGAGTCAGGGTTGAATGACCTCAATTTTATTGTTGTGCGAGTCCCTCCTCCTCTTCCAAGTAAATTAAACCATTAAAGTCGAGGTTCCTATTATTATTCACTTCTATTTTAATGAGTAGCCTTTTTTTGTGTTCCTCTGGTTTATTTCGAATCGTCTACTACCCTTTTCCTCTGAGATTAGTACGTGACCTTGAAGTTTAACCAGAAGTTCCAGGATTAGGTGTAAATCAAACCATTGACGATTGCAGGGGGGTTTAAAATGGGCAGATCTTCAATTATTCACTTCAACTGCCTCGAATGGTTTAGACTCAGGGTTGAATGACCTCAATTTTATTGTTGTACAAGACCCTCCTCCTCTTCCAAGTAAATTAATCCGTTAAAAGTAAAGGTTGGGGGACTTTTTTCCTATTTTAATGAGTAGGCTTTCTGTGGAGGTTGTATGCCTCTGGTTTATTTCGAATCTACTACCCTTTTCATCTGATATTTAGTACGTGACCTTGAAGTTTAACCAAAAGCTCTAGGATTAGGTGTAAATCAAACCATTCATGATTGCAGGGGGGTTGAAAATGGGCAGGTCTTCAATTATCCATTTCAACAGGCTCGAATAGTTTAGAGTTAGGGTTGAATGACCTCAGTTTTTTTGTTGTGCGAGTCCCTCCTCCTCTTCCAAGTAAATTGAACCGTTAAGTCGAGGTTGGGGGACCATTTTCCTATTATTATTCACTTGCAGTTTAATGAGTAACCTTTTTCTGTAGGTTTATTTCGAGTCGCCTAGTTCCCTTCTCCTCTGAGACTTAGTACGTGACCTTGAAGTTTAACCAAGAACTCCAGGATTAGGTATAAATCAAACCATTCATAATTGCAAGGGGGTAGAAAACGTGCAGGTCTTCAATTATCCACTTCAATTGGTTCGAATAGTCTACAGTCAGGGTTGAGCGACCTCAATTTTATTGTTGTGCGAGTCCCTCCTCCTCCTTCAAGTAAATTAAACCATTAAAGTTGAATTTGGAGGACTTCTTTCCTATTCTATTTTAATGAGTAGCCTTTTTTTTGGAGGTTGTATTCCTCTGGCTTATTTCAAGTCGTCTACTTCTTCTAAGAATTAGTATGTGGCCTTGAAATTTACCAAAAGCTCCAGGATTAGGAGTAAAACAAACCATTCATGATGGGAGGTGGGTGGAAAATGGGCAGATCTGCGTCAACTGGATCACATAGTCCAGAGTTAAGGTTAAGACTACGAAACTGAATTGAAATTTGGATTAAGTTTCTTAGATAGCTCAGGTGAGGGTCATTTTGTAGTTACTTGGGGAGTTCCCCAAGCATGACCTTGATGTTGATTAAATAACGAAGTAAACCACAACAGACCAAATGAGTCCGTTTCTTTTTTCTTTTTGGAGGAGTGGAGGAGCGGCTCTGTCCACCACACACCGATCACATCACGTCGATGATTAAGGTTGAGTGACCTCAAAGTTCCAGTTGTTTCGGTTCCTCTGCAAGAAGTCGCCAAGTATTGATCTATGTCAGCAGCACCTGTTGCAATAAACAACACTTTCTCACGGACAGGCGGACATTTCACATTTCGCACGCACCGTTATGCAATCGCAATTTCCCCATTAGCATTAAAAAGAAAACACCTCGTAACGCCGTAAGGTCATCGCTTTAATGCGAAAACCCGATACGTACTCGCTTGTGCAACTCGCTCGTTCCTAACCTTTCTTAAGCGAAGGTTATTTAAACCGACCGCATAATTTGTTGATATTTATGCGCGAGCCTTTTTTCTCTCTCTCTCTCTGTTTTTCTCTCCTCCTCCTCCACGCCCCGTGTGCGGCCGGGGAAAAAAATTATTACGCGGACAATGATTTTTTTTCGCCGCGGCAAATTCCGTTGTGCAAAAGCGCTTGAAACTTTCCAGCGCCGGCGGCTCCGTGAAATTATAGTTGTTGCACTGGATTAATTGGTTACGTAATAATAAGCCGTAATTTATTGCGCCGAGCAATTAAAAGTCCCACTCGTGACGGTGATTTGCATAATGGTGTGTTTCGTTGCGTGTGAATCAAACCTTTCCTCGTTTCGACCTCACCTGACGACCAAAAACTCGGCTTGCGGTTGTTTTCAAGGACACCCGTGAAGATGCTGGAGTCCTCAAACGATTCGACCCATTTGGGGCACATTACGTCCAACCTAAACATGGTGGGCAAGTGATGGTGGGCTGTTTGGACCACCATCAAGTGATAGTGGGCTCTTTAGACCACCATCATTTGCAAGTGGTCCTCACACCACTTTTTGGGAGAAGGGAACTCTTAGAAAGATTTTTGGTGAAAAGAGACCAAACATAGATCAACTGGTGTGTAAGCCCTTAGGCCCTCACATCACTTTTTGGGGGAAGAGAATTCTTAGAAAGATTTTTGGTGAAAAGAGACCAAACATAGATCAAGTGTTCTGTGTGCCTTTAGGCCCTCATACCACTTTTTGGAGGAAGAGAGTTCCTAGAAGAATTTTTGGTGAAAAGGGAGCAAACATAGATCAAATAGTGAACTTAGAGCGCTTCGAAATATCCCTTTAGCAAAAATTAGAAGAAGACGCAAAATACTAAATTACTTGGAAGCGGAGAACACTTGGTGGAAAGAAAGAAGACGTAGATCAGATACGAAACTCTTCAAGGAACCAAAAATCACACTCTGTAACCCCAGAAGGTGAGATGGTTGGATCACTTTTATCTCGAGTCGTCTACTTCCCTTTTTCTCTGAGACTTAGTACGTGACCTTGAAGTTTAACCAAAAGCTCCAGGATTAGGTGTAAATCAAACCCTGCATGATGGGAGGTGGGTGGAAAATGGGCAGATCCTTAATTATCTGCTTCAACTGGATCAAATAGTCTAGAGTTAGGGTTAAGACTATGAAACCGAAGGCAAAGCTGCTGTTAATTGAAATTTAGATTACTTTAGACTTTGAGCATTCATTGGATATGAAAAAAGAAGCAGCAGAAAAGTATGGAAGGACCAAGAGCCTGAGTACTCGAGGGAGGAGAATTCTTAGAGGAATATTTGGTGGAAAGAGAAAAGTCGCAGAGCTCTTCAAAGAACCAACAATCACAGCGTCTGCAAGTGCCCAGAGGGTAAGATGATCGGATCACTTCAGCAGTCATTTTATCATAAAGTGGAAGAAGGAGCAGAAAATATGGAAGAAGAAGAAGCAGCAGCAAAAAAATAATAATTTGGGAGAGATTTTTGATGGTATTTGGGATAAGAGAATTTTTGGTGAAATCAACAAGTGATGGTGGTCCAGTGATCGTGAGCCATTCGGCCCACCATCACTTGCAAGTGGTGTATGGGTCCTTAGGATCTCACACCACTTTTTGGGAGAAGAGAATTCTTAGAAGAATTTTTGGAAAATCAACAACTAATGATTGGCCATTCGTTAAGTGATGATGGGCAAGTGGTGTGTGGGTCCTTAGGCCCCTACACCACTTTTTGGGAGAAGAGAATTCTTAGAAGAATTTTTTGTGAAAAGAGAGCAAACGTAGATCAAATATTGAACTTCAAAAGCGCTTCAAAGTACCAACGGTTCATAAGTATCTAGTATCGTTTTAGCAAAACTTAGAAGAAGAAGAAGCAGAATACTAAAGTACTTGGAAGCAGAAAATTCTTGGTAGAAAGAAAGAAGACGCAGATCAGACACGAAACTCTTCATGGAACCAGCAATCGCACAGTCCGTAACCCCAGAGCGTAAGATGGTTGGATCACTTTTGGTATTCATTTTATCACATTGTGGAAGAAAGAGCAGCAGAGAAGTATAGAAGGAGCAAGAAGCTGAGTACTCGAGAGAGGAGAATTCTGAGAAGAATATTTGGTGGAAAGAGTCTGTAAGTGCCCAGAGGGTAAGATGATTGAATCACTTCAACAGTCATTTTATCATAATATGGAAGAAGAAGCAGAAAATATGGAAGAAAAAGAAGCAGCAAGAAACTAATTATTTGGGAGAGGGTAATCTTAGAAGTATTTTTGATGATATCTGGGACAAGGGAATTCTTCGAAGAATTTTTGGTGAAATCAACAAGGGATTGTGAGCGATTCGATAAGTAATTAAGGGCTGTTCTGTCAACCATCACTTCCAAGTGGTGTATGGGCCCTTAGATTCTCACACCAATTTTTGGGAGAAGATAATTCTTAGAAGAATTTTTGGTGAATTCAGCAACTGATGGTGGGCTATTCGATGAGTGATGGTGGGCAATGATGTGTGGATCACTTCTTGGGAGAAAAGAATCCTTAGAAGAATTTTTGGTGGAAAGAGAAAAGTCGCAGACTTCTTCAAAGAACCAACAATCACAGATTCTGTAAGTGCCCAGAGGGTAAGATGATTGGATCACTTCAGCAGTCATTTTATCATAATATGGAAGAAGAAGCAGCAAAAAACTAATTATTTGGGAGAGAGGAATTCTTAGGGATATTTTTGATGGTAATTGAGACAAAGAGAATTCAGAAAGAATTTTTGGTGAAATGGTGGGCTATTCGGTAAGTGATGGTGGGCAAGGTCCTTAGACCCCCACATCACTTCTTGGGAGAAGAGAATTCTGGGAAGAATTTTTGGTGAAATCAATAACTGATGGTGGGCCATTCGGTAAGTGATGATAGGCAAGTGGTGTATAGGTTCTTAGTCCCTCAAATCACTTTTTGAGAGAAGAGAATTCTTGGAAGAATTTTTGGTGAAATCAACAACTGATGGTAGGCCATTCAGTACTTGATGGTGGACAAACGATCGTGCGGCGTTCGGCCCACCATCACTTGCAAGTATTGTACAGATCCTTAGCCCCTCACACCAAGTGTTGGTGGACCATTCGATAAGAGATGGTGGGCAAGTGCGACCCACCATCACTTGCAAATACACTGTAGATCCTCAGGCCCTCATACCACTTTTTGGGAGAAGAGAATTTTTGGCGAAAAGGGACAAAAATAAAGAACGTTTCAAAATACCGACAACTACACGGTTCATAAGTGTCTGATATTGCTTTAGTAAAACTTAGAAAACGAAGCAGAATACAAAATTACTTGGAAGCGGAGAGAAAGAAGACGTAGATCAAATACGAAACTCTTTAAGGAACCAGCAATCGCACACTCCGTAACCCTAGAGTTGGATCACTTTCAGTATTAATTTTATCAAAAATGTGGAAGAAGAAGCAGCAGAAAAATACGAAAGAAGTTCATTTAAACCATATATCCGTCCGTCTATGATTTTAACTATTTATTGTTGTTTAAATCACAGAGTGACACGAAGCGAAGCGAACGCGTTTCCATCGCACAGAGTACGCAATAAAATGATTGACATCGGAAATGGTATGGAGAAGTGAATCACGCGTTATCAGGATCATTATCTGTGTAACACTTCTGTTAAGTGGATGGACGGTGAGTCGTTGTGAAACGTAACAGCACAAGCAGAATTTAAATGATTCGTTCCTACAGCCTCCACTTTTCATCCCGTTTTGGAAAAAGGTTACAATTCAATTTGCAACGTAGATTCTTCTTACAGAATATTGCACAATTGCATGCAATGTGTACATCAAAAATCTTTGTCGAGGTGCTTTTAAATGAAACCCAAATTCCTCTGCTCGAAACGTTTCGTTTATTATGTTTATCCGGAGATATCCCGCGAAGGTTCACATACTCACTTATCACCGCTTGACATTCGCAAAAAACAAAACATTTTTAATCTCCTCCTCCTAATTAACAACAACAAACAATCCGTATAATGACTCTCACTTTTGCGACGCGTGAATCTGATAGGGAGGGCGCTCACGTGAAAACCGCGTCCAAATATTTGCCGCCGAATCTTAAGCGCATGTATAATTTATGATGAAGGCGAGCGAAAACAAAGAACGAGATAAAAGGAACCACCCGATTACGTTCGAATATCGTATAGTAATTTGCGTAAGCACGCGCGTTGGGGTAGGATTTTCTTTTTTTTGGGCGAAAGTAAAAAGAAAATTCGTACGAGATATAAATACGTATTGGACGGTCCGGTCCGTTCCGTTCTTTAAAAAAAAAACAAGAACCTCGGAGATGTTATCGCTCTGGCCGACTTCCAAATGCATAATGTGCCGCTTTGTTTTTGGGGGTCACGTCTAAAATTGGAATGGCGGAATCATATTTTCTTTTTTTCTGTGGCGAAAGAAAATGTGGCGTGATTGATGGGTTGGGGCTGATGGATTTTTAATTCGATGATATCTGAAGGTCTACGCGAAATTCCTAACTGTGATTCTGTTGGAGCAGTGACTCTAAAAATGTCATGATTACGGTTTCCAGTGCCAATTAAAATAATTATTTACATTCCGAATACTAAAGTAATAGACAAACGAGGCTACTACTACTACTACGGGGCTACATTAAAGTCGTTCAGATTTTTTTTTAACTGTTGGTACTAATCGCAGTGGTACTAAGCGCAATCTAAGCGTAAATTTGTTTGAATTCCTTTTTTTAATTTCTATTCTATTGTCATGCCGATTGAAACACCGCCGAAACGTCTGGAAGTGAGGAGACAGTTCTCGAATAATCTCTGTTGTTGAGTGGGTGGCCTATTCATAAAGGCTTAAAGAATGAGCTTGGATTATAAAACCCTCTGTGTAATTCTGTATACGGAAAATGGACGTAACCAAGGAAGGAATACTTGTTGATAAAATTCGTCCTTTACTTTTCTTTTATCTCTATACTTCGGCCTCTATTTGTGTTTTTTTTTCCTTAATTCTTGTAAGACTGCTTTCCACCAATTTCTTATCGAGCTCCAAAATGACTTCAAACGACACAGAAGTCATTCTATCCTGCTTTAGGTTTGACTGCCTTCTTCTCAGCCAGAATTTCTTGTCTCGTTTCAAATCCCCTTCCCTTCCCATTCTAACCTCGCATTTACATCCGATCTCCACATTCGTCCTCTATTTTTTTTTTAGGTCTTGTAAGACTGCCTCCCACAGTTTTCTTGTTAAGCTCCAAAATGACTTCAAACAACAAAGGAGTTATTCTATCCTGCTTTAGGTTTGACTGCCTTCTCCTCATTTGAAGAATGGTACTTTCTTCTTTATTCCTATCTCATTTCAGGATTCTTCCAAAAAAATCTTGCTTGCTTTAAATCATCTAGTCTTCTCCTCTTCCTTGGCCTTCTGATTTCTTTATCCTCCACTCTTGTTTCGATGTTACAGTTTCGTTCCTTTCGTCGCTTCTCTTACCTTCCATCCACCCAGTAATCTTCTCTTCCTGATTTTTTAATATTGTCGTTTCGAAGTTGTGTGTTTGTTGGAGCCAGTCCCATCACTTTAAAAAGAAAACTTCGAAAATTGTTTCTTCCTTTCGTTGGTGTTTGTACTCTGGCTTTATTTCTTATTTTCCTTGGAAAAGATGGACGGAATTTCCTGTCTCGTTTCAAATCCCTTTTCTTTCCCATTCTAGTCTTGCTTTTACATCCAATCTCTACGTTCGCCCTCTATTTTTTTTTAAGGTCTTGTAAGACTGCCTTCCACCATTTTCTTGTTGAGCTCCAAAATGACTTCAAACAACAAAGGAGTCATTCCATCCTGCTTTAGGTTTGACTGACTTCTTCTCATTTGAAGAATGATGTTTTTACATTGCATTTTCTTCTTTATTCTAATCTCCTCTTCCTTGACAATCTGAGTTCTTTTTCCTCCACTCTTGTTTCGATGTTATAGTTTCGTTCCTTTCGTCGCTTCTCTTACCTTCCATCCACCCATTAATCTTCTCTTCCTGATTTCTTAGTCTTATCATTCGAAGTTGATGTTCTGGAGCCAGTTCCACCATTTTAAAAAGAAAACTTCGAAAAAATGTGTTTCTTCCTTTCGTTGGCGTTTGTACCCTTTGATTCCTCTGCCTTTATTTCTTATTTTCCTTGAAGAGGATGGTCTGTCTCGTTTCAAATCCCTTTTTTTAGTCTTCCTTTCCCCTTCTAATTATCCTTTTGCATCGGATCTCGATCTTCACTTTTTCTTCCATTATTGTCTCCTAAAGTCTATTCCATCCTTCCGTCCGTCTATTCCTTTTGCAAGGAAAGTAACTGGTGCGTCGCCTTTGGAGGAATAAAATTAAGGTCCACCAAAACAAAAATGAAGATAGACACCATAAGGGAAAAGGTTGAAGGAAAACAGAACCAAGGTTTTATGAAGACTCTCACCTTATGGTGTCTTTCCTCCTTTTTGTTTTGGTAAACTTTCATGGTAGGAAACTAAAGGATACGAACTAAGGCCAAGCCAATTATGAAGACCACATCGGGAAAGGGAATTTCGATAATTCGATGTGTGGCAGTTTCATGCTCAGCAGTTTCGGAGAAAATACTTAACCTTAACGTAAAACATCTTTGCAGTTGGATTGAAAATTGCAAGGCCGTCTGCATTTTAACCGCACACACGTACATACACAAGTACACATAAGTATGCGAGGCGAAGTGAAACTCCTCGTCCGATCGATGACGTTTTTCATCATCGGATCGGAAAACGCCGGATGTATTCCGGGCGGATTTTCTCGGAAGGAAATCGCTGCTTTTTTCCCTATTTGCGGCACTCACGCGTGAACCCACGCGCGTCGTCTTAGCCCCCCTCCTCCCCTCCACCCATCAAAACAGCTTACTTGATCGATTGTTTATTGGGAAAGTGCGTCGTGACGCGAAACTCAAAGTATTACGTTCAAATATTTTTTATCCAGAAGATAATTATGGTCATTTCGTGATCAGTAAGTACCAAACAGAAAAGATCTCATATCTTGAAAAAGGGATGCTTTGAACGCCTGAGCAAAAATGATTAATTTGAGATAAGTTGGACCTTAACAAAAGGCTTGATTTCAACATCGTGACATTGGAATTCCTGTCATGTCATCACCGGAGTCTAGACGACAACGGCGTTAGTTAAATAACGCCGCTTTAAATCAACTTTAAAAATTGCTCGGAATATTCCACAACTTGGCTGACACGCTTTGCACTTTGAACAGAGAGAATCTCGGCCCGAATTTTTGTGTGTTTTGGACGAAAAACCTCCTTTTTTTTGCCCACTCCGAAACGCTAATCTCGCAGTGGTCGTAAATCTCCACCGAAGAGGTCCTAATTCCAGCGTGCAAATATTTTCGTCTGTGCAGAGGAGGCTTGCTGCATTCGGCGTGTGTGCAGGTGATTTGCATTTTTGCAGGCCACGTCCTGCGGTCGTAAATCAAGTCGGAGGTGAGATAGGACGTGTTTACTCGTGACAAACACTCGCAGAATTACGGCGATCTGATGCATAATTTATGAATTCGGAAGAACGGATGAGGTCGAGTGCGTGAAGTGCTACGAGGAATCGCGCGATCACAAGTAAGAATGCTACTGGGAAATCTGGGCAGAGACGTATTAAGACCCAATTGCACGTTTACTTTTAATTAGCTTCGTCCAAATCTTTGAAGCCTTGTCTTCTCTTCTTTCCAAATGGTGTTGTTGGGATCCTCCTCCGCCCTTCACTTTGATCTTCAATTCTTCCTTCATATCTTGCTTTATTAATTTGGTGTCACATAAGTACTCGATTGGTTCAAGAATCCTCCCACAGATGCTGCTGATTTTGTGGTTCACAAACAAGTGTCACCAATGTTCCACCAAGTTTAGGTTTGACAATTTTTTTTAGTCCCCAAATTTGGGTAGTTTCTTAGATGTGACAACACTGTCCACGTCAATTTATTTGTGACGTTTGCCAACATTACTTAAAGAGAAGCTGTCTTGCTTCGTCTCTCCATTTTAGACTCACTTCCTTCCTCCAATTCTCTGACATTGCTTCCTTTCTCTTGGTTTGCTTTGAATCATCTAGTCTTCTCTACTTCTTTGTTTTTTTTTTCTTCCACTGTTACACTCCTGCTTAGTTCCTTTCATCAGTTCTCTTACCTTCCATCCATCTATTATTCTTCTCTCCTTCATCTTTTATTTTGATTATTGGGTCCACCTCATTTCGAAGCCCCATGGAGTTTCGAAGCCAAGACTATCGTCAGATTAAACATACGCACTTCCTCTATACGTCAAGAGATGGCACTCGTTCTGTTTCCTCATTCATTTAAGTGTCTTGGCCAAGGTCATATAATTTTTTGGTTTTGTTATTGATCGGGTTAATAAACTTTCCTTTTCAGTCCAAGAGATGACGTTCGTTCCAGTGTTTGTTTTTTTCGAAAATTTGTAAATTTGTTTCAGCTTGATTTCGAAAAACTGTGTCGAAATTGAGAGGTTCATGAAAATTTCTTTAAACCCAGTGGAATTAAGATAAAAATGCACTTCCTTCATCAGTCAAGAGATGGCGCTCATCTTCGCATATTAAAATTCCCCTTCCACCCAAGATCTGACGCGCCATTGCTTCAAATTTATCGTGCCAACGACATAACGTCTTTCTTTTTTGTTTTTGTCGATGAGCGAATATCGGATATCAATCTGGGTTAGCAAGCCTTTCGTTTTGATCCAAGATCCAAGAGATGGCGTGCGTTTTGTGTTTTCCAAAATCTGCAATGTCGTTTCCGTTTGTATTATTCCGGAAACTGAATCGCAATTGAAGTTCTTACGAAAATCTTTCTGAACATAAACGCAGAAAATATGCAAAATGCAAATATATTCCTCGCGCCGGTCAAGAGATGGCGCTGCGCTGCTCTTCACCTAGATATTTCATTGCCTCTTTCATTCAGATCCGATTGGCCAAGAACGTATGAGCTGTTTTGCTTCTGATGCTTGAATTTGAAGATCTACAGTACGAAGCGATGATACTTCCTGTGTCTGGCAATAGATGTCGCCGTCACTCACATGTTCGTGAGACTTCCTTTTGAGTTAAGCGCTGGCATTGGTTGCATTGGCTTTATCATTTGATTCACTTTTGTTTTTGAAACGCTCTGTAAAGTCGTATTTTCGGAAAATCAGTTTGAAATGTGAGAGTCTCTTTTAAATTCCTGTACCAGCCAAGAGATGGCGCTCTGCTCCACAAGCGTACTCATTCGTGTCTGATTCATTCCTATATTGTCTACTCTAAATCGAATATACCTATTTTATTCATAAAACTTTCTGAGTCAATAGATGGCGCTGATGTCTCTTCGTTTCGATTCTTTGGTTTTTTGAGTTGTTTCGAGAATTAAATTGAATTTGGTTGACTGTAGCAATCAAGAGATGGTTGTTGTTTATGTCAAATAACAGAAGCGTAATGAGCCAAGAGATGGCGCCGCCGTTTAAATTTTTTGTGCTGTGACACTACGCATTTCTTTTTATCATTACCGAGCAACTGACCTATCAAAAGCGCACGATTTTGTTCTTGTGTTTGTTGCAAAACTGATGGCAATCTACAGTCAGGTAATAAAGAGACGTCTCCCTAATAAAATGTGAACTTATCTTAGAACACCATATCGAGTAAGCGGACATTGGAACGGAACGAGCTAGGCCGGCTGCGAAGCACGTTCCCATGCCTACACTCGTTCTATTCGATTGTCCGCCTGCTCGGAATAGTGGTTAGCAATATTGTCACACTTTATCACCTGGTTGTACCTGGTGTGCACTGATTTTTTTCTTGTAAGCCGAGAGATGGCGCTGCTCCGCCCGTTTCGCCTAGTTTTTAGGTCTGCAAAGTATTTTTCTTTTTATTTTCCAAGAAACAAAAAGAAGAAAACAAAGGAATCTACTGAAACGCGGTGCTTATTGAACTTTTTCTCTTTTGAGCTGAGAGATGGCGCTCGCTACCATTCGCTTCAACGTTTGACTCGCACCGGTTTCTTTCTCAATTGTTACAAAGTCGTTTCTGTTTATTATCCAAAAAAATACAGAAGTTTTTCTTTTGGGCTTCCGTTCTTTTCATTTTTCTTACCTAAAGGAAATGGAAAATAATTCTTGGCTTGCTTTATCTAGTTTTAAATTCCTCTTTATTAGTGTTTTATTGAATTGGCTTGCGGTTGGAACCGCGTCATGTTGGTATCTTCTACTGCCGACGTTTCGTTCTCCATTGCAGAAGAACTCCCTCAACGCTGCTACTGCTGCTGATGGTGTTGCTACTGTTTTTCGTTAGTCGTTGTGACTTTATTAGTCTTCCCTTCGTCTTTCTTCCGCTCGCGATTTTCCCTCTTTCTTCCATTATTGCCTTCAGTTGGACTCTTCAAGTCTCTGCCATCTTTTCATTTCATTTTTGTTTTTGTTTCTTCCGTTCCTTTCTTCTCTTTCACTCGCACCTGTTTTTTTTAATGGTTACAAAGTCGTTTCTGTTTATTTTCCAAGAAATATGACTTGCTTAAAGGAGTTATTCTTTTGAGCCGTGAGGTGGCGCTCGCTTCCGTTCTTTTCATTTTTGTTGCCTAAAGGAAATGGAAAATAATTCTTGGCTTGCTTCATCTTGTTTTAAATTCCCCTTTATTAGTGCTTGATTGAATTGGCTTGCACAATTTATAGCACTGCTTTCAACATTCTATTTAATTAGCGAAGCTGAAACTTTGAAGCATAAGCATAAGAGTTCAGGTTTGCAGCGTTTTCATTAGCGCCATCTGTTGACTCGCCGCGGTGTTAAACGAGAAAAGTTACCTTCTGCTGGCGACGTTTCATTTTCCATTGCAGAAGAACTCCCTCAGCGCCTTTGCTGCTGCTTCTCGTTAGTAATTGAGATTTTATTAGTTTTCCCTTCGTCTTCTTTCTCTCTTTCTTCCATTATTATCTTCCATCCTTACATTCCATTTTTATTTTTGTTTCTTCCGTTCCTTTCTTCTCTTCCGTTTGTCTCTTACTTCGAAACACCATGTAGCTTTAGGGTCACCATTTAATTAAAAAAAGGAAAATTGAAGAATTCGTTTTTTCTTTCTTCATTGTAGTTCTCATTACACTCTTCTTTATTTTTATCTCGTTTTGGGATTCTTCCGCAATAATATTTCTTCTTCCATCCTTAAGAGCGCCATTAATTCTGCCACCTCTGCCTTCTTTGCTAAAGAAAAAATTCTCGTTTTGTTTTGTTCTTTGTGTTCGTTTGAAATTTCTCGTCATTCTTCTAAAGGCCTTTTCCCGAGGAAAAAGAGGAAGAATTATTGCGTCACTTTAAATCCCTCTCTCTCCAGTTGTCATCCCTTCTTCTTTCTTAATATCTTCATTACTTTCGATTTGACTTTTCGGCTTCGTTGTCTTCAGCTTCGAGTCTCTATGTCCTTCTTTTTATTTTTTCCACATTTTAATTTTCTTCGTCTTTCTTCCGTTGTTTGTTTCATCCTTCGATTCGCCTTTTTTCATTTAATCTCCATCCATTGATCCTGCCTTGATCTTAAACCATGTGGTTTTGAAACTTGATTGAGGAACTTGTTTTTTCTTTCTCGTTTGTTTTCATTTCAAACTTTTAACAACATCAACGTTTACCAAGAAGGAAAATTCGAAGAATTTTTTCTCTTGTTTCCCCCCGTCTCAAGCCGATTGGGTAAACGACTGGAAACGACCAATTAAATTTGTAAATAATGTTGCTTGGGAAAAAAACGCGGCCGACCTTGAGAGTGAGGCGGGAACATCTGCAGGTGTTTCGTTTGTTGTAATTGATGGCGTCAATGAAATTCCCATTATCATGAAATTTGCACAGAAACGTGTTCGTCTAATAATTAAAATCTTCCTCATTTGCATTGCGAAATATTTTGTTTATTCATCAAATTCTCTTGTGTGTGTGTGTGTTTTTTAAACCAGTCGATGTTGACAGGCAGAACGCACAGGGCAGGATTAAGGTCCTTAGCCTTTCAGTAAGAATGCAAATTGTCACAAATAGCAGAACTTAGATATCTCAATGCAAACAGGTCGAAATTAGAGTCGAATGAAGAAGATCTAAAACGTGTAACTGTAATGCTTGATCCTTTTCTACATTTGGGAAGGTCTGGACTGAGACCCAGAGCCCCTCCAAAATAATGCAAGGTTAAAACCTCGTTGGCGCAGTGGTTAGTACGCTATGCCTATCCTCAAATCGTCCAATCCTTCTGAAAGGAAATTAAATTAAACTCGAAAGAACAATTTAATAACCGATCCAATTATACCGGGTGATCATAAAATACTGGTTTTCAAATCCAGGAAGCCCGAAGCGTACGAGTCCAGACCTGCCTCGCTGACACCTAAGATAAAAATCGATTACGAATTACGAATGCAGTTATAAAGTACGCGCACCTAGACGTGGTGTGGTGCAGCTCGTAAATGCGCGCAAATATTTACCCGGCGAAAATAGAGTACACGTGTAGTAGTATCGACAACATGCGGGTTTCACGTCATTCCAGTTCGATGAAACCAATTCTTTTTTTAAGGGTAGACGTGAGTGCGTCCGTGTTTTCGACGTGCAAAGTCGAGTTTGCGCTCAGGGTGAAGCAACTCTATCGGTTGCGATGACTTCGCGGAAGTTTGTTTTTCGATATTTCATTTGTTTGCCCGGATTACTGAAATTGTCCGGTGTTTTCAGGAAGCGCCGTCGAGTGTTTTATTTCTGATTCAACCGGGAACTGAAATGGGGGGTTACGTAAAACGAACGCGATAAGAAGCTATCATCATGTTCACCTCGGGTTGACAAATAAACAAATAAACTTCACTTCGTATAGACGATTTTTTGCAATCCTGAACCCACCTGGAGAAATATTAGTTTATTATTATTATTAATATTGCGCTTCATTTAGACTTTCGATAGTTCAAGACTTTAAGCTATAAAAGGTCAAATCATTAAATGACAAAGAAATCTTGAAGCTTTCAACTGTTTCTACAACGTAAAAGTTCAATATTTTTTCTCAGCTTTAGCAGGAATTTTCCCGAAGCACTTTTATAGCTGTAAAGCTTCAAGATTTTTTTCCAATAACCTTATGACAGGTATTAAATTATGAGCTTAAAGTTATACTGAAGCTCTTGACAGTTGAGGATTCTCAGAGCTTCGAATTTTTTTTCAATGACTTCATGAAATTATTTTATGAGTTTAAAGCTATGTTAAAACTTTTGAAAATCCAGAAAGGATACTTTACTTCTTCAAAACCTCAAACGTTGAAATCTTAAAGTTCTTGAAACTTTTTTTTGATGATTCGAAGCTTCAAGAATTTCATAGCTTCAGGATATTTCTCAGCATTTTCTAACGTCGAAGCTTTTTGATAGCTTTGCGGCAGCATAATTAATTAACGTTAAGCTTTCGATGATACTTTAAGATTTTTTACTCCCTCGATACTCAAGCTTCGAAAGCTCAAACTTTAAAAATATCTTGAAGCTTTAAATCGTTTTTATGATTCGAAGTTTCAAGGAGAAATTTTCGAAACTTTAAACTAAAATCCTTGTATTGATAACTTCAAGCCGCACTTTCGTGATTTTGAAGCTTTAAGACTTTTTCTGAGTACGCATATAGCTTCAAAGCTTCAAGATTTTTTCCATAAACTTAAAACAGTATTATATTATGAGTTCAAAGCTGTACTGAAGGCTTTGACCGTTCAGGATCATTTACTTCTCCAGGACTTCAAGCTTTGGAAGTTCAAAGATGCCTTGAAGCTTTAAACTGGCGGTCACCGAGTGGACACGTTTTGGTTCAAAGCTTGAAGCTTTTGGCAGGTCAGAATTCTTTATTTCATCGAAACTTAAGCTTTGAAAGCTTAAAGACATATTGAAGCTTTAAACTGTTTTTATGATTCGAAGCTTCAAGAAGTTTTCATCAGCTTTTGGAAACTTCAAGCTAAAATCCTTGTATTAATTACTCCAAGCTGCACTTTTGTAATTTGAATGCTCTCAGAGCACTTTCACAGCTTCAAGGTATTCCTCAGAGCACTTTCATAGCTTCAAAGCTTCAAGATTTTTTCCCCATAACTTTATTATGTTATGTTGAAATTTTTGACAGTTCAGTTCTATTCTTTACTTCTTGAAGAATTCAAGCTGAAAGTTTAAAGTTTAGAGATATCTTGAAGCTTTAAATTATTATTATTCATTAGCTTTTGAAACTTAAAACTAAAATTCTGGAATTACTGACTTCCGGCTGCAAGAAATCTGTTGGAGGACGTTCGGGATTTCAAAGCTTCAAGATTATTCTCGGCGTTTTATAACTTCAGAGCTTCAAAGTGTTTTTCGATAACTTTATGTGTTTAAAGCTAAAATTGATGATTCAATAATCTTTACTTCTTCAAGATTTTTCAAGCCTTGAAGGTTCTAATTTTAAAGGTATCTTGAAGTTTTAAACTGCTTTTATGATTTTCGAAGCTTAAAGAAGACTTCTTCTTAAAGAAGACTTCATTAAGCTTCAAAGACATAAAAACAACTTCGACGCTTAAAGGGGTCTTCGACCAACGAAGTTTTCTTTGAGCTTGAAAACCTTGAAGATTGCTTTGCAGTTTGAGTAATTAAAACAATATTTTAGCTTGAAGCTTCAACCTATAATTGACAGATTCTTTACTTCTTCAAGACTTGAAGCCTTGAAAGTTCAAACTTCAAAGAAATCTTGAAGATTCAAGCTGTTTTTATGACTTTCGTAGCTTAAAAAATACTTCTTTAAGCTTCGAAAACATAAAAACAACTTCTAAGCTTAAAGGGGTCTTCGACCAACGAAGGTTGTCTTCGACCAACGAAGGTTTCTTTAAGCTTGGAAACCTTGAAGATTACTTTGCAGTTTGAGTCAGAAAAACAATATTTTCGTTTGAAGCTTCAAGCTATAATTGAAAGTTCAAGATTGTTTACTTCGAGCCTTGAAAGTTCAAACTTCAAAGGTATCTGGAAGTTACAAACTGTTTTTATGACTTTCGGAGCTTAAAGACTTCTTTAAGCTTGAAAACAATGGAGATTGCTTTACAGCTCGAGTCAGAAAAAAATATTCTCGCTTGAAGCTTCAAGCTATAATTGATAGTTCAAGATTCTTTACTTTTTCAGGATTTCGAGTTTTGATCATTCAAACTTCAAAGGTATCTTGAAGTTTCAAGCATATCTTCGAAGCTTAAAAAGTCTTTTTTAAGCTCCGAAGACATGAAAACAACTTCGAAGCTTAAAGGAGTCTTCGACCAACGAAAATATCTTTAAGGTTGGAAATCTTGAAGATTGCTTTGGCGCTTGAGTCATCAAAAACAATATTTTAGCTTGAAGCGTCAAGCAATAATTGATATTTGAAGATTGTTTACTTCTTCAAGACTTCGAGCCTTGAAAGTTCAAACTTCAAAGGTATCTTGAAGTTTCAAACTGTCTTTCGAGGCTTAAGAAAGACTTCTTTAAACTTCGAAGACAGAAAAACAACTTCGAAGCTTAAAGGGGTCTTCGATCAACGAAAATTTCTTTAAGCTTAGAAACCTTGAAGATTTCTTTGCAACTTGAGTAATCTAAAACACTAGTTTAGCTTGAAGCTTCAAGCTATAATTGATAGTTCAAGATTCTTGACTTCTTCGAGATTTCAAGCCATGAACGTTCAAACTTGAAGGTGTCTTCGACCAACGAAGACGCTGAAAAGCAATCTTCAAGGTTTTCAAGCTTAAAGAGGTGTCTTCGACCAACGAAGACACCTCTTTAAGCTTGAAAACCTTGAAGATTGCTTTTCAGCTTGAGTCATCCAAAACAATATTTTAATTTTAAGCAATAATTGATACTCGAAGATTATTTACTTATTCAAGACTTCGTGCCTTGAAAGTTCAAACTTCAAAGGTATCTTGAATTTTCAAAGTGTTTTTATGACTTTCGGAGCTTGAAGACTTCTTTAAGCTTCGAAGACATGAAGACAACTTCGAAACTTAAAAGGGTCTTCGACCAACGAAGGCTTCTTTAAGCTGCGTAGTCATAAAAACAGTTTGAAACTTCAAGATGCCTTTGAAGTTTGAACTTTCATGGCTCGAAGTCTTGAAAAAGCAAAGAATCTCGAACTGTCAATTATAGCTTGAAGCTTCAAGCTAAAATATTGTTTTTGATTACTCAAGTTGCAAAGAAATCTTCAAGGTTTAATAAAGAAAAATTCGTTGGTTTAAGCTTGGAAGTTGTTTTCATGTCTTCGAAGCTTAAAGAAGTCTTCTTTAAGCTTCGGAAGTCATAAAAACAGTTTGAAACTTCAAGATACCTTTGAACTTTTAAGGCGTGAAGCCTTGAAGAAGTAAATAATCTTGAACTATGAATTGTAGCTTGACGCTTCAAGCTAAAGTATTGCTTTCGATGACCCAAACTGCAATGCAATCTCAACTTCAAGATTTTCTTTTGATGGCTTTATATGAGCTTTTACGACTTTAATATTCATACCTTCAAGCTGTAGGTTTCAAGCTGTAAACTTCAAGTTGTAAGCTTCAGGCTGTAAACTTCAGGCTGTAAGCTTCAAGCTGTAAGCTTCAAGCTGTAAGCTTCAAGCTGTAAGCTTCAAGCTGTAAGCTTCAACCAGAGACGCTGTTGCGTGATGATTTTAAGATTTTCTTTTGATAGTTTTATATAAGCTTTTACTACTTTACTACTCATATCTTTAAGCTATAAGCTTAAAAATGTTATTGAAATGATGAAGAAATTAACGTTGAGGTTAGTGAAACGTTCTTACTTGTTTCGCAAATTGCAAACGTAGTTTTTCGCAATCGCGTTGTTGATATGGCCGGCAGTCAAACAGCGAAACGCCTAGTCAGGATCGTAGGCCATTCACGAAGCCGTTTTATTAGCTGTTGTGGTTGTTCGTCCGCTTTTTTTCAACAAAATATCTTGTAAATAAACGAAGCGAAGCCCGATAATAATAATGGTTGGAGACTCTTATCGCAAATGCTGCGAGCGTATTATGCTTATCACCAATTTTTATCGCTGCGTAGCGCGATAGTACATTGTTTTTGAAAGAGGACTTACGAGTCAGTGTTTCATTAAGTTTTTCGCGCTCGAGCGAGATTTCTCTGCATCGCCGCAAAAGAAAAAAACAGAGTGTCTCCAAAATTTTCGAATGACACTTTGTTTTTATTTTCTTTTTCTTTTTTTTTGTTATAAAACGTGGCGCATTATCTTCAGGTCGTTGTGCAACATTAGGCGAAGCATGGTAGTCCCTTCTCCTCGTGTCTTAAAAAAAAATTTTTCGTTCTCCGGAAAAAAAGCAGTGGTGACGTAACAACCTCCCCTTGATTTCGAGAAACGAAGCAAAAACGGCTCCCTCAAGCAGTTCCTCGCTGGCTTTGCGTTCAAAGTACAAACGTTGTACGCAGAGCGGTGGTGGTGGTGGTGAGGCGGAGAGGTTACCCTCGAAAAGGATCAAGGTGCAGGGTAGGACGGCGAAGGTGCTTCCTGATTCTGTCAAAATTTCCGCGCAAAAGGAAAAGTGCTCGCTGGGTGACGCGATACGTAGGACGGGTGTCAAAGTTTCCAGTGTAGCAGTGACTCTAAAACAGTGGTGGCGCGATGTGGGGCTGTGCCCCCGAGCCCCACGCGCCACGATAGGCTCTATTACCGCAACGAAACATCGAAGCAGAAGGCCCCGATCCATGGGCCATTCTCTCAGCATGTGCAAGCTACAGCAATGCAGACATAAGAAGAGTAAGTACCATACTACACCCCTGTCTCTATAATTACACATCAAAATTAGCAAATAAGAGTTCCGCAGGACGGGGTTTTTAATCCTCTACTGTTTTTGTTCTCTGCATAACTATCAGGAACTTACAATTGAATATCGCTATGGCGAGGGATTTTTAATTATACCCGAAATGTGAACGTTAATTTTTTTTTTGCGGATAAAGCTATCATCCTGCGTTTTTAATTAACTGACAGACTGCTTCAGAAACTTGCGCCGAGACCGCCGCCCGACGAAACGAACGGCTTTTCTGAGGATTAATTAAATCGTTTAATGCCCGGCAGATGTCAGAAGCCATATGCGAACCGCAACCGAAATATTGAAATGTTCGGGATTAGGGTCGGCAAAAAAAATTAAATTCGGCCCATCTGCGCTCGGATTATCGAAAAGGCAAATAAAAAGAGCTCTCGGCTTTCCTTTCTCGTTGTCATTTGTTAAAGAGCGATTCAAAATTAGTTTTGGTTTCATTCTACGTATAGTGACTTGAACAGTGCACGTGGAAAGGGGCGAGGGGGCGGGCGAGAGGAGACGAATTGGGAAAACTATTTCCCAGGAGGTTTTTACATAACCTTCAAAAGGAAAAAAAATCGAGTTTTATTTTACGCTTCGTGCACGTGTGGAAAAGGGGGGGGAGGTAGGTAGGGCACGAGTCATTGTTTTAAAGGTGGAAAACCCTGATTCGAAAGGTGTCAATAACGGAGACGTGGATCGCATGCAGAAATCGTGCACGGCCTTAAACGCCCACGTGCACCAAACTCGGCCGAACTTCCAGGGACGTAATCGGCGGATTTAATTAAACGCGTTATTTACAATCTGGTGAATCAAGCGGCCTGAAAAACCGCCATTATGAAATGGGGCTGCGATAATCAAGCGGTTGACTTTGAAACAAATGAAATTCTGTTGTTCCGAACATTGTGTTTTATAATTGCATTCAATTTCAGACTCTGTACCCTTGTCCCCGTATTAATTCGTGTTCCTTTTTCATTCTTCTTCTTCTTCGAAATCAAGAGATTATCAGTGATATTAGTGACTAAGAATAATTTGGATTAGGAGATCACTATAAAAAAAATATAGTGGCTTAAGGCACATCTAATCCAAGTTCTGCTTCCATGTTTTACTCTTCTAGATGTGGCTTTCTTTTGTGTTAGGTTTCTTTTGATTTTCTTCATCATTTCTCTTCAGACCTCCACCTTTTCTCCTTTCTTCCATTTTCCTTCAGCCACTTGTAAATTTTACTTGAATTTCAGCTTTCTGCGGGCCCATTCTCCTATTCATCTTTTCACTTTGTCCGATTCATTGACTTTGCAATGTAGCTGCCGACTGTTCAAATTTGAGCTATAAACAAGTAAGGTCCAAAAATACTGCCTTGTGGTCCGGGTACTCTGATTGTCATTTGTTTCTTTCTTTCTTTCGATTATTATTAAATTGCTTACTACTTTGGTATCATTGTTTTTTTTTTGTACCTTAATTGACTTTCGTTTTTTCCTTTTGGATTTTAAATAAATTTTGTCTTTAAAAATTTTCATACCATTTCCGTACAATTTACGTGTTAATTTTTTAATAAGAATCGTCATTTGTTTTTCGCCCTTTTTTCTAATGCTTATGATTTTCTATTATCTTTGTCATGACGAGCGTCTTTTGTTTTTTTTTTCTTTTCGATAAACTGCATTCATTTTTTTTTAAGTTGATCCTATTAATATTAATTACGATTGTCAATTGTTTTCTCCTTTCGACTTTTAATAAATTTTATTTTTTTTATTGTTTACGATTTTCGTATTATTTTTTTCTTTCCGCAATAAGTTTTTTTTTGTTCTTTTTGATTTTTAATAAATTTCGTTTTTAAAATTTTCATTTTTATGTTGGTTTTCGCTGAAATAATTTTTGTGACAATTTTTAATAACGATCGTCATTTGTTTCTACAATCATCGACGTTCGTTCATTCTTTTTGGTGTTTCCTTTTAATAGCGATCGTGTTTTGTTTTTTCTTAATTTCTTAGTTTTTTTTTTCATTTCATGTCATTTTCAATATTTTTTAAGTTCATTTTATTTTCCCGGATAATTTTTTTAATTACGATTGTCAATTGCTTTTTCCTTTCGACTTTTAATAAATTTTGTGTTTTATTGCTTACGATTTTTGAATTTCTGTTTTTGCAATAATCGCCCTTTGTTTTTTTTTCTTCTAAATCTCGCTTTTAAAATTTTTATTTTTGCATTGACATAATTTTTGTGTCAATTTATAATAACGATCGTCATTTGTTTCTACAATCATCGACGTTCGTTCATTCTTCTTTTTGGTGTTTCCTTTTAATAGCGATCGTGTTTTACTTTTTTATTTTATTTTATTTATGTTTTTTTATTTTCTCAATTTCTTAATTTTTTTTCGTACGTACGCGAAATTTTTGTGTTATTTTTGGTTATCGTTTTGAAATAATGATCGTCAATTGTTTTCACCTTTCTGTAATGCTTACGAATTTCGTATAATTTTTTTGTTTTGACGATCGTGTTTTTTTTTCCTTTCCATCCGATTTTCGATAAATATTTTCAATAGTTTTTAAGTTAATTTGATTCTCGGATTCTCTTTTAATTACGATTGTCAATTGTTTTCTCCTTTCGATTTTTAATAAATTTTGGTTTATATTGTTTGCGATATTCGTTTTTTTTTTCCTTTTTGATCTTAATTTAAATTTCGCTTTGAAAATTTTTCAAGTTCACATAATTCTTGTATTAATTTTTAATAACGATCGTCACTTGTTTTTTTACCTTTTCTTTAATGCTTATGATTTTCTATTTTTTTTTTGTTAAAGATCGTCCTTTGTTTTTTTTTTCTTTTCGATAAATTACATTAATTTTTTTTTTAGATTCATATGATTCTCGGATAATTTCTTCAATCCACGATTGTCATTTGTTTCTTCCTTTCGATCTTTATTAAATTGCGTTTTATAATTTTCGTGTTATTTTTTTTTACAATTATTCGTTTTTCCCTTTTGATTTTTTAGATTCATACAATTTTCGTATCAATTTTTAATTAATAACGATCGTCTTTTGTTTTTCCCTTTCCATCCGACAAATTTCGTTTTTAATTTTATTTAAGTCCATACGATTCTCGTATATTTTTTTAAACTACGATTGTCATTTGTTTTTTCTTTTTAATAAATTTTGTTTTTCGCAATAATCGTCCTTCGTTTTTTTTTTTTTTTTTTAATTTAAATTTCGATTTCACGTAATTTTTGTATTAATTTTTAATAACGATCGTCATTTGTTCTTAAGTTCATATGATTCGTGGATATTTTTTTAAGTTCATACGATTCTTATATATATATTTTTTTAATTTCGATTGTCATTTGTTTCTTCCCTTCGATTCTCCATAAGTTTCGTTTTTTTAATGTTTATGGTTTTCGTTGTTTTTTTGCAATAATCGTCTTTATTTTTTAGTAACGATCATCATTTGTTTCCATCCTTTCTTAACGCTTATGATTTTCGTATTATATTTGTTATAACGATCGTCTTTTGTTATTCTTTTCTGTCCGATTTTCGATAAATTTCATTTCAAATATTTTCTAAGTTAATTTGATTTTCGGACATTTTTTTTTAATTACATGATTGTCAATTGTTTTTTTTTTCCTTGCGGTTTTAATAAATTTCGTTTTCTTTTCGTTTTTAATTTTAATAAATTTCGTCCTCGAAATTTTAATTTTCGCATTAATTTTCAATAGCGATCGTCATTTGTTTTAACCATTTCTTTTTAGTGCTTATGATCGCCTTTTGTTTTTTTTTCCTTTCCGTCCGATTTTTAAATTTAATTTAATTTTTAATTTCTGATTACGATTGCCATTCGTTTCTTCCTTTCGATTTTTAATAAATTTCGTTTTTCTTTGATTTTACTTTTTGATTTTTAATTGTGCAATACATTTCGTTTTTTTAATCTTAATTAGTGTATTAATTTTTAATAACGGTCGTCACTTGTTTTTATCCTTCTTTTTTTAATGCATATGATTTTCGTATTATTATTTTTTTTATAATGCTTGGCATTTTTTTTTTTTGTTAATAACGATCGTCTTTTGATTTTTCTTAATTCCTTAATTTTATTTTTCTTGTCCTTTTTGGTACATATTTACTTTTGATAACGATCGTCTTTTGTTTTTTCTTAATTTCTTCGTTTTTTTTTTTTTTTTAAGTGTGCATACCAAATATTTTAGTTTTAGCCATTTGAAATAACGATCGTCATTTGTTTTTATTTTTTTTATAGTCCTACTTAATTTTTTGTCATTTTTGGCTATCTCTCGAAACAACAACCGTCACTTGTTTTGTTGTTGTTGTTATTTTTTAATAGCACATGTGATTTAGGTATTACTTTTTATAACTACTGTTTTTTTTATTTTCTTAGTTTTTTTTTGTGACGATTGCGTTTTGTTTTTTTTTTTCTTTTCAATCTTATTTTTCATTTTTCATTCTTATAATCTTTATTCTTTATTTTTTAAAGCAACGACCGCCTTTTACTTCCGTGTTATTATCTTTTGTTAATAAAGGTCGTCTCGTTTTTTGGTAATTTTCTTTCAGTAACGACGTCTTTTGTTTTTCTTTAAATTTTTTAAAGTATTTTCATGCATAAAATTTGATTTTCTTTGTTTTTTTTTTCCATTGTACTTACGATTTTGGCTGATAATTGGTTTTTCTCGTCAATTTAACGAATCCTCATTTCCTTCCGCCTTAATGAAGCTCAAAAATATTTTCCGAGTGTTTTACCATTTATTAATAATTAAAAACGTTTAAAAAAAATATACCACAAAAAAGTAAAATGAAGATAATAAACCACGAGCGACATCTCTGGATTGTTTATAGAATTTAATGTTCGTTAATTTACAAGAGCACAAGAAACTAAAACAAAATTAATCCTTTCCATTCAATATTTCGGGAATATTCTTCACAATTTTTTAAAATTAATTATAAATAAAATCACTTCGATCTGTCAACACTGTTCAAGCTGAGTTGTCAACTTGAGGGATTTATTCCATTGTGGGGATTTTCTATTCACTAAAGTGGCAAAGGGCAAAGGGCAAAGTCCTGACAATCAAACAACTTTTTCGTACTCCATTAAATCAAGTAAACTTAGACTTTACTTAAGAAACTGATGACCGATGACGAATGACTGATAAAGAAAACAGAACGAGTAAGACCTTGAGGTAAGAAGATAATAATTGATGAAATGAGGTGAGTCAGAAGGTCCAAAGAGTCAAACCGGTTTGAATTACTCATCAAATATAACAAACTTAAATTGAGGGCAGAAAATTGATGACCTTCTCTGGTAGGTGATGAAGAAGAAAATCCCAAAAATCTAATTATCCTATATCATCTCATCAAATCCAATTCACTTGAACACGAAATAAGAAGCTGTTGGCTTCGATGACAAAAGCAAGGACTTTTCCTGAGAAATCATCGCTTTGTAGTAATGCATTCATTACTGATGAGTGATTGTTGAAGAAACGTGGTTCAGAGAGCCTTCAAAATGAAACCGACGTTTGCTCCCAAAGGCAAGAAACTATGAACTGAAGAAGAGAGTTCCAATAAGAAAATAAGTTACTCCATCGAAGCCGATAGAGTTGAAGTGCAAGCCACTGATTTATATCAATCAAGTTTTCGAAGATTGTGCCTCAAGGTAGTGATTTTAGATCCTTTAGGTTTCTTTTTATGTGTACCCTTCACGTTTCAGTGAAATGGTAACGTATTTTCATTTAATTTTTAACTTTTATTTTATGTGATGCTTACTTACTGATGGTAACGTCCACATCAGCACAAACAATCAGATCGCACTGACAAGTATCATTCAATTCCTCTTTCTAAAGGGTTTGATAGAGTCACACGTCTGAATTGAGTGGCCGTCACCAAAGCGATGGACGTTATCGAATCAAACAAACGAAATACGTCCGCATTTCCCATTGGTTGACTGCACTTTCATAATATGCCGACGTCCTTTGCTTTTAGCTGACATAATCCAGATGACCAAGATCAATTGCGTGAATCACAAGCATGAGATTCTTTTTACGGAAGTTATTTGTTCACGTGTCTGCATCGCCGTCATAAACAAGGTCGACCCTTTCCACACAACTTCTGAGTATTTCAAATTAATGTGCAAAAGAAAAGTTGTCCACTCGATCCAAACGATTATTACTTCTTCTTATTCCTTACTGGTCCTGTGCGTTATGCTTAAAAAATACTCATGGAGATATTTTGTAAAACGAATAAACTAATCACTCATACAGTTTTATTGTATGGATGACCTAATCCCCTCAAGATTTATGTAAACAGAAACCTTTAGATTTGACCTCAGTTTTCGTTTTCATTTCCGAATATTAATGGCCGCCGCGCACCAGGTGCAATTCGTCTTCTTACGTAACCCGCGTCATCTACGAAGCAAACCCGAAGAAAAAAATCGACCAAACTTGATCGTTCAAGGACGATGAGGCTGCATTTCGCGCGGGAACGCATAAATTACCGCACAATTCCTCCGCAGACGATCGTCCGATCGTAAATGAGTTTTTTCGTCGTTAATTCCATTGAGACATCCGACGAGTTTGACAATGCGTCGTAAAAAGTCCACGAAAAGCCAGGTGTTCGGTCATAAAAGAGATTTTTTTCTGGCGAGTCTTTTGCCTTGTAAATTAGGCGATTAGGATGGCGGGTTTTGGCGGTCGTAAATTTGAGACATTTGGACAGGGTAGTCCTTGAAACAAAATTATTCGGCGAATGAAAACGCGATGGAAAGAAATTTGGGCCATGAAAAATCGTTCAAATTTGGCCCAAGCAGACTTACAACTCCAAAAATAGAGTGCCGCAGGGAAACATTTTTAGGCCCCTTTTGTTTCTTGTCCAAATCTACTCACTTTATATGAATAACTTTGGTCAAGCAATTAAGTATGGTTTCATAATACAAACAAAATATACAAAAGTTCTCGAAAACTGCTATTTGGCGCCATTTTCTGATTAACTTCCAAAGTAGCTGTTTTTCTTTCTCTCTCCATTCGACTGTCTTTTGTTTCTGCGGCTTTCAATTTTTTTTTTTTGAGCGCAAGCTTTTTTTAAGTTTTTTAATTTTAGTTCGTTTTTTTCCCGCACACTTTTGTCTTGCATTACAAGAACCAAAAATCGGAGTACCGCCGGACAATGTTTCTAGACCCTTCTTGTTTGTTATCATTCGAAAACTTTTTGAAGTGCTGAATCATGAAAGTACTACTCAGTTTCAAATTTCGCGACGTCCTTAAACGTTGAAGCTTTTACGACCTGAGGATCCCGAAAAAGAAAAATTTCGCCTAAATTTTCGTCCAAATGCTAATAATTTTCGTATTATTTTTCTTGGTCGTCTTTTGTTTTTTCCTTTCGATAAAATTTGAATTTTCTATTGTTTTTTTTTTCAGTTGACACGATTTTTTTAATGACGATTGTCGCTTTTGTTTCATCCTTTCATTCGATTCTTATTATATTGCTTACTATTTTCGTATTATTATTATTTTTTTGGAATGATCGGCTTTTGTTTTTCCTTATGGATTTTTTAATAAATTTCGTTTTCAAAGGAAAAAACAAAAGACGATCATAAACATTAAAAAGAAATGTAAAAACAAATGACGATCGTTATGAAAAATTTAAATTTTAAGAACGAAATTTATTAAAATTAAAAATGAAAAGAAAGCAAAACCTATTAAAAATCGCAAGGAAAAAATAATTGACAATCGTATAATTAAAAAAATTATCCAAGAATCAAATGAACTTGGGAAATATTTAAAATGAAATTTATCGAAAATCGAACAAAAGACGATCGTCATAACAAAATTAAATGAAAATCATAAGCCATTAAAAAAAGATAAAAACAAATGACGATCGTGATTAAAAATTAATGCAAGAATTATGTGAACTTAAAAGACTTTCAAAACGAAATTTAAATTAAGAATCAAAAAGAAAAAAGAGACGATTATTGCAAAAAAAAAGAAAATCGTAAATAATTAAAAAAAACAAACAAAACTTATTGAGAATCGACGGGAAGAAACAAATGACAATCATAATTAAAAGCAAAATATTCAAGAATTGTATGAACTTTAAAACAAATGACGATCGTTATAAAAAATTATTACAAAAATTATATGAACTTAAAAGATTTTCAAATCGAAATTTAAATTTAAAAAAAACCAAAGACGATTATTGCAAAAAAACAAAATTTATTAAAAATCGAAAGGAAAAAACAATTGACAATCGTAATTAAAAAAGAATCCGACAATCAAATTAAAATGTAAAAATGTTGAAAATATTTATCGAAAAGGAAAAACAAAAAAAAACACGATCGTCAAAACAAAAAATAATACGAAAATCGTAATCATTACAGAAGGGTGAAAACAATTGACGATCATTATTTCCAAACAGTAACCAAAAATAACACAAAAATTTTACGTACGTACTTTAAAAAAATAAAAAAAACACGATCGCCATTAAAAGGAAACAACCAAGAAGAAGAAGAAGAACGAACGTCGATGATTGTAGAAACAAATGACGATCGTTATTAAAAATTGACACAAAAATTACGTCGACGAAAGTCAATGCAAAAATAAAAATTTAAAAGAGAAATTTATTAAAAATCAAAAAGAACAAAAAAAAAGAACGTAAGCAATAAAAAACAAAATTTATTAAAAGTCGAAAGGAAAGAACAATTGACAATCGTAATTAAAAAAATTATCCGAGAAAATAAAATGAACTTAAAAAATATTGAAAATGACATTTATCGGAAATTGGACAAAAAAGAATAATAAAAGACGATCGTTATAACAAACATAATACAAAAATCCTCAGCATTAAAGGATGTAAACAAATGACGATCGTTTTTAAAAAATAATACAAAAATATGAGGACTTAGAGAAAATTTTCAAAATTAAATTTAAGTTAAAAATCAAAAAGAAAAAAGAAACGAAAGACGATTGCATTGCAAAAGAACAAAAATAAAAAAATCGTAAGCAATAAAAAACAAAACCTATTAAAAATCCAGAGGAAAAAAACAATTGACAGTCATAATTAAAATTAAATTAAAAAAATTATCATCCGAGAATGAAATGAATTTGAAAAATATTGAAAATGACATTTGTCGAAAACCGGACGGAAACAAAACACAAAACGCCAAGAGGAAGAAGAATCAACGTCGATGATTGTAGAAACAAGTGACGATCGTTATTAAAAATTGACACAAAAATTATGGCAACGAAAACCAGTACAAAAATACCAAATTTATTAAAAATCAAAAAGAACAAAAAAAAACAAAAGGCTATCATTGCAGGAAAAACAAAATAATAATACGAAAATTATAAGCAATAAAAAACAGAATTTATTAACAATCGAAAGGAAAAAACAACTGACAATCGTAATTAAAAAAATATCCGAGAATGAAATTAACTTAAAAAATATTGAAAATGACGTTTGTCGAAAACCGGACGGAAATTAAGAAAAAACAAAACACGATCGTTATTAAAACGAAACGCCAAGAGGAAGAAGAACGCACGTCGATATTGTAAAACAAATGACGATCGTTATTAGAAATTGACATCAAAAATTATGTCGACGAAGGTCAATGCAAGAATAAAAATTTCAAAACAAAAAATAGGCGATTATTGCAAACAACAAAAAATCAAAAATCGTAAGCAATAAAAAACAAAATTTATTAAAAGTCGAAAGGAAAAAACAATTACAATCGTAAAAAAAAAATTACACGAGAAAATAAAATGAACTTAAAAAAATATTGAAAATGTCATTTATCGGAAATTGGACAAAAAAGAATAACAAAAAACGATCGTTATAACAAAAATAATACAAAAATCGTCAGCATGAAAGGATATAAACAAATGACGATCGTTTTTAAAAATAATTCAAAAATATAAGAACTTAAAAATTATCAAAATTAAATTAAAAAATAAAAAGAAAAAGAAACGAAAGACGATTATTGCAAAAACAATAATAAGAAAATCGTTAGCAATAAAAAACAAAATCTATTAAAAAAAAGAACAATTGACAATCATGATTAAAGTTAAATTAAAAAAAATATCCGAGAATGAAATGAACTTGAAAAATATCGAAAATGACATTTGTCGAAAACCGGACGGAAATTCAAAAAAACAAAACGCGATCGTTATTAAAAGGAAACGCCAAGAAGTAGAAAAAGAACGAACGTCGATGATTGTAGAAACAAATGACGATCGTTATTAGAAATTGACACAAAAATGATGTCAACGGAAACCAATACAAAAATGCGAAAGTTATTAAAAATCAAAAAGAACAAAAAAAAACAAAAGACTATCATTGCAGGAAAAAAAAAATAATATTACGAAAATCGTAAGCAATAGAAAACGAAATTTATTAACAATCGTAAGGAAAAAACAAGTGACAATCGTAATTAAAAAAAAAATATCCGAGAATGAAATTAACCTAAAAAATATTGAAAATGACGTTTGTCGAAAACCGGACGGACATTAAGAAAAAACAAAACACGATCGTTATTAAAACGAAACGCCAAGAGGAAGAAGAACGCACGTCGATGATTGTAGAAACAAATGACGATCGTTATTAGAAATTGACAGAAAAATGGTGTCAACGAAAACCAATACAAAAATGCGAAAGTTATTAAAAATCAAAAAGAACAAAAAGAAACAAAAGACTATCATTGCAGGAAAAAAATATATACGAAAATCGGTAAGCAATAGAAAACGAAATTTATTAAAAAATCGAAAGGAAGAAACAAGTGACAATCATAATTTAGAAAATCGTCCGAGAATCATTTAAACTTAAAAAAAAAAACAAAAGACGGGCGTTACAAAAAAATAATTAATACGAAAATCATAAGCGCTAAGAAGGAAAATGATTCCTCATCAGTCATCAGTTCTTTATCTCGTAGAACTTGGAGCCATCATCAGAGGCTTTGGTTGTTTGATGGTGAGTGAGGTCGAAACGCAATTTTTTTCTTCTTATTTGTAGTTTTGTTTTCTCTCGTAACATAGCAATTTTCGGCTCCGAACAAAGCGAGCAGAACCAATACGTGGCCATTTTTGGCGCCCAACGTGGGGGCACTGTAACACTTTTCCTTTTCTTGTCTTGTATTTGTTTCCTCCTTTTTCTTATCAGCTTCCGCTTCTCGATCACTTTCAAATTGCCAGTTTCCGTTTCAAACAGCGCTCACATACCAGTTTTTCTTGTTTTATTCTGTTATTCTTTTTTAAATCGTAAACACACGACGTTTAGAAATGGAAATTTCCCCCTTCCGGTTCGCTTGTTGTTTACCCGCCTGGAAAGTCAGAGTCAATCTAATCGAATTAATCGGAGTTTTTCCTGCACGTCGTCCCGACGCTATTTCGGGACTTGATGGGCCCCTCGCATGCCCAAGGATGTGTTTTTTTTCCTGCGTAGTAGTATTTGGGCAACGATTGCCTAATGTAATTGCCTCACGGCTTATTACGGTGGAAAATTCCAAGTGTAAATATTGATTTTCATGTGTTTTGTATTGTCCCGTTACGAAATGAATTAATTAATAACATTCGTGCGTTCGATTTCATTTTATTTTAGAAACTCTTATTGAAACAAAACAATAAATAAATATTTATTTTGTTATTGCATAACACGACAGATTTTTTTTTTATGAAAAACCAATACATTGACCAACGTTTCAAAACATAAATGCTATCCAACGTGGGGCCAACGTTTCAAAACATAAATGGTCATTAATTGGCAACCAACGTAAGGGGCTTCTCCTTCGTTAATTGCAAGAAAAATTGGTTCCTAATGTGGGTCTCTCCAAGAAACAGACAATAGATCAATTGGCGCCCAACGTGGGGCTCATGAAATCAATCAATATATAGAATTGGCGCCCGACATGGGGCTTGAAAACAAGAACAATCCACCACATAAAAAATATTGTACACATGGATTTTGTGTAGACATCGACTTTCCCTGGATAATTCCAGTAATCCTTGGGACGTTTCGAATTCCCACTAGCGTGTGCAGTTGCTTTGAATCACAAGTTACAAAATCGAAAACATAGTCGCCGCGTTTTAAATAGATTGCCGCATTAACACGACCAGGTGTCGCAGTCCAATTTACTTCTAGACGCATTTATAAACCCGCCAGTCGTACAATATGGGAGGAGCAGCTGCACAAGTTCGAAAGTCCCTACACACAATGAAGTCTCACCTCTCGAGTATCATTCTCTGGACCGTTGGAATTCGGCGCGCCATTAACGCATGAATGACTCTTTTAAGTGTCACTTCGAGATAAAAGTTGTCGTCATCGTTTGAAAGCGAGAATTCCTTATTGTGTTTTGCTCCGTCGGAGGTTGTGAATATGTTTTGGCAAAGAAGTTTTACGTTCAGTAGTCAAATATATAGGCAACTCTATTAACCACCGAGCCCCCCTCCCTCGTCTGCAAGTTTGTTTGTGCCATCGTTTCACGCTCCGACACTTCCATAAGATCCCTCACTCGCGTTTCGACTTAATTGCTTTCGCTTTTTCATCTCCTACAAAGGAAAATATGATCTCTTGGTTTAAATATGTAAATCTTATTAAACTGCACCAACGATTTTAGGTCACTTTCCCTCTTTCAATTTGCGCTTACTTCTATTTGGTTTCGATAATTTTTGGCGCCTAACATGTGGGGCCTTGTTGTCTTGTCGTAAGTGTTACGTTCAGTAATCAAATATTTAGGCAACTCTATTAACACCAAGCCCTCGTCTGCGGCGTACAAGTTTGCACCATTTCACGCTCTGATACTTCCATAAGATCCGCACTCGCGATTTAATTGCTTTCGCTTTTTCATCTTCCACAAAGGAAAATGTGATGCTTTGATCCCCTGGTTTGAATATGCAAATTTTATTGAATGATTTTGAATATTAAAAAGAAAATCACGTTATGAAATAAACTGGTATAGTTGCGGAGAAAATATCGCTCGTTATGTTGTCAACTACTGGTCGCACTCTCGACTGTACATTTATTTGGAAACTTGCAAATTTCTGGCCAATCATACGGCGTGGCGATGCAGAAAAATCTAAAAACAACTTCTAGCCGATGACTTGCATACGGAACGTTCATTTTTTTTCTTCTGCTACTGCGCTAACAGTATATTAATCGCAGAAAAATCGAAATCCAAAGGATCCAAACACACAGACCGTTTCTAAACGTAAAGACATGTGCAAGTCTATATACCTAATGGCACCAAAAAACCTAGCAAAAGTCACAATAGGCAACCATACATGCAAGTTTGATAGACCCGTGTGAAAACTCCACAAGAACGTGAGCTAGGAACTCCTATAACATATATTCTGATTGTGTGAGGTCGCTCGAAGACGTTTGTCAAAAGATTGTTTGGTTTTCAGGACTTTATAAGTCACCAGCTTCATTGAACTTCAGCTTTTCCTTCTTCATCAGTGATCAGTGAGTCAGACGTAAGAAGACTAATAAGTTTACTAATTTGACTCTGTACTTTTTATTGCCCTTCTTTTTCTTCCCTTCTTCTCTCAGAAACTTTCAAAAACCTTCTACGTTTCCTTCCTCCTCAGTCAACAATGCGTCAAACATATGACAGTTCGTCGCCATCAAAGTTGTAATAAAACGTGGAAATACTTACACTTTTATTTGACAATCTAATGTTGCATCAAAGTACGATTTATTGCTGCATCAGTTGCTGCGTGCGGAAGGCTTGTCGGTCGATGAAACGGTGTGGCTCCTCCGGAGTCTTTATAGCGGCGAGATGCAGGATGGCACGGAGTCTTGGCGCAATTTCTCAAGGGTCGGTGGTAGGTGCATGGTGCAGTGCGCTACTTCACGGGGGTGCGGCAGCGTGAAGAGCGTGTCCTTGGTAAAGCAATTACAAAATCGGCTATCGGTGGCGTTATGGGGTCAGTAAGCGCCTCGGGGCCTAGCTTACGTACGCGTGTATATGTGATCGTAAGCGCTTCGAGGCCTAGCTTACGTACGCGTGTATACATGAGCGTAAGCGCTTCGAGAACTGGCTTACGCTGTGTATGGGCGCTTCGAGAACTTGCCCGCGTATGTGTGAGCGTAAGCGCTTCGAGAGCTAGCTCGCGTTGTGTGTGTGGGCGCTTCAAGGGCTTGCCCGCGATTGTAGCGTAGCCCTGCTCAAAGTCAGAGAGCGACTAATTTCGACGCTTTTTTTATTTGTTTCTTCTTTTATCCTGCACTCGTCCCTGTGATGCCCGACCTTCCTAGGTACGACTTGACCATCACCTGATTCTGTCGGGCTACGCTCTACGACGTCATTCTGTGGCCAATTAGAATTGTCCTACGTCACTGACCGAGTTCGTGACACGTTCTTTCGAGCATCGCCCTTTGTTGAGGACGATATTGATACACAGCGGCCAATTAACGCCGTTTTGTATCACTGGCTGAGTTCGTGACGTGTTTGAGCGCAGCTTGTTGCTGACGATACCGACATCAGACGGTAAGAAGACTCCCGTCTCTTTTCTGTCTCCGTTTTATTGCTCTTCTTTTTATCGTCTTGTCTTTCTGACGCTTTTTCCTCTTCTCTTCTCCTTACGCCCTTTGCGTTTATTTTCATTTCGTTCGCGGATTGATCTTTCTATCACCCCTCAATTTCTTATGTTTGTGTCATTTCTCTCACATTGTCTCTTTAACTTTGCTATTTTGGCATCAATTTGTGTAACGCTCTGTTCTATTCTTCATCAGTCAACTTCTACCAATAAAAAAAATTTCCTTGACTCCTTTTTCCAATAGTATTATACTCTTGCCTTTGTTTGTCGAGCTCATTTTGAATTTTTTTCTGCTGTCATCTCTTCTTTTTCTGACTTTCTGCATGAGTTTGCCTCTTTATCTTTTATTCAGTAGTTTATCTTAGCCCATCTTTATTCTTTTGTCGTTTTCTCCGTAAATCTCATTCAGTTGCACTTTCTTTTCCTTTTTCTTTGTTGAACTTGTCTGTTTTCTCTTTTTGTTTCTCAATTCTCATAGGTGTAATTTGTTTTTTGTTTCTTTTTTGTCGGATTTCCTCTTTGTTCTTCTTATTCTATGCCATGCCACTTCTTCCTTGCGCTTTTGGTTTCTCTTCTGTATCAATCTTTTTTGGTGCTCTTTTCTTCTGCCTTGTCCTATTTTGTTTTTTGATCACTTTTTCCTTCCCTGCTCTTGGGCTTCTCTCAATTTTCTCCATAATTCATCTCTGCCTTATTAGTCTCTCTTTCTCACTCAGTCTCCTGTTAGTATTTCATTCAGTATTTCGATTTTGTTGTTGGATTCCCTTCATCAGCTTCATGCTGGGTTCAAGTTACTTTGGCCTTTGAAATCTTCTGACTTTCCTTTTATCGTCTTTTCATATTTTCAAAATTGTTGTGTACTTTTTTTTTATTAAAATACTGAAAGCTTTCATTTCTAAGCAATCATGAATAAATTAAATAACAGAAGAAATAAAGAACAGAGAAATTATAAAAGAAAAGCAAAAACAAAAGCAGTAGTCTTTTGAAAAATCGCTCGCCTTTTGTTTCTCGCGATTTTTTCTTGTAGTTTTTAAATATTGAAAGTGATCGTTTATCTGTAGCCAATAAATAATTTAAATAACTGAAAAAAAAAATAACAATAAAAATGTAAGTCTTTTGAAAAATCGCTAGTCTTTTGTTTCTCGCTTTTTTTTATATTTTTTAAATACTAAAAGTTATCGTTTATTTGTAAGCAATTAAAATTAAATAAATTAAACAACAGTGAACTTGGTAAAAAAAAGAGTTTCGAAGTCCTTCGAAAAATCGTTCGTCTTTTGTTTCTCGCGATTTTAATGTAATTTTTTAAGTACGCACTTTTTTATTAAAATACTAAGTTTTCGACTTTTTCTAACCAATTCACAGTAAATTAAAAAACTGAAAGAGAAAATGACAGAGATGTTATAAGAAAAAAAGCTTTAGTCTTTTGAAAAATCGCTTATCTTTTGTTTCTCGCGATTTTTTTAATTATTCTCTAAATACTAAAAGTTAGCGTTTGTTTATAAGGAATAAATAATAAATTAAATAACGGAAAAAAAATATTGTTGTTTTGAAAAATCGATCGTCTTTTGTTTCTGGGGATTCTTTTTTTATTTTTTAAATATTGAAAGTGGTCGTTTATTTGTGACAAATAAATAATTTAAATACTAAAAAAAAAATAATAACAGAAAACTTGGTAAAAAAAAAACAAAAGTATCAAAGTCCTTCGAAAAACCGCTCGTCTTTTGTTTCTCGCGATTTTAATGTAATTTTTAAATTCGCACTTTTTTATTAAAATACTAAGTTTTCGATTATTTCTAATCAATTCACAGTGAATTAAAAAACTGAAACAGAAAATGACAAAACGAAAACAAAAGCCTTCGGTCTTTTGAAAAATCGTCCGTGTTTTGTTTCTCGCGATTTTTCTAATATTTTTTCAAATATTGAAAATTATCGTTTATTTATAAGCAATTAAAATTAAATAAATTAAATAACAGAAAAAAAAACAATAACAGAGAACTTAGTGAAAAAAAAAACAAAAGTTTCCAACTCCTTCGAAAAATCGCTCGTCTTTTGTTTCTCGCGTTTTTAATGTAGTTTTTTAATTACGCACTTTTTTAATAAAATACTAAGTTTTCGATTATTTCTAACCAATCCACAGTAAATTAAAAAAAAAAACACAAAAGCTTCAGTCTTTTGAAAAATCGCTAGTCTTCTGTTTCTCGCGTTTTTTTAAATATTTTTTAAATACTGAAAGTTATCGTTTATTTATAAGCAATAAATAATAAACTAAATAACAAAAAAAAAGAAACAGAGAACTTATTTAAAAAAAACAAAAGTTTCGAAGTCTTTTGAAAAATAAAAAAAAATAGTAACAGAAAACTTGGTAAAAAAAAACAAAAGTATCAAAGTCCTTCGAAAAACCGCTCGTCTTTTGTTTCTCGCGATTTTAATGTAATTTTTTAATAAATACGCACTTTTTTTTATTAAAATACAAAGTTTTCGATCATTTCTAACTAATCCACAATAAATTTAAAAAAAAAACTGAAACAGAAAATAACAGATATTATTTGAAAAGAAAACAAAAGCTTCAACTTTTGAATAATCGCGCATCTTTTGTTTCTCGCGTCTTTTTAATTATTTTTTAAATACTAAAAGTTACCGTTTGTTTATAAGGAATAAATAGTAAATTAAACAACAAGAAAAAAAAAACAATAACAGAGAAATTATTAAAAAAACAAAAGTTTCAAAGTATTTTGAAAAATCGCTCGTGTTTTGTTTTATCGTAATGTTTTAAACACACACTTTTTTTTATTGAAATACTAAAAGTTTTCGATTAATTCTAACCAATCCAAGGCATAATAAATTAAAAAACAGAAACAGAAAATAACAGAGATATTATTTAAAAAAAAACAAAAGCTTCGGTCCTTTGAAAAATCGCTCGTCTTTTGTTTCTCAAGATTTTTCTATACTTTTTTTGCTCTTTTTTTTAAAACACTGCGCGTCGGAATTTTTTGGGGAGTTAATCTATTTTACGGTTCTTTTTTTTTTGGGGTTTTGAAGTAACTTTTAGGGATTACAGATCCTTAGCAGTTGGGCACAGTGCGCATAGCTTGGAATCAAAATGGCGGCAAATTAACCTCACACCCAACTAACCCCCACCAATTACTTAGTTTCCATAGGCGGCTTTCCCAAGTAAGTTGTTCGAAATCGCAGCCCCCTTGGTACGTTTTGCTTTGTACTTTACTTCTATCTTCACGTTCTCCTTGGCATCATCCCCTCACACGTAGAGTTGGCTAGAAAAAACTTCACCCCTCGAGATTTAAGAGATTACTCACTCATTCGTGCTTCTAAAAGCGCTATCCCATTGTAAAAGGACCCTCCAGGGATGCGTTCGAAAACTAGCTCGCATCTTCCTCACTCGAAGATATAGTTTTCGAACGCACCCCCAGTTGTTTAAATGACTGCCATCTAGCGGGAGTTCTGTTGCTTACGAAGTCTACCGATTTTTAATTCATCAGCCAAGTTCAGACCGATTAGAGTTGACGCATAATAACTGTTACCAACACTTATTAAAAAAAAAAAAAAAAACTAAACTGCATTAATATTTACCGATTTTCCCCCATCGTTTGTCGCGGCGATGCAGATAAACCCACGGAGCAAATTTTTAGCTAACATAATGTACTGTAGGATTAAGGGGGAACCCCTCGCTCTCCTCATTGCTTCTTTTTAACATTATCGAAACGCGTGACAATATTTTAGCGGACGTTCAAATTTAGAACTTTGATCACTACGGTCGGTCCAGTAGCTAGCAGCAGTTTCTGCTGCCTCCAAACTCACATCGAAGTTAATTTATCGGCCAAGTTCGAACCTATTAGAATCGAGTTTGCATTATCTAGGAGGAGGATACACGTTTCGGGGACATAATAACTTCAATAATGTGATTACAGTGTCATTTACATGCAGATCTTGCGTTATCATCGGCGCAGTTTAAGCGCAGGGTAAATCAATTATGCATTTGGGTCGGTCATGAATATACAGTGTGTAAACGCAAACGCGCAGAGATTCGGGCATACACTTGGAATTGTTTAACTAAGTGGCATTACATATGATGGATGGTTGGCGGGGCGGACAGTTGTAAATTGAATGGCAAACGTAAAGTCTTCCATCACTTATAAATTATAACCAAAGCACGGATTTACGACAAAAATCCGTGTTTTAATCATATAAATAAGCGGTGGAGGATTTCGTCGGTCCGCTCTTTAGTTATCGCCCATGAAAACAGCCTCGATTAGTTCGTTTCGATCGATGATAAAACGTTACAAGTTTATTTCGGCCGATAAACATTAATTACGCAAATTAAATTCGTGCGTTACACGAACGTACCTGATTAGATAAACGCATTCGAGTGGGATTTTAAGCGAGAGAAAAAAAAACAACACACACAAGAGATTATTACGAGCGCACGTTTGGCATCGGTTTATTTAGTCTAAGGTCCAGGTGCGCGCAAATAATCCGCGGCTATAAATAATCCGAAGTGTCTTCGCGAGCAAACACCCCGGGATTCGACGTCGCCCCCTCGAAGAGAGGAGTTGCTGCTCAGCTCCGTGGTGTTTACGCAAAGCGCAAATAGCGTCGGGAGTTATTTAATTAAGCCGAAGTCCGGCCGTTTGTAATACAAAAGCTGACGCGGAACCCACTCTCGGATATTTGGATTTCGAACAGATCAACGGATTTACCTGGATTATGGCTCTGAGGATGTACACACTATGTATATCAGAGTGACTAACTCGAATAAAATGTTCTGCATTGTCACACCATATGGATTGATATTTGTTTCAGTTTAATCAGGATCTATTTGAATCGTATCGTCTTGTACTTGTGTAGGCAGAACGCCCAGAAAATGACAATGCAATTTTATTATAACGAAATACAAAAACAAATGAACTCGTCAGTAAGGAAAAAATAAAAAGCTTCTTCATTCACAAAACAAAAAGAAAACGACAAAAGAAAGTGAAGGAAATCAAAAGGAAAAAGTTGCAGGATTCCATATCTTATCGACAATCCTAAAAACAGTAGAATGCGATTTAAGATCCAAAAAGAAAAACAAAAGACAATCGCGAATAATAAAAAAAAAGCAAAAGGTAACCAATCGCAAGGCAAGAAATAACAAATAATGAAGAAGAAGTGAAGAAAGAATGAAATTCAACACGTTACGTATCACATCCAACCAAATACAAAAACAAATGACAATCGGCATTGAAGAAAACAATAGAAAACAAAAAATAAAGAAAACACAGCAATTAAATACAAAAAATTGAAAGGAAATAAAAAACATTAAACTGGAAAAAAAAAAGGAAAAAACTATCGGCCACCTTAGGAATACGACGACGCGATTTAAAATAAATGACAATCGCGAATGAAAAAAAAAACAAAAGACAATCGATCGTAAGACAAGAAATAACAGATTGCGTCTTGCAACGAAATACAAAAACAAGTGACGATGAAAAAAATATAATAGGCTATCAATTATGAAACAAAAGAGAGAGAAAAAAACAAATAAACATGATAAAAATTAAGAGGAAATCAATAGATATAAAGTCATAAAAATCATAAAAAAACAAACGACCTCGAAGTAAACAAAAATCACAACAAAAGAAGAAAAAGAAGAAAGAGAGAAATTCAACACTTTACCTCTTACATCCAACAAGATACAAAAACAAATGACAATCGCCATTGAAAGAAACAACACGCGATCGATTACAAAAAAAAAAGAAAACACAGCAATTAAATAGAAGAAATTGAAAAAGAAATAAGAAACAAAATTGCAAAAAAAAAGTAATTATTAGTCAGCTTAGGAATACGAGAACGTAATTTAAGATAATAAAAAACAAATGACAAATGCAAATTAAAAAAAAAAAACAAAAGACAATCGATCGCAGGACAAGAAATAGGAAATAGTGAAGATTGCAGATTGCGTCTTGCGACCAAATACAAAAACAAATGACGATGAAAAAATATAATAGGCGATCAATTAAGAAACAAAAGAGAGAGAGAGGAGAAAAAGAAACAAATAAACGTGATAAAAATTAAGAGAAAATCAATAAACATTAAAAAAATCGACCGATTTATGATCATAAAATAACAAATGACCTCGAAGTAAACAAAAAGAAGAAGAAGAAGAAGAAGAAGTACAGAAAGAGAGTAATTCAACACTTTACGTGTCTTACATCCAACAAAATACAGAAACAAATGACAATCGGCATTGAAGGAAACAATAAGCGATCGATTACAAAACAAAAAAAAAAGAAAACAGCAATTAATTGAAGATATTCGAAAAGAAATAAAAAACACATAAAATTGCAAAAAAAGTAATTATCGGCTACCTTATGAATACGAGAACGCAATTGAAGACAATAAAAACAAATGACAAACACGAATGAGAAAAAAGCACAACACAATCGATCACAAGACAAAACACAGCAACATAGTAAAAAAAAGATAGAGAAAGACACTTTTTACAAAACAAATTTTACGAGGAATGGCAAACTGCATATTATACAAAACAAATGAAAGGAAAAAGAAAAAGAAGTACATTTGCAAAAAACATAAAATGCAAAAAAAAATTATCGTCCACCTTAAAAATCAGGTAACGCAATTAATAAAAAAACAAAAGACGAAAGAAAAAAGCATAAAACAATCGATTTGCAAAACAAAATAGCACACGGTAAAAGAAAGACAGAGAAAAAGACATTTGACAATTGATAAAAATAAACTATGGCATACATAGAAATGTCAATGATAAATCTGCGCCATCTTCCGGGTAAAGCCAAAGGTAGAGAAATGGAGAAGTGAAACGGGAATAAGTGCCGCCTGTCAATGCATGTGAGGTCAATTCTGCTTACAACGGTCCTTAGTACACTCTAAATGAAAAACAAATGAGGATCATAATTAAAAAAAAAACTCTAAAAAGTACAATACATGATAGAAAAGATAGTGAGTGCCACGACAATTACAAATTAGCGCCATCTGTTGGAGAAAACCAAGTTAATGAAATGGACAACGTGAAACTAGAATAAGCGCCACCTGTTAATGAATAAGAAAATTCGAGTCTGCTCACAGCAGTCCTTATTACAGTGTAAACAAAAGATAAGTGAGGATTATGATTAAAAAAAAATTAGAAATAGAAAGAATAGGGAAAAAGCAGCGCCATCTTCCGGTGAAAACTAAGAGAACGTAAGTCGAGATTGAGCGCCATCTAAGAATGGATTAAGAAGTCGAGTAAAACCAAAAGCAAGTGACGATTATGATCAAAACAAACTTTGAAATAGAAATGGTAACGAAAAGTCAGCGTCATCTGCCGGAGAACGCCAAACTAATTGAAATGGACGACGAAAATCGAGAATAAGCGAAGAAAGAGAGAAATTCAACGCGCTACGTCTTACATCCAACCAAATACAAAAACAAATCACAATCGGCATTGAAGAAAACAATGGGCGATCGATTACAACAAAACAAAACAAAAAAAAGAAAACAGCAATTAAATAGAAGAAATTCAAAGGGAAATGAAAAACATAGAATTGCAAAAAAAGAAAAATTATCGGTCACTTTACGAGTACGAGGACGCAATTTAAGATAATAAAAAACAAATGACTATCGCGAATAAAAAAAAAAACAAAAGACAATCGATTGCAAGGCAAGAAATAACAAGTAGTGAAGATTGCAGATTGCATCTTTCCGACTAAATACGAAAACAAATGACGATGAAAAAAATATAATAGGCGATCAATTAAAAAACAAGAGAGAAAGAGAAAAAAAAAACAAATAAACGTGATAAAAATTAAGAGGAAATCATTTAGCCTCGAGTTAAACAAAAGCTACAAGACAATCGATTGCAAAACAAAAAGAAGAAGAAGAACTGAAGGAAGAGAGAGAGAAACTCAACACTACGTGTTATATCCAACCAAATACAAAAACAAATGACAAACGGCATTGAAGAAAACAATAGACAATCTATTACAAAACAAAACAAAAAAATAGAAAAAACAGAAATTAAATAGAAGAAATTGAAAAAGAAGTAGAAAACATAAAATTGCAAAAAAAAGAGAATTTATATGAGGATGCGATTTAAGACAACAAAAAACAAATGACAATCGCGAATGAAAAAAGCAAAAGACAATCGATCGCAAGGCAGGTCTTTCCGACCAAATACGAAAACAAATGACGATGAAAAAATATAATAGGCGATCAATTAAAAAAAGAAAAGAGAGAAAAAGAAAAAACAAATAAACATGATAAAAATTAAGAGGAAATCAAGAAACATTAATTCAAAAAAAAGTTTGTCGACCGATTTACGATCATAAAAAACAAGTGACCTCGAATTAAACAAAAGCCATAAGACAATCGTTTGCGAAACAAAAAGAAGAAGAAGAAGAAAGAGAGGAATTCAACAACTTACGGTTACATCCAACCAAATACAAAAAAACAAATGACAATCGATATCGAAGAAAACAATAGGCGATCGATTACAAAGCAGAAAAGAAAAGACGGCAATTAAATAGAGGAAATTGAGAAGCAAATAAAAAAACATAAAATTGCAAAAAAAAAGGAATTATCGGCCACCTTAGGAATACGAGGAGGCAACTTAAAACAATAAAAAACAAATGACAAACGCAAATGAGAAAAAAGCACAAGACAATCGATTACAAAACAAGAAATTACAAACAATGAAGAAAAAGACAGAGAAAGTCACTTTTCATAAACAAACTTCATGTTGCGTGCAACCAAAAAAAAATAATAATAATAAACGACAAATGGCATTGAAGAAAAACAAAAAAAAACTAAAGGCAGCAGATAAATTTAAGAAAAAGAGAAAGAAATGAAAACATAAAACGCAAGAGAGAAAACTATCGACCGTCAAGACGATTTAGGAGAAGCAAAAACAAATATTTAAACAAACAACAAAATAAAAAGAAAAACAACGAATAAACGCGAATAAAATTAGAAGGAAATAAATAACAAAAATAATTCGATGTCATTTGTTTATCGGTTACCTCAAGAATACGAGAATGCGATTTAAGACCCAAAAAGAAAAACAAACGTCGATCTTGAGCAATAAAAAAAAAACAAAAGCAATCGATCGCGAATCAAAAAAATAACAAATAGAGAAGATTTTTACATAAAATTGCAGATGGCGTGTTAAAAGCAAACGCAAAAGCAGATGAAAATCGCCACTGGAAAAGGCAATTACAAAACAAAAAACAAAGCGAAAAAAAAAACAAAAGGAAAAGGAAATACTACAAAACTGAAAAAACAAAAACAATTATCAGCCGATTTAGGACTATAAAAAAACAAAACACAATCTGATAATGCGTAAGATATCATCGATTATACAGGGTGCCTCATGCTGTAGACTTTTCACAGAGAAAGTTTTTATTTCAGGTCAAACTTACCAAATCCTTAATTAACGTACAGAATAAATAAACAAAGCCACACCGTATATATGAATGTTCTTATTAACGTAATACAGGGCGTGTAAGATCAAGGAATGTATAAGTTCGCAGACGAAATACAGAGATATTCAAAGATCTTATTGCACAAATCCACCTGTTCGCAAAGCAAAATGTAAATCCTCTGGAATTCCTTAACACTCCAAATTCCAACTTTACCCTTGGCGTGCGGAATAGTTGCGGCTAATGCGGAGACTAACTCGCATGAAAGCTAACAGCTTTGTCACACGGTCCACATTGATATTTGATAAGAAAATTGGCTTCAATTTCAATCAGGACCGATTTGAATCGTCTTATCTTGTTGCTGTTAAAAGATAAAACGTTTGAAATAAGGCCAAAAACATGTTTTAGATCGACTGACGTCTTTAAAGCTCAGATTCATCACCACTGACGTAAATTACCGCCAACAAAAGCTTCGACCCTAAAGCTCCCGTCCCCCGTTCGACGTTGGCGTTTCGACGCGTGAAAGGATCCGACAGACAAGGTGAACCCCCGACGTCTTCTTCTTCCTCTTCCTCCTCCTCTACGACTAAAAATAGAAAACAAACAAACGAACGAACGAACGATAATAAGCAGCAAGCTCTGCGAGCGATGTGGCTGGCTGGCTGGCTGGCTGATGGAGAAAGCAGAGGACGTTGATGCTTCTTGTTGTCCCTTTGTTACGAACGAAACGCGCTCTCTTGCTTAACCTCGGTTAATGGGGTCGAAGCTTTTCGACTTTGATAAATGTATTTGTGTACGAGGATGGAAGGAACTTCGCCCACCAGCTTCCTTCGTTTTGAATGCGATAATTCGTTATTTATACTAATACACGCCTGAAACGAGAAGCCTAAAGTATTAGATCCGTTGTTTTTAGGGAAAAGTTTAGGGTAGGACTGAAATAAAACCAGAAGAATAAACTACCCAATACTACCCTTGTACAAGGTTTGGCTCAATTTCTGCAATAAAAAAATTTAAAACAATTGTTGGATTGGGGAAATGGTTTGGAACATTCTATTGTTTTAAATAGTTTAGATACTTTCTAAATTTTGGTATAATTTATTGCGTAAATTAAATTGTTTAAAGAAATTTTGATTTATTTGGGTGCCGGCTTGGATTTTATATCGGCCAAGGCGCACCAGATGTAAACAAACGATAAGGATCAGAGAGAGTGTTTTTTTTTTGCTCTCCTACTGAATGTTTGTTTACTTTTTGTGAATGAGTTCACGGCTGACTAACAACAGCCCGAGGTGAAGGAACGTGTGGTCAGATAAGCGGCATTTTGCTTTCGCTTCGTGCGCTCGAGTTTTCCTTTTCACACGCTCGTGTCTTTTTCTCTTTACATTTATTACCAGACTTCGGACTTTTCGGAGCGTTGCCATGGCTACGTAATAAATGGACAATGCTACGAAATGTCCGAACTCTGGTTATAACAATAATAACAATAAGTAACTTGCGTACGTTAGGAACAAAATTGAAAAAAAAAAAACATCATCGCCAGAAAAATATTCTCTTTATACAGGGTGACTTACACTTAAAAATAATTTAATTTGATTGTGAAAAAGGAAAGTACAGAAAACTTAATGAACAGACAATGAAGGTCATGTAAATTGACAAGAAGTCAATCATGACATACATAGAAATCTGCGCCATCTTTCGGGTAAAGCCAAGGTAAATAAATGGACAAAATAAATCGAGAAGAAGTGCCACCTATTGACGTATGAGAGGTCGATTCTGCCAACAACAGTCCTTAATACAATGCAAACGAAGAACAAATGAGGATCATGATTAAAAAAAACTCTAAGAAGTAAAAACAATACATAAGTAGAAATGACAATTTAAAATCAAAGTACCGGTGGATGCCATCTGCCGGTAGCAAATTAAGTTAAAGAAATGAACCACGTGAACAGACAATAAAGACTAGTCTGCTCACATCACTCCTTATTCAACGTAAACAAAAATAAGTGACGATTGTGATTGAAAAGAAAACTTGGAAATAGAAATGATAACGAAAAAACAGCGCCATCTGCCGGACAAAACTAAGACAATGAATCGAGAATAAGTGAAGAAAGAAAGAAAGCACTTTACGTCTTACATCCAATCAAATACAAAAACAAATGGCAATCGCCATTGAAGAAAACAATAGGCGATCGATTACAACAAAACAAAAAAAAAGAAAACACAGCAATTAAATAGAAGAAATAGGAAAGGTAAATTTCATGAAAGAAACGGGAAAGACAGGAAAACAAATGACGATCGTAAAGTTGGCGTAAGAAAGCGAGACAATTTCAGAAAACAAGTGAAACGTAATCGGCGTAGAAACTAGAGAAAGAAAGCGATAACTTCAAAAGAAAAAACAAAAGGCGATCCTAAATTTTACGAACGAAAGAAAGAGAGAAATTTCTTTCTTCCTCATTTCTGGAAAACAGCAAACAATTGAAAACAATAGAAAAAACAATAATTTCAAAAGGAGAAAAAAAGAACAAAAACGAATGGCAATCGTAAATTGTACGAAAGAAACGGAAAAGACGGAAAAACAAATGACGATCGTAACGTTCGCCTAAAAAAGTGAAACAATTTCAGAAAATATAAACAAAATAAACGAAAAAAGATGATCATAAAGTTAATGACATCGGCTTTCATTTTTCATTTGTTTCATTTTCATTTGTTTGCCTTTTGTTTTTTATTTCATTTTTGTTTTTCTTTATTTTTTTCAAATTTTTCGGAAAAGAAACGGAAAAGACAGAAAAACAAAAGACGATCATAGATTTCACGACAGAAACGGAAGACGGAAAAACTAATGACGATCGTGACGTTCACGTAAGAAAGTGAAACAATTTCAGAAAACAAGTGAAACGTAATCGACGTAGAAATTAAAAAAAGAAAACGATGTCTTGAAAAGAAAAAACAAGTGACGATCGTAATTACGAACGAAAGAGAAAGGAAAATTTCTTCTTCATTCCTGAAAAATAGCAAACAATTAAAAACAAGAGACGAGTCGAAAAGACAATAATTTCAAAAGGAAAAAAGAAGAAAAACAAATTACAATCACAGAGTTTACGAAAGAAACGGAAAAGACAGAAAAACAAATGACGATCATAAGTTCGCATGAGAAAGTGAAACAATTTCAGAAAATATAAACAAAATAAACGAAAAAGGAAAACATTTTTGACTCTCTTGGAGAAACGTAGAAATTAAAGAAATAAAACGATAACTTGAAAAGAAAATATGATGGCGATCGTAAATTTTACGAAAGAAACGGAAAAGGCAGAAAAATAAATGACGATCGTAAATTTCATGAAAGAAACGGAAAAGACAGCAAAACAAATGACGATCGTAAAGTTCGCGTAAGAAAGATGATAACTTCAAAAGAAAAAACAAATGACGATCGTAAACGAGAGAAAGAAAGAAATTTCTTCTTCATTTCTGAAGAACAGTAAACAATTGAAAATAATAGAATAAACAACAATTTCAAAAAGAAAAAAAAAGAAGGAAAACGAATGACAATCGTAAATTGTACGAAAGAAACGAAAAAGATAAAAACCAAAAAACAAATGGCGATCGTAAATTTCATGAAAAAAACGGAAAGAAGAGAAAACAAATGACGATCGTTGATTTTACGACATTTTACGACAGAAGACGAAGAATGACGATCGTAACGTTCGCGTAAGAAAGTGAAACAATTTCAGAACATATAAACATTACCTTATGGTAAGTCGAGAACGAGCGTCATCTATTAGTGGATTGAGAAGTCGAATCTGCTCACACTTATAATGTAAACAAGAAACAAGTGACGATTATGATTGAGAAGGGAGCTTGGAAATAGAAATGATAACGAAAACAGAGCGCCATCTGCCGGCCAAAACTAAGACAATGAAATGGACAACGTAAATCGAGAATGAACGCCATCTATTAGTGGATTGAGAAGTCGAATCTGCTCACACTTATAATGTAAACAAGAAACAAGTGACGATTATGATTGAGAAGGGAGCTTGGAAATAGAAATGATAACGAAAACAGAGCGCCATCTGTCGGCCAAAACTAAGACAATGAAATGGACAACGTAAATCGAGAATGAGCGCCATCTATTAGTGGATTAAGAAGTCGAAGTTGCTCACACTTATAATGTAAACAAGAAACGAGTGACGATTATGCTTAAAACAAACTTACAAATAGAAATGATAACGAAAAGTCTGCATCATCTGCTGGAGAACAGTAAACTAATGAAATGGACGACGAAAATCGAGAATAAGCGCCATCTATTAGTGAATCATAAAGTCAGTTGAGTGCTTATTACAATGTAAACAAGATTAGGGAAGATTATAATAAAAAAAAACTTAAAAGTTAAAAAGAAAATACAAGTAGAATCAAAACCAAATTATCAGTGCCATCTGCTACTAGGAAAATAAATTAATTAAGTGAAAAATTGAACAGGCAATAAGCGCCATCTATTAAAGGATAAGCAAGCGATTCTGTAATCTGTAGAATAATGTAAACAAAACACAAGGGAGAATTCTGATTATTAATTTTCTTGCGATTACAATTGCAAATAGAAATGACAAACAAGAAAATCAAAATACCAGCGCCACCTGTCGGTAGAAAACTAAGTTAATTAATTCTTGCCTTTGTGAACCTGGATGAAAAAAGAAGAGATTTTTTATATTTTGTTTTTGCTAATCAATCTGAAATAAGCAATGAGAGAAAACTGCGCCATCTAGTAATTGACAGCTGAACCTTCGATAGCCTTCATGGAAGGGTTTTTTGTTCTATACTGTCGGTTATCCATCCAAGCACACAAAACAATCGAAAACAAAAACAAAATTGTCTCAACTTCCAACCAATCAGAATTTAAAAACCCTACACCATGTACAGGGTGCCGATAATTTCGTTTATTTTACGTTAATCAAACATTTGTTAGTACAGTGTGTTACAGAACGTGAATCTTTTACTGAAAACACTTACTTTTAATAGTTTCTGTTTGGTTATCCTTAACAGGACTTTCAAACTGTTTCATTGCACACGCGTCGACCGAAAAGAAAAGAATTTTTTTCAATTTTCGACGATATTAATAAATGTTAGAAGTTTATGAATCATATTTTTATAGGCAACCGAATCAACAGAGTTGCTCTTTACTTTAGTTTAGATAGACTTTTGTGTGAAACATTCGTCCCGAAACAACGTTTTCTAATCTCGTCAGTTCCGCAGTACTTTTCGCCGCCCAAACAACCGATGAACAAACAACAAAAAGCCATCCGACTCGCAGAAGATGAAGAAGAACAAGAACAAGCCGCCCGTCGGCACGTGTGCGATGCATTATTCAGGTTTCTCTGTCGAAACTTGGACAAGTTTCGGCGTCTCCTTTGCAAGGCGTCGGAATTTGCGAAACTTCCTCGCGCGTTTCACAGAATCAGTTCTGAACAAGTTTGGGCGGGGGCGGGATAACCACTTTCTGAGCTTTGATCACTAGATGGGAACTCCACCAAGGTTAGCAGCGTGACAAGATAAATAAGGGACAAGGAAAGGGGTGCATGAAACTTTGAACACCACCAAGCCAGGGAGGAAAAAATTATTCTATTCCATTTCGCTAAACAATTTTATGAACAGATTATATCACTAAGAAAATAGAGTAAAAACGAGAGACGTTGATATTACTTATAATCAAAAAGCCATGTTTTTAATAAACAGGCAGAAGATATTAGGAAGTAATATCAACGCCATCTATTGGTTGAATATCGTGCGTTTTTTTTTAATTAGCTTACCCTGCTGTTTCAAGCGAATAAAAATGGGTGGCCAATGCCTGGCGCTTTAATTTCTTCAGGACAATTTGTTTTTGTCCGGCGCGATTGTAATCCCTGATTATTATAACGACGGTCCTTCGAGGTGGTTTTAAGACGCGCATTACCCAAGTCGTTTAATTACGCGACTTCTTCGTGCGGCGGCACTAAAGTGTTATTGCCGAGGCCGTATTGGGAATCTTTATGTCTTATGCAAATTAAACGATTTCGTCGAGTTCGGCCTAATCGACGTTACTTGCTTGTTGGTTTGTGACCGGTGTTGAATGTCTTCGAAATTGCATGAGGTGTTGTGTGAGAAGTTGTTTTGCGTGAGAGGATGCAGGCGGTTCTTGGAGTCTTCTGCATTCGCACTTGGTATGTGACCAACAAAAAAATAACCATCAAGTAGAATCAGCAACGCTAAATACTTTGGTGGTTACATTCAGAATACTACACATTTCAATTACCATACAACCATTCTCAATGCTAGCCCTCATCATGTAATTAATGTGCAACTTGGCACACTGTCTGAAAGCCTTAGTCACCGAGAGTTTGTTTAATCGTGTAATGTGCTCGTCTTTATTAACCGGAAGTGTTTGCAAATTTCAGACGGCTTTCAGGGGGTAATCCCCGGATTTGCTTTCGTGCGCTAGCGCTAGAGTGTGTTACTAATCCAGCCACCACTTAAAGCAGGTGAGATTACAATTTAAGACTTGAGGAGCTCGGGGCGTAATCTAATTGTGAATATTTCCGCAAGAGTGCTCCGCCGCATTTCACCTCAAAGACTAACAGTACCACATTTTCGTTTAGTTCGTCTTCATCTGATAGATGACGTCCTTGGCGGTTTGCCAAGGCGAGATTGCGTAAGGCCAAACGATGACATAAGAAATAATGAAAACGAAAATCCTTCTGCGGGCTTTAATGCGCCTTTAATTGTTTTATTGCCCAAAAAAATCTGCGAGCTTTTCGTTTGGTAACGTCTCCTAATTTACTATTTTTCTGTTCTCCGCAATTAAAAGTATAGCATACAGGGTGAACGTAAAATCACATGCGTCCTCTTGTTTCAGGCTTGCACCTGCGCAGTAGTGACGAGCCTCGGATGCCACGCGAGGGGGCGGTGCCAGAGTCGGGTTTGAACCGACAGCATAGGAATTGCTATGACCCCGAGTATGCTCGCATGGAATCCTGGCTGGACGAGCATCCAGAGTTCGTCCAAGATTATTTCTTAAGGTAAGCAAATGATATTTCGACCCTTAAGGCCCCGTCCTCCCTTCAAATAATTACTTGGTAAAGGATTGATCAAGTCAAGTGGAATTGGAACAGCTGCAATAACATCATTCGTTATTCATAGAATCATTTATGAAAGTCCGTATGTTTCTCCGATCTTAACCCCTTTTTCATCCCTTCGAACCAGGATCGCGGAAGTAATCCTTAAGCAGCCCGCGCGCGCCTTGATCGTGTCTTCCGGCGGCGTTCTAATACAATATTGCATTCGTATTCATCGCCACGCGCTGACCGAATTTGTTCTTTTTGTTTGCCCACTGCCGTTTCCAATCTGCATGAAATTTTCATATATACATACACAAGTTCCTCGGGAATTCGTTCCCTTGATGTCTTCGCTTAAAAATATCGGCGAACTTGTTAAAAACGCTTAAGGGCGTTTTTATCTGCAAGCGCAAGCTCGGCGTTCAAAATTCAAAACGAAAGCGTAATTACCACTCATGTGAAGGTTTCGATTTATTTGTTCGCTCCCTCTCCACCTGCATACAAAATAACACGCAAATGAAACCGTTATCTTTCATCCTTTCGATAAGATTAGCCCTTAAACACTTCGAGGTTTGGTCAAATTTTATTGTTGCAGCCGCTAATGAACAGATTAATGAACAGATAAGTCAAACACATTGAGGTTAGATCAAATTTAGTCTGTTGCTGCGGCTTTAAAAAAATAATCCTGCATTAAATGAACAATTTCAATAAAATCGTTGACAGATGGATGCCGCTGCTAATGAACAGATCAATGAACAGATGGTTGTACATAGTAATGGAAATACGCATCTATCGAAAATTGACAAATACAATATCCTGATTGCAACTGCAAATGGATAAGGCCAATTACAATTAGATGCCGACACTAATGAACAAATGTCCAACGATAACATTAACGGTTAGATACAAATGAGAGATGAATGCCGATGCTAATGAACAGACCATAATGATAGAGTCGGTATTAGGTTTGCGATACATACTTCTTATACTTCGTTCAGAAAGCGAACAGAGCCTGTGAACGGATCAGTGAACAAACGCCAATGCTAATGAACCTATTAATAGACATCGATTCATAAAATAATGTATTTGTAGATTGATATACAGCTTGACATGAATGACTGACGGATGCCTACACCAAAGAACTGATCAGTGATAAATGAAGCCGATGCTAATGAACCACTTATCAACACTTTCTGCGGTGCTTAAAAAAAAACAAATAATGTTGGAGATGAAACATCCCAATTTATAGTTTTTTTGGAGGTCGAAATCAGTAACCGATACTAATGTACGGATCGGTGAACAAATACCGATGCTAATCGCATCGATATATAAAATATCTTGTGTGAGTAATTGACACTCACGCCAATGAATAGACCGGAATAGACGAAGCCGATGCTAATGAACAACTTTTTGTGCAACCTATCTTTTCAGTAACCAGTGAATACTGATAATATTGAGCGGATCAGTGAACAGATGCCGTTGCTAATGAATAATTTATTACCCCTTAATACCAATACTTCGGCAGTGCTTAAAAATCAAAGAGTGTTACGTTAAAATTGAGAGATGGAAGATCCCAATGCATAATTTTTTTCGACGTCAACGTCAGTAACAAGTAGAACTAGTCAGTGAACAAATGCCGATAGTTGTGAATTTGACGGGGTGAACAACGGGGTGAAGAACAAAGCATAAATCATCTTAAGTCACGTACATGTACATTGTTATAAATTAGAGACTATTGCCCACACCAATGAACAGATCGGTGACCGGTAAGGCCGATGCTATCTTTATGCCCAACCAAGGTCAATAACTAGTAGATACTGACATTAATGAACGGGCCGGTACTAATGAACTTAAATGCATCCTTAGGAAAATCAAAACATTGAACGCATTATGATTTATTTGCGTATTAGCGTACAACTTGATATGAATGAGTGATGGATGCCCACGCCAGTGAACAGATCAGTGATAAATGAGGCCGATGCTAATGAACAATTTCTTACTTAATCACGATCAATTTCTTACTTAATCACGATCAATAAGCGGTAGACGACACTGTTATTAATGAACAGGTCAGTGAACAGGTGCCGTTACTAATGAACTTAAATGCATCCGTATGAAAATCAAAACAAAAATCACGTAATAATTTGTTTGCGAATTGATGGAATACAAGTAAATATGAATGAGTGACGGATGCCCACGCCAGTGAACAGATCCGTGATAGACGAGGCCGATCGGTAATCGATAAATATTGATATTAATGAACGGGTCGGTGAACAGATGCCGATGCTAATAAATAAGTTAAATCGCATCTCCGGAAATCAAAATTGACTCACAAATGAACAGCTTAATATGAGTAAGTATGGCAGACGCCGATGTTTATGAACAGAGAAGTCACTAATAGCACTCGGAGCCGATGCTAAAGCGTATGTCATTACTTTCTTCGGTGCTTCCGAAGAAAAAAGCAAAAAGACTGCCTTTGTTTGAAGACCCCCAGGGATTTTAAATAAACTGCTTCATCATGCTAATGAACGATTCAGTGAACAGATGTTAATAATGCACGATGGGAAGAATAAAGAATCCTTTCTTTATGAACAGGACCTGAACGTCTTAACATGAATAAGAACAGTGACTAATGAATACCGACCGATAATATGAACAGTTCAATTACAGTTGTTGCGCACCAGAGGGAATAGAGGGCGCTATCTTTCCAAAAGACAGAAGACCCTCGCCCTCACGGTGTGATACATTTATGAACCGTAGTTGAACAGAGACGATTTGAATAAGATCGAGTCGATACGGAATGAACAGGTCAACCAATGATACTAATGAACAAGCGTCAATCCAAATACTTTTTTGCACAATCAAAAAAAATAATAAAAAAATGAAGATCTTCGCCTCGTGGCGTGATACGTTTACGAATCGTAGATGAACAGAGACGATTTGAATAAGATCAGGCCGATACTGAATGAACGGGTCAATCAAGAGACCGATGCTGATGCTGATGAACAAGCAGCAATCAAGATACTTTTTTTTAGCACGATCAGAAAAAACAGAAAGTGCAGTGTTTTCGTAAATCTGTTTTCTTTTCAAAAGACAGAAGATCTCCGCCTCATGGCGTGATAAATTTACGAATCGTAGATGAACAGAGAGGATTTGAATAAGATCGGACCGATATTGTTTGAACAGGTCAATCAAGAGGCAGGTGCCGATACTAATGAAGCGTCAATCAATTTACTTTTCAGAAAAAGCAGAAGGCATGATGCATTTACGAATCGCAGATGAAAGTTGGTGATAAATGAAGGCCGATTTTATGTGAACGAGTCAATCAAAAGACCGATGCTGATGCTAATGAACAAGCATCAATCCGGATACTTTTTTAGCAATGTCAGGAAGTGCCCACCTTGCCTAAATCCGCAGTTTTTCCGAAGGACAGGTGATTTGAATAAGATGGGCGATAAATGGAGGCCGATACTAAGTGAACGGGTCAATCAAGAAGAGACACATGCCGATAATAATGAACAGGTGTCGATCCAGATATTTTTTGTTTAGCAAATCAGAAAAAAACACAAAATGCTTAATCAAGAGGAGGTTAATTGGCCATCCAAACCGTTTTATATATGTACAAGAGCACCTCGCCTTAACGTGACCTCTTTAATGCCCACCCCTTCGCTTTAATTATCAAAAGCAGGTATTTAATTACGTCTCTCCGGTTCCATCTCGGTTGCACCCTGCTTTGCGGAATGCAGCCAAGTGCCATTTAATCTGAACTCGCGAGCCCCCAGCCGTATGTGCGGCGGTAACGACGTGGTGAGATATTTTCACTTGGCGCATTAATATCTCATCACCGGGCGAAGTGAAGCGGGGTGTGTAAATTCCAGACATTTTCCTGCATTCCCCCCCGTCAAGGACTGGGGGGTGTAAGGATGATGCACCCTGTGAGAGAAAAGTAACTATTTTTATTACTTTTTTTTAATGAAATATTACTTGTTAAATTTAAGTAATTGTAGGTATAATCGATCGGTCGTGAGTTTCCTCGTACGCCTCCTCCCCTTCCCCTCCCCCCTTCGCCCTTCACTTCAGTAGACTGATGCTTTTTTGAATACACCCCAAGGATTTCTTTATCGCCTCTCAAGTGTTAAGAGTGCATCATGTACATCTTCTACTGTCTCAGTTTGGGGAGAAAAGGGGGCGGGGGGGATTTGGCTCATTCATTTTGTAAATGAGTCGTTTTTGATTTGTTCCAGGAAAGCAACACGTCAGGTGGTAGACTCCTGGTTAATATCTCACGCAACACCTACCTCATCCAGCGTGGAACTGTCATCCCCGACGCACAATCAGTCGAGGGCGGGTTCGGGGGCGACCACCCCCGTCAGAAAAATCTCTGCCCACGAGTTCGAACGCGGGGGTCTCCTGAAACCGATCATCAGCACGATAGACGGCACACCTACGTTCATAACCGGCTCGACGGAAGGGCAGTCGCCCGGAGGGCACAGCCCCACCCCCGGCAGACGCCAGAGGCGCTCCCGCCACGAACTTAAACAGCTGGATGAAAAAGAGCTTATATTTGAATTGGTGAGTTTCACGTTCCAATTAGGTTTTTCCGCGCGCCGAAATTAATTTCGTGTGCCCCCCCTCCCCCGTTTTTTTTTGTTTTCCCGGCGGAGGGTGAAAGGGAAAGGCGGATCGAACGGAATAAATTGGCGAGCTTTTGAATTTGTTTGAAGTGGGCGAGCGCTTTTTTTTGTGAAAACTATAAATAGATCAGATCTTTGGAAAGAAATCGAAAGTGTTGTTATTACACAGTGAAGGTCAAAATCGACCTTCGATATCACAAGTAAATTATCTACGTTCGTCAAGAGGCGATTAACCACGCTCGTCAAGAGACGTCGAAGGTCGATTTTGACCTTCACTCTGTAATAATAGTAAATTGCCATAAAAAGATCTACACTCGTCAAGAGATGGCGCTCGTTAGACAACTGCCTCTACTCCCCATGCATGCACACTTTATTAAAGACTTTTGGATTTGTTGGTTCCAGGTGAAGGACATTTGCAATGAGTTGGAGGTGCGCTCGTTGTGCCACAAGATCCTCCAGAACGTGTCGATGTTGCTGCACGCAGATCGGGGCTCGTTGTTTCTGGTGCAGGGAGAAAAGGGCGGGGGATGCACGCCGCTGCCCCCAGGTCAAGCACCCCGGGGTAGGTGTCTGGTGTCGAAATTGTTCGACGTCTGTTCGAAGAGCACGCTGCTCGAGATGGAGAAGAAAGAGGAGATCCGGATTCCGTGGGGCACCGGAATCGTTGGATACGTGGCGGAGAGTGGGGAACCCGTGAATATTCCGGATGCTTATCAGGCAAGTTCTCTTTTGTTTTCAAATTGCAACGTTTATTCTTCCCCGAGAAAAACTTCCCGATATCTTCATTCGGGGGTTGTTTCTAAAAAAAATATGATTAGAATTTATGGCTACTTTATTGGACGAGGTTCTGAACTGAAAGTCGCCTCTGTTTATTTATTTATGGGGCGTGAGGTGGAGCCGTAAATCCAATTATTCAATTTCGCGTAAACTGCCGTGTAGGTGGCTAGATGGTGGATGCGGAGGAACTTCGTACGATCGCGCGCCGCGGTTTGTAAACATGTTTCAGACTGGTTAACAATTTCCGTTCGAAACGTCTGGAACGAGGGTACGGACGAAAGTGGGTCATGACCACTGAATAAATTGAGAAAATGTGGGTGTTGAAAATCTTTTGTTTCATATACAGTGCGATTTTAAAGTAGACCGACTTTAAACACAGCGTCAGTGTGAAGGAAAGAACCGAATGCTGTATGTCCATGCTTCCTACTGACATGTACATCCATTGTTATATATGGCCAAGTATAAATAAAATTATTATTATTATTATTATCATGTTTTGCAGGGGCAAAACCCCCTATTTCCATCCCAACACTGACGCTTATGTATCGAATAGGGCTCGCTCGCTAATCTAACTGATATAAGAAAAAAACCATAACAATTTTTATAACGGCGTCAGTATAGCTGATAAATTTACGCAAGTTGCAAATGCTCTTGAGAAATCATTCGGTGAATTTTAGAAATTAGCTCTAACTATCGGTTTATTGCCAAGGTGACAAGTTGCATTTAAGATACCGGGCCTAAGATTATCACCACGTGATACAAATACTGAAAGGGCACAGGTTTGACCTTTTGCAGTTTAAAGTTCCATGCACGAGAACGTCTGGTCATAGGTGTCGTGCAGGATGAAATTTCCCGTAAACCCGCAGATGTTGTACAACGGAAATAATTGTTGTAAAATGTGGAACGTGACGCAAGGGAAGTCTTTCCAACCACAGTCGATGGGCACGGCGTACACCCGAATTCTCTATAAAGTAGACCCATACCCTTGTTTCCACATTCGAAAAATTCACCATTTCACTCGCAGCAATTATTACGCTACTGAGGTAACGTATCGAGGTGTTCACACCACAATAAGTGCACGTGAAATCATCCCGGCCCCTCCCTCCTACTTGCACCAAGGTGGCCATTAACGCATCGATATTTGGGGTATCGGACGATAGGATAGCTTCAATATCCCTATGACCTAATAAAATTTAAACAAAAAACAAAGCGAAACAAATAAAAACCGATTCAAGAATTAAGGAAAATAAACGACAAATTATCGCGCATTAAAATTTTAAAACAAAGGAAAATCAATTCAATAATTAAAAAAAAACAAGACAATCAGCGTGCATTGAAAAATCAAAAGAAAACAAAAGAAAAAACAGTACAAAACGAAGAAAATAACAGATAATCGTGGCCTTATCAAATAAAAAAAAAATTAAGAGAAAATAAATGAAAACAAAAGACAACCGTCTTGGCCTAATAGAATTTTAAAATGTTTATTTAAATAAAAAACCAATAAAAAATAAAACAAAACTATGTACAGTTCAAGAATGCAGGAAAATAAAAGCCGATCGTAGTCTCTTTCAAATTTTAAAAAATTCAAAGAAAAAGCAAAGCAAAACCAAATTCAAGAATGAAGGAAAATAGAACACAATCGCGCGTCCTAATACATTTTTTTTTTAAAGCGAAGAAAAACAAATGAAAACCGATTCAAAAATTAAGGAAAACAAAAGACAATCATCTCGTTAAAATTTTTAAAATAAGACAAAACAAAGGAAAATCAATTCAATTATGAACGAAAACAAAACAAATCAGACAAAATTTTTAAAAATCAAGAAAAACAAAAGAAAACTAGTTCAAAAATAACAGATAACGTGGCCTAATCAAATTAAAAAAAATCTAAGAGAAAATAAATGGAAACAAAAGACAATCATCTTGGCCTAATAGAATTTTAAAATATTTATTTAAAAAAAAAAAACAATAAAAACAAAAGAAAACTATGTATATTTCGAAAATGTAGGAAAATAAAAGTCTATTTCAAATTAAAAAAAAAAATTCTATTTCAAATTAAAAAAAAAAATTCCAAGAAGAAGCAAAGCAAAACGAAGTTCCAGAATGAAGGAAAATAAAAAAATAAAAGACAATCGTGTGGCCTAATAATTTTTTTTAAAAAGCGAAGCAAAACAAACCGATTCAAGAATTAAAGAAAACAAAAGACGTTCAACCATTTGCAAAACGTAAATGAAAACAAAAGTCAATCGTCTTGGCCTAATAGAACTTTAAATTATTAAAAAAACAAACAAGAAAAAACAAAAGAAAAGTCTGTACATCAAGAACGCAGGAAAATAAAAGGCAACCGTGGTCTAATCATTTTTTTTAATTCAAAGGAGAAGCAAAACAAAACCAACTTTCAAGACTGTAAGAAAACAAACGACAATCACCGTGACCTAATATCTCAAAAATAATAATCATCGTGGACTAATAGAAATCAAAAAACAAAAACAAAAGAAAATTAGTTCAAAAATTAAGGAAAATACAAGAAAGAAAGAAGAAACAAAAGTCGCCAGGAAACCAAAAGAGACGTTCAACAATTTGTAAAACGATTTCCGTTCAATCGTCAAAATCAAAGCAACGAATTTCTACCGTTTTCATTCTCCATCAAAGAAGAAAAAGCAAAAGAAAGGGCACAGGTTTGACCTTTTGCAGTTTAATGTTCCATGCACGAGATCGTCTGGTCATAGGTGTCGTGCAGGATGAAATTTTCCGTAATCCCGCAGATGTTGTACAACGGTAATAATTGTTGTAAAATGTGGAACTTGACGCAAGGGAAATCTTTCCAACCACAATCGACGGGCACGGCGTACACCCGAATTCTCTATAAAGTAGACCCATACCCGTTGTTTACGTATTCGAGAAATTCACCATTTCACTCACGCTACTGAGGCACCGTATCGAGATGTTCACACCAATAAGTGGACGTGAAATCATCCCTCCCCCTCCCTCTTACTTGCACAAAGGTGGCCATTGTCGCATCGATATTCGGGGTATCGGGCGACCGGATAGCTTCAATATCCCTACAGAATGTGAAGTGGCGATGAAATTGTAAGCGATATTTTGATCGCCCCGCAATCTTTGTTCGTAAGTCCTATGCGTCCTTGGGGTCTCGTTATTCTGGCGATTTTCATGCAACTTTCGGGCGATCAGATTGCAGCGAGCGAAAATCGACGCGTCAGTGGTCACCTTAACAATTAAATAAAAAACTTTCACAGTTGAATTTATTTCGCACGTCTGCTGCCCTTTCTTAACCAGGGGCGTATCGTGCTTTTCGGGGCAATTTTTGATTAATTATTTCTCGAAAACTAAGGTGGGAAGATTTTTTTAAACATTTTCCTCACAATCTTGGATATCGATTCTTCTATTGACTTCATTTTGCCGGTCTATTTCACAGTCAATATGTAGTACATTGTTGAAAAAATAAAAGTAGTATTTGGTGGGCGAGGCTAAAAATTTGAAAATAATTAAAATTAAAATTCCTCACACAAATTTTGAGTGTATTTCGTAATTCTTGACAACTTCTCTTAATGCCTTTCTTCGATCAAACGAGGCCTACTATTTTTGTTTTTAATTATTTGGTGTTTGTTTTTAATCGTAGTAGGCCATGGTTAATGCAATACAGCGGGTTTTAAAAATCGAAGAATGTCTGCTTTAAAAAGACGCACGACTGTCGAAAATTTCAAATCGATCTGTTAATGAATTAACAAGAAACAGGGGTGCGTAGATGAGAAATGAAACACAATATACCGGATGATTCGCACCCCGGCAATTTTTTTTATTTCTATGTATTTTATATTTTGACATTTACATCATTTTGATCTAGAAGCATCTCTACAATCCAAAATTGCAAAAATATACAGGCTGTCCCATTTAAATTTATTAACTTAAGACCACTTCCGCTTAAACCGGAAGCGGTACTCATTGTTTAATGTTGTCAAAGAAACTAATGGTAGGTCTGTATTATTTACACCAAATTTTATTTTCCCAAAAATTGCACCAATACCAATCCGAATCACCCGATATATGTATAAATTGTTGATCGCCTTTTGTTTTCCTGTTGCTTTTTGCTATTTTCTTTCTTCATGAATAAAAATGACGAAAAGTGTCGTTTTAATTTGAAGACGAGTTGAATTTTTTTTTAAATAAATTGTTGATCGTCTTTTGTTTTTCTATTGTCTTTTGTATTTTTCGTCTTTAATGAAGAAAAAAGTCGAAATTCGTTTTTTCGATTTCGACGCGGTGGAGGTCGTCTTTCTTTTTCAAATTGTTTCCCTGATGCCTTTTGGTTTTTCTTCCTTGATGAAAGAGTCGAAATTTCGTTGTTTTAATTTGATAACGAATTGATAAACTTTCTTTTTTTTTAATTAAATTGTTGGTCGTCTTTTGTTTCATTGCCTATTTTCTTTTGCTTTTTCTTCTTCGATGGAGAAAGAAAACGGTAGAAATTCGTTGCTTTGATTTTGACGATGGAACGGAAATCGTTTTACAAATTGTTGAACGTCTCTTTTGTTTTCCTGACGACTTTTGCTTTTCTTCCTCAAAAAAAAAAGTCAAAATTCGTCGTTTTAATTGGACAATGAATTTTTTTATCGTTGCTGTCATTTTTAATATAAAAGAAACAATGGAAGACTTATCGATAAAGATCGGTTTTTAAATGTGGCGGTGTTTTCAATTTGTACTTGCGGAAAATTTCCGTAGATGGCGCCACATCTTCATTAAGTTATTTTTTGACTTTCATTGATTTTAACGAAGGCTTTCAATTTTAACGTAAAAAAAAGTTGAGGAAAATTTACTACTAAAAGACAAAAGAAAATCGGCTCCAAACCATGACATAAGCTTGACGTTTTCGATTTGTAGTTACAGGAAATCTCTACAGATGGCGCCATATTATTTCATTAGGTTTCTCATTAAATTGATCATTGGCTTTCACTGATCACTGAAGACTTTCAATTTTTTTAACATGAAAGAATAACGAAAGACTAAGGTACAGACGGTAAGAAAATAGGTTCTAAGGAGTGACATAAATCTGACGTTTCTAACCTATAGTTACAGGAAATTTCCATAGACGGCGCAATAAATTTTTCGACTTATTACATATTAATTGTATTATTATTATTATTATTATTATCGTCACTTGTTTTTCTTTACGATTGTGTTTCTCGATCGTTAAAATTTTTTTTTCTTGTTTGTTTTTTTTTTTGATTGTTTCCATTCTTCTTTCTGTGCTTCTTTTTTCCGTAAATGTTTGCGAGTGTCATTTGTTTTCCTTTCACTTTGTTTTTCGTAGCGAATTTCGAATTGCCGTTGTGTTTTGAATCTTTATTATTCATCATTTTTTTTGAGTTTTAATTTTTTATTACGATCGTCATTTGTTTTTTTTTCTAATTTTCTTTAGGAGTTATTAATTTCTTTCCGTTAAGATTGTGTTTCTCGATCGATCATCAAAATTTTGTTTCTTTGTTTCTTTTTTTTCCACAAATGTGTCATTTGTTTTACTATCTTTTTTTTCCGTAAATCTTGCGATTGTCTTTTGTCTTTCTTTCTCCTTTCTTTTTCTTTGTGTTTTTAGAATTGCCATTGTGCTTTGAACGCGTAAGGTTGAATTAGTATTATTTTTTAATTTTTAATATTTATATTGTGATCGTCATTTGTCTTCTTTTTTCTAATTTTCTTTAGGAGTTATTAATTTCTTTCCGTTACGATTGTGTTCCTCGATTGTCAAAAATTTGTTTCGTTTTTCATTGTTTTCATTCTTCTGTCTTTGTTTCTTTTTTTTCGCAAATATTGTGATTGTCATTTGTTTTTCGTTTTCTTTTTTTTTTTTCTTGTGAATTTCGAATTTCAATTGTGCACGTCTTGAATGTTTATTATTAATTTTTTTTTTTTTACTTTCAATTATTGTTCACTGATTGCTGTCAATTTTAAATTAAAAGAAACACTAGAGACTTACTGTTAAGAGTCGGCTCTAAACGACGACCATAATTTGTAGTTATGGGTGTAGATGGCGCTTCATTTTCACTGTTATTTATCTGTCACTATTTATTGAAGGCTTTCAATTTCAACGTAAAAAATTTACTAGTAGAAGAAAATCGACTCCAAACCATGACGTTCTCGATATCGTCCGTTTAACCTTCGATCAAACATGATCGGAAGCACAAAATGGCGAACATCTACTAATAACGATATGCGCGCTGAGCTTACGGCAACAAAATGGCGCGCCGACAAAGTATCACGCTTTAGCGAACAACACCCTGGAAGGGGGTTGTTATGAGAGGGCATCGGATTCATGCGAGAGGATGAGTGAAATAGAGCATCTCCGGGAAGTGAAAATTATTGCATTTTCCTGGTTGTGAAATCTTTTGAAATCTGAGTGATCCGAAATGCTAATCACAACCCTAATTCATTTTCATATTGATCGCTGGTTAGGAAGATGTATAACATTTGAAGGTAGCACCACATAGAATCGTATGATTCGTCGAATGTGTTCACGAGTATGTCAACGCGTGAGTAGGGCCCCTTTACCCTCGATAAAAAGAAAACGACAATAACACTTTTTTATTTAGTAAACGTATTCCTTTGAATTTCTATCGACAACTGGAAGCAACATGCGGCCAATAAAAAAGCCAAAAAAGATTTCCCGCATAAAACCAGCTTTACGAGGGAGGCTCGACATAAAATTAATCGCGACGACGAGTTTTCGCCCTGTTTATGAACTCGCGCGCCCCGCAAATGATAAGAAGGGGTTAATAGAAACGGGCCGCTCCCTCCTATAATAACCCGATAGTATTACCTGCTAATGTGATTGTATGTGCGCTGAAAATAATGGTGCAATTAGCATTTTCCCTTAATTGTTAATTTCGCCGAGCTGCGATCGCGTTACTCTCACAATATTTGCATGTCGGGGGTCATTTAAATAGTTTCTCGTGCTGAAACGCAAAAGGAAAACGAACATAAATAAAATGACGTTAAATTTTTAACGTAATTTTATTTATTTAAATGGATTTTCACCAAGTAACAGTCAACTCAATTAATTATAGGAAAACGAACGTGGAGATGTTCCTTCTTCCCCCTTACCTTCGAAGAAAATCAATTAATTTTTTATGAAGGAAAATCAACTAATTAATCGACTCACGTCCCACTTTGTTTTAATTAGACACGCGCCCCATAAACAAATGTGTTAGACCACCCAGCGGCAATTGCTAGAAGTTTATTGCCACCGATAGAGGCGAAGGCCCGATAAGGCCAGGCTTGTACTACACCGAATTCTTTCGCCTTTTACAATTTGTTGCTCCTCATTTAGCAGTGTTGTTATTACGTTATTAGCGAGCCATTGAGCGCGCCGACGATTCACAAGTGCCCGATAATTAAGACTACCCTATCGGTCTGTCCGTTCGCTCGTTCGTTCGTTCGTTCGTCCATCGTGTTGCTGTAAAACGCCGGCCTGTGATGTAATTACGTGTTGTAATTAAGTTACATTTTCAGCCGGTCATTGTTTACGCTCTGAAATGAGCGACGAGTTTAAAACAATTTGTTTAATTACGATGGATAGAATTCGGCGCAGCTTCAAAAGTTGATACAACCCCGAAGCAAATCGAAGGGGAGGGCTTTTTTATTTATTTCAAACTTTCAAACTTCGACTCTTGAAAAAGTTGTTTAATTGATTCGCGACGATGAAATTGAAACGGACGGTTTCAATTTTGTAAGTAAGTAAATCAAACTCTGAACAGACGTAGTAAACAACTCGTCTGGATTCGCAATAAAAAAGTTTCCAAAAAAAAATACAGTGATTTTTTACTCGTTTAAAAACTTGAGACCGTTCACAATTTACTCGGACATAATGAACGCCATCTTTCGATGGATGCGAAAACCGTCTTGGCTACCGAACGAGCAAAAACAAGTTGTCCGGATTTGATTTGATAGGAAAGAAAACCGTTTACGATTCGATTAATTCAAAAAACGCTTTATTTCATTCAATTCGCTTAAAAATGATGGGCAAAATCCATCCGGCAATTTATTCTCAGCGCCATCTGCTGATTGGTACCATTGTCCGTAAAACCGTCAAAAGATTAAGGAAGAAGCTCCAGGGGCTTTTAAATAAACATCTTGGAAGTTCCCTTGCGTCAAGTTCCACATTTTACAACATTTATTTCCGTTGTACATCTGCGGGATTACGGGAAATTTCATCCTGCAGGACACCTATGACCAGACGAGCTCGTGCATCGAACATTAAACTGTAAAAGGTAAAACGTGTGCCCTTTCTGCATTTGGATCACGTGGTGATAATCTTAGACCCGGTGTCGTAAATGCAAGATAACTTCAACTTGTCACCATGGCAATAAATCGATAGTTAAAACTAACTTGCCTTTATAAGTAGGCTTTAAATACTTTAATGCCTAAACACTGCGAACTTTCGTGAGACGATTACGACAACACTCCTTTATTAAGTCGACATGGAAAACACAAACGTAACACCCTGTACAGATTCGGTTTCTTATGGTTGGGTAGATGTTGTATCCTATCGATTCAAAACGTCGCGTCCGAAATCCTTCGGTGTTGGCGTTCTGCTTCGCAAACTCCACATTTGTACTTGTACATACATACATAGCGAATACATTCGGACGCGCTACTAAATATGTAAATGGATATTTCCCCGAGGTTTAATGCAGCTCGCAACATATTTAGGCGACGTGAATGAAAATAAACGTCGACTTTTCCATGCAGTTCGCGAAGTTGCCCGGGGAAATTGAGGAATGGAAAAAAGATGTTTCAAGTTTTCAAGTTTGATTTAAACCCAAAAAAAAAGATGGCTGACTTACGTTTTTGTTTCAGGATGAACGATTCAACCACGACATCGACGTCCTGACGGGGTATAAGACGCGGACGCTCCTCTGCATGCCCATCAAGGACACCAATGGAGATGTCATTGGAGTTGCGCAGGTATTTAATGATCTGCGTTTAGTCTTGAAGTACTTATGACGTATACGACTCGATTTTCTGATTCCCTAAGTAATCTGTCTGCATACCAAAGTCGGCGAGCATCGCAGTAAAATCTGATTAATTGCAACTGCGCTGGTAATAAATGAATTATGTCGCTCGTTTGTTAGGATTTGGCGGCATAAAATTCGTTATTGCGGCATTTTCCGTCTCCTGATGATTTGCCGCCTAGGTTTAGGAAGCGTGTATTTGAAAATGTTTGCCGAATAAATTACGAACTCGTGGCCAAATCGATGGGGGGTCTCCACCCTTTCATCCCAAATCAGGGAAAATTCTAGATACTTTGTTTTAATGGAATACAGTTTGGTTCAACTTGCGCTTCCATCGATTTTTTTCTATGCATACCGATTGCACAGGAAAACTAGGAAGTCTCAATCTGCCCACTCCCATCCTGACATCACTTACATAGCCACGAGTAAATCAATTCTGCAACATTCGCTGTAAGATTTGAAGAAAAAGTCTGCTTTCCCCTGAAACACGCGTCAGGAGCATTACAGGAAGGCATTGTACAATCGCGCAGATCAATTACATAACTATAAATGACTGAGTAAATCGGCGGAAGTCTCAATCTGCTTACTCTAACTCTGAGATCGTTGGTACATCCGACGAATACATTAAACTTGCAACAATGCAAAAGCAAAATGAATATAATGAAAATATGCACAAGCACAAACGAAATATGATAGAATAACTCATAAAATGTCGAGTTCTCGAGCGCATGTGAGTACGAGTCGAAATAAATAATAAAAAAACAATTGTTTTGCTACCATCGAAGCTTACGAATGAAATACTCCTGCTTTACTTGTTCTGAACGGTAACAAATCTGCGCTGCTTTTCGTCAACTGTTGCCTCAGGAAGCTTAATAGAGATGGGCGTGGTGGAAAGGCGCCAGGGTGAACTAAACCCATCTGAGAGTAATGTGTCAGGTAAAGCCAATTCGCAATAGTTCATTCGCAACAATCGGGACATTCTATCTTACTCACTTGTACGTGGAAGGTACAAGCACAAAACCATAATAATTTAATTAAAAATGCACAGTCAAATTACGTTGGTCGCTCTTTAAATAAAACGCAGCGTGTCGAAGCAGTAAAATAAATCCAAACTCACGACATCCAAAGTGTGTCCAGTAGGTCGAAGGTCGCTTGTAAGCAAGTGTCCGGTTCGTTTGTCAAACGTTGAGTTTGCTCCAGACAACGTTTGTCAAACGTTGTGTGGAGCAAACTCAACTAAACTATGGTAGTGCTGCCTTGTGGCCGGCCTTCGTAATTGCTTCCAAGGGTTGATTAATTAACCAAGGTCGAAAATGGTACTTTCGCATATGAAAATACTAAATTGTACACGGCAATAAAAGCCTGAAGTGAGAGAAACACGTAATTACAAATCAAGATGGCGTCAGACATTAGCTGAGAATCTACCTGGATTTCAATAAAATCCAAGCTTGGCAGGCTAATAAGAAGTATCCTAGATTTGCTAAATGGTGCCTGAAAGATTCCGACGAGGTCGAATTTGAGTTTCTCTAAATTCTTTCTCCGATATTTTACATAAAGGCACACACGCAGTAACAATGCTAAACGAAAACTGACGCCGTGGAACTAAACGAGGTGAGAAGGACCGCGAAGCACGGATCCGTATTTCGTTTACAAAGCCAAAAATAGACCTCAGTATTCAGTTGAACGTGACGTTGAAAATAAACAGAAAAAACAAAACGAAACCGATCTTTATACGTCCATTCTGACTTCAACTCAGCCGTCGGGTCAACGGAGGTATCCAATGGGTCTTGAAGTTCGCCGGAGAAGTGTGACGTCAATAACTCAAGCCACTGTTCACAGCGACATCTCCCGTTGGCGTTATCCACTGCCGATGGGCGAGTTCTGTAATCCCCAAGATGTTAAAGCTAATACCCCTGAAAAATTTGACAGCACCTGGTGACAAGTAAGCGTTGCTATTCCAACAACTGTTCCCCAAACTAGTTCGGAGAAGAAAGGGTAGATCATTAATTAAATTAAACCATGGCGCCAGGTAATAAACCCCAATTGCTGTAACCACTTCGGAACCATTCCCAAGGTCCCGCAGTGTTCGCTTTAGGTAACTTCGAAACTTCAAGAGATTTAATACACTTGTTGCATTCAGCGCAGGTTCTCGACATAAACAAAACACACACTATAACACAAGATTTATTTGTGCATTCGTCAATAAATCAGCGCAGGTTTTCGACATAAACAAAACAGACACAATAACACTGCAATCGTCAATAAATCTGCGCAAGTTCTCGACATAAACAAAACACACACAATAACACAAGATTTATTTATTTGTGCAATCGTCAATAAATCAAAACAGAATAGCTCGGTTGCATTCAGCGAAGGTTCTCGACATAAACAAAACACACACGCACAACAACACAAGATTTATTTGTGCAATCGTCAATAAATCAAAACAGAACAGCTCGGTTGCATTCGGCGCAGGTTCTCGACATAAACAAAACACACACTATAACACAAGATTTATTTGTGCAATCGTCAATAAATCAGCGCAGGTTTTCGACGTAAACAAAACAGACACAATAACACTGCAATCGTCAATAAATCTGCGCAAGTTCTCGACATAAACAAAACACACACAATAACACAAGACTTATTTATTTGTGCAATCGTCAATAAATCAAAACAGAACAGCTCGGTTGCATTCGGCGCAGGTTCTCGACATAAACAAAACACACACGCACAACAACACAAGATTTATTTGTGCAATCGTCAATAAATCAAAACAGAACACTTCGGTACCGTAGTAATTCAAAACTATAACTTCAAAACAACTGCAATTATTCAGATCTGATTGCACATAAAATGCCCAAAGGCAACACCGATAAACGATAATTCTAAATTATATTATTATAAATTAATTCTAATTAACTACAGGCTTTTAAATGCCTCAAATTCATTAGTCAAAAGATAACCAAAATAAAAAGAAATAAAATATAACGATACGTCATAAATTCTGTCAGCTGGCGTCGGTACGTTCCGTCACGAGAATTCACGAGAATAATCGTGCACTGCCGGAACAAAAGTCATAAGAAGCGAAGATGGCCGAAAAGTCAGAGCATTTCCGGCATCCTAGCAAAGCAATGGCGTGGCCAATGGAATAATTAAGACGTCAGTAGTCTCAATAGAAAGAGCCAATGAGAAAGCGAGAGTTCAAATAGACGTTTCCGGCAAGAGTTACAGTGTTCTCAGGTGTCAAACAAAGCATGCATATGAGCGCGATGTTGCAATTCGTAAAAAAATCTGCAAGCAGAATCGTTTAAACATACGAAAATGTAACAGGACAGGAAAGGTTTGCGCCGATCCGTCTTTTCTCACGGCATCTTCTTCCAATTAGAATTGGCCCCAGATATCACAACAAATGGTAGAATGGACAAGAAAATAAGAATAAAAGCCTAAGGAGCAAAAGAGAAACGTGGGTTACGCTCCGAATTACGCAAAAATTACTTGCCCCAAATACCTGATTGATTTGCCGAGATCAGGTTTCGAAAAGCATAACTAATACTTAAAGTTACATGGGGCGACGATTTCAGAATCCGGCATCTTAATTACCGCTCAGTCAATTTCGGTTTGAAGAATTCATAGGGGCAAGTGAAACGATAATGGCTTGTTGGAGTCCCAAAGGCACAGGGTGAGCCGAAATACAACTAATAAATATAATGGATTTTAAAACCGTGACAATCCATAAAAGAAGACCAGTGTCAAGGTTAAGTTAAAACGTGAACGACAGTTCCCGAGCGCATGTGAGTACGAACGGGCGCCAGGGTGAACTAAATCCAGTTGAGAATACTGGACAAACGCAAACGAAACAAGATTGAATATCCCTTATTAATTAAGACGTTTCTGTTGCATGTGCTTACATGTCCCTCGACAGGAGGGGTCGAGGGACAAACAGTGGAACGGGTTTGGTAAAAGCAGACAGTCGAATTGCGCAGGGGAATGAGTGAAATGGAGCATTACCGTAAAGCGTAGATAATGACCTACGTCAACTTGTGCAATATTTTCAAATCTGACGAAATGCAAGTAAAACGATGACGGCCTTTTGGATTCCGACAGGGTGACCCGAAATACAAGAAATAAATTTAATGGATTTTGATACCATGACAACCCGTAAAAGGAAACCGGTGTCAGGGTTGCCACGTCAAAGCTTAAGTTGGCGAAAAACTCGGAGTGTTGCCAACTTATTCCATGCGATCATTTTGAAACGTAACAAATTCTTAATAGTTATAAAGATCGAGTTCTCGAGCACATGTGAGTACCAGCAGGAGCAAGATGACTTTAATAATTAAATATTTCTACATGCATTGTGCCCTTTATACCGTAAACGTCCCATAAACATGAACATCCCTAAACGTGGACGCTTAGTTTGGATGCTCTGCGTGTTCTAAAACGTGAGCGATAGTTCCCGAGCGCATGTGAGTACGAACGGGCACAAAACCACGTTAAAGTAAAGACGCCAGGGTGAACTAAACCCAGCTGACCATATTGGACAAACGCAAACGAAACAAGATAGAATATTCCCTATCAATTAAGACGATCGTGTGCGTGTGATTACTAGTAGGAATAATAAAGTAAACACAAACAAAAACAACAAACCATCGCAAATTAGTTATTGACTTCACTGACCAATTCATCGCACAGAGAGTACAACAAAAATAAACAAAACGAGGTACAAAAACGAGTGCTCGAAACGACAAGCATCGTTTGGGGCAATTTTAACTTTATTAAAACCACCCTCCATCACTACATAATTGGTTCAGGTCCAGAATGACTATGGCAATTAAAATAATCTGCAAAAATACACAACCATCACTGGAATGCGTTTCATTTTAAGTTGGAAACGAACGCATATTCCTCGCGAGGACAAATCTTAGCCATAGCAATGCTAAACCGGTTCTGGCTCACTCTCATTTGGGGTTCTTGCATGGATGTATCAAACTTGAATGTATGGTTGCCTATTAGGGTTGGGGCGGTGGCGGCGCGCGCTTTAGGATGAAGAAGTTGCCTAAGTGCAAGGCGCAGGAACTTCCGAACGGTACAAGCTTGATACGTTCGTGTAAAAATTCCAAAAGTAAACGAGCCAGAACCGGCAATCAGTAGGTAATTTCTTTTTTTTTTAGGTAATTAACAAAGTTGGCGACGCCTGTTTCACACAGCAGGACGAGCAGATCTTCTCCAGTTACCTCCAGTTCTGCGGCATCGGCCTCAGGAACGCGCACCTCTACGAAAAATCGCAGTTGGAAGTCAGAAGGAACCAAGTCCTCCTGGATCTGGCCAGAATGATCTTCGAGGAGCAAAGCACCATCGAGCACGTGGTCTTCAGGATCTTGACCCACACTCAAAGCCTGATTCAATGTCAGCGGGTACAAGTAAGTGAAATGATTAATTACTATCGCACGTATCATTTACTCCTCCTCCGTTAAAACTGAAAAGTTCCTGTCGTTGTACAACTCACTTTAATGAGCCCCCTCGGTTATGTCGGTACTAACGTAATACTGGCGGAGATTAATCACTGTCTTCGAGATCGATTGCGAACGGACCGCAGAACAAATTGTAAATCACCCACCAAGAAATCCCCGAGTTCTTTGTGGGGGGAGTTTCCGTTTTATTAACAACATGCCCGAAGGTTCGCGTTTCTGTTCGGGCCGAGCAGGCGGGCGGGCGGGCGGCGGCCACCCTCATTAAAAAGTGCGACGATTTTCGGGATTACGGCGTAATTGAATTTTAGATTCGCCCCGGTTGGGCCGCGGGCGTTTTATTGTTTCGCCGTTGTCGCCCTGCTCGGCCCGGAAATTCTATTGTGTGCAAATGGGGGGCCCCGGCATTTCGTGAAATAACCCGTTCGTTTCCCTTTGTAATTGAACCAGTCTTATTATTTATTCATTAGGAATTTTCGGGGACGTTGCGAGTGTATTTTCCACGAAATTTGAGAGGACGTCATCTATACGGGCTTAATTAACAATATAATCAGAGTCAGTTACTCGCTCGAATTAAAATAATTTTGGTAGTTTATTTTTAGTGTTGATTTTTTTTTAGAAATTAATTTTGACGAATTATTTTTAATTATTAAATTCGATCGTAACATTAAATATAAAAAATATTCTCTGGGTTGTGAAGGTAGACTCAAAATAGCGTAAATGTAGAGTCATGCGAAAAAGATACCGTGGCGACAGCGCGCGGGTAATTTCGAACTAAACTAAACCGTGGTAACAATAATACTCATACGGCCCATACGTTGGCGCGACTGTATCAGTAGTATACATGTTATGCGCTGCTAAGAAAGCTGACCTGTGATGAAATTGCAGTGGATTTTCAAACTATTCTTCCACCGATGAGGCCCCAAATAGGGCCGAAATAGCTGTTCAGACAAAGCAAATACATCAACGCACTACATTCTAAACTGAAAGAAGAAACAAACGACGATCGTTCTGCTGGTAAATAGGGACTCGAATTTGGAAAAAATGAAAACACACGAAGAACGTAACCTGCAGTCGTCGCAAATATTATTAATACCAAATGAGAAATAGAAGGCAATGGAATTAGATAAGAAATGAATAAATAAATAAATAAAGAAGAAATTCTATGGAGAAATACCTCCGAAACGAGCAAATAACTATGAAGAGGAAAATTAAAGACAAGACAGAAAGACAAAAAAACAGAAAAAACAAATAACGATCGATCGTAGAAAGACAAAAATGAAAGGGAAAAAACGACACACAAACAAAATAAGTTACAACAAAATGGTAAAAAAAACACAGATGGTGATCGATTGTGAAAGGATAAAAGCAAAATTGAAAAAAATAAATACGCAAATAAAAACCGAAACTATTGGAAGAGAGAGAACGACGATCGATCGTTGCTAAAATACGTAAAAAAAAAGTAAAAAGTTAAGAATAAACCGAAATGGATAACGAAACCACGTCAACAAAAACAAACAAATGACGATCAATCGTAAAAAAAAAGGCGTAAAAAAATCAAGAATTAATGGAAAAAGGGAAACCAAGTCAACAAGACAAAAACAAATGACAATCGATCATGGAAGAACAAAAACAAAATGTAAAAAAAATAGAATGTAAAACTCCAAACTGCTGGAAGAAACAAATGACGTTCGATCGTAAAAAAATCGTAAAAAGTGTTAAGAAAGTCGAGAATTAGGGGAAAATGCGTAACGAAATCAAGTCAACAAAACAAAAACAAATGACGATGATTACGGCAGAACAAAAGCGAAATGTAAAAAATAAAATACCGAATAAAACTTAAAACTACCAGAAGAAACAAATGACGATCGATCGTAAAAAAATCAAGAATTAGGTGAAAAATGAATAATCAAATCAACAAGACGAAAACAAATGACAATCGATCATGGAAGAACAAAAGCAAACTGTAAAAAAATAGAATGTAAAATTCGAAACTTCTGGGGGAAGCAAATGACGTTCGATCATTAAAACGTCGTAAAAATTGTAAGTCAAGATTTAGGAAAAAAATCTGTAACGAAACCAAATCAACGAAACAAAAACAAATGACGATCGAACACTGCAAAACAAAAGTAAAATACAAAAAAATAAAATACCAATTAAGATTCAAGATTGCTGGAAGAAAAAAATGACGATCGATCGTGAAAAAGTCGTAAAAAATCTGAAAAAGTCAACAATTAGGGAAAAAATCTGTAACGAAACCAAGTTAACAAAACAAAACAAATCACGATCGATCACTGCAAAATAAAAAAAGTAAAATACCAAATGAGACTCGAAACTGTTGGAAGAAACAAATGACGATCGATCGTGAAAAGGATGTAAAAAAAAAAACAAGAATTAATGGAAAAATTAGCAATCAAACCAAGTTAACAAGACAAAAAACAAATGACAATTGATCATCGTGGAAGAATGAAACCAAAATCTAAAAAAATAGAATGTAAAACTCGAAACTGCTGGAGGAAAAAAATGACGTTTGATCGTAAAAAAGTCGTAAGAAAGTTAAGAATTAGGAAAAAATCAAGCCAATAAAACAAAAACGAATGAACGACAGAACAAAAGCGAAATATAAAAAATAAAATACCAAATAAGACTCGAAACTGCTGGAAGAAACAATTGACGATCGATCATAAAAAAGGACGTAAAAATATTCAGAATTAGAGGAAAAACGAATAATTAAACCAAAAGTCAACAAGACAAAAACAAATGACAATCGATCATAGAAGAACAAAAGCAAACTGCAAAAAAAATAGAATTTGAAACTCGACACTGATGGTGGAAACAAATGACGATCGATCGTAAAAAAGTCGCAAAAAATGTAAAAAAAAGTCGAGATTTAGGGAAAAAACCAAGTCAACAAGACAAAAAAACAAATGACGATCCGTCACGGCAGAACAAGAGAAAAGTATAAAAAATAAAACGCAAATAAAACTCGAAACTGTTGACTGAAAGAAACAAATGACGATCGATTGTAAAAAAGACATAAAAAATTTGAAGAATTAGGAGAAAAATGCGTAACGAAACCAATCCAATGAAACAAAAACAAATGACGATCGATCATGGCAGACAAAAACCAAATATAAAAAATAAAATTCGAAAGTACCGAATAAAACAAATGACCATCGATCGTAAAAAAATGAAGAATTAGGAGAAAAATGAATAATCAAATGAAATCAACAAGACAAAAACAAATGACAATCGATCGTGGAAGAACGAAAACAAATATAAAAAATAGAATGTAAAACTCAAAACTGCCGGGAGAAATAAATGACGTACGATCGTAAAAAGTCGTAAAAAATGTAAAAAAAAAATCTGTAACGAAACCAAGTCAACAAAATGAAAACAAATGACGATCGAACACGGCAGAAAGAAATGTAAGAAAGTCGAGAATTAGGGAAAACATGTGCAACGAAATAAAAACAAATAACGCTGGGTCATGGAAGAACGAAAGCAAAATATAAAAAAGACAAAATGTAAATGTAACTCCCATAAGAAACAAATGACGATCGTGACTTACGAAAACGTAAAAGTAGAAACAACTTAAAAATGTTACTTTCATCGTCGCTGAAAGTCAAATGCTATTGATAAATGAGAAATGGAGAAATGAAAAGTAACGAAAGAAATCGACAATTTCCTAGTCTTTTTTATTTCACTAATCATAATCAATCGTCGTGTTTTTTTTTTAATTGCTTTTTGCAGATCCATTGTTTTTTTTTTCGCCTTACTTTTCTCATACCTGTCGTTTTTTATTTTATTTTTTTCAGGTTTTATTTTTTTAATAGAGAGAAAAATAAAAACGGCGTGAAAAAAAAAACAGACGAGAGAAAAGTAAAAAATCAAAAATTGGTAAGAATCAAAATCAAGTCGGCAAAACAAAAACAAATGATGATCGGTCACGAAAGGACAAAAGCAAAATGTAAAAATAGAATGCAAGTAAAAGTCGAAACAAGAAAGCAAGAAATAAATGACGATCGGTCGTCACTGAAAGACGTCCGAAGAAAACAAATGAATGCGAAGAGAAAAATTAAAGCAGTGCAGAAAGAAAAATGTGAATAACCAAAAATTATGGCAAAAAATAAGTTCGAGACAAAATCAAGTCGACAATACAATCACAAATGACGATCGATTATAAAAAAAAAACATAAGCATCGGAAATAAAAAGTAACAAAAGAAATCGACAATTTCCGTATCTCTTTTATCTCACTCACCGATTGTCGTCTTTTTTTACATTTTTTTTTCGCATCAGTTTTTTTTTAATTTTCGTGTTAAGTAGATTTAATTTTAAGTTACGATTTGAGCGCTTTTTATACGAGTTGCTTGACTTTTTGACGAAAGATGTCGCCCCAATTTCTTCGATCGATTATCTAATTAAATTCTTCACGTGATGAACCCGAAATGTTATATTTGGTATCACCATCGAGAAAGACGTGAAATTGTGTATAAAAAAATTCAATTTTAACTTGCAGTTCTACCAAAATAAATTTTCCAATTAAGCAAACATAAAAATACAGGGTGAATGACAATTGTTCCGCTAAAAAGTTTATAATTAATTAAAAAATTACCCCAAAATCAAACTGCGGCACAACGTACGAAATAAGACGCCACGTTTTATAAATGCGGCAGTTAAATAGAACTATAAAATTTTATGATTATTATTTAATTGATTTCTTGCCTCCACACAATACGACCATGAACACGTCTCAATTTCCTTTTATCACACGTCTAACAGCTGAGTTGTTTATTTTACGCGAAGTAATTATCAGTAATTTCTAAAATAACGGGAATTGCATGTGAAATAAGGGCTAAAGAGTAACAAATTCGCAAATAATTGTGTAATTAATTCCGATCCACTTATTGATAAATTGGTATTTAATCAATCTGACGATCAAATAGCTAATTTTTTTTAATATAGCTGTCGGTGCGTACTATTTTCGATCAAATCGCGTACGCGAAGGTATGTCACAATTATAACGGGGCGTTTCAGTACCCAGCTGAGTGTCCTAATAGTCCCTGTTGCCCTATTTAAAAATTATGTATTCCAAGCGAAACCTAATGTACTATTCCTATTGCGATTCTAAGCACGAATTAAATTAATGGACGCCTTTAATATTACGTATTTCGATCGCGGGATAATTACGCGCACGGGAGAAATTAATTGCTGAGATGCAAATTTCAGCAAGACACGAGCGCGCTTAATTCCGGCCCTGTCACCGCGCCCGCCGCCCCATTCCCAAAGTGATTGTTATTATTAATTGGGGCTCGAATTTTGAACGGCGGCAGTGAAACCGTAAACGACAACGTTGGTCATAATCAATTAATGGCGTCTTCTCCTCCGCTTTCACTCAATGCCATCTCCTGAATTAATTAATTGGAAACAATTTTTTTCTCTCTTTGATGTAGGTCCTTCTGGTCCATCAAGCGTCCAAAGGGAGTTTCTCGAGGGTTTTTGATTTTGAAGCCAGCGACTTGAGTGGGGAGGAAGGTGAATCGAGAACTAGGTTGGTATGGCGCGGCCTTCTGAATCCAAACGGGAATAACGAAAGGTTTCTTTTTTGTGTGTGCTTGCAGTCCTTTTGAAAGTCGTTTTCCCATCAACATCGGCGTAACGGGGTACGTGGCCACCACAGGAGAGGTAAGTAAGTTTTTCATTAAAATTTTTTATATTCTACTGGGCGATTGAAAACTATGCCCAAAGTATGCAAACCAATAAGGTGCTCAACTGGATGCCCTTCTTCTTGGAGAAAATAGGTCAAATAAAATTAAAATCTCTTCCAGACGGTTAACATCTTGAACGCCTATGACGATCCAAGGTTCGACTCGAGCGTCGATGATGGTACATCCTTCAAGCACAAGACCATCCTCTGCATGGCCATAAAAAACTCTCTGGGGCAAATCATAGGCGTGATCCAACTGATCAATAAGTTCAATGATCTGCCCTTTACGAAAAACGACGAGAATTTCGTGGAGGCGTTCGCCATCTTCTGCGGCATGGGCATTCATAACACGCACATGTACGAGAAGGCGGTGGTCGCCATCGCCAAACAAAGTGTCACGCTCGAAGTGCTTTCCTATCACGCGACTGCTAGCCTAGAAGACGCACAAAGACTTAGGGTAAACTAATTTGCTTTTTGGGCCGGACCCAATTTCCAATTCCCAATTTGATTTGTTAAGGAGATGAGGGTTCCGTCAGCTGCGCACTTCAACCTCCACAGTTTCTCGTTCGACGACATCGAGATGAGCGACGACGAAACTCTCACTGTAAGTGCCCGCGCTTATTCCCAAAACCCCCCCCGTATAACGCAAGTAATTCCAGGCCTGCATTAGAATGTTCCTTGACTTGGATCTAGTCGAAAGGTTTCATATAGACTATGAGATCTTATGTCGGTGGTTGCTCTCCGTCAAGAAGAACTACCGCAACGTTACCTACCACAATTGGAGGCACGCCTTCAACGTGGCCCAGATGATGTTCTCGATTTTGACCGTAAGACTGATCGTTCGTTGTCTCAAACTTCCCCCAAAACTTGCTTCCTTCTTTCGCAGGTCACCCAATGGTGGAATATTTTCGGAGACATTGAATGCCTGGCCTTGATGATTGGCTGTCTTTGTCATGATTTAGACCACCGCGGGACGAACAATTCGTTTCAAATAAAGTGAGTGTCAGTCACGGTGAGTTATATAGGTGTAGATGACCAAGGCAGCACCAAATTCTGCACTAGATCCAAACTTTCTTGGTTTGTCGTCCAAGAAATTTTGCAACTTTTTTTTTTTTTTTTAGAGCGTCATCCCCCTTGGCACAACTCTACTCCACGTCGACAATGGAGCACCACCATTTCGACCAATGCATTATGATCTTAAATTCACCTGGCAACCAACTATTATCCAACATTTCATCCGATGAGTACTCCAGGATTATAAGGGTGTTAGAGGAAGCCATCCTATCCACGGATTTAGCGGTTTACTTCCGGTTAGTCCTTGCAAGGCAATCCTCGCAAACGTTCGTAATTTTTCGTTCTCTAGGAAACGCGGTGCATTTTTTAACGTGGTCAGGGACGGACCTTGCTGGAGTTTGGATGAACATCGTGAGTTGTTGAGGGCCATGTTGATGACCGTGTGTGATTTGGCCGCCATCACCAAGCCTTGGGAAGTGGAAAAGCGAGTGGCGGAGCTCGTTTCCTCGGAGTTTTTCGAGCAGGGGGACATCGAAAGGACGGAACTTAATATAACGCCTATCGTAAGTGAATCATCTTACTAAATCCAAAATTACTCGATCAAATCCGGAAATACGGCACGATTCGCGAAAAAATTAGGGTGCCACTCCCCTTAACCAATTACAGAACCCGATTTCCTTTGGGCGTTAATTATTTTACTTTTTCAAAATTAGTCGATTAAATTCCGAAAACGCTTTAATTTAATTAAAACGCCTTCTACTACATGCAGTTACCAGAATCGGATCCTTGATTCGCGGAAAAATTTGAAGGCCACGCCCCTTTATCCAATTAGAGCGGCCGATTTCCTTGGAGCATTAAAATTTAATTTATTAGTCAATTGAAATCTTCCTTGTGAATCACCGATAAGCAATTCTAGCAAAAGCGAAGGCTATCGTTTGGAAAGAAAAGTAAAGAATGCCACGCCTCCCATCCAATGGGAATGCTTAAGTTATACATTCGTCAGTTTTAATAGGTTGGCTGTTGTGCATCGTCAAGTTAATATCATTTTGAGAATGTCAAATTTAGAAAGCGTAATAAATCAAGGTCAAATTAAATTGATTTTTATTCCAAAATTCAAGGACAAATGCTGTTCATAACCGAAAATAAAAGTGAAAGTAAAACGAGACGTCCATTGACTAATCAAAGAACAGTGCTTTTAATAAAGAGCAGAGTTAGTTCACTCTTTACTATGACACGTTACGTCATTCGTATCGATTTGCATTTGTTTCTTGCGCTCGCTTACTTGAAAATTAATTACAAGACGAATCGAAATCAAAACCAAGCAACGCCCTTTTGCCCAATCAGCGTGCACGAAAAGAGTTTTGCCACGCCCCTTGAGCAATTAAATTATAATTATTCATTCACATCCATCCTTTGCAATCTAATGAGTTACAATTAAAACATAAGCAGAAATTGCGGCTTACGAACTATGAAACCACGCTCTTCAACCAATTAGAATACACTAAGAAAACTGCGCCACGCCCTCTAGCCAATTGGAATGTACGAAATACGTTTAGTATATTAGATCTCGTTTGTATGTGTTTAAAAATGAACAAAGGCCAAAAGTGACTAATCGTAATCCTGTAGTCGAAAGAAGGAGGACACGCCCCCTGGCCAATTAAACTGGCGAATTACGTTCGCGTTTTATTCGCATCGATTTCAAGTTGTTCTTGCGATCACTGACTTCTCTGAAATTAAATTTCAACAAGAGCAAAAATGAAAATGAAAGTTAGCTTTATTTTATATCGAAACTTACGCCACACCTCCTGCCCAATAGAAACGTTTTTTTTAACAAACGAGAGCCACACGCGTCGACCAATTGAAGAACATTGCTTTTCTCCCACTGTTTTCAATAGACAGCAGAGATATCAAGTTAGCAGGTATCATTAATTGCTTAACGTAACGTTTCATCATTCGTATCGATTTGCATTTGTTTTTTGTGCTCGCTTGCTTGGAAATTAATTATAAGAAGAATCGAGAGCAGAAACTAATTCTGCTTCAATTCTCAGAAAACTAAGCCACCACGCCCTTTGGCCAATTAGCATGCACGAAAAAAGCTGCCACGCCCCTTGATCAATTAAAATGCTTAAGTTGTGATTATTTATTCACGCCCATCTTCGAATCTTTAAGAGTCATTATAATTAAAACCTAATTGGAAATTGTAATTACTATTATTAGGACTTACGAACTATGAAACCACGCCCCTCAACCAATTCCGTTAGCTTCTTTTGTGGGCCTACGGCGTGCGGTGCCCGTACTCTTCCCTGGTTGGTGTCCCGGTGGCGATGTTAGAGCGACTGAAATTCATTTCAATAGTAATAAAAATCTAAATCAAAGTTAATATTAATTTCGATACTACGCCCCGCCCCCAACCAATCGAATTGTGTTTAATAATAAGTCACATTTGCACCGATTTGCCTCTGTCTTTACGATTGTTGACGCTTTTTAAACGAACTTTAACAGAAGAAGTCGGACACGCCCCCTGACCAATTAAACATGCGAATTATCTTCGTGACGTTTTTTTCGCATCGATTTCAACGCGTTCGTGCGATCGGTGACACCCATTTTAACAGAAGCAGAAATAAAAGTGAATCTTATTTGACAGCGAAATTTAGGCCACACCTCCTGACCAATTAAAACACATGAATCGTGTCCGTTATGACGTTTGATTGTCATCGATTTCAACTTGTTTTTACCATCGATTAGTGACATTTTTGAAGCTCAATTTTGACAAGAACGAAAATAAAAATGGAAGTCGGTTTTTTTTTTACATCGAAACCTGTCATACTCCTTGCCCAACACTTAAATTGTGTTGTTTTAAATAAATTTATTGACAACAGAAACGCGCTATCATACAGAACTTTAATTAGTCGACTGCAATTCTCAAACAACGGAGAATTCTTGGGTAGTTTTCTTAGGACCACCCTGTATATATATATACATAGGAAATCTGCATGCTCTCAGCTCCCTTTTTTTGTTTTAACATTCCAGGATATAATGAACAGGGAAAAAGAGGACCAATTACCTATAATGCAAGTCGGATTCATCGATTCGATTTGTCTACCTATATACGAGGTAAGTTCAAGTAACTTTTGATCAAGTGCCTGAGTGAATAAGCCCAAACTCTTGCAGGCTTTTGCCGTACTCTCGGATAAATTAGAAGTCCTAGTGGACGGCGTTAGGAAAAACCGCGAGCACTGGCAGGACGTAGCAGCATCCGAAGAGTGTCTTGTTGTCACTCAGGACCACGAACGAGACTCCAACGATAACATGGCTGTCTCGAAACCGACCACTCCAGAAGATGGCAGCACGAACGCACCGCCTTCACCGATGCACAACTGCACTTCGGACGAACCGGACTAACCTGTCTTAGAGAAACTTATGTATTTATGTAGATATCTTTATTTATTATTTAACTGTAAAGCAAAGACTTAAAACCCTAGCTCGTAGGCACGTACGTCTTAGTGTGCACAAGAACGTGTGTAATTTAGTCAATTTTTTTTTGCCCATACATAGTATAATGATCTAAATTGTTGAAAAGATGAAGAAGCAAACACGTTGTATCTTGCAGTATTCTAGCGGGTTCGGAACCAAATCTACCACTGTCAGAAACGATAATGAAAACAATATGCCTTATATTCGATAGTAAGAGTTGAGTTATGAGATCTTAAATGGTCTTGAAATTTGTGCGCGCGTGTGTAATATACAGGTGTTGAAAGTCTTAGTTCTTTGGGTAGGACGAACTAACTGGAGTAGGTTCCTTATACAGGGCACTTATATCAGCCTGTAGTTTTTTAAACGACTGACCCTGGTATAAAAGAAGTCGCAGAAAACGCGATTTCCATGTTATAATACAGGATGTGTTTTTTTCTTTTGTACAATGTGAGTAGGCTTAAGTTTTTCTTATACGTTTTATTTAGCGGTACCTCAACCAAATCAAAAAAGAAATTTTTGTATTAGATTCTGTTAAACCCTATTGTGGAACAGCCTGTATATTTTATATTTCGTATGAACCGCCAGCCGTAAAACAAACTACTTCTGATACTTCCAACGCACCAAATGTACAAATATATAGTCAGTGATGGGATTTCGAATGGTCCTTCGAGTCAAACCTCACCACCTGTATATTCGGTTATATTTACACGAAAGGTTCAAAAAAAAAAAACACGATTTATACAAGTATTTTTGCCGCTCTCTCTCTCTCTTTCTCCCTTTTTATCCTCCCCCTCAATTTTAATCCCCTTAATCTTTTATGTGTTGTGATATTTTGCCGCTCGCCTAAGCGCACTCAAAAAAATAAAATAATAACTTTTACGTTCGAGTCTTTCTGGGTACGCTTAGCGATGCGCTTCGTATTTTTAAATATGGTATTAGTACGTCAACCAAAGTGTATTTCCGCCACGGTCGGACGTCGTCCGGGGTCTTATCAAAACGAAACAAAAAAAAAGAAAGAAGGAAAAGCGACGACGCATACAAACAATAACAGCGGACCGTGTGATGTGTATAATTATTGTGTAATTATTTAAAAACTATTTTTAATATTAATTGCAGAAGTGAATATTTTGTAAATTAATTATTGTACAGTGTATCTAAAAACAAATGACCACATACAATAATATATTTGTCAAACACTTGCTCGTTTGTTTTATTGTTGTGCATCTCTTTTATTGTTGTGCATCCACAGTTTCTCGTCGAGAAATGTTGTAAAAACGGTGATCATCAGAGAAAGTGCTCAAGAACGTTCTTGTATTAAACACTAGATGGCAGATGAGTTATTAGTTGAATAATTGCTATTTCGAGAAAGTAGTTTTCAAATGGCTCTAATTATACAGGAAAAGAGAATCGAACACAAACAAACAGTGCTGAATACAATTTTCAAAAATTAGTAGTGAAAATGAAATTAAAAAAAAAGAAATATTGTGTTCATAATAAGACACAGGCAACTTCTACAAAAACTGCAGTAATCGAGGGGGAATGTTGAGTTCAAATATTAGTCAAATCCGTGGCGTATAAAATAAAAAAAATGTTCAAAGAGTTGAGACTTAAAAAAATACGTAATAAATTAGAATTACATAAATGTTTCAGGCAAAATTGTAGACGCTAACATGTACAGTCGCAATCATAATTCATGACGCTTCGCTTACGGAAAGCTTACATCTCACTCGTCTTCTTCAAAACATCCGTGCATCCAAATCTTACTACTTAAAAGTAAATCCGGGATGTCGTGAATTATTTATTGCTTGGAAACCACAAATAAAATGTCCACGACGGGTTTTTCTGTAAAGGTTATGTCATGAATTAAGATTGCGACTGTACGCAGCTTAAATGCTGCTACTGGACAGTTTTGAAAGTCTTGTATCACAAACAAGGTTTCAAGGGTGAGGTTCTCGTGCAGGAGGTGCATTTTAGGTGTGCCTGACTGTACATACGTAAAGGGTTAATTTAATTAATTTAAACCCCCTTTTTATTAACCAATCTCTTATGTAGATTTCACTTATGTCAGCAGTTAAAAGTAACATTTTATATACATAATAAAATTTTAGTTTGATGTTTACGCCCTAATTCCAGTTGATTTTTAAACGTTTTCTAAATTAGAAACCCACGAATTAAGTCGCCAGCGCCATCTAATGTTTAAGGTCCAGGGTCGTGACTTTCGTACAGTAAAATTAAGGAGGTGGTTTGTAACTGGACTTAGGGGCTCGTTAAAATAACTTTTTCTTTTCTGTAGCATTTGACATCATTTATATTTGCAACAATTTATAAGTTCTTTGAAATTAAATTCTGATTTTTACTTATTTTAATAAATGATACGTTAGGCAAATTTGATATTGGGCGGATAACGGCGTCACCTAGTCCGTGCTAACCGAATTACGAAATCCATTACCACAGAAACGGTTCGCAATCTTACGCCAGTTTTGCCGCAGCGTTGCCAACGTAGGAGATTTTCTCAAATTAGGGTTTAAGTGATTTTCAAATTTTATTCCGTAAAAAAAGCCTGATGCCGACAGCCCCTAGACAATTTGGTATTTTTCTTTTATGTGAATGGAAATCCTTTCTTAATAATAAAAAAAAAACACCACCATCTATTGAACAATGTTTCAACTGACAGTCATTTTGGGATGGTAACAGAAATATGTCTGGTGTTCTTGTAAGACATTCACCAACTTTAAAACGTGCCGATGGTTTCTTTTTCATTTGTTCTTACAGAGGCGGTTTGCTAGCTATTTCCCACGATGCGAAAGATAAATAAGATGTCATTCAAGGACGAAATGAATTGTCTTTGTGAGAGATATTGAACAGCGCCATCTATTATTGCAATTTTTTTACATAATCTGTTGACCTTGTGGAAGGAAAATAATTCTTTTATCAGTTTGTTTTCTTTAAATTTGCCCTAAAATCGATTGTGTTTTGTTTTTATTTTTTGTAACATAATCTACTAAATTATGCCGTAAAATCGATTGCATATTGTTTTTATTATTTTTAATTTTATTATTAATTTTTTAAATTATTTTGTTTTTTTTGCTTTTGTCTTATCTATTCTATTATTATTGTTTTAAAATTGTTGTTTTTTTATTTATTATTGCGCTATAAAATCGACTATCTTTTGTTTATTCTACGCCTTTTGTTTTTTAATGGATTCCTGATCCTGTATCTAGTAACAAATTAAGAAATTTCGTATGTTTTGAGAAGAGTTTTTTGATAACTCCTGACGGTTTTCTGCTTTTTGCGAGTTGGCAACATTGTTTTTGCAGACACACTGGGAACAATAATTTCTATTTAAGACTTCTTTTTCAAAAATTACCTAAATTTTGAAATCGATACCTACACATTTTTTTTTGATCTTGTCATATTCAAGGAACTGTCATGCAAAAACCGATAAATCTATTTCTGCATAAAAATGTGTTACATAGTAATTTAATAATAGATTTGTCGATGTTTGCATGAATTGTTCGAGTTCTTCAGACGATTTTAAATGTGAAATAACGGCTCTTGTGGAAAACCAACCTTAGATATCGATAGAACATTATTAAATGAACACCTGTTACATAAGTTTTGGGAAAATATATTATTATTTTAAATTTTCGAGAACTTTATTGAGTAAATATAACTTAACAATCACCAATAAATCTTAGACTTTAACATCTGGTTGCTATATTGCTGCCAGGGGGCCTCTATCTTCAATAAGACGTAATTTTTGTGTTATGTGTCGCATCAGGGTTTGGACGCTTTCTAAGTCTACTTCTCTAATTTTTTGAAGAATTCTTTGCCCCAATTGTTGTTCATTTTGGGCTTGTCAATAGGGCCCAAAAATTTTCAATTGGCCTTGCCCGAGGGACATTTGGAGAGTCATCATTTCTGGGGGCATATGGCACATGGTGGGCTTCTAACAACTTCAGCGTACCTCTAGCATAATGCGATGTTTCAAGGTCAGACCAAAACACGTAATCATCATTAGCATGATGCTCCCTCTTCGCATTCCCGAATTATCCGATATATGGTACTTTTTGAAATATTTTGTCCGCGAAACAAGTTTACTATATCTCGTCTAAGCTGCTGTCCAACCAGGTTGCAGATGGACTTTCGTAAATCTAGCTTATACGCCATTTCACAAATGACATACGAAGATGTGAAATGTTAAACAAATTGGCATAACCCTTAGCAACATGTTTCGCCATAGCTGACTAAATGTATTGGTTTTACTATGTCATAGGGAGCATTTAAAAATTTTCCCAAAGCTTATGTAACAGATGTTAACTAGGAACCATGTAAAACATTTTGATGCAGAAATGGATTTATCGGTTTTTGTATGTCAACTCCTCATTTGCGATTACAAGAAAATCAAACAAACTATTACTCTTAATAGTGATTGGTGATTACAAAACCGGTGGAAACTGAGGCAGGGACTATGCTGATTTACATGGCGACGGCTTTCAAAATAGAATAATGTTTTATAATCAAATTTTAAGAATGATAAATGATGATCCTGATATGCTCGTCAGATGAATCGACATTGAAAAGTGATGGACTAGTGAACAGACATAATGTGCATTACTAGTCAACAGATAATCCCCATTGGATTAGGGCACTAGTTCACCATAATCACTGGTCATTGAAAGTCTGGGCAGGAAAAGTAAATTTGGAATCACTATTGGACCATACTTTTTCAACCAAAACACAAAGCAAATAAAGATTGAAGTGAAAAAATTAAATGAAAGCCCCAGGGGAAATGAAAAAGTAAAAGTAAAGGAAAAATTAGAAAAAAAAACAAATGAAAAAGAAAAACCAGAAATGACAAACGAAAAGCATGTATTAAATGAAAAGAGAGACAAGTGGAAAACAACGAGAATGTAAAAATGAAGGAATCAAATGAGAGGTTAAAGGCAAATGAAAAACTGAACGCAATGGAAATATTTGTAAAAAAAAAACAAAATGAGAAACAAAATTTAAAATAGGAAATAAAACAAATGAAAAAGGAATCAAGTGGGAGATCAAAGGCAAATGAAAAACTGAAAGCAATGGAAAAATTTGTAAAAAAAAAACAAAAGTGAGAAACAAAATTTGAAATACGAAATAAAACAAATGAAAAACGAAAGTTGTTATAACCATTGCGATCGTCATTTGCTTCTCTGCCTTTTTTCTTTCGTGAAATTTACGATCGTCATTTGTTTTTCAATTTATCGTTTTCATTCTCTTCTGCGCCGATTATAGCTCTCCAATAATCAAAAATGTTTTTGTTTTTATTTGTTATTTTATTTGTTATTTGAAATTATCTAACATATTTTTCGTTCCTTCTTCGTTCTCTCGCGAATATTACGTTTGTCATTTGTTTTTCTTACTTTCTTCAGGAATTTTTATTTCTTTTCCTTTCTATTGGATTTCTCAATCGCCAATAAAAAGTTCTTAATTTTCAATTGTTTACCATCCATTTTTCATGGCCTTCTTTACCCACACGCCATAGAAACCTTTTAATCAATAAAAAGTTTTATTTTAGGAAAACGAGGAAAACGAGAAGCAATTGAAAAAGAAATAAATCGGAAACGAAGAGTAAGCAAATAAAAAATCAAATGAAAGATCAACGAAAACTAAAAGAAAAAGGAAAACTATGGAAAAAGAAATAAAAAGAAAACAACTGAAAACCAAAAATGAAATTAAAAGATTAAAATGAAGTGCACAACTAAAAACGAAAGGAGAAATAAAATTGAAGAAAAGAAATCGAAAACCAAAACAGAAACCAAATAAAAAATGAAACGACACGAGGGAAAAAATTAAAACGAAAGAAAAAATGAAATGAAAGACCCAGGGGAAAAGTAAAAGTAAAGGAAAGTAAAGGAAAATTAGAAAAAAATATGAATGCCGATTATACTCTTCGAATAATCAATTTCTTTTTCATTCCTCCTTCGTTCTTTTGGAAATATTATTATCGTCATCTGTTTTTCTTACTTTGGATTGGATTTCTCAATCGCCCAAAAAGTTCTTAATTTTCTTCGTTTTCAATTATTTACCATCTACTTTTCAGGACCTTTTTTACCTACATGCTACAAAAATCTTTCATTCAATAAAAAGTTTTATTTTAAGAAATTAGATAATCAAAAATTTATTATTTCTGAATAATGGCGTTCCATTAAAAAAAAAAGTATTCGACGCTCGGTATAATGCAGAAAGACATCTTGATTTTGATCACATTTTCATAAAAAAAGGCCAAAGTCCTAAAAATATCGCGTTAGATATTCGTTGGTCTGTGTTATCTCAGTAATCAGAAATTCATATTCAAACTGGCTGAATTTTTGAAGAATTTTTCAAGAAAAAAAATTTTTACGAAAGTAGTTCAATGAAATCAATATATATTTATCCCGTGTAATCAGCTCACGGCTGTGTATCCAAATATCTAAAAATATACAGCGCGTTCCATTAAAAAAGAAATTTGGTTTCCATGAACCCCCATGTTTCTGATCACTCTGTATAATTCAAAATAATTTTGCAATATGCCGCGTGTTGTTTAGTATAAAATGCAAACGTTCCGAATTGAAATCTGATGCGGGAAAAACAAAAACATTTCTGGATTAAAAATGGCGCAACGTGGATTCAAAAAAAAAAAGCGAATTCCAAAACAATTTTCTTGTTCTTGGATTCGAAATAGCGTACACAAGGTTTCTCTCTTTTTTTTGGTTTATTGTAATAAACTCAATCAAACCCCTTCCGAATTAAAATACCAAACAAGCTGACAAATGACAGATGACGAAGACAAAGCGTCAGTGTCAAGCTGCAGTTTCGAATTGAACTGGACTCAAAATGGCTTACGTAAGCGAAGATGTTGTTCTTCTTTTGTTTCTGGGAATTAATTGAATCAAGCGTTCCACCTCAAAATTCCAGAAAAATTGACAACTCGAACAACGTTATTGGATTAAAAATGGCTTACCCGAGTGCAGATGATTTTCTTTTTTTGTTTTCAGCTTTGTGCGAGTGACAAACATGTTTGTTTGTTCTGAGATAGGCGGCAAATTTGATGCAAAAAAACATTTTTGGATTAAACATGGTGGAAACTAAGTTTTCAATTAACTCGAAATCGACTGTTTGCGGTTCAATTTTTTTTTAGTTTCTGAGCTTTTGGTTTATTTGTGTGATGCATCTCCTAACCCCCCAGTTCAATACCGTGGAGATCCTAATGGATTGGTCTTGTGTTGTATTTTAAGTTATCGATCATCCCTTAATATTTCTTTATCGATTTTTTTCTTATTTTTTTTGCCACGGGCCTCACAGGAGAAATACGCATCGTTGGACATAAAACGTACACATTTTTGAGACGTAACTACTTCAGATTATCGCTAGATGGCGCTGTGGGCACGTTGAATTTCAAAATTTTAAATGCCTAGGTGGCTCGAGGGGCACATCATTTTAAAGGAATTTTAATTCTACACCCAATGAAGTCAGTTTTTAACAATCTGCATTTATTTTTGAGTTTAAAACGAAACACATGTGCTAATCTAAAATACCAAATCAAAGTCCAGAGACATAATTACCTTAGAAGATGTGTAGATGGCGCTGTGCGCGCTATGAATTTCAAAATTTTAAATAGCAGAGTGGTTTAAGTGACTTATTACAGGAAAAACATTCTGATCACTCTGTATAGTTCAAAATAATTTTACAATATGCCTCGTGTTGTCTCATATAAATTTCTTTATCGATTTTTTTTAATTTTCTTGCCACAGGCCTCGCAGAAGAAATACGCATCGTTGGGTCACCCTATACATTGATTTGGTTTTCACTGAACTTTCTATCTTATTACCTTCCAAAATTAACAGGGGGGGACTTTAGACTAGCACTGTATATCATAACAACGAGCCAAAGACATAAAGTGCTAAGTCGTACGTTGTACACAAGCACTCAGTGTGCTATAAATATGAATCCAGAAGCCATGACTTGAAATATCTCTCTTCTATACCTTCTAATTTCTTTGTGATTTTTATGATCAGGTCCTGAAATATAGGAGATATTTTAAGGCATCAAAATAACGTTTTTATTAACTTTGTCTTTCTTATACAAAAATACTCTGACAGGTAACATTAATAATGAAATGAAACTAAACCTAGTAAAACCTGTGTCAGTCCTCGGTTATGGGCGAATGTAACGCCTCGGCCACATCGATCCAGTCCATGGCCTGCACGATTGCATCGTTCCTGCTCGGCTGCTTACTCCACCTCCAATAAGTGATCGAATTGAACGTGTGTATCACGTAGAACTTGCGGTCGTCATTGTCGGTGTCGGGGGTTACGCCCTCGTGGAAAACCAGGCCGGTGTAATTCTTGGGCAGTTCGATTTTCCTACCTTGCAGGGGATAACCTCGAAATGCGCTTGTCAAGATGTCACCGTCAGCGTCCTGGTGGCTTTTCTTTACGCAAGAGTCGAAGTGTTTGGATACTCTGGCGTCGCAATCAGCGTAAATTTTCAAGGGGACGGATTGTACGCTGGCTGGCAAGCTATTTGTTTGAATGTTGTTCGCGCCACTTTGTATGTGTATCACCATGTTGACAGCTGTACAGTGTTACCAACTTAAGATCGACGCTCACGGGTTATGAATTTTTATTTCCGAATTTACTATGGATGGTGCCACCGGCTTTCTTGCTTCAAATTGAATCAAAGGGCAGTAAAATTTATAAATTTGGAAATCACGAAATTAATTCAGCGAAATCTGTATTGGCAGAAAAAAATTGAAAATTAAGAAACTGGTTAGGAGAAATCGGTACAGATGGCGCCACTGAAATTTTGTTTTAAAAATTAAATCGAACGGAATTTTTTTTCTTGATTTCTTAAAGGTGAAGATTTCGCTTTATGTGAAATCAAATGGCAGAAAAATATAAAATTTGTTTAGAAAGATCGGTGTAGGTGGCGCCACTGAATTTTCGCTTCAATTAAAGCAAATGGCAAAAATAATTGTGAAAAAATTGCAAATTACGGAACTGGTTAGGAAAAATCGGTGCAGATGGCGCCGCTGAAATTTTGCTTTAAAAATCAAATAATTTTTTTTTCTGTTCGATTTAAATATCACGAAATTAGTTCGTAGAAAACGGTGCAGATGGCGCCATTGAATTTTCGCTCTAAGTGAAATCAAATGGCAGAAAAATATGAAATAGTTTGCAAAGATCGGTGTAGATGGCGCCACTGAATTTTCGCTTCAATTAAAACAAATGGCAAAAATGATTGAGAAAAAATTGCAAATGACGAAACTAGTTAAGGAAAATCGATAGAGATGGCGCCACTGAATTTTCGAGTCAATTAAAACAAATTGCAAAAAAATTACAAATTACGAAAGTAGTTGAGAGAAATCGTTACAGATGCCGCCACTGAAATTTTGCTTTAAAAATGAAATCGAACAGGAATTTTTTTTTATTTGAACATCAAGAAATTAGTTCGAAGAAAACGGTGCAGATGGCGCCACTGAATTTTCGTTTTAACTAAAATCAAATGGCAGAAAATATGAAATTAGTTTGGAAACATCGGTGTAGATGGCGCCACTGAATTTTCGCTTCAATGAAAACAAATAGCAAAAGTAATAAGAAAAAAATTGCCAATTACGAAACTAGTTAGGGAAAATCGGTGCAGATGGCGCCACTGAAATTTTCCTTTAAGAATTAAATCGAACAGAAAAAAAGAATTTTTTTAATTTTAACATCAAGAAATTAGTTCGAAGAAAACGGTGCAGATGGCGCCACTGAATTTTCGTTTTAAGTGAAATCAAATGGCACAAAATATCAAATTAGTTTGGAAAGATCGGTATAGATGGCGCCACTGAATTTTCGCTTCAATGAAAACAAATAGCAAAAGTAATAAGGAAAAAATTGCCAATTACGAAACTAGTTAGGGAAAATCGGTGCAGATGCCGCCACTGAAATTTTGCTTTAAAAATTAAATCGAACAAAAAATTTTTTTTTTATTTGAACATCACGAAATTAGTTTAAAGAAAACGGTGCAGATGGCGCCACTGAATTTTCGCTTTAAGTGAAATCAAATGGCAGAAAAATATGAAATTAGTTTGAAAAGATCGGTGTAGATGGCGCCACTGAATTTTCGCTTCAATTAAAACAAATGGCAAAAATAATTGGAGGAAAAATTACAAATTACGAAACTGCTTAGGGAAAATCGGTACAGATGGCGTCACTGAAATTTTGTTTTAAAAATTAAATCGAACAAAAAAATTTTTTTTATTTGAACATCAAGAAATTAGTTCGAAGAAAACGGTGCAGATGGCGCCACTGAATTTTCGTTTTAACTAAAATCAAATGGCAGAAAATATGAAATTAGTTTGGAAACATCGGTGTAGATGGCGCCACTGAATTTTCGCTTCAATGAAAACAAATAGCAAAAGTAATAAGGAAAAAATTGGCAATTACGAAACTAGTTAGGGAAAATCAGTGCAGATGGCGCCACTGAAATTTTGCTTTAAAAATTAAATCGAACAAAATTTTTTTTTTTATTTGAACATCACGAAATTAGTTTAAAGAAAACGGTGCAGATGGCGCCACTGAATTTTCGCTTTAAGTGAAATCAAATGGCACAAAAATATGAAATTAGTTTGAAAAGATCGGTGTAGATGGCGCCATTGAATTTTCGCTTCGATTAAAACAAATGGCAAAAATAATTGGAGGAAAAATTGCAAATTACGAAACTGCTTAGGGAAAATCGGTACAGATGGCGCAACTGAAATTTTGCTTTAAAAATTAAATCGAACAGAATTTTTTTCTTTTGATTTTAACATCACGAAATTAGTTCGAAGAAAACGATGCTGATGGTGCCATTAAATTTTCGCTTTAGGTGAAATCAAATGGCACAAAAATATAAAATTAGTTTACAAAGATTGGTGCAGATGGCGCCACTGAATTTTTGTTCTAAGTGAATTCAAATGGCAGAAAAGTAGGAAATTAGTTTGGAAAGATCGATGTAGATGGCGTCACTGAATTTTCGCTTTAAGTAAAATCGCAAATAGCGGAGAAAATTGAAAATTTGATGAACAAGAAACAAGAGAAGATCGACGGTTCTCATCTGACAGAGAATGATGATGAAGTATGAAACAAGTAAAAACGAAAAATTCGATGAAAAATAAAACAAAAGAAAAACGATTTGCAAGAAAATCAACGAACAACAATAGAATTGATAGAGTGTTAAAAAGTCAAAGCAACGAAACACAGAATTAAATGAACATAAAACGCCTTTTGCTTCGATTGTTTGATTGTCTTTTGTTTCTTTCGGTTTTAAGAGTGTTTTCTTTCTTTCTAATTGACGCGATCGTCTTTTCAATGATCCTCTCATCAATAAGTATAGAAAACAAAATCGCCTCGTAATTTATTGTCTTTTGTTTTGATTGCCTTTTGTTTCTTTTGATTATCTTTTCTTCCTTTTGATTTTGTTTTGATTGTCTTTTGTTTCTTTCGTTTTCAAGACAGAAAAACGAGTGTCTTGCATACGTTTTGTCTTTTTAATTGACGCGATCACAACTAATCATCATTTCAGTGATCCTCCCTTGTCAATAAATATCAAGGCCATTGTGCTCACGCTATTGTTTCTATTTTAAAAACAAAAGAGCAAAAGACGATCAAAACAAAGTTAATCAAAATCAAATGAAACAAGAGACAATCGTTAACGCTTTGATTTTTGTATTTTTGTTGATTGATCACTGAAACGACGGCAAAAGTCGCGATAGCGTCAATAAAAAAAAATAATTAACCTAATTAATTCGAACTTAAAAACGAAAGAAACAAAAGACAATCAAATCAAAATCAGCAGAAACAAGAGACAATAAATCACACGGCGATTTCGAACAATAGCTGACGATTAAAGTAAATGAAAAACAAAAGACTGACGCCTGAAGATTATTAAATCAGCAAAAAACAAAAGAAATTTGTAAGAAATCTACAAGGACAAACAAGAAACAAAAGAAGACACGCTTCTCCAGCGACGAATTGAAAAAATAATTTTAAAAAAATTACAGAAAACTGTATTTTTACGGCTAAATTAATTCGACAAGAAGAAACAAAACGAAACTAAACTAAACAACAAAGAAATACGGAATTAAAAGAACAAAGAACAAGAGAAGATCGACGGTTCTCACCTGACAGAGAATGATGACGAAGTGTGAAACAAGTAAACACGAAAAATCCGATGAAAAATAAAACAAGAGAAAGACGATTTGCAAAAACAAAATCAACGAAAGACAATAGAATAACGATGATTCTTTGATAGAGTGTTAAAGAGTCAAAGCAACGAAACACAGAAATAGATGAAGAACATAAAACGTCTATTGTTTGATTGTCTTTTGTTTCTTTCGGTTTTATTATTTTCTTTCTTTTTAATTAACGCGATCGTCTTTTCAATGATCCTCTCTTATCAATAAGTACAGAAAACAAAATCGCCTTGTTTTTTGTTTTTTTTTTAAATTTTGTTTTGATTGCCTTTTGTTTCTTTTGATTTTGTTTTGATAATCTTTTCTTCCTTTTGATTTTGTTTTGATTGTCTTTTGTTTCTTTCGTTTTGAACACAGAAAAACGTTTTCTCTTTTTAATTGACGCGAAAGACGATTTGTAAAAACAATATCAACGAAAAACAATAGAATAACGATGATCCGTTGACAGAGTCTTAAAAAGTCAAAACAACGAAACACGGAAATAGATGAAGAACATAAAACGTCTTTTGTTTCGATCGTTTGATTGTCTTTTGTTTGTTCCGGTTTTAAGATTTTCATTATTTTGTTTCTTTTTAATTGACGCGATCGTCTTTTCAATGATCCTCTCTTATCAGTAAGTACAGAAAACAAAATCGCCTCGTAATTTATTGTCTTTTGTTTCTTTTGATTTTGTTTTGATTGCTTTTTGTTTCTTTTGATTTTGTTTTGATTGCTTTTTGTTTCTTTTGATTTTGTTTTGATAATCTTTTCTTCCTTTTGATTTTGTTTTGATTGTCTTTTGTTTCTTTCGTTTTGAACACAGAAAAACGTTTTCTCTTTTTAATTGACGCGAAAGACGATTTGTAAAAACAATATCAACGAAAAACAATAGAATAACGATGATCCGTTGACAGAGTCTTAAAAAGTCAAAACAACGAAACACGGAAATAGATGAAGAACATAAAACGTCTTTTGTTTCGATCGTTTGATTGTCTTTTGTTTGTTCCGGTTTTAAGATTTTCATTATTTTGTTTCTTTTTAATTGACGCGATCGTCTTTTCAATGATCCTCTCTTATCAGTAAGTACAGAAAACAAAATCGCCTCGTAATTTATTGTCTTTTGTTTCTTTTGATTTTGTTTTGATTGCTTTTTGTTTCTTTTGATTTTGTTTTGATTGCTTTTTGTTTCTTTTGATTTTGTTTTGATAATCTTTTCTTCCTTTTGATTTTGTTTTGATTGTCTTTTGTTTCTTTCGTTTTGAACACAGAAAAACGTTTTCTCTTTTTAATTGACGCGAAAGACGATTTGTAAAAACAATATCAACGAAAAACAATAGAATAACGATGATCCGTTGACAGAGTCTTAAAAAGTCAAAACAACGAAACACGGAAATAGATGAAGAACATAAAACGTCTTTTGTTTCGATCGTTTGATTGTCTTTTGTTTGTTCCGGTTTTAAGATTTTCATTATTTTGTTTCTTTTTAATTGACGCGATCGTCTTTTCAATGATCCTCTCTTATCAGTAAGTACAGAAAACAAAATCGCCTCATAATTTATTGCCTTTTGTTTCTTTTGATTTTGTTTTGATTATCTTTTCTTCCTTTCGATTTTCTTTTGATTGTCTTTTGTTTGTTTCGTTTTCAAGACGGAAAAACGAGTGTCTTTCATACGTTTTCTCTTTTTAATTGACGCGATTACAACTAATCATCATTTCAGTGATCGTCCATTGTTAATAAGTACAAGTTGCGAAATCTCTTGATTTTGATTTGATTGTCTTTTGTTTCTCTCGTTTTTAAGTTAGAATTAATTAAGTGAATAATCTTTTTTTATTAACGCTATCGCGACTTGCCGTCGTTTCAGTGATCAGTCAACAAATACAAAAATAGAAACCGTCGCGTAACCGATTGTCTCTTGTTTAATTTGATTTTGATTAACTTCGTTTTGATCGTCTTTTATTTTTAGATAGAATCAATAGAGTGCTCAAGACGATGGCTTTCTTGTAAAAAAAATAAAAATTAATTAATGAAGCTGCACGATTTAGTAACTTTTACCGTTGAAACCTGACTTCTTTTGTTTTTGTTTTTTTTTGTGAGACCATAGAAACAGAAGCTCTTGATTCTTGTTATTTCGTTTTTTTATTTACTTAAATCTTACTTATCACTTAAAATCCGTTCGCTAATTAAAGATCGTCTTTTATTTCTTCTTGTGCTTGTCAGTCTTTCAAGTTATCATTGAATTCTTTTTTTTTTTTTGAAAAGTTAAATACATTTCTGAACTACCAGGCGAAATCAATCGTCTTTTGTTTTCTGATGAAGCTGTAGAAACAGAGAAACTCGATTCTTGTTATTTCGCTGAGTATTTACGAACAAACGTAATACTGGAAGTTGTGTCGTTGTTAATAACTAAAGCCCGGACTTTTAGGCGCTTAAAAAGACGGGCAAATAGGCAGTAAATATCTAAGACATAGACGCAGCCCAAAAAGTTAGAATTTCCGTCGTTCTTTAGTAAAAAAAAAAATATATATTATACATCCCATTCTAATTAAAATGTTTAATACTTAATTGCCTATGTTTCTTCTTAAATAAAATTTTAGGCAATTGCCTAAAGATCCGGGCTTTAATAATGACAATGACTCATCGTTAATCAATTTTGTTTTAATTTTTACAAACTTTTTATGATTAATTTCAATACATCAATTACCAGATGTATAATCAATGAGTCTTTACAAGAAGTTTACAGTAATAGCTCATACTGGGTGTTGTTTCTTCAGATGCACTAAAAAGAAAATTTTAATTTCAATCTATCTCGCTTCACTTTCTTTGATGATGATGAATAGGAAATATGATTGCGAGATTCAATTTGACTTTATGTAATTCTCCATCGAAGCAAAATAAAATATGTAACCAACGGTGATGTAAAGGTATTGGACTCTCCCTCCATAACTCGCTCGTGATTTAGTGCACAATGCCGTGTAACCATTACAGTTAATAGCCCTTCGTCCATATAAATGTTTTTCCAATGAAGTCGAACACGAAAACCGGCGATTATGTTAATATTTAAAAGCGCTCGAGTTCACCTGTTATTGTCGGGTAGGTACGATACGTTCAACAAGTCATAAATTGTTTCTGCTTCCAAGGATTTAAGTAATGAGATATTAAGTTAATTGTAATTGTTTGAGATGCATGTATGTATTTTTAATGAAACACGCTGTAAATTCGGAATTAATAAAACTTATTTTTTTGGGAGCCTTGAAAGCTCCACGATTTATTTTCAAGTCGGCAACTAAAGATGTTTTTTTTTTAATAACACTGAATAACGTCGATGAAGAGATACACACTTCAGTTTTTTTTTGAAGAGTTCCGACGAGGTGTAGCGTCCATCCTAAAAAAAAGCTTCCCCCCACTTGCTTTCTACCCTTTCCGGAATCGTCTTCAACTATCAGCTTTTTTGTGTCACTGTTGGCAAAATCAATGGTTTCAATCAGTTCCCGATAGAACAAGTTAGTATTTCTGACGAGTTCGTAACTTGAAGGGTTCACCCCGGAGCAGGCAGCGTCCAACCTAAAATTCGTTCCACCTGGAGCAGGATCTGATCGAATAATCGTCGGTAATCGAGCACCCTCGTGCGGTTGCGCGCTTTCAGCGAGCGATTTTCAGCAGCTGGAAAACGCAGTCTGTGACGGGGTCCGGATTGGAATGCGCCCGCTGAAACTGCTCTCGCGAACTACCCCCCCATGAATGACTGAATATCATGTGAACTGCACCGGAGAGAGTTTCGCGCCGCGCGTTTCCATGCGAAGAAAAACCCGAGTGCCGGAGTCGGATCCGGGCAGCTCCACGCAGCCTGAGATGAACGAAATTGACGCTCAAAGGTGAGGAGGGTTTTTTCTTCTTCTCGCCGGATTCGTTACGTAAGCGGGTTTATTGCTCCGGAAAGTTTAGCAATAAGAAGGCCCCGTTATTTCCGGTCGTTCCATCAAGCTGAAAGCCTTTTTTCGTATCAACTATCATCGCGCGCTGCGGTCATTAAGCAATATTTGTTATTAGGAAGTCGACGGCGAGCGCTTCTGATAAAACGTGAGCAGCGCTTGATTAAAACTGTCAAATTCATAGTGTGCTTCTCTTTGTTTTGTAATTCATGATACACAATGCACGTTCACGTTATTTTTCTTTTGAATTTCATTCCCTCGAATTGACAAGGCAATGTTACTTTTAGACCACGGCAATGGTTAATAGGTCACCAAAAAAAAGTCTCGAAATATTTAGACACCACCTTAAGAACTACAAATTACCAAGGAAAGGGCACATGAAAATCGCCTGGAATACTTTAAATGTCCCACAATTTTTATACACGCCAAAATAAATTTTCATTTCTAGAATTGTTGAAATATTGCCAGAAACGTTAAAACGTGCGGCTACAAACGATAATGATCGTGTACTTTACGTTATTACATTTTTCTATTTCATATCCAATTGGACCAGATAAAACAATCCATTTCAGTGAACTTGGATTTAATTTTTTTTAAATAGGGTCTCTCTATTTTCGCTTAGCTTAGTTTAAAGTAAATAAATAAATTTAAATAACTTTAAAGTAAATAAAGGTAATGTCAGAGAATAACGAGAAGCACAACTCGGCCGCATTTGGTTTACGTAACTCAGAGAAACGATGTGCAAAGTTATAATACGAATAAAAAGTTACGAGATAAAGTTGAAATAGTTACATATCGACTGTTCCACTGAAACTTGAAAAACGACGCCGAGATTAAATGATAAAATAAAAGATATAAAACGAAATCGTTCGCTTGATCACTTGATCAAGGTGGTTAAGTCGTAATTCGGTCTAAAGATAATGAAGGGACGACTAAACTCCAGGATCTAGTTTCAATAAATCTTGGGCGTGATTACATGATATAGGGTGTTCCATATAAAAAAATCAAAGTTCTAGCTGATATCTCAAATATTGAGCACTTTGGAAAGAAATAACTTAGAGCAATGAATTCTGCATGAAAAAGCGTCTTAAAGAAGTTTTTACAGAAATCAAAAATTTTCACAAACAAAAAAGTTATGAAGGTTTTTAGAAATCGTAGAATTTTGAAAAACGCCCTGTAGGTCCTGAGCGGTGCAAGATATCGAAACGAGGTCTTCACCATTAACTTTGTCTTAAAAATCGAGCTCCAAGGACCGAGGTCAGTTTTTGTCTAACTCGTCTAAAAATAGGAGTTTCCCATTAAAAGTGTCGAATTTGGCCCACCCTGTACATTGGTCTCTTTCACACCGTATAAGAAAAACAATCAGTAATATCTACTAATCCTCGAAAAATCCACCCAATCGTCGATCTCATTTTGTTTTTTTTTACACTTTGCTATAGAAATGTCAATTTTTGTTTGTTTTTTTTTGCTCTCTTTTCTTTTGTCGAGTTCTTTTGTTTTTTTCTGCCGGTCTTCGAATAATCCGCCCAATAAGTAACGATCGTCGATCTTCTTTTGTTTTGTTTCTTTTTTGCACTTTGCTATAGAAATGTCAATTTTTGTTTGCTTCTTTTTTGCTCTCTTTTCTTTTGTCGAGTTCTTTTGTTTTTTTCTGCCGGTCTTCGAAAAATCCATCCAATAATTAATAATCGTCGATCTTTTTTTGTTTTGTTTTTTTTTTTACATTTTGCTATAGAAATGTCAATTTTTGTTTGTTTTTTTTTTTGCTTTCTTTCCTTTTATCGAGTTCTTTTGTTTTTTTTTTCAATAAGTAACAATCGTCGATCTTCTGTTGTTTTGTTTCTTTTTTACACTTTGCGATAGAAATGTCAATTTTTGTTTGTTTGCTTTTTTTTGCTCTCTTTTCTTTTGTCGAGTTCTTTTGTTTTTTTTTCTGCCGGTCTTCGAATAATCCGACCAATAAGTAACAATCGTCGATTTTCATTTGTTTTGTTTTGTGTTTTTTTTTGCACTTCGCCATAGATACGTCAACTTTCTTTTGTTTTTTTGCTTTGCTCTCTTTACCCTTCTCTTTTTTGTCGGGATCATTTGTTCTCTGGTCACTCTTGAGATTTTCGAAAATCTCGCCCAAGGATCGTCGATCTTCTTCTTTTGTTTTTTTTTTTTTTTTGTATTCGTCGAACTTCCACGTCGCTTTTTGGTCAAATTATCGTGGTTTCTTCTTTTGTTTTCTTTAATAGTCGGTCGTTTTTTGTTTATTTTTTATCTTACACTTCGCTATAGAAACGACAATTTTCTTTTGTTTTTTTTTTCCTTATTCATCTTTTTTTCGAATTCTTTCGTTTTCAGACCGCCCTTGTGATTTTCGAAAATCATCGTTCGTCTTTTGTTTTTCTTCATCGTTTTTTTTTGCGTATTTCGTCCTTTTTTACTTGTCTTCGGTTTCTCACAATCGAATTAATTTTGATTGTTTTTTTTTCTGTCGCCGAAGACGTCGATTTTCTTTTGTTTTTCATCCTCCTACCCATTTCTGCGTCGTTTTTTTTTTTTTTTTGGTCAAATTATCGCCGATTCTTCTTTTGCTTTCGCATCAATTTTGAGATTTTAGCAAAATTCGGCCAGTAATACTCACCGATCTTCTTTTGTTTTGTTTTTTTTTTACCTTACGCTTCGCTATAAATACAACAATTTTCTTTTGCTTGTTTTGTTTTCCTTAGTCTTCTTTTCTTTCTCGAACTCTTTTGTTTTCTGGTCGCTCTTGAGATTTTTGAAAATCTCGTCTAATAATCGGCGACTTTCTTTTGTTTTTTTTTTGCTTTGCTCTCTTTACTCTTCTCTTTTTTGTCGGGTTCGTTTGTTTTCTGGTCACTCTTGAGATTTTGGAAAATCTCGCCCAATGATCGTCGATCTTCTTCTTTTGTTTTTTTTTTGTTTTTTGTATTCGTCGAACTTCCACGTCGCTTTTTGGTCAAATTATCGTGGTTTCTTCTTTTGTTTTCTTTACTAAACGATCGTCTTTTGTTTATTTTTTATCTTACACTTCGCCATAGAAACGACAATTTTCTTTTGTTTTTTTTTCCTTATTCTTCTTTTTTTTTCGAATTCTTTCGTTTTCAGACCGCCCTTGAGATTTTTGAAAATCATCGATCGTCTTTTGTTTTCCTTCATCGTTTTTCTTTCTTGCGTATTTCGTCGTTTGTTTTGAAATTAAGTAACAGGTTGAATAAAAAGTAAATGAACGTCTGTCAGACGACAAAATAACAGACGTAAGAAACGTCGAAATGACAGACGTCAAAATAGCAGACGTAAGAAACGTCAGAATGACAGAAACGTCAAATTGATACGCGTCAAAATGGCAGACGTGAGAAACGTCAAAAAGGCAAACGTCGAGAAACGTCAAATTGACAAACATCAAAATGACAAACGTAAGAAACGTCAGAATGAAAGACGTCAAGAAAGGTCTAAATGACAGACATTAAGAAATGTCAAAATGACAGATGTCAAAATAACAGACACAAGAAACGTCAAAATAATTGTAATTTTTTTACAATTCTTTCGGAAAATTTTTGCTTTTATTTTTGGATCACGTTTCCACGTCGCTTGCGAAAAACAAACGAACGTCGATCAGTTGCCTGTTTCGTTCCTGACGGTTTTTCTTGCGGATATTCGTCGATCTTCTTTTGTTTTTGGATCACGTTTCCACGTCATTTATTTCGAAATACAAGGTTGAACGAAAAACCGGTTTCTGCCGGTTTCTCAAATTTTCTTTTGCAACTCTGACGGAAACTTATCGATCTTCTTTTGTTTTTGGATCACGTTTTCGTTTGTTTCGAAATGCACAAAACAAGGCGAACGAAAAACAAAAGAAGATTTTTTTTGGTTTCTGTCCGTTTTTTTTTAGTATTCACAATTGCTTGCCTTATGAGTCATCGAGGCTTTCCCTGAATCTCTTCGTTCTCTTAGGTCCTAGTCACGTTCGTTCGATTTAAACCAAACAAAATTTCTTTTTACGTAATGGCAGTTCCTTCGGCAGTTGTTTGATGACGTAATATACAGCTGATATTCCTTGAATGCTAAGATTAGTATGACTCACGACGGCAAAGCCTGAAAATTAGTGAGTAAAAAGTGAAGTGGGCAGAGAAAATTAATTCAATAAAAAGAAAACAAAAGACAACAATATAAACAACATAAAAACAAAAAAAAAATTAAACTACTGCCATTGTCTACAAATGAAAATCCATGGGGATGTCAAAAAATTGGGAGTTTTACGCAATTGCAACCAATTTTCGGTGATCAACTTCACGTGTGAGATTTTTTTTTTTGTAGGTGAAACCTATATTTTGCTTTTTTTATTTCATTCGTAACTATTTCAAATCAACTTAATTCTAGTTCGACAACATTAACATCTAGTTATCTTCGTATACGTTTTCGATTACGATTCTAATCACTTAAAGTCGACACAAACCGATCTATCATCATGTGACGTTAGCTCCTAATTACAGAACGTATTCCCCACATTACATCAATTATTTCATCGTTTGTATATGTAAGTGGTTATTATTTCGTCGTTGTGTACACACCACTTTATTAATTATTAATCGAGGATGTAACACAGAGAGAAATTAACGTGTAAACGTCAACTTGGAATTTCTTTTTTGCGAAATTAAATTTCGCCCCTGGCTCCCGTTTAAAATTTCTACTTTGGTGTTTTTTTGTATTGTTTCTTCTTTCGATGAACAAAAGTATTTCTTTTTTTTTATCAACACAATTTGTCGAATGTATAATCGATCGTCTTTTGTTTTGCTTTTGACGTAGAAAACGAAAGCAAAAAACGAAAGCAAAAGGCGTTCATCGACTTTTGTTTGTTTGTAAATCGAAACTTATCCGGTAAATAATCGACCGTCTTTTGTTTTTTTTTTAGCGTTTCATAAGAAAGAATTTATAAAGTGTATAATCGATCGCCTTTTGTTTTGCTTTTTTTTTTGACACGCAAGAAACGATCGCCTTTTGCTGCGATATCGATCGCCTTTTGTTTTTCGACGTACAGAAAACGATCGAATTTCGTTGGTCGCAAATAAGAATCACGCGAACTTACGTTCTGAAATCGATTGCCTTTTGTTTTTGTTTTTTTTTTTGCATAGAAAATAAAAAATGCGGGATAATCGGCCACCTTTTGTTTTCTGTTTCTGCGTCTCATGTCGAAGAATTTATTCAGTCGATCGTCTTTTGTTTTGCTTTTGGCTTCGAAGATGCCTTACATTTGTTTTTTTTTAGCGGCGGCTCCGAATGTAAATCGAATTATGATCGACCGCCTTTTGTTTTTCTTTTTTTTTTAGTTTATAGCGTTTCATAAGAAAGAGTTTATGAAGTACATAATCGATTGTCTTTTGTTTTGCTTTTGACGTAGAAAACGAAAGCAAAAGGCGTTCATCGACTTTTGTTTGTTTGTAAATCGAAACTTATCCGGTAAATAATCGACCGTCTTTTGTTTTTTTAGCGTTTCATAAGAAAGAATTTATAAAGTATATAATCGATCGCCTTTTGTTTTGCTTTTTTTTTGACACGCAAGAAACGATCGACTTTTGCTGCGATATCGATCGCCTTTTGTTTTTCGACGTACGGAAAAGATCGAATTTCGTTGGTCGCAAATAAGAATCACGCGAACTTACGTTCTGAAATCGAGTGCCTTTTGTTTTTGTTTTCTTTTTTTGCATAGAAAATAAAAAATGCGGGATAATCGGCCAACTTTTGTTTTCTGTTTCTGCATCTCATGTCGAAGAATTTATCCAATCGATCGTCTTTTGTTTTGTCTTTTGACGTAGAAAAAGCCAAAAGGTGCCTTTCGTTTGTTTTTTTTTTGCGGCGGCGTCCGAATGTAAATCGAAAGTTATCTGGATTATGTTCGAACGTCTTTTGTTTTTCTTTTTCTTTTTTAGTTTATGGCGTTTCGTAAGAAAGAGTTTATAAACTGCATAATCGATCGGCATTTGTTTCGCTTTTGACGTAGAAAACGGCGTTCGTCGACTCTCGATTGATTGTTAATAGAAAGTTATTTGGTAAATAATCGACCGTCTTTTGTTTTTGATTCTTTTTTGGCGTTTCATAAGAGAAAATTTATAAAATATATCATCGATCGCCTTTTGTTTTTTTTTTGACACGCGAGAAACGATCGACTTTCGCTGCGATATCGGTCGCAATAAAAATTGCGGGATAATCGGCCATCTTTTGTTTTCTGTTTCTGCATCTCATGTTGATCGTCTTCTGTTTTGTCTTTTGACGTAGAAAAAGCTAAAGATGCCTTTCGTTTGTTTTTTTGTTTTTTAGCGGGGACGTCCGAATGTAAATCGAAACTCATCCGGTAAATAATCGACCATCTTTTGTTTTTCTTTTTTTAGTTTTAAGCGTTTCATAAGAAAGAGTTTATGAAGTGCATAATCGATCGTCTTTTGTTTTGTTTTGTTTTTGACGTTGAAAACGAAAAGAAGAGGCGTTCATCGACTTTTGTTTGTTTGTAAATCGAAACTCATCCGGTAAAGTAATCGACCGTCTTTTGTTTCTGTTTCTGTTTCTGCATCTCATGTCGATCGTCTTTTGTTTTGTCTTTTGACGTAGAAAAAGCTAAAGATGCCTTTCGTTGGTTTTTTTTTTTCTTTTTTTAGCGGCGGCGTCCGAATGTAAATCATCGAAACTCATCCGGTAAGTAATCGACCATCTTTTGTTTTTCTTTTTTTAGTTTTTAGTGTTTCATAAGAAAGAGTTTGTGAAGTGCATAATCGATCGTCTTTTGTTTTGTTTTTGACGTTGAAAACGAAAACAAAACGCGTTCATCGACTTTTGTTTGTTTGTTTGTAAGTCGAAACTCATCCGGTAAAATAATCGACCGTCTTTTGTTTCTTGTTGTTTTTTTTTTTGACGTTTCATAAGAAAAAATTTATAAAGTGTACAATCGATCGCCTTTTGTTTTGTTTTTGTTTTTGACACGCAAAAAAACGATCGACTTTCGTTGTGTCGTCGATCTCCTATTGTTTTTCGACATACAGAAAACGATCGAATTTCGTTGGTCGCTAAAAAGAATTAAGCGAATTTTTTTTTGTTTTTTTTATGTTTCTCTTTTCGATGAACAAAAGTAAGGTAAACGTCATTTTTTTTTGTCTCTCTCTCTTTTATTGGAGAAAAAAATTGTTAAGCACAAAAACGACGATCGCCTTTCGTTTTCTGTTGTATTTATGCAAAAAAAATGCAAAAACCCGATTGTCTATACGTACAACTTCCTCGATAAAATTTCAAGTGCTCTTGGAATTCCATTGAATTAATAATATTAGAACGAAAATGCCCCAATAAACAGCGCCTCCGCCATCATGTAAATCGCAAATTCCGATTTTAATTCTTGTACAAACCGTCCAGCCTCTCCCAAACAATTCCCAATCATCTTCACTTGATCTCAATCAACGTGTTGAACTTTGAATTGAATTATCGACGAGACGTTCACGTACAAAATAAACGTTTCAAAAATTTATCGCCGAATAAATATTGTTTACCCGTTACGTGTCACTGGGGATACTTAACGACGGGACTGTATAAAGGCCGCAATAAAAAAAAGCATTACCGCCCCATGAAACAAACAAATAAATTGTTTATCGCCCCACTTATTCGGCCAAGTTTAATTATTCCTCGTCGCTACTCGACGTTGCTTTTAATTGATAATTGTGTTTACCGGTGCATTGTTGCATTCACCGGTGAAGAAAATTGCATTAATTAGCCGGCCTCATTCAGTCTGATGCAAATATGTTCCGAACCGCCCGCCGACGAATCTTTTCATAATAAATAATTGCTGCGCCATCTAGCGCACCCCGACGATTCCTGAACCTCCGACGTGTGCCCTAGATGGCGTTGGCGAAACCCGCGCGCGTTTCTAACGCTACATAATAATTGTATTGCTATTGTTCAACTTAATAATTCAATTACGGAAACGGAATATGCAGCCGTAAGTTGTCTCTCTTTCTTTGGAACGTGGCGGTCGGATAATTCGAGGATTAAGATCCGCTCCTCCGGAGTATAATTTGCATAGCCTTTAACGACCGTCGCCGGAGCGGAGCAAGAATTTACTTTGTTCTGTTCAGGTTTGCACAGAGAACGGTGAACTTCGGAAGAGAGCCCACAAACTAAAGTCGTCGCCCCCCATCCCCCGCCCCCCAGTTTCAAGCGGAAACACTTTTGTTTCAAGAAAATACACATAGAATTGTTTTTCTTTTCTTTTTTGGCCAACTTAAGTGTAATGCGTACGATAATAAAGCTATTGTGTTTGTAAACACAACATGAACAATGTTTATATTAGAGGATTATAGCAACAAATTCGAAATAATAACAATAAAATAATATTTGTAAATGAATAAATAAAAAGGAATGGCACTGACCACGTTCTTTATTTTTGCTTTTCATGATGGCGTGAATTACTTGCCAAGGTTTTTGTGCTGGATGTCGTGGAAACTCCCTCAGGACGTCTACATTCTTACTCTGCTCTCTCCAACAGCGGACTTCGACGATGTTGGTAGAATGGAGAGTGCGTGGAAACTCTTTCAGGTCGATATGTTTCCTGCGGTGTTCCTCTTCTCAATGTGTGGAATGAGTGGAAACTCTTCAGGATGATTCGAATACCTGGTTTATCCCGCTTCCCCTCTTCTACAATAGCTGGCTTCGATTAAGCCGATGAATGTGTGGAGTGTGAGTGATCTCTCGACAATGGCTGCACAAGAGGTGTGTACGATAGTAGGTTCGATGAAGCCGATGAATATATGGAGTGTGAGTGATTTCTCGACAATGGCTGCACAAGAGGTGTGTAAGATGGAGGATTCTCCTGACAATGACTGCACAGAAAGCCTGTGTGCGTTTCCGATAATGACCGCGTGGGAACTCTTCAGGATAATTCGAATATCTTCCCGCTTCCCCTCTTCTACAACAGCTGGCTTCGATGAAGTCGATGAATCTGAAGAGTGTGAGTGATCTTTTGACAATGGCTGCACAAGGGTGTGTACGGTGGTGGATGCGTCTGAGAATGACTGCACAGAAAGCCTATGTGTGTTTCCGATAATAACCGCGTGGGAACACTTCAGGATGATTCGAAAACCTGGTTTATCCTGCTTCTCCTCTTCTACAACAGCTGGCTTTGGTGAAGCCGATGAACGTGTGGAGTGTGAGTGATCTCTCGACAATGGCTGCACATACGGTGGTGGATGCTTCTGACAATGACTGCACAAGAGGTGCATGCGGTGTTGGAAGCTTCTGACAATGACTGCACAGAAAGCCTGTGCGTGTGTGTTTGCGTGGGAACTCTTCAGGATGATTCTAATATCTGGTTCGTCCCGCTTCCCCTCTTTTACAACAGCTGGCTTCGATGAAACAGATGAACGTGTGGAATGTGAGTGATCTCTCGACAATGGCTGCACAAGTGGTGTGTACGGTTGTGGATGCTTCTGACAAATACTGCACAGAAAGCCTGTGTGTGTTTCCGATAATGACCGCACAAAAAGCTCCCTTATAACACACCATGTACGGAATATCTCTAAAACACGTTTTGAATTTAGTTTAATTAAACATATGAGTGACAGTCTAACTAACGTCTTTTTATGGGATAATAAAGGAAATGGTGTTGCTTGGACTTTATGTGTGCTTTCGGCAATGACTGCACAGCAGGCTTTGGGTTACTCTTGACAATGTCTGCACGGGAGGGTTAGTGAGTGTTTCCGACAATGCCTGCACGGGACGTACTGAGGGTGGAGCAGTTACGTCTCTTTGTTACGTAAATGTTTACGTGCCCCTTCGCCCATATTTGTTGACATTGCCTGAATTGTCAATCTGACGTCTGTGATTTTGACGTTTATCAATTTGACATTTCTGACTCTGCTGTTTTGGCGTTTGTTATCAACTCTTCTGTAATCTTAACGTGCTTCGTCGATCGCTAAGTAACAGACGAGCCCTCACAATGTAAAAGGAAAAAAAAACAATGAAGGCGATGTAATTGTCAGCGCCATCTAATAACAGATACAGAAAGTTTATATCATGTGATTTAAAGTAAATCAACAGAGGTCCTCAAACAAAAAGGTTTGATTATTATATAGCGTGATTGTGAAATGGACTGGAAATCGATATTCGAGAAAACTACCAGACGCCCCTGGTTAAGAAAGAGCAGCGGACGAATGAAATATAAACATGACCTTTAAGCGGAATTTTTGCTAGTAAGAAGGCGGGGGTACTTGTTGGGGTTGACACGGGTCACGGTGCCTCAATCGTTGTGAGAGACGAACAATCTGGATGTAACGCACGCCGTACCCGTCAACTGTGATTGAAAAGATTTCCCCTGCGCCAAGTCCCACTTTTTACAACGTTTACTCCCGTTGCTTGGTGGGTGCTAGAAAGAATTGCAATGAAAATCAATAAAATCGTTCGAATTTGATCCTTATATTAAACTTCCACGGTGCCAGGCGATGACGACGTAGTTGCAAAATTAATTTTCATGACTGCACAACATCTATCTGCGGGATTACAGGAAATTTCAACCTGCAGGACACCTATGACAAGACGAGCTCGTGCATCGAACATTTATTTACTGTGAAAGGTAAAACCTCTGCCTTTTTGTATTCTTATGCGGCATTTTCACGTGCTGATATCTTAATCCAATTAAGCTATTGGACAAATTGAAATAATTTTGGTAAAATCACACCAAGTAAATCCTCAAGAGCCACAGATTTTTTTTATACAAGCATATACTTTTCACATCGACGCTATGCGGTTAAAATGTGTCAGTCACCCTGTATGTAATTTCAAGCTTGAGTTAAACCGGTACCTCCGCCAAATCAGTTATTTTCGTACGAATCCTATCCGCATGAACATTTTTTGTCACGAACCTCGTTTAATAAAAATAAAATTCGTCGGTTATTTAAAAAAAAATTATTTTCGTTGCTTAATCAAGCAAGCGAGGATAAGGCGCGCAAAAACTTGTGGTCTTGAAAGGTTTGCGTCAGTCATAGACCTTTCGGCCTTTGCAACACTTTGTGCAAAGTACAAGGTACTCCGAATCGATACGTTTCGTCGATGCCCTTTCCCCAAGAAATCCGTCGCGGACGTCATAAAAATGAATCTGAAAATATCACTAAGGTATTATTTATGGGCCACAATTTTCATCCCCCTCGAGCTACGTTCATGAATAAATTTAACGCGTCACTAGTTCTTGGTTTCCTGCGTGTTCCGTTTGCTTTGAATTATTTACTTGCGAGTAACGAATTTAAGATTAAACATTGGGCTACGCGTTTAAGTGTGTTTTTTTTTTCGTATTTTGAGAGCTGCTCTTTGAGGAGAGACGTCAGAGCGAACGTGCCTAGGTACAAACATTACGCAACCTCAAATCCATTAGCGGAATCTCGAACTTTCTGGCATAATAATTTATTAGGCGGAGTTAATGCAAATCGCGGGAGTTTACGGCGCAGATAAGAGCAGTAAAACAAATCCTGAAAATTAATCGGTTTTTATTTATATTTGTTTACGTGACACAAATTTAGGGATCTTCTTATTATTACTGTTATTTCGTTTAAAGAATTTGAAAGCATGTCTTTTATCGAGCGATTACAATTTCGGGGAAAAGAAAAGTGCCAAAAACGGTAAAAGCAAAATTGGCTGAGAAAATAATTGAGTCAAAGTAGAAAGATAAGATCAGGAAAGAGTACAAACGAAAGCGAAACTGGTAAATTAAGTTGGCGACACGCAGTACTAGAGAGAGAGAGAACGGTTGTCACTAATTATCAGTGTCACATTACCTGATCATGACATCACATAAAAATGTGTAAAGTAAACACAAATAATTCAATTAATTCACTGCAAAACAGCAGCTAGTCGTTTTTTGTATGGATCATACCGGAAATTCCGATTACGACCAAAGCGATGAGTGGAGGATCAAGATGCACACTAATCATATGTACCATCGCAGTTTTCCTAGATTCGTCATCCGCTCTTAGTCATGTTTGTTTATGCTCAATAAATCAAATCAGGAGCTTAAGATATAAAAACAAGAAAAACAAAAAATAAAATAAACAAAAAATAAGAGAAGATCGACGATATTCCAGGACAAATTGTCCGTAAATTTCATCCATTGGAGGATGACTGAAAAACAAAAGACTAGCAATAAGTAAAAAGAGAAATTATAAGTGAAGTAGAAAAAAAATAACTCAACAAAAAAAAAACAAAAGACAATCGATATAAACTACATGAAATTACGAATGAAAACAAAAGAACGTTCACGATTCTCCGTTCGTTGAAAATCAGAAGGCGGTTTTCCTAGATTCGTCACTCTTAGTCATGTTTGTTTATGTTCAATCAATCAATTAAATCAGAAAAAAAAATGTAACTACAAAAAGAAAGACAATAAATAAATAAAAGGAAGCCACAATGTAAAAACAATAAAGTACAAGAAACAAAATGAATTAAAAAAAATAAATAAAAGAAGATCGATGATATTCCAGGACAAATTGTCAGTAAATTTCATCCACTAGAGGATGATTGAAACACAAAAGACCTGCAGTAAGTAAATAGAGAAGCTCTAAGTGAAGTAGACAAAAAAAATTAACTCGACAAAAAGAAAACAAAAGACAATCGATATAAACTACATGAAAACACGAATAAAAACAAAAGAACGTTGACGATTCTCCGTTCGTTGAAAATCTAAAGGCTAATAGAAAACAAAGAAAATAGGAAATACAAAAAAAAAGAGAATAAATAAAGAAAAGGAAGCCAAAATTTGAAAACAATAAAATGCAAAAATTGGAGTAAACAAAACAAAAAATAAAAGAAGATCGACGATACTCCGGGACAAATCGTCAGTAAATTTTATTAACTGAAGAATGACTGAAAATCTAAAAACTCAATTCTTGAAATCAAATGTCGTATGCGAAAATGACGAAGAATATTTAATCCCAGTACCAGCCGCCTTTCGGTAAGGATCAAACCGGAAATTCCGATTAGGAGCAACGCGCTGTGTGTAGGATCAAGATGCACAGTTCTCCTAGGAACCATCGTGGTTTTTCTAGATTCGTCATCCACTCTTAGTCATGTTTGTTTATGCTCGATCAATCAAATCAGGAGGCTAACGGAAAACAAAAAAATGTAAATACAAAAAAAAACAATAAATAATCAAAAAGGAGCCAAGATATAAAAACAACAAAATACAAAAAATAAAGTGAACAAAAAATAAGAGACGATCGACGATATTCCAGGATAATTTGTCCGTAAATTTCATCCACTAGAGGATGATTAAAAAACAAAAGACTAGCACTAAGTAGAAAGAGAAGTTCTAAGTGAAGTGGGCAAAAAAAATTAACTCGACATAAAGAAAATAAAAGACAATCGATATAAACTAGACAAAAAGAAAACAAAAGACAGTCGTTATAAACTACATGAAAACACGAATAAAAACAAAAGAACGTTGACGATTCTCCGTTCGTTGAAAATCTGAAGGCTGACAGAAAACAAAGAAAATAGTAAATACAAAAAAGAAGAGAATAAATAAACAAAAGGAAGCCAAAAAACGAAAACAATAAAATACAAAAAATTGAGTGAACAAAACAAAAAATAAAAAAAGATCGACGATAATCCAGGACAAATCGTTAGTAAATTTTATTAACTGAAGAATGACTGAAAATCTAAAGACCATCAGGAGCTCAATTCTTGAAATCAAACGTTGTATGCGAAAATAACATAGAACATTTAATCCCGATACCAGCCACCTTTCTGTATGAATCAAACCGGAAATTCCGATTACGAGCAAAGCGTCCGTTGAGTGTGGGATCGAGATGCACAGTTCTTCTAGGACCCATCGCGGTTTTCCTAGATTCGTCATCCACTCTTAGTCATGTTTGTTTATGCTCGATCAATCAAATCAGGAGGCTAACGGAAAACAAAAAAAATGTAAATACAAAAAGAAAAAAGGAGCCAAGATATAAAAACAACAAAATACAAAAAATAAGAGAAGATTGATGATATTCCAGGACAAATTGTCCGTAAATTTCATCCACTAGAGGATAACAGAAAAACAAAAGACTAGCAGTAAGTGAAAAGTGAAAATTATAAATGAAGTAGGCAAAAAAAAAGAAAACAAATGACAACTGATATAAACAACGTGAGAATACGAATAAAAATAGAAGAATATTTAATCGATTGCCTTTGCCTAGAGATAAAGAGCTATGAGGATGTCAAAAAATTTTGAATTTTAGGCAATTTTAACCAATTTCTGATGATCATTATCATGTGTGAGGTTATTTTTTAAGTGAAACTATTATTTTGTTTATTTATTTCATTCGTAACCATTTTAAATCAAGTCAACAATATTAACAATATTAAGTTATCGTTATACATGCTTTCGATTACGATTTTAATCACTTAAAGTCCAAGTTGACACCGGAAATTCCGATTATAAACAAAACACTGAGTATGGGATTAAAGTGCACACTTACTTACGTCCCGCTCTTGGCGGGGCAGTCCCCATTTTTAAGAAATTGCCCCGCGCCACGCAGAATTTGATAAAAGTCCCGCTTTTTGGAAAAAAATATGCTTTTTGCAAGTTTACAGCAAGCGATTAAAAGACACTTAAGTTAACGATCCCCAACTTTTTAAAAAAATTCACTCAAATGCGAAATACAGGGAGTTCATTACCAAATCAAATGAAATCATAGACAAAACAAAATATCGTGTGAATTGACAAACTCAATAAGGATAAATATTATTAATACAAACGAGGAATAATTCGATGAAAGAAAGAGGAGGACGCAATTACACAGAAACGCTGCTTGTTAATTAAAGAATTGAAGCTAACAATTGTTTTAGGCTTGCCAAAGTTGAATTTAAAATATTCTTCCTGTAATCCAAGATCGTTCTGTTCCGCCTTACCAAAATTAAAATCTTACACTTACCCTATGAATTATCGCAGCTTTCCTGCATTCGTCGCTCTTAGTCATGTTTGTTTATGCTTACATAATGCCGGCTTCGTTGATGAGTCACTTCGGCGACTGCCTAACTAATACAAGGAAGACTATTATCAAATTGTAGCTTTTGTTCAAAGCCCTCCCCACGCACAATCAAGAACGAACCAAGATTTTTGCGCCCCTTCATGCCATTTAGTTTGTAACAAAGTGACATATGTTATGTGACATTTGTTATGTGTACATGGTGGGATCAGATTTTTAGTTTTGTAAATATTAGAGTTTATTTTATTTGAATTAAAGTTATATTTTGGGTGGGAGTTCCTGCAGGCCTATTTAAACGCTGTGAGCGCAGCGGCGGACGGATGACTCGAACGAGCTTTGCGACCTATGCTTCGTTTGTCTTACCGCTCCTTCTTTCTGTTACCTGTCCTTGAGTGGGTGTCACACTCATACTTACCTAATACGGGTGTTTCATGTACCTAGCCCTTGAGTGGGTGTTTCACTCATACTTACCTGACACGGGCGTTTCGTGAACCCGTTCCTGAGTGGGTGTTTCACTCGGACGTTTCGTGTATTCAGTCCTTGAGTGGGTGTCTCACTCATACTTACCTGACACGGGCGTTTCGCGTACCTGTTCCTGAGTGGGTGTCTCACTCATACTTATCTGACACGGGCGTTTCGTGAACCCATTCCTGAGTGGGTGTTTCACTCGGATGTTTCGTGTATTCAGTCCTTGAGTGGGTGTCTCACTCATACTTACCTGACACGGGTATTTCGTGCACCTAGTCCCTGAGTGGGTGTCTCACTTGCTACCACCCTAGAGCCCAAACCGTAACGTTAGCATAGTATTGTCGTAAGTCAAATCTTTCAAATTTGCCGTTAACCAAACCGTCCGAGATATGTAAGTTGTAAATATGTAAATATGAACTATTTTTGCAAATAAAGTTGTGTCGCTAAGTGATCGGCGTGTTTCCTTTTCTTTGAATCTGGACATCAACGAGCAAACCCGGAACCCAGACCGACGTTGAGCAGAGCAACGAAGACAACTACACGACGACCCGTTGCAAATTAGGCAACCATACATGCACATTAAATAAAATGAGAAATTGACTCAGATCGGCCATAGTTATTCTATTACGCGTACACTTCAACAGCAAGTTTTTATAATTATTTATTTCTTTATTATTGTTTAGATGGCAATAACTAAATCCGACTAAAATTATGGGTATAGTAATATTAAGTTGCGAGTTACTTGCTTGTGTAAGTTGTTCACGTCATGGTAATACTTTTTGGACGGGTCGTTTAAATTCCGCCCGGATATACTCCGGAAAAATAGCGCCGCATAATTTCACATGCACGGCGGGTCCTCGGCTAACACGACGGCGGGATTCCGGGAATGCGGGAATTCGCCGAGAGAAAAATTGCCTCCACCTTGTCCCGAAATTTAGCCCTTTGAAAAGAATATTTTTCGCAAAAACGTGAGACGTATACCATATACTTCGCACGTACCCTCCGGGGATAACTCATTTTGAAAACCTCTACTACATTTTATCCACTAAATAAATCATATAATAAACAATTATTACAATAATAATTATTGTTGTGTCAAAGCCAAGTTACGCGCAAGTTCATTCGCGTACGCAATTTGATGAAAAACTGTACGAATGGCTAATCGATCTTCTTTTGTTTTGAAGCACATGGAAACGAAAAAACGATCGAAAATTTCTTTTTAAACCATCGATTATCTATTGATGGAGTAAAGCTATTTGTTAGTAAACCGATGAAAGGAAGAAAACAATCGAAATTTGTTAGAGAATCGATCGCCTTTTGTTGCTTCACTTTCGCCTAAGCAAAGCACCTTCTTAGTAAGCTAATGAAAGGCAGAAAACTTCTTTTGTTTCTTCGCTTTTGACGCGGTAAAGTTCTTTGCTAGTAAACAAATGAAAGGAAAGATAAACAATGACACAATCTATCATCCATCATCATCATCATTTTTTTTTCGTCGCTTTGGACAAAGTAAGTAAAGAAAAGAAACGAAAAAAACAAGCCAATCGATCGTCTTTCGTTTGTTCACTTTTGGTTAAGTGAAGCACTCTGTTAGCAAGCGAATAAAAAAGGTAGAAAGCTATCGATCTTCTTTTGTCTCTTCGCATTTGATGAAGTAAAGTCCTTCGTTAGCAAGCAAATGAAATTATAAGGAAAAAAAAAACAATAATAGACATTTGCCAGACAATCTTTCATCTTTTGTTTCTTCGCTTTGAACGAAGTAAAACTCTTTGCTGCTAAGCGAATGAAATGAAGAAAGACAATCGATCGTCTTTTGCCTTTTTTTTTTTACTTTCGACAAAGAACGAAGTAAAGCTCTTTGTTAGTAAGGAAGTCAACGAAGGAAAAAAAAACAATCGAAATTTGTTAGACAATCGATCGTCTTTTGTTTCTTCACTCTTGGTTGAGTAAAGCACCTTGTTGTAGTGAACGAATAAAAGGCAGAAAACTATCGATCTTCTTTTGTTTCTTCGTTTTTGATGAAATAAAGTTCTTTGCGAGCAAGAAAGTGAAAGGAAGAAACCAATTAAAATTTGTGTGACAATCGATTGTCTTTTGTTTCTTCGTCTTTGACGAGTAAGCATGGGTAAAAAGAAGAAAGAAATCGAAATTTGTTAGACAGTCGATCGTCTTTTGTTTCTTCACTTTTGGTTAACACTTTGTTAGTGAGCAAAGGAAAGGCAGAAAACTGTCAATCTTCTCTTGTTTCTTCACTTTTGACCAAATAAGTTCTTTGCCAGTAAGAAAGTAAAAGGAAGAAACCAATTAAAATTCGTCTGACAATCGATTTTCTTTTGTTTCTTCGCTTATGACGAAATAAAAGCTCTTCCTCATTAAAAAGAAGAAAGAAATAGAAATTTGTTAGACAATCGATCTTCTTTTGTTTCTTCGCTTTTGACGAAACAAAGTCCTTTGTCAGTAAGAAAGTGAAAGGAAGAAATCAATTGAAATTTGTTTGACAATCGATTGGCTTTTGTTTCTTCGCTTCTGACGAAATAAAAGCTGTTCCTTTATAAGCACGAGTAGAAAGAAGAGAGAAATCTAAATTTCTTAGACAACGGATCGTCTTTTGTTTCTTCACTTTTGGTTGAGTAAAGCACCTTTTGTTGGTGAGCAAATAAAAGGCAGAAAACTGTCGATCTTCTTTTGTTTCTTCGCGTTTGGCGAAAAAAAGTTCTGTGTCAGTAAGAAAGCGAAAGGAAGAAACCAATTAAAATTTGTTTGTCAATCGATTGTCTTTTGTTTCTTTCGCTTTTGACAAAAAGGAAGCTCTTTCTTAGTAAGCACGGATAAAAAGAAGAAAGATATAGTTCGTTAGACAATGGATCGTCTTTTGTTTCTTCACTTTTGGTTAAGTAAAGTGCCTTGTCGGTAAGCAAATGAAAGACGGAAAATTATCGATCTTCTATTGTTTCTTCGCTTTTGACGAAGTAAAGTTGTTTGTTAGTAAACAAATGAAAGGAAAAAAAAATAATAGAAATTTGTCAGACAATCTATCATCTGTCATTCTTTTGTTTCTTCGCTTTGAACCAAATGAAGCTTTTAGTAAGCAAAGAAAAAGTAAAAAAAAAACAATCGAAATTTGTTAGACAACCGATCGTCTTTTGTAATTTCGCTTTTGACGAAGTAAAACTTTTTGCTAGTAACCAAACGAAAGGAAGAAAGTCAATCGATCGTCTTTTGTTTCTCTTTTTTACTTTCGATGACGAAGGTAAAGCACTTTGTTGGTAAGGAAATAAAAGGAGGAAATATAACGGACGGATCGCCTTTTGTTTCTTCATTTTCGTCTAAGTAAAGCACCCTTTTGTTAGTAAGCAATTGAAGCAATTGAAAGGCAGACAACTATCGACCTTCTTTTGTTTCTTCGATTCTGACGAAGCGAAAGCCCCTTTTTAGTAAGCGAGGATGAAAACAATCGAAATTTGTTAGACAACCGATCGTCTTTTGTTTCTTCACTTTTGGTTAAGTAAAGTGCCTTGTCGGTAAGCAAATGAAAGGCGTATACCATATACTTCGCACGTACCCTCCGGGGATAACTCATTTTGAAAACCTCTACTACATTTTATCCACTAAATAAATCATATAGTAAACAATTATTACAATAATAATTATTGTTGTGTCAAAGCCAAGTTACACGCAAGTTCATTCGCGTACGCAATTTGATGAAAAATTGTACGAATGGCATCATAATTCTGAGAATGTTTGCAACGCAATCGAGGGTGTTCTCTTGATTTTTATAATTTAAAAAGCCATCCAATTTCCACGCGAACAAAATAAATCCCAAACTGATCAACGCCAACTCAATTTTCGCATAGGTAATTAACGGAATGACGTCGGCCTCATCAAGTGCCAAATAAAATCCTCGTAGTTAGCGCCAGCCCGCGGCAAAAGCAAACTCCCTCGCAATTAAACCTCAAATTAAGACGTCGATCGCTTTCCGGCCGCCGGCTTTGATTAGCGAGACGCAAGAAGATTCGTTCCCGGATTAATCCGGACGCGCCGATTGAAAAGTTATGTCGGAGCGGCTAAATTCTTATTTACTTTCGATCGTAGCCGCTAAACTCTTCTCCGTTCGCTCCGAGTATTATTTTTGAAACCCCATTTCCGGTGTGGACATTAAATAGAAGCGCCCAGAAAACTAATTTCAGGGGGAGTACGTGATCCCCGCCGACTGATTCGATTGACTCAGTGGATGGCGCGATTAAATTCCGACGTCCATTTCTCGGAAATTGATTTCGAGTCTCACCATCGCGATTGCGAAAAGGAAAACGCGCGTGTACGTCAGTAAATTACGAATTAAAAGCGACGGACGAGATGGAAACCCGTTTCGTCCTGCGTGGGCCGCAAGGACTCCCGCAGGATTCGGGATGTTTACGCCGCACCGCCGCTCTGGATTGCTTGGATTGAGACAGAAATTTGTATGCAAATTAACGGTTGGTACTCCGGGTCGTGATTGAATTAATAATTTCGCACGCGCACAGGAGGGGAATCCCCCTATTTGTTTTAGATAAATAAAAGATCCCTAATTAGACTACGTTCAATTTAGTGTTGCAAACCGGATTGGGGTAATATTTTTCTTCTTCACAAAAGAAAAGATTTACTGCTGCAGCGTCGTGGTGCGTGACGGCGCCCAAACAACCGGATGTGAGATAACAATGAACCCGAAAAATTCGGTTTTACGAGCTTTTGATCGAGTTATCTAATATCGCCTTGCTCCTCTGCGTTTGTGTAATCTAAATGTAAATTGGAGCTTGAAGAGTTCGGCCCTAAGCCCTTTCACAGGGGGGAGGGGGGAAGATCTATGTACTTTAAGGAAAGTGTTTGTTGTATTCCACGTTCGAGCAATCGATGAACGGAGATGATCGAAAAAATTGGAGTTTCATTTGCGGACGAACGCGAACGGGGCTTTAGGAAAAGTGTCGATCGATGATTGAAGGAAGATGATTGAAGAAATTAAGGACAACATTCTTCAGGACTTAGTAAAAAGTGAACTAAAAAAAAAAGAACTGATTTGATTTTTATCAGAAAATCCCTCCGCAAATTTTCGAGGAAAATTTTAAATGTCAAACCTATCGAAAGTCCTTAAGCTTTTACCTGGAGGATTTAGATACAAAAATCATTTAAATATAAGCAGGATGTAACCTTCTTCATTTTCCTCCTGGCATTCGGAATATTAGTCGTCAGCAACGTGTCTTCACTTAGGAAAGTTTTCTCCAATAGCTCCATCCATGGATGATGATGGAGGAAAATAGTTTAAAGGTGAATATCAGAATTATTTAATGAACAACACGATTGTCAAATTCCGTCTTCTAGTATTTCGAGTTACCCTCATCTAGTATTTCGAGTCACCTCGCCATAAATAATGAACCCCTACTCCTCAAAATACTTTTTATTTTCAACTTTTTGGCCCCCCTTTGTCGGATTCTTTCCTAAATGATTAACGTATGGGAATCCAAAAAGACGTCATGCGCGTACATGCATTTCATCAGGTTTCAAAATATTGCGCAGGTAAACAAAAGCCTAGACTTTACAGTAATGTTGCATTTCACTCATTCCCCTTCGTAATTCGACTGTCTTCTTTTAACAACCCCCTTCCGCCAACATCAAAGTTTTCGACCAAATCTTGTAAGAACGAGTCAGTAATTTTCCAACCACGAGATTAGGTTAGATCACGTTGTATTCTTTTTGGCGGCTAATCAATTTAACATCTTCTTCAAAATGTGTTATTTGTGGAGAAGATTAACGAATTGTTATATACGTAGTTGAAAACGAACACTCTTCGAAGCCTGATCTCGGCAACTAAATCAGGTATCTATGGTAAATAATCTCTGCGTGATTCAGGTCTTAACGCAGCTTTTCTCTTTTGCTACATAGGTCTTAATCCCCCTCGTCTATTCTACCTTCCTCTGGTGATAGAAATTAAAAAACAAGCAAATTTTTAACAAATAAAGCATTTTCTTATAAAAAAAAAAGAAACAGGTTCCAAAATATCGAAGAAAATTCTAAATATTTTTTACAATTTGTTATTTTTTTTTAGTTTTTATTTTTCATGGACGATTCTGTCAAGTATTAACAAGACCAAAACAAAAGACGATCGATTATTAAAAAATAAACAAATTTTAAACAAACAAGGCAATTTCTTATAAAAACGAAACACGTTCCAAGATATCGACGAAAATTCTGATTTTTTTACAATTTGTAATTTTTTTTTAGATTTTTTTCCACGAACGATTCTGTCAGGTATCAACAAAAGACGATCGGCAAGAAATTAAGAAACAAATTTTAAACAAATGGCATTTTTTTTATGAAAACGAAACAGGTTCCAAAATATCGAAAAAAATTCTGAATTTTTTTACAATTCCTAATTTTTTTTTAGATTTTTTTTAATAAACGATTCCGTCATGTATCATCAGCAAAAGCAAAAACGAAAGACGATCGGCAAGAAATTAAAAAAACAGACAAATTTTAAACAAATAAGGCAATTTCTTGTAAAAACAAAATAGGTTCCAAAATATCGAAGAAAATTCTGAATTTTTTTTACAATTTGTATTTTTTTATCGATTTTTTTTTATAAACGATTCTGCCAAGTATCAACGACAGTAAACAAAACAAAAGACGATCGACAGAAAGAAACAGGTTCCACAACATCGAAGAAAATTCTGAATATTTTTTACAATTTGTAATTTGTTTTATTTTTTTTTTTTCATGAACGATTCTGTCAAGTATCAACAAAAGCAAAAACAAAAGACAATCGGGAAGAAATTAAAAACAAACAAATTTTTGATAAACAAGGCAATTTCTTATAAAAACGAAACAGGTTCCAAAATATCCAAGAAAATTCAAAACTTTTTTTTTTAGTTTTTTTTTTTTCCATGAACGATTCTGTCAAGCATCAACAAAAGCAAAAACAAAAGGCGATCGGCAAGAAATTAAAAAACAAACATATTTTAAACAAACAACGCAATTTTTTTATGAAAACGTAACAGGCTCCAAAATGTCGAAGAAATTTCTCAATTTTTTTTACAATTTGTAATTTTTCTAGATGATTTCATGAATGTTTCTGTCAAGTATCAACAAAAGTAAAAACAAAAGACGATCGACAAAAAATGAAAAAAAAAACACGAAGTAAGTAAAAACAAAAGACGATCGGCACGAAATTAAAAAACAAACAAATTTTAAACAAACAAGACGATTTTCTTTTTCCGAAACACGTTGTTCCAAAATATCTCGAAGAAAATTCTCAATTTCTTTTAAAATATATAATTTTTTTTAGATTTTTTTTTTTTTCATAAACGATTTTGTCAAATATCAACAAAAGTATAAACAAAATACGATACAAATATACAAAAACAAGCAAATACTAAACAAGGAAGGCAGTTTCTTCGGCAAGAAATTAAAAAACAAACAAATGTTAAATAAACAAGGCGATTTTCTTTTTTCTCATGAAAACGAAAGACGTTGTTCCAAAATATCTCGAAGAAAATTCTCAGTTTCTTTTAAAATTTGTAATTTTTTAGATTTTCTTCTTCGATCGGCAAGAAAAAAACAACCAAACGTATCAACAAAAGACGATGGGCAAGAAATTAAAAAACAAATTTTCAACAATCAAGGCAATTTTTTTATAAAAACTAAACAGGTTCCAAAATATCGAAGAAAATTCAGAATTTTTTTTACAATTTCTAATTTTTTTTTAGTTTTTTTTTTTTTAATAAACGATTCCGTCATGTATCAACAAAAGCAAAAACAAAAGACGATCGGCAAGAAAACAGACAAATTTTAAACAAACAAGGCAATTTCTTGTAAAAACGAAATAGGTTCCAAAATATCGAAGAAAATTCTGATTCTGCATTGCCGCAATCCTGCCCTTTTTTTTATAGGTTTGGAGAAATCTTCAAAAGACCCATCAACGGAAATCCAAGTCGATGGCGTCTTGGATTCACCCGGTCGTAGCCTTTCTTAAGTTTCCAACCAGGCACCTACCAACTAAAACTTCTACCCCCCCTCTCGCAGCTGCTTGTTTCTAGAATCCGCCGTTAGGCATTGCGTCAGAAACTTCGCGCTGTCAGTTGTTAATTTTTTCAGTCTTATCTTTTGATTAGTTTGCAGTCTTTTTTGGATGTTGTGGTAGCGATCTCCCCGAGCACCCGCTACCCTCCGGAGATCATCAGAAGTCTGGCATCGGAAACTTCACCGGTTTTTCTTCAAGAATTTCACACAACTAATATACGTCCCATTGCTTATGTTCTTCTTCCTACTCTCCTCGTCTCTTCTTTCCATTACATTCACAATCCTTTTGTTTCTTTCCTTTTCATATTTAATGTAATTTTAATATCTTTAAGTAATTCGTCAGTTTTTTTTTGTTTTCTTCAACGACATTTGTGTGCTACTATTTTTTTTATAGACGTCTGTCCATTGTTTTTTTCTTTTCTTCGTTAGTTCTTCAGTTCAGCGCACATATATTTTTTTCTTGATATAAATATCTTGTTTTTTTTAACGATTTATGTTTTCTTTCTTGACAGTTTGTATATAGATTTTTTTCTTCCTTTATACAGGGTGAGTCATAGTTCTGTATTTTTGATGTAACTTTCTTATTTTGAAAGATAGAGAAAAAAAGCTGCATTTTTCAAGAGAGCAAGAGAAAATGTTACTTCTACTGAACTACAACCCAAACAGCTTCGATGACCTTGATTTTCAATTGCTTCGAAGTGGTCACGTTTTCTGTTAAAAAGAAAAACTGAAAGTGACGTGAAGATCTCGAAGCAATTGAAGATCGATTGTGTCTGATGTGTCTAATGTTGAAGGAGAGGTCGCAAATTATATAAATCCCGTTCGGTAATTGCAACATGTACAGGACCGTAATTATTTAATCAGACACGAATTTACTCTTAATCATACAAACGTGTTTGCATGCTGGCTGTACACGGACCCTTCTTGCTTAAACAAGTCCGTTTTATTTTAAAGTGATGACGTAAGTTTCAATGTGACGTCACAGTGAAATGGGGCTCAAAACCAGCGTGTGTTGAATTATTTATTCACTATTGACACCGCGCTTTAAGCTCGTCTGTTGTGGTACGTACAAATAAAAGGGCAGACGCCGCCGCCACCACTTGTTGAGCACCGCTGCTGTTGCTGCTGCTGCATCTACGTTTCGGCATCGATTCAGCCCACGTTCCGCTCACTCTCCGGGCTCCGAATGCACCCTTTATTGCTCTCCTAGATGTCGGGGTTGTATAACCCAGTTTTTCTTTGTTGTTTACATCTCGCTTTTACAGCGCGAGTTTATTGCGCGAGACAATGGAATTTTATGAGCGATGCAGTCGCCTTTAAGTTAATTGGTTATTGCTCGGTTGTAATTATTTTAAGTAAACGCAAGATTTTCTTTCCTCATCTTCCATTTAATTTCGCAGGAGGTTTCTTTAAATTGCCCGCAAACAAATTGTTTTGCATCGCGAAAGAAGAAGGCATCGTCCGAAAAACTCGAAGTAATCCAACTTGAATAATTCAAAAATACAGGGTGACTGTTAATTAACCCGAGAAAATGGGAAAAATGCTACACGTAGTTGCACTGAATAAAAAATGCTCTTAATTGTACTGCCAACTCAAACAATCATTCTTGATCACTTTGTATTTGAGGCCTTTACAATTTAAATTAAAAAAAAAAACATTTTGCAGAATGTTCCTCTCCAAAAGTTGACTTACGAAGCAGTGGCGGTTTTAAGAAAACCGCGTTTTCCCTCAACGCGCTCTCTTTGATATTTACGGCCCTATTGGCGCGTTGCTGTATACGAGGATGGCTGGCAAGTTAATGTTTAGGGACATCTTTACGGCGGCGTGCTCATAAACCTGCACGCCAGGAACGGCGTAAAATAGACGCGAGCAAACGACGCGACGCTTATTCGTTGATGCGGTGTTTCACCGGCCTTAAATTCTACTGTTACTGCCTATTTACGTATTCGCCGGGTTTTATTGCCGCCTTTGTATGCTCAGACTAGATCTTGTATAATGGAGCTACGTTTATGGCAAATGCACATCGAAAAGCATAACTCAATTCAGATGGCGCCCTAAAATCAGATCTTGATGATGATACGTTGATGTCTTAGCAGGGTGGCCATTTTAAATTGTGACTCCTTCAAATTAGAAATTAGAAATTAGAAAGTACATTATGAAAACAACGAAGTTATTTCTGATTTGAATGATGATCATGGGGGGCTCCGATTTAAAATGGTCAGACACCCTATATAAGTAGGAGTTAGAATTTTATTTTTAAGTGCGATAACATGGGATTTGAAAAGAGAGTCTTTAATTTGAAACAACGCACACGTTTTATTGTGTGAGTAAGAAAATTGAAGTTCAAAAGGATTGGTCCCAAGAAGAACGGTGCGGAATACCATTTCCAGTTTTGCTTTATTGAACACCTCTATATAAAATTCTACTCGAATGACAGGGGCGAGTCTAATAGCGTTAAGGCCAATATTGTTACGGTATTTCTGGCGTAAGCCAAAGGGATTCAATGCAAAAAAATTTGGACTCCTGCGTCTGTTGTAGTTGAAAATCAGGATGACCGTTATTGGGGTCGACATGTTTACAATTTATACCAAACATTTTGGATAGTTTTATGATTATCAGAAAAACATTTCCGCAATTTTTTATAAGACCTCATAACAGTAGATTTTTTAAAAAAAATTCTTCCTATTAGAAATTTTTTCTCATTAAATTTACAACAAATTTACACCAGACATTTTCATGATTTCCAAATAAAGTAATTCGTTTTTACAATTCCTTACAGGTAAGGTGAAGTTTAGCGTTGGAAAAAATTATCTGTTGTAAAAACTAATTAAAATATTACAAAATTTACAGCAAACAACATTGTTGGATTATTTCATTTTTAGAACTTCTTTTTTACAACTTTATAGATACTAATAACATGTTCTCGAGTTGGATAATTTTTCTCAAAAAAATTTACACCAGCGTTTTCAGAAAAGCGTTTTTTTACAATTTCTTTACAGGTTTGCGTTGAAAAAATAATTTTTTTTTATTTGAACAAGTTTCCTCAAAAATTTACAACAAATTTACACCATATTTTTTGACATTCTAACGTTTTAAAATAAATTAATCATTTTTACAATTCCTTATAAAAAAATCGTGGAATTTCTTTCATTGCAAAATTTGACAGAGTTTAAAATTTACTATAAATTTACACCACAACTTTCAAACAATATTTTTCATCAAAACAATTCATTATTTTTAATTTACAACAAATTTACACCAACATTTTTGAACGGTTTCATGAGTTCTTGAATTCCTTTTTTACAATTTCTACAGAAACTAATAACATTTTTAAACGAAAAATATTTCCGAGTATTTTCCAAAAAAATTACAACAAATTTACACCATGATATCCAGAAAATCAAATACTTTTTACAAATTTTTTACAGGTTTGCGTTGAAAAAGTTCACGTTAGTTTGAACAAGTTTCCTCAAAAATTTACAACAAATTTACACCACATATTTTTGAACGTTCTAACGTTTTAAAAAAGTAAACTAATTCATTTTTACAATTTCTTATAAAAAATCATGGATTTTCTTCCATTGCAAAATTCGACAGAGTTTAAAATTACAAATTTACGCCACAATTCCTAAACATTTTTTATTTCTCAGCAGAGAAATTTATTCTTTAAAATTTACAACAAATTTACACCAAATTTTTCTGGAATTTCCTTTTTACAATTTTTACTGAAACTAATAACTTGCATTGGAAAAGATATTTCCGAATTGGAAAATCTTTCTCAAAAAAATTACAATAAATTTACCTCAAGATCTTCAGAAAAGCAAATATTTTTTAAAATTTACAGGTTTGAGTTGAAAAGTTTGAAAATTTTACAACAAATCATATGTATTTTTGAACATGTTAAAGTAAATTATTTAATTTTTACAATTTCTTATAAAAATTAGCGAATTTTCTTCCGTTCCAAAATTTAACAGAGTTTAAAATTTACTACAAATTTACACCACAGCTTTTAAACATGTCAGCGAGACAGTTAAGTTTTTCAAATTTTTATTGAAACTATCTTGCGTTGCAGAAGAATTGACTCTCAGCTTTAAAATTTACAACATTTACACCAGATATTGATTAATTACATTTTGACATAGTTCCTAGCTTTGTGCACACGTAGGAAATAAATAATTTATAATTTAAATCATTTATCACACACTTTTCCAGGTTTGCGTTGAAAAAGTTTCCTCAAACATTTACAACAAATTTACAACACATATATTTTAACGATTTAAAGCAATAGTTTTTACACTTTTACAATTTCTTATAAAAATTCGTGAAATTTCTTCCATTGCAAAATTTGACAGAGTTTAAAATTTACACCACAATTTCTAAACATTTTTTATTTCTCCGTAAAGTAATAATTTACAACAAATTTAGACCATCATTTTTGGACGGTTTCATGATTTTTCGAATTTCTAGAATTTTTACAAAAACTAATAACAGGCACTGGAAAAAATATTTCCAGAAAAGGCAAATGTTTTTTTTACAATTTCTTACAAGTTTTAGTTGAAAAATTCGTTTTAATTTAAACAAATTGCAAAAATTTACAACAAATCCACACCGCATATGTAGTTTTGAACGTGTTAAAGTAAATCGATTAATTTTTACAATTTCCAACTATAAAAATTCAAGGATTTCGGTCCATTGTAAACATTTGCAAGAGTTACAAATTTACACCACAGTTTTTAAACATTTTATTTATTTCTCTGCAAAGCAGTTAATTTTTCACCAGATTTCCTTGAACACCATAAAATATTTTCAAAAATTTGTGATAAATGGTTTATTTCCTATTGGTTGCACAAAGTTAGGAACTATGTCAAAACTTAATTAATTAATGTGCGGTGTAAATGTTGTAAATTTTGAAACTGAGAGTCTGTTCTGCAACGCAAGATAGCTTCAGTAAGTATTTGAGAAAATTAAGTGCTTCGCTGAGATAAAAAAAATGTTTAAAAACTGTGGTGTAAGTTTGTAACTCTTGCAAATGTTTACAGTGGACGAAAATCCTTGAATTTTTATAGTTGGAAATTGTAAAAATTAATCGATTTACTTTAACACGTTCAAAAATACATGCGTGGTGTAGATTTGTTGAAAATTTTTGAAATTTGTTTAAATTAAAACGAACTTTACAACTGAAACCTGTAAAAAATATTTGCTTTTCTGAAAATCATGAAATATTTTTTCCAGTGCGTATATTAGTTTTTGTAAAAATTGTAGAAATTCGAAAAATCATGAAACCGTCCAAAAATGTTGGTGTAAATTTGTTGTAAATTAAAAAAAAAACTGTTGCTTTGCTGAGAAATCAAAAATGTTTAGAAGTTGTCATGTAAATTTGTAGTAAATTTTGTAATTTTTTTTAAAACTTTTATTGATGTATTTTGCATTGCAAAATATTTGATTGAAATTCTCTTCCATTGTAAAAAATGACGAAGAATTTAAACTTTACTACAAAATTTACACCACAATTTTTTATTTCTTAACAAAGCAGTTAATTTTTTCAAATTTTTATTGAAGCTATCTTGCGTTGCAGAAGAACTAGCTAAGTTTTAAAATTTACAACATTTACACCAGACATTTTTGAAAATATTTTATAATTTTCAAGAAAATCTCTTCAATTTTTACAACTTTTATACAGTAATTAACGTTGCTGGACTTTTGCGTTTTGACTCTGCTTAAAATTTACAACAAATTTACACCACATATATCTGAATATGTTCAAAATGTTCGCAATTTTTTATAAATTTCAGATAAAAAACTTGGAGCTTAAAATTTACAACAAATTTACACTACAATTTGTGAACATTACATGTTACACGCATTTTTGTTATTTCTTCGGTGTAAGAATTTTGCTGCGTTGCCAGCTTGGGGCGGAAATCCTATTGATGAGGGAACTTTATAATAAATCGAAGTTGAACAATGGAATAAAAGTTACGAATCCGCACGTAACTCCGAAAGGGAAAAGGGTGACCCAGAGCTATCCCTGCGCGAAATTTAATTACGTCAAAGGATCCGTTTATAATTTAACGTCGGTAGAAACAAACCAGTCGTGGTTTCACCCCACGGACGGGGGTGAACTACTAACTAACGCAATTCCAAAGTTACAAATCGTGAAACTGATTTTTGTTATTTTTACATCGGCAGAGAATTCACCCTTATTGTTCCAACTATATTGTAACGTAATTATCGTTGTAAAATGCATCACCACATTTCAACTTTGCAAAACACACTCAGCTTAATGGATGCGGTCCACCGAAAGGAGGAAAAAAAAGGCGCAAATTAATTGGATCGAAAAGAGATGCTGCTTACGGTTACGGTTTCCGGTGTTAAATCACTTACGTACAACTTTCGATGCACCGGAAATAAAATAAGTATAAAGTTTTGAAAGGCGGCCGAGTTTGGGGAAGTTTTCGAAGTGCGCTGGAATGAATTCATGGGTTTAATTAGTTTGCACACCTGCGACCTCTCATTTCGGTAATTTCATAATTGCTTTGGTGCCTGTGCACAGTGCGAGGCAAAACCCGCGCGACATTTATCAAGGTGCCCCCATAACAATTGATTCTCCGAGGAGCAAAGTTCGACTTGAGGAAAAAGCTTTTAGCGAAAGGGCGAATTTTACACGATAAAGCCCCCGTACAGAATCAACACTTGGCGGGGCGCACTCCGGGAAAGAGCGAAGGATTTATGGGGATTACTCGCCGATATATCTTTGTTCCCTGATGCCTCTTCGCTACGTTATTTCTTCTGTGCCTTATCGAACACGAACGTAATCGTGCTCGTGCGCGTCGGAATTATTTATCTTCTCTCATTTGTACATCCCCAAAATTACGAGGAATTACAGAAAGAAAGAAAAAGGTGGAGGCGCCGGTGATTTCTAGAATTTTGTTCGTGAAAACCCCAGTCGTCATTGGAGGTGTTAAAACTAGATGGATTTTTTATGATGTGAGTGTTAACGATAAGCTGAAGAACTTGGATAATTTCGAAGCCATAAATAAAATTACAAGAAATTACAAAAGAAAAAAATGGTGGATGCGCCTGTGATTTCTAGAGTTTCGTTCGTGAAAACCTCAGTCGTCATTGGAGGTGTTAAAACTTAATGAAATTTTTCTGATGTGAGTGTTAACGATCAGCTGAGGAACTTGGTTAATTTCGGAGCTATAAACTTTGGTATTGATAGCAAATAATTCGGAGCTCGGAGGAACGTGTCTGCGCGAGATATCGCTCAAGATTTCGCAGCGACGTGGGAATTATCCCCAGAATAATTTATCAAAGGCATAGTTGTTTGACTGGCTTGATGAAAAACAACCCCTACAGAATTGCTTCAGCGCAAGACGAAGTTGACATCGTTTCATAACTTCACCGCTAAGCTTGCGATTTCGGCCCACCCAACGTCTCATTTAACTGTTACATTTGAATCTTTGCTAATGGAATATCCTTGCAAGGATCTGAATTGAAATTTTGTTGCTCTGGAGTTCTGTGATTGTACCCCACGGATGGATTAGAGTCACGTTTTGTTCTGGATTTATAAAAAATACCATCAGTGTGACGCATCTTCCGTTTTTTCTTTTGTTACGAAATAATTAACTTCATAACGCCTTTATTTTCGTTATGAAGCGAATTATTTCGTAACAAAAGAAAAAATGTACTTAACGGAAGATTTCTTTTGTTACGAAATAATTAACTTCATAACGAAAATAAGGGGCGCAGCTCAAATAAATATTACATTTATTATAAAAATTACAAGTAAAAACAAAACAAGACTAAATATTACTTATTAAGGATGAAGAAAGTTTCGATTAATTACAAACAAAAACAAAAGACGATCGATAGATCAGCACGATCAATCGACAAAGAAAGAAAAAACAGTCGATAAAGGCGAACAAGTAAAAATCGATTTGAATTTTGTCTTAAAATCGGCGTCGTCGTTAATTTCGGAAAATATTCTTAAAGAAAATTCTTCCGAATTGGAAATGTGAAGAAAACTCTTGATAGTGTTCTGTTTTTGAAAAGGTGCGCGGTTTTGATTGCAGTGGATTCCTCGAGAATTCCCTCTGAAGCTGTTTCGGCCCTATTTGGGGCCTCGTCAGCATAGCAAAGCGCAGCTCGAGACTTCCACTGTAAACCAAACAGACCTGTCCAAGGTTATTCGCAATTTCGAGGTAATAGTGACGAATATTGGAAAGAAGCTCCTGTTTTGTTTTTGAAAAGTTGCGTCAAACAGGAAAAAAAAAAACAAAAACGAAGAGTAAGGACTTAAAAATAGAATGGAAACAAAAGACGGACAAGATCTGCCTTGTTTTAGAAAACAAGACAAACGAAAGACGAAACGCTGAAGACACAAAAGACAAAAAAACCGAGGAAAGAAGAAACAAAAGAAGACGAAATATTACTTATTAAGGACGAAGAAAGAAGACAATTTCGATTAATTACAAACGAAAACAAAAGGCGATCGATAAATCAGCACGATCAATCGACCAAGAAAGGAAAAACAATCGATAAAGACGAACAAGCGAAAATCGATTTGAATCTTGTTTTGAAATTGACAAACGAAAGACAAAAAAAAACCGAGGAAAGAAAAAACAAAAGAAGACGAAATATTACTTATTAAGGACGAAGAGAGAAGACAATTTCGATTAATTACAAACAAAAACAAAAGACGATCGATAAATCAGCACAATCAATCAACAAAGAAAGAACAAACAATCGATAAATCCGAACAAGTGAAAGTTGATTTGAATTTTGTTTTGAAATTGGCGTCGTCCTTCGTTTCGGAAAATTTTCTTGAAGAAAATTCTTTCGAATTGGAAACGTGATAGTGTTTTGTTTTTTGAAAAGGTGCGCGAAACAGACAAGGAAACCAAAGACGAAGAGCAAGACGGAAAAACTAAAGCGAACGAACGAAGACAAAAAAAACGAATTTTTATCAATAATTGACAACAAAGAAAAACAAATTAACAACCGTCGGCAAAAAGAAAAACAAAAGACAATCGAAACGAGGAAACTGCGATTGCTTAGGAGAACCGCGAAGCGTCGTTCAAAACCGAAGGTCGTTTTAAATTTTGGAAATGTGAAACAAGAGCCTCGAGCCCGTTTTGTTTTTGAAAACGAAGCAAGCGAAAGACGAAAAGCAGAACGAAAAAACAAATGACCCATCGGTGAAAACAAAAAAGCAAAAACTGGGAAAAGAAAAAACAAACGAAAACAAAGTATTACTTATTAAGAATGAAGTAAGAATAACTATAAACAAAAACAAAAGACAATCGACGAATGAGCGCAATCTATCGACAAGGAGATCAATTGATGAAGAAATACGGAAAGGAAACGATTTGATCAAACCTCAAAAAAAAACAAAACAAAAGATAATTGAAATGAGCGCAAACTGTTGGTTACAAAAATGGAAATCAATCGACGAAAGCAACGCGACTTGATTTCTGTCGTTTTTATTTTTAATGCAAGTGTAAAAGAAGAAAGTCGATCGATCGTTTTTAGCTTTTGAAAAGATTAACATCAGCTGTGTTTGCGTCATATACGTTATGCCAGGATTCATTAGCTAACATGTCATTTATGAAGTCGAAAAAGGAAGTCGAATAATGGGGGCTCGAAAACGACCCGGTGAACATTAATTCTTTTTCAAAGCCCTCTCTTCCGTGGGGTCGTTTATGTAAACAAATCCCTCCCGAGAGGTTGCCTACATTAAGGTGTAAATTGGTCGAATTTCGACCGTTCTTTTTGTTTCTACACGCGTGGGCGTCAACTCCGTTTTCACGCGTGAGATTTGCTGACGAAAGATTTATTTATTTTAGCGTATCTAAATTATCTTTAGATAACTCTTAAGGAGCATGTTTGGGTTAACTGGCCTGGGGACTTATTTGCGTTAGGATCAAATTGAAAATCCTTTAGATAAGATTGAAGGCAATGCAGTCGTGACTTTAACTAATTGTTAGTTTTATAAAATTTTCGGGTGCTTACACAACTACAGTCTCGGAGGTCTTGCGTTGTACGTTGCAGTACCTACAAGACCGTCCTTATACTTTTCCAAGAGGCTTATTTCAATACAGCAAACGCCGGATCGTTTATATAAACAAATCCATCCCGAAAGGTTGCCTACATCAAGGGGCAAATTGGTCGAATTTCGATCGTTCTTTTTGTTTCTGCACGCGTGGGCGTCAACTCCGTTCTCACGCGTGAGATTTGCTGACGAAAGATTTATTTATTTTAGCATATCTAAATTATTTTTAGATAACTTTTAAGGAGTATGTTTGGGTTAACTGACTTGAGCACTTTGTGTTAGGAACAAGTTGTAAATTCTTTGGACAAGATTGAAGGTAATGCAGTCGAGACTTTAATTCCTCCTTACAATACACTAACCTCTTGCATTACCTACAAGAACCGTCTTTATACTTTTCCAAGAGGCTTATTTCAATATAGCAAGCGTGGGCCGAAACCGTAACTCAAAGTGCGTCATGCGACATCCACTACATAGAATAATTGGACGAAGCCTGGTCGTTGATCAAAAATTCCTTGACGCACCTCCACGTAAAGCCGACTTAAAACACTTCGAAAACGAAAACCCATTAACAAGGTTGATGGATAGTTGCCGACCTAAAAATTAAGAATGCATCAAGTTCCGGCGAAGTTCTGATGAGCTCGAGGAACAAGTTCGCGCGCGCTAAAAATACCCCCCGAATAACTCAGGGGGGGTTCCACCGGAAAACTTTCAAGACACGAGACATGACTGATGACCGAATAATAATACACGCTCGACGTTTCCTTAAAGGTTTCCCCACACCCACCCAAATAAAACCGACGCTATCCAAACCACTTTTATAATTCTAGCAGATGCCTGATGACACTTGTGTTCGTCCTTTGAAACGATTCGAATCCTGAAAATATTGAAACTTGACGCCCAGCAGCAACAGCAGCGATATCAGCGGTAGCCCTGAGGAAGACCAAACGTCGATGGTAACAAGATTTTTTAAACGAGAGAGAGCGAGAGAAGAAAAAATGGTAATGAATCAGAGTATCATCTTTAATATGCAAATACGTCGAAAGGATGGGGTTGAAATAAAACGAGGCCATCCTCCACCCCCTTTGTGCATCAAGCCGCCCCCGCACGCTCGTTACTGTGCCGGAGAGCTCTCGCGTCATACAAAACGTGCGCCGCAAACGAGTGTCTTTGACACTAATGGTCAGTTCTGCGGAACTCGATAATATTACCAGTTGCTTTTGGCGTCGGCTTCCGGACCTTTGAGCAATTTATTTCAACCCCCCATCCCTTATTTACTTCCACGATGGTTCGGCGAAACTAAAACATTAATTTCGGACGGTCGCCATCCACCGTTATATTAATTCGTTGGCGGGTGGCAAAAATAATATTTTCAGCTCGATACGGGAGGGCGAATTGAATTAGGGGAAGCCCTCCTCGCGCTTGAAATTCAATTTCTCACGAATTTCTCGGAAGGTACTTTTTTTCGTGTTTTCAAGGAAAATCGTCGTCAGTTTTAAAATTGCATCCCTTGCGGAATTACACGCCGACCACTAACAAAATCATCAGGGATGCAATAACCCTTAATCGTAATCTCCGCCCGCACGCCGCACGCCGCGCCGTCGAATTTACATATAGATGAATTACGATGGCGTTAATGAGAATACCGAGAATTTTCGATGAATATTCCTGGGCTCGATGTAGCGTTCAGATTAGCAAATTATTTACACGGGGGCGTCGGGGTGGGTAAAATATTCAGAACGCCGAACCCTCCCGCGCCGATTGACGGCGATTTATTACGCCAACTAAAAGTGATTGTAGATTATCCCTTGTCTCCCGCATGAGGGTATTCAATCCAATTAAGTCCGACCTGAATTTATGGGCCAATTACATATAAATCATATTCACTGGAAAAAGGGAAATCGTTACATTTCACTGATCCGGGAAATAAACACCTCCCCTATTCTTCAGCGATCACCTCTGGTCATTGTCGACTTTCGGATGTAAGAACTAAAACCCTAACAGAAGTTTCGTTTCTTCAAAATTCTTCTTCATTCTTTTAAAAATGGGGTTGACCTTGAACGGTGGTTGCTTCGAATGAAATCGTCATTCTTTTCTTTAAAAATTTTCAACTACCACCTTTGGTAAACTGACGTCATTATCGATACTTCTTGAGATACAAGAAGGAGTGACTTCTTTTTCTTCTAAAAATGGGGTTGACCTTGAACAATGATCACTTTGGATGGACGGGTCATCGAAGTGACGTAAGGCATTTCGAATGCAAGAACTAAAACCGACACAGAAAAATTCTTCAGCGACTGACTTTGGTAAAATGACGTCATTGTCGAAACTTCTTCAGATACAAGAACTGAAGGTGTTAGAGTACTGAAGGGGTTGGTTCTTCTTCTTATAAAGATGGAATTGACCTTGAACGATGGTCACTGCGGAAGGAATTCAGATAAAGCATTTTCGTGTGATGTGATGTGACGTCAATTTTCTTTGAATAGAATATAAGGCCCTTATTGGTTTAAGTTACGGTTTAAATTTATCTGAGCGAAAAAATGGTTCCCTTTGTTTATGGTAAGGCACAGAATAAGTATTTTTTTCTAAATTAACAACAGTAAACAAATAAAAAAATATGAACAATGCAATCAAAATTAATTCGAAGAGAGAAGAAACGGTATTCTGTACACTTAAAGCTTTTGTTAGTTTCTGACATTTCTCCAGCCAAAGGAATTGTTTCGTATTTAAATTTATTAAAACAAAACCAAAAACACTCGCCGAAAGAACACTTTCTTGTATAATAAAAATAAAACTAAGGAGAAAATTAGTGATTTTTCACTGTAGAGACATCGCGACGAGAATTTTCACGCAGAGAGGTTCGAAATTAGGTACGGGAATTAAGATTAAGAATTAAGGAACTCGCCTCGCAGGAACTGACTTATCCTTGAGATCTCCTATGGGCGTCATTACGTGGTATTAGGATATCATTCAAACCAAATTAAAAATTGTGAAGGGCGGGTGATTAAAAAGTAACAAAAGAATTGGAATGAATTTTCCAGGTATTCCTCTCAATGCCCCCATAGATAAATAAATTAAAAGTTCACTCACCAAACCTTAGTACTGGATACAGAAAAACAGACGAAACTTCTAAGGGCTTCTCACTTTTGTCGATGACATTACGACCAGACGTCTTCTGACTGTGTGATATTTAATCGCGCTACCAGTGGCCTTTTTCTATGGTTCGTACCGGAAATTCCGGTTACGAACAAGTTGCTATATGTGGGAACATGGTACATGCTTGCCCTATGAGTCCTTGCGGTTTTCCTAGATTTGTCCATTCTTGGGCTAAACTCACACGTACCACACCATGACTACAAAATACTGGTTGCTTGTAGGCGACCATGGATTAAAATGAATTAGTATAGAAAACGCACACGGACTACTAACGACAACGGTTTCAACGGTTTCAACGACACTCGCAATGCTGATCGTTAATCCAGCTTCTAGATAACTTACGTAGAATATAAGTTTATATATCAAGCACGCATCAGTAAATAGCGCTGCCACAAATCAATTGTCTTTCAGTGAAGACTTCCGCTATCGCATATACAGTACTACATTGCTCATGCTTGCATAACGCCGGTTTCTTCAATGAGTCAACCGGCGACTGCTTAATGATGCAAATATGGCTGCTTTGAATGTGCAGTTTTATTACAAAGGTCAGCCTCATTATCACGACGTTCTATCGGATGTTTGTTTAACTTACGTAACGCTCTTAAGGGCGGGTTGCTTAAAGGAATTAAGCTGGGATTCAATTATGTTGTAGTCTGAATGTAACAGACAGCATATTGTGTGTCACATTATAACGTAGGCTTAAATTTAATCCTGGCTTAAATCTTCAATAGACACCCCTGCACAAATCAATTGTCTTGCAGTGAAGACTGCCGCTATCGTATAAAAGAATTACATTGCTTATGCTTGCATAACGCCAGCTTCTTCCATGTTCTTAAGGACGTGAAATGCAATGACACTCGCAATACGTCGATTGCTGTCGGTGATCGAACGCAACACACACAGTGAAACACGTCGACCACGTGCCGAAAACACCTCTTCTTCAAGCCGAGTCAATTTATCAGTTTTTTGTGCGTCGATGTTTGACAAAAAATGATAACTGAAAATGTACACTTTAATACTGAGCAATTCATAGAAGAAATCCATAATTTGCCCCTATTTGTCACCATATACATATTCTTAATGAATGATACATCGAACGAAATTGGCTCTCATTTTTGTTTTCTATAACGATCTAATTCTATTTCTTCGGAATTCGTTTTGTCATAGAGCTTGTGCTGTCATTTCTTATGGTTAATATGAACATCAAGTCCACAGTTTGGTGCTTCGCGAGTGGTCCATATTGTCGACTACTAACCACTGGAAAATCGTAACAAAGTGGTACGTGTAAGCCTTAGTCATATTTGCTTAGGATTACATAATGCCGATTTCTTTGATGTACAGAATTTCGGTTCCTTACGAAATTATTTGCCGAAGCAGTCGTCAACTAAGTAAAAAACTCGATGATCATTAATCCAGCTTGAAGATAACTTAAGAATAAGTTTAGATATCAAGCTGCATCAATAGATGGCGCTGCCACAAATCAATTGTCTTTCAGTGAAGACTTCCGCTATCGCATAAAAAATACATACATTGCTTATGCTTGCATAACGCCGGTTTCTTTGCTGAGTCACTTCGGCTACTGCTTAATGATGCAATATACAACTGCTTTGAATGCAAAGGTCAGTGTCATTATCAGACGTTCTATTGGATGTTTGTTTAACTTACGTAATGCTCTTAAGGGCGGGTTGCATAAAAGAATTAAGCTAGGATTCAATTATATGTTAGTGAGAATGTAACACATGGAATATTGTGCGTCACAGATAACGTAGGCTTAAATTTAATCCTGGCTTCAATCTTCAATAGACACCCCTGCGCAAATCAATTGTTTTTCAGTGAAGATTCCGTTATCGCATATAAAAAATGCATGCATTGCTCATGCTTGCATAACGCCGGTTTCTTCGATGAATGCCTTCGGCGACTGTTTGATGATGCAATTTAATATAATCCTGGTTTAAATCTTTTATGCAACTCCCCCTGATTTCAAAATGACGGTTTCTTACAAAATGACCATCAAATGGCGCGCTATTATCAATTACGTATGTTTTTCTTTGTACGCTCAAGCAAGTCGAATGCAGGTGTGCGTACACTTGAGTCCACGTGCTGACATCATCATTTCCTTCAAGGTTTGCAGCGTAAATGTCGTTGGTAGAATTATTTACATCGAAATACCTGTTGTTGTAAGTCGCGATTTCAAACCTTTGTGCAATGTAAAGTTTTATTTTATCTTGAGTACTCAATCGGCCCCTTTGTTAACTCTGGTTCAAGCTCGTATGTTTCAATTTGATGACGGCTTCGTATCTAATTTGATCTAATAAATTTTCTGTGCAGAATTCCGGTTCCTTACAAAATGATCAACTAAGTGAAAACCTCAATTTTATATCAATGTACTGGGTTGATCGTTAATCCGCTTTCTAGATAACTTACGTGGAATAAGTTTAGATATCAAGCATGAATCAATAGATAACGCTGCACAAATCAGTGAAGACTTCCGCTCTAGCATAAAAATACATACAAAATCGAAGTCGGCTTTAATCAGTTGGTTCAATGCATTTTCAAAATAATTCGGGCTTGTTTGAAATTGAAATTGTAATTGGAATTGGAAAAAATATATATCTATGGGGTTATTTACATATTAAATCCGGCGGATCCACCATTTTTTTTACGTTGGGCTCGAATTAAGGAATTAATAAAGCGAAACGTCGAGAAATCTTACTGTACACATTTTTTTCTTTCATCAAGTGAGTGTAAACACCGATGTCCAATTACTTCACCACCACCAGGTGCGTGTGGTAAACACACTAACACGTCCACTTCTTCATATTTTAATGGCCGAACGCATTATTTATTCAGCCTTGCCGTCTTGTAGGTCGGTAATTTCGCGGTCCCTTTTGTTTCTTGTTGTTGTTTGGAAAGCGCGTCGTATTTATTCGTCACCGCCGTCGCCGTCGCCGCCGCCGCCAGACGGAGTACAGATGAAAGGGATTTAATTCCGCCGCTCCTCTTTGCGCTTAAACAAATAGCGTCGGCCCGGAATTGCGGAAATAATTTAAGGCGGACGACAACTTATCGGGGAGATTACGCGTCAGCTGGATTTATGCTGAGAAAGTCGGGTTTACGGTTCCCATATTTCCGGAATTATTTAATTTTACGTACGAACACTTCACTTCATCGTCGCTTTTCATCTTCCAAAAAAAAAAAAATAAATCAGCAGTGGGATTAAATTTCGCCAGTTCTTAGTATTTCCCATTTAAGTAGAGGACCTAGTTGGTTCAAAATTCCGTGAGAAATAACATGGGGGGTCATAAAATGCAAAAACGATAGGATATCAGGTGATTGATTGATGATTGGTGTCATGTAGTGGGATATGCCGCAGTTGTGGGAAGGAAGGGGTGGTCTTGAATAAAAAAAATAAATAAAAAAGCGTCACATGTACAGTGACAAATAATTTCATGGGCGAAACACTGTGACGGAAGCTGTTGTTGAAACAGCAATTAGATTTACTGCGACGTTAATAGGCTCGAGCTAATTTGCGAATTGCGGCCTCCGAAATTTATCGTCCAGAGACGGCTTTTTGCGTCATCGGCCCCAAACTATAAACTGCCGATGATAGCCCCGTCGGTTCAACTTACAAACACGTACCCCCTTGAAACTCGGTGCCTTAGTTGACCACATTTAAAACCCCGTTCAAAGTCACTCCGAAGGGGTGAATGCGGTTTTAAATCTAGTCACATCAGGACGTGCCAAGTTTCATCGAAATCTTAGGTCTCCTTCCTTGTTAGTTTAATCTGCGTGTGCGAGTTTGATAACCTTTTCAGACGGACGCCAAACGAATCACACAAATTTTATTTAGAGTAAGGAAACCGATTTAGGTTAAGTGAAACGTATTTTTTAGGGACAAAGTAGTTTATACCGATTTCAACATCGACACTACTTGTTTGATTGATTCGCAATGTATGTAAGTACTTCGATACTTCAAGTACGTGACTTAAAAGTACACTCATGGGCAGCAAAAAGAGAACGCTTGCTTCAATAAGGTCGTACTATTTTTGCTGTCCACGATTATGCACGTCTAAGTTCTCTGCAATGGACATCTTCGGGTTATACTACGACTTGCATGCGCGTAAACTCAATAATACCAACATCGTTCCTTGTTTTAAATTTAATTTACTTTATAATCTAGCAAGCGCTCGATTTATCTCCTTTTTCAAGAAAATTCCTTGGTTATGTTGTAATCTCCGATGATTGTCCGAACTTGATTTATGTAACCATGCAATTGATTTTATTTTATAAAGTAGTTTCTCATACGGATATGTTGATTCCAAGAATTATTTCCTTTTATCTAACGTTTATCTATGTCACTTAATATAGTTTTAGCATTCACGTCACGTAACTGCATTTTTAGTTTTAACTCATCTTTCGCTTCACTGCAGAAATTAATTAAAGTAAGTTTTGAGCTTTGTTGTTTTGAGTCATACGTAGCTTTGTTAATTGAAATTATTAAAACTATTTTCCATATGAGAAACTCAGGGTAGTGCAACATCGAGGAGACAGACCCTAACCAACCAGTAAAAGAATTAGACGACATATTCTGTTGGGGCTCATAAACCAACAATAATTGTAAACTAATAATAGATTACAATAAATTAACAATAAACATTTTTATTATCAAAAATCAGTTTGTTTAAACTATCAAAGTTTACAACAAAAAATTGGTGGCAGCTGTGAAGATAAAGAAAAATAAAATTTGAGTGAAAAGACCAGTGCAAATTTCTGAAAGTTAAGTGAAGCCGATGTTCGAGTTTAACAAATTAAACAAAAGTATTGGAGTTCGAAGTTTATAAGCAACAGTTGTGCAAAAAATAAAATTGTTAGCGAGAAGCGACCAGAAGTATTGCCTAGAAGCGAAGAAAATTATTGCCTAGAAGCGAAGAAAATTATTGCCTAGAAGCGAAGAAAATTTCGAGATTCTGTGGAGTACGAGTACGTCGGAGCCGAGTTCTACGTTCTCCTGGAACGGGAAGCATCACCGAGTTGGAGCCGAATTGCAGCCGTCGGACAAGAAAGAAAATTCGTCATGCAAACGCGTAATTACGTAATGGAAAAGTAAGCGAATTTTTGTGTTTCTATTTCGGAAATAATAATAATTTCCTAATACTTTGCATTATTTTATTTTTATGCGTATTTGATCTTGAAAATTAATTTATAAGATGTCGATGGAAAATATTGATGAGATTGTACCTGGAATTGTTGAGAGACCTTATTTAACACTTGACACTGCAGTAAGATTAATTAAAGAATTTGATGGCAATAAAAGAGAATTTGTAACTGAATTTATAGATACTTGTGACATGGCTATAGAGTCAATAAATCCACAATTCATTGATATAATTTTCAAAATTATAAAAACTAAAATTACCGGCAAAGCTAGAAATTTAATTAAATACAGAAATTTTACTAATTGGCCAGATTTACGTAACCATTTGGAAGAAATATTTTCAGAAAAGCGTTCAGTTGCTCATTGGCAATTAGAATTAAATTCATGTAAACAAATTAAAGGTGAATCAATAGAAAATTACTCTAATAAAATAGAAAAATTTTTGTCTAATCTAATTGATGCTTCGACTGTGGGCAAATGTTTGGAAGAATCAGCTATAATTTCGGATGTTCTAAAAGTACAAGCGTTAAATGTTTTTATCCAAGGCTTACAAGAACCGATCAAAATTCACGTAAAATCTAGAAATGCTAATACTTTAGAAGATGCTATAGAATTTGCCAGATCAGAAGAAAGAGAATTATTGAGTAATAAAGATTCAATGAAATTTTTTAATTATAAAATTTATGAAAATACACCACGAAAGTGTTTTAAGTGTAATAAACTTGGTCATACATCAGCCAATTGTTATACAAAAGGTTCAAATTTGAGTGCGCCTTTAGTTAAAAGGGAGATTTTTAGGACGAATACTGAAAACGTTACATGTTATTATTGCAAAAAATTAGGGCATCGTATTTCTGAATGTAGAAAAAGAATTTACAATGAAAATAAAAATTCTCAAAATCAAGATCCAAATCAGAGTAACGGTAGTCATGCCAAAAGTCAGAATGTTAGTGACCGTCGTGTTAATCAAAATAAAAATCATTCTGATCCGAATCGTCGTTCGTTTGCAAATGCAAATGCGTCCGCTGTTACGCGATATGCTATTGCCAATTCAGCTAATAGTGTAAAGCAATCAGAAACGCAAAATTTTCGTAAAGGACACACTAATTTTAAGAAAGCTCTTCATCGCAAAAATTTTGTTTATTCGAATAATGAATTTCCTAATTTTGCTGAATCAAATAGTTTTGGAGATGATCCCTGTGACTCGAGTTTAACAGATATTTGCGTTAATTTTGAGGATATTATTTCTAATGAGTCGAATACATTTTCTGAGAATAAAATTCAGTTGTATCCAAGTTGTGTAGATAATAATAATTGTGAAAGTGTCGTAGGATTAGTTGATAAAACAATGAAAGACAAAAATTCTAAGTTCTTGTTCGTACACCGTGAATCTGAAAAATCTTTTGATATTGCTAATACAGTTAGAGTCGATGATAATTTTCAGATAAAATCGGATTCTGAAAAAAGTAGAGAATCAATTAATCTTGAGAAAAATATTCGTGTTATCGATATGAATTTCGATCGTCACTATTTAGCACGTCGTGTGTATATTGATATGCCAAGTTCAATCACAAATAAGAAGGTAATTAGAATGTTATTGGATACAGGTTCCGATATTTGCCTTTTAAAAAGTGATTTGCTTTTAAAAAACGTCATTATTGATGAACCGTATGTGGAGATCAGAGGCATTACTGTAGAATTTATTAAAACGTTAGGAGTAGTGCAAAACCCGAATTTTGATAATTGTGTTATGCATCTAGTACCAGACTCGTTTCCGCTTGAATGCGATGGTATTTTAGGTAACGATTTTTTGACAGAACATTGTGCTACCATCGATTATGAAAATAAATTATTAAGAGTAAACGGGAAAGAGTATGTATTAATTATTGATAATAAAAGAATAAATATTCCTGCGCGAACAGAAATGTTAGCTTTAGCTGAAGTAGAAACTGATTTCGAAGGTGATATTTTTATTGAAAAATGTCAACCATCACCAGGTATATTTTTGGGAAATTGTTTAACGGGAGTAAAAGATAAAGTTTGTGTTGTATCGCTAATAAATGTCAGTGAAAAAGATATTGAACTTTCGATTCCTAAAGTTAATTTTATGAAAGCCGAAGTCAGTTGCAATCAATCGTATAATTTGAGATCAGATCATAAGCGTATTGACGAGTTAAATAATTTATTAAGACTAGATCATTTAAATTTCGAAGAAAGAAAATCTATTTTAGAAATTTGTGAGGATTTTAGTGATATATTTTATTTAGAAGGTGACAATTTAACTTATACTAGCGCAGTCACGCACAGTATACCTTTGTTGTCAGATACAAAACCAGTTAATCAAAAACCGTATCGTTTACCTCAGTTGCATAAAAATGAAGTTTTGAAACAAACAAAAGGAATGTTAGATCAAGGCATAATTTCTAATAGTTCCAGTCCGTGGAATGCACCATTAATTGTCATACCCAAGAAAATGGATGCTAGTGGTAAATTAAAATACAGAATTTGCGTAGATTATCGAAAATTAAATGAATGTACAATAGGTGATTCATATCCATTACCAAATATTGTAGATATTTTAGATCAGCTAGGGAATTCTAAATATTTTTCAACTTTGGACTTAGCTAGTGGCTTTCATCAGATTAAAGTCGATGCTAAAGATCGTGCAAAAACAGCATTTTCAACCCCATATGGACATTTCGAATACAATCGAATGCCTTTTGGTTTGAAAGGAGCGCCTGCGACCTTTCAAAGATTAATGGACACTGTTTTAAGTGGATTACAAGGAATTAAATGTTTTGTTTATCTTGATGATATTGTAATTTATGGAAACAATTTGATAGAACATAATAAAAAATTAATAGAAGTATTTAATAGACTTCGAGAAAATAAATTATTGCTTCAACCTGACAAGTGTGAATTTCTGCGCAAAGAGGTTCAATATTTAGGTCATGTAATTACGTCGGAGGGTATTTATCCAGATCCAAAGAAAATTGATGCAGTTTTAAATTATCCGAATCCGAACTGTGCAAAAGATGTCAAAAGTTTCTTAGGTTTATGTGGATATTATAGAAGGTTTATCAGTCATTTTTCTGAAATAGCATCGCCATTAAATCAATTATTAAAAAAGAATGTAAAATTTTATTGGTCGGATAAATGTGATAAAGCTTTTGAAAATTTAAAATTAAAATTAATTTCGCCTCCACTACTTCAATATCCAGATTTTCAGAAACCCTTTATTTTAACTACTGATGCTAGTGATTTTGCTATCGGAGCAATTTTATCACAGGGCACTTTAGGTCAAGACAAGCCTATAGCTTACGCGAGCAGAACTTTGAATCCAGCTGAAAGAAAATATACGACTACAGAAAAAGAACTTTTAGCTATTGTTTGGTCAACGAATCATTTCAGACCGTATCTGTATGGTCATAAATTTGATGTTGTTACAGATCATCAAGCTTTAAAATGGATTTTTAACTTGAAAAATCCGGGTTCGCGATTATTTCGTTGGAAATTAAAATTAGCAGAATATGATTTAGATAAAGTAATTTACAAACCAGGAAAAATAAATTTAGCCGCAGATGCTTTAAGTCGAATTCATATTATAAATCAATATAATACGGGATCAAATGTAATAAATAGTTACGCCAAATTTTTAGAGGAAATACAGCAAAAAATAATATTAAATCCTCATGTTAAAGAAGATACAAGTATATCTGTTGATAACGTCAATTTAAAATTCATTCCAAAAAATATTAATACAGTTCCAGAAGTTATAGACTTACATTTAAATAAGGATTTAGAACTTTATGATTTAATTGAAATCAATAATGTATTTTATTTCGTGGACAGAGAAAATTATTTCGATAAACTTAATTATGAAAACTTTTTTGATAATTTGTGTAAACTTCGAAATGCATTACCTGAAGATAAAACAATATTTTTAACTAAATTTGGAAAACGAGATAATTTAAAATGGGATAAACTAAGGACAATTTTACGTTATGTATTTAATGGTATTTCATTTGATTTAGTCATAATTAATAAAAATATTGTCCAAATTACTGACGAAGATAAACAATTACAAATTTTAAAGCAATTTCACGATTTACCGTTAGGAGGACATCAAGGTGTTAATAGAACCTATAACCGAATAAAAGAAGTTTATAAATGGGACAATATGAAAAGCTATATTGTAGATTATATTAAGAAATGTGCGCATTGCCAGAAAAATAAGTCATTTATTAAAACAAAAATGCCTTTAGAAATTACAACTACAGCAAGTAAAGCTTTTGAAAAATGTTTTTTAGACATAGTAGGTCCCTTAACATTGACAGAATCGGGAAATAAATATTTATTGACTTTTCAAGATGACTTAACGAAATTTTTAGAATGTATTCCTATCAGAGATCAAGAAGCAAAAACTATCGCTGATAAATTTGTAAAGGAAATTATTTGCAGACATGGAATCCCTGAAACAATTTTAAGTGATCAAGGAAGTAATTTTTTGAGCGAAATTTTTAAAGATACTTGCAAATTATTGAAAATTAAAAAATTACAAACTTGTGCATTTAGACCTCAGTCAAATGGTACACTAGAAAGGTCACACAGAACGATCAAAGAATATCTTCGCCATTACATAAATTCAGATCAAAATAATTGGGACGATTTAATTCAATTTGCAGTTTTTACATATAATACGACACCTCATACAACTACCAAATTTACACCTTTTGAATTATTATATGGGAATAAACCAAGATTACCATCGTCAATTACTTTGCCCCCTCAAACCTCTTATTCATATGATGATTTCGTAAATGATTTAAGACAGAAACTTAGAAGTTCTAGGGAAATTGCCAGACGAAATATTTTGAACAAAAAACATAAAAGCAAGGAACATTACGATAAGAATATTAATGAAGTAAATTTTGAAGTAGGAGATAAGGTATTGTTACACGATGAGTCGTTACGTAGAGGAAAAAGTAAAAAGTTGAGTCCACAATGGATAGGACCATATACAGTCGTGTCAGTTGATACAAACGTAAATACAACAATTAGGCGTGGTAGAAAAGACATAAAAGTTCATAATAATAGACTAAAACATTTTTTTGATTGAAACTATCTTCGTTACAGAATCATATTTTTCATCAGTTTCCTGTTTGGTGTTTACCAAATTCAAGCTGAAGATGCATTGACATATAATGTCACATATTATGAACATTCTCCTGGAATTTACTACGAACGATTAGGCACTATTAGGTTGTATAATGATAATTGGAATTTAGTTACGTATATTGATTTAGATGATTATGATGCTAAGTTTAATCTTTTATTAAAGTATAGAGAAAAATCAATTAAATATTGTAATCATGATTATAAAATAGTTAGCATATGTAATTATTTTGTCAAAACAACTCAAGATATTTTAAAAAAAGATAGAAATTGAGAGATTTACTATTAAAGAACTATTAGGCATACACCGAGTATCAAAAAGAGGATTATTTAATATTATAGGATCAACAGCTAGATTTTTATTTGGAACATTGGATAATGATGATGCAGAATATTACAATTCTAAAATTAAAGAATTTAATGAAAATGAGGAATCGTTGTTAGAATTAGTCAAACAGCAAGTGACTATAGTAAAATCCACAATTAGCAACTTCAATAATACAATTGGTGATCTAAATCATAACGAACAAATAATGATTAAAAATATAGAGAAAATTGAAAAATACGTTAACAATCAAAATTCAGCAATAAGTTACATTGAATATAAGACCACAATTGAAGAACATGTTACTATTTTTTCAATGATGTTTCAACAGTATCAGTTAGAAACATTAACTTTAATTGATGCCATCTTAGCTTCTCAGATTGGTTTGTTACATCCAATCATTTTAACTCCTCAAAAACTTATTCAGGAGCTAAATAAGGTATCACAACATTTACCTAAAGGTTTAGATTTTCCTATATCCATGATAATCGATAATTCCCAACTGTTATTAAAAATAATTAAAGTACATTGTTATTGTAAGGATAATGTTATTGTGTACGTTATAGACATTCCTATTTCTGATAATAAGGATTATGATATTTTTAATTTGTTACCATTACCTGTATTAGTATCTAGTAAGTATATGTTTATTCAACCTAGAATTAAGTATTTAGCTGTAAGTCAAAATAAGCATAATTATCTGACGTTAACAAAAGAAGTATTTTCGAAATGTTTAAATTATGATTCGATTAACTTTTTATGCAAACAACAACAACCAGTTCATCTAGCTTATCAAAATGAAATATGTGAGGTTAAATTGTATCATTCAGTAAAAACTATTCCAGAATCATGCGATAAGAGAATTTCAGAAATTTCTGGTTCAATTTGGACCCAATTGTCAATTTCAAATTCGTGGTTATTTGTTCTTCCGAAAACAGAATTAGTTACTTTAAATTATAAAAATCAAAATCCTAAAGATATAAAATTACAAGGAATTGGAAAGTTTACTGTTTCACCTACTTGCACAGCTTTTTCGAGTTCAACTGTATTAATACCTCGTAATAAATTTTCGAGTTTTACTAAACAGTTGCTGGACTTTTTACCAGACGTATCTTTGGATTTCGAGTGCTGTGAGGAATTTGGAAAGGATAAACAAAAACTAAATATTTCTGAAATACGTTTAACCAATCATTATAAAGTAATTACTAAACATTTAGATGATCTTAACTTAGCAAGCCATAAACTTGATGATATAAATAGGATTGCTGATGATATGGAAACAAAACTTATTAATGAAAATTATTTTCGGAAACATTCTTTCATCATTTATACTATAGGTATCTTATTAGTTTTATTATTTTTATATTGTATTTTTAAGAAATATTGTAGACGTATTTGTTGTAATTCCGGAATTTGTATAAGAATGGAACAACATTTTGATTCACGAAATCGTAGACACGCAAACACTTCAGTACATTTTCGTTCTGATGATGAACACTCAGTCACTTTTGAAAATTCTCCGAATGAATCAGAATGTTCACCCAAACCTATTGTAAAAAATACAATTCTTAGTACTCTTAAGAGACCTTCAATAAGTGGAAGACGTACTTTACGAAAAGATTTGTCTCAAGAGTGAACCAAATCTTTTTTAAGGGGAAGGGTGTTGTAATCTCCGATGATTGTCCGAACTTGATTTATGTAACCATGCAATTGATTTTATTTTATAAAGTAGTTTCTCATACGGATATGTTGATTCCAAGAATTATTTCCTTTTATCTAACGTTTATCTATGTCACTTAATATAGTTTTAGCATTCACGTCACGTAACTGCATTTTTAGTTTTAACTCATCTTTCGCTTCACTGCAGAAATTAATTAAAGTAAGTTTTGAGCTTTGTTGTTTTGAGTCATACGTAGCTTTGTTAATTGAAATTATTAAAACTATTTTCCATATGAGAAACTCAGGGTAGTGCAACATCGAGGAGACAGACCCTAACCAACCAGTAAAAGAATTAGACGACATATTCTGTTGGGGCTCATAAACCAACAATAATTGTAAACTAATAATAGATTACAATAAATTAACAATAAACATTTTTATTATCAAAAATCAGTTTGTTTAAACTATCAAAGTTTACAACAGTTATCATAACGAACATACGTGAATTGCAAAATCTCTCCATTTTTTTTAACCTGGCAACGCTGTAAATTCGGCTGTTAAGAGCTATCTGTGAATTTCTTATTTTTTTTTATTATAGTCGATTTTTCTTTATCACTGCTTTCTTCTGTGCTTATTCAAACTACCTTCTTAAATCCCCCACTCAAAGATGGAGTACACGAAACACCCGTGTCAAGTCGGTAAGAGTAAGACACCCACTCTGGGGCAGAGTACACGAAACACCCGTGTCAGGTCGGCAAGAGTGAGACACCCACTCAGGGACTGGCTGCACGAGACGCCCCTATCAATAAGTATAAGTGAGACACCCACTCGAGGCCAGATAACAGAAAGGAGGAGCGGTGGCACTTACTTGCGTTGACAAAGGAAAAGATATCGATCGTCTTTTTTTTTGAGCAATTAAAGTTGGTATCTCCTTTTTAATTCTTCAAAATCGATCGTCTTTTGTTTTTTTTTTTATTTTGAGCGATTAAAGTTGATATCTTCTTTTTAATTCTTCAAAATTGATCGTTCTTTGTTTTTTTTTTATTTTGAGCGATTAAAGACGTATCTTCAAAAATTGATCGTCTTTTGTTTTGAGCATTTTAAAGATTTTAATCGTTTTTTTTTAAGTTCTGGACAACACCTACTTTTTTTTTAATCAATTAAAGGTGATACTTATATTTTATATTTTTTTTTCTTTTTAATTCTTCAAAATCGATCGTCTTTTGTCTTGTTTTTTTTTTTTATTTTGAGCGATTAAAGTTGATATCTTCTTTTCAATTCTTCAAAATCGATCGTCTTTGGTTTTTCAAGTTTTCGGAAGTTTTAATTTTACAAAAATAAATACTTTTTAATGCGATATTTCAACAACTGAAAGTTTTAAAAAAGGAACGAAAAAACAAACAATAGACAATCGAGATTGAATTTTGTACAAAAACAAAAGACTATTTTAAATAAAATTTATCAAAGTTTTAACGACTGGAGAGCTAAAAAAAAAAAAAACACAAAAGACGAACGCGTTTTAATTTCATAAAAAAAAACTTTTTAATCGACATTTCAATAATTGGGAGTTTAAAAAGGAAACATAAAAAAACAATAGACAATCGAGTTTTAATTTTACGAAAAAGAAAGAAAATATTGAATTTTGCATAGAAAGTAGAAGACGATTTTAAACAAAATTATCAAAATTTTAACAACTGGACAGATAAAAAAAAAAAAAACTAAAAGCGATCGCAATACCATTTTTCAAAGAAATTAATTAATTTAAAATCGATTATCTTTTGTTTTTATTACATTTTTTTTTAAATTTTATTATTTCGCATTTTTTTTTAAAGTCCATTACATCATTATCTTTGTTTACTTTTTCGTTCTTTTATTTAAATTCTGTTGTAAACAAAACAAACAAAAAGATTCAAATATTTGGTTCGATTTTGATACTTCCCGTTTACGTTTGCAGCGCCCTCTTTCCAAAAGCAGTTGAACTCATACAGCAAATTCATTTCTTGTTTTTTTTTTGTTTTGAACGATATCGATATGTGGCGCCTTCTTTCCGGAAATATTCGAACTGATCTTAACCTATTTTTAATTCTAATTTCAATTTAGAAACGTGCAAATTTCGAACAACAATGCGGGGCCCTCTACCGACACAAGTTTGTACAGAGGGCGTTCCAAACCTCTGAAATAGTCCAAAAATGCCCTTTTATGTAAATTTTATCAAAAATATTCGTTAACAAAAGTTGTGTAGATCTTTTCTTTTTGCAAAAATTGGGTCATAATCGATCAGTTGCCAAATTGTCATCATGTAACCCAGTCGTCTTTTATATGGTGTGTACCTGAATGTCCTATTACAAGAAACCTTGCACGTGGGACATTTGCCCTATGAGTCATAGATTCGTCCACTCTTAGTCATGTTTGTTTGTGCTTACATAACGCCAGCTTCCTTGATGAGTCACTTCGGCGACTATTTGTTGGTGCAATATGGAGCTACTATGAGTGCAGTTTTATTACAAGGTCGGTCTCATTATCGTGACTCATGACGGGAAAGCCTTTGAAAAAGCTTATAGATAATGCTCCTAATGATTTGCAAAGGGAAACTCAAAAATAAAATAAAATCGGATAAAAAAATTCTATAATTTACGTCACTTTTGAACAAAGAGCGATAGTGGCGCCATCTTTTGTCCAGTAGTCGATCTTTAATGACGAAATAGCTACAAAAATACATCAAATGTATTGTCCGATTTGATACGGAAATCACTGTGAAGTAAAAGTAATCAAATTTAAAAAGTATTCAAACCTTTAGATACGAAAAAAACATTAAATTTACTTTGGAAAACATACATTTCTAAAGCGACATCTATCGACAAACTACTTATCCAACTTTATTATGATTTTGAAATCTACGAAATCACTAACAATACATATATTCAATAAAGAAAAAGAAATAAGATTTAATTTAATTAACCTCACATTTAAATAGGCCAGTAATAGCGCCATCTATTGGTTAATAGAAACAATAATAGTTCTTCGTAAAATAGTTTATTAAATTGGCCAGAAAAAAATTGAAAGCGCCAACTATTGTTTAAATTGTTTAAATTAAAAGCGAATAAATAAAAAAATTGTATCTCCACATTTCAATACAGGAAACGAACTTCTAGAGCGCCACCTATCGGCAAGTAATGAATTTATCTTCGTGAAATTTGCAAAATGTTTTATAAGTTGCAGGATTATCGGTTTAAATGAGTTTAATTTGAAAAAAAAATGATCAATCAATAGGAATTTTTGAGCGCCACCTATCGGCGAAAAGAATTTAAAATAATTTTTCTACTTTAGTGCTTTAACAACCCGTTAAGAAACCCATTTGGACTTCATGAAGCAGTTCATTAAAGTATACTTCAAATTACAAATGTAACCTTCAAATATTTTGAATATTTAAAATAAGAATGTATATATACAGTGTGTACCAAACCTCTCAAACAGTCCAAAAATGTCCTTTTATGTGTATTTTATCAAAAAAGGAAAAATCTTAATAAAAATCGCGTTACCACTCAACAGGATATGTTTAGGAAAACACCTTTTCACGATCTAAATGAATCTAAATGTATATTTCGTCGAGAATTTTAATCATTAATGGTATATTCATTTGCCAATAATTTGACATAAGTTAAACAAAAAATTAAAAAGCACCGTTTCAAACCAATCGTTATTGTAATGTAATTGTTTTGTTTTGTTTTGTTTTGCATTTTCTTGAGAAACATGCTCAGTTTTAATCAAAGACTCGAGTTCGGTAACACCCTATATAGGCAATTTATAAAAAAAATTCGCCGTGAATTAAAGTACATAGAAAACTAGCTTAGTTTACTAAAAGGAGACAGAGCATTAAAATAAATAAAACAAAATTAAAAGACTATAACGGCTCGCCCATATACAGGGTGCCCATTTAGTTAATTAATTTAAATCAGACACAACTTTGTGACATCAGAGTAATATTTCGGCGCTGTATGTAATAAATAAATGCACTGTTACTTTCGAAAGACGTTCTCGTTTCCAACCGCCTCTAACGATACCCTACTTTTCGTTCTATTCTATTTACAAACACAACAAAGAAAAATAGGTTGAATCAATATTAAGAACGTCACAGAGGATGACCCCACATGTAACAGTTTCACGGCTGAGCGGCCCGGAACAGAAAGGTGGAGTGTATAACGTCGGCCTGAGTGCACCGACACGCACTATCGAGCAAAGCCTTCCTGCAGGTGATTTCCCCGTGTTCCCCGATGTTCGACGATGCTACATCCTCATCCTCATCCGTGATGTTTACACAGTTTCTGATCACCTCCCGTTCGAGTATTTATAGACTTTCTAATTAAAGTGGTTTTCATCAAAAGAACAAAGACACATTCACATTTTACATGAGACACCCTGTATTTTTATTTTTTCAATCAATGAGCGACTGTGTTCTTTAGCGAAACATGAGTTTCATTGAATGCCCGGCGTGTTTGGGGTTCGCCCCTCGATTGGGGGCGTATTATCCCAGGGGGTAATTTGTATATACGCCTGCAACTACTACCATTAAATTAAGCGGCTTACAGAGGGCGCGTAATTTGATCTTGGCCCTGCACTTTATTGTGGTCGGGAAACCTCAACTTAATTTTACAATATTACCTCGAATGGAACCCCTAGATTTTTATTACATCTTTTAATTTAATTAACGGAGTTGCCGCAGATGTGCTTGCCATTATCTTTGGTTGGGGTTGTACATCATAACATTTTTATATTCTGACGTAATGCAATTTTTATTATTACGGGGCCGTCAAGTCTCTGCGAGCATTTATCTAGGAACAACAATTGCCGCGCTGCTTGCCCATTTAAAAATGCAAAACGAATTTCTCGCGTCGCCAAGTCGAAGTCTCGCTAACGTCGTTAACAGCGCCGGAATAAACGAGACTTGACGCGCGCTGCAATTTCTTTAGCGGCGAGCAACAGGCGGGATTAAAAATTCAATTCGATATAAACTAAGTTAGAGTGCAGGGGGCATCCCGGAATGTCCCGCTCACGATAATTAACTCACCCGGTAAGAAATTGCGCGACGGAAACTAATTTTGTTTTTGGTTTTTTTTTCAGAACCGCCGAGGATGCGTGATGGACTTGGCCCTTCCCGTTCGAACATTGCTTATAAGGGTTGTTTTGTCATATCAAATAATATGCGCAATCGGAAGCGAACCCGAGAGAAAGGTAAGAGTAAAGTGAACAAAAATACTTGGAGGTGATTTAGTTTAGTTAGGATTTGTTGACCCCCCTCGGAGTTTACTCAATTAAAAAAAATCGATCGTCCCGAAGGATTGTGTTTATTTTAAGTACGAGATACTTCTCTAAGCTAAGCGCGCTTCGTAATTAAAAAGAAATTATTAACGAAGTAATATTGGCCCTTGCAAATTGGATTCTTAAGGGTCCGTGTCGTTTGCATGCAAATAAGGGAGGGCGAGGAACGCAATTTACAAATATTATGAAAGCGATGGGGTATTTCACTACTAATTTTAAATTCCGAATTCATAATGTCCGCCTTCGAACTAATATCGAGGAGGTCCATAAATATTCATGCTCTGATTTCGTTATTGCACCGGAGAAGGGACAAGAAGAAGAAGAAGAAGAAGAAGCGCCCCATTTGAATCGAAGGGGTTATTTTTAAATTAACAATTTCGTTAAAATTAATGTTCTTTAGAGTTTAGACCAAAGCAGCAATGACAATCTTGTTGGAAATTCAAGTTGTTTGGCGGGACAGTCCCAATTTTTAACAAATTGTCTCGCATCCCGCGCAGTTTAAAAAAAAATGTTGTTTTTGCCAGTTTACAACAAACAATTAAAAGGCGCTTTAGTTAACGATTCCTAACCGCTCAAAAAATTCACTCAAATGCGAAATAGAGAATGTACATTAGCAAATCAAATGAAATCATAGTCAAAGTAAAATATCACCAAATATAATTAATGATAAATAGATAAGAATAGGTAAAACTCCCACTCAAGAATGGAGTACACGAGAAACCCGTGTCAAATCGGTAAGAGTGAGACACCCACTTAGGGACTGGATACACGAGACCACCCGTATCACGTAAGTATGAGTGAGTCACCCACTCAAGTACTGCTAACAGAAAGGAGGGGCGGTAGAGGGAAATGCAAAGCAGCACTCCGTTAGGACTCCCACCTCAAATCAACCGAAAAATATGCTAAATTGCAAAATAAAAGCGTGCTCAGTAACAAGAAGGTAGTTAGTTTGTTTCAAGCAAAAAGGTCGTTGTCACTTACGGGTTTTGCCTGCGACGCTTCGCGCTTCACGTTGGCCTTGAATATTACTTTTCTTTTTTGTCGGAACAGGTAGATAATTTGGCAACCATGGAAACTTCTTGAGCGATGTCGTTTACTTAGTTTATAATATAAAAGGAGCTTTTTACTTGAAGAAATCCAATCACAGCTCATATAGAGGGTATTACCGTACTTGAACAGAGTTCTCATAACTTAAGTCACGTATAATTCTTTAAGCGGGAACTTGACTGTTGCAGCTTTAAATAATAAAAATAAATCACGACGAGATCAACGCGTAGAGACTCATTCTCAGTCTTTTGGAAACGGAACTCCCGATTTTTCCCTTCCCCGAGGTTATGTTTCCTGTGGAGACAGTCGGTGATAAGAACGAAATTTATCCGCGTAATTCTATGCTATCAAACAGAGTTCTCATATCTTAGGTCACGTTTTGAATCTTATCTCTGCAATAAGAGATTTTCATTTCGGTTAAAAGATCTAAGGACCCAGAAAAATGCTTTAAAAACTTTCAGAATCTATTTTTTTTTAATTTTATTTTAATCATTTCAGCTCTGCTTGTCCCTAGAAAGAAACCGGATACCCGTATCGCGCTTATGAGCTTCGGATGCGTTTCCAAATCAATACTAATATCAGGTTACGGTGATAGAAGTTTCCTTTTTCATTGACTCAGCAATAGGAAATCACGCCACTGTGCGTCTCTGCCCTTGAACGACCGACGTTGGTAAAACTCGGCAAGAGCGAGACGTTTACGCCCTCTCGTAACGAGAGAAATTCGCTTGGAAGCTACCGTTTGGGTCGTCTGCTAATCTCGCAGAATTTCCCTCCTCACTTTTCCATGAGGTGACGAGCCTTTAAGTAGCTTAAGCGTGGGAGATAAGGCAGTTCCCGGTTTCCTTATGTTTGGTTCGCGTTAAATCTCGTCGAGATTTTGGTTTAATTTTATTTCTTTTTTCTAAGTTCGGGTTTTGATTTTTTTTTGTTATAAATTTTGTTTTCGGTTTCGATCAGAAAAAGCAGAGACTTTTCCCGCGCAGTTATAGTGTGTTACTTAAATTAAATTCGTCGTAATCGAAACAAATCTCGCAAATCTAACTTTAGAGTGTTTCCGCAAAATTTCGGATACGAGAAAATCCTTGTTGATTCATCGCTGGTAAGCTCCATGTAATTGTTGTCAGGAAAGTTAATTAAATTTTGTTTTAATATATAAACTTTCGAATTTTATTTAAAATCTCAAAGTAGTTTTTAGAGAATCTTTAAAAATAAGTCAAACATGGAGAGGAGAAAGATCCAACAAACCCAAAATAAGTAAGCATTAGGGCTTGATCCTAATGCTCTTAATGATTTGCAAAATTCCGATTTCTTACAAATGTGCAGCTTTTCAATTCTTTAGGAGGGATCTTGATTGTTATAGTTTTAAACAATAATAAAAATTCGAATTTTCCCTATAATATTTTCGGATCCAACGCCCTTCAATTATTTCTGAATTTTTTTATTTTTTTTTATTTCTCTCAAAATTAATTTAATTTCTTTATTATAACCGCCCCCCCTCTTCCCGTTCGTCTTGTCACGCTTACCACAATTAAAATCTGGTCACCTTACACTTACCCCATGAATCATCCCGGTTTTCCTACATTCATCCACTCTTAGTCATGTTTGTTTATGCTTACATAATGCAGGCTTCTTTGATGAGTCACTGTCTGATGATGCAGTACGTAGCTGGTGTTCTTTGAATGGAGTTTTATTGCAGAGGTCACTGTCATTATCATGACTCAGGACAATCAAGCCGTAGTGTTCTTAATGATTTGCAAAATGCCGATTTCTTACAACTGTATTGCGTTTCAATTCTCTAGGAGGGATCTTGATTGTTATAGTTTCAAACAAAACAAAAATCTGAATTTTCCCTACAGTATTTCCGGGTCCTTACAATATCTAATGCCCTTCTGAACTTTTTTGTTCTTTTTTTCTCAAAATGATTTTTTTTCATCATCATCAACTTTCATTCATAATATCCCCCCTCCCCGATCGTATTGTCCTTCGTATTTCCGGGTCCTTACAATATCCAACATCCTTCAATCATTTCTGAATTAATTTTTTTTTTATTTCTCTCAAAATTAATTAAATTTTCTGATTAATTTTTGTCAACTTTCATTCATAATGTCCCCCCCCATCCCCGATCGTTTTGTCTCGCTTACCAAAATTAAAATCTGGTCACCTTACATATACCCTATGAATCATCCCGGTTTTCCTTCATTCGTCACTCTTAATCATGTTTGTTTATGCTAACATAATGCCGGCTTCTTTGATGAGTCACTTCGGCGACTGTCTCATGATGCTATACGCAGTGGTGTTCTTTGAATGCAGTTTTATTGCAAAGGTCAGTGTCATTATCATGACTCAGGACAACCAAGCCGTAATGCTCTTAATGATTTCTGAACTTTTTTGCTTTTTTTTTAAACTTCGTCAAAATGAAATTTATTTTTTGAGCACTTTTTTTCAACTTTCATTAATTATACCCCTTCCTCCTCTCTCGCCCACCGATCTTTTTGTCCCGCCTTACCAAAATAAAAATCTTGTCAACTTACCTTAAGAATTGGTTTCTCTTGATCGAATTAGAAGCTATTCGTTGAGAGAATAAACTCTACAGAGTTACGATTCTCTTACTATTTCCTTCGCCGTGATCGATTTCCTCGAGGCGGTGCCTGATCCTCACTCTCAAAAAAAAAAAGGAAGAAAAAAGATCCCGAATTTATGCAAGTGATAATTCTCTCACGGGCGATTTAATCCGTATCCAGGTCCATTCGGGATAATTTATTTTTAGAGTTCGAGAGTCGACGCGACGGTTGCCGTAAGGAAATCCGGAAAATTGCTCGAAGAAACGCAAGCGTTAATCCAGTTCCAGTACGAAGAAGCATTGAATAACACCAAAACGAGAATAAAAAAACGATTTTCTTACGTTTCGCCACCGCAACACCAAATAAACCCCAAAAAGAAAAAAAAATGCCACTGGGTTTCTTTCGAAAACAATTTTTTTTATACACGAGGGTCGAAAACAAACGATCTACAAGAACACCCAAGCTTTGTTTTTGTTTCCACAGGTTGTAAAACCGAATCTACACCAATGAAGTTTATAAAGCCGCGTGTACACTAGACATTCGCTCTCTTGGTCTAAACTCTAAAACTTTACGCAGCATATAATAGAATATAAGCTAACTTAGGCCCGGTATTTCTGTAACAGATTAACTTTAATCTTCAGTTTATTGCCATAGAAACGATTGTCTTAATAATTGTTACTATGGGAATAAACTGAAGCTTAAAGTTAATCTGTAACTGAAATACCGTGCCTTAATATGTGCACATGAATCTAATTTCAGTTTTTTTCAAAATATCTCAATGAAAATTAAAACAATATAGTAAGAGTGGCATATCAATGAATTGGTACCTGTCAAAACAACAAAAATCGCGCCCATAAGAAAAAATGAAGTTGGCTCTGGAAAAACAAAAACGAATCGCTTCAGAAATAAAGTACGCTCGGCATTCAATCAAGCGGAGAGAGTGGCTTCAGGAATGTTTTCACAGACTTTGAAAAAAATCATAAATAAAGAAGTTATGTTCGATTTTCGAAAATCGCAATTTTTAGTTCTTTTCCGATTGTGAAGAAACGATTGTGTTGCTTCCATTTAACCAATTCTCCATCTCTTATAATAAGCGAGATCCCCATGCTGGCCCTCGAATTTCAATCACCCTGTGATAGAGACTGCTTCTGATCGATCGACTTAAACCTCCGTGTATTTGAATTCTCGCCTTTTGGGCATATTTGAGATAATTGCGAGAAATTATTTCCGACTCAACATGAAACATACGATATGTGCCAAGGTTAAGAACAACAAATTCCTCCGATAACCTATCGACACCTTATCCAAATCATGAATTAGTTTTAACTTTACTCCTTTTAAATTCTTCGTCACTTGATTTTTCTAAATACAACAATTATTTCCAATATAATTTTTAAAATAACCACAATATTTTTTTATTTTAGTAAATTCGAATAATTCAATTTCTATTCTCTAATCAGAGAGTGTTTAGTTGAACTTTGCACGGTTGCAACATTATTGAAGGCTAACCTGCCGTGCGTAAACTCGTCAAACCAGCGCACACTCTGTCTATGAAAGCTGATAGTATGTACAAATAGATTGCAACAATACAAAAAAAAATATACGGCAACTGTTTACAGCAACAAGAGCGTGCACAGGTGGACGGACACATGTAGTTTTCCAAAAGAAAATTAAATGGCCGGCTCAATCATCGGAAACAGTAAGTTTTTTTTTTTTTTTGAAACAAAATGTGTACTGTTTGCCTCATTCAGAGGAGGAATAGAGTTAAAATTATTAATGTAAATGTAAAATTATTAATTTCATGTTCTGCTCACTACTGGGATTTAGAGGAAGTGATGTTCATTTAAATACAACATAAATAAATGTTTTGTTCAAGATAAATTCCCCCCACGTAACTTTTACTTAGGCTTATCAGACCACCGAACTATCAGACCAACCTTTTTTTTATTTTTTAACAGCGTGGTATATCGGAGAGGAATAAGCCTTCGGTTTAAACGATAAAGATAACCTTCACAGTACCCGATTAAAGCTAATGCATTTACACAAAATAAAATTCGATTTTCTTTGTTTTCAAATAATAATTGTTATAAATAATGTTTGTAAAACACATTCCTTTTCTTTATATTACAATACATGTATTACCTAATAATATGTGGATCCATTTGTAATATTATTATTATCTTTTGAAGTGAGTCGACCTTTTTCATTTGTCTCTTGGTGATCAGTTTTAATCCCTTTTATAAGTGAAACGACCTTTTCCATCCCCCCCTCCCCCCCATTGTCGATTTGAGCCTCACACATCAGGCACAGGAAAAATTGAGATTAATTCGTTTTTCTTCAAGTTGATTTATCGACTCGTTTCATCCGAATTAACTTTTTTGTAGACCTGGAGGACGAATTCTATAGGAAATGCTTGAAGGCCCACCTCGCCACGATCAGCGATTCCGAAAGCGACGGGAAGAAGAGCGACTTCGACGAGATCTACTTCAAGCTGAAGCCGCCCCCCGTTCCTTACGGTCGCATAAAGGGCGACATCGTGAAGTTACGACAGCGCGACGTAAATCCGCAAGTACGGAAAGAGGAGGGCGAAAGAAGAACGTACGCCTCCGCCGTTAAATCGTTCTCTTCGAACGAACGAAATGGGAAAGTCGTCTTCCAGAATAATCAACCCCAATTCGATCCGGCCGGCCAAGAAAATTCCACGCAAGCGAAGAAAAAGAAAAAGCGTAAACGCAAAAAAAAGAAAAATTTCCAAAGTAATTTGAACGAGACCAACGCGATTTGTCTTCATGAAGACGAGGCAGTGAAAAACAAGAACCAGCAGCAAATGTGCCATAATGCGATGAATGTTCCAAAAGATGGTTGGACTTCAAAGAATCAAGGCAGACGAAGATATCGTAAGAAAAAGAAGCCAAAACCAGTTATGGACGAAGTTAAGTTTCCAGTCGTAACCGAGGAGTTGGACAAACACTTGAATGCGTACACGCAACTGGAATACATCAGAAGATGTGACAGATTTCTAGAAAATGGTGGGATGTGGAAGGATCAAGGCAGACCTATACAGCAAACAAGTATGTCAATGAATGATGACGCTATGGACAGGGCTTTCATAGAAATATGTCAAAGGGAACAAGTCAAACTTTTGGAAAATAATAGAATCTTGAAGACAACCATGAACGATGTTGGCAAGGATCAACTATTATGGAAATATCAAAAAGACGAAGACGTCAAATCTCTTCAAAGTGATGGAAAGTTGAAGGACCAAGCCAAACAAACAAATCAACAACATATAAGTAAGTCAGAACCGTTCCCAATTGATCACACTAGGTTTTTACAAAAGGTCAGGGCTTTGCAAAACGAGCTTACGCCAACGAATCAAAGAGAAGAAGTTAAAGTTCTGGTAAATAATAGAATCCCTAAGAAGCCAGTCAGTCAAATATATCAACAACAAACAACTACATTAAGACCAACCATCGATGACAGTGACAACCGTCCAAATATGATCAGAGTGTCAAGAGAAGATGTCAAATTTCTTCTTCAAAATAACCAAGATAGCCAAGTTCATCAACAACAGACAAGTATGTCAGGACCAAGTCTGGTACATGACATTAACGTTTTACAAAAGGAACGGGTCTTGAAGGAAATGTACCAAAGAGAAGAAGTCAAGCTTCTAGAAAGTAATAAAATCATCTCGAAGAACCCAACTAATCAAATATATCAACAACAGACGACTACCCCAAAGTCAACCACGAATCATATTGCTAAGCATCCACAAATGATCAGAAGCCCGAACGCATACCAAAGAGAGATAAGTAGACAGGAAGACGTCAAATTTCTTCTTCAAAATGGTGGAACGTCGAACGACAAAACCAAGCAAGCTCATCAACAGATCAGTATATCAGAATCAAGCCCGATACATGCCATCAACCTTTTACAAAAGGAACTGGCTTTGAAGAAAACGTACCAAAGAGAAGAAGTCAAGCTTCTAGAAAATAATACAATTCCGAAGAACCCAGCTAATCAAATATATCAACAACAAACAATTAAGTCAAAGTCAACCACGAATCATATTGCTAAGCATCCACAAATGATCAGAAGCCCGAACGCATACCAAAGAGAGATAAGTAGACAGGACGACGTCAAATTTCTTCTTCAAAATGGTGGAACGTCGAACGACAAAGGCAAGCAAGTTCATCAACAACAAATAAGTCCAATATATGCCATCAACCTTTTACAAAAGGAACGGGCTTTAAAGGAAACGTATCAAAGAGAAGAAGTCAAGCTTCTACAAAGTAATAAAATCGTCCCAAAGAACCCAGTTAATCAAGTATATCAACAACAGACGACTACCCCCAAGTCAACCACGAATGATGTAGCCAGGCATCCAGAAATGATCAAAAGCCCGAACGTATACCAAAGAGAGATAACTAGACAGGAAAGGGTCAAATTTCTTCTTCAAAATGGTGGAACGTCGAACGACAAAGGCAAGCAAGCTCATCAACAACAGACCAGTATATCAGAACCAAGTCCGATGTATAACATCGACGTGTCACAAAAAGGTCGGGCCTTGAAGGAAACGTACCAAAGAGAAGAAGTCAAGCTTCTAGAAAATAATAGAATCATCCCGAAGAACCCAACTAATCAAATATATCAACAACAGACGACTACCCCAAAGTCAACCATGAATCATGTTGTCAGGCATCCAGAAATTATCAGAAACCCGAACGCATACCAAAGAGAGATAACTAGACAGGAAGGGGTCAAATTTCTTCTTCAAAACGGTGGCATCTTGACGGATCAAGGCAGGCAATTTGATAAACAACAGGCAAGTATATCCAAACCCAGTTCAATCCATGACGAGGAGCTTCTAGAAAAGAACAGGACCTTGAAGAACGAGTTTGGACAAACCTATCAAAGAACGAGATATACGCGTCTAAGACGGCGTTTAGAAATCGACGATGACAGCCTGGATGCTGAGTTTATGAACAGATACCGCAGTTACATAGCCATGACGGAGCCAACGCATGTCGAGGTTCACGAAAATAATTTTGGGTCCTTTCTTCTTTGGTCAACGTTGATTTTTGGGGGCCTATATTTATTGAAACTAGCCTTCAGAGACTAGTTACTTTTTTTGTTAATAATGAAACTTTGCAATTTTTAAATATATATTGAATAAACTCCGTTTACCTTATCCCTATTTCTTCTTTTCATTCAAAAATCAAAACTTTTGTTTTTTTTTTTTAATACGAATTATATGGGGTGTTACTGGAAAAACTGCAATTTTCTCGAATTACTCACAATCAGATAAACTATGCACGAGTATGGCTCAGCACCATTACTATGCGTAATTAGGCATGAACATCTTCTTTGCTCCGTTCTTCGAAAGACCGGCTGCTTATTTCGAAAGTGAACAACAATCGTTCGAACTGACAGATACTCGAGTTTATTCTGAGCACTAACAGAACTTACCTGGTCTCGTAGATGCTTCAATAGAGTATTTTTTTTGCTCCCGTCTCGATAAATTCACTTCAGACAATAAAACGCAATCCTAAACGTTACTTGAAAGTTCTTGAATGTTCTAGAATATTCGGATTTTTCGTCCAATTGCAACACACTTTATAGAACAGCCCTTGCGCATTTTTATAGATGCTCCGCAAAGTATTTTTTTATTCTTGTCTCGATGAGTCTGTCAGAGAGCAAATGTGTCTGCTGGATACTCGCTGACATTCATAAGTAGTTATAAGTACTCGTACCCATCGAGAACAGCTACAACTAAATTGGATCTATAATGTTTCAGGCTCAAGTTTTACTGAGTGACTGAAAATTCTACAAATTTCTTAAGAATCCTAGGAAGTTAAAAAACGAGGAAGCTTTTGGAAAGTTCTTGAATGTGTTAGACAGTTTTTCGAAAGTTTAAAAAGTTCCTGAAGATTCTTGAATGCTCTAGAACGTTCTTGAAAATATTCGAGTTCCAAGCTTGCTCGACGGTGCAAGTTTGTTCAACAATGAACCAAAATACGTTTTTTTTTAAAGCGTAATCAGTTAGGATATAAATAAGTTGTTGAGCAAACACTTTCTTATGTAACTGAAAGCTCTACAAATTTCAATGGAGATCTTAAGACTCCTAGAAAGTTTCTAAAATATCGAAAGTTTAAGAAATTTTTGAATGTTTCGGAAAGTTCTTGGAAGTTTAAAAATTCCTGATGGTTCTTGAATGTTCTTGAAAATGTTCAAAACTTCTCTGACTTTTGGATTTCTAGACTAGCTTGCGGTGAATAACTCCATTTCAAGTTTGTACAACAGCAAATCAGAATTAGAGAATTCCTAATCAGAATGTGTGCTTTTAAAAGCAATCAATTAGGCTATAAATAAAATGATTCTTTGATGAGCAAAACACTTAGAAGTTCTAAGACTTTTCAAGAACTTTCTAGAGCATTCAAGTATTGACTAAATTGATTCAATACCTAGTAAGCTTGGAGTAACTCTTGGAACTTTCAACATCTTCCATGATGATCAAGAACTTATTAAAACTTTCGAAAACTTTCTAAAACCGCCAAGAACTTATTTTCTTCTAATTCGTTCATTTATCACGTTTCAGTTCTCGGTTCCAACAAAGCAAAGTTTGTATGGAACGTGTGCTTTTGAAGCAAAGTAATCTAGAATAACAATAAGTTATTGAAAGTTCTTGAAAGCTCTTAGAGTTTAAAGTTCTTGAAAGTTTTAGAAAGGTCGAAAAGCTCTCTTAGCTTTGTATCAAGTTATTGTTTTCAATTATTTGGGAAAACAAGTAAATTTTAAATTATCTCAACCACCGAAGCAAAGAAATAATCAAACAATTCGGAATTAAGTTCGCTGAAACCTTAGAAAGTTCTTGAAATCATTAGAACGTTTTATGGAGCTTTAAAAAATTCTTTAGAATGTTTCAGAAAATACTTGAAGGCTTTAGAATGTTCTTGGCCGTTGTAGAAGGTTCTTGAAAGTTACTTGCTCCAGGTTTTCTTAGAATTGAATCGATTTATTAGTATAATTCTTGGTTTCCTAAAAAAATACGTACATTTTAAGTTATATTAGCAAATGAGCTGATAAATGTCTTAGAAAGTTCTTGAAGGCTTTAAGAAGTTTTTGGTAGCTTTTAGAAAGTTCTTGAAAGCCTCAGAAAGTTCTTGAATGTTACAGAATATTCTTGAAAGTTGAAAGTGTGGCTCAGAAGCTTCATCAATTTGAGAATGAAACTAACAATTAGGAAACATGTAAGTTTCAGAAAGTTCTTGAAAGTTTCAGAAAGTTTTTGAATGTTTCAGAGAAGCTCTTGAAAGTTTCGGGAGGTTCTTAATCGTTTTAGAAAGTTTTAGAAAATTAATAGAATTATTGAAAGCTTCTGATATATTTGTATTGTTTTCAATTCGAAAAAATATGCCCATTTTAAATAATTCCTAGTTACCCAAGCAAAGTTAGCGTGGATTATGTGTTTCGAAAGTAATCAAATAATTAGAAAGTAAGCTTGAGAAAGTTGTTAAAGCTTTGGAAGCTGTAAAAAGTTCTTGGAAGCTTTTTAAAAGCTTTTAAATCTTTCAAAAAATTCATGACAGTTTTAGAAGGTACTTGAAAGTTTTGGAAAGTTCTAGATTATGTTCTAAGCTCAAACATGGTCCTTTTGTAATTCCTCTAGTTCTGGAACACTTCGCGCAAAAGGTCGTTTGAAACTTCTTGAAAGTTTTGGAAAGTTTTCGAACGTTTCAGAAAATTCTTGAAAGTTTTTGAAAGTTCCAGATGATATTCTAAGCTCAAACGTAGTTCCCGTAGTTCCAGAAGACAAGCATTTTTTAAGTCGTCTTTGTGCTACTCAACAAAACATTTTATGCAAGACGTGCGCTTTTGAAGTCCATTCATTCAGCAGCAAGTAAATCTTTTGTTATTTAACGATTCCTTTTGAAACATCTACACTTCTTCAGTAAACCGAACACATCGGCGGATTAAAATATAGTTTGTAGGACGTGCAAAAGGCGCACGAAACAGAATTGAAATTCGCGACGAGGATTTCATTTAAAACGTGTGCTGGTGAATTACAAAAAAATTACGACTTGTTCTCCTCTTTAATTTTAAGTTCACGTTAATTTTTAACTTCGATTACGGCTCGTTAAAGCAAGTTTCGAACAAGGAACGAACGCAGACGGAATAAATAAGACAAAGGCGTTTTTCAGGACGAGAATGTCGAGAGGAGTCTCCAGATAATCCACGACGTCGCGACGCGGAGCTTCGGAGAGCTTTGCGTCACGGAACGCTTCCGAACGCTGAACGTGCCGTTGGACACCAGCAAGTTCGAACCTGCACGACAGAAGGCCGATTTGGCAGCCACGCTCCTGCAGGACCTCGGAGTCTTACATCACAACGGTAAGCAACTTTTCTAGACCCTAGAAAGGCTAGACTTACAAAGCAAATTATTAATTTTAACAGCGTACATCACACATCTTCATTTCAAGCATGCAAGGACCTCATGAATTTAGTCGAGATTATGATTAAATCAGTGTTCCGCTCGCTTACATTGCGACATTCCCTTTGGTGATCCTTATTAATAAGTAATCGATACCCTCCTTTAACCTCGAGTTCACTCGATTATGTACAAAGCGCCGAGTTCTCCGCGAAAACAAAGTTGCGATTTCCTTTGCCCTCTCGCCCCCGAGATATTTACAACGAACCAAAGGTGAAACACGCCAACAATTTATTATTATACACAATTATATACATGGAATACATAGAATCAATATCGGATGCTCCCTTCGTAGGGGAAACCCCCGTTTTTCACCGCGTTGAAGTCGCCCCTTTTATTAACGCTGTCGGTCCTGCTCGCTTGCGAAGGGTTCTTCAAGTTCTGACGTGCGACCAGGCTGTCGCTTCTCTGTGAATTGTTGGGCCTTTCGAACCTGTCGAAGTAGCTGAATGAGTTCGTATGGGCCAGTTCATTTTGGACGGCGATTTTTGGTACTTGCAGCTGCTGGGGGTAGTTACCGACCGATTCGCCGGAGCTTCCCTGAGAATTTTGGCTGCCCGCCCGGAAATCCATCGTGTTCTTTTCTGGGTAGATGAATTGCGAGGGGGCTTGCTGCCTCTTGATGGGGCTTTCAGAATTGGGGTAGTCAGGGCTGGGGGTTACACTCGGATATCTAAAGAACACCTCCGAATTATCGGCGCTTCCATTCGATAACTGGGTTTGGAAGAGCTTGGGGTTGTTTAAACCCTGGCCTTCATTGGGGTTCATCGTGCTGAGCCTCTTCTTCTGCCTTTGCTTCAACTCATTCACGATGGCGCCATGTACTTCCACCGATTGTTGTTTCAGTGGTTCCACGTTGGCACCATACATGTGGCTGACGCGCTTCCCCTGGGGGACAAAAACCTGCGAGTATGGGGTTATGGTGCCGTACGTATGGCCCGAATGGGTCTCGATGACGCCCTTCTCTTTTCCGTCCACCACAATCGTGGTCGGCCTTCGCTGGATTTTCCCGTACGAGCAGCTTTCTTCATGGGCGGCCGTGTCGAAGCCGAACCTGAAACGCTGCGTGCATCCCCTGTTACGGTATATGCAAGGGAAGACCATGATGTCGAGTATGTTCTCCAGGGCGCGTTGCTGGATGAAACCCATCGGGATTTGGCCCCTCGTCCTGAAGCAGCGATGGCAGCAACTCTTGCCTTCGTTGTTGACGTAAATGGGGGTCGAAGATAGGTAGTACTCGCACATGGTGCAAGTCAAAACCTCCAGGACGGCTTCCGGAACGTTAAAGGACTTGATTGCTGAAACAAATAAAGACACGAAACGTCTTCCCCTACTCGTTTAGACCATCGCGGCTTACTCTGTGTTAAATCCAGTTTGTTTTCGGGTTTAAACAAGGCGCCTGGGCTGGTGAAGAGAATGCTGCAGGTGCTCTTGAAGGAGCAGTTGGCCTCGTGCTCGGCCACATCTTTCCAGTTGAGGTAGTAGGCGCAGTGCTTACTCCAGTATTTACAGGGGAAGAGGAAGTAGGTGGCGATTGTTTCGTAGGCGTGAGCCTGGAATATGTTGGATCCGGGAATTGTGCAACGTCCACATAAGCTCCCACCATTGCTCAGGATTGCGATCGGTCCAATTGACAAGAGACTGTTGCATCTACCACATCTTAGTTTATCTAGGATTGCGTCTGGGATGTATTGAGGCATTCTGCAACAAATTAATTTCTTAAGCGCCGCACGCAAGTGTGCGCCTACTCTAAAATAAATTCCCAAACGTCGAAAACAAAGAATTTATCGTTCGCATTAAAATTAGTCCGATTTTATCAGTGACTCACTTCGATTGCTAATTATTTATAGCGCGTTATCGTCGAGTCCCATAAATCATCGATTGAATAATCAAATAATCGTAATTGGGAAAATTTTCTTTATTTAAAGGATTTTTGCACGTGTTTACGATGTGCGCCGAATACTTATATTATGCGGGATTTAGGACGGTCTAAAATAGAGATGGATTTGAGCTGCATAATCAGTAAAGCACAGAGAATCGAGCAACGTTAAGGTCGACTCTTCGTCTACGTCACGATTAATTTTTTTTTTTGGCTTGGCAATCAATCGACTTCACTGTTGTATTTACCGTCCGATTCTTTGATTGGCTTTTACTCACTTTATGCCGCCTATAAATAGGTTCGTATCTAATCGCGTCTTTTTTTTTTGAGAGCGTCAGTATGAGATTTTCATAAGTACTTACATAAATCGAGCAAGCTATAAGTAATATACGTTTATTATTGTCAGCACGTGACTGACCTTGAATGACCATACATGAACACGTGAATGAAGCAATCACAAAAAATAAACAAATCACCCAAGAAAAAATGACTACTTAAGGTGGGTTTATCAATCACAAGTTACCTTCAAGTTAACTCTAACCTTCGGTTACAATTGCGACAATTGTCTTCGTCGTTACTATGGAAACAAACTGACAGTTAGAGTTAATCCACCCTTAATATACCGGACGTTATCTCGTAGCATTATTGAAGATTGCTGGAAATTAGTGCAGATGGTTTCGATTGGTTCATAGATTGCTATGAACCTTCAGAAAGGTCACTTCTTTTGGGTTAACCTTGACAATTTTCCTCTCAATTTTATTTGGAAAAGTTGCCCTGGTGATCTCCTGATCCTTCAGTAAAAGGAAATTTTAGTTGAATTATTAAAAAAAAAAATTAAATCGCTGGTCAATCTCTCTCTTGGTCTAACCAGTCTCTGTCTGTTTTCTTTTTCCTTTCAATTAATTTTCTTTTGTCTCCTGAATTTTCTTTTGTCTCCATCCTCCTTATTAATAATGACAAGTTGCGATGATTTTCTTTTTTGTTTTTTTGTCAACCTCCTGGACACGATTGTCATTTGTTTTTCTCCGTCTTTTTTTTTACAGTGTTGCGTTTTACTATTCGAAGAATTTTAGAGAGATGAATTTAGAAACAAAAGTCACCAAGATTTTTATTTGCCACAAGGCATTAGAAGAAGACAAAAAAAAAAATTAAATATCGTTGAATTTTTGGTCCCCCTCCTCCGCCTAAAGGATGCTCTCTTAAGCTGAAAGCTTCCAGAATGTTGGAACTTCTTTTTTCTTCTTCTTTCTAACAATTTTTCGTTCGGCAGTTTTCTTTTCGCGGGGACGATTGTCAGTTGTTTTTTTTCTTTCCTCCTAAATTGTTGTTCTGTTTTCCTTAATTGTTAACAAATCGTATCGATCTTCTTTTGTTTTTCTCTTCAAGATCGTTTTTCTCCTGTTTCTTCTTCCATTCGGGTACATCTTCGTCGCGCGATTTTTTCTTCAGAGACGATTGTCAATTGTTTTTCTCTTTTTTACTTTCGACTGATTTTCTTTCGTTTCCCGATTTTTCGTCCTTCGTTGTCAGTTGTTTTCGTCGTCAGTTGTTTTCCTTCGTTGTAAATTACTGTTCCGTTTTCCTTAACGACGACAAGTCATGTCGATTTTCTTTTTTCTTTTTTCGAAATCGTTTCCAAGCTCTTCGTCTTGTGTAAAAGAAACGGAAGAAAATTGAAAACGAACAATTAAAAAAAAAAAAACAGTTGACAATCGTCTGCTAAGTCAGTTGTTTTTCTTGTATTTTTAGTTTTTCTTCATTGCGCACTTTTGTCTTCAGAGGCGATTGTCAATTGTTTTTTTTTCTTCCTTTTTCTTATGTTTCCTGAAGGAAATCAAACAATCCGTTTTTTTCTTAGCTTCCGATTTTTCGTTCTTCATTTTTTTTTGTAGGGGCGTTTGTCAGTTGTTTACCTTCATTATAAATTGTTGTTCTATTTTCTGAATTTTTGTTTTTTTCTATTTTTTCTTCATCTACTTCTTCGTTGTGCACTTTTTTCTTCAGAAGCGATCGTCAACTGTTTTTTTTCCTTCGTTGTTTTTCTTTCATTCACTTCTTCATTGCGCAATTTTTTTTTCAGAGGCGATTGTCAATTGTTTTTTTCTTTCTTTCCTTTCGTTTGCGAAGTCAGTTGTTTTTCTTTTATTTTATTGTATTTTTAGTCTCCTTCATTGCCCACCTTTTTCTTCAGAGGCGATTGTCAATTGTTTTTTCTTCTCCCTTTCGATTGATTTTCTTTTATTTCCTAAACAAAATCAAACAATTCGTTTTTTCTTAACCTATGATTTTTCGTTTTTAATTTTTTTTTTGTGTTTTGGTAAGGGCGATTGTCAGTTGTTTTCCTTCTGTCATGTATTTTCTAAAATTTTTTTTCTGTTTTTTCTTCGTTTACTTCTTCGCCGTGCATTTTTTCTTTCAAAAGCAATTGTCAATTGTTTTCTCTTTTCTTTGTTTTGATTAATTTTCGTTTGATTCTTGAACAATTCGTGTTTCTCTTAGCTTACGATTTATCGTTTTTTTTTTTCTCCCGGGGCGATTGTCAAATCGTGTCGATTTTCTTTTGTTTTTCCTCAAGATCGTTTTCAAACCATTCGTCCTTTATTAAAAAAAAGCAGAAGAAAATTGGAAACAAAAAAAACTAAAGGAAAACAGTTGACAATTGGCTGCGAAGTCAGTTGTTTTTCTTATATTTTTAGTTTTCCTTCCATTCACTTCTTCATTGCGCACCTTTTTCTTCAGAGACGATTGTCAATTGTTTTTCTTTCGTTTTCTTCTTCGTTATGAACATTTTTCTTCAGAAGCGATTGTCACTTGTTTTTTCTTTTCTTTCTTTGGATTAATCTTCTTTTGATTCTTGAATAATTCGTTTTTTTTCTTACTTTCGATTTTTCTTTTTTTTTCTGCAAGAGCTATTATCAAGTCGTGTCGATTTTCTTTTGTTTTTCTTCAAGATCGTTTTCAAACTTATCGCTCTTTATTAAAAAAAAAAGAAGATTGAAAAAAAAACAGTTGACAATCGTCAGCGAAGACAGTTGTTTTTTTTTGTATTTTATTGTATTTTTAGTTTTCTTCATTGTCCACCTTTTTCCTTCAGAGGCGATTGACAATTGTTTTTTGTTTCTTCTTCCTTTCGATTGATTTTCGTTTATTTCCTCAACAAAATCAAACAATTCGTTTTTTCTTAGCTTACGATTTTTCATTCTCCATTTTTTTTTTTTTTTTTAATAAATCGTCATTCTATTTTATGAATTTTTAGTTTTATTTTCTGCTTTTTCTTTAGTTTTCTTCTTTGTTGTGAACTTTTTTCTTCAGAGGCGATTGTAGGTTGTTTTTCCTTTTCTTTCTTTCGATTAATTTTCTTTTGATTCTTGAACAATTCATTTTTTCCTTAGCTTCTGATTTTTCGTTTTTTTTCTCTGCTGGGGCGATTGCCAAGACCCATCGATTTTCTTTTGTTTTTCTTCAAGATCGTTTTCAAACTTTTTTTTCTGTATTGAAAAAAAAAACAGAAGAAGATTGAAAAGAAAAAACAGTTAACAACTGACTTCGCAGACGATTGTCTTTATTGTATTTTAGTTTTTTTTTCAATCGCTTCTTTGGCGTTTCAGAGGCGATTGTCAACTTTTTTGTCTTCATTAGAGATCAATAACTTTCAATTGGACAAACTTCTGGATTGTTGCAGAGGGGGGGGGAATATTGGCATTCTTATTGTCTCACCATTCCTTGGTACTTTGACCAAATTTGACCAAAAAGCTGAAGATTTCTTATGAATAATAGAAGATTTTTCAAGCATTTCTTAATATCCGAGTGTACATAAAAGTTCGACTTTTTTGCCCTAAAAGTAGGGGGATTGGTCAAGTTACAAGCTTTTTGGGAAACTTTGACAATTTCTTCTTCTTCTTAAATAATCTGGAATGGTTTTTCTATGGTAAAAGTAATACGTAACGTAGCTCACATCTTTTGTTTTATTTATTTGTTCAGCAATCAGCAGTTTATATTTTTAGATCACCCATAAACCAGGAATTAATTAATAAGTTTCACGACTTACAATTAGTAGAAGTGTGGAATTTAAAGCCGGACAGATTTCAGGCAGAGCATATTTTAATCTTGTTCTTATCGATGAAGTGCTTCCAAAAATATTTCTTTGTTATCACCTAGCTGTAAATAGCTTGTAAATAAACGGCACAAATGTTTTCGAGGATCACGCAGTTGCACCGTTAGTTAACAAAGTGCAAAGTGCTCGAGGAAATAAAATCTGTGAAACGACGAAACTTTTCACACAAGAAACACAGAAGTTAAAAAGATGATAAAAATTAAATTACTGAAACAGGCACGAATAAAAAGGGGCGTTATAATTAAAAATGCCTTTTCTGTATTAATGCAGTTGTTATTGCTGACTCAAAAATGGCGTCTAAACTCTCCAGTACGTTGTTCTAGACTGTAGAGTTTAGACGCCATTTTTGAATCACCTTGTATATAATTAATTTAAAAAATCAATTAATTCTCTTTTCTCTTATAGTTATCTTGTTTTTTTAATTTTATTTGATGATAAATTAATCAAATAAAAAAATAAAACAAAAGAAACAAAAGATACACGATTTCAAATCCATTTAATTAAAAATTTCGTTGACGTTTCGTTCTGTCTTACAAAATTCCTTTTCACGGGACAGCAGTACCGAAAGCAGCAACAGTAGCTGTTGCAAAGAAAGAACGAAACGTCGGCACAAAGAATGGTGACGAAGCCAGATCTTTTTCTTTTTACAATCATTTATCACTAGACCCGCCGCTGTCCGTTGTGCAGATTGTGCAACGCACAAAGGCGCTTAGTTGTATACTTTAATAAAAATAAATTACTTTGGAGACTAAAACATAGCAAAAATAATTATTCACAAGCACCTTCTTTGTAGATTTTATTTCGACAGAATAACTTTTTATTAAAATAATATAGATAAATAGATATACAGTACGCGTACGTCTGCTAATGTCATATGTTTAGTTCTGTAGCGCGGAAAAGGGATCGAGCATCTCATCGAGTATCAGAGTTGTCAAGCAGAGTAAAATCGAAAGCACCAGATTTAGTTTCAGCTTAAAATTGTTGATTCAAAAAAAGCATTCATTCTTCTTCTATATTTTAGCGAATAACTTGTAGTTGTTTGCCTTTCTAAAGTTGGGCACGGAATTGAGTAAATGGATACACCCTAAACGATCTAAATGCTTAGCAGATGCTGTCAGCAGAAATTTTGAAAACCTTTTAATCTGGCACTTTCATCTTCTGCATTTTCTTAGTCGTTAGTTTATTGTCTAAATGTCATTTATTTATTTTCCTGCTGGCGTATTTTATCTAATTTATTTCTTGATAGAAAAACTAAACTTCTGGTCCACATATCACAACGACTCAATGACTATCGTCCTCGTCTGTAGAGGACAGAGACATCGGGATGCCCACTAACACAACGACCTACTGTGATCCTCTCTTGATCGCCATTTGTTTTAACTTGGTTAATGAAACGTATTCCGATTTGGTTTTTTTTTTTGAAATTTTAAAAACGTTTCAATCTGTCACTTTCATCCTATGTATTTCCTTAGTCAATTGTTTATTGTCTAAATGTCATTTATTTATTTTCCTGTTGGTGTATTTCATCCAATTTATTTCTTGATAAAAGAACTGCACTCTTCTGGTCCGTATACCGCAACCATTCAATGGCTATCGTCCTCGTCTGTAGAAGACAGAGACATCGAGATGCCCACTAACACAACGACCTACTGTGGTCCTCTCTTGATGGTTTTTTGTTTTAACTTGTCTTATGAAACGTATTCCAATTTGTTTTTCTTTTTTTTGAAATTTTGTAAACGTTTCAATCTGGCACTTTCATCCTCTGCATTTCCTTAGTCAATTGTTTATTGTCTAAATGTCATTTATTTATTTTCCTGCTGGCGTATTTTATCCAATTTATTTCTTGATAGAAGAACTAAACTCTCCTGGTCCATATAACACAACCAATCAATGGCTATCGTCCTCGTCTGTAGAGGACAGAGACATTGGGATGCCCACTAACACAACGACCTACTGTCATCCTTCCTTGATCATTCTTTTGTTTTAACTTGGCTTATGAAACGTATTCCAATTCGTTTTTTTTTTGTGAAATTTTTAAAACGTTTCAATCTGGCACTTTCATCCTCTGCATTTCCTTAGTCAATTGTTTATTGTCTAAATGTCATTTATTTGTTTTCCTGTGTCCGCCGATCGTCTCTTGTTTTAACTTGGCCACGATATATTCGTGTTGCAATTTGTTTTTTTTTAATTTTGAAAACGATTTAATCTGATACTTCCATCTTTTGCCTTTTCTTCATCATTTGATTATTTTATGTACCCGTGGCATTTGTTTCCCGGTGACGTCATTCATCGTCACTATCCTCTGGCGATCGTCTTTTATTTTAACTTGACGGTTATCGATCGTGCGCCGATTTGTTTCGATTTTCTTTCTTGAGGAGGCTGGGGAGGAGAGGATCATCTCAATGCTGCACTTTTTTCTCGATTTTCTCGGACGTTCGTTTGCTTCTATTTGACATTTGTTTTCTACTAGCGTCGTTCGTCAATAATTTCGTTAGGCGATCGTCTTTTGTTTTGGCTCCTCAATAATCGTCGGTCGTGTTCCAATTGGGAGTGCGTTTCCTTCCAGGAAGTTCGGGAGATAGAAGAACTAAACTCTTCTGGTCCACATACCACAACCACTCAACGGCTATCGTCCTCGTCTGTGGAGGACAGAGACATCGGGATGCCCACTAACACAACGACCTACTGTGATCCTCCCTTGATCATTCTTTTGTTTTAACTTGGCTAATGAAACGTATTCCAATTTTTGTTTTTAATTTTGAAAACGTTTCAATCTGCATTTCCTTAGTTAATTGTTTATTGTCTAAATGTCATTTATTTATTTTCCTGTGCCCGTTATTCGTCATTCCGCCGATCGCCTTTTGTTTTTTAACTTGGCCATGATATATTCGTGTTCCAATTTGTTTTTTAATTTTGAAAACGATTTAATCTGACATTTTCATCTTTTGCCTTTTCTTCATCATTTATTTATTTTTTATACCCGTAGCATTTGTTTCCTGGTGACGTCATTCATCGTCACTATCCTCTGGCGATCGTCCTTTATTTTAACTTGACAGTCATAGATTGTGCGCCGATTTGTTTCGATTTTTTTTTTTTTTTCTGAGGAGGCTGAGGAAGCTGAGGAGGAGGGAATCGTCTTAATGCGGCACTTTTTTCTTGATTTTCTCGGACGTTTGTTTGCTTCCATTTGACATTTGTTTCCTGTTAAAGTCCTTCATCAATAATTTCGTTAGACGATCGCCTTTTGTTTACGCTTCTCAATAATCCTCGGTCGTGTTCCCATTGGGAATGCATTTTCACGGATCGCCTGAAATGTGAGATTATTCGTGTGCGGTTGGTTAATCGCTTATTGACCTTAGGAAGCATCCACGTGCTGTATACACTTTGTTCTTAAAACATTATTACTCACTTCTAGCTATTTATTATTTATTCCCGGCTATTTATATCGTCGTAAACAACCTAGCAAGGCATCTCCATCAAAACAAAACAAGGAATTATCCTGATCCTTCCAAGCATCCAGTAATTAGAAAGTGTTCCCTTTCTCGTTAAAGAAAGCCGCTCGGCGAAAGCGACTGGAGATTGAAAGGACCTGCGACGTCGAAAATCCTGCCCGAAGGAAAGAAGACAAAAGAGCAGCAATTCAAGGGGGGCGGGGGGATGGAAGAAGGCGTCCTTACTTTAATATTTCAAACTGCAGGCCGCGTTGCTTACGCGGGTTTTACTTTAAGGCCCTTATCTCTGTCTTTTTGTAAGACGTATCGCGTTTAATCAAATTTTCAGACGCCGGGAAAGTCTTTTTTCCGAGCAATTTCCAGCCAGGCCTTCGGAATTAATTTAAATCTGTCAGCGAGCTTAAAACATCTAGATGGCACTCGCCGCCTCAAGACTAACATAAATACTTTGTCTCTTGGTGACGACGTAAATAGAGTTATTATTTTAAGGCGTTCCTTTTTTCCATCCTTAATAATATTCGGCAGGGGAAAGAATATACAGAAGAGTACTCAGGCGACGGTAACATAAATAAATGATCGCCTGTCGCTTAAATTCGCCGTCGCGAATATGTGCTGGAAGTTTCATTCATGACGTGCGATCGATGTTTTATTTATAAAAACGAAGGCCCCGAATAAAATCATAATTTTTTATTCGTGTTTACCCCACGAGATAACAGCGACGACGAGCAAATCGGTCGTCGTTTCAGCGCTGATACATTTAATTTGTCTTATCTTTGGAACATCGTTTTAATTAAGTTGTCCTGATTGAATTGTTTGCACGACTGTCGTCCTGTAATTCCCCTCGCCGGATTTGCCCGGAATTAAAATGGAGCCCGGCCCTGGAAAAGGTAAACAACGGCTCGCTCAATTAGTGAAGAGATGCTGGCGCTTGAAATTCCCTGCATCGAGTAAACAAACCCTAATTACTATTAGATCAACGTCGGATGGGCTTGAAGCTTGTTGAATTCGCGTCTCGTTTATTAATCAATAAAGAAATTTCATTATTAACGAAATTTGTGAATCAGTAAGGAAAGTGGAAGTCTAATTAAATAAAGTTGACAACAAGTCAAGTCAGATAGAGTAAACAATGTCGTAACAACAAGGCAACAAATGCCTGGGCTCGGGGAAAGGATAGAAGGTCTACTGCTTAGGGCCTTAATGCGGCCCTGAGGTTTATTAAGTAGGGTAATAAGTGGTTACCAAGAAAACGGAGATAATGAGAAAAAAGACATCTGCCAACAAGTGTGGAAGAAAGTGATTCGAAGGTAAGAAGTTGGGTAACTAATGACCAATTGCACCAAGCTCTTAAGCATGACTTAAGCATAGCTTAAATTTAAACGATGTTTATAATGTGACATTTAACGTTATCCAACAACCATATTTGGTGCAACTGGCTGTAAGAGAGATAGCAAAGAAGGAGAGTTTGAAAATAGCAGCATAGAAAAGTGTGTTTGGAATGGCGGAAGAAGTTAGAAGAAGAGGATAGTAGTGTTGGTATGCGTGGATGGAGGCAACACAAGTAACTAGAACCACCACGCTCTATACTTCCTACGTTCTCTATTGATATCGAACCGATTAATTAGACAATGGGCGGAGCGGGCAATAGTAAGCAGATTCCATTGGCGCAAGTTAACTCCGCCCCAAAAATTTCTGGCTAATGGCAGCAAGGACACTTTAGAAGCGAAATGGGTAGTGGGCGGAGCTAAGGGGGTAAGCATTGGTACATAAAAAGCTCTGACAGGCGCATCAGTGATAATTAGAAATGTAAGATGTGAAGTGGCTAGACACAACTCAGATTGTCTCGAAAATTTATGACAAATTGCAACGAAAACCGATTAATTATGTTAAAGATATTTGAAAAATAATCTAGGCAATGGGCGGAGCGAGCAATAGTAAATAGATTCCATTGGCGCAAGTTAATCCCGCCCAGAAAATTGTTGGGTAATGGTAGCAAAGACACTTTAGAAATAAATTGAGTAGTGGGCGGAGCTAAGGGGTAAGCATAGGTACATAAAAAGCTCTAGCTTTGAAATTTTAAACACGTCAGTGATGATTAGCAATGTAATTCGTAAAGTGACTAGACACAATTCAGACTGACGCAGAAATTTGTGACAAATTGCAACAAAAACCGATTAATTCTCTTAAAGATATTTAAGAAGTATTTGGAGAATGGGCGGGGCGAGAAAAAGTAAATAGATTTCATTGGCGCAAGTTAATCCCTAATTGCTAATGACAGCAAGGACACTTTAGAAGCGAATTGGACAGTGGGCGGAGCTAAGGGGTAAGCATAAGAAGTATCTTAACACTGGCGCAACTTAACTCCACCCCGAAAATTTCTGGCTAATGGCAACAACGACACTTTAGAAGCGAATTGGATAGTGGGCGGAGCTAAGGGGTAAGCATAGGCACATAAAAAGCTCCGACTTGGAAATTTTAGGCACGTCGGTGATGATTAGCAATGTAAGACGTAAAGTGACGACGGAATTCAGACTGACGCAGAAATTTGTGACAAATTACAACAAAAACCGATTAATTCTATTAAAGGTATTTAAGAAGCATTTGGAGAATGGGCGGGGCGAGCAAAAGTAATAGATTCCATTGGCGCAAGTTAACTCCCCCCGAAAATTTCTAGTTAATGGCAGCAAGGACACTTTAGAAGCGACTTGGGTAGTGGGCGGAGCTAAAGGGTAAGCATAGGCACATAAAAAGTTTCGACTTGGAAATTTTAGGCACGTCGGTGATGATTAGCAATGCAAGACGTAAAGTGACTAGAGACAATTCAGACTGACGCAGAAATATGTGACAAATTGCAATAAAAATCGATTAATTCTATTAAAGATATTTAAGAAGTATTTGGAGAATGGGTGAGGCGAGCAAAGGTAAATGGATTACATTGGCGCAACTTAACTCCGCCCCGAAAATTTCTGGCTAATGACAGCAAGGACACTTTAGAAGCGAATTGGGTAGTGGGTGGAGCTAAGATATTGAAGATGTAATTTGGAGAATGGGCGGGGCAAGCAAAAGTAAATAGATTCCATTGGCGCAAGTTAAGTCCGCCCCGAAAATTTCTGGCTAATAGTAGCAAGGACACTTTAGAAACGATTTGAGTAGTGGGCGGAGCTAAGAGGTGAGTAGGTAAAGGTAAATAGATTCCATTGGTGCAAACTGCTATAAAATCTAGGTAGTGTTTACAAAGGACAAACAATGAGAAAAAAAGATTTAAATAATAAAAAGAAGAAATCAACAATGAAAGTAACAATTTTTAACGAATTACATTTTTTACACCATTTTGTCAAAATGGAAGGTCCTTTCTTATAATAACTTGAAATGATAATTAAAATAGAATTCGGAATATATGTCAGACATGTTCAAACAATCAGAAAGCAACGAGTCCTGCCAACCACATTCATGGAAGTAACAAAAGCAAAATGAATATTTTGTTTTAATCGTCGCGTTGTTGATCGTCGTCAACAAGAAACAAATGCCTTAGAGACTATCAAAAATGAATTGTTTAAAGGAAAAACCTGCTCATCAATCTGAATTTTTGGGTTTTAATCTAAACCATCAGTAAAATTAGTACAAATTTAGGGTGGGCCTATTACTAATTTAAGCAAAGTGTCAACTGAAACCCTTCTCGAGGCAAAATATCTCATGAAACGCCTCTGCCTCCCTTCGACAGAACTTGGCCGAATTTTTTTTTTTTTTGACGTATCCAATTTGCGTGGAGGTAAGCATCTTCTAATGGGGATGTTTTCGTAAAGTTTTCACGCTGTTCGCCTTTGATATCAGGACCGTAACGAGCGATGGCATCATCGCAATACAATTTCCTATTTACTTCGATAAAGATCTCACGCCTTATCATCATCGACCCTCTCTCACTCCCACTTGTATAACACGAAAGTAAATCACTAATTGTTGTAGAGATGTGTCGTTTCGCTGATAATCCGCACCTTCTTGTTTGCGACGGTAATCAGCAACATTCCGGACTTGTTTACGACGAATTTAATAACAAAATAAGATTAAGAACGTGAGAGTTTTATTTTAGTTTTGTTAACTGTGGGGTAGGGTTTCAAGCAGTTTGAAAGTGACTGACGAAAGTGGTCTGTGTGTTTTGGGCCTTAATTTAAAAAAATTCTGACAAGTAAGTCGTATCTGTGACTTGCATATTTCTTGCGAAAAAAAAACAAGCTTACTCACATTCCTGCGTAAGCCATCGCTCAATGCTTAATGCTGGAATTGCACCATTTTTTTTTTTGGTCTCTCGTATGTACAGTAGCAAACGAAATTAATGCGACGTCTTTTTAAAAACATGACTTACCTTATGGGGTTTCTTCCATAGTTCAACCACGTAAAAAAACACACCCACTTCACACAGAAACGATTTCACGTACGCCGGGCGTTCGACTTGAACTGTGACAGAGGTATCGATGATTCCAAAGCGATAAAATAACGCGTAGATAAATCCAGATAAAATTAGCAGGCCGGTATTTGAGTGACGACGAAACACAATTCAATTGCAATTTATTAGGCCGATTGTTTTCGATAAGGACGAGGACGACGACGACGACGTAAGTCACGAATGCGAACGCAATTCCCTGAAATACACGAATTTCAGGCCCCATCTCGACCTGCGATGGAAGATAGGAGCGTTCTTTAATCAAACTTTTCGTGCGGTGAGAATTTTCCGGCGGAAGCGGCGTAAATTATAAACCTGCGCGCATCGGGAAATTATTTTCCACGAGTTTTCTTCAAGTCGGAATTAATTAGAGGCCGTCCGTCGCGGCTCTTCAACTTCATGATTAAATTCGCTAATTGCATCGTCCGTTAATTAATGATGGGTTGTTGGAGCAACAGATGGTTTTGTGAGTCTTTGTGGTTATAAGTGGCCGACCAATTAAATCTATGTACTTTGATTTTTTCAATAAATCCATTTTATTTGCGAATATTTCGTTCATCATCATGCACGATCGTGGAAATGATTCAAAGTTGCGTGATCTGTCAGTCATCCTCGTGTTGAATAAGCGCATGATTAAAATGTCAAGGAAGATCGATTCTGCAAAATGCAAGGCAATGATTGAAGGTCACGTCATCTGTCGATCACCCTAGGTTGAAAAATACGTTGAAAATATCAAGGAAAATCGAAACCTGTGAAATGCAAGCGTAATAGCTTGCGTAGAGCACAAATTAAAAACCACATGGTTTGAATAACACAGAATATAAAAACACATGGGGAAAAAGGTACATGAATGATAGATTTCGTCAATTATAGAGAGCGATTGGCAATGATTGAAAATCACGTGGCCTATCTATCAGTCGTCCTCAAGTCAAACAATACGATGAAAAAAACAAAAAGGCTAAAAGAACTCATCACAAAAATATAAACCAAAGCAGCATTTATCAACCACTACCTTTTAACACTGACGTACCAATCTCAAAATGCTAATGGAATTAGAAGAACTCATATAATTTGGTTGAAGATTCAAAATTGGAATGACTTAGATTTTTCGCTACTTAGCCAACGTTAGTAAGGCCTTTTGTTTTTCCAACTAAAAGACTGAGATAAAGTTGTGAATTAAAATAGCCCTAAATGATTTTTGGACCTTGGGCAAGCTTTCAATTTGATTTTATCAACGTTGATAAGCTGGGGTTAGGTGCCGAGCTTTCAACTCAATAATTCCTGAGGTTTTCGTCTTACTAAGCAAAAGCTTTTGGAATTTGGAACGGCTCTAGTATAAGTCTCCACCTAGACCTAGACGATTCTTTATGAATTAGAGTGAACTCATGTTTGCATTTATTAAAGAAGCTTCAATGGTCTCGAGTTTTCTTTGATTACTTTCACCTAAGAGCCTTTATGCGTTCTATGCGTTGTACATTTTGTGTTTGAAACGTTCTCGGTGTTGCATTATCTTTGTTTTATTCTTTCCAAAAAGGGTTTTCGAAAAAAAACATAGAAATTACTCGCATAGAAACTTTGGATAGTGTCCAATCGATTCCATCCTCTTCTGATTAAAATTAAGCTTAGATTCTGATCCTAGTCACTTCCGAAAATCTATTGCCATTTGTTTCTTTTGGTCGTTAAAAGATGGCGCTGCGCACCAGCAATGAATTTTGATTCGCCATAAAATGTTCTGAACAAAAACAAATCAATTCGTTATCTTCTGCCAAGAATTGAGTTTGGATTTTGATTAAAACTGTTTTTCGAAGTAGTTTAGTGGTTAAGTCTTTTGTTGTTCGTCAAGAGAGGGCGCTGCGATTGCATTTTGTGAAAGACTTGCCATCAAAAGATGTTGCATAAAAGCTTTCGATGTTTTCAAGTCGCCTCGTCCTTTTCTGATTAAAATTCAATTTGGATTTCGTCGAGGTTATTTCTGAAAATAGGTGCCATTTGTTTTTTTTATTCGTCCAGAGATGGCGCTGCGTTTGGATTCGCCGAAGAATCTTACACAAAAACCGTGTCATTTTCAAAGCAATTCATTCTCATCTGACAAAAATTCAGATTGCATTTTCATCAAAGTCGTCTTCCCAATCTAATGCTAGTTTTTTTTTTGCTCGATAAGAAAGAGCGCTGTAAATTGTATTTTATCTTGAATACTTTCAAATCGATTCATCTTCTTTGGTCAAAAATTGAGTTTGAAATGCAGTTCGTTTCTGTGTTCTAGGACCTGAGTCACAATAGCAGGAAACTAGTTTAGACAAACAACTCTAAATACCAAAACAAATCTACTATGTCTTAAACAATTGTTTATAGAATCGCGTATGACTTTCTTAACCTGTCAAAATAAATAACATAAAATGTCAAAACAAATCCGACGAAATTGTCTTAAACAATTGTTTATGCAATCGTGAATGACATTTCCAAATAAATTACATCGATACGTCAAAACAAATCCGTCCAAATTGACTTAAACAATTGCTTATACAATCATGTACGACACGTACAAACAAATATGTAGAAATTGTCTTCAATAATTACTTATACAGTCGCCCATGACACTCTAAATTTCAAAACAAATCTGCTGTGTCTTAAACAATTGTTTACACAATCGCGTAGGTATGACATTTCAAAATAAATTACACCGAAATGTCAAAACAAATCCGCCCAAATTGATATCATAATTGCTTATACAATTGTGTACGACATGCAGAAACAATCGTGTATGACATGTCAAAATAAATAACACCAAAATGCCAAAACAAATTCGTCGAAATTGACTTAAACAATTGCCCGTACAATCGTATCGCGCTTGTGTCACTTAGAATGTGAAACACTGCCAACTTCAAAATTGACTAGTGGCATTCGTGCGTTTTTTTTTGTTTTTCTTTTGTCATCGTGTAGGTAGTCCATCTTAGTAATTTTTTACATTGATTTTTAAGTAAATTGGAGTACCTACCTATCCTAATACTTCTATAAACCACCTACACTCGAATTTAATGGCGTTTTTTGAAAAGTCGCAAAAAAGGATCAGTCTAAGCTTGAATCACCTGTATATATCGCGCTCGTGTCACTTAGAATGTGAAACACTCCCAACTTCAAAATTGACTAGTGGCATTCTTGCATTTTTTTTTGTTTTTCTTTTGTCATCGTGTAGGCAGTCCATCTTGGTAATTTTTACATTAATTTTTAAGTAAATTGGAGTACGTACCTACCCTAAAACTTCTATAAACCACCTACACTCGAATTTAATGGCGTTTTCTGTAAAGTCGCAAAAAAGGAACAGTCTAACCTTGAATCACCTGTACATATCGCGCTTGTGTCACTTAGAATGTGTCTTCCAAGAAAACCATAAGATAACACCAAAATGACAAAACAAATTCGTCGAAATTGACTTAAACAATTGCCCATACAATCGTATAAGACAAGTCATCAAACATCAAAATGTCAAAACACATCCGCCGTATATGTCGATTGTATAAACAACTGTTTATACAATCGTGTTTGTACTGTCATATTGCCACCGTCGCTGCATTACCTACAATTTCTATTGTTTTAATTACTTTAAGTTGGTAGTGTAGTACACTGTTAAGAGTAGAGGGGTTCGCGCCATGTAAAAAAGAGAGTAACAGAAAGTGAGAATTAATTAGAAGAGTGAGTCTTGAGTGACCAAGACGGTTGTGGTGGCGAGCCTTCCACGGGGATCCCATTTAGGGGAAATAAAGTTTGTTTCCCTAAGGAAGGTCTTTTTTGGTGTTCGAATAAAGCTACCTCCACTAACTTCACTTCCCTACTCAGACTTAATTCATTAGTGTACACTTTCTTTTAAATTAATTTAATTTTCGTGACGCTTTAAGCGTCGTTTGTCGTTCTTGTCCCCTTGCATTGATTGGGTTTCAATTCCCGTTCTAGCTTTTCACTTGGATTTGTATTTTTGTAAAATTTTTGAGTTTGATTTATAAATGCTGCTTTGATTTATATTCTAAGTTAATTTCGACGTACTTGTTTTGTCATTTTGATATGTTATACATGATTGTATAAACAATTGTTTAACTCAATTTCGACATATTTGTTTTGACATTCTACTGTTACTTATTTTGACATGTTATACACGATTGTATAAACAATTGTTTAAGTTAATTTCGACGTATTTGTTTTGACATTTTGATGTCACTTATTTTGACATGGCATAGACGATTGTTTGGTGATGTCATACACAATTGTATAAGCAATTATTATATCATTTCGATGTAATTTATTTTGTAATGTCATACGCGATTGTTTAAGACATTTTTCGTCAAATTTGTTTTGACATTTTGCTGTTATTTATTTTGACAAATGATAATAATTATTTAAATCAATTTCGACGTATTTGTTTTGACATTTTGGTGTTATTTATTTTGCCATGATGACGATGTCATACGCGATTGTATAAACAATTGTTTAAGACACAGCAAGTTTGTTTTGATATTTAGAGAGCCCGAATATTGTCTAAACTCGTTTCCTGCTACTTTGACTGGGGTCCTAGAATACAGCAACAAACTGTGTTCCAAACTCAATTTTTATCAAAAGGAGATGAATCGATTTGAAAATATCCAAGGTAAAATACAATTTACAGCGCTCTTTCTTACCGAGTAATAAAAAAAACGCATTAGATTGTGAAGACGACTTTGATCAAAATCCAATCTCAATTTTTGTCAGGCGAGAATGAATAGCTTTGAAATGTCACGGTTTTTGTGTAAGATTTTTCGGCGAACCCAAACGCATTCCTTGTTGGCAGCTCCATCTCTTAACGAGTAAAAAAAAACAAATGGCATTTATTGTCAGAAATAACCTCGAATGAAATCCAAACTGAATTTTGGATGAGGCGACTTGAAAATATCGAAAGCTTTTCTGCAACGTCTTTTGATGGCAAGTCTTTCACAAAGTGCATTTGCAGCGCCCTCTCTTGACGAGGAATGAAAGACTTAAGCATTAAACTGCGAAAAACTGCTTTGATCAAAATCCGAACTCAATTCTTGGCAGAAGATAACGAATTGATTTGTTTTTGTTCAGAACATTTTATGGAGAATCTAAATTCATTGCTGGTGCGCAGCGCCATCTTTTAACGACCAAAAGAAACAAATGGCAATAGATTTTCGGAGGTGACTAGGATCAGAATCTAAGCTTAATTTTAATCAGAAGAGGATGGAATCGATTGGAAACTATCCAAAGTTTCTATGCGAGTACTTTCTGTGTTTTTTTCCTAAAAACTCGTTTTAGAAAGGATAAGACAAAGATAATGCAACACCGAGAACGTTTCAAATACAAAATGTACAATTTGTTAGAACGCAAATAGGCTCTTAGGTGGAAGTAACCTGATCATCAAGATCACTAATCAAACAAATCAATAAATACAAACGTGAGCTCACTCCAATTCATAAAAAATCGTCTAGGTGAAGACTTATCTAGAGCCATTCCAAATTCCAAAAGCTTTTGCTTAGTAAGACGAAAACCTCAGGAGCTGTTGAGTTGAAAAGCTCAGCACCTAACCCCAGCTTATCAACGTTGATAAAATCAAATTGAAAGCTTGCCCAAGGTCCAAAAATCATTTAGGGCTATTTTAATTCACAACTTTATCTCAGTCTTTTAGTTGGAAAAACAAAAGGCCTTACTAACGTTGGCTAAGTAGCGAAAAATCTAAGTCATTCCAATTTTGAATCTTCAACCAAATTATATGAGTTCTTCTAATTCCATTAGCATTTTGAGATTGGTGACGTCAGTGTTAAAAGATAGAGAACGCAGAAAACCCTTCCATCATTTTTTTCTGTTTGATAGATGATGATTTGCCTTTCGGAACGCCACCGGTAAAGACTAAGGAGGAGCACAGGAAATCCTTTTCCGTTTGGCGATTACCACGTGCACCCCGGGAGGGATTCCCCGACCCATGTCTACGTGATCGTGGAAGCAGGATTAAATCTAAAACTGTACGCTGGCGTTCCACGGACGTAATCTAGACGAGTGCACTGTCATTTATGTAATTCGTCGTAATTACCCATGTCACGATTATTATCTCTTAAGAGCGTCGTCAGTTTTATCTGAACGGACGCAAACCTGCATGCGACAAATAAACTCCTTAATTTCACTACAAAACGTCGCGTTCGGTGATCTTTCAGCCGACTTAAATTCTATTATTGCCGAACACGAAGCATTTTACGACGAGAGGCCGTAAATATCTGCGCGATGATAGATGCAATGTATTGATTTTCTTTAACATCAACGGGGTACAGTCGACGACTGTATTTACAAACATAAACGTAAACTGAACGCGCTCGCTGGTTGTTATCGTTTCTCTCGTTCTGGCCTGGGGCAGGTTTCACTCTCATCACCAGTTTTGATCAACTTAATTTGGTACGAGTTTTAACTGAGTAGAACTCGCCTTACGCTTTGTAGGACTTTTCATTTTCATCACCAATCTACATTTGATTTTGGTTCGCCCTAATTTTGAGGAGTTTGAATCACCTCTGAATTCTCCCTTGTCCTTTCTCTTTGGATGATTAGGGACTTTTCCAGGACTTCAGGAAGCTCTTCCAAAAGATCTCTTGGTATCGGACCAAAGCATAATGTCAGCGAGGGTTCTTGCCATCAACTCGACGACGAGGGAGTTGACCAATTGCGCTTGGTGGCAGAGACAGGGGATGGAAATGGGTGGTCCTAAGAAGCTGAAGGAGGGAGTTCCGGAAACGGGACAACGAATTGATCCTGAATATCCTTGGTGAGCTTTCAGGAATAATCGCCCATGCGAGTTTCATCCTTCAACTTGCGTGTGCAGGTACGAAGATGCTAAATCAAGCCCGGGCCTTCGCTCTCCGAAATTCATCCAAAGCCCGCCGAACGTGTCGTACAGGGGTTGGTGGACCTACCCCTATTATTCGTGCTCGGCACGCAGGTGGCTGATTTCCTACAGCGTCCCCATACCTCCACCCGGGCGGCACGGGTAAGACTTGACAAATTCCTGCGATTTATCAGAGTTTGAGCGCTCGCTCGTTAAGCTCCGGTAATTGGCTAAAGTTCGTTTCGTTTTAGAATGAAGGGCTTCTTGAGCTTGGACATCGACGTGTCCAAGCTGGAGATCAACCAATGCGAGGCCGGGCAGGTGCATTCGACGTCCCCTTCGGAGATCTCGGTGTTTCACGGTTCTCATAAATGCGATAACCTAACGTCGAAGGTATTTGATGATAATACGTGAGTTACTCTTGCGACCTTCTTGAATTTGCAGTGCATTTATAGACCGCAGATGGCGCATTCGACTTGGTCGAGGGGCAGTTATCAATGCCACTGCAGACAGGGCTATTATTCACCGCATCACAATGGGGTATTCAACGGGACTCTCGTGGAAGGTAATCATGATTTTGATTATGATTAATTAGGGATGGAAGGAAACTGAAATCCTATTGCAATGCTGTTGGAAGTTACTTTTGTTATTGGTCTTCCTTCAATGAACAGACTTTAAGGACCAGCATCGAATTGTAACGTCGGAAGCTTCGAGATCGGTTACTCTTACTGGATCTATTTGATCTTCGTTAAGGGACAGCATAGTAGAAGTTACTAAAAATCTGTTTAGTTGAAGAAGACTTGTCCCTTCTCATGTTTAATTCTAGACTTAGCAGTTGGGAGCTCATGTTTTTCCCTTTTGTGTTCCAGTTGCTTGGTCGGAAAGCAAGGAAAACAGCAGTCGAGTTTGGGAAAACGTTTTCAGATGCCGGAAATGCGAGCCAGGGTGCATCACGTGCAGAGGATCCGAGCCTTGCCTGGCAATGTACCACTGGCCGTTTAGGTAAGCGAATGCGCCATCATTTCCTCAAGTGAAGTTTAATTTAATTTCAGAATTTCACTTCTGGTGTTCAGTGTGACGTGCGCCTTCTGCACCGTCATTTTAATCGTGTACATGTTCAGGCACAGGAAGTTGAAGGTCTTCAAAGTGGCCAGCCCCATTTTCCTGGCGATCACCCTCCTAGGATGCGCCACTATGTACATGGAGGTATATCATCACTGGTGGATTGGTGAGGTTTTAATCAATTGTCAATTGGTTTTAGATGGCCGCTATTTTTCCGGTGCTGGATACGTATTCCTGCGTGGCTACGAAGTGGTCGCGCCATCTCGGCTTCTGCATCACGTACACCGCCCTGCTCATGAAGACCTGGAGGTAACCACCTCCGAAAACGATTCAACTTCCTTTCCCAACTTTTGGTCTGTGTAGGGTGTCGCTGACCTATCGGGTCAAATCCGCCCACAAGGTCAAGCTCACCGACAAGCAACTGCTTCAGTGGATGGTCCCCATTTTGCTGGTCATGCTGATATACCTGAGCACGTGGACGTTATCTGCGACCCCCATCGCAGAAGAAATCAAAGACTCCGTGGGGCTGAAATTCAAGCAGTGTTCGTATAACTGGTGGGATCACAGCCTTGCCATAGGTAAACACGTCTTTAATATTTTATTCGTATACGTATTTCGCGAAGCCCTTATTCAATTTCCGACCTGTTACGATTTGAAACGCGCTCGCTCTTCGCCGATATCTGACATGAGCTGTCGCTCTTCTGTGAATTATGTAGCCAAAGGCAGGCAGAGCGGAAAATTAACATCACAATTTACATTGCGAGCGTGCAAGCGTATTTCGTCCGGTAATACGAGGAGTTTTCTTTGCGGATTTGCTTTAAACTTGCGAACAGATGAAACCAAAACATGAGGATCTTTACTCTCTCATTAGCGAGAGCTCCGACTTTTAGCTTGTGATCATCAAGTTAAGGTAGTTGAGGACATTGCTCCGGGCAAAAAGAGTTTTTATTCCTCCACTTTATATTTCAGGAGAAGTCCTCTTTTTAGCTTGGGGAGTCCGGGTCTGCTACAACGTGCGCAACGCCGAATCGCTCTATAACGAGGCAAGACTCATTAGCTACGCCATCTACAACATCGCCCTCGTTAACATTGCGATGGTGGCGTTCCAGTAAGTCCGTGCGTTCAGGGCAACCCCAAACAAAGTGTAGACCGTCTTGGGTTTTTCAGCTTGTTCATATTTCCAAGGGCGGGCCCCGACATCAAATACCTATTGGGTTTCATCAGGACCCAGTTGTCAACTTCCGTTACCATAGCGCTGGTGTTTGGGCCGAAGGTCATTCGCGTTTTGAAGGGGCAAGGCGACCAATGGGATAACAGGGCGAGGTCAAGGGGAGTTACCGCGTCGTTCTCCTTGAATGGTATTGGTCTAGTTCCGGAAGAAGCACCGGATTTATATCAAGAAAACGAAGAGCTGAAGGTGATTATTCCCTTTTGCTTTTCCATCACGCTTTTCCCGTCCAATATTTTTAGGAAGAAATTCAAAAGCTGGCGGCCCAAATCGAATTCATGAAGATCGTCCACATGGAGATGAACAACAGGCACGTGAAGCCCAAAACCGGGGGGTACTTCAGCAATCTGAACGCACCGGCGGTGGTGCACAGTCCCTTAACAAAACCGGGGTGTCTTCTGACCAAGGCTCCCGAGGAACTGTGACCGACGAGAGGCAGTGGTGACGAATGGTTTAGGTTAGGGAGGCACGGAAGTGAAAAAGATACCAGAAAACCGGTCTTTGTTTAATCGCCACAAAACAAAAATGATTACGTTTAACCCCCATCCTCAAGGTCATTGCTGCCCCAATTGTGAACGGTTCTTCTCTGCTGCCTCTGCACACTCTTAATTTCTTCCAATTCTACCTACCACTTAACCGCAGTCAGTTCTCCACGTATAGTACAAACGCTAAAAACAAAGACAAAAAAAAATTCCTCACTTTTTACTCGTAACCGTGGCGTTAGTGACTCATCCGTAGGTATCTCTCTAGCTGAAGAGCTACTTAGCGAAATTCAATTAAAAAAAGAAAAAAACTTGACTGATTTTAAGATAGAATTTGTTAGTACTATAAATGCTTACACTGTGTGATAAAAAAAAAAAAACGTGTTTAAGTCAATGTTAGCAAACCTAGGCGAGAGATTCAACTATTCTTATTGAAACTGTAAGTAAGTAAATTAATACATGTGTTGTACATACGTTAGGTGTTTACTTTGCGAAGGAAAACCGGATGCACACCGGAAATAGTTAGTCAATTTGCGCCAAGGGGTTGTTGCATCAAGTCCCTCCCTGCCTCCACGAAATTTTTATGTTGAAGGCGACGAGCAGAAGCTTTTTCGCAAAAAAAAAAAAAAAAACTTTTGCTCGCCACTTTCTAAACAATCCCCAATCCCATTCAGTGTTAGATGTAAATATAAAAAAACGCCGAGGTATTATTTGCGTCACTAAGGAGTAAGACAAAAAAAAAGAACTTGTTACGTGATGGATAATAAATTTAGACTTAGAGAAATGTGTAGCCAGTCAGCGACAATACTCATATCTTTAGTTCGGTACAAAATATCGTTTAGTATACGACGGACGTTCGGCAGAAAAAGACACCTCAAGTAATAACAAAAGAACAAAAAAATAATGCAGTACTCGATGTGGTTTCGTTTTTTTTTTTGTTGTGAATCCGCTCTCATTGATTATCTAGAAAGTTCGCGCGCGTTCTCGTTCGGTTAAATCGGAAGAAATTCACGCCTTCTGATTCGACCGCGTTTTCATGTACACGCTGTACCAAAAAAAAATGTAATTAGGTTTCTCGTAATATTAGCTGTTGCTATCGTTGTTACGACTTCAGGATAGTTGCCCAAAATGATAGAACTTGTGCTTACCAAAAAGATAAGTTTCACCCTAAAAATGCCATACGTACTTTTTTCTTGCAGAAGATAAAGAAGTCTTCATGTTAAGCATGGCGTCCTTCATTTTAGTTCATTTGGCCATCACCATCCGATTTTTGCACGTTTAAGACCACTATTTTCTTCAGACGTTCCTTTCTAAGGACGCATCCAATTTGTTGGTTCCATACTTTATGCCCGACTTTATTAATGATGATTCAATTTTGCAAACTTTGCTCCATCTCTATGAAATGCTTGATGGTCGTACTTGGTAATGACCTACATAGCTTGGCCAGAATTATAGAAGCAATTGCTTCTTGGATCTCAATTCTTAATCTAAACTAACATTAGAGACCAAGGTTTTAAAACCTAACAAGATGAAGAACCAAAAAGGATTCGCAGGAACAAAACTGTTTTCAGCTTGGACGGTCAACAAAGTCTCCTTCCATTAGTGATCTCAGGCGTGAATGAGAACATGAGGACGAGGACAGGGAAGACTTAACATAGCCAGAGTAAACAATTGAAGGTAGATGAAGAAGAGACAGAAGAAACCTAAACGGACGAAGGGATGCAGTTTATCCACCCAGTTGGAATTCTGTCTTCTATGTCAGAGGATGAGGATTATAGATCTCCAATATCGAGTGAATTATTCACTCTCTTCAATTATCCAATGTCTTCTTCACATTTTCACTTTGACCCCCAAAACGTCCTATAAATCGCTTGCTCCTTTTAGTCCAAAGACGACTCTCCCCCCTTCCATGCCCAACTTAATTGAAGACATCATCTGTTAGTTATTCAGTTTTGGAAGCTTTCTAAACAATGAACAACAGGCCACTCTCCAAAGACGAAGATTTCAGAAGCGAAAGCTCAAGAACCAAAGGAATGGCCAGACCATTGAAGGCGATCTCTTCTTGGATTTCCATCTTCCATTGTTCCTAAACTCAGGTAAAAAAAACTGAACAACAGGAACTTATTGAAGCCCAAAGTTTCAGAACCAAAAAAAAAAATAAACGGAACAATCAAAAGGAGACAGAAATGTCAAAGTAATTGCTGCCTCATAGCTTCGGGTATCCAAGATTTCACCTCCTCGATGCCATATGTGGTGATGCTATAGCTTCGCCAGGACTGTCGAAGATAGCCTCTTCTCGAATCTCGATCTTCCATTGCTCGTAAACGCAGATAAAAAAGTGAACAGAAGGAAACCCATTGGAACCCAAGATTTCAGAACAAAATAAAGATAAGCGGAAGACGAATATTTCAGAAGCGAAAGCTCAAGAACCAAAGGAAGACGTCAAAATAATGTCCAGCCATTGAAGGTGATCTCTTCTTGGATTTCCATCTTCCATTATTTCTAAACGCAGATAAGAAACTGAAAAACAGGAACTTACTGAAGCCCAAAGTTTCAGAACCAAATAAATATAAGCGGAAAAATCAAAAAGGAGCCACAAATATGTCCAACTTAATTGATGACTCACTCAGCTTTGGTAGCTTCGGCTATCCAAGATCTCATCTCCTTGATGGCTATATATGGCGATGTTATAGCTTTGCCAGGACTGACGAAGATAGCCTCTTCTCGAATCTCGATCTTCCATTGCTCGTAAACGCAGATAAAAAACTGAACAGCAGGAAACCCGTTGGAACCCAAGATTTCAGAACAAAATAAAGGTAAGCGGAAGACGAAGATTTCAGAAGCGAAAGCTCAAGAACCAAAGGAAGACGTCAAAATAATGTCCAGCCATTGAAGGTGATCTCTTCTTGGATTTCCATCTTCCATTATTTCTAAACGCAGATAAAAAACTGAACAACAGGAACTTACTGAAGCCTAAGACTTCAGAAACAAAGAAATATAAGCGGAGGAATCAAAAGAAGACAAAAAAAGGAGCCATGGAGATGTCAAACTAATTGCTGCCTCATTCAGCTTTGATAGCTTCGGCTATCTAAGATCTCATCTCCTTGATGGCTATATATAGTGATGCTATAGCTATCGAAGATAACCTCTTCGCAAATCTCGATCTTCCATTGCTCGTATACGCAGATGAAAAACTGAACAGCAGGAAACCCACCGAAAACCAAGAGTCCAGTACAAAATAAAGGTAAGCGAAAGCTGAAGAACCAAACGAAGATGTTAAAAACAGCCAAACAAATGCCTAATTTTATTGATGCCTCATTCAGCTTTGATAGCTTCGTCTATGCAGAATTTCATCTCCTTGATGGCCATATATGATAATGCCATGGCTTCGCCACGAGTGTTGAAGATGATCTCTTCTTGGATCTCGATTTTCCATTGTTCCTAAACGCATGGAAATGCCCAGGCCATTGAAGGTCATCTCTTCTTGGATCTTCATCTTCCATTGCTTCTAAAGAGCAAATAAAAAAACTGAACAGCAGGAACTTCATTAAAGACCAAGTTTTCGGAACCATGTGTGAAGAACCAAAGAAAGTCATCAAAATGAACCGTGGAAATAGCCAACTTAATAGGTACCTTACCTAGGTCCAACCCAAATTCAGAAACTCCACTCACATTCAAGTTGACAGTTCGATGTTAATTTGAAATCCAGGAAAGTTTTAAGTACTGATGATCAAGGTACCTATACTAATCATAAACAACGTCAAACGTTAAGTTTGAGTGTGAATGACGTTTCTGAAATTGGGCCTTAATTTTAATAGCTTCGTTTATCCAGGATTCCATCTCCTTGAAGACCATGAATGGTGAAGCTCTAGCTTCGCCAAGGCGATGATCTTCTCTTGGATCTCGATTAGACAAAAAACTGAAGACAAGCGGAAGCAGAAGAAGATAAACGAAAGTTGAAGAAAGATAAGCGGAAGCTGAAGAAAGAACCAAAAGAATGAGACACAGAAATACCCAACTTAATGGATGACGTCATCTCTTACCTAATTCGTTTTTAGAAGCTTCACTTGTCAAGGATTTCGCCACGTATGACGATGCTCTAGTTTCGCCAGGACAATTAAAGATGACTAATGCTTTCCTTTGATCCTCGATCAACCATTGTTTCTCAAGTTAAAAACAAGAAGCTCGTTAAAATCAAGGTTTTATAACCAAAAGACGAAAAAGATCGAAGAACCAAAGGAAGATTCAAAATCGATTGAATGAAGAATGGCGAACGAATTTAATGATGACATCGCTTACTTGGATCTCTGCTTTCCATCTCAACAAGCTTAATACAATTTTCTTAAACAAAGTAAATAGATGAAGCGGGAAAAGCATTCAACAGCTGAAGAGGGCGTTAACAATGCAAAGGGATAGATGGAACTCTATTGTTGAGGATCGGGATTATTAGTAGATAGATGATTAGTATTAGAGACGGATTAGGAAAAGCGTCAATCCTTACTGGAACACGATCTTCAGAACAAAGCGTACAAAAGAAGATAGCTCCATAAGTGAGGAAAGTGAAGAAGAAAACGTGAAGCTCTTGACCTACTGGAAGAAAGTTAACGAACCTACTAATGAACTTACTGGAACACAACCTCTAGAACAAAACGTACAAAAGGAGTTACCTCCATAAGAGAGGAAAGTGAAGAAGAAAACGTGGAGCTCTTTTTTTTAAGATGAAACAGGAAAAGTATTCAACAGCTGAAGAGGGCGTTAACAATGCAAAGGGATAGATGGAACTCTATTGTTGAGGATCGGGATTATTAGTAGATAGATGATTAGTATTAGGGACGGATTAGGAAAAGCGTCAATCCTTACTGGAACACGATCTTCAGAACAAAGCGTACAAAAGAAGATGATAGCTCCATAAGTGCGGAAAGTGAAGAAGAAAACGTGAAACTCTTGACCTACTGGAAGAAAGTTAACGAACCTACTAATGAACTTACTGGAACACAATCTCCAGAACTAAACGTACAAAAGGAGTTACCTCCATAAGAGAGGAAAGTGAAGAAAAGAACGTGAAGATCTTAACCTACTGGAAGAAAGTTAAGGAACCAATATTCTGGTTAAATCGTCCCCTAGAATCTGTTACTCAATTTCAGGAAAAATAATGAATAAAAGTACGAGTCTCAAAGAAGAGTTTCTCATCATGGAAGTACCTCAACAGCTGAACGAGTTAAGGAAAAATGAAGGAATTCCGAAACACACCCAAAGATAATATAACTCAGAAGAAAATAAATCCAAAAACGACTGAGGATTGAAACAACCTACACACCATCTGTCTTGAAAAGAACCAAACCAAAAAGGTATTTGGACTAAAATCCGCAAATCATAATACTTGAAGATTTGCAGCGAATTCAACACTAAACACTAGTAACTCAGCTATATGTATCAACTATAATCAAGTGTGCTTACCCAATAGATTAGTTACGAAACACGAAATTAACACTGAGCCCTCTGTGTAAGAATGTCGCAGACGCCTGCGATTTTCTTATGACGTTTCGCGTTTCGTATCTGACCGTACTATATGTGAGTAGCAAAACTTTTCATGTAATAACTATAGGACATATGTTAATCTAGTTAATGCTGCTTTTAATAGAATTTGTAGAGGTCGGTCGTTCTGCAGATATTTAACGTAAAAATTAGTAAGAAAAAGACATAGATACATAAATAGGAAAATATGTTTCACTTTTCTGAAGTATCAATTTTATATATGTACGTAGATTTTAAGTACACAAAACTTTACATTACACAAGACTTTACATTACTCAAGATTTTACATTACATAAGACTTTACATTACACTAAACTACATTACACAAAAGAAGTTAAAATTCGTTAATGATTTCTTGCAATGTTGGAACGTGTTTCGGTGATTCTTGTTTTAGTGCGAAACTAATACAAACAAGCTTAGCTCAGAAAAAAATAACTTAAGAGCAAGATACAAATGCAAATCGACCATAAAGTATGGGCAACCAATAACGGTGAGTTCCTCGGTTTGAAATTTGCGTTTTCCATTTTTTTTAAATTTTATTGTTTGCGTCTGCTTAACTCGAGTGCGTCGTAAAGGGGCACAAGTTCTATCGAATTTTGAAACCAAGAGACAAATCTTTAGATTCGTTTTACCTGTTAATATTCTCGTAAACTGTTTAAAAATATGTTATATATTTGTATAAAATATTAATATATGTATTTCTAAAAACAAACTTCGCATTATTTCATTCTTCACTTAAAAAAAAATGGCAGCTCAGAACGATAGAGGGTAAAGTAAGCAGAATAGAACAAAAAAAATTACAAAACCGTTACGAAATAAATTACGCGAAATATTGTCACGTGGGGGCAGATTAGTTGAAATTAAATTAAATGACAATGTTTTTTGTGCACACCTAACGCTCTAATTCAAACAAGCGCAAAAAATTTGGTCCTTCAAGCCGGATTAATAACAACAGTGAACACTAAAGCTGGATGTCTGTATTTCTTTTTTAATCAAAGTCAATTAAATAACACGAATGATACACATGCGAAATTTTAAAACATTTTCATTTTAGAAACGCCAAAAATGTAAAAAAAAATTCTTTTTTTTACAAAAGCGAACACTGAATGACAGTGTTTTGTACAGAACAGAGAACACTACAATTCGAACAAGCGTAAAAAGAAATTGGTCCTTCGAGCAGGATTAAGAGATATACGAACAAAATCTACGTGAATTAAATTTGTTTGATTTTTCTTTTTTTGATTATTCGAAAAATGTAATGTGGAACCTGCCGTAGAAAAATATAAATGCACTCGGAAAAACAAATGAAACTGAAACGTGGCGAAAAAAAGAACATAAGGTGTTGGAAGTTAAAAAAAACAAACATTGGTGACCACTTTGGAAACAAAAGACGATCGCACTTCGATAATACCTGACTGACAATCGACTTGCGACATTTTTTTGAAAGATGGAAACAAAACAAAAGATGACCAATTATTTTAAATTTAGGAATTTTCCAATCCCGATTTTTAACATTTTACTTAATTAGCTGCATTTTGCGCAGAACAGATAATACAAGGAACGCTAAAGTTTATATATATCGGTATAAAAAAATTTGGTCCTTCGAGCCGGATTAAACCCGATCTAATTTCTTTGATTTGTCAAAAAAGTATCAAACAATCTTTATATAATACAATGTTATAAAAAAATATAAACGCACTCGACTAAAAAAAAAATAAATAATAAAAATAAAATGAAACTAAAACTTGGACAGAAAAGGGGCATTGAGGTGCTGGAAACTAGAAACAAAAAACAAAAACTGGTAGCCTCCCGGAAAACAAAAGACGATCGCAATTCGAATAAAAAACAGCTGACACTTTTCGAAAGGTCAGACGATGATTTTCGTGATTTTCGCTTAAAGTTTACGATTTTCACAATTTAGTTAACTAGTTGGCTCTGAAGAAAGTTAGTTTAGGATAATAAACAGTTGTAAAAAAAATATTGAAAAGCAGTGCAGAATAAACAACACACGAAACACAGTAGCGTCCTTCGAACCGGATCTGATTTTAAAAATTTTTCAAAAAGTATCAAACAATCTGGAGCCTTTTTATCAGAAATATAAACGCACTCGACTAAAAAAAAATAAATAAATAAAATGAAACTAAAGCTTGGTGAGAAAAGGGGCATAAGGTGCCGGAAACTAGAAACAAAAAACAAAAATTGGTAATCTCACGGAAAACAAAAGACGATCGCAATTCGAATAAAAGACACCAGACACTTTTCGAAAGGTCAGACGATAATCTTCGCGAAACAAAAGAATCGTTTAAATTTCACAACTTTCGCAATTTAATTGATTAGTTGGCTCTCAAGAAAGTTAGGTTAGGTTATTTAAACAATTGTAAAGCAAATATTGAAAGGCAGTGCGTTTCGCGCAGAATAAATAATACGTGGAACACGATAGCGTACAAATTTGGTCCTTCGAGCCGGATTAAGAACAGATGAGAAATTTAAATTCTTTAAAATGTAATAAATTCTTTAAAATATATTAAACGATCACAACTAATCGTCAATTCGGTGATCCTCTCTTGTTAATAAATACAGAAAACTAAATCGTCGCGTAATTTATTGTCATTTGTTTTGATTGTCTTTCGTTTAGATTGTCTTTTGTTTTGATTGTCTGTCGTTTTGATTGTCTTTTATTTTGATTGTCTTTCGTTTTGATTGTCTTTTGTTTCTTTCGTTTTTAAGAAAGAAAAGAGTGCCATTCATTCTTTTCTTTTTTAATATTTTTATGCGATCACAACTAATCATCATTTCAGTGATTTTCACTTGTCAATAAGTATAGAAAACGAAATCGCTATTGTCTTTTGTTCCTTTTGATTTGATTGTTTCATTTTCTTTTGTTTCTTTCGGCCTTTTTTCTTTAATTGACGCGATCACAACTTACCGACATTTCAATGATCTCCTCTTGTCAAGAAGTACAGAAAACGAAAGTCACTTCGTAATTTATTGTCTTTTGATTTGATTGTTCGATTGTCTTTTATTTCTTTCAGTTTCAGGATAGAAAAAAGAGCGTCTTTCATTATTTTCTTTCTTTTGTAATTGACGCAACCACAACTAATCATCTCTTCAGTGATCTTCTCTTATCAATGAAAACGAGAACACCTCGTACTTTATAGTCTTTTGTTTCTTTTGATTATCTTTTGTTTAAGTGCTTTTCCTCTTTTTTCTTTTTAATTGACGCGATCACAACTAATCGTCAAATCAGTGATCCTCTCTCGTCAATAAGTACAGAAAACGAAATCGTCGCCTAATCTATTGTCTTTTGTCTTGATTGTCTTTTGTTTTGATTGCTCAGAGACGTATTATTAAAGAATACATATATGTATACAACCCAAAAAATTTCTCAAACGAAAGTTAAACTATTTATTAAAAGAAAGATGATCCACAGACAGTGTATGCTTATAGTTTAAAACGAGTCAGGTCCAGGTCCGGTCTCAGAATGTTTCTCCGAATGGTTGAGATTCGAGTTATGGAGGTTCTACTGTAGTATAAATGGATGAAAATAATGAAACTTGAAAACGTTTCAAAAATTTCAAACAAACGCAAGCAAGTACCTAAAAATTTATTTACTTACAAAACAATGTAAATCTTATGTATAAAAAATTATATACAGTCAAATATATGCGTGTATTTAAAAAATGTGAGATGGACGGAATGAATTAACAGCCCTTAAATATTTTAATAAATACAAAATTAGGTAAGTAGCATCATGCAGACTAAATACTTAATCAGAAATTTACAAAAGTAGAGGTCCAAACAAATTTAATTTTGTTTAAAACAAAACTTCTAGAGTTCTATGCTCCTCTTAATACACTTACTAACTTAAAAAAAAAAAAGTAAAACCTTCTGTCATACTATAAAACTGAGAATCGCGCTTACAATTAATAACTAAACAACAATAATTAACACGAAATAAAATCTTTTGCACTTTCAAAGTGAGATTCTCATTTTCTCAAAATTCGTAGGCAGTTCAAGAGGGTTAACATAAACTTCTGAACACCATCAAGGAAACCACTGCGACCCCCAAAACGAAAGACAAGCGCGACACAGCGGAAGAATTGCATTCGTCCTCGGAGCAATAACATTCTTCCCAGTAAACCCCGTTTTCAAACACACCCCAGTTGCAAACGCCCGTAACCCCAGTGTCTGCAACAGAGGCACATCTGCGGATGACTTGCCTCCATCGACCATCCCCTGCAAATAAGAAATATTCAAATTACAACGGCAGTTCATTGCCTAAAACACAATCATTTTGATTATCGCATAAGATGATTTGAATCCAAAGAGTTGGCAAGTCTGGAAACACTGCCATTGTTAGAGCATGGATAAAATACTCCCGCCCCCGTTCTTTTCTTACGTATACCCATCGCGGTAAGCAAGTCTCATTCATTGGAGCAAAATTGCTGTTAATGCTGCGCTCTAATCTCTAGTCCAGGCTTGCCAGATGTCCCGTGCCACTTTCCCTAAATAAAATGTTAAAATCTCTTTAATCAATTAATTTTCTTAAATCTCTTCGCTTGCGTGGTGAAAGGGAATTAGCAATTACTTACAGATGAACCCTTTTGGACTCTGCTGTGTAATTTTCATGCAAAACGACCCGGGCATGTGACTCTCTTCGCTGTTGCACTCCACCGCGATGTGCTGCTGTTTATCGAACCTCCTGTATGCGCCACAGTTGTCCTGGCCTTTCGCATCCTGATCTGAACCGCACTGGTAACACCTGACCGCCTCACCTAAATCAATAAACATGTAAAGTCGCGATTAATACCAATTATAAATATTATGAAAGGCACACCCATTTAAAATTGCTCACTTACAGTCGGCCAGGCGTTCAATTCACACTCTGTTATATCACAGTCATGGTGACGACATCAATTGGCCGATTGTAATTTAACCTAATCGCCTATTTACGTTGAGTTAATTAAAGTTTGACTTACCCCAGCTTATAATACTTAAAACAACGATCAAAGCGAACACGTTTCTAACGTCGTGGAACATTTTTTTTAAGTTAAAAGTTAAAACGTAAGGCACTGAACTGTTCTCGGAGGGTGAGGTTATATTTATCCGTTTGTTTGTCAACGCGGATGCTGCCAACTTCAAGTGGCGAAAGCTGTTAGCAGTGTTGCCAACGTCCTATGTAAATTATAAATTATTATCTGTATGGTAGAAAAGAAAGGCATGAAATTATGTATTTTATGGTAAAATTCAGTGTTCTTAAATTACTGGTATTTTTTATTTTTATTTAATAAAATTTTTTTAATAGAAATTTGATAAACCTATAATTAATTAGAATTTCCTGATTAATTTGATATCAAAGACACATTGCTTTTTGTTTTGTTAATAAAATGGGATTTTCAGGTTTTTTTTTTAATTATTTCATATTATTTATAATAAATAATTTTTTAATTTTTAAATATCTAGACCTGAGTCTCTGTTCCTTCGTTATCATTGGAAGTTTAATTTATCTATTGTCTTTTGTTTTTATTTCTTCCTTTGTAATTGTAAATCTTCCTTTTTCTTCACATTTTTTTTTTGTTTTTCTTCAGAAATTTTACAATTTTATCGTAAATTTATCCTCCGTTAATTTATATTATTTTTTTTTAATTAACGCTTTGATTTAATTTTCGTCATTTTTTCTTATCATTGATATTTTTCTGTCACGTTTCGCTTATTTTTTATCGGAAATTCGCATTTTTTTTTTCAATTCTATTTTGAAATTGCCAATCGTGTTTTGTTTTCTTAACCGAAATATTTTTTGTTTTTTTATTCTTCTTTGGAAAGTCAATACACCGATTGTGTTTTGTTTTATCAGAGTTTGTTTTCCTTCATTATTATCGTTAGAAGTTTAACTTATCGATTGTCTTTTGTTTTATCTCTTCCTTTGTAATTGTCAATCTTCCTTTTTCTTCACACTTTCTTTCGTTTTTCTCCAGAAATTTTATAATTTTATCGTAAATTTGACTTTCATATTTATTTATTTATTTTTAATTAACGTTTTTGTTTAATTTTCGTCCTTTTTTCTTGTCATTGATATTTCTTTGCCGTGTTTTTTTTTTAATCGTCTTTTATTTACTTAACCGAAATGTATTTTGTTGCTCTATTCTTCATTGGAAGTTCAACACATCGACTGTCATTTGTTTCATCTGTTTCTGTTTTTCTTCATTATCTTCATGTTTTTTTTTCAATCGTCTTTTATTTACTTAACCGAAATGTATTTTGTTGCTCTATTCTTCATTGGAAGTTCAATACATCGACTGTCATTTGTTTCATCTGTTTATGTTTTTCTTCATTATCATTGGAAGTTTAACTTGTTGATTATCTTTTGTTTTTATCTCTTTCTTTGTAACTGTAAATCTTCCTTTTTTTTCGCGTTTTTTTTTTATTTTCCTCCACAAATTTTACAATGTTATCGTAAATTTGACTTCCGTTTATTTATTGTTTTTTTTTTAATTAACGCTACTATTTAAGAAATTGCTGATCGTCTTTTGTTTTCTTAATCGTAATGTCTTTTGTTTCTCTTTTCTTTTGGAAGTTCAATATACAGATTGTCATTTGTTTCATCTGTTTCTGTTTTCCTTCATTATCATAAGAAGTTTAACTTGTCAATTGTCTGTTGTTTTTATCTTTTCCCTTGTAATTGTAGAACTTCTTTTTTCTTTCTTCCTTTTAATTGAAAATCTTCCTTTTTGCTTCGTATTTTTTTTTGTTTTCTCCAGAAATTTTATAATTTTGTTGTAAATTTGTCTCCCGTTAATTTTTTTTTTTAATTAACGCTTTTGCTTAATTTTCGTTCTTTTTTCTTATCATTGATATTCCTCTGCCACGTTTCACTTATTTTTTGTCGAAAATTTTCCCTTTTTTTTCTTTCAATTTCGTTTTGAAATTGCCGATCGTCTTTTGTTTCCTTAACCGAAATATCTTTTGTGTTTCTCTATTTTTCATTGGAATTTGTCTTTTGTTTCATTTGTTTCTGTTTTCCTTCATTACCTTATCGATTGTCTTTTGTTTGTATCTTTTTCTTCGTAATTGTAAATCTTTCTTTTTTCTTCACATTTTTTTTTGTTTTTCTCCAGAAATTTTACAATTTTATCATAAATTTCATTTCCGTTTATTTATTTTTTTTGTGTTTCTCTATTCTTCATTGAAATTCAACATATCGATTGTCTTTTGTTTCATCTGTTTCTGTTTTCCTTTATTATCATTGGAAGTTTAACTTGTCGATTGTCTTTTGTTTTTATCTCTTTCTTTGTAATTGTAAATCTTCCTTTTTTTTCGCGTTTTTTTTTGTTTTTCTCTAGAAATTTTATAATTTCATCGTAAATTTGTCTTCCGTTTATATATTTATCATTATTTTTTTTTTAATTAATTTTTTCTTATCATTGATATTTCTTTTCCATCTTTGTTTTAAATCGTTTTTTGTTTTCTTAACCGAAATCAAATCAAATCAATTTATTTGCCATAATGTCTTTTGTTCCTCTATTCTTCATTGGAAGTTCAATATGCAGATTGTCATTTGTTTCATTTGTTTCTGTTTTTCTTCATTACCATTGGAAGTTTAACTTGTCGATTGTCTTTTGTTTTTATCTCTTCCTTTGTAATTGTAAATCTTCCTTTTTTTTCGCGTTTTTTTTTTATTTTCCTCCACAAATTTTACAATTTTATCGCAAATTTGACTTCCGTTTATTTATTGTTTTTTTTTTTAATTAACGCTTCTGTTTAAGAAATTACTGATCGTCTTTTGTTTTCTTAATCGCAATGTCTTTTGTTTCTCTTTTCTTTTGGAAGTTCAATATACAGATTGTCATTTGTTTCATCTGTTCCTGTTTTCCTTCTTTATCATTGGAAGTCTTTTGTTTTTATCTCTATCTTTGTAATTGTAAATTTTCCTTTTTACTTCACATTTTTTCTTGTTTTTCTCTAGAAACTTTATAATTTTATCCTAAATTTGCCTCCCGTTCATTTATTTTTTTTTAATCAACGCTTTTGTTTAATTTTCGTCCTTTTTTCTTATCATTGATAATTTCTCTGCCATGTTTCGCTTATTTTTTATCAGAAATTTTCCCTTTTTTCTTTCAATTTTATTTTGAAATTGTCGATCGTCGTTTGTTTTCTTTGTTTCTCTATTCTTCATTCGAAGTTCACTATACTGATTGTCTTTTGTTTTATTTTACCAACATTCTTTTGAAATAGTTTTTTTTTTTAATTTACTATAATCTATTAAATTCTGTTGTAAAATCGATTGTCTTTTGTTATTTTTTTTCTTCTAATTTTGTTTTCTTTCGTTTGTCACCGTATTCTTTTTAAATTGTTTTCCTTTTTTATCAGTCTACCGAATTGCGCTGTAAATATAAATTTGCGAACAAGTATTTAAGATAATCTTTGAAAGTTCATTAAAAAATTGCATTGAAAATTTAAACTGGTGCCTCTCGGTTGGTAACTGGTGACTTTTTGTCAGCCAATCTGGTGGCTTAAATTTTGAACGCCTGGCAACACTGGGTTGGTAACACTGCGTTCATTCATATTCAGCATGCCACACCTGTTAACTGTTTACATTTAGTTTATTTATATTTTTTTATATAATTTGAAGTGTTCGAGTAAAACGGTTTTTTTATAGTGAAAATGGCGCTCAACATTAAATTGTTATGTTTGGGGTCGGCAGTAATTTTGTTTGTTTTATTCAAGCAAGGTACGTTTTTCCTTCCCCTAATTTACTTACAAAAGTAATTTAAGAATCAACATGTTGTTGCCTTTATCTTAATATAAAATCAACATTATTTAATTCTCTGCTTTATTGTTACTCGTTTAAAAAAAGTGAGGTTATGTCACAGCAATTAATCAATTAATTAACTTGGTCCCAATGAGTCATTAAATTTACTTGTGTTGTGCAGGTTACAGCATAAAATGTTGGGATTGTAGATCCGATGCAGATCCGAAATGCTCGGATCCTTTCGATAACACAACGTTTGCGATCACCGACTGCCAACAGCAGCCCCCCATAGAATACTTGCCGGGGGTTAGGTCGACGATGTGCAGGAAAATTCGACAGAAAAGTGAGTAACATAAAAGGTTTTAAGTATGTGATAAAAGCGATGCTTTTTAGTACATGGGGTTTGGCGGTACATCAGGAGCTGTGCTTATCTCGGAGAGCCCGGGATTCGAGGGGACGAACGGTTCTGCCTGATGCGCACGGGGACTTACAATATATTCATGGAGTACTGCACGTGCAACAGCAAGGACGGGTGCAACGGTTCTATTAATTTGAGGACGTCGATGGCTTTGATATCGTTTTCCATAATGATTCTCCTGGTTAGGTACTTTTAGGCTTTACGTTCACTTGTAACGTTGAATCTCAAATCTTGACAAGTTTTTAATTTGTTGCTAGTTCGTTGCGAGTCATTTTTTAATTTTTTTTTTCGGAGAAATCAAAAGTGGCTGTTTCTTAATAGCCTTAGGTTATTATATTCGTAGGTATCTGTGCCTTAATTAACTATGAATTCAAAGCAATATTGTTAGGAGTAAACAGAGCAACAAAAAACAAAAATCTCATCAACGTGTCTTACGTGTAAATGTGTAATATACTTAAGTAGTGGCGTTTACTATCTTATGTAAAAAGTAATTTACTTAAATGCTGAAACTGCAATAAAAATGTCAACAGGGTCGAAAAAATTCATTAATTTTGCTTTTTTTTAATTTAATATAAATAGACCCGTACTGTATGTAATACGTTTTTATTGCAGCTTTCATGTCAAAAGTATTCTTCAATTGGCAGCCTACAGATTTATATTTTGTAGATTCTGTTGCATTCTTATAGCTTTTTCGAATAATTGCTCTAGAGCACTATCAGAGTATCGCCACCTTTTATTATTAGATGAAGTTGAAATGAGATGAGAATACAATGGAAGTGCTCTAGAGTAACTCCGTCCATAAAACCTAATTATCTTTTATTTTTTTTTAATAAAATAAATTGCAAATATTAATAAAAGCAAGGAAAAAGCATACGTGCTCTAGAGCAGTGTTTTTCAACCTGTGGGTCGCGACCCCCCCAGGGGGTCGCGAAGCCTCTGTAGGGGGGTCGCGAGAGGTCGAGAGAACTCAGTAAAAAAATCAATAAATTTTAAAAAGGTAGATATATTAAAACAAAGTTAACAAAATGATACTCGTTAGATTATTTATACGAACACATTAACAAAAAATAAAATCTTTGATACTAGGGGGGTCATGTCATGAAAAAGGTTGAAAAACACTGCTCTAGAGCAATGAATCGAATATGCTATATATGATTCAGGATAGGATCTGTTTTATAAAAATATATTTATCTGGATTGTATTATTTATTAATGCTTAAGATTTGTGTTTTTTTTTCTTTTTAATCAGACATATTGTATTTAACTTTGTACATATCGACATCATACTCATACTCATAGAGGCTGTTTGTAGTCATTTGCACGGTTTCGACTTTTAGTGTGACTATTATTTCCGTCCAAACGGTTCGTTTTTATACTGTGTTTATACTTGGAATAAATACATTTTTTTTATATAAAAAGTAATATTTCATTTATTTTCTGTTAGTGGCTTAATTCAAGATTGGATTAAAAAAAAACTTAGTTTATATTTCATTTCTACTGCTCTGGGTTTTCAAATGTCTCCGTCCAACATGAACAGATTAATTAGGGTGTCTAGGAAAATTTGTTTCCTGCTGATTGGCGACACTGTAATTTCTTATTACTGAAAAAAGTAACTAAAATCAGGGGTTGCGTTTAGAGTATTTCCTTTAGGAAAAGGTCTCAGGAAGCGGGAACTGTTGCTGATATTTTACGCTGAATCTGCCCAAAGCAATTGTAATTTTGAAATATTTTTTAAATTTAATTTTTCAAATGTTGCCCACCCTTTGCATATCTTGAAGAGCCGCCACTGCATGTAATGTTACCAATTTGGTGCGTTTTCTATTGACATTTCGAACAACTTCAAGTGAGTTCAACAAATAAATAATTCAATAAAGATCGACCAATTAAAATAAACGATAACAATGATCAATTAAAAAAAAACAAATGACAAAACTCGCAAAAAAACAAATGACAGTCAACTCAAAAAAAGAAACAAATGATAATCAACTCACAAAAAAAGAACACAAATGACAATTAATTCACAAAAAAGACAAAAGACAATAGACTAACAAGAAGAACCGTCAATCAACTGACAAAAAAACAAATGACAATCAACTCACAAAAAACAAACAAATGACAATCAACTCACAAAAAAACAAATGACAATCAACTCACAAAAAAAACAAATGATAATAAACTCACAAAAAGAAACAAAAGACAATAGACTAATAAGAAGAACCGTCAATCAACTGACAAAAAAGAAACAAAGGGCAATCGCGTAACGAGGCTAATGAAAAAATAAATAATTCAATAAAAATCGACCATTTAAAAAAAACTAAAAAGTAAATGAGGAATTAAAATGATAATTAACTCACAAAAAAAAACAATGACAATCAACTCACAAAAAAAAACAAATGACAATCAACTCACAAAAAAACAAATGATAATCAACTCACAAAAAAAAAAAACGAAAACAATAGACAATAGACTAATAAGAAGAATCATCAATCAACTAATAAATAAAAACAAAAGACAGTCGAGTGATAATAAAATGCATCAAAAAATAAATAATTCAATAAAGACAGAAAAATAAGTGATAAATGACCAATAAAAAAAACAAATGACAATTAACTCACAAAAAAAAAACAAATGACAATCAACTCAAAAAAAAACAAAAGATAATCAACTCACAAAAAAAAAACAAATGACAATCAACTCACACAAAAAAAGACAATAGACTGATAAGAAGAACCGTCAATCAGCTGACAAAAAAAGGCAGACTAATAAAAAAAAAGATGTCAGTTGTGTAACGAGACTAATAAAAAAAAATAATTCAATAAAGATCGACCAATTAAAAAAAAACAAATGACAATCAACTCACAAAAAACAAACAAATGACAATTAACTCACAAAAAAAGCAAATGACAATTAACTCACAAAGAAAACAAATGACAATCAACTCAAAAGAAGACAAATGACAATCAACTCATAAAAAAAAACAAACGATAATAAACTCAAGAATAATTAAGAATTCAAAAAATTAAGCTGAGAAATGTTAATGGTCAAGGTCAACGCAAGCAAAGCAAAAAATAGAAAAAAAACTACAAAATAAAAATTTCAAGAAATAAGGTTCAAGGTCAAAGTCAACCCAAGCCAAGCAAAAAAAGACAAAAACTACAAATCTACAAAATAAAAATTTCAAGAAATAAGGTTCAAGGTCAACCTAAGCCAAGCAAAAAAATTAAAAAAAAATTTTAAAAATAAGAAACAAGGTTGAAAAAGGTTTACCTTTTTCTTACATCCAAATTGTCGATCAAACCTTTTGTTTCTTGCGTTTCTTATAAACTATCCATCGTCTTTTGTTTTGCTATTTTTTGTTTCATGGAGAAGAAAGTTGAAATTCGATCGTTATTTGCCAACGTCAACCTAAGCGAGGAATTAAAAAAATTAAGCCGAGAAATGTTAAAGGTCAAGATCAACTCAAGCGAAGCAAAGAATTAAAAGAGAAACTACAAAGTAAAAATTTAAAGAGATATCATTCAAGAAGTTTCAAGGTCAACCCAAGCCAAGCAAAAAATTAGGAAAAAGGAAAAGTTAAAAAATCAAGAAATAAGGTCGAAGAAGGTTAATCCTTTCTTTTACGCCCGAATCGTCGATCAAAGGTTTTGTTTCTTGCATTTGTTATAAACTATCGATAGTCTTTTGTTTTACTATTTTTTTTTCATGAAGAAGAAAGTCGAAATTCGATTGAAATTCGAACGCGTTTTGTCATTGTTCTAATTTATTGTCTGACTCAACAGTCTACCCAACCCAAGCAACGAATTAAGGTTGAATCAAAATTAAACTAAAAAATAATTAAGAATTAATTAAAAAAATAAAGCCGAGAAACGTTAAAAGTCAAGGTCAACCCAACCGAAGCAAAAAATTAAAAAGAAAACTACATAACAAAAATTTCAAGAAATAAGGTTCAAGAAGGGCAAAGGTCAAGGTCAACCCAAGCTAAGCAAAAAATTAGGAAAAAGAAAAAATAAAAAATCAAGAAACAAGGTTGAGAAAGGTTAACCCTTTCTTTATGACCACATCGTGCATCAAACCTTTCATTTCTTGCATTTGTTATAAACTATCGATTGTCTTTTGTTTTGTTTTTTTTTTGTTTCATGAAGAAAGTCGAAATTTGATTGAAATTCGAACGCATTTTATCAAAGATGTCAGAAATGTTAAAGGTTGAAAAAGGTTAACCCTTTTTTCTACAGCCAAATTGTCGATCAAACCTCTTGTTTCTTGCATTTGTTATAAACTATCGATCGTCTTTTGTTTTGCTATTTTTTGTTTCATGAAGGAGAAAGTCGAAATTCGATTGAAATTCGAACGTATTTTGTCAGAAATGTTAAAGGTCGAGGTCAACCCAAGCCAAGCAAAAAATTAGGGACAAGAAAAAATTAAAATATCAAGAAACAAGGTTGAAAAAGGTTAACCCTTTTTTTCACATTCAAATGATCGATCAAACCTTTCGTTTCTTGCAATCGTTACAAACTATCGATCGTCTTTTGTTTTGCTATTTTTTGTTTCATGAAGAAGAAAGTCGAAATTCGATTGAAATTCGAAGGTATTTCGTCATCGCTTTAATTTATTGACTGGCACAATGGCCTATCCAACCCAAGCAAGAAGTTAAAATTGAATAAAAATTAAACTCAAGAATAATTAAGAATTCAAAAGCTGAGAAATGTTAAAGGTCAAGGTCGGCCCAAGCCAAGCAAAAAATTGAAAAAGAAACTACAAAATAAAAGTTTCAAGAAATAAGATTCAAGAAGTTTAAAGATCGAGGTCAACCCAAGCCAAGCAAAAAATAGGAAAAAGAAAAATGTTAAAGAATCAAGAAACAAGATTAAAAAAGGTTAACCCTTTCTTTTACATCCAAATCGTCGATCAAACCTTTTGTTTCTGACAATTGTTACAAACTATCGATCGCTATTTATTGTTTTCATGAAGAAAGTCGAAATTTGATTGAAATTCGAACGCATTTTATCAGAAATGTTAAAGGTTGAGAAAGATTTCCTACATCCAAATCGTCGATCAAACCTCTTGTTTCTTGCATTTGTTATAAACTATCGATCGTCTCTTGTTTTGCTATTTTCTGTTTCACGAAGAAAAAAGTCATCGTTCTAATTTATTGTCTACCCAAACCAAACAACAAATTTATTGTCTGACTCAACCCAAACAAGGAATTAAGATTGAATGAAAATTAAGCTCAAATAATTAAGAATTCAAAAAATAAAGCCGAGAAATGTTAAAAGTCAAGGTCAACCTAAGCGAAGCAAAAAAAATTGAAAAAGAACCATAGGTGTAATTAATAATAGGTTTAAAAAATTAAATACAATTCAGATCAAAGTCAGGTTTAGGAAATAAGAAAAGAAAAATGGAATTTCTTTTATATTCAGTGGAATTAATTTTTTTTTAAACGAAACAAAATAATCTATTTAATTTAGGATTAAAATAACGGCAGTAAGAGTTGGGTTTGCACCAAAAATTGGGTCTTACACGAATGTAAAAAAATATTAAATGTTTATAAAATCGTTATAAACCATCACCTTCGTTTCCATATAAAAGCCAGTTTGAATCTCGTGTCCGGTTCTGCTTTTATAGAGGTTTCCTCTTTCGGGAATGTTGTTGAACAAGTGAAGCACTCTACAAAGATAATCTGCAATCGGCTATATACTTTAAAAACGCAAAAAAAAATTAATAATCACTCAAAACCATTTCAATGATAAATTTATTAATTTCATTTTTGGTGGAATTTATCGGCAATTTTTGCAGGATACATTGTAGCACCCGCCCATCAATTGAAATCTTTTTAATTTAACTTGAAATGACAAACGTACAGCGAAACCTCTATTTAAGAAGACATTAATATATTTTAATCTAAGTCAAAACAGTTTAGAATTTTTTTTTAATATTCTCCTCTTCTCTTCAACTGTGTGACTGCATAGTTTGATTAGCCTACAACTCTACACTAATAAATTCGGTCCTAATTATCAATATTTATACAGTCCGCGTTAATATACCTAATAGGTAAACCTACGTATACAGCAGGATCTGACGATTGTTTACTCGCTCACAATAATAACGTTTACTCAGATGACTGTCTTATGTTATTTTCTCAATTACAGAGCATTTAATTACCACGGCGTACGAAGGTTAACATTTATTCGAAATTATGTAAATAATACGGGGTGAGTCATAGCCATGCATTCTTTAATAACAATGTAATACACGATCATCACATTTACAGACATGCTGGTAGGTACTTTATTGTTACATAATAAATTACATTCTTATGATTGTTACTGATACCATGAATCCTAGAACTACATTTAATTTATTTTTTTTTTATTTATGTACATCATCAGATTGGTACGTAAAGGGGAATGCAATTCTTTTTTTTTGTTTGAGTTAACACGCACAACCTGATTGGACAACTTACTTCAACTACAGCGAACGTTTTAGTAAAAAAAAAAAATGAACAACAAAATTAACAATGTATAAACTACGGGGTGTTCCGCCTATTTCTTCACGAGTAAGAGGGCGGCGGCGGGCAGCAGGCACATCCAGACGATGTTCGCCTGCGAACCTTGCGCCCCATTGCAGTATTGTTTGTCGCAGTACTGGCAGTAGTCGGTGGTGATTTGGCTCGTGGTGGTTTCATGGGGGCAGTTACCCACCGTCTCTTCCGGGCGTATAAACGCGCACTGACGTGTGTACTGTTTCCTTCCGTATACTAGAATTTCAAAAAAATAAAAATAAAACAACCTACTAGAATGAGAAACGAGTGTAAGGACCTGTTTGCACTTTCTTCAGGCAGACGGCCTTCTGTTGGCCAATGTAGAACTGGGGGGTGGATTCGTCGCAGTTCTTCTCCTTGGGGTTCCTGGTGTCGTACGCGTAGCCTCGTCTTATCCGCGTTTCGTTGAAATAATCCGAGCAGGAGTCGCCCTCTTCAGAGACGCATTCCCAGCACCACAAGGATGCAGCTGGAAGAACAAATTAAAAGCGTTCACTTCATCTGTTAATGGCGTTTAAGTAAAAGGCTTCTCAAAACGACGACTATTTAGAGAATACCCTGTACATTCAGTTGCTGCTTATATAGGGTGACTCGAATTAATATTAAAAAAATTTAATAGATTACAGAGAGTGTTAATTACAAATAAATGCCAGACTTTGACTTTAAACACAACAAAAACAAAACAAAAGATATAAATCTCGAATTAATAATAGATTGTGATTCAGTTGTTTTATAAAAACAAAATGACAGCAATCAAACTAGTAACTGTCAAATGTTTCACGAAACAAAACATACAAAACAGAATAAAGCTACTGTCGGAAACGGGGAGAATGATTGTCAAATGAATCCGTTTGACATACGCGACGATTGTCGATTGTTTTAAACAAAACAAAAGAAACAAATCAAAAGCTATAAACGTCGAATTAGTAATGGCTTGTGATTCAATTGTTTTATAAAAACAAAATGACAGCAGTCAAATTAGTAACTGTCAATTGTTTCACGAAACAAAAAATACAAAACAGAGTGAAGCTACTGTCGGAAACGGGGACAGTGATTGTCAATTGTTTTGCAAAATAAAAATACAAGAAAATGAATCCGTTTGACATACGCGGCGATTGTCGATTGTTTTAAACAAATCAAAAGCTATAAACGTCGAATTAGTAATAGATTGTGATTCAATTGTCTTATAAAAACAAAATAACAGCAGTCAAATTAGTAACTGTCAATTGTTTCACGAAACAAAAAATACAAAACAGAGTAGAGCTAGTGTTGGAAACACTGACAATGACTATCAATTGTTTTGTAAAATAAAAATACAAGAATGAATCTAACTATCCGTTTGAAGTGCACAGCGATTGTCGATTGTTTTAAACAAAACAAAAGAGACAAATCAAAAGCTATAAATCTCGAATTAGTAACAGATTGTGATTCAGTTGTTTTATAAAAACAAAATCACAGCAATCAAACTAGTAACTGTCAATTGTTTCACGAAACAAAACATACAAAACAAAGTAAAGCTACTGTCGGAAACGGGGACAGTGATTGTCAATTGTTTTACAAAATAAAAATACAAGAAAATGAATCCGTTTGACATACGCAACGATTGTCGATTGTTTTAAACAAAACAAAAGAAACAAATCAAAAGCTATAAACGTCGAATTAGTAATAGCTTGTGATTCAATTGTTTTATAAAAACAAAATGACAGCAATCAAACTAGTAACTGTCAATTGTTTCACGAAACAAAAAATACAAAACGGAGTGAAGTCACTGTCGGAAACGTGGATAGTGACTGTCAATTGTTTTGCAAAATAAACCGATTGCCTTTTGTTTTTGTTATTTCTTTTTTAATTTGATTTTTTTGAATTTTTATTAATTTTTGTTTGTTTCGTTGCCATTGTTTTCAAATCTATTAACAATTTGTTAATCTGTTAAATTATGTAGTAAAATCGATTGTCTTTTGTTTTCTGTTATTAATTTTTTTCACTTGATTTTTCAATGTTTATTACTTTATTGTTTTTAATTTTTTTTTAAATTTATTCTATTAAATTGTATTGCACAATCGATTGGCTTTTGTTTTCATTACTTTCTTAATATATAACCCATGTTATGTTTTATTTTTTATTACATTTTTCTTTTCAATTCTTTTTATTTATTAATCTATCAAATTAAATTGTGATATAAAAACGATTGTATTTTTTTATTTTTTATTTTTCTATTTTCTTTGTTTTGTCACCATTTTCTTCAAATTGTTTATTCTTGAAAACAACAAGTTGTTCTGTTTTAATTTATTCTATTAATCGTTTAAAATAGATTGTCTTTTGTTTGTATTATTTTTTTTATTTTCATTATTTTTTAACTATTATCATTTATTTCTTTGCTTTATTACCATTTTTTAAATTTAAAAAAAATTTGTTAATCTGTTAAATTGTGTAATGAAATTGATTGTCTTTTGTTTCTATTATTTGTTTTATTTTAGACTATAGATTTGATTATTTTTGTATTTTTATTATTTTGTTTTGTTAGTTTCGTCACCATACTTTCCAATTTTTTTTTAAATTTGCGAATCTGTTAAATTATGTAATAAAATTGATCGTCTTTTGTTTTTATTGTTACTAATTTTCATTATTTTATTATCTCTTAATGTTTAAAAAAATTATTCTATTAAATTGTGTTGCAAAATCGATCGGTTTTTGTTTTTTTTTAATTTAACTATTTTTTAACTTTTTTAAATTTTATTTTCTTTGTTTTGTCACCAATTTTTTTAAATTTATTATTAATCTATTAAATTAAATTGTGCTGTAAAAGCGATTGTCTTTGGTTTGTATCATTTTTTTTTTAATTATTATTTTTCAATTATTATTATTTTATTTGCTGTTTTGTCCAAATCGTCTGTCTTGTTTTTATTGTTATTATTATTTTTTTTATTTTACTACATATTTATTTTTATTATTTAATTCTCTTGAATTAAAAAAATATTCTATTAAATTGTATTGCAAAATCGATCGGCTTTTGTTTTTATTATTTTTTTAATTTAACAATTTCTTTTATTTTCTTTGTTTGTCACCATTTTTTTAAATTGTTTTTTTAAAATTTATTCTAGTAATTTGAGTCGCAAAATCGATTGTCTTTTGTTTTTATATATATTTTTTTAAGTTAATTATTTTCCAATTTTATTTACTTTGTTTTGTCACCAATCTTTTCAATTTTTTTTTTTTATTAATTAACCAATTAAATTAAATTGCGTTACAAAAGCAATTGTCGTGTTGTGTTTTTTTTGTATTTTTTTTTATTTGATTATTTTTCAATTATTATTATTTTATTTTCTTTGTTATGTCAAATTTCTTTTTAAATTTGTTAATCTGTTCATCAATTACGTAGTAAAATCGATCGTCTTTTGTTTTTATTGTTATTCATTTTTCTTCGTTTGATTATTTTATAGAACAAATTTTTTAAAATTTGTTCTATTAAATTGTGTTGCAAAATCGATCGGCTTTTGTTTTTATTATTGTTTTAAGTTTAACTGTATTTTATTTGTTATTATTTTATTTCCTTTGTTTTGTCACCAATCTTTTTCAATTATTTTTTTTTTGTTTATTGTATTAAATTGTGTAGTAAAATCGATTGCCTTTTGTTTTTATTTAATTTTTCTAATTTAATTGTTTTTCAATTTTTATTATTTTGCTTTATCATACAAGAAAATGAATCTAACCTTCCGTTTGACATACGCAGCGAGTGTTGATGGTCTTAAACAAACAAAAAAAAAAAAACACAAAACAAAAGATATAAACTTCAAATTGGTAACAGACTGTGATTCAATTGTTTAAAAAAAAAACCAAATTATAGCAATCAAATTAGTAATTGTCAATTGTTTCTCGAAGCAAAACAGAGTAAAGCTACTGTCGGAAACGGGGACAGTGACTGTCAACTATTTTGTAAAATGAAAATGCAAAAAAATGAATCTAACCATCCGTTTGACATACGCAGCGATTGTCGATTGTTTTAAACAAACAAAAAAAAAACAAAACAAAAGATATAAACCTCGAATTCGTAACAGATTGTGATTCAATTGTTTTATAAAAATATAAAACTATGGCAATCAAAGAAATCGCTGTCTACGATTGTCAATTGTTTTTTTTTTTAATCAAAAACACAAAACAGTAAAACTACTCTGGAAAACAAAAGGTTACTGTCAACTATTTCGCGAAACAAACGAATCTAACCAATCTAATCATCTAATATTTGCATTAAACGTCAAAAATATTAAAGTGAGGTTTACACTGTACAAATGACGTGCACGGATTTTATCGTCCGCTATAGTACATGCCACTTTGAATAATAGATGGGACTCGTCAATGTTATTTTTTTTTTTGAATAATAGATGGCACTCTGCATAAAGTATCGATACTGCAACCTCATGATAAGTTTGACAGCGTCGTAATTCATAGAATAGAATCTGTGAATGGATCGAATCCTACATCGAAAGAGTATGAGTCACACACAAAAGACATTTGACTGCCACAAATAGGTAAGTCCCATTGCGGCCCAGTGTGACATACATACCAAAAGGCATAGAGAACATAACAGAAAGAACAAGAAGAAGCCCTCCTTTTCGCAATTGCAGATATACTACCATCTTCAGAGGGTAAGGGATGACTTCTGAGAGGCCCAACACAAGTTTAAAAAAAGCTTCTCTGTTTCAAATGACGTACCGACATTTTTACGACCTCAGGAGTAGGATATCAACAAGTTTCAAGCAGCTTACAACTGATATCAGTAGTGGGATATGACCAGATACACAGGCCTGCTTCTAAATACGTTTAGATGATGCGTTGATACGTAACAAACCATCTGCTTAGGCTACAATGGCATAATAGCAGCGCGTAAATTTATTCTCAGAGTGTACAGGATACTCCTACAAGAGTATGTTCTTTGGCGCTGAATTAGATCAAGGGTTATACGATTCTCGAGTGGTTTCGATTCAGTTAATCGCAAGTGTACATCCGTATTTAATGACATCAGGAGTAGGATAGTCATGGTTTACCATCGATTCGATAATATCACTGCATTTTGATGATGTCATTCGCATTTGTAACCAATGGTATCACAAGTAAGACGCACAATGATGCCAATTACATTTTAATGATGTCACGATGGTGTCAGAAGTAGTATAGCTACGTAATCACGTTTTAAATTAGTATAAACAACACTTTTGGTGTCTCTTTGAAACAATACGTCAAGTTGATTTTGATTTTATGACCTTTTCTGTACAAATCAATCTGTTTTCTAATCACATCTTGCGTTTCGCTGGTTTCTGAAATGGGTTTCAAGATATTAAAGATGGAAATATGCGTACGTAGCACATCCTGTACCTCGATGGATGGATCAGAAGTGGGATATCATCTTTTAACTTCGTTTCGATACCTCGCACTTTCATAAATCCAAGAATGTCGAGTTGTAAGTTACTTTGATGATGATGATAAACACACAGAAGTTAGTCTCTTGTTCTTTTCGTTGGATATCTCGAAGATAATTAATAATTAAGGAAAATACACGTATTCTCGACGATAACAGAAGTGGGATATCATCATTTGGATGATTGGGGGTCAACCCAAGTTGCTTTTGGATGTGCATACTACATTTTATTCACGTCCAAATTTTATTGTGCGTCTAATCTGCATGCCAGGCCAACAATGGAACGATAATCCAAATTGATTCATTACATTAGCTGTGACGGTTTTATTGACGTGCGCCATCTGGAGCAAAAAAGGGGAAAAATCAAGAAACAATGCGGCAATTAAAAAATTTACTGCGCACCTAAAGCGCAAGGTTACGTCGGGCATCAAAACGGAAAATTTCGCGCCTCGGAAGCCTTGAGCGCGAAAACCACCTGAGCATGACTGTACACCATCGTGGTGGCATGGGTGTTTTCGAGCGGGAATGACGTAATGGATATAAAAGTTTGGCCCGAGGCTCGACACACCTCTTCTCTCGTAGTTTTCAAAGCAGGTTACTACCGGAGGATGCGAATACCAAAGCTAATCTCCACGCATGAGTACGCGAAGGTTTCGTAATCTAGAGAAACTGGTTTGCTTGTTTGCAGATGTTGTTGGCACGTAGTAATAACGTCGTTTTTAACAACTTAGGAATCGAAACGCAATCAATTCAATGATTTTTATATATTTCTGAGCAGAAAATGACTTTCATATACAGGGCTTTCCAAATGGGTGTACATTTTCGCACTGTACTATTGCGATGTGGAAAAGACTCAATTTTGTTGTAATAACTTCCGTCTATAACTGTACTTACGTATAAGTACAAAAACGATTGAAAATGGGGCAATAAATTGGCTTGCTTCGACTTTAGTTAATTAAGAAGGAAATTGTGACCCAATTGGGAAACCAGTCGCGTTTATTTATTTATGTTTACGGAATGTATAGAACTAGTCAAAAATCTCGTCCTGCTAACGGTTATTTGCACTTAACTCCGCATTAGGCATGCAAAAACGAATGCTTCTTGTACGCCAATATTATTATTATTATTAACATGCGAGGGCAAATTGCATCCGCGCGCTTCATTTCAAAGCTGCCCGTGCAAGAAATAATCAGATGGAATCTTCGCAAATGGTTAACGATGCAAGACCGCGCTTGCAGGTACTTCCGGAATCACAACATTGTAGTTGGCATAAACGATTAAGCTTCTAAATGTATGGTGTTTGAAAAAAAGAAGCTTATATGATTGAAATTTGGGGAAAAGTTGATTTTGTGCTTCTTCTCTTTTCTCTGTGAAGTCTCTATGGCGCAAACAAAAGACTTCTACTTTGGATACCCAAAGCCATTTTGCTGTAATTTTAAGGAGCATTTTCCTATTCCTTACTTCCAGTTTTTCTTTAATATTCTTTGCTCAATTTAATTTCTTTTACTTACACCATTTGCTTACTTCCATTTTAGGCGTCGAAGAGATGATCTTCTCTCGTCTTCATCTCTCTCTTCTCCAAGACCCCGTTTTGTCTTTCGTTTTCTCTTCTTGTATATTTTGGTATCAGATAATCGCCTTTCAATTTTGTAAAGCTTTTTAATCAAAAATCAAAATTTGCCTGCGCATCAATGACGTATTAAGAGTTAGACTCGCTGTAGGAAAAGAAAAATCGATGTCAACATAAGAGTGAGAGGGTATATAGTAAATTTATTTGACATCTGCACTGTCAAACTGATAGTATGTTGAGCTTTACTGCACACTTCCTGTTTTATTTAACAGTATTTTTAAAAATTTTGTTGCTAGTCGGTTTTGATTCTAGTAGATTCAGCAAGCATCCTCTGTATATCTGTTTCGGCCCTATTTGGGGCCTCGTCAGCGTAGTCCCAGAATTCCACCACAAACCAAACCGACCTGCCCTAGTTATTAGCAATTGCGATGTGATAGTGATGAAACATCCTGCAATCGCTTTTTGACCTAACATTGTTTGGCTGCAATCTGTCATTCCTCATACAAGGTTAGGTCAAAAAGCGATTGCAAGATGTGGCAACTTAGACGTTTCAGTATTTTTTAAGTTATTCATAATATGTAAATTATGTTAGTGACTGAATGTATGTACAAGTACAATGTACAAATTTTTGCGTAAATTTTGACGGTGACAGTGCAGATGTCAAATAAACGGACAATCCATACACATATATGTGACTACAATTGCATCCTTGTCGCATACCTAAGCTTAAGTTACTCACAGATATTCGCCATTTCACTCACATGGCGAAACCAATCGAGAATGCAGGAACCATAGTGTATGGCGAGTGCATTACTTATTAAGTCGTTGCTGCACATTAACAACAGAGTTGCTAACTTGACAGCGGTGTTGCCAACGCGTAAAAAACAGAAAACCCTCAAGAGTTATCAAAAAATCCCTTTAAGAAATAGAAAATCCCTCAATTTGTTACTAGATTCGGGAATAAATTTAAAACAAAACGTAAAAAAATCATTAAAAAAACATAAAGTTAAAGAGAACAAACAAAAGACGATCGATTTTACAGCGCAATTCAGTTGATTAATAAATTTGAAAAGAACGATGACGAATTAAAATTGGAAAAAAAAAAACAAAAGACAATTGATCTTACGACATAATTTAATAAAAAAGAAAAAAGTTAAAAGAACGAGAAAGCAAAAGAAATAATAGAATTTAAATACTAGATTAATAAAAAAAAACATTTTGGCAAGAATTCTGACAAAATAAAGAAAACAAGACAGAGAAAACAAAATAATGAAAATTAAAAAAAAATAAATATGTAATGAAATTAAAAAAATAACAGAAACAAAACACAACCGATTTTACGACACATTTTAATTGATTAATTTTTTTTTATTATTAAAACAAGAAAACAAAAAAAAAAAAATAATGATAACGGTGAAGCTCGAAAAATAGACACACTGTATACTAAAACCTATACATTTTCTATCTCTAGTGGAAAACGAAGGCAGAAAATTCAATTCTAATCGGTATGATTAGAAATGATTTTAGGGTAATAAAAATTAGAAACGAAAAAAAAACATTTTCGCTTTTAAAGACGATTTGATCTAACGAACGAACGAAACGTCATTTTTAATTAATTTTTTTTACGTCGACTTTAATTTTGTTTTTTTTTTTCACTATTTTTCTTGAGTAGTTTTCGATTCTTTCGTTTTATGCGTCAACTTATTTCGATTTTCTTGTTTTATCTTTTGTTGTTTTCTCATTTTTTTTTGTCTCGATTGATTGTCTTCTATTTTCATCTGTTTGTCAATGCCGGTTAGCCGCCTTATTATGGATTTTTTCGTGATTATTTTATATTTCATTTTGTTTTTTTTTTCCTTTCTCGATTTGAATTTTGTTTTTTTTTCGTCACTATTTTTCTTGAATACTTTTTGTTTGTCTTTTGTTTTACTCATCAATTCATTTATATTTTCTTCCTTTTGCTTTTGTTTTTTGATTTTTTTTTTAGCTCGATTGATGATTGATTGAATGTCGACAGTAGAAAAAATATCAAAAATCACATTACCGGAAAATACATTAAAATCACACTTTTTGAAGGAACACTCTGTATATTTTTGCGTTTTTGAATTTATGGCTAGAATTTACTCAGGAATTCAATAAATACTCAAGAATTTAAAGGTGCAACTATATACAGGCTGTTCCATTCAAAAAGTGCGATTTTATGTTGTCGTAATAAATGCTCCCTTTTTCTTGACCAAGGACTGTTAATTTTGTCCGAGAACTAATTGTTTTCAATGTTCTTCATCGGCTGACCGCCGAATCGTCTTCTACTTTTTAATTATCTTCTTGAATACTTTGCGATTGTCTTGTTTTGCTTCGTCAGTAGATTTCGGTTTTCTTTTTCTATTTTTTGTTTGATTGGTCGCTTTTTAATTTACTTTGAAAACTGTGCTTTATAAAAAACATTTCAATGCTCTTCACTGACTGATCTGCCTTTCTTTCTTGGATTATTTGGCGATAGTTTTTTTTTTTTAGCTTGACTATTGCCTTTTTATTTCTTTCTACGTCGACTTTTTTTGCTGTCGAATTGTCTTGTCTGTACTTTTTTTAAAACATTTTGTTGAATATTTTTCGTTTGTCCTTTATTTTACTTCGTCAATTCATTTCGGATTTTTTTTGGTTTTCTCATTTTATTTTGTCTCGATTGGTCGCTTTTTAATTTTTTGTCTGAAAACTGTGCTTTATAAAAAATTTCTTTTGACGCTCTTCGCCGGTTGATCGTCCTTTTTTTTTATTACTTAGTGACAGTTTTTTCTGGTCGATTCTTTATTGTTCCCTCTCGCAGTAAATATGTTTCTCTTATTTTACTTTCTGCGTCGATTTTAAATTTGTTTTTTGCTTCAGGGACGAATGCTCTTCTCTCTTCTATTTTTTTAAATATTTTCTTGAATATTTTTCGTTTGTCTTTTGTTTTATTTCGTCAATTCATGTCGTTTTTCTTTTTTTGTTTTTCCATTTCTTTTTGTCTCGATTGATCTGATCTGATCGTATTTCTTTTATTATTTCATAGTCAATTTATTTAATCTTCTTTTGTTTTTTTTTTTTCAATGATTTTAATATTTTTTTATCACTGATGGATCGTCTTCAATTTTTTGTAATACTTTTATAATTACTTTTTGTTTGTTTTTTTGTTTTGCTTCGTCAGTTCATTTCCCTTTTTCCACTTTTTTTTTGTTTCGATTTGGATTTTTTCGTGACAGTTGTTAGCAACCGATTGTCTGTTGTTTTATTTCATGGTCAATTTTTTTTCTCTCTGTCGCTTTCAATTTTATCGTCTTCTGAATGCTTCAATATTTTCTTGAATATTTTTCGTTTGTCTTTTGTTTTAATTCAATTCATTTCGTTTGTCTTTTGTTTTGTTTCGTCAATTCATTTCGTTTGTCTTTTGTTTTATTTCGTCAATTCATTTCGTTTGTCTTTTGTTTTATTTCGTCAATTCATTTCGTTTTTCTTTTTTTTTTGTATTTCCATTTCTTTTTGTCTTGATCGATCTGATTTGATCGTCTCTCTTTTATTATTTCATAGTCAATTTATTTGAGTCTTCTTTTGTTTTTTTTTCTTCAATGATTTTAATATTTTTTTTATCATTGATGGATCGGCTTCAATTTTTTGTAATACTTTTGTAATTACTTTTTGTTTGTTTTTTGTTTTGCTTCGTCAGTTCATTTCCGTTTTTCCACTTTTTTTTTATTTTGATTTGGATTTTCTAGTGACAGTTTTTAGCGACCGACTGTCTGTTGTTTTATTTTATGGTCAATTTTTTTCTTTCTCTATCGTTTTGAATTTTATCGTCTTCTGTATGCTTCAATATTTTTCGTTTGTCTTTTGTTTTATTTCGTCAATTCATTTCGTTTCTCTTTTGTTTTATTTCGTCAATTCATTTCGTTTATCTTTTGTTTTATTTCGTCAATTCATTTCGTTTATCTTTTGTTTTATTTCGTCAATTCATTTCGTTTCTCTTTTTTTGTTTTTCCATTTCTTTTTGTCTCGATCTGATCGTCTTTCTTTTATTAGTCAATATATATATTTATATTTATATTTATATAGTCAATTTATTTAGTCTTCTTTTGTTTTTTTTTCGACGATTTTAATATTTTTTTTATCATTGACGAATTGTTTTAAATTTTTCATAATACTTTTGTAATTATTTTTTGTTTTGCTTCGTCAGTTCATTTCGGCTTTTCCATTTTTCTTTTGATTTTCCACTTTGTTCTGTTTCGATTTGGATTTTTCGTGACAGTTTCTAGCGGCCGATTGTCTGTTGTTTTATTTCATGGTAAATTGTTTTCTTTCTCCATCGTTTTGAATTTCATCGTCTTCTGTTTGCTTCAATATTTTCTCGAATATTTTTCATTTGTCTTTTGTTTTATTTTCGTCAATTCGTTTCGGTTTTCACACGCTGTATATTAAAACCTAATCGCGTTCGTCTCTAATGGAAAACGATTCTAATCAGTATGATTAGAAATGGCTTTAGAGTAATAAAATTAGAAACAAAAAAAAACATTTTCGGATTTAAAGGCGATTTGATCGAACGAACTCTAAAATATCGTTTTGAGTTTTTAATTTTAATTTAATTTAATGTGAAAAGAAGATAAGACGAACAAAAAAAATAATACATTTTTAAAATAACAATTTAAAGCAAGAAAACACTGAAACAAATCGATTTTAACTGCGCTTGTTGCTTGAAATACAATCAAAGAGAGAGACGATTGATTACATTTTTGTATACACACTGTATACTAAAACCTAAATATTTTCTATCGTATCTATAAGGGCAAACGAAGGCAGAAACGTCAGCAAAAAAAATGACTTTAGGATAATAAAATAATTACAAATAATTAGAAACCACAAAAAAAATTAAAAACTTTTTTGTTTCTAAAAACGAAAATTCCAACGGAGACGCAGTTTTAAAACGTGATTTTCAATTTTTAATTTTTTTTAAGGACTTTTAGCTTCAGCACAAGAACAAAACAAAGAAAGAAGAACAAAACAAAAACAAACAAAAATAAGAAGAGCTAACAATAAACAAAAAAAAACAGTTTGTCGATTGCGTCTGCACTTGTTTCTTGTTGTACATATTTCTAATCACAGGGAAACACGATTGATTTTATAAAATTAAAAAAAAATAAAAAAATAAGAGAATCATTAAAATTTAGTAAACAAATAAATCGCAATTTGAACGCTTTTAATTTTTCCCATTTTTTTCTCGTATGACATCACTGTCTTACTAAATTAGAACCGCGCTTATAAATTGACTGAAATAATATCTAAATCCGAAAGTTACGCCGACGTCAATTAAAAATAACACAAAAAACAACATTCGAGGACATTTAAACATTAAAAACCGCAACTTCTTAATTCTTCCTTGTTTACTACACTCACCTGTTTTTGCGGTAACCAAGACGGCGACGATCAACAAAAAATAATTAGCCATCGCACTGATTTATTAATTTCTTCTCTTGATTTTAATTTTTTTTTTTTTTAAGTGTGGTAGTACGCACTGCGTTGCGTTACGCACTTCAGTTGCACTTGCCCGAAGTCTTGACCGACTACTGAAGAAGTGGGATTGGCTCCGTTTCGGTCCTGACTCCCCCTCCTCACCATCATCGCCTAACACACGTGTCATTTTCGCTTAATTACGGATCGTTCGTAGCAAGTAAACAAAAATAAAGGTTAGGTAACAGGAAACGTGAAATCGACATGGGATCTCAGTGGGTTTAATTCATGTAATGTAGTGTACGCATTGAATTCATGGACGACAATTAAAGAAAACTTATACATAGTGTTTTTTTTTTTTTTGGTTCGATGATAAAAATATTAGCGACGAAGCAATCACTGACTCGCATCGATTATGGTAGACCAAGAAAATGTTCATAATCGTTGACGATTGGCCAGATATTTCTTGATAAAATTTAACGCCCCGAGGTATCGGTGTGATCGTAATGCATAATAATAAGTTTCCTTTGATCGAACATGTCTGTTTTGATCTTTTAATTCAATTAAAATTTCCTGTAGCTCAAACAGGTTTGAATTTATGATAGATTCGACTGTAAACGTCAAATTGCTTTTGTTTTAGGTGCTTCTCAATTCCTCTAGATATTTATTGCGGCTGTGACCTACTCACTAGATGTTCTTTTTTCTTACAGCGGCGTTCCAGTAAATTCGTAGATTCGAAAATTTTCCCTGAAGCCCTAAGTCCGGGCCTGCTTCCAATTATTTTTGGGCAATGTCAATTCATACAGTTTTTCCATACATATATTCACATTACGTCGTGAGAACGGAACCTGTTCGAATAAGATTCATTAAATATCATGAATGCGGGCGTCTTTTGTTAACGCAATACGTCGATAGAAACAAATTGGGCTTCATTCTTTTGTTACTGGAGGATTACAGAAAAAAAAAACTTCCGTAAATTTAAGAAAAATCACGTCGCTGTTACTACGAGCCTTATTTATTAAGTAATAGTACAATTAAAACGTGCGAGTCGGTCGGCCCATTTAGGCCAATTAAGACACACAAAGGCTACGAATTAAAGGCCAACTAATAATAAAAGTAACTTACTTGAATCGAAATTCTTAAAATAGATGAGCGGGTTCAACGCTTTACTCTTTGAGAAGAAACGACTTCTTCCTCGGAATTCATTTTTAACACTTAAGCGTTTGCGTTTAAATAAATTAACTTACATTGCTCAAATATTTTTGTTTTTTCGAAAAGAAACAGTGCAACGCCCACCTTCACGTCCCACTTTAGAGATGGACCAATTGAAAAGGTTCTTCTTGATAAGCCGACGAAGTAACGCCCATTTCTTCTCTGTCAACCAAACCTAACCAATAGGAGACTTAAAATTACATTAAACTTTTGCCACGCCTTCACATAGAGAACAACCAATCCGAAAGTGTTTTTTGAATGCTACGACGAAGTAATGTTTGTTATTCAAACCTAACCAATAAGAAAACGATTAACGTCCACATTCTTAAATCCGGCGAAACAGAGTATCACTTCCTGTCACGCCTCCTCATCAGAGAAAAATCAGTTAGAGAGTTCTTTCAAAATTCTGCGACAAAGTAACGCCCATTTTGTGGTTTGTCGTCCAAGCTGGACTAAAAGGAAACTAACCAACGGCCATCTAGTTAAATTCTAGGGTTTATTTAAATAGAGTCACGCCTTCATCTTAGAAAACAACCAATTAGAGGATGTTTTCTGGATGCTGCGACAAAGCAACGCCCAGTTTTCGTTTGTCATTCAAACTTAACCAATAGGAAACCGAGTAGCGCCCATTTCCTCAAATTTTAAAGTTTATGGTCAATGGTTAAACAGAATAACATCTACTCTTGCGCTTTAATATTAGTAAACAACCATTTGGGCGGTTTCTCTCTGGATGCTACTACGAAGTAACGACTGTTTCTTGCCCGACGCCCATTTTTAAACTCTGAAGTTTATTGTCAATGATGAAACAGAGCAATACCTACTGTTACATTTTCACATTACAACCAACAACCAATTACAGAGTTATTGTCAATGGTGAGTCGCACCTAGTGTCACGCCTTCTTATTAGAAAACAACCAATTAGAGAGCGCTTTTCTGGATGCCGCGACAAAGTAACGCCCCTTTTTTTTGTTTGTCATTCAAAGTTACCAATAAGAAACCAAGTAACACCTATCTCCTTAAATTCTAAAGGTTATCAAACCGAGTAATGTCCACTTTCTTAAATTACAAAGCTTACAAAGCTTATTGTCAATGGTGAAACAGAGTTACGTCTACTGTCACATTTTCACGTTTGAGAACAATGAATTAGAGAGTTTCTTCTGGATGCCGCGACAAAGCAACGCCCCTTTTTTGTTTGTCATTCAAACTTAACCAATAGGAATCCGACTAAATCTATCTCTTTAAATTCTAGAGCTTATCGTCAAAGGTGAAACAGTCACGCCTTCGTATTAGAAAACAACCAATTAGAGAGCGTTTTTCTGGATGCTACGACAAAGTAAGGCCTCTATTTTGTTTGTCATTCAAACTTTATCAATGGTTAAACGGCGTCACACCTACTGCCACGCCTTTACCTTAGAAAACAACCAATCAAAGAGTTTTTCCTGCATGCCGCGGCAAAGTAACGCCCAATTTTTGTTTGTTATTCAATCTTAACCAATAGAAACCCCAATAACGTCCATCTTCTTAAATTCTAACGCTTATGTTCATTGGTTAAAGATCGTGCGTGTGGATTGGAGTGCGTGACCGGACAGAAGAAAACGAAATAGTTGTTTGTTCAATTTTTAAACACGCGTTTTTTTGTATGCCAAAGTGTGTGTGAGAGACCAAAGTTGAAATAACTACATCTTTTTGCAACAAATACCTATACAGTGATTAATATAAAACATTCGTGTAATCACTTTAAAACTAATATTTTGAAACAAACATGGGTCGCCTAGTGGCTAAGCAGTTAGCATAGCCGACTATGGAAGTCGTGTCACTCGGGCGACGTGAGTTCGAATCTCACTATACTGACCATGGATGTCTAAGAATTTAGACTCAGCTTCCAAAAATACTTCGTGATTGTCTGGAATGGTTAACACCGAAAGACAAGAATGCAGTAAAGCATTGTTGCGCAAAGCAAAGAAAGAAACAAACAAACAAACATAATATAATGAACTCAAACGTTATCACAAGAAATCAGAAAAAATTAACGGATGTCAAAAAGACAGTTACAAAGTTGAACTCTAATAACAGTTAGGTTAGCATTACGTATAATGAAGGAGATGACTCCAAATCAACTTTGGCAACTATTAATAGAACATAGCGTGATAAATTGGCAAAGGCAGAAAATGCTATCGCAGAAATGAAAGATGATAACGATAAACTGAAATCAAAAATCAGTCAACTTGAAATTGAAATAAACACAAGATCAAAAATAATCAATGAACTTGTAACGGAATTAAATGCTAAGCAAAATTTAAAATACGTAAGTTCTTTTACACAGACGAATAAAAATATTAATAAATCTGTAAGTACACAAACTATCGAACGAGTGGACCTTACATTAAAAAATTGCAAGTTAAATGACGTAGAGTGTGAAAGTGACTGTGATATTTTAAAATTAGACATTGACGAAATACAAGATACTGCAACTTTAAAAGCTGAAATTATTAATCTACGAGATAAATGTTTAATATTTAAAAATAAAATAAATGCTTTATCGAAAAATACTGCTGCTGCTACTAATAAAACCAATCTAAATCATAATACGACAGTACATAAAGTTACTATGTTGACTGATAGCCATGGAAGACGGTATAATGAGCTACTAGGAGACATCTTGCCAGCAAAGTGTAAACTCTTAAGTTATATAAAACCAAATGCTAAACTAGATTCTGTAATAGATAACTTAGATGCTGTAATTAAAAACTATGGAAGTGACGACTCTTCATCGAGGGTTTGGCAGGATTCCGAGAAGTCCGACAGCGATTGTTGAACGGCATGCGCTTTCTACAGAGGGTTGCTACCTGTTAGAATTATGGTTTAGTGGCGCTAAGCAATATACTTTTACTAACTACTCTATTGTCGCCTCTTTGGGACTCCTGCAATTAAACTTTAATTCCGATTGTTCGTTCTTGATCGTCTAATTAAACAAATACGGGCCCTACGTTGTTGTAATTGTATTTTAATTCTGGTGAGACGGTGTATGGGTTTTTTTTTTGAGAGATGGAAGGAACTAAATACGTATCAATAAAATGCCAGGTGTTAGATTAATTATTTATTGTAAAAAAAAGAAAAAAAGATCAAAACTCCTGCTGATCGCCGCGAAAGACTGATCAGCTTGAGCGTAAAAACCCAGATTTTTTAAACTGCGTCGGATGTACACCTGGCAAGTCGGTCGCAGTAGCAACGGGCAATAAATAATAACCGCCCAACGTCTCCTCGTCAAGCTCTTAGAGAGCTTGGAGCTTGGGTGATGAAAGAAAGTTTTTATTTAATGGAACTTGGTTTATCCAGCTGCTAATGTCAAAACAGGGTTGCCAGGTTTGGAAATTCTCCCCTAGTTTTAGGGGATTTTCTTTTCGTCGAGGGATAAAATGGGAAAACAAATATGATTATGAGGATGTTTTGTTTGGGAAAGGCGGTGCAGGAGATCTGGCAACCCTGCATATAGAAATATCTCTATTAAGAGAGTGAGTCCTAGGGTTGCCAACTGTAAAAAAAAGCGAATTTACGGGAAATTGGCGAAAAAAGCTATATTTTATTTTCAGTTTCGTATTTGTTTCATTTGTTCTTCCATCTTTTTTTCTTTCATAATAATTTACGATCGTCATTTGTTTTTTTTTTTTTTCGTTTCGAAGTTATCTTCTCTATTTCGATTACATTTTTCCAAGAGTCGTTGAAATGTTTTTATTCTCGTTTCGCTTTTATCTGTTATCTTTGTAATCTGTAATTAAATTATCAAAAAAAAAAAAAATCACGATCGTCATTTGTTTTTTTTTTTTACTTCCCTTTCGATTGAGTTTTTCGAGGACGTTTTCTTGTTTTTATTTGTTTACTATTTTTCTGCGTTTCTTTTTTTTTTCCTTCCGTAAACATTACGATTGTCATTTTCTTTTGTTTCTTTGCGAATTTCGAATTATCACGTGATCTTGAATGTTTCTTATTATTTTTTTGAAGAAATTTGAAACTTACCATTCGTTCTGGGTTTTTATTTTCTTTCTGTCATGGTCGTCTTTTGTTTCTCTTACTTACTTCAGGATTTTTTTTGTTTTCCCGTAAATATTGCGATCGTCATTTGTTTTCCTTTTTTGTTTTTCTTTATTTCTGGAGTACATATTTTTTTAAAGAAATTTTAAATCTACAGTTCGTTTTGAGTTTGCATTTTTTTTTGTTGTGATCATCATTTGTTTTTCTCACTTAATTTTTGCGCCTTCTCATTTTTGTTTTGTTTTTAATTGTTTATCGACTTTGTAAAAAACGAAATAATCAAAATTTTTTTTACGTTTTTTTCTCGTAAACATTGCGATTGTGATTCGTTTGCCTTTCACTTTTTTTTTCGTTCGCGAATTTCGAATTACCATTGCGTTTTGAATATTCATTATTAATTATTTTTTTGAGTCTTCGTTTTTTATTACGATCGTCAATTGTTTTTTTTTTTTACTTTCTTTATAGGATTCCTTTTCCTTTCTTTTTGTTTTCATTTTTTTTCTACGTTTTTGCCTTTCTGTAAACGTCGCGTTTGTCATTTGGTTTTCTGTTTTCTTTATTTGTGATTTTCAAAAAAATAAAATAAAATAAAGAATAAACAAACCTTGCATTTTGATGCAGACCCTCATTTGTTTTCGTTTCTTTTTCTGAAGGATTAAACAGTGAAAAAAATTGTTTTTTTGCTTTCTTTTAAGATGCACAGTTGAAATTCTGTGACTAACAATAGGTTGACCTTGAGAGTAAGTTCCCGCCTGTTTCACAATTTCATCGCTTTTTATATGTAAGATGTCACCTGGACGGTTGCATAATGTCCTCAATTTAAGCACTGACGACGCTCTTTTGTTTACGAAATATTAAATTTAGTACGTGACCACGGAAAAGCGAAGCAAAAGAATCTGCGACAGAAGCAAAGCCTTAATAATAATTTAGAAATTCCTCCGAACACGGGCAGATGTGTCACGCGCTACAATTTTTTGAAAATTTGAGCTGTCCTGTATTTTGTGTTCTTCCAAGCGACGATGAGTAAATTATTGCGTACGTTTCACGCGCTGACATTGAATGCGTCCGTGCCTATCACTCTCAAAATTTATTTGTTTGTTGCTTGTAACAATTACCGAGAACTTGCTAATACGTGACAAATTTCCTCCGGTGCGCGGTGCGGAGAGAATTATTTTCGGCTGGAAGAGATAATTTTGAAAATATTCTAAATAGCCCCACCAGTTCAGGGTCAATAGGTTTAACCTGCTGCCTTAATTAACCAATTAAAAATTTAACCCGCAGACGTCGATGAGATTAAGAACTCCGCAGAAGCGTTGTTCCATTTCATTCATTCATCCGTTTTAATTCTTGCTGGCTCGTTACGTGATCGCTTAGTCATTTTGTTTGGCTTGACTCAATTGAGTTTGTAGGCTCGTCCGTGCCAAGGTAGATTCATTGAAAGAAAATAGAAAAAGAAATTTTTTTAACATATTCAAATGAGTAGTAAAGGCAAGGGCTTTCCAATGGAGAATTAACAATATGTACCGATGTGTATGTTTGGTTGCCTATCGTCACTCTGACAGGCGCATTGACGCGGGGAAGTACGGAAGCAGACGTGAGGGAGGCGACGACTAGCGCGGGGACGCGCAGAGGGACAGCTTCTATCAAGCTGGAGTGACAAGGGTGGTTTTTATTAAACAGTAACCTCTTATACTTACTACCTTTCCCCTAACTGCCGAAACAAGATAAAAAATATTACAAATCGTATTTTTCCTTGACGTAATTGATTATACATATAAAGTAGACGAATGGTTCCGAGTTGTCTTGTAACATTCAATTTAAAACGCCCCGTATAATGTACAGTTTATTGTATTTCTATACCATATCGATAGTTTCTATTTACAGAACTCTTGAATGCAGCTTTAAACAATTCATTTTGCTACATAGTGTAATCTGTGACATCCATTCTCTTAGGCGTTTTTTTTTCTTTTGGAAAATAATTGTCAGTCGCCCTGTATACCACCCTGCAGATTGAAAAATTAAATACGTAAGCACAGTAAACAATCATAATGGTCAAAAAATTGCTTCAAATTGAGAATTTTAATTGATTTTATTCTCAGGGAAAAAAGTTGACCTTAACCATGGTTCTATCTGTCTATTATATTTCACAAGTCGGGGTAGGTTGATTAGGAGGCGCTCTTTTTTTAATTTCATCTCGTCTCTGTACAACCTGCGACAAAGCAACGCCCGTTTCTTGTTTGTCATTCGAACTTAACCAATAGGAAACCGAGTAACGTCCTTTTGCTTAAATTCTAAAGGTTACTGTCAATGGTTAAACACCTACAGCCACGCCCTTAACTTAGAAAACAACCAATCAGAGAGTTTTGTCTGCATGCCGCGACAAAGTAACGCCCATTTCTTGTTTGTCATTCAAACTTAACCAATAGGAAACCGAGTAACGTTCTTTTGGTTAAATTCTAAAGGTTACTGTCAATGGTTAAACGGCGTCACACCTACAGCCACGCCCTTAACTTAGAAAACAACCAATCAGAGAGTTTTGTCTGCATGCTGCGACAAAGTAACGCCCATTTCTTGTTTGTCATTCAAACTTAACCAATAGGAAACCGAATAATGTCCATCTTCTTAAATTCTAAAAATTGTTGTCAATGTCAAAAATTGTTGTTAAACGGCGTCACGCCTACTACCACGTCTTTACCTTAGAGAACAACCAATTAGATAGTTCTTTCTGCATGCAGCGACAAAGTGACGCCCAGTTTTTGTTTAAATATAGTAAAAGAGACTGTGGTTTAATAATTAAAAAAAACAATCTCCGCCCACAATAATTTTTATATCCGTAGATACGTATTTCGGCATCTAAGCTGCCATCATAGTGTGCGTACTGAAGATGGCAGCTTAGCTGCAGAAATACGTATCTATGGATATAAAAATTATTGTGGGCGGAGATTAACTTTTTAGTTAGTTTTTGTTTGCCATTTAAATTTAACCCATAGGTTCCGAGTAATGTCCACTTTGTTAAATTATAAATCTTATGCTCAATGGTGAAACAGAGTAACGTCTCCTTTCGCACTTTCACATTTGAGAACAATCAATTAGGAAGGTTCTTTTAGATGTCGCGATAAAGTAACGCCCATTTCTTGTTTGTCATTCAAACTTAACTACTGCCACGCCTACCTTAGCCAACAACTAATTACAGAGTTTCTTCTGGATGCCGCGACAAACTAACGCCTTTTTTTAGTCGTTCTAACTTAATCAATAGGAATCCGACTAATGTCTATCTCTTTAAATTCTAAAGCTTATTGTCAATGGTGAAACGAAGTCACACCTAGTGTCACGCCTTCTTATTAGAAAACAACCAATTAGAGAGCGCTTTTCTGGATGCCGCGACAAAGCAACGCCCCTTTTTTCGTTTATCATTCAAACTTACCAATAGGAAACGAAGTAACATCTATCTCCTTAAATTCTAAAGGTTATCAATAGTTAAACGCCGTGACACCTACCGGCACGCCTTTACCTTAGAAACCAACCAATCAAAGAGTCTTTCCTGCATGCCGCGACGAAGTAACGCCCAGTTTTTGATTGTTATTTAATCTTAATCCACAGGAAATCGAGTAATGTCCACTTTCTTAAGTTGCAAAGCTTATTGTCAATGCTCAAACATAGTAACGCCTACTGTCACGCTTTCACATTTGAGAACAACCGATTAGAGAGTCTCTTCTGGTTGCCGCGACAAAGTAACGCCCATTTTTTTGTTTGTCATTCAAAGTCAACCAATAGGAATCCGACTAACGTCTAATTCTTTAAATTCTAAAGCTTATTGCCAATGGTGAAACAGTCACACCTAGTGTCACGCCTTCGTATTAGAAAACAACCAATTAGAGAGCGTTTTTCTGGATTCAACGCAATGCCCGTTTTCTTGTTTGTTATTCAAACTTACCAATAGGAAACCAAGTAACATCTATCTCCTTAAATTCTAGAGCTTACTCTCAATGGCGAAACAGAGTTACCACCCTGCAGATTGAAAACTTAAATACGTAAGCACAGTAAAAAATAATAATTGTCAAAAAATTGCTTCAAATTCAAACTTTTATTTGATTTTATTCTCAAGATAAAAAGTTGAGTCGGGGATAGGTTGAATAGGGCGCACTTTTTCTTTAATTTCATCGCACTTTGCTTAATTTGCATTCAAAGGAAAATGTAATTAAGAAGATAATATACGTTTTTCACTTGTGTGTATAGCCTAATTAGCTATTTCAAGGCCGTTTTATGCTACCCCATATCTTGTACGAGATTTGCTTCAATTTATCCAGTGATATTTAAAATAGGATTTTTTTGGGCTGTAGGTTGGATTTGGTGATAGAACACGTTCAGATAATTCTTTTATTTGATTTTCAATGTTGCTACATCTTGTACAAGAAATTGGGTAGGCTTTAAATGGGAGCATACATGTCGGAGACCAGGAAAAAATTCAAATGTTAGTGTTGCCAAAAATTTGTTGAAAATGGGTTCCGGATCGTTAACCGCGATTTTGCCGCAAATAATTTAGTTTTGTGGGGGGTGCCCTTATACCTTGCGGGGTGCACGCTACAGGCAAAAGCTGCTTACGTCCTCCTGGAGGTTCAATGAGGTTTAAGGTGTGTAAGGCGGTAATCGCCAACTTAAGAATCTACAGTATATTTAGAGATCTCTACTATCGTGTCCTACTTCTCCTGAAGCCTAAAGGTAATTTATATACTCGTCCTGGCCCCCCTTATTTTGGGTTTTGCTTGATTACATCACGCTGTACAGCTTCAGAGCCCAGAGTCCTTCAACATTGAGAAACATACATAAATAAAAACGGGTGATACTCTTGAAGGCTACAAATGTTTTCATAAACTTAAGGAGAACTGTTTTGTGGAAATCTTTATTGTCGTTACTGTGAATATCATTCAGAAAAATTAGGCAGACGATTTCGCTAATTCGCTCGTAACCTTTTGGGTTTCTCTCTTTTTCATTCCGGTTATGTTCCAAGCGAATTTTCGAAAGTGCCATATGTATAGCAAACACCTCCATTAACAAATTATACGCTAAGTACAGAGAATTAATTACAATGCACACACACCAACCGATTGCTTTCTAAAGCACAACATACCTTCGACTTCATATCGATAGTTTTGGTGAAAATCAAATGAGAAGAACAATTTTTAATAGTGACATAATCTTATTGATAAGTAAGTACGACACTGTGATTCTTAATTAATGTTTTTGTTATAAAAACTTAAGCCTAGTGTAGAAAAAATTTGGTCACAAGGAGCGACGCGATCGCGCCCAACATGGTGAAGACATTGACGTCGATCGTCGTTGATCCGTTGCATTTATCTGCAAAACAGACGTTGCACAAAATCTTCTCTTGAGTCGGTTCTGTTTTACAAACGTCATCGGTCTTTCCATCGTTAGGTAAAACCACGCACTTACGAGTTGTATTGGTGACTTGAGTAAGTTTTTCTGCAGAAAAAAATTTAGAGATAATTAAAAAGAAAATACTCCGACTCGACTTGATAATAAAATGAATTTACCTTTAAATACGGATTTGAGGCACGCAGATTTGTATCCTTGCGGTGTGTTTCCACAAAGTCCAAGTTGGATGTTGTTAAAGGCATCGCAGGTTTTGTCCTGGGCATCTTTGGTTATACAGTTGTAACATTGTAATGCGTAAGCTGAAATGTGAAAGAAGAAATAGCATCAACAAACGTGGTTGTTTCTGTTTTAATACGGTCCTGTGCATTGCATTTCTACGTTTTGGTGACTTTCTATTGAAATTTCTGACGATTTCTAATGAGTTCTGACACGTTGAAAATTTACTGATTTCATGACTGATTTGGTAACTTAATTTGAAAATAATAATTACAATAAATGATTATTTCAGTTGATTCTGTCACTATGAGGTGACATCTGTCATAAAACAATTAGCAATAAAAAAACATTGTTTTGGCGATTTGCGGAAAATGCAGGGCCGAATTAACCCATAGGCAAAATAGGCAATTATCTAGGGGCGAAAAATCTATAGGGGCCACTACCTACCTGTCCTGGTGGTCAGCAAATTTAAAGTAAGTTTTCTTTACATTACAAAAAACAAAAGATGAATTCGTTTGAAGATTTTTTAAATAAGACGAAGATAACAAACGATAAAAACGAAAAGCGCTTGACAGGCCTCGAACGAAAGAATGAAATTCAGTGTTAAACAAAAAATTATACAAAAAAATTGTACATATATAAAAACAAAAGACGAACGAAGGATTTCGATTTCAGATGAAACAAGAACAAAACATGATCGCCAGATTTTGAGCGGAAAAAAAGAGAATCGGTTCGAAAAAAAAAATAGTTCAGCTCGAAGAATGTTATTATTAAAAACGGAAATAAATGACGAAAACAAATGACGATCGACCAGCGAAATTCTATTTGAAACGAAAACAAAAAGTGAAGAAAAAATTTCGATTAAAAAAATCGAGTTTCGATCTGGAAAAGAATTGGCAAAAAGCAAGACAAAAACGAAACACGATCGCCAGGTTTCCCTAGAAAAAAAAAAACATTTAAAAGATTTAAATAAGTAATGAACGACAAAAAAAATACAAAAACAAAAGACAACTGGCAGATCACGTACAAAAAAAAAAAAAAACTTCATCAAGAAAATTGATTAAAAATGGTGAAAAACGGATCAAAGATTTCTAATGAAAAAAAGCCAGATTCAGTTTGAAAAAATGAAATTAAAAATAAACGAAAGATGAAAACAAACAAAAATTCATTCCGTCTTTAAAAAGGTTTTGGTTTACAAAGTAGTTGAATTAACGACTAGTAGATGGCGCCACTCGTTTTCGTATAACTCGAAGGTTTTGTGACCGGGCGAGGCAGAAAAGCTCTCGAATATATCAAAAGATGGCGCTATACGAAAGAGAGTGGCGCCATCTACTAGTCGCTAGCTCAACTGCTTTCTTAAAAAACCATTTTTTTGTTCTTTCTAGTAAGCCGACATTTGGAAATTGTCATAAATTGTTTTTATTTGTGTGACTATAAATAATAATAAAGTAAAACTTGTAGCAGATAGACAATCGGGCATATAGAATGTGTTAGGAAAGAGTTTATACATGTATTTCGGTCTTATTGGGCCTCATCAGAACTATGTACCTTAAAAAAATTTGGTTTATTGAAAAATTTAGAAAAACTGTTTGTTTTTTGGGATTTTAGAAATTCAAAAAAAGGGGTAAGTTTTTCTAAATTTTTCAAGAAACCAAATTTTCTTAAGGTACACAGTTCTGATGAGGCCCAATAAGGCCGAAATACATGTATAAACTCTTCCCTAACACTTTCTACATTGCCAGTTACACAATTTAATTAATTTTAATAATTTTATAGTTAATTAAAGTAACTTGCCTGTCTGGTGTATTTTTGACACGTCAAAAGCCGTCGCATATTTATTTGTAATGGCGAATTGACATACAAAAATGTCAAACCTCACGGTCAAGGTCAACGCGAGCTTAGAGGTCAAAGTCAACCCAAACCAAGCAAAAATTTAAGAACAATTTTAATTTCAAGAAACATTGTTGGATAAAGGTTAAAAGTCAACCCAAACTCGTTTTTTTACATCAAAATCGTCGACCAGGACCTTGGTTTCTTGCATTCGTTAAACTATCGTTCGACTTTTGTTTTGTTATTGTTTTTTTTTTTGTGAAAGTCGAAATTCGATTGAAATTTCAACGTATCGCGTCACCAATTTAATTTATTGTCTGACTCAATAGTCTACTCAACCCAAGCAAGCGAACTGAAATTGAAAAAAAAAACAAAAAAATAAAAATTTCAAGAAATAAGGTTCATGAAGGTTAAAGGCCAAGATCAACCCAAGCCAAGCAAAAAAATTAAAAAATCAAGAAAGAAGGTTGAGAAAAGTTAACCCTTCCTTTACGACCACGTCGTGGATCGAACCTTTCATTTCTTGCATTTGTTATAAACTATCGATCGTCTTTTGTTTTACTATTTTTTGTTTCACGAAGAAGACAGTTGAAATATCCAACCCACGCAAGGAATTAAAATTGAATAAAAATTAAACTAAAAAATAATTAAGAATTAAGATAAAAAATAATGCCGAGAAATGTTAAAGGTCAAGGCCAACCCAAGCGAAGCAAAAAAAATTGAAAAAACTATAGAATAAAAATTTCAAGAAATAAGGTCCAAGAAGGTTAAAGGTCGAGGTCAACGCAAGCGAAGCAAATAAATAGAAAAACGAAAAAATTAAAAAATCAAGAAACAAGGTTGAAAAAGGTTAACACCTTTTTTTACGACCAAATCGTCGATCAAACCTTGCATTTGTTATTTGTTATGAACTGTCGATCGTCTTTTGTTTTGCTATTTTTTGTTGCCTGAAGAGGAAAGTCGAAATTCGATTGAAATTCGAACGTATCTTGTCAAAAATATCAGAAATGTTAAAGGTCAAGGTCAACCCAACCGAAGCAAAAAAAAATTGAAAAAAACAAAAACCACAAAATAAAAATTTCAAGAAATAAGGTCGAAGAAAATTGAAGGTCAAAGTCAAACCGATCCATGCAAGAAAAAGTAAAAATTAGAATTTCAAGAAGCTAGGTTGAGAAAGGTTAAAGGTCAACATGAAAATCGTCGACCGAAGCTTTTATTTCTCGTATTCGTTAAACTATCGATCGTTTTTTGTTTTGATAATTTATTTTCTGAAGAGGAAAGTCGAAATTCGATTGGAATTTGTCATCACTCTAAATTTATTTTCTGACGCAAGACGATTTTTTTTTTTTTTACATTCAAATCGTCGACGATTTTTTTTACGCCCTTGCATTTGTTAAACGATCGATCGTCTTTTGTTTATGTTTTTAGCAAAAACCATCAACATAGAGGCCAGGGTAGGCAATTCTAATTTGATTTTTTCGACATTTGTTTCTCTAGTAAATTATTTTTTGTTTCTAGTAACTTTTTAGTGATTATTTAAGTTAATTGTTCGGGCTTTTTGCGAGCGCTTATTTTAGGCTGTTCGCGGCTAGGCCGTAGTCTTATGTGTGCCACAGTACAGTTTGATTTTAAAATTAAAATTCTTTCGGTTGCAACCCTGTTTCGAAATAGAAGTTGAGACCAGAAATCATTCTATTAAGTTTCAGCAAATTATTGAAAACGATGGTCTAATAAAGTGTTTCTATTCTTGAGAGAAAGTCGACCGATACGGCCCTGTACGTACGTTACTATTGCAAAACAAAATCGATTTTCTGAATTGTTTTTGTTAATCATAGAAGATTGAAAAATTAAATACGTAGTTGTAATCAAACCGCGGACTGAAAAGTACCGTCGCGGCTTCGCCCTTAAGGGAGGCTCGTGGCGCACGATCCGATTTCGAACCGAACTTGTGTTAGGGTAATTATAAAACGTTATTACCGTAAATATCGTGAGTCGCATGGAAGATTTGCCTAGCGCTTGCGGCTAGTACGGCCCTGTACTTAGCGCTGTATATTGGTTGAACACGGTAAAGAAAATATAATTATTGCTAATTTGCTGAAACTGCTTTTAGCTGTACTTCAGAGACAAACAAAAAAGTCTCTGCCTACTGCTACAGTTAGTGAAATCCATAATAAAACTTTTAAAAGTCACAGGAGTGACGTAATAACAAATGTGGGCAAATTCTTGAAGGATGAGGTGACATTTAAACAATTAAAAAAAAATCAGTAATAAAAAATAAAAATGCAGATTCATCAATGCACGATAAACAAAATGCGCCGATATCTAATAAGCAAAGCAAATTAATCTTAAACGCTTAACAACTTCAGCAAACACATTGATCGGTGTCGTTAAATTAAATTTGTTTGTTGTATTTTAAGCGCAAGGTGATAAATAATTCATGTAATTTTGATAAATCTTACAATTTTGTTTTCTCAACTAACTCCAACAAGCTAAACCGAAATTGTAACAATTAGTTGCAGAAGTACAAACCCCCCTCAAAAATTTTCGGGAAAAATTGCGCAAATCGGGGTCAGGTTGCAATTTTTTTCCCTAATTCTATCTCACCTGTGTACAGCACTGCAAAACCGACGAAAAACAGAACATATTTCGCCATTGCGTATCTTATTAAACGTTAACTCCGGTAAATCGTCTTTCACGTTGCCTATTACAGTCGGTGACTGCACGTTCAGGCAATTTCCTTCGTTTTGGAGTGAGGAAGGCTATTTTTATAGGTTGCGCAGGACTGTATTTAGGAATTTAATGGAAGTCGTTTCGAAGCAACTTCGATCCTATGAACATATTTAGTATTCAGGGCAAAGAATCAATACATACAAAATTTATTTGAAAAGTCTGAAAATAGAACCCAACGTATAAAAAAAAATTCGGTATCGTTGTTGGCAGTTTCATTAACTTCCTGAAAAGGTTAATGAAAATAAGTTCGACACATCTTCAACCATTTTTTAATTAAAGTATTATTTTTTTGTGGTAGTAAGAGGGCTTAATAAATTTGCTAAAAATGTAGTCTTCACCTGAAGATGACCTTCAATTGGTTTGAAACTATAGTCGTGCGATCTAAAGGAATCGATACAATTCTTCAAAGTCTTTTCCTTTTCGTTCAGTTCCGTTCAATTCACGTTTGCTTTCCATTTGTAATCGTTTTAGAGTTTCTCCTTTCCGAATTTATGTCAAATATAGAGAGTGTTCCAAAATAATTGGTCCTAATTAATCCGGGGTATAAAAATAAATGTTCCTATTGAGTTCTGAGGATCTCTACTGTCCCCCAATTTACAAAAATTGGTTGTAATGTTTTTCATAGATTGGGATTTTATACGTGCATAAATAATTTCCTAGAATTATACAGTCAATATCATTGGTGAGTACCGTCGTCTACTGTCACACTTCCACATTTGAGTTTCTTTTAGATGCCGCGACAAAGTAAGGCTCTTTTTTTGTCAAAATCAAACTTATCCAATAGAAAACCAAGTAACGTCCATCTCCTTAAATTCTAAAGTTATTGACAATGGTTAAACGGCGTCACACCTACTGCCACGCCTTTACCTCAGACAACAACCAATTACAGAATTTCTTCTGGATGCCGCGACAAACTAACGCCTTTTTTTGGTCGTTCTAACTTAATCAATAGGAATCTGACTAATGCCAATCTTTTTAAATTCTAAAGCTTATTGTCAATGGTGAAACGGAGTCACACCTAGTGTCACGCCTTCGTATTAGAAAACAACCAATTAGAGAGCGCTTTTCTGGATGCCGCGACAAAGCAACGCCCCTTTTTTCGTTTATCATTCAAACTTACCAATAGGAAACGAAGTAACATCTATCTCCTTAAATTCTAAAGGTTATCAATAGTTAAACGCCGTCACACCTACCGGCACGCCTTTACCTTAGAAACCAACCAATCAAAGAGATTTTCCTGCATGCCACGACAAAGTAACGCCCAGTTTTTGTTTGTTATTTAATCTTATTCCACAGGAAATCGAGTAATGTTCACTTTCTTAAGCTGCAAAGCTTATTGTCAATGCTGAAACATAGTAACGTCTACTGTCACGCTTTCACATTTGAGAACAACCAATTAGAGGATCTCTTCTGGTTGCCGCGACAAAGTAACGCCCATTTTTTTGTTTGTCATTCAAAGTCAACCAATAAGAATCCGACTAACGTCTAATTCTTTAAATTCTAAAGCTTATTGTCATTGGTGAAACAGTCACGCTTTCGTATTAGAAAACAAGCAATTAGAGAGCGTTTTTCTGGATTCAACGCAATGCCCGTTTTTTGGTGTTATTCAAACTTACCAATAGGAAACCAAGTAACATCTATCTTCTTAAATTCTAAAGCTTATTCTCAATGGCAAAACAGAGTTACCCTGTATATCACCCTACGAGCAAATTAATCTTAAACGCTTAACAACTTCAGCAAACACCATGATTGGTGTCGTTACATTAAATTTGTTTGTTGTATTTTAATTAATTCGGAGTATAAAAATTAATGTTCCTATTGAGTTCTGAGGATCTCTACTCTCCCCCAATTATAAAAATTGGTTGTAATGTTTTTCATAGATTGGGATTTTGTACGTGCGTAAATAATTTCCTAGAATTGTACAGGGTGTCGCTAAATTACATGGACATAGTTTAACCACAGGTTCCTGGGCCTTCATATATTTCCTACTTCTTCCAATAGACATTTACATTTTTTTTTTAATTTTATGGCGTTTATAGCTGATTTTATTTTGTTTTACGTTTTGAATATTGTTCGTTTTCGCAAGCCGTTCTTGCACTTTGGTGCATGTCGTAAGCGCGCCTGAGGAGCGATGTGTTGATTAAAGTGGAAATGAGCGGTTTATGGCCATCGGATTCCCAAGGTGAAGTCTTACATCACGAATGTAGTTTGATTATTCTAAACATTTTCATGACATCATCCGCGAAAGGCAGGGCCGTATCGATCGGAATTTTGGTGCGGTTGACGCCCCGTAATGCGACGCATCAGAATATATTACCACTAAATGCACCCTTTTTTTTTAATAAACGAGAAAGCAAAACCATAAAAAGTAAATAAACATCAGAATCGTAACTTTATTTTCAACCAACCCAGGGAGATGCGAGGAATCTAAAAAAAAATCTTTTTTGAAAGCTGGAAAATCGCCAGGTTTCCTTTGGAAAGCAAAAAATTTCTTTGGTATGAAAACTCGTGGGTTTACGAAGCGTCAGTTAAATTTGAGAACTTTTTTCTTGGAACTTGACAAAAGGAAATGGATAAAGAAAATCGTAAGTATATATTTTTATGGTTTTCAGAAAAATGGAAGATCCTCTTGATTTCATAAAATTTTCTTCTATTACCTCTTCCCTTTTATAATTATGGTGGGTGCGCCTTCTTTTATGGCATTGCCAAAGGCGCTTACCTTACAGTGCTTTGAAGCAGGGTTGGCAAAACTACGGGTAAAAATATTTTCTAATGTAATGACACATTTCGAACCTTGAGGGGATTACAGACGATCTGATTTTGACAGGTCATCAGGTCGATTTGGTAAGATCAGACAATTTCAGGCTATATTGGTCTGTCATCTGACATATCTCATGTTAGGCGCTGTCAGATTTGACAATTTTTTTCTTTAACTTGAATTAACAGGAAGAGTGGTTCTTGGGGTTTCGATAAATTTAAGCCATTATATTTCTTTACTTGAAGAATTTTCAAGACAACTGAGAAATCGGGCGTCAAATCGCATCGTTTGTAAGCAACACACAGTCAGCCACATCATCAGGTTGACCTGCTCCTTTTACCTCTTCTCTCTTCTAACTTTTCTTACTATTTCGGAAAATTGGTAATGCTATTGGCGCATTCCTTAACAATAGTTGTTATCAAGATTAAAACATTATTTCGCATAAGTTACATAAAAGGCCAACGACTTTTGAAACTGTTGTTTGTGTAGGAGATGGGTATTTTGACAAAAGGAGGACGTAAAAACAAAGTGATTAAAAGGGGAGGTTTAAGAGATCAAAAAAAAAACCTGTTCTGAATCAAAATCAACAATGACAAATATTATTATTATAAACAAATACTAATTCGAAGAGAGAGAAATACTCTGTCTTTGGCTCCGTTTGTCGACTTCACTGAGCAGTTTTGAATTTTCTCAGATCAGCGTTTCTTATGGAGGCAGCCCGTGATAAGAGCGAAATTTTATCCGCGTAATTCTACGCCATCGAACAGAGTTCTCATATCTTAAGTCCCGTTTTGAATCTTATCTCTGCAATATGAAATTCCCATTTCGGTTTAAACATAACAATCTGCTAAGGTTTAGTTTCCTGCGTTTCAGTTCTTTACATGGGAACTTGTAAAGCTTTAAGTAATAACACAAATTTGAATTTTCCCAGCAGCATTTCCGGTCCTTACATTTACTTGAGAAAGAGAAATATAATAAAAAAGAAGTAAAACACAGAAATCTGGTGCCACTGTTTTCTATTTTACTCATTGTTCCTACTTATGCTATTCGTTACTGCCTAACTAGTCTTAAGTAAGACAATTTTTCAAATAATTTGTTGCGTTGGTTCTAATAAGGCCTTTAACAGGGTTTCCAGTGCAAAAAAATTCCACAGATTGGAGAAACTTCACTTTAGGTTGTTGTCATTACGTGCTCGATTAATAATAACTAAATTCGATTCAATTGCAATGTGTTTTTGTTATCAAATTCATTCTATTAGACTTCGGTTAGTGTTATTTTGTCAAATTTACAGAACTCTTTTAATTTTAGAAAAAAAAATGTTTACAACAAATGTGAAGTTTTCACAAAAAGTTCTGTGATTTCGGAATGATCGTTTTTGGCGTTTGTTTTTAATAACGTTTTATTTAATTTCCAATTACTCAATTCGTAATGTTGCCAAAGTTTTTCCTAATCGATTATTTTTAATTTTTAATCGATAGTCTTTTGTTTTCACGAAAAATCTTTTGTTTCTAATCGACAGCCTCTTATGATCCTAATCGATAATCTTGTTTCTGTTGAATGATTCTTTTGTTTCTATAAGAGACGATTTTTCTACTTGACAGTCTTTTGTTTTTCTAACTGATAGTCTTTTGTTTTTCTATTTGATAGTCTTTTTAAACAACAGCTTTTTGTTTTGCTAAACAACAGTCTCCAACAACAACAACCTTCTCTTTTTTGCCTAAAAGAATATAATATCTTTTGTTTCTGATTGACAGCCTCTTATGTCCATAATCGATCATCATCTGTTTGTGATATACGATTTTTTTTTTGTTTCTATAGGAGACGAACTTTTGTTTTTCTAATCGACAGTCTTTTGTTATGGCAAATAAAAGTCTCTTGTCTCTATTAGAACCTATTCTTTTGCTTCTATAATCGATAGTGTTTTGTTCTCTAGTGATTCATTGATTATTGACTTTTCTTTAAGTGGCAATGAAAAATCCGCGTCGATTTTCATTTGTTTTATCGTGTTTATTAAGAATGAAAATTCAAAAGAATATAATATCGATTGTTTTTAATTGTCAGCCTCTTATCGATCATCTTTTGTTTATAATTGATTTTTTTTTGTTTCTGTAGGAGACGATCTTTTGTTTTTCTAATAGACAGTCTTTTGTTTTTCTAAACAATAATCTTTGGTTTTTCTAAACAACAATCATAATCGATCGCCTTTTGTTTGTAATGGATAATGATTTTTTTGTTTCTATAGGGGACGATCTTTTGTTTGTACAAACGACAGTCTTTTGTTTTTCTGAACAACATTCTTTTGTTTTTCTATTCAATTGTTCTAAGCTAAAACAGTTGTGTTTATTCAAATGAAAGCTTAAAAGAACATAACTCTTTTGTTTCTAATCGACAGACTCTTATGTTCATAATCGATTGTCTTTTGTTTGTAATGGATGATTTTTTTGTTTCTGTAGGAGGTGGTCTTTTGTTTTTCTAATCGACAGTCTTTTGTTTGTTGCTAAACAACAGTCTTGTATAATACATAGTGATTTGTTTCCTAGTGATTTATCGATTATTAACTTTTCTTTAAGTGTCAATGAAAAATTCACGCCGACATTCGATTGTTTTAAGCTAAAACAGTCGTGTTTATTCAAATGAAAGCTTAAAAGAACATAACATCTTTTGTTTCTAATCGACAGCCTCTTATGTTCGATCGTCTTTTGTTTGTAATGGAAGATTTTTTGTTTCTATAGGAGACGATCTAAACAACATACTTTTGTTTTGTTAAACAACAGCCTCTTGTCTCTATTAAAACCTTTTCTTTTTGCTTCTATAATCGACAGTGTTTTGTTTCCTAGTGGATCATCGATTATTAACTTTTCTCTAAGTGGCAGCGAAAAAGTGGCAATGAAAACGAAAGTGGTAATGAAAAGTCTGCGTCGATATTTAATTGTTTTAAGCTAAAACTGTCGTATTTGTTCAAATAAAAATTCAAAAGAACATAATATCTTTTGTTTTTAATTTACAGCCTCTTATGTTCTTAATCAATCATCTTTTGTTTTTAATGGATATATTTTTTTTTATTTCTATAGGAGACGATCTTTTGTCTGCGCAATCTTTGATGTATGGCAGGCAGGTGTTGTTTAGGTTGTTTGTTAATGGTTGCCGTTATGTCTTTGAGCGTGTAGTCATTTTGTTGTAATGTGTTCTTGAGCTGTTGGAGTTCAGCTTCCAGGTGTTCTGCATCCGAGATCATCACAGCTCTGTGTACCAGTGTGTTTAGAATTCCTCGATTTTGTGCTGGGTGGTGATGAGAGTTTGCGATGAGATTTTTGGTAAACCTGGTGTCCCAATGTTTGGTTTTGTTTCTTCGTTAGCAACGCGTACAGGAAGAGTAAGGTGCCATCCTCTTCGAATTCCATTGTGAATTGTATTTTGTTGTGCTGTTTGTTGAGGTGTTCCAGAAATGTTGATAGAGTGGCCACATGACACAAGAGTCGTCGATCATCGATACCAGCATTTTGGTTTCAGTTCACTTGATCTGATGGCGATATCCTCGAATGGTTCCATGAAGATGTTGGCTAATACCGGTGACAGAGGCGATCCCATGGCAGCTTCCTCTATTAGTTCGTACCATTCCTCATCGAAAGTAAAGTATGTTGAGGATGCACTGAGTTCTATTAGATCCACGATGTCTTCTTCCATGTTAATTTCCTGTCGGTGTTGTCTGATGATGTTGATAGTTTCTTCTAAAGGAATATTCCTGAACAGTGATTTGACGTCAAACCTCACTAGAACGTCATTCTTCCCCAAGTTAATATCCTTGATTCTTTCGATGAAGTGAGCAGAGTTCTTGACGTATATCTCCGGGTTTCCTACCATTAGTTGCAGATTCTTGGCTGATACTACAGGCCTCATTGGGTTTCCTTCTTTGTGTATTTTAGGGAGTCCATATGACTTGGGTGTTCTGGTACCCGTCTTGACGATGTTTCGGAGTGGGCTTTTAGGTATCGACGACGATTAAACTACTGCCGAAATTTTTCGTTCTAAAGCGGGTGTTGGATCTTGATTTTTCCGTAAATGGAATCTTGGATTTTGTCTTTGTAGTCTCTTGCGATAACTGTGGCATTTCCTTTGTCTGCAAACATAATGTTGCGATCCTTCCTCAATTCCATAAGATCTCTTCTTTCTTCTCTTGGAAAATTTGACGCAGGTGGTTTGGCTGACATCAGGATGGGAGCGGCGAGTAGTTGACCTAATCTCTTCTACTTCCTCTTCTGGTAACGTTCTGATACACGTTTCCATGGCACATATGATGTCTTCCTTTGGTATCTCTGTTAGAGTGATTGCAGCAAAGTTGAACCCTTTTGCCAAAATTTGTTTCTCCGATTTCTGTAGTAGTTTGGAAGCCAGATTTATAACTACTTGATCTTGATCCAAAGTTGAGCTCTTTGGTTTGGTTTTTTAGTGAAACTGAGTGAATTTCTCCTCCTGTGTCTTGGTAGCTGTTTCAGCTTGGCCTTGTCTATGTTTAGGTCCGGGTGTCGTGTATCCTCTCCCTTAGTAAGGCGTCGCTTGCTCGTTGGAAGATCCTTCTGGCGCAGGGTGTCTTCATGTTGGTGTTTAATTCTAACTTTCTACATGGCAGAGAACCCGAGAATCGAAGAGCAGCCATCAACGACGGCCGTGAAAGCCTGAAGACTCCATTAATTGTATGATGGAATACAAACTATATGATGCCCGATGAAGTCAGTCCAAGGACGAGGGTAAGGCCAATTTATTTAATAAAATTTTCCGTTTTTCCAATAAACTTAAATTCGGACATTCTAAAACCAAATGGACCAGCTTTTATTCCCTAGGGTTAAGAGGTAGGTTGGTTCTTAAATTTTCTGTAATTATAATTATAAGATGGAACGCGAGGAAACATTTCCTTTTAGACATAAAGAGGCAGTTCTTTTTAGACCTAAAGAAACAGTTCCTTTTAAACATAAAGATCAAATTGTTCCGAACAGATCTTTATAGTAGTCACAAACACAAATAAATGATGTGCACCCCAGGCTATCAGACGAAGTACTGGCCGGTAACTTCAAAACTTCCGTCGCGCATGGGGATCGACGGAAGTTTTGAGGTTTTTATAACAAAAGACACTATTTATATCAGGTGGAACCCGAGGAAGCAGTTCCTTTTAGACCTAAAGACCAAATTGTTCTGAACAGACCTTCATAGTAGTCACAAACACAAATAAACGATGTGCACCCCAGGCTATCAGACGAAGTACTGGCCGGTAACTTCAAAACTTCCGTCGCGCATGGGGATCGATGGAAGTTTTGAAGTTTTTATGAGAAAACACACCATTTATTATTTATTTTCAGAGCTAAAAACCAAATTATTCTGAACACACCTTCGTAGTAGTCACAAACACAAATAAACAATGTGCACCCCAGGCTATCAGGCGAAGTACTGGCCGGTAACTTCAAAACTTCCGTCGCGCATGGAGATCGACGGAAGTCTTGAATTTTTTATGACAAAAGACACCATTTATATCAGGTGGAACGCCAGGAAGCAGTTCCTTTTAGACCTAAAGACGAAATTCATAGTAGTCACAAACATAAACAAACTATGTGCACCCCAAATTATACGACGTACTGGCGGTAACTACAAAACTTCCATCGCACATCGGGGTCGGACGGGCAAACAAAAGAAGGGTGTTGTTAAAAGAAGACGGTCGAATCACATCAGGAAATGAGTGAAATGGAACATTACCGTGAAACGTAGGTAACAGCTTTTGTTTAGTGGTGCACGTAACGATTTTTTGGATTCCCACGTGATACAGGGTGAATTTTACCATCGTAACATCTTACAGCGTTGCCAAATATAAAAGAGTAAATTAAGGCTTGCTGCACTTTTTATTTTTCAATTACTATGGCGTAGTCTTCGAGGATTTGCCAAATGTACAACGTCTACCTCAAATTTGAGGATAATTAGTTGTCATTCGATTGTCTCTGATTTTCGATTAATTAACGAGTGTCACGCAGAGTTGAAATTTTTCTCCCTAAATTGGAATGTTAATTCTTTTTGACCTTGATTTCTCGAGTACTCTTAAAGGTTACACAGGTTTTTCTATAGTTAGCCAATAATTGTTTTGTGAAAATCTTTATTGTCGTTACTGTGAATATCAGTTAGAACACTTACTATGTAAATAAACACCTCATTAATTACTCGCAAAGTACGGAATTAGATAACAACAAACGCTGCGTACACATGAACTGATTACATTTCTAAAGCACACTACAGGGTGACTGATAATTGTTCTGCCAGAAAAAAAAAGAAGCAACACCCGAGAAATATTAATCAAAAATTATACCCAAAACGACGACACGTCCCTGGTGAACCTGACCTTTAAACAGCTAAAATAAATACGAGCTCCGAAATTATTGACAAATGCAGGAATAATTAACATTCACCCTGTATATCTTAAATCTCGACGAAAAATAGATGAGGCGAAGAAATGTTTAGTAGTGACATCTTACAGTCTTACTAGACGGTTATTAATAAGTACGACACTGCGGTCCTTAATGAAAATTTCTGCTACGAAAACTTAGTGTAGAAAAAATTTGGTCACAAGCAGCGATACGACGGCGCCCAACATGGTGAAGACGTTGACGTCGATCCTCGTTGATCCGTTGCAATTGTCTTCGAAGCACACTTCGCAGAAGATCTTCTCCTGAGTCGGCTGTATTTTACACACGTCGTCGGTGTTTCCGTCGTTTGGTAAAACGACGCACCTGCGAGTTACGTTGGTGACTTGAGAAGGTTTTTCTGCAGAGAAAAAAAAAAAACAAAGTCAATCAACAGAGAAACAAATACTCCAACTCGACCTGATAAAATGAATTTACCTTTGAATACGGATTTGACACATGCGGGTTTGTATCCCGGCGAAGCATTTCCACAGAGAGTAGATTGGATGTTCTTAAGATCTTCGCAGGACTTGTTCTGAGCGTCCGTGGTTGCACAGTTGTAACAATGTAATGCATAAGCTGAAATAAAAAAAGAAATATCAAGAGAATGTAGAAAATAAAAAATAAAACGGTCATTCAAATTCATAGGGTTTGTTCCATTAAACATGAACTTATGTACAGGGTGACTGTGATAGTTGTGCAAAGCTTGAAATCTGTAAAGCATCATTATAAATGGTGACGATTAAACTCATACGTCCTCAACAAAAAATTAATAGTTTTCGAAAAAATTGCACAATTCCAATTTTTTTCGGAAACTGTTTGAGAACCACTGGCCTTGCTATCATATGAATCGTAAAAGAAAAGTGATTCCAAACAGTTTCGGAAAAATTTTCAACTACGATTTATTCTCGAAAATATATTACAGGTTCTCAAGCTTTGCACAACTATCACAGTCACCCTGTATAATGCAAAATAATTCAATAACGGTAAATATTATTAATATAAACCAATCATAATTTGAAAATTTTTCCCACTTCTCGCCCCTTTTTGTGGTTGACCTTGACCTATGACCTTTTCGCATTTTTACTCTCGAAATTCTATTTAATTTTTTTTTTTCTTATTTTTGCAATCTTTTTGTGATTTTTCTTTGGTTTGACTTTTAACATTTGCGAAGCTCGAATCTCGAAATTCCAATTTTTTTTAATGTTTCCCCATTTTTTGCAATTTTTTTTTTGGGTTGGCCTTTTTAATTTTTTAATTTTGTTCTCCCTTTCGTCAATTGACAATTCTCAAAATGTTCCTCTATTTTTCTTGAGTTGGCCTTGACCTTTGATATTTCCTAACCTTCGCTCTCATTTTTTAAAGGTTCTTCCATATTTCTTGGGTTGACCTTGACCTTTGACCTTCCGAACCTTCTACCTCGAAATTCTTACATAATTTCCCCTACTTATTCCAGCTTTTTTGAATTGACCTTGACTTTTGACCTTTTTGAACATTGAAATTGTCATTTTTTTTTTAATTTTCCCAATTTTTTTGGGTTCAGCTTCACCTTTGACGTCTTAGTACTTTCTCCATCGAATTCTTAACTTTTTAAAATATTTTATCAAACTTTTTCGTATTGGCCTTGATCTTTGACTATTGCCCTTTTCGAATATTCGCTCTCGAAATTGTAATTTTTTTCAATTTTCCCAATTTTTTTGGATTGAGCTTGACGTCTAAGTTTTTCCAATTTTTTTACAATTTTCCCAACTTTTTTGAATTGGCCTTGACCTTTGACCTTTTCGAACATTCGCTCTCGAAATTGTAATTTTATTTTAATTTCCCCTTCTTTTTATTGAGCTTGACCTTTGATCTTTTCGAAACCGTGCTCTCGAAATTATAAGTCTAAGATTCTCCCAATTTTTTGGGTTGACTTTGACCTCTGACTTTTCCGAAACTTCGTCTTCTAAATTGTAAATTTTTGAAATATTTCCCCCACTTTTTTACTTTTTTGCGGTTAATTTGAACTTCGCTCTCGAAATAGTAATTTTTTTAAAGATTTTTCCCATATTCTTGTATTTCTTGGCGTTTCCTCGATTGACCTTGACCTATGATCTTTTAGAACCTCCATCGAACTTTCAGTTTTCTTAAAATTTTCCTCCATTTTCTCCAATTTCTTCGCCCTGGTTTGGTTTGACATTTTCGAACCTCGATTCTCGAAATTCCAATTTTTTTCTTAAATTCTCCCTCCCCCATTTTTTACCTTGGGTTGGACAGACCTTGACCTTGTCGAATTTTCGCTCGAAATTCTAACTTTTTTGATTTCCCAATTTTTTCCCCTGGGTGGGGTTGGCCTTGACGTTTGAAATTTTCGAACCCCAATTTTTTAAATTTACAAATTTTAAAACGCTCCTCTATTTTTCTTGGATTGACCTTGACTTTTGACTTTCGCGAACGTTCGCTCTCGAAAGTTTTTCGTATTTTTTGCCTTTCCTCGGTTGGCCTTGACCTTTTAGTATCATTTTAGAATCTTCTCCATCGAACTTTTAATTTATTTTAATCTAAATTTTTTCGCCCTGGTTTAGGTTGACCTTGACCTATGACATTTCGTACCTCGATTCTCGAAATTCCAAATATTTTCAATTGCCTCAAATTTTTTGCAATTTTTTTGGCTTAGGTTGGATTGACCTTGTCCTTTTCGAACTTTCGCTCGAAATTCTAATTTTTCCCTAAAATTTCCCAATTTTTTTCACTGGGTTGGGTTGACCTTGACCTTTGATATTTTCGAACCCCAATTTTTGAAATTTATAATTTATAAGTTTTTGACCTTGAACTTGACCTTTCACCTTTCCGAACCTTCTCCCTCGAAATTGTAAATTTTTTTTAATATTTCCCCCTCTTTTTCCAACTTTTTGAATTGGTCTTGACCTTTGAACTTTTCGAAACTTCGCTTTCTAAATTGCAAATTTTTAAAGTGTTTTCCCCAGTTTTCCATCTTTTTGACTTTTTCGTGTTGACCTTGACCTTTCCGAAACTTCGCTCTCGAAATATTTTTCCGTATTTTTTTGCCATTTCCACGGTTGACCTTGACCTTTGAGCTTTTAGAACCTTCTCCCTCGAAATTGTACAATTTTAAACATATTTTCGCCTACTTTTTCCAACTTTTTTGAATTGGCCTTGATCTTGACCTTCGACCTTTCAGAAACTTCACTGTCTAAACTGTAATTTTTTTAAATATTTCCCCCATCTTTTTAAATTTTTTTCGGGTTGACCTTGACCCTTTCGAAATTTCGCTCTCGAAATATTTTTGGCCTTTTCCTAGGTCGACCTTGACCTTTGACCTTTTAGAATCTTCTTAATCCAACTTTTAATTTATTTGTATTTTCCTTCATTTTCTCCAATTTTTTCGCCCTGTTTAGGTTGACCTTGTCCCATGACATTCTCGAAATTTCAATTTTTTTTAATTTTTCCCCATTTTTTGCAGTTTTTTTTGCGTTGGGTTGGATTGACGTTGACCTTTTCGAACTGTCGCTCGAAATTCTAGTTTTTTTTAATTTTCCAATTTTTTACACTTGGTTGAGTTGACCTTGACCTTTGAAATTTTCGAACCCCGATTCTTGAAATTTACAATTTTTAAAGCGTTCCTCTATTTTTCTTGGATTGGACCTTGATTCATCCATATTTCTTTGTATTTTCCTTGGTTGACCTTGATCTTTGATCTTTCCGAATCTTCCTCCTCGAAATTGTAAATTTTAAAAATATTTCCGCCACTTTTTTCGACTTTCTTGAATTGATCTTGACCTTTGACCTTTCAGAAACTTCGCTCTCTAAATTTTTCCCCATTTTTGATGCCAATACGGCCCTGTCTGTTGCTATTGTAAAACAAATGTTGGAACTTAAATCAATTTTACTAAATTGATAATTTTTTTTTTATTTTCTTTACAGCTTGAATCGTTTCTGTTCCTGAGAGAAAAAATTCACCTTATTACGGCTCTGTCCATTATAGTTACGAAATTAAAATCAAGACAAAGTAGTGACGGTTTCATTAGATTGCTAAAGCTAGTATCAAATTATTGGAATTGACAGTGCTTCTGTTTGTCAAAGAGAAAGTTGGTTGAAGTGTGTGTATTCATCACTGGCCTTAATACGACCCTGCAGACTGAATGGCTATAATAATGGTTGAACACAATAAAGAAAATTGAGCGTTATGAAATTAGCTGTCAATTTGTCGTAATTGTTTTAACTGCTGTGTGTGACGATTGCTGAAAAAATTGGCCCTTAATACGCCCCTGCTTGCCAACAAATACCTCATGATACCAGGCCACGTCCTTGTATATCTAACGAACTAATGAACAAACGAACAAAACACATACGTAGAAGCATGCAATTTTTAAGTAATCGTTAAAATACCGGCTCTCATTGGGAATTATTGAAATTAAGGCCGGTTACTCACTCGAGCATGATTCGCATTTGCCGTCCAAACACGAGAACGAACCTAACAAATTTTTCCACCTTACTATTATGAAACTAGTTAACACAACGACCTTGTTGTTGTTTTCTCGCAACGCAGAGCATAAATGGACGGAAAAAGGCCTCGTGGGTTAAATAAATTGAAAGCGTTTGGATCGACCCACCGACACTGATAATTTGTTCGTCTTTTTTTTATTAAATTATGGAAATCAGTTTTGTGTGCACAGCTAACGATCATGTCTTTTACGAGTGCGGTTAAATTGCGTGACGTTGCTGCTAATTGAGTAGGTTGCGCTGCATTTGTTCATTCGTCGGTTGGCGTTTATCGCTCCGAAATAGCTCAGATAAAGTCAGGGTCAAATTCGATTCCAAAACATTCCTGCGTTACTTATTCTTATTTTAAACCGTTAAAACAAAATGAAAGTCGACCTGTTATTTCTTGCGCAATCAAATCACGATTGTGTTGAACAAAATCTAAGCAGTTTATTTTCGCGGAATATTGCGGCTGCGGCTGGCTTACTAAGTTATTTATTTTTCGAAATCAAAAATAACTTTCCGACTCTGACTATGCTATAACCTTGATTTCTCTTGATTTTATCGAAAACAAGTTAATAGTTTCAATATATTACGAATGCGATGGTTGGCAAGCACCATCTGTTGGCCATCCGTGTAAATTCGTTAAAATTCTTTCGCCAGAAACACATGTGCCAGGGACGGTCTTAAATAAACCAAAGGAAGTTGTTTTGCGGCTGTGACTGGCTTACTAAAGGAGTTATATCGCGATGTCAAGACTAAACGGTGTTGAAAACTGAAAACTTCAATATGATTTAACATAATCTCTCTGTGACTGTGCTAAGTTAGGAAATGAATGGCGTAAAGCGCCATCTATTGCTCGTCCTCGTTAATTTTTTTCTTGAAAACTACAAAAATTGTGTACGTTCACGAGGAAAGCTGATGTAATTTACGTTCAAGAAAATATTGCGGCTGTGATCGGCTTACTAGATGTCAAGAATCATCATAAACATTGAATAAAAACAGTTTCATTGCCAGGCAAAAGATGGCGCTGAAAGTTGCCCTCGAGCTTAGAGTTTCCGGATTTTTCAAGAATCCCCGGATTTAACTTTTTAATTGAGGTAATCACAAACGAAAATTCGAGATGAAAGAAAAACAATGATTGAAACTCGAACATTTTTTTTAATCATAAACATTGAATCAAAATAAACAAAAGATGGCGCTCAAAGCTGTTCGTTCAAGCTCGATAGTAACGTAAATGAGGAATTTTCGCTTAAAATTCGGGGGAAATTGAAGAAACAGTTTCGTTAGCAGACCAGAGATGGCGCTTTGATTTTTCATTCGCATTCAATAGTGAATGAACTTAAAACAATCGCATTTTCGATACAAAATTATTGCGTTATCAATTGTTTTCCGAGAACTTTAGGAAAGTCGAGGTAATTTGTGTTCGAGAAAATATTGCGGCTGCGCTCGGCTTATTAAGAGATAAAAACTTTAAATGTCAAGAGTTTTGAAGATTCTGACTAAGGTAACTCGAATATGTTGTTGTAAAGTGCCATCTGTCAACTGTCTCGTCAACCTTTTCCGTCTGAAAATCACACAAATAATGTTCAGCGATGAATAAAACTTGAGTGGTTTATTTTCGATGATATGTTGCGGCTGCGACCGGCTTGCTAAGCGATTTATTTACGGTTAGGACTCTTGGAACAGTAAGAGTGATTTTTTTTTAAATTTTGTCAAATGCGTACCATTAACGAATTTGATCGTATTAAGCGCCATCTGATGGCCATCGTCTTTTCTTACGTAACGAAAAGTGATTTATCGTGTGCATGCGAAGATACCCGGACGAAATTCATTTATTTTCGTAGAACGATGCGGTTGCGATCGACTTACATACGATATCAAGATCAATTTTGAAGAGTTTGACTGAGGGCTTTTCCGGAAAGCTATAAAAAGAAACTAAGGTAGATTCTTGTCCGGTGAAATTGTGTAATGAATTATCTTAAACGGACAAAGCTATCAAGGCGATAGTGAAACGTTGAGCATTTGTGACATTTTCAGTGTCCGTTTGAGATAATTTATTATAAAAAGAAACTTCACGAACTATGAATTCCATGGCATACAGCGCCACCTCTCGGTTACCAGCACAATTTCTTAGAAAACATATTCATTATTTGATGAAAATGGCTGCGACCATCTTACTACGCAATTTATCTCCGGAGTTAAAATTGACGTCGACGATTTTCCAATTTTTAAGAATCTAGCATTTGTTTAAGCACAAATAAATTAAAAGAAATAAATCTATGGCGTAAAGTGCCATCTCTTGACCGCTGGACTAATGTCGAGTTTATAAAGGGGCGCCATCTGTTGTTTGGGGGCGAAACTACTCGTCATAAATATAGAGATTCAAAGTGAAATTTCGAAGTTTGTTTTTTCTATCCTGATTTAGTACAGAAATTATTGCTTAAAAATCATGACGCGGACGTGGCGCCATCTCTTGATAGAATTTTTAAGGTTTTTTCCGATTTATTTTTAAATAAATTAAAAGCAATTAATTTATGGCTTAAAGTGCTCTCTCTTGACCGTTCTATAGAGGTTCAAAGCGAAATTTCGAAGCCTGTCTTTTCTATCCCGAATTATTTAAAAATTATTACTTAATAATCATGGCGTGGATGTGGGGCCATCTCTTGATAAAATTTTCAAGATTTCTTCCGATTTATTTTTAAATAAATTAAAAGCAATTAATTTATAGCTTAAAATGTCCTCTCTTAACCGTTCTATAGAGATTCAAAGCGAAATTTCTAAGCTTGTTTTTTCTATCCTGATTTAGTATAGAAATTATTACTTAAATTTATAACGTGGCGCCATCTCTTGATAGAAATTCCAGATTTCTTCCAATTTACTTTTAAATAAATTAAAAACAATTAATTTATGGGCTTGAAGTGCCCTGTTTTGACCGTTCTACAGAGATTCAAAGCGAAATTTCGAAGCTTGTTTTTTTTAAACCTGATTTAGTATAGAAATTATTATTTAAAAATCATGAGGTGGTCGTGGCGCCATCTCTTGATAGAATTTTCAAGATTTCTTCCAATTTACTTTTAAATAAATTAAAAGCAATTAATTTATAGCGTAAAGTGCCCTCTCTTGACCGTTCTAGAAATTCAGAGCGAAATTTCGAAGCTTGTTTTTTCTATCCTGATTTATTTTTGAAATTATTAGTTACAAATCATTACGTGGACGTGGCGCCATCTCTTGATAGAATTTTCAAGGTTTCTTCCGATGTATTTTTAAATAAATTAAAAGCAATTAATTTATGGCCTAAAGCGCCCTCTCTTGACCGCTGTAGTAATCTCGAGTTTATAATGGAGCGCCATCTATTGCTTGGAAACAAAACTACTTTCCACAAATATCATCCTATAGAGATTCAAAGCTAAATATCGCAGCTTGTTTTTTTTATCCTGATTTAGTATAGAAATGACTACTTTAAAAAAACACGTTGTTTGAATGGCCCCTGTAGAGAACAACCCCCAGTAGAATTTTCCCACAGACAAGGGAATTCTAAGAAAGCACTTCGTGCTATTAGGGGAGCTTGTGGCAGGCTAGTGCTGGGTCTTCTTTGATTTTGATTTTTAATTTTTTTAATCCTGTTTTAAATCTATTTTTTTTGCTCGAGTTGAGTAAAGTTAGGTTGCCCTTGGTTGGAAAGATATTGTATAAGGTTTGCCTGACCTTGATCTTTTCGCATCTTTGATCTCCAAATCCGATTGTTTTATTTCTTTGCCTCGACTTTGCTTTTTTTCGACTTGGGTTGAGGTTGGCCTTGTTCACTGCTGATGTGAACGTGAAACACTGAGCGCCATCTTTTGTCCGCCAACGAAACTTTTATGGTGTAATTTCCACCGAATTTTAATTAAAGAAAATTCAGTGTACCAACGAAAATGTTACCACCAAATCTTAGTTCTTAGTTCTTCAAGAAAGGCAAAAAGATTGATTACCATATTTTATAGAATTAAGTAAACATTAGCTCTTCACCTAAATATAAATTGAATTTGCATTTCACCCTCTTCCTCTCTTGACCAAAAGATCATCATCAATCAATCAATCAAGTTTGATTGTCGAGGACCTTCTGTTTACTCGCGCTCTCAATACGTCAAGTACTTTAACACCAATCCATCTGACTATGAATTGGCGTATGAATTTTGTTTTTCTACCCATTCGAAATTTGAGGCCAAGTAAACAAGAAAAACGGGGTGGATTTCGATCGATATCGACGTCACGTGTTCTATCTGCGTTGCGACGTCTTTTATACGCGTCATCCTCGCAGAGGTGATCGTAACGGGGGGTCGCGGGAGATAAGGCTCCGGGTTGGCGGCTCCGGAAATCCAGTAATATCAAACTTGTTTGTTTTGCTGTCGTGAAAGGGATGACCAAAAAAATAAATAAAAAATGAAAATCTTAATGCCCTCATCCTTATGAAGTTCAATTTCGCAATAAACGATTTTATGATTAAATGAAATTTAAAAGAAAAATTGTTGTTGCTTAGCTGAAAATGACGTAAACAACAACGTGCAAATTAAATCGGTTAAAGTAACGTGATAAACAAGTCGTAGGAACTTGTTCAAGGTTGACAGTTAATTTTAAGTGCAAACTCTAACTTTTATAATAAACTTGAAAATTCAATTTTAATATATTTTCATTTATTCACTGCAGATATGTTTTATTTTTAATTTTCAGGAACACGCTAAAGCTAAGGAGTTATAAACGATACATATTACACACGGGATACAACCATCTTCAGTGTTAGACAGAAGATGATTGTCCGTCTTGTTTTTGTTCATACAAAATAAAACGAAAAAAAAACTTCTCCAAATTTGGAATAAAAATTTCGAAGTGGCTGCAAATTTTTACTGTCGATCAAAGAGATGGCGCCACGCACGTATTAACTTTTAAGTAATTTTTATTTTGTACTTAATCAGAATAAGGGAGCAAGCTTCGGGACTTCAGCTTGAATCTGTTTAGTACGATGTTTGGAAAAAGTAGTTTTATTGCTGAACAATAGATGGCACTCTATCATTAACTTTACGTCTCAAAATAAAAAAAATCCGAAAAAACTTTGAAATGGCGCGTTAGTCGTTGAGAGTCTCAACGACTAACGCGAAGCAGCAACAAGAACAACAGCAGCAGCATCACCACCAGCAGCAGCCCTGAGGAAGTTCTTCTGCAACGAAGAACGAAACGTCGGCAGTAGAGAAATCCGAGACACGCGATTTTCAATATCGTTAATATATTTTTCTTTAATTGTATTCATTTGTTTTGTCACTTTTCCTTCGAAACAGTTTTCTCTAAAATTTATTAATCTGCCGAATCGTGTCGTAAAATCGATTGTTTTTTTTTAATTTTATTATTTCGTATTAAAAAAATCCTATTCTTTTGCTCCATCACCGTTCTTTTAATAAAAAAAAAATCACTAATCTATTAAATTGGTTGCAAAATCGATCGTTTTTTGTTTTTATCGGGCGGTTCAATATATGTATTTTCATTCTAGGTTGGCCATGGAAAAGAAAAGTCTTTGGTTATACCTACCTAAGTTATACGTAAATGTAGAATCGATTGTCTTTTGTTTTTATTTTTAGTTTCAATATCGTTAATATATTTATCTTTAATTGTATTCATTTGTTTTGTTACTTTTCTTTCAAAACAGTTTTCTCTAAAATTTATTAATCTACCGAATCGTGTCGTAAAATCGATTTTTTTTTTGCTTTTTAAATTTTATTATTTCGTATTTAAAAAAAATCCTATTTTTATGCTTGATCATCGTTCTTTTAATAAAAAAAAATTACTAATCTATTAAATCTGTTGCAAAATCGATCGTCTTTTGTTTTTATCAGGCGGTATTTTCATTCTAGGTTGGCCATGGAAAACAACGGCGTGTCTTTGATTATACCTGCTTAAGTCATACGTAAATGTGGAATCGATTGTCTTTTGTTTTTATTTTTATTTTCAATACCGTAAATTTATTTTTTTTTCTTTAATTCTGTTCAATTGTTTCGTCGCTTTTCCTTCGAAACAGTTCCCTCTAAAATTTATTAATCTACTGAATCTTGTTGCTGTAACATCGATTATATTTTGTTTTTTAAATTTTATTTATTTCGTACTTTTCAAAAATTCTATTACACACTTCTGCTTCATCGTCGTTCTTTTGATAGAAGAAAAATATATGAATCTATTAGATTTGTTATAAAATCGATTATCTTTTGTTTTTATCAGGCGCTTAAATAAATTTCCATTCTAGGTAGGTTGTGGAAAAAGTCCCGTCTTTGATCATACACGACGTATATTTAAATTGCATGGCCTGACTAGAGTCTTAATTTGATAAATTTGATTATTTTTTTTTGTTTTCTTTGTTTCGCCACCGTTCTTTACAATTAAAAAAAAAATATTAATCCACCGAAGAAATTGCGCTGTAAAATCCGACCGCCTTTTGTTTTTTTTTAACCTGATGAAGCTTTAATGTTTTGGTTTTTGTTTGAATCTAGAGTAACAAATTTTAAAACGTTGTAAAGGGATTTCTCGGTAACTCTCGAGGGTTTTCTGCTTTCTGCACATTGGCAATACTGGTCGTACGGTTATCGTCTCCCCACTCCCATTACCGTTAAGTGTTACGTGTCGTTCGAATCGTAACGATTTATGTACTTGGCCATGAGTGTACATGCACTTAGAAATCTTGGCGCGTTTTCAATATTTTAAATCTGCACCTACATGTTGATTATATTTTTTTCTATTTTAAACCAAAAATCCTCCTACTATGTATTTATCAGTAAAAAAAACGAAAGGTTGGTTGGTAGGCCTGCGTGGGACGCCACTAATTACGAAATGCACAGCTGGTGTCAGCGTAAGAACTTAAGAAATCGCGGTTCATTGCTGAAAGCAAGCGGAAATGCCGAAACGATTGGAAAATAAAGTGCACGCAACTGAAAAAGCAAAAAAGAAAAACTGCAACGATATCTAAGCTAAACAAATTAATCTTAAAGGCTGAACAACTTCAGCAAACAAATTGGAGACCAATATGCGATAAATTTGTTTGCATTTCAAACACGAGATGACCTCTCCGAGTCTTTGCGATTTCTCAACCGACGGTTAATTAATTAGTTTACACAGAAACTAAGAACTAAAAATTAAGCATTAAAAATTACCCTGCATTAATTTATTATTAATAAAAGGTAATGGCAATGAACTAGTTACGAGCGAAAGCGAAGTATGAATTGCTAGGCTTGAAAAATAAGTTTTCAAGCTCGACCATCAACTAAACAGCTTAATTCACATAAATTACCCGCTCTAATTTATTAAGCACGCATGCGCAGTACTTCATTAATCACCGAGAATAAAAATAAGATCTATTTTTAATTATTAATTGCTAGTGTTAAGTATTTAATTATGCAATGTAAACGTGCATTAATTCTAACTTTTGTACAAACCACGTGTAACTGTAACTGCATTGTAATAATTATTATAGTAATAGTTGCGGGTGATATACAAAGTGCACCTTAAATATCCGCCAGAAAATCCAGGTCAGTTGCGTAGGACGAAAGCGCAAACGCATTTTTCTTTTCTAATTTCATCTCACCTGTGCACAGCACTGAGAAACCGATGAAAAACGAAACGTATTTCGCCATGGCGTATTTTAAAACGTTAACTTCAACTTGAAAACTCTTCTACGCTGTTATATTACAATCGATGACTGTTAACTCCGGCCATTTCCTTCAGTGGGGGGGAATGCTATTTGTGTAGTTTGCGCAGGACAGTATTCAGAAATTTATTGAGTTGCACACGTTAATAATATCTAGATACAAATGCAGATACGCTTTTCGGAAAAGATACAAAAAAAAGCAAGGTACAAGTGGTCGCCAACCAGTCGATCGCGAGCTACCGGTAGCTCGCAAAGGCTCACAACATATTTTATATTTTAAAAATACAAACGTTTAAAAATCATAGAAGCCTCCGTAAATTTCGGAAATTCTCATAATAAACCCCGGCAGTGGCAATACTGCGGTGAGCGATCTGCCGCCAATGCTAGAACCGGCCAGAACCGCAGTGCTCTAGCATTCGAGAACAACGATCTGGTTTGCTTTGAATGGGACAAATACCCATTGAGCGGCGACATAGCTTCAGCTATAAAATCTATGCAACTTTCTGCATGTTCTGTAAGTCGAAACTTACTAATGTCCTTCCACTGAAATATCTTTCTTTAACTCGAAATTTCTATAACTCGAAGCAATTGAGATTCGAGTTATGGAGGTTCTACTGTATTTGGAGAACATAACTCTATCCAATTTCGTTTGAAATTTGAGACTGTTTGCTTACACAAACCGGCGGTCCTTCGGCATTTATCTCTCTCGGACGGTCGGCCGCGTCTACGCTCTACAAGTTCATTACTTTACGCCGCAATTGTACACCAAATACCTTGTACGTACAGTAGTGAAGATTAATAATTTCCATTATGGAGAGAAAATTCTTTTTTTTTGTAGAGAATGAATGTGTCAAACAGTTTTTATTGATATTTATTCATAGCGTTTCAAATCAACAAAAAAAAATTGATTTCGAATGTAATAATCCAAGTTAGTCAAGCTACAGCTTAAGTGTTATAACTTGACAGTTCAGTAAGCCTCGTGCCTCAAGGTCATAAGGGTTAGGTTTGCGCGTAGGAGGTGCAGTTTAGTTGCGCACGACTGTACAGTCATACAATACCAACTTGGCACGGTTAACGTAAATGAGAAAACCACCAACATAAATGACATTGTGCTTCCGAACCAGGGTTGCCAAATTTCTTATAAAACAACGTCGCCAACTTGTTCACGAAATGTCGCCAAAAACGGGGCGAAAATGAATGCTATCAAAATACTTCTTAAGACAAAAAAATTGTAAAACTTAAACCAAAATGAAAACAAAAATCAAAGGCACGGTCATACGCGACAGCCGCCCCCCCCTCCTCCCCAAAAAGTCATTCGAACTATGCGTAACCTGTATAAAAATTCTCTTTATTGTTGCAAATCGATTTCTTTTCAAGCGCATTTCTACGATTGCCTTTGTTTATAACTTTCTAATGACCTTAACGAAGGCAAATCGCCCTCCTCCCCCCTCCGCTTCCTAAGAAGTATTTCTAGGGCCGCGCTTGGTAAAAATGAGAGCAACTTGAAGGGAAAAACAAAATCAAAGAAAAGAAAGCAGAAACCAAATAGAATGAGGGAACGATTTAAACAAAAATTAAAAGAAATGAAAGTGAAAAGCCAAAAATTAATTGAAAATTTTTTAAACGAAAGGCAAACGAGAATTAAAATAGAAAGTAAAACAAAAGAAAAATAAAAGTGAATAATGAATAGGGAAGGAAAACGAAAAACAATTGGAAAAGAAACTAATCGAAGCAAAAAGAAAAACTAAAAACTGATGTTCTTCCTGACGAAAGAGAAAAAAAAACAAATGAAAAACAAAAAGCAATCATTAAACGAAAAGGGAGGAGAAAATTAAATTGAAAAAATCAAACGTAAGACTGAAGGCGAGTGCAAAACTCTAGTGACGGGGAGAAATTTCAAAACGAAACAAAAATAAAACCAAAACCATGAATTGAACTTTTTTAAAACAAAAGAAAACAAAATTGAAAACAAAAAATAATAATTTTATTGAAGATCAAAACAAAACATGTCAGGTTAAGAAACAAAGGTTCTAAAAATATACATAAAATCAATGTCAAAATAAAACAAAAGAAAAATTAAAGTAAATAATGAATAGAAAAGGAAAACGAAAAACAATTGAGTAAACAAAACAAAGAGGAAGCAAATAAAAAAACGAAAAACAAAAGTGAAAGACAAGAAAATTATAAATAAAAAAAAAGAGAAATGAAAAACTAAAAATGAAGGGAACATTAGAGAGTGAAAAAAAAATACATAAAAAACAAAAGGCAAGTATAACGAAAATTTAAAAAAGAAACAAAACAAAACAAAACAAAAATCAATTTAAAAAGGCAAACAAGCTTTAAAATAGAAAATAAAACAAAAGAAAAATTAAAGTAAATGTTAAATAGAAAAGGAAAACGAAAAACAATTGAGTACGAAACAAAGAGGAAGCAAATAAAAAACGCAAAACGAAAGTGAAAAACAAGAAAATTATAAATAAAAAAAAAGAGAAATGAAAAACTAAAAATGAAGGGAACATTAGAGAGTGAAAAAAATATATAAAAAACAAAAGGCAAGTATAACGAAAATTCGAAAATTTGAAAAAGAAACAAAAAAAATCAATTTAAAAAGGCAAACAAGCTTTAAAATAGAAAACAAAACAAAAGAAAAATGAAAGCAAGCAACGATAAGAAAACGAAAAACAATTGAATCACTTATTCTTGGAAGATAACTAATTATTAATCAATTAAATTGTGTTGTACAATCGTCTTTTGTTTCTATTAGCGCGATGACGAAAGACGTTCGAATTTCAATTGAATTTTGACTTTCTTCTTCACAAAAAAAAATAAATAAATAAAACACAATCAGCTATGAAATAAGTTTAGAGTAACAAAACAAAAGACGATCGTTAGTTTAAGAAATGCAAGAAACAAAAGTATAACAAATGCAATCGACTTGGACAATAAATTAAGAGCGATGACGAAAGACGTCCGAATTTCAATCGAATTTTGACTTTCTTCCTCACAAAAAAAATACAAAACACAATGAGTGTAGAATAACAAAACAAAAGACGATCGATAATATAACAAATGCAAGAAACAAAAGTTTTGATCGACGATTTTGATGCAAAAAAAAAAACTTTCGTTTTCGTTCAAATTTCGACTTTCTTCTTCATAAGTGAATAACAAAACAAAAGACGCTCGATTTGATCATTAAAAAAAATCTCTCGTTTTTACTTCTGCGTCAGAAAATAACAAATGACGCTAACAATAAACGAATGCCGATGTCGAATTTCGACTGTTTTCTTCATTAAGAGAAAACAAAAATAAATTTAGAGTAATCGCGTCTTTCTCCTCGGGAAGAAAGAAACGAAATGGATCGTTGGTAATTATTGTCTTTTTCTTGTCCAATAAATGGAAGAAATCCCGATCGTCATTCATTTGTTCTTCGATATCATCAGTTAGCAACGTTTGTTTTGAGTATTGTTTGATCGACTTTTTTTACTTTACAAGAAATATTTGAGAACGACATCCGTCAATTGTCTTCTATCGAAACAATTGAACAATTGTTCTGAGTTGTTTGGTTGTGAGAAATGCTTGAAAACGAGATCGACTGTCAGTTTTTTTTTGTGAAAACAATTGGACAATTTATTTTCTTGTAAATTTCCTTTTTCTTTTTCTGCTCGTTTCTTTTCTCTCTTCTATAACCGCCCTTGTTTTATTAAATGTGAATGAAAAATTGTCAATCGTCAATTGTTTTAATTTATATCCTGCTTCATCATCTTCAATACAACTGTTCTTTGAAGCTATATAAAAATTGAATTTTAAACAATCGTTTTCGATTGCTAACAATTGTTTCGACTATTGTTTAAGTGGCTTTGTTGACTTCAACTCTACGAGAAACGCTTGAGAACCACATCTGTCAGCTGTTTTCTATCAAAACAATTATTGAATAATTGATCTCAGGCTTTTGATTGACTTTTAACTCCCAATTTGACGAGAGATGCTTGAAAACCGAGGCTGTCGGCTGTCAATTGTTTTTTTTTTCATCAAAACAATTGAGTAATTTTATTTTGTCTTCTTTATGAATTGAATTTAAATCCTATATATTCTTTCTTTTTCTACACATTTCTTTTCTCTCTTCCATAACTATCCTTGTATTACTACGTCTAAATGAACAATTATCAATTGTTTTCATTTACGTCGTCATTTATCAATTGTTTTCAGTGAAAGTGTTCTTCGAATGTATCTAAAAACCGAGACATTTGAATTTTAGTCATTTGTTTTCAATTATAAAACATAATTATTTGATTATTTAATTGACTTTGTTAATTTTAATTTTATAAGAACAGTTATCAATTTGCAATTGTTTTCATAGAAAACAATTGATATGGTTCTCAAGCATTTGAACAATTGTTCTTAGTTGTTTGATTGACTTTTAAATTTCAATATTATAAGTGATACTTGAGAACCATGTCCATGATCATGATTCACAAGCCAAAACAATTGTTCTTAGTTGTTTGATTGACTTTCAAATCTCAATGTTATAAGTGATATTTGAGAGCCATGTCCATGACCATGGTTCTCAAGCATTCGAACAATTGTTCTTAGTTGTTTGATTGACTTTTAAATCTCAATATTATAAGTGATACTTGAGAACCATGTCCGACAGTCAACTGTTTTCTGTCAAAACAATTGAGTAACTTTATTTTTGTCTTCTTTATGAATCGAATTTAAATCACTTTCGTTAGTTTCTTGTTGTACCTTTGACCGCATCATTTATTATTTCGTATTTTTTAAAAATCCTATTATTTCGTTTTCTCTTTGCTTTCTCGTCGTCCTTTTTTTTAAAACTATTAATCCAGAGCTTGAATGGTCTGTTAGGATTTGTATTCTAAGCTATGATTGCTGTACTAGCAGCGAATATGGCTATGGTTATACCTACCTAGGGTTTGTATTCTAAGCTATGGTCATACCTAATGTTAGGTACAAAGAATATAGGTCCCAGGATACTCCCTTGAGGAATTCCAGCATGGATAGGTTGAATATCAGTATGTCAAAGTAAGTTTGGTGATTATAGAGCTTATAGGACGCCATCAAATTGCTCAAAAAAAGTCTGACTGGCTCCTAAATTTGAGGAAAGATGAGTTTATGACTCAACCAATCCGGTGTTGAGAATGCTTTAATCTGATGCAAATGTTGTCTTTTTTTTAAATTTTATGGCAGTATATGATTTTATTCCCCGTTCACTGCATTCCTCGTATGTACTATCAATGGTAAATAATATTTTTTCTAACGCGCGGAAGTTGTTTTTATCATTATCAGCCGAGATTGATTATGACTCAACGTACTTTCCACTGCGTTACGTTATCGTCACCGACAAGTTTGCAACTCCACCAACAACCCAAAACGAAACAAGTTTCAGTGAAACCCCACCCGATTAAAGCGTGCTGTTTCGTGCTCTCCTCGCCGACCGACTTTCTATTTTTACGTTTCGAATATTATTCAATCATTTTCATGAACGGTTCTTACACTTTGATGCATGCACGTCGTATGCGCGAGGCGCTCTCTCCTCAAAATGGAAGTCCGAGTGATTATGGTTGATGAAATTCCCAAGGTGACGTCTTGCAACACAAGTATCGTTCATTATACTAAACAGTTTCGTGACGTCGTCATTCGCGAAAGGCAGGGCCGTATTTTTATCGCCCACGCCCTGCCCCGTATGTATATGACGTGTCAGAATACATTATCCCTTAAAACCCCATTTTTTTCAAAAAACAAATTAATTAAAAATCAGGAAAGGAAAGCGCAAAAATTTAAATCAAAAAAATTTTCTCGCCTCGTTCTGTGAAATGATCAAACTTGAACTGGACTTGTGTGAATTAAAATTTAATTACTAAAGCACTATTTATAACGCAGTCGATAAGGATGAAAAGCCTTGAAAATAGTTGAATGTACGGGGGGGGGGGGTCCAGCTTGTGTTTTCCTCAACTTAGAAATAATTCCCCACTTAGCCTGGAATTTCCTGCACATCTGGCAACACCGAAACCAAGAGTAACTAAGATAGTGGAAAGCACAACAAAAGAAGATCGACAATTCTCTTTCGGCGGAATGCGAGAGATAATCAAGTCGGCTACGAAAAACAAACTAAAACAAAAGTATGTATTAAACGTCGAATAAGTCGAAGTCGAATAAAGAACGACGAAAAAAATGAAAAAAAAAAGACGAACAAAAGACGGACTGTTTTAAAAATCAAGACCGATCGGAAAACAAAAGAAAAAACCATAATAATTCGTCGGAGAAGAACTGAAAGAAACAAGGTGGAAGTGCGAAGCATAGAACAAAAACAAACAAGTGAAGTTCAACGTTTTTACGGGGAGTTAAGAGAATCGAGTCGTAATAGAATAAAAAAAAAACTACTTTTTTCATTTGTTTTATTTTTTTGTTCGTCATCTTATTCTGCATTTCGTTGTCCTCTGTTTCAAAAACAAAAGAAGAAGCAATAATAATTCGACAAGAAAGAACTGAGACAAATTCTGCGGGTGGGAATTAAAAAAATCGAATTGTCAACAGAAAACAAAAAAGAAATAATAATGCGACAAAACAAAACAAACAAAAAACAATAAAATGCATATTTTTCATTTGTTTCTTTTGTTCCTGTTTTGGTTATTAAGGGTGTGAATGAATTAGAATGAATTAGAATCGACGATTTTGTTTTATTTTTTTTTGTTTGTCATCTGAATTTGCATTCCGTTATCGTTTGTTTCAAAAAAACAATAAGAATTTGACAAAAAATTACTACGGGGGAGTTAAACTGTCAATAGAAAACAAAAAAGAAACTGCGTGAATCGTCAGTTGTAAAACAAAAAATCAATGCGACAAAAAACAAAACAATAAACAATGAAATGCAAATTGTTCGTTTGTTTTGTTGTTTGTTTCAAAACAAAAGAGGGAACAAAATAAGAACTCGACAAAAAAAGAACCGAGACAAGTTCGATGGGGCGAGTTAAAAAAAAAATCGAAGAAACTGCGTGATGTGTCAATTTTAACACAAACAATTAATGCGACAAAACAAAACAAAAAAAAAAAAACAAATAAATGCGAATTTTCATTTGTTTTATTTTTTGTTCGTCGTCTTATTCTGCATTTCGTTGTTGCCTGTTTCAAAAACAAAAGAAGAAACAATAATAATTCGACAGGAAAAAACTGACAGAAGTTCTATGGGGGAAGGGGAGGGGATAGTTAAACAGAAAACAAAAAAGAAAAAATAATGCGACAAAACATAACAAAAAAAAAAAAAAACAATGGAACGCATTGTTGAATTCTTGGCTTCCGGTTGGAACCGCGTGTCTCGGATTTCTTTACTGCCGACGTTTCGTTCTTCGTTGCAGAAGAACTTCCTCAGGGCTGCTTCTGGTGGTGGTGCTGCTGCTGTTGGTCTCAACGACTAACGCGAAGCAGCAACAAGACCAACAGCAGCAGCACCACCACCAGCAGCAGCCCTGAGGAAGTTCTTCTGCAACGAAGAACGAAACGTCGGCAGTAGAGAAATCCGAGACACGCGGTTCCAACCGGAAGCCAAGAATTCAACAATGGACGACGGCCGCGGAAGCCTTCAAGTTAAATTAATGGAACGCATATTTTTCATTTGTTCTATTTTTTTGTTCGATGTCTTATTTTGCATTTCGTTGCAATAATAATTCGACAGGAAAGAAGTGAGACAAGTTCTACGGGGAGCGGAATTTAAAAAAATTAATCGTCAACAGAAAACAAAAAAGAAAAAAATAATGCGACAAAATAAAACAAAAAAAAAAACAAAGAAACGCATATTTTTCATTTGTTTTATTTTTTTTTGTGGTTGGTTAACTTATTCTGCATTTCGTTGTTGATGATTCAAAAACAAAAGAAGAAACAATAATAAACAGGAAAGAACTGAGACAAGTTCTACGGAGGGAGGAGGGGGGGTGAAAAAAAATTGAATCGTCAACAGAAAACAAAAAAGAAAAAAATAATTCGACAAAACAAACCAAATAAAACAAAAAACAAAGAAATGCATATTTTTTTGTTTATCATCTTACCCTGCATTTCGTTGTTGCTTGTTTCAAAAACAAAAGAAGAAAAACAAAAAAGAACAAATAATGCGACAAAACAAACAAAAAAAAAAACAAAGAAATGCATATTTTTCATTTGTTTTTTTTTGTTCGTTCTTTTATTCTGCATTTCGTTGTTGCTTGTTTCAAAAACAAAAGAAGAAACAATAATAATTCGACAAGAAAGAATAGATACAAGTTCTACGGGGGGAGTTAAAAAAATCGAATCGTAAAACAGAAAACAAAAAAGAAAACATAATGCGACAAAACAATGACATGTATATTGGGTCAAAACAAAACAAAAAAAAAAAACAATGAACTGCATTTTTTCATTTGTTTTATTTTTTTTGTTCGTCGTCCTATACCGCATTTCGTTGTTGTTTGTTTCAGAAACGAAAGAAAAAACAATCATTTTTTCGATAAGAACTGAGACGAGTTCTACGGGGGGAGAGGGGGGGGGGGTTAAACAATCGAATCATAAACAGAAAACAAAAAGAAAAAATAGTGCGATAAAACAAAAAGAAAACAACGAAATGCATATCTTTCATTTGTTTTATTTTTTTGTTCGTCGTCTCATTCTGCATTTCAATGTTGCTTGTTTCAAAAACAAAAGAAGAAACAATGACAATTCGACAGGAAAGAACTGAGACAAGTTTTACGGGAGGGAGGAGTTAAAAAAAAAATGAATCGTCAGCGAAAACAAAAAAGAAAAAAATAATGCGGCAAAAAAAAACAATGAAACGCATATTTTTCTTTTGATTTATTTTTTTGCTCGTCATCTTATTCTGCATTTCGTTGTTGCTTGTTTCAAAAACAAAAGAAGGAGCAGTAATAATTCGACAGGAAAGAATTCACACAAGTTCTACGGGGGGGGGGGACTTAAGAAAATAGAATCGTTAACAGAAAACAAAAAAGAAAAAAATAATGCGACAAAACAAATCAAAAAAAAACAATGAAATGCAAATTTTTCATTTGTTTTTAGCTTCTCTTTTATTTACTGAGTGTCTTCTGATTTCCAGACGCCCCCAAATGAATTAGAATCGACGATTTTGTTTTGTTTTTTTTTTGTTCGCCATCGAATTATACATTTTGTTGTTGTTTGTTTCGGAAACAAAAAAAGAAGACACAATAATAATTCGACAAAAAAGAACTAAGACAAGCAACGTGGAAATACGAGGAATACGGGGCGAACAAAGAAAATCAACAGACGGTCGATGTTTCTACCGGGGTATGAAGAAAACCGAATCGTCAGCAGAGTGTACAAAAGAAGAGACTGTACGAAGAAGAAGTGTTAACGCAAATAAACAAAGGAAAGTTTGATTTAAAAATCATTTGTCATCAGTTCTTTTACCTACTGAAAAAAAAGTAGAAATAATTAGATGCAAAGAAACAAAAGAAAGATTGATTTAGAAATGATTTGTTTTCTTTTCCTCTTTTGTTTACTGAAAATCTTCTGAACTTTAATCGTCCCCAACCCAGATGATCTAAAATGCACCTAAATCCGCGCTTTGTTAATAACATTTAGTTAGTAAGGAGAATCTTCTGATTTTTAATCGTTCCCAACCCAGATGATCTAAAAACGCACATAAATCCGCGCTTTGCTGATAACCATCCTCTATGGTTAAAGAAAATCTTCTGATTTTTAATCGTTCCCAACCCAGATGATCTAAAAATCCGTGCTTTGCTAATAACCATCGCTGTTTGTAAATTCAACATAAAACCATTTTTTTTAAACTGCTGAAGTTGTTGATAGATGAGTTTAGTAGAAGTTATTGTAAGAAGCGTACGAAGAAAATTCCAACGAAATTTGGCAGTTCTCAAAATTTTTATTGGAAGAGCTTTGACTTACCCAATCACTTTTGTCTAATATCCAACATTTACGCAGTCATTCATCATTCTTATAAATTAACAATAAGAAATGAGCAGTATACCTCTAATTTTCTGGAATTGTGGCGTAGTAAGTAGGTCCCTAGGTATGGAGTCCCTTCAAGGTCACATTACCAGTAATGCAGTGGAAGTCATATCCTTTGTTAATAACAACGCATTTGACACTTGTCAGTCATAGCGTCCTGGTTTCGGTTTTACCTCCCTGGACGAACTCGAGTTGTGCAGATGAACGATGTACCTAACATAACATCTGGGGTTCCCCGAGGATCCATTCGTGGACCTCTCTCGTTCGTTATATTTGTTAATGATTTAAATTCGTTAATTTAAAATCCCGTTACCTATCAGTTTGCTGACGACACATCCTTTTAACCATTGCGGCATATTCTGTGTGTAATCTTGTCGAGTCAGCTACTAGTTGCGCCAACATTATGGCGAAACATTGCAATCAAAATTCGCTTATTTTTAAACAAACCAGCAAACACACTTTCGTAAGCTGCTGCTCGTATTTTATTTTACTGCTGATGGTTCGTTTGTATTTCGCAAACGATTTGCAGAGTCTGGAAGAAAAAAACGTGCACAGAAAAATTTGAAAACAATTTTTATTTAAAAGAAGCTATACAAAAGAGTTCGATAAAGTACTAAAAACCGCTAAAAATTCGTTCCCTTTTTTTCCGATCTTGGAAGACCACCACTCGCTGTCAAAATAAAAAGGGAAAATTGTATTCGAAAATCGACTGAAATAATAAATAAGACGTGGCTTAACAACATGCGATCGCTATTATTTCAACACTTAGAAAAAATATTTCTATTTTTTTTTTCAAATTCAACTTGGTAACTAAAAAAATAAAATAACACAGGGCCGTTTTCGGGAAAGTTTTAATTCAAAGTCACTTTCATTTGGAAGTCACTTTAAATTTAAAGTCCTATTATGAAAACGGCTCTTTAGAGTATTAAAGAAAAAAAAAACATTCATTTTTCATCTGTTTTTATAAAAATCTCAGCAGATGGGATGATCCTGTATAAATGATGATTTCAGGCAAGTTTCAGGAAAACGACATGAATAAGATCCTCTACGTTTTTACAATTCTAAAGCACGATACATCCGCCGCTAAAAATAGTTGTTTTTTTCTTTTTTAGTGGAAAGTTTTAAGTGTTTAATCAATACTATAACGTGCGTTTCGCAAAACAAAAACAAAAAAAAAATTAGAACAGGAACAGGAAGCAAGCTGCGACGACTCCGACGACCGCCATGCTGCTGAAGCTCGACGCAGAGTTGCATTTGTCCGTGTCGCAGGTGAAACAGTCGATCTTCTGGACATCCTTGTCCTGGACGAACTTGACGCCCTTGGCTACCGCATCGCAGTTGTTAAAAATGCCGGTGTTTACGCCGCACGATCTGGCTATGTATTCCGACCCATCTTGGCCTGAAATTAAAAGAAAAGGAGAATTACGAAGGATTCCATGCGATTTTTCCTTCGGCTTATTGACGACGTCAGTGGCGCAGCCAGCGGGATACTGTGACACATTGGCCTTGCGGATGGCACGCATTCATATGAACTGACCGTCGTTTAAAGGCTTGTTTGATTGATAGTGTAACTAGCGGGATACTGTGACACTTTGGCCTTGCAGATGGCATGGGTTCATATGAACTGACCTACGTTTAAGGGTTCGTTGTTTGATTGATGACGTCAGTAGTGAAACTAGCGGGATTCTGTGACACTTTGGCCTTGCAGATGGCATGCGTTCATATGAACTGACCGTCGTTTAAGGGCTTGTTTGATTGATAGTGTAACTAGCGGGATACTGTGACACTTTAGCCTTGCGGATGGCATGGGTTCATATGAACTGACCGTCGTTTAAGGGTTCGTTGTTTGATTGATGACGTCAGTAGTGAAACTAGCGGGATTTTGTGACACTTTGGCCTTGCAGATGGCATGCGTTCATATGAACTGACCGTCGTTTAAGGGCTTGTTTGATTGATACTGTAACTAGCGAGATACTGTGACACTTTAGCCTTGCGGATGGCATGGGTTCATATGAACTGACCGTCGTTTAAGGGTTCGTTGTTTGATTGATGACGTCAGTAGTGAAACTAGCGGGATTCTGTGACACTTTGGCCTTGCGGATGGCATGCGTTCATATGAACTGACCGTCGTTTAAGGGCTTGTTTGATTGATACTGTAACTAGCGAGATACTGTGACACTTTAGCCTTGCGGATGGCATGGGTTCATATGAACTGACCGTCGTTTAAGGGTTCGTTGTTTGATTGATGACGTCAGTAGTGAAACTAGCGGGATTCTGTGACACTTTGGCCTTGCAGATGGCATGCGTTCATATGAACTGACCGTCGTTTAAGGGCTTGTTTGATTGATAGTGTAACTAGCGGGATACTGTGACACTTTGGCCTTGCGGATGGCATGGGTTCATATGAACTGACCGTCGTTTAAGGGTTTGTTGTTTGATTGACGACGTCAGTAGTGTAACTAGCGGGATACTACTTTGGCCTTGCGGATGGCATGCGTTCATAAGAAGTGACCTTCATCATCTTAAACGCAATTTTTGTTTGTTTCGTTCAGACATGTACAATCATGTTTGAAAAGTCAATTGACCGCACGCGCTAACGAAAAAATTCCATCAAATGACCACCCTATGGTAAGATGACATCATTATGGTCAATTCTTCAGATGCAAGAACTAAAGGGAATGACCTTGAACGACATAATATACCCCTGCTTAAGACCAATGACATGGTCAACACTTTTTAAGTTACAAAAAATATTAAAGGGTTACTTTTCACCCCTCTAGAAGGGGATTGACGTTAAAGATGGTCACCTCAGATAGACGCTCGCCACTCGCAATTTCTTTCAAGACCAAAGTGTCACAGTATCCCGCTTGTTATACTTCAGAATGACGAATAATTCGCATGTAAAATTTTGTCCAACCGGAAACTTAAAGAGGAAGAAGAAATTCTCTTGGCATTTTAGCCAATCAAAAACGATTGTCAGATTGTAAACGTAAAAGAAAGAAAGATTCGATAAAGAAAGACGGTTGATATGTCAATAATAAAGGCAGAAGAGCTCTTAGGTTCCATAATTGAATAGGCTTCCGGTTGGAACCGCGTCACGACTGCTTCTACTGCCGACGTTTCGCTTCCAATTGCAGAACTTCCTCAGCATTCGTGACGCGGTTCCAACCGGAAGCATAATTCAATTAGGGACAACGGCCGCGGAAGCCTTCAAGTTATATTAGTAAGCTTCCAGTTCCAACAAGTTAAAAATGTTAAAACAAAGAAAGAGTTTTGAATATAAAAACCAAAACCGATAAGAAGGAGGAAGGTCTTTCCTTTCTGATTTCTCAGCTGAAAACGACTTACCTACTGCGACGAGTTTGATGCAGTTCTTGGGAATAAAAGAAGAAAGCGTGCCAAGCAGGCTGCCGTCGCTTGCGGAACACTCGACCACGTTTTGGGTGAACGACAGAAGGCCGACGTTGCAGGCGATGTTCTGGCTCGAATCACAGCTGTAACACTGGATCGCAAAAGCTGAAATTTAAATTAATTTTTTTTATTAAACATACCAGAAATCAATAGAACGTTTTTTAATTTCAAAAAGTTCTTTGGTTTCTTAGGATTTTAAGAAACATTTTCTGATGTGGGTTTGTTTGTTCGGCGTTCAAATAGAATCCTGAAACAGCATCATGAAAACTCGAGTACCTATTTTGCAACAGAAAAAAAACCATCAAGTAATAAGTCGATCACAATTTCAACGCTTTCTGTCCGCAACTATACGTTTATGTACCAGTCACCCTGTATAATAGAGGACATGTTGAAAAAATTTTTAAAAAATTTTTAGTGCTAATTTAACAGTGTAAATTTAATAAGTTCGTAATTAAAATTAACATGAACACTATTTCACGAAATGATATAGGGGGTGTTCTATTTAAAATAATCTGCGAGGCGTTATATTAAAAAAAAATGAACAACGATAACTAAAAATCTCACAATTTCACAGACCTGGACATGTGGAAAAATAAATAACGTAAATGTTTCGCATACATCGTTATAGAACGATGCAATCGCAAAGCGCCATCTTCTGGCCGATGTTAGAAATACTTTTTACATAGATTGTAGGCAAATGCACATTTCTGTTGCAAACAGTTTCTTTAATTATCTATATGTTTTCTTGATTTTTAGGAATTAAGAATTAGCCTCACTCTTGAATGATGGCCTATTCTTTACTGGACACCTTTATAAGAATGCACAAACAAATAACGAGCGACTTAAAGCTCCAAACGGCTGCGCAAATGATGTTGGTCTTGCGTTTTCTTTTTTCAAATTTCAGTGTTGGAAAAAAAAACGATTACTTTAAAAACAAAAGAAAAAATATAGCAGGTAAAAATGAAAGGAATTTAAAAATTAATTCAACAAAAAAAAATTATCAAAACAAAACAATTATCAAAACAAAACAATTACTATCAGAGACGCAAAGAATTTATTTGAATGAAAGAGAAACAAAAGAAAACCGCTACGTAATGTAGAATTGGATAAAAGACAAACAAAAGAAAATCGGCGATTCTCATTCGGCTGTTGAAGACAAATGAAATCGCGGCGAATTCCGGCGCTTTCTTGTTTCTTTTTGACGTATTAATAAAAAAAATTAACTGAAAGAAAAAAGAGACAAACTCTTTACTTGACAGGAAGAAACAAAAGACGAGGATTTCCAGAATAGGATTAAAACAAAAAATGATCGTCGATTCCTTGTTGCCTTTAGGAACATTGTTTTTTTTGTTCTCTTTTACGTATTTTAATTTAAAAGTTAATTCAAAGAAGAAAAAGAAATCGAAATTTATTTGACAAGAAAAAACAAAAGACAACGAAATTCAGAATTGGATACAAACAAAAGAGGATCGTCGATTTTTATTTGGCTAGGAGGAGCGACTGAAAATCCAAAGATTTGAAAAAAAAAAAACAAATGAGAAAATGAAAACTCGACGATTTTCGTCACGAAGCATTTGAAAACCAAATCAAGTTTTCAACTGATTCTTTGTGTTTCATTTGTTTTCTTTCTTTTTTTCTTTTGAAAGTAAAAGGAAGTTTTCAATTGTTTCTTTCTGGAAGCAAGAAAGCCGACGATTTCCAAAGGGATGTTTCGAAAATTAAATCAAAATTTCATTTGTTTCTCCGTATTTCAGTGTTTCGTTTTGTTTCTTTTTGTAAACAAAAGAAAATCACCGCTAGGCGACGAGAAGCTTTTACATTTGTTTCTTTCTTTGTTTTTTTTATTTGAATATTGAATTTAATTAAGAATTTCAGGTTTTCATTATTGCTGAGAGCAAAACAAAAATCGACGGTTACCGGCGCGAAGCTTTCGAAAATCGAACTTTCAATTGTTTCTTTGCATTTCATGATTTTTCTTGTTTTTTTCCCTTGTAAATTGTAATTTTACAAGAAAAAAAAAAAAAAAAACAAGAAAAATTATGAAATGCAACGTTTAGAGACAAACTCTTTACTTGACAAGAAGAAGCAAATGACAACGAATTCCAGATAGGATTAAAACAAAAGAGGATCGTTGACTCTTTCCTGGTTACAGGAGGAGCGACTGAAATCCAAAGATTAAAAAAAGAAAAAACGAATGAAAAAATGAAAAGTCGACGATTTTCGGTATGAAACATTTGAAAATCAAGTCAAGTTTTCTTTGCGTTTCATTTGTTTCCTTTTTTTTTTCTTGAGAGTAAAAGGAAGTTTTCGTTTGTTTCTTTGCTTGCATTATTATTTCTTGTTTCTTTCTGTAAGCGACAAAGTCGACTATTTCCAAAGGGATTTTTCAAAAATCAAATCAAGGTTTCATTTGTTTCTTTGTGTTTCGGTACCTTCTTTTGTTTCTTTTCGCGAAGAAAAGAAAAAATCTCCGCTAAACGATGGAAGAAAACCTTTGAAAAATCGAATATATTGAGCTTTCATTTGTTTCTTCTATTTGCATTTCATTATTTTTTATCTCATCGACGATTTCCAATGGAAAGGTTTTGAAAATCAAATCAAGCTTTCATTTGTTTCTTTGTATTTCGTTTTTTTCTTCTACTTTTTGCGAAGCTTTTTAAAATGAAGTTCGCTTTTATTTCTTTGGATTTCGCTATCTTCTTTTGTTCGTTTTTGTAAACAAAAAAAAAATTGAAACACACTGAGCTCTCATATGTTTCAAGCTTTCATTTGTTTCTTTGTTTTTTTTTCTTCTTCTTTTCGCGAAGCTTTTGAAAATGTTCTCATTTATTTCTTTGCATTTAGCTATTTTCTTTTGTTTCTTTTTATAAACAAAAAAAAAATTCAAACACACTGAGCTTTCATATGTTTCTTTCATTATTGTCGGTGCGAACCTTTTGAAAATCGAACGTTCATTTGTTTCTTTGCATTTCATTATTTGTTTTTTGTTTTTTTTTTTTGCTGTAAGCAAAAAAGTCGACGATTTCCAAAGAATGGTTTTGAAAATCAAATCAAGCTTTCATTTGTTTCTTTGTTTTTTTTTTCTTCTTTTCGATAAGCTATTGAAAATGAAGTTCTCGTTTATTTCTTTGCATTTCGCTATCTTCTTTTGTTTCTTTTTGTAAACAAAAAAAAAACACAAACACACTGAGCTTTCATTTGTTTCTTTCTTTATTACCGGAACCTTTTGAAAATCGAACGTTCATTTGTTTCTTTGCATTTCATTATTATTTTTTGTTTTTTTTTCTGTAAGCAAAAAAGTCGACGATTTCCAAAGAATAGTTTTGAAAATCAAATCAAGGTTTCATTCGTTCTTTTTGCAAAAAAAAAAAAATCGCTAAGCGACGGGAAATTTTTGGAAAATCAAATACGTCAAGCGCTTTCATTTGTTTCTTTCTTTGTGGCATTTCATTATTGCCGAGAACAAAACAAAAATCGGCGATTATCGGCGCGAAGCTTTTGAAAAACGAGCTTCTATTTGTTCCTTTGCATTTCACGATTTCTCTTGTTTCTTGCAAGAAAAAAAAATTGCGTATTTATTTCGTTTGTTTCCTAAAACGATGAGTAGCAGGGCGCCATCTTGCAGCCGACGATGGAAAACATTTCTTTCGCCTTTCGTACAGTGACGTATCACATTAATATCCTCAAGATCGTATAGTTATGGGTTACTTTACAACAGAGCGACCATTACAGCATTGCAACGTATTAACCACTGTTATTTTTATTATTATTCCAATTATCAATCAGTTATTAATGTGACGGTGACTACTATGTCACTTCTGTTACACACTATAAAATCAAATTTCGCATGAAATGCGAAAAAATAGTAGGTGTGCCCAATCTCGTTAGAAAAGTGTTCTTTAATCTCGTACGGCCTTTTAAATTAGAAGCAGCCAAACTCGTTGAGTAAAACTTCACTTTTCTAAACTCGTTGCGTAATATATTATTTATTGCACAGATTCGTCATGTTTCAGATTGCTGGCGTGAATAAATGAACAAAATAAACGACCAAATCGAAACTATATTTTCCATTTTAGTGATTGCTCCTCGTTTGTCGGTTTCTCTGCCTATCTATCAAATTGTTCTCAGCCGATTGGTAATACGATATAAGTACGTAATTACATTTTGTTTTGATATTTTTATCGAATTACAAATTGTAACTAAATTAGAAAAAAAAAAAGAAATTGAAAAACGGTCAGTTGCGTTATTTTTTCAATTAATCCAGGTAGTTATTTGACGATGAAAAACAAAGAAGTCCCAAGCAACTCTTCAATTTTATATTACTTTTGTTGAAACCGTGGATGCATGTGACTTCAATTTTACATTGTGCATATTCATAATTAAGATAATTAGTCTAAAAAGTGAGTAATAACGCTGACGTAAACACATTTCAAGGAATACTTGTTGATACGCAAAGTAGAATGCACTGCGTTAGCACACGTGTGTAAATTTAAAAAAAATGTTTTGCAAATATTTTTTTATCTGCAGATGTATGTGTGTAGGTAGGTAGCTATATCGCTTGTTAAAGTTTGCATATTTTATTAACATGAATCACTTCCTGTTCGTTACTAACTGAGGTTTAATAATAACCTCAGAAGAATAACGTCCGACACTCTATGGATGTTGTGGGCAGATATATAAGTTATAACTAACGAAAACCATAGATATCTCCAATGCACAATTTCCTAGTTGCTTAGCGATCAAGAAAAGCATGTCACGATGACAGATGGCAAGAAACGTCAAGATGACACACGTCAAGAAAAGTCAGAATCACAAAGTAAGATTGACAAACGTCAATATGGGCGAAACGTCACATTGACATCTACATATGAGAGCAACGATGACGATCGTCAAATATAAACAAAATTAAGCCCGCCCCTCAACGAATTAAAGCGAAATCGCATTCGTTTATCCTCGGTTCGCTTGGAATAGGTGGACCAGGCGTTGTCTGGATGCAGTGGACTGTAAAGTGCTTTGGGAATTTGGGTATTCCCGCTGGTTTAGGAATTTTTTCAGTGGCAAAATGGCTGGTAGAACAATTCTACTAAAGCTGCGTTGTATAAAGGATTTAAACCAGGATCAAATTTAATCCTAAGTTAGAATGTGACAAACGTTACGACGTACAGCATTTTGTGTGTCACATTCTAAGGCTGCGTTGTATAAAAGGTTTAAAGCAGTTTCAACGATTAACGCGAAGCAACAGCAAGACCAACAGCAGCAGCAGTAGCAGCATCACCACCAAGTTTAAAGCAGGATTAAATTTAAGCCTAAGTTAGATGTCACATACAAAATGCTGTACGTCATAATGTTTGTCACATTCTAACTTAGGATTAAATTCTATCCTGGCTTAAATCTTTTATACAACGCAGGCTAACTTAGGGTTAAATTTAATCCTGGTTTAAACCTTTTATACAAAGCAACCTAAGTCTACTCTTTGAACTCTGTCGATTTATGGGACGTAGAGTTAACTTTGAGCTAATTCCGTGTGCTTTATGGACGCACCCCCGAACGCAGCCCAAGGGTTCATATTAAGTGGATCGTTTAAAAAAACGTTATCGGAGTAAATTCCAATTGGGCGTGAAAAGTTTATTCTTGGGGGATGCAACGCCCTTTTAATTATAAACAAAGTGGCGCATAAAACAACACGCCTAATAATATCCACGATGCACAAATAAGCTGGGGGGGTTAATTAATTTGCTCCCCGTCGATTCAGCAACGTTGTCTTTTACCGCGTGTATTACACCCTCTCCCCCCCCCCCTTCTCAGGAAGGAACAATAGTCTCAAGTTTGAACCCCTTTCACAGAGAGTCTAAAAAATTACTACACCGACCAGTTAAGTTTACAAGTAATTTTTTCCCTGTCTCTCTGAGGGATGTAAAATCTGAAGGCACTTGTATGAGGGTGAAAAACGAGTGCAAAATGTAATAGGGTATTTCAATTGAGAATGAATCGAAAACTATTTTGGGAAGCACAAAAATTTCCAGCTCTAAATTTTTATTGTAAAAATCGAACCGGCAGGAAACAGGGAAATAGTCTAAAACGCCCTTTACATTGATACGGTTTCAGAATTAATGACTTTTACATGGAATAACATTTTTTCATGTCACAGCAAAAAAATTATATTATCAGCTGGAATATAACCGCATTACTTATTTGCAGTTGCAAAAGATTAGATTACATTGCAAACAACATTAAAGATTTACAAACCAGGACAGAAAATTAATTTATCCTGAAGGCATTCATAGTTACTTCCGTTTTTTTATTTATTTGCCCTATCTACTCTGCATTAAAACTGCATAAATTATTTGCTCTTGAAAAAGATAAGATTACGACTTAAAAATCAACGGCAACCCAAGTCTGATAAAAAAAAGAAGAAAAGAAGAAGAAAAATTAATTTAATTAAATGCATTTAGAGTTCCTTCCGGTTTCTGTTTATTTACCATTAAATTTCTAATTAAAAAGAGGGGGGGAGATATGATAATTTTGTGAAAGAAAACATTAAAAACGTTCTAGGGGCGTCTCAATCGTGAAGAGAAATATTAAAAAAACATTAATGGGGCGACCCCTAAGAATTGCATTCCGGGGAATATCAATTATTTACATTACATCGCATTTTTTAGTTGTTATCAATTAATCTAGTAAACAATCAGTGATAATATTAATGCGCTACAGATTTTTTTCAGTTATTGAAAAACCTTGCGTTACCCTGTCTTAAAATTAATATTTTTACGTAGAAAAAACCTACGTTAAACTGCTATAAGAAATAACAATTGCACATAATTGCCCTTTTATTAAAAAAAAAATTCTTATAGGTTACTATGATAACGCTTAGGGAATTATATATTTTAGACAAATTTAATTTAATGGATTGTGCAGAAGAAACAAAAAGGTGCATTAAAAAGCGTTTAACATCATTTAAGTCAAATTATCAAAATAAATGGTAGTCCTGCAGAAGAATGAAACCTAGATTTGAAGAACGTCATGAAAGTTGGTTGGACAAGGAAATTAGATTTTCGGATATGAAGCTCTTCCTTCTACGTCATCGTTAGGAAGACCTAAAAAAAGTTTTGAAGAAAGTTCTACGAAATCTAAACGAAGATTTGCACAGAAATTGACAAAGGAACATACGCTAGGAGAACTTTGTGAAGCAACCACAATTTCTTTAAGACATAGGTAAAAGAGATGCTGGCACAGTGTTAGAAGATATAACTCAAACTTCTCTCTCTCCAGAGCCACAAAATATAAAAAGACATAAAGAAATTGCAGCTAAACCCGTCTCTTATACTGCAAATTACGGGGAATACCCTTTTCGTTAGACCAAAATTGTCAACAAGAAAGGAGTGCCAATAATTGTTAAAACCAAACCCAACCCAACCCAACCGGGGGTCATCTCAAACATAGAGGATGTAATAATCTTGTGAAGAAAAACGTTAAAAAAATAACAATAAAAGAAAAAACAATTATTATCAGAGACGCAAAGAATTTATTTGAATGAAGGAGAAATAAAAGAAAACCGCTACGAAATGTAGAATTAGATAAAAGACAAACAAAAGAAAATCGCTACGTAATGCAGAATTGGATAAAAGTCAAACAAAAGAAAATCGTCGATTCTCATTCGGCTGTTGAAGACAAACAAAATCGCGGCGAATTCCGGCGCTTTCTTGTTTCTTTTTGACGTATTAATAAAAAAAAAATTAACTGAAAGAAAAAAGAGACAAACTCTTTACTTGACAGGAAGAAACAAAAGACGAGGATTTCCAGAATAGGATTAAAACAAAAGAGGATCGTTGATTCTTTTTTGTTTATAGAAAGAGCGACTTCCATTTCGCTGTTTTTTTTTCGGTTCTCTTTTACGCATTAATTTAAAAATTAATTCAAAGAAGGAAAAAACTAACAATCAATCAAGTAGAGACGTCGAAATTTATTTGACAATAAAAAACAAAATTCAACGAAATTCAGAATTGGATGCAAACAAAAGAGGATCGTCGATTTTTATTTGGCCTGGAGGAGCGACTGAAATTCCAAAGATTTGAAAAAGAAAGAAAAAACAAATGATAAAATGAAAACACGACGATTTTCGTCATGAAGCATTTGTAAATCAAATCAGGTTTTCAGTTGATTCTTTGTGTTTCATTTGTTTTCTTTTTTTTTTCGAAAGTAAAAGGAAGTTTTCACGAAAGCCGACGATTTCCAAAGGGACGTTTCGAAAATCAAATCAAGATTTCATTTGTTTGTTCGTTATTTCAACGTTTGTAAACAAAAGAAAATCACCGCTAAGCGACGAGAAGCTTTTACATTTGTTTCTTTCTTTGTTTTTTTTTTAAATTTTTTATTTGAATATTGAATTTAATCAAGAATTATTGTTGAGAGCAAAACAAAATTCGACGATTACCGGCGCGAAGCTTTCGAAAGTTGAACTTTCATTTGTTTCCTTGCATTTCATGATTTTTCTTTTTTTTTTCTCTTGTAAATTGTAATTTTACAAGGAAAAAAAAACAAGGAAAATCATGAAATGCAATGTTTAAAGAAACTCTTTACTTGACGAGAAGAAACAAAAGATAACGAATTCCAGATAGGATTAAAACAAAAGAGGATCGTTGAATCTTTCCTGGTTACAGGAGAAGCGACTGAAATCCAAAGATTAAAAAACAAAACGAATGAAAAAATGAAAATTCGACGATTTTCGGTATGAAATATTTGAAAATCAAATCAAGTTTTCAGCTGATTCTTTGTGTTTCATTTGTTTTCTTTTTTTTAAGAGTAAAAGGAAGTTTTCAGTTGTTTCTTTCTGGAAGCCTAAAAATTGCATTCCGGGGAATACCCTTTACGCTAGACCACAGTAAAAAAAAAAAAATTGTCAACAATTGTTAAAACCTCGGGTCACCTCGATACCAATAATAATCTTGTGAAAAAAAAACATTAAAAAATCAATGATGGGGCGACGCCTAAATTGTATTGTATTGTATTCCGGGGAAAACCCTTTCTGCTAGGTCACAATCAAAGTAAAAAAAAAGTACTATCAACTGCAATACAACAACCTGGGGTAGCCTCAATCGCAGGGGATATAATAATTTTGCGAATAAAAACAAAAAAACATTAATGAGGCGACGCCTAAAAATTGCATTCCGGGGAATACCCTTTTTGATAGGTCACAATCACACCCAAAAAAAAAACTGCTGCAATATAATCGCATTTCTTATTTGCGCTTGAAAAAAAAATAGATTACTATGCAAGCACCCTTATTGGTTTAGAAATCGAAGATAACACACAAGTTTAACAAAAAGAAAACGAAAAATTAATTTAACTAAAGGCATTCAAGGTTATTTCCGGTTTTCGTTCATTTACCCAAAATTCACCAATTTTTAATGAAAAGGAGAATTGAATTTAATTGCGTCACGTACGCCGAAGCAAAAATTTTGCCAACTCAAGCCAGCGCCGGTGTAATGCCTTAAAATAGTCACAAGACAATAAAAATGACTAATTCTGTATCTACAGCGTTTAGCATAATACAATTCATAGTCCTCACGCATCGAAAACAACAAAAACGCAACGCATAGGAAAAATACAATTCGCGAAAGTACGCTCGGCTTGTATAACTACATTACGTGTAAACAAGGGCGTTTGTTTCGACCTCATTTACAAGGCTTTCGCTTTCGTTTTTTTTTTTTTTAATAGTGAAATAAAGAACGGACTTACCAGTGTTTATGGCACACAAAAATGCGAAAAAGCACAGCAATTTAGGAACCATCTTGTTGTTCGGGGATGCTGCTCGTCGTAAAATGCTCTGCCTACCACAACGCACAACTCACGAGTCACGAATGGAGTCCTTGTGAACCTTCGAACCACCGCGCGAACGCCTTTCCTCTCCGTCTTCGGCGCGGCTAATTCGTGTGGTGATAATATCTGATAACCGGACTGTAAACGAACGGATCGTTTTCAATTGTTTATAATCTGTCGCCGCCGGTGTTAATTTCAAGGTCGTCGTTTTGGTCCTTCGACGCTCGATAATATCGGGAGAGGCAAGTAGTAGTTGTTGCATGTACGAACCCTTCGAAGAGTTTAGGGGTGAAAATGGGTTCCATGCAATTCCATCGTGGTAGCATGAGTCAGACTAGGACGTTAATCATCATCGTAATCAACTCTTTAATTTACAGATTCAAGGATGTGGTAAGCATCATCATCATCATCATCATCATCATCGTAGGTACTATAAGTAATCATATGTCATATTTAGCAAACAGTTTTGAGCTAATTTTAGCAGAAACAAAATTTAAAGGAGTCCCATGGTGTCCCACTTTAGCCCCAATGTTTGTGTGCAATTTGATTATGAAAAATTCTCTTTCCAGCGTGCGAGGAACTTTCCCTGCTCTTATGTTCTAAATTATACTAAGTAGTGTTCAAGAAAAATTCAATTAATAATAATAAATAATGCTGAAAATAACTTCCGCTTTTGGATGATAGGTGACGCTCTGGCGTTTCTTTTCTCCTAAGCCTAGTCGCTTGTTTAATTCGATGCATTTCTTGTTTCGATTTTGTTTCGAATAGATTAAATTTTTTGTCTAGTTTTCGGAACAGACCAATAGGTGGCGCTGTTAACAAATTGCTTCGGCAATTGAAACTTTTTAATACGTTTTATCAAATTCTTTAGTTAATTTGACGATTTTGGAAAAACTGCTCCAAAATCGGACTTAATGAATCAATAACGTTAAGATTAAATCAAATAATGTTGAAAATAATTTCCACTCTTGGATAACAGATGACGCTCTTTAGCATTTCTCTTCTCTTCGTTTGTTTTTTGTTTAGTTCGATGAAATTTTCGTATCGATTTTATTTCGACGAAAGCTAATCGGAATAAAATATTACATTTTTTCTTTGATCTTTCAAAATTCAAGGAATAGAACAGCAATAAAAAAAAATGAAAAAAATCAAATAATATTGAAAATAATTTCCGTTCTTGGATAACAGATGAGTTTAGTTCGATGAAATTTTCGTATCGATTTAGTTTCGACGAGAGCTAATCGGAATAAAATATTACATTTTTTGTTTGGTCTTTGAAAATTCAAGGAACAGAAAAGCTTTCGGCGTTGGCTGATAGATGGCGCTGTTTTTAAATTGCTCCGACGATCGAAACGTTAGAAACTTTTCAGTTTCAAAATCGTACCAAAAGATCATTACATTCAGATTAAGTCAAATAATAATGAGAGAAAGTAATTTTTGTTTGGTCTTTCAAAATTCAAGTAACAGAAACTCTTTACGGCGCTGGCCGATAGATGGCGCTGTTTTTAAATTGCTCCGCCGATCGAAACGTTAGAAACTTTTCAGTTTCAAAATCGTACCAAAAAAAAATCAAAACGTTCAGATTAAATCAAATAATAACGAAAGAAAATAATTTCCGCTTTTGGTTGACAGGTGGCGCTTTGGCTAATCCGATTCGTTTGTTTAATTTCGTTTCGATTTTGTTTCGACAAGAGCTAATCGGAATAAAATATTACATTGTTGTTTAGTCTTTCGAAATTCGAAAACCGAAAGGCTTTCGGAGCTGACCAATAGATGGCGCTGTTTTCAAGTTGCTTCGAAGGTCGAAACATTTGAAACTTTTCAATGCACATCATGAAATTGTTTATTTAAGTTGAGGATTTGGAAAATCGGACTTAAAAAATCAATACATTCAGATTAAATCAAATATGTTGAAAATAATTTCTGCTTTTGACTGATAGATGGCGCTTTGGCTTTTCGTTTCTCCTAAGCCAAGTCGTTTGTTTCATCCGGCGAAATTTTCGTTCCGATTTCGTTTCGACACGAATTAATCAGAATAAAGTATGCATTACGTTTTTTGTTCAATCTTTCAAAATTCAAAAATTGAAAGACTTTCGGGGCTGATGAATAGATGGCGCTGTTTTTTTTTTTTGAAGTATTTTTAATACGTATTATCAAATTATTTGCTTAATTTTACGATTTTGGCAAAATCCGATTTCAAATTTGGACTTAAAAAAACGAATAAAGTTGAAAATAATTTCCGCTTTTGGATGATAGGTGACGCTTTGGTGTTTCTTTTTTTTTTTTCAAGGCCGAGTCGTTTGTTTAATTCGGCGAAATTTTCGTTTCGATTTTGTTTCGACGAGAGTTAATCGGGATAAAATAATAAAAGAATTTCTGTAGCGGCCTCAAAAAATTCAAAGACTGAAAAGCTTTCGGAGCTGGCCAATAGATGGCGCTTTTTTCAATTTGTTTCGAAACGCTTGATCTTTTTAATACAAACTATCAAATTATTTATTTAATTTGGCGTTTTTTGAAACATTCGGACTCCAATCTAATTTGAAAATTACAAAATTCTAGATTTTAGAAATACTTGACGACGAACAATTGTTAAAATAAATGCGATGAAGGAAAGGAAAGGGCGACAAAAGTAACAAGAGATTTAAGAAAAAGGGCAGAGAAATCAACAAAATTCATTGTTTATAGAATGTTAAAAAATTTTAAAACTCAAATCGGACTGCATTAAAATAATTTTTAAACGAGAGATGCCGCCATCGTCTTTTTTAATCGAACGTTGACACTTTGATATTTTTTCTAATTTATCAAAAACATGACTTTTACAATTTGATTTAATAGAAAATAATTTTATTAATGAAGAAGTTAGTCTAGAAATTCAAGGAAGGGCAGAAAAGCTTTCGCTGTTGATCAATAGATGGCGCGGCTTTAAAATGGATTCTGATTGATTCAAAAGTTGAAACTCAAACGTTAGCGAATTATTTGTTATTTCATGTTAACAATAAATTTAAAAAAAAAAACAGTTATTACACCGTGATATTAAAGAAGAATAGACAATGACAAACAATTTTCCAAAATTAAATGCAGTAAAGAAAAAAGAAAAAATAACAAGACAGAAAGAAAAAGGCAATAAATGAAGGAAGAAAAATTAGGAAAATAAGCACAAAAAATTCATTTCAACAGATGACGCTATTGAATGTCTTATAATAAGTAATTCTTTTTGTAAACGTCCATTGTAATCAGTGTTACCAACGTCTAAAAATAAAAAAAATCTACAAATCCTAAAATTTTTTAAAATATCTTTTCCCTATTTTTTCGCCTCTTTTTTGGGTTGACCTTGACTTTTGACCTTTTCAAACCTTTGCTCTTAAAATTTAATTTTTTTAATTTCTACATTTTTCGCATTTTTGGGGTTGACCTTAGCCCTTTTCAAAAATTTGTTCTCGAAATTCTAGTTTTTTTTTTCTCAAATTTTTTTCTTGGATTGGGTTCACCTTGACCTTTCTTAAGTTTCAACAGATGGCGTTGTTCAATATCTTATAACATCGCAAGTCATTTTTTTATGAAATTCAATGCTTATTGGATGGTAGTTTCTCAATACAACCTCGTCAATGATCGGTGAATGACCATAATGGAAACAAATGAAAAAAAAGGCTATCGACAAGTATCAACAGATAGCGTTGGTTAATAAATAAATAAATAAATAACTGTTTGAAAAGAAAGGCAACAAAACAAAGAAAACAAATGAACACTTAAAAAAAAAAATAAAAGCAAAAGACATAACAAATTAAAAACAAATTTTTTTTCTGATGTTGAAAAATGTTGAAAGGGTCTTCGGCCCCACAGAAAAGGACCGTGGAGGGCTCGCGGCAGCTAGTGAGTTGAAGGATATTGAATTTAAGACCTGTAAATTTTGTGTAAAAAAAAATTTTTTTTTAAATCTTTTTAATTTTGGGTTGACCTTGACTTGTGACATTTACCAACTTCGCTCTCGAAACCCTAAAATTTTTAATAATATTTTTTCCTACTTTTTGCCCCTTTTTTTTAGGTTGACTTTGACCTTTGATCTTTTCAAACTTTTGTTTTTGAAATTCTATTTTTTTTATTTCCTAATTTTTCCCATTTTAGGGCTGACCTTGATCTTTGACCTTTTCAAAAATTTGCTCTCGAAATTCTAGTTTTTTTCTCAAAATTTTTTCTTAGATTGGGTCGACCTTGACCTTTCTCAAGTTTCAACAGATGGCGTTGTTGTATATCTTATAACATTTTCCATGACTGTTGAGTTGAAAGTCAATGCTGATCGGATGGTAGTTTCTCAATGCAACTCCATCAATAACCGATGAATGAATCAACGTCGTGGAAACAAATGAAAAGAAAGCTATCGACAAGTTTCAACAGATGGCGTTGCTTAATAAATAAATAAAAAACTGTTTAAAAAGAAAGAAAACCAAGAAAACAAATGAACAAAAATTATAAAAATACATAACAATAATTTATAAAAATTAAAATAAAAACAAAAAACAATTGACTGTTCTGCACAATTCAGTATAATAAAATAAAAGAAGAGACAATTTGAAACAAACAGTGACAAACAAACATATGATCGTTTGCCTTCCAAATAGTCAACAGGTTATTAAGAAAATCTGCGATAGATGACGCTGTTCAATATATCACACAGATACAACTACTTTCTTCTTTTACAAACGACAAGTGTCATTTTATTATTGATCGTAATAATAATAAATTAAAAAATAAATAAATAAAAAGGACGATGAGAAAGGAAAGAAGGTGAAATAACGGAATAAAAACAAAAGACAATCGATTTTACAGCAAAGTTCAGTAGATAAATAAATTTGAAAAAAAAAAACTGCTTGGAAAAAAGGTGACAAAACAGAGAAAACAAATGAACAAAATTTAAAAGAAACATGCATATCAATAATACTACATAATAATTAATAAAAACAAAAGATACAACAAAATATAGCAGAAGTCGATGGATTCACAAATTAAAACAAACGAAAAAAAAAAATACTTTCGGCACGTTTCAACAGGTGGCGCTGCGGAATGTCTTATAACAACGCAAATCACTTTCACGTGACCGTCCAGAAATGATTGTCAGTTGAAACTCAACGCCCAATTGATGGCGATTTTTCAAATATAATCCGTCAATAACCTCATAGAAACAAATGAAAAGAAGACTAGCTGGAAGCTTCAACAGATGGCGTTGTTTAATATAGGCTCGTATAGGAGCGTATTTATATTATACAGGGGTGTCCATTTTTAGATCGTGACTCCAAAAGGTGTTAAAAACTGCAACCCAACAAACGAATCAGAAATAACTTCGTGTTTTCTGTTTATTCTTACGAAATAAAATTTTCAAGAAAGAAGATTCCCTTAATCCCTAATGGTTTGAGGGACTTATCACTTAAGTAGGCGTTGGCAACACTGTTTGCAATGAGGAGGAGAAACACGAGGAATGCATTGGTAGTCCTCGAATGCGAAATAACAATAAAAATACTAGAAATCCATTTGTCGAATAGTTCTCCTGCCTCTGGTTTCACCTCGGTAAGAAAAATCGTTTTTTTTTTTTTTTTGGATGAATTGAAATCGAAATTGCACGCTGAGTTTCCATCGCTTTGTTGCATTTGTTAACAAAAAAAAAAGCAAATTTCAAGGTCATCGATCGCAATCCGTCTGTTCGAAACATCTGCGTTCGATAATGCATGAGACTGGCCGACGCCGTGCCGGTCCCTTCCTTTACGCCCCTAGGGCCGTGAAGGGGCAGCACGTGATTCCACCAAAGTCTGAGTTATTTTTTGTGTTCGTTTTCCTTGAGTCATAGTAAGTACCTATTACTTACTAATCCGAATCAAACCATTCCCCCATTTCCATTAATCCAACAATCGCGAGCAACGTGACGATAACAATTATGCAAAATAAAAAAAGATGATTATACATAGGACCAGTGGAATAGATTGCACATCACTAACAGACCTTTAAGGTTTGCTCGAACCGTTCGAATCAGTTGCCCTTCGAAATAGTGAATTACTTTGATAGGTCCTTTGAGAAGTACAACTGTGATGGATGGATGCTTTGAACGGTTCGGAATGGTGGTTTGAGCAGACCTTAAAAGCGCTAAATCCAACCCATCCTTTTCTTAGCCTTATTACAAAAGCTAAATTGATTTAACTTCCGAGCTGAAACCGGCAGAAGAAAGTTCTACCCTGGAAGCCAATTCTACTCCAGCAGGGAGTCAGCTTGTCCCATGGCAAGTGGGTACTGTGAGTGTCTAACGAAACAGGCCCCCTCAAATCCGAAAAGGCCAGCTTGCTGCTGGTGGTAATTGAAAAAAAAGAACCAACGGGCAAAGGCTCTGGAAACCATCGAGTGAAACAAACTATGACAGACGAAACCTGGAGAGGAACAAGACGTCTCCAGACATCATTGCTCAAATGACACATCCAACGAAGAAATGTGGATAAGAAGAAGAAAATACAAAAAGAAGACAAGCACTAAAATGTAATCCACCAAAGAAGAGAAAGAAAGAAAATGAAAAGGATTCTGGGATGATTGAAGGAGAAACTTACGAAACAACAAAAAACGTTTGATGTTTTGTTGTGAATTTTGAAAAGAAACTGAAAATAAAAGAACAAGATGGAAACTCAAACCGACGCATTGTTTTGCCGAAAACACTTGCAATCGATACCACCAAGACTAAATGGCGCTGATCCCTTCCAAAGACCCAAATACCCATGTCTACGCCTGAAAGCAACAGGCACGATGTAATTCCACCTAATTAAAAAAAAAAACAATAAAGACGTAGTACATTCACAGAAATCAACAGTGTTGTTGAATATAATCGTTTTTAACTGATGTTTGATCGCTGAGTAAAGTCTATTGAAAATGTAAACATAATAGCATTTGAAATATTTCAGTCAGTTCGCATGTATGCAGATATTTGTTTAATTTAGTTTTAATTTCCGCCGATAAAGTCTAAATAAACACTGGGCGATAGTAAAACTGCGATACTGCATTAAAGCGAGACGCACTTGGCTGAGCAAGCTCGTCGAGTTTCGTCTCGTGTTACGCCGAAGAAAGGAACGCAACTCGGGCGGTTTATCGTTTTTCTTTTCCGCTTAATTAAAAAAATATATGTTTCATAACTTAAAATTAATATACATCATAAAAATACTGCTTTCTCCTTGAGCTAAAATTCGTAAGTTGAGCAACGTTCCGATTACTGCAAGATCCGCTGCAGCAACAGCAACATCGTCATCTGTAACAAAAGAATGGATTTAAATTTAAAAAAAAATCCGTGGCAATTTCTTTTTTTTTATTATTGTAATGGTCACTAGTGGCTTAGAGATTCTTTGGAATCTCGGATTTTTTAATGAGTTATATACAGGGTATGCCAAAATTGAAGTCGAAAACCAATAGTACAGAGACGAAGTAAGCACGTCTGCGATTTGTAAAATTCTATACAGGGTGCTTCAAAACTGAACTCGACAGCTAATACGACTGCGATGAATTTTAAAATATTTTTTTCTACCAGTCAAGTTTTCATATTCACCGACCAAGGCCGCGCTGACGCTTTGATATAAATTAAATTTAGTTACTGAAAGTTTTTAAAATATCTTGAAACTGAGCGAATGAAAAATTCTCAAACTGCACATGCAGATTCACCTCGAAGAGTATCTTAAAAAATCTAAATGGAATTTTGCTGTAAAATAATTAGCGAAGCTAATATTTGAACACCCTTAAATTAACAAGGGATTTCCTATGTTGGGTTCATCAACGCAGCACCCTGTATAAGAAATAATGGAAATTTAAAAAACAATGAAAACAAAAGACAGTCGAATTTACGGCACAAGTCGATAGATTAATAAGTCAAAAATTAAACTGCTGGGAAGGAAAGGTGACAAAACAAAGAAAACAAATGAACAAAACAATATGCATAAGAACAAAAACAAAAGACAGCAACAAATCAGTAGATTAATAAATTAAAGCAAACAAAGAAAAATACACTCATGTTTCAGTAGATGGCGCTGTTGAATGTCAAACATTTTTCAGTATAACCTCTCAATAAACAGTGAATAGCTCTCATAGAAACAAATGAAAAGAAGACTCTCGGCAAGTATCAAGAGATGGCGGTGGTGAATATCTTATAACAATGCCAGTGAACCGTCGCGTTGAACCTCAATGCTTAATGGTCACTACTTTCTTAGAAACTCTTTGGAATCTGGAATTCTTTTATGAGTTATATACAGGGTACTCCAAAACTGAAGTCGAAAACTAATAACACAGAGAAATGCGGGATTTCCTATGTTGGGTTCATCAACGCAGCACCCTGTATACGAAATAATGAAATTTAATATACATAATAAAATGAAAACAAAAAAACAGTCGTTAGGAAGGAAAGGTGACAAAACAAAACAAAAAAAAAAAAAACAAATGAACAAAACTAATAGCACAGAGAAATGCGCGACTGACTACAAGCGTTTGCGGTTTTATACAGGGTGCGTCAAAAGAGAAGTCGACAGCTATTAGCGCCAGGAAATGAACACGTCGGCGGGTTTTCCTATGTTGAGTTCATCAACGCAGCACCCTGTATACGAAATAATGAAATTTCTTCTTCTTCTTCTTTCATGGTTTCTTGGCCGAGCGACTTAAGGCTCATTTACATAATGAACTTAAAAAAAAAACAATCGTTGGGAAGAAAAGGTGACAAAACAAAGAAAACAAATAAACGAAATGGTATGCATAAAATTAAAAACAAAAGAAAACAACAAATCACAATTCAGTAGATTCACAAATTAAAACAAACAAAGAGAAATTCTCTCATGTTTCAACAGATGGCGCTGTTGAATGTCAAACATTTTTCAGTATAACCCCTCAATAAACAGTGAACGACCCTCGTAGAAACAAATGAAAAGAAGACTATCGGCAAGTATCAACAGATGGCGCCTGTGAATGTCTTATAACAATACCAGTCATTTTTTTGTAACCATCCCGTTGAACCTCAATGCTTAATGTTCACTATTTTCTTCTGGAATTTTTTCGTGAGCTATATACAGGGTACTCCTAAACTGAAGTCGAAAACTAATAGAACAGAGAAATGCACGACAAACTATAAACGTTTGCGGTTTAAATTAAAAAAAAAACTGTTTTAAAAAAGGTGTGAAAACAAATGAAAAAAATTAATACCTGACAATAATATGTATTAAAAGAAATAAATAAAAACAAAAGACAAACGATTTTAGGGCCAATTCAGTAGCATCACAAATTAAAAAAGGAAACAATCTGCCTTCCAAATGGCCAACAGATTATTATTATTATTATTATTATTATTATTGAAAAGAAAAACCTACGATAGATGGCGCTACTCAATACCTCACACAAGTATAACTCATTTCTTCCTTTACTGATGACAATTGACATTTTCTTATTGATATTCCTCATCGCGGAGAAGATTTAGTGAACAACCCCCGTGAAAACAAACGAAAAAAAAGACGATCGACTTTTCAACACAATTTAATAGATTAAGCTGGTGAATGTCTTATAATAACGCCAGCCATTTTTTGTAACCGTCCCGTTGAAGCTCAATGCTTAATGGTCAGTAATTTCTTAGAAAATCTTTGGAATTTGGTATTTTTTATGAGTTATATACAGGGTACTCTAAAATTGAAGTCGAAAACTAATAGCAGAGAGAAATGCGCGGCAAACTATAAACGTTTGCGGTTTTATACGGCGTGCGTCAAAACAGAAGTCGACGGCTAACAACGCCACGAACTGAACACGTCTGGGCGATTTCCTATGTTGGGTTCATCAACGCAGCACTCTGTATACGAATTAATGAAATTTAAAAAAAAATGAAAACAAAATAGTGTACGAATTAATTGAAATTAAGAAACAAACAAAGAAAACAAAAGACAATCGTTAGGAAGGAAAGGTGACGAAACAAAGAAAACAAATGAACAAAACTAACAGCACAGAGAAATGCGCGGCAAACTATAAACGTTTGCGGTTTTATACAGGGTGCGTCAAAACAGAAGTCGACAGCTAACAGCGCGACGAACTGAACACGTTTGCGGAATTTCCTATGTTGGGTTCATCAACGCAGCACCCTGTATACGAATTAATGAAATTTAAACAAAAATGAAAACAAAATAGTGTACGAATTAATTGAAATTAAGAAACAAACAAAGAAAACAAAAGACAATCGTTAGGAAGGAAAGGTAACGAAACAAAGAAAACAAATGAACAATACTAACAGCACAGAGAAATGCGCGACAAATTATAAACGTTTGCTGTTTTATACAGGGTGCGTCAAAACAGAAGTCGACAGCTAACAGCGCGACGAACTGAACACGTTTGCGGGATTTCCTATGTTGGATTCATCAACGCAGCACCCTGTATACGAATTAATGAAATTTAAAAAAAAAAGAAACAAAATAGTGTACGAATTAATTGAAATTAAAAAATAAACAAAGAAAACAAAAGACAATCGTTAGGAAGGAAAGGTGACGAAACAAAGAAAACAAATTAACAAAACTAACAGCACAGAGAAATGCGCGGCAAACTATAAACGTTTGCGGTTTTATACAGGGTGCGTCAAAACAGAAGTCGACAGCTAATACCGCAACGAGTTGAACACGTCTGCGGAATTTCCTATGTTGGGTTCATCAACGCAGCACCCTGTATACGAAATAATGAAATTTAAAAAACAATGAAAACAAAAGACAATCGTTAGGAAGGAAAGGTGACAAAACAAAAAAAAAACAAATGAACAAAACTAATAGTTTAGAGAAAGGCGCGACAAACTATAAGCGTTTGCGATTTTATACAGGGTGCGTCAGAACACAAGTTGCCAATTAATAGCGGGACGAACTGAACTCGTCTGCGATTCTGAATTCAAAACAATTTTCATTTTTTATTGTTCGCTTCTCCTTGCGGTATTGCAAAATATTTCCAAAAATTCCGGGGCAGTTTTCTTTTATTTTTGTGACAGTGCCACTGCTTTGTAGGAGATTTTTTTAGAATACGCGATTTTTACGAGTTACAGAATGATTTGCCTTAAATACTTGAGTCGCCTGATACGACGAAATGCACCACAGCTTCGTTTTCAGTGGCAGTTCTGAAACACCCTATATACGCGTCCCTTTTTTACCGTTTCAATTTTCAATGCCTGTTTCGAACCAGCCTATATAAGCTGACGCGTAACACGTCTTTTTTTTATTAGAAGATTGGTGAATTGCGCGATCAAAAATTTGCTGCTCTGTTGTTTGCCGTTGCAGTTTCGAGACACCCTATATTATATGCATAGGCGAAAGACTCGTTTTTTTTTGTTTTGTTTTTTGTGTTGCTCGCTTAACTTTCTCGGAAAAAATTGCTCGTTGCATCTTCTAATCAAGTGGAAGTTTTTTTTTGAAAAAACTCTGGTTTTCGTTGGAAACAAAAAAGAAAAGGCCGCTGGCAGAGAAAAAGAAAGTTTTACTTACACTCAGTGATAACACGAAGTTGTTGTTTTGGTTGCCGGTGGACGAATTGGGGGATTGTAAGTGCCCCCGTCTCACTTCCGTGTAATAAAAAAAGTTGTAGGCGAAAGCTAAAAATTATTATAATAACAAAAGAAACATTTTTTTCACATCCTTACCATTTACTAAGCACAAGCTGATGACGACGAGGAAGATGATATATTCCACGGATCTCATTTCGACGGGTTTATGGGCAGTCTGTTGTAATTAATTTTCCTGAAAGCAAACGCGAAACCAAAATAGAAAACCGTGGCCCTCCCAGAAATTAAATCAAACTGAAAACAAGTATTTTTAGTTATCTCGATTTGCATTCAAATGGAAAATTACCGCATAATTTAGTTACGTTATTAGAGAAATGTTTTTGTATCTCTTTCATCTACCTAACACCTTTACGTAATGACTGTTTAAAGAAGATGATAGTGTTAAGCAGGAGAATTCTTTTCAGTTTGTATGTCACCGTTCTTGATGTCTGTGGCACAAGCGCACATACTCACGAGTGTATAGTTTTAGAGTTTTTTTTTCACGTAGTTAATCATCAAGCGCGTGAGGTTTGGTTTAAGATGAATATACGGTTGGTACCTGCGTAGATTTTTTATGGCTTTCCGTGTTTGTAAAGTAGACACACCTAGGTGCATGCGGAAATGCAGTTTTTTACAGGAAACTGTGTTTAATACAAAAAATTTTACTTCATATATTTTTTGGATATTTTTCAAACGGTTTCCTAAATTTTTACATTTACTTTGAAACGGAAGCATTATACAGGGTGAATGACGATTGTTCCGTCAGTGAAAAGCCTCGATAAGAAGCGATGCCCGGGAGTGTGGGAAAAATGTGAAAAAAATTCTAAGTACTTTAGTTTTCGACAAATAATTAATCAAAAATAGGCCCAAAACGACGATGGGCCCCTGGCTAAACGAAATAAATACCCTCGTAAAAATGTTTTATAGTTTTACGGTACGGCGGTGGCGTGGCGTCGTGGACTTGACCTTTCAGCGGAGTTTCACGCCGATTCCGTTTTTAGGTCAACGTGAAACACGAACTCTAAAATCAAAACACCTGAAGCAGATTATTCCATGCAAAGGATAACAAACAAATGAACAAAACTAACAGCACAGAGAAATGCGCGGCAAACTATAAACGTTTGTGGTTTTATACAGGGTGCATCAAAACAGAAGTCCACAGCTAACAGCGCGACGAACTGAACACGTCTGCGGGATTTCCTGTGTTGGGTTCATCAACGCAGCGCCCTGTACACGAAACAATTAAATTTAAAAAACAATTAAAACAAAATAGCAGACGAATTAATTGAAATTAAAAAAAAAAAACAAAGAAAACAAAAGACAATCGTTAGGAAGGAAAGGAGACGAAACAAAGAAAACAAATGAACAAAACTAACAGCACGGAGAAATGCGCGGCAAACTATAAACGTTTGCGGTTTTATACAGGGTGCATCAAAACAGAAGTCTACAGCTAACAGCGCGACGAACTGAACACGTCTGCGGGATTTCCTGTGTTAAGTTCATCAACGCAGCACCCTGTATACGAAATAATGAAATTTCTTCTTCTTCTTCTTCTTTCTTGGTTTTTTGGCCGAGCGACTTAAGGCTCATTTACATAATGAAATTAAAAAAAAAAAAAAACAATGAAAACAAAAGACAATCGTTGGGAAGAAAAGGTGACAAAAGAAAGAAAACAAATAAACAAAACGGTATGCTTAAAATTAAAAACAAATGACAACAACAAATCACAATTCGGTAGATTCATAAATTAAAACAAACAAAGAGAAATACTCTCATGTTTCAACAGATGGCGCTGTTGAATGAAATTTCTCAGTAATAAATAGTGAATGGCCCTCATAGAAACAAATGAAAAGAAGACTATCGGCAGGTATCAATAGATGGCGCTGGTGAATGTCTTATAACAATGCCAGTCAATTTTTTTTGTAACCATCCCGTTGAACCTCAATGCTTAATGTTCACTATTTTCTTCTGGAATTTTTTCGTGAGTTATATACAGGGTACTCCTAAACTGAAGTCGAAAACTAATAGCACAGAGAAATGGACGACAAACTGTAAACGTTTGCGGTTTTATACAGGGTGCGATTCTGAATTCAAAACAATTTTCATTTTTTATTGTTCGCTTCTCCTTGCGATATTGCAAAATATTTTCAAAAATTCCGGGGCAGTTCTCTTTTGTTTTTGTTACAGTGCCATTACTTTGTAGGAGATGTTTTTTTAGAATTTATGAGTTACAGAATAATTCTTAAATACTCGAGTCGCCTGATCGGCCGCACTTTGAACACTTATTTTGACAAGTAAACAAATAAATCACTAAAAAGAAAAACATTTCAAATCTCTTTCTAGTCTTTTTTTAAATTTTTATTTGGAAATGAAGTTCATTTCCACAAGAAATGTGTCCTTCATCCAAAATTTAATAACATTATAATCGGTAAACACATTCGTAATCTGTTTCGATTGTTAATTATTATAATTTCGTTTTGTGTGTGACGAATGATTAACACAAATCTATCAAACAAATTCAAGATGCGTTTGCAACTCCCTATTCTGTGCTTTTAGCGAACTTATTCGCATTTTTTCGTCAGCTGGTGAAAGTTGTGTACAGACTTGAGAAAGAACGCAAATTTCCTCCTCGCGCTTACGAAAGTGTTCGCCGTTGATCCAGTTGTCCGAAGTCGCCAGTAAACAAATGTGGAAATCAAATATTACGTCCACATTGACCACCGACAGCATTCGCATCAAGCTGAGGCCCTAAATCCCGAGGCATGCAGTCTGTACGCAGCTTAACACATCTTATGCAAAGGTCAAGTTTCGTAAACTTCTCTGAGTAAATATCATAAAACGTTTATGACAGACGTACGCTGTGAATTTACCTAATTACAAACTTTTCTACAGAATGTTTCATACATTTTCACGTAATCTGTGACATTCATTCGCGTACGCGATTTGATCAAAAATTGTCTGCATGGCATCCACGTAAAGTGTTTTATTTAACAAAGTTTTTTGTTTCCATGTGGCATCATGTGGCATTGGTGCGAATCAGTTGCCCAATTGTCAGATTGATTAAATACCAATTTATCAGTAAATGGATCGGAATTATTTACGCAATTATTTGCGAATTTGTTATTCTTTGGCGCATGTTTCATACGCAATTCCAGTTATTTTAGAAATTACTGATAAAGATAATTAATCAAACGAAATTGAAATGTGTGTCAAGGACGTACGGTGTGCAGAGAAGAAGTCAATAAAAAACCATGAATTTAACATGCATTTATAAAACGTGGCGTCGTATTTTGTTCGCAGTGCCGTAGCCTTGGTTTTGGGGCAATTTTTTAATTAATTATAAATCGAATTTCTTTTTAACATTTTTCACGTAATCTCTGACGTTTGGCGGAATGATTGTCAGTCGCCCTGTATGTATAGGTTGTCTGAAACTTTTTTTTTATTTACATTATTTAATTTACAGTGTAATTATATACAGGGTGTCATCTATTTTGAGACATCTTTTTATACAGCACGACGGCGAAGGTAAACTATAATAGATTGACAAATAGGAAATATGATAGGAGAGAGATATATGATTTATTTTTAAGTGCAAAGGAACCCGTTTGGACAACACTTTACGCTGAAAAAATATATTGGGTGTTTCTTAACTTCGTACAAAAAATGAAACCAGTGAAAGTTTACTTTAAAAATGATTTAGCAAAACCGTCTTTTTTAAAATTTTTTCGAGGCTTTATTTCATTCTCATCTGTCACTTAGTTTTGTCGTTAATTTTTTTCTCTTCCTTCTTTTCCGTTCCTAATTTTTTCTTAATTTCTAGGGTGAGTTTCAGCAACAGTTTTTTTTATACTATTTTGCTTTTAAACTCCTATAAGTCCATAACACAACCTTTTAATTTTGATTAGGGTTTATTATCGTTTTTATAAATTTGAGTTCACTTGTTTTTTTTTATCTTGTCCAATGCGGCTGTTATCTAATCGATCGTCATTTGTTCCTTCTTATTTCATTTGTTTATATTTTTCATTGTTTTATGAATTAACTTTTTTCTCTCTATTTTGTTCCTATGTTCCTTTTTGATTTAGTTTTGGTTTATATTCTTTGCTGATTTTTTTATTTGTTTACTATTTCATTTGTCAATCAAAGACAAACGAAAGGAAAACTAAATTAAATACACTAACGAACGAATAAGTTTTTTCGTTTTTTTCTTATTCATAGAAACAGCTCCGTTTTCTTTTTCTCGATAGTCATTTGTTTATGCTAAGCTAGAGTGTTTTTCTTTTTCCCCCCTACTCCATTTTATTTTCGTCACTCATTTGTTTGTCTTGGACATTTTCAATTTTTTAAAATTTTTTTGGACGAACTTCAGTAACTTTTTCAATTATTTTGATTCCAGCTTTACTCTCTAGGTTTTGGGCAGACATTTGTTTACTTTTCCTTTGTTTCAATCCGGAATACGAAAATGTAGAAATATACTGGGTGTTTTTTAACTTCATACAAAAAATGAAATCAGTGAAAGTTTACATTAAAAGTGCTAGAATGAAGCAGTTTTGTTATAACAATTGATTAATAAATATTAGAGATAATAAATGTTTTTGGCGAACGATGAAACAGTTTGTTAGTCCCTGGTTTATTTTTATGACGTAATTACGTACTCTGAGAAATTTGCTGATGTCAGCATCGGCTGTTAAGTGGGTCAGTTGTCAGCTGTACTTTGTCGCCGAATTTTCCAATACTGTTCTTGTGGACATGATTTTAATTTACGCCTCGCGCAGGGGGGGGGGGCTTCGAACACCTATTGTGTGTGAAGGTCACCGTCCGTTGCATCCAGAGGTTCTAAACATTTCACAGGGAATTGCCGGATGTCGGTATGAATTTTTTTATTTTTTTTCCTTTTAATTTTGATGCATTCGTGAGAATATCTCGTACCACATACGCCATTAATTTTTTTGCATCAAGTTGAAGAACAGCCTGTATATGCACCTGTACACAAGGTCACAAGCCTCTATAAAATCACTTTGAATGGAATAATTACCAAAACAGATGTCATCCATCTCCCTTATTAAAAAAAGAAAAACTTTTATTGTAGGTTCTTTTTGTAAACCGATTTCTATTATACAAAAAAAAGATTTCTCAAGATTAGATAGCATCTGTATGAAATCTGTAAATAACTTTACTGCGAATGTGTACTTGTTGATTGCATAGTTTGGTTAACAATCGATTTAAAAAAAAATACATTTGCGCAATACAGTCAGTTTGTTTGAATAAACAGCTATGAAAAAAGGAACAGAAAACACTTTACATCATTTCTAATTTGAAGTGTATCATCTCAAAGACCTTATACTTAAAACATTACCTTCATGTAACATACAGGGTGACTGTTAATAAACCTTACTAAATGGAAATAAAGCGGTACGGTATTCACGAACTGTCATAGAGCAGCGCGCAAGTCATTCGCCGCGAACCATAGAGAGACGATTTTTGGATGAAGTGTGTACGGTATGTGCGAACAAATTCTTAACACGCCAATTTGAATTGTTTTTCGTTTTAGTTATTTATTTGTTTACCTGTCTGGACTTCAAATTGGGGCCTCTGTTATCCTTTGCATGAAATAATCTACTTCAGGTGATTTGCATGCACTTGTCAAGTAAATATTCGTATTTCACGGCATCGGTCATAAACGGAGTTGACCTAAAATTCCACTTAAAGGTCAAGATTACGAAGCCACGCCGCCGTATCATAAAACTATAAAAAAAAACTTCATGAGGGTATTTATTTCAATCGTTTGCTCTTTTGTTTTTTAACTAGGGGCACATCGTCGTTTTGGGGCTAATTTTTGATTAAACTAAACTAAAGCAGAAAGAATTTTTTCATAAACATTTTTCCCATACTCTCGGAAATCGCTTCTTTTAGTGGTTTCATCTTGTGGTGTTAATTAACAGTCACACTGTAGAGGGTGCGTAAAATATATCGCAGCAAGTGAAATAAAGGACACGTAGAGTCGAACTATTCATGAAAAGATGAAAGCGCATCGTTTGCCAAATGCCGTTAACTTGGATATTTTTTTTTAATGGCAACATGGACCTAACTTTGCACCATTTGAAAAAAAGATTTGCATTCGGCATGCGCCTGTTGTACAAAATAAAACAAACTCATGTCAAAAGATGAGTTTTTATGAACGTTTTAATTCTAATGAATGTCGATACTTATTGAGCAACCTGTATGTACAATACATAATAAAAACTAAGTACTTACTTAAACAGGTCAAGATACCTTTACGGAATTCCTCTCACAGATTGTACGCGTTTCACTGTGAAGTAGGCTTTATTTAAACTCCCGTCGATTTTACTATCTTTTGAAGAAACTATTGCTATCTATCTTGGATTTCCCGTTATTGAGAAATTTTCCAGGGGATACCGCAACTAATTTGAATCGAAATTGCTAAATCTTAATCTGTGTGTTTTGCATATGTACATATTGTGGCTTATGGCTTTTCCTATCGTCGCAGATATTTTAATCGCATTCGTTTCAGTAATTATGTTTTGCGAATGTTTTATAAACAAAGTGAGATACAGAAAACACATCTGATGGCTCAGGAATGTTTCGTGGTTTTATTTTTTTGTGGATGCGAACCAGCTACTTATTCTGACGAACGTTTTTTCTCTCGCCTCGCCTCGCGAGACTCTTTTGAAAACGGCGAAAGCCGAAGATAGAGATAAAAAAGAGAAAATATTCGTCAGGACAAGAAAGGCGAAGGGAACACCAAAATGGAATTCGTAAAGACGAGACAAGGATCACATAAACGTACACACAAAAATTTAAAAACGAAATGCAAAAAGACAAACGCACTTTTGAAATCACATAGAAAATCAAAACGTTTTTAGAAGAAATCGAATTTAAAAACTTCAAAAGAAAATACACCGCCATTTGACTTTGAGAAGCGAGGACAAGAGGTCTTGACCTTGAAGTAATCAAATTTGAAAACAACGCCCGCCTTTTTGTCTTTTGAAAATCGTCCTTGTGATTATATTCATTGATCTTCAAGGAGAGAAGGAGCCCGTGACTATACGTGATTAAACAAAAACAAAAAACACTTGACCTTGATCTTGATATCACCATTTGGCTACCCACTCTTTGATCTTGACCTCGAAGCAAGCATTTATTCAACCTCGAAAACACCATCTGCCTCAGAACGTTCTATCTTTCAAAATAAAAAAAAAAGAATTAAAGCGCTTGATCTTGAAATGATCACTGACTTTTCGAATCTTAAAAAGAAACTGCATCCGCAGTTGTGATTATATCATAGTTGACCTTCAAAGAGATTTAGACTTGGCTTAGAAAAATGAAAGCATTCGATTTTGACCTTGAATCTTTAATAATATTGAAAACCGCTTGTTTCTCGATGAACGTTTTTGCGATTGTCTCGTGAACAATCTTTAAAAAAATACGCAACTGCTAACTTGGAAAATTAAAGACAACAGATCTTGACCTTGAAGTAATCACTTCATTATTCAACTTTGAAAACAGCACACGCCTTTTTGTCTTTTGGAACTCGTCCTTGTGATTATATTCATTGATCATTCAAGGCGCGAAGGAGCACGTGACTATACATGATTAAAACAAAAGCTCTTGATCTTGAAATCACCATTTGGCTACTCACTCGTGACCTTGAAACAATCATTTATTCAACCTCGAAAACACCATCTGCCTCAGAACGTCTTTGCGATTGTCTCGTGAACGATCTTTAAAAAAAATACGTAACCACTAACTTGGTGAATTAAACACAACAGATCTTGACCTTGAAGTAATCATTTCATTATTCAATTTTGAAAACAACGCCCGCCTTTTTGTCCTTTGAAAATCGTCCTTTTGTAATTATATTCATTGATCTTCAAGGAGCGAAGGAACATGTGACTATACGTGATTAAACAAAACAAAGCACTTGATCTTGATCTTGACCTAGCCATTTGGCTACTCACTCTTTGATCTTGACCTTGAAGCAAGCGTTTATTCAACCTTGAAAACAGCATCCGCCTTAGAACGTTCTATCTTTCAAAATAAAAAAAAAGAATAAAAGCGCTTGATCCTGATCTTGAAATGGTCATTGACTATTCGAATCTTAAAAAGAAATTGCACTTGCAATTGTGATTATATCATAATTGACCTTCAAGAAGACACAACTATTTGGCTTAGAAAAATGAAATCATTCGATCTTGACCTTGAATCTTTAATAATGTTGAAAACCGCTCGTTTCTCGATGAACGACTCTGCGATTGTCTCGTGAACGATCTTTAAAGAAAATACGCAACTGCTAGCTTGGAAAATTAAAGACAACAGATCTTGATCTTGAAGTAATTACTTATTTGATTGTTCGACCTTGAAAACCGCATTCGCCTGAGAACGTTTCATCTTTCAATAATCGTTTTGTGATCGACCTTCAAGAGAGGCACATGATTCCCTGATTTTGAAAAATGAAGACCCTTGGCCTTGACTTTGATGCAACCATTTGCCTATCCTCTTTCGAACTGATTATTCTCTTTTGCAAGACGTTTCGTCACTCGTCAATCTCCTTCTGATTGTTTCGCGATTGATCATATCCAAAGGAAATACACAACTACTTGATTTTGGAAAAGTAAAGACGACAGCTCTTGACCTTGAGTGATTCACCTTGGAAGAGAACACAAGATTATTAGATTTTGAAAAATTGACGCGCCAGATCTTGATTTTTTGAAAGAGTCCAAGAGGACTTCAAGCAACGTTTCGTGATTGAGTTTTAAAAAAAGCACGTCCCCTTGACCTTACTTGACTTTACTTGACTTGGAGGCACACGCATGAAACGTTTTTAATGTTTGTGCCATGATGCTTCGGATCTTGATCTTTAATTTACCATTTGACCTTCAAAATGCCCCCCTCCTCACCAACCACAAACCACAAACTAAATAATCTGCCACATTACTGACTGTTTCGTGAATTGCCTCGTTACGATTTATACAAATAATAAAAAATAAAGAAAATTGCAACAGCTTAGGGCGCCATCTCCCGGTCGGCATTTTTGGAATATTTCAGAGGTTTGGGACGCCCTGTACATTAAAAATCGTAAACTGAATTCACTAAAGAAAATTTCCAACGTCGTACATTTCCTTCGCTTTCGCACAACAATGTTTGATCAATGATTGCCACCCTTCTAAGACCCCCCCCCCCCGCTGCGTTTGTTTACGTTTGCTATAGAAACGCGTTAAATATTGTGACATTCACTGTCAATCACATCCAACGCAAATGGAACTCAATTTTACGGAAAGCAAAACCGAGTGAGTCCCTGAACTCTTAATACTGCCCGCCACCCCCCATTCATGAAGGTGCGTTCCTTTTCAGATGGGTCAAATTCGGAAAAGTGCAACACCTATGTTTCGTCGGGAGGGAATATCTGTGCTTCGGCGGGGGTTGCAACTTGCTCCTCGTCCACGTGCCCACGCGAAAGGAGACCATCTACGAAGCCTCCGACTTCATCAACGGACAAGGGGTCGCTTGTATTGCGGGCCTCCGCCTAACTCCCGTCTTCGCTTTCGCCGAAAAAGGATCCAAGGCGAACGTGTTGGTTATGACGTGCCCCGATTTCAAAAGAATCAGCACCTTGACTGGTAAGGTCTCTCCCCAAAGGTAAACGACCCCCCAAATGAACTGCTTCTAGAGGGAACAGAGGATGGTTACATCGCCATGATCTTCACCGAGGCAGAGTTTCTGATTACCCTTACGGGCCTACCCTCTTACACCATCGTAATTTGGAATTGGAGGACGGGAGAGAAAATTGCGGCGAAGGAATCAGATATGCTCTTGAACAACCAAATGTTAAAGTAAGTAGGCCTGGTATGTCCAAGTCCACCCTCACGTCGTATGTTTTCAGATCCAGTTTTGGGTCGTCGGTCTTCCTAGCACAACTTGGCGTCCTCACGAATCAACTGAACGTCTGGGATATTATGATGTGTGGAAAACGATGTTTGATGATCCAACACGTGGTTCCGCCCCCTGAAGACTCCGTGCCGTTCGTCACTGTACAATGGTCCACCGACGGAGCCCTATTCGTGCTTAATCAGAGGGGCGATATCTACTTGGTAACCCAATTTCCTTTGCCTAAATTTGATTGCCATCATACCCTATTCGTGCGCAGCTGAACATGGAGTATAAACTCGACCTGGTCTTTCCTTCGTGTGCTTCCGGAAGTAACCCCTCATATTTTTCCTGGTATAAAGTCGGCCTGACCATTACTGGACCCGATGGCATAATCAACGTAAGTGTGATTGGATTTGCCCTTTCCGACCTAGCCTCACCTATTTCATTAGCACTATAAGAAAAGTGGAAATTGGAATTGTGATTGGAGCGTGAAACCATCTACACCGATGGTACGCCTGTTGACGAATGAGAGGGACCTCTTGGTCGGTGTCACGGTAACAAGAGACGTTTTAGTGTTTAACCTAACGGAAAATACGTTTGAGTCTATCAAGTTCCACGAGAGCAAATTCGATAGCTTCTGTTTGATCTACCCAACCGGCGAGTACATCGTTACTTTAGCCCATAACGAAGAGTTGGCTGCTTGGAGGGTATCCACTGGAGCAATGGTGAACCACTGACCGATAAAGTCAAACCAGAGTATAAGTCGAACGCTTTTAGGTAGACAGCATGAAGCTTGAGGGCGAAGCCTTGTGTATCAAGGAGAACCCTGAGTACCCCTACTTTGCCGTTAGCTTTTTAGGGGGGTTATTGCAACTGTTTTCTCTCTATGATGGCGAAAAGATTCAGCTGCTCACCACGTTTCATCTCACCCACAACCCTTTGACGGACGTGCGGTTTTTCGAACTGGGCAAACTCATTGTGGTGACCGACCTTACCTGCGGACAATTCTTCTTCATCGAGGTGACCCACCAGGGGCGGGCGGTTCCCATTTAAATAGAATGATTTTTATTGTAGGGCATTCCGGGTGCTAAAATGTACATCCTCACTATGGTTTTCGCACACAGGCAGATCGCCGATTATATTTTGGTGGCCTCGAAGACGTGCCTGCGCCTTTTTGTTATTCCGGTGACCTCAAGCAAATTCCTGGCCGGTAACAAGATCGTGCGCTTCTGCGTGATTAGGAACAGGCCATGTCCCGAAGTAAAAGAGTTCGAATTGGAAAACCCCGGAGTTTTCTACACGAAGCTGTACACCTCAACGAAGCCAAATAGGGATAGGGTGTTTTACGCCGTGCCAATAGAATCCAAGAGCTTGCACGAGTTGGAAACCAAAAGGGGGGTAAGCAATTTGGAAGTACTAGTGCCATCGAGTAAGTACCAATTGTGTTATCGAAGGACCACTGCGCCAGATTGATCGGGCGAGTCGAATCTGGCCACCACATGAGGAAGATTCTATTTCATTTCGACAAGCACCATACGATTTCTTTTGCTTACGATGGTTTAGTAATCGTACGCTCGAAGGAATTCAAACACCAAGCTTTAGTTATGCCTCACCACCGAATGGATGGGGGTATAAGCAAAGCCTACGTGGATCCGCTAGGCAAATACGTCATTTCACTGGGGCGCAGCAACGTCCTGGTCTGCACTAGCTTAACGCCAGTTGAAACTGACAAGGAAAAGGAAAGGCTACTACGTGAAGTACTTAAAACCGCTACCGTAGAGTACATGTTCACTCATCCGACGATCGGATTTTTACCAAGAGGTAACCTTGCCCCGTTACTTCCCTCTTTACCAGGCTCTAACCGCCAGTTTCAGATGAGTATTTGGGGAAAACGTGGCTGGAAGTTCAGGAAGTACTAAAATTCGAAAGCGACCGACGGAAGTGTCAGGTAGAACGCGACAGTATCCTCGCGCAAATCAACGAAATAAAGCAGCAAGTCAGAGACCTGCTGACTCGCAACTTAGAAGGCCCGGAAAATGAGATCCTGGACGTGCAGGAATTCAACTTGGACACCGAATTTAAAGAAGAACTGATTCACGCCTCTCGCTTGGAGTGCAAGCGAACCAAGAAGTACCTGGAAGCCCTGATAGTCGCTCGAAATAAGGTCTACGTGTGGATAAAGCAATTCTGCTGGGACCCCATGGAGACGTCCGGCAAATCCCTTTTCGGAATCTTCGGAATCCACGAGGTGGAGAACTTCGTGTTACTTCCGAAAGACGTCGAGCAACGGAAAATTTTGAAATACATCATGGAGCAGAGGCACATCGAGGAGATGTTGGCGAACGGCGAGATATTCCAACCGTGGATCCCCAAAACCCAAAGGTAAAGCCCATACAGCAGTTCTTCTAAACCCGAACTCCCCTCTTTACAGCCAGATGAAGCTGCAATTAACTGTGGCCCCGAAAATAGAGGAAGCTCAAAAGAAAACGACCCGCCAAAAGGTGGAGGAAGAAGACGCCGAAAAGGGACCGAGTCATGATTCCGAAACGATCACGGCGTTCTCTGGTTCGGTGAAACATCACTTCATCCAGCCGGAATATGGGCATTACGACCAGTTTGAAATACAGACGAACCTTCAAACGGAGTACCAAACAATTTTATCCAAGGTAAGTCGGTCAAGTCTTCAGGGCGAATCATCGAGGTTGGGTTTTTTTTTTTTAGGCGGAAAACACTAAGCTCAAGGAATACTTTAATAAGGAGTTCGAATCTCTGAAGTCGCTTAAAGTTAGGGAACGCTTCAACGTGGCCGAAAAGAACTCGCGACTGCGCTACATCATTTCCGAGATTAATTATTTTTCCGTCCATAAATTGAATATGCAAATTGAAGATCCGGTTTGGGAGCAGAAGGAAAATCCCGAGCTGCTTTTGAAAGTGGCCGATGACGAGGTGGATTCCCTTATTTCAATGGATCCAGCAAATAGATTGTGTTTTGCAGGTTAGCATCACTCCATACATTTCTCCCAGTCAACAGGCGATACTCGATGAGGAAGCAGCAGAACGTGAACGACTGCGTTTGCTGAGGCTGATGGATGACTTTAAGGAAAGGGCCCTAATGGCGATGATGAACGGTGTTTTGGAGATACGCTGGGAAGACGAGCTTAAGAAAGACGTCCCACCACCAAAGTGTTTGGGCGAGAAGAAGCCGGAAGAATACCGGGAGGACGACTTGAGGGCCATCAGGGAATACGAAAACCAGGTTAAGTTTCTGGAAAGCGAAAGGGAGAAGTACAAGAGGATGCTGACGGCGGAATACCAAAACCTGGGCGGCACAGTGCGTGAATCCGTAAAGAAATTCAATCTGCGTCTCCAGGACTTATTGGTCCTAAGGATTAAAGTCGAGTCGGCGATATGCCACGAGAATCTTAAAATCCACAGGTATCGCTTGAGGATCCTCAAAGGCAGGGAAATGATTGAGATGGAAAAAGAAGCACAGTTGCGTACGCTTCTCTTTGGGAAAAACGAAAATCTAACCCCGGCTTTTGCAGGAAGGCCATCGCTTTGAACGAGAAGAAAGTGGAGGAAACGCAGAAATTAATATCGTCGCTCCACGAAAACTTGCAAGAATGTCGCAACCACTTGGAAACGATCCAGGCCAAAGACAAGGCCTTGGAGAAGGCGTTCAGGAGAGACTTCCAGGAAACGAGCCCGAGCTGCCAGGAAGTCGCCCAAAGATTATATAAGTAAACAAACCAGCTCGTTTTGTTCATGTGGCCCTATCGGTTTACGTTTTAGGAAGCGACCTAAAACGAACGTGCGAGGCATAACATCGGTGTCTGTCATTCTGGAGCTTGCAAGATGTTTGATAACACGCGAGAAGGCTTTGATTCTCACTCAAGACTCTCTGGATTTTCTGAAGGCCATGGATCACCTGGACCAGTACGTCGGCGTGCCCAATGCCGTCGACGAGAACACCTACGCCCTCTTGTGCAAACACAGGCGACTCAAGATCGAGTGCGAACTTAAGGTATGTTTGGCAAAGTTTGTTTTGATCGGGTTTGGGAACTCTGGTTTTGCAGACCAAGGCCGCCGGAATCCAAATCGCGGAATGCGAACAAACCATTGCGACTATGCACAGGTCGCTCGTCCACAGGAAGGAGCTCAACCTGGGGTTGACGAGTAACTTGTCGGAGATTAGGACGAACAGGTTAAAGGAAGCGCACGACGTTCAAATTCAACTGGTCATGAGAGAGGGATTGGTTGAGGTGACCACCACCGGCGAGATTCGTGATTTCGAGGATGCCATTTTGATTTCGAGGAAAGACGTCGAAGACATGAACAAAGTGATTCTGGTAAGTTGGAAAACCAAAATTCTGAGATTCCGCTTCTGTAATCGTAATTACAGAAAGCCGGCGAGAAGAAACTAAAAGCAATGAGGGACAACATGCTTTTCAGAAGAGGCATACTGAAAATGGAATGGGAACACAAGAAGATGAAAATGATCATTCGTGACCGTCTGGATTACATCGCCGATATACGTTCTTTTAAGGTTGGGGCAAATCTCCCCCTCCGCCCCCTCCTTATACCCTTGATGATTCATTTTAGGTGACCAAAGAGACGCAAGAGTATTTGAAGTCGAAGGCGAGAGGAGACGCTTTGGAGAAACAGCTGACGTTCGAGCAAGAAGTCGACATGGTGAAGCAATCGTACATTAGGATCATCCAGGAGAGGAAGCGCGTCGTGGCGGACCTTGAAGCGAGAACGGAGGTCGTGAGAAAAGAAAATCATGCTTTGGATAAGAAGATACAGGACGTAAACGTGGACGTCTGCGCCCAAAATTTGGAGATCGACCAGGGCGTGAACGAGAAGGAAAAGAGGGTGTTGAAACTGAGGTGGCGGCTTCCAACTACCTTTAGGCCTCAACCTAATCGGTTTACTTGCAGATCTGCCACGTTGCTGAAACGAAGCAGTTTGGTAAGGCAAATCCAGGAGAACCACAACATGACCTTGATGTTGCAAACGGAGTTGGAGATATTGCGTTTGAAGACGTATCCAACTTTAAAATATAAGATACTTACGTAATGGTCCACTGGGAATTCGTTGTACAAATCAATTAATAAAAGTTATTTATCCACATTGTTGGAATTTAGTTAGTTAGGAGGGAAGCGTCCAGTGCGTACCCTCAATTCTCTAAGAAAGGTCGATGAGGGTGAAGGAAAAAGAGGGCTTAATGCTATTTATTCCAAAAAATTTCATACAACTTTTGGAGGAAGGTTTTCCGGGTTCCAAAACTGCGCAAGCTTCTGGGTCCAAGGACAACACTCTCTGACAATGGGACTATAAATAAATAAATGAGCCCGTATATAATTTATTGATGTTCAAATAGTTAATGTAGTTTATTCAATACAAAAATAGTTGCTAGAAACGAAGCTGAACCGAATAAGGTAAAACCAGGACGCGTGGAAGAATTACAAAGGTCGTGGTTGCAAGTCCTGCACATCGTCAGGTTGTAGTACAGCACCTGGCCGTTGTTCTGCAAGGCATTGCAGAGCAGATCCGCGTTACTGGCAGCCAGGCAGCCCCTGTGCACCTCCGTTCTGTTAGTCGATAGTTCTGGAAGCACACCCAATTTAGTACAACAACACCAAAATGTTGAAGGTCACTCACGTCTGGTTTGAAAATGATAACATCTTATATCCCCAGCGGAAGAGTCGCTGCTCCGGGCTTCCGCTTCGCTGAAACTGAGGGCACGTTGGAGCTCCGGAGGAAAGCTGCGCGAAAGTTGCTGAGACGTGCACGTCTCTACTGACGAGTTGCTGGCGGTAGGGTAGAAGCAAGGACCTCTGTCCAAGTCGAAACACTGGTAACATCTGAGGGCGTCAGCTAAAAATTCCAAAATTCCAAATACTTTAGTATACCTTGGAGGAATTTAAAAGATGTGGTAAGATCAGGGCAATTTCTACCTTTGGCCACGAACCGGCTGACCATCGCCTCCTGAGAATGATATCAGTTGGTATAATAAAGGAAATAAATTTTACTTACCATTGGGGAGCGCCAAAGTTAATCCAAAGATGCACGCAATTAACCGATACATCGTTCCAGCCTTCGTACTATACGAGGGGTGTGCGAAAATGATTTTGTAAATTGGGCGTTCGACTATTTATAATCGGGGCGTTATCTTCTCGTAAAATTATTTTTTCTCCATTCCTCTGGTTATCGGCAGGAAGCCGAGCCCAGAAATTTTCTCGTAAAATGATCGTAAACCGTTAATCACAATAATAGTTTTCTTCGCAATGTTTGCTTAGTGACTGCAACGTGTTTCACTAAAGCAAAAAGGAAAAAGAAACAAAAGAAAACGTTAGTATCTAACCTACTTTAAATAAGTTATTTTTTAATTGGACGTCCTTTCTCTTTATTTTGTTTATTAACCATCCTTTTTTTTTTGTTGCTCGACCGTATTTCTTACAGTCGGTATTATCTGCTTTTTCTGCTTCTCGATTGTCATTTGTTTTTTTTTTGTTTCTCGAATAACGTATCAAAAAAAAAAACAACTTCTTTTTGTTTGGCTTTTGTCCATTTTTTTCAGTTTCATTTAGTAATCGTCATTCGCTTTTAATTTCTTTTTAAAATTTTTGCCTTATTCATTGTTCGTCATTTGTTTTTGTTTTATTTCTCTAGAATCCTTGCTTTGTTGCTTGATAGTCATATGTTTTCGTATTTCTCACGGACGTGTGATCTGCTTTTTGTTTTCTCGATCGTCATTTGTTTCTAATGTCGTATTGAAGAAAATTGCGTCTTCGAGAAACTCTTTTTGTTGCTCTTTTGTACTTTGATCGTCAACTTTAATTATTAATAGTCACGTGTCCTCATTTACATATTTAAAAAAAAAATTGTTTTGTTCATTGTCCGTCGTTCGTTTTTGTTTTTTTATTATTTTTTGTTTGTTTTGTTTCGTTGCTTGACAATCACATGTTCTTGTATTTCTTACAGACGAGATCTGCATTTCGTGTTTTTCGATCGTCACTTGTTTTTTTGTTTCTCGAATAACGTATCGAAGAAAATTGCTACTTCAAGAAATTCCATTTTGTTTTTTGCCCGTAATTTTTTCCAATTTTTTTTTTGTTTTTATTTTATTTATTTAAATTTTTGTTCGTTGTTTGTCATTTGTTTTTGTTTTGCTTCTCGAGAGTTTTTGTTTTGTTGCCTGACGCCGACAGTCGTATGTTTCCGTATTTGTTACCGACGGTAACTGCTTTTTGCGTTTTTCGATCGTCATTTGTTTTTTTTTTGTTTATCGATCAAATAATCATAAAGAAAGAAGAAAATTAAAACTGTTTTGTTTATGTGTCATTCTTCGTTCGTCTTTTGTTCCAGTTTATTTATTTATTTTTATAAGATTTCGTTTTGTTCGTTGTTCGTCATTTGTTTTTATTTTGTCTCTTGAGAATCCTTGTTTTGTTGTCTGACCGTCATATGTTTTCATATTTATTACTGGCGGTAACTGCTTTTTGTGTTTCTCGTTCGATTATTAAAACTTTTTTTGTTTTCTCTGTCACTCTTTGATCGTCATTTGTTCCAGTTTTAATTATTAATCGTCACGTGTTTTTATTTATTTATTTAAAAAAAAAATTGTTTTGCTCGTTGATCGTCATTTGCTTTTGTTTAGTTTCTCGAAAATTTTTGTTTTGTTCCTCGACGGTCATATGTTTTCGTATTTATTACTGACGGTAACTGCTTTTTGTGTTTCTCGATCGTCATTTGTTTTTCTTGTTTCTCGAATAAAGGATCGAAGAAAATGACTGCTTCAAGAAACTCTCTTTTTTCCCTGTTTGTTTATTTATTTATTTCTTAAAATTATTGTTTTGTTCATTGTTGGTCATTTGTATTTGTTTTGCTTATCGAGAATCTTTGTTTTGTTGCTCGACAGTCATATGTTTTTGTATTTCTTACAGACGGTATCTGCTTTTCATGTTTCTCGATCGATCGTCATTTGTTTCTCTTGTTTCTCGAATAAAGGATCGAAAAAAATGAGTGCTTCTTTTTGTTTATATTTTGTTCTTTGATCGTCATTTGTTCCAGTTTTAATCATTAATCGTCACGTGTTTTTATTTATTTAAAAAAAATTGTTTTGCTCGTTGTTCGTCATTTGCTTTTGTTTTGTTTCTTGAAAATCTTTGTTTTGTTGTTTGACAGTCATATGTTTTCGTATTTCTTACAGACGGTAACCTGCTTTTTGGAGTTCTCGATCGTCATTTGTTTTTTCGTTTCTCGAATAAAGTATCGAAGAAAATTACAACTTCAAGAAACTGTTTTTGTTTCTCTGTTGTTCTTTGATCGTCATTTGTTCCAGTTTTAATTATTAATCGTCACATGATTTTATTCATTTATTTTTTAAAATTATTGTTTTGTCCTTTGTGTTTGTTTTGTTAAACGAAATTCTTTATTTTGTTGCTCGACACTCATATGTCTTACATACGGCATCTGTTTTTTTTGTGTTTCTCGATCGATCGTCATTTGTTTTTTTTTCTTGCTTTTCGAATAAAGGATCGAAGAAAATGACTGCTTCTTTTTGTTTCTATTTTGTTCTTTGATCGTCATTTGTTCCACTTTTAATTATTAATCGTTGCGTGGTTTTATTTATTAATTAAAAAAAAAAAAATTTGGATTTATCGATCGCTTTTGTTTTTTTTTTGTTTCTCTAATAAAGTATCGAAGAAAATTACAACTTCAAGAAACTCTCTTTTTTTTCTCTCTGTTGTTCTTTGATCGTCATTTGTTCCAGTTTTATTTATTAATCATTTGTTTTCATTTTCTTTTAAAAATTTTTGTTTTGTGCATTGTTCGTCATTTGTTTTCGCTTTGTTTCTCAAAAATCTTTGTTTTGTTGCTTGTTTTCATATTTCTTACAGACGGGGGTCTGCTTTCTGCGTTTCTCGATCGTCATTTGTCTTTTTCTTTGTTTCTCGAATTTATTTAAGAAAATATACACATTAAATTCTTATTTGAACTTTGTATTTTTGTTTGTTTCATTTGTCTGTCCGCAGTCATTTGTATTCCTTGAAATGTTTGCTTTCTTGTTCATTTCTCGTTATTTGTTTATTTTATTATTATTTTAATATTTTTATTCTTTCTATTTCTGTTTAATTTCTGCATAGTGTTTTGTTTTGTTTCAATAACAATAAAGAATTAGCGTCTTTGTTGTTTTTCTTTAGTTTCTAACTTTCTCTCACCGCCATTTGGTTTTTATACTTTTCATCTGTTTTTGTTCTGTTCCCGACCGTCAATTGTTTTTTTCTTGTTTGCCGAATAAAATATTTAAGAAAATTTAGAGCTTCAACGGACAATTTTTATTTTCAATTATTTTTGTTTTAATTTTGTCGCTTGTCATTTGTCCTTCTTTTCAACCGTCTAGCGTCTCTTTAATTTTTTCTTTTTGTTTTGTTGATCGTTATTTGTTTTTGTTTTTGCTTTTAGACCGTCATTTATTTTTGTTTCATGATAATCTTCCCCTTTTTATTTTGCTCTCTCGTTTGTTTTTCTTTAGATTCTTTGGCAGTTTTTTGCTCCTAAACGTTTCCTGATTCGGTATTTGTCTTTGTTTACCTTACTAACTGTCATTTGTTTTTTTTTTTTGTTTTGACACTTGTTTTTTTTTATTACTTATCAAATAAAATACTTAAGGAAATACACAACTTTAAGGTACAATCTTTGTTTTTATTTTGCCTTTTCCTCAAGTTTTATTTGTCGACCGTCATTTTGCTTTATTCTTAACCTTCTCTTTAATTTTTGGTTTTTTTTTTGCGTTAACCGTCATTTGTATTTGCTTTGTTTTCAGAGCGCCATTTATTTATTTTCGATTTGTGCCACGCCGCCGTATCATAAAATTATAAAAAAAGGAAACTTGATGAGAGTATTTAATTAGTTTATCTGCTCCTCTATTTTTTAACCATTAATTATTTCTCGAAAACTAAAATAGAAAGAATTTGTTTAATATTTTTCCCACACTCTCGAACATCGCTTTTTCTTAGTGTTTTATTTCGTCAGTATAATTAACAGTCATCCTAAATATTGGACATTTCAGCACAATTCTGGATGCAAAGTCATCTAAGGTATTCATGGTGGGGATGGTGTTCTTAAACTGCTTTTCTTAACCGATTTTAAAGAAGGTAAAATCGCGAAGGGAAGACTCAGAGCTACTTTTTCCTTTCATACCTAACAGACTGAGGGTAATAATTGTTTACAACAAAAACTCTTGTAATTCTAAGTTTTTATTTCTCGCCCAATAAATAAACACATCATCATTAAAATAAACAACCAGAAATGGACTTCCAGTTTCCTCTCAGCGTTACAGAGGTCTGTAGAGCAGGTCCGACACGAATTTACACTGATTCCGTCCACATACACGTCCTCGCAGGTATAATTAGCGGCGCCACAGTCTCTCAAAATGATGATTAACCCCGTGCTCAAATCTTAAAACAACAAACAACCAAAAAGCAAACTAAAAAGAACTCTTGGAAAAGAAATAGTCAGTTTACTTGTGGCGTTGAGGTAAAAACATAGGTGCTCCTCGGTGATGGATTGGTTGGTGTGAGTGTCAGGGCAAGTTGCCGAAGATGCGTTCATCCCAATCGGGTCGAAACATGGGCCTTCGTTTATATCCGTGCATTTGAAGCAACTGAGACCTTGAGCTGAAATTGAGGATTAATGAGGAATCCCTTAGAATGGGATTGTAGTAAGGCAGTTGCATTACCCCATTTTAAGGGGTCCCTTATTGAAGGAAGCGTTATGAATACGGACATTAGCAGAGTGCGTTATAAATTTATTAAAATGGGTTTGTTCTAACACCAGCAGGCCACCGATTTTGGTAGCTCCATCAAGTGCCTAAACAGGACAGAAGCTGTTGCTGGAACAAACCCAGTATGAACCCTTCACCTTTTTCCTTTTTCTCAAAGCAGGCTGACTTTTCTTTCTTTGTTAAGATTAGGTGCACGTATTTTGACAGATGTCAAAAATTTTGACATGAAAATGTAACGTTAGGAGCGATTAATTCGCACAAAGGTCAATGATCAGACTAAACCACGCGACTAATAGCTAATTAGGTAAATTATTCACGTCATTTAGTCTGATGATTGACCCGATGATTTTGTGCACGTTGACCGTTTACTTAACGCAATCACGCTGCGATGTGATGCTAATCGTAATCATGAAATTAGTAATGTATATGCACAATCCAATATCCTGTTGCCTACTTCTCAGTGATACCAACGGAAGTGTTACCCCAACAGCGCTTACTTTGAAGAAGAAAAGATCGTGAATGACTTTTATGTACGAGGGTCCGTCACGAACTATTGTTGTTTCTTGTCGAAAAATCACACGTTTCTTAGCGTTTTGGTTATGAATGGCTTTTTCTTTTCCGCTTCATTAAATCGGAGACGTCTACCTTAAACTGTAACATAAATAAAAACACTATTGGCTCCTCACTTATATCTAAGCCCTACAGAAAGGGATGTGAGAGAAGGAGAGAGATTCGAACAAATGAGAATGGAACGAAAAGCTTTAACCGAAGAAAGTTGCGGACAGATGCGAGGAAACGAAGAAAGAAATTAGCGAGATTGACGAATCAAATTGTGTAGCGATGCATGGATTGACTTTGAGGACTTTTCCGAACTTCTGCGAAGGCACCAAGCGAAGGACCCTCTTCCTTACACCTTCACTTACATCCACTCGCAGCAAGGAATCGACAAATAAATTAAAAGAGAACCAAAGTATTTAAATTTGAGTATGAATATTAAGATTTACGTTTTGAAAGGTAAGATGGTATGTGCTGCCATCTCTAGCCTTTTCCCCTGATGGGCCTATCCAAATAGGTCTTGGGAGTCGTTTAAGTTGCCTACCCTCCAGGAAATTTTGACCGATCGTTTCTCGCCGCGTGTGGGCGCCAGCTAACCGTTCTCACGCGTCGGGAGTTTCTTTATCGATGGGGTGTTTATGTCACCCGATTTAAACAACCAACTATTGGGATTGTTTACGCAAAACATTAAAGTTTGAGATTGTTTTGTGAATGCAATCAACGTCATAATCGAATCATCAATTAAAATGTACGAGAAAACATTTGTTTATTTGGCAACCTGAATAACACGAAACAAGATGGAACAAAGGGGGGGATAAGGCAGGGGGATTTGGGTTTTTCCGATTCCGTAGTTGTGGAATGTATAGTCGAATGCATCGTTGACCTAATTAGAAATCTAAGGTATAATTTAGGTATATCAGGGCCTTGTTACATCTAAGGGTATTTACATTGTAAATCCAGATTCACCCCTAACTTTAGAAGAGAGCTGCAGAGGATCATTATTATGCAGCTTTAAGTATAGCCATGGACGCAATAAGCCGCTTTCTTATGGAGAATTAACAAGTCGTACCAAATGTGTATGTATAATTGCTTATCGTGGTACTGGCAGGCGTTCAATGCCGGAGATGGCGCGAGAGACACGCCAGAGCACACCTTGCTCATATGCTCCAGGAGGCAAGAACCGCGAAGACGAGCGGAAATAGAAGTGCAGACAAACATAAACAAAGAGAGTATCGGGCACATAATGGAGAGAGATACAAAAGCTTGGACAAGTATTGCTACGAGCAATAATGGCAAGAAAATGCAAGCACGAGAGAGAGAGATGGGAAATGAAGCGTAAAGCGTAGAAGAGGAGGTTAAAAAGGAAGAGAAAGGGGGCGAAGAGGAAGGAAGAGGCTGAGAGGAAAGAAGAGGAGAGGCAAGAGCGAGACAGGAAAGAAGGAAGAAGATGAGGACGTGAAGAGGAAATGAAGACAAGGATGAGAACCAGCGTGCAGAGGAAGAGGAATACCGAAAGGTGGTACCCCCTGCACCCAAGGGGGAAGAGAGGAAAGGAGTTTAGTTGGTAGGCGCCCCTGCAGATAGGCAGGGGTGAATCCAACACGCCTCCGGGGTTGATATGCTCGGAGGTGTCTTTAGAAGATTCTCTAAACCTCTATATATATAAAAAAAAAGTCTGTTTGAAAGTGAAAGTGACATCGAACCAAGTGATCTCGTCTAGAATTGTATCAAATATGTACGTATAGTTGCCTATCGTGATACTGACAGGCGTTCGAAACGGGAGATGGCGCGAGAGAGGCGGTTGCGACTATTGGGATGCGTTGATGCGGAGGAGGGGGGCGACAACAAAGAGTCACGCCTGTTTAAAATAAATTACCCTGTTTAAAAGTGAAAGTGACGTTGAATCCTAGGTCGCAAGTGACCTCGCAGCCAATTACCTACAATACAACCACAGGGACTCAAGTTTGAAACTCCGATCAACCTCCACCCCGCAGGGCCTCTTGCACTCGACGATAGGCAACCACACATATACATTTAGTACATAATGTTAATTCCCCAGAAAATAGCTTAGATCGCCCATGGTTGTGCTGCTTCTGTTGATTACGGCGACCACCTCAGGGCACTCACTTCCCTTAGGAAATTCGTAAAACTGCGCTTACACCCCAAACTCTAAATGACCATGCTTGCACCAAGATCCTGAAGGACACTCCAGCACCTGACACTTTTATAAACTTTGTTTGTATAAAAAATCCCCAATTTTTTGACAATCCTTTCCGTGAGGTGCCGCCCTCTAATCGGATTTTTCTTTTGGTGCCGCTTATTTAGGTCGCGGGAGTTACTAAAGTTGCCTACTTTCCAGGTCAGTAATTAGGTATTTTGCTCTTCCTTGCGCGTTGAAGGATGCTGTGCCAAAAGTGCAATATTTACGTTAGCAACTCTAAACGGCCATTTGATTGAAAGAGCGCGACGTTTTGTCTGAACGAATTATCTATCTTGAAAGGAAAGTTAAAATTCTTTCCCTTCTTTTCATTTAAAGCGAATTTTCTGACTCTTACTTTTAATTTAATAATCAGACTTGGCGACATTTCGGAGCGTTGTCATGGTTACGCAATACGAGGCCCGTTCGAAATCTGTCAATAATTTAGGTTTCAAATTTTGGGCTGTTCACAATGTTTATCTTAACTATTCCTAAAAGTCAGAATGCGATAACCAACCCCGGAGTAATCTACGCGTACGTGGTACTCGCGTCGTAATCCCATACTTCTTGACGCTTCCTCGTACATATAAAAAATTTAATTCGTAATGTATCTTACTACGTAAGTTGTGGATACGTTACGAAATTCTGCTTACGTACTAATACAAACAAGGCTTTACTACTAATACCAACTCCCAAGTTAGTTGTAGTTACACCGATTTGCGGAAAACGTGTCACTCTGTTTACTCACCGCCAACATAAAGTGTCGCAATAATTAAAACGTTTACGGCGAGAGTCATCATAACTGCACCGAGCGATTTTTTATTTCCACGCCGCGGTTCGCGAATTCTTAAACGTTCGCCCGTTATCTTTACGATAAGATTAGTCTTTTCGTCGTTTTTCAGCTCGCCTTCTATTCTGTTAGATGCGAAAATTTAATTCATTTTATACGGGATGCAGTCAAAAGAGAAATACATTTTTTCGTGTTTGCTGACCCATTTTGTTTAGAACGCCGCTTGGAGCTACTAATCACTTATGATGCGATGTATAAAATCACGTTGACTTTCGACTTACGAATTATAAAAAAAATGATGTACAGGGTGATCCGCGACTGTAGGTTGACGTGGTGAGATGCTCGATTGTTTTTCTGCGAGGGCAGGAAAGAGTGAGTCGAGGAAAGAAGTAAAAACCTCGTCCCCTCTAATCATATCAATCAATTCGCTCAACTCAAAACTCTCAAATTCATCGGTAATGTACAGGGTGAACCGATGCTGAGGTTTTTCTTTAAATGTATTCAACAACAGAGGTGAGGGGGAATTATGTTAGACTCTAGGTTTTTAAGAAACGATACGTTTATTTAAAGCCGTTCGTGTCAAGAACAATTGTGCGTACAAAAGTAGAAAAAGGAAAGTCAGTTCTGGAAACATGCGAGCAAAACCACGGCGGCTAAGAACCCAGGGATTCCGAAAGTCGATGCGGAATTGCACCTCTCCGTGTCGCAATAGTTGCATTCTCTCACTCTGAACTCATTTTGTTCCCTGGAGATGAATTCGCACTGGTCTTCGACGCCTGCGACGTTCGGATGGCACGTTCTGATGATGCCCGCGGTGTTATCTGCAAAATAAAACCTCCATTAACAAAAAAAAAAAAGAATTGCTACGCCACTGCGTGCACAATAAAAATACTGCTGAGGCTTTCACTTCGGAAAACAGAAGAAAGCCATTAGCCACTACCTAAAACTAAACCTAAAACTTGCTTCAGGGAGGAGCCACTTCAGTGGCGTTTTGTGACAAATTTGAGCCACTAGATAATATAGTGGGTAGACACAATAGTGGCTCCGTCCTAAGTAAATTTTGAGAAAAGCCACGTGCAGCAACTAAATACATCCGCTAGCCACCACAGTGGCCTCCCGCCTCAAAATATAATTTAAAGCGAAGCCACCACAGAGGCGTCGCGCTTCGGAACTTACATGGTGAGAAGCCACTGCTAACAGTGGCGTACGTCAAATAAAAGTTCACTTACTCGGATATGTAACGTGCACTTTAACGCAACCGAAAGTCGTGTTGGCTGTGATTCTTTCTGCTTTGAGGATCTCAAATAGTGGAGGGCGACCATCGTCTTCTGAGCTTCTCGTTCCGTAGTTGAGAGTGCTGCAGTCGTAACTTCTACCGATTGTCGTGTTGTAAACATCGTTGCATTCTAATTCGAGAGGGCTTTTGCAGACGAAACAGAAAAACTGAGCACGCGTTGTACCTTAAAAATATTATTATTTTATTTATTTTTCAAAAGAAACGTACATCTTGCTATCTCGTTATCTATGGCGTACAGATCGTAGGCGCTGAGCCGCAATCCCCCCATACGACAAACAAACAAAAATACAACAAATTAAAATAATTAAATGCTTACCAATGAAGGCCAGTACAGAAAGAAGAGCAGTCAAAATAATGTAGGACATTTTACTTTTTTAATAAATTCTCGCCCGACTCTAACGCACGCCTGATAAGAAATGAAGAATACGAGTTATCTTATCGATATGAACTCACCTATTTATTAATTGATTAAACTGTGCAAAACATATTTACAGATAAAAAAATGGTGATGACAATTTCGAAATGGTTGACTGTTCTTTCCAATAATTCAAGCCGAAAATTTGTAGCTGCACTGTTGGTCACCTACATACTCCGTGACATGTACCCTTTAGAAGTATACTTAGGCAGTATGTCTGCAAAAAAAACCCTGTATAATGTTCTACTGACGATTCCTGAATAGGTGAAACTGATCTAGAAAAAGCAACCCTTATCATTTATCAAATGCACTAGTGATTAGTTTTATAAATTTTCACATTTGTAAGCACCTAATATCGTACAAGAAGCAACACTCGAAAGTAAAAGGGTATTCCAAGATAACGCCCTGAATTAGAGAAAAAAACAGGGCAATTAGAAATCAAAATGGGTTCAGACATTAACTTAGAATTTACTTGGGTTTTGATGAAAACCCAAGTCTTGGACAGCGTAAAGGATTCTTCCCTAGACGCTAGCGGTGCTGTCATATCATTTTTCGACCACGTTTTCCTGTTTTTAACGATAATACAAACCCACGATGCTCACGGCAGCACGGACTAACGAAAAGTGACGCGCTAGAACCAAACGGGGTGAGAAGGGACGTGGAAACTTGACCAACCACCGTAGAAGATTCTTTTGATATCGATGTTATCGAAGTCGTCCGTTGCTGATATGGATCCTGTTGTAGAAGATGAAGAAGATTTTTCTGTTGTTGTCAATGACGATGAAGCAGATCCGTCTGTTGAAGATGACGACGCAGTAGTGGTTACACTACTGCGTTGCACTTGATGACGGAGTTGGCTCTGAGCTAGCTCAAAACTAGATTGTGTAGGTTCTGAATTCTAACTCTGTAGATCCTGAACTATACTGTGTGGGTTCTGAACAAGGATCTGTGCTAGATCGAGACGTAGATTCTGCACTTGATGATGCAGTTATCTCTGAGCTGGGTAGTGAAGACTCAGAACTAGATGGATTAGGTTCTGAGCTAGGCTCTATGTTCGATGGAGTCGTAGGATCTGTGCTAGATGAAGACGTAGGTCTTGTGCTTGATGGCGTTGGCTGAGAGTTGGGCAGTGAAGGCTCAGAACTAGATCGTGTAGGTTCTGAACTATACTCTGTAAGCTCTGAGCTAGATGGAGACGTAGGTTCCACATTTGATCACTGAGCTAGACAGTGAAGGCTCAAAACTAGATTGTGTTGGATCTGGACTATTCTCTGTAGGCTCTGAGCTAAATGGAGACGTAGGTCTTGTGCTTGAAGGCGTTGGCTGTGAGCTCAGAACTAGATTCAGTGCAGGTTCTGAACAATACTCTGTAGGCTCTGAGCTGGATGTAGACGTAGGTTCCACACTTGATCAAGGAGCTAAGCAGTGAAGGCTTAAAACTAGATTGTGTTGGATCTGAACTATTCTCTGTAGGCTGTGAGCTAGATGGAGGCGTAGGTTCCGCACTTGATGATGGCGTTGTCACTGAGTTAGGCAGTGAAGGCTCAAAACTAGATTGTATTGGATCTGGACTTTTCTCTGTAGGCTCTGAGCTAGATGGAGACGTAGGTTTCACCCTTGATGATGCCGTTGGCACTGAGATAGGCAACGAAGGCTCAAAATTCGATTGTGTAGGTTCTAAACTATACCCCGTAGGTTCTGAGCTAGGCTCTGAGCTGGATGGAGACGTAGGTTGATGAAGGCGTTGGCACTGAGCTAGGTAGTGAGGGCTCAGAACTAGATTGTCTAGGTTCTGAACTATACTCTGTAGATGGCGACACATGTTTTGCACTTGATGATGGAGATGGCTCTGAGCTGGACAGTAGCGACGAAGGCTCTTCACTTGATGATGAAGTTGACTCTAAACTGGACTATGAAGACTTAGAACTGAGCTAGACTCTGTGTTAGATGGTGATGCAGGTTCTGTGCTTGAGGGTGTTGACTCTGAGCTGGACGGCGAAGGCTCAGAACTAAATTATAATCCGTAGATACTGAACTGTACTCTGTAAATTCTATACTAGATGACGACGTATGTTTTGCACTTGATGATGGTGATGGCTCTGAGCTGAACAGTAAAGCCTCAAAACTTGATTATGTAGCATCTGAATTATTCCCTGTAGGCTCTGAACTATGCTCTGTAGGCTCTGAACTATTCTCGGTAGGCTCTGAACGGTTCTCTGTAGGCTTTGAACTAGGCTCTGTGCTAGATGGAGACGCAGACTCTGTGTTATATGGAGATGCAGATTTTGTGCTTGATATCGTTGGCTGTGAGCTGGGCAGTGAAGGGTCAGAACTAGATTGTGTAGCTTCTGAACTTTACTCTACAGGCTCTAAACTAGGCTCTGTGCTAGATGGAGACGTAGGTTCTGCACTTGGCGGTTATGGGGTTTCTAATAGTGTAAGTTCTGGACTAAATTGATTTGGTTGTGCGCTAGCTAATGGTTGAAGTCCTAAGCTTGGTGATACTGCTGGTTCTGAGCTAGATCGTTCGAGTTCTGCGCTAGATGGGAGTGGGGACCTACACTAGAGGATGGTAAAGGTTCTACGCTTGGATCTTGCCTAAATTACTGACGTCCTACGCTAGATGACGATAGAGGTCCTTCGCTTAGACTTGGCGCTGGCTCTGGACTAGGTTTCACGCTAGATAACGATATCCTTGATGTTGTTGGAATTTCTGAATTTGGTGACACATCCACACCATCTTCGCCATTATCATTACTGGTTGAAAGACTTTTAATTTCCAAATCCTTCAATTTCACATTTCCTTAGGAACACATCTGCCGGAAGATTTTCATGTAATTCCGCGCTTCTCATGAGAAAATTCTTTGAAGTTTCAACCTGCCTACTACTTGCTTACTATTATGTATATATGTGATACATCATTATGCATTGAAATCGTTAAATTTCTAGACTTATTGCATAACAGATGTAGTCGGAAAGTAAACAGAATAATCGGGCACATTTAAAACACATGAGTCATAATAAAATCAATGTTGATTATTGGAAATAAATTTAGCATAATAGATAAGCTCGCTTGATAGTTTTGTGATAAAATTGTTTTAAGGTCGCCTGCGCATTCTCTTCCAGTGCATATTTCGCATTCCAAACTCGAAGCTGCCAGATTACACTTTATTTATTTGTTTCATTACCTGCAAACTTTTTCCTTGAGTTTGAGCTTTCAATTTTGTTACCCAACTCATCTGATTTAATTCTTAAAGAATTCCATCGAGATTAAGAAATTGATGTGGGACAAACCACTGTATATTCACGCAAATTTAAATAACGTGGATAATTCTGGAAATGAGATCGTGATGCTTTGGATCCAAAGTGGTGGGCTGCTACTTGTACTTGGTTGTGAGACAGCCTGTATACGCAGGGATGAGGAAAGTAAAGTTTAGAGTCAGCGTATGCCATCTGTGGCAAGTGGCACGAATTTTTTTGACTCGCTAATTTTTAATTGGCATTTAATTGGTTTTTATCTCGACTTGGAATACAACGATAAGTTACCTGCTTGCTTGCAATTGTAGTAAATCTTATCAACTTCCGTATCAGCAACTAGATGTGTACTTAAGGATTCCAGTGAGTAGATAGTCAAATAAAATAGTATACTGACGGATGGGATAACTTACATCAAAGTCTAGTCGGGATGATGCTGAAGGCTTAACGAAAATCTATTGAAACGAAATGATCTATAATTAATTGTTTTGAAATTTGACATCGACGATCTATCTTCGCAAGTACTGACTAATTCCCGTTGTTTTAAAAGTTCGTGATTTACGTGAATTGAAACGAATCGTTTTCAGAATTTGCTTGATTTTGTTTTTTTCATAGAGTGTGTTAATTATTTTAAGTTATCCACTTGTGATAGTAGGTTTTCGGAACGTTTGATTCATTCATTGTCAATGAATGTTGCAACACCTTATGTTCAGTCGGTAGATAAATTAAAAAAAATAAGTTGTTATCTACACAACTCAATGAAATGTAAAAAAATAATATTTTTAGAGTTGTTTCTTGGAAGACGTGGTTCCTCTGCTGTCCTCATTCAGCGATCAATATAAAAATGAATTAGGGTAGGCGTTGGAATTTAATTGGATGTCTTGGATAACGTGATAATAATACTACGTATTTGTGAATGAATTGTGACAGGCAGTGTTCATGCTACGTATCTGCTTTAATTTTTTTAAAATAAAACGGTTTCCTTGCTTTGTAGAAAACGTCAAAGGAATGTTCGATGAACTCAATGCGTGTTTAGTTGCACCGCCAACTCTAATTCATTTTTCATTTGCTCATTTTCTATTCAATTTAAAATTCAATATAAAATCCAAATATATTCCAAATAACTATTATCATACAACGTCCATGTTAAATAAACGTATGCAATTAAATAGTTTGAATATTATAATAAAAGAAACTTAGGGAAAATAATAAAACAATGAATCATATCTACATAAAACAGCCAGATAATTATAATTGAACGCGAAATGTTTGGAGATTCATCTCTCTTAATTGCCCATTGTATTGCACGCCATAATAAGATTACAAGAATTACTTTGGGGTTCCCTTTGTTTATAACACCAAATAAAAACGTCATTGACTTTGTAGACGCCTACAGTTTTTTTTTAATATGTCATCACAAGCACTTTCTTCCGGGAATGAATGCAATTTGTTTGCTTCGTTCTTGAACTAACGATTACTATTAAAAATGGTTTAATAATTTATTTACAATTTCTAAAGGTATACATACAATAACAATAATAAACTAAGGCACATATTACAATAATAAATATTAAAAGTCTCGTAAATTCAACGTACACACGACAACAAAATTGCAAACATAATATATAACTTAAAGTCATTAAAACGCAGTTATTCCTCAAGTCAGAAAATTCATCTTTGCTTACAAACTTAACATTAGAATCATTACAATAGGAAATAGTGAAGCTATTAAGTCGGAAGCTCCACTTTCTGTGGTCGATGATATATCGGCTTCTGTGGAACTCTCTGTTGTATCTGCAGATTCGGTCGAAGGCGACGAAGTTTCCGCTGAAACGGATGTTGTTGACTCGGAACTCTCAGTAGAAGCATCGCTTACGGTAGATTCTGTACTCGAGAGTACAGTAGAGCCTGTAGGTTCTGCGCTTGATGATTCCGTTGGATCTGAGCTAGACTCTGAACTGGGTTGGATAGGATCTGCACTTGGTGACGGAGTTGGCTCTGAGCTAGGCGGTGAAGACTCAGAACTAGACTGTGTAGGCTCTGAGCTTGATGATGGTGATGACTCTGAGCTAGACTCTGAACTAGACTGTGTAGGTTCGGAGCTGGACTGCGTAGGCTCTGAGCTAGACTGTGTACTAGATGGAGACGCAGGTTCTGAGCTTGATGATGGCGTTGGCTCTGAGCTAGACTCTGTACTGGACTGCGTAGGCTCTGAGCTAGACTCTGTACTAGATGGAGGTGTAGGTTCTGAGCTTGATGATGGCGTTGGCTCTGAGCTAGACTCTGTACTGGACTGTGTAGGTTCGGAACTGGACTGCGTAGGTTCTGAGCTTGATGATGGAGTTGGCTCTGAGCTAGACTCTGAACTAGACTGTGTAGGTTCGGAGCTGGACTGCGTAGGCTCTGAGCTAGACTGTGTACTAGATGGAGACGCAGGTTCTGAGCTTGATGATGGCGTTGGCTCTGAGCTAGACTCTGTACTGGACTGCGTAGGCTCTGAGCTAGACTCTGTACTAGATGGAGGTGTAGGTTCTGAGCTTGATGATGGCGTTGGCTCTGAGCTAGACTCTGTACTGGACTGTGTAGGTTCGGAACTGGATTGCGTAGGTTCTGAGCTTGATGATGGAGTTGGCTCTGAGCTAGACTCTGAACTAGACTGTGTAGGTTCGGAGCTGGACTGCGTAGGCTCTGAGCTAGACTGTGTACTAGATGGAGACGCAGGTTCTGAGCTTGATGATGGCGTTGGCTCTGAGCTAGACTCTGTACTGGACTGCGTAGGCTCTGAGCTAGACTCTGTACTAGATGGAGGCGTAGGTTCTGAACTTGATGATGGCGTTGGCTCTGAGGTAGACTCTGTACTGGACTGTGTAGGTTCGGAACTGGACTGCGTAGGTTCTGAGCTTGATGATGGAGTTGGCTCTGAGCTAGACTCTGAACTAGACTGTGTAGGTTCAGAACTGGACTGCGTAGGCTCTGAGCTAGACTCTGTACTAGACGGAGACGTAGGTTCTGAGTTTGATGGTGGAATTGGCTCTGAAGTGGCCAATGAAGACTCTGAGCTGGATTCTGAGGGTTCTGCGCTTGATGGTGGTGAAGGCTCTGGGCTTTCTAATGGACTAGATTGATTAGGTTCTGCGCTAGTTGATGATGAAGACCCAACGCTTGATGATGATATTGGTTCTGTACTAGATTGTTCGGGTTCTACGCTAGACGACGGTTGAGGTCCTACGCTTGATTCAGGACTAGATTGTTCAGGTTCTGCGCTAGATGGCGGTAAAGGGCCTACACTAGATGACGGTGAAGGTTCCAGGCTAGATGACGCTGGAGGTTCCGCGCTAGATGATGATTGTGGTCCTACACTAGATGGAGGCTGTTCGGGCGTTGATTCTGGATTAGACTGTTCAGGTTCTACGCTAGATGACGGTAGAGGTCCTGCGCTTGAAGATGGCGCTGGTTCTGGATTAGGCTCTTCAGGTCCGACGCTCGGTACTGTACTTGATATTGCCGGAACTTCTGGATTGGATGGCGCTTGCTCCTCGCCTTCATCATTATCATTAAAGAATGAGCGAGCTAATGACTTTTGATATCCAAGTCCTCCAATTGCACATTTCCTTAGGGACACGTCTTCCGGAAGGTTTTCGCGCAATTCCGCGCATAAGTCCTCATCCGCGGACACAAAGTAACACTGTTTGCGAGGAATCAATTGTCCACCTAAAGAGAATTACGATCAGAGCTAACGACGACTGATTACGTGAAGGTGGACCTTACCAATTTCGTATTCCAGAGATATACAAGCGTAATCTGGGTCAACAGAGTTTGCATGCACGCTCTCGAAATGGAATGGTAGTTGTGGAACATTCTTGGTGCACTGGATTTGTGGAACGTTCGTTTGTCCGCACACTACGCCTGCACAGGTATCGCAGGAAAGCCCAAATCCTGAATAAAAACAGCGTTTATTATACTCATATATCAAGATCTTTATTTTGTTAACAAATATGTATAGAAGAATTAAGTTCCTAGAATGAACCGTGCCTGAGTTTAGGTTGGTAATTGCCATTCTTAAGAGAAACTCGAGGTCTCAACCTGCCTACTCCTCAGAGTCAGTCGAAGTTTACAACTAATAACATCATAGGCATTTAATTCGGTACATTTCCAAACTTATTGCATAACAGATGCAATTGGAAAGTAAACAGAATAATCAGGCCATTCAAAATACATGCATGATAATAAAATCGATATTGATTACTGGAAATAAATTCAGCATCATAGATAAGCCCGTGTGATAGTTTTGTAAGCATGTTTATGTTTTTTTTTTTTAATTCCATTCGAAGAAAACCGTCCACAATGCGACCTACAAAATCGGCCAGACTATACGCGATGGGGCTTTGGCAAATCCGCACACGTCACTCTCGATTTGATCCCAGTTTTATCGGCCGTAACTGAATTAATTAATTCGGGTTCGAAATTGAACAAAATAAGTTTTCATTTGTGTGGTGTTTCGTCAACACCGAGAGTCCATTCATTATCAGCGGATTGCGACAGATTTGAGCTCACTTTGTTTCATAAATGAAAGCGAGTGAAGCGATAAAGAGATCTACATAGAATCGATGGGGCTATAGATATTGCCTTGAGCGCAAGTGTAATTTCAGACGATTTCGAAATAATTACGAAACTCCGATGAGCAAATGAAAATGTTGCAATCCCGCATTGCCATCGGCGAAAATACACAAAAAAAAACACACAAATCGGTGTACCGAACAGAAATCGAATGATGAGGATGGTTCTCACTTTTAGTGTGCGATTTAAACAAACCTATAAAAACCCAATCCAACCCAACCCTACAAAAATAATGAGAGTCAAGAGAGAAGAACAGAGAAGTAAAAGAAACGAGGCTCCAAATAAAACTAGAAAAAAGCAAGGCCCCAAACGATACCTCAATAAAAAAAAAGAAACATCAAAACAGAACCAATTATCTTTAATTTTTTTTTTTTTTTTGAAAACAGAAGTACAGTCACGTCCGTTTATAAGGTACTTTAAAGGACTGTCAAAACCGATTCGTTATAAGCGAAGTTCGTTATAAGTGATGAGTCATTATGGTCGTCATGCTTTAGTTCGTGCTTTTCAAATTGGTTCGCTACAACCGAGGGTGAGTTTTCACCGGGTTGATACCAAGGTCGAGGATGAAACAAATGAAGGCTACATCTAAAAAGTACGACGAATCACACGAATGAAGGACCAACGTAAGAAAAGGCTGGACAAAGTTTTATTCCAAAAAGAAAACTGGATCCAAGACAAAAGAAAACAGAAATAGGAAAATAGGAAAACAATTGTGGAACAGTGAAGGTGAAATTTGGCATCGAAGGACCCAAACAGGAAGGATTAAAAGGAGATGTCTAGATCGCCTGGTGGTCCACAGACTTGCGTCTTTGCCTTCGGATCCGAAGGGCGTGGGTTCTTTTATTCCAAAAAGAAAACTGGATTCAAGACAAAAGAAAACAGAAATAGGAAAATAGGAAAACAAAAAGGAACAGTGAAGGTGAGATTTGGCATCGAAGGACCCAAACAGGAAGGATTAAAAGGAGACAGCTAGATCGCCTGGTGGTCCACAGACTTGCGTCTTTGTCTTCGGATCCGAAGGACGTGGGTTCAATTCCCAACCCAACGATCGGTTTTTCAATTTCGGGTGAGAAGATGCGTTCTTCTCAAATAGGAAGTAAAATCGTTGGCCACGAACCAACACGTTAAAAGTCCCTATTGGGGTGGTATTCCCCTAAATTCGCCTAATTCAAGCAGGGTTGGCTAGAGACGACCTTTATAGTTGGAGCCCAAAGGGACGAGGAGTATTCCGCAACCCGATAATCTACCCATTAAAGAAAAATGAAGAACACAGCTATAGGTAAGCGTTATTGGGTTGGATTGGGTAGGGTTCATGGAGACTACAGTCCATTGGCTAGACGACCTTCATAGTTGGAGCCCAAAGGGATGAGGAGTATTCCGCAACCCGATACTCGGCCCATTAAAGGAAAAAAGAAGAATACAGCTGTAGGTAAGCGTTATTGAGTTGGATTGGGTAGGGCTCATGAGCTTAATACTTGGAGACTAAAGTCCATTGGCTAGACAACCTTCATAGTTGGAGTCCAAAGGGATGAGGAGTATTCCGCAACCCAATACCATTAAGGAAAAAAGAAGAACACAGCTGTAGGTAAGCGTTATTGGGTTGGATTGGGTAGGGTTCTTGAGCTTAATACTTGGAGACTACAGTCCATTAAAAAAAGAAAAAGAGAAAACAGCTGTAGACAAGCGTTATTGGGTTTGAAAAGTAAACCTGAAAACAAAAGAACGCAGCGACATTTACATGCACGTATAGATGCGAAGAAAAGCATGAAATGAAACGTAAAAGGCAAAAAAGACGAATTTGGTATCGAAGGAACCATTTAGAAAAATTACTAAAAAGTAGAAAGACAACTTGCCTTGTGGCGAGAACAAAAAAACAAAAGAATGCAGTAAGTGGCACACCTAGAAAAAAATAACAATGTCAAATCAAGTAAGAATACTTAACGTTACAAGAAAAAAATAGAAGACGAATTCGGTACCAAACTAATTGAAAAAAAAAAAAACAGTGATAACCGTTTTGAAAAACAAAAAAAAAAGAAAAAGTGAAATCGCCTAGTGGCCCACAAGCTTGCGTCTTTGACTTCGGATCTGAAGGACGTGGATTCAATTCCCAATCCAGAGGTCGGTTTTTCAGGAGAATCCTCTTCGGAACCTGAAGAAGTTTACCACCGAAGAAACAATCCAAGGCGAGAGCGAAACGTCGAAAATAAATCAAAATTATTCAATAGATAAACAAATGCCAGTTTATAACTGAAACGTTTACGTCGCATTGTTTAGCTGGATTACCAAGCAAATAAAAAGTATTGAAGGACCGGGATTAAGTGATAAGCAGCGCCAACGGAAATTGTTTATTACAAGACAAGAGAATTATTGAACAAAATTAAAATTGTTTTAGCAAGAAGGAAGACAAAGAAACGAACAGCATTTGTTTCCTTAGGTTCGCAGCTGAGGTCAGCAATAGTTTTGATTAAAAAAAATTTCTAAAAATTTTTATTTGGTCAACAAGATGCTTTTTTTTTGTTGTTAAAAATGCGAGCGACTCACCCCCTGCGATGTTGACGACCAACACCAAAGCACAAACCAACTTCTTCATTTTATGCAGGATCGTCCGGCTCTTAATCGCAGCACGTAGTAATGAGATTAATTGCAACAAGCAACTTATATTCAGGCGCACAGGTACGGAACAAAGTGATAATAGTTATCTTTCGTTAATCAAGCCGTTTTTTTTTTCCTGCTTTCGAACGAGCACGCATTGGCCGACGCGCCGATAAAACCCCTTAACATACCATGTCGAAATAGAAGATACAGAGAGAACCAAATTTGACGTGGAGAAAAGCTATTTCATCCACGAAAATATATTTTTTTCAAAAGACACGCGTGATTTCTACGAAGCAATTCACTTTTCCCAAGAATGGTTTCTTGGGGAACCACTAAAATTAAATAAACTAGTGTATCGTGCCAAATTTTAGCCCCATCACTAACTTTTCAAAGGTCGTTCTGGGCAATGGTAGCTAAAGGATAAAAACGAAGGAGAAGCGACTGAGAAGAATAAGAACTCCTGTTCACTTCACAGAAATAAAAAAGAAACTGTAAATCTCTGAGCAAGAATATACGGTGATAATCGATAATGTGAAAGAAAATGGATGGTTTCGATTTATCAAGAGATTGCCAATCTGGTGTCAGAACTAAGGCGAATAAATTTACTGCTGTGATAGATTGGGTCTTCACTATCTCCGCGATTATTCAAATCTCACTAATCTCGTTAATGCTTAAATTGCTTTTATCACACTTTGGTACATATTCAATTTTTTTTTCTTCAGTTATGAATACGTTTGTGTCGCATGAGTGTAAGTAGAATGGTTATCTCCATCCTCTCAATTATTTCATGTACTTGCAATTTTATGTGGACGTTCTAAACACGTAAGTTTGGTTGCATAAGTAACGGGCGAACGCTGGTTTATAGATCGTCGAGCAGGAGGAGTGACGGTGCGGCACCCAAATTCAAATTTGCCGCACCCTCGCCCCTCCTGTTCGATGGTCAACAGACCAGCGTGCCAGTTAGTTATGCAACCAAGCTTACACATTTTGAACGCCCATATGAAATTGCATGGGAAAATTGAGCCAGAACGCCCGTAGCTATTCTATTAGTGCAATAGCTATCCATTAATCCATTAATTGACACGAGACTCTCGTTTCTAAAAAGTGTATATTATTTTCGAATTTACCATAAATAAATTATTTTGGTACACGAGTATACGTTGCACTCGAGTACAATTGCGTTACGTAATTCAATACTGATTACGATAAACGAAGTGTTTTAATCTTTTTCGTGGAAGGCATTGTTTTTTTTTGTTTTATTTAGATCCTGAAAGCCCAGACTTACGTTCTTCAAGTGTTCCTGGAACGAGTGCAATAAACACGAGTGGAAAAATTGACTTCATTCATTCGTGCCTTTGATGTTGAAATTGGAAAGGCGACATCGTGCTTTCAGATTCATTTTTTTATGGTTTTCACATCGATTCGGTAGAAGGTCACACCTCGAGAAGGGTTGTAAGGGGCTACGTTCTTCAGTAGTTGTTGCTCGACTCGACGTCGGTCCAGGTTTGCTCGCCAGCGTCCAGTTCAGCAGAATCCTGAACCTGAAACCGAGTCCGGAGGAGCAGGAGAGACAAATCAGGAAACTATTTCCAAAAACAATGGAAACAAAATGGAAATTACCAAAAGCCATCACGCTATAGGAGCTGGCAAGAGCGGCCGGAAGAATCAAGAAGGTCAAGGCTGCGGGACCTGACCGCATCCCACCGGAGGTGGTAAGGGCAACGATTGAGGAGGGTCACTTCCCAAAGATGTGGAAGACCGTCAGCCTGGTCCTGATCGAATGGCCAAAGAAAGATGCCACCGAGGAGACCACCTACAGGCCCATAAGCCTGCTGGATATTGTAGGGAAGGTAATAGAGGCCCTCATCAAGGAATGATTGACGCAGGACCTGGACGAAAAGGGCATCCTGAGCGACATCCAACACGGGTTCCGTGCGGGAAAGTCCACCTTGAGTGCGCTGGGGCATGTGCAAGACATTATCCCCAGGTTAAGAAGCAAGGTCGACCAGAACTGGGAATACGCCATTATGATAATGCGTTTAACATGGCCTCGTGGTGAAGAATAATGGCGACCTTGCACAGGTACGAGGTGAAGCCGGGAATCATGAGGATTGTAGCCTCGTACCTAGCGGACAGAGTAATCGTTGCCCTAGACGGCGCCCACACCGCGACGACATGCGACTCTCTATGGGAATGTCCTTTACAATAAAGTGGTGGAACTGGACCTCGGATCCGGGTCAAAAATCAACGATCTGGCAGTAGTCGTGAGTGCCAAGGCAGCGGAGTTGCTGCAGGAGAGGGCCATGTACGCCATCAAGAAGGTAAGGCGGACCTTGGAGAGCATGGGAATGGCTCTCGTAGGACAAAAAAACGGAGACCGTCATCCTAACCGGCAAGCGAAACCTTTACAATAAGGTGATGGAACTGGACCTCAGATCCGGGTCAAAAATCAACGATCTGACAGTGGTCGTGAGTACCAAGGCAGCGGAGAAGGCTGCAGAAGAGGGCCATGTACGCCATCAAGAAGGTAAGGCGGACCCTGGAGAGCATGGGAATGGCTCTCGTAGGGCAAAAAAACGGAGACCGTCATGCTAACCGGCAAGCGAAACCTTTACAATAAGGTGGTGGAACTGGACCTCAGATCCGGGTCAAAAATCAACGATCTGACAGTGGTCGTGAGTGCCAAGGCAGCGGAGTTGCTGCAGGAGAGGGCCATGTACGCCATCAAACCTGATGAGGGTGGTCTTAAAACTGGGCGAGAATGAAATCGAGTCCACCAAGTCCGCCAAGTCCACACCTCGATAGGGAGATGAGAATGACCACCCACATCAGGGAAGTAACCGTGAAGGCGTTGGCAAGGCTAATGCCGAACGTGGGAGGACCCGGACCTAAGAAGCGGTGGTCTCCTCAATTATCTTATACGCCGCCCCAATCTGGAAAAGGGCGACGAGGTTCAAGCATCACGAGCTCATGCTCGAAAGAGTCACCAGACTGACCGCCATAAGGGTGGCGTCTGCATCTAAGACGGTGGCAACCGAGGGCGTCCTCATGATAGCAGAGATCCCCCCATCAAGCTCCAAATCGCCGAGAGGTCGAAGCTCTACAGAGAGGGGCACCAGGCGAAGGCTTTGGCCAGAAAGGAGCTGTACGCGGCGTGGCAGGCCCGATGGGACAAGTACGAGGGCTTGGATCAAAGTCTGCATAAAAAACATCAAGACCTGGTGCAATCGGCCCGAGAGAGAGGTCGATTACCACATGACGTAGGCGCTGACCAAAGATGGCTCCTTTGCGAGGTACCTCAAAGAAACCAAGAAAAGGGAACCGCAGACTGTTGGTACCGTGATGTAGAGAACACCCCGGAGCAAGCCATCTTCGTCCGGTCCGCTTCACGGTGGAAATAGACGCCGGGTGCGAAATCCAAATAGCAAACGTGCCCGACCTGATGGAAAGAAATCCCAGGACTTGAAGACAGTAGCAAACATGCTGAGGTCGATTATGATACAAAAATGTAAGCGAGATTAGTGGAGGAGGAGGAGGACAGGAAGAAGAAAGCGAGGCGAAGAGGAGGATGAAGAGAAGAAGAGGATTTAGAGGAGAAAGAGAACGAAGAAGAGCAGGAGCGGAGAAAGAGATGACAGGCGAAGCGGATGAAATACTGGAGGGCGGTCCCCGGTTCGCCGAATGTCGAGAGAGGAAAGGAATTTAGGGGTGAATCCATCAGGCCATCGGGTCAGATATGTCCGGTGGTTTCTTTCGAAGATTCTCTAAACCTCTTTTAAAAAAAAAAGGTGCAACAGAATGAAACACGTCGATTATTTAGCAACACGACTTTACTTAAAATACACTTTAAATTTAGACAGAATAGAAAGTATATTCCGGATTGTTTTAATTAACGGCAACTGGAACGACTATTCTCCGGTCGGTAACTAGAAATATTTACTTTCTGGACGGTTTGACTTACAGTAGCACTGTGCTGACGTTTAGGTTGTGGTTCCTAGGAACGGGTTGACAAGTCAGAAGTCAGTCAGAAGTGAATCAAACACCCGCTGCGAGTCTGGGTACACGAAACTCCCACTCAAGGATGGAGTGCACGAAATAGGAGTCAGTTTATTCCTAATTCAATTGATGGAGCAAAGCTTCTTACACGAAATACCCGTGTCAAGTCGGTGGGAGTGAGTCACCCACTCAGAGGCTGAGTACACGAAACATTCGTGTCAGGTCGGTAAGAGTTAGACACCCACTCAGAGACGGAACACACGAAAGACCCGTGTCAGGTCGGTAAGAGTGAGACACCCACTCGTACACGAAACGCTCGTGTCTGGTAATATGAATGTTTGGGGGTTGCTTCGTGGTCCGCTGTGATCGCTACAAGTGGAACACCCACTCCGGGACAGGTAACGGAAGGGAGGAGCGGTAGCAAGTAATGCAGACATAACATTTGGGTCATTCACTAGCCGGCGGATGACTGGTTCTGCCTGTGCTTTTAAGCGCTTATATAGGCTTGAGAAGTCCAGTCTGCTGGAACTCTCACCCAAATTGTGGCGAAAACGAAAATCTGATATATACAGAGTTAAATAATCATAACCCTAAAGCAGTGCGTACAAAATGACAACTGAAAAATATTCTATAATACAAAATAAAAGCATGCTCAGTAACAAAAGGGTACTCAGTTTGTTACAGGGTTTCTTTTCGTAGCTCGTCCTAGACTCTGCAGAATCAGCGTCCTTGATTACCTGAGATGGCAATTACCTATTGGGCGCTCTCACCTTAACTTCGTGGGTCTCCCTTGCAAAATTACCGATGTTATCGAAGAAGTACCAGTGTCAGTTGGAAACGTAAGTCCCTACCTAAGGAAGCTAAAGCCCAATAGACTAAATTTACTTCATCGACCAAGTAATCATAACTCAATCTTAGCTCTTCCTTTCAAAAAATACTTCACTTAGGTCTTCTTTAAGAAAGAGTTTAATAGCGAGCTGAGGTATGACTGTGTCGTCAGTTAAATTTTTTCATCTTTTGTTTGCGGGAGAAGATGCAGAAACAAATGCCCTGATGTTTCCGTCAAGATTCCCTCTCAAATTGAACGAGAGTGAAACTTATGGGGCTACAAGGGGCTACTAGACTGGATTCAACATCTAACTCCACGTAGGTACATAGATTGAGAAGAAAAGGAAGGAACAAAATAACTTTATAATTGATTTAAAATGATCTGAAACCCTATATTATCAAGATCCGGAAAATACAGGGTGACTGTTAATTAACCCGACCAAATGGAACCGCCAAAAGAAGCGATGTCCGAGAGTATGGGGAAAATGTTAAAAATATATTTTAAATAGTTAATAATTAATTAAAAAATTACCCCAAAATCAAGCTCCGGCACTGTGTACGAAATACGACGCCACGTTTTATAAATAAGGGGCACATCGCCGTCTTGGAGCTAATTTTTGATTAATTATTTCTCGAAAACTAAAGTAGAATGAATTTGTTTAACCCTCGGACATCGTTTCTTTTGGTGGCTTCATTTTATAGGGTTAATTAACAGTCACCCTGTATACTAGGCCAAAAGATCGGAGTAAGGAAATTGCTTTTGAAGGAACTGTATACAATCGGATAAGGAGGAGACTTAGAGGGCCTGGATTTGGCATCTGATCCCTTACATAGAGAGTGACGAGAGAAGGAGGAATTTGAGTGATCAAAAACGACCTCTGCTGAGAGAAATTGATCTAAAATTTGTATTCGCAAAATTCTGGGTTAGTTAAAAATAAATTAAAACTGCGTAGGGAGTAGAAGTACATGCACGGAAACTACTTGTAAAGGGACTAACTACATCATCGATAGTAATAACAAAAATAAAATAATTACATTATGCCTCATACTTGAGATACGTAATCATTAAGTACTTACAACAGATCTCGATTTTTCCCGATCCGTATCGATCTCATATCGCAATAGATCTGTGTACATTTTGTTTTTAATTCGAAAAGGTGCTGGATGCCTACTTTATCTTCTTGAGTGTTCAATTTCAAAGATGAAAATCAAATTTAAAAGATTTGTTTTTTTTTATTGCTTACGATTGTACGTTGAATCCGACGAGAACATCCAGCGAGTGCATCTTTTTTTATAATTTACCTCGACATCCATCATGAAGTATTTGTTGACTTAGCGAGCTTATCTATGCAAGCTAATTACCGTTTCGATAAGCCTTATCGACGTGCCAATTCATAGTCTCGAATTACCAACGCATTAACGGTTTAATCTTCACCGTCGTCATTTTAATGAGGCACTTCGTTTTTTGAGGACGTCTACTGTGGGAATGTCATTTTTCTAAAAAAAAAAGAAAATGAAAAAATGCTTTGGGGATAAATCAAATGTCAAGGTAAAAATTTTGCCTAATTCTGGAAGGTTTCATAAAACCGGCAGAGAAATCGCTGGAATTCGCATTTAACTATACTTAAAAAAAAATCGATAGAGGGAGCCACAGGAAATCTCTTAACGTTCCGAAATATTTCGTTAAAAATTTGGCTCCAATGCAATTTGTCGTTCACAAAGTTTCTCACAGATGGAGTCACCGCCAGCTATTGTTTAAATTTAAGCGAGGTCGACAGAGGGAGTCACAAGCGCATTCGTTTAAAACTTAACGTACGCAATTCTCGCCAGAGTTTCGAAATTATCGCTCAAAATTTGATCCCAATACAAATTTGGCGCTCAAAATTATTCAAAAAGATTCTCGCAGATGGAGCCACCGACGGCTATTCTAAGCGCGGAAAATATTTGAATTTAAAGGAGATCTGCAGAGGGAGCCACAAGCACAGATGGAGCCACCGACGGCTATTGAAATTATCACTCAAAATTTGATGCCAATACAAATTTGGTGCTCAAAAAGTTTCTCACAGTTGAAGCCACCGACGGCTATTCCTTGTTTTTGAAATTGTTTAAATTTAAGTCGGTAGAGGGAGCCACAAGCGTATCCCTTTAAAATTTAATGTTCGCAATTCTCGCCGGGGCTTGGAAATGATCGCTCAAAATTTGGTTTCGTTACAAATTCGCCGCACTAAATTAAGTCGAAATAATTTCTCACAGATGGAGCCACCGCTAGCTATGTCCAAATTGAAGTGAATCGAATTTGCCGTTGAAAAAATCGAAATCGAAAATTTCGTAAAACCAGCAGAGAAATATAAGGAATTGTTTGAATTTAAATCGGTAGAGGGAGCCACCTCTTTCAAATCTCGACGTTCACAATTCTTGACGAAATATTTTGTTCGAAATTTGGTCCGGATGCAAATTTGCCGCTCAAAATTAAGTTCAAGAAGTTTCTCACAGATGGACCCACCCACGAAACACTATTCCTAGTCTTGGAAATGGTTTGAATTTAATTGAGATCGGTAGAGGGAGCCACAAGCGCATCTCTACAAAACTTAACGTTCGCAATTTTTGCCGGTGCTTCGAAATTATCGCTCGAAATTTGATCCCCATACAAATTTGCCGCTTAAGATTAATTTCAAAAAGTTTCCCACAGATGGAGCCACTGCCAGGTATTCCGAGTGCTCGAAATTGTTTAAATTTAAGCGAGCTCGGTAGATGACGCCACAAGCGCATCTCCTTAAAACTTAACGTTCGCAATTCTCGCCGGAGCTTCGAAATTATCGCTGAAAATTTGATCCTAATACAAATTTGGCGCTCAAAATTAAGTTCAAACAGTTTCTCACAGATGGAGCCACCCACCGCTGGCAATGTCAAATTCGAGGTAAATCAAATTCGCCGTTGAAAACGTTCCCTAAAATCGAAAATTTCGTGAAACCAGCAGAGAGTTATATTTTGGGAAATTGTTTGAATTTAAATCGACAGAGGGAGCCACCATGGACATCTCTGTCAAATCTCGACGTTCAGAATTCTTGCCGAAATATTTCGTTCGAAATTTGGTCGCGATGCAAATTTGCTTCTCGATATTAAATTCAGGAAGCTTCTCACAGATGGAGCCACCGACCGCCTTTCTGGAAATCCTGGATCGTGTTTGAATTTAAATGAGATCGGTAGAGGGAGCCACGAATCTTGACGTTTGCTATTTTCCGCCGGAATTACGAAATTATCCTGCACCTGTACCCCTTCCGGAAGAAATCGAGAAAATTTACCAATCACTTCTTTTTATTTTTTAACTGACCATGACTGATCTGATTTGATATTGTGAAAGGGTCTTTATCGAGTCTATGTAAATAACATAGTTTCATCATCGTGAACGTCATTTTCCCTCCCAAAAAAAAAAAATGCGATATGCCTGTACCCCTTCCGGAAAAAATCGAGAAAATACACAATCACTTCTTAGCTAAACGTGATTGATCTATTGTGAAAGGGTCTTTATTGAGCCTAGCTAAATAACATAGTTTCATTTACCAAAAAAAAAAAAAAAAAGCGATATGCTTGTACCACTACCGGAAGAAATCGAGAAAATGCACCAATCACTTCTCCTCGTTTTGGTTAAGCATGACCGATCTATTGTGAAAGGGTCTTTATCGAGCCTATGTAAATAAAATAGTTTCATCAACGATCTTGATAAGTCTCTTGAAAAGGCCATCGATTACACCGCTCTTCAAAGTACCTTGACTTAACTGATAACTGTAGTTTTTTTTTTTTTTAAAGCGAGGAATCGTAATCACAGCATTAATTAGAAGTGACGTGTTTACGTATGTCACAAAACTATTCTCTCTCAATTAAGAAATAAATTGTCACAGCAAGCAAGAACCTTCTCAGTTTGCCGTTTAAGAAGTGATTGTGTTGGCTTGGAAATGGCGTCATCTGCTTCGTTAAAAAATGTTAATTATCGTGTCCCTCAGGTGCACTTGTTGCATCCTAATTAGGATTAGCCAGACAGTCATTGGATTTCATCTCCAATGGTGAACTAAGAACTAAGAACTAAGGTTCACTCGTACAACACAAATACAAAATGAAGTGGCTGGACAAATCAAGATTTTGCAAAGCGTAAAGCAAGAGAAAAAAGTAGGGGCTAATAAATTTGGGCACGAAACAGAGGACGCCATCGCCATCTCGTAAAACTAAATTAAGGAAAACGAGAGGCAAATGAAAGATGACAGACAAAAACAATAAAACGGTTGAATTTGTATGTTTTCTTATTTTCTTTGTATAGTCTTTTATATGGACGACCTTGGTAGTGGCGTGCTAGGTCCGATGGGACAAGTGAGGCGGAGTACACGAAACATTTGTGTGAGGTCGGTAAGAGTTAGACACCCACTCAGAGATGGAGCACATGAAAGAGCCGTGTCAGGTCGGTAAGAGTGAGACACCCACTCAGGGATGGAGTACACAAAGAAGCAAGAGAAAAAAGTAAGGGTTAATCATTTTGGGTACGAAACAGAGGCTACCATCGCCATCTCGTAAAGCAATCCGCAACTAAATTAAGGAAAACGATAGGCAAATGAGAGATGACGGATAAAAATAATAAAACGGTTGAGTAAATCAAGATTTTCTTTTGGTAGAGTAAGCCAAGAGAATTGCCCGATCCGCTATGATAATGGACGATTGAAAATAAGCAAAAAAAAGTTGCCCAGCTCTCCGCTCTCTACTTATACAAACAAAATAGGGACAAAATGATCAGAGCAGATCAACTAAGGCAAAAGAAAAAAGTCGCCTGATTATCCGCTCCATACTTATGAAAAAAGAAGGTAGAGAATGTCAATCAAATTAAGAAAGAAAAAACTTTGGAAAACGAAAACGATTTAAAAGAAAAGACAACAATAAAAATTAGGGCGTCCTTTACAAAACAAGTTTTATTGCTTTTGTCAACTGATACTGTTACAATGCTTTCGTTAAAAATAAAATCTGAATACTAGTATTAACAATAGTAAATAGTAACAATAAAAATAATACTGAGAGTAATAAGGAATAACTTATGTGCTTATCTATAGCAATTAATAATCAACTACAGCTCTCTCTAAACGTTATTAAGATATTATAGGAGACACATCTAAAACAGCCGACCAATCACTGATTATCCGTTTCTTTCCATTTATAACTAACAGGAAAAGAAGGGCTTTCATTTGTTTTTGTTTTGTTTTTTTTTGTTTTGGCTTAGAAGGCCGCGTGTCCGATTACGGCCGTAACCAATGCAAGTAGCGACAGGGTAATTGTGGACGAACCCTGCGTCGTTGTTTCTACATCTCCTGGTTCTGGTTCTTCGTCTCCTGGTTCGTTAGGATCCTCTTCTCCTGGTGGTTCAGGATCTTGAGGCTCTTCTGGTGCTTCAGGGTCTCCTGGAACTTCAGGTGGTTGAGGTATCTCTGGAAGTTCAGGTACTTGCCCCTCTGGTGGTTGGTCTACTCCTGGTTCTCCTGGAGTTTCTTCTGGTGGAGCAGGTGGTTCTTGTGGGGGTGGTACTGGAGGAGCAGGTGGTGGTGGTTCTACTGGTGGAGCAGGTGGTGGTGGTTCTACTGGTGGAGCAGGTGGTGGTGGTTCTACTGGTGGAGCAGGTGGTGGTGGTTCTACTGGTGGAGCAGGTGGTGGTGGTTCTACTGGTGGAGCAGGTGGCGGTGGTTCTACTGGTGGAGCAGGTGGCGGTGGTTCTACTGGTGGAGCAGGTGGTGGTACATCAGGTTGTTGTGGGGGTGGTACTGGAGGAGCAGGTGGTGGTGGTTCTACTGGTGGAGCAGGTGGTGGTACATCAGGTTGTTGTGGGGGTGGTACTGGAGGAGCAGGTGGTGGTGGTTCTACTGGTGGAGCAGGTGGTGGTACATCAGGTTGTTGTGGGGGTGGTACTGGAGGAGCAGGTGGTGGTGGTTCTACTGGTGGAGCAGGTGGTGGTGGTTCTACTGGCGGAGCAGGTGGTGGTACATCAGGTTGTTGGGGGGGTGGTACTGGTGGAGCAGGTGGTGGTACATCAGGTGGTGGTAGCGGACTCTCCGGGATCTGCGGTAATTGCGGTACCTCTGCCGTTTGTCGAGGCTGTAGTATTACTTGAGGTACATCTGGAGTCAAGTACAATGACTGACCTACGGCAATTAAGAAAAAAAAAACATTTACTCAACGATTTTATCTTCAAGTGTACTTCATCGTAATCGTTTTATGTACACTACCGCTCGCAAGTTTAAGTCCACTACAAAAACGTACAACTGTGGACACCATCGTCAATCCACTGACGTAAGAGTCAAAAACATTCCTTAATGTAAACTAGCCTTTGTTTTAAGTTTACTTTCGTTCAGGCATTGATTGTGATACTGTATCGGACGTATCACTGTACTGTTTAACTATCCAAATGAATCACATACATTTGCATTGTGTGATTAATATTACCGCTTTCCTGTCAAAATGACAGGTTACTATTACGCTCGTGGAATGGCAGTGGCGTCCGAAATTTTCTGCGCATAGCTGTACATAACAACCTGTATATAGCATATTAGAATTCTTACAAAAGTCAAACCGTAAACAAGTATACATATTAAAATGGCCTTGAACTTTTAAGCGGCAGTGTATTCTCTTTGCAATTCGCAAAGAAAAAATAGTAATTGCGTTCTTAACGACAACAGGAAAAGTAGAATTAAGTGTAGAAAATCAATAAGCAGTTTATCTTTCTGTGACGATATCTACATATTTATACACAACGGGCTTAATGACGTTTATCGGTGAGCCTTTGTTGTTTTATTCTACTTAAACGATTTAATTAATTTCGGTAATTTTCCGTGTCACATTTAGATAAGTTTCGCAATCAAATTTTCGCAAAAAAATCCTTCCATGAAATCTAGCACGTCGTCAACCAAGTCGGGAAAGTGAATGCCCCCCATCGGATTTAAAGCTCAGGAGTCTTGCCAGAAAATAAAAATAATATAAATTACATTCGCTGACTAATTAGATAAATGTTATTTCGATGATGGAAGGTAATCGCTTTATCTGTCTCGGCTATAATTAGCTTAACTGATTCACTCTAGAAATAATCATCGCATTTCGTCACTTCACTAAGTTGATGATCCCAAATGATCCTAAAAATGTTTGTTTCTTATCGATAGCATTGTTATAAATGTAACTGAAAAATTAGTCGTTAAGGACAACGTTGACATCAAAAAAAAAAAAAAAAATAAGATCGGACCAAGTACAGAGCCCAGCGGTATAATTTCTTGTAAGCCAAAAGAGGGATTTCAATTGTCGAAGATTCTCCAAATCAGTGAATGACGTCAGCCCTACAGTTACAACTCTATTTATATCGAGTCTTCATTTAATCTTGTATCCCACGTGACCTATGACGTATGATGACGTAGTCACACCTTTGTTCTGGAATTACGACGTAGTTTCTAAAGTGCGTTGCCTTAAACGTCGACAAACTTTGTTTTGGTATATAATTGCATCAAGTGTTTGTCAGAATCATAAAAATTGAATTTAAAATAATTTTTATTTGCGTGACAATTGCCCCTTCCACAAACGAAATTCTTAATGGGGCGACACTAGACAGTTTTCTTCCAAAATATACGTCAAAAGGGCTTTGGGGGACACCGAGCGGTATGGTTTACGTTAATAAAAAATAACTTCGGCCCCAATACAGGGCCTAGTGGTATAAATCTCATGTAGACCAAAAGAGGTTACTTTGAAGGGCTTTAATGGTCAAAGGTTCTCCAAAGGGGCGCCAAAATCGGAGAATCTATAAAAATGGAAGCTCGTGAAACGAAATTTTGCAAGATGTGGCGTCAGCTCTACATTTACAACTTTATTCATACCGAGTCTTCATTTAATCTTGTAACCCACGTGACCTATGACATAGCCATGTTTTAGTTCTGAAAGTACGACGCATTTTCTAAAGTGCATCGTTTACAAGGCGGACAAGCTTTCTTATTTGCATTATTTGGCGATTTAATTACATTAAACATGTCGTAAACGATTTTTATTTGCCTGTCAATTGGTCCTTCTACAAATGAAATTCTTGATGGGACGACACCGGACAGTTTTCTTCCAAAATAAACGTCAAAAGGGCTTTGGGGGATACCGAGGCGTATGGTTTACGTTAATAAAAAACAACATCGGCCCCAGTACAGAGCCCAGTGGTGTAAATTTCGTGTAGACCAAAAGAGGTTACTTTGAAGGGCTTTAATGGCCAAAGGTTCTTCAAAGGTTCGCCAAAATCGGGGAATCCATAAAAGAGGAAGCTCGTGAAACTAAATGTTACAAGATATGACGTCAGCCCTACATTTACAACTCAATTCATACCGAGTCTTCATTTAATCTTGTATCCCACGTGACCTATGACGTAGCCATGTCTTAGTTCTGAAAGTACGACGCATTTTCTAAAGTGCATCGTTTACAAGGCTGACAAGTTTTCTTATTTGTATTATTTGGCGATTTAATTACATTAAACATATCGTAAAAATTTAAAACAATTTTTATTTGCCTGTCAATTAATACTTCCACGAATCAAACTCTTGATGGGACGACTCTGGACAGTTTTCTTCCAAAATAAGCGTCAAGAGGGCTTTGGGGGACACCGAGGGGTATGGTTTACGTTAATAAAAAACAACATCGGCCCCAGTACAGAGCCCAGTGGTATAAATTTCGTGTAGACCAAAAGAGGTTACTTTGAAGGGCTTTAATGGCCAAAGGTTCTTCAAAGGGGCGCCAAAATCGAGGAATCCATAAAAGAGGAAGCTCGTGAAACTAAATATTACAAGATATCACGTCAGCCCTACATTTACAACTCAATTCATACCGAGTCTTCATTTAATCCCGTATCCCTCGTGACCTATGACGTATAATGACGTAGCCACGTCTTAGCTCTGGAAGTACGATGTATTTTCTAAAATGCGTTGTTCTAAACACGAACAAACTTTCTTTTTTTTATTCTCCGGGGATTTACTCACATTAAATATTTATTAGAATCGTAAGAATTGAAATAGCGACAGGGAAACCTCGCCAACCAAAAAAGTAACGAAGTTTAGTGTCGATGCAGTTCTGCCGCCGGTTTACAAGCACATCGCCTAACTATTAGATCCAATTGGATCACGTGGGATGCAATTGTAGAGCAAGTTTTCAAAAATTCGTGCTAAGGAAGGAGCATTTTTTTGCTGTATCAAGTATGAACGCGCTTTAATTATGCCGTTGGCGTTTATTAAAAAACTCAGCTAAACCAGAGCAAATAATTTAATCGCTGCTGTTATCTTTATTTAATCCGCGTGCCGGAGCAGGAATTGATCGATTTTTTTTATGGCCTCCAAACGGTGAAATAACAAAAAAAAAGAAAAAAAAATCCCTGGACGTTTTAGACTTGGCCCAAAAAGTTTTCTGTAAATTTTGAATCCACTTTAGCATTGGTTTATTTTTGGAGATGGTTTGCCCAAACGCGTAACTAGAGGGGACTAGAGGGGGCTAAGCAAATTAAAATCCAAACGTATCAGACAGCTTTTTCCTAAATTTTCCAAAGATTTGGCAGCTTTCGGCTGATTCTTCTCACCTTACGTTGCTTTCTCCTTTGACGTCCAATGATAGATCAAACAAAAATTGTTTAGATTCATAAGCAAGTGGGTCAACTTCATTTTTTATTTCGACTATGATTTTAATGAAGAATTTTTTTGGTCAAAATCGACTTGGTTAAAAGTTACTTTACCCAACTCCCTCCTCCCAAACCTTACTTGAATTTAGATCAAGTTGGAAATAAATTTATTGATCAAATTTAATAAAAAGTAAAAAAAAAATTGGACTTACCGTTGTGGATGAGAAGTGCGCAGAACAAAGCCCAAAGCAGCTTCATTCTTTTTTCGAGCGCTGTCTTTCTTTTGCTGCCGTGTTGGCCAGTCAGGAGTCAATGAGAAACTGCCTGGTTCGATTAGCCAAATAAAATATAGTGTGTTTTTAAGCCCGGGGGATAAATGATAATGTCCTTATCGGCACAATCAACGAAACTTCTTTGTACACAGAATCGAGCCAGAGCCGATAATACCTTAATTACGTATTTTTTTGTTTTGCGCAGACTACTGATAACGAAAAGATTCGGGGGGGCTTAGGTGCAAGTGCAAATTAGCAGAACCCGAAAGGAAAACCTGCACTGGATTCAAAAATATTTTAAAAAAAGGATTTTTTTTTTGTAATAAATCGGTGGCCCTTGAAGTCGTCTATAACTCTGTAGATAACGCGAACAAACAAGACGGATTTGTCTGAGGAAGCACTGAGAGATTATCTGGATTTCCTCTCAGAAATAGTTTTTGTTTTTTCGCGTCAGTTCGATTACGTAGTCACGCGACATGCTCGGGATTTTGCTAATATCCTTCCAAAACACCGAATTACGCAGGATATAACTTATTGCATTTTTCGAATTTTTGAAAGCACCGGGAGTAAGCTGTTAGCTCAAAGCAAAAGTACCCAACTTATTTGAAAACTAAATGGAAGAAATCTCTAGCAATTTGATTTCGAAGGGTCCAAAGATTTAAGAGCGTGAAGTTGACGTAGACACGTAGTACCAACTTGCTTGAGCTCAGGGTTTAAGGAAGGACGAGTAAATCTAGGAAAAATGGATAGCAGGGTCGTCACCTTCTTGTAACAGCTCGATTCTTCAAACAAGAACCATAATTAGAGTTTGGATTTAAATCCAAGGCAACCCTTTTGGTTCTTCTGAAGCTAATAAGTGATTACCAACCATATTTAGGGTCCACTAGACCTAAACAGAGTCACTCGAGACGCCGTAGGTCGAAGGCTCTAACAAAGTGGAGTGCAAGTTAAAGGCTTAGGCCCAAAGATTAAGAAAGGCCTTAAAAGCCTGTAGTCTTAATGCTCCTTCCAGTTTCAAGGCAGAAGAAACCCTTAGACTAAGAAATTAGAAAGGGTTAGTTAACAAATTAGTCGTTTCTTCAAGATGGCCTTCAAGACCTGCAATGCTAATGGCCAAACGTAAAAAGAGGGATGTTTTATAGTGCTAATTATACTCCAAGCCCATAGACTAAGGCCGTTCGCGTTCCTAGGGCCTTCAAGATCTGTAGTGTGAATGCTTATGAAGAAGTGTTTGCATCTTCAAGTTCGAAGGAAGAAACTGGGATTTTTAAAGTGCTACCTCTTTTCAAAGCATACTCGTTTCTCCAAGTTGTATGCGAGCCAAAGGTCTTCAAAACGCTTCTTCAAGCTCAAGGGCAGAAAGGCTTTAACGAAGTCGAGTGCAAGTTCAAGTTAAAGGCTTAGGCTTAAAGACTGTACTTGATTTGCTATGTTCCCAAATGGAAGAAACCCCTCGTAATTGGACTTCGAAGGGTCTAAAGATTTAAGAGTGTGAAGTCGACGTAGTCATGTACCACCTACTTGCTTGAGCTCGGAGTCTAAGGAAGAACGCAAAAATCTAGGAAAAATTGATAGTAGAGTCATCATCTTCTTCTTTAAACAAGAACCATAATTACAATTTGGGTTCAAATCCAAAGCAATGATTCTTGGCCCTATTGGTCCTTCTGAAGCTAATAAATGACTACGAAACATTTTTGGGGTCCATTAGACCTAAATAAAGTCACTCGACGCTCTAGGTCGAAGGCCCCAACAAAGTGGAGTGTAAGTTCAAGTTAAAGGCTTAAACCCAAAAATTAAGGAAGGCCTGTAGTCCTAGTCCTGTAGTTCTGTAGTCCTAGTGCTCTTTCCAGTTCCAAGGTAGGAAGTGGGATGAAGTACTAACCCTTTCCCCAAATCCTTAGACCAAGAAAGTGGAAAGGGTCGTTTCTTCAAGATGGCCTTCAAGATCTGCAATGCCAAAGCTTTTTCAAGTCCTAAGGTAAAAAGAGGAATGTTTTGTAGTGCTAACTATGCCCCAAGCCCATAGACTAAGGCCTGTGTTAATCTTTACCCAAACCGTGCGCATTCCTAAGGCCTTCAAGATCTGTACTGTGAATGCTAATGAAGAAGCATTTGGATCTTTAAGCTCAAAGGCAGAAACTGAGACTACCTCTTTCCCAAGCCTACTCGTTTCTCCAAGTTGTATGCGAGCCAAAGGTCTTCAAAGCAAGTAGTGTTAACGCTTCTTCAAGCACAAGGGCAGAAAGGCTCTAACAAAGTGGAGCGCAAGTTCAAGTTAAAGGCCCAAAGATTAAGGAAGACCTTAAAAGTCTGTAGTTCTAATGCTCCTTCCAATTCCAAGGCTGTGGGATGTAGTGCTAACTCTTTCCCCAAACTCTAAGACTAAGAAAGTAGAAAGGGTTAGCATATTAATCGTTTCTCCAAGATGGCCTTCAAGGCCTGTAATGCTAATGCCTTTTCAAGTCCAAAGGTAAATAGAGGGATGTGTTGTAGTGCTAACTATACCCTAAGCCCATAGACTAAGGCTTGTGTTGCTCTTCATCCAAACCGTGCGCATTCCTAAGGCCTTCAAGATCTGTACTGTGAATGCTAATGAAGAAGCATTGGCATCTTTAAGCTCAAAGGCAGAAACTGGGATTTTATAGTCCTACCTCTTTCCCAAGCCTACTCGTTTCTCCAAGTAGTATGCAAGCCTAAGGTCTTCAAAACGTGTAGTGCTAAAGTTTCTTCAAGCTCAAGGGCAGAAAGGCTCTAACAAAGTGGAGTGCAAGTTGAAGTTAAGGCTTAGGCCCAAAGATTAAGAAAAGTCTTAAAAGTCTGTAGTCCTAATGCTTCTTCTAGTTTGCTGTCTTCCTTTGTAATATCTTCCATTTCACATTGCGCCATGAATTTTTCAAGGTCGTTTCTTTCTAATCTTGGCGTCATACGTCGAATCTTCCAAAAATTTAAGTCGCCGTTGCTATGAATGAACGTATGATGATATATTACAGAAAAACATCCAGGGATACACCCTGTATACAAACGAAACGCAAGTTTTACGAAATTTATTATCAGTAAAGATACATAATATAAACTCTTGCCTTGTAAATAACGTACAAGAAATATCTTACGGATTACAAGAGCACATTCTGGAAGTCAAAAGCGATAAAGGCGCGCGCGTGATTGCAAACGTCTCAGACTTTTCAACCACTCCGCCACCCTCAGGTTTCGCAACTTCCAAAACGCCTGACGCATCTCCAATATACTATTACAATTTCAGCCTGAACGAATCACGCACATGTCTGTGAGAGGCGATGCCCTAAGGGCGCAAGCATTTCGCTGAGGACCATGAAAACAATCATACGTTTCGTACTCTTTTTGGACGATCGTCCTAAATCTAGGAATCTACGTAATCAATTCCTTTAGCAATGGGAAAGTCTTGAATTGGTCGCCGTGTAATATTGGTCAAAATCTGAAGAAGTCTTTTGAAGTGTTCATTTTTTTGCTGCTCGCGTGAAGGTTATGATTGTTTTCATCGCTGCTTTAACGAAGGAAGGTGATTTTTGGTAGCTTAACTGACGATGAGCTTCAGCAGGTGCACTCCCAAGGGAAGCAACGCGGAAGCGAAAGTGAAGGGGCGAGAATGAGGGGCGAGATTGCAGCCCTCTTGGTCGCACATCGAGCAGTGCGTCATGTTGATTCTCTCCTTTTTGGCTGTGTCTTCTACCTTCTTGCAGATGGCCAAATCCTTCTGGTCAGTACTGAACTGGCAACCCCTGATTACGTGTTCTTCTTTTCCAACTGAAGAAAGAAATAAGCATTAAGAACGAAAGCAAAATTATCTCATGGTCTTTCGAGGTCTTTATCCATTTGGCTTCCAATCTATGCTACTGCAAAGAAAAAGATTTTCGAAAGGCAGAAAACACCCCACAAAAGAAAATTCTCTTGCTCTACTAATATTACCTGAGGTTCTGCGAGTGCAGTGAATCAGCTTTATTGCTCACCTACTGTGACTTGCTTCAAGCAGTTCATGGGTACCAAGGGCATGCTGTTCATGTGAAGAGAGACCTCGTACACGGTGCTGAACTTCGGATCTACCGATTCCGCATACTTCTTCATGTCCTGGAGCGCCTGGGAGTCACACTTGCGCAGCTCTAGGTGGTTCTTGACTGGATTTACACAGGCTGCGTCCTCCTTGGAACTGCAACTGTAGCACTTCAGCTCGCAGTGACCTGAAACAAGGTTCTCCGAATAGAAGAGGCGGTTATCTTTAAATCGCCTCTTCAAGGTCTTTAATATGATAGTCACTGATAATCTAATTTTTCAAGAAGGCGCATGGTGGTTCGATTTTTTAAGACCTTTAATTTGGTTGCACTAACGTTGTTGATTTTAAGTTGAACTACGAAATGGACTGTATTAAATGAAAACTAGGCATAGAAACTATATATATAAACATACCGATTGTTTTATTTAAACTTGAACAAAGCTGGAGATGGAAGGGGGTTTGTCATAACGACTTTTCTATGCTTATGTATAAATTAAAGGCGGAGGCTTTATCGCCATAACATAAGAACATAACAAACAAACGTTCAATAGCTTGCTAAGCCACGCCTACTTTTCTATTTTCATGAACACCCGTTCAAGAGCAGAAGAAGTGCAATCCGTTTCCGAGTCAAAATGAAACACGTGGTATGTTCGGTTTTGTTAAATACTATAAAGCGATAAAATATTTTTTTTATTATCGAAAGTAGATATTTATATAAGATTGTATCTAAAGAACAGACTAACAAAAGAATAACGAGTGAAACAAAAAGAAACAAAAACGAAAAGCTATGATCGTCTAAGTTTTCGTTTTGTAAATAAATTAAAAACAAACTCAAAATGAAGGGCATTCCTTTCTTCTTTTCTAATTCGTTCACTTTTCTCGATAGTCATTTGTTTTTTTTTTTCTTTCGTCAGGAAGAACATTAGTTTTTAGTTTTTCATTTTTCTCTTCGCTTCGATTAGTTTCTTTTCCAATTGTTTTTCGTTTTCCTTTCCTATTCATTATACACTTTCATTTTCTTTTGTTTTATTTTCTATTTTAATTCTCCTTTGCCTTTCGTTTTAAAAATTTTCAATTAATTTTTGGCTTTTCATTTCTTTTAATTTTTGTTTAAATCGTTCCCTCATTCTGTTTTGGTTTCTGCTTTCTTTTCTTTGATTTTGTTTTTCCGTTCAAGTTGCTCTGATTTTTACCAAGCGCGGTCCTAGAAATACTTCTTAGGAAGCGGAGGGGGGGGGAGGACGATTTGCTTTCATTAGGGTCATTAAAAAGTTATAAACAAACGCAATCGTAGAAATGCGCTTGAAAAGAAATCGATTTGCAACAATAAAGAGAATTTTTATACAGGTTACGCATAGTTCGAATGACTTTTTGGGGAGGGGGGGGCGGCTGTCGCGTATGATCGTGCCTTTGATTTTCGTTTTCATTTTGGTTTAAGTTTTACGATTTTTCATTTGTCTTAAGAAGTATTTTTGATAGCATTCATTTTCTCCCAGTTTTTGGCAACCATCTAAAGAACGGAGTAACAAAAGAATAACGAGTGAAACGAAAGGAAACAAAAACGAAAAGCTATGATCGTCTAAGTTTACATTTTGTAAATAAATTAAAAACAAACTCAAAATGAAGGGCATTCCTTTCTTCTCTTCTAATTCGTTCACTTTTCTCGATAGTCATTTGTTGATTTTGGTTTAGGTTTTTTTTTTGTTAGTTTTTGACTTTTTCACTTTTTTTTGTTTTATTTGTTTAAATAAAAAAAATAAAAAACAAAATAAATGTTTAAATAAAATTAAAAACAAAATAAAAACTGGAGAGTGTACGTTTTTTTTTGTGATTCATTCATATATCTACCTTGCACAGTTTTTTTGTCCCGATTGTCATTTGTTTATATTTAGCACAACCGTTTTTTTTAAATTTTTTCGACACTTTATTTCATTCTCGTCTATCACTTACTTTTCTCGCTCATTTTTTTCTCTTCCATCTTTTCCGTTCTTAATTTTCTCTTAATTTCTAGGGTGAGTTTCAGCAACAGTTTTTTTTTTTAATTTTCTTTCTAACTTCCCCTAAGTTTCGTTTATCCATAACATAACCTTTTAATTTTTATTACGGTTTATTATCATTTTTCTGAATTTGAGTTCAGTTGTTTTTTTTTAATCTGTCCCAATGCGGCTGTTATCTAATCGATCGTCATTTGTTTCTTTTTATTTCATTTGTTTATATTTCCATTGTTTTATGAATTTACTTTTTTTCTCTCTGTATGTTCTATAGTTTTTTTGATTGTTATTTGACGTTTTAAACAGAGTTGACGTGATCAGCTAAAATACGAATTCCAAAATATTTACTTGACAAATTCGTGCAACTCGCCTGAAATAACAGAGGCTCCGTTTTGAACACCTGCTTTGACAGATAAACAAATAAATCACTACAACACGAAAACAATTCAGATCTCCTAGTGTTTTTCTGTAATTTGAATTTCAATTGTGTCGTAAATGAAGTTTATTCCCACAAACAACGCGCTTTTTAATCAGTCGGTTTTTTTTATTTATGTCGTTTATTCGGTTTATAGCTGATGTTACAATAATATAGACTTTACTAATATCAAAGAAATTGCGATGACAACCAGAATTTAAAAGATTATAATCCACGGACGTTTAATTCCCGAACAATTTATTACTTTGCAAATTTATTTTTGACGAATTAAATTTTATCTGAAGTGGAAAATCACGTTCTGAAAGGTGCTCAAGTTTAAAAAAAAACTCGCACAGGAAATTGTGGTTTGTGAAATGAAAATGAAAAGCCAAAAATCAATTGAAAGTTTTTAAAACGAAAGGCAAACGAGAATTAAAATAGAAAATAAAACAAAAGAAAAAGAAAGTGCATAATGAATGGGAAAGGAAAACGAAAAACAATTGGAAGAGAAACTAATCGAAGCGAAGAGAAAAATGAAAAACTAAAAACTAATGTTCTTCTTGGCGAAAGAAAAAAAAAACAAATGAAAAACAAAAGCAAATATTAAATGAAAAGGGAGAAGAAAATTAAATTGAAAAAATCAAACGTAAGACTGAAGGCAAATGCAAAACTCTAGTGACGGGGAAAAATTTCAAGATGAGACAAAAATAAAACCAAAACCATGAATTGAACTTTTTTAAAACAAAGGCAAACAAAATTTAAAACAAAAAATATTAATCTTAATCTTATTGAAGATCAAAGCAATACATGTCAGGTTAAGAAGCAAAGGTTCTAAAAATATACATAAAATCAACGTCAAAATAAAACAAAAGAAAAATTAAAGTGAATAATGAATAGAAAAGAAAAATGAAAAACAATTGAGTACGAAACAAAGAGGAAGCAAATAAAAAACGAAAAACGAAAGTGAAAAACAAGGAAATAATATAAATAAAAAACTAAAAATGAAGGGAACATTAGAAAGTGAAAAAGAAAATATATAAAAAATAAAAGGCAAGTATACGAAAATTTGAAAAAGAAACAAAAAAACAAATCAAAAATCAATTTAAAAAGACAAACAAGCTTTAAAATAGAAAATAAAACAAGAGAAAAATGAAAGCAATGATAAGAAAAGAAAACGAAGAACAATTGAATCACTTCTTGTTGAAGAAGAAAATTTTCCACTAAATATTTTGTCAGGCAACTTTCCAATGGGGAACAAACAGGCTTATTTGTTCGAAATCAAAAAACTCAATATTTTGTTTCCGTGGCAAAATTTTTGGGAAACATTCAATTTTAAATAATTTTTCTGATTCAAAAGGGTTCTTCGACTGGCAACATTTATCTTTGGCTTTCAAAAGTCATGAAACTAGTATCTCACATAATACTTGTACCAAAATTTAAAAAACTTAAATAAAATGTTAAAATCAAACACAACCCTTCATGATGAACGTTTGCGACTTTTAGAAATAAAAGAAAAAAAATATTGGTATGATGTTTTAGAAAGAATTGTTGCAGTAGTTAAATATTTATTTATCTATACAATATCTTGGGTTTCACGGGGTTGGGTTGGGTTCTTTTTTTCTGGAAATGTGTTCTGCATTGCAACCTCAATAATTTCGTTAAACTCCTCAAGTTTTGTGTTTATTTAAATTGTAGCGTCGCTGATAAAGTCTAATCCACTTGCTGAATTAAGTGAAGCAGAATAAATATGTCATATCTGGTAACCAATCGCAAAATGTGTTTTTCCCGAGGGGAGATATCGGCTATTGAGGTATTGTAAGTTATTACCACTGCCTGGTGGTGATGTGATATGGATGTATCCGGAGAATAAGTTCCTTTATAGACATTGGCTAGTATGTCGTCAATACAGTAAGTTTTCCAGTATGTAGGTGCTACATTCGTTCAGGTTTAGAGTAATATGTATGTAGTCCGGAAGATGCTACTAAATCTAAGGTTCAAGACGAGTTAAACGTAATATTCAAGTTTACAATTATGTTGCTATAATTCTTCTATCTTTAACCGAAATATTTGGTAGTCTAGTCATTTCAAAATGAATAGTTACTTACTATAACCAGATATATAAGTACATTGGGGTGTAAATATTCATTTCTTGCCTCAATTTTAGCAGTAGTAGTCACTCTGTCATGTAAGCGATCAATGACAACATAATCACCAATCACAATAGTGTGAATCTCATTCTCATTCTCATTCTCATTCACATTCATCACTTTTCAATCAGTGCTCGCCGAAGCAGGTAATATCGTAGTTATGGATTATGTTCCATTAAAAAAAATCCTGTTGCATGCTACCGTTTTTACGGTTCACTCTGTATGTGCCAAAAGTAATTTTAGGCCATAGTGTTCAATAGGCAGAAACTCTGTGAAAGAAAACAAGTTCTATCTCGTTCTATGATTGAGCTATCGAAGAAGGGGCGTTTGGTGACCCACCCTGTAGATTCTATTAAATATTTAATTGTAAAAAATTAAATTGTTTCGCCTCCTTTAATTTGGTTGCACGCCTATGATTTTTTTAAATTTGCCGCTGCTATGGTTTCTCAGACGTAAATGTTTGAATGATTCAAAAATGCATTTAATTTTAATTTGAATTAAAAAACAAAGGCGACATTCGATTTTTAATTAATTATTTTGAAAGAAAACGAAAGTCACTTCGATCTTAAAAGCTTTTCCGAGAAAAGTCTTCAAACGCAAGAAAAAAGAAACTATTTCTCCCTCTTTCTTTTACTTCCCGATCTACTTACCGCCCATAGTTTTCGAAACTTGGGTTTTAAATCATCATCTTCGCTTCTCGTTAAATAAGCCGGACGTAGAATTCTAAATTGGGGGTAGGTACCATTTACTTACATTTATTCACCTTAGAAAAAACGGCTCCAAATTATTTCTATTTTTGAAATAAATCAATTCATTGACGGCAAAAAATCAAATCAATTTCAAATAAATAACAGAAGTATAATAAATCCTTCCAAATTATTAAAAAAAAAAAAGAAGTTAAGTCAAACTTTTTAATAAAACACGAAACTGAAAATGAGTTTCTTCGAGGGGTTACAGAAATCGAAACGTCCGCTGACAAAAATCCGGTAATTTCATTATTTTTTTCTTTAATTAAAAATAGTGCCCCTAATTAATTAGTATCGATTAACAAGAGACGTAATGAAGAAGAAACTCACCGTACTCGAAGGCGCCGATGATGAGAAAAATGGCGAAATAATACACGGTGCGACGCATTTCCACCACTTTCAACAGACTGACAGAATGCCACGAGAAACTCCGGCGTCCGCACGAGGAACACGATCCCTGCCTACCCTAGCAGCCCATAGATTCATGGGGCGAAAGAGTATTTGTGTAGGAGAGAACGGGCGAATGCTGCTGAATGTTTTGATTACAAATGTTGGTCGTGCAATGACGACGCCAAACTTTCTGGCGCCTGAGGAGAACTTTTCTGCTGGTAGACGGAGAGGGGGCGGTGAAAACTGACCCCCCCTCGGATTATATTTATGTCAGTCCTTTTTGTTTTACCAGCAGCGCCCAAACGGCTTTATTGATAGAGGGAATCTTTTTATTGGGTAATTAAGGGTAGACGGAATGTAATTAGAACTATCAGAGTGAATACCAATCGATAAGATGGGAAGTTTCGCCAACATACATATATTATCCGATTCCCTTTTCTTTTATATGACGTATGAGTTTTCAGCTACGCCTACGTGATACTTTAAAGATATTACGTTTTAAAATTCTTCAATATTCAGTCCCTTCCTGTACCTCGCATGATTGCATCAAAATTAAGGAATGTCACCTTACTATAAAAATAAAAAATAATCGCCCTATTAAAAAAGAATGCGATAGTCATTTATTACGCATATATTTACAGGGTGTTTCCTCAAAAAAATATGTACGAAACATTTCAAGGGAAACAGTGAAAGTTTCGTGTCATGACGTTTTCTTTTCTTTGATTTTTAAACACCCTGTAAATTCTGCCAATTTGGCAACAACGCGTGAAACGCATAACTTACTTTTAACGCATTCGTCAATTTTATATCTCGCAATTCGTTGTACAAATAGTTTTGAGCTCTTTGTTCTCTCGTTCTCAATTAAAAAAAAATATGGTGGAGGTGCCGGTAATAAATACGCGTAAAATTCGAATGACCTCCAAATAATTTTCTTTAACAAAAATAAAGTCAAAAGTCACATAGGAACACCGTGACTGTCACTGTAATACACTAACGGAAGGTAGGAGGTGACATTTTTCAAAAGAAAACCAAAACTGCGACTTTCAAAGTCGAAAGTCACACTATAACACTGTGGCTGTCACGGTAATACACCGACAGAAGGTGGAGGTGAAGCTACAAGTAATAAATTACGTAAAAATTCAAGTGACCTTGAAACTATTTGCGTTGATAAAATTTTTCAGAATAAAATCAAAATTGCAACGGTCAAAGTCGAAAGTCACACTATCACGGTAATACACAGTCACACTGTTACGGTAATACACGGGCTGAAGGTGGGGGGTGAAGGTGCAAGTAATACATTTCAAGTGACCTTGAAATTATTTGCTTTGGTGACATTTTTCAGAAGAAAATCATATCTGAAACACTCGAAGTCGAATGTCATACTATAACACCGCGACTGTCGCGGTAATACAATAATAAATAAAAGATGGAGGTGAAGGCGCAAGTAATAAATTGGGTAAAAATTCAAATGACCTTGAAATTATTTGCTTTAATAAAATTTTTCTGGAGAAAATCGAAACTGTAACATTCAAAGTCGAAAGTCACATTCTAGCACCGTGTCTGTCAAGATCATATGATAGCAGAAGATGGAGATGAAAATGCAGATAATAAATTGCGTAAAGATTCAAATGACCTTGAATTATTTATTTTAATAAAAGTTTTCAGAATAAAATCAAAACTGCAACGTTCCAAGTCGAAAATCACACTATAGCACCGTGACTGTCATGATAATACACAGGCCGAAGGTGGAGGTGAAGGTGCAAGTAATAAATTTCAAGTGACCTTGAAGTCATTTGCTTTGGTAACATTTTTCAGAAGAAAATCAAATCTGAAGCACCCGAAGTCGAATGTTATACTATAAAACCCCGACTGTCGCGGTAATACAATAATAAATAAAAGATGGAGGTGAAGGCGCAAGTAATAAATTGGGTAAAAATACAAATGACCTTGAAATTATTTGCTTTAATAATTTTTTTCTGGAGAAAATCGAAACTGTAACATTCAAAGTTGAAAGTTACATTCTGCCACCGTGACTGTCACGGTAATATGATAGCAGAAGATGGAAATTAAACTCCAGATGATAAATTGCGTAAAAAGTCAAATGACCTTGAAATTATTTGCTTTAATGAAATTTTTCCGAAGAAAATTAAAATTAAACCTACAACATTCAAACTCGAAGGTCGTGGCTGTCACGGTAATACACGGGCAGAAGGTGGAGGTGAAGGTGCAAGCAATAAATTACGTAAAAATTCAAGTTACCTTGGAATTGTTTGGTTTAATAAAATTTTTCAGAACGAAATCAAGACTGCAACATTCAAAATCGAAGGTCATACAATCGTGGATGTCACGGTAATACGATAGCAGTAAATGGAAATGATGTTACAGATAATAAATTGCCTAAAACTTCAAATAACCTTGAAATTATTTGCTTTGGAACATCAAAGTCGAAAAGTCATACTATGTATTACCGTAACTGTCACGGTAGTACACCGACAGAAGGTGGAAGTGAAGGTGCAAGTAATAAATTGCGTAAAAATTCAAATGACCTTGAAGTTAGTTAACATTCTTCACGAGAAAATCAAAACTGGAACATTCAAAATCGAAAGCCACACTATGAAACCGCGACAGCTACAGTACTACACTAGCAGAAGTAGCTTTGAAGATGTTCTGTGTAACTAAGCACGAAACGTCGTCGGCTGAAGACAAAAGCTTATTAATTTGGCTCCAACCTGGAAGCTAAGAAGTTAAAATTCACAACGGTCGCATAACTCTTCAAAAGAACTCTCTCTCTCTCTCTCTCCGTCGAAATGGCAAGAGCAATACTGCGCTTGAAAATGACGAAGGCCGAAACCGGTCCAGACAATTCAAACAAGAATGTTTGTGACCACAGAAACCCAAATTTCAACGCAACTCCAACTTACATTATATAATCTCTAATCTACAGACTTGCTACAGATCTATAGTCTTCGATCTACACCATAAATACCTATAACATACTTTCAGTACGTCATGACATAGTCTTGCATCAAACCTTCATTGTCACTATTGTCTTCAATCAATCTACAGCCTCTCCGCTAGTATCCACAGATTTTAATTTATAGTTTTCAGTGACTACAGTCTATTCTAATCGATCTCCGAGACTCTAGTATTGGTGTCTATAACCTGTAGTCCCCAATCTGGGTTTTACATGTTCATCGTTGATTTATGATATGTCTAAAACAGTTTTGAAAATGTGTTCTAGAAACAAACCTTGAAACTTTGTCGTTAATCTATAGTTTCTGTACTAAGATCTGTAGTTCTACAGTTCATAATTTATAGTTTTCAAGTCTACAGTCTATCCTAATCGATCTTTAAGGCTCTAATGTTTGGTCTCGATAATCTATAGTCTCTGATCTATGTTTTGTAGGTTTATCTTTGACTCAATATATATATATATAGTATGGCATAGTCTTGAAAATGTAGTTTTGAATTAAATTTTGAAACTTTGTCTTCAATCTACAGTCTCTGATCTGCAGTTCCTAGTGTCCTTAGTTCGTAATTTATAGTTTTCAGTGTCTATAGTTTATTCTAACCGATTTTTAGGGCTCTAATGTTAGTGCCCATACTCTATAGTCTCTGATCTATAATTGCCAACTCTATTTTTGGATTTATGGCCGAAGCATGTCAAGCGCGGGCTAGATTCAAAACTTGAAACTTTAATATCTTCAATTTACAGCCTTTGAACTACAGATGGTCTGCACTGTCTACAGATTATAATTTCCAATGTACACATCCTATTCCCTATCGTTAGCGTACATAATCTATAGTCTCTCTCTCTCTCTTTCTCTCTATAGTACATAATCTATAGTCTACGACCTCCGATTAAGGTTTTATATTCTTATCTGTTCTATAGTCTTAAGTGTCTATAGTTTCTGATTCCTGATCTCCGATTAAGATTTTATATTCTTATCTGATCTATAGTTTTAAGTGTCTATAGTTTCTGATTTATAGCCTCTAGTGTCTATAGCCTATTCGTTTTAGTTTATAATTTTTTTTCTCTGGCACAGTCTTTGATATTGTTTATAATAATTTTTATTTTTGCTGCTTAATTTAGCTTTTTATAGACCTGGTTCTGATGGTTTCAAAATCCTGTCTTCTGTTCTTAGCTTATAATCTGTAGTCTTCAGTGTCCGGATTCTATAGTTCTTAGTTTATAGTCAACCTTTAACGACCACGTTCTATATTCCCTAATCTATAGTCTTTAGAGTCTTCATTTTATAGTTTATGATTTTTTTAGCACATAGTCTACAGTCTAATCTATAATAATTTATGAACCTTAATATTCTGCGTTACAATCTATAGTTTGCAAACTATAGCCTTCAGGGCCCAAATTTTATTATTTCTAATTTAGAGCATATTTTATTCACGTTTTCCAAGCCTTGTGTGGCCTTTGGACTGTTACCTTCAGTATTCCCATTCTATAGTTTCTAATTTATAGTTTGAGGTTCATTAAGCACGTTTTCTAGCACGTAGTCTACAGCCTAATCTTCAATTTAATTAATTTATTATTTCCCGTACGCTTCCTTAGTATCCTTGAGACTCTACCAACATTGTTTACAATCTTTAGTTTTGTAAACTACAGTCTTCGGAGTCTATATTGTATTGTTTGTAATTTAGAGTAGTCACGTTTTCTAGCACATATTCTACAGCCTATAGACTATTGCCGTCAGTCAGCACTTGAGACTGTGTCATTAATATTCAAACTCTATAGTTTCTAAATCTATAGTCTTCAAAGTCTACATTTAATTATTGCTAATTTATAGTTTATGATCCATTTATTCTCATTTTTTAAATCTCTTTAGTCTTTTTGAGACCAATGTTTTCTGTTAACCGTTAAGACTCTGCCATTACCGTTAAGACTCTACCACATTCTCTAGCAGATAGTCTATAATCTCTAATGATTTTTATAGTTTCCAGCTACAATATTGATTAAGTTACCTAAATGTGTTTATCTTAACTGTAATCTAAACCATCTTATTTGGATCTTGTAAACCACTTGCATTTTATTTTATAGATTTCAATTAATTACGCTCCAGGCCCTAGGTTGTTAAGAGTTTCAGAGTAATCTATAATCTGTAGCTCATGTTCTCTACAGTCTGTCTATTAATTGTAATGACCTATGATGGTATCCTTTTATTTATAATCTAGCTATGAGTTTGGGTTGGGTTGGGTTATTTGCCTTTAGTGAAACACCTTCTGGTATAAAAATAGTTAAAATCTATAGCTCGTATAATGTAGATCATACATTGTAGAGTTGATTACTTTATATTCCAGTTTTAATCGCAGAATCAATATTTTCTTTTTGTATAAATAATAGATACATAATTTACAACTCGTTCCAAAAAATAAAAGATGTTATCTTTATGTGGTTTTCGAGTTTCAATGGAATTTATTTGTTTACCCGGCGAAATTCCGACACGAAAACCCGCTCCGAAAATACGCAGGAAAATGACCGGATGTCCGAAAATAACCGCGTAAATCTTACGCGACGCGAACCCCTTTCTTCCCCCCCGTGCTCGCTAACGAACGCAATCACCCCATTCACCCATTCACCCCTCGCAAGGACGAGACAATAAATCCACCCCGATATACCGCTGCATAATAACGCTCTAAAGTCGAACGAACGCACGCAATCACGTCCGTCCTTCTCTGTAACATCACAAAAAAGAAAAAAAATCAATCGCCCGTCTGGCATATCATGTTCTAATTCTGTGCTGATGTCATCCAGAGACAATCGCCGCCGTTTACTACAATGCAACGCTCCTATCTGCACGCCTGCAAAAAGTTGCTCGTTTTCATGAAGTCCGCCTTTTGTTTTTCACTTCCGGTCTTAAAGTTTCCAACGCGCGCTCTATAGTCCTCGGCTTAAATGTAGAACGCCGGTGGGGGGAATTAGGTCATACAGATCCCCGATTGGTCGTCCTTCTATCAATTTCTGCCGCTTTATTATGATAATTTTATGGGTTTGTGTTTCTTCGATAAAGGATAATTGAGCGAATAAATCACGACGGGGCGCAGAGAAGGGGGGGGGGGCAGATGTATTTTGTGAAATACGTCCAAGTCGAATCCAATCTGCGAAAAGGACACGGAGACGCAAAATCAGCAGATTCGAACTATTACAATTTCTGCATAGAGATAATAACTAGATTTATTTTCAATGAATATTTAAAGGAAATAGAATAATAAAGGAACGACGGAATACGCAGGAAATATGTTATAGACACCTCAGATTATAGTATTATAGATTGTCAGTTAAAGATGGTCAAATAAAGGTAGTAAACCGAGGCTAGATAACTTCGTTATCGTTTGCTATAGAGAAACGTTAAAGATATTAATCAGTTGATACCATATTATAGGCTATAGACAATAGATATATTATAGAGTCTTCAAAGTAAACTGCGTGTAATAAAGATCTATAGTCTTGAGGATCAAATAAAGACAATAGATTGCATAAACTGTTGACTCGAGAACACAGAGATTATAGACTATAGATAATAAAAAGTTGACTCTACAGAGGAGCTTGTATGCTGCGAGCTACAGAAGATTAAGAAAGACCTTCTCAAGTCAAATGATAACAACAAATTGTATTAAACAATATAGAGAATGCATAAAAGGGTTGGCATTTTGTTATCTATAGCTTATAATCTCCGGTCTATAGTCTATTATACAATCTATTATCTTTATCTGATTCACAAGACTATATATCTTTATTATATGCAATGAATAGTCTATAGTTTACTTTCAAGATTCTGTGTTTCTATTGTCTACACTCTATAATGGTGATTTTCTATAGCATTTTTGTTATCTATAGCTGATTGGATATTGTTTGTAGTCTCTAGTTTCGGACTACTATCTTCATTGACCGTAGAAACTATATATTTTTACTATATGCAATGAATAGTTTCTAGTTTACTTTCAAGATTTGCGTCTCTATTGCCTACACTCCATAATCGCCTATCAACAGATTTTCTATAGCATTTTTGTTATCTTTAGCTGATTGGATATTGTCTGTAGTCTCTAGTGTCAGTCTATTATCTTCATTGACCATAGAGACTATATATCTTTATTATAGGCAATGAATAGTCTCTAGTTTACTTTCAAGACTCTGCGTCTCTATTGTCTACACTCCATAATCGCCTGTCAACAGATTTTCTATAGCATTTTTGTTATCTTTAGCTGATTGGATATTGTCTGTAGTCTCTAGTTTCGGTCTATTATCTTCATTGACTATAGAGACTATATATCTTTGTTATATGCAATGAATAGTCTCTAGTTTACTTTCAAGACTCTGCGTCTCTATTGTCTACACTCCATAATCGCCTATCAACAGATTTTCTATAGCATTTTTGTTATCTTTAGCTGATTGGATATTGTCTGTAGTCTGTAGTGTTGGTCTACTATCTTCATTGACCATAGAGACATACATTTGAAATAGTCTCTAGTTTACTGAATGAAAAATGCAATGAATAGTTTCTAGTTTACTTTCAAGACTCTGCGTCTCTATTGTCTATACTCTATAATCGTCTATCAACAGATTTTTATAACATTTTTGTTATCTGTAGCAGATTGGATATTGTCTGTAGTCTCTAGTTTCAGTCTACTATCTTCGTTGACCCTAGAGACTATAAATCTTTATTACATGCAATGAATAGTCTCTAGTTTACTTTTAAGACTCTGTATTTCTATTGTCTACACTCTATAATCGTCTATCAACAGATTTTCTATTGCATTTTTGTTATCTATAAGCTGATTGGACATTGTCTGTAGTTTCTAGTTTCGGTCTACTATCTTCATTGACCATAGAGACTATATATCTTTGTTATATGCAATGAATAGTCTCTAGTTTACTTTCAAGACTCTGCGTCTCTATTGTCTACATTCTGTAGCCTTCTGTCAACAGATTTTCTATGACATTTTTGTTATGTTAAGCTGATTGGATATTGTCCGCAGTCTCTAGTGCACTATTTTCATTGACCATAGAGACTATATCTCTTTATTATATGCAATAAATAGTCTCTAGTTTTTGTGCCTCTACTGCTTACACTCTGTAATCTTTTCTATAGCGTTTTTGTTATCTTTAGCTCATTGGAGGATGTCTGTAGTCCCTAGCGTTGGTTTACTATCTTTATTTGATCTTCGAAGTTCTACTCTTCAATTCAGAGTCTATAGTCTAAAATCTCTATAGCATAAACGACATTTCCTGCATACTATGAAATTGATTTAATCTATTTTCTTAAAGCTAAAGCAATAAGCTAATCTATAGCTTATAACTTCCAACAGTAGACCGCACGTTCTCCATTCTACACCGCAAACAATTGATGGAGAGCGAATATGGACGTTTCTTGCCTATAGAGAGCCACTTTCTTCTTTCTGATAAGCGGACAAAGCGATTTCGAAACAAAGAAAGACGTATCGATTCTTTCTTTTCTCTTTTTTAAACGAATAACCCTCAAAGCCAGACACGTAAACAGCTTAGGTAATGAAGTAATTAAAAGTCAAATTGTCGAAAAACGAACCCTCCCCCACCCCCCCTCCATAACAGTCACAGATAACAACCGAAACATACGGCTTGTTACCCGAGCTCACGTGAGATACGTGTCTCCAGCGATATTTCAGTCCGGATTCCGGAAACTATGCAAAGGTCGAAATTAGAATAAACGGCCAGATTGTCGCATACACGTCGAGGATTCGTCTGCAGATGGGACCGAACTGATAAGGAATCGGCGACTTCATGTTAATATGTAGGTACATACTCAAGATGGATGGCCGGCCTTATAAAAAGCGTAACGAGATTGCATTTGCATCTGAATACTCCTATTGTGTAGTTGCAATAAAGCAGTTTTGCTGCAGCGTTACAAAGCTATGTAAATTTCGACGTCTGACGGCGTAAACTAATTAACGAGAGCCGTTCAGAGTCGTTCGCGTGTTTCCATACACTTTCGCGTGTTGCATAATTAGAATGCGGGTAGTGCATCTTTTTAACAGAAATGCCAACGCCTGCCCTGGAAGGCACAGTGGAACGTTGTATACTTATGAAACAGAAAGTTCTACATAAGTCGAGATCGGATATTTACGCGCCGTCTATAGTATATTCAAAAATGGAGCAGAGCATCACGTGAATGATACGCGAGAGGGGCGTGGTTAACGAAGCCAGAATCACTCTGCACAAAAACGATTGAATACTGAATGACATTTCAGCTATATGCAACGGGATTAACCAATCTTATTTTCGAATGTTCTATAGTGGTATCCTTCTCAAGTAGACCTAAAATACGTAGGAAGTCGATTATCTCCAATTTATGGCCTGCATTCTCCAGTAGATGTATGGCTTGTAATCTAGTTGTATCTATTTCTGACGGTTACAGATTATAGACTGTAAATTAAGATCGCTATTAACCATTAATAGGATCTAGGATGTAAGAGAGTCCATTGTCTCTAATTTATTGCCTATGTCCTCTATAGTCTATAGTCTCTAACGTAATTATGCCTATAGTTCTCAGCTATAGATTGTAGACTAAAAAACTTGATTACATAGTCCAGATTAAACCTGGCAGAACCTAGGATACAGGATATTCCCTATCGTCTACAGTCTAATTGTATCTATATTTTTCGCCTATAGATTGTAGACTGTTATCTACATAATACAGATTTATATTATCGTTAACCTCAAGATCTAGCTTATTTATGAACGATATTTCCTACAACCTACACCTGTAGTTGCCAAACAAAGGCTGATGACTGTACATATACGATCAAAATTGCTTTCGACCTTCAAAAACTATAGATTTCTAATTTACACTTTATGTTCTCTGTAAACTGTAATCTGCTCGTATCTATAGAGGTCAGCTATAGATTATAGAGTGCAAAATTTGATTGCGCATTCCAGATTAACGTTAGCAGGGCCAAGGGTACGGGGTCTACGTTCTTGTGTTGTCTGTAATTTAATTGTACATACAGTTGTCGGCTGCTATAGATTATAGACTGAAAAATTTGAATACCTAACGCAGATTAAGATCATTGTTCATCTCTATCAGGATCAAGGATATCAATACATAGATAGAAATGCATTTCTTATAGCCTGAACCTATAGCTTCTAACCAAAAGACTGTGTGCTGTAAAAATTCGTTACATAAAGTAGATTACAATCGCTTTTAAAGACCCTAGTTTTCTAATTTACAGTTTGTTCACGTAACCGATTAAACTTGGCCTGACCTACGGTACGGGATCTGTAATCCAATTGCATCTATAGTTGGCGGCTATAGATTATAGACTGATGTTATTCATATTGTTAACCTCATTCAAGATTCTTTGCCTCTAATTTATGAACTACATTTGCTACGTGTAGTTATCAACTACGACTATAGACTGCAAAGCCTGTACTTGTAGTTTTCAACCACGACTATAGACTGCAAACATTGATTACATAATGTAGATTAAGATCGCTATTGGTCTCTAAAGAACCTAGATTTCTAATCTACAGTTTGACTACATAACAGACTAGGATCTACGGTAAGGGGGTCTATGTTCCCTGTAGTTTATAATCTAATTGTGCCTATAGTTTTTTGTTATAGATTATAGACTAAAACACTTTACTACATATTATAGATTTTAAGATCATTGTTAATCTACATTAGGACCTATGGTACGGGACAAAATTCCTTGCCTCTAATCTATGAAGCATATTTCCTATAGCCTATACCTGTAGTTGTCAGCCAAAGACTATAGACACTAAAAATTGGTTACGTAAAGTAGATTAAGTTCGCTATGAACGTTCAAGGACCCTAGATTTCTAATTTACAGTTTATAAACTCTATAGGCCGTAACATATTTGCATCTGCACTTGTCATTTGCGGATTATAGACTGAAAATCTGGATTACACAATCCAGATTATCCTTGGCAAGACTTAGGATACAGGCCGATGTTCCCTATAGTCTGTAATTCAGTTGTCTGCTATAGATTATAGCACACGCATTAGAGATTTTAACATCATTTCCTATAACATGTGTCTGTAAGTGTCAGCCAAAAGCAACTATAGACTGTATAAATTGACTACATAATGTAGATTAAAATCGCTATCAACCATTAAAGGCCATAGATTGCTAATTTAACGTTTCTATTCTCTACAATCTGTAATTTACTTGCACCTACACTTATCAGCTATAGATTACAGACTGAAAATCTCGATTACGTAATCCAGATTAAACTTCGCAAGACCTAGGAGGCGGAGCCGATGTTCCTTATAGTCTTTAATTGAATTGTACCTAAATTTGTCGACTATAGATTACAGACTGGAAAATTTGACTACTTAATACAGATTGTAAGATCATTTCCTGTGAGTTGTACCCGTAATTGCCATCCAAAGGCGACTATAAGCTGCATAAATGGATTACAAAATCGCTATCAACCATCAAAGGCCGTAGATTGCTAATTTATTGCGTCTATTCTCTATAAACTGTAATATACTTGAATCTACATTTATGAGCTATAGATTACAGACTGCAGAGCTTGATTACATGATCTTGATCGTGGACATACGCATAGGATACGGGGTCTATGTTCCCTACAGTCTGTAATCTAATTGAATCTATAGTTACAGATTATAGACATGATAGACTGCTTATTGCAGATATGAAGATCTTTTCCTACAACTTGTAGCTGTAATTGTCAGCCAAAAGCCAACTATAGTCTGTGTAGATTGATTGCATAATGTAGCTATTAACCCTCAAAGGCCCTACACTTCTAATTTACTGTTTCTATTCTCTATAAGCTGTAATACTCTTGCATCTATATTTATCAGGTATAGATTATAGATTGCAAAACTTTATTACATGGTTCAGACGAACTTTCGGCAGGATCTAGGCTACGGAAGAGCATTCGTTGTCTCTAATCTATAGTTTATATTTTTTCTAGTCTGTATCTATAGTTGTCAGTTCTCAGCCAGAGACTATACGCTGCGAAAATTGATTATAAAATACAAATTAGATACAGGTCGGATGAAATAGGGTTGAATATGATCAAGGTTCTCCCAGCTAGTAAGTTGAGGGGATCGGTTCCCTATCAAGATTGTAAAGTATCGCTCAGTGCTCAAAGTTTCCGATCTATAGTTTTCAAAATCTACACCTTATTTTCCAAAGTTTAAAATATGATCACCAGCTGTAGATTACAAACTCAACTTCAATTAAAAATGTCGCGCTTATTTAATTCTAACGCCCTTTGCATTGTAATCTATTGCCTTGAATTAACCTATAGTTTGGAGTCTATAGTCTCCCAATATAGGGACTATTATAGATTGTAATGTCTTTGTAGCTGTAAACCACGCTCATATATTTCTTTTGTAAGCAAATTCATTAGTCTTTGCTGTTTACAACCTACAAGTTTCTAGTATACAGTCTATAATCTGGAGCTTGTACAGTCATACCAAAAATTGTAGACTGTAAATGTTCTGTGCGAACTATCTCGTATTTTTAATCGTCTGCTCTGCCTATGTTTATCTAAATTAAGCGATCTGCGAGTAGTTTGCCCTCATTTGTGCATGCCGTGTGCGTTTTATCAGCATTATCAGTAGTTAAAGGCCTCGGAAAGAGAATATAGGTCATAAACACAACGTCCGCAGAGCAAATAAAATTAAAAAAAAACAGCGAGCACACCCCCACATCAGAAACGATAAAACGAAAACGACAAACAAGCATAAAATATGGGAATACAAGACGAGCGGGGTGTACGACAGCTTTTGAGGTTAAGATGGATCCCGGGCGGCGTCGCGGCGCCAGCGCGACGTCGCCGTCACGTGTCCACTCATCAAGCCGAACAATTTGCAAAATATACTCCTTTATTGGATTTAAGTGCGCGCGTAAACAAATAAATTGCACTCCGGATGCAACTAGGAATAGTTTCATCTCCGGAACGAACCGGAAAACCATTTCGTTGATTTAACATCGTAGGTATGTGCATTCACCGCAGGCAAAATAGAAGTTATCCCACTCCTGACGCTTATGCGATATCGAAGTCGTTCGTTCTTAAAATGTTTGTGTGTGTTGCGCAATGAAGAAAATAAAGAAATATTAATGCGGGGGGTCATTTTTTCTAAACATATACAAATTTAATGCGTGTAAAAAAATTGTAAGCAGTTGGCAAACGGGGCCTTCTTCATCTTGCCAAATCGATCGCATAAAACGCAATTTACAGCGGCACTTAAGCAGATGATGATAAGTCCTAGTGCCAAATGAGGGGAGATATTTCGTTAGGTTTTCTGCCCGAACGGGAGAAGGAAAGAGAAAAAAATTTCCTCCGTTTGGAATTACATCAATTTTTATAAATAGCTTTCGTTTTAATCCGTATTCGTTGATCCATCAGGTGATATACGCACGCAATTTCGAGACAGCCGCCGTAATCGATGCGTTTTTCTCAAGTTTGCGCAACGACAAACAGGACAGTCGCATTAACGAATTCCAGCCGCATTAATATCGTACTGATTGCGATTAGGAATCGGAATCTCTGATCTAGGAAAATGCCGCTGTTTTCTATTAGTTTCATAGATTCTTTTTATTTTGGCAACAAATTACTTTACAGTGACTAATACTGCGTGATTAACGAGATTACGTGGCGAGGAAAATGTTCTTAACTATAAATAAATGATGACAGTTGTAACGATTCACTGAACAAGTCGCTAGTGAGGAAGGAGCAATGTTCTAGATAACGCCGAGACTATGAACGCTTCGTCATCCCTTAAAAATTCCTCTCTTTGATTATCAGCATCGTTTAAATAAAAATTTCTGATCAAATGATTCAGAAGATTTGTAGGCCGAAAATAAAACGTCCAAAGTGTATAAAAAATATTTATTTCGAGATGACTTCTCGTACGCAGTTGTCCGAGAAAAGTAGAAGCCTATCTAAAACGTGTACATAAATAACGTCGCCTTCTTTTTACTAACTACAATTTGCCACAAGTCTAAAATGCACTTAAACTCTGATACAATAGTACTAGGCCTGCGATTAGGACAGGCCAAAGGTGTTGAGAGACCATCGAGGGCGCCGAATTGCAAGCATCCTCGAAGCATTGGCAGTTCCTGTCGAACTTGAAGTCGTTGTCGTCTCTGAAACATCTGCTCTCGTTGAAGTTCCGCAGCCATCCGCAGCTTCGTGAGATTCGAACCAGGTTGTCAGAGTCAAAAACTGAAAACAAAGAAATAAATTTGCGTATTAAATCACTTGGGGGCCGTATCAGATAATCGTATCGACGACTGCTTCTTATCTGGCACGCAAATAATAAGTATAATCTTTCGTGGAAAACGTTTAGTATTATCGTCAATTAATTAGGGGAACGGACGTCACGATGAATTGCGACCGGCTTTAGTTAATAAATCCCTTAAATTATGCTCACCCGCTCCAAGATTATTTTTTTCTAATTTCAAAGATAAACGTGTACGATGGTCATGTTTGAAATTATTCTTAACTCACTCATTAAAATGGTTCGCGTTTTGCAAGAACGAATTTATACGAGGTCCGCTGAAAAAGGTATTGGGGTTGGAACGTTCGAATCCTTGAATCCGGTGAACCTTGAAAAGGATTTGAGATTCGCAGATTCGAATCTTTGGACGCTTTTTTCGTCATTCGAATCTTGACCTCAAAAACCGTGCGAAAATATTTCTTTGTCAAATTATGTTTTTTACTTTGCTTTTCGTTAGATACAGGGTGACTGTTAATTAACCCGACAAAATGGAAATACGACGCCACGTTTTATAAATGCGGCAGTATAATAGGACTATAAAAGTTTTTTTTATTGACTGCCCGTAACTTATATACAAACGACAAACGTTCTCGTTATTATTTTTATTTTCTAGTTCCCCTTCTGTTCTCTTCCAGTACTTTTTATTTTATTTTTTCTTAAGTTTATTCACTAATTTGTTCAGTTATGTCAACTGACTTATTTTGTTTTAATTCCAAACTTAACCTCAAATATCTCACTCCTGGTTTTATTCTCGTCCGTTTATTATTAATTTTCAACTTTCTTTTCTGTAAATTTTCATTCAGAGAAAAAAATAAAAGATCGACGTTTCTGCAACTCAAATCGCCAACAAAAAAAAAAAACAAAAGAATAATCTATAAGAAGCGTCGAATGCAGTTTTGTTCGAAAATCAAGACCGACAAGAAAACAAAAGAAGAAAACAAAAAAAAAGCGAACTAAAACAAGCAATGTTGAAATACGAAGAACATGGTGGACAAAACAAAACAAAAACAAAAGAAGATCGGCATTTCTGCAGTGGAGTGCAAGGAATCAAATCACTAACTGAATGATGGTTTTTTTTTTGTTTTCTTGTCGGTCTTGATTTTCGAACAATTTACCCTCTCTTTAACTTTTTTTTTCCATACCATACAAAATAGAAATACGAAGAACATGGTCAACAAAGAAAAAACAAAAGAAGATCGACGTTCCTGCAACGGAGTGTGAGAAATAAAATCGCTAATAAAAAAAAAGAAAGGATTATTCATGAGATTAGTGATTATATAGATTTTTCCAAAAAAAAGTAAAAAGAAAAACAAAAGAATAATTTGAAAGAATGTTGTATAAGAATCCAGACAAAACTCCGGACGGATTGTTCGAAAATCAAGACCGACAAAAAACAAAAGAAGAACACAAAAACGAACTGAAACGAACAATGTCGAGACACGAAGAGCAAGGTGAACAAAAGAAAACAAAAACAACAGAAGGTCGGCATTTCTGCAGTAGAGTGCAAGAATCAAATCGCTAACCGAATGTTGTTTTTTTTTTGTTTTCTTTTGTTAATCTTTTTTTTTCATACCGTATAAAGAAAAGATGAACAAAAGAAAACAAAGGGCGGATTGTTCGAAATTCAAGACCTACAAGAAAACTAAAAAAAAATAAACAAAAACTGAATTTCAATTAAAAAAATTAAAACACAAGAACATGGTGAACAGAGAAAAAAAAATAAAAGAAGATCGACGTTTCTGCAACTGAGTGTAAGAAATCAAATCACCAACAGAAAAAAAACAAGACAATAATCTGCAGGATGCGTCGAATGCAGTTGAAAGATGAACAAAAGAAAACGAAGGACGGATTGTCTAAAAATCAAGGTCAATAAGGAAATAAAAGAAGAAACGAAAACGAACTGAAACGAACAATGTCGAGATACGAAGAACATGGTGAACAAAATAAAACAAAAACAAAAGAAGATCGGCATTTCTGTAGCGGAGTGTAAGAAATCCAAGCGCCAACAGAAAAAAGAAAAAAAAAAGGAATAATTTGTAAGAATATAATAAAAAAATCAAAGAAAACTCCGATGATGATGAGGTATAACAATAAATCTCTATTTTTCATCTCGTCTCTCTGCACACCAATATTTGTCCTTTCAAACAATTCCATAGATTCACATAGATACATTTAATTCTGTACATACAAGGTTTGTTCAAGAATAAACGGATTTTTTTATAATTGTGTTTACGTGCCCGTCAAAACTGAATGTTTTTTTTATCGATTGACCTTGTAAAGCACGGAAAACAATAGAAGAACAGAGATACCGCCCAATCATATCTTCAGATAAAGCGATACGGAAATGAACATCTTCTTGATCGTGTTTTGTTTTCCAATGCGGTACGTCCTTCCAAATTTTGGACACGAAGATTATTTCTTTCCAACGATCCCCGTCTATCGTCGTTTGTTTCGAAATGATTTGAAAAAATTACGCCCGAGTTTATACGAGGTTTCATATCAAACAATTACGAGGTTTTATAGACTGACCTCGTAACGCCCGAAAAACAATAGAAAATCGTCAATACCGCCCAATAATAACTTGAACGAAAGCAAAACAGAAGTGAACCTCTCGATCGCCTTTGTTTTTCGAATTTTTAACGCGATCGTCATTTATTTCAAAACGTTTTTAAGAAATTACACTCGCGCTTATACGAGGTCTAGTCAAATATAAATGGACTTTTTTATTTGTCTGCTAAATCAAAATTGAATTATTGATTGGAAACAACCTGATCTGAGATAAATCATTCGCCCTGTGTGCGTGTGTTTGTTTCTTTGTTTGTTTGTAAGATCCACGCGATTTCATATCGCCACTGCATTCGACGTGTGGCAAAGTTGAATACACCGAGCTTTCGGTTATTTATGGATTTATTACCCCCTGCAGCTGTGTGCCATTCATAAATGCAATTTAGATCGCTGGTTTTGTTTTACGATTCCGCGCGCTACAGTATTTCAAAAAACATCGACTCCAAATTATGCAAATTTCAACTTGCTCAGAAACGTGTCCCTCAAGTTTGACGCGTCTTCAATGAAACGTGCTGTATGTTGTTCGCACGTCAAGATAGCAGATGACGACAAACATCAAAATGATAGGTATTAGAAACGTCAAAACGACAGCCATCAAGAAATGTCAGATTGACAACGTCAGGCAATGTTATCTAATGACATTTGCGGAACAAAGCAGCGACGATCGTTGAAAATAAACCAAATTGATGAATTAAATCCCACAAAAACGCTTCAGCCTCAGTGCGTTCTGTGCAGGCATTGTCAGAAGCAACCCAAAGCCTTCTGTGCAGTCATTGTCGGACATCGAAGTCTCAAGAATCGATGCCACGTAGAGTTAATCCACAAATTTGTAAACACTCTGTACGTAGATAGCTACGAAATAAATCTATCACTATATGAACGGGAATCTTGAGAATGTTTTCTTAATTATTTATTAATATTTTAAGGGAGCATTAATTATGAATGATTTTTTTTTAGAAATCTGTAGAGAATTTGAAATTGTATATGTAACACTTTTTTGTAAAGAAAGAGCGTACTACATTGAAAAACAATATTATCTTTTGTTTTGTTTTGTTTGTTGATTATTTTATTTTTACTTTCTTTGTAATTGATTTTGCCTTGTTTTTGAATGATCTTTGCTTTCCAGATTGAATGAACGCTTATGTTTTATTATTTATTTTTTGTTCTTTTTTTTTTCTAATTTATTTTCGTGCCTAACGATAGTGCCTTTTATTTGGACTATTTTCAGTTTTTAAATCGATTTGGTTTTCATCTTGGTTCGATAATTGGTTGTCAACTAGTTTAGATCCAACACTAAAAAAAAATCAACGATTGTATTTTGTTCCCCAGTTCGATTCAAACCGACGTTTGTTGCTAAGTTTTATTAATTACTTTATTTTTGTTCTTCTTCTAACTGATTTCGTCTTATTTCTAATTGATCGCGTCTTCAACGATTATCTTTTGTTTTCCTGATCGATCTAAATCGACGCTTATTGACATATTTTGTTGATTTTTTTGTAATCGATTTCGTCTTATTTCGACTATTTTCTGTTTTTCAATCGAATTTTCTCATCTTGTTTTGACAATTGGCTGTCAACTGATTTAGATCCTACACTTAAAGAAAATTGAAATATTTGACGATTGTCTTTTGTTTTCTAGATCGATCCAAATCGACGCTTATTGACATATTTTGCTTTTGTTTCTCTTCCTAATTTATTTCGTCTTTTTTATTATTATTATTATTATTCATTGGAAACAACCTGATCTGAGATAAATCATTCGCCCTGTGTGTGTGTGTGTGTGTGTTTGTTTGTTTGTTTGTTTGTTTGTAAGATCCTCTCCTTCGATTTGTTCTTCTAAATTTTTGTACCCAAATAATCTTTCCTTCAGATAATCTTAATCGATCGTCGTTTGTTTCGAAAAGTATTTGGTAATACGATTTTCTCCAAAAGAAATTCCTCGAGTGGATAGATTTTTGAGTTGTTTTGAAAAGAAAACAAACTCGAAGCTGTTACTAGTTAATACAAAATCGATCGATTTTTGTTTTTTTTTTGTGTGTGTGTTTTTCATTAGACTTTTTTTTAATATTTTTCCCATCTCATCGTGGAATGTCACCATTTAAATTTTTGTTTAAAATAAACGAAACGATCATCGCTTGTTTCATATAGAAACTGTTTCTTGTAAAATTGCTGCAAAATAAAATTCAAATTTAAAAACCGAGTATGTGAGGACATATTTTAGATAACTCGGTGAATCCTGATAAAAAAAAATTATTGTTTTTCTCGGAAATATCTTAATCTATCATCTCTTGTGTCGAAAATAAAGCAGGAAATAAATTCTTGATGTCACCGATGTTCCAAGAGGAAAAGATTAATAATAATAAAAAAAATTATTAATTTTGGGCGATAATTTTTTTTTTGCTTGAAACTTTACAACAAAAAACTCCTTTCTCTTGACTTAACGACGAAATGCAGAATAGGATGAAAGACGATCATCGATTCTCGTCGTTCAAAAAACTAGAAAGAAGCTGAGAACAAATGAAATGTACGAGTACATACATGATTTCCGGCGCAAAGCTTCTTACTTCGTTGTATTTTATTAATTTTTTTTGTTGGAAGCAATAAAGAAACCGAGAACGAAATCAATGATTTCCGGCGCGAATCAAACTTTAATTTCTTTCTTTGCATTTCATTGTTTTTCTGTTTCTTTTTGTAAAAGCAGAAACAGTCGACGATTTCCGACGGGAGAATCAAATCAGATTTTCATTTATTTCTTTATATTTTACGACTGCTTTTTGCAAGCAAAAAGATCGACGTCTTTCGACGGGAAGTCTTTAAAAAATAAAATAATCAAGCGTTCAAATGTTTCTTTGTACTTTATTATTTTTTTGTTTCTTTTAGTAAACAAAAATGAATCGACTATTTCCGATGGGAAGTCCTTGTTAATTAAATTAAAGTTTCCATTTATTTCTTTGTACTTCATTTTTTTGTTTCTTCTTGTATAACAAAATAATCGCCGATTTTTGAAAAATAAATCGTTTTACAATTTCTTTCTATTTTTTTTCCGTTTCTTTTCGTCGCAATAACGTTTTATGCCATTTCTTCTTTTGTTTCCCGTGGGCGATTTGATTTCTTACGCTACAGAAATACCGATCGTCTTTTGTTTGCGTCTTGGTTTGTTCACCATGCTCTTCGCATTTCGGCATTGTTCGTTTCAGTTCGTTTTTGTTTTCTTCTTTTGTTGTCTTGTCGGCCTTGATTTTCCAACAATCCACCCTATGTTTTCTTTTGTTCTTCCTTTTTGGCGCTTGGGTTTCTTACAATCCGCTGCAGAAATGCCGATCTTCTTTTGTTTTTGTTTTCTTTTGTTCACCATGTTCTTCGTATTTCGACTTCGTTCGTTTCAGTTCGTTTTTGATTTCTTCTTTTGTTTTCTTGTCGGTCTTGATTTTCGAACAAAATTGCATTCGACGCTTCCTGCAGATTATTGTTTTGTTTTTTTTTATTCTGTTGGCGATTTGATTTCTTACACTCAGTTGCAGAAACGTTGATCATCTTCTTTTATTTATTTTTTTCTCTGTTCGTCATGTTCTTGGTGTTTTGATTTTTTTTTATTTAAGTTCAGTTTTTGTTTTTTTTGTCGGTCTTCAATTTCGAACAGTTCGCCCTTTGTTTTCTTTTGTTTATCTTTTCGTTATACGGTATGAAAAAAAAAAGATGAACGAAAGAAAACAATGGGCGGATTGTTCGAAAATCAAAACCAACAAGGAAACAAAAAAAAGTCATTCAGACAGCGATTTGATTCCTTGCACTCTACTGCAGAAATGCCGTTCTTCTTTTGTTTTTGTTTTCTTTTGTTCACCTTGCTCTTCGCGTCTCGACATTGTTCGTTTCAGTTCGTTTTTGTTTTTTGTTTTCTCTTGTTTTTTGTCGGTCTTGATTTTCGAACAAAATTGCATTCGACGCTTCCTACAGATTATTGTTTTGTTTTTTTCTGTTAGTGTTTTGATTTTTTATACGCAATTGCAGAATCGTCGATTTTCTTTCTCTGTACACCATGTTCTTGGTATTTTGATTTTTTAAATTTAAGTTCAATTTTTGTTCATTTTTTTTAGTTTTCTTGTCGGGCTGAATTTCGAACAATTCGCCCTGTGTTTTCTTTTGTTCATCTTTTCTTTATACGGTATGAAAAAAAAGATGAACAAAAGAAAACAATGGGCGGATTGTTCGAAAGGCAAAATCGACAAGAAAACAAAAAAAAAACATCATTCAGTTAACGATTTCATTTTTTGTACTCTACTGCAAAAATGCCGATCTTCTTTTGTTTTCGTTTTCTTTTGTTCGCCATGTTCTTCGAATTACAACGTTGCTCGTTTTAGTTCGTTTTTTTTTTGTTTTCTTCTTTTGTTTTCTTGTTGGTCTTGATGAATAATTCGCTCTTTGTGTTCTTTTGTTCGTCTCTTTTTCTCATACCTCGCCATCATCGGAGTTTTCTTTGAATTTTCTATTATATTCTTTCAAATTATAATTTTTTTTTGTTGGCGCTTATAATACTTATATTCGGCTGCAGAAATACCGATCTTTTGTTTTTGTTTTCTTTTGTTCACCATGTCCTTCGTATTTCGACATTGTTCGTTTCAGTTCATCTTTGGTTTCTTCTTTTGTTTCCTTGTCGATCTCGATTTTCGAACAAACCGCCCTTTGTTTTCTTTTGTTCATCTTTTTTTCTAATACCTCATCGTGATAGGAGTTTTCTTTAGATTTTTATACAATATTCTTTCAAATTATTCTTTTGTTTTTCTTTTTTCTGTTAGTGAATTTATTTCTCGGACTCCGTTGCAGGAACGTTGATCTTCTTTTGTTTTTTCTTTCTTGATCAAGTTCTTCGTATTTCTATTTTGTATGGTATGGAAAAAAAAGTTGAAGAAAGCGTAAATTGTTCAAAAATCAAGACCGACAAGAAAACAAAAAAAAAACCATCATTGAATTAGTGATTTGATTCCTTGCACTACGCTGCAGAAATACTGATCTTCTTTTGTTTTTGTTTTCTTTTGTTCGCCATGTTCTTCGTATTACAAAGTTGCTTGTTTCTGTTCGTTTCTTTGTTTTCTTCTTTTGTTTTCTTGTTGGTCTTGATGAATAATCCGTTCTTTGTGTTCTTTTCTTTTCTTTGAATTTTCTATTATATTCTTTCAAATTATAATTTTTTTTTGCTAGCGCTTGGATTTCTTATATTCAGCTGCAGAAATACCGATCTTTTGTTTTTGTTTTCTTTTGTTCACCATGTCCTTCGTATTTCGACATTGTTCGTTTCAGTTCGTCTTTGGTTTCTTCTTTTGTTTCCTTGTCGGTCTCGATTTTCGAACAAACCGCCCTTTGTTTTCTTTTGTTCATCTTTTTTTCTAATACCTCATCGTGATAGGAGTTTTCTTTAGATTTTTATACAATATTCTTTCAAATTATTCTTTTGTTTTTCTTTTTTCTGTTAGTGAATTTATTTCTCGGACTCCGTTGCAGGAACGTCGATCTTCTTTTGTTTTTTCTTTCTTGATCAAGTTCTTCGTATTTCTATTTTGTATGGTATGGAAAAAAAAGTTGAAGAAAGCGTAAATTGTTCAAAAATCAAGACCGACAAGAAAACAAAAAAAAACCATCATTGAGTTAGTGATTTGATTCCTTGCACTACGCTGCAGAAATACTGATCTTCTTTTGTTTTTGTTTTCTTTTGTTCGCCATGTTCTTCGTATTACAAAGTTGCTTGTTTCTGTTCGTTTCTTTGTTTTCTTTTTGGTCTTGATGAATAATCCGTTCTTTGTGTTCTTTTCTTTTCTTTAAATTTTCTATTATATTCTTTCAAATTATAATTTTTTTTTTGATAGCGCTTGGATTTCTTATATTCAGCTGCAGAAATACCGATCTTTTGTTTTTATTTTGTTTTGTTCATTGTTCGTTTCAGTTTGTCTTTGGTTTCTTCTTTTGTTTCCTTGTCGGTTTTGATTTTCGAACAAACCGGCCTTTATTTTCTTTTGTTCATTTTTTTTCTAATACCTCGTCATCAGATTCTTTTGTTTTCCCTGTTGGCGATTTGATTTCTTACAATCAGTTGCAGAAACGTCGATCTTCTTTTACTTTTTTCTCTGTTCACCATGTTCTTCGTATTTTGATTTTTTTTTTGTTTCAGTCCAGTTTTGGTTTTTCTTTTTTTTTAGTTTTCTTGTCAGTCTTGATTTTCGAACAAATCGCCCTTTGCTTTCTTTTGTTTCTCGTTTTTTTTTCATACCTCGTCATCATAGGAGTTTTCTTTGGATTTTTATACTATATTCTATCAAATTATTCTTTTGTTTTTCTTTTTTCTGTTAGCGATTTTATTTCTCACACTCCGTTGCAGAAACTTCGATCTTCTTTTGTTTTTTTTTTCTTTGTTGACCATGTTCTTCGCATTTCTATTTTGTACACTCCAGTTCCTTTTTGGTTTCTTCTTTTGTTTTCTGGCAGTGTTGATTTTAAAACTTTGTTTTCTTATTCATTATTTCGTCAGCAACGAAGGTTTCTTTGGATTCTTAGAAAATCCAGTTAATTTTTCATATTACATTCGAAACGACTTACAAATTATTCTTTTGCTTTTGTTTTTTTTTTATTTTCTATTGGGCATTTGGTTACCACCACTTCAACAGAGAATTGTCGATTTTCTTTTGATTCAGAAATTCAGTTTTAGTTTCAGTATTCGCTGCGTTATTGTGAATAAGGTTACTGTACAGGGTGGGCCAAAATCGACACTTTTAATAGGAAACACCTATTTTTAGAATAGTTAGACAAAAACTGGAGCTCGATTTTTAAGACAAAATTAATGTGTTTTTCAAAAGTTTACGATTTCTACGACTTTTTTGTTTATGAAAATTTTTTATTCTGGTAAAAACTTCTTTTTTGTGAATAGCCCTGTACTATTTTACAAAATTGTCTTTGCTTGAATGAAAAAGTCAAGAATTTTGGGTAACATTGGCTATAGTTTCCCGAAATTCTTGGAACGCACACCTATTTACGTCATCAGTTAATTAATTAAATTCATTTATAAGCTCCGTAGCAACTTGTTATGTAACTGTCCTTTTTTTTCTTAGCGTTTCATTTACGTTTTCATCGCGTCCTTTTTAATTTGGGGGGACAAGCCGGGGAAATGAAAGGCCCCACCTTCTAAAAGCGCAGTAATCTTAATTGTGAAAGATTTACAGCGCCATCTATTGGAAAGTAACACATTGACGTACGTATTATTTTTTTACTGGTCAAGTGATTTATGTTGAGCTTTACATAATATTGAATGAACCGGTGGGAAAGAGAGAAAATATTCTAAACGAGTATCACATGTTCAAAAACAAAAACCTTCATTTATACAAGTCCCATAAGATCAAAAATAAAATCGTTCAGAGTAGGCCGTGATCAGTTTTTCACAATTTCCGAAATAACTTTAAAAAAATGAACGCTTTTGTGACGAAACATCTCGAGACAATTTTTTCTCTCAAACGTTCATGGTCTCTTCTGGAACGTATTATTTTTGATCGCGTGGTATAAACATTACCCACACGTCTCTCTTTTGTTTTTTTGTTACCCAGTTCGAAAATTCGAAAGACGTTTATACATTTGGATTTTTTCGAGTGCGCACTCACCCTGTACAGCAAAGGAAAATTAAACAAGAAATCCCTCATCAATGTTCCGAGGCGTTAGTTAGATAAAGACAGATTTTTCAAGTTTAATTTGACGTTCAGAGGTTCCTCCCTCTCTCGTAACGAACATACGAGGGTCACGCAAAACTACCGTCACAAATTTTCATTGTAAACCCGCGTATGTTCCCTACGGGGGTCACACTGAAAATTTACGTAAGCCACTTTGATTAATCTTTTCCTTCTCCACTTACTTGTCTGAATTGTCTTCCTACAGAACGGATTCGGATGCCCATTGCATTCAACGTAGAAACGACTATCCACGTCCTTTTTAGTCAAAGTCGAGCATCCGGTGTCCAGCGAGTCGCACTGAAAGCATTTAAGGGCGTCAGCTGAAAATTGAAGAAGACCAGTTTTCAATAGTGAAACGCCTCATTCACGGAACAAGCCGGGATTAAACGCCGCCAATGTATCAAACATACTTAAAATACCTCGATAACTAAAATAATCCCGATTAATACAAAGTATTAGGTACGTATTAATTTTTTTTTTCCTATTGTGCAGTCGGTGTAATGCAGAGCGATGCAAATGTGCACGTGAATTGCTAATTTGTTTGACTTAGTGCAACTCAAGGACGCCGTTTTCTTAAAGAGAGAGAGAAAAGAAATGAAATAATCGCCTTTACCTTTGGAAATGTAGAATAAGACGTAGAGGAGGAGTTCCGCTATGTGAAGGTCTTGAAGGTACTTCATTTTGGCGTGTATACCAGACCTGGAATGATAAATCGTCTGCATTAAACAAAGAGAATAATCTCGGAAATTAAAAATATATATTCACTTAAGCAAAACAATGCAGATAACGACGCAACGACGTAAGATATGCACAGAAAAATAAAACGTTTTTATCAGGCCTTGAGTGTCTCCGAGAGGAGACTTCCATCTTCCATCATATTCATACACGTTTAGTTAGATTTTAAAAATTGTATACAAAAAGCTTTACGCGTTGATTAAGAGATGGCGCACGATTATTTCAGTTTTGTTACTACTAATCAATCCGCAAGCGTTTTTCAATAGGTGTTTTGCGTCACTGTCTTTTAGGACCCACGAACGATATGGAATAATAAAAACAAAGTTAACAAAGAGCTTAAATAAATGAAGTAAAGTATCGGCCCGAACATTCACCCTTGCGGTACTCGTAATGTCGTGAAATATGCTTATCACCAATGAACTCATCAATCAACACTAACTATAACTATTACAAAACAGTTTAAGCCGCCCTAATTTTTTTAATTGTAACAACAAAAGGGATTGAACAAAATATTTTATACATATTTACAACAAAAATGTTAGGGTTTGATTTATTCTTCTAATATGTAATAATGTTAACAGTAAACCGTCAAGGAGATCCTCACCGGTCAATAACTGCTGAACACACTGTAGTACGTGAGTCACTATACTCTTCCACCACCGTCTCTTCAATAACTGATCCAGACTTACCTTCGAACCTTCGAATAACCACTAAGCATGTAAACATCCGACGACAGTATAATCGAACCTTTGTTCTCAACTCTGTTAGGAACTATTTTTCTGGGAAGTGCGAACGACAGGTTTGGTGAAACGCTTACCGGTCATAATTTGCTAAATATTTGCAGCTGTTTGAGAAAAAAAATCAATAATATCATCCAAACACACCCCTGTATTGATTCGACGTCGCGAAACGATCATTGGTTTGTATTTCTGGACGAAAAGTGTGGCTGTTGATAAGGCATGATAGTAGCAGTGAAGGTAGGTCGGGAATTAATAAAAAAAAATAATAAATTCATTGATTTACGACTAAATTGAACTTCCAAAACATGTTATGAGAGAAAAACCTAATTACTCAATGAATCCAGTTTCAGTCGAACGTGGTCCAATTTGCATATTTTAGCAGAATTGTGCAACAAGTTGATTTTGTATGCAAATTAAAAAAAGTTCATATCTCCGTGAAGAGAAAGAAAATCTCTAACGAATACAAATATTTTGATAACTAGCAGTGCAGTTGTTTTTTTTTTTATTAATCATTCAAAATCGGGATGAAAATCAGAGAATCTTTTCTAATTTAACCGAGTTTCTGTCATTAAAAACAAAAAAAATTAGCAATGGTGAATGAGTTCAAATCGTACAACCTTTATATAGAGTGTTTGGAAATTGGCGGATTAACTCTACGTAGTGCTATTCTACGTATTATTCTGAAGCGACAACGTTCACAAAATAACGTCACGAAACACTTTCTCGTGAATTGTAAATCGGGCAACATTCTACGTAGAGAAAAGAAGTGGCAAGAAAAAGCAAGTTTAAAAAAAAACTATGAATTTGTCATTTTGACGTTTGTCAGTTTGACAGGGGCTCGTACGTCATGATGATAGATAACGACAAACGTCAAAATGATACGTGTTAGAAACGTCAAAACGACAGCCATCAAGAAACCTCAAATTGACAACGTCAGGCAATGCCACCTTGACAAATCTGGGTGAAGTGTCACGCAGACATTTACTGGACAAAGCAGCGACGATCCCTACAAAAACGAGACCGAAATTTTTCTTGTTTCCAGGAAGATCCCTTTGTCTTTTGTTTTCGTGTTCTTAACTCAAACTTTTCTTTCAAAAATTGTTTTCGAAAAGCCTATTGTCTCTTGCTTTCATTTTTTTTGATTTTCGTTTTTCTTCCAAAAAAAATATGTCCTGTAAAATAAGATCGTTTTTTATGTTCTGGAAAAATCGACCGATTTTTGTTTCGTTTACCTGATATTCAGCGGTGCCTTGATTTTTCAAAACTGTATCGTTATATTTCTAACAAGGAAATAAGCGCGTGAAAATTGTGTTCTGAAAGATTCGATCGCCTTTTGTTTTCGTTTTCTTGATTTTCCAAAACTCAAACGTCATGCTTCTTGGAAAGATTGTGTTCTAAAAAAGTCGATCGTCTTTTGTTTTCATTTCTTTGATTGATCAGTGCGCCTTGATTTTTCAAAATTTGATTTTCATTTTTCTTACGCAAAAAAAATAAATGCAAGAAATGATGTTCTAGAAAAATCGATTTTCATTTTACTTACAAAAAAAAAAATACGAGATGATGATATTCTGGAAAATAAAATCGTCTTTTGTTTTTGTTTTCTAGATTTACAGCGTATCTTATATCACTTTTCTTACAAAAATTGTGTTCTAGAACAATCCGATTGTCTTTTGTTTTCATTTTCTTGATTTGCATCAGCGCCTTAATTTGTCCAAATTTGATTTTCATTTTTCTTGCAGAAAAAATAAACAAATGCGAAAAAATGAAAAGATCGCTTTTTTTCTCGTTTTTATGTGTTCTGGAAAAACCGATCGACTTTTGTTTTCTTGATTTTCATCGGCGCCTTGACTTTTCAAAACCGAACCGTCACACTTCTTATAAAAAGTAAGTCCATGGAAATTGTGTTCTGGAAAATTTGATCGTATTTTGTTTTCACGTTCTTGATTTTCCAAAAGTCGAACTTAATCAATTTTTAATTATTTTTTAAACCACAGTCTCCTTTACTATTTTTTAGTTTAAGGACCGAAAATCAAAACCAAAAAGGAAAAGCGCGATCGATCAGATATAAGACGAAATCAAACTTGTAAACAAACAAAAGACGATCGTTGAATCATTTTTTAATTTTCTTTTTTTTTTTTTAATGTTGGAACTGAACCAGTTGACAACCATTGTTAATAATTGTCGTGGGCGGAGATTAATTTTTAATTATTTCGGTTTTTAAATCGAACTTCTCCATCTCGTTTTGATCGTCAACTAATTGTGATCCAATCAGCGATTGCCTTTTGTTTTTCGGCTCGGTCCAAGCTGATCGTTCGCGTCTTTTATTTCGGTTTTTAAACGAATTTTTTTGTTTTATCAACCGATCGTGTTTTGTTTGGAATCAATATTTTTTTTATAGCATCGGCTTTATGTTGCCGATTCGGAGCACGTTCCAATCTTATTGGAAAGTCTGAAATTAAGCGCACATTCAAAATGAGATGACGTAAAGAGGATTTATTTTCGAATTAAGAATTCCGACAGGATGATAAAAATGCTTTTCTTTTTAAAAGAGCTAAATTTATTTAAAAAAATAACTTTGCCGATAACATTAATTACTTAAGTGCATTGCGTTAAGAAAGATAACGTGATTTGTGAGCTGCGGTTAATCAATCCGTTGCACGTTTATTTTATTTGATTTTTTTATAGGTAAAATAAATCATTACGAATTCTAGGAATTAAGAAAAAGAAATATGTGGTTATGTGGTTTATCAATTCCAAATTACTCATCATTTTCTCTGAACTATCGCCTGTTACTCATCATTTAGTTTCGTCGCAAGTGAGTGAGTACGTATTCGGGTAATATTTAAGGTAGTTACAATGCACCCTGTATATCAAAAAATGTAAAAAAAACAAAAAATTACTTTTCAGATTAAAAACTGAAGTGAAGACAAACTGAACCGGTTCGAGCCGCTTTGTAAAGTATTTTTTTATTTTAAGCCGAAACGAAACTGAAGTTTTTGAACCGCGAACCGAAGTGAACCGTATTTTTGTTGCCGGTTTGCGTCCCTGCTTTCCATTCAACAACTGATAACAAGAAATCTTGAAGTAAAACTTGTTTATGTAAACAGGAATCTTAAACAATGATAGAAGGCCCCCCAAAAAAAAAAAAACTAAAAATAATTTCGCGTTAAATCGCCAACTGGGGGCTTGCGTAAATTAAACTGACACGAAATGCTAGACTCACTTTACTTTACGATTTTCCGGCGAGAATTGGTGGAAATGAAGTTTTCCCTCGAAGCCGTCGGATGCACTTTCCACCACACGCAAGTAATCGCCGCCACTCTCACCTTCTGTTTTCCGCGGACTGTGTGTAACGGACGGCAGAATTCCGATTTATAAATATTAAAAACGATTTTCTAGCTTTAACTTGTACGATCCAGAATTTTTCCGACGTTTCCGATCCGTTCGACGATTTATTTAAAGCGAAACGCGTGCATTTAACTCTCCTCGCATAAATCGACGAGCGCCTAACACCTAAACTATTCAAAATTTTCTTTTATCTAAGACATTCGTGAATCGTGACCTTGCACGACATAACAGGTTTGTTTCTACAACAAAAAAAAAAGACGAACCAAAGGAGGTAAGCTACATACGTAAATACAAGTGAGCAAGCAAGCGGATCGAATTCGATTTCTATTCTATACTTGTATTTTTCTTTGGGCATTTGATTTATACATATTAAAGAGTCTGTAATCAAAACGAGTCGAGTCAGTCGAAGGAGCGGGCGGGCGGATAGATAAAAAGAAGAAACGTTTCGCTCGGTTTTCTTATCTGGAATTTGTTACGAAACTGTTTGGAACTTTTGCGTAAATCAAGTCGAAACAAAAAAGGCTTATCGATTGACTGACATTAACTTTGGTAGGTCTGCAATATACTAGTTATTTCACAAGGTTTCTGGTCGAGTCCGACCCGAACTGTGCTGGACCCAGAATGATCTAGGTTTTATTATGGGGGCAATCCGACTGACTTCTCCGAGTCATCCGTAATCAGTTACATTCGTCTCGTGCAAGTCGGTGTGTGTACGGTTTCAATTATTTCGGTTAACGAAGTAAATTGTCCTAAACGAGGAGTGAAGATGTGAGCGGTTAACGCGCCCCAATTTGCGTAGATTAGCTGAAACGCTATTGTTCACGACTGCGACTGGAACAATCTAGGTAATTCAGAAATTGGTGTGAAAAAAAAAGTATTTTTGATTCGCTGGTTTTGATCGAATTTCGTTTCAAAAACCATACGAACTCAAAAAACCAAATTAAAAAGTAGAGTGAACTGGAAAAGCAAAACTTCGAATTTTTGACTCGCTTTTGACTTCCCAATTCTGATCGAATTTGTTTCAAAAACCTCGAGGCCAGACGGACTTTAAAGAAAGTCAAAAGTCGAATTGAAACGGAAAGTCAAAAACAAGCGCAAGCGAATTTTCGTCTTGTTTCTGATTTGCAAATTTTGATCGAATCGAATCAAAATGTAAAATGAAAATTGAAAATCATGAACAAGCCCGAAAAACAACAAAAAAAGAAAATATGACAACGAAAACAAAACTTGTCAAAATAAATTGATTCTTTTTATTCAAATTTTCTTTCAAAATCAATAAAGCGACTTAAACCACTTAGGCAATCAAATCTAAACAAAACACGATCAAAAAAGTTGAAGGTTGAAGTAAAAGAACGCAATAAAATTAGAAACAAAGGTAATTTAAAAGGGAGAACGAAACGAGATAATGAGCAGAATGCGTCAGCGAACATTGAACATTTGAATCGATCGGGAAAACAAAAGGCAATCGTTGAACATTTTTTAGAATTTTGTTTCGAAATTAATCAAAAATCTACTGCAAATCTACTCAAACATTGATGTCAAAACAAAACACGACCAACTGTCAAAACAAAACAAGAAAAAACGATTCAAAATATAAAATAAAATTATCGATGAACGTTGCAATTGAATCGATCTAGAAAACAAGAGACAATCGTTCGGTTTTCCTTCAAAAATTGTTTCAAATTCAACAAAGAAAGTTCAATCGAAATTACTTCGAATCCAAACAAAACACAATCTTAAAAAAAAGACGGAATTCTTGATTTTTTTTTGTTTTGAAATGAAGAAGTAACGTCCAATCAAATTTATTCAAACAATCGAATTCAAAAAAAAACACAGGAAGGACGACTTTAAAACTGAAAACAGTTGAACTAAACAAATGCAATCGATCAGAAATAACGCAAAATCAATCAAATTTGAAATGGGATAGTGAGCGGAATACGTGAGCAAAATTTTCGATTTGGATGGATCGGGAAAAACAAACAAACTATTAAAATTAAACAAACTTAAACAAACAAAACACGACCGATGGTCAAAAAAAAAAGACGGAAAAATCGCCTTAAAGCCGAAATTTTGAAAAGAAAACGCGATCTACTGAAAACAGAGCAAAGGTAATTAAAAAGAGGACGAACGCATCGATATGGATCGATCTGGAAAACAAAAGACAATCGCCGCGAATTTTTCTTGAACTTTGCTTTAAAATCAATTAAATTACTGGAACATTGATTTCAAAACAAAATGTCAATTAATAAAAAAAACATTAATCAGAGTCAACTGAATATGCCAATAAACATTGATCTGAAAAGCTCTGAAAAACAAAAGACAGTCGCCGTGAATTGTTTAACATTGTTCTAAAATCAATTAAATTACTGAAACATTGATTTCAAAACAAAACACAATCAGTTTGTCAATCAATTAAAAACAAAAACGATTAGTGCAAGTTAACAATAAATGCCAATTGACATCGATCTGGAACGCTCTGGAAAACAAAAGAGAATCGCCGTGAATTTCTTTAAATTTTGTTTTATTAAAATTAATTAAAGTACTAAGACATTATTTTAAAACAAAACACAACCAGATGTCAATCAAATAAAAACAAAAACGGTTAATAAGAGTCAACAAAATAGACATCGATCTGGATCGACCTGGAAAACAAAAGACAATCGCCGTGAATTATTTTTTTTTAGTTTTGTTTTAAAATCAACAAATAACTAAAGCATTTCGATTTTAAAACAAAACGCAATCAATGAAATCGTCAAAAAAGAGTCAACAAAATATGCGAACAGACTTCGATCTAGAACGTTGTGGAAAACAAAAGACAATCGCCGTGAATTTTTCTTTAAATTTTGTTTTAAAATCAATTAAATTACTAAGATATTGATTTCAAAACAAAACAAAATCAGTTGTCAATTAATAAAAAAAAATGATTAATTAGAGTCAACAGAATATCCAATAAACATTGATCTGGAACGCTCTGGAAAACAAAAGACAATCGCCGTGATTTTTTTTTAATTTTATTTTAAAATCAACTAATAACTAAAGTATTTTCGATTTTAAAACAAAATGCAATCAATGAAATAATAAATTGTCAAATAAGAATCAACAAAATATGCTGGATCTGGAACGCCCTGGAAAATAAAAGACAATCGCCATGAAATTTTCTTTAACTTTGCTTTAAAATCAATTAAATTACTAAAACATTGTTTTCAAAACAAAATACAATCAGTTGTCAATTAATAACAAAAAAAAACAATTACAAAGAGTCAATAAAATTCGCCATCGATCTGGAACGTTCTGGAAAACAAAAGACAATCGCAGTGAATTTTTTAACTTGGTTTTAAAATCAATTGAATTATTAAGATATTGGTTTCAAAACAAAACACAACCAGTTGTCAATTAATAAGAAAAAAAAAACACGATTAATAAGAGTCAACAGAATATGCCAATAAATATCGATCTGGAAAGCAAAAGGCAATCGTTTTGACTTTTTTTTTAATTTTGTTTTCAATTCAGTTTAAATCATTAAAACATATCGATTTCAAAACAAAAGAGAACCTGTCCTGAATCAATTTAAAGAAGCGTTAAACAAAAAACTCAACAAAGCGTGCCAGTAAACATCGATCTGGAGCGCTCTGGAAAACAAAAGTCAATCGTGATTTTTTTTTAAATTTTATGATTTAAAAAAAGACACAATCAGTTGTTAATCGATAAAAAATAAGAAAGACATAATATGCCAGTGAGTTCTGGAGCGCTCTGGAAAGCGAAAACAATTGCGGTGAATTTTTTTTTTAATTTTCTTTTAAAATCAACAAATTCGTTTAAACAACTAGAACGTTTCGATTTTAAAACAAAACGCAATCAATAAAATAATCAATTGTTAAATAGGAATCAACAAAATTTCCCAACAGACATCGATCTGAAACGCTCTGGAAAACAAAAGACAATCGCCATGAATTTTTTTTAACTTTGTTTCAAAATCAATTAAATTACTATGACATTGATTTGAGTCACCAAATTTGCCAATAAACATCAACATCGATCTGGAGCGCTCTGAAAAACAAAAGACAATCGTTCTGAATTTTTTTTTTAATTCTGTTTCAAAATCAATCAAGAATTGATTTCAAAACAAAATACAGCCTGTTGTCAATCGATAAAAAAATGTTTAAATAATAATAAACAAGCAAACAAAGTCAATAGACATTGATCCAGAGCGCTCTGGAAATCAAAAGACAATCGTTTTGACTTTTCTCTTAAATTTTGTTTCCAATTCAAAAAAGATCGTTTAAATCGTTAAAATATTTCGATTTCAAAACAAAAGAGAATCTGTCGTGAATCAATTTAAACGAGCGTTGAACAAAATTCAGCAAAGCGTGCCAGTAAACGTCGATCTGGAGCGCTCTGGATAACAAAAGTCAATCGTTGTGAATTTTTTTTTAAATTTTGATTGATTAAGACTATGATTAGAAAAAAAGACGCAATCAGTTGTTAATTAATTTAAAAAAAAATCTCAAATAAGAAAGAACGAAATATGGCAGTGATCATCGTTCTGGAACGCTCTGGAAAACGAAAACAATTGCTGTGAATTTTTCTTAAAATTTTGTCTTAAAATCCACTAGAACGTTCCGATTTTAAAACAAAACACAAGCAGTTGTCGAAACGAGACGAAAGAAAACCGAAATAAAAAAGTGCCGATGAATCAGAAACAAGGCAAAGTCAATTATACAAAAAAAAAAAACATCGTTCTGGAAAACAAAAGACATCGCAGAACTTTTTTTTAATGTTATTTTAAATCAACATTAGATCACTGATTTCAAAACAAAACACAACCAGTTGCCAATCAATGAAGAAACGTTAATTAGACTCAACAAAATATGACAATAGTCATCGATCTGGAGCGCTCTGTAAAACAGAAGACAATCTTTGTGAATCTTTCTTAAAATATTGTTTTTTTTTTTTAAATCAACAGTAACTTAAAAACAAAACACAACCAGTTGCCAATCAATGCAAAAAAAAAACTTTAAATGAGGATGAACAAAATACGCAATAGACATGTATCTGGAGCGCTCTGGAAAACAAAAGACAATCTCCGTTTTTCTTTAAATTTTGTTTCAAAATCTACAAAAAACGTTGGATGCAAGTCAGCAAACTGGACTTTAAATGAAACACAACCGAACGTAAAAAAGGAAACGGGAAACGAGAACGAAAACGAAAACAAAAAAAAAAAACTGTCGGTTTAAAAATTCAGTTCAGTTTTTTTTAAAAACAACGCGGATTTAATCGTTTCGCGAAAAAGAGAAGGAAGTAGAACGAGGAAGAAAAGTACACCGTGCTGCGAAAACAAAAGACGATCGTTTATTTATTGTTTTTTTTTAATCGTTTGAAATTGATTTTCATTTTCTCGCAAGCAAGACTCTTTTTTTTTAACAATAATTCTGAATTTTTAAAAACAAAAACGACGAAAACACCGAATTTTGTAAACAAAACGGAAACATCTTAAATTAAAGTAAAACGCGATCGATTTGAAACAACGCAAAATCAAAAGTCAGAGAGAGAAATTGAAGTAACAACCGAAAGACGATTGCTTAAATTTATGTTTTTTTTTTTTAATTGTTTTTACTTACACGCCCCGACGGCGTACGTTCAAATTTCTTGAAATCGCCATTGTTTGTTTCAGACCAATTTTTCTTCGTTCCTTATTTAAAATTATGACACATCCTCCTCCCTCTTTTTTTTCTTGTTATAAACAAACTTACGAATTACAATAAATTTAATTTAATTAATTAATTTCTACGGGAATTAATTTTGTATTGTCATTTAAATTAAGAAGAAAAAAAAAAACAGTCCGCCCTTTAAATCTGACATTTTATTTTTGAAAACATCTGCCTAATTCAAATTAGTTAATTGTTTTCGACTTAATCAACCAAAAGTTTTATTTTTTAATTATTAAGTGATTTTTCAGTGAACGATATACATAATTCGAGACAATTTTTTTTTCAAACGACTGTACATACAAGAACTCAAGCAGAAAAACTTGAAAACATTTAGATTAATAGTAAAACCTAAGACCTTCCAGGTATGCAACCAAGCTAACACCGCTGCGTATGCAATGCATAATACATTTCTAGTGTAATTGAAACATTGTTATGTTAAAATTTTTTTTATATGTCTAGAAATGGACGCAAGAGAATAACTTGAAACAAATCCATTCAAATAATAACTTCTCCATAATTTACAAGCACAGATTTCTTCTCCCAATTAATATAAAAAATCCAATCTTTTCCTTTTATACATGTACAGGATGACTGTTAATTAACCCGACAAAATGGAAATACGACGATACATTTTATAAATGCGGCACTATAATAGAACTATAAAAGTTTTTTTATTGACTGCCCGCTTGATACATGTCTTAATTCGTTTTATTACACGATTAACAGCTGGGAACGGAAATCTGAGTTGTTTCTTTTACGAGACGTAATTATTAGTAATTTCTAAACTAACTGGAATTGCGCATGCAATGAGGGTAACAAATTCGCAAATAACTGTGCATTTTGTTAATTAATCTATTATGTATAGATACATTACGGGAAAATGTAAATTGCTGGGGTTGTTTGGCAATCTCATAAGCTCAGACAAGATTACTAGAAATTAATGTAAGTAAAATTACTAATAAATACTTATCGCGATAAGGCAAGGATTATATATCCAGGAATCGCTTAAACAAATCGGTTTTCTTCGAAACTGTGAAACGATTTATTAGACCTGAAATTCAAGCCGACAAGTTTTTTCTTGCTTTGTTTATTAGGCTAGGCAATCGTTCGGTTTTTTCTTCAAAAAAAAAATGTTTTAAAATCAACAAAGAAAGTTCAATCAAAATTACATCGAATCCAAACAAAAACAATCCAAAAAAAGGAGACGGAAATCGAGATTTTTTTGTTTCAAAATCAAGAAGTAACGTCCAATCAACTTTATTCAAATAATCGAATTCAAACAAAACACAGAAAGGGTGACTTTAAAACTGAAACCGAATATGGTTGATGAACTAAAAAAACGTAATAAATTAAAATAAAATGTGATGAAATAAAATTGTCAATGAACGTTGCAATTGAATCGATCTAGAAAACAAAAGACAATTGTTCAGTTTTTCTTCAAAAATTGTTTCAAAATCAACAGAGAAAGTTTAATCGAAACTACATCGAATCCAAACAAAACAATCTAAAAAAAAAGACGGAAATCGAGATTCTTTTTGTTTCAAAATCAAGAAGTAGCGTCCAATCAAATTTATTCAAACAATTGAATTCAAACAAAACACAGTAAGGACGGCTTTAAACAGTTGAAGTAAACAAATGCAATCAATCAGAAACAACGCAAAATCAATTCCAGAGAAAATACGAAATGAGATAGTGTGCAGAATACGTCAGTAAGCTTTAGATTTGGATCGATCGTGAAAAACAAAAGACAACTTTCGGTTTAAAATTAATGAAGACCCAACTGTTAACATTATGACTTAAAACAAAACACGACCGATGGTCAAAAAAGACTGAAAAATCGCCTTAAAATCGATATTTTAGAACGAAAACGCGTTCAACTGAAAACAAGGTAAAAGTAATTAAAAATGGGACGAACACATCGATCTGGAAAACAAAAGACAATCGCCGTGAATTATTTTTTAATTTTGTTTTAAAATCGACAAACAACTGAAGCATTTCGATTTGAAAACAAAACGCAATCAATAAAATAATCAATCCTTAAATAAAATATGTGAATAGTCTTCGATCGGGAACGCTCTGGAAAACAAAAGACAATCGCCTTGAATTTTTCTTTAAACTTTGTTTTAAAATCAATTAAATTACTGAAACATTGATTTTAAAACAAAACACAATCAGTTATTAATTGATTAAAAATAAAAACGATTAATACTAGTCAACAATACATTCCAATAGACATCGATCTGGAACGCTCTGGAAAACAAAAGATAATCGCCGCGAGTTTCTTTAAATTTTGTTTTAAAATCAATTACATTACTAAAACATTGATTTCAAAACAAAACACAATTAGTTGTCAATCGATTAAAAAAAAAAACGATAAATAAGAGTCAACAAAATGCTAATAGACATCGACCTGGAACGCTCTGGAAAACAAAAGACAGTCGCTTTGAATTGATTTTAACTTCGTCTTAAAATCAATTAAATTACTGAAACATTGATTTCAAAACAAAACACAATCAGTTGTCAATTAATAAAAAAAAACGATTAATAAGAGTCAACATAACATCCAACAAGCATTGATCTGGAACGTTCTGGAAAACAAAAGACAATCGCCCTGTTTTTTTTTCAATTTTATTTTAAAATCATCTAATAACTAAAGAATTTCGATTTTAAAACAAAACGCAATCAATGAAATAATAAATCGTAAAATGAGAATCAAGAAAACATGAGAATTCGATGTGGAACGTTGTGGAAAACAAAAGACAATCGCCGTGAATTTTTTTAACTTTGCTTTAAAATTAATTAAATTACTAGAACATTCATTTCAAAACAAAACACAATCAGTTGTCAATTAATAATGAAAAACGATTAATAAGAGTCAACAGGATAAACCAATAAACATTGATCTGGAACGCTCTGGAAAACAAAAGACAATCGCCGCGAATTTTTTTTTTAAATCGACAAATAGTCATTTACATTTTAAAACAAAACGCAATCAATGAAATAATCAGTCGTCAAATAAGAATCACCAAAATATGCGAAAAGACTTCGATCTGGAACGCTCTGGAAAACAAAACACAATCGCCGTGAATTTTACTTTAACTTTGCTTCAAAATCAATTAAATTACTAAAACTTTGATTTCAAACCAAAAAATAACCAGTTTGCCAGTCAATTAAAAATAAAAATGATTAATACAAGTCAACAATACATGCCAATAGACGTCGAACTGGAATGCTCTGCAAAACAAAAGATAATCGCCGTGAATTTCTTTAAATTTTGTTTTAAAATCAGTTACATTACTAAGGCATTGATTTCAAAACAAAACACAATTCAATCGATTAAAAAAAAAACGATAAATAAGAGTCAACAAAATGCTAACAGACATCGACCTGGAAAATCATTTAATAACTAAAGAATTTCGATTTTAAAACAAAACGCAATCAATGAAACAATAAATCGTCAAATAAGAATCAACAAATATGCAAGTAGATTTCGATCTGGAACGTTGTGGAAAACAAAAGATAATCGCCGTGATTTTTTTTAACTTTGCTTTAAAATTAATTAAATTACTAAAACATTCATTTCAAAACAAAACACAATCAGTTGTCAATTGATTAAGAAAAACGATTAATAAGAGTCAATAGAATATGCCAATAAACATTGATCTGGAACGCTCTGGAAAACAAAAGACAATCACCGCGAATTTTTTTTTTAAATCGACAAATAGCTAAAGCATTTGCATTTTAAAACAAAACGCAACCAATGAAATAATCAGTCGTTAAATGACAATCAACAAATACGCCAATGGACTTCGATCTGGAATGCTCTGGAAAACAAAAGAGCATCGCTGTGAATTTTTTTTTTAACTTTATTTTAAAATCAATTAAATCACTGAAACATTGATTTCTAAACGAAAATGTGAAACGATTTATTGGACCTGAAATTCAATGCCGACAATTTTTTTTGTTTATTGATTGAAATCCGTCAAGTGTGTATGATATTCACGTACTGTTCTAGAGCAGCGCGCGAGTCATTCCCCGCGAACCAAAGAGAGTCAATTTTTCGACAAACACGAAGGAATATTACGCGCAAGTACGGAGGGCGTTCGCGGCAGGAGCGCAAGTTTGTACAGTGCGTGCCAACGAATTCTTTTCTTTCTTTCTTCTTTCTTCCTTTCGTTTTAGTGATTTATTTGTTTACCTGTCAGAATAGGTATTCAAATTGGGGCTCCTGATATCCTTTGTATGGAATAATCTACTTCAGGTGTTTTGCATGCGTTTGTCAAGTAAATATTCGTGTTTCGCTCGTATTTCACAGCATCGATGGTTGACCTATGAACGGAGTTGACGTAAAATTCCACTTAAAGGTCAAGTTCACGATGCCACCAACGCCCCCACATCACAAAACTATAAAAAAAAACTTCATGAGGGTGTTTATCTCGTCCATCTGCTCCTGAATGTTTTAACCAGGGGCGCAACGTCGCTTTGGGGCCAGTTTTCGATTAATTATTTCTCGAAAACTAAAGTAGTAAGAATTTTCTTAACGTTTTTCCCATACTCTCGGACGTCGCTTGTTTTATTGTTTTCATTTTCTCGGGTTAATTAACAGTCACCCTGTATATAGGGTTTCCCGAAAGTAACGGATAAATTCAGAAAAATATTTTTAAGTCATCATTTATGGATGTAATTTTCAATCCCAAGCCTCAACCACTAATCGCTAGTAACCCCAATTTAAAAAAAAAATTAAATAGCAAACTACTCGTTTGTCATACTTCATTTAATGGAATTTTTTATACTGAATACAATAAATAAATCTTTGTCAAAATCGATTGATAAATAACAAAAATGTATTCAAACGAAACAAAACATCAAACCATTCAAATTGCTGTCCATTAATGGCCAGGCAATGCCCTCCCTAATCTAGGGTCAAACGCTTGTTAAATATTGCCTACCATTTCAGGGGTGATTAAGGGAATTTCTTGTCGAATGTTTTAGATTTACAACGTTTCGAGGTCTTTTAGCTTTTAAATAATCCAAAGGGGTTAAATCCAGAGATCTTGCCAGCCATTCAATAGGTCCCCGTCTACAAATCCATCCATTAACGTAGCATTGGAGAAGTTTACTATTTTTTTTTCTTAAAGTTAAAGCAAGTTGATGTATGACTGTGAAAGAATTCTTAAAAATTGACCGAATTATAAGAGTTCATGTTGCGTTTTGGTAACAATAGTTTTCGAGCGATGTGGCGTCACTTCTCCTATTCGGCAAAATATCATTTCGACGCCTTACAAATCCCTCTTCCATTTTAATATAAATGCAAGGGTAATAAACAACAACAATGTAAAACATGTGCCAAATTGAATGAATGTTAACTTTACGTAGCCGCTTTTAACTATGCGAAGAAGTGACGTCAGAAACTTTAAAAAATTATTTCTCCGTTATCTACCGATGAATTAAAAAACAAATTTACCAGTCAGTTATTTTTATATTTACACTGTATAATTCGGAGACCCTCTCCCAAAACAATTTCAAAGAGACGTCACTTCAGCTCCTTAAGGAGGCTTACAAAAAATAATAACGATTTTGAGAAATGAAATGAAGAGACGAAATTGTTGATGATCCCATGCCAAAGAAAAACAAATTTATTATTAAGAAAAAAAAATTAATAAAACGCATCAGGAATTTTATTTATTGTTACAATCCTGCGATCCTGTCGCTTTTCCCTAGATGATTTTTCTGTGACAAACGAAATCGAATTCACGGAGGAAAAACGGCGTAAAAGCACAACAAGAACAAAATCGACCAAAGCCTCGTCCTGCAATCACCAGCGGCGTTGCAACCCTGTTTTCTGCACTCGCAAATATACAAGTAGAACAAGACGAAGTTCTCCTTGTAGCACTTATCCTCTCGAATGTGCGAGAGGGTTTTCGTGCACTCCCTGGACGTTATCGTAATCGTGGATTTGTTGATGAAATATACTAGAAAAAAAAAATGCTCCGCTACTTTAAAACCATCAAAAATATCGTTGTAATCACGCACAGTACTGTACGACTTTCCTGCACTGAGGTTTCGGATGAATTTTGGAGGAATGTGCGCTTTTAAGGATCTCTGCGTTCATCTCTTCGTCGTCCTCGAACTCGTTGTTTCCTCGTGACGTTAGCGTGACATTTTTTTCTTTACCACAATCCAGAAGGTACTGGTCGTCTCGTAGGTCTTCACAGTCGTCATCCAAATCAGATCGACACTGGTAACACTTAAAACTACTTACTGAAACCAAAATCGAATCTGTTCTTAATAGCTTCCTCTCTTTACTCACCACGCAAGAGATGGCTGGTCAGTATCAGCATTATGAGCGCGAACCAATTAGAGACCATCACCTTAAAAGCCGTCCGGAGTGTATTAAAGGGGACCTCATTCAAAACGTCAGGACTAACCTTCAAATTCGAAATTTGACATCATCGCCGGGGCGGGAGGAGTTAGCAGTTTCGTGGGCGAGCTCAAACGTTGCATGGAAGAACAAACTCGAAAACAAAAACAAAATTAAATTGTGCGGATGCTAATTCGGGGGCGAATTGAACTGAGAAACGTCAATGTCAGTTTTGGCGTTCGTTCGTTCTGATGCTACGCAATCAGAAACGATTTAAAAATCGAAAATATGATGAAATATGATTGACGTCGATTTGAATCGATCTACAAAACAAAGGACAAAGCTACGAGGGTCGGCTAATAAATAACGGGCCACAACGCCCGAATTTTCCCGAAACAAATTTTTTATTACTCGATTTTGGGTCAGTCTTTTCAGTTTCGAAAGTCAAGAGCTTGCGCTAGTTAGGAGTGCTTTTTAAATCGAATTAAAATCCGCCTTAATTCCAACTCATTACGTCATTCCGCAACACCTCCACGAACCTAATTGAAACGTAAAGGAAAAAGACACCGGATGCGGCCCATTACCCAATTGTCGGGCCCCCCATTGTAACTTTTAAGGCGCGTTCAAAACGATTAAATTTCATTTCGAAAATACGCGACGGGTAGAGCGAGGCTCGACAAGAACTATCAAAAAAAAAAAAAAGACAAAACAATAACGAAATTAACAACTATTTAACTCAGTTTGCGCTATTTTGTTTAATCCCCCCACTCCGAGCATCAGCGCATTGTAAATTCTGCGCGCCAGTTTGTGTCCAACCTTCCGAATAAATCGGACAAGAAGTCAATGGGAGTCGTCGGTAGATAATTTTATTTTATTTTTTAATCAGTTTTGCGCTTCAAGCAATCCTTTTTCCTTTTGAGATTCGCGCTCGAAGTTAAAATGTTGAGATTGACGCTCGTTGGAGTTGTTCTGCTGGTTTTCTGCGTGAGCCAAGGTAAGAGTTAGGTAACTGCTTAACGCACCCAAAAAAAAAAAAGAAATACACCGTTAATCACGCTTCATTCTTTTCTTCCTGGTTTATTTTCTCTCGTACGCGAACGTGTACGTGTACAGCTGACCTTTGATGTTAGTGCGTACTTGATTATTGGTACTTCTTTTTAGAACAAATTGCGTGCGCATGTTCAGAAAATGCTGCGAAATCAATAGGTATGTAACTAACCTCGGTACAGTATAAACTTGGCACAGGTAAACGATCACAATCACTTGAAAAGCAATTTCGAGCTCAAGAGTATTTGCCATCATTCAAAAAATACGTCTTGAGAATCTATAAGCTAACTATGCTAGTGTTTAGTGTCTTGAAGTCATGAAACTGAGTAAAATATAGAGGCAATGTTTCCAAAAAGTAAATAAAACTGGTCCTAATATTGAACCTTGCGGAATATCTACAAAAATGTTTGCGCTGTGTTAGTTAGACAAACGATTGTTTTAATCCGACTAGAAGGACCAAACGAAATTGATTTTTAATTGAAAATAATACTTCATAATTGCATTGACTGCAATTTTTCTTAGTCACGGCTGTACTACCTTCATCAGGCTCTTTAAATGCCAATCATTTTGAATATTATGGTGTGAACACACCACGTCAACAATTTTTAACAATTAAGGCCACGCTGTAAAATTTCTTCTTTCTTTTAGCGATTAAAGCAATTAACAGCCTGATGAAGGCAGTATGGCCGAAATCGAAATTATTTAAACATAAATCTAACTGGTTTTGTTTAGGAAACTTAGTTGGCTATGTTATTCGAACAAACGACGCGATTTTGATCGTTTTAATCCAGCTCGAAGGACCAAGCCACACTAATTCTCACTCGAGAAAATTACTACCATCACTTTGTTGCGTCGTTTCATAAATCAGAGACTGTAAAAAGTAGAAATCGAAGTCAAATAATTTTAATTCAATAATTTTTAACAATTAAGGCCACGCTGTAGAAGTTCTTCCCCTTTCTTCCGGCGATTAAAGCAATTAACAGCCTGATGAAGGCAGTATGGCCGAAATCGAAATTATTTAAACATCAATCTAACTGGTCTTGTTTAAGAAACTTAGTTGGCTATGTTATTCGAACAAACGACGCGATTTTGATCGTTTTAATCCAGCTCGAAGGACCAAGCCACACTAATTCTCACTCGAGAAAATTACTACCATCGGTTTATTACGTCGTTTCATAAATCAGAGACTGTAAAAAAGTAGAAATCGAAATCAAATAATTTTAATTCAATAATTATTAACAATTAAGGCCACGCTGTAAAAGTTCTTCTCCTTTCTTCCGGCGATTAAAGCAATTAACAGCCTCATAAAGGCAGTATGGCCGAAATCGAAATTATTTAAACATCAATCTAACTAGTTTTGTTTAAGAAACTTCGTCGGTTATGTTATTCGAACAAACGACGCGATTTTGATCGTTTTAATCCAGCTCGAAGGACCAAGGCACACTAATTCTCACTCGAGAAAATTACTACCATCGGTTTATTACGTCGTTTCATAAATCAGAGACTGTAAAAAAGTAGAAATCGAAATCAAATAATTTTAATTCAATAATTATTAACAATTAAGGCCACGCTGTAGAAGTTCTTCCCCTTTCTTCCGGCGATTAAAGCAATTAACAGCCTGACGAAGGCAGTATGACCGAAATCGAAATTATTTAAACATCAATCTAACTGGTTTTGTTTAAGAAACTTCGTCGGTTATGTTATTCAAACAAACGACGCGATTTTGATCGTTTTAATCCAGCTCGAAGGACCAAGCCAAACTAATTCTCACTCGAAAAAATTACTACCATCGGTTTGTTATATTGTTTTAGAAATCAGAGACTATAAAAAAGTAGAAATCGAAATCAAATAATTGACGTGCAAATGACTCATAATCATTACTATCGTAGAAAAATCTGCTTTACTTACTAACATGTAACCTCTTTCTGAAATCTCTAGTGTTTATGTCATTATATCGAGTGTTGATATTTCAATTTCAATTTAAATAAGCGGGGAAACATTTCTTCGAACTTTAATCAGGCTTGAAGGACCATTTTTATTACGTTGTATGTGATCTGGACTTCGAAGTTATATAAGAGAGGCGAAGGTAATAAATACCTCCGTTTAACATTTCTTCTTCTTCTTTTGTATATTTTGGTAATTATGGTAGTCACACTTCAAAAATATTTTGGAAAATTTTTACCGATTTTTCTTTTGCTATTTCTTTTTTAATTTACATATTAGGCATTCAAACATTTTTAAGTTGTCATGAAATTTCTCATCAAGGTCATTACAACGTCAAGCTAATGTAATTTCAAGGTCATCTCAAGGTCATTTCCACAATTTTCACTTAAAAATTCGTGACAATAAGTTTAATTCTTTTTTTCTTAATAAATAAATACTCTGCTCCTGCTTCTACATCCATTCGTAATTCATAATTCCATAACTATTTTAATCCGGCTCGAAGGACCACTCATATTATGTTGTATGTCATTTTTGTTTAAAATTTAGACAAGAGATGCGAGCGTGATATCGCTGTTTCACATTTCTTTTTCTTCTTCTATAATGCGTTTTAGTAATTATGATTGTGCATAACTAACCACTCATTACTAAAGCATGGATTTAGGTGCCATTTTACGTCACGAGTCGTCTTTTTTTTTTCTTCTAGTCGAGCGTACACCTTGTGGAGTGATGATTCATGACTTAAATGCACCTAAATCCGTGTTTTACTCATAAATACGACTTTCAAATGTTTCGGAAAATTCTTTTGAGTCTTTTTTTAAAATTTACATCGACATTCAAAAATCCTAAGATGCCTAAGATTTATTGCTCGGCGTTTTCTATAATTTGAGAATTTCTTTTCAAGGTCATTCCAAGATCTTGTCAATATCATTTCAAGATCTTCTCAAGGACGTTGAGGTGAGGTCACTTCCAGAATTTTCTCTTACAAAAATTAGGACCCGACGAAGTACTAATAAACAAATACTGTGCTGCTGTGCTAGAATTCACAATTCCGGCTCGAAGGACCACTCATATTACGTTGTATATCATTAGACAAGAGATATTCAAAAATTCTTTGATGCTGTGGCTAGCAATTTTTCGTTCGTTTTTTCGGATAATTTAGAAAATTTTCGCGAATTTTTTTAAACTTGATTTTACTCGAAACAGACTTCTTTAAAAATACGTGAAAATATTATAAATTATGTGGCAAAAAGCAATCAGTTGTCTTTTAAAATAAATAAACGTTGTAGTACTGCTTCTATCTCTGATCATAATTCATAATTCCATGACTATTTTAATCCGGCTCGAAGGACCATTTAAGTTACGTTGTATGTGTTTTTTTTTTTAGTTTCAAATTTAGATTAGAAAGGCAAAGTAATATTTCTGTTTCACACTTCTTCCGCTTCCATAATATATTTTGGCAATTAGTGATAGTTTACGGATTCATAACTAAAGCACGGATTTGCGTGCATTTTTAGGTCACGATTCACCTTTTTAGTTGGGCGTACGCGTTGTGGCGTGATGACTCACGATCTAAAAACGCACCTAAATCCGTGCTTCACTCATAATTCTTCAAAATGTGTATTCTGGAAGATTTTTTTAATTTTGCCGATTTTCACTATTTTTTTACTGCGACATTTTAGGTGATTTTTTTTTTGGAAAATCTTTTCTTTTTTCTCATCTATGCTTGACTTATGTAAAAACTTCATTTGGCTCAAAACACTATTTTATTTTATTTTTAAATAAATTAATACTGCACAACCGTTTCTACCTCTGATCATAATTCGCAATTCCATGACTATTTTAATCCGGCTCGAAGGACCACATATGTACATTACGTCGTATATTATTTTTATTTCGGTTTTTTTTTTTTGAGAATATTTTGGAGTTGTCTCCTCTGTTTTTGATTTTTATGTACGTATTTGATTTACCTCGAAACCAAGACGTCTTTAAAATGAAATCAAGTTTCTTTTAAAGTAAATTAATAAATACTCTGCTGGTGCTTCTATTTTTGATTATCATAAGTCTAATGATATTATCAAAAACTCGTTTATATTTACTATGACGATTACAGCAAGTTATCTGAGGTCAGAGAGGTCATAGTTTCTGTGTATTCAAATAATTGGGGCGTTATACATGGATTCAAGGTTAAGTCCATTTTATGTACAGGGCATTTCTTAAAGTATTTCGAAAATCAAACACTTTTTTGAAACACTTTCAAAATGTACAATTACAAATTACAAATGAGAACTTTTTTAATAAACGAGAAACTCTTCATTGCTTTCTTTTTTTTTTCCAGGACACGCAATCAGTTGCTACGAATGCAACAGCCACAACGACACGAGATGTGACCAGGAGATGCTTCCGGATGACTTCCAGGTCACCTGTCCCGAGAAACACAGCAACAACAAGCCTTTCACGTTATGCAGGAAAATCAAGCAGGTCATCGATTTTGAAGTGAACGGATGTGAGTGCACCCTCCCCTCCAACCTGTCCTCCTCCTCCCCAAATTGTTTTGCTTACTTTGATCTTCAAATTTTACATTTACTTATTAAAAGATTGGTTGAGACTTCATCTTCGTTTCTCAAAACAGAAGAGATTAGTTAAGTTCGCTGAGACTCGTTGGATTCACCACCCACTCTCCTCCTCTTCCCCTTTGGTTACTTTGATCTTCAAATTCTTCATTTACTTACCAAAAGATTGCTTGAGACTTCATCTTCATTTCTCAAAACAGAAGAGACTAGTTGGGCTTGCTGAGACTCGTTAGATTGAACTCTTCATTCTTCTCCTAGATATTTCAAAAATCAGTTGACCACTCCTACACAACAGAGTTCTTCTTCTTTTATTTGCGAAAACGAGATTCTGATTTATTTCCCCAAAGAAGAATCTCATTGGTTGCTTGCAGACCTTCTTCTGCTCACTGCCAAAAATCAATCAGTATGAAGGACGACCTTCTGGCTTTGCTACTGGAACCACTGCCTACTGAATTTCTCTTTTCTTTTGTTTTTAGTGCCCCCGGATAGTCGGGTGATTAGAAGTTGCGGCTGGGATGAAAGCAGTTACAAGAACAGATGCTACCAACGTTCCGGATTTGGAGGTCGACAGGAGGTCTGCGCGTGCGATAGCGACTTGTGTAACAGCTCCAACGCCCTCCTCGTTTCGCCCCCATTGCTGGGGGCGCTTTACTTCCTTTTAAAACTGTCGCATTGAAATGTAAACGTAGCTCACCAGCCTCTTTGCGCCGCCCTTCCTCTGCAGGTCGACCTCAAGATCATTTAGATCATTTAGACCTCGATTACTTGTTAAGTTTTCCGATTAAAATTATTATTTGGGAATGAATGAGCGAATGCTTGCGAGCCTAGTGTTAGGAAATGTACTCTTTTAGGCTTGACTAGTTATAAGGATCTTGACTTGATGCAGTCAAATAAAGATTTGTGCCTATTTAAGTTACATTTGTTTTCTGACGCGGCCCAGGATTTTCGACAAACCACTGCCAGTTTTCTTTAAGTCCATAAAACATATATTGTTGGTCATTTACTAGAAATAAACCATATTTCGTTATACAGGGTGGAAGTTTTCTGTGGTTTCCTTCATAACTCGAAAACGATTATATTTATGACACCATTTTGTATAACATTTCTTGGTCGTCTTGAACCGAGCAAACACCCTGTGAAATTAACGTACGCAATTCAATCTCACCCTGTATTAGAAATCAGTGTTTTCTGAATAACTAACTAACTAACTAAAGTGAGAGAGCAGTTTAAATTAAATAAAAAAGAAGACGTCAAAAGTGAAGAAACAAAAGACGATCAATTTCCTAACAAATTTCGATTGTTTTCTTATTTATAATCGCTCACTAACAAATAGCTTTGCTTCGTCGAGAGTGAAGAAACAAAAGGTGATGGATTGCCTACCAACCTTCTTTTGTTTCTTCGTTATATTTGCTTGCTAACAAAGAAGTTCACTTCATCAAAAACGAAAAAAGAAAAACAAAAGATGACAGATTGTCTAACAATTTCTTTTGTTGTGTGAGGGCTCGCACGTTGCCCAGCGACAAGGAAACATCAAGGCGACGGGTGACAGAAACGTCAAGTTGGCAGTCAATTGTCAGAAACGTCAAGATGACAAATACCGGAAATCGTCAGATTGACAACGTCAAAATGACAAAAACGAGCGAAGCTTCACGTAGGCATTTGTTTAAAAAAAAAAAATATCGCGAAAGAAAAACGTTTCAAACACAAATCCTTCCACAATCTTTGTCTCTAACGGCGAATGGCCGTTCAAATTTGAACAAATTTCTTTTTCTGCGCCAAAAAGAAAAAGAAACAATCAAAATCGTGACATTTTTTCCGCTTTATTAAAAAAAATCACGTCTTTTTCTCATAATTAAAGGCAAGCGGGCAAAAATAAATTTCGTTTTATGGTTGAAAAAAAAAGGGATTGAAACAAAAGACTATCGAAATCATGACAAACTGCGATCACTAAAAAAATTGCAGCGAAACAAACGAGCCAGTAAACTTTTTTCTTCAATGAAAAAAAAAAAAAAGGAAAAGAACAACAAACGAAAGTCGAGTGTTTCTTATATTTTTTTTTACTTGGTCAGGAACGAAAAGAACAAAAGACGATCGATCCTGTTGACTAATAAATTTCTGTTGTTTTTTCCCTTTCGTTTGCTTTTGCTGACAAAGAGCTTTACTTAGTCAAAAACGAAGAAACAAAAGACGATCGATTATCTAACAAATTTCGATTGTTTTTCTTCTTATTCTTTACTTACTAAAAGCCTTACTTCGTCCAAAGCAAAGAAACAAATGATGATATTTTTCTGTCATTGGGTTACTAAAAAAAAAAATAATCTTATTTCGTCAAATTTGAAGAAACAAGAGACTATCGATTGTTTATTACAAATTTTCGATTATTTCTTCCTTTCATGTGCTCACCAACGAAGAGCTTCACTTCATCGAAAATGTCAATCCTTTCCTCTTTTTTATTTGCTTACCAACGAATAGCTTTACTTCGTCAACAGCGAAGAAACAAGAAACCATCGAGTTTCTAGCAAATTTCAATTGTTTTCCTTCTTTCATTTCTTTACTAACAAATAGCTTTGCTTCACCGAAAGTAAAAAAAAATACAAAAGACTGTGATTGTTTAACAAATTTCGATTGCTTTCTTTTTTTTATTTCGACAAAAGCGAAATAACAAAAGACGATCGATTGCCTCCCCAATTTCGATTGTTTTTCTGTTTTCCTTCCTCTTCTTTACTTACTAAAAGCCTTACTTCGTCCAAAACGAAGAAACAAAAGATGATAGAGAGAGTTTTATCTCGACAAAAGCGATGTAACAAAAAACGATCGATTGCCTGACCAATTTCGATTGTTTTTCTGTTTTTCTTCCTCTTCTTTACTTACTAAAAGCCTTACTTCGTTCGAAACGAAGAAACAAAAGATGATAGAAAGAGAGTTTTATTTCGACAAAGCGAAATAACAAAAAACGATCGATTTCCTGACCAATTTCGATTGTTTTTCTGATTTTCTTCCTCTCCTTTACTTATTGAAAGCCTTACTTCGTCCAAAACGAAGAAGCAAAAGATGATGCAGAGTGTCTGGCTAACGTCCATTGTTTTATTTTTCCTCGTCATTTGGTTACTAAACAAAAGAATCTTACTTCGTCAAATTTGAAGAAACAAAAGACTATCGATTGCTTAATACAAACTTTTGGATAATTTTTTCCTTTCACGTGCTTACTAACAAAGAGCTTCACTTCGTCGAAAATGTCAAACCTTTCCTCCTTTTCATTTGTTTACTAACGAAGAGCTCTACATCGTCAAAAGCGAAGAAACGAAAAAAAAACGATCGATTACCTAACAAAATTCAATTGTTTTTCTCCTTTCATTCCTTTACTAACAAAGAGCTTTACTTCCTTCATGGAAAGTAGAAAAGAAGAAACAAAAGACGATCGATTGTCTTGTTTCTTCTTTTCATTTGGTTCCTAGCAAAATATTAAAAGCGAAATAACAAAAGATGTTCGGTTGTCGAACAAATTTCGATTGTTTTCTTTTTCTCTGCTTACTAGAAGCTTTACTTCGTCCAAAGCGAGGAAACAAAAGGACGATGGATGATAGATTGTCTGACGAATTTCTATTGTTTTTCTTCCTTTCATTTGTTTACTAACAAACAACTTTACTTCGTCAAAAACGAAGAAACAAAAGATGATCGATAGTTTTCTGCCTTTCATTTGCTTACTATAACAGCGCTTTACTTAACCAAAACTGAAAAAACAAAAGACGATCCATTGTCTAACAAATTTCAATTTCTTTCTTCTTTCTATCCATGCTTACCAAAGAAGAACTTTTATTTCGTTAGAAGCGAAGAAACAAAAGAAAATCGATTGTCAGATAAATTTTAATTGGTTTCTTCCTTTCACTTTCTTACTGACACAGCACTTTTTTTCGTCAAAAGAGAAGAAACAAAAGAAGATCGATATTTTTCTGCCTTTTATTTGCTCACCAATAAGGTGCTTCACTCAACCAAAAGTGAAGAAACAAAAGACGATCCGTTGTCTAAGAAATTTATATTTCTTTCTTCTTTCTACCCGTGCTTATCAAGGAACAGCTTTTATTTCGTCAGAAGCGATGAAACAAAAGACGATCGATTGTCAAACAAATTTCAATTGATGTCTTCCTTTCACATTCTTACTGACAAAGGACTTTTTTTCGTCAAAAGCGAAGAAACAAAAGAAGATTGATTGTCTAACAAATTTCTATTTCTTTCTTCTTTTTACCCATAGTTAACGAGGAAGAGCTTTTATTTCGTCATAGGCGAAGAAACAAAAGACAATCGATTGTCAAACAAATTTTAATTAATTTCTTCGTTTCACTTTTTTACTGGCAAAGAACTTATTTGGTCAAAAGCGAAGAAACAAGAGACGATTGACAGTTTTCTGCCTTTCATTTGCTTACTAAAAAATTGTTAACCAAAAGTGAATAAACAAAAGACGATCAATTGTCTAACAAACTTCAATTTCTTTCTTCTTTTTATCCGTGTTTATTAAGGAAAAGCAAAAGACAATCGATGGTCACACAAATTTTAATTGGTTTCTTCCTTTCACTTTCTTACTGACACAGAACTTTATTTCATCAAAAGCGAAGAAACAAAAGAAGATCGATCGTTTTCTGCCTTTTATTTGTTCACTAACAAAGGTGCTTTACTCAACCAAAAGTGAAGAAATAAAAGGCGATCGATTGTCTAACAAATTTCGATTGTTTTCCACCTTTTATTTGCTGACTACCGAAACGAAGAAACAAAAGACGACCGATTGTCTAACAAACTTCGATTGTTTTCTTCCCTTCGTTGACTGCCTTACTAACAAAGAGCTTTGCTTTCTTCGTCGAAAGTAAAAAAAAGTGAAAAAGACGATCGATTGTCTTTCTTCATTTCATTTGCTTAACAGCAAAGAGTTTTACTTCGTTCGAAGCAGCGAAGAAACAAAAGATGAAAGATTTTCTGACAAATGTCTATCATTGTTTTTTTTCTTATAATTTCATTTGCTTGCTAACAAAGGACTTTACTTCATCAAATGCGAAGAGACAAAAGAAGATCGATAGTTTTCTACCTTTTTTATTCGCTTGCCAACAGAGTGCTTCACTTAACCAAAACTGAACAAACAAAAGACGATCGATTGCCTAACAAATTTCGATTGTTTTTTTTTTCGTTTCTTTTCTTTACTCACTTCGTCCAAAGCCCAAAGCGACGAAACAAAATGATGATGATGGTTGATAGATTGTGTCATTGTTTTTCTTTCCTTTCATTTGTTTACTAACAAAGAACTTTACCTCGTCAAAAGCGAAGAAACAAAAGAAGATCGACAGTTTTCTGCCTTTCATTAGCTTACTAAGAAGGTGCTTTGCTTAGGCGAAAGTGAAGCAACAAAAGGCGATCGATTCTCTAACAAATTTCGATTGTTTTCCGCTTTTTATTTGTTTATTACCGAAATGAAGAAACAAAAGACGACCGATTGTCTAACAAACTTCGATTGTTTTCTTCCTTTCATCGACTTACTAACAAATAGCTTTACTCCATCAATAGATAATCGATGGTTTAAAAAGAAATTTTCGATTGTTTTCTCGTTTCCATGTGCTTCAAAACAAAAGAAGATCGATTATTTAACAAATTTCGATTGTTTTCTGGTTTTTTTCCACTTGACTGTGTGTGTGTACATTAGAAATGATCGTCGGGCGTTTATGGTTAAATTGGTTTGCTACCAAGTGAATTTCGATTGTTTTTTTGCGTACTACCAAAGTGAAGAAACAAAAGACAATCGATCGATTGCTTAAAACAAATTTTCGATTGTTTTCTTCCTTTTAGGTGCTCGGTAATAAAAACATTTGTATTTTTTCTTTCTTTATCAAACGCAAACAGAAGATACATAGCATGAAAATTTCGACTTGTCTTTTTTGTTTTTTTTTCTTCGTTCGCACATTTTTTCATAATAATTACTCTTAGTCCTTGAATTTATAGTTATTACTTTATTTTCATTATTTAATTTCTTTTCTTATCCATTCTATAGTCCGGTCGCCAAACACTCGGAGTAATGAAGCTGCATGATGTACACGTGATTGTCCTTTCTGTGAGCTAAGTAACCCGATTTACACTAGACCTATTTACTTTAGACTACAACGTTAGTATTATTTTTAAAAACAATTGAGTGTGCAGTCGAGTTTTGAGTAATTTATTTATTTGCTATCTTGATGAGGATGATATCCGTTGAAAATGTCTTTTAACATTTTTCCATATTTTAAAAGCTAAACCAATACTGCTTACACGGTTTAGATTCTGTTTGATGTAAATACGTCTTTCCGTGTTCTTGCCACGAGGGTAACGCGTAATCACTCCGTCTGTTCGGCGGCCAGACTAATACTTCGGTAATAATAATAATAATAATAATTTATTCGGCTCAAGAATCACCATGTGATACAAGCTAAGTCAAAGCACTACAATACAAACATAAAATGTATAATACAAGTACAATTTAGAGTTACAAAGTAGACAAACATTTATTAGTACACACAAAGAACATCACTATCGCAAATGAAGTTATGACAATGAGACTATTAAATTTTCGAACTCGTCGATAGAATAAATACAGTTCACAATTAATATTTCTTTGATTTTAGACTTAAACTTATTATAATTCTTTAAACCTTTCAAATGCGGAGGGAGCAAATTGAACAATTTAGGGCCAGCAGTTAATGGACATTTAAAGGTAATATTAGTACGATTAGATGGAATTCTATAGTCATTACGATGGCGAGTATTATATAAGTGAAAATCTAGATTTTTTGAAAAATTGTTTTGATTTTTGTGTACAAATAGCAATAATTCAAGTATATATAGTGCAGGTAACGGTAGTAGTTTGTATTCCTTAAAATAAGGTCTGCAAGACTCAACAGATTTAATATTAGCAATGCAGCGTATAATTCTCTTCTGGGCTAAGAAGACATCTTTCGATGAAGTAGAATTCCCCCAAAAGCAAATTCCATATAGCAGTCTGGCGTGCACTTGCGAAAAATAATATGATATTATGAAATTCAATCTAAGTACCTGTTTTAAATTACGTATTTGAAAGCATATTGAGTTGAGTTTTTTAATTAAATTATTACAATGTGATTTCCAATTTAAATTTTGATCTAAGTAAACTCCAAGAAATTTTAGGACCGGTTCTTGCTTTATAATATCATTATTAAGTCGAATGTCAATATTTGGATGCTGATTATAAGACGATCGAAAAATGATTAAATTAGTCTTATTGGAATTTAAAAAGAGTTTGTTTAGATTAAACCAATCATTTAGTTCGTGAAGTAATAAATTACCCTTAAACATCAAATCCTCCAAATCTGTTCCAGAAAAAACTCCCGTTGTATCATCGGCATACATAACTAGCATGTGATTTATAAACAAAACAATATCGTTAATAAAAAGTAAAAATAAAATCGGGCCCAAAACAGATCCCTGTGGGACACCAATATTAACTGGAAGCAAACAGGAGTTTACCTCTAACGATTTATTGTTTTCTAAAAATTTAACTTTTACATATTGACTGCGTCCACTTAAAAACGAAGAAAACCAATCCCGAACAACACCACGAATGCCATATGATTCCAGTTTGGACAACAATAAAGAATGGTTGACGCAGTCAAAGGCTCTGCTCAAGTCGCATAAAACAGCCGCCGACCATTTGCCCTTATTCATAGACGAAGTTATTTCTGTAATTAAAGAATGTAATGCAGTTATCGTAGAATAACCCTTCCGAAAACCATGCTGGCTCGTAGTCATTATGTTATGTTTGTTAAGATAATTTGACAATCTGTCTAGCATTGCATATTCAAATATTTTCGATAAAGAGGAATTTAAGGATATTGGCCTATAATTGTTTGTGTCTTGCGTTGAGTCTTTCTTATGAACCGGTATGACAGCAGCTTTTTTTAAAACTTGAGGAAAAACTCCCTTGGTAAAAGATAAATTTACTAATTGCGTCATAGGAGTTAAAACAACCGGAAAAATTCTACGCAAAAATGAACACGAAATATCATCAGGTCCAGATGAGTTTGTATTCTTTAATTTTTTGAAAATTACTTCTAATTCTCTTTCTGTAAACGGAAAAACAAATAGATTATAATGTATAGTCCTAGTTTGCTTGTGAAGCTTATTATCTGTGAAGTTATCAAACGATTGAATGTTTTTTATAATGTCCAACGGAGCATTTTGAAAAAACGTATTAAATGTATTAGCTATCACTAAAGGGTTTTCTTCTAATGAACCATTTATATTGAGAGTCATGTTTTTATTTGTTTGGCGAGTATTTGTAAGTTCGGATATAATTGACCAGGCAGTGCGATTTTTATTATTGGATGAGTCTATTTGGTATTCATAATAAGATTTCTTAGCTTCGCTAATCAGAAGATTATGTTTATGTTTAAATTCAATATACGTACTTTTAAGGTTTGGATATTTGAGCTGGAGTAGATACCAATTTCTAAGAACTGCGCTAGAACTTTTTACAGCCTCTGAAACCCATGATTTATGCTTTGGGTTAATTTTGCTACGCTTCAGTGGAAAAAATATATTAAAGTATTTTATAAATATGTTGTAAAAATGGTCGAAAGCTATATCAAAACTCTGGAACTGACTAAAGTCAGGCCATCTTATATTAGCAAAATACGCTTCAAATGAGTGTATTGATTCATTATTAATACTACGGGTCAAGCAGAATTTTGTAAAGTCGCGTTTGATTGGTGAATCTCTTAATTTGCAGAAAATGTAATCATGATCCGATACTGAACAATGCGACACTTCGCAATAAGAAAGTTTTAGGCTTGAGAAAACGTTATCTAAAATTGCTGATTTACGTGTTGGTTTAAATACATACTCTTGTAGTCCGTATGTTTGAATTAGATGTCTCAAACGATTAGTATTCTCATCCCACCCTTTATGAAAGTGAACATTAAAATCCCCTAAAATAATCAAGTGACCGCGTTTATTAAAAAGATTATGCAGAATATCAGATATGTTTTCAATGAATCTAACAAAATTACCCGACGTAGATCTGTAACAATTAATAATTACATATTTGTCATCAGTATTCAATTGTAATTCCGCAGCACAAACTTCTATGTCAAATTCCACGCAAAACCGACTTAAATCTAAGGGCTTGATTTTCAAACCTTTTTTTGCCCATATTGCAACCCCTCCGCATTTATGAATAGGTCTACAATATTTAGCAACTAAGTTATAATTGGTAAAATGAAATGTATCAATACTGTCACTAGATGCCCAAGTTTCCGATAAGCACAAAATATTTACATCTGTATTATAAAAATCTATTTCTATCTGTGAAATCTTTGACACATTAAGACACTGTATATTGACAGATACAATATCCAGAAAGTCTAAAACTGGTTCGACGAGTTTGCTTTTACTGGTTCACACAAAGATAAGTCTACAAAACTATCTGATAATGTGGGAAGATTAGTATCATTGCGTCCCAAATGATAAATTTCGTTATTGCGGCAAGTCTCTGGGTGCGTTTCGCGTTTCTTCGAAGTAAAAATTGTCTCGTCTACATTAACTAATGTTAAAGTTTTATTTCGCAAAGCTGATTTTATTTGATCTACGATTAAAGCAAATAACTTAATTTTGCCTGACCTATTTAAGTGCGGACCGTATTGACAATAGTCATTTTTATTGAGAATAGCATTTGCGTCAACATAAAACATATTTCTACATTTACGTGCAGCATTAAACAACTTACAATTTAGACCATATATTATACAATTTAATACAGCGCGATTGGGCCAGAAGGGTATTCCAACTAGTATTACGTTAGTAGACCTACAAATTTCTTTAAATTTCTCCATAATGTTTGCGTCCAAATTACTGCCTCTTGTAGCATTATTTAGTCCAGCCAGTATGATGATGTAATCTTGTTGCGAATAATCCTTTGCTAAACTCTTTAGATCTTCAATCACACCTTCAATTATGGCGTTGGGTTTGAACACTGATGAAATTTGAAATGATGAAGAGAGACTATCTCGTAGTAGTTCTGCTCCTTGACGACCATGACTATCAGCAAGTAATAAGACTTTATTTTTTCTTTTCGGGAGATAAATAGTAGGCAAATCATTGTGTTCAACAAGTGTGGTAACTGAAGTTTCAGGGGCAGTAGGAAGAGTTTGAAGTTTCTGATCTTCAGTTTCGCAGTCCTGTTTACCTCGCCAGCGTTTTGTAATTTGTTTTTTTAATTTAGTGAATGACACCCGTAAAAATCTAATTTGTTCTTCAAGAGACTGAATTTTTCTTAATAAATTTAAACGAGAGTTTTTCTTTTTCTTAGGAATACGATATTCGTTTTCAATAACTGTTTGTATACTGTCGTCGCTAGAAAATGATTCTTCATTGTCAACATTTATGTAATCAGAACCTCGTATTGATTGTAGTCTTTCGATTAATTGTTTCTTATTTCCGGCAGTGGATAGATTATATTTTTTAAGTTCTTCTTTAAGCTCGCTAAGTTTCAAATCTTTAATTTTTATCCGATGCATGTTTATATCGAAACGATTGATATTTTATTAAAACCAAAAAAATTGCTTGCACCGAACCATTCAGATTTTCATACACGTAGAATGTTTCTCTCGACTGACGTACACTGAAATTGTTCGAACTAGATCGGGCTTATACCACCTTATTTAACTAAGAAATAATGCGGGAGCAGTTATAGTTTCCACTTATAATTTTATACCTTAGTCACTGTGTATGCGTCCGGATGTAGTACACCAAAAATTAACAAAACTTCTTGTATATAAACTAGATTTTAAGCCAGGAAAACTTCACCGCACCAACACACGTGCTCGCAGTAAAAGTAAAAATGTGGTGCTCTAATTACAATTTACTTTGTTTTCATTTGTTAAAAGAATCTCGTAGCGACTATTTATGAAATAGATAGTTATTTTTCTCTTTCTCTTTTGCGTGAATTAGACAATTGTTTTAAATTCGAGAACTTGAATTTTCTAATTAATTTGCATTTCCCGAGAAAACTTCTCTTAAAACAACATTTCGTATATCAACCGTGGCTACTATAAACACAAAACTTTATCAATTGGCGCACGCCCGCGTGCGTCGTTTCCGCACAAAGTTTACGTTTTCACTCAGTAGCGTCGCGACGCTTCCAAAGCTCACTGGCTCAATCGCGTTGGCGCAACGCGAAATAATTCCGTTCGCAAAGTAACGTACATTGTCGTACAAGTCGTTGGTGAAGATAAGCCGAGGAAAAAGCGTCGCTTCAAGATGCAGTGAATTAGGTAAGGATTAGGAAGACTTTCCTATCTCTCGTAATTGATTTCTATTGTTTTCGAAAGTTAAATTCGGTTAAGTCAGATTTATGAGGGCGCATTTCTCCAACAGGTGAGAGAAGCGAAGCGAAATAGGCTTCATCAAAGCAAGATGGAAAGAATTGGGGGTATTTTTTTAATATTTACCAATCACATGTTATGTCAAAAAGAATTACATTTCAATGCATTTCCAATAAGCATTGATCACCTTAAGCAAGAGAAAGAGCTTTGGCCATTTCTTTGTTACCAAAAAAATATTAAAAATCATCAAAAAACTTCTCCTCGTTCCATTTTATTATAAACAAAATCGTGGCCTTCATAAAAATCACATTAACAATTTTAAAAAGAAATAATTTTTTTGGCGACACAATTTTGTTGAGTTGTCCAAAAAGTGTGAGACAAAAGTAAAGTGAGAATAAGAATTGTTTGCTTGTTCTTTCCTGAAACGTTAAGATACAGAGACCCTCTCCCCAAAAAAACTGGCATCAAATGGGAGAAATTCTTTTGGAAAATCAAACCTCGATGATCATTGAAATTTTAATCACTTTCCGAAAAGTAACAATTTTAAGATTTCGATAATTTTGAAAAACGCCTAAGTATATTCTACTAGCAACAACTTTTGATCACACAGTTGTATGGTACCACTGGAAATAAAGGAAACTCTAATGGTTTTAGCAATTTTTAACTAAACTCTTTACTGACTTTAATCTTAACGAGGTCATAACATTCAAGGTCAACGGGAAGTCAAAGATTTTTTTGACCAACCTCTTCATTGTTTTTGGCTTCGACCAACATCAACCAGAACCCGACTTTTAGGGTTCCTTTTGTTGCCACTGGACACAAAAGAAACTCTAACGGTTTCAGCTTCTTTTGACTAATTTTTTTTTTAGTTTTAATCTTAACGAGGTCAAAACAAGGTCAACGGGAAGTCAACTTTCTTTTAATAACTTTCTAGTGGCTTTTGTATCTTTCGTTTTGACTTCTTTATTTTTGGCTTTGAACCAAAAGAAGCAACAATGAAACTACACAATAGTTTTCTTCGTCAAAAGCGAAGAAACAAAAGAAGATCGATTGCTTTCTGCCTTTCATTTGCTCACCAACAAAGTGCTTTGCTTAACCAAAAGCGAAAAACAAAAGACGATCGGTCATCTAACGTATTTCGGTTGTTTTCTTCTTTTTACCTCCGCTTTGCTAAGAAAGCGCTGCTTTTATTTCGTACGAAGCGAAGAAACAAAAGACAATCGATTGTCAAAGAAATTCTAATTGGTTTCTTCCTTTCGTTATGATGAAAAACAAATGCAACACGATCTCGACAAAAACACAAAAAAGGCGGTTGTCCAAAGGCAAAACCAAAAACGATAGATGACTGATCTCGGAAAGCAAAAGATGATTGAATTACGAAAACAAGGAAAAAAAAATGCAAAACGAAGTCGCTAAAAGCACGAAAAGGAGGTTAACCTGAGAGAGAAAAAAAACAAAAGAAGGCTTAACATTTTAAAATAAAAGACGATGTCACGACAGCACAGAAAAAGAAAACAAGAAAAAAACAAAAGACCAAAGAAAGAATAGAAATTGTATAATAATCAAAGGACAACAAATGCAACACGAACTCAACAAAAACATAAAACGGCAGTTACCCAAAGAAAAAAACAAAATTCTCTGCAAACAAAAGATTATTGAATTATGACAACAAAAACGAAAACGAGACAAAACAAAACAAAGGACAACTTAGTAAGGAAAAATAAAAATTAAGTGATCAAAGGAAAACAAATGCAAAACGAAGTCGACAGAAACACGAGGCGGTTACCCAAAGAAAGAAAAGATGACCAATCTCATAAAACAAAAGATGATTGTATTATGAAAAGGAGGTTAACCTGAGACAGAAACAAAAACAAAAAAAGACTTGCCTCTGAAAATAAAAGACGATTGAATTACGAAAACAAGAAAAAACAAAACAAATGACGACTAACCAAAGAAAAGAAGAGTAGAAATTCATTGATTGGAAGCAAGATAGAACGAAAACAAAAGACGAGAAACCAAGAAAAAGTGAAACTTGATTAATCAAAGAAAAAACAAATGTAAAACGAGGTCGACAAAAATACGAAATGGAGGTTAACCTGAGAAAGAGAGAGAGAAAAAAACAAAAGAAGACTGACCTTTGAAAATCAAAGACGATTGATTGCGAAATGTTTGTAGCGACAGCACAGAAAAGAAGACCAGAAAAAAAAAAGCAAAAACAAAAAACCAAAGAAAGAGTAGAAATTGTTTAATCAAAGGAAAACAAATGCAGCACGAACTCGACAAAAACATAAAAAGGCGGCTATTCAAAAAATAAATTAATTAAAAAACAAAAGATGACTGATCTCTGAAAACAAAACATGATTGAATTACGAAAACAAGAAACAACAAAACAAAGGACGACTGACCAAGGAAAAATAGAAATTAAGTGATCAAAGAAAAACAAATGCAAAACGAAGTCGACAGAAAGACGAGACAGTTACTAAAAAAAAAAGATAATCAATCTCATAAAACAAAAGACGATTGAATTACGAACACAGCAAAAAAAACAAAAGATGACGAAAATACGAAAAGGAGGTTAACCTGAGACAGAAAAAAAGACAACAAAAGAAGACTGATCTCTCAAAAGAAAAGATGATTGAATTATGAAAATAAGGAAGAACAAAACAAATGACGACTAATCAAGAAAAAGTAGAAATTGATCGACTGAAAACAAGGAAGAACGAAAACAAAAGACGAGCAACCAAGAAAATGTATAACTTGGTTAATCCAAGAAGAAAAAAACAGACGCAAAACCAAGTCGAAAAAGAAAACAAGGAAAAACAAAAGACCAAAGAAAGAGTAGAAATTGTTTAATCAAAGGACAACAAATGCAACACAAACTCGACAAAAACAAGAGAAGGTAGTCACGTCACCCAAAAAAAAAAAAAACAAAATTCTCTGGAAACAAAAATGATTGAATTACGATAACGAGGAAACACAAAAGAAAGGACGACTGACCAAGAAAAAGTAGAAATTAAGTAATCAAAAAGAAAAAAAAATGCAAAACAAACGAAGTCGACAGAAACACGAGTTGGTTACCCAAAAAGAAAAGATAACCAATCTCATAAAACAAAAGATTAGGAGCACAGCCAAAAAAAATCAAAAGATGACTGATCTCGGGAAACAAAAGATGACGAAAATACGAAAAGGAGGTTAACCTGAGACAGAAAAAAAAGAAGACTGACCTCTCAAAAGAAAAGATGATTGAATTACGAAAACAAAAAAAAAAAAACAAAACAAATAACGACTAACCAAGAGAAAGTAGAAATTGCTCGACTGAAAACAGGGAAGAACGAAAACAAAAGACGAGAAACCAAGAGAAAGTATAACCTGGTTAATCAAAGAAGAAAAAACAAACGCAAAGCCAAGTCGACAAAAACATGAGAGAGAAAAAAAAACAAAAGACTGACCTCTGAAAATAAAAAAAACGATTGCACAGGAAAAGAAAACAAACAAAAAGCAAAAACAAAAGACCAAAGGAAGAATAGACATTGTTTAATCAAAGAAAAACAAATGCAACACTATCTCGACAAAAGCACACAAAAAAATAAACAAAAGGTGACTGATCTCGGAAAACAAAAGATGATTGAATTACGAAAATAAGGGAAAACGAAACTAACCAAAGAAAGAAGAAATATCAATTATTTGATTGAGAATAAGACGAGAAAACCAAGGAAAAGTGGAATTTCATTGATCAAAGAAAAAACAAATGCAAAGCGAAGTCGACAAAAATACGAAAAGGAGGTTAACCTCAGATAGAAATAAAAACAAAAGAAGACTACCTATGAAAAGAAGACGTTTGAATTAGGAAAACAAGGAAAAACAAAATAAATGACGACTAACCAAGAAAAAATAGAAATTGATCGACTGAAAACAAAGAAGGACGAAAACAAAAGACGAGAAATCAAGAAAAAGTGTAACTTGATTGTTCAAAGATAAAAAACAGAGGCAAAACCAAGTCGAAAAAATACGAAAAGCAGGAAAAAAAGTAAGACTGATCTCTGAAAATGTCTTTGTCGTAGGTACCATATAGGTGAGAAAGAATTTTTTAAATAAAATTCTATCGATCGGTTTGCTTCGTCATCGCATCTGTAGGCCAAGTTAAATCACTCCAAATTCTGAGAGACAACTGAAATTTGATATAAAACACAGTGCTCTTGAGCGTAAACAGACTTGACACTGACGAATGTACAGTTGCTTAACAAGAAATAAATTAATGTTTTTGCTCCTACGCGCAACCATCGCTTTCGTATGGCAAATATCGATTTTGGTTGAAAACCTCCAGAGCCTCGTCCGCCGCCAAATAATATGCGCATATTTCCTTATTGTTGCTGCGGCAAAAAATGGCCCCCCGAAAAAAAAAAAAATAATAATTCAGTTTGTTTTAGACTGGTCGAAATTTTCGCAAAGGAAGTCTCGCCGCTCTGCTCCTAGTGAAATTCCATGAAAACCTGACACAGCATTAAAGGCTTTTGAGATCTGGCGCGAAATAAATTGGGGTTGAATTTTTGAAGAGCCCTGGAATTAAATTCAAATTAAGTTCGTCCTGCACGGATTGCCCGATTCGGGAAATAAATTTTGCATTCGGCTCGTAAACCTTCGGGGGCTCTATCTCTGTGGGTTGTGTTCAATGACGTAAACGTAAACCTTGCCCGCAGTTTGACCCGCATGGAACCAAAACGATTTGCTTTTTTTTTATGGGTCACAATTACGAATTCGAGATTTTATTTTCCGACGCGTAGGCCACCCAAGTAACATCAAATTTCAGTTTTGATTTAAACGTTCCAGGTACGGCCTGCGTTTAGCTCGCTTCTAAAGCCCCATTATGAGGGTTGAAATTTAATCAACTTTAATTAACGCGTTCGCGAGCGAAATTATATAGAATTCAGGTAGGCATTTGAAAATTTTGCCCGCGTATCGGACAAGCAAAGTTTGCACAGCTAATTAATCCGGTTGCGCCTTAATTAATTTTGCCATACATCACTTGAATGGGGAATCCCCTGTTGACGCATTTTAATTGCGATCGCGTTTCAAGGCGTCTCCTCGAAGCCATCGGCGTGGGTGAAGACATAAAAAGTTCAAATGTCACTGTCACGACTCGATTCCTAAAGTACATTTTTCATTCAAAATGTTTCCGTTCACCTTAATCACCGTTTTTTTTTTTTTTAATCAATTCCGAACGAAAATTGGATGCTGTCGTTCCCAGGTCGACGACGAGGAAATACGTAAGCAAATGAGCACTTTTTGATTCCATGATTTGGAATTCTTTTTTTTTTTTAAGTCAAGTTAATGTTGGCGCTGCTGCCGCAATAAAAACCGGATGCCAACGTTTCGACCCATAAACTGCTAATGTACGTACGTTGAAAACGAGAACGTAATGACCCGGATTACGGGGTTCGTTTTCGAAGCTTTTAAAACTGCTTCATTCCGCGGAACTTAATTTATTATTTCTTTTTTGTTTTTATCGCCGAGCGTTGCACTCTCCCCCGTGACAGGGGATTGGAGAAAGGGGGATTAACAAACGGAATTAATTTCATTTGCGCATAATTGCTTTTTATAGATTTTAATTTTCCCGTCGTTTTTAATTTAAAAAAAAAACATACACGCACATATACAGATGGAATTGTAGCAGAAAAATTTAAATAATGACAATTCTGAAAATTACTCCTTTACAATTTCATTCAAAAATGCACAGGATGACCAACATTGATTTAAAAAATGAATCAACATGGCGTACAAATGTACAGGGTGACTGACAATTGTTCCGCCAAACAAAAATAAAACTCGTAACAGAATGGATTACACAGATTGCGTTAAAAATGTTTAAAATATTCTATGGAATACTTCATAATTAATTAAATTGAAGAAAAAACAAATGCAAAACGAAGTCGACAAAAATACGGAAAGGAGGTTAACCTGAGAGAGAAGAAAAAACAAAAGAAGGCTGACCTTTGAAAGTAAATAAAAGACGATTGAATTGCGAAACGTTTGCCACGATAGCACAGAAAAAGAAAACGAGGAAAAAAAACAAAAAAAAAAGACCAAAGAAAGAGTAAAAATTGTTTAATCAAAGGAAAACAAATAAATGCAACAAAAAACAAAAACACAAAAAGGCGGCTATCCAAGAAAAGGCTAAGCAAAAAAAGATGACTAATCTCTGAAAACAAAAGATGATTGAATTACGAAAAAAAGAAAAAACAAAACAAAGGACCAAGGAAAATAGAAATTAATTCATCAAAGAAAACAAATACAAAACGAGGACGACGAACAACGAGGCGGTTATCCAAAACAAAACAAAAAAAGACGACCAATCTCATAAAACAAAAGATGATTGAATTACGAGCACAGCCTAAAAAAAAAACAAAAGATGACTGATCTCGGACGATGGAACTACGAAAACAAGAAAAAACAAAACAAATGACGACTAATCAAAGAAAGACAAAGTAGAAATTGATTGATTGAAAACAAAATAGAACGAAAACAAAAGACGAGAAACCAAAGAGAAGTATAACTTGTTTAATCAGAGAAAAACAAATGCAAAACCAAGTCAACCTTGTCAAGGTTAACCTAAGAGAAAGAAAAAACAAAAGAAGACTGACCTCTGAAAATAAGAAAACGATTGCATAGCAAAAGAAAACAAAAAAAGCAAAAACAAAGACGAAAGGAAGAGTAAACATTGTTTAATCAAAGGAAAACAAATGCAACACGATCTCGCCAAAAGCACAAAAAACAAAAGATGACTAATCTCTGAAAACAAAAGATGATTGAATTACGAAAAAAAGAAAAAACAAAACAAATGACGACTAATCAAAGAAAGACAAAAAGACAAAGTAGAAATTGACTGATTGAAAACAAGATAGAAGGAAAACAAAAGATGAGAAACCAAGAAAAAGTGAAACTTGATTAAATAATGACAATTTTACTCAAAAATCCACAGGATGGCCAACATCTATTTAAAAAATGAATCTACATGTTATAGACATGTACAGGGTGACTGACAATTGTTCTGCCAAAAAAAAAGAGCTTGTAGCAGAATGGATGACACAGTTTGCGTTAAAAAGTTTCAAAAATTCTATGAAATACTTCATAATTAATTAAAAATTCATCAAGAAACTATGTTAAGCCACTGTGTGAAATGTAAAACGCCGAGTTTCCAGCTATAAGGGGTTCTATAATATTTCAGAGGCTATGAAAGGTGTGTAAAAGTTGGCTGTGAATGCCGCAAGCAGAGCGATCGCCGCAATCGATACTCATACGAAAAAATTTGTTATTAACAAAATCTATTATTAATAAAAATCGGTGATGAATTAATTTTTACGAATTAAAGAAAACTAATAGAAATGTAATGACATATACTTTTAGATTTTAATTGAATTGTTTTCGTGTTGTGGTGCTTTATTTGTTTACCTGTCATTCAGCCGTCGTTATTTTATAATTATTTTATATAATTAGCTTCAGGTGATTTATATGTATTTGACAATATTTGGAGCTCGTATATCAACTGGTCACATAAATTTCATTTGAAAGTCAAGTTCACGCCCGACACCACAACAATCATAAAACTATAAAACACTTTACGCCGCTTTTTCTTAACCAGGAACGTATCGTCCGTTTTATAATAATTTTTCGAACACTAACTACATAGAATCTTTTTAATTTAGCTCCATACTCTCGCTTGTTTCCGTGGTTTGTAATGCAGGACAATTGTCAGTCACCCTATATATAGCTATTTATCTGTTGTACTTTGATAAAAACTAATTCTGCCGAAATAAAGTTTGCAAACAAGGTGCTTTTAATTCATTATTATTGTTATTTTTTAATCTTCAAGTAATCCGTTTTAAGTCATATTTATTGAAATTATTACAGACAATTTGGTGGCCTTCTGATTAGGCGCCCTTATGCGTTGCACAATCTGCTTAATCAACAGGCAGCGATGGGCCTGGATTCAGGAGAAACTGTAAATATTTTAGGAGGTGATAGTAAAGACTATTTTGAGCAAAAAAACTTCTCAATGGTTATTATACAATAGACGACAATTAAAACCTGAAGAAGAAGAAGTGTTTCAAATTTCACTTACAATTTGCTGTACTTTTGTTACTTTACAAAAAAAGAACTGACGAGAGGAGAAGCTATGATTGGATTAATATAAATTAAAACTTTAATCCATTTCGATCCCCTTTTCCGAGCTGAATACTTCATCATCGATTCGTAAAAGCCACTCGTTAAAAAGAGGATGTAACGCAGACGTGAGAGCGTGACAAATCCAATTTGTATCCGGCACCGTAAGAGAGGATATAAAATTTCCAGGAATAAGACCCAAGGATACAGGGAGAGCAAGACGGGAGGGCAGGCAAGAATGGAACGAAGCAAATTTGGACGAAATGGAGAATTATGTCGGCGGCTTTTCCGCTCAACAAAAAAGAAAATTCTACTGATTAAGGATCTCTCGATATTCCGCCCACCCAAATTGCATAGACCCCCCCGAGTTACGTTGCAAGAAAATTCTTGAGTTATTAATTCCGGAAACGCTTTCTTAATAGAACAATTTCATTTCTGAAAGCTCCGGAATTCAAAGAGCCTTTCAAAATCCACGCTTGCGCAGTAAAAATTCTAAAATCTTTTACAATTTATTGCTGATCGCTATTCGTTTCGTCAAAACAGTTGCTCAGTGATTTGCATGTAAAGGGAAATTTATTCTGCGAACGTAACTCATCGAAGTCGAAGCAATAGTCTTGAATTATTGATTTCTGTACAATTCGAACTTTAAGGGCAACGTTCATTACACCGCGCGACCGTACAAAAAAAAACTTTACGTTAATCCTCGGAGTTGGCAGCGCTGATGTTAGTAAAAACTAGGTTATGTTTACAGTAAAACTTAACGGGGGAATTAACCTCTAAAGTTTCTTTTTTGTATTTCGATTTACGTTTTTATTAAAGCAAAATCAAATTTGACCTGTGACTGAACGACCTGATGATAGTAAGGCCAGTTTTAAAAGTTCAAAATCCATCGCGATTCATTTTTCATTCTATCTGTAATTTTGCAAATAAAAATGGGCGTTACTTTATTTTAATTTAACGAATAGGATTTACTTTGCAATTGTCTGTTAGACACGGACGCAATTCCTTCTCTCTGATTGGTTGTATTCTATAGACGCGATTGTTTCAAGGGGCGTTACTCTATTTCACCATGTTTAAGTTCTTTACATGATAGGCAGAACAAAAATGGGCGTTAAGGCTTGTCTTATTGGCTAGTCTGGAATCTGCAAGGCCTCTAATTCGTCGACGTGAAAGTGGGCGGCCCTACTGTACTACGCTATTGCGAATAAGCTATCAGAATTGGTTGAATTCTAACTTACTAAATTCCTCTGTCCCAACATGAACAAGTTCCCTCGAATTATAAGACAGAAATGGGCGTTAGACTTTCTCTTACCGGTTAACCTGAAAATTGTCAAAGTGGGCGTGACTATATTTCGCGTTACTTACGAATACACTTTCTGATTGGTTACTTGGCTGTTATAAAATAAACACAGCCGTTACTTCCTTTTTATTTACTGCTTTCATATCTAAAAATTAAAAGCGCTCTCTTGTTGATTGAACTGTGATCTGATGAAATGAAAATGGGCGTCGCCACGTTTCACCGTGCAGGCCAGAAATGGGCGTTGCGCCTTCCCTCATTGGTTGGGCTCAAAATGGGGGCAGTAAATTGAATATGGCATCAAAAATTGGTTCCTTTTTAATTCAATTCTTTAAAAGCGGGCGGTACCCTTTTTAATTACTACTTAAAGGACTCGGCCCACTAGAGCTGAACGTAATAGGACTGTGCTCGGACCGTAACCGGACAGATACATACAAAAAAGCATTCACTCCATAGTTTTATATGAGATAACGCACGACACGATACAGTCAATGGTGTGACGAACGGTTATGGTCTTAGCTCGATTCTCTTACGGTCAGTTCTAGTGGGCAGAGTTCTTAAGTTCTCAGAACGATTGCTTTCCCGAATTAAACGCGGATTATTCTATTTTTCCGCCTCGTTCCGTTAAAATTAAAAACATTAAACGTACTGAAATGATACGTCAATGTTTAATTGAGTAGAAGACGCGTGTACCTATGCATTTCCCGCATTAAACCACGGTTCAGCGCTTCAGACATTTACGCCGCTGAAATCCAACGCACCATGAAAATCGCGCCTCACCTTTCAAAACCCCATTTCGCTAACGACTTCTCCGACTGAGGTTTAATCTCACCCTCGCAAAAGAATTTTAATGGCTTAATGACGTTGCCTTGTTTCCGCTCGTTATGGGCCCATGATTTCATTTCCTTAAATCCCCAAGGAAATTAATATCTCGATTTTTTTTTTTGATGCAGATGCTTTGAGATGGATTCTTCGATATTTGGGAACGTCTCCCTGCCTTCGGATCAAATCCCGCAGGACAACACGACGACGTTCCTCGTCGGATTCGGGGTTCTACTCGTTTTCGTCATCGTCGGCTTGATGGCCAGCGCGTTCCTCTGCATCACCTTGAAGAAGGACCAGTACCTGTGGCAGTCGGGGGCGGCCGAAACGCAGTTGCAAGACAAAAGGCGATCGGTCCATAAAAACGAAGCGGAGGAAAAGAATGAAGTGATTTCGATTTAGGGAGTTTGGAAATTTGTTCGAAATCCATTCATTTTGATGATTTCCTCCATTTCCAAAACGAATGGCTTTCGAACGAGAGCCAGGAAAATTTTTTCGATTTTTGGAAATGATTCTCAATTTTTGAACTCCTAGCGATAAGTATTTAAGGATTCATTCGTCGTTTACATGTATACATTTTCTATTCACACAATAAATAAAATATCGTTATTAAAAGTCGTCTTTTGTTTTTAAAAAACAGTATTTTATATTTGCTTTTTTAGGTTCCATAAATATTACAAAAAAAATCTCAATAAACGAAACGTCTCGAACGTTTTAATTGGTCTTCAACAAAATGTAACTTACTTCTACTTAATTGACTCAACGAAAAAACGTGTGTGGGTGGGTGGGGGGGGGAGAAAGGATTAAACACTGGTTCGTCAAAAACAAAGAAAAAAAACTCCCAACTCATTACGAACTTAAATTATCAACAAAAACTAGGGTAACTCGCGTCAATGCGCAATGCTGCTTACGTCTAAAAGTCAATGGTCACCATCACCAGCGCTTTTCTTGCCCCTCCTCAAAGGCTCTTCCCTTGGTTCGCCGGTGATGGCGTTGAAGTCGAAGCTGGGAAAAACCTCACTCAGCAACTCCTCGAATTTTTCCCCGAACGAGGACATTTGCTCCGATATCTCCGGTCGAGTCTGAAACGCGGAGTTACGTGAAAACAGAAGCGCAAGTGACCTTGAAATTAAATACCTCGTAGTAAATAACCGAACAAGACACCAGATTCCTCATATCGCGCACGAATTCCTGCAGGGAATTGTACTTCCTCGAGCTCAGCTTTCTCTTGATAGCCGATAAAGAGGATGGGATTTCCAGCTCGCCATCCTCCTCCTGAAACAATCACTCAATAGATTGGAACAAGCTGAAAATACGCGACGCACTTTATCGTCCGTAACAAGCAAAATGCGCTTGGTAAACTCTTCCTGTTCCAAACTCTTCAAAATGTCTTCAACTGCGACGATTGCGTTGGCAGTAAGTCCCCCCTTATCGTACTCCCAAAATCCGGATAAGTTCTTCTTTACCTTCTCCTCGTTCCTCTTCCGATAGGTCCTCGCCGTCGATGAGTTACACCCCCTCTGAATACAACCACCTCTCTTCAAGTCATTGGCGATTAGATCCCCGACCTTAATCAACTTGGGCAAGGAAGGTCTCTGTAGGACAGCAACTGGCTTTGGAGACCTGGGCGAAATCGACGCGTCATTCTCGCCACTTCCGTTTTGATTCTCAAAGAAGTTATTGCTGTTCAACCACTCCTGTATATTGGAGCCCTGATCGAGCTTGTTCAAATCGACGAAGTACTTGAGCGCGTTTTCCTCAACTTCACCACTGGGGGATTTCCCGGCGTTTTCAATCTGAGGCGGCGATATCATTTTATTCATGAGGTAAGGAACGGCGCTCTGAGCATCCTGCCACATCTTATCGGTCACGGTGGAGATGGGATCTTGTTTCTTCTTCGCCATCTTCTTGTAATGCGCGGAAACATTCTGGGCGGTATCAAAAAATTCAATGGACGGAGAACTGTTAGACGAATCGTTTTTCTTCGGCACGCTGTAACTCCCTGGTTTCATGTACACGCGGCTTTCGTTATCCGAGTCTTCATCCCTAGGGGAAGTCGCGGTGCTTTCGCTCAGCACGATCGTCTCGATGATTTCTTGAGGGATGCTCCTGCCGTTGTTTTCTTTGGTGATTTTCGGTAGAGTTGCGTCAGGCTTCTGGGGGCTCTCCTGCAGTGTGCTCTTCGACTTATGGATTATGGCGATCGGGTTGCTCACGTTGTTATCCAAGTTCGTAAAAATACGAATCATGTGAGTTGCCAGCTCTTTCGTGTTCTTCTCCCAAGCCAAGTAGCAGCTCTTAAATTCCGGCGTTAGCTCCCTGTCGATGTTGCCTAAAGTTCCGTCTTTGCTGTCCAGGTACCCCTTCAGCATATGCCAGCAGTTGATCAACCTCACGAAGGCGTAGATGAAGTCTTTGGTGGCCCAGGGAATCCCCTGCGAGTGTATGTTGGAAACGGTGTTGCTGGGCTTCAGTATTTCACTCCGGGTTCTATTGCAGAGGTTCTGGATGTTTTTGAAGCACGGGCGATGTTGGTTGCGGATCGCAATTTTCTCCGCGATTATGCACCCCTGCTCGAGGTATTTGGTGAAGGTTTCGGTGGTCGCCATGGTTTCCTGCACGTTAACATCTGCCAAGTAGTTTTCGAAGAGGTTGTCCTTGGTGGTTTCGTTGGTTAATTCGCCTTGCGAAGACACGTCGGTGGTTTCGAAGCTCCTTTTGTCTCTGGGCGGGGGACCGAAATCCAAAGGAATTTGATGCGGGGTTGTGGGGGTGTTAGGAGTAATTGCTGTGTTGGTATGCATGATCGGGAAATTGTAAGGGCTCAAGTTGAATTGGGTGTACTGATAGTGTTGGAGGTTGTAAGGCCGGGGGACTGGTACGTGGTAGGGGGCCATGATCGGTGGGCGGTAGCCGGAGTAGTAGGGGTGCATGCAACTACAGAATTGGTGCATGTGGACGTGTACGGTTTGGGGGTGTAGAGTCTCCTGCCTGTTTTGATCCACGCTTGCGGGGTACATCTTCTGGGAATGCGTCGCGCAAGGTGGGTTTGAGTTATACATAAAGTTACCACTTAAATCGCTAGAGTTATCTTCGAGAAAATTCTTATTCTGTATTGACGAATCCCGTTTCTGTTCGACTATATCAGTTGACGCATCACTGTTTGCATCGCCTTCGCGAATGTTATCCAACCTGTCGCAATAGCGAGCGGCAGGGTAATAGCCACGTTCGAGTAAGTCTACCGCTTGAGTCAGAGTTTCCGGGAGAGCCTTCTTGTGAAGTTTCAAGGACGAATTTTCCGGTGTATGTGATCGTTTGCGTGGTGCGCTGTTGTGAAGCTTTGGATTGGCGAGTTCCGAGTTTGGGATTGGAACCGACAAGCCCTGGGGTGGGATTGAAAATCTTCTTAGAGATCTTCCTTCGGTGCTCCCGTAGAAAAATTTCTTCCCCTCGAGATCCTGCATCCTTGCGACTGGAAATTAGTAATTAGGAGAAAATCTCAATAATGTATTCGTATATAAAAGTTTAAGTTTAAAGCTACTGAGGTATGTGGGAAAGGAAGGAATGGAACGTACCAGGAAATGGACACGCGGGAAGCTTGAGGTAAGGAGGAGATCCATAACTCTAGGTTTCATTTCCAACTATTTCATATCTATGAAAAATAATGTGTTAGTAAAAAAGGCGCCAAGAAATCTCAGTGAAAATTAAGGGCGTTCACACAAGCGATTTGATCGAAAATTGTATGCGTAACAAATTAATTAACAAACAATTATTTACGCAATTCTAGTTGTTTTAGAAATTACTGATAATTACGTCTCGTAAAAGAAACAACTCAGATTTCCAATCCCAGCTGTTAAACACGTAGACTTTTTTAAATATTTTTCCCACACTCTCGGACGATGTTTCTTTTAGTGGTTCCACTTTGTCGGGTTAATTAACAGTCACCCTGTATGTACATATTTCGACATTTATAAATAAAATACCTCAACCTCGCCCAGAGGAAGGACCAGACCTTTCCAATCAAAGAACTTTTACTTTCAACGCAGTTCTATTAAACCTTTTTATTTATTTAACGTTTTTTTAATTCTTCGCCCGGTTTAAAGTGCCGCGTCGTCGTAACAATACTGACGTAAATATGTAACTGAAGCGAATTCCAATTGGCTATCAGTTGTTTATCCAACGTTATCGTCGCGTTTTGCCTTCGAACTTCTTTGAGCAATTTGATACCTGCGTGGAACTCGAAACTCGCATTAATATCGCGAGAAACCAATCAAGTTTATGGCTTTTTATTGATACGCTCGTCGATTTTGATGTGTATCTATCAATTAGTGTATTTCTTAAAAGACAACAAGCCATTGCCGAAGAGCATAACAACCTTTCAAAGACACCCTGTACGTGTACACTGATGGCCAAGTAAATCGTTACGTCCCGAAGGACACGTAGCCCTGAGTGGGGGAGGCGAAGGCCGTTGTTTCATTTGCAGGACGATAAGGACGAGGCTAGCGATTTTAATGGCCACCACTGTATATGGGTCAAGGAAAATCGCTGGGTCAAGCACAATAGGATTCGTAATTAACAAATTGATTGCAAATTAACATTACCAAAAAACAGCAAAGTTTCGATGTCATTCAATATTTCATTCGACGAACAATAAGCAAACAACGTCTTCAAAACAAAGCTAAAAACGCTCTCCAATCCCTAAAAAAAACAAGGTAAGTTCTTGCTGTGTAATATTTAAGTACTCTTGCGAAAATATTTCGTCGGAAACAACTTGAAACGTGAGATACTTACCTGGGTAATATTTTCCGCGCAGATTACAACTTCGCAGACGTAAGACGCAAGTTCACGAATAAATTCAACGCGACCGCACGCAATTGCAGTCCGTAAACTAAAGAAACGCCTCGAAAAGCCGACAGGCGAAACACGGCAAAAATCCTCGCAAAATATTTGATAGGTGTTAGATTTTTGTTACTCGGTAACTGCTGCGCAAACATGGCGTTTCATGATTTGGTGAGGCCCGTTTCAGTAGACGTAAGGGAGCCTTTTTTATACTCACCGTCTCGACGGTGACTTGCGGGGATACTTTGGTGTTTAATAATAATGCTTCTTGCGTAAAAAATCACGAATAAACTGACGTAAACTTAAACGACGCAGTTACTTCTGTCAGATGGCGTCATTTCTTTGAGCGCCACCTAGTGGAAGAGAACGCACTTAACTCATTCATGGACTTAATCATATCTAGACGTTGTCCGTGGACTTCCGAATTTTTAATCACTATACGAACTAAACTCAAAAAAAGATAACGTAGAGAAAAGGCCTGCTCTTTTGCTTACCCTGATCGAATCGAATTAAATACAAAAAATTGAATATGTACCAGAAATCTAAAAAACAACACGTTTCGTGTAGTGATTAAAATGTCAAACCTTAACAGTGTTGCCAAAGGTGGTGATTTATTACTAAATCTAGTGATTTTTGTTGTTGGTTTATTACCTGCTGATTGTTTTTTAAAAAGTAGCGATTTTCTGGCGCTTTTTCGCAAAATCTATATAATGAGAAAAATTTTATAATTTCGTATGATCGTTCTCCCTTTAAAATTCATTAATCTATTAATTGTGTTTTACAATCGGATGCCTTTTTTTTTTAATTTGATTATTTTTTGTTTTCTTTATTTTGTCGCCACTGTTTTCAAATTGCCTCTTTTTAAAAGTTATTAATCTATTGAGTCGCGTTTTAAAAACGTTGTCTTCTGTTTTTGTTTCAATTTTGTTATTATTTTTTTCAATTTTTGTTGTTTTATTTTCTCCGTTTTATCACCATTCTTTTCAAATTGTTTCGATTGTCTTTCGTTTTTATTTATTTATTTATTTATTTTAATTCGATTATCTTGAATTTTTTAATTATTTTGTTTTCTTTGGTTTGTCGCCATTCTTTTCTTTCATTTTTTAAAAATGTGTTAATTTATTAAACTGTCTAATAAAATCGATTGTCTTTTATTTTCCTCATTATTTTTTTAATTTAGTTATTCTTCTATTACATATTATTATTTCGTTTTCTTTGTTTTATATCATCATTCTTTTCAAATTGCTTTTTTAAGCTTTTTCTATTAAAATAGATTGCCTTTTGTTTTTATTGTCATTGTAAATTTGATTACTTTTCAACTTTTATTAAATATTTTGTTTTCTTGGTTTTGCCAACGTTCAATTGTTTTCATTTTATTTATTCTATTACTTGTGTAGTAAAATCGATTGTCTCTTGTTTTTAATTTTTTTTTTCTAATTTAATTACTTTTGGGTCTTTATTATTTTCTTCGCTTTGTTTCGTCACCATTCTTTTCCATTCCTTTTAATTTTTTTAATTTTTAAAATCGTGTAATAAAACCGAATGTCTTTTGTTTTTATTATTGTTATTTTTTTTTAATTGGATTATTTTTGAATTATTATTATTTTGTTTTGTTCGTCTTGCCACCATTCTTAGAAACAAGAAGTTGCTTCTTTTTGAATTAATTTTATTAATTGTGTTGTAAAATACGTCGATTGTCTTCTGTTTATATTATTCTTTTTAATTTTAATTTTTTTTTCAATTATTATTATTTTATTTCTTTGTTTTGTTACCACTCTTTTCATTTTTAAATTTGTTAATCTATTAAATTGTTTAATGAAATCGATTGCCTTTTGCTTCCGTTATTTGTTTTTTTATTTACTTATTTTTGAATTTCTATTATTTTGTTTTGCTTGTTTCGTCGCCATTCTTTTCAAATTTTTAAAAAGTTTGTTAATCTGTTAAATTATGCAATAAAATCGATTGTCTTTTGTTTTTATTATTATTGTTTTTTTTATTTGGTTATTTTTATTGTTTTATTATCATTTTAATTTTCTTTTTAATTTACTTACTTTATTAAATTGTGTTGCAAAATCGATTGGCTTTTGTTTTTATTATTTTTTTTAATTTAAATAACTAATTTATTTTTTAACATTTTATTATCTTTTTAAATTCTTTAAAAATTTATTCTATTTGTGTTGTGTTGACTGTCTCTATATTTTTTTTAAGTTGAATTATTTTTCGATTTTTATTATATTTTCTTTGTCTTGTCACCGTTCTTTTCAAATTGTTTTTTTTTTCCTAAATTTATTGATCTATTAAATTGCGTTGTAAAAGCGATTGTCTTTTGTTTTTATCATTTTTTTAAAATAAATTTGATTAGTTTTCAATTATTATTTTCTTTGTTTTGTCACCATTCTTTTCCAAACTGTTTATTTTTAAAAGCAACGACTTGTTTTCTTTTTTTAATTTATTAATCTTTTAGATTGTGTAATGAAATCGATTGTCTTTTGTTTTTGTTATTTTTTTTTAATTTGTTTATTTTCGAATTTTTATTATTTTTTGTTTATTTCGTCACCATTATTTTTAAACCGTTTAAAAATTTGTTAACCAGTTAAATTACGCAGTAAAATCGATTGTCTTTTGTTTTTATTGTTATTAATTTTTTTTTTTCATTTATTTTTCTATTTTATTATTTTATTGTCTTTTCAGATTTTTAAAAATTTATTCTATTAAATTGTGTTGCAAAATCGATTGGCTTTTGTTTTTATAATTTTTTAAATTTAACTATTTTTTATTTTTTATTATTTTATTCTTTGTTTTGTCGCCATTCTTTTTAAATTGTTTTTTTTTAAATTTATTATGTTAAATTGAATTGAAAAATCGATTGTCTTGTTTTCATATTTTTTTTAAATTTAATTATTTTCCAATTTTTATTATATTTTCTTTGTTTTGTCACCATTCAACTGTCAATTGTTTTTTTTTTATTTGTTTGTTCTATTAATTGTCTCTTGTTTTTATTATTATTTTCTTAATTTGAATCTTTTTTTTATCTTTATTATTTTCTTCCCTTTGTTTTGTCACCATTTTTTCAGTATTCTTTTTATTTGGTAATCTGTTAAATTATGTAATAAAATCGAATGTCTTTCGTTTTTATTATTTTTTTTTAAATTTGATTATTTTTAAATTATTATTATTTTCATTATTTGATTAATTAATTATTATTTTATTTCTTTGTCTTGTTAACATCTCTAAAAAAAATTTAATTGATTGTCTTTTGTTTCTGTTTTTTTTTTTATTTGACTATTTTTGAATTTTTATTATTTTGTTTTGTTTGTTTGGTCACCATTCTTTCCAATTTTTTTAAAAATGTATTAATCTGTTAAATTTTGTGATAAAATCGATCGTCTTTTGTTTTTATTGTTAGTAATTTTTTTTCATTCGATATTTTTGTAATACATTACCATTTTGACTTAGCCTAGCATTGTCATCCAATAGGCAATAAATACTATTATTATTATTATTATTATTATTATTATTATTTTATTTTTATTTTATTATCTCCTAAGTCTCTTTTTTATTTATTCTATTAAATTGTGATGCAAAATCGATTGTCTTTTGTTTTTATAATTTTTTTTTTTAGTTTAATTATTTTCCAATTTTATTTACTTTGTTTTGTTACCAATTTTTTTTTATTTATTATTCTATTAAATTAAATTGTGTTATAAAAGCGATTGTCTTTGGTTTTCATCATTTTTTTTAATTTGATTATTTTTCGATTATTATTGTTATTTTATTTTCTTTGTTTTGTCCAAATTTTTTAAAAATTTGTTAATCTGTTCAATTACGTAGTAAAATCGATCGCCTTTTGTTTTTATTGTTATTAATTTTCCTTCATTTGATTATTTTTCAACTTTTATTATTTTATTATCTTTTTAAACATTTTTTTTTAAATTTGTTCCATTAAATTATATTGCAAAACCGATCGGCTTTTGTTTTTATTATCTTTTTTTTAATTTAACCGTATTTTATTTTTTATTATTTTCTTTTCTTTATTTTGTCGCCAATCTTTTTGAATTTTTTTTTTTAATTATTATGTTAAATTGTGTAATAAAATCGATTGCCTTTTGTTTTTATTTTTTTTTAAATTTAATTGTTTTTCAAGTTTTATTACTTTGCTTTGTCACCATTCTATTAAAATTGTTTTTTTTAAATTTATCATTCTGTCTATTAAATTAATTGTGCTGTAATATCTTGTCTTTAGTTTTCATTTTTTTTTTTTTTATTCCAAAAAGCGACTCATGGACTATCAAACTAAAGTGTCAAAGGCAAAGTTTTTTTTTAATCTCTTAGGAGAGTTGGTAAATGTAGTTTTCAAAGAAGATGATGTAAATGGTAAGTTCGCACAGAAAACTAATTGTCAAATCAATTTCATTACTTGTCATATTACGTATTTGCATTTATTTTCGTATATTATTACAAATACTTATTATAAATTCAAGACTCATAACCAGACTTCGGACATTTCGAAGGGTTACGCCTAACGAGGACCAAAAAAAGTTGGGCACTCTTTCCGGTAGCCATGGTAACGCTCCGAAATGTCCGAAGTCTGGTCATAAACTTGCATATTTCACACACTTGTCAATTTTATTACCAAATTTGTAACTAGGACACTGCTGCCAGTTGTATTTTACATAAGACAACAATGACTATGATCTTTTAATTTGTGAACAGATAATAGATAAATATACTAATCAAAAGTTCAGTGTTCAGTGAACGGCGCCTAGATGTCGCAGTTAATAATTCTCAAGGACTTAAACACATCTAGGCATATTAATAGACTTTTAAATTCAAGTCGCGAATATTTTTGATCCCACGAATTATAAAGATGAGTATTTTTTAAGCAACTATTCGTTGAGTTAAGCAGCTCGACAATATTTCAAGCTTCACTCATAATAACAAATAGAAAAGATAACAGAGTAACTGACTGGATTGGCTTAATTCAAAAGCCACCCAGAAGAAAAAAAAAATGCAATAAGATTTTCGGCAATTGAATCAAATCCGTCTCTGTATTGAAACTAATAATTAAAAGTCGACATCAAACGAGATATTTTTTGTTGCACGCGTCACCCTGTATTAACAATTTCAATGTAATATTTAACTATTCAATTAATTTCAGCTTCTTGCTTATTTTTGCAGCAACAAATTGAATTTGAATGGAGTTAATTATGCTCAAAGCGCTTAAATAAACAGTCCTTCAATTACCAAAGCCTGTTTGGCATCTGTGCAAGTTAAACAAGAAGAGCCGACGTTGAATAAGTTTTAAACTAATTATCCTCGGAAAATTGAACTGACTGGTTTTTACAGCGACGTCCTGGCGGATCCTGTCAGCCTGCTCCTGATGGAACTCGTGCGTCGTCTTACGGTGGTCCGACTTAGCGGCGCAACTCGCAGGACATCGCAAGCGCAAACGTGCCAACAACCACGCGAATTCAACAAAAGTATAGAATTAGAATGGATTTTATTTAAAAACGAGATTGGTTGTCAACTCAATTAATGACGTACCCACAAGGAATATATGCGAAGGATAACAAGGATTAATTAATTGCGTTTTTAAATTACTCAAATCTGTGGCAAGTTTGAATGATGATGAATTTTCATCGTTCGCAATGTTGTTGTTATTATTTTTATTTATCGTATAATTGAGTGTTTCCTTCGGTTTTCCTGCGCGCAGCTTCCGTTGGTTGCTATTATCCTGATCCTGGTGCGTCGTCTTGCGACGTCCGGTCGTGGCGGCGCAGCTCGTACGTTGTCGCAAGCGCAAACAAAAATCTGTCGATCGTCCTTCATCCCCGTGCAGGATAAAAGTAGAACCCCTAGGATACGACGAGGCCAAAGCGATTTAGTGTGATGACAATAAACTACCCCCACCGGATTAAATAATTTTGAACCGCGTCCTTAAAACGATTGCAAACCAAAATAAACGGTGAAACTACGCCATAAATGGCCATCGGTATTAAATAACGCTGCGATTTCATTGATTCGGTAATTAAATGCGCGTTTCAGTTTTAATTAAAAGTAAATTTAATGCACGTCATTAATTTACTAAACGAAATTGAATAAAAAAATATTCCTTGTTGCATGGCTGTGCCGATTCTAGGGTCGCTTTCTTATGGAGGATTAGGATTATGTAACAAATGTGTAAGTATGGTCGCCTATCGTTACTCTTGACAGGCGCTTGGTGCAGGGGGCGCATTGATGTTTTTGTTAGTTTTTATCAAACATGGAGAGTTTTTATTTATTATTTATTATTTCGATCAAACTGCTCCTGTTTGATAAAACGCTTTCCAACTTTGCCTCTCTGGTGCTCCCTCTCGCACCGAGCGCCTATCAGAATGACGATAGGCAACTACACCTAACATAATGTTATTCTCCATAAGAAAGTGACTCTACCTTCTATCTACATTTCAAAAAGAGAAAAGACATTAAGAGCAGCCCAAATTTTAATCAGTAATCATAATCAGTAAAAGGTACCGTAGTTAAAATTGAATAAAAGAATTAGACAAGGAGGGGGCGCTAATCGAATAAATTATTTTTAATTCTATTAACCAAGTTGCTATCTTTACAAAGTTGTAAATGAAGGGCGTGGTGACGTGCTTCCTAGAAAAAAAAAGTAATAATGACGTGGAGAAGTTCCCTTGGTTTTGTTTTTTAATTGCGTAGTAAAATCTGACTCTGACTGACATAAGAAATGTAAGTTTTAGATGCAGTATTAGAGGAACTAGAGAAGAGGGTATTAAAGAAGGAGATTAAAAAACGAAAGGTCAAAAAAATGGGAAGAACTACGTGAGGACCTCGAAGAGGACATATGGGGCAAAGGATATCAGATTCTGATGAAGAAACTGAGATTGAAGCCCCCGCTTAAATTGAACGAGGATGAGGAGGCAAACCAGATCCGAAAGATTTTCCCACTCCAAAATCACAGAATGGAAGAAGACAAAAATAAGAAACCCCATAGAACCCTTGACGGTTCCGAACTGGCTGTGGTTACTAAGAGGATAAAAGGGAAAAATCCCCAGGACCGGATCAGATCCCTCCCGAAGTGGCCAAAACGGCCGCCACCAGTAACACGGACGCATTCTTACGTATCATGAATAAGTGGTTTAACGATGGCGAATTCCCTAGGCCATGGAAGCAGGCGAAACTTGTATTAATCGAAAAGCCAAAGAAGAATGCCGATGAGGAAAGCTCGTACCGACCCATATGGGCAAACTCCTAGAGGACCTGTTAAAAAATAGGATAACGCAGAACCTAAAGGATAGAGACACCATTCACGAGAATCAATACGACTTCAGGCAGCATCCCATAACCTTTGCACTGAATATAAATAATGTTTTCAACTCGGTGCCTTAGCATAAGATAGTGAAAGCCCTACAAAGATACAGGTTAGAGCCATACCTCATTAGAATCCAAAAATCGTAAATGAGCAAAAGAAAGAGGAGATCGATTGCACATGTTTTGAATATTCAGCTGCTATGGCCCATAAGTTATAAAGATCGGGCGATCATCACGAACGCGGAGACAAATAACTAATGGAGTCCCGCAGGGGTCGGTGCTGGGAACATCGTCTATAACGATATCGTAAGAACGGAGTTGGTGCAAGGGATTACACTGACAGCGTACGCGAACGATTTCGCAATAATAGTAAATGCCACACCCATAAGTGTATTGGAACAGAGAGCGCTGTATGCGATAGAGAAAGTGAATGCACTCCTCGAAGAGAAGGGACTTAGAAGACTAGGGAACATCAAGGACTAGAGGAGCGAAGAGGAAGGATGAAGATGAAGAGGAAAATGGGGATGAGAATGAAACAGTGTGGTGCACAGTCGTTAAAATGTTGGGCAACATCATGAAGGGAAAATGTAAAGAGGAACTTAGAGACTAAGGAACATCAGGGACTAGAGGAGCGAAGAGGATGAGGATGAGTATGAAGAGGAAAAAGAGGATGAGGATGAAGAAGAAGGAAGAAGAGAAGAGACACGAAAATGCGCAGAAGAAGAAATACTGAGAGGCGGTGCCCTCTGGGCAGAGTGGAAGAAAGAGGAAAGGGGTTTAGTTGGTAGGTGCCTGGGTAGGTGCACGGCACTGTCCCACTGTCGGACTGGAAGGTTGATGATTAGCGCGCTGAGCCAGGTGCAAGGGCTCGTCGACGAGTTGAGAAGGTTGGCTGCTAAAAACAGGCATTATTGCATACTGATAGTCCTAGACGTGAGGAATGCCTTCAACACGGCCTCGTAGAGGAGGATCATGGCCCCTCTTCAGAAGTACAAGATCAGCGAAGATGTGAAGAGTATGATCGGCTTGTACCTCACGGATAGGACAATAATGGCCGAAGATGGCAAGTGTTACAGCCTAACCTGTGGAGCCCCCAGGGATCTGTGCTCGGACCGACGCTGTGGAACGTCATGTACAACAGAATCCTCGAATTGGACATGGGGCAGGGCATCACCAACATCGCGTACGCGGATGACCTGGCCGTGTTGGTGTCTGTCAGAACAGCGGGCCTCCTGGAGGAGAGGGCTAGACTGGCCATAGAAAAAATCCAGGAGGAACTAAGACGAATGAGGCTGGGCCTTGCGAGCGAGAAAACGGAGCTAGTCATCCTGGCAGGCAAGAGGAACCTGACACGCACGACCGTGAAAGTAAATGGGCTCGAGGTGGTGTCCTCCAGACAGGTGAGATACCGAGGAGTACACCTAGATAGAGATTGGAGGATGAACACCCGCGTCAGGGAAACTGCCACGAGGGCCCACAAGGCCTATATGGCCAACGTGGGAGGCCCGAAGGCCAAGAAGAGGAAACTGCTGGCAGCAGTGGTCTTCTCGGTGATGTTGTGCGCAGCCCCAATCTGGCAAAATGCGACAAAGTACGCAATCATGCAAAAATGCTCGAGAGGGTTAACAGGCTGAGAGTAGCGTCTGCGTATAGGACGGTGGCAACAGAGGCCGTCCTAGTCATAGCAGAGATCCCTCCCATCAACTTACAGTTCGCCGAGAGGGCGAAGATATATAGAGAGGGGCATGTCCAGAAGTGCAAAGAGGAAAGAGCTGGGTAGTAGAGGAGAAAGGAGGAAAAGGGACGATGGGAGGATGTGGAGAAGGATGAAGAGGAAGATAAGATGAAAAAGAAGAAAAGAGGAAGCAGAGTAGGAGGAAGAGGAAGAAGAGGAGGAGAATGCAGAGGACGCAGAGGATAGGAGGATGAGGATGAAGAGCATGATGATGAACTAGAGACAACATGCGCAGGGGAAGAAATGCCGAGAGGCGGTACCCCCTGCGCAGAGTGTCGAAAGAGGAAAGGAGTTTAGTTGTAGAAATGCAGGGGTGAATCCAACACGCCTCCGGAATTGATGTATCCGGAGGTGTCTTTCGAAGATTCTCTAAACCTCTATTTAAAAAATAAAAGGTGCACGGCACTGTCCTAAATGAATCCAATACTATGACGACATTGATCTAGTCGGTATAGTCTACCCCTATAAAAAAAGATACATGGAACCACTCAAGAATTAAATTAAAATAAGGATCGAATCACCTTTGCCCTTTAAGGGTACCCACAAGAGAATTTCGCTCTTTAATTTTTTAATTTCCCAGGCCATAAAAGGCGCGAGGAAATATTCTAGACGAAATAATCACTCTCCTTCAGATAAGTGACCATTAAGGTACGATAAATAATCATATGGCGTGAACACGCCCAACTGGGGACAACGCTGAAGAGGGTCCTGAGGGAGGCGTCTTTTTTTTTAAGTAGACAACAAATAAGCCGTCGCTGTTTCAGGAAGGATTCAAACAAATGAAGCAATATTCATCGAACCCTTTTGTTCAATCTTTTGTTTTTGTTAGCTTATAAAAAATTCATTTAATTTTCAAAATTAGTCGCCTACCCCTTTTAGTGAACGAGAGTTCAAATTCTAAAATAATTAATGTAGGTGACGTTGTAAAGAAGGAACCCTTCACCTAGACCCCAGGAGGCAACCGATAAGGCCTGAGGAAACGTTGGAGAAAGAGGTCCTTTGTTACTAAGTTTCGTCCTTCCAAAAAGTAAGAGCTTTTCATATTCCCATTGTATGAAGTTACACTCGATTATTGTCTTTAATGTCGTTCTTTTAGTTTAGGCCATTTTTTGGGGCATTTTTAATTCACTTTCTACAGCTTTAGCGTCCAAGAACTACGTCCTCTGACAATGAAGAATAGTCAAACGTCTGGTTCCCTTAAAACTCCGTAACGTAATTAATTTGATTATAATAAATTCTTCATTTCTATTTCTACCAAAGTATTTAGCGTATTTATTTTATTTCTTTTGTTTTAATAAAATTTTGGCCGCAAATCAGTTCATGACGACACACGAAGCTAATTGGGTCACTTTGTGATGACAGCTACGATTTTGTTACTCCCTGTACAATTTAAGGTCAAAATTCAGCCGTGCGATGGCACGACTAAGCGATTCTTTTGTTTAGTTAAATTTCTCTAATTTTGCTCATTTGAATTTCTTAAGGAAACTCTTTATGTTTCACCATCGACCCTGCCTAGACTTTTTAAAACGAACGACCTCGAGCTGAATAAAAATGCTTCTGTGCAATGACTAAAGCGAATATGACGGTGACGGTTCATTCGATTTGAAAGCGACGGTTATTTTTATTATGATAATAAGGGAAATTTGAATATCTTCCTGAACCCTGTGACACCGTGAGGCGACTTGTACAAAAGAGCGAGTCCCAAACAAAGTTCCCTCAAAGTAAAAACAAAGACAATGAAGTTAACATTGTTAGTTTACATAATGTGCCAATGGCACACTTCATTTTCCGTTGAATGTTGCAGGAATGGTGAGAGTTTGTTTTTATTTTACTTTTTCTGTTAATTATATTCCTCGTAACACTTTTACAGAATACCTACACCCTTATAACTGTTCACTTCAAGCAGGTGCGTATGTTATCTATTACGTATTTCATACTTAAGTATTAGTAAAGGCACGATCAGATTATTATGATCAGGCTTACGATTTCGGCCCACTTCGGAATGTAATGCAAACGCTCGTTCTGTGGCATGAATCCCTTCCATGTGGCCCTTACAGTCGAAGTGACGTGGGCCGAAATCGTAAACCTGGTTATTATTACTATTACTATTTTCATCAGATTACTACTGGAGAGATTATGAAGGAACGATACCCAACGATGCCATCGCAGGTGGTTCAGACGGTGGTCAAATCACTTACGTTGGTCAAGCCTTGCACAAGGAATCGCTGCTTCCGGCAAACGTATATCCTTGCCAAAAGGATGCGTTATCGAATGCAGATGGCAAGTCCTTTCGCCTCCAAAAATACATCAAAGTAAGTCTCCCTTTAGCACCCCAAAAGAATGTCCATCATGAACTCTTTTGGCACCCGCAGATTTTATGTGGCCAAAACAAAGAGCGCTTTAGATGGATCGCGACATCGGTCAGCGAAATGCACTTGCTGACGGATTATACACTGGTAGTGGGAGGAACCGAGATCGGGGTCACCTTGAATGTAGGCAGAGCGAACTTCGAACAGCGAGTCATAATAGGGAAAATTTTTCCCGGGCCAAGTGGAGGTATGGGTATCGCAAAAAGGGATGGAACGACGCAGACCTTGCAATCGTTCGAAATACTCGGGTATGAGAAACGATCTGATCCTAACTGCAGAACAAACTGTAACTGTACCAAATAATTTCAAATTTTGATTAACCCAAAAATGTCATTAAATTACAAATAAAAATGAATTTCTGTTTCTTGGTGTTAGATTCGCTTCGGTAAAGAAAATAATAGAAAGTGGGCAGCAATGAATCAGGTAAGGGTTGCAATGTCAGTAGCGAACCCTTCTCGTAGTCATGGGATGATTATGGTTCTTAGTTAAGGGATGGCTTATAGAAAGTTATCAATCATGGGATGATTCTTGATGGTTCTTAGTTAAGGGATGGCTTATAGAAAGTTATCAATTGGAGGAATACTTGTTCTTTTTATATACAAGATAAGAGCAGCATCTCAATTTTCCATCACCAGTTTCGCCAAAAATAATGTCACATGACGCAAATAAGACTGCAAGTTACCTCATAGCAGTATGGACCTGAGCAAGTCATTTGTGTACTGACAAACAAAAAAGAATGTAAAGAACTGTAAGTAATAAGTAATAAGATCCACAACTTCTCCCAAGCAAAGGCACGCCTTTATATAAGATCTTAGGTTAGCCACGCCCCCAGTACAATATTACTGCAGGTTACGTATCAGTACGTACCCTCGTACCTTAGAAGACGAAATATGAGATATAAAGAACTGTAGGCAATAGATTCCAAGACATCATCCTCTATAGGCAGCATACAAGCAAATATATTCAAGTATTCGTTTTGGGCTTAGCCACGCCCTTTCTTTGTTGAATGTCAGTTCAGTTAACAACTTGTGTCTCTAGGTATCAAAAAAGATCGTCCTCCAAACAACACTGAACACTCAACACTGATATCGCTCTCTTTTTGAATTGATTTTTGCATTGAAAAATTATTTAGACTCGCCTCCATTTTGAAGCACGCCTTTACCTTTTTACAGCCGTCCAGGACTTCTTATTACTTTAAAAGAAAGTGAAAGTGACTGATGCATTTCTTCTTTTTTTTTATATCGGATCAAATCGAAACTCCGCCTTTTTGGCAGCCACGCCCTTTTATACAATGTCGCATAATTTTGCCACGCCCCATGAAGAACTGAGGCCGGGCCACACAGTATTGTCATTGGCTACGAGAGTACTAATGGTAAGAATGATCTTGTAACTCTTGTTATCTGCTTTAAAGGAGAGTGTAAAACACTAACTCAATTTGTCAAGGAGAGACAAGTATTAAATCGATGCAAGGGGACATTCTAAATAAACAAATTTCATTACTACATACGAGGATAAGTCAATAATTATCTGCAATACATGATGCACTAAAAATTTATTGAAATGGTGGACACTGTATCCAAACATCCCCTAACCTATAAATATTTTATTTCCAAGCACTTTTGTTACTTTACGAAAAGAACTTTTCCAAGTGTTTGGAAATTCAGCTATTTTAAACATTTTCCGAGTCTAACATACAATTTATTGTATCTACTGTGCCCTCGGACGTCCCTTAACCTGTAAATATTTTACTTCTAAGCACTTCTATTATTTTACGAAAGCAACTCTTCAAATGTTTAGAAATTTAGCTGCTTTAAACGCCTTCCGAGTCTATGTGTTATTATATTTTTCTCGCAACTGTCTTTTCATGACTTTACTGGTGGGGGTTTTAGGTAGACTCTCTGCGAATATGACGCCCCCATGCAATTGCTTCAAAACGGATAGCTCGCCTAAAATAACGCAGTGATTTATCCACAAACCTAAAGCCCTTTTTTACCTGCGACCAAATCTATCAGTTCTTGTTGGGTTACTTCTTCCCCCGGCTTTTTTACAACGACGGCCAGTGGGACCTCCCCTACTCGTTCATCTGGAACACCGATGACGGCGATCTCCGCGACGGAAGGATGCTGAAGTATGATCGTTTCGAGCTCAAGTGGGGCGACCTAAAATTCCAAAACGTGTAAACCGGAAGCTACTATTAAGGAAAAGTTTGTAAACTTACTTGAAACCCTTTGTATTTAATCAGGTCCTTTAATCTGTCTACTACGTAGAAGTAGCCATCTTCATCGTAATAACCAATATCGCCGGTGCAGAGGTAACCATCTTCATCGAAGGCCTCCTTCGTGGCCTGTGGATCATTGACATAACCCTTTGCAACTGTGGGCCCTTTGATGCAGATTTCACCTTGGACGTTAGGCCCAAGGATTTTCCCAGTTTCAACATCACGCACTTTTGCTTTCACTTTCGGTGGTAGGACCCCGACTGTTCCCACCTTCGCCTCGTTTTGCTCGAAACCGTCGATCGTACACAACCCACATTCGGTCAAGCCGTACAATTGGCGGAGTTTTGCGTGTAACCTTCAATCAAAATTACAATTTACAATGACGTGACCTTTAAAAACTTACTGCGCCTCGACGCTTTTTAAAATTGGAATGCTCAAGGGGGCACTTCCACAAATCACGTCGTTCAGGCTGCCTAAATCGTACTTATCCACAAGGGGGGGACTCTCCGCCAGAAACTGGGCAAGATAAGGCACGATGAAGAGCTTGTTCACCCTGTGTTCTTCGATGGCGGATAAGTAGACTTCCGGTTTGAATTTTGGAATCAAAATGGCCTTCATGCCAACCAGAATTGCGTATAAGTGGACGAAGAGGCCGAAGATGTGGAAGAAGGGGAGGACCCCCAATGTCACCTCATCGGGGTTAACGTGCACGTACGGTTTCAACCTGGAATTGTTTTTGGCAAAGTTTTTGTACCCCTTACTTGAGTGTTACTCACTCCATGTATAGCAGGTGATATCTTATACTGTCGTAGGTAGTTTTCAGGCCCTTTGATAAACCAGTCGTACCGGACGATGGTAAGATAAAAGCGATGTTTTCATCGGAGAAATCACTCACTTCGAACTGGTCAACATCAAACTGAGTTTGCGTCAAAACCGTGTCTAAATCTACAACTTCATTTGAACCACCCTCCAATGAAATGACTCTCTCTATGAAATCACTTTCTTGTTTCAGCTGGATTACTTTGGGCAAGGGGATTTTCGAGCTGAAAACTATTTTAGGTCGAGATAAGTTGAACGCGTGCTTCATTTCGCCTGCAAATATTCATTTACTTCCAAAAATAAAATGGAATTGTGGATGGTATACCGATGGAATTAATTGGGTTTACTGGACTGACGGTTGCTCCGAGGTACAATGCCGCCAGGACCGGAATGAAATAATTCAGGCTGTTCTCGCTCACGATGGAAATCACGTCGCCTTCTTTGATGCCCATGGTCTTTAAAGCCTCGGCCAGGATGACGCTTTTTGTATGGAAATCGCGGGCTGTAAATTTTTGTTTCGTGTTCTGGTCCACCTGCAAAAGTTGGGAGAGGGGAGGGGGTTGAGCAATAAATCACTCGCTTTTATTAAAAAACAAATGAATTTGGATCTCGCATGGTATAAACAATCGGTAACAATTAATACATCATGGATTTTCATTCACCTTATCAAGCAGAGAAAATATTTTATTTTGTTTGCTCACCATTAGGATGTTGTCTCCGTTCTGCCTTTTGATCCTGCTTAGTATCAAGTCGCTTATTTTTCCTTCGTAAACTGGAACGTCATCGTCGCCGGAAAGTATTATTGATTTCTCACTCATAATTTACAGATTTACAGAAAAACTATAAATAAAAAGTAAAACACGAGTTGTTAGAAAATATTTAAAACGTAAGTAAAAAAAGATCAAGCGTAAAAAATCAAACAAAACACAAAATACTAAATAGCCAGGAAAGTCTTCTGGTTATTTAAGTCAAGATGGTAAAAAATAATGTGTTACCAACGTCGAATAAAAACAAAACGTAATTGGAACTCAGTGTCTTTAATAACTTGCCAAAGTACAGTGCGAGTTATATAAACCCAAGTTAAAAAAAACCATGGAATTTCAAATCATCTTTAGTTTAAATAAAGATTAAACAACATAACAACAACAACAAGTATTAAGGATTACTTTGGTTTTCTTGTTTTCACGATATGTTATATCTAGTATTGGTGTCTATCGTTAAAACCTCGAAATGTTTCTTATTGAACTGTGCTTGTACACTCTTGATGAGTATTTTAATTATGTATCAGTTAACCTTATTACGTTACTCATGTATTTTAATTTTAAATATCTACATATGTCTCTGAAGTACAAATTATGTTCATTTATTATCCTTGACTGCGTACTTATGTATCTGTTTTTTCTTGTAACCCAATTTCATAGTTTTAATGTTGGACTTGTCCTATTCACGCACGTGACCTCACGAAATAAAATTATTATTATCATTCAGATTACAGTTCTTCTTAATTGCTTTAGTATTCTTAATCTTTGATGTAGAAAGAACGTCTTAGGAATTTCAAAATTGAAACCAAAATGTTTGTAAAAAACGATACTTTTTACAAACCAAAAGCGACATTCTTTTTTGAACAACAGTATTCTAGTAAATTTGCAAAACTGTTAATTCCAGAAATGACGATAAGTAACCGAAAAATAAAAAAGTTTATAAAGAAAAAAATTAAATTAGCACAATACCTAACGAAGATAATCGTGCAAGGATTTAATTCTGTTGAAAACAATAGGAAATATTTGCTTCTTTTGTTAGAAATTTTATAATTAGTTATAATATAGTCATTTTCTATTGCCTTTCCTCTTTTGTCAATTGTGTTTCAACGTGTCCCTAATGGTTTTCCAATGATCCTAAACTAGTAGGCTTGTTTCGTCAATGAAATTCCTTTTGTGTCAAATGTGCTTTCGTATTTGTCAGTTGACATTCATAAACATTTTGCATTCTTGAATATTTAGAGTAGTGAAAAGGATAATAATCAGGACAATGGTCAAAGGAGAAGAAACGCCAAAATAAGCCATTTTAACCATTAATTCTTTGAATAATAGTTCCACGATGAAAACTTGTAGCACATCAATTTTCACTGTCACCTGATACAGTTAGAAAAATGTATGCAACTTATAAGAGTACTAGTAATGTAGCAAAGGACATCGACAACTAAAATTATCTCCAGTTCAGAAAGGACAAATTTGCGACTGGGTTGATATAGATTGCTCCAGCTGCGCCAGACGAAAAAAAAAACTGTATAAACGAATGGCCACTGCTTCAACAAATATCAGTGTCCACGATTGATACGCCATTGTTTACAAAGAAATTAAATTTGGAACCAGGTTTCTTATGTGTATGTAATGATAAGTGTTTCTCTGAATAAAAACAAAATAAATCTGTGACTTTCCTGTATATTTAGAATATATTTCAATTTTTAAATTTAAAAGGTAGGTTTCAATAGAAAAATGGGAAAAGCATTACCTAAAACCGGAAAGAGATTTGACAAATAAGAAATGTCATTCGCAACCTAGCTTTGACGTTACACAATGTAGAAAATCTTTTGCTAAATAGGGAAATGTAATTGGCAAAAGAGGAAAAGGAAAAGAAAAACACTATAATATTTATTGTTGTATTCAGGATGGCTTACCGTGTGAAGACGTTTTCATTTGAGATGCATTCAAATAGTATTGAATTTGTGCGGGTAAAGGAATCGAAGAGGATAGATTGTTGACGCGTTAAAGACCTGCGCACACTATGGCGGGGCGGGTCGTGGCGTAACGCATTGCAAAAACATGCATGCAATCGCTCTTGCCTTCAAGTAAATCTTCGAGAAGAGTTCCAAATAACTTTCGCCTTAAGTAAACGTCGTTGCTCTTTTTCTGCACTTTTTGTTTCATTTCTTCGTCCTCCGTAATTAGAAATACAAAGAAAACTGTCGATTCCCAATCACAAACGCTGTAAATTCACAGGTGATTTATTTTTATATGATGGCGCTAACTGAATAGCCGTAAAACTGTGTGGTTTTCGTCGATTTGTGTTTCTCGTGTTGAACTCGTTTTGTTTTAATAGAAACATGTTCATATTACTGCTGAAGTGTTAAGTAAGTCATTTTTTGAATATGGTTTTGACCAAAGCCCAAAAGGAGGAGTATGTAGACCTCATAAAAGGTGATGTTGGTGCGAACGCTGGTAGAGGTCAGGACTTGGCCGCTTTGAAGGACAGCCTCGATGCCATCAATCGAAAATTTGATAACATCGTAAACAAACAAAGATCTCTAAACTTAAGTCAGACAATGCATAGTAGTAATGGAAGGACCCGGAAAAATCCTTTAGAGAAGTTTTAGAATTAATTTCTTTTAATTTAATTTTAATCATTTGATTATCAGCTCTGCTTGTATCGCTTTTATGAGCTTCGGATGCGTTTTCAAATCAATACTAATATCAGGTTACTGAGATAAACTTTTCCTTTCTCATTGACTCAGCAGTAGGAAATTACGACACTGTGCGTCTCTGCCCTTGAAAGACCGACGTTGGTAAAACTCGGTAAAAGCCAGACGTTTACGCCCTCTCGTAACGAGAAAAATTTCGCTTGGAAGCTACTGTCTGAATTCAAATTCTTGTTGATCTCGCAGAATTTCCCTCCTCAATTTTCCAGGAGGTGACGAGCCTTTAAGTAGCTTAAGCGAGGGAGAAAAGGTAGTTCCCGGTTTCCTTATGTTTGGTTCGTGTTAAGACGTTTGGGGGTTGTATCGTTCGGTGGGTGCTTATTCTTCTATGAAGGCCCATTTGTTGTATAAGATTTGGCTCAATTACTTAAATAATTCAAATTGAGCAGCAGTAAATTGTATCAAAATTTAAATTAAATTAAAAACTGGAAAAATAGAACTATTTGCAGTCAAAAGAACTAATTATTTACTGTAAAAATTGAACCAAATCTTAGACAAGAAATTGGACAGACCAAAACGGCCTTAAGAATGATCTTGTAATTGCTGTAATCTGTTTTAGAAGAGAGCGAAAGTCAGTAACTTACCTCGTCCAGCAGAGCCACAATTATTAAATCGACGCAAGAGGAAATTTTCAATAAACGAAAACAAATTTTATTATTACATACAGGGTTAAGTCAATAATTATATGTAATATATGTAATTTATTGTATCTACTGTACTCTCGGACGTCCCTTAACCTATAAATATTTTATTTCTAACACTTTTATTCGAAATTTAGCTGTTTTAAACACCTTCCGAGTCTATGAGTTCTTATATTTTTCTCGCAATTGCCTCTTCATGATTTTACCAGTGGGGGTTCTAGGTAGACTCTCTGCGAATATGACGCCCCCGTGCAAATGCTTCAAGACGGATACTTGACCTAAAATAACGCAGTGGTTTATCCACGAACCTAAAGCCCTTTTTTACCTGCGACCAAATCTATCAGTTCTTGTTGGGTTACTTCATCCCCCGGCTTTTTTACAACAACGGCCAGTGCGACGTCCCCTGATCGTTGGTCTGGAATACCGATGACGGCGACCTCTGCGACGGAAGGATGCTGAAATATGATCGTTTCAAGCTCAAGTGGGGAGACCTGAAATTCCAAAACGTGTAAACCCGGAGATACTATTAAGAGAAAGTCTGTAAACTTACTTGAAACCCTTTGTATTTAATCAGGTCCTTTAATCTGTCTACTAAGTAGAAGTAGCCATCTTCATCGTAATAACCAATATCGCCGGTGCAGAGGTAACCATCTTCATCGAAGGCCTCCTTCGTGGCCTTTGGATTATTGACGTAACCCTTCGTAACTGTGGGCCCTTTGATGCAGATTTCACCTTGGACGTTAGGTCCAACGATTTTCCCAGTTTCAACATCACGCACTTTTACTTTCACCTTCGGTATTAGGACCCCGACTGTCCCCACTTTCGGCCCGTTTGGCTCGGGACCGTCGATCGTACATACCCCACATTCGGTAAGGCCGTACATTTGGCGCAGTTTTGCGCGTAACCTTCAAACAAAATTACAATTTACAATGACGTGGCGTTTATAAACTTACTTCGCCTCGACGCTTTTTAAAATTGGGACGCTCAAGGGGGCACTTGCGCAAACCACGTCGTTCACGCTGCTTAAATCGTACTTATCCACCAGGGGGCTCTTCGCCAGAAACTGGGCGAGTTGAGGCACGATGAAGAGCTTATTCACTCGGTGTTCTTCGATGGCGGATAAGTAGACATCCGGTTGAAATTTCGGAATCAAAATGGCCTTCATGCCAACCAGAATTGTGTACAAGTGGACGAGGAGGCCGAAGACGTGGAAGAAGGGGATAGGCCCCAACGTCACCTCATCGGGGTTGATGTGCATGTATGGTTTCAACCTGGAATTTTTTTCGCAAAAGTTTTTTACCCCTCGTTTGAGTGTTACTCACTCCATGTATAACAGATGAAATCTTATACTGTCGTAGGTAATTTTCAGGGCCTTTGGTAAACCAGTCGTACCTGACGATGGTAAGATAAAAGCGATGTTTTCATCCGAGAAATCACTCACTTCAAACTGGTCAACATCAAACTGGGTTTGCGTCAAAACCGTGTCTAAATCTACAACTTCATTTGAGCCACCCTCCAATGAAACGACCCTCTCTATGAAATCACTTTCTTGTTTCAGCTGGATTACTTTGAGCAAGGGGGTTTTCGAGCTGAAAACTATTTTAGGTCGAGATAAGTTGAACGCGTGCTTCATTTCGCCTGCAAATATTCGTTTATTTCCGAGAATAAAATGGAGTTGTGGATGGTATACCGATGGAATAAATTGGATTTACTGGGCTGACGGTTGCACCGAGGTACAAAGCCGCCAGGACCGGAATGAAATAATTCATGCTGTTCTCGCTCACGATGGAAATCACGTCGCCTTCCTTGATGCCCATGGTCTTTAAAGCTTCGGCCAGGATGACGCTTTTTGTGAGGAAATCGCGGGCTGCGAATTTTTGTTTCGTGTTCTGGTCCACCTGCAAAAGTTAGAAGATGGGTGAGGGTTGTTAAACAGTAAAACACTCGCTTTATTAAAAGGAATTTGAATCATCACCAACATCAATCAAACGAGTAATTAAAGATATTTCTAACTTAGACTATTTTTTTTTAATTCCATTATTGTATGTTGTTTTTACTTAATTTTTTCATTGTTCATTAATATTGTTTTTTTTCGCTGTCGCCATTAGATGAACTAATGAAGTTGACTCTCCTAACATTTAAATTAGTGCAAAGAAGGACATTTTTTTTGTAACGTTTTCTTTTTTTTGCTTACGTCCCGTACACGTTATTAATTATGTTAGGTCTCGCCTGGTGTAAACAAAAGATAACAATTAATACATATAATGATATTCATTTACTTTATCAAGCAGAGAAAATGTTTTATTTTATGGTTTGCTCACCATCAGGATGTTGTCTCCGTCCTGACTTTTCATCCTGCTTAGTATCATGTCGCTTATTTTTCCTTCGTAAACTGGAACGTCATCGTCGCCGGAAAGTATCGTTGATTTCTCATTCATAATTTAGCTTTACGAAAGCCGCACATTTACACAAAAACTATAAATAAAAAGTAAAATAATAAAAATGAAGCTTAAAAAATCAAACAAAACACAAAAGAATAATACGAAAGCCAGGAAAAAGAAGCCAATTTCGAAATGAACGAAAACAGAAAACGATTAATTAATGCAAACATGAAGTAGTACAAATATGAAAGCATTTTTTTTTTGGAATGAATTAAGTGTATATTTGTAATATTAAAATATTACTAAGTCTGAAGCAAAAGTCACAGTAATAATGAAGCCAGAAAATTATTATTAAATAATCAAGGAGACTAATTTTCAAAATAGAAAAGGAATGTTAAGAAAAATTAAAAAGTAAAATTAAGGTCTAAGTACCTCTAAAGCATAATTATGTTCAATTATCATCCTTGATTGTGTACAGGGTGGGCCAAATTCGACACTTTTAATAGGAAACTCCTATTTTTAGGCGAGTTAGACGAAAACTGACCTCGGTCCCTGGAGCTCGATTTTTAAGACAAAGTTAATGGTGAAGACCCCGTTTCGATATCTTATACCGTTTAGGAGCTACAGGCCGTTTCTCAAAATTCTATGATTTTGAAAAACCTTCATAACTTTTTTGTTTATGAAACTTTTTGATTTCTGTAAAGACTTCTTTAAGGCACTTTTTCATGCAAAATTCATTGCTTCAAGTTATGTTTTTCCAGAGTGTTCAATATTTGAGATATTAGCTAGAACTTTGATTTTTTATATGGAACACCCTATATATTTTTACATTTCTGAAGAGAGCATAAAATTCTATTTAAGAAAATATAAAACACTTGATATTTTATTCAAAAGATTTTTGAGTTGTGGAGCTTTCATGTTTTAATTAAAATTTTGATGGTTATTGCAGCATTCAAGGAGGCTGTGGATGATGATAGCTAAATATTTTTTAAAGATTCAATGAGCCATAAAAATATTACTTTATTTTTAATAAATATAACGAAGTTATAACGAATAAATACTAATGTAATCGAAATTGCGCAAAAATTACATAAAGTATCAAATTGTCGGCCATTTTGTACTAAACATAAACGATTCCGTTTTGTTATGGTTTGAGCTGACATCACCAATTCAAGGACTGGTAGTGATGCATTTTTCTTATTCAATAAGGTCAGAATCTTTGTTTCTTTAAAATTCGTATTGCAGAAGCTCTTGCTGAGATGTTTGCTCCAACCGGCGTCGGTCATTTTCAATTTCTCCCAAAACTATGATCTCCTTTAATTCTTTATTTCCGTTTTGAGATTCATAATTTTTAGTTTTTATCAGTTTAAATGACTAAAAATTTATTAAATTGTTCTTAAATCTCAAGAATATATCTCTGAAGGATTGTCATCTTTCAGGATACCACTCATGGTAAAGATTAAACGTTGCTTCTGAATTTTGGCCAATTTCTATAAAACACTTTAACATTTAAAATTAGTAAAGAAGACAGTGGTTTAGAAATAACAAATCAAAAAAGTAGATATAAAACAAAAAAGTTTATATTCTTAAATATAAATCAACATAGATTGTATCCGTAGATACGTATTTCGGCAGCTACGCTGTCATCTTCAGTACACACATACACTTATAAGTTAAAGGCACTTCATGAAGTCTTGAGTTGATATAAATATTATAACATGTCGTATTCCTCGTAGTTTTCGTACAAGTTTAATTATCTCCCTAAGTCTATTTTATAGAGATAGTAAAATTCAAGAGAAATGCAAGTACTGTAAGAGATTGTGTCAAATTTTGACAGCGGCCTACCAGGAAGTTACAAAAGCTTAAATCGCTCAGTTATCGTCATTCATAGCCTACTTCAATACTGTTAAAACAATTAAATTTTTGATTAAAACTTTGAAACTCTATATTTCACAAACTGTTTGAATAAAATATCAAGTGTTTTATGAATAAAATTTTATACTCCTTTCAAAAACTTAAAAATATATAGGGTGTTCCATATAAAAAATCAAAGTTCTTGCTAATATCTCAAATATTGAACAGTTTAGAAAAAAATAATTTAGAGCAATGAATTCTTCATGAAAAAGTGCCTTAATGAAGTCTTTACAAAAATCAAAAATTTTCATAAACAAAAAAGTTATGAAGGTTTTTCAAAATCGTAGAATTTTGAAAAACGCCCTGTAGCTCCTAAACGGTACAAGATATCGAAACGCGGTCTTCACCATTAATTTTGTTTTAAAAATCGAGCTCCAGGGATCGAGGTCAGTTTTTGTCTAACTCGTCTAAAAATAAGAGTTTCCTATTAAAAGTATCGAATTTGGCCCACCCTGTACTTGGACTTGTCCTATTCACGCACGTGACCTCAGGAAATAAAATTATTATCATTAGTAATATTAAGAACGTCTTCGAAGGAATTTCAAAATTGAAACCAAAACGTTTGTAAAAAAAAAGATACTTTTTACAAACCAAAAGCGACATTTTTTTTTTAAATAATAGTATCCTAGTGAAATTGCAAAACTGTTAATTCCAGAAATGACGATAAGTAACCGAAAAATACAAACGCTGTAATACTTAAACAAAAAAATTAAATTAGCACACAATCTAATGAAAATACTCCTGCAAGGATTTAATTCTGCTAAAAACAATAGGCAACATTTGCTTCTTTTGTTGGAAATTTAATTATTAAATTATTACATTTAATGAATAATTAATAATAATTAATTATAATAATATTTGTTTTTATATTCAGGATGGCTTACCGTGTGGAGACGTTTTGATTTCAGGTGTGTTCAAATAGTACTGAATTTGTGCGGGTAAAGGAATCGACGAGGATAAATAGTTGACGCGTTAAAGACCTGCGCACACTATACCGGGGCAGGCCGTAGCGTAACACGTAAGGCACTGTAGAAATGTGCACGTAATCGCTCTCGCCTTTAAGCAAATCTTCGAAAAGAATTCCAAATAACATTCGCCTTAAGTAAACGTCGTTTCTCTTTTTCTGCACTTTTTTGTTTCATTTCTTCCTCCTACGTAATTAGAAATAAAAAGAAGTTTTCATCGGAAGTATCCATTTCAGATATAGTCCAATCACAAACGCAGTAAATCCGCAGGTGATTTATTATTTATTGCGATGCGTTACGGCTCGCCCCGTCTGCAATGTGCGTTGACCTTTAAATTGATACCGAAGGCAATTTCTTTATAGTAACAAGAGTGGAGACCTTTGAAATAGTTTTAGTACGCGACGTCAAGACACAAATAAATATCGTATGTGCAAGTGTGTACCGAGTGTTTTGAAATGTTGAGCCATAAGCAATTTGTTTTTAGTTTAAAAGAAAGCTTTAGCTAGTGACCTAGAGAGAGCGCCACATAATTATAAGACCGCTTTTAAAATATGTATGTACGTTTAATTGCAGCGAAATGTTACCGAGAGATGGCGCTCTGAATTGCTCACAATAATCACTGATTTGTTTCAAGGAGGTTTATAAAAGAATTTTATTGTCAAAAGATGGCGTTCTGAATTTCTCACGATAATCCTTAATTCACTTGAAAATTGTTTCTAGAGATGGTGGCGCAATAATAGCCCTTCTTGCGAACAGAAGTAACTATGATAATGAAAATTGTTGATTTCGTAATTAATTAACAAACATTAATTAAATTTATTTATCAGAATTGCATCATTAACATTTATTTAAATGAATGATACAATCTGTATTGTTGTTTAAAGAAATTGATTAATTCAAGCTTCAAACTAAACAAACAGCCACGATGCAGACAAGATTATAAATAATCCTTCGGACTATTCACACGGTATTTAAATTATTTATATTAAAACGGATATTTTTTTGGCATTTACTGTCAAGCAATGTTTTCTACCAAAATTAACTAAATTGTTAACGTCTGCATTTATTATTTTTCCTACTTCATTGATCACATTGTCAACTTGGAAAGAGTGATAGAGTTGCGCATCGTCAGCATAAAAATGAGTCGTACACGTCTTTACTCTAGAAACTAAGTCAGCGGTGTATATTGCATAAAGAAGTGGGTTAAGTGTAGATCCTTGAGCTATTCCGGATGATAGTTCCAGAGGAGTGGAAGTTTTGTTATCAATTATTACTTGCTGAAATCTATCCTTTAAGTTGGAATCGAAGAATTGTAATGCTGTTTCTACTAGACCAGTACTTTGTAATATTGCCAACTGTGATTCACTTAGAGAAGTCTGACATAACTAGCGCAGTAATCTTTTTATTATCCACTACTCTCAAGGTCTTATCCACAATACTCATTAAGGGCATCTCGCAACTATAGTTTAGACGAAAACCTGATTGTGTTACTGGCAGTATATTGTTCTGAAACAATTGCTTCTCTATCGATTTTTCCATCAGCTTAGACATGACAAGAAGTATGCTGATAGGCCGAAGCTCTTTAAATTCCTTCGGGTTGTTTACTCTCGGTTTGGGATAAACAAGAGTAGACTTTCATTTGCTTGGAATACTATCAGTTATGATGCAAAAATTTATAATATTTGGAGACAGCAGAGTTTAATAATTTTTATGTCTGGGCCATCTGATCCAACTGCTGCAGATTTAATAGAATTTAACAATATTAGGAGATCAGATTCCGTGACATTAGTAAATGTTCTGAGTAATACCCAAACATGTCGTTAAATAGTGTCTGCTAAGGAGTGCTGTTTATCTAGTATTCGTTAATTGCCTCAGGATTATTTAGTTCCGCAGGCAAGATAATTGTACATGCCTACTTCTCCTCCTCTTCGCGCTTGTTTGTCTTTTCTAATAAAGTGGTAGCCCTTATCGTCGTGATAACCAAGTTTCAGATATGCAGAGAATATCATAGTCTGCGCGCGCCCTCTGATCACGTATTTATGGCAATGAAGACCTAATATTGATATGACTTATACATCAAAATTTGAACATTCTATGCAAAAAACAAATGTAATACAAAAAATATACTATTGTAGTGAATTTAGGGTTCGTTTTGATTTATTTTTAAATAAAATACTCGATGAGACTAATAACTAATTTATGAACAAAACTGATTTTATTTAGAACAGACTGTGAATAATTTATTTTCATAAGCCGAACGATTAAACAGTAACTAAACTCTACGTCGAACTAAAGAAGTCTGATCTCCAGTTCTCCGTGCGCGTGTATTTAAACCGGAGCGGCTTTCCAGCAGCTTCTCCTCTAGAGTATTTCGACGGTGGAATTATCTCGAATCGGTCCAGAAACTATGCGAGTCGCCGGCGGCTAGGTGAGTGTATGACACATTTGTCGCCTTAGTTCGTCACACTATTTTCCGTTACAATATGTTTTATTACCTCGATATTGAACGCGTAGTAAATGCAGTAGCTCGTAAACGAACTTAGTATAAATTCTACTGAACAGCCAAATATGGACTGAAATTACACTTTAAAAATACAACTGTTTTAGCAAGAAATGGACATAAAGAACAACACGTGTGACACTAACGCAAAACCACCGATTAAACTTCGGAACAAACTTGCTTATGCGTTTGTAAGCAGCCGAAAATTTTCGTCCCAAATCCAATCAAAATTAAATTACTTATTGCTCGCATTGAACAGAGAAATTTCCAACTTAGTCTCAACGTAAACAAGTTCCCAGGCGAGTTAGTCTAAACATCCTCTTAGAGCCGTTTAGATATCGCTAAAATAAATAAATTTTTCGTCAGCAAATCTCACGCGTGAAAACGGAGTTGATGCCCACGCGTACAGAAATTAGAACGGTCGAAATTGGACCAAATTGCACCTTGATGTAGGCAACTCAAGAGGGAGGGGATTGTTTACATAAACGATCTCGCGGAAGAGAGGGATTTCGAAAATTAATTAATGTTCACCGGGTCGTTTTCGAATGAAGTTCGAGGTTCCTCTTAAAAAATTAAGTAATCGAGCCTTCAAAATTATTCGTTTGTCCATTCATGTTTCAAAATTTAAATTGCGCCCTTTAATTATGGAGTAGGATATCGTTTCGTGATTGGCCATTGCTTAACAGTATAATGCAAATTTCTCGCTCGACTGTCCCATTCACAAAGGAAACAGCAATACTTTGTGAAACCAAGTTGTAGACCAAGTAGAGTTGCAACTACCTTGAGATCAGCCATTTATAGGTTGTGTAATTGCTTTTATCAACGTGTCATATTTTCATATGATTCCTTCATGTGAACTGCATGACCAACAGGAATGAAAGGGTAGACGTTTCCTATATGTAAAAGGGCAGCTTTTAAACTCAATTTCGAAGCATCTATAAAAAGATGCCATTCTTCCGGTTTGTGTTTGTACCCTAATGCTAGCAGTAAATCGTCAACATGATTGCAAAATGAAAGACCTTCTTCGGTTGAAAAATACTGACGATTTCAATATACAGAAATACGGGTACCCGGAGCTAACAGCTTCCATCCTTGCAGTCTTGATCCTAATATTTAATAATAATACTCTCTTTATTAACCCAAACCCAAAAAATAGAAGAAAAAACCTTTTTACATAACAATGTAACACTAAAAAGAAACATTAAGGGAACAATATGGGTTAAGGGACTGTAGCTCAGACTGGTCTCGAAGAGCCGTCTGTTCTTGAATGCCACAGCCCGCTCAGGATACAAATAAAACGATACCACGCAAGCTAACTTAAATCTAAACTAGGTTAATAAGAAAAAGAAAAAAAAATAGAAAAATGAAGACTCGCCTAAATGCGCACACAGACACACCATTAAAATTTTCAGGTAAAGAATTCCAAAACGCTGAAACACAATATGCTTCAGTTTTTGATAAATTGAAATCTCTAATTAGGTCTTCAATTCCAATTGATTTATTAGATGAGGCGTGTCCTCTTGAGATGGCAGACATTCTTCTTCGGAATTCGACAACTCTAAAACGTGTCCTTCTGCCTCTGTACCAGCATCTTCTTGGTTCGAAACGTTCATAGGACGTGGTACCGGCAAAGCTTCCGAATGAGGAACTGGACGAGTGGCAGATGGCAAGTTAGGATAAGTAATTTTATTATCTTTATTTTTGCTGGCAAACAAATTGACTTAATTTGAATCAATTAACCCGTTTGTAGGGTCTTATGTACCCACATACGCACAGATCTATTAATTCCGTGATTTCATTGGTTCCAGAGAAAAAAAGGGGAGTGATTTAAGGACTATGACGTAGAAATCAAGCCAGACATGTTAAAACCTTCTCGGACGTGTCCGTTAGCATGATAAACTATTGAAATTTTGTGTTAACTTGCTAATAAAAGAAAGTATCTTTAGACAGGTACAGGTATCAAAGTGTAAGAAAAAAAAAGCCTGTTGATCAGAGTTATTAAATCGACGCAAGAGAAAATTTTCAAAAAACAAAATAAATTTTATTATTACATACAAGGTCAAGTCAATAATTACCTGTAATACATGTAACTTATGGCACTGGTATAAAAAAGAAATAACATAAACCTTATTGTATCTACTGTACCCTCAGACGTCCCCTAAGCTCGTAAATATCTTATTTCTAAGCACTTTTCTTATTTTACGAAAACGTTTTGAAATTCAGCTATTTTAAACGCCTTCCGAGTCTATTGGTTCTTATATTTTTCTCGCAACTGCTTCTTCATGATTTTACCGCTGGGGGTTTTAGGTAGATTCTCTGCGAATATGACGCCCCCATGCAAATGCTTCAAAACGGACACTTGGCCTAAAATAACGCAGTGATTTATCCACAGACCTAAAACCCTTTTTTACCTGCAACCAAATCTATCAGTTCTTGTTGGGTTACTTCTTCGCCCTGCTTTTTTACAACGACGGCCATTGGGACTTCCCCTGCTCGTTCGTCTGGAACACCGATGACGGCGACCTCTGCGACGGAGGGATGCTGAAATATGATCGCTTCGAGTTCAACTGGGGGCACCTAAAATTCCAAAACGTGTAAACCCGTAGATACTATTAAGAAAAACTTACTTGAAACCCTTTGTATTTAATCAGGTCCTTTGATCTGTCTACTACGTAGAAGTAGCCATCTTCATCGTAATAACCAATATCGCCGGTGCAGAGGTAACCATCTTCATCGAAGGCCTCCTTCGTGGCCTGTGGATTATTGACGTAACCCTTCGTAACTGTGGGCCCTTTGATGCAGATTTCACCTTGGACGTTAGGCCCAACGATTTTCCCAGTTTCAACGTCACGCACTTTGACTTTCACCTTCGGTATTAGGACCCCGACTGTCCCCATTTTGGCCCCGCTCTGTTCGAAACCGTCGATCGTACATACCCCACATTCGGTCAGGCCGTACATCTGGCGCAGTTTTGCGTGTAACCTTCAAACAAAATTACAATTTACAATGACGTGGCGTTTATAAACTCACTTCGCCTCGACGCTTTTTAAAATCGGGACACTCAAGGGGGCACTTCCGCAAACCACGTCGTTCACGCTGCTTAAATCGTACTTATCCACCAGGGGGCTCTTCGCCAGAAACTGGGCGAGCTGAGGGACGATGAAGAGCTTATTCACTCGGTGTTCTTCGATGGCGGATAGGTAGACCTCCGGTTGGAATTTCGGAATCAAAATGGCCTTCATGCCATTCAGAATTGCGTATAAGTGGACGAAGAGGCCGAAGATGTGGAAAAAAGGGGCGACTCCCAATGTCACCTCATCGGGATTAATGTGGACGTATGGTTTCAACCTGGAATTTTTTTGGTAAAGTTTTCCACCCCTCACTTGAGTGTTACTCACTCGATGTATAGCAGATGGTATCTTATACTGTCGTAGGTAGTTATCACGCCCTTTGGTAAACCAGTCGTGCCTGACGATGATAAGATAACAGCGACGTTTCCATCAGAGAAATCACTCACTTCGAACTGGTCAACATCAAACTGGGTTTGCGTCATAACCGTGTCTAAATCTACAACTTCATTTGAACCACCCTCCAATGAAATGACCCTCTCTATGAAATCACTTTCTTGTTTCAGCTGGATTACCTTGGGCAAAGGGGTTTTCGAGCTGAAAACTATTTTAGGTCGAGATAAGTTGAACGCGTGCTTCATTTCGCCTGCAAATATTCGTTTACTTCCGCGAATAAAATGGAATTGTGGATGGTATACCGATGGAATAAATTGGGTTTACTGGGCTGACGGTTGCACCGAGGTACAAAGCCGCCAGGACGGGGATGAAATAATTCAAGCTGTTCTCGCTCACGATGGAAATCACGTCGCCTTCTTTGATGCCCATTTTCTTTAAAGCCTCGGCCAGGATGACGCTTTTTGTGTGGAAATCGCGGGCAGTAAGTTTTTGTTTTGTGTTCTGGTCCACCTGGAAAATTGGGAGCGAGAGCCGGGAGAGTTAAATCGCAAATCACTCGATTTTATTACAAAAGAATTTATTGCGGACAATAAAAAAATAATAAGTAATTATGTTTAGTCTCGTCTGGTGTAAACAAACGATAACAATTAGAATATCGTTTCATTTGCAGCAACTTTCTAAGTAGAGAAAATATTGTTTGCTCACCATCAGGATGTTGTCCCCGTCCTGGCGCTTAATCCTGCTTAATATCAAATCGCTTATCTTTCCTTCGTATACGGGAACGTCATCGTCGCCGGAAAGTATTTTTAGTTTTTCATTCATAATTAAGCCTTACGTAAGCCGCAGATTGCAGAAAAACTACAAATAAAAAGTAACGTAAATATGGAAATGTTAAAACAAATTCCAACGAACACGAGTTGCTAAATAATTTTTGAAACCTGAACAAAATAAGCTAGAAATTCAAACAAGAAACAAAAGAAAAATACGAAACAAGACGAACCAAGAAACAACAAAAACAAAAGTCGGTCGGATAATGAAGATACATATTCGCTTACGAACTTAATTTTGCTAAAAACTTTGGTCCTTTTTGTTGGAAATTTCATTAATAAATTATTATATTTAATGAATCTTACAATTAGTTATAATAAAATTTATTTTTATATTCAGGATGGCTTACCGTGTGGAGACGTTTTGATTTGAGATGCAATACTGAATTTGTGTGTGTAAAGGACTCGACGAGGATAGATTGTTGACATATTAAAGCCCTGCGCATACTACGTCGGGGCGGGCCGTGGCGTATCGCACCGAAAAGGCGCGCATGTAATCGCTCCCACCTTTAAGTAAATTCCAAATTACAATCTTTGTTTCCGGGTTGGTTTTTCAAGAAGAAGTCCACGGCGAGATGGACGAAACGTCGGCAAGATGAAGAATTGACGCGGTTCCCAACCCGGAAACCAAGATTGTGATGGACGCGGAAGCCTTCAAACCAATTCCAAATTCTCCTTAAGTAAATACCGTTCCTCTCTTTCTGCGCTTTTTTGTTTCATATCTTCCTCCTACGTAATTTGAAATAAAAAGAAGTCTTCATCCAATCCTATCACAAACACCGTAAATCCACAACTGATTTGTTACTTATCGCGATGCGTTGCGACTCGCCCCGTCTACAGTGTGAGTTGACCTTTGAAGTGATACCGAGGGCAATTTCTTCATAGCATCGAGAGCGGAGACCTTTGAAATAGACTGAGAACTATTCGCTGATAAAATCTGTTTTGACCAAGCGACGTCAATGACATAAACAAAAATCGGAAGTGCGAGTGTACCGAGTGTTTTCGAAACGTTGACCCACGAACACCTTTCTTCCCCCTTCCTCGAGTTACCGCGCAATTATTTTCACAGAAGAAAACGACTTTAAATATTTTATTTTGCAATTAACTACCCGAGGAAATTATATTAAAAAAAAAAAACGAGTCATTAAGCGACGTTTATTTCTAATTTTGAATAATTCATATTTGTGGAAACCTTGAAACGAAAGGGTTAATTATTACGTGTGAAATTACCACCGCCCGCTTGGAAAACAGAAATTTTTAATTATTCACACGTTCCCATACGTACAGAGGAGTTCTCGCCTCACACCATTTTGATTCGAATGGCGAAGGGTTATCTCTTCTACAATACTTTGCTGATGCGGGCGTGTGGTCAGCTCGGAATAAAGAGTACCGCCACCCCATTCGAAAAAATCAAACATCACGCATGGAGATTCTTCTTGAATGTCTGCTTGTTTTGCCTCCTCGGAGGGGTTGTATTGGACATATTCACGAAAACCGAGCTTCCGTTTTCAGCGGTCGCCCTAAATTATGAATACGCCGGTACAATCGACTGCCACCTCAAAATCAAAATACAAACGCTTGGTTTCAGTGATCACGGTCTGCTCTTTGCTAAAAAGCAACTACCATTTCATATTCGATTACAAGACGGCGAGAATCATTCGCAAACTCAACGACACCTTCAGGTACGAGACCAACACGAAACTTCAAGAGAAAAACATCCGAAACTGCATGAGTCTATGCCAGATGTTTATGGCAACGTGGACAGGGGCTTCGATGTATTGTGGAACAATGTTTCTGGTGATCAGGTATTATTACGATGACATATCGGAAAGGTGATTAACTATTTCTCAAACAACCAACGGGAAGGACTCGTCGTTTTCTTTTTAGACCTCTGCCCTTACCACTGTGGTATTCGAAGGCATGGATGGTCTCGCCGTATTACGAGATGGTTTGCATGGTACACGTGTTGCTTCAGGTCAACCTGATCACATCATGGACAGCTAACGACATGCTTTTTTCTGCGGTTCTTCTCCTCACCGCGGAGCAGTTCAAGTTCATAGGTGAGGACGAGTTAATTTGCTGAAGTGAGCACCAGGTCTTTCCTTGGTGGTATTTCAGGATGGGAATTCAAACATTTGGTTTACACTAGTCTGATACGCATTGGTATTTCGAAGGAGGAGGTCATGGAATTTAAGAGGAAACTTGAGGACCCTTTAAAGTAAGTAATTTGGTTTGCCAGGTTCAAGAGAAGGTACTGTATAAAAGACAGGGGGTTTGGGGATCGTTTCCTTGGCCATCTCGAAATACTTGGTGACTCTCTTTGATGACCATAGGAGGAGTTTAAGATCAGAAAGGCAAAACCTAAACACCTTTTCCTAATACACCCTTTATTAGCCCCAGCTAGTCGTGGAGGTGAATCAGGTAGCACTTTCCACTATCCACTGTACCTTCTCTATTCATCTATCTGTCTCTTACCTACTATCGGCCACTACCACCGCCACCACTAATGGATAGCATCTGAGTCGGTTCTTGATGATAGTACAGTTTAAAAGAAGAAGTGAATTGCGGAATTAAATTTAGATATGAAGGGAAAAGAAGAATAATGATTTTAGTGTGCAAGAAAATTCGCAAAGAATCTACGAGACCATCGAATCTAAACAATTCGCCAAGGTCATGGCGTACGGTTTCAACAAGCTCATCGAATATCATCAATCACTGATCTCATTCTGCGAACTCATCGAGGACTTCTACTCCCCCATAATGCTCGTGTTCTCCACCGTCATCATGGGGGTTCTCTCGTTCGTAATCAGCGTGATACTGACGGTAAGAATTTTGGCAAAACCGAATGGAATCTTCAGGTTTTTTTTTTTTTTTAGAATGATGATACCTCTTTGCGATTCACCGGGTTGACGTATATTGTTTGTGCATCTTACTCAATCTTGTTTCCATGTTTAATGGCAGAAATCCTGACCTCACAGGTTTGTATTTTAGACCACCCTAGTGGCAATGCAAAATTGCTTGCAAAGCTCGTTTGATTTGAAACAAAGCTTCACAAGAGAACGCGCCAGAATTGTTCTTAGTTACAGCAATGATTGAGACGAAGATTAATTCGAAGACAAGTTTTGTTTTTTCTTTTTGTTTTCTTTCCTTTAATTTCAGAGCGAGAAGTTACAGCAGGATATTTACGATATGCCTTGGTATCTCTGCGACAAGAATTGCAAAATGAATCTGAAATTCCTCCTGCATCGTGTCAACAAGGAGGTGACAGTGTCCGTCGGAAAGTTTTCAAACCTAAACCTAAACCTGTTTATACGGGTAGGAACAAGTTATTTGATAATTTGGACTTCGTTCATGAAGAACTCATTCTTTTTCCAGATTTTGAATACTGCTATGTCGTACGGCCTCGTCATTTCGCAGTTGGCAGAAGACACGGAGACGGTAAACTGAAGTGGATCGAAAATTCTGGAAATGATCGCTTTTTTCACGTGCCAGCCTAATTTTTGGAAAACTTTCAGAAGGGAACAGCTTCATGCACTGCAAATCCATTTTAAAATACAATCGCGATAATTATTATTATTATTATTAAATGTACAATTGAACCTAAGCTTTACGCCAACCAAATCTGTTCCTAACTAAATAAGCACATTCCTTACTTTCTAAAAGAAAATAAAAATCCAAAAGTGATCGTCATTTTTAAGTACTTACATTATTTAATTCGTGCAGCATTTAAACGTTGACAATTTAAACAAAGAAATAAACGAAAGCTTGCGAGATGAACAAAAACAAAAGAATACTGTTGATTGTTATAAGAAGATAAGAAAACTGAGGAGAAAGTCATGATTCGGCAAAAAGGAACCGAACAAATGACGTGTATAAACGAGGAATTAGGTGAACAGAAAACAAAAGATTTTTTGCGACGACACGTACGATGTCACAGCAAGAGGAAACAAAACAAAAAACTGTGTCAAGTGGTAACTTGACAGATGAAGGGTAAACAAAAGAAGATCGTCGATTGTTTGAAAATCAAGACTGATAAGAAAACAAAAGGAAAAAGTAAAAATAAAACAACGAAAGCTTGATAGCTTGCAAGATGAACAAAAAAACAAAAAAGATTTATTATCAGTAATTCGATCAAATAAAATGAAACAACGTGGTCGTACGAAGAGCAAGACGAACAAAAAACAAAAGCAGATCAACGTTTCTAGAGCGGAGCGTACAAGAATCAAATCACCAACGGCAAACAAAAAAATAGTTGTTTCAATTGTAAAACGAAAAATCAACGCAACAGAAATAAATTAAAAAAAAAAAAAAAAACAAAGAAATGCACGAAAGTTTGATGCTGAAAGCTTGAAACTTGAACGGAAAACAAAAGAAGATCGACGCTTCTACGATGGAGTGTGCGAAACTTAAATCGCCAACACAAAACAAAAAAAAATAAATTGAGTGAAGTGTCAATGCGTCAAGTGTTAATGCGACAAAAATGAAATACAAAGAAACAAGCGAGAACTTGTACAGTCGTACAATAAACAAAGAAAGAATTGAAACGCCAACAGGAAACAAAAGAAGAAACTGTGTGAAGTATTAATGGTAACACCAAGGAAACAATGAAGTTCAGACAAAACAAATGAAAGCTCAAAAGCTTGAAAATGAACAAAAAAAAGAAGAAAATATTGGGCGGTTCGTTTGAAAGTCAAGATTAATAAGAAAACAGAAGGACAAGCAACAATTCGACGGAAAAAGAACTGAAACAAACAACGTACACATTTCGAAGGTGAACAAAAGAAAAAAAAAACAAAAACATACCGACGTTTCTACAGAAACAGAAATAAATGAAACAAATAATGAAATGCAGGAAAGTTTGATGATGAAAGCTTGAAATTTGAACAGAAAATAAAAGATCAAGTCAAAAACAAAACAAAAAAAAATTGTAACACAAAAAATTAAGTAAAATTAAAAAAAAAACAAAGAAACAAGAGAAACTTGAAAGATGAACAATAAACAAAGAAGTAAATGAAACAACGTGGATATACGTTGCGGACAAGCAAAAAAACAAACGAAGATTGACGTTTAAAACACCAACAAAAAACAAAAGAAACTGTGTGGTGAAGAGTTAATGGTAACAAAAAAAAAAACAATGAAATTCAGAGAAACAAATGAAAGCTCGATAGCTTAAAAGATGAACAAAAAAAAAGAAAATCAAGGATAATAGGAAAATAGAAGAAGAAAGCCACTATTCGATGGAAAAGGACTTGAAACAAACAACGCAGACATTACGAAGGCGAACAAAAGAACAAAAAAAAAAACAAAAGAAGATCGACGTTCCTACGACGAAATGTACGAAAATTAAATCACCAGCAGGAAACAAAAGAAGAATCTGCGCGAAGTGTTTATGGGAACACAAAAAAGAAAACAGAAACAGAAATAAAATTAAAAAAACATTGAAATGCAGGAAAGTTTGATGATGAAAGCTTGAAACTTGAACAGAAAATAAAAGATCAAACCGAAAACAAAACAAAAAAAATTGTAACATGAAAAATTAATGCGACAAAAAAGTACAATAAAAAAAAAACAAAGAAACAAGCGAAATTTGAAAAATGAACAATACACAAAGAAATAAATGAAACAACGTTGGTATACGTTGCGGACAAGCAAAAGAAAACAAGCGAAGATCGGCGTTTAAAACGCCAACAGAAAACAAAAGAAGAAACTGTGTGGTGTAGTGTTAATGGTAACCATAAAAAAAACAATGAAATTCAGAGAAACAACAGAAAGCTCGATAGCTTAAAAGATGAATAAAGAAAAAGAACTTCGATTAATTTGGCGGTTCGTCTGAAAATCAAGACTAAACGGAAAACAGAAGAAAAAAGTCGCAATTCGATGGAAAAGGACTTGAAACAAACAACGCAGACGTTACGAAAGCGAACAAAAGAAGAAAAAAAAACAAAAGAAGATCGACGTTTCTACAACGAAATGTGCAAAAATTAAATCACCGACAGGAAACAAAGGAAGAAACTGCGCGAAGTGTTAATGGGAACAAAAAAAAAAGAAAACAATGAAATTCAAAGAAACAAACGAAAACTCGATAGCCTGAAAGATGAATAAAAACAAAAGATCGTTGATTTTTCGGCGGTTTGTTTGAAAATCAAGACAAATTAAGAAAAAACGGAAGAGAAAGCCACAAAGCTAAAACTTCAAACAAGAAACAAAAGAAAAATACGAAACAGAGGAAAACAAAGCAAGAAACGACAAAAACAAAAGAAACAAAAGAAAGCTTGACAGCTTGAAAGATGAAGAAAATAAAGAACGTTGATTTTTAGGCGCTTTGTTTGGAAATCAAGACAAAATTTAAAAAAAAACGGAAGAAAAAGCCGCAATTCTACGAAATAGGACTTGAAACAAACAACGTGGATATTGCAAAGTATAAGATGAACAAAAAAAAACAAAACGAAAATTAAATCGCCAACGAGAAACAAAAAAGTAACCGTGTGAAGTGTTGATCGTAACGCAAAAAAAAAACAAGAAACAAATGAAAGCATGAATGATGAACAAAAAAGCACGAAAATAGATCGTTGATTATTAGGCGGTTTGGATATGGATATTAGGAAGAATAAAGTAAACAAAAAAGAACAAAAGAAGATCGCCAAACAACTTTGTTCATTTATTTTCACTCATGACGAAGCTATTAACCGATAATGAAACGTCGAGCGCTTGTGCGAATTTTAAGTGTCCGTTAAAAGCATTTGTTATTCCGTGATTATTATTATTATTTTTGAATTTAGAACTTGGTTTTTTAATTAAAACTAAATCAACTTTTTGTTTTTTTTATGTGCTTCATTTGTTTCTAATTGAATAGGCTTCAGGCTGGAACCGCGTCACGACTACGTCTACTGCCGACATTTCGTTCTCCGTCTAGCTATCACCATGCTTTAAAATGGAATTAAAATAAAAAAGTTAAATCGCTAACACTCGTTGTAGTACTGCTATTTGAGGTTATATTTAATTTAATAAATTTAATAGCGGCTTTAATTAAAGAAAAAAAAAATGCAGAATATGCATCTCATTGTAGACTCTCACTATTTATAGCACGTAATCTTAGCGTTAAACACTAGCTGACTGCGTTCAGCCAAATTTTGTTCACTATGATTCGCTACGGCTCGCTGTGATTCGCTACAATTAAGCGCTCCGTTCTGTAGCAAAAGCGAAAAGTAATCGGTGAACGCATCTAACGAATCCTTTCTGACGTAACGTGACTTTTGTTTAAAACAAACATAAATCGTGCTTTAAAAAAAGCTACACTTAAAGAAAAACTTCGATTTTTAAATCCTGGTTATCTGCACGTATTGAAACGCATTCGCTGAAACATCTCTGTATACGCAAGACCATAATATATTTAATTGCGGTTTTAATTAAGAAGAAAAAATGTGAAATGTGCAACTCACAATTTGCAATAGGACGTAATCTTATTGTTAAGCACTAACTGACTGCGTTCAGCCAAGTTATATTCACTATGGTTCGCTACGATTCACTATGATTCGCTAGGATTGGCTAACGATTCATGAAGATTCGCTAGGATTCGCTGTGATTCGCTACGATTCATTATGATCCGCTACGATTCACTATGGTTCGGTGTGTTCTGTAGCAATAGGAAATACTAATTCTGTCTAACACATTATGACTTTTGGTACTTCGAACCTTCGATTTTTAAATTCTGGTTTTTCCATATTTTATTATCGGTAATTTTATGGTCTGCCTTCAAAACAGGAAACTTGGCAAAACTGGCCAGAATTAAAAAAAAAATTATGAAAAGCAACATCTAAGGTCCACGTCACAAAAGAAGGAAAAAGTGCAAAAGCGAGAAGAAGCTAAGAATACAATGCCAGCCAAGAGACAAGTGAAAGTTAAAAAAAGATATTGTAATTGACTGTATTATTTATTAATGTTACAAGCTCAAAACGAAAATTTAAGAAATTTAAGATATTTCTCAGGACGTACCTTTAAGATTATCATAGTTCACCGCTGCACATCTTCTTACATTTAGGTCTATCCACTGGTGGATTCATAACGAGACATCGTCTTCGTTATCACATCGTTGCTCGTTAATTCGTCGACGAGTCATATTCAATAAAATTCTTTTACCATATATTAGCAATGCAATCATTAAGGGGACCCTACATGTTGATTAAAGCGAGCCGTATATAACGGGACAGCTCTTTATTTTAACTGGAAGTCCACAAGACGTTAGAGTTCGGGATGTCCTCACAGTCGAGCGTTAAGAATGCAGAATTACAAATTTCTAGGTGATGTCCCTCCCGTATTTTAGTCAACAGTAAATAGTTGCCTTAGTATACTGGTCTCTCTCTCTCTCTACAGTTCTAATCATAATGCAGAATGCAGTCCGACCATTCCGGCGTCTATATGTAGGGCCCTCTTTATAATTAATACTATTTAACACGAGATTCTTAAGTAATGTTCTACCTAAAGATTTATTTATTAGCGAGAATACCTATGACGTTATTGTGCTCAAATTAAAATGCATTGGTTGCGATTTATGGTATTAAGAGGACCCTGCACGTAAATGCCCGAATGCTGGACTTTAGTAGTCGGGCTCTTCTCTGTTCCGCTGGCTGTATATATCTGTGGAGTCCTCCATATTTCATCATTACAGTAAAAATGCCTCAATTTTTTCTGTTTTCTTTTCTTCCTTTTGGCGTGGCCTTCCCGAAATGGTTCCGGTGGTTTGGGTTGCGTTGGCTTTCAAAACATAAACAAAATGATCTAGATTATTACTTTTAAAACTATTTAATAGATGGCGCGATGTTGTTACCGAATTGATTACTCAATATCGCCTCGATTTTCGCTGGCTTCTTCTTCATTTGGCGTGGACGTCAAGAACTCTTCAAATGGCTTTCAAAAAAAATAAAACAAATAATTTAGATTATTACTTTTAAAAATGTCTAACAGATGGCGCCAGGTTACTTCTGAATTAATTACTAAATTTCGTCATGATGGTCGAAATGTATCGACATTCGTTATTTTCTTTTTGTTTATGGCGTGGACGTCTTTCCAGTGGCTTTCAGAAAATAAGTGAAATCATTTAGGTTCTACATTATCACTTTTAAAATTGTTTAATAGATAGCGCCACGTTACTTCTGAATTTATTTATTTGTTTTAAATGCATCAACTTTCGCTGTTTTGTTCTTCATTCTTGGCGCAGACGTTTTGCAATGCTTCTAGCAGTATAGCTAAATGTTATGATTTAATTCGTTTTTATTCAAAGTGATCCCAGAAATACGCATTCTTTTATACGTAAACAGTTATTCATTGGACACCCTGTAAAACATTAATATAAATTGATGTAAAATCAAAGGTCAGCTTAAATTCGTATTTATGACCTCAAATTACTTTTATGATAAAAAGTCAATTATCCGTGGAACGTTTCAGTGTAAATCTTGGAGAAAATCTTGTCAGTTTGGCAAGCCTGAACAAGGCCAGAAACGTGATTATTATTTACAAAAAAAATTGCGTAAGATTTTTCTTTCTTGTGTGTTCTATTTCATAAATTATAAACACAAACTTCAAGTTTGGTTTTCTTCTCAGCTCTGTAGATTAACCAATAATTTAGGTTGTACAGGAAAAAAAGGGAAGAGGAATAGAATATAGAAAATTTCCATTTTGTACTTCGATCATCTAAAAACTTGTTCCAAGTCTGTTTTAGACCAAAAATCCAGCAATCTGGCGTCTATATGTAGGATCCCCTTTAAAACAATGTTATTCAATAAGTTGTTTCTACCAAAATATTTATTTATCAACGAAAATACCAATCGAAACCGGATTATAAATTTTGACCATGACATTTTTTGTTCCTCTAAACTCGAATTCGAAAGTATTATCGATAACCTCAATAAAATGAATTGGTTGCAATGTCTAGTATTTATCAAAAATTTATTTGGACATATGGTATGTGGCACGTACATTGAATTGCAAGAAGATTAGGAAGTTTGAATTTATTTTCTATCGAGTATTGTTACACCTTTCGGTACAAAAATTTTGCGTGCGCTTTTCAACAGCCAGTACCTCGAAGGTATTCAAGTTCTGTTCTTGACCATTCCGTTTCGCTATCCACAAACCCTTATTGGACGCGTTCAATGGAAAAACTTTCCCTATTATGACGCGCTCTTCGAAATTAACCCTGGCTATGTTCAAGAAGTGCCCGACTTCCATGCCTCCTAGCACCAACACAGAATCCTCCAGCGAGTGCATTTCGTAAATCGACGTCGAAATCCATCTGAAGAGGTCTTTGTATTGGCTACACAAAATCTGTGGAAAACAAAGGCGATTGAAAGCATTTGGAGGGGTGGTTAAGGCAAACTTACTTTTACGGACTTCTGGGTGCGGAAGCTTTCGCTGTAGGCGTTTGTCAGCGCCTCTTTTTTGCAGGGGTATATCATTGCTGGTAAAATGGATTCTCTGTGTAAAACTTGACCAACGTAAGTGACTTCTCCGTCGTCTAAACCCCCTGCGATGGCATCGTAAGGAATTGTTCCATCATAATCTCTCCAGTAATAATCTAGGAAAGTAATTACTAATTAAATATTTCACGAGATTCACAATAATTTTAAGCTCGTACGTATTATTATTTTAACCCTAGCTAGAGGGTTTGCTAGAGAAAATCTTTAATTCTTAAAATGAAACCTCTAGGCAAGGTGCAAAGTATTAAAAAAAAAAACTATCAAGTTTTCAATAACTGACGAACAAGACAAAAACTGGTAAACCAATTATACGATTTGTAATATATTTGTTATCAGAGTGACTCAAGGAAGGAATCGAAATTTGTAAAAGTATGCAAAACTTTGTTTTTGTGCCGTACCTGCTCGATTCGTGCAGTGATAAGGCTCCAGGTACTCTGGAAAAAATATAGATAAACAAAATAAAGACAAATCAAAATAGTTCTTACCCTTCTTGCATGAGGCGTACCACAGGCAAGTCGCATAAACCAACACTATTAACCTCTTCATATCTACTTCCACATCGAGACTGTTCGGAACTTGCCTTTTTACACCGATTGGGGGACGGGGGGAGATCGGAACGAAACCTGATATTAGAATCATAATTTTAGTGTGCAAGAAAATTCGCACAGAATCTACAAGATCATGGAATTTAAAAAATTTGCCAAACGTATGTATGGTTTCAAGAAGCTCGTCGAATATCATAGTCACTCATCGAGGATTTCTACCCACCCATAATGCTTGTGTTTTCCACAGTCATTATGGGGGTTCTTTTGGTCATAATCAGTTTGATGTTAACGGTAAGAATTTTGATAAATCCGAATACAATCTTAGAAAATTAGAAGAATAATGATTTTAGCGTGCAAGAAAATTCCCAACGAATCTTAACAATTCTCCAAGGTCGGTTCTTGTAGTACAGTTTAAAAGAAGAAGTGAAATTTAGATATGAAAGGAATAGAAGCGATGCAATCAATTTGTGAAATTGGGGGATCTCATTAAGAATGACAGGAACATGTAATGTTAAAATTTGAAGTATAATAAAGGCCCAAAGTGATGCCTTGAGGAATACTCACTGCACTAAGCTAGTTCGTTAGAGATACGCTAAGCATGAGAGTGTATTGGCTTGGTTCAAAGTAACCAATGGTCCTTGTGCTTAACGATCTTAATTCGACTCGACTCTCTTGGACTTAAACCTCGAGTTTTTTTTCCTCAAGTCTAAATAAGATGCTTGAGTCATTAAAATTAGAAGAATAATGATTTTAGCGTGCAAGAAAATCCGCACAGAATCTACGAGACCATCGAATCTAAACAATTCGCCAAGGTCATGGCGTACGGTTTCAACAAGCTCGTCGAATATCATCAATCACTGATTTCATTCTGCGAGCTGATCGACGACTTCTACTCCCCCATAATGCTCGTGTTCTCCACCGTCATCATGGGGGTTCTTTCGTTCGTAATCAGCGTGATACTGACGGTAAGAATTTTGGCAAAACCGAATGGAATCTTCAGGTTTTTTTTTTTAGAATGACGATACTTCTTTGCGGTTCACCGGGTTGGTATATTGTGTATGTGCATCTTACTCAATCTTGTTTCCATGTTTCATGGCAGAAATCCTGACCTCACAGGTTTGTATTTTAGACCACCCTAGTGACAATGCAAAATTGCTTGCAAAGCTCGTTTGATTTGAAACAAAGCTTCTCAAGAGAACATGCCAGAATTGATCTTAGTTACACCAATGATTGAGACGAAGATTGATTTTGTTTTGTTTTTTTCTTTTTCTTTTCTCTCCTTTAATTTCAGAGCGAGAAGTTACAGCAGGATATCTACGATATGCCTTGGTATCTCTGCGACAAAAATTGCAAAATGAATCTGAAATTCCTCCTGCATCGTGTCAACAAGAAGGTGACAGTGTCCGTCGGAAAGTTTTCAAACCTAAACCTAAACCTGTTTATACGGGTAGGAACAAGTTATTTGATAATTCGGACTTCGTTCATGAAGAACTCGTGCTTTTTTCAGATTTTGAACACTGCCATGTCGTACGGCCTTGTCATTTCGCAGTTGGCAGAAGACACGGAGACGGTAAACTGACTGGATCGAAAATTCTAGAATTGATCGCTTTTTTCACATGCCAGCCTAATTTTTGGAGCGCTTTCAGAAGGCAACAGCTTCATACACTGCAAATCTATTTTAAAATACAACCGCTTTAATTATTATTATTATTATTAAATGTACAATTGAACCTTAGCTTTACGCCAACCAAATCTGTTTCTAACTAAGTAAGCACATTCTTTAACTTCTAAAAGAAAATAAAAATCCAAAAGTGATCGTCATTTTTAAGTACTTACATTATTTAATTCATGCAGCATTTAAACGTTGACAATTTAAACAAAGAAATAAACGAAAGCTTGCGAGATGAACAAAAACAAAAGAATACGTGGACATACAAAGAGCAAGATGTACAAAAAAAAAAACAAAAGCAGATCGACGTTTCTAGAGCGGAGCGTACGAGAATCAAATTGCCAACAGCAAACAAAAAAATTGCAATTTTAAAGTGAAAAATTAATGCAGCAGAAATAAATTTGAAAAAGCAATGATATGCGCGAAAGCTTGAAGCTGAAAGCTTGAAACTTGAACGGAAAACAAAAGAAGTTCGACGCTTCTACGATGGAGTGTGCGAAATTTAAATCGCCAACACAAAACAAAAAAAAAATAAATCGAATGAAGTGTCAATTGTAACACGAAAATTAATGCGACAAAAAGGAACAGTGAAATACAAAGAAACAAGCGAAAACTTGTACAATCGTACAATAAACAAAGAAAGAATTGAAACGCCAACAGGAAACAAAAGAAGAAACTGTGTGAAGTATTAATGGTAACACCAAGGAAACAATGAAGTTCAGACAAAACAAATAAAAGCTCGAAAGCTTGAAAGATGAACAAAAGAAAGCAACAATTCGACGGAAAAGGGACTGAGACAAACAACATAGACATTACGAAGGTGAACAAAAGAAAAAAACAAAAGCAGTTCGACGTTTCTACAAAAACAGAAATAAATGAAAAAAATAGTGAAATGCACGAAAGTTGAATGCTGAAAGCTTGAAACTTGAACAGAAAATAAAAGATCAAATTGAAAACAAAACAAAAAAAACTGTAGTAACATGAAAAATTAATGCGACAATTAAAGAAAACAAAGAAACAAGCGAAAACTTGAAAGATGAACAATTAACAAAGAAATAAATTAAACAAACAACGTGGATATACGTCGCGAACAAGTAAAAAAAAAAACAAGCGAAGATCGACGTTTAAAACGCCAACAGAAAACAAAAGAAGAAACTGTGTGGTGAAGTGTTAGTGCTAACAAAAAAAAAAAACAACGAAATTCAGAGAAACAACAGAAAGCTCGGTAGCTTAAAAGATGAACAAAAAAAAAAGAACTTCGATTAATTTGGCGGTTCGTGTGAAAATCAAGATTAATAGGAAAATAGAAGAATTTAGCCACAATTCGATGGAAAAGAACTTGAAACAAACAACGCAGACATTACGAAGGCGAACAAAAGAAAAAAAAACAAAAGAAGATCGACGTTTCTACAACGAATGTACGAAAATTAAATCACCAGCAGGAGACAAAAGAAGAAACTGCGCGAAGTGTTAATGGGAACTCAAAAAAGAAAACAATAAAATTCAAGAAACAAATAAAAGCTTGACAGCTTGAAAGATGAACAAAAACAAAAGATCGTTTGTTTGAAAATCGAGATAAATTAAGAAAAAACGGAAGAGAAAGCCACAAAGCTCAAAATTCAAACGAGCAACAAAAGAAAAATACGAAACAGAGAAAAACAAAGCAAGAAACGACAAAAACAAAAGAAACAAATGAAAGCTTGAGAGCTTGAAAGATGAAGAAAAAAGAACGTTGATTTTTAGGCCATTTGTTTGGAAATCAAGACAAAATTTTTAAAAAACGGAAGAAAAAGCCGCAATTCTACGAAATAGGACTTGAAACAAACAACGTGGATATTACAAAGTATAAGGCGAACAAAAAAAAACAAAAGATCGACGTTATTACAACGAAAATTAAATCGCCAACAAGAAACAAAAAAGAAACCGTGGGAAGTGTTGATCGTAACGCAAAAAAAAAACAAGAAACAAACGAAAGCTTGAATGATGAACAAAAAAACACGAAAATAAATCGTTGGTTGTTAGGCGGTTTGGATATGGATATTAGGAAGAATAAAGTGAACAAAAAAGAACAAAAGAAGATCGCCAAACAACTTTGTTCATTTATTTTCACTCATGACAAAGCTATTAACCGATAATGAAGCGTTGAGCGCTTGTGCGAATTTTAAGTGTCCGTTAAAAGAATTTGCTATTCCGTGATTATTATTATTATTTTTGAATTTAGAACTTTGTTTTTTGGTTAAAATTAAGCCAGCGTTTTGGTTTTTTTATGTGCTTCAATTGTTTCTAATTGAATTGGCTTCCGGTTGGAACCGCGTCACGACTGCTTCGCTTCTACTGCCGACGTTTCGTTCTCCATTTCAGAAGAACTACTGACCTTGAACTCGCAGGTATGCATTTTAGACAACAAAAATTAGATTAAATAAAAAATAAAAAACACGTATTCTATTTACGTTCTATTTTTTTGTTTGATTTGAACCAAATCTTGCACGTACAACAAAAAGGTTAGTCTGGAACAGTTTTTAATCATCACAAGAAACTTATTAGAATATTTCTTTTTTTAGTTACGCTTTTTTAGTTTCCCTTTGTTTTTTCTGCTATAATTTCAGGGCGAACGAAAATTGCAATTAATTCTTGTATTTTTTTCCCGTATACAACTGAACTGCCTAATGACTTTTAATAATATTTTTTATTGAATACAATTACAGTTTTCAGTACAATCAGGTTGCGTGCGCCTTTCAAAAACCAGCACCTCAAAAGAATGCAAATTCTGTTCTTGACCATTCCGTTTCGCTACCCACAAACCCTTATTCGTTGCATTCAACGGGAAAACCTTCCCTAATATGACGCGCTCCTCAAAATTCACCCTGGCTATGTTCAAAACGTGCCCGACTTCCGTGCCCCCTACCACCAACTCAAAATCCATCAGGTACTGTATTTCGTTAACTGACGTCGAAATCCATGTAAACAGCTCCTTGTATTGGCTACACAAAATCTGCGGAAATCAAAGGTGACCGAAAGCATTTGAGTCAAGGGTGACTTACTTTTACAGAGTTTTGGCTGTGGAAGGTTCTGCCGTAAGCGTTTGATAGCGCCTCTTTTTTGCAAGGGTATATCACCGCTGGTAATACAGATTCCTTGTGTAAAACTTGACCGATGTAAGTGACCTCCCCATCTTCTAAACCCCCTGCGATGGCGTCGTTAGGAATCGTTCCATGATAATCCCTCCAGTAATAATCTAAGAAAGTAATTTCAAATCCATTGTTCCATTAAAAGTGGAGCTATGCCTACCTGCTCGATTCGTGCAGTTGTAAGGTTGCAGGTACCCTGGGAAAAAAATTAAAGGCAAATGAGATGCAAATGAAGCGTAAATCAAAGTAGCTCTCACCCTTTTCACATGATCGCGAGGCCTGTGAGACATGCCACAGGCAAGTCGCGTAAACCAACACTGTTAGTATCGTCATAGTTCGATGTCGAAAGTGTTTTGAACTCGCCCTTTTATACGGTTCACCTTAGGAGTCAGAAAGTTCATCGTGTTATCATCAGAGAGCGGATAGTTGAGTAAAAAGGCCACAAAACAAAGGCATAACAATTAAAAATGTGCACATGTATATTATTTAATAAGGGGCGTACATTTATTAAAAGTGAAAGACTTACCTGGTGCACTTTATAGTTGATTACGAAAAGAGGAAACCTGCTTCTGAGAAGACATACACTTGAATGCCTTACAAATTAAATTACCAAGTATTTATAGGTTTGAGTTTGGACAAACCCGAACTACAGGGTTGGCTTATGCAATCTGTGGATGATTCATCGTGAAAGTGGTTTTTTTCGATGACTCAATACCATGATGGTGTTTGCGACGGCTCTGATGGTGTAAGCCGCCTTATGTTCTTTGTTCACATTAATTTTATTTTCCTTAGGTTTTGCCAAGGCTGGGTGGACTATTTGATGAATTGTGTAACCACAGTAATCCCTTTTTTTTGTCAAAAATTAATTATTTACTTTGTTATTTTTCTTGTCACCATTGCTGTGACTTGTAAATAGTTTTTTTCCAGCCCTTGGAAGCTATATTGTACAATATGCCTAGTCTTGATTTGAAAAACATAAAACTATCCGCTTTCTGGTCATAGCAATTACGTAAAAGTATCCCAGAATGAAAGAAAGGCTACGTCAAACGAATTGCCCAAATAAATAAGATTCACAAATAGAGTGGATGAGGAAACACCTTCTGCCATGGAAAACGATTAAAGAAACAAGAGAAAGGAGAGGCTATGAGTGAACCACAAGATAATCCAAGAACTAATAGCAAGACTTCATCCAAAGGATAATGGATTCAAAAAAAAAAAGGAAGAAGAAGTGCCTTGACAATCACGAAAACAGACTAGACGATATATTCATGAAATAAAAAAAAAGAGACGTCCTAGGGATGATGGAAAACATAGCGGCGAGACTGGGATTGGCTTCCAAAAGAGAAAGGAGTAAGCTCGCCCACTTTCCCAGCAATTACGTAAGCGGACCGCCATACAATCTTAGAAACAAAAGAAAGGCAGGCTATGGCCAAAAGGCCACATCCAAAGAACAATTGCCGAGAAATTCAATCAAAAGAAACGAGGCAATCGATGTTGCTCTAACAAACTAATTTTTTATTTATTTGCAGTGCGCACAAGTACATTATGGTGAAGAAGATGGTGTAATCTTTGTTCCGTTTCACTTTTCCGTATTCCTATCCTTCGTCAATTGCGATATTATAAGACCATAAGACATAGCCGACCTCATTATCTAAAAAAAAGAAGAAGGAATACGAATATTTGAGGAGAAAAAGAAGTCTTACCCATAAAAAGGAGTTTAGGTTTAGGTAGGAAAATTTTCCAATGGTCACCGCCACCTCCTTGTTGACCCGATGCAAGACGAACTTCAGATTCAACTTGCAACTCTTATCGCAAAGATACCATGGCATGTCATAGATGTCCTGCTGCAACTGTTCGCTCTGGAATTAAACGAGAACATAAAATAAGAAATCTTGTTGCTTTTGACGAGTACCTGTGAGGTTAAGATTTCCGCGATGTAACAGGGGAACAGGATGGAGAACGACGCGCAGTAATAGTACATCACGCCGGTGAAGCGCAAAGAAGTATCGTCACTCTGAAAACTGGAAGGCTCCACGAGAATCCGTTCGGCCCTTTCCAAATATCTTACCGTTAGTATTAGGCCGATGACAAAGGAAAGAACCACCATGATGATGGTGCAGAAGACGAGCATTATGGGGGAGTAGAAGTCCTCGATGAGTTCGCAGAATGACACCAGCCATTGATGATAGCTTATAAGCTTGTTGAAGCTAGTCATCATATCACTGGCGAACTTTTTGGTTTCGATCGTCTCGTGGATTCTGCGCACGTCTTCTTGTGTGAAGGGCATTTCGCTAAAATATTAATTAAAACTACCAATTACCCAAGCCCCAAGTTTTTCGAAGGACGATAAGAAAAGACAGTAGTAAAAATCGTGACGAAGATGGAAGAGTTTCGCAGACTTCCGGAAGGGAAATGGTGAGAAGCACGAAGGTAAGTGGAAACAAGAGCAAGACTACGCCTAAAGGATAATGGAATACGTAATCTCGAGAAGGATGGGTTCCAAAGAAAGATTGATCCATTGCCATAAAAATTACGTAAGTGTTCCACGATAATCCGCGAAATAAAAGTAAAGAGGATGGTTGAATAGATTCCAAAGAAAGCAAGAAGGTCATCCATCGTTAAAACGAGCAATTGCACAAAAGAGAAAGATGATTGAATAGGTTCGAAAGAAAGTAAGAATACAAATCGTCCATTGCCAAAACAATCACGTAAGCGAACGTGAATAAACATTTTTTCGGAAGAAATGGTTCAACGTGTTCCAAAGAAAAGAAGAAAAAGGTCTAGTGGTCCTTGGCTCTTGTTTGTCGCTTTTTCTGTCTTTGGCTTCTCTCTAGTCTCTTACTCTGACTTCCCGCAAATCCTTCTTTATTTCTCCCAGCCATTTCTGGGACGTCTTCTTCTTTTCCCTTCTCCTCATTCGCCTGTTGTTGAACATTCTAGCTATAATGTTCCATCCACCTGGATCTTTATGCTGTCACTGTTTGGGTGATGATCGGTCTTTCTCCTCTAATTCAAAAGAAAACGAGAAGAAAGAAAATGATATATACAAGCTCTACAGGCATCTTCTTTGCCACTTTTTTCTGTCCTCGTCTTCTTCTTCTCAGTCCCTTACTCCAACCTCCCGCAAATTCTTCTTTATTTCTTCCAGCCATTTCTAGGGCGTCCTCTTCTTTTCCTTTATCGTCATCCAAATGTTGTTGGATATTCTTGGATGCTCGATTTTGTTCTTCTTCTACTCTGTCCATCCACTTTAATTCTTCCATAAACATGCTTCGTTTCTACTAATTTCCACGACTTTTCCTTGTTCCTTCTCTGTTTCGTGTCCTTGCTCGTCTTCTGTTCCCGCACCTTCGTTTTGAAGCCTCTCCTTTCTTTATCTCCCACCGAAAACCCTCCCTCGTTCCTTAAATAGTAGGATTTTGAACTGTACCCATCGCAGCTCCTTATTTCTTTGTTTTTCGTAAGAGAAATGGTGTTCCAAAGGAAAAAAGGAAAGAGAGGTTCGCAACAATAACAATCAAACCGGGAAAAAGAAATCCAATAATAAAGGAAAACCTATTGTCGCTTCTGGTGCCAGAACAAGAAGAAGCAAAATGGAATGGGGCAGTAAAAATTGATACAACGTTCCTTTGTTTTTCGGGTAAACTATCCCCTATTTTTTTTATTGCATATTTTTTTCGATTGCCATTTGTTTTTCTCCGTTGTCTTCGATTATTCATTCATTTCGTTTCTTTTTGTTCTTCGACTGTCTTTTGTTTTCTTCACTGCATTTTTACTTTTTGTGTTTTTTTTTCCAGTTGTTTTCGCATTTTGATTATTTTTTGTTTTTAACTGCGTTTGTTTTTCGTTTATCTTCGCTTTTTACATTATTCTGTTTTTGATTGCATTTGTTTTTCGATTGTCATTTGTTTCTTTCTTTTTAAATTATTTTCAATTATTCATTATTTTGCGTTTGTTTTTTGTGATTGTCTGCCAATTTTTTTTTTTATAAAAGCATTCGTTTTTCGACTGTCATTTGTTATCTTAATTTTTTTTAAATTTTTTTGTTTTTGTTTTTAGTTGATTATTTTTTGTTTTTAACTGCGTTCATCTTTTGTTTTTTATTTGCCTTCGCTCTTTATTTTATTCTATTTTCGATTGCATTTGTTTTTCGATTGTCATTTGTTTTTTTTTTTTATTATTATTTTCAATTATTCATTATTTTTCGCTTGTTTTTTGTGATCGTCTGCCAATTTTTTTTTTTTTATAAAAGCATTCGTTTTTCGACTGTCATTTGTTATCTTAATTTTTTTTTTATTTTTTTTGTTTTTGTTTTTACTTTATTTTTTGTTTTAACTGCGTTCATCTTTTATTTTTTATTTGCCTTCGCTTTTTATTTTATTCTATTTTCGATTGCATTTATTTTTCGATTGTCATTTGTTTTGTCTTTTTAATTGTCTTCGATTATTCATTATTTTTCGTTCTTTTTTGTGATTATCTTCATTTTTTTTTTTTTTGATAAGTGCATTAATTTTTGGAATCTCATTTGTTTTAAACTGAATTAGATTTTTTAATTTTTTGTTTTCGTTTTCAGTTTGAGTATCATTTTATTCGTTTTTAACCGGCGTTCATCTTTTGTTTTTCATTTGCCTTTGCCTTGCACATGTTTCTCGATTGTCATTTTTTTTTTCATTATTGTCTATTCCTTTTTGTGATTGTATTCGTTTTTAGACTGTCGTTTGTTTTCTTGATGCACTTTGTTGCTGTATTTTTCAATTGTTTTAAACAAAATTCGAATTTCGTTTGTTTTTAACACAATTTATTTTGGTTGTTTTAACCGCTTTTCTGGACTCATTTTTCAATTGTTTTCGCGTTCGTTTTTAATCGCCTTCGTTCTTGCAGTATTTTTTCTTGATAACCTGTTTCGTTCATCAATTGTTTTTTTTGAAAAGCATTCGTTTTATAATTTGGTTTCGTTTTTCAATTGTTTTTTAATCGCTTCTATTTTTTAATTGGCTCAATTGTTCATCGACCGGCTTTATTATCAATTGTTTTTTAAACAAAATTCGAATTTCAATTGTTTTTATCAATTCGATTTTCGTTTCTTTTTCAACCGCCTTTATTTTCGGTTGTTTTTCTTTTTAATCGCCTTCATTTTCGGTTGTTCTTCTTTCATTTGTTTTCCTCCTTTTAATCAGCTTCATTTGTTTTTCTCTTTTTTCTTTTTCTTTTCACTCATTTTTAGATTTGATTGCCTTCCTATTGCTTTCGTATTTCGATTGTTTTTGTTTGCATAGCTCCATTGCAAACTATCCCCTAGTGCCTTTAACCCATCCGCCATACCTGAGCGGCGCCATCTACCGTGAGCTACGTTCACCTGCGCAGCTAAAATTAAGAACAAGCTCGCAGAGAGTGTGACAATACCAAAACGACTAGTATTTCAAGAAACTCGTCTAGTGTCCTCACAGAAAAGTGGTTCTCATTGTTTTTTTTTTTTAAACCGGAAGTGATTTTGATTCCAGAAACTTTTGGGAACCTTTCGAAAGGAATTTAAGAAAATGTATTCCCTGTCCCTCTCGTCCCAAGGAAAAAAAGAACCTATGTATGGAAGAAGCCTTTAAATATGGAAACTAATTCGAGGCGTTTTGACCAAACAAATCCACACGTGGATTTTGGAAAATTAAAAACTTGAGTTCGACTTGCTTACTTCGAAGGCTCCTCAAGTTTTCTCTTAAATTCGATGACCTCCTCCTTCGAAATACCATTCCTTATCAGATTAGTGTAAACCAAATTCTTGAACTCCCATCCTAGAATAACGCCAAGAAAAGACCTTGCTCATTTCCGCAAGTGTACTCGTCCTCACCCAAGAACTTGAACTGCTCCGCCGTAAGAAGCAAGACTGCTATGTAAATGGCATCGCTTGTTAACCATGACCAGAAGAGAGTCACCTGAAGGATCACTTGCGTCGCGCAGATTAACTCGTAGTAGGGAGACGCCATCCAGGTCTTTGGGTACCACATTGGTAAGGGCAGTGGTCTAAAAATCAACCCCCCCCCTCCGAGTAGCTTCGCGCTTAAATTGGGTTGGCCAAAGACGACTTACCTTTCTGAAACGTTATCAGATAAATACCTGACCACCAAGAAGAGGACCCCGCAAAAGCAGACGGACCCCACGTAGGTCGCTGTGAACAAATTGCATAGTTTCACGCAGCTCCTCATGTCTTTCTCTTGCACGTCCGTTTTGGTTTGTTGCTTGAAGAACCCATCGATTTTTCGCATGATGACCTCCATCTTGTAATCGAAGATGTACTGGTAGTTGCACTTTTGCAAAGCGCAGAATGTAATCACTGAAACCAACCGTTTCAGTTTTGAGCTTGAAGTGGGGGTGGAATTTACCAGCGTATTCATAATTTAGGGCGACCGCTGAAAACGGTAGCTCGCTCTTACTGCGCACGTCCAAAGCAAACCCAGCTATGAGGTAAAACAGGGAGAAATTGCAGAAGAGCCTCAGCGTGTAGTGTTTGATTTTTTGGGGTATGGTGGCGGAACTGTTTAATTTGAATTGGCCCGTGGCCTGCGATAGGACCTCCACAATTTTATGGAAGAGATGGCCCTTGTAGGTATCCATCTGGTTTGAGACCGTATGAGACGCTGACTAAGTTTTGGGAAACGTGTAAATAATTAAAAAAATTGTGGTGGTTGGGGGTAATTGAGGGGGTGTCACGTTATTACCGTCGAATAATTAATTTTCTTTCGCCTCATACTTCCAACAAATATGAACTATTTAGTAAAGAAAGTAGTTCGAGTGTTTTTTAAACTTTTAATTAATCCCTTGAGAAGTCGATGAAATATTCAAATGCAAAGCGAGTTTAATTTTTTTATTATTAAATTTACGTTCAGGTGTAATTAATACCTTTGTTACTATGGAGTCGAGTAGGTGTAGATATAATCATAATATTTTATTCCTTCTGTAATTTTCATCATCTTTTCGCTTGGATTTTTCTTTTAGGATTTTAACTTTCTGAATTTTTGTTTCTGAGGGGGGTCACATGTTGCATAGCGACCAACAAACGTAAAAATGACACACGTCAAGAAACTTCGAAAGGATAGACGTAAGGAACATCAGAATGACAGACCACACACAACACTGCTTACGCAGCATTTTGTCGAGTAACCACCACAATACTGCTGGTGCAGCATTTTGTCGAGCACACACCCACATATCACTGCTTGCGCAGCATTTTGTCGAGCAATCACCTACACTTCGCAAACTCCATCAACGCCGGTTAAGTTAAGTTAGGAACCTCGCACTGATCGAGACGTTCTTAAGGAGTCATACTCGTCTTCCGGGAATTTTAAGACATTTAAAAAAAATTTCCCGCCAAAATCAACAACAACAACAACGCCTACTGAACCAATCAGATGAAAACCAACAAATAGGAACAACCAACCAATAAATAAGAGAAAGGTAACGCCCACTCATCCACTTAAATGAAAACCGATAAGCAGGAACGACCAACCAATAAAAGAAAAGTAAGACCCAATCTACCGCTCAGATGAAACAAAGTAAACGCCCCCTTTTTTAGATTAAAAAAAAAATAAAACTAACACTTTTGTTTTCCTATCTTAAAAAAGTAATCAATAATAAAGCTTGTTCTTGATACTTTCAAGAAGCAAATCATTTTCGCTCCTGCGAATTCAAGGATGACCAATAAAGTTCATTCGTTTAAAAGTAGCCATTCAAGTAGACTGCTCTTAATGGTGAAACACGGTAACGCTCACTTTACCTCTCGCAACTTAAAAACAAACCAATGAGAGGTCGGCTTCTTGATACATGCCAAAATAATGAGCATTTCACATCTGCGAATTTTTCAAATGAACCAATAGGAGAATGAGTGACATTAATATAATTAGCTGCTTAATTTTTATTGATAAAAACAGAGCAACGCCCACTTTCCTCCCCTCGAGTTAGAAATCACATTTGCAAATTTAAAACCAACCAATGATTCGAATGCGTTTGAATTTCCCGCTTTTTAAAAGTTTTTAGAAGTTCGAATAGAAAGTTGTCAACCAGGTTGACTATAAACTATCCTTGTGGCTGGCTAAGGTACTGTAACGACCAGACGGACGGAGTTTGAATAACAAGAAAATTTTACTTTGATTCGTCGGGACAGCCTTTGTAGAAAAGGAATCAAAATTTCTAGGAAGACTTTAATTAATTTAATACTTGTACCCTACGCTTAGGTTCCCAGTGGATAACAATAGTCTAGTGAGGATATGTTTTCTTTTGCCTTTTGTTTTTCGATACGCCCACGTAAATCCGATGCAGATGTGCTTCCCCTTTTCTCAAGGTTTGCTGATGCACGTTATTTTTCTAATCATATCAGCGCCGATAAGAATTAATCTTTTCTTCGAACTGTTTTCTTTAATATTGTTTTTAATAACTCTGTTAGCAGCACGCCATGCAGTTAATGTAAACTACAAATTTCCCTCTGAGTCACCTCAAATCCCGAAGCAAATAAAAATTGCTACAGAAGAAGTGTCTTGGAAATGTGCCATGTGGTCAAGGTTTTGAGAATCCCCATGTAAATTACGTCATCAATTTTAAGTTCAAAATAACTGCACGAATTGGAAGACGAAAGGAGGGAGGAATGAGACCTGATACCAGTTTCCCTCTGACCGCCAAGTCGTTGAGAAGTCATTAACATCGTAAGTCGATTTGAAACTAGCTACCTTAACAACAAGTTAATTTACTAACATCAAGTTCAAAAGCCCGCTTCTATGAAACAGGCAAGAAAATAATGAATATTAAAAAAAATTGATAGATAATTTTCGAAAATCTGTCAAATTCTGTTGGGATAAGAACCTCTTGTGATTGATATCCATTTGCGTTAGTTAATGAAGTTTATTCCTATCATACTAATTTTTTTAACACATTTATGGTGAAAGCTTTATTATATTATTAGGAACAGTTGCTTTATTTATTTATGAACACGAACAAAGAAATTTTTGTGATTAGACGAGTTCATTCCAGATTAGGATAATTCTGCATACAGGGTGACTGTTAATTAACCCGACAAAATGACACCACTCGCAGTGATGTCCGAAAGTTGGGGGAAAATTTTTCTATTTTAGTTTTTGAGAAATAATTAATCAAAATTAGCCCCAGAACGACGATGCGCCCCTGGTTAAAGGATAGACGTGCAGGTGAACGAAATAAATACCCTCGTGAAGTTTTTTATGGTTTTATGATACGGCGGCGTGGCATCGTGAACTTGACCTTTAAGTGACCCACTTTGAATAGGTAAACAAATAAATAACTAAAATGAAAAAAAAAAACACGCGCGTTAGTCGTAAAACCGACTCTCTTTGGTTCGCGGCGAATGGCCCTCGCGCTGCTCTAGAACACTTCGTGAATGTCATACACACTTGAGACGAATTGTTGCATTTCATGTTCAATTACATGTTCGGCGCGGACATGTGTACGCAGCTTATCACTAGTGGCGTTTAAAACATAATTAGTTTTATTGTTTTGTTTCCGTGGTCCAAGGATTTTGCAGATGTAAGTTTGCATGAGTCACTATTGCCTAGCCTATTAAACAAAACTAAAATTTGTCGTCATTGAATTTCGGGTTAATAAATCGTTTCACATTTTCGGAGGAAACCGATTTGTTTAAGCGATTCCTTGGAAATGTAATTGTAATTGTTTATTAGTAACTTAACTTACATCAATTTTTAGTAATCCTGGCAGAGCAATTTACATTTTCTCGTAATCACGTACGCGATTTGATAAAAAAAGCGTTTGCATAACAAATTAATTAACAAACAATTATTTACAAAAATGTTTGCAAATTTGTTGCTCTTATTTTATGCGCAATTCCAGTTATTTTAGAAATTACTAATAATTACGTACGCGTTTTGAAAATTACTAATAATTACGTACGTATTTTAGAAATTACTAATAATTACGTCTGGCAAAAGAAACAACCGAGATTTCCGCTTCCAGCTGTTAAACGTGTAATAAAATGAATGTAATAAAGCGAACGGAATAAAACGAATTCAGATGTGGGTCAAGCGGGCAGTCAATAAAAGACTTAGTCCTATTATACTGTCATATTTATTAAACATGGCGTAGTATTTCGTATGGAATGCGAGAGCTTGAAAATTACTATTACGTACGTATTTTAGAAATTACTAATAATTACGTACGAATTTTAGAAATTACTAATAATTACGTATTGCTACGGTGTTGTTTATTGTTAAATTATTATGGGCGCCATTTATTGTTAATCAATAACGCATGTATAAATATTAACATGAAACTCTTCTTAGGTTCAGGATCTAAAACATTTTCTTATTTGTTTATATCAATTACGAGGTTCATTGCAATTGTTTAAAACTACGTGCTCTTTGTGTTTATGAATGAACAATTAATTCCGTACATGTCTAGGTTCGTTCATAATCTGGCTTGCAACTTTTGGTGCCGTTGCTTGTGGAGCTATTGTTGACGATGGCCACTTTATCCCTCGATGTGTCATCCTGCTTTGGCTTTGACTTTGACGATGCCCTCAATGTATACAGCATGTCCTGCAGGTTTCTGCACATCGAATTGCTTCAAGACTGACTTTGTGGTTTCGGTCAGCTGTTTTTCAATGCATTCATTGATACCCATGTCATTGTACTTGTAACAAAATTTATGTTTTAGTGTTAATCTGTGTCGAAATACAATTCTACCCTTGATATTTGAAAATTATTTGATGTTCAAACAAAATGTCAAAGTGAAATCATTTCCAATGTAAACAAAAAAATAAGTAAAAGTAAAATCAAAATCTAAATTCAAAATAACATAGCAGTTATGTATTTTAGAAATTACTAATAATTACGTCTGGTAAAAGAAACAACTCAGATTTCTCTTTCCAGCTGTTAAACGTTTGATAAAATGAGCGTAATAAAGCGAATATAATAAAAAGAATTGAGATGTGGGCCAAGCGGACAGTCAATAAAAGACTTAGTCCTATCATACTGCCGCATTTATAAAACGAGACGTAGTATTTCGTACGCAATGCGGGAGCTTGATTTTGGGGTATTTTTTTAAACTTTTTTTATTAATTAACAGTCACCCTGTATTCTTTTCTTCCGAAATTTATGTATAGATCCGTTTCTTTTTAATTTTCAAGCGACGTTTCATTATATCTCTAGCCACCGTATGGCTTTTCCAATCCCCATGTAGATGCCCTGCTTGTGCGACACATATTTCATATTTTTATTAATTAACAGTCACCCTGTATTTCTTTTCTTTCGAAATTTTTATATGTATCCATTTTTTTTTTAATTTTCAAGTGACGTTTTAATATATCCCTCGGCTTCCAATCCCCATGTAGATGCCCTGCTTGTGCGAAACATATTTAATTTTTTTATTAATTAACAGTCACCCTGTATTCTTTTCTTTCCAAATTTATGTATATGTATCCGTTTTTTCTTTAATTTTCAAGCGACGTTTCATTATATCTCTAGCCACCGTATGGCTTTTCCAATCCCCATGTAGATATTTTCATTCATATTTCATTTTTTTATTATTTAACAGTCACCCTGTATTCTTTTCTTCCGAAATTTATGGATATATCCGTTTTTTTTTTAATTTTCAAGCGACGTTTCAATATATCTGTAGCTACCGTAGCTTCCAATCCCCAGGTAGACGCCCTGCTTGTGCAAAATATAATTTGGCGCCCTTTTGAAATTCTGAACAAGTTATTCCTTTGCCATTTTACTCAAAATGTACAGGAGAGCCAATCCATTTAATTGTGTGCCCATGGTATATGCCAGTCTAAAAAAAAAACCGATTTAATAGAGTGTACGTACAGGGTGACTGGCAATTGTTCCGCAAAAGAAAAACGCATAACACAACGAATGATGTGACAGATTACGGGAGAAGCGTTTCAAAAATTCTATGGAATAGTTTATACTTAATTTAAAATTCACTCGAAATGTATGTTACGTCAGTATGTGTAGAGGGATTTGAATTATTTTCGTGTTGCAGTGCTTTATTAGTTGCTGTTAAAGCAAGATGGGGCAATTGTAGCCTTACTTTATTCAATTTATACGAAATAATCTACGAATCGCATGCGTTTGCCAATGATTCGTAAATATTTTAGAGCTCGTATTTCAGGTGATCACACCAATTCCGTTTGAAGGTCAAATTAACACCCAGCGCCGTATTTATTCCATTTATGTGCTGGGATATACTTTTGGGTACAATTTTGGATGAATTTATGAATTATTTTAACAATTCCCCATACTCTGGGAAATCGCTTCGCTCCCTTTGCGGCGAAACAACTGTCAGTCAGCCTGTATTTATACTTCGATAAAAATTAATTCTACTGGAAGAAAGTTTACAAGCAAGATGCTTTTGAATAAATATTTTCATTAGGTTTTAATCCCGCAACAACTCATTTTTAATTAAATATCTCTTAAATAATTACAGATAATTTGGCGCCGCTCTGATAAGGTTGCACAACTTCACTGTTAACGGATCCACCTTTGAGTTTGTAAGCAGTGAAGAAGTTGATTGGGTGTTGTTTTGACTTTGTATTTATTTCCAGAGTTTCCAGCTCGTAAAAAAGAACCAGTTTCAAAGTATAATGAGATTAACACTGTTGGTACTTGCAATAATATGCCTGTGGCATGACTCACTGGTCGCCAAACCTCTCACGAAAGGTAAACAAGTATGCTTTCGTTTGTTCCCTTTTTTTAATTACTTTGTTTATTTCGCAGAGTACATCCAGCCTTATAACTGCTCGATTCTACCAGGTATGTCATCCTCTTCTCCACGTAGACTCAGATCCATTACTAATACTGGATCAAGTACTTTTGCTTAAAGTTAGCAGTTATAGTTTTTTTTTCTCTTAACTTCCTTAGATTATTATTGGAGAGACTATGATGGAACTGTGCCCAACGACGCCATCGTGGGTGGTTCGGACGAGGGCAAAATCATTTACGTGGGCCAAGTTTTAGACAAGGAATGGTTACTCCCAGCAAATATATACGCCTGTGAAAAGGAAGCGTTAACGAACGGATACGGCAAGGCCTTTCGTTCCAAAAATTCCGTAAAGGTACGTCTTCCACCCAACCCAACCCAAATCTTTTTGGCTCAACCCTTGCGTCCCACAGATTTTATGCAGCCAGTACAAGGACCGATTCAAATGGATCGCGACGTCTTTAACCGAAATGCACTTGCTGACCGATTTTACGCTGGTGGTGGGTGGGACAGAATTAGGGTCGCTCTTGAATATAGGCAGGGCGAATTACGAGCAGCGCGTCATCACGGGGAAGGTTTTCCCGAACGACTCGCCCCATCGGGGCTTGAGCATTGCGAAGCGGAACGGCCAAGAAAAGATCTTGCATACCTTCGAGGTACTGGCGTTCGAGAAGCACGAGCCTTTTTATTGCGCCGAGAACTGCAATTGTACTTCTTAGGAGAGAGAGGGGGAGGGGGGAAAAGAAACAACGAAATCAGTTAGATTTTTTCTTTTTTAATTCAAAATACATTAAAATATTTCTTAAGAGGAAAAAAAAACAAAACAGTAGTAGTAACATCAGTCTTGTTAAGACAAGTAGTAACCAAACCGAAAACATATGGAATGGCAACGCACACTTTTCTCTATTTGCTTCAAACGTGTTGGTTGCAAACGAGAAAGAGGTTGCGCTTTAAAAGCAAAAAAGAACAGAAGCAAGGCACGTCGGGCATAAACCAGGAATTTGGAAGGGAAATTCTGATTTGCCCCCTTTTCGGCTTTTCAAAAGGAAAAAATATAGCCGCTAGTATACAACGTATAGTGCGTATATTTCTACTCTACATTATTGCACCACCTTTTTGTGAATTAAAAAAAAATGACACATCCTATGCTATTGCGTAAGCCTCTTACTGAAGGTGAAAGACGAAACGTCGTGTTTAATAACAAAACAAAAACTAGAGGAGTTTTGCTACAAAGTTGCAAAACTAATGGCATTCTCAATTCATTGCTCTAGAACACTCTCAGAGTATTTTCATGGACAGTGCTCTAGAACACTCTCAGAGTATTTTCATCGACAGTGCTCTAGAACAGTCTCAGAGTTTTTCATGGAGAGTGCTCTAGAGCAACGTAATTTGTAAATCACATGACCTTCAAACATTGCTGCTCTCTCACCGTATACTTCAACGCGAATTTAATTCACGTTTGAAAACGAAATCTTCAAAAAAATAGTTTCTAGTTATTATTGTCTTTAAGTACATGCGCGTAAAACAGGTTAAAATAGTTAACAAACAAAAGCATTCGAGTTTTTTTTTTTTTGTTTTAGTGCTTACACACACAGAGCGATCAGCAACGATCACTGCTGATCACTCTTTACATTAACTGACGAGCTCAATCGCCTAACTAGAATTAAACCAAAAAAAAAAAACATCAAAAATAAAAGAAACCAACATCAAAACACGAAAGCAAACAAATATATTTCGACTTCCTACCTACTCAAGCGAAAACTTAAAGAAACCAAAAGACGAACGCTTAAAAGACATAAGGGCTTGCGCGCCGTTTATGTTCGAACATTAAGTAGCGGATATTACAGATGATTTCGTTTTAAAAATATCACAATACCAGCCTGCGGACCCCACACTCGACGCAGAACTTCGCCATCGCCACCGGATACTTGTTTCCGCACTCGTGGCAGAACTTGGACATCTTCTGGCAGGGGCTGGGGGTCGCCATCAACGGGGGAGACGACTCAGAACCGCTGGAGCTTGCGCTGTCCCCGACCAAATTCCTTTGGCTCTCCAACGGGGTCAGCTTCGTGGAACGAGCCCTCACCTTAGGGGTTTTCCTATTCAAACTAAAATCATGTTGTTGTGACAGTTTTTCACAAAAGGGGCTCCTCCACTTACCTTCCATAGGCCGAATCGGCGCTGAGTTTCACCCCCAAAGTCTGCGAGTCATCATCCTCGCTGGCCGTCAACAAACCCGAATGCCCGTCGCTCACCCTGCGTTCCTCCTTCAACCTCTTCTCTTCCTTCTCCTTCAGGTACATCTCCTCGTACTTCTTGTACTCCTCGTACATTTCGTCGTCCACTGAAAACAACTCTTCCGTTTTGGGGGCTTGCGCTTTCACCTGCAACACACCTGAATAGTCTTTGCCTTTCACTTTCGCTTTTGGATGAGCAACCTCCTTCTCGTTCTCGTTCTCGTTCTTCACGGGGGTCCTCAAGTCCCTCTCGTTCTTCATGGGGGTCTTCAAATCCCTTTCGTTCTTCACGGGGCTCTTCAATTCCCTCTCGTTCTTCACGGGGCTCTTCAAATCCCTCACGGGGCTCTTCAATTCTTTCTCGTGGAAGTACTTCTGCACGTCCTGCTTGCTCTTTAAGGGTTTGGGTTTGTGGACGGGATCTAGGAGGGAAATGGTTCGCTTCAATGAGGACAGGTTCTTCTTTTTGTCGACGCCGGGGCCCAGGCCAATGCTAGAACTTACAGAAACAGTCGACTTTTCAGTTTCGATGGTTTTCGATGGGGACTGGGCCTTTTTGGTGGTCGATGATTTCGGAACGGGCTTCGCGAAATGCTCGAACTCGTTCAGAGTGATCATGAACTCATCGATTTGCAAATCCTCTAGGCGCTCGACGTTATTAATCAGCGGAATGGATTTTTTTGGCTTGGCTTGGCCCTCGATTTTATTTTCGTAGCGCTCGCTGTAGTGATCGACCTCCGAGAAGAAATCGACCGCGTCGGGAAAATTGATCGAAACGGGCGAAGCGTCCTCGATCGAGAGGTTCTCCGGGATCGACAGGTTGTCGTACTCGTTGATCAACCTCGGATCGATCGAGGACAAATCGTCGCTGTACTTGCGCTTGTTGAGGATCACGTTGAGGTTGAAGCTTTGATTGTCCTGTTTGGAGTAAATGCCGGTTTTGTGATCGTTATCGTAAGCGCCGTGCTTGCAGTTATCGTTGATTATGTTTTCGATCAGCTCAAAATTGTCGCTGAGGACCGAAAGTCGATCCTGGAAACTAGGCGGAGGGTCGATCACAGACGCCCGTTTGGTTACCACAGGAGATTTGGATTTAGTGCGCGGGTTTCTTTTGGCCTTATCGGCGGATTTGACGCTGGGTTTCTTGGAGGTTAAAGTAACGGGGGCGAGGGTTTTTTTGTTGGGTGTGGTATGGGGACGTGTGAGCTGTTTGGTGGTGGTGGTGATAGTGGAAGAGGAAGAGCAAGATTTGAAATCGTCGCATTCCAGAAGTTCTCTTAGCTGCCTTTCCGCTGAGACGAACGGATTGTATTCCTCCTTACTGAAATCAACAAATCAAACCTCCTCAAACTTTGATAACAAACATGGACAAAGACAATTCAGAACTGACAGTACTGAAATCAACAAACCAAACCTCCTCAAACTTTGATAACAAACGTGGAACTGACATAACCATCCAAAACCAGATCCACCAGGACCTGGATAGTTATCCTAACACCTAACATATAGGTTAATACTTAAACCAGCGAAAGCCCAAACATGAATTTGGTGGTCACCTGCACTCGGAATTTCCCGAATCAATCGTGGCCTTACTTTTCCACGTTTCAATCCAATTGGAATTAATGACGGGCAGCTTCTTCTCGACGATTTTCGGCAGAATTACTTTTTCCCGTACGCCACGCTTTGGCTTTCGCCCATCGTCTTGAGGTGGCGCAACAATCCGAGGTAGTTTCAAGGATTCCCCCAAATCCAAAATTCTTCGGACCTTACGCTTATTCAAACCGAGCAATTTTCTGCAGTTCTTCCTCGACACCTCCAGCAAATCATCGCTTTCTGCGTTCGCTTCTTCAAATTGGGCGACTTGCTTGATCAGTAGCACGAATCTCGGTGACATTTCGGATATGGTGCTGTTCGAATCTGATTTGGAGGTACTACAAAGCCAAAATTACGAATGACACACCTCGCGCGCGTCCGTGTAACTCACCTACTTATACTAGAAAGACCACCGATCAGTTCTGCTTCTTCGCCAACCTCTTCCTTTTCGTTCAGCAAAGGATTTGTACTAACCACGGGAAAATTTGGGGGCGATATATTTTCATCTAAATCCAATTTTCTCCTCTTGACGGGAACCTCGTACGAGGAAGAGGGCGAGGGAGATTTACTTTGCTCCTCCAAACCCTCTTTGGTCTTCAGGAGAGTCAAAAACTGCTCGCCGGCTATTTCGAGGATCTCAGCAGATGTCAAGTCATCTTTGTTCGAGGGGGCACGAGCTCCTTCACAGCTCGCGAGCTTCCTGAGATCGATCTGAGTGTCGCTTTCCAAATTGGATTCGGAAAACTTGCGCAAGCAGATATCGCTGCAGCACTTTCTGGCTTCCCTTTCGAGCCTGGCGAAGCTGAGGGCCTGCGAATGGACGATTTCACGTCCATCGACGACGCTGTCGTAATCAGAAAAACAATCGTCTTGGTTTGGCATTTTGATTTCCTGAAGATCGGGTTTACCGGAGATTTCACTTTCCTGATCGAAGCTCTTGGAGGTGAGTCGTTTTTCGAGAAGCCCAGAAGGTGAGGGGTTAAGTTCGTCGTGTTTTGACAGCTCTTTTGAAAATTGCACGTCATCCTCTAATCTGCCACTTGCTTGCAGACCAACACATTTTTTATTTATCATCCCAAGCCGACGACCCAACCCCTTGTGACGACTATTAAAAAATATTTCTGTGATTTCTTTATTGGAGACCTCATTTGGGCATTCGCTGCCCGAAAACTGACTTCCACAACCGCCAAACGGAGGGTGTCCTTCTTTACCTTCAGCTCGTAATCCTGAAATTTGGATCCCGACGTCTTTCCTCCCCTGGACCATGTTGGGGTTGGTTTCAAAAAGTTCCTCGCCAAACCAACTTGGCCCCGATGGAATTGAAGGTGGGGTTTGAGTGCTGACGTTAAGATCAAATTCTAAAGGTGACCTAGCATTGCTCTTCTTAAATCTCACGTTCTTACGAAAGCCAGAGTAAGCACAAGTGTTATATGTGAAGTCTGTGTCAATTTTGATTTGATTAGGCTTTTCCAAGTTCCCAAATTGCTGCGCCAAACTAACCAATTTCTCCTGATCGCGGTTTTCCAAACTGCCAAGTTGTTCCTTCAAGCGAAGCAAGTGCTTGCCGTAATAACCGACGTCGTAAATGGTTGGGTCCATACCTACGACGTCACAGGTGCCATACACAGATTCGAAATTAGCTAGTTTCACCCCATATTCAGAGCTAAGATCGCCATCTTCCTTGCTTGGGTCGTCTCCACTCATGTAAGGGATAGAATTCGGTGGGTCATCCTCAATGACTTCCCCAATAGTACCACCGACGACTTCTAAATTAGTTGCCTTCATCTCAAACCCAGATCTAAAACAGTCATCTTCACTCATGCAGGACAAAGCTTTCTCTGAGCCATCCTCGACGTCTTCCCCAGTAGCTTGATCTAAAACCAGGTCTTTTAGACTGTGGATCTCATCAGCCACGTCTTGCATATCTTTACTCTTCCTAACTTCGCTCTTCTTCGAGGTTTGTTTGTCCTCTATATTTTTGGCGCCCCCACGTTGAGATACGTCGTTGTTCCTGCTCGCTTGACTTTTCCTCAAATCCACCTGCGAATCCGCACATGCATCCCTGCATGAGTTGATAGGTCTAGGCGTGGGTTTTGATTTGCCCTGGTGGCTTCTTGTGGAGACCAAATCGAATTTCCTCAAACCATCGCTACCACGTGCCCTCGCCTCTTTCGGAACGGTTTCCAACACCGCCGAGTTTGCCTTCCGCACCGTATCTTTCCACGTCACCAACTTCTTAGGCTCACCGGCGACTTCGCAAGTTGAAGACCTCGCCAATGAAGTGACCGTCAGGCCACCGACCTCATCGTTAACCGCAACCGTGTTGATTTTGGTCGCCAAGGTTTGCCGTTTCGGGAGGGAACTAGGAGAGAGAAAAAGGAAAGAGGGTTGGTTTAGAATGTAGGGGAACTGTTCGGGATTAAGTAAGGAGAATGGAGCAGAACTAAAACAGCAAGGTGAAGGATCCGGAGAAGTAAACCTCTTTCCTTTCTCCCTACTTATTGGTTGACTTTCAAAACCTTCCTTCTAAACGGACTTCCAAAACAACAGCACCATTCGTAACGAGAAAGTTCTCATAAGGGATTGTAAATCAACACATTGAAAGGTTGATAGATTTGAAGACATCGTGGAGTAATTATAGGAAAAGCTTACCTCTTAAGTGGTTCGTGCGTAGGATTCTTCTTAATTTCTTTTGGCACGCTTTTCTCACTAGCCACGTTCTTCAAACCAATTTCCCCAATGTACTGCTCCACTTTTTCTTTGATTGCCTTTTCGGAGATTTGATCTTTATGGTGGTCAAACCTGTCTTCGCTCTTCTTACTGTCGACAACTTTTGGTCTCCTAGTGCTGGGGCTTCTGTCCAAAGTGCAAGCACTGACGCTCTTTAGACTTGCAATTGATTCGGACCTGATGGATTGGGATGAGTATTTCTCTCTGGTCACGGCACGCTTGGATTTCCCCAAAGGAGGGACTTTGTACTTGGTTCTGGCCTCTAGGCGTTCTTTGGCGATTAGGACGTTGGCCGGGGATTTGTGAATGCCCTTTCTTTTTTCCTTGCACCATTCGACATGGCGGTCGTAGGCTTTCGGTCCGAACTGGCGATCGCAAGTTGGGCAACGTTCGTGGGTCGGCGTCCCCAATTGGGTGGCGCTTCGCTTGTTCGGGGAAGGCATCCTATTGGAAACGCCTGAAACAACCTGTCAAGTTAACTTGGGACACCTCCAGATGAGGAGGAGTACCTTTGGCAGCTCGAATCGCGCTGACCAGTTCCAAGTGTTTCTCCTTCCATTTGCTCTGGCGAGCAGCAGCGGTGGTGATGGTGATACTGGGGGTGGTTTCAGGTTTTTTGATGAACGACTTCTGGTGGAAGGGCGCCAAGTCGGTGCCCTCGACGCGTTGCTTCAGGGAATCGAAGACTTTGCGCTTGCGCGTGGCGTTGCGTTCGCAAACACGACTGTGCTTTAGCAAGGGCTCAGGAAGGAACGTTCGACCACAAATTGGACAAGGATGGAGGTCCAATTCTACAGCTTCCACTGCAACTAAAAAATCAAGTAGGAAAATGGCGTCTGTCATGCATGTCTGCAAGCCTAACTCTGCGTCTGTGGCGCCTTGTGCAATACAAAAGTCTCATAAGAAGATGGTGGTCACGTAACACCGCGCAGCCTTCACCTTGAAGCGAACAATGGAATGAGTTTGGTTTGATTTTATTGCAAATAACTCTTACAAGCACGTTTCAATACGCTTAGAAAGAAACCGGCGATCCAAACGAAGCAATAAAAGAATTTTTTTTAATTTGAAAATTCATTCAAAAAGTGTGGGATTTTTACAAATACGTTTACTTCCTGCGGGGTTTGAACCCACGCTGTTTTGTTCTTGAAACCCACACGATTAATCATCGATTATAACATCGTTCCGAATTGAAATAATTTTAAAAATATGACTGCCCCGTTAATGAAAAAGATGCAAACGATGTCACTTACGTAATCGACTCGTTGAGTAACGGTGTTATAATAATCACAACTCGCCTTACGTGTTAGACCTCAATTAAAATTATGCAAAGAAAAAAAAATGGACGTCACGTTCCAGTCATACAGATCTAGAATGAATTACCATAATCTCAAGGTACGTCGTCTTCTTTGCGTTTCGTTTCTCCTGGGGTTTTCGCAGCACTTTCACGGCTAGAATGAAATTTGCACTAAGTGAACAAAACGAGCATGTTTGATATATACCAATTTCGCCGAAGGTTAACAAGTGTTCTAAAAAATGGCTCGAAAACGCGCGCCGGTGGGTGTTCGTCTTTTTCAATGTTTATTTTTTGTGTCAGCAGCGCGCAGATGGATTTTTATAATGCCCCTGCTAATTGATGAAACTGTTTACCGGTTGATTCCTGAATTAAATAAAAATATATTCGAGAGAAGGCTTGCAAATTGTAGATCTGTACAATCTTGAAGAAGTTTTTTTTTTAATTTGAAAAAATCAAGACGTCATTAAAAACTACCAAAAAAACAATAGAAACTCTACACAAATCAGTTCCCTCAACACACCTCTGTGAACATTTTCTTTGAGAGACTGTTTGTTTAACTTACGTAATGCTCTTAATGATTTGCAAAGGGAAACTCAAAAATAAAATAAAATCGGATCGAAAATAATATAATTTACGTCGCTTTTCAAAAGAGAGCAATAGTGGCGCCATCTATTGTGCCGTACTAGTTCTTTTACGACGAAATTGCAATAAAATTAAATAAAATGTATTATCCGATTTGATACGGAAATCGCTGTGAAGTAAAAGTAATAAAATTTAAACCTTTAGATCCGAAAATAACATTAAATTTACTTTGGCAACATGCATCTCCAAAGCGACATCTATCGACAAACTACTTATCCAACTCTATTATGATTTTGAAACCTGCGAAATCACTAACAATACATATATTCAATAAAGAAAAAAAAAATTTTAATTTAATTAACCTCACATTTAAAGAGGCGCCATCTGTTGGTTAATAGAAATAACAATAGTTCTTCGTAAAATATTTTATTAAATTAGCCAGAAAAAAATTGAAAGCACACAATCTTTAAATTTGTTTAAATTAAAAATGAATAAATAAAAAAAATGTATCTCCACATTTCAATACAGGAAACGAAGTTCTAGAGCGCCACCTATCGGCAAATAGAAGATCTTTCTGAATTTAAAATAGCTTTTTTATTTTGGTGCTTTAATGACTCCGTTAAGAAACCCATTTGGATTTCATGAAGTAGTCCATTAAAATATACTTGAAATTACAAAAATAACTTCCAAAATAAGAATCTATAAAATGTACATATACAGGGTGTTCCAAACTTCTCAAACAGTCCAAAAATGCCCTTTTATGTACATTTTATCAAAAAGGAAAAATTCTTAATGAAAGTTGTGCTACCATTCACCAGAAGAGGTATTGGAAAGCACCTTTTCGGAAGAACTTATTTAAGAATTTAAATGCATATTTTGTCGACAATTTTAATCATTGACATAAGTTAAACAAAAAAATGAAATAGAAGGCTTACTTCCTACCTTGGTAAGCACAAAATTCTCTGCAATTCATAAAATGGTTTTCGGAGAGGAAGATCGACGACAACAGCAATCACTGATTTAAATCACTGGGATTTTTTTTTGTAGATGAAGCAGCTGGTACATTCCGCTCTAGTAAATAATCCCCAAGAATTAACAAACAATTACTTACGAATTTGTTACCCTTATTTCATATGTAATTTAGATTTTACTAATAACATTACGTCGTGTAAAAGAAAAACTCAGACTTCCGTTCCCAGCTGTTAAACGTGTAACAAAACGATTATTTATAGAACTTGGCGTCGTATTTCGTACGCAATTCCGCAGCTTGGTTTTGGGGTAACTTTTTAATTACTTATAAACTCTTTAGAAGCTTTTTAATATTTTTCCTGTAATCTGTGACAACCATTCTCTTACGCGTTTTTTTTTTTGCTGGAACTATTGTCAGTCACCCTGTATAAATAAATACTTACAATTATGTGTGTGTAACACAATGGAGTTCGATGCACAACGAAAAATGATTAAATTTCATTTCATTTACTATCAAAACTATTTCTCAATTTATTTTCCCCAAAATTTTCACAAAAAAAAATTGTTTACCCCAATCTAATTATTTTTTGCGTTCTTGGTGTAATTCGATTTCGATTTGATTTATTTTGCACGAGGAGAAAACATTTGGTCCTTCGAGTAGGATCAGACGTTCGTTACTTGGGGTGTGACTTACAATCAAATTGATTTAAAACTTACGTGTACGTAAATCATGACGTCACGATCGACTACTTAGGAAACAAAAACCAGAAATTTTATTTGAAAACCTTATTGTTTAAATAATGTTATTGTGTTATTATCATTTTTCGCTTTTCTCCTGTTTAGTTGCGGTTGAAAATTCCGTGATGAAAATTGTAAATGACAAATAAATGCAAAAATTATTCTTTTTTTGCTCTTGCTGTTATTGTTTCCAAGTAGGAATGTCTCACAGTAGTTTCAAATTAATCAATCTTTTTTCTTTACTTTGTTTATAGTTATTTCTTTTTCTTGTTTTTCTTCTTGCTTTCGTAAAATTTACGATCGTCATCTGTTTTGTCAGACGAAATAAATAGAACGCGTCAAATCCGATTCGAAGGACCAAATGTTTTCTTGTCATATAAAATAAATCAAATGCGTTATTTTGTTTTATTCATAACTTTAATTACAAATAGCGGCCGATGGTGACATTTTGTTACGGAATTGAAGTTTTGAGAGTTCTGTCAAAAAAAGAGTTACCACGGAACTAAACAAAAGAAAAACGAAACATCATAAGAACGTAATACACATGATTTAAAAGAAAAAGTATTTAATTAATACTATATTTAATATCTTCTCTTATTTGATTGATAATGAGTTACGTAATTAAAAAAGTTTTCAATAAATTTCACTTAAATTCGTATTCCAACTAACGAATGTCTGATCCGATTTGAAGGACCAAATGTTTTCCCGTCGGATGAAATAAATCGTATGCGTCCAATCCGACTGGAAGGACCGAATGCTATAACTTTAATTACAAATAACGGCCGACGGTGACATTCTGTTTCGGAATTGAAGTGCAACAATGTTAAAATTACTCTTAAAAAATAGCTACACGGAATAAACAAAAGAAAAACGGAAAATGTTAAGAACGCAATAGATATTCTTTAAAAGAAAGACGGTTTCAAAAATTCAAATTTGATTAACTCATTAATGCTAAAGTTTTTAATGTTCCCTCTTACGTTTTTGAGAGTTGTAACACTAAGGCGCACAACCTTTCAAATAAATTCAACCAAAACTTTTACTCCAAGTGGCAAACGTTTGATCCGACTCGAAGGACCAAATGGTTTCTCGTCGTTTTATAACTTTAATTACAAATAACGACTGACGTTGACATTTTGTTACAGAATTGAAGTGCAAAGGTTTCGAAATTACACTAAAAAATGAGCTACACGGAGCTAAACAAAAGAAAAACGGAAAATGTTCAGAACGCAATAGCCATTCTTTAAAAGAAAGACAGTTTAAGGAATTCAAATTTAATTATTTAATTAATACTTAAGTTTTTAATGTTCCCTCTTACTTTTTGACAGTTGGATCAGCAAGGTGGACCACCTTTCAAATAAATTCAACTAAAATTTATACTCCAAGTGGCAAACGTTTTATTCGACTCGAAGGACCAAACGTTTTCTCCTCGTCAGATGAAATAAATCGAACGTGTCAAATCCGACTCGAAGGACCGAATGTTTTCTTGTCGTCTTACAACTTCAATTACAAATAACGACATTTTGGTGCGGAATTGACGTGCAAAGATTTCGAAATTACTCTAAAAAATTGAGCTACACGGAACTAAACAAAAGAGAAACGGAAATAGACATTCTTTGAAAAAAAAAGACAGTTTCAAGAATTCAAATTTAATTAATTAATTAATACTTAAGTTTTTAATGTTCCTTCTTACTTTTTGATAATCGTAGTAGTAAGGCGCATAACCTTTCAAATACGTTAACCATTATTTGTACTACAAGTGGTGAACGTATGATACGACTCGAAGGACCAAATTTTTTCTCGTCGTTTTATAACTTTCATTACAAATAGCGACTGACGGTGACATTTTGTTACGTAATTGAAGTGCAAAGGTTTTGATATTTCTGTCAAAAAAGAGAGCTACAACGTAACCGAACAAAAGAAAAACGGAAACGGATGTTTCGACAGATGGCGCTGGTGAATGTCTTCACAGCACAAATCGTTCTTGGACAAAAGACAATCGATTTCACAACACAATTCAAATTAATAAATTAAAAAAAAGAAAGAAAATTGACAAAACAAATGAACAAAATTAAAAAAAAAAGAAGATAAATAACAACTACACGACAAGGTAGAGTTCAGTAGATTCGTAAACAAACGAAAAAGGAACTTTCCACATGTTTCGACGGATGGCGCTGTTAAATGTCATCATTGTCATCACAGCACAAATCGTTCCTAGACAAAAGGCGATCGATCTTACACGATTCAGATGAATAAATTTTAAAAAAAGAAAGAAAATTGACAAAACAAACGAACAAAACTAAAAAAAAAGAAGATAAACAACAACTGCACGACAAGGCAGAGTTCAGTAGATTCGCAAACAAAAAATGAAAAAGAAATTTCCGACGTGTTTCGACAGATGGCGCTGTGGAATGTCTTCACAGAACAAATCGTCCTTGGACAAAAGACAATCGATTTCACAACATGATTCAGATTAATAAATTTAAAAAGGACGAAAATTGACAAAACAAATGAACAAAACTAAAAAAAAAAGAAGATAAACAGCAACTGCACGACAAGGCAGGGTTCAGTAGATTCGCAAACAAAAAATGAAAAAGAAATTTCCGACGTGTTTCGACAGATGGCGCTGTGGAATGTCTTCACAGAACAAATCGTCCTTGGACAAAAGACAATCGATTTCACAACGTGATTCAGATTAATAAATTTAAAAAGGACGAAAATTGACAAAACAAATGAACAAAACTAAAAAAAAAAGAAGATAAACAGCAACTGCACGACAAGGCAGGGTTCAGTAGATTCGCAAACAAAAAATGAAAAAGAAATTTCCGACGTGTTTCGACAGATGGCGCTGTGGAATGTCTTCACAGAACAAATCGTCCTTGGGCAAAAGACAATCGATTTCACAACAAGATTCAGATTAATAAATTTAAAAAGGACGAAAATTGACAAAACAAATGAACAAAACTAAAAAAAAAGAAGATAAACAACAACTGCACGACAAGGCAGAGTTCAGTAGATTCGCAAACAAAAAATGAAAAAGAAATTTCCGACGTGTTTCGACAGATGGCGCTGTGTAATGTCTTCACAGAACAAATCGTCCTTGGACAAAAGACAATCGATTTCACAACGTGATTCAGATTAATAAATTTAAAAAGGATGAAAATTGACAAAACAAATGAACAAAACTAAAAAAAAAGAAGATAAACAACAACTGCACGACAAGGCAGAGTTCAGTAGATTCGCAAACAAAAAATGAAAAAGAAATTTCCGATGTGTTTCGACAGATGGCGCTGTGGAATGTCTTCACAGAACAAATCGTCCTTGGACAAAAGACAATCGATTTCACAACGTGATTCAGATTAATAAATTTAAAAAGGACGAAAATTGACAAAACAAATGAACAAAACTAAAAAAAAAAGAAGATAAACAACAACTGCACGACAAGGCAGAGTTCAGTAGATTCGTTAACAAAAAATGAAAAAGAAATTTCCGACGTGTTTCGACAGATGGCGCTGTGGAATGTCTTCACAGAACAAATCGTCCTTGGACAAAAGACAATCGATTTCACAACATGATTCAGATTAATAAATTTAAAAAGGACGAAAATTGACAAAACAAATGAACAAAACTAAAAAAAAAAAAAAGAAGATAAACAACAACTGCACGACAAGGCAGAGTTCAGTAGATTCGCAAACAAAAAATGAAAAAGAAATTTCCGACGTGTTTCGACAGATGGCGCTGTGGAATGTCTGGAATAAATTTAAAAAGGACGAAAATTGACAAAACAAATGAACAAGATAACAATAAAAAAAAAACTGCACGACAAGGCATAGTTCGGTGGATTAACGCTCGCAAATTTGTTTCGTATAGAAGAATGCGTTTCGTTTATTTTTTCTTGATGAAAAAAAAAGTTGAAATTCGATCAGAATTCGAATGCCTTTTGTTATCGCTTTAATTTATTTGCCGACGCAAAAAAAATGAAAGCGAGAGTTTCTCTTATAACCAGACTTCGGACATTCCGGAGCGTTGCCATGGCCACGCAACAAATGGGCATTTTTCATTGGTCTTCCTACTGCGTTACCATGGCAACGCAACAACGAAATGTCCGGAGTCTACTTACAACCAAAAGCGCAGTAATCTTTCAAATAAATTCAACTATAATTTATAATCTAAGTGGTGAACGTTCGAACCGACTCGAAGGACCAAATGTTTTGCCGTCAAACGAAATAAGTCGAACGCGTCAAATCCGACTCGAAGGACCGAATGTTTTCTCGTTGTGGGAAATAAATAAAATGCGTCTCTTTGTTTCATCATTTTAATTACAAGTAGCGGCGGCTTGTAATGTCTTTATTAAGCAAACGTGCCTGCGGTTTCTATTCGTGGATTGAATGATGAAACAATGTCACACGTTTAATTTATTCCAAATGTTCACCTCCCGTTTCGGTTTATTGAATTAAGTGTTGTTTGTTTGATTTCACTTTTTTTTTACAAACTTCAGACATTTTATTACTATTATTATTATTTTTTCATTTGTTTTACGAAAGGAAAGGAAACCACCAGGCAAACGAATCACAGCAAGTAAGCAAGAAAAAAATAATTAAGTGGGTAGGTATTTAAGGGAGAAGTGGAAGCGCTTTAACAAGGCATTAATTTTTTCTCCTGTTTTATTTTTGTTTTTATAAGTTCAATATTTTTAAGTTAAACATTAACGCCGCCTTGGCACAACAAAATTTCATTTGGTTCTCTGTAATTCCCACACGTTACATAACTGTAACCGCACAACGCAATTTAATTTCGTCACTTCGAACATAACTGGAATCGGCTTTATTTTTTTCTTAATCGAATAAAAGCTAGCAAAATTTGATCTGGCAACGTTGCTTTTAATTTTGAAAAAGTCAAAGACAATCGATCATCCCCGTTCGCCCCGTCAGTGTCAAGGTTGACGTACGGGGGGGGCCATCAGAAATAAACCAGCACCGGTAAAAGCGACTTCTTAAGCTCTTTTTTTTTCAATTTTAAGAGACGCACGAGTCCGGAAGAAGTGCCCCCCAGAAGACCATCGATTGCGGCGTCCGATGGGGAAATGGGTGGCACCTTACGACACTATTTATATCTAGAGGCTAAACGGAAGCAGACGGCGATACAACCCGGCGATAATCCGAGATTAGCACATCCCGAAACGCGTCAGCCAATTATTAAACGAGAACGCTCTTCCCGTTATAAAAAGTGCACACATACCTTCTTCTTCCGTCGTGCGTTCGGCCATCGTCTTTGTTTTGTTGTGTTTCCAAGGAAACAGCAATTTGTTCAGCATGACATTGGCGAGCGCACGTGCTCTAATAACTACGGCACTGCGCTTTGCGTGGGCGCAGCTCTTCGTGTTTCGTCTCTTCTTCTGCCGGCCACCACCATTTGAGTGGGAAACTTGCGGATGAGATTAAAGAAGCTCGCGGTGGAAAAGGCACGTTTTAAAAATAAACGCGCTTCCGACTTGTCTTTCGACGGATGCCACCGATTTGGTACTGCGCATCTCCGTTCTGCAGTTGCGTCTGCGATGCCGATGGAAACTTGTCAAGCAGGCTGCGATCTTGCTCGATGACTCATTATCAGTTGATATGAAAAGTAAATATTAAAACTGTAAATACGAGTCTGTTTAAAAGGCAGGGCCGGATTTAACGAAAAAACTGACAGACATTCGAGACCACTCATATTTGTATGTACAGTCAAAACCAATGAAAATGTCTTGAAGCAGTGTTCAGTCACTCCACCGCACAAATCTCATTTGTGCTAATGTTTTTTTTTTTTTTTTTTGAGAATATATAAACAGTTTACTTTTTTCCCCAAAATTTTCTTCAAAATTCACAAGAAAACCGCCAGAAATTCCTCCATTTTGGGAGTAAATCCCCGTCTGTCAGTGTTGCCAGATGCTCTTGCTCACCCTACTCCCTACTCAAAGCAAATTATTTTAAAATTCCCCAAAATCACTTGGCGTCTTGATGTCTCTCGACTTTGCTTTACATTAACAATGCTTAATACGAAAAAAATTGCAATAAATATTTTTGATATGAGTATATACAGGGTGACTGACAATCGTCCCGCCAAGGAATAACCACTATAAGATGTGATGTCCGAGAATATGAGGAAATGTTAAAAGAATTCTTTCCACTTTAGTTTTCTAGAAATACGATCTAACCCTGAAACGACGATGTGCCTCTGGTTAAAAAAAAAAGCAGATGAATCAAATAAATACCCTCATAAAAGTTTTATGGTAGGTACGTCGGCGTGGCATCGATCGACAACCTGAATTTAAAATATAACCTTCGTAATCTGTTAATTATTATAATTTCGTTTTGTGTGTGACGAATTATTATTAACGCCAATCTATTAGAAGTTTAACAAATTCAAGACGCGTTTACAACTCTCTATTCTGTGTTTTTGGCGCACTGGTTGTAAATTGTGCCTCATTCTTTTCATTTTGAATAATTTGTTCGATTTTGAATTAATTTCTTTATTAATCATAGAATTTTTTTATATGACCCCGTAATCTGTTCATTCATTCACGTACGCGATTTGATTGAAAACTACGCATATCACCACCGGCGTTTAAAACCACTGTACGTAATGAAGGTTTTAGCCTAATAAACAAAAGGACTTGTCGGCGATAAATTTCAGGTCTAATAAATCCTTTTACGTTTCCCAAATCACCCCGACAATTTACATTTTCTTGTAATCCGTGACTGCTTTCGCATACGCGATTTGATCAAAAATTGTCTTCGACGCAGACCAAGTAAGGGAGCTGGACAGACTCGCTGAGCGTTAGCTTTGTCTAACACACATAAATAGAGAACAAACAATACATAGAGTACATCGTACGCCCGCGGATGTTACGGGCCGTGCATTGAGCTTGCAATTTTTTTTTTGTGGATGAAGCAGATGGTACATTCCGCTCGAGTAAATAACTAACAATTATTTACACAGTTATTCACCTTTTTTTTTTCTTATTTAATACGCAATTCCAGTTGTTTTAGAAGTTACTAATAATTAATAACAACTTAGACTTCCATTATCAGCTGTTAAACGAATTGAGATGTGTGACAAGGTCGTATCGTGGACAAATGAGTACTCAATATAGTCTTATGGTATTTCGTACGCAGTGTCGTAGCTTGATTTTGAGATAATTTAGTAATTATAAACAGTTTAGGATTTTTTCCCGTGATCTGTGACATCCATTCTCTTACGCGTTTTTTTCCGCCGGAACAATTGTCAGTAACCCTGTATAAAGAAATATTTACAATTATGTATAACATAAGGAATTCGATGCACTACTAAAAACGATTAATTATCTACATCATTTGTGCTATTGAAAATATTTTATTTACTATCAAAGCAAATTTATTTTATTAATTTTTTTTCTGTTTTAATTTTTTATTACGATCGTCTTTTGTTTTTCTTGCTTTCTCTAGAAACGTAAATGTTTTTCATATTTTATTTACTGTTTCCATTTTTCTTTCTTTTAATCTTCGTTTCTTCCTTTCCGTGAACGATTGTCGTTTGTTTACCTTTTCTCTGTTCTTTATTTTTATTTTATTAATTTCTTTTCTGCTTTAATTTTTTATTACGATCGTCCTTTGTTTCTCTTACTTTCTTTAGGAATGTAAATGCTTTTCGTTTTTTTTATTTGCTGTTTTCCTTTCCTTTCTTCTATCTTCGTTACTTTCTTTCCGTGAACGATTGTCGTTTGTTTCTCTTTTCTCTTTTCTTTATTATTATTTTATAAATTTTTTTTCTGTTTTAATTTTTTATTACGATCGTCATTTGTTTCTCTTGCTTTCTTTAGGAATGTAAATGTTTTTCATTTTTTTATTTACTGTTTCCATTTTCCTTTCTTCTATCTTCGTTTCTTTTTCTTTTTTTTTATAGTCGTCATTTGTTTTTTTGTTACTTTCTTCAGGAACTCCTCTTTTTTCTCCATTTCGTTTAGGTTTCTCGATCGACAAAAGCGATTATTGTTTTCTCTGTTTTTAATTGTTTGTTATTTTTCAGAAATTAAAAATTTATTCTGGGTCTTAGTTTCACAAATATTGTTGCGATTGTTGTTTGTTAATTATCATTTGTTTCTCTTGCTTTTTAATTTTTTTTTGCTTGCTTGGTTTTTTTTTCGTTTCTTTGTTTCTGTAAGCATTACGATCGTCATTTGTTTTCCTTTTCTGTTTTCTTTATTTGTGAATTTCCTTTTAAATGTCTCATTTTTCAAGAAATTTCAAATTTACGATTCGTTTTGAGTTTCTATTTTTTTTTATAGTCGTCATTTGTTTTTGTTACTTTCTTCGGGAACTTTTCCTTTTTTTTCCATTTCGTTTAGGTCTCTCGATCGACAAAAGCGATTATTGTTTTCTCTGTTTTTAATTGTTTAATTGTTTAATTGTCATTTTTAAGAAATTAAAAATTTATTCTGGGTTTTACTTTTACAGATGTTGTTGCGATTGCGATTTGTTTGTTTGTTTGTTAATTATCATTTGTTTCTCTTGCTTTTTCATTCTTTTTCTTGTTTCGTTTCTTTTTTTTCATATCTTCGTTTCTGTAAGCACTGCGATCGTCATTTGTTTTCCTTCTTTCTTTTCTTCGTTTGTGAATTTCATTTTGAACGTTTATTATTAATTTTTTCTTTCTTGAGGAGAAATACTAAAAAATGGGACTTTGTACTAAAGTGTCTATTAAAAAATAATCGTTTTGGAAATGAAATCCTACGTGTACCAACTGTTAATTAATCCCAGGGTTACCAAACGTCTTGTACTGCATTCACCAAATAAAATTAATTTAATTAAATTCCCCTAAACGAACTCGATTGCTGTACAAAGGCTGTATTGTTACGGTATCAATACAAAAATACATTTTTTTTAATTCGAGCTTCTGATTGGTTTCGATTATACCTAATATTTTTTATTTATAAAAAATAAAAAAAAAATTGAAAGTTACGATTGTTGCTCACTTAAAAAACCCCCAAAAAATTGGACCAAGCAACAAGAAGCAATTCTGATTTTATTCTTAGCATAATATTAATTTATTTTCTAATTATTTTGTTTCTTTTGTTGTTTTTTAATTCAGAAATGCTACGCAAAAATAGAAACAGCGAATATTCAGTGGCGGGCACTTTGAAGTTTGCTCGCCGTTGTCAACTTATCTTAATGGATTTAATTTTTACGTATTTTTCACGACATACAATACTGAAACGTTCCAAATTCCGTTTACGATCGCAGATTGCAAACAATGATAAACACATGTACCTGAATTGCACGTTAATCAACGGAAACATAGTCGAAAATCTGCTTTACAGAAATGTATGCACAATAAATCAAAATAGAATAAAGAATATATCACCAAAACAGAGTTAGAAGTGTAAACAACCGGAAAATTTGAGATGTATTAATTTTCTCAAAATAATTACACGCCCGAATTCGACGTTCAATATTAATTCCCTATAATGAAAACAAAAAGAAATCCTTAGTCTAAATATGTTGTCATTAACTTAAGTGAGATTCTAGATAGTTCAAAAATTATAAATAATTCATAACAGTACACGTGCGAAAGGAAATGTTTTCAATAAGTAGCATTAATCTAAGTAATATCTTAGATCGTTTCAATATTATAAATAATCTATAGGAATATAAGCGCGAGAAGAAATGTTTTCGGCTTTGAGCCATTAACTAAGTAGAAAATCAGATATCACAAAGATAAATATTTAACGTAATTGGCGGTCCACACGTGTGATTAGAACTCCGCGCATAAAATGATCAAGCAGATATGAAAAATCTTAAATTATTATCCTGTAGGATAGGCAACTTAAATTACTTCAGTGATTTAAATAAACGACATACAAAAGGGAATTTATGTAGAGGTCAGCACGATACGAAAATGCGCGAACTTTTAATATAAACAAAAGGGTTGTCGCGAGCAGAAATAAAATTCAAAACGACAGTCTTGATCGAGCCTTTTCTGAAACAAGAAGCTTTTTATTTGCGAAACAAACAATAATTTAATCAAAATTAATTATTCGAAATTAAAAGAATTCGGTGGTGAGTTGCAAAGCTGAAGGAGGTCCCTATCAGAAGTCCCTAATCAACTACCAAAGGTAGGAATTTCTTTGTAAATTATATTTGTCCGAAATTTACCGTGTGAAAAATACGATATTAATAATATTTCTTGTTGGTTCCTAATATATTTAATTGTTCTTAAGCATGTGTTTTAATTATAATTAGATACTTAATCTTCGTTCAGTTATTCCACTTTCCACAGCTTTAGAGTCCAAAAGAACCAATCCTCCGATTTAATAATTGCATTTTGCTCTTTAGAAAACGGGCCCGGAAACCCATATTTTCCGGTGGTGGCAGTGAACAAAATTTCAATATAACGTAAAGATAAAAACCTTTAAATTTCTTTAGAGCTAAAGCGGAAGGGTTTATTTCACGACTACCCTCAGCCAGCTTATAAATGGTGGCAGCGGTGGGATGTCCTTTTTGAAAAAAAAAAATAATAATAATAATTTTTTTTGTAAAAGTGAATGCATAAATTCCACTGATTGTGCTCTTAAATTTCTTCCGGAAAATTAGCTTAAATTTTCTATTTCAGGGTTTCAAATTTCATAACTGTTTAACGATTTAAAAAAAAAAAAAAAAAAAATTTCGAAAAAAAAAAAAAAATTTTTTTTTATAAATATTACGTCAATTTTATTTTCCTTGTTCTAAAGCAAATGTAACTACCTAAAGATAATTTTAATAAAACAAATTGAAATAGGACAAGGGCCTGAAGTGCGTGGAAAGTGAAAATTTATGTATATGTTAGGTACCGCTTTTTACGAGTTTCCGAACTTCCCTAAGCGTTCTAAATAAATGAAATTATTATTGTTTTGTGTTTAAACAGAAAAAAATAAATAAAATTTTTTTTTACTTACTTTTGGTTAAACGAAATTGATAATAAGTTACGCTTAAATGAAGAATATCATTGCATCTACAGGGTGTGTCTAAAAAGAAAATTAACGTCAAACATAGTTTTTTTTTTGAACTTTTGTTTTTATATAGCCCTGATATTAGTGTTTAAAATTTTTATTTATAAATCAATTGTAGCAAAACTTTGAATTTAATCGTGGCTTCAAAAATTTAAATTAAACATACACATCGCAACAAATAATTGAAACTAATCAAAAGATATTTCACTCGGTGAAAATTTCAAAATTTAACTTCAAAAAAAAAAAAAACATTTTTTTTTTAAACTATTAATATTAAACATATAATATTACTGTTCAAATAAGGTGAATTTAGTTGAGTTTGAAGTGAAAAATTTAAAAGTGAATTAATTAAAACTACTTATGGCGGAGGAAACGTTTGATGTAACCCCTGTGGCAGATGACATAACTGAGACAAATATCCTCCCTGTTGATGGGATGACTGGTGCAGAACAATCAACGATGTCGAATTTACGAACTATTGGGCAAACCCTTGTCGGGTTACCAGAATTTTCCGGTAAACCTGGAGAAAACATTCGTGAATTTTTCCTTAAATTACGTCAACGAGCGGACATCGATACTTGGTCGGAACAGCAAATATTAGCAGTTGCAAGGTACCAGCTCAAAGGGGAGGCGTTTCATTATTTGGAATTGGAATCAAATCTTTTGTCGTCCACTGTGACATATGCTGAATTTAAATCAGCATTAATAAAACGCTATGAGAAGAAAATTCTACCAGGAGAAGCATATTTAATGCTTCACAGATGCAGTCAAATATCCAGAGAGAAAGTCGAAGATTTTGCGATCAGAGTGAAAAAGGCTGGAAAGAAACTCCTGGAAGAAAACCTAGCTTTAGTTGAGCCAAATCAACTAACTGAAAGAGAAGCCGTCATAAAACGACATCAACGGGACTTGTCTGAACAATTTAAAAGAGGATTGGATCCAGAAATAATGAGAATGATTATTCTGGACCTAAACCGAAATCCTCACAGGTCGTTCGAAGAAGTGATCGAACTTGCCCAACAGGCAGAAATCAGCGGACGAATGCTGAAACAAATGAGGAAATTGAATGATCTTTATATTACCAACCAGGAATTGGAAAATGTTGATGAGGAATGCCATGAGCAGGTTTTTAAAGATGGACAAGATAGGCGTTACCAAAGAGAATACAGATCGGAACCGACCGAGAGAGCGGAATGGACTAAGACATCAACACCTGGTCGATTTATAGACAACAGGAATAATAGATTCCCAAATGGAAGAATCGCTGGAAAGGCCGAAGGTAGAGGGGACGAATACACAAGGAGTTATCCCACAACAAGTTACTACCAAAGAGGTGCCATAAGGAAGCAAAATTTTTCAGAAGGTAGCAGACCTAAGTTAAATGAAGGCATAAGAAATATGACGAACTACTACCAAAGAAAATCAAATTTATATGAGCGAGGAAGAGAACAACCAGATTGGAATTTCAGGAAGCAAGTGCAGTGTTTTAAGTGTCTTAAAATGGGACACTATGCTTCGGATTGTAGAGGAACCAATAATGAGCCAATGATGCCAAAGAAAAGCATTAACAGGAGTGAAAATAGGAAGTTTTTAAACTTCAAAGGTCCTTTGCAGAACCCCGAGGTCAAAGGGCCTTACCGCAAAAATTAAAAATCACGCTTCCCCATGCATATACGGTCGAAGAGGAAGGAAATAAATGTCTTATCTTGCTAAAGATACGGGGACACACAGCAAGTATGCTCGTGGACACCGGAGCCTCTTTGACCATATTAAAAGATGGATTCGTTCGGAGAATCGGGGCCCGAACTGAACCAGAACCAAATGTGATTTTTCGAGGAATTTCAGGGGATGAAGAGCCATGCCTGGGATCAATAATGTTACCATTCCGAATAGGGAAAAAGAATTATGACACCAAATGCATGATATGCTCAGATTCAGTGAACTTGAAAGTGGATGGCCTTCTTGGGAGAGATTTTCTCAAAGCCCAAAGCGCATCAGTCGACTATGGGGAAAATGTCCTTAGGATTGGAAGAGAAAGTATTGAGCTTTTAAGTCATAATGACCTAAACGAATCAGGAAGCGATAACGCGTACGCTCTACACCAAGAAAATGCCTGGAAGACAAAGGCCAGAAGAGAGCCAAGCAAGGTTCAGAAACCAGATCACCGATTTACAAAATCTAAAAGATCTTCAGAAACGCAAGGCCGGAATCTAAGAATGGAGCCGAGATACAACGGAAATAAAGGTAATGATAAGAAATTGGAAAGGCCGAGCTACAGTGAAATAGTGAAGCAGAAAAAAGAAAATGCGATGGCTAAGAAAAATGTAGACCCAGTTCAAAAGAATAAAATCAACTTGAAGGACAAGAATTTTAAGGAAAAGGATGTTGAAATACACGAAATTTGTGGTGACTTGTTTACAGCTCCAGCAGAATATTCCTTAGTTCATTGTGTAGCAAAAGACCTCCACATGGGCAGGGGTATAGCGATTGAGTTCAAACAAAGATTTGGACGCGTGGGAACTTTGAAAAGACAAAATGCTCAAGTCGGCGAAATAGCTGTTTTGCACCATAACTTGTTAAATGGACAAAGTAGGTTCATCTACTACCTTGTGACGAAAATTCGTAGTCAAGATAAGCCCACTTACAAATCCTTAAAGAAGGCATTAATAAGTCTGCGTGATCACTGTCTACAGTACAGAGTCCGAAAGTTAGCAATGCCTAGGATAGGGTGCGGATTGGACAAGTTAAAGTGGCAGGTAGTTAAGAAGATAATAGATGAGGTGTTCGCAGGAACAAAAATAAGCATCTTAGTTTATGCATTGAAGTTGAGTGAAGATAGGCAAGGAAGCCAAGGAAAAGTAGGTGCGAAGGAAAATGCAAATGAAGTACTGAATGATAGTGCTAGAAGGGATCAAAAGATGCGCAAACATGAAGAAGTGAGAGGAGTACATAGAAGCGGAAGGAAAATTAGGAAAGACACAAAGAAGGAGACTCTAGGGAAAGGAGATCGCAGGTCATCACCATCACTGCCAAGGATGGAAGATGATCAGGATAAGATAGTTGGCAGCTGTCAAGTCCGTATACAAAATGCGACCGACGTTCCCCCAAGATGTCAAATGATTTGTACTGCTGTGCAGGGGAGGATCGACCCTAAACAGGATATATTACTGGAACCCGCTCATCTGCTCATCCATGGACTTATCGTCGCACGAACGATTTCTAAAGCCAAATCGCAAGTGCCTGTTTGCATTATGAATGTTACTAGCGAAACGGTTAGAATACCGAAAAATACCGTTGTTGCCTACAGCGAGAGTGTTGAAGTTGATAAACTCCTAGAAAGAAACGAAAAGGAACGAATATGTATAAACAAGGTAGACCTAAGAAAATCGGGAATTCTAGAAAAATTAGAACTTGAACTTTTAAAGCAGGATGAGAAAAACAAGTTATTGAATTTGGTTTACCAATACGGCGACATCTTCATGAGTAAGGAAGTAAAATTGGGGTGCACACATGAAGTAAAGCATCGAATTATCACTGAAGAAGTGCCACCTATTACCAAAGCGCCGTATAGAGTACCATTTAGTCAACGGAAGGAACTCCAAAACCAGATCGGAGAAATGTTGGAGCAAGGAGTGATCGGAGAATCCTCTTCGCCCTGGAGTGCACCTGTAATAATGGTGAAGAAGAAAGCTGCAGAAGGTGAAAACAAAATTCGTGTCTGTATCGATTACAGAGCGCTGAATACCATCACCAAGCGAGACTACTTCCCATTACCAAACCTTCAGGAAACCATCGATCAACTAGGAAATGCAAAGTTCTTTTCCACGTTGGATCTGGCGAGCGGCTATTGGCAAGTGGAAGTTGACCCAAAAGATAGAGAGAAGACAGCGTTTTCAACTCCTGATGGTCACTACGAGTGCCTAAGAATGCCATTTGGATTGGCCAATGCGCCTAGTACCTTCCAAAGACTGATGTATTCGGTTATGTCGGGATTGACAGGTGAAAAGTGTTTAGTATATCTCGATGACATCATTGTGTTTAGTAAAACTTTGGAAGAACATCTAGAAAGATTGGGAGAAGTCTTTGAGCGACTACGGAAAGCAAATTTAAAATTAAAGGCGTCAAAATGTAAGTTTCTAGCAAGAGAGGTTAAATACTTGGGCCATATTATATCTGAAGAAGGGGTAAAACCAGACCCAGAAAAACTATGTGTTGTGAAGAATTATCCGCGACCTAGAACCGTGAAGGATATCAGAGCTTTCCTGGGATTAGTGGGATTTTATAGGAAGTTTATCCCGGAATTTTCACACAAGGCAATTCCTTTAACATCTCTCACGAAAAAGGACGTTGAGTTGATATGGACGCAGGAACAAGAGGACGCATTTGAATACTTAAAGGAGAAGCTGTGCAGTCCACCAGTACTGAAGTACCCTAATTTCGAGGAACCGTTCATCCTTGCGACAGATGCTTCTGGAACAGCTATCGGTGCAGTATTAAGCCAGAAGAATGGTAAGTATGAAAGACCTATAGCTTATGCGAGCCGACAACTTAACAAAGCGGAGCGAAATTACGATGTGACTCAGCAAGAGTGTTTAGCAGTTGTTTGGGCCATCAAACATTTTAGATGCTACCTTTATGGGACAAAATTCACAATCTACACGGATCATAGGCCGTTAAAGTGGCTTTTCTCCCTCAAGGACCCTACCTCGAGATTGGCCCGATGGGCTTTACTCTTGTCGGAATACGACTTTACAATAGAGTATAAACCAGGTAAGAAGAACAACAATGCTGATGCTATGAGTAGGTTGCCGAGGTCCAAGGAAAATCGAGAAGAAAAGGAAATCACGAAAGTGCTGGGAAGTAACTCCAAGAAAGAAAAGATAAGACAAATTACGGATGTCAAGGTGTTGGATAACAGTACGCACAGGAGACAACGACGAGAAAGAGAAAAGTTGAATGAAGTTATCGAAGAAGGACGAAAAGAGGAAAAATTAGTTCAAAAAGAAAATCTCGAGAAAAGTCGTACGAGTGACATGTTGAAGGTTCTAACGAATGACAAAAAAGGAAAAAGGAAAGCGATGAACCCAATCGAGATTAAAGTGAAAATAAATAAACACGACGAAATTCTTAGTGATGATGAACCAGGAGACGGGAAGTACGACACAACGTTTTCACAGTTGGAGCAGGATAAACTCCGTGAATATGAAGAATTTCAGGAATGGGCTCGAAAAGCAAGAGAAAAAGGTAGGAAGAAGGATATGATGTTTTACGAGACAAGACAAATTCGAAAGGTAGATCCACAGAAGATCGAAATACATCCAATTTCTAAAAGGGATCAGGTTGACACGGAAGATACCCCTATACCATACCTGGATAAAGAATTGATAGGAAGAGAACAAAGAAAAGATAAAATATTGCAGAAACTTCAGCAACAGATTCGAGAAGGTCAAATGGAAGGTCTTTATTATATCGACGATGACGGTGTTGTGTTTCGAGTGAAACATGGCGAAGAAAGAAAAGACAGAGTTGTTATACCTAGAAAGTTGGTACATCAATGCATTCATGATCATCATGATTTACCATACAACGGACATCAAGGAATACCAAAAACCTTAAAATTATTGCAAGAACGGATGTACTGGAAAGGAATGGAGGAGGATGTGAAAAATTATATCAGAAAATGTCATTCCTGTAATGCCCGTAAAACACCTACAAATAGGAAACCAGCTCCGTTACAGCCGTTCTGCGAGGTTTCATATCCATTCGAACTAACAGCCATGGACATAGTAGGACCGTTGGTTACCACTGATCAAGGTAATAAATATATATTAACTTTCCAAGATTATTTTACAAAATATCCGGAAGCCATACCTTTGCCGGATCAAAAGGCAGATACCATAGCACGTGCATTTGTAGAAAACATCGTCGTCAGACACGGAGCCCCAAGAAAATTATTAACTGATCAAGGGACGAACTTCGTGTCGGGATTAATGAAAGCCACCTGTAAAGTCTTAGGAATCAAAAAGATTCAGACAACTCCTTATCATCCACAAAGCAACGGAATGATAGAAAGAATGCATAGGGTGTTGAAGGACATATTGTCTCATTACATTTCAAAATCACAACGTGATTGGGACAAGTGGATACCTTACGTCTTGATGGCCTATAGGACCAGTGTTCACTCATCCACGAGAGAAACACCATACTTTTTGCTCCACGGAAGGGACATGAGATTACCTAACGACGACACTTTCATATCTACGAGACAGCGATACGACTACAGTGAGAATTATGCATCCGAGCTAGTCGCAAGACTAAATTCGGCATTTGAAGTCGTTCGCCAAAAACTCAAGAAATCGGCAGGGCAGCGGGAGAAGCAATACAACAAGAAAACAAGGTCCACCGAATTTCAACTAGGTGATAAAGTCTATCTGTACAACCCAATGACGAAGCCCGGTCTGTCGAAAAAACTAAGTAGAAAGTGGGAAGGACCTTACCGAATCATGGAAAAATTAGGTCCAGTTACGTATAAAATTGCAAAAATTTGTAATGGAGAGGAGCAAACAGTACATGTCAATAGACTAAAGTGGTATGAAGATGGTCAAGAGGTTAATCACGGAAGTAAGATTCAACGCAAAGTAAGAAATGTTTCAGAAGAGGATTCAGATGATCAAGAATCAGAGTCAGAATCAGAAAACGATTTCAGAATTTCAGGAAATTTAGAAGAAATGGAAAAAGCACTCTTCGGCAAAGCACCAGATGATGCGATAAACCTACCAGAAGAAGTCGAACCTTGGATAGGCACACCGAGGTCTATGAATGAAGACTGCTTGACACGGCCAGTAGTCAACTTTAATCCAGGCGCGCTGGGTGAAATAGAAGAAGATTCTGAGATCGAGAACGAGGAACTATCAGGCCTTGTGAGAAATAGTAGTTCAGAAGGAGAAGAAGAAGAAGAAGGAAAAGAAGCAGCAGAAGAAGATGAAGACACAGAAGAAGAAGAAGGCGAAGAAGGGGGAGAAGAAGAAGAAGTCGAAGAAGAGAGAGAAGAAGAAGAAGACGAAGAAGAGAGAGAAGAAGAAGAAGAAGAAGACCTCGAAGAAGCTGCAAGTGCTAGTAGTAGGAGATTGGAAGAGAATGTCGAGAATGAAGGAAGTAAAGTAAACGAAACAAGCACTCCTAGAGAACATCCTTATGGAACAAGGAGTAAAGGACCTGCAAAATTACAACCATGGGTAATGCCCAAAACTTTGGTCGTCGAAAACGAATGTTTGGAATCACAAAATCAAAATTCAAAACAGAAAGTAAAACCACACAATAAATTCAAAGCATTTAGTTCCATGAATTTAATATACGTGATAAGTATTTACATATTTTTAAGTCTCATTCAATCACTCTAACATGAAAAAAAAAAAAAAAATTTTTTTTCTTTTTACATTTCAATTTTAAACGTTCGTTATCGATATATATTTTTAATCAGAGATGTAATTTCTTTTGCAGCGCTGAGTGAGAGTAATGTCAAAAATTTCATAAACAATTTGATTTTTTTTTGGGAACCATTTAAATTATCATTGAATTTGTGAAACATTCTTCTTTTCTCAAATTGTTGTAACATAGGGACAGTAAGTTAAATGAAAAACAGTTACTAAAAAGACTAAATATTAAATAAACTCTACATAAACTCTTAAAATTACCGTGTGAAGGACAAGTGTGCAAGAACATTACCAAAAGTGTGCAAGGAAAACCGAGTCTTCAAAATGGCGCGGTTTAATATAATAACATTCATCATAATCATCCTTCAATTTGAACCAGTACTAACGATAATCGCATACGACTGCCAAAATCAAAGGATGAATCTGACTAGTTTCAGCTTAACTGACATTGGGAAATGCAAAACTCCCCCAACCCAAATTGTTTCGTCACGTGAGGAAATACAACTACTTCAAGTAAATGAAATAGAAATGTTGCCAATAATTCAATGTAAAATTCATGTAACAAGATTAATATCCCATTGTGGTATGCATTCTCACATGTCTGCCACATTAAACGGATTAGCTACCTATATACACCCAATAGGTCGTGCAAGATGTCAAGAGATGCATTTAACTCGAAGTCTCTTGAATTTCTATGGAAAAAACATAGACCACTTAGTTATTAACGGAACAACACAGGCAACAGTTTTGATGACAGGAAAGATGACTGGAGAAAGTAGTTGCCAAGGTAGTTCATATGAAGATCATAAAGGACGTTGGGATAATGTGATCGTGCAAGCAGCCTTGGAAATTTCGCTTTATCAACGCTATTCACCGGCAAGGACTGGGGAAAATGAAATTATACTGCCAGGAGGAATATAATGTCCATACAAGGAAAAATCTTGTATAGATTCTGTGTATGGTGAAACTTACTGGGAACACGTTGACAATTCTCAGTGTTCTGAGAAAAAGTATACTGTACTGTATGAAGGCCCAGCCGAAAAACTTACACCTAGTGAAGATCTTCCTAGGGAACAAAAGACCGTTATTTATTCGGTAGATAGAGGAGATACCGTGTTTGCTATGCCCGTTTCTAGACCAACAATGATTTGTGGACAATCTTCCTATGAAACGGATCATCCAAAGTTTTTCATAGTGAAACCATCTGAAAGTGGAAGGTTCTACTTTAAAAGGTCAGCTGTCAATGTTCTAAATATGGACCCTACTGCTTATACCAATGCAAAGGTGGTGTTCGTAGAAAGGCATATTCAAGGACAAGTTTCTGCTTTGTACGCAGATGTGATCGCCCATAAATGCGCACTCGAACAACAAGTCCTAAGAAAGCTACAAACACTAGCAATAATAGCCCCAGAAGCGTTTGCGTTCGCAAAAATGCAAGTTCCCGGATACACTGCCATAAACTATGGAGAAATCGTCCATATCATTCAATGTTTACCAGTAGAAGTTTCAGTAAGGCGTACTGAAAGATGTTACAAAGAACTACCGGTAGAACACGATAATAAGACCATGTTTATGACTCCAAGAAACCATGTCTTACAAAAATTTGGTACAGAAACAGGATGCAATCCATTCCTGTACTCTGCCTATAAATTAAACGAAAAGTGGTACAAGTATACACAAGGAGTGCATGAAATACCCAATCCTCAAATACTGGAACCTTCGAATGATCACCAATGGACTTATGTTAATCCAAATAATCTATTCACTGGAGGATTATACTCTAGAGAAGATATGGAAAAACTGCAACAGCATCTTATATTACCATCCGAAAGACAAGCTGTGGAAGGAATCATTACGAGAGGAATGATGGGAATGTCCACCGATAGGCAAGGAACGACTCTAGACCAATTCGTCGATGAGAAAACAATAAAGTCGTGGTTGTCCAAAGCCTGGAGTTCCGTCTATTTATGGTTCAGTACGTTAGGAACCATCACATCGGGGATAATGGGATTATATGTTATCGGTAAAGCAATTAAATTTATAATAGATACATTGATACATGGAATCATGCTGCATGAAATCTTTGGTTGGAGTTACAAATTGATCGGAGCGATATTGGATAGCATTACCATGTTCTGGGTACACCGTCACCATACAAAAGAGTTAAAGAAGAAAACAAAGGACCCTGAAGAAATAGAACTAATGAAAGTGCAAAGCGAAAACACCTGTGAAGTCGTAGAAATGGGGAATCAAAATGAATTACCCGAACTAGGTAGTGAAATGAATAATACAAATAAACTATACCCATCCTTGGAAGGATGCAAGACAAGCAAAGACTGGAGACAGAACGATAACTTGTAGTAGTAAGGCAGAAAATATAAAGACAATTAATTTAAGAAAGTAGTAAAGAAGAGAAGAATGTTACTCCATATATATGCTTACTTATCAAGGGTAATATTTTGTAGACCATGATTCTTTGTTTTTCAACAATGTAGGTATTATGTTAAAATTATATATTGTAGCACTTTGAGTTTCATGTACTGTCCTTATATTATATAATAATAATAATAAATAAAATAAAAGAAATAATAATAATAGAAATAATAAATAATAAAAGAAAAAGAAAAGAAAACTAAATAGGGTCAGAAAAATGCATGCCTGTGTGAGGGATAAATTAAAGGAGATAATGTTTTCTATATTCAAGATGTATGATCCGGACAACGAAAATTCTATCAGACTACTGTTACCGGATCATAAGGCATCTGTGGTAATAGGAGCCTGCAGACATCAGATCAAACGGATTCGGAGGAACACTGGGGCCGGAGTTTGGGTAAGTCCCTGCACACCGGAGGGAGATCCCCGACTGATTATCATCGATGGAACCACCTCGGAGGTCCACCACGCCGTCCAGAAGATCATGTGTGTTCTTAACACGTATGGGAAGGATTTACGTGCCCATAACGATGGCCAGGGCATATGGTTTGAGAAAACGATTTCAGTCGGGATGATTCTGCCTGAAGAAATAGTGGAATTATGGGATGGACCACCACCCTTAGTAGCTACCTTGATGAATTTCAAGGAAATTATTTGGGAAGCGAGCAGGCGCCTTCCCAATTCCAATCAAAAAGAAATATATATTAGCGGTCCCTGGACAGATGTTCAGGCGGCGATCCGAATGACGAACGTGGAGGAGAAGAGGATCAAACTTCGAGATAGGATACGTCATTTTTACCCTGAGTGAACCTTCCTTCGAATCCCCTCAAGAAAAAAAAAAAAAAAAAAAAATTTCTTTTTCTTTTGTTTCTTAATAGTTTTAATTCGTCTTTAATTATTAACGTAGGTATTATAAACCAGTAATTTTCCCAGTAATTAAACTTAGTTTTCATTATATTCTAAAAAAAAATAATAATTATTATTATTATTATAAATCTTTTGATTTTATATATTTTATTAGTATAGGCTTAGTTGTAAGTTTGTTAAAATAATAACCAACCCTGAATGTAATAATAGGATTATAAGCCAAAAAGGTACCCCTAAATTTTCGTTGATACTGCTCTTTTGTTGTATGTAATGCCGAATGGGAGTCCATCACCATCACTAAAAGCGACATCACCAAACCAGTGACAACCAATGTCCGATGAGGTCCTACAAAACATCATGGTAACCACCGCTACACATAAGGAAGGATGGTTATCCTCTACAAACCAAGAATTGCTCCTGGACCTGTCAGAAACCCTTGCATCTAAAAAGACACCTAGCAGTACAGGATGAATAAGATGAGCGGATGGGACCCCTAAAGGAAGTAAATAGTTATTATATGACTTTGAAAGTGCCTTAACTCTTATGGAACTACATGGTTCTGTCATTGTGTTTAGTGTGTACCCGTATGTATGTATCACAATCAGATAACATACTCCCTTAGCTTCGTTTTATTATGGAAATGTTTAAATTTATAATTCCTTTATGTTATTGTTTTGATATTGTAAAGGAACTTCTGAAGAGACCTCTAGATTATTTTAAAAGGTATCGACCATAGGGGTCAATACTTTTATTAAGGGGGAAGAGATGTAAACAACCGGAAAATTTGAGATGTATTAATTTTCTCAAAATAATTACACGCCCGAATTCGACGTTCAATATTAATTCCCTATAATGAAAACAAAAAGAAATCCTTAGTCTAAATATGTTGTCATTAACTTAAGTGAGATTCTAGATAGTTCAAAAATTATAAATAATTCATAACAGTACACGTGCGAAAGGAAATGTTTTCAATAAGTAGCATTAATCTAAGTAATATCTTAGATCGTTTCAATATTATAAATAATCTATAGGAATATAAGCGCGAGAAGAAATGTTTTCGGCTTTGAGCCATTAACTAAGTAGAAAATCAGATATCACAAAGATAAATATTTAACGTAATTGGCGGTCCACACGTGTGATTAGAACTCCGCGCATAAAATGATCAAGCAGATATGAAAAATCTTAAATTATTATCCTGTAGGATAGGCAACTTAAATTACTTCAGTGATTTAAATAAACGACATACAAAAGGGAATTTATGTAGAGGTCAGCACGATACGAAAATGCGCGAACTTTTAATATAAACAAAAGGGTTGTCGCGAGCAGAAATAAAATTCAAAACGACAGTCTTGATCGAGCCTTTTCTGAAACAAGAAGCTTTTTATTTGCGAAACAAACAATAATTTAATCAAAATTAATTATTCGAAATTAAAAGAATTCGGTGGTGAGTTGCAAAGCTGAAGGAGGTCCCTATCAGAAGTCCCTAATCAACTACCAAAGGTAGGAATTTCTTTGTAAATTATATTTGTCCGAAATTTACCGTGTGAAAAATACGATATTAATAATATTTCTTGTTGGTTCCTAATATATTTAATTGTTCTTAAGCATGTGTTTTAATTATAATTAGATACTTAATCTTCGTTCAGTTATTCCACTTTCCACAGCTTTAGAGTCCAAAAGAACCAATCCTCCGATTTAATAATTGCATTTTGCTCTTTAGAAAACGGGCCCGGAAACCCATATTTTCCGGTGGTGGCAGTGAACAAAATTTCAATATAACGTAAAGATAAAAACCTTTAAATTTCTTTAGAGCTAAAGCGGAAGGGTTTATTTCACGACTACCCTCAGCCAGCTTATAGAAGCAAATGGTTTTAGTATTTAAAGATGTAAAAACTTTAAGAAGAAGGACGAATTAAAATATAAACTTCTGGACGGCCAAAGAATCAAAAAAGATGCTGGTATAAATCTAAGTCATTAAAGTTTATTTGAATAATAAAAGACTAAGAGAAACAGGCAAGAAAAAGCATAAAAATTATAAACTGAAAACACACGAATGGCTTTTCGAAAATACTTCAAAGCTGAGACGTAATAAAATACCAAGGTTTCAAAAATGACGTTCAAAGCTCACCCCACCAACCCTCAACTTTTCAAGTATTTTCCTGAAACCGAAAAAAAATTGAACCACCGGTTTTCATGGGTATCCAAAAATCATTAGCCCCAATCTCTTTGTTTTTCACACGTCTCGTGATCCTTTGTGAGTCATAAGGAGATAAAAAAACAAAAAAAAAAGGAAAGTGTTGAGTAAACTTGTGACCCGCATTAAAAGGCATGCAAAAAATGATCCATTTTTCAAAAATTATTAGCCCCAACCTCTTCGCTTTTTAACTCAACACCTCTTGTGATCCCTTGTGAGTCATAAGAAGATAAAATTGAGAACATTGAATAAATCATAAGAAGATAAAAAACAAAAAAAAAATTGAAAATGTTGAGTAAACTTGTGACCCACATTCCTATCTTTAAATGGCAAGCAGAAAACGTATCCATTTTCGAAAAAGATTAGCCCCAACCTCTTCGCTTTTAACTCAACACCTCTTGTGATCCCTTGTGAGTCATAAGAAGATAAAATTGAATAAATCATAAGAAGATAAAAAACAAAAAAAAATTGAAAATGTTGAGTAAACTTGTGACCCACGTCCTTAACATTAAATGGTAAGCAAAAGACGTATCCATTTTCGAAAATGATTAGCCCCAACCTCTTTGCTTTTCAACTGAACACCTCTTGTGATCCCTTGTGAGTCATAAGGAGATAAAATTGAAAACATTGAGTAAACTTGTGACCCACATTCATGTGAGATTACGAACAAAAAATGCCGATGCATGTTCCGATAAATGCACAGATCGTAATCGTCGTTCCTTCCGCGTTTGTAATTCACCGACGAATTCCCGAAAAATCGATTAGGGCTCGATAAGACCGCGCAGTTTTCCCTATATAAACGCGGGCTGCCGTCGAAGAAAGTATAATAATCTCTTTTGAGTTCGACTTCGATCCAAAATGAAGACCATAATCGTCTTGGCCTGCGTAGGATTTGGGGTAAGTCTAAATTTTAATTTTAATTTTTTTGTCTTCCTGCCTTTATGCTCTTGAACTTTTTTATTAAGTAGTGCAGAGATATCAGAAGTACATAATTATTAATTTATATGAAAAGTTGATGAAGTTGAACTCCTCAGATGTACATAAAATAAAAAGCATTTTATGTACCAAACTCACCCTTCGTAGTTTACTAGACTTTTCAAAAGGCATTCGATAAACGTCCGCATAAATAATTCGTTGGATTATATTCTATCTACCTCTGCAAATTGTGGTTATCAACACAAGTTGAATTCCCCCCGCCCCCACCCAGAATTGAATCCTGAGTGCCACAAGGCTCTCACTTAGGCCCACTCTTTTTAACTCTTTATCAGTGAAGAGCTTTGAATCTTTGCAACAATTGTGTACACTGATGATTTGTTTAGAAATAAAAACACACTACAATAAACTTATTCAATTAACAATAATGAATTATATACAGGGTATACCTAAAACCACACTGAATGGTTTTAATCAACATAACAATGCGATTTTGAACCACCTGCAATATAAAACGAAAAAACAACCGATCGGAAACAATTGTTAATCACTCATCAATAGTTGCTTGCCAAATTAACACGGCCACCCCAAATTTTTAAATAAAAACAAAAACCTTAGGTTCCGATCTGATTAATTAGGCCTGATCAGTTAAGGACGCTGCTACAGATTATATACGGGGTGTCCCTGCAACTATTGCAAACAACTTCAGCTAATGAGTCACTTGCTATAATATGAAAACTGGGCAATCGTTTTTTTTTTAATAATTTTGCAAATCGAATTCAGGTGGTGCTCTGCATCCCCAACTCGACCATCCCCAAGGATTTCCGCCTGCTCGCCAGCCCCCCAAAGCAATGCAGTTCGCCCGGTTTGATGTGCAGTGACTGCCAACACTTGGTCAGTTGCATTTCCGACGGCCTCGGCGGCTTCCTCCAGATCCCCAGCAAAACGTGTCCCACGGGGCAAACCTGCTTTAACCAAGGCTGCACCACCGACCGCAACCCGGTATGCGAAGCCCTCCAGTACTACCAATTCGTCTGCAAGAGCACCGGAATGTTCCCGGATCCCTTCGACTGCCAAAAGTACCACTTTTGCCTGCCCAAAAAGGAGAAGCCGGAAGTCGCCGAATGTGACGTTGGTTACGGTTACAACGCCGGAACTACCTTCTGCCAGAATAGGTTGGTCAACAACGCCTGCGCGCAGGGCCTTAATGAATATCCGGTTCCTCTTTGTAACTACGCCGGTGAAACGGGCCCTTTGGTTGAGAATCCGAGCCTGTACTTCATTTGCATCGCGTACAATACCAACAACAGGGACGTTCTGTATCCGTTCTTGTACGCCTGCCCACATGGTGGTGTGTACAACGACTACGAGTGTACTTCTTTATAATTCACACCATATTTGAAACAATAAATACCGAGCAGATTATTTCGATTGTTTTTGTATCATCATCAAGCCAATTACCTGGTTTAACGTGATTGTATTTACATGAAACGCAAGTGACTTAAATGTGATAAACTTTTTATTTCCTTAAAACTCTGACAAATCATTAATACATATAAATATTGTCATTTCTGAGATATACTGTAACAGAGAAGAGATAGACTTTTCAGTTTCTAACGTGTAATAAACATCAATGAGTTACAGATAAGCGTATGTCTGTGATGCGTTTCGGACCTGGCTTTAGGACAAAAAAAAATCAAGTTGCCAGCCAGGTTTGAAACCATCCACAAGAGTATGTGTAGGTTTAAGACTGGGCGAAAACTTTTTTCGTTTGATTAATTTGAGTAAACGTTCAAAGTAACATAATTAATTAAGCAAGAAATGTGTTAAATCCCGTCTAAATTTATTTGCTGTGTATATACAGGGTGTGCGCACAATTATTAGTCACAGTCCACCCAGTCCTAGAACAATCATTAATTATTATTATTTCTTTTGTTCAGCCTTAAATATATATCTTTGTCTGTCTTCGGTTCGGTTTGTTGCGTTAAATTTTAGCACCAATCGAAAGCAATCAGTTCCGATCTGTAAGATCTTGTGCCGAAGTGCAGGAAAATTGGGAGGTACGAAAAAATGAAATGCTGTTTATTTTTGTGGGATTAGAAGAAGTGAGTTATTTGTTTCCTGTAACTTTTTACCTTTTCATTTAAAACATACGCGGTGCGTCCAAAAATTTTATCCGAAAGATCGGTTGGCCTTGACTTAAAATTCTGTGACGAATTACGAATTAGATCGTAACACTATGTACAGGGCTTTTTTTATAGTTTGAACGACACCTACACGTTTTGCTTTGTTTTGGGATTTAACTGAACTGCCAGAATTTAGTTAAAATGAAAAACAAATGACGATCGGAAACCTAACAAGTGAGTATCAACTTTTATTATTTTAAATGGAACGCTCGGTATATTTTCTTGAACTAAGAAAAAGTAAATTTTTGTCCCAATTCCAAAAAATGTTTTTTCCTTGGGACCGGTCACGTATCTTTTTTCCCACAAATTTTAACTTTTTGTTTATTCCCACCCCTATAATTACAAAGGTAATTGTTTCTAATAAGGGAATAAACTAAAGATTAAAGTTAACCAGCGGCTAAGTTAAAAGTTCCGAAATAACGAAAGCTCCCGATCGCTCGTTTTCGACGCATTACGAACTCACACAAACAAAAGCTATCAATCACATTCGTAAATAAAAAAGAGGGACAAAAATAAAATTTGAGAAATTGTTTGAATTAAAAAAAAAATTAAAATTTTCTGGAACTTGTGAACTTCTTTGTTGTATAACTCCGAGAAATGAAACATATTGATCGCACTAGCCATGGCTTATGAGAGAAACAAAAGCTATCTATCCGGTTCATAAATGAACAATGAGTCATCGAAAAAGTCTTCCTTCACGAAAACAAATTTTGAAAAGGTTTCCTTCTTTTTTCTACTTCTTAATAAGTTAAAAGTTCCAAAAGAACGAAAGCTCCCGATCGCTCGTTTTCGACGCATTACAAACTCATAGAAACAAAAGCTATCGATCACATTCGTAAATAAAAAAGAGAGCCAGCAAAGTTAGTCAATTTCAAAATTTCAAACCAATTTCAAACAAAATTTGAGAAATTATTTGAATTGAAAAAAAAAATTAAAAGTTAAAAGTTCCAAAAAAGAAACGAAAGCTCTGTTCGTATCCGATAAATTACATGTTTACAAAAATAAAAGCTATCGGCCACGTTCACAACTAAAAGGGACACTCAGAGAAGTCTGTTATTTTTACAAAAATGAAATTTCAGGAATTATGTGAATTTTTGAAAAAGCGGCGACAATTTTCTGAAACCGACATTTTTTTTCTTCTTCTTCTTCTTCTTCTTATATCTTGTACAGCACCGAAAAACAAAAGCTATCGATCGCATTGGCTTTAGCTTTTTTCGATTAACTACAAGGTCAGGAAAACAAAAGCTTTCGATCAAATTCACAAATAAAAAGGGAGACGTCAAAGTTTGCCATGTTCTCGAAAATTTGAGGAATTTTTGGAAAAAATTGAGAAGTTTCTGGAACTTATGACATTTTTTTATATAGCTCAAAAACATAAAACATATCGCTTGCAGTAGCCATACATAGCTCAGAGAAACAAAAGCCATCTATCCTGTTTATAAATGAACAATGAGTCATCGAAAACTGTTTTTTTTACAAAAACAAAATTTGAAAAGTTTTTCACTCTTGAAGACAAAGATCGGGAACATTTCTTTTCTATTTCTTAACGTTAGAAGTTCCAAAAAAAAAACAAAAGCTCTCGATCGCGTTGGTTCCAACTCGTTTTCGATAAATTACAAGCTGAGAGAAACAAAAGCATTGGCCTTAGTTCTTTTTCGATTAATTACACGCTCAGAAAAACAAACGCTATTGATCACAGAAAAAAAGAAACTTACCGGTCGCAGTAGCCATAGCTCAGAGAAACAAAAGCTATCTATCCTGTTCACAAGAGCAAAATTTGAAAAGTTTATAAAAAAACAAAACCTCTCGCTTGCTTTGGATTCAACTCGTTTTCGATAAACTACAAGCTCACAAAAACAAAAGCTATCAATCTCATAGAAAAATTTTCTGAAACTGACATTTTTCTTCTTTTGATATCTTGTATAGCACCGAAAAACAAAAGCTATCGATCGCATTGGCTTTTGATCTTTGACAAGGTCAGAAAACCAAAAGCTATCGATCACGTTCATAAATAAAAAAGGAGACATCAAAGTTTGCCATTTTCTCGGAAACAAAATTTGAGGAATTTTTGGAAAAAATTGAGAAGTTTCTGGCATTTTCTTTTGTATATCTCAAAAACATAAAACATATTGCTTGCAGTAGCCATAGATAGCTCAGAGAAACAAAAGCTATCTATCCTGTTCGTAAATGAACAATGAGTCATCGAAAACTGTTTCTTTACAAAAACAAAATTTGAAAAGTTTTTGCAACTTTTGAAGACAAAGATTGGGAACATTCTTTTTTCTGTTTCTTAACGTTAGAAGTTCCAAAAAACAAAAGCACTCGATCGCGTTGGTTCCAACTCGTTTTCGATTAATTACAAACTGAGAGAAGCATAACTAAGAAAGCACACACAGAAGTATGTTATTTTTGCAAAAATAAAAGCACGAGAATAATTTAAATTTTTGAAAAATCCAGAAGAATTTTCTTTTCTTTTTCATCTTCTTCTCATAGCTCCGAAAAACAAAAGCTTTCGATCGCACTGGCCTTAGTTCTTTTTCGATTAATTACAACCTCAGAAAATGAAAAAAAAAACGATATTCATCACAGAAAAAGAAAAACATACCGGTCGCAGTAGCCATAGCTCACAGAAACAAAAGCTATCTATCGATCACATAGAAGAATTTTCTGAAACCGACATTTTTTCTTCTTCTTCTTCTTCTTATATCTTGTATAGCATCGATAAACAAAAACGATCGATCCTATTGACCTTAGCTCTTTTCCGATTAATTACAAGGTCAGAAAAACAAAAGCTATCGATCACATTCATAAATAAAAAAGAAGACATCGAAGTTTATTATTTTCACCAAATTTGAGGAATTATTTGAATTTTTGAGAAAAATTGAGAATTTGCAGTATCTTGTGACTTTTTTTATATACAGGTTGATTCTCAACTTATAGGTATAAACCAGCGAAATGATAGCTTATGACAAATAATGACCAATTTTGTAAAACAAATTCTAGTAGAACTTTTTTGTTAATGAGATAATCGAAGAAAAAATTTGAAACAACAATTTAAAAAAAAATTATTGAAAGCGCATCATCATCATGGTATAGCACCGAAAAACAAAAGCTATCGATCGCATCGGTCATGGCCATAGCTCTTTTTCGATTAATTACAAGGTCTGAAAAAACAAAAGCTATTGATCGCATTCATAAATGAAAAAAGACATCGAAGTTTATTATTTTCACCAAAAAAAAAATTTTTCTTTGAGGAATTATTTGAATCCTGAAAAAAAATCAAGAATTTTCTGGAACTCATGCCATTCTTACTTATATAGCTCCAAAGCATAAAGAATATCGATCGCAGCAGCCACAGACAGCTCAGAGAAACAAAAGCTATCTATCCTGTTCATAAATGCAAAATGAGTCATCGAAAATTGTTTCTTCTTTTTGTTTATTTAACTTTTGAAGACAAATATTGGGAAGTTTCAAAACTTTTATCGTTATTTTTTGTATTTGTTAAAGTTAAAAGTTAAAAGTTTCAAAAAAAAGAAGACTAAAAAGCTCTCGTTCGCGTTGATTTCAATTCGCTTTCGATAAATTACAAGCTCGCAGAAACAAAAGCCATCGATCACATTCATAAGTAGAAAAAGGACACACAAGAAGTTTGTTATTTTTACAAAAATAACAAACTTCAGGAATTATTTGAATTTTTGAAAAAGCAATGAGAATTTTCTGAAATTTCTGATATTTTTTTCTTCTCCTTCTTCTTTTATCTCTTATAGCCCCCGGAAAAACAAAAGTTATTGGTCTTAGCGCTTTCTCGATTAATTACAAGCTCAGAAAATCAAGAGCTATCGATCACATTGCCCGTAGCTCTTTTTCGATAAATTCCAAAAGCTTTTGATCACATTGACCTTAGCTCCTTTTCGATTAATTACAAGCTCAGAAAAACAAAAGCTATCGACCACATTGACCTTAGCTCTTTTTCGATTAATTACAAGTACAACAAAACAAAAGCTATCGATTACATTGGCCGTACCTCTTTTCCGATTAATTACGTGATCAGAAAAACAAAAACTTTCGAAAACGTTGGCCTTAGCTCTTTTTCGATTAAACGAGCTCAGAAAACAAAAGCTATCGATCAGTTTGTTCATGAATGTAAAAGGAGTCGCCGAAAACGGTTTCTTCCTTGGAATTTTTGGCATTTTTCTTTTCTCTAAATAAAAAAAGTGTGAAGAAAAACACGTTTTCATGGTCGTTTCGAGAATTAACCAAAAAATTGATTTTTGTTTTTTCTTTTTTATAAATGTAATTCAGGTAAATCCCTACACTTAGGGTATCGTTCAAAATATAAACAAAAACCCTGTGTGTTTAAAATTCGAATTCTGCAAAGATGACTTTCACAAAGTCTCAGCTTTCATTCAATAAGCAAAGAAAATCCTTTCCTCTTTCACAAAAAGCCAAACTTTTCAAACATACCACGTATTCGCCGAAAACCCTCCTGCATTTTTATATGTAAATAAATGTCATAAAAATATTTCAAAGTCTACTTTAGCATCCTCTTAAAACTTCTCGGCAAAAGTAAAATGAATTTACAAAGCAAGGAACATTTTGAATTCTCGTCCTTTTACAAACCATGCTGCAAAAATTTTTAGACGCACCACGTATATGTATGTATTTAATAATATCTTTCCTTACAAGATTTTTTTATTTAGAAATTAGAAAGGAATAATTTAAAAATCCACTTTAATTGTCTTTTAAAATCTCTCGACGAATTAAATTGGATTTAGAAAACAAGGAAACTTTTGAATATCAATTTGCTTTTAGTATTAGTTCATTTCAACGACATCTACGTCGTGGTGTCGTTCTCTTTCATCGAAAAGGCCTTTCAGACCTTACCTTTTTGTACATCCCATGTATACAGAATGCCCATATTCATTCGTAACCCCTGAAGCTTTAGGAGTAGGCAACCATCAATCAAATTAGAAATAACTCCGTGTTTTTACGACGCATGTACTAAGAGCACGGAAGTAGTATGTGTTGCCTACCTATCTCTGCCTTAGATTTAATTTTAATCGAAGCCATAAACAAAAAAAAAAGAAAAAAAATTCTTGTTGCAGGTAGGTTATGACTTAATATCTAAAATTTACGCGCCGTCTTCTTCGTTCTGCAGAATCCCATCTCGATCTCCGACTGACGATTTCCTTCTGGTCAGAGCCCCTTTGATCTGGGTCTTAGTCGTCGACCCCCATTTGCCCTTGCCAGCTTCGGACGACATCATCAGCACCGAGTACGTGGAAGTTGAATCGCCTTCTTTGCTATGGTGGATGCCGTACAAGAAGTAAATCAACATGCCTGGAACGGTCAGAGTTCGGAACCGAAAAGGCTCGAAGCAGAAAGACCTCACCGAAAATCATCCAGACGAAAAACCTCAGCCAGGTCAGCACGTTCAGGTGGATGATGAATTCTAAATTGCAGAGGATGCTGAGGGCGGGTATGAACGGCACCATGGGCACTTTGAACCTTAGGCCTTCGGTGTTTGGGTAATGGGCCACAATCACCAGCATACCTAAAAAGTGAAAAAAGTTGCAGTACTTTTTGAATTAGGGGTACATCATTTGTCCGAAATTATTGGTGAGTACCAAAATTCTGTTTGCCCACTTGAGGTACGTAGGCCTGCGAATTTTGGCCCCTCAAGTTTAACGACCACCAGGCTGCTTCCTCTGAATACATGGAATACAAACGCTCTGGTTTTCCTTTTTTTTTGGAATTTAAGTAAAGTACAAACAATTTCGAACAAATTATTAGCACACTTACAACCAGCCATGATTAAAATGAAGAACGCCGCCGAAAGAGTCGTCCACCACAGTCCATCCGCCAGCAACAAGTACGTCGCCCACTGAAGTAGCACGCAGAGGGCTCCCCCAGACACGGTGAAGAGCAGGACGGCAACTGAAACGGCGAATCCAGGCTCGTAGTGACCCAAAAACGGCCCAAGCCAATTATACTTCGGCCTCAAGGACCCAACCAAGGATATGACTTCCGAACCAGGGGTTGTCGGTTCCGACGTCGACGCCGACATTTCCGAGCCGGGAGTAACAGCGCTTCTCGAGACCATCACCGTAGGCCTATACCTCAAGATTATAACAGAAGCGCTGACGATGGTGTACGCGAAAAGAGTTCCGATCGACATGAACTCGACGAGCTTCTTCAGGTCGAAGAAGAGCGCGATTATCGACGTGAACACGCCCGAAATCACCAAATTGGTGAGGGGGACTTGCGTTTTGGAGTTAACGTCCCCCAGGAAGCTAAACAAGAGGCCATCGACCGCCATGGCGTACATACAGCGGGGCAAAGAGAAGAGCGACCCGAATAAAGTGGTCGTCATTCCGCAGATCGCCCCCAGAGATACCACGTACTTCACCCAGTGCATGCCAACCCCGGCAAACGCCTCAGGCAAAGCCGCCGTCGGGTTAATCTCGTAGTAAGGTACCAATAGTGTTAGAGCCGCGCAAACCAGGATATACCCGAGGGTCACCACGCCCATCGAAATCACAGTCGCCATGGGTATAGAAAAAGATGGGTTCTTGGCTTCCTCGCCGGAGGTCGCGATGCTATCGAAGCCGACGAAGGCGTAAAAGCAAGTCGCCGCGCCCGCTATTACACCCCCAAAACCGTACGGGAGGAACCCGTGAGAGGTCCAGTTTTCTTCATTGGCGTAATAGAAACCGACCACTATGACCAAAATCATGACGCCCAAGTTGATCAAGGTCAAGAAACTGTTGACTATCGTTGAGCCTTTAACGCCAATGCCCAGCAGTAACGCGTAGACCAAGCAGACGGCGAATGCCAAAAAATCCGGGTATTCCCCCAGGAGATCCTCGTGCATTTTTCCGGTGATGGAAAGGGTCGTGTTACTGATCACACCCCCGAATAACGAATCGACGTAACCACTCCAAGCCCTTGCAACGGAAGCAGCACCTGAAAATCCACGAAAAAATCTTTTTGAGGCAATTGGCAAAAAAAATTAATACTTGCGCCTTACTCATAGGCAACTTCTACTACACAGTCGACGTGAAACGACTAGGAAAGTAGCGATAGGCAACCATACATCTTGTAATTTGAGTTAAATCAAATGGGAACCCCCATAGGTACTCTACTAGTTCTACTTTTCTTTTTAGGGTGGGGGGCGCATTTAGTTATTAGGCATAAATGACGTGTACAGTATGTTTTTTATGTGACTCACCTATCATGTGCTCTAGAAGTATATTCCAGCCGATGACGAAGGCCCAAAACTCCCCAATGCTGATGTAAGTGTAGACATAGGCAGAGCCGGCTTTGGGAACCCTCGTGCCAAATTCTGCGTAGCACAGGGCGGATAATAGCGACGCCAAACCGGCGAGCAAGAACGATATGATTATTCCAGGGCCAGCTATGTCTCTCGTAACTGTCCCAGTTAAGACGTAGATGCCAGCGCCGACCATATGTCCAATTCCTGCACGAAAATTAAAGTTAGAATGAAGATTGTGTGCGAGGACCGGAATTTTTGGAGCCCCCACGTATGTAGCTTTTAATTTAATCGGAAGCTAAGCTACGATTTCACTTTTGATTTGAATTTGTATATGTAAGTCAATTCCCTAAACGGCTTTAAGCCCGCTTCTCTTAGCAGGGGCAAAATAACAATGTGACGTCTTTAAGCCCGATTTTCTTAGCAGGGGCAAAATAACGACGTGACGTATAGATGGCGTTGCGTTACCTGAAGTTTGGAAGTTTCCTACATGTGGGCGCTAAAGCGAGATTTTATTTAAATAATAATTATTGTTAAATATTGAAGGAACGTACATCGAAAGTCAAAAGTAGGTAAAGTAGATATCGCACGAATTTCGTGCTTATATTTTCCTTACCTAGAAGGGTAATATCGAAGGTGTTAAGGCATCGATTCAGAGGAGTTTCCATTACGTCAGCGGGCACTTGCTTCGTCCTGTTCATTTTTGTGCAGAGTCCGGACATAATGTGCCTGAGGATCATCTTTCTAGAACCTGGCATTATACGTTGAACCTAAAACGACGACATTCGAGCAAATCCATCAATAAATTATAACGGCCAAATGAAATAGCAGCAAATCAAAACAAATTTTCGATTTCACGAGGTATTAGGTCCAAGAGAGGTACTAATGACGTCTTAATTTAAAGAAAAAATGCTTCAAGATGTTTGAATGATTCAAAAAAGCCATTTTTAATAAATTCTAATTACTACTAATGGTAAATAAATTATTGGCAAATTAATTTTGGTTTTTAAATTTTTTTTTGACACGCCAACTAAGGAATGGGTCTAAATATGTGATTTATGCTTTTGTGTTTTTGTTTATCAATTTGTTTAGATGACAAACCTGTCTTGTATTGGAGTGCAGGGGGTTGTCAACATATGTTAACATAAAATGATTTCATCAGCAAACAAATCGTCCCGTAAAAGTGCTTACCTCGACTGAAGAAAATCGTGTTGCTGCTGCTCCTTCACGTACCACCAAGTGAGAAAATAAATTAGGAGCGTTTTCTTTTCGTCGGCGAGCTCAAGGAAATCTGCCAGTGGAAAACGAGAAACGCGAAATTGCGCACGTGCTGGCCAAAATCGATATATGTTTGTGTCCTCAGACGAATGTACACCTATACATAGCAATCGTCGACGAAGTTGACGCCGAAGTAATCAAGGAAACGAAACGAAACGCAAAATAATTCATTTCATGGGAAAAGATCTAAAAGCGGATGACTCGCAAGGAAAGGAAAAAGTCCTGGTTACGTTCTTTTAATGTGTTTTTGACGCTGGCTCAAAAACCTGGAAGTTTTAAAAGACACCGGACCCTTAGACATTTGCTTAAGATTAACCTCATTTATTAATTTCATTATCGGAGGGTGTTGTCCTTGGACTCAAAAGCTGTGGAGGACGAATTAAAATACAAAAACATACCCAAAATAAAAAAAAAACTATGATAGGGTCATATTAACTAAATACATTAGAATTTAAAAAAGAATAAATTATTAAAAGTATTTCTACTTGTGGTAGGTGATTACGAAACTCCTTCTGTTCACCATGGCCTCCTTTGTTTGGCCAAACCACCTTCGTGAAACAACACAAACAGCTTGGGGCACGATTTACGCGATTTGATTTTTCGACAGTGACATCGCGATTGGGGGTTGCTTATCATCGTTCCCGAAATATCTGGTTGCCCTCTTTGCTAAATCTCCTTTCGAATTGTATCCATACGGCGCTAACTCGAATCGGATTGCCTCTGTCATGTGCAATTTTATTTTCCACACAGAAAAATACGTGTGTGTAATCTTCAACCCCTTTTGGATAACCTACAGCTCCATGCAGCTCTTTTTTTATTGAGGTTTGGAGAAATCTTCAAAAAACATTCCCGTGCCGGTAATCCATGCTAAAGAAGTGTTGGATTCGCATGGTAGATGCCTTTCTGAAGGTCTACAACCATGCGCCTATCAACTTTTTTTTTTTTTAAAGAGGTTTAGAGAATCTTTAAAAGACGCCTCCGGATACATCAATTCCGGAGGTGTGTTGGATTCACCCATGCATTTCTACATGGGCGCCTACCAACTAAACTCCTTTCCTCTTTCTCCACTCGACGCAGGGGGTACCGCCTCTCGGCATTTCTTCCCCTGCGCCTGTTGTCTCTTCTTTTAATCAGAGCACTAGACTCTTCTTCTTCCTTCTCATCCTCTTCATCCTATCCTCTTTATCTTATCCTCTTCAACCTGTCCTCTTCATCCTATCCTCTGCATCCTCTTCTTCATTCCTCTTCGCCCTCTTCTACTTCCTTCTCATCCTGCTCTTCCTCTTCTTCACCCCTCTTCGTTCATTTTTTTTTTGCCTCTGCTCTCCTACTCCTGCATTTCCGCTCGCTATGCTCTCCTCTACGTTCTCTGTATCTCCTCTTTGCATTTGTGCACCATTATGGACCTCAACACGTCAGCAATGGTCGTCCATGTTGGTCCATTTGCCTGGAGCAGGTCCGAAACATTCTGTTTCATGATCTTCCTGCCTACTTTGGTTTCTGCCACCCGGCGGACCTCTCCCATCTGGGGCACTCGAAAATTGTGTGCTCACACATTTAAAATAAATAAATAAATAAAACCTTCAAAATATCACAGATTGTCTGACTAGTTGTTTTGTTGTTCAAAAGAACAAAAACATCACATTTCTTATCACAGATGACGTTATTAACCCTCCTGCGGCTGGGCTCTTAACCTAATACCAGGTCAATTTTTTTTTCGGATATGGTTTGTCTCACCAGGTCCATGGCGGCCGGATGCCGGTCGGTGTTGACCTGGAGGACTCTTAGCCCCACAGGAGGGTTTTGGGTTCTTCCCTTTCTATCCGTTGGCCTATCTGCCATTAGTGGTGGAAACATTTGCAGGGGTCCCTTTTTTTGGGGCTTGTGCCGCGTTCTTTTGGAGCTACTATGGTACTCCTGCTCTTTTCGCCACTAGTGGCCGAATTGCCCTTGTCATCAGCGGTTGGCCCTTTGGCAGGGGTCCCCTTCTTGGGACCTGTGCCGCGAATTTTGGGGGTTGTTGCCGTAGTGTTCCTATTCAGCTCACCGCTGCTGCCCTGGTCGCTACTGCCCCCATCTTTGAGTGCCGGTTTTGCTTTCGGAGTGCTCGCTGTGCCCTTTTTTCGGCGTTTTTTCTCCTCGACCCTGTCGGTCACCATAGGAGTTTCGGTCACCGGTCGTGGCCGCTCCCTACGCTCTGCTCTCCTGGCTGTTTTTAGAGCGGCTTTGAATTTTGGGCAGGCGCCACTGCCAGCCCTATGCCCCGATTCCTTGCAATAGGGGACAGGCTGCATCATTTTTACAATCTTTGCTGGTGTGGCCCGGCTGTCCGCAGTTGTGGCAGTTTTCCTGCCTCTTCCGTCTGGTGGTCATAAGACCAGCATTTCTTGCATTTAGGCACCTGCACCCTCGCCTCAATCCTGCAAGGTACAATTCCCACTAGGATTTCGCCCATCTTGGTGAGACTCTTTGCGTCTTTCTCCGGGAGAACAACTGCGCCTACCAACTAAAACTCCTTATCCTCATATTAGCTGCTAACTTCTGGAATCCGCCTTTCGGCATTGCCTTAGACGCTTCGCACTGTCCGTGTGGTCGTATCCAGACGCTGGTTTCTGGAATTCGCTGTTCGAATTTTTGTCTTGTTAAATTATCGCACGGACGGCTCCCGGAATCCTCGTCAGGGGGCGTGCGATTTGGTCATGTCAAATGTGTTCTGTTCTTCGTATTTTGCCTTACTTTCTATAATTCCGCGCGGCATCCTAGCCCTCCGGGCCGCTGAGGAGGACTTCTGAGATGTTGTCCATCGTGAGATCCGCCCCGCACCGGAGAACCGCCTCCGCTCTTACGTCCCGCCATTTCGGGCCAAGGCAGATCGTGTGTTCTGCTGTGTCTTCTTTACCAGCACTGGTTGTTCGGTGGCTTCCCGATCTTGTGTAAGTATTTTACGAACACTTCATGTCCTGTCATGGCCTGGATGATGTAATAGTCCACCGCGCCGTGCTTCTTATTACACCATCTCCCGATGTCTCTTACGAAGGTCTTCGCCCATCCATCGTAAGCGTTCTATGCGGTCTGCCACTTCTCAATGAGGGGAACGGTGCTCGGTCGAGTGCCCGTTCTCTTGGCCAAGTATTCCTGCTCTCTTTCCTCCACCTTCAACTTTATAGGTGGGACGGCTGCTATTGCTAATACAACCGTTTTGTAGGCTGATGTGATGTGGATTGCCATCCTTCTGTTTATGGCTTCCAGCATCCCCTCATAGTGTTTGAATTTCATGGCAGGTACCCAAATGGCGCGGCATATAACACGATCGAAGCGATTGCTCCCGCTAGAACCCTTCGCCTTTTCGGTCTGGGACTGTCGAGGTTCGCTAACGCCATCTGTGTTCCTGCTTCTTTCTCGCATGTCCTTTTCACGTGGGTGGTCATCCTCACACCTCTGTCCAGATGTACTCCGAGGTATTTTATCATGTCCCTTGAAGCTATGACTGTGTTCTGGACATTTAGTGTTTTATGTGACAGTTTTCTTGGTCCGGCAAGGATCACCATCTCGGCCTTGGCTGTGGCCAATTCCAGATCCCGATCCTCGAGCCACTGTTTGGTCCTTTTGACATCGCCAGCAGCGCTCTTTTTTCTAGCATGGTAGCGGTTACCAAGGTTGCCAGATCTCTAACTAAAACGGGTAGTCTCAAACCTAATCAAATAGCAAACGGTAATTTCGAACTTAGCAACGGATAATCTCGAACCCAATAGCAAACTATGTTGACTACTAGACTTAGGTGTTTCAAAAGGTTCGAAGCTACCTCTAGTAACATCTTCAGTTGGTTTCCTTGCGTATGTATTGGACGGCCTATACCTTCGGAGGTTTGTTGCCTTGGTGACTTAGGAATTTGTCTAACAGGAGAAGACTCTAGGGATTTGCGTTGTTTCGGAGAATCCCTGGCCCGTAATTTTTCAGGAGAAGTACTTCTTCTGCTATAGGTTTGATCATCGTTTCGCCGACGATACATTCTGTAGGAATATCCTTCTTAGGAGAAGGTGAGCGTTGAATTTTACCAACAGGTTCCAACTTGAACAAACTCACTGGTTTCTTGTAGTCGAGGGTCGTCAGAATTTTGTGACTTTGTCATCCACTTGACTTAAATCTGGCCTTGGGACTTTAGGGACGATACCATCTTTAGGCTTGGCTGGTTGTTCCAAATTCTCAGTGAAATGCGATGCTTTTTCTTTCTGAAACTCTCGAAACTGTTTCATCTTCAACTTCTTTTGTAATTTTGGATTTTTTTGACGCTTTTACCCTTAGCTGCTCGCAATGGTAATGAATTTATTAATCTTATCAGAAACACACTCGTCTTCCATTTCGTCTTCATATTTTGGTTTCTCTGGGTTTTGGACGGTTTTCAGTGTATCCTTCGGCTTCTTGTCCGTTTGGCTCAAATAAGTATTAATTCTGTCATTGGCGCTCAAGAGACGTTCACTTGTATCTTCCCTGATAGTTTTAATAACACTCTGGTTTTGATCTTCAGTTAATTCCGTTACCTTGGTGAATTCAGTGACGCCTTCAGATTTAATCAAAGGAATATCAGATAACCTCTTCGGTGCACTTCAGCGAATATCATCGGAATCTGTTATGTGGTCTGGATATCTCGGAACTCCCATATCTCCCATATGTTGGTACTGGGTATGGTCCAGTACGATCTGGTGTTTCTTCTCTGGATGATTTGGACCCCTTTAAGTCGGCTATAATCTCACGTTCGTCTACCACTGCGTTTTCTATGAGAATAGACTTTGTAGTGATGCTATTCTTTTCCGGCCGGTCTCTGCCCTTTTCCTCCTTTAGACTCATTAAACGCGCAAAATACAATCCACATTCTCTTTTACACCATCCTTATCATTAATTGGTAAGTTGATTTCGTGTTCTTAATATTTCTTCAAAGACTTCCCGAATTCGGATGTTCAAAAAGTGTGAGCGGCCGAAAATTTCCACCCTAAATTTAACTAAATTAAACTGGAACTAAAGAAAGGAATTTCCAACTCGATCTTAATATAAACAAGTTCCCAGGCGAGTTAACCTAAACGTATGCATTAAGGGTAATTTAAGTAAATCTATCGTCAGCAAATCTCACGGGTGAGAACGGAGTTGACGCCCACCCGGTCAGAGACAAAAGAACGGTCGAAATTGACCAAATTGTGTCTTAAAGGTAGGCAACTTATGTCACTTCGATGCCCAAAATGTCTTTACTGAACAAAGTTGGAAGACGATCCAACGATAGGGCGACATCTCTGCTTTTCAAAATTGTTAGTTAATCTTCGCACACGGTTCGCACACCCCTCCTTTCTCTTCTATTTTATTATAATTAATACTTTTATTGTCCATCGTCAAAAGTTTCTGTTTAAATTAGTCGTTCTGCCCCTAATTTTACTCTAAGGTTTCCGGATTCGTATACATTAACTGAAAGGCTGGATCACTGTCGGGGGTCATAGTCGAAGGACTCGGTTCTTAGACTCTAAAACTATGGAATTAGTATTAGATTTATGAGGGCCATTATAAGGCTTTAAATTATAAGAGCACTGGCAACCACCCAGTAAAGGAAGGGTCGTTGGGGTGAAAGACGAGAAACGCAAAAGTAAATAAATCTATCGTCAGCAAATTTCACGCGTGAGAACGGAGTTGACATTGTTGACCCTTCGTACAGTGGCCGCGGATTTTTATAGAGTAAAGTAAAAGTGCTTATTAATAAAATAGAATTTTTTTATACTTGTTGCTGCCACCACCGGAATTTGGGGAAGGTTTCCGACCTTTCAATATATTATGATTAGTACTAAGCCACTTAATAAGAAATTCGGAGGGAAGTTCTTCAGGGTGCAATTTCCCAGAAATGGGAAATACTCGACTATGAATAAAAATCATTTGTGAGCTCGAAGTAGTATTTTTTTTCATCACAAGTAACGAATTCTGTCTTCACTTAAGACCAGATCCTCTCTTCTTTCTAGGGCTTAGAACTTCTGATAAGCGCTCTAGACGAAGGGTCTTCCTCCTTACACCCACACCAAGAATTAAATTGCACGCCCACTCGCGAATAAAAGAAAATTTCAAAAATTGAACATCAATATTGAGAGTAAAGAAACGGCAAGGTGCTGCCCTCTTTGGTCTTGGAGGTGAATTAAATTGCCTTGACTATTAGTCAATTTTGACCGATTGCTTCTCACTGCGTGTGGGTGCCATTTAGCTGTTCTCACGTGTTAAGGGTTCTTGTAAAAGCTGAGAAATTTTACCAATTTTTCTAACGTAAATTACCTCAGGTTTATTCACGTAAGTATTTCACATTTTAATCGTTAATAGAAACAATCCTAGGCCCTGGAAGTGGACCAGTCTCAAAATAAAGACCTCTTTCAGGTAAGAGCCATTTAGATGCCCAAAAATAAGTAAATTCGTCTTTAACAAATCTCTGAGGTTGTGAGAAAAGGAAGACACCCACGCACGGTGAGAACGATTGGTCGAAAATGTATTAACGTTAGCTTTCTATAAGTCACTCCAGTGAAGTAAATAAACGAAACTGGAAGGGGACTGCATCTCTCAGTAAGAATTGTTTAGGAGAGGGATATTTTGAAAACGACGACAATGTGGTTCCACAGGAAGTTCAAGGTATCACTCCTACTACTGGTTTACATCGTAATTATTTGATTTCTGAAATTATTTTGAGATGGCGTTATTTACGTTTCATAAAATGAGATTTTTGAGATTGATAATTTTCTTCGAGGAATTTGGGTAAAATCTTCTTCTTGTTCTTCTTATGACGCTGGTTCCTCTGGGGTTGTTTGTTCTTTTTACTATGACTTAGAAAAAATTGTTACGTCTTCCTAAAGCCTTGAATATTTTGCTGGACTTTAGCCAGAAAAGGCTGCATCAACATTCAACTTGAACCAGAAGTAGCTCCACGTTATATTTTCATGGCAGCTGAAATATCTTCGTACTCTTATCTTCATTCAAAATCATAATTAACTTTTTTGGAATTCTGGGTGAAAGATGAAAAAAGATGATTATATTTTTCTCTGTGGTCAATTCGAGGACCTGAGGTCATGGACAGGTTTTTGACCATCTCAGACTTACTAAAGTCGACAAGGTCTTTGCATAGCTTTAAGGAATTTACAAGGCAATTCAAGGACCTGAGGTCATGGATAGATTTTTGACCAACTCGGACTTACACCGAGGTTATTAAAGTCCTGGCAGAGCTTTAAGTAATTGACAAGGCATGGCTAATTAGAAAGTAATTCGAGAAAGACCTCCAGCAGTCGATTCAAAGAGGCATTCAATTAAAGCAAAGGTCAAATTAAAACAAAAGAAAAACTTTTGAAGCGTGTATTAAATGCAAATCACTTAATTCTTAATTTCAACCCAATCCAGAAACCATTTTCCGCTGTTAAGGTCGACGACTTCTTGCTCACCCTCAAGGGCACCTGCGTCCTCTCGGTGACGACCAGATCGACTTTGGATAACAAATGAAAAAACAACGTCTTCGCCTCGATCAGAGCAAACCTGGACCCGATGCAGCCCCTCGGCCCCGTCCCAAACGGAATGTAGGTGTACGGTTTTATGCTGCCCCGGTTATCATCGCTGAAGCGTTCCGGATCGAAACGCTCTGGCTGCGGGAAGAAGGCGGAATCCCAATGAATGGCATTGATCGGAATTATGACCAACCCCCCCTTGTCTATGACGACTGGGTGTTCGGTCGACTTTACTGGCTGGATCGTGTATGGCTTCGTGCAGATCCTATCTGTGGTTATGGATCCGGGCCATTTTCGCAAAGCCTCTGGAATTATTCTGGGTAAATACAAGGCAAACCCCACACCGAAAGGTAGAGGGGATATGATTATATATATATAAATAGATGCCCGGACTTACCAGAGACGACCATGTCCATGTACTTCATTTGATTCAAAGCATCGTAAGTCAAGACCCCCTTGCCTTCCTCAAGGGTCTCGTCGACTTCCTTCTGAAGCTTCAATTGGACTTCCGGATTCACCGCAAGCTCATACCCCAAGAAGCACATGAAGGTGGAAACTGCCTCAAAACCACCGAACAAGAACATCATGGCCTGAGCGGTGATCTCGACTTCCAATGCCTCCTGTTTAACGGTTTTTTCTAGTTTCACCCTCGCCTCCATCAGCAACTGAAGCATGTCAGGGCGTGTTATGCCTTGCCCTTGACGTAATTCCAAGTTTTCCTTGATGATGCGCTTGAAGAACATGCCAACGTCTTTACGAATCAGGTTGAGCCCCAGTATCTACAGAGAGGAAAAGCTCAAGGAGTACTTTCGCTAAGATAATTAAGGGGTAGATACCTCGCAGAGTCTTGGGGCCGTCATAAACAGAAGCATCGTCAAGACTTTCTTCAAGCTCGTAAACGACGTGAGTTCCCTTGCCATGACGTAAAACTCATTTTTTGGTCTTCGCAGAGAATCGACCTTAACGCCAAACGCCAAGTTGGATATCATATCGACGGTGTATCGTGTGAATATGTCCTTGAGCTCTACCGACTCGGTGTCTTTAATTGAATCCACGAAGTATTTGCTGAAATCTTCTGCGCTTTCGGAAACCAAGTTGAACACCATCTTCATTTTGCTGGTGGTGAACGAGGGGCTTATCGTCGCTCGTAGGTCTTTCCATCGATCACCTGGACACACCTTTGATTAAAAAAGTAAAACAATGTCGTCAAGTTACCTTTGAGCGAAAACAAATTCCTAGACCATAGTTCATCCCCATCAGGAAAGAGCGAGCGATGGTCGATGAAGTGGTCGAAATCCTTCACGAGGATTTGCTTAATTAAATCCGGATCTCTGAGGAGTAGGGTTGGGGTCACCATCTGGTATATCCCGACGTACCTGGAACGTTGCTTGAGGTAGAGGTAAGACTATTGACCTTAAATGAAACGTCACCTTTCTTCCGGGAATGTCGCGTAAATGCTAAGCATCGTGTTCCAAGTCGAATCGGTCTTAAGCATCATACCAGCGAAATCGCCCAGTATGAGGGTTTGTTTCCTTTGTTTCACGCCCCTGTCAGACCAATAACTGTGAAGCCTCTTCACCTTTACGTAAAGCAAAGGTATCGCCAGGAGCAACAATAGTATCAAGTACATTTGCGTGTAACAGCAACCCTCTAATTTTAAGAAACAAAAGTAATTGGAATGCCAATTCTCATCGAAGACGTTTCTTCACGTTGTTAAAAGGGTTGTCCTCGTTGTTTTTAATCTGTAAGGTTGTTCTGAATGGGCGTATGTAGCAAAGAAAGAATATCAGAGGATAAAGTTGAGTGCATTTATTATTAAAAAAAAATATACAGTACCTTAGGTAATGTGGTATGTAAATTGTGTATAAATTGTGAATTCGTAAAAGCACTATCGAGGTATGTAGTTATATGCTGTACACTTAAACGATAATTGACAGACGTTTTGCGTTACACCAACATCATGCCCTCTCATCGTATATCAGTGTTTCGTAATCCCGATTACATTATCTCCATTGTTATGTAAACAGCAAATGTTTTTATTATCGTTTTTTGGCATCAATGTCATAACGATATTAATAGCGTTTGGTTCACCTGCACTGGTTGAGTTCAGAGTATTTGCATCTTGTTTTGACCTCATGTGATAATACGAGATGAAGATACTCTGAGTGTACACCAACTCGAGCATGTCGCTGAGAATAAAGAAACAGATATAGATTCCAGCATCACCCATCAACTGAACCTAAGAAGATCTACAAGACATGCTCATGCCCCCCCCCCCCTACATACGCATACAACAATTAAAGCTTTACAATAATTAGTCTCTTAATTTCAGTCCAACGCAAAAACCACCTTCGGCTGTCAGAGTTCCCGAATTCTTGCTCACCCTCAAGGGTACTTGCGTCTTCTCGGTGACGACCAGGTCAAACTTGGATAACAAATAAAAAAACAACGTCTTCGTCTCGATCAAGGCAAACCTAGACCCAATGCAGGTCCTCGGCCCCGTCCCAAATGGAATATAAGAGCCTGGCTTGATGGTGCCTTTGTTCTCGTCGCTGAAACGTTCCGGGTCGAAACGTTCCGGTTGAGGGAAAAACCGAGAATCCCTATGGATGGCGCTGATTGGAATTAAGACCGACACCCCTTCTTCTATGTGGACTGAGGATTCAGTCGATTTCCCTGGCTGCAACGTATAGGGTTTGGTGCATACCCGATCGGTGGCCACGATCACGGGCCATTTTCGCAGGGCCTCTGGAATTGGCTCGGGTAAATCAGAAAGAAACATTGAAAACACCCGGACCTACCAGAAACGACCATGTCCATGTACTTCATTTGGTTCAAAGCTTCGTAAGTCAATACGCCCTTGCCTTCCTCTAGAGTCTCGTCGATTTCCTTTTGGAGTTTCAATTGGACTTCGGGGTTCACAGCAAGCTCGTGCCCCAGGAAGCACATTAGGGTCGAAACGGATTCGAAGCCGCCGAAGAAGAAAATCATGCCTTGGGCTGTGATGTCGACTTCCGATATTTCTTTCTTAAGGGCGGTTTGGTTTCCTTCTGCGTCCGGGTTATTCCTACTGGCGCTCTCTTCCATTAACAGTTGAAGCATGTCAGGGCGTTTTATGCCCTCACGTCGACGTAATTCCATGGTTTCTGTGACGACTCGCTTGAAGAACACGCCGACTTCTTTACCGAACATTGTAATCCCGAACATCTACGGGAGGGAAAGAAGATGCTTTAGGGCTTCGAATAATTAATTGGGTATACCTTGCAAAACCTCGGTGAGAACATGAACAGGAACATCTTCCACATTTTCCATAAACTGGCAAACGACGTTACTTCCGTCCCCATGAGGTAAAACTCGTTTTTCGGCTCCCTCAAAGAATCCACCTTGATACCAAACGCCACGTTGGCTATCATGTCGTTTGTGTAACGCGTGAATAGGTCTTTGAGCTCAACCTCCTTGACGTCCTTGACTGAATTCAGGAAGTATTTGCTGAAGTCTTCGGCGCACTCGGAAACCAAGCCGAATATTATCTTCATCTTGCTGGTGGTGAACGAGGGGGTCATCGTAGCCCGCATGTCACGCCATCGATCGCCTAAAAGCCCCCTCAAAGGAAAAAACAATCGAAAACTTTCCCCAAATTACCTTGCAGTGAAAATAAATTCCTAGACCATAGCTCGTCTCCAGTGTCGGGGATGAAGGGGCGATGGTCGACGAAATGGTCGAAATCCTTCACCAGGACTTGTTTGATTAAATCCGGATCTCTGAGGAGCAGGGTGGGAATCAGCGCTTGGTATACGCCGATGTATCTGGAATGATGTTTGGGGGTAAAAGGTGGAGTTTAGGGGCGAGTGAATACGTCACCTCTCTTCGGGATACGTCTCGTAAATCCTTCGCAGTGTATTAAGAACGGAATCGGTGCGAAGCATTATACTGGCGAAATCACCCAGTATATACGTTTGCTTTCTTTGTTTCACGCCTCTGTCCGACCAATAACTGTGGTGCTTCTTCAGTTTTAAGTAAAGCAAAGTTAAAGCTAAGGTCACCAGTGGGATTAAGTAATAATACATTGTGTTTACGAGGAGATGCAACAAGGAAGTAAAAGAAAGCCTGCTACCACCAAACCTAATGAATACGTTTCGAGGTGGAAAACTTTATTAGTTAAAAATAATAATTTTTTAATAGTGGATATACGTACAATTTCTGCTGTACTTATCAGGAATTCACAGTCAATAATCGAGTATGAAAATAACACTCGCTGAATACAAACACTTGACGATTGTGATTGTAAATTATCATTCGCGTTGTTTCGTCTTTGTAACCTTGATGTGGCCCATCCTGATGCTTAATTTGTTGCAATTGATATTATTTACGAGCGGTCAGCAGAATTAATTAGATTTTTGCTGCGCCACAACTGCGCAGATTCAATTTACTTTAGCGCGAAAAAATAAAATCTACAATTTTTTGGTCGAAGTTCTCAATAATCATCATCTTTTTTTATGTTTTAACTCTTATGTAATTATTTATTTATAGAAATAGATTTGTCCGCCTTGAAGGGTAGGCAACACATTAGCCAAGCTGCTGCACGGGTTGCATAACGCACGTCCGTCATTAAAACTTTAATCGCGTATTCAACGCGATTTATATTCAAACGCTCAAATTGAAGTGTGGAATTCATTGCACTTGATTTAAATAAGGACGTATTACGAAATACGAGCATTTAAATACAATTTAAACGAATTACGACGTAAATTGCAGTTCGCTTAGCCATCCAAAGGTGGCGCACGTTTCGCCTGTTAAAATTAAAAAAAAGCAATTCGTTCCCCGTTTGTGTTTATTTACTAATAATATATAATTTAAATAAATTAATTGTGAACTGAGCCTCTCCAAATTTGATCGAAAATCATCGATTCATTTTCGCTTATTAAATTACAACCATCGCTAGATGGCGCGCACTATTTTGACATAACCTGTTTTTATTTTGACTCCTCTGACATATCGTTAAGTAAATAAATAAATAAATAAGCGGAATGAAAATCAACGAGAAGAATTTATGTGCGTTTGCGATATCGGCGACTCCGGTGGACAAAGAGGGTTACCTGAACAAGAGGGGTGAGGTCAACAAGAGCTTTCAGAAACGCTACTTCCTCCTCAAGGGTAACCTGCTCTTCTATTTCGATAAGAAAGGGGACAAGGAGCCCGTGGGGGTGATCATCCTGGAAGGTTGCACCATAGGTAACTAAAACACGTCCTGTTTTCGTCTCGACTAATTCCGGCTGCTTGTGTTAGAATTGGCGGAGGACGAGGAGCAGTTCTGTTTTAAAATCGAGTTCCATGGCACGAATAACAGGAGTTATGTGCTCGGAGCTGACTCGCAGGAGAGCATGGAACAATGGATGAAGGCTTTGGCATGCGCTGGTTACGATTACATGAAGATCATGGTTGCCGACTTACAAAAGCAGTTGGACGATATTGAAGGTAAATTTCCTGACCCCCACAGAACATTCTTTTATATAATAAGTATTGGTATTACAGTATATATTGTATTTTCGCTTGATTTCTCTGCGCTGTTAAAATTGGCCCTGAAAATTACTGCCATCTAGCGATAATCATCATAAGACATGAGTAAGTTTTTGGAAGCTATTAAGAGATGGCGCTGTATTACCAAATTTCTGGTTGCTAGTTTCATTTGCTTTTTGTATGCAATTAAAATTAGTTGCACACTAGGCAAGATGTCGAACTAAAATTGACCAGAAATCACCCAAAGTCGCTAATATTTCTAGAATTATTCAAAATCTTAAAATTCAGGTTTTTGAAATTCCCAACCTTTCTAGAAATGTGATTTTTTTAAAAATATTTAAATCTAGTTGCTTTTTTTTTAATTTATTTAATTTTCATCAATCGATTTTGTTTTTTGGTTTTTTTTATTAGACTGAATGTACAAAGAGAGCTTTCGCTTCGTTCGTCTTTTATTTTTCCTTTTGCTTCTCAGTTCGTCGAGTTTTTAAAAATTTCTTTAGTTTTCTATCGAAAAAGTTGAAGACGTTTCTGAACTGTCCGGCGAAATAGGCTGTCTTTTGTTTTTGTTTTTTTTTTTTGTAATGAGACTGTAGAAACAGAAGCTTCGATTCTTGATATTTCAGAGTGATTCTTTTTTCCAATTTTTAATAATTTCGAAGTCGTTCGCGAAATAATCAAGTCTTTTGTTTTTCGTTTTACTCTCCCTTTCGATTCTAGTTCCGCTTTTTGGTTTGAAATTGCCGAAAATTTAATAAAAAAAGTTAGTGAATTAAAAATACGCGCCTCTTTTTTCTTCAATTTCTGGTTATTTACTTTTAATAACATTAATGTTTGTTTTTCTTTATTAATAGACTTTTGTTTCTATTTTGCTAAACTCCGTACTTTTCAAATTGGCCCCGAAAATTAAAAAAATTCGCAATAAATAATAATAAAAAAAAAAAAACAATTGAAAAAACGCAACAAAATACGAAAGAGAATAATTTCATTTAGCATTTTGGGAACAGGTCTGCAGCCCAATAATCGCGATTCAATCTGAGGTAGACCAATTCCGCATTTTGAAATTTAAATATTTCTATTAGAAAACAATTGTAGCATGTACAGGGATTATATTAATTTTTAATTTCAGTTTCCTCTAAAAAATAACCCATAAAAATTTACTCCAAAATTTAACTTCACTACTAAATTGTTCCAGTAAAGAGAAAAATCTTAGGGGAAGATGCTTAAGTTGGCAACACTGGACAGGAATGCTAAATGTCGCCCTCTAAGCGAAGGAGGAGTCTAGTCTCTACAAAGAAAATTTAATATTAATTTTTCTTCAACGTATGCAAGTCTTGTTACCTGCTGGAAGGACAAGCAAAGCCAATAGATGGCGCTACGTCACCATCTCAGAACTCAAATTTTAAGTAAAATAAGGCGACCGTACTCAGTGTTAACAAATACAGTGAAACATTGGTTACAATTTTCTTAATTCGGAGACTTCCGTATGTATAGAGATATTTTTAAAATTCGCACCGCTTACATAACCTACAAGATTAAAGCAGCACTTTACAAATAGTGTTAACAAACAGAAAAAAAAAGAAAAAGACAAAGGTTTAAGGTGACAAAATTTGCCAAAATCAGCTTTATACGACTTAATTAAATAAAAGACTTTAATCAAGACGTACTGAATTAAGGGAATTTTCCTGATGAAGTTTACAGAAAGTGCTAAGAGATGGCACTGCATTTTAAAAAGAATATCGAAGTTGAATTCAACCGGTTTATGTGCATGGTCTACTGCATTCAATTGCTAGCGCTATTGTGACCGCTATGTTCTGCGATTTTCCACATACGCTTTTGTTCTTTTGACATTTTAAACCTTGATCGTCATTAGGCGTCATCTTTTGATGACCATCTACAACGAGACATGTCAAGAACTCTCATTTATCGATAAAGGAAAGTTCGAAAAGCCTAACCTCGTCAGTTTTTCTAATCTAGTTTTAATTTCAAGGTCGAATTTGCGTTTCAAGTTAAAAGTGAAAGTGAATCAATGCAAAAAAAAACAAAAGAAGAATCTTTCAAGCGATTGTAATTATTTTTGTGTCATTGGCGCCATCCATTGGTGACCATCTACAAGAGACATGTCAAAAACTGTCATTTATCGATAAAAAAAAGGTCGAAAAGCCTCACCTCGTCAGTTTTTCTAATCTAATTTTAATTTCAAGGTCGAATTTGCATTACAGAATTAAAACATGAAAGTGAGTCAATGCAAAAAAAAAACAAAAGAATAATCTTTCAAGCGATTATAATTATTTTTGTATCATTGGCGCCATCTATTGATGACCATCTACAACGAGACATGTCAAAAATTCTCATTTATCGATAAAAAAAGTTCTAAAAGCCTCATCTTGTCAGTTTTTCTAATCTAGTTTTAATTCCAAGGTCGAATTTGCGTTTCGGAATTAAAACATGAAAGTGAGTCATTGCAAAAAAAAACAAAAGAAGAATCTTCCAAGCGATTTTAATCATTTTTGTGTCGTCGGCAAGTCACATGCTATTTGGAAAAAGTTTATTTCGAAACAAAACACTGCTCATCTTCAAGGTGGTGGGAAGTCTCAGACGTTAAGCAATGGATTTGTCGCTTTATGTCAATGTACAGTGTTGCCAACTTAAGGAATCATTAGAGATTAAGGTATTTTTTTCAGAAAAAGAAATTTAGTTTGTAAGTTTTTACACTTATTTATAGCGACAATCAACAGCGCCATCTGTTGAAAGATGCCGAAAGTTTTTTTTCGTTTGTCTTTACGGGGGAGGGGGTAGTTCACTAGCTGTTCCCGCGATGCGGATTAATTATAAGAAAATGTCACTTGTCATTAAAGTAAGAAATGAATTGTGTTTGCAGTTTTCTTCTTAATTATTTGTTGATCACGTGGTAGGGCAAATGTTTCTTTGTTTTGTTAGTGTTTCTTTCCAAGGGTTTCTTTTTTTGTTTAATTTATGAATCTACTGAATTGTGCTCTAAAATCATGGTCGTTTTTTGTTTTTATTTATTTTTTTTTAATATTATCGTTATATATTTAAAAAAAAGTCTTCGTTCGTTTGTGTTTCTTTGTTTAGGCACCTCTCAAACAGTTTTTTTTTTTTTTTAATTTACTAATCTACTGAATTGTACTACAAAATTAATTATTTTTAAAATGTTATTATTTCGTAGTTTAAAAAAAATCTGTTATTTTATTTTCTTTAATCAAATCTATTAAATTGTGTTATTATTTTTTTAATTTGATTATTTTAGAATGATTGTTATTTTGTTTTCTTTGTTTTGTCGCCCTTCTTCTCAAATGGTTTGGTCTTAAAATTGCGCTGTAAAGTCGACCGTCTTTTGTTTGGTTTCTTTCTTCTTTAACTTTTATGTTTTTTTTTTTTTTTAATTTAATCTTGGATCTAGTAACAAATTGGGGCATTTTCTATGTTAAAAAGGGATTTTTGTTTGGCAACTCTTGAGGGATTCCTGATTTTCACACGTTGGTAACACTGAATATTGTTGGTAACCACTTGAAGTACTTCCCACTGCTAACTTTACAGAATGTTAGTTTGAGAAATGAAACGACATTATTTGATTAAGTTAGCTGTGATTGGTCAAACATTTGGTAGCCATCTATCGGCAGTTAGAAGAACGCCAAGTTTCGGTGCAGTGCTAAGAGATGGCGCTGGATTAAAAAAAAAACAATTGCTCACTAATATCGAATTTATAGAATACATGAAGTAGGAGTAATGTAATTAGAGTTTCTGTGCATACTTAAAATTGGTTAAGAAAATCAACGACATCTATCGGTGGTCTAAGGTACTACTTCTTACAAGCGGAAATTCGAGTTTTTCACAACACAGCGAAGCAGGACGTGAATTAAATCAATGTGAAAAGTCATTTGTCACGTTAGGTTTCAGGTTATCATTGAATCAAACGCCGATCGGTTTAGGAAGTCCTGCCCCTTCTTCTTCTTTCATAAAAATGCAACCAAACTGATGAATTTTTCAATTAAACACTCGTCGATAATGTATGTAATTATATTCAGCTTATCAGGAAGTATTTATTGACGTCGCGTAGTGAAAATATCAAACTTCCAATTTACTTATCTATCTCGTTTACATTTGATAATCTTCCCCGACTAATGAAAAAATTAATTCATATTGCACAGAGCCATACCGTTATGCTCTGGTGAACAACAGTAATTCGATATAACGTGGATATTGTGTTTCTAGTCGACGCTTTGGACCTGAACACAACTCCGTTACTTGCCATCAGTCTTATCTCTAATCTGCGAGTTACAATAAAAACTGGGAGTAAATACTCAAATTTTTTTTCGGTACAAACAAATCAAGATAAAACGCGATATGTGAGTCGCGAAGTCATTCCGTTTTAAAAATCCGCAACTGCAATGAGTAAAGAAGGCGCGCAGAGCAAAAGCTTATGGTATGTTTCTCTAGAGATGCCGTTGCCTTTGGCCCAGGCCACCGGTTCACCCATACCACCCCCCAGGCAAAGGCACAATCCTTTCAATCGGTCAGATAATGGTTCACATCAAAGGTCACACAGTATGAAATCAGTAACAGGTAAATAGAATTTATTTCAATTTATTTTGTAGGTATATGGAATTATCTAGTGTACAATCACGTGACTGTACTAACGACGTTTGTGTGCAATCATAAAACATATTGCTTCTGTTTGCAAACAAACGTTTGGAGGAGGGTGTTTGTATACCACAGGCTATATATATGTATATTCAGGCTATATATATGTATATTCAGGCTATTTGCAGATGTTTCAATCTGTATAACAATAAATACACTTGTTTTTTCTTTAAATGTTCTTTTATTTGTTTATTTTTTTTTTTGTTGATGTAGGTCGCCTGGATGAGCCCAAGCACAGTGATTCCCTGCCGAAAGCGAGCATCACATTCTGGGAATTACACAATTCGTACGGTCGGCCAATCCTGGCGGACTTCAACGCTTGGAAGCACGAGCAACGGAAACACCAGGAAAAGTTGGACGCCGCAGTAGGCAATTTGATCAACTTATAATCACTCGTACATGTACAATCAGAATTAAAAGCAATCTCCCCCCAATAAGAAATTTAATCGTAGCGGACAGGCAGGCATCGAATACTTGCTTGGCCGTCTACTTGTTACGCACAAGACCAGGAATTTGTATATTGTTGGGGTGACATTACTTTTAATGCTAACTGTACATACATATTATGAAGACTCTTAAGACTAGTACTGTAGTATTTATTATTTGTATTAAATTGATTTGAATTTGATGGATCCCGTTTGATTAAAACAAGTATTTTTTAATGAAAGTGCATACTTTCACTTCACTAGAATTTAATGAATTTAGTCAATTAGAAAATGCACAAAAATATCACAAAAGTAAATACGACCCACAAAAAAATATTTTTTTTTTAATAACTAATGATCGGAATGTCATATTTTGACGTCATCACGTCAGCGGTATATAGATGTAGTTGCGGTCCACTCACCTGCTATTCGTGTAAAAACAACATTGTTTTTTTCATCTGCGTTTACGATGTTGCGACGCACCGATGTACACACCAAATCTGAAAGCATGGCGCAGCTGATCCATGTGAACCATAATAAAAAGTGAGCAACAAAAAATCAGATTAGGGTAGGCAGCGCAAAAAAATGTATGTTTGTGATTAATCTAACACATTTATGAACTGTGAGATCAGCCTGACGCTGCGTTAATCACAGACGTACGTTTTCTTTGCACCGCCTACTCTAATCTGATTTTCTGTTACTCACATATTATATAAAAATACGTATACTAGACTAATAACAGTTTAGGTTGCGACTTCTTGCGGCTGATTTTTGGCCTAAAGTTGTGGAGTTCTCGTGCTCCTCTCCTCTCCTGCTGAAGATGCCCCAAACAGCTGTCCAGAGAATACTCGAGGAATCCATTGCGATCTAAACCGGCTTGCCTCAAATTCCAACTAATAACATTGTTACAACACAGGGTGCCTGTGATAGTTGTGCAAAGGTTGAAACATGTAATATATCACTATAAATGGTCAAGCTTTGCACAACTATCACAGTCACCCTGTATATAAACTCCTAGAAGAAAATGCAAATCAAAGTGCTTGTCACGATTGATGAGTCGCCTTATTTGAAATATGCACGCAATGAAACAAAACCAAGAAATGACCAGCATTTAAGAGTAATGATGCCAATGTTAATTATTGCAGAGATAAGATGTTTTGTGTTAACGTAATCAATGAAAGGTATTAAAATATCGGCCATTTTGACTCCAAATTTAGGCGGTAAATTTAAATTTGTTATTGATTGTCAATTCCATGCATTTAAGTTTACATGTTTCGCCGTCTTTCTTCTTTATGTTTTTACTAACGCCATTTTCGCCATCATTCTTCTTTATGTTCTTTACTAACGAGAGTTTAAATGAAAATCTGATCACATGAATTTGTTCATAGTATGCACGTCGCTTCTAAGTTCAACTGCCAAGCAGTCAAATCTAACTGACCTCACATGAAGGAAACAAAAGCGATCGTCCCTTTGTTTTTTTTTTATCGTCGAATTGTTACCCGTAAAATTTAATCTAAAATAGCGTAATTACCCGTACGTTGGCAACATAGATTTTTTAACGTAAAGTTTGAGGTTAGGTTGGTCGACTCTGCCACCACCTTGTTCGGACATACAACTTTCGTTTGCTTACTTACTTTCGCTATAATATTTTTAGGATAATTTTAATTAGGAAATCAATCAAATTATGAATCAATGCTGCCAACTGACAAACGGATTTTTCGCCTAATTTTAGCCTAAAAAATATTTTTCTACTTCGTTTCTTTTGATTGATCAAATTAAAACGTAAGGCAATTTAAGTTGGATTAATCAAGGACCGATCTGTTCCGTGATAGTTGTGAGTGGCGTGGCTCCCCCTGTATATAATTTAATATTTTTAATTTATATTGGAGGAATACTGGAACACATTCGGTTGCTATCTATTATATACGGATAATATTAATTAATTAATTTTCTTGATTAATTTGGAAATTCATTACCAGAAAAATGTATCAATTGGAAAAATTATACAGGCCGTCCCAAAACATAACGGCCGTAGCTTTAAGAGCATATTGCTGAGGTCATTTTAAGTCAAATTCTCTGGACTACATCCTTTGGCTAGTAGAATTTGCATTACGAAACAATAACAACGTTCGTTAGACATTTTTGAGTTAAATTGACCTGGGCATGTTGTCATATCGTTGGACACCTGTATCGCAACTCTTAGTGATGTTAACTGGGGTTGGTGGTTTTTATATAATTGTTAATTACATTCTAATTGGATAAGTGAGGATCCTTTACGTCTAATAATTTTTTAGTTTCTTCTGTTGGATTTATACAGGGACATCAGAAATATTTTTAAGCCACGTGACCCCGTCGTATAGGCAACACCTGATTGTAGTCTGTTGGCAACAATGCAGTGCTTTGCGTTAAAGCGTTGGAGGATGTGATATCTGCGATTTATGTCAGCCTGTAGCCTCCAACGTCAATGACAAATACATGCCAATTTAAAACGGTGGCCTCATTTTTCTCAGGTTGACACAGAGACTAATTCAAATTGGTCACGTGGGCTTTGCATTTTTGTTTTAATCAAAACAAAGTATGTACTGGAACACAGTGTTGCCAGATTTGAGGATTTTCCCCCAGATCTGATGATATTTCCCGTATTTGGGGACAAACAGATTTTCCGTAGAAATTTGAGGATTTTTTCAACGATATAATTCGAAATTTATCAAATTATGTGCACTTCACATGCTCAGTACGATTTTGAACGGCTCAGAACTTAAAATCCTAACGAAGGGAACAGACATATAGTAATCCTAAAAATCTGGTGAAGTTTATTTCAATCTTTTTATCATTAATTCCTGTTCTTGTGTTTTGAGATTTTAGAAATTCAAAAAAGGGGTAAGTTTTTCTAAATTTTTCAATAAACCAATTTTTTTAAGGTACAGAGTTCTGATGAAGCCCAATAAGGCCGAAATACATATATAAACTCTTTCCTAACACTTTCTATATTGCCAGTTACACGATTTTAATTAATTTTCGTTTGAATTACAGTTTTCTTTCTCGACCAAGTGTAAAACTTGGCTATAAAGTCGTGCTTCTTGTTCGTTCGCTTGGGTCACTTCTTGTTGTGTTTTAGAGCTAGAGCTCTATTTTATAACGTAATAATTCCCGATACGTAAAATTTTGTTATTTTATGTTTATACACTGTGATCAACAATGATCGTATGTGCCGCTCTACAATAATTTTTATTGTTCGCACGGCGCTGGCCTTGCAATCATTGTCGATCACTGTGTATATCAATAAGATTTCTTATGATTTTATTTCGCCAACTTACATATATGTATACATATGCCATACCCGGCACCGAATTTATTGAAACCGACCTAGCAAATGCCTATAATACATAATTGAATTGGCTTCCGGTTGGAACCCCGTCACGACTGCCCACGTTTCGTTCGTTCTCCATTGCAGAAGAACTTTCTCAGGGCTGCTGCTGCTGGCGGTGTTGCTGCTGGCGGTGTTGCTGCTGGCGGTGTTGCTGCTGGCGGTGTTGCTGCTGCTGATGGTGTTGCTGCTGCTGATGGTGTAGCAGTCTCATGAGTCTCATCGACTAATGAGAAGTAGCAATCGATGAGCACTTCTGCATTGTTACCAATCATGTGTAGACGGGGTCACGTGGCTTCAAAATATTTATGGTGTCCCTGTATAAATCCAATAGAAGAAATTAAAAAATGTATTAGACATAAAAGATCCTCACTTATCCAATTAGAATGTAATTAACAATTATATAAAAACCACCAACCCCAGTTAACATCACTAAGAGTTGCGATATGACGACCAATGGTATGTTGCAACGATATGACGACCAATGGCATGTTGCTTAGGTCATTTTAACTCAAAAATGTCTAACGAACATTATGTTACATTTCGTGATGCAAATTCTACTTTTAGACTAGCCACGCCACCTATGAACCAGCCAAAGATTTAAGTGCTTTCCAGACTCGGCGTAGATGGTGGTAGAATTTGCTGGAACGTTCGTCATTATTGTCTCGCCTGTTGTTGTCTTTGTTTAAATTTCAATTCGTAAGTTAACTCTAGTGTTGTAGCTCTTTTCTTTATTTTCATTTGTTTTATTTTTTAGTATTAGTTCTTTTAAATTCTTGCGTGTCATTTGTTTTTTTTTTGCTACTGTTTTGATTGATAATCATTTTTTGCTTTTGTTATTTTTTTTTCGAATTTTAATAGTTTTTTTTTTTTGTTTGAACTCCTGTTAACAGCGTTAACTCCAGCGATGTCGCTTATTGTTACTTCCCTTCATTTTCATTTGTTTTCTCTTTTTCTTTCCAAATCAGTCAAGTTTCTTGGTTTCATTTGTTTTCTTTTTCAGTTGTTATAGTTCCGTTTAAATTCTCATTCACAATTGGATTCTGTTTTTGTTTCTCATTTGTTTTTTTTTTTTTTTGCTTTAATATTCAACTCGTTTAAACATCGTCGTTTGTCTCTTCTCATTTCTTTACTTTGCTCCGAGCGATCGCCTTTTGTTTTTTGAGATTTAATAGTTTTTTTTTGGTTCAATTCCTATTCGTAGTTGGCATTACCTCCAGTGATTGCGCCTATCGTTACCTTCCTTGATTTCCTTTTGTTTTTGGTTTGTTTTATTTTGTTTTTTTTTTAAGTAATATTTTCATGCTTTCCTTTGTTTTTTTTTGTTATTTTGTCTTTTCAACTGTTTTTTTTTAAATACAGTTTCTCTAAAATTCGAATTCGAACGATCGTCATTATTGTCTGGCTTGTTGTTGTCTTTGTTCAAATTTTTATTCGTAACATTAACCCTAGTGATGTAGCTCTTTTCTTCATTTTCTTTTGTTTCATTTTTAGTATTAATTCCTTTAAATTCTTGCGTTTCATTTGTTTTTTTTTTTTTTCAATATTGGTCCATTTTTTAGGCTTCGAGTGAAAATGATAAATTCTAGCTGCGTCTCATTTGTTTTTTTTTTTTTTGTTGTTTTGACTGATAATCATTTTTTGCTTTTGTTTGCATTTGTTTTTCTATATTAGTCAGTCAGTCGCTCGAGTGGTAGATGCTTTTCATTTGTTACTTTTTCTTGAATATAATTTCCTTTCCTTCTTCACAATTCTGCCTCGTGCGATCGTCGTTTTTTTCGCCTTTCATTTGTTTTTTTTTCCGTTTAAATTTCTGACATCATCTTTAGTGAAGTTCTCGTTTTGTTATTTTACATATTTTGTTTTCGTTTTCGTTTTTATTTTATTCTTTTTTTTATTTTATTATAATTTTTATTTTATTATAATGCTTATGCGTATGAATGGTGGTTTCTTTTTGGGTTTTCGTTTGTTACTCTTCACAATAGTTCATTTGTTGTCTTATTATGCATGACGTTGACTCGAATGACAAATCACAATATTCTAGCTTTTCATTTGTTTTTTTTCCTATGGTACTTGATCTAAATTTTTGTGCACAACGTTGTTCCGAGCGAACGTAATATTTTCAGCCTTTCATTTGTTTTTTTTGTTATTTCGTTTTTTTTTATTTGTTTCTTTTTTAAACACAATTTCTGCAATTCATTCGTTTTGTTTTCATCACCTACAACTATCGTTAGTCACTTTGTTTGTTTTTCTTTTGTTTTCTTTCATTTGTTCGTTTAAATTCCATTCGCCGCATCATTTTCTGTTCAATGCTTTTTAAGGCTCTGTTACATTCAACTTGTTGGCGTTGCCTCGAATGACACTATTACTATTCTTGCTTTTCATTTGTTTTTTTTGGTAGTCGGTCCAAATTTTTGTCCACAACGTTGTTCCGAGAGAAAGTCAGGCTTTCATTTGTTTTTCTTTTGTTATTTTGTTTTCTTTTTTCATTTGTTTCTTTTCTAAACACAATTTCGTTTCAATTCTAATTCGAACGATCTTCATTATTTTCTCGTTTGTTTCAAATTTGTATTCGTACCTTTCTCTCTAGCGATGTAGCCTCTTTATCACCTTCCTTCATCTTCATTTGTTTTATTTTTTAGCATCACTTCCTTTAAACTCTTGCATTTCATTTTTTTTTTTTTTAATTTTTCAATGTTAGTTGCTCCAATTTTTTTTGTACATACACAGCGTCGTTCCGAGTGAAAGTAATTCTTTTTGAGTTTCATTTGTTTTTTCTTTTTTTGTTGTTAAGACTGATAATCATTTTTTTTTGCTTTTATTCGCATTTGGTTTTCTTTATTAGTCAGTTAGTGATACTAGAGACTTTTCATTTGTTACATTTTTATTCGCAATTCTATCTCGTGCGATCGTCGCTTTTTTTGCATTTCATTTGTTTCTTCTTCGTTTAAATTTCTGACATCATCTTTAGCGAAGATCTCGTTTTGTTGTTTTATGTTGTCTTCATTTGTTTTTTTGTCTTCAAAAAATGGTAGTATCCTTTTGATTTTCATTTGTAGCTCTTTTCTTCGTTTTCTTTTGTTTCATTTTTTAGTATTAGTCCCTTTAAAGTCTTGCGTTTCATTTGTTTCTTTTTTCAACGTTGGTCCATTTCTTTTTGCTTCGAGTGGAAGTAATATAAACTACCTGCGTTTCATTTGTTTTTTTTTTTTTGACTGATAATTATTTTTTCGCTCTTGTTATTTTTTTTTTTTTTCGAATTATTATCTATTAACAGCATTAACTCCAGCGATGTCGCTTATTGTTACTTGCCTTCATTTTCATTTGTTTTCACTTTTTCTTTGTAACCAATCAATCAAGTTTCTTGCCGTCATTTGTTTTCTTTTTCACTTGTTATAGTTTCGTTCGAATTCTCATTCACAATTCTAACTCGGACGATCGTCATTTTTTTCGCCTTTCATTTGATTTTGATTTGTTTAAATTTCTAATCATAACTTCAGAGATGTCGCTCTTCGTTGCTATCCTTCATTTTCATTTGTTTTATTTCTTAAACTTCAGTTTTAACATCATTTTTCAACATCCGGCGTATCACGTTGCCTCGAATCACGATCACTTTTCTTGCGTTTCATTTGTTTTTTTTCTTTTCTTTTCAATTGGTCCAATTTCTGTGGACAACCTCGTTCCGAGTGAAAGTAATGTTTTCTGCTTTTCATTTGTTTTTGTTTTTGTTTTGTTTTGTTATTGAATGCCAGCTTGTTTAAATTCCTCTGGCAACGTTGTTTTGAGGGATGATCAGTTTTTGTTTTTTAATTGTTTTCCTCTATTAGTCGCATTATAGAAGCGTTTCATTTGTTCTTTTTTTTTCGCAGCAAATGACCTAAGAATGACAATAGAAAATCACGTCTTAGTTCAATTCCATGGCCTTCTGAGGATGGTAATAAAAATCAGCAAATTAGTCGCTAAATTCTCACAGAATTTTAGGTCAAAGAGCGATCGCGAAATGTCGACAGTGTTTTTTTTTTAATAAATAGAAGACGAAGTGAAAAGCATTTCTTTTTTGAGCATTCTGTATATGTTCCACGGCTTTTGTCCTTCGCTATACTAAATTTATTTATAAAATCAAAACAATGCAAAGCATTTTTTCCGAAGCGCCCATAGGGGCGAAACACGTTCTGTATATAATTCCTTTTACTTACGTTGTTAAATTAATAACGAACGCAAATCAAACAAACATACAGTATAACTAAACATATTTATTTGCTTACTATAATCACCATTACAATGATGGAAGTATAAAAATTAATATAAATAAAATACACATGTATTTACGTCTATGTATATGTACAAGAAACAAAAACCTAGCTAATTGCTGAGTAGAACGTGTTTAATATTAAACACTCTAAAGATACGAGACCATATAAATGCTACTACATTCAAGTATATTGTATTACAAAGGCAGCTTTTGTGTATAGGCATGTATGACTCACGATCAGTGTTTTCGTCTTGCACATTTTCGAAGGACGACACACAAACGGAACGCGTGAAGGAAAACAATTTGGCGCGTGTGCATCATTTGAAATTCGCAGTGAAACTCTATGACCACTTATTGATTGCTCTTCTAAATAATACGAGATAAAATTAATATAAAAATTAAATACAACTAGAAAATTTTTTTTAAAGAATATATCACAGTATAGACTTTTTGAAACGTTTTATACACGAGTAGTATTGCCACAAATTAATTTACAACAAGTAATCTCCCAAGGATATTTAAAATTCTAAAGAAAAAAAAAAGTTACGCACTGCTAAAGACGGTAGTCATTTTTACAATCAAATTTTATGTTATTAGGTAATAATCAGACTGAGGATTAAAAAGTACCAACGTCGCAGCTACGTCCGTAAGGGAGGCTCGCTTAAACCGAACTGGCGGTAAGGTAATTAAAAAACCATTAAAAAAATTAATATTTTTCATTTTATGGTAATTATCGTGAACCGCATTGAAAATGGTTTGGGGATTTGCCTTGGCGCTGCTGGCTTCGTGACGTGTCACGTCACAAATGGTGCAGTGGACTTTTTAATCCTTGGTCAAGTTATACACAGAATTTTATGTAATAATAACAATTTACATAAAATAATAATAAATTTTAATATCGGGTGTTCTTTTAAATTTGGCGACGAAGTTGGCCGTGACAAGGTGCTTAATGTGAACATACCACACTTTGTTGTAAATCTTATTTTCTTGTTAACTTTTTACGTTTGTTACAATAGATCTCATTCCTAGTGACTTTTTCGTTTATTACAATGGATCACATTCTTATCGTACTCGAAAAGTTCGAAACCTCGAAAGCGAGGTTAGGAATGACAAGTTCAAACGTCAAATTGACAGCTGTCATGATGATGCTGGTTCACAATCAAATTTCCACGGCCAACTTCGACGCCATATAAAAAAAAAAAACACTTCAACAGTGCTTATGATAGTGCGGAAAGGGAGGAGGGAATTAAAAGATAATATCATAAGTCAGACGTTTATCACAAAATCATGATTGCTTTGTTTTTTTTTTTAAATCGGGGAAACCCGCGAAGATTCGAAATCAAAATGAAAAGCGCAAATACTCCGATTTGCGCGTCGCGTGTGTGGGGGCGGAGGCAGTGTTAGAAAAGAAATTTCAGTCTTAAATTTAAATCGAAAACAAAATAAAACTGCAGCAGTACAAAGGATATGAAAACATCACTTCTCGTTTTCACTTTCACCCTCTGGGCAAAATGGAGAAAATTTCCAGGGTTATATTCACATCTAAATTAACAAAAAAAAAACAAATAATTGTCTACACCTAATTATACTATGTAATGCGAGTGCACAATTTTAGAATTATACTGAGTATTGTTATGATAGGTAAGCTTAGTCTTCTCGCGACAGAACTGCCGGACGCTTTGTCGCTAACAAAGCGCTCTTTGCTTGATTCGTACGTCTGGAAGTTACGGGTGCAACCCATCCAGAATGGTCCCGAGGGCGTCTGCTCTTCATCTTCAACGCGCATGTGGAGGTCGTTGAACTTCCAGAAGCCTTTACCCTTGAAGAAGTACGTCCTTCCTGCAGATAACAATAATAACGTCAGTAACCCGCTTTTTAAACTCGTCGCGCCATCTACGAGCCACTCGATGATTCGAGAATCTTCGACGCGCACTCTAGATGGCGCTAAAATTGCGTAACCCATAGAAAAAAAATCTTACCATCCTTCCATTGGAAAACCGCATCAATATTGGATCCAACCCCCTTCCACATGTTCATATTCCTCGGATAATCGAGTTCCACCCTCATCAAATCCTCGTCAAACCTACACAAGTTCAAAGACCTGTTTAATGCGGACCAAAATCGATTGTCTTTAACCCACCTCCAATATTGACTTCCGCTGAAGATGAACGTCCTCCCGTTATGCCCCCAAACCGTCGCCCCATCGATTTTCTCCATGGTACTGGGCAGGCCCAAATCCGTTAAAGGCCTGGGATATCCGGGTTCCAGTTGGTTGGCCCTGTACACGAAGAACTGCTTGCCTATGAAGAAGACTATGTTATTGTCGGGTCTCTCGTAGACGGCGTCGACGTGCGTGAAGTTCCTGACGTATCGCGTGAAGTCCCACATGCGCGAGATTTGGGCCGGATAACCAGGAAGCAGGCCGTTGTCGCCGATCCTCCAGAAATACTGCGGAAAAACTAACCCTTCAGCTTGGATCTGAGGAGGCGGGTTTTGTTTTGGTTTACCGTGTCTTTAAAGAAGAAGACTTCTCTTCTTATGACGGCAACTGCGTCGAAGCTGGTATCACAGGTGTCAGGCGCCTTCTTCTTCGGTCTTTCTTCCGGATAAACCCTCACCGGAGCTCTGGTGGTCGTAACCTCCGGTCTCCTATGTGGATACCTATCATCCCTATCTGGAGCCTTCCAGTCGGGATACCGCCTCTCGGGGTAATACTCGGGTGCTTTGGTCGGGGGGTAGTTTCTAGTCGGGTATTTATCCTTGGGGATGTAAGGTTTCTCCGGGTATTTAGGGTGATGTTTCTTGTCGGGGTGCATGGGCTGCTTGCGGGGGTAATGAGGTGGGTAGTACGGTTTCTGAGGGGGCTTCTCCGGGTGTGGCCTGTGAGGATTGTGCGGAGTGTGTGGAGGGTAATGAGGGTTATACCTGTCGTAAGGGTAGTATGGTACTTGGGGTGGCCTCGTTCTTGGGGGGTGTGTGGTAGTCGTCGTCGTTGTGGTCGTCGTAGGGCGATAGGTCGGGATTCGGCCCCATTCACGTTCCAAATTGGAACCTAAAAATAAAATTGTTTTGTTTACATTAAATTACATTGCTGTAGATCTTTGTAGAGTGGGTGATACATCGTTTCTAACACAACCTGCCATAGCTGGAGTAGCGCCTCCTTTACTCTCGTTTCGAAAAGATCAAGAATTAAATTACACTGTAATTACATTAAATTACATGTGCCGGATAGTATTAAAATTGCCTATAAAATTAGTTCGATTTTGTTGACGAAGAAATTTCTACAAAAAAAATAATTGTTTTATAACTAAAGAGTATTGTATTATTTACATTAATTTACATTATTGGGAAAATTAGTTATTTACGTCATACTTTATAATATTACTGTTGAAAAATAATTTTCCAAACGAGCCTAGAAATGGTTTTACATTAAATTACATTATAGTAGAGTTGCTCGTAAGCGTAAGTGATATGGTCTAATCGTTTCTAAACACAATCTGACGCCTACTACCTCTGTTGCCCCTACATTTTCGTTTCGAAACGAGGAATAATTTGGTTTACATTAAATTACATTGCATTGTTTTATTGTTGGTAGTCGTGGTAGACACGTTTTTCATTTGTTTTTTGAAAGAAATAATAAAGAAACCGTGGTGGAAAATATGAAAACGCGCGGGGCGTGTTTCAATTCCTCCAAAATATTTCCAATAAAAAAATTAGAAAATGAACTAAAAAAATATTAGACTTCTTAGTGAGATACAGTCTTCTATCGTCTTTTGTTTTTCTTTTTTTTTATTAATCTAAATTGGTTGCTATATTTTTTCGTCAAAAATGTGTGCCTTTCTTGAATTTTTCTTTTTTTTTCCATTTTCCTAACGTTCTCATCTATTTAGAGTTTTTTTTATTCATCAAAAATCTTGCGCGGCAAATGTCGTCATTGTTTTATTGTTGGTAGTCGTGGTAGATACGTTTTTCATTTTTTTTTTTTTGAAAAGAAACAATAAAGGAACGTGGTGGAAAATACGAAAACGCACGGGGCGCGTTTCAATTTCTCCAAAATATTTCCAATAAAAAAATTACACTTCTTAGCGAGATGCAGTCTTCGATCGTCTTTTGTTTTTCTTTTTTTTTATTAATCTAAATTGGCTGCTCTTTTTTCGTCGAAAATGTGTGCCTTCCTTGAATTTTTCTTTTTTTTGCATTTTTATAACGTTCTCATCTATTTACAGTTCTTTTTTTTTTTTAATTTATCAAAAATCTTGCACGGAAAATGTCGTCATTGTCTTATTGTTGGTAGTCCTGGTAGATATGTTTTTCATTTGTTTTTTGAAAAGAAACAATAAAGTGGTGGAAAATATGAAAACGCGCGGGGCGTGTTTCAATTCCTCCAAAACATTTCCAATAAAAAAATTAGACTTCTTAGTGGTCTCCGATCGTCTTTTGTTTTTCTTTTTTTTTATTAATCTATGTTGGCATTACTTTTTTCGTCAAAAGTGTGTGCCTTTTTTGAAATCTTGTTTTTCTTTCGTTTTTCTAACGTTTCAACTATTTACAGTTCTTTGGTTTCAGCTTCCTATTAGTATTAAACTTTATTGAACAAAAAATTTCTGCCAAAAATCAATTAGGTTATTTAGCATAACATTAAATTACATTAAATCATTATTCGTTCTTTTTTTATTTTTTTAAAACTCCGCGTCCTACTAGTACTAGATTTTGTTAAAAGAAATTATTACTGCCAAAAATCAATTACATTACATAGTGTTACATTAAATTACATTAAATCAATAGAATTTTTTTTAATTCGAAAGCATCATTTTAAGATCAGCATAACTAACACTAAATCTTGTTGAAAAAAATGATTACTGCCACAAAATTGATTACATTATATAGTGTTACATGAAATTACATTAAATCATTATGCGTTTTTTTGGATTTCGAAAGTATCATTCGAAGTTCAGCTTCCTATTAGTGTTAAACTCTGTTTAAAAAAATATTCCTGCGAGAAATCGATTATGTTACATAGCATAACATTAAATTACATTAAATCATTATGAGTTCTTTTTTAATTTCGAAATCATAATTTAAAGTTCCGCTTCTTACTAGTACTGGATTTTACTAAAAGAAATGACTACAGCCAAAAGTCAATTATGTTACATAGAATTACATTAAACCAACAGGATTTTTTTTTAATTTCGAAAGCACCATTCCATGATCAGCTTCTTACCAACGCTAAATTTTGTTGAAAAAATTATTACTGCCACAAAATTGATTACTTTATATAGCATTACATTAAATTACATTAAATTATTATGAAATTTTTTGAATTTTTCGAAAGCATCATTCAAAGATCATCGCTAGTTATTGTTTAAAAAAAATATTACTGCCACAAAATTGATTACATTACATAGTGTTACATTAAATTACATTAAATCATTATGAATTATTTTGGATTTCGAAAACATCATTGGAAGTTCTGCTTCCTATTAGTGTTAAACTTTGTTGAAAAAAAATATATTCCTGGCCAAGAATAGATTATGTTACTTAGCATAACATTAAATTACATTAAATCATTATGAGTTCTTTTTTTATTTCGAAAGCATAATTTAAAGCTCCGCTTCCTACTAGTACTTGATTTTGTTAAAAGAAATTATTACTGTCAAAAATTAATTATATTACGTAGTGTTACATTAAATTACATTAAAACAATATCAATTTTTTTTGAATTTTGAAAGCATCATTCCAAGATCAACTTCCTACTAACGCTAAAGCTTGTTGAAAAAAAATATTACTGTCTCAAAATTGATTACTTTACATAGTGTTACATTAAATTACATTAAATTATTATTCAATTTCTTGAATTTTTCGAAAGCTTCATTCAAAGATCGTCGCCAGTTATTGTCGAAAAGAAAATATTACTGCCACAAAATTGATTACATTACGTAGTATTACATTAAATTACATTAAATCACATTAAAGTTCAACTCCCTATTAGTACTAAATTTTGTTGAAAGAATTTGTTACCGCCAAAATTTAAATACAATACCTAACATTACATTAAATTACATTAAAACATTGAGCCTTTTGATTGGTATATCGAAGAAATGATTTAGAGTTCAGCTTCGACTAGTGAATTACATTAAAGCATTTTTAAAAACCTTTAGAAATTAATTATTTATTTGGGAAATTGTAATAAATCACTCGATTACATTATGATACATTACGTTACATTATGGAATTGAAGTCTCTATCGGTGAAGAGATTTGTATATTGGTGTTTTGATAAACGCTAATCAGGATGAAACAAGAATCAACAAAAGTATGCACAGGAAGATAAAGGTAAATTGGGGGAATTTTGAATAAAAAAAAAGTCAAATGTAGGATTACATTAGGTTACATTAAATCACACTACCCAAAGGGAAGCTAGTATAGAATTTTGTTTTTCCATTAACAAAAATTATTTTGAAAGAAATTGCCAATGTAGTTTTACGTTACATTACATTAGCCGTTACTTTATTATTAAAAGACGATTGTTACATTACGTTACATTAACTTACGTTCGAAGATTGATTTTAAACTTGCATATTTTGAAGGAATTTCGATAAGAAAGTGATTACATTACATTGCACTAAGGCGATGCATTACTTTACATTACCAAGTCAATTTTAGGATTCAGTTTTCTATATTTATTTCTAAAAAGGAAACTGTTGATAATTTCGAAAATCACTTGTTCTACATCCTATTACATTAAATGGCAACTTCTCTAGCGAAACATTCCGAATATTATCGTGCATATATAAGTTAATGCCTCTCTACCTAGTCCTGAATGTCCAACTAAAGAAGAAGAAAGCAAGAAGGAAACGAACGAAATGAGTTTGACCTAGGCAAATAAAAAAACGTCCAATTTCCGTCGCGCAAAATACACATTTCTTCGCCATAAGAATCAAGATTACATCATTGAACTCCTTCTTTCGGAGAGCGCAATTATGAGCGCCAGATTTTGGCACAATTTCAGCAAAGTCCGCGCAGGAAATTTTGCGGAAACGTGACTGCAATATCGCCGTGTTGCAACTTGAACGGGGATCTTTCAGCAGTTCCCCGTTACTTACAAGTTTTCGGATTAATTTCGCAATTTGACTGGCGGGCCGAAGCGACGTTAAAACGAATCAGAACACGAATCGATTACCAAATGGGGGGTATTCAATCAATAACGACAGAAATTACCATCGTAAGACTTTTATTTTAATAATTTATTGATGGATAATAACGTTAATGTATTTTTTTCACTTAAAGTTGCCTACACACTAGCAGGCGTGATCATGGACATGTTGGTGAATTTATATTCAAGCAATGAAAGACGTCTGACGCCGTATAGGTGTGTGTGAAGCTTGAAGACCTATTTTTTTGTTTCTATCTCTTTGCACGTTTCAAGCTACTTTCTATTTTTTTGGGGTCGTCTTTGCTTAGATCTCAGTTAAACACGTATGTCTACAAGTACGTCATTGCGTGTGTAGAGCCCTTAGGAATTGTATAGCGTGATCGGATTAATTTTTATTGACTTCGACTCGTGCCTCGTAAGTCTTCACCCGTCGGTTTGCATTAAGGGATCCTCTGGATGAGTAAGTCAAGAAAACTTACCATAAAGTGCCTGGATGGCGAGGCGGTCATCCTCGGGCAGCTGATAATCTTCAGTGCTTTGGAAACCTTGGTACCAAGGGGACATGAGCGCTCCTTCCACGTCGGAATGCGACAGGCCCAGCGAATGCCCGAATTCATGAGCGGCCACTTTAAATAAATTCGTGCCTGGAAAAACAAAGGAGAACGAATTTACGCGCTGCGATTCTTTTTCTTTGATTTCCCACGTTTTTTTTTTTTTTTTTTGGTGGAGGAAGCGGCGAGATTAATGTCGGTTATTACCCCGCGCGATTCGTCTTCCCTTTTCGTCGTCGCCCCTCGTCGACGTCAGTGTTTTGCGAAGCTTTATCTAAACCCCGCATCAAAGTTGCCGGACTATTCGGTCAACTTTTATAATAGTTTTGCTGTGAAAATATCTGGTCCGGGCGTTACACGTCGGAATATTAAACGAGAGGGAAATTGTCAGAAACACGTGAAACCGCGTTTTTCCATTACGGAGGTTCCGTTCTGCAGACGATTAAAAACGTTTGCGTTTGTGGACAATCAATGCGACAACGCACGCCAAGACAAACAATGTGAAAGCAAAGAGAAAAACGAGATTAACAAAAAAGAAAATGATTTCGAACACTTAATGGACGGAAGTAGGTAAGAGAGGAAAAAAAAATAAAGAATAATAATAATCAATCCTAATCATCCTAGGCAATGAAACAATGCGTAAAACAATGGAAAACCCATGGCTTGAACCCAGTGGGGTAGGGGTAAGTTGATCAATGGGGAAAAGAATTTCAAAATGCGACCGAAACGTCGATAAACTAAGGAAATTTTAATGAACCAACCAAACAAGGATAAATTACCTCTCCTTTCTGATTTTCAATTCAAATTCAATCCAAGAGTATCGAGTCTCACGAAAGTATGAAATTGGCGAGGGATTCAAATTAGGAAAACAAAATCAAGAGGCGTTTTTACCACGTCCTAATAGAACCAGAAGTATGTTCATGGGGGAGTGCAATTTGGGCAACTACGAAGAGAATTAATATGACAGACAGAATCCTCATAGGAATCATTGACATTAAAGTCGCATGAAACATAACTGCGTGGTACAATGTCCAAATAAATTTATGATAGGGGGAGGCCATGGAAATAAAACGCATGCCACTTGTAACTGAGGTCAGAAGATTTTGTTCGAAATTTTTCGAGTACTGTGCAAATCGACATTTATTTATGTCAATCTAAATATTTCTTTCGACATACTGTATAAATCCAATGTAAGGCAAGTGAAGCAAAACTATTGGAAGAGAGTTTAATTAAGAAGGAAACGTGGAAAGAAAGAAGGGGCAAGAAACACTAAGTTAGGAGACCTTCTTCTTTCTCCTTCATGACATTGGAGTGGACGCCATCCAGATATTCATACGTTTTCCGTTTGCTACAATTTATGGCTCTTCGTCTTTTGATTTTCCTAGGGCAACCGAAGCAGGAAGAAAAAAAGTTGGGAGAGACTATAATTAAGAAAAAAAATATGGAAAGAAAGAAGGAGCAAGACACACGAAGTTAGGATATCTTCTTCTTTCTCCTTCATGACATTCGAGTGGACCCCATCCAGATAGTCATATGTCTTCCGTTTGCTACCATTTATGGCCCTTCGTCTTTTGATTTTCTTAGGGCAACCGAAGCAGGAAGAAAAAAAAGTTAGGAGAGACTATAATTAAGAAAGAAAACATGGAAAGAAAGAAGGAGCAAGGGACACGAAGATTGGAGATCTTTTATTTTCTCCTTTTCCGAATGTCTTCATGTCGCTAGAGTAGATATTGATATGTTTTCCGTTCGTTATCATTTATTGCCATTGATTTTCCTCTTTTTCCCGTTTTACTATTCTTCCTACTTTGGTTTTGCCATGAAAGTCACAGCGTTTTCGTTTTACTGCTCCAAAGCACTCCCATAGCATTCTGATCTCATTTTAACCGTCGCGTCGCCATTAAGTCAAACTGACAAGTTGCCAATTCATTAAATCCCAATCTAAATATTCTTTTGGACATATTACTTATATCCATACGTTAAGCAAAGTAGGGCAACCGAAGCAGGGAAAAAAATATTGGGAAAGACTTCAATTAAGAAGAAAACGTGGAAAGAAAGAAGGAGCAGCGAGACACGCGAAGTTAGGATATCTTCTTCTTCCTTTTCTGAATGTCGCCATGACGTTGGAGTGGACTCCATCCATTTCTTCAAATGTTTTCTATCCATTGCTATTTATTGCCCTTCTTCCATTGATTTAACTGGCAACGAAAACAATAACAAAAAATATTGGAAGAGACTTTCATTAAGAAGAAAACATGTAAAGAAAGAGGGAGCAGGAAACGTGAAGTTGGGAGATTTTCTTATTGTTTTCATGCCATTGGAGTGGACCTTCGTATGTTTTCTATCCACTGCCATTTGTTGCCCTTTTTCTATGGATTCATCTGCCCGTACTTTTCGTTTGTTAATCTATATAGAGGAATTGAAGCAGTAAGAGGAAGGGTCTTTAATTAATTAGGAAGAAAACATGGAAAGTCGGAGGGAGCAAGGAACATAAAGTTGGGAGATTTTCCTAATGTTTTCATGAGTTGGAGTAGACTCCATCCAGATCTTCATATGTTTTCTATCCACTGACATTTGTTGCCCTTTTTCTATGGATTTATCTGCCCGTAGTATTTATATTCGTTTGTTAATCTGTATAGAGGAATTGAAGCACTAAGAAGAATATTGGAAGAGTCTTGAACTAAGAAGAAAACAAGGAAAGACAGAGAGAATAAGGAACATAAAGTTGGAAGATTCTCATGACGTTGGGGTGGACTCCATCCACATCTTCATATGTTTTCTATCCACTGACATTTTGCCCTACATATTGCCTGTATACATATATTCGATTGTTAATCAATTTAGGGCAACGGAAACATGGAAAGACAGAGGGAGTAGGGAGATTTTCTTAATGTTTTCATGACAATGAAGTGGATTCCATCCAGACCTTCCAATGTTTTCTATCCAAAGCAATTTGTTCCCCTTTTTCTATGGATTTATCTGCCCATAGTATTTATATTCGTTTGTTAATCTGTATAGAGGAATTGAAGCAGTAAGAAGAATATTGGAAGAGTCTTGAACTAAGAAGAAAACATGGAAAGACAGAGGGAGTAAGGAACATAAAGTTGGGAGATTCTCATGACGTTGGGGTAGACCCCATCCACATCTTCATATGTTTTCTATCCTCTGACATTTGTTGCCCTTCTTCTATTGGTTTATCTGGACATCATGTACATATAAACAATATTGGAAGAATTAAGAAGAAGAAGTAGGTAGAAGAAAAAGAAGAAGTAGGGCAACCGAAGCAGGGAAAAAATATTGATAATTAAGAAGAAAACGTGGAAAGAAAGAAGGAGCAAGGAACAGGATGTTAAGAGATCTTCGTTTTCCTTTTCAGAATGCCGTCATAACGTTGAAGTGGACTTCATCCTGAGCTTCATATGTTTTCTGTCTACTGTCATTTGTTGCTCTTCTTCCATTGATGTACCTGGGCACAGTGTATATATCCGTTTGATAATCAATTTATAGCAACGGAAGCAGTAAGAAAAAATGTTGGGAGCAAGGAACACCAAGTTGGGAGATTTTCTTAATTCTTTTCTAAACGTTTTCATGATTGGAGTGGACGCCATCCAGATCATATGTTGTTTATCCATTGCTATTTGTTATCCTTCTCCTATTGATTTATCTGGACATACTGTACATCCGTTTGTTAATCAATCTAGTGCAATTGAAACGCTAGGACAAAATATTGGAATTAAGAAGAAAACATGGAAAGAAAGAAGGAGTTAGGAACAATAAGTAAAGAAATTTTCTTTTTCCTTTCCCGAATGCCTTCATGACGTTGAAGTGGACTCCATCCCACTCTTCGTATGTCTTCTGGTACAGTCTCTTTTCCCCAGTCTCATTCATTCCGCAGCCGTGCCCGTGCCTCTTTGATTATTTTTCTACCAGTTTCGCTCCTATTTCCTTTAATCTCTAAATTAGGAAGCCAGGAAAGTAGGCACTGAAGCGTGAAACTAAACGTAAACGGGGAAAAAACGGCCAGCCGCTGTGCAGAAATGGTGGGGATCTTAGAATGAAGAGCGTCAAACGAGAAAAATCAACTTCCTTCTTCTCCACAACTCCTGGTGAACCGAAGTACCATGTTGTTCGTTTGACGACATGCATTCTTCGATAAGGAAGAACTTCTCCAGGGCTTTTGTTGGCGATGCTGCTGCTGCTACTTCCTAGAGATTGAACCTGACGTCGAAAGGGAAAAATCCTTGGTTTCTGGTGAAATCAACGTTTCGTTTTTCATTACAGAAGAACGTCTCCAGATGCACCCATTGCTTTCGCTGCTACATTTCGTAGGAGCTGAGAGTATGTCTGAGTGGTAAGGCAAACAATGACCACCAAAATCACCGGAGAAAAGTCAATGGCGCGAAGATCCAAGCTTTCGAAAATGGATTAGACACTTCATGTCGAAAGCTGCCCCCAAAAGAAAATTGGAAAACAAAAGCAGTCCTCAAAAAAAAATGGATTATTCAGTGGAACAACCAAAAATGTTAGTCCTTTACATAAAATATGGTAAAGAAGCATAGCCCCCCCTGCTGTTATCGTCGCTTTAATTCCACAGGATTTGGTATCCCCCATGTCATGGGGCTATCAGTAAACAATTCCAGCATGCAGAAAGAAAAACTTTATCAAAAAAATTACCAAACATGACGAACTGTATTGCAAACGCTATGCTCTCTGATAGCAACATTTTTCCCCGTCTTCCTCGGATTTGGACTCCTCGAACTAACCGCAACAGAAGTAATAGTAACGCAAGGACTTTTATCGAACGCGGGACACTTGCAGTACAATCCAATCGGAATCCAACGAAAAATGAGTTATAATCCGCAAAACCAACACGTTCGCCCGGCCAGATCCGCCCCAATAACCAAACTGCACGTCGAAAACTAAATTTAAAGCCGCGGAAATTCAGCGCGCCGAAATGTATTCGCGCAAATACTGAAATTCTAATTATAACCGTTTTCTCTCGGAAGACGAGGACGCAAAGGCGTTATTATGCCATTGGCACGTCGTCGTTTTGAGAAGTATGACGTCCGTTTGGATTCAACTGATGACGAAACATTCGAAATAGACGCTTCGTTTTATGATCGAAAAATTGAAAGCTTTTATAAACCCTGGAGGAGCTACTCCTTATAGTTCAAAAGTGAGAAGTCAAATAAAGGAAGATTTGACCTGAAAAAGTATTAGAATTGGAATAAATCCTGGAGATATTTTAGTTCAAAAGTTAGTAGGTCAAAGGGAAAGTCTAATCCAAAATGCACTACAATTAGAATAAACCCTGCAGCTGCTATATGTAGTTCAAAAGTAAAGCAAAAGGAAGAGTCACATTAAGGGATATTGAACCCAAAAATGTACTGAACTTGGAATAAACCCTGGAGCTATTATAGTTCTAAACTAAGTAGGTAAAAGGACAAGTAAAATAAAGTCATATTAGATCCAAAAATGCAGTGCATTTGGAATAAACCCTGGAGCTACTGTAGGTAATTCAAAAGTAATCAAAAGGAAAAGAATAATTAAGAAACGTTATACCCAAAAGTGTGCTGAACTTGGAATAAACTCTGTTGGTATAAGGCGTTGGAAAATGAAGAAGAGTGGATCTAAAATAGTACTGGAATTGGAATAAATCCTGGAACTACTGTGGGTAGTTCAAGAGTAAGCAAAAGGAGAAGTAATATTTAAGAACTTTGGACCCAAAAATGTACTGGACCTGGTATAAACCCTGTAGCTACTATAGTTCAAAAGTAAGCAGGTAAAGGGAAAAGTAAAGTGACCTAAAAAAGTACTGTAATTGGAATAAATCCTGGAGCTACTATATGTAGTTCAGAAGTAAGCAAAAGGAAAAGTAAAATTAAGGAACGTTGAACTTGTTGAACTTGGAACGAACCCTGGAACTACTATAGTTCAAAAATAAGTTGAGCAGAAATAAAATGAAGGAAGAATGGACCTAAAAAAAGTGCTAGAATTGGAATAAACCTTGGAGCTACTATAGTTCTAAGCAAAGTAGGTAAAAGGAAAAGTAAAATGAAGAAATATTAGATCAAAAAATGTAATGGAATTGGAACGAATCCTGGAGCTATATTAATTCAAACGTTAATAGGAATTCTAGATCCAAAAATGCACTGCAACTGATATAAACCCTGGAGCTGCTATAGTTCAAAACTAAGCAAACTTTGGGCCCAAAAATGCACCGCACTTGGTATAAACCCTGGAGCTACTATAGTTCAAAAGTGAGCAGGTAAAAGGAAAAGTAAAGTGAAGGAAGAATGGATCTAAAAATGCACTGCAATTGGAATAAACCCTGGAGCTACTGTAGGCAGTTCAAAAATAAGCAAAAGGAGAAGTAAAATTAAAGAACTTTGGACCCAGAAATGTACTGGTCTTGGTATAAACCCTGGAGCTACTATAGTTAAAAAACAAGTTGGCATAAGCAGAAGTAAAATGAAGGAAGAGTGGACCTAAAAAAGTACTAGAATTGGAATAAACCGTGGAGCTACTATAGTTCTAAGCAAAGTAGGTCAAAAAGGAAAAGTAAAATGAAGGAAGATTAGATCAAAAAATGTAATGGAATTGGAACGAACCCTGGAGCTATTTTAAATTCAAATGTTAATGGGAATTCTAGATCCAAAAATGCACTGCAATTGGTATAAACCTTAGAGCTGCTACACGTGGTGCAAAAATAAGCAAACATTGGGCCCTTGGAATAAATCCTGGAGCTACAATATAGTCCAAAAGTAAGCAGGTAAAGGGAAAAGTAACGTGAAGGAAGAATGGATCTAAAAAAGTACTGCAGTTGGAATAAACCATGAAACTACCGTATGTAGTTCAAAAGTAAACAAAAGAAAAAGTAAAATTAAGGAACGTTGAACTTGTTGAACTTGGAATGAACTCTGGAGCTAAGTTGGCATAAGCAGAAGTAAAATGAAGGAAGAATGGACCTAAAAAGGTGCTGGAATTGGAATAAACCTTGGAGCTACTATAGTTCTAGGCAAAGTAGGTAACAGGAAAACTAAAATGAAGGAATATTAGATCAAAAGATGTAATGGAATTGGCACGAACCCTGGAGCTATTTTAATTTAAAAGTTAATAGGAATATTAGATTGAAAAAAGCACTGCAGTTGGAATAAATCCTGGAGTTTCTACAAGTAGTTCAAAAGTAAGCAAAAGGAAAAGTCAAATTAAGGAACGTTGGACCCAAAAGTGTACTGAATTTGGAATAAATCCTGGAACTACCATAGTTCAAAAATAATGGACCTAAAAAAGTACTAGAATTGGAATAAACCTTGGAGCTACTACAGTTCTAAGTAGGTGAAAGGAAAAATAAAGTGAAGGAATATTAAACTCTAAATTGTAATGAACTATTAGAACCTAAATTATAATGAACTTGGCATAAACCCTGGAGTTACTATAGATCAAAAGTATAATTAAACAAAATTTGGTACAAAAATGTACTGTACTTGGAATAAACCCTGGAGCTACTATAGTTCAAAAGTGAGCAGGTAAAAGGAAAAGTAAAGTGAAGGAAGAATGGATCTAAAAATGCACTGCAATTGGAATAAACCCTGGAGCGAGCTACTGTAGGCAGTTCAGAAGTAAGCAAAAGGAGAAGTAAAATTAAAGAACTTTGGACCCAGAAATGTACTGGACTTGGTATAAACCCTGGAGCTACGGTAGTTCAAAAATAAGTAGGTATAAAGAGAAGTAAAATGAAAGAAGAATGAACCTAAAAAAATACTGGAATTGGAATAAACCCTGGATCAAAAGTAAGCAGGTAAACGGAAAAGTAAAGTGAAGTGAAGGAAGAATGGACCTAAAAAAGTACTGCAAGTGGAATAAACCCTGGAGCTACTATATGTAGTTCAGAAGTAAGCAAAAGGAAAAAATCAAATTAAAGAACGTTGGACACAAAAGTGTACTGAACTTGGAATAAATCCTGGAACTACCATAGTTCAAAAATAATAACCCTAAAAAAAGTACTGGAATTGGAATAAACCTTGGAGCTACAATAGTTCTAAGCAAAGTAGGTAAAAGGAAAAATAAAGTGAAGGAATATTAGACTCTAAATTGTAATGAACTATTAGACCCTAAATTGTAATGAACTTGGCATAAACCCAGGAGTTACTATAGTTCAAAAGTAAGCAGGTAAAGGGAAAAGTAAAGTGAAGGAAGAATGAATCTAAAAAAGCACTGCAATAGGAATAAACCCTGGAGCTACTATGTAGTTCAAAAGTAAGCAAAAGGAAAAGTCAAATTAAGGAAAAGTGTACTGAACTTGGAATAAATTCTGGAACTACCATAGTTCAAAAATAATGGACGTAAAAAAGTACTGGAATTGGAATAAACCTTGGAGCTAATATAGTTCTAAGCAAAGTAGGTAAAAGGTAAAATAATATGAACGAAAATTAGACTCTAAATTATAATGAACTTGACATAAACTTTGGAGTTACTTTAGTTCAAAGCTAAGCAAAAGGAAAAATGTAATACTTGATGACGATGATTGTTTGTTTATTGGTTTCCGATAAGCTTTCGTTTTCATTTCGCCTACACCTTTCTAAATCAGAATGACCAAGTTCTTCACTTGTTTCCTCACCGCAGAAATGCCTCCTCGATCGGTATTTGCATTATCCTCGTCGGATTTTCCCGGAACCTCTTCGCGGAAAATACATATCATTAGTAGATTGGCGAAATGAGTTTAGATGGGAGACCGAGCAAACATTTGCGCACTTCGAGGAGAACCAATACACGGCAATAATGTTTACAGAAAAATGTAATAAACTGAAATAAACAACGGCGATGACCCGAGAGCAAACATTGACGTGTACCTACCACGGTATTTCTCATTTTTACAAGGCGCGTTCGCCGCTTTAAGAAGAAAAGCAATAGTATGGATTTCACAAAGCCCAATCGAAGCTTTTTCTCGTCCCGAAACGAAGGCTCGCTCATTGATGCGTGCGTGCACTTTAAACCTAATAAACGTGGTGATTACTTTCAACTCATTTAAATAGAAACAGCCTTGTGCATGTTATTTAAAATTGAGCCGACTCATCATAAGATGGATTAGAGTAGGTCGAAATCGTTTGAGAGTGAGAGAGAGAAAGGGTCGAAATTTAATTTCTTATGAAGAAACTCAGATTACACAAGAAGTGAGAAGTGCTCGAAACAGAGTCTCGATTGTATGTATAGTATACTATACAGACAACGCGTGTACGTAAACAGAGGTTGTTATTCGTTTCTAAATTTAACTGGAAACTCATTATGTATAAAGCGGTGACCTTGCTTTCGAACGAAAACAGAAAAAGCTCTTGAAATAACGCGGCAAAGGGAAGCGGATATTTGTATCTGTGCGTCGGTCGGTCGGCTGGGAGGAAAAGGCATCTGCTCTTGTGGAACCAGCCAGACCTGATAACCTATATCGTAAACATACATCCTCTACGAGATACCACCAACGAGAGAGAGAGAGAGCCCACCCCATTAACGAAAAAAAAAAGCTGATAAAGTTATGGTCGCGATGAGGAGGAGGGCAAAGAAAATTTCCAATGGTAATCGCGACGGCTTGACCTATTTCTCCTCGTCTATCATAAATAAACAAGGCGTATGCAAATTACCTTCTCCATTAGTGTCTGTGTCCTTTGTGAGCCAGATTTCGTCCATGTCAAAGTGGGCATCTCCACCTCGGTTCAGCCCCGGGAAGAAGGCGTGTGCGAGCACCTGCCCTTTGCCGTCGAACGGGAAATTATCGCCGTGATCACCTCTGAAAATACACACAAACACATGGAAAACTTTGCTCATAAACGCAACGAAAATTTACATCTCAAAAAACTACACACAACTTTCCCAACAAAACAAAAGTAATTACATATTTTTAAAACGAAATTAAAATATAAAAATTAAACTGACATAGAATTGCGATATGTGCATAGGTATCCCGCCATCCCGTATACAGTAGGTGTCAGGCCAGTATTGGTACATCGTTAATGTTCGTTTATGCGGGGGAAAGAGATGTACCGCAAGCTGGAGTTTAGCTTTGCTAACACCTAGGCTGCGTTCTATAATAGATTTAAGCCTGGATTCAATTTAATCCTAAATTTAAGCCTAAACAATGACTGATTTTATTATCTGTCATCTGTAAATGTCAGTGCCAGTCCTTAATTACAACCACCCAGCAAACGTTATTAAATTTACGTCAAGAAATGTGTCCACCTTTTTTGGTCACGTCAGTAACATCTAATTACGAAGCGAATTACTTCTTGTCACTGTTTTTATATTTATTAAACATTTCTTTCAAATGTGTTCTCATCAATTTTCATTTGGTTCCATTGCATGAAGTTTGGTAAATGACTAAGATCGTCATTAACGTGATGTAAATGGGGCGACGGCGCAAGTTCACGAAGCTGAGGTATGTGACAACAATAGGGTCGTGACACGTACTGTATATTTTTCTTTGCTAGAGGAGCGTAAACCCGAAATTCTAAAATGAATAAACCAACTCTTCCAGTTCACAGCTATTTAAAATACAAACGAATTTGTTGTATTTCTGCTTTGGAAAAAAAACAGAGCGAAGAGCCAACGGCTTCTTAGATGGATTCAATATTGACACAATGAATACATTGAAATTAAACATCGAAATTCAATTCAGGTATTTAAGAAACAGTGCCTAGGCTTACGTAAATATAATTAATAAAAGTGCCTACAGAGAATTGTAGAAAAAAAATCATAATATTGCGATATAAGCATAGATGTCGCGTTGCCGAAATTTTTTTTTCGGCAAAAACAGCTTTTCAACGACCACAGCGAAAACAAAATTAACAAAAAAAATTACAGAAAATGGAAACAAATAAAATTCAAAATGAAATTCACAAAAAAATATAAGCGATTCTTTTCTAACAGAAAGAAATTTGTTGTGAATAACAAAGAGGGAAGAGAAAACGAATGGGAATATTTTTTTTTAATATTTGTTAAATCTGCTTATGTCGGTTTTTCTAGTACGTAGTTCAAAGACTTCAAGAGAATGAAAGTAAAAAAAAAAATTAATAAAAACATTTATTTTGGACTAATCTATTCCAGATTTTTTTTTTTGTTAAAAATATCTGCATATTACGGTGTTTACACCAATAAAAAAAATGCCGATCGTCTTTTGTTTTTATTTAACGAAATCGTTCATGAAATCAATCATCTTTTCAAAACAAAAAAAATAGAATTTTAGAATTCTAAAAACAAATTGTAAATTTCATTTGAAATATTTTGGAATGTGGTATTGTCTTTAAGAAATTGTCTTCTCTGTTTAAAATTAATTCGCTTCTAATTTCATGTCGATCGTCTTTTGTTTTCGCACAACAGAATCGTTCAAAATTGTTTTTTTTTTTTTTTAATATCATGTCCATCGCTTTTTGTGTATCTTCTAAAAAAATTATTATTATCGTTAATGAAATCAGCTTTTAAAAAAATTATAAATCGTAAAAGAAGTGAGAATTTTAGTCGAATTATATTTATTGGAAGGTGTTGTTGGTTTTATAGAAAATTGCTTTATTTATTAAAAACATTTTTTTTTATTTCATGTCGATCGTCCTTTGTTCGTGCTGAACAGAATCGTTCATGAAATCAACTCATCGCAATCGCTTCAAAGCAATTGCCTTATTCGCTCAAGTTTTTTTTTTTTTTTTGTTCAAGCCGATCGTCTTTTGTTTTTTACTTAATAGGATCATCAATGAAACCAGCTTCTAAAATAATTATAAATCGTAAACAAAATGAGAATTTCTATTCGAGATATTTTGGAAAGTGTTACTGTTTTTGTAAGAAATTGCTTGATTTATTTATTTAAAATTATTGTTATTAGTTTTGTTTTTTAATTTCATGTCGATCGTCTTTTGTTTGTGCTGAACAGAATCGTTCATGAAAGTATTAAAAAAAAATATATAAATCGTAAAAAAATTGAGAATTTTATTCGAGATATTTTGAAACGTGTTTCGGTTTTACAGGAAATTGCCTTGTTTGAAAATTCGTTTGATTTTTAATTTCATTTAAACGGAATTGGTCACGAAATCGTCTTCCAAAAAAACAAAAAAATTGAGAATTTTATTTGAAATATTTTGGAAAGTTTGGCATTTAAAGGAAATTGCGTTATTTGTTTAAAATTTGCCTATTTTTTAATTTAAAGCCGAATTTAGAATTACTTAGAAAATCCCCAATCTCCTAGATTTTTCGAAATTCTTTCTCAAAAGGGAACAAGTCAATTTCCAAATCCCCCATTTATGGTGGGTATCACGATGAAAAAAATTATCGTCTTTTGCTTTTTACTTAAATAGAATCGTTTGTGAAATCGTTTTCCCAAAACATTGAGAATTTTATTCGAGATATTTTGAAATGTGCCTCGTTTTTATAGAAATTGCCTTGTCTATTATAAAATTCGTTTTTTTTTTTTAAATTTCATGCTGATCATCTTTTATTTTTGCTAGACAGAATCATCTTCTAAAAAAAAATGATAAATCATAAAAAATTGAGAATTCATTCGAGGTAAGATATTTTGGAATGTGTTTCGTTTTTATAAAAAAATTGCCTTATTCGTTTTAAATTGTTTTTTTTTTTTAATTTCATGCCGATCGTCTTTTGTTTTTGTTTAACATAATCGTTCATGAAGTCGTCTAAAAAATTGACAATTTTTTCGATATATTTTGAAATTTTTGTAAGAAATTGCCTTTATTTGTTTTAAAATTAGTTTTTTTTTTATTTCATGACGATTGTCTTTTGTTTTTATTTAAGAGAATCGTTTAAAAAAATTATAAATTGTAAAAAAAATGGACAATTTTTCAAGATATTTTGGAATGTGTTTCGTTTTTATAAGAAATTTCCTTATTTGTTTTAAAATTTGTTTCCTTTTTAACTTCATGCGTTATGATTTTCTTTTGTTCTTATTAATAAAATCGTTAATGAAATAATCTTCAAAAAAAATTGTAAATCGTAAAAAAATTGAATTTCATTCGAGATATTTTGGAAAGTGTTTAATTTTTGTAAGAAAAATAAAATAAATTTTATTCCGTTCGTCTTTTGTTACTTATTTTTTTCTTTCTCTTTTATTCTTTTGGCACTTAACGGTGCCATGATTATGCTGATCGTCCTTTGTTTTGCTTGACAGAATCACGTTTAAAATTTCATTCCGATCGTCTTTTGTTACATAATTTTTTCTTTCTCTTTTCTTTTTTGGCAGCTACAGGTCCCAGGATCATGCTGATCGTCTCTTGTTTTGCTTGACATAAAAATCATAAAAAAAAAAACGAATTTTAAAACAAATAAAGGCAATTTCTTACAAAAAAAAGAAATCGTCAATTTTTTTAAGTTCATGACGATTGTTATTAAAAAAAATTATAAATTGAAGAAAAATTTACAATTTTTTTCGAGATATTTTGGAATGTGTTTCGTTTTTAGAAGAAATTGCTTTATTTGTTTTAAAATCGTTTCCTTTTCATGCATCATGTTCGCCTTTTGTTCTTAATTAATAAAATCGTTAATGAAATAAAATTGTAAAAAAAATTGTAAACCGTAAAAAAATTGAATTTCGTTCGAGATATTTTGGAAAATGTTTCGTTTTCGTAAGAAGTTGTCTTATTTGTTTAAAATTCGTTTGTTTCTTAATGTCATTTCGTTCGTCTTTTGTTACTTAATTTTTTCTTTCTCTTTTCTTCTTTTGGCAGCTACCGGTGTCACGGTCGTGCCGATCGTCTTTTGTTTTGTTTAACAGAATCACGTTCAAAATGCGTTTGCTTCTTAATTTCATTACGATTGTCTTTTGTCACTTAATTTTTTCTTTCTCTTTTTTTCTTTTGACAGCTACCGGTGCCACGGTTATGCCGATCGTCTTTTGTTTTGCTTGACAGAATCACGTGCAAAATTCATTTGTTTCTTAATGCCATTCCGGTGGTGTTTTATTATTTATTTTTTTCTTTCTCTTTTCTTCTTTTGGCAGCTACCGGTGCCACTTTTTTGCTGATCGTCTTTTGTTTTGCTTGACAGAATGATGTTCTTAAAAAAATATATATATCGTAAAAAAATTGAGAATTTTATTCAAGATATTTTGAAATGTGTTTCATTTTTCGAATAAATTGCCTTATTTGTTTTAAAATTCGCTCGTTTCTCTTTAAATCTCATGCCGGTCGTCTTTTGTTTTTTTACTTAACAAAATCGTTAATAAAATAATCTTTCAATGAAATTATAAATCGTAAAAAAATTGAATTTCATTTTCGAGATATTTAGGAAAGTGTTTCGTTTATGTAAGAAATTGTCCTATTCGTTTAAAGTTCGTTTGTTTTTCAATTTCTTCCCGTTAGTCTTTTGTTACTTAATTTGCTCTCTCTCTTGCACTCTTTTCTTCTTTTGTCAACTTAGGGGCGCCACGCTTATACATATTTGGAAGAAAAATAGAATCGCCCATGAAATCATCTTAAAAAAATAAAAATAATAATAATTTGTAAATTTTTTTCGAGTTATTTAGAGATGTGATTTCGTTTTTAAGAAATTTACAAGAAACCTTTCCAATTTCGTGCCGATCGCCTTTTGTTTTTTCCTTGACAGGATCGTTCACGAGATCGTCTTCTAATAGCAACTACAAATTATCTAAAAAAATTAATTCTAAGTGTAGATATTTTAGAAAGTGACTTTGTTCTTAAGAAATTGTTTAAATCTCTTTAAAATTTGTTTTGTTTTGTAAATAATTTTATGAAATAGATAAAGGCAATGAATAAAATAATTATTGAACGCGAAAACCTAATCGCCAAACAACACGAAGCAATTAAGAATTGAGATGTATGAGAAGAACTCGTTCATACGAGGACGGCAGAAAGAAAGAAGAGGGATTTAGAAAATTGGACAACTTTTGGTTTTTATTTTTAAGCAGAAGTAATTTCAATCTATGTAACTAATTCACCCCCCTCGAACTTAAACCCTAGGAGATTATAGTCATTGTAAGAAACCCATCGCCATTTTCTTCTAGTTTTGGATTCGCCTATATCCGCAAACTTTGTTCCTCTATTAATCAAAAAAGAATATGTACTGAGTGTCCCAAAGATCTGAAAAATGCCCTTTTATATGTGTTTTATCAAAAAATGATATTATTTTAACTTGGAGGCTTCCGCGGCCGTTGTCCATAATTGAATTGGCTTCCGGTTGGAACCGCGCCACGTTTCATTCGTCGGTAGTAGAAGTAGACGTGACGCGGTTCCAACCGGAAGCCAATTCAAATGATATTATTATTCAAGGAGCCGAGATCCCCATGGTTATCCTCGAAAAACGGGCAGCCGCCTTTATAGTGTTCCAATAAAAAAAATCATAAGTTAGGTCTGTAACTTTTAAATGAACCATGCTGTATAGTTGGACATAATTTTAAATTATGCGGAATGGAAACCTGTACAGCTTTTATTAAGAAATCTTTTTGATAAAGTGTGCAATGTGTCCGTTTTGAATTGTGACGCCTTATAATCTAGAAAATAGGCAACCCATTCTACATCACTGCATTTTTTATGCGTTTCTGATTTGATTGATGGGTTGCCTAACCAAAGATCTTTTTTCTTTGTGCTTGTAGCAAACTTTTTTAATAATGTGATAATGAATAAAATACGAATCATAAGTGGAATTAAATGGTTATGAATAAAGAAGAAAATATATAAAGTTGGGCAACTTTTAATTTCTGAATTTTTGCTTTCTACAGGCAAAATGATTTTCGGCCTGGACACAAACTTTAATCCCAAACATGTTATGGCCGTTGTAAAAACGCCATCGTCACTTTCTTCCAGTTCTCGTTTCGCTCGTAACCGAAACTTTGTTCGATTATGTGGCGAGTAGTTAGGAGGAGACGAGAGAGCAAAGCGCTCACTTTATGGATTTCCGCCATTGCAAATTTTATCGCACCATAAAAGAGAAGGAACTAGGTTTATTAGAGCGTTTTGATTGATGCGAGTTTAATTTAATAGGGGCGCCATTATCGGCAACCCAGAAGTTAAAGATTTTTTTTTGTCTAACGAGTTAAGTACGTCGAGAAGTAATAAAAAGACAAATTTGGAATTCATTGTTAAAATGATTAGGCAGGAATCGTTGAAACCTAATGCGGCGATGGTATTAAGGCCCTCTTTCGCCAGCTTACAAGAAATAACGAACGACGAACGTGTTTCTTTTTATTTGTCTAACGAGACAAGACACAGATTACAATAGACAGTTATTCTCAGCTGAATCCGAAGACACAGTTTGGCATTTCTCACGATTGTCAGGCTGTATTCTCGCGTGCTTGCTTAAACCATTATCCCGGCCTTGTATTTTAGCTCTCGGTTTTATGTGTTTGTCTTCCATTTAGTTCGACTCTCTTATTTTACTTTTGTCATCGCCTCAACCAAAGAGACGACGACGACGACGTCGATTTCTGGCTTCGTATTATTTGTTAAATTACTCTCGTATTACAGGGACCCCATCCTTCCTTGTGCAGCTTATTTTAGCAAGTGCAATTTGTAGGGGGCGCGCACACACACAGGACGAGAACGGGATATTCCCGGCAGGCGTGGAATCAGATTAAGACCTTAGATATGCGGGACAAACAAAATGTGTTATGACATCTCTATTGCAGTCACATATCAAGTGCAAATTATGTAAATCCGTCCCTGATATACGGAAGAGGACGACGCGTTTGTCTTCATTTTTAAACTACCGACTTCTACAGTGTTGCCGTTAAGAACAAACGCGAATACCGCGAGTTTTTTTTTACGGAAAGTTTTCTTATACATACTTAGTGTATATACAATCGATCGTCTTTTGTTATTTTTTTATCTTTTGATTTGAAGAAATGTCAACCGAAAATCCTCACATAAGATCAATCGCGTTTTCGACTTTCTCGAACAGTTGAAAATCAAAATGCTTTTTATTTACACGTTTATATATACGATCGATAACCTTTCATTTGTTTTTGTTTTCGTATTGAAGATATAAACATCGAAAATTCTCTTATTTATACATACGATCGATCGCCTTTTTTTATTTTATTTCTTGATTTGAATCGGACGTTTGCACTCCTGTTTACTCTTTTAGGATCGACCGTCTTTTGTTCCTTTTTTTTTGTTTTTATAGAGTCGAAAATCAAAATTCCAAATATTTACACACACGTACATACACGATGATAGTCTTTTGTTTGTTTGACAATGAACAATCGATCCTCTTTTTCGTCTCGAGTCTTCTCTCGTTTTTGTTTCGAAATCAAAATCCCTTTTATTCACAAATGTCGATCGTCTTTTGTTATTTTATTTTTTGTTTTTGATTTTAAAGAAATGTCAACAGAAAGTTGTCCTAGTTTCACATACACGATCGATCGTCTTTTGTCTTTTGTTTCGTTTCTTGTTTGTTTCAAATTTGTTTTTTCTTTTTTAATTTCAACTCGATCGTCTTTTGTTTTTACTTGAACAGAATCGTTCGCGAAATCGGGAAAAATCGTGAGAGTTTATTCGAAATAGGTATTTTGGAATGTGTTTCGTTTTTTTATTTTAATTTATTTTAAAATTCGTTTGTTTTCATTCTCTTTTGTTTTCGCTTTTGAGGAGTTGAAAATCAAAGTACTTTTTATTTGTACATACAATCGTCGGTCGATCGCCTTTCATTTGTTCGTTTTAGAGTCGAAAAAAATCAAAATTCCAAATATTTACACATACGTACGTATACGATTGATAGTCTTTTGTTTGTTCGATTTTCGTTTTGAAGAAATGAACAATCGTCTTTTGTCTTCTCTCGTTTTTGCTTCGAAAGAGTTGAAAATCAAAATACCTTTTATTTACAAATATCGATCGTCTTTTGTTATTATATTTTTTTTATTTTTGATTTTTGAAATGTTGCTTACGCATTTGCACTCACTCCCATTTACACTTTTCCAAACTCTTTTGTTTTCTCTTGTTTTTGCTTTGAAGGAGTTGAAAAACAGGTACATACATATACGATTGATCGTCTTTTGTTTCAATTTTCATTTTGAAGAATTAAACGTCGAAATTCCTCTTTTTTTATATTCCATCGAAACTTCCCTGATCCGATCTACTGCCTTTTGTTTTTTCTTTTGTTTTTGATTTTAAAGAAATGTCAACAGAAAATTGTCCTAGTTTCACGTACACGATCGATCGTCTTTTGTATTTTGTTTCGTTTTTTATTTGTTTCAAATTTGCTTATTTTTTTTTTTTTAATTTCAAGTCGACCGTCTTTTGTTTTTACTTAAACAGAATCGTTCACGAAATCGAAAAAAAAATAGGTATTTTGGAATGTGTTTCGTCTTTTCTTATTTGTTTTGAAATTCGTTTGTTTTCACATGTCTCTTTTGTTTTCGTTTTTGAGGAGTTGAAAATGAAAATACTTTTTATTTGCACATACGATCGTCGGTCGATCGCCTTTCATTTGTTCGAAAAAATTAACATCAGAAAACTATCTTATTTATACATACGATCGATCGTCTTTTGTTATTTTATTTCTTGATTTGAAGTAATGTTAACCGAACGTCTGGACTCCTGTTTATACTTTTAGGATCGACCGTCTTTTGTTTTTGTTTTTAAAAAGAGTCGAAAATCAAAATTCTAAATACTTAGACATACGTACCACATATACGATGACAGTCTTTTGTTTGACAATGAACAATCGTCCCTTTTTTCGTCTTTTGTCTCCTTTCGTTTTTGTTTCGCAAGAGTTGAAAATCAAAATACTTTTTATTCACAAATATCGATCGTCTTTTGTTATTTAATTTTTTTGTTTTTGATTTTAAAATGTCAACAGAAAGTTGTCCTAGTTTCACATACAAGATCGATCGTCTTTTGTCTTTTGTTTCATTTCTTATTTATTTCAAATTTGTGTTTTTTTTTTTTTAATTTCAACTCAATCGTCTTTTGTTTTTACTTGTACAGAATCGTTCGCGAAATCGGGAAAAATTGAGAATTTATTCGAAAAAGGTATTTTGGAATGTGTTTCGTTTTTTTTATTTGTTTTAAAATTCGTTTGTTTTCATTCTCTTTTGTTTTCGTTTTTGAGGAGTTGAAAATCAAAATACTTTTTATTTGCGCGTACGATCGTCGGTCGATCGCCTTTCATTTATTCGATTTTCGTTTTGAAAAAATGAACATCAGAAAAACATCTTATTTATACATACCATCGATCGTCTTTTGTTATTTTATTTTTTCGTTCCTGATTCGAAGTAACGTTAAGTGAACGTTTATGCTCCTACTTACACACCTTTACAATCGACCGTCTTTTGTTTTCTCTTGTTTTTGTTTTGAAAGAGTTGAAAACAGGTACATACATACGATCGATTGTCTTTTATTTCAATTTTCATTTTGAAGAATAAACGTCGAAATTTCTCTTTTTTTTATATTCAATCGAAACTTCCGTGATCCGATCTACTGTCTTTTGTTTTTTCGTTTTGTTTTTGATTTTAAAGAAATGTCAACAGAAAATTGTCCCAGTTTCACATACACGATCGATCGTCTTTTGTTTTTTGTTTCGTTTATTTGTTTCAAATTTGCTTGTCTTAATTTCAACTCGATCGTCTTTTGTTTTTACTTGAACAGAATCGTTCACGAAATCGGGAAAAACTGTGAGAATTTATTCGAAATAGGTATTTTGGAAAGTGTTTCGTTTTTTTTTTATTCGTTTTAAAATTCGTTTTCATTCTTTTTTGTTTTCGTTAGGAGTTGAAAACTCCTACTTTTTATTTGCACATACGATCGTCGGTCGATCGCCTTTCATTTGCTCGATTTTCGTTTTGAAAAAATGAACATCGACAAACCATCTTATTTATACATACGATCGATCGTCTTTTGTTATTTTATTTTTTCGTTCTGGATTCGAAGTAACGTTAAGTGAACGTTTACGCTTCTATTTACACACTTTTACAATCGATCGTCTTTTGTTTTCTCTCGTTTTTGTTTTGAAAGAGTTGAAAATCAAAATACTTTTTTTTCAACACACACATATACGATCGTCTTTTGTTTGTTTTATTTTCGTTTTGAAGAAATGATCATCAAAAGTTCTTCTATTTATGACAGTCCGACAGAGTGTCTTTTGTTCTTTGTTTCTTCATGTATACGATCGACCGTCTTTTCGTCTTTTGTTTTTGTTTTTAGAGAGTCGAAAATCAAAATTCCAAATATTTACACATGCGTACATATACGATTGATAGTCTTTTGTTTGTTCAATTTTCGTTTTGAAGAAATGAACAATCGACACTTTTTTCGTCTTTTGTTTTCTCTCGTTTTTGTTTCGAAAGAATTGAAAATCAAAATACCTTTTATTTACAAATATCGATCGTCTTTTGTTATTCCATTTTTTTGTTTTTAATTTGAAGAAATGTTGCTTATGCATTTGCACTTCCATTTACACTTTTCCAAACTCTTTTGTTTTCTCTTGTTTTTGTTTTGAAAGAGTTGAAAAACAGGTACTACATACATATACGATCGTCTTTTGTTTCAATTTTCATTTTGAAGAATTGAACGTCGAAATTTCTCTTTTTTTTATATTCCATCGAAACTTCCCTGATTCGATCTGCTGCCTTATTTTTGATTTTAAAGAAATGTCAACAGCAAATTGTCCTAGTTTCACAGACACGATCGATCGTCTTTTGTTTTTTGTTTCGTTTCTTATTTGTTTCAAATTCAAATCTCAAGTCGACCGTCTTTTGTTTTTACTTGAACAGAATCGTTCACGAAATCGAAAAAAAAAAATAGGTATTTTGGAATGTGTTTCGTTTTTTTTTTTTAAATTTGTTTTAAAATTCGTTTGTTTTCACAATGATATACGATCCATTGTCTCTTTTGTTTCCGTTTTTGAGGAGTTGAAAATCAAAATGCCTTTTATCTGCGCATCCGATCGTCGGTCGATCGCCTTTCATTTGTTCTATTTTCGTTTTGAAGAAATAAACATTATTTATGACAGTCCGACCCACAGTCCTTTGTTTCTTTTTTGTTTCACATGTACGATCGACCGTCTTTTTTGTTTTCTCTTGTTTTTGTTTTGAGAGTTGAAAATCAAAATACCTTTTATTTACACATACATATACGATCCATCGTCTTTTGTTTGTTTTATTTTCGTTTTGAAGAAATGAACGTCGTTACTTATGACAGACCGACCGACAGTCTTTTGTTTCTTTTTTGTACGTACGATCGTCTGTCTTTTTTTTTTTTTTCTCACGTATACGATCGACGGTCTTTTGGTCTTTTGTTTCTGTTTTTAAAGAGCTGAATATCAAAACCCCTTTTATTTACACGTACATAAACGATCGATCGTCTTTTGTTTGTTTGATTTTTGTTTTGAAGAACCGAGAACATCGAAAGTTGTCTTATTTATGTGCGTCCAATCGACTGTCTTTTGTTTTAATTTTGTTTTTGATTTTGAGGAAATGTCAACCGAAATTTTCGTCTTTCGTTTTTCTTTCTTTTTGTTTCTCATTCGAAGAAATGAAAATCAAATTTCCTTTTATTTGCACGTCGTCTTTTATTGTTTTTATTATTCAAGCGAACACACTTCAGGATGCCCATTTTAAATCGCCTTAGGAATAGGCAACCCATTCTACTCCTGCGCTTTTAGTACGTTACTAGAACACGAGTTATTTCTGATTTGATTGACGGGTTGCTTATTCTGAAGTCTTCAGGGATCACGATTTGAAATGAGCATCCTGTATACGATCAATCGTCATTTGTTATTTCATTCCCCTCTGATTTTTGATTTGAAGAAAAGACAATCGGAAGTTCCCCTGTATACACACAAGTACCTACAATCGCCTGCGTTTTGTTTTTTAAGTTTTAAGAAATTTTTTTCAGTTGTACATTGCAAAACCATACAAATTCACTATATAACGTACTCATGTGCTTCTCGCTCTATTATTTTAAGTACTTCTTCAGTATTTGTACATTTTCGATCTTATACGAACCCCGATAGTACTTGAGTCTCTTGGATTGTTGACAAAATCACTTCTAGAAATAAGTTAAGCTAAATAAGGTACCTCTTCACTTGCACGCGAGTAGATTAGGAAAACTTTCCAAAATATTTGAGGATAACCCTGGTATAATATTTGAAATTTCTTCTGGTGATAAAATATTTCTTTTTCGCATCTTACCTGTGAAAGTAGATGAGTATGTCGGCCCCGTCGCTATCCACCTCCGTAAAAGTGAGCTTGGAGTGTTCGGCCCAGACATCCAGCGCCTTGGCGAATATCATGCGAGCCTCGTACGTATCCACGTTGGGTATGTACTTGCTTCGCAAACTGGAACAAGGAGAAAACGCCCTGATGAAGCAAACAGCGCCTCAAAGCCTGATTGGCGACAAACAAGCGCCCGGAAAGGAAAACAAGTCAATTTATTTGCACGTGTGCGCGAATCCATGCATACATAATTGCGCGTGCATATTGCCTTAATGCAAAATTTGTTTCCGCATAACGACAATCGCGCGCCCGAATTATTAATCCGGCTTTAATTACGTTTTTGACGGGAAGGGGGCGCTCTCGCGCGGCGGTTAAATAAAATCGTCACCGGACGCGCGCACACACACCATTGTACTTTTGGAAGGTGGATTCTATTAAAAAAAACAAAAAAAATCGTCGTCGATGGAAAACGAGCCCGAGTCAATTAAGTTGCGACAAAAGGAGCGAATCAATGCATTCGTAATTAAAGAGCTAACAAAGCGCCGTGAATAAACGTTCACTATAGTTTTTGTTCGAACAAAAACTTGCCTAAAAACACAGGAGTTTATAATATTTTAATTACTCTTGGTAGCGCCATATGTAACCAAGCGAAAATTTACAAGTCTGACAGGTTCTCATCTCTGACATTTCAAAACCGTACAAACTCACTGCGTGATGTGCAAAATCGACTGAATTATTCATCCGGATGACTCCGAGGGGAGAAATGTCATCTTTTAAATGGTTTTGTAAAAATTCTTTCAGTAACACATTGAAAATCCATACAAATTCACTGTGTGACGCCCGCAACTCACAGAATTATAGTCGCGGGTGTCTTCAATGGCCGAAATGTCATTTCTTTTTTCAGTTGCACATTGCAAATCCGTATAAATTCACTGTGACGACCGCAGTTCTCAGAGTTATACATCCGCATGACACCAAAATCTGATTTTGTAAAAAAAATTGCGTTGCACATTGCAAAACCATACAAATTCACTTTGTACCGTGCGTGGGTGCCAGAATTATACATACAGATAACTCCAAAGGGTGAAATGTCATCTTTTAAATGATTTTGTAAAAATTCTTAATAAAAAATATCGGTGGTACATTGCAATACCATACAAATTCACTGCGTGATGTGCGTAATTCACAGACTTATGCGTCCGGTTGACTCTAAAGGGCGAAACGTCATCTTTTAAATTATTTAGTAAGAATTCTCCGAAAATTCTTTGGGTTGCACATTTCAAAGCCGTAAAAATTCATTGTGTGATGTACATAATTGACGGAATTATACTCCGGCAGTTCTTAATCAGGACTTTTCTTTTCTCCACGTGCAACGCTCTAGGTTGTTTGCGTGAATAAAACTCACAAGGAGTTTTCGCAGAAACAAAAGCAATAAGATTAAGCTCAAAACAAAGGTAAAGACTTCAACAGCATGTCTGTAAGTTGATATTATTAGAAGTGGTGTGCTAGTCTCTAGAAGTCCACACAGAAAATAATGAAGAGTTCCCTCCTGCAACTTCTGCTTTTAATTTGGGCGATTGGGCCAACGAATTCATCGCTGTATACCATCCTCAAGGGATGTGTATGAAGTTAAACATTTTGAAACACAATCCTCCAAGGAAGCGGGTTTAATGTAGGAACACCTGATGGTACTGGATGAAGTTCATGTGTTAACCAAAGTCGATTCCGTTCCGAAATACGCCGTCCTTCTGGAGATCGAAGAACTACACGTCCTCAACACTCGCATCTCCGTCATAAACACCCACCATCGCCCGATGACATAGTATGTGACGAGTCAGCAAAACCTAACGGTGGATTTTGCGAAGATCATCGCGTGGATTCTGTTTTGAAGCTAACGGCGCACTTTTCCCAACCCTAAAGAAGACAGAATTCCTGTCAGAGGTTGGAGTAAGTCAAGCGCAACTTGAGGCGTTGTTCCATCAAGCTGGTTTCATTAATTTTAGCTTGAAGGGCTTGAAGAACTTGGAAGTCGTCGCTGAGTTGTCCTCCACTTTTGCCTTCGCTTTAATAAAGGGGTATACACTGGTTCAGTTTTCGTACGCTCTCCTCATCGACAAGGATAACTGTGAGGACCTTAAACAATCCGAGGTGAAATCTCTGAAGTCTCATGCTTGTTTCATTTCCTAAGGAGCTACGATGAGGGATAGGGGAGGTTCCGCAATGAATTTAGTATTTGGTTGTATGAAATCATCGCCAGTTCCAAGGAGGTAATCCAAAATGCGTCGGAGGTGCGATCCCAAAGTGCACGTTGAAGGTAATTTCGTTTGCGTTCGAAAGTGGGCGTCTAGTAGCGTTTCGATATCAAGCAAAATCTATTTAGGGACTGAGATAGTGTCCCCACTCTCTCTTTTGATGAAAAGAACTCTCTGCCCATCGAGCAAAAAGAGTCACTATCTGTTTGGGGGCGAGATGGTGTTCCCCTCGACTCTTTTGATGAGAAGACCACCCCATTTATGTAGCAAAACGAACTATTTTTTGGTTAAAAACTGACATGGTATTCTCCTTGACTCTTTTGATGGAAAGAACCATCCTATGCTTTGGGCAAAAATAGTCGCTTTCTGTTTGGGGGCGAGGTAACGTCGTTGCTGATTCTTTTGATGAGTAGACCACCCCATCCATGAAGCAAAACGAGCTTTGTCCTTTAATCTAGTCTATCACTATGTTATGCACTCGCATACACAACAGAAAGAAAGCAAATCTTCATCAAGCAAATTTAGAATGCATAGAGAGTCATCTTTCGATTGTTTCTTTTTCAATTGCACATTGCAAAACCATACAATTTCTATTCGTACGCTTCTAAAACAATAATTGACAAACTTTTACAAAATCAAAAGTTAATGACGTTTCACCTTTTCACAATGGATGACGTATTTTATAAACCCTCTGCTTAAATTTCGAATTTTCTTAATTAATTTCGAAGTAATTAAGAATATGAGAGGGATAATGTAATTCGACTTTTCTCTTCCTTAACACACACCAAAAGCCGCCTTTCGAAAATTGATTTATAGTTTCCGCTGATCGAATTAAACTCCGGCAAGCCGCAAGTCACCCCCTCGACAATTAACTGCTCCGGAAAGGTGACTCGAGCTGGCATGGCGTAAACGCGTAACGACTCATCATCAATTATCCGACAGTAAATTTTTTCGTGGAGCAAATGCGTGCCCCGCCATTAAAATAAATTAATTTACCATACATTTAGCGCGCGGCATTAAGCCGAGCCGTTTCATCCCCCACGCATCATGGTAATTGAGAGACATTTAGCAGAGGCAACCGCGTATGTCTATCTGTTAGATGTCAGGCTAGTGTGTGTGTGTGTGTGTATTCTGTCTTCCATCGACTTGAACAGACCACTAGGTCGAGGGCGGCGTCGTCGGTGAAGGGCGGGCGCGGTGGGGTTGACTTTATCTAATTATTAACATCTTACACTTGTGCAGAAATCACTGGCAGACTTAATTATTATTAGAGCACTATGAAGTTCGCAGATGAAAGAGGAGGGCTGCACCGTCTTTATTATTTAGCCTTCGCTTGCCGGTGTTGTTATCTTTAAAGTGGGAACTATGGCAAATTTATAATGGGATTTCGAAGGGGCGTGTATTTGTTTGAATGACTACTTGGATCAGAATACTCTAAAGACATTAGAACTCTCAATTACTCTAAAATATTCAAAAACAAGGCAAGAAAATAATAAAAATGACAATTCGAAACGTAGGGGAGTGAGGAGTGGTAATTTGTGAATAAAAAAATCTATTTTCAAATCGAGTTTAAATAGGAAATGAAAAAAAGGATAAAAATATCAAGAAATACATCAAATTAAAAGAGACATGAAACCAAGGGTTGTGAACAAATGCAATCGAAATTGCCAACTGTGCTAAGGAACCAAGAATTTACCAAGTTTTCATTGAAAAAAGAAACTAAATTCGTTAAAGCTTTAAAAAATTAAAAGAATTCTAAAAGAACAGAAAAAGTGGGAAAGAAGAAAAAGACGAAAAACAAAAACGACTGTCGCTTATTGAATTTGCACCCAATTTCCTTTTAATAACTTTTTAGTGGCTTTTGTAGCTTTTGTTTTGACTTCATTATTTTTGGCTTTGAATCAAAAGAAGCAACAATGAAACTACATAATAGTTTTCTTCGTCAAAAGCGTCAATTATCTAACATTTTGACTCTTTTCTTACTTTTCTTTGCTTATTGACTCTACTTACCAAAAGTTTAGAAACAAAAGACGATCGATTGTCTAACAAATTTCGATTGCTTTCTTCTTTTTACTCCCTGCTTACTAAGAAAGAGCTTTATTTCGTCAGAAGCGAAGAGACAAAAGACAATCGATTGTTTCTTCCTTTCACTTACTTACCGGCAAAGAACTTTATTTCGTCAAAAACGAAGAAACAAAAGAAGATCGATTGCTTTCCGTCTTTCATTCGTTTACCAACAAAGTGCTTTGCTTAACCAAAAGCGAAGAAACAAAAGACGATCGATTGCCTAACATATTTCGATTTTTTTCTTCTTTTTAGCCCCGCTCACTAAGAAAGAGCTGCTTTTGTTACGTCAGAAGCGAAGAAACAAAAGACAATCGATCGTCGACCAAATTTTGATTTGGTTTCTTCCTTTCATTTAATCAAAAAAAAAAAAAAAAAAAACAAATACAATACGAAGTCGACAAAAACACAAAAAGGAGGTTATCCAAAGAAGAAACTAAAAATAATTGATGACCGATTTCGGAAAACAAGAGATGATTGAATTACGAAAACAAGAAAAAACAAAACAAATGACGACTTAACAAAGAAAGAAAACGCAGGAATTGATTGATCGAAAACAAGGACGAACGAAAACAAAAGACGAGAGCCAAGAAAAACACTAGAACTTGATTAATCATAGAAAAAAACAAATGCAAAACGAAGTCGACAAAAATACGAAAAGGAGGTTAACCTGAGACAGAAAAAAAACAAACAAAAGAAGACTGACCTATGAAAAAAAAAGTCGATTGAATTACGAAAACAAGAAAAAACAAATGACAACTAACCAAGAAAAAGTACAAATTGATGGACTGAAAACAAGGAAGAACGAAAAAAAAAGACGAGGGAAGAAGAAAAAGCAGAACTTGATTAACCAAAGTCAACTTCAGAGATATTTGTCCAGTTTACTGCCAAATAATTCTTTAAAAATTAATTTTTTGGTTAAAACTCTAAAAGAAAACCGGAAAGAAGAGGAAACAAAAGACTCGCCGAAATAAAAACAAAAGATGAATGACTTTTATTGAATTGACAGCCTACGTCACACGTTAGTTTAGTACCAACTGTATAATGACGCTTAAATAAACAGACTGAAGTCAAATTGAAAACGAAAGATGACGGTGACGTCATAAAAACAAAAGAGGCGTCAGCTTAATGAACATAGAAAAAGCAATCGACAAACAAAATCGAATCAGATAAGTCGTTTCGTAACTAATTAATGTCACTTACTAACTTCAGTTTACTGGCAACTATCAATTACTTAATTTTAAAAAGAGGCGAGAGAAGAAGCGACAAGAACTAAAAAGGCCTCAATATTAAAAAAAAAAAAAAACAAATGAGAACAAAAGATGATTGACAAACAAAATCGAAAAGAGAAACCCAAAGCGAACTTCAGAGGCATTGCCTAGTTTACTGCCAAATAACTTCTTAAAAAAATCTTTGGATAAAATTTTAAAAGAAAAAAAAACAAATTTGAAAAACAAACAAAATAAAAAAAAACAATATCCAAACAGACGAAGCGAAACCTACCAGTTCGTAGCCAACTTCAGGTTGCTACCAACTGTTACATTGCAGCCAATTACTTTGTTAATTTATGTTATCGCGCTCTCTGTCGTGACACTGCTAATAAGTTTGAAATTAAAAAAAAACACTAAGTTTCATTGCAAATGGTAGGTGAATGGCGAATTAGTTTAGTTTAGTCGTTTAGAAAAAAAAAATTGTAGGTCAAACTTTGAAGCGAAATAAAACTGTTTGGATACTCAACGTCGATGGGATTGCGGTGCTGTTCTCTTCCGCTGATGAGGCCCCAAGCGGGGCCGAAATAGCTATCCAGAGGATGCTCGACGATTCCATCGCAATCAAAATCGACCTGCAATAATTTTTTTAATTTTCAAATTATGCTGCTGTCAATTCGCACGCAATTTTAGGTCAAAAATCGGCCGCCAGATGTCAACCGTTTTTTTTTTTTTAATAAACAGAAGATTGAAAAGGCAAATTAAAACAAAGAAAAATGTTTCAAACTAAAACAAAATAGGGGACAAACAATAAACAATATCAAAGCAGACGCCTTTTACAAGTTAGTAACCAACTTCGACCTTGCTAGTTTGCTACCAACTGTTACTGTTGCTGTCAGTTGTTCTGCCTAACAAAAAAAAAACTAAAATTGCGTTACTGTGACGTGGCACTATTGGCAAGCTTGAAGCAAAACACACAAAAAATTTTCGCGAATTAGAAGATGGCGCCACACAGTGGTCCAGTGGCACTATTGGCAAGCGTGGAATAAAGAAGTTATCACGCGAGTTGTAAGATGGCGCCACCTGTGTATTTAAAGAGAACGAATCCAAAAAAATAATTAAATTCTTATAACAAACAAGCAGTGCTGCCTTTTCATTTGTTTCTATTTCGATTTCAGTTCGTTTAAACATCATTGTTTGTTTCTTCTTCATTGTTTTTCAATTTCTCATTTTTTCTTTCGAATTTTAATAGTTTTCTTTCTTTTTGTTTGAACTCCGATTAACAGCATTAACTCCAGCTATGTCGCTTATTGTTGCTTCCCTTCATTTTCATTTGTTTTCTCTTTTTCTTTTTAACCAATCAATCGAGTTTCTTAGTTTCATTTGTTTTCTTTTTCAGTTGCTATAGTTTCGTTTAAATTCTCATTCACAATTGGATTCTATTTTTGTTTCTCATTTGTTTTTTTTTTTTTGCTTTAATATTCAAGTCGTTTAAACAACGTCATTTGTCTCTTTGCCCCGAGCGATCGCCTTTTGTTTTTTGAGATTTAATAGTTTTTTTTTGTTTCAATTCCTATTCGTAGTTGGCATAACCTCCAGTGATGTCGCCTATCGTTACCTTTCTTGATTTCCTTTTGTTTTTTCTTTTCATCACGTTGCCTCGATTGACAATTATTATTATTGCTTTTCATTTGTTTTTTTTTTTTAATCTTAACTGGTCCAAATTTTTGTGTATGACGTGAAAGTAATATTTTCAGACTTCAATCTGTTTTTCTTGTTATTTTGTTTTTTTTAAGTAACATTTTCATGCTTTCATTTGTTTTTTTTTTGTTATTTTGTCTTTTCAACTGTTTTTTTTTAAATACAGTTTCTCTTAAATTCGAATTCGAACGATCGTCATTATTGTCTCGTCTGTTGTTGTCTTTGTTAAAATTTCTATTCGTAAGTTAACTCTAGTGGTGTAGTTCTTTTCTTCATTTTCTTTTGTTTTATTTTTTAGTATTAGTTCCTTTAAATTCTTGCGTTTCATTTTTTTTTTTAATATTGGTCCATTTTTTGTTTCGAGTGAAAGTAATATTTCATTTCATTTGTTTTTTTTTTTGCTGTTGTTTTGACTGATGATAATTTCTTTTGCTTTTGTCATTTTTTTCGAATTTTAATAGTTTTTTCTTTTTGTTTAAATTCTTGCTTTTATTTATTTTCTTTTTCAGTTGTTATAGTTTCGTTTGAACTCTCATTCACTATTCTAATTCGGACGATCGTCATTTGTTTCGCCTTTCAGTTGTTTAAATTTCTAGTCATAACATCAGTGATGTCGCTCTTCGTCACTTTCCTTCATTTTCATTTGTTTTCTCATTTTCTTTTAACTAGTTCCTTTAAATTCTGCCACATGACGGTTGCTTCAAATGACAATCAAGTTTCTTGCTTTCATTTGTTTTCTTTTTCACTTGTTATAGTTTCGTTTGAATTCTCAATCACCATCCTAACTCGGACGATCGTCATTTTTTTCGCCTTTCATTTGATTTTGGTTTGTTTAAATTTCTAGTCATAACTTCAGAGATGTCGCTTTTCGTTACTATCCATCATTTTCATTTGTTTTCTCTTTTTCTTTTAACTAGTGTTGCTTTAAATTCCGCCACGTGATGGTTGCTTCGAAAGACAATCAAGTTTCTTGCTTCATTTGTTTTCTTTTTCACTTATTATAGTTTCGTTTGAATTTTCATTCACAATTCTGACTCGGGCGATCGTCTTTTGTTTCGCCTTTCATTTGGTTTTGATTTGTTTAATACATTTCTAGTCATAACTTCAAAGATGTCGCTCTTCGTTACTATTCTTCGTTTTCATTTGTTTTATTTTTTAAATTTCAGTTTTGAACATCATTTACTTGCGTTGCATTTGTTTTTTCTTTTCTTTCCAATTGGTCTAATTTCTGCGGACAGCGTCATTCCGAGTGAAACATTTTTCGCTTTTCATTTATTTTTGTTTTTGTTTTTGTTTTGTTTTTGAACCCCAACTTGTTTAAATTTCTCTCGCAATTTTGTTTTGAGCGATGATCTGTTTTTGTTTTTTCAATTGTTTTCCTCTATTGCTCCGTTCAAATATGTTAACTCGGGTGAAAGAAGCGTTTCATTTGTTCTTTTTTTTCGTAGCAAATGGCCTTCTAAGGATGACAATAGAAATCACGTCTTAGTTCAATTCCATGGCCTTCTGAGGATGGTAATAGAAATCACGTCTTAGCTAAATTCCATGGCCTTCTGAGGATGTCAATAGTGATGATGTCGAACTAAATTCCATGGCCTTCTAAGGATGACAATATAAATCACGTCGTAGTTCAATTCCATGGCCTTCTGAGGATGGTAATAAAAATCACGTCTTAGCTAAATTCCATGGCCTTCTTCGGATGACAATATAAATCATGTCTTAGTTCAATTCCATGGCCTTCTGAGGATGGTAATAAAAATCACGTCTTCGTTTCTTTTTTCGCAAGCAAATTAGTCGCTAGTTGTCAATTCTCACGGAATTTTAGGTCAAAGATCGGTCGCCAGATGTCGACTGATTTTTTTTTTCAATAAATAGAAGACGAAGTGAAGAGCATTTCTTTTTTGAGCATTCTGTATATGTATCTTTTTCAGTCCCGCGGCTTTCGTCCTTCGCTATACTAAATTTATTTGTAAAATCAAAACGATGCAAGGCATTCGTCCCGAAGCGATGAGAACTAATTCCTTACGCCAAAAAACTGCAAAAAAACAGGAACGCAGAAATTAATAATTTCGGACGCGGGTCGCGACCTCTATTGTAGAATTTAATTTCGCTCGTGCACAGTTCATTTAATTAGTTTTTAGGAATAAAACTGTGAAATGACAACTTAACGAGGTTTAAGGAATTACGTCGCACGTCAAGCGTACATGCTAGTTAATCTATCGCGTTTAATCTAAATTCACGCATGTACGTACAGTGATGGACGAAAGTAATGCGAAATATTCTCTTGGCGCTTTAGTACATTTGGAAGGCGCTGTACATACGAGTTTATTTGCGACAGGAATGAAGCGAAAATCTGCAGCTTAAGTTGTTTTGACGTTGTCTTGACAAATCCGTTTCGTATTTCTAGGATTTTGCTTGCAGCTGAGGGTGTCCACCCGGTCGCTCACTCAAGGAGGTTGTGATGACACTGAAGGACACATCACACCCAGGTTGAGTGAGTCACCGGGGCGGACAGGACTACCTTGATCCTCTCTGCGACGAAAGCTTCCAGACGTCGGTCGCTCGTCGAAAATCTTCTTCTGCTCAAAATCCTTCGCCTCCCCCAATTATAAAAAAAAAAAAAAAACTCTTCTGGACGGATCGCGGAACGCCTGTCTGCGGTCAGACGGGTCATATGCGCTCGAATGCGAAGCCTGTATTTCATGCCTTTATGTTGATGTTACGTCTTGTGGAGCACTAAGTTGACGTCAATCCACTTAAAGTAGATTGACGACGCCGCCACCAGTGTTGCCACACTTTATAAGATTAGTTGTAAATTTAACCGACGTCTAATATAGAGTGGCACGAGTGCACTTTGCTACAGATCCAATATTAATGAATCTAAGTCCGTTCAATTTGCACGTAACAGTTTTTCAATCTCTGTCGGGTGATTCCCGGAATTAGTTTTGATTGCGAGCAGGGCCGTACTTGCTCCGTTATTGTTTTGTTTATTGATCCATTTTAAAGCGTTACTAATTCGAATTAATACAGCCAACTTCATTAAAGTCGCACGTAGAAAGCAATCCAAGTTAAATCCAAACTCCTACAGAGTTAATTTATACATATCTCTCTCTATCTTCTCTGTATGAGAGCGAGAGCGTGTGTTTATCCAAGAGATTATTTATTCATTTCTTTGCCTCTTCTTGTTTATCTGCTGATCTTTTTGCGCAACTGCTTTTATCTGGTTTTTACTGTTTGTCGTTCACCACAGTCTGTCTCTTCTTTAACCCAAAATCCTACAGAGTTAATTTATACATATCTCTTTCTATCTCCTCTGTACGAGAGTGAGAGTTGTGTTTATCCCAGATAGGATTTATCCATTTTTTTTGTCTCTTCTCGTTTATCTGCTGATCTTTTTGCCCAACTGTTTTTATCTGGTTTTCATTGTTTGTCCTTCACCACAGTCTATTTCTTCTTTGTAAATAATTGATTGTGATTCACCACCACCTTGCCTTTTTCTCTGTTCATCGTTACTTGTGTGTGTTTTTTATTCATTATTTATTTTAGTACTCTTTTGTTTTTTTTTTCTTTCTGTTCATCTTTTTGTCAGTTTTTGTTTGTTCGTGCTTTCGTTTTTATATGATATGATAGCTTCTGCACTTGTTCTTGTTTGTTTCTTTTTTCATTTTGTCGTTCATTTGTTTTTTTTTCTGCTTCTAATACGCATTAATGAAATGAAAACTATTTTGCAAATGAGTTACAGCAAATGACGATGATGAGGATAAGTAAAGTGTTTAGAAAGAAAAAACGAAAGTACTTTTCTTGTCGAAAAAGAAAGAAATAAAGGAGGTAAAGAGAGATAAAACAAAAGAATTGCGATAGAAAATTTTATAGTCCAATCAAAATTCGTTTATTCGAATCGTTATCTCGATATTGTTTCATTTTTGTTAATTTTTTTAAACGAAATTAATTAGTTCTCGTCTTTATTTATTTATTTCTTACGTGAGTTTCTTTTTTGTTTGTTTTTATTTTATATTCGGCTTCCATCTTTTTTGTTTTTCATTTGTTTTATCGTTTTAGCGTTAGTGTTTCTTTATGGTTTGGCTTCTATTTTTGTTTTTGTTTTTCATTTGTTTTTTTTGCCTTAATATTCAACTCGTTTAAACATCGTTGCTTGTCTCTTCTCATTCCTTTACTTCGTCCTGAGCGATCGCGTTTTGTTTTTCGTGTTTTAATGTTTTTTTTTTGTTTCAATTCCTATTCGCAGTTGACATTACCTCCAGTGATGTCGCCTATCGTTACCTTCCTTGATTTTCTTTTGTTTTTTATTTTCATCAAGTGGCCTCGAATGACAATTACTATTATTGCTTTTCATTTGTTTTTTTTTTTCAATGTTAACTGGTCCAAATTTTTGTGCACGACATGAAAGTAATATCATGATTTCATTTGGTTTTTTTTTTGTTATTTTGTTCTCTTTTGAAGTAATATTTTCATGCTTTCATTTGTTTTTTTTTGTTATTTTGTCTTTTCGACTGTTTTTTTTTTTTAAATACAGCTTCTCTTAATTTCGAATTCGAACGATCGTCGTTATTGTCTCGCCTTTTATTTTCTTTATTTAAATTTCTATTCGTAAGTTAACTCTAGTGGTGTAGTTCTTTTCTTCATTTTCTTTTGTTTTATTTTTTAGTACTAATTCCCTTAAGTTCTTGCGTTTCATTTGTTTTTTTTTCTTTTCAATATTGGTCCATTTTTTTATGCTTCGAGCGAAAGTAATAAATTCAAGCTGCGTTTCATTTGTTTTTTGCTTTGACTGACAATCATTTTTTGCTTTTATTTGCATTTGTTTTTCTTTATTAGTCAGTCAGTCGCTCGAGTGCTTTTCATTTGTTATTTTTTTTGTAATACAATTTCCTTTCCTTTTTCACAATTCTGTCTCATACGATCGTCGCTTTTTTCGCCTTTCGCTTGTTTTTTTTCTCCGTTTAAATTCCTGACATCATCTTTAGTAAAGTTTTCGTTTTGTTATTTTACATATTTCGTTTTCATTTGTTTTTGTTTTTATTTTTATTTTATTCACTGCTTATGCATATGAACGATAATTTAACTTGAAGGCTTCCGCGGCCGTCGTCCATTGTTGAATTCTTGGCTTCCGGTTGGAACCGCGTGTCTCGGATTTCTCTACTGCCGACGTTTCGTTCTTCGTTGCAGAAGAACTTCCTCAGGGCTGCTGCTGGTGGTGATGCTGCTGCTGTTGGTCTTGTTGCTGCTTCGCGTTAGTCGTTGAGACTGAGTAGGTAAGTCCGTTGTCGTGGTATTTATAGGAGCCGGTGGGAGCAGCGGGGTGGAACGGTGGGCGAGGCGGAACGGTATATCGGTGCGTGACGGATCGTTAATGAGATGTTTCCAAGTATTGTGAAGGTAGAAGCCATTGTCACGGTTTAGATTGTTGGGGTGTTTGAAAATTTCTATGGATTCACGGATTTTACGGTTAAAGAAATGAGATGAGCGGGCTAGGAGTTTTGTTTCTGAAAACTGGATTTGGTGGCCGGTTTCTAGTTTATGTTCAGCTAAGGCGGAACCAGTTGTTTGTAGTAGTCTGGTGCAGCGTTCATGTTCAGAAACACGAGTACTGACAGATCGTTTAGTTTCACCGATGTATACACGCCCACAGGAACACGGAATACGATCTTTCTTATACAATTTTTCATCTTCATCTAGAACTTGCTAATACCCTCACACCAACAGACTGGCAACTAATAGACAGACTTACCCACGAACAAGCCACCCGCACTCGCGAACATGTCACCAATACCCACATCCGTAAATTCAACCAGCTGGTTTCTAAACAACTACCCAATCATCATCATAAACCCACTTCCTTAACACACACCGTGGTAAACAAATCTCGCTATCCCTTAACCGAGAATGAAATCTCCGTCCTCGCCAAAGGCCCAAATTTCGCCATAACCCCAAAAACCATACCCATTGATGACATCATAACTAGTGTTGAATCTGCCCTTATCAAACTTCCTTCCCATATTGCAGACCCTATTCGCCACGAAACTTCCAAAATTCTAAAAACAGCCAAACCCCCCAAACCAAACTGCACTAAATCTGAATTTCAAGCCCTCAAAACCTTGAAAACCAACCCAGACATAGTCATACTCCCCGCAGATAAAGGGAATGCAACTGTAGTTTTAGATCGTGCAGAATACGACCACAAAATCAATAACCTGTTAGACGACCCAGCTTACCAACCTTTACGACGCAACCCTACTTCCCGTATAGAACGCACCATAACGACCTTAATAAAATCTTCTTCTATCCCTCCAGACACACAAAAATCTTTGATACCTCGTGACTCTAGAATTCCCAGACTTTACGGACTCCCTAAAATTCACAAACCCGACACACCCTTACGTCCCATAGTCAGCGCAATCAACTCACCAACGTACAAAATATCTAAATATCTAGCACACACCCTCAAACCATTTGCAGGTAATAGTGAAACCTTTATCCTCAATTCCAAACATTTCGTCCAAAAAATTCACGATATATCCTTAGACCCGCAGGACCTTCTGGTCAGCTTCGATGTTGAATCCCTGTTCACCAAAGTGCCAATACCCGACACCGTTACTATTATCCAACAACTGTTCGGAGCCCATAACCAACCCGAAGACCTAATCCCTTTGATAGAATGTTGCTTAACCTCAACTTATTTCATGTTCCGAGATCAATATTACGAACAAGTGTCAGGAACAGCCATGGGTTCCCCTTTATCCCCAATAGTAGCGAACATCTTTATGGAGGCCTTCGAACAACAAGCCCTTACTTCTTTCCCTCTCAAACCCAAATGTTGGTTCAGATATGTTGATGATATTTTTGCAATTTGGCCACATGGTAAGGAATCCTTGGACAACTTCTTTGAACACCTTAATTCCCAACATCCGGACATTCGTTTCACTTTGGAATACGAAAAGGACGGCCACTTACCTTTCCTTGATATCCTAGTAAGTCGCCTCCCGGACGGTAGATTAGGACATTCTGTGTACCGCAAACCAACTCATACTGATCGCTATCTGAACGCACATTCCCACCATCATCCTTCTCAAAAACAATCGGTCATCAACTCACTAGTTGATCGTGCCTTTACCCTATCAGAGTCCTCTTCACTCCAAACTGAACTAAACCATATAACAAAAGTCCTTATCAACAACAACTATAACAAACACGACATCCAAAGATCCATTGCTCGTCATCGAACCCCCATTCCACCACGCCCTGAACCTGATGCACCGCCAGTTGCTACGGCTTACCTACCTTACATCCACACCATAACGGACCGAATAGGCAAAATCCTCAAACGACAAAACATCAAATCCATTTATTTACCCATAACAAAACTCTCAAACTACCTACCCTCCACGAAAGACCACATTCCCTTACAATCCGAAGGAGTATATCGTATTCCGTGTTCCTGTGGGCGTGTATACATCGGTGAAACTAAACGATCTGTCAGTACTCGTGTTTCTGAACATGAACGCTGCACCAGACTACTACAAACAACTGGTTCCGCCTTAGCTGAACATAAACTAGAAACCGGCCACCAAATCCAGTTTTCAGAAACAAAACTCCTAGCCCGCTCATCTCATTTCTTTAACCGTAAAATCCGTGAATCCATAGAAATTTTCAAACACCCCAACAATCTAAACCGTGACAATGGCTTCTACCTTCACAATACTTGGAAACATCTCATTAACGATCCGTCACGCACCGATATACCGTTCCGCCTCGCCCACCGTTCCACCCCGCTGCTCCCACCGGCTCCTATAAATACCACGACAACGGACTTACCTACTCAGTCTCAACGACTAACGCGAAGCAGCAACAAGACCAACAGCAGCAGCATCACCACCAGCAGCAGCCCTGAGGAAGTTCTTCTGCAACGAAGAACGAAACGTCGGCAGTAGAGAAATCCGAGACACGCGGTTCCAACCGGAAGCCAAGAATTCAACATATGAACGATAGTTGTTTTTTGGATTTTCATTTGTTTCTCTTCAATATTAGTTCATTTGTTGTTTTATTATGCATGACGTTGCCTCGAATGACAAATCACTATTCTTGCTTTTCATTTGTTTTTTTTTCCTATGGTATTTGATCTAAATTTTTGTGCACAACGTTGTTCCGAGCGAAAGTAATATTTTCAGGTTTTCATTTGTTTTTTTCTTGTTATTTTGTTTTTTTTTCTATACGTTTCTTTTTTAAACACAATTTCTGCCATTCATTTGTTTTCTTTTCAACACCATTTAAATTCCTACAAATATCGTTAGTTACTTTGTTTGTTTTTCTTTTGTTTTCTTTCGTTAGTTCGTTTAAATTCCATTCGCTACGTCATTTTCTGTTTAATGCCTTTTTAAGTGCTGTTACATTTAACTTGTTGACGTTGCCTCGAATGACACTATCACTATTCTTGCTTTTCATTTGTTTTTCTCTCCTATGGTAGTCGGACCAAATTTTTGTGCACAACGTTATTCCGATAGAAAGTAATATTTTCAGGCTTTCATTTGTTTTTTTTTGTTATTTTGTTTTCTTTTTTCATTTGTTCCTTTTCTAAACACACTTTCGTTTCAATTCTAATTCGAACGATTGTCATTATTTTCTCCTCTGTTTTAGATTTCTATTCGTAGCTTTAACTCTAGTAGTGATGTAGTTCTTTGTCACCTTTCTTCATTTTCATTTGTTTTATTTTTTAGCATCACTTCCTTTAAACTCTTGCATTTCATTGTTTTTTTTTTTATTTTTCAATGTTAGTTGCTCCAATTTTTTTTGTACATACACAGCGTCGTTCCGAGTGAAAGTAATTCTTTTTGAGTTTCATTTGTTTTTTTTTTGTTGTTGTTAAGACTGATAATCATTTTTTTTTGCTTTTGTTCGCATTTGGTTTTCTTTATTAGTCAGTTAGTGATACTAGAGACTTTTCATTTGTCACATTTTTATTCGCAATTCTATCTCGTGCGATCGTCGCTTTTTTCGCATTTCATTTGTTTCTTCTTCGTTTAAATTTCTGACATCATCTTTAGCGAAGATCTCGTTTCGTTGTTTTACGTCGTCTTCATTTGTTTTTTTTTTGTTTTCATTTTCATTCAATGCCTATGCATACGAATGGTAGTCTCCTTTTGATTTTCATTTGTTTCTCTTCAATATTAGTTCCTTTGAATTCTTTTGCATTCGTTTTTCTTTATTACTTCGTTTAAATCAACACATGAATTCGAGTTTTTCATTTATTATGGTTTCGTTTAAATTCTTATGTTAACAACTTGAGCGATCGTCATTTGTTCTTTTTCTGTTTACATTTGTGACACCATCTTTATTAAAGCTAACGTTTCATTATTTTAATTCGTTTTTCATTTTTTTCTTTTCTGCGCATAACACTGTTTCCAATGGAATCCTTTCGATTTTCGTTTGTTTTTCTGTAATGTTAGTTCGATTCAGATCCTGCGCGCGACGCTACTTTTCTGCCATTCATTTGTTTTCTTTTCATTAGCATTTAAATTCCTACAAATATCGTTAATCACTTTTTTTGTTTTTCATTTGTTTTCTTTCTTTCATTAAATTTCATTCGCCGCGCCATTTTCTGTTTAACGCTTTTTTAAGCTCTGTTACATTTATTTTGTTGTTTGCTCACAACTTGTTTGTTACCTTCTTTTATTTTCGTTTGTTTTTTCTTTATTTAGATTCCTACAAACAACGCTTGTTTTTTTCGCTTTTATTTGTTTTTCATTCAACATGAGTTCATCTTTGCTCCCACTGACTCGCCTTGCTTTTCAGTTCTTTTCTATTGTTTATTTATTTACTTGTCTTTGCTGTGTAAGCGCTTGCTTTTGTTTGCTGTTTCTTCATGCGCATTTGTTTGTTTATTAATCGCATTTACTTTTACTGTTGGAAGTTTGTTTGGCTGGAGCAATTGCTTTTTTTTGCAAGACTATGAGACCACGCATTCCATTGTTTTATTTTATTTAAAAGTCACGCTCAGAAGGCCACGGAATTAATTAAAAAATCATGTCTTAGCTAGATTCGGGAAATTAAAAGTAAATGTCAAAAACGATCTCGAAGTTTCTGATTCTAGGTAAGACTTGAATCTTAGCTCCATTCAATGGCCTTCTGAGGATGACAACAGAAATCCATAGCCTTCTGGGGGAGGTAATAAAAATCACTCTTAGCTAAATTCCATGGCCTTCTAAGGATGACAATAAAAATAACGTTTTAATTCAATTCCATGGCCTTCTGAGGATGACAATAGCAATGATGTCGTAGCTAAATTCTATGGCCTTCTAAGGATGGCAATAGAAATCACGTCTTAGTTCAATTCCATGGTCTTCTGAGGATGGTAATAAAAATCACGTCTTAGTTAATTTCCATGGCCTTCTGAGGATGACAATAGAAATCACGTCTTAGCTAAATTCAATGGCCTTTTGAGGATGACAATACTAATGATATCGCAGCTAAATTCCATGGCCGTCTAAGGATGACAATAGAAATCACGTCTCAGTTCAATTTCATGGCATTCTGAGGATGGTAATAAAAATCACGTCTTAGCTAAATTCCAAGGCCTTCTAAGGATGACAATAGTAATGATGTCGTAGCTTAATTCCATGGTCTTTTAAGGATGACAATAACAATCACGTCTTAGCTAAATTCCATGGCCTTCTGAGTATAACAATAAAAATCACGTCTCAGTTCACGTCCATGGCCTTCTGAGGATGGGAATCAAAATCACGTCTTAGCTAATTTCCATGGCCTTCTGACGATGACAATATTATTGATGTCGTAGCTAATTTCGATAGCCTTCTAAGGATGACAATATAAATCACGTCTTAGCTAAATTTTATGGCTTTCTAAGGATGACAGTGAAAATCACGTTTTAGTTCAATTCCATGGCCTTCCAAGGATGACAATAATAATGAGGTCTCAGCTAAATTCTACGGCCTTCTAAGGATGACAATAAAAATCATGTCTTAGCCTAAATTCCATAGCTTTTTATGGATAATTTGAATTACATTGAATCACTCAATAGCTTTTGTTTCTCTCTTCGTGACTCTACACATTTCATTTAATACTTTTTTTTCAATACGTTTGGCTGTGCATCTTCTCTTTGTATCAGAATTTATAAATTCTGCGGCGACTTAAATATACGGACGTCAAAAACCGCTGGTTTTTTCTTTCGGGGCCGTTTGGGATTCGAACCCCGGTTGTTTAGTTTTGTAGTTCAAACGCTCTAACTTCTCGGCTATTGACATTGCAGTTCGTTAACGAGTTTAATTTCTATATAAGCTACCGCCGATTTTTTTTCGATTAAATTTCAATTTCTGAATCGTTCGGGGGGGGGGGTAAAGAGGCGAGATGGGGGAGCGGAGAAAAACGGCATCGCCTCCTCGAAAATGCGAAACGTAATTTCACGCCGTGACGATCCGGTTTTCCGGTAGTTAGCGCCGCTCGTAATTAATTTGCGGAATAAATTAGGTGCAACACAGAGACGTTGCACACGTACATACGTACGTACGGACGGACGTGCAAGCTAGGTTAGGCCTTTGTCGTCGTTAAATGACCGATGACGCTAAATTAGTTATGTTTATTGGCGGAGCATACGTATCACATTCGGTATTGGGATTAATGCGGGCCCGGCCCGGTCAATTGGTAATCAACGAGGTTAGCCGTTCGTTAATGAAGGCCCATTGTGATATTTGCCTCGTCTCTGTGCTCGTTAACGATTACGTTAGATCAACACGAAACGTCGCCCTATATTTATATAAGACTTCCGGCTATTCACCACCACAAACTACTACAACCAATCGAGTTTAGTATAGTGTTTGTTGGTAGACAAATATTTTTTTTTTCTTAAATTTGTGTCATTTACAATGTGTAAACAAGTTTATGTGACATAGTCATTTTTGTTACAAAAATCGTTTTACAGACTGTATGTAGGAAAAATTTTTTTTTTATTAAATTCGGAAGCTTTAAATTCGAAACGAAATTAGTTCGTTGGAATTATTCGAAAGTTCATTAGGGGGCGTCGCGACGCGCTTAACGAAATTTTCGAGCACAGGACCGCAAGCGAAGTGAAAGCTTGTGCGTTAAGCGCGCGCGTCGCCGCCGCCAGAGAGGAAATTAAGAAGAAAATCTAATTTTTATGAGTTTTCCACCCTCCCACGCTCATAATTCAATCGATCAATTCGATTTTCGCGGGTGGGCCCCCGACGTCGTTTTCAGCGGAAATAATAACGGCGCGGAGGGATCAAGTACACGTCCTAACGCGAGAGATTACGACGCTTAGTATTCCCGGCCGGTTCCTCTTGTATCGAAGTTTTGCAAGTTAATTAAAACAAACTGCGCACGGAGAAGTTGTTTTGCGTTTTTATTTGTTTTCCGGCGGCTCTTTTTTTAAGTTTTCATGCACGACGAGTTAATGCCTCACAGTTCCATTTTTGCGCAAACAAAACTCACAAGGAGTCAATGTGGGAGCCTCAGAAGAACAGGGAATCGAGGACGCTGAGTCCGAACTTGAAGCTGTTTCTTTTCTTTTAATTAAAGTACGACTTAACAAATTACAATCATTGTTTTCGTTGCCCTTTATAGAGAGAAAAAGAAATTAAATAATAAAAAAAAAAGAAAAATATTATTTTCAGGCAAAAAATGTCTGTAATTTACTATCAGCTGTGAAAATTATGTTTTTAAACAATTCTTTAAAAAGTAGGAGTAATTTTTAAACGAAAAAAAGTGGAATCAAGTCTTAAGAGTTCAAGACAGTAAAAACAAAAAAATTCGGAAACTAGACGAAATTAAAAACAAAACAAAATCCACACGGACCTTAGCAGTTCGTAGCCAACTTCAGGTGTGAGTGCTACCAACCATTACATGCAGCCAATGGCATTAATTTAATGTTTGTTAAATTCTTTTTTAATCGGGCTGCCATATTTATAAAAAAAATATCTACGTGGATCTTAAAAAAATTGGGAATTACTGTTTGGATGACCTTGAAATTGTTTTTTTTAATGTCTTATGTACTCTGTGTCTCTGACGTGGGAAAACTGCGCTAAAAACCACAATTTCGCGCGAACAGTAGCGAACAGTAGCATAAAGGGGGGAAGGCACATCATTTTGAACTAACCATAGCAATAAAATTTTTAAAAATCTGTGATTCTCTTTTTTAATTTAAAAATTATATAAAATGTTTGTTGCCAGTCGGTTTTGATTGCAGTGGATTCCTCGAGCGGCTGTTTCGAATCTATTTGGGACCTCATCAACAGAAGCGTAGCCGAAATAGCTGTACAGAGGCTGCTCGAGGAATCCACTGCAATCAAAACCGACTAGCAACAAATTTTTTTTTGAAAACTTTCAATATGCTTTGACAGCATGCCTGGCCGTCTTGTATGGGATGACTTATGAAGTAGCAAACAGGCTGCAATTTGTCAATCCTCATACAATGTTAGGTCAAAAAGTGATTGCAAGATGTCGCGACTTAGACTTTTCATTGCCATTACATCGCAATTGCCAATAACTAGGACAGGTCGGTTTGGTTTGAAGTGGAGTTCTCGAGCTACCCTTCTGCTGATGAGGCCCCTAATAGGGCTGCAATTTGTCAATCCTCATACAATGTTAGGTCAAAAAGTGATTGCAAGATGTCGCGACTTAGACTTTTCATTGCTATTGCATCGCAATTGCCAATAACTAGGACAGGTCGGTTTGGTTTGCAGTGGAATTCTCGAGCTACGCTTCTGCTGATGAGGCCCCTAATAGGGCTGCAATCTGTCAATCCTCATACAATGTTAGGTCAAAAAGCGTCCGCAAGATATCACGACTTAGACTTTTCATTTAAAATTATAAGCATTTTAAATTGGGTAATGATTTTTCGTCTAGCCTGTATGTAAGCATAATTGTTTCATCTTAAATCATATCATACATCAGAGGTCCCCAAACTACGGCTCATAAAAAGATTTTATTTTTGGCACTGAACGGCAGGAGTTTCGTTTTCAAAAAAATCGTATTTTCCGGTTCGCTCTTTTTTAGAAAAAATATCTACGTGGCTCTTTCAATAAAAAAATGGGAATCCCCATTTGGATGACCTTGAAATTGAATTTTTCATTTTTTTACAAATTTTGAACTAATCAAAGCAACAAAATTTAAAAAAATCTGATTAAAAAATAAGTGATTTTTTTTTTAATTTAGAAATTATAAGCGTTTTAAATTGGATAATGATTTTTGGTCTAGCCTGTATATATACATAATTGTTTCATCTTAATTCATCTGATACATCAGAGGTCCCCAAACTACGGCTCATACCAAGATCTTATTTTTGGCAGGACCTTCGTTTTCAAAAAATTCGTATTTTCCGGTTCGCCTTTATTTTAGAAAAAATATATACGTCTGTTAATAAAAAATGGGAATCCCTATTTGGATGACCTTGAAATTGAATTTTACATTTTATTTACAAAATGTATTTAATTTTTTTATGTCTTTTTAAAATCCTCGACTTGAGTGCCTCTGACGTGGGAAAGCTGCGATAAAAAAACACAATTTTGTACGAACAGTAGGACAAAGGGGAGGGGGGTCACATCATTTTGATTTGTTTATCAACAAAATTTAAAAAAATCTTGTTTTTGGCTCTGAACGGCAGGACTTTCGTTTTCAAAAAAATCGTATTTTTCGTCTTTTTTTAGAAAAGTATCTTCTAATAAAAACTGGATGACCTTGAAATTGATTTTACATTTTTTTTGCACATTTTTCTTTAATAATCAACAGTCTCCTCAGATTTGAATGCTCAAACGATTCAATTCTTTCAACTAAAAACTGCAGGATATTTTTTTTCCAAAAAATCCATATTCCCTGGCTTTCTATTTTTTTTTTTTTTTTAAGATAAAATATCTACGTAGTTCTTTATAAAAATTGAGAATTGTTATTTCAATGACCTTGAAATTGAATTTTTCATCTTTCTAGGAAATTTATTTAATTTTTTTGTCTTATATACTCTGTTTAAAACAAAATTTAAAAAAATCTGATTTTCTTTTTTAATTTAAAAATTATAAGCGTTTTAAATTGGGTAATGATTTTTGGTCTGGCGTGTATATAAACATAATTGTTTTATCTTAATTCATCTCATATATCAGAGGTCCCCAAACTACGGCTCGTAAAAAGATCTTATTTTTGGCCTTTTTTTTTAGAAAAAAATATCTACGTCACTCTTTAAAGAAAAAATGGGAATCCCAGTTTGGATGACCTTGAAATTGAATTTTACAGCTTTTTTTTACAAATTTTCTTTGATAATCAAGAGTCTCCTCAGATTTGAAAACTCAGACATCAGAGGTCCCCAAACTACAGCTCATAAAAAGATCTTATTTTTGGCAGGACATACTTTTTTCGAAAAGTTCATATTTTCCGGCTCACCTTTTTTTAGAAAAAATATCTACGTGGCTCTTCCAATAAAAAATGGGAATCCCCATTTGGATGACCTTGACATTGAATTTTTCATTTTTTTACTAAATTTATTTAATTTGTTTATGTCTTTTTAAAATCCTCGACTTGAGTGCCTCTGACGTGAGAAAACTGCGATAAAAAAACACATTTTTGTGCGAACAGTAGGATAAAGCGGGGGGGCTCACATCATTTGATTTGTTTATCAACAAAATTTTAAAAAATCTGATTAAAAAATAAGTATTTTCTTTTTTAGTTTAAAAATTAGAAGCGTTTCAAATTGGGTAATGATTTTTGGTCTGGCCTGTATATAAACATAATTGTTTCATCTTAATTCATCACATACATCAGAGGTCCCCAAACTACGGCTCATAAAAAGATCTTATTTTTGGCACTGAATGGCAGGACCTTCATTTTCAAAAAAATCTTATTTTCCGACTCGCCTTTTCCTTAGAAAAAATATCGACGTGGCTTTTTTAATAAAAAATCGGAATCCCTACTTGGAAGACCTTGAAATTGAATTTTACATCTTTTTTACACATTTTTCTTTGATAATCAGGAGTTTCCTCAGATTTGAACGCTCAATTCAATTTTTTCGGCTAAAAGCGGCAAGATATTTTTTTTTTCAAAAAATGCGTATTCTCCAGCTTGTTATTTTTTTAGAAACATATTTACGTGGTTTTCTAAAAAGAGAAAAGTTTGGAATCTCTGTTTGGACGACCTTGAAATTGATTTTTTTCATCTTTTTTACACATTTTTCTTTGATTAGGTACCAAGAGTCTCCTCAGATTTGAAAGCTCAAACGATTCAATTCTTTCAGCTAAAATCTGCAGGATATATATTTTTTTTAATTCGTATTCTCCGGCCTGCTAAGTTTTTTGAAAAAAATCTACGTGGCTCTTTCTTTACAAAATTTATTTCATTTTTTATGTTTCTGTTTAAAATGCTCGACCTGAGAGCCTCTGACTAGGGAAAACTATAATAAAAATAATAAAAAAACACAATTTTGTGCGAACAGTAGGATAAAGGGGGGGGGTGCACGTCATTTTGAAGTAATCAAAGCAACAAATTTTGAAAAATCTGATTAAATATAAGTAATTTTCTTTTTTAATTAAAAAATTATAAGTATTTTGAATTGGGTAATGATTTTTGGTCAGGCCTGTATGTAAACATAATTGTTTTATCTTAATTCATATCATATATCAGAGGTCCCCAAACTACCGCTCATAAAAAGATCTTATTTTTGGCATTGGTCGGCAGGATATTCTTTTTTTAAAACATTCGTATTTTCCCGTTTGCTAATTTTTTTAGAAGAAATATCTACGTGGCTCTTTTAATAAAAAAAAAGGTAATCCCTGTTTGGATGACCTTGAAATTCAATTTTTCATCTTTTTTACCAATTTTTCTTTAATTCTCAAGTCTCCTCAGATTTTAACGCTCAAACGATTCAATTCTTTCGGCTAAAAACGGTAGGATATTTTTGTTTTTCAAAAAATTCGTATTTTTCGGTTTGCTATTTTTTTTTTAGAAAAATATCTAGGTGGTTCTCTAAAAAAAGAAAAGTTTGGAATCCCTGTTTGGATGAGCCTGAAATTGAATTTTCTATGTCTCGCCAAATTTATGCATTTTTTACATTGACAGAAGTTTCAAAAGATTCAATTTTTTGACTAAAGTCACCAAATTATTGCTGAACTAGAAATGTTTGTACTTTTCCTTTTCTCATTAAATAAAATAATTTAAATAATTAATTTCTATTGCAGTCAGAAATCGCAAGCTGCCTTATAAATTCTTTGGTCCTTCGAACCGGATTAGCAATACTTCGAAAAGATGACATTGGAAATACCACAGAGTGTTCAAACAAAATTTTGAAGTGAACGAGACGCGAATCAAAATTATCTAAACCGACACAGTACACTCAGAGAGTGAGAAGACGTTTTCCATACTCTTCTTAGCCACCTTTATTTTTTCTAAAACCTTCCAACTTTAATTCGTACCCAAAATCTACATTAATTTTCCATCACCTTAGGTTTACCTCTTGGTTGATGAAAAGCCAAAAAGAAGCAGAACAGATCCTTGACATTTGTTTTTGAACTCTTCTTATGTTCAATTATGAATTATTATCTCCAAAATAGAATATTTTTAATTGGACGAAAGAACAAGTACAGCCAGTTTTGGACTCATCAGATCATGAATTCAAAGGACTCTTTTAGTTTTAAATTAGAACAGGCGAGCTAATGTTGGAGTCTTCTCGATTGGACTAGTCGCGACTTCCTTCAGATCCTTCCTTAAAGAGCATAGCACGTACCCAAAACTTACAGTAACTACTTAGGCTCTTCTCCTGATCCTGCCTAAGGATTAGCAAATTAGGACTCTCTTGGTATGTTCTTGTTTTCGATTAGAAAATACTGCAAACTGAATTAATGTTGCTGATGGGTCTGCAGGGTGGAAATGGCATCGAACTTTTCAATTTGGACTCTTCTCGAATGGACTCTTCTAGATCCTCTACAGATCTCTTTTTTGAAAAATATCATCTACCTTTGATAGGTGCCCGAAATTTTCAACTATTTTAGATCTTCTTCCTCCCAGCGCAGTTTCGGAATCGTCGATAGATTGTTTTCCTCTCCACGAAATCAAGGTCGAGATTCTTTGGCCCAAATTTCAAAATTTGTGTTTTAGACAGGGTGTTGTTAGTAGAGAGACCAAGGAAGCCAAAAAGAATGTCACATCCACTTCCTTTTTCTACGTTGTCGTTGGTCTTTTCTCTCTCTTTTTCCCACCTCTTCAAATCGTGCTTTCTTTTTGATCATTCCCCGTTTTCTCTTTAGCTACGACCAGGCCATTTGGATTTGTTCATGTATCGTTGCAGGGTGATTCCGATTTAGTCTGCCTTTTTGTATTTTTGTTTTTTTTTTTGTCCAAAACTGTGGGGTATTAAAGCAACAACTACGCTCGAAAACTTTTCTTCCTCTTTGTCTTAACATCACTCTTCTTCTTTTTCTTCAATAGTCTTTAATCGTCTGTTGCTTCCAACCATTCCATCTTCTGTAACTGTGCAGTCTTCTTTAGACGTATTTTGTGATTCTTCTTCCTCTTCTTTTTTGGGTTGTTCTGAGATGGGTCATTCCGTAACATGAAACTGGCCTTGCTCCCTCTGTCTTCTGTCCAACTCCATTTCAACTGATCTATTCTTCCATTGCAAACTCGCAAGCAGTGTTAGGGAATCGAGGACGCTGAGTCCGAATCTGAAGGCCGATTAGGCAAACAGATGCAAGCACAAATTGTCAAACTGGAATCTCCTGATCTTTGGGAGGCAAAGCCAAACAAATTAGAATTAAATAAAAAAGAAAACTTCCCCTGGCAACCTCTGCCTTTGGAAAACGTGCAATCGATGCTTTACGAGATCCCGCAGGCTCGTGAGTGGATTTGGATTTGATTTTTGGTGCTTGCTACGAGGAGAACCCCCGTTTTTACGTTTTGCTTTTTTTTATTTAGTAACGGCTTTTAACAAATCGTATGTTTTCTGTGGCTACAAGTTTTATCCGAAGCCAAAAATTAAACTAAACTAACCAAACAAATTACATAACTGTACCTATATAATTTAAAAAAAAAAACAAACCCAGTGCATTACACGCATAAAAAAAATCATGTTTGTAGTTTGTTGAAGGTCCTTCTTTAAAAATAAATAAATAAAATAAGCAAAAGGAAATGGGGGGAAGGAACGAAACCCCGGGATCCTCCTCCTGATAGGTATCAGCATCACCCGCTCCTACTTCGACGAAGTAGCTTATAATTTGATTGTCAAAAAACAGCGCTAAAAATTACGCCATTATGCAAAAACGGGTTTCAGATTCGAACTCAGCGTCTTCGATTCCTATTCTTATTTGCCACCCCCTTGCCAGCTCGATGAGAAAATTTTCATTAAACCGAAACCACACGGCGCCAAATTCCAAAAAAAAATTCCGCACTGTTTTGAACAACAACAAATTTTTTGCGCCTTAAAATTCGCGGAGTATAAAATTGGCAGAATGCGATTGAAGACAGACAATCGATCCGATTTCATTTGGACGACGTACCCTATCCGGGGCAGCAAAAAAAAAGACTCCCACCAGCCGGTAATGAGATAGCTTTCCAGATGAAAACCTGCGGAAACTTTAGAAAACTTAGGAAACCATAAAACGATGTGGGTTTTATTACAGCGGATGGATAACGTAACGCCCCTATCCATTGCGCTTAATTAATTAATCGACTTTCTCTTGAGTTACATTTTTTAAAAAAAAAGAACAATTATTTCGTAAAATTTTTTAAGCAGCCCCTGTATGTGAGAGGAAAACGTTAAGCAGTCGGCGCCGAGGAATGCGTTTGCACGTATGTACAAAGTAATTCGAGGCAAGCACGGCAACAATGGTCGCGGCGCAAACTGCATTTCATTACTCATGTTAATAAACAGTCCCCATTATTGTTGCGAGTCGGATATTTTACAATACAATCAACAACACATGACTAAGTGCTTATTGCGAGACGTACACGACCTCATAAACACAGAGGCACAGGCGCTCAATTTAAACAATTTAAAGTCGACTAATTCCCCCGCTGGATGGCGGCCAGGAATATTCCGTTTCGATGTGATTTTCGCAGTAATCTCGTTTTATCTCGACACACACTACACATCCGAGTGAACCACTTGTGTTTCACACGTTTCAAATAGAACCTGAATGGAGTCGTGTATGTATTTTTTTAATTCTGATGAATCGGTTTGAGAAAGTCTGAGTGAGTGTGATTAGCATTGGAATACTATATACCCCGGTTTTTTGGTTTTGTTTTCACTCGTTGCCATACTTAATTGAAAATAAATAACAGTTGCACATTCCTCAAGTTCGCCAGTGTTTATGTCTTACGTACTCTGTTTAGTTTCCTCGATATGACGTGGGAAAAGTTGAACGACGCCCATTCAGACATTGACGAGAGAAACGTTTGTCGTAAGACAAAGAAAGAAAGTCGTGAAAAAAAATGCACAGTTTTGTGCGAACACTAGGGTAAAGGGTGGAGGAAGAGGGCTAACATCGTTTCGAACTAATTATAGCAACGGAATATTTGTCAGACTGTGAGAAGGCCTAAACAGCGAACGATACAACAATCAAAGTCACTTAAGACTTGTTTGAACTCCTTTCAAAAGGAACTTGGGAAGCCCTGTTCATATGACCTTGAACATATGAAAATTGAACTTCCATTTTTTTTACAAAATTTATTTTTAAAATTTCTGTAATGCATACAGTGGATGTAAACACTTAAACCAAATGTCTGCGAGGCTCTTTAAAAAAAAATTTTGGGTACTTTTGTCTGGATGACCTTGAAAATTGAATTTTCTATTTTTTACAAAATTTATTTTATGAATTTTTGCTAGATTGCGAGGAATGTCAAACAGTGGACGGAAACGTCAATTAAAATCACTTAAGTCAAATATCTGCTTGGCTCTTTTTTTAAAAAATTTGGTAACCTCTGCCCGGATGACCTTGAAAATTGAATTTTCTTAGAGAATTCATTTTATACGTTTTTGTGATATTGTGAGGAGTTTTATGAATTTTTATCAGATTAAGGAATGCCAAACAATGAACGAAAACGTCAATCAAACTCACTTAACCCAATATTAATATCTGCGTGGCTCTTTTCTTAAAAAAAAATTCATAACCTTTGGCCATATGACCTTGAAAAGTGAATTTTCTTACAGAATTGACTTTATACGTTTTTGTCAGATTGTTAGAAGTTCTAAACAACAGTCGAAACATCAATCAGATTCACCTATCAGCGCGCCTCTTTTCAAAAGAAATTTGGAAACTCCTTTTCGGATGACCTTGAAAATTAAATTTATATTTTTTTATGGATTTTTGTCAGATTATGAGGAATGCCAAACAGGGGGCAGAAACATCAATCAAAATCACTTAAACCAAATGTCTGCGTGGCTTTTTTCAAAAGAAATTTGGAAACACCTCTGCGGACGACCTTGAAAATGGAATTTTCTATTTTTTTTTACAAAATCTATTTTATGGATTTTTGTCAGATTCTGAGGACTTTTTAACAGGGGTCGAAACATCAATCAAAATCACGTATCTACGCGGCTGTTTTGAAAAGAAATTTTGAAACTCCTTTTGGGATGACCTTGAAAATGGAATTTTCTATTGTTTTACAAAATTTATTTTATGGATTTTTGTTAGATTGTGAGGAATGTCAAACAGTGGACGGAAATATAAATTAAAATTACTTAAATCAAACGTCTGCGTGGCTCTTAAAAAAAAATTGGGTACTTCTGTCTGGATGATCTTGAAAATGGAATTTTCTATTTTTTACAAAATTTATTTTATGAATTTTTGCTAGATTGTGAGGAATGTCAAATAGTGGACGGGAACATCAATCAAAATCATTTAAGTCAAATATTTGCTCATTTCAAAGGAAATATGGAAACTCCTTTTCGGATAACCTTGAAAATGGAATTTTCTATTTTTTTACAAAATTTGTTTTATGAATTTTTGTCAGATTAAGGAATGCCAAACAGTGGACAAAAACATCAATCAAACTCAAAAGCCAAAAATCTGCGTGGCTCTTTTTTTAAAAAATTTGGTAACCTCTATCCGGATGACCTTGAAAATTGAACGTTTATACAGAATTGATTTTATACGTTTTTGTCAAACTATGAGGAATTTTAAACACTGGTCGAAACATCAGACAAAATCAGTTATCTGTGTGACTCTTTTCAAAAGAAATTTGGAAACTCTTCTTCGGATGACCTTGAAAATAGAAATTTTCTATTTTTTTTTTATAAAATTTATTTTATGGATGTTTTCTAGATTGTGAGGAATGTCTAACAGTGGACGGACACATCAAACAAAATCATTTATCTGCGCGGTTCTTTTCAAAAGAAATTTAGAAACTCCTCTTCGGATGACCTTGAAAATGGAATTTTCTTTCTTTTTTTTCACAAAATCTATTTTATGGATTTTTCTCAGATTGTGATGAGTTGCAAATTTGAATATTGAAACGAACCAGTTCCTTCACTAAACTGGCCAAAGTATGGCTTAATTAGAACTTTTTTTGTATTTTTTGGATCAGACTTTTAAAGGGTTCCTTCAATTTTTTTTTGACAGCGTCAATCAAAATTACTTGAATAATACAAACAAACAAAAGACACTTCTAGACCAAACGCAACAGTTATTTTTAATTTTTATTTTGAACAGTGTGGGTGAAAGGTCACTGTTAGACAACTGTTTCCCAAAAAGCTTTACGTAGAATCCCTAAAATTTATTTACATTCTAGTCTAGTCTTTTAAGAGACCCCTTCAATTTTTGTATGCATTTTTTAAGTAAACAAAAGATCCTTCTTGAACGGTGCTTTCCAAAATGTAAGTGCTTCCCAAAATGCAAAATGTTGAACAGTGGGCGAAACGTCATTGCTAGACCAAGGCATCCCGAAACGCATGCTGTAAAATCTTTTAAGAGACCTTTTCAAATCTTTTTATAAATTGTTCAATAAACCAAAGAACAGTGGCTCTCAAAATTCAGGCAAAGTTCTTTTCACTATTTTTGAACTGTAGGCGAAACGTCATTGCTAGACCAGTGTTTCCCAAAACGTATTATGTAGAATCCCGGAAAACGTTTTGCATTTTTTTCTAGTGTTTTAAGAGACCCTTCCAAAATTTTTATACATTTTTCAAATAAACAAAAGACACTTCTTGACCAGGGTCTCCCAAAATGTAAGCAGAGTTCTATTCCAAATGTTTGAAGCGTCACTTTTCAAAAGTCAACCTGTGACAATCAATTTCAATAATAATTTCTTAACGTCTGTGCTGTGGATCCCCGAATTTCATGAAAATTTACGGTTCGCCAAGGCAAGGCTTCCTTCATCATCAAAGGATAAAATTATTCTTGGAGGGCGTCGTGATTTTTTTAATTTTCTTCAGGGGCGCACAGAAAACATTTTTTTTCCGACTTTTTCATGCAAGAATTTCCCGCTTGATATACAGTGCCGGTCACAAAGTTTGTAACATAAGTGAATTTTTTTATTATTAATATTTGCAAACAGGATCAGTTTCTGCAACATAAATATTAAACAATTCCATACGTTACGGACTTTATGAACGACACTGTATGTATAAAAACAATTTACAAAAAAAAAACTCTGTGAAAAAGAAGTTAAGCCAACATGTCTACGTCAATGAAGTATACAAAAAAAAAAAACGTGGAAAATTGAACACTAACTTTTCACTTTTTTTATTGTCATTAATTACTATGGTTCTATAGTTCTTGGAACTTTTGGAAAACTTTCAATAAATATTCCTCGCTCAAGTCCAGCGCGAATAAAATGAAAAGCGCGCACCGCATCAAAAATTGAAACAAATCGAAAAGGCCAGAAAAAAGAAAGTGCAAGCGGGCCGGGGGGGAGGCGTGGGGGTCTGAAATATTCAAACGCAATCGAATAAACCGTAAGTCGCACACGTATAGGTATTCCATGGGGCGATATATGGAGCATAGGAAATGCATTAAAACTTTTTGGAAGAACATACCATCGCACGAGCGGCTGGCGGAAAATCGGAGTGGAACATCTCACAGGGCGTCACGGGGCGGAAGCGAGCGGGTTTTTAAAAGCATCCCCTTCGGAGGACGGCGGCACTTGCCCTTCCCGAAGTGCTGTCGACGCCACGATACGAACACCACTGCCTCGAGCGTAAGCTCGCGATGATATTTAAATGTTTAGAGAGCCGTGCGTGCGCACATTCTACACCCAACTATTGAATTACAAAACTAAGGGATAAGAAAAATAATATTGTTGTGGGTATCGTTTGTCCGGGCGGCGGGAAAAAAAAATCGATGCCATTTTTCCCGTTCGTTTGTGAATAAAAGATTAAGGAGGAGGGGGGGTCTCCGATGCGCCCGCCGCCTCAAACTTATCAAATAATTGAACGCTTCGCAAAACTTGCTCCCAAAAAAGAAATCCCTAATAATTTGGTCGAAAAGCACATTTCGTCCAAACATACTTGGTGACATTAAACAAAAATCCATCATGTTGCAACCACCACCGATTGATTGGGAGATGAGGTGGGCCGGTTTCTTCTTCCACCTGAATTTTAAATCACCCCGCCTAAATAATAGATGCGGGGGAGAGAGAATGAAGTTTTCGGCTGGGCTATAATTTCCTAAAATTAGGCGGTATCGAAACTAAAACGGGGAATGCTCCGCGTGTTTAATTAAAACATTCTGTCTGCGGGATTCCCAGAAACACCCGAATTTGTCATGACGAAATCGTGCGTCGGAGGAACGAGGAAAAAGAACGGGGGATGGATCCGCATTAAAAATGCACGGCCTCGTCCTTCGAACCCTCGAGGAAAACAAATCAAAAATTTTTTTATTGAAAAAATAAGAATGGCCACTTCATATTTAAAACGGTCGTAGTTTTTATTTTACAAACAAATTGATATGGATGTGTCTAAATGTTGTCGAGGGTTTCAGTCTAGAAGATATGACGTCACGGTAATTACAGACGTTGTGATTTAAGGCTTCTCAAAAAATATAAAATTACTTGGCAGTTGTTTCCTGTATCGACAATTGATTTGTTTCGGTTGGTTTCCTGAGGATCTCAATGTAGTGGTTTCAGGACTTTACAGTCTAGAAGTTACGCGTCACAATAATTACAGACTTTGTAATTCACGACTTCCAAGGAAGTTAAAATTATTTTCCTCGGGTTTTTTCTATAGGTATCAATGGTAAACAAGGAGGGAGACCGATTACCTTCTAGATGGTTTCAGAGCCTCACAGTCTAGAAGATATGACGTCACGGTAATTACAGACGTTGTGATTCGAGGCTTCTCAAAAATTATAAAATTACTTGGCAGTTGTTTTCTGTATCGACAATTAATTTGTTTCAGTTGCTTTCCTGTGGGTCTCAATGTGGTGGCTTCAGGACTTTGCAGTCTAAAAGTTACGCGTCACAATAATTACAGACTTTGTAATTCACGACTTCCAAGGAAGTTAAAATTATTTTCCTCGTGTTTTTTCTATAGGTATCAATAGTAAACAAGGAGGGAGACCGATTACCTTCTAGATGGTTTCAGAGTCTCACAGTCTAGAAGACATGATGTCACAATAATTACAGACGTTGTGATTTAAGGCTTCTCAAAAATTATATAATTACTTGGCAGTTGTTTTTTGTATCGACAATTAATTTGTTTCAGTTGCTTTCCTGGGATCTTAATGTGATGGTTTCAGGACTTTGCAGTCTAGAAGTTACGCGTCACAATAATTACAGACTTTGTGATTTACGTCTTCCAAGAAAGTTAAAATTATTTTCCTCAGTTTTTTCTATAGGTATCAATAGTAAACAAAGAGGGAGACCGATTACCTTCTAGATGGTTTCAGACCCTCACAGTCTAGAAGACATGATGTCACAGTAATTACAGACGTTGTGATTTAAGGCTTCCAAAAAATTACAAAATTACTTAGCAGTTCTTTTGTGTATCAATAATTAACTAGATTGTTTTCGTTTCAATTGTTTTCCTGCGGGTCTCAATGTAAAACTTTGTCTCTAGAAGTTGTGACGTCACAATAATTTATAGACATTGCAATTCGAGACTTCCCAGAAAATTAAAATTACTTAGCAGATTTCTCTATATCTGTAATTAACAAGAGCGACCGATTTTATTTCGTTTCAGTGACTCACACTCTAGAAGTCACAGTAATTACAGATGTTGTGATTTATTTAAGACTTAAAAAATCAGTTTTTTTTTCTATATTAACGGTTAACGAGGGCTTTCGAATGTCTTTTGTTTGAGTTATTTTTCTGGTGCGTTATAATCTAGAGCTTACGCGTCACAATAATTACAGACCTTGTGATTTAAGTCTTCTAAGAAAATTAAAATCATTTTCTTCAGTTCTTTTCTTTAGGTATCAGTAGTAAACGAGACCGATTATCTTTTGTTTCACTTTCCTTCCATAAGGTTTCAGAAACTCACAGCTTAGAAGATATGACGTCACAGTAATTACAGACGTTGTGATTTAAGGCTTCTAAAAAATTACAAAATTACTTGGCAGTTTTTTTGTGTATCGCCAATTAACCGAGGCGAGAGATTGTTTTTTGTTTTAGTTGTTTTCCTGAGGGTCTCAATGTGTCTTGTGTCTAGAAGTTGTGATATCACAATAATTTATAGACATTGTAATTCGAAACTTCCAAGAAAACCAAAATTACTTTGCAGATTTTTTTATATTTGTAATTAACAAGGGCGACCGACCAATTGTTTTTCGTTTCAGTGCCTCACAGTCTAGAAGTCACAGTAATTACAGACGCTTGATCTATTTAAGACCTTAAAAAAAAGGAGTTTTTTCTATATCAGCGGTTAACGAGGGCATCCGATTGTTTTTTCTCGTTTCAGTTTCTTTTCTGATAGTTTGAGTGCCTTACACTCTAGACCTTACATGTCACAATAATTACAGACTTTGTGATTTACGACTTCTAAGAATATTCGGTATTAGTAGTAAGCAAGGAGGGAGACAAATGATCTTTCATTTCAATTTACTTCCAGATGGTTTCAGGAACTCACAGTCTAGAAAATATGATGTCACAACTATTACAGACGTTGTGAGTAAAGGCTTCTAAAAAATTACAATATTACTTGGCAGTTTTTTCTGCATCGACAATTAACTAGGGCGACAGAATATTTTTTGTTTCAGTTGTTTTCCTGAGGGTCTCAATGTGGAAACCTTGTCTCTAGAAGTTGTGACGTCACAATAGTTTATAGACATTGTAATTCGAGTCTTCCAAGAAAACTAGAATTACTCTGCAGATTTCTCTATATCTCTAATTAACAAAAGCGACCGATTGTTTTTCATTTCAGTGCCTCACACTCTAGAAGTCACAGTAATTACAGACGTTGTGATTTAAGAAATTATAAAATGACTTGGTCGTTCATTCTATATAATTAACGAGGCGATGATTGTTTGTCGTTTCAATTTTCTTCCTGAGAATTTCAATATAGAAACCTTCTCTCACAGTCTAGAAGCTGTGACGTCACAATAATCGACTGACATTTTAGTTCGAAACTTTCAAGAAAATAAAAATTACTTTGCAGATTGTTCTACGTCTGTAATTAACGAGACGACCGAGAGTGTTGTGCATCTCAATTTACTTTCTGGTGGTTTTAGTGCCTCACAGACTAGAAATCACACCAATTACAGACGTTGTGATTTATTATTAAATTAAATTTCAATTTTTCTATATGAGGGCGCCCGCCAATTGTTTTTATCGCAGTTTCTTTTCTGATGGTTTCGTTTCAATGCCATACAGACTAGAAGTTATGAGGTCACAATAATTACAGACTCTATAATTCGAGACTTCCAAGAAAGTTTAAATTACTTTGTATATATCTGTAATCAATGGGGGCCGACCGATTGTTTTCCGTTTGAATTTCCTTTCTGATAGTTTAAGTGCCTTACAATCTAGAAGTTATGACGTCACAGCAATTACAGACCTCGTGACTTAAGACGTTTAAGAAAAAGTTTTTTGGATATCAGTATTTAACGATTGTAATTCGTTACAATTTGCTTCCTGATGGTTTCAGAGCCTCACGGTCTAGAAGATAAGATGTCACACTAGTTACAGACGTTGTAAATTATAAAAATTACTTGGAAGTTCTTTCTGTGTAATTAACGAGAGCGACGGATTGCTTTTTTGTTTCAGTTTTCTTCCTGAAAGTTACAATGTAGAAACCGTGCCTCAATCTCGAAGCTGTGACGTCGCAATAATTTACAGACATTGTAATACGTGACTTCCAAGAAAATTAAAATTACATTGCAGATATTTTAACATCTGTAATTAACGAGGGCGACCAATAGTTTCTCGCTTCAGTTTCCTTTCCGATGGTTGCGGTGGCTCACAGTCAAGAAGTCACAGTAATTACAGACTTCAAAAAAAATGTCAGCTTTTTCTTCTATGTCAGCATTTAACGAGGGCGACAATTTGTTTTTTGTTTCAGTTTAGTTTCTGATGGTTTCAGTTCTTTACAGACTAGAAATTATGACGTCATAACATTTACAGACCTAATGATTTAAGACTTCTAAGGAAATTAAAATCACATTCTTCAGTTTCTTCTATATTAGTAGTTAACGAAGGAGACGATTGATTGTTTTTCGTTTCAATTGCCTTCCTGTTAGTTTCAGTGCCACACAGACTAAAAGTCACAGTAATTACAGACTTTGTAATTTATGTAAGACCTAAAAAATATCGGTTTTTTCTGTTAATGATGGTGACCGAATGCTTTTGGGTTCAGTTGCTTTTCTGATGGTTTCAGTATCTTACGATCTGGTAACTATGACGTCACAGTTTTTACAGACCTTGTGATTTAAGTCTTCTAAGAAAATTAAAATAATTTTCTTCAATCTCTTCTCTATTAGTGGTTAACGAAGAAGGCGATCGATTATTTTTCGTTTCAATTTCCATCTTGATGGTTTAAGTGCCTCACAGTCTAGATGTGACGTCACAGTAATTACAGACGTTGTGATTTACGTAAAACTTCCAAAACAAAAGCAGTTTTCTCTGTATCAGCAGTTAACACGATGGCAGTCCAATGCCTTTTGGTACAGTTTATTTTCTGATAGTTTCAGTGTAATTATGACGTCACAGTTATTACAGACCTTGTGATTTAAATCTTCTAAGAAAATTAAAACTACTTTTTTCAGGTTTTTTCGTATCTTAGTAGTAGTTAACGGTTGTTTTCGTTCCAATTTCGTTCCTGTTGGTTTCAGTGCCTCACAGTCTAGATGTGACGTCACTAATTACAGACGTTGTAATTTAAGACTTGGCATTTTTTTCTGTATCGATGATAATTAACGAGGGCGACAGATTCTTTTTTTGTTTCTGTTTTTTTCCTGAAGGTTTAATGTAGAAATCTTGTCGCGCAGTCTAGAAGTTGTGACGTCACAACAATTTACAGATTTCCAAGAAAATAAAAATTACTTTACAGATTATGTAATTAACGAGGACGACCGAGTCTTTATCGTTTCGACTTCGTTCCTAATGGTCTCAGTACCTCACAGCCCAGAAGTTATGACGTCACAGTAATTACAGACGTTGTGATTTACGTAAGACTTCAAAAAAAAATTCAGTTTTGTCTGTATTAGCAGTTAACGATGGCGACCCTTTTGGTACAGTTTCTTTTCTGATGGTTTCAATGTAATTATGACGTCACAGTTATTACAGACCTTGTGATTTAAGTCTTCTAAAAAATTGAAATTATTTTTTTTAGTTTTTTGTATATTGTTGTTCGTAGTTAACGGTTGTTTTCGTTTCAATTTCCCTCCTGTTGGTTTCACCGCCTCACAGTCTAGATGTGACGTCACTAATTACAGACGTTGTAATTTAAGACTTGGCATTTTTTTCTGTATCGATGATAATTAACGAGGGCGACAGATTCTTTTTTTGTTTCTGTTTTTTTCCTGAAGGTTTAATGTAGAAATCTTGTCGCGCAGTCTAGAAGTTGTGACGTCACAACAATTTACAGATTTCCAAGAAAATAAAAATTACTTTACAGATTATGCAGTTAACGAGGGCGACCGAGTCTTTATCGTTTCGACTTCGTTCCTAATGGTCTCAGTACCTCACAGCCCAGAAGTTATGATGTCACAGTAATTACAGACGTTGTGATTTACGTAAGACTTCAAAAAAAAATTCAGTTTTGTCTGTATTAGCAGTTAACGATGGCGACCCTTTTGGTACAGTTTCTTTTCTGATGGTTTCAATGTAATTATGACGTCACAGTTATTACAGACCTTGTGATTTAAGTCTTCTAAAAAATTGAAATTATTTTTTTTAGTTTTTTGTATATTGTTGTTCGTAGTTAACGGTTGTTTTCGTTTCAATTTCCCTCCTGTTGGTTTCACCGCCTCACAGTCTAGATATGACGTCACTAATTACAGACGTTGTAATTTAGAACTTGGGAGTTTTTTCTGTGTCTATGATAATTAACGAGGGGGACAGATTGTTTTCTTGTTTCTGTTTTTTTCCTGAAGGTTTCAATGTAGAAATCTTGTCGCACAGTCTAGAAGTTGTGATGTCACAACAACTTACAGACTTCCAAAAAAATTAACACTACCTTATAGATATCTGTAATTAACGAAGGTGACCGAGTCTTTATCGTTTCAACTTTGCTCCTAAAGGTCTCAGTGCCTCACAGCCCAGAAGTTATGACGTCACAGTAATTACAGAAGTTGTGATTTCTAAAAGAAATTGAATTACTCCATGAATCAAGGAAGTGATCTATTGTTTTTTATTTCTCTGTTTTTTTATGATGATTTCAGTGCCTTTCGCTCTATAAGTTACGACGTCACAATGATTACAGACGTTGTGATTTAAAAGTTTTAAGAAAATTATAAAATTACTCCGCGTTTTTTTTTATATCGCTAATTAACGAGGGCAACCGATTACTTTTTGTTTTAGTTTGCTTCTGATTTGGCTTATTTGAAAATTATTTAAAAATCCAGCTGTCCGGCTTGAAGGACCAAAAATTATGACGTCACAATAGGAAATTTCTTTGTAGTTTTTTTCTTCTATTATTGATGTTATAATGTGATAGTGCCCCTCATGTTTTCTAAGCCCCGAGATCAAAAATTTTTCAGTAATTGCTTGCTTTCTAAGCAACTTCCTCTCGTAATTTATAACGATCCACGTTCATTTGTTTTATTTCTTTTTTCTATTCACTATTAAAAGCAAAAGCCTCGTCTCTTGGTGTATTACACAATATTTGCAACCGAGTGAGTGAAAGGTGAAACCAATTTGGCTTTTTTTTTCCTGCTTTCTTTACTTTCCACAGCTGCTCATCGCCTTCTATATTTAGAGCTTTTAATATGCGAATGAAATTTGAAGCCCGGGCAAATAATAATCGAATAAAATCGCATCGAGTGATCCTAATGTAGTTCAATTAGCGCTGAATTATCGCGGAGAGTGTACAGTCTTCGGCGTGAATTCATTTAGCCTAATTACGGAGGCGTTTTTAACGGCCTCGAAAAAATGCGACCGATGTCGTGTGCGTTTGTGTACGTGCGTGTACGCGAAAGGCAAACAAACGAGCGACGCCAGGCAGCCCTTTTCATGAAATCCACGTTCGACTTTCGTATGCCCAGGCATTATACTATAGTACTGGCTGGAGCAGGACTTATTGTGGTGTATTTAACGAACGCATTCTTAATTAATCTTAATGTTGTGTACCGACGTTGTCTGCAACTGCGGGTATAGTATAGTCCTGTGGAAAATTTCAGTTTTTAAAATTATGCCTCGTGTAGTTTTCTGCCTTTCTCACTTACTCAGCGCCCGTTTTAATTATTTTTATTCATCCACGTCATTAAAATTATGCAAATCACATTTTTTGGTCCTTCGAATCGGATTGGCAAAGGCTTCGAATAATAAAAATCGAAGTAACTTTATTATTTATTATTAACGTAAAATACTTCGAGCTTTTAAAGCGTCTTTTAATTGGTCGAAATAAGACAGACGCTGACGATAACAAAAAAAAAAAAACACAGCGCGTCTCTAAATCGATGAAACTATAAAAGGCCGCTTCCAATGGTGCCCTGCCAAGTTCGATCTACATTTCGTTTTTAATTCGCCCAAGTCATTTCGGATATTGTGTGTGCTGACCATAAACATAAAATGTAACGCCCCGCTTTCATTACCATTATTATTATTATTATTAATATTAATATCATTTTTATTGATTTTCACAATGTATGCACGAGACTCCAATCTCTTGAATTTATTTTACGGCGCGTCGTAAAATTTCATAATTTTGTATTAAAACGTCCGCCGTTAAATCCGCCCGCCCCCCCGACGGGCGGGGGACGAGCGCGACGAATTATGTAAATAGACGGAAATCGATAGACTTGAATTAAATAATTTCCTGTTATGCTCCAATGAAATTGCTACAAATTAAATACAACTTGCACATCGCCCCCCAGCATATTTCGCATTATTGGAGGAAAAATGCCCTTTTTGTTCTTCTTTTTATAAAAAAGTTTGAAATCCGGCTCGAAGGACCACGGCATGCATTTGATGTAAAGTTCAAATAATCGTAAAAAGTTCTAAGAATTCTATTAATTAGCTTCTTTTTGCAAGAAAAAAGAAAAATCTAAATTAAATTAATCGATATTAGTGAAACTTTTGGTCCTTCGAGCCTGTGTAAAGGATTTGTTTGCGTAAAAAGATTTCTTTGCATAAAAAGATTACGAAACTTGCATGTTACTAATTATTTCAAAAGAGAATATCAAACCGATTCAGACGTTTTTCTTAAAAAAAAACTACATCAGTCTCAAATGTGAAAACAAACTCATTTTGAATTTCATTTATTAATTTTTTTTAAATATGGTTCTAGAACTATATTGCAAAATTCTTGGTCCTTCAAACCGGATAACAAGTACCATTCGTATTAGGATAGAATTTCGTAATTTAAATTTAATGTGAAGTTGAATTAATCGACGTTATTGAATTTTTTGGTCCTTCGAGCTGGATTACGGGGTACTTTAGCAAAAAGCAGATCAGTGACGTAAAGGAAGAAGCATGACATGGAATCCAAATAAACTTTATGCAAGATTATGGAGCTTGCAAGTTACTACCTGTTTTAAGACACATTCTTCATGTAAAAAAAAATTACTACAGTCTTAAATGTTAAAAAAAAATTAATTTCATTTAATAATTTCTCTTTTTTTTATTCACTCAGTCTATTCTAAAGAACTCTATTACAAATTTATTGGTCCTTCCAACCGGATAGCAATATTTTTAAGTAATTTTCTGTCAAGCTAAGCTTGGATTCAGAGGTTAGTCCAATATAAAGATAAAGATTGAGAATTTTAAAAAGCTAGCAATGCTGAAAACAAAAAAAAAGTACTTAAACGTCAAAATAAATTCATTTTAAATTTCATTTAATAATTTTTTTCATGGACTTACTCTACTCTATAGAACTCTTGGTCCTTCGAAGCGGATAGCAATCTTTTTAAATAATTTTCAACCAAGCTGAGCTTGGTTCAGATAAAATGTGTTGGTCCAAATTGACCCAGAACGAGAATTTCTAATCTAAAAACGTCGTCAAAGTTGAAAACAAAAGAAGGGCATCATTCTCAAAAGCGAAAAGAAAAACTAATAATGAACATTTAATATTTTGTCTTTTTTTTCATATAGTCTATCCTATGGAACTCAATTGCAAATTTATTGGTCCTTCGAATCGGATAACAATATTTTTAAATATTTTCGGCCAAGCTTAGCTTGGCTTCAGGTAAAAGCGTTAGTCGAAATTGATAAAGAATGATGTTTTCTAACCTTCAAAAGCTATCAATGCTGAAAACATAACAAAAATACAGCAGTCTTAGATTAAAAAAAAAAAAAACTCATTTTGGATTTTTTTTTCTTTCATAGACAGCCTATTCTATAGAACTCTATTACAAATTTATTGGTCCTTCGCACCGAATAGCAATATTTTTAAGTAATTTTCAACTAAGTCTTTCTTGGTCCTTCGCACCGAATAGCAATATTTTTAAGTAATTTTCAACCAAGCTAGACTTGGTTGAGATAAAATACATTGGTCCAAATTGATCCAAAGTGAGAATTTCTAATCTTAAAGAGTCATCAATGATGAAAACAAAAGAATGGCATCATTCTCAAAAGTGAAAAGAGAAACTCATTTTGAACATTTAATAGTTTGTCTTTTTCTTCAAAAAGTCTATCCCATTGAACTCAATTGCCGATTTCTTGGTCCTTCGAACCGGATAGCAATATTTTTAAATGTTTTCGATCAAGCTAAGCTTGGCTTCAGATATAGCGTTAGTCCAAATTGATGAATTTCTAACCTTAAAAAGCTCACAATGCTCCCAGTCCTAGACTTCAAGAAAAAAATTTAATTTGAATTTCATTTAATATTTTTTTCATAGGCTTAGTCTATTCTATAGAACACACAAATTTCTTGGTCCTTCGAACAGCAAGCAAAATTCTTAAGTAATTTTCGACCAAGCTATGCTTGGGTTCAGTTTGTCCAAATTGACTAAGAAGTTATTAATGTGGAAAGCAAACAAAAATATAAAGTAAAAAAAAGTCATTTTGAATTTCATTCGATAATTTCTTGTTTTTTTTTTTGTATAGTCTATCCTAATGAACTCTAAGGAAAATTTCTTGGTCCTTCGAACCGGACAACAAAATATTTAAGTAGTTTTCGATCAAACTAAACTTTGGATTCAGATGAAATACGTCGAAATTGATAAAGAATGAGAATTTCTTATCTTAATTTCGAAAACAAAAAAATACTTAAATGTGAAAAAATTCCTTTTTTTTACATAGTTTATCCCGTTGCACTCCATTGCAAATTTCTTGGTCCTTCGAACTGGATAGCAAATAGGTACCATTCGTATTAAACTCAAATACATTTTCCTGCAACCTTAAATGTGAAATAATCACTTTCTTTTTGCAATAAAAAAGGAAAATTAAGTTAAATTATTCCACGTGATTGAAGTTTCTGGTCCTTCGAGCTGGATTACGGGATTTCTTGCGTAAGAAGCAGATCGGCGACGAAAAGGAAGCAACACGACAGTGGCATGTTACCATCTGTTTTAAACCAGAATTTCAAACATATTCAGACATATCTTACAATAAACAAAAAAAAATTACGGCAGTATCGAATGTGAAAAGAAAAAAAGAAACTCATTTGCTATTTCTTTTTAATAAAATTTCTTTCTTTCATAAAGTCTATCCCGTCGAACTCCATTGCAAATTATTATTATTTGGTCCTTCGAACCGGATAGTAAGATTTTTAAATACTTTCGACCGAGCTAAGCTGGTTTCAGATAATATATGTTAGTCCAAACTGGTCTAGAAAGAGAATTTATAGTCCTAAGGAAGTTGTCAGTGTTGAAAACTGTTCGTTCGCTAATAATACCCAAACTTCTAAAAGATGTCAAAAGATGGCGTTCCTATTTACAAGTGTTAAGAGCGCCATCTTTTGGCAAGTTGGGTCAAAGTCTTTTAAGTTAGGATTTAGGTGCATTTCTAGGCGATGAGTCACCTTATGTTATGGGATCGTGACTCATCCTTGTTTTAGTTACCAGAAAGGTAGAGGTAATCTAGGATCTTAGGTGTTCGTTTATTTTGACATAAACCTCTATGAGTCTGGCCAACAGAAACGTCATTAATTATTAATTAATTAATTATTGATAACTATTTTCTCGAGGAAACTACTTTTTATTTCGTGGTCCTTCCAGTCGGACTCCATAAAATAAGCTGCACCCGTCAAAAATGTTAGGAAAAAACTCATTCTTAATTTCTTTAAGTAATTTATTTTCGTTACCTCATTTATTTTAAGAATTACTGTAAATTTGTTGGTCCTTCGAGCCGGATAATAAGATTTTTAAATAATTTTCAAGTAAGCTAAGCTTACTAGTTAGAGCTAACTGTTCCAGAAAGAGATTAATTGCACAATTTCCAAACCCAAGAAGGCTGTCAGTGTTTCTTATGTCTCAATGCCCAAATTTCTAAGTTTTAGATGTGCCAAGAACGCCATCTGTTGGCAAGCTATGCCAAATTGGAGGCATGGATCAAAGTTATGTAAGTCATCAGAGAGACAGGCAGACAGAGGCAAGACCTGACTTTGCCAGAACGCAACGATCTCAGGTCTCCATTTAGTTTACTTCTACCAGTTTGGCCAACATAAATATCTACGCATGTAAAATACGTCAAAGAATAAACTCCATTCTGATTCAAAACAAAAAAAAAATAGAATAGAAAAGATTATTTCGAGAGGGAAGCCAAGCTCTACGCCAATTTTCAAAAGGCATTCTATTCTGTTTAAGTTACTGTTTTTTATTTTTTGGTCCTTCTAGCCGGATTATAAGATCTTTGAGTTAGGGAACTTCCACAACGAGATTTATTTATTTCATAGAAACAAACAGGAATTCTGAAATTAACCATGTCATATTTCTTGGTCCTTCGAACCGGATTGCAAGATTTTTGAAAAGCAAACTTATTGGCGATAAGAATTTTTTTTTATTTGAAAGTAATCCAAATAGTGTAATTAAATGTCAAGTAATACGAAGTTATCGTGTTTTCGCGGCCAGATAAGTGCAGAGGCAACCGCAACGTGACAAATCGGTTTCTGTTGTTGTTGCCAGCAGCACCCTCCAAGGCACGTGGTCGGGTGTACGGTATCGGAGGTACATTATAAGTTTTCTCTCGTGACAAAACGTGATCTCACTCGTCATTTAAACCAGACGAAACGCAACGATGATGTAATAATTGTAAGGCAGCGGCGGCGGCGGCGATGTTGCGCTTCTGAGAACAAAAGTAAACCGGAAGGCCGCGAACAAAAACCAGCTTCCCATTGTTTTCTTTCGCGTTTCATTAATAGAAATAGTCTCTCCTCTTGCCGGCTAGGTGAGAGGGTGTTTTTGTGGCTCTCTGGTGCGGCTGACGTCACCTCTCCATCTAGTGCCCTTACATCCCCAACGCGACAGCTACACCGACAACCCTACAGTACTTGTCAACTCCATGCATTTAGATTATGGGGTTATTCGATAGGGCTTTGTTTTTACATCGAGCGAGACGAGGCGCACGTTACGTCCGAACATGAAAACGTTAATTTGATTAACATTTAGTTACAAAAAAAAAAAAAGATTTTTGCATTTTTCTTGAAAAATCACCTTTACAGTGAAGGCGTTCGACATTATAATATCTAAAGAAACCGACAGCTTCAATTTTAAACTATTTTCACTTGTTTTCCCAATTTTTAACAAGAGTAGAATGAAATCCAGCTCGAAGGACCAAGAAGTCAGATGCAATTTTTGAAGCTGTTGAACGTGCGCTGTGACTCGCGAATTCCGCAACTTCATCAGAATTTTGTCGGAATTCTTCATGACACTCCCGCTTTTTATTATTCTTTCGAAAATATCGCAATCTGGTTCGAAGGACCAACTAAGAAATGCTATGCAATTTCTAACTTCAACAGAATAAACTGTTTTACCTCGATTCACATCTGGTCAGTTTAAGCGGTAGCAAAAGATTTTCCAAAATAGAATTTCAATTCACATTCAGAAATAATTTTCTATAAAAAAGCTGCGTCAGTCTTAAATATGAGAAAAAAAAACTTATTTTGAATTTCATTCTAACTATTTCTTATCTTTAAATATAGTCTGCGCTATTGATCTCAAAAATTACTGCACATTTTTTGGTCCTTCGAGCCGGATGGCAATATTTTTTTAATCGTTTTCAAGTAAGCCAAACTGATCCAGAAAGAAATGAATTGCGCAGCTTCTAAACTTAAAAAGCTATCAGTGTTGCTCGTCAATAAATGTCCAAATTTCTAAGTTTTAGACGTGTTCAGAACGCCATCTTTTGACAAGTAATGCTAAGTAATTTAAATTGGAAAGATTGATCTAAGTTACGTAAGTTATCAGAAAGTCGTTTGACAAAACCTAACTTTTCCAGGACGTAAGGATCTCAGCTGTCCGTTCGTTTTATTTCTACCAGTTTGGCCAACATAAATTCCTACGCGTGTCCCACACATAAAGGACTTAACTCCCTTCGGACTCAAAACAAAAAAAGGAGTTGCTTCGAGGAGGACAATTTCCAAACTACAATCTATACTACTAAAGTCAAAAACTGCTTTTGTTTGGTCCTTCGAGGTGGATTGCAAGATCTTTGAGTTAGGAAGGCTCCACGATGAGATTTGTTCATTTATTTCATTGAAAAAAAAAAGCAGGAATTCCCCAAGGTAATATTCTAAGACCACTATTGGCCTAAATATATTATTACCTACTTGGTAAAGAAGTTAATGATAAAAACAAAAATTGGAGAACGAGTTAGTGAATAAATCGTGGCGAAACATATGTTTCTAGGAGAAAGTTTTATGCTAACATACTGAAATCAAAAAAGCACTTTCATATTTTTTGGTCCTTCCAGCCGGATAAGTAAGATCTTTGAGTTACGATGAGTTATTTGTTTCATACAGTACCGCTACTAGTCTTAATATTATTATTATCTAGTTGGAAAGAAATTTGTTAAAATAAAAAGCCCAGTGAATAAATCGTAGGAAAACAAATGACGGTGTTACTTTCTGAGAAAGTGGCACCGAAAAAAAAAAGGATAGAAAAAGATATAACCAAAGCAGAAGGATTTACAAGCAAATTGAAACAGTTTTTGGGCGTTTTCTTATTTCTTGGTCCTTCGAGCCGAACTGTAAAATTTCTAAGTTAGGAAACATCCATCAGTGAGATTCTAGGACTTCTACTGGCCTTAATATAATTAGAAAGACGTCTTTGATAAAAAATGAACAATTGAAGAATGAGTTGGTGAATAAATCATAGGAAAACAAATGACGATCGGAAGACGAACTTTCTGAGAAAGTAGCACCGAAAAAAAAAAGGATAGAAAAAGTAACGTGCAAATTGAAACAGTTTTTTGAGTGTTTTCTTATTTCTTGGTCCTTCGAGCCGAACTGCAACATTACTGAGTTAGGAAACATCCACGGTGAGATTCCCCAAGGCAACATTCTAGGCCCTCTACCGGCCTTAATATAATTGGAAAGACGTTTTTGATAAAAATAAACAATTAAAGAATGATGTGCCGAATAAATCATATGAAAACAAATGACGATCGGAAGACGAACTTTCTGAGAAAGTAGCACCGAAAAAAAAAAGGATAGAAAAAGTAACGTGCAAATTGAAACAGTTTTTTGAGCGTTTTCTTATTTCTTGGTCCTTCGAGCCGAACTGCAACATTACTGAGTTAGGAAACATCCACGGTGAGATTCCCCAAGGCAACATTCTAGGGCCTCTACCGGCCTTAATATAATTGGAAAGACATTTTTGATAAAAATAAACAATTGAAGAGTGATGTGGTGATTAAATTATAGCAAAACAAATGACGATCGGAAGACGAAGTTTCTGAGAAAGCAGCACCGAAAAAAAAGGATAGAAAAAGTAACGAGAGCAATGAATAGCTTAGTTTCTCCTTTGCTTTCAGATATAACCAAAGCAGAAGGATTTACGTGCAATTGAAACGGTTTTTTGGGCGTTTTCTTATTTCTTGGTCCTTCGAGCCGGACTGCAACATTTCTGAGTTAGGAAACATCCACGGTGAGATTTCCCAAGGCAACATTCTAGGACCTCTACTGGCCTTAATATAATTGGAAAGACGTTTTTGATAAAAAAGAACAATCGAAGAACGAGTTGGTGAATGAATCGTTGGAAAACAAATGACGATCGGAAGACGAACTTTCTGTCATGAAATTAAAAATAGCAAGAAGGGAAAAACCACCAACAAAAGAATCATGGGAATTAGGAGAAAGGCAAAAAGGAAAGAAGAATATTGGAGCCGTTAATAATGAGTGCGAAGTAAAAACAAATGAGAAAAGTAAAGTAAATTGCACCAATCAAAAGAGGATAATTTTGAAAAGAAAATAGAAGAGAAGACTTAGGATTAACAATTAAACTGATCAAGTAAGCTAAAGGTTTGTTTAATGGAGGGAATAGAATTTATTTACAAATTGGCATAATTCTTGGCTCGTCTTCTTATTTGTTGGTCCTTCGAGTCGGATTGGAAGATTCTTGAGTTGGGGAAGTTCCTTAAGGCAATACTCTAAGACCTCTACCGGTCTTAATATAACAAAGAAATAAGTGGAAATAAATTGCAATTATTTTAAAAGTAATTTTCTAAAGACTGAAACAATCGCAAGTACTCCCTGACAAGTTTGAAAGCTTGGAAAAAAATATGGTGCAAAAAGGAAGACTTTTTTATGATTTAAAAATTAAACGAATGGAATGGTCTCATAACAACACCCTGCGGTACCCCATAACTTTCCGCGAACATCTTTTTTATTTTACTTTCGTGGTTGATCCTGGCGCTCTCTTACCCTTTAGCAGCCGGCCAATAAAAAAACAAACCCCTGCAACTCCTTGTTGGTATTTCCCAAATGTCAATTACCCTCCACCGGTCGATTCCGGTATCGATTGCACCGGAAGCCGACGCACGGAAATATTGAAAGTTCGGCGGACCACTATTTACCCGAATTAAACAAGTGCCACCACCGTGCCACGGACGGGAGAGAAATTGCGATTGCTCACCGGCGTGAAGTATGTTAAGCAAAGTGTAAACGACGCGAGAACGTAATCGGGCTTAATGAGATCCGGAAAAGCGATCGAGTTTCCCAACTAATCCACTAATAGTAAATAATTTAGGTCAACGAACTAGACTACATCATCATCATCCAACTGATTTGTCGCCGTACTCGAACCATTTGTTTGCTTAAATAGAAACGAGTCGGTTACATTGTATCGTTCTTTAGAAGGGGCGTACTCGAATTTTTTTACGCAGTTCGACTTGTTATCGCCATGTACGTGGGCGTGCTCGAAAGGAAATATTAGATTTCAACTCTGTTAATCGCCGAGTATGACTACCGACTTGTGCTATATTTAATTGGCTGTAACATTCTCCGAGTTCCTTTGTGATAGTGGCTGCTATCGTGTTTCAGACTGCAACGGAACGCAATCCTGGCTCTTTAATATGAATACGAACGTGCACGGACTTGGGACACTTTTAAGTCGTAATTAAACCGACGAATTTCAATTCCACTTTCGAAAACGTCCAAAGAAGCTGCTACTAAAACCCCCTGTATTTTATTAACTCCAATCCATCTAAAATCGTTTCAGTAAATGCAGTTCTTTTAGCAAAAAAAAAATGTTATTAATAAAATTAAGACCAACAGAGTGCTGCCTTGAGGAATCCCATCTTGGACGATGTTTTCTTAGCTCGCTTTCAAATTGGTTGGGTGTGTCATTTCAAATCGAAAAGAAAAACGGAGCGGGCCAAAAGTGCAACCTTGGAGGATGCTGGATGAAAACTTTTTGGAGGCCCTCGAATGCTGCCTCAAGACGCGTTTTCCACGGTGAAATTTTCCAAAGTATTTTTCAATTTTTGAAAGTGCAATGAAAGATTAAAAGTGACCTCTGTTGGTCTTACGGAAAACAATAATTTAATGAATAGTTTGAATCTCGATATCCTGCGACGGGTCTCGAGGTACGATTCTGCTGACGAGGCCCCAATTAGGGCCGAAACAGCTGTACAGAGGGTGCTCGAGGGATCCACTGCAATCAAAACCGATTTGCGACAAATTTTTTAACAATTTAATGGTTAGCCATTGCCATGCGGCAATGGAAAGAAAAAATAAAGAAAGACTAAAAAGAACGTGACAAGGGATAGTAGGAATGCAGTGAAAAATGGAGGAAAAGTTAAAATGTCGAATGGCAGATAAAGAAAGAAAACGAAGAACATCGACAAAAAGAAGGAAAAATTTTACGAATTTCTTGCAATCGGCCGCAGGATGTCGCGACCTACACTGTTCATTAAAAATTTTATATTTCTCAAAACAATGAAATTAAAAAAAACCGAGGCAGCCAAGAAGCAATAATAAATTAGTATAAATTAGTACAAGTGATTGTCGATCAAAAAAAAAAAAATAATAATAAGTGAAAGAAAATAGAAGACACAAAATGAAGAGGAAATGAAAACTTGAAGACAAACAGTAGTTCAGGTCGCGACATCTTGCGGCCAATTTTCGATCTAAACAAAACAGACTTGCAGCAAATTTTCAAAGAAAAACGTTTGCAATTTTCCAGAGCTAAGTGAAACGAAGAAAGCAAAGAGATGACGAGATAAAAAGAACAAATGAATAAATAAACCTGGAAGCACAGTATAAACAAAAAGAAAACGTTAAAAAGCTAATGACAAAGACAAACAAAAAAAAGTTTTAGTCTTCTCGAAACACTACGAAAATTAAACAAAAGAAAACTAAATAGATCGACGAATAAAAATCAAATTCTCAAGAAACTGCAGAAAAATAAAAGAGAAGAAGCTGATCAGCAAAAGAAAAATTAAAAAAAAAATAGAAGGCAGTAAAAGCAAAATAAAAAGAAAGAAATGGTTACAAATTAAGACTTAATAGAAATTGAAAAAAAAAGAAACTAGACACCACGAGAGCCAAACAAAAAAAAAATAAAAAAAACGCTAGGAAACTGACAATGCCAAAACTAAGTTAAAAAAGGAACCAAGGAGCAGAAGAATGAATTTGGGGAAACAAATTGACCGACGAAAGAAAGTTGAAAACTAATAGAAGACGAACGAGCAAGACGAAGTAAGAAACGAGAATTAATTTGAAATACAAATTTAAAAAATGGACTAAGAAAACTAAGAAGCAAAAGAACAAATGAATAAAGTACAGAAAAATATTAATAAAAAAAAAGTTTGAAAATAAATTGAAGACCAACGAGGAAGGCGAAATAAGAAATGAGAAATTTGAAGTTTATTAGAAAAGGAAACTAAAGAGCAAAAGACGAATGAAAACATACAGAAAAAATTGGCCAACAAATATAAATAGAAGACGAAATAAAAAATTTGGAAAACAAACTTTAAAAAATGATCTCTAGAAACCCAGGAACAAAAAAATAATAAAAACGTACAGAAAAAAAAATGGTCGACAAAAAAAGGTGAAAATAAATGAAAGACAAAATAAGAAATGAAAAATTTGGATTTAATTTAAAATACATTTTGAAAAACGAGCTAAACAAACCAAGAAGCAAAGGAACGAATGAAAACTTAAGAAAAAAAAAACAACCAACAAAAAATTAAATAAATGGAAGATGAACGATGAAGCCGAGATAAGAAACGAAAGGTTAGAAATTTAAGAAAACAGGCAAAAGAAACCAAGGACAAAAGGGACGAATGAAAACGCATAGAAAAAATCTACGAGCAAAAAAATTAAATATAAACAAAAGACGAAAAAGAAATGAGAAATTTGATATTTAATTTGAAATCAATCATTTGGCATAACTGAACAAATTAGTGAATAAACTAAAGAATAAGAAATGACAGTCGATAAAGCAAATGAAAGGGAACAGAAGAGGAATTCTGAAGAAGAAAAGAACAAACTAATATTAACTAGAACGTTTGTGCAAAAAAAATCAGTGTTAAATCGATGGCAAACGGAAGTGGATAATCGATGGATGAAAAAACAAAAGACAATCGATTAACTAACAAATTTAAAAAAAAACGGACGGAAGGCAACGGAACTCTAAAGAAGAGAAACTAATAATAACGTGAGCAGCTGTGGTGAAGTCGATAGTAAAAAGTCGTGAACAATCAATGAAAAAGAAAAATAAATGACAGTCGATTAACTAAAAAAAAAAAAAAAAAAACAGAAGGCAACGATAAAATGTAAACGAAAAATGAGAACCGTTTGTAATTTCTCAAACACAATCAAATTACATTAAAAAAACAAAACAAATAGAGAAAGTGAGTTAAGGAATAAATAGTAGGAAAACAAATGACTGTCGATAAACTACTTCTTGACATAAAATTTTCGATCAATAAAAAAAAATTGAAAGTAAATAAATACAAAGACGGACGAGGAAGGCGAAATAAGAAATGAGAGATTTGGAAATAAAAAAAATAATAATAAGTCAATTGATAAAACAAGTTAAGTTATAAACGAATAAAGTGAAGAAAAAAAATGACAGTCGACAAAAAAATTAAATAAGAACAGACGTGAATAATCGATGAAGAAAAAAAAAAAACAAATGACAATCGATTAACTAAAAAAAATCAAAAGAAACAGAAGATGATGATAAAATCGAATGAAAAAATGAGACGCAATAATGAATAAATCGAAGGAAAACAAATGACAGTCGATCTGAGGGTGAACTACTTCTTGACGTGAAATTTTCGATCAACAAAAAAAATCTTGAAAATAAGTAAATAAAGGTGAACGAGGAAGGCGAAATAAGAAATGAGAGGTTTGAAAACAAAAAAAAAAAAGTTAATTGACATAACCGAACAAATTAGTGAATAAACTAAAGAAGAAGAAATGACAGCCAACAAAAAAAAAATTGAATGAGAACAGTCGTGAATAATCGACGAAGAAAAAAACAAATGACAATTGATTAACTCCAAAAAATTTAAAGAAAACAGAAGGCAACTATAAATCGAAAGAAAAAATGAGAACCAATCGAATTACAAGAAGAGAGAAAAAAACAATAAAAATAAATAAATAATAAGAATAAATAAGTAAATAATAATAAATAAATAAATAAATAAGAATAAATCGAAGGGAAACAAATGACAGTCGATTAGAAGATGAACCACTTCTTGACATGAAATTTTCACTCCTGACGAAGCTACCAAACGATAGCGAAACCTAGAGCGTTAGTGCCAATTTCAGGGTCCGTTTTAAAATAATTTATTACGAAATTTCATTGGAGAAGAATCTATTTTAATTAATAATAAAAGAAAGTTGAAAATAAATCAACAGGAAGACGAACGAGGAAGACGAAATAAGAAATGAGAGACTTGGAAACAAAAAATAATTGAACCAATCGAATTACAAGAAGAAAGAAAAACAATACAAAGCACGATTAAGGTATAAATCGAAGGGAAACAAATGACAGTCGATTAGAAGATGAACCACTTCTTGACATAAAATTTTCGATCGATAAAAAAAAATTGAAAATAAATCAACAGAAAGACGAACGAAGAAGGCGAAATAAGAAATGAGGGATTTGGAAAAAGAAAGTCAATTGACATAACAAATTACAAGAAGAAAAAATGACACTCGACAAAAAAATTAAAAGAGAACAAAAGTGAATAATCGACGAAGAAAAAAGAACAAATGACAATCGATTACCTAAACAAAAAAATATGAACGAGAAATAAGAGATTGGAGTTTGAATTTGAAATAAAAAATAAATAAATCGCTTAACATAACTGAACAAATCAGTGAGCAAACTAAAGAATAAGAAATGACAGTCGATAATGAAAATTAAGGAGAACAGAAGGTGAACTCATAAGGAGAAGAGAGGGAAAATCATAACTAGAACTTTTGTACAAAAAGAACTCAGTGTTAAATCGATGGCAAAAAGAAGCGAATAATCAACAGAGGGAAAAACAAATGACAATCAATTAACTAATAAATTTTAAAAAAAAACACAAGCAGAAGGCAACGGAACTCTAAAGAAGAAAAACTAGTAATAACGAGAACATTTGTGTATAAACTGTGGTGAAGTCGATGGCAAAAAGATGTGAATAATCGATGAAAAAAAAAAAAAAACAAAAACAAACAAATGACAGTCGATTAACTAAAAAAATGTAAAGAAAACAGAAGGCAACGATAGAATCGAAAGAAAAAATGACAACCGCTTAAGCACAAACGAATTACAATTAAGAAAAAAAGAAAGAACGAGTTAACGAATGTATCACATGAAAACAAATGACAGTCGATCAGAAGATGAACTACTTCTTGACACAAAATTGTCGATCAACGAAAAATAAATAAATAAAAGGCGAAATAAGAAGTGAAAGATTTGGAAACAACGAAATGTTACTTAAGTCAATTGACAACAAAAGAAACTGAATGAGAAGGAAGCGAATAATCGACGAAGAAAAAAAAAACAAATGACAATCGAGCAACCAAAAAAATTAAATGAGAACAGACGTGAATAATCGACGAAGAAAAAAAAAACAAATGACAATCGATTAACTCAAAAAAAAAAAAAAAAATTAAAGAAAACAGAAGGCAACGATAAAATCGAAAGAAAAAATGAGAACCAATTGAATTACAAGAAGAAACGATAAAATCGAAAGAAAAAATTAGTCACAGTCGAATTACGAAAAGAAACAAAACTAATACAAAGAACGAGTTAATGAGTAAATCGCAGGAAAACAAATGACAGTCGATCAGAAGAATCAGTAGATAATCAATATGACATGCTGTAAGTGATGAAGCGCAGATGAAGAACAAGAAATAACCACAAAGAAACTGTCAAGAGAGTTTGATGTAAGACAATAAGGAAGAGCGCAACACCAAGAAGAATATAGCAAAACGAAAAGGGGGAGCAAGTAAGATAAATAGAGAAAATTGTACCAAACGAAAAGAGATCAGTTTGGCAAAGAAACAGTCGAACATCCAAAAGGATTAAGGATTCAACCAAGCTGGGCCTTTAATAGATGGCGAATCGGAGCCTCGTCTTCAAACACAACCAAAACAAAGTTTTTTTTTACAAAATGAAATGAAAACTGTTTTTGCCGCATTTGTCTCATTACTTATAAACTTATTTAGTCATAATTTTTTTTTAAGTCGAGAATAAACACGAAACCAAAAGACGAGTAGTCAGTCAGAGGTGCAGATTAAGCCCTATTCTATTTTCTGTATCGTCCTCGTGCCCTTTAGGTGTGTTGACTGATCAGATCATAATTGGTAACGTTTAATTATTAGTGGGTCACGGTTTTTGGAGCTTAAAATGAGAGGAAACTAACAGGAAAAACTTGGAAGCGTGAGAAAATTAATATGGAGATTAAAAACGACATGACAAAGTCTTATGTCCGTATTTATAATGCTTCCTTGAGGCTTCCTTCAATAAGGGATCCCTTAGATTGGGTACTGCGATAATGCACCTGCTTTACTACAATCCCATTCTAAGGATTCCCACATTGAAGGAAATCTCAAGGAAGCACTATGAATACGGACATTAAAGCTGGACAACCATTTACTATAAACAAAATTATTCATTCCTTCTTGTTTTGTGCTACGTCGATCCATGTTTTTCCTCTTTTGCTGAGGTTTGTTTCTACTATGTCGTCCCAGGTCTCTTTAGGTCTTCCTCTCCGTCCTCCCAAATCTTTTCAATGGCATTGTTTCCTTCATTCTTTGTAAGTGACCCCACCAGATGATCTGTTTCCGTTCCATGTATTCCAACAACCGGTTCTATTTCTGGTGTGTTCGTTCCTTATCCTGTTTGTTACTCCCTTCACTCTCCTTAGATACTTCATTTCGGTCGCTTGTATTTTACTCTTTTGCTGCTATATCAGCGTCTAGGATAGCTTTGAGTACATTCATTTTTGTGGATTTGGTTATTTCTTTTTTATTTATAAATCCACTTTTCAGGGCTTAATCATTTGCCTTCTCTATTCTTCTGTTTATCTCCTTGTTTCGTCTATCATCACTCCTAAGTACTGTAGATGTCGAATCTACTCCTTCTATTTGGGTATTTACCTGGATTGGCATCACTTCAGTTTTGCTCTTGTTTACCTTCACACCATTTTCGTTCAGTATTTCATTTCAAATCTTTATAGTCTCTTGTAAGTCTTCTCCATTGTTTGATGCTGGGACTGGACTATATCATCTGCAAAGGTGCATTCTGTGATTTCCAAGCTTTGTAATTTTCTGGTTGCTTTCTCTTGTGATGTAATCCATGTACATTATGAAAGGCAATGGACTTAACCCACCCTCCTATCTTGCTTCCTGCTTTGGTCTTAAATCTCTCTGATTTCATGTTCCTTCGTATTACAAAATTGTTCGTTTCTCTGTATAACCTCTTATTACTTCTATTAATTTATGATCTACTTTCCTCTTACCAAGGCTTTCCCATATCTCTTCTCTTGACACTCTGCCAAAAGCCTTTTCGATATCTATAAAGGCCATTTGGTCTTTTTCCTCTTTTCTGAAGTATTAACTGAAAAGATGTGGCATTGGATGCTCCTTCCCTTTCTAAAGAGATTCTGTTAAGGTCGATTCTATTACTTTTCTGAGTTTCTCTTCTATTATTCGCTCATAGATCTTCAGCGTCGCACTCAATAGCGTAATACCTCCATAGTTGTTACAGTCTCTTCTGTCATTTTTTTTTCTATATTGGTAAAATCAGTTCCACAGTCCAATCTTCTGATATCTTTTCAGTTTGCCATATCTTATTGTAAATCTTCAGTAAAGACCGGCCTGTTCCACCCATCTTCTTTACTATTTCAAGAATTTGGTCGTCCTGTCAATGTCCTCATTTTTTTTAAATTTTCTTTAATCGATTTGTTGGCCTGAATAAAATGGACAAATGAAAGTTCCACATAAGGATTTAAAGTCAAAACCAATCTGATGCTGGTGAAGATAATTCGGTCACGTAAAAAGAAACGTAACGAGAAGAATATATGTGTAAAGAAGGAAATACCAAGGAAAAGATGAAAAGGTTAAACGAATGCGGAATCGAATCTCGTCTTTGATTTGATCAAAGACCAAGGCACTAAGCTGTCATGTTAATAAACGTCCTTTCTTCTTCTGCATCGAATACTTAAACTAATTCCTGCCGTGTAATTAATTTCAACGAATTTCACGGCGAAAAACGAAGACGCAGGCGATCCATGTCCTGCACCGCGCGCGCTCATGTTTAACGCAATTATAATTGTATGAATTAATTTCTCGCGCACCTCCTCGCAAACTAAGTTACGCAAATTTCCAAGTCGTTCAGCTACAGAGGCACTTGACATTAACCATCCTGTGCTTTTGTAAGATTATTAATGCGAAGTGGTCGAGGGTTGAAGTTACGATCTAAGTGCCGTCTGCCCAACCCTCTCTCCTCGTCGTCCTCGTCGTCTACGACGAGTGGTCCGGGCCGATCTAAAGCACTGCGAGTCAATTTAAATTTGAAAAAATTTAAATAATTTAATTTACACAATTCCTCCTCCACAGTTACAATTTGTAGTTATCGGCGAACTAATCTAATCGAAGGATTTTAATTATTATCGCCGCACAGCGTTTCGACGAACAATGCCTTCAATCTGTCGGATAAATCCTAAACAGGTGGACAATGTAGGTTGTCCGATGATGAGCGCGAGCACTCGACACATCAACGCACAATTAGTTTAATTAAATCTTTCAATTAATAATTGTACAAACTTGTCACGTCCAGGTTTTCTGATGGAAAAAAAATTTAATTGCCCCCTACGAGCGCACTCATCTTTTTTCCGCACAACATTCCGTCCGCCACCGATTACGTATTAACGATTTCGTAATAATAATTAACGAAGGGGTTGGCCTTAAAACAATGATCGACTTGGCTTCGGTAATTATAGATATCCACCCTTCCGGGCTTTCCTTTTTTTTAACGGGAGTTTAAGGGGGATGGCAGACGGTGTCGACAATGAGCTCGCAGACGCGTATTAGAATCGGAAGTAAGTGAGCTGAAAAATTAGATCAATTATTATTCTCACTTAAAAACGCCTCCATTATGCGGCGAAATCCCTGCGAGCTGCGATAAATAATTTCTGAAGTGAAATGGTGATCGAGAAGGGAATATACCAGGCGATTAAAAAAAAATCGACTTTAGCTTTGCTTCAATACTTAAAATCGTAAAATTGTGGTGGAAGCACCTGAATATTTCCCTGAAGGATTCCCTCCCGACGCCGCCGTTCGATATCTTCACGCCATCGAACAACGTCGTCGCACCTTTGGAGGTAATGAGCTATTAGCACTTGTCTGATAATTAATTTAACAGTCAATTTAAATCTCACTCAGCACGGTTCAGCATGCCGACTAATGAACGAAATTGCGTTAGGCGGATACGTTCGCTTTAAAAATGATTATTGCTCGCGATCCGGAAGCGCCCAGACAAATTACGACTTTATTATATTTCGTCCGGAAAGCTTACGGAAAATCGAAGGGATGCATCCGACTCGTAAATTAGACTGACGTCAATCGCTAGAAACTTCGTTATGACGTCATAAGTTATTATTTGGGGAGCTAAGTTGAGACTCAATTTTCTATGCGAAGAAAAAAAAAGTTATCAGAGGAAAATAGTGCCGACGTTGCTGTAATTCTAGGAGAAGTGAAAAAGAAAACATTTTCGCAAATTGCGGGGGGCGAAAGGGGGGTGGGGATATCCTAAAATCCGTTCAAGAACTCCCTGCGTTTAACCTTGACTCTGATTCAAGACGAATTTAACCTTCCACCTGGGATTACAACAAAAAAGTAAAATAGCTTTCGATTTTTTATTTATTTAGAAGAAAAGATTCTGGAACACGAAGAAATCAAAATGAAGAAATTGGGAGGATCAGGTCAAAGAAACTGTACATAGAAAACGGACAACTTGATGGCAAAACATTCAACAGAAAGGATGGAATTGACGTAAGACGAAGAATCCATTAAGCAATAGAATGAAAAATTTCTAAGAAAGAAGATGGAAGACCTAATGGGGAAAAGCTGAAGTTGATTGAGTGAGGATATTGGACAGAATGAAGAAATAATCTCGACCACTATAGCAATAGGAACTTGGACGAGGTGAAGGTGAAGTATCCAAGCAAATGAACATGGATAGCGGACAAGTTGATGGTGAAACGTTCAACAGAAAGAAGATGGGAAAAATGAAGGATGGAATTGATGCAAAATGAAGAAAACATTAGGCATTAGGATGAAAAACTTCTAAGAAAGAGGATGGAACACCCAATGGGGAAAAGCTGTAGTTGATTGGGTGAGGACATTCGACAGAATGAAAAAATAATCTCGACCACTATAACAATAAGAACTTGGACGAGGTGAAGGTCAAACATCCAAGCAAATGAACATAGAAAACGGACAAGTTGATGGTGAAACGTTCAACAGATAGAAGTTGGAAAGAAATGAGGGATGGAATTGGCGTAAGGTGAAGAATTCATAATGCAATTATTCAGAATATACCCAAGTTGCAGACAGGACAGGAAAAGGGAGAAGGAGAAAAAATATTCGGAAAGAAAACATGACAAAAGCAACCGACCTACAGCTATTCGAGGTTATCAAAATGAAGAAACGGAAGGAAGAAGATTCAGATTGGAAACGGAATTTATGAAGAAGGAAAACAATATAGAAATGAGGAATATAGAGGAAATAGATTTAAGAAATGAGGAAAAAAGAATCAACAGCAAAACGAAGATGATACGACTAGAAAATCACATGTATTCTATAGGACCAACTCATTTCAATTGATATCTAACAAGAAATTGATGAGAAATGAATTGATACGAAACCATAACAGTGAAGCAATGACATTCCAATATGCAATCAATTACGTATCAATTCAATTTCTGGTTAGATATCAATTGAAATGAGTTGGTGCCTCCAGCACACACATGAATTGCAAAAGGATTGAACTGGGCGAAAGGCGAAAAGCTCGTTAAAATAGAATCAGGACGTAAGCGGCAAAGGTAAATCCTCTAATGGTATCTGAAGCAAAAATTGATTCGCGAGATAAATATTTAAAAGCAACAGGAAATTTGATCGTAAAAAGATAAAGAACTGAAGGGCTGAATCCCATCAACAGTACGAGTAGAAAATCCTTTTCAAAGGCAATGTCGAAGAAACAAAGAAAGAGCCGAAGACGAAATGAACGAGCTTGATGCCAAAAAGAGCGCCGAAAATGAATCGAAAGAGGATGGGTAGGATTACCTCGGGAAGAGAAGCATCCAAAGAAAGTTTCATTGGAAAAGAACGGACGAAAAAGATGCAGATTCGCAATGGTAAGGAGTAAGCAAGGAAAACAAGAGCCGAAAAATGATCCAGAAGTGGAAGAGGAGAATTGCCTCGCGGAGAAGAGCATCCAAAGAAAGCATCGAGAGGAAAAAGACGAGAATTCGCAACACTAGGCAAGAGATGGAAGGCGATGAAGAGGAGTGCCTCCAATTGAGAATCCTTAGATCAGAATAAGGTACCAGTAGGTATGCCTTTCAATAGGAAAAATATTAAAATCGATGGAAAAAGGACTGATGTCCTGAGTAGCATCGACAGTACGAGATAAAATCATATTCCGGAAGGCCATCGACGAAGGAACTAAGAAATATCGAGGAAGTCTAAATGAGCGAGTTTGCTGAACAAAAACTTCCCAAAAGAACCGAAGGTGGACGAAGAGGATTACCTGGTGAAGGTTTCATGTGTAAAGAACATAAAGAAAAAAATTCGACGGTGCTACCATTCCAAATTGACGTCGGTTTGAATGGAGCAGGAGGGTCAGAAGCAGTAGGCCCGTTTTCTCGCGCGAGAAGAAAAACTTACGTCCCGAATAAGATATAGTTTGACGTAAAAATGTAGAAAGAATCCGTTGGAGAGATCATCCTTGAAGAAACAAGGAAGATCGAAGCCGAAATGAGCCAGTTTGACGAAGAAAACCACCGGAATTAACCGAAAGTGAACGAAGAATAGCGCCTACTGGTTACGCAGCGTTCTGTAAATTTGTCCAGGATATTAAGCGACATCTCTGAGTGCTTTCGACAATAAATCGCATCCACATTTAACCTGGTATCCCCTCTTGCCCCCCTTTTCCCCTATAGAAACGAAGATTTCATGTGAGAGGAACGAAAAGGAAGATGCAGACCCTCTCTCTCTCTCTCTTTCTCTCTCAATGAGGTAGAAAGAGAAGACGTGATGCAGAAGGAATTATACGTTCAAAAAAAACGAGAAACCACGAAACATCCATTTTAAATTACCACAGAAACAAAACAAAAGAATCGATAGAAATGAAGAAAATTGATGTCCTAAGTGTCGTCATCGACTGTATGAACTAAACATTCCGGAAGAATCCACTGAAGAAAATCGTCAAAGAAGAAACAGAATCGAAATGGGCGACGTTTATGGAAGAAAATCACCGAAAAAGAACCGAAACTGAACGAAGAGAAATGCCTGGTGAAGAGTGGAATGTTTAAAAGCAACAGGAAATTTGATTGGAAAAAGATAAAGGCCTGATGGGCTCGTTTCCATCAAAATAAGTGAGGATTTAGGTGTTTTGTGCAAAATTACATAGTTTATAAGAGCAAAAGAATGAGCAGGAAAACCTGCTTACAGGCAGCGTCGATGAAACAAAGAAAGAGCCAAAATCGAAATGAACGAGTTTGATGAGAAAAAAATGCTAAAATCCCCTCAAAGGTGTCCAATTGAAAACGAAGCGAACGTGGACGAGGAGAATTGCCCCAGGAAGAGTAGCGTCAAAAGAAAGCTTCACGAGAAAAGAGCAGAAGAAAAAGATACAGATTCGCGATGGTAGATAAGCAAGGAAAGAGATGATAAGAAGAAGACACAAGGAAGAAATCATGCCGATGAAAACGAGTATCCATGTTAGCGATACTTGAAGCAAAGAGGAGGGAGGGTGATAGTAGGTATATTTCTTGATAGGAAGAAGATAAGAATCGAGGGAAACGAGCACCCCAAAAGAACCGAAAATGAACGAAGGGGATTGCCTGGTGATACACAAAAAAGATTTCATGTGAAAGGAACGGAAGAAAAAGATAACTCAAAGATAGGCAAGGGAGAAAAGAGAAGACGAGATGAAGAGGAGAAGGGCATACAAAAACTCCTATTGGAGGAGGGAAGCACGGGGAGAATAGTGACCACGACAGAAAGAATCTGACGTTCTAAGTTTGACGTAAACACACTGGTAGAATCTGACTTCTAGATCATAATCATCATCAAAGAAGAGCGAGAGCCAATGAACCAGAACCTACAGGTTACATAGCGTTCTGTAAATTTGTCCAAGATGTAAGTGACATCTCTGAGTGCTTTCGACAACAAATCGTGCAAGAAAACCTACATCTTGCTTCCTGTTCCCTGCAAAGAAAGAAGATTCCTCGTGAAAGCAACGCAAGAAGACGATACAGACTCGAAGAAAAGAGGAAACGAGATGAAGTGGAAAAATGTGTGCAAGAAAAATCCTAATCACAAGACGACCTTTTTAAATTGGCGTGACATGAAACAGAATAGGAACCCCCTTCGTATTCTTTTGAGTTTTAACTGAAAAAAATATAATAATCAATGGAACTGAAGAAAACTGTCATCGATAGTATGAAGTAAATTTCCGGAAGCCATCGTCGAAGCACCAAAGAAGACTCGAAGTCGAAATGAGCGTGTTCGATGAAGAAAGAGAAAAAACCGAAAGCGAACGAAAAGAATTGTCTGGTGAAGAGTAGTATACTGAAGAAGATTGGGTGAGAAAGAAACTAAAGGAGAAATCGTACCTCCAATTTAAATTGGTGTTGCTTGAAATAGAATAGGAGCAGGGAAATGTCTTCTGATTGAAAGAAAATAAGAGAATCAGTGAATTGGAAGAAGTCAATATTTCTGAAGATTCCGCTTCTGGCCATCGTCGAAGCAATAAAGAAGAAACGAAGTCAAAACGAGCAAGTCTGATGGAAGAAAATCACCGGAAATGAATCAAAAAGGAAACGGAAGTAGGAATAGTCGAGCAAGGAAGAGGAGACGAGATGAAGAGGAGAAAGTGTGCAAAAGAAAAATCCTAGCCACAGCACCACCATTGTGAATTAGCTTCACTTCGAATAGAATCAGAGGGGGCAGTGTCTTTTGAGTCTTAACAGAAAGGAAATAAAAGAATCGATGCAATCGAAGAAAACTGAGGTCCTCGCTGTCATCTTAAGTATGAAGTATATATTCCGAAAGAATCTTGAAGACCATGGTCGAAGCACCAAGGAAGAACCGAAGGCAAAGCGAGCGAGGTTGAAGAAGGAAATCACCAAGAAAGAAACTGGATGAGGATGAAGAATGGAAGAAGAAAACTCAATATTTGATTGTAGACTCTAAAGCTTCTGCTGCCTTTTCCATCGCTTCCGGTTGTTTTTTTTTCCAATCGTTCTTCGTTACAGAAAAGTTTGCAGACTGTAGCAGCGAAGCAACGCAGCGACAATACCAACGGCCATGAACGAAGAAGGTCTTCTGTAACGAGTCTTAACAAAAACGAAGTAAAAGAATCGATGCAGTCGAAGAAAACTGCGGTCCTCCTTGTCGTCTACAGTATGGAGTAAATATTCTGGAAGAATCTTGAAGGCTATGGCCGAAGCACCAAGGAAGAACCGAAGGCGAAGCGAGCGAGGTTGATGAAGGAAATCACCAAGAAAGAAACTGAATGAGGATGAAGAATTGAAGAAGAAAACTCAATGCTTGATGGTAGACTCGAAAGCTTCTGCTGCCTTTTCCATGGCTTCCGGTTGTTCTTCTTCCGAAGTATCGTTCTTCGTCACAGAAAAGTTTGCAGACTATTTCAGCAAAGTAACGCAGCGACAATACCATCAGCCCTGAATGAACTGAATGAAGAAGGTCTTCTGTAACCTGTGTCTTTTGAGTCTTAACAGAAACCAAATAGAAGAATCGATACAATCAAAGAAAACTGAATTCCTCGCCGTCATCTACAGTATGAAGTAAATATTCTGGAAAAATTTTGAAGACCATGGTCGAAGCACCAAGGAAGAACCGAAGGCGAAGTGAGCGAGGTTGATGAAGATAATTTCCAAGAAAGAAACTGGACGAGGAAGACCGTCTAATGAAGAATGGAAGAGGAAAATTCAATGTTTGATGGTAGACTGAAAGCTTCTGCTGCCTTTTCCATGGCTTCCAGTTATTCTTCTTCCGATGTATCGTTCTTCGTTACGGAAAAGTTTGCAGGCTATAGCAGCGAAGTAACACAGCGACAATACCATCAGCTCTGAATGAAGAAGGACCTTTTGGGACGTGTTTCTTTTGAGTCTTAACAGAAACCAAATAAAAGAATCGATGCAATTGAAGAAAACTGAGATCCGGAAGAATCTTAAAGACTATGGTCGAAGCACCAAGGAAGAACCGAAGGCGAAATAAGCAAGGTTCATGAAGGAAATCACCAAGAAAGAAACTGGATGAGGATGAAGAATGGAAGAAGAAAACTCAATGTTTGATGGTAGACTCGGAAGCTTCTGCTGCCTTTTCCATGGCTTCCAGTTGCTCTTCTTCCGTTGTATCGTTCTTCGTTACAGAAAATTTTACAAACAGTGGAAGCGAAGTAACGCAGCGACAATAGCAAGACCATCAGCCCTAAATGAAGAAGGTCTTCTGTAACGAAGAAAGAAACGTCCACCGGAAGCTATGGTGAAGGAAGGAGTTTAAAACCTGGTCTTCGATGAAGGCCCGCAGATTGTGAGACGGAGATTATTTTAGTCATTGCCGAACTTATGGTGTTTTATAGTGATAGCACACCAGAGAAAACAATTGAATTAAGTGAGTAGTCAAATAAAATTAAGGTCAAACCAATAGTTTTATTTTCTTTAGTCTTGCGCTTTTGCTTTTATTTATTTCTAAATAAACGCCCGTAAAATTCTATTTTAAATCCATCGAGGCCTTAGTCAGTAGCGTAATAAAAAAAATAATTTTTAGTAATAATTCATTTAAATGTTGATTTGGGGTAAAAAAATAAAGAAAGTGTTTTTACCTCCATGTGAGATTGGTATAGGGCCAAGGTTTCCCTTCGTGCAGCATGAATCGTTTCCGCCGCCCTCTAGCGCCTGGTAATCGATCTCGCACGCCGCACCGCGGCTTCTGCAGAAGTTCCACCGTCTGCTTGTCCACGTGACCCGTCACTGGTAAGCCGGCGAACTGCTGCAGATCCCTAATGCCCGACCTCAGCGATTCCTCTGTTCTCAACGCGCCGCCGCTTCCCTCTACCGACGAGCTCAGATAACCAAACTTTATTAGATAGGATTGCTGCAACGAAACAAAACAGATTACTACATTATCCACAGGAAATCGTTCATTTAATTTCCCACCACTTTTTAAATATTATTTACGAAGTTATTTAATTATATAAAAACAAGTCTACTAATTTACAATCAGTCATGTAATCTCGTAGGAATTATTACTAATGCTAAGCACATTGCAACTTGGAACTTAATTCTCTGTCACGCCGTTCTAATCCCTGATGGCATGTTAATCATGGAGTGCAAAAAAGCGCAGACAAGACAGGAGGAATGAATGGCATCAGCGACGCTAATCAAGTGATGGCTCGCTTCAGGAACAGCTGTCGGCCACGTACTTCATTCCTCTTAATTTCAATTTAAATTTATGCTTCCTATGATGTATTATTCGCGCGGTTTTTTCTTTCTGTTTTTTTCGGGCGAGTTAAATTCGCCCGCGAGACGACGGACGACGCCTCTTTTAATTGCCAACGTCGAAATTAACAAAGACGAATGTGCCATTCAATTTTCAAACGAATAAGATCAAATGAGGGGGCGTTAATTGTTGGTGAATCACTTTCGGCCAAGCAAATAATAATAAACAATAATAATTTATTTTTAACGCGTGGAAAGTGTAAATTATTAATTTCTAATGTTAGTCATTCGCGGTGGTTCCTTGAACTCGTCCTTCAAATTTGAATAAATAACTGCGGATTCATTAAGAGCGAGTTTGAATCTTAATTTACGACCAATTAAGAAGGTCGTTAAGACCGCTTCAATTTGTCATCGCAGGAAAAAAATTCAAATTTACGTAACAGGCGATTTTTTTAAACATAGTTAACAATTTCAGTCGCAACAAATAATATTGAAAGCAAGTTGGTGAAGTTGGAAGGAAATAAGAAACGATCGCCACTCTCTTTCTACGGATTACGAGAAACACAATTTCTTGTACCACCTGTACGTTTGATCCAACAATGAAATGACCTGCGCCGACGCCAACGAAGTAGGCGTAGCCGATGATGCCGGACTATACATCACTAGCGAATACGCGTTTTGCCTTTTATATCCTTAATTCGTGGCGGGGATTAGGTAGCTCTACGTCATTGGTCTGTTTGCTTGCCTGAGTTAATGGGTAGAGTTGCGTCCTATTGTCGGAGGACCGCCCATTTGTGTTTTGTTCGGTGATTTCCTTAACGACCAAAATGAGGTTGCGATCCTACTTGTTGGCCAATCAGATACGAAGGCGGTTGCGCTTTTATTCGTTAAGAAGCAGCCTTAATTTTGTTTATTGTTAACGGTTACCCTAGATGTTAACATGACACTTCGCTCGTGTCTGCCATTGTGACAATGCTTGACGTTTGTCATCGTGGAGTTTCTTAACATATTCGTCTTGGCGTTTATCATTGTGACGTTTCTTGCTTTGTCCCACTCCCTTGCAATTGATAAAAGGCTACATAATCTACTGATCGTTTAATAGAAAAGTGATCAGGCGTTGTTTTGATTAATTCTTTGCTTTAAGGCAACGGAAAACACGAATCGATTTAAAATGGTGCCGCCAGAAAAGCATAAACTTCATAACAGGTGGGGCTATACACTTTCGCAATAGGTTTTCATATTTTAGCAAAAGATGGTGCCATCATAATAACGATGAAAAACATGAAGGATGGAATTGACTCAAAATGCAAGCAATAAGATGAAAAGTTGGGAAGAAAGAAGCTGAAAGGCCCAATGACGGAAAGCTGAATATATTTAGAGGAAAGCATCGCACGAAATGAAGAAGTCATGTCGACCACTGTAATGATAACTTGGATAAAACATCCAAGCAAATGGACATGGATCGCTGGCAAGTTGATGGTGAAACATAATTTCTTTAACCCCAGTGCGTTACTCTTTGATCCATCGATGAAATTACCTGACACCGATGCAGTAGGCGTAGTCGATGATAAGGTGTATGCCGGACTATACAGCATCAGCAGATGAGGTGTATGATTTGCCGGATTATACAGCACCAACGGATAAGGTTTAAGATTTGCCGGACCATCCAATACCAGTGGGACAATACTGATAGGCTATTCAGCACTAGCGAAGGTATCCAATTGAAAACGAACCGAATGTGGACGAGGAAAATTGCCCCGGGGAGAATAGTGTCGAAAGAAAGCTCCATAAGAAATGAACGGAAGAAAAAACACAGATTGGCAATGGTAGGTAAGCAAGGAAAGAGATGATAAGAAGAAAACACGAGGAAGAAAACATGCCGAGATGAAAACATGTTAGCGATCCTTGGAACAAAGAGGATGGAGAGTAATAGTAGGTATGGCTCTTGACAGAAAGAAGATAAGAATCAAGGAAAACGAGCAATTTTGGTGAGGAAAACGCCCCAAAATATACAAAAGAAAAGGTTTCATGTGAAAGGAACGGAAGGAAAAGATATCTCAACGGTAGGCAAGGGAGGAAAGAGAAGACGAAATGAAGAGGAGAAGTGCATACCGAAAACTCCTATTGGAAGAGGGAAGTTTGACGTAAACACACGGTAGAAACCGATTTCTGGATCATAATCATCATCAAAGAAGAGCAAGAGCCGAAATGAACCAGAAGTGACTACCTACAGATTACACAGCGTTCTGTAAATTTGTCCAGGATGTAAGCGACATCTATGAGTGCTTTGGACAACAAATCGTGCAAGAAAATCTCCATCTTGCCTCCTGTTTCCTGCAAAGAAAGAAGATTTCTCATGAAAGCAACGGAAGGAGAAGATACAGACTCGAAGAAAGGAGGAAACGAGATGAAGTGGAAAAATGTGTGCAAGAAAAATCCTAATCACAACACGACGTTTTTAAATTGGCGTGACATGATATAGAATAGGAACTCCCTTCCTATTCTTTTGAGTTTTAACCGAAAAAAATATAATAATCAATGGAACCGAAGAAAACTGTCATCGATAGTATGAAGTAAATATTCCGGAAGCCATTGTCGAAGCACCAAAGAAGACTCGAAGTCGAAATGAGCGTGTTCGATGAAGAAAGAGAGAAAACCGAAAGCGAACGAAAAGAATTGTCTGGTGAAGAGTGGTATACTGAAGAAGATTGGGTGAGAAAGAAACTGAAGGAGGAATCGCACGTCCATTTTAAATTGGTGATGCTTGGACTAGAATAGGATCAAGGAAATGTCTTTTGACTGAAAGAAAATGAAAGAATCAGTGAATTGGAAGAAGATATCGACAGTATAAAGTGAAAGATTCCACTTCAGGCCATCGTCGAAGCAACAAAGAAGGAACGAAATCGAAACGAGCTAATTCGATGAAAGAAAATCAACCGAAAAGTAACGGAAGAAGAAATAGTCGAGTAGATGGTAATCGAGGAAGAAAGAAGAGACGAGATGAAGAGGAGAAAATGTGCAACGGGTGAGGTGTATCATTTGCCGGACCATACAGCACCAGTGGGAGAATATTGATAGACTATTCAGCAAAAGGCAGAGCGCGCCTTTTGTACCCTTATTTTGTGGCGGAGATTTTGCTTGAGCAGAGTTGCCTCAGGGTCATCTTCTTGCGTTTGGTTTGGTGGTTGCCTTAACGACCAAATTGAGGTTGCGATCCTATTCGCTGGCCAATCAGAAACGAACGCGGTTGCGCTTTAATTCGTTAAGGAGCGGTCTTAATTTTATTTACTTTGGCGGTCGTCATCGTTACCCTGTTACGTAGGTCTTAACGTGACGTTTCGCCCTTGCTTGTCATTGTGACATTGTTTGGCGTTTGTTATTGTGTTGTCCCACTTTCTTGCAATTGTTTAAAGAGCACGTCACTACTGATCGTTTAAATAGAAAAGTGATCCAGCGTTCCTTTGTTTAATTGTTTGCTTCAAGGCAGCGAAAAACGCGAATCAAATTGAAATAGTGTTACCAGAAGAGCCATAAACTCCGTCACAGATGGGGCTATTCACCTTCGTAATAGATTTGAATATTTTAACAAAAGATGGCGCCATCATAATCACGATTGTATTTTTCGCATTGAACGCATCTTCAGTATCCAATTCAATTTTTTACATTATGTTGATTTTTAGACACTTTGGATCGCTTGAAGTCATCTACTACAACCTTGACCTTCCACTATAAAAAATTAAAATTTCTTCTTCGAGCTTAGCGAACGTAATAAACATTCTTTTAGTGTTCAACCTTCTAAGTTGATTCGTCTCAAAAGAATTTCCATCTCGCCGAAGTTATTGCCGCATTAGTATTTTTATGGGTTTCTCCGTAAATGTGTTTAATGTGTTCGAAAATAATCATAAAACGAGATGCGCCGTTATGTTATTTCAGCGAGCAACAAACACCCTTGAACCGTAACAGAAACATCAAACAGGAAACATCTTATTAAAATCTACGAGAGATAAGGCAGCGAGCCCGCGCGCGATATGTAAACACGTCTCCGTCCGCTTCCTTTTTTATCTCGTCCTGCCCTGGATTTCGACGAGAAGGAAAAAGGACGAATTAGCGAACGACGAGGACGACGGCAGCGGCGGCGGCGACGTAAAAAAGGGCCCCCTTATCTGAGACAGTCGTACTCCTCATGGATGTTGCTCGTGCATCAATCACTCGTCTGTTCGCCTTGACTTCTTATTTTGTAATGTGACGGCGGTTACGTTGTGTAATTCGAACTCGCCATCCAGCCTCAAGAAGCCTTCATTAAACGCATAATAAGATTGTTAAAAGTCATCGTTCATATGCAGGCAGGTTCCGAGAGTCAAGACGACGAGCGCGCTTCGCTACCAGTTTTAATTAATCCGAGGGTATGATGATTTAGAGGCGCTCTCATTTTCTTTTCTTTAGTCTTAATTTGTTCAGACGCCGGGATCAAAAACCAGCGAAGAATTTTCACTTGTAGTTCACTTCAGGGTTCATCCAGTAAGTGAACTCACTTTTGTATTTGTTTGCTCGCTTGTTCCAACTCTTTTCGTTAACTCAGGTTTTTTATTTTATTTGGGATTTGACTATACAACACCAACAAATACTGGCTTGCTTTGCCAGATTATAACAGCACCAGCGAGTGAATATTGCCAGACTATACAACACCAACAACCACTGGCTTGCATTGGTACGCATTCTGCCTTTTATACCCTTATTTTGTGGCGGGGATTAGGTAGCTCTCCATCATTGGTCTATTTGCTTGCTCGTAAGGCATACTATACATATTTCTTGCCGTGGATGGATTACTAGCGATGAGAATCACCCAACATTGAACAAACGCAAGGGTACAAGTATATTTGGTGATGTCAACTTTTGTAAAAAGTTCTCCACACTTAAACGCAGATGCACTTTGATAACAGCGTACAAATCAAAAAGAGTTCCTTGCCTCCCGTTGACATCACCATAGGATCCAAGAATTGAAGACCGAAAAACAAAAAAAAATCCGCTTACTCTCGTGTGAATGCACAGACGGCCTCTCATGAATAAATCTGAATACATGAATCGTTGATTGCGGTTACTCAATTTCCTAGGTTAAACGTTGCGTAGGTTATTCGTCGTCCGAACAGGAAGCGCTCATTATTTAGGTCAGTTCTAAGCCTCATCGAGAACCGTTCGGCGCCAACTCGGCGAATTTACAGCGGCTAACCTATGACCGGCGCGGCCGCCGAAACGGCCGGGGGCTTTGACAAAAAAATCGTCGACGTCCATTGAGTCATGCCGGCCCCACTTAAGCGGCAATTACGCGACTAATAAATTTAAGAAGAAGAAAAAAAAAAAGGCTATATATAGAGTGCGCTGTGGAGAGACGTCGGTCGCTCGTCGCGAAACGAGTGTAGTTGAACTTGCGCTTTTAATTGACGGAAGGCTACAATTTACTGCCAATAAAGATTCATTTATCAATATTTCGCGCGATTATGGTGTTTAGGAGACGTTGACTTTTCTTAAATGTACGGAAACTACGTATTATAGTCTCTCTTTGAACGAACGAACGATCAAAAGCGTATTTTGCAATCGAAAGTCAAATTATGTCTAGCGTATTTTAATTTGTATTATTTTTTCCATTGTGCTACTTCTAGACAGCAGTACAAACGCAACGACTTGCTTGCCCCACTTGCCTCGCCTCGCTCTATACAGGGTGACTGACAATTGTTCCGCCAGCCAAGGAAAAACCACGATCAGAAATGATATCCGAGAGTATAGGAAAAATTCTTTCTACTTTACTTTCCGAGAAATAATTCATCACAAATTAACCCCAGAACGACGACGCTCCTTTGTTTAAAAAACAGAGGACCAAATGAACGAAATAAATGCCCTCATAAAAGTTTTATGATAGCACAGCGGTGTGGCATCGTGAACTTGATCTTTAAGCGAAATTTTACGTCAACTCCGCTTTAAGATCAATGACGAACTATAAAAGATTTCTTTAACAAATAAATGCATGCTTATCATTCCGTATATAAACATTTTCAACCAGAATTTAAAACATTACGATCAGTAAACACCTTCGTATTCTGTTGATTATTATAATTTCGTTCTGTGTGTGACGAATTATTATTAAAACGAATCTATTTAGAAGTCTGACGAATTCAAGACGCGTTTGCAATTCTCTATGGCGCGTTTTTGGCGCGCTGGTTGCTCATTCCACCGCTCACTTGGGAGTAATTTGTTCAACTTTGAATTAAATTCTTAATTAAACATAAACTGTTCCGTAGAATTTCTTTACACGTTCATCATTCATTCACGCGTACGCGATTATATTAAAAACTACGCATATCACCACCTACGTTAAAAGCAGCTGCACGTAACAAAATTTTTATAGTGTAATAAACAAAAAAAAACTTGTCGGCGATGAATTTCAGGTCCAATAAATCGTTTCACATTTTCCAAACAAGCCCAAAATTTATATTTTCTCATAATCTGTGACTGGCATTCATTCACGTACGTGATTTGATGAAAAATTGCATTATGTTTCCGACGGCGTAAGTGAAACAGGGAGTTGGACATCCTTGCTGAGCGTTAGCTTTGTCTGACACACATAGTCGGAGAACAAACGATACACGGCATAGATCGTGCGCCCTTGGTCGTTATAGGCATGTAAATTGAACGCCGCGATTTTTTGTTTTGTGGATGAAGCAGCTGGTACATTCCGCTCTAGTAAATAATCCGTAAGAATTAACAAACAATTACTTACGAATTTGTTGAGGCCGTGCACAATGCACTTGCATACTTAAAGCATAAAGCAAATGACAAAAGGTATAACGTCATTATCGTTGATACGATGCAATTTTTATGTCTTATGTCTAGCTAATCAGCGTTTGGTTAGAATGGCGGAATTTGTCGAAAGCGGCGGAATTTGTCGAAAGCAGCTGAATTTGGCGAAAGCGTGTTGGCTTGCCATCTGATTGGCCCAACACATAAGGATAGCGCAAATCCGACGATTTGGAAATTCGAAACTTCTTACGCTATGCCTTACGGAGCTATTGTGTTACACAATCCGAGCTACTACTACGTGTTTCTTATGGCTTTTGTCTTATGTTTTACACAAATGCATTGTATCACCGCCTTCACCCATATTTCATACGTAATTTCAATTATTTTCGAAATTACTAATAATTACGTCGCGTAAAAAGAAACAACTCGGGCTTCCGTTCCCAGCTGTTTCCCAAACTTTTAGGTTTCACGGTTCCCTTTTGAAATGTGTTATGATCGGTGGAAAGGAAGGCGTACACGTGATGAGTGGAATGGAGCAGTATGGGTGAGTCATCCCTTTTTCACTCGTTCTTCTTTCGTCAAATAATCAAAACCAAATTAAAGAACTTTTCAATTGAACAGACGTTACTTTCGCCATTGAAATTGAACAACATGGCTAATTCGTTATTGAAAAACAAAAAAAAATACTACTTGATCGTATGTATTTCAAAGAAAAAAAGAAGAAGAATGACGAGCTTGCTTAATCAAAACGAAGTGTTTATTTTGCCCTGACCCTGTTTCGACTTTATCATCGCTTTTGATCATTTTTTTTTTTTATTTTGGGAAAGTTCTAAATATCTACAGAGACAACTCGAGTAAAAATACACTTGATAAACGTCACTTCACGTGCGCCCGCTATTTCACTTGCACCTTTATAAGGGCAACGGCGAGTCCAAGAACTATTAATGCGATTTAAATAATGGCACGATTGTTGTTGCCGGCCGTCTCTGTCTTTTCACCGACGGTCTCTGTCACAACTACCTAACTGACCCACCTACCGTGGCCCTTCACACTTATTTCATGCGCAATTCCAGTTATTTTAGAAATTAGTAATAATTATGTCGCGTAAAAAGAAACAACTCAGGCTTCCGTTCCCAACTGTTTCCCAAACATTTAGGTTTCGTGGCCCCTTTTTGAAATGTGTTATAATCAGTGAATGATGAATGGAGTTAAGCAATAAGGGCGAATTGAACGCAATCCTTCTACCTTTAAAGATATTTTTAAAGATACTTTAAAGTCAAGAGGGATGAGGTTTGCAAAGGAGAATTTAGAAAAATACGTAATTGTAAGCGCCTATGTAAGTCGTTCCTCGACTGTAGAATAATTAGAAGACGTTGCAGTCGCGAAGTTTCAAAAAATTTTACTTCCTTCCCCCTCCTTCGAGATCGGCCAATCTACTGCGAAAGAAGGGGATCAGCCCAGTTGCACAGTGTTTTAACTGAGTTGCTTACACGCATTGCTATTAAGAACGTAGTCGTTCCAGTCATTGCATGAATGGATACGAGTTACTTCTCACTGGTTATGTTTCACGCCCCCCGTCTAGCAAGACGGAATCTCGAACTTTCTGGAGCGTTGCAGAACGGTCCAGAAATTGTGATAGTGGGGACAGAACGTACAAAAAAAAAGATTGCACTTGCAAGTACATTATACAGTGTGTGCCCAGATTTACTTTACATAAAAAAAATGATTTTGTAGAGAAATTTTGCTTGCTTCTAAACTGCTACATTGGAAAAATCAAGATGAAGGCATCCATTCTTTTGCGCGTGTTTTTTCTGGCAAACAATTGTCAGTCACCCTATATGTTTAATATTAAATAATAAAGAAAGGAAGCCGCCGAGTATCTTGAAACCAAAAAATAAATTGCCAATTGGCAGTTTACTATCCAAAGGAATATTATTTTTTTTTTTAGTTCTACATACATTGCTGTCGCTGACTTTGTTTTCTTGTGAATATAAGTAATTGCAAAAACAAAACAGGCAATTTATTTTAATTTCTTATTTTTTGCCTTTCTTATAATACGACCTTTTTTAAAAAAAAATATCCAATTTTAGTGTGTGTCCCCTTCATTTATAACCAAGGAAATATGTCGTGACTCTGTGCCAAATAGGTTCGCGATGATCTACTTTTGGCACGTTCTAGTTCCACTTTGTAAAATTTAGTTCATTCGAAGGTAATTCATTTTATTTTTGATTTCCTGTCACTTGCTAATACTCACAGGCGTTCAAAAAATAGGCAGCTGCCAATTTATAAGGGCTTAAATTTAAGAACTAAAAGAAATCTCTGATCAAGGACACGAGGATCTTCTAAAGTCGTTTCGCTCGAAAACTGAAACATTTTGAAAATCGTTTACGCTAATAACGCAAAGTGGGTTGACTTAAACAGGGGTCATTTTAAATCATGACCCCTTAAACGCACAAAATAGGCAACTCATCCTACTTCCGCGCCTTTACCACAGCATGAAAACGGGAAATTACTTCTGATTTGATTGGTGGGTTGCCTATTCTAAAGTCTTCCTTTGTTTTTCGTTTATTTTATCTTTCGTATGTTTTTTTTCCAACGAACTATTGTTTCTGACAGTCATTTTTGATTTTCATTCATTTTCCACCGGAGAAAACCGTCGAATTCATTTTCACGCCTGTTTGTGCAGTCTCTTGATTTTTCAATCGCCTTCTGTCAGAAAAGAATCTTCGATTTCGTTCTCTTTTGTTTTTCCTTTTTTGTGTTTTCTCGTTTGTTTCAGTTGGAGCTTTGATTTTATTTTGAAACTGTGAAGAATAAGTCGAGAGAAAAACAAAGGAAAAACGAAAAGATCATCCTTTATTAAGAAATAACTTTGTTGAAATAAATCAACTTAATTCTGTAATAATGGAGGGAAAAGTATTTGAAGAAACAAGAAACAACGAAACGCGATAAAAAAAGACGAATATAAAAACAAAACGCTTCAAGAGAATTCAAGGCTGACCAGAAACTAGAAGAAGCAATGAAAAGAGACGGCAAAAATTCGACGAAAGGAAACAAAAGAAAAGCGAAACAAGCAAGCAATGAAAAATATGAAGAGTAAGGTGATTGAAAAAAAAGCAAAAACAAAAGAAGATCGACGATTCTCGTTTACGGTGTGTCACGAAATTAAAGAGAAAAAAAAACGAAACGCTTATGTTATTCATTTGTTTTTCGTTCGTTTCATTTGTTTTGTATATCGGCGTTTGAATGATTTTCATTCATTTGTTTTCCAGTATTTCTGTCTTTCGTCGTCGTTTGTTTTTTTTCTCTTCTGTTTCTTTTTTCTGTCGAATTAGTTTTTCATGTCTGCTTCACGCATCGTTTTCTTTCTTTCTTCTGTTCTTTTGTTTCTGTATTTAAGTGTTGGTTGTGTTTTGTTACATCGAACGGATTTAGGTCACGGTTTTTTTTTTTTTGTTTTTGTTGGGCCTTTGTTTTCATTTTTCGTATTTTTTGAATTTTTTGTTTTATTATTTTGATCTCGATTCATTTTCCGCCGATCTTTTGTTTTCACATATTTCCATACAAAAACAAAGAAACGCGATAAAAAAACGAATAAAAAAATAAAACACTTCAAGGCTTACCAAAAACAAAAAGAAAAGAAAAAAATGAGAGAAAAGCGAAACAAACACACAACGAAGCATGAAAAATTAGGTGATTGAAAAAAAAAACAAAAACAAAAGAAGATCGACGATTCTCACTTGCGGACTGTTATGAAATTTAAAAAAAAAAACGAAATGCTTACGTTATTCATTTGTTTTTCGTTCGTTTCATTTGTTTTATATTATCTTTGTTTGAACGTTGAATTATTAGTTTCTGATTGTTATTTTTGATTTTCATTCATTTGTTTTCAAATGTTTCTGTCTTTCATCGTCTTTTGTTTTTTTCTTCTGTTTCTTTTTTCTGTCGAACTAGTTTATCACATCTGCTTCACGTATCGTTTTCTTTCTTTCTTCTGTTCTTCTGTTTCTGTACTTACATGTGTTGATTGTGTTTTGTTACATCGTATGGATTTAGATCACGGTTTTTGCGCAGCTTTTTTTTTGTTTTCGTTGGGCCTTTGTTTTCGTTTTATTCGCTGATTATTTTTATCCCTTATTCTTCGTATTTTTTTTGCATTTTTTCTTTTAGTATTTTGATCTCGATTCATTTTCCGCCGATCTTTTGTTTTCACGTATATCGTTGTTATTTGTTTCGTTCATTTGTTTTCACGTATTTCTTTTGTTTTCACGTATTTCCAGTCTATCGTTATTATTTGTTTTGCTCTTTTGTTTTCACGTATTTCTGCATGCCATTGTTATTTATTTCGTTCTTTTGTTTTCACGTATTTCTGTCTATCGTTGTTATTGGTTTTGTTTTTTTGTTTTCACGTATTTCTGTATAGTTGTTTGTTTCGTTCATTTGTTTTCACGTATTTCCGGTCTATCGTTATTATTTGTTTTGTTCTTTTGTTTTCACGTGTTTCTGTATATCGTTGTTATTTGTTTCGTTCTTTTGTTTTCACGCATTTCTGTCCATCGTTGTTATTTGTTTCGTTCTTTTGTTTTCACGTATTTCCGTCTATAGTTTTTATTTGTTTCGTTCTTTTGTTTTCACGTATTTCCGTCTATCGTTGTTATTTGTTTCGTTCTTTTGTTTTCACATATTTCTTTTGTTTTCACGCATTTCTGTCCATCGTTGTTATTTGTTTCGTTCTTTTGTTTTCACGCTCATTTATTTCCTCCGTTTTTTTTCCTCTGTTTTCTATTCGTCTTTTGTTTTATTTAACTAATCCTTCGTATTTTGACGTAATTTATTTTGTTTTTTTTTTAAATTGATATTTTTCTTATTTGTTTCGTTCTTTTGTTTTCACGTATTTCCTTCATTTCGTTCTTTTGTTTTCACGTATTTCCGTCTATCGTTGTTTCGTTCGTTTGTTTTTTTCTTTGTTTCATGCATATTACTCATTTCATTTCCTCCGTTTTTTTTTGCAAGTATTCTGTTTTCTATTCGTCTTTTGTTTTAATTGACTACTCCTTCGTATTTTGACGTATTTATTTTGTTTTTTTTTTCAAACTGATATTTTTCTAACCTCAAAGTGTTAGGTTAACATTCATTTTGCACCACAAACAAAAGAAAAATGAAAAACATTTGCGACGATCGAGAAACACAATCGAAATGGAAACAAATTACAATTTTTAAAGAAAAGAAGAGAAACAAATGACGATCGACCACTCGACTATTAAATTAATTATTTCTTAATGGCCCATTTATTTTTTTATCATCAGAACGAAACCTTTTGACATTTTTTTTTATAAATTACTGTTTTGTCCAAGAGTTCAAGTCCATCAAGTGGCCCTTAGATTTCCAATGTTACTTTGCGTTCAGTGACATTAAACAAAACACTATGACTTTGACAACTGTCATCCGTCAAACGTCAATCGTTCAGGAAGTCGTCCCCTTTTCATTCTCTCTTCTTTCATCAAACAATCAAAATCAACTTGATGAACTTTTCAATTGAACAGGCGTTGCTTTCGCCATTGAAATTCAACATTCGCCATTGAAATCCAACGACATGGTTCATTCGTTATTGATAAACAAAAAAAGAGATTTTGTGGTAAAAAAAGAAGAGGATTGATGAGCCTGGTTAATCAAAACGAAGTCTTCATTTTGCCTTGACGCCTGTTTCGACTTTATCATCATTTTTGATCATTTTTTTATTTTGGGAAACGTTCGAAACATCCACAGAGACAACCCGAGTAAAAATGCACTTGATAAATGTCACTTCACATGCGCCCGCTATTTCACTTGCACCTTTATAAGGGCAACGGGCGAGTCAAAGAACTATTAATGCGATTTTAACAATGGCACGATTGTTGTTGCCGGCCGTCTCCCTCTTTTCACCGGCGGTCTCTGTCGCAACATGTATTTATAACTACCTAACTGACCCACCTACCGGGGCCCTATAAAAAGATTCGTGCGAAAAATCACTTAGCAAGCTGGGTAATGAGTCAACCCGCAAGAAAAAAAAATCATCCTCTTCCCTTTTTTTTCTTCGTCAATTTAATTTAAACACACCTTCGTATGGATGGAAATTTTTTGGATATACGAAGGTTATTCAAATGAAAATGGCAAGCGAGGAATTAATTAGTTGAGGGGGCCCCGTTGAAGTGGCTAGACGACAACCTTCCCGCCGCCCCTTCCGCGCCACCAAGAGCAAATTTAAAATTCCTCTCACGCACCATTTCCAAAAGGGTGAGCCCCGGCGCAAGTGGATCCATCGAGACATGGGAAGTAGCGACGCGTGTTCGAGTGTTTTTTTTTTCCTTCCGCCCCTCGGCGCCCACTTCCCGGGGGCTATTTACGGATCTCGTCGTCGGCTTAATAAATCATCCGAAAAACCCGCAACGAAAATCGCGCGCCTGAAATTAATTCAAGAAGTGAGGGAGAGCCATCTCCTCGTCGACGTTCGTCGTCCATTGTTCCTCCGACTTCCTTCCTGCCTATCCACCTTTCATTGTCGGAAGGGTGACGCAGACATCCGCAATGATGCGATGCGACCTCTTCATAGAAACAAACGATAATCACCGATGTAATTAAGATACCACTAATCGCTAATTGTTTCGTCCGATCGACTGCGTGCGTCAGAGTCTTTTCTAAGTTTCATTTGCATTCAATTGCTTGGTCATCATAGAGAGAGTCCCCCCCGAAATTGATTGATTTAATTAACGCCGTGAATAACACTAGAAGAGATCGAAACGCGATAACATAATGGACCCACGGCGACCAACGGCAATCCCAGACACGTCCCAGACGTGTGTGGGACGCTGCACGACCAAGACCAAGAACGAACACCAGCAGGTGGTGTGACTGCCTGCCTAACTGGTAGTTGAAGAAAAAAAAAACGTCCGGATTGATTGCGGTCCGATTTTTTCGGGCTTACGCCTCTTTGTTACTATGTAGGTTTGTGTTATATAGACGTGTGTGGTTGAAAGAATTCCGAAGAGGTCAACAGCATGTAAACAAAATTAAATTCGAAAGAAGTAAATTGGTTTTGACGTTTACATGATGGAAGAATAATAACTTGCTTCGTTCTATTAAGAGAATGAACATAAACAGAAAACAATTTCGGCCATCTTGGATGAGAATATATTTTGATGAAGAAGATCTGCGTAGAGTCCTTTACATTCAAAACTACATCATGAGTTCCCTTAAAATTCACATTATAAAGCGAAAAAAGCTTCTGGGTGGTCACTCATGAATTCAAAGGGTGGGACTCGTTTCCTGATTGGACCGCCTGGAGCTCGGGGTAATAAAAAAGGGGCGTTACTCTATCGCAATATCAAGAACGAGCTCTCTAATTGGTTCTTCGTTTAGACGAATTCGTGTGGGCGTTGTTTTGTTCAACATTAACTCTAATAGCGTTTTCGATTCGTTGCTGCACTAAAGCACTCTCACCTCCTTTATTATGAATCAGAAACGCCGTTAGGTATTTGACATTGAACTTAATTATCTTGACGCTTATCCCCGGCACTACCACAATTTGACAACTAAGCCCCAAAGGGCGCTGTGTGATCTATTCACCTACTTTGGGGGTCCCAGCGAATTACTGGCCTCATTCAAATTCCAAATTCATTGTTCACCAACTACGGCAGCAGCTCCAATTCGAGGTTTCCTCGACGACTTGGATTTTGTTGCATTTGTTATTACAACAACAGCGAAACAAATCCGACTTATCTCTACAAGCCCCCAGAGGAGTATCCTGTAAGACCCGCAGATAACCTTATCACGACGATCAGAAGGTGTCCCACTTTCAGGCACGTGCCAGAGATAACCGCAGCACGTACGCCACGAGCATACCACCCATGATGAAGAAGAAGAAGCAAAATTTCGGTTATCGATTCAATTTTAACGGTAGCACCGGGGGGATTGTGGGGGGCAAGGGGGGTTTCTCCCGACAGGATATCACTTGATATTTTTATGGTAAGTACGCCGTTAAAACACAGTTATTATACAGGCCACACAATGAATGAACAATAAACGTCGGGCAGGCAGCGCGTATCATAGAAATTGCTCGTTGAAACCGAGCTATATGCTCAACACGTGCCCACATCTCTCGCCGGGTATTATTAATATTTAGCGCTAACCGACTGACCGGAAATACTTTCCAGTCTGGCCGCCGACTTCTCTCTCCGTGTGGAGGACTCAAGGCATGAGCAATCGCCCTCAAATACGCTCGACGAGGTGTATAAATAGAATGTACAACGTATACCTGCCTCCTTGTCGACGAAAGGTGGATTCTCGTTTAAGATTGTGAAATCAGATTTAGAAATTTAAGACATCCTGTAACATAGCAAGTCGATTGTGAGCAAAAGGCAAGTGGCAATGATTGCAACCGAGTGGCGTCGGCTCGCACGTTGCGTATCCCCACAAGTGGCACGTTTGCTCCAATCCTTCGCATCGATCATCGTGCGATACATAAATCTTCTTTATAAATAAAGGGAAGACTTTGAACTAATCTAATCCACACTCTACAGTCTACTTCATGGAAAATATCACCATCTGCCCATAAGGGTACACTTAGTTTAAACTTCTGTCTTATTTTTTGTGTTCCTCTTTTTTGTTCACAATTTTTCTCACAAGTTCCATCAAACAGATGGGTTTGGTTAAAAAGTAATTGCGTTTTGAACTAATCTAGTTCAGACTCTATAGTCTACTTCATGGTATAATAGTCGTCCATCTCGTTTTTAAGTAGAAAGAAGAGTTTGAACCAATCTACAGTCTACTTCATGGCATAATAGTCGTCCATCTCCTTTCTAAGTAGAGGGAGTACTTGGAACTAATCTAGTTCACACTCTACAGTCTACTTCATGGAAAAAATCACCAAGAAATCCATATTGGTACTCTTAGTTTATACTTCTGTATTATTTTTTGTGTTCCACAAGTACCTCTCTCTTTTCTCCTCAATTTTTCTCACAAGTTCCATCAAACAGGTCAAACTTGGTCAAAAAGTGATTGCGTTTTTTTCCGCAATGAAGGCCAATCCAGGATGATGACGAGAAAACAAAGACGTTGATCGAATCCAATCGGCGAGAGCTTGCTGATAATCCTAACTCATCGAAATCGAGTGTTGAAGACCATTTAATACGACTTGAAGAAGTTAGTAAGCTCGAGACCACGTGAGTTCAAAGCTCAAATCCAAATTAATTTGGATGTTTACTGTCGTCAAATATATAAGTTAAACGATGACAGAAGTGACCACGAAGTTTGGTCATTTGTCAAAAATTGTTGCAGCTTGGATGGATCACATTCGCCAGACCTGGCACCATTTCAGTTCCATTTGCTTCGTCCTTTGCAAAACGCCTTGAATGATGAGGATATCATCGTTCTAGGGATGTTTCTTTTTTGCCCAAAACGATAGGAACTTGTTTGAGCGAGGATTCACCCATTCCTCTCCTCATTCTTCATCTTTCTTTCTACGCTTCGTCTTATCGCGCGATTGATTGCTTTGCAATGTTCGTCGATATTTGATGCTTGCATTCACTCTCTCCACTTCAATCTCCAGCATTTCTCTTTATTTTACTTGCTCCTTAGCTCGTTCTTACAATAATCTGTTTCAACACTTTTCATTCAAGACTTCGTTGCGAGTTACCTCCTTGGATCCTTCAAATCCTCAAAATTCACGTTTTAAAGCGAAAAAACGAAAATAAAGCATCTGAGTGGTTACTCTTTAATTCAAGGGGCGGGACTCGTTTCTTGATTGGATAGTCTGGAGCTCGGGTTAATGAAAATGGGCGTTACTTTAAATTAAATTAAATTAAAAGAAAATAATCAGAACAAAAGACAATCGATTTTACAACACAATTTAATAGATTAATAACTGAAAAATAAAAAACAATTTGAAAAGAAAGATGACAAAACAAGGAGAACAAAACAATAAAAATTGGAAAGTAAATAAATAAATAAGAAAATGAAATAAAAACAAAAGACAATCGATTTTGCATTTAATAGATTAAAAAATAAAAAAAGAAAACAATTTCAAAATAATAGTGATAAAGCACAAAATAAAAAAAAATTCAAAACTAATCAAATTAAAAGAAAATAATGAAACAAAAGACAATTGATTTTACAACACAATTTAATAATAATAATAATAATCTTTATTTGTTTAAAAATATAATAACACAACAAGAAAAATACAAATACAAAAGACGAGAAGAGAAAAAAAACGGCAACTTGAAAAGAAAAAAAAATGAGGAAAAAAAAACAAATGACGATCGTAATATTCGCGAAAGTAAATTTTTTCGTCGTTGAATTTCAGAAAACAAATAAAAGCAACAACGAAAAACCTTTTTGAGAACACGAAAGCGGTAACTTCATCAAGAGATAAAGAAAAAGAAGAGGAAGAAAAACAAATGACGATCGTAACGTTTACGAAAGGAAAAGAAATAACCTCGGAAAAACAAACGACGATCGTAAGATTCGCGAATAGAAAACTTTTTCGTCGTTGAATTGCAGAAAACGCGAATAAAAACAAGAAAGAAGAAAGTTCTTGACTCTTGGAAACGAGGAAAAAAGGAACGGTAACTTCAAAAAAAAAAAAACAAAGAAAAACAAGTGACGATCGTAATTTTGCGAAACATTTAAAAAAGACAGAAAAGCAATAAAACAGCAATAAATAATAAAAAAAAAGAAAACAATTTCAAAAGAATGGTAAAACAAGAAAGCAAAAATTCAAAACTATCAAATTAAAAGAAAAACAATCGATTTTACAACACAATTTAATAATAATAATAATAATAATAATCTTTATTTGTTTAAAAATATAATAACACAAGAAGAAAAATACAAATACAAAAGGCGAGAAGAGAAAAGAAAGGCAACTTGAAAACAAAATAAAAATGAAAAAAAAAACAAATAACGATCGTAATATTCACGAAACTAAATTTTTTCGTCGTTGAATTTCAGAAAACAAATAAAAACAAAAACGAAGAACCTTTTTGGGAACACGAAGGCGGTAACTTCATCGAGAGGCAAAGAAAAAGAAGAGGAAGAAAAACAAATGACGATCGTGACGTTTACGAAAGGAAAAGAAATAACCTCGGAAAAACAAACGACGATTGTAATATTCGCGAGAGAAAGCTTTTTCGTCGTTGAATTGCAGAAAACGCGAATAAAAACAAGAAAGAAGGAAGAAACTTTTGAACTCCGTTGCTCCGTTTCAACGAAAAAGCGAACACCAGGAGGGAGTCACTTTCAGTTACCACTTCGATGGCGCTAAAGTGCTATCTTCTCTTGTCATTCTCAGTTACCACTTTGATGGCGTTAAAGTGGTATCCTCTCTTGTTCAGGTAACCAACCCTAATGTGGCTGACAAAAGGTCTAGCATACGCCATTAACCGAAACGTTTCGCAACGATGTTCCCGTAGGTTTCTGTAGCTTGCCTCCGGTTACCAAAATCCGGTAAAGCGTCAGGAACGTCGTGAGGCGGAATAAGATAATGTGAAATACCAAAAAGAAGGAGAAAGAAAAACTAGATATAGAAAAACACGAATTACTAAGCAAACAGCGCACAACCTGCCATAGAATCGAGGGACAGGTTTGGAAAGGCTTGGAAAACGAAAGGCCTTGGACTCGCAGCAAACAATCCACAACCGGATTATTACATCCGTTTACTTTTTTACTCCAGAACCAACACAATTCAATGAAAATTTAACCAAAAACGACAACAATTCTCCATGCGGTGTGTTTGCCAAGCGAGCAGCAACAAGACCGCCACGAGCTTTTAGTCGAGCAGGTTACAATGCGCAAGGTTTGGGGTGGGAAGAAGAACCACATGCTTCGGATAGGCGAATAGCAGGCCTAGAATTCAAACGAGTGTCTACCCGGGACAGACTCAATACGTTTTGTCACTTCTATCGCAACGTCAAGAACGAGCTCCCTAATTGGTTCTTCATTTGGACGGATTCGTGTGGGCATTATTTTGTTCATCATTAACTCTAATAGTTCAGTTTCAACTGGAAAGTGATTAAATTCTCAGAAAAATTTTAATATTCGTTATAGTTCTCTTATGAATTCTGCGCACAGTATATACAGGCTGTATAGTAAAAGACGTTTTGTAAAATATGAACGATTTTCAACCGTTTTTTTTTTCAAAAATTAAATTGGGGCTCTAAATATTGACATGCATTGCAAACCAAACTCAATGCATTAGATTTTTTGCAAAATATTTCTGTCGCTATCACAATCCGTAACTCTGATTATACAGGGACATCAATATCGGTGTTCCACAAGGAACTATCTTAGACCATCTCTCGCTCTCGTTGTTTGTCAATGACTAATGACATTCCGTCTGTTGACCCTGATGTGAAATACTACTCCAGTATCTGAATTAATAATCTCTAAAAAAATGAAACAAATCCATAGTATACTATCAACAAAATCACACTTAAGTTTACCGAAAATTCAGTCAGTTGTTTTTCGAACTCGTCAGCAGAGACAAATGGAGATTAAATTTGAAAATAGATGATGCAATAATAATCAGGAGTTGTAACGGTGCTGCTTTTCTTGGAACTCATCTCGACAAGAACCTAAATCGGAGCAAACACTGCAATGTTTTGGTTTCCAGATTAAATTCTTCTTGCTATTTGTTCAAAACAACTGAGAAACATTCTGAACTTGTTTCTCTCTATTATGCTCAAGTTAAAACCAGTTTCAGGTATGCCATTACTTTCTAGGGCAGTTCTCTTTCCACCAATGATAGTTTTTCTTGCCCAGAAAAGAATATTTAGATCAATTTGCTAATGTCTGCCACTTTCTCCTGCAACTACTTATTTAAGAAATACATTTTAACTATTTATGGTGTCTTTTTATTATTTATTACACATTGAACAATGACTACAATACTAAAAGTAAGGACGATTATCATATTCCCTTGGGAAGACTTTCTATAAACGATCAGCCAGTCGTTAAGTTCAAATGATATGAAAATTAAAAAATAAATAAAATAAACAAAATGAATGCGAAAATACTTGCCCAAAGAAACCAAAGACCATCGCTCATTCAAAGTGAACAGAAATGAAAACAAAAATTAACGAAAAGACTAAATTGAGGATACGATTCGTCTAAAAACAAAAGACGATCGACCAGCTGTTGAGTTCAAGTGAAATAGAGATAAAAAAACAAACAAAAAGCGATCACTCACTCGAAAAGAAAAGACGACAAATTCTAAAAACAAAAAATAAATAAATGGGGAAAACGATTGTCGAGAAACAAAAGACGATCGCCAGCTCAAGTGAGACAAAGAAAAAAATAAAAAGAATGCAAGAATGAATACTTGTCAAAAAACAGAAGACAATCACTGCAGAGACAATATCGAAAATTCTAAAATAACAGTGGAAACGAAAACAAAAAACAACAAAAAAAAAATAAGGACGCGATTGTCGAGAAACAAAAGAATATCGATCAGCTGTTAAGTTCAAGTGACACAGAGATAAATAAAATAAATGAATGCGAAAATACTTGTCAGACAAACAAAAGACGATCACTCATTCGAAAAGAAAGAGCAAATATCAATGGAAATAGGAACAAGAACGTGACGAAAGAGAAAATTGAGAAACGATGACGATCGGCCAGTTGAAAATAAAGATTGAAATAAAGAGATTGCGAAAAAAAAACTCCTTGCCAAAAAACAAAAGACCATCGATAACTCACTCGAAGTGAAAGTCGTTAGCAAAAATTCGAAAATATTAATGGAAATAAACACAAAAAAAGACAAAATAGGAAAAAACAGGAAGAAACGATTGATCGAAAAACAAAAGAAAATTGAGTTAGTTATTAAGTCCAAGTGAAATGGAGATAAAAATAAATAAAATGAATGCGAAAATACTTTCCAAAAAAAAAAAAAAACGAAAACCGACCGCTCATTTGCAAAGAAGAGGCGACATTAAAAATTCTAAAATGTAGCGAAAAAAGGGGGAAACGATTATCGAAAAACAAAAACAAAGGCAAGTTGTCAAGTTCAAATGAAAAAAAAAAAAACAATAAATAACGAAAAAAGAATGGGGTAACGATTATTGTGAAACAAAAGAGGATAGGTAAGTTGGTTAGTTCAAAAAATAGACAAAAACAAAAAGATTGCGAAAAAGAAAAGGAAACAAAAGACGATCGATCACTCACTCGAAATGAAAGTCGATATCGAAAATTCCAAAATATTAGTGGAAATAAACTCGCAAAAATAAGGAAAAGTCGGAGGAATGTATTGGTCGAAAAACAAAAGAAGATCGGCCAGTTGAAGTTTAAATAAAAAATAAAATGAATGCGAAAATACTTGCCAAAAAAAAAAACAAAAACAAAGGACGATCACTCCTTCGAGAAAAAGAGGCAAACATCGAAGATTCTAAAATAGCACGGTGGAAATAATGATAAAAAAATTACAAAAAAGAAAAGGATTGATCAAAAAACAAAAAACTGTCGGCCAGTTGTTAAGAAACAAAATGCGATCACTCGCTCGAAAATTGAAAATAGAGGCTCGCACGTTGCTAAGCGATCAATAAAAAAGCATGTCACGATGACAGATGGCAAGAAATGTCAAGGTGACAAACGTCAGAATGACAAATGTCAAGAAACGTCAGATTGACAAAGTCAAGCAATATCATGTAAAGCACTAAACGTTTGTAGTAACATGTCGTTCTTGCGACAGAGGTTTTTCGATTAGAATTACAAACGGGAAGTAAAGATAGGTTATGGTTATGGTCATTATCACGTTAATTTTATTGAATTTGACCTCAACTTTTGTCGTCTAGTAGTGGGGACGTTACAGATACGGACGAAACGTCACGTTGACATCTACGTATCAGAGCAACGATGACGATCGTCAAAAATGAAGGCCGCCTTTTGACGGATTAAAATAAAACCGTATTCGTTTCTGGTTGGCCAACAAATAGGATCGCAACCTAATTTTGGTCGCTAAGACAACCATCGAGGCGAATATAAAAAGACTGCTCCTTGTCGAATGGGAAGCAGCTCTGCTCGTTGTTGATTCAAGCATGCAGGAAGCAGTTAATCCCCCCACGCACGAAAATACCCTAAAAAAACGAGAACGCGAGCCGTTCCTGCTCATTGTGCAGCATTTTGTCGAGCATTCTCGACTGCTTTGGCGCTGACCAGCTCTCGTGGAACACACATCTGCATTGGTGCTGACAGGCCCTCGCATAACACTACACCGCCCTCGTGCGACGCACAACTGCCTTGTGTTGACCGAGACCTTCGAGCAGCACTCATACTAGTGCTTGCGCAGGATTTTGTCGAGCAATCACCCACACTTCATCGACGCCCCGTCAAAGCCAGTTATTGAAGAGAAGAAGTAAAGAACATCGCAGGAATTGAGATGTCCTGAGGGAGTTGCTTCGTTAGACTTGTCTTCCGGCATTAGTTACGCCTCTACAGGTGACGCCCCCCCCCCAAGATCCTTGACGAGGAAAGCAGACAGCCGAGAAATTGTTAAATATATTATTTATCTGCTTATTTCCAATTTTGTTCTTCAAATTTGAGTATGAGGAAAGTAAACTGAAGTTAACGACCAAGATGACTTCTTTTCCCATAAAACATTCAAAATTCAAATTCAATTCGATCAGGGCTACGCAGGAAGAAAAAATTACTAATCGATTGAATTTCCTGAAAACTGAGATAAACGAAGTTCCTCCCGTCTAGCACCGATGTTATCCTTGGTTATTAATCATCCCTTGCATCATATGATTGGATTGTAACGATCCGATGATTACAAAGCACAAAATTCCCCATCCACGTACACACACGGCAGACATCACCGTTCGTATATGCGTCTTCCCTACGTTTCCTTGCGGTCAGGTGGAAATCGTCCGGAAATTCGCACGCAACATCCGCTTTTGTAAGAACCACCGCGGATTATAATAAGTAATTCCGTCGTTATCAGGAAATGAAGAGAATCGTTGATTCACGTAACCATATTAAAAAAAAAAAAGAAAATCGAAGACTTGCCAAATTTATAGATTAAGACCACTTTCGATTAATTTGATACTTTTTGCTTCCACATACTGTACATAGTGAATCCGTTAATTCGTTGTTCTATCTTTGAAATTAAATAAAAAAATTAATGGCGGGGTGATTAATAGAACGATTAAGAAAGAGAACAGAGAATGTCTTTATTATTAAATCAAGCGCTCTTATTGCTGCTGCATTCTTTGTTTGAATGTGTGTCACAGAGCTCGCACGGAGATGTATAGTCAAAAGCAAAAGTAATGTCTTCCATGTTAATCTTAATCTCGGAAGAGATTACATTGCTTTTGTATGTTACTGTACATAGTTTAAACATTCCAAAAATAAATGGCTTTTTTTTGGGTGCATTTCGTTTGAAAACCAGTCGAATTAGTTCGGCAATGAATTTCGTCGGAACTGCAGGCGTGGTTTAGTGATTTTCGGCGGAAGCGACTGACGTTCGCAGATCAGATACGTCACCGCAGAGGAAACCGGAACTTGTCCGAAAAAACGGGAACCAAGTGCCTACTTAGAATTCGAAATGGGGCCCGGCGCGGTGGCTCGGCATTACTCACCGCGTTCTGTCTTGAGCAACAATGAAGTCCCGTCTTTCACGGACGGACGTCACATATTCTTTTGTAATTATTTAGTCAGCCGAGCAACAAAGGCGACGAGGAATGCCCGGAGAATGATAAATGGACGGACAGGCGACAATACGCCCGCATTTTTCACGGCATTCGACTTCTGCAATATTAGTTTGCGCCAATACCCATTTAGCCACCGACTTTTCTTTTTCTTTTTTATTCTTTGAAGACGAATTTCTTTTTCTTGATCCAATTAAGTTTAACGAAATTGGGTATACGGTTAAGGCCATGCAATTTTTATTGAAGCAAAATTATGTCATGCGCCTGCTCATCGTCAAGCAATTAACTTGAATAGAAAATAGATTTTATGAAAGTAAATAGAAATCTCGTGAGGAGGTCGTTTTCACGCAAGTGAAGAACTGTTGTAACTCTTGCGTTAAGTTTTAACGAGCGTGCTTAATACACAAAATTAATCGCGATGATTTGTTGCGGCCCTCGAAGCCCACCTCCTCCATCCGCCGAGAGTTAATTAATCAGCTGCAGGATCCAGTGTGCCTCGGCAACTTTCTTAATTCGCATTGCGTCACGATTAAATAACCACGTCCTCGATGAAATCCGCGAAAATCGCGCAGAAGGCAGAAGAACTTGCGCTCTCCCACGAATCCCGACCGGATCGGATATTTGCGAAAACCGCCGTAAACTCAGACGGTTTATTAATAAAGGCGATAAGCCAGATGATTAGTTAAGTGGCGCAAGTGAACGATCATGTGCGCTAATCGCCTGGGGTAACCAAGCTTAGGACGTAGACACCACATGCTGCTGATGCTGATGATGCCGCTTCTGCTTCTCCTTCTGGGAGAATGACACACACGCACGCCCACAAAAAAGTCAACAAAAACCGGCCGTGAATCAGTACGCTTATTACTGCAACTATTTAAATCTTGTCGCCGGAATAAAATTCCACCCAAACGCTGCTGCAACAGTATAAGATGCGTTTTTCATTAGAAAAAAAATGAGTTTTCTACTTTTTCGACATGTATTTTCGTAATTTCCGGTTTGATGATGTTATAAAACGATAAAACACATGCGTGCCAAATTTCGAGCGAGTTTCCACTTGCTAAATACGCTCGGACATTCAACTTGTGCACACGTCATTTTTTTTTCGTTTCAATTTTTATTACAAGGCAGCTTTGCTTAAAAAAATATCATAACAGGGTCTTCTTGTACATTTGTTCTTCAAACTACGTGCACTTTGTGAATTTTTTTTTGTTAAAAGTCCAGGTTTATAACTGATATGTCATCGCCTCCTCGTCTTCCATCTTATTGAAGTCAGCTTAACACGTATCCAAAGAAATGCGTTTAAGAAGTAACGCGAAGTAACGCAGAATTGGGACCGAAGAATGTTTGACCGCTCTGTTTATTATTTTCGCTCGATATCGAAAACGATCATTGAGAAACAAAAGAAGATCGGGCAGCTGTTATGTTCAGGTGAAATAGAGATGAAAAAAAAAAACAAAAGACGATCACTCGCTCGAGAAGAAGGGACAAAAAATTCTAAAAACAAAAAATAAATAAACGGGGAAAACGATTGTCGAGGAACAAAAGACGAACGGCCAGCTCAAGTGTGACAAAGACGCAAACAAAAATATTTACTTGTCAAAAGACAAAAGATAATCACTCGCTCCAAAGGAAGAGGCAATATAGAAAATTGTAAAATAACAGTGAAAATAAAAAAAAAAAAAACAACGAGAAAAAATGGGGAAACGATTGTCAGGAAACAAAAGAAGGTCGGCCAGCTGTTAAGTTCAAGTGAAATAGAGATAAAAAAAAAACAACAGGCGATCACTCACTCGAAAAGAAGGGACAAAAAATTCTAAAAGCAAAAAAATAAATGAACGGGGAAAACAAAAAATTCTAAAAATAAAAAATAAATAAATGCAGAAAACGATTGTTCAGGAACAAAAGACGATCGGCCAGCTCAAGTGTGACAAAGATACAAACAAGAAGAATGCAAAAATAAATACTTGTCAAAAAAAAAACAAAAGACAATCATTCGCTGCCAAAGGCAGAAAATTCTAAAATAACAGTGGGAATAAAAAACAAAAAAAAAAAAACAAGGAGAAAAGAAATTGGGAAACGATTGTCGAGAAACAAGAGAAGATCGGCCAGCTATTAAGCTCAGGTGAAATAGAGACAAAAAAGAAAAGAAGGAACAAAAAATTCTAAAAACAAAAAATAAATAAATGGGGAAAACGATTGTCGAAGAACAAAAGACGATCGGCCAGCTCAAGTGTGACAAGGATGCAAACAAAAATAAATACTTGGCAAAAAAACAAAAGATAATCACTCGTTCTAAAGGAAGAGACAATAATATAGAAAATTTTAAAATAACAGTGAAAATAAAAAACAAAAAAAAAAACAAGGAGAAAAAAAATTGGGAAACGATTGTCGAGAAACAAAAGAAGATCGGCCAGCTGTTAATCTCAGGTGAAATAGAGACAAAAAAAAACAAAAGACGATCACTTACTCGAAAAGAAGGCACAAAAAATTCTAAAAACAAAAAATTAATAAATGGGGAAAATGATTGTCGAGGAACAAAAGACGATCGGTCAGCTCAAGTGTGTGACAAAGATACAAACAAAATGCAAAAATAAATACTTGTCAAAAAACAAAAGACAATCGTCCGCCCCAAAGGAAGAGGCATTATAAAAAATTCTAAAATAATAGTGGAAATAAAAAACAAAAAAAAAAACAACGAGAAAAAATGGGAAGACGATTATTGAGAAACAAAAGAAGATCGGGCAACTGTTAGGTTCAGGTGAAATAGAGATAAGAAAAAAACAAAAGGCGATCATTCACTTGAAAAGAAAAGACGACAAATTGCAGAAGCAAAAAATAAATAAATGGGGAAAAGGATTGTCGAGGAACAAAAGACGATCGTCCGGCTCTGGTTGACAAAGATACAAACAAAAAGAATGCAAAAGTAAATACTTGTAAAAAAAAACAAAAAAAGAATGCAAAAGTAAATACTTGTAAAAAAATCAAAAGACGATCATTCGCTCCCAAAGGCAGAGGCAATATCGAAAATTCTATAATAACAGTGGAAACGAAAACAAAAAATGCGAATGCGATTGTTGAGAAACAAAAGAATATCAGTGAGCTGTTAAGTTCAAGTGAAATAGAGATAAAAAAAATAAAGTGAATGCGAAAATACTTTCCAAAAAAAAAAAAACAAAACAAAAAACGACCGCTCATTTGCAAACAAGAGGCGACATTGAAAATTCCAAAATAAACGGAAACAAAAATGTAACGAGAAAAAGGGGGAAACGATCATCGAAAAACAAAAACAAAAGACAAGTTGTCAAGTTCAAACGAAAAGAAAAAAAAACAAAAACCAATAAATAACGAAAAAAGAATGGGATAACGATTATTGCGAAAGAAAAGACGATCGGTAAGTTGGTTAGTTCAAAAAATAGATAAAAATAAAAAGATTGTCAAAAAATAAAAGACGATCACTCGCCCCAAAAGAAGAGGCGATATAAAAGATTCTAAAATAAAAGTGGATATAAAAAACAAAAAACCAACGAGAAAAAAAATGGGAAGACGATTATTGAGAAATAAAAGAAGATCGGGGAACTGTTAGGTACAGGTCAAATAGAGATAAGAAAAAAACAAAACTCACTCGAAAAGAAGAGATAAAAAATTCTAAAAACAAAAAATAAATAAATAGGGAAAAGGATTGTCGAGGAACAAAAGACGATCGTCCAGCTCAGGTGTGACAAAGATACAAACAACAAGAATGCAAAAGTAAATACTTGTCAAAAAAAAAACAAAAGACAATCATTCGCTCCCAAAGGCAGAAGCAAATCGAAAATTCTAAAATAACAGTAGAAACGAAAAAGAAATGGGAACGCGATTGTCGAAAAACAGAAGAATATCGATCAGCTGTTCAAGTGAAATAGAGATAAAAAAAAATAAATGAATGCGAAAATACTTTCAAAAAAAAAAAAAAAAACAAAAAACGACCGCTCATTTGCCAAGAAGAGGCGACATTGAAAATTCTAAAATAAACAGAAACAAAAATGTAACGAGAAAAAGGGGGAAACCATCATCGAAAAACAAAAACAAAAGCGATTTGTTTTTGCTATTGACCAATTTATTCAGAAACTACTTTACAACGCCATCTCTTATTTAAGACCGAAAGTATCTACACTGAAATGTTGCCAATTAAATAAGTAATAACTTGAAGCGTCATCTCTTGAGTGCCAATTGGACTTCACAGCGATTTTTTTTACTGTTGACCGATTTATTCAGAAAATAATTCTGACTGGAATTTACAACGCCATCTCTTATTTAAGAACGAAAGTATCTGCGCTGAAATGTTGCCAAATAAGTAAGTATGTAATAACTTGAACCGCCATCTCTTGTCTACAAATTGCAGTTCACAGCGATTTTTTAGCTATTGATCAATTATATTCAGAAACTACTTTACAACGCCATCTCTTATTTAAGAATGAAAGTAACTACTCTAAAATGTTCCCAATTAATTATGTAGCAACCTGAAACGCCATCTCTTGACTGCAAATTGCAGTTCACAGCGACTTTATTTTGCTATTGACTAATTCATTCCGAAACTTCTTCTGCCTGGAATGTGCAACGCCATATCTTATTTAAGAACGAAAGTATTCTACACTGATGTTAGCAATTAATTATACAATAATCCGAAGCGCCATCTCTTGATTGCAAATTGCACTTCACACTGATTTTTTTGCTATTGACCAATTTATTCAGAAACTACTTTACAGCGCCCTCTCTTTTTTAAGACCGAAAGTATCTACAGTCAAATGTTGCCAACTAAGTAACTGTGGCGCCATCTCTTGACCCCAAACTGCACTTCACAGCAAATTTCTTGCTGTTGGCCAATTTATTCAAAAACTACTTGAACCTCGAATTTACAACGCTTTCTCTTATTCAAGAACTAAAATATCTACACCGAAATGTTGCCAATTAAGTAAGTATATAACAATAACCTGAAGCGCCATCTCTTGCTTGCAAATTGTACTTCACAACGAATTTTTTGCTATTAACCAATTTACTCAGAAACTATATCTGCCTGGGATTGACAACGTCGTCTCTTATATAAGAACGAAAGTGTCTGTACTGAAATGTTGTCAATTAGGTAAGTATGTGCATGTAAAGACCTGAAGCGCCATCTCTTGACAGCAAATTGCACTACATAGTGATCTATCCAATTTATTCAGAAATTACTTCTTCTGTTTGGAATTTACAACGTCCTCACTTACTTAAAAATGAATGTACTCGTGCTGAAATTTTGCCGATTAATTAATTGACTTGAAGCGCCATCTCTTGACTACGAACTGTACTACAGTGATTTTCTTTCACAATAGACCAACAGAGTTTGAATAGAAACGCGGCCCAAAGTTATAAAACTATAATTCGTTAAATGTCTTACAATTCTTCGATTCGGAAATTAATTTTGTCTGGAATTTACAGCGCCATCTCTTAGTTAATAATAGAAATTCATACACCTATACTCCCATTCTTACAATTAATTAGAGGCGTCGAGTTTTGACTACAAATTACATTCCCACAGTCTATGTTACACACGAAAAATAAAATAAAAATCCGTTATTGTTTCTTTTTGATTTTTTTTCTGATTCAGAAACTACTTCTGCCTGAAATTTACAACGCCATCTCTTATATAATAATCAAAGTACCTGTAGTATTGTTGCATTCCACCCAAAGACTCCAGTACTTTCTAGGCACGCCCTAGATGGCGTTAGAATTTTAGATTTTATTAGCGATTTGACCTTGAAATAATAATATATATTTAAAAACAATTTGAAGCGCCATCTCTTAATTGAAAATAAAAAAAATGTGGTGTTTACGGAGTGGGATTTGAAAATAATTGCCGAATTTAAAATGACCAACAATAAAGTGATTTCGCAACATTCGACGTGCAATTCGAGGCGCCATCTCTTGCCTGAAAAACAAAACTATCCACCTTGACTTTTCTGGCGCTCATCCAACGTCTTTTAAAACTACGTAATTACGTCCTTAAAACAACAAATATCAATCTGATACTCGTTAATGCGTTTCCTCCTTTCACGTCCGAGGCTCTTTGATGTTTCCAGAAACCGTACACACACAAAACCTTTCCGAGAAACTAATCGGGATAAAAAGGGAAAGTATTTTCGGGTCGATCTGTTCCTATAGACTCCATATAATACCTGCCCCGAGCCCACATAATAATTCAAAGAGCGAAAGTGTTGAGACTCCGCTCGAGAGGAGCTGCCGTTATTTATAAGCCGCGCGTAAAACATTTAGCACCGCGCCCGCCTCGGTTTAACAACCTTGCTTGGCACGCTTTGTTTCGGACCCGTAAACATACGAATGTAATTAGCGCCAATCGAACTTGATGGGGTCCGGCCGTTAAACTTTTCAAAATCATTTAATTCAATGAGCCCGAAATTATTAATGGTCATGATTGGTTTTCGTTTAACGATCTTTAATATTAAGTGGACCCCATCATTGCTAATAAGAAGACGAAGGAAGAAGAAGAAGAAGTGGGAACAGATTGTGGGAAAGCGCTGTATAAGTACCATTAACGTCAGGTTTTATTGGTTGTTGTTGTTGTTATCTTCATGATTGTTAACAACTGCACTCACTTCTGATTTTCACTGGAGTGTCTTTAAGTGGTAGGTGTTATTAAGAGGGGAAGGACGATTGGAGGACCAGATGAGGCGATGGAAAATATATCTTCTTCAGTTGCCTGCTGATGGTTACATTTGTTGTTACAGCAACAGAGTCTAATTAAGTCGTAATGGTCAAATGAAGGCATCAAGTTTGACCTTTGACAAAATGATGGCCAGGTGATTCTGATAGTTTCGAACTAATCAGGGACTGATTTTAGAACAAACCAACAGTATATGGGCGAGCTGATTAACAACCCTCCCATGGACACCGACGCTGATTTTAGAACAAACCAAATGTGTATAGGCGAGCTGATTAACAACCTTCTCGTGGGCACTAGCATTGACGTTAGAACAAACCAAATATATATAGGCGAGCTGATTAACAACCCTCCCATGGACACCGGCGCTGATTTTAGAACAAACCAAGGGTATAGAGGCGAGCTTATAAACAACCCTCTTGTGGACACCGGTACTGATGTTAAAAGAAACCAAATGTATATAGGCGAGCTGATTAACAACCGTCTCGTGGGCACAAAGATTGATCTAAGAACAAACCAAATGTACTTAGGCCAGCTGATTAACAACCCACCCATGGACACCGGCGCTGATTTTAGAACAAACCAAATGTGTATAGGCGAGCTGATTAACAACCTTCTCGAGGGCCTAGCACTGACGTTAGAACAAACCAAATATATATAGGCGAGCTGATTAACAACCCTCCCATGGACACCGGCGCTGATTTTAGAACAAACCAAGGGTATAGAGGCGAGCTTATAAACAACCCTCTTGTGGACACCGGTACTGATGTTAAAAGAAACCAAATGTATATAGGCGAGCTGATTAACAACCGTCTCGTGGGCACAAAGATTGATCTAAGAACAAACCAAATGTACTTAGGCCAGCTGATTAACAACCCTCCCATGGACACCGGCGCTGGTTTTAGAACAAACCAAATGTGTATAGGCGAGCTGATTAACAACCTTCTCGAGGGCACTAGCACTGACGTTAGAACAAACCAAATATATATAGGCGAGCTGATTAACAACCCTCCCATGGACACCGGCGCTGATTTTAGAACAAACCAAGGGTATAGAGGCGAGCTTATAAACAACCCTCTTGTGGGCACCACCACTGATGTTAGAACAAACCAAATATATATAGGTGAGCTGATTAACAACCCTCCCATGGACACCGGCGGTGATTTCAAAATAAATCAAGGGTATAAAGGCGAGCTGATTAACAACCTTCTCGTGGGCACCAGCACTGATGTTAAAAGAAACCAAATGAACCTAGGCGAGCTGATTAACAATCCTAGCTTATTTAACAAAGCAAATGTATATAGAGCCGAACTGATTAACAACCCTCCCATGGACACTGGTACTGATTTTAGAACAAACCAAATAGGCGAACGCTCTCGTGGACACAAGGAATGATGTTAAGACAAACCAAATGTATTTAGGCAAACCAATTAACAACCCTCTTATGGGCACAGCCAGAAATTTTGTTCATGGGATAAAGAGGTAAGTCCCCAAAGAAAATGGGGAAGAGTTCTGGATGTCATGGATGGCTTTAATCCCTCTACGTGTTTGGCATGCAATTTTTCGTCAACTTTGGCAACTTTTCTCCTACCCCTCATCGGTTGAGAGCATAATCCTCAGCTTTGAGGGATGTTTCGATCTACCCACCAGTCAGTACGTGGATTATAGTGAAAATGTGGTTATCTCTGTTTCTGAGGAATTCCTATCTATGTATGTTGGGCGCCAACAAAAGACAATTCAACAAGATAATGTAAAATATGTCAACAAACACATGGAAATATTTAAAAATCACATCCCGCATTCCACCGCTAAATATGTACCCAGCCTCATTTACACACACTCCTCCAAAGCAAAGGCGTTTTTTCTACGAAACTAGAAATTGTGGGAACCGAACCCGATCTCCCCTTCTCTCTCTCTCCTTCACTTTCTCTCGCTGTTATCTCGGTTCGAATCATCGTAACTCAGTAACCCATTTATTGCGAACAATTTCACGCAGACTCCAACAAAGACCAGAGCCCAGATAAGATCTCTCCGCGGTGGCGGTCGCAATTGTTACAAATTAACCGCAACAATTAACAATAAACAGACGCATCTATCTCACGAGGTTACTCCCGAGGTTATCTGCGTTCGGTGTAAGTTCACTGTCATAATGCGTTCGTTCGGATTGAACTTTCGATGATGCGTTTTGAAATCGGTGGTGTTTGCGCCGCTTATCGCCTTGTGTTAGCAGAAGATTTTTCTTTGTTGCTCTCTGCTAGCCTGGCTCTTCTGAACGCAGTCCAGAAAAACGAGGACTGATTGATTTCATGATTTACGAGAGCGCGATTCATTATTCATACGAGTTAATATATATCGTTTGATTAATGGGAGTTAATCTGGTTGTTGTTGAAAGGCAGCAACGGAAATTGCTCTGTGTTGGTCTTAGACTTGTCAAGAGATAATTTACGGTAACGAGATTCAAAGCGGGACTTTTCCATATAAAATCGTACAAGTACGATCAATTTTTTTTTTAAGTTGTCGTCCTTGAAACCATCCAGAAGCTGTTTGCTCCTTTCTTTCAGGACCACATACGAGGTCGTCCAGGACATCTCCAGCCATCAATTGGCCTAAGATGATGATGACTTAGTTCCTCCTCAGAGGACCTACTTATCCCAGTGTTCCTTCTACTTTTGGCTATTAATCGTCTTCATGACATTTTCCCTGGAATTGAAACCTCCCCTTCAATACAAGGACCAACATGTCCCAGATTCTTCCAAATCTACGTCACCTATTTGAAATTCTACTGGTTGGATTTATAGGGTGTTCCAGGCACGTAGGTCCCATTAATAACGACTTTATTTCGTGAGGACAATGTCTGCCTTGGGAACGAAACGTAAACTAAAAGGCACGTACATCTTCAGAACTATCGCCCGTTCTTTCCAGGTAAAGTCGTGCTCGTTTAATTTGCAAGTGCGCCTCCGTAACGTGCCCAGTTTATACACGCCTTTAATTAAAACATCACAATGAATATTTTATGCGGCGCTATTTCGTGCCTTGTTTACTTTGCACCGCGAAGTCCGCAACTAAATTTTTTTTTCGTCGTCGTCGTCCTTCGACCTGTCCTTCTCTATACACACAGCTCGAGATACTATCCAGATGCGTCCTTTTTTTTTTGTTTAATAGGACCCCCAAATAGCCATCCTCGTAATTTCGACAAAGAGTTATGTGTGTTGTTCATATTCCGGAGAGAGAGGGATATTTATCACCGCCGTTCCTCTTTTTTTTTCGTACGAAAGTCGCTTCCTCTGCGATATCAAAATGCAAGTCTCAATTATTATCGTTTATCACCGAGCAGCTAACTACCATGCGAGCACTATTTATAGTAGTTAGTTTTCAGTGCGTTTTCATGTTGGAATTACGATGACCTCGAATCGGCGCTGCTGTGGACGCTATGGAACACTCGGACAACACGACAATTCAATTAAACACAGGGACGATTGTGCCATTTCACCATCGTTATTTTGTTTGTAATTGCGCTAATGATATTTTTTACGGATGGTGATGATGATTTGTTGAACGTGAGAAGAGCCAGAGAAACTCTCGACTATTGCAATAGCTTTTTTTTCTGTACGATACTTTTTTTTTGAAAAAATGCATTTTAACTCTAAACTAGAAGTAACATCGACTTGCTGACGTTAGAATACCGATCGTTAGTAATATAGTGATTAGTGATTGCCAACATTACGCCAGTTGCCAATAACGAACCATCTTCAAAAAGAGTTTGTTGTATAGTAAACAAATACAGTGATTAGTTGGTAGATTAACCACAGTAATCATGATTGAGTTATAAATACGATTAACCAACGCTTGGAGATTATTGGTGATGGGTAATTGGGAGCGACAGCAGCGATCATAATTATAGACAACTCTGTGATCACTAATTCTTGACATATACATTATCATCACCATCATTGAGGGTATGAATTGATTTATTGCTAATAATATCTACATCTCACTATTTTTTAGTGAAGTAGGTGCACATTCTGCTTAGCGATTGGAGCAACTACAACAGTGATTAGGGGCTAATAATACAGTGATTAGGAATGAACACTGTTATTGTAGTGAAAACTACAGTTTTAATTATTATACTCGTATAACACTTCACTAACAATAAAGCGATAAATCACTTCACCCCTTAGTGATGATACTCACGGATTACTGTGGCCGTCCTTCATTAATGGTAGTACAGTTGATTCGCGTCTGTATTCGTTTCCAATCACTAATCGCTGTATACTCCATTAATGGAAAACGGCCATAGTAATCATTGAGTATCATCACTAAGGGGTAACGTGATTTATCGCTAATAATACATTAGAAAGAACTTTCACATTTTGTTAGTGATGTCCACATTTTGTTAGTGAAGTCCATAATGTGATTAGTGATTGGGGCAACTATAGTAGCTATGATTAGGAACGAATAATACAGTGATTGTAGTGAACACTGCAATAGTAATTATCTTAGTCGTACACAGTGATCAGTGAATACAGACAGATAATTGATGCGACCACAATGATCATAATTCTAGACGAACTCAGTGATCATTAATTAGTGATTGGAAAAACTAGAGTGATCACAATTAACGACGAATACAGCGTTTAGGAATAAAAAACGGTGATCTGTGATTAGTAAAAACTACAATAGTAGATGTAATCCTGTTGATCAGTGATTGGGGAATCAATACAATGAACGGTAGTTGGGGACGACTACAGCGATCAAGATTCGAGACTTAATAACGTACATATAAATGGACTTTAAAGCGTTTTTGTGTAGTACAGATAGCGATTAGTGTTTAGGGCGATTACAATAATCATGATCAAGGACGAATATAGTGATTAGGAAAGAACACACTAAACGATTATGAAGGTAGTACTTATTGCAGTTATGTACAGTGCTCAGTGATTAATTAGGGCATTTGCAATAACCATGATTAAGTACGATTACAACGATTAGGAACAAACATAATTTACGGTGATTAGTGACGACTATAGTAGTAGTAGAGCAGTTGTGTCCAGTGATCAGTGATTAATGAGGGTAATAATAATTAAGGACGAATGCAGTGATTACGAACGAACGTATTAATCGGTGATTAATAAAAACTACGATAGTAATTGTAGTCCACGGTAGTAATTGTAGTCTTGCTGAATACAACAGTGATCAGTGATCGGAGGCGAATACAATGATCGGTAATTCGAAACGACTACAGTGATCATGATTCGGAAGTTAATAATACTTATAAATGAATTTTAAAGATATTTTTATGAAATACACTTAGTGATTAGTGATTGTGGCAGTTATAGTTATCACGATCAAAGAAGAATATAGTAATTAGGAATGAACACAATAACCGATGATTACAGTTGACTTCCAGCATTTGCATGATTGATTGGGGCATGATTAAGGAAGAGAACAGCGATTAGGAACGAACACAGTGAACGGTGATTAGTGAAGATTATAGTAGTAGTTATTACAGTTGTGTCCAGTGATCAGTGATTGATGAGGGTAATAATAATTAAGGATGAATGCAGTGATTACGAACGAATATATTGATCGGTGATTAATAAAAACTACGATAGTAATTGTAGTCCACAGTAGTAATTGTAGTCTTATTGAATACAACAGTGATCAGTGAAACGACCACAGTGATCATGATTCCGAAGTTAATAATACTTTAAAAATATGTTCGTGAAACACACTTAGTGATTAGTGATCGCGGCAATTATAGTTATCATGATCAAAAAGAATACGGTAATTAGGAATGAACACAGTAACTTGCGTGATTGATTAGGGCATGATTAAGGACGAAAACAGCGATTAGGAACGAACACAGTGAACGATGATTCGTGAAGATTGTAGTAGTATTTATTGCAGTCGTGTACAGTGATCAGTGATTAATGGGGGTAACTACAGTGACCATAATTAAGAACGAATACAGTGATTGGGAACAAACACAGCGATGAGTGATCAGTGAAAGCTACTGTAGTAACTCTAGTGATTCGAGACGAACTCAATGACCATTAATTGGTGACACACACACAGTAATGTTGATTAATTAGTGATTGGGACAACTACAGTGATCATCATTAAGGACGAATACAGTGATTATGAATAAAAACAGTGATTGGTGGTAAGGAAGTATACGGTCGAATACTGCGATCAGTGATTGGGGTCGAATGCAATGACCGGTAATCGAAGACGACCTTAGTGATCGTGATTCGAGAGCTCAGATTTTATAAACACTTAGTGTAGTACATTTAGTGATTGTGGCAATAATAATAGATGAATTATAGATTAAGGACCAGCACAGTGATTAGGAACAAACACGGTGAACGGTGATTAGTGAAGATTATACTATGTAGGACTACATGTAATTCAGTACAGCGATTAGTGACAGGAGTTGAATGCAGTGATGTGTAATTGGGGATGACTACAGCGATTAAACACGTACACGCATGATTCGAGACAAGTCAATAGTCACAGTCATTACTGATTATCCTCGATGACGAGACAAATTGATTTATCACTAAATAATACATATAAACGAATTCTAAGAATTTTTAATACAGTACACTAGTAATTAGAGATCGGGACAACTCCATTAATCATGATTAAGGAGGAATATAGTGATGAAAAGCGAAGACGGTGATTAGTAACGACTACCGTAGTCATTATTGTAGTCGCCTACAGTGATTAGTGATAAGTGAAGGCAGCAGTAGTTATTATTGTAGTTGCATACAGTGTTTAGTGATTAGTGAAGAGTATGGTAGTCATTATTGTAGTTGCCTACAGTGATTAGTGATAAGTGAAGACTGCAGTAGTCATTATCGTAAACGCGGACAGTGTTTAGTGATTAGTGAAGACTATGGTAGTCATTGTAGTAGTCGCGTACATTGATCAGTGATTGAAGGCAAATACAAATCAGTAATGGCGACGACTACAAGGACAATTGTTCTTGATTGACCTTCGCACTTAACGTTTTCCATTAAATATGTACAACGTCTATCAAAATTAATGTTTGCTTTAATTCTTCGTATTACATTCGCCCAAGATAATGAAACCGCTGATTCGTACTGATGATTTAATCTGATTTAAAAGAAAGACGTAACATTATCCTTTTGTCGACCGGAACACCCATCTCTAGACTCTCCAGCTCGGTAAATAAAGTAGTAGATTAAAGATACCGGTCCAGACTTAAGTAAGTATTCATGCGGCACGCACCTAACGCTATCCGGCCGATTATATTCAATGGCGGAGGAGCTGGACGCTTTCTTCGTTGAAATTTAAATGCGTATTAGCATAATTATACAAGGAGATTCCATTTTTAGATCCACATAATCGGCTCTATGCATCTTTCATGCGTACATACGTATCTTTGTGAGCATGACGTGCCTTACCTTCCTGTCTCGTTCTCGTTCTCGTTCCCGTTCTCGTTCTCGTTTATTAAGTCACAAGTATGCGCACGTGTTTGCTTTGTGTTTGACGTAAACATGTGCCAAAGTGACGAACAAAATCAATATTTGATTGGTGTCGATTGTTTTGTAATTATGGAGATGTGGATGCGTCAGAAAAATCGCACATATCGCAGTGATGCATCATCACGAGAGAAGTTTGGATTTGCCCGAATCTATTACAATCGAGAATGAGGAAGGCAAAAGATCACTAGTGATAGTGACTATGACTGACAAGGAATAGAGATGATTGGTAACGAATCTACCACCACAGTGAATAGGGAATAAGTCTTTACTGAAACTTCTACCAATCTTTTGTTGTCGTATCAAAGGATAGCCTTGAGGAAATGATTCATATAATTGACAAGATCATTTAAAGAAAGGAAAAAAATTGTATTTCTCTTGAACCTACCGCGCGTTGATTTAAAATAAGGACAAAGATAATAAGCAGGTCTCTCCATAACGCAACATAAAACCACGGCAGCATTCTTGTTTACGCTTCGACTCGACACGCTTCATTACCTTAGCAAATGCGTGATAACCGTAAATTAAACAATCAATAAAAATATATCAGGTAAAATAGGTACTTTGCATACAATTATAGTGAGTTATACGCGCGGTTCATTATTCCCATCGTAAATATCGCCGGCGTACGGCAAGGTTGCCTTCTTCTAATAATAGCCTGTTAATACAAAGAAGACGGGCGCAAGAAGCATCGAGAGATGCATTGCTGGCAAATCCCCCTTTTCTTTTTTCTTTTTTCCTTGTTTGCCTTTATACCGTCATCGGTGCTGGTGCGCTGCTTTTTCTAAGGAAGGTCGGGTCTCAGTTACTAATTCGATGTTTTCAGAACGCGAACAAATATAACATGTGCAAATATTTTTCGAAAAAAAAAAGAATGTTTTCGTCCTGAATTCATGGCGAAGGTCATCTGCTAGGATTCGACTCTAAACACCAAGGTTACTTTCGAATCTTTCACTTTTTTTAGATTTTTTCTTTATTGACTACTTCTGGATACAATTTCCAGCAAAATTCGAGAAGGATTCTTTGTCTACTTCGCAAATGTTAATAATCACTGTATTCGTTGTTAATAATCACTGTATTCGTTGTCAATTAATGTTCATTTAGTTGCCACGAATCATAACACTGTATACGTGTTCGCTCACCGAACACTCTGTACAACTGTAACTGTAATTATGGTATTCGTTTCCAATCACTGAAGTGTGCTTTCATCCCTAATCACTGTTTACTTACCAGCTTAATCGTAATCATTAGAATGACAATCACTGTATGCGTCTCAAGTTGCTGATCACTGTTAGTTGTAGTCGTCATTGTTCAACGATCACTATAAACGTTCTCAATCACTGTATTCGACCTTAATCACGATCCATGTATTCGTCACTCGTCACTGATCACCGTAGACTGCAGTAACTGCTACTGTCTGAAGTAGTAAAAATAGTTGAATCACCACTTATTATTAAAGATTGTCGTAATCGTCATTATTCACCGATCACTATAATCGTTCTCAATCAAGTGGTCGCATTCCCGACCACTATAATAGTTTCAATCACTGTATTCGATCTTAATCATGATCCATGTATTCGTCTCTAGTCACTGATTACTGTAGACTACAGCAACTGCTACTGTTTGAAGTAGTAAAAATCACTGGCAAAGATTGTTGGTAGTTGTCATTTATCACCGATCACTACAGTCGTTCCAAATCACTGTATTCGTCTTTAATTTTTATGATCACTGCAATAGTAGACGTGTATTGTTGTAGTCACAACCATTGTAGTCACCTGAAATAATAATCTCTAGTCACTGACTGCTGTATAGATTACAATGACTGTTGCTAACAGTTGTAGTACAAAACTGTTGAATCATCAATCACTGCAAAATCACTACAATTTTTGCTGTTTTCATCACCGATTACTACACTCGTTTCCAAACACTCAATGTGCCTTTAATTATTACAGACACTGTAATTGTAGTTGTGTATTATTTCTTTTAAATTATCGGCGATGATCCTTTCACAGGATCAATGAGTTCGTCTCACTGTATGCGTGTTTAATCACTGATTTATCTCTAACCTTATTTAGTGTATTCGTTTCAAATCACTGCGTCTGCTTTCGTCGTCCCCGATCACTGCTCATTTTGTTTGGCCTTAATCGAGACCACCGTTGTCGTCTGGAATCTCTAATCTCTAGTCCCTGATTGCCGTATGGACTACAATAACTATCACTAAACAGCTGCAGTATAAAATAGTTGAAACGTCAGCTATTATAAAAGGTTACAAGAATTATCGCCGTAGTCGTTGTTAATCGTCATTCATTCTAAGCGCACCCAATCACCCAATTGTATGTCCTTAATTATAATCGCTGTAGTAGTAGTCGTGAATTATTTAAAAAAAAATCGTTTAAATTATAAATTTGTCCTTTCAGAATTAATGATCAGTATTTACTTGATTTGTCCCCAATTAATAATGTGTGATCACTGCATACATCTCTGTCCATATTTAGTATCTTCGTCCCAAATCATTGAAGGCTATTTTCATCACTGTTTTCGTCTCTAGTCTCTGATTACTGTATACACTATTTAACTACTACAATTTGCTGTAGTAAAGAGTTATTAAATCACCAAACACTGTAAAAGACTACAATAATTATTTCTGTAGTCACCATTAATCACCGATCACTATAATCACCAAACACTGAAGTCTACTTTCATCACTGCATTCGTCCCCAATCACTAATCACTGTATAGACTACAATAAATGTTACTAACAGCAATAGTACCAAGCACTGTAAAAGACTACAATAATAATTGCTGCAATCTTCATTAATCATCGATCATTATATTTGTTCCATTCATTCGTCCTTAATTTTATTATCACTGTAGTTATAGTTTTGTAGTCGTCTGGAATAACAGTCACTGTATTCGTCTCTAGTCACTGATCGCTGTGTATACTACTGTTTCTTTCTGTTATAGCAAGGAGTAGTTGAATCACCAAACACTGTAAAAGACTGCCGTAGTAACCATTAATCACCGATCACTATAATTGTCCCCAATCACTGAAGTCTATTTTCATCACTGTATTCGTCTCCAGTCACTGATCAGTGCATAGACTTCATTAACTGTTAATAGCTACTGTAGTAAAAAGCTCCAAGAACTGTAGGGGGGCTACAATAATCATTGCAGCAGTCGGCATTAATCACCGATCACTCTAATCGTTGCTCGTGATTGTATTCGTCCTTAATTTTGAGTTCTGTATTAGTCCCCAATTGTATATTGACTGTAATCGTCTCCAATCACTGATTATTGTACATGACTGCAATAATTAGTACTGTAGTCTTCACTATTTACCGATCACAGTATGCGTGTCTAATCACTGATCACTGCATTAACGACTAACCATAAATAGTGAATTCATCCCCAATTACCGAAGATTACTTTCATCACCAATCACTATTCGCATTGTTTGAGCGTGTTTGAATCGCGAGCATTGTAGTCATCCGGAATAGCAATCACTATATTCGTGTCTGGCCACTGGTCACTATATACGACTACAACTACTGTTACTATCTCCTGTAGTAAGGAGCTGTTAAATCACTAGGCACTGTAAAAGACTATAATAATTATTGCCATGGTCAACATTAATCGTCGATCACTATATTTGTCCTCAATCACGAAAGTCTGCCTTCATTCGATTCGTCTCTAATCACTGATCACTGTATAGACTCACAACAACTGTTACTAACAAAATTGTTGAATCGCCAAAAGACTACAATAATTATTGCTGTAATCGTCATTAATCACCAATTAGTTTATTCGTTTCAATCAGTGTCCCCGTCCTTAGTTTTATGATCACTGTAGTTGTGGTTGTGCTGTCGTCGTCTCTAGTCAGTGTGTAGACTACATTAACTGTTGCTGTCTGCTGTAGTGAAAAGTTGTTGACTCACCAAGAGTAAAAGGCTACAGCGACTAATTTCGTAGTCGGCATTAATCATTGATCACTATAGTCGTTGCTAATCATTGTAAATGTTCTTAGTTATGATCTCCGTAGTTGTCTCCAATTATCTAACGATCTCTGTAATCGTCTTAAATCGCCGTGCATGGCTGTAGTAATTATTATTGTGGTCTTCACTAATCACCGATCAATGTAGGCGTGGTTAATCACTGAATACACCACTAATCATAAATACATTTACTTTGTAGTCCTCCGAAACAACAAACACTGTATTCGTTTCCAGCCACTGATCACTACGTACGACTACAACTACTGTCACTATCTGCTGATCATCACCGAACATTATAATCGTCCCAAATCAGTATATTCATCCTTAATTATGATCACGGTAGTTGTAGTTCTGTATTACACTAAATAATTCTTAAAGTTCGTTTACATTATCAGCGATGAATCAATTTATCCAGTCAGAGTTGATAATCAGTGATTATTTTGGATGTCTTCAACTAATAATGATTGAGTTCGTCTCGAATTACGATCACTATAGTCGCCCCCAATTACCTACTTATCATTGTATTCAGTGAATCGTCTGCAATCACTGATCACTGATGATTAGACTATACTAATCACCACCAATCATTGTCTTCGTTCTTGATCACGATTACTACGGTTATCCCAATCACTAATCACTATATGTACAATACCAAGAAATTCTTGAGAGTTCATTTCACTTACAACCAAAAGATCTGGTGGATAATATCGATGATAGATGTGAAAGGGAATTTATGATCACTTAAAGTGATCCTTGCTATCTGTTTTCATGTTGCCTTGAACCATACCACCTACCACCAAAGTAAAACTTGTTCCACGTCTTCTCCAGTTGTTCCACCATGCATACCAATATGTTTACTCCTGCGTGTCACTTTGAAGTCCTTACCCAAAAGGCCTAAAGGGAAAGGACTTTAGCATCCTTTCATCATCAGGTGATTGCATTATTCACAATCGGAATGTCATGGTTTATCTCATCCAGTTGGAGCAAATCTTCATCAATGGGACAAGTCGTGCAAAAGCAAAGATTTGGAAGAATGCCAATGCAATGCCAAATAACCCATTGGACCTTCTCCATGATCTCCTGTAAGATACCCTCGTCTTCTGGTCTGTTGGACTTCCTTGTATGCGTTTAATATGTCCTGCAGATGATGCCTATTAGAAATTTTCATGTCCTTCTTAATTAATCTGCCAATTAATGTAACTCAAGTTAAGAATTTGTCCACCTGCGTCATTTTAAGGATAGTAATAAGGCTGGTCATACACAGGCAGTCTTCTGGTTCAAACCAAATGTACAGACTTTACTTTACAGGGCCGTATTTTCCTGAAAGACTGCGACTACTCTGAACGATCTGGTTCAGCGCTTGTGATGTGATCAAACTCGGCCTCTTTCATTCAATTAAAAAAAGGAGCGCTTCGCCGGGGATTAATTGTGCCAACTCCGAGTTTGATTAATGAGTCATCCTCGGTCGAAATAATTAGCCGGGGGGCCGTCGAATTTGGAACACATTCCGCATACATAGTTCGCATGTCCGGTCCGAGTTTCATTCGGTCAGGTATCTAATTTATGCCCGCCACGCTCAGGTCCGCGTAAGTAATGGGATTTTGGGCGATCGGATAATAAATTCGTGTCGGGGCGAGGCCCCGGGTAAAGCGAGCACTTATTTTTAGAAAGTTTCAACTTAATAGTCCGCTAACGAAGTCTACAGTTTAAAAATTGCTTCTCTTTTAAGTTTTTCAGTAAACCATGGGTTTTCTTCGATTTTATTTCTCCTCTTTTGTTCGTCTAGAGCTCTCGTAAAAAATAAAAATCCAAGAAAACAAACTTGTACGAAGAGGAAATTATACAGGGTTTTCGATTATTAAGTTACACCCTGTATGTCGTGTATCTAGAAAAATAATTGCTATTTAATTTGAAACGGTTGTTGTGATTTGAAAATTGGTTACACGAGCGCGCCCCTGTCAAGAAGCAGAGTCGTTCGTTGTTAACACCGTGGCGCAAGGGGGCCATAAATTTTCGGTTACGGTTGATTTGGTCGTGTTTTGGGTGCGTACGGCGTATGTGTGTGTGGCATGTGTTGTGTATTTTAGAGAACCCGCCCGTCTGTCCACTTAATTACCCTTATCGTCGGGCCGCACCCTCGGCTCTGTCTGCTATATGTTTTCGCGCACTTCAACAGCGAACGAATGGCCTGGCGATTCACACACACGCAGATACATTTCATTTATTAGTTGATATTGCGTTAGTTAAACGTATAGCTTTTCCACTTACGTAAATCGAAAGAGAAAAAAAAGTAACTACGAATGTGAAGCTGCAATAAATCATTACGCGACAAAAATAAGTTTATGGTTTACAGTGATTTCTGTTTCCGAATTTCTTGGCCATTAATTCACGACGGGGATAAAATCTCACAGAGCAAGGAAATGCACCGAACTTCTGCTTTTGGCTTGGCCAAATTATTTATTGCACGACTTTAATATTTATTGCTACACGTGTTGTTTCTTCAGAAATTTCTGTGACATACATGGATGGTCAAAGCGAAAGTTTTGGGCATTTCGTAAACACAAAAAAATGCACGCTTCTCCCATTTGTTATTCAGATCTCTTAGCATTACCTTTAAGGGTTGACCAACATCCCCTTTTAACTTCATTCAATTGGCCTTCTTCTCTATAAGATGAGCTTGAGAATCACGTTCCAGTTTACATGGTTCTTTTACTTTACTTTGGGGGTTTGCTGCACTTTTCCTTTTAAATCAAAATTTGGGGGTTGGAAAGCCTTTTCAAGGCACAATCCAAATTCTAAAGGAGAAAGAAATTTGCCTCTAAGAAGAGGTTTCTCCCATTTGTTAGTCAGATTTCTTAGCATTATCTTTAAGGGTTGATCAACATCCCCTTTTAACTTCATTCAATTGGCCTTCTTCTTTAGAAGATGAGCTTGAGGATCACCTTCCACATTTACGTGGTTCTTTTACTTTAGGGATTTGCTGTACTTTTCCTTTTAAATCAAAATTTGAGGGTTGGAAAGCCTTTTCAAGGCACAATCCAAATTCTGAAGGAGAAAGAAATTTGCCTCTAAGAAGAGGCTTCTCCCATTTGTTAGTCAGATTTTTTAGCATTATCTTTAAGGGTTGATCAACATCTCCTTTTAACTTCATTCAATTGGCCTTCTTCTCCATAAGATGAGCTTAAGGATCACCTTCCATTTTACATGGTTCTTTTACTTTACTTTGGGTTTGCTGTATATTTTCTTTTACATCAAAATTTGGGGGTTGGAAAGCCTTTTCAAGGCACAATCCAAATTCTGAACAAGAAAAAAATTTGCCTCTAAGAAGAGAATGGCTCCTCTTCTTACTTCTTGTGGCCGGGCCTTCTCATTTGGTGATGGTAGGTCCACTCATTTGGTGGTCGTAAAAGGAATTGTGGCCTTATCTCTTTAGGTGCTTTTTTATTTTCATATTTCCTATACATTCCTTTCATACTCAATCATCCATGGTAGCAAAAGAGGAGAAAAAATACCTGGAAGCTGTTTTCCTTCATCTTGGAAATCATTTGATGGACACAATGATGGTCATCCATTTAGAGGTTGACCGACGTCTGTCTATTTCTTTTTCCTTATTTTTATGTCCGTCCTCTTATCTATAAAGTCACCATCAGAGTCACTCTCGACTTGTTCTTAAAAATCCTGTTTCAAATCAAAATCCCTTAGGAACTAAAAAGTTTTACCTTTTCGCAGTGAGACTCCGCAAGTCTTCATCCCAATAAAAAGTAGAAAATGGTGGAGGCTCAGGATCACCTTCTACTCCTCATCATCATCGATGGTCTTCTTTTACTTTACTTTTGTGTTTGCTGCAAAATCAAATTGAGATTTGGGGCTAGGCAAGTCTTATGTCCAGTGGCACTGCCATCGCTTAAAGTTAATCTCGAATCAAAGCGTAGAAAATCGTCAGTTTAATCTAGGATTAGTTAACGATGATGTTGGTGTAACTCGGCCTCAATCTTTGGTAAGCAGAAATCAAATTTTGAAGAAGAAATAATGAATGCCTAAAAAGCGCCGCCAAGAAGAATAGTTTTTCTTATTCTTCTTACTCCTAATAATTGGTCATCTCATAAAAGGGATTGTGGCCATATCTCTTTAGGAATTGTCTCATTTTCAAGATTTTTTTTCTCAGTGTCCTTTCATGTTTACTTCACTTTCCTCTGAAACCAAAATATCCATGGAAGGAAAATAGTGTTACCAAAAGAATAAGAAAACGGAACACATCGAAGCTGTTGTCCTTCCTCTTGGTGCTAGATCCTCTCATTTAATAGACACAATGGCCGCCATCTATTTAGGGTTTGACCGACATCTGCCTAGTTCCTTTTTTCTGGTTGTTTTGTCCTTAACCATCTTCCTCTGATGGTGATTTTATGGACACCAATCAGAGGATGATGGTTAAGGACATAATTGTTATTGGTGTCCATAAAATCTCCCTCAGAGGAAGATGGTTATGGACGTAACAACCAGAAAAAAGGAGTAGGCAGATGTCGGTCATTGGTGTCCATCAGAATCACTCCCAAAAGTTTCATTTCTTCGCAATTTTGATTTTAAATCAAAATCTCTTTGGAAATAGAAGAGTTTTGCTTTTTTGCAATGAGACTCAACAAAGCTTCAACCCAAAAATCGAATGCCAATAAGAAATGGTTTCTTCTTTCCCTCGTTCTTCGATCCTCTAATTTGGTCGATTAAGACAACCACTCATGTCTTCCTCGTGCCCTCAAAAAAAGAAAATACTAAGCCGTAAGTGTTACACAAAGTGAAAAATAGGAGACACGTCGCAGATTATCTTTTTTCTTCCTCCTCTTGGCACTCAAGCAAAATAGAAGCAACTGTGGCGGTTCGTTTAGGAGATTCTTATTCGCAGGGACTCCTCTTGACTTATCTCAACATCTCCATCATTATCAGCTTCTTCATCAATCATTTTCTATCAAATTTTCTCCCAGTTCTTTACCCAAACGTTTCAAATTCGTCAAAGTAATTTTCCAGTTTTCATTATCATTAAATAAACAAAGTTCTTTTATGTTTTCTTCCTTCGGGTCTTTCTCTCCGCCATTTCAGAATCAGAAAGTCATCGGAAGGTGACCTTCTTTAGCCTCATTGGTAGAAATTTGCACATCTTAGGGGAAAAAACTAGATATTAGGAAGAAAAGAAAATTATTTTTGTAGTCTCTCTTCTTTGTTTTGATGCGTTGTTTGGGGGATGACAGTTTTGACTCTTTATGTAAAAAAAAATCCATATTTTTGGGGTGAAAATAACCGAAAGTTCAAACATCGAATGATGACTGTCAAAAATTACATCAAGAAGGAATGTATCGAATTCCTCCTCTTGGATTTAACCCTCTTATTTGGTGCAAGGAACTAAGCACGTTTTCGAGTGGGTGTAACCTCTTTTCCTTGCCCAAATTCACTTATCCAGTTTCTTCTTCTACTTACATCCAGAAAAAAGTCACCTTCAGAATCACTTGCATCTTGGCGATCCATCTCCTTTCGAATTGACCTTGTTTTTAATTAAAATATCTTCTTTGAGGATAGAAGACTCGATCTTCTCGTGTCCAGAAACTTCCAAATTTTCGAGAGTAAGAGGAAATAGAAAACGACATGGAAAAAAAAGAGAATAGAAGACTATCTTCATGTCTTTTCCTTGTCCTCATTCACTCAATCATCTTTGTCTAATCACTCACGTATGAGATTACCTCGATAGTCGGTCCTTCTTTATTTTTATTTAAATTAAAATACTCCCCGAGAGAAATCTTCACATTTCTTGGGGGAGGGATGGGGGATTAAATGTTACGAAGAAAAAACAGAATTTGTTTCTTTTCTTCTCTACTTGCCTCTCGAGTCACTTTCGTCTTGATGATCCATCTCGTTTGGATTATCTTCTTTTGAATAAAAAAATCTCCTCTTTGAGGATGGAAGACTTGATCTTCTCGTAGCAGAAACCCCCAAATTTTTCAAAATAAAAGCACATAGAAAGTGACATGAAAAAGGAAAAAAAATAGATTTTTTTCTTCTTTTTAGCATCTTGGTGATTCATCTCGTTTGGATTATCTTCTTTTGAATAAAAAAATTTCCTCTTTGAGGATGGAAGACTTGATCGTTTCGTAGCAGGAACCCCCAAATTTTTGAAAATAAAAGGAAATACAAAGTGACACGAAGAAGAAAAAAATAGAAGGTTTTTTCTTCTTTTTGGCACTCAATTCTCTTATTCGGTGTAAAACAGAACCGTGTTAGGTTCTTCAGGAGGTTGATCAACGTCCAGTCATGTCTTTTCCTTGTCGGCATTCACTCAATCATCTTTCTCTAATCACTGACATATAAGATTACTTTAACCTCGATGGTCGTTTTTATCTAAATTAAAACCTCCTTGGGAGAAACCTTCACATTTCTTTGAAGGGAGGGGGCGAAGGTTAAATGTTAGAAAGAAAACATCATAACTTGTTCTCTTTTTTTTACTTGGCTCTCGAACGTTTCGTTTGCTGGATCAAACGGAGACCGTCGCTTTTTTTTCTCGCCATCCTTCACTCAATTATCTTTCTTATCTTCCTTTGCCTTCTGTTTTAAAAGATTTCGAATCACCCTCAACTCTGTCCTTCTGTTTTTTGGGGGTAGAAGAGTTTAATCTTTTGGCCTTTAGTCTTCATATTTTCGGGGGAGAAAAAGGAAAAGCCAACATCTTTTCGGAGGAGAGAATTTTAAACTTTTATTATTACAGCAGCAAAGGCCTCCAAATTTTTGGAAAGGAAAAATTGAAATGTGAAAAGAGTGATTAACGATTATGGCTCCAAAAGTTTTTGGAAAAGAATGCAACTTCTTGTATTTTGTTCCTGGCATGATTTCCGTTAGCACCAGACCTTGGAATCCAGTTCCCATCTAAAACCCTGACACGTCTTTTGGAAACGTCAATTTTGGAAATAAATTTTCACCACAACGTAAAAGGTTTCACAGCACTAATCCAGACCAACAGTGGGAGGAACTGGAAACAACCAACAGAACCATTAATTTAAAGTTTAATTTCAAGACGGGAACTGGATTCCAGAGTCTGGTGCCAACGGAAATGCACAGAAATCAAGCCAGAAATTACACAATAAGATACACGAATTAGAAGAAGAAAGTAATATGTTGAAGTTCTTTAATCTTTAATGTTCAAATTATTGACAATGGGCCATTATCTTGAATGGTCCTAACTTTTCGTCTAAGTCATCCTATGATCCTCTAGATAACTTTATTAAAACTTGGACCTCATCAAGAATAGATGGAATAAACCACCCCAAGCCTTGTCAGAATTTGAAAGACTTGAGTTTGCAACGTTTAATAATTGATGGCGGGGTTATTTATTTATTAACATGCCATCGCTGGCATTCCTCCCTTCTTTACACGGCAGTTGATTTGATTTGTCTTTTTCAACTCCATGGGTTTGGCAAGATTAAACCCTGATCTAGAATCCAGAATTTAATGGTCTGCAGTACGCAACTCAATCATCAGAGTCAACAACGTCTGGTGACCTAATTAAAGATGGGTTGTTCTTAAAACTTCACTTCTTCCTTCCTTTACAGACGTAATTACTTTGAAAAGGAAGACGATTCGCACATATCCAGACAGTTCCAGGTTTCTTTTAACTCATTGGGTGTGAAATAAGCGGATCCCTCGCATCAAGCTCCATATATTGTGAGGTATCGCCAATGTCATTAAATCATGGACGTCATCAAAAATAAATAGAACAAAGTCATCCTCTGGACAACAGCAGAATCGATTTCTCGAATTTTTTGAAAAATGCAACGTCGTAATTGGTCTTCATTTGCACCTGCCTATACCTTGTCATTCTGCTTGGTCGTTTCTGGTCAATATTGACCAAAATTCCTCCTCCATTAGCAAAGCCTGACGTACATTGGAAGGATTGTCTAATTTTGGGACAAAATCTACGTTGTTTGTGTCACACCAGTTTCTAGTTGCTCTTGCATAATGGTATGAAGCTAGACAAGGGCAAAATCTTTATATCTTCATTGGCATGATGAATATTTAAAAACTGAAGTAATGTCAACTACATCTCTGGGTGGAACATGCAAAAGATTTTCCAAAAACTTTGGGCCATACGTTATCAAAGTAATTAACTGGGGCTCCTTTTTCCTACTTGTGGTACTCTCCATTTGGTCGATTGCCCAAATCCTCCGCTTTAAGAGAATCAATCTTCATGTATTCTTATCCTCACTAACAAAACAACATTCTCTACCCGATGTCCATGAGGACCGTTTGAGAGTTACCTTCGACGCTTTCTTTATGATTACCTTTGTCCTTTGGATTATGTTCCAGTGGCTTACGTAATGTTTTCCCCAACAAAAGAAACCATAAAAGAAAATCGATTAAATCGAAGATTTAATAACAAATTGAACTACACATACAAATGCAAATCGCCTGAAATCGATTCCATTCAGTAGCGATTATTCACCGACGCTGTCGGCCATGAAAAAACCTAATTGGTAATCACATGTCCATTATCATTCAAATATTTCCAATAATTCCAACACGTCGTTGATCTCTAATCCGTTATACTATATCCAAGCAAGCAACCGCGCGTGCCACGAAGCCCCAACAAAAACCTCCGCCGTATCCTTGCAAAAAGCGTGACAGAGTTTTCGATCGTTGTTTGCAAACACGGATGACAGGCGGTGTTTAATCAATCCAAGTCGTGAAACACCTCAATCATTACAACGAACCGGCTGAAAGCGACTGGCAAACAAACAAATTACAAACAACCTTGGCTGAGGCAGAAAATAGCAATTAATTAAACGGTACAGAGATGATGATGGAAAATTTGCCCTGAGATGTGAACGACAGGCTGAGGTCGAACGCGACACGATAATAACGCCACATCAGCAAAAGAAGACCCTCTTCCAAGTTCGAGTCAAAGTTCGTGATACGAACGCCCAGAAAAATCGCCCATTACGCCGCTTTTAATTGATTTTTGATTTATCTGCCCCGTTACTGTCCGTAAATAAGCCCCGAATCTCTACGCTCGTTATCTGGAGGAGCGTAAAAATTAAATAAACGGCCTCTAATGGCTTATCAAGGAGAGAAGTCGTTTTATTCAGCTCGTAGCCTGCATTTATCAGAATTATAATAAATATAAAAACAAGTACTGTTTCATTATCGTTATTTTTTATGTGCGCGGCCGATTAAACCTAGTCGCCTACTCCGATCCCTCTTTTACTCTTTTCAAACGCAAAGGGATCGGGGAGCAAGCAAACAGCTGTTTCCATCGCCGATCGATGTTACACTTAGGGTTTACGTGGCGAGCGTGTGTGTTACGAATTTATTGATTTTTAAACCCACCTGTTTCGTTGCCCGACAATACGCCATAGTCCTCCTATCGATCGGCTTATTGTTAGTCATACAAGCAACTAAGTTTCAGGGGGGACACTGTATCTAAGGAAGTCATCCCCTTGACAACATGTTGAAGGAGAGAAAAAAAAACGCCTCGTCTGCAGGATTTTATTTCGTCTAGGTTCGATGTAACCCAATCCTTCGAAAGCTCGGCCAAAGTACTCGAGACGTAAAGGAAATTTTGTCGTTGCATCTTCTTTCCTGCATCCAGAAATTTAAAGGAGTAAACAACCTATTCGGCCAACACCAATGTTTCAACAGTTTCCTTCCACACAGAGGACGAGGAAACCTCAATTTTTTGGTGGATTGGGGTGGGCGAGCTCAGGGTGTTGAGAAGAGTCCCTAATTTCATATCAAGACGCCGACTTCATCAAGTACATAACGTCCAAAAGGGAAAATCTCATTTCTTGGTGGATTAGGATGATTCACTCTTTCTGGGTAACCTCAAGGTGTTGTGAGGCATCACTAATTTCATATCCAGACGCCGACTTCATCAAATATATAAGGTCACAAATGCTTGCCCTTGAGAAAGATCATCCCCATCCCAACCTCTCATCCAGAATCACGAACCCCCAGGTCGTTTGTTAATCAATCATCAAAATAAACGGCCTAACGATTCAAACGTTGTTCGACAACAAGTAGGTGGTCTCCAGTATCTAATCAACATTCTTAAATTGGCCTTAAATTGAGTCGAGCATCACAAATCCAGCAGAGGAATAAACCACCCCAACCCTCATTCAGAATCCGAAGGATTTGAGCTTGCAACTCAATTATTACAGTAAACAACGTCTTTAGTAACGGGGTTGTCTATCAATGGCGCTTGGGCTAACGCCAAAGTTCTTAGAAATTTCCTTCCTTCCTTCTTTATATGAGCAATTGCTATGAAAAGGAAGAAAATTGCAATTCACACTTTGTTTATCAATCATCAAAGTAAACGGTCAAATGAGTCGTTGACAACAAGTAAGTGGTCCCCAACACCTAACCAAAATCTTAAAGTGGTCCTAAATTGAGCACACCATCACAAATCCCAAAACTTTTACCCAACAGAGGAGTGAACCACCCCCAACCCTCATCCAGAATCTGAAGGATTACGGTTTGATACGCAATCATTAGAGTATGCAACGTGTAATGACCTCACTAGTGACGGGATTGTTTATCTAAGCCCAAAGTTCTTTAAAATTTCCCTCCCTCCTTCTTTACACGAGCAATTGTTTCCAAAAGGAAGAAAATCGCAATTCGTACAGATCCAGACCATTCCCGTTCTATTTTCTTTAACTTCTTGGGTTTGGAATAACCGAACCCTTCTTACCAAGCATGACATGTTGTAAGGGACTTGCTAATTCCATTAAAACATGGACAACGCCAAGAATAAAAGGGATAAGCCACCTCAACCCTTATCCAGGATTTGAAGGATTGGAATTTGCAACCCAAACTAGACAACATCTAATGACCTAATTGGTCACAAGAAATTGGTCCCCTCGTTGGGCAAAATTCCTGCCTCATTATATGAGCAATTGCTTTGAAAAGAAAAACGTTGGGTTTGAAATAAGCAAGCCCTTCGAATCAAGCTAGACCTATTGGGAGGCATTGTCATTTTAGTAAAACCACGGCAACAATAATAAATGGGTTGAGCGATCCCAACCCTCGTCCAGAATCTGAGGGACTACAGTTTGCAACCCAATCATTACAGTAGACAATTACTAATAACCTAATTGGCGACGAGGTTGTTCATCAGCAAGGAAGCGATCCCCCAAAGTTTCCTTCCTCTCTCCTTTATGCGAGCAATTGCTTTAAAGAGGAAGAAAATCGCAACACGCACAGAACTAGATGGTTCCAGGTTTTTTCTTTACTTCTTGGGTTTGGAGAGATTGAATCTTTAGAGTCAAACTGGGTTTATTTTGAAGAATCGCCTATTTCAAAGTGAAAGGACCTCTTTAAAAATATGTGGGATAAAACCTCAACTCTCATCCACAATTTGAAGGAATACACTTTGGAATCATTGAAGTAAACAACTTCTAATGACCTAATTGGTTGCAGTCAATAGTCTTCACTAAGGCCAAAGTACTTAAAAATTTTCTTCCTCTCTCGCCAATGTCCCAGCAATTGCTTTGAAAAGGAAGAAAATCGGAGTTCGCAGGCAGTTCCAGGTTTTTTTTACTCCTTGGGTTTTGGAATAAGCGAATCCTTCAAATCAAGCCCTACAGGAATATTGTAAGGAATCACCAGTTTTATTAAAACTTGGACCTCATCAAGAATAGATGGAACAAGCCACCCCAAGCCTTGTCAGAATTTGAAAGACTTGAGTTTTCAACCCAACCTAAGCAATGTTTAAATTATTGGCGAGGTTATTTATTTATTAGCCAGAAAGCGACCCCCTTCGCTGGCCTTTCTCCCTTCTTCACACGGGCAATTGATTTGTTTTCTTTTGATTTCGTGGATTTGGCAAGACTAAACCCTGATCCAGAATCCGGAAGCTGATGGACTGCAGTTTGCAACTCAATCAATGGAGTTAACAACGTCTGATGACAGGTTGTTCTTCTTCCTTCCTTTACGGACGCAATTACTTTGAAAAGGAAGACGATTCGCAGGTATCCAGATAGTTCCAGGTTTCTTTTAACTCCTTGGGTTTGAAATAAGCGGATCCTTCGCATCAAGCTCCATATATTGTGAGGTATCACTAATTTCTTTAAACCGTGGACATCATCATCCCAATCCTCATCTAGAATTTGAAGAATACAATTTGCAAGTCAATCATTAGAGTAATGACCTAATTGGTGATAGGGTTGTTTACCAACAACCTTTGTAAGGCCAAAGTCGTTAAAAATGTTCTTCCTCGCCCTAATATACCAGCAAATTCCTTTAAGAAGGAAGAAAATCAAGATTCGCACAGATCCAGAACTCCTTGGGGTGTGGAATAAGCAAATCCTTCGAATCTACTTCTTCAGGTATATTGTCAGGAATCGCCAATTTGATTAGAACTTGCTCTTCAACAAGAATAAATGGAATAAGCCACCCCAACCTTCGTCTACAATTTGAAAGACTCGAGTTTGCAACCTAATCGTTAGGCAAAGCAAGGTTTAATGGCCTAATGGTGACGCGATTGTTTATTCGGAAGGAAGCGGCCCCCTTCGCTGGGCCAAAATTTTTACAAATGGCCTTCCTCCCAACTTTATACGAACAATTGCTCCCAAAAGGAAGAAAATCAGTTTTTTTTAACTCCATGGTTTGTAGAGACTGAACCATCTTCCAGAATTCAGAATCTGATGGACTGGAGTTTGCAACTCGATCAAGTTTGCAACTTCATCAAGAATAAATGGGATAAGCCACCCCAACCTTCGTCTATAATTTGAAAGACTTGAGTTTGCAGACAAAGCAAGATTTAATGACCTAATTGGTGACGTGATTGTTTATTAGGAAGGAAGCGGCCGCCTTGGTGGACCCAAAGTTTTTAAAAATGGCCTTCCTCCCTCCTCCAATTGCTTCGAAAATGAATAAAATCAGCTTTAATTAACTCCATGGGTTTGGAGAGACTAAACCATCTCCAGAATTCAGAATCTGGCGGACTGGAGCTTGCAACTCAATCTTTAGAGTCAACATCGTCTGATGACCTAATTAAAGATGGGGTTGTTCTTAAAGATTTCCTTCCTTCTTCGTTTACAGAAGTAATTGAAGGGTCCAGTAAAAGAAGTGGACGTGACCAAACGAATATCCACTTATTGCAAATGAAAATGTGATAGACAACCAACATGAACCGACGTTATTGCGGTGTATGGTTGGTGTTGATGTTCACCAAGTCCAGTTCCTTGCACGGGGCGATATAGAACTTGTTTCAAGAACGCGTCTATATTATGAACTAATTTTCCCAAACAAGCGTGCACGTGCAGTTCTTGTATTGGACCCTTCCATTGCTTTGAAAACGAAAAAAATCACGATTCCAACTGACCCAGACTGTTCCAGGTTTCTTTTAACCCCTTTCATATATTGTGAGGTATCGCCAATTTCATTAAACCATGCACATCATCAAGAATAAATGGGATAAAGTCACCCCAACCTTCATCCGGGATTTGAAGGGATACAGCTTGCAACTCGATCATTAGACTAAGCAACTTCTAATGACCTAATTAGTGACGGCGAAGTTTATCAGTAACCTTCGCTAAGGCCAAAGTTCTTAAAACTTTTCTTCCTTCCTCCAATATACCAGCAATTCCTTTGATAACGAAGATAATCGGGATTCACAGGGATCCAGAACTCCTTGGGTTTGGAATAAGTGAATTCTTTGGATCAAGCTCAACAGGTATATTGTGAGGACTCGCCAATTTTATTAAAACTTGCTCTCCATCAAGAATAAATGGGATAAGCCACCTCAACCATCATCTAGAATTTGAAAGACTTTCCAAGAAAGCGATCTCTTCGCTGGGCCAAAGTTTTTAAAGATGGCCTGCCTCCCTCCTTTAGTCAGTTGATTTGAAAAGGAAGAAAATCAGTTCCAGATGTTTTCTTTGGGTTTGGCAAGATTGAACCCTTCTAGTCAAGCTCCATTTATTTGGAAGAATCGTCAGTTTTGTTAAGGCATGGACTTCATCAAGAATAAATGGGATCAGCCATGCCCAACTCTACCCAACTCTCGTCCAGAACCTGAAGGATTACAGCTTGCGACCCAATCAGAGAGTAAACAACGTTGGATGACCTAATTGGTGACGGGGGTGTTTACCAAAGATCCTCTCGGCTAGGCCAAGATTCTTAAAAGTTTTCTTGCTCCTTCCTTTCAACAATTGCTCTGAAAAGGAACCAACCCAAGCCTCACCCAGAATCTGAAGTACTTTAAAGTCTTATATTAGAACGTGAAGATTTATGCAACTTCCTCAGTTTGTTGGTTGATGTTCCTTGAAAGGTGTGAGGTGAGTACTTCGTGCAACCCTCTCGATTATGAGGCGGAGACTTCGTAACAATAATAACCTTATGAATCACACCAGGGCTTTTTATCTGAGGTAACTTTAGCATCGGCTCAAATAATTGAATGAATCAGAACTTTAGAGCCTTTGTATATTCACGAGTAAGGTACATATGGAGTATCTCCGCGACGGCATTTAAAACACGTATTCACTTTCTAAACTAATACTATGTGGGTCAGCCACGTAATTGCAAAGGTAAACAAACAGACGGTTAAAATAGACCGTGCCTAATGTGCTAGAGGCGCGTTGCGAATAGTATGGGCCCGCGTTTATGGAAACCTATAAATACCCAAAGGGCAGCGAACGCGGCGACCGCTTAAACGAATGACACCGACGAAAGTCACACATATTCGGCTTAATTGTGTTAGAAGGGTGAACAACCCCGTCCGCTCGCTTTTCACTTGTTCCCAGTGCGTTCACCCCCGGCCGCAAGTCACAATGAAAGATTCGTCGAATCGAATTTATTTATTTATCGAACGTTGTGCAACTTAATTTCTTGCACGCCGTAAATTACAAAGCCTTAGAATTATTTATTTAACTTATCTAAGCCAACGTCTGCTGTTATGTTTATGCTAAGCTTCGGCGGGGAAATGACTGATTGGCTGTCGTCCGCATTATGATGTATTGCACAAGTGAATTGTTGGGAAAGGGACGAGTTGCATTTGGAGTTTTATTTTTAATTCAATAACTCGCTTGGTTGGGTTTTCTTTTAAAGCTTGATTAATTCATAAATTGAAAGCTGAAAAATACCCAAGAAATGAAGACGGGAAAAAAGGGTTAATCCTCAAATTGAGATGTAAAAATGAAGAAGTGTTGCTGCACTTAAAGAAGCTCAAGGTTGGAACCAAAAACGGGAGAAAACTTTTGGAGACAATGAGGAAGGGGTCATGAAACCAAGAAGAAAATGGAAGGATTTAAAAGCTGCAGCAGGTGATGAAGGAATTAAAAAAAAATTAGGAGACAAGAAATGAGAAGGTTTAAAGGCAATGATGAAGAGACTTTTAACTCCAAATGAAGAAGAGGAAAGCAAGAATGAAGAGAAGTAGCTAATGATAAATTTAGAAATTGTTTCTGTACTCGAAGAAGCTCAAAATTAAAGCCAAAACCAGAAGAAATTGTTTTTTTTTTTTTGAAACGATAGGAAAGCCATTTGGGGTTGAGAAATCAAGAAGACAATGGAAAGAAAACTGCAGCAGGTAACGAAAAGTATTTTTTTTTCAATTAGGGTTAAAGTGTTTAAAGGCTACAACCAAATTGATGAAGAAACTTTTCAAAAATCGGGAGGCTTCAAATGACGACGAGGAAAACAAAAAGGAAAAGAGATTAACGATACTTTGAATAAAGAAGCTCAAAATTGAAACAAAAACTGGAAGAAAATATAAGATTTTTAGAGACAATGAGGAAGCCTTTAAAGGTTATAAAATGAAGAAGAAAAAACGACTGCAAATGAGAGGGTTTAAAAGTTGCAGCTCGTGACGAAGAATTTTAAAAAAATCAGAAGACTTCGCCAGAGCACAAATGAAGATAACCAACTAAAACCAACATCCGAAGAAAGCAAAATATTTTTGGAGGAATAAAGAAGCTGCAGCTGGTGGAAGACATTTTTTTTTAATCAGGATACTTGAAATGCAGAAGAAGAAAGCAAGTGATTAGCGATAAAGTGAAAAACTGTCCCTCCATTTGAAGAAGCTGAAGATTGAAACCAAAACCAGAAGAAAATCAATAAGAAAACGTTTGGGATTATGACAACAAAAAGAGAAAAAAGACAGAAAATGAGAAAGATCAGTTGTAATGAGAAATTTAAAAAAAAAAACAGGAGACATTAAACGCAGAAGAAGAAAACAAAACTTAAGAAGTGATTGAGGATTGTGAAATCAAACAGGAACAAGTACAGGAAGAGATTGCTAGTGGTAAAGAAACGAAAATATCAAAATACTTCAAATGCAGAGGACGAAAGCAAAATACAAAAAAAGTCAAAGATGCTTCAAATGCAGAAGAAGAATGCAGAAAGAAGGAAGTGTGATTGGGGATTGTGATATCAAACAGGAAAAGCAGAGATAGAGATTGTGGTGGTAAAGAAACGAAAATATCAAAGGACTTCAAATGCGGAGGACGAAAGCAAAATACTTAAAGTCAAAGATACTTCGAATGCAGAAAGAAGGAAGTGATTGGGGATTGTGAAATCAAACGGAGAAAAAGCACAGGAAGAGATTAAAAGTATTGCTGGTGGTAAAGAAACGAGAAATTCAAAGGATTTCAAATGCAGACGAGGAAAGCAAAATACTTAGAGTCAAGGATACTTCAATTGCAGAAGAAGCACACAGAAAGGAGAAAGTAATTGGGGAATGTGAAATCAAACGGGAAAAGGCAGAAGAAGAGATTGCTGGTGGTAAAGAAACGAAAATATCAAATGCAGAGGACGAAAGCAAAATACAAAAAAAGTCAAAGATGCTTCAAATGCAGAAGAAGAATGCAAAAAGGAGGAAGTGATTGGGGATTGTGAAATCAAACAGGAAAAAGCAGAGGAAGAGATTGTTGGTGGTAAAGAAACGAAAATACCAAAGGACTTCAAAAGATTATTTCAAAAGCACAGCAAGAAAGAAAATTGCAGCACGTCTTTCGCGTTCATTTTTCTCGATCGTCTTTTGTTTTCTTTTTCTGTTTTTTTGTTTTGTTGTGAAAGGATACCTGAATCTTCGGCTTTCACTTTTTTCTCGTCAATCTTGCGCGCGCACAACAGACTCTTAAAGATCGAGATTTTAAAATTGATTTTGATTTCACATTTCACATTTCATTTCATCGATCGTCACTTATTTTATTTAAATCATGTGATATGTAACAGAGGCAGTGATTTTGACGAAAACTGAACGAAATGATTTTCGCACAGAGACTTTCTTGATGCCTTTTGCTAATTTGACAAATCATAACCAGACTTCGGACGTTTCGGAGCGTCGCCATGGCTAGGCAATGAACGGGCACTTTTCACCTGCTCTCGCATTACGTAACCATGGCAACGCTCCGAAATGTCCAAAGTCTAATCATAACCATCCAGTAAAACCTCCATTTTGTTATGTGGGGGTTGGTAACATTGGTTTTCGCTTAAAATAATTTCAGACAATTTGGAGGTTAGTTTTGTAATTTGAAGTGTCAACAAGCGTCGCTGCATACGTCATCACCAACCAAATAAAATAAAAATTCGGATGCTTCAATGAAGTACTTTCTGAAGCCCAAAGCGTTTCATAATGTAGTCATTAAGGCGCTTATTTTCGTACTTTTAAAGTGATTGGTCCAATTGTGAAGACGCCCTAAGATGAACAAAAAAAAAAACGAAAGAGAAACGAAGGGTGGAACGTCAAAAAAAAATTCATAAAATTAATTCTGCTATAAAGGATCAACGAGTGCTAAAAGAAAAAAAAAACAATGGAATGCGTTGAAAAAGATAAACGAAAGCCCAAAAAAAAAAGAAAACTTCGAACGAGAAAGTAAAAGAAATGAAATACGAAAAAATAATTTCGACGAAAAGAAACAAAAAAAAGCGAAATTGGCGACATGGACGTGAATGACAAAGTCAACCAAAAACAAAAGAAGATCGACGATTCTCCACCGAAAAAAAAATCAGAATAAAAAAATATTAAAAAAAAACGCAATGAACGACTTTTGTTTTTTACTTGGACTTACATCCTTTGTTTTCGTCTCTCAGTCTCTCAATCGTTATCTTTTTTTTTCTGTTTTCGTTTCTTTTCTAGTTGCCCAGGAAGCACTTCAAGTACTCGATTTTTGTTGATTTAGTGTCTTTAAGTTTTTGCGCGCGCTTCCGGTTTGTGAAAAGAAAACTGATTTTAATTTTGCTACGTCTTTTACTTTCGCGTCGTTCGATCGTCATTTGTTTTTTGTTTTCTTATTTCTGTTGATTCTGGTGATTTCTTCAACATTAAAAGTAAAGTAATTGAATTGGCTTCTTGTTAGAACCGCGCACACGACTCCTTCTACTGCCGCCGACGTTTCGTTCTCCATTGTAGAAGAACTTCCTCAGAGCGGCTGCTGTTGCTGGTGATGTTGTTGCTGCTGGTGGACACCGGACGTACCTACTCAGTCCCATCGACTAACAAGAGGTAGCAGCAACACCACCAGCAGTAGCCCTGAGGAAGTTCTTCTGCAATGGAGAACGAAACGTCGGCGGCAGTAGAAGCAGTCATGACGCGGTTCAAACCGAAAGCCAAGTTAAATTAAAAGTGAAGATTAAAAACTGAAGACAGAAAAAACAAAAGACAAATCTCACCAACATCGCAAATAAATACAACAAAAAAAATAAAAAAGAAACAAAAGAGGATCTTTTTCGCAGGGCTGCAGAGGCCACATTGGGGGGTCGTGGTAGGCTCTTTACTTTCGCGTCTCTCGTTCGTCTTTTGTTTTTTTGTTTTCGTTTTGTTTGTAGTTGCCAAGGAATTCTTAAAGGATTAAGATTTTAAAATTTATTTTGCAACATTCAATTTCATGTTCACTTTTCTGGAGAGTCACCCGTTATTCGTTTGTTTTCCGAATTTTTTCTTACAATTTTTGTTTTTAATTGTACCTACGTCCTTCGTTTCACGTCTCTCGATTGTCTTTTTTTTAAGTTTTCGTTTTGTTTGCAGTTGCCAAGGAAACATTTTGTTTGAACCTTCAATGTTACATGTCCTTCACTTTTCTTTTTTTTTTCGATCAGCATTTGGGGAGTTGTGGTAGGCCCTAGCTCCCCCCCCCCCAAACCCCGGGCCACAGAGATTTACTTATATTTTATCCTTGTCTATCACGTTCCTGTTTGTCGATCATAATTTTTTTGTTTTATGATACAATACAATGATTTCGTCTCTTTTTTTTTCTACTTTTAGTTTTTGTTGTGAAAGAATCGACAGATTCTTAAAGTCTTAAGATTTTAAAATTTATTTTGCAATCTTCAATTTCATGTTCACTTTTCTGGAGAGTCTCCCGTTATTCGTTTGTTTTCCTGAATTTTTTCTTACGATTTTTGTTTTTAATTGTACCTACGTCCTTCGTTTTCGCGACTCTCGAATGTCTTTTTTTTCTTTTAGTTTTCGTTTTGTTTGCAGTTGCCAGGATTTTGTTTGAACCTTCAGTGTTACATGTCCTTCGCTTTTCTGTTTTTTTTTTCGAGCAGCATTTATTTTGTTTTTGTTTTTTTTTTGTTTTCACGAGCCTACAGGTAATCGATTTTTTTTTGTTTTGGCTTAGTTTCTTTAAATAACACGCATGCGCATAACAGCCTGCTAGATTGCGAAAATAAAACCTATTTTCATTTTACTGTGCCCTTTACTTTCGCGTCTCTCGATCGTCTTTTGTTTCTTTTTTTTTTGTTTTCGTTTTGTTTGCAGTTGCCAGGAAAACATTTTCTTTGGACCTTCGATTTTATGTGTCCTTCACTTTTCTTTTTTCTCGATCAGCATTTGTTTTTGTTTTTGTTTGTTTGTGCTCTTTACTTTCGCGTCTCTCGATCGTCTTTTGTTTTTTTTTTTGTTTTCGTTTTGTTTGCAGTTGTCAAGGAAACATTTTGTTTGGACCTTCGATTTTATATGTCCTTCACTTTTCTTTTTTTCTTCGATCGGCATTTGTTTTTGTTTTTGTTATTTTTTGTTTTCACGAGCCTACAGGTAATCGAATTTTTTGTTTTTTGGTTTGGTTTCTTTAAATAACGCGCGTGCGCATAACAGCCCGTTAGATTTCGAAAAGAAAACCGGCTTTGATTTTACTATGCTCTTTACTTTCACGTCTTTCGATCGTTTTTTGTTTTTTTTTGTTTTCGTTTTGTTTGCAGTCCCCAAGGAATTCTTAAAGGCTTAAGATTTTAAAATTTATTTTGCAACATTCAATTTCATGTTCACTTTTCGCGACGGTCACCCGTTATTCGTTTTCCGAATTTACTTTTTCTTACGAGTTTTGTTTTTAATTGTACCCACGTCCTTCGTTATCGCGTCTCTCGACTGTCTTTTTTTTTCCTTTTAGTTTTCGTTTTGTTTGCAGTTGCCAAGGGAACGTTTTGTTTGAACCTTCAGTGTTACATGTCCTTCGCTTTTCTGTTTTTTTTTCGATCGGCATTTGTTTTTGTTTTTTTTTGTTTTCACGAGCTTACAAGTAATCGAATTTTTTTTGTTTTTTGGTTTAGTTTCTTCAAATAACACGCATGCGCATAACAGCCTGTTAGATTGCGAAAAGGAAACCGATTTTCATTTTAGTGTGCCTTTTACTTTCGCGTCTCTCGATCGTCTTTTGTTTTTTTGTTTTCGTTTGGTTTGCAGTTGCCAAGGAATTCTTAAAGGCTTAAGATTTTAAAACTTATTTTGCAACATTCTTTCATGTTTACTTTTCGTTATTCGTTTGTTTTCCGAATTTGTTCTTATGATTTTCGTTTTTAATTGTATCTACGTCCTTCGTTTTCGCGTCTCTCGACTGTCTTTTTTTTTCTTTTAGTTTTCGTTTTGTTTGCAGTTGCCAAGGGAACGTTTTGTTTGAACCTTCAGTGTTACATGTCCTTCGCTTTTATGTTTTTTTTTTCGATCGGCATTTGTTTTTGTTTTTTTTTTGTTTTCTCGAGCTTACAAGTAATCGAATTTTTTTTGTTTTTTGGTTTAGTTTCTTCAAATAACACGCATGCGCATAACAGCCTGTTAGATTGCGAAAAGAAAACCGATTTTCATTTTACTGTGCCTTTTACTTTCGCGTCTCTCGATCGTCTTTTGTTTTTTTTTTGTTTTCGTTTTGTTTGCAGTCGCCAAGGAATTCTTAAAGGCTTTTAAAGATTTTAAAACTTATTTTGCAACAATCTTTCATGTTTACTTTTCGTTATTCGTTTGTTTTCCGAATTTGTTCTTATGATTTTCGTTTTTAATTGTATCTACGTCCTTCGTTTTCGCGTCTCTCGACTGTCTTTTTTTTTCCTTTTAGTTTTCCTTTTGTTTGCAGTTGCCAAGGGAACGTTTTGTTTGAACCTTCTGTGTTACATGTCCTTCGCTTTTCTGTTTTTTTTTTGAGCAGCATTTGTTTTTGTATTTGTTTTCACGAGCCTACAGGTAATCGATTTTTTTTTGTTTTTTGGTTTAGTTTCTTCAAATAACACGCATGCGCATGACAGCCTGCTAGATTTCGAAAAGAAAACCGGTTTTCATTTTACTGTGCTCTTTACTTTCACGTCTCTCGATCGTCTTTTATTTTTTCTTTTGTTTTCGTTTTGTTTGTAGTTGCCAAGGAATTCTTAAAGGCTTAAGAGTTTAAAACTTATTTTGCAACATTTTTTCATATTTACTTTTCGTTGTTCGTTTGTTTTCCGAATTTTTTCTTATGATTTTCATTTTTAATTGTATCTACGTCCTTCGTTTTCGCGTCTCTCGACTGTCTTTTTTTTTCCTTTTAGTTTTCGTTTTGCTTGCAGTTGCCAAGGGAACGTTTTGTTTGAACCTTCAGTGTTACATGTCCTTCGCCTTTCTGTTTTTTTTTTGAGCAGCATTTGTTTTTGTTTTTGTTTTTGTTTTTTTTTTGTTTTCACGAGCCTACAGGTAATCGAATTTTTTGTTTTTTGGTTTGGTTTCTTCAAGTAACGCTCGTGCGTATAACAACTTGCTAGATTGCGAAAAGAAAATCGGTTTTCATTTTGCTGTGCTCTTTACTTTCACGTCTCTCGATCGTCTTTTGTTTTTTTTGTTTTCGTTTTGTTTGCAGTTGCCAGGGAAACATTTTCTTTGGACCTTCGATTTTATATGTCCTTCATTTTCCTTTCTTCTCGATCAGCATTTGTTTTTGTTTTTGTTTGTTTGTGCTCTTTACTTTTGCGTTTCGATCGTCTTTTGTTTTCGTTTTGTTTGCAGTTGCCAAGGAAACATTTTCTTTGCACCTTCAATTTTACATGTCATTCGCTTTTCTTTTTTTATTCTCGATCAGCATTTGTTTTTGTTTTTGTTTTTTTTTGTTTTCACGAGCCTACAGGTAATCGAATTTTTTGTTTTTTGGTTTGGTTTCTTTAAACAACGCGCGTGCGCATAACAGCCCGCTAGATTGCGAAAAGAAAACCGATTTTCATTTTACTGTGCTCTTCACTCTCGCGTCTTTTGATCGTCTTTTGTTTTCTTTTGACTGTTTTTTTTTTTTAATGTAACACTTTTTTCTTTCGTCGGCAATCTTAAGTGCGCATTGCAGATTCTACAAGAAAAAACTACGAAGATTGTAAAGAATACTTTTTTGCAGCTTTTTTTTTTTTAATTTCCCAAAAGGGGTAGTGGGCAGGGGGCATGGGGGCAGGAGAAAAAGGATGATGGTGAAGATAGGTGAGGCGACTTGATTCAAAAAAAAAAGGTTTGGCTTCAAATTTGCTTTTAAATGATCCTTTTGGGTGCATACAGGATGTATGAAAATAAACTGAAAGGTTACAGAAAGTATCAAATGACACTCTTTGCTATTTTAAAATTTTCGAGGGGTCCAATGTAACTTGTAACATATCGTATGAGGGGGGGGGGGCGGGAGGTTAGACTATAATGTCTGAAGCTTTAAATGAATGAAGATCACGATGTTTGAGAAAATAAAAAAGAATGTTTCAGCTGGGACACCTTGTATCGCACGTCGTCGAATGTATACGTGGTTAACATCGTGTTGTTTTTCGTGTTTATTAAATACGTGTGCTTATTGATATTAATTGAAAGATAAAATATTGTTTTTCGCTTGAAGTTTCAATGTTACCAGTCCAATTAGTCATTGCGGCCTTAAATCTGGAGCGGTCAGAAATAGCCGGTCGTTTTATAAATACTCGGGGGGGATAAAAATACAAGTGCACACATACCACACTGTCTTCGATAATCTCCCGTTTGGGGCGATCCGGTGCACAAAATCCGAACTGAAAAACAAGGCACAACACAACAAAGCAGCAGCAGCACGCACAGTGATTTCCCGCCGAGCACATTTTCTTCGCGTATCGTCCGCTTTCAGCCGAAGAAAAAATTCGCGATCCGCCTTCGCAGAGTTGCACATTTAAAGAGCGAGCCTACTCCTACGTTTCGAATTGCATACGTTGAAAAATTCATCGGAGATCCTTGCTGTGGCTCACCGCAGAAACGTCAACGCACTTGCTGCATTTTCCGCGCTTATCTCCGGAGCGGTTGCGATACGGGGCCGTTCTCGAAACTCATCGCGTTCAGTTTACTTACTGCCGGTGAGTTCTTTTTTCCGCTTACTTTCCGAAGGAGAGGTTCCTCGATTCCGCACGAAATGCATAAACAAAGAGCATGTGCTTCGGAGACGGCGCGTAAGTTCGTTTCTGTGGAACGAGACGGCGAACGACGCGCTTCGAACAGAGGTTTATATACGAATGAGCAACGCCGACTGGAACAGGAATAGATCCGCGGCTGTTTTGCCACATACAAAAGAGAACCGTTCCTTTCTCAGCTGTTTTGCGCTTCGTATGCGAAACATTGTGCGTAATTCTTACTAATAATTACTGTTGCAAATGAGAAACAAAACGAGAAAACAACGTAATTACATTTTGCTTGGCTATGCCATTATCGCAGTAATTACTATTATTAAACTTAATTGCAGGAGCAAAAACCAAACATTTTTTTTTCAAACACATACTAGAGACAGTATGGAAAGTGCAGTGGTTGAAGTGCTTGAACAAAAGTTAAATAACACTTTGTGTATTTTATTTACATTTATGACTTTCAAATTTAATTTGCCTTTTTTTTTCTTGTTCGTTGTCGTCATAACCATGTTATATCTACTTTCCTAACCATCAAACACCATATCGAAACCCCATACTTCTAACAAAATTCTTCGTCGCACCAGTTTGGGCCTTAGTTCGAGTTTACCCGACATCAACTCTCCAGTCTCTGTTACAATCTCTCCTTCATCTAGAACTTGCTAATACCCTCACCACAACGACTGGCAACTAATTGACCACCTGCACTTGTTAACAGATCACTAATACCCACATTCATTTGGTTTCCAAACAACTACCCAATCATCATCATGAATCTCATTCCTTAACACACGCTGTGATAAACAAATCCTGCTATCCCTTAACCGAAAACGTAATTTCCGTCCTCTCCTACGGCCCAAATGTTGCCATGACCCCAAGAACGATACCCATTGATGACATCATAACTGGAATCCGCCCTTATCAAACTTCCTCCCCACATTGCTAACCCATTTCGTCACAAAACTTCCAAAATTCGTATAAATGAATGATCTATACATAATACAGGGTGTTAGGTAATTGACTGGACACCTGCAAACCACGTATGGAGAACACTCTGTATAGTAAAAAAGCCTTTACATTCGAGGGTGTTCCGGCTTTCGTTTTCCCGGAAAAAATTCAAACAAAAATCGATAAAAATTGTTTCGAAACCACTGATTGTCTTATCTACTGTTAGACCCATGTGCCGAACGCCATCCGGGCGGGCGATCCCTTGCTATAAATTCCCAGATGGTTTATTATTTTATGACAAGCAAATAACGCACGTTCAGTGTCTTAACATATTTCGGAGTGTGCAGGTCGGGGACAAAATGAATGCATACACAAATTACGAACTTGTTGATATTATTCTGACGTATGGCGAATGTAGGTGCAATGCACGTGCTGCAGAGCGTAGATATCGCCGGCGCTCTTTTTCCGTGTGCGGGCAGTTTTACAGCGTCGTGTTGATGCATGCATTCGAGCTGACGGCATGAATTTCGAACATCTTCTTTAATCGGCGCTGGCTCTGTAAGTACTATCAGTGGTTCTCAATAGTTCGCTCTTTTTGCATTTTTTCAAAATGTACCGAAAATCCGGCATGTTTGAGTACTTTCTGATCCCATACGACACCCTTCATTTACAGTTTTAATTTGTCCAAGCAATAACCTAACACCCTGTATAACAGAAAGTATGTGACAGAGTAGTGTTAGGCATATATGACAAACAGACACAAGAAAGGCTACTTCGAGACCTACAAAAGGCTGTAAATTTCTGTAAAACAGTGGAATCGAGTAAAAGGCAGGCAAAAGCAATGCACTCAGAAAGTTCAGTTCATGCTGTAAAAATGAAAGAAAAAGTAAGTGATAAGCAAGACAAACCATGTGGCTGCTGTGGGTATAAACATGATTATGGAAAATACAAGAAGACATGTACTAAGTGCAATAAGAAAAATCATTTTGCGAAGACGTGTAAATCCAAAGTTGAAAGGAAAGTTAGAGGAAAGAAAGTGAATGAAGTCGCACAGGAAATGGAAGGAACAAGTAAAGAAGTAAGTGAATTTTACATTGACTCTGTGGCAAGCGCACAAAAAGCTGAATTGTTTGGAGACATTGGTGGAGTACAAATCTATTTTGATGACATTATTGTATCAGGGGAAGAGCATGATTACAATTTAAAAATGGTACTGGATCGAGCGTTGAAGTACAATATTAAATTCAACTTTCAAAAATTACAATTTAAGGAAGCATCTGTAAGCACCTTCTAAAGAAGGAAGTAGAATTAATGACAAGTTTTTAAAAGCAATTGTCAACATGCAAACATCAACAAATAATTTGGAATTATTGAGGATTTTAGGAATGGCCAAATTTGTAGCAAAGTTTATTCCAAATTTATCAGCTATTACTGCTCCATTAAGACATTTAACCAGATCTGATGTAAAACGAAGATGGAAGTTGGTGCATGACAAATCTTTAAAAAAATTGAAAACAGCTCTTGTAGAGGCTCTCGCATTTCGATATCAAAAAACAAATAGTAATACGATGTGATGCATCTAAGGATGGATTAGGAGCATGTTTGTTACAAGACCAACATCCAATTGCTTTTGTTTCAAGAAGTTTAACTACAGCATAGCAAAGGTATGCACAAATAGAAAAAGAACTTCTGGCAATCGTCTTTGCAGTAGAAAAGTTTCACTCTTTTATTTATGGACATCAAAATATTGTTGTAAATTTAAAAGAACTTGAAATGTAATAGTATATGATCAAGTACATAAAAATTGGTCACCAGGAAAAGTGACTCAACAGTGTACCACTCCAAGATCTTATTTAATACAGAATACAGGAGGGAACATTGTAAGAAGAAACAGAGTAGATTTAAAACAATCGACAAATAAATTAGAAATCAGAAGATCTATTTCAATACCAAGAAAAGAAGAAAGAAACCCAATAAGAGAAGAAAGAGACCCAAGAAGAGATGAAAGAAATTCAAACGAAAAAAGAAAACAAGGAACATGTGACACAGGTTCTTCCCCTGCGCCTGTTGCCTCTTTGTGCATCCCTCGTCTCTTCCTCCTCTTCCTTCTTCTTCATCCTCTTGCCCCTCTTCTCCTCCTTTGCCTTCCTCGTCCTCTTCTATCTCTTGCCCCTTTTCATCCTCTTCTCTTCCTCCTTCATCCTTTCTCTTCTTCCTCGTCTACTGTCCCTTATTGTAAGTTTCCCTCCTCCTTAGATTTTTTTACATGATCGTTCTTAACATATTTGTCACGGCCTTCCATGTCCGGCCGTCCCTTTCCATTAGCTCCGCTACATTTGCTTCCCGTATTTCCCATCCAGCTTCCGTCTCTGCCTCTGTGCGGTCCGCATCCCACCTGGGACATTCAAATATTGTGTGGTGCGAGGTATCTTCTACCTCCCCACAGTACCAACAATCAGCAGTCTCTTTTTTCCTGATTTCTTTGAGGTACTTTCCGAAGCAGCCGTGTCCTATGAGCGCCTGCGTAATACGGTAATCTACCTCCCCCTCGGGTCGATTGCACCAGGTCTCGACGTTCCTTATGAAAACTTTGGCCCAGTCCTCGTAGCCTTCCCATCTGGCTTGCCAGTCCTCGTATAGCTGGCCAGAGTCTTCACTTAGTGTCCCTCTTTATACATTTTAGTTCTTTCTGCCATTTGCAGGTTGATGGGGGCGGATCTCCGCAATTACCAGGACGGTGATAAAGTTCTATTGGCCAAAGTCCCAAAGTGACCTGAACCAATTTTGATTATGGAATTTACCGATGAAGATATCGTGTGCCAATGCGCCTTTTTCGTCCTGGCGGGATTTGACACGTCCTCAACGGTGCTTAGGTGCGCAGCTCACGAGCTGGCGATCAACGAGGACGTCCAGAAGCGAATGGTCTCCCTAAAATCTACAAACCTGATACACCTTTACGTCCCACAGTCAACGCAATCAACTCGCTAAACTACAAAGTCCCCAAATATGTAACACACACCCTGAAACCTTTTGTTGGGAAAAGTGAAACGTTCATCCTCAATTCCCGGCACTTCGTTCAAAAAATTCACGAGATATCCTTAGACCCCCAGGACATTCTGGTAAGCTTCAATGTAGGATCTATTTTCACCAAAATCCCTATTTTCGACACCGTCACAATCATCCAACAACTACTCAAAACCCATAACCAACCCGAAGACTTAATATTGTTTAACCTCAATTGGAACGAAGACCTAACAGAAAGGAGACGACGTCGTTTTCGTCCTAGCGGGATTTGATACGTCCTCGACGGTGCTTATAGCTATGCAGCTCACGAGCTGGCGATCAACGAGGACGTCTAGAAGCGAATGGTCACCCTAAAATCTACAAACCTGATACACCTTTACGTCCCATAGTCAACGCAATCAACTCGCCAACCTACAAAGTCTCCAAATATGTAGCACACACCCTCAAACCTTTTGCAGGCACTTCGTCCAAAAAATTCAATAGATATCCTTAGACCTCCAGGACATTCTGGTCAGCTTCGATGTAGAACCTCTTTTCACCAAAATCCCTATTCCCGACACCGTCACAGTCATCCAGCAACTACTCAGAGCCCGGTTGAAGAAAGACAAGGTTTCGAACAAACGTAATGCGTCCGATAATTCAAGTTCCGACGACGAAAAGGAAAAGAAGAAAACGGACGACGATAACGATAAGAAGAAAAAAACGGACGATGAAGATAAGAAAAAAAAAACAAAAAGAAATCGAAAGAGAATGAATCTCAAGATTCAGATGCTGAAGATGTCAACAACAAGAGCAAAGAGAAAAAGAAGTCAGTAGAAATCTAAAGTTCGGATGAAGATGAAAAGATAAAGAAAAAAGCACCACGTAAACGCAACTTTTCTGAAAACTCAAACAGCGATGATGATTCCAGTAAAATATGAAAAAACGAAAAATGTCTGATGACAAGGATGTAGATGATGACGACAGGACACAAGAAATGATAAGGACAAAAAGTTAGATAAGGAAAAGATTATTGCAATACAGGATTCTGAGGATGAAGATAAATCTGAAGATGAAAAATCGTCTAAAACTAAAAAAAGCGAGAAGAAAAAAGTAGATGCAAAGGCAGATACAAAAAGTAAGAAAAAAACAGGTAAGGATTCTGATGATGATAAGAAGACGAAGACAAATCCGATAGTGAAAAATCCAAGAAAAAACCTGCTAGTAAAAAAAAGGCTGCGGATTCAAAAACAGATAAAAAGAGTGACAAGAAAGGAAAAAGCACTGGGAAATCAGGTTTTGATAGAGGGTTAGAGGTCGAAAAAATAATTGGGGAGCTTCAGATACAACAGGAGAACTGCTGTTCCTGATGAAGTGGAAAGGAACAGATGATGCTGATTTAGTTCCCGCAAAAAAAGCAAATGTTATCTGTCCTCAAGTAGTGATCCAGTTTTACGAAGAACGTCTTGCTTGGCACTCTCCGGATGAAGATTAGAATTTCAAAGAAAAGGAGAGAGTTTTTTTAAGGATATAGACAAGCAAATGAGAAAAGTTTTTTGTTACAACGTTCAACTTGAATTCGTTATTTGTTTTTCTCAATGTCACAATTCCTTAAGTAACAGATACTCTTTAAAATAGCAACGAGCGAGGCTCCCGATGCCCCTGTTTTCAGAGCATCAAGGGAGGATGCCAGGAGAGTCATAACTTTCCTAGTACCAAATGGGCAATAAACTCATTTGATAGTTACAAATCCCCATGTCCGGACAGAAGGGCTCGGACCAGAATATGCATAATTCTAAGAGCCTGTCTGGCTCTAGGCTGTTTGCCAAGAGTGTGGAGACTGGTCAGAATGGTATTCATGAACTAACTAGGTAGACACGCGTAAACACGTTTGAAAAGCACATTTTCCGAATATTATCTATAAAGATGATCACTATTACAAACGCTTAGACAAACGTTCAATAATGTTATAAGAGGTGACATCCATCGTTAGCGAGATACAGGCGTGCACGGCGAAGAAGTGATCGCATTAGCATGTCGCGTTTAGTACAAGCGCTGTGGCCCCATAAATCATAGGAATTTACTCTAGGAGAACACGTGGGTCCGTTTCGGCCAATCCATTTCTCTGGAAAATGTTCGTTGAGCCAGGAATTTCGCATCAAATTTATGGGGGTTTCAAATACAGGCTGATTTCCAAAAAGAAAGAAATTATTTTAAGCTACGAGTACATTGATTTCCAGAAGCGAAATAAAACAGAATAACAGCTGTTTTATGGAAGCAATGACACCACGCTCGGAACAGTTAAACAATATAATTGCCGAGATAAAGCAATTAGCATCAGGATAATTACTTATATCTCCTTGCTGCCGCTCTTGACGTTCGCTTCCTCGTTATTCGTCTGTTTTTGCTCACCACCGCCGAGGCTGCGAACTATTTATAAAAGTACATACCCGTACGTACATAATATCGTGTGAGTTATTGTACCGATTTTCTTGTTATTGAAGCGGCGCACGCAAACATCATCTCGGAAGGTTATTTATAAACGTTGGCGTCCTAAACAATCATTTTTTCTTCGAATAAATTCGCTCGAAGACGAGAAACTCGCGTTAGGTATGTTTTATCGTTTATTACACCTGATAGGTTTTCAAGGTGCAGCGTGTCACTGCGGTATGTTGCGTATTTCTTGTTGCACGCGAACGCACATATTTACGCTGGCGGCGGCCTGGCAAAGAATTCCTTACAATCTTAGTTATGCGCTAAAGGAAAGTCTTATGACAGAAACGATTTCTATTTTAATTCGGAATCTAAACTTTGTTGGTCGTTCCTTTTCCCTAAGTAGGAACACCTGTAAGAACTTCTTCTTCTTCTCATTCCCTTTTGCTCTTCGGTATCTAATTAAGGACTTTGGTGTTCATCTGCTTCCATCACCTCTTATCTTGAGCTGATCTTTCTTTCTTGATTTTTATCCATGGCAGTTGTCTTTTCCCATTCTTAATCTTCCTCATTTCCGTATTTTCTTGGTCCATCCTTTGCATAAGCCCGTTTCTGTTTTCTTCTAATGTCGATTCCTGTCTTAATATCTATCCATCTTAGCGCCTATACCCAAGAATTTAATATTTTCTTCTTTCCTAAATGGAACAAATTCCTCTGGGAACATCTGCAAGCTTTTCTTTCTAAAGTCTTCTTCTCACTTCCTTTTGCCTTTCGGCGTTTGATTTAGTACTTTAGGTCTGCTTTCTTTTTCTCCTGCCTTGAGATCTTCTCTTCATTCATGGCCGTCGTCGTTTTCCCATCCTTTCCTGCAAGCTCCTTCTGGTCCATGCTTTACATGTATCTGTAGTTGTCTCTTCTCTGCTTTCTCTTTTTTTAATGTAACATTTAGTTTTGATATTCTTTTTTCTTTTGTCGTTAAGAAGCAAAAACTATGAAGATTGCACAGATTGGGACTTTCAGTTGCTTTCCAAAAGGGAAAAGGGGCGGGGCGCACGAGAAAGAGAAGGAGGGTGAAGACCCGTACTTGTGTGGGTAATATGAATGCTGCAATCTGTGGAGTCCTCGTCTTGCCTCTTCCATTATCACAATGTGTAAGGGAGTGAGGTCTAGAAGGGTTTCCATTGCAGCGATGGGCGTTATGCTCATCGCCCCCGTTATGCCAAGACAAGCAAGTCTTTGGACCCTGCTCAGTCTAAGTTTGGTGGTTTCCTGCTCGACCTTGGGCCACTACACCGAAACCGATCTAGAACTTAAGAAAGTATTAAAAAATTAGAACCTTTAGAGGACTCAGCGATTTCAACATTTTAAGTCCTTCACCAAATTAACTGATGGTAGCTCCATCTATGCGTATTTTCTTGGACTGTGATTTTTTGAAGCGGAAATTTTGAAAAATTGCGTTAATTGTGGTGATGGACGACGGCATTCGAAAATGTATTAAACATTTCAAGGTCACCACGAAATTAAATGATGGTAGCGCCAGCTATGTGGATATTGAAAAATTGAGATATTTTAAGCGGGAATTTTGAAAACTACGTTATTTGTGGTGATACACGACACTCTTCAAAAAAAAAAAAAAGAAAATTGAAAAACAACTGCGATTTCAAGTTTTCCACGAAATTAACTGACGGTAGCGTCATCTATGTGTGCTTTCTTCAACTGCGATTTTTTTAAGCGTGAATTTTGGAAATTATCTTAATTGTGGCGATACAAGACACTCTTCAAAAAAGTAGAAAAGATTCAGAAAAACTCAATGGCAACTTTCAAAGCATTTTCGGCGATTTCCCCACTTTAAGTTTTTCACCACATTGACGGATGGTAGCGCCATCTATGCGTATTTTCTAGGACTGTGATTTTTTAAGCTGGAATTTTGGAAATTGCGTTAATCGTGGCAATAAACGATACCTTTCAAGAAAGTGTTAAACGAATTGAAAAACTCAACGTAACTGTTAGGTGATTGCGATTTCAAGTTTTCCATGAAATTAAATGACGCTGGCGCCATCTATGTATATTTTCTTCAACTGTGATTTCTTTCAAGCGAGAATTTTGGTAATTAAGTTAATTATAGTAATAAATAACGCCCTTTAAGAAAGTATTTAAAAAATTAGCAGCTTTTTTAAAGGACTTTCGGCGATTTCAACAAGTTTTACACCAAATTGACTGACGTAGCTCCATCTATGCGTATTTTCTTGGACTGTGACCTTTTAAGCGGGAATTTTGAAAAATTGCGATAATTGTGATGATACACGACGGCCTTCGAAAAAATATTAAAAATTTAGAAAAACTCAACGCAATCTTTAAGGGACTTTCTTCGATTTCGTGTTTTCCACGAAAACAAACGATGACGCCATCTGTGTGTATTTTCTTGAACTGTTTTTTAAGCGGGAATTTTAAAAATTACGTTAATTGTGGTGATGTACAACGGTCTTCAAGAAAGTATTAATAATTTAGAGAAACTCAACGTAACCTTTGAAGCATTTTCAACATTTCAAGTTTACCACGTAATTAAATGATGGTTGCGCCATCTATATTTCTTTTCTTGGACTGTGATTTTTTAAGCGAGAATTTTGGAAAACTGCGTTAATTGTGGCTTACGAGAAAGTATTAAAAACTTAGAAGAACTCAACGCAATCTTCAATGGACTTTCTTCGATTTCGTGTTCTCCACGAAATTAAACGATGACGCCATCTACGTGTAGTTTCTTGAACTGTGTTTTTTTAAGCGGAAATTTTAAAAATTACGTTAATTGTGGTGATATACAGCAGCCTTCAAGAAAGTATTAATAATTTAGAGAAAGTCAATGCAACCTTTAAAGCACTTTCAACATTTCAAGTTTTCTACGAAATTTCAGGAAATTAAATGACGCTAGCGCCATCTATGTGTATTCTCTTGACATGTTTTTTTAAGCGGGAATTTTAAAAATTACGTTAATTGCGGTGATATACAACGGCCTTCAAAGAAGTATTAAAAATTTAGAAAAAAGATTACAACTAAGTAATTGACTTTTATGAAAGTTGGAGGAAAATGAATCGTTTTTTTTTTAAGAATTATTGTTTATTGTACTTGCATCTGATTTTCTGTGTGTTGTGGTCGCCGCGTTGAATTTATTTGCGAAATTGTATAAGTCGGAGTTTGATTGAGGTCGAGTGGTGCACGATATTTACGGAAGACATCATCTGGCGCTTGTAGGTTATTGTGGATCCGACCAATGCACCATACTTGGTTTTAAGCCCCACGTACTATCATAGGCTCGTCTGGCCACCGCGAAAGTGGTCATCGACCGCCTGACTATCCTGTCTAAGTGTTGGTTCCAGGTAAGTTTGGAGTCAAGATACTTTACCTCCCCCCGACAAGACTATCCCATTTGCACGAAGACGCACAGGACATAAACCCTCTAGGTTTCGCCTTCGAGTGAATGGCACATGGTGGTTTTTTGAGGACTTATCCTCAGACCTTCCTCCTCGGCCCACCTTGTTACTACATTCAGGGCCACCTGCATTCGGTTCCTGACAGTGTTATTGAATTTCCCTTGTACGGGTATGACTAAATCATCGGCATTTCCTAAGGGATCAAAGCCTTCACCGCTAAGTCATCTCAGAAGCCCGTCCATGACGAGGTTCCACAACAGAGGGGACAGTACACCCCCCTGCGGACAGCCCCTCGCCATGCCAGCCATCAGAGTGTCGTCCAGTAGTGATCTGTAGACCACCCTTCCTTTGAGCACGCAGTCAATCCACCTGCAGCAAATTTCTTCCACTCCTCTACACCTTAGAGCAGGGGCGATGGAGTCGAAGGATGTATTGTCTTCGATGTCTAGGAAGCCAGGTAAAAGGACCTCTTTATTTTCCAGAAATTTTTCCACCCTCCAGTAGATAGACATGCTGAATAGACAAACTGGTATTGGTGTAGGGGTCTAGCAACCAGAACACCACCCCTTATATGCCCATCGAGTATTTACTCCACTGTCTTTAATACAAAGTACATAACTAATGGGTCTAAAGCTTTTGCCTGAGTGTAGTCCACCCAACCAGTTTTTAGTTTAGCCGCCTCTAGGCGATAGCCTAGGTTTGCCTAATGGTAAAATTGGCTTTGGTAACGTAACTATGGATTACATTCGAACACCTAAACTCTAAGCCCGTTCTGTACTTGCCAAATTAACCTGCACTGGTTTCTAACAAGCCAAATACAGTCTCCCAGCCTTTCATTTATACAGGGTGTACTACAACTCTGAAGAATATTCACATTACGCGATTCTAGGTTGAAAACTGTGCAGAAAATTATGGTATCGTTTTCCTCTAAACTCTCAGGTCATGAAGTTACTGATTATTGAAAATTGATACTAATTTAATAAGGTGTGATAAATATTATCAATATCGTGAAAATTATATATTTCTCAATACACTTGACACCTCATTTCATTCTGTTACAATCAACGAAACGACGCCAACCGAATTGGTCCACAGATGTTCGCGAGGATGATTAATTTTTCGCTCTTTTCAACCCGCGCGAATACTTCACACGTCGACGCAGAAACGTAAACTCGCGCGTTACGAATCACGGAAATAGAATTTCGCGGTTTTCTTAATTGCATTGCTTGCATTTTCCGCGCTTGATTAATCTCCAGGCAGCCGGGGCTCTCTTAATTGCACCCAACTTCATTGTTCTTTTCACCGTTTCTCGGCCTCTCTTTCCGAAACGATCAAGGATCAAGGATTTAATTAATCGACTTATAAATCATAGTCTACAGGAGTGGCGTAACGTGAGAGCCCTATATGTGCAAGCGCAGTGACTAAGCTCGTTAGCATTTTTCTTTATCTTTCTGCGTCGTATTTTCAAAATCGCTTTAAGTAATCCATATCTGTGCATGTAAAAATCACCCTTTCAACTTAACGACCAATAAACCAGCCCCCCGCCCCCCTTAAACAAACAAGATACGCACGCATACGTTAAGAGACCGGACATAAAACGAAAATAAACCACACAACGGATTCGTTGTTGGGACTTCGGCGGTCATGATTGAAAAGCGACGTTTTTTTTTCTCTGGTGCTTTTGCCTAAATTGGCAATTGGAGTTTATCGTCGCTGCGGCCGCCGCCGCCGCCGACACGTGTTCGAGGGGAGGTTAAGAAACTTGTGTGAGTGTTCTGTGAAACGCCTGATCGTTAAATAAAGCGCTCCGTTATTGATTTGGGTCAGGACTTAATGGCGGGCGATTGATGCACTTCGTAGACCGCATCTGCGTTAGGTTGTTTACTGCCGAACATAAAGTGACTGCCACTTTACCTCTCCTTCAGAACCTAATCCTAATCGTTCGAGAACTTTTTCGTTTGCAAAATTCTGGGACATCCTAAAGCAGAACACAGCTTCAATCGTGGGAATGTAGTCTCTTCGTTTCCAAAATTGCCTTTCGCCTTTAGGTCCTAAATGTGTAGGTGCGGTAGTTGCCTGTCTAACTGGTCTGGGAAGGGAAGAACTAGGAGCATTCAAAAACTTATGAGTTTCATAGAAACTCCATCGTTGACAGCTACAATCCAGACCTTTGATGTAGCACCTTCAGAGTTTCTTCAACGGCAAGCACATACTTCTGAGGAAGCTTCACGTTCAAGGTCACAAACCACCACTGAGTAACAAACACTCGCCAAAGCCTCCCGTGCAGCCCATTGTCAAAAGACAACTCACCAAAGCCTTCCATGCAGCTTATTGTCGGAAGCACACGCACAATCCTTCCGTGCAACTAAATAACGAGAAGCAAAATGAATGAAAAACAAACACAAATTAGCAGCACCCCTCTTTTTTAATTTCAATAATAAAATAGCCTTTATTTAGGTAAACGCAAAAGCAATAAAATAAAAAAAAATGAGCTAAGCCAACAGAAAAACGCTTGAAGTAATAAATTGGGTAGACCGGATAAGAGACACTGGTCCCGTGAAGTCTAGTAGGTCGTGACCACAGCAAAAGAAAAAAGATAAAAACTGTAACGCCTATTATTGAGGAGAAAAGAAGTCCACAATGAAAATAATTTCTACAAACTCCAAATTTTTATGCACTCTATAAATATCTACGAGGGTCATTCTAACTATGCTAGTGAGCCACTCCGGGGATCATAGGTTTGCCATCACTAGCACCTTCTTTTATCTAACGTAGAGCGTTTTCGATTGGGGTGCACTAAGTGCGCACTCAAAACGTCTTCATCTCGTATTATTACATGAATTAAAAGAAGATGAGGCAACTCTGAGGGTGCAATTGAACAACTCGTCGTAATAATCTCCTATGTCGATCAAAAGGGTCGTTTTGATTTGAACTATTGCCGCCCTTCGTGTATATCGGACTTCTCCATCTGTTCTTCGATTTCTTTTGCCATTTGCCTCACGTACTTTGTAATTCTCGTAATTACTTCCTCCAGCCGTACAATTTCATCGTATCCAATGTATAATTCCATTTGATGAACACTGCCACTTTCCATGTTACATAGGACTTCTTCCATTCTTCAAAGGCCAATCAATGTCTTGAGCACTTTGACGTCTTCTGCCACTTGTCCCGAGTGCTGGCATAACTCCAACTGCTCCAACAGCCAAACAATTTCATGTGTAACTCCATTTGATTCCAACACTTGCCGCAATCCATGTACATCGGCCTTCTTCTTTCATTCTTCACAGACCAATATCTTGACTACTTTGCCTTTTTTTGCCACTTATCTGAAGTACCGAAACAACTCCAATCAAACTACTTCTCGTCATTACTTCCTCCAGCCATACAATTCCATTGTCTGCGATGTGTAACTCCAATTGATTCAAATACTTGCCACTCTCTATGTATGTCGGCCTTCTTCTTCCATTCTTCACAGGCTAATGCTCTGAGTACTTTGACTTCTTCTGCCACTTGTCCCGAGTGCTGGCACAACTCCAACTGCTGCTCCTCCTTATTACTTCCTCCAGCCAAACAATTTCATGTGTAACTCCATTTGATTCCAACACTTGCCGCCCTCCATGTACATCGGCCTTCTTCTTCCATTCTTCACAGACCAATGTCTTGAATACTTTGACTTCTTTTGCCACTTATCTGAAGTATCGTTACAACTCCAATCAAACTACTTCTCGTCATTACTTCCTCCAGCCATACAATTTCAAGATCTCCGATGTGTAATTCCATTTAATTCAAACACTTGCCGCCTTCCTTGTATGTCGGTCTTCTTCTTCCATTCTTCACAGGCCAATGTCATGGATACTTTGACTTCTGTTCTAACTTATCTCAAGTACCGGCACAACTCCAATCAAACTACTTCTCGCCATTACTTCCTCCAGCCGTAGAATTCCATTGTCTGCGATGTGTAACTCCATTTGATTCAAATACTTGCCGCCCTCCTTGTACATCGGTCTTCTTCTTCCACTCTTCACAGGCCAATGTCTTGGGTATTTTGACTTCTTTTTCCACTTGTCTCAAGTACCGGCACAACTCCAACCAAACTACTTCTCGTCATTACTTCCTCCAGCCATAGAATTCCATTGTCTGCGATGTGTAACTCCATTTGATTCAAATACTTGCCGCCCTCCTTGTACATCGGTCTTCTTCTTCCACTCTTCACAGGCCAATGTCTTGGGTATTTTGACTTCTTTTTCCACTTGTCTCAAGTACCGGCACAACTCCAACCAAACTACTTCTCGTCATTACTTCCTCCAGCCATAGAATTCCATTGTCTGCGATGTGTAACTCCATTTGATTCAAATACTTGCCGCCCTCCTTGTACATCGGTCTTCTTCTTCCACTCTTCACAGGCCAATGTCTTGGGTATTTTGACTTCTTTTTCCACTTGTCTCAAGTACCGGCACAACTCCAACCAAACTACTTCTCGCCATTACTTCCTCCAGCCATAGAATTCCATTGTCTGCGATGTGTAACTCCATTTGATTCAAATACTTGGCACTTTCCAAGTACGTCGGCCTTCTTCTTCCATTGTTCACAGGCCAATGTTTTGAGTACTTTGACTTCTTCTGCCACTTTTCTCAAGTACTGGCACAACTCCAGCCAAACTAATTATCGTCATTATTTCCTCCAGCCATACAATTTCATCGTCTCCGATATGTAACTTCATTTGATTCAAACACTTGCCGCCCTTCATGTATGCCGACCTTCTTCTTCTACTCTTCACAGACAGGCCAATGTCTTGGATACTTTGACTTCTTCTGCCACTTGCCTCAAGTACCGACACAACTTCAATCAAACTACTTCTCGTCATTACTTTCTCAATCCATACAATTCCATCGTCTCCGATGTAAAACTCTATTTGATCAAACACTTGCCACTCTCCATGTACTTCTGCCGATGTACCTGTAAAGAATGGAAGACAAAGGTCTTCTTCTTCTTCCATTTTTTACAGGCCAATGTCTTGGGTACTTTGACTTCTTCTGCCACTTGTCTCAAGTACTGGCAGAACTCCAATCAAACTACTTCTCGCGTTACTTCCTCAAGTCAAACAATTTCATCGTCTTCGATGTGTAACTCCATTTGATTCAAACACTTGCCGCCCTCCATGTATGTCGACCTTCTTCTTCCACTCTTCACAGGCCAATGGCCTGGGTACTTTGACTTCTTTGCCACTCGTCCCAAGTCCTGGCACAACTCCAACCAAGTTTCTCATTACTTCCTCCATTCACCCAATTTCTTCGTCTCCGATCCATAACTTCATCACCGCTTCCTGCCCTTACACGAAACAAAACAGGTAACTCCGATATTAATTTGTTTTTATTGGCTCTAACCCGTGTCTTTTCTTTTTTCTTTTAAATCGAATATCACAGCCTTACGTAATACGAAACGTAGGATGACTTTAGAAAAGGAAGATGTAGTGAAGAAGAAATTTGTGACAGGAAGCGGGAGTTGAAAAAAAAAACAAAGGAAGAAGAAGGGAAGAAGGAAAGATTCGGAATCTACAAACCTTGGAAATCACCAGCCAAGAAGAAAAACAAACGAAATCAAGAACTTCTTTGTAAGACCTATGCGTGATTGTGGGCAAGAATGAACGAAGCATGTTCTGAATTAACCTCGGCTACCCCGTGCATCCAAAGTGTCTTCCAGGCTGGATAAAAATAAAGCGTTCCGTAAGCTTCGGGGTGCTAATGGTTATAAATAGCCTCATAAATGCAGATATTCTTAGGGTGGAGCCTTCAACCATCCGAAGGCTACGAACGGGATCAGGTGTCACGCCCAAATCTGTAATTACGTCCTCATATCTCAGCAGCATCTCGTGCTAAACGAACCTGCGATGATACTGAAGATAGTGTATAAAGACCCTACGAACGCTTCGACTTGTTCGTTGGCTTGTTACAAAAATGAAACACGTGATGATGAAATACTTCCACGCGCCATGCAGGAGTTTCCTGGTGATTCGTGAAAGAGATTTCTTTATGGTCCTGGAGAGCATTGCCGAAACAATATCTCAACATCTGGATCGATGTTATAGTAAGCGATCGAAGATGGTCACTTTTGATCAACTAACCTTTATAAAGGCCCTACGAACGTGTTGACTTGTTTGTTGACGTGTTCGAAGCAAAAGCAAAATCTACAATACAGACTTCTCACTTGGTGGATGATGATGATGATGTATGCAATCAAAAAATAATTCTGGAGGTTTGATTTTTGAGAACAAAGAAGACGCCTGGAATTACGAAGCGAAAGTCAATCTGTGCTAAAAGAACAGATCAACAATGTTATGATTTTCGTTTCCTCGACACTGTTTATTTGTGCTCTCCGGAGGCGCTCGTTTAGATAATAAAAGTTAAAACGTTTCTTTGTTGAAACTCTCTCTGTTGCTTCGTTGTTAACGATGGGAAAGGAAACGGGGCCGTAAAGTTCTTGGGCTATCGGGCGACACCACGTGTGTGTGTGCCCCCCAACAAAAGAATATTTGTGCCGTGAGCGAGGTACCATAATTTTTCACGCAAACATCGCCTGTGGCCGGGCTGTTTGTCTGTTGACGTAAATTATTACCCGTAATCGTGCTCTTTCTTTTGCGCCACGGTCAACATGCTGCGTAAACAAACGCGAACGGGAAGAAATTACGAAACGAGACGTAAGCGTTCCGAAATACAATCTCAAAGCAAAAAAAAAACCACTTTAATCAACTCTGATTTGGCATACATAAAAACAAAGGTCCAAGAATTAACCCTTGAGGTACCATCGGCTGTAACATAACGTCTGAATTGATCCTTAAACTCCCCCTCCCCCTGCCAAACACATCGATTATTATCATAAAAACAAAGGTCCAACGATAGGACCTTGAGACACGTGCTATCACATTTCTTTCATGATGAAATCAGATGATTAAATCTTGATTATTTACCGTCAATAAGCAAATTGGTATGTTTGTTGCTATTAGAACGAGAAAGAACGCCACAACCGTCGCCAAACAACTTCATCGAAATTGAAAGAAATTACCATAAATATACACCTACTGGGTATACCTGGGGTCAAGAGGTCGAGCTTTTATACCCGCCTTGTTTGTTGTTTTGTTTTACGCGTGCCACGGCTACATCTTCTCCCTCCCCCCCCACTCCTCAAAAACTTTATTTACGACAAGTGCAAAAGTAAAAGGCAAACAAATTACACATCGCCAAAAACCTTCGTGAAAAAATTTAGGCGCCCATATCTTTTTTTTTTTTTAATTATAAAAAAAGAGAATTCCTCGCTTGTTTTTGGACACCGTCCTTCGGGCTAACAACGTGAAGTGATCCCAGATAGAACACGCACTCCCGTGTCACCATTATAAATATTTCACTTGCCATTGATACGTCGACCGTGCGGCGCCTATCACTCCCACACGTCTTGCCAAGTTCTGGCGAGATGCTGGGCCCCAGCGTCTCTGATGATTCGTTGTTCCCGTGGTATCCGTTTCGCAAGGACGCGGTGGTATTTCCTGCAATCGCACGCTCGTAACAAAGACGGTCGCTTTATTCTAAAAACAGGAAAAAAAAAACGAATGAATCATTACACAATTGCATCGACTGGTTCGCAGAAAGTTTATTCTTGCTTAAATTCCAGGGGAGAAAACGAAGGAGTGAGGAAGCTACGCCCACATTGCTTAATTATATATTTTTGTCTTCTCCTTAGTGATAACTTAACGCCCATTCGTCAAAATGCTGGTAAAAGTTAACGCCTATTTCCACTCAGAGAATGCTTACGGACCCAAATTCCTGAGATAGAAAACGCAACGCACACTAAATTTAACTTAAAGTAGGAGGAGCTACCAATTTCATAATGTCAGAAAAAGCACCTGGCACACTTTAAAGTAGGCGGAGCTAAAGCAATATCGTAATTTAATTCGTCATTGATTTACAAAACGTGGCATCCGACTGAGAGGTTCGAGAAGACGTCATTCATTTCAAATGGGAGGTGCTAAGAGTGCGTCAGTTTCATTCCTATAACTTGAAGCAGCTCACTTCTATTGGCACACTTCCCACAATTAGGAGGTGTCATTCTCCCAGTTCAAAACCGAAAGTAAATGCCAATGGGATGGCGGAAAAACCTCCCACAATTGGGAGGTGCCATTCTCCAAGTTGAAAACCTAAAGTAAATGCCAATGGGATGGCGGAAAAACGTGTAAGTCACGCCCATTTCTAAAACGTTTACTTTATGATAACAAAAGCGACATTCAAAATTAATTTCGTTTTTAATTCCGAGTATTTTTGTTTTGTCTTGTTTTCGAAAACGAAATGCAATTATCAAAAACTGCATAATGAAATCAATCATTCATAAAAATTAAAATAAAAACGAGAAAAAAGACGAAAAAAAAAGATGATTTTGAGTTTTGAGTTTAAAAAAAAACAAAATACAATTGTCCTATACTGCAGTCGAATGTTAAATTTCCAAAGAAACAAAAGAAAAAACGCAGAACAAACACAAAATTTAATTCAGTGAAACTAAAGCGAGCAAAGCCTCGTTGTTGCATCGCTTTCAAAAACAAAAACCTAAATTACTTTTGTTTTCGAAAAAAAAAAAAAAAAACGTTGGCCGCAGGTAATTAAAATGTTAAAATATTAGATCACTCATTTCGAAAAACAAAAGACGCTCAAATAAAAAACAAGGTAGGAACTTAAATTGATTTCCTCTTCCCTTTCCTATTTATTTGTTTTTAATTCTGAGTTTTCTTTTCATTGTTTTGTTTTCGAAAACAAAACACAATCGAAATCGAAAATCGAAAATTAGACGTTAGTTTTCTAATAATATTTGACGAAGGCATAAATAGAACATGATTAATCAAAAAACAAAAGAAAAAACGAGAGATTTTTTCTGAAAATAAAAAATTTGGCCACGAAAATTTCTTCGTGGCATTCTTTCAAAAACAAAAGGCGATCGTGCAAAACAGAAAACGAAAGTTGATTTTAATATTGAAGTTATTTTCGTTTCGAATTTTTAGAAAACTTTCTCATTTTAAAAAACAAATTACAATCGCCCAGAGCTACAATGGATTGTTAAATCTCCAAAGAAACAATAGAAAAACGCAAAACAAACAGAAAATTTTATTCGGTGTCAAAGAAACTGAAGACTGCCAACTTTTGAAGGAAAAAGTTGGAAAACAAATGCGAGAAAAACTTCAAAATTAAGTTCTCATTTAGATCTGCTTTTAATTCTGTGCATTTTTAATTTTGTTTAGAAAAAAAAAGATGGCCGCAGGAAACGTAGATCACTCATTTCGACCAACAAAAGACGATCAAATCAAAAAAACAAAATAGAAATTCAATTGATTTACACTTTTCAACATTAAGTTTGTATTTTATATTTCACTTGTTTTTAATTCTTAGTTTATTTTTTATTATTTTGTTTTCAAAAACAAAACATGATCCTATAAAACGAAAATCGAAAGTTAGATCATTAGTTTTTTTTAAAAAAATATGACGACTTTAAAAACAAAACACGATCACGAAAGATGTTTTCTGAAAATAAAACAAAATTTTATTGGGGTATCCTTTCAAAAACAAAAGACCATCGATCATTCTTTTGTTTTCAAAAACAAAAGGCAATTACCTACAACCGCAAGTTTAGATTCATTCATAAAATAGAAATAAAAGCGAAACGAAAATTTCTTTGTGGTATCCTCTCAAAAAACGAAAGACGATCGAACAAAACAAAAAGGAGATGAAAGTTGATTTTCATTCTAAAGTTAATTTTGTTTTGAATTTTTCGAAAACTTTTCATTTTAAAAAGCAAAAGACATTTGTCCAAAACTCTTGCTATATTCCCAAAGAAATTAAAAAAAAAAAAACGCAAATGGTGTTTAAATTTTGTTTCTTTGGAAATTGAACATTCGACCGCGGTTTAGGAAGGACAATTGTCTTTTGTTTTTTAAAACAAGAAGTTTCTCGCAAAAAACCCAAAACAAAAAAAAACTTAACAAAATAAAAAAACAACTTTCGTTTTCCGTTTTGTTTTTTGTTCGATCGCCTTTTATTTTTGGAAAGGATATCCTTCCGCTTTCTCGAGAGTCGATCGTCTTTTGTTTCGCTCTTATTTTTGTTTTACGAACGAACAAATCACGTAGTTTTAGGTGATTGCCTTTTGTTGTTGTTGTTGTTGGAAACGAAGCAGACAAATTGGAAACTTAAAAATTAAAAGAAAAACAAACGTCAAGCTTATGTTCTTTTGTATTTGTCTTTTGTTTTTGAAGTCAGTTCCACAATGAACAATTAGTGCTTGACAAATTCTTTTGTTTTCCAAGCTTCAAAATTTTCTCGTCTCGGTTTTTAAGAGTCGACACAGAAATTTCGTTTTTGAAAGCGAAAGACTTTTAGTTTTTTGTTTTGGGCGATCGTCTCTTGTTTTCGAACAAAAAATATGAAACTTTCGAAAACAAATAACAAGTTTTAAAAAAAATCTAGACTTTACATGCGTTAAATTTTTCTAATATAATAATTACATACTCGGACATTTCAAAAACAAAAGCCTAAATTACTTTCGTTTTCGAAAAAAACAACAAGATGGCCGCAAGTAGATTAAAACATAATGTAGATCACTCAGTTCGTGAAACAAAAGACGATCAAATAAGAAACAAAACAAAAAATTGAATTGTTTTACGCTTGTATTTATTTGTTATTAATTCAGAGCCATCGTTCTTTTGTTTTCAAAAACAAAACACAATCGTACAAATCGAAAATCGAAAGTTAGATTATTGGTTTTCTAATGAAATGTGACGACTTTAAAAACAAAAGAGGATCGATGATTAAAAAATGAAAGATGTTTTCTGAAAATAAAACAAAATTTCATTGGGGTATCCCTTAAAAAACAAAAGACGATCATTCTTTTGTTTTCAAAAGAAACCGTAATCGTGCAAATAGAAAAGTGGACGTTAGGTTAGTGGTTTATGAAAACAAAAGTTCTTAATTCAATTTGTTTTTAATTATGAGTATTCTTTACTTTCTCTTGCTTTCAAAAGCGAAACACAATCTAGCGACAGGAATTTCATCGTGGAACTAATTTCAAAAACAAAAGAGAAACTATAGAAAACTAAAACTGATTTTCATTTTAACGATAACTTTTTCAATTTTTAAGTTTTCAGTTGAAATATTTTGTTTTCAAAAACAAAAGGCAATTACCTATACAACCGCATATTTAGATTCGTTCATAAAATAAAGATTAAAACGAAACGAAAATTTCATTATGGTATCCTTTCAAAAAACGAAAGACGATCGAACAAAACAAAAGGGAAACGAAAATTGATTTTCATTTGAAAATTAATTTTGTGTTGAATTTTTCGAAAGCTCTTCACTTTTAAAAAGCAAAAGACGTTTGTCCAAAACTCTTGCTATATTTTCAAAGAAATTAAAAAAAAAAACGCAAATGGTGTTTAAAGAAACAGAAAATTATCGCAGCTCTTGAAAAAAAAAATAATAATGTGCTTTGGAAAACAATTGCAAGAAAACTATTGTCAAAAATAACAAATGTCCTCAGGCAATTAAAACATAATGTCAGAACGCTCATTTCGAAAAACAAAAGACGATCAAATAAAAAATAAAGTAGAAAATTAAATTGATTTGCTGCGTTTCATATTTATTTGTTTTTAATTTTAAATTTTCTTTTCGTTCTTTTGTTTTCAAAAATGAAACGCGATCGTACGAATCGAAACTTGGATCGTTAGTTTCATAATCAAATTTAACGATTTTAAGAACAAAACACGATTAACGATTCAAACGAGGAAAGATGTCTTTTGAAAGTAAAAAGTTTGTCCGCGAAATTTTCATTTTGAAAACAAAAGACGATCGAACAGAACGAAAACAGAAAACGAAAGTTGGTTTTCATTTTGAAGTTTTTCAAATTTTTTTAGTTCTCGGGAAATTTAACATTCTACTGCAGTTCTGGATTTGTTTCTCAAAAGAAAACGTTTTCGAAAAATTCCAAGCAAAAATGACAATCAACTTTCGTTTTCTATTTTTGTTTTGTTCGGTCGTCTTTTGTTTTTGAAATGAAATTTTCCTAGTCAATTTTTTTATTTACAGGAAACATCTGTTTCGTCAATTTATCTTGAAGGCTTCCGCGGCCATCGTCCATAATTGAATTGGCTTCAGGTTGGAACCGCGTCACGACTGCTTCTACTGAGGACGTTTCGTTCTCCTTTGCAGAAGAACTCCTCAGGGATGCTGCTGCTTTTCGTTAGTCGATGAGACTGCAGCAGCAGAAGCCCCGAGGAAGTTCTGCAATGGATAACGAAACGTCGGCAGTAGAAACATCCGCGAAGCGGTTCCAACCGGAAGTCAATTTAATTATCTGTTTTCTCTTTCGTTTCTTTAATAATAATTAATCATGTTTTTACCGTTGCCAAATTCTGTTAGAGAACCAATGATGTAACTTTGTAAAACAAAAGAGGATCAATGATTCAAAAAACCGAAAGAAAAACGAAAGATGTTTTCTGAAAATAAAACATTTAGGCACGAAAATTTCATTGGGGTATCCTTTCAGAAACAAAACGCGATCGCGCAATATAGAAAAGTGAACGTTAGATCAGTGGTTTATGAAAACAAAAGCGACATTCAAAATTAAGTTCTCATTTGAATTTGTTTATATACGTGGGTGAGTTGATAAAATGTTATGCATGTATGATTATAGATTTTCAACATTTCTGAAATATCCTGTCAAGTGAATTGAATGTATTCGGTCGAATAATAGTTTGATATCGAGATAATATGAAATAATGTGCGGCTGTCAGAGCCGACGTTGATGTAATTTATGTCTTCGATTGGAAATACAGTCGTCATTAATTGTGCTCGCGTTCAACATTCCCCGATAAATAATCGGATCCAGATACACTCGTACGTATCTATCTATCGTGGTCAAATCGACGTCGATTAATACGTCTCATTTCCGACATAATCGGCCGAGTGTGCCTAATATGTAAATGCAATGAAAGTGACCTTTATCGAGTGCCTTATAAGGGCGTATTGCACACAGTGCCCAGGCATTCACCCAGGTGTCTGAAAGGTTATTTATTATTATTAAAGTTTTGCAATTTTATTTGCCGCAATTAATAAGTTGCTTTACGTAACGCTCGCGCCGGCATGCCTTTGCATTCCGTTATGCAACTACGTCATGTAGGTATATGTACAATGACCGTCACGTCGTACCTTGCCAAATAGTTTGCATATTTCGGACGGAATTAGACCGCCCCGGCTTCCAGAGGTTCCAACTTTTTCTTTGCGTTCACCTCTTTTAGAATCAAGTCAAGGAATACTTGTTCGATCAAGTTTCCTCCTCCTCCTCCTTCTCCTCCTGTGAGATTCACGCTTAATAAAAAAATTAATAAGTCTGCTATAGGCAGCGCAAAGTAGCCAACTTGTTTGTTGACTTGTTTGGGTGGAGTATGAAATCTCTCTCTTTTTTTGTCGCCACGTTTCCTGTTATGTTTGTTGTAATGTTCGTCGGTATATTTGTCGATATGTTTGTATGATGTATAAGTACTCGTTTGTCCTGACAAAACCCCCTACTACTTGGCTAGCGCGTTTGAAAACATGAAGCGCAGGGCACGTTTGTGCATTCAAGTTGAAGGACAGCATTTTCAACATCTCCTTTAAGCTTTAGTGTTGTTTTGTACTTCACATACATTTTTTTGGCAGTTAAACACTCGCTCACCAACTTCATAAAAAAATCAGCTTACTTTAATCAGGAATTCAATTGAAGACGCGGTATTTATTTGCAGGAGGACAAAGGAATCCTTTGACCGTTCTTGTGCTTCACAACTTCACATACAGAGTTTCAGGTCACCAGCCACTAATTAGTCGTTATTCGACGAATGCAATTTACCAATTATGCTTAAACGAATAAACCAGCAGACGCCAATCTACCAGTCTCTTGGACAACAAACATTTTAATACTTTGAATGACGTTAACAACCCCACGGGACGCGCGAATCATTTGACTTGCAAAAGTCAAAATAGTAACTCGTACAAAATAAAGTGAACGCCTCGCAACACAAAAGAAAACTTAACGATGACTTGAAAGAGACGAAACGTTCGGAAATGCCGATCTCTCTTTCGCTAACGAAATGAAGATCGCGTACAACCTGTTGCTGCCTGCTCGCCTGCCTTGATGGATTCCGAGGAAAACAAACAAATTATTTCCGATAAATTCATCCGAGGAAAGCAAGAAGAAATTCAGACGTTCGCGAAACTGGTTCGAATTAATTCGCCTTCGCAGGTTCACAGAAAAGCGCAATTATTCAATAGCGAAACAGAATAAACTCGATTAACGAGCTTCCGGCCGTGAACGTTATTGTTGTCGACGTTAAATGATCACCATCCGTTCTTCCCCCCCGATCACTTCCGGTCGGAAGCGTCACGGTGCTCGGCGTCGCGTCGGTTTCGGTTTATTTGCGAGCAGAAAGGATGTTTCTCGCGCCGAATTTACGATCTGTATATACATATTTACATTAAAAAAAATTATAAAATAATAATATTTGCCTCCGAGGCTTACGCAGAAGTGTTTGTCGCTTGTTTCCGTGAATGCATATAAAAATTGCTGTCGATAAACAAATGAAAGCGACGATTAAAATAAACAATGCAATGCAAACGCATCAGTAAAAAAAAATAATAAAAATACGACGTATTAATATTAGTTAGTATTGTAGTCCTGACGAGGTAGAAACACCAAAAAAAAAAAAATGAAAAAAGAAATTGGGCGTTGCTTTTGGAACGTCATCCAGCATCGTCATGATCCTTATATTCAAGCTTGCACTGCCAACTACCAATCACATATCTGCATACGACAATGAAGCTCCACCTACTCTGTTGAGGTTTACACAGACGTGTTTGTCGCTTGTTTCCATTTACTATTGGTAAACAAACGAAAGCGACGATTAAAATAAAATTTATCTAGCAACTAATGCTTACATAACAAAGTACTACGTCTAAGGACGAAAAAAAAAGGGGAGTGGCTTTTGGGACGTCCTCCTGTATCGTCATTGGTCCTCATTACAACTTGCACTGTCAACTTCCAATCATATTGCTGCATGCAACAATGTAGCTCCATCTATTTTGGTGATTACGAAATTGACGTAGAAGTGTCGCTTGTTTTCGTACAAAGTACGACGACGTACAACCACAAATAGAAATAAAGAACAAATTGGGCGTGGCTCTTGCATCGTCATTGGTTCTTAATACAACTTGCACTGCCAAGTACCAATCAGATGACAATTAAGCTCTATTTACTCTCAAGATTAAAAAGAAACTGTCTCCAGTGTTTGGCACTTGTTTCCGTAGATACACATAAAAATTGTTGCTGATAAACAAACGAAAGCGACGATTAAAATACTACGCAAACCAATTACGTTGTCTAATAACGTATGCTTACATCACAAAGTATTGTAGTCCTGACGACGCGACGTACACATGAAAAATGAAACCCAAATTGGGCGTGTTTGGAACGCCCTCCAGCTACGTCATTGGTTCTGCACTCTTAATGAACAAATAGATGCATACCAATCTAGTATAGTGACGCATGCTTACATCACAAAGTATTGTGGTGCTGATGACGTGACGTACAAATAAAAATAAAAACGAAATTGGGCGTGGTTCTTGTTTGGAACGTCCTCCAGTAACATCATTGGTCTTGCATTACCAACTGTCGATCACACTGCTACACACGACAACGAAGCTCCGCACCTACTTTGGTGAATCCAAATGATATGCTAAGTACATAAGTGGGCGTGGCTTTTAAGGCTGTCTCCAATAACTGATTAATCATTAATATAATTCTCAGTGTCAACGTCCAATTTGCTAAGTTCTGAGCGGGTAATCAACACCCCTATTGCTACGGAAATGTTGTTTTATTGATACCGGCGTCCAGGGGGCCGGATGTAACGTCGCTATCAATAAAACAACTGGGCGTGGCTTCCAGGGCACGTTCTAATTGGTCGCTAACGCAGTTTGCTCTTGCTCTGCGTTCTGATTGGTCGCTAAAATATTTTGCTCTCTATAAGACAACTAGCGTGGCGTTTAGATCTCGTTCTGATTGATTGGTCGTACATTTGACTTGTCACACGACCTAAAAATGCACCTAAATCCATACGTTAGTGATCATTTTGAAGATTCCAAATAATTTGCGCAGATCCCCTAATGGTTTCAGCTTACATCATGAATACATTTTTACAATGACGCGACCGCGACGAAAATGTAACACCAAAAATTGAAAAGTAAGAAGTGAGGGGGGCGTGGCTTCTATGAAAACGTAACGTCACGATCAATGAGATCAACCGCGGCGTGGCATTCAGATAATAACATGACATAAAAATGAAAGAAATGAAATGACTGCTTCTACACTACGGCGATGGTGTAGATGTGACGCCCCCAGGAGTTGACTGGGCGTGGCCTTTAGAGCTTATTCCGGAAATGTAATTGGTTGCTAGTGAAGTGTTCATTTGCAACTGCCAATAACGCACTCGTTTTAAAGAATGAAAGTGGCCTACGCAGAGCTTTAATCAATTGTTACATTATTCGTTCTTCTTTCGTTTGCTCGAGCGATTTCAGGCTATCAAGGAAGCAGAATAATTGGAATGTGCACTCTAACTTGCCAACTGCCAATCACGTTACTTGAAGTGACTGAGCTCCTCCCACTGTGAAACTATTGGAGACTTTGGTTTTCTTCTTGTGTGAAGAACGTGTACGTAAACGTTATCAACAAATGAAGAATTAATTGATCCTTATCTGGAAATTATTCCAACAATCAGTAATGAAGTAAGACAAGTGTAACTTCTTATTATACTAAACCACTGACCTAACGTTGAATTTTCTATTTGCACGAACGCGTATTGCTTTTGAAAACAAAAGAATGATCGATCGTCTTTTGTTTTCGAAAGGATGCCACAAATCTTTCATTTTCAGGAACTATCTTTCGTTTTTTAATTAATCACGTCCTGTTTTTAACGTCGCGTTATTAAAAAAAAAAAAAAACAATGATCTAACTTTCGATTTTCGATTAGTACGATTGCGTTTTGTTTTTGAAAACAAAAGAATGATGAAAAGAAGACTCTAAATTAAAAATAGATACAAAATGTGAGCTTAATGTTGAAGCGTAAAACAATTCAATTTTTTACTTCGTTTTTTATTTGATCGTCTTTTGCTTTTCGAAAACGAAAGTAATTTAGGCTTTCGTTTTTAAAAGCGAAGCAACAATGAAGTTTTCCCGCATTAGTTTTTCTTTGACATCCGATAAAATTTTCTGTTTGTTTTGCGTTCTTTTTTGTTCCTTCGGAAATTGAAAATTCGACCGCAGTTTAGGACAATTGTCTTTTGTTTTTTAAAACAAGAAGTTTTTCGCAAAAAAACACTCAAAACAAAAAAGAACTCGACAAAATAAAAAACAACTTTCGTTTTCCGTTTTGTTTTTTGTTCGATCGCCTTTTATTTTTGAAAAGATACATCCTTTCGCCTTTTCGAGAGTCGATCGCCTTTTGTTTCGCTTTTATTTTTATTTTGTAAACGAACAAATCACGGAACTTTTAGATAATTGTCTTTTGTTGTTGGAAACGAAGTAGATAAATTGGAAACTTAAAAATTAAAAGAAAAACAAACGTCAGGTTTTTGTTTCCTTGTATTTGTCTTTTGTTTTTGAAATTAATTCTACAATGCACAATTAGTTCCTGACAAATTCTTTTGTTTTCCAAGCTTGGAAATTTTTTCGTCTCGGTTTTGGAGAGTCGACGTAGAAATTACGTTTAGTTTCGCTCTTGAAAGTGAAACACTTTTAGTTTTTGTTTTGGGCGATCGTCTCTTGTTTCTGAACTAAAAATATAGCTGCCGAAATACGTATCTACGGACATAAAAAATATTGTGGGCGGAGATTAATTTTTTTAATTATTTTTTAAACCACAGTCACCTTTACTATTTTTAGGAAATTGGACGTTTTGTCAGTGGTTTATGAAAGCAAAATTAAGTTCTTATTTAATTTTTTTTTTAATTCTGAGTATTACTTTCGTTTTTCAAAAACAAACGATCCTGGTGAAAATAGAAAACTGAACGTTTTCAAAATTGTGTTGCAAATCGGTTTTGATTGCAGTGGATCCCTCGTGCATCCTCTGTGCAGCTGTTTCGGCCCTATTTGGGGCCTCGTCAGCAGAAGCGCAGCTCGAGACTTCCACTGCAAACCAAACCGACCTGTCCAAGGTTATTCGCAGTTGCAATTGACGTGTCAAAAAGTGATCGCAGGATGTCGCGATTCAAACTATTCAGAAAACTGGACGTTGCTAAATGAAAACAAAAAACGACGTAACAAATTGAATGAGTGCAGAAGGAAGAAGGGGAAAAGAACGACTTAATTACAAAAGAGATCTGATGGGATGAAAGGGTTGAAGAGAAACACATCATAAAAGTGGGAGGCACTCTCACATGGTATGTCGACGTGTCTTTTCTTTCCTCGTGCATTTGGGCGTCGGATCTTCTTCTTCTTCTTCTTCAATCCATTACTTTTAAACTTTCCGGCCACATGTTCAAGTCACCTAAGGACTTTTTTCTTTCATCTCTCAGTTCTTCTCTTGTTTTCTCACACCATAGTTTTCCTGGCCTTCTTCATCTTCTCTTTTACTTGTTTGTGGTTTTTCGTTACGGTTAAGCCTTTTTTCGTTCCGACGATGTTCCCTGCTACATATTTCTTTTTCTATCCCATTCATTTGTTTCTCTAGCTCATACCTGGCGAGTAGAAAGTTTTAGAAAACAGTCGCTTTCTCTTTCTTTTTATTTTGTTTTTAAAATCCGCTTAATCCTTCTTTTTTCTATAATACCTGTCAGTGTCAAAATTCTATGGTTTCTGTTGGAACCCCGTTTTATCACTAAATGTAGGGCAGACATTTTGGAAATTTCCTAACATTGAGGTAAAGGTACCAACCTTAGAAATATTCGACAAGGGCATGTTGTAGATGTAGTTTTTTTACTTTTCTACCAAAATGTCAAAATGACAAAAAAATTCAAGTGAAATGGCCCAACATAACTCGAAAAGGAAGTCGGTCCCGACGATCCCCGATTTGGAAGGTCCTCCCCTGGTCCTGCCGGTGCTCTCCACCGGTCTGGGGACGAGATTCTACAACACGCTCTGCGAAAACAAGGATAAATTACACCAGGTGGAGACGTGGTCCGGCGTAACAGAGACCAAGCAGTCGGTGAGAACCCGGGCGGTTCAGGTCGCGACCGAAATGAAGCTGAGGAAGATCAAGCCGAACGAGGTGGTCGTGATTTGCAGCAAGAATCATCTGGAACAGACGGTGGCTCTTTTGGGGTGCCTTTTCGTGGGCGCGATCGTCGCGCCCGTCTGCCCCGATTTACCCTACGATGAATTTAACCAAGTCATCGTGGATTTGAAGCCTAAGATCGCCTTCTGCGATTTAAGGGCCGCCAGGTTGATGGAACGAATCATACAAGGCGGAAAGTTAAACTGCGACGTCTACGTCTTCAAGGGCGATCCGCAAGATTTCTTGAACTTCTCCAAGTGTTTCCAACATAAGGTGGACGAGGCGTTCATGAGCTATCAGGTGATGGATCCGAAGAGGACGATCGCGTTTATCATTTGCACGCACGGGTCGGATCGCGAGCCCAAATTGGTCTCGCTCTCTCACGCTGACGTCTTCGTCAGGTACACCCCAATGGTCGACGCCTTCAAGAAAAAGGCAGAGAAAATACTCTCGTTTTTTTCGCTCCACTGGGTCATTCAGGTTTTACTAAACTGCGTTTGCTTCGAGACTCAGAGCGTCATTGTATTTCCGGCCCAGGTGACCGAGAGGGCGGTCTGTAAGTACGTGCACGATCTTAGGATCGAACATCTGTACCTCCCAAGTGAAATGGCTATGGACGTGGTTAACAATGCGCCTATTTTAGACTTCGATTTGTCTTGCTTGAAGGACCTGTACATCGCGGGAATTCCCTTGTCACAGTCGAATTTTGTTAAGTTGAGGAAAGCCTTTCCCGGAGTGAACGTCAAACAATCTTATAAAGTCACAGAGGTCGGTGATATAACTTCGGTACCAGATGATCAGGAAAATAAAAGCAACTCGATTGGAAAATTGCAACCTGGGATTACTGCCCGTTTGGTCGATATCCGGACGAGAGTTCTGCTAGGCCCCGACCAGTGGGGCGAGCTCTTAGTTAAAACCCCCGGGATGATGCAGGGGTATTACAAGAACCACCAGTTGACCTCGAGGGCGCTCAGCAAAGGTTTCTTCAAAACGGGCGACATCGTCCTCTACGACAACGACGGCTACTTCTACATGAAAGGTCGGATCGACACGCTCATCAACAAAACCGAGCACTCCTTCTTCACGACGGAAATCGAAGACACCCTTTTGGCCCACCCCCTAATCAAAGAGGCGACCGTTTTTCAGGTGCACTCGGAAATCGTGGCGTGCATCGTCATCAAAGAAGGGCACGAGCTATCCTCGGGCGGCGTTTTGGAGTACGCCGCCGAAAAACTACCAGATTACAAATTACCAACCAAAATAAAATTCTACGACCATTTCCCTAAGACCTTGCATGGTATCGTCAAGAAGTACGTGCTGAAAGACTCGGCCATCAAACTCATACGAGAGGAGTCGTTCTTCCACTCGGAAGTGGTCGAAGATTCCGACAGCAACAGCTGACGTAATCGCTGCTTGATTGTGTAATTAATTCCGTGGCCAATAAAACCTAAGTAACCGTTCTTGGAATGCTTTCACCGTTTAAATTAATTAAGTTTTACGTAAGCTTTGATTAGAGGAATCTAATGTTGGTTGGTTTCGTTTAAAATTATTGAAATTACTTTGTTTTTCGTTAAGTAACTTCGATTGGCATATTTCATTTGCGGAGTGCTAATGATGTTCATCGAGTGTGTCCGTCGGACGACGTCAATGCAAACAGAACAACAAGAGCCCATCCCTGTATGCTGACAGCCCGGCGCCACTAAATTGACAGAGAGAAATTACTACAACTTGTAAATTATATCTGCGACCGATTCGCTCTGGTTTTAACAGACGCACTGCATGCGTTTACTTTTCAGATTAGATCAGAGCCCCTGACTTAATTACTAGAAATTCCTTGAAGGGTCGCCAGTTACCCACAATTTTATTCGAGAATAAGAGAGTAGGAAGCTCAAAGAAAATTGACAGAGAAAAAAGGAAAACAACTCAGACATATCAATTGTTTCATTGAAACTTGAATAAAGGCGGAGCTACGTTGGCTAAGCCACGCCTACTTTGCTATACTTTGCAGCACTACGCAGAGAAATCTGCGTCAAGTACCTTCGGTTCTAACTCAAAACGATATTGTAATCACTATAAAATCGGAATGACATATTTCGATGTCATCGATGCATAACAAGTTTCGATTTCTGATTTCGAGTCTGAAAATGAAAGATTAGATGACCGAAACCAAGTAATGAATACGAACCAATGTTTGCTAACGACGCGTGCTTGATAACATAACATGGCTCCACCTACTTTAATGATCCCACACGCCTGCGCAAGTCGCTTGAGTTTAGATTACCAATACGCTTAGACGATGACGCTATCACGACATCAAAAGAAAAACAAACAAAATAAGTAGGCGTGACTTCTAAGGCAACCTCTACTATCACTAATATAATTCTCGGTGTCAACTGCTAATTTGGTTACTCCAATCACAGGTCTGGGCGGTTCACTTGATTTTTTTGAGATGACGTCAAAATCACTCTAAACTGGGCGTGGCGTTGTTCCAGTTGGTTGGTAATGCGTTTTGCTCGTCACCTGTCAATTAAACTCTTTGAAGATTTTAAATAGTTTGCGCAGAACCTCTCGTGACTTCAGTTCACTTCATAAATACGTTTTTACAACAAGAATGACACAATAAAATAAAAGAGGCGAAATAAATGGATGTGGCTTCGACGTGTACTTCCACGAGCTGTAGATGTGAGGTCACCATCAACCAGATCAATTGGGCGTGGCTTTTAGGGCTCGCTCTGCCTATCTCCTGTCATTTACACTATCTCATACAGTAATCACATTGAAGATTCTAAATACTTTGCTTAGGATTACTCATGGCATCGGTTTACATCATAAATACACTTTATACAATGTACGAATGACAAAAATTTAAGACAATAATATGGGACAAAATAAATGGGCGTGGCTTCGACGACTGCTTCTAGGAAAACTTGCTGAAGATGTGACCCCAGCATTAATTAAATCAATTGGGTGTGGCTTTTAGGGCTTGGTCCGCCTGTTTCCTACCAATTACATTACTTCAAAAAGTAATCACTTTTAATATTCTAAATAATTTGCTCAGAATCACTCATGGCATCAGTTTACCTCATAAATGCACTTATGCAACAATATACGAGTAACAAAAACTTAAGAAAATAAAATGGGACGAAATAAATGGGCGGGCCTTAGACGACTACCTACGAAAACGTGCTGAAGATGTGACGCCACTATAAATCAGATGAATGGGGCGTGGCTTTTAGGGCTTGCTCCGCCTGTCTTCTGCCAATTATATTACTTCATACAGTCATCTCATTGAAGATTTTAAGTACTTTGCGCAGAATCATCCATGACTTCAGCACTTTTACAATAATACGCGTGTGAAAATACAATAAAAAATTAAAGAGAGAAATAGGCGTGGCTTCGACGACTACGTCTACGAGAACGTGTTGTAGATGTGACGTCACCATCAAGGAAATCAATTGAAGATTCTAAATACTTTGTGCAGAATTATTCATGGCTTGACTTTACTTCATAAATGTAACACTGTAACAACAATACGCGAGTGAAATAAACACAACAAAAAATTGACGAAACGAAGAAAATGGGCGTGGCTTTGGTGGCTACGTCTACGAAAACGTACTGTAGACTGTGATGTCACGATCAATGAGATCAATTGGGCGTGGCTTTTAGAGCGTGTTCTACGCGTCTCCTGCCAATTATTATTACGATTTTAAATACTTTGTGCTGCATCTCTTCGATTTACTTCATCAATACACTTTTACAATAATATACGGGCGATAAAAACATAAGGCAATAGAACGAAAGGGATGAAATAAATGGGCGTGTCCTCGACGACTACCTCTAGGAAAGCGTACTGTAGATGTGACGTCACTATTAATGAGATAAATTGGGCGTGGCTTTTAGAGCTTGTTCTGCCTGACACCTGCCACTTACGCTACTTGATACAGCAATTACTTTGAGGTGCGCAGAATCACTCGGGGTTTCAATTTACCTCATAAATGCAAGTCAACAATGATGCGCGTGCGCCAAAAACATAACAAAACATTAGAAAGACGAAGTAACTGGGCGTGGCTACATCTACGGAAACGTACATTTGGGCGTGGCTTATTCTTCCCATTACACTACTTCAGTTTACATTGAAAGTTTACATTTCCAACACTATTTTGCAATAACAAGCGAGTGCAGTTCATATAACGTGAAAAATCAAGCGAAATAAGTAGGCGCGGTTTCGATGACAACTTCTACCATAATTAGGCCGGCCACGCTATTTTTTGCATTTTTGCGATTGTTTGTCTCACTTTTACATGTATCAAAACAGCTTCTACTTTACTTCATCCTCCGCACCTGGAAATTGATTGTAGGCGTGATACCTCCCATGAGATGACTGGGCGTGGCTACCAATAACTCCTTCATACAGTAATTACCCTGAAGTGCGCAGAATCACTCAGGGCTTCAATTTACTTCATAAATGCACTTTGATAATGATGCACGAATGCCAAAAACATAACAAAACATTAAAGAGGCGTGGCTACGTCTACGGCAACGTACAATTGGGTATGGCTTATTCTTCCCATTACGCTACTTTAGTTTACATTGAAAGTTTACTCGCTTGTTATTGGAAAATAGTGTTGGAAATGTAAAGATAATATAACGTAAAAAATGAACCAAAATAAGTAGGCGTGGTTTCAACGACTACTTCTACATAATTAGGCCGCCTAATCGCATTTTTGCGATTGTTTGTCTCACTTTTACATGTATCAAAACAGCTCGTATTTTACTTCATCCCCCGCGCATAGAAATTGATTGTAGGCATGGAACCCCCCCCATGGAATGACTGGGCGTGGCTAACAATAACGTCCTTCATACAGTAATTACTTTGAAGTGCGCAGAATCACTCAGGGCTTCAATTTACCTCATAAATGCACTTTAACAATGATGCACGAGTGCCAAAAACATAAAAAATCAAGAAACGAAGTAAATGGGCGTGGCTACGTCTACAGAAGCGTACAATTGGGCGTGGCTACGTCTACAGAAACGTACAATTGGGCGTGGCTTTTAGAGCATATTCCTCCAATTACACTACTTCAGACAGCAAACAAACGAGTGAAGATAATATAACGCAAAAAATAAACCGAAATAAGTAGGCGTGGTTTCGATGACTACTTCTACCATAATTAGGGTGTCCACTCTATTTGATTTTTTCGCAGTTTTGGAATTGTTCGTCTCACTTTTACATGTATCAAAACAGCTCATCCCCCGCACCTGGGAATTGATTGTAGGCGTGGTACCACCCCCATGAGATGACTGGGCGTGGCTTTCATTGATCAGCTACCAATAGTTCCTCCTATTTTATAGAAACTGAACGGCCTGCCGTTGTTTTAGCTTAAGTGGTTAATACCGTCGCTTTCCATTGGCCACATTAATCTCCTTGAAGGCTGAGGAGTGCCAAAAAAAGCAGGTTGATTGGATGTGCTCTAAATTGAACTGCCAATTGCGTTATTGGAAGTGATACTTGAAACTGTTGGGCAACGCAGAGTTGTGGTCCTTTCTGGTTTTCTATTATGAATGTTATCCATAAGTAAAAAAAAATGTAAATAATCAGTAATTAAAAAATTGAATGTAAGGCAAGCTGTGTCTTCTTTCATTGCAATTTCTTCTTCGCGATAGAACAGATAGAACAGAAGCGTCGCGCGTCCTGCATCAAATCAACATTGAACTGGATCTCGTCTATTTTTAAACTACTTGAATTGTGCAAGTTACCTTTCCAGGACAGTTCATGAAGCACGAATAATTTTATGTACACGTTGACATTTAATGCCGCAGCCGGCGATTCATTAATTTATAGATCAACAAATCAACAACAACAACACGCCTTGAATAAACATCTCATCTCAGCGTCGCTCCTCGAAGTGATTGATCGCGAATTAATAGAGCGCCTCACTTATTGCCCCCGTCCGGTCGTCGTTTAATAATTTTTTTTTATGTGCGCCGAAGGGGGGACGGACGTGGCGGAAAAACTATGCACACGTTCAAAAGTGGAGTAGCCAAGCGCAAAACGAGAATAAAAGGCGATCGCATTGTTCTGAATTAATCGGACGTTGGCTCTTCCTTTCCCGCGAACCGCATGCGACTAGGACTTTGCTGGTATTAAACGAGATTGATTATTTATTTTGTTTGCTTCTCGTTATGCAATTAAGATCGGGCGCTATCTATTTTGGTCATGGTAAATTAATAATTGTTTATTGCGAACGGCGATACGTCCCGGCCTTTTTACTTGACCCTGCACGAACATCAAACTCCTTTTTTTTTCGTTGAAGAATATTTTGGCAATTAATTAATTTAAATTGGTTAAGACGTATGCTAATGGAATACGTTTACAAATCGTCATGTACAAGCACCTATGCGATAATTGGATAATGTAATAACGAGTGCCCAGGTCACCGCTAGCCGACGGCCTAACCTAATCCCCGCCACAAAATAAGGATATAAAAGGCAGAACGCGTAAGCCAGTATTGCTAGTGCTGCATAGTCTGGTTAGTGCTGCATGGTCTAGACAATCGCACCCGCTGACGCTGTTATAGTCCGGCAAACCATACACCTAACCGTTGGTGCTGTATAGTCCGGAAAACCGTATAACTTCGTCGGCGTCATTCAATGGTAAAAGTGCCCACAATTTTTGACCATTTCTACTAGTTCTATTTTGTAGTAACTGCGTATAATTAATTATTAATGCTTCATTGACGTAATTACAGCTTCGGCTGCTGAGAGGGATGCGTGATATCTAGTTGCTAACCCCATTTCCATCCCGTCCAACAGAACGGACACCAAGTTCTAATAACCATTTTTTTCTCTTGAAAATGTAACCTCACTTTTGAAGAAATCGACAGAAAAACTTAATTTCTGTAGCGATTTTCGGCAACAAAAGGTACCAGAGACCAGGAGAAGACGACGATACATTGCTGGAAGCACTACAACTTCCTTCTGACTTCGAGGACCTAAATAAGCCGTCTGGAGATGAAGATAGTGATGCCGTTGAAGAAGATAACATAGGAAGGCAGTATTTCGCGAGGGAGGGAAGTAAAACAGAACGGCACTGCCATTCTGAATCTGAAGAAGAGCAGGAAGCCTACGAAGGTGCAAGTGTAACTCTTACCAACCGTGTCCAGTTGGGCCCGAATGTCGTGTATCCTATCCCTTAGTAAGGCGTCGCTTCTCGTTCGAAAACCTTCTGGTGCTGGGGGTTTAGATGCGGTGTTTAAATCTAAGTTGCCCTTTGGCTTCTCCATCTGCAGAAGAATGCCAGTTGGCTCAACATTCTTGACTTTTTTAGGCGTAAATCTTCTAATCTCTTCGTAAGTGTAAACGTTTTCTCCCCGTGGAGACGTTTTAATGTAGTCTTCAGGCTTTCACGGCCGTCGATGGTGGTTGCTCTTCGGTTCTCGGGTTCTCTGGGGTGTAGAAAGTTTGCAAAACTTGACGTTTCGATCATCTTCTTCAGAATTCGAATAACAACTGAGAAGACGGATTACAGTTAGCTAGTATCTTTTTTTTATAGAGGTTTAGAGAATCTTCGAAAGACACCTCCGGGTATCTCAGCCCCGGAGGCGTGTTGGATACACCCCTGCATTTATAAAAGGGCGCCTACCAACTAAACTCCTTTCCTCTTTTCAACACTCTGCGCAGGGGGTACCGCCTCTCGGCATTTCGTCCCCTGCACATGTCGTCTCTTATTCCTCTCTCCTCTTCCTGCCTTATTCCTCTTCTTTCCTTCTCTTCTTCCTCTTCTCCTCTTCTTCTAGCCTCTTCTATCCTCCTCTTCTGCCTCATCCATCCCTTTTTTAGTTCTTTCCCTTTCTTATACTCTTGCCACTTCGTCTTTGCATTTAGTTCGCATTATGGACCGCTGCATGTTTGTTACTATGGTTAACGTTCGTCACAATCAAGTCCCCAACAATTTCTTTTGTAATGGCGCATCCCGCCTCAATCTCTGTCGTCATGTGTTCTTGCCTCCACCTGGGGCACACAAAAATCGTGTGCTCTGGACCGTCCTCCTGTTCCTCGCAATTTACGGCATCCCGTCTCCTGATTTCCTTCGGGTATTTCCCTGTCCATGTCCTGTCAGCGCCTGCGTCTATCTCCCCCTCGGATCGCTGACACCAGGTCTCGACATTTCTTATGAATACCTTGGCCCAGCCTCGATACCCTTCCCACCGGGCCTGCCATTCCCGTTGTCTTGCCAAAGTCCTCGCCTGGTGCCCTTCACGGTACAATCTCGTGCGTTCCGCTACTTGTAGCTTTATGGGGGGGGGGGGATTTCTGCTATTGCAAGGGCGGCTTCGGTCGACACCGTCCCAGCCCAGCCTCGATACCCTTCCCACCGGCCTGTCACTCCCCGTAGAGTTGCTGAGTTGTCAAAGTCGTCGCCTGGTGCCCTTCACGGTACAATCTCGTGCGTTCCGCTTTATGGGGGGAATTTCTGCTATTACAAAGACGGCTTCGGTCAACACCGTCCTATAAGCAGACGCCACTCTTATGCCTGCTAGCCTGATAACCCTTTCTAGCATTAGTTCATGGTGTCTGTATTTCATCGCCGCCTCACAATTGGGGCGGTATACAATATGATTGAGGAGACTACCGCAACCAACATCTTTCTCTTCTTCGGTCCGGGTTTGGCATTAATCTTGCCAGCGTCATGTACGCCTTTTGAGCTTCCTCTGCTAGTTCCTTGACATGTACAGTCATTTTCAAATTCCGTTTTCTTCATGGCTTCCTGCTGCAATGGCAGCTCCAACACCTGTTTCCTCTTTAGTTCATTCTTCCGAGAAGGAACATTTCAATTCCCTATCGACATGGACTCCCAGGTACTTAAACTGTTTGCTCGTCACAACTTCGCTCCCTCCTACTCTCGTCAGATTCCTCCTGCCCGTTAAGATTGCGGATTCTGTTTTCTGACCCGCCAGGGTCAGACTCATGCTCTCCAGGGTCTGGCTCACTTTCCCAGTGGCCTTCTCCTCTAACAAACCTGCAGTTTTCACGCAGATGACCAGCGCGAGGTCGTCTGCGTAGGCTATGATCGTCGACTCGGAACCAGCGTCGACCTCCAGGACTTTGTTATAAAGAATATTCCATCTGGGGCTAGGATTTCTCTTTCTGCCAGGTAGGAGGATATGATTCGAATTAGACCAGGTTTAACCCTGTACCTGTGCAAAGAATATTCCATAGGGTCGGTCCTAGGACTGATCCCTGCGGGACTCCACACTCGATGTTTGTGTGCGTGCCATCTGGGGCTATGATTTCCGTTTCTGCCAGGTACGAGGATATGATTCGGATTAGATCAGGTTTAATCCCGTACCTGTGCAAGGCCGCCATTATCCCTCTCCAGGGAGCACTGTTAGAAGCGTTTTTTACGTCTAATGTCACCATTACGGCGTACTCCCTGTTATGGTGGGCCTTTCTCCGGACGTTCTCCTTCACCTGCCCCAGCGCACCCAGGGTCGATTTTCCCGCCCGGAACCCATATTGACTCTCGCTGACAATCTTCCTGTCCTCCAGCTCAGTCCTTTATCAATGTCTCTAGAACCTTGCCCATAACGTCCAGAAGGCGTATAGGCCTATAGATAGTCTCCTCGTTATCAGCTTTCTTTGGTTTTTCTATCAGAATCAGGCTAGCCCTCTTCCACCTCTTCGGGAAGTTTCCTGTCTTCAGGGATTCATTGTATAACTGCCGGTATATTTGCGGATTAGTTTCTATTGTAGCTTTAACGATCTCTGGCGGTATATGGTAGGTTCCCGGGGCCTTGCCTTGCCTGATCCTAACAAAAGCTCTTGCCTTTCCTGATCCTACCAACAGCTCTTGCCTTTCCTGATCCTACCAAAAGCTCTTGCCTTTCCCGATCCTATCAAAAGCTCTTGCCTTTCCTGATCCTACCAAAAGCTCTTGCCTTTCTTGATGCTACCAAAAGTTCTTGCCTTTCCTGATCCTACCAAAAGCTCTTGCCTTTCCTGATCCTACCAAAATCCCTTGCCAATTCCTCCAGAGAGAAGGGAGGCTCTTCCTCGGCAGTTTCCACTTTTGCCTGCCTTCCCTGTTCTGCCGGACTCATTTGGGTACTCGGCTTTAGACGTAGTTTCTTCGTGACAATCTTATATGCCTTTCCCCAAATGTCCAAGTATTTGGAAAGCATCCTTCAAACTTCAAAGAAAATTAACGCTTACGCCCCAACAGAGTGGCGGAGCGAGACGGCTTCGCCCCAAAGCACCCAACCCAACCATATACGAAACCCCAGAACAAGACAATGTGGTCACGTCACTTCTGAAGAAGATCACGATGGTAAGATGATCGAAACGTCAAGTTTTACAAACTTTCTACACGGCAGAGAACCCGAGGACCAAAGAGCAGCCATCAACGATGGCTGTTAAAGCCTGAAGACTACTTTATCATATCTACTAGTACTAGGTTTGATGGTAAAGAAAGTGCGGAGCCATCTATGGTAGAGTAGAGGAACGATTTAGCCACAATTCATTTACAGGTCAATTCGGCGTTAAAATTAAACGTCAAACAACTCTAGTTGTTAATTAGAGCTTCACACAACCTGCGGACAATTAGAATTCAAACGTCTCCTTTTGTTTCCCTTGTTTAGATTGTTCTGTGGTGACAATGACGCGTACGATTGTAATTAATTTTATGGTGCTCATCCTTTTTAAAGTCGTCGTCGGTTTTTCATTCAAGATCGTCTCGTAATTGGTTTGTTTTCAAAGCCGAATGTTGCACCCTAAGCGAAGCCAACGCTTTTGAAGAATCAAGCCTGCTTATTTACTTTTAAAACAGAACTTCCTGTAAAGCTCGGTAATTTTTCCCCGCACAAACAGTCTGTGTTTTCTTTAAAAAAATGACCTTGCCTACCGCCCGGATCCGAGCAAATAAACAAGTCCGTCCCGTCTGGGACCTTAATTTGCTGCGAAAAATTCCCCGAAGCGCCCGAATGGAAACTATGCACATTTTGTGGATACATAGATGGCGTGGCGTACTTTGCTATCGATGTTTAAATAAGTACGTCGCTGCTAATTTAAAGTGGGATATTTTAGAGCGCCGAGAGCGTAGGAGTGCATGATGCAGTGTGCATGAATGGTGCATTGACCGACCGGAAATAACTAATCCCCACTTCCACCTCGAACCCTCGTTTCCTTTTCGAAAAGTTTAAGAACGTCTGTGACGTTCTTGCTCTCGCCTATCTAGCGCACGTCTCAGTTTACTTCTTCTTGAGCACCTCAGCTCAAAAAAATTATAAAATTTTATGAGCCTGTCAATTAAGCGCAAAAGCACACGATAAAGAAAATTAAAGAGATGTGCCGTAGATGATGGTGATCGTAATAAAACTTGTTCTTGATCGGCGTAAATAAATGCTGTCCTACAACTTAGATTAATTCTTGTATGTATATTCAATCCGCAGGTGATCTTTTCATACTTTTTTAGACATAAACTGAAAACATTACATTTTTGTATTATTTTGAATATTTTTAAAACAGATCTCTTTTAATACGTAATTTCATTGTTTTTATTATATTATATATTTTATTCTTTGTCTACTATAGCTTTCACAGCAACACTAACAACGTTAAGTACTCAAAGACTTTTTTATTTAATCCTATTATCACTTGCGTTAGTTTTTCAAACAATTGTGATTAGGATTTTGTGAACTCATCTGCGTTTAGTAATTTTTCATGAAAAACTATTGGCAACACTGTTAGAAATTCCCTTCTCTCCCCGTTCATCGATTACAAACCTCGATGACTTCGATGAGTTTCAGATACTTATCAATTTTAAATTTTAAATGATACGTGTGCGAAGAATGTGATTCGCTTCTCGATGAATAAAAGAAGTTCCTCCCGTTGGTAGATTTCTTAATTTCACAGCTTAATATTTCTGAATGCTTTCTGTAATTCACGTTGGACAGTACAGAACCCTGTAAAAGTGCTCCCAGATTTTCATTGTCCTTTACACTGAGTATATTCATCTTAGTTTAGCTTCTTACTTACAGAGGGCGCTATAATGATCTGCTGCTCGAAACAATTGAAGAACGTTACAGGTTTCTATCTTTAAATTAAATTAACAATAAATTTTACCTAAAATTATACAGCGCCACCGATTTTTTGTTAATGTTTTCCACTGACTGCATTAGTGAGTAATTCCACCTTTTTTTTTAATTTCACGTAAAAACACCTCACCCCAAACTTTCTCAATGAAAAAATTAATTAATTATTAAACGTTTGTTCGAGAGGATATTGTCCATTCAATTTCTGTTTGTTTTTTTTTTCACATTGTTCTCTCTTTTTTCATGATCGATTGTCAATTGTTTCTAATTAGTGGAAACTTAGTCTATTTTCTTCCGTCTCTCTTTCAAGTTACATTCCAATTTTTCGTTCTTCATTTTTTCCATTTGTCATTAAAATTGTCATTTATTTCTCCAGAACGATTGTCATTTATTTTTCTCCAATGCGTATCATTCTTATCTTTTTCTCAATGATCATAATACGTGATTTGATTTTCTTTTACATTGTTTTCTATTTTTTTGGTGGTCGATTGTCAATTATTTCTATTCACTACGAACTCGATTCCTTTTCTTCTGTGTCCTTTACACCGTATGTCCCGATTTTATGTTCTTCATTTTTTTCCCTATCTTTATTTCCCTAAAACGATCGTCATTTGTTTTTCTCCAATGCACATCAATCTTTTGTTTTTCTCAATGATCACGATACGTCAATTTTCATTTGTTTTTCTTTTACATCGTGTTGTGTTTTGTTGGTAGTCGATTGTCAATTGTTTCTATTCACATGAACTCCCCTTCCATCTTATGATTTTTCGTCCTTCATTTTTTTCCTATCTATGTCATTTGTTTCTCCAGAATGATCGTCATTTGTTTTTATTCTCCAACGCATATCATTCTTTTGTTTTCCTGAATGATCACGATACGTCAATTTTCATTTGTTTTTATTTTACATCGTTTTGTATTTTGTTGGTGGTCGATTATCAATTGTTTCTATTCACTGTGAACTCTCCTTCCATCTTATGTCCCGATTTTTCGTTCTTCATTTTTTCCCTATCATTTGTTGTCATTTGTTTCTCCGGAACGATTGACATTTGCTTTTCTCCAATGCGTATCAATCTTTTGTTTTTCTCAATGATCACGATACGTCAATTTTCATTTGTTTTTCTTTTACATCGTGTTGTATTTTGTTGGTAGTCGATTGTCAATTGTTTCTATTCACTGTGAACTCCCCTTCCATCTTATGATTTTTCGTCCTTCATTTTTTCCCTATCTATGTCATTTGTTTCTCCAGAACGATCGTCATTTGTTTTTATTCTCCGATGCGTATCATTCTTTTGTTTTCCTGAATGATCACGATACGTCAATTTTCATTTGTTTTTATTTTACATCGTTTTGTATTTTGTTGGTCGTCGATTGTCAATTGTTTCTATTCACTATGAACTCGATCGATTTTCTTCCGTCTTCCTTCCATCTTATGTCCCAATTTTTCGTTCGTTCGTTTCTCCAGAACGATTGTCATTTGTTTTTCTCTAATTGCGTGTCATTCTTTTATTTTTCTCAATGATCACGGTTCGTCAATTTTCATTTGTTTTTCTTTTACATTGTTTTCTATTTTGTTGGTGGTCGATTGTCAATTGTTTCTATTCACTCTTAACTCCCCTTCCATCTTATGTCCCGATTTTTCGTTCTTCATTTTTTCCCTATCTATGTCATTTGTTTCTCCAGAACGATCGTCATTTGTTTTCATTCTCCAATCCGTATCATTCTTTTGTTTCTCTCAATGATCACGATACGTCAATTTTCATTTGTTTTTTTTTCACATTGTTTTGTATATCGTTGGTGGTCGATTGTCAATTGTTTCTATTCACTATGAACTCGATCGATTTTCTTCCGTCTCCCTTTCACTTCATGTCCCGATTTTTCGTTCTTCATTTTTTTCCTATCTGTGTCATTTGTTTTTTCCAGAACGACCGTCATTTGTTTTTCTCCAATCCGTATCATTCTTTTGTTTTTCTCAATGATCACTGCTCGTCACTTTTTTTTGTTTTTCTTTCACACTGTTTTTTTGTTTCTATTTACTACGAACTCGAATGATTTTCTGCTATCTACCTTCCACCAGAACGACTGTCATTTGTTTTTCTCCAACGCGCATCAATTTTTTGTTTTTCTCAATGATCACGACACGTCAATTTTCATTTGCTTTTTTTTACATTGTTTTGTATTTTTTTGGTGGTCGATTGTCAATTGTTTCTATTCACTATGAAGTTAATTGATGGTTTTCTTCCGTCTCCCTTCCACCTTATGTCCCGATTTTTTGTTCTTCATTTTTTCCCTATCTATTTCATTTGTTCATATATTCATTTGTTTCATTCGTTTCTCCAGAACGATTGTCATTTGTTTTTCCCCAATGCGCATCATTCTTTTGTTCCTCTCAATGATCACGATACGTCAATTTTCATTTGTTTTTCTTTCACATTATTTTGTGTTTTTTTGGTAGTCGATTGTCAATTGTTTCTATTCACTGTGAACTCGATCGATTTTCTTCCGTCTCACTTCCATCTTACGACCCGATTTTTCGTTCTTTATTCGTTTCCTTGGCTTCAAGGACGATTGCCTTTTGTTTTTCTTCGTTGTACCTAAATTATCCTTTTTTTTTGTATTTTCTAATATCAGTTGTTTCTAAACATTGTAAACAACTCGTCGATTTTGTTTCGTTTTTCTTTCATAGTGATCTCCATCGCGCCTCTCTTCATAATAAATTATTCTTTCGTTTTTGTTAACGTCGCTTGGCAGTTGTTTTCAATCACTGCAAACAACTCATTATTCTTCTTTTGTTTTTCTTTCATATCGTTCTCTATGTTTTCGTGATTGATTCTCGAAATAAAAAAAAAAATAAGAAATGAGAAAGCTTTGAAATTCTTAGGATTTGATTGAAATACAGAGATTGAATAGAATTTGAAGGACAAAAACAAGTGACGATCGATCAACAAATTGCAAAAATACTCGAGGATGAAAAATGAGAAACATAACTTAACTCATGCATACAACGAGAACCAATGGAAATTGACAGTTGAAAAACAAACGAGCAGAAAAATAGAGATTCAAAAAAAAAAATAGAAATCGGGCGACTAGAACAAAACGAATTTATTATAAACCTTTTGTTTTTTTCATTTGTTCTCTATTTGTCTCTCTTTCACTTTACGTTTTTCTTGTCTTCACGACCGAGCGGCACTTGTTTTTCTTAATTGTGAACTATTATTTAATTTTTATTTTGTTTTTCTTCGTTGTGCCTAAATGATTCTTTTGTATTTTTTAATAACAATTGCCTGTTGTTTCTAAAGATTCCAAACAACTCGTCGATTTTATTAACGCTTAACCAATTAACAATAAATAAATTGCGCTTCTTTCTTGGAAACCCAAGCGGACAAAGAAAGAACCGTCCTCGATAGACATCGGTGCATTTTTTGCAAGAACCAGAGAAAACGATTTACTCCATCGTTCCACTGGCATTCTTTCCAGTTCCGTCTCAATATCCCTCAGAGGCTATTATTTATTGTTTCTCCTTTAACAAAACACACCTGCTTCGAGACAGATCAACGAACCTTTAATTGCCCCATCTAATCAAATTACAGGTGAATATTAATGAGCGTGATTTACGACCTTTTTTTTTAAATTTTAATCGCGGTTGAACTAGACAAAAAAATTAAATAACGATTAACCAAACTGGATTCATTCTGAAGGCAATCGGTGATTATTTATTAAATAGCGGAATAGTTTCAGGGTGGTGCTATCAGGTTACTTAAGTACACACCAGTCGTAATGATTAAATGAAACGAGACTTTAAACACGTTCTCTCGTATTTGATATTTAAATTCCATTGCGTAGACCGTAAAAAAAAAGTTGCTTGGAAAGCACATTACGTTCTTGACCTTGAACCTACGTTACAAGGTCGTACGATTCGTTGGAGTTAACATTATGGTATATTTGAAGGGTTGCTCAGCAATTAGCCTGGAAACCATTTCATTAAACGACAAAAGAAGCAGAGGTCATGAAGACTAAGCAATAGATCAGAAGTTGAGTGTCTGACCCCTCCCTATTATAATGATTATAATTAATAAAACTTAATTCAAATTCCCTTATTTTTAGTGGCAATGCCAAAACTTATGTTACGCACCCTGTATATACACGCACAACTTTCGGCGGTTATCAAATCGAAACGATTGTGATTGTGAGTGAGGTCAGTGAGATCACTGCAACAAAACACAGATTACACTTAATCGGTTTAATTTTATCAACCAATCGCATTAGGAGATCAGTCGTAAATCGTCCTTCGATGATCCTGTGCATTTTTGGGCCACCTACACATACCTAGAGATAACTGGGTACGTACCAAATGATTAGCACTTATTGTTCGTATCGTTTAATTAAAACCGTTTAGCCGCTGATGAACACCTAACAAGGATGAATTTCGCAATCACAACAGCCACTGCGAGTTTCACAAAATCAAACATAGTGATAAAAATTTGATTTGCCTATTATTATACAACATTGTACCTCTGTTTACGTAACGCTGACTTTCTTCAAAGTATTTATTTGCTCGCGGGCGTCAGAAATAATTTTGATGATTGCGACGACGATGTTTACTGACGTGACATAAGACGAATACGCTTTTTAAAGACGACATACTCACTCACAATCAGTTTAATTAATGGCCATCAGTTTGCAGAATTTATTTGTTTGTTTATTAGTCTTCGGTACACCTGGGCACCTCTTTGTGCGTGGGTCGCAACGACGCCCAAAACCGGTATCATTTTGATGACGAACGGTACACGGGAATGCACAAGGACGGGCTGCATGAACTGTGCCCCTTTTGTTTTAGCAACTTTGCTTCTAACGTTGTCTTCAGGGAGAAATCACTTGCGAAAACTGAGCACGAAGAATTTCTTTCATACCGCGCGGGCCACTAGGATAATAAAAAAAAGGAACATATAAGGAGAGTGCATCTTAGGAATCGAGGACGCTGAGTCCGAATCGGAAGTCCGTTTCTGTACAATGGTTATTCTTTAGGGGGGGGGGATAAGCTATTTTTTTAATATAAGTGGGGTTTGATGGCGTAGAGTAGAATCCGGGGTTCGATTCCTTGCCCTCCCAATTCTTTCGCTTTTTTTTTGTAATTTTTTTCAAAGAACGAATTTCAACAAATCCCAAAAATTATTGTCTTTACGTGATTGCCCTGTGTTTGTTTTCTTTAATTTCATTTTTCCTTCTCTCTCTTTCTCTCTATAAAAGACCCTTTTTTTTCAAATAAATTCATGTTTGTAGTTTGTTAAAACTCGTCCTTTACCACCAATCATACGCTGCGTATTGACCACGTGTTGTTTACTTCGATGAAAGAAAGCTCACCATTCGATTGTCCATAGAAACCTACCAGAGATTCGGACTCAGCGTCTTCGATTCCCTAAAATCACGCTATTCTTATTTGCCGCTTTGTGCCGCACCCCGCTTGCTGAAGGACATACAATGTTTGTATACTATAAGTCTAATTTTTTTTATATAAATAAATATATATGTACAGATAGTTTAAGAAGGTTGTACAATTTCTGACGTAAAGTAAAACAAAAGGCGAATAATAATAAAAAAAATCTCTTCATACAAGCAAAACTACATATACTATATGTTACATCGTAGGTTTCCGCGGGTGTTATATGTTGTAATGCTCTTCCGGGTCTTCCTCCTCGTTTTTGTCTTGACGACGTTTCGGCAGAATCACATCTGCCATCTTCAGGTCTTCTATGTTGCTTGCTTGACGACGAGAAGCAGAATCAAGCAAGCATCAGAGAAGACCGTCATTATGCGTCGTTAAGCGAGTCGAACAACGAGAAGCAGAACCAAGCAGAGAAGACCTGAGAATGGCAGATGTGATTGTGCCGAAACGTCGTCAAGGCAAAAACAGAAATAAAGAAAATTTATAAAATTAAACACAAAAGCTTTAAATAAACAAAACGGGGTCGACTTTTTAAAGTGAAGATGCTTACTTAAGACATTTGACAATTGTGCAATTTTTGACGTAAAATAAAACAAAAGACTATCAACAAATAAATAAGGAAAATTTATAAAATTTAAAAAATAACACAAAAATTTTAAAAAAATCTCATTAAATAAATAAAATGACGTAAAATAAAACAAAAGACGATCACAAATAAATAAAGAAAATTTATAAAATTAAAAAGAAAACAAAAGTAAAAAATTCTCATTAGATAAACTGTACGGGGTCTACTTTCTCACAAAAATTCTCACAAAAATTAACAAAAGACGATCGACAAACAAAGAAAGTTTATAAAGTTTGAAAAAAATTACATAAAAATAAAAAATCTCATTAAATAAACAAAATGAGGTCGACTTTCTAAAATTAAGACATTTTTTTGAAGACATTTGACAATTGTGCTATTTTTGACGTAAAACAAAACAAAAGACGATCAATAAATAAATAAAGAAAATTTATAAAATTTAAAAAAATTAAATAAACTGAACGGGGTCCACTTTTTCTCAAAAATTTATAAAATTTAAAAATATAACATAAAAATTAAAAAAAATCGCATTAAATATATAAAACTGGGTTGATTTTCTAAAATTAAGATCTATTTGAAGACATTCGGCAATTGTGCAATTTTTGACGTAAAGTAAAACGATAATTTGGAAGTTTCCTGACCGGTTTGAATTTTGTAATAAAAAACGTGAACCTCGGTCCAAAAATTTTTATTGTTTTACATAATGTTTTCGAACCCGATCGCGTTCGTCACCAGCGTAAAACGAAATGAGTCACATTCCGGCCGATAAAGGTAGAGAGACAGTAAAGTAAAACAAAAGACGGTCCATAATTAAAGAAAATTTAATTTTTCTAAGAAAATAACATATAAATTAAAGAATCTCATTAAATAAACAAAATGACGTAACATAAAACCATCAACAAATAAATAAAGAAAAAATTATGAAATTTAAAAAAAATAACAAAAATAAAGACTTCTTATTAAATAAACTGAATGAGGTCTACTTTCTCTGAAAAATTAACAAAAGACGATCGACCAACAAAGAAAATTTGTAAAATTTAAAAAAAATAAAGCAAAAGACGATCAACAAATAAATAAGAAAAATTTATAAAATTTAAAAAAATAACATAAAAATAAAAAAAATCTCATTAAATAAACAAAATGGCGTAAAATAAAACAAAAGACGATCAACAAATAAAATAAGGAAAATTTATAAAATTTAAAAAAATAACATAAAAATAAAAAAATCTCATTAAATAAACAAAACGGCGTAAAATAAAACAAAAGACGATCAACAAATAAAATAAGAAAAATTTATAAAATTTAAAAAAATAACATAAAAATAAAAAAAATCTCATTAAATAAACAAAATGGCGTAAAATAAAACAAAAGACGATCAACAAATAAAATAAGGAAAATTTATAAAATTTAAAAAAATAACATAAAAATAAAAAAATCTCATTAAATAAACAAAACGGCGTAAAATAAAACAAAAGACGATCAACAAATAAAATAAGAAAAATTTATAAAATTTAAAAAAATAACATAAAAATAAAAAATCTCATTAAATAAACAAAATGGTGTAAAATAAAACAAAAGACGTTCAATAAATAAATAAAGAAAATTCATAAAATCAAAAAAAAAGTAAAAAAGTAAAAAACTTTCTTTCAGAAATTAAGAATATTTTAAGACATTTGACAAATGTGCAAAGTAAAACAAAAGACGATCGACAAAGAAAATTTATAAGATTAAAAAAATAACATAAAAACAAAAAAAATATCGTTAAATAAATAAAAATGGGGGTGGACTTTCTAAAATCAAGTTATATTTGAAGACATTTGAGAACAGTGTAATTTTCGACGTAAAATAAAACAAAAGACGATCCAGAAATAAAAAAAATTTATAGAATTAAAAATAAATAACATAACGGTTTTAAATAAACAAAACGAGGTCGACTTTCTAAAATTATGATACTTTTTAAAGATATTTGACGTAAACTAAACAAAAGACGATCCAGAATTAAAGAAAATTTATGAAATTAAAAAAAAAATACATAAAAATAAAAGAAAATCTTTGTTATTTATTTATCTTTCATTAAAGAAACAAAATTGAGTCGACTTTCTAAAATTAAGATACATATTTTAAGACATGTGACAAATTTGCAAAATACAACAAAAAGCGATCGACAAACAAAGAAAATTTATAAAATTAAAAAAAAATAATTTAAAAAACTCATTAAATAAATAAAACTGGGTCGACTCCTAAAATTAAGACATTTGAGAACTGTCTAATTTTTGACGTAAAATCAAAGAAAAGACCATCCAGAAATAAAAACAAAATATAAAATTTAAAAAAATAACGAAAATTAAAAATTAAAAAACAAAACGGGCTCGACTTTCTAAAATTAAAATACTTTTTCAAGGCATTTGACAATCGTGCAAGTTTTTATGTAAAATAAAACAAAAGACGATCGACAAATAAATAAAGAAAATTTACAAAATTTTTAAAAGTAACGAACATACAAAAATTCTAATTAAACAAACAAAAGTGAGTCGACTTTCTGCAATGAGGACGTATTTTAAGACATTTGACGACTATCGTGCAACTTTCTTGAAACAAAACAAAAGACGATCGATTAAAAATAAATCAAGAAAAATTGTAAATTAAACAAAAAGAGAAGTAATACAGGTAAATAAATAAATAAAAATAAAAAAATCCCTTCAAATGAACAAAGCCGGTTCGACTTTCTGAATAGATTTTAAGGCATTTGACAATAGCGCAATTTTTGGCGTAAAATAAAACAAAAGACGATCGAGAAATGAAGAAACGCATAAAATTAGAAACAAAAATTTTGAAAACCTCAATAAATAGAACTGGTTCGTTCGACTTTCTAAAATGAAGATATATTTTTAGCAAGCTTGGGCTGATTTAAATAAAAATAACTAATTTAATTAAGCCATTTTTATTTTTTAAATCATGAAATTCAACATTTTGCTTTTTTATTTAAAAATACAAAAAAGAAAATACGATTTTTTGTTTGAATCTGTGATTTTCGAATTTTTTTTTTAATCGTGATTTCAAATCCAACTGTCAAAGAGGCAACTTTAAATTGAGGCAAGAAAGCCATAAAATACTTTTTGTTCTACTGACCTAGAAAAGGCTTTTCATAAAGTCAACAGAAGAAGAAATAGTTGGAGAATTCTTGAAACAAGAGTCAAAAATCGATGAAGGAATTGGAGAAAACGAAAAGTCAGTTTTACGTGATGCTATTAAGGAGGAAGAGGATAAACCAAACGGGAAAGGATTTGAGAAATGGGGTTGAGAAACTCAGAATTGAATTTTACAAACGATATGGTCTAAGGAAGAGAAAAGTATACAACAGAGACTCTGAAAAGATGGACGTGAAGATAAGTCCCAGTAAGTCAAATAATGATCACAAGTAAGAAAGGGGCAATGCACCAAATTAAATGTGATGAGTTAGTGCAGTTTAAATATATGAGAGCAATGCTTATACAAGGTGGGAGACTTTGTGAAGAAATAAAAGAACGGAAACGAAGGAGAAACTTTTTAATAAGTAATCAGAAATAAATTGGGCTGGAGAGAGGCAGATTCCTAAACATACAAAAATACAAATGATTTAAAAAAGGGGATAACACGAAATCTATTAAAAAAAAACTCAATAAGATAGGTAAAATAATTAAAAGAAACCAGGAAGGTCAAACCAATCCAAGGTTAATTCCATCAACTTCGCACTCGCAAGGGTAGATGGAATCCAGTTCAAAATTGCATCGTTGCATATAATTAGGGACACTCGCAAAAGTAAAAAAAAATCATCAGTACACTGGTATTTTGTTTGATTGTTGATGAAGGATCTCGTTGTCTCAGGTCTATTTATGATGGGTTCGGAAATGTCACTGTTAGTTTATTGTTAATCGCTGTCTCTGTCAATTGTTGTCAGTGAAATTTTGTCAATTATTGTCAGTAGGATGTTGTCAATTATTTCTTTTCGCCGTCTTCAAAATCATATTGAAAAGGATTGTTGATGAAGGACCTCCTTGCCTCTGTCCTATTTATAATGGGTTCGGAAATGTCACGATTAGTTTATTGTTGATCGCTGTCTCTGTCAATTATTGTCAGTGAAATTTTGTCAATTATTGTCAGTGGGATGTTGTCAATTATTTCTTTTCACCGTCTTCAAAATCAGATTGAAAAGGATTGTTGATGAAGGACCTCCTTGCCTCTGTCCTATTTATGATGGGTATGGAAATGTCACTGTTAGTTTATCGTTGATCGCTGTCTCTGTCAATTATTGTCAGTGAAATTTTGTCAATTATTGTCAGTGGGATGTTGTCAATTATTTCTTTTCACCGTCTTCAAAATCAGATTGAAAAGGATTGTTGATGAAGGACCTCCTTGCCTCTGTCCTATTTATGATGGGTATGGAAATGTCACTGTTAGTTTATCGTTGATCGCTGTCTCTGTCAATTATTGTCAGTGAAATTTTGTCAATTATTGTCAGTGGGATGTTGTCAATTATTTCTTTTCACCGTCTTCAAAATCAGATTGAAAAGGATTGTTGATGAAGGACCTCCTTGCCTCTGTCCTATTTATGATGGGTATGGAAATGTCACTGTTAGTTTATCGTTGATCGCTGTCTCTGTCAATTATTGTCAGTGGGATGTTGTCAATTATTTCTTTTCGCCGTCTTCAAAATCAAATTGAAAAGGATTGTTGATGAAGGATGATGGTTTGACCAGTTCTATTTATGATGGATTCGGAAATGTCACTGTTAGTTTGATTTTATCGTTGTCTCTGTCTATTTCTCCCCAGAAATGCTTTCTATTTCATCTTCCTCCGCACTCGCTTCTTCTATAATGTTTCAGTTTTCAAATTAGAACCGTAATGATGCAGCAATTTTAACAACAATTTAATGACCAGTTGTATCTGTCATACCCTAGGCAACATCCAAAACAAATTTGCTTAGCAACTCGTTAATCATGTTTTACTTTTTATTTTTTAATATTACAAATGGTTTCTTGTAAATTTGAGAACGATATGAGGGTACACGTAGTTTCTTCAGGTGGATTCAAAACCGGACCTGTGCGCCATACAAATCGCAAACAAAAGCCACTCTATCACGCCAACGCGCGACTTTGTTGCTTCTTTTTGTTTGGCCGGGCGTGTATAATATTGTGGTGAATAACATGCCCTTGTCACAAACGTTGGTCGGTAACCTACACCTGCAATCATTTCTTGAAAAAGAAAATTCAATGCGACATTATACAGTGCGTAACCGAATAAGTTTCACCCACTCAGATACACAAGAGAAGAGAAGCGAAGTTATGGCGAACATATGGGGCAATAGGTCGATAATAACTCCGCGTACTTTTCACAAAAAAAAAGGCTTGAGTAGCACTGGATGTTTGAACTGAGCGAAGTTTACCATGACAGGGCAGCAGATCATTTATGACTTTCGCATGATACGTAAAGAATAAAAGAAATTACAGATTGTGGAATATCAGAATATCATGACTATCTAATGAAGCAGATGCTTGAAGATTGCAATACTGTTTCATTCATGTAAATGCTATACTTTTATGAGCAATTGTATTGACAAGACGTACAAATTAATTCGATAATCAACGTTATTGAATTGCTAATGCGTGACATTGACTAAGTCACCACGAATTTCGCTGAAACTTCATTGTTTTACGATGCGTTTATAAAAACCGCAGATGTAGAGATAATTTCAAACAAAAGACGATTCGTTTTTGTGGCAAATCAGTTTGTTTTTTTACTTTTGAGCTAGACCATCGATAATATTGTAGAAAGAATCCCCTTACGTTACAAAGAACGTGAAACTTATTCGATTGCACCCTGTATACTTCCTGTACCATTCAGAAAAAAATTTCAATTATTGTGATTAGCGTTTAACCATTGCGTTGCGTAATATATTTCGTTTCGTGTGGCCGGATACGTCATTGGGATTCGAAGGCAATCCAAAATGTGCAAATATTAAGGGTTCGCACGAAATCCCCGCCTGCGATTAAACACACACCTGTAGCAACTCGCTGTCGTTTCAATGTCATGAAATTAAAGAATGCAAATGTGCCCTAGCGGTCGGTTAGGTGTTAGAAAGGAGCAATTATGACGAAGGCGTTTTTTTTTAACCGTCTTCGTCCACGTCGCCGCGCCACGCCATGAACTTTTCACCAGGTTCCACGTTTCAATTAAACTCGCGCTTTTAATTAGATCGAGTTTAGTTGTCAAGAGGAATTAGAATTAAATATTTAATCGACACGTGCGACAAATATAATAGGACGCCAAAAAAAAAAACCTTTCGGGCGCTCCTCGTATGTTGTAACATTGTATGCAATCTACAAAAAAAAAATAAATAAAATAAAATGGATTAGGAATAATCGCGCTTGTTTTCGTTTGATATTAAATTGGAACGGCGATGCATAAATTAACATAATTCGAAGAAGCATCGGCATTTGACCCCCGGGGGGGGCTTTAATCTCATCTGCCCGTTCTGGTTTTCCATGCGCGATAGAAAGATAGACGGACCTCCGTCGGGTACAAAGAAAGACGGCGAGTATTTATTTGATTGTATACAGTATTTACATAACAAGCGGGTAAACAAATGCTAATATCCTTATGGGGGGCTTCCTATGGTAGATATCAGACGGCATCGACCAGTGTGTCTCGTTCCCCGAAGTAGTAGGTAGCTCTCAGTTTCGAGCTTACACGCGGCCGGCATTTACAGTGAACAGCTCTCCGACGACTAATAAGGATATCAATTAGCGCTCGTAAAACGTAAGTTGCGCCGCCGCTGTTCTAAAAAAAAAAATAATAAATATAAAAAAATAATCGCGTTAAAAATCGAAAAAATCCGGCTTAATTGCATGCTTGTGTTTCCGCATGTTCTCGTTCACGTTATTTGCATTCGCACCGCCAACGTCATTTTTAAAATACGCGCGGTCGTTTTAATTAACATAAATAATTTAATTCCAGGTAATTAGTTTGAAAAAAAAAAAAAACATCCAGTTCGAAGTTCATTAGTTTAGGTACGTATGTGTATAAATTTTTTTTTTCGGGAAAAAAAAATACGATTATTTTAGTTTCTGAAATACAGGGTGTTTCACAAACAATGCATGCGTTAAAGTTACATTTTATTTTACTGGGAATGTCCTAAAGATTTAAGATGAGTTAATGAATCCAATGGATTTTTAACTTTGCCAAAAAGAATTCAAATTTTGCCGCTGAATTGCTAATTTCAACTAATGGTTGGCAGCACTGCAAAACGATGATAAATTCAAACTCAAGGTTTTGTGCAAACCAAAAAAAAGCAGTCGTTAGTATTGGAATTATAAAAGTTGAAGGCGAATTTAAAAATCCCGCCGTAACTTATCTCACCTGTCAACCGCTAGATGGCGCAGAAGAAAACATTAAAAGAGTAAAACCCCTAGATTCCATAGATAGAACTCAACCAATTTAGTGCAGGCCAAAGACAAAAACAGTCGTCGCGATTGAAATTACAGAAATTGAAGGCGAATTTAAAAATCCCGCCGTAACTTATCTCACCTGTCAACCGCTAGATGGCGCAAGAGAAAACATTAAGAGTAAAGCCCCTAGATTCCATAGATAGAACTCAACCAATTTAGTGCAAACCAAAACAAAAACAGTCGCCGCGATTGAGATAACAAATATCGAAGGCGAATTTAAAAATCCCGCCGTAATTTGTTTCACCTGTCAACCGCTAGATGGCACAGAGGAAAATATGAAGCGTAAAGCCCCTAGATTTCGCAGAAAAAACTCAACCAATTTAGTGCAAACCAAAAGCAAAAACAGTTGTCAAGATTGAAACTACAGAAATTGAAGGCAAATTTAAAAATCCCGCCGTAACTTATCTCACTTGTCAATCGCTAGATGGCGCAGAAGAAAACATTAAAAGAGTAAAGCCCGTAGATGCCGTAGATAGAACTCAACCAATTCAGCGCAAACCAAAGTCAAAAACGGCCGACGCGATTGAGATTACAAAAATTGAAGGTGAATTTAAAAATCCCGCCGTAACTTATCTCGCCTGTCAACCGCTAGATAGCGCAAGAAAAAATATCAAGAGTAAAGCCCCTAAATTCCATAGAAAAAACTCAACCAATTTAGTGCAAACCAAAGACAAAAACAGTCGTTGCGATTGAGATTACAAAAATCGAAGGCGAATTTAAAATTCCCGCCGTAACTTATCTCACCTGTCAACCGCTAGATGGCGCAAACAAATATTAACAATAAAGCCCCTAGATTTCGCAGAAAGGACTCAACCAATGCAGACTGTATTGAAATCACAAGAAATTGAAAACAAAACTAAAACCGTCGTATTTATTTGGCCTGTCGACCACTAGGTGGCAGCGAAATTAAAAAAAAATGTATTCTTCCGATTTGGCCTTTTGGACTTTGAAGTGAAATGTATTTATTTTGTGTATTTAGTTCCTAGTCTCTTTTTATGAAACTTCTATCGAACATTTCATAAAAGCGCTGTCAATTTCGAAGATCAAAAGCGTTTTCTTCAAAAACTTTTTGGACTTAGGAAAGTCCATTCTGTAAAAAACAATATTTTAGACTTCAAGGTGATAATACATTGGAATTAAAAGGAAACCAAAATTTCTGTCCTAAGTCCAAGAAAGTCTAAGGACAGAAATTTTGGTTTCCTTTTAATTCCTTTGATTAAGACTTGGCCCTTTGGACTTAGATTGAATTCAATTTGGACTTGAAGGGGGAATAGAAACCGAACAGCTCAGTTGAAACGAAATTCGGATTTTGTACAAAATATCTGATTTCGTTTCATATAAATTTTTCAAAAAATATTTTGTACTTAGGAAAGGCTATTCCGAAAAAAAAAGGTTTTAGACTTCAAGGTGATAATTCATTGTCCTAAGTCCAAAAAGAAATTTGCTTTTCGTTGTGCTAAGTACTTATTACATAGTACCAGTATCCTAGTATCTTTTCATGAAGCTTGTGGGGAATGTTTTGCAGAAACGCAATTTGGACTTAAAGAGGGGGGGGGGGATAGAAACCGAACAGCTCAATTGAAACGAAATACGTACAAAATACAAAATGATTTCGTTTCATATGAATTTCAAAGATTGAAAAATTTTTTTTTTAATATTTTGGACTTAGGAAAGGCCATTCCGTAAAAAAATAGATTTAGAGTTGATAATTCATTCTATTCTAAATAAAAAAAAGAAATGGACTTAGGGTGAAAACTTTTATTTCTTTCTCACTCATTCTGGATAAGACTTGGCCTTTTGGTCCTGATTTCGTTTAAAATTTTTTTTTTTGTTTTCGAAAAATATTTTGGACTTAGGAAAGTCTGTTTTTGGACTTCAAGGTGATAAAAATCGAACATTAGGTGGAAACTAAATTTGAATTTGTACAATTATTTGATTTCCTTTTGATGATTTTGGTCCAAAAGAATTTTGGACTTAGGACAGGAACTTCAGTTTCCTTCTTAGTAAATTGAATTGAAATTTATTTATTTTTCGTTGCACTTATTGTCTAGCAATAGTTTAGTAGTTCAATAGTATCTTTCCTTGAAACTTCTAGTGAACGTTTTTTAAACGCGCAACTTGGACTGAAGGAGGGGGGGAGGGGCTAGAAGCCAAAATACCCGGCTATGTATTGGACAGTTTAATTGAAACGAAATTCGATTTCTGAACAAAAACCTCCGATTTCCTTTGTTTGTGTTTTAAAAAACATTTTGGGCTTAGGAAAGTCTGTTCTTTAAAAATCGCATTTGATTTCAAGGCGAGAAAAATGAAATATTGGAATGGAAACGAAGGGAACTTGAATTTTGTACAGACATTTGGTTTCATTTTGATGAAAATTCTTTTTGGACTTAGGACAGACGTTTTGGTTTCCTCTTTATTCCTTTTGAATAAGATTTGGCCTTTTGGACTTAGAGTGAATCGAATCGAAATTTATTTATTTCTATATTTGAAACGGGAGATAGAAACCGAAACGCTCGTTAAGTGATGAAGAAAAGCTTTTACAAAAACGTTTCATTACGTTTGATTTGAATTTGGATGAAAACAAATAATTGGCCTTAGGAAAAGCTGTTTTGTAAAAAAAACACATTCTAGACTTGAAAGAGATAAAAATCAAATATTAGATGGTAAATGATAGAAACGTATTTTATGCAAACCTTTGGTTTCATTTTGATGACGTCCTAAGTCCAAAAAAAAAAAATTGCGCTGAGAATAGAAACTTTGGTATTCTTCTGAATATCTCCACTTGTATATTTTTTTTTATTGAAACCTTGTCTTCTTTTGGTTTCGACTGAAGCCTCCAAGAATAGTCTCCCGAAGGCTTTTTAGACTTAGCGTAAACCAATTGATTACATACAGAAATTAATCTCTTCTTCCAGTTCTGTGTAATACCGCAGCCCCATTTTGCCGATTTTCAGTAAAGTTCTATAAATTGTCTCTTTTTCTTCCTAAAGACTTTTTGGACTTATCGAACTTTCGGTCAACGAGGGTGGTTTTGTTTTCATTTATGTGTTTTGATTATTCATACTTTTTATTTCATTTTAAAAAGCACATAGCTTTATACTTACCAAGCAGTTTTTTTTTGCAAAGTAGTTTTGGACTTTACAAATTGTTGTTTTATTAAAGACAGTTTCTATTTATAAATTAATGAACTGACGACAGCGACCTTGATCTTGATGATTTTGGCTAAAAACGATTAATTAAAAAATATTAGACTTAGGACAGAAACTTTTATTTCTGATTTTATATAAAAAACATCTGATTTCCTTCGAAATTCGTCGAACGTTCTTTCGAAAAATATTTTGGACTTAGGAAAGGCTATTCAGTACACATTTTGGACTTCAAGGTAATAAAAATCAAACATTACGTGGTAAAGTGATGGAAATTAAATTTAAACTTCCCGCAGAGGCTTGATTCCATTTTGAGGATTGTGCATCAAAACGTTTTACTCAAAAAAATTAAATAAATAAAAAATTGGACTTAGGACAAAAATTTTGATTTTGGATTTTCTACAAAAAAGGGCATCTGATTTCGTTTGATACGAATTCCGACCTTTTTTTAAGAATATTTTGGACTTGGAAAGGCTGTTCAGTAAAAAAATACTTTTTGGACTTCAAGGTAATAAAAACCAAACATTATGCGGTAAAGTGATGGAAATTAAATTTGAACGTAGCGCACAGGCTTGTTTCCATTTTGATGATTGTACCAAAAAAAAATAATAAAAATAAAAATTGGTCTTAGGACAAAAATTTTAATTTCGGACTTTCTACAAAACAAAGCATCGGATTTCGTTTGATACGAATTCCGACTTTTTTTTTTAAGAATATTTTGGACTTAGGAATGGTTGTTCTGTAAAAAACACATTTCAGACTTCAAGCTGATAAGTGATGCAAACAAAAATACATTTTAGACTTCAAGGTGATAAAAATCGATTAGGCGGTAAGCGATGCAAACGAAATTTGAATTGCGTTGAAAAATTTAATTTCATTTTATCGTAATTCCAAAAAGAAATTATTGTTTTTGGACTTAGGACAGAATCTTTGATTACCTTCCGAACATCCTCACTTCTGGATTTGCTGAAACCTTGTTTTCTCTCGGTTACCATAGAAACCTATCAAAAAGAAAAGTCTCCTAAAGGCTTTTTAGACTTAGCATAAGCCAATTTATCACAAACAAGAATTAATCTCTTCATCCAGTTTCGTGTTACATTGCAGCCCCATTTTTTCTCATATTCAGTAAAGTACTCCAAATGTTTATACTTTTTGGACTTATGACAGATCAAACTTTCAGCTCAGGCCAAGAACGGTGGATTTGTTTGCATTTATGCACTGCGTTTAGTCTCAGTTTTTCTTCCGTTTTAAAAATACATAGTTTTGGACTTAGAGCGAGCGTTTTTAGCGTAAGTCAATTGATTACATACAAAAATTAATCCCTTCATCCAGTTTCGTGTTACACCGCAGCCCCATTTTTTCTCATATTTTGTAAAGTACTCAAAGTGTTTTTCATTTTGGACTTATGACCATTCAAGCTTTCAGCTCAGGCCAAAAATGGTGGATTTGTTTTCATTTATGCGCTGCGTTTAGTCCTAGTTTCTCTTGCATTTTAAAAAATACAAAGTTTAATTGGACTTAGCGCGCATTTTTAAACAAATACGCGTTTTCTCGAGGCACTCAAAGCAGTTTTGGACTGTACTTTATAAATTATGAACTGACACCAGCGTCCTTAACAAAAACAGACTTATCTAAGTGTAGAGTTCCACCAAAACAAAAATGTAGCACTCGTTTATGTTTCGATTTGGCTTGATTTGATTTTTTCGAGTTTCAATGAAACAATCGGTATGTGATAATAAATAAAAATAATAAATGTGATAATAAATAATAATAATAAATAATTGAAACATATTTAGGCGTTTCCCCTAGTATAGACGGGGACGTTAAGTAACCAGACGTAAAGTGATCAGACGTTTTACATTTATGACCTTGTAACTATTTACTCGGATCACCCCATATATTTATATTATCTTTAACAATGAAAAATAATTTCTGAAATTAAGAATTCGCAGACAGGCACGGTTTCCTTTGTTTTTAATTAACTTACTTAAAAAATATCGTCGATGGAAAGTCGATTCAAATGCGCAGTGCACTTTGTTTATCTCATCCAGGTCGGTGAGTTTTCCTTTGTTTCAGGTGTGACCTGAATCTTTTTTATTTTCGTTACAACCCGCCAATGAGATATGTACAACGCAATTTAAACCTCACTATAATCGTTAGATTGAAATGTACTTAGGTTTCCGGACGTCCTTTAAGTTGCTCACCTAATCAACGTTTCGCTGTATCTATGGGGAACGTTTTCCCAAACTGTCACGTTTTCTCGATAAATTAACTACTTTGAATGTGTCGGAGGAAGCTTACTGTGAATTTGTTGCATAAATTTGCAATTAATTTAAGAAAAATACTGAGTTCTTCAGGTATTATGATTTTTTGTCATTAATTACAACACAATTATTTGAGTTATATGTATGAAGGTTATTCATTCGCATTTTAGAACCTAAAGTAATTTTTTTAATGACGTTTTTCATTTGCGAACCTGACCTGTAAAATAATTAATATACAGGGTGGATCAAATTAATGTAGTGACTCTTTGATTACCAACAAAGCCCAGATTCGGACGAGCTTGGAATTTTCGTTAACTTCGGCGATTATTTATTGCTTCGACGCTCAAAAGATGATTGTTCAAACTGAAGGTGAGACTTTCGCTTTCGCCGCGCGTACATACATACATGGGAAATGGAAAGATCTTGGAAACGTCTCCGCTTAATCGCAATTGCGGTCACGAAACCTTCGAGTCCTTGAAGGCGTAATCTTGACATTTCGTTTCTTGCAATGCGACGTGCGGGATTTCATTACCGGATCAAATTGCACGAAGTTCTATTTTCGTTCGGGTTTGGTAGATACCTTTTCTTTTAAGCCATAAGTACTATAAGTGAGCAAAATAAAATTCTATTAGGGTAGGCGTTACAAACTACTTGTTAATATATTATATTATTAATTAACTTTGGTTAAAAATATTAAACCTTGAGACTATGAGGTTATAATAGTACTGAAGATGTTTCGCTCAATCTTTGAAACGTCGGTGAATTAAATGGGTTGGGTTGGGTTTAATAAAGAAATGATTTGGTTTTGCTAAAGTTCAATGTACTCGTTTAATCCTGACTTAATCCTTAAGCACACTTGTCTTATCCTTTTTTATTTCTTCTTCTTGCCACGTCCTTATTTGTCTTCCTCTGCCTTTCTTCCTCATATATTCTTTTAATCGCGCTTTCCTCTTGCATCCTTTTCATACGCCAACTTCATCTACTGCTCTTCCTCTATACGATCGTCTCGCTGACGACTTTGGACTTTGGTCTTTAGCTGAAACTATTCTGTCTCATTCGTTATTGCTGGTTCCTCAATGTTTCTTCTTTGTTCTTCCAGATCCCGGACGTGCTTTCTCTATACGACCGCCTCTCTGATGACTTTGGACTTTGGTCTTTAGCTGAAACTGTTCTGTCTCATTCGTTATTGCTGATTCCTCAATGTTTCTTCTTTGTTCTTCCAGATCCCGGACGTCCTTCCTCTATACGACCGCCTCTCTGATGACTTTGGACTTTAGTCTTCAGCTAACATGGTTGTGTTTCATTCGTTACTGTGGAATTCTCAATGTTTCTTCTTTGTTCTTCGAGTTCCCGGTTTTGCTCTAACCAATCATCATCACATACTTCCTTCTTTCTTCCTCATATATTCTTTTAATTGCACTTTCTCCTGCATCCTTTTCATACGACAAGTTTTTCCTTTATGCTGTACTAAACCGCCTCGCTGATGACTTTGGACTTTTGTCTTCAGCTAATACGGTTGTCTCATTCGTTACTGCTGGATCCTCAATGTTTCTTCTTTGTTCTTCGAGATTCCATACATACATCCTTCCTTCTTCCACATATATTCTTTTAATCGCGCTTTCCATCTGCATCCTCCTCATACGCCAACCTCATCTACTGCTCTTCCTCTATACGACCTCTCTGATGACTTTGGATTTTGGTCTTTAGTTGACACCGTTCCGTCTCATTGATTATTGCTGGTTCCTCAATGTTTCTTCTTTGTTCTTCCAGATCCCGAACATGCTCAAACCATGCATCATCACATACTTCCTGCTTCGCACCATCACCGAAAGCTACGTGCCAGAGGAAGGCATCTTATTCCCTAGGGAAACCGAAACCAGAGAAGTCACATCCCTCGACGGGATATGGAATTTCGCCGCCGCCCCCATAACCGACCCCCTGGTAGGCTTCAGAAATTACTGGTACAAAAAAGACTTAAAGATGGTAAGAGGAAAGGCCCCCTCCGGTAATTTGGGCGTTGCAGTTCCCGTTGCCGTAGGTAGACGCCGAAGTCCACCTGATGCCGGTTCCCTCAAGCTACAACGACATCACCCAGAACGCGCACCTCCGAGACCACGTCGGACTCGTCTGGTACGACCGAACCTTCTTCATCCCGAAGAGGTGGAACGGGACGTGCAGGGTTTGGATCCGCTTCTCTTCGGTTTCATACGCCGCCCAAGTGGTACGTACAATCATAATCTGAACAATGCTTAAGAAGCTTTTCCCTCCTCCTCCTCCCCCAGTGGATCAACGGCAACTTGGTCATGAACCACGAAATCGGCCACCTCCCCTTCCACAGGGACATCACGTCGGTGGTGAACTACGGCGCTGAAAATCGGGTGACCGTCGCATGTGACAACACCTTGCTGTCGGACACTGTGCCTCAAGGTAGTGTTTCTCAGGTAAAAACGTACGTCGCCGATCCGCTCGGAATCTCAAACGTCTTTCACGTGGACGGGTTTTTGCAGAGATGCCGGAAGCAAGTACGTCCAGAGCTACACCTTCGACTTCTTCAATTACGCCGGCATACATCGCCCCGTGAAGTTGTTTACGACACCGTTGACCTACATAGACGATATCGCCGTTAGCACCAGCATAGAGGGAGACACAGGTGCTTGAGGGCCCCATCAAACAAGTCGTGGTGATTCTATTCGAGGTATTTTCAGGGATCGTGGATTATAACGTCACGTATAAATCAGAGGGAGAAGGGATAACGTGTTGGGCCGAGCTGTTGGATAAGGATGGGAACGTCGTTGCTAATGATGAAGGGCATGGGTTCTCTGCGGGTACACTCGTAGTACCATTGGCTAATCTCTGGTGGCCTTACCTCATGGATCCAAATCCTGGTTACCTATACAAGCTGCAGGTAAATTTCCTCTTCTTCTACATCCATGGGGCAAACCTTTCATTAGCCATTGTCAACTCGCCCTTCGCTGTCTTTCGCTCCAGCTATTTGTGTATCAGTATTAAAGTCTATTGTTTCAGATCGAGTTACGTTCTGCAGATGGTACCCTCTTGGATGTATACCGTCAACGGGTCGGCATTCGCACTTTAACCTGGACCAACACGTCGTTCCTGATAAACAACCGCCCCATGTACCTCCATGGTTTTGGACGCCATGAAGACTCTGACATTCGTGGGAAAGGCCTGGACTTGGCCGTCGTCCTCAGAGATTACAATTTGATCAAGTGGGTCGGGGCTAACGCCTACAGGACCTCCCACTATCCCTACGCGGACGAAATTATGGATTTGGCGGATGAGCTGGGGATTATGGTCATTGATGAGTGCCCCAGCGTGGATACCGAGTGGGTCACATCTCGTGTGCTCTGAACGGAAACGAATTGGACTAATTTTTGGGCTTGCAGCATGTTTTCACCTGCGCTCTTGGAGAAGCACAAGGACTCGCTGACGGAACTGATAAGGAGAGATAAGAATCGACCCAGTGTGATAGCGTGGTCCATCGCCAATGAACCTCGGACGCAGAGCGAAAGCGCAGGGCTTTATTTTGGGTACGCAGGTTTTGGTGGTTCTTGTTGAGGAAGGTAATTTTAGGTTGGTTTAGGGCTGTCGCCGCTCACGTGCGATCGTTGGACACTTCGAGGCCTGTGACCTTAGCTACAGCGAGAGGTGTATATGAAGATAGAGCGGTAAGTATAAATGGAAAAGAAGTCCTCCAGATCCCCAGAATTGTTTTTCTTTGGGTTTTCAACCCTCGAGCTTCCGGTCTTGGAAATTTTCATCCCAATCAAGGAACTCCTCTTCGGACTTCTCAACCCTCGAACTTCCGGTCTTGAATTTTCATCCCAATCAAGGAACTCCTCCTAAGTATAAATGGAAAAGAAGTCCTCCAGGTCCCCAGAATTGTTTTTCTTTGGGTTTTCAACCCTCGAGCTTCCGGTCTTGGAAATTTTCATCCCAATCAAGGAACTCCTCTTCGGACTTCTCAACCCTCGAACTTCCGGTCTTGGAAATTTTCATCCCAATCAAGGATCTCCTCTTTGGACTTCTCATCTTTCAGGCATTTTAGTGCCTTTGATATTTTCTCTTAATTATCTTAAAATCTCAAGAGTTCTGCTACTTTTGCTTTAACGTTTTGATGTCCAATTGGAAAGGGTAGATTCTTTTTAATGTTTCGGTTGTTGAAAACCAATGTTCTCGTTGTCGTAGCTTTCTGAGAAGCGAAAAGGGGATTGCAATACCAGAGGACGTCCTCAGCGCCAGTGGATGACGTCCAAAAATCCTTCTTCGAGATTTCAAGCCTTAAATCATCTTCGGGCTACTATGGTCTTTGATCAACTGACTGGATTTTCCTCAACTTTTCATATTCCGTGTAGTAATTTTGGATTTGTTGCTGTAAAACCTAGACTTCTATTTGGATTGGGTCCTATTTTTAGGCTCATCACTTGGATATCATCAGTTACAACAGGTATAACGCCTGGTACGTCAACCCAGGCCATTTGGACATGATCACCCAAAACGTAGTAGACGAAGCAACTGCCTGGCATGAGAGATTCAACAAGCCAGTCCTCATGTGTGAATACGGCGCCGATACTTTGGAAGGACTTCATATAGTATGTGCGTTCTTTTTCTCATAGAATTTATGAAAGCAAATCCCAAATTTCAGTATCCCGAATTCATTTGGTCCGAGGAGTACCAGGTCACGTTGCTTTCCAAACACTTCGAGGCGTTCGACCAGCTCAGGGCCAAGGGTTTCTTCATTGGGGAGTTCGTGTGGAACTTCGCCGATTTCAAAACTGCCCAAAGTATAGGCCAACCACCAGCGAAGTAAACCCAAAGCAATTTGAGCCCCTTTTTCTTTTCAGCGTATACGAGGGTCGGTGGTAACAAGAAGGGCATCTTCACTCGTAACCGGCAGCCCAAATCGAGCGCCTTCCACATAAGGAGGAGGTACTTAACTTTAGCCAGCGAGCTGTACAACACCTCTTTGCCGGATGATCTCTTCGCGTATGTTGCGCAGAAGAGTGTGGCTCACGACGAGTTATAACCCGGGTTGTAATTTAGCGAATGATGTAAATTTGAATTTGTTGCTTTTAATATAGGTTACTTTTCGAAATTTTGGTTTTGATTTGTGCCCTCCTAACGAACATTGAATTTAGGAAATCAAAAGTACACACAATTACCAAGTAATCCAATTTGAAGTCGTCCTCAGAAGGCCATGTCGTTCATAAGGTCTGTCAAAATCACGGATCTTGAATTTTCTGAATTCCAAGATCTTCTGAGGATGACTTTATATTGGATTACTTGTAACTTGAAGAGTGTATTTAACTTTTTCCTGGTTGCACGAGATACCTTCAGGGCGTTCCTGTTGCTGTTGGACAGAAGTCAAGGAGTACCAATGAGCAATAGTTGCGGCGATCTTCAAAACCAAGGTCATTACAAAAAAATCTTTATTCGAGAAGTTATAATTTGATTAACATGTGTCTTAATCATCATCTCATATCATCTTCGTCTTCTTTGGGATCGACCACCGCTAGACATGCGTCTGCAAATTCGACGAACAGCGGCTCTTGCATTGCTTTCTGCATGATCTCGTCGGGCTTGTCGGAGGAATCGATTACTTTCAGAAGGTCCTTCAAGTGTGGATTTTCTAAAAGGTGCTTCAAATTCTTGTCACTTCCTGCAAGAAGACAAAATCCGTTGTAACACGTAAATAAAGACAAATTTTTAATTTTCAATTGGCGCATAAATCAATGAGCAACAACAAAAACAAAAAACCAAAGACTAAACAGAAAAAAAAAAACAAAAAATGACAGGAGATAAACTGATCGAAAACAAAACACAATCTCAAATGAGAAAAATAATAATGAAAATTTGAAAGGAGAAACAGTCGGGGCTAGTCCTTAAAACAAAAGACAATCGACACTGAAATGTTCAAAATTGAAAAAAAAAGCGAGACGGGCGACTGATTGAAAAACAAAAGACTGACTGACTGTCGGTCAGTCGTAAAACAAAAGGCGATCAACTTTGAATAAAACGTTCAAAATTGGAAAGAAAAACGATTGATTGATTTTGAAAAACAAAAGACTAACTGGAACCAAAAAAACAATATTTTAAATATATATTCGACGTTGACAAGAGATCAGCAATCGCTTGGAAACAAAAGAAAATCTAAAAAAATTTTTTTTTGAAAGGCGAAACGAACGGCCAATCCTAAAAGAAGAGACAATCGACTTTGATTGAAATGTTCAAAATTGAAAAAAAAAGAACCGAGACGGCCGACTGACTGAAAAACAAAAGACTGCTGACTGTCGTTCAGTCGTAAAACAAACGACGATCAACTTTGACAACAATCGCTTGGAAACAAAACAAAATTTAAGGCGAAACAAACGGCCAATCCTAAAACAAGAGACAATCGACTTTGATTGGAATGTTCAAAATTGAAAAAAAAAAGAACCGAGACGGCCGACTGACTGAAAAACAAAAGACTGCTAACTGTCGGTCAGTCGTAAAACAAACAACGATCAACTTTGACAACAATCGCTTGGAAACAAAGCAAAATTTAAAAAAAAATTGAAAGGCGAAACAAACGGCCTATCCTATAAAACAAGAGACAATCGATTTTGAATGAAATGTTCAAAATTGAAAAAAAAAGCGAGACGACCGACTGATGATCGAAAAACAAAAGACTGACCGGAACAAAAAAAAACGAACAATCGATTTTAAGTCAACGTGCAAGACAGGCAGAAGAACAATCGCTTGAAAACAAAAGACGACCAATCGGCTGGTCCTAAAACAAAAGACCATCGACTTTGAAGAAAATGTTCGAAGTTGAAAAAAAAAAACCGCGACGGTCGTCAACTGTTTGAAAATCAAAAGAGAAAACAATCAATCGTAAAAACAAAAGACAATCGACTTTGAGTAAATTGTTCGATATTGATTGAAACAAAGAACGATCGATCGGAATTAAATGTTTAACGTTGACAAGAGATAAGCAAAAGACAATCTTGAATTAAAAAAATTATATTAAAAATTTCAAAAAATAAAAGTCGGTCAGTCGTAAAACAAAAGACGATCAACTTTGACAAGAGATCAACAACCGCTTGGAAACAAAACAAAATTCAAAAAAAAATTGAAAGGCGAAACACACGGCCTATCCTGAAACAAGAGACAATCGATTTTGAATGAAACGTTCAAAATTGAAAAAAAAAGCGAGACGACCGACTGATGATCGAAAAACAAAAGACTGACCGGAACAAAAAAAAAAGAACAATCGATTTTAAGTCAACGTGCAAAACAGGCAGAAGAACAATCGCTTGAAAACAAAAGGCGACCAATCGGCTGGTCCTAAAACAAAAGACCATCGACTTTGAAGAAAATGTTCGAAGTTGAAAAAAAAAAAACGCGACGGTCGTCAACTGTTCGAAAATCAAAAGAGAAAACAATCAATCGTAAAAACAAAAGACAATCGACTTTGAATAAATTGTTCGATATTGATTGAAACAAAGAACGATCGATCGGAATTAAATGTTTAACATTGACAAAAGATAAGCAAAAGACGATCTTGAATTAAAAAAAATTATATTCAAAATTTCAAAAAATAAAAGTCGGCCAGTCGTAAAACAAAAGACGATCATCTTTGATAAAAATATTCAAAATTAAAGAAAAAAAAACGATCGACTAATTTTGAAAAACAAAAAACAAATGTTCGACAAAAGATAAACAACTTGAAAACAAAAGACAATTTTGAATTAAGAAAATCAAATGAAATTTTGAAAGGAGAAGCGATCAACCAGTTTTAAAACAACAGACAATCGACTTTGAATGATTGAGAAACAAAAGACTAAAATTTAAATTTATCGGTTAAAACGAGATAGTTTGGAGAAATTTATATAGATGGCACTCCTGATTTGGAACGCTCTGATTTATAAAGTCATGTCCAATTGTTTGGTTCCTTTAAACGGAAGGCGTAGCTTCTATACTAATTTCTTTGCCTTTTTTTCTTTTCTGTTCGTGTTGCGGTGCAAGCTACGGCTTTGCTTGGCCATACAATTCAAGAATTTAAAGAAAAAGAAAAATGGAAGACTGCCTGTCGAAATGGAAAGACATAAAACTGTTGTGAGAGGAAAAAAATGTTTTTAGTCCAATAATCGACGCTCTGCAATTTAAATTTGGCGGTTGAAACGATAGTTTGGTGAAATTTATGTAGATGGCACTTCTAAAAATTTGAACGATCCAATTTACATCGTCAAAAAGCGATTGTCACTTGTTTTTTTTTTATGTAGAATCTGCGTAGATTCTATACTAAGTTTACAATTATTTGAAATCACCTTGTAATTAAGGAGGATGAGAGAAAGAGAGAAGCTGCAGTGGGTTCAAAGGCACTGAAATTTGCTGCAAAATTCAAAAATATACAGGATGTTCATGAAATGACGTAAAAATCGAGTCCTTCTTTACCAACCGTACGTGAGCGAATTTTTTGCTTTTTTCGCAAAAACGTGTGCAGGAAAGATTTCTTGAATTTGACGGAGAAACAAATAAATGACGTTCGATTCCTGCTTGTTTTCCACGCGAGAAAAAAATGATGGGAAGTTTTCTTTTCCAAACCAAAGATCGTACTTTGTTTTTTAATTTATTTTTTGTTTCGTGGAAGAAAATAGCTCCTAATAGATATTTTTATTGGGGGCTCCTTAATTAAGCTATATCCTCTGTCGGGAAAAAATACAACTGCATTGTTTTCTTGTCCAACGAAGAAGATTTGTATTCCTTAAGTTAGTGAAGTGGCCCCCAATACGTATTTAAGTCTAAACTATCTTTTGGGAGGCTTCTCAATTCATCCTCGCTCACTTTTTTAATTGAAGACTGGCAAATAACAGCAAACAGAAGCAGTGTTTTGATGAACGCCTCCTACAAATAATTTACCTGACCGTGGTCGGCCCCCAATAGACCAGAGTGTTTATTAGGGTCTCCTTAATTAAATTGTGTCTTTCGTTAAAAAAAATATAAATACATCGTTTTTTATCAAACGAAGAAGATGTCTATTCGTCAAGTGAATCAAGCAGTCCCCAATAGTTATTCAAGTTTCAACTATCCCCCTTGGGGGCTTCTAAATCGTCTTCTCCCACTTTGTTAAGTAATAGACCAGAGCGTTTATTAGGGTCTCCTTTTGTTAAAAGAAAACTATAAATATATTGTTTTTTGTTAAACGAAGAAGATGTCTATTTGCCAAGTAAATCAAGCGGTCCCTAATAGTTATTTAAGTTTGAACTATCTCCCACGGGGGCTTCTAAATTCATCTTCATTCGCTTTGTTAAGCGAAGGCTCTCGCAAAAGCAACAATCACAAATACAAGCAGTGTCCTGATGAACGCCTTCTGCAAATAATTTACCTGACCGTGGCCGGCCCCCAATAGACCAAAGTGTTTATTAGGGGCTCCTTAATTAAATGATGTCTTTTATTAAAAAAATTATAAATACATTGTTTTTTAGTCAAACGAAGAAGATGTCTAATCGTCAAGTCAGAGAAATGGTCCCCAATAGTTATTCAAGCTTGAACTATCCCCCTTGGGGGCTCCTAAATTCATTTTCATTCACTTTGTTAAGTGAAGACTCTCACAAAAGCAACAACCACAAATACAAGCAGTGTTTTGGTGAATGCCTTTTACAAATAATTAACCTGGCTGTGGCCAGCCCCCAATAGACGAGAGTGTTTACACATTTCTAAATATTCAGACTTCTTGTGAAAGTCTATTGGCAACACTTTTCTAGACATTCTTCTATGTAAGACAAAGTGTTAAGGGAGGCCTAACCAAAAAAATCTGTGGAGCTTTTAAGTGTAACAATGTTCAGGACCTGAATTTCCAACAAAAGTGTCATTTACATGAAATAATACCTAATAATTTTAATTTTTCCATTGACACAGTATCTTCAGTGGGATATACTGGCCTCATATCCACGTCAGAGTCAGGACTAACAACACCGCTGGTTTGTGATACTTCACATTGCGTCTCTCGGTGCTTCTTGCAGCAAGATACCGAACAGCTAAAATAAAAGTGAGGTTATTTAGGGTGCTCTCACTAAAATGAAGACTTACTAATAAATTAAGCAAGTGGGGCACTTATACTTTCCAGTATCGTTACATATCACACAGTTTCTCAAGACCATCATCGATGATTTAATTCTTTTTTTATTTAACACACTAACAATTGTCCTTCTAACCTACAATCAAAACATGAATGACCTTACAGTGTCGCCAACTTATATTTCACGTTTTAAAAATTTTCATTCAATGATTTTAAATAATATAAAAAGCCAATTCACATAATAATGTTTTCGATTGTACGCACTAGTAAACACTCTTCATTTCGTGTTATTACGCGAAGTTAAAAAAAGATACAAATACACTGAACGTAGCCGATGCAGGTGAATCGAAAATGCCCTAAGTCTTCAATTTGAAAATTTTAAGTTTAGTTTCATTAATTGAATTATGAGTTAACGATGTATAGCTAAAATCTATTGCGTGTCTAGAATTTTTTAAATTTCTGCCTATATTTAAGTAAGAAAATTATTGTTAAAGTTTTCTACTGACAAAAGCTTAGCACCATCTATTGTTTAAACTACGATTAAAATCTGAATATGTTGGTACTCCCACCGTCGTTCATAAACTGTATTCTGGGTTCATTCTTTAATACTATACCGTAGTTCAATTAATTTTACAAAAACGAATCAAACACGGGTTATTTACAACCAATAAATTATTTAGAAGTTGTTTGAAATTTCAGAAATAGAGAGTCACCAGATCTAGCGTCAAAAACTCACTGCACACTGCAATATCGGGCGAAGCTGGTAAAGTAGAATTTGATTTTTATGCTTGGCGAATTTTATGCTTGGCGAATTATTTGATGACAAAACTTAGTACCAAATTTAAAAAAATTAACTAAATTATATCGAATAATTTTATCAAGTTACCAACATAATGGAAAAAGTTTTAAAGTTTCGTTTAGACGTTTGATAATTTTTGATTATTTTAGCAATTGTCAAAAAAAATCAAACCAAATTGTTCAAAAGTTCAAACAATCCGCTTTTTAAATTTGAACAAAAAAGAAATGGAAGACTATACTGATATGTTGATAAAATATAAAATATTTCTGGATATAGAAACAAAAGGCGATAAGGCAATTGAATGAAAACTTAAGGAAAGAAAAAATGTGAAGAAAATTTGAATATAAAAAAAAATTGAAAAAAGGAATTTCCAAATAGAAAACAAAAGACGATTTGCATATTGATTGAATGAATGAAGAATAGAGAAATAAAAGACATTTCAGATGAGGAAACAAAAGGCGATTGGTAATTTCAAACTAAAATTTGGAGACAAAAAAAATTTCCGACGAAAAATAAACGAAACACGAGAATTTTTAATTAAAAAAAATATGAAAATTAATTAAAAATGTATAACTGGTAATATAGAAAGTATTAGGAAAGAGTTAATACATGTATTTCGGCCTTATTAGGCCTCATCAGAACTCTGTACCTTAAAAAATTTGGTTTATTGAAAAATTTAGAAAAACTTATCCCTTTTTTGAATTTCTAAAGTCCCAAAAAAACAAGAACAGGAATTAATGATAAAAATATGAAAATCTTTTGCAAATTATACAAGGAAGCGATTGCAAGGTACAGAGTTCTGATGAGGCCCAATAAGGCCGAAATACATGTATAAACTCTTTCCTAACACTTTCTATATTGCCAGTTACACAATTTTAATTAATTTTCATAATTTTCATCTGGCAAGAAAACTCGATTTAAAAAAAAAATAAATAAAAATAAACGATGGAAAACAAAAGACAATCGATTTTACAGCACGATTCAGCAGTTTAGTAAATTTAAAAATAACTGTTTGGAAAGAAAGGTGACAAAAATAAATAAACGCAGTGGAAGAAGGTAGTCAACAGCGCCATCTGTTGAAACGCGTCAAAAGTTTTCTTCTTTTGTTTTAATTTATGAATTTACAGAACTTTTAAATATCACTGTTATATATATGATTTTAATTTTGTTCATTTGTTTTATTTGAAAACGAAAAAAAAATTAAAACTAAAGAAGGAAACTTTTGGCGCATTTTATTTGTTTTCAAATGAAACAAATGAACAAAATTAAAAAATATATATATATAGCAATAATATTAAAAAATTAAGTAGATTCATAAATGAAAACAATGTCTTATAACAACGCAAGCAATTTTTTCGTGACCGTCCAGAAACGAAAATAAAACAATAGAATATTATAAAAATTCGAAACATTAAAATTATAAAAAAGAAAACAAAAGACAATCGATTTTACAGCATGAATTTAAAAAATAACCGTTTGGAAAGAAAGGTGACGAAAATAAATAAACGCTGTTCAATAAGGTATTCAACAGCACCATCTGTTGAAACACGCTAAAGGTTCTCTTCTTTTGTTTTAATTTAATAAGACAATCAACAGCGCCATCTGTTGAAACAAGCTAAAAGTTTTCTTTTTTTTTGTTTTAACTCATGAATCTTCTGGATTTTTTTAATAATGTTGTTATATATTTTTTTAAAATTTTGTTCATTTGTTTTATTTATAATAAAGTCAACAGCGCCATCTGTTGAAACACGTCGAAAGTTTTCTTCGTTTGTTTTAATTTAATAAGACATTCAACAGCGCCAAACAGCCAAAAGTTTTCTTCTTTTGTTTTAATTCATGAATCTTCTGGATTATTTTAATATTGTTGTTATATATATTTTTTTAAATTTTGCTCGTTTGTTTTATTTACAAGACATTTAACAGCGTCATCTGTTAAAGTTTTGTTCATTTGTTTTAATTTAATGACATTCAACAGCGCCATCTGTTTTGTTTTAATTTAACAAGACATTTAACAAGGCCATCTGTTAAAGTTTTGTTCATTTGTTTTAATTTAATGACATTCAACAGCGCCATCTATTGAAACAAGCCGAAAGTTTTCTTCTTTTGTTTTAATTTATGAAACTTCTGAATTTTTTAATATTATTGTTATGTCTTTTTTTTTAATTTAGTTCATTTGTTTTATTTATAAGACATTCAACATCACCATCTGTTGAAATTCGCCAAAAGTTTTCTTCTTTTGTTTTAATTTATGAATCTTCTGAATTTTTTAATATTATTGTTATATATATATTTTTTTGTACATTTCTTTTATTTATAAGACATTCAACAACGCCATCTGTTGAAATACGCCAAAAGTTTTCTCCTTTTGTTTTAATTTAATAAGACATTTAACAGCGCCATCTGTTGAAACACGCCAAAAGCTATCTTCTTTTGTTTTAATTTATGAATTTACAGAATTTCTTAATATATGTATATATATTTTTAATTTTGTTTGTTTTATTTGAAAACAAACAAATAAAAACAAAAGATGAAATTTCAGGCATGTTACAACAGATGGCGCTGGTGAATGTCTTTTTAAATTAAAACGAAAGAAGAAAATTTTTGGCGTGTTTTATTTGTTTTCAAATGAAACAAATAAACAAAATTAAGAATATAACAATAATATTGAAAAATTAAGTTGATTCATAAATTAAAACAAAAGAAGACAACTTTTGGCGTGACATTTGTTTTTGATTGTAGCGATTGTTCACTCCAAGCAGTTGGCAACATTGGCTTGCACCAGACGAAAATACTCTGAATGTATGCTAGTGCAGTCAATCGAAAACGCTATAACTGGTTGGTTATAAAAAGGAAACAAAATTAGCAAACTATTATTTTTAATATTTTGTACAAAATAGTTATTATATCACAGTTGTAAACTACCTAACTCTAAAAATTCCTAAACAACCGACGCCACACGTCGGACTGAACTCTTACTACACGCACCTACACTCTTAAATAAACACTAAACAAATAAATAGAACGTGTGCACGTCAACTTCGTTAAGTAACAAATTAATACTTTAGTGGTTGAGGGTGTGAAGACGGGATAGGAGTTTTCGAGCGTGGAAAAAATGTAACTTAGCGTATGGAGGGCCCAGGCGCCTAAACACGAATTACCTTCCGGTGATTCGAAGGAACCGCGACCAGAAATCTCACTGAGCACGAAACTAAAAGGAAAACAAAAAAAAAAAACTTAACAGGAAACGAGTAGCGGCGAAACTCAGGCACCGAAAATGTCTTTGGGTTTGAAGGTGGTTTTGTCTTTGAGTAAAACGTCGAGCTGTTCCTGATTGTAGAACACCACGAACTCTTTCGGGGATAGGCCCTCAAAGATGGCGCAGACGCTCGGCTTGAGGTTGTAGAAGAAGAGCGGCTGGTCTCTGGCCGCGAAGTCTTTGGTTAGGGTTTCCACCACGGTCGCGGCCGTAAAATCTGCGCCGTAGATGTGACTGCAATCGATGACGACCGGGATTCCCTGACGGATCGAGTGTTTCGTCACTAAATTCCTCACGTAATCCACCGAGGGGAAGATCAAACAGCGATCGGGGGTGAGCATTAAGTAATCGATGCCTCCTCGACTCTACAAAAAACAATAAAAATGAGTTCCAAAAAGGCTTTCATCAAATGATCTTACCGTGAGTCTTTCGACTGTGATTTTGGGGCGAGCCGCATGGTACAACACGAACAGCAAATTCAAGCCAATCCCAACGATTATTCCGTATTCCAGGGGAAGTACCAGGCATGCTATGAACGTGGCTAGACCCGGCACCAAGTCTGATTCTATTTTTTTAAAAAGAGGGCACGTCAAAATTTGGGCGGGGTCTTAAGGGTGACTTACTTACTTTTAGATCTCCACATGGGTTTAACGACCTTGACCTCGACCATAAATATAACCGCAGCGATTATGATGGCCGCCAGTGTTGCCTTCGGGATGTAAAAGAAATACGGCGTGAAGAACAGGAGGGCCAAAATCACCAAAATGCCGGTGTATAAACCCCCAAGGGGTGTCCTCACTCCGCTGGAGTTGTTCACGGCAGCCCTGGCCAGGGCACCGTTACCAGGGAAGGCCTGAACGAACGAGTTGGCTATGTTAGCCAATCCTGTTGCTATCAATTCCTGAGTCGCATCAGCCGGTTTTCCATTAGCTAAAAACAATTGGTCATCAACTAACCAGAATTATCCCTCACAGAACGACTTACAGAAAGCTTTGATGACCGCGATGTTTTCCAAGAGGGCTATAAGTGGTACGACGATGATTCCACTGTTCAAGTTGGACACCATCTCGCCGAAAGTGTACGTTGAGTTATCATTGGAGAAACCAAACGGTGGCGGTTTTACTTCCGGTAGCCCGGCGGGGATAGCGCCGATCATTCTAAACGGGGGCTCCTCGCCTTCCGAATAAACCCCATAACCGATAAATCCGCACACGATGACCAATATGGCATTCCTGGCGGTGCTGATGAGCCAGAGGGCCTTGTTCAAAACCTTCTGCCAGGTTGAGGGCCCTTGCGTGAACGTCACCTTCTCATTCGAATCAACCACTTCGTCTTTTGGGCCGATTTTTATTAGCCCCAAATGCTGAAGAAAGCAGGATGGTTAGCGGAGCGAATCGGGGCGAAAATGCGCGTCGCTTACCCTGAGGAGGAGAAGAACGATGATGCAGAGGACCCCCACGATCGGATCCCACAACCTCGCCGCACTTATATTATCGAAAATGCTGATCCAAATTTCGAGGAAGGTGTTTCCAGAAACCGTAATCCCCAATATGTCTTTTACTTGCGACGTGAAGATGATCAGGGCAACGGCCGATGTGAACCCTGACGATACCGGACCGGAGACGAAATCGATTAAAAAACCTGCGGAACAGCTCGTTGTAATAAAAGGGCAAGCTTTGCAAATTTGGGGGTTTACCTAATCCTAAGAGGCCCATGGCTAATTCGATGACTCCACTCAAGAAGCATAGCAATATAGCGTGTTCGGGGCCCATGCCGTTCACAGCTTGAAACGTTAGGAGCGAAGCGATTGCCGTTGGTCCTATGGGAATATCTTTGCAACTGCCGAAAATTATGTACACGAAACAGCCAAGGAAGGAACCATATAAACCGTACTGGAAACAACGTTTTAAGTTACCCAAAAATAATTTGGTCTAAATTAAGGAACTTACTTGTGCTGGTAATCCCGCGATGTTAGAGTAAGCCAGGGCTTGAGGTATGACGGTAAGCCCCACTGTGATACCAGCCACCAAATCACCCATCGCCCATTCCATGTTGTACTTAGGCAGCCAATTGAGGACAGGCAATCTTTTGTAGAGGGTTTTCTTGGTGAAAGCTTTCCTCGCTTTGGTTTTAACCCATGGCCCCAATTCTTTGATGGCATCTACCGTGTTTCGCTTCTTGTTTTCTTCGACGACTACAAAAGACGGCAAAAATTAATTATTTCAGGAACACTCTCGTTTGTGTTTTTTCGGCTTACTGATGAAGGCGTCGCTTCCTCCTCGTAATTCGCCATTGTCTGCGATGCTGGTGGTGGACGTGCTGAGGGCAGGGTTGGTGTAAGCGGCCGCTTCTAGTCCACGACCTCCTCCACCTTCACCTTGTAGGTCACTGTTCGACTTCATGCTGTCGCTGTAAGCAGAAGCAAACGCGCGGCTACTAAAGTGGTAAAGAATTTATCGGCAATATTTATAGACAATAGATAAGCAAACAAAAATCTACGTTCGTAAGCATGTTTGCCCAAAGGTTTAGTGTTCGTTCGGTTGTAAATAGATTTGATAAGAATTTGATTTAGGGCGAAGCTACGAAACGAAAAAAGAATAGTTTAGGTGGTCTTCCAACACTCACACATTTTTTTAAAATTAAATTGCAATTTGGTTTGGTTTTTGTTAGGAAGTTTTATCAATAAAATGAAAATGTGGTGGTTATCAAAAAATAGATAAAAAAACTTGAAAAGAAAAATGTTTTTTTTTGTGGATATCATTATTATTTTTTGTACACATTAGGCTGGCATTCCTCAATGTTTGAGGCGCTGTGGGGGTTATTTTAATTTCTGAAACAAAAGAAGATCGACATTTCTCCGGCCTAATATTAAGTATTTTTTTTAATTCCACATTTGCGTTTTCATCGTTCTTTTTATTGAAAAAAAAAATTGTTGATCTATTGAATCGTGTTGTAAAATCGATTGTCTTTTGTTTCTATTATTATTACTTAAGTCGCCAAAAGAAAAAAAAAACAAAAGAATTATCTGTGTGAAGCACTTAATGTGCAAATTAATTGAATTATAAAAAACTGGAATAATCAACGACATAATACAAAGAAAAAGATAAACAAGGGAAAAAACGACTGTTCGAAAATCATAACTGACAATAAAGACGAACGAAAAATAAACAAGAAAAAATGAAAAATGAATTTTAGTCAATTGTTTTCAATTACTCGGTTAGTAATACTCATTTTGATTATTGTTTGGTTCGCGTTTTTAACTTAAAATTTACAAGAAATGTTTGAGAATCATAACTGTCAATTGTCTTCTATCAAAACAATTGAAGAATTATTCTCACTTGTTTGATTTACTTTTAACTCTCATATCGACTGTCTCCTGTCAAAACAATCGAGTAATTGTATTTTGACTTCTTTTTCTTAATTTTCTTTTCTTTTTATGTTCGTTTCTTTTCTCTCCTCCATAACTGTCCTTGTTTTATAATGTTTAAATAAAAAATTGTTTTGATTTATGTTCCGTTTCTTCATTTATCAATTACCTTCTTCGACGCAAGCGTTTTTTAAAACAATTTCAAAAGTGAAACAATTAAATTCGAGTCAATTGTTTTCAATTGACGGGCACGATGACAAAAGCGTTCGAATTTCAATCGAATTTTGATTTTCTTCTTCACAAAAGAAAATTAACGAAACACAATCAGCTGTGAAATAAATTTAGAATCGCAAGATAAAAGACAAATGCAAAAAAAACAAAAGTTTTGGTCGACGCGACGGTTTGAATGTGAAAGAAAACCCTTCATTTCTTGTACAAATTCCAATCGAATTTCGACTTTCTTCTTCATATGAAAACAGCAAAACAAAAGACGATCGATCGTATAACAAATGCAATCGAATTGGACAATAAACTGAGAGCGATGACGAAAAAGATGGAATTCCCGTAGAATTTCGACTTTTTTCTTCATAAGAAAATAAAACAAAAGACGATCGATTTTTTAATATTTAAAGGAAAAAACTTTTGTTCTTACTTTTACGTCAAATTGCAAAAAAAAAAAAAAAATTAGCGCGATGACGAAAGACGTCCGAATTTCAATCGAATTTTGACTTTCTTCTTCACAAAAAATAAAAAATAAAACACAATCAGATGTGAAATAAGTTTAGAACAACAAAACAAAAGACGATCGATAGTTTAACAAATGCAAGAAACAAAAGTATATAACAAATCCAATCGACTTGGACAATAAAGTAAGACGTTGGAATTCCTGTAGAATTTCGACTTTCTTCTTCATAAGAAAATAAAACAAAAGACGCTCGATTTTAATATATATTTATATATTAAAAAAAAAAAACTTTTGTTTTTACTTTTGCGTCAAATTAAAAAAAAAAGCGCGGTGATAAAAGACGCTCGAATTTCAATCGAATTTTGACTTTCTTCTCAAAAAAAAAATAAATAAAACACAATCAGCTGTGAAATAAGTTTAGAATAACAAAACAAAAGACGATCGATAGTTTAACAAATGCTAGAAACAAAAGTTTTGATCGACGATTTTGATGTAAAAAAAACTTTCGTTTGTCGTTCAAATTTCGACTTTCTTCTTCATAAGTAAATAATAAAACAAAAGACGCTCGATTTGATCGTAAAAAAAAAATCTCTCGTTTCTACTCCTGCGTCAGAAAGTAACAAAAGACGCTGACAAAAGACGTTCGAATGCCAATCGAATTTCGACTGTGAAATAAACTCAGAATAATCGCGTTTTCTTCCTCGGAAAGAAACGAAATGGATCAATGGCAACTGTTTTTTTCTTGCCCAATAAATGGCAGGAATCTCCGATCGTCATTCATTTGTTCTTCGTTCTCACCGCTTAGTAATGATTGTTTTGATTATTGTTTGATCGACTTTGTTAACGTCAATTTTACAAGGAACGCTTGAAAACTATCTGTCGATTGTTTTCCATCAAAACAATTGAACAATTGTTCTGAGTTGTTTAGTTGCGAGAAATGCTTGAAAACGAGATCGACCGTCAGTTGTTTTTTTGTGAAAACAATTAATTTTCTTGTAAATTTCCTAAATTTTCTTTTTCTATTCGTTTCTTATTTTCAAAGGTGTCCCGCCGGAAATAGTCGATTTCTCTCCTCTAAAAACAAAAAACGAAAGTAAAGAAACAAATGAAAGCTCAATTTATTTAATTTTCAAAAGCTTACAAAAAGAAACAAAGAAAATAATGAAACAGAAACAATTGAAAGTCTGATTTGATTTTCAAAAGCTTCCCGCCGGAAATCGCCGATTTTTCTAACTACAAAAAGAAAGGAAAAAATGAAGACACGAATGGGGGGGGCTTCGTTTATTTGATTTTCAAAGGTAATCCGTCTGAAATCGACGACTTTTCTCGTGTGCGAAAAAAAAATGAAAGTGAAGAAACAAATGAAAGCTTGATTTATTTGATTTTCAGAAGTTTCTCTTCAGAAATCGTTCATTTTTCTTGCTTAGAAAAAGAAACAAAAACATTAACAGAAACAAATGAAAGCCCTATTTGATTTTCAAGAGTTTCTCGTCGCAAATCGTCGATTATTTGTTCACTACAATAATCAAAACAAATGAAAGCTTGATTTATTTGATTTTCTCTTCAGAAATCATTCATTTTTCTTGCTTACAGAAAGAAACAAGAACATCAATAGAAACAAATGAAAGCCCGATTTGAGTTTCAAGAGTTTCTCGTCGCAAATCGTCAATTTTTTGTTCACTACAATAATCAAAACAAATGAAAGCAAAGAAACAAATGAAAGCTTGATTTATTTGATTTTAAGAAATTTCTCTTCAGAAATCGTACATTTTTCTTGCTTAGAAAAAGAAACAAGAACATCAACAGAAACAAATGAAAGCCCGATTTGATTTTCAAGAGTTTCCCATCGTCAATCGTCAATTGTTTGTCCACTACAATAATCAAAACAAATGAAAGCAAAGAAACAAATAAAAGCTTGATTTATTTAATTTTCAGAAGTTTCTCTTCAAAAATTATTCATTTTTCTTGCTTACAAAAAGAAACAAAAATATCAATAGAAACAAATGAAAGCCTGCTTTGATTTTCAAGAGTTTCTCGTCGCAAATCGTCGATTATTTGTTCACTAGAATAATCGAAACAAATGAAAGCTTGATTTATTTGATTTTCTGAAGTTTGTCTTCAGAAATCATTCATTTTTCTTGCTCACAGAACGAATCAAATAGAAACAAATGAAAGCCCGATTTGATTGTTTGTCCACTACAATAAGCAAAACAAATGAAAGCAAAGAAACAAACGAAAGCTGATTTACTAAATTTTTAAAAGCTTCTCGTCAGAAAAAATCGATTTTTCTTGCTTACGAAATGAAACGAAAAAGAACAAATGAAAGCGTCACTTGTTTCTTCTTGTCTAATTAATTTTTATATTGAGTCAATTGTTTTTACTTATAAATTGAAACAAAAAATGAAAATAAATAAGAAGCTCTTTTTTTTAATCTTTGGATGGAGGTAGCGCGGTTTTCCTTCCATTTGTAATTAATATTTAGATGTTTTTTTTTCTTGCTGGTTTTGTTCCATAGAGGAATTTGTTTCATAGAGAGTCGAAAACAATAACATAATGAAAAGCACTCTAGTTAATTGCCCCCGAACAATTGTGTTCGACAAGCAGAAATTATTTCATCAACTCGCATTAACAAATTGCACTCGAAACAGTCAGATAAAATCGCTCAGACAATTCTATTAAAAAAACAGATGTCATATCAGTTGCACGGATGATGATGGACTGCCAAAATCATAATTGCCTCCTTTAATTAACTCCTTCGGAATGTGCTACCTCTTTTAACGTGATAAGATCGACCTCATCGCGAATCCCTTGCAGAAAACACCGAGAAGGTATTGAGATCAAACTTTACGATGGTGGTGTTGGTGGTGGTGGTTGTTAATCTTGACATAATTTAAATGAAGCAATTGCTTGCGCAAACAAGAAAGTCAGTGAGCGTTTTCTCTTTGCAGTGAAAGAGATCGATTTGCATCTAGAAGAGGTTTCATCATCGATCACGTTCGACTGATTCCGAGTCACATGCCATGTCCCTATTGTTAACACAAACTATGCGGATACTTAAATTAAAAAATAAAAATAAATTTTCTTTCAGATTTTTTTCAAATTTTGAAGTAGCTTATTTTTCTAGAAAGTGCGTTTATGAAAAGCAGTTAATAATAACTTTATTTAAAACCAAGGTGATCACATGATGACATTGAACGATTATTTCAAATATTAAAAGAATCCGAGCAGCTGGTTTCGACATCAATGCTATTAACGTGAATGGGATAATAACGCGGAATTTCTTATGACATCATCAATTATGGTAACCTAAAAGCTAGGAGAAGAAAAAGGAAGAGCCAGATTTTTTCACGTCAAGCAATCGTTCTTTTTGTGTACACAAAAAATATCGGATCTATTAAAAATGGACTTTGTGCATCTAATGAAAATAATCTCCAAAATCAAACCAAATACTCTCTATTATACATAATTATGTAAGCGTACATTGATTGGTATTCAATCACAATCGAAGTACGTACCCTCTTACATAAAAAAAGCATGGAGAGCAGTGGCGTAGCAAGAAGGAATAGACTCGCGTGTAAACAGAATTAATGCGCCTTTTTGTCTGTCCCTAAATGGAATTTTTATCGAAATTTTAAAACAATTGCGGGTTTCGGAAGTATAAAACGACCAAAAAAAACTGCAATGGACAAACAAAATTAATTCCACAATAAAGGATCGAGGAGTGCTTGAAGAAAAAACACGAAATGCAACAAAAAGAAACGGGATGAACGCAAAACAAAAACGTCAAGGCCAACGTGTAAAAATAAGTGAAGAACAAACCGCGACGGAAACGTGAAAGACCTGAGGTAATCCAAAATAAAAGAAGGTCGACGATTCTCAAACGCAGCTCAAGAAAATTTAAAAAAACGCTTTCACTATTTTCAAGACTCCTTCGAACAATAGTCGGCGTTCATTTGTTTTCGAAAACGAAATAAGATCGACGATTCGACGACGGAGTTGCAAGAACGTTTAAAAAAAAACCGGCAGAAACCGAAGAAGAAACTTCGTTTGTTTTCGTACAACTTGTTCAGTGCATTTCGAAACGAACGGCACGAGAACGTGATCCATAAACAAAAGATCGACGATTTTCCTACAGAATTGCAAGAAAATTTGAGAAACCGGCAGGAAGCAAAGAGAAAACTGACCAACAGCGTTCATTTGTTTTTTGTTCAACCGGTTACTTGTATTTCGAAACAAGCGGCGTGGAAACGTGATCCAAAAACAAAAGAAGATCGGCGATTTTCCGCAAAATTGCAAGCAAATCAAAAAAAAATGCAAAAATCCAGAAAAAAATCTGACCGACGCGACGTTCATTAGTTTTTCCTTCAACCTGAATTTCGAAACAATCGAAATTCGCTTTTGTGAATTCCTGATTCGCTTTCACTATTATCAAGACTCAAGTTTTTATCAAGTTTTCGGAAACAAAAGAAGACCGACGATTTTACGACACAGTTGCAAGAACAATTAAAAAAAAACCGGCAGAAACCGAAGAAGAACCTTCATTTGTTTTTCATTCAACTTGTTCCGTGCATTTCAAAACGAACGTGATCCAAAAACAAAAGAAGATCTACGATTTTCCGATAAAATTGAAAGAACATGTAAAATAACCGACAGAAAGCAAAGAGAAAACTGAACGATGTTCATTTGTTCTTCGTTGAACCTGTTACTTGTATTTCGAAATAAACGACGGGGAAACATGATCCAAAAACAAAAGAAGGTTGCAAGAATGAAAAAAAAAAACAACAGAAACAAAAAAAAAATTCGTTTGTTTTCTGTTGTTTTGTACATTGTGAAACAAACGACATAGAAACGTGATCCAATAACGAAAGAAGATCGACAGAATTGGAAGAAAATTTGAAAAACCGGCACAAATCAAAGAAAAAACTGACCGACGTTCATTCGTTTTTCGCTCAAACTGTTATTTGCATTTCAAAACAAACGATGTGGAAACGTGATGCAAAAGCAAAAGCGGGTCAACGATTTTCCGACAGAATTCCAAGGAAATTTGACAGACCGGCAGAAACCAAAGAAAAATTCGACCGACGTTCATTTGTTTTTCGTTACGTTTCGTGACAAACAACATGAAAACGAAGAGGAAGCGAAACAAACGACGCGGAAACGTAAAAGACAAGACGATCCAAAACAAAAGGAGATCGACGATTTCCCGACAGAGTTGCAAGAAAATTTTAAAAATCGGCAGAAATTTCATTTGTTTTTCGTTCCACTTGTTATTTGCATTTCGAAACGAACGACACGGAAACGTGATTCAAAAAACAAAAGAAAATCGACGATTTTCCGACAAAGTTGGATTATTCTACTCCTTCCGAGAATGTCCGACGTTCATTTGTTTCTCGTTCGTCTCGTGCTTTGAAACGAACGACATGAAAATGTTATCCAAAAACAAAAGAAAATCGACGGCTTTTCGACAGAGTGAAAGAAAATTTAGAAAATCATCAGAATCCAAAGAGAAAACTGCGCAAGTCGGTTGCATTCCAAAAAAAAAAAAAAATAACACAAAAAATAAAAATAAAAACAAAAGAAAATTCAAATAGTGGACAACGAAAGACAAAGAATGAGATAGGTAGCTCTTTGGCGGAAAACTTTTGAAAAATAAAAAGAGAACTTGAAGAAATTTCAAAAATAAAAATGACAAGAGAACCAAGCAATAATGTTGTTAGTCTTTTGTTTTTTTTTTTTTTCAAAACGACTCCGGAAAATACTTCGATGTCGTTTGTTTTAATTTTTCTTTTGTTTTCTTTTCTATCGAATTATTCTTTCTGATAATTTTTTTTATTATTAAACGTCGATTTTTTTCTATTCATGTAATTGTGTATTTCGTTGTTTTTGTTTGTTTTCTTTTTTGTTTTTTTGACTTTTCATATCTATGTTGTTTTATTTTGGTTCACTTACAGTTCTTTGATTTTTTTTGATTCTCCCCAAAAAACAATCGTCGATCTTCTTTTGATTACTGTTCGACTAATTCCGTATTTAGTTGTTTTTTATTTCAATTATGTATGTATTGAAAAAAAAAATAAGAAAAACTTATTTTCAATTACAACTGTGTAGGTATAGTTATCAAGTGATCTGGTGTATCGTGTGCAATGAATAAAGTAAATGGTATTGGCCCCAGCTAGGGTTCCTGAAGTACACCCACGTTCACTTGAACAACTCCCTCTGAATTTGAACTTATCAGAAATGTACAGCCGTACGCCGCTTAAATGCTACAACTTGAAAGTTCTGTGAGTCTTGTATGTACTATGTACAAGGTTTTGCGTGCAGGAGGTACATTTTAGGTGCCCATGACTGTACATTGTGAGTTCCATAAAAATTGTATGGTGTAATAATACCACTTTACACACTTGAACTCGTGAATAGTTCTTTGACTTTTTTCATTAATTCCAGCCACGAATTTTCACGTCGCGATTTATGACGTAAACACTCGCGAATCCGTTGCAGCAAGAACTTTGTCTTCGGCAGCAAAGTGCAAGGCAAACGAGGATGACGATAATATCACTCGCCTTGTCCTCATCGTCGTTATTGACTTTTTCATGTAAATTACTATTTTATGATCTATATCAATATCACTCGACTACATTAATTACGTCGATGGTTTTGCTTGCATGCCAATACATGCAAACACCTCTTGCCATCAGTGGTGTAACAATCAGGGGTGTAGAAGTGCGACGGAAAGGGTGCAAATATCCTACCAGCGCAGAAACATACCGTGCTTTCATCAATTTCTGAGTCCCACGTGACCTTTTTTTGTTTTCGGATCACATTACCAACTCGTTTGTTTCGAAATGCTAAGAACAAGTTGAACAAAAAAACAAAGGAGATTGTTTTTTTGGCTTCTGCTAGTTTTAAAATTTCTTGCAACCCTGTGGGAAAATCGTCGATCTTTTTTTGTTTTAGGATCACGTCGTTTGTTTTGAAATCAAGCAACAGGTTGAACAAAAAGTAAATGAACGTCGGTCAGACGACAAAATGACAGTTGTAAGAAACATCAGAATGGCAGACAACGAGAAATGTTGCTTAGTGACCAACAATTCATGTCACAATGAAAAATAACCGCAAACGTAAAGTTGACAGAAGTCAAAGTGACAGACGTCAAAATAGCAGACGTAAGAAACGTCAAAATGACAGACTTCGAGAAACTTCAAAATAACTGACGTAAGAAACGTCAGAATGACATACGTCAAATTGATAAACGTCAAAATGACTGACGTAAGGAACGTCAGAATGAAAGACGTCAAGAAACGTCTAAATGACAGACATCAAGAAATGACAAAATGATAGACGTCAAAATAACAGACACAAGAAACGTTAGAATGACAGATGTCAAATTAACAGACGTAAGAAACGTCAAAATAACGCAAAATGTATCTACCGATTTCTCACTCTTTTTTTACAATTCTTTCGGAAAATCGTCGACTTTTGTTTTTGGATCACGTTTCCACGTCGTTTACGAAAAACAAACGAACGTCGATCAGTTGCCTGTGTCGTTCCTGACGGTTTTCTAAATTTTCTTGCAACTCTGTCAGAGAATCGTCGATCTTCTTTTGTTTTTGGATCACGTTTCCACGTCGTTCATTTCGAAATACAAGGTTCAACAAAAAACAAATGAACGTCGGTCAGTTTTCTCAAATTTTCTCAAATTTTCTTTTGTAACTCTGCCGGAAACTCGTCGATCTTCTATTGTTTTTGGATCACGTTTTCGTGTAGTTTGTTTCGAAATGTACAAAACAAGGCGAACGAAAAACAAAAGAAGATTTTTCTTCGGTTTCTGTCCGTTTGTTTTATAGCCTTGCAACTTTATCGCGTAAAATCGTCGATCTGCTTTTGCCTCGAATCACGTTCCTATGTCGTTTGCTGCGAAATACAGGTTGAACGAAAAACAAATGAACGTCGGCCAGGTTTTTTTTAGATTCTTGAGGTTTTTAAAATTTTCTTGCAACTTTATTGAAAATTTTTCGAACTTTTTTTTGTTTTTGGATTACGTTTTCACGTCGTTTGCGAAAAACAAACGAACGTCGATCAGTTGCCTGTTTACTTCCTGTCGGTTTTTTTTTTTTAATTTTTTTGTCGATCTTCTTTTGTTTTTAGATCACGTTTCCGTGTCGTTTATTTCAAAATACAAATAACAGGTTGAACGAAAAACAAATGAACGTCGGTCAGTTTTCTCAAATTTTCTCAAATTTTCTTTTGCAACTCTGCCGGAAACTCGTCGATCTTCTATTGTTTTTGGTTCACGTTTTCGTGTAGTTTGTTTCGAAATGTACAAAACAAGGCGAACGAAAAACAAAAGAAGATTTTTCTTCGGTTTCTGTCCGTTTGTTTTATAGCCTTGCAACTTTATCGCGTAAAATCGTCGATCTGCTTTTGTCTCAAATCACGTTTCTATGTCGTTTGCTGCGAAATACAGGTTGAACGAAAAACAAATGAACGTCGGCCAGGTTGTAAAATCGTCGATCGACGTTTCTATATGTCGTTTGCTTCGAAATACTAGTTGAACGAAAAACAAATGAACGTCGATCAGTTTTATTCTGGATTCTGGCGTTTTTTTTTTAATTTTCTTGCAATTTTATTAAAAAATTGTCGATCTTCTTTTGTTTGTGGATAACGTCTCCACGTCGCTTGTTCCGAAATACAAAAAACAGGTTGAACGAAAAACGAATGAACGTAGGTCAGGTTGTAAAATCATCGATCTGCTTTTGTCTCGTATCACGTTTCTATGTCTTTTGTTTCAAGATACTGGTTAAATGAATAACAAATGAACGTTGGTCAGTTTTTTCTGGATTCTGGCGCTTTTTTTAATTTCTTGCAACTTTATAGAAAAATTGTCGATCTTCTTTTGTTTTTGGATCGCGTGTCCGTATTGTTTGTTGCGAAATACAAATAAGAGGTTGAACGAAGAACAAGTGAACGTCGTTCAGTTTTCTCTTTGCTTTCTGCCGGTTATTTTACATGTTCTTTCAATTTTGTCGGAAAATCTAGATCTTCTTTTGTTTTTGGATCACGTTCGTTTTGAAATGCACGGAACAAGTTGAATGAAAAACAAATGAAGGTTCTTCTTCGGTTTCTGCCGTTTTTTTTTTTTTATTGTTCTTGCAACTTTATTGAAAATTTTTCGAACTTTTTTTTGTTTTTGGATTACGTTTTCACGTCGTTTGCGAAAACAAACGAACGTCGATCAGTTGCCTGTTTACTTCCTGTCGGTTTTTTTTTTTTTAATTTTTTTGTCGATCTTCTTTTGTTTTTAGATCACGTTTCCGTGTCGTTTATTTCAAAATACAAATAACAAGTGTTGAACGAAAAACAAACGAACGTCGGTCAGTTTTTTTTTGTTTCTGCCGGTTTTTAAAAATTTTCTTGCAACTCTTTCAGAAAATCGTCATGTTTTTGGATCGCGTTCCCAAGTCGTTTGTTTCGAAATACAAACAAAAACAAATAAAGTTATTTCACTGCTTTCTGCCGGCTTTTGAAATTTGGTCAGAAAATCGTCGATCTTCTTTTGTTTATGGATCACGTTTACGTGTCGTTTGTTTCCAAATGCAAAGAACAACTTGAACAAAAAACAAACGATGTTTTTTCTTTGGTTTCTGGCGATTTTTAAATTTTTTTGCCACTTTGTTAGAAAATCGTCGATCTTCTTTTGTTTCTGGATCGCGTTTCCGTGTCGTTTGTTTCAAAGCACAAGTAACAGGTTAAACGCAAAACAAATGAACGTCATGATCAATTTTTATTCTAGTTTCGGGCGGTTTTTAAAATTTTCTCTCAATTTTGTCGGAAAATTGTCGATCTTCTTTTGTTTTTGTTTTACGTTTCCACGTCGTTTGTTTCGAAATACAGGTTTCTTGTCGTTCGTCTCAAAGCACGAGATTAGTAACAGGACGAACGAGAAACAAATGAACGTCGGCCATTCTCGGAAGGAGTTAAAAAAAAGAGTAGCAGAAACAATAATCCAACTCTGTCGGAAAATCGTCGATTTTCTTTTGTTTCTGGATCACGTTTCCGTGTCGTTCGTTTCGAAATGCAATTATCATGTTGAACGAAAAACAAAAGCGAACGTCGGTCAGTTTTCCCTTTGGTTTCTCAAATATTCTTGCGATTCTGTCGGAAAATCGTCGATCTTCATTTGTTTTTGGAGCGTATTTCCGTGTTGTTCGTTTCGAGATACGAATAAGAAGTTGTACGAAAGACGTATGATTTGGTTTCTGCCGTTATTTTAAATTTTCTTGCAACTCTGTTGAAAAATCCTCGATCTTCATTTGTTTTGGATCATCTCGTCTTTTACGTTTCCGCGTCGTTTGTTTCGCTGCCTCTTCGTCGAATTATTTTTCGTACTTTATCCCCGACTCACGATTTTTTTCTTTGTTTCGATTGTGATTTTTGTTTTCTCGTTTTTTTCCTTACGAGAAAACTGGAACAAACTTTTGACTTTTTGACAAAATTTAAAAAGCCGCCAGAAAGCAAAGAAAACACTTCATTTGTTTTTATTTGTATTTCGAAACAAACGACTTGGGAACGCGATCCGAAAACACGACGATTCTCTGAGAAAGTTGCAAGAAAATTTGAGAAAACAAAGAGAAAACTGACCGACGTTCATTTGTTTTTCGTTCCACCGGAATGCCTTTCTTTGCCTTTTTTTTTTTGAATTTCACTTTGTTTTTATTTTTTCGAATTATTTTTTTGGGATTACGCAGACGTTTCGCTCCGTTTTCTCTTTGGCCTCCGACGGCTTTATTGAATTTTCTTGCATGGTGCCGGAAAATCGTCGATCTTCTTTTGTTTTTCGATCACGTTCGTCTGGAAATACACACAAGTCGAACAACAGGTCGAACGAGAAACAAACGAACGTTGATTGTTCTTCGAAGGAATATTGAAGAAAATGGTGAAATCCGAAACAGTTTTTTTTTTTAATTTTCTTGATGTCTGTTGGAGATTAATCGACCTTCTTTTGTTTAGACGTCGTTTGTTTCGCTTATTCTTATTAGTCGAATTATTTTTTAGCAAAGCTTTCTGCTTCGTCGTTTTGTTTTTCAAGACAGACTGAAAGAAGCTTCGTGACCTTGCAATGTTTTTTTTTTTTAAGTTTTGGATCAGATCCCTTGAAGATATTAAAAGCAGCAAAACAACGTGTTTACGATCGCGTTAAATTTAATTCGCTTAATGAAAACAATCACAGGAATTCATCTGATTCGAGACCGTCGTAATAGAGTTGTTCTTACTTACTTATTACGTCTTATCAGGACTTAATTTAATTGGTGGGGAATTCAAGTTGAGGAAACGTACGTTGTATGTACGCGTGGATTGTCACAGACGACAACCTTTCATCGAAATTGATCAGATTAGATTGGTATCTCGATCTAAATACCTGAAGTCACATGCTTTGCTATCGCAATGAAAACACCACTTGAAGGTGTTGAAAAATTTTGCGTTTGATTTCGTCCGCTGTAATAACGCTAATTGAATTAGGTATGTCGTTTAAGATGTCGTTTAATCATGGGTTTGGAATTGTCAAAAAAAAATTGCGAAATTGGATATTTTGCGAGAATTCAAGGTCGTTTAAACTACACTCTTTGAACAGTATCAATTTCAACCGTCTTTTGGAGTTAAGTTTGTTTGAACTGTCTCAGTCATTTCTTTTGTTTTGAGTCAAGACGAAACAAGCTCCTACGTCTTGGTTATTTAAGGCCATCATGAATATGTGGGCGTAAGAAATTCCACCAATTCATTCAACTCTGCCATGCAAGTATGCACAAGTGCACTCTTGGATCCAACTATCACCAAGTATCACCGACAATACTGTTCATATCAATCCCTTTGTTGCCGTTTTAATCCCCCTGTATATAAAAATCAAATCCATCGATCAGGTTTAATGCATTGATGACTCTGATAAAACACGACGAGGTAAATACATACGTGATAATCCGACGCGTTAAGTTAAGTGCTGTCGTGTTACGGAAATTTCATTATTTTAGTGTCAAGTATTCGATTCTGTTATGCAATTAACTGCGTTAATTAAAACCACGTAATTTATTAGCGGGAGAGCTTCCTGGCACAAATCGTAGGAATGCAATTTTTATTTCAATTAATACTAAGAAGAAGAAGAAGAAGAAGACAAAGTGTTTCTTAGCCTTTATTTTATAGTGCTCGCAATGGGGAGGACATTACTTTATATTCTGATTGTACACTTCAGGGAAAATTAGATTTTTTCATATGTAATAATAAAACTGTGCTCTAGTGCCTACGTCAATCAGTCAAGTACCCTTTTAATTTACCTGCGCTTTCAGCGCCAAACAAAAAATGGAAAATTTAATGTGTCGGCGCTAATTAGCACCACGTGACCCTCGCGGGTCTTTGACCAATGAGCTTAATTCATTCCGCGTTCAAGGCTCAAGTCGCACGAACGCATTCTGATGGACGGACGCATTGTTTGTCTGTCACGATAAGAGAATGTATGAACTCGTTGCAGACGCGTGGGCGGTTATTTGTCGTTTGGCAAAACACATCCAGCCATCGAAAATTACATTCTGGTCTCTCATGGCCTGTTTGGCCTACATATATTAACGCAAGTGACAAATTTTTCTACCCAAGTGACTTACTTGCGCTTTGCGGAGCGTACGAAAATGATTCGAAATCCAGAGTTACGTGAAAAAGTCAAGTGAAGTATTATTCTTTAATAGAACTTACAGAAATTACGTGGATACGGTTCTGATAATTCTAAAGAGTGCGGAATGTGGGTGTACTTTAGGGATCCGCACTAGGACCTTACTATTTATCTTATTCATAAACGATCTGCCAAATAAAATTTATTTTGACTCTTTTCTCGTTTATTATAACTTTTTTATAATAAATTCTTCAGACATGTCTAAGTCAGGTTGTTAAACGTCAAACACTTTGAATGTTTCAAATTTCAATCATTAGAAGAAAAAAAGGAGAAGAAGCTTTAAAAAGTTGTGTTAAGTGTTAAAAATTGTTCCTTTGCTTTTTTCCTAATGAGTGGTGTTGAACAAATTCAAAAAACGACATTTAACATTAGCAGCCTGATGAAGGACAATACCGCCGAAACCGGTGGCTAAGAAAAATAAAAATCCGCACAATTAGAGAATATTATTATCAATTTTTATGATCAGACGTATCCTAATTTTTTCTTATTTTTCTTTTCTGCTGCGATTGATTTGCACACCCCCACAGAGTCTGTTATTATTTTATTCGCTTTCAGACGACCGCCGATTGACAATTGTTTTCGGTTCTAATTGTTTTTTTTTCCATCGTTTTAGAACCTCTTGCTGCCTTTCGATGCAATCAAGTTTGATCGTGCAATAAATTTCTGTTTTCCAATTGTTTTTGCACATTCAGTTATTTTCAATGATTTAAAAAAATATTGTTCGCCGATTATAAGTTTTCGGGGGCGCTCTCTTAGAGTCGATTGTCAATTGTTTTCGATTCAAATAATTATTTTTTTGCGCTGTCCTAGAATCTCCTGGCTCCGTTTTCAATGTTTTAGAGCAATCAATTTTAGTCAATTGTTTTCGATTGATTTGGATGATTTGCAATTATTTTTAACTATCAATTTTTCAGGTTTTTACAAAAAATTTACAGATTATCTTCTGGAATCTCCTCCTCAATTGTCTTTGGGCATTCAATTGTTTTCTCTTCTTATGATCGATTTCCTGTAACTATCAATTTTCTAGGCTTTTACAAAAAAAATTTAAAATTCTGTTCCAGAATCTCTTTTTCAATTGTTTTTAGACATTCAATTGTTTACTTTTCCTACGATCGATTTCCTGCAACTATCAATTTTTTAGGCTTTCACAAAATAAAATAAAAATTTTGTTCCAGACTCTCTTTTTTAATTGTTTTTGAACATTCAATTGTTTTCAAATATTTTTTTTAATGTCATTCGCCGATGGCAAGATCGCCGATTATAAGGTTTCCGGGGGCGCTCTTTTAGAGTCGATTGTCAATTGTTTGCGATTCAAATTATTTTTTTGCGCTGTCCTACAATCTCCTGGCTCCGTTTTCGACGTTTTGGAGCAAAATCAATTTTAGTCAATTGCTTTCGATTGATTTGGACGTGTTACAATTGTTTTTGGACGTTCAATTGTTTTTAACTATCAATTTTTCAGGTTTTTACAAAAAAATTTAAAGAAACCTTCTCCTTCTCAATTGTTTTTGAGCATTCAATTGTTTTCTCTTCTTATGATCGATTTCCTGTGACTATCAATGTTTTGGGCTTTTACAAAAAAAATTAAAACTTCTGTTCCAGAACCTCTTTTTCAATTGTTTTTAGATTGGATGCTTTGAAAGTGTTTTTGGACGTTCAATTGTTTTTAACTATCAATTTTTCAGGTTTCCACAAAAAAATTCAAAGATTATCTTCTGGAACCTCCTTCTCAATTGTTTTTGAGCATTCAATTGTTTTGTTTTGTTATGATCGATTTCCTGTGACTATCAATGTTTTGGGCTTTTACAAAAAAAAAATTAAAACTTCTGTTCCAGAACCTCTTTTTCAATTGTTTTTAGATTGGATGCTTTGAAATTGTTTTTGGACGTTCAAATGTTTTTAACTATGAATTTTTCAGGTTTTTACAAAAAAATTCAAAGATTATCTTCTGGAACCCCCTTCTCAATTGTTTTTGGGCATTCAATTGTTTTCCTTTCTTATGATCGATTTCCTGTGACTATCAATGTTTTGGGCTTTTACAAAAAAAAGTTTTAAATTCTGTTCCAGAACCTATTTTTCAATTGTTGTCGAACATTCAATTGTTTTCAATTGTTTTTACAAACATTTTTTTTAAATGTCATTCCCCGATGGCAAGGTCGTCGATTATAAGGTTTTCTGGGGCTCTCTTTCAAAGTTGTATATCGATTGTCAATTGTTTTCGATTCGATTTTTCTGCGCTGGACTAGAACCTCGTGGCTCCCTATTTGATGTTTCTGAGCAATCAATTTTGATCAATTGTTTTCGATTGATTTGGATGCTTTACAAATGTTTTGGACAATCAATTGTTTCCGCTTCTTACGATTGACTTCCTATAATTATCAATTTTTCAAAATTGCTAAGATTATCTTCTAGAACCTCTTTCTCAATTGGTTTTGGATATTCAATTGTTTTCTCTTCTTATAATCGTTTGTCTGTAACTAGCCATTCTTAGGCTTTCACAAAAAAATTTAAAAATTCTGTTCCAGAACCTCTTTTTCAATTGTTTTCGGCCATTCGATTGTTTTCGACTGTTTTTACAAAAGATTTTCAAAAATAACGTTTGCCATTGGTAAGATCGCCGATTCTAAGGTTTTCGGGGGCGTTCTTTTAAGTTGACTGTTTTCGATTCAAATTTTTTATTACTTCGTTTCCCTAGAACCTCGTGGTTCCGTTGTTTTCGGGTTGATCAATTGTTTTTGATTGATTTGGATGCTTTGTATATTCAATTGTTCTCACTTCTTATGATTGACTTCCTAAAACTATCAATATGACGAGACGATTATCAATTGTTTTTCAATTTTCCAGGTCTCGATATTTTGCGGCTCCTCTTTGACCTAAAACCAACTTGCAAGAAATTTCTGTTTTCAATTGTTTATGGGCATTCAATCGTTTCCTATTGTTTTCTGACATTTCTATTTTTTTTATCTCGTTTGGCGATTATAAAAATTTCAGACGCCGACGCTGGCATCCCGATTGTCAATTGTTTTCGATTCGAATTCGTTTTTTTTTCGCATTTTATGGAAAGAGAATAGGAGTGTGAAGTAGAAATGGAGTGGAGATTTTAATGCAAGAGGAAGGTAAACGCAGAATTCGATGGAAACGAAGGAAAACTTGCAATGCAAAAGTAAGCGACCGAAATGTTCCATAGTTAATTGAAAACAATTGATAAATAAATTTTTCCATTAAAACTGATAATCAGAACAAGTCAATCAAGAAATTGTGAACATATTAGTAAGCGAGAAAAAGGGACAACCGAATAATCGAAAACAATTGTTCAAAATTTAGTCAACGAAACAACTCCGCACAGTTATTCATTTGTTCTGACAGAAGACAGTTGACGGTCGATACAGTTTTCTAGCGGCTCTCATAAAATCGATAATTGATATGTTAGTTCAATTGTTTTGGCAGAAAATAATTGACATGGTTTTCAAGTAATTCGTGTAAAGTCGAAGTCAAAAAAGCCAAGTAAAATCACTTCATTTACATTTCTCTTGTGAAATTATAAAAAAGAACTTCCATTTTACATGCTTCTAACCTGCAAGGAGCAAGAATGCAGCGAAAAGGGAGAAATGAAAACGAAGAAAAGACTGCAATGCAAAACTAAGCGACAAACCTCGACCGAAATGTGCAATAATTAATCTCAATCATCTTCATTTTGTTTTTTCTTTGAAGCGAAGAAAATTTGCGAGTGATTTCAATGCAAGAGTAAGCGACGAACGGCGACGTTTCTCAAGTTGTATTGATAAGCGGGGCTAAGGTACGCGAACGTTCGAATCTAAGCAGGACGAAAATGATGATAGGTAATTTAAGTTTCGCCTTGGCTAGGTAGAAAGCAAAGAAATTTATTCGTCGAGCACCGCGAAGTGAATGCGTGCAACTTTTTGCTGACAGTCCCCAACAAAAATCGTCTCACGTGCTGGCGGTAACGGGCAGCACTCTTAGAATGTGCTTTCACGCACCGTCTGTCCAAGATTTCCCGGTTCTAATTTTGCTAAATCCATATTGTCATATATCTTCGTTCGACGACACCATAAAATGGCGACCGAAGTTGATTTCACAACCGAAAAAAAGCGTGCGTCAACGCCAAATCAAATTATGTAAATATTCGTTCATCATGCGTAAATTTATTGATTCATTTATTTTTTTGGTTTTGTTTTTTTGCTGCCGAAGATACAGGACCGTGACCATGAGAATTAATAGAGCCTTGACGGCCTTGACGCAGTTCGTTTTGGTCGGTGCGTTTGTTTTAGGTCACTTGATTTGCGAAAAGCAAAAAAAAAATCGAACGGTACACGCCCAATGGCGTCGTGAAAACACATTTTTTTTGCGGACAAAGTAATATATTTCGGTTTTGCTGTTAAAACGTATGTGACGCCAAGGAAACAGCTTAGGTACGAAATAGGAAAAAATATTTGAGTGTTATTTAAATTACACGTTTTCTTCTGCTTCTTGAGAAATTAAAACTTTGTAACTAAGCCCCTCATATAGTAAAAATTACCAGAAACACGATAGATGGCACTGAATGCATTTTATTCAAACACCTTCTCGATAGGGCGATTGTTATTGCTTCGTTTAATCATCAATAATCTGAGCAATTACTTATAATGATAATAATAGGCTTCATTTGTTATTGTTGTTTGTACAATAACAAAAGAATAAAGGGGAATAAGTGAGCTAATGATACACACTAGTGACAAGGTGAAGTTCATATAATGAGAAATCTGCTTTTAAACTTAACCTTGAAAACAGATTTAATCAAAAAAGAGAAATTATACAATCGTTGCTGCCCCACTATCTAAACTAAGACAAAATACAAAAAGTCAATCATAAGAAGCGAAAACAATTGCGTATCTAAAAACAATCGATTCTTCAAACTAAATCAATCGACAACAGAGGAAAAAGTTGAAGAAAACAACTGACAAAAGATTATTCTTATATTTTTTGTGAGACGTTTAAAAATTGACAGTTGCAGGAAATCAGTCGTGAGAAACAAAAACAACTGAATATTCATAAACAATCGAATAATCACCAACAATCGAAATCAGTCAAAAACAGTTGATCAAAATTGATCGCATGAAGTACATCAAACACGAAGCAAAAAGGTTCTAAAATAGCGAGAAAAAAAAAACTCGAATCGAAAACAATCGATAATTTGACGTGCTTGAATGCTTGAACCGAAAACAATTGACAATCGATTTGGTCACTGAGATAGTCGAACTGAAAACAAATGACTGACGATGAGTTTTTCTTTTTTAGGAATTAAAGTAATCGGAAGTAAATCGAAAACATTTCAAAAAATTGACGCTTTCAAGAATTTCGTACAGTCAAAATTGATTTAAAACGGAAATGAAATTCCGCTTGAATTGAAAACAATTGACGAATGAAATTTTTCCATTAAAAATTGATAATCGAAACAAAACACTGTCCAAACTAAGACAAAATACGAAGTCAGTCGTAAAAAACGAAGACGATTGCGCATCTAAAAACAAACGAACCTTCAATCTAAATCAATCGACAACAGAGGAAAAAATTGAAGAAAACAACTGACAAAAGATAATTCTTGTATTTTTTGTGAGCGCTTCAAAATTGTCAGTCTTGAGGAACGAAAACAACCGAATATTCACAAACAATTGAATAATCATCGAGAATCCAAATCAATCAAAAAAGTTGATCAAAATTGATCGCATGAAGTACATCAAACGCGAAACAAAAGGTTCTAAAATAGCGAGAAAATAAAAAAAAACAATCGACAATTTGACGTTCTAAAAGAATGCTTGAACCGAAAACAATTGACAATCGATTTGGTCGCTAAGATAGTTGAACTGAAAACAAATAACTGTCGATGAGTTTTTCTTTTTTAAGAATTAAAGTAAGCGGAAGTAAATCAAGTAATTGAAAACAACATTTCAAAAAATTGACACTTTCTTTCAAGAATTTCGTACAGTCAAAACAGATTTGAAACGGAAATGAAATTCTGCTTAAATTGAAAACAATTGACGAATAAAAATTGATAATCAAAACAAGTCAGTAAAAAAATTGCGAACAATAAATTAAGCGAAGAAAAGGGACGACCAAGTAATCGAAAACAATTGTTCAAAATTTAAAGTCAATCGAACAACCATGAGCAGTCGCCATTAATTTGTTTTAAGAGAAAACAATTGACGGTCGATACAGTTTTCTGACGATTTTAATGAAATCTGTAGTTAATAAGTTAATCAAACAACTAAGGGCAATTTATTCAATTGTTTTGGCAGAAAACAATTGACCCTAGGACATGGTTTTCAAGCACAGTTCGTGTAAAATCTAAATTAAAAAACTCAATCAAACAATTGAAAACAATTTAACAATCAAAATCAAGCGTTATCAATCAAGCCATAGAAAACGATTGACTAAAATTCATTTGTCTCGATTTTTAAGTGTCTTTGAAAGAGCACTTGAGTCGAAAACAATTGACAAATGACAAAACAGTGTTTAGATTGGAACAATTGACAATCGACAGTTTTTTATTTACTTAAAGAAAATTCCGCCGGTTCTAAGATCGAAACAAAATCGAGCAAAGTGAATCGATCAATAGTAAATCGAGTAATTGAAAACAATTGATTCGATTTTTCAAGTACTTCAAACGGTCGAGAAAAATTTTAATTAAATTGAAACCAATTAACAAATATTTTCGATTTTTACTTCCAAAATATTTAAAAAAAAAAGGTGAAACGATTGTCAATGGTGAGATGATCACAACTTGACTGATGCGCCGATACCAACCTCAAACAACGGAGTACAATCATTCAATTGTTTTGGCAGGACATGGTTTTCAAGCACATCGAAGTTAAGAAAGTCAATCAAACAATTGAAAACGATCAATCAATCAAAAATCAATAACAAGCGTTAGCAATCAAGCAATAGCAAAATTTAGTCGTCCCAGTTTTTATATATTTTTGAAAGAGCACTTAAATCGAAAACAATTGACAAATGACGAATTGACCTATAGATTGAAACAATTGACAATCGACAGTCCTTTATTTACTTAATTTCCGCCGGTTATAAAGTCAAATCAAAATCGAGCAAATTGAACATCGATAGTAAATCAAGTAATTGAAAATAATTGACTCGATTTTTCAATTACTTCGAATAGTCGAGAAAAATTTTAAACGGGAAATGAATTGTACTTAAATTGAAAACAATTGACAAATGACGAATCAGCCTATAGATTGAAACAATTGACAATCGACGGTTTTTTATTTGCTTAAAAAATCCGCCGGTTGTCGAATCAAAACCGAGCAAATTGAAAATCGATAGTGAATCAAGTAATTGAAAACAATTGACTCGATTTTTCTAGTTCTTCAAACTGTCAAGAGAAATTTTAAACAGGAAATGAATTATACTTAAATCGAAAACAATCGACGAACGATATTTTCGATTTTGAAGTTGAACAAGGAGCAATTAAGTAAGCGAGGAAGAGGGGTAAATCGAATAACCGGAAACAATTGATCGAAATTAGACAATTAGATAGAAAACAATTGCCGTTAAACATTTCTTTTTTTAATTTGCAAGCGTCACTCATATACGAATCGTGATTGACTTGTCATAGAGACGCAGTTACTTGAAGTTAGCGCTGGAAGTAAAAGCCCCATGAAACGTTCGCTGTAACTTACGCACAGCTCAATAGATGTCACTGAATATTTCTCGCAACAATAAAAAAAAAGAAGATAAAATAATAATAATAATAATTCTTCCATGTATGTATGTGTGTGTGGATATATGAGACAATCCTTCTCTTTCTTTGCTTATACCGAGATGGAAGCAATTGGCAGAATCTCCATTTTGAGAGTGGGCTATTAAATATATATTTTATGTTCATTTTAGATTAACAAATAAACGACTTTCACATTTCAACGCAAGTAAATATGGCGTAATTAAATTTAATAATTTTTTTTTGGAAAACGTTTTGCAACAATTATTTCCGTAACGTCAAACGTAAGGTCCAAATGTTTCTATTTCTCGAAGCATTTTCGACGACCATCGTTCGATTTCGATTATATTTTATGTTTGGTGCGTCGAAGAAAAAAAAATGTTAGAAATTTCTATACCTACGTGTTTGTAACTTTCGTTTGTTAATGCGCTGGTATCAACGTAAGCAGCTCATTACGGAAAAATATATGAAATGCTTGAAATTTGCGGCGATGTTACGTCACGGTGGTTTTACTTCACTAATGCAATGAGTTCTAGAAATTTTTTAACGCGTGTGAAATAAATTGAGTGGGTGAAATAATTTTTATTTATTTTTTTTTTATTCTGATAAACATAAAACTGAGTTTCTAACTAAAAACTATGGCCGAACGTTCAACGTTGCCTACTAATTTGGCAATTAGGAAAGCCCAGTTTGTTTGTCAATTGTTCGATTGTATACATCAAAGGAAACCCCACGTTTGTACAGAAGCTATCAAGACGATTTCTTTTAACACTCATTAGCATTTAAATAACTCTTAAGAAGCACTCAGAGGTAATGAGTCAACTAATTCCCGGATTAATTAAGAATTGTTAAATGAAAATTAAAATTATCTAATTATGTTGCTACAAAGCGATCGTGATTAAAATATGTGCATGTATTAAAGCCGATTAAACATAATCGTGCCGGGATTTTTTTTTCATATACGTTAAACTAATTATTGATAATAAGAAAGGAGTTTCTTAATAACTTTGAGAATATCATTGAATTAAAAAAAAAAAAATGGAAAAAGAACAATAATACGTCGGTAGATATAGTCAAGGCGCCGCCAGTGGCGCAACTACAATGCGCTGGATCCTGCAACGCGGGGAGCCCAGAGTTATAGGGAGTCTGTATTTACACTACAGTCCGTAAGGTTACCATTAACCCTGTCGTTTGATAAATGCTTAATAACTTTAGATAATACTCGAATTTCTTACAAAATTTTCATTGGTCCTGAAAAGTCGTCTTAGGCCCGAGAGTCATCGGACTTAGAACCCCGATTAAGTATCGTAATCCGGGCTACGAAGACTTCATAATAATAATAATGTTTAAAAAGTCAAACAATTGAAAACCATTGAATAACCAAAAACATAGGAAACAATTGTCTAAAATTTAGTTGTCCTAAGTTTTAAAAACTTTTGAAGAGCACTTGAATCGAAAACAATTGACGAATGACGAAGCAGCGTATAGATTGAAAAAATATTTGATTTTCAATTTTTCTTCGATCTTCTAAACCAGTTGATTTTTTTAAAGTAAATAAATAATTATCAATTGTTAATTGTCACTTTATTAAAAAAAAAAAATGAATTTTTTTCACTGTTTTTTTTTTTGAATCAACAGTTTTCGATTGATTTGGATTGGAAGATTCTGTATGAGAGGTTTTAGTTTTTTTCCCATCTTTTATGAATCACCCTGTAACCATTCAATTGTTTTTTTTTTCTATTTTCCTTTAAACCGTATTGAACAATATTTCCTATAAAATCCAACTTTAGAAAGTCAAGCAAACAATTGAAAACTATTGAACAATCGAAAACAAACGTTATCAATCAAGTCCTAAGCTTTAAATACTTTTGAAGAGCACTTAAATCGAAAACAATTGACAAATGACGAAACAGTGTTTAGATTGAAGCAATACTTGATTTCCTTTCAATTTTCGATTTGTCTTCGATCCTCTAAACCAGCTAATTTTTTTAAAGTAAATAAATAATTGTCAATTGTTAATTATCACTTAAAAAAAATTTAATTATTTTTACTTTTTTTATCAACCGTTTTTGATTGATTTGGATTGTGAGATTCTGTATGCGAGGTTTTAGTTTTCTCGCCACTTTTTATGAATCACCCTGTATACTACTATAACAATTTAAAATTAAATTGTAACCATTCAATTGTGTTTTTTTTCTATTTTCCTTTGAATCGTATTGAACAAGTCTGTTCTATAAAATCCAAGTTTAAAAAGTCAAACAAACAATTGAAAACTATTGAATAATCGAAAACAAGCGTTATCAATCAAGTAGTAGGAAACAATTGACTAAAGAAACAATTGGCAGTTTTCGATTGAATTGGATGGTGGTTGATTACTCAATTGTTTCTGGCTATTCAATTGTTTTCGTTTCTTATAAATGGCTTCCTATAACTGTCAACTTTTAAGCGCTTACAAAAAATACAAAAATTGTCTTTAGTCAACAGTTGATGTCAATTTTTTCGTTTTTGTCGCCCGAAAGAAATACGAAATGTAATGCAGTTATTTTCTCAAAATTATTCTATCACACGAAAACCATGTTTTTAATTTTTAGTTTCTAATTGATCGTCATTGTTTTATTTTAATCTATCGTTTTCAATTGTTTTGAATTTCATTGTTTTTGGATATTCAATTGTTTTTGCTTTACGATTTGGTACCTGTAGCTACTAATATGTGATGCATTTTCAAAAAATTTTTAAAACCATATCGTCTGTCAATTCTTTCAATTTAACAACCTTTTTTTCTATTTTCCTTTGAATCGTACGTAAGTTTTGAAGTATTTCTTGTAAATTCCAAGTTAAAAAGGCAAGCAAACAAATGAAAACTATTGAATAATCAAAAACAAGTGTTATCGATCAAGTATTAGGAAACAATTGACTAGAATTCAGTTGTCCTAAGCTTTAAATACTTTCGAGGGGCACTTGAATCGAAAACAATTGACAGTTTTCGATTGATTTGGATTGTGGTTGATTATTCAATTGTTTTTGGATATTCAGTTGTTTTCGTTTCTCATAGATGGCTTCCTGTAACTGTCAATTTTTAAGCGTTTACAAAAAATACAAAAATTGTCTTTTGTCCAATGTTGTCAATTTTTTCGTTCTTTTTTTTACTATTGTCGGTCGATTGAAATAGATTGTTGTTGATTATTCAATTGTTTTTGGATGCGTAATTGTCTTCGCTTCTTAAAATTTAAGGCGTTTACAAGAAATTAAAAACCAATATCGTTTGTCAGTTTTTCTTGTTTAATTAAATACTCTTTCTAACTAAAATCAAATTAATTTATTTCAATTTATTGTTTACGATTGTTTTGGATTTCATTGTTTGTGGATATTCAATTGTTTTCACTTTACACTTTGGTACCTATAGCTACTAACATGTGATGCATTTACAAAAAAAAATTGAAAAAAATATCGTTTGTCAATTGTTTCAATTTAACATCCTTCTTTTCTATTTTGCTTTGAAACGTACGTAAATTTTAAAGTATTTCTTGTAAATTCCAAGTTAAAAGTCAAGCAAACAACTGAAAACTATTGAATAATCAAAAACAAGCGTTATCAGTCAAATAATATGAAACAATTAACTAGAATTCAGTTGTCTTAAGTTTTAAATACTTTCTAAGAGCACTTGAATCGAAAACAATTGACAGTTTTCGATTGATTTGGATTGTGGTTGATTATTCAAATGTTTTTGGATATTCAGTTGTTTTCGTTTCTCATAGATGGCTTTCCGTAACTGTCAATTTTTAAGCGCTTACAAAAAATACAAAAATTGTCTTTTGTCAATTGTTGCTGTCAATTTTTTCGTTCTTTTTTTTACTATTGTCGGTCGATTGATTTAGACTGTTGTTGATTATTCAATTGTTTTTGGATGCGTAATTGTCTTCGCTTCATTTGTCAGTTTTTTTTGTTTAATTAAATATTCTTTCTAATTAAAATCAAATTAATTTATTTCAACCTATTGTTTACGATTGTTTTGGATTTCATTGTTTGTGGATATTCAATTGTTTTCGCTTTACGCTTTGGTACCTATAGTTACTAATATGTGATGCATTTACAAAAAAAATTTGTCAATTGTTTCAATTGAACACCCTTTTAATTTACTTGGAAATCTCAGAAAGTGTTTGAAGCTTTCAAGAAAAGTCAGTTTTCAACAATTGTTTTCTATTCTAATGTATGCAATTGTTTTTTTTAACTATCGTCTTTAGTGTAGTTGTTAACCATTACCTACGCAGTTGTCAAATGTTTTCAATTTAATTATATTTTTATCTCGTTTGCAACCTTTTTAATTAATTAAAAAAATAATTGCAGACAAATTTTTACTTAAGTATAAAAATTGCGTTACTGTTTTGTTTTTTTTTTTTAATTAATTGTTAATTTGGTAATTTTTATAAACAGAAATTCTCGGGAATTTGTTATACGTTGTTTTAAATAAAGTTACTTTTATTTTTATTAATACTTAATGTTACTAAATCAAATACTTCATTACTTCAAATTAATTGAATTTTAAAAATTTATTTTTTAAACATTTGAAGTACTATCTGTACTATACCAAAAATATTTTTTTAAAATCAGATATTTTTTTAAAAATTATCAAACACCAAATTGACTACTGTTTTAATTTTGATTTTTTTAATTAAAACTTTTGAATGAGAACTTCCAGAGCTTTTTAGAAAGCTGCCACCAAATTGACCAAGGCGATTTGATTTAACAAAGAAATATTTTTTCGCAAATTCCAGAAACAAATTTTACTCACACGGACAGCCTGAGGTTGTCGCAATCGCCTCTCATTTTCCGCTGACGAAGTCACTTTTTCCTTGCGTGCGATTTTCGCGTACGCGAACGTGGCAACTTATCGTAACAGAACGCGAAGTGGAAACTCGCGGTTGTCCTCACCGCGCTTTTGCACTTTTACGGCAAAATCGACTGAGATTTTCATTCGAAAACGCCAACATATGTAGTGCAGGTCATGTGGTGCGTGACGTCTCGTCCGGTCGCCCAATGGAATCCCGCTGTAAACAAAATCACATGAAAACAATTGCAGAGGTTTAAGTCGAGCCGGGTCGTGCTTCGTCGGCGTTTCAGCAGCTTTTGTTTTTCTTCTTTCTTTTTTTTTTCGCCTGTCGATTTGGTACCCGGGAAACTCGATTGTTCTAGACGCGCGATGACGAAGTGGGCAAACACGCAAACTATACACAACGCACAAGTGGAGTGAACTAGTTCACACAAAAAAAAAAAAAAAACGTGTTTTTGTTACAATTTCTTTATTGCCTCCTTCACCTAATCTTTACGTAAACGCACAAATCTTATCTCTTTCACTTTTTGAGATCCTTGAATCAATTGTTTGCAATTTATCTAGACCTACTTTTTTATTACTTTCAGTTTATTAGTTCCTTCGAAAGCAAAAAGAAAATCTTACACATAATCAATTTTAAATTCTCCTCATATTGGTGATCGTCAATTGTTTTGCTTTTCAGTAATTCCAGCTTGGTTCCTCAAAAAAAAAAAAAAAGAGCTTCGCCCTCGTTAATTGACTATTTTTAATTCAAGTGATTTTAACGCCACCACTTGTCTACTTCATGTTCGTGCAATTCTGAAAATAACACTGCCGATTGTCATTTGTTTCGATTTCGAATGTTTTCAGTAGCTTTCAGCTTTCGTTCCCTGAAAATATTCCCAAGGACTCTCACACTTAACTCTTCACGCCTTGAGATGTTCCAGAATGTTCAATTGTTTGTTTGAATTTAACGTTCTTTCATAATTAAAAAAAAAAAAATATTCTCCGTTTGCAATGATCAAAAAAAAATTTTTTTTGATACTGATAATTAAAAAAAAATGTTCTGCGTTTGAAAGGATCAAAAAAGATTTCCAATCGATTGCGGTGCATTTCAAGCATCAAAACAGCAGACAGTTGAAGGTTAACAGAATACTTGAACTGGAAACAATTGGCAATCGATCTTACGTGTTGCTTACCAATTAGATCTCGAATCTTGCATTTAAAGCAACAAGAAAGCTTTTAAAAACGTTCGAACGACAAGAAAAGGGAAACAAAAGAAGGCTGATCAACATTCAATTGTTTTAAACACTGTAAACAGTATTGCTAAATTTCTCGGCCAGAAAACAATTGACGATCGCAAAGCATCCTTCTCTTAAAATTAAGAGACAAGCGTAATTGAACAAATGAGAGCAGTAACTCGTTTTTTTTTTTTTTTAATAGAAAACAATTGACAGTCGACGTGAATTTCAAGCACCTACCATAAAATTGAAAGCGAAAACAGTTGCCAGTAATCATTCGATTCGATTCAATTATTCTCAGAGGAAACAGTTGACGTTCAACGAGTCTCATAAAGTAAGGAGTCTAGGAATCAATTATTCAATTGTCCTGACGGAAAACAATTGGCTTTTAAGTGGCTTTCTGGTAAATCGAAGTTAGAATGAAAGTCAATTGTAAACGATCGAGTGATTGGAAACAATTGATTACGATTCAGTTGTCCCAATTTTTATGTGCTTCTGAAGAAGGGCACTTGGACTCGAAAACAATTGACAAATGATGACGTATAAATCGAAACAACTGACAATCGACAATTATTTGTTCACTTAAAAAAATTCACCAGGTTTTAAGATAGGTTAAAGAAGTCAAAACAATAGAGTATCGAAGAATATAAAATAAAATATTTTCTTGCTAGTTGAAAGCCAATCAAATAATTGAGCACAGTTATTCAATTGTTTTGACAGAAAATAATCGACGATCAACATGGTTGTGGAATCGATGTTAAAAAACTCAATCGAACATTTGAAAATAATTGAATAAATCATAAGCAAGCGTTAGAAATTGAAAACAATTGCTGCGATTCGGTTGTCTCAACTTTTAAACAATTTCGAAGGGCATTTAAACCGAAAACAATTGAGAAATTGCGACACGGCAAACAAATAGACACAATTGACAATTTCGAAGAGCACTTGAATCGAAAACAATTGACAGTGTTTGAAACAATTGAATGTTGATCACGCTTCTTTTGTTTCCCTTTTCTTGTCGTTCGAACGTTTTTAAAAGCTTTCTTGTTGCTAGATCTAATTGGTAAGCAACACGAAAGATCGATTGTCAATTGTTTCCAGTTCAAGTATTCTGTTAACCTTCAACTGTGTGCTGTTTTGATGCTTGAAATGCACCGCAATCGATTGGCAATTGTCTGCTTATAACTTAGATGCTGCTTTGTGACTTCAATTTACCAGAAGTACTTAAAAACCACGTCGATCGTAATTTGTTTTCGGTCAGAACAATTGAATAATTAATTCCTAGATTGACTATTGACTCCTTACTTTATGAGACTCGTTGAACGTCAACTGTTTCCTCTGAGAATAATTGAATTGAATCGAATGATTATTGGCAACTGTTTTCGCTTTCAATTTTACGAGAGGTGCTTGAAATCCACGTCGACTGTCAATTGTTTTCTATTAAAAAAAACAAACGAGTTACTGTTCTCATTTGTTCTATCAATTTTAAGAGAATGATACTTGGCGATCTTCAATTGTTTTCTGGCCGAGAAATTTAGCAACACTGTTTACAGTGTTTAAAACAATTGAATATTGATCGAGCGCCGTCAGTCGTCTTTCGTTTCCTTTTTTTTTTTGTCTTTCGAACATTTCTATAATCTTTCTCGATAAACTAAATGCAAGATTCGAGGTCTAATTTGATAAGCAACACGAAAAATCGATTGTCAATTGTTTCCAGTTCAATTATTCTGTTAACCTTCAAATGTCTGGTGTTTTGGTGGTTGAAATGCACCGCGATCGATTGGCAATTGTCTGCTTGTAACTCAGATGCTCCGTTCGACCTTTTTTTTAACTCCCATCAATTGTTTTCGATTATACAATTGTTTTTGGATTTTATAAACTTAGATTGCGCCACGGAAATTCAATAAATAATCAACTAAAGTATTCTGTTTGACTTTTTTTTAATTTTTATTAATTGTTTTCACTTCTTTGAACGTTCTTGGTTAGTTCATTGTTATTTTTTTTTAAGAAATAATTATAAGCACTACTTTTCTAAAAGTTCCTTTAGCACTTATGTGATCAAGTTCAAGTTTAACTTATCGAGGAGGGTTACTCATACCACCGGCTGCGGCTGCGACTGACTTACTGATGTATTTCCTCCTTCATGAACTGAGGAAGCGCAGAAAACTCACTCAAAAGATGAGTATGAACACAACAAGATCCAAATTATGGATTTATCGATTAAATTAATAATTTAAAAATCGATCGGTTATTTTAAGAACTTCGTCGATTGTTTCGTTTTCTCTCCAACCTTGTTTAATTTTAGACATTATTTCAAGTGACTAAACAAATAATTCCAAAAATGCGAAAAAATTAAGCTATTTTAGAACGAAATACTTCACAAAGGCAATCAGCTGATCGATAAATACATACTAAGCCACTTCTATGTGTTCATTATCTATCGGTGCACTTCAAACGAATTTGTGGTCTTTACGATGACACCTTTTTCCTAGATACCTCAATGACTATTCACTATCTACTTCACTTTCTTTTTTCTTTTTCGTAATCTTTGTTTTTTTTTTTTTTTTGTTTCATTGAACGACTGACTTGAACTGATGAGTTATAGTCTAAGTGATTGAACTTTGTTTTCAGATGCGTCGATGACTGTTCCCTCTCTTTTTTTTCTTTTTTCTTTTTCATAATTTTTTTTTTTTTTTGAGGACTCATTGATTGGCTTCAATTGATTTTGTGGCTTTGTGGTTTTTCTTGCACAACAGAAATGCCAGAAACTCTATTTTTAAATCAACATTTCCCACTGGCCGTGCTTTATATAGTTTCCTTCACCTTTTCCCCTTCATCACTCGGGTTCCATTGAAGAATAACCGACCTCACCATTGCCTAGTTCGAGGCTAAAGCCATTCGAGTTACGTCACCACCACAAAGCCGAGTCCTTTGTCTTGCGAAAGTAAATAAATTATTCGTTTCTTCCACCTGTAATTACGTGTGTCGATTTATTACTCGGAGTTCGATTGGTTTTTATTTGCCTTTGAATTTCTCTCTAACTACCAACCTTATCATATTCAGCTGATTAATGGATGCCATTGTATTTTTCGTCGATGTATTTTTTAATACGGTTGTCGATTACGTTTTATTCTCTTTAACGCTGATAAGAAAACATGGCTAATTTCGATCGGCGTTCAAGTGCCACGTGATTTTTTTTTCGAACGACCTTTCACACTCTCTTTTTCAGGTGTGGAATAAAATAAGCTTTAGCTTCTGAGTTGGGTTGTCTTTTTGTTAATATTTTGTTTTTTGAGAATATAGTGCAAACCGTGGAGGAAATGTTTCATCCTCACTTGGATTCCGTGTTTTCTGCCACGGCGTTAAAAAATCAAGAAGGTGAAAAATATGAAGGCGAAAAACAAGAGGCCCAAAAACAATCGATGACTTTCCGATATTAAAAAGAAACAAAAGAAAACGAAAAATAAGTGAAGTACGAAAAATTAGTTCCGACCAATAAGTAGGTTATCAAATAACGAAACAGTGAAACACGAAAAGAAAGATGAAGAATCGTACTACTACTCGGAAACAATTGAAAATCGTCGTACGTAATTTGTCTTAAATAAAAATTTTAATTTTCCTTCAACACCCCTCCAAAAAAAAAAAAAAAACAAGTTGTTCGTCGATTGTTTTTTATTCAAATTGTATTAAGCCGTTCCGTGACATTTTAGTTTAGTTTGTCAATCTCAAAACAGAATTTGAAATTTTTGGAAAAACAATTGCCGATAGTCAGTTGTTTATTGTTTCACATTCTTTCACAACAGGCAGGCGTTGATTTAACTCTTTCAAGAATTTTCTTTACTTGTTGAAATTTCGACGAAACATTTCTGTCGATTGTCAATTGTTTTCGATTCAAGTATAGTTTCAGATATTTCTTGAACCGTTCCATAAGTTTTTGAAGTCTCTGAATGTTAAAGCACTTTTCGCCGAGCGTCAATTGTTTTCTAGTTGTGGCTTTTGTTTGTTCCTGTGCTAGAAATCCTCGAAAAAGTGTTAACTGTCGTTTGTAAACAATTGAACGTCGTCAAATATCAATTCATATCGACGAAAATCTCATGACTTCACGCGTTAAAGAAAGCTTCATGCGTTTTACTTTGAAATTCCCCCAAAAAATCAATTTGCCGATTGTCAATTGTTTTCCATTCAAAACACTGTCCGACATCCTGAAAAAATGAACTGAAATATGTAGACGTTCAATTGTTTTTCGTTCGAATGTCTTTAACTTTGGGAATTTTTAATGCCGCCGGCTCAATTGTTCCCGAGTTAATTTTTTTTTTAAGTAAAATTTGAAACAACTGAAGATTATCGAATGTCAGTTGTTTTCAATACAAATTTTCAGATTTTTTGTTTACTTTAAAACAGTCGAAGATTAGGTATCTAAAATCAATTATTGTTTTAAGTCGTCCTCTTATAGTTTTCAAATTTGGAACAATTGAACGCCACCTAGAATCAATTGTTTTAAACGTCCTTATATCGATAATGAATTTTAAAATAATTGAAGTTTGTCGCGTGTCAATTGTTTTCAAAGCAATGTTCTTTGTTGTTATTCTTAAGTTTCAAGCAATTGTCCAAAATACAATTGTTTTGAATGGAAATGTCCTTTTAGCGCTTTTGAATATAAAACAATTGACAATTGACAATTTATCCGAATGTGAACTTTTCCGAATCAAATGTCCATTTAACCATTTTATTTTTATTTAAAACAATTGAAAATTATTATCGAATGACAGTTGTTTTCAAAGTAAACGTACATTTTAAGTTTTTGTTTTTATTCAAAACAGTTGAAGATTAGGCATCTAAAATTAAATGTTTTTGAGACGTTCTTTTATAAGTTTCGAATTTAAAACAACTGAAGGCTATCTAGAATCAATTGTTTTGAATGTCCTTTTGTCATTTTCGAATTTAAAACAATTGAAGATTATCGAGTTTTTAACGAAAATGTTCTTTCATCATTTTTTAATTTAAAACAATTGAAGACTATCGAATGTCGATTATTTTCAAAGCAAATGTTGGTTTTGATATTTTTAAGACAATTGAAAACTATCCAAAATCAATTGTTTTGAATGCAAGAGTATTTTTATCATTTTTTGATTTTATTTGTACAATTGAAGCTTATCGCATGTCAATTGTTTCCAAAGCAAATGCCCGTTTTTGTCATGTTTAACATTAAAACCATTTGTGAATCTAAAACAATTGCCAATCTATCGAATGTGAACTCTTGTGAAGCAAATGCCCATTTAATTAATCATTTTTAAATTTAAAACATTATCGAATATCCGTTGTTTTCAAAGCAAATGTAGCTTTTAGGTTTTCTTTTTTTTTTAATTCGAAACAGTTGAAGAATAGGTGCTTGAAACAATTGAAGACTACCTCAAATTAATTGTTTTGAATGTCCTTTTATATCATTTTCGAATTTAAAACAACTGAAAATTCTTGAATGTTAATGGATTTTAAAGAAAACGTTCGTTCGCCATTTTTGACTTTAAAATAATTGAAGCTCACAGCATGTCAATTGTCTTCAAAGCAAATGCTCGTTTTTGTCGTTCTCAAGTTTAAAACGATTGCCCCAAAATACAATTGTTTTGAATGCAAATGTCGTTTTTACAATTTTTAAATCTGAATCTGAAACAATTGACGGTTGATTATCGAATGTGAACTCTTCTGAAGTAAACTATTTTTAAATTTAAAACAAATCGAGATTATCGAATGTCTGTTGTTTTCAAAGCAAATGTTAGTTTTGAGATTTTAATGTTAAGTTTCAGACAATTGAAGGCTATTCAAAATCAATCAATTGTTTTGAGTGCAAAAGTTTTTTTTTACCATTTTTGAATTTAACACTATTAAAGGTTATCGAATATTAATGGTTTTCAACGCGAATATAAAACAATTCAATTCATTGAAGGTAATCGAATATCAATTGTTTTCAGCGGAAATATACTTTTACCGTTTTGACACTTATCGAATGTCAATTGTTTCAATGCAAATGTTTTCAAATTACCCATTTCTTCAGATATTTGATTAAAAACTTTCGATATTAAGACCTTCCCAAAAAAAAAATTAAATCGTGTACAGTCAATTGTTTGCAAATCAAATGTATTTTGAAAAAGATGGCATTTCGACAATTCTCAATTGTTTTCGATTAAAATCGTTTCAAGTCCTTGAAGTTAGCCAACAATTATTGCTTTTAATGCGAAAACCTTCTTGACTTTTTTTAAATAAACTCCAATTTGTGAGATTTTCGAAAATAAACGCCTGTTTTTGAAAATAATTTTGTTTTTTTTATTTGCGATTGCGACTCATTCTTTTACGTATTTCGTAAGTCTTTTTGATTTCTTAATCGTCATCATCATTAGCAAAAATTTAGTTTAAAAAATTAGGAAGCGTTCGATGACTCGATTTTTTGTTTTCTTTGCGTCGAATTCCGAAGGCAACATTTCACCTAATTTGCGCAGTTAATTTATTCAATCAGGTAGAAAGACTCGTTCGCAGTTGGTTCACAATCAACAAATTAGCAGTAGCCGTCCGTTTCCGGGAATGACTAGGATATGAAACGCCGCTTGCGATAACCTTAACGTAATATTTTCGAATTTCAAATCAGACCGCGGCGACGGTGTCATGTCGTAACGATCACGTGCGATTATCGACGTCACAGAACGACATTTAATGAAGGAAGAAACAATCGTTTTAATTGAGGCCAAATTATTCCGGATACCTCGTCAAAAAACGGAATTTCTTTTTTTGGGAATTGCTCATTTTTGTTTGGTACGTTAGCCTAGACGCATTAAAGCTGCGACCGACTTACTACATGTTTTCCTCATACAAATTGAAGTATTTTTTATTAACTTTTAGCTGATTATTATTATTATTATTCGTGAAATGCTAGTTGAAGGCGATAAATTTCAAGTCATTTGTTTAGTAAACAATAAGTAGAATTTGCATTTGCGTCAGCGCAATAATTTTTTTCCGTTCGTCCATAATTTCACAAAATGATTGCGGCTCACGGAATCCGGTATTTCGCTGCCGCAAATTCCATCCTAGGCACGCAATCGAAGAAAAACGACCACGCGAGCTTTGCGGTGTGAATTGGATTTTCTGAATCACCTTTTCGGCCGTGGGGAATTACCCGTGCCCGCCGTTCTAATATCAGAAATCCATTTAATTGTTGGGAAAGGCGAGCTTGTTAAAATCTATCTAATTAACCGAGTCATTTTTTTTTCACCTTTTAATGCTAAAAGCGAAAAAAAAATGCGCGATTTTCGTCACATCTGATTGTGAGTAACGAAAGGAAAGGCTTAAGGGAATTTACAGTTTATCATCAAAATTACTGATCTCAGCGTGTGTAGGAATTTTACTTTTGACAGTTGGTTGTCATGGCGCAGTTGCCGTTCTACCTACTTTATTCTTAACCTCAATTTTAACGACGGCGTGTTACTTATTCATTGATCTTGGAAAATTATTTTTCCTTGCTCGTCTTGACTATCCGCTTTTGTAAAATGTGTCAAGATAGTTTCGTAGTCGAAATTTGAGATCACATGAGCGTTCGAATTTTTAATAAATTCGATAGGCGCCTAACGAAGTGGGTTGGGTTGGGTTGAAATAAAAACAAAACGCATATAAATTAAATATTAAATGCGTGTTCACCAAAAAAATAGTGAAAATAGATAACCTGAAATGGAAACGGAATAAAATAAAGGTGAAACCGGAAGTAGTGGTTAACTAAAGACCAATGGAATACAAATACAACAGAAAGTATGGAAGGGTAGACTTTGGATAGAAAAAACATAATAAATTCAAGGTTGATCAAATGTATATGAAAACAAGGATAGTAGTAGGAACTTTAATCAAGAAAGAAAATTATTAACAAATTAACAGGAAAGTGGAAAGGTATGATAAATATATTATGAGTAAATGAGGTAAGATTTGATAAGTATAAGATGATAGCAATGATAGCATGTAATGCGCTGATATCAAGAAATTCAATCAATAACAGATCTAAACATCAGATTCGATTGCGACATCTCGTGGTCGATTTTTGACCTAAAATTGTGCGAATATGCACAACAGACGCAGTTATGATTTGTTGCCAAATGAGCCATAGCATATTAAGCAACAAAATAACGCAATTACTGCATAATTTGAAAAATTTTTAATTTACAAATTTGATGGGAGTTAGTTTTCATTGGAATGGCATCACCTAGCCTCCTCTGGATTATCGTTTCGGCCCTTTTTAAAGCCTCCTCAGAAACGCTCGGAAACGTGTACAGACGTTTCTGAACATAAATAGGATTTGGTCGGTTTGATTGCAGTGGAGTTCTCGAGCTACAAAGAGGACCGAAACAACTATCCAGAAGATACTCGAAGAATCCATTGCAATCAAAACTGACTTGCAACAAATTCTAAGTAATTAATATAGATTCATTCTCATGTTAATGGGAAGAGACCTCAATGCTAAAGTTGGTTCAGACAACCGTGGATTTTTTCCAACTAATCTCCCCAAGCCCGCGGAATTCGTCGGGAAAAAATGTTAGCGGCTACGACCGACTTAGATGTCTCTATGTCACCTTCGGAATTCGCCTTACAAACTAAGGAAACGCAGTAAAACCAGTTCGAAGGAGCTGACCAGAATCCAATCACGGTCCGAGCTATGAGAATTCTATCTCCTACATAGAACCCACACGCACTAGGAGAGGATTCGAACCTAACACTAATAATTGCCCCACCAAACGTCAAGACCATTTCCAGCAGACTGAACCAGTCAGCTACCAAAGTACAGTGGGAGAATGGCAGAGGAGAAACAAATGAAAACGGGAAGATGTTGATAGAGTTAATCGGATTCTCTCAGCTTAAAATGGCACCATCTAGCATCCTCTGGACAGTTGTTTCGGCCCTTTTCGAGGCCTCCTCAGAAACGTTCAGAAACGTGTACAGACGTGTCTGAGCATAAATAGGGTTTGGTCGGTTTGATTGCAGTGGATTTCTCGAGCTACAAAGAGGGCCAAAGAAGATACTCGAAGAATCCATTGCAATCAAAACAAATTCCTAAGTAATTAATAGAGGTTCGTTCTCATGCCAAAGCGGGGGAGATCTCAATGCTAAAGTGGTTCAGACAACCGTGGATTTTTTCCCAGCTGATCTCCCCAAGCTCACGGAACACATCGGGGAAGGGTGTTGGCGGCTACGACCGACTTAGATGTCTTTATTTCTCCTTCGGAATTCGCCTTACAAACTGGGGAAACGCAGGAGAACCAGTTCGAGGGAGCTGGCAAGAATCCAATCACGGTCCGAGCTATGAGAATTCTATCTCCTACATAGAACCCACACGCATTAGGAAAGGTTTCGAACCTAGCCCTAATAATTGTCCCGCCAAACGTCAAGACCATTTCCAGCAGACCGAACCACTCGGCTACCTTTTAAAGAAACTATAATGGGAGGATGGCAGAGGAAAAACAGATGAAAACGGGAAGATGTTGATAGAGTTAATCGAATTCTCTTAGCTTAAAATGGCACCATCTAGCATCCTCTGGACAGTTGTTTCGGCCCTTTTCGAGGCCTCCTCAGAAACGCTCAGATACGTGTACAGACGTGTCCGAGCATAAATAGGGTTTGGTCGGTTTGATTGCAGTGGATTTCTCGAGCTACAAAGAGACCCGAAGATGATACTCGAAGAATCCATTGCAATCAAAACAAATTCCTAAGTAATTAATGGAGATTCGTTCTCATGCCAAAGCGGGGGAGATCTCAATGCTAAAGTGGTTCAGACAACCGTGGATTTTTTTCCAGCTGATCTCCCCAAGCTCACGGAACTCATCGGGGAAGGGTGTTGGCGGTTACAACCGACTTATTTCTCCTTCGGAATTCGCCTTACAAACTAGGGAAACGCAGGAGAACCAGTTCGAGGGAGCTGGCAAGAATCCAATCAGGATCCCAGCTATGAGAATTCTATCTCCCACGTACCAGGAGGGGATTCGAACCTACGCCTGATAATTGCCCCGCCAAGCGCCAAGTCCGTTGCCTTCAGACTGAATCACTCGGCTACCTTTCAAGGAAAGGAAGAATGACGTAGGAAAAAACAATGGAAAGGGAAGATGTTGATAGAGTTAATCTGATTCTCTGAGCTTACAATGAGAAATCTTTTCATTAACGAGAACTGTCATATTACCAAATAAGAAAATGAAAGTCAAATCGACCATACTGGTATAAGTGCAGCATGGAGCAAGGATGTTAATGGACACATGAAGTAAAAGAAGAACCAAATAAGGAAATGAAAATCAAATAGACCATATGTGCAAGGATGTTAATGGACACATTAAATAGAAGAAGAACTAAAGAAGAAAATGAAAATCAAATTAACCAAGTGCAACGTGGAGCAAGGACACACGAAGTAAATGAAGAATTGATGGAGAATCGTACAAATTGTTGTTGTGGCAGAGATAAAGGTGGTCCTAAAGAGTTTCAAAGCAAAATTTTAAAGAAGAAACAGACAATGGTTCGACATTAAAAAAATGGATAACGCAAGGTTTCATATTGAGAGAAGGAAACCACACTTGGTGGATACCTCGCATAGTTATGGGGTTTTGTGAAATATGTAATTTGACTTTTAACAAATTTTTGTATCTTTTTGCAAAAGGATGGGGCGCTAGTTGGACGCTGGCTTATTTAGTTACGGCCCTAATACAATGGAATGTGTATAGAATAAAAACTATGACGTACATACAAAAAAAATTAAAATTTCGCAGACTATACATCAATAACCACCCTAAAAAAATGTCCGTGGTCTTTCTGATTGTCGGAATAAAAAAAGGAAGTTTTGTTTAGGAAAGGAATTAGTAAAGGCATTGTCTTTTGACCATAACATAATATTTGCTATGAAATAAATTTAAATGTAAACAGAAGCATTACGAGCGTGGTTATGCCCTGGTCACTAATGACTTACTTCTACAGGCCATTAACAAAATCATTGACAGGTTCGTTTAATAAAAGCATTTAATGTGTTCGTATTTGTAAGTATGAAAGTTGTTTCAAATCGTCCGTTCCCCGAAAATACAAAGGCTTTCTTCAAAAACCGAAATTAAATTCTCATTTGCCATCATTTCGTCGACTTCAGTATTTATTGCGTTTAATTAGAAAACCTTGGTGGAGTTTACGACATTTGAAATGAAAGAAAGTATTTGCTCCACGGTTTGTTTTTTTTTTAATTTTAAAAGAATAAATAAAATGTAAGTTACAAATCAACTATAGAAATGATTTTCTTGTTTCTGTTCCGTAAAGCTCGATGCACACACACCCCAAATTAATTATGCATGCATGCATTTCAAGAGCGTCACGTCGTCTCATTGAGCAAAGATGTTCAGGTCCACTTTAATATCGGCAATAAATTTATCTGCCAGCCTGAACTTGAATTTTGTTTTCGCACCGGATCATGTGACTGTGAGTAAGGTTGTTGCCGTGTGTGACCTGGAGAAAGCACGTGATTATTACTAGGTGAGTCGAGAACGGCGGTACCTAACATTAATTATTGCGAGCATGAATTACATTATCAAAACGATTTACATAAGCGTAAGTCGCCGTGAGGTTTGCTCTGTCACTGTTGGACAGCAGAGGATTATTTTAAATTCGAGAATTGGAAACGAAAAAAAAAAACTGTTGCACGAACAAGAAAGTATTGGAAAAGAAAACAGGGAAGTGGTGGAATGAAAAGAACTAACAGGAAATAAAAACAAAGAAATAAGTAAATGAGAAAATTAGCAAAATTTAAAGGTGAATTCGAGGAAAGCAAAGCATAAAAAGGAATGAAGCAAATGAAGCAATGCTAAGAAAATAGATGATAAAACAAATATGAGAAAGCGAAAGCCAAATGGCATAATCAAAACAAGAAGAGAAGAAGACGTGGAACTTTGAAAAGAAATTAAACCAAAGACAATCACAGAAGACAGGAAAACGAAGAAAAAGCTTAAAAGATTTCAATTAGGTGGAAAGATAAACAAACACCCGCAAGATACTGAAATGGAAGAATATTGAGCAAATTAGCCGAAACCGTCAACGAGAAACAAACGAAAGTGATTTAAATTCGATTCATAAAAAAGACAAAAATAAAGTTACTCAATTGTTTTGACAGAAAACAGTTGACTGTCGGACATGGTTCTCAAGTATCACTTATAATACTGAGATTTAAAAGGCAATCAAACAACTAAGAACAATTGTTCGAATGCTTGAGAACCATGGTCGTGGACATGTTCTCAAATATCACTCATAATATTGAGAGTTAAAAGTCGATCAAACAACTAAGAACAATTGTTTAAATGCTTGAGAACCATATCAATTGTTTTCTATGAAAACAATTTGATATAAAACAAATTAATAACTATTTTTGTACAATTGAAATTGATAAAGTCAATTATGTAATCACAACAAACTTTGTAAGAGAAAGCAATTGAAGACAATTGATAAATAATGACATAAATGAAAACAATCGGCAATTGTTCATTGAGACGTGATAAAACAAGAATAGTTATGGAAGAAAAAACAGAAACGTGAAGAAAAAAAAAATGAATATATAGGAAAGGTACAAGACGACAAGGTATGTGATTTGAATTCAATTCATAAAGAAGAGAAAATAAAATTATTCAATTGTTTAGACAGAAAACAATTGACTGTCGGACATGGTTCTCAAGTGTCACGTATATTATTGAGATTTAAAAGTCAATCGAAGAACTAAAAACAATTGTTCAAATGCTTGACAACCATATCAATTGTTTTCTACGAAAACGATACTAAATTGACAATTGTTCTTGTAAAATTGAAATTGACAGAGTCGATTAAATAATCAAAACAAAGTTTGTAATTGAAAACAATTGACTAAAATTAAAATGTCAGTTTTGCAATAGCTTCGAAGAATACTTTCGTTGAAAACAATTGATAAATGATGACGTAAATTAAAACAAAATTGACAATTGTTCATTTAGACATATTAATACAAGGATAGTTATCGAAGAGAGAAAAGAAACGTGTAGAAAAAAAATATATAGGAAAGGCACAAGAGGATTTAAATTCAATTCATAAAGAAGACAAAATAACATTACTCAATTGTTTTGATTAAAAAAAAAACAATTGACAGTCGACAGACATGGTTTTCAAGGATCTCTGGTAAAATTGGGAATTAAAAGTTAACCAAAAACAATTATTCGATAATAGTTTTGATAGAAAACAATTGACAGATGTGGTTCTCAAGCGTTTCTTATAGAGTTGAACAAACAATTGTTAGCAATCGAAAACGATTGATTAAAATTCAATTTTTAAATAGCTTCAAAGAACAGTTGCATTGAAGACGATGAAACAGGATATGAATTAAAACAATTGACGATTGACATTTTTTCATTTTGATGTAATAAAACAAGGACGGTTATAGAAGAGAGAAAAGAAACGAACAGAAAAAGAAAAAGAAAATTTAGGAAATTTACAAGAAAATAAATTGACCAATTGTTTTGACAAAAAAACAACTGGTTTTCAAGCATTTCTCACAACTAAACAACTCAGAACAATTGTTCATTTGTTTCGATAGAAGACAATTGACGCATGTCGTTCTCAAGTATTTCCTGTAAAGTTAAAAAAGTCGATCAAACAATAATCAAAACAAACGTTACTAACTGATGATATCGAAGAACAAATGAATGATGATCGGGGATTCCTTCCGTTTATTGGATAAGAAAAAGACAATAATTACCAACGATCCATTTCGTTTCTTTCTTCCCAAGGAGGAAGACGCGATTATTCTAAATTTATTTTTGTTTTCTTTTTATGAAGTAAAAAGTCGAAATTCGATATTGGCATTCGTTTTTTGTCAGCGTCTTTTGTTATTTTCTGACGCAGAAGTAAAAACGAGAGATTTTTTTAATGATCAAATCGATCGTCTTTTGTTTTGTTATTCACTTATGAAGAAGAAAGTCGAAATTTGAACGAAAACGAAAGTTTTTTTTTCTACATCAAAATCGTCGATCGAAACTTTTGTTTCTTGCTGCATTTGTTCAACTATCGATCGTCTTTTGTTTTGTAATTCTAAACTTATTTCACAGCTGATAGTGTTTTGTTTTTTTTTTATGAAGAAAAAAGTCGAAATTCGATTGAACTTCGAACATCTTCCGTCATCGCGCTAATTTTTTTTCTTTTGTTTCTTGTATTTGTTCAACTGTCGATCGTCTTTTATTTTGTAATTCTAAACTTATATCACAGCTGATTATGTTTTGTTTCTTTTTATGAAGAAAAAAGTCGAATTTCGATTGGCATTAGAACGTCTTTTGTTATTTTCTGACGCAGAAGAAAACGAGAGATTTCTTTTATGATCAAATCGATCGTCTTTTGTTTTGTTATTCTAAACTTATTTCACAGCTGATTGTGTTTTGTTTCTTTTTATGAAGAAAAAAGTCGAAATTCGATTGGCATTCGAACGTCTTTTGACTAAAATTCAACAGTCTCGATTTTTAACTAGTTTTAAAGAACTTGGAATTTGTATTGAAAACAATTGATAAAGTAAAGAGCGAAAGAGGATTTCTAAATCAAAGCAATTGACGAATTTAGACGTAATAAAACAAGGATGAATTGATTACTGAAGAGAATAAAGAAAGAAGGAAAAGCTTATTAAAGATTGGAAAAAACGGACGAGTTAAATAAATAGATGAAATGAAGAGACTGAAAGAGTTTCATAAAAGAAAAGAGAAGAAGTGGAAGAGAGCAGACAGACCAAACGAAAAAAGACAGGAATTGGACATGAGATGGACAATAAATACTGATACTGGCAAGAAACTGAAATAACTAGAAGTGGTTGCATAGCCCAATTTATTAGGTCTTCTAGCAACGAGCTTGACGTTTGTAGTAGTAAGTCGGTCGCAGCCGCAGCTGGCAATACATAATATAATAACTAGACAAAATACGCCTTCCTGTCCTTCCTCTAATGTTAAGATTAATCAGGATGATAATAGAAACGTAGCAACCCTAAAACTGAAGCAATCTTTTTATGTATGTATTGAGTTCTCCATCCATGTACTTTACCGCTTTAAGAAAACACACTTCCTCAATCCTGTAAGTAACTTCGAGGTTTCTAATCAGCGCCAGCTCAACAAAAAAAATTGATTACTTTAATTAATATAATTATAATCAATATCTGTAATTAATTCAATATAATGCAGGATATTTCGTAACAGTAGCGATTGTGTGTTAACGTACGCAATGATATTATTTATGTTTTTTTTTTTTTTTTAATGCGAGTCACACCTAACTAACAGAGCAAACAAACGGGATTCCCAAGTTAACCTTTGGAAGGCTCCGACGCAACACTTACGAGTGCATGCTCGTAGTTTACCTGCGAGAAACCTGTTCGCACGGACGGACGGACCGACCGGCGGGGCGGTGGGTGGGTGGGGGGGAAAAGCACGTGAGCATTACTCGGCGTCGGTTTTTGACGCGCAAGGCCGCGGTTTTTGTGTGACAGGAACGACTTTTTTATGCGGTCACAAGACGGAGCTGTTATGAAACTATTAATTTTATTTTTTTTTTTATTGCAAGTGTGCTTACCTTGTTCGGGGTTTTAATTGTCAAGTTACTGCTATGGTCATGATCAAGTAAGCACCGCTTATAATATTATTAACAATTGAGTGTGTTTGATAATGCGTCGATTTTTAAATGCAAAGGAAAAGTTGCCGAAGTCGAAATTGAAAGGGCGTAAGCGCCAGGTGGTCTACAAGTTTAAAATCATTTTCGGAAGGCGATGGAATGAAAATTAAAAAAAAATCGGTGTCGGGACAGTTGCGCCCCTGCACATTTGCGTCAACGACCTAAATTTAAATTGTATAGTTCATATTTCTGTTTTCTTTTATCGCTTGTTTTCAATTTTCTTTCATTTGTGGTTGAAAACTAAAGAAGCTAAATAGCATAAATCGATTTAATGTATAAAGTACAAAAAAGCAAGTCGACAAGAAAGAAGAAATTAAATAATATTAGAAGACAAACGACAAAGAGGAAATAAAAATATGATGAATATTTGTAACTCGCAAGAATTAATTTAAATGAAGAAAGTAAAAAGAAACCAACGATTGAAAAACAAAACGAAGTAATAAATAACTAGAACCACGGACGACAAACAAAGAAGAACTGAGAAGAAAACATTAGAAGACTAATGAAATAAATAAATAAATAAAAATAAATAAAAAGCGTTAGGTACAATTAAAAAAATAAATTAAATTAAATAATATTAGAAGGCAAATAACAGTAATAAAATAAAACCAGAACAATATTTGTAACGAAAATTAACTAAAATTGTGTAATTGGCAATATAGAGAGTTTAGGAAAGAGTTTATACACATATTTCGGCCATATTGGGCCTCATCAGAACGTTTGTTTACGGTCAAAAAAAAAGCTAAAAAGAAAACATTAGAAAACTAACGAAAAGATCAACAAAAAATATGTATAGTTACTAAAACTTAAAGAGCGTTAAGAAAGAAAAAACAAGACAAAGAGTAAAAAGGAATTTAAGTGAAGAACAATAGGTGCAGAAAGACAAGTGACAAACGACAATCAACGGTCGAAAATAAAAACCGAATAATAAGGAAATCTGGAGCCACACAGTCGAGAAACAAAAAAAAACTAAAAAGAAAACATTGGAAGACTAATGAAAAAATCAACAAAAAATAAAATATACATAAAAAATAAAATTAAAAAAAACACTAAAGAAACCAAAGAGTAAAAAGGTATTTAAGTGAAGAACACTAGGCACAGAAAAACAAATGACAGTCGACAAAAAAAAGTTAAAAATTAAATGACATTACAAGACAAGTTCCAAAGAGGATATAAAATTGAAATGAAGAAGAAAGAGAAAGAAAATCGACGATCGAAGAAAAACCACGAATTAATTGACTTAATGAAATCGTTGATAAAAACAAGTGAACTATCCATAGCGAAACAAATGACTGTCGTTTAACCAAACATCTGAACAACTTCAAAAGAAATCAGAAAGCCAACGCGCAAAGGTAAAACAAAAAACGAGAAACGCTAATTAAAATTATAAAAGAATAATAATAATAGTTATTGAATGAATTAGTAATTAATGAACCATAGTAAATGAACTAATAAAAACAACAAATAAAAAGAACAAGTCTGCAAATAAATTACGGAAAAATAAGTCGACAAGAAAAACTGAAAGAAAATAGAAAGCGAACTGCAAATGCGTTCGAAGACAAGAAAGAAAGAAGGGAAACAGGAGAAGTTCGTACTCTGAAGAGTTAATTAAAATAAAAGCGAAAAACTAAAATAAATTGACTAGCAGAATTAGAAAAACAAAAATTAAAAAAAAAAATAATCGAGAATGAAAACGAAAAACGAAAGTACGTGAACCGAAAAGAAACCAACGCATTTTAAATTAATTCAAATAAATTTTAACGACACCATTGAAAAAAGAAACATAAATATTTACATTCATATGCAATTTTTTTTAAATAAAGTTCCAAACACATAGAACATGAAAATGTAAATGAGCCATAATGTGCTTCAGCCGGACACGAGATCCTTACGTAACGATAAAATTTTTATTATCGCCGCAATTAATTAATTTTTTACGTGCCGCTCATGAGAATGGGAAATTCGTTACAGAATGGAACAAAAAAAAACACACAACAAATAAACCTCACGAAAATATTTGAATTTCGACTTAATTCAGTCGCACCATTCATGAGAGCCCACGGAAACCGAATGAATTATTTTTATTCGAAACGTGTGTGTATTTAAATTTTGAAGTCGTAATTCAGGTGAAAAAAATCGACGGTCAATATTTATGCATTTTATTAAGCGCTTTGGCAATTTTGTGCGATGATGCAATGCAATTCAAACAAAGGTCGCCAATATTGAAACCTCTCAGAACAAATATGCAGATTTTATGGCGGAATTCAAATATGCAGATTTTATGACGGAATTAAGATAAGAATGGTGCTAACCGAACCAGCGACATTTTCACTTTAATAAAAGCAAAGTGGAACGAACCTCCTGCTTCTCAAATTTCTCAATTTAGGACTATGATCGATGGTACAATTAGAGTTCAAAACATGCGAAGAAACGATGATGGCTTAAAATAAACGTTCCCAAAAATTGAATAGTTTTGACTTGCGTCAGCTCGAAATTAACATAATTACTGTGTCATTTGATGCGTGACGCAGGATTTACTGTTGCTCTTAGAATTTCCAAATTTACGTTAATTAGCGCTTGCAAATTTAGCCAACGACAATGAAAACACTGTTAATTTTCGGATCGTGTTAATTGCGAGCTATTTTTAGACCCAGTTTATTCGCAATTCGCGTTATTTACTACGAAACTGCTGGAACAAAGCACGGCTTTAACCATTCCTGACGATCGTTGCAGAAACCACATAGGCAATAGTTTTAAATAAATGAAGATTTGCTGCATACGCAAAACTAAGAAAAAATAATGCTGTGATTTGTTAGAAGAAATTGAAAAAATAGCAAAATAATGAAGAATGAAAAACAAGTACACATAATAAGAAACAAGAACAAAGTAAAATGGTTTCTTATTTTCAATATCATCTTCGGTTAGTCTCCTAATGTTTTCTTTATTTTTTTTTCTTTTCGTTTATTACTTGTGTTTGAGTCTTAAAATCCGGAAACGCTTTCACGTTTCTAATTCCTTATTTGTTTTTAATTTCTTTTTCAATATTTCTTCGTTGATCGAAAAGTAAAGAGAAAAAAATACATGAAACAAGCGATTCCTCGAACAATAAACGAAAGAAAATTTAACGATCAAAAAGAAACAAAACGAACACGAACAACGTAAAAAGTGAAGCGAAAACAAAAGAAGATTGATAATTTTTTGGCGCCGCAGTGCCAAAAAAACTAATTAAATAAAAAAAAAACAACGATAAGTAAAGAAGGAGAATCACACGAAACGAGTCACTCCAAAAACAATTGACAAAATACGAACAAAAGAAAATTTCATTAGAATTCAACGAAAAGTGAAGAAAAGACACAGGAAAATATTTCGGGAAAAAGAAACAAAAGAAAAGCGAAACAGACGACGTGGATTATGAAAAGCATAAATTGATTTAAAAACAAAAGAAAATCGGCGATTCTCTGGCGTAGTGCAAAAAATAAAAAAGAAAAAGAAATCACACGAAACGAGTCATTTCAAAAACAAATGACAAAATAAGAACAAAAGAAAATTTAATGTTGGAAAAAAAGCAAAAGAAACGCGACACGAACAACGTGAAAGTATGAAAAACAAAAGAAGATCGATGATTCTCTAGCGTAGTGCCAAAAAAATTAATTAAATAAAAAAAAACGACAAGTAAAGAAGAGACATAGGAAAAATATTTCGGCGAAAATAAACAAAAGAAAAGCAAAATAAACAAAAGAAAAGCAAAACAAACGACGTGGATTTTAAAAAAACATAAGTGATTCAAAAACAAAAGAAAATCGACGATTCTCTGGCGTAGTGAAAAAAAAAATTAAATAAAAAAAGAAAGAAAAGTAAAGAAAAATAAATCACACGAAACGAGTCATTCCTAAAACAATTAACAAAATAAGAACAAAACAAAATTTAATGATGGAATAAAAAAAAACAAAAGAAACGCGGCACAAACAACATGAAAGTATGAAAAACAAAATGATTTAAAAACAAAAGAAGATCGATTATTCTCTGTTGCAGTGCCAAAAAAACTAAATTAATTTAAAAAAAAATAACAAAAAGTAAAGAAAAGGCATAGGAAAAATATTTCGGCGAAAAGAAACAAAAGAAAAGCGAAACAAACGACGTGGATATTAAAAAGCATAAGATGATTCAAAAACAAAAGAAAATCGATGAATCTCTGGCGCAGTGCAAAAAATAAAAAATAAAAAAAGAACGAAAAGTAAAGAAAAATAAACCACACGCGAAACGAGTCATTCCAAAAACAATTGACAAAATAAGAAAAAAGAAAACTTAACGATGGAAAAAAAAACAAAAGAAACGCGACTCAAACAACGTGAAAAACAAAACGATTCGAAAACAATAGAAGATCGATGATTCTCTGGTGCAGAGACAAAAAAACTAAATAAATACAAAAAAAAACGAAACGTAAAGAAAAATCGTAGGAAATATATTTCAGGGAAAAAAACCAAAACAAACGACGTGGATTATAAAAACCGTAAGGTGATTCAAAAACAAAAGAAAATCGACGATTCTCTGACGAAGTGCAAAAAATAAAGTAAATAAAAAAAGAACGAAAAGTGAAGAAAAGAGAATCACGCGAAACGAGTCATTCTAAAAACAATTAACAAAATAAGAACAAAACAAAATTTAATGATGGAATAAAAAAACAAAAGAAACGCAACACAAACAACGTCAAAGCATGAAAAACAATGATTCGAAAACAAAAGAAGATCCATGATTCTCTGGCGCAGTTCCAAAAAAAAAAAAACATTGAAAAGACATGGGAAAAATATTTCGGCGAAAAGAAACAAATGCGAAGCAAAACAAACGACGTGGACTATAAAATACTTAAGGTGATTCAAAAACAAAAGAAAAACAACGGTTCTCTGCCGCAGTCAAAAAAAATAAATAAATGAAAAGAAAACGAAAAGTAAAAAAAAAAGAAATCACATGAAACGAGTTATTCCAAAAACAAGTGACAAAATAAGAACAAAAGAAGATTTATTGATGGAAATAACCAAAAGAAATGCGACACGCACCACGTGAAAGTATGAATAATAAAATGATTCAAAAACAACATAAGGTAGATGACTCTGTGTTGTAGTGCAAAATAAATAAATTTAAAAAAATAACGAAAAATAAAGGAAAGAAACAACTGAAACAGGTTATCCCAAAACAAAACAAAAAACAATTACCGAGGCAAAAAACAATCAAAAAAAAAACAAAAACAAAACACATCAGACGATAAAAAACTGACCAGACAGGAAAAGAAGAAGCCCATGATGCAGGAAAATATTTCGGCGAAAAGAAACAAAAGAGAGGCGAAACAAACGACGTGGAGTATAAAACGCATAATGCGATTCAAAAACAAAAGAACAGCGCAGATTCTCTGGCGCAGTGCCAAAAAATAAATTAATAAAAAAAGAACGAAAAGTAAAGAAAGGAGAATCACACGAAAAAAAAAAAAAGAAACGCGACACGTACAACGTGAAAGCATGAAAAACTAAACGATTCGAAAACAATAGAAGGTAGGCGATTGTCTGGCGCAGCGCAAAAAAAATAAATAAAAAGAAAAAAAAGAACGAAAAGTAAAGAAAAGAAAATCACACAAAATTAGTTATTCGAAAAACAATTGGCAAAACAAGAACAAAAGCAAATTTAATGACGGAAAAAAACAAAAGAAACGCAACAAAGAAAGAATGAAAAATAAAATTATTCAAAAAGAGTAGGAGGTAGATAATTCTCTGGTGCAGTGGTAAAAAAATAATAAATAAATGAAAAAATAATGAAAAGCAAAGTAAAAAGGCCACGCGCAACGACTTATTCCAAAAACAAAACAAAAAAACAAACGACGTGGAACAAAAAAAAAATTAAGATGCAGATTCAAAAAGAAAAGAAGTTCGACGATTCCCTGACGCACTGCAAAAAATAAAAATAAATAAAAAATAGAACGTAAAAAGTAAAGAAAAGAAAATCGCACCACGAGACGAGTTATTTCGAAAAAAATTGACAAAAAAAGGAACAAAAGAATATTTAATGATGAAAAAAAAAACAAAAGAAACGCGACACGCACCGCGTGAAAGTATGAAAGTATCAAAAACAATAGAAGGTAGATGATTCTGTGCAAAAAAATAAAAATTAATAAAAGGATAACGAAAGGCGCAGCAAAGAAACCACGTGAAACGAATTGTTCCAAAAACAAAGAAAAAATGACGAAAGAAAATTTAACGATGAAAAAGACAATAGAAAAAGACACGTCAGACGATGAAAGACTGACAAGAAAGGAAACGGAGAAGCCCATGAAATAGATGAACTATTTCGACGAAATGAAGCAAAAGAAAAGCAAGACAATTGAAAGTGAAAGTGTAGTCGTGTCCGTTTACAATGAAACCCAAGGGACTGCTAAAAGAGATTCGTTATAAGCGAAGTTCGTTATAAGTGATGGTCCATTATGGTCACCATGCTTTAGTTTGTATTTACAAATTGATTCGTTCTAACCAAAAGTTCGCTTTAACCGGGTTCGTAATAAACGAACGTTACTGTATAAAGAAAAACCACATCACGTTATTCAAAAAAAAAAAATAAATAAAACAAAAGGAAACGTTACAACCAAAATTCAACGTCTTCTGTGCGTAATTAAGTTTCATTTTTAAAACTCAATAAATCTCAAAAACGGTTGATTTTCGGACCTACGTTTATTATGACTTTCATGTTTGAATTGATGTGATCTATAACTAGGTGAAATATCCGAATATGTTTTTTAAACATCCTGTATATAAGGAAAAATGCAATTTACTTTATAAAAATGTTTGTCGTGGTCAAGAAACCATAACAAAATCTTTCCTTTTTTTATCTAGATTGTGTTGCTGATGTTATGTATTTTTTTTTCTGTTTACTTATCTTAAGCCAGCCCCCCCTTCATACTCGTGGGGCCTTCCACATTGCAGACCCTTGCTATGCAATAGCTACGCCACTGGAAAATTATAAACTTTTATAGCAACTTTTTGAGTGTTGGAGGATTACTTGAATTCCTTATCTTAGAGTCCTTGGTAAATTAATAAATTAAAAATAAAACAAATTCAAAAGTTGAAGAAAAATAGAAAAATATCATTAAAATGAGAAACAACGTACGAAATCAGTGTAATAAGCTAAATAATAATAATAAAAAAGAGAGATGATGATTGGCTGAAGAAAAAGAAAAGAAAGTTGAATAGTCGATAAAAAATAGAAAACGAACATTTCTTTTTTGAGAGTAATCTCTTATTTATCTGATCGTTAGCAGCTCCAATACCATTACGGAAAACTTTTCGAGCCTTTCATTCGAGGCAAGCCTGAAACGAAATTTACTTTATTACAAATGAATTCCGCAAATATCATAAATTACCATCAAAATCGCAATTATCACTCCTTTTTTAATCATGTCAGTGCGTATTATGTAAATATTTTATCAAAAACTTATCGCCCACCATGAAGTGTACTGCTCCGTTATTAACAGTTTTCAAATTGAATTAAGTTTTCCGCTTCCTATATTTGCGCGTTTCGCTAACGACCGTGCAAATATCAGCGATGAAATCGTCGAAAATATCTACAAGCATAAATCAAAATCGCCGCTTTAAATTTTAAATTAACAACAAAAAAAAATTTAGGATGTCATGTTGAAAGACGTCAATTTTTTTTCCGTTACTTAACGCGGCGCCGTAAAAATTCATCTTCAGTGACGCAAGCCAAAACGTTCGCATCCTGCGATTGGCCATCGGATTAGAATAAAGACGTCTGCTAATATTTGGGAGCAAATCCCGATGCCGGTGATTTACGAGCGCGGGATTTTATTGGGGCGGGATTATGCTAGGAATCTCTTTATGGCCCGGCTGTAAAATGATTTAAGACACCCTCCGGATTTTTTCCGTAATCGTAGCGCAAGCATTGCCTACGCAAGCACCTGCTTGCTTCATATGTGCCAATAAAACATCACGTGCTCCGGCTCTTAAACAAAACGCGAACTCAAATGTTTGCAGATTAAACATCCAACGGTGTATTAGTGTACAATGTTTACGTCAATGTGTTTATACAATTGTTTTGCTACTTTTGCGACTGCGGGTTTATGCACAAGCGATAAAAGAAATACGCTTATCGCTCGTATTGTTGTCGTCGTCAGATGAAATATTTTATGTATGCACCACCGCCCCCCTTTTGCCTACGCCACTGTTACGAAAACTTAGGTGGGTCCATTGGTTCCTTACTTTACTGATCAAACGCAAAGGAGATAGAAAAGAAAACTAGAGAGGATATGGAGAGGCGAAAAAAAAAAGAAAACAAATTTCTTATGCGGAGAAACTGCGCAACGCAGCCCAGTCTCTTCATTTAGGAAGAAAAAAGGAAGAACAAGAAAGAAAAACAGAAAACGTATCTCCTATATTAAAAGAATGTTCAACGCAGAATATTTGATGATACAAAATAAATTAAACAGAAGGAACGCAACGAAGAAAATGACGAAGACAAATGACTATCGATCAGTGGAGACTTTGAAGAAAAAAACATAATTGGAAGAAACTGACGAGGAAAAGAAGAAGAAAAAGTCGCAACAAATAAAAAATAAAAACGATTGAGGTTAAATATTGAATGAATGAAAAGAAACTGCGTAAAACGCAAGGAAGAAAAAGAAGAAAACAAATCATTATTGAGGATATGGAGAGAAGAAAAGAAAACAACAGAAAATAAATGATCAACAACTAAAAAGTAGCTAAAATAAATTACACAGCCCAGCCTCTCAATTCAGAAAGAAGAAAGGAAGAACAAAAAAACAGAAAACATATCTCTTATACAAGAAAAATTTGGAAGAAAACTATTTTAAATTTTTTTCTTTAATTTTGATTCGATCGTCACTTGTTTCTTTCTCGTTCATTTGCCCAGTAGAGAAAACAATTCAGCTATTATATAAAACACAGCGCGAATGAAATCAAAAAAAGAGAAAAAAGCTCTGAAAAGATGCGAACTTGAAAGTAATACTTGTTTTTTTCTTCTTCTTCATTTACCAGCAGAGAAAACAGTTGAATTACTGTATAGAACACAGCACGAAATTTAACTGAAATCTTAAAAAATAACAAAAGAAAAAAGCTCTGAAAAAATGAGAACTTGAAAATAATACGTTTTTGTTTCAATTTTAATTTGTTTGATTTTTTAATCTCTCGATCTTCACTTGTTTTTGTTTTCTTCTTCATTTGCCAGCAGGCAAACAGTTGAACTACCGTATAGAATACAGCGTGAAATTTAACTGAAATCTTAAAAAAAAAACAAAAGAAAAAAAAGCTATGAAAAGATGAGAACTTGAAAATAGCACGTTTTTGTTGCAATTTTAATTCGTTTGACTTTTTAATTCCTCGATCGTCACTTGTTTTTGTTTTCTTCTTCATTTGCTAGCAGAGAAACAATTGAACTACTACTGTATACAACACAGCGCGAAAGTTAACTGAAATCTTAAAAAAAAAACAAAAGAAAAAAGCTCTGAAAAGATGAGAACTTGAAAATAATACGTTTTTGTTTTAATTCGTTTGACTTTTTAATTCCTCGTTCGTTACTTGTTTTTGTTTTCTTCTTCATTTGCCAGCAGAACCACTGTATAGAACACAGCGTGAAATTTAACTGAAATCTTAAAAAAACAAAAGAAAAAAGCTCTGAAAAGATGAAAATTTGAAAATGACACGTTTTTGTTTACATTTTAATTCGTTTGATTTTTTAATTCCTCGATCGTCATTTTTTCTTCTTGATTTGCCAAAAGTAAAGTGAGAAAAAAAAGAAATTGCGTCAAATTGCGCGAAATTCAATCTTCAAAAAAAATCTTAAAATAATTCCTTTTTTACTTCAATTTTAATTCTTTTAAAAATTTTAGCTCCGAGATTGTCACTTGTTTTTTAATTCGCCAGCAGAGTGAAAAACAAATGAACTGCGACGTGGAAAATAGCGCGAAATTCATTTGAAATCCAAAAGAAAAATTCTGGGAAATTGACGACTTTAAAACAATTCATTTTTGTTTCAATTTTAATTCGTTTGATATTTTTAATTCTTGAATAGTCACTTGTTTTTCTTCTTCACTTTTTAATTGGCCAGTAGAGTAGAAAACAATTGAACTGCGATTAAAAATTTCAAAAGAAATCTGGAAAAAAATGTTTTCTTCAATTTTAATTCTTTTGACTTTAAATTCCTCGATCGTTACTTGTTTTTTTTTTTTTAATTTGCCACCAGAGAAAACAATTGAACTACAGTTTTTATAAAAATGTAATCTCAAATTCAAATGTCAAGCGATCGTGTTTTGTTCGCTTTTGACAGGGAAGGTTGGCAATTCCGTTTTAGATTCAATTTCACTTTTTATTTAGCGCACATCTTTTGTTTGTCAGTCTGTAAAAATTGCCAGAAACTGACGAGAATGAACATCATTTTCTTTAGTTTTTTTCTATAATTTTTTCATCACTTAGTTAAACAACTGCCGTTTGTTCATAAAACAAAATCCCTTTTGCAAGTTTTAGTGAAAATGTAACCTCAAATGCAAATGTCAGTCTATCGTCTTTTGTTTTCTTTTGTTTGTCAGTCTGTAAAACATTGCCAGAGAAAACAATTGAACTACCGTACAGAACACATATTATTGAGGATATGGAGAGAAGAAAAGAAAACAACAGAAAATAATTGATCAACAACTAAAAAGTAGCTAAAATAAATGAGCCCAGTCCAGCCTCTCAATTCAGAAAGAAGAAAGGAAGAACACAAAAAACAGAAAATATATCTCTTATACTAAAAAAAATATATATCATTAATAAAATAAACCAACACAATGAAAAAAATGCAGAAAACAAGTGACTATCGATCTCAACAGGATAACGAAAAGAAGAAAAAATAGAGCAGAAGAAAACTGAAAATAAAACAAACTTCAAATACTCCTATTGAACCAAATCTAATGAATAAGAACACAGAAACAAAAAAAAGATGAATATACAAACAAGGAAAACGAGGAAAACAAATGATAGTCGATCGATGGAGACCGTGAACAGAAGAAATACAAACATAAGAAACTGAGGAAGAAAAGATGGAGAAAAGAAAATAAAAATCCTTGATCTTTTTCTTCTTCTTTTCTTCGTCAGATTCTTCTTTGCTCACAGCCTCCTTTGATCAACAGTAATTTGTTTTCTTCATTTTCTTCGTTGCCTTTCTCGTAATTTCTTACCAAATGTAATTACATTTATAACAAAATATTTCCCTAATTAAAGCACCACGTGAAACGCAAAGAAGAAAAGGAAGAAAACAATTTACCGTTGACCTGTAGGGGATATGAAAAGAAGAAAGGACGAAAAAGAAAATAAAAAAAAACAAATTTCTTATGCTGAGAAAACGCCGATCGCGGAACATTTAACGAAAGAACCGAGACTACGAGGAACCTAATGAAGAAAATGAAGAAAACAAATGAAAATCGATCCTGCAAAGTATTAGAAATAAGTCAATGCGCTTGGTTCACGTAGACAAAGAGGGCGCCATTAAAACTTACGATACATAGATTTTAAATCCAAAAGAAACAAAGAAGAAGAAAAAGAAGATAACAGAAACCTGAGAAAAGGAGAACCTTGTCGAGCGTCAGCTTCAAGACATGACTGGCAAAGAAAACTAATAGAATAAATAGACACATCGAAGAAAAAATGCGGGAAACAAGTGGCTATCGATCTCAACATGTCATGAAAAGAAGAAAAATGGAGCAGAAGAAAACCGACATTAAAATGTTTATTACATTGAACTGAACCTAATGAATAAAAACGCTGAAACGCAAACAAAATATGAACGCACAAGCAAAGAAAATGAAGAAAAGAAACTACTGTCGATCAATGAAGGCCGCAAAGAGAAGAAATAAAATCAGAAGAAAAAGAAAAGAAAATGTTCGGCGTAAAATATTTAATTAAAAAGAAACTACGCGAAACGCAGGGAAGAAAACAAGTGACCGTCGACCTATGGAGGTTATGAAGAGAAGAAAAAAGGAAACAAAAGAAAATAGCATAATTCAAATTCCTTATGCTCAGAAAATTATCAACGTAGAATATTTAATAACAGAAATGACTTCACTAGAAGCAGAACGGAGAAATCGAGTAGAATACATATCAACTGCTTGCGCAGCATTTGTCGAGCAACCATCACAACCACAGTGGCGTCAAAGTTGGGGCCCGAAAACATCAAATATTCCGACACAAGTGTCACTTCTGGTATTCTGTGCCACAACATAGCTTGCGCAGCATATTGTCGAGCAAACATACCCATGCCTCTGCTTGCGCAGCATTTTGTCGAGCAATCCTGGCTTTATGAAATTTGTGTACAGTTTATAAAGTTTAAAGCTTTGTTCGTTTATATTGCTCTAACCACTCCAAGATTCTTTCATTCAGTGTTTACAAATTCATATTTCGCGCATTCTTTTGACGTTTAATCCACTAAAACAATGACTTCAAGATCACAAAATCGGGACCCAGAAGCACCAAAGGTTCTGACACAAGTATCGCTTCTGGTATTCTGTACCACAATATTGTTTGCGTAGCATATTGTCGAGCAAACGTCCAATACCACTGCTTGCGCAGCATTTTGTCGAGCAACCACCAACCACAGAATGAATACCAGAAGCGATACTCGGCTTCCCGCGCGAAACCGATTTTTTTTTACACGTGTGTAGGTTTTGGTGGATCTTCTGTCAACCTCAACACTTTTTATGTGATTAATATGCTTGATGCAATTTGTGCACGGTTTGTAAAGTTTAAAACTTTATTCGTTTGTATTGCTCTAACAACTCCAAGATTGTTTCATTCAATGTTTACAAATTCATATTTTGCACATTCTTTTGACATTTAATCCACCAAGACAATGACGTTAAGGTCATAAAATTGGAACTCAGAAACATCAAAGGTTCCGACATAAGTGTCGCTTCTGGTATTTTAATGTTACACAATGTTACTTGCGCAGCATATTGCCGAGCAAACGTCTCCATATCATTGCTTGCGCAGCATTTTGTCGAGCAGTCACCCACACTACGAAACCAAAGACGATTAAAGTACGAAAAAACCACTGATCAACAAATAAGAAATTGAAAGATATTAGTTGATAAAAAAAGACTACATTTGTTGAATTCTTGGCTTCCGGTTGGAACCGCGTGTCTCGGATTTCTTTACTGCCGACGTTTCGTTCTTCGTTGCAGAAGAACTTCCTCAGGGCTGCTGCTGGTGGTGAGCAGCGACAATGGACGACGGCCGCGGAAGCCTTCAAGTTAAATTAGACTACATTTGTTTTTCTATAGTTTTATAGAAACTAAATCTTTTTAGTTCGTCGACTTCTTTTAGTTTTCTTTGCACTAGGTATATGAAAACGCTTCTAATTTTTTTAATACTTGATTCTATTTTATTTAAATTTGTAGTAATTCAACTGTCATTTGTTTTTCTATAGTTTTTCTACAGTTTCTCTTTGGTTCGTCAATTTCTTTTCGTTTTCTTGGTTCCAGTTAAGCTCTACGCATTTTTTATTATTTGCATTTGTCGTTTGGATTCTATTCTATATGAAATAGAATAGAATAAGTCATTCGACTGTCATTTGTTTTTTTATAGTTTTTCTAAAATTTCTTCTCAGTTCGTCGAATTCTTTTAGTTTTCTTTGTTCCAGTTAAGTTTCAAGGATCCGAAAACGCTTCTCTTTTTTTTTTATTTTATGTATTTCTATTCTATTTTAATTTGTAGTCATTCGAGTGTCATTTCTTTTCTATAGTTAGTTTTCTTTGTTTCAATTTTAAGCTTTAAATATGTGAAAACGTTTTTCATTTTTCATTACTTGTGAGAGTTTGTCATTCGAGTCCTATTCTATTTCGATTTATAGTCATTCGACTGTCATTTGTTTTTCTATAGTTCCTTTTTCATTCGTCGACTTCTTTTAATTTTCTTTATTCCAGTTAAGCTTAAGGATCTGAAAACGCTTCTCATATTTTATTGCTTGTGTTTGTATGTCGTTCGGATTCTATTTTGTTTCAATTTTCAATCATTCGACTGTCATTTGTTTTTCTATAGTTTCTTTTTAGTTCGTCGATTTCTTTTAGTTTTGTTTGTTCCAGTTAATCTTTGAGGATCTGAAAAGAACGCTTCTAATTTTTTATTATTTGTGTTTGTCGTTCGTATTCTATTTTATTTCAAATTTTAGTCATTCGACTATCATTTGTTTTTCTACAGTTTTTCTGTAGTTTCTTTTTAATTCATCGATTTCTTTTAGTCTTGTTTGTTACAGTTAACCATTAAGGGTCTGAAAGCGCTTCTCATTTATTATTACTTGAGTTTGTTTGACGTTCGGATCTATTTTGTTTCAATTTTCAATCTTTCGACTGTCATTTGTATTTCTATAGTTTCTTTCAAGTTCGTCTTTCTTTTAGTTTTGTTTATTAGAATTGAGCTTTAAGGACGTGAAACCGCTTCTCATTTTTTATTACCTGCGTATATTTCTATTTTGTTTCAAATTTTAGTCATTCGACTGTCATTTATTTTCCTACAGTTTTTCTGTACTGTCTTTTCATCGACTTCTTTTTTTCCTACACACGTATTTTAGTTTTCTTTGTTCTCAATTAAGCTTTAAGGATGTGAAAACGTTTTCCATTTCTTATTACTTGTGAGAGTTTGTCATTCGGGTTCTATTCTATTTCGATTTATAGTCATTCGACTGTCACTTGTTTTTCTATAGTTTCTTTTCTGTTCATCATATTATTTTAGTTTTCGTCGTTCCAGGCTTTTGTTTGTTTATCGTTCGGATTCTATTTTGTTTCAATTTTTATTACTTGTGTTTGTTTCTCCTTCGGATTTATTTCGTTTCAATTTTCAACCTTTCGACTGTCATTTGTTTTTCTATAGTTTCTTTTTAGCCCGTCGACTTCTTTTAATTTTCTTTGTTCCACTTAAGGTTAAGGATCTGAAAACGCTTCTCATATTTTATTACTTGTGTTTGTATGTCGTTCGGATTCTATTTTGTTTCAATTTTCAAACATTCAACTGTCATTTGTTTTTCTATAGTTTCTTTTTAGTTCGTCGATTTCTTTTAATTTTCTTTATTCCAGTTAAGCTTAAGGATCTGAAAACGCTTCTCATTTTTTATTACTTGTGTTTGTTTGTCGTACGAATTTTATTTTACTTCGATTTTCAATCATTCGACTGTCGTTTGTTTTTCTTTGGTTTTCTATGGTTTCTTTTGAGTTTGTCGATTTCTTTTGGTAAACATTAAGGATGTGAAAACGCTTCTTATTTTTTATTACTTATGTTTGCATGTCGTTCGGATTCTATTTTATTTTAATTTTTAGTCAATCGACTGTCATTTGTTTTCTATAGTTTTTCTAGAGTTTCTTTTTAGTTCGTTCATTTTTTTTTTTTTGTTTTATGGGTTCAGTTAAGCTTTAAACATTTTTTTACTTCTTGTGTTTGTCGTTCGGATTGTATTTTCGGTCATTCGACTGTCATTTGTTTTTTTTTTCCAGTTCGTCGATTTCTTTTAGTTTTGTTTATTCCAGTCAAGCTTTAAGGACCCGAAAACACTTCTCATTTTTTATTATTTGTATGAATTCCTATTTTATTTCAATTTATAGTCATTAGAGTGTCATTTGTTTTCTATAGTTAGCTTTCTTTGTTCCAATTAAACTTTAAAGATCTGAAAACGCTTCTCATTTTTTTATTACTTGTGTTTGCATGTCGTTCAGATTCTATTTTATTTCAACTTTTAGTCATTCGACTGTCATTTGTTTTTCTAGAGTTTCTTTTTAGTTCGTCCATTTCTTTTCGTTTTCTTGGTTCCAGTTAAGCTTTAAACATTTCTTATTATTTGTGTTTGTCGTTCGGATTGTATGTTATTTCAATTTTCGATAATTCGACTGTCATTTGTTTTTCTACAATTTTTCTATAGTCGAATTCTTTTAGTTTTTTTTTTATTCCAGTTAAGCTTTAAGGACGTGAAAACGCTTCTGATTTTATTACTTGTATGTATTTATTTCAATTTATAATCATTCGAGTGTCATTTATTTTCTATAGTTTTTCTACAGTTAGTTTTCTTTAATTTTCTTTGTTCCAGTTAAACTTTAAAGATCTGAAAACGCTTCTAATGTTTTATTACTTGTATTTGGTATTCGGATTCTATTTTATTTTTCAAGTTTTAATCATTCGACTGTCATTTGTTTTTCTATAGTTTTTTATAGTTTCTTTTGAGTTCGTCGACTTTTGGCTTGTTTTTGTTCCAGGTAAACTTTGAGAAGGCGAAAACGCTCCTCAATTTTTATTGCTTGCGTTTGTTTGTCCTTCGGATTTATTTCGTATCAATTTTCAACCTTTCGACCGTCGCTCGTTTTTCTATAGTTTCTTTTTAGATCGTCAAAACTTCTGGTTTTGTTTGTACCAGTTAAGCTTAGGCCATCCGAAAACGCCCCTGCTTTTTATTTCATCTTTTGTCTTCTTAACTCAACGGTCGACGATCATTTGTTTTGATACGGTTCCAACGACTTCGAAAGTAAGTCCCTCGTGAATTTCTGGAACGTATTGTCACAAATGTTAAATTAAACTATGTCGTTGTTGTTATATTTTATTTTATTTTATTTTTTCATTCTTTTCTATTCCAAAAAAAAAATGCGATTAATATGATTATGTGGTGAATGTGAATGTAGTTTCGGGGTCAGGAACCGCGCGAATCCGTAACTGGTCCTACTTTGAATCGGCGGATTTCCCCATTTGTTTATTTTATTTATTTATTTATTTATTATAATTTCGTTAGCAGTGATGATGACGACCGGGACTGACGGCAGTTAGAAACAGTGGCGAGAGAGCACCTGCGCAAGAAAATCGTCTCTGCAATTAATTCTCCTTCTGCTACCGATTCGGAACCTGTTTAATAGGGTACCCCGTTTCAGAATCATGTGATAGCCCCAGGGCACCGCAGAACCGCTTCGGACCGGTTCACCCGTCGATTTGAATAGCTCGTGAATTTTTATCGCGCTTTTTGCTGCATAATTTCATAAACAATCAACCGCTGCTGTGTTTACTAATTTTTTTTTTCATTATTATTTACGCGTCAGTCTTTACTATTCGCGCAAAAAGATTTTTAATCTAGGCAAAAATCAACTTCCTCATTTCTTGAATGACAAATCACAATTGGAGTGTTAAAACACTCAAACGCAATGCCGTTTTTTTTTCTTCTTCTTCTTCTTCTTTTGTTTTACTTCTTGAACTGTGCATATCAAAAAATAAATAATAGATAATTCGTTGCAGTAAACACAGACTTCTTTAAATAATAAACATACGTGGCTGTCATCTATGGAAAAGAAAGCGCTAATTTATGGCGACGGAAGTTTCTATTCACATTCGTAAAAATAGGCAAGCTGTTTGTTTAGCCACAAAGGATGTTGATGTTTGAAGACGTAATCCCTTTAATAAGCGAGTACTTATAATGCGTGTGAAGCTTACAAAGTGTACAGGGGGGCGCTGAAAATTTTCACAAAATAAAACGTAAATTTAAAAAAAATATATTTTATTATATAAATATTTGCTATTTTGGGACACCTGTAATTTTATTATACATTTTTGAAGTCTACAGTATTTCCAATTCAATTCAATTCTTTTTTTTATACATGGCCAATCAAAGCATCGTACACGTCAAACAGATGGTTAATATGAAAATAGTTGGCAATTACTGAAAGTTGGTAACGGAGTGAAGTTGTCGCTTTGAATTATTTCTGTTAAACAAAATTGACAAACAGTTGGCAGTTCTGTTTCAAAATCAATTTTTATTTTGTTTTTTTTTTTTGACAATTTTGTTAAGGCGGTTATAAACTAAAACAAAGTAACATTTCTGATTTGTGCTGATTGTTAATAAAAAAAATTATTCTTCCATACAACATCGGTTTTTGTTACAAACTTGTTTGTTAAAATGTTTGGCATACCTATAGAGCTCTTACTTATTAAAAACATCGCTGTTATTTCACCAAGATTAATTTTATTTATTAACATTATTCCAAATTTGTGCAAGTTTTCGAACAAATTAGGAAAATCCTCAGTGGGCGACGGCCTTAAAACAATTCCCTTCTGTTTCAATTTTGAAACCCGTTTGAAACTTTTTATTCTTCGATCGTCATTTGTTTCTTCTTGATTTGCCAGAAGTAGAGAAGTGAGAAACAAATGAACTACGATGAGTAAAACTGCACGAGATTCAATTTTCAAAAAAAAAAAGGGGAATCTTAGAAGGTAGGTAACAACTTTAAAATAATTTCCTTTTTACTTCAGTTTTAATTCTTTTAAAAATTTTAGTTCCGATGTTGTCACTTGTTTTTCTTTTTTGTTTTTTTTTTTTTTTTAATTCGTTATCAGAGTGAAAAACAAATGAACTGCGACGTGGAAAATAGCGCGAAATTCATTCGAAATCCTAAAGAAAAATTCTGGGAAATCGACGAGTTTAAAACAATTCTTTTTTGTTTCAATTTTAATTCGTTTATATTTTTTTTTTAATTCCCGAATGGTCACTTGTTTTTCTCTTTCTCTTTTTAATTTGCCAGTAGAGTGGGAGACAATTGAACTGCGCGAAATTCGATTAAAAATTTCAAAAGAAATCCGGAAAAAACTATTTAAAAAATGTATTCTTCGATTTTAATTCTTTTAAAAATTTTAGTTCCAAGATTGTCACTTGTTTTTTTTTAATTCGCTAGTCGAGTGAAAAACAAATGAACTACGACGCGGAAAATAGCGCGAAATTCATTTGAAACCCAAAAGAAAAATTCTGGAAAACTGACGACTTTAAAACAATTCATTTTTGATTCAATTTTAATTCGTTTGATATTTTTTTTAATTCCTGAATAGTCACTTGTTTTTTTTTTGTTCTTTTTTTAATTTGCCAGTAGAGTAGAAAACAATTGAACTACGCGAATTTAGATTAAAAATTTCAAAAAAAAATCTGGAAGAAAACTATTTTAAAGTTTTTTCTTCAATTTTGACTCATTTGACTTTAAATTCCTCGATTGTGACTTGTTTTTTTTTTCTTCTTCTTCATTTGGTCAGTAGAGAAAACAATTGAGCTACTATATAAAACATAACGCGAATTTTAACTGAAATCTTTAAAAAAAAACCAAAGAAAAAAGCTCTGAAAAGATGAGAACCTGAAAATAATACAATTTTAATTTGCTTGACTTTTTAATCCCTCGATCTTCACTTGTTTTTTTCTTCTTCTTCATTTGTCGTCAGCGAAAACAATTGAACTAGTGTATAGAACACAGCGCGAAATTTAACTGAAATCTTAAAAAAAACAAAAACAAAAGAAAAACGCTCTGAAAAGATGAAAATTTGAAAATAACACGTTTTTGTTTCGATTTTAATTCGTTTGACTTTTTAATTTCTCGATCGTCTTTTGTTTCTTCTTGATTTGCCAGAAGTAAAGTGAGAAAAAAAGAATTACGATGTGTAAAATTGCGCGAAATTAAATCTTCAAAAAAAAAAAAATCTTAAAATAATTCCTTTTTTACTTCAATTTTAATTCTTTTAAAAATTTTAGCTCCGAGATTGTCACTTGTTTTTTAACTCGCCAGCAGAGTGAAAAACAAATGAATTGCGACGTGGAAAATGGCGCAAAATTCATTTGAAATTCTAAAGAAAAATTCTGGGAAATTGATGACTTTAAAACAATTCGTTTTTGTTTCAATTTTAATTCGTTTAATTTTTTTTTAATTCCTGAATAGTCACTTGTTTTTTTCTTCACTTTTTAATTGGCCAGTAGAGTAGAAAACAATAGAACTGCGATTAAAAATTTCAAAAGAAATCTGGAAAAAAATGTTTTCTTCAATTTTAATTCTTTTGACTTTAAATTCCTCGATCGTCACTTGTTTTTTTTTTTTATTATTTGCCAGCAGAGAAAACAATTGAACCACGGTTTTTATAAAAATGTAACCTCAAATTCAAATGTCAAGCGATCGTGTTTTGTTCTCTTTTGACAGGGAAGTTGGCAATTCGTTTACGATTCAATTTCAATTTTTATTTAACGCACTTCTTTTGTTTGCCAGTCTGTAAAATTAGTTTTTTTCTATAATTTTTTTATCACTTAGTTAAACAACTGCCGTTTGTTCATAAAACAAAATCTCTTTTGCAAATTTTAGTGAAAATGTAACGTCAAATACAAATGTCAGTCTATCGTCTTTTGTTTTCTTTTGTTTGTCAGTCTGTAAAACATTGCCAGAAATTTTAATTCGTTTGACTTTTTGATTCCTCGATCGTCACTTGTTTTTTTTTTCTTCTTCAGTTGCCAGCAGAGAAAACAATTGAACTACCGTACAGAACACAGCGCGAAATTTAACCGAAATCTTCAAAATAAAGACAGCTCTGAAGCATTTTTGTTTCAACTTTAATTCGAAATTGTTTTTGTTTTCTGTCGCCTCAAATGCAAATGTCAGTCTTTTGTTTTCTTTTTTTTGGCACGGAAATTGGCAGATCCTTCGATTTCTATATTGCGAACCTCTTTTGTTCTCTTCGTTTTCTGTGTCAGTCTGTGCAACGTTGTCAGAAACTGACAAGAATCAACATAAATTTCTTTCGTTTTTTTTTTATAATTCCTTCATCGTTTACATTCACAAAAAAAAACAAAATTTCTTGCGAGTTTCTATAAAAAATGCAAACATCAGACGATCGCGTTTTGTTCTCTTTTGACACGGAAGTTGACAATTCCGTTTTAGATTGAATTTCAATATTTATTTAGCGAACTTCAATTTAAGTAGTGTTCAAATGTCCTACTCGTGGGCACCCAAATTTTTTTTTATGTATAATGATATATGGGTGTTATGTTATTTTTATTTCTGTAGTGGTATAGTAGGCCAATTAGTCCTATCTTAGTCTCGCCAGAAAATTTTTTGCTTTGTTTTATTTTCTTTCTTTCTCTCAGATTTCTCTTTGTATCTTTGTGTAAATGTAAATAATAACTCCTTAACTTAGTTTAAATAATTAGTTTAAATAATACTGGTCGGCGATTTAAAAACTGATTCACAAGCTAGCTGAGTGGAATTGATTTTTATTATCTAGCCATAAATGAGTGCGTCGAGATGTGTGTGTTGGGGAACATCGAGTTCGTCGTTCGTAAGAAAAAATGCGACGTTTTCGGTCGACTAGGTGCAGACGTTCTTACCACAATTGCAATTACTTATTACGTAATAATTTCTAGCACTATTTAGCAGTGTAATTTAGGCTTCCGTTTATTTTATTCAAAGCAAAATTTGCATTTCAGTTTTTATTTGTACGTGTTAAATATCTTTTGATTTTAAAATAAAAATATTAGTTTGCACCTATTACGATACGGATCACGACCATCATAGATAAGTAAATAACAAACTTGAAATAAGTACAGAAAAAATTGATTTATTTATTTTTTTAATAGAAATAGCACTGTCCAGACGACACTTAATTATAGCACTCGATGCGAAACAATGGGCCGTAATTATCGCTCAGCTTAGCGGCGTGTTTTTAAGTGGAAAACGTAATTGTATTGTGTCTCAATTAGTACAAACAACCGCAATAAAACGCGCTCGGATAACGAGTTCTTTAATGATTCTAATCTCGGATTTGTCAATGTCGATCCTCACATAATAATAATAATAATAACATTTTTTTAATTATTTTTAATTTCAAATTTTTTTATCGCCGAGTTCTTCAAATTCAAGGTCGTTTTGCTCGTGTTTTCACGCATATTTAGGTAAAGAACGGCGATAATCATTTGAAAACTGATTATAGCAGAGATTTACATAATGAAGGTTGCACAAAGGTTAACACCTAACAGTGTTTAGAGTTTATGGCCTAATTAAATTATGTAATGCTCGAAGCCCGTCCTGTAATGAGCATTCGTAATTCATGCTGCAAAAATGTTCCTTAAAGTAGTTGGTTTAATACTGATTTCTGTTCCACCCTGTATCAAGTAAAAATGACACGAAATTTTTCAATAAATTTGAATAAATCAAATCTTGTAATTGTTTCTGCCCACCCTGTACTTTTGAAGTAGAAATTTACTATTAATATCTTGTATTCTTTTCCTTTAATGATTATATATATATATACAGTCAGTTTTCATTATTTCTTTTTAAATCTTATCGATTGGATTGATCTTCGATGATTTTTTTCCGAAATTAATAACGTTCTTTTCAGAAGTATACCTTCAGATCGAACACGCTGTATACAAACAAAAAAAAACGGTACGAGTACCTCTCTCTTTCCTAAGTGTAATTTAGAATTCATAGAAATTTGAAAAAAAATTCGCCTATCAAAACAGTTACATGTGTTTAAAGGCGAAGCATGAAACAAAAGAAGGCATTCAATCAGCAGAGTTTTGTTTTGATTTGACTTTTCTTTTGCAATGACCGTGAAGCCATCATCTTTTGTTTTCCCTTAGAATAAAAGTCGGCAGAATTTGCGAGGAAAAAAAAAGAAAACGGTAAACAATAGGCGATCGACTGAGATTTGCTGAAAAGCAAACAGGCGAAGTGGCAAACGTTTTTCGAAATCTTGAAAAAAACCTCAAGAAAACAATTGACGATCAATAGATCTAAGACAGAAACGTCACTCAAAAACAAAAGAAGATAGTGTTGATTCTTTCTAATTTCCACAGATAGATCAGCTAAGGTAGATTGGCGGAGAAAAGATTTTCGTAAATGACATTCACATATCTGCGGCAATTGTTTATCAAAACGACGTAGAGGTTATTAAAAAAACAAAAGAGTCACAGAAAAACAAAAGAAGATTGCGTTGATCCTTTCCAATTTCTATGCGTCAACTAAGGCAATTGTTTTCTAAATTAACGTGGAAAATTGAGAGAACAAAAGCCCAAACTCCCAAATCATCGACAATTGTTTCTCGAAACGACGCAGAAGCCGTAGAAAAACAAAAGACGATTTTGTTGGTTATTTCCAATTCCTTTACGTCAACCAATGCAATTGTTTTTCAGATCGACGTAGAAAACGGACCGAACAAATGATGTTCATGTTCCTGTATAAGCAAAAATCGTTTATCGAAACGTCACGGAAGTCTTAGAAAAACAAAAGAAGATTCTGTTGACAATTGTTTCCTGGATTGACGTAGAAAATTGAGGGAACGAAAGATGTTCACAAATTAAACCACATCAACAGCAATTGTTTATCAAAGCGACTAATAAATCATAAAAAAACAAAAAATTATTGATTTTTATACGTCAACCGGAGCAATTGTTTGTGTTCGTAAATGAAACATCCTATGTCAACAGCAATTGTTTATCAAGACGACGATGTATAAAGCGTAGAAGAACAAGAGATTGTTGATTCGACCCAATTTCTATTTCTATTTTTATCAGTTATGGCAATTACTTTCTGTGGATTGACATAGTAAACAAAAGAAGCTCAGAAATGAGGTAGTTCTTATAAGTAACAATTGTTTATCGAAATGACAATTTCTTTAAAATCACAGGCAAACAAAAGAAGATTGTGTTGATCCCTTCCAATTTCTGTGCGTCAACTAAGACAATTGTTTTCTTGATTGACGTAGAAAATTGAAAAATAAAAGCCGTTCGCAAAAGAAACTTCCTAATCATCGACAATTGTTTCTCGTAACGACGCTGAAGGCGTAGAAAAACGAAAGAAGATTCTGTTGATTCCTATACGTCATCAGCTATGGCATTTGTTTCCTATAGATAGACGTAGAGAACAAAACAAACGTTTTATATCAGCGACAATTGTTTCTGGAAATATCATAAAAAACAATAGAAGATTCTGTTGTTTTTTTTCCAATTTATAAGCGCCAACACAATTGTTTTCCAGATTAACGTAGAAAATTGAAAGAACAAATGTCGTTCGCAAAAAAAATTTCCTAATCATCACAATTGTTTTTCGAAACGACGCAGATGTTGTAGAAAAACAAAAGAAGATGCTGTTGATTCTTTCTAATTCCTATGCGTCATCAGCTACGGTATTTGTTTCCTGTAGATGGACGTAGAGAACAACAGAAACGTTTTATATCAGCGACAATTGTTTCCGGAAACATCATAGAAAACAATAGAAGATTCTCTTGTTTTTTCTCCAATTTCTAAGAGCCAACTAAGACAATTGTTTCCCAGATTGATGTGGAAAATTGAAAGAACGGAAACCGTTTGCAGAAGAAATATCCTAATTATCGACAATTGTTTCTCGAAACGACGCAGAAGTCGTAGTAAAACAAAAGAAGATTCTGTTGATTCTTCCTAATTCCTAGGCGTCATCAGCTACGGCATTTATTTCCTTTAGATGGACGTAGAAAACAAAAGAAACATTTTATATCAGCAACAATTGTTTCTGGAAACATCATAGAAAGCAATGGAGGATTTTGTTGTTTTTTTCCAATTTCTAAGCGCCAACTGAGACAATTATTTTCCAGATTGACATAGAAAATTGAAAGAACAAGAACCGTTCGCAAAAGAAACATCCTAATCATCGACAATTGTTTCTCGAAACGACGCAGAAGTCGTAGGAGAACAAAAGAAGGTTCCGTCATCAGCTACGGTACTTGTTTCCTGTAGATGGATGTAGAAAACAAAAGAAACGTTTTGTATCAGCGACAATTGTTTCTGGAAACATCATAGAAAGCAATAGAGTTTTTTTTTCCAATTTCTAAGCGCCAACCAAGGCAATTGTTTTCCAAATTGACGTAGAAAATTAAGAAGAAAAACCGTTCGCAAATGAAACTTCCTAATCATCAACAATTGTTTCTCGAAGCGACGCAGAAGTCGTAGAAAAACAAAAGAAGGTTCCGTTGATTCTTCCTAATTGCTATACGTCATCAGCTACGGAATTTGTTTCCTATTGATGGACGTAGAAAACAAAAGAAGTTCACAAAAGAGACATTTTGTATGAGCGACAATTATTTATCGAAACGTTATAGAAAAACAAAAGAAGATTCTTTCCATGGCAACTATTATAGAAAAACACAAGGAGATTGTGATTGAGTGATCGATCTGGGAAGTAGACAGGTGGCCGTAGGAAATAAAGAAAACAAAAGATGATCGCAGGTAAGACTTTCTATGTCAACAGCAATTGTTTCTCGAAACGAAAAAGAATCATATAAAACAAACGATTTTTTCCTGTTTCTGTAGACCAACCGTGGCAATTGTTTTCGAGATTGACACAGGAAAACAAAAGAACAAAAGACGTACGCAAAAATGCGACTTTCTGTAACAACGGCAATTGTTTTTCGAAATATTGACGAAGTAAAAACAAAGACAAAAGAAAATCGAGTTGATTCTTTCCAATTTCTGTAGACTAACTGTGGCAATTGTTTTCCAGATTAAAGCAGGTAATGAAGGGAACAAAAGAGTGAGACTCTCTGTACAGGCAGCAATTGTTTATCGAAATCATGAAGGAAATCGTAGACCATTTTGTGCAATGCGTCTGTTTTGTGTAATAGTTTGAATGAACAGTTTTTCAAAAGTATTTCTAAGTTGTCAAAAGAGGGCGTTAAAAACTTCATCCACATAAAAAGCAACGTGAATGTTTGAGAATCACTGCGCATCATATCGTCACACGTAGGCCTCCCTCATGATTTGAAATTAGAATTGGCCTACACCTTTCCAGAAATTTTCTAGAAACTAGATTGTTTCAATTAAAATCAACAACAATTAAACGCTGATGAATTAGTTAAAGTTTGAGAAGCGCTGAATTAATTAAAAAAATTAATATAAATGGTTCAGATTTAATTATCCTTCGGTATTGGCACCTTTTTATTAACTGAATAAACAATTCATTAGTTATCGTTTTCTGGAATGCCTGTTATTTCCGCATTCAATGGATTACGCAAGTCCTGCCTGCCTTCCCCCCCCCCCGCCCCCAAGATTAAAGCTCATTAAGACGATCTCGTGACTATAAAATAGTTAATAGTCATGTTCTGGACAACAACTCATTTACTTGAATGGCCACTTTTTTTTTGGTCTTTCCTTAATTTCACCGGACGTCAATCAGCTTTGTTTTGATTCCTACAATATGATAGATACGTGCTCGCGAGCCTGTCGCACGAAATTACGGCAATTTGTTTGGTAAATAAATAAATAAGCGGTGATCGTTAGCGTAATTTGCGCTTCGTGTGTGTGTACGGGCGGCGTAATTTACACAATTTACGCTTTACTATTATTATTATTGTAGTAATGTAGTAATGTAGTAATTTTTTGTTGTTGTTATATTTATTGTATAGTGCCCGTGGTATTTGCCATCAATGGATTGGAGACTTTGACATGGGGGGCCTGATTAGAAATTTAAATCGCTTACGTACTTGCGAAATTGGAAAAAAAATCGTTTATAAATTCAGTTACATTCAAATTTAACGCGGAGATTTTTTATTCTTTCGTGAGTTACGTGTGCTGTAGGCAGACCTCTCCCCCCCCCTCCATCAAATCTTTTACTTAACGTTACTGTGCGTTAGACAAAACGGAGAGCTTGTAACTACGATTGCTCGGTTGGTTGCCTCCTAGCAGGCGTTGTGCTAATTTCTATCTTACAATTAGTCGTCGAGGACGGGGGTTAATTTACCCCAAAATTCTGCTTACCAAAAAAAAGAGCGCATCTGATGATAAGCAATGATATTAAAAAAAAAAAAAAAAAAACTCCTCCGGGCAATATAGGGTGACTGACAATTGTTCCGCCAAAAAAAAAAAAACGCGTAAGAGAGTGGATGTCACAGATTACGGTAAAATGTTTAAAAAAATCTCCTAAGCAGTTTATAATTAATTAAAAAATTACCCTAAATTCAAGCGACGCCACGTTTTATATTATTTTATCGACTTCTTGCCTGCACACAATGCGACCTTGACACACACATCTCAATTTCGTTTTATTTCACGTTTAAAAATTGGCAACGGAAATCTGAATTGTTTTTTGAGTAATAAGAAACACGATTAGTTGATTGAAAAACAAAGGAACAAAGATTGAATTGAACATCGAAATACAAAAAAAGAGACGTTCGTGTAAAACAAAAGACAATTTAGAACGAAAAGAACATGAAAAGTTTGAAGGAAGGAAATTGTAAGGAAATTCATGCGTTCAAAATAAAAAACAAAAACAAGAAATGGGACGATCAGTTGATTGAAAAACAAAGAAAAATCAACCAGTCCTGAAACAAAAGACAGTCGCCATTGGATTAATAGTTCAAAATTCAAAATAGAGACGCTCAAGGATTGAAAAAAAAAGACTGGTTCGAACGCGAAAAAAAAAACGTAAATTTAATCGTTTTTGTACTGAATGTTCAAAATAAAAAAAAAACTAAAACAAAAAACAGGGCTACCAGTTGATTGAAAAACAAAACAAAAATGGAAAAGGACAACTACATGTACATAGTCCTGAAACAAAAAACAATCGTGTTTGAATTAAAAGTTCAAAATCGTCTTCAAATTGAACGTTCAAAATAAAAAACAGGACGAAAAAAAAATAGAAAAGAACAACTCACAGTCCTAAAACAAAAGACAATCGTCTTTGTATTGAAAGTTCAAAATCGTCTTCAAATTGAATGTTCAAAATAAAAAAAAACAGAACGATCAGTTGATTGAAGAAACAAGAAAAAAACAAAAATAGAAAAGAATAACTCGTAGTCCTAAAACAAAAGACAATCGTCTTTGAATTCAAAATCAAGTTAAAGAATGGCGAGAGAAAAACAAAAGACGGTTTAAAAAAAAAGAACATTAAAAGTTTAAAGAAAAGAAATCGAAACGTCCAAGAGGCAGGACGATCGGTTGATTGGAAAACAAAGAAAAATCAACAAGGCCCGAAACAAAAGACAGTCGCCTTTGGGTTAAAAGTTCAAAATTCTAAATAAAAAAACAAAAGACTGACTCGAACGAAGAAAAAACAAAAATTTAATCGTCTTTGAACTGAATGTTCAAAATAAAAAAACAAAAACAAAAAACAGGGCTCTTAGTTGATTGAAAAACAAAAAAAAAATAGAAAAGAACAACTACATGTACATAGTCCTGAAATAAAAGACAATCGTCTTTGAATTAAAAGTTCAAAATCGTCTTCAAATTGAATGTTCAAAATAAAAAACAGGACGATCAGTTGATTGAAGAAACAAAAAGAAAACAAAAATAGAAAAGAACAACTACATAGTCCTAAAACAAAAGACAAACGTCTTTGAATTAAAAGTTCAAAATCAAGTCAAAGAAAGGCGAGAGAAAAACAAAAGACGGTTTAGAACGTAAAGAACATTAAGAGTTTAAAGAAATGAAATCGAAACGTCCAAGAAACGGGACGATCGGTTGATTGGAAAACAAAGAAAAATCAACCAGTCCCGAAACAAAAGACAGTCGCCTTTGGATTAAAAGTTCAAAATTCGAAATAGAGACGCTCAAGTGATTGAAAAACAAAAGACTGGCTCGAACGAGGAAAAAACTAAAATTTAATCGTCTTTGAACTGAATGTTCAAAATAAAATAATAAAAACAAAAAACAAAAAACAGGGCTCTCAGTTGATTGAAAAACAAGAAAAAATAGAAAAGAACAACTACATGTACATAGTCCTGAAACAAAAGACAATCATCTTTGAATTAAAAGTTCAAAATCGTCTTCAAATTGAATGTTCAAAATAAGAAAAAAATAGGACGATCAGTTGATTGAAGAAACAAAAAAAAATAGGGAAAAATCAACTAGAGACAAAGGCAATCGTCTTTGATTTAAATGTTCACAATCAAAACAGAAAATGGCGAGAGAAAAACAAAAGGCAATCGTTTTTTTAATTGAATGTCGAAAATCGAAAAAAAAACCGGGACGATCGGTTGATAGTAAAACAAAAGACTTTCCAAAAATCGCAATCGTTTTTTACTTGAATGATCAAAATTGAAAAAAAAGACGATCACAAATGATTGAAAAACAAAGATCTATTTTAAACGAAAAAAAAACACAAAAATTTAAAAGTACAAGACAAATATCTATCAAGTGTGAAACAAGTCGATCAACTTTGAATAAAATGTTCAATGTTGAAAAGAGAAAGCAAAGTGATCAACCGCTTGGAAGACAAAAAGAAGCAATAGTGGAAAAAATCAAGCAACACTAAAAACCAGGTAATACAGGGTGACTGACAATTGTTCCGCCAAAAAGAAACGTGTATGAGAATGGATATCACAGATTACGGTAAAATGTTTAAAAAAAACAGCTTATAATTAATTAATTAATTAAAAAATTACCCTAAAATCAAGCGATGCCGCGTTTTATGAATGCAACAGTATAAAGTTTTATGATTATTGTTTTATTGACTTCTTGCTTGCACACAATGCGACCTTGACACACATCAATTTCGTTTTATTACAGATTTAACAATTGCTGAGTTGTTTTGAGTAAATAATTGTTTAAATAATTCCAATCCATTTATTGGTGTAATTAATATTTAAACAATTTGTAGCAGCATTCGCGTCGATCAATGCCGCACGGAGACAAGAAACTTTATTAATTGCAACTATTTTAAACATCGGCGCTTTGCGTATAATTTTTTATCAAATCGCGTATGCGAATGATTATGAAAAAACAGCTTGTAATTAATTAATTACAAATTTCCCTAAAAAAGATAGATTTGTTTAGGTTAAAACGTCAACTTCGCAGCGTACGTCTGTCATAAATGTTTCATGATATTTACTTATAGAAGCTCGTAAAACTTGACCTTGTATTATAGACGTATTGAGCTGCGTGCAGACAACAAGCATGCCTTGGGATTTAGGGCCTCAACTCGATCCGCATTCTCTCGATACTCAAGTGGACGTAATGTTTTTATCTATATTTATTTACTGACGATTATGAACAACTGAATCAACGGCGAACACTTTCCCATGAGGAATTTTTACGAAAACCTGACGAGGAGATTCGCGTTTTTGCTCAAGTCTGTACACAGCTTTAATCAGCTGACGAAATAATGCGAGTAAGTTCGTTAAGACCAAATTAATTCGTCACACACAGAACGAAATTATAATAATTAACAATCGAAACAGATTACGAATGTTTTTGTTTCCTCTTTATCGCTTGATTTATATTTTCTTTCTTTTGTTGTCGATCGATTATCACTTATTTTCCTGCACTCTATTTACTTATTGCGCATTTTGCTCTTTGGGTTCTTAAGAAACAGAAAAATTTGTTATTTTTATTTCACCTTTCAACACCACTCTAATGTTTTCTGTTTTCATCGACTAATATCTTCTATTTGATTTCAATTTTTTTTTGTTGATCACTTGTTTTTTGTACTTTAATCGTCCTTTGCTCTTTGGTTTTGTAATGTGAATGATTGCTTGATAAAATGCCGGGCAAGCAGTAGTATGGGGGTTTGCTCGACAATATGATGCGCAAGCAGCGATGTTGTGGCGGTTGCTCGACAATATGATGCGCAAGCAGTGTTGTGTGGTTGCTCGACAAAATGCTGCGCTGTATATTTATTTAATAGGTGAATATTGGTTTAATGCTCAAACAAGTTGATAGCTCTAATGAACGCGGAAATCACTAGATGGCGCTTGCTTAACTCTATGTAATATATATAATAATATGCATAAAATTCTTTTTGACAGTTGTACATTATGTTCTTGTTTTATGCCAATTTTCTTCTAGATCATCAAATTACACCTCTCCTCCTGAATCCCAACCAAAATCCCTTTTCCGCCCCCATGTTCATGTTGGACATGGCCTGCCTGATCGGTATCTGCGTTTTCTCTGTGGCCACGATGTCGAACTTGGAGAGCAAATGAAAGAGGACGGCCTTGCTTTCCATCAAAGCAAACCTTGACCCTGAAACAAAAGAGAACTCTTCGTCTTCTTCGATTTCTTTGGATTTGGGCCTAAACCAATCCAGCCACCAAAAGAAAGCTCAGTTTTTCACAACCCCTAACTTACCCAGACAGTTCCTAGGTCCTAACCCAAACGGTAAGTAAGTGCCTTGCTTAATGTTACTTTTGTTTTCGGCGCTGAACCTCTCTGGGTCAAACTTCTGCGGATTTGGAAAATATTTCGGGTCCATTTGGAGGGCGTAGATGGGAAACAAGACAATGTCCCCCTTTACCAATTTCAGGCGTTTTTCCCCCGGTTGCTTGGGTTCTATGATGTAAATGTCCTTGGCGCATCTCCTGTCAGTCATAGCGAAGGGCGGGTACATCCTCAGCGCTTCTGTTTACCCCCCCCCCCAAAGAAAGAATTGATTAATTTTAAAACCAAATGAATAATTAATTCACCTGATATAACCATATCGAGGTATTTCATTTCGACCAGTGCTTCGTACGTAAGCTTTCCGCTCGACTTCCTCAATGTTTCGTCGATTTCTTTTTGCAATCTTCTTTGGACGTCTTCGTTTACAGCCAATTCGTGAGCTGCGTAACAAAGAGCCGTGGCCGACGTTTCGAACCCTGCCAGGATGAAGACGGTGGCCTGAGACACGATCTGGTCATCAGTTAATCCTGAAAATCTCTTTCGTCATCACCATCAGTTCGTAAATATTAAAAGAATGAGATGCAAGAGAATAGGACATACGCCAAGGATGAATAGAGTGAGAAGGGTACTACCAGAACGATGGAAAAGTAAAAGGGAACTGAACCATTTCACCCTCCATTTCGCAAGCGATATTGGGGGTAAAGAAATGGTTTGACTTAACTCATACGCATACATACTGAATTTTTCTAAGTTCTCTGATGACTCTTCTTCATTTCTAAGCTTCCCCTTCTTCGCCTCCATCATCAGATGTATCATATCCGGTCTGGTGATGTTCTTCTCCTCCCTCATCCGCATCGAATCATGAACGAGGTTCCTGAAGAACTGTTCCAGCTCGTCCGGAAAGAGTTTCACCTTCAGCAACTACAACACGCAATCATCAGTAACCGCAGTTATTATTTGAGGGCCGTTCACCTTGGTCAGGCCAGGGCTGGTGCTCGTCAAGAAGAATTTGAACGCCCTCACCCCCGAAAACTGCGACGACGCCTCCACCATCCGGTAGAACTGGTTGTCTCTGTCCGTCAGCGAATTGCATTGCACGCCAAAGACGGCGTTGGCGATGACGTCGTTGGTGAACCTGCTGAAGAGGTCCTTCATCTCCCAGGAGGTCGTACTGTCGTACCTGTCGGATAAGAACTGGACGAATTGGTCGGCGCATTCGGATATGAGGCCAAACATGAACTTCATTTTGCTGCCTGTGAAGGCGGGGGTGACGAGTAAGCGCGTCATGTGCCATTGCTCACCTGAAACAAAGAAAAAGAAGGTTACGGGTTAAACATGCTCAAAGGTGAGTTACTCCGAATGTTAATTTTCAACCCCCTTTGGAGGAAGGAGAGGAAGAAGTATTGGAATGGTCGATGAATTTACGACGATTTGCCTTTTTGCCTTTGATTTCTCTTAGGCTTTTGCTAAAACCGTTCAGAGGTGAAGATCTTCTTGCCTTCTTTTAAACCCTTTGGTTTTCTTCCCTCTCACTTATCCCCCAGATTCTTTTCCTTTCTAAATGGTTGGTCTTCCTACGTTTTCCATTTTTGTTAGGTATCACCTTCTGCTCTCACTTCCTCCTTATTCCTTTCGTTTTCTTCATTTTCCTTTGAATTTTTCCTAATTTTGCTTAGCGTTTTCCTCATCCCAAATCGTCTAGTAAAAGAAGAACCATTTTATATTGAATTGTGCTTACCTCTCAGTGCCATTAGAGTTCCTCCAAACACCGTGTCCACATCCGTCGATAGAAAATCTCGATGGTCCGGGAAACAATCCGAATTTTTAATGGCGACTTCTTTGATCAAATCCGGGTCCTTGAGGAAGAGCATGGGCGTTACGAGTTGGTAAATACCGGAGTAACTAAAGCAAGAAGAGGTACAGGGAAATTGTTTCAAGGTCAGAAGTGCATACCGCTTATCTCCGACCTGAGAGTAGATCCTCGTCAGGTGCTGGGCGAGCGTTTCCCTTCTGAAGATGAGCGGAGCCAATTCGCCCAAAATCGGCCAGGATTTCTCGAAGGGCACATCGCGCCCCTTCCAATGGTCCTGCAGCTTCACCACTTTGTATACCAAAGCGGCCAATACCACCAACAATAACCACCAAATCATTTCGTGAGTTGACGATGATATCTGCGTGTTTTTTTTTTATCGGAGATAAAAATAAACAAATTGTCTGGCCAAAGTCAGATAAGCGGGAGGATTTAAATCAAAAATCAAATCAAGAGCAAACGCACTTATATTTGACATGGTGTGTACATAAGGGGAGTTAGAAAGAAATTGGCAAGTACAGCAGAATTTACTTAGCCTAGGGGGTAATGGGGTTCTAATTCCTTCTCTTCAGCTCCAACCAAAATCCCCTTTCGGAACCCATGTTCACGTTCGCCTTGGCTTGCTTGATTGGGATTTGGGTTTTCTCTGTGGGTACGAGGTCGAATTTGGAAAGGAGGTAGAAGAGGATAACTTTGCTTTCCATCAAAGCAAATCTTGAACCTGCAACAAAATACATTCTACATCCAATTCAATTACAACACCTGAACCAGTTAGATCATTTGACTTCACTTTGGCAGATACATTCCAGAAAATGTAGGACTTCTCCTCCGGTTAGTATAAATTGGTGCCAAGGGAAGATTTAGAAACAGGTCGTGATAGGAATTAGGATTAGGAAATAAACGCAATGTACCTAAACAGTTTCTGGGTCCCATCCCAAAAGGTAAATAAGTCCCCTGCTTGATATTTTGTTTATTTTCCGGACTAAACCGTTCGGGATCGAATTTGGTGGGTTCCTCAAAATAGCTCGGATCCATCTGCAAAGCGTAGATGGGTAGAAGAACTATATCCCCCTTCACCAACGCAAGGAGCTTTTCACCTCCTGGTTGCTTAGCTTCTATGACATATCTATCTTTAACACACACCCTATCGGTCACTGGGATCGGCGGATACTTCCTCAACGCCTCTGCAACAAAGGGGAGTAAATTTGGGGTTAATTCCGTGCATTTAGCCAACCTGACAGGACCATATCGAGGTATTTCATGTGGAACAGAGCTTCGTACGTGAGCTTTCCCCCGCAGCTCTCCAGCGTTCCATCAATTTCGGCTTGGAGTCGCTTCTGGACGTCCTCGTTGATCGCCAGCTCGTGAGCTGCGTAGCTAAGCACCGTCGAGGACGTGTCAAATCCCGCCAGGACGAAAACGGCGCATTGGCACACGATGTCTTCATCGGTAAATTCTATAATCAATTCAGGTCACTTTGGGACTTTGGCCAGTAGAGCTTAATCACCAAATTTTGGTTCCTCTTCATCCACGAGCTTCCCTTTTTTCGCTTGGATCATCAGGTGAATCATGTCGGGTCTTACGATGCCCTCGTCTTCTCTGAGCTTAATTGCCTCGCGGACGATTTTCCTAAAGAACTCCTCCAAGTCTTTCGGAAGCAACCTCAATTTCAGCATCTGCGGTTTCAAAACTAAGAGATGGTATGGCGTGTGGACATGACCGTCTCACCTTCGCCAAACTCGGGCTGCAACTCGAGACGAAGAGCTTCAGGGCTCTCCAGCCGGAAAGTTGGCTTGACGAGCTCATCATGCGGTAGAACTCGTTGTCCTTGTTCTTGAAGGAGTTGCACTGGACGCCGAAGACTGCGTTGGCGATGACGTCGTTGGTGAATCGGCTGAACAGGTCCTTCATCTCCAGGGAGGTTGTATTTACGTCCATTAAGTAGTCGATGAACTGTTCGGCGCAGTCGGTTATGAGGCCGAACATGAATTTCATTTTGCTGCTGGTGAAAGCAGGGCTCAAAGTAGTTCGGGTCTTATGCCAGTGTTCGCCTGAAAAAATTTCTGCTATTAGAAGCTGAAGGTTTAGGCGATCGTTGTCCACCTTCACCAGGGCTTCCCTACCAACCCGTCGAGAGCTTCCGAAAGCCCTGAGGAAGAAAGAGAACGGTCACTGATGCCACCAAATTGAACCAATGAACTGTTAAAAGAAGAGGAAGAAACCAGATCCATTCTTCATTCACTTTTAAGTGATTTGGCCAACCTTTCTGTGAGAGCAAAGTTCGTCCAAAGAGCGTATCGACATCAGGTGATAGAAACTCCCTGTGGTCCGTGAAGTGGTCGGAATTTTTGATCGTCACCTCCTTGATCAAATCTGGATCCTTGAGGAACAGGATCGGTGTCAAAAACTGGTAAATTCCGGAATACCTGCAACAAAATGTTCGAGTTGGAAGATATTCGCATGGAAGTATTATGGTTTGGGAAAATAACTCCTTAGTGAATTGTTGAGAAGTTCAAAGGAACGCAGGCAAGAACACACTTCAAGGATTTAGTCATCCATAGGCTTCACGTCTTCTCTTCCTCATGCCAGAGGCTCTCAACTATAGAAATCTCAAGGGGTTTAGATCTGAGGAAACTCGCAAAGTGAAAGGCACCATGTAAAGAAGGAAAAGCATATGATATCAATCTACTCCATGGTTGTACCCCCTGGTGTTAAGAGAATCATAGAATTTGTACAGGAATCAGCTCCAACACATTGTTTGGATGTCAAGCACAATTGGAACTTGGATTTATTGAAGACCTGGCAAATGCAGAAGTGCACATACTAAAAAAAAGGGCCCGTTCACGTTGTTTCAGGTAAACGACATCAATTTTAACCCCCACAACTATTTTCATCACCTTTACCTCACAAGTTTTGGGGAAAATTTACTAGGTTTGCCTAAAAATGTTTGTATAAATGATTTGCGAGATTACAGAGTGTTTAATGATAAAAGATCCACGCAAGTTTTTGTATGGCAGTGCCCCATAATCAATAGTCAATAATAATTTGAAGACCTCAATGCTTTGGGGGACATTATGGGGCAAAGTATTCTGGAACATCACGTGGTAGAAACAGACAAAACGAATCTGGCAAAGTTTCTCGAGGTGTAATTAACAAAACATAGAATGCTAGTTTTGTTGCACCCTATATAAAGTTTTGGTACACCCTGTATATAATAAGTTAATTAAATTAAGTGTGGCCATTGCTTATGTTTTGTGTTATTTGTGATAACAACACCAAGATCATACCGTTTATCTCCGATTTGATTGTACACTCTCGTGATGTTTTCAGGAAACGTTTCCTTCCTGAAAACCAGGGGCGCCAGCTCGCCGAAGAAAGGCCAGGTCTTTTCGAAAGGCACATCGCGCTGCTTCCAGTGGTCGTGGTATTTCAACACTTTGTATACTAGGACGGCCAGCAAGGACGTCAACAGTACCAACCAAAACATTTCGTCGACGCGTTGTTATCGCTTTAATCAGAGATAAGACGCAGGCGGTGGAACTCATTGATTGGATCGAGCGCGTTCTCGAACACATCTGGGGAATATTTTTGGAGGTATTACGTAATCGGCCCCGTTACAGGAAGCAGATTGTGTAATCTATGATCATCACTGACTTGCCTGTTGAAATGCAGAGGAGGCACTTCGTTTGTATCTAAATTTATTCTGAAACTTTCCTAATCAATTGAATTGAATTGGGAAATTGACTGCGTACCTTGAAGAAGAAAAAAGTGGAACGTGTTTGTAAAAAAAAACTTATATAAACAAAATGCGAAGCGGCACATAATATTGGAGGCATTTAACCATATAAAATCAATGTGCCGCACGGTAGTAATGGAGAGAGACGATGCGAAAGGGATTAGAACAAAAACAATTTTTTATCGAGACTATACTTTTATTATTTCAAAGTTTTTCACAACGGGTTAGCTTAAAGAGTTTCACCTACTGGTCGAATCGTGAGTTCCGTCACCTGAAACCAAAAGGGCGTCATTTTAAGACTTACGTTAAAAGAGTTGTTACGTTATTAGCAGACATCGGACATTTCTAGCCATAGTTATGTAATACGAGGTCCAATTCATTGCGTAGGCGTAGGAACGCTCCGAAGTCTGGTTATTACTAATCAGCAGAAGGATTATAATTTTCAAGGTTATCGGTCAGAGGCGTACTGAATTGCGCCCGGTGGGAACCTACCATTTTTACTTATTTAGGAAAGTTGGCTACCTTTATATTGAGGAGGGAATTTTTGTATTAAAATGAGGTTGGGCAACACTGCTTACAAATTAGTTGCTTTTTGACGTCTAATTTTTACGACGCCGCTGACTTGGGCACTTTGCAAGAAGCATTTCGTTGACCAATAACCTTGGAAAATATAATTCACCCGCTCATTAGCTGTTAGAGACGGACCTGTACGTGAGGGGGTGTGTCCAAAATGTAAACGATGGCGTTGGCGATGTCTTCGCTGTCTAGGAGTTTCTCGAGCTTGAGGGCTTCGACGAATTCTCCGGCGAGGGGGAGGTCGTTCGCATCGTTTATTTCCGTCAGGACTTGTCCCGGACTTAAACTCTGAAATTTTTGGGTACTTAAGTTTACAAATAATGTAAGTACAGGGTGGATCGTCATTTTTTTTAAGTTAAAAATTTCATCCAATCTGTCTTTTAACTTGTGAGTGTGTACTGAAGATGGGCGCGTACCCGTCGAAATACGTATCCACACATATAAACTTATTGTAATGGGAGATAATTTTTTGATTTATTTAAACATGACATGTCATATCCACTATTAGTGGCACAAATGATGAATAAAGATATTATTATTATAAATAAACTGAAAATAAAGTACAATTAAAAAATGGAAGGAGTTGCCTATTGAGCAGTTGAAAAGCAACAATATATCCAAGTGACCAAGAGCAACATTTGGCGTCCAACGTGGGGCTCGAACCCCCACATTCTAGTAAGGTCCGCAACGTTACAAAAACGAAATGTAGTTTTTGGTTTTCTCTTTTATTTTTTTTTTTTTTATTTGAACCAAACTCCTAACCTTGATGTATTTTTCGTAGCTAACTAAATACTATTTGTTTCTCGGCTTACTTATACGATCGGAAGTCGTAAATCGGCGCAGCGAAATTGAATTAAATATTTTATGAATTCCGTACCGTTAAAAAGTAAATAATTCAACGCCAAAGATTAATATAAAATTAAACTTTTTGATTTTTAACCGAATTTATATCTTTAAAAACAAAAAAGTTAATAGTGTTGAACGGTTCAAATTTAACATCCTGTATACTTGCACCAGCTGTACTTCTTACGTCTTTCAGTTCAGAAATAAGGCAGATCTTCATTCCGATAGAAATTCGGTTAAAAATCAAAATGAAAAGAAATCTATTAATTGAAGAGATGTCTCGATAAATATTTAAAAAGAAAAAACAAAAGCTGTCTCCAGAAACAAATGCAACCCTCTAAACACTGTAGAAACAAGTAGAAAACAAAAGAAAATACAATTTTTGAGAACAGAAATATTTTTTTAGGTACAAAATCAACTCCTTTTGGAATTTATCAAAAAATGTAAAAATTAAAACAAGCAAAGTCTAAAAAATAAGATCGGTCTTTTTTTATTATAAAAAAATATATATAATATTTTATTCAAAAAAAATATTTTTGAAAAAGTCCTAGAAAACAAAGAAATTATCGTATCGATTCTCGAGAAGTATCGAGAAATGAGAAAAAATCCTTGACGAACAAAGAAAAATAAAAGAATGTAATTTTTTAATTATAAAAAATAGAAACATTTTTAGAGAACAAAGACCGTTCCTTTTGGAGGCTTTAGTAAACAAAAGAAATCAAGCAAAAATTTTTATATTTCTGGAAAACAAAAGCAGTTCTCGAAGGCTTCATGGAACGACAACAAAATCAAAAGCAATTTTTTTGAAATTAAAACTCTAGAAAACAAAAGATATTCTTTTATAGAAAATAAAAAAATATTCTTTTATATAAAGCAAAAGATATTCTGTTACGGAAAACAAAGGATATTCTTTTATAATAGAAAACAAAAGCAATCTTCTCTATGTAAACAGTGGAAAACAACAGAAATTAATTATAAGTTTTGTACGACAAAAACACTTTTTAGAGAACGACAACTGTTCCTTTAAAAGTTCCACAAAACAACAAGTTCCAGAAATTTACAAAAAAATTAAAATTCTGGGAAACAAAAGCAGTACAGTTTTCGAAGACTTCATGAAACAACAGCAAAATTTTCAAAACAAAAGCAATTTCTTTAACATTAAAAGTCTAGAAAACAAAAGATATTCTTTAATAGAAAACAAAATCAGTCTACTATAAATAGTAAAAATTTTTTTTTCATGACGAAAACCATTTTTAGAGAATAAAAACTCTTCCTTAAAAAGTTCCAGAAATTAAAAGAAATCTAACAAAAAAGAATTTAATTCTGGAAAGCAAAAGCAGTTCACGAAGGCTGTTATGGAAAACAAAAGCAATTTCCTTGAAATTAAAAGTTCTAGAAAGCAAAACATATCTTTCATAGAAAATAAACGGATTTTCCTACAAGCAGTAAAAAACAACAGAAAATACACAACGGAAAAACACTTTTTAGAAAATAAAAGTTGTTTCTTTTGAAAGACTTTAGAGAACAAAAGAAATATATCAAAAATTTTAAAATTTCTAGAAAACAAAAGCAGTTCTTATGAAACAACTGCAACATTTACAGAAGCAACTTCTTTGAAACTAAAAGTCTGGGAAACAAAAGATATTCTTTTTTAATAGAAAACATAAGCAATCTTCTATTATGTAAACAGTAGAAAACAACAGAAAATATATAATATTTTTTCAGGATGAAAACCATTTTTAAAGAACGAAAACTGTTCCTTGAAAAGTTCCAGAAAACAAGAGGATTCTATGATAAATTTTTAAATTTCGGAAAAACAAAAGCAGTACAGTTTTCGAAGGCTTTATGAAACAACGGCAAAATTTTCAAAACAAAAGCAATTTCCTTGAAATTAAAAATTCTAGAAAGCAAAAGATAGAACAACAGGAAGTACACAACGGAAAAGCGCTTTTTAGAGAATATAAGCTGTTCCTTTTGAAAGGCTTTCGAAAACAAAAGAAATCTGCCAAAAATTTTAAAATTTCTTTTGAAATCTGCCAAAAATTTTAAAATTTCTGGAAAACAAAAAAAAAGCAGTTCTTGAAGGCTTTAAGAAATAACTGCAAAATTTACTAAACAAAAGCAGTTTCTTCGAAACTAAAAGTCTATAAAACAGACGAAAGCACTTTTTAGACAACGACAACTCTTCCTTTAAAAGTTCCAGAAAACAAAGGAAATCTATGTTAATTTTTTTAATTTCGAGTAAAGAAAAGGTTTATGAAACAATGGCAAAATTTTCCAAAACAAAAGCAATTTCTTTAAAATTGTAAGTCTAGAAAACAAAAGATATTCTTTTATAGAAAACAAAGGATATTCTTTTATAATAAAAAACAAAAGCAATCTTCTATATGTAAACAGTGAAAAACAACAGAAATTAATTATAATTTTTGCACAACGAAAGCACTTCTTAGAGAACGACAACTGTTCCTTTAAAGTTCAAAAAAAAAAATAATTCTGGAAAACAAAAGCCAATACAGTTTCCGAAGGCTTTATGAAACAACAGCAAAATTTACAAAACAAAGGCGATTTCTTTAACATTAAAAGTCCAGAAAAGATATATATTCTCTTATAGAAAACAAAAGCAATCTTCTATAAGCAGTAGAAAACACAACAGAAAATTTTTTTTCAGGACGAAAACCATTTTTAGAGAATGATAACTGTTTCTTAAAAAGTTTCAGAAAACAACAGAAATCTAACAAAAATTTAAAAATTTCTGGAAAACAAAAGTAGTTCTCGAAGGCTTTATGAAACAACAGGAAAATTTAGAAAACAAAAGCAAATTCCTTGAAATTAAAAGTAAAAGTAAAGTAAAAGATATCTACATAAAAAACAAACATAAATAGTAAAAAAAAAACAACAGAAAATGCACAACGAAAAAACACTTTTTAGAGAATAAAAGCTATTGCTTTTGAAAACAAAAGAAAACTACGAAGAATTTTAAAATTTCTGGAAAACAAAAGCAGTTCTTATGAAGCAACTGCAACATTTACAAAAGCAATTTCTTTGAAACTAAAAGTCTCGGAAACAAAAGATATTCTTTTTTAAAACAGAAAACAAAAGCAATCTTCTATATGTAAACATTGGAAAAGAACAGAAATTATATTACAAAGTTTTCAGGGCAAAACCACTTTTTAGAGAACGAAACTGTTCCTTTAAAAGTTCCAGAAAACAAAAGAAATCTGTGATAAATTTTTAAATTTCTGGAAAACAAAAACCAGTACAGTTTCCGAAGGTTTTATGAAACAACAGCAAAATTTACAAAACAAAGGCAATTTCTTTAACATTAAAAGTCTAGAAAATAAAAAATATTCTTTATAGAAAACAAAAGCAGCCTTCTATAAACAGTACAAAACAACAAAAAAAATTTTTTTTTCAGGGCGAAAATCATTTTTAGTTCCTTAAAAAGTTTCAGAAAACAAAAGAAATCTAACAAAAATTTTAAAATTTCTGCAAAACAAGATTAGTTCTCGAAGGCTTTATGAAACAACAGGAAACTTTAGAAAACAAAAGCAAATTCCTTGAAATCAAAAGTTCTAGAAAGTAAAAGATATCTATCATAAAAAACAAACGCATTTTCCTATAAACAGTAAAAAAAACAACAGAAAATGCAAAACGGGAAAACACTTTTTAGAGAATAAAAGCTGTTCCTTTTAAAAGGCTTTAAAAAACAAAAGAAATCCACCAAAAATTTTAAAATTTCTGAAAAACAAAAGCAGTTCTTGAAGGCTTTACGAAACAACTGCAAAATTTACAAAACAAAAGCAATTTCTTCGAAACTAAAAGTCTAGAAAACAGACGAAAGCACTTTTAAAAATTCCAGAAAACAAAAGAAATCTACAAAAAAATTGAAAATTCTGGAAAACAAAAGCAGTGCAGTTTTATGAGACAACAGCAAAATTTTCAAAACAAAAGCAATTTCTTTAAAATTGAAAGTCTGGAAAACAAAAGATATTCTTTTTTAGAAAACAAAAGGTATACTTTTCTAATGGAAAACAAAAGCAATCTTCTGTATGTAAACATAGGAAAAGAACAGAAATTATATTAGAAAGTTTTCAGTACTTTTTACAGAATGAAAACTGTTCCTATTTAAAAGTTCCAGAAAACTAAAGAAATTTAAGAAAAATTTTCAAATTTCTGGAAAACGAAGGCAGTACAACCGTTTTCGAAGGCTTAATGAAACAACAGCAGAATTTACGAAACAAAAGAACTTAAAAGTTCTAAAACACAAAAACCTATGTATTCTTTTATAGAAAAGAAAAGCAACTTTCTATAAACAGTAGAAAACAACAGAAAATATATTTTAATTTTTTTTAACGACAAAAACTATTTTTCGAGAACAAAAGCTTCTGTAAATAAAAAGAATCAATCATAAATTTTAAAGATAAAAGCAATTTCTGGAGAATAACAGCAATAGTCGAAAACTGTAGAAAAAGAAAAGTAGTTTTTGAATGATCTAGAAAATAAAAGGAAATTTTCTAGACGTTCAAGAAAACAAATGCAATTATTACGAAAATTAACTCAAGTTTCCAAGTCACAATTAAAAGTAAACCTGCCCCCTTATTCTGAGGGTGGGTTTGGATAGTGTCATTGAATTTTATTATCGAGTTTATTGATTGAGCCCTGATTGACCCCAAATCTGATACTTAAAAATATTTTCTTTGACTTTCTCTTGATCACTAATGGATACACTTCATTTCACTCTTATTGGGACAGCCGGTATACAGTAATAGTAAATGTTTTTTTTTTCTTCTTAATTGAGCAACAAAATAAATGGAAAACAATCAATAAAATGAAATAAAAGAAAAAATTAAATTAAAATTAATTTTATACGTAAGGGCCCAAATGTGTGCCACTGTGACATTTCTAACAATAAAAAATGAGGGAAAGTCCTCCTCAGTTAATATTAATTTTCTTTTCAAATTTGCTCTCTTCTTTAGTTTTTATTTTGTTTTCTCTAAATATTAGAAATTTATATATCAAACGAGATTGTTCATAATCTTTATTTAAAAAAAATTAATTTTGGAACGCACGTCTAGATTAAACGATTATATTTTTTGGGGATTTTTTATCTTTAAGATTAACAGAGGATTTATTTAAGAAATGAACTGATAAATATATTAATTATTAAAAATCATTGTTAATAGGGAACACTCGATCGTATTCATTAAAAAAAAAATTGTATTTTATGTATAATTTTGACAAACCTGTCAATTCAATAGCGAAACTTTAATATTCTAGGTGTTTTTTTTTAATTGCCCAAACAAGTTGTTTTTAGTCGATAAGAAATTTGAAAAACAAAAGAAGTCAAACACGTTTCATTTTCACACTACCATGAGATCCCCCCCCTCCATTGAAACACCCTATACAGATGTTACATGTTAAAAAAATCACGCCTGGAAGTACTTGAAACAAAAAATGTTAAACTCACTGCATTTTTTTTTCAATGTAAATGATGATGAAATTTGAAAAAGCAAAGAAAGCAAATCTTTTTGGAGACACCCTGTATAATGACTTTGGCACTTGCGAAACAAAAACTTACAGTGACTTTAATTTTACTCCCCAATCGAATCAGCTCGAGCCTGAACGTTTCGGTGAGGGCTGTAACTGCATGCTTGGAAGCGTGGTAAATGTTAAGCCCAGGATGTGCAATGACGGCATGACCGGCGATGCTATTGATGTTGATGATGTGGCCATCAATGTTGTTGGCTCTCATAATTTTGATGGCCTCCCGCGACGCAATGGTAAGTCCAAGAACGTTCGTGTCCAAAACGCTCTTCCATTTTTCCGTATCCCCATCCACCAGGGTCGTATTCTTTACAACCCCGGCGTTATTGATCAGCACGTGGACCGGACCCACGTTCTTCGTCGTCCACTCGAAGGCCCTGACGATGTCATCCTCGACGGTTACATCCGCTTGGAAGACGTAGAGTTTCCCAGGCTTGCCTTCAAGTTCTTTCGCCAGCTGTTCCAGGCGATCTTTTCTTCTGGCCAAGCCGACCACCTATTCGAAGGGGAAAAGATTTATTATGAGTTGATGGATGAACACTTTAGTGAAGGTATTTTGACTCACCTTCAATCCAAGCTCCACTAAAGTCTTCGCAGTGACTGCACCAATACCGGCGCTAGCCCCGGTTATGACGGCAACTTTTCCCTTAAACCGCGACATTGTATCAGAAGTTAGAATCGAAGCTGGCAAATTGATCTCGCTATGTCCTATTTATACTTAAGTCCAACCAGAAGGTCCTATCAGATAAGTCCAGGTATATAAACAATGACTGGGGGATTATATTTTCGGCAGGAAAGCGTTAACGTAATTACGTACTCGATTTTGTTATCAAATGAACCATTTTGTCTGAGAATGTGATCGTATCACGTCGATGATGCACGTGACGAGGTTATGGAGTTATGACCCGGCCGATCGTAATCTTCAAAGTATGGCGTAACGCATCGAAACTAAACTGCATTGTAATCGTTGGTTTAACGGAATCGAAGTTGCATAGCTTTTTTGCTGACGATGGAATTTGGACGTGTTAAGAAAACTGTACAGATACAGGGTGACTGACAATAGTCCGAACCGATGTCCGAGGGTATGGGAAAATGTTAAAAAAAATCTTTCGACTTTAGTTCTCGACTAACAATTAATCTAAAATTAGCCCCAAAACGACGATTAAAAAATAGAGGAGCAGATAAATGCCCTCATAAAAGTTTTATGGTAGGCACGGCGGCGTAAACTTGACTTTTAAGTGGAGTTTGACGTCAAGGCCGTTTTTAGATGAAAGACCAACGTCGTGAAAAACGAACTGCAAAATATTTATTTGACAAATGCATGCGAGCCACTTGATACAGATTCTTCCACACAAGGACATTATTTGACAACCAGAATTTAAAACATCATAATCAGTAAATACCCTCGTAATCTGTTAATTATTATATTTTCGTTTTGTGTGCGACGAATTATTATTAACACGAGTCTATTAGAAGTTTAACAAATTCATGACGCTTTTGCAAGTCTCTCTATCCTGTGTTTTTGGCGCACTGGTTGTAAATTGTTGATCGTTCGACTTTGAATTAAATTCTTACTTAATTATAAACTGCTCTGTAGATTTTTTCTCAACATGGCCCCGTATTCTGTTCAATCATTCACAGACGCGATTTGATTAAAAACTGCGCATATCACCACCGACGTTTTAAACGGCTGTATATAGTAAAGTTTTTATTGCCTAATAAACAAAGAAACGTCTCGGCGATGAATTTCAGGTCCAATAAATCGTTACACATTTTCCAAACGACCCACCATCAGTTTGCATTTTGTCGCAATCTATGACTGGCGTTGTGAAGCAGCTGGTACATTCCATTTGCATTTTGTGGCAATCTATGACTGGCGTTGTGAAGCAGCTGGTACATTCCGTTTGCATTTTGTGATTTCTGTGACTGGCGTTCGTTCACGTACGCGATTTGATCACCAGCGATAGGTGGTGCAAGTGAAATTAGAGGAAACAGCACCTTCACGCACGCTTTAATAAATTGCAGATATTTGCGGATGCCTACGCGAATGCCCTCCTGCACTTGTGAGTTTGCAAATTTGCGCACATGTATAACACACATAAACAAAGAACAAACAATAAACAATGCCCTTGGACATGTCATGTATTGGCCTCCCTCGATCACCAAATTTAAAACCTTGCGATTTAAATTTGGTTATGAAGCAGCTGGTACATTCCGCTCTAGTAAATAATCCGAAAAAATTAACAATTATCAGCGAATTTGTTATCCTTTTTTCATACACAGTTTCAGTTATTTTAGAAATCACTAATAATTACGTCGCGTAAAAGAAACAACTCAGACTTCCGTTCATAGCCGTTAAACGTGTAATGAAACGAATTGGAATATGCGTCAAGGTCGCATTGTGTGCAAGCGAATAGTCAAAAAAAAAAACTTGATCGTCTTATTAGACTCCGGCGTTTATAGAACGTGGCGCCGTACTTTGTATGTAGTACCACAGCTTCATTTTGCGATTTAAATTTGGTTGTGAAGCAGCTGGTACATTCCGCTCTAGTAAATAATCCGAAAAAATTAACAATTATCAGCGAATTTGTTATCCTTATTTCATACGCAGTTTCAGTTACTTTAGAAATTACTAATAATTACGTCGCGTAAAAGAAACAACTCATACCTCCGTTCCTAGCCGTTAAACGTGTAATGAAACGAACTGGAATGTGCGTCAAGGTCGCATTGTGTGCAAGCGAGTAGTCAATAAAAAAAAACTCGATAGTCTTATTAGACTCCGGCGTTTATAGAACGTGGCGCCGTACTTCGTATGTAGTACCACAGCTTCATTTTGCGATTTAAATTTGGTTGTGAAGCAGCTGGTACATTCCGCTCTAGTAAATAATTCGAAAAAATTAACAATTATCAGCGAATTTGTTATCCTTATTTCATACGCAGTTTCAGTTACTTTAGAAATTACTAATAATTACGTCGCGTAAAAGAAACAACTCATACCTCCGTTCCCAGCAATTAAACGTGTAATGAACCGAATGGGAATGTGCGTCAAGGTCGCACTGTGTGCAAGCGATTAGTCAATAAAAAAAAACTTGATAGTCTTATTAGACTTCGGCGTTTACAGAACGTGGCGTCGTATTTCGTACGCAGTGCCTCAGCTTCATTTTGCGATTTAATTAATTATAAACTGCTTAGAAGAGTTTTTTTAAAGGTTTTTCTCATAATCCGTCATTTATTCTCTTACGCGTTTTTTTTTGTCAGAACGATTGTCAGTCACCCTGTATTTTAAATTTGGCGGAACTTTCATTTTTCTTTAGTTACATTTATAACATGCGTTATTTCGAAGAAATCCGTCATCGAGAAGACTCCGAACCTGCTTTTATTTTATTCATTATTTTCAGAATTATCTCATGGGCGATATATACAGGAGACAGAGAGGAAGTAAAAGTTTCTGGATCGTTATTGAATTTCCACGAAAATTTCTCAGTCCACCGTAATTTTTAAACAAGTAACATAAAATAAACAAGAATGAAAGCTTTTTACTTTATTAAACTTGTACATATCGAGAGCTCATAACTTTTTGGTGCCACCTCGTCGACGGGTTAAACCAACAGCTTGGGTTCAAACACAAGAATGTCGAACTTGGAGTAATTGCTCACCCCACCGCCGAATTTCGGAATCCAAAGTCCCTTATTGGGCTCGCGGTTTTCAAAAATCTTCCCAATGATGAGCCTTCCATCGACGAATATCCTGCCGATGTAGACGCGCTTTTGGATTTCGGTCCCACCGGGAATTGGGTAAGTCAACTGGTCGATTAGGTCCACCGTTGTGGGTACCCATCTGTAATCGTTTCTGTTTTGGGCGCAGAGTATCTGGAAGTTAAAGGGTGCAGTTCAAAAGTTTTGCTCTTTGTTGGTCGGGGGCGTACCTTGACGTCGAGTTCGTAGGTGAAGCTTTGGTCGTTGACGGAGGACAACGCGCCCTTTTTGCCGATGAAGATGTTCGCTGGGATCAGAGCTTCGGTTTTTCCGTATAACACTTGGCCTACGTAGATGTTGTAGCCTTGTTCGTCGTAACCGCCAACCAGAGCGTCGTCTGGTATCTCACCGGTGTACTGCCGCCAGTAAAAATCTGCAAAGAAATTTTGATTTTGCTTGAGGTTCACCAAAAAAAAAAGTTTCAGTGTCTTACCTGGTCTTCTTCCACAAGGGTCTGGATAGCAGTCATCTGTAAAGTGAAAATCACCCTGTATAGTTATTATACAAAATACAACGTGTGAGTGTTTTTAGAGAAATTTCATCGGGGAGGGGGGGGCATTTAAAATTTGTAAGCGAAAAGAGAGAAACAGTTAAAAAATGGTGTAAACTGTACCACGATATAAATATCAAAATGCATTTGATTTGACGATATTAAATTGACGTCATCGTGTATGACATTTCCAATTACGCGATTGTGGTAGAATCTGATCAAACTTATCTCGATCTTGTCGTAAGAGATGATAGCCCATCTAAAAAGCACTTTAATATCTGCAAAAGACCTTGAACAAGTTCTAGAAACAAAGTTCGCATACAAAAAAAAAATCAACGATTCGTATTCACAACAGAATTTTATTTTTTTGTTGTGAATTTCTAAATTTCTTTCAAAAACGCAACCGCAGTATCCTCAAATGTACAGTGTGAACGAAAAAGAAAGTTTCGTGTTGGCAACGTCGCTGCCGCTTCTATCACAACTTGACATTTAACGATTTAAGATTGAACAACACATTCGTGGATTTATTATTGTTTCAACTTTCAACTTTTAAATGCAAGGTATGCAATTGATAATTTGAATAAAGTTTGAATAGACGTCTGCTGCAACGGTGGTTTAGATGTTGTCGTCAGTGTTGCCAATAGGCTTTCGTAAACAGTCTAAACATTTAACTTAAATAATGACTAAAGTGTCACCAGAATTTATTAAAAATAACAATATCGTACTTAAGCAAATTAGGTTGGCAACACTGGCTTCATTAAAATTACAAAAGGAAACTATAGTTCAAGGTTTTTTCCAAGAACACAAATAAAAGACGATCGATTGCTTAACCAAAATCAAGAAACCAAACAAAAACAATTGACGATTTGAATATACGTGTAAGAAAATCTTTTCACTTTAAAAAATTAATTAAAAGACGCTCGAATTTCCACTTTTTTGTTTATAAAGGACAAAATACAATTAAACAAATTTGCAAGTGTTTAAAAAATTAACTAAATGAAACAGTCACTAGATATGTCACTAAATCGGTCACAAAATCACTGCATTTCAACAGAGAGTCACGAGATCTAGTGAGAATATCACTAAATTGGCAACGGTGGCTGTCGTTAACACAGTAGCGACACTGGAGCATAACTGTCACCATTTTGTTTGATACCTACTGTTTTGCAAAGAATAACTGTTTGAGTTGGCAATACTGATTTTTTGAAGTGGAACAACTAGATTAATTTCCGGTTGACACCAACTGGCATCTCTTGATATTTAAATTTAAAATTAAAACGCTAATTTTTATTCACATAACCTACAATCTTGTCGTTGTTACGTCAAATAAACCAACAAAACATATATCCGATTACAGTGTTGCAAACGAATAAAAAAATGCTTTTAATTGTATTGCCAACTCAAATAGTTATCCTTGACCGCTTTGTGCATTACATTTGCAACTAGGTATCAAACAATATGGCGGTCGAATTTGACCTATAAAATGAGAAACTATACCTACACATGCAATAAAATAAAATAAAATAAAAATAATTAGACTAAACAAACAACATCTAAATACTAAACACAAAATGAATGATAAACAAATGAACATCGACTATTTTAAATAAGACACAAAGAAACACAGAATCACACGAAAAATGTACAAAGGATTGGACCGACGAAAAAAGAAGAGAAATAATTTCAACAAAATTTAAAAAAACAGCTAACATCGAAATAATAATAATATAATGAACGAAAAACAAATGAATGTCGACTATTCTGGGAAGGTGCATTAAAAAAATCCTATTCGTTTAAAAACTGAGCAATACGACGTTCAATTGTTTTTTTTTTTTGTAAATCACTTTCGAAAGTATTGAGCAATATGTACGTAATATATGTATTTTTATGTTCCTTTAGCCTTTCTTTTGTTTTTCGTCGAATTATATTTTTGCATTGTTACGGAATTAATTTTATTTAAATTAACAAATTTAACTTTTTAACGTTTCACCAAAGTTCAGTTTCAGCTTTCTTTTGTTTGTTTTTTTTTCCCAAAAAAAAAAAAACCTAAGAATATTGTAACAAACAACATCGAAATACTAGGAATAAAACGAACGAAAAACAAATGAAAGACAAAAAAAATCGAAAGACAACAACAATTGTTCATTTAAAAACTGAGCATTGTGATGTTCTATTGTTTTTCTGCGAATAGCTTTCGAAAGTATTGAGCAATGTCAACATAATATGTGTATTTTCATATGCTTTTCTCTTTCTTTTGTTTTTCGTCGAATAACTTCTTTGCATTGTTACGAAATTAATTTTATTTAAATTAACAAATACAATTTTTTAACATTAACAAGTTCAGTTTCACTTTTCTCTTATTTGTTTTTTATTTTCTCCAAAAAAGGAAAAAAACGAAAAAAAAATTGTAACAAACAACATCGAAATACTAAGAATAAAACGAACGAAAAACAAATGAACGTCGGTTGTTCTCGCAAGTTACATACGTTAAAAATCGAAAAACGACAACTGTTCGTCTCACTTTATTTCGCCGAAGGATCGTATTTTTCTGTTTGTTTTCTTTTCCCCAAAAAAAAGAACGAAAGAAAATTTAAAACAAAAAACATCGAAAATACTAAGAACAAGATGAGCGAAAAACAAAAGAATGTCGACTATTCCGGGAAGGTACCTGAAAGAAATCGAAAGACTGAACGTTACGATGTTCAATTGTTTTTCTGTAAACCGCTTTCGAAAGTGTTCGTTTCGCTTTTCTTTTGTTTTTCGTCGAATTATTATTTTTTTTTTTTGTATTATCCATTACGCAATTAATTTTATTTAAATTAACAATTTCATTTCTTACTTTTCACCGGAGGATAATATTTGCGTTTGTTTGTTTTAGTTTTCTCTTGTTTGTTTGTTTCAGTTTTCTCTTGTTTGTTTCTTTTTCTTCCAAAACAAAAACAAAAAAACAAAAAACAAAGAAAATTGGAAACAAACATCGAAGTATCAATAACGAAATGATTTAATTTCGTTTTGTTTGCGTTGCAATCCGTATGTATTTTAAAAATTATTTTCGTTTGTTCAGTCACTCACTTGTTAATTAAAATTAACATAGCATGTCACACATAAGTTCAAGGAACTTTATCATTGAAGAAGTGTCACGAGTAAAATAAAATCCACATAAATCGAACAAAAATTTTAGCCAAATTTAACCAGAAAATTGACACAGAAAAAATTGAAACAAAACAAAATAAAAATATGTACTTACAATCTCTGTCACCTCGGTATGTATAATTTCCTAAAATTAAAAAAATAAATCAAAAATCGTTATAATTTTATTAAACTTAAATGCATTTACCTCTTGGTCTTAAACTGTGCGCGTCAAAAGCGTTCAGCACGCAAACAAGCACCAGCAGAACCCTCAACATCTTCGCGATCACTCAGACTTGCTGTAAGATCCGATGAAGAATATATAGGGGCACAGACTCGAAATATTTAGCATCACTTCGAAGTAGTAAAGCGAAGACAAGTGATAATTGATTGAACGGTTTACACATTATCAAAAGTTCAGGACAGGACTCAAATGACAAAAACAAGTTGTCTCTTATTTAGCTCAAGACGTCTTGAAGAATTTTTACGTACGTAAGTAGCAATCACCCCCTAGATTTTTAGACCCTCATATTCAAATCGTGCTCTGGCGTATTCGAAGAAGAAAAAAGCGTGAAGGCGCAGAAGAACAAGAAACGTGCTTTTTCACTCTTGTTTGTTTTCACTCTTGTTTCAAAGAAATGAAAAACCAAGAGAAGAAGATTTTAGAGAATTCTCTGTGCTCTGTTTTCCTTTACTTACAAAGTTGAATGTTGAAAGTTGAAAAATACTCTGACCATCTTTCGAAACTAAACTAATGAGTCTTCAGCAATTACTGTTTTTGGTTAAAACGCTAAAAGTTCGACCCTGTGCGTTTGAGAATCTTTGTCGTGGGTCAATGAAATTTGGACAGACGAATTATGTCACGAGCACTTAAGTCCGGCGCAATTAATATTCAAAAATATTCAAAATTATCACGACTATAGTGCACAAACTTAGAAAGTAAATTTGCGGGGGGTTAACGTACGACCCTGAGGTTTTATTATCGTGCCTAATCAGTTAATGGATTTTTTTTAATGACGTGCGCAAAGCTCTTCGGCTCTGAAGCAATTTTGAAGTAAAAAATTATTGACAATTTTATTTATTAGCTTTGCCTCCTGCTTCTTGCTCAAAAGTTGATCGGTATGTAGGTATATTAAAAAAAAAAGAAAACATTTTTTGTTAATTACTCGTCTATTATAAAATTTATAATTTGGGTTTGTACACTAGAATGTCAAGCTTGAAAAAATTGGCCACCCTACAAGCCCTTGTTGGCTTCCTTGTTTTCAAAAATCTAGCCAATGATAAACCTCCCTTAGAAATACCCCCTAACGACATAGACATGTTTTTGGATTTCAATTCCACCGAGATAATTCCAACAATGTGGGCACTCATCTATAACCGTCTCAATTTGAATGCTAAACTCTCTAGCGGATTAAGTTACGACATTTCACGGTCGACTTTTGATCTAAAAAGTTTTAAAAAGTATTACACTAATAAAACACGTTAACATAATTATTTATTCAGTATTTAAAAAATTTTCGTATCGCCGTAAAGAGAAAGAAAATCGCTAGCGAACGAAGTACAAAAGATACTACGTTGCTATTTAAAAACAATACAGTTGCGCAAATATTTAGACAACTAGCAGTGCAATTGCTTTTTTGATTAGAAATTCAGAATCGGTATGAAATTTAGAGAATTTTTGCTAATTTAACCAAATTCCTATCTTTAAAGATGAGTAAGAAAGTAAACGGTTCAAATTGGACACCTGTATACTACCAATAAAGAACAATTGCTAAATAAATACAGTCCTTTTCTAAAGAACTAACTTCTCTCATCAACAGATGTCACATTACAGAAACTGTGGTAAGTTCCCTCCTGTTAATTCTTTACTCGTAGGATTTACTAGACATTCTACTAAGTTGGCAACTCTGTTCGACTTATTAAACTCAACCGATGTGGCTGAATTTCCTAGATATTAAATTAGCCTCCACTGTGTTCCTAAATACTAAAGTACCGCAAATTAGCCTCCATTTTATCGCCAAATTTAAAAACTGTCTACAGTTGAAGGTAACTTAGGAAACCGAAGTAATTTACTGTATAGACAAGTAATGTATTCTCTCAATCAAATTAATGCATCTTAGTTTTAAACTTCATCTAAGTTAGTGTCCGAGTCTCGCTTCTAGGGACTTAAAAATTGTCTGAAACTTTTTCAGAACGCCCGGAGCCATTTTGGATTTTAATCCGCCATTTTGACGCCGTTACACAGATTTAATGACCAGCGGTACTTTTATTATCTAGGGACTTTAGATGTGGCTAGAGTACCATAAATTTAGAGTGAGGCTACACGTAAAGACGATTTCTATTGGCCGGTAGCCATGTTTGTACTAAATTTGAATTTGACGAAATATTTAAACAGATTATTGAAAATAATTATCAATGAGGTGACTGCGTATGCTTACAAATAAACTCTATATGATTTTTTTTAATAAAATGCAGTCGTGGTAATCATCACAGAAAGAAAATAACTACAACTACAATAAAGTGATTGCAGTCAGTTTTAGATAGTAGTCATGACGACTGCCTGATTTCGAAATTGTCTGCCAAATTAGCATAAATATGGCGCGCCCTTATGTCCTCACTCCTATTTAAGGCACTCTAGATGTGGCTGCTGTCATTTGAATTTGGCAATTTCATGAAATAGAATTACAGATCCCTTTTGTACCATGACCACTAAATTAGTATTAGTATTCTTGTCAATTTTATACATCTATTTGCACACGTCACTTTATTTATTACACGTTACCACAGATAATAGATCTCTCCTGGTAGCCAATGAGGTAGGAACGACTGGACGTTCTAGAAATAGTTTGTTAAATACTCAAGAGATGTCACTTGCCTGCACAAAATCGAAAACTGAACATTTGTCGCAAACCGTTTGCTAATTCTGAAGCTCAATTGGCTCATTTACCGCCAGACGTCTCTTTTAAATAAAAGAGAAATAAGTTTAAAGTGGGACCAGGACACGATAATGTGATGTACGGTTATAATATGTAGTTAATTCTCGTTTTAAACTTTGCATTGCACCACTTAGTGAGAGAATTTGTACAAATTTTACTTATATTTACAGATTTAGGTTTTCCACTCTGCTATGGTAACAGAAGCGCCACCACATATTTGGTGAACTGTCTCCAAACTAACACCGAGTTTGTCTCCAAATTGGAGCGTCAATTTTAAAACATTTGAAGAGCCATCTGTCTAGTTCTATTATCTGTGATGTTACATAATGCACAAAATTTAAGAATAGTTAAGAATTTTTACATCTACTGCTACAGTTTTCTTCTTTGCCTATGATTGAACAAAACTTAAAAAGTTGTTTTCAGTTTTGGAATTACTGAAACTATTCATATTTAAGTTTTATGAATTAATTCCTACTCTTAATGACGATTTTTATAAAGTAGACAATGGTAGTAAAATTTTGCATTTACAGCTACAGTTTCCTTCTTTATCGATAATTGAACTCTCCTTAGAATATTGATTAAATTGTACAAGTAATGAAGCTGTTCCTATCTAGCTTTACAAATAAAACCTAAAACTCTTAATCTTGAGGATTTATAAAATTAAAAAATGGTTAAAAATTTTTAAATTTACAATTACAGTTTCTTTCTTTATCGATAATTGAGCCACATGTTTAAAATATTGTTTAAATTGTACAGCTACTGACATCTGGCACTTAATTTCGTCGATTTATTTATAAGTTAAAAATTAATTTAAATTTCATACTATGAATTTAGCTTTGCAGTTACAGTGTCCTTCTTTATCGGTATCTGAACTATCCACCTAATCTATGTATGCCTCTTTAAAACAATGTTGCCACATCTAGTGATCTTTGTTGTTAATTTATTAAATGGTGATTACTAAAAAAATGTCGGAATTTTCCGATCTTTTTTAGCAAAATCTAAATAATAAGAAAAATTTTATAACATTTCGTATAATCGTTCTTTTTTTAAAATTTATTAATCTACAGAGGGGTCAAGAGCAACTGTTTGAGTTGGCAATACAATTAACCAGAGATAAGTTTTGTTGGTTTATTTGACGTAACTTGAGCACCAACAAAATTGTAGGTTATATGAATGTGAATTAGCCTTTTAATTTGAACTTGAAATGTCAAATGGCGCTTGTAAGGTGTTTGGCTGAAAGTGTAAGGCCGTCAACAACCGGAAGCTACTCCAGGTGTACCATTTAAAAACAAAATTCACCATTGCCTTTGTATTGAATTGTGTAGTTAAATCGATTGTCTTTTGTTTTAATTTCTTTTTTTTTTAGTTTTATTATTTTCATTTTTATTAATTTCTTTGTTTTATCCTTTTTTTTAATTGTTTTTATTTAATCTATTAAATTGATTAATAAAATTAAAATCTATATATCTTGTCAATCCTTCCCCCACCGAAATTTCAACGATCGTAAAAATATTTCCCTTTTGTTTTCATTACATATTCTTTTAATTTGATTATTTTTGAATTTTTATTATTCTGTTTTCTTTCTTTTGTCACTATTCTTTTAAAATTGTATTTTTTTAAATTTGTTAACCTGTTAGATTGTGTTTTAAAATCGATTGTCTTTTGTTTTTATTATTATTTTTTTTTAGTTTGATTATTTTTCAATTTTTATTATTTTGTTTCCTTTGTTTTGTCACCATTCTTTTCAAATTGATTTTTTTTTAAATTTGTTGATCTGGTAAATCGTATTATAAAATCGATTGTCTTTTGTTTTTATTATTTTTTTTAAATTGATTATTTTTTAATTTTTATTATTTTGCTGAATTGGATATTGATAGATTGTCTTTTGTTTTGTTTTTATTATTTTTTTTAATTTGACTATTTTCCAATTTTTATTACTTTATTTATTACTTATTCTTTGAGAATTGTTTTTTTTTAATTATTAATCTATCAAATTGTATAGTAAAATCGATTATCTTTTGTTTTTATTACATATTGTTTTTAATTTGATTATTTTTCAATTTTTATTATTTTCTTTTCTTTGTTTTGTCGCCATTCTTTGAGAATTGTCTTTCTTTTTAATTATGAATGTAATTTTGAGTGAGAGTTCAACTGTTGATAAGGAAGGAAACTGTAATTACAAATGCAAAATTTAAAACACCAACAAATTCATGGTTTAAAATTTAAATTAATTTTTAACTTACAAATAAATCTGCGAAATTAAGAGCAAGATATGAGAAGCTCTATAATTTAAACAATATTTTAAATATGATCATTAGATGGTTCTACTGTCGATAAAAGAGGAAACTGTAGTTGTAAATTTGAAAAACCTTTAACCACTTCTTATTTCATAAATCATCGAGATTAACGGTTTTAGGTTTAATTTATAAAGCCAGATACGAACAGCTTCAGTACCTGTACAATTTAAGCAACATTTTAAGCATAATTTAATTATGAAAATTAATTAAAATTGTGTAACTGGCAGTATAGAAAGTGTTAGGAAAGAGTTTATACATGTATTTCGGCCTTATTGGGCCTCATCAGAACTCTGTACCTTAAAAAAATCTGGTTTATTGAAAAATTTAGAAAAAACTTACCCCTTTCTTGAATTTCTAAAATCCCAAAAAACAAGAAGAGGAATTAATGATAAAAATATGAAAATCTTTTGCAAATTATATGTACAAGGAAGCAATGCAATAAACCAAATTTTTTTAAGGTACAGAGTTCTGATGAGGCCCAATAAGGCCGAAATACATGTATAAACTCTTTCCTAATACTTTCTATGCTGCCAGTTACACAATTTTAATTAATTTTCATAATTTTCATCTAGCAAGAAAACTTGATTTCATAATTTAATTATCGATAAAGAAGGACGCTGTAGCTGTAATGCAAAATTTCGCGATCGTTCTCTACTTTATAAATCATCGAATCAATTTACAAAACTTAAATATTAATTAAATGGTGTTGTAAAATCGATTGTCTATTGTTTTTATTAAATATTTTTTTAATTTGATTATTTTTCAATTTGTATTATTTTATTTTCTTTGTTGTGTCACCATTGTTTTTTTTTTTTAATATATTAATATGTTGGATTGTGTTGTAAAATCGATTGTCTTTTGTTTTTATGGTTTGGTTATTTTTGAATGGTTAAAAAATTTTATACGTATTTACGGTTACAGTTTCCTTCTTTATCGGTAATTGAATTGTATAAATGTTGTTTAACTAAATTGTAGTTGCAAAAAAATTCTGCTCTTAATTAATTTCGATGATTTATTTTGCAAGTTAATACCTAATTTAAATTTTACACCATGAATATATAAATGTTTAGGACAAACTATATGGCAAACGTCTATGGTCATTACATTACCTAACATTCTTTATATAATAATAACATTTGCCGTAGATTGTTGTTATTTTCCTTTTAGTTTTGAATAAAGTAATTTTTAAATAAAAAGTAAACTGTTTCTGTAGGTTTACCAAAATTATTAATTAATGAAAGTCCCGTTTTAAACTATAGAGCGTACGTCCATGGTCGATACACTTCTATGAACAGTTTCAGTACCTGTACAAATACTTTAAGGATTGTTATTATCGATAAAGAAGGAAGCTGTAGCTGCAATGCAAAAATTTTTAATCACTTTTTACTTTATAAATCAACGTAATTAAGAGCATGAATTACTTTATAAAACTATTAATATGAATTAAATGATGTTGTAAAATCGATTGTCTTTTGTCTTTATTACATATTCTTTTCAATTTGATTATTGTCAATTTTTATTTTTTGTGTTTTCTTTGTTTTGTCACCATTCTTTTCAAATTGTTGTAAATGTTGTAAAATCGATTGTCTTTTGTTTTTACGATTTGATTATGTTTGAATTATTATTATGTTTTCTTTCTTTAGTCACTATTCTCTTTTAAATTTATTGTTAACCTACTGAGGTTTCAATAATAAAGTCAAAAACTATATTAAATCACAATGCGCACGAATATTTAACTGGTGCTTTTCGGTTGGTAACTGGTGATTTTTTTTGTCGGCTAATCTGGCGACTTAAATTTTGATCGTCTGGCAACACTGCCTGAAAATATTGCGCGTATTCGACATGGATGCTCACTCTGTAATGTGCGTACATGACATTACAAATTAGATCCGGTTTCTCGGTCACAGCTTAATGATAGAAACAAGTGTTTTTATAATTGTTACGAGAATAAAATTAAAGCGCGGTTAAAAAAATTTAAACGTATTTACAGTTACAGTTTCCTACTTTATCGGTAATTGATTTGTGTAAATGTTGTTTAAGTAAATTGTAATTACAGAAAAATTCTGCTCTTAATTAATTTCGATGATTTATTTTGCAAGTTAAAACCTAATTTAAATTTTAAACTACGAATCTATAGGTGTTTCGTTCCGAACGAACTATATGGCAAACGTCTATGGTCATTACATTACCTAACATTTTTTATATAATAATAACATTTTCCATAGATTGTTGTTATTTTCTTTTTAGTTTTAAATTAGTGAGTAATTTTTAAATAAAAGTAAACTCTTTCAATAGGTTTACCAAAATTATTAATTAATGAAAGTCCACGTTTTGAACTATAGAACGTAAGTCCATGGTCGATGCATTTCTGGTCTGTTTTAAAGATTAATTTCCTTTCTCGTTGTTTTATTTTAAATTGCTTATGTGATTCTTAAAATTTGCCAAAATTAATTTGCTTGGATCGATTAGAATGTTGCATGCACTGGCGCAATGTGCGTTGCCTATTGCATCACGACCCCGATCAATAAAGTCAGGTTATCTTCGTACGTGATAGTTCTATCACGTGGAAGTAATCCGGAATGAAGCGGCAAGGCAAGTGCGGTTTAATACGAAGGTGTGCTAGTGATAAGCGGACGTGTCCGGTGCAGCGAAGTTAAGTCGGCGGTGGATTTCGCCCGCGTATAACCTAACTTTCCGCGGCACGCTCTTTAAATCAGTTCCCGCGCGAATTTGAACGCGTCTGTCCTGGCAACGTGTATAGAAATCGCGCGCCGTGATTGGTCGTCGGCCGTTCTGCGTGCCCCTTCTTTGCTAGGTAATATCGTGTTATTTCGGTTGGCTGTTGCGTTACCGTGATCGAACATTTAATTATACTGTGACAGATATTTTTGAAAAAAATGTGTGGAATTTTGAAATTGAGTTCAGCGGCTGCGAACATCATCAAACTCTCGAAGAGCGTAAGTTACAACCGCTGGGGCCTTCCCTTGCCGGCGTTATTTTTCCTGCGTGTTTAGTTACATAACAATTTCTACGGAAAAATTATAAAAAAAAAATCGCCCGACATGTCTTTGGGGGTGGTGAGATCGTGCGAGGGTTCTAAAGTCTGGCTTGTTTCAGGTCGGTTTACTTCGACCGGTTCTGTCACGAGGTGTACATATTTCAGTCGACCGCAAAGATGCCAAAGTTAACACGGACTTATCCAAAGGTTACCCCGTTGTAGATCACAAGTATGATGCCATAATTGTAGGGGCAGGGGGTGCTGGGTTAAGGGCGGCTTTCGGTTGTGTCGCAAACGGATTTAAGACCGCATGCATCACCAAGCTCTTCCCCACAAGATCACACACAATCGCAGCACAGGGGGGCCTAAACGCAGCCATAGGTAAGTTACCCATCGCTCACCATCTCACCATAATTATATTTATTTAAAAAAAAAAAAAGAAAAAAGAAATTGAAATTCAAGTGTCAGATAAGGTCACACTTATTATTATTAAAAAAAAAAAAGAAAAAAACAATTGAATTAATTTAACATAAACTGTGACAGGCAATAATATTTTGACATTCGCAGAAAACAATCGAACGAGTTTGATTGCCAGAAAGTATTAACGATTTTTTATTTTTTTTATGGTCGTTCCTAACGTACATCATTTATACAGGCTCAAGTGTTTGGGCTCTATCTTGTTTGCTTAGCACTTATTTATCGCATGCAATATTTTTACTTGTGGCTGCGATGTCTTTGATAAGATTATGAAGTACGCACTGTACGTACATAGAATGGGGAGATTCCTCTCGTTCAGGCTTCAACACTCGAGTGCAAAGTCTGAGGCTGCTGCTTTCATAAGAAGTCACGATCTTGCTTATCTCGCCGTTATCTCCTGTCGCTCACAATTAGAGATTTGTTTTTTCTTGTCGAGTTTAATCCGCTAATTATGTCTGGGAGTGCAGTGCGAAAGCCCCCCGGATAAACCCCCTAATCTGACCTGAGCCTTAGGCCGGTCGTATTTTTTTTGATTATGTAAATTAATTTCGAGATTTTTTTCAGTCTTGTTTGTACATGCATTACAATGGCCGTGTGAATTAAATCACTATTGTTTAATACGGTTGTGTTAAATTAAAAATGCATGTTCTTCGTAATCAACAGCATACAAGGACCCCATTTTCTTATTTGATTTTTTTTTTGTAAAATGTTCTATGCCCCCTCTCCATACAACACGCACAATATTTTTCTTATATTTACTGAGAATTATACGAGACAAAATTGCCTATTCATTATAACGTTAGCAGTTACATAACTTATATTCACAATGTAAAAATATTTGAATTCCTTTTGCAATTATCCTATGAAAGCAATTTCATTAATTTTAATTGATTATTTCTTTTTTCTCTTTCTCGGTAATGTATGTATAGATTATTACATAATTGCTAAACATTTTTCTTTAATACTCTGTTGTGTAATAGCTATTATTTGGGGAATACAAGACAGGCAATGGTCCTAACAAAAATCAATTAGATTGAAATGAATAGATCAGGGTTGAGGTGATTTTTAAATAATTTCTATTAAAATCATGTTTAAAATCACCCAAGCGATTTTTATTTTAAAAAATAATGATTTTTTTTTATTTATTAAAAATTTTATACAAAGCCAAGTCGCCTAAGTTTTTCAATTAAATTCAAATTCTATTACAAACTATGTTTTTAATTTTTTTAAAATTATTCTCTTAAAAATGTGTATACATACAGGGTGTTAATAAAAAATCAGAACACCGTTTGGCAGGGGGACAGTACAGATGAAAACAAAACCTGTGTCCAGATCTCAATACAGGATGTCCACGTCACGTGTTCACTGTTCTAGAATTTTTAGTTTTCACATAAAATTCGAAAACGATAAATTAAATATTTATTGAAACCTCAGTAGATTAATCATAAATTTAAAAAAAAGACGATATTAAAAGAATGGTGACTGAAGTGAGAAAACTTAATAATAATTCAAAAATAATCAAATCATACAAACAAAAGACAATCGATTTTACAACACGATTTAACGGATTAATAAATAAAAAAAAAAACAATTTGAAAACAATGGTGACAGCACAAAGAAAACAAAACAACAAAAAAATATGGAAAATAATCAAATTAAAAAGGATACGCAATAAAAACAAAAGACAATCGATTTTACAACACAATTTAACGGATTAATAAATTCCAAAAAAAAACAATTTGAAAACAATGGTGACAGCACAAAGAAAACAAAACAATAAAAATTGGAAAATAATCAAACTAAAAGAATATGCAATATTGCAAAAACATTTGACAGAAAACGAAACAAAAGACGCTCGACAAATAAACAAAAAAAATTTATAAAATTTTAAAAAAAATAACAAAAATGAAAAGAATCTCGTTAAATCAACAAAACCGAGTCGACTTTCTAAAATTAAGATGCATTTTACCAAATTAGACAATTTTTGACATAAAATAAAACAAAAGACGATCGTCAAATAAACAAAGAAAATTTATGAAATTTAAAAAAGAAATAATAAAAATGAAAAGAATCTCGTTAAATCGTTGACTTTCTAAAATTAAAATGCATTTTAACACATTTGACAATTATACAATTTTTGACAGAAAACGAAACAAAAGACGCTCGACAAATAAAGAAAATTTATAAAATTAAACAAAAGACAATCGATTTTACAACACGATTTAACGGATTAATGAATTCCAAAAAAAAAAAAAAAACAATTTGAAAACGATGGTGACAGCACAAAGAAAACAAAACAATAAAATTTGGAAAACAATCAAACTAAAAGAATACGCAATAAAAACAAAAGACAATCGATTTTACAACACGATTTAACGGATTAATGAATTCCAAAAAAAAAACAATTTGAAAACGATGGTGACAGCACAAAAAAAACAAAACAATAAACATCGGAAAACAATCAAACTAAAAGAATATGCAATAAAGACAAAAGACAATCGATTTTACAACACCGTTTGATTCACGTTTAAGTTTAATAAATTAATCCGTGCTCTTAGTTGCGACGATTTATAAAGTAGAAAATGACTGAAAAACTTTGCAGCATTACAGCTACAGCTTCCTTCTTTATCGACAATTAAATTATGCTCAAAATATTGCTTAAATTGTACAGGCACTGAAGCTGTTCACGTCTGGCTTTACAACTTAAACCTAAAAACCGTTAATCTCGATGATTTATGAAATAAGAAATAGGTTTTTCAAATTTGCAATTACAGTTTCCTTCTTTATCGGCATAAGATCCATCTAATGAACACATTTAAAATATTGTTTAAGTTATAAAACTTCTGATATCTTGCTCTTAATTTCGTTAAGCTAAAAATTAATTTAAATTTTAAAGCATGAATTTGTTGGTGTTTTATATTTTGCGTTTGCAATTACAGTTTCCTTCTTTATCAACACCTGGACTATCCACAAAATTAGCCTTGCATACTGAAAAACAAAAAAAAAGTTTTTCCTTGTCATGGAAACCAAAATGACCAGACCAAGTGATATATGTTCGGACTCAAAATGATCTGTAGATTCCAAATACGTAAAAATATGTATACAGGCGTCCCATTTAATAAAATAAGAAACTTGATATCACTTCCGACGAAACCGGAAATCCTACGGTGGCCGGTGGTATGTCGGAAAATTCAGCTCTTTATTTTGATTTATCGCTCCCGAATTTTATGTAAAAACTAAAAATTCTAGAAGAGTGGACACCCTTGTATTGAGAATTGGATGTGGGTTTATTAGAATTTTTTCTCTTGTTTTGATCTCTACTGTCGCCTGTCAAACGGTGCACAGATTTTTTATTAACACCCTGTATACGAAAAGTCAAGAAATTCTTAAAATAACATTTTTAATTTTTAAGAATATCAAAGAAATCAAGATTTTTTATTGACATCGTTGATTATTGATTGGAAAAATAAATCGCTACTTTTATCAACGCTGATTCTAAAACGTTTGACAATTGTATACATATACGGAAAGTCAAGAAATTCTTTTTATTTTAAGAATATCAAAAGAAATCAAGATTTTTTATTGGCATCATTGATTAATGATTGAAAAAATAAATCGTGATTTTTATTAACATTGATTTTAAGACATTTGACGGTTGTGCATTTGTTGACATAAAATAAAACAAAAGACGATCGACAAATAAACAAAACTGGATCTCTTCTCACAATTACTTTACATCTGTATTTCGGCAGCTACGTTGTCATCTTCAGTGCACACGCACACCACGCAGAGACACTGTTAAACGCATTTCCACTGGATGTTTGGCGACGAGAAAATTCTCTAAGATTTCATTAAGTGCTTTTAACTTGCGAGTGTGTGCGTGTGTAATGAAGATGGAGGCGTAGCTGCCGAAATACGTATCTACGGATATAAAATAATTGTAGGAAGAGATCAGTTTTTAATCATTTCTAAAACCTGCGTCTCCTTTACTATTCCCAGTTTAAAACTTGGTTAGACTTTCTAAGATCTATTCTATTTGAAGACATTCGACAATTGTGCAATTCTTGACGTAAAATAAACAAAAGAAGATCGACAAATAAAGAACATTTATAGAAAAAATTAAAAAGAAGTAACATAAAAATCAAAAACAAATCATTAAATGAACAAAACTGAGTCGACTTTCTAAAATTAAAATGAATTTTTAACACATTTGTCAATCATACAATTTTTGACAGAAAACGAAACAAAAGACACTCGACAAATAAATTAAAAGAAAATATAAAATTAAAAAAAAAATAACAAATAAAAAGAATCTCGTTAAATCAACAAAACTAAGTCGAGTTTCTAAAATTAAGATGTTTTTTTTAACACATTTGACAATTATACAATTTTTGACAGAAAACGAAACAAAAGACGCACGACAAATAAACAAAGAAAATTAAAAAATATAACAAAAATGAAAAGAATCTCGTTAAATCAACAAAACCGAGTCGACTTTCTAAAATTAAAATGCATTTTAACACATTTGACAATTATACAATTTCTAACATAAAATAAAACAAAAGACACTCGACAAATAAGCAAAAAATTTAAAAAAGAAATAACAAAAATGAAAAGAATCTCGCTAAATCAACAAAACTGAGTCGACTTTATAAAATTAAGATGTTTTTTAACACATTTGACAATAAAATGAAACAAAAGATGATCGACAAATAAATAAAGAAAATTTATTAAATTTAAAAAAAAAATAAAATTGAGCAAGGTTGAACTGATTTGATGATTTGATTAAAGTTAAGTTTAAAATCACTGATTTCAATCAAGCGATTTTTATTTTATTTTTATTTTATTTTAAAAACCATGATTTGTTCCGTGTTACTAATGAAATATAAAATTTTGTTTTTATTTGAAAATGTAAAAAAGTCAAGATTTATTTGAATCAGTGATTTTTATCTTTTTTTTTTTTTAAATGTGATTTTATTATCAACACTGGCGTAGATATTAGGGAATACATCGGGTACCAAAATCTTGTTCGTCTGTCTATCGAATGTGATTTGTTAAGGACTGCTGAAAATTCTTTTCTTTTTTGGGCTAATTTCAGAACAATTCAATTTACGAGAGATAAAGAAAGATTGCGAAAACATTCCGTGAAAGCGTTCAGCGCCATCTGTTAGATTTCACCTTTTTTTGGCTAAATTCAACACAATTCAATTTTCAAAAGATAAAGAAAGATGGCGAGAAAGTTCCATGAAAGCGTTCAGCGTCATCTGCGAGTTATCTGTCAGATTTCCATTTTTTTTTTTTTGCTAAATTTAAAACAATTCAATTTTCGAGAGATAAAAAAAGATGGCGAGAAAATTCCGTGAAAGCGTTCACGTCATCTGTCAGATTTCAATTTTTTTTTTTGGCTAAATTAAAAACAATTCAATTTTCAAGAGATAAAGAAAGATGGCGAGAAAGTTCCGTGAAAGCGTTCTGCGCCATCTGTCAGCTATCTGTTAGATTTCCATTTTTTTTTTTTTGGCTAAATTTAAAACAATTCAATTTTCGATAGATAATGAAAGATAGCGAGAAAGTTCCCTGAAAGTATGCAGCGCCGTCTGTCAGTTTTCATTTTTTTTTTTTTGGCTAAATTCAAAACAATTGAGAGTTAACGAAAGATGACGACAAAGTTCCGTGAAAGCGTTCAGCGCCATCTGTCAGATTTCTAAAGAAGTTTTTTTTTTTTATTTCAAATGTGTTTGACTCAATCTGTATTTTTTTTTTTTAATTATCCACTGTTTACTGAATTTAATTCTTTTTACAAAATTTGAGGATTTACACTGTTTTCCATTTTATTATTTCTCGTTTTTCTTTTAATTTAGCTCTCTCTTTTCTCTTCCATTTTTATCTCTTTTTCTTTCCATTTCGGTCACTTGTGTACTTTGTGATTATGAGAATTCTGGAAGAGTTTGGAATACACACTCAGTACCATCTGTTAAGCATCGTGAGAACTCCAAAAAGAAATCAATTTTTCAGTTCCATTGGGCCATCATTTTTTTTTTGTTATTCGTATTTTTCGATCAGATTCAAAATAATTTCAATTTTCGAAAGAGAAAGAGACAGTTTCCGTGAATCACTTCAGCGCCATCTATCGACCTTCCGGAACATTTTTTTTTAATATCGAAGGTGCGAGATCTTATTTTTCTTTTAGTTTCGTTTCTTTTCCTTTTAATTTTATCTCTTTCTTTTAATATCGATCTCACTTTTAACTTCAAGCTGTTTCCTTTTAATTTCGTTTTCAGTGCCATCTGTAGATTACCACGTGAACTTTTTTCTCATTAATTTTTTTCAGATTTTCAGTTTTTTTTTATTATTTTTTTTTACGAAAATACTTATAACAGATTGATACAAATTTATAGTTTCTCTTGTGGGCTTTTGTTTATTTTTAATGCGAATCCGAAAGGATTAACTTTGCGAGATAACAAACGAAGCAAACTAATCTGATTTTACGAATTTATTGCATCATTTTCATTCGTTTCTTTTTATAACAACTCAAAGAATCGCAAATGAAACGCGATAATCCCATAATTAATTACGACAGTCGATCAAACTTACACGAATAATCACAGGGTTGACTTAATCTTAAAAATCATGTTTACGTCATCTGTCATTTGGCTTTAATAATCAAGAAAAAGCAAAGAAACTAAATTTAGAAACTCAATAAATTGTTTGGAAGCTCGTTTCTATGGTTACGAGTTAGGTATACCCTCTTCATTATTTATTTGGTTTTTTTTGTTATGTGTCACTTTTTTTGATCACATGGTGTTTTCCGCAATTTGGCTTTGGTTATTATTTAACGTCGGATTGAAATTTACGTCGCCGTAATTTCAACCGCGAACATTAAAATAATTTAATAACTTTTTCAAAAAGGCCTTCAAATCTACATGATTCATCGCCCATCCTCTTACGATTTGTTGCTATCTGAGTTTTTATTCTATTTTTTTTTTTTAACAATAGATCAGTCGGCTCATGTGCCCAATTTAATCTGCGTATTATGCGTAAACCCCACTGAAAAAAATCTCAGATTTTCGGTTAAGCCCACGGATTTCGATGGGGATTTCAAAGGTGACTGTGCGGGTTTTTGGGAATTCGGTTGTGGTTTAGACCATTTACGCCATCTTTTATTTTAATTTATATCGTTTTTGTTTAATTAGGGCTTGACATATTTGGATACGAAAGTTTGAACTAAAAACGTAAGCACTGTTGATGTCTTTTCGGTTCCGAAACCTGCATGTACACGAAGTTTGTCATAAACTTTCAAGTATAATATGAAAACAAACACGTTTTTAATACCAACAATGACGTCATTGGCAGCCCTTATATTATTAGTCTAAAGATAACTAAGGACTTCACAAATAAGGTCGACTGCAGAAATAATTTTGTTTTCACTCGAAAACAAAAAGATTAATTTAAGCGAGCGTTAAGAAGTCCTTGGGCGCAATATCACACAAACAATATTTGCCTTGTTGCACTTTACGTAAGCCTTTTAGAGGTGTCATAATAAAACGTCAGAGGCTTGAAGTATTTTCAGCAGATTTATTGATTTTTGCGCATAATCAGCGGCTAATCATCGCCGCAAATATTTGCGTGGGTTTTAATTCACCTCGCGACCATTCGCTAATGAGTAAAGCCTTTTTTTTTTTTTCGTAAAACTGTTTTGTCCAAGCAGGTAAACATCATTTTGTTTTTACGTAACGATATCGTTCGTTAATGTCAAAAGTCGGGATTGTCTGAAGTGCTTTTCAAGTGCTAATGATAAATTGTAATCATTAGCGTGAATTGTAAAATGATTGGAAAATCCGAAGGTACAATCAGGATTAAAAATAATATCTCCCCCTAAAAAGTTAAATTGTGGGGCGATCGTTATTACGAGTTGGCGGGCAGACATTGGTTTTAAATCTGACTGTACTGTTATAAATGTAATTTAATTAAAAATAAGATTACTTATAAGAAATTAAATTTTCTGCTCCGTTGAAACTCAGTAAGCACGGATTTTTCAAGTTGAAGTTGAGGTCTGGAATTCAGAACAGCGTGACCTTTATTTACTTGCCATTGCAGGACAGAATAATGATCGCAATGCACGCAATGCTTTCCGCATTGTCAAGGATAATTCCCGAACACATTTCCTCAACTACTTTCAGTTGCAACTGAAAATTAATTGAAGGCCGCCATAATGATCAGGAAGTCGTCCGCTTTTATCATAAATAGCTAATTATAAAGCAGAAGCTGACGTTGACGCTGTTTTATCAATGGTGAGCTGGTGACCCACCGAATTTTTAAAATGAATCAACCGGAAAGTGACGCAACAGTATCTGGAATTTACTGATTCCCTAATTCACCTCGAACGATGTAATCACGAGTAGTTATTTATCACGAAGGTTGAAGCCATTATAAGCACATTAGCCCAAAACTGCCGAAATCGAGATAATAATAATGATTCTTTAACTTGTTCGTTGTTTGGCCGAACACCAAAAGCTAAAACCGACTTTTGGGTTCACGTCCGCAGACAAAATAATCCTTTCTGTGTTTCTTTCTTTTTTTGGTTAAGCTTTGAAACGTGATACGCTCAGTAATAATGAGATACATATCATCGACCCTTATAAATTAATGCAGGTAAACAAATCCCCGGCGTTCACAAAGTAACAGACGAGGCAGACTTTCTCGTCGACAGGATAAATTGTTGGTAGTTGTATTTCCCAGATAAAAATCTAAATTAGCCCCGGCCTAAGTGGTTTAGAATGTCTTTCGCCTTGACAGGCGAGTCTTTCTCGTTTCCCAAAGCGTGGAGTTTCGAAACACATCGCCACCAAGTTCAACAACACGCCGCTAAATATTGACTCGTCCATTTATCGAAGCCGTCGTGTTTTGGTCGTTCGCAAATTCGAAAATAACACCAAATATTTGCGCTGTCTACATGAATGGAAGAAAGCCCGATCGTCACTCAAACAATAAGTTTCGCGTCGAGCGGCGGCGATAAGCGAACGATGATTGATCGATTGCGGATCTTTCTGCGCCAAAAATAAAATCTCGAGCTTATCGGAATTAAGCTCACGATCTGCTTCAAGGTCGTTAGTAATGACCTCCGCGTTTTATCTGCCTGGATGTTTCGGAGCACTGACCTAACGCAACGCAATTCGCAGGGATCAAGTGCAGTCTGGATCGGTTCAACTTGCCACTCCCCAAAAAAAAAAAATTACTACGCTTTGCTTTAAAGAATGGCGACGTGAAGGAAAAACCTCTTGGATTGGCGAAAAATTGTCAAACTGCATCAACCTCAAAAAAAAAAAAAGAAACTGACCTTTATTTAATACTAAAGGTGGCGCTCCATTTGAAAGTAAGTAATTATAGGCGAGTACCTCTCGAGATGCTCAGAGGTGTGTTCATTGACAATGAATATTCCTGAGAGTACTATTGATGATACTCTCAGAGGTGTGTTCGTTGACAATGAACACTCCTGAGAGTACCATCAATAACACCTCAAGAGGAACTCGCCAATAATTACGAGTAGCTTAAGAGCAAGAGTCGTTATTGCTTAAAGCAAGAGATGTTTCAGGCTGAAAGGTGTAAATTCTGCAATGAAATGAACGACTTGGCTCTTATTGTCTAAAATTCCGACTACCAGACTTAAAAAGCGATGCCAAAATTGATCGCCTAAGAAAACCTGTTCCTTTTGTTCATTCTTAAGCAAGATTTTCAGCAATAAAGACCACATAAAGGAAGAAAATGAGGAAAACCTTCAAAGTGTAGCCCATCCTTAAGTTTTCAGTAATGAGGACCACCTAAGAGGACAAAACGTGGAAGATTGTATCCTTCACCTCTCATCGATTGAGAAAATAATGAGAAAAGAGAAACTTGGAGGCCATGGCTTGCGTCGAAACTTTGAAAATTGAGTTAGAGCAGTTAGAGATCGATACAAATTTTAGGCAAAAACCTTTTTCAGAGGAAACATAGTTGCATAGAAGTGGCTTTGTAAACAAGTGTAGAATTTGGGCAACTATAATCCTCAAGAAATCCACAAATAGCCTCTCCGTTCTCAAAAAATTACTCTTTGGCGAGATTTTTGGGCTATTTTTGACCTCAACTGGAAGGTGTTTTGGCCTCAGCTGGAAGGTATTTTGGTCTTAACTGGACGTGACTTAGACACAGTCTATTTTTAACAGGACGGTGCAACTTTCCTCACAGTTCGTCAGACAATGGATTTATTGCGAGGAAACGGTGATGTTAATTGGCCACCAAGATCGTGCGATTTAATCCAAATAGACTTTTTTCTCTGGGGCTAGGTCTCTAATTTCTCCCCTACAAGAATAAACCCCATTCGTGACCTTCAAGCGAACATGGAAGTCTATCGCACGATTTATGCGAAAAAGTAAATGAAAATTGGATCTTCAGAATGGATGCAACCAGGCTATTGAGTGATATCATCTTCAAAACATTGGCAGCCCCGCTGGGCCTTGACGTAGCCCCATTTATCGTTCTTTTATTGTTGGATCACCTCCTTGGTTGGCACGTCTCGGTGTGCTTCAGTTTTGTAGTGTCGAGGTTGACCAAGTCTTAATGTCTTTTTCCCTTTTTTTTTCTTCGACTATTTGGAGATTTGGTAAGGCACTGTTTTCCGTGCTTTACCGTGGACTTATCGAAGTCTTCAGCCCCATCCAGCAAGCTCTTTTACCACTCCTGCCAGAGAAGTATTCTTTTCTTGCGTTTGCTCGATGCCTTCTATTAATGCCTACATCTTGGTCTACTGACGTATTCAAAAAGAAATGGCGTTCTTCTAGGTTTCAAGCCTTCGATTTCGCTTTTCAGATCACCCGCAGCTCTTGCTAAGTCTATAAGGGCTGGTCTAGGCATGCTTTTAATGTTGAGTTCCAAAGAACTTCGTTGTGTGTTGACGTCTGCTTTGTAATTTATTGTTGATAAGGTAATTAAGTTGATGTAACATGAAGTTCGGGACGTGAAGGCTAATGCGGAGACGAAAAAACGCGTAATAGAGGAATTTGGAAAAAGAAAGTGAAGAGAGAAGGCAGAGGGCTCCTGAGTGTCCTACTGGGGAGTTGACTGATGAGAAGAAAATAAGACGACCGCAAGAATTTGGCAAAACAATAAAGGGCGAAGGCAGTCGGAGCTTTGGATCTTCATTGGTAGGAGAAAAAAAGGGGAAATGTAAGGAGGATGAGGACGCTGAAAATGGGGTAATGGGGTTCTTCTGAGAGAAGGAAACGAAGACCATTGGCGAGTCGTCGTTTCACTCGAAGAGGAATGCAGTACACTTATTAGTCCTTGTCAATTAATAGAAGAATTAAAGGGGGATGATACCAAGAAATAAATCTGGTGATATTCCAGTTACTAAAGAAGACAAATAGCTTCATAAATTCAACTTCCTTCATTAGTTTGAAACGCATTATGACCATGATAGACTCATCAGTTACATGGGTTAAAGAAAAATGTAAAGAACAAGGAGATGATGGATCAGAAACTGTCCAGACGGTTATCTAAAAAGGAAAAGGAGGAGCCAAATTGGTACTGAATGTCAAAGTAGGAGTTCATTTGGTCAGAAGCACCCAGACGGATTTTTGAAAAAGAAAAGGAGGAACCAAATTGATATTGGATGTCAAAATAGGAGTTTATTTGGTCTGATTTTTAAATCTACTTCTACCATTGGTCTGCTTCGTTTAAATAAAAGAAAAGAGCACTGACTTGGCTTGGAAAATAAAACATGGTAATGGATAGGAACTAAAAAAATTCCCGCAAGGAACCTAGGAGGCGTTTGTCCAAAATTGATGATGGACGAAAACTTTTAGAAATACGCAGACTTTAGTAAATTAGCAAATCAATTTTAATAACTTTACGTTTTGGGGGAGAGAAAACTGTGCAAAATTGAAAAGGCGCGAAGTAACCTTTCCATTGGTTTGTTTACGTTTTGAAACTCACCATAAAGACCCGATTTTTTCTTGTTATGAATGAAAATCCTTGATTACTCGTTCAGATCGAGATTCTTTAAGCATGTGAAATGTTATTTACATCGCATTCACCTCTGGCAAGAGTGCATTGGCATATAGAACGCGTATCTCACAACAATGACGCACCCATAATGGTAAACGAACTCTTAATGATATTTACTCTGAAATCCATGAAAGTGTTAAATTGCTCGCTTTCATATTTGTTGTGTGGCCATACACCGTGAAATCCAATTTTGTTTTTTGTGTTACTTTACATATTCGCTTTTTCGAAACTTTCGATTTTCATCGTGGGTTGCGAACGCCAGGAATACATTTTGGCAACCTTGGTGGCTTTCGCTGCCTTGACGGCGCAAGTAAACTTAATAATACCTTGTGATTGATAATAAAAATTTGGGATTTAATCTAATCTAATCATAATCACCAAGTGCAGCAGAAGTGTTGCCAATCTTACGCCACGCTCGTTTTCACCTCTCTACGTTGGCAGTAATGAAGTCGTCCTTCATGCTGTTTTGCTTTCTATTCTTCTCGTTACTCTTTTAATTAACCGCAATTTATAGAAAAAGAAACAGCTTCCTCGTGCGTAAATACGATTAGAAAGTAGCAGCAACATAACGTTAATACCTCGTATCCACAACTTGGGCGTTCCACACAAGCACGAATCATGCGCCAGCCTTACGTAACACCAACCAATTTATTATTACCTTTTTTTTTAATTATTATTAAACAATTCACTCGCGCACCAGCGGTCGATCGGGCTCGGAATTTCCGTCACTCGCGCCGCGTTTGACGAAAGAAGGGAAAAAAAATGGGAGCACTTCATCGCGTTAATTCCCAAGAAAGTTGACCGTAGATAATAAAGTAAACTAGTGTTTTAATTTATGCAAGAAGTCGCGCTGGACTTTGACCTCTCGGATTTGGGAATGAGGAGCTGTGCAGGGGCCAAACAATTAATCCTCAAATTTGAAAAATACATAACGCAGGTCGAAAAGTTTTGGGCCACTTAGCGCGTTGCTAACGAGCGGAGAAAAGGGGTCTAATCGCGTAATCCTTATTGAAATTCACCAGACAGAATCGGCTGGAAATTTACACGTCGATGTTATTTTTTCTTGAACACAATGTACTGGTGAGAACTGGATGGGGTGACACTTTTTCTTGGTGGTGTTAATTTGCAAGAAAAAGTGCTTGTCATTTCTTCTTGCGCAATTGCTCTGCTTGAAGCACCAGATAGATCATATTATACACGTTCAGGTGAATTTTGAGTTGAAAAGAAAAGTTTCTTGTACCGTTTTGAAATTAGCCGGACTAAGTTTCCTCGTTCTTGTTAATTCCTAACTGAGCTCCTCTTGGTCTTATTCAAAACCAATTTGGTCCCACAATTCATTAGTCTTCTCTTCCTAGCTATGATCTGGTTTTCCCTCTCACATTCCCAAATTTTCACTTCAGTAAAACCTTTCCCCAATTTCCATATCCTGGCTGGCATACCAATATTCATCTCAATTTGGTAATGCTAAAACCTCTTCGTTTTTCTGTCATTCCTTTTAATGGTCAAATTTTTCTTTCGTAAGTTATCTTATTTTTTTCTTTAAACCTTTATTATTATTTAGTATTCTTATGGTTGATGGATCTCGCTTTTATTGTGGCATTCGGTAAGTCGCTTTTGGTTACCTCATGGTCACATTCTGACGTTTCCCTTCTGCCCATTAGCATCAGAACCTTTTCGAATAGTGCGTTTACCTTTCTCATTTGCATCATCCAATCGTTTCCTAATTTGATAGTACCAAAATCGGTTTGTTTTCCCCCGTTCCAATGACGACTCTCCTCAGGCAACTATTTGCGAAGATCCTTTTGGCGTTTGCTTGCTTTATTCAAACCAAAATCGTTTTCTCGCTGACTAGAAGAAATATGGTGGTCCCTTTAGAATTAAAATTGCTTTTTTCGTCGTGTTAGACACATCCTGAGAATTCCAATTCAATTCTTTCGCGCTCGGAACATCCATCCACTCTATTTGTGTTACCTTAAGCTCCTTCTCACTTAATAACATCAAAGCCTTTTCGTTTTCCTGTCAGTCCATTGAAGAGCTTCCTTAGATAATAATTATTGATGAAGACTTGGATTTTCCTCTTGTTTGTTTTCGTTAATAATCTTGGTTTCTTCTTTAAATACAAAATTATTCTCGTCGTCGGGAAACAAGATAAGTTCTACTTCAATTTCATCTGTTTAATAAATCGCCTTCATGGCTGGAATTCGCAGTGCCCCTCTGTCGAACGTTCTTGGCAACATCGAAAGGGTGGGATGGCTCGAGGAACGCTGAGAGTCAAACACTGGGGGTAGTACAATGGACCCAATTGTGGCCTAAGTGCACGTGAATTCTTATTCGCCCTCTCACCAAATCCAGAATAGATCGCCTTGCTTCTCCTCATGTTCTGATGATTTGAGCTTTTTCAGTAGTTCATCCAAATTACGTCATTTCATCATTTGGATCTCCTCATTAGTTCGCCTCAAACTCCTGTTATGCAGACTTGAAGCTTTTTCTTCGCATATTCTCCATGGTTCTAGTGGGAATGTGCCTCTTTTTTCCTGGAATGCTTATCTACTAGTATCTTCATTCCTACCTTCGATCTGAGAACAATATTCGTATTTATAGATAGCAAGGTAAGCCCTTCTCAGTCCTTGCAGTTCTTTCGACGTCAAACCAAAACAAACCAAAGCTCCTCATATTCTGAAGATTTGGTCTTTTTCAACAGTTCACCCAAATTACTTCATTTCTCCTCATTAGTTCGCGCCAAGCTCCTGTTATGAAGACTTGAAGCTTTTTCTTTGTATATTCTTCTTGGTTCTAGTGGGAATGTGCCTCTTCTTTCCTCGAATGCTTACCTACTAGTTTCTTCATTCCTACCTTCGATCTGAGATCAATGTCGTGATTGTATTCGTATTTATAGAAAGCAAGGTAAACTCCTCTCAGTTCTTGCAGATCTTGCGACGCCAAACCAAAACAAAACGATAACGTAATTTTTCGTAATGGATCAAGCATAGACTGACTCTCAACATTCAAAAACTTCAAGAAAAGTCGTCCTCTACTTCGGCTATCCTGCAACGAATGCCAGAGTCGTTCTCTTCTTCATGTTCGTCTTCGTTTTCCGTTGAGTTTTCCTTTGTCGTCTTGCTTCTTATCTTCTTCCTCATCTTGCCTTGCTTCTTATCTTCTTCTTCATCTTGCCTTGCTCCTTATCTTCATTTTTTCATCTTCACGTTTTCGTCTCAATTTCCATCCTTGTCTTCGCGCCAAACTCCTGTTATGAAGACCTAAAGCTTTTTCTTCGTATATTCTCCATGGTTCTAGTGGGAATGTCCTTCCTCTTTCGTCGAATCCTTAACTACCAGTTTCTTCATTCTTACCTTCGATCTGCGAACAATGTCGTTATTATATTCGTATTTACATATAGCAAAGTAAGCTCTTCTAAGTTCTTGCATTTCTTTCGACGTCAAACCAAAACAAACCCCATCTCCTCTCATTCTGAGGATTTGATCTTTTTCAATAGTTCACCCAAATTACCTCATTTCATCGTTTCGATCTTCTCAAGCTCCTATTATGAAGACTTGAAGCTTTTTCTTTGTATATTCTTCGTGGTTCTAGTGGGAATGTGGCTCCTCTTTTGTTGAATGCTTATCTACTAGTTTCTTCATTCCTACGTTCGATCTGAGAACAATGTCGTTATTATATATTCGTATTTATAAATAGCCAAGGTAAGCAGTTTTTTTAAGGTCAAACGAAAATCAAAACGATAACGTAATTTCTCAAAAGCTTCATGAAAAGTCATCTTCTACTTCGGCTATTCTGCAACGAAAGCCAAAGTCGTTCTCTTCTTCATGTTCGTCTTCATTTTCCGTTGAATTTTCCTTTGTCGTTTTGCTTCTTATCTTCTTCATCATCTTGTCTTGCACCTTAACTTCTTCATCATCTTGTCTTGCTCCTTATCTTCTTCATCATATTGTCTTGCTCCTTATCTTTATTTACGTTTTCTGCTTTATCTTCAACATCGTCTTTATTTTCGTCTCAATTTCCATCCTTGTTTTCAAATGATTTTTGACATTCAAGCTTGTTTTCGTCTTTTCAATTGCCCTTTCCCTCTTTGGGCACAATTTCAAATTCTTTCGAAGAAACCGACGGCTATTGCTCCAGTCAAAATTTCCTCTGTTTTCAATATCTTCCTCTATTTTCAATATCTCCGAGTGCTATTTTTAATACCCCTTGTTTTTTGTTTGACCATTTATTGTATCCTGTGATTGGAAAGTGTTCTTCCCACGTCCATCAAGCTCTTTGTTTATCGACAATTTTTCATCTTGCCTTATTCGTGAGATTTCGTCTTCGACAGGTGCTCAAATCAATTTACTATTTGGACACAAATATTTCCGGAAGCTCAGGAGTGGGATAAGACTTTGAATTAGAAAAAAAAAGACTTAACCAATTCCAGAAATGTAAATTACTTTTAACCTTTTCACTTTGCGATTATTTTCCTCGTTCAAATATAGCTCTGAAGCTTTAAATATAAAATTTCTCACTTTTCCTCTTTATTATACATAAGTAGGTTAAGCTACCATCTTGCAGGAAAAGGAAACCTAAAAGACTCTGCGAACGATACTTCATAAAATATGTAGAACGAATGTGGTGGAGATACTTCTGAGGAGCGAAGAAAAGCATTCGCGTTTTGTTACTAGCAAAGACTCATCTTGAGAAAAGGGTAGTTCTAATGTCTAAGTCGACTTTGATTGCCGTGGAATCCTCGAGCATTCTCTGATAGCTGTTTCGGCCCCAAATTGAGACCTCATCAGCACAAGAGGCGCCAGCAATGTCATCGACAAACTTTCTTACACTTGGCAATGCTTAAACATGCAAACAGCTGATACCATCAGCTTTTTGATATAATTGGTTAGACCCATAAAGATGCAAGTGACCCTTCTTGGCACTAGAACATTTATGTGTCATCGTTTTCATAAGAGATGAGCCCTACGTCATAAATTGGCGTTGAAGTAAAGCATGACTATCCTTTTCACTTCGGTGTTTGATGACGTAGAGCTCAAGTTCCGTGAATTTGGTAATGGTCAGTATATTTGCCAGTTTATAAATGGCAGTAGATGTTGACTGCATGTTGTAAAAGCAATTGTTTCATTGTGCCACCAAATTAATGAGTATTTCATCTCGTCCTTCAGCACAAGTACAAGGAAGTCGATGGAAAAATAGTAACTCTTACGCATCCTGAAGGTTCTAATACGTTAATCTAATTTATCAGCTGCATACATTTGAGAGTTAGAGTATTCGAGACGTTTTGAGATCTTCGACAGATAATGTAGGGCCACGTATTGAACCCTGCGGAACCACTCGTGGAACACAGAAGGTGTTAGCAGCCTTTCTTCTACCAAAAAATAATGAAATTGTGTTAGAACTGAGACAACAGACTAATGGGAGTGTTATGATTGACCGTGTTGAAAGCAGTGGCGTAACAGTAGGGGATGCAACGGACCACTTACAATTTTTTTTGGGCACTTAAGGAAAAGGATCAAAGATTTGTTTGGCAAGAAGGGCCCTTGCAAACTTGCCCATTCGCTTCTGCTACGCCTCTGTTCAAAAGCTTTGCTACAATTCAGATACTGAGACTGTGACGTCAACACTTAAGGACAAGGATCAAAGATTTGCTTGGCAAGGAGAGCCCTTGCAAACATGCCCATTCGTTTCTGCTACGCCACTGTTCAAAAGCTTTACTACAATTCAGATACTGAGGCCATGACGTCAACAAGAATCTTTCAGAACTTGAGACTCAATTCATTTCTTGATTTAATCTTGTTAATTGTAGTTTACGTTGATTAATAGTATCCACACTAATTAAATTTACTACAGTAAAGATTTTTCGAGATCCTAATTCTCCTTTAACTGATAATTTGATAACATCAGTCTGTCAGTAGCCGCAAAAGATCTAAATTTAGTTGGTGATTTGAACCAAGCAGAATCAAATGGCTTTGTTGTTTGGCCTGACAAGTTGATGTCTCCCTCAGATAATAAGGATGCAATGGCCTCCCCTTATTTTCGTCGAATTTGCAAAAGATTCGTTGGAGGAGGAGGAGGAGGACGAGCGTTTTGCATCATTTCTAAGTATATTTGTAGTTTTATTAACTCTCCAACTCGTACGTGTATATTTTAGGAAATGTGCAAATCCTCCTTTCCTTTCCCACACTTACTTAATGTCGATCAACGCAAGTCAAACGTCAATTTAAAATAGGATAACGTCAATAGGCGTTAATTCTTGGGGTGGATTTAACGAGCAACGGCTTCCATCCTTGAAACTATAAACGTAAATGATCGCGAGCGATTTTAAACGACCGGGTCTCGGTACTTTTCCACGATCCTTTTTTTTTCGCCTGTGCGAAAGACCGGCAGGATTAACTCTGCCTTTCAAAAAACTTTGTTTTGCTCTTGAGATAACGACGAGTACGATTAATTGGCGGCGCGAGTAATAATGTCACAAGTCACGATTCTTATCTAAATTAATCACGGATTACCGCTTTTGATTGACGCTTTCTTTTTTTTTTTGCTTTTCTAATTTGAAAAGGTCAAGCCGAATTTCCAATGTTATTGCTCCTTGAGCTTGAATGTTAGGTGGAAAATTCGTTTTTTTTTTTTTTGAGGCCAGTCAAGATTAAATTATGTGTGAACAAATGAAATGAAAGTGAAAGAAGCTCGTAGATAAATGTTATAATTGCTCACACGCCTTCTGACGTAAATACCACGCCTCCTTCGATGTATGTATAGAAAAAAAAACATGTTTTGAAGCGATTTGTGTTATCAAAATTTTGTTTACGCCGACAGCGATACGGTACATAATACTTCACTTCATAATCTTCCAGGTTTTTTCTGTCGTCACTAAAAGCCATCGTCATTCGTCATAAATACTTACCTAGAAAATGATTTTTAAAAAAAAGTAATTGCATAACGAGCGAGTATTTTTGGAAGCTTCTGGCAAGGCGACTTCGTGCCTCTTTATTTACAGCAAAATTATTTACTCGGAATCGAGGTTGTTTAAACTCTGGAGATAACGCAAAGTTTTCAGCGTGACTTGTCCCTTGAGTTACGAAATTCTTGCAAATTAATCGATAACACGATCGCGTGTGTATTTGATCAATTACTATTGTTTGCGGTTCGGTTCTCGGAAGCCTCTTTTTGAGAAGTCCAAAAATATGCCACCTGTTAATTAATTGGGTGTTTGCGTTTCGCAAACGTGAATCACCCTGTATATAACTCACAGAGTTTTATTAGTGGTTGTTCTTCTCCTCGAGTTAATCTCGTTTGTAAATGTTGTTTAATTAGCACGAGTTCGTCCTTGAAATAGTAAAAAAAAATGTAAATACACGCAGCTATAATTGCTTACATTTGCACACGCAGGTGTAAATCAATTAACGTTTATTACCTGTGTAAATCATTGCACTGTGTAATGGGTTCAAGGTCCAGCGGCACGTATTATTAATATTTGGCAAACAATCGTGTAATCAGTTGCGAAACGTATAGGTGAAACAAGAAATATTTTGAAGGAAAAAATATGCAGTTGTGGAAAATTCCATTGTGTGTTAGGCATTAAAATAAATGGGTTTCCAAATCGAAAGTGTTTGAGAATTCATAAATTTAGGCATTCACTCCTAGCAACCAGAAACCTTCGGTTAGATAAAATTTGTTGCGCAACTTTCACTAATAACTCAGATTTCTGATAGTGGGCCCTCAAGTATCGAGGCTTTTAACCTTTTATTATCTTAATCGTTGGATACTTGGTCTGAAATCTGTTCTGAGAACCGCAAGGTTGAAGCTGAAATTACACACGATTTTTTTTTGTAGAAAATTCTGTCTGTCTACTTTTCAAGAACACAAAATTGTGTTTGTGCGAGAACAGAAAATAAGAGTGTCGTTCATCTAAAGGTGTCCCATCAAGTGTGCAAAATTTTCTTCCTTTTCTTCTGAGCACTCATGTTTTTATTTAAACTAATTTAAAACACTTGTTTTGCTTTTTTTTCCTTTTTAACAAAAAAAAGGAATTTAGGTCAACTTTTCAGTCAACTAAACTCTCGTGTTTTGTCCTTTTTCAATCGTACTTACCAAATAGGTGAAATAAATGACGATCGATCGTAATTTCCTGTAAAATTTCTCTGTCGAAAATCAATAAACAAAATCAAATCGAGAAACAGTAACAAGTGACGCTCGGCTACCAAAAAAAAAAAAAGGAAACAGAAGAGAAATAGAAGGTAAATGAAATAAATGACGAACGATCGTAATTTCTCTGTCAAAATCAGCAAACAAAAATAAATCGAAAAACAAAAACAAATGACGCTCGACTATACAGAGAAAGAAACAGGCAAGAGATAGAAAATAAATGACCATACATGGTAACTTCCTATAAAATTTCTCTGTCAAAAATCAAATCGAAAAACAAAATCGAGTGATCCTCGACTACAAAAACAAAAACAAAAAAAAAACATGAGAAATAGAATATAAATGAAATAAATGACGTTCGATCGTAATTTTCTGTAAAATTCCTCTGTCAAAGATCAATAAACAAATATGGATCGAAAAACGGAGACAACTGACGTCCTAATACAAAAAGAAAACAAGAAATAGAAAATAAATGGCAGTAAAAAAACAATAACAAAATCAAATCGAAAAACAGAAAAACAAAAAGAAAAGTCAAGAGAAATAGAAAATAAATGTAATAAATGATGAACGATCGTATTTCTCTGTCAAAATCAACAAACAAAAATAAAACAAGTGACGTCGAACTATAAAAGGAAACAGTCGAGACGATGGTTTGGTAATTTCTCTGTTAAAAATCAACAAGAAAAATCCTAAACAAAATCAAATCGAAAAACAGGATCGAGTGACCCTTGATTACAAAAACAAAAAAAAGAAAACAGAAGAGAAATAGAATATAAAATAAAAAATAATAACAAAATAAAACCGAGAAACAGAAACTAGTGGCCCTTGACTATAGAAAAAAAATTAAGAGTAATAGAAAATAAATGAAATAAATGAGGAATGAACGTAATTTCTCTGTCAAAATCAACAAATAAAAATAAAACAAGTGACGCTCGACTACAAAATCTTAAACAAAATGAAATCGAAGAACAGAATCGCATGACCCTTGACTACCAAAACAAAACGAAAGCAAGTGGCGCTCGACTACAAAAAGGAAACAGAATTGAAGTAGAAAATAATTGAAATAAATGACGAACGATCGTAATTTCTCTGTCAAAAATCAACAAGAAAAATCCTAAATAAAATCAAATCGAAAACAGGATCGAGTGACACTTGATTACAAAAACAAAAACAAAAGAAAACGGAAGAGAAATAGATTATAAAATAAAAAACAATAACAAAATCCAATCGAAAAACAGAAACAAGAGACAAAATAAATGAAATAAATGACGAACGATCGTAATTTCTCTGACAAAATCAACAAACAAAAATAAAACAAGTGACGCTCGACTACAAAAAAAGGAACAGTCAAGACGATGGTATGGTAATTTCTCTGTCAAAAATCAACAAGAAAAATCTTAAACAAAGTGAAATCGAAGAACAGAGTCGAGTGACTCTTGACTACCAAAATAAAAACAAAAAAAAAAACAAAAGGGAAATAGAATAAAAATGAAATAAATGACGAATGACGATCGATAGTAATTTTCTGTACAATTCCTCTGTCAAAAATCAATAAACAAATATGAATCGAAAAACGGAGACAGCACATTCTAATACAAAAAAAAAATAATAAACGAGAAATAGAAAATAAATGACAATAAAATCAAATCGAAAAACAGTATCGAGTGATCCTTGACTACAAAAACAAAAACAAAAAAAGCAGAAGAGAAATAGGATATACATGAAATAAATGACGATCGATCGTAATTTTCTGTAAAATCCCTTTGTCAAAAATCAATAAACAAATATGAATCGAAAAACAGAGACAACTGACGCCCCAATACAAAAAAAAAACTAGAAATAGAAAATAATTGACAATAAAAAGCAACAAAATCAAATCGAAAACAGAAGAGAAAAAAAATATAAATGAAATAAATGACGATCGGCAGTAATTTTCTGTAAAATTCCTCTGTCAAAAATCAATAAACAAATATAAATCGAGAAACGGAGACAACGGACGCTCTAATACAAAAAAAAAAAAAACAAACGAGAAATAGAAAATAAATGACAATAAAAAGCAATAACAAAATCAAATCGAAAGACAGACACAAGTGTCCCTTGACTACAAAAAAAAAACAAAAGAAATAAAAAATAAATGAAATAAAAGACGAACGATCGTAATTTCTCTCTCAAGATCAACAAACAAAAATAAAACAAGTGACGTTCGACTACAAAAAAGAAAAAAACAGTCGAGACGACGGTCTGGTGATTTCTCTGTCAAAAATTAACAAGAAAAATCTCAAACAAAATCAAATCGAAAAACAGAATCGAGTGACCCTTGACTACAAAAACAAAACCAGAAAAAAAAAGAAAAAACAGAAGAGAAATAGAATATAAATCAAATAAATGACGATCGATCGTAATTTCCTGTAAAATTCCTCTGTCAAAAATCAAGAAACAAATACGAATCGAAAACTCTAATACAAAAAAAAAAACAAACGACAAATAGAAAATAAATGACAATAAAAAAAAACAACAAAATCAAATCGAAAAACAGAAACAAGTGACCCTTGACTACAAAAAAAAAAAAAAACAAGAGAACTAGAAAATAAATTAAAGAAATGACGACCGAATCTATGAAATGAATGATCTTGTTTCAGATCTGACGTTTCTTGACGTCTGTCATTTTGACGTTTCTTGGCGTCTGTCACCTTGACGTTAGCTGTTATTTGTCATCCTGACATGATTTGTTGATCACTAAGCAACGTGTGAGCCCCCACGTTTCTCGTCGTCTGTCATTTTGACGTTTCTCGTCGTCTGTCATTCTGACGTTTCTCGTCGTCTATCATTGTGACGTTTCTTACGTCTGTTATTTTTAAGTCTGTCATTTTGACGTTAAGTAATTTCAATTTCTTTTTGGCTTGAATTTTCGTATGTTTCTTCTGCAATTAAAAATAAAATCGTATTCACTGATTAAAGTGATGACAACACAGTGTTGGCAACTATGAATTTGTCACTCTGTATGCTTGCTGAATAGGATTTAAAACAAATGAATTTCAGAAACGGTTAAGTATAAAACAGTTGCTCTTAATCTCTTAATAAGACGTTTGATGTCACAGTGTCATTCAGCTGTCAAATTCAAATAAGTCAAAGACCAAACTGAAAAGGACGTCAAGTGGCACCCTCTATTTACTCAACGGAAGTAAATCTATTAAAATCAATAAAGAAAATTAAAAATGTGTTAGTTAGGTATTAGATATTTTAAAACCTCATTTTTTTATTGCTTCTTTGATTTCCCACAACTTTTTTTCACTCCCATGTGAATAACTTTTACATATAAACTTTCCAATTAAAAATAAGCCTTTAATAAGCCCCCCCGCCTTTTTTTAAACCCCTCATTCTTTTTTGCATTTCATTTCAGAAACAATCTCTTGCTCAATTTAACAATTAAACTGAAATTAACGAAAGTTGTTTATGATTGAATTTTCTCAGAATCTTTCGCAGTTTGAGATATCACGAGCTTCTCAACAACACATAGGGTGTTACTGAACTTGAGTTATTCTTTTTTTTTTATATATATATAAAACTATAGGTCAATAACAGTTCCACTAACCTATTATAATTTCATTATAATTATTATATTATAATTTCATAAATTAGACTCTGTAGCCTTATTACGTCACGGCTACGGTCTTTAATATTAAAAATTTTAAAACACTATAAATATAAAGGAAACCTATCGAACCACGCTGTATCTGTACGTGTATTAACTTCATTTTCTTAACAATACGTATTTTTGATTATTGAATAAATTTATTATTATTATTTATTCAAGCGGTGTTGAACCGAGGCGATAGCAACATATTCGTTATCAATTCCAATTGAAATGTTTTAAAAACATAAAATGCAACATTTGCAGACTGACATTATGAAAAAAAGGAAACTCGTTTTTCGTAAGTTATCAAAAATATTTTGTATTATCTTAAATAACTTGTTTTTGTTTTTACAACACATCGTTTCATTACGTGCGTAGGCCCGGTTTATTCATTTTCAATTAACTTTATCCTCCGATTTATTGCCATAATAACAATTGTTATTATGGGAATAAACTGAAGGTTAGAATTCATTGTTCAATTATATTGGATCAAATTACGATGGCTTGTAAATCGAATACCTTTTTTCTTTTAACAATGAAACTGTATACCTTTTAAAGTCGCTTGAGATTGCTTGTAGGGGGGGGGGGGCATACAGCGGTGCAAAGTGCATTGCAAATTACTTTATAGTCGCTCATTGTGGCCTTTTTTTTGTTTTTCAATGGTTCCTTGTTGCATTCTATACCCCTATTTAGTTCTTTTTGCCTTATCCCAAAAATATTCAATGAGGAATCGATTTTTTTTCTCTCAAATTCTTATATAACAGCGACTTTACTCGCCTTTTCCGTATAACCTTCAGTATTAAAGCAACACTTATTTCCTTAAGTCGTAAAATTCCATGTCAACCATAAATACTTAACACTTTAGCATAATAAAAGTTTTATTGTTTGTGCCTTCTCCTATTTCGTTTTTAAAGCCGTTCTCTTTATCATAGGTAGTATGGAAGAAGACTCGTGGTTATGGCACATGTACGACACGGTAAAAGGTTCCGATTGGTTGGGCGATCAGGACGCCATCCATTACATGACGAGGGAAGCCCCCGCGGCCGTGATCGAACTCGAAAACATCGGCGTCCCCTTTTCCCGCACCAAAGAAGGTAAAATCTACCAGCGAGCCTTCGGTGGGCAATCCCTGAAGTTCGGCAAAGGGGGCCAGGCACACAGGACATGCGCCGTAGCAGACAGATCGGGCCACTGTATGTTGCACACCATGTACGGCCAATCCCTCAAATACAACTGCCAATTCTTCGTCGAATATTACGCCCTGGGTCTCATCATGGACGGTGGGAGATGTAAGGGAGTGATCGCGCTGTGTATGGAGGACGGTACGATCCACAGATTTCTTGCTAAGAACACTGTGAGGTTTGGCAACTGATGAAGCCGCGAGTTTCTCATGGGCGTTTGCGTTTTATAGGTTTTAGCCACGGGCGGTTATGGTAGGGCTTATTTTTCGTGTACGGCGGCTCACGCTTGCACGGGTGATGGTCTGGGTATGACGACGAGAGCGGGCCTCCTCAACCAAGACATGGAATTCATCCAGTTCCATCCGACGGGGATTTACGGAGCCGGCTGCCTGATCACCGAGGGAAGTCGTGGGGAAGGTGGTTATTTAGTGAACTCCAAGGGTGAAAGGTTCATGGAAAGATACGCGCCGGTCGCCAAGGATCTCGCATCAAGGGACGTCGTCTCGAGGAGTATGACCATTGAAATACGAGAAGGTATGAAGGTCGCGAAATGTGGGTGAGAATGAAAATTTGGGGGTCGTTTTAGGGAGAGGCGTAGGACCTGAGAAGGACCACATGTTCCTTCAGCTACATCACCTTCCCGCCTCGCAGATTCGCGAGCGACTGCCTGGAATTTCGGATACTGCGATGGTCTTCTGTGGGGTTGACGTAACCAAAGAGCCAATTCCGGTTATACCGACCGTGCATTATAACATGGGGGGTTTCCCGACTAATTATACAGGACAGGTGATTTACAGAGCCGTGAAAGACGTGCTTCTTGTTGTAAAGGCGAATATTATTTGCAGGCCATCACACACGATGGTGGTAAGGACGTCGTGATTCCTGGACTTTACGCCGCTGGTGAAAATGCCTGCACCAGTGTGCATGGTGCTAATCGATTAGGTGCGAATTCGCTTCTGGAAATTGTTGTCTTCGGTAGAGCCGTGGCTAATGCAATTGCAGAAACGAGTAAACCTGGAGATAACGCTGGGGAATTAAAACCAGTAAGTATAATCTTTTCCAATTTAGGAATTTCTTGAAGACCTCAATTGTATTGTCTTTAAATGAATGTCTTCTTCAATTCTTTTTCAGACTGATGGTGAAGATAGCATTGCCCTCTTGGATAGATTCAGATACGCGAACGGTTCGATTCCAACTGCCACGCTCCGCCTGGAAATGCAGAAGACCATGCAGAACCACTGCGGCGTCTTCAGAACGGGCGAAATCATGAAGGAGGGCGTCGTAAAAATGCACGCCGTCTACAAGAAAATGAAGGACATAAAAGTCAGCGATCGCAGCCTAATTTGGAACTCGGATTTGATCGAGACCTTCGAGCTCCAGAATTTGATGCAGTGCGCCCTCCAGACCATCGTGAGCGCCGAGGCGAGGAAAGAATCGAGAGGGGCGCACGCCAGAGAGGACTTCCCCAAGCGAATGGACGAGTACGACTACGCGAAACCACTCGACAAGCAGGAGAAGAAGCCGTACGAGGAACACTGGAGGAAACACACCCTGTCGGAAATGAATATAGAAACGGGGGAGGTATGCATTTCGTATCGGCCGGTGATCGACCAAACGCTAGATCCAAAAGAATGCGCGACCGTACCCCCCGCGATAAGGTCGTACTAAACTTAAACCAAAGGTGGCGCTGAAAATAACGAGATAAGTACCGATTAATTTATTTTAAAATTAGACCTACGCAAACTTATTAATTAATTTATAAATGCCTAGTATTTATTGTTTAAACCACCGCAGCTTAAACAAAACGTACCTCTACAGGTACATCTTCATCGTGTTGCCAGAACAAGCGCGACTTGCACTAGTTAAATGTAGTATTTATTTATTTTTTTTTTTTGTTAGTGCGTTACGTGTTGTAAATGCAAAACAGTGTACAAATTTCCGAGTGATAAAGAGACGAGTTTTCAGTCCACCTCTGTGCTTCTTCTTTTTTTTTTAATTTCTCTTGTCTGTTTCAATCAAATCGATCGTCTCGCTCACGAAATTTCACCGCAAGCTCTTTAGTTAATTCATTTTCTAAGCAATATTATTATTTAAACGCGATCTTGTAAGAGAGAAGTATTGCGCGAGCTAGTTTAGTTAAATTATTTCATATAGTTTTTAATCGAATCTGTATTGTTGTTTATTTATTGAACATTGATAGTATTAGGCAAGCGAATGAACCGTTCTGTGAAACTATTGTTGTACTATTGATATTTTGAACTTATTAATTCTTTTTTTTTTTGTTGTATTTGATGAGAAATAAATTATTCATTATTAATTTGCTGGCTGCATAAAACCACGTGGCGGTCTCGATGAACCCAAAAAATAAAGGGTGATCCGCATCGATTGGAGATCACATGATATCTCGTTATGTAAACTGAATAAACTACCATCGTCGTCGAGCGATCTGTATGGAAAAATTGTAAACTTTTTTTCTCCCAAAAATTCGGCAACCCAACTTGCACGACTAGGATTAAAAACGGTAACAACCAGAGATACGAATTCAGCCCATCACCAAAATGCGTAAAAAATTACTTTTCAAAGAGTATACACGTGTTCCCGATTATGAAAGAGATCGAAGAGTGGTGGGGGGGGGAGTACGCGAAGAATCGTTGGTGGTCGTGCTACTATGTTAGAAAAGTCGAAGTAGGGTCAGAAATCAGAATTTTCTTCGATATTTTAGAACGTGTTTAGTTTTTATAGGAAATTGCATTGTTTATTTTTTAATTTCTCTCCGATCGTCTTTTGTTTTGGTCTTGTTGATACTTGACAGAATCGTCCATGAAACTAAAAAAAAAAATTACAAATTGTAAAAAATATTCAGAATTTTTTTCGATATTTCAGAACCTGTTTCGTTTTTATAAAAAAAAATGCTTTATTTGTTAAAAAAATTTTTAAATTTCTTGTCGATCGACTTTTGTTTTGTTTGCTATTGCCGATACTTGACAAAATCGTTCATGAAAAAAAAATCGTAAAAAAATCACAAATTAAAAAAAAAAACTGAGAATTTTTTCGAATTTGGAACCTGTTTCGTTTTTATCAGAAATTGCCTTGTTTGTTTTGTTTTTGCTTTTGTTGATACTTAACAGAATCGTTCATAAAAAAAAATCTAAAAAGAATTACAAATTGTAAAAAAAAATTCAAAATTTTCTTTGATATTTTGGAACCTGTTTTGTTTTTATAAAAAAAATGCTTTATTTGTTAAAAATTTGCTTGCTTTTTGATTTCTTGATGATCGTCTTTTGTTTTGTTTACTGTTATTCATACCTACTTGACAAAATCATTCAAGAAAAAAATCTAAAAAAAAATACAAATTGTAAGAAAAATTGAGGTTTTTTTTCGATATTTAGGAACCTGTTTATAAAAAAATTACCTCGTTTGTTTGAAATTTGTTTGTTTTTTAATTTCTTCCCGATCGTCTTTTGTTTTTGCTCTTGTTGATACTTGACAGAATCGTTAATGAAAAAAAAAATTAACTACACAAATTAATTTAAATTTAAACCAACCGATCGATTTTTCATCTTCATGAAAACGAAAGATGGGCTAAAGAATGATTAGATGTCTTTTGTCTCCTCTATTCTTGTCAAAAAAAAAAACAAAACAAAACAAAAAACGATCAACGATTTAAAAGAAAACTATGTTTTTTAAAAGGCAGAAAAACAAACAAACAAACAAAAAACGATCGATTTGGAACGAATTTCGACTTCTCATCTTCATTGAAAACAAAAAAAAACTAAGGAATGATTAGACGCCTTTTGTTTTCTCTATTCTTGTCGTCAAAAGAAAAAACATAAGACAATCGACGATTTATAAGAAATTATGTTATTTAAAAACAGTAAAACGAACAAAAAACGATCGATTTCAGGGGCAATTTCGACTTCTCATCTTCATGAAGCAATTCTTATCGTTGAGAAGACAAAAGACAATCAACGATTTAAAAGAAAACTGTTATTTAAAAATAGCAAAACAAACAAACAAACAAAAAACGATCGATTTTAGAAGGAATTTCGACTTCTCATCTTCGTGAAAATCAGAAAGAAACTAAGAGATAATTAGACGTCTTTTGTCTCCTCTCTTCTTGTCGTCAAAAAAAAAAAACATAAGACAATCAGCGATTTATAAGAAACTATGTTATTTAAAAACAGTAAAACGAATAAACAAAAAACGATCGAGTTCAGAAGCAATTTCGACTTCTCCCATTTTCTGAAAACAAAAAGAAAAACTAAAGAATGATTAGACGCCTTTTGTTTTCTCTATTCTTGTCAAAAAAAAAAAACAAAAGACGGTCAACGATTTCAAAGAAAACTATATTATTTAAAAACAAAAAACGATCGATTTCGACTTCTCGCCTTTTCGAAAACAAAAAAAAACTAAAACTCCTCTACTCTTGTCGTCAAAAAAACAAAAGACGATCAACGATTTAAAAGAAAACTATGCTATTAAAAAAAAAGGAAAGCAAACAAAAAAACAACTATTTTAGGACGAATTTCGACCTTTCATCTTCGTGAAAACAACAAAAAAAACTGAGGAATGATTAGACGTCTTTTGTTTTCTGTTCTTGTCAAAAAAAAATACGATTAACGATTTAAAAGAAAAAAATTATCGCGAAAAAAAATGAAAAATGTTGACAAATTAAGATACCGACGGGTTGTAGATGCTACCGCCATCTGTACTTAATTGCACACTAAAGCGACATCTGTCAGGATATTGGAAAGAAAGAAACAAAAGAGGAGATGAATCCAATTGTTTTCTTTTTTTTTAATCAAGTCCAAATGTTTGTTAAGTGAATGAGGATAAACAAAAGACGAACAATTGCAATTTACGTTTAATGGATGTACAGGGTGCCAACAATTGTTAAGACGGTAGAAACAATAATTAGGTACAAATTTCGATTTTTTTAAAAGGAATTTAATTACGAGTTTAAGGCGCGCGACATCTTGCGGTCGCTTTTTGAGCTAAAAAATTTAATTGTCAATTCATTCATTTGATTGTAAATATTATACAGGCTGTCCGACTAGAGACCATTTTTCTTTCTTGCCTCTGTAGTTACTCATTTAACAGAAAAGCGTTTTAAATGAAAGTAGCACTGTATCACGTGACGCTTATTTTAAAAATTGAATCTGTCGTATACAGAGTGTTCCGCTTAGCCTGGGTGGTATGTGACGTTGGTTTAAACAAATGCAAAAATCGTCTGCCTCTCCTGGAGGTCGGCAAATTTGATGGAAGGGCAAATTAAATCCTCCAATCACCGCCGGCTAACTCTTGGAGAAAGGTCGAGGTCATGCGGAACCCCCCCCCCCCGAATTCTGAAGATGACATTATGGGTGGGCCATTAATGCGCAGGTGTTAATTTGGTTGCCTACAAGTTTAGGCGAGAAACTTAATTCTTGAGAATTTTCTTAGGTTTCACCATTTTTTTTTTTTTTTGAAAAGCGTATGAATTAAAAACACACAGATAGGACTCTAGTGGCGTCATTTGGCGAAAAACTTAATTTCCTTTAGTTTCACCATTATTTTTAAGAGCGTGATAATTAAAAGCCATCAGGGTTAAAGTTTTAGAATAATCATATATGAAAAGCTCAACAATTTTTAAAATTTTAAATAAAGTCACAGAATAAGAACAAACAGATAGGACACCAAGTTGACGACATTGCTTCAAAAAGACTAAAATGGGCAAATGAGGTTAGTGTTGTCACTCGTTGCTGAATGGGGCTCGAGGCGAAATTGTTGACAAAAAGGAATTACGTGAAAATATCTACGAAATAAGTTGCTTCAGAGTATTTTATGAACAACATTGAAACGTTGAACCTATGACTATGATTTTACATTTTTCACATTTAAAATTAGGAAACAACTGCCCTCTCATTCTTGTGTTGCGTGTCGCCAAATTTATTTAAAAAAATCACAGCTTACTTTAATCAGGAAACAATGGAAGGTATGGTATTTATAACTAGACCGTTTGTCTATAGACAAACAGAGATAGAAAAAGGTAAGTGTTCTAACATGTCATCCAGTAGTACCAACAGTATTGTATTACCAATTTAATTAGTTTTAGTTGGTTTGCCTACCCACTAAGGCGAATTTTTTGAAAGGTGGCAATAACGAATAGTTTGAATCGCCACATCCTGCGATCACTTTTTGACACAACATTGTATAGTGGTAATAACATAAACATAAGACTTAAGTATAATGACACCCTGTATATCACAAAAGTAATCCGATTTATTTTTTTGAAAAGTCTCGGGGAATCCCTGCAAATTTAACAGTAAACGTCTACAAGTGCTTTGCCGATTGATAGTAATTTTGATGACGAGAATTCCATTGCCTCCTGATAAGTCGACTTCACCTCTACATTTTAAGAATCTGTAACGAGAACAGCAAGTGGCACTTTGGCTGTCTATCATCTCTTGACCCGCGACCTCTCCGGCCTTATCGCCGCAGTGTTATTGAGAATTGGTAACTTGCGTCGCACGCACAAAGCCTTATCATAAATAAGTGCGATTGTTGCCTTAGCCCGTCAGTTCTCTTTAGAACCCTCCAGAAGCGTGCGTACCTTACGGTGCTGACCTATAGCCTTCCTCCAGCGGTGACTTCCGGGCTTTCCGGCCTATGACAACGCAATTCGAAGATTCCTGTATGACGGTTGAAGATCGGGTGAAGCCAAAGACGGCCTGTTCCTGCAAACGAATTGCTCACGGCTTCGACTTGGCCGAATTTCTGTTCGACAATTGCACCCGTGAGTATCCAAGATCTTGTTAAGATCGGAATTCGATTAATACAAACAGTTACATAACATCTGGTGGAGGCCACTCATGTTTAGAGAAATGACGTACACACGGATTTAGGCATTTCTTTTTTTTTATTGTTTCAAACTCTATTTTCCAACTTTAAAAAGGTGGCAGTCAATATCGTTTCTTTATATATATCACATTGCGGAAAGCCCTGTATATTATACGAAAAAAAAATTCTTGCATATTTTTTTTATCAATTTCTTGTGAGTTATATAATTTTTTCTTATTATTTAAACAATCGCGCGCTTAATCTGCAAACGTTGTGTTCTGTTATGTAAATAACGTGCGTTATTATTATAACCGGGCGAGCATAATGCAATGTATAAAAAAATGTGAAATCAAAAAAACGATAAACATATTTTCAGTTGGAAAAAATCGCGATAATATTTTTCAAAGTTTGTTGACGCAGATTTTTATTGCCAGTTTCGAAGTCACGTGCCCGCAAATATTTTTGTACGCGGTTATCATCGAAGTGGTTTTCGTTAATGTGATCTTAAACGAAGGTTTCCCCTAATTGTTATTATTGTTTTTTTTTTTTAATTGCTCCTATATTTTTACTCATTACACACACATGCTCGGAGAAAATATGTTCAGAAAAATCCTTTCCAAAGCTTTGGTTTTATGTTGGTACACCACTAATACAGGGCGACTGATAATTGTTCCACCAACGAAAAAAAGCGTAGTCACAGAATATGGGAAAAACTCTTATTATTTTATTGACTTCTTGCCTACACACAATGCGACCTTGACACACATCACAATTTCGTTTAATTACACGTTCAACAGCTGGGAACGGACGTCTGCATTGTTTCCTTTACGTGATGTAATTATTAATAATTTCTAAAAATAACTGGGATTGCGGATGAAATAATTAGTATTTAACTAATCTGACAATCGGGCAGCTGATTGTAAAAGCATTCGTGCCGATCGAGGCTGCACAGAAACAGAAAAACTCTTAAACTTTAAACATCGGCGCTATGCTGTACGCATTGATCAAATCTCGTACGCGAATTAATGTCACATTACGAGAAGGTGTATAAAAAATTCTGTGCAACAGTTTATAATTAATCAATTATAAATTTCCCCAAAAAAATTAGGTGCGTTTCACAGCGTACGTCTGTCATATACGTGTTCTGTTAGTTAGTCAGAGTAAAACGTGACCTTGCATAGGAGACGTGTTAAGCTGCGTACAAACAACATGCCTCGGGATTTAGGGCGTCAGCTCGATCCGAATGCTTTCGGTGTTTAGTGTGGACGTAATATTATACATCCATATTTGTTTAATGACGACTTCCAACCACTAGATCACAGGTCTGGCTTGTTTTTTCGTTGTTATCGAATATCGTTTGGTTTAACATTATTTTTTGACATCAAGGCTTTAAATTTCAAACAAGAGGCTTTAAATTTATCGATATGACAAGGTGATCTGATCGTTTTATTATTTTAAATTACAGAACGTTCATAAATGATTGAGATGCGTTTAAATTTAGCGCGCATTAGCAACGTTCATCTTATAACGTTGATATTTCTGTTGCGATTTCCATATTTTCGTTGATAACTTTGATTTAAAATATTAAGATATAACTTAATGTAAACGGGTGTCCTAAACGTCAGAGTAACCCATGAAAATAATACGCTTTTAAACCTCTCTTTTGTAAGTTGTTTCATCAATGCCTCTCATTAAGTTGCCTTTTGTAAATCTCAAAACAAGAAAAAAAAGATTCAGTATTTGCTCCTAACTTTTGAACGTAAGATCAAAAGCCTTTCGATCATTTATAAACGCTCTGTACTTTTGAAATCTCAAAAGATGATATCCAGCCAAATAAAACAAGAGAAAAAGAATTGGTAGAAAATCGTCGCTAGATCGAAATGAACAAAATTCAAACGATAACCGATGAAATAAGATCAGTGATCGAAGAGAAAGGAATGGAAGGAAACGTCGACCAAACACTAAACAAATCAGCAAAAAAAAATGAATACTGAAGATGACTTGGATGATAAGCAATTAAGAAAGCGGAAACTGAAAATCGTCCAATGAAAAAAATCTAAATACAGAAGATCGTCAAAGGTGAATATAAAAAAGCGACAGAACGAAAAAAAAAATTAAAAAAGGTAAAAACAAATCAATATCGATAAATACCCGAAAATGAAAATGGAAAACGAAAGTAGAAGAAAATGACAAACATAAGAGGTCGTGGATGAAATCGAAAAATACTTCGAAACGGATGCGAATGAATGTCACAGATTATGAAAAAATATATAAAAAATTCTGTGGATTCAGTATTTTGTTTTTTTTTTTTAATATTTTTAAGTATGTTCGTTTCAAACTTTCAATTTTTTTTGCTTGAATTTTACTGTCATTCGTCTTTTGTTTCTTTAAATGTTTCACTTCCGAATTTTTCATTTTTTATTTAATTCTAATCGTTCGCCTTTTATTTCTTGAAATAGAGGTCTCATTTTTTTTATCTGAAATCTTTGTATATTTCTTTTACTTAAATATTTTTTAACATTTTATTAAATTATTAAGAAATCAAACGAAAGATAAAGCGTTTTGTTTGAACTTTCACTTGTTTCATAAGCTATTGTTCTTTTCTTACATTAGAAGTTCTTTTGTTAATTGTTTTTTGTTTCTTTAAATGTTCACTTTGAAATTAAATTTTTTTTTATTGCATTCTAATAGTTCGCCTTTTATTTCTTTATTATTATTTATTTTTAATCTGACTTTGTTTAGTTTAATTTGAACTAAACATTAAAATTTGAATTCGTGATCACATATTACCAGGATTTGAATATTTTTTAAGAATTTGGATTCAATGATTCAGATCTATTGGTTTTCAAATATTTTTTTAAATATTTTCGTGTCACGCTTTCAAATTTTTTTGCTTGCATTTTAATGTCACTCGTCTTTTGTTTTTTTAAATGTTTCACTTCCGACTTTTCATTTTCTTAAATTCTAATCGTTCGTCTTTTATTTCCTGAAATATTAGAGCGTTTCACTTATTTGTCGATTTTTTAATCAACATTTTAAATCGATATTAAAAAATCAAACGACTTTTGTTTCTTGAGGTATTTTAAATATTTTTTAAAATACCTTTAAATGTTTTCGTTTCAGATTTGAATTTTTTGCTTAAATTTTAATGTCACTCATCTTTTGTTTGTTTTTTCTTCACGAATTGTTTACTTTTTTTTAAATTTAATTCCAATCTTTCGCCTTTTATTTCCTGAAGTTGTTAGTGCGTTTCACTTTTTATCTGATTTTGTTTCTATCGATTTCTATTTGAACTTTTTATCAACAGTTTAAAGCAAAACGGAAGATAAAGCTTTTTGCTTTAACATTCAATTCTTTTGTTAACTTTTGTTTTTCCTTTTATTTTACTCAGGAAATTGCCAGTTTTCTTTTTTGTTTTGCTTAGGGCCAGTTGTTTAAATATCATTCAAATCTAAACTTGGTTCTATCATATGCCTTTACAAATGATGCCATGATAATAGAACCAGTTGAACTATGGTTCAAATGTTTGAACAACTGGCCCTTAGTTTAATTTGAACTAAATATTAATTCGAATTTCGGATTATCATCATGATTCCAAATGTCTTTTAAAATTTAATCAGGCCCGCCGCTGCCCATTTGCAACGAACAAGGCCTAGGGTGACTGATCATTGTTTCGTCAAAAAAGAAACCACGAAGAAAAGCGATTTCCAACAGTATGGAAACAATGTTAAAAAAGTATTTGTTTTTAATTAATTAATTAATTATAAATTTCCTCAAAAAAGTAGGTGCGTTTAAATTAAAACGCGAAGTTCACAGCGTACGTCTGTCATAAACGTTTTATGATAATTACTCAGGGAAGCTCGTAAAACTTGACCTTTCATAACAGACGTGTTAAGCCGAGTGCACAGGCAGCATGCTTAGGGATTTAGGACCCCAGCTCGAGAGCTATCGGTGCTCAGAGTGGGCGTAATATTGTACATCCATATTTGTCACAACTGGATCGACAGCGAACACTTCCTTAAGCGGAATTTTTACGAAAGGACGACGAGGAAATTCGCGTTCTTGCTCTCAAGTCTGTACACAGTTTTAAACAGTCGACGAAATAATGCGAATAAGTTCTCTGAAAACACAAGATAGGGAATTGCAAACGTGTATTGAATTCGTTAAACTTTTAATAGTATTGTGTTAATAATTCGTCACACACAAAACGAAATTATAATAATTAACAATCGAAGCAGGTTACGAACGTTTACTGATTATAATGCTTTAAATTCTGGACGAAGGACACGTCTCTTGTGGAAATAAACTCTATTTATAATATAATTAAAATGAAAGAAAAATACTGGGAATTATTAACACGGAGATTTGAATTGTTTTTCGTTTTGGTGATTTATTTGTTTACTTGTCAAGTGTTCAAAGTGGGGCCGATGTTAACCTTTGTATGGAATAATTTACTTCGGGTAGGTGATTTGCATGCATTTGTCAAGTAAGTATTTGTAGAGTTCGTATTTCACGGCGTCGGGTGTTGACCTGAAAACAGAATTGACGTGAAATTCCGGTGAAAGGTCAAGTTTACGATACCACGCCGCCGCCGTAGCTATCATAAAACTATAAAATACTTTTACGAGGGTATTTATTTCGTTCATCTGCTCCCCTATTGTTAACCAACGGGGCACATCGTCGTTTTGGGGCTAATTTTTGATTAAACTCGAAAACTAAAGCGCAAAGAATTTTTGTAACATTTTCTCCCATACTTTCGGGCATCGTCCTTATCGTGGTTTTTCTTCGGCGGAATAATTATCATTCACCCTGTATAGTTGATACCGCCGTTAAACAATTTAACCAATGTTATAATAAATCATCACTTGTCTTGTAGGTACAAACTACCCCAAAAGTAATAATAAATGTCAACTCTTTCTAAAGTCTCCTAAAGTATTATTTTTATAAATTTCTTAAGTTGGAGGAATTCTTGATAGACTTTAAAGTTGCATGTAATAACCGATTGAGCCATTAACAATCGGCAAATAATTCAATGGGAGACTCAAAATAGACTTGACTGTCACTTGTTTGAATTGCTGCGGGCTATCCAGAAAAGTCAATTCATTTTTCAAGACACTCACTCACTCGGGACGATCTTTTCATATGCAAATTAAGTTTACACACATAGGTAGGTCAGCAAGTGATTTTATCAAGAAAGCGATCGTCGCTTGTTAAATAATAAATGTCATCTCTCTTTCTCTAAGTCTTTCCTAGCCCCTGAAATCGTTTCTTTTTTTAATTCTTGAAAGTCGTAAATTCTGGATAGAATTTGAGTTGCATGTAATTGGCAATCGGCAAAGAATTTCGCAAGGAAACTGCCCGAATAGACTGTCACTTGTTTTCAGTGCTAAGGACTATCCATAGAAATCAATTCAAGATACCCAAGACAATGCGTCGGGATTATTTCTCGAAAACTAAAGTATACTTTCGGACATCGTTTTTCTTTGGCGAAACAATTGTCATTCACCCTGTATATGAAACAACGTGAGAAAGCGAAAGTAGAAAATCGTTAGGTGAACAAAATTGAAGAGAAAATTTAAATTAGAGAAGAAACTAAACGATTGGCAATCTTCAATTTCGCAAGAAAATAGTCAAGATAGATTGTCACTTGTTTTCAATGTTACGGGCTATCCAGAAAAATCGATTCAAGACACCCAATCAATCGCAATGATTTCTCATCTAGGGTTTACGCTAGGCACGGTTGGTAGCACTGGTACAGTTGTCGGTCAGCAGGCAGCAAGAGATTTTACCAAGAAAGAGATCGTCACTTGTTTCAAAAACTATCTACCACTGAAAACTACTTATAAATGTGAAGGCACCTAATCGGTCGTTTTTTTTTTATTAAACATCATTACTTCGGGGTAGGATTCAAAATTTAATTTAATATGAACGTATTACCAATTTGAGAGTAAGATAGGCAACCAACTGCGCATTTCCAAATTATTATTAGAGGAATTTATATATTACATATTTGTATCATTCATTAATTTATAAATTTGACTTTCCTTTGTTTCCTCAAAAGTAATCCTAAAACACTTACCCCTAAATTTAGCATTGGAATGTTGGCAACACTGTTCGCCACGTTCTAATTCTTCCTGTCCTTCTTTGGACAAAAAGAAGCAATATTCGAAAAAGTTTTCTTCTCTATCATCGATCGTATTTTGTAGTTGTTTTCATTTTTCTGTGTCTTTCGAGGGGGGGGAGGCATTATTCTTATACCTAAACCTTCAATTTGCTTCACAGTTGTTCCTCTTTTGTTACCACCTTTAATTAAGTTTTTGACGTGAAAAGCCGTCGACAGTTATTTTTGTTTCTTGCATTTGTCATCGATTGACTTTTGTTTTTAACTCGCGGTTTCTTTTGTAAGTTTAACGGTCTTTTATATATTGAGGTCAGTGTTGCCAATACTAGCACGCTTAAGTAACAAATTTATTTCTAGTTGGTTGGTGACGTTGGTGGGGTTGTCTGCTAGCAAGTAATTTCATCAAGAAAGAGGTTGCCACCTGAAAGTCAACGGTGTTGCCAGATTTTACTTTGCAAGATTAAATTTGAGGCTTCAGAAGAAAGCCAGAATGTCACGCCAGCAACAATAATAAAAATTCATTCGCCATTTCATGAGTAAAGGCGCCAGAATGGCACTAATCGCCACATCTAACAAAACTGCAGATGGCACTGGCGTAGTGGTTGTCTGTCATTAAAGAATAGTTCGTCATTTGTTTTAAGATAGTAATTCAGTCGCTCAGTTTTCTTTTGTTTCTTAAATATTACCGATCAAAGGTCGGACGGCCTAGGTATCCATTATTGGTACTACTGGTATAGTTGGCAATTTCGCTAGGGGACTGTCAAAATAGACAGCCCGTCATTCGCTTGTCAATCAGACTCAGTTTTTTTACGATTTTTAAATACTATAAGGATTATGTTTTCTTTTCTCTCGTCTTCCAACAATTTATTTTTAAATATTCTGCTGACCTCTCTTTGTTTTAGAGCTTCTCTTTTTTCTCCAAAGAAACACTTTCATTATATCTTTTGGCGTTCGAGCTGTTCTTTTTTCTTGTTTTGCCGATGTTTCGTCCTCATTGTCTTGACGATGTTGCATGCATTCCAGGACGAAATCGATGTTACCAGCTTCGTTTGACATTTCCAACTTTCTGTTACGCTTCTTTCTATCAGATTCCTTGCGTTTTCTAATAGGGTCTTCTAATAGGGTGCTTGCTTCTTCCTTTTACACAATCCCTCTTTGGATCTTTTATTTTTTTCTCCAATTAACTGCGTTTTCATCTTTAAATACTTTCAGATTGTGGCTTTGAGATATTTGACACGTTTTTCTATCAGATTCCTTGCGTTGTCTTCTAATAGGGTGTTTGCTTCTTCCTTTTGCACAATCCCTCCCTATTTTTTCTCCAATTAAGTTCGTCCATCATTTTTAAATACTTTCAGATTGTGGCTGTGAGATATTTGACATGTCGACTGCCGGTCACGGAGCCTTCGCGGTGCTCAAGGTCCGCCAAAACGACGAGAAGATCTCGGCCAAGATGCAGAACATGGAGCAAGAGAGAGTGTACAACAATCCAGGTAGGGACGTCAAACAAAAAAAAAATCGCGAATCTGAAAATTCAAACGAAAGTTTAATTCGCAGGTAACATGGAACCGAGCCCCATGAAGTACAGCAGCAAGCTGATGAACAGCATTTGGGGGATGTACAACCGCTACTCGGTTCACAATTTCAAGAAGAACATAGATGGAAGCAGCTACGAAGCAGGAACAGCAAACCTGCAGATGTAAGTCGATTTGTAGAATGACATTTGGTACACCCTGTACATTTGATGCTTTTTGTACGCTTTCTATAGATTAGATAGAATGACATTCAAATTGATTATAACAACAAAAAAAATTAAGTAAAGTAGGACGTATTCTGGAACACATCTTTTTGTAAGCAACGGAAACATTTGAAGTTAAAAATCACTGGACCGTGAGTCAATCAAGATAACTGTGTCACGACTAGTTCAATGACGAGACTTGTTATTGGAGAGGTTCTGATAAACAAAATGTTTTAAGCAAGATCGATAATCAATTCCGAGCAATAACTGACGTTTCGTTCCAGGCAATCTGCCGGTCCTGCTGCGCCTGCCGACAAAAGTCCCCAGGACAACAATAAGGCTGCCAAAACTCACTCTCAACTGCTCACCAGTCTCTGGGCACCTTCAGACTACTCTTACTGAAGAAGTACCACTCGCGCGTTTAGTTACTGCCCCAATATGTATTTGAAGGCAGTTAGTTAGTGGGGTTTGGGTTTAACACTGTGTGATTTTTTTATGCAACAAATTGTATTGTCGCGTGCATTTATTTTTTTATACTCGCATTTTGCTTTACACGTACATATTTACCTACTAATTGTTTGTTTATGTTTATTCGTTTTTAAATAAAACTACATTAACATTGAATGTAACCATTTTTTTTTTATAACTTTCTATCAAACTGTGGGAACCTCTTTGTTGTTAAGACAATTCGAAAATACTAAATTCTTTTCACCCCCCAAAGACGTATCACTCACACTTATTTTAAAAACAATTTCAATCAAGTGTGCTATTCACTTTGTCATAGTAACCGTTTATGGTGTACAATGAAGTAAAATCTATTAGAACTTAAAATCGGATTAAAATAATTTACAAAATATTCAGAGACTGTTTATAAGTTGTAATTGAAAAATTTTGTATTTGTAGTCGTGGACAAAGTATAGTCTACCGCTCGCTATAACAGCATTCATGTATGTGCGCCCCTATATCAAATAATTACCAACAAAAATTACAGGTGTTTTCACTACCCCACTTGTAAATCAAATGTCAATCAAACGTAGAAGAGCGTTTGAATTTCCCGCTCGCTAGACTCTTTTTAAAAGTTGGTACTGCTTCACCATGAGCAGCACAACGAATAGTTTGCTTTTGTTTTGAAAATGTCGCTTCTAAAGGACTTCAAAATCTAATAAATTTATAACGCAGTGTATTCGGGAAGGAAAATAATTAAAATGTAAACAATTTAGGTCGAATTCATTCTACTCAGCAGGAACACCAACGTTGTAAAGAGAAAATTGTGGGTACATGTCAGCGTGCTAAATTCAAACGCCCTTCAATCATTTCTGAACACACTGTAGAAGGGAGGACACTCGATCAACGAAATATAAATTAGAAAAGAGAAGAGATTAACGCCAATTTAAGTGTCCTTTCGTGTATTATCGAGTGTTTTCGGATAGAAATTGCGGAGAGAGATTGTGATTGGTGGAAACACAATGCCAACGCTGTTGCTGTAGTTCGTTTCCTGCGCATTTTGCTCTGCCAATTGCTTCAAGGTCATAGAAACTACAGTTAAAAAAAAAAGCACATCACTTTTTCTTTTGAGAAAACAATCAACTTCGATAAACTTACATTTCAAACAAACTCTGTTCTAGATGAAACAATAATATTTTGAATAACATGTGTCAAGGTCAAATGCGTTGATGTGTATTACGCAAAGAAACAAAAGACGATAGATTTTCTCAGCAACTCAGCAAAAATAAAGGCGTTGCCATTCGAGAACAATATTCTGTTGCTTTGTTCTGGCAACCCGAAAGCAAATTGTATCGGCGATTATACAGAGTGTTTAGGCGAAACATTCTACTCGCTTTAACTTCCTCATTTTTGAATTTAGAGAAGAAAATGTTTAGTATAATTTATAGACTATTGAGCTACTAGTTACGAGTCTCTTTAACGCCCTGTATCAAAACGTCTTTCAGAAAGGACGAAGGGAGGAGGAGGGGTTGGTTTCTTTAAAGCGCAGATATAAAATTAATAGTTTTGAAGATGTTGTTACGGTGGAGAATTTCGCTAAATTCATTTTTAGTTTTTGGGTCATCCTGTAAATTGGCGGAAACGTGATCGTTTGATCTTTTGGAGCTTTGACCGCCAAAGGAGCCGCCTCCGTACACCCCTTGTTTATTGTATTGAGTCTGTCCCGGCCTGCTATTCACCTATCCAAAACATATAATTATTCTTCCCACCCCAAACCTTGCCCATTGTAAGCGGCCCGACTAAAAGTTCGTGGCAGTCTTGTTGGTGCTCGCTTAACAAACAGACCGCGTGGAGAATTGTTCTCGCTTTTGGTTCAATTTTCATTGAACTGTGTTTGTTCTGGAGTGAAAAAGTAAACGGATGTAATAATCCGGTTGCGAGTCCAAAGTATTTCCAAACCTGTCCGTCGATTCTACGGCAGGTATGTTTTTAGTCACGCTGTGCACTGTTTCGTTCGTAATCCGTGTTTTCCCTTTATCTAGGTTTTTCTTTCTCCTTCTTTTCGGTATATTTTACAATATCTTATTCTGCCTTCTGTCCACCCCCACGACATTCCGGACGCTTTACCGGAGTTTGGTAATCAGAGGCAAGCTAGGGAGGGGCATCGTTATGAAACGGTTCGATTAATGGCGTCTGCTAGCCGTGTGCCATCTTAAGGTTGGTTACCTGAACAAGGGAGGGTACCACTTTAACGCCATCGAAGTGGTAACTGAGAGTGACTCCCTCCTGGTGTTTGCTTTATCGTTGAAAGGGAGCAACATCTGTCAGGTGTTTGACATGACGCTTTGAGGAATCCTAACCTCGACTTGGACGTTCGCTTTTTGTTTCATTTATTTATTTTGTGCGCCCGTTAGTATGTTCTGTATAGTCGTCTTTTAAACGATGCTGAGACGAAATTATACAGCATTATTGTCTGCTTTTATTCAAGTTCAGACACGGTGTAAACGGATCCGTACTTGCCTTTAGTTTAACTTCATTTTGGACACGTTGCTTGGACCTCCCCCCTTCGAGCCCCACCCAGCAGCGAGTGTCAACACTAACCTCATTTGCCCATTTTAGTCTTTTTGAAGCAATGTCGTCAACTTGGTGTCCTATCTGTTTGTTCTTATTCAGTGACTTTATTTTAAATTTTTAAAATTATTGACCTTTTCACATATGATTATTCTAAAACATTAACTCTAATAGCTTTTAATCCCCACGCTCTTAACATAGTAAATTAAGTTTTTCGCCAAATGACGCCACTAAAGTCCTATCTGTATGTTCTTAATCTATGACATTACGCTGAATTTAAATTTAAAAATTGAGGCTTTCAGATATGATTATTCTAAGAGTCAATGGTTTTTAATTTATACGCTTTTTAAAAAAAAAAGAAAAGTGAAATTAGAGAAAATTCTATAAATTAAGTTTCTCGCCTAAACTTATAGGCAACTAAATTAACACCTGCGCATTAATGGCCTACCTATGATATCTTTGGAATTAAATAAGTTGGCAAATGGATGCCTCGAGGTAACTATTAAATTGTATCATCTGTCTTTATTGATCTTTTAACTTCTTAAAAAAAATCAAGCACAAAATAATTATTCGAACTTTGAAGTATTTCGTCGCTAGTACTTTTCGTAACCCGAAGTTGGCGAACCTGCCCACGTCCGCGACATAACCTAAAAATTCAAATGTCTCCGTGCATTTCCAAACATGTGTGCGGCAGCAACAAAGCGATTACAACTAACTTTGGCAATTCTAAAACCCCACGTGGTCTCGAACCCCATCGCCCTCCCAGACATCAAAAGAATTATCATCGACAACGACTTCAAAGTCGTCCTCTCAAGGAAGCACCGATTGAACCTGGAGGACGCGGCCAGGTTTTACGACGAGCACAAATCCAAGTTCTTCTACAACAGACTGGTCACTTTCATGACGAGGTAACCCCAGCTAGGTGACCCTTCCCTGTAACAACTCAGTGATTCCAGCGGGACTTCAGAGATATACGTGCTTGCTAGAGAGAACGCGATACAAGAATGGAGGAAGTTAATGGGGCCGACGAAGGTGTTCAAGACTCAATTCGAGGCCCCGGATACGATACGGGGGCGCTACGGACTATCAGACACGCGCAATGCAACGCACGGATCAGGTACCTTTTACGCTATACTTGTTAATGTGTTTGAGACAGAGAGGGTATTTCCTAGATTCTGATGAGTCTGCGAAGAGAGAAATTGCAATTTTCTTTCCCGGTTTTAACTGTGATGACTGGTATAGGAAGGAGGAATGTGCATTTAAGGAAGGCGACTTGGAGTTTTGTGCCGATGATTTTCAACACAGAATAAAAAGTCGGATGAAGTTATAGAGGAGCATTTCTTATGTATGTATGTAAAGTTTGTATGGACTTTTAGTTAGAGAAGGGATACCTTATTTATATTTTTTTTTATATATATAAATAGAAGTTAGAAAATTATTAATCATAATTGATGCATTCCCTAAAAATCCATCATTACATAACAGATTGGTTAATGTAAATAAAAGAAATGGTTCAGTTTTGCTTGTGGTCTCTTTCTGAGTGTTATTAAAACATTCATCTTAACCTGCCCAGATCTTAGTTTCACTAGTTAGGTCCTCCACTCAGTGCCTTCTCATCAGTGTTTTAAATAATGATTGTATTCGTTATTATTAAGGATGGATTTTGGATGAATCTAATGTAAGGCTTTCACAAAACCCTGAACATTTAACTTAATCTCTAAAAAATCACCAGAAGCTGGCATGAAATTATTTGTTTAAATACCCATGGTCATTTGCTTGTGATAGCAAAAGAAGACAGCCAATTTTTGTTTACACTATTGACTTTATCTGTAAAAACAAAGATCTTATAGCTACATAACTGCCTACAAGAGACATCCTAAACAGACCAGTCGTTGTTGCTAAGTGAGAACGTAGGCAATACAACAAAGCATGGAGAAGAGATCAAGCATGCCTTTCTATGGCAATGATTTTCAAACTATGAAACAATGAACAAAATGCAAGAGGCAGATACATGTAGTAAAAGAAAAGTATTACATCATCAGATTGAGAGGAAGACTGAAGAATGAAACGAGATAATACTGGTTATTCTAAATAATGTAATTTTATTTAATGTAATTTAAAGTAATTTAATGTAATGAGTACAAAAAAACAAGTGAAATGTAGAGAATGAACGCCGATGTTGCAGCTTTTTGGGAAGACGTGACTATTTCCTATTCGCAACGTGAAGCTATTTCGTTCGCTCTTTTCATTTGTCTCAGCGCTCTTTTGTTCTCATTGAATTTCTATGATCTCAGTTTGATACAACAACTGGTATATGTATATGCAACCAGTGAAGGTGAATCGAAAAAACCCTATTAAATTGTGTAAAGTGCAAAAAAGTTATTATTTAATAAAGTAACTGTTTTAGCATTTACAAAACAAATGATCCACTTGGTCTTCTGGGCTGAAGCAGAGTCTTCTTCGACAAATAATAGCAAACGTCAGAATGACAAACGTCGTGATCAACAAATCATGTCATGATGACAGATAATAATAAAAAAACGTCAAAATGATAGACGTAAAAAACGTCAGAATGACAGACCTCGAGAAACGTCAAATTGACAGACGTCAAAAGCCGTTTACGTTTCAACGAGCGGAGTAGCACCGAGTAGAACAGATTTGATTCTTCCCCTTGCCGCTCAAGCGCCAAGAAATTGTAGGATCAGTTCATGATCAGTTACGTTTTTGAGGTTAGACGTTTAATAACATTCAAATTACCTGTCTATAGACCTTTTTCTTACAGACATACCCGAATATCAGTTCTTTTCCTGTCAGCGTCGTATCAATTGGGATCAGATTAGTTCAGATCACTTCGAGTTCAGATCGCTTATGAAACGAATACGCCTAGAATAACAAACGTAAGAAACGTCAGAATGACAGACGTCGAGAAAGTGGGGGTTCACACGTTGCTTAGTGACCAACAAATCATGTCATGATGACAGATATTAGCAAACGTCAAGGTGACAGACGTCAAAATAATACACGTAAGAAACGTCAGAATGACAGACGTCGAGAAACGTCAAACGATCAATGTCAAAATAACAGACGTAAGAAACGTGGGGGCTCACACATTGCTTATAGCGTTTTCGACCGATTGCTCTAGAGGGTGATGTTAGGAAAGTATGGTGTCTCCATTGCCAATATTTTACACGCAAAATCATTCAACCCGTAGCAACAGAAGTTCATGGTCTAGTTCGAAAACTCTCCGCTAGATGGAAAACTAAAGAATAGAGGCCTGCACACGTTTTGTCCTTTTTTGGCATCATTTTATTTGACACATATTGACGTTTGACGACTTTGACTTTTGAAATAGTGGTAAAACTTACCAATTGTTTGTGTAAGATTTATAAAGAAGTGATCTAGTTGAATTTTTTTTCAAATATTTGTCTGAAATATGTTTATTTCAGACAAAACCGGTTGCTGGAATTGGTTTTCCAAAAAGGATTCCCCATGCTTCACGTTCTTTTTTACTCTGAAATGACCCAATTTTTAAATTAAAAAGAAGGATTTGGAAATTTACCTTGGGTGCAGTAAATAAAGTGAAATCTTGCTTATCTCTTTTAGATTGTAAACATAGATAACAACATCTTGACATTTTCGGTACAAGGAGCAACAGCAAATTTGAACAAGACACAATAACAAAACTTTTTAAAAGAATTACGAACAAGAAAAACGACAAAACTTTACAAGAAATACGAACAAGAAACAACAGCAACACTTTACGACTCTTGATTACAGTTTGATTATGCACAATTACAACCAAGAATAAATTTGATTTGAAGTTTTTTTTTGACATTTATTACAGTAGGTATTACAGGTTTCTGTAGCAGTGTCAATGTCATCTACCGGCAAATCATTGAAGCAGACCGTGAGATTGCGGTTCGTTTTAGTTTAAAACAAATGAACAGAGTGCAAACACCAGAGTTTCCTAACATCACCCTCTAGAGCAATCTCAAATTATTTCCATCTTGTTTTAACCTCTTGTAATAACATAGGAAAGAGATACTCCCAGAGCGCTCTAGAGCAGTCAGTCGAAAACGCTATTAGTGACCAACAAATCATGTCATGATGACAGATAATAGCAAACGTCAAGGTGAGAGACGTCAAGAAACGTCAAAATGACAGCCGTCAAAATAACAGACGTAAGAATGATAGACCTCGAAAAACATCAAATGATCAACGTCAAAATAACAGACGTAAGAAATGTCAGAATGACAGACGTCCAGAAACGTAGGGGCTCACACGTTGCTTAGTGACCAACAAATAATGTCATGATGACAGATAATAGCAAACATCAAGGTGACAGACGTCAAAATAACAGACGTAAGAAACGTCAGAATGACAGACGTCGAGAAACGTCAAAATGACCGACTTTCGTCATACTTTAGTAGTCTGGAGACTTGTGGAAACCGTCATTTGACATACTAAGTAGTAATGTTTGTCGAGACAAACTTGCACAGACAAATCTTTAGACTAAGCCAAAGTCCAACTTATCTAAGCAAAGCTTAAATGCTGTTGGACTGTTGCGACTTCAGTTAAGGTTCACTTCGAAGGTATTACTATAGAGAAGTTTATCGGATATTGCAATTTCTTTTTTACAAATTCCCTAAACTCGTAGAGTTTGTCGCTAAAGGGGGGGGGGGCGATGGCAGCTGCCACCGACTTGATTTTATTAATTCTCCTATGGCATTTGCGTTCCAAACTGGGGAAACGCAGAAAACCCAGTTCAAGGAAGCTGCTATGAATTCGAACTCAGACCGAGCCATGAGGATTCTATCTCTCCTCTCACATAGAACCCACACGCACTAGGAGGGGATTCGAGCCCACACTTCATGATTGCTCCGTCAAGCATCAAGGCCGTTCTTTTTTACAAATTCCCTAAACTCGTAGAGTTTGTCGCTAAGGGGGGCGGGGGGCGATGGCAGCTGCCACCGACTTGATTTTATTAATTCTCTATTGGCATTTGCGTTCCAAACTGGGGAAACGCAGGATTTTGTCTCTCCTCTCACATATAACCCATACGCACTAGGAGGGGATTCGAGCCCACACTTGATGATTGCTCCGCCAAGCATCAAGGCCGTTGCGAGCGAACTGAACCACTCGACTACCAACTACCAATAGCCAGTATAATCTCCAAATTAAAAAAAGTCTACCAAATAATCCATCTCAATCTTTCAATCTATGTTGAATTTTGATTTATGACATAAGGTAACCTTAATTTTAAGGGAAAAGTTTACCTTTCCTTTGAAAAATGTGAATGTGTACTCTTTACTTAAGACCACCTTAAGATCTGCCTGTGAATACGGGCATGAGTTCTTGTTAAATTCTCAATACGTACGCACGTTAGTTTTACATTTTTGCAAACAAAAAAACATGTTTTTTTTTTTCAATTTTCGAATACTTGCAGAAAAGGTTTTTTACGTTTGACGAAGAGAAAACGAATGACGATCGATTTCTGCCTGCTTCTTCGACAAAGGAACAAAAATTCAAACATTCTCTTTTCTATCGTTCATCGTATTTTATTATTATTTTTTTTTTTCTAGTGCATAAAAAGTTCTTTTTTCGCATTCCATGCAGTAACGTATGACCTCGAAATCGTACAGTAAAGGGTTGCTTTACAGCATAGCAACCATTACTGCCTAGTAATGTATTGACTACTATTATTTTTTATTTTCAATACCTATCTATTCTAGTAAAACATTAATAAATTCGATTTTCGCATGAATTGCGAAAAAATAGTATACGCAAACTCGTTAGAAAAGTGTTCTTTAAACTCGTATGGCTTTTAAAGTTACTCGCTCGTTCGTAATCAAACGAGCCAAACTCGTTAAGTAAAACTTCACTTTTCTAAACTCGTTGCGTGATAAATTATTTTTGTACTGGGGCATAAAGTAAAATGAGTTTCATTAATGTTTCCAAAAGCATTCTATGACCTAAACGTAGATTAAGATTAAAGTAAAGTAAGAAAATCAGAAAGAACGTAATCACTAAACGTGCTACGATTTGCGCACTCGATTAAAAAGGGCTTACTTCACACACTAGTTGCGTAAATAACTATTGTGACTTTTGGGGTCAAAACTTATTACGATAGACGAAAGATATGCTTCCAATCGTCTTCTTTCACCCACATGCAATAACATGGAGATGAAGAAACTCTCAATACGCACAAGTGCGGTCAATCAAACACGCTGTAAGGGTATCTTTGTTGAACTTTTCTCTCCTGTTTGAGTTTCAGATTTCTTTTTGCGACAGGTTTTGACAAATAGAGTTTAAGAAAATCTATTTTTCGTAATTTACACACTAACTTAAAGCAAAATGTCACAACTACAATCGAAGTTTAATGGCAACAGTAAGATGAGGAAGGAATACCCGAAAATACAGATTCTAGTCTACACTTAGCATAATGTACAATTTATTTCTAATTTCGTCGCTTCTACATACACCTACGTATTCACATTTCGTTTAAATCTTGTATATATAATATCGTCGCACAATTATGTTATACAAGTACCTCAGAGATGACTAGAACACGATTTAATAACAATAATAATAGAAAATAACAAAAAAGAATTTAATATTTACAATTACAACAGTACTGTACATCACGCGTCAATTTTGACAAACACTTTCGGCCTCTGAAACACCTTTATGCCCTCGTCGATCTTCCTCAGCTCCTCCTCCAGCTCCATCTTGCGCTTCCTCATGCGTAAAGTATCGTTGCGAACGGGCATGCAATTTAATTCCTGGATGCGATCCGCATAGCCTGTGTGCAAACGATACATCAACATGCAGCTCAGAGTCTGCCATCTCACTATGACTTACTTTGCCTGAGCACCCTCAGCGTCTCCTTCCTTTCTTCCTCGGGTAAAAGCACGTGGCCTTCCGGACATTCCAAATTCTCAGGAACTTCTTTCAGAAGCTCCTCCTTTCGATCTTTCAAATACTTGGGCAGAGCACCCTTTTGGTAGTTGGATGGGAGCTGGTTTGAACTCGCGTTCGCATTATCTTGCCTGTTGCTTTTCTGTTTAGCCAATAACATATTCTGCTTGATGAAATCCGGTTTGGCATCGTCTATACCTGAAAGGTTTCGAGTTAGTAGCATATGTAAAGGGGGAGATTAACTCAAACGAACTCAAATTTTGAAATTTCTCGCTTGCTTCGTCCCCTTCGCCCTTCCTGCAACTATCGCCGTGGTCTTGGTGTTTCTTGCTCGTGGACGTTTGCTGCTTCTTCAGTTGCTCGATGAGCGACGGACTCGGATACTTGATGACCCCACACTCGTACAATTTACCCAAATCATCCGATCTTTCGGTTTGGATCCCCCTGTGCGTAATCCTGTCGTTTTCTATGAATTCGCAGCCGTTTGATTCCACCTTTTTTCCCCCAATTTCCCCGAAATCTCTGAGCTGTTTAATCTCCAACTTCGGTTTCGCCGGCTTCTGCTTCGGTTTTATTTGTGACTGTGACTGTGGCGCCTGTCTGGGCCCCTCCAGGGAGTTCTGGCTGGTTTTTAGCTTCGGCTTCGTTGCAGTGGGTGCCCCCCTCGGGGGGATGTTCCTGAACTTGTCGCTCTTGATTACCTTGGACTCGTCGGACTGTATTAAGCCCTGCATCTGCTTGAGCTGACGCATGTTTTCCTTGATGAAGTTCTTCCTGTGCGTGGGCTCTGCGAAATTTGATTTAGTAAGTGCCCCGGCCCTGTAAAAACGCTGGGTACTCACTTGGCTCGGGGAATACACCTCGCAAAGTTGTGCTGTACATCCTTTTTGGTGTTCACATCACAACTATTATTAATCACGGTAAAATTTCGTCATTTAATTGAACGGATAATAATCGCTTGTGGAATGTCAACAACTTTTTCAAATTGTTTTCAGGATTACAACCATGCGGTGCCAAAGTTACTAGAGGTTACTAATGGGTAATAACCGTTACGGGCCTTACAGATATCTGTAAGCTGCAGTTGTAACTGTGCTTCAATAGATGGCGACAAAGGAATTGTAATAGGCTGAGTTCGTTTATTATTTCAACGAGTTAAGAACAAACAGGAAGGAGTCGTACTCTGACAGTAGCTCCTCGTCAAAAGTGGTCGTTAAGTATGGCCGTGGTAAGTCACAGGCGCTTTACAAAATTCTGGAACGACTCCAAACGACACAGTTGAAAAACCAACCCCCAAATCACACAGTTGAAAAACTCAAAAGAACACCAACTTGCACGCTTCGAAAATAAAAAAAATGAAATTTTTAGGAAAACATAAGCCCCTTCAAGATTTCCTGAAATTCAAAAGACCGATTGGATTATGTTTATGAAAATAAAACAGAAAACAATCGATTCTTTACATGGAAAGTGGAGGACGAAAGCGAGACTGCTTTTTGTAAAAAAAAAGACAATCAACGATTGAAAAACTCCAAAGAACGCCAACTTGCACCCTTCCAAAATAATAAAAATGAAATTTTTAGGAAAACATAAGCCCCTTCAAGATTTCCTGAAATTCAAAAGACCGATTGGATTATGTTTATGAAAATAAAACAGAAAACAATCGATTCTTTACATGGAAAGTAGAGGACGAAAGCGAGACTGGTTTTTGTAAAATAAAAGACAATCAGCGCTTGAAAAACTCCAAAGAACGCTAACTTGCACCCTTCGGACATAAAAAAATTAAATTTTTAGGAAAACATGAGGACCCTTGAAGATTTCCTGAAATTCGAAAGACCGACTTTGGATTATGTTTATGAAAAACAAAACAAAAAACAATCGATTCTTTACTTTGAAAGTAGAGAATGAAACGAGATTGCTTTTTGAAAAACAAGAGACAATCAGCGGATGAAAAACTCCAAAGAAGCACACAACCTGCATCCTTCGAAAATAAAAGAAAAATATTTTAGAAAAACATAAGGGCCTTTGAAGATTTCCTGAAATTCAAAAAACCAATTGGTTTTCGTTTTTACAAAACAAAAAAAAAACAATCAACTCTTTACTTGGAAAATAGAGAAAAACAAAAGACAATCAACGCTTGAGAAACTCCGAGAGCGACCCTCAGTTTACGTTACAGTTTCGTTTTCCATCTTCTGTCTTTTGTTTTGATTTGAATTTCCTGAATCTTTAAAACATTTTAAATGTGATCGGGAAAATTCGATGGAATTAGTACAATACGTTCGATTTTCGAAAAAAAAAACAGGTTGTCGAAAAACAAAACACGATCAACTGATCTTTCCAAGAACAAAGCAAAGAAAACAAAACAAACGTATGAAAAATCGAATGCCTAAGTATTTTTTGAGGTTCCTTTGAAAAGTCTAACGTCTTGCATCCCTTTTCCATTAGCGGCGCAGAAAAACGTTAGTAGAATATTAATTAGTCACTATGAATACGGCAGATAATAATTAAAAATTCGGTGTATTGTAAATTATTGATAATAAGTTTGTAGATAATAAAAATCTATGTTGACACATCAAGGTCATGGCGCCCACTTGTCACGTCACGGTTTTGAAGCATCTTACAGTCGTTCTACGGTTTACTATTATAGTTCGTTGATCCTACTGCTTTGGGTTCCCTCCTGTTAATTCTTAACTCGTTGCTAGCGACAACTGACAAGAATGGCTGAACAGAACTTCACGTGTCAGGTTTGAATCTCTGCTGACATTCTTGGCACGAATTTTCAAATCGAATAATCTCGCGTCAGTTCATTTATCAATTAACAGATGTCTCTTTTTAGGTTCAGGTTCAGTTAGTTTTTCTTTTGAAAAGAAAAAGTTTTTTTGCGCAATAATTTTAAAGTGTTAGGAAAAAAACAAGGAACTATCGATAAAACGACGAATTTGTTTGCATCCATTTTTTAAAAATGTTTCTTAAACAAATATGTTAAAAAAATAATAAAACTCAGTCCATTATTGAACGGAGCCTTTTTATTTCTTTTTTTCGGTCCCTTTCGTCAAAAAGAAAATATATATATATATAAAAACAAAAGACAATCGATGAGAACTTTTGATTTTAATTTCGACGAAAGCAAAAGACAAAAACAAAAGATAAACGGTTTCACAGCTTACAAAACAAAAGACGAAAGAAAGCACATCGAATTTGGTTCGAATGACAGATAAACTAACGAAGCAAAAATTTGAAACGAAACAAAAAACGATCGATTTTGAAGCTTTCGTTTATCCAAAGATAAGAAAACGAAAAGACGACCGACCATCTTCTTCTTCGACGAGAGCAAAAATAATTTAAAAAATGACGATCGGTTTCGCGACAGTTGTCATAAGAAAAAGAAAACGAAAGACGATCGCTTCAGGTTGAATTTCAACTGTTTATCGCACAGTGACACGAGAAAAACAAAAACGAGACGACTTTCTGCGCGAGAAGACGAAAAAACAGAAGACGATCGCTCTCGCGGCTCACTTGTATTTCTTCGTGAAAAGAAAAACAAAGCGATTAAGAGATGAATTCGGTTCGCATTGTTCACGTAATTATTATTATTATTTTCTTTTTGCGCGGAGAAATTAGCGAAAGTCGATCAAAAATTTAAAAAGAAAAAAAGACAAAAACAAAAGACGATCGATTGTGACGTTTCATCGAAAGGACAAGAACACGAAAAACAACACTTCCGACTTTCACGAAAGCAAAAGAAAAAAAATTATATGAAGAAGACGATCGGTTTCTCGACTGGTTTCGTCGTAAAAAAGGCAAGAAAAAGAACAAAAGACGATCGTTTCATGATGAATTTCAACTGCCTATATGTACTTAGCTCATAGCGAAACGAAATACGAAAATAATACGATTTTCTTTGCAAGAAGACAAAAAACAAAAAAAAAACAAAACAAAAGACGATCCGATTTTATAATTTCCACTTTTTCCGCAGAAGGTGAAAAACAAAAGTCGGTCGGTAACCATAAGCATCCCCTAGTGGTGATTAATATAATTACGTGGAATTCGAAACTCTGGTCACATTTGATTAAATATGAATGCGAATGCTGCCATCTGGCGGCCACTTGTTGTCAGACAGAAAGTAACCAACTTCTACGGGGTAGCCTTAGATGCGCCACCTGTAACTAGGATAAAAAATCGTTTGTATTTTACTAGAGCTTTGGTGCATAAATTCCGTTTGTGACATCTAGCGGCGAAAATATGAATTTATGTAAAGGAAACTGTAATGTGATAAATGTAGATTTCTATTTTTTATATCTACTCCTTGTGTATGGCAAAGAATGCCTACTTTAACCTTAAAAAATATTGAAGTGGCGTTCATAGATGGCGCAAGGTGAAGCGTTTCAGGTGCAGCGTTGCCAATTCGGGTATACCTGTTAATTGAACGCATCCTAAATTCAAATTAGCATTTTTTTTTTGCTTTTATTAATCTTTATTAATTAAACTCAATCAACGTTTTATACTTTCGCATATTTTCATAAAAACGATGGCCCAAATAAGTTGACATTTTTAAATTTAAAAATAAACGAATACGAATTCAATAATTTCTAGCATTTTTGCTCCAATATTTTAGTTTAATAAAAGAAAAATATATCTGTAAAGCTGAACATTTGAAAGCAAAAAAATGCCTTACTGGCAAAGAGATGACGACACGTGTCTACAGGTCAGTGTTGCCAATCATTGAAAATCGTTTTTCCCTCACATTAGGACGAAAATTCCCTTTTCATGCTTGCTTTTACTTCAGATAGCAATTTTGAGCTAATTTTCGTCAAGATTTGTCTTAAAATTCAAGCAATTTTATCTTGAAAAGTTCCTTCTTTCTTAAAAAAATCCGTTTTTAGAATTTTAAGGCCTCGAAAATGGAAAAATCTCAGAAATTGGCAACACTACTGCAGGTATTAAGTACAACAGGATTTTTTCCGATGTGACAAAATGACAAAGGTGAGTAACAGAACCGGATGTTGCCAACCCAAGAACGATTTAAAATGGCGGTAAATTCAAATCATTCTCCGTCATCTTTGGATCGTACGGTATTAATAAGTTAAGAAGTCAATCCAAAATTATATTTGTCACGGGAATTGACCTTATAGTTATACACATTATTATTATTATTTTTTTTCTTGTATATCGGGGCGATGTTTACTCTGAATAATTTTTATTCAGTCGAGGTCTTGTTACATATACACTTCTGGTCAAAATTAAGGGACCACCAGTAAAATTCAAAATAAATTTAAAACAAGACAGCGAAATTTTATGAAAGTTAAGACAATTTTCATATTTAAATTTTTTAAATAGGAAAAAATGTCAGAGGTGAAATAAGTATATTTAATCAAGACCCCCAAATCACTTGTTTTTTAAACAATAAAAGATGTCACTTGAAGCCTCTTATCGCTTTAATTGCCTTCGAGACTGATAAGATTAATCTGTTATGAACCGAACGATTTATAAAAAATTTTCCTTTACTTACGTATTTATCTAAAAGTAATTAGATTAGGCGGGGAGGCTTAAAATATTTTTTTTCTTTTTAGAAAACCTATTTTTTTATAACATTGAGAGATCCGAAATAAATCCTTTAATTTCGCAACGTTTAATGGCGTTAACGCGATTTTGTGTTGTCAGTTTCTCCTTTTATTTTATTTTTTTCTTGATACGTTCTGTCGTTCCGTAATGAATAATACGTTGCGTCAATGCAGATAATTTTTATTTTTAATGCTGTAATAATAATATGATAATGTGCACAAGACTCTTATGTAAATATCGTACACGTCCGGCTTGTTTTTTCGCTGTTATCGAATACTGTTTGATTTAATATTGTTTTTATTATTTTTCGACATCAGGGCTGGTTTAAATTTCAAACAAGAGGCTTTAAATTTATCGATATGACAAGGTTTTATTATTTTAAAATACAGAACGTTCATAAATGATTGAGATGCGTTTGAATTTAGCGCGCATTAGCAACGCTTATCTCATAACATTGGTATTTCCGTTGCGATTTCCATATTTCCGTCGATAACTTTGATTTAAAATATTAAGATATAACTTAATGTAAAAGGGTGCTCTAAACGTCAGAGTAATCCATGAAAATAATACGCTTTTAAACCTCTTTTTTGTAAGTTGTTTCATCAATGCCTCTCATTAAGTTGCCTTTTGTTAATCTCAAAACAAAAAAAAAAAGATTCAGTATTTGCTCCTAACTTTTGAAAGTAAGATCAAAAGCCTTTCGATCATTTATGAACGCTCTGTACTTTTGAAATCTCAAAAGATGATGTCCGGCCAAATAAAACAAGAGAAAAAGAATTGGTAGAAAATCGTCGCTAGATGGAAATGAACAAAATTCAAACGATGAAATAAGATGAGTGATCGAGGAGAAAGGAAACGTCGACCAAACACTAAACGTTTAATGATAATTACTCAGGCAAGCTCGTAAAACTTGACCTTTCATAACAGACGTGTTAAGCTGAGTGCAGACAGCTTGCTTAGGTATTTAGGGCCCCAGTTCGAATGCTATCGGTGCTCAGTGTGGACGTAATATTGTACGTCCATATTTGTCACAACTGGATTAACAGCGAACACTTCCTTAAGCGGAATTTTTACGAAAGGACGACGAGGAAATTCGCGTTCTTGCTCTCAAGTCTCTACACAGTTTAAACAGTCGACGAAATAATGCGAATAAGTTCTCTGAAAGCACAAGATAGGGAATTGCAAACGCGTATTGAATTCGTTAAACTTTTAATAGAATTGTGTTAATAATTCGTCACACACAAAACGAAATTATAATAATTAACAATCGAAGCAGATTACGAACGTTTACTGATTATAATGTTTTAAATTCTGGACGAAGGACACGATTAGTTTAGCTTGTGGAAATAAACTCTATTTATAATATAATTAAAATTAAAGAAAAATACTGGGAATTATTAATGCGCAGATTTGAATTGTTTTTCGTTTTGGTGATTTATTTGTTTACTTGTCAGAGCAGGTGTTCAAAGTGAGGCCGATGTTAACCTTTGTATGAAATAATCTACTTCAAGTAGGTGATTTGCATGCATTTGTCAAGTAAGTATTTGTAGAGTTCGTATTTCACGGCGTCGGACGTTGACCTGAAAACAGAATTGACGTGAAATTCCACTGAAAGGTCAAGTTTACGATGCCACGCCGCCGCCGTAGCTATCATAAAACTATAAAATACTTTTACGAGGGTATTTATTTCGTTCATCTGTTCCCCTATTGTTAACCAATGGGGCACATCGTCGTTTTGGGGCTAATTTTTGATTAAACTCGAAAACTAAAGCGCAAAGAATTTTTGTAACATTTTCCCCCATACTTTCGGGCATCGTTTCTTATCGTGGTTTTTCTTTGGTGGAACAATTGTCATTCACCCTGTATAGTTGATACCGCCGTTAAACAATTTAACCAATGTTATAATAAATCATCACTTGTCTTGTAGGTACAAACTACCCCAAAAGTAATAATAATAAATGTCAACTCTTTCTAAAGTCTCCTAAAGTATTATTTCTATAAATTTCTTAAGTTGGAGGAATTCTTGATAGACTTCAAAGTTGCATGTAATAACCGATTGGGCCATTAACAGTCGGCAAATAATTCAATGGGAGGCTCAAAATAGACTGACTGTCACTTGTTTGAATTGCTGCGGGCTATCCAGAAAAGTTAATTCATTTTTCAAGACACTCACTCACTCGGGACGATCTTTTCGTATACAAATTTAGTTTACACAGCTAGCCACTGTCTGTCAGCAAGTGATTTTATCAAGAAAGCGATCGTCACTTGTTAAATAATAAATGTCAACTCTCTTTCTCTAAGTCTTTCCTAGCCCCTGAAATCGTTTCTGTTTTTAAATCTTGAAAGTCATAAATTCTGGATAGAATTTGAGTTGCATGTAATTGACAATCGGCAAAGAATTTCGCAAGGAAACTGTCCGAATAGACTGTCACTTGTTTTCAATGCTCAGGACTATCCATAGAAATCAATTCAAGATACCCAAAACAACGCGTCGGAATTATTTCTCGATAACTAAAGTATACTTTCGGACATCGTTTCTTATCGTGGTTTTTCTTTGGCGAAACAATTGCCATTCACCCTGTATACGAAACAAAGCGAAGCGATAACTAACAGAGAAAGCGAACGCAGAAAATCGTTAGGTGAGCAAAATTGAAGAGAAAATTTAAATTACAGAAGAAACTAAGTTGCGTGCACTAAACGATTGGCAATCTTCAATTTCGCAAGGGGATAGTCAAAATAGATCGTCACTTGTCTTCAATGCTACGGGCTATCCAGAAAAATCAATTCAAGACACCCAATCAATCGCAATGATTTCTCACCTAGGGTTTACGCTACGCACGGTTGGTAGCATTGGTACAGTTGTCGGTCAGCAAGCAGCAAGAGATTTTGGCAAGAAAGAGATCGTCACTTGTTTCAAAAAGTGTGGACCACTGAAAACTATAGTACATTTTCTCCATACTTTTAGACATCGTTTCTTATTGTGGTTTTTCTTTGGCGGAACAATTGTCGTTCACCCTGTATATGAAACAAAGCGAAGCGATAACTAACGGAGAAAGTGGAAAGTAGACAATCGTTAGGCGAAGAGAAAATTTAAATTACAGAAGAAACTAAACGGCGGCGATTGATTGAAAAAAGAAACGAGAGAAAACAAAATAATACGTAGATGAAAGCTCGAAACAAAAAATAAAAGATAATCGTTTAGGAAGGCAGGACCAAGAGATCATCGAAGAAAAATATCAAGTGATCAATGATCGAAAATAAAACAAATGAATGTCGCCCGCTGAAAAGAAAAGAAGACTCTCTGCCTTCCTTTTTCTCCACTCAACTTTAATCGCCAATTCATGCGAGATTAATTCAAGAAACGAAGGATCCTCGAAAGACCAAACATTTTGACAACCACCGACGTCATCAGCAGTAACTTAGGTTGCCTACCACTAGGCGTATTCCTTAGATGTATAGAATGTGTGGACCTATACTCATGAAGACTGTTAGGGATTTCAGAGGATACAGCTTGAGAACCTCCTCAATTTACTATCGACATTCTACAAGTCCTTGTATGTCATATTTTAAGCGAAAAAATTGAAGCACAATTAACTGATTTTTGATATAATGGTTGAATTTTGCCTTTCTTTTTTCTTATGCACCACATTTTTCCCCAAACTTTATTAAGCTTGTCGGGAGTAGTGCTGTCTGGTCATCAACTACCGCCCGTAGCGGCTGCGACCAACTTACAGATGTTTATATAATTCAAATGGCGAAATTTCTTTGCGAAGTCAAAGTCGTCGACCTCATACTATAGGAACATGAAGTTGATGGAAATTCTTTCATGCTAATTTCAAAAACACTTGCTGAAAAGGCAGCAACTGTTGCATATAGAACTGAGACAAATCAAACACGTTATAGACGACTTGTCTTCCATCCTCAAGTTCTCGGTATCGATTAGCATGTATCGGAGGCCTCTTTGTTATGCTATACAATGCGTTCGATTGAAACCTTATCTGCCCGGCGAAAACGCATCGCAACAAACGTCCACATGTTGGCATTTCTCCTTTTTTTTCTTTTCTTCTTCTATTTGATAACACGCCAGCGCGCAGATGTGTTTACCTAACAATCGCCATATGCGTGCGTTATTAACCAATGAAAAATAACAAGTGGGACACAGCACACGCATCGAGCAGAGAGCTGAGGAGGAGAGACCGTGCCATGGTAACAACACCAGTAATACACAGATCATTAGCCCCACTGTGAAATATCAAGTCAGGTCGTCGCTCCAGTTGCAGCGCTCGCTCTGGCTGATAATAATGCCTGTTTGATGAGGTCAAGTCGTGACTCGCTTGTTTCATGAGCGCACCTTATTTTTTTATTGCCTCTCCCCCACCTCTCGTCCTGTTGTGTTACCAAAACGATGGATTTATTGCGATCGGATTACCAAAGTGCGTTTGGCTCTGAGTAAATTACATCAAAAAATTTCACTTGACGAAATTATGCTTGAATTTTGGAAGAAAATTAGCCAAACAATGCAGAGGAGGAAACTGGTAAAAAGAAGCGCGTTTGAAGGAGACACAGGTCAAAAAAGTGGCATTCAAAATCGATTTTGAAAGAGAAGATAGATTACTGATAAAGAAGTGACAAGAAAAAGCAGTAAAAAATAAATTTAGAAAATTATGGATATGTCATTTTGGCGTTTTGTCAATTTGATGGGGGGTAAATGTGGAAGCTCGCGACCAACGAAGCACGTCAAGATGATGTTAGAAACGTCAAAATGACAGACATCAAGAAACGTCAGATTGACAACAGGCAACGTCATCTAGACAATTACGGAAGGAGCGTCACGTAGACATTTACGTAACGGAGCAACGATGACGATTGTCGTCCTTGACGGTATAAAGTGAAACTGCATTCGTTCTTGATAGGATCTTGTACTTAACTTCAGTCCTAAGACAACCTCAAGAGTAAACACAAAAAGATTGCCCCCCGACGAATGAGATACAGCTCTGGTTATCGTTTAGACCACCGCTGCGAAAAAGCCTTATAAAAACGAGACCGATCCTAAGGCCGAAATACATTTTATACTGCCAGTTACACATTACACAATTGTAATTAATTTTCATAAACTTTTATCGTTACTGAATTAGATTAAAAAAAAAAGATGAAACAATTGAATAACGATAAGCGATGGTGAAGTAACAAACAATTGATCATTTTTTCACTAAACAGATGAAACAATTGAACAACAACCGAACGCAAATTTGATCGTGGTGGATTAAAAAAAAAAATTACAAAACAAACGAACCGAATGAAAATCTGATCTTAGTGAATTATGAAAAAGAAAAAATACGAAACAATTGAGCTTTGCCGAACGAAACTTGATTGATTAATTGCTCGTCGCCGAATTAAAACAGAAAAGAAAACAATGTTAAAACAATTGAATAACGTTCGGATAAATGACGGTGAAAGATAAGCGAAGCGACTAACAATTGAACATTTTTTTTCAAACAGATGAAAATAACTGAACTTCCTGACCGTTAGCGAATTAAAAAAATAGAACAATTTGCAAAACAATTGGACTTTCCCGAATGAAAATTTGATCGTAAGTGAATCATAAAACAAATGAACTTTCTTCAACCAAACTTTGATCGTTACCGAATAAAAAACACAATGATAAAACAATTGCTTTTCCAAACGTCGTTCAATTGTTTTAATTCGGTAACGATCAAAGTTACGTTCAAGAAAGTTCAATTTTTTTTTGAATTCGCTAACGATCAAATTTACAAAAATTTACATTTAAAAAAGTTCAATTGTTTTGTCATTTGTTCTTTTTCTTGTTCGCCAAAGATCAAATGTTCGGTCACTAGAATTCAATTGTTTTCACCTGTTTATTTTTTAGTGGAGGTGCTCAATTGTTTGTTGCCTCATTTGTCTTTCACCATCGCTTTTCCAAACGTTTTTCAATTGTTTTGTCGCTGTTTTGTGTTTTAATTCGGTAACGATCAAAGTTTCGTCCAGGAAAGTTCAATTGTTTTGTAATTTGTCCTATTTAATTCGCTAGCGATGAAACTTTCATTCGGAAAAGTTCAATTGTTTTGTAATTTGTTTTCTTTGTTCGCCAAGGATCAAATTTTCGGGCACGAAAATTCAATTGTTTTGCAGTTTGTTCTTTTTTTTTATTGTCGACGGTCAAGTCTTCATCAAGGGAAGTTCAATTGTTTTCATTTGTTTATTTTCAGCGGAAAGATGTTCAATTCAATTGTCTGTTGTCTTATTCGTCCTTCACCGCCACTTTTCCGAGCGTTATTCAATTGTTTTATCTTTTATTGTTTTCGTCAATTATTTTTGTAATTTGCTAACGTATCGCATTTTGGGTGGAAGCGCTCAATTGTCTTGCACACCTCTTGTGCAGCCATTGTCGAAAGATCACTCACTCTCCTCATATTCATCGGCATCATCGAAGCAGGCTGTTGTAAAACAGGAGTAGAGGAACATAGATAATCGAATCGTCCTGAGGAGTTCCTACGCACTCCGTACATCGGAGAAGAGGAACACCACAGGAAACATATCGACCTGAAAGAGGTTGTTTGTTCATGAAGAAGGCATTCTGACAACTGAAGAGCTCAAGATATTTACAGATAGGAATAAAACGCTAAGGATCTACTTTCTACTGTCCTGGATTACGTCAAATTGAAATAATTTACGTCAAACGCTGTCTTGAAGCCAATCGGTTTCAGCGACTTTGATTTTCATCGTTTCTTCCTTGCATTTTGTTTTTGTTTAATTTAAGACCTGTGGGCATGCCGCAAAACAGTGCAAAACTGGAGTAAAACGTTAAGGATCTACTTCCTGCTTGAGATACAAATGCGAAGAAATAATTTACGTCAAAATACTTTCTCGAAGGCCAACAGTTTCAGAGTCCTTGATTGTTTCTTGCCTGTATTTTGTTTTCGTTTGAATTAAGACCTGTTGGTGTGCCTCAAGGCAATATTCTGTGTTTTTTTGAGTACTTGCGTCGTATCGCAGGCTGAAAACGCCTTTGTCGGTAACACTCACCAATCCTTTCGTGCAAACATTGTCTGGAGCCATTGTCGGATGCACACACAAGCGTTTTGTGCAGTCATTGTCGGAAGCACATACAAGCCTTGATCATTTCTTGCCTCTATTTTGTTTTTGTTTGAATTAAGACCTGTCGGCAATGTTCTGGAACTGGTGCTGTGTTTTTTGAGACTTGCGACGTGTCACAGACTGAGAACGCCATTGTGGGTAACACTCACCAATCTTTCCGTGCAGACATTGTCAGGAGCAACCCAAAGCCTTCTGTGCAGTCATTGTCGGATACACATACAAGCCTTCTGTGCAGCTATTGTCGAGAGATCAAGATGCTGTCTTGAATGCCAACACTCCTTGATCGTTTCTTGCCTGTATTTTTTGCTTTTGTTTGAAGTAAGACCTGTTGGTGTACCTCAAGGCAATGTTCTAGGTCTAGTGCTGTATTTTTTTAGTACTTGCATGTCACGGACTAAAAACGCCATTGTCGGTAACACACCAATCTTTTCGTCAGGAGCCTTCTGTACAGTCATTGTCGGATGCACACTTAAGCGTTTTGTGCTGTCATTGTCGGGAGCACATACAAGCCTTCTGTGCAGCCATTGTGGAGAGGTCACTCACACTCCATCATTCATCGGTATCATTGAGGCCAGCTATTGTACAAGAGGAGAAGAGGAACACACTAGGTATTCGAATCGACCTGAAGAGTTCACATGCACATCAAACATCGGAGAAGAGGAATACCGCAGGAATTTGTTGATGAAGAAGGCATTCTGACCACTGAAAAAGACAAGATACTTCGAAGTAGTGGTAAAACCCTATAGATCTACTTCCTATTTGAGATAGAGATGTAAAGAGATGTCCTAGATAACGTCAAATTGAAATAATTCAGGTCAAGATGTTCTCTTGAAGGCCAACAATTTGATTGTTTTTGCCTGTAGTTTTTGTTTTTGTTTGAATTAAGACATATTGGTGTGCCTCAAGGCACTGCTCTGGGTCTAGTGCTGTATTTTTTGAGTACTTGCGATGTATGATAGACTGAAAACACTATTGTCGTTGGTAACACTCACCAATCGTTCCGTGCAGACATTATTGGAAGCACATACAAACCTTCTGTGCAGTCATTGTCGAGAGATCAATATGCTGTCTTGAAGACTTTTTTCTTTAATTTGACCTAAATTTTAAACCGAATTATTATGATTATCATCATTCGAATATTTTTTTAAGATTTTTAAGATTTTCGGATTCAGTTATCCCTTGACTTTTATTTCTTTAAATACATTTCGTTGTTTTCATTTCAAACTTTTAATGTCATTCGTCTTTTGTTTCTTTAAATGTTCACTTTGAAATTTTAAATTTTTTTATTGCATTCTAATCGTTCGCCTTTTATTTCTTTTTTATTATTTTTTTTAATCCGACTTTGCTTAGTTTAATTTGAACTAAACATTAAAATTTGAATTACATATTATCATGATTTGAATATTTTTTAAGAATTTGGGTTCAATGATTCAGATCTATTGATTTTCAAATATTTTTTTAAATATTTTCGTGTCACGCTTTCAAATTTTTTTGCTTGCATTTTAACGTCATTCTTCTTTTGTTTCTTTAAATGTTTCACTTCCGAATTTTCATTCTCTTAAATTCTAATCGTTCGTCTTTTATTTCCTGAAATATTAGAGCGTTTCACTTATTTGTCGATTTTTTATCTACATTTTAAATCGATCAGTCAACAGTCCTTGATTATTTCTTGCCTGTATTTTTTGTTTTTGTTTGAATTAAGACCTGTGGTGTGCCTCAAGGCAATGTTCTGAGTTTGTATTTTTTGAATACTTGCGTATCACAGACTGAAAAACACTATTTTCGGTAACACTCACCAATCCTTCCGTGCAAACATTGTCAGGAGCAACCCAAAGCCTTCTGTGCAGTCATTGTCGGATGCACACACCAGCGTTTTGTGCAGTCATTGTCGAAAGCACACACAAGCGTTTTGTGCAGTCATTGTCGGAAGCACATACTAACCTTCTGTGCAGCCATTGTCGAGAGATCAAGATGCAGTCTTGAAGGCCAACAGTCCTTGATTGTTTCTTGCGTGTTTTCTTGTTTGTCTTTGAATTAAGACCTGTTGGTGTGCCTCAAGACAATGTTGTGGGTCTACTGCTGCATTTTTTTAAGTACTTGCGACTGAAAACACCTTGACTGCTTCATTTGTTGACGCCGTAGGCACCTTGACAACTGAAAAAGAAAAGAAACTTATAAATAGGATCAAATCTTCGCCTTAAAACCAAAATGAATAAAAGTCGGCTCAACCTGTCATTTAGGTCTAGATTAATAATTTTGTTCTCTCTAAGTAGTTGTCATTTCTGTTGATTATTTTGTTTTTAATACGAAACCATACAATTTATTGGTTTGAATCAAATCCAATTTTTTTCGATCGTTCTGAACTTCCCTAATTAAATTTTCGTAACGTGTTAAAGAAGTTTCGGCGTCGCCTAATGAACGCACCGCCGCCGCCGCTAAATATATCCGTGTGTTTATTAGTGTTGCAGTGAATTTTTACCCCTAACGCTGTATTTATTGGACCGGGAGCGTTTTAGTTGACGCTCTATTTATAAGCGTCGTTGCGGGTGATATTTCGAAGAGAGCGTCGTCGTCGTCCGGCATTAGAATTGCAAAGCAGATTATGCCAGCCGAGTGAAATGTTAACGCCATCTTAAAATATTGCCTTACAAATCATCCCTTTGAGGCGCTCGGACAAGATTAAATGCGCGCCTCAATTTATCGCCCTTAATAAATCACGCAAGTTTTTTTTTTGTGCAGGAAGGGGCGCGCGCTCATTCGAAATTTTTGCCGGTTTTAGATATTTTTGTTTTAAATTATCATGAAACTGTGACGTAACCACAAAACTATAAAAAAATATAAGATTGAAACGCTAAGTTTCATGTAATATTAAACACAACTCTTCCCCTTGTTTTTTTTAAGGACTCAAATCCGGTAGCACCCTGTACATGGTGAGATTTATTTACTCCAAAAACTCAATGAGTTTATTATTTAATAGGATTATTTTATTAAATTTTTTGTATTCCTAGCAACTACGTTTACGTCTAATTCAAGACACGAAAGCATATATTGCAGTGTTGCTTAACCGCAAGCAGAAGTCGTCGAGCAGTCTGACGTTTTAATTGCAGGTAATTTCCATCGCTTTAATGGCCTTCCGCGAAACGTACGCGATTTAGAACGCCCCCTGGTGGTGTTACGTAAGATCTAAATAATTAAGTTTTGCCTGCGCGAGTATTGGAAGGAAGGAAAAATAAAAAGTGCCAATGTACAGGGTCTTCCAAGTTACTTTTCCCGAATCAAATATTTTCATTGTGCCAAAAGCATTTATTTATTATTATCTTCGTTTATAAAACATTGTTATATACAGTAACTGGATGATCACTTTCGGCACTTGTGTGGGTCTACGATGGAAAAATTGTCAGTCACCGTGTATAAGAAAAACTTCGGCAGATTTTCTAAATACAGGGTGACTGACAATTGTTTCATCAAGAAACGAACGTTATGGCTTACGGAAAAAATGTTCTATGGAATAGTTTATAATTAATTAAAAATTTACCCTGCGACACTGAGTACGAAATACAGCAGTAAATTGGAATATGATTATTATTTTATTGAACTACAAACTCCTTCGAATATGCCATCCTCGTCTTGTAGCGTAAGGCGGACTGAAAGTACTGCTTCCAAGCTGCTGAACGCTCTGGTTTTGAATTGCTCGAGGTTTTTCATCTCGTCTAATTCGTGACGGGAATTGTTTTGAGCGCCTCGCTTCAGCGTATACCACAATTTAATTAAATAAGTCTATTTTTGATTGACAGACTGTTTATAATTATTAGATTGTCAATGAGGCTTTCATTTACATATTCGTTGGCTATTAGTTACTTTATATATTTGGCTTGTGATGGGTGGATATTTAAGAAATTCAGCCCCGCCCACTTGGTTCCTCCTTTAAGTGGCTCCGCCTTTGTGGAAGCTTCTAATTCGCCCGCCCACTTGACTCCTCCTTTAAGTGGCTCCGCCTTTGGGGAAGCGGAACCGCCTTCACTCGTTTCTGATTCGCCCGACGAGTTGGATCCGGCGACGGCGCATTCAACTCCCTTTGCGCCAAGTAAAACGATTGGGTCCGCCTTCGCACGTGATTCACGTTGTTCCGCCTTTGAATTACAATCACTCACGTCTGACTCGCGCTCATTAATATGCTCTTGTACGCCAGCAATTGTTCGTCCGATTTTAACGACGACCGTCTCGTAATCGCCTCCTCCAATTGGGGCGGCCTTCACGTGAAAGACCACGATTTTTTTTAACGAAGCGATTTCGTCGATATCAGTGAAAAGCTCGAAGCTCCAGGTCAGCGCAGGCTCCGCCTCCAGAAGTCCTCTCGATAGCCGCGCGATTATGACCTTGAATTCCGGGTTACAACGGTAGCTCCTCCTTCCACATGATTGGTCCGTTTGGCTTAACTACACTCCATACGACCATGACACTTCGAGTTATGTTTCTTTTACGCGATGTAATTATTAGTCATTTCTAAAATAACTGGAATTACGTATGAGATAAGGGGTAGAGAGTAATGAATTGACAAATAATTTGACAAAACGAATCCACTACTGTCTTACCAAAGGTGTTCAAAATGAAGGTCTTTGTGTTAATAATTCGGGTTTTCATAATAATAGACTTTGTTTCTCATCGAACGGTGCAAATAAAATGAAATTATAATAACTAACAATCGAAACAGATACGAATGTGTTTATAATATTTTAAATTTTGGTTGTCAAATGTTTATGACGGACATGTTGCTTGTGGGAAGAAACTTTATTTACAATACAATTTAAATTAAAATTAAAGAAAAATACGAGGAATTTTTAACACGGGAGATTTGAATTGTTTTCGTGTTGTAGTGATTTATTTCTTTACCTGCCAAAGTGACCGTTGCTATCCCTTGTGTAGAATAATATATTTCAGATGATTTTCATGCATTTGTCAAGCATTTCGGAGCTCGTATTTCAGCTGTTTAGAGGTCAAGTCCGCACCTTAACGCTCATAAACTATAGAACACTTTTATGAGTGTATTTATTTCGTTCACCTGCTCCGATTTCTTAAGCAGAGTCATATCGCCGTTCCAGAGGCCAATTCTCGAAAACTAAAGCACATGGAATTTTTTTACCATTTTTCCCATACTCTCGGATTTCGCTTCTTATTGGGGGTTTTCTTTGCCGGAATAATAGTCAGTCACCCTGTATATGTTCAGAGCGAGAGTTGATAGAAGAGTATCCATTCTTGTATAACTTTTTTCTCTTTTCATCATTTGTGAATTTTGAATTTTATTTCTAAAGTAACGCGTGTTCAATCGAACAGTTCATCAAGTTGGCTTTGAATTTTTAATGAAGAAAGCGAAATAGGGACGGATTCCTATACCGACTGATGTTTGATAGATGAACAGTTATCAAACAGTTGCTCTATCGTGTGACTTCATTTCTTGAATTAAGTTCCCCTTTCGGTGAGGTTATTACCAGACCTCGGATATTTCGGAACGTTGCCATGGTTACGAAATACGAGGACCAATGGAAAGTGCCCATGCGTAGTCTTCGAAACGTTCGAAGTCCGTATTACAAATATATATTTTTTTTGTTTAACGACGGCTTTCATTCCTAAACATAAAACTTTTTTAATCGAAAGTGCTTCTTGATATTACGAAACATTCAAAAACTACTCCCTGTAGGTAAAGAGAATTAATTTAAAAAAATCAAATGAAGATATTTATTCGAAAACCTAAACCGATTGACGTTTAACTGATGGCAGTTGTCAAACACTTGTAGTAGTTTATAACCTAACGTGACATAACCTAAAATGACGTTTGCCGTTGATTCAATGCAAAACATGCTTCACAATGTTTTCAAAATTCGAAGGTAGTTGATGAACTTTTTAATTTGACCTGATGTTCTGTATACATTATTGCGACCAAAATGTAAATGGTTTTGAATGACCCTGTATAATTGTACTTGTGTAAATATTTTATAAAAGCTAAACGCACATTCCGGAAACTAGTATGACCCCCACCCTCTCATTTTGATTGAAAATTAAAACACAAAAAAGTGTTAACAAAACAAATAAAATAAAATAAAAAACATTATCACGTTGACGGTAAGAAAAAACAAATGAAATGCAGGTAATAAAAAATGATTAAAAAACAAATGAAAAACATAATAAAAATGTAAAAAAGCAGGTAATAAAAATGATTAAAAAAATATAGTAATCATGAACCAGACTTAGTCGCAACAGATAAGAAGTTTTAATCTTCAATTATTTTTTATTAAAGTCGAAATAACGCGAAAAATTTAAAAATATAATTTCCTGTAGGTGAAAAACTAATAAAAGAAAAACAAATGGAATTATAAAACTCAGTTGTAGGTCGTTTATCATTTGTTTTGAATTTCTGTATGTACAATCAAAATGAGAGCCTCGTAACTTTGTATATATTAAGGACATAATGGTAACGAAAAAAAAACATATATTTTTTTTTATAAGACAAAACAATTAAGCCATAAAGAAAAAGAAATGAGACAAAATTAGTAAAAATAAAAACTAACGAATATAATTTTAAAAAGTAATTTAAAATAACGAGTAAAATCTTTAAAAAAGGAAACATTTTCGTTAGGTTGGCAATAGCGTGTTACTGCGAACTAAACAACAAAAGAATCGAGGCTGAGTTAGCCGAAAAACCACGTTAATTTGGCGCCCAACTTGGAGCTAAACAGAATAGAAAAAAATTTGCCTCCAATTAAAGGGCTGACCCACAACTTTGGCGCCCAATGTGATGGCTAATCGAAGCTTCACAAAGACATTAGATTAACAAACCTCGAGTACCGCAAAGCAGTGTCTTGGGATCCCTTTGGTTTCTAATTTAGTTGAATGTTACTTCATTAGTTTGTTTTTCATTGATTGCTTTATTTTTGCAAAAAATTATCGCTTTGCCAATTAAAAAAAAAACAATTTTACAGTTGTAACTCATTAAGAATTTTTTTTCAGACAATTATGTAGTTGGAATGATTCATTATCATTATCCAAACATTTTTTTACCAACACCACCAGTGACTGACTAATCCTGTAACAAATATTTCGCAGAAACCTTACGTTTCTGTGCCAAGTACTAATTAATTCTTATCAAATAATGTTTGTTATTTTAAGAATTATTTTTTGTTTTTTTTTTTTGATTCAACGCTTGAAGAGCCATTGGTTCTCGATGAAGCTTGAAGGAGTAATTTATTGAAGCCATCAAAATTTAATTCTTTTAGGTTGGCGATAACATATTATTTGCCATCCGAGTTAAAAGAAAAGAAACGAGGTTCGAATGGGGGGGGTAGGCTGAGCTACCTAAAAAACAACATTAATTTGGCGCCCAACTTGAGGTTAAACAAAATAAAAAAAAATTTGCTCGTAATTAAAGGGTTGAGGCACAATGTTTGGCGTCCAAGATTACGGCTAATCGAAGCATTAAAAAGACATTACAACAATAAACCCGGATTACTGCAAGGCAGTGTCTTGGGATCCCCTTTGTTTCTAATTTAGTTGATTTTTTTTTATTTTTACGAAAACATTTCGCTTTCGAAGTAAACGATAGAAATTTGCATGCTATGCGCCAATTAAAAAAAAAAAAAAAAACAAAACAAATTTACAGTCGTAACTCATTACGAACGAATTTTTCTAAACAATTATTTACTTGGAATGATTCATTATCATTACTCAAATTTTTTTTTATCAGCAACACAAGTGATTAAAGTTGTTAGAAAAATTTCAAAAGACTTTTTATGTTGTTTATTAATGTTTGTGTTTTTTTTTTTTGGTAGAATTCTATTCGAGGTTTGATTCAATGGCTGAATACTGATTAACAATATCAAATATGAATAATATGCACAGAAATGAGCACAAAGAAAAACGAGAGAAATGTAAAGCACGAACGACATATCAAACGATGAAAGAAACTGAGAATTTCAAGGTTGAAGTAATTCACAAAAAGGTACAAGATACATAAGTTTCAGTAATTACAAAACCCGGAGTACCGCAAGGCAATGGTCATGGGATCCCTTTGGTTTCTAATTTAGTTGAATGTTATTTGAACTTAACAGCCACCTCATTTTATTTATTCGAAGTTTGTATTTCATCAATTGCTTTAATTTGACAATTACGAACAATTTTTTTTAGAATGAGTCATTATCAAAAAAATATCTATATACCAATAGTGACGTTGTCACTGGTGGTGACTAACGCTGTAAATATTTTACATTTCTTTGTCAGTTATTATTAGTTCGTGTGCCATTTTCAGAATTTTTTTCGTTCGATTCAAATTTGCACGCCACACGCCGCACGTTAAAAAAAATTATTAACAATGATTCACCGCGCATAAAAGCGAACGACAAAGGTGAAATGTTTATTATTCGAAACAGTCGTGTGTTAAGAAAAAAAAATTGTTGCAAATGAGTCATAAACTAGAACCGACGGGAACAGAATACTTTAGTTATTTATTCATTTTTTCCTCTGCACGAAATGTGACTAAAGCCACACGTATTTCCAACAAATTACTCCCGAAACAAAACAAAAGTAATTTTGCAATAATATCCGTATTTAAAGTCGGCAAGATATCTCAATCTTATTTGGATCTCATCAGGACAGTGTAGCTTATAATCGAAATTAAAAGACCCACATGAGACCCACGGTATTGTGTTTTTCGTAGAATATCTAAGTCTTGCCCATCGGTTACACCGCTCTGATGAGTTCTAATAAGCACGAAACGTTGGCTAAAAAAATTTAGCGTCTCTTTGAAACTACTTTAACCTAAGCAAATATCATTCAATTGTTTAATCAAAATTTAAACTTCGCTGGGCGTTTCATTCCACCCTTTATTAAAAAAGTGCTCTTCAATTAAGCAATCTAAAATTTATTTCGCTGAAAACACGTCACTGACGCCATTATTTTTGGCATAAAACATATTATAAGTTATTAAGTGACACATTTCTCGACAAATTAAAACAAAAAAGTAGGAGGGATATAAAAAAATTCATAGGAATTGCGTTTATTGATTAAGTAATATTTAATTCTTACAGTTTGGAAGTACGCTGACGGGCAAAAGTAAATTATTTGACATTTTCTTGTGTGTCCCAAAATTTTTGGCTGTCAGTGCACAAGCAATTTTTCAGCAAATGGTTTTTCTTTCAACTTAAATCAAATTAACTTTGATTGTCGCTGTACGCGTCAGTGTGGTCATTAAGAAAGTGCTAATCCTACTTCTGACTCCAACAAAACAGAAATTTCACGAACGCACGCAGATTCAAAGTCGTAACGCGTTCGTAGACTTCCACTTCCAGGGCCCTCTGCAATTAAGCGCACAATTTCCGCCCGAAAGGCAACGCCGCGTAATTGCCAAACTACAGCATTAGCCGAAGTCATATTCGAGCTTTATTCGGAGTTATGATGGCACTTAGTTTGGTCGTCCGCGAGAAGTTGAGTTTAACAACTTCGGTCAAAATAAACAGAACACTAGGTTTTAATGTTATTAGGATGGTTTATGAAGTGACGTAAGTCTATTATTGCCTATTGTCGACCACTGTATGTAGTTACATGTATTTTTAAATAACATCAGAATTTTGTTGATTTTTCTTTACGTAACTGATATGTATATACAGGGTGACTGACAATTGTTCCGCCACGCTTAACAGAATGGATGTCACAGATTATGTTAAAAATTGTTCTAAGGAAAAGTTTCTTGAACCACATTTCTGGAGAAGACTGTGTAGGGGAGCTATCGAAATACAGAAGAATCCGAATCCAAAGCTCTAGTTTGTCAGCACTAGAGCATTAGATAAGGTCATATTCGGAGTTATGGCACATAGTTTGGTGGTCAATGAAAAGTCGAAAATTTACACGAAAAAAAAGATTACTTGTTTTAATGTTGCTATGATGGTTTATCAGGTGACATTAGTCCCATGGCTGTGCACTACTGCTGTACTTACATGTATCCGAGTTTTCTTGATTTTTTTAATATAACTGACGCGTACATACAAGGTGACTGACAATTGTTCCGCCAGAAAAAAATAACTGTACTTTTTAAATAACTGATTTGTACATACAGAGTGACTGACAATTGTCCCTCTAAAAAAAAAACGCTTAACAAAATGTCTCAGATTAAGGGAAAAATTCTATGAAATAGTTTATAATTAATTAAAAATTTGCCCCCAGTGTTGCCAACTTAGGGATTTTCCCCCTAAATTTGGGGGTAAAGTTTCATAAAAGGGTTTCTTATCTTCGACTTTTTGGTATTGAGCCGTTAGTTGCCTATTACCGGTCTTATCTAAGTATTTGACATCTGACAAGCTAACTTTTAGCAGTTGACAAGAGTGTCATGACAATTGACTTTAATTTCAGAAAATTTGTTTCCATTGCAGTATGTCACAAAGTTGAGTTTCTGCAGATTCTTTTTTTTTGTTTTATGACGTACTGTTTGGATAACTTTCTCTCTTTGTCTTTACAATCATTCGTAAATTTTAAGTTTTATTTTTAAAGTAACGCATGTTCAATTATTTAAAACTTTATCCAGTTGATTTTGATGATTTTTTGATAAAAGAAATGCGAAAAACGGACGACTTCCTAAACCGACTGACGTTTGACAAATGACAGTTGTCATCTAAAGTTTTTAGTATGTTGGTTGTGTGACTTCATTTCTTGAATCAACTTCCCCTTTAGATGAGATTATTACAAGTCTTCGGATATTTCGGAGCGTTGCCATGGTAACGCAATACGAGGACCAATGAAAAGTGCCCGTTCATTGCGTAGCCATGGCAACGCCCTGAATTGTCCGAAGACTAGTTATCACAAATCTTTTTTTTTTTTGTTTGATGATGGCTTTCATTGCGAATCATATAATTTTTTTAACCGAAACGGATCTGATTCAAGGCCTGCTTCATAAAGTTGCGAAAAATTCAAGGTCTATACTTTTCAATTGGACACTTTGACGACAATTAAAAAGGATAATTATGGATATTTAGTTCCAATTTATGGGATTTTAAACATTTTCTTTGCCTAACAATTGTCAGTTACCCTGTATTTTAGTCAAAGTTTAAAATATTTGATTAAATTCATGGTATTTTTAACGAATCTCTTCAATCTCTTCAATATGAAAGATGGACAGCTCAGAAATGTGTTTTGTCTTTTGTTCTCTTGAAGTCGTCCACGACTATACATTGTCCCTTTCTTTTTCCTCAAAAATGCAATGACGGACCTGTTGTTTGTATTCGCGTATACAGTTTTTTTCTATTGGCACAACAATTGTCAGTCACCCTGTATTTTAGTCAAAGTTTAAAATATTTGAATTATTTTTTTTTTACAAATTGAACTTCAACCTCTTCAACATGAAAGATGAAAAACTCGAAATTACTTTCCCCAGTTGAGCCTAGCGACATCTTTGTATTTTAATCGCAAAATTCCGTTTTATTTTTTTGTTAATTTTTGAAGGATTTTAAAGGATTCTTCAACTTTTTTTTTAATTAAACTGACAACGCGATTTGAAACACAAAAAGTGTATTCTACTCGTAGATAACAACAAATGTACAGTCGTGGACAGTTAAAAGAGAATGCTCAGAAATATGCTTAATTTAGTATTAATGCATAATAGAGATAAGGCACAGATTGTCTTTTGTTCTCTTGAAGCCGTCCACGACTGTATAACCTGTTGTCGTGAGATTAATTGTATTCTCGTATATCGTTTTTTTTTTTTTGGCAGAACAATTGTCAGTCACCCTGTATTTTAGTCAAAGTTTAAAATATTTGAATTATTTTTTTTTACAAATTGAACTTCAACCTCTTCAACGTTAAAGACGGAAAACTCAAAATTGCTTTCCCCGATTGGGTCTATGTATTTTAATCGCAAAAAATGCGTTTTGTTTTTTTTTTTGTTAATTTTCGAAGAATTTTGAAGGATTTTTCAACATTTTTCTAAAACTAAACTGGCAGCGTGACTTGGCACACAAAAAGTGTGTTCTACTCCCAAACAACAACAAATGTACAGTCGTGAACAGTTAATAAAAGTGAACTCTCACAAATATGTTTAAGTTGGCACTAATACATAATAGGCATAGATTGTCTTTTGTTCTCTTGGAGCAGTACATGACTGTACATTGTCTTCCTTCCTTTTTCCCCAAAACGATACTTGTCAAATCAGGAGCTATAGTAGTAGCATAATGTGAAAATTACATTACGGTAAAAGAAAAACTAATCTTTTTCCTACGAGTCTTGTTTTTTTTTTTCGTTTCTATTTTTCCTTTTTCTTTTTTTTTTGGTTGTTGACGTCGCTTCTTCTCTTTGCTCCGGCAAACAAAGTTATACAAAGTTAGAGCCGTCGGCCTAATTGTTGAGACGAAAACACACTCGCCTTTTATCTCCGGCGAATTAATTAATTGGCGTTCCGTTTGGCGGCCGCTAATTGCGTTCGCAATTAATTTATTTGTCGTGTATACAGCGGGGCACGTGTTCTTTTCTCGTTTAAAATGCGAACCATTCGCCTGCCCCGCGGCCGATGGGCCGCAAAAAAAATCATCGCAAAAATCTCGCCGCTAAACACTTCAAGGATTATGCTAAACGTAATTGTTCGTAATAATTAATACCTGATTACAGGCCGGCGAGAGAAAATTACACAATATTAAATTTAATTAAGAAAAAAAAGAAAGAAAATGGCGCAAGCCTTCACAGCCAATTTGTCTGCCTTGTTTGTCGTGTTTCGGGCCACTTCATTTTTATCACCGCCGCCGCGGATAACGTGGCCTTGATACTTAATCTCTTGTGTTTGTTGAAGAGTGATATAATTACGCTCATAAATAATGAGCGTATATTCAGATAAACAACATTCCTGTTCGAGTACATTAATGGCGCGAGCTGCAAATTAATAGCGGAATTATAAGCGGCATTTTTACCGCGTTACGTAACCTATCCCTCGAAGCTACAAACGAAACGAGACGTGCCCCAACATGAAAAGGATCAACCAGAAATGAAAGTCCGCTAATTATCATTCGTATGTATGACTCACCAAGTCCTATCACAATCATCTTCACAATTTTCGCTAGTGCAGTTGTATACTGCATACATATACGTACATACAGAAAAAATAATTGAAACATGTTCGAGCAAGTCTAAGTCATAATTTGTATTAAACTGGAACAGATCTGCTTTTCACATGTTTTGATCATCTTTGTAATCTTTCATGAGCATATTACACGCTGCAATCTTTTGCAAGTGAAATTGTATAATAATCGAAACGTGTTCGAGCATGTCGAGTCATTTTTAAATTAAACTGCGACAAGTTGCTTCACGTTTCAATCTTCTTTGTAGTCCATTTTTACATAGTTCTAGGAATTCCTGTTGCAACAACAGAAGAACACTAAACAATATTATACGGGATGCGTGAACGTGTCGAGACTTGTCTCTGACCAACAGCGTGACCTAAAAGTTTTATGCAATTGAACTAGAATCAAACTCTCAGAACTTTGGAAACATCCCTCGTACATACCGGCAATCACTCAAGTGAAATCACAATAATTGAAACATGTTTGAGCAAGTCTAACTCATTTTTGTATTTAACTTCGATAGGTCGCTTCGTGTTTTGATCATATTCGTGGTCATTACAAATTACACACAGCCATCTTTTACAAATTGAATTATAGAAAGGCATCATCGAAACATGTTCGAGCAAGTCTAAAGTCATTTTTGTATTAAACTGGGCAAGTTTGCTTCCTGTTTTGATCACCTTCGTAGTCCTTCATAAGCGAATTACACACTAGAAGTGTAGAATTGTAGAAAGGGATTAATCGAATCATGTTCAAGCAAGTCTAACAAATTTTTGTATGAAATTGGGACCTACCTGTTTCAACATGCGCAGACTGCACACTGCAGTCGTTTAGAAATCAAAACGTAAAAAGAAACTTGTTTGAGCAAGTTTGAGTGAGTCACTCGTGTAGTAAACAGAGACGGCTTTTATCATTTCTCTGGTCTTCTGTAAGCGAAGTTACACGCTTGCGATCCCCTACAATAGAAATTATAGAAGAAACATCGTCGGAACATGTTTGAGCAAGTCTGAGTCGTTTGTGGATTAAACTGGGACAGATGTTTGTGGTCGCCAAAGGTTTCAAGCAAGGAGAAAATATGAAACAAAAAAAAGTTCACTGTCAACGGTTAATATATATAATAATAGAAACAACCAAGAGCGCATTTCAAAAGATTAAAGATAAAAAAAATTTGTACATACAGGGTGATTGACAATTGTCCCTCTAAAAAAAAACACTTAACAAAATGTCTCAGATTAAGGGAAAAATTCTATGAAACAGAATTAATTAAAAATTTGCCCCCAGTGTTGCCGACTTAGGGATTTTCCCTCTAAATTTGGGGGTAAAGTTTCATGAAAGGGTTTCTTATCTTCGACTTTTTGGTATTGAGCCGTTAGTTTCCTATTACCGGTCTTATCTAAGTATTTGACATCTGACAAGCTAACTTTTAGCAGTTGACAAGAGTGTCATGACAATTGACTTTAATTTCAGAGAATTTGTTTCCATTGCAGTATGTCACAAAGTTGAGTTTCTGCAGATTCTTTTTTTTTGTTTTATGACGTACTTTGTTTCTCTCTTTGTCTTTACAATCATTCATGAATTTTAAGTTTTATTTTTAAAGTAACGCATGTTCAATTATTTAAAAGTGTATCCAGTTGATTTTGATGAAAGAAATGCGAAAAACTTCCTAAACCGACTGACGTTTGACAAATGACAGTTGTCAAACAGTTATCTAACGTTTTTAATATATTGGTTGTGTGACTTCATTTCTTGAATCAACTTCCCCTTTCGATGAGATTTTTACAAGTTTCGGACATTTCGGAGCGTTGCCATGGTAACGCAATGCGAGGACCAATGAAAAGTGCCCATTCATTGCGTAGCCATGGCAACGCCCTGAATTGTCCGAAGACTGGTTATCACAAATCTTTTTTTTTTGTTTGATGATGGCTTTCATTGCGAATCATATAATTTTTTTAACCGAAACGGATTTGATTCAAGGCCTGCTTCATAAAGTTGCGAAAAATTCAAGGTCTATACTTTTCAATTGGACACTTGACGACAATTAAAAAGGATAATTATGGATATTTAGTTCCTATTTATGGGATTTTAAACATTTTCTTTGCTTAACAATTGTCAGTTACCCTGTATTTTAGTCAAAGTTTAAAATATTTGATTAAATTCATGGTATTTTTAACGAATCTCTTGAATCTCTTCAACATAAAAGATGGACAGTTCAGAAATATGTTTTGTCTTTTGTTGTCTTGAAGTCGTCCACGACTATACATTGTCTCCCTTTCTTTTTCCTCAAAAATGCAATGACGGACCTGTTGTTCGTATTCGCGTATACAGTTTTTTTTCTATTGGCACAACAATTGTCAGCACCGTGTATTTTAGTCAAAGTTTAAAATATTCGAATTAATTTTTTTTGACAAATTGAACTCAACCTCTTCAACATGAAAGATGAAAAACTCGAAATTACTTTCCTCAGTTGAGCCTAGCGACATCTTTGTATTTTAATCGCAAAATTCCGTTTTATTTTTTTGTTAATTTTTGAAGGATTTTAAAGCATTCTTCAACTTTTCTTTAAATTAAACTGACAACGCGACTTGAAACATAAAAAGCGTATTCTACTTCTAGATATCAAATGTACAGTCGTGGACAGTTAAAAGAGAATGCTCAAAAATATGCTTAATTTAGTGTTAATGCATAATAGAGATAAGGCACAGATTGTCTTTTGTCCTCTTGAAGCCGTCCACGACTGTATAACCTGTTGTCGTGAGATTAATTGTATTCTCGTATATCGTTTTTTTTTTTTGGCAGAACAATTGTCAGTCACCCTGTATTTTAGTCAAAGTTTAAAATATTTGAATTTTTTTTTTACAAATTGAACTTCAACCTCTTCAACGCTAAAGACGGAAAACTCAAAATTGCTTTCCCTAATTGGGCCTATGTATTTTAATCGCAAAAAATACCCCCAAATTTAGGGGGGCAAATCCTTAAGTTGGCTAACATGGGTAAATTTTTAATTAATTATAAACTCTTCATAGAATTTTTCTCTTAATCTGACACGTTTCGTTACGTTTTTTTTTTTTTCTGGCGGAACAATTGTCAGTCACCCTGTACGTACAAGTCAGTTACTTAAAAGAAATCAACAAAATTCTGGTGTTATCATGCACGTCTTTAAATCTGAGGAGTCACTACGTACTGTATCTTTAGTTGGGGGACACCTGTATGTGCCAGTGACGTTTCGTAAAAAGCAACGAGTTTTAATAATGAAAATGAAAACCAACGAAAACAAGCAACATCACAGAAACGAAGTTCAATAAGTAGCAGAGAAATGAGCCTAAACAAATGAAGACGTACAAGTGAACATCGTTGAATGAAATGTTTTTTATTTTTTTGTAAAGAAATAACCTCACGGGGCTATTAATAATAAAACCAACAAACTTTCCACTCGGTATCCAAGTTACGTAATTCAGCATCGTGTTATCGTACGCCCGGTGGAATACTGATGAACCCAAGGCGTTGGTGTTAGAAACAGTGCACATCCTGTTTATAGAAGCCGACGAGGAATACAACAAGAATACTCCGCGAATATGAATACTAATTCAACCAGCGAGCACTTCTTACAAGTTTTATTTATCCCAGGCGCACGTCCGCCGATAAATAAATAAATAATTGATGGCACGAAAGCGCACGGCTGTATTAAATTTATTAAACAAAATTATTACTCTTCGGCTATCGAATTTAAGGATCGCCAGGATAAATTATGGCGTCGTGACCTGGAAACACACAGAAATCTCAGTTTAGAGTAGGCGATCTATTACCGAGTACCTATAAATTCGAGTACAGTCGACAAAGTAAAAATTCGAAGTCTTCGACCTTTCTTTTATTGTTCAGTGCACGCATTTGATTCACAGTTTCGCGGAAACTTTCTATTTCACTTTCAAGTTCTAAGTTCAACGATTCCCCGGCGATTAAACGGCGGCGTTAATTTTAGCGTGTCTCTCTTAACCGTGGCGCAATTAATAACGACGACCATTCCAGTTGCGAAAAGGAAAACACATTTACAGTATAAGATTGAAAAAGCGCTAATGTGTGTATGTACAATGAGAATCAAACGTTATGACTCCCCCACATTAAATTATGGACACAACTACAGGGTTACTATTAATTAATCCGACTAAAAGGAACCACTAGAAGAAGCGATTTCCGAGAGTCTTCGACCTTTCGCGGAAACTTTCTATTTCCCTTTCAAGTTCTAAGTTCAACGATTCCCTGGCGATTAAACAGCGGTGTTCATTCTAGCGTTTCTGTTAACCGTGGCGCAATTAATAACAACGACTTTTCCAGTGTGCGAAAAGGAAAATAATTTTTTTAACATTTTTCGTATACTCCTCGGATATCGCTTCTTTTAGTGGTCTCATTTCATCGGATTAATTAACAGTTATCCTGTATAATAAGTACATAGAAAGACAAGCAAACGAGCAACCAGATAAACAAAATAAAATTTTATTGGGGGGGACATTACTTCTAACACTCAGCGCACAACATACAGTTAGGTCAACATGTGAAGCTGCTAAATAAATAAGTTCGAGTGGCAATGGGAAAAATAACAATTAATTAGGACGTTTTGAGGATAACAACAAAAGCAAAGAGATGAGTCCTTCTACGTCAGCAAAATTGTCTCTGTAATTTTTATAAATAATCGTGATTCATTTTTTTTGCAACGATTTTCTTTTTTGCGTAGCACAACATGCGATCAAATAAATTGTTCGCGGATTTTATTTTAATTTTAAGAATTTAATGAAACTTAATCTTTTTTTTTATTTATTGTGCGGGTTTTCAAAGTATTAATCGCCTAACAATTACGTGTTTTTTTTTTTACTTAATACAGAACTTAAGTGAAGAAGATTGCCCAATTTTCCAAACCTTGAATCGAACAATTGACAATCATTAGCGAAAAGAAGCACTTGAAAACCGTGCACTAAAAAAGAACATACACAACAAAAAAAAATTGACGAGAAAACAACTTCCAATCAAGAGAAACAATCGACAATCAATCACTAACGAAGAAAATTAATTGAAAATTATTGATGAAGGAAAACAATTGACAATCACTCGCGAAAAGGAAAAATTGGAAATCGTTCCTAAAAAGAGAACAAAAGTAAGTTGTGAAATAAAACTGAAGTAAAAACTGACGGAAGAAGAACTTACAAGGAGGAGAAACAATTGACAACCACTCATGAAGAAAATTAAATGAAAATCATTTAAGAAGAAAAACAACTGTCAATCGCTTATTAAATAACTAACAATAAGTAAAACAAAACAAAGTCGTGACATCATATTGAAGGAGAACAAGCAATGACGAAAGAACAACTTACAATAAAGAAAAACAATTGGCAATTGTTTATCAAAATAAACAATTGAGAATCATCCGTGAAAAAGGTCTGCAGGACGAGATGGTCGCGAAATAAAACTGAAGAAAAAAAGTAAAAAATTGATAAGAGAAAATTTGTGAAGTAAAACAATAGTCGCTCGTAAAGGAAAATAATTAATAATTCTCGAAGAAAAACGATTGACAGTCACTAGAGAAAGAAGAAAATCAATTGACAATTGTTAGCGAAGAAAACTAATTGAAAGTCGTTTGTAAAGGAAAACTATTAATAATTAATAATAATCGATGAAAAGCAATTGATTGTTACTGGTGAAGAAAAACAATTGTCAGCTGTCGATGAAAAAAAAAACAACTGACAATAGTTCGTGAAGAGAAACAATTGATAGTGGTCCGTAGAGACAAATAATTGATAGTCGTTCGTAAAGGAAAACTATTAACAATCGAAGAAAAATAATCGACGGTTGTTGGTGAAGGAAAACAATTGACAGCCGTCGGTGAAGAAAAAGTTGACAATCGATCGTGAGGGAGAACAATTGATAGTGGTTCGTAAAGGAAAACAATTAATAATTCTCGAGAAAAAATGATTGACAGTCATTAGAGAGAGAAGAAAATCAATTGACTGTCGTTCGCGAAGAAAACTAACTGAAAGTCGTTCCTAAAGGAAATCGATGAATAATCGATGAAAAACAATTGATGGTTGTTGGTGAAGGACAACAATTGACAGCTGTCGGTGAAGAAAAACAGTTGACAATCGTTCGTGAGGAAGAACAATTGGTAGTCGTTCGTAAAGGAAAGCAAACTCTCGAAGAAAAGTAATCGAAGGTTGTTGATGAAGAAAAACAAATGACAGTCTTCGGTGAAGAAAAACAGTTGATAAGCGTCCGTGAAGAAAAATAATTGAGAGTCGTTCGTAAAGGAAAACAATTAATAATTCTCTAAGAAAAATGATTGACGGTCACTAGGCAGAGAAGAAAATCAATTGACAATCGTTCGCAAAGAGAAACAGTTGACAATCGTTCGTGACGAAGAACAATTGATAGTAGTTCGTAAAGGAAAACAATTAATAATTCTCGAAAAAAAATAATTGACAGTTATTAGAAAGAGAAGAAAATCAATTGACAATCGTTCGCGAAGAGAAATAATTGAAAGTCGTATCAATAATCGAAGAAAAACAATTGACTGTTGCCGGTGAAGAAAAACAATTGACAGCTGTCGGTGAAGAAAGACAAGTGACATTCTTCGTGAAGAAAAATAATTACCAGTCATTAGAGAGAAAACAACTTCTATAATAATAATTCTCGAAAAAAAAAATAATTGATAGTCATTGGAGAGAGAAGAAGAACAATTGACAATCGTTCGCGAAGAAAACTAATTGAAATCGTCCCTAAAGGAAATCGATGAATAATCGATGAAAAACAATTGATGGTTGTTGGTGAAGGACAACAATTGACAGCTGTCGGTGAAGAAAAACAGTTGACAATCGTTCGTGAGGAAGAACAATTGGTAGTCGTTCGTAAAGGAAAGCAAACTCTCGAAGAAAAGTAATCGAAGGTTGTTGATGAAGAAAAACAAGTAACAGTCTTCGGTGAAGAAAAACAGTTGATAAGCGTCCGTGAAGAAAAATAATTGATAGTCGTTCGTAAAGGAAAGCAATTAATAATTCTCGAAGAAAAATGATTGACAGTCACTAGGCAGAGAAGCAAATCAATTGACATTCGTTCGCAAAGAGAAACAGTTGACAATCGTTCGTGACGAAGAACAATTGATAGTAGTTCGTAAAGGAAAATAATTAATAATTCTCAAAAAAAGAAATGATTGACAGTTATTAGAGAGAGAAGAAAATCAATTGACAATTATTCGCGAAGAGAAATAATTGAAAATCGTTCTTAAAGGAAAATTGTTAATAATTGAAGAAAAACAATTGATTATTGTTGGTGAAAAAAAACAATTGACAGCTGTCGGTGAAGAAAAACAATTGACATTCTTCGTGAAGAAAAATAATTACCAGTCATTAGAGAGTGAAGAAAATCAAATGACAATCGTTCGCGAAGAGAAACAATTGATAGTCGTTCGTAAAGGAAAACAATTCATAATTCTCGAAGAAAATTGATTGACAGTCATTAGAGAGAGAAGGACATCAATTGACAATCGTTCGTGAACAAAAATAAGTGAAAATCGTTCGTAAAGGAAAACTATTAATAAACGAAGAAAAACAATTGATGCTTGTTGGCGAAGAAAAACAATTGACTGTTGTCGGTGAAGGAAAACAATTGACATTAGAGAAAAAAAGGAAATCAATTGACATTCGTTCGCGAAGAAAAATAATTGAAAGTCGTTCGTGAAGGAAAACTATTAATAATGGAAGAAAAACAATTGATGCTTGTTGGTGAAGAAAAACAATTGACTGTTGTCGCTGAAGAAAAACAATTGTCAGTCATTAGAGAAAAAAAGGAAATCAATTGACATTCGTTCGCGAAGAAAAATAATTGAAAGTCGTTCGTGAAGGAAAACTATTAATTATGGAAAAAAAAACAATTGATGCTTGTTGGTGAAGAAAAACAATTGACAGTCATTAGAGAAAAAAAGGAAATCAATTGACATTCGTTCGCGAAGAAAAATAATTGAAAGTCGTTTGTGAAGGAAAATTATTAATAGTCGAAGAAAAACAATTGATGCTTGTTGGTGAAGAAAAACAATTGACTGTTGTCGGTGAAGAAAAACAATTGACGGTCATTAGAGAAAAAAAGTAAATCAATTGACATTCGTTCGCGAAGAAAAATAATTGAAAGTCGTTCGCAAAGCAAAACTATTAATAATCGAAGAAAAATAATTGGATAGTTGTTGGTGAAGAAAAACAATTGACAGCTGTCGGTGTAGATAAACAATTGAAATCGCTGGCGAAGAAATGTTAAGAAAGAAAAACAACAAAAAGAGTGACAATCGAACGACCACGATAAAAGAAAATAATAAATTTATCTCAGGTCAGGGCAGGGCTTGGCCTCCCTTGGCGCCCCTCTGGCTACGGCCCTGAATCGCAGCGCCCTTAAAAATCTGAACATTACTAAGAAAATATAAATTGTCGCGCAAATAAAGAAGCCAATGCAAAACAAAAAGTAATTAAATCAGATGAAGCAGAAAACGACGAAAATGCAAAATTGAATGAACGGAAAACAAAAGACGATCGTCGGCTCTCATTCGACTACTTTGGGGTCACAAAGAAAAACACCAAAGAATAAATGAAAAATCGACGATTTTTTTTCTTTCTTTTCGTAATTAAAAAAGAAGCTGAGAACAAATGAAAAAATTTCTTGTATTTCATTTTTTTGTAAGTGAAAAGAATCGGCGCCTTGCAAACGAAAACCGTTTGTAAAATGAAATAAATCCAGCATTCATTTGTTCCTTTGCATTTCGTTATCTTTTTGTTTCCTGTCGTAAGCAACGAAGTAAGCAGAAAAAAATTTCCGACGGGAAGCTTTTGAACATTATATCAAGCTTTCATTTGTTTTCATTTTTTTTTGTGAAACCTTTGAAAAATTAAGTAAATCAAGTTCTAATTTGTTTCCTTGCATTTCATATTTTCTTTTTTTGGTTTCTTTTGATAAGCAAGAAAAAATAACAAATGAAAGACTGGAATCTTTCGAAAACCATATGAAGCTTTGAATTGTTTCATTTTTTTCCCTATTTTGGAAACAAAAAAAAAATCGCGCCGCTTTCCTGCGGAAAGCTTTCATTTGTTTCTTCGCGTTTCGTTATGTTTTTGTTTCTTTTCGTAAGCAAGAAAGACAACAAATGAGAAATCGACTATTTCCAACGCGATGGCGATTTTCTGACATTATTAATAACAATAATAACTAATAAGAAATGTTATTGTAAGACGTGATTGAATTTCGGATCAAGGACTGGTAGAGACGTCCCAAGTTCGTTCGCTATATTTTACCATCGGTTTGTTTGCTCGGCTTCCGTGTTTGTAATAAAAACCTGGAACACTTTATAAATAAAAACAATTTACATTTCTCACACGGCCGGGCCCCAACACCAATAAATAATTAATCAAGGTAATCAAACAAAAACGGCAATTATTTATGTGCGTTTCCAGGCTTTTATGACATTTTCTGTAAACGAGCGCTGTTTATTTTCTCGGAACGAATTCGCCGGTGATGTAAGAACTCGCCGGGATGTTATGCCCGTGCATTTTTCGCGTCTTCTCCGAAAACAATACGGGAGTGTTATTGTTATAGTTTCGGGACTCGGGTAAAATTAGATCGAAAACGGCGCAGAACGTTCGAATTTATGAAGCCCGCTCGTTTGAAGCTACGCCAAGGCGTTACCTTCACACGTCAGGTTTTCATTAATTATTTGTTTACTTCTGCGAAAGACGAATTGTTTAACAGGTACCAGAGGTTCAATTACACAATTTCGTTTCGATAATAATTTAAGAGAAAATGCTAGTCTTCTCTTTTCTGCGCACATATCGCTATATTTATGCAAGTAAAATTGAAATGTGTTCTCTCTTCGTTGCATGCGTTTTATAGCCTAGTTCGGCGGCGGTGGTAGCGAACATAAAATCTCTTAAACGCGCCGGATTTGGGGATGATTTATTTCACGCCCGGCATAGGGTGCCAATATCGGCCCTGAATGTATGCGACTGTAAAAGCCGGAACGATCGCGAAATTTACGAGGCCGAGATTTCCTTTCAGGGCCGAAAAAAATTAAAGCTGCTGCTTTCCTGAAATACTCACGCGAAAAGTCGTTTCAGTTTTATTCCCGCCGTGACATTTATTTAAGTGCGAAATCAAAACGTTTCTCTTATTGAATTCGTTTTGTTTCTGTTCGCAACCGGAAACACTCGTTATTATTAGAAACTGCTTCGATTAATTCAATATTTATAAACGATCGATTGATTGCGGAAAACGGGAAATGCTCAATAACGCCGTGGCAATCAAGTAATTATTGAGTTTTTCTTTTTTTTAATAAAATAATTTATCGTGTATTTTTTTGTACACTTCTCTAAACTGTAGCTTAAGATTAAAACAAAATGAATTCTTCGCCTTTGGCGTTCCTACAACCCAAATTTGGTCCGTTACGTCACAGACGTAAACTGTAACTGTTCGCTTTATGCCTGTCCTAACGGTGTCCGATGCTAAGCCCTGGAGGTGCGATTTCTATTCGAAAAAAAAAAAACAAAAACGAAATTAATAAATTAGCTTCGCTCTATTGACGGGCGGTCCAGATTTTGGCTAAGAATTTGTCAATAAAGAATGAGAATAATCCCTAAAAAAATAGAGAACGTAACAATTCAAACAATTCAAATTCTTCGAGAGCTTGCAAACTTATTTTTTTTTCTTTGCGAGAGTAGGTGCACAATTTCTTGCAACAGCTTCTAATTTTGTATGGTTATTAAAAGTAAGTTGAGAAATAATTTAGAATTCCTATTGAGAGTCGTGATGAGCATCCTTGCCTTACGCTGTGAAAAACCAAAGAAGGTGACGACATCTATACGACTTCTTCGATGCAGTGGACCAAGTTGTCTGCTGCTATGGACGTAAACATTAATCCAGATCAACTAGTTGCCATCATGATGTTATATAGCCTTCCAACAAGTTTCGACAATTTTAGAATTGCTATTGAGAGTTGTGATGAGCTTCCTTGCCTTACACTGCAAGAAGGTGACGACGTACGGGAACATCTACACGACTTTTTCGATGCAATGGACAAGTTGTCTGCTGCTATGGACGGACGTAAACATTAATCCAGATCAACTAGCTGCTATTGTGATGTTACGTAGCCTACCGACAAGTTTCGACAATTTTAGAATTGCTATTGAGAGTCGTCATGAGTTTCCTATTCCGGAAAATCTACGGATCTAGATAATTGAAGAGCATGGTGCTAGAGAAAGCACGACGTCATCAAATTCGTCGCAGGAAGAAGCTATGTTGTCAAAGAAATGGAAGAAACAGCAGGGCAATTCATACAACGACAAAGAGAAGAAAGGAAAGCCAAAGTGCAGCGAATGTCACCAAAAGGGGTATAAGGCTTCTGATTGCACATCTCAGAAAGTGGATCAGAAATATGCTTGTAACAACTGATGTATGTCAAATTGCTGACAGTATGACTAGTATTTGCTGTCTTCACAATGCAAGCACTTCACTCACACCTTTATCGAGACATCAATTTATTCAATACCAGGTACATTGAAGTTAGTTAGGAATGCGTTTATTATAATAAAAGAAAGAGAAATTGCGAAGTAAGTAACTATACTAAATGGTAGAAGTTGCGAAGTAACAAAAGATATAATAAAGTGGTGTTTGATAAGCAGAAGGCTTCGGTACTGGATGTGGATATTACATAAAAGGAACTGCGACTGATAATTGTAGAAACATTGGAGCAGTTGCAAAAACATCAACTACAATAAATGCTGCCCACATTTGGCGTCGGCAAATTTCCATGATGACGCGTCCTTCATTCCCAAAGTAATCAAAATGGTGTTAAATTCCTACAGGAAAACGTCCGAAGACTTTCATCCAGAATATGGAGGAGGTGGTCGAAGAAAGCAGAAACAGTAAAAAGTTGAGACGAGACGAAGAAAGGATGTGATTCGAAGACACGGACGTCCTCGTATTAGAAGTGAACGACGAGGAAGATCCCGAAAAAGCAGAATTAGCATTTATTGCTGAAACGTCTTGCGAGAGAAGCTTTCTCGGAAGTAAATTCTGAAGAACGGAGAAATTCGATGGCATCGGAAGTGAGATCATTAATGAGAAAAACACTTGGAATTTGATGGAACAACGGGAAAACAAACGAATAATGTAATGTGGTTGATTCAAAAAGAAGATACAAAAGAAAATTGAAACGTCAATACGCACTTAAGAACTTGAGAAAGTTAGGTTATGTGTGTTTACATCGGCGTTTTTCAATTCTCACGCGCCTCGAATACGATTGTTTTGATAAAAGTTAGGTTATGTGCGACTGTAATTTACGTACAACACATGATCCAATTGTACAAAAAAAAAAAAAAAAAAACAAAATAGCGCACTTGAAAGTTAGGTTATGTGAGATTTTATAACGTTCAGTGAGATTTCCTCTCGTTTAATTTTCTCCGAAATTACAAACTTCCAAAAAGTGATTGCTTCTTCTGCGTGACATTTGAAATATAATCGTATTACAAGACATAACCTAAATTTTCGTCATATCTGTCAAGTAAATTTGAAATTACGTAGGTATTTTAATACAATTTATACATCATCATCATCCTTATCGTCTTTAAAGAGTTCTGCAGTAGTCGGTTTTTTCTCCTGAAACAATTGAAGTAGGATGCAGTACTTTCAGCATGAAGTATATGTACATAACCTAACTTTCCGTCGTGTCTGTCATTTCCGTCGTATGTGTTTGTTTAACACAGTTAACATTTCGGTGCTCAGGAGCTCTGCAGTGGCTGATTTCTCCTGAGTGACAAAGTACTAATGCATAAGGCACAGAATGTCTTTTGTTTTCTTGAAGTCTACCACGTACTTTGCCTTCCTTTCTTTTCCCCAAAACGTAGTAGCATAATGTGAAAATTACTGATTAAAATGCAATCACGTACCTGTTGTTCGTTTTCGCGTATATAGTTTCTTTTTTATTATTATTTATTTTAGTCAAAGTTTGAAATATTTGATTAAATTCATTAATTTTTTTAACGATTTGAACTTGAATCTCTTCAACATGAAAGATGAAAAACTCAAAATTACTTTCCCCAGTTGAGCTCAGCGACACCTGTGTATTTTAATCGCAAAATTCCTTTTTACTTTTTTGTTAATTTTTGAAGGACTTTAAAGCATTCTTCAACATTTTTTTAAATTAAACTGACAACGCGACTTGAAAGAAAAAAGTGTATTCTACTCCTAGATAACAACAAATGTACAGTCGTGGACAGAAAGAGAATGCTCAGAAATATGCTTAATTTAGCATTAATGCTTAATAGAGATAACGCAGGTTGTTATCTTGTTGTCTTTTGTTCTCTTGAAGCCGCCCTGACCTGTTGGCGTGAGATTAAATTGTATTCTCGTATATCGTTTTTTTTTTTGGCAGAACAATTGTCAGTCACCCTGTATTTTAGTCAAAGTTTAAAATATTTGAATTATTTTTTTTTTACAAATTGAACTTCAACCTCTTCAACGTTAAAGAAAACTCAAAATTTCCTATGTATTTTAATGGCAAAAAATGCGTTTTGTTTTGTTTTTTTTTTTTGTTAATTTTTAAAGGATTTTGAGGGATTCTTCAACATTTTTTTAAAACTAAACTGGCAGCGTGACTTGAAAGACAAAAAGTGTGTTCTACTCCCAAACAACAATAAATGTACAGTCGTGAACAGTTAATAAAAGAGAACGCTCACAAATATGTTTAAGTTGGCACTAATGCACAATAGGCATAGATTGTCTTTTGTTCTCTTGGAGCAGTACGTAGTTTTTTTGGCAGAACAATTGTCAGTCACCCTGTATTTTAGTCAAAGTTTAAAATATTTGAAGTAATTTTTTTTACAAATTGAACCGGTGAGGTTAGAATTATGCTTAGGAAAACAGAAAATAAAAGAAGATCGAGGGTTTTCAACGGACGAAAAACAAAAGACTACTACCAGTAATCAAAAGAAAAAGTAATTGTTGGAAAGCGAATAATCTATGTGGTTAATTCAAAAAGAAGATACAAAAGAAAACTGAAACAAACGACAGCGAGCTTAGAGTTCTAAAAACAGGAAACAAAAGAAGATCGACGGTTTGCATGGGGCGAAAAAAACAAAAGACTATCGGTAATCAAATGAAGAACGAACTGTTGGAAAATCATCTCCATTTCTTTCATTCTTTAGTAATCGATCGTCATTTGTTTGTGTTTGAGTTTGTTTTGCTTTATTCATTTGTTTATTTTTGTCATTCTCCATCAAGCGACAGCGTTGTTTGTTTTTTCTTGCAAGTATTGTTGTTTTTAAGTTTTCCCGAATCCAGATCACCATCGACCATCATTTGTTTCGCTTTTGTTTTGCTTAATTATTTATTTATTTTAAAATTTTTCTTCTCTTTTTCCGAAGTTAATTATCATTTCGACAGTCATTCGTCGAGCGACAGTTTTTTTTTTTTAATTTTTCGACGTTTGTTTTTTGTTATTAGGTTTTCCCGAGTCCAGATCACCATCGACCGTCATATGTTTCGTTTTTGTCGTGTCGAGTTCTGTTTGTATTTTAGTTTTTTCGATCTTCTGGTCTTTCATGATCGGTCGTCCTTTGTTTGATTTTGTTTTGCAACGGCGATCGAGCGACATTCGTTTCTTCTTGATTTTTTCAGTTTTCTCTTTTGTACTGCTTCAATTTTTCTCTACGTGCTCGTTTGTTTTTTTTTCGAAAGTATCATAATCAAATTTTAGTTTTGTAGATATAATGGAAAATGAGCCTCAAAATGACGTTTCTTCTTTCGTTCTTTCGTCAGTATTTCTTTGTCGCTTCGTTCAGAAATCACCCTGTATAATGTGCGACGTATAACAATAATTTTAGTCACCCTGTATTTAATTCAATTTCGAATCGACTACTACTCCTTGTCCTTGTTTATGATTTATTTTCGGTGGCAAGTTATTGATTCATTTAGGAGAACGTATACTGCTGAAAACAATTTGTTTACACCAGCAGCGACTTTCTCAATGAAAACTATATTAATAATAATTATTATTATTACAGAAAGACGACGTGCAACGCAGCACGTATCACAAATTAGCATTGATAAATATGCGTGTTTACTCAAACTGTAATTAAGAAGTCGTTATCTTTGGTTTAAACAAATTCGTAATCGTCAATAACTTACAACACTCTCACTTTCTAAGTGTTCACGCTTTTTTTTTTACCACCAAAACCGGTGCAGTATTAAATTTGCAGAAGATTTTTTTTTGTTTCCCTGTATTTTTTCCGTCCAAAAAAAATTCTTTAATTTCAATTTGTTTTTCGCCCTAAATACTTTTACGAGAGTGCACATAAAATAATTTGTGCCCCAATAAAGTCGGTGGAGTGGTGCCCGATTTTATTTTCGGTTCCGTATCAGATCGGAGCATCCCAATTTCTTTTCTTTACTCATCTCTCTGGCAACGTCCCCATAACAAAACTCTTACGCGTTACGATCTTAATATAAAATCTAGAGTGATATGCAGATTAGATCGTCCTACAAACCTGAAATAATAAGACGGGGGAGTACCGCGTAATAAAAATAAATTAAACGACGGTCTTTCCGAAAATTTCGGCGCAATTTTGGGGGGCCCCCCTCGTCCCCGTCCACGTGGCGCGAGCACGCGCTCTCGCTCGAGTAAACTTATAAATAGTGACTTTTTAAAATTAATAATAATGATGTGAAGGCGCCCGGTAGAAAGCGATTCGGGCGTTTATGTTTTTGGCGCGTGTCTCTTTTCATGCGTTAGTCATAATGTTTTCAAAAATTTTTAGTCTAATTTTATTGCGGTATGTATGCATGTATGTTTGAAGACTCTACAAAAAGCGATTTCATCCAATTTAATTGTTGCAGCGTATTCATTTTGACTTGGCGAAGTCGCGAAGTGTATAGGGGGCGTTAACCTGGACACTCGTCGTGGATGGTGTTGTACAGTGCATCAGCAGTACGGCATCAATTTTCTATGTTAAATGAATATGAATTTGTGATGAATCATAAGAAGGTCCTTTTACCACCAGAGTAGCTTTCAATTTTTACAAGTCTTTAATACAATCTTTGCAATAAAAATGACCAGCTGACATATAATACAATCAAAGTCCAAATTTATTAAATGACGATCACCTCTTAAAATAACAAAGAAACTTTCGAAAAAAAAATAAAAGTTCGATTAAAAGGGCGTACGTGAAACTAAAATTGAATGGAAACAAATGACGATCACCTTTTCAAAATATTGACGAAATTTTCAAAATTATTTTGTTTTTGTTTCCGTTTAAAATTGTGAAATTAACTTAACTTTCTTTTAAGAGAAAGTTGAAAATTATGATAGAAAGAACAAGAAAAAACTGAAAGCTAAACAAATGAAAATAAGAAACAGAAAAAAATTAACAAATGACGATCACCTCCTTAAAATAACAATGAAACTTCCGAAAACAAAAATTGTAAAAAAATAAAATAGATAAACAAATGAAAACAAAAAAAAAACAGTAAAAAAATATTGGTCATTTGTCAATGAAATTGAAAGTTAAATTAAAAACAGAGACAAAAAAAATAGGAACAAAAAAATTGAATGGAAACAAATGACGATCGCCTTTTTAAAATATCGAGGAAATTTTCAAAATTAATTTTTTATTTCAATTTAAATGATAGAATACTAAAAATTATATAAAAAAAAAAAATTGCAACTTAAACTGAGAAATGAAAAGAAAAATAAACAAATGACGGTCACCTCCTTAAAATATCAATTTTTTTCCGGTTCCGTTTAAAAGAACAAATGACAATTACCTCCTTAAAATATCAATTTTTTTCCGGTTCCGTTTAAAAGAACAAATGACAATTAAAAAAAAATGTGAGGACGATAAGTTGATAAATAAAAAAAAATCAAAGTGAAACTAAAAAAAAAAAACTAAACAAGAATAAAATAGAAATTTGAACAAAACAAATGACTACGACCGCATTTAAAACATAAGAGTGGTGAAATTAATTTAATTTTATTTTAAGAGAAATTGAGAAATATCCTGAAATGATAAAAAACAAAAGAAGAACTGAAAACTAAATTGAGAAATGAAAACAAAAACCAGTAAAAAAAATGAACAAATAGCAAAGAAACTTTCGAAAATAAAAATGTCCCATTTCGTTTAAAAGCACAAATGACAGTTGAAAGTTAAATTAAAAACAGTAACAACAAATACCAGAACAAAGAAATTAAACAGAAACAAATTTTTAAAATATCGAAGAAATTTTGAAAATTATTTTTTAATTTCCGTTTAACTTTGTTTTAAAATTGAAACATATGAAGGCGACGGAATGATAAAGAACAAAAAACTGAAAGCTAAATTGAGAAATGGAAACAAAGAAAAACCGAATGCCTTTTTAAAATACCGACGAAATTTTCACAATAGATTTTTCTCATTTCTGTTCGAAAGAGCGAAATAAACCTAACTTAGTTAGTTTTAAGAGAAAACTGAGAAATATGAAGGCGATGGAATGATAAAAAGCAAAATAAAAAAAAAACAAAAGTTAAACTGAGAAATGAAAACAAAAAAAAAAAACAATAAAAAAATAAAAAAGGAAATGCTGTTTCCCGTTCCGTTTAAACGACAAAACAAAGTTAAATTAAAAACAGAAACAAGAAAGACTAGAACGAAAAAATCTACAGAAACAAATGACGATCACCTTTTTAAAATATCGACGTAGTTTTCAAATTTGTTATTTTTCATTTCCATTTAAAAAGGTGAAGTTAATGTAATTTGTTTAAAATTGAAAAACATGAAGGCGATCTAATGATGGAAAGCAAAAAAAAAGAGAAACTAAGTCACAGTTTGCCTTCGACGAGTCTGAACGCCTTTTGTTTTTCAAGAGTCATCAGTTTATCTTTTGTTTTTAGTTTCGGGAACTGAGTCTTTTGTTTGTGTGTTTCTTTAAAAAAATGAGTGCCTGTTTGTTGTCAAAATTTGTTTTTGTTTTTTTTTTGGAAAGTTTGAATGTTTTTCATTTGTCCAGAAACTAAGTCACAGTTTGCCTTCGACGAGTCTGAACGTCTTTTGTTTTTCAAGAGTCATCAGTTCATCTTTTGTTTTTACTTCCGGAAACTGAGTCTTATGTTTGTGTTTTTCTTTAAAAAAATAAGTTTACTGTCAAGATTTGTTTTTGTTTTTTTTTTTTTTGGAAAGTTTGAATGTTTTTCATTTGTCAAGAAACTAAGTCACAGTTTGCCTTCGACGAGTCTGAACGCCTTTTGTTTTTCAAAAGACATCGGTTTATCTTTTGTTTTTACTTTCGGGAACTAAGTCTTTCGTTGGTGTTTTTTTTTAATGAGTGCCTTTCGAACTGTCAAATAATTTACTAACCAAAAAACCAAGAAGCGATTTTTTATCGATTGTCTTTTGTTTTTCAAGAGTCAAACGTTTCTTGTTTTATACTCGAGAACCGCCACGAAAATCATCAAATGTTTTCGTTGTTTTCTTTGTTTGTTTTAATTTGTTTATATTTTACCTCGAGGAGTCGATCGTCTTTTGTTTCTCAGGAGTCAGTCGTCTTTTGTTTTCATGCTCGCGAACCGTGTTGCCTTATTCTGGAAAAGTCGAATGCTTTTCAATTTTGTCAAAAAACGACGTCATTTACTTTTTTTTTGTCTTCGAGGAGTCGATCGTCTCTTGTTTTTCAAGTGTCACCTTTTGTTTTTTAAGGCATGAGTCGAATAAGATATCAATGTCATTAAATAATTTTTTTTTATTAAATTTTTCGTTGTACACTGTCGCTCAAAACTTTAAGATCACTTTACCATATATTTCCATTTCTGTCTTTCCACGTGGCAACGAATTAAAAAAAAACAAGAAACGATGTCTGTTAAGTTTTACTTTCGACAAGTAGAATGTCTTTTGTTTTTCGTGATCCGATCATCTATTGTTTTTACCCTCAGGAATTGAGTCTTTTGTGTTTATTTTGTTTGTTTTCTTTTTCCACTTTTTTATAGTTGTGAAGAAAACCAGGAAACAATGTCAATTATTTTTTTTACTTTCGACGGTTTTGATCTTCTTTTGTTTTTCAAAAGTCGATGATGCTCATTTCGTATTGTTTACACCTGGAAAACCGAAATGAAACTAGTCAAAAGACTTTTGTTTTTTTTTTTCCCTCGGAACTGTCAAATAATTTACTGATCAAGATACCAAGAAGCGTCATTTCTCATTTCGACGTGTCGACCGTCTTTTGTTTTTCGAGTGTCAATGGTCTTTTGCTGCTCGGGAACCAATACGAAACTAATCAAACTTCTTTCTTTTTTTTTTAGTGCGTTTTAATGCTTTTTATTTTTAAATAAATTTACATTCGATGAGTCGAACGTCTTTTGTTTTTCGAGAGTCAATCGTCTTTTGTTTTTATCCTGGGGAATTGAGTTTTTTGTTTGTTTTATTTACTTCTTTTTAAGTTGAACGCTTTTCAGCAGTCAAGAATCCAAGGAACGACTTCAGTTCCTTTTTTTTATCTTCGACGAGTCCTACGTCTTTTGTTTTTTAAGAGTCAATAGTCTGTTGTTTTTTATTCTCTTGAACCGAATCTTTTGTTTGTTTTAATTTCTTTCTTTTTTGAAAAATTGATTCTTCTGATTTTGTTTTCCTTCTTTCAATTATTTTTCATCAATTTTAAATCAAAAACATTGAAATTTTACTGCAGCTGAAAAAACCATTGATATTTGTTTGTTTTTCCTTATTTTTTTTTTTTACTTCACTAATCGTTCGTCAAATTTATTTATAATCGTTTCTGTTTACGATTTCTTTTTGTTTTTGTTATTGTGAAGCGTTTTTCTTTTGCTTTCCACTTTTATTAAACATCCACTGTTGGCTTTGTTAGATTTAATTCCAAGTTTTTAATTTTCAAAGCTTTAAAATATTTTTCCAAGTTCCGTCATCCTGCAGCGGCTGCGCCCGACATACAGAAGTTTTTTGTTTGATTTCTATTCTTGCAGCATTTTTTTAATCTGTCCATTCAAGAATCATCCTGTATAAATGACCGATTAAATTAAACCATGTTTACATAATCTACGAGGGGTGTCCAATAAATTACTCTTGCCTGTATATTTTATTAAAAGGAAAAAAGTTATTTCCGAAAAAAATTCTATAATTAAATCCCTCTGCTTTCCAAGCCGAACCATTTGAATGGGAAAATCGAAAACCTTGATCGTTAATAATAATAGATCCGGCTGTAAAAATACTCGCATGTAAGCAAACTGAACTCTTTCGATAAACCATCAACGTTTCCGCACCCGATTTATTAATGGGAGCCTCCGTTATAAATAAACTCCTTCGTGCTTATGTAATAACCAATTTGCGTGCTGTGCTCAGGTACAGAGCGAGCTTGATGTCAAAAAGAAAAGTCATTTGGCCGGAGATGTATGCACAAAGAACAGCTAAATATAACCGAATTAATCTGAAAGAGCCTCTGAGAGAGGCACATCTGTTTCGCCTGCTCTCAACGGTTTTATTTTCTCGCAGCCAAATGGCAGATTTACGGCCTGCAGCATGTTGTTGCCAGGGTTGCCACTTTCAGCGCCTTTCCGCTTGATCTAGTGCTTTTTGACGGTACAAAGCGCGTTTTCAACATCATTTAGTGCCTAGCGCATATTTTGGTGCTTTTTAGTTTTGAATTGCGTGCGATTCAGCGCATTTTAACTACATTTATTTTCCATGGTTCTTCCGCTTAACAAATAATAATGTTAAATTGATACGGTAAATAACTAGTACATAAATTCTATTGGCGTAGGCATGCCAACCTTTTAAATTTACATTATCACGTCAGTAGTTAGGGTAGTTAGGCAACTGCAAGAAAATAGCGTATGTCATATCTTTTATATTGGCATATCTGTATTAACGTTTGACAGTGGGTAAATCACAGAAAAGCAGACGACAAGGTAAAGCGCTTGTTTATTGTACACTATTTATAATTAATTATCTAATTCCTAGTACAGAAAATGCAACAACCAATATATAAACAAAATTACAAAAAAGAATGGGAACAAATGCCGGTATTAAAGGATTGGTTAGCACCTGTTGCCGAAGATGCAACCAAAGCATATTGCAAGTACTGCAAATCAAAAATGTATGCAAAAGTTAAAGATCTTGAAAGACATGCAAAAACTGGAAAACACCTAAAGTCTATGAAACCCTACGCTGATTCAAGGCAAGGCGTGATTAGTTTCCCTTCAGATTCTGCCTTACTAAAGAAAAAACAAGCTGAAGCAAGAATCATTCTGTTTATTGCTGTTCATAGTGGTATTCGGTCTGTAGATCATCTCACAAATTTGTGTAATATTTCGTTTAAAGATAGTAGTTCTTCCGGGTTTAAACTGCATCGTACAAAATGTAGCAACGTGATTACTAAGTTTATATCTCAACATTTTATAGATAAATTACATGATAATATTGGTGATAGTACCTACAGTTTATTGATTGATGAGTCAACTGACGTATCTGTTAGTAAAATGTTGGGTGTAATTATAAGGTATTACAGTGAAAATCAGAATTGTGTAATATCAACATTTAAAGATTTAATTCACATTGAAGCTGGAAAAGCAATTGATATTGCTGCTGCCTTAACCAATCATCTAACATCCCAAAAAATAAATATTAAAAACCTAGTTGGTATTGGTACTGATAATGCTTCAGTAATGGTTGGCTCAACTAATGGTGTATTCGAAATTTTGAGGAAAGATTTACCTCATTTACTTCTTGTCCGCTGCGTATGTCATTCATTACAACTTGCTTTAAGTAAAGCGACCGAACAGATTCTTCCAAGATGTCTGGAATTTATGGCAAGAGAGACTTTTAAATGGTTTTCACACTCATCTGAACGATTGATAAAATATGCAAATATTTATAAAACAATTAATAATGAGAAAGAACCTTTAAGAATACCCAAAATTTGCGGTACTCGTTGGATTTCAATTGAGCCAGTGGTAATGCGAATCCTTGACCAATGGCTAGAATTAAAAACATTTTTCAATATATCACGTTTGTCTGAAAACTGTTATTCAGCTGAAATGCTCTGCAACATGTATAAAGATGAGAGTAACAGATTATATTTCATTTTTCTTAAAGATATTTTACAGAAAGTACAGAGTACCAATAAACTCTTTGAAAGTAAAAAGACGGATGCAACGAAATTGTTAGCTACTTTTTTTATGTTCAAAAATTCTTAAACCCAGTGCTTTAGCTGAATTTTCAGTTTTAAATTCAGAATTAAATGAAAACGTTATTAATAGTAACCCATATTTTTCGTATGCCTTCGATAATGCGAGTTCAAAAATGAATTTGGAACGTACTCAAATTAAAGAAATAAAAGAGCGATGTTCTCAGTTTTTAAAAAAATTAATAACAGAAATCCGCAATCGTTTGCCATCTAACATCACTTTGTTAGAAAATATTTCAATTTTATCTGTAGATGAAGTACTTAAACATCCAGGCTGTAAAAGAAACATTATCAGTTTAACTCAGCAATTTTATGAAGAGGAGGATATCATCAATAAAATTGAAAGGCAGTGGTTCTTAATAAGTTTCGGTAACTGGAAGGAAACTGACAACACAGAAAACTTCTGGGCAGAGGTGAACAAATTCAAAGATGCTGCAGGGCACAATTCATTTGGAGACCTATGTAGGTTAGCTAAATTAGTTTTAACACTTCCTCACTCAAATGCGGATGTGGAACGCGTTTTTAGCCATATGAACTTTTTTAAGAACAAAATTCGAAATAGACTGTCTGTAATGAGTACAAATTCTTTATTGCATATTAAATATGGTTTAATTACCTCGAAAAAATGTGACACATATCAAATGCCGGATAATATTTTAAGATCGCTGAAGAACATGAAAGAGCCAGCTGAAGACACTATATCTGAGGATGTCATAGATATTTATGCTGAAAGCTTAACATGTTAGTAGATTAGAAAGAGATTATTAGAAAGTATGGTTTAGATATAAATACAGATGTATATGTACAATATGTATATGTATAAAATATTGTAGTTTTTGTTATTTTTCAGTGCAATAAAAATTTTCACCCTGCATTAATTTTAAAACACTCCGGAAGTCATTGTCATTACCATAGATGTTATTTCCGAATTTGCAAACGTAATTAGCAAAAATTAATTATTTTGAATTCTAAAATCTGAATATTAGGTAATGTAAAAACTAGTGCATAAAAAAAGTGAACGATTTTAATTGCTATTGTAGATACGTCTGGCTTTGATTTACCAATGCTCCGATAACGGACTGTAGGTAAATTGTAAGAAAATAGCCTTTAAACCGACGCTGTTAAAATTTTCGTTTTCACGTTTCACTATCGGAAACCAATGTATAAAACTAGCATTACGCGTTTACTTTTATTTATACTCGATGATAACCTGAAAATTTAAATTTAGTGCTTTATATTGGTGCGTAAATTCTGACGTTTGGAGCTTTTCTAGTGCTTTTTACTCTTACGCCTGGTGCCTTTTGTTACGAACATTGTGGCAACCCTGGTTGTTGCAGAGCGAGCGGCTCTTTATTGCCATATTTTTACGAAGTCGTGAAAATCTTTCTTTTTTTAAATTATGATTACACCATCGCAGCGTTACCAACCGTTTGGTCGCGAGTGAACTCAGCGTCGGAGATTGAAAAGGTTACACTCAAGGGCGCTACTCGTTTTTTTATTGGTTAGTCTTGAATACGAGGGAGTGCCGGTGGGCGTTGCTTAGTCGCCGCATCAAAACCTGTACTCTAATTGGTTGTTCTGGGATTAATTTAAGGGGAGTAGTTATGGGCGTTACCTGTTTTCTTATTGGTTACGAGGGAATGGTGTCAATCGTTTTCTTGGTGGTTATGAGGGAGTGGCGATGGGCGTTACTTAGTCGCCACATCAAAATATATACTCTAATTGGTTGTTCTGAGACTAATTTAAGGGGCGTAGTTATGGGCGTTACCTATTTTTTTTGTTGGTTACAAGGGAATGGTGTCAAGCGTTTTCTTGGTGGTTATGAGGGAGTGGCGATGGGCGTTACTTAACCATCGCATGAAAAATATGCGCTCTAATTGGTTGTCACGAAATTTGAAGAAGTGGAAATCGATGATGCTTCGTTTTTGACGACACGCGGGCGGTTCTCGGTATTTCGATCTCAACCGACGACATTGTAACAATTATTTAATTTATTTCGAGTTCCACGTGTGTACTTATCCACGCATGTACTCCTTTATAAAAATAACGGAGCCAACGCGAGAAAATAGCCGGCGGCTTGATAAATAAAAGCGCACTTCATCTTGTCAGATTTCGGCCAACGCAAGGGGCGACGCCACCTTAACACCAAAACGAATATTTCTGCTCAAAATAAATTTGCCCGCCAAAAAAATTCCGATCGCCTCGGAATATACTTTTCACCTTCGTTCGGTGCATTTTGCAAACATGGGCGGCGAAAATAGCCGAGTTGTCTTTTTTTAGCCAGAGAAAGCGTGGCATTGAACTTGCGGGGCGGAAAGCCGAGATGAAAATGTCCTGGTCGAAACGCCCCCAACTTTGACGTGTGACAGTCGCCAAGGAAAAGTTTATTTTTCCCAAACGGACGACATTTTTTTAATGGAATGTTGACGCATGGGATATTCGTTAAATGCATGCCGCATGCACTTGTTTTGGATGTGTGGGTGAAACTGTTTTTTTTTCTCGATTCTCATACCATCGAATTTGAAGAGATTTGATGGGTGAATCTTCTCTTCTATGTCGAATACTAAGAAGAAGAAGAAGAAGATGGTGCCAGTTGATCGCACTCTGCTCCTGATCATTGGTTCTTGAATTTTTTTAAGCTCCTGTCTGCGTATACGTGGGTTTAAAATAAAAAAAAAAGAATCCACAGGTGTGGAGAAACAAATAAGTATTACGTGAACATTACCCAATAGGATCACATTAACGGTAGCAACGTGTAAAATAACCGATTCCAAACACCCAAGCATGTTGGCTAATAAATCACTGTGACATCGGATAATCACAAAACGCTGCCAAAAGCACTGACGTCCGTGTTCCTCGAACTCGTGTTTTTTTCATTGTATTTATAAAATTGGCAAGAACCTCGCAGCTACGGGGCAACGACTGCACAAGAGATCTCACCGAACACCTTTGCTTTTCTCTTTGACTCCAGATTAAATTACCTTCACTCCAGTGGCTATATTTAAATTACCAAAACAAAAAAAAAATAATAAACGATCGAGTAGGTGAAGTTTCGGAAAGTTGGGGAAAGCGCGCACCCTCTTTCGATCTAACTGGCACATCATTCTCGCGAGTAAGTAGCTCAAAAAAAATATTTTTCAGCACCTGATTCACTTTTTCGTAAATTTGTCCGACACACATACCGAAATAGAAGGTGTAATAATACTCGGTATAAAATTGCGATGTCAAAACAGGTGAAGTTATGGCAAGGCGTTGGCTTTGTTTTTTGCAGTAAACACGTCGAAATTAAACCGGAGAAAACAAGATGGGAATAGAAACGAAAACATATTTTTCTGTTATTGAAAAGAAAGCGTTTCGCCTAAATATGGTTCGAGAAAAAGATGAAATTATGGGGCATGGGACGAAAGCTCTATGGCCCTTATGAAGAACCAGTAATAACCAGAATTATCAAAGCGCCAAGGGTACGATGGTTTGGTCATACGTAAAGGATGAAAGAAGAATGTAATATCAGGAACGTGAAGAACAGAAGACTGTAACAGAAGAAGGGGAAGGCGAAGAGTTGACAGGTAGAGGAAGACTTAAGGAAATTTGGATGTAGAAGGTGGGAGGAGACCTCCAAAATAGGAAGTAGTGACGAAAAATTATAAAGGGTTTTCTAGGCCTAATAGACTCGGACTCTTTTACAGCCCTAGGCCTATAAGCCTATACATACAGCAGATGGAATGATAGATACTGAAAGAAATGATAGGTAATGGTCATTACTCAACAGGTGGCATGAAGGTCCGACCAGATATTTCGAAGAAGTGGTTCAAACCCATTTGAATTTCCAGAGGCTGAAGACCCAATTTTTCAATCTCACATGACTACGATTTCTTTAATCTTCGAGAAGGACCTTGGCTATCTAAAAGATCCTCTTATTCAGCAAGATGGTGCCCGTATCCATCTAATAAGGGCTTCTGTAAACTTCTTGGTTTATCCTTAACCAAAGTCATCACTTTTTCAGCGAGACAATACACGATCATGTGGCAGAGTTTCTTTAATCTTCTTCGAAGAGACCCAAGCAGTGAAGAAAAATTAGGAAGAGTTTTCTAGGTCCACAGACCCAGACTTTTTTCGCAGCCCTAAGCCTATAAGCCTACGACGCCATACATACAACAGATGAAATGATAGATACTGAAGGGTATGACAGGTAATGGTCATTACTCAACAAGTGGTCAGGAGATAAGCATGAAGGTCCGACTAGATATTTCGAAGAAGTGGTTCAAACTCTTCTGAATTTCCAGAGGCTGGAAGGCCCAACTTTTGAGCCTCATATGACCACAATTTCTTGAACCTTCGAGGAAGAACCTTGGCTGTCTAAACGAAATGAACATCATAAAATCAAGTTTTCTTGCCAGATGAAAATTATGAAAATTAATTAAAATTGTATAACTGGCAGTATAGAAAGTGTTAGGAAAGAGTTTATACATGTATTTCGGCCTTATTGGGCTTCATCAGAACTCTGAGTTCTGATGAAGCCCAATAAGGCCGAAATACATGTATAAACTCTTTCCTAACACTTTCTATACTGCCAGTTATACAATTTTAATTAATTTTCGAAATGAACATCGAAGTCCAAAGCCAAAAACTTGACAGATCGGGAAATCCAAGAACTTACAGAGTTTTCTCGCAAAAGTTTTAAAAACAAATGAACATCTGGAAAGTCCAAGAAAAGCTTGAAAGAAAAGAAAACTCAAAGTGATGTGATATAAGGAACCTTGACGTGTTTGAATGAGAACGTTAAGTTCAGTTGTTTCAGAATTGTACAGCGAGATTGAGATCGACTTACTACGCGCTTGTTCAAGCTTCGATCTTGAGTATTTTCTGTTTTAATTGAAATAATTTCACTGTAATACCAAGTAGCATTAGAAAGCTTCTCGACGCTCATCTTTTTTCTACTCGCAACGCCTCAAGTGTGAACTGATCTTGAATTATCGTCGTCTCTCACATTTTTTTAAAAATTAATTTCGTTTTCAGACTTTGAAAGAAAATGCGAGTATTTTCTTGAGTGTTTCTTCCTTTCTTGGAGAGTTCAGCGTTCATTTGTTTTCAATTCGGAACACTTCAAGTGTGAACGGAACTTAAACCATCGACGTTCTTGCAATATTCTTTAATTTATTACGTTTTTAAACTTCTTTGGAAGAAATCGCGAGCATTCTCTGGAATCTTTCTTCCTTTCAAGCACTCTTTGAGAACTTCGGCGCTCATTTGTTTTCGTTTCAGAAAGTTTCAACGGAACTTTAAACATCGACGTCTTCCATTTTTTTTTAAATTAATTACGTTCTCGGACTTCTCTGGAAGAAATTGCGAGAATTCTCTTGAGTCTTTCTTCCTTTCAAGCTTAAAGACTTCGATGCACATTTGTTTTCGATTTGAGACGCTACAAGTGTGAACGGAACTTAAGTGTCATCGAGGTTTTCGAAATTTTTTTAACTAATTACGTTTTGTGACTTCTCTAGAAGAAATAGCGAGAATTCTCTTGCGTCTTTCTTCCTTTGAAGCTCTCTTTGAGAACTTCGGCGCTCATTTGTTTTCGTTTCGGAAAGTTTCAAGTGTGAACGGAACTTTATAGATCGACGTCTTCGAATATTTTTATTTTAATTACGTTTTTCCTTGAGTCTTTCTTCCTTTCAAGCTTAAAGACTTCCATGCTCAATTGTCTTCGATTCGAAACGCTGCAAGTGTGAACGGAACTTTAGTGCTATCGACGTTTTCCAAAAATTTTTAACTAATTACTTTTTCTGGCTTCTCTAGAAGAAATCGCGAGAATTTTCTTGATTGTCTTTTTTATAAGACTTCGACGTTCATTTGTTTTCGTTTCGGCACGTTTCAAGTGTGAACGGAGCTTTATACGTCGATGTTTTCCAATATTTTTTAAGTAAATACATTCTCTAGAAGAAATCGCGAGAATTTTCTTGAGTCTTTCTTTCTTTCAACCCTAAAGACTTCAATGCTCCGTCGCTTTCGATTTGAAACTCTACGAGCGTCAAGTGTGAACGGAACTTTAATCATTGCCGTCTTCCGATATTTATAATAATTACGTCTTCCTTGGCGAGGGTTCTCTTGAGTGTTTCTTTGAGACTTCTTGGAAAATGCGTGTTTCTTGCGTTTTTCTTCTTTCAAGCTTTCTTTGAGGCTTCGACTCATTTGTTTTCGAACCGGAACGCTTCAAGTGTGAACGGAACTTAAGGTCAATCCGCAAATGTTATTTAAGGATTTTGAAGGCGAGGCTAAGAGGCAGAACGAAGAGACATAAACAAACGACGAAGTGATGCAGTAAATGGAAACTGTTTGGTTTGTTAATTATTATAATTTCGTTTTGTGTGCGACGTTTAGTGAGAAACAAATTCTATTATAAGAAGAAATCGCGAGAATTCTACCGAGTCTTTCTTCCTTTCAAGCTCAAAGACTTCTATGCTCAATTGTTTTCGATTCGAAACGCTACAAGTGCGAACGGAACTTTGGTGCCATCGACGTTGTCCAACATTTTTTTAAAACTAATTACGTTTTCTGTCTTCTCTAGAAGAAATCGCGAGAGTTTTCTTGATTGTCTCTTTTATGAAACTTCGACGTCCATTTGTTTTCGTTTCGGCACGTTTCTAGTGTGAACGGAACTATAACCATCGACGCCTACCAATATGTTTTAGTTCTCTAGAAGAAATCGCGGAATTTTCTTGATTGTCTTTTTTATGAGACTTTTTCAGGTTTGAACAGAACTTTAGCCATCGATATGTTCCGGTATTTTTTAATTAATTTCGTTTGTAGAATTTTTCGAGGTTTTTCGTTTCAAGTGTTTTTCTGAAACTCAACGCTAATTTGTTTTAAGCCAGGCCTCTTCAAGTGTAAACAAAACTTAAATCATTCACGTCTCCAGGGTATTTTTCAATTCTTTAAAAGCCTCAGTGAAACTTATTTGTTCTGCAAGTGACATCCGGTATAACCGGAAGTTTAAGATACTTATGGAAAGAATTCACACTTTTAGGTTTTCGTACATCTTTTTCTTGTAATCAACGTTTCTTTTTCATAAAAATTTCAAAAGTATACTTAATTTAAAGCAGGTCTCCAGGTTCGTGTTTCGAACACGTTCAAATATAACTCGGAGGTAGCAGTTCGGCCGAAAGTTAATTAGTAACGCCGAAATAAGTATGACATCAAGTGCCCGCCACAATCTATTTTCGATTCATTATTTAAGCGGTATACTTTACAGGAAACAAGTATGTATGCACGTCGACAGACTGCGTGGATCCATTGAACAGCTGGGAAAATTTCGAAATAAAGCATCGCCAACTAATTTAGCCGTTCGCCTCCCACACCCCGTCTCTCAAGCGGCTCGTTCATCAACAAAGGCCGTAAAAATAAGCGTTCGGTTAAACAAACACGGCGAAAATTGCTTTATTTCTGCGCGAAAATTATTTATTAATAGAACGGCTTTCATGTAGTACATAAGTTGTTGCTACCCGATCGATTCTGTACAGTTTAAACGAATGCTTTTTTCTTTTGTTTTCGAAGCCGAACCGTGCGTGTTCTTTTTTATTTTACTGCCTAAGCAGTAAAGTCGTGTTTATATAATACGGGATTAAAAGGTCGAACGCTGTTTTAAAATAACTGCTTGGATTTCACTCGAAGTCAATGCCAGGGGCGGCCTGGATGCTCCTTGAAAATAAAATCGATGTAACTAACGGGATCTGTTGCATCAACATTTTTCGTCAAAGAAGATTTGTTTGGTTGTAGAACGGTGAGGAAACCTTCAAGCGTATTTCTAGTGAAAAGCGTCACTTCATGTCTAATTGTTAAAGTAGGAAAAAGAAAGAAACAGGAAGACTGAAAAATGAAAATAAAATCTTTTAAATCGAAGCTTGAAAAACACGTAGTAAGTCGATCGCAGTCGGTTTAAACAAAACGGAAACATTTGAACGTTTCCAATCACTTCAACGTTCGTTTTAATTCAGGTTCCATTTTGCCTCAAGACTTTAAGCCTCGCATTCGAAATCCTTAAATAACATTTCCGGAACACATCGATGATCTAAAGTTCCGTTCACACTTAAGCGTTCCGGTTCAAAAACAAATGAGTCGAACTCTCAAAGAAAGCTTCAAAGATGAAAAACGCAAGAGACTCGTGGTTTCCAAGAAGTCTCCAAGAATTTCCTCCAAAGAAATCTGAGAACATAATTAACTAAAACATATTGCAAGGCGTCGATGGTTAAAGTTCCGTTCACACTTGAAACGTTCGGAAACGAAAACAAATGAACGTCGAAGTTTCATAAAAGAGACAATCAAGAAAACTCTCACGATTTCTTCTAGAGAAGACAGAAAATGTAATTAGTTTAAAAAAAAAATGTTGGAAAATGTGGATGGCCCCAAAGTTTCGTTCGCACTTGTAGCGTTTCGAATCGAAAACAATTGAGCATAGAAGACTTTGAGCTTGAAAGGAAGAAAGACTCAGTAGAATTCTCGCGATTTCTTCTGATAATACAATTTGTTTCTCACTAAATGTCACACACAAAACGAAATTATAATAATTAACAAACCAAACAGTTTCCATTTACTGCATCACTTCGTCGTTTGTTTATGTCTCTTCGTTCTGCCTCAAGACTCTTAGCCTCGCCTTCAAAATCCTTAATAACATTTCCGGATTGGCATAAAGTTCCGTTCACACTTGAAGCGTTCCGGTTCGAAAACAAATGAGTCGAAGCCTCAAAGAAAGCTTGAAAGAAGAAAAACGTAAGAAATTCGTGTTTTCCAAGAAGTCTCAAAGAAACACTCAAGAGAACCCTCGCCAAGGAATTCTGAAGACGTAATTATTATAAATATTGGAAGACGGCGATGATTAAAGTTCCGTTCACACTTGACGCTCGTAGAGTTTCAAATCGAAAACGACGGAGCATTGAAGTCTGTAGAGTTAAAAAAAAGAAAGACTCAAGAAAATTCTCGCGATTTCTTCTAGAGAATGCTTTTAATTAAAAAATATTGGAAAACATCGACGTATGAAGTTCAGTTCACACTTGAAACGTGCCGAAACGAAAACAAATGAACGTCGAAGTTTCATAAAAGAGCGAATTTGCCAGAAACCGCAGAGAATCCTTTAAGCTTTTCACATTTTTTTGTTCTTCAAGTGTAAAAATGAGTCAGAAACGTTCGTCTTTTTTATATTGGCCGATTATTGCCTGAAACCGCACTGTATTTCTTAAATTTTTCTTTTTTTAAACTTGTCCTTGAACGTTGACGCTCATTTGTTTTTAAGCCAGGAATCTTCAAGTGTAAACGGGACTTTAAGTACTGGCGTTTCTAAACTTCTCTTAACCGTTGTACTTTTAGATGAATCGCCGTGAAATTCTTGAGTTTCTCTCAAATTTTATTTTAGATTTCGACACCCTTTTGTTTCTATTTAATTCAAGATTCTTCAAGTATGATTGGGACTTCAAGTACCTACTGGCATCTTCAAGCTTTCCTCAACTAATTGTATTTGTAGATGAATCACCGCGAAATTTTTGAGTTTTCTTTTCTCCGAAACTTTATTTTGGATTTCGATAGTCTTTTGTTTTTTTTTTTTTGAATCCAGGATTCCTCAAGTATGGATGAAGCTTTAAGTAATGACGTCTTGAAACTTCTTTCAACTAATTGTAGATGATTTGTCGATGAATTGTCGTGAGTGTCACTTTCTTTCAAGCTTTGTTTTATACTTAAACGCTCATTTGTTTTCAAATCAACATTCTTCAAGTATGAACGAGGCTTCAAGCTTTATTATCTTATTTTTTTTTAGTATTTAGTTTTTTTATGCGAGTTCTGCAAAAGTAAGCTTTGATTCTTGAGTTTCGCTTTTGCTTTTGAATTTCGACACTCGCTTGTTTTCCACGTGTGAAATGAGAGGAAAGCATCGACATCCTCAAGTGTCTTTTTTTAACAGTGACTTAGAAACCGACGTTCATTTTTTAAGACAAGGTACTTCAAGTACAAGCGGGACTTCAAGTACTCGCATCTTCAAATATATCAACTAATTGCATTTGTAGAAGAAACTTCTGAAATTTCTTGCAACTTCGTCACTCATTTGTTTTTAAATCAGGACTCTTCAAGTGGGAACAAGGCTTCAAGCTTCGTCATCTACGGTTTTTAACTTAATTAATAGCTTCTTTAAATGGCTTTCGCGAGAAAGTCTCATGAATTGATCCTTGAGTTTTTTTTGTCAAGCTTTTGTGTCAAACTCCCTGTCAAGCTCTTGTGTCAAACTTCCTGTCAAGCTTCCTATCAAGTTTCTGTTTGCCTGGCATTTCTTGAGTTTCCTTTTCTCTTAAATTTTATTTTCGACAGTCATTTGTTTTTAAATCAGGGAAAGGCTTCAAGCTTTGTCATCTACATTTTTCTAAGTTAATGAATTGCTTTCTCAAACGACTTTTGTGAGAAAGTGTCATGAATTGATCCTTGAGTTTTTTTTTGTCAAGCTTTTGTGTCAAACTTCCTGTCAAGTTTTTATGTCAAACTTCCTGTCAAGCTTTTGTGTCAACCTTCCTATCAAGCTCCTGTGTCAAACTCCCTGTCAAGCTTTTGTGTCAAGCTTCCGAACAAATTTCTGTTTGCCTGGAATTTCTTGAGTTTATTTTTCTCTCTCTCTGACTTTATTGTCGACAGTCTTTTGTTTTTAAATCAGGACTTTTCAAGTGGGGATAAGGCTTCAAGCTTTGTCACCTACATTTTTTTAAATTAATTAATTGCTTTTGTTAATCGACTTTTGCGAGAAAATATTCCGAATTAATCCTCGAGTTTTTTTTGTCAAGTTTTTGTGTCAAGCTTCCTGTCAAGCATTTGTTTGCCTAAGATTTCTTGAGTTTGTGTCAAATTTCCTGTCCAGCTTTTGTGTCAAGCTTTTTTTTGTTTGCCTGGAATTGCTTGAGTTTTTCTTTCTCCCAAACTTGTTTTGTATTTCGACACTCATTTGTTTTTAAGTCGGGAACAAGGCTTCAAGCTTTGTCATCTACATTTTTTAAATAAATGAATTGCTTTCTTAAACGAGAAAGTGTTGTAATTTGATCCTTGAGTTTTTTTTTGTGAAGTTTTTGTGTCAAACTTCCTGTCAAACTTTTGTGTCAAGCCTCCTGCCAAGCTTTTTTTGTTTGCCTGGGATTTCTTGAGTTTCTCTTTCTCCCAAACTTTGCTTTGCATTTCGACACTCATTCGTTTTTAAATCAGGACTTGTCCATCTAGATTTTTTAAATTAATTAACTGCGTTTTTAAACGACTTTTGCAAGAAACTGACTTGAATTGATCCTTGAGTTTTTCTTTCCGTTTTCTTAAGTTTAAGCTTTTCAAATGCGAACGAGACTTTTTATATTTTCAAATCTCTTTTCGATTGCTTGCAGTTGTGAACGACTTTTGCAAAACAGAAACAAACGCGCTGGATTTTTTGGACTCGCCTTAGTGCCGTTACGTAAAAGATCGAAAACGTTTAATTACGTTTTCTGGCAGGGGTCGACCTGGTAGAATGGCCACTCGACGATCACATGATAAGAAAGGTGAAAATCGGTGCTTTGCACGTGAAATTCTAATCGGCCGAGCTGCACCACCTCCAGATTTAAACGCGCCGGAGAGCCCCATGCAGTCATATTTTAAAAATAAACCCTGGCACGAATTTTCACACGCAAGCGTAACGCGAGCGTAAATTTATTTGTTTGAGCAAATCTGCATTTAATTTGGCCGAGAAGTATTGCATCAGGGGATTTTTTCTGATCGATGCAAACCAGATGTTTTCATCACCTTGAATTACTCAAATCCAACGATATGGAAAACGATTGTCTATGAACGAAAAAGAAATCTGAAAGGACTTCTTGAGACTTAGAGGTGATGTAATGATGAGGAGGTTTATCACCAACATTCTTCGATTTGCATATTTTTATTTGTCTGAGGTTTCTTTTTTTACCTTTGAAGAAACTACTTTCTTTCGCAGACGGTTTTCGATGTTTTTTTTTTACTTCCTGTCAGTATTTTCGTTTTTTTTTTCTCATTGATAAATTTGCTATCATTACATTGGCATATTTTATAGTTGCGACTTTCGAAAGCTTTGACTTTAGATTTATTCTCCTTTCTTCACATTATTTTTAATGTTTGGTGTGCTTTTGTTTTTTTTTATTTTCTTAGGCTATTCTTCATTTTTTCTCATTTCTTTGTTCTTTGCGTATGCTTTTATTTCTTTTGTTTTCTTTTGAGTTTCTTTTCCGTTCATTTTCTTCCAACGTACGACTTTCGAAAGTTTCTGTAAAAATACTGTTGATTTTTCAACTGTTGCTTTTTGTTCATATCATTTCCTATTCGTTATTCTTCTTCATTTGCAGGTGTTTTCGTTTCTTTTGTTTACTTTTCCAGAGCCCTCGATTGAGGGTCGAATTCTAAAACAAAGCTTGAGACAATGTGACACTCAAGAAAATTCACGACGATTCATCAACAAATCATCTACAATTAGTTGAAAGAAAGAAGTTTGAAGATGTTAGTACTTAAAGCTCCACCCATACTTGAGGAATCCTAGATTAAAAAAAAAAAACACAAAAAACTATCGAAATCTAAAATAAAGTTTCAGAAAAAAGAAAACTCAAAAATTTCACGGTGATTCACCTACAAATGCAGTTATTTGAGAAAAGCTTGAAGATGCCAATGGGTACTTGAAGTCCCAATCATACTTGAAGAATCTTGAATTAAATAGAAACAAAAGAGTGTCGAAATCCAAAATAAAGTTTGAGAGAAACTCAAGAATTTCACGGCGATTCATCAACACAAAAGTCGTTTAAGAAAGCAATTCATTAACTTAAAAAAATGTAGATGACAAAGCTTGAAGCCTTTCCCTGATTTAAAAACAAATGACTGCCGAAAATAAAATTTAAGAGAAAAGGAAATTCAAGAAATTCCAGGCAAACAGAAACTTGATAGGAAGCTTGACAAAAAAGCTTGACAGGAAGTTTGGCACAAGAGCTTGACAAAAAGAAACTCAAGGATCAATTCATGACACTTTCTCGCAAGTCATTTAAAAAAGCTATTAATTATTTTAAAACCGTAGATGACGAAGCTTGAAGCCTTGTTCCCACTTGAAGAGTCCTGATTTAAAAACAAATGAGTGTCGAAATTCCAAACAAAGTTTGGGAGTAAGAGAAACTCAAGGAATTCCTGTAGGTGACCAAAGCTTGAAGCCATGTTCACACATCAAGAGTTCTGATTTAAAAACAAATGAGTGTCGAAGTTCCAAGAAATTTCAGAAGTTTCTTCTACAAATGCAGTTAGTTGATATATTTTAAGATGCGAGTACTTGTACTTGAAGTATCTTGGCTTAGAAAATGAACGTCGGTTTCTAAGTCACTGTTGAAAAAAGACACTTGAGGATGTCGATGCTTTCCTCTCATTTCACACTTGGAAAACAAACGAGTGTCGAAATTCAAAAGCAAAAGCAAAACTCAAGAATCAAGGCTTACTTTTGCAGAACTAGTTTAAAAAAGCTAAATACTAAAAAAAAATAAGATGATAAAGCTTGAAGCCTCGTTCATACTTGAAGAATGTTGATTTGAAAACAAATGAGCGTTTAAGTATAAAACAAAGCTTGAAAGAAAGTGACACTCACGACAATTCATCGACAAATCATCTACAATTAGTTGAAAGAAGTTTCAAGACGTCAAACAAATTGGCCAGCGAATGGTTCCGTGCGAATAAGCTGCAGTTAAATGAAGAGAAGAAAGTACAAATCTCCTTCACAACCAAAAGAAGCGTAACCACCATCTGTACCGACTCTACTAAATTGCTGGGGATTACTCTGGACACTCGTTTGACCTGGAGGACCCATATACAAGAAATGCTAAACAAGCTTGCTTCAGCGACGTATGCCATCCGCCGAATTAAACAGGTAATAAGCAAGGAAGCAGCTATAACAACTTATTTCGCCCTGTTTCACTCCCGAATGTGTTATGGAATTCAAATTTGGGGCGAATCGGCACACGCCGATAACATACTTCTCAGCCAAAAGAACGCCATCCGTGTAATTGAGGGTGCTCCTAGGCAAACCCACTGCAAACCATTATTTCGTAAGCTGAAAATAATGACAATGGTTTCTGCATATCTCTATCGTCAACTTATAAGAGCACGCGGAGAAGCGGATGACCTTCAGAAAAGGCGAGACATGGTGGACACCGCCCTAAGGTCCGGGCACTCAATTCATATCCCCCGCCGAAGAATTAACACAACGGACGCTCAGTATAGACATATTTACTTATACAACAAGCTCCCAAAACCTTGGACTGAAATGACACTAAAACAATTCAAATTCACAATCAAACATTTTCTGTTAGATAATCCATTCTATACAATCAATGAATTTATCTCATATTTTTAGCTTTTAGCTTTTCCTTTGTGTACCTGACATGAACTGTATTTTGAGTTTGAATAAAATATTATTATTATTATTATATTATTATTATTACTTAAAGCTCCATCCATACTTGAGGAATCCTGGATTCAAAAAAAAAAAAAAAACAAAAGACTATCGAAATCCAAAATAAAGTTTCGGAGAAAAGAAAACTCAAAAATTTCGCGGTGATTCATCTACAAATACAATTAGTTGAGGAAATCTTGAAGATGCCAGTAGGTACTTGAAGTCCCAATCATACTTGAAGAATCTTGAATTAAATAGAAACAAAAGGGTGTCGAAATCCAAAATAAAGTTTGAGAGAAACTCAAGAATTTCACGGCGATTCATCAAAAAATCATCTAAAAGTACAACGGTTAAGAGAGGTTTAGAAACGCCAGTACTTAAAGTTCCGTTCACACTTGAAGATTCCTGGCTCGAAAACAAAAGAGCGTCAACGTTCAAGGACAAGATTAAAAAAAGACAAATTTTAAGAAATATAGTGCGGTTTCGGGCAATAATCGGCCAATATAAAAAAGACGAACGTTTCTGACTCATTTTTACACTTGAAGAACAAAAAATGTGAAAAGCTTAAAGGATTCTCTGCGGTTTCCGGCAAAATTCGCTCTTTTATGAAACTTCGATGTTCATTTGTTTTCGTTTCGGCACGTTTGAAGTGTGAACGGAACTTTAACCATCGACGTCGTCCAATATTTTTTAATCAATTACATTCTCAGACTTCCCTGGAAGAAATCGCGAGAATTTCCTTGAGTCTTTCTTCCTTTCAAGCTTAAAGAGTTCCATGCTCAATTGTCTTCGATTCGAAACGCTGCAAGTGTGAACGGTACTTTAGTGCCATCGACGTTTTCCAAAATTTTTTAATTAATTACGTTTTCTGGCTTCTCTAGAAGAAATCGCGAGAATTTTCTTGATTGTCTCTTTTATGAGACTTCGACGTTCATTTGTTTTCGTTTCGGCACGTTTTAAGTGTGAACGGAACTTTATACGTCGATGTTTTCCAATATTTTTTAATTAAATACATTCTCTAGAAGAAATCGCTAGAATTTTCTTGAGTCTTTCTTTCTTTCAACCCTAAAGACTTCAATGCTCCGTCGTTTTCGATTTGAAACTCTACGAGCGTCAAGTGTGAACGGAACTTTAATCATCGCCGTCTTCCGATATTTATAATAATTACGTCTTCAGAATTCCTTGGCGAGGGTTCTCTTGAGTGTTTCTTTGAGACTTCTTGGAAAACACGAGTTTCTTGCGTTTTTCTTCTTTCAAGCTTTCTTTGAGGCTTCGACTCGTTTGTTTTCGAACCGGAACGCTTCAAGTGTGAACGGAACTTTAGGTCAATCCGGAAATGATATTTAAGGGTTTTGAAGGCGGCGAGGCTAAAAGTCTTGAGGCAAAACGAAGAGACATAAACAAACGACGAAGTGATGCAGTAAATGGAAACTGTTTGGTTTGTTAATTATTATAATTTCGTTTTGTGTGTGACATTTAGTGAGAAACAAATTGTATTATCAGAAGAAATCGCGATAATTCTACTGAGTCTTTCTTCCCTTCAAGCTCAAAGACTTCTATGCTCAATTGTTTTCGATTCGAAACGCTACAAGTGCGAAAGGAAATTTGGTGCCATGGACGTTTTCCAACATTTTTTTTTAAACTAATTACGTTTTCTGTCTTCTCTAAAAGAAATCGTGAGAGTTTTCTTGATTGTGTCTTCGACGTTCATTTGTTTTCGTTTCGGCACGTTTCAAGTGTGAACGGAACTTTATACATCGACGTCTTCCAATATTACGTTCTCAGATTTCTTTGGAGGAAATTCTTTGAGACTTCTTGGAAGCCATGAGTCTCTTGCGCTTTCTTCTTTGAAGCTCTCTTTAGTTTGAGAGTTTGACTCATTTGTTTTTAAACCAGAACGCTTAAGTGTGAACGGAACTTTAGGTCATCGATGTGTTCCGGAAATGTTATTTAAGGATTTCGAATGCGAGGCGAGACTTCTTGGAAAGCACGAGTTTCTTGCGTTTTTCTTCTTTCAAGCTCTCTTTGAGGCTTCGACTCGTTTGTTTTCGAACCGGAACGCTTCAAGTGTGAACGGAACTTTAGGGCAATCCGGAAATGTTATTTAAGGATTTTGAAGGCGAGGCTAAGAGGCAGAACGAAGAGACATAAACAAACGACGAAGTGATGCAATAAATGGAAACTGTTTGGTTTGTTAATTATTATAATTCCGTTTTGTGTGCGACGTTTAGTGAGAAACAAATTCTATTATCAGAAAAGGCGAGTTATATTGACGCAAATTAGTACAAAGACTAAATAAAATTCAATTATTTGCTTCGATCTAAGCAATTTACTTTTGTATACCCTTAAAGACGCAATTGATTTTAATTAATCTCAGTAATTAATATACTTGTACAACGCACTCATCATCAACATCTGTGCAACTGCGTGTTATTAGTTCACGGTCAAGTTTTACTTACTGAAGGATTTTGATTATCTGCGTAACACCATAAACGTTTTTTCATTTAACTTTTGGACTTTTCGTCTTATGAATTTCGGATAAATTTTGTATTAATTATAAAGGTTTTTTTTGACATTTTCCCCATGTTCTTTTGAGTCTCTTGTCTCGCCAGTACTTTTTGTTAGTGTTTTCAAGGATCACCTGTATGTGTCTCCTTATAAACAGTTCAAGCGTGAATTTGTTCAAGGCGTCGATCAATTAATTCTCTAACAGCAATTCGAAATAAACAGCAGAAAAAAAAGGAGCAATACAATGCCGGGCTCTGCCCACATTTTCTGCACGTGTCAAGGACACGCTTAATTTTTTTCACGCCTTGAACTTAACCAGTTGTTTTTCGTATAATCCTCGACGTGTAAACACACACACACTTTCTAAACGTCTCTCTGCAATTTGAATGAGGTATTTTTATAGATGGTGCGCAATTTTGGCTGTAGTCCTCCGCCCGTTATCCTTGAGGGAGGAAGGCTGGTTATTTTCGAAACGCCCAAAACAGTTCCCAATCAAATTCCTCAAACGTTGAGCTATTTTTCGTTGATTCTTATGGAAAATCGTAACGACGTTGGGTGTTATCGGTGCATATTAATTTCGTTATTTATGAGTCAGTGCCAGAAGTAGGTTAGCAGTTTTGCAAAATAATCCTTGTTTAATATTTAAAACGCGTGACGGCCAGACGTAGTCTGACATTGGAGTGAGTTTCGTGCACCTAAATTGCGGAGGCGATTTTATTTTAAAAACGCCAAATTTATAATTATCATGCGATTAAAACATAAAACAAAAGATTTTTTTCTCTTAAACTGTAATTGCGTAATGTATGAGAACTATTGCTGAAAAGATTCTTATTGTTTGCTGATGATGTTATGTTGTTATTATAAACGACCCCCTCGTCGCTACTATCATACATCAAATCAACTCAAGAGTACAATCCTGGAAGACTTTAATAAAACAGTTAGGATTTGTACTCTACTGACAGAAAATCTCATCATCCAATCACGTTAAATTAGTAATCGATCATTGGCAATGAACTCCCGACCGAAGTCGGTAGTCCAATCAGTAGACAGTCGACAGCTGGCAATCTACTGGATGATACTTGATCACAGTAGACAGTCTTCTCGGTTACCAATCGACCATTGGCAGTCGACTGCTGACAATCGACCACTGACAGTCTACTCAGTTGATAGTCGGCCATTGGCAGTCGACTGCTGGCAACATAATGGATGATTGTTATCAAAAGAATTTAATACATCTTCCACCTTCCCATTACTTGTTCTTACAAGAGTGGGATTGGTTGTATCTTATCCTTAGAATTCAAATCTATACTAAAAAAAAATAATCAAACGCGTTTCATTCCTACATTCGATTCTTTTAAATCCAACAGTCGAACACCCAACGCATTACGATGTAAAGCAACCTCCAACAATGCTTCATTGCAGAGCTGTCTGTCTACAATGTCTTTAGACAACAAAATAGCCAAATGTACCCATAACACCCCTGCATTCGACTGTCGAATCTTTTAAAATTAAATATAAAAAGGCAATGTAGTATCCAATATCCAACAAGTGTTTCCATTGGAATGCTGCTTATAAAAATAATTCACCCCCAGTATGCAAATGTTCGCAAACGTTCCTTTAGAAAAATAATTAAATGTGTTAGAATCCCGCATTCGACTGTTGGATACTTTAAAGACTGAACTGTAGAATCCAAAGCTATAAAGACGTAAAGTAATTTCCAACAGTGACAGTCGTTTTAGTGCATAGCTGCTTATAAGGACGATTTATCCTTAGCTTCCAAATTCTCCAAAAAATAACTAACAGAAGTACATCTAGATTCGATTGTTGGATTCATTTAAAAGTGAACTGTAGAATCTAAAACAGATAAAGGCTAAGTAGTCTCCAGCAAGTACAGTTAATTTGTCTTCAAAATGCAAAAATAACTGTCGTGTCACAATCTTATATCCCACTGTTGGATTCTATTAGAATCGAATTGTAAGGCTTGAAAGAATTGGTTCCTTCCAAGGGCAAATTATCCCTAGAATTAAAATCTATACTAAAAAAACCGTTCCTACATTCGATTGTCGATTATTCTTTTAAATCCAACAGTCGAACACCCAACGCATTACAATGTAAAGCAATCACCAACAATGCCGCCTGTCTACAAAGACTATTAGCCTTTAGACAACAAACTAGCTCCTACATTCGACTGTCGAATCTTTTAAAATTAAACTGTGGAATGTAAAACATTAAAAGGTAATATAGTATCAAATATCCAACAAGTGCTCCCATTGCAGTGCTGCTTACAAGCATAATTAACCCTCAGCATGCAAACGTTCCTTTAAAAAAATAACTAAATGTGTAATAATCCCGCATTCGACTGTTGGATGCCTTTAAGACTAAACTGTAGAATCTAAGGCATGAAGAGATAAATTAATTTCCAACTGCAAATCTGTTTGTAAAGACAACATATCTCGTTCTTCGCATTCATTTGTTACAATCCTACGTTCGACTGTTGGATATTTTTGAAACTGAACTCTAGATTCCAAAGCATAAAGAAATAAAGTAATATCCAACTGCCAGAACTGTTTGCAAGGATAAGAATTCAAATGTCCTCTAAAGAACAACCAAATGCATTTCGTTCTCGCATTGGATTGTTGGATTATATTAAAATTATACTGTAGAACTCAAAACACTAAATACATCCTTAGAATGCAATCTAAATGTGTCAAAATCACGCATTCGACTGTTGAATGCCTTTGAAATTGAACTGTGGAACCGAAGTCACAAAAAGATAAAGTAATTTCAAACTGCAGTGCTGCTTGCAAGGACAATGTATCCTAATTTACGCATTGGATTGTTGGATTATTTTAAAATTCAACTGTAGAAACATTAAAAACATTAAAAGTCAAAGCAATATCCAACAACTGTTCACCGCAAGTGCCGCTTATAAGGACAATTCATCCTTAGAATGCAAATTTTTTTTCTAATAGCGAAATGTGTTACAATCCTATGTTTGACTGTTGGATACTTTTTAAATCGATCTGTAGAATCAAAAGGATAAAAAGATAAAGTAATATTCAACTGTAGAGCCGTTTACAAGGACAAGCCGTTTGTCGTTGCATCAGTTATGCCGCAAAATCGATTGTCTTTTCCTTTTGTTATTATTATTTTCTAATTTTATTATTTATTTATATTATCCTGTAAAATCGATTGTCTTTTGTTTTTATTTTATTTTATTTATTTATTTTATTTATTTTATTTATTGTATTTTTAAATTTTATTATTTCGTATTTTTCGAAAATTTTAACTTATTTAACTTTTTATTTTATTTTATTTTAGAAAATTTATCAAATTGTATTGTTAAATCGATTGTCTTTTGTTTGTTTGCCCCAAATATTGACTCAGAAACTCGTCATAACGTGACCCTGAAGGTGAATAAACTATTATTATTATTAATTTTTATTTTTATTATTTTTTTTATTTGATTACTTTAGAATTTTTATTATTTTGTATCGTCAACATTATTTTCAATTTTTTTTAAATGTGTTATTATTAATCAACTGAATTGTGCTGCAGTAAAATCGATTGTCTTTTGTTTTTATTGTTGTTTTAAATTTTATTATTTCCTATTTGTTTTTTGTTTTTTTGATTTTAACACTTTCTTTGCCTTCTCATCGTTCTTTTTTGCTTTATTTTTGAAAAGTTGTTAAATTGTGTTGTAAAATCGATTGTCTTTTGTTTGTTTGTCCCTAAATAATGACTTAGGAGTTCGTCATATTGTGTCCTTGAAACTGAATAAACTATTATTATTATTATTTATTTTTATTTATTGTTATTATTATTATTATATTAATTTGATTACTTTAGAATTTTTATTATTTTGTATTGTCAATATTATTTTCAATTTTTTTTAATTAATTAATTATTAATCTACTGAATTGTGCTGCTGTAAAATCGATTGTCTTTTGTTTTTATTACTATTATTATGTTTCTTTGTTTTGTTGTCAGTTTTCAGCTTTTTCTTTTGCTTTTATTATTTTTTTAAATATAATTTTCTTACTTTTTAAAATATTTTTCATTTGTTTTTTCGCCTTTGTTTCCAAAGAGTCTTCTTTCTTTCTCTTAATTTATTAATCTACTGAGTTGTCATTTGTTTTCATTACTTTCCAAATTCTATTTTGCATTTCGAATTTTTTTTAAGAAATCTGATCTCGGTTTCTTCGCTTTCTCCTCGTTCTTTAGTTTTTCTTTCTAATTATTAACCTACTACATTGTTTTGTAAAATCGATTGTCTTTTGTTTTCATTACTCTTTTTTTTTAATTTTATTATTTATTACTTTCGATGCTTATCTTTTGTTTTTAATTTTTTTTAATATTATTTTTAAAAATCTTGTTCGTTTGTTTTCTTTGTTTCGTCGTCTTTGCACCCAAACAATTTTTTTTTTCTAAATTTATTTATTAAACTAATGAATTGTGTCGTAAATCGATTGTCTTTTGTTTTAAAACTTTATTATTTCGTACATTATAACGATTATCTTCGCTTTCTCATTGTTTTCTTTTCATTTTTTTAAATTATTTACTATTACAGTGCAGTAAAATCGATTGTCTTTTCTTTTTCTTATTACTATTTTCTATTTTTATTATTTATTTATATTGTCCCGTAAAATCGTTAATCCTTTGTTTTTATTGTTATTATTTTTTTTTAATTTTAAAACCTTTCGATGTTTTTCTTTTGATTTTGTTTTTATTTATTTTTTTAAATATTATTTCCATGTGTCTATTTTTTATTAAATCGTGTTGTTAAGTCGATTGTCTTTTGTTTCTATTTTTTATTTATTTTTTCAAATTTCATTATTTTTGAAATTATTTTTTACTTTGTATTGTTTATCGCGTTGTTCTATTTTCTTTAGCTCTATGTAGTTTTATGTTTTTTTTCTCATTTTTTGGCAACTCCCTCAAGAGTTTCTACGTTTCACACTGGACACGTGCGGACCTTTTTCCACATTTGACAGAGATGGGACGTCTTTTGTTTTTCTTTGTTTCGAAACTTTGAAAGTGATAATGTCCAGTGAACGGTTAGTGTATTGATGGCCACTCTCCTCTAATGTTGCCGTTTTGCTATTTCTTGTTGAACGGCTACGAACATTAGTTTGTAATTTTCAGCATTAATGGTGCCCTCTTAAGGGCGTACGTCAAACACGAATGTCGATTGATCGTCAGTGAAATACGCAAAAAAAATTATTATTATTGTTCAATACGCTGCTGTATTATATTTTGACTGTGTTCACGTTTGAATGGACAAGTCAAATTTATTTTAAAACTGCATCTCACGACTCAAGTTCGATAGTAACCTGTATATTACGAAATAAAACTGAAAAAAGTAAACAAATAAACCACTACAACATGATAACAATTCAGTTTTAATTTAAATTTGGATCGTAAATAAAAATTACTTCCACAAGCAACGTGTCCGTCATAAACATTTCGGCATTTTTATGGCCCAGTTTACGCGTTGCCCTTACTTTGCATTTTAAACAATCGGTTTATTCGGTTTATCGCCGATGTTTGCTATTAACAAAGAAATGGTGACGACAACCAGAATTTAAAACCTTATAATTAGTGAACACGTTCGTAATCTGTTTTTTTTTTGTTAATTATTATAATTTCGTTTTGTGTGCGCCGTTCAATGACAAACAAATTCTGTTATCATAGAAGACGAATTATATTGACGCAAATTAGTAACGTGCAATTCGGACCCCCAGGACAAAATAGAAATTTGATAAAACGAAAAATTCATTTTGAAATTTGAAATTCTGGTTTAGTTTTTGTAGAATAAAGCAGCTACCAAAATTTCCATTCTGAAAAAAGGAGGAACCAAAATAGAATTTTATGCCAATACATAATTAAGTAGAAATAAAACAAAAGCCGCTCGATTTCTTATTGATCAAAGCACGCAAAAAATAAAACGCTAACGATCTATAAAAGAAAAGCAAAAAAAAAATGATTGTCGCGTCGAATATGGCTAGAAACTTAAGGAACAGCGAAAATGGATAAAAAAGAACAAAAGACGGTCGATTTTTAATCAGGTTAAATATACTTGAAAACAAAACACTAATAAACTTCGACAGGAAAACAAAAATAAATCGAAACTAAGACGAAAAAAAAATACCAAAACAAAAAACTTTTTACTCTTCGGTATTTAAATTTCAAATAAATAAACGGGCACTTGGAAGTGTAAAAAAAAAAACAAAAGACGATCGTTGAACGCGTGCAGAAACAAAAGACTAATACTTAACAGGACAAAGGGACAAAAAATTGCGCAAAAAAAAAGAAATCGAAATAAAAAAGTCATACAAATCGAAATCGAAACGAGAAAGATATTGAAGAAATAACAAAAAAACAAAAGACAATCGTCAAATGCGTGTAGAAACAAAAGACGAATACTCAACAGGAAAACAAAAACAAACATAAGTAATCGAAATCGAAACAAGAAAATTATTTATTGAAGAGAAATCTCTCTCTCTCTCTCTTCAGTATTTGAAATAAATAAATACTTGGAAGTGGGAGAAAAAACAAAAGACGATCGTTAAACGCAATAAAAACGAAATCGAAATAAAAAAGTTATACTAATCGAAATCGAAACGAGAAAAATATCGAAGAAACAAAAGAAAAACGAAAGACAATCTTACACGCACGTAGAAACAAAAGACGAATACTTAACAGGAAAACAAAAACAAACACAAGTAATCGAAATCGAAACAAGAAAGTTATTTATTGAAGAGATAACAAAATCTCTCTCTCTCTCTCTCTTCAGTATTTAAAATAAATAAATACTTAGAAGTGGAAAAGAAACAAAAGACGATCGTTAAACGTGTGCAGAAACAAAAGACCAATACTTAAGAGGAAAACAGACAAAAAATACGCAAAAAAAAAAAACGTAATCGAAATAAAAAACTTATACAAATCGAAATCGAAATAAGAAAGGTACTGAAGAAATAACAGAGAAACAAAAGACAATCGTCAAACGCGTGTAGAAACAAAAGACTAACACTTAACAGAAAAACAAAAAAAAAAAAACGAAATAAGCAAAAAAAGATTTTTTTTAATTAAGTTCTGGGAAATCTCGTCAGCATTTTCTGTCGTGTTGAAGAATCACCCTGTACATATACATTGTTTACTATTATTGCTGAATTATACTTTGGTAATCCACATCTGAATGACAATAAAATTTCTTTTACTTTTATTTTAAAAATTTACCTTTTTTTTAATAACTCAAGTTCGGTAGTACCCTGTATATTACGAAAGGAGTTTCCTTTTCTTATTCTGACATGGCTTAAGCGAGTGTGGCAACGTAAGCTTAATTTACAGCATCTCTGATTAAGCTAAACAATTGAAGAAAGTAAAATCTGTTTTAATTGTTGGCAAGTGGCAAGCCGGTGATCGAAAAGCGGCGAAAGTGAGAGAGAGGTCCGAATTAACGTGGAAAATCACTCACCCCACGTTTGACTCATCGCCTCGGTGAATTTTTCCGCCTAGCAACAGAGCATCGGGTTTCATCATTCACCTGACAGGCGGTGGAGGGGCTCGTTTAGGGTCGCATATTGAACTGAGCTGCTCAAACAAAAGTAATTCAACGAGACCAGGATGAATTATCCTCAGAAAATAAAAGCTCACTCTGAATCAATTTGACGTCATAACGAACTAATAAAATAAAACTGAAAGAGAGAGAGAACGTTTAATGGGTAAAAATGCGACCTTTTGGGCCCGTGCATCTGATGCAACCTTATTAGACCCAGTGCAAGTGGTCAGGGTCGCAAACGCGTGTAACAGCTAACTTTGTTACATGTGAGTATCACATTTACATAACAATGTAACTCGATGAAATTCAATAACGCTGATTGCGCTGTTATTATTGCTATAGTGCAGTTTCGTTTTGCGCTGAGCTTCGAATTTGCAAGGCGAGGGTTCCGTTGTTTTTTGATTAACGGAAGGTATTTCCTTAGAAGATCGAAAAACTTTGAACTTGCATATTTTTCACTATCCTAAACTTCACCAAAATAATAATAAAATTTATTAAAACAAACAACTTCAATAGAGGTCAGTCCCCCCCTTCAACTTAAAAAACTAGGCTAATTTCTTTTTAATTGGAATCTCGTTTGAGTTCCCTTGCACCTCCCCAACCCCTTCGTGCTCATATGTCCATGTCCGGGGCAAAACGAAAATATTTGCATTAGTTACGTCACCCCCATCCTCCTCGTAATAGGTTTTTGTTTTGCAAAAAGCTCAAGTTTAATTTGTCGAATCTAAAAGGACTCGCGCCGATAAAATCAATCCGAGTGGCAGACACCTAATGAACCGTCCTCACTTTTATCGAATCAAGGCCCCACGTTGACACCGAGCTCTTACAGAGAGGAAGAGAAAATTTAATCTCGTGACATCGTCGATGTTTAGTGGCAATTGATCGAATTGAACGAGGAGGTTTTGTATGTAACTTTAATTAAACTGGTTGCAGAAACTTGCTTATCTAGTCGGAAAGACGCGGATTTGAGTTAACTCTGTATTTGGAGGCTATCTGACAGAAAGCACGTTTTTAATAAAACCAAATGAGACACGACTGTAGGGGGTTGTTTATTGCCTAAAGAATTACAATTCCAAGGCCATTTTAATAACAACTTTTTCCTTAAGGCCAAAGCTTTTCACCTTCAATATATAGGTATGTTATATATATAGGGTGTTACTATACTCGAGTCATTTATTAATGAAGAAAAACAAGAAACAAATTCGATAAAAAAAATGTACCGTTGACTTTTAACAAAAACCCATAAACAGGTCAAATGAAACACTTTTTGACATTGAACTTAAATATACAGGGCGATACAGGTAAATGTTGTTATGTCGTGGACATTTTTTTTTAAATGAGAACCACGTTGATCCAAAGAAAAAAGATAAAAAATTTTACATCTACTAAAATAACGATAAAAACATGTAACCCCCTATATATGTAAGTGTCAAAAAGCGTACAATTTAAAACAAAAGTCGATTTGTTTTAGGATTTTTGTTGAAACTCAAGAATTTATTCTGTATCGAATTTGTTCCTTACTTTCTTTCCACACTGTATATAGGGTGTTAATTAATAATACTGGGTGAAATTAAAAAAAAAAACGTAAAAATTTCATTAAAGAGTACATAAAACAAAAAGAAAACAAACAAAAGACGGTCGATTTTATAGCGCAATAAATTAAATAATTAAAAAAAAAAATAATCTCCGCCCACAATAATTTTTATATCCGTAGAAATTAATGTTTTTTTAAATTATTTCTTAAACCACAGTCTCCTTTACTATATTTAGTTTAAATGAATTTAAAAAGAAAACAATTTAAAAGGATCGTGACAAAACGAGGAAAACAAAACAATAAATTTAAGAAAACAATAATAAAGAAACAAATGATAATCGATTTTACTGCACAAATCGGTAGATTAATAAATTTAAAAAAGAGCGAAGGGCACAAAACTAAGAAAACAAAAGAAAAAAATTGAAAAGAATTATGACAAAACAAAGAAAAAAAAAGTAATAAAAATTTAAAAAATAAACAAAATTGAAAAAATTATAATATAAAAACAAAAGCCTACCGATTTTCCAACACCATTTAGTGAATATATAAATAAACTTGAAAAAAGAACTGCTCAGGAGGCAAGGACCACGAAACAAAGAAAACAAATGAACAAAATTAAAAAAAATATATATATAAAAATAATGTTAAAAAAGTAAAAACAAAAGAAAAAATCGAAAAGAAATAATAATAATAATAAAAACAAAAGACATCGATTTTACAATATAATTTAATAGACTAATCATTTAGAAAGAAAAGAAAAGAACGACGAGTAACGAAATAATAAAATTTAGAAAATAGAAAACAAAAGACAATCGATTTTCTATTAATTAAAATAAATTAAAGAAAAACTACGGGAAACGAAAGCGACAAAAAACAACACAAATGTACAAGATTTGATAAATATATACATAGAAATAATATTAGAAAAAAAATAAAATAAAAATAAAATCAAAAGAAAAACATCGAAATAAAATTAAAAAAATAATAATACTAATTAAAACAAGAGACTATCGATTTTACAGGGCAGCATAAATCAATAATAAAATTAGAAAATAATAAAAATTAAAATTAAAATTAAATTAAAATTAAAAAATTAATTTAAAAAAGACTATCGATTTTGCAACACCATGTAATAATAAATAATAAAAAAATGAAAAAAAAAAACAGATGAGAAAGCAAGGATAATCGTTAAAATGTACGACATAAATTCAAAAATAACAAAAACAAAAGACAATCGATTTTACAGAACAATACAATAGGTTAATAATTAAAAACAAAAAACAAAAGAAAACAAAAGAACGGGGAGAAAGCAAAGAAACCGAAATTAGATTTTTTAAAAAATTCGAAACACATAATAATAAATTTGAAAAGTAATAAAAACAAATGACAACTCAGTAGATTAAATAAATTAAGAAAAAAGAAAGAAAACTATTTGGAAACAAAACAAACGAACAATATTTAAAAAAATACATAAAAAAATGTATTTAGAAAATAATAAAAGCGAAAGAAAAAATTGAAAAGAATGACGACAAAACAAAGAAACAAAGTAATAATAATAATAAAAACAAAAGACAATCGATTTTACAACATACTTTGATAGGTCTGAAATTTTCATATTTTTTTTTATTATGAAAATTGTAAATGGAGGAATAATATCCAATAGTTTTTGAATCATCCTGTATATTTGAGCAACATTTTCTAATGATTTCAAATCTTTTTGGCGTGCATATTATTTTAAGTTAATTAAAAAAAAGCATAATGTTCATTGTTTTGTAAATCGATCGTCTTTTTTTTGTTTTGTTTTGTTTATTTATACCTGCATAAAATACTTCAATTATATTTTGACGAGACGATGCTCAGTTGTTTCTTTATTTTAAAAATGGTAAAAAAAAGTCTAAAAATGTCTTTTTTTTTCATTTTGAAAATCAACGGAGAAAAAATATCTAGTATTTTCAGTCGCCCTGTATATTTGAGTAACGTTTTCAATCAACTTCGATTCGTTTTGATTTGCGCATTAATTCGGCCCAATAAAAAAATGACCAATACACATTAATTTCGACATTTCGTAAATCGATCGTTTTTTGTTTTGTTTACTTATATTTGCGTAAAATACCCGGAATGTATTCAGTCATATTTCGGCAAGACGATGCTTTTGTTTTATTTTGAAACCGGCATCGAGAGAAGTCTTCTACAAATTTCGTCATTTTTCGGGTCACCCTGTACATTTGAGCCTCATCTTTAGTAAACTGCACGTCAATTCGCGTTTTGATTTATATTTCAATCGGCCAAATTAAAGTAACGTTACGCACCGGTTTCAACCTTTTTTAAATCGATCGTCTTTTGTTTTTTTTTTTTTTCTTATTTTGTTTATTTATACTTGCACTTAAATTTGAATAAAAATAAAAAAAGGACGCAAGACCAACGTCATTGTCGTGTTCCATTTTGATCTAACCTAAACTTGTTCTGCTCCTAATGGCATTCTGTTGACGGTACTGCCAACCGAAGTGAGGTTAAGTCGATATCTTACTTTTATTCGATCGCACTGTATAAAACGTAAATCGCTCGTCGTTGATAATAAGAAGAAAACGTGGAAATTCCTTCGCGCGCTTTGGAGTTTGGACGCAAAACTAACGCCACTGTTGAGTTTCTCTTTAACCTAACCTGTTAACGTCACTATTGAGTTTCACTTTAACATAACCTAGCTTACGCTCTCACTAATGACATTCTGAGTGACAGCTAACTTAAATTTCAGTAAAAATAAGAAAGACGCAAGGCCAACGTCATTATCGAATTCCATTTTGATCTAACCTAACTTATTCTGTCTCTAATGGCATTCTGTTGACGGTATTGTCAACCCAAGTGAGGTTAAGTCGATATCTTACTCTTATTTGATCGCACTGTATAAAACGTAAATCGCTCGACTTTGATATAAGAAAAAAACGTCGCGCGCTTTGGAGTTTGGACGCAAAACTAACGCCACTGTTGAGTTTCTCTTTAACCTAACCTGTTAACGTCACTGTTGAGTTTCACTTTAACCTAACCTAGCTTACGCTGTCACTAATGACATTCTGAGTGATAGCTAACTTAAATTTTAGTAAAAAATAAGAGAGGCGCAAGGCCAACGTCATTATCGAATTCCATTTTGACTTAACCTAACTTATTCTGTCTCTAATGGCATTCTGTTGACGGTACTGACAACTCAAGTGAGGTTAAGTCGATATCTTACTCTTATTTGATCGCACTGTATAAAACGTAAATCGCTCATCGTTGATAATAAGAAGAAAACGTCGAAATTCCTTCGCGTGCTTTGGGTTTGGACGCAAAACTAACGCCACTGTTGAGTTTCTCTTTAACCTAACCTGTTAACGTCACTATTGAGTTTCAATTTAACATAACCTAGCTTACGCTCTCACTAATGACATTCTGAGTGACAGCTAACTTAAATTTCAGTAAAAATGAGAAAGACGCAAGGCCAACGTCATTATCGAATTCCTTTTTGACCTAACCTAACTTATTCTGTCTCTAATGGCATTCGGTTGACGGTACTGTCAACCGAAGTGTTTGAGGTTAGGTCGCTATCTTATTTGATCGTACCGTATGAAACGTAAATCACTCGACGAGGATTTTTTTTTGAAAAACCTCGAAATTCCTCCTCGTGCTTGCAATTAAGCGCGCACATATTCCGAAAGAATTAATTGCCGATATAACCGTGATTAATGGGCCGCCTTAAATCTCGGCCGGCGCGGATCGAGAAAAATGATTCTTTTTTTCGAGCGCCTTATAAATCGCACGTGTCCACCAAAATAACGCCCCGTCCTTGGGCACGAAGGCATTGAGTTTTTCGAAATGCTAAATGTAAAAATACGTTTCCGCGTTCGCTCGTTTTTGCGGCCGAATTGTTTTGACAACAAGCACCGGGCGTGTGTGGGCACATTTAATTAATTTAAAAACGCGCTCGTCTTTTTAATTGTTTCGAAGTGACCTTGATTTTTTTTTTTTACAAGCAATTAAAAGAATATTTTTTTGCAAAGCTCCTCCTTCAAACATGCGATGAAAGGAACGTACATAAGTGAATGAAGAATTTTGCATGGCAAGCAGAGGACTTTAAAAATAGACAAAAGATAATTGGTTTGTGTTGTTAAACGCGATAACCTTGGAGGAAACGTTGCGGAATTCCAGTTTTTCCAGTTAATAAAAAGAAATTGCTTACCGCCGTCTATTTTCGTGCACGCATTTTTCCGAAAGTATTTTTTTTTATTTCAAGTATTCCACTAAGGAGCGAGTTTCAAACAACGATGTAATTCAGACTTTGGGGCGAGGGAAGGGGGGGGCTTAGCATTCGTCGAATGTATCCACAGATAAAGCCCCCGCATACAACTTGTTTCGTTGATTATTTTAATTCATTCCCGAGCTTGTAAATTAAAAAAGCAAATTCATTTCCATGTAGACACTACCAGCATATGCACAGCAGGTAGAAATAAATAAATAAATAAATGAAGATATCGGCCCCCCTTGTTTATTATATCAACTCTCTGATTCTAATTCCATGCCAGGAAAGCATCAGTCAATCACTTGCAAGCTAATATTACATACTCGATTTGGACGTGTGCCAGTTTGAAATAATAAATTAGCGGATTAAGAAAACGTAAAGTTATAAATATTCAAGAAGTCCATTGTTGCATGCGAACAAAGGGGGCATGTCGATTATTCATCGTTTTATTTTGTACACTGCTTTTTTTCTTTGCTTTCTTAATTTGAATGCTATTTCTTTTGACCAGTCACTCGTGACTAATATGTAGATCGAAACTCAAGGCTGAATTGGGCAACTCGTTTAAATAAATACATGATAATGCAAACGCTGATTTTCTGTTCGATAGCTCCACACAAATTACGAAATGTGTATTTCGCAAGTGAATTTCCTGATTAGTTATTATTTTGTTTAATTTTAGGCGTTACGAGGCATCTGTCCTTCAGGGGCGTTCGTTATGGCCATTATGATCTTTGTTCGTTACATTAAACATGTGAATTTCTAACTACTTTGTAACGTCCCCCATTTTTTGTGTGTTTACACAATTACAAACTTCATTTAGAAAAAAAAAAATAAATAAAAAAGATTAAGGTGAAGAAATCATTTATTTCGCAGAAAATTCCTAGAATACTTCAAGTTAATATGAAGAGTTCATAAAGGGCATGTATTAGGCCCTTTATATCTATGAGATTTTTTTTGTACTTCACATTCAAATTGTGAAACCTAGAATGATTTTTCTTTAGTTTCGTTTGCTTTTTCTGAATCGAATGAATTGTAGTACATCTGCCATTTTTCTTTTGAGGAGGTTCGTACATGTGCAGACTCTCTTTGGAAAAGAAACAAAAAAAAATTAAAGTGAACAAAAGAAAACAATTTCTTTCGTAGAACATATCGAGTTAGTACGAGGTGTCCTTCAGGGGGTGCATTAGGTCCCTATGAACTTCTTCCCTTTCCTTCATCAATTAAAATTTTGTACTTCACTTCTTATGTTTGCTTTCCTTAAACGAATATAAAAACAAACAAACCATTTTTTATTTTGTGCGTCCGCCATTTTTTTTAAGTTTAAGTCATATACTAGCAGACTCTGTTTGGAAAAGGAATCAAAAGGAATATAAAAAAGATGAAGGTGAAGAAATTTTTTATTTCGTAGAAAGCAAGCAGAACACGTCGAGTCCTTCAGGAGCGTACGTTAGGTCCAACAACCTTCTTTTTTTACGTGAAAGATTTCATTACGTACTTCACACTTCTTCCTGTACATTAATTAATTTTATACTTCAACTCAAATGTGAAACTCAGAACACGACACGACTGCTTCTACTGCCGACGTTTCGTTCTCTATTGCAGAAGAACTTCCTCATGGCTGTTGCTGGCGGTGTAGCTGCTGCTGGTTGCTATTTTTTTCTTAGTCTGTTAATAAGTGTAGGAAAAAGAAGAAAAAATGCAAAAACATAAACTAAAATTAAAACGAAAACAAAAAGCGATCGGACGCGATGACGTAGGTGTAAAATAAGAGAAAAAATTAATAAATTCATAAAACAAGGGAAATACAAACAAATGTGAACGGAAACAAAAGACGATCGATTAGATAACAAAATTAAATCAACAACAAAGAAAAACCAATTGCATGGAATTGGAAAAATAAAAAATAGTAAAAAAAAACTGTTACTGAAACTTGCACCAGAAATTAAAAAAATAGTAGGAATGGGGATCACGGAAACAAACGGGCATAAAAAGAAATAAATGACGATCGATTAGATAACTGCCGCACAGAATTGGGAAAAATCAAAGAGACAAGTGAAAATTGTCATTTGTGATTATTGAAATGAAAAAGTCAATAAACAAATGACGATCGATTATACAACAGCCGCATAAAATAGGGAAAAACTAAAAGAAACAAGAAGACGATTGGCAACTGTTACTTAATCGATTGTCATTTGTTGACGTTTTCTTTTTTAATCACAGTGACAATTTTCACTTGCCTTTTTGCATTTTTTCCAATTCTAGGTGGCTGTTATCTAATCGATGATCATTTGTTTCTGTTTATATTTGTTCGTATTTCCGTTGTTTTATGAGTTTGTTAACTTTTTCTCTTATTTTATACCTATGTTATCGCGGACGATCGTTTTACTTTTGTTTTCGAGTAAATTTGGATGCCTTTTTTATTTTTCCCAATTCTACGCGCCCGTTATCTAATCGATCGTCATTTGTTTCTGTTTATATTTGTTCGTATTTCCGTTGTTTTATTTTATGAATGTATTAACTTTTTCTCTATTTATGCCTGTTATCGCGATCGATTGTTTTTTTTTGTTTTCGATTAAATTTAGTTATCTAATCGATAGTCATTTGTTTCCGTTTATATTTATATTGTTTTATGAATTTGTTAATTTTTTCTCTTATTTTATACCTATGTTTTCGTGATCGATTGTTTTTTTGTTTTCGATTAAATGTAGTTATCTAATCGATCGTCATTTGTTTTTGTTTGTATTTGCTTGTAATTCCATTGTTTTATTTTATGAATTTATTAATTTTTTCTCCATTTATACCTATGTTATCGTGATCAATTGTTTTTTTTTGTTTTCGATTAAATATAGTTATCTAATCGTTCGTCTTTTGTTTCTGTTTATATTTGTTTATATTTTCATGATTTTATGAATTTATTAATTTTTTCTCGCTATCGATCTTTTTTATTTATTTTTTTTTTTTGATTAAGTTCAGTTATCTAATCGATAGTCATTTGTTACTGTTTCTATTTGTTTATATTTCCATTGTTTTATGAATTTGTTATTTTTTTAAAATATTTTATACCTATACTTTTTTTGTCGTTTTTTTTGTTTTCGATTTATTTTTGTTATCTAATCGATGGTCATTTGTTTCTGTTTATATTTGTTTATATTTCCATTGTTTTATGAATTTGTTAATTTTTTCTCTTATTTTATACCTATGTTATCGCGATCGATTGTTTTTTCTTGTTGTCGATTTAATTTTGTTATCTAATCGATCGTCATTTGTTTCTGCTTACATTTCTTTGTATTTCCGTTGTTTCATTTTATGAATTTATTAATTTTTTCTCTTATTTTGTGCCTATGTTATTGCGGACGATCGTTTTTTTTTTGTTTTCGATTAAATTTAGTTGTTTTTCTTATTTTTTCCAATTCTACACGACCGTTATCTAATCGATCGTCATTTGTTTCTGTTTGTATTTCCGTTATTTTATTTTATGAATTTATTAACTTTTTCTCTTATTTTCTACCTATGTTATCGCGGACGATCGTTTTTTATTGTTTTCGATTGAATTTATTCTTTTTATTTTTCCCAATTCTACGCGGCCGATATCTAATCGATCGTCATTTGTTTCTCTTTTGTCTTTGTTTTTGTTTTGGTTTTATGAATTTGTTAATTTTTTCTCTAATTTTATACCTATGTTATCACGATCGATTGTTTTTTCTTTGTTGTCGATTTAATTTAGTTTTCTAATCGATCGTCATTTGTTATATTTGTTTGTATTTTCGTTCTTTTATTTTATGAATTTATTAATTTTTTCTCTTATTTTGTACCTATGTTATTGCGGACGATCGTTTTTTTTTTCGTTTTCGATTAAATTTAGTCTTGTTTCTGTTTATATTTGTTCGTATTTCCTTTGTTTTATGAATTTATTAATTTTTTTCTCTGATGATATGATTTTCGTGTCTCATATCGCCAAGTAATGCAAGAAGATCATTGGCCCTAACGTGCGTCCCTGAGGGACACTTTCATAACATAAATTCTCACATTTTTGAAATGATAAACGTTACTTGGATTTCGCCATTTCGAAACGTGTCCGCGCAAGACATTTGTGTTGATAATATTCACTGGAATTGTAATTAACAATTACAATTAATTACAAAATTGCTGTCGTTGTGAAACTAACGAATCGAACTAAATGACGTGAAATCTACGCAAGTATTCTTGGGTTTTCATTAATTAATTGTATTTATTATTTTGTCTACGTGGGTCAACCGAAAAGAAAACGTTTGTACGTCTTAATTTGAAGGAGACGGGTTTTAGGAACAAATCGGTTGTAACAGATGTCACAATCGTCAAGATCGTTTCATTGAAAAATATTCCAGTCACTTCAAGGACATCGACTTATCCTTTTTCCTAAAATGGCGCAATTAATCCTTATGATTTCTGTTATTTTGTCGAGGATTAAAATTATCGTCGTGTTGATCTAACTGGACGAAACGAATTGTATTTTCCTCACCTCTCCGCGACTTATTTACGGAGCCGCGCATAAAATATGCGAAACCTTAAAAATAGTCGCGAAATTTATTTCGCTTTTACATAAAACCGTTGTCCGAACAAATATGATGTCGCACATACTTCTGGCCTGTTTTTACATCTGTAACACTAACATCTCGCAGCCGGCCAATTTTTAATGTTTACTAGTCGCGCTTGACCTTGGCGTTTAATTTAGCGGGGCCCGACCAGAAATTGCATCACTTCGAGAAACTTTTTTCGATTTTATTTTCGTTAATGCGAGCCGATGAAACGCGTTCTCATTTCGTTTCTTTGATCGTATATCAATCGCTGTTGGTTGTTGCACTTGCGTAACCTCGGTGTGAGTTATGCGCTGGAAAATGTCCGCGGTTTACGCAGAAAGTGCGAGAAACGAGAAAATATGCGCGCGGGTATTTTTCTTTCGAAGGTGAAAGTAGTTTTGATATATGCGCAAAGTTTCAGATTTAATTCGTTAGAATTTATATTTTGTCATTTACTACATCGTGCGATCAAATAAAAAACGAATCAGAACAGAAATATGAATGTAATTTCAGATTTTATAATTTGTCATAGAGCAATTTGACAGTAACGATGGATTTTCAGTTGTATCTTAATTTTTTTTTTAATTTTTAACACGCCTTCATGACTCTAAAGAAAAATTGTAATAAATAGTACAGGGTGTTACTGAACTCGAGTCATTTATTGAAGTCGCAGATACTACATGAAAAAATAATTGAAATGTTACTGGTTAAAAATCAAGTAATTCGTTAATTTGTTTTTTTTTTATAAAAAAAAAATTGATGACGTTGGGTTCGGTTTTAATGCCACTCTCGGGCATAATTTATTTCTCTATTTCCTAATAAAGTTCAGATGAATTTATAAAGCTATAGCAACTTCAAGCATATAGCAAAAAAAAAATAAGAAGCAAATAGCCAAAAATATAAACAAATGACCATCAAACTTTTCTTCTACACAAATGACTAATCGAAGATCTCTGCAGCCTTGTTAACTCGTAGCGGCGGCATTCCTAACGAAGTCCTCTTGTAAGAAAAACGAAACGTCGTCGGCCAAAAAGAGCAATTACGGTTATAACATCCGGAAACCAGAAGAAGAAATATATGACGATCGATTAGGTAACAGAATTAGAAAATGTAGAAAAAAATTGAATAAAAAAAATATAGTCCCAAGAACAAAAATGCAAATATGAAAAAAATATAAAAAAAAATTTCTTGCGCCGTGTTATTCTGTTGAATTTAGTTTTTTCTTTTGTTTGGCCTTGGTTGACAAAAGCATGCAGTAAAAATATTTAAAAATAGTGAAAAACCAAGAAATGCAAACCAAAATTAAATCGAAAACGGAAACAAACGAGCAAAATAGAAACAGAAGCAAATTCATAATAAAATAAACTTTTCAAACGAGGGAAAAGTAAAGAGACATAAAGAAAAACAAATAAAACGGCGGCATAGAAATAGAAAAAAAAAATACAAGTGAAAAACTGACTTTTCACTTGTTTCTTTTTCAATGCTTTCATTTTTCATTTTCTGTTTTGGTTTTTCGTCAATAAACAATGAAAAACTTTTACTATTTTATACATCCGCCATTTTTTTCTTCTCTATTTGTGAAAAAATGCAAAAAAATAAATATATAAAGTGTTTTCATATATACTGGACATTATATTGGTTTTCAAAAACCAGAAAATTCAGGAAACACAATGTGAAGTGTCCTTCAGGGGCGTGCTTTAGGTCCTATGATTTTGTCTCTTTATATTTAATGACATACATGACTTTGTACTTCTCAATCAACGGTGAAATTCAGAATGTTTTTTGTTCGCTTTATATTTCGAATTATTTTAAACGAAAATTTTTATTTCACTTTAGACCTATGTCATTCTTTTTTGATGCTTCTTTGTTAAAACTCAACTCAAGACAGGATGCCAGGATGTTATTTTTTTTTCTAGAAAGGAACTCAGCTTGTAGTTAAAACATTTTTCGAAAACCTTTGCTAGTTGGTTTTGTACTGCCACTGGGCGCTACGTTAGTTTTAGGCCCTTTCTTCAAGATTGTGTGTGTCCTTCAAGAGCGTACATTAGGTCCAATGATCTTCGTCCTATACATTAATGATCTGGTGAGTCAGGGACGTACCAAAAAGAATGAAACGTCGGCAAGAAAGAAATGCAACCGAACACCACAAGAAGAAACAAATGACGATCGATTAGATAACAGAATTAGACACTATAAAGAAATTGAAAAAAAAAAAATTTTTGTCCCTTTTAGTAGGTATATTATTCTGTTATTAATTTGTTTTTTGCTTTTGTTTGTCCTTGGTTGACATAAGTATTTATGTAGTGAAAAAAAAAATGTGAACCAAAATTAAAGCGAAAACAGAAACAAATGACCATCGATCGGAAGATCACAAGAATGAGATTAAAAAAAAAGTAAATTCATAATAAAATCTAACTTTTTTCAACAAGGGAAAAGTAAACAATACTAAACATAAAGAGAAACAAATGTCAATCGATTGTACACACAACGGCGTTGTGGAATTAGAAAAATAGAAACAAAAATAAGCGAAAAACAAGTGAAAAACTGACTTTTCACTTTTTTTTTTTTAATATTTTCATTTTCTATTTTGGTTTTTCTTGAATAAATAACGAAAAACTTTCACTATTTCTACATCTGCCATTTTTCTTCTTTTTTATTTGGAAAAAAATGCAAAAAAATAAATAAAGTGAAGAGATTAGATTGGTTTTCAAAAACCTAAAAATTCAGGAAGGGCGTGCTTTAGGTCCTACGATTTTGTCCGTTTATATTTAATGACATGACTTTGTACTTCTCATTCAAGTGTGAAATTCAGAATGGTTTTTGTTCGCTTTATATTTCGAATTTTCTTAAACGAAAAAAAAAGAAAAATTTAAATTTCTACTACTCGTTCTGCTATGATGCTTTTGGAATCTTTAAAATTCTGCACGGGAATGACTTGTGTACACATATTTTGTCTTAACACCAATAAAATATAAAAAAAAAGAAATAAAACAAAAAAGAAATTCGTACTAAAATCTAACTTTTCAACACGGAAAAAATAAATCAACATAAAGAGAAATGAATGACAATCGACTGTAGAATTAGAAAAGTAGAAGAAAAAAAAAACAAGTGGAAGGTCATTTGTGATCGAAGAAGGAAACGTTATTATATGTTATTCTGTTCAATTCAGTTGTTCTTTTGTTTGTTCTTGGTTGGCAAAAGTATGCAGCAAAATTAAAAAAAAGTGAAAAAGTCAAATAACAAAAACAAAAAAAAAATATATATAAACCAAAAGCTAATCTAAACCAGAAACAAATGACCACCGATCATGAAGCACAAGAATGAAAAAAAAAGGAAAAAATAAATTCATAATAAAAAAACTTTTCAATCATGGAAAACTAAACAAACGCAAAGAGAAACAAATGACGATCGATTATATGTATAACGGCGGCATAGAATTAGAAAATTAGAGAACAAAAAACAAGTGAAAAGTCTATTGTGATCGAACAATAAAAACAAAAGACTGTCAAGAAAAAAAAACACGGCTACGTCACTAAGTAAAAAAAGTCAAAAATTAACAAAAGAATGTAAACCAAATTTAAAACAAGAACAAGCGACCATCGATCGCTAAAGCACGAAATAGAAAAAAAAAGGTAAATTCAAAATCAAATCTAATTTTTCCACGAGGGATAAGTAAACAATGCAAAACATAATGCGAAACAAATGACAATCGATTATACACACAATGGCGTTGTGGAATTAGATTAGAAAAATAGAAGAAAAAACAAGTGAAAATCATTTGTGATCGAGAAAGGGAACGTCATTGCATCTTAGTTTTTCTATTGTTTGTCCTTGGTTGACAAAAAAGTACAGTAAAGGAAATTTTAAAAAAATTGAAAAGTCAAAAATTAACAGGAAAAGGCAAAGCAAATCAAAATCTAAAACAAAAACAAATTACCATCGATTGCTAGAGGACAAGAACGAAATAGTAAATTCACAATAAAATCAAAAGTAAACAATACAAAACATAAAGAGAAACAAATGACAATCGATCATATATACAGGGAGATCGAAATTGATTATCCTGATCCTGCGCTGCTTTCCACGAGCTTGATATCCATATTTACATCTAATTATTAAAATAAAGTTAGCAACATAGGGAGATCTGGGGAAGTTACATTGTACAGGGAGATCGAAATTTATCGTCCTTATCCTACACTGCTTTCTACGAGCTTGAAATCGACAGTAGCGTCCAATTATTAATGAAATTACCAACATAGGGAAATCTGGGGAAGTTAGTAGATTTCCCAAGATTGCCGTTCATTCATTCATCAAAAATGATTTATTTCATTGTAATGACAATCTGATTAAACAATAATCATATTCTTTATTGATTAGGTTAGGTTTGGATGTAAGTTTCACGAATGTTCTACGCACGTCACTACTTCTCGTTGTAACCTTCATGTGATAGATAGATAGATAGATGTAAGTGTTGATAGATAGATAGATGTAAGTGTTGATATCAAGCTCACGGAAAGTAGTGTAGAATCAGGACAATCAATTTCGATCTCCCTACATAATGGCAGCGTAGAATTAGAAAAATTAAATAAAAGAAAAACAAGTGAAAAGTAAGTTGTGAGGACGTTGGAAATAAAATAATTAAAAAACGAAATTCAAAGAAAATTAGAAATTTCTGAAAGTAAGAAGAAAAGACGAAATGCTTGCTGAAATTCGCCAATTACAAACAAATAACTGACGAAAATGAAGAGTCGCGAGAAAGAGGAAAAGAAAACGCTTCTGATCAATAAAAAACAAAAGACCATCGACAAAGAAAAAAGGGAGCAATATCATTGAACGAGAAAAAAAAAAAAGAAAAACAGTTATTTTTGAGTTTATTTTTAATTTATTTACAAAATTTAAATCGTTCGTTTCTTTTTTGTTTCAGTTCAACCCCGTCTATTTTTTCTTGTTGCTTCTGTTAATAATATGTGCGGGCAAAAGTAAAATTAGCAAAAAATATAAAATTGAACCGAAAACAGAAAAGGAAGGACGATCAATCGCCAATGACATAGGAACAAAATAGAGAAAAGGTAAATAAATTCATAAAAGAACGGAAATATAAACAAATATAAAAAGAAACAAATGCCAGTGCAAAATTAGAAGAACAGAAGTAAAAGAAACAAGAGTGAAAAGTTATTTGTGAAGTCATTGATGTCATTGCTAAACGAAAAAAAAAACGTAGAAAATAAAATAATTGAAAAAAAAATTAGTGAAATTCGTAAAAAGAAAATTAAAACAAAAATGTGGAGAATCACATTCAAACAAACGTTCACTATCGGCATTTAGAAATGTTTATAATAATTGTTCGAAGTGGCGTCCATCATCAGCGACACACAAGCAAGCTCGGAGAAGAAATGAAACACCCATTCTGGCTGCCAAGCGACGTACACTTATTCCCGGATTTTCCGCAACAACGTCCAAAATTTCTGCTCCCAGTTCCAGAATAGCTGCATCACGGTTACGCCCTCGGTTTACACCTTGCGGTCGAAACGTTCCGTAATCGCGTAAATGCTGCTGTGAATGTTCTTGCAGTGGGAAGTTCTCGGTTCGGAAATTTGTTTGCATAAAGCCGCTGTGCTTCTTCAGCATTTCCTCGAGCTTCGCCCTAGATGAGCAGCATATCTGTTCTCTCGCCGTTCGTGAATTGCACTCATTCAACCACTTTTCACAAATTAAACTGGTTGATCCCAGAGGATATGGAGCAATAAATTGTGTATCATAATCATAAAAAAATGAAGCAAATTCTTTCGCTCAGCTGTAATATGACTTATTGCGACGTGGCCTCGCGACTTCGGCGAAGGTCACTGCTCGATTGCACTTGTGTTTTCTGTCGCATTGAAAATTCCGTTTCTTGACCCACCTCAAAAACATAGACGTACGATTAATTTTTGCTCGATTTTCAACTGCGATTTTCTCGAAATGTGTAAAACTTTTGTTAAGGACATGTAAGTTCAGTCGTTCGCTTTATGGTGATGTATTACAGGTTTAAATTTCTGCACTTATTTTGGAAACACGCTGTATCTATGAAGGATTGTCTTCAGTTTTCGTCTAACTCTTCTAGAATTACTTGTTTCCTATTAAAAGTGTCGAATTTGGCCCACCCAGATAAAATTTCAATGACTCTTTCCTGGTCATTTATGAAACGAGGAAACAAAACTATAGACATCGCTAAAAATAACGACGAAAATCGCAGGGGCCAAGAAACAGATGTAAGTTGGCCCGGCATATCTCCCTAATTGACAATTATGTCAGCCAGGTGAAACTATTAATTCAAAAACTTTTCCGAATACAAGGCTTCACTTTTTATTTAAAAAAAACCTAGAATATGCAAAATTTCAACGAAAAAGAATAGTTTTTTTATCGTTCGTTATCGTGTTTGGGAACAACAAACCTATTCATTTGTTATCGCCGTTAAGTTAGATACCGGCCGTTTGTTTGATACCACAACAATTGAATGTGCAGTGTGAAAATGCAATTTTTCTTTCTTTTCGAAAGCAGGCTTGACTCATCTCTTTGTTGCTAGGCGCAAGATTGGTGTCAGTTTTGGTGGCAGTTTTTTTTGCAAAGATTTTTTACTTGTTCTAATGAAAATGTAATCAAAATCTGAGGCCGTCTCTTTGATTTTTTTTGATGCTAGGTTAGCCTAAGGTCATTCCAACCATAATCAACAAAATTATCTTCACGGAATCTTGTACATTTATTTTATATTTACTTACTGACTTAAAATCAAATTAAAACCTACAACTGGCCGCTCTCTGGTTATTACTTCCTAGGGGTAAAACGTACTTGTAATATACATTACAGGGACACCATGTATAATTAAACAAATATATAATTTTTTTAAAAATTCGAATCTTTTACTCGATTTCGAATAGAAAGGCCATCAGGAGAAAAACTGAAAAATTTTTGAACGTGCTGAATACGTGGGTGATTCGTTAAGTCCTTCTGCTAAACTCGTTCGAGGTTTACACACTCACCGTCACGTACACACCATCGGAATTCCAGTTTCTTGTACGATCGATTAAAAACAAAATTATTATTGCATTTATGTAAATCGTTCACGCGGTCCTCGTTAATGGGGGCTGACACATTTACGGTCACGTACGCCGGCCGTCGGAATTCCAGTTTTCGTTTGCGATTTCCCCGCAGGCCGATCCAATTCTCCGTACGTTACCCCCCCTGTAATTTTTCCCATTAAACACGACTTACTTGCCATAGTTTAATAATCATTGCATCATTTTCCGAGTAGTCTGCCGCAGCAGGAGACTCGTCGGCACCCAACGAGAAGTGGGCTCGCCTTGCATCAGCCACTTATCCGACCAATTGGACGAATTTCACCGGCGTGATAATGGAATGCTTGAGTCACATTCAACGACGATTAACTCCGTTTTGCGGTTTTTGCATCATCCGTTCCCAAGGCCTTTCAAGTTTAAAGTCACGCCACCGTTCGTTCGGGTTGCGTCACGAAATAGGGAAATCGTCGTGTTGCAATGTCGAAAGAAAGTGGGAACCTTAATTTCGTCAGTCTGGAATAATTGAGATCAAGCCACAAATTCTACAGCGAAATGTTGAGTGATGTCTTAATACAGTAATTCCACGTAAATTGTTACTTTTGAAAAAAAAAACTTTTTTCGTCACTTAATTTTTCTTTATCCAATTCAAATATTCTTTGCAAAAAATGCTTTTGCAAAAGTTAAAAGAATCTTTCTTTTTAATAAAATTGCGTTGGATTTGAGCACAATTGTCAAGAAAAACTATCAATTGCTTTAATTTTTAATTGATGCTGAGTTATTACGCCAAAATCGATAGCCAATCAGACTCATCAATACAGAAGCAGATCGATCACTAATTGCTGATGGAATTTAGCAAGAATTTAGCAACGGATATAAACAAAAGAATGTAATAAACGAGAGAACTGATTGTCGTTTTTTTTTTAATCGAACTTTTGCGTTCAGTCGTAAAAGAAAATTGACTGTCGGAGATTTTTGTTTTCGACCATGAATTTTTACGTCAAAATAACTGATGGCCAATGAAAATGAAAATCAACATACAAGAAAAAATCGCTCGTCGATTGTTTCTTTTAATCTTATCGAATTTTGTGTGGAAATGGAACAGAGAATATCGTTCGCCATTAGTTCTTTCTCTTTTCTTTAATAAAATCTTTGCGTTGGATTTGAGCGCCGCAATTGTCAAGAAAAGCTGACAGTCAATTGTTTTTATTTTTGATATTGAATTCTTGCGTCAAAATCGAAAGCCAATCAGACACATCAACATCAGATGGCCAACTGTTGAAGTAAAGGATGTAAACAAAAGAACGTAATCAATAGAGAAAGTCGATTGTCATCTTTTTTTTTTCTTTAATCGAGACTTTGCATTCAGTTTGATGAACTAGTCGAAAAAAAAAAGAATTTTGTTTCCTAAATAAAAATTGATGGCGAAATCAACGTTTCTTCGACGTCATCATCATTAACTGTTCTTTCTTTTTTGATGACTCTTTCTGATATCCCTTTTCTTTTCATTTTTCTTTTGTTTCTCAAACTTCTTAATTATGTTACAACAATGGAAAGAAAAACAATTGTACTGCGATTATCCGTGTTTCAATTCGATATTCTTTTATTTCTAATAACTTGGTTATAGTCGCTTTTGTTTTTCAATTTTTTTGCAAAAGTTCAAACGCTGAAGAAAAAGAAAACAATTGTGCTCACGTCACGATATTCTTTTGTCACTTTTCTTTTGTTTCTCAAACTTCTTAGTCATGTTTCAACATTGAAAAAAAAAACAATCGTACTAATTTTATCCGTATTTAAATCAGATATTCTTTTGTTTCTAATCATTTTTGTTACTTTTCTTTTGTTTTTCGAATTTTTTTACAAATATTCAAACACCGAAAGAAAAAACAATTGCACCACAATTATCCGTGCTTATGTCACGATATTCTTTTGTTATTTTTGTTTTTCTCAAACTTCAAACTGTTACAACATTTAAAAGAAAAACAATTGAGAGAAAAAAAAACAATTGTACTACAATTACCCGTGTTTAAATGAGAAATTCTTTTATTTCTAATAATTTGGTTACTTTGCTTTTGTTTTTCAATTTTTTTTGGAAATGTTCAAATACTGGAGGAAAAAAAAACAATTGTACCGCAATTATCTGTGCTCATGTCACGATATTCTTTTCTTACTTTTCTTTTGTTTCTCAAACTTCTTAATTATGTCTCAACATTGAAAAAAAAAACAATCGTACAACAACTATCCGTGTTTAAATCAGACATTCCTTTGTTTCTAATCATTTTTGTTACTATTCTTTTGTTTCTCGAGTTTTTTTTTTACCAATGTTTCAATTGCAAATGGTCGATGTTCTTTTGTTTTGTAATTTTTATTCTCTATCAAATTGCAAGAAAAAATTGTACACTTTTAGTTTTTTTTAAAATTTTTTATATAAATGTCGACGTTTCTAACAAACACTGAAGAAAGAAGCAATTGCGCCAGAATTATCCGTGCTCATATCGCGATTGTCTTTTGTTTCTGGTAATTTTGTTTACATTCTTTTGTTTCTCGAGTTTCTTACCAATGTTTCAAGTGTAAATTATGGATTTCCTTTCGTTTTTTTTTTTAATTTTCTTTTGATTGCTCCATCAAGAGAGCAATTGTGCTCCTCTACTTATTAATATAATTTTTTATTTTAAAAGTCGGCGCTTCTATAGAACATTGAAAAAGAAAATAATTGTACAGCAATTATCCGGATCCGTGTCCGTATCACGATATTCTTTTGTTTCTAAATTTTTTTATTATTTTTCGTTCTTAAGTTTCTTACTTGTTGTCACTGTGAATTCACTGTCAGTTCTTTTTTGTTTTGTTTTTAATTCTCTTTCGAATCCTCCAAAGAAAACAATTGTATCCTTTAGTTATTAATTTTTTACATAAATATTGGCGGCTCTATCAATGTCGAAACAAAAAAAACAATGGTATTAGAAATGTCTCGATGCTTGAGGTTTTTTTGTTTCCAGTAATTTTTTGTTACTTTTCATTTGTTTCTCAAGTTCATTTAACCTATGTTGCAACTGTGAATTGTCGAATTTCTTTTTGTTTTTTAATTTCCTTTTAATTTTCTATCGAATGGAAAGAAAACAATTGTACTATTTTGCTCAAATCACGATATTCTTTTGTTTTTAATTATTTTTTTTACTTTTCTTTTGTTCCTTAAGTTCCTTGCACCTGCAGAGTGTCAATTTTCTTTAGGCTTTTGCATTTCTTTTCCATCAAATTGCAAGAAAACAATTGTGCCCCTTTAGTAATTAATGTTTTTTTAGAGAAATGTCGACGTTTCTATCGTTTAAGAAAACAATTGTACGACAATTGTCCTTGCTCGTGCCACGATATTTCTTTTGTTTCTTATTTCTCCACCAAATTTTGTAAAAATTTGGCTTTTCACTCCTCTTTTCTTTCGTTCTTTTTTATTTATTTATTTTTTGTTTCTTATGAGATCAGAGATACTTTATTGTTTTTTTCTTAATTTAGTGAAAAATTATTCATTCACGCCTTAGATGCATGTGTTGTGTGCACTACACTATGTCCGTCTCTTGTAACCTTTGTTTCTTTACATACAACCAACATTGGCTAAAGTGGAAGTCTTCAATCTGTACATCACATTGAAAAAAAAAAATAAATAAATAAAATCACACACAAGTGATCTCTTGGAATGTCTTTTCTGTTGTTTCCAATATATTCAAATTTTATCGCGCCAATTAAAAAGAAAAAAATAATGAAAGGCAAAGAGTGCCTTTCATTGTTTCTTCAATCTTTAAAACGAAAGAAACAAAAGACAATCAAAACAAACTCAAAATGGAGAAAAGACAATCAAAACAATATTAAAAGAAACAAAGAGCAATCAACACAAAATCAAAAGAAACAAAAGACAATAAATTGCGCGGCCATTTCGTTTTCTGTACTTATTGACGAGAAAAAATCACTGAAATTGACGATAAGTTGTGATCGCGTCTAATTAATTTAAAAAAAAGAAAAGAGTGAAAAGCACTTAAGACCGAAAGAAACAAAAGACAATCAAATCAAATCAAAAGACAATGAATTACTGAGTGACTTCGTTTTCTGTACTTCTTGACAAGAGAATATCACTGAAATGACGATTAGTTGTGATTGCGTCAATTAAAAAGAAAGAAAATAGTGGAAGACACTCTTTTGACTTCCTTAAAACCAAAGAAACAAAAGACAATGAAACAATTAAATCAAAAGGAACAAAAGACAATAGTGGTTTCGTTTTCTATACTTGACGTTATTTTGAAAGAAATCAAATTTTCAAAGTTCAGTTGTCATTTGTTTTCTAGTTTCTTTAGTAGGATTTTTTTTTTATTTTTGGAAGTAGTCAAGGTCATTTGTCTTTTGTTACTCTAAAGAGTTCGATTGTCATTTATTTTTTGCTCTAGTTTCCTTATTCTGGAGATTATTTTAAAAATTTTGAATCAAGTCAAATTTTCAAAGTTCATTTGTTTTCTCGTCTTCTTAGTCGGAATATATTTTTTTTTAGTATTTCGAAGGAAGTCAAATTTTCAAATTTCATTTGTCTCTTGTTACTCCAGAAAATTCGATTGTCATTTGTCTTATATTCACGTTTCCTTATTCTGGAGATTTATTTTTGTTTTTTATTTTAAAACAAGCCGAATTCTCAAAGATCAGTTCTCATTTGTTTTTTAGTTTGCTTAGTCGGAACTTCATTTTTTTTTTGTTATTTTGAAAAAACTCAAAATTTCTTTTATCTTTTGTCACCTACTCTAGAGAGTTCGATTGTCATTCATTTTCTATTCTCGTTTCCTTATTCTGGAGATTATTTTGAAAATTTGTTTTCTTGTCTTCTTAGCCGGAATATATATATATATTTTTTTGGGTATTTGGAAGGAAGTCAAATTTACAAATTTCATTTGTCTCTTGTGACTCCAGAGAATTCGATTGTCATTTGTCTTATATTCTCGTTTCCTTATTCTGGAGATTTTTTTTCAATTTTAAAACAAGATCAGTTCTCATTTGTTTTTTGGTTTCCTTAGTCGGCTATTTTGAAAAGTTTGTTTATCTTTTGTTATCTACGCTAGGGAATTCGATCGTCATTTATTTTCTATTCTCGTTCCCTTATTCTGGATTTCTTTTTAATTTTAAAACAAGCCGAAATCTCAATATATTGATAAAAGACAATCACCGAAATGACGATTAGTTGTGATCGCGTAAAAATATTTAAAAGAAACGAATGAGAGGCAGAATTAAAAAAAATAACAAGAAAAAACAAATGAAAGACGATCAAAACGAAATTAATCAAATTAAACAAAAGAGGATCGAGTCGTGATGGCGTTAATTAAAAAAAATAATAATAAAGGCACTGTTCTTTCTATCATAAAAACAAAACAAATAGTTATTAATATATTTTTAGAGATATGTTGACGTCTCTATCAAACATTTAAGAAAACAATTGTACCACAATTATCCTTGTCTTGCTACGGTAGAAAACAATTGTACCACAACTATCCTTGCTCGTGCCACGATATTCTTTTGTTTCTAATGTCTCCTCCAGATTTTGTAAAAATTTAGAAATTTTGCTTTTGGTTTTCTTTTGTTGATTAGTATTTGTTTTTTTTTTATATTTATTTATTTATTGTTTCGTATGAGATCAGAGACACTTTACTGTTTTTTTTTAATTCAGTGAAAAATATTCATTCATGTCTTAGATGCAACTGCATCAAAGCATATGTTGTTTAGTCTGATTAGTGTCTCCCCATCTACACTACACTATATCCGTTTCTTCTAATATTTATTGCTTTACATGAAAACACCACTGGCTTCTAATCTTTGTTGCTTTACATGAAAACACCATTGGCTAAAGCGAAAGTCTTCAATCTGTATATCACATTGCAAAAAAAAATCACACACATGTAATCTCCTGGAATGTCTTTCTTTTGTTTCCAATATTTTCAAATTTTACGACACCTCCGCCAGAATTTGTAAAAATCTCAAAGAGCGACGATTTTCTTTTGTTTGGAACGTCATTGATTGTGATAAATCTCCGTTTCACTTACAACTTGCACATCAACGGAGGAGAATTTCCAAAATACATAGAAATGACCAGTGAAGTGAAAAGTCCTCACAAAGTAAATCTGTTTCTTTCTCATTTAATAATAATTTATTTTTGATCGAACGCAATTTGCAAGGTTGCCCGCGATAGAAAATTGCGAAAGAGCAAAAACAAAAAGAAAAAATATATAGGAACTATGAATAAGCCAGTGATAAATATATTTCGTTATCAAAACGCTTTATCTGACGAACCGAAATTCTGTAAAATCAGGTGGAAAAAGTTGTTTGCGGTGCGTAATCCGTTTAATCATGGTGCAATAAATTATACTTTTCAGCGGGGTTTTTATTATCTTTGTTTTAAGAAAGAATACACGTCAAATATAACTCGATGATTAATCATGGTCTTCATTTTAATTGTTCCAATTTTATTGATAGATTGACCTTGAGGGAAGAATATTTGTGACTCTTTGAAATTGAGAAATTTGATGATGTGTAATCAGCTTGATTGATTCATTCAAGCCGTAATAATTTTTAAACCTAAATCCCAGCGGATTTGTTTGATCCCTCGATTTAATTCTGGAATTTTTCACCAAGGTTCGATGAAGCTCCAACTTGTCTGTATGGGTTAACGGGATTAAAGATTGCATCATGAAATTTTCCCTATCGACCTCCACTTACGCGAATCACTTTTATTAAAGACTGATTAGCTTCTCGTATCAGATAACGACGACAACATCAGCAAAAAAACGATTACGTACTCTATTTCTGTCGGGCATGTAAATATTTGAGTTTTCGCGAGAAGCAAATTGGACTGCGATGAGCGCGCGCTTTTACATAAGTGTTCAATTTTTACCTCGTTAAGTTTATCGAACGCATCCAGAAATAACCGGTTGGTAGAATTTTCGGTCGGGCCCCCCCGGGTGAAGCTAATTAATTTCGAATCGCGGGAAGGCAGAGGTTTAATTAGTCAGGCAGAGAGATATGACGTCCGTAATGACCACTTATTACATTAATAAACGTTTTTCCCAGGTCGCGGTCGTATCGTATGCCGAACGCCGATTCTAGAAAAAACGCAATTTATTTCGAATTTGTTCCAAAAAGGGCGATCGCAAAAGGGATTTGTCGGAAGTGGCTAGGCCACAATTTAACGAGTTATTGGGGGAGACATTACTTTCAATTCTGCCTGTACATACAATAGTTAGATTAATTTCTTTAATTTAGCTTTTTCCTATGTAAATGTTTCTTTTAAATACCTTTTAAAATATAAGTGTAATAAGTATGTACACTCAATTGTAGCCTAAATACTTCTGACCGCTGACTGTAATGAGCAGGCGGACGTGAATCGAATTCTTGCTTGTTATGTTGATCAGAATGGGAAGACCACGCATTTACATTAATTCTGACTATATCACAAAAGCAAAATGACATTTCCTGCCTTGCGATGAGTTAGCAACCTCCCAACAGCCTGGTTGATTAAAAAAAATACATATTATTTTGCATAAATAAAATAAATTAACTTTATTATAATGGCCTTGTCTGCTGCATACATTTCGGAGTTTAGATTCTTCAACATTGCAATGGAATTTTAACTATTTTCTTAGCTTAGCAAACGAAATAATATTTTCCACGTGGCGCCTTAAAATGTCATCCTTGCCATTATACGAAAAAAAAACGAAAAACAAGATACCTATGTTAATTTCATCGATTTTTTATGCGCGAATTTTAAAATTCAAAGGAGCTTAAATCCATTCGCACAATGGCTTTTGAACACGTAGGCATTAGACGTTTCTCGCTCGTCTTGCATCATCTCACTCTACCCAAAAAAGAGATAACTTATTTATAAAAACGAGCGTATTTAAATATAAGATCTACAGGATTTCGAAAATAGTTTGTATAAAGAGTGTCTTCAACAATAATTTAGAGGTATGCCTACTTCAAGGACAATTAAAGCATAAATTGTGGCTTCGCCGCAGGAAAAATTATCCTTAGAGTACAACGCCTCCTAAAAATGACTAATTCGACCGTTGGATACTTTTAAACTGAACTATAAGTAATTTCCAAAAATTGCTTTATTGCAGGACTATCTGCAAGGACGAGTTATCCTTAGAACCCAAATCTGTACTTACCTACCTTCGATTGTCGAATTCTACTGTAGAACCTAACACATGAAAACGTAAAGCAATCTCCAACAATGTTTCACTGTAAAACTGTCTACAAAGACAACTTGTCTTTCGATAAAAAAATAACTAAAACTTTCACATTCGACTGTAGAATCTTTTAAAATTAAATTGTAGAAGAAAACCATGAAAAGGCAAAGCAATATCGAAGAACTGTTTCATTCAGGTGCTTCTTTCTAATAACTAAATGTGTCATAATCCAATATTCGACTGTTGGATGCTTTAAAAAGTGCACTGCAGAGTTGTTGCAACGATAATTTTTCGTTAAAATTCAAACGTCCCCCAAATGCGTCACATTGGATTATTGGATACTTTTAAGACTGAACTGCAAAAGTTACAATATAATCTCCAACAATGTTTCACTGTAGAGCTATCTACAAGGTCTATTTATCTTTAAAGTTGCCAAAAGCGTCACAATCGCAGTTTCAATTGTTGGATACATTTAAAACTGAACTGTAGAATCTAAAGCAGATAGAGACAAAGTAATTTCCAACGATCAGAGCTTCTTACCAGAATAGTCGATTCTTAGAATGCAAACGTCTCCTTAAAAAACACCAAATGGATCTCGTTCTCGAATTAAATTGTTGGATTCTTTTATAATTAAACACCGAAAGCTAAAATATTAAAACGCAAACAGTGTTTCATTCTAGAGTTGTCTACAAGGACAATTTGTCTTTAGAATTCAATCCTACAACCTATAATTCCACATTCGATTGTTGGATACTTTTGAAACTGAACTGTAGAATCTGAAACGTAACGAGACAGTGTAATTTCCAACAAGCACTTTACAGGAGACTTGATTCCAATGACAATTTATCTTTAGAATCTAGATGTTTCCTAAAAAGCAAATGCACTTTGTTTCCGCATTGGATTATTTGGATGCTTTTAAAAATTAACTGCCAAGGGCTAAAAATATTAAAAGGCGACGTAGTCTCCAACAATGTTTCACTCTAGAGCCGCCTACGAGGACAACTTAACTTTAAAGTCCAAATATACCAAAAAAATTGCCAAAAGTGTCACAATCGCACATTCGATTGTTGGATACGTTTAAATCTGAACTGTACAATCTAAAGCAGACAGAAACAAATTAATTTTCAACTATCAGAGCTCTTTTCAAGGAGAGTCTATTTTTAAACTGGAACCACTCCTAAAAATTTACCAAATGGATCTCCTTTTCGATTTAAATTGTTGGATTATTTTATAATTAAAGCTAAAATATTAAAAAGCAAACAATGTTTCAATGCAGAGCTGTCTACAAGGACAATTTGTCTTTAGAATTCAATCCTACAACCTATAATTCTACATTCGATTGTTGGATACTTTTGAAACTGAACTGTAGAATCTAAAACGTAACGAAACAAACTAATTGCCAACAATCGTTTTACTGTAGATTATCTCTACTATCTAGATGTTTCCTAAAAAATAAGCAAATGCATCTTGTTTCCGTATTGGATTGTTGGATTCTTTCAAAATTGAACTGCAAAAGCTACAACATAAAAGGCAACGTAATCACCAACAATGGTTCACTGTAGAGCTGTCTACAAGGTCTATTTACCTTTAAAATCCAAATATACCAAAAAACGAAATGTCAAAAGTGTCACAATCGCACATTCGATTGTTGGATTGTGAATCTAAAGTAGATAGGAACAAAGTAATTTCCAACGATCAGAGCTCCTTTCAAGGAGACTGCGAACGTCTCCTAGAAATTTACCAAATGGATCTTATGATTGAGTTAAATTGTTGGATTCTTTTATAATTAAACACCGAAAGCTAAAATATTAAAACGCAAACAGTGTTTCATTCTAGAGGTGTCTACAAGGACAATTTGTCTTTAGAATTCAATCCTACAACCTATAATTCCACATTCGATTGTTGGATACTTTTGAAACTGAACTGAACTAAAAAAAAGCAAATGCACTGGATTGTTGGATTCTTTCAAAATTGAACTGCAAAAGTTACAAGTTAAAAGACAACGTAATGTTTTACTGTAAAGCTGTCTACAAGGACTATTTATCTTTAAAGTTCGAACATAACAAAGAAAATGCTAAAAGTGTTATAATCGTAGAATCGTAGATTCGACTGTTGGATACGTTTAAAACTGAACTGTAGAATCTAAAGCAGATAGAGACAAAGTAATTTCCAACGATCAGAGCTTCTTATAAGAATAGTCTATTCTTAGAATGCAAACGTTTCCTAAAAAGTACCAAATGGATCTCATTCTCGAATTAAATTGTTGGATTCTTAATATTAATTAATAACAATAATAAACACCGAAAGCTAAACTATTGAAGGGCAAACGGTGTTTCATTATAGAGTTGTCTTCAAGAACAATTTATCTTTAGAATTCAATCCTACAACCTGCAATTCTATATTCGATTGTTGGATACCTTTTAAACGTAACGAGACAAAGTAATTTCCAACAATCGTTTTACGGGAGCTTGTATCCAACGATAATTTATCTTTAGAATCTAGTTGCTTCCTAAAAAACAAGCACATGCATCTTGTTTCCGCTTTGAATTGTTGGATTATTTTAAAAATAAATTGCAAAGACTAAAAACATTGAACGGTGACGTAACCTCCAACAATGTATCACTGTAGAGCTGTCTACAAGGACTATTTATCTTTAGAATCCAAACATAATACAAGAAATACTTAAAATGTCACAGTCATACATTCGACTGTTGGATACGTTTAAAACTGAACGGTAGAATTTAAAGCAGATAGAGACAAAGTAATCTGAAACAATCAGAGCGACCATTTATTTTTAGAATCCAAATATTTCCTAAAAATATCCAAATGTTTCCTAAAAATAAGCAAATGTATCTTGTTTCCGCATTGGATTGTTGGATTTTTTTTTTAATAAACTGCAAAGGCTAAAATCATTAATCTCCAACAACGTTTCACTGTAGAGCCGTCTACAAGGATAATTTATCTTTAGAATCCAAACGTATCCAATCCATTCCTATATTCGATTGTTGGATGCTTTTAACACTGAACTATAGAACAGAGATATATAAATATAGCGATAAAGTAATTTAGAACAATCGTTTTACTGCAGAGCTATTTACAAGGTCAATTTACCTTAAGTATCTAAAAAAAATAACCAAATGTGTCACAATCCTGCATTCGACTATTGGATACTCCTATAAAGTAAGCAAATGTATCTCATTCCCGCATTGGATGGTTAAACTGTTTTAAAATTGAATTTCCAGATATAACCATTGAACTGCCGAAAGTGTACCCGTACGTATTTCGTTTCCGCATTGGATTGTTGGATTCTTTTAAGCTGATTGAACTGTTGAGCCTTAAACATTAAAACGCGAAATAACCTCCAACAATGTTTCACTGTAGAGCCGTTCTTCTACGACAATGAATTCAAACGTATCCGAACATCTCTCAATCATACATTCGACTGTTGGATATTGTTGGATTGTTTTTAAATTGAACGACAAGACGTGACCGATGAGATGTAGTTGTCGCAGTGGATTGTTGGTTTCTTTTGAACTGTAGAATCTAAAAAAATGACTAAATGTGTCACAATCCTACATTCGACTGTTGGATGAAATGTATTTCATTGCCGCATAGGATTGTTTTAAAATTGAACGGCAAAAGGTAATTGCCGTAGCAATCGGTTGTTGGCTTCTTTTGAACTGTAGAACTTAAAGCTTAAAACTTCCACGTGGCGGCCCCTTAAAATGTCATCCTTGCAATTAATACAAAAAAAAAAGAAAAGGAGATGTCTATGTTAATTTCATGGATTTTTTATGCGCGAAATTGCAAATTTTAAAATGTAAAGGAGCCAAATCCGTTCGCGCAATGGCTTTTGAACACGTAGCATTAGACGTTTCTCGCTCGTCTTGCGTCATCCTTACTCTACCCAAGAAGGAGATACTCATTTATAAAATTGAGCGTGTAGTGGTATCCTTGTCGCGCGAAAATAAATTTTATTTGTCGTTATTTTCGATATTGGACGCAAACTCCGTCAAGGTCGGGCGTATCTATCTGATTGTGCTCCGGAGTGTTTCCGTCCAAGGTTTCTTCTTCTTCCTGTTTGCATGCATCTCTCTGCTTGTCGCTTTTAATCAAGCGTCCTTTCGTAAATTCTACAAAATACATATTTTGCAAAAAAAATAAAGGAGAACCTCTACGTAAACGACGACGTAGATGCAGAAGGCAAAACACGTCAGTAAATCGTTTCTTGCATCATCTGTTTTTAATTGCATATATAATTGATCACTGCATAAATTTAATTTTTCTATCAAAGACGTCGTTTTCTCATAATGAAAGAGATCTATTTTTTATGTGTATAAAATTTGTTTTCATTTCCCAAACAATTTATCTGAATCGAAAACTATCTGGCTAAACAGAATGTGTTCTGTTCTATCTGCGGCCCAAAAATTTCTTGCTTTTAATTTTTATTGTAGAAATTGAACCAAATCTGGTGTGCACTGGAAAAAATATGGTGTGGCCTTAATGCAGGCATCTGGTTTCATGTGTGGCTTAAAAAAAATCCGCGATCGAAAGCGTTTCGCGGGTGTCATGAGCGCGGCCTTGAATTTGATGAATTATCGCGGTTGAACTGATAAATATGACTTCATTTCTGCAATTAAACGTCGCCGCTTTGTCTGATGTGGTCGCACCACATGTGCCGTGCTCGTTAATGCAAAGTCCTTCCAGGAATCGCACGTTTGCACAGCGATTCGTTAAATTAACGTATGCGGTAACATGCTGCCTGCCTGTCATTGTCACTGAGTCTGTGGAAACGTTTCCGTTTCCGCGATGGCATTTATAATTTTTATCGTCAATTGTTTAAAGAAAACTTCGTTGAATTGTTTGTAGAAATTGTTCGACGGTTGTTTGTTCGAGCGATTGCAAGGTACTTTGCATTTAAATTGAATACCAAAAAAGAAGGCGTGAAGAAAAGAGAAAGAAGTGCTTTGTAGTTATATGATGTGAACTTGACCTTTGAACAGATTTTTTTAATTTCCAGCATTGTTTTTGAGATGGAAATAAAAACACTTCAGCTTTATGTTCGCGTGCGGCCGAATAATCACTTATTGACCCTAGGCAGCCATTCGCAACCTGTATATATTTGAATCATATTTTATGTGATCAACTGAAATGCGAACTCTAAGATATTTAATTGACAAATGCATGTAAATCACCTGAAGCAAATTATTCCGTACAAATTGTATAAAATAAGGGCAACAACGACCCCACTTTGAACACCTGCTTTGGCAGATAATCAAATAAATCACTACAACACGAAAACAATTTAAATCTCATCATCAGCTGTGCAATGCAACGAATAGCAACGACAGAAATAGCGTCAAATACTAGAACATTTTCAAATTAAATCGCCAACCTTATCTAAATCGTAAAATAATGAATGCAAGACATTGCCGGAACGAGGTCCAATTAAAATTTAATTTACAAAACGCAAACTTAACGCCTCATGATTCACCAGATCCATTGCAAATAGCCCCAACTGTATTCTAGACAAGTTGAAACCCGCAGCAACAGAAAGGTCGTCCGGCCACACCGAACCCCATTGTGCGCGCAAACCATAATTTTTGAACAAGTCGAAACACGCAAGCAAAAAAAAGAAACATCTTTTACCTGCTGCTTCTATTTCCTTATTGAAAGGACCTATGAATCATTCATGTTCACGCATATAATAAAAAATATATATTGAGGGTAAAAAAATTTGGGAAACCTAGGTTTGCGTAAGCAGCATTTTTTCGGGGGGAGGGGGGTTTTGAGTTTAATGCGAGCGAGAGAAAGTGATCGCGTTAATTTAATATGTCCCAGGTATTATCGAGTCAATGTCGGGGGGGAAAAAAAATCAAAGGAAGTGTGGCTGTTGACACGCTTGCTGCGCCTTGCCGCATACTTCGCAAGCGCGATTTTTTTCACGCACTCGTTACATCACTTTCGTTACGCAAGCGAATTTAATAACTGGATGTGGATAATTTGAGAGTTTTTTTCTGTCTTTTTGGAATTGCGCTGCTGCAGTTAGTTGCACGGTGAAAATTTTCTAATGAGAAACTCGAAAAAAAAAAGAAGTAATTTCAACAATTCAACATTCACATTGTTAAAGTATCTTGGTCAGGATAGGATATTCATAATTTTGAAAGTGTACGTATTGCTGCGATATTACCTAAAGTACCATATAATTCCAACAATTATGAAAAACGGAAGAGAACCAGCTACGAGAAAAATTCATCATCCATAAGAATGTCTTTTAATAATACACTCATCCCCAGGCGATGATGATAAATACACGTTATATGAATTAACATTGTCTTCATTGCCAAATTCGATTTCGTATAGAACTTGTTGTATCCTCACGCGCGCCAGCGCGTTTTGTCTTGGGGTGAACCTCCTCAGAGTGGGCAGGTAACTCAAGAGGAACTGTTCGTCAGGATCGTCACCTCTCACGGGTGTTTTTTCTTCTTCAAATTCCCAATGTTTTTTCTTGTGCTGTTTTAGGGGTGGTTCCTCTTGGCTGTCGCTCGTAACCGGGCTTCGAATCGCTTTCGGTTCTTCTTCAACCCCCGTGGATTCTGAGGCGTGTTTCCAGAAGCCACAAGACCTTGAAAACCTTTGAATTATTCAAATAATCGATAATTCGAAAACACTTGGCCTAACAAATCCAGTCAAAATTTTTATGAGTTACCCCCTATTTAAGTCAAATGGTCAGGTGATTACCTTACTCCTTCATCCCTACGTGTGGCACTAAAAATAGCATTTGTTGGTACTATATCCCAAGGGGTCCTTCGTTTCGAATGGCCTTTCACCTGTTCGTTTCGGTAGATCTTTATGAACTGGTCCCTCAATCCTCTCCATTTCTTTCTGCATTCTGGCCCTGAAATGCATTTCGTTATTAACTCTGGAGAAGAACGAAATCTACACTAAAAACAATCAGGGGGCCTGAAGTTTAGATGTGATTTCGTTTCGATGAAATTTTAGACGAGTTTCGTCGTTTATTTAAATCATCGGCGATGATGCATCACTCGGTTCGAGGAAGTATTGAGTACGTCGATGGAAACACACAAAATCAGCATCTTCTAAAAATAGTTGTTTTGATTTGATTTTTTACGTTTTTACTAAAATTTTCCAGTATTATTAACATTTTGTTTTACTTCTTTGTTTTGTTTTTTTAGTTTTATTTCGTTTGTTCATAATTCATTTTGATAAAACAAATTATGTCGATTGTCATTTGATTCAAACTTTTCGTTGTGTCCTATACTTAAAGATTTTTCCGTTATCATTTACATATTTTGCTTGATGAGCGATCGTCATTTGTTTCATTTGATTTACCGATTTGTTTTTGTTTCGTATCTACAACGCTTTGTTTTCGTCGATTTTCAATTTTTATCGCTGTCGATTATCATTTGTTTTTGTCGCTTTTAATTTTTTGTTCACTGTCGACTATCATTTGTTTTTGTACTTTTCAATGTATTTGTATTCTCGATTGTCATTTGTTTTTGTCGATTAATCTTGTCTCGCACTATTGCTCTCTATTTTTAACAAATTAAAAATTTTACATACTGTCGATTGTCTTTTGTTTTTGTCAATTTCATTTTTTCTTTAATAATCGATTGTCATCTGTTTCTGTAGATTTAAATTTCTTTTTGTTTGTTTTTGTGAAATTAAAAAAATTTCACAGTGTCATTTTTCATTTGTTTTAATCGATTTCAACTTCTCTCTCTCTCACCGTTATTTTTGGCTTATCGATAGTCATTTGTTTCTGTCGATTTAAAATATATGTATTTGCATGTGAATTGTTTTCTGTTTTCGTCAGTTTAAATTTCTCAGCGGTCAATTGTTTGTTTGCTTCGTTTGTTTTTATCGATTCAATTTTTTCCATTTTTTACAGTCGACTGTCATTCGTTTCTATCGATTTAATATTTTTTTCCACTGTCGATGTCACTTGTTTAAAAATAATTATTTTTTTTTGTTTGTTTTATGAAGTAACATTATTTTTTGTCGATTTAATTTCTTTTGTGAATTGTATTCTGTTTTTATCAAATTAAAAAATTTTACACACCATCGATTGTTATCTGTTTCTGTCGATTAACAATTTTTTGCGCTACATTTTTTTTTTAATTTGACAAGAACAAATTTGTTTTGTTCTTGTCAAATTAAAAAAAATTCGCACTGCCACTTGTCGTTTGTTTTCGTCGAATTCAACTTCTCTATTATTTCAATTTTTTGGCTCATCGGTTTTCATTTGTTTCTATCGATTTGAAATATTTTTGCAATGTGAATTGTTTTCAGTTTTCTTCAATTTAAATTTTTTTGGCACTCGGCTGTTATTTGTTTTTAACGATTCGTTTTTTTTTCGTTTTTTACAATCGATTGTCATTGGTTAATTTTTCTTTCCTTGTCAATTGTCATGTGTTTTTGTCGCTTTCATTTTTTTTTTTTTAGTTGCTTTATCGAGTTTCATTTGATCCTTTCCATTTAATTTCTTTCGTGAATTGTATTCTGCTTCTGTCAAATTAAAAATTTTACTCGCTGTCGATTGTCATTTGTTTTCGTCGATTTCAATTTTTTTTTAAATAATCGATCGTCATCTGTTTCTGTCGATTTAAAACTTTTTGCGTTACGAATTGTTTTGCTTGAGTCAAATAAAAAAAATTTCGGACTGTCAATTGTCATTTGTTTCTGCTGATTTGAAATATTTCTTTCAACGTGAATTGTTTTCTGTTTTCGTCAGTTTAAATTTTTTAGCAGTCAATTGTTTTTTGTTTTTATCGATTCAATTTTTTTCGTTTTTCACTGTCGATATCATTTGTTTTTGTCGTTTTCAATTTTTTTTTTTTTTGTTTTATGAAGTAACATTTGTTTTTGTCGATTTAATTTCTTTTGCGAATTGTATTCTGTTTTGGTCAAATTAAAAATTTTTGCACACTGTCGATTTTCATTTGTTTTTGTCAATTTCAACAATTTTTTTTAAATAATCGATTGACATTTATTTCAGTCGATTTGAAACTTTTTTGCGCTACAAATTGTTTTATTCTCGTCAAATTAAAAAAAAATTCGCACTGCCACTTGTCGTTTGTTTTCATGGATTTCAGCTTCTCTTTCACTTTCACATTCAATTCTTTTGGCTTATCGACTGTCATTTGTTTCAATCAATTTGAAATATTTTTGCAATGCGAATTTTTTTCTGCTTTTGTCAGTTTAAACTTTTTCAGCAGTCAGTTGTTATTTGTTTTTATATATTAAATTTTTTTCGCTTTTTACAATCGATTGTCTTGTCTGTTTTGGTCGACTTAATTTTTTTTCACTGTCGATTGTCATTTGTTTTTGTCGCTTTTAATTTTTTTTGTTGCTTTATCGAGTGTCATTTGATCCTTTCGATTTAATTTCTTTTGTGAATTGTATTCTGTTTCTGTCAAATTAAAAATTTTACTCACTATCGATTGTCATTTGTTTTTGTCGATTTCAATTTTTTTTTGAATAATCGATTTGTAATCTATTTCTGTTGCACTGCTACTTGTCATTTGCTTTCGTCGATTTCAAGTTCTGTTTCACTGTTATTTCAATTTCTTTGGCTTATCGATTGTCATTTGTTTCTGTCGATTTGAAATATTTCTTGCATTGTGAATTGTTTTCTGTTTTCGTCGGTTTAAACTTTTTCAGCAGTCAATTTTTATTTGTTTTTATCGATTCATTTTTTTATTCGTTTTTTGCTTTCGTCGCTTTCAATTTTTGTTTTGTTTTTGTGTTCTGTTTCTGTCAAATTAAAAATTTTACTCGCTGTCGATTATCATTTATTTTTGCCGACTTCAATTTTTTTTAAATAATCGATTTGTAATCTGTTTCTGTTTCTGTCGATTTTTGTGCTACGAATTGTTTTCTTTTTGTCAAACACAAAAAATTTCGCACTGTCAATTGTCATTTGTTTCTGCTGATTTGAAATATTTCTTGCAACGTGAATTATTTTTGTCGATTTCAATTTTTTTTAAATAGTCGACTTGTTTCTGTTTCTGTCGATTTAAAAAAAAAATTTGCGCTATCAATTATTTTGTTTTTGTCAAATCTTCGCTGTCAATGTTTTTGTTGGTTTTAACTTCTTTTTTCGCTGTCATTTCATTCTTTTTTGTTTGTTGCATTATCGATTGTCATTTGTTTTGGTCGATTTCATCTTCATTTCGAGCTGGTTCTTTTTCGTTCACTATTTTTCGATCGCCATTTTTCTTTTATTGTTTTATTTAAATTAGTTTTACTTTCAAATAGATTAGCATTCGCAAATTCATTTCCACTTTTTTTTTCTCTTTTCGTTTCAATATTTTTCATGGTCGATGGTCGTTTGATTTTGTTTTCTTTTAAATGCTTTTCTTTTGTCTTTGCATAACCTAAAAAATGACAGGTGCTCCTAAAAATTCGTGCTTTAATCATAACCAATCACTTTACAATTTTAAGTACTACCAATCACGCTGACCAAAATGACCCATGCCCAAAAATGCATCTAAAATCCGTGCTTTAATCATAACCTGTCGCTTTTATAATTTTGGATAATACCAATCATACTCTCGTCTATCTCTGTTTGTAAAATGTGTCCAGAAATTGCATCAACCTAAAATAATTCAGAGTTATTTGAATTTCATTTCGATTATCACAAACAAAAAGAATCGCGTGCTTAAAAGTGCAGTTAAATAACATCGGGGATTCACATGATTGAATAACTGACGCCCTGTAATTTCGTTTGCACCACCAGATGAAAGAATAGACGCAACGCATTTCACCTTTCTGACGAAAGATGTCACCCTTCGAACTATCACTAACTTCAACGACCGGATATCTTCTACAATAATCATCATCATCTGATATTTCAAAACATTCCAATGGAAAGTTTACGCGTAAATCTCGAGTCATTTATTTTTTTGGCCGATCAACTAATCGTTCATAGCCCTATTTTTCTGAAAGTAAATGTTTTCGGCGCGCTAACGACGCCGACGTAACCATAACAGGTGTAATTTGGGCGAGTAAATAAATTAATGAAAAAAACAACGAGGACCTGTCGGCCGACACGTAACTTATTATTTTTTTTCCTCGCCGCTCCTGCACGCCTTATCTATTATGTATTTGTTAATCGTTCATTAGGGAACTGATGATAAGCAGCCAAAGTTCACATTGGCTCTGCACGACAGCAACATCGTCACGTCCACAAGACTTTCTTTCCATGTAGAAAAAAAAATTAGTCGAAAAAGTCGAATTTGGGATGAAATTGGTACTGGAACTCGCAATATTAAATCTGATGATAACAGCGAGATTTCCTCGACTAAAAAAATAACGTAATCATTTGGTTTCTAATTTTAAAATCGTGCCTGAGCACTCTTGATCCTGACTTATCGTTATCACTTCGTTAATGATTGCTGATGGCTGGAATATCTGCCGACACACCGTCTGGTTGACGTCAATAAACGATGCGTGATTGTCTCTAATTTATTGTCTATGTTCTCTATAGTCTGTAACCTAATTGTGTCTATAGTACGCGGCTATAGATTATAGACTACAATTACATAATCCAGATTAAACCTGGGGTTATGTTTGCTATAGCCTGTAATCTAATTGTATCTACAGTTGCTTGGAAATTGTATCTATAAGGTACAGATTCATATCATCGTTAATCTCATTCAAGATTTAGGATTATTTATGAACCACATTGTACCTGTAGTTGTCAAACAAAGACTATCGACTGTACAAATTGGTTACATATACGATCAAAATCGCTAGCGACCTTGAAAAATTATAAATTTCTAATTTACAGTTTATGTTTTCTATAAGCTGTAACCTGCTTACAACTAAATTGGTCAGCTATAGATTATAGAGTGTAAAATTTAAATACACATTCCAGATTAACGTTAGCAGGACCAAGGGCACGGAGTGTACGTTCTTGTTTGTCTCTAATTTAATTGTACATACAGTTGTCGGCTACTATAGATTATAGACTGAAAAATTTGACCAACTAAAGCAGATTAAGATCATTGTTAATCTCTAGCAGGATCTAGGATATCAATACATAGATAGAAATACATTTCCTATAGCCTACACCTATAGTTTCCAACCAAAAGACTGTAAAAATTGGTTACATACTGTAGATTACAATCGCTTTTAATCTTTAAAGATCCTAGATTTCTAATTTACAGTTTGATCGCATAGTCGATTAAACTTGGCAGGACCTATAGTACGGAGTCTGCAATCTAGTTGTATCTATTGTTGACGGCTATAGATTATAGATTAACAATTTTGTACATAATACCGATTTCAAGATCGTTTTTAACCTCCTTCAGGATCTAGGATCTTTGCCTCTAATCTATGAACTATATTTCCTATAGCCTGTGCTTGTAGTTGTCAACCAAAGACTATAGGCGATGAAAACTTGATTACATAAAGTAGATTAAGTTCGCTATTAACGTATGTGCCGTAACATACCTGCATCTACATTTGTCAGTTATAGATTCTAGATTGCAAAACTTGATTACATAATCCAGATTAACCTTGGATATGGAGCCGATGTTCCCTAGAGTCTGTGGTTCAATCGTACCTAGAGTTGTCAGCTATAGATTACAGACTGCAAAATTTGACTGCATGTGCCAGATTAACGTTGGCAGGACTTAGAGCACGTGGTCTACGTTCTTGTATTGTATATAATCTGATTGTATCTATAGTTGTCTTCTATAGGTAATCAATTGAAGAGTTTAACTGCCTCATACAGACCAAGATAACTTCTATCAGGATTTAGAATACGGGCAAAAATTATTTGCCTCTGATTTATAGCCTGTACCTCTAGTTGTCAGCCAAAGACTGTGTACTAGAGAAATTTGTTACATGATGTAGATTAAGATCTTCAAAAGCTCTAGGTTTGTAATTTACAGTTTGTTTATATCACAGATTAAACTTGGCAGGACCTGAATTCCCTATAGACTGTAATCCAATTGTATCTATAATTGCCGGCTATAGATTATAGATTATTTTCTACATATCGTTAACCTCATGCAAGATTCTGTGTCTCTAATTTATGAACTACGTTTGATATTGCCTGTACCTGTAGTTATCAACCACGACTATAGACTATACGACTATAGACTATAGATCCTAAATTATCGTTATCACTTCGTTAATGATTGCTGCCGACACATCGTCTAGTTGAAGTCAATAAACGATGCGCCTATTTATTGCCTATGTTCTCTATAGTCTATAACCTAATTGTACCTATAGTTCGCGGCTATAGATCGTAGACCACATAACTTGATTACATACTACAGATTAAACCTGGTAGAATCAAATTGTATCTATTGTTGTCGGCTATAGATTATAGACTGAAAAAGTTTCTACAAAATACAGGTTTTCATCTAATCTAAGAACTAAATTTCCTATAGCCTGTGCTTGTAGTTGTCAGCTAAAGACTATAGACGGTGGAAAATTGATTTCTTAAAGCAGATTAAGTTCGCTATTAACGTATAAGCTGTAACACACCTGCATCTACATTTGTCAGCTATAGATTATAGACTGCAAATGATCCAGATTATAGTCTGTAATTCAATTGTACCTACAGTACATTACATTACAGACTGCAAAATTTGACTGCACATGCCAGATTAACGTTGGCAGGATCTAATTGTACCTATAGTTGTTTTCGCTAGATAATCGATTGAAGAGTTCGTTTTCTACGTAGCCTCTATCTCTTGTTGTCAGTCAAAGGCTGTGGTCTAAAAAGAATCGTTACATTAAGATCTTCAAAAGCTCTAGGTTTGTAATTTACAGTTGGACTATATTACAGATTAAACTTGGCAGGATCTGAATTACAGCGTCTATATTTCCTATAGACTACAATCCAATTGTGTCTATAATTACCGGCTATAGATTATAGATTATTTTCTATATACTGTTAACCTCATGCAAGATTCTTTGTGTCTAATTTGTGAACTACGTTTGATATAGCCTGTACCTGTAATTATCAACCACGACTATAGACTTCAAGCATAGGTTACATAATGAGATCAAGATCGCTATTAGTCTCCCAAGACCGTAAGGTTACTAATTTACAGTTTCATTACATATCTGATTAACCTTGGTAGGACCTAGGGTAAGGGGTCTAGGTTCCCCTAGTCTGTAATCTAATTGTGCCTACAGTTGTTGGTTATAGATTATATATTTTTTTCTTTCGTAAAATTTACGATCGTCATCTGTTTTTCTGTTCCTTTTTCCTTTTTTGTCTTTTGAAGTTATTGTTTTCTTTCTTTTCCAATTGTAGTTACATTTTTATCTGCGTTATCTAAGCTTCCCGTTCCTTCGCGAATTTGACGATCGTCATTTGTTTTCTTTTTTATTTATTTCGATCGGATTTTTCATTTGTTTTTCGTTATTCGTTCAGATATTTTCTTTTTTTTTTTCATTTCGATCGGGTTTTTCGAAACGTCGAAAACGTGCTTCTTTTTTTTTTGTTTTCGTCTTCCATTACGATCGTCATTTGTTTTTGTGTCTTTTTTCTTTCGTAAAATTTACGATCGTCATTTGTTTTTCTGTTGCTTTTTCCTTTTTTTTTGTATTTTAAAGTTGTTGTTATCTGAGTTTCCCGTTCTTTCGCGAATATGACGATAATCATTTGTTTTTTTTTTTGTTGACATTTTCCTTCTTTCTATTTTTTTGTTTTTGTCTTCCTTTACGATCGTCGTTTGTTTTCTGCCCTCTTTCTTTCGTAAAATTGACGATCGTCATTTTTTTTTCTTTTTCTTTTTCTTTTCTTTTCCATTCCAATTCATTTTTCCAAGAATCATTTTATTTTTTTTTAAATTATCTGCGTTATCTGAGCATCTCGTTCTTTCGCGTCATTTGTTTTTCTTATTTTCTTCGGAAATTTTCATTTTTTTTAAGTCGATTGTTTTTCGAATCGTCGCAAACGTTCTTCGTTCTTTCTCCTTTTTAATTGTTGTCGGAAATTGAGAAATTTCTTTTCAGATTTCTGCGTTTCTTTTCCTTTCGCAAATGTTATGATGGTTCTTTGTCTTCCATTATGATCGTCACTTGTTTTTCTGTCTTTTTTGTGTCGTAAAATTTACGATCGTCATTTGTTTTTCCGTTACTTTTTTGTCTTTTGAAGTTATTGTTTTCTTTGTTTTCCATTGCAATTACATTTTTTTTTTCTACGTTATCTGAGCTTCCCGTTCTTTCGCGAATATGACGATCGTCATTTGTTTCTCTTTCTTTGTTCAGATATTTTCTTTTTTTTTATGTTTTCGATAGAGTTTTTCATTTGTTTTTCTTTATTTGTTCAGATTTTTTTTTCGAATGGATCGGGTTTTTCAAAATGTTGAAAACGTGCTTGATTTTTCTTGTTTTCGTCTTCCATTACGATCGTTTTTGTGTCTTTTTTCTTTCGTAAAATTCACGATCGTCGTCTGTTTTTCTGTGCCTTTTTCCTTTTTTGTCTTTCGAAGTTATTGTTTTCTTTCTTTTCCAATTGCAGTTACATTTTTATCTGCGTTATCTAAGCTTCCCGCTCCTTCGCGAATTTGACGATCGTCATTTGTTTTCTTTTTTATTTATTTCGATCGGATTTTTCATTTGTTTTTCGTTATTTGTTCAGATATTTTCTTTTTTTTTTTCATTTCGATCGGGTTTTTCGAAACGTCGAAAACGAGCTTCTTTTTTTTTGTTTTCGTCTTCCATTACGATTGTCTTTTTTCTTTCGTAAAATTTACGATCGTCATTTGTTTTTCTGTTCCTTTTTCCTTTTTTTGTCTTTTAAAGTTATTGTTGTTATCTGAGCTTCCCGTTCTTTCGCGAATATGACGATAATCATTTGTTTTTTTCTTTGTTGACATATTTTCTTTTTTTTATTTCGATCGGGTTTTTCGAAACGTCGAAAACGTGCTTCACTTTTTTTGTTTTTGTCTTCCATTACGATCGTCATTTGTTTTCTGTCCTCTTATTTTACTACATAATACAGATTTTAAGATTATTGTTAACCCACATCAAAAATCGATCAAGGTGTGGTTTCCTTCAGAAATTGTTCAATTGCTCTCAGTCGCTTCTTGTGCCCGGAAGTTTGCTTAGTACGCAATCCTGGGTTTAAGGCCGCGATCCCGCAGACACTAGAAACCAGATTTAATACTTATATCCAAAGTTGTCCCAATTTTTCGACAGCACTTTTGAAGAGGCGAGGAAATTCCGAATTTGGAGGACATCCCCTGTTATTCTGCTTCCAGTTTGTGAGAAATGTGCGCCATGACTTTTCTAGTGGTGCAAAAAAGGCAAACATCTAACGGCCGAAGAAGGTAATTGGCATTGGGATTGATAGGTAATCACTAATCTCCTATGAGTTACGACGCAGTCAACATCAGCTGTGCGACTATGTGTTATTGGTTCAAGGTCAAGCGACTCTGATTCTCTGCGTAACACCATAAACGTTTATTGCGCGTTCTTAAAGATGTATGGTTTTCGCCTCATGCAGGCCTTTCGGGTAATTTAATTAATTTTAAATTGCTGTATGGAGTTTTTTTTTTAATTTCCCATATTATGGAGTATTTTTTGGCGGTCTATTCAAGAGTCGCCCTGTATGAATTCGATTAAAGTACAAGAAAGCCATAAAATAATAAGCGCAGCCAAACAAGGAAGAGGCAGTTTAGAAAATGTTTGTTAATCGTAATGTCATTCTACTTTCTTTACAGTTACCCTTCATTCTCTTGTTTGCCACTATCCCCCATTTTCTTCATATTTTAGAATTAAGTTGCGTTAAGTAAGAAGACGTTCTAATTTTTAATTAGCGATAGGTTTCGGCTTAGGCTGCCAAACGTTTAAAAAAAATGATTAACTTTATCATTGGAGAGAAGTGATGTTGTAGTGTCAGTCCTGATGAGTGAGTGAAGATCATACTCATACAAGTAATATAGTAATCAGCAGGTAGATCAAATCACAAGAACAAAAATGACAATGCTATAGAAAACCTCAAGGTAGGTGAAGCACCCGGAGCAGATGGAATAAGATCAGAGCAGTAGGAGGAGATGGGATGACGGTGCTTCATGGAATGCTCAGCTTAACATGGAATACGTAGAAAACTCCAATGGAGTGGGAAACGGCAAGTTTTAATGACGGTAAGAATTTCAGAGGTATCTCACTTTTGCGTACAACGCATAAACTTTATGTACGAACGGGTTGTAGAAGAGAAATTAAAAGAAAAAATAGATCATAAACTAAATGACACGCAGGCAGCATTTAGGGTAAACAGATCGACTCAGGAGTGGATATTTGTCATACGAGCTTCTCATCGGTGCAAGAGATTTGGAAAAAGCTTTCGATAGCTTACGAAGAGATGAAATATGAACAGTTCTAAGAAAAAGGGGAATTGATAGAAAGATTATATGAGGAATACCTCCAAGAGATTCAGAGGAGTAAGACAAGGAAGGGTCCTCAGCTCATTACTCTCCATTATAGTTATGGACGGGATACTAAGAGAAGTAAATAAAGATAGAGGAGAAGGCTACAGTTGGACCATTGGAAACTAAAACCGAATTTCTGAAGGAAGACTTTGCCAACAATAAAAAGGACTTAAAAGATGGAGTAAATGTATAGAAAAATTAGGATTACGGTTAAATTTCCAAACAACAACAACAGATATATTTAGCCACGGTCACAGATGAGAGAGGAAAACTGGAAGAGGAAATTATGAGCAGAATAAAACGAAGCCACTAACAACACTGAGACATTTTTGAATACAAAGAAGATAAGTGCTAAAACAAAAACAAGAATTTATGAAGTCAGTCCTGAAGCCAATCTTAATGTGCTGATAATTAGAACTAAATTAGATAAGTGATCAAATAAGTAAAGACCTAAAACGTGAAAAATATAAAAGACTGAAACGTATCAATTTGGCCATTTCGTGAGAATGGACGAAAATAGAATAGCGAAAGAAGAAAAAGTAAACCGAGAAGAAAGTGGAATACGGAAATGCATTGAAGAAGAAAGGTTTGAGCTAAGGCCAGGCGGAAAATAGAAACAACCGAAGAAGAATCATCCCCTCTACCCTCCAACAGTGTCCTTTTCTAATTCTCTTCCCTCTTTGCAAGTGTCCTTCACGCTTTATCTGGATTTGGGAAAACGTGTTCTTCGGAAATTATCCTTTACTCACCTTTTTTTTAACGAACGACACGTAAGTGATTTGGTTTTATCTTGTTTCGCTTATCACGTACGAATCTTTCGACTTCGTTTCGCATCAGACGTTCTGATGCCTCGGAGACGACCTTTGCTTCAAAGCAACTCGAAAAAAGGCAAATTCGGAGATCCCCACGGAGATTCGCTATTTGTGTCACGTAAACAGCTCTCGTTCTCGTTCTCGAGAGATAAAAAGCAAATGTCGAGATAAGTTTCGGATCAATACAAAACGAAATTTAAATATTCTCGAATTCGAATCGTTTTGAATGTTCTCGAATCTCTCGAATCCTTCACATAAATAAGTAAAGGGAAGACATGTATTTAAAGTGAACACTTGAAACCAACTGAAGAAGTTTCGAATGACGAAAAAGCTTCGAGCTTTCGAATGTTTTTCAAGGATGTTTCCTTAAATTATTCTTTGTGTTTGCCTGTTTGGTTCTAAAATTCCAAAAAAGTTCGATTTCCATTCATCATTGTTTTCATTCCACGACATGCATTGTCATTTTTTGTGTCTTTCCAATTTTTTTTGTTTTTTCGAAAGACAATGCAGCAAGTGCAGTCAGTGCACTTGCACACCGTATGTAAATCGACTTACATACGTGCTTCAAGTGGTGTACATACTTACATTCGTTTAATGAAGCGTGACGCAACGTTTTGCAGTTCAATACGCTAAAGTGAAGTGACGCATTAAATAAATAAGATAATCTCCCCTGACAATTTTAGATTGACCTTCCTCCTCCTGCATTACACCATGTAATTCCATCTAAAAGAAATTTGACTCTAAATTTACTCTACATATTAAAGTACTTTATTTGAAAGCTTTTCGTAACTTTCTAACTTGTGTCCTTAGACAGAAAAAATTAAATATGTTTTTAATTATATTGTATATGTATTTATCAGCTGAGGTGATGATGCAATTTTTGCTTTACTTATTTCGTTTCGTCCGTGATCATGACGAATGATGCAACATTCTTTCACTTTATGAATATTTCAAGCGTCAGCTTAAAGCGCGTAAGTAAGTTCTAGAAAAATCGTCGTGGCTCGCTGATTACTTTTATTATTGGCATGGTGTTTGTGCTGCTGCGGTTTGTAGCGAACGTGCATTTTAAACAGGTTACAAACACCGGGGCCAGCTCGATGTAGAACGGTTCTGGAACATTCGCGAATTATTCTTATCGAACGCGCCCGGAGCTTGCTTATTCCGTACGACCTGTGAGCTCTTTCTTTTATTCATTATTATCACACTCTCTATTTTAATTGTATCAAATTTAAAACATGAAACTGTCGGCTCATGTTAATTAAAAAAAAATTATTTTCGAATAGGTGCAAGAATAAAGTCAGTGCACATGTGGAAAGTAATCTTATCGCCGTTTTCTTAACCCCATGCAACGTTGTATTCAATTTCTATCGGCCGATGAACACAACATTGTATCATATTGTGCAAAAATCAAAAACCATTGACTCATACTTGGTGATAGGTGAAGGGAGAAGTCGCCAAAATTTGATGAACGACAATAAAATATGCGCGGCGCAGAGTTTCTGAATATACTCCTACGTCTTGAAAAAAAAGTTAATAGAACTCGAGCATTTCCGTGAGTATTAATGAAGGTGTTAACTGAAGAGCCGCCGCGTCTACGTCATACGTCCTCACCTATTTTTAAAGTAAAGTTCGGAACTTTCTGGAAAAAAGCCACGGATTTGCGAGCGCCCGCTCATAATACTGCACTGCGAATCCAGTTATGCAAAATAACTGCAAGGATAATTATGAAAATAAATTTAAATATTCCAATGTCCCTGCAAGGACAATCCACCTTTAGAATCAAAATGTATCCAAAAAAAGTGTATCACAAGTACAATCCTAGATTCGACTGTTGGATGCTTTTAAAACGGAACTGTAGAATCCAAGGCATAAAAACGCAATTTCCAACAGCCACAATCGTTTTAGTACGGAGCCACTTATAAGGACGATTTATCCTTAGCTTCCAAAGTCTACACTCGATTGTTGGATTTATTTAAAAGTGAACTGTAGAACCTAAAACAGAAAAATTCTCCAGCAAGTACAATTAATTTGTCTTCAATATGCAAACGTCACCTAAAAATAACTGACCTGTCACAATCTTGTATTCCACTGTTGGATTCTGTTAGAATCGAATTGTAAGGCTTAAAAGAATTGGTTTCTTCAAAGCGTAAATTATCCTTAGAATTAAAATCTATACTAAAAAAATAAGCAAACGCATTTCATTTCTACATTCGATTGTCGATTCTTTTAAATCCAACAGTCGAACACCCAGTAAAGCAGTCTCCAACAATGCTTCATTGCAGAGCTCTCTGTCTACAATGTCTTTAGACAACAAAATAGCTAAATGTACTCATAACACTCCTACATTCGACTGTCGAATCTTTTAAAATTAAACTGTGGAACGTGAAACATAAAAAGGCAATGAACTATCCAATATCCAACAAGTGTTTCCACTGCAGTGCTGCTTACAAGAATAGTTCACCTCCAGTGAGCAAATGTTCGCAAACGTTCCTTTAAAAAAATAACTAAATGTGTCATAATCCCGCATTCGACTGTTGGATACTTTTAAAACTGAACTGTAGAATCCAAAGCTATAAAGACGTAAAGTAATTTCCAACAGTGACAATTGTTTTAGTGCAGAGCTGCTTATAAGGGCGATTTTTCCTTAGCTTCCAAATTTCCCAAAAAATAACTAACAAAAGTATATTGTACACCTACATTCGATTGTTGGATTAATTTAAAAGTGAACTGTAGAACCTAAAGCAGATAAAGGCTAAGTAGTCTCCAGCAAGTACAGTTAATTTGTCTTCAAAATGCAAAAATAACTGTCGTGTCACAATCTTATATCCCACTGTTGGATTCTGTTAGAATCGAATTGTAAGGTTTAAAAGAATTGGTTTCTTCCTAGGACAAATTATCCTTAGAATTCAAATCTATACTAAAAAATAAGCAAACGCAGTTCATTTCTACATTCGATTGTCGATTATTCTTTTAAATCCAACAGTCGAACACCCAACCCATTACAATGTAAAGCAATCACCAACAATGTTTCATTGGAGAGCTGCCTGTCTACAAGGACTATTAAGTCTTTAGGCAACAAACTAGCTAAATGTTGTCACACTCCTACATTCGACTGTCGAATCTTTTAAAATTAAACTTTGGAACGTAAAACATTAAAAGGCAAAGTGTTTCCACTACAATACTGCTTACAAGAATAATTCACCCTCAGTATGCAAACGTTCCTTTAAAAAATAACTAAATGTGTCATAATCCCGCATTCGACTGTTAGATGCCCTTATGACTAAACTGTAGAGTCTGAGGTATAAAGAGATAAATTAATTTCCAACTGCAGACCTGTTTGTAAGGACAACAAATCTCGTTTTCGCTTTCATTTTTTACAATCGTACGTTCGACTGTTGGTTATTTGTGAAATTGAACTGTAGAATCCAAAGCATAAAGATATAAAGCAATATCCAACTGCCAGAGCCGTTTGCAAGGATAAGAATTCAAATGTCCCCTAAAAAACAACCAAATGTATTTCGTTCTCGCATTGGATTGTTGGATTATATTAAAATTGTACTGGAGAACTCAAAACACTAAAAGATAAAGCAGTTGCCCATCCTTAGCAAGCAAACTAAATGTGTCACAATCAAAATCCCGCATTCGACTGTTGGATGCTTCTAAAATTGAACTGCAGTACCTAAGCCACAAAGAGATAAAGTAATTTCCAATTGTAGTGCTGTTTACAAGGACAATGTATCCTAATTTACGCACTGGATTGTTGGATTATTTTAAAATTGAACTGTAGAACTTAAAACATTAAAAGTCAAAGCAATATCCAACAACTGTTCGCTGCAAGTGTTGCTTACAAGAACAATCCACTCCTAGAATGCAAACTATTTTTAATAGCTAAATGTGTTACAATCTCATATTCGACTGTTGGATATTTTTTTAACTAAAGTAATATCCAACTACAGAGCCATTTGCAAGGCCAAGTTTTCGTCAGATTTCAATTGTCTCCTAAATATATTTAATCATCTCCTGAAGAATAACCAAATACATCTCGTTTCCACATTGGATTGTTGGATTCTTTTAAGATTGAACTGCAAAAGTTACAACATTAAAAGGCAACGATATTTTACTGCAGAGCTGTCTACGAGGGCTATTCATCTATATAAAATACTAAAAGTGTCACATTCGACTGTTGGATACGTTTAAAACTGAACTATATGTAAAGCAAGCAGAGACTAAGTAATTTTCAATAATCAGGGTTTTTTTTTTATAAGGGCAATTTATTTTGAGAGTCGACTCCTAACATATAACCAAATGAGTTTCGTTGCCGAATTGAAATATTGGATTTTTTTGGAACTAAACTGCCCAGAACGCATTAAAGGGTAGAGAAATTTCCAACAATGTTTTACTGTAGAGTTGCTTTTAGGAGAAATTACCTTTAGAATCCAAATGTACGAAAAAAAAATTACTAACAATCCACAATTCGACTGTTGGATACTTTTAAAATTGAACTGTAGAAACTTGAGAGCATAAAGAGCTTTTACAAGGGGAATTCTAACCATCTCCTACAAAATAATCAAAAGAATATCGTTTCCGAATTCCATTGTTGGATTATTTTAGAATTGAACTATAAAATCCAAATCATTAAGAAGTAAAATAATCTCCAACAATGTTTCATTGTAAAAGTCTCTCAAGGACAATTTGTCTTTAGAATCCACTCCTACAACCTATAATTCTACATTCGATTGTTGGATACTTTTGAACTGTAGAATCTAAAACAATGAGAAAAAGTAATTTCGAACAATCGCTTTACGGGAAGCTTGTTTCTAAGCACAATTTATCTTTAGAATCCAAATATCTCCTAAAAAATAAGAAAATACATCTTTTTTCCGCCTTGGATTGTTGGATTATTTTAAAAATGTACTGCAAAGGCTAAAATCATTAAAAGGCAACGTAATCTCCAAGAATGTTTCACTGTAAAGCTATCCACGAGGACATTTCATCTTTAGAATCCATATATTCGACTGTTGGATACCTTTAACACCGAACTGTAGAAAATCTAAAGCATAAAGACACAAAGTAATTTCCAACAATCGTTTTACTGTAGAGCTGTTTACAATGTCAATCTACCGGAAGAATCTAAACATATCTAAAAGTGTCACGATACCGCATTCGACTGTTGGATACTCCTATAAAATAAACAAACGTGTCTCATTCCCGCGTTGGATTGTTGAGAAATGTTTTAAAATTGAATTTCCAAAAATAACCATGTGTATCTCATTGCCGCGTTGGATTGTTGGATTCTTTTAAATTGATTGAACTGTAGAGCTTAAAGCATTAAAACGCAAAGTAACCTCCAACAATGTTTCACTGCAGAGCTCTTTTACTGGGACTATGAATTCAAACGTATCCAAAATAATAATAATGTGTCTCAATCATACATTCGACTGTTGGATGTTGTTCAACTGTTTTAAAATTGAACGGCAAAAGTAACCAGTGTTGCAATGGATTGATTGTTGGCTTCTTTTGAAGTGTAGAACCTAAAAAAAAAATTAAATGTGTCACAATCCTACGTTCGACTGTTGGATACTCCCATAAAATACACAAATGATCATTTCCGCATTGGATTGTTGAACTGTTTTAAAATTGAACTGCCAAAACTGTAACCGTACGTATCTAGTATCCGCATTGGATTATTGGATCACTTTAAACTAATTGAACTGTAGAGCTTAAAGCATTAAAACGCAAAATAATCTCCAACATTGTTTCACCGTAGAGCTGTTCTACTTGGACAATGAATTTAAATGCATCCAAGAAAATAATAATGTGTCTCAATCCTACATTCGACTGTTGGATATTCTCATAAACAAATGTAGCAAACATAGCCGCATTGGATTGTAGAGTTATTTTAAAATTAAGCTGCAATAGGTAACCTAGTTGGGTTTTATTTAGTTAGGAACAAAAAAGAAACAATAATAAAGAAACATTTAATGATTTCTCGGTTTTTAGCAATCCAGGGGTACCGATTTATTTGGAGGCGACTGTACACCTTAAATAAAGGCGACAGGGTCAAAATTTCAAAAGTTTTTCGAATTTTTACAATTTTCTTTCTTGAATTTTCCTAATTTCTAAAAACTAAAGACTTCGTACAGTTGCGATCAAAAATAAAGAAGCATTTTTTTTCCAAATTTGTTTCATAAATCTAGTTTGATTCGAAAACCTTTTGCGCTGTCGATTAAAAAATGTTTGCATTGTCGATCGTCATTTGTTTTTGTTAATTTAAAAATTTTGCGCCCTATCGATCGATAGACAGTTGTTTTCGTCGATTTGAAAATCATTTGTACTATCGATTGTCATCTGTTACATTTCTTTACATTTAAACATATCGTGCACGTCGACAGTCAATTGTTTTCGGTGTCGATTGTCACTTGTTTTTGTCGATTTAAAAATCTATCGTGTACCGTCGTTTGTCATCTGTTTTTGTTTTGCATTTAAAAATAGTGGGCGCGTCAATACTCAACTGTTTTTGACGCGATTTAAGAACTCTACGCACTTTCGATTGTCATATGTTTTTTGTGTGGTTGAAATTTTTTTTAGCGTCGATTGCCACTTGTTCTTGTCGATTTAAAAGTCTTTTGTATTGTCAACTGTCATCTGTTTTTTTTTTGCACTTAAAAATATTGCGCACGTCCGATAGTCAATTGTTTCTTGGCGATTTACATTTTTTTTTTTAATTTTTTTTTGTCATCTGTTTTTGTGCATCTAAAATTTTTGCCAATTTAGAAAATTTTCTCGGTGTCGATTGTCACTTGTTTTTATCGATTGACATCTGTTTTCTGCACTTAAAAATATTACACATGTCTTTAGTCAATTGTTTCGTGACGTTTTAAAAAATGTTTGCACTGTCGATCGTCTATTGTTTTTCGATAATTTTTGTCGATATAAAAATCTCTTGTATTGTCCGATTGTCATCTGTTTTATTTTTTTTTTCATTTAAACATCGCGCATGTCGATAGTCAATTGTTTTTTTTTGGCGATTTAAAAACGTTTTGCTCTGTCGATTGTCATCTGTCTTTTTTGCACTTACAAATAGTGCGCGTGTCGTCGTTAGTCACTTGTTTCTAGGCGATTTACGTATTTTTTTTTTCGATTTTTTCTTGTCATCTGTTTTTGTGCATTTAAAATTTCTGTCCGTTTAGAAATTTTTCTCGGTGTCGATTGTCACTTGTTTTTGTCGATTTAAGAACGTTACATTATCGATTGTCATCTGTTTTTTTTTGCGTTTAAAATTCGTTTGCAGTGTCAATTGTCGTCTGTTTTTGTCGATTTAAAATTTTTTCGCATCGTCGATTGTCATTTGTTTTTGTAGATCGAATTTTTTGTTACATTATCGTCATTATTATAGATCGTAATCTGTTTCCTTGCGTTTAAAATTTCTTTCGTAGTGTCGATAGTCACTTGTTTCTGTCGATTTAAAAATAAATGTCTTGCCCCGTTTTTGTTGATTCTCAAAATTAAAAATGTTTTACGTTACCGTTATCATCTGTTTTATTGCGTTTAAAATTCTTTTTCAATGTCAATAGTCACTTGTTTCTGTCGATTTAAATTTTTTTACACTATCGATTGTCATCTGTTTTTTTTGCGTTTAATTTTTTTTTTGCAGTGTCGATTGTCATCTGTTTTTCGTCCGCCTTAAAGAAAAATCGCAGCGTCGATTGTCATTTGTTTCTGTCGATTTAAAAACGTTTTGCATTATCGATTGTCATCTGTTTTATTGCGTTTGGAATTCTTTTGCAATGTCGATAGTCACTTGTTTCTGTCGATTTAAATTTTTTTTACACTATCGATTGTCATCTGCTTTTTTTATTTTTCTTTTTCACAGAGTCGACTGTTACTTGTTTTCGTCGACTTAAAAACGTCTTGCCCTGTCGATTGTCATTTGTTTTTGTAGATTTAATCTTTTTTTTTTAAATTATCGTCGTTATTATACATAGATTGTCAACTGCTTTCTTGCGTTTAAAATTTTGTAGTGTCGATGGCCGCTTGTTTCCGTCGATTTAAAAATTTCTCCCTTTGTCGATTGTCGTTTATTTCTGTAGATTTAAGTTTTTCTTTAAATTATCGTCATTATTATACTTAGATTGTCATCTGTTTTAAGTTTCCCGCATCGTCGCGTCGGGCTTCTTTTTTTTTTTGAACTGTAGAATCTAGAGCATTCAAAGGCAAAGCAATCACCAACGATGTATAACAAGGACAATTTATCTGTAGGATCCAAGTGTTTCGAACAAATAATTAAATTGGCTTTAAAATTGAACTGAAGCACCAAAAAGCCAACTTTCGATTGTTGGATTCGTATCGAATTGAACCGTAGAACTTAAAGCATACAAAAATGACGCAATATCCAAGAAGTGATTTACTGTAGTGTCTGAAAATAATTTATCCTAGTCAAAGTAAACACATTCATAATTAAGTGTATCACTAATAATAATAATTTTATTTGTTGGATTCTTTCGGAATTGAGCTGTAAAATACCTAAAACGTAAGAATTATTTTCTTGTAAAATAGGACGATTTTTTTTAACATAACTCAAACGACTCATAAAATATAATTAAGTCAATTACACTCCGCATTGTCGATCCAACAATAGAAAATACTTTTAGAATTAAATTGTAAAACCTTGATGCACAACGTAATCCGTTTTGTCTGTTTGTGTGTGTGTGTAGGGTTTAAGGACCCACGTTCGTTACAAGGATTATTATATTGATTATTGTGATTAAGATTCAAGGATTGATTGAAACTGTAAAATCTAAGCCTACAAGGATAATGTAATCCTCGGAAAAAATCGTTTTATTATACATGCATGGAAAACAAAGTAAACGCTCGCTGGACCAGTATTCTGAATTAATTATCCTAACCCGAGCCTTAACCACAGCGTACCAAACAAAGGACTATTACAAAGTTAGTAAAATTACCCAGCCTGTGAGTTTGAGATCACGTAGGCCAGTCGATCGGGCGCCGAAAGGACGCGATCCTCGCTTCGGGGCCGGTATCCTTGCAGTGGGGGCCTCCTGACATAAATACGCATGCACAGCTGATCGTCGAACAGTTGGTCAACTTCGTCTGGTTCAGTAAGACCCGTTGGCAAGGAAGAAGGAAGTCGCCTTATACCGGCTATTTTTGAAACCCCCCGAGTGATAAGTGTGCGATTTGGAACAACACCAAATGGAGATTTTATCAGTAGTTACTAACGTCGATTACAACAACCAAAATGGTAAGTTCAATTTAATTTTCTTTCTTTTTTTTGGGGAAGAGGGCCTAAATTAAATCTGTACGGAACAAAATGATCAATCACTTGGCTTGGTTTTATAAGTGAACCAACCGGCCGGCTTTCTAGATAGTGACCTCGCATGACCTCCTCTCGGAGCCGCGCTTAGCAACAACAGCAATTTCACTTCGCCTCAAATCAATTCGCTTTCCTTTTACGCCGGAGACTTTTCTGGAATTTTTTCACGGACCGGCGACTTTCTTCTGTTTTACAGCTTGGGATTACGAGGTGTACCCCAACGAGTACGACTGCAACGAAGCTGCGGTCAGTGCTTTGTCCAAGCGGCTCGAGGAAGAGCTGAGGGCCGCCAAGCACACTCACTTGAGCTGTGGTGAGGTCCTCTTACCCTGCGGCCTTCTGCAGAGTATATCCAGGCAAATCCTCGACATGGCCGATTCGGAACTGTACGGCTTACGGGGTTGCACCCTGTATTTGAGCTTCGAAGGGGAAGAAGAGTGTAGGAAGCTGAGCACCATCAAGTGTGATCCTTCCACCGTTTCGACTTTCGAATTGTATCTCACCCTTAAGCAGTCCACCGCCGGCTGGAATTCCTTCCTACCTCAGTTCATCAAGTAAGTAATTTTTTTTTAAATTCGTTTGTTTTTTTTTTTGTAATAGCAGCTCCTTTTTTAATTAAATTTAAATTGGGATAAATTGAGAAATGAGCGTGGTGGCAATTGGGTGTCGCGTTTAACTAATTTAATAATAATTAAGGATAATTGAAGAAAAAGCCTGGATGTAATGAAGATCAAGGACGATTATTTATTTACACTTAATTTCCTGCAAATTTTCTGCAACTTTTTATTTTAAATTTACATCGAATTCTTAATTTGAAATTATTTTTTAAAATACTTTTTAAGTTTGCATTTACAAGAATTAATTTAAATTATTTTTTTGTTGGAAGTTTAAATTAATAAAAAAATTTATGAATTTTCAAATACAAAATGGCAATGATTGGTAAATTTTTCTTAGAAGGAAAAAGAAAAAAGAAGTTAAATGAAAAACTAAAAGTTGAAAAAAATGCTTTATTTATTTATTAATAAAAAAAAAAAATGAAAAGCAAGAAAGAAAAGTAGAAAGTTAATATCAAATTTTTTATTTGAAAGAAAAACCAAAAAAGAAATTCCAAAAAAAATTTTCCAAAGCAAAAGATTTAAATTTAAGAAACAAAAATATAAAAATTGAAAAAAATAATCAAGAAAGCACTTAAATCTTCCGAAAAAAAAAGACAAAAAAAAACTTAACATTTAAATCGACAAAAACAGATAACTACCACCGACATTGCAAAAAACTTTTTCAAGTCGACAGAAACAAGTAACTATCGCTAAACACCCCGCACAATTTTCGAATTGACAAAAACAAGTGACAATCGACTCTGCGAACAAGATTTAGGTGCAGAAAACAGGTGACAGTCGACGGTGTAAAGAAATTTTAATTCGACAAAAACAAGTGACTGACCCGACGATGCGCGAAACTTAAAACATATGACAATAGACGCAAAAAAATGACTATCGACACTACAAAATTTTAAATGCAAGAAAGCCCATGACAATCTGGTATAATAATGACGATAATTAAAAAAAAAAAGATTAAATCTACAAGAACAAATGACAATCGACAGGGCAAGACGTTTTTAAGCCGACAAAAACAAGTAACAGTCGACTCTGTGAAAAAGAAAAATAAAAAAAGCAGATGATAATCGATAGTGTAATTTAATCGACAGAAACAAGTGACTATTGACATTGCAAAAGAATTTCAAACGCAATAAAACAGATGACAATCGATAATGCAAAACGTTTTTAAATCGACAGAAACAAATGACAATCGACGTTGCGATTTTTCTTTAAGCGGACGAAAAACAGATGACAATCGACACTGCAAAAAAAAAAATTAAACGCAAGAAAAAAAAAACAGATGACAATCGATAATGTAAAACGTTTTTAAATCGACAAAAACAAGTGACGATCGACACCGAGACAATTTTCTAAATTGACAAAAATTTTAAATGCACAAAAACAGATGACAAAAAAATATACCTATACGTAAATCGCCAAGAAACAATTGACTATCGACACGCGCACTATTCGTAAGTGCAAAAAAAAGACAGATGACAATCGACAGAGCAAAACGTTTTTAAATCGCCAAAAAAAACAATTGACTATCGACATGGGCGATGTTTAAATAAAAAAGAAAACAGTTGTCAATCGGACAGTACAAGAGATTTTTAAATCGACAAAAACAAGTGACTATCGATCGACACAGCGTAAAGTATTTAAATGAACAAAAACAATAGACGATCGACAGTGCAAACATTTTTTAAAACGTCACGAAACAATTGACTAAAGACATGTGTAAGTTATATTTTGAAGTGCAAAAAACAGATGACAGTCGATAAAAACAAGTGACAATCGACACAGAGAAAATTTTTTAAATTGACAAATATTTTAAATGCACAAAAACAGATTTCAAAAAAATTAAAAAAAAAAATGTAAATCGTCAAGAAACAATTGACTATCGACGTACGCAACATTTTTAAGTGCAAAAAAAAACAGATGACAATTGACAATACAAAAGACTTTTAAATCGACAAGAACAAGTGACAATCGACGCTAAGAAAAAAATTCAACGCACAAAAAACATATGACAATCGAAAGCGCATAGAGTTATTAAATCGCGTCGAAAACAGTTGACTATTGACGCGCCCACTATTTTGAAATGCAAAACAAAAACAGATGACAAACGACGGTGCACAAAAGATTTTTAAATCGACAAAAACAAGTGACAATCGACACCAAAAACAATTGACTATCGACATGCACGATATGTTTTGATGTAAAAAAATAAATGACGATCGACAGTACAAATGATTTTTAAATCGACGAAAACAGGTGACTATCGATCGAGATTGCGCAACATTTTTAAATTAACAAAAACAAATGACAATCGACAGTACAAACATTTTTTAATCGACAACGTAAAAGGTTGATTTATGAAAAAAATTTGAAAAAAAAAAGCTTGATTTTTGATCACAACTGTACGAAGTTTTTAGTTTGTAGAAATTAGGAAAATTCAAGAAAAAAAATGGTGAAAACTAAAAATTCGGAAAACTTTTGAAATTTTGACCCTGCCGCCTTTATTTAAGGTATACAGTCGCGTCCAAATAAATCGGCACCCCTGGATGGCTAAAAACCGCAAAAACATTAATTTGACGTAGATTTTACCTGACCTCGTTTCTTTATTATTGTTTTGTTTTTTGGTTCTTAACTAAATAGTTTCTCTTTTGTTACAGAAAAATTACCAGAGGTGGCACAGTAATGATCAGCCCGGAGTTCTCCTTAACGAAAAACAAACTCTACCGTTCGTACAGCGAGTAAAAAGAAAAGCTCGCGCGAAAGGTACAAAACAATCTTATCCAAGACTGAAGATGCAATCATCACGCATATTGAATATCAAGCATAACAAACATTTGAATCATATCGTCATTTGTTCTCATTTTCTCTATTTCACTCACACTGCAAATCAGTGTTTTGTTTTAGAAAATCGTCATCTCTGTCTCTGTCATTTTCTCACATGTTTTTATTGATGTTTCTTTTTTAAGAGTTTAAAAGGTTTCGATGTACAGGGTGGCCGAGGAGAAACTCTGGAGTTTTGCGCGTTTTCTTCGAACACCCCGTACATTTTAAAACTAATACAAAAAAGCGAATCGTGATAGTATTTTAGTGTTGTAATAATAATAATAATAATAATAATAATAATATTCTCTTAGAGTAGCAATAATCCGAATTACGCGCAAGTGATTGATGATGATAAACGAGCAACTTTTTCATTTTATTTTCGCACGTTCTCGATTTTATTATTATTATTTTCTTTTCTTTTTTTTTAAAAAAAACGATCATCAGTTGATCACACGAAACGAACCCGTTTTCTTTGTTGTTTCAAAATTTTCACCGCCGCGGTTGATGAGTAGCTTTTACTTTTGTGATATTAGTTTACGAAAACGACTATGTTTAAACGATTGAATAAGCCGACGCTTGGCCATTTTCTCTGTCGTCATCTCATCGTAACCAAAACGACCTGATGATGTACAGGGCGAACAGTATTACGAAACGTCGGCTTATTGCCCCAAAGATCGTGTCTGATCTCAAAACGATGATGGCCCTTCCCGCTGTTATATGTTTACGAAATGTGTGTGCATTAAAGAGGGCGCTCTCGTGGATGAGGGCCGTCTTCAGAGGCTGTCGAGGCGGGCCGCGCGCCCGCTTGTATTTGTATGTTTTTTTTTTTTTGTATTTTGGTAGCTTTAGTAAGTATAGGAGATAGGTTTTTGTATTTACTATTGTGTGATATGTAAAAGTGCAGATATTATGCTGTGCATTTCTCATGTTTTCTTTTTTTTATATAACAAAATGTTGGTTTATAAAAGATATATTAAAAAAAAATAAATTTTTTATCAATTTAATCGGCGATTTATTAGCATTCACCTTGACCCCTGGCGCGAACTGTGAACCTGATAATCTCACAGACTGTGATTGTGATTAGCAGTTACTCAAGTCGAAGACGCAAACAATGAATTTAACTTAAAACATTTGCTGCGAATTGCGTCACAAGTCGATAAATAAATAAAATATAAATGCAATCTGTTGATTGATTCGTTGCACATTTGCGAATTTAATTGGAAGCGCTTCAAAAAAAGAAATGCAATAATGATTGTCATAAAACAATATATTTTGGAAGGTGGGGGGGGGGGGCAGGGGGCGGCATTGGTATTGAAGGCAGTTTTATAAAAGAAACATTTCAATTTGAACAAAAAAAATATGAATAGCTAAAACGTTTTCCTAAAAATAAAAAAAAAATGAAGGGAACATTGATTTCGAGAAAGTAAAATAAAAAAAAAAATCATTTTTGAATCTACAAAAACAAATGACAGTCGATAGCGCAAAAAATTTGAAAAGGACGTAAATAAATGACAATCGATAGTGCAAAAAAAAATTCAGAGTATTTTTTTTTTAATGGACAGTAACGATCATCGCGATATTGGAAAAACGAAATCGTTTCTTCACAAATTTTAACGGAAACACAAAACAAGTGAAGCAAATAAAAATTTGAAAGCGACAGAAACAAATGACAATCGATAGTAAAAAGCAGAAATCATCAAAAACAAATGACAACGCGACAACTTTTTCAAATGACAAGAACAGAAAAGAATTCACAGTGCAATTTTTTTTTAATCGACTGAAACAGATGAAAGTCGATAATGCAAGAGCTTGAAAACGACAAAAAAACAAACGTTAAACAAATAATAATTGACAAAAAAAAAACAATTCACAATGCAATTTTTTTTTTCTAATTGGACAAATAGATTGTCATTCGTTTTTTTGACAATTTAATTTTTTTCTTCATTGTCGATTGTCAATTTTTTGTTATCGATTGTCATTTGTTTCTGTTAATTTAATTTTTTTAGCACTGTGTTATTTCTTTTGGTCGATTTTTGATTAATCGATTGTCACCTGTTTTATCGATTAAAACCAATTTTTGTTTTTGTCGAATTAAAAATATTTCGTGCCGCCTATTGTCATTTGTTTTTGTCGATTTCAAAATTTTATGATCTAATCTGAAGAAAAAAATTGAAAACGGCACAAACAAACGACAATCCACAGTGAAAAGAGAATTTAAAATCAAGACAAAAACAAATGACAATCAACACTCGATAGAAACAAGTAACTGTGCGATTTTGTTTTTAATTGGCAGAAATAGGAAACAATTCACATCGCTAAAAAAAATTTAAACGACAGAAACAAATGACAATCGATAAGGCAAGAAATTTGAAATGATTGTGAAAATAAAGTACAAATAGACAAAAATAAATGACATTGACAGAGCGAAAATTTTCTTTAATCGACAGAAACAAATGACAATCGATGTCAAAAAATAAAGTTTAAATCGACGAAAACAAATGACATTAACAGCGCGAAAAATTTTAATTTGACAAAAACAAAACAATTCGTAGACAAACAAATGACAATCAATTATTCAAAAAATATTATCCATGATTTAGTAATTGATTAATAAAATTTTAATAAATATTTGCCAGAAGGTCTCTTGATGACCTTTTCGCAAATCTTTATCGAAAAATTTACTCAAGAAATTGAGAAACTGACAAAAACAGAAAACAATTCACAAAAGAGATTAAATCGATAGAAACGAATGACAATCGACGAAGCATTTGAAATTTGAAAACAATAAAAAAACAAATGAAAATCGACAGTGAAAAAATTTTGAATTGACAAAAGCGAATGACAATCAACTGTAAAAAAATGAAAAAAAAATTGAATCAATAAAAACAAATAACAATTGACTGCTAAAAATTTTTAAAATGACAAAAGCAAAAATCACATTTTAAATTAACAGGAACAAATGACAATCGATAAGGTAAAAATTTTAAGTGACAGTGGAAAAAGAAGTTAAAATCGACGGAAACAAATGAATTTGGCAAAAACAAAACAATTTAAAGCGCTATTTTTTTTTAATTGACAGAAACAGATCACAATCGATTATTAAAAAAAAAAAAAATTGAAATCAACAGAAAGAAATGACAATCGACAGGGCGTTAACTTTTTAATTTGACAAAAATAGGAAACAAAAAACACATTTTAAATCAACAGGAACAAATGACAATCGATAAGGTAAAAAATTTGAAATGACTGAAAAAAAAAGTTAAAATTAACGAAAATAAAGGAATTTGCTGAAAACAAAACAATTCACAGCGCAAAAAAATCGACAGAAACAGACATAATCCATCGATTATTCATAAAATTTTGAAATCGACACTGACAGCGCGAAAAATGCTTTTTAATTTGACAAAAACAAAATAATTCGTAGACAGAAACAAATGACAATCAATTATTAAAAAAATAATAATTTGAAATTTGAAAACAATAAAAAAATGACAATCGACAGTGGAAAAAAATTTAAATCGACAAAAGCGAACGACAATCGACTGAAAAAAAAAAACAGAAAAAATTGAATCGATAAAAAATAACAATTGACTGCTAAAAATTTTTTAAATGACAAAAACAAAAAACACATTTTAAATCAACAGGAACAAATGACAATTGATAAGTCATTTGAAATGACAGTGAAAAAAAGAAGTCGAAATCGACAAAAACAAATGACAATTAACAGTGCGAAAATTTTTTAATTTAACAAAAACAAAGCAATTCTTAGCGCATTTTTTTTTAATCTACAGAAACAGATAACGATCGAATAAAAAATTGATATCCACAAAACAAATGACAATCGGCGTCGCGAAATATTTTTAATTTAATCGATATAAACAAATAACAATTGACTGCTACAAATTTTTAAACGACAAAAACAGAAAACAATTCTCATTACAAAAATATTTTAAACCGACAGAAACAAATGACAATCGATGAGGCAAGAAATTCGAAATGACAGTGAAAAAAGTCGTCGACATCGACAAAAGCAAATGACACTTGACAGTGCAACATTTTTTAACTTGATAAAAACAAAACAATTCCTAACGCATTTTTTTAATTGACAGAAACAAACGACAATCAATTAAAAAAAAATGAATTCGATGAAAAGAAGTGACAATCGACAGTGCATAAAACTTTTAATTTGACAAAACCAAAACACTTTATAAATTCACAACGCAAATGCTTTTTTATTGACAGAAACAGATAATCGATTATTCAAAAAAAAATTGAAATCGACAAAAAGAAATGACAATCGTGAGAGCGTTAAATTTTTAATTCGACAAAAACAGAAAACACAAAACAACAAATCGACAGAAACAAATTAAAAGAATAAATAAATAAATTGACAAAAACTTTTAATTTGATCAAAGTAGAAAACAATTGAAAAAAGAACTGAAAAAACGCCACTGACAGCGAACAAAAAAATTAAAACAAAGCATCTCCAAGAAACAAAACTAGCGGAACACAAGAACAAGTAAAAACAATACGATATAAAGACATTAAGTATCCTAAGATTAAGTAGACCATAATAATGGTCCTAAATTGGAACCCTGCGGAACACTTTACTATTGCAAGCTCGCAATAGTTTATGTTACTGCTGCGTTATTTAATAAGTAACAAATTCACGCTACCACCACCGATTGAACGTTTGATTTTGTTTATTGTTTTTACCGAAAAAGAAAATAGTTGCTCAATTTAATAATCGATTTAGACAGATCACAGCAGTACGTTTTTTTTTTGTAGTTGTGCGGCCGCAAGTGTCGCCGCTTGCTTGCCACACGTAAAAAGTAGTTTGCCGTGTTGTTCTGTGTCATGCCGTGCCGTGCTTGATTCTGCGCGCATCGTTGATGCGGAAACGCAGTTACGTGAACGCACGGCGTCGGACGCGAAACAGTTGAGTGCGGTCCGTCGGCTTACAACGATGGAATTGCGCTTGATTTTAGAGGTGGAGAAAAGGCCGATGCTGTACGACAAAGAGGTGAACGTCTATAAAAAGCAGAACATTCGCGACGACGCCTGGAGAGAAGTCGCCGCCATTCTGAACATATCAGGTGAAGACGATTATTGTAATAGATAACCGATCGTTGAAGTTAGTGATAGTTTGGAGGGCGACATCTTTTGTCAGAAAGGTGAAATGCGTTGCGTCTTTTCTTTCATCTGGTGGTGCAGACGAAATTACAGGGCGTCAGTTATTCAATCATGTGAATCCCCGATGTTATTTAACTGCATTTTTTAAGCGCGATTTTTTTTGTTTGTGATAATCGAAATGAAATTCAAATAACTCAAAATTATTTAGGTTGAGACAATTTCTGGACAAACAGAGATAAACGAGAGTGTGATTGGTATTACGTAAAATCCTAAAAGCGATAGGTTATGATTAAAGCACGGATTTAGATGCATTTTTGGGTCATGAGTCATTTTGGTCAGTACGTAAAATTATAAAGTGATTGGTTATGATTAAAGTACAAATTTTTAGGAGTATCTGTCATTTTTTAGGTTAAGCAAAGACCAAAGAAAAGCATTTAAAAGAAAACAAAAACAAACAACCATCGACTATGAAAAATATTGAAACGAAAAGAGGAAAAAAATGTAAATGAATTTGCGGCTGCTAATCTATTTAAAAATAAAACTGATTTAAAAACAAAAACAATAAAAGAAAAAAAGGCGATCGAAAAATAATGAACAAAAAAGAAACAACTCGAAATGATGATGAAATCGACCAAAACAAACGACAATCGATAATGCAAAAAAATGACTGAAATGACACCGAACAAGGAAGTTAAAACCGGCAAAAAAATTGAAAGCAAAAAAAATGTTTAATTTGACAAAAATAAAACAAGTGATAGCGCAAACATTTTTTTTAATCGACAGAAACAGATTACAAATCGATTATTCAAAAAAAATTGAAATCGACAAAAATAAATGACAATCGACAGTGAGTAAAATATTTAATTTGATAGAAACAGAATACAATTCACAAAAGAAATTAAGTCGAAAGAATCAAATGACACTCGAAAAAACCAAAAAGAAAAATTGAAAGCGATAAAAACAAGTGACAGTCGACAGCGAAAAAAAAGTCGACAAAAACGATTGACAATCGACTGTAAAAAACGAAAAAAAAAAATGAATTGATAAAACAAATAACAACTGACTGCTAAAAAACAGAAAACAATTCGCATTGCAAAAATATTTCAAAACGACAGAAACAAATGAATCGATAAGCTATAAAAATTGAAATAACAGTAAAAGAGTAGTTGAAATCGACGAAAACAAATGACAAGTGGCAGCACGAAAATTTTCACAATTTGACAAAAACAAAACAATTCGTATCGCAAAAGACAGAAACAGATGACAATCGATTATTTGAAAAGTGTTGAAATTGACAAAAACAAGTGACAATCAACACTGTAAAACTTTTTAATTTGACAAAAACAAAATACAATTCACAAAAGAAATTAAATCGACGAAAACAAATGGCAATCGACAGCGAAAAAAAAATAAATCAACAAAAACGATTGACAATTGACGTTAAAAAACGAGAAAAATTGAATCGATAAAAACAAATATAACAATTGACTGCTAAAAATATTTAACTGACGAAAACAATTCCCAATGCAAGAAATATTTCAAATCGACAGAAACAAATGACAATCGATAAGCCAAAGAAATTTAATTAACAGTGAAAGAGTAGTTGAAATCGACAAAAACAAATGACAATCAACAGTGTGTAAAATTTTTTAATTTGACAAAAACAGGATAAAATTCACAAAAGGAATTAAATCGACAACAAACAAATGTGATACCATAAAAAACAAAAAAAATTGAAAACGACAAAAACAAATGACATCGACAGTGAAAAACGAAAAAAACAATTGATAAAAACAAATAACAATTGCTAAAAACATTAAACTGACGAAAACAGAAAATAATTCACGTTGAAAGAAATATTTTAAATCAGCAGAAACAAATGACAATTGACCGCGAATTTTTTTTTTTATTTGATAAAAACAAAACAATTCGTACCGCAAAAATCGACAGAAACAGAAACAAATTACAAATCGATTATACAAAAAAAATTGAAATCAGCAAAAACAAATGACAATCGACAGCCTAAACAGAAAACAATTCACAATGCAAGAAATATTTCAAATCGATGGAAACAAATGACAATCGATAAGCCAAAGAAATTGAAATAATAGTGAAAGAGAAGTTGAAATCGACAAAAACAAATGACAATTGACAGCGCGAATTTTTTTAATTTGACTCAAACAAAACAATTCGTAGCGCTAAAAACTTTTAAATCGACAGAAACAGATGACAATCGGTTATTTAAAAAAATATTGAAATCGACAAAAGCAAATGACAATCAACAGTGTGTAATTTTTTTAATTTGACAAGAACAGAAAAGAAATTAAATCGACAAAAACAAATGTCATTCCATAAAACAAAAAAAAAATTGAAAACGACAAAAACAAATGACATCGACCGTGAAAAAAAAATTAAATCGACAAAAGCGACTGTAAAATACGAAAAAAATTGAATCAAAGAAAACAAATGACATCGACCGTGAAAAAAAAATTAAATCGACAAAAGCGACTGTAAAATACGAAAAAAATTGAATCGAAGAAAACAAATAACAATTGACTGCTAAAAAATTAAAACTGACGAAAACAGAAAACAATTCACAATGCAAGAAATATTTGAAAACAACAGAAACAAATGATGATCGATAAGCCAAAGAACTTGAAATAACAATGAAAGAGAAGTTGAAATCGGCAAAAACAAATGAAAATTGACAGTGCGAAATTTTTTAATTCAACTCAAAGAAAACAATTTGTAGCGTAAAAAAGTATTAAATCTGCAGAAACAGATTATCGATTATTAAAAGAATTTTGAAATCGACAGTGTGTAAGTTTTTTTTTTATTTGACAAAAACAGAATACAATTCACAAAAGAAATTAAGAAATTAAATCGACAAGCACAATGTCACTCTAAAACAAAAAAAAATTGAAAACGACAAAAAAATTGAAAACGACAAAACAATTGACATCGACAGTGAGAAAGAATTATCGACAAAAACGAATGACAGTCGAATAACATTGACAGTGAAGAAAATATTAAAGCGACAAAAGCGAATGACAGTCGACTGTAAAAAAAAAAAACGAACACAATTGAATCCATAAAAACAAATAACAATTAACTGCCAAAAAAAATGAAACTGACGAAAACAGAAAACAATTCACAATGCAAGAAATATTTGTAATCGATAGAAACAAATGACTATCGATGAGCCAAAAAAATTGAAACAACGGCGAAAGAGAAGTTGAAATCGGCGAAAACAAATGAAAAATAACACTGCGAAAATTTTTTAATTTGACAAAAACGAAACAATTTTTTTTTATCTGCAGATGACAATCGATTAAAAAAAAAAAAAATTGAAATTGACAAAAACAAAAGACAATCGACAGTATGTAAAATTTTTAATTTGATAAAAAATAGAAAGCAATCAGTGCAAAACAAGATTAATCGACAAAAACAAATGACAATCGACAATACAAATATATTGAAAACTAGTACAAAAACAAATGACAGTCGACAGTGAACAAAAAAATTGAAAGCGACAAAAACAAATGACAATCGACAGCGATAAGAATTGAAAATCGACAAAAACAAAGCGTTGTTGATACGAAACAAAAACGAATCGGTAAATTAAATGAAACAAATGACGATCGCTCATGAAACAAAATATGTACATGATGACAGAAAAATCTCTAAGTATAGGACACATAACGAAAAGTTTGAAACCAATGACAATCGACATAATTTGTTTTATCAAAATGAATTATGAACAAACGAAATAAAACTAAAAAACAAAACCAAGAAAAACAAAATCGAATCGAATTTAGCGTCTTCTTTTATGTTAAAATATTAATAATTCTGGAAAATTATAGTAAAAATGTAAAAAATCAAATCAAAACAACTATTTTCAGGAAGATGCTGATTTTATCTGTTTCCATCGACGTACTCAATTCTTCCTCGAACCGACTGATGCACCATCGCTGATGATTTAAATAAACGACGAAACTCGTCTAAAATTTTATCGAAACAAAATCACATCCAAACTCTAGGCCCCCTAATTGTTTTTAGTTTAGATTTCGTCCTTCCCCAGAGTTAATAACGAAGTTGATTTCAGAGCCGGAATGCAGAAAGAAATGGAGAGGATTGAGGGACCAGTTCATAAAGATCTACAGAAACGAACAGGTGAAAGGCCATTCGAAACGAAGGACCCCTTGGATATACTACCAACAAATGCTGTTTTTAGTGCCACACATAGGGATGAAGGAGTAAGTTAATCACCTGACCATTTCACTTAAATTGAGGGTAACTCATAAAAATTTTGACTCGATTTGTTAGGCCAAGTGTTTTCGAATTATCGATTATTTGAATAATCCAAAGGTTTTCAAGGTCTTGTGGCTTCTGGAAACACGCCTCAGAATCCACAGGGGTTGAAGAAGAACCGAAAGCGATTCGAAGCCCGGTTACGAGCGACAGCCAAGAGGAACCACCCCTAAAACAACACAAGAAAAAACATTGGGAATCTGAAGAAGAAAAAACACCCGTGAGAGGAGACAATCCTGACGAGCAGTTCCTCCTGAGTTACCTGCCCACTCTGAGGAGGTTCACCCCAAGACAAAACGCGCTGGCGCGCATGAGGATACAACAAGTTCTATACGAGATCGAATTTGGCAATGAAGACAATGTTAATTCGTATAACGTGTATTTATCATCATCGCCCGGGGATGAGTGTATTAAAAGGGAATAAAATTAGTTTAAAATAAATTTGATTTCTCTGTTTTGATACTCGAACAATGCGTAAAAATTACCGGCTCTCATATTCATTAAACAAACAGTTATTATTGTAACGGCCGCACGGTTTATCGCCGCGCATTTGCTCGTTTTACAGTTAATAGTACATTACTTATTTATGTACCGTGTAATTTTCAATTGAGAGCAAGGATAAATCAGTTAGCTTTACGTGTGACACTTACCTTAGCGACGGCGAGCGTCGAATATCTGACGCAACGCGTCGGTTTTCTCTATTTTCAGAAGTCCATAGGTGTTTTTGATAGAAAGTTTGGTGAGTTGCTTGATGAGTTGTTTGAGGACATATTTGTCGAAACCGATGAATACATGACTTGACTAAATAATAATTGTTAGTACTACTAACAAACAACATATTTTCAACATTACGTTGATACAACAATAGTCAAACAAATCAAATCGAAAACATCTGTAAGTCGGGCGCAGCCACTGCAGTGTGTACCTTACAAGCGTCTCCGATATATTTGGGCAATATAGCTATCGATAAATTGTAAAAAACCCTTTGAAAATCATGAACTTAAAATTAAATCCAAAACGAAACAAAAACAATGGATGGATAAGAAAAGTTAAACAATAATAAAAATGGTTTGGAAGCAGAAACGATTATAAAACAAAAAAAATGACGATCGATTAGCGAAATAAAAAAGATAATAATTGTTTCTTTCTGAATTTCTTTTTTTCTTTAGTAATCGATCGCCATTTGTTTGCTTTTTTCGGCTTGATTTTGTTGTACGTTTGTTTTTTGCATATTTTTGAATTTTTCTCAGTCATTAGTTTTTTTTCGTGCGTTTTTATTTCTTCATTTTTCGACGATGATGGTTTTCTATTCGCAGGTACATATTCGGTTGTTTTTTTTTTTTGTTTTGCTCATTCCAGATCACGATCAATCGTCATTTGTTTCTTCTGTTGATCTTGAAGAGGAAAAATGCATTTTTCGATGTGATTTTTTCTGTACTTCTTTCATTCTTTCGATCAATCGTCATTTGTTTCTTCTGTTGACCTTGAAGAGGAAAAATGCATTTTTCAACATGATTTTTTCTGTATTTCTTTCATTCTTTGTAGTCGTAGTGTAGTTTTCTGCTGTCGCAATTTCCATTGCGAATTAAACTTCTTGTTTCTGGAAAATTCGTGTTTTACCGGCGGCAGTCAGTTGTTACTTTTTTCTTTTGTTTCCAGTGCTCTTCGTTGTAGTTAGTAGAGTGCGGACGTTTAGGCTCAAAAAAGGAAACAAAATATTCGACTGTTTCTGCATTTGTTACACAAATGATCATCTTTTGTTTTATGTTATTCTTGTAAATGTTTGTAAATTTGTCACAGTTGATCGTGTTTTGTTTTATGTTATTCTCATGAATATTTGTAAATTTGTTTGATAGTTGATTGTGTTTTGTTTTTTGTTTATTTATTTATTTATTTGAAGAATCAATTTGAGGATTTTTTATTACGTTATGTTTTTTTTTGTTTCTTGTTACGTTTTCCTGCTTTTGTTATTTTACGTTATTCTTAAGAATGTTTGTAAATTTGTTTGATAGTTGATCGTGTTTTGTTTTTCTTTAAATTTTTGAAGGTACAAGTCAATACGAGGACTCTTTGTTACGTTATGTTTTTTTTTGTTTCTTCTTACGTTTTCCCGTCTTCCTTACACAATCGATCGTCTTTTATTTTATGTTATTCTGAAGAATATTTCTAAATTTGTGTAATAGTTGATCGTGTTTTGTTTTTTTTTTAAATTTATTTGAAGATATAAGTCAATTCGAGGATTCTTTGTTACGTTGTTTTTTTTTGTTTGTTTCTTGTTACGTTTTCCTGTCTTCGTTACACAATCGATCGTCTCTTATTTTATGTATTCTCAATAATGTTTGTAAATATGTTTGATAGTTGATCGTGTTTTGTTTTTTTTTTTTTTATATTTGAAGAAACAAGTCAATTCGAGGATTCTTTGTTACGTTATGTTTTTTTTTGTTTCTTGTTAAGTTTTTCTGTCTTCGTTACATAATCGATCATCTCTTATTTTATGTTATTCTCAAGAATGTTTCTAAATTTGTTTAATAGTTGTTTTTTGTTTATTTATTTGAAGAAACAAGTCAATTCGAGGATTTTTGATGTTTTGTTTTTTTTTGTTTCTTTTTATGTTTTCCTGTATTTTTTTTACACAATCGATCGTCTTTTGTTAATGTTATTCTTATGTTTTGTTCCACAGTTGATCGTGTTTTGTTATTTTATTTGAAGTTAGAAGTCAAATTCGATAGTTGATCGTGTTTTGTTATTTTGTTTATTTGAACAAAGAAGTCAAATATGAGGATCTTTTGTTATGTTTTTGTTTTTTCTTGTTATATTTTCTTGTTTTTTAAATTTATTTGAAGATTATAAGTCAATTCGAGGATTCTTTGTTATGTTATGTTTCTTTTGTTTCTTGTTACGTTTTCCTGCATTTGTTACACAATCGATCGTCTCCTATTTTGTGTTATTCTCAAGAGTGTTTGTAAATTTGTTTGATAGTTGATCGTGTTTTGTTTTTCTTTTATTTATTTGTAGAAACAAGTCAATTCGAGGATTTTTTGATATGTTACATTTTTTTTGTTTCTTGTTGTGCTCTCCTGTATTTTGTTACACAATCGATCGTCTTTTTTTTTTCGTTACGTTTCATTCTCGTGAGCGCTTGCAGATTTGTTCACAGTTGATCGGATTTTATTTATTAGAAGAAAGAAGTCAGATTCGAGGATTTTTTGTTGTCGTGGCTTTTTTCGACTCAAGAAACAAAACAAAGTGGTCGACTGTTTCTTATTTCTTGCTTTCCGCTATACAGTCGATCGTCTTTTGTTTGTCATATTTTATTCTCATGAACACTTGCACATTTTTCGACGAGCATTTTTTGTTATCGCTTTTGCTTATTTTTGACCCAGAAAAAAAGAAATGGTGGATTATTTTTTGTCATCTGTATTGTTTGTTTTTTGTTTTACAAATCGGTGATTTGTTAAATTGATTGTAAATTTGTGAAAATATCATCGACAGGTAAAGAAATTGATATTTTATAGCCCCCGAGTTTCTTTTTTCTCTTTACAAACTTGTTAGGTTTTTCTTTTGAATGATGACTTTTATATCCACATTTCATTCTAGTTTCTTAACCACCAAACCTTAAATATTTAAAAATAAATTTAAAGACTTTAATTTAACATTTGATCGAGGAGACATTCATTCTGCACTTCGCCGCGCAAGAAAACTGAATGCAACCACCTATCATGAAGTCGCTAGCATTTTTTTTTTTCTTTTATTGTAAAACGCAAATGAATTATTATTTTGAGTAAAAAGAAATGTAAAACTTTTAATATCAAGTTTGAATGAGATTAAAAGCGAACATAATACACACACACATAGGCACACACACACATCACATAATATATTCGCGTTTTCTATTTGCTCAACTTTGTTTATAGTACATCTGACCTTTTTCCGAGCGTTTTTATGTTTGCGCTGGGCATTTGCATTAATATCGCATTAGCGTTAGTCACCTAGCTGCTGCTGCTATTTGAAATTTTAATTATAGACCAGTCAAGCAAAATACGCATATTAACCGCCGGATTACGTTTCACAAACGAATTAATTTATTAAATGGACGCTTGTTTATCTCGCACGCCAACACATGCAAATTAATTATATTCCAGATATGCAGACATATCTGCACGAGTCGCTTTTTTTTCCCGTATAAGTTTACGCCTAAGCGAGCCATTCTCCGGAGGGAAAACGCTCGGTATTAATAAATCAAAATGCTAATCAAGGAAAACCAATTTTATCTATGAGTAGATAGGGATTATTATTTGAAGAGAACTGTTAAATATGTGTGTAACAAGTTGCTATCACAAACTTCTAATTTTGATTGGATAATACGAGGGTAAAAAATATTCATAAAAAAAATTAAAAATATTTTGAAAATTAAAATTAAAAGGCATAGTATTAGAACTAAAATAAAACAAAAAAACGATTGATTTTTGAAAAACAAAACACTACTATCTATTAGCACGTAGAAAAGTCAAACGAATGAACCATCCACAAATTTGGAAAATGTTTGAAACAGCAAAAGTATTATAGAAACAAAAGGCCAACAAATTATAAACATCATAACATCTTTGCAACGTGAAAATTTTTTTTTTTGGAAAACAACAAAAAATCACCACAAAGTAAAAAAAAAAAACTAAAACACTAAGGAAAAGGAGAAGAAAACAAACCGAGGAAACAAAGATAATAAAAAATAAAAGCGAAACGCGGTCGGTTGTAAAAAGACGTAAGATCAATCGACTATTAAAAAAAATAAACAAAAGAAAGGCTCGTTCGAATTTCAGGTTAAACTGTTTTTTTTTAAACAAAACAAAAATACAAAACAAAAGGTAAAAACAAAAAATTAAACGCATTGTTGTGGAAATACAAGTCAAAATTAAGAAACAAAGACAATCGACTCCTGAAAACAAAAGGCGATAGATTTTTGAAAAAAAAAGAACAAAAGACTGTAGGTTTTTCAAAAAAACGAAAGACGATCGACTTTTGAAAAAAATAAAAAAACGATCGATTTTCGAATGGAGGTCAAAGTAATAAAAAACAATAGACAATCGATTACGTTCGTGCCGTGTCGGTTCGATGAAAAAACAAAAAACTGGCTCTTGAAAACAAAAAAAAAAGCAACACACAAAAGTCGATCGGCTCGTGGAAGGTAAAGAAAAAAACAAGTGACATCGTTTCTAGACAGGTTGAGAGTCGTACAACTTTTGAAAAAAAGATTAAAGGCTAGTGTCGTATCTCGTATCAAATCCCGAGCGTAAAATAAAAGACGATCGATTTTCCATGATAAGCGACAACCGATTTATGGAAAATTTAAATTTTTTGACATTAAAATAAAAGCGCACCAGTGCCCGAATGAAAAACAAAAAAGGATCAAATTCTTGAAAAACAAAAGAAGATCGACCCTTCGAAGGAAAAAAAAACTTTCTAACTTTCTAATTACGACCAATTTCCTGCTGGTTGGTTCCCGAGTGAAAAACAAAAGACTCGTCGAAGGTAAAAAAATAACTGGCATCTTTTCGTGGCTTTTTGACACGTAAGTATTGAATTAAAAAACAAACAAAAGAAATAAGGGTACAGTCAAGAAATAATTGACTATCGAAAAATAAAAGACGATCGATTTTCCATAATAAAAGACGACCGATTTTCGGAAAACTTTTACGTTTCGGTAAAACAAAGGCGCGTTGGTTCCGGGATGAAAAACAAGAAAGTGATCGACTTTTGAAAAACAAGAGAAACAAAAGAAGATCGACTTTTTTTTTTTATTTCTTTCTTTCTGTCTTTTCTTGCTTTTTTGACAAATAAAAAGCAGTTAATCTTTCTATAAAACAAAGGACGATGACTAATGTCGTATCAGTTGGTTAACGAGAGAAAAACAAAAGACAATCGGGACTTTTGAGAAACAAAAGGCGATTGATTCGTCGAAGGTAAAAAAAAAACCACTGACATTGTTTCTTGATTTCTTCACAAGTTAAAAAAAGCATTTAACTTTTCCAAGTAAAAAAAAATCAAATACTAAAGATTACAAACAACAGGTGATTGACTTTTGAAAAGCAAAAGACGTTCGATTGTTCGACTCGTCGAAAACAAAAAACATGATCGAAAAAAAGTAAACGCATTCTTGTGGAAATAAAAGTCAAAATTAAGAAACAAAGACAATCAACTCTTGAAAACAAAAGGCGATAGACGTCTTTCGTTTTTTCAAAAAAACAAAAGGTTTTTGAAAAAACGAAAGACGATCGACTTTTGAAAAAAATAAATGATCGATTCTCGAATGGAGGTCATTTCTTGGCAAAGTAATAAAAAACAATAGACAATCGATTACGTTCGTGCCGTGTCGGTTCGATGAAAAAACAAAAGACTGGCTCTTGAAAACAAAAAAAAAAAAACAAGACACAAAAGTCGATCGGCTCGTGGAAGGTAAAGAAAAAACAAGTGACATCGTTTCTAGACAAGTTGAAAGTCGTACAATTTTTGAAAAAAAGATTAAAGGCTGGTATCGTATCTCGTATCAAATCCCGAGCGTAAAATAAAAGACGTTCGATTTACCATGATAAGCGAAAACCGATTTATGGAAAATTTAAATTTTTTCACATAAAATAAAAGGCGATCGACTACATGCGCAGCAGTGCCCGAATGAAAAACAAAAAAGGGATCAAATTCTTGAAAAACAAAAGAAGATCGACCCTTCGAAGGAAAAGAAAAACTTTCTAACTTTCTAATTACGACTAATTTCCTGCAGGTTGGTTCCCGAGTGAAAAACAAAAGACTCGTTGAAGGTAAAAAAACTAACTGGCATCTTTTCGTGGCTTTTTGACACGTAAAAGTATTGAATTAAAAAAAAAAATTAAGACAAACAAAAGAGGTGAGGCTACAGTCAAGAGATAATTGACTCTCGAAAAATAAAAGACGATCGATTTTCCATAATAAAAGACGACCGATTTTCGGAAAACTTTTATGTTTCGGTAAAACAAAGGCGATTGACTTGCGCATTGGTTCCGGGATGAAAAACAAGAAAGTGATCGACTTTTGAAAAACAAGAGAAACAAAAGAAGATCGACTTTCTTTTTTTCCTCTTTCTTTCTCTCGCTTTCTTGACGAATAAAAAGCAGTTAATCTTTCTATAAAACAAAGGGCGGTGACTAATGTCGTATCAGTTGGTTCCCGAGAGAAAAACAAAAGACAATCGCGACTCTTGAGAAACAACAGGCGATTGACTCGTCGAAGGCAAAAAAAAACACTGACATTGTTTCTTGATTTATTCACAAGTAAAAAAAAGCATTTAACTTTTCCAAGTAAAAAAAAAATCAAACAACAGGTGATTGGCTTTTGAAAAGCAAAAGACGTTCGATTGTTCGACTCGTCGAAAACAAAAAACCTGATCGACATAGTTAATATCAGAAGTGAAAAAGAAAAGACGGCCGTGACCCTTGAGACGAACAAACAAAAGATTGGTTGGAAGCTTTTGAACAGTGGAAAGAAATAATTAAATTCAGCTTGACCCTCGTATGAAGGTAAGTACACAGGACGACGTCGAAGTATTGGCTTCGTATTTGTAGTTATGATTTGTTCGTTGGCGTAGAGAAAAAGAGAAACAAAACCAAAACATGAAATCAACGCAGAACTTAAAAAAAAGTGAGTAGTTTTCACCTTTCTCGTTCGCCGGCTTCTGGTTCGGGTGCATCATAAATCTAGCCGGCATTTACATAAAGCGGAAAACGTCCGTCCGCTCGCCTGAAACGCTGCTTTCTTTCTGCGGGACGGCGCGAAAAATACGGTTATTTGTTGCTGCCGGTCGTTCGACAAATTTCTAATGTGAGTCATCCGCTCTAAAACACAATTTGCGATGAATACGAAATGAAAGTTTGTAATAATAAGTGAAACTCTCCGAACACGGGCGATCGTAAAATTAATGACGGCTGATGATGATGAAGACGATCCAAGGGGTACGCAGATGGGCTAGTAGGACGTTGCGTTGGATGGAAAGATCAACCAAAAAAAAGCAGTTTAGGTCGCAACATCCTCATTCATTAACCTAACAGCAAGTTTCTAAAGAGAAAAAAGAAACTCGGGGGCTATAAAATTCAATTTCTTTGTCTATCGATAATATTTTCATAAATCTACAAACAATCGAGTTTAACAAACAAAAGATCACCGATTTGTAAAACAAAAAACAAACCAAACAAATAACAAAAAAATAGTCCACCATTTCTTTTTCTTTTCTGAATCAAAAAGCGGTAACAAAAAATGCTCGTTGAAAAATGTGCAAGTGTACTTGAAAATAAAATATAAGAAACAAAAAACGATCGACTGGATAGAGGTAAACAAGAAACAGTCGACCGTTTTGTTTTCTTTTTTTTTCCGAAAAAAGCCACAACAACGAAAAATCCTCGAATATGACTTCTTCTTCAAATAAATGAAACAACAAAACCCGATCGACCATGAAACAGATCTGTAAGTGCTTACGAGAATAAAACGTAACGAAAAAAAAAGACGATCGATTATGTACAGGAAAACGTAACAAGAAACAAAAGAAAACATAACGTAACAAAGAATCCTCGAATTGACTTGTTTCTTCAAATCATTAAAAAAAACAAAAACAAAATACGATCAACTATCAAACATATTTACAAACATTCTTAAGAATAACATAAAATAAGAGGCGATTGTTTGTTTAACAAATGCAGGAAAACATAAGAAGAAACAAAAAAAAATATAACAAAAAAAATTTCTCGAAGTGACTTGTTTCTTCAAATAAATTAAAAAGAAAACAAAACACGATCAACTATCAAATAAATTTACAAATCTTCACGAGAATAACATAAAACAAAAGACGATCAACTGTGTAACAAGTGCAGGAAAATATGACAACAAAAAATCCTCGAATTGACTTGTTTCTTCAAATAAATTAAGAAAAAAAAACAAAACACGATCAACTATCAAATAAATTTACAAACATTCTTAAAAATAACATAAAATAAGAAACGATCGATCGTGTAATAAATGAAGGAAAAAAACATAGCAAGAAACAAAACAAAAACATAACAAAAGATCCTCGTGTTTGACTTCTTTCTTCAAACAAATAAAATAACAAAACACGATCAACTGTCAAACAAATTTATAAATATTTATCAGAATAACACAAAACAAAAGATGACGAATTGTGTAACGAATGCAGGAAAGCATAACAAAAAAAATAACATAACAAAAAGTTCTTGAATTGACTTCTTTCTTCAAGTGAACAAAATAACAAAACACGATCAACTATCAAACAAATTTACAAAGATTCTTAAGAATAATATAAAATAAGAGACGATTGTTTGTTTAACAAATGCAGGAAAACATAAGAAGAAACAAAAAAAATACATAACAAAAAAATCCTCGAATTGACTTGTTTCTTCAAATAAATTAAAAAAAAAAAACAAAACACGATCAACTATCAAACAAAATTACAAACATTCTTAAGAATAATATAAAATAAGAGACGATTGTTTGTTTAACAAATGCAGTAAAACAAAAGAAGAAACAAAAAAAACATAACAATAACAAAAAAAATTCCTCGAAGTGACTTGTTTCTTCAAATAAATTTAAAAAAAAATATATCAAATAAATTTACAAACATTCTTAATCAACGACGAGCGATTGTGTAACGAATGCAGAAAAAAAAACACATAACAAGAAACAAAATAAAAACATAACAAAAAACCTCGTGTTTGACTACTTTCTTCAAATAAACAAAATAACAAAACACGATCGACTATCAAATAAATTCATGAAAATAACATAAAACAAATGACGATCAATTGTGCAACGAATGCATTGTAGTGATGTCTTCGAGAGGAATAAATTCATTACAGGAAACAAAACAATGATCGAAGATTACGTTTTCTTATTTTAGTCAAAAATAGATAAAAGCAGAAATAAAAAATCTTCGAGTTTGAAAAGAAAATAACAAAACACGATCAACTATGAAACAAATTTACAAGCATTCATGAGAATAACATAAAACAAAAGGCGATCGATTGCGTAGCAAATGCAGAATCATCATTCAAGTTTTGATCATCAAAAGTCATTTGTGCAAATCGTATTAAAAACGAATTTCTCGAAAATTACCAATGACGATTTTACGCTGTGTCGATCGATGGTCACTTGTTTTTGCCGATTTAAAAACTGTCGATTATCAGCTGTGTTTTTTCTTTTTCATTTAAACATCGCGCATGTCGATAGTCAATTGTTTTTTTTGGCGATTTAAAAACGTTTTGCGCTGTCGATTGTCATCTGTCTTTTTTTGTATTTACAAATAGTGCGCGTGTCGATAGTCAATTGTTTCTTTTTCGATTTTTTTTGTCATCTGTTTTCGTGCATTTAAAATTTTTGTCCGTTTAGAAATTTTTCTCGATGTCGATTGTCACTTGTTTTCGTCGATTTAAAAACGTTTTACATTATCGATTGTCATCTGTTTTTTTTTGCGTTTAAAATTTTTTTACAAGTGTCAATTATCGTCTGCTTTTGGCGATTTAAAATTTTCTCGCATCGGCGATTGTCATTTGTTTTTGTAGATTTAATTCTTTTTACATTATCGTCATTATTATAGATTATCATCTGTTTTCTGACACTTGTTTCTGTCAGTTATCCTGTTTTTGTCGATTTCAAAATTCTTTACACTATCGATTGTCATCTGTTTTTTTTCTTGCGTTTAAAATCTTTTGCAGTATCAATTGTGGTCTGTTTTTGTCGATTAAAAATTTTCTCGCATCGTCGACCGTCATTTGTTTTTGTAGATTTTTTTACATTATCATCATTATAATAGATCGTCATCTGTTTTCTTGCGTTTAAAATTTCTTTTGTAGTGTCGATAGTCACTTGTTTCTGTCACTTTCAAAATTTTTTACACTATCGATTGTCGTCTGTTTTTTTTTTCTTGCGTTTAAAATTCTTTTGCATTGTCAATTGTCATCTGTCTTTTGTCCGCTTAAAGAAAAATCGTAGCGTTGATTGTCATATGTTTTTGTCGATTTAAAAATGTTTTGCATTATCTGTTTTATTGTGTTTAAAAATGGTCCACGATTTGAAGAATTTCTTCTTTTGTGTCTAAAAATTTGACTTTTTTCTTTAATAAATAAATACATAAATAAAATAACAAAACACTAGCAACGATGAAGCAAGTTTATAAGTGTTTATAAGAATAATCGCAAGGGTTTTCTTCCTGGAACAGCTCGAAAAACAATTGAAACAAAACAGACTCGACGAATGGTCGAAAAGTTTCGTTTCTTTGTTCGAAAAACAAACAAAGAATCAATCGTCATTCATGCTTTGATCATCAAGTCATTTCTGCAATCGTATTAAAAGAAAGTTTCTCGAAAATTGTCAAAAAAACGATGTCTTTTTAAAAACGAATAATTTCTTCTTTTGTGTCATAAAATTTGACTCTTTTCTTCAATAAATAATAAATTAACAAAACACTATCAGCTATATATAAGTTTTTATAACAAGAATCGCAAGCGTTTTCTTCTTGAGAAAACTCAAAAAACAATTGAAACGAAATAGTCGATTAGTCAAAATGGTCGAGAAGTTTGATTTCTTTCTCCTAGAAACAAGCACAAATCGATCGTCAATCATGTTTTGATCATCAAAAGTCATTTCTGCAAGTTTTTTTAAACATTGATCGACGATTTGTTGAATAATTTCTTCTTTTGTGTCAAAAAAATTGTAAAGAAATAAAAGAACAATACACTATCAACTGTGAGGCAACTTTATGAGTGTTTAAAAGAATAATCGCAAGCGTCTTCTTCCTGAAAAAAAACTCAAGAAACAATTGAAGCAAGATACAGTTAAAGAATGGTCGAAACGTTTGATTTATTTGTCCTAAAAATAAGCAGGGATCGATCGCCATTTTTGGAGAAAGTTTGCACGTATAGTTTGGTAAAGAAGAACTCGATTTGTATATTTAGTGAACGTCGTTAATCAATTTATGACAGATGTCACCAAAAGAGTGTCAGAATCAACAGGAGTAATTATCTATTTTGTTAAGGACTCTAATTGGGTGGTTCATTTTCAAATTTCAAATGAAATCACTACATTTGTCGCTAAGACGATTACGAAATCACTAAATTTTCGACCGAACCGGCACCAGTCTCAGTTCTGGAACCTTCCGTATACCAGATCAGACTTCCAGGAGGAAACTTCTGTTCAGGTTCCCGATGCTCAGCAGATTCATTAATTCTCGATGACTCATAGGGCAATTGTGAAACTTTATATCAAAGAGATTAGTCGATTCAAAGAAAGCCTGGGCGACTTATGGGGCAATTATGATAATTTAAATCAAAGAGAGCAATCGATTCAAGGAAATCCTCGATGACTCATAGGACAATTGTGAAACTTGAATTCAAAGAGATCAGTCGATTCAAGGTGCTTCAAGATGGTAAATTGAAAACAATCTATGGTTTATTTTAAATCAAAGAGAGCAGTCGATGACTCATAAGGCAATTGTGAAACTTTAAATCAAAGAGAACAGTCGATTCAAGGAAAGCTTCGTTGACTCATAGGTCAATTGGGAAACTTTATCCCACATACAGTGTTTTACGTAATCTGAATTTCCTGTCGGAACCATATGAAAAGCTGCTGGTACCGGATTAAGTATCAAACCATGAATAGTCGTGCGATTGTGTTCATGAGACATTCAGAAGTTTATGAGTGTTTATAAGAATAATCGCAGTTCTTCCTGAAAAATCTCATGAAACAATTGAAACAAAATATACTTAAAGAATGGTCGAAAAGTTTGGTTTCTTTGTCCTAAAAATAAGAACTTTAAAGGGTAGTTTATTTTCAAATTTCAAATGAAATCACTACATTTGTCACTAAGACGATTATGAAATCACTAAATTTTCGACCGAACTCACTAAAAATAGTCTGAAATTTCAACAGATTTATACCCAGTTTTACAAACGTGAGTAACTATTCGCCCTCATCTTCATTGATATCTACATCTCAGTTTATCCGACAATTGTTGTAAAATCGGGCCTTAGTGACTAAATCACTAAATTGGGAGTACTGACTGTTGCACAGCTGCTAAAGATAGAGAAGACCTTGAAGCTTTTATCAAGATTCCGCCTTTTTTCGACTTGCGCCAACACGTAATCCCCTTAGCAACGAAGCCATCGCGCTGAATTTCAATAGAAACAAATAAAACACGATTATTATTCATTGTCTGAAGCATTCAGGTCACAAGTGCGAAATAATTGGGTAATTTGAACACAAACATGGCGCTGATAAGGCCATCATCAGGCACGTCATACGCGTATCTTTTTTTAAACCAAAAACAAAACTAGTTTGGACCGGGATCGCCGTTCCGACAATAACAGCGCTTGAGAAATTCTGGCGTTATCTCGTCGTTTTTTGTGTAACAAGATCGTTTTGGGCTAAAAATGTTTGTTTGTGAAAGTGCAGAAAGGTTCTCCTCGATCGCGAGGTGTAGGGAACCCACTCCGAGCACGGCGGCGCGACATTAAATCTTTAACAATACCTGGGATGTGGTCGCCATTTGCATAATAATTGAGCATTGTTTTGACTCTCGAAAACGGGTTTAGTTACTTCAAGTGTTGCTAAGAGCAGGAGAGAGATCTGCGGGCAGAATAAAGAAACGGCTTGACGATAAGATCTGTAGTTGGTAGTAGAAAAAAGCTCGACGTTCGCAATATACGAAACGTACACACTTACAACGAAAAACTCTCTTTTTTTCTTTCTCAAGGTCCGATTTAGATATTTTTCTTCAAGATAAAGATATCTGGCGGCACCATTTTTCTTCATGTGACCTCATAACAGAGAGTGTCCCAATTAACTGGGCGTTAGGTGAAATGAAGTTATGAGTAAGAAAGAGACTTGGACAATCCTTTTTCCTTCAAAATGAAAATTGAACTCGTCCTCCTCTTTCTCCTCCTAATACTTTGAAAGAGTCCTGGCTTTTTTTTTAAATTCAGTTCCTATCCAAAGAGTCACGTATACACATTTCAAACCCGTTTATAAATACATGAAAAATGCCTAAAGATTTATGAAACTTGACAACCAATCTCCGCTTCCAAAAATATTCGTCGTAAACAACCGAATAAATCAATTAAGATTCGTTCCACGTTCCTCCACGAATTTACGACCGTTTGTTTCGTAATTTCAATAAATACACAATAAAGTCCGGACCGTCGCTCGTCGACGTCTTCGTCCGTCCGACCGTCCGGTAATAAATGATTTCGAAACGCGCGGTCCAGGAATAAAAATCAATAAGAAGTCGAGATACACTCACACACACATGCATACACACACAGCGTCGACGATCTCGACCGGGGACCGGTTTGGAAACTTGTTTTTGTTTGTTCGCTGCGAGTCCTTTTAGTATACGCTTCGGTTCCAGGCCATTAAATTTAACTGCCTGGTAAGACAAAAACGAGGAAAAAGTATCGCGGTGCCACAACGCACGAAATTATTAAATTAAGCGAGTCGTTGGGAGCCGAGCTCGCAAAGAAAACTTCCTCCGCCTTCCTTCCTCCTTCGTTAATTACGAGAGGGGAACTCGAATTAAAATAACAAAAATTAAAAAAAAAGGAAAGCGTTGTTTCCAACTTTCCAAGCCTAGTTTGGCTGTACGGGATAATCCTTGAATTGAACAACAAAGAAAGAAATTGGTGAACGAATAGACTATAGAGCACACGGGAAAAGGCCATGACTGACCCTTGCAATTAAATTACAATTCGCAGAAAAGCATATTGCGTTAGAATCGCCGAAATAACTCATAGTGAATGCCGTCGTTATATAAAAGGAATTGTTTATTTTAAATCAAAGAGAGCACTCGATTCAAGGAGGACCTCGATGGTGCAATTGTGAAACTTTAAATCAAAGAGAGCAGTCGATTCAAGGAAATCCTCAGTGACTCATGGGGCAATTTTGAAATTTTAAATCAAAGAGAGTAGTCGATTCAACGAAAACCTCGATTGGCTCATAGGGCAATTGTGAAACTTTATATCAAAGAGAGCAGTCGATTTAAGGAAAGCCTCAATGATCCATTTTTTTTACCAGAACCCTTCTGTAAAGGACGCACCGCAGCTATTTAGGCTTATTGTGCTCGCCCTGGTTCTCTTACCGCAACCATTCAATGAGGCATGTTCCCTGCACCAGCTGATACAGGTTTTTCACTGATTGAGTGTTGAAATCTACGGGAACTGAGATGTCCGAATATACGCTGTCTGCGATTTGCCAGCGCATCACATCTACACAAAATTTGCATTGCTGTGTCTGGTTCTCCATTGTAGAGTCTACAATTTAGATCCCCATTGAATTTACCCATCCTCCACGGATGCTCCTTAACAGTCAGGTATCCTGTTAGTAACCCTGTGGTGATCTTGAGTTGCGCCCTGTTTAAAGGCAAAAGTTCTGCAACTCTCTATTTGCAGGAAAGGCGATGTCCTGGCCTGCTTAGCCAGTATCTGTTATGTTCCTGTCACTAAAAAGGCCCCGAATAGCGTCCTTGGTTATACCTAAGACAGGTTCAGGGCCAAGGTGTGCCATACCCGCACCCTGCCTGGCTAGTTCATTGGCCCGTTCGTTGCCGATAATACCCCGATGACCTGGCACCCACTCCAGCGTGACGCAGTTGTATTCCGCCAGGTCATTGACCTTAATTAAGCATTTCCACACCAGTTTGGAGGAGATATTTGAGCTTACCAAAGCCTTCAAAGCCCCTGGCTATCGGTTAGGATAAAGATCCGCTTATTTGTTTACGCCCTCCTTTTGTTTTTGTAATATGGCGTATATTCTGTTTGGAATACGGAGGCCAATTGGCCCAACGGAAAGCATAACTTCTCCTTTGGTCTATGCCCATATATTCCAGACCCGGCACCGTCCGTATACCAGATCAGACTTCCACGAGGAAAGTTCTGTTCAGGTTCCCGATGCTCAGCAGATTCATTAATCCTCGATGACTCATAGGGCAATTAACTTTATATCAAAGAGATTAGTTGATTCAAAGAAAGCCTCGATGACTTATGGGACAATTATGAAATTTTAAATCAAAGAGAGCAGTAGATTCAAGGACATCCTCGACGACTTATGGGACAATTGTGAAATTTGAATTCAAAGAGAGCAGTCGATTCAAGGAAAGCCTCGATAGCTCATAGGGCAATTGTGAAATTTTAAATCAAAGAGAGCAGTCGATTCAAGGAAAGCTTCGTTGACTCATAGGGTAATTGGGAAACTTTTTCTCACATACAATATTTCCGGTCAGAACCATATAAAACGGCTGCTGGTACCGGAGTAAGTATCATACCATGAGTAGTCGTGTGATCGTGTTGATGAGACATTCACAAGGCATTTGGTCCTAATGTGACTCAAGTTTCATGTGTTCCTCTGCGCGAAGAAACATTGATGTAATTGCTAAATACTTATGCTTTATTTGACATGCACCTAATGTACGTGTTTTCTACACGGCTCGACCGATTCTATGGTTTCTAGTTCATTCAAACAAAAACAAAAGACAATCGAAGGTTTTGGGCTCTGTAACACCAGAGGTTAAGAACAAAAGAAATTTTGAAATCGAACAAAGACAGCTATGTTCACGAAATCTAACAGTAGCGTCATCTATCTTCGTTAGTATCGTACACAAATTTCTCGTGTTTTCAATTATTGTAAAAGAGAATTGTGTTTCAAGTTGGTAAATTGAAAACAATCAGTTCTTTGTTTTAAATCAAAGAGAGCAGTTGATGACTCATAGGGCAATTGTGAAACTTTAAATCAAAGAGAGCAGTCGATTCAAGGAAAACCTCGATGACTCATAGAGCAATTGTGAAACTTTAAATCAAAGAGAGCAGTCGATTCAAGGAAAACCTCGACGATTCATAGGGCAAGTGAGAAACTTTAAATCAAAGAGAGCAGTCGATTTAAGGAAAGCCTCGATGACTCTTACGCATGAGACAGTCAGAAGACGTTTGGTCGTAATATGACTGACAGAAGTGACAAGTTCTTAGTGTGATTGAAGCTTCGTGCGTTCCTCTGCGCGAAGAAAACTTTTGTTTCAGTAAGAAAACAAAATCATAAATCATAAGCAATTATTGACAGGACTGGAAGGTGGCGCCCTCTGAGTAAAGTAAGCTCATGTATATATTTTTAAAATTTTATCCATGTTTCAATGAATTTAGAATATTTTTTCAAGAATAATAAAAAAAAATTGATACTGTTAGAAGGATAAACAATACTAGTTTCATTAAATGGCGTCACTTTTACAAAAAAGGAAACAGAAAAAACTGATAATTACTATAACTTTAAATAGATGGCGCCATATCGACTATTTTCATAAAAATTATGTTCTGAAAACAAACAATATGACAGTCATCAGAAAACGTTTGTGTATCAGAATAAAAATAAATTTTAAAAGAGAAATTGATAACTGCTTCAACTTTCAATAGATGGCGCCACACATCGCCGTATGGAAAGGCCTGTTTCCAAAAAAAATATTGTCTAACACACAGTAGAATCAGAAAAAGTTTGTACATTTCAATAAATTTTTTTTTCAAAAAAGAAACGTAACCATTACAACTTTCAATAGATGGCGCCACACATGACAATATGGAAAGGCCTATTATCACCAAAAATAATGTCCGAAGCAATTTGACAGCAAAATCATAAAATATTTGAATAATTGAATGAGAATACTTCTTCCTGAAAATAAAAACTTAATAACTGCTACAACGTTCAATAGGTGGCGCCACATCGCCGTACGGAAAGGCCCATTTACACAAAAATAATGATCAACACACAATATGACAGTTGAATATAAAAAAAGGTTGGTTTGTTTATTTGAATGAAAATAATAAAAAAAGACAGAGCTCGTTAATTTCTGCAATTTTCAATAGAGGGCGCCACATGACCACATGGAAAGGTCTACTTTCACAAACAATAATACCAAAGTAATTTGACAGTAACGTCATATTTGAATAATTGAATGGGAATATTTCTTCCTGAAAATAAAAACTTAATAACTGCTACAACATTCAATAGGTGGCGCCACATCGCCGTACGAAAAGGCCCATTTACACACAAATAATGATCAACACACCATATGACAGTTGAATCTAAATAAAATGTTTGTTTGTTTATTTGAATGAAAATAAAACTTCAAAAAAAGACAGAGCTCGTTAATTTCTACAATTTTCAATAGAGGGCGCCACATTACCGCACGGTTAAGTGAGAGTTACTCTTTCTAAATTACGTATCACATAGATGACTATTATAACATTATTTTTATTTTTGTTTAATATACAACCGACGCCCCTGGTTAAGAAAAAGCAGCAGAAGAACGAAATAACTGCAGCCGTAAACGGCGTTGGGCCTTGACCTTTAAGCGGAATTGACGTGATCAGATGAATACGACCTCCAAAATATTTACTTGACAAATACAAGTAGATTACCTGAAATAAATTATCCTGCATAAATTGTATAAAATAAGGATAACACTTTGACCGGTTAACAAATAAGTCACTACAACACGAAAACAATTCAAATCTCCGCGTTAAGATCTCTAGTATTTTTCTTTTATTTTAACTTAAGCCGTATTGTAAATAAAGTTTTATTTTTCACATTTTTAAAGCTGCGAACGATTGGTTCTCGTCTTGTGCAGGGGCGAATCGTGCATTTCTGACAAAATTTTAATTATTTCCAAATTTTTGTTTAATACTTGCCATGTTCTCTTTCTCTCGTCTGTATTTTGTCTGTTCAAGAATCATCTTGTATTTTTTTTTGGTCTTAAAATAACGTAAAAAAAATTCTCAATCATATACCATCTGTAAACCGATTTCTGTTACATACATATACATGGATGACAGTTTGATAAGAAGCAAATATGTTGTATTAAGCGTTTTAATGGCAATGACCGCAGTAGAATGGGAAGATGTTTGTTATCTTTGTTTATTACGATTTAATTTATATACTAGTGACAGAAGCACTTATAGTTGGTTACATAAATCCGTTTACACATGGTGTATTATTCGGTGGAAGTTACTTTTGTTCTTGATTCGCACCAAACGTATACTTGTTGTTTTACTAATTTTTAAAAATACTCCTCTGCGAACGCCGAGAAAGAAAGAAACAAAGAAAGAAGGAATTATTATACCGGGCCGGCCGGCGTGTTTCCATTTGGTTGTTTAATATGCCGCGCGGCAGCTGCTGCAGTTAATATTAATTACGTGTTCATGCCAAATACTGCTCTGGCAAGCGATGTTTGTTGAAAGTTAAACGCGACATTACAGTATCGCACATGTGGGACTAACTTAGCAACTACATAATTCCTCACCAGATGTCAAAAAAAAAAATAATAATAATCATTCGTTAATCAATCGCCCTGTGACATTTTAAGTAAAATCCCCCGTCTCATATGTTTCGAAGAAAAAAATCGTAATCTGTCAACTTTGTTTTCTCGATATTGTTACGGTTTAACCAAATTGTATAGAACAGGTAAACAAATAAATCACTACAACACGGAAACAATTCAAATCTCCATGTTAAGAATACCTAGTGTTTTTCTTTAATTTTAAATTAAATTCTTTTCTGTTGTTTTTACTGTAGCCGTCTTTTGTTTTCGTTTTTAGATTAATTCTCATTTGTTTTTAAATATAGTCGTCCTTTGTTTCTACTTGTGGATCAATTCCCTCCTTGTTTCTTCTTACGGCTCGATTGCCTTTTGTTTTTAACTGGAATAGATCGTCTTTTTTTTCTGGTCACGGATCAATTCATTTCTAGTTTTTACTATAGTCGTCGTTTGTTTTTGTTTATGGATTAAGTCTCATTTGTTTTTAACAATAGTCATCTTTTGTTTTTCGCTATAGACCAATTCCCTTCTTATTTCTTCTTACATGGAGACTGCCTTTTATTTTTAAGTGGAAAAGATCGTCTTTTCTTTCTAATTATGGATAATTATGGATCAATTCTCTTTTGTTTTGAACTGTAGTTGTCTTTTGTTTCTGTTTATAGAACAATTCCCTTTTGTTTTTAATTATAATTGTCTTTTGTTTTTTGTTACAGATCAATTCTCATCTTGCTTCTTAAATGGAGATTACATTTTGGTTTTAACCGGAATATATCGTCTTTTGTTTTTGATTATTCTATTAATTCTCTTTTGTTTTTAACTATAGTCGTCTTTTCTTTTAGCTTATGGATCAATTCTCTTGTTTCTTCTTCCGGTTCGACTGCCTTTTGTTTTTAACTGGAACAGATTGTCTTTCGTTTCTAATTATGGATCAATTTTCTTTTGTTTTTAACCATAGTTGTCTTTTATTTCTGGTCATAAATCAATTCTTTTCTGTTTTTTACTACAATCGTCTTTTGTTTTTGTTTATGGATTAAGTCTAATTTGTTTTTTACTATAGTCGTCTTTTGTTTTTCCTTACGGATCAATTCCCTTCTTGTTTCTGCTTAAGGCTCGACTGTCTTTTGTTTTGAACTGGAATAGAAAGTCTTTTGTTTCTAATTAAGGATCAATTCTTTTCTGTTTTCTTACTATAGTCGTCTTTTTGTTTTCGTTTTTGGATTAAGTCTCCTTTTGTTTTTAACTGTAGTTTTTTTTTATTTTCTTTATAAATTATGATTTTAACTGTAATTGTCTTTTGTTTTTGGCTACAAATCAAGTCTCATCTTGCTTCTTAGAGGTAGATTGTCTTTTGGTTTTAACCGGAATAGATCGTCTTTTGTTTTTGATTATGGATTAATTATCTTTTGTTGTTAACTATAGTCGTCTTTTGTATTTCGCTATGGACCAATTCGCTCTTTGTTTCTTCTTACAACTCGACTGCCTTTTGGTTTTAACCGAAATAGATCGTCTTTTGTTTCTAATTATGGATCAATTCTCTTTTGTTTTTAACTGTAGTTGTCTTTGGTTTCTGGTCATGGATCAATTCTTTTCTGTTTTTAACTATAATCGTCTTTTGTTTTCGTTTATGGATTAAATCTCATTTGTTTTTAACTATAGTTGTCTTTTGTTTTTACTTGTAGATCAATTCCCTTCTTGTGTTTTTCTTACAGTTCGACTGCCTTTTGTTTTTAATTTGAATAAATCGTCTTTAGTTTCTAATTATGGATCAATTATCTTTTATTTTTAACTATAGTTGTCGTTTATTTCTGGTCATGATTCAATTATTTTCTGTTTGTTATTATGGTCGTTCTTTGTTTTGTTTATAGATTAAGTCTCCTTTGTTTTTAACTATAGTCGTCTTTTGTTTTTCGCTATAGACCAATTCCCTTCATGTTTCTTCTTACGGTTCGACTGCTTTTTGTTTTTTAACTGGAACAGATCGTCTTTTGTTTCTAATTATGGATCAATCCTCTTTTGTTTTTTAACCATAGTTGTCTTTCGTTTCTGGTCTTAGATCACTTGTTTTCCGTTGGTTTTACTATACTCGTCTTTTTGTTTATGGATTAAGTTTCATTTGTTTTTTTTTAACTATAGTTGTCCTTTGTTTTTGCTTATGGATCAATTTCCTTCTTGTTTCTTCTTACGGTTCGACTGCCTTCTTTTGTTTTAACAGGGACAGATCGTCTTTTGTTTCTAATTGCGGACCAATTCTTTCTTGTTTTTAACTATAGTTGTCTTTTGTTTCTAGCCATGGATCAATTCTTTTCTGTTTATTACTATAGTCGTTTTCTTGTTTTCGTTTTTGAATTAAGTCTCATTTGTTTTTAACTATAGTCGTCTTTTGTTTTTCGCTATAGATCAATTCCCTTCTTGTTTCTTTTTACAACGAGACTGCCTTTTCTTTTTAACTGGAATAGATCGTATTTTGTTTCTAATTATTTTGTTTTTTTTACTATAGTCGTCTTTTGTTTCTAACTAAAGTTGTTTTTTGTTTCTGGTCATGGATCAATTCTTTTCCGTTTATTACTTTAGTCGTCTTTTGTTTTCGTTTTTGGATTAAGTCTCATTTGTTTTTAACTATAGTCGTCTTTTGTTTTTCACTATAGACCAATTCCCTTTTTGTTTCTTTTTACAACGAGACTGCCTTTTGTAGATTGTATTTTGTTTCTAATTACAGATTAATTCTCTTTTATTTTTAACTATAGTAGTCTTTTGTTTTTCGCTATAGACCAATTCCCTTCTTATTTCTTCTTACATCGTGACTGCCTTTTGTTTTTAACCGGAATAGATCGCATTTTGTTTCTAATTATGGGTCAAATCTCTTTTGTTTTTAACTATAGTTATCTTTTGTTTCTGGTCATGGATTTTTCTGTTTTTTACTATAGTCGTCTTTTGTTTTTCCTTACGGATCAATTTCCTTCTTGTATCTGCTTAAGGCTCGTCTGCCTTTTGTTTTTAACTGGAATAGATCGTCTTTAGTTTCTAATTATGCATCAATTCTCTCTTGTTTTTTAATTATAGTTGTTTTTTGTGTCTGCTTATGGATCAATTCTCTTTTGTTTTTAACTATAATTGTCTCTTGTTTTTGGTTACAGATCTTGCTTGATAGATGTAGATTGCCTTTCGGTTTTAACCGGAATAAATCGTTTTTTGTTTTTGGTTATGATTCTGTTTGTAACTCTCGTCGTCTTTAGTTTTTTGGTTATAGCTCAATTCTCTTCTAGCTTCTTATAGCTTGACTGTCTTTTGTTTCTAACTGGAATATATTATCTTTTGTTTTTGGTTATGAATCAATTCTCTTCTGGTTATAACTGTAGTCGTCTCTTGTTTTGTTTTGTGTTGTAACAGTCGTTTTTTGTTTTTTTTCCTTTTGGGAGAACTCAAGAGTTCTTTGATGAAAAAGCGGATCAATTTTGTTCGCGATACGTCCTGAATAATGTATGTAAATCTGCGTGCGGCGAACTATCCGATTTCGTTTACGTCAGGCTGGAGGAATACTAAACCCCGCGCAAATTTCTCATAACTCCTTATCTGCTCTCTTATAATTCCCTGGCGGTAGCAAATCGACGCTTAAAATTCTAATATCACCTATGTTTTGTTTACGTCGCCTCCTCATATATTCACGTCGTCCATTGTTCGCTTGGCAACAATGCCGATCGCGTACCGAGTAAGCCGTGTACTGCCTGTGTAAGCGAAAACCTGACCATTCTTCTTTCGTTTCGATAACTCCTAACCAAGCACCTCTTTTAAAACAAAATGATCAACAGTTGAGTTGTAGTTTTAATTTTTTTGTTGCAGATTCGTTTCCGAAACTGCTGTGTAAGGGCGGGTTAGAAATCGCTCACGTTTTTGCAAAGGTACCGGTTTCTTCCGAAAATGTAAAACGCTTCATTTTACCTGCAATTTTTTTCCTAATTAGATTGATTTCTCATCTCATAACATTTGAAAGAAGTAGTAGCATAAGACAAGTTTGCAACTATGTAAGATCCAAACAGATAAGCACTTCGGTAGTTAGTTTAATGAAGTCCTCCCGCCTTTGCAAATACATAAATCTAGCGCTAGATATCGGAAACATTTCCCGGAGCGAGCGTGTAAATACCTCGCCGTAAACGTCAAGAAATTCATAATTTACAGGTCATTAAAAGTTTTATTCGTCTAAACGCGTCCGGGGGTGAGGAGGAGAGGCTGAGGGGGGGAGGCGCGTAACGCGAGAAGATAAACACGGCAGTAAGGTGGGACGAAAATAGAACGGGCGATATTGTTTTTCGCGAGGTGATAAAAAACGCATCAGCCGATTAGATTCACACCCGGCCGAACCGGTTGGCGCTGGTTTCGAATTATCACCGCGTTTCGTAACCCCGGTAATTGGTGGAATTAACACCGGCAGGCGAAACGCAACGTTTAGATACAGTCCGCGAATGCGCGCCTAGATTGTTTTGATAAACAAGGCGGTCATTAATTTCGCGATTTTTGTTGCTAGCACTGCTCCCGAATCGCCTTTAAGAACCCAATTATATTTAACTGCTAACGTTCACAGTATTCTGAATCACTCGGTATATTAATTTGGATTAGGTCTCGTAATGTGGGTAGGTACATCAAATCAAGTTGGAATTTGATTTAAAATTCACAAATGCAATCGATAATACACAGTTCCGTTTGGAAAAAAAATTTAAAAAACGAAATGAAAAAATGTAAAAAGTAAAAATTGTAAATGGCTGCGAATATTGAAAGGAAAAACAAAATTGAGGAAAAGAAATCAAAAACCAAAACAGAAAGCAAATAAAGTATGAAACGAGAAAAGTGAAAAATAAGAAAAAAAACAAAAAAAAACATATGAAAGACTAAGGAGAAAAGTAAAAAAAAATTAAAAATAAGGGGAAAATTAAAGTGAGAAAATCAAACGAGTGACAAATGATAATGAAACGAGACAAGTGAAAAACTAGGAAAACAAAGAAAAAACAAAAGAAAAGTAGAAATCAAAAGAGAAATGAAAAATAGAAAGCACAAAAAACGAGAAAGTGAAAACAAGAGGAATCTGACTAAACGAAGACAAAGAGGACGAAAGAAAACAATATAGTAATCGTTAAATAATACAGAACAAGAGACAATCAATTTATAAAGAAAAACAAAAGACAATCGATTGGTAAGTAAACAAAGAAGCGAAGATAAGAAGAGATTGATTTGTGAAGAGATATTAGAGATCGATTATTGATTAAACGAAGACAAAAAGGAGGAAGGAAAACAAAAGACAGTTAGAGAAAACAAAACAAAAAACAATCAATTTATGATGAAAAACAGAAAACAATAGATTGTTAAATAAACAAAGAATGATTTGTGAAGAAATACCAGAAATCGATTGTTGGTTAAACGGAGACAAAGAAAGGACGAAGGTAAACAAAAAAACAGTAGCTAATCATTAAAAAATACAAAACAAAAGACAATCAAGTTGTGAAGAAAAACAAAAGACAATCGAATGTTAATTAAACAAAGTAATGAAAATAAAAAAGACTGATTTGTGAAGAAAATACAAGAGACCGATTATTGGTTAAACAAAGACGAAAAGGACGAAGAAAAACAAAAGACAGGAAATCATTAAATAATAAAAAACAAAAGACAATCGATTTATGAAGGAAAACAGAAGACAATCGAATGTTAAATAAACAAAGAATGATTTGTGAGGAAATACTAGAAATCGATTATTGGTTAAACGAAAACAAAGAAAGGACGAATATAAACAAAAAACAGTAGCTAATCATTAAAAAATACGAAACAAAAGCCAATCAAATTGTGAAGAAAAACAAAAGACAATCGAATGTTAAATGAACAAAGAAATGAAAATAAAAAAGACTGATTTGTGAAGAAAACGCAAGAGACCGATTATTGGTTAAACAAGGACGACAAGGACGAAGAAAAACAAAATCAGGAAATCACTAAATAATAAAAAAACAAAAGACAATCAATTTATGAAGAAAAACAGAAGACAATCGAGCGTTAACTAAACAAAGAATGATTTGTCAAGAAGTACCAGAAATCGATTGTTGGTTAAACGAAGACAAAGAAAGGACGAAGGTAAACAAGAAACAGTGGCTAATCTTTAAAAAATACAAAACAAAATACAATCAATTTGCGTAGAAAACAAAAGACAATCGATTGAAAAGTAAACAGAGAAGCGAAGATAAGAAAATATTGATTTGTGCAGAAATACTACAGATCGTTCATTATTGGCTAAGCGAAGACGAAAAGGACGAAGGAAAACAAAAAACTAATCTTTAAATAACATACAACAAAAGGCAATTAATTTATGAAGAAAAACAAAAGACAATCGAGAATTAACTAAACAAAGAAAAGAAGATAAAAGATAATGATTTGTGAAGAAATACTAAAGATCGATTTTACAGGTTAAACTAAGACAAAATGGACAAAAGAAAACAAAAGGCAGGTAATCGTTAAATAATACAAAAGACGACAAATTTACGAAGAAAAACAAAAGACAATCGAATGTTAAGTAAACAAAGAAGTGAAGATAAAAAAAGACTAATTCGTGAAGAAATACTAGAGATCTATTATTGGTTAAACGAAAACGAAAAGGAGGAAAGAAAAAAAGGAAAAGCTAACCGTTAAATAATACAGAACAAAACACAGACAATTTATGAAGAAAAACAAAAGAGAATCGATTGTTAAGTAAACATTAAGTAAACAAAGAAAATAAAATAAAAAAGACTGATTTGTGAAGAAACTACAACAGATCGTTTATTGGTTAAACAAAGACGAAAAGGAGAAGGAAAACAAAAGACAGGAAATCATTAGATAATACGACACAAAAGACGATCAATTTATGAAGAAAAACAAGGCATACAAAGAAATGAAGATAAAAAGGACTGACTTGTGAAGAAACACAAGAAATCGATTATTGGTTAAACGAGGACGAAAGAAAACGAAAGGCAGCTAACCGCTAAGTAATACAAGACAAAAGACAATCAATTTACGAAGAAAAACAGAAGACGATCGATTTTTAAAGTGAAGATAAGAAAATATTCAGTTGTGAAGAAGTACCAGAAATCGATTGTTGGTTAAACGAAGACAAAGAAAGAACGAAAGTAAACAAAAAACAGTAACTAATTATTAAAAAATATAAAACAAATGACAATCAATTTGTGAAGAAAAACAGAACACAATCCGTTGAAAAGTAAATAAAGAAGTGAAAATAAGAAAAGATTGGTGTGAAGAAATAGAGATTGTTTATTATTGGCTAAACGAAGACGAAAAGGACGGAAGGAGAACAAGAGCCTAATCGTTAAATAACACAGACCAAAAGACAATCAGTTTATGAAGAAAAACAGAAGACAATCGACTGTTAAGTAAAAAGAAAAATGAAGATAAAAAAGAATGATTTATGAAGAAACACTAAAGATCGATTTTACAGGTTAAGCGAAGACAAAAAGGACAAAGGAAAACAAAAGACAGGTAATCGCTAAATAATACAGAACAAAAGACAAACAATTTATGAAGAAAAACAAAAGACAATCGATTGTCAAGTAAACTAAGAAGTGAAAATAAAAAAAACTGAAGACTGTGAAGAAAAAACCAAGACGAAAAGGACGAATAGAAACAAAAGACAGGAAATCATTAAACAATACAAAACAAAAGGCAATCAATTTATGAAGAAAAACAGAAGACAATCGACTGTTAAGTAAACAAAGAACTAGAGATAAAAAAAATGAAGAGACACTAATGATCGATTTTACAGGTTAAACGAAGACAAAAAGGACGAAGGAAAACAAAAGATAGCTAATCATTAAATCATACAAAATAAAAGACAATGAATTTACGAAGAAAAACGGAAGACAATCGATTTTTTAATACACAAAAAAGTGAAGATAAGAAAATATTCGGTCCTGAAGAAATACTAGAGATCGAGATTGGTTAAACAAGGACCAAAAAGGACGAAGGAAAACAAAAGACAGCTAACCGTTAAATAATACAAAACGTGAAGAAAAACAAAAAACAATCGATTATTACATAAACAAAGACTGAATGAATTACAAACAGTACGCAATGGATTTATTATTAAAATATTATAAATGCGGGAATGTTATAATAGAAAATGGAAAACAATGACAACTTTGGCTTCAATTTCAACGATGCCTTTCAATTGTTTTTTGTTTTAAACATCACTGATGATTTACTTTACTTTTCGCGTCTAATTTAACAAATATCTGTAAATCAAGAGCACGTTTGTTAATTTTGTTCGTGTCTCGATGAATACGATACGGGGATAACCACCAGTCAGGCAGAGGGATGCAAAAAGAAATCAGGCAGCTTCCCTTGTTAATAAAATGTAGTTGACGTTTGATAAGGGTTTACGTCGGCGATATTTTCGCAGAGATAATTTCGTAGTACTTCGACCGCCTTGACCTGAGGGGATCGGTTAGCGTTACCCTGGACGCTCGTCGGGGATGGTGTCGTACCATGCACCAACCGGGGAACGACGACATATTTGCCTACTTTCAGGTTAATAAAACAAATGTAAACTGTGTATATTTCTTAGATTGCTTTGATAAATACGGCAGATTGTTGTGATGCTGTTTTGTTTTGCTAAGAAATTACTACCACGACCAGTCCGGATCATCTGTGCAAGCGTGGCCCGGAGGCGCAAACACAACCAGTTGAGGCGAATCAATTAGGTATTTGCTCGCGATTATAGGCGTACTGGAAACTGTTAGCGTAGGCCCCAAATCAGGCGATAATTCAATATTGGACTATGACGGCTTCGGGTGTTGGTATTACTAAAGCAAATTTTTATAGCCGGCTAATTAACGATAACCGGCACAAATCACTTGTGCAAATCGGTGAGTGCGAAAATCGTGTTTGCGTTGCTTTGCTAATCCGAAAAAATTAGCGGTACGTTGCACTACTACGTCTTTATGCATGACTCTGGAAATTACTAGCGAAATTAGAGCTAACAATGGAGAATAGCAAGGGGAAAAGAAATGAATCTTAAGTACACTGATGGGCGTCTGCTTTCTTCGACGAGTTACTTGCTTAAACCAATTGTTTTGGAGATTAAAATAGGAGTTACTTTGTCGTTTCAACGAAAATGAGCTCTCTCATTGGTTATTCTTTAATTTTATCAAATGAAATGGGGAATAATTTGTGGGAAGTTAGAAGCCAAAATGTCGCTCTCTAATTGGTAAGATTGGAAGTAGGCGGTAATCAATAGTTCTATCTGAAACTAGAACAATTATTTCTTTTCTGTCTTCCATCTGCAAACAAATTCCATCATTTCAAAACCGATTATATTTTATTTCTTTGTAGTTTCATTCTACTTAGCATTTTTGTTATTTGGACCCGTAACCGTTCCCTTATTGGTGCGTTTCGAATTTAAGGGAGTGAAAGTGGGCGTTACTTTTGTCAGCCCATCAAGCAGGAGCCGTCTAATTGGTTACTATCTAATTTCAAGGAACAGAAGGGGCGTTACCATAATTCACTATCATTGACAACAAACTCTTTGCGAATTCAGTAGGAAGCGGTATTTATTTATTTAAAGAAAAGCGACTACCCTTTTGCCTATTCAAAATATTTTGGGTATTAATTTATGTTCAAGTAAATTTCGAGTCTTCTTTGCTATCGAATACTTTTTGTTTCATTTCACTGGGCCTTTATTGCTTTCAAATCCAAGAGAATCGGCCTTACCTGTTCTCTTATTGGTTCACAGGAGTGAGAGGTTTTGAGGTTTCAACAAATCCGAGCCTTCCCATTGGCTCATTGGTCTTATGTTGAGAGGGAATTGGTGATCATTAATTCAAAAAAAGTCAAATAGGGGCGTTACCTGTTCTGTTATTGGTCTAGAAGAGTGAGATTAGGAGGTACTTTGTGGTTGCAATAAATCCGGACTCTCTGATTGGTTGTCTTAATGTTGAGAGGGCTTTGATTTATTTTATCAATAAGAATAAACTTCTCTTTTTATTACTTTCAAATCAAAGAAAGTCGAATAGGGGCGTTACCTGTCCTCTTATTGGTTCAGAGGTGACAGAATGTCGTCGTGATAAATCCGAGCCCTCTGATTGGTTGTCTCTATGTTGAGAGGGAATCAAATGAGCATCACCACCAAGAATAAAACTCTCTTTTTATTGCTCTCAAATCCAAGAAAGTCCACAAGGGGCCTTACCTGTTCTCTCATTGGTTCAGAGGAGTGAGAATAGGTGTTGCTTTGTTGTTGCAACACATCCGGACTCTCTGATTGGTTGTCCTAATGTTGAGAGGGCTTTGATTTATTTTACCAATAAGTATAAACTTCTCTTTTTGTTACTTTCAAATCAAAGAAAGTCGAATAGGGGCGTTACCTGTCCTCTTATTGGTTCAGAGGTGACAGAATGTCGTCGTGATAAATCCGAGCCTTCTGATTGGTTGTCTCTATGTTGAGAGGGAATCAAATGAGCATCACCACCAAGAATAAATCTCTCTTTTTATTGCTCTCAAATCCAAGAAAGTCGACAAGGGGCCTTACCTGTTCTCTCATTGGTTCAGAGGAGTGAGAGTAGGAGTTGCTTTGTTGTTGCAACACATCCGGACTCTCTGATTGGTTGTCCTAATGTTGAGAGCGAATCAAGTAGGCATTAGTAGGTTTTACCGTCCCTAATAAACCTCTGAGTGATTATTCTTAGTTAGAAAAGAGCAGGGTTGCCAGATTGGGCGAAATTTCGCCAGTTGGGCCGCATTTTAGACATATTTGGTGCATATTCAACAAAATTACATCTCCAGTCATTCAAGGAAACAAAAGTTCACTAGCGACTAACAATTTGAAATCAAGTTATCATTTGCCTTCGTTCATTTGTTTTCGATATTTTGTAATTTTTTATTAATTGTGTGTATATAGTTTTATTTTCTAAGTGTTTCCATCTTTTTACTTCAATTTTTGATTTTTATTTGTTTTTTTCCCCAAATTTTCCGATTTTCTTTGCCTACGATTTTCCTTTTAATTTTTTTATTCTTTTTTTTTTTGTTTGTTTTATTTTCTGCTTTAAATTTTGTTTGCCTTTTATTTTTTATTTTTCATTTCCTGTCGTGGTTTTTCTCGTTTCTTTTTTTCCCCTCTATTGTGTTTTTCATTTGGTCTTTGGCTTTCTGATTTTTTTTTGGTCCTTCTCTATCTTTGTTGTTGCAAATCAGTTTATTTAAAAACAAATCGATTTTATTCAAGTGTTTTTTTATGATTGTATTTGTCCACAATTTTTTAATCCTAACTGAAGCAACCCTGTTTTTTTTTATCTTTTTTGTCTTAATTCTTTTACTTATTTATTGATCGATTGTCTTTTTTTTTAATCAATTATTTTTTGATTCCCATCATTCGATAGTGAACTGCCTCCTGTTTTCCTTCATAAATCGAAAGCTTTATTGACGTTGTCTATTTATTTTATTTTATATTGTTTGTTCTTTTTGGTTTTCTTTGCAAATTGTTTTTACTTCCGTTCACGACCAGATTCATGAAGAAAAATAAAAGACGATCTTTCATTGGAAAACGGAGTCACAAATAATAAACCGTATGTGAACAAAAAAAATGAATTACTTAAAAATCGTTAAGGTGAAGATTAGCAAAAGAAGAGAAGTCAAAGACGGTTGGCTTAAGAAAACAAAGAACAATCGTTTCATGAAGAGGAACAAAATTATTTAATTATTATTTTCTTTTTCGATTTGACGAATCTCATGTTTGGATTTGAATTATTTCTGTGCTTTCCCACTATTGAAGTCGATTTTCTGATTGTTTTTTAGCCTCGTTCTCTCGCTGCCCTGCTTATACTGCGCTGTTTTGTTGTAAATATTTATACTCATGCCAAATATCATATAATTAGTCCGTGGCAGTTCGTTTTTATTGAACATACACACGCACGCCAGGGCCCCCATAAAAATCCCGCGTCGGATTAAGTTCAAAAGCGAACAAACAGATAAAAGATTTCGCGCAAGTCGGAGTGTGCTTGGGCTTAAGTCTATTTAAAGTTTAGAAATTATTGGCGTAATTTCGTTTGTTTGCCTGATAAATATTGTTACGAATTTGGGGCTTGCTTATTAATTGTGCACAACCGCCTAACACTAAATAACAAGCTGCAGTGCTCTTCTATTAATTAATTCTTCCATAATTTATCCTTCTATAAATCGTTGATACTCATTTACACTTCACTCTCTACGTAGAAACTGATTTAAATCTCGCGCCCGGTTCGGTTTTTATAGAAGTTCCCTCTACTGAGAAAAACTTCGTGCAAGTGAAGAACTTTCCTTGAGCGGCGAAAACTTCCAAGAAAAATTGGAATAATGAGTGACGAAATGCGAAGAAGAAGCTGAACGAGAAGCAGATTGACAAGAAAACGAAACGAAGAAACGTTAATAATTCGATAAATAAAAGAGAAATTGGAATACAATGCGACAAAAAGAAACAAAAACGAAACAAAAAAGTTCAATTTTATTTTGAAAAGTTTCGTTTTTTGTTTACAAAAAGGTACAAAAAGTAATGAAATGCAAAGAAACAAATGAACGCTCAAAAGCTTGTCCTTGAGAATCGTTGAATTTTCATTTTTTACGCTAAAAAGCTAATGAAAGCTTAGTTTATTCGGTTGTTCAAAGGTAAAACAGCGATTGTTTCTTGTTCACAAAAAATGAACTACGAAGAAACAAATGAAAGTTTGTTTTTCAAAAACCTTCCGTTGGATTTGCCACTTTTTTGCCTATAAGATAAATGAACGATGAAGATATGAAATGCAATGAATGATGAAGATATGATATGCAAAAAACAATTGAAAGCTTAATTTAGAAAATGAAAATGTAGCGATTTTTTTGTTCACAAAACAAACAACAAATTGCAAAGAAACAAATGAAATTTTCAAAAGATACGCGACGAGAAATCTCGATTCTTTATTTGTCTTTTGTTTTACTGAAAAAAAGCAACAAAAAAAAATAATAAAATGCAAACGAAACAAATGAAAGCTTAATTTATTTGTTTTTTCGAAGACTTCCTGTCGGAAAGCATTATTTTTTGTTTACAAAAACAATCAAAAAGCGTCTCGTCGGAAATATCGACTTTTTTCTTATGAAAAAAAAAAAAAAAAACAAACAAATAAATGCGAAATACAAAGAAACAAATGAAAATTTTATTTTATTTTCATTCAAATGCTTCACGCCGAAAATTACTTCGTTTGTTCTCATGTTTGTTTTTCTTTTGTCTTTTAATTTTCAGTCGCTCGTAGCCGAAGAAGAATCGACGATCGTCATTTGTCTTCATCCAATTCTTCATCTCGTGTGTTTCGTTTTGTTCAGTTTTGCGCCGAAAATCGTCGATTTTCATTCGTTTTCTTGATCTTTGCGTTTCGTTGTTCTTTGTTTGTTTTTGATTTTGTCGGTATTTTCCTTTTGCTTTCTGCTTTCTGTTGTTTGCATTTCGTTATTCTTTGTTTCGTTTCTTTTGTTTTGATTTTTTTGCGCTATTTCGAAGAGCCATCTATCTTCTTTTGTTTTTCGTATTCCCATGTTGTTGGTTGTAATTTTTTTGTTTATTTTTCTGTCAGAGTTTCATTTGGTTTCTTGTTCTTTGCGTTTCGTTGTTCTTTGTTTGTGCGTGATTTTGCTTCTTTTGTTTGTTTTTGATTTTGCCAGTATTTTCCTTTTGCTTTGTGCTCTTGTTTGCATTTCGTTATTCTTTGTTTGTGTTTTTTGATTTCCTTACGCTGTTTCAAAGAGAACCACCAATCGTCTTTTGTTTTTCATATTTCATATTTTCCGTTGTAATTTCTTTTTGTTTATTTTTTGTCGAATCAAATTTTTTATTTCGTTGCAGTTTCTGCCAACATATGACGTTCGAGAGGTTTCTGTCAGAGTGTTGTTGGACTTTCATTTGTTTTCTTGGTCTTTGCGTTTCGTTGTTCTCTGTTGTGCTTTTGTCTCCTTTGTTTGCTTTTGATTGTCTTAGGATTATTTCGAAGAATCTTCTTTTGTTTTCCTTTTTCGTTCATCTTTGCTTTTCTATGTTATTTGGTTCAGTTGTTTTTTTTTAATCTCATATCGTTTCTTTTGCAGTTTTCTTTTGCTTTTGCGCAAGAACTGTCAATTTTTCATTTACCTTTTCATCTATTTTATTCTTTGCATTTCACTATTTATTTGCGTTTTCTTTTGTTTCTTTTTGTGTTTTTTTTTTCGAACATCAACACTGCGTATAGTTTCATTTTTTGATTTCTGTTTGTCTTTTTACCTCCTCACACTTTTCCAGAGGATCGTCGATCTTCTTTTGTTTCTCGCTATATTCGTCTTCACATTTCGTTATTCTTTGTTTCGTTTCTTTTGTTTTCTTTTGATTTTCTTACGCCATTTCGAAGAACCATCGATCTTCTTTTGTTTTTATTAATTCCATGTTGTTAGTTGTAATTTTTATGTTTGTTTTTCGTCGAATTATTTTTTTTATTTCTTTGCAGTTTCTGCCAATATACGATTTTCGAAAGCTTTCTTTCAGAGTGTTGTCAAAGTATTGTTTGTTTTTCATTTGTTTTGTTGTTCTTTACGTTTCGTTGTTCGTTGTTTGGGCGTGCTTTTGTTTCTCTTGTTCGCTTTTGATTTTGTCAGTATTTGCCTTTTGCTTTCCTATTGTTTGCATTTCTTTATTCTTTGTTTCGTTTTTTTTGTTTTCTTTTGATTTTCTTACGCTATTTCGAAGAACCATCGATCTTCTTTTGTTTTTCGTATTCCCATGTTGCCGTATCTTTTTTTGTTTGTTTTTCGTCGAATTACATTTTTTTTTATTTCGCTGCAGTTTCTGCCAACATAAGATTTTCGAAAGATTTCTGTCAGAGTGTTATTGGTTTTTCATTTGTTTTCTTGTTATCTACGTTTCGTTGTTCTTTGTTTGCGTGCGCTTTTGTTTCTTTTGTTTGTTTTTGATTTTGTCAGTATTATCTTTTTGATTTCGTTATTCTTTGTTATAACGTTCCTTTTGTTTTCTTTTGATTTTCTTACTCTACTTCGAAGAACCAACGATCTTCTTTTGTTTTTCGTATTTCCCCGTTGTCAGTTGTATTTTTTCGTTTGTTTTTCGTCGAATTAAATTTTTTATTTTGTTGCAGTTCCTGCCAACATACAGCTTTTCTGTCAGATTGTCAGAGTGTTGGTGGTTTTTCTTTTGTTTTCTTGATCTTTGCGTTTCGTTGTCCTTTGTTTGTTTTTGATTTCGTCAGTATTTTTTTCCTTTTGTTTTCTGCTTTCTATTCTTTACATTTCGTTATTCTTCGTTTCGTTTCTTTTGTTTTCATTCGATTTTCTTACGGCTATTTCGAAGAACCATCGATCTTCTTTTGTTTTTCGTATTCCCATTTCGTTAGTTGTAATTTTTTTTGTTTATTTTTCTGTCAGAGCGTCGTTGGTTTTTCATTAGTTTTCTTGTTCTTTGCGTTTCGTTGTTCTTTGTTTGCGTGCGCTTTTCTCTCTTTGTTTTGCTTCTTAGCCGAATAAAAATCATCGATCGTCTCTTGTCTTCATCCAATTCTGCATTTCGTTGTCGTTTGTTTCAGATCCGTTTCATTTCTTCTGATCTCATTAATTTTTGATTTGTATCGACGTCTTTTTGTCTTGTAATTATTATTTTTTTTTTAATTTTTAAGAAAACTTTCATTTCGCCCCAATATAATTTTCAGTACAATTCCAACACCATCTAGGATACATGTCCGAATATTCGAGAACCATCGAGGAAGGCTAGATGGCGCTGCAAGTCATAAAAACAAGTCTGTCGGCGTAGCAGGAAGTAAGTAACAATACTACCATGCCCAAAATATTATTGTTGATGAAAAATACTCTACGTTAATGAATAAAACGAATTTTAATGTAATGTTTGTAAAAAAAGAAAAGTAATTACCTTGCGTATTTAGAGTGTGTTAATGGCCCCAGATAGCATCTCGAAGAGTTCCAAAGTTGACGGAGGGCCTCCGGTTTTACGGACGTGAAAAAAAAATCATTCTCCCGCATCGGTAAACAGATAAAAAGCGGCGTCGAATTAAAAACGGAACGGACGGACGGACACGCGAAGAATTCGCTCGCTGTGAAACCGTAAACCGTCTTTAATGAGTCATCTTGCGCATTGTTTGCAAATGCAGTTTTTTTTTTATCGGCCGTAATGTTTTAATTGTGAAGGAGGAGATTGTTTTCGTGTGCATAAACAAAGAGGCGCGTGTAATTCGTGGGATTCGCCTTTTCCAATGAGAAAACACTTAAATGGAAACGAATAATTAAAAAAATAATTGACTAGCTGAGTACTGTCCGGTTAGTTCTTCTTGAAACGTGCAACAATGTAAACGTAATTGAGAGGAGGAGGAAGAAGAAGACAGAGAAGTCTTCAATCAAATCCCAAGCCTTTTTTCAAGTTTCCATGAAACAATCGGTATATGAAACAGTTTTTTTTAAATTTTGTCTTTCATTAACTTATTCGTTTTTTTTTGTGATTTGTTTGAATTGAACTTGATGTCGTGCTCCTTGTAGAGATAATAACTGAAACGTGTCAAGATTTCCGTATTTTTTCCTTCGCATCAATAACGGTGGTACAAGCAAGCCAACATAATAATTATCGAAAAAAAAAACAAGGAAGATGTTCCGGCATGTAATTTTCGTTATTAGAATTTCTAATCCGTACGGATTAACACCTTCCGAAAGGAAGAACGAAATAAAAGAATCTCGTGGGTTGTAATTATGGTATTCCGAACGCACCATCCATCCGCTCGCATGGCATGACTCACAATGGGTGATAAAAATTAAGTAAGCACGACTTTTTAATTGGCGATCTCCTCAAATACAATGGAGATAGCGCGTTCGGAACGAACGCGAACGAGGAAAAAGAAGAAGGCGATAAATCAGTTCTTGCAGGCGCACGTCAAAAATCGTCCGGATAAAGCCTGATAAACAAATATAAATTAGCTTTTTAGTCGTGCTTATCTAGAGTCCGGCCTTGTTTCCAGCGATACACTCTTCGGTATCGGTCATTGCAAAACATCGGACTGACGTCAATGAAGATCAAAATACTTCTAATAACGAGGAACTGCTATAATTAGACCCAATTTTCTGGAGCTTTTTCGTCGGATGGCCACTTATCGGGCAAGAGTTTTTCCGCTCGTTTATTCAACAGAAGATAACGAGCGTCAATATTTAAGTAAACTCGGTTCTCAAGAGTTTGTTTTAAATTCGAGTCTTATCTGAAGACGGTGATAACAACAACAGCTCTCAAGTGTGGTATCGCTTATGTAATTCGCAATTGCAAATAAAGAACTATTTTAGTTACAAATATATAGCGTGATTCATCTATAATAATATATAAGGGTGAATCAACTATGATATACAGGCTGATTCAACTAATGAGACATATACAGGCTGATCAACCATGACGGTCAATTGCACAACTAGAAGTTCTTTCTGTTTTTTGTTTTGCATTTCTCGATTTGTTGTTGGTCTCGTGATTTTCAAATATTTCTTCGGAGGAGTATCATTAACATTCTTTTGTTTTTTATTTGGCTTATTTTTATTTGAGTTTTCTTTTGTTCATTTTTGGAGAAAATACTTTTGGCGTATAGTTTTTTTTTTACTCCTGTCAGTTTCCTTTTGCTTTCTGCTTTCTATCGTTCGCATTTCTTTATTCTTTGTTTCGTTTCTTCTGTTTTCTTTTGATTTTCTTACGTTACTTCGAAGAATCATCGATCTTCTTTTGTTTTTCGTATTTCCATGTTTTTAGTTGCAGTTTTTTTGTTTGTTTTTCGCTGAGTTACATTTTTCTATTTCGTTGCAGTTTCTGCCAACATACGATTTTCGAAAGCTTTCTTTCGGATTGTTGTTAGAGTATTGTTGGTTTTTCATTTGTTTTTGTGCTCTTTGCGTTTCGTTGCTCTTTGTTTGTGTTTGATTTTTCCAGTATTTTCCTTTTGCTTTCTGCTTTCTATTCTTTGCGTTTCGTTCTTTGTTTCGTTTCTTTTGATTTTCTTAGGCTACCTTGAAGAACCATCGATCTTCTTTTGTTTTTCGTATTTCCATGTTGTTAGTTGTAATTTTCTTGTTTGTTTTTCGTCGAATTACATTTTTTGTTTCTCTGCAGTTTCTGCCAACACACGATTTTCGAAACATTTCTGTCATAGTGTTTTTCATTTGTTTTCTTGATCATTGCGTTTCGTTGTTCTTTGTTTGCGTGTGCTTCTCTTTCTTTGCCCGTTCTATTGTGGCTCCCTCTTCGGAACAGAACAGTGACTCCGAACTAAAAACACGGCCAATCGATAAGAAAATAAGAAAAACAAATGACGATCGTAAAGAATAATTAAAAAAATTAAATTAAATTTGAGATTTTTTTTCGTCAAATTGAATTTGTTATTTCATTTCAGCTTCCTTTTGCTTTCTACCAATATGCGACTTTCGAAAGTTTTTGCTTTTCGATCAAATTGTTGTTCATTTGTTTGGTTTGTTCTCGTTTCTTCACACATTATTCTTTGTGTTTCGTGTGCTTTTGTTTTTTTTTTGTTTTCTTTTGAGTTTCTTACTTTATTCGGAAGAATCGTCGATCTTCTTTCGTTTTTACATTTCCGTGCTGCCCGCTATGATTTCTTTTGTTTTTTTATGTCGAATTAAATTTCTTTTCTCGTTGCGTTTTCTGCCAACGTACGACCTTCACAGTTTCTGTGAAAATACTGTTGATTTTTCAATTGTTCATATCATTTCCTACTCGTGATTCTTTGTTTGCGATGTACTTTTGTTTATTTTGTTTACTTTCGACGAATCCTCGATCTTCTTTTGTTTTCCGCATTTCCAAATTATCGAACGAAATTTCTTATTTCGTTCCAATTTCTACCAAACAAACGACGTTCGAAACCCTCTTGTCCGAGCATTTGTTCGTTTTTCATTTGTTTTCTTGCGTTCCGTTGTGAACTTTACTTTCTTTTGTTTTCTTTTGATTTTAATTTTTTTTTTGTTTGGTTTTCGTCGAATTACATTTTTTATTTCGTTGCAGTTTTTCCCAACATTCGATTTTCTGTCAGAACATTGTTGGTTTTTCGTTTGTTTTCTTGTCTTTACGTTTCGTTGTTCTTTGTATATGTGTGCGTTTGTTTGTTTCTGATTTTGTCATTATTTTCCTTTTGCTTTCTCCTTTCTTTTGTTTACATTTCATTATTCTTTGTTTTGTTTCTTTTGATTTCCTTACGCTATTTCAAACCACCGATCATCTTTTGTTTTTCATATTTAATGTTGTAATTTCTTTTTGTTCATTTTTTGTCGAATTAAATGGTTCATTTCGATGCAGTTTCTGCCAGCATACGAAGTTCGAAAAGTTTCTGTCAGAGTGTTGTTGGATTTTCATTTGTTTTCTTGTTCTTCACATTTCGTTGTGCTCTGTTTGCTTTCAATTGCGTTAGGCTACTTCCAAGAATCTTCTTTTGCTTTTCTTTTTCGTTCATCCTCTTCTCTTTTCCATGTTATTTAGTTCAGTTTTATTTTTAATCTCATATTGTTTCTTCTTAGTTTTCTTTTGCTTTTGCGCAAGATTTCTCATTCACCTTTTCATCTATTTTATCCTTTGCATTTCACCATTTATTTGCGTTTTCTTTTGTTTAGTTTTGTCTTTTTTTTTTCGAACAACATCAACACTTCGTACAGTTTCATCTTTTGTTTCCTGTTTGTCTTTTGATCTCATACTCATAGGATCGTCGATCTTCTTTTGTTTCTTCTTTCTTCGTCCGGGCATTTCCATTTTATCAATTTTTTTTTAATTTCATGGAGTTTTCCTTTGCTTTCACCTTTTGATTTACGTTAGGTTTCCATCGAAGAACTGTCCATTTTTCTAAAAAAAATTAAATCTCTATCATTCATTGCATATCGTTGTTTATTATTATTATTCTCTTTTTTAGTCGAATCGTTTTTTTTGTAGTTTCTCTTTTTTCTTCTTAATTTCAAAACGTCTGACGGAGAAGCATTAGTTGAAGGCAGAATGATCGTCACAGACAGTGTCAGAAGACTATAATTGGATTATTAATACAATAAGACGTTTCGGGCAGCTCTCATCATCAGAGTTATAAGTTTCTGATGGTATTTTGCTAATTTAATTTTACGAAACAACCAATTCATTGCTTATTCCAACTCAGTTTTCAGAAGTAATTAAAACCGTACGATTTCAAAACGGTAATGAATATGTACAACGCTTGCCTGGTCCCACGTATAGAATACCAAGTAATATTTAATAATAATTTTCTAGTCGCATTAACTAACGCTTGCATGCATTCAAAACCAGTTCGGATTTGTATGGCATTAAGTCGTCGCCCATCAGATAGATAAATCAATCATCATGATCACTTTTGATAAGAAAAAAACTGGGCCGCGCGCATTTCCCCAAACAACTTCTTCAAAGACGTGCGTGTACGTGCCAGCGACCATGTAAAGTTGTTTATCCGTCGGAACAACGCTCATTTGTGTGTGTAATTAAGGACGTCCAAGTTACATTAATAATTAAGAAGGAGCCGTCGATTGTTTGCATTTCTCGTGCAAATACTTGAATTGTTTTGCAAAATTTTGGCCGCTAACTGGAAGACAAATATGCCATTTAGGAGATGATTTTACATTTTTTTCGTAAAAAATTTTTGAATTAAGTTTATCATTGACATCTGCGTTTGCAAAAAAAGAAGAAGGATTTCATAAAATCTCTACATATTTCGACAATGAGGCGAAGGCCACCAGGGAGCTTAGATTATATGTTGCTTTGATAATTAAGTCGGCATTTAGTAAGTTTTCTTTTTGTCCAAAACTATTCTCCCAAATCTATGCTACAAGTTTTTAAAGCTTGCCAAGGAACAGTGTTGTCAACCGGCGATGCGGGAATAGCCTCTTTTTGGGGATTTTAATGGCTGGAGGGATCTTTTTGACGAACTGCAAATTTTAACCCCAATATTATCCTGCTGCCTTCTTTCTATACAGGATGCTTCAGAAACTAAACAATAAAATAGCTACTAAAGCTACTAAAATCAAAAGGTAAGAACAAAAGAAAACTGCATAAAACGTCAAAGAAACAAAAAGAAATTTCTATAAAAAAGCCAATGGAAGCTGAAATGGAAATACGAAGACGAAGGCAGCAGAGAACAAGAAACGATCGACGATCCCCAGGAGGAGTGTAAGGAGATTTAAAAACAAACAAAAACCAAAAGAAGGCAGCGTTGATGGACACCAACAAAAAAAATGACCGAAAGAAAGAAAGGAAAATGCAAATAAATAATGAAATGTAAAAAATGTAACATAAATGAAAAGCCGACGTTTCTTGGGCGAAAAGTTATTTAAAATCAAAAGAAAACTCCAAATAGTCAATGGGACTTAAGAATAAATTGTTTCGATAAAAAAAGACAACAGAGAAATTCGATGAAGGTGAACAAAAAACATAAACAAAAGAAGAGAGACGTTTCTTCGAGGTTGCCTAAGAAATTCAAAAGAAAAACGAAAGAAATGATAACTGGCAACTTGGAAGTGCGAAAAACAAAAGAAGATCGACGGTTGTTCGGAATAGCGTAGGAAAATCAAACGAAAACAAAAGAAACTAAACAAATAATTACAAAATGTAATGAGGAAAATACTCACAAAATCAAAAATAAACAAAAGAAACAAAAGCACACACAAACAAAGAACAGCGAAATGCATAGATCAAGAAAACAAATGAAAAACCGACAACACTTTGACAGAAAGCTTGCGAAAATCGCATGTTGGGAGAAACTGCAACGAAATAAAAAATGAATTCCACGAAAGCCAAACAAAAAATGAAAAAATCAAAAGGAAAACAAAAGAAAACTCCAAAAAAGTCAGTGGGTTTTAAAAAGAAACCGTTTCGATAAAGAAAAACGACAGAGAACTGAAATAAACAACATAGAAATTCGATGAAAGTGAACAAAATACAAAAACAAAAGAAGATCGACGTTTCTTCGAAGTAGCCTAAAAAATTCAAAAGAAAAAACAAAAGAAGCGCAAACAAAGAGCGTCGAAAGTAAAAGAAGATCAACATTGTTCGGAATAGCGTAAGAAAATCAAAAGAAGATAAAAGAAATTGTTTCAATGAAGAAATAAACAATGCGGAAATACGAAGAAGGTGAACGAAAAAACAAAAACAAAAAAAAAGAAGATCGACGTTTCTTAGATGTGACAAAAGAAATTGAAGATAGAAAAACGAAAGGAACGACAAAAGAAGATCGAACGTCGATGTTCTGAATAGCAAGAGACAATCAAAAGGAAACAAAATAAACTAAAGCACACGTAAACAAAGAATGAAGAAACGCAAAGAACAAGAAAACAAATGAAAAAACAAGAGTACATTGACAGAAGAAAATTTTCGGAAAAAGTCATATGTTGGCAGAAATTGCAACGAAATTAGACAAAAATGAAACAAAAGAAATTACAATTGCCAAGATGGAAGTGCGAGAAACAAAAGAAGATCGTTGGTTGTTCGGAATAGCATAAGAAAATTGAAATAAGAAATTTAATTCGACAAAAAAGGATCAAAAGAAATGACAACTGGCAACGTGGAAGTGCGAAAAACAAAAGAAGATCGACGGTTGTTCAAAATAGCGTAGGAAAATCAAAAGAAAACAAAAGAAACAAAACAAATAATAACGAAATGAAATGAAATCGAAAGGAGGAAAATGGTGACAAAATCAAAAAAAAAAAAAGAAACAAAAGCACACACAAACAAAGAACAACGAAATGCAAAGATCAAAAAAACAAATGAAAAACCAACAACACTCTGACAGAAATTGCAACGAAATAAGAAATTTCATTCGACAACGTGGAAGTGCGGAAAACCAAAAGAAGATCGAGGGTTCTTCGAAGGTAACCAAAAGACAAACAAACAAATAAAAAATGGGTAATCAACGATTCCTCCACGGTATATCTGAAAATCCTAAGACAGATAGAATTCATTCAAAAAGAAGACTTAAAAAAAAGTAAAAACTGAACATAATAGCACAGCTAACATGTTATATACATTTCTATTGACAGTAAGGTTAGCAGAATATTTTCTGAAAGGTTTCAACAACAATGTTATGATTCACCGTGATAAAAATGCATGAATTTTCGCGAACGGAATTTTCGTTAATGAGATGGAAAGGCTTCCAGAAAACAATGCCGATTCGAATTTGAATAGTTATCAGCAGCGGCGGAAAAAATTACATAAAACGATTGTTTCATTTTACGGCCTTGACAGCGTTATGCCATACAGATTACTAAAAATAAACGTGAAATAAACACTGTGACAAACAGCTTAAGCGCTGATATCGCCCGGCCAGAGAATAATAAACTCAGTTTTTAATTACTAGACAAGCCGTATCTCCAAGGAGATAACGATGTATTATGCTGTTTGTTTTTGACAATCAGTCAGTGGTCTGCAAGTCACATAGAATTATTTTTAATCTTGACTTCTCTATTAAAGTTAAGAGAATTTTTTTCAGAACCAGTCTTGAAAACTGACAAAACTTGACATAGTTTGTTGTTTTGTTCTGAAGTGTTACAATTTCGTATACAGTGTGTCACTGAACTGCTGTTATTTATTGACGCCAAACGAACGGAGTGGTACTGACAGATGCCCGCAAATCACCTGAAGTGAATTACACCGTACGAATTGCATACAGAAATGATAAGAAGGGCCACATTTTGAACACCTGCTTTGACAGGTAATCAAATAAATCACTACAACACGAAATCAATTCAAATCTCCGTGTTAAGAGTTTCTAGTATTTTCTGCTTTCACTCCCAATGAATCGAAAATGACCTCTCAATTTAATGACGATTCATACATTCACTCCATCAGTTAAGCCCAGTAACGCACCTTTGTGTCATTTACTCATTTTTGTTCTTTGTACGGTTGGTAATAATCTGAACGTAGCTTTTTCACTTTAAAAAGACACGTATTTTAATTACTTTCCCAGTTTTTTGAAGTAGAAACACTGAATATAGCCCACGGTCACTCCCACTAATTCGGAAATGATCTCTCAATTTAATGACAAAACAGAGTAACCAATCAGAGAGCACGGGTTTTGATGCCACGACATGGTAACGCTCATTTTTGACATTTTCCTGTTTCGTTTTGTAACAGTTGCTGCTGTTAATCTGAATATAACTAGATTACAATGTTCCCCTCTTAACCAAAGTCATTTCTTCGAGATAGTCACTAAGCCCCGCCCACTTTCACTCCTATTGAATTGAAAATGGACTCTCAATTTGATGACGAAACGGCAACGCCCACATTCACTCCGTCTCATTAAAGAACGCCAATTAGAGTGTTTGAGCTTCTAATGCTATGGCCTAGTAATGCCCATTTGTGTCAATTTTTTTGTTTCTGCTGCCTATCAGTTGGTAATAATAATCTGCAGCAAAGCAGAACACCGATTACCGCCCATACTCACGCCCACTAATTCGGAAATGACCTCTCATTTTAATGGTGAAACAGAGTAACGCCCACTTTCACACCTTTGAATGAAAGAACACCAATTGTTGCTACGACAATAGAGTGACGCCCTCTCGCTTCGTTAGAGAAAAGAGCACCAATCAGAGAGCCAGGATTTTGGTGCCACGACATGTAACGCCCACTTTTGACATTTTTCCGTTTCACTTTGTTCGTACAGCGAAAAGTTGCTGCTGTTAATCTGAACATAACTAGATTGTAATGTTCCCCTCTTAACCAACGTCGTTTCTTCGAGATAGTCACTAAGCTCCGCCCACTTTCACTCCTATTGAATCGAAAATGGACTCTCAATTTGATGATGAAACGGTAACGCCCACATTCACTCCGTCCCATTAAAGAACGCCAATTAGAGTGCCTGAGCTTCTAATGCTATGGCCTAATAATGCCCATTTGTGTTAATTTTTTTGTTTCTGCTGCCTATCAGTTGGTAATAATAATCTGCAGCAAAGCAGAACACCGATTACCACCCATACTCACGCCCACTAATTCGGAAATGACCTCTCATTTTAATGGCGAAACAGAGTAACGCCCACTTTCACTCCTTTGAATGAAAGAACACCAATTGTTGCTACGACAATAGAGTGACGCCCATTTTCGCTTCGTTAGAGAAAAGAACACCAATCAGAGAGCCAGGATTTTAGTGCCACGACATGTAACGCCCACTTTTGACATTTTTCCGTTTCACTTTGTTCGTACAGCGTGGAGTTGCTGCTGTTAATCTGAACATAACTAGATTGTAATGTTCCCCTCTTAACCAACGTCATTTCTTCGAGATAGTCACTAAGCTCCGCCCACTTTCACTCTCATTGAATCGAAAATTAACTCTCAATTTGATGACGAAACGGCAACGCCCACATTCACTCCGTCGGATTAAAGAACGCCAATTAGAGTGCCTGAACTTCTAATGCTGTGGCCTAGTAATGCCCATTTGTGCCAATTTTTTTGTTTCTACTGCCTATCAATTGATAATAATCTGCACCAAAGCAGAACATTGATTACCGCCCATACTCACGCCCATGAAGGAACACCAGTTGTTGCTACGACAATAAAGTGACTTCGTTAAAGGAAAGAGCATCAATCAGACAGCCAGGATTTTGGTGCCAAGACATGGTAACGCCCATTTTTGACATTTTTCCGTTTCATTTTGTTCGTACAGCGTAACAGTTGTTGCTGTTAATCGGAATATAACTAGATTATAATGTTCCCCTCTTAACCAAAGTCATTTCTTCGAGATAGTCACTAAGCTCCGCCCACTTTCACTCCCATTGAATCGAAAATTTAACGACGAAACAGTAACGCCCACAATTAGAATGCCTGAGCTTTTAATGCTATGGCCCAATTTGTGCCATTTGTTGATTTCTTGTTTCTACGGTTAGTAATAAATTGAACATAACTAAGCAATACTGGTTACCGCCCACTAATTCGGAAATGACCTCTCAGTTTAATGGCCAAACAGAGTAACGCCAACTTTCACTTCGTTGAATGAAGGAACACCAATTAGAAAGCTAGATTGTCGCTGCGACAATAGAGTGACGCCCATTTTCACTCCTTCAAAGGAAAGAGCACCAATCAGAGAGCCAGGATATAGTAACGCCCATTTTTTCTTTTACTTTGTTTATCCTACTTCATAGCTTCTGGTAACAATCTGCACTAGGATAAAGTTTCTCACTATCAAAAGATACGTTTTAATTTTTTCTTTGTCTTTTGACTAGCAACCGCCATTTCCTTGAGGTGGAAGCACCGAGTACCGTCCATCTACTGCAGTTAGTTCCAAAATAACCTGTAAATTTAATGGTGAAACAAAGCAACTAATCGGAGAGTTGGGGTTTGATGGCGCGACATGGTAACGCCCCTTTTTGACATTTTCCCGTTTCGTTTTTTCGAGTTGCTGCTGTTAATCTGAACGTAACTAGATTGTAATGTTCTCCTCTTAACAAATGTCATTTCTTCGAGATAGGGTCACTAAGTCCCGCCCACTTTCGCTCCCATTGAGTCGAAAATGAACTCTTAATTTAATGGTGAAACAGTAACGCCCACATTAACTCCGTCACATTAAAGAACGCCAATTAGAGTGCCTGAGCCTTTAATGCTGTGGCCTAGTAATGCCCATTCGTGCCGTTTGCTCATTTTTTTTGTTTCTACGGCTTTCCAGTTGGTAATAGTCTGAACATAACTAAGCAATACTGGTTACTGCCCACTTTCACACCCACTAATTCGGAAATGACCTCTCAATTTAATGTTGAAACAGAATAACGCCCAGTTTCACTCCATTGAATGAAGGAACACCAATTAGAGAGCTAGATTGTTTCTGCGACGCCCATTTTCACTCCGTCAAAGTAAAGAGCACCAATCAGAGAGCCAGGTTTTTGATGCTACGCCCATTTCTGTTCCCATGTGTTCGAGGCCAACCAATAAACATTTCTTATATTTTCGGAGATACATTTTAGAATTTTTTGTTGGCAAAGATCCATGCATTTTACAGGTTGAAAATTTGCGAAGCTTTCCAAATGAGATTAGTACGAAAACCTCTTTTGTTTACCTGTGTTTTATTGCTGGTACAGTTGAATAAATCTACTCTTTGTTTTGCGGAATCCAATTTAATGATCACGCTTTTCGTTTTGTTTTTTTTTTTTTGGCAATTTACATCCGCGTTCGATTTCGAACTATTGTACGTTGTAAATCTGCCGTTGGCAAGTCCGGAAGTAATTAGTCCGTTTTTTTTTTTGTTTGACACGGTACGTGTAATGAGGGTGTCAGTTTCAGGGGCGTCCGTTACACAAACTCGTTACTAAACGCGCACAAACCGAGCGGACCAAGCGTAACGATGCCATTGTTGGAAACATTATTTAGGCAAAACAAAAATAGAAATATTGTTTCGCGAAGCTGAAGACCTACGTAAAGAGGGCGCAATAACTTTTCTCGTTTCGCTTTAATCGAATTGCTTGCGAGGTTCATTTGGGTAAACGTCGATTAGATCGATTCGACTTTCGAATTGATGGCCCAAGTTTGCAGGGCTCGAAGTTTTCTGTCGACTCTGAATCTCTGCGTAACACCATAAACGTTTATTGCACGCTTTTAAAACCCTGAAGTTCTGGTTCCCATCTTATGTAGTTTCGTCTTTTCTTTCGTCGGTTTATTTACGAATGAATCAAATTTGCTTACGTAATAGAATTTATGACTGCAGTTCGGTATCATCCTGTATATACAAGTGTTCATACATTTCCTGTTATGATTTCAAAACATGGCAAGTTCGAGATATGAAAATAATAAACTGTTGCATTTTCTTCCAAGCGTTAATTATGATAAGACCAGTCAGCCGATCAACACTAACCAGAGATTAATTTATACCGTCGCTCGTAATTAATCAACTCGCTGGATGCTCGTGACGGATACTAGAAACCATTTATGTTGTGTATGTACGAAACGCACGAAATTCATTGGGCGCGAAGTAAAAGAAAAAAACACAGCGAACAATTAACGCTCATAATTTAATTCGACCGAACAAGTGTTCATTAAAAGCATAATCTAACAGCACATTGTCGATTGCCGGTTTTTGTACACGTTGGCCTCTACGGGACAGTGCCGTAGGGGCGAGTTTCTCTCGCGCTAATCAATTCCAGAGAAGTAGTTACAAGGACACTCGTACCGCATAAATTAAACTCGCTTAAATGGCAACTACGCACCGCTACAAATGGGAGCCCTGCGAATCTTATTTATGTAAATTTTCTACGACTTGCTTTTATACTGTGTATAAACAGGAGTGCACTTGAAGATTTTCATTAAAATCAAAAAGAGAATCCTCGAAACTCGTACAATTAATAATTTTAAAACACGACACCTGTTTTTACAACGCTTTGTAGAACTGTTGATATCGTGTATGCAGAGTAATTCAAAACAAGAAAAAAATTATCCGAACCGCATGATTACGTCCATGCATAAGACATTAACTAAAAGCTTACGTCTTTAAAAGCGTGCAATAAACGTTTATGGTGTTACGTAGAGAATCAGACACGTTCAGTCATAAAACCTGTCCGTGAACTAACAACACACAGCTGCACAGTTGATGATGTATGCGTTGTACAAGGAGGAATGAATTATGTTTTCAAAGGTACATAAAAGTGAAATGCGACAGGTAATTACGTCGTTTTAAAAAATAACACATCGAACGCACGTCTTGAATTTTGTTAAGCTTCGTCTTTTATAACAATAAAATTTGTTTCTCATTGAACGGCGCACACAAAACGAAATTATAATAATTAACAAACCAAACGGATTACGACTGACTATAATGTTTTAAATTCTGGTTGTCATCACCATTTCTTTGTTATCAGCAAAGTCTATTATTAGTCAAACATCAGCGATAATAAACCGAATAAACGACATAAAGAAAACCGACTGATTAAAAATGCAAGGGAGGGGTAATGCTTATATTGAGCCATAGAAAGATGCCGAAATGTTTATGACGGACACGTTGCTTGTGTCAAAGCAGGTATTCAAGGTGGGGCCGCCGGAGTTCGTATTTTCAGCTAATCACGTCAATTCCGTTCTTATTCTCCCCAGGAATGTTGAAAAAACAAAAAACAAATACCAAACGGAGAATAAAATGAACGAGAAACACATGAATGTCTCTTATTCTCCGGAAAAATCTTAAAAAACAAAAGACTGATACCGAATTAGAGGATAAAAATGAACAAAAAACAAATGAATGTCTCTTATTCTCCGCAGGAATCTTGAAAAACAAAAAAAAACTAATATCGAATAGAGAATAGAATGAAGGAGGAAACAAATGAATGTCAAAAAGCATATTTCAGTTACCGTCAAAATGCCAAGAATAGGATGAACAAAAACAAATGAATGTTGAGTGTTCTCCAGAAAACAAAAGATCGACAACATCAATTCGGCGGAGAACGAAAAAAAGTCAGAAAAAATATTCGATAAAAAAACACAAAAGAATAGGATAGACGAAAAACAAATGAACGTCGACCGTCCTCCAGAATCATATGAACAGAGAACAGAAGATTGCCATTGAAGAGAGAATGAAAAAAAATAATTCTATAAAAAAAAAACAAAAGAAAATTTAACCAAATACCTCTAAAATACTAAGAATAGAACGAACGAAAAACAAATGAATGTCGATTATTCTCCGAAGGAATGCTGAAAAACAAAAACTAATACCGAATGGACGAAGGAATGAAGGAAAAACAAACGAATGTCAAATTTCAGTTACTGTCGAAATGCCCAGAATAGGATGAACAAAAACAAATGAATGTTGGGAGTGTTCTCCAGAAAACAAAAAATCGATAATATCAATTCGGCGGAGAATGAAAAAAAAAATCAGAAAAAAATATTCGATTTAAAAAACAAAAGAATTGGTTAAACGGAAAACAAATGAATGTCGATTGTCCTCCAGAATTAAATGAACAGAAAACAGAAGGTTGACTTTGAAGAGAGAATGAAAAAAAATAATTCTATAAAAAAAACAAAAGAATAGAACGAACGAAAAACAAATGAATGTCGATTATTTTCTGGAGGAATGTTGAAAAACAAAAAACTAATAACGAACGGAGAATAAAAAGAACGAAAAACAAATGAATATCGATTATTATCTAGAGGAATGTTGAAAAACAAAAAAAAATAATACCGAACGGAGAATAGAATGAACGAAAAACAAATGAATGTCTATTCTCTGCAGAAATATTGAAAAACAAAAAAAAAAACTATAACGGAACGGAGAGTATTATGAACGAAAAACAAATGATAGTCGATTATTCTCCGGAGAAATGTTCAATAACAAGAAACTAATAACGAACGGAGAAAATAATGAATGAAAAACAAATGAATGTCGATTATTCTTCGGAAGAACGTTCAAAAAGAAAAAAACTAATACCGAATGGACGATAAAATGAAGGAGAAACAAATGAATATCAGTTACCGGCGAAATCCTTAGAAAATCGTCGATCTTCTTTTGTTTTTGGATAACCTCATTCGCCGTTTGTTTTGTTTTCTGTTGTTTTTCGTTGTCGATCTTAGTTTGTTTTTAATTTTCTTACACTCCGTTGGAAATCGTCGATCTCCTTTTGTTTGTAGATAACCATTATCGCCGTTCGTTTTTCCTTTTTTTTTGGTTTTTTTTTGTCGATTTTGGTTTCTTTTTAAATATTCTTACCCTTCGTCAGAAAATCGTCGATCTTCTTTTGTTTTTCGATAACCTTATTCGTCGTTTGTTTTCCTTCGTCGATTTTGTTTTTTTTTTTTTAATTTTCTTACGCTGCTTAGAGAATCGTTGATCTTCTTTTGTTTTTGGATAGGTTTACGTTTCCACCTCTTCTTTGTTTAGCTTTCTTTTGCTTCTCCTTGTCGATTTTGGGTTTTTTTTTAAATTTTCTTGCACTTCCTCAAAAAATCGTCGATCTTCTTTTGTTTTTGGATAACCTTATTCCTCGTTTGTTTTGTTTTTCTTTGTCGATTTTAGTTTTTTTTTTAATTTTCTTACACTTCGTTGAAGAATCGTCGATCTTCTTTTGTTTGCAGATCACCATAGTCGTCGTTCGTTTTGCCTTTTTTTTTTGTTTTTCTTTGTCGATTTTGGCTTTCTTTTCAAATTTTCTTTTCTTTCCTTAGAAAATTCTCGATCTTCTTTTGTTTTTCGATAACCTTATTCACCGTTTGTTTTGCTTTGTCGATTTTGTTTTTTCTTATAGTCACCATAGTCATCGTTCGTTTTGTTTTTTTTATTTTCTTTGTCTATTTTAGTTTCTTTTTAAATTTTCTTACCCTTCCTTAGAAAATCGTCGATCTTCTTTTGTTTTTCGATAACCTTATTCGTCATTTGTTTTGCTTCGTCGATTTTGTTTATTTTTTAAAATTTTCTTATCCTTCCTTAGAATATCGTCGATCTTCTTTTGTTTTTCGATAACCTTATTCGCCGTTCGTTTTGCTTTGTCGATTTTGTTTTTTCTTTTTTAATTCTCTTACGCTTCATTAGAGAATCGTTGATTTTCTTTTGTTTTTGGATACATTTACGTTTCCACGTCTTCTATGTTTAGCTTTCGTTTGCTTCTCCTTGTCGATTTTGAGTTTTTTTTTTTTATATTTTCTTACATTTCCTCAGAAAATCGTCGATCTTCTTTTGTTTTTGGACAACCTCATTCGCCGTTCGTTTTATTTGCTGTTGTTTTTTTTTTTCGTCGATTTTAATTCTTTTAAAAATTTTCTTACATTCCATTGGAGAATCGTCGATCTCTTTTTATTTACAGATCACCATAGTCATTGTTCGTTTTGCTTTGTTTTTTGTTTTTTTTGTCTATTTTAGTTTCTTTTTAAATTTTCTTACCCTTCCTTAGAAAATCGTCGATCTTCTTCTGTTTTTCGATAACCTTATTCGTCGTTTGTTTTGCTTTGTCGATTTTGTTTATTTCTAACTACGATAGAGTCGGCGTGCGTTTCCACGTCTGGTTTGTTTTGCTTTCTTTCGTTTCTCTTTGTCGAATTTGTCCGCACCGTAACAAACTATGGCAAGATTTATTTCGCTAATATGCAGCTGCTCTCTTTTAACCAACGCGAACATCTTGCTTCAGTTTTAATTATATTAAGTGCGCGTGTTTGTATTCGCACTTGTTTTATAAATCATCAACAACCGAATGCGACAAATTATGTTAATAACGCAATTACTTATTCACCTGCTTCTATAATACCGCCACGAAACAAAAGGCATTGTGTTGGTGAGATACCAATGGCGTCGGGTCCCCTCATCCTCGTCGGCTGTTCCCATTGTACTTACGCGCGTATGATATAACCGAAATGGTTCGGTGGTTCCCCCTTGCTCGTGCATGAAAGGGTTGTTACCAAGCGACGTTTCGTTGGCAATAAGATCTATACGACTATAACTATAACTATACCCAATAAAAAAAATCACATAGCAATATGTAGATTAAAAGGGAAATATTCGTACCTAAAATCACGATACAGGACGTAACCATCAACGTTGAAGTCTCTAAACACGACCTTACATCTCTTCATCTGATCATCTAGGTCCTTAATCAAAACAAAAATAAAATCACTGATAAAATTAAGCGTTTTACCTTTTCGGAAAAAACCGACATGGTTAAGCGATTCGTAGGAAATACCAGTATGGTATCGTCGCCTCTCTCATCGTCGCAAAATAAGAATTGCCAATGGGTCAGGGTCACGCTGCTCCGAAAGAAACTGTATTTGCAGTTTTATTTTTTTCTTTTTTGTAATATGATGTCAAATTGTTTTGGGGGCATTACTTCAGTCGCCCAACACCTGCAGCATTAAAAACATAAAAGGCGATCCATTTGTTTTATTTAATTATGCAACAAATATGGGTGCGTGCTCACGCACCCGGCGTGAATTTAAATGCGCGCGGGCCCCTATCAAGTGAAATCATTTAAAATTTTAATTGCGGGAATCCTAACTCGACCGGGACCAAACAAACACAAACACACAATACATATACGTGTTATTGTTACACCTTGTAAAACCGATCAAGATAACCGGGCAACTGTTTTTTTTTTTTTTTTGTTAATTCATATTTTAATTCGTCTGACCTAAATATGCAGATACAAGCGGCGGCGGCGAATTTTATTCAACATAACATTCGTAACAGCTGTGCAGGTCTCCTGGCCCGATTTGCATGTAAATTTGAGCGAGGCCTGCGATCCAATTAAAACCCGGGCGGAATTGTGTCGAGTGTGGTAGATTCTTATTTAATTTGAAATTTTGGGGAGATAACAAAAATTCGTAAAAATGTGGACTAGTTCGAATAACTAAAATAAACACCCTTTGTTTCCTTCTTGTACAGGGTGGTTGAAGTAATATCCCAGAGAAAAATAAAACAATTCAGAAACAATATCCTTTTAACCCTAGGCGGTGCTAGAATCAGTCTAACACTGTAGGATTGCCTTAAGTGCGATTAATTATTATTTAGTGTTCGTTATTTTATTGGCGAACTTAGATTTGCAAGTCTTTTTAAAAAACAAAGAAAACAAACGATGAGAAAACTTCAAAAATAAATAAACAAATCAACGAAATAACAAAAACAAGAGACGATCGAGTTTGCAACACATTGAAGATTAAATTTCAAAAAAATAAATAAAAATAAAACGATCACCAATAACGCCAAGAAAATGAGAAAAAAAAAACTGAATAATTCAATAATTAAAAAACAATAAAAACAATAAAAACAACAGATTTTATAGCGGAATTCAGTAGATTAATAATAAATTAAAAAAAAAAGAAAATAATTTGAAAAAAAAAGGTAACAAAATAACAAAAACAAAAGACAATCGACTTTACAACACAATTCACTGGACTAATAGACTGTTTGGGAGGAAAGATCACGAAACAAAGAAAACAGGCGATAAGAAAAATTCAAAAATCAATAATCAAATAAACAAATGGTGACAAAATAACAAAAACAAGAGACGATCGATTTTATAACACGATTTAATAGAATAATTTAAAAATAAAGAAATAAAAAGAACGGCGATAAAGTAAGGAAATTACTTGCATAGAATTTTTTCTTAAAATACGAAATACCTACTAATTCAATTTAAAAAAAAACAATAAAAACAAAAGACAATCGATTCTACAGTGTAATTCAGTAAATGAATACATAATACACAAAGAAAACAAACAAAGAAAACAAAAAAATAAAATTTCTCGTGCGAAATTTTTATGCGTTCTTGATCGAGTCAGTCTGTACACAGCTTTACGAAATAACGCGAATAAGTTCGCTAGAAGCGCAGGAAAGAGAGTTGCAAACGCGTATTGAATTTGTTGAACACATTTAATACTTTTGTGTTAATAATTCGTCGCACACAAAACGAAATTGTAATAATTAACAATCGAATGATGATAACGTTTTAAATTCTGTTTGCAGGACACGTTTCTTAAAAAAATAGACTTTATTTACAATACAATTAAAACTAAAATTAAAGAAAAATACGATGAATTTATTTACACGGGGATTTGAATTGTTTTTCGTTTTTTATTAGTTTATCTGTCAAACTGGGACCCCTAAAAACGGAATTGATATGCAATTCCGCTCAAAGGTCAAGTTCACGATGCCACGCCGCCGTAGCTATCATAAAACCATAAAGTATTTTTATGGAGGTATTTACTTCCTTCGTCTGCTCCTCTATTTTTAACCAGGGGCTCACCGTACTTTTTGGGGCGGTTTAGAGAAGAAATGGAAAGGAAAGAGAGAATGCCAAGAGAAAAGTATGACATAGATTCAGTAAGTATTAGAGGACTTGCAGTTGTTGGCAAAGAGAAGAACTGAAAGGCGGTGCAATGCAGCACAGAAAAAAGGGAAAACTATAACTGGACGACATTAAAAGGATGGAAAGGGAAGAAAGAATGGAAAGGGAAAAGGATGTCATAGACTCAATAAATGTCAGAGGACTTGCAGTTGATGGCAAAAAGAATATCTGGAGAATGAAGAAGGACCAACTGACCAGAAGTATAATCGGAATTGGCCAGAAGGAGTAAAAAGGTATGCACTGTAGCACAAAGCAAAGCGAAAACTACAACTGGACGACATTAAAAGGGAAGAAGTGGAAAGGAAAGAAAGATGGCAAGAGAAAAGGATGCCAGAGGACTTAGAGTTGATGAAAACCAGTGGCTCGCAAATATCTGCGGGATGAGGAAGGACCAGCTGGCCAGAAATACAATCCAAATTGATCAGAAGAATTAAAAGGCACAGAACTAAGAGAAAACTACAACTGGACGACATTAAAAGGGAAGAAATGGAAAGGAAACAAAGAACGGCAAGACAAAAGATGGCATGGACTCAATAAGTGTCAGACGACTTGGAGTTGATGGCAGAAAGTGGCTGTTGAATATCTGGAGAATGAAGAAGGACCAGCTGACTAGAAATACAATCGGAATTGGCCAGAAGAAGTGAAAGGGGATGCACTGTAGCACAAAGCAAAGCGAAAACTACAACTGGACGACATTAAAAGGGAAGAAATGGAAAGAGAAGAAAGAATGGCAAGAGAAAAGGACGTCAGAGAACTTATAGTTGATGAAAACAAGTATCTGGAGGATGAGGAAGGACCAGCTGACCAGAAATATATTCCAAATTGCCCAGAAGAACTAAAAGATGGTGCACTGGAGCACAAAACTAAGAGAAAATGACAACTGGACGACATTAAAATGGAAGAAATGGAATGGAAGGAAAGAATGGCAAGACAAAATTATGGCATGGACTCGTAGGTGTCAGAGGACTTGGAGACAAGTGACTGTCAAATATATGGAGGACGAAGAAGGACCAGCTTACCAGAAATACAATCCGAATTGCCCAGAAGATGTAAAAGGCGGTGCACTGGAGCACAGAACTAAGAGAAAACTACAACTAGACGACATTAAAAGGGAAGAAATGGAAAGGAAACAAAGAACGGCAAGACAAAAGGATGGCATGGACTCAATAAGTGTCAGACGATTTGGAGTTGATGGCAGAAAATGGTTGTCGAATACCTGGAGAATGAAGAAGGACCAACTGACTAGAAATACAATCGGAATTGGCCAGAAGAAGTGAAAGGGGATTCACTGTAGGACAAAGCAAAGCGAAAACTACAACTGGACGACATTAAAAGGGAAGCAGTGGAAAGGGAAGAAAGAATAACAAGAGAAAAGGACGTCAGAGGACTTATAGTTGATGAAAACAAGTATCTGGAGGATGAGGAAGGACCAGCTGACCAGAAATATATTCCGAATTGCCCAGAAGAACTAAGAGATGGTGCACTGGAGCACAAAACTAAGAGAAAATGACAACTGGACGACATTAAAATGGAAGAAATGGAATGGAAGGAAAGAATGCCAAGACAAAAGGATGGCATGGACTCAATAGGTGTCAGAGGACTTAGAGACAAGTGACTGTCAAATATATGGAGGACGAAGAAGGACCAGCTTACCAGAAATACAATCCGAATTGCCCAGAAGATGTAAAAGGCGGTGCACTGTAGCATTAACAAAGGGAATACTACAACTGGACGACATTAAAAGGAAAGAAATGGAAAGAAGAGAGAGAGAGAGATGGATGTGATAGGTTAGAGGACTTTTGGTTGTCGGCTCTGAGTTGTCTGGAATGAACAAGAAAGAAGGGGGAATAACTCAACGTGCTATTTATAAACAGCTTTCGGCTAGATAAACTTAAAGTAGTAAGCAAAGTGGAGCAAGAGAGAAAGAGGAAAGTGTTGGATGAGAAACGTCATAACAAAAAGAGGGCAAGACTGATTTTTTTTAACATTTCCCCCTTATTTTTTGGATATCGTTTCTTGTCGTGGTTTTTCTTTGCCGGAACAATTGTCATTCACCCTGTATAAGGCCACGATTGTACAAACTCAAGTATAAATCTTTTTTTCTTCTTTAGATGATCAATCGAGATTTTCCAATTTTATTTTCGAACGACTCGAAACAAAAGAAAAACAAAGTTTTTATTCGCCTCATCAATCACGCTCTTAATTAACGAAAGTCACTCGGATGGCGAATTATGATTATCAATTTCACGCGCGGCGATTCTGACCTTGAAAATTAGATGTCGATTGTTTCCTTTCGTTTTTTTTTTTCGGAGCAGAAAGCCCCACGGAGGCTGCAAACGCTTTTTTTTTTGCGGGCGCCGTGCAAAATCAAGGACGGATTACATAAGAGTTGTATAATCGATAAATCTAGTGGCCCCGTTGTGTTCAACTGCGTAGATATTTTGACCTTGCCCTTGAAGCGTTTCACTCTCAACTATGGAACTCGGTTGCGCGGGGAGGAAGAGGGCGCGCATCGTAACCAACAACCACCAAACGCAAGGAAGAGAGGAACGGGTCGATACAACGTTTTTTTTCTTCCAATTTTTTTTTTTAGTTCACGATTCTCAAATCGAAATAAAAACAAACGCGCTTGCCTGGTGGGAGAGAGATTTGCAAATGATTTATGCTTGTATTTGTTGTTGTACACAGTAGCCGGTTTCAAGGTTTATTATGTCACTCGTCGACTTTTTTTTTCCTATGTAAATATATTCGGTTTTTATAATTGCTGTTTTAAATGCAAAATTATTTCTGGTGTGTTCGAAAACGCACGCTAAATTTAAACCGTCGTTGTAAACACCTCTCTCGAAAAAAAAAAACGAGAAAAAATAGAGGAACAAGTAAAATAATTTGTTGCGGCCGTTTTCACAAAATGCAATCGAAAATAACTTGGCAAACGGACAAGAAACTCTGTTTTTACTTTTCGAGTGTGTGCTTGCTTACAATTAGTCGATGTTGTATCATAGAAAGCTCAAATATTTGGGATCCCATTGAATAAATACATACATAGTAGGAATTTGCCATGTATGAGGAAAATTAGGTATTTAAATTTTGTTTAACGTAAGCGTGTTAAAGAAAAATTGTTTGCGGTTTATGCAAAATAAATATTTTTGCACGATGATGGTGGGTGGCTTTTCAAATAACTCATATTGCCCTGGACGGGGAAAAAATAAAGAAAGAGGCAAAAATTGTACAAAACATGATTTGCAACCATTTCTGTCATTATCGAAACCATGGCGCAGTGATTAGGCCACAGTTAGGTTTCGATAGGTAAGTAATTTGGGGCCAGTTACTTAGGCAACCATACCTACACATTTGAAACGATCCCTAAGTAAGGTCAAATGGGACCTGGGTCTCTAATCCACATGGCTTATCCACTGGCTTCGATGAAACATGACGGACTTAGTTCCAAATAAAATAAACAATAAATAAAATAAAGTAAAATTTTTTAAAAAAATAAATAAAATTAAAAAACTGAAAAAAGGAAACAAAAGACACGATCGATCAAGTTGCTTAGGAACTTTTGTAAAACAACTCTCAGATAATATGCAAAAACAAAAAAAAAAATTAATACAAAAGTTGTTCGAAAACGTTTCTAAAACTATCCTGACAAAACATGCAAAATAATAAAAAAAGAACAGTAAAAACATATTTAAAATTAAATAAAACAAACTGGTCGTATTTGTTTATTTAGAAATTGAAAAAAAAAAGAAACAACAGACGATCAAATTATTCGGAGACATTTTTTGTAAAACAATTCTGAGAAAATATACAAAATATCCATCGGTTCAAGTAAAATAAAAAATTGAGAAAGAAAACAGAAGAAAAAACAACTCAACAACTCAAAATTGAAAAAAAAAACAAGAGATGATCAGCTACAGCGAAACAACAATTGTAAAACGATCCAGAGGAAAAATGCAAAACAGAAAAATTTATTGGCAAACCGGAAAAAAAAAACAAAAGACGATCAATTGTTCATAATATTTCTAAAACAACTCGGTGAAAAAATGCAAAATAAAAAAAAATATATCAAAAAATTCTCGGAAAATTCATCGATGCGAGTAGAATAAAAAGCCGAGTAAGAAAACAGCAAAAAAAAAACAACTCAACAATAACTCAAGATTGAAAAAAAAAACAAAAGATGATCAGTTTTAGGGAAACAGCAATGGTAAAAGAACCCAGGGAAAAATGCAAACAACAAAAAAATATTTAATACTCATTTGAAAATTGGAAAAAAAAAACAAAAACGATCAGTATCAGTTATTCGGAAACCGTTATAAAACAACCCAGAGAAATTGCAAAACAAAAAAAAATAAAACTTAAAATACTGATTGGAAACTCCATCGATGCAAGTAAAATAAAAATTGAAAAAACAAAAAACAAAAGATAATCAAATTATTTGGAGGCATTTGTAAAATAATTCGGAGAAAATATGCAAGATATTAAGAAGAATTAAAAAATCTTATTTGGAAATCCATCGGTAAAATAAAAATTGAGAAACAAAGCAGAAAAAAAAAGCAACTCAACAACTCAAGATAAAAACAAAAGATGTCAGTTTTAGGGAATCAACAATTGAAGAACAACCCAGAGAAAAAATGCAAAACAACAACAAAATTAAAATACTCGTAGGAAAATTGGAAAAAAAAACAAAAGACATTTGAGAAACAACTCTGAGAAAATATACAAAATAATAAAAATTAAGAAATGCTGTTTGGAAATCCATGGGTGCAAGTAAAATATAAAATTGAAACAGAAAACAAGAAGAAAAAAAAATTGAAAATTGGAAAAAAAAACAAAGGATAATCAATTGTACAAAACATTTGTAAAATAACCCAGAGAAAAAATATAAAATTAAAAAATATCAAAAAATTCTTGGAAAATTCATCGATGCAAGTAAAATAAAAATAAAAAAAAACAAGAGTCGGAGAAAGTAAAAATAATAAAAATAAAAAAATGTTGTATGGAAATCCATCGATGCAAGTAAAATAAAACATTGAGAAATAAAACAGAAAAAAACAACAACTCAACAGCAACTCAAGATTGAAGAAAAAAACAAATGATGATCGATCAAACAACAATTGTAAAAAAATCCAAAGGAGAAATGCAAAGAACAAGGAAAATTTTAAATACTCATTGGAAAATTAAAAAAAAAACAAAAGACGATCAGTAATTCGGAAACAGTTGTAAAACAACCTAGAGATTAAATTCAAGACAACAAAAAAAAACTTAAAATACTGATTGGAAAATAAAAATTGAAAAAAAAAACAAGAAACAAAAGACGATCAAATTATTTGGAAAGTATGCAAAATAATAAAAATAAAAAATGTTGTTTGAAATCGATCAGTGCAAGTAAAATAAAAACCTGAGAAACAAAATAAGCGAAAAAAACAACTCGAAATTAAAAAAAAAACAAAAGATGATCGATCAGTTATAGGGAAACAACATTGGAAAATGGAAAAAAAAACAAAAGACGATCAGTTATTCGGAAACAGTTGTAAAACAACCCAGAGAAAATGCAAAACAACAAAAAAAAGCTTAAAATACTGATTGGAAACTCAATCGATGCAAATAAAATAAAAATTAAAAAAAAAACAAAAAACTATACAATTGTTTAGAGACATTTGAGAAACAATTCTGCGAAAATATACAAAATAATAAAAATTAAAACATTCTCTTTGGATATCCTTCAGTGCAAGTAAAATAAAAAAATTGAAAAAGCAAACAGAAAAAAAACAACTCAACAACAACTCAAGATTTAAAAAAAAAACAAAAGATGATCAGTTATAGGGAAACGACAATTGTAAAACAACCCAGAGGAAAAATGCAAAACAACAAAAAAATTTAAATAATAAAAAAAAAACAAAAGACGTTCGACCATTCAAAAAATTTGTAAAACAACTCAGAGAAAAAATGCAAAATAAAAAAATTCTTGGAAAATCTATCGACGCAAGTAAAATAAAAAACTGAGAAAGAAAACAGGAAAAATAAAACAACTCAATAATAACTTAAGATTAAAAAAAAAAAACAAAAGGAAAAATATAAAACAAAAAAATTTAAAATACTCAATGGAAAATTTAAAAAAAAAAAACAAAAGACGATCAATGCAAAGCAACAAAAAATTTTTAAGTACTCGTCGGAATATTGCAAAAAATCAAAAGACGATCAATTGTTCAAAACATTTGTAAAACAATCCAAAGGAAAAAGTGCAAATTAAAAAAAATATCAAAAAATAATGAAAAATCCATCGATGCAAGTAAAATTAAAAAAACAAAACGAGAAAAACAAAAGACGATCAGTTGTTCGAAAACATTTGTAAAAGAACTCTAAAAAAATAATAAACATTTTAAAAATGCTGATTGGAAATTCATTGTGGCAAGTAAAATAAAAAATTTAAAAAAAAAGCTGAACCGAAACGAAAAAGAGAACGCTTCGAGGTCCCGGAAAAATGAAAATAAAAAAAAATAAAATACAGAGTGTTTCCAAAAATACGTGATTGTAAATTTAAAAAGAATGTTTCGAGTATCGACTTGCGAAAGTTGGCATTCGAGAAAACTGGGTCCTTCAAATTATTTATTATTTTAATGCCGCATCTGCATACACACAGGATGTTACAAAATAAAATGACACGTATATGAATAAATAAAAATACATATATATCAGCTTGCAAGAATCAGTATAGAGTAGAAAACTGGACGTTTCAGAGGACGTTCTCGATCACGTAATTAATAATGTTACTTTAAAGTTATACATATACAGGATGTTTAAGACAACATATAGGATGTAAGAAATCTCTTGAATTACGAATCAACATATGCTTTATATCCTAAGCAATGCACCTCAGCTTCACAATTGGAAATTATAAACATATTACATTAAAGATATTATTATAAAACAATTGTAATGAATGTGGTTTACTGTTTCACTAAAACGTATTTCTTTATTTTCTTGTCAGGCTTAAATACGCCTGGTGATTGCAAAAAAAAAATTATTACCGTGCTTGTTTGAATCTGCGGAGAAAGAGATCGAAACGAAGGAATACGTGACTGTTTTTTTTTTGTTGATGTTCCTGAAATCGTAAATGACGACGTCGCGTCGCCACTTAGGTTTTATTGTACATACAATAACAACAATGATTACTGGACAGCCCCTCATAAAGATTAAGGCCACGTTGTGGCTCAAGGTCGAGCCTGTCTCTTCCTAGATAAGAAAGTTACCTGCCGGTCATAAACTTGGGGTAAAATTCCTTTTGTTTTTCTTTCTTTTTTTTTAAATAAAATTATGGTTTAGTAGTAGATCGACCGATTTTGAACTAAAAATTGGGTGAGAATTAACGAAAACGATTTTAATTGCCTAGGAATCCTCTGGATAGCTATTTCGGCCCTAGTTGGCCCTCTCATCAACACCAAACCCTTCTTTGATACATGTATGTAATTAATAGTTACTAATCATTACTAGACAATAGTGTTTTACAAGTACATAGAGGTACAGTTGTTTGCTAATGCTTTTAACTTATGTCTTTGAAAGATGCTGCGTGTACCAACCAGATCGGTGTTTCTCTTTTGGTATCAAATAGAGTATCACACATTTTTTTTTAACTTTCATCTCCATAGTCTCCCATTGATGTACTGGAAGTATCTAAATCGTCATATTCCTTGCGTTTCTTGAAGGTTTTCAATGTTAACCAAGTTTGAAATTTACGTAACAAAAAATAGTGAAGCATCAAATAATTTTCTAAGGAATGGAAGCAACCATTCGCAAGTGTATTCGTAAATCTGGAGACCTACCTAAGTATATCACAATTAAGACCTTCTATGGGGGTTATGTCAACTGTAAAATACAAGAAAAACAAGGAATCTATCTAATAGCGCTGTTATTCAGGAAGCAATCGTTTCAGAAGCTAGGTATCATAAAAGGAAGAGTGCGTTTCTTCGAGCAGGTCTACGAACCTGATCGACCCCGATCAGCTTCGAGCATGTCCGCGAGCATATCAGCGCGTTTGTTGAGGCCCTTGGTATATACAGTGTAATAATAATAATTCACGCTCGCGGTCCTAGGAGTTTGTCGTTTACGTACACGGTCGATAAGACCCATTATGAATAAACCCGTCGAGTGGATCTGGTCGGGGCGGGGGCAGTGAGGAAAGGGGGGGTTGGAAAACGCACGGATTTACCCTCCTCGACGCACGCGTACTGCGTGCTTCTTTGTCTCCGGAGGTGGAAGTCGTGCGTTCAGCAACGCACATTCAAACGGAACAAAGAATTGGGCTCTGCGCCTGTTCGTGATATTAGGGTTACATTTGCCTTGAATTATTTGCTTTGTTTCCTGTACGCGCGCGCTTTGTATGCCGTTGACATGACATATTGAGGAGGAGAGTTGTTTCGGGGATAATTACGTCTCGCGAGCAGCGCGAAGCCGAAGCTCTATTATTATTATTTTTGTACGATACAAAGGAGTTTGTTGAGAAAAATGGAATTTCCTGGATTCAAATTGGATGTTTGTGTAGTCGACGATTCATTTACTACGACCTCAAAAAGAGGAATAAACTAAATTAGTTACTATTTCAGAATGTGTGGCCTGCGTGGATCTTTTAACAAAGCCCGAGTACATGGGTTTATTGTTTTATTGCCCATTACGTCAGCGTCACGTTTTAAAATGTCGTTTTCTTACAATAGGTGTTCTTTAACCCATTGTAACACTTGACTTGATCGACTAACAAATTTGACTTGTCGTAAATCACCCTGTATAATTGAGTAAGTAAAAGTTGCAATTTTTGGCGTTTAATTGATGCCTGAACTCCTACCCGAAATGTCGACGAATCTCTAACTTAAATAAAATTGTAAAATGGAAACTTAAAATTAGGGGAATTACCAAATTATAAATAAATGAATCCGACATAATTACAGGAGCGATTTGATTGCCCCCGAAGAAAAAAAAAAGCATAAAATGGAAGACCGGTGTTCGATAATAGCAAATGAATCAATCATCGTTTAAATTTGTTTTTATTGCAAGTGTATTTTGAAATTCCAACACTTAACATCTATTTATAGTAATTATTTTTAATAAAATATTCCAGTTATCTGCGAATCGGATTCCTGCGGTCCGGAGCGATTGCGCAATCGACGATTAAATTGTTTATTATTACAATTTTCTAATGAGTTTTTTTTTTCGCAGTTCGTCCTTCACTTTTAGAGTAGTTTGTTTGGCCGGCAAATTTTCCACGCAAAAACACTAAACTGTTTGCCACATCCTACACCACGTACAATTAGTGCTTACATAGATTTAAATAAAAGTCCCGACAGTTTCAAAAACAACTCAAAGGAATGAAGAAAGGAAATGTATAAAACTTTCCGAGACTTTATACAGGGAGACTGACAATTGTTTCGTCAAATAACGATCACGATAAGAAGCGATATCCGAGAGTACGGAAAAAATTCTTTCTAAACAATAGAGAAGCAGATGATTAAATAAATGTCCTCGTAAAAGTTTTATGGTAGGCCCGGGGGCGTGTCATCAATCGTGAACTTGACCTTTAACCGCCGCTTAGTTCGATTAGTAAGCGATTAGTTATTGAGTCTATCTATAATTGATTTGATTTACTCTGGAGTAACAGGATTTAAAAAACATGTGTAGGATTTTTCGAAGATTTATTTAAGTACTGAACTGGATTATTGCTGCTTGCTCGAATATGTCACAATGTATTGCCACCAATGCTAGAAAAAAACCTATAGGATCGATAGAGGAAAACCAACTTTCGTTGTTTCATTGATCGTTTTCGATTTTAGACACTCCTTTGTCGCAAAATCGTTCTTCTTTTGTTTTTGTTTTTGTATTGGAACAGACATAGACGGATATGTTTTTGTTTTTCACAAAAAATATTTTATTATTAAATCGTCCTTGGAAATATACAAAAACAGCTCGTCTGTTTCAAAACGAAAACAAATCAAGAACGATTTTGCGACAATCATTTCTCTTCTACAAAAGAAGAAACAAAAAATTAAAGGATATCGAAATTCTTTTTATTTTTTATAAATGATGATTTGATTTGGTCTTGTTGCGAAGTCGATCGTCTTTTGTTTTCTTTTCTTTTTTTTTCAATTTTTAGGCGCTTTCAAGCTCCATTTTGTTACGAAACAAATCGCCTCTTGGTTCTGTTCGCCACGTCACTCTCATTCCAATTATTTATAGCATAGTTCTATTGTTTCGTTCTGGGTACTGTCATTTTTAAGAATTTTCTCGAGCGCAGTTAAAATATTTTCAAAATTTTCTTAATCATAATCGAGACAAAACGAAAGACAGGAAATAACAAACAAAACGACATCGTAACGATGTCAGACATTCTTACAGTTTTTCAAGCGATGATCGTCTTTTGTTTTTCAAAAACTGATCGCGTTCTTCGATCATCCTGTCATTTTTAAGAATTTTCTCGATCGCATTTAAAATATTTTCAAAATGGTCTTAATCATAAGGTTCAGGACAAAAGAAAAGACAGAAGATTAAAGGAAAGTTAAAAACGGAAGAACGCGATAGGTTTTTGAAAAACAAAAGACGATAACGGAGTTTTTCAAGCGATGATCGTCTCTTGTTTTTCAAAAACCGGTCGCGTTCTTCAATCGTTCTGTCCTTTTGAAGAACTTTTTCAATCGCCTTTAAAATAATTTAAAAATTTCGTTTACCATAAGATTCAAGACAAAACAAAAGGCAGAAGATAAAAGGAAAGTTAAAAACAGAAGAACGCGATCGAATTTTTCAAGAGACGATCGTCTTTTGTTTTTCAAAAAACCGATCGCGATTATTCTATCATTTTTAAGAACTTTTTCAATCGCCTTTAAAATAATTTAAAAATTTCGTTTACCATAAGATTCAAGACAAAACAAAAGGCAGAAGATAAAAGGAAAGTTAAAAACAGAAGAACGCGATCGAATTTTTCAAGAGACGATCGTCTTTTGTTTTTCAAAAAACTGATCGCGATCATTCTATCATTTTTAAGAACTTTTTTAATCGCATTTAAAATATTTTCAAAATTTTCTTTTCTCGTTCTTATGGGAAAAAATGAAAAGCGAATTCGATCGTATTTTGTTCCTGTTCCCCAAAAGTATTGGCGATCGTCGTTTGTTCATTCAAATCTGAGTTGTTGTTTTTTATCTTTTTTAAATTTTATAATTCTTTTCCCTGGTGGGAAGAATAAGTGAAATTATTGAGAAATCGTTCGTTTTCTATTTCTTTTTTTCCAAAAAAAAAAAATCGACGACTATATTTTGTTCGTTCAAAAGCCAAAAGAGTGAATCGATTTTTGTTTTCTGCTTCTTTTGTCTTTGTTATTTTGTATTTCTTTTTTCCTTCTTATGGGAAAAAATGAAAGTAAATTCGATTGTCTTTTGTTTCTGTTTTCTAAAAGCATTGGCGATTGCCTTTTGTTCGCTTAAAATTAGAAGGGCCGAATTTAGTTTTCGGTTTTTGTTTTTCTTTTGTAATTTAGTTTTTTTTTTTAAATTGTTATTATCTTCTTATAATGAAAGAGTAGAACTAATTAAGAAATCGTTCGACTTTTGTTTTAGTTTAAAAAAAAAAAAAATCGGGTATCGCCTTTTGTTTGTTCAAAATCGAAAGGGACGAATCGACTTTTGTTTTCTATTTTTTCTTCGTCCTTGTTATTTTGTACTTCTTTTTCCTTCTTGTGGTGAAAAGTAAAATTAGTTGTGAAATCGATCGTCTTTTGTTTGTAATCGTAACTAATATGATCCTTTTGATACAGAACTAAAAGAAACTAAAAGATTGTTGATGGTTGGTAACTTTTTTTTTAAATTTTGGTCTTTTACGTACAAACAAGTCTTCGAGCTTCACAATCACAAACAATTGCTATCTCACTTGTACGCGATTCGTAACGAACAAAATACTTTATTGAAAGACACGAACGAGTCTACAAGCATGTCCGGGTGTGCACGCGGTCGACTTAAGGGATTCGAGTGATTATCTCTCCCTTAGTAACAAGGCCTCGATTTTAATTTTAGATCGCCTTCTCGGGTACCCGTTTCATTTTTCTTTGATGGCGGCGGCAATTTCGACGACTTTCGGGGGGGTAAATAAAATTCGTAATTTCACCTCGGCCCGCACGAAAAGGTAGTTTAGTTACATCGCCGGGCGACTCCTTCTCCTTTCGTTTCTGGAAAACGTTGGACGCGTTCGGTTGCCTTCAGCGGGCATTGTGTTTTATGCTAATGGCCTCCTCGTTTATATTTATTTATGATAAGATTACTCATCTAGATGAAAACAATAACACATTAATATTTAATCGGATGATTTTTTAATAAGTCGGGTTTGCTTGGATTGTGAAAGCAAATATTTGTCATTTGTAATCAGTCGATGGCAGGAGGCGACGAGGGGAGTGGGAAAATCGAAGGAAAAATTTTGTTATTTACGAACCAATGAAAAATCAAATGCGATAACGTCAGAAGAAATAAGAAATCACGTTTTGGAAGGAGCTTTGATTTGTTTTTTTTTAAGGATGAACTTTTTAGTGTGTTGATGGAAAAGGAATTTTTGCAAATTCGTTGATAACTCGCCCGACGAAAATATTGACCAATTAGCGTGCATTTCACTAATAGAACTAATTTACGTAAGCGAATTTTAGCGCTTCTGCCAACTTTTCGCACGTAGAGTAAGGTAAGGAAAGCAGAATTCGTTTTATTAACACTTAAGCGAAAACATCAGCGATAAACAAATTTGTTCTGTTTCGACAATTTTTAATATCTTTTTACATTTTTTTCTATACTTACAACAAGTTTCATGGTGTAGCAGGTCTTCTTGCTTTGCCACTTGCTTCAGATCCTTATCTATTTTCTTTTCTAAAATGTTCGTTTTTATCCACCCTGTATAATTTTTTAATTTTGTAATTCGCAGTGACTTTGATTTATTTAATTAGTTCAGTTTTTTTGCCCATTTTCCTCACATGTTCTTATCTTAATCGTTTTGTTTACCAAACTTTTCTTAATTCGTTCGATTTTTGCCAATCTTGTCTTCAAATTGTTTTTAATTTGGTCCTCGTCTTCGTTTTTGATTTATTTCCAATGGATCGTTTTTTATTTTGAATTTATTTTCATAGACTCCTGTTTTCTTTAGTTTTTTCTTTTCGCCCATTACCTGCGGTTAAGTCTTAAGAGCTCTCATGTTTCTAATTCCTTTCTATTATTCGTTTTCAATTTTTTCTCCCAATATTTCTTCGTTGATCGAAAAGTAAAGGAAAAAAAGCCGCACGAAACAAGCGATTCCTCGAACAATAGACAAAAGAAAATTTAACGATGAACAATAAACGCGACACGAACAACGCGAAAGTACGAGAAAGTGATTCAGAAACAAAAGAAGATCGATGATTCAAAGAGCAAAAAAAATAAATGAAAGTAAAGAAAAGAAAACCATACGAAACGAGTTTCTCCAAGAACAGTTGATAAAATAAGAACAAAAGAAAATTTAATGATGGAAGAAACAAAAGAAACGCGACACAAACAACGTGAAAGTTATAAAAAAAAACAATGATTCAAAAAACAATAGAAGCTAGACGACTCTCTAGTATTGTGCGAGAAAAACATAAAAATAGATAAAAAAACAACGAAAAGCAAAGAAAAGAAAAGAAACTCGACGATTCTCCGACGCAGTGCAAAAAATAAAAAATAAAAAAAGAACGAAAAGTAAAGAAAAAAAAACACGAAAGTAATTCCAAAAACAATTGACAAAATAAGAACAAAAGAAGATAGAAATAAACAAATGCGACACGCACAACGTGAAGGTGTGAATAATAAAATGATTCAGAAACAATAGAAGGCAGATGACTCTCTGGTGCAGTGTAGTCATTGTTTTTTTTTTAAATTTATTCTCATATGATCGTTTTTTGTTTTAAAATTATTTTTAATAAATTGTTTTGTTTTCGAGTTTCGTTTTGTTTCCAATTTTTTTTTTGTTCCTCAGTTTTGTTGTGCCTACTTCAAATCATCCTTGATTTGACCGTCGTCTTTGTTTTTAATTTATTTTCCATCTGATCGTCTTTTGTTTTGAATTTATTTCCAACGTAATCGCTTTCGATTGTTTTGTTTCATTTCCCAATTTATACATTTTTCGTTTTGTTTCGTTCGGTTATTGCCAGATTCGTCTTCAAATTATTTTTAATTTGGACGTCTTTGTTTTTGATTTATTCTCATCCGATCGTTTTTTGTTTTAAATTTATTTTTGAATTGTTTTATTCTCAGTTGTTTTAGATTTTGTTGTTTTGTTGTTTGAATTCTTTTTTGTTTCTTTTTTTTGGAATTGTTTTATTCTCAGTTGTTTTAGATTTTTTTCTAAATCTTGTTTCGTTTTGTTTGCAATTTGTTCATTTTTTTTGTTTTTCGTATTTTTTTTCGTACAAATCATTTTTGATTTATTCTCATCTGATCGTTTTTTGTTTTAAATTTATTTTTGAATTATTTTATTCTCAGTTGTTTTAGATTTTTTTCTAAATCTTGTTTCGTTTTGTTTGCAATTTGTTAATTTTTTTTGTTTTTCGTTTTTTTTTTCGTACGAATCATTTTTGATTTATTCTCATCTGATCGTTTTTTGTTTTAAATTTATTTTTGAATTGTTTTATTCTCAGTTGTTTTAGATTTTTTCTAAATCTTGTTTCGTTTTGTTTGCAATTTGTTAATTTTTTTTGTTTTTCGTTTTTTTTTTCGTACAAATCATTTTTGATTTATTCTCATCTGATCGTTTTTTGTTTTAAATTTATTTTTGAATTGTTTTATCTTCAGTTGTTTTAGATTTTTTTCTAAATCTTGTTTCGTTTTGTTTGCAATTTGTTAATTTTTTTTGTTTTTCGTTTTTTTTTTCGTACGAATCATTTTTGATTTATTCTCATGTGATCGTTTTTTGTTTTAAATTTATTTTTGAATTGTTTTATTCTCAGTTGTTTTAGATTTTTTCTAAATCTTGTTTCGTTTTGTTTGCAATTTGTTAATTTTTTTTGTTTTTCGTTTTTTTTTTTTTTCGTACAAATCATTTTTGATTTATTCTCATCTGATCGTTTTTTGTTTTAAATTTATTTTTGAATTGTTTTATCTTCAGTTGTTTTAGATTTTTTCTAAATCTTGTTTCGTTTTGTTTGCAATTTGTTAATTTTTTTTTGTTTTTCGTATTTTTTTTCGTACAAATCATTTTTGATTTATTCTCATCTGATCGTTTTTTGTTTAAAATTTATTTTTGAATTGTTTTATTCTCAGTTGTTTTAGATTTTTTTCTAAATCTTGTTTCGTTTTGTTTGCAATTTGTTAATTTTTTTTTGTTTTTCGTTTTTTTTTTCGTACGAATCATTTTTGATTTATTCTCATCTGATCGTTTTTTGTTTTAAATTTATTTTTGAATTGTTTTATTCTCAGTTGCTTTAGATTTTTTCTAAATCTTGTTTCGTTTTGTTTGCAATTTGTTAATTTTTTTTGTTTTTCGTTTTTTTTTTCGTACGAATCATTTTTGATTTATTCTCATCTGATCGTTTTTTGTTTTAAATTTATTTTTGAATTGTTTTATTCTCAGTTGTTTTAGATTTTTTCTAAATCTTGTTTCGTTTTGCTTCCAATTTGTTAATTTCTTTTTTGTTTTTCGTGTTTTTTCGTACAAATCATTTTTAATTCGCCCCTCGTCTTCGTTTTTAATATAGTTTGCATCTGATCGTCTATTGTTTTGAATTTATTTTCTATGTAAGCGTTTTCCACTTATTTTTCAATTGTTTTGTTTCGTTTCTGAAGGTCAAGTTCACGATCAATGCCACTCCGCCGTGCCTACCATAAAACTTTTATGAGAGCATTTAATTCGTTCCTCTACTCCTCTGTTTTTTTTTTTTTTTAACCAGGGGCGTATCGTCGTTTCGAGGCTTTTCGATAGATTATTTCTCCAAAACTAAAGTAGAAAAAATGTTTTCAATATGACGTGAAATTCCTTTTATAGATAAAGTTCGCGATCGATGCCACGCTGCCGTGTCTACCATAAAAATTTTATGAGGGCGTTTATTCCGTTCATCTGTTCCCTTATTTTTTTTTTAATCAAAGGCGTTAATTTTTCATTAATAATTTCTAGAAAACTAACGTAGGAAGAATTATCCCGTACTCTCGGACATCGCTTCTTATCGCAGCAACAATTGTCAGTCACCCTGTATTTGCCCGTAATCTACGAATTTAAAAATTCTCTTCGTGGCTTTATTTTATCGGGTGTTATTTCAGTCACCCTGTACAACATTAATCTAAAAATACCTAAACGAAGATAAGATAAACGAACATGCGATTTTCGTGTGAATTAGCCCTAATTATACAACGATTTCCTTGTAGCAATTAGGGATAGACTCATTTCGTGCGGTGTGGTAGTCTCAATCGACGGTAGACGGCCGGGGTTAACAATCTCTCCTAAGCAACGAACACGAAACGTTGAGTTACTAAACTAGTGTCAGCAGTAAAACTGTGCTAGCGGAGTTCGTTGAACCGTGAAATCAGCTGTGCGGATGCAGTCGGTATACGTGGTGGATTCGAGCAAGTTTTCTAAATGTGGGCGCAGAAAGTTCATATGCATAAATTGATTAATCCAATTTTCTATTCCTGCAAAGCAAAGGATCTCCAACGCATCAAGACCACTTAATTACACCAGGATTTCTAATTGCCTCTTAATGAAAGCTATTTAAACTCCATTAACTGATATTATCTTTCGACTTTTTTTTTTATTCTTTCTTGTCGTTTGTCGAGTTTGATGGAAATTATTAATGGCTGAGTTTATTTTTGTGAATTGCAGAGTTTAGAGCTGATTGTCGCGCCGCGTCGGTGCGGTGCGTGCTTCGCCTTAATCGTAAATCAGTTTCTCTGGAGAGATTTAGATCCACGCGCAGATATTTATCTTGCGAGAGCGGGTTTTCATTTCGCCATTTTAGAAGCAAAATATGCGGCCGCGTTTTTCTACGCGGCTTTTCTCTTCGCCGATAAAATCTGCATGTCCTAAAAGTCCGCGAGCGCGCTCCGTATACGGAAGGCTCGGATTCTGCTTCTGATATGGCTTGGACTCGTCTCGTCTCGTCCCGTCCAAAAGGAAGCGATGATTTATTGACGTTCTAATTCGGTTCGAAACGAACCGTGATTCGATTACTGTTAGAAGCGTATTTTTTTATGTTTAGATCGAATTCCTCATCTTGAAGTTGTCAGTTCTTTCTACGTCTTCTAAATATGAGGCGCAGGGTCGGGCTCAAGGAATGGAATTGATTTGGAACGAAAAAATTCCGCCCGTGTAAAAATAATCTGAAAACTCGTACACATACGAGGTTTGTTCAACAAAATACGCGAAATTTTAGTTTTTTCACACAAAAGCCTTGTTTATTCATTTTGTCACTTTCCAAGTAATCCCCATATGCGAAGTTGGAATGGAGTATGAGCATTTGCAGAACTAAACATTAAACCGCTAACGCACACATCCAAACATTAAACAAATTAAATTATCTGTATGTACACGCACACACACAAATTTATTTATTTATTTTTTTTAGCAGACAATTGTTATTTATTTTTATCGATTAAATTGTTTTCGTTTTTTTTTACAGTCGACTGTCATTCGTTATTGTCGATTTAATTTCTTTTTTCTCTGTAGATGTCATTTGTTTTTGTAGTTTTCATTTTTTTTTTGTTTTTGTTTTATGTAATGACATTTGTTTGTTTGTTTAATTTCCTTTGTGTATTGTATTCGGTTTTTGTCGAATTAAAAAAATTTACACACTTGATTATCATTTACTTTTTATCGATTGCAACATTGTTGATCTAAAACATTTTTGCGCTACGAACTCTTTTGTTTGTCAAATTAAAAAAAAAAAAAAATTCGCGCTGTCAATTGTCGTTAGCTTCAACTTCTCTTTCGCTGTTATTTTAATTTCTTTGGCTTGTCAATTGTCATTTGTTTCTGTTTAATTTATTTAGCAGTCAATTGTTATTTGTTTTTCATCGATTCAATTTTTTGCGTTTTTTACAGTCGACTGTCATTCGTTTTTGTCGATTTAATTTTCTTTCACTGTCGATGTCATTTGTTTTTGTTTTTTGAAATTTTTTTTTATAGAATGGCGTTTGTTTTTGTTTTATAGAATATTTGTTTTTGTCGATTTAATTTCGGTTGTGAATTGTATTCTACTTTTTGTCAAATTAAAAAATTTTACACACTATTGATTGTCATTTGTTTTTGTCGATTTAAATTTTTTTTAATAATTGATTGTCATCTGTCTCTGACTTCTGACGATTTAAAACTTTTTTGGGCTACAAATTGTTTTGTTGGAGTCAAATATTTAAAAAAAAATGCACTCTCAATTGTCATTTGTTTTCGTCGATTTCAACTATTCACTGCTATTTCAATTTTTTGTTAATTTGTCAATTGTTTTTTTTTTTGGTGATTTAAAAACGTTTTGCCCTGTCGATTGTCATCTGTCTTTTCTTGAAGTTACAAATATTACACGTGTCGATAGTCAATTGTTTCTTGACGATTTACATTTTTTTTTTGGATTTTTTTGTCATCTGTTTTTGTGCATATAAAATTTTTGTCCATTTAGAAATGTTTCTCGGTGTCGATTGTCACTTGTTTTTGTCGATTTAAAAACTTTTTACGTTATCGATTGTCACCTGTTTTTTTTTGTGTTTACAATTCTTTTGGAGTGAGGATCGATCGTCATCTATTTTATGCACTTAAAAATATTACCCATATCGGTCAATTGTTTCGTGACGTTTTAAAAAATCACAATCTTGGTTTCCGGGTTGGGTTGGGTTGCTGCTGTAAAGACTCTAAAGAAGCAGCAGCAGCGACTACATCAGCAGCTACAGCCTCCAACGAAGCCCTGAAGAAGTCCACGGCGAGATGGACGAAACGTCGGCAAGACGAAGAATTGACGCGGTTCCCAACCCGGAAACCAAGATTGGAAAGTTTGCTTTCTTTTTTGTGTAGACTTTTGAAGGGGGAGAGGAGAATTATAATTTTTCTTCATGTCAATAAAAAGAAAATCGCTTCAATATGTTTGCGCTCATGATTTTTCCACGAAAAGAAACGCAATCATTGCCCATCTGTGTCACCCGGAAGTAAGTACGTACTTCTTGGGAACACACGCGAAAACAAACGCCAGTTATGGCCATAAAAGTATGGCTTCCTTATTTTTATCCGAAACAAGTTTGCTCGCGAGCAATTTCTCACATAAAAGCCAGGGGGAGACAAACAGGAAGCGCTCTCAGTGTCAGCTCCAAACTTCCGCAGAATATTCAAAATTGGGTCCGTGCGTTACGTGTAAACAGCAAACACTTAAATCCACAAGGCGAAATTATCTTGTAACCTCCGCGTAATCTAATAATACCGTGTGTTTGCTTTTTTATTTTTAGCGCCACTTTGTTTAATAATAACCAGATAATGAGGCAGAGTTCGAGAGTACAATTTCAAAATTTTTTTCATGTTCCGATAGATTTTTATTGTAAACAAAAAATTAATTCCGCAAAAGGAAAATCAAATTCGAATTACGCAACGCCGTCCGTTAATCGGGAAGTAATTTCGCGAAGTTATGCAACGAACGCAAATCAAAGAAAGGAATATTTGGGATGTTTATCGGATCTGATACTCTTTTTCTGTGCGAAACGTCACTTCAACGATTAGGTTGCGTTCGATTGGCTTTCGCCGAAGGTAATTATAAGCTGGAACAATCGAGAACTGCTGGTGCGTATCACAACTCCATTAAGCCCCCGGTAACCTGCAATTACGGTCCTTATAAAACGGAATGTGTTGTATGTGACCGAACGAATTGGGATTTTCTTTTTTGTTCGTTTAAGAGCATTCCAGCGGACTTACATATCTTCGACTAAAAGTTAAAACTAAAAAAAACAGTAGATTCTTAATTTGGTGGACGCGCCGGAAAGAAATTTGCTCATTTAATTTCCGGGTAAAACCGCATTCAAAACAAATGGTGTAGTTTGTTCCATTTACACAAAGTGCACGTGCACTTATTCAGCATTTAAGCGTAAGCTCCATACTTCACAATTTTGTAATAATTAATTAATTAATTAATACAATTTTCTGAGAAGATTTTAAATATTTGTTATTACCTTTAAACTTTTATAAAAAATAACATTTTCTGAGAAATCAGGAAAGCAAACACCAGGAGGGAGTCACTCTCAGTTACCACTTCGATGGCGTTAAAGTGGTAACCTCTCTGGTTCAGGTAACCAACCCTAAGATGGCGGAACAAAACGACTAGCATACGCCATCAACCGTGACGTTTCACAACGATGCCCCTGGAGCTTACCTCCGGTTATCAAATTCCGATAAAGCGTCCGGAACGTCGTGGGATGTCCCGAAGGTCGAATAAGACAATGTAGAATATACCAAAAAGAAGCAGAAAAAAGCCTAGATAAAAGAAAACAGGGATTACGAACCAAACAGTGCACAACGTGACTAAAAACATACCTGCCGTAGAATCGGTGGACAGGTTTGGAAAGACCTACAGAACGAAAGGCCTTGGACTCTCAGCAAACAATTCACAACCGTTTACTTTTTCACTCCAGAACAAACAAAACTCAATGAAAATTTAACCAAAAGTGAAAACAACTCCATGCGGTCTGTTTGCCAAGAGCGGGAACAAGACTGCCACGAATTTTTAGTCGGGCAGCTTACAATGCGCAAAGTTCGGGGTGGGAAGAAGAATCACTTGCCTCGTATAAGCAAATAGCAGGCCTGGAATTCAAGCGAGTGGTCTATCTGGGACAATCTTATTGCAATAAAGAAGGATTACACGGAGGCGGTTCCTTTGTCGGTTAGAGCTCTAAAAGATCAATATACAGGATGACCCAAAAACTAACAATTCTCCACCGCAACAAGACACAAAGAATTCTGCGTTGAAAAGTATTTTGTTTGCTAAAAAAAAAATGACACGAGAAGCAAGCGAAATTATAATTTTCAGAGCAACTTCGTACTCGTCAAAAAATTCCAAAAAAGAAAAATATATGACAAAAACAAAAGACGACCGTGATTATACCGAGCGTTCATAAATAATTGAAAGACGTGTTACGGTGGGTATCTTTCATTTCTCGAGTCACCCTGTATTGCGAGTATCTCGAGTCACCCTGTATTGAGAGTATCTCGAGTCACCCTGTATTGCGTGAGAGCTCAAATGGCCGTTAGGTGCGTACGTGCATCTCGGCAGGTTTCGCCAGTAAACAAAAGCTATTACCTACGTTTCACGGTAATACTCCGTTTCACTCAATTCTTCGAGTAATTCTGTTGTCTCTCTTAACAATCTCCTTCCATTGTTTGTCAACGAGTGTTCATCTTTCGGCGATTCATCGTATTGCGTTAAGCCCAGCGTGCAGATCATCATTCAGTGGGCGTTCCGCCATTTTGTGCTTGCGATCATGTTTTTGTGCAGCGTTTTGTCGAGAACAGCACTCAGCCACTGCTTGTGCAGAATTTTGTCGAGCAATCACCCATTCTCTATCGACGCGGTCGAAACCAGTTGTTTGAGAAAACAAGAAGTATCGCAAGTATTAAAAAAGAACAGTATATAGGACTGATACGGGCGGAACGTCACGTTGTTGTCTTTGCTCGCTAAGACGAATAGGAAGCAGCTCTGCTCTGTTGATTCGAGTCGTTTCAGTTTAGTGTCTTCTTGTGCGGTATTTCGTCGGGAACACTCAACTACCTTGGCAATGATCAGCCCTCGTGCAACGCTATATCGCTTTGGCTTTGCCCAGCCCTCGTGCCTTGACGTTGCCCAACCCTGGAGCAGCACTCATGCCACTGCTTGCGCAGAATTTTGTCGAGCAACCACCTATACTCCATCGACGCGGTCAAAACCAGTTGTTTGAAAAAGAAGTAAGAAGCACCGCAGGTATTATAAATAAAAACTGTTTATAGACTGATACGGGCAGACCGTCACGTTGATATCTACATAACAATTCCATTCAACTTAATTTGGTCGCCAAGACGAATAGAAAGCAACTCTGCTCTGTTGATTCGAGCCGTTCCAGCTTAGCGTCTTCTTATGCAGCGTTTTGTCGAGAACACTCAACTGCCTAGGCGATGACCAGCCCTCGTGCAACATTACTTCGCCTTGGCATTGCCTAGCCTAGTGTGTGCGACACACAACTGCCTTGGCGTTGCTCAACCCTCGAGCAGCACTCACACCACTACAAGCGCAGAATTTTGTCGAGCAATCACCTACACTCCATCGACGCGGTCGAAATCAGCTGTTCCAGGTTAGTGTTTTATCGAGAATACTCAACTGCCTTGGCGATGATCAGCCCTCGTACAACACTACATCTCCTTGGCGTTGCCCAACGCTCGAGCGGCACTCATGCCAGTGCTTGCGCAGAATTTTGTCGAGCAATCACCCACACTCTATCGATGCGGTCGAAGTGTTTTATCAAGAACAATCTACTGCCTTGGCGATGACCATCCCTCGTACAACACTACATCGCCTTGGCGTTGCCCAGCCCTCGTGTTAGGCGTTGCCTAACCCTCGAGTAGACTCATGCCACTGTTTGCGCAGAATTTTGTCGAGCAATCACCCACGCTCCATTGACTCGATCGAAATCAGTTGTTTGAGAGAAGAAGTAAGAAGCATCCGTCCTCCAAGACCCTAGACGATAACCAGCGAGGAGGGGTCATTGTTAAACACGAGTTTCTCTGTTTATTTCCAATATTTGTTATTGAAATTTTATATTCGCTAAAGTTCTGCATTTTTTGCGTACAGTTAAGGCGATGCAGTTGTTATACCTAAAACGGTCCTGTCGCATGAATCTTGTTTAGCACTGTACCTGTAAAAACCGGAAACATCTAACAAACAAAAAACTGGATCGAAATTCCTTACTTACTCCACTTTCTACCGGGGTTTTGCAACCGAATTTATTTATGCCCCGCTACCGGCGACGTTTCTTTTCCTCTCTTTTTTTTTTGTTTTTGAAAACGGTCCGCCCAAAATGAAATATATAACTTAATTAAAGCCGTCCGTTTTTTTTTGCGGCCACGCACGCACATTTTCGGGGCCAATCAATTAATTTTCTTATAATTTATTATCGACTAGAAACCTCTCTCTCGGGCGCCCCGCGCGCATTTTATGCAAATGAACAACGAGCGCATGATTTACGCGAACTTTTCGGTTTTGTTTTGTTCGCATGTTAATTCGGCGTACACGTGTGTGCCCCAAACATTTCTTTCTTCTCGTGTAAATGCGTCACGTGGGAGTAATATGTATCTGTTTTGGACAAACCTACGCTGCGAACATTTCCAAAAACGGTTGCGCAGTAGATTTTAATTTTTTTTTTTTGCTTGTGGCGAGTTTGGAAACGGCATTTTTCGAATGTGTGCGCTGGGTCTTATCTGCTCGTTCGTGCAAATTATTCAAAATTTCCTGGAATTGGCGCGATCAGTATGGAAAACGGAATTATTTCGCCTAAGCACGCGAAGACGAGGTATTCGAAGCGATAATAACTTTTCCTTTTCGCTTATTTTAATTCAAAAAAATCGAAACCCAGGAAATCGATGAAAAAATTAGAAAAGTTAAAATCGTTTAAGTGGGATGAAATTCTATAAGTACGACCCTGCTGTGCTAACATACAAGCCGCAGTTGCATACAAGAAGAACCCACAAAAAAAAATCCAAGACGTTTCTCGGAATACAACGACGTTTTCCCAGTAACTTTGACCCGATGCGTCCGTTCTATCTAACGCAGGTAGCTCGAAACAGGTTCCCGTATTTTCTCTTCCTTTTTCGATTTTTTTTCTTTTTAAATAAACAGTACCTGCTTTCAAGCTAGGCTAAAAGATCAGGCACATTATATAATATTTATTGCCCCGCGCTCTTACGTAAGTTAGAAACGATTTGGGTTTAAAAACCTCTCCTCCACACGTCGCCTTACATAACAAACACTAAAACGCATTTTTTTTTCTTATCACACACAAATTATTTCCTGTATTACTCAGCGCCGAGTTAATTGGCTAATAACATGCAAATTAGAATTATTGTTATGTAAAAATCAAGTGAAACTGTGGAGGAGAAAACGCGAAGCTTTTCTTGTTTGGGAAAATTTTCGCCTGCTCGATTAATAATTTCTTATCGGCCCTTAATTTTGTTGTTTTCTTTTAATGCGAAACAAAACGCTTTATAATCTCCACCGGTTTGTGAACTAATTTGTTTCCACGCTTGCTAAGTTAAAACAGCGCTTTTATCGCGGAAACAACAGCCTTCTATCGGCAACGAACCGGAAGTCCGCTCTTTGCACGTACAAAACTTTTATTATTTATAATAATTAGCAGCGCTAGTAAAGCAAGTACGCCACATTGTTATTGTTATTCTTTTTAGTAACCTAAACGTTTCGCTTTAATCGCCGTAAACCGTGAAACAGCCTATGAAATATTAAAGAAACGAGAGATCCGTTCGATAGAAAGAGAAGACCACGAAGAAGTCGAAGGACCAATTTTTCGATGGTAAAGTAAAACTAATTTCCGTTAATTAAACGATCTTCTAAAAATAAGAAAACAAAAGACGTCTATCTGACTGCGTGTCTCAAATGAACCAATTAAGTCATCCTCAGAAAGCCATGGAAGCCACGAAATGTTTTATAGCGTTTTCGATTGACTGTTCTACAGCACTCTTAGATTATCTCAATCTTGTTTAACCTCACGACATAACAGGGGATGGAAATACTCTCAAAATGCTCAAAGCCAATCGAAAACGTTATTAGATACCTTCATAGTACCTATGACCTTCTGAATCTGACTTAATATAAATAAAAAGTAGAAATTTCTCTTTCCATAAAATATAAATTTGATGAAACGTAAAATTTGTTTTGAAATTTGGAATTCTGGTTTAGTTTTTGCAGAACAAAGCAGCTACCAAAATTTCCACTTTGAAAAAATGAGTCAAAAGTCAAAATAGAATTTTATGCCTATAGATAATTAAATAGAAACAAAACAAAAGACGCTCGATTTCTTATTGGTTAAAGCACGCACAAAATAAAACACTAACGACCTATAAAAGAAAAGCAAAAGAAAATAAAATGATTATCGCATCGAATATGGCAAGAAACTTAAGGAACAGCGAAAATGGATAAAAAAGAACAAAAGACGGTCGTTTTTCAATCAGATTAAATATGTTTAAAAACAAAACACTGAGAAGCTTAGACAAAAAAAACAAAAATAAATCGAAACTGAAACGAAAAAAAAAATACCGAAACAAAAAACTTTGTACTCTTCGGTATTTAAATTTCAAATAAATAAGCGGGCACTTGGAAGTGTAAAAAAACAAAAGACGATCGTTAAACGTGTGCAGAAATGAAAGTCTAATATTTAACAGTAGAAACAAAAAAAAAACGAAATAAGCAAAAATCGATATCGATACAAAAACGTTATTGAAGAGTCTTTTTCTTTAATATTTAAAATAAAGAAATACTTGGAAGTGTGAAAGAACAAAACACAATCGTTAAACACAAACAGAAAATCAGAAAACAAATAAAAGTTATCGAAAAACAAGAGTGGATCGTTAAACGCTTGCCGAAACAAAAGGAAAACAGACAAAAATACACACAAAAAACGACATCGAAATAAAAAAGTTACGGAAGAAAAAACAGAAAAACTAAAGACGAATGTTAAAAGCGTGTAGAAACAAATGACAAATACATACTTAACAGGAAAAACAAAAATCAAAAGAAATTAGCAAATAATCAAAATCGGAACAAAAAAGTTATTTATTGAAGAAATAACAAACTTCAATATTTAAAATAAACAAATATTTGGAAATGTAAAAAAAAAGAAAACAAGAAAGGATCGTTGAACGCGTGCAGAAACGACTTAACAGAGAAACAAGAAACAGAAACCAAATAATCAAAAAATCGAAATTAAACAAAAAAGTTGTCGAAGAACAACAGAATCTTTCTCATCGATATTTAAAAATAACTAAATTAGTAAATACTTGGAAATGTAAAAAAATAGAAATAGGTAATCGCTAAAACTTGCAGAAACAAAAGACTAATACTTAATAAAGAAAAGTACGCAAAAAATCGATATCGAAACAAAAACGTTATTGAAGAGTCTCTCTCTTTAATATTTAAAATAAAGAAATACTTGGAAGCGTGAAAAAACAAAACACGATCGCTAAACGCGCGTAGAAACAAAAGTCTAATATTTAACAGTAAAAACAAAAAAAAAACGAAATACGTGAAAAATCGATATCGAAACAAAAAAAGTTATTGAAGAGTCTTTCTCTTTAATATTTAAGATAAAGAAATACCTGGCAGTGTGAAAAAACAAAAGAGAATCGTTAAACACAAACAGAAAAAAACAGAAAACAAAAAAAAACAAGTTATGGAAAAACAACAGAAAAACAAAAGACGATCGTTAAACGCTTGCAGAAACAAAAGACTAATACTTCACCGAAAACAAATAAAAAATACGCAAAATATGGAAATCGAAACAAAAAGTTATTGAAGAAATAACAGAAGAAAACAAAAGAAATCGTCAAGCGAGTGTAGAAATAAAAGACAACAGAAAAACAAACAAAAGTTAATGGTCTTTTGTTTTTTTTTACATTTTCTAGTATTTATTAGTTTGTTAATTTTAAATATTGAAGAGAAATATGCTGTTTTATATTAAAAAATAAACAAACTAATAAATACTGAGAAATGTAAAAGAAACAAAAGACGATCGTCAAACGCGTGCGGAAACAAAAGACTAATACTTAAGGAAAAAAAAATAAACAATCAAAAAACACGCAAGAAATCGAAATCGAAACAAAATAGTTATTGAAGAAATAATAGAAAAACAAAAAAAAAAAAGAAAAACGCGTATAGAAACATAAGACAATAGGAAAAATATTAGAGAAAATAAATTCGCAAATAAACCGAAATCGAAACAAAAAAAGAACTTATTAAGAAATAACAGAAGTAGAAAACAGAAAACAAATGTTACACGCATGTAGAAACGAAAGACTAACACTTAACAAGGAAAACACGAAAAAGAAAAGAAATACGCAATTAATCGAAATTGAAAAAAATTATTGAGGAAATAACAGACTCTCTCTCTTTTTATTGTTACTTGTTATTTTTAATAAATAAACAAACACAACGATTGATTCCAAAAACAAAAAAAAAATTGAAATCGAAACAAAAAAAATATCGAAGAAATAACGTCAATTTCAGCTCTACAATATTTAAAATAAACAAGTAAATCATTAAATTAAACAATCGCTAAAGTTAAATGTGCGCAGAAGCAAAAGACTAGAGTGATTGATCAGAGAAACAAAAAAAAAATTAAAACAAAAGAAGTAATGTGAATTTCAGCTCTTCGATATTTAAAACAAATAAGCAAATAAATATTTAAAAATGTAAACAACAAATGACAACCGTTAAAGTTAAGTGTGTATAGAAGCAGGAAAACAAAAAAAAATAGAAAAGTAGAAAATTTTCAGAATTAAAAATAAATAAATAAAAATAAAATTAAAAAATTACCCCAATACCAAATAACAAAAACATAAATAAAACAGAATTCGATTCTAGAAAATTTTAAAAATGAGTAATGTGAAAACAAAAGATGTCTGATTTTCACTGAGTTACACATAAACAAAAAAAAAAACAAAAGACTAACAATTCTAACAAAAAAAACTAAGAAACTCGTATCAAATTAAATAAAAGAAAAGAAAAAAAAAATAAATATCTTATGGAGAAGAAAAGAATAAAAGACGATCAATTGTTTACATAGTAAAAAGCTTGTGTGAAACAAAAAGCGAGTAATCAGTAAGTACAGCAAATACAAAAACATTTACTCGAAATTGCAATACAAAAGATTTCTAAAAAAAAATTAAATTAATTTTTTTTTATTTAAAAAAGATACAAACAAACAAAAGTTAGTCGACATTTCATCTAGCAAAATGAGTGCAAAACAAAAGAATAAAAACCAAAGGACAAACATATTTGACAGGAAAATGACAGACAGCTGTCACCTCAAATGTATCTTTCACGTCATCATTGACAATTAATTTCTAACTGCCTGAAAACGTCATATATAAACGAAATTTACAACCAAGAGAAAAACAAAACGTAAAATGGAATAATAACAAAACAAAATATAAATAATAACAAAAATTTAATTAAAAAAAAAATAAACAAACCAAGCACCGCCTTTTAGCAATGCACCAATTCTTCTGCGAATTTAAAAAGTGATTTTAATTTTTAATTGTTAACTGTAAACGTGAATACGAACAAACGAATTCAAATCTTTTTAAAAACCATTTTCGTTTTTAATTTGAATTTTTGGCTTTGCGTCACTGTGCGTACATACACGTTCAGAGGTGAGTGCGGTCCTGATTTTACAGAGACAAAAAAGGTTTCGAAGTGTCAGGTTGGATGGTGGTGGTGGGTAGACTTTGAGTGCGACCTTTTTTTTACCCCCACGTATTTTTACGTCGCGTCGTTAAGTCACACAGATGTGTCCACAACGCCTTGAACTCGGGGATGATTTACAAAAAAAAAAAAATATATATAGGCATGGAAATAATTTAAACACATTTCAAAATTTTACTGGCGTATCAAACGAGACACAAATGCTCCAAATTTGGTAAACACTCGCTTTATATTTTGTTAAAATATTTTTTAGTATACCGAACCCTAAAAATAGTGTCTCCCCCAACAATACTTTAAGTTTTGATCGTAAACAAACACGTGTTGAATTTCATTTTGTATTTGTTTATCTGATGGCTCGTTTGCTTGTCCGTTATGGTGGTCAAAAGGGGTTTGACATTTATAAGGGAGACATTATTTTTGATTCGGATTGTACATTGTACTTTAAGAAGCAATTTAATTTTGTGAAGTATTACATGTTGTCTCACATGGATGGATATTTTAGGTTGCGGATGCGAAACAACAAAAGAACGAACGAAGCGAATGGATTAACGTGTTATAAATCGGAATCGCATGAGTATCGCAATAATGCACTTCTTTATTGTCAGCTGGAAACAATATGACAATTGTTGTGCGTTTCTTTTCTCTCACAATCAGAGACGGTCTAGTTTAACGCCGCACAGTCGTTCTTTGTGTGTCGTGCACAATTCAATTACACCGTAACACGGATCTCTTGACTTGACATCACCTACATATACGAACCCGTTCGTGCCGTCTATAAGATGGATATTTCTAACGTTAGATGCTGCTTTTATAATAACATTGTCAAGAAAAGGAAACATTGGCTTATATAGGGTGTTTCAACTTAGAACTTTATATACAGGGTTTTTTTGAAAAATGTTATGGTACACACATATTTTTATCTCATTTTAATGTCGATCTAAATTATTGATTCTGAGGGTACTTTGTTATTGCATTCTTTATTATGTTGGAGTTGGTGTTGTGTTGAAAAGAAGTCGTGATAGTACGAGGAGTAGCATCCAAAACAATAATAACAATAAACAAAACTGTGAATTGCCTTTAAGAATACGAGTACAACACATTAAAAAAAGACAAGGATTACACAGCTGTCAAGGAGGTTTATGAATTGGAGTCGAATAAAGTTAATTTGGGGGATCCCGTGAGTTAGCTGCAGAGAGATGATTTGGGTCTGTCAAGGGTTTCGTACAGAAGGAGACGAAAGTGGAAAGTCTAGGTGCGGATTTAAGTGAGGACGTGATTTGTTCTCTCACTTTGGCATATCGGAAAGGTAATTGGGTACCTGAAGGTTTGAGTCATGTGGTGACATTAAACTGTTCTAAAGTTTGTTTGAATTGTTTAATTAAAAAAAGCGACAGTAACGACAAGGAGTTACCTGCACAACATCAGAGTCCCTAAGAAAACAAAAGTGATGCCACAGTTCGGATAAATTAACAAGAAGACATCATCTTTTTCTTTCTCATTCTCACATCTCCTTTCATACCATCTTGAACTTCAACTAGGTTGGGCATACCTCTCTTGTGCGATGAATCGCACAGAATCCTCTCCAACATTTTGAATCCAAAGTACATTTGGTTGATGGGTTTGATTTTGTTATTGGGGCCTCCTCTAGAAGACATTGTGAAGTGTTGGCAACTGACAGAGCAGGGCTTCGTCAGACTTGCCCTGCTTTCTCCAAGGTATTTGTTGATGCGTCAGATTATTGATCTGATGACTTTCAGCCAGAATTTATTTGGGAGATGATTTGCTGAAGCCTTTGCAGTAGATCCAAAGAACTTGTTTTTGCTTATCTTTGCTAGATGTGAACGGATCTGAACGATTATGATGAATAGCTCGTTCGTGGGGTTAATAAACAATTGAGGATCTCTCGGTAAAGGCCAAATTTATAATTTGTTTTCTCAAAACCAAAGCTTTCTAAAAACTTTCTTTCTGTCCCCAACTGAGGTTCGCAATGAGCCACAACCAAATTGATAAAAAATAACCCCAGCTTCGAAGGTCAAAACCACGTTAAAAACCAGATTTGTCCAAAATGGCTTTTACCAAATTGCCAGACAGAGGTCTTCAATAGTTGCCTCTTAAAACAAACCTAGATTACCTCTGATATTCTTTAAAGAGACTCTGAGGTGGATAACTTATCATGACGTCTGACAATGTTGAGTAGATCTTCTGTTTATACTTGGATCTCATCTCGGTACGTCATCTTGCAGGAGTGTCAAACAAAAATAGAAGCCTGGAAGCCTTAAACTAATCACGTCGACATAAGGACGTTGGGGTCCTGTCAACACCTGTGTGTGATTTGCTACGATTGGGACTAAAACCGTTTGGGGAAACTATGATCGGTCGCGGTTTAGAAACTACAGCGTAAAGAACTGAAAAAAATACTTCTACCCCTCAGAATGGATTTTGGTCAAAACAAACTGAATTGAGTTCTCGAAATGTTCTGCATTTTGCAATGTTTTGATTAAAGACGAAAATGTTTTCTTATCAAAATTAAAAAAGTATGTAAATTGCTGGCGAAAGGAGGAACAAAACAAACTTGTGAGGAGAAAAGTGATAACTACAGGGCCAAGTCGATAAGATCTGGTTGGAACGAAAGCCCAAATTGCCTGCAAAAGGGGCAACAAAGTAATCTCGTGAGGAGAGAGAAAAGAAAGAATTGATATGTGAAAGGAAGAAGAACTTTTGCTTGCCCAAATTGGGCAGATTTCGTTAGAAAGGGCAAACGAAAGCCCGAAATCCAAGAAATTGCCTGCAAAAGGGGCAACAAAGTAATCTCGTGAGGAGAGATAAAAGAAAGAATTGGTATGTGAAAGGAAGAAGAACTATTGCTCGCTCTCATTAGAAGGGGCGAACGAAAGCACGAAATCCATCATGTAGGAAATTCAAGGTCTTTGAGGACTTCTGAAGTAAAGTTCCTCATTAAGGAGTTTCAGGTCCCTTATAGGGACTAAGAAGGGTGTTTTTTAAAGGAGCTTCCATAATCCAAAGCGTCCCATGTTAAGTTTAACGTAGTTTGGGAAGAAGAAGGGCTTCGGAAAAAGGGTGGACAAACTATTAGTAAAAAAGGAAAAGGGAACAAGAAAAGTGAAGACGTCAATGTACTGCCAAATCATCCCCTGCCCCATCCTACCTTTCATCCTCACAACTGTGAAGAATGGAGGTAAACCAGCTACAAAAAAAAGTCAACATTTTTTCATACATCAAAACAATATTCTGGAAGTTTCAAATACACTTCAAGGACCATACAGAGTTTATAAAAAACATCAAAAATAAAAATAAAAGATCAAAAGCTAGTTTAATGCTTGTCAAAAACAGTTCAATAAAATTTGTATTAAATACGAAGAAATTAAGATGGGATTCTAATCCACGACCCGGGTGAAGCGGTCGTTTGGGTTCGAGAATTACTACAACATGCCATGAATTGGACAGAGTTTTGTCAATACTTGAGAGTAAGGTCCAGAAGAAACCCGAACAACCATGGACGGCGAGAAACTGACCAGGACGTGGTTCAAAAAACCATCGCAAGAGCAGACTAGTTCATTTGGGGGTTGGAAATCGAATTATGAAGAACTATTAAAAATAAATGTGTCGTATTTAATATTCTTGTGGAAAAATATCCGAACTTGGGGTGAATAATTGGTGGTTCCTGTAAGAACCACTAGGCTTCATAAGTTTGAAAATAAGGGGGTTCTTCCTTTTTTGGGTTTCGTTTATCAGTGGTTCATTTTGTTGTTGCTTGCAGACATCACATGGCACTGAAAGTAGAACCATATATAGCAACACGTCTCCATGCTGGAAACAAAATATCTCAATCAAGAAATGACGATTTTTTCTTTGGAAAGTTCCTTTTTTTTTTAAAAAACAAATTCCTATGCAGCTCTATAATTAAACAGAAATTTCGTTCGCGTCGGTTTCTATTTTTCCTATTTTTTTTTAATCTGCGAGTTTCGCTTCACATATAGATAGCAATGCGCTCGCAGGCACAAACAAATTAGAATCGATGCGGTTTAATTATTTTCTATGCGGCCCCGGCGTTCTAGGCAAAAACAAAAGGCGTGCAGTTACGAGTTTTATGAAAAAGAATTTTCTAGACCTAGACGTTGGTCGGTGTTTACCGAAAATATTTCCCGTGTTGTTTGCTTGTGGGTGCGAGTCCGGTAGCAAGTTGAATCGAAAAGGAGTCGAAAACAGGTCCTGCTGCATACGCGGGCTATTAATCCGTCCGGCGACGACCGACGCGGGGGGGGTTGCTCTTGACTTCTGCCCCGAATGTTTGCCTAAGGTTTTATGTGCCTTTGTAATTTGGTAGCATGTGTCGGGCAGATAATTTCTGAGCCAACAACCGCCTGCAGGTCGATTTGTATACAAGTGAAAAGGAGAGAGCTTAAATTTTATTTTATTTTATTTTTTTAATTGTTGCAAGTCGGTTTTGATTGCTATGGAGGTCTTCTGCTGGCGAGGCCCCAAGCCAACCACTACAATTTTATCTTTTTTTAGGTAGCTCGTTTAAAAAAAAATCTAAATTACCATCGAAAACAACAAATCGCCGGAACGAAAAGTAAGTGACTTTTCACTTAAATTTTATTTTATTTGTTATTTTTTAGTTGTTGCAAGTCCGTTTTGATTGCAATGGAAGTCTTCTGCCGACGAGACCCCAAGCCACCACCAGAATTTTATCTTTTTTTTTAGATATAAATCCAGTAGCTCGTTTAAAAAAAAATCTAGCCGTGGTAGAACGACTTTCATGAATTACCAACGAAAACAACAAATCGCCGGAACGAAAAGCTCTTCACGTTCGGGCTCAACAGAGCGTGTAATGCAAATAGATCGCGTCGCTTTCAGAGAGAGCACCCGATAAACAAAAATAAATACCCGTTAATGGGTCTCATCTTCGCTTTTATGCGCGGCGTTTTCTCCAAAATAAACAGGGACGTGCGGGCCCCCGCGGTAACGTGGTTAATGTTGCCTTATGTAACAGCTTGTAATTCGGGAATTTTTTAGGCGCCGACAGCGCCAAATAAACACATAATTGTAACGTTTCACACGTGCTTTGATCACGGAAGCACCGACCTATCGGCGAGGCAAATAAACACCGCTCGAATCCGTGTGTGAAACGCCCGAAAACCATCATAATAACGATAATGACCAGGCGCGGAGCTAATTTTAAGAAACCGTGTAATAAGGGCAAAAGTTCTCTCTGTTGCTAAGCTAATAACGATATTCACGTGCAATTTCTAGGCGTCGCTTTCTCTTCGATTATACATTCTGATACCATTTGACACTAATCGCCGATCGCGGTAAATTATTTAACAACGGTTAATGCGCGCTACTGTATAATTATCCTGGAATTAGCTTCGCTTTTTTGTCTGTCCCTATTTTTTCCCCCCGAGATTTCTTTTATTAATCATTTTACCATATTACTAGGCAAAGGTTAAGTATACGTTTGGGTTACACGTTTATTGATTGCGTTCATTCCGAGCGAGGCAAACGCTCTTTTAATCTGTTTTTAATTCGTTTAACACTTGCTCGTAGCTCGCGTACCTCGGCAACTTACAACGAAGCAAAGTAGCTTTTAGAGCAACTAAATCATTACCCCCCCCCCGGTACGATCGTGCGTCCTAAAACTCCCAAGTTCGGAGTTGGTCATGACTTGAGATTGCAAGAAACACTTCTCAATTAAATTAATTTATTTGGTGGAGTTTTCGTCTAGTTAACATCAAGCAAATATTTGCCCATAACAATTCTGTATTGCTTATTTGTCAATAGATGGCATGAAGAGCGGGATACTGTGACACTTTGGTCTTGCGGAAGTGACGCTCATTTAAGGTCAATCCCCTCAGTTCATTTTTGTAACTTATGTAGTAAATGCAATAACTGGAGTAACTTCTTTCTAGCCGAATAAGCTATTTTTGTCTACCCTTGCTTACCTACCTGCATTCTTATAATTCTAGCAAAAACAAGGCGGTCATCGCAAATGCAATTTCTTTGCTTTGTTCAAACATGTATACGTACAATCATGAGTGAAAAGTCAATGACCACACGCGCTAAGCAAAAAAATCCATTAAACAACCATCCTCTGGTGAGATGAGGTCAGTGTTGACAATTCTTCGGATGCAAGAACTAAAGGGGATGGCCCTAAGCGACACATACATCCCTACTTAAGACCAACAACAATGTCGACACTTCTTAAGTTTCAAAAAAAAAAAACAAAAGGCTTCCTTCTCCAGCACAAGAAATAACCCTTGTAGAAGGGGATTGACCTTGAACGGCTTAAACGATGGTCACTTCAGATGATGGACGCATGGAATCCCAAAATTTGTTCAAGATCAAGTCACAGTGTCCCATCAACAACAACCATCTGGTTAGATAACTCGTTGATGACCATTGTTCAGATGCAAGAGCTGCAAGGGATACCTTTAAAGGATACAAACACCCTTGCTTAAGGCCAACGACATTACAGACACTTCTTAAGTTACGAAACAACTAATGGGTTACTTCTTCAGTACAGGAAGCAACGCAATTAGAAGAGGATTGACCTCAAACGATGGTTACTTTAGATGGACGCATGCCATCCGCCATGTTTTTCAAGGCCAAAGTGTTACAGTATCCCATCAACAACCACCAACTGGTAAGAAAACGTCGTTGTTGACAGTTCTTCAGGTGCCTGACTGTAAGGGATGACCTTGAATGACGCATACACAAGCGCTTAAGACCCACGACATTGTCGACACTTCTTAAGTCACAAAAAAATTAACGCAATGTTTTTCAAGGTCACAGTGTTACAGTATCCCATCAACAACCACCAACTGGTAAGAAAACGTCATTGTTGACAATTCTTCAAATGTAAGGACTGCAAGAGATGTCTTTAAACGACTCTTACGCCCCTGCTTAAGACCAATGACATTGTAGACACTTTTAAGTTACAAAACAACTAATGGATTACTTCTTCAGTAGAGGAAGCAACGCAATTAGAAGGGGATTCACCTTAACAACGGTCACTTTAGATGGAGGCATGCCATTCGCAACTTTTTTCAAGGCCAAAGTGTTACATTATCCCATCAACAATCACCAACTGATAAGTAAATGCCGTTGTCGACAGTTCTTCAAATAAGGGATGACCTTGAATGACGCATACACAAGTGCTTAAGACCAACGACATTGTCGACACTTCTTAAATTACAGAAAAAAAATTTAAGGGTTACTTCTTCAGCAAGAAACAAGAAACAACCCAACTAGAAGTGGTTTGACCTTAACGATAATCACTTATCACTTCTTATTTTTTTCAAGGCCAATGTGTTACAGTATCTCATCAACAACCACCCTCTGGTAAGATAACATTATTGTCGACAATTCTTGCAAGGAGTGCAAGGGATGTCTTTAAACGACACTTACGACCCTGCTTAAGACCAACATATCGTCGACACTTCTTAAGTTACTTCTTCAGCGCAAGAAACAACCCAAATAGAATGAAATCGACCTTAAACGATGCTTACTTTAGATGGATGATGATGGATCCACAATTTCTTTCAAGGCCAAAGTGTCACAGTATCCCGCTCACTATACTACAGTCAGAGATTTATTCAGTGTTTATAATACCCGACCTATACAAAGTGAAAGATTAATTGGTTATGACTAAAGCACCGACGTGCGTTTATAGAACCAGCGCCAACTCCAAACGTGAGGGTTCTTGTACGCATGATCGCTTTGTCATAGGAAGAAAGAATTCAATGTGAATTTTCAAGAAGAAAGTGATAAGTGCAGTTACGAACGGATTATATAAGATGGAGGAAGTAACCACCAAGTAATAGAAGTAATATTTACTAGAAGGAGAAGATATAATAAGAACAAATGAAAAGCAGAACAACAAAATGGAAGATAAATTGTTATTAAGAGAATTCAATAAGACCAACATGACAACATTAGAATAGAAATGTATAAAGTAGCACGGATGTCTTGGACGTATTGGACCAATTGGAGACGTACGTACAACACGCCATTTTTAATCATTGACAAATAAGTGAGGAAATCGCAGAAGAAAGGACAAGGAGAATAAGAATAAGAAATAAAAGAAACAACCGAACAGAGAAACAACGCGAAACAAAAATAATAGTTTTCTTTCTCTTTTTCACTCAAGGATTTGTCCAAAAAGTTCGTAGGTGCTTTTTGTGTTACAGCAACGTGTATTTAACAACGCCATCTGTTGTAGATTAGAGAAACTATTTCATTACATTAATGGCACCATCCGTTGACAGTTAATTGTTCCATTTTTTTCTTTACCTACGTATTTCGCTCATGGTTTCTGTGGATAATTCAAAGTTTGAAGGTGCTTTTTCCATTGCAGCGCCATCTGTTGTATGTTAGAGGAACGACCTCGTTATAATAATCCATTTTTGTTTCATTTTCTGTTCGTTCTTTTCGAATTTACTTTTTCCGCACGATTTATACCTCGATTGTATTTCGATTTTTCTTCTTTGGACTTTCGTAGATACAATTAATATTTAGTGGCGCCATCTGTTGAAAGGCTTGACAGTCAATTATTAATTGTCTTGTACTTTACACATTTTTTTTTCATCTTTTCCACTCAAGAGGATTTATCTGGAAAATTCAAAGCTTACAGGCACTTTTTCCATTGAAGCAATGTTTAGCAGCGCCATCTGTTTAGATTAGAGAAACTATTTCATTACAAAAATTAACTTCTGTAATTTTCAAATCAACTTTTCCGCTCGCTTTTCACCCTCGACTGTATTTCGATTTTTCTTTTTCGGATTTTCCTGGTTGCAATCCTAATTTAGTGGCGCCATCTATCTAGAGGCAACGAAAATTGGTTCTTGGCAGTTAATTGTTCCATTCTTTTCTTCGCCTTTTTCACTCGAGGATTTATCTGAATCTGGAAAGTTCAAAGTTTGAAGAGGCCTTTTCCATTGCAGCAAATGATTTAGCAGCGCCATCTATTGTACATAATAGAGACGATTTCACTATAGGAATTAACTTTTTCTTCAATTTCTATACTTTTTGACTTTTGCATATACTTCTTGCGCTCGATTCTTTTACCCTCGCCTATATTTCGATTTTTCTTTTTCGGATTTTCGTAGTTGCAAACAAAAAATTAGTGGCGCCACGTGTTACAAAGCAACGAAATTGATTCTTGTAACGCCATTTGTAACGAAATTGGCAATTTATTTGTTTCTTCATAGTTAATTGTTCCTTTACTTTCTTCGCCTGGAAAGTTCAACGTTTGCGGGTGCTTTTCGCATTGCAGTAAAGATATAACAGCGCCATCTGTTGAAGATTTGAGAGACAATTAATTTCACTATAATATTTAATTAAATTTAATTTTCTGTCTTGTTCGATTCTCAAATCTACTTTCTACGTTCGTTTTGATCCTCGACTATATTTCGATTCTTTTCTCGGATTTTCGCAATTGCAAACAAGAATTAGCGGCGCCACCTGTTGCAAAGCAACGAAATTGATTCTTGACGGTTTTTTTGTCCCTTTCTTTCTTCGCCTTTCTTACTCGAGGATTTATCTGTAAAGTTCAAAGTTTAATTCGAAAGTGCTTTTGCTATTGCAGCAAAAATTTAACAGCGCCATCTGCTACGTATTAGAGAAACGATTTCATTCCAAGAATTAAATTTTGTTCCAGTTTCTGTCGTTTTCAATTTTTGAATCGAAGCAAAGGTTTAACAGCGCCATCTGTTGTACATTAGAGGACCGATTTCATTATAAGAATTAGTTTTTGTTTAAATTTTTGTCGCTTTTTATTTTTGAATCTACAACTTGCTCTCGATGGGATTTCGATTTTTCTTTCTCGCATTTTCTTAGTTTTTAATCACAACACTGTGGCGCCGTCTGTTGAAAAGCTACGAAATTAATTCTTGACGGTTTAGTGTTCCTTTCTTTTCTTCGCCTTTTTCACTCAAGCGTTTACCTGGAATATTTGCAGTTGCTATTTTCATTACAGCACAGATAGAGCAGCGCCATCTATTGTGAATTAAAGAAACGATTTCGTTATAAATAATTCATTTTCTGTCTTTTGCGATGGTCGAATCTATTTTTCCGATCGATTTTACCCTCGATTGTATTTTGATTTTTCTTTTTCACATTTTCGTAATTTGTAAACACAACATAGCGGCGCCATCTGCTGGAAAGCATCGAAACTAATATGAATACAATATTTAATTATTGTTTCATTTTTGGTCCCTTTGATCATTGGATCTACTTTGTGCTCGATCCTATCCTCGATTTTTAGATGCTTTTTCCATTACCTCAAAAGAGTAACAGCGCCGTCTATCGTAAAACAGTGAAATGACTTCGTTACCACAATTAATTCCTTACGTTTCTTCATCTTTTTTACTCAAGGATTTATCTGGAAAGTTTGCAAGTAGGTACTTCTTTTTCCATGGCAGCACGGATTTAGCAGCGCCATCTCTTGTCGATTAGACAAACGATTAGTCTTTACAATATTGTTTAATTTTCGGTCGATTTGATCTTTGGATCTACTTCTGCGCGCTCGATCCTATCCTCGATTTGCAGGTGCTTCCTCCGTTACATCAAAAGAGTAACAGCGCCATCTATCGTAAATCAGTGAAATAACTTCGTCACCACAATTAATTTTTATACGACTTTCTCCCCTCTTCCAATTTCGATTCAATTTTTGAACGTTAGATTTAAGGCCTCGATCACTTTCAATTATTTTTTTTGCTTTCAGGTTTTGGTAGTTACAGTCAGAAATTAGTGGCGCCATCTGTTTAAGAATACTTGACTTTACTTCGGCGTTTATCTTCATTGTACGTGATTCACAATGGAATGAAGGTCTGCTTGTCCTTTTCAGGGCGGGCCAAACACGTATTCTAATTGGACGATAAATGTAAAACGCCATCTTTTACCTTAGAGAGGTTGTTTTTGGTGTTTTGTTTATCGTGGGTGGCGCCCTCTGTTGAAGAGTAGCGCAAACAGAACAATTTTTCTGTAGTTTGATCACCTTTCAACTCTTGCGAAGGATTTATCTTGAATACGCGATTTGATCCTTGGCCCATTTTCGTGACAGTACAAGATTAGCAGCGCCATCTGTTGTGGAGTAGAGGAACGATTTCATCTAGTACCTCATTTTTGAATGGCTTTCGAACGTTACGAATCTTGGATCTACCAAAAGAATCAATTCATTCAAAGGAGATGAGCAAAAAGGTTTGTTTTAATAGTTTTTGGTTTAATATTTTCTGTTTTCTTTTTTCCTCCTCCAGAAGAGAGGCATCAAATGGGAGAAAGCTTATCACAAAATAGACAAATCTAGAGAGACGTATGGAAGGTAACCCCCATGGGTTGTGAATTAAAAATGAGATTACACTTGTCCTTACACGCAGTGAGTAGAAAGGTTTGAGGCTTCAGCTTCATAGGGACAAACGCCTTCAATATAAAATGCTGTGCTTTTTAGAACTTTTTCCCCTAGTTTTGATTGACGTCTTCGGTTAAACTTCTTTAAGGTCCACAATGTATCCAGTAGATTGATGAAACGCCGCTTTTGCATGTCATTAATCAAGCGCGGTCGAATTCCAACAAAAAAAAATTACACGTCCGACCGTCTTCTCCTCCGCCGACCAACTTTTATGGATATGTTAATGGGGGCCTCGAAGTCGAGAAAGAGCGTCCCGGGAGCAGTCTTAAAAAACAAAGAAGCGTATTGGTGTAACACAGTGGCCAAGGACGGAACCGGTTGAGCGAGATGAAACTGATCTCCCTGGGGCACGATTTCTTCTGTTCTTCCCTCCGCACCGGCCGGGGCCTCGTCGACGGTTCTTGCACGTGTGCTGTGCTGCAGAGAGCGCGGTCCCGTTGGCAACAACATCAACAACAAAGTCGTCGTACGTATTGTGTGCGCCTTGTAGAGACTCCTCATGAGGAGAGGAGATGTTTTGACCCCGGCAAACTGTAAATCGAAATAAAAAAGAAGCGCGCCCGCTCTTCACGCTTATCTCTCGCTCGCTTTGTGCGAGCAAAAGAAACGCAAAGTCAATTTGCATACTAAAGAAATCGCTTTAACACATCCGAGATGACTCATGATCTTTTCAGAGTCACAAAGGGAATCCAGTTACATTGATCTTTAAAAGTAAATACACACACTTTGCATGTCTGAGGAAGCGTAAGATCCTTCAATCCAAAACGCAATCTTCATCAAGAACACCAACTTCAAATGGGCATCTCATAGTCTTCTACAGAAAAATTATATTTCAGTTCTTCTGTTTTTTCGTTGGCAGGTGCGACCAAATTCAATTATGAAATTAAAGTCGCAAAACTTTCACTTATCTACGAGCTGAGTCGCGTTTCGCACCGGATCCCGCAACCTCGAAACGCGCTATCGCCCGTTTATTAATTGGCGTACAAGCCGCAACCGGAAAACAGTTGATGAGCTAGCCGGTCGTAATTAAGTTTCTTGCAGTTGTCGCTTCAATAATTTATTTATCAGAGTGCCCGAAGGTTGCGGTGAAACTCAGCCCGGCCCGGCTGAGGACAAAGTAATTTGCTCACCGACACAGGAAAAGTGCCTTTTTTTTGTTGCCTAATAGTTTAGGTCTGCATAGGGAAACGGTTAACCAAAACCTTGGCTATTATGAGCTTTGTTAATAACAAAATGTCTGTAAACAATGATTTACGATGCTATCCTTAGTTTCTCTCGCTCTCTTTGTGGGTATTGGATTGAGTACCCGCTTCCTTATTTCCATTGAGTCCTGGAGTCACATCCACTGCTATTTTATTATTTATTACAAAGCGCATTGTGTTTTGATTTCCGAATTTGGAAAAGAAATCGATGAATCATTCCATTGCGGGCATAAATTCGTTGAAGATTGACAACACTGCGTGCAACTTGCGTACGATTTTAAAAAAGAAATGACAATTGACAATGATAGTTGAAGCTTGTGGCATTTACAGTTTTCTTTTGTTTTTTTCTTGCGATGTCTGAGAGCAAAATCATTTTACATTACTAAATGCTTAAAAATAAAAAATCAATGAATCTGTCCCATTTTAATGTTGGCTTTCTTGGGGTTCACGTAATCCAAAAATTGGCAACACCACACGCGACACTTCAGTATTGTCCTCGTCCTCGTCCTCATCTTTGATAAGAAAACAATTGATAATGACAGTTTCTGACCTGCGTGTGAATGGCAAATCAATATCGCTGCCTCTTAAGCTACCACACACTAGATGGCCAGTGCGGACAACAGCCTGTCATCGCAAACTTGCAAAATTTGGCTGCAAGTCGGCCGAGTTGCATCGGGGCCTCCCCGAGCATCCTCTGTATAGCTATAGTATTAGTATTTACATTTGCGTAAGTCTCATTGGTCGTCGGAATTGCGATGGAGTTCTTAAACTAGTTACTCTTCCGCTGATTATGGCTGAAATAACCATACAGAGGATGCTCGTGACAATCCAGCCGATTTTCAACCAAATTTTGCAAAGACAGTTAAGTGTTATGACATTTGTACTTTTCTTTTGTTTTTAACACAATGTCCACATTGATTTTCTCTTTTTTTTAACTAGACGCTCATAGACATTCATCACAGGATGATTCTTGAATGAATCACAAAAAAAACCTGTAAAAGGAATTAAATTATAGGTTGTAAAAAAATTGTTTGGTAAAATTGATAATTAATTAAAAATGAACGCAAAAAGCACGTTACGCCAATGTGTACGGAGTTCGTCGCAATCGTAAGTTTACGGGTTTCTTTTAAGAAAAACAAAAGATGATCGTAACATTCGCGAAAGAACGAAGAACGACGAAAATTTTCGTCATATAATTTCAGATAACATACAGGACGACTCTTGAACAAACCGCAAAAAAAAACTACTGACTAACATGAGAAAAATATTAAAAAAATTCTTTGGAAAAATTTATAATTAATTAAAAATGACCCCAAAACGCACGTTACGCCAATGTGTATGGAGTTCGTCGCAGTCGTAAGTTTACGGGTTTCTTCTAAAAAAAACGAAAGACGATCGTAACATTCACGAAAGAACGAAGAACGAAGAACGAAGAAAATTTTCGTCATATAATTTCAGATAACATACAGGACGACTCTTGAACAAACCGCAAAAAAAAACTACTGACTAACATGAGAAAAATATTAAAAAAATTCTTTGGAAAAATTTATAATTAATTAAAAATGACCCCAAAACGCACGTTACGCCAATGTGTATGGAGTTCGTCGCAGTCGTAAGTTTACGGGTTTCTTCTAAAAAAAACGAAAGACGATCGTAACATTCACGAAAGAACGAAGAACGAAGAACGAAGAAAATTTTCGTCATATAATTTCAGATAACATACAGGACGACTCTTGAACAAACCGCAAAAAAAAACTACTGACTAACATGAGAAAAATATTAAAAAAATTCTTTGGAAAAATTTATAATTAATTAAAAATGACCCCAAAACGCACGTTACGCCAATGTGTATGGAGTTCGTCGCAGTCGTAAGTTTACGGGTTTCTTCTAAAAAAAACGAAAGACGATCGTAACATTCACGAAAGAACGAAGAACGAAGAACGAAGAAAATTTTCGTCATATAATTTCAGATAACATACAGGACGACTCTTGAACAAACCGCAAAAAAAAACTACTGACTAACATGAGAAAAATATTAAAAAAATTCTTTGGAAAAATTTATAATTAATTAAAAATGATCCCAAAACGCACGTTACGCCAATGTGTATGGAGTTCGTCGTAATCGTAAGTTTACGGGTTTCTTCTAAGAAAAACAAATGATGATCGTAACATTTGCGAAAGAACGAAGAAAATTTTCGTCATATAATTTCAGATAACATACAGGGTGATTCTTGAACAAACCGCAAAAAAAAAACTACTGACTAACATGAGAAAGATATTAAAAAAATTCTTTGGAAAAATTTATAATTAATTAAAAATGACCCCAAAACGCACGTTACGCCAATGTGTATGGAGTTCGTAGCAATCGTAAGTTTACGGGTTTCTTCTAAGAAAAACAAATGACGATCGTAACATTCGCGAAAGAACGAAGAACGAAGAAAATTGTCGTCACTTAATTTCAGATAACATACAGGGTGATTCTTGAATAAACCGCCAAAAAAAATTTACTGACTAACATGAGAAAGATATTAAAAAATTCTTTGGAAAAGTTTATAATTAATTAAAAATGACCCCAAAATACGACGTTACGCTAATGTGTATGGAGTTTGTCGCAATCGTAAGTTTCATGATTCGTGTTTTCGTACGTTTTATTGTGTTTGTTACCCAGAGCAATAAAACTATAAAAGTTTAAATTCATCCGAACATTTATTAATTTATTAGGACGAAGACGATGACCTGCGAACGTCACTCCGCTGGGACATTTAAATCAGTTCCGACTAAAATCAGTTTCAACATAAGACACTACCCCCGTAACAATTTAAAGCTTGAAATACCCTGCGTTACGCTCGTAATGCTGGGTGTTTTACGTCCTATTTTATTATTGGCGTTTCAGGCATTCATCTAACCCTGAACATTGGCAACACTATTAGCGACACGTCAACTTTGTCTTCATCTTCCAAGAAAAAACGATTGACAATGGAGGTTAAGTTTTACGACAATTGCAGTTTCCTTTTGTTTTTAATACAAAGCCACAATTTCTCTTTTTTTTGCTACGGTGTCAATATATTTCTCTGAAAGCCAAATGTGTATTTTCTTGTTGAATTTAAGAAAAAAATTAGTGAATCTCTATTGTTGACTTTTTGGATTTAATTTAATAAATAAATATATAGAGGATTGGCAACATTGCGTGCAAGTTGAGCACGATTTTGAAAAAGAAAAACGACAGTTGACAATGCTAGTTCAAGTTTGTGACATTTACAGTTTTCTTTTGTTTTAGGATTCACCTAACGTCAAATATTGGCAACACGCGCGCGACACGTCAACATTTACCTCATTTTTTAAAAGAAAACAATTGACGATGACAGTTAAGTTTTGTGATATTTACAGTTTTCTTTTTTATCCAATTTTTGTTGTTGACCTTTTGGCATTTCATCTGATCTATAAATTAGTAGAGGATTGGGAACGTTGCGTGCATCTTGCACGATTTTGAAAAACAAACCGCAATTGACAATGACAGTTAAAGTTTGTCACATTTACGGTTTTCTTTTGTTTTCTTTTTTCTGCGATATCTGAAAGCTTTAGTAAATACTTTAAATAGAAGATCAATGAATCTGTCGTTCTATTTTATTATTAGCTTTTCAGGGATACATCTAACCTTGAACATTGGCAACACTGCGCGCGACACGTTAACAATGTCCTCATCTTTGAAGAGAAAACAATTGTTTTATGACATTTGCAGTTTTCTTTTTTTTTTTTAATGCAATGCTACAATTTGTCTTTTTTTTTTGGTACGGTGTCAATATATTTTTCTGAAAGCCAAATGTGTACTTTTTTCCGAATTTAAGAAAAAAAATCAATGAATCTTTATTGTTAACTTTTTTGGATTTAATCTAATAAATGAATTTGTAGAAGATTGGCAACATTGCGTGCAACTTCAGCACGATTTTGAAAATAAAAACGACACTTGACAATGACAGTTAAAGTTTCTTTTGTGTTTTGGGATTCATCTAACCTCAAATATTGGCAACACTGCGCGCGACACGTCAGTATTTTCCTCATTTTTGAAAAATAACAGTTGACGATGACAGTTAAGTTTTGTGATATTTACAGTTTTCTTTTTTATCCAATTTTTGTTGTTGACTTTTTTTGATTTCATCTAATCTATAAATTTGTAAAAAATTGGCAACATTGCGTGCAATTTGAGCACAATTTTGGAAATGAAAAATTATAGTTGATAATGACAGTCAAAGTTTGTGACATTTGCAGTTTTCTTTTGTGTTTTGGGATTCATCTAACCTCAAATATTGGCAACGCGCGCGTGACACGTCAGCATTTACCTCATTTTTGAAAAGAAGACAATTGACGATGACAGTTAAGTTTTGTGGCATTTAAAAGTTGTTTTTTTTTATCCAATTTTTGTTGTTGACTTTTTTAGATTTTTTCTGATCTATAAATTTATAGAGGATTGGCAACATTGCGTGAAACTTGCACGATTTTGAAAAACAAACGACAATTGACAATGTTATTATTGGCAATACTGCGCGCGACACGTCAGTATTGTCCTCATCCTTGAAGAGAAAACGATTGACAATGGAGGTTAAGTTTTATGACATTTGCAGTTTTCTTTTGTTTTTAATGCAATGCCACATTGACAATAACAGTTTAATTTCTCTTTTTTTTTTTCGCTACGGTATCTGAGAGCCAAAATTTAAATTTGCCCAATTTAAGAAGAAAAAATCAATGAATCTTTATTGTTGACTTTTTTGGATTTAATCTAATAAATAAATTTGTAGGTGATTGGCAACATTGCCTGCAAATTGAGCACGATTTTGGGAAATAAAAACGACAGTTGACAGTGACAGCTAAAGTTTGGTGACATTTACAGTTTTCTTTTGTGGTCTGGGATTCATCTAACCTCAAATATTGGCAACACGCGCGCGACACGTCAGCATTTTCCTCATTTTTTGAAAAGAAAGCAATTGACGATGACAGTTAAGTTTTGCGATATTTATAGTTTTCTTCTTTTATCCAATTTTTGTTGTTGACTTTTTGGATTTCATCTGATCTACAAATTTGTAGAGGATTGGCAACATTGCGTGCAACTTGAGCACGATTTTGAAAAAAAAAAAACGTCGATTGACAATGACAGTTGAAGTTTGTCACATATGCAGTTTTCTTTTGTTTTTTTTTCCTGCGATGTCTGGAAGCAAAATGTTTTTTTTTTAATTTATTTATTACATTAATAAATTCTTTAAATCTGTCCCATTTTATTTATTGGCTTTTTTGGGATTCATCTAAAACTTTGACAACACTACAAGTTACACGTCAGCATTTTTCTCATCTTTGAAAAGAAAACAATCGATAATGACAGTTAAGTTTTATGATATTTACAGTTTTCTTTTTTTTATCCAATTCTTATTGTTAATGTTTGCGCATTTATTCTGATCCATACATTCGTTCGCGATTAAAAAAAAAGAAACGACAATTGACAGTGAAAGATTTTTTCTTCAGCAATTTTCTTCATAATTATTTATTACATTAAGTTTTTATCAAATTTAAACAACATTAAAACTTTAAATAAAAAAAAGTCAATGAATCTGTCGCAGTTTCTTGTGCCAATTTGAAATCGTGCCCCCTGAAGACTTCAGAACAAGCAACCCAACAAACAAATCGGGATGACTTCGTGTTTTCCAAACGCACTAAAAGCCCGGAAGCAAAATGGGTTGCCTATTCTCAATTTTTAAGGCGTTACGATTAAAATGGTCAATTATGTTGCAAAGAATCTGATAACTTTCAACTTTATATAAATCAACAGTTCTGGTTAGTCTAGCGCCATCTATTATCCAAAATGATATGTACATAGATTCTAAAACTAACATTGTTGCAGTTAAATGATAAAATGTTGCTTGGTGTAGGAGTTTAGAATGTTTGGTGGTAAATGCATTCCGTTGATTAGTGCATATGGTAATAGGTCGCTATAACCATAACTCTGGTAGCGACATCTATTACTGTAATGTGAAAAAATTCACGAGGACATATCTTCGGATTACTCGGATGGGTTCACAGGTCTATTCAAGGAGGAATCGGCGCATTTCGTTCGAGCCTGAACATTGGTACTTCGAGCCGGATCAGAACAGATTAAGAAACGCAAAGATTGCAGTTAAGTTTTCGAGAGATCAGGTACCATTCATCGCAATTACATACTCGGGTAGGATTGCAAACAAACCGGAACGCCTGAATGTTCTGGTAACAAAGGAATCGTCACCCCTCAAATCAGTTTCAAGAAAATCCGTCCTCAAATAACCTGAACATACTGATGACTTCGTCTTATTTAAGTCAATGTCACTTGTAAAACAATCCCACACATAGGGAATGTACAAAGGCGAGACTTTTAGGAAATTTATAAACCCGAGCATTAAAAAATTAATCATCAGTGTCAGTCTTTGACAAAGGAATAAGTGTTCTATTGTAAAATTGTTATGACTGTCATAAGATTTGTGTCGTGTGTGTTCTATTGATCATTGATAATAATTTAATGCACCTAACAAAACGACGCGAATGCCATTGACGATCAGTGTCTTGCTTGTCATTGCGAAATACGTTTCAAAAACAGAAGTTACGTTTTGTTTTTTGTCCGAGTTTGAAATTTGAAGTTTATTCGAGTTTCAACATTGGTCCTTCGAGCAGGATGTCACCACACAAATGTAATCTGGACTGTTTTTTTTTTGTATCTTGCGGGTTCGAATTCGTAATACAAACTGAAGCTCTAAAAGACTTGACCACCGAAGGCTCTTACTTAATGCAGAGCACAACGTTTCGTAAGCGTATTCCACGACGAAACGCTCGACGTGACCCACGCTGCCTGCTCACAGCGAATATGGACCATCGAGTTCAGTAAAACAGCTGGTCCGAGAGGTCGTTGCTCTCGCGCATTATTTCCATTTTGTTGCAGGCTTCGCGTTTGCTCAGCTTTTTTTTCACTCGCCTTTATCAGCGCTCGTGTTGACATCGACAACGCAAACACGATAAACGAACAACGAGCCCTTGTTCCTCCCGTTTTCTTTCGACCTTATTGTGAGAAGCACACACGGTACGCCTCTATTGGGTTTGGAAAATGTTTTAATGCATAAATGCAAGTTGTTGCGTGACGCAACGAACCGGAACGTCGAAAAAGAAAACGAAAAAGAAATTGAAAAACTCGAAGGAACTTGCGTAAAAGCAGAGCCTTGGTTTGAGAACATGAGCGTGAGCGGAAACGGTAGGCGCAGAGAGATATATCTGGATCATTTTTGCGCTTGCAAATCAACGTCCACGACAAATTATTAATAATTACCATGTTTTGCTTATTCCATTTCCACGCCGAGTTATAATTACCAGCGTCTGGTATCTGACCTTATCGCTTAATGGGTTCCTGCAGAACTTAATTGGTTTCTTCTAAACAGAAAACCGATGCAGAGTATCAAGGAGAAAAAAAAGGTTAGGAAACTCCGGCGTGATTCTCCAAAACATATCGACCGCACCCCGTATATTTTTTAATTTTTAGTTGTAACCTTTGTTGGTCATATGTAATATATTTGTTGTAGCAATGAATAAAAAATTATTTACTTCATCTTTGTCATCCAATCCAATTTATCTGCATCGTCACGTCACGAGATTGGCCAAAGAAGCTACTACGCTTACGTGTCCCCTTGATAACGTCGAAAAATAAATTTATTTTAAAAACCATCACGCCATTGATTACATCAAAGTCGAAACGTGTTTTGTTTTCTCCTTTCGCTCGGCGAGATAAAACTATCTTATCGCCGATCCAATTAATCCAATTAAACAAAAGATAAAGTCAATCAAAAATTTATTTACTCACTCGTTTGATTATTATTATTATTATTATTTGCGTTCGGGGTTGCTATGCGGCTCGGTCCTCTCTCAATAACGTTAATAATAATAATTAATTAACCGGTGGGGGATGAAGTTCCTTTCTTTGGCGGGCGTAGCGTTATCGCTTATCGTAAGTTCCTGTCGTTCAATTGCGTTATCAACGAATAAATACATTTGTTTATTTAGTTTGTTATTAAATGTGTTGAGATTCTTATCAACTATCGCGGGATTAAAAATAGAAAGCGAATAGAACCAATTTGTTCCTTTCGTGCTCGTCCCTTTAATTTCTACATTTCTCTTTTTGTTTAGTGAATTGCTGTTTTGTTTTTGAGATTTGCTTGTTTTCTTTTCAATTGTCTTTTCTCTTATGTTTCTTAAATACTAAATTAGTTGGTTAATTAAAGCTAGTTTTTTAGAATTTATTTTTTTTAGTTGTTATTTCCTTTTTTGTTTTAACATTGTCGCTCTGTCTTGGTTCCTTTTTTACTTCCTATTCGATATAAATAAATTTCGTATTTGACATAAAATCCAATGTTCACTTGTTTTCTTCTTTCTTTGTGACTCTTCTTGCTTTTGTTTTGCATAAATTCTAATTTGTTTGATAAAACACCTTTTTTATATTTTCCTTTTCCTTTTCCTTTTGTTGATTAGTTTTCCTCTTTCGTTTTGACACAGTTTATGTTTATGTCTCCTTTATAATTTTCAATTTAAAATCGATCTTCATTTGTTTTTCCTTTCTCTGTGCCCCTTTTTTTCTCTCGTGCTTCTGAAGTTCTAAGTTATTTCTTGAAAACCCCTTGCTTTAGAATTTCGTTTTTTCTTTTATTTTTGTCGTCTTGATTTGCTTCGTTTATTTTTAATTTTTTAATTTTCTTCTTCTATTTTTCTTGGCCTTGGTTCCTTTCTTGTTTTCTGGTACTTCCGTAAAATCAACTTTGCTCTAGAAATCGATCTTCGTTTGTTTTCTCGATCTCTGCGTCTCTCATTTGTCTCACGTTTCTTTAATTGTAGATTATTTGGTGAAAGCTTCTTTCTTTGGACTTTCTTTCTCCTCGCTTTTGTTTCGTTTGCCTCAACATCGTGTCTCTTTCTAATCGGTTTATTTTGTTTTTGATCTTTTCATTGCTTGCATCTTGGTTCCTTTTTTTCTTCATTTTTTGGTCGTTGTCTTTAAATTTTTAATTTGCCTTCGTGTAGCTTTAAAATCTAAATCGATCTTCATTTGTTTTTGTTTCCTTCCTTTCTCTCTCTATTTCTCTCGTATTTCCAAGTTTTTTCAAAAACGTCTGTCAACAGAAGTTCTTTGATTTTTTGGTTTAATAAAAATCGATTCAAAAACTATTTTCTTTGTCGTTTTCTGTCGATTTGTCTTCTTTCGTTTTAAAATTATTTGTTTCCTTTCTTCCAAATTTTTACAGAGGTTGTAGAAGACGGTTTACTTTTTCTTTTTGTTTTTCGCCTTTCGAGTTTCCTTTTGTTTTTCATTTATTGTCTTTGCTTGTTACCTTTTTTTTTTGAATTTCGAGGATTATAGTTTGTGGCAAATTTCGTCTCTACGTTGATGATAATTTGTTTTCTCTTTGTCTTTATTTTTGTTTCTCAAAAATCTTTCCTTTTTATTTAGTTAATTTTGATATTTGATGAAACCCACAGAAATTCTTTGTTTTTGGTGTTTATTTTCAAATTAATTTAAAAGCGATTTTCTTTCGTTTCTTTAAATTTTCTTTTTCCTTGCTTTATTACGTTTGCCTTAACATCGTGTTTTTTTCTAATCGGTTTATTTTGGTTTTTGATCTTTTGATTGTTTGCATCTTGGTTCTTTTTTGTTTCTTTACTTTTCGGTCGTCGTCTTTAAATTTTTAATTCAACTTCGTTTGGCTTTAAAATCTAAATCAATCTTCATTTGTTTCTTGTTTCTTTCCTATGTCCCTGTTTCTTTCGTATTTCTTCATTTCCAAGTTTTCTCAAAAAACCTCTGCCAACAGAAGTTCTTTGATTTTTGGTTTAATAAAAATTAATTTAGTTTTTCTTTTTCGTTTTTGATCGATTTATCTTCTTTCGTTTTAAAGTTATTTGTTTCCTTTCTCCCAAAAATTATATTCCAAATTTTTACAGGTTGTGGAAGACGGTTTACTTTATCGCCTTTCGAGTTTTCTTTTGTTTTTCGTTTATTGTCTTTGCTTGTTACCTTTTTTTTGAATTTCGAGGATTATAGTTTGTGCCAAATTTCAACTCTACATCGATGATCAGTTGTTTTCTCTTTGTCTTTATTTTTCTTTCTCAAAAATCTTTTCTTTCTTTTTAGTTAATTTTGATATTTGAAGAAACCCACAGAAATTCTTTGTTTTTTGAGTTTATTTTCAAACTAGTTCAAAAGCGATATTCCTTTGTTTCTTTAGATTTTCTTTTTCTTTGCTTTATTTCGTTTGCCTTAACATCGTGTCTCTTTCTAATCGGTTTATTTTGTTTTTGATCTTTTCATTGTTTGCATCTTGGTTCCTTTTTTTCTTCATTTTTTGGTAGTTGTCTTTAAATTTTTAATTTGACTTCATGTGGCTTTAAAATCTAAATCGATCTTCATTTGTTTTTTTGTTTACCTTCCTATCTCTCTGTTTCTCTCGTATTTCTTCGTTTCCAAGTTTTCTCAAAAAGCCTCTGCCAACAAAAGTTCTTTGATTTTTGGTTCAATAAAAATCAATTTAAAAACTATTTTCTTTTTCATTTTCTGTCGATTTTTCTTCTTTTGGTTTAAAATTATTTGGTTCCTTTCTCCCAAAAAATATTTTCCAATTTTTTATGCCAAATTTTCACAGGTTGTGGAAGATGGTTTACTTTTTCTTTTTGTTTTTCGCCTTCCTAGTTTTCTTTTGTTTTTCGTTCATTTTCTTATTTTTTTGCTTGTTACCTTTTTTTTTTAATTTCCAGGTTACAGTTTGTGCCAAATTTCAACTCCACATCGATGATCATTTGTTTTTCTCTTTGTCTTTATTTTTCTTTCTCAAAAAACTTTTTTTTTTTTCAGTTAATTTTGATATTTGATGAAGCCCACAGAAATTCCTTGTTTTTTAGTTTATTTCTAAATTAGTTTAAAAGTTTTTGTTTTTGATTTGTTTTTGTTTCTGATTTCTTGTTCCACGAAAATTCGATTGTTTTTGTTTCTCAGAACTTTTTTTTTTTTTACTTTTAATTTTCTATACTTAAACAAATACTGCCTTTTTCATTTACTTTCTTTTGTTTAAGATTTTCTGTTCAATTTCTTACTTCGCTTTTTTCTATATTTTTTTCTTTCAAATTCGAAATCGATCGTCATTTGTTTTGTGCTCTTTCTTTTCGTTTCTCTCGCTCTTTTTTTCGTTTCTAAGTTACTTGATAAAAAAATCTCTATTTTTCTCATTTTCATGAAATCTTATATCCACAGAAATTCTATAAATTTTTACTTTAAAAATGATGTTCTTTTGTTTCGTTATTTTTTTTGTTTAAAATTATCTGAATCTGATGATTTTGTTTTTCAAAAATTATTTTTTTTTAATTTTAATTTGTTTTATTTTTTTTGTTTAAAATTATCTGTTTTCTCTTAATTGTTTTGCCTTTTGTTTATTTTCTTTTTTTGAAGTTCTTGTTAGATTTCAGTTCACATCGACCGTCATTTGTTTTCCTTTTCCCTCAGTTTCTACTCTTTCTCTCGAATTTCTTCGTTTCTAAGTTACTTTTGTTTCTCAAAATTTAATTTTTCAATTTTTAAATCCACTTTTATTGAATTGTGAAAAACGATTGTCTTTTTTCATTTGTTTTTTTTTTTTAATTTATGCCGTGTTTCTTTATTTCTAAGTTTGATGTGTCTTAACCTTACGATTTACTCAAGCTCAAAATGAAACAAACAATAAATGATGAATGATATTTTTTCGTTTTCTTTTGTTTCAGTTTCTTTGTTTTTCAAAAACTACCTTCGATTTTTCGATTTTCATTTGCTTTATTTTATTTTTTTTTTTTATTATATCATTGTGTGTTGTTTTTCTTCTTTAGTTTGTTTTTTATGTGTTGACATTTTTCTGTTTTTTTTTAACTGTCAGTCGTTTTTCATCTGACGAGTTTTTCTCGTTAATTGTCAGTTGTTTTTATTCACCAATCAATTTTTTCCTTCAGCAATGGATTGCATATTGTTTTTCTTCTTTGTTTTTTTTTTCATGTGTCGATAATCCGTTGTTTTTTCCTTCAATTTTCAGTTGCTTTTTTTTCAATTGTTAGTAGTTTTTCTTCACCAATCAAGTTTTTTTTTTGTCTCATAAACATATTTAACATTTAATAATATTAATCGACTGTATATTGTTTTTCTTTTTGTTTTCTTTTTTGTCAAGTGTCGGCAATCTGTTGTTTTTTTCTTCAGTTGTCAGTTTTTCTTCACCAATCGTGTTATTTTCTCCATCAATCGATTCTATATTGTTTTTCTTCTTTGGTTTTTGTTTCATGTGTCGACATTTCTTCTTTTGTTTAAGTTTTTCTGTTTCATGTCATCTTAATTTCTTTGCATTTTGTTTCTTCATAATCTTTTCTTTGGAATATATGCTGGATTTCAGTTCAACGTCGATTGTCATTTTTTTTCTCTTTGTTTCTCTCGCTAAAATTTCTTCTTTTCTATGTTACTTGACGAAAGCTCATTTCTTAAGAAATTCTCTCATTTCTTGTTCCTCAAAGTCAAAAGTCCACTTTTTTTTTAATTGTGAAAAGTGATTTTCTATTTTCATTTGTTTTCTTTTTTGTTTCTCTCGCGTTTCGTCATTTCTGATAAATAAAATCTTGCATTCAGAGAAATTCTTTGATTTTTAGATTGATTTAAAATTCATTTCAAAATTATTATCGTTTCTTGTTTTCTTTTGTTTCAGATTCCTTGCTTGATAAATATTCGATGATTTTGTTTTTCAGAAATTGTCCTAGAATTTTATTTTATTTTTTAATAACGTTCTGCCTCCTGTTTTTTTGGCTGTCTGCCTTTTTTTTTAATTTCTTATTTTTTCTTCACCTTTTCTTTGAATTGCATGGTACATTTTCAGCTCAATATCGACACTCTTTTGTTTTCTTTTTCTCGCTTTTTCAAGGACGCAGGCTAATTTTATTTCTATTAGTTACATCAAAATTTTTCGTTGTTTTCTGTTACCGTTTCCCTAATTAATTTTTTTCTCTTGTTTCTTTCCTTTTGTTTTTCGCTCGTCGTGTTTCGTGTCCTCTAATCATAGAACTCGTCTTTTTTTTTAATTAAACTTTGATTTCCATAGCCTGGCATTTGTTTTTTCTCCTCTCCCCCTCCAATTTCTCTTTCTTTCTTAGATTTCTTCGTTTCGTTTTCAACTGTTAAGTCAATTACTTTTTACAATTTTTACAATTTCATTCATTTTCTTTATTTTAAAATTAAGTAAGTATGTTCAGGTTTCATTAATTTTATTTTTGTTAGTTTTCATTTGTTTTTTTTTAATTTATCGCTCGTTTTGGGGTGTATAAGTTTGTCTTGGCGTTTGCCTCGGATGTTTGCCTTAGGTAATTGTTATTATACTTATTTATTCTCGACGCAATGTTTCGTAAATATTATTTTACGTGAACGCAATCGCGGAGGTCGTAAACTAGCGAGCGGCAAATAATTTCTTTTTTTTGTTCTCGTATTTGACCGCGTACGGACGTAATCTCTCGTGCGCGCTTTAAAACCGGCGATAAAAAAGGCAAATATTCGTTCGTCGAGATCTTGTTTGCTTGCGCTGATAATGATGTCCTTAGTACATTTTTAAACATCGTTTTATTGGTCGGTTCCGATCTTTTTATTTGTTTTCTTTTTTTTTTTTTAAGGCGTTGAGGCGGTATCAATAAGTTCCAATGTTGTTTCATATTTTAGTCTCTTTAACTCTTTCCGTTTCATTTTTTTATTATCCATAGCAATCCTTTGTTTAATTATCTCCGAAAAACATTTTTTGTTTTACTTTTTTTTTTCGGTATTCAGTCATCTTAAACTTCTGCTTTAAATAGCTTCCCATTACGTTAATTTATGATCTCACGGTATTAGAAATTAATTCTCTATTGACGGATACAATACAATCAAGTAAACATCAAGGAATGTCCGCGAGGTGAAACATAAGGAAACAAGTGAATCCGTGTAACAATTTCCATTTCGAACGTTACGTAAGGCGTATGTATGTAAGTGCGCGCATTAACTACGTAGTAAAAGTATTTAATACTTGCGGCATACGTACGTATTCATTCAAATGAGATAAAGCCTGGCCAGAATAAGAAACGCTTGGAAGTTTTCACCGCGTCCGTTGGTGAGCAACCAAGACGAAGAGAGGAATTACGTAACGACCATGTCAGACTGCACGACGCCTCGTTTGGCACTAACCCCAAGCCAAGTCCAACCTACCTGCAGTCAATCAGTTACTCGCCATAAACGTCAAATGCTTTTTTTAATTTATGTTTTCCAATTAAATTTTTCGAAACGAAGCTTCGCGTTTTAGTATTATGCAACGGGTGGTCAAAAAAATTTGTTTCATTTCGTTTTCAGTAACATTTAATAAGCCGTCATGAATTTAAGGCGAGCACACATACAATCGACGCGCGCTGTGACGTTCCCAACTGTCAAACGAACGTACTGAACATAATCAACAAGAAGTAACGTATTGTTACGCTAGATCTAGGGAGCGCTGGTAATCGTTAGATGGCTCTGGAAAAAAAGTGATTTATTGATTATTTTTAGAGTGATAAAAAAATAGCGTTTTAATAATTGTCAGATTTATTCTATATTGTGTATTCGGCAAGTAAATGACATTAAACTTTGTTAAACATTGGAAGAATTAATTCATTGCGAACCCGCAACGTAACAATTGGTGTCAGAAGTGGGATTTTCAAAACTGAAAATGAAGCTTGCCGAGTTGAAAGTGAAAGAGCTACGTGAGGAACTGGAGGAAAGAGGTTTAGATACTTCTGGAAAGAAGCCCGATATGCAAGATCGGCTGAGAAAATCGCTTCAAGAGGAAGGAAAAGACCCGGAATTATTCGATTTTGAGACAGATGTCATGTCTACCCTGTTGAAAGACATGACACAGAAGATGGAAAAAGCAAACGAAAACATGACACAGGAAATTAAAGATCAAATGGAAATTTCTAGAAAACAAGTGGAAACATTAGAATATAAAATTAAGATTTCCAGACGAGAAATGGACAGTAAAATCGACGACATTAAGACTCAATTTAAGGACAAAATGGAAGAAGTAAAAACTCAGTGTGATAACACAATTTACTATCAGATCGAAAATGTTAAGGATTATGTCGGCGAAGCTTTGACAAAGTTCGATAAGAAGATCGAAGATTTGTCCATAAAAATGCAGAAAACCGAACTAGGTCGGTCGATGATTCCGTCGTCCTCGTCATCAAGTCAAAAACTTAAACCACCGAAATTTGAAGGGGACTTGCCATGGTCCACGTTCATTAGACAGTTTAAAATTGCTGCGGATGTGAATGATTGGAATGACAATGACAAAGCTGCTGCTCTGGTTTTGGCTTTACGTGGCACGGCACTGAACGCATTGCAGACTATTCCTGAGAACGTCCAGAACAACTTCGACCAACTGGTAGAAACGTTGGAAATGCGGTTCGGTGACAATCACATGAAGCAGTTGCATTCCATCCAGCTGCGAACAAGAGTCCAGAAGAATGGCGAGTCCCTACAAGACTATGAAATGGACATAGAAAAACTAACTAGGATGGCCTATGGAGAAATTTTGCCTGAACCAATCTTCCATCGGCTGGCAATCCAGGCATTCGTCGACGGGCTTAGAGACCAAGACATGCAGCAGGCACTGAGATTAGGGAATTTCAATAAATGCACCGAAGTTTTGACGCGCGCACTGGAATTTGAAGCAGCCAAACAAGCTTCAAAAAGTCTGCTAAAAGTGCGGGAAGTGAGAGTGGTAGAAGATGATGTTCTCAGTGCACTGCAGAAAGAAATTAAAGAGTTGAAAGAGAAGTTGGCCAACAGCAAGAAAAGACCACTAACATGTTGGGACTGCGGGCAGCAGGGTCATTTGCGTTCTAACTGCAGACGCAAGCGAGCCCGCGAGGACAACGATAGCAAGTCGGAAAACTAGAACAAGTCAGCAAGAAGGGGCGACTGCTGACTGGCTCCCTGGATAGCCCCAAGATTGTCACAGTTTCACAAATAAGCAACAATGAAAACAGTTTGGTAGTTGAAGGACGAATTGGTAAAAGGTCATTCCAATTCACGATTGATACTAGAGCAAATGTTTCCATTGTAAGGAGGAATCTTTTACCACAATGGAAAGTAACACAGACAAGGAGGAAGTATCGCCTTCAAACTGAACGGGAGAAATTGCACCTGTGTGTGGAGAGGCCGATAATGATTTGAAGCTTGGGAATGTGAAATTCAACCACAAAGTGTTAGTGGCTGACATTGTCGATGATTTCATATTGGGAATAGACTTCATGAAGAAGAACGGCCTGATTGTGGATTTGAAGAGCAAACTTCTCCGAATTGATTCAGAAGAAATACCTCTCCATGTACCTGGAAATTTGCCCAGTATCATGCGGGTCGAATTAGAAGAAAATTTAACGATACCAGCTTTGACTGACAAGATAGTTTTGGCAAAACTCTTTGGTAATCTTAGCCGCTATCCAGTTGGAATCATTGAGCCAACTAAAACCAACTATGCAAAGAAAGGAATTTTATTGGCTGGAACCTTGGTGAAAATTCAAGAAACAATTCTCATTAGGCTCGCAAATGTCAACAGTTATCCAGTTACCTTAGCTGGTGGAACAGTGTTGGGAAAATGTGAATCAGTTATCTCCATCAACCATTTGGAAGTGAGTGATACATCAACATCGCGTCCCACGAAGAGTAGGCAACACCATTGGAAGAGTTACTGGAAGGGAGATCTGAACTGTTAAAACCAAAGCAAATGGGACTACTAAGGGGATTGTTTCTAAAATATCGAGGGATCTTCGCCGTAAGCGATGATGACTTTACCCGGACGGACATTGTTCAACACAGAATTTACACCGGCGACCAGTTCGTCAGCCCGCAAGACGTCTGCCACTAGCGAAACGAGAGGAAGCGGACAAGTTAATCAAGAAGATGCAGGATCAAGACGTAATAGAACCTTCACAAAGTCCACGGGCATCTCCTGTTGTACTTGTCACGAAAAAGGATGGCAATACGCGTTTTTGTGTGGACTATAGACGGCTGAACGACATCACAAAGAAAGACAGTTATCCATTACCCCGGATTGACGACACAATAGATACTCTATCAGGTTCGAAATGGTTTTCCACCATGGTATTGCAGGTGTGTTGTCACAGCTGCAGGACGGAGAAGAACGCGTTATTGGATACTTCAGCAAAGTTCTGTCCAAGCCAGAAAGGAACTATTGTGTCACACGAAGAGAGCTTCTCGCTATGGTAAAGACAGTAGAACATTTCCACAAGTACCTTTATGGAAAACAATTTCATCTCCGATGTGATCATGCAGCCCTGGAATGGTTGCTACAGTTTAAAAATCCTGAAGGTCAACTTGCCAGATGGATCGAGAGACTGCAGGAGTATAACTTCTCCATTGAACACCGCTCAGGCCGTATCCATAACAACGCCGATGCTCTCTCTAGAAGACCATGCATCGAAAACTGCCATTATTGTGCTAAGCACGAAGGAAAAGATGGAATAATTCCTGTTAGGAGGACTGGTGTCATAGCAGACAGATGGCAAACCGACGCCATCAAGACGGAGCAACGCCGAGATCCAGACATTGGAAGTATAATCGAATGGAAAGAGAGAAATCAACGTCCAGCCTGGGCAGAGATATCTGACAGAAGTCCAGTGTTTAAAAATTATTGGGCACAATGGGATTCTCTGAAATTAGGAGATGCAGTCTTAAAAAGGGAATGGGAATCAGCTGATGGAAGTGAGGTAAAAGGCCAGCTGGTACTTCCGAAAGTAAGAGTCGCTGAAGTTCTGAGAGAGATTCATGGAGGTGCGTCAGGTGGACATCTGGGCATTAATAAGACATTGGAGAAAGTACATATTCCGACTGGTGGCGACATCAGATGTGCGGATGTGTGTAGTTTAAAAAGGCGACTCAAATACTTGTGAAAAAAAATTCTAGTGACGAAACTATTAAAAATAAAGGTATATAACTTTGTATCATCAGAAAGCTGCATTTAAGTGCTATCCATTTCTAAAATAAAAAGTAGGCCGCTCCATTTAAAAAAAATGAGATACCGAATGTTTCGTAAGTATCGATTGCTCGGTATAATGCAGAAAGATATCTTAATTTTGTTCACATTTTCATATAGGCCAAAGTCCTAAAAATATCGCATTAAATTTTCGTTGATCTGTGTTATCTCAGTAATCAGAAATTCATATCCAAACTAATTGAATTTTTGAAGAATTTTTTAAGAAAAAAAATTATTTTACGAAAGTCGTTCAATAAAATCTATATATATTTATGCCATTATAATCAGCTCACTGCGGCGCATTCAAATATCTAAAAATATATAGGGTGTTCCATTTAAAAAAATTGGTTTCCACGAACTGCCATTTTTCTAATCACTCTGTATAATTGAAATTAATTTTACAATATGACGCGTATTGCCTAGTATAAATTTATTTATCGATTTTTTTCTTAATTTTTTTGTCCTGGGCTTTATAGAAAAAATACACATAGTTGGGCCACTCTGTACATTTCCGAACTCGAGTCTCATTTCATCGTTTCGTTGTAGAATAAATAACATGTGCAATTAACTCGAAATTTGTACGAATTTCAGAAAAAATCTAAAGAATTCATCGATTTCGTTGCGTGTTGCCTTTTGGCACCTGCTAACGGTTCGAAAAGGACACAAAGGCGCATCCTTGGATCGTAAAGTGTGTTTGCTGCACCTGTGGCCAGGCTCCCCAACAACAATAACAACAACTACGACGACTTCCTTTGCACACATTCACCTTGTTACTACCTCCCTGCCTCGACAGGTACCTGCATCATCTGACTCATCCTCAGTATACACGCACACACGTTACAGTGAAATTGGATTTACTTGCTTAAACTTGCAGTTCTTTATATAACCTCGCTTTGTCTGCAGAAAAACTTTTTTTTTTCTTATGGAATGTTTTATGCAGGGTATACACTCCACCTACGTGACAACCAATTCATTCCCAACTAAACAAAAAACTCTGATATAGTTTTGTTCATACAGGGTGGACGTACATGACGTAGTTTGTAGTCACAACCGACTAGATTGCACATTACGAAATTCCTAAGACATTTCTAACGTGATGTGACTGATTACATTGTGCGTTAAATGTCAGCAGTAGTTCTTTCGTAAAAACGATAATAATCGCGTGTACTTGCGAAAACGCATTCGATAATGTGTAAAGTGTGTAGTCGTCGTGGATGGTGCTTTGAATTCTTACATCTTGGAAGAGAACAGCAAACATTTCACACCGCTAATTAGCATATAATAATAAACATCGGCTGTCATTAACAATAAGCGCTGGCATACAATAAACATAACTCAAATCCACTTTACATATTTATGTAATCACTATTCAAACAGCGAGCGAATAAATACGGAGTGCAAATAGAAACTCAAGGTGAGCAAATCCGTATAGGAGAGAGAGAACGAGAACCCGAGCTGTTTATCTCTCTGATGATGATAATAAAGCGTCGTTTCGCCGGCATGTCGACGGCGTTTCGTGGAATTTCATGCAAAATTCTCCGAATACCCCCCGGATATTTTCGGGACGAGCGATGGAATTTTTAATGGGATTTTCTTCGCTGCCATTGTTTAGAAAGAATTTTTTTTCAAATTGCTTCGCGACGTCAATTACCATTAATTGCTTAATTGATATTCGACGCCCGCACACGCTCGAAAGTGCGCGGAGACTTTAATAATAATTTTGCATTTTATTATCGGCGCATTCCGACGGCGCGCATTTTTATGTTGGAAACACATAAAATGCTAGAAAAATATCAAGTGGACATTAAAATTCCACGTTTAATGACTAAATTAAAAAAAAGTTCAGCAAAGCTTTAAATATTCGGGCTATATAGTAAGTGTATGAGTACAGTAGAACCTCGACAATCCGGCACTTCGCCGCATCCAAATCCAAATCAATGTAGATAAGATGTGACCGACAAAATAAAACAACCACTAAGAAAATCCATGTCTCAGACTTAGAAAGTCAGGTTATGCGAAGAGAGATTTGATTCTGTTAAACTAATTGATGCATTTATAAATATTGTTAAACAGAGTGTTTCCGAATTATTTACATTCAACTGTCATAGATGGAAGTCCTATTACTAAGTTTGGCTTGAAACACGAAACCATTGCGATTAGTTACGACAAATTTTTATTTCCTTTAGCAATTTCTTGAGAAAACAGAATAATTTAAGTTAATCTTCGGGATATAAAGTTAGAAAGTTAGGTTATGCAATAAAAAAGATTTGATTTCATGAAGCAAATAAATGCGCCCACTAAACCAGATACACCAAAAATATTATAAAGCAAGTACTTAAGCAAAGGCAAAAAAGAAGGCACATTCAATTATTTTTCAGTACATATACCGGTGTTGAGAGCTTCTGGAATATTCTTACTTCGATTGTAAATGCGAAAACTTTCTCCTACTACTAACTTTGGCTTGAAACGCGAGACATTTGTGATTAGTTACGACAAATTTTGATTTATTTTAGCAATTTCTTGAGAAAACAGGATAATTTTAGTTAATTTTGGGGACATAAAGTTATAAAGTTAGGTTACGCGAAGAAAGATTTGATTGTATGAAACAAATTTAATGTACTTATCGACTATATATAGCAACGCGAGAACGCCAGAACTTTCACCCTTCGACTGTAAACTACCGAGTTGGACTTTAAACGCAATTAATTAAGACAAAATTTAATTTATTTTCACATTTCATGATAATTTTGGGGATTCAGAGTTAGAAAGTCAGGTTATGCGAAGAGAAATTTGATTCTTTAAACTAATTGACGCATTTACCAACCAGATATAGCAAAATATTGTTAAACAGAGTGTTTCCGAATTATTAACATTCATCTCTGATAGATGGAAATCCCAAGAATGGAGAAATTGTGGAAATGCTCGCTCAAGTAATCAAACTGATTGCAGCAATTTCGTTCAAGCTCTGTTTTGTTATTCTAGACGGTTACAGCTATGCCACATATTACAGCCGGTGAGCAAATGAGCGCGCGCAAGATCAAAAGGCATATTCAATTGTTTTTCTGTATGAATACCGGTGCGGAGAGCGAAAATTTTCTTCGACTACCGACTTTGAGTTTAAACGCAAGACTTTTGCAATTAATTAGGACAAAATTTAATTTATTGTAGCAATGTCTTAGTAAACAGGACAAGTTAAGTTAATTTTGAGGATGCGAAGTTAGAAAGTTAGGTTACGCGAAGAAAGATTTGACTTTATCAACAAATTAATGCACTTACCGACCACGTATATCAAAAATTTTGTAAAACAAGTATTTCTGAATTACTTACATGCAATCCTGGTAGACGGAAATCTGAAGAATTGGAAAAGTTTTGGAAATACTTGTTCAAGCTGATGGCAGCAATTTCGTTCAAGCTGCTTCGCTATTCCCAGACGGATACAATTTCGTTCAAGCTCTGTCACAACCAGCGAGCGAATAAGCGTTCAAAGCAAATCAAAAAGCACATTCAATTGTTTTTTAGTATAAATACAGGTGCAGAGAACGCCCAGGACATTCTTACATAGCATCGACTTTAAACGCGAAAACTTTCTTCGAGTTTAAAGTGAACAAAGACAAATGGAATCGTGAGTTATTCATTTTCTCGTTTCAAATAAATATTAAATTAATTTTTACAAATAATTTATTTCAAAACTAATACCTGGGGCGCTGGTTGCTGTGCAAACACGTCAGATTCTGGACCTTTTAAAATTAAATAACACTCTCATCTTTAAACAAAAACTAATTGAACAGAAGGAGAAAGTCACTCCCGTGCAAGCACGTGACTTTACTCGCCTAAAGAACGATTATCAGATTTTAACAAACAAGGGAGGGAATGATGTTTTAGACGTTGCTTACACCAGGTGTCGCTTGTGCTTGATTAATCTGGAGCTCATTTAAGCAAGCGCGTGCAAAACCAAAGGCACATTCAATTGCCTTTCAGTATAAATACCGATGTAGAGAGCTCCCGGAACATGCTAACTTTGATTATAAATGCGAAACCTTGTTTCTAACTTTCAGCGCGGAAATTCAAAAGGTATAATCAATTGTTTTTCAGCATAAATACCGGTGCAGAGAGCGTCGGGGGTATACTCGCTTCAAGTGTAAATGCGAAAACTATCTTCAGACTTTAAACGCGAAACCTGGGAGTTGTGAATTCGTGAATTTTGAAGAAACAAGTGTCAGCGAAGAAACATAAAGTTAACAAAGGACAAATGCAATCGTGAGTTACTTGCGCTGGGAAAATTGAGTTTTTTTCTATTGTTAATCATCTCTAAAGTTATGCTTCAAGGCTTGCTTTTCTGCAAAGCATTAAATAGTAAGGAGAAGATTAAACGAAAGAAGAGAAGAAGCCAAGAGACATCTCAACCTAAAAAGAAGAGGTGAAAAGTTAATGGGAATTACGAAAAGCTGAAGATCAAGGTGAACATCCCGAAAACTTCATGCTGCAAGATTAAAGATGGCAACTTCTTTTAAACAAAGGACATCAGCGTTCCTTGCTCTTTTCTTTTTTTTTTAACGTTCTTAATCAAACTTGGTGTGGTGTGAAGGCCACCAAATTCCAAAATGAGGGGGAGACAAGGAGAAGAACGCCCATCATGAACTTAAACAGAGGAAGGTTTAGTGGAAGATCCATCGAGACATGTGGACCCGAGAAGACTGGAATTGGCCTCTTTTCTAAATCATCTTTTGTTTAATTAATTTTGGGCAAAGGTTTTTCAGCTTTTCTTTCCCCGTTCTTTTATTTTGATTCGTCCTTAATCAAACCTGATTTGGTGTGAAGGAGAGACTTGACCAATTTCCAAAATGATGGGAGAAGACAAGAACCAGAAGGCCCATCATGAATTTATTATTGCCACGATGCAATCTCTCTTTCTTCATCAACTACTTTTTTGTTCGAAATCCAAAAATGTCTACGTTTAAACTCCAATGGTCTTTCCTTTCCTCAAGGTTATTTCCGGTTCGCACTCGTCGTAAGCCATGACGTCTTCGACTGTGTCCTTAAAATAACGGATCCTGATTCGTTCCAATAATGAAATATGGAACAAAAAATGGCCAAAAATATGCGCAAATCACGTGGAAGGAATTCGTGCATTCGAAATGGTTTGACAATTTCTTCAGGTTCGATTTAGGTTCAACGATATACATGGTGTTCTTGTAAATACTTGCAATATCTCTTAGGAAAAGTTGCCACAAGTTTTCTCCAATCATAATCCAACGCGTTTTGCATTAAATATTTATATCGGCCAACTTCCTCGATTCCAAACACAATAGAACGTGCAGAAATAATTATCCTACGTGCAATTTATATGCATTTGGAGACCTCTCGCATGTAAATGCATACGTGTGTTTCGCCATGTCCACTCGGCATGATCTCGGTTCCTAATTAATTCTTGACGTCCAAATCATTTTTTCGTTATCAAAAAAAGAAGAACAATTATTGCAGAACGTGAATGGCACGATGACATCAACGTTCGCTCTTATTCAACAGTTTACATACTCGATTGAATTTTAATGGCGCGGAAGTCATTTGCGATCGAAGCTTTGTCGTCGTTAATAAGAATAATATGCGGTTTTGTCGCCGTTAACGTAAAATTCGTTAAAGAAACGAAATGCATGGGGTTTCATTGTCACCTCGCTCGATGAAAACCGGAGGTGGAATCTGAGCGTTTTTTAATTGGCGATTACGTAATTGTTTGTGTCGCTTTGCAGGTTCTGCTCAATTAAAACAAACGTTGGCAATTGTTTAAACAAAATAAACGACCTGGCGAAAATAGATTGAAGAAGGGAAAACTGTTCGTGTTCCTAATTGAATTGTGGTCGTTTCAGCTTGAACGGAAATGTGTTATCAGTGTTACATTATGATTTATTTATAGAATATTCATGAGTATTCGTTGCTAAACGAACCTTAATAAAGACATATGTCATCCACGACGACTTTCATGCCAATTAATAAGAATCTATTCGCCGTGTGCTATTTTTAGACCTCTGGAGTTATCCCGCGAATAAAAGAGATCAAGCAGGTCGCAGTCGATGATTGGCCCGAACAACTTCCAGAAACGGAAAATGCAAGTCCGTTCTTGCTTTGGGCATTATCGTTGAGTACACAAAGGGTCTTTCTACCTCTGGATATTTTCGGCTGATAACGAGCGTTAAAAATGCACACGTGTGAATTCTGCTCGTTGACATTAGCCAAATATTGGCAATATTGCGCCTGTTTTTTTTTACGTGTGGATTTTAAAGTGCTTGCGATAATCTTGAAGAGTGCAAACAAAGTGTGCAAATATTCCTTCCTTAAATCGTGACTCACGGACGTAATCTTTACAAACTCAAGAGTTACATTCTTCAAGGCCAAAACGAGAATAAAAAAAAGATTTCGACTGATCGACGAAGAAGAAATCAAACTCACCAAAGCTGAAAAGAAAGAGCAATTGATGAAGGAGGAACGTGTAAGAGTTACGTAAGTCCAAAAGGGCCGACATAATAACAAGATGCTCTCTTGGTTCGGATTGATGATTTGTGGTCCCGGATTTTTTTTAGTTAAAAATTACAAAAAATAAACTCTTCATTTATTTTTATTTTTGCCCCGTTTTGGGTGGTTCATCCTTCTTCCTGGATGTCTGACTTGCTTACGTCATCTCTGACCAATTGACGTTATCTAGCACCAAATCGAAATCGAATGAGTGCCTTTCGTAAACTCTACTTCCTTTGTCTCCTATTATACTTTTTAAATAAATTAATAAAATCCAAACAAAAGCGAAGTAATTATTAGTAAATCACAGCTGTTTGTGATAGTGAGCCTACCTAGGTAGGTACTTCTAAATTTTTTTTTAATTCGTTTCAAAACCCAAACAATGCACCTTCCTTATCACAGACGCAACTATTACATAAAGAAAAACTGATGATTGCAGTCAATTGTTGTGAAACTTGACTTCTGTTTACGGTTTATTTTGTTTGCTTAAAAAGTTGTGGCCAAACAAGTATGAAACAACCGAGACGTAAAGGAGAGCAACGAACAGTGCAGATGGCTGCCTTTAGCCCGTGTTCATAGTTCCTTGGAGCTTCTTTCAATAAGGAATCCCTTACATCGGGTACCGTTGAAGGCAGCTTCCTTACACAATACCCATTCTATGGGGTCCCTTATTGAAGGAAGCACGTTGAGGCTTCCTTCAATAATAATAGAATGGGTACTGTGTAAGATATACCCACAACACCCATTCTGTAGAATGGCACTGTGTAAGGCATACCCACAATGCCCATTCTATGGGGTCCCTTATTGAGGGAAGCATATTGAGGCTTCCTACAATAATAATAGAATGGGTAGGCAGCTACCTTCAACATACCCATTCTAAGGGGTCCCTTTTTGAAGGAAGCTCCAAGATACTGCCTTACACGATACCCATTCTCAGGTGTTCCTTATTGAAGGAAGCCCTTTCAATAATACCTATTCTAAGGGGTTCATTATTGAACGAAGAATCAAGGTGCCGTTGAAGGCAACTGCTTTACAACAATACGCATTCTAAGAGATCCCTTATTGAAGCAAGCATATTGAGGCTTTTTTTCCTCCATGACCAGAACCCGTCTGCAAAGGATGCACCGGAGGCACCGCAGCCATTTAGGTTTATTGTGCTTGCCCTGGGTCTCTTACCGCAACCATTCAGCGAGGCATGTCCCCTGTACCAGCTGGAATAGCAAGAATCTCTAACGAAGGTCTTGCTGTGGCGATGTCCTGATCTGCTTAGCCAGTATCTGTTATGGTTCTCGCTTATCCAGTCATTAAAAAAGCCCCGAATAGAGTTCTTGGTTAAACCTACGACAGGTTCAGAGTCGAGGTGTACCATACCCGCACCCTGCCTGGCTAATTCATCGGCCCGTTCGTTACCGATAATACCCCGATGACCTGGCACTCACACCAGCGTGACGTAGTTGTATTCCGTTAGGTCATTGAGCTCACTTAAGCATTCCCACACTAGTTTGGAAGAAATATTTGAGCTTACCTAAGCCTTCAAAGCCGCCTGGCTATCGGTTAGGATAAAGATCCGCTTATTTGTGTAAGCCCTCTTTTTGTTTTCCCGCGCACATTGTAATATGGCGTATATTTCTGTTTCGAATACAGAAGCAAATTGGCCCAACGGGAAGCATAACTTCTCCTTTGGTCTACGCCCGTACATTCCAGACCCGGAACCAGGTTTAGTTCTGGATCCGTCCGTGTAACAGATCAGACTTCCAGGAGGAAAGTTCTATTCAGGTTCTCGATGCTCAACAGATTCATTAATTTCTATCTTAATGAGCAGGTTTATGTTGCCTTTGAGAGCCATATAGTCCGTCCTCACATCGAATAAAGGACCCCTTATGCTGCCAACGTACTTGTATTAAGTGAGTGACATGAATGCTGCAATCTGTGGACCCTCTCCCATTATCACAATGTGTAAGGGAGGGAGGTCTAGAATGGTTTCCATGCAGCAGTGGGCGTTGTGCTCTTGGCCTCGTTATGCTTAGACAAGTAAGTCTTTGGACCCTGCTCAGTCTAAGTTTGGTGGTTTCCTCTCCCATTATCACAATGTGTAAGGGAGGGAGGCTCCTTTCATTGATAATAGAGTGGCTATTGTGTAAGGTAGCTACCTGCTGAAAGAGATCAGGAGGAGGGAAACAGCAGACTGCCGGTACTGAGTGCCTCAGGTGGGATGCGGTCCGCTTTGCGGTGAAAACGGACGCCGGTTGCGATATCACTAAAATATTGTTAGCAAGGAACTCCAGAACGTGGAGGACCGTTATCGGCAAGTTAAGGTAGATAATGGTCTTAAAATGCAAGAAAGAGAGAGGCGGAGAATAGAGAGGAAGAAGGAAGAGGGGCGAAGAGGATAAAGAGGAGGAGGAAAAGGAAAAGAAGGCGGAAGAGGACGAAGAGATTGAAGATGAAGAAGAGGAATTGAAGAGAGATAATATGCGTATGGGAAGAAATGCCGAGAAGCGGTACCCCGTGCGCAGAGTGTTGAAAAAGGAAATGTTTTTAGGCGGTAGGCGCCCCGTTCAGAGATGTCGGGGTGAATCCGTCAGGCCGCCGGGTCAGATAATATCCGGTGGTTTCTTTAGAAGATTCTCTAAACCTCTATAAAAAAAGCTGCCCTTAATAATACCCATTCTAAGTTGTTCCTTATTGAAGGAAGCAAGTAGAAGCTCCTTTCAATAATACCCATTCTAAGAGGCCTCTTTTTGAAGCAAGCTCCAAAATACTGATCTTACACAATACCTATTTTAAGGTGTTCCTTACTGAAGGAAGCATATTGAGACTACCTTGAATAATACCCATTCTAAGAGGCCCCTTATTGAAGTAAGCTCCAAGGTACTGTTGAAGGCAGCTGCTTTACACAAACGCATTCTAAGGGGTCCCTTATTGAAGCAAGCATATTGAAGCTTCCTTCAATAATAATAGAATAAATATTGTCCAAGGCAGCTGCCTTCAACAGTACCTATTCTAAGGCATCCCTTATTGTAGGAAGCTCCAAGGTACTGCCTTACACAATACCCATTCTAAGGTGTTCCTTATTGAAGGAAGGATATTGAGGCTTTCTTCAATAATACCCATTCTAAAGGGCCTCTTATTGAAGGAAGCTCCAAGGTTCTGTTGAAGGTAGCTGCTTTACACAATACGCTTTCTAAGGGATCCCTTATCGCAGCAAGCATATTGAGGCTTTTTTCAATAATAATAGAATAATTATTGTACAAGGCAGCTACCTTCAATAATACCCATTTTAAGGGATCCTTTATTGAAGGAAGCCCCAAGCTACTGTTGAAGGTAGCCGCCTTACACAATACGCATTCTAAGGCGTTCCTTATTGAAGGAAGCATATTGGGGCCATTCTAAGGGATCCTTTAATGAAGCAAGCATATTCCTTCAATAATAATAGAATGGGTATTGTGTAAGGCAGCTGCCTTCAACAAGAAGTCGCTTATTGGAAGGAACCCTCAAAAATGAATACGGGACGTTAGTGGAGAGTTCGTTGCATCGTTGACATCTTCTCCCCAATTTCTTGCCTTTTTCTTTTTCCTTCCAGAGAGATCCACACCGTGCTTGGTTCGACCGTTTCATTTTCTTCTTTCTTTAATGACGATATTAGAGGCAATCTTTTCGTTGAAGTAGTATGGCGGGGTACCATTTGTTAGGTTGTTGTAATCCGACGTTTCGGTAGCTAACAGTCTGCTACTATCCTCAGGGGGTTTTGCCTTAAGAAACCGTTAATTCATAGCGGTCGAAATAATTGATTTATCGTGGGCATGTTTTTCTTTAATTTTTAAATCGTTTGTGTGGATTGAACGATGACAATGACATTTGGATTGATAACCGCTGAACTACTAAGGCGGCGACTGTTAGCTACCGAAACGTCGGATTACACAATGATTTTGTCAATGAAGTAAACAATATTGGTCTCGCTTTTTCAATTTTCCAAACTTCTGGGCCCACATTTAAATTTGTCTCGTTTTTTAATGTTAGGTTTTCGTTTCAAAAATTGAGTTTAGTTCAGTGATCCGTGCATAACCTAAAATTTTTAAACAATAATATACTTTTTTGATGCAAGTAAAATAAGCAAATAAGCCTTACACCCCTCACTTACATACTACAAAGTAGTTTTAGTTTTTGTTTTGTAAATGATCGCATTTTTTGTTCACAATTGTTATTTGTTTCTCTATTAGGTTACGGGACTGTAACTGTTTGTCATTGTCATTTGTTTTCGTATTCCGTTATGAGACTGTAACCGGATACATAAACAAGTGACAATCGTCAACAAATGTAGTACGATTACTACAATCTTATGTTTTTTTTTTTTTTTTAATGGCGATTGTCATTTGTTTTTTCTGGTCCTAAATCGAGTAGTTATGGCTGTTCTTAAGGCAGCCTATAAAAAAGTGACATTCTGTAATTTTTGTTCTACTTTGTGTTGTTTACTTTCTTCACTTTTATTCGCATTTTTTTGTTTTATTTTGTAAAAATGATCGCTTCTTGTTTTACTTTGTTGACGATTGTCATTCTTTTTTGAATTTTGGTCATTCATGAGATAGCCTTGCGTTTTTCTCCTTCATTGGTGATTGCCCTGGTCCTAAATCGCGTTCTGCCTGTTCTTAAGGGAAATGATAGCGTTTTGTTCTTTTTTATTCTTCTTGACGATTGTCATTTGTTTTTTTCCCTTGGTCTTATTTCGCGTTCTGCCTGTTCTTAAGGTAACCGATAAAAAGCTGACATCCTACACAATTTTCTTCTTTATGGTGTTTATTTCCTTTTCATTTTCTTCGCTTTTATTTGTAGTTTGATATTTAGTTTTGTAAATGGTCGCTTTTTGTTTTTTTTTATTTCGTTGCCGATTATCATCTGTTTTTGTATTTGGTGATAATACGATTGCCTGGAGTTTATTTTTTCTTTCGCGATTGTCATTCGTTTCTTCGTGTCCTAAATCGCGAGGTGGTCGATAAAAATACTATAATTTTTTTTTGTTACTTATTTCGTTTTCATTTTTTTTGTTTTTATTTGTTATTTTTTGTTTTGTAAATTATGGTTTTTTGTTTTTTTTTTCTTGCCGATTGCCATTTGTTTTTTACTTAGTTATAATAGCTTTCTTTTCATTCGCGATTGTCATTTGTTTATTTGTTGTTATTTTTTTTTTTGTTTTGTAATTCACCGCCCTTAGTTTTTCTTTGTTGAAAATTGTCATTGGTTCTTGCATTTGGTTATGCTACCATTCTAAGTCGCCTTTTGCTTTATTGACAAGTTGAACGAAGGATAAATATTTTTTTAATTTGTATTATTATATTAATAATTAGCTTTTGTTCTCTTTTATTTACTTTAATGAACTTTTAATATATTTTCTGATCGTCTAAACAATTTTCTTTTGTTTTCTTTATATTTTTAGGCGTTTACCTATTATCTTGTTATTATTTTTTCTTCGCATGTATAAGTTTTGTTTATTTTTTAACGTTCAACGTAATTTCTAAAAATTCGAACTCACCAAATTTTTTTTCTGCACTTTTTTTAATTTTTTTAGTTTTTAGTTTTTTAAATATGTATAAACGCTTCTTGGTTTTGTTTGTTCTGTTTTTCTTCCGGGATGATGATATGTTTTGTTCCAAACAACTTCTCAATTTTCTTTTGTTTTTTTTTTGGAGCATTATTTTGGTTCTAATTTTCTTCTTTTCAAGCGATTGTCTATTGTTTTATTCCTTTACGTACGTAAGTTATCGTGTTTTTTCACGTTGAATGCAATTTCTAATTATTAGATACAAAATGATTTGTAAATTTTGTTTTTCAGTCCATTGTTTTTCTATTGTTTTTTTTTTTTGTTGCATACATAAGCTTTTCGTTTTTTAACTTTTGATGTTTTTCTAATTTTCGACTCTTTCCCTAACTTGAGCGTCACTTGTTTTTGTTTTGCCACTGCGTTTCAATATTTATGACTCGTTTTATGCGTCTTATGGCGTAAATGGCTTGAGACAGTTTTGATGATATCTGCTGTACCTGGTCATTCCATGTCATTCTAGGTATCTAGGATTAGACCGAGGAAACGGACGTTACTTGGTCCTCTATCACGTTTCTTCTGTCGGATGTAAAGCCAAGTTTGACTGTTTTGTTTGGATTTAAAGCTAATTTGTTGGTTAGAAACCAGTTGTTGGTTTGGACGTAGACAGGACCATCTTTTTGTTGAAGAAGTGATTTGTTTTTGTCACTGACAAATAAAGTTGTGTCGTCAGCGTAGAGTACAATATGTCCTGATATATTTGCTGGCAGATTATTGATAAAAATGGTGAAGAAAAGGGGACCAAGGAGTGATCCCTGAGGTACCCCGCAAGTGCTCAAGCGTGTTATTGATTTTTCCCTCTGGAAGTCCACAAATTGTTGTCTGTTGGATAGATAAGATGTGAACAGTTTGTGTACTACGGCCCTAATTCCATGTTGTTTCATTTTGGTTAGGAAAATATCATGTTGCAAGCTGTCAAAGGTCTTGGTTAGGTGGCATAAAATTGCTTTACATGTCTCGTGATTCTCGAAGGCTTCATAAATAAAGTTGGTTATTGAAATGGCAGCATCAATGATATTTTTACCGGATCGGAATCCATATCATATATACAATTATGCCCTTTTTAGTACCCTTCCTTTCAAAAGTCTTGGAGAAGATGGGTAGTATTGATGTAGGCCGATAGTTATCTGGTGGCAAAGGGTTCCCTTTTTTGAAGATGGGTATCACTTTTCCAATTTCATTTTCTGGGGAAATATGCCTTCTACCATACACGAGTCTAAAATGTCTGCTAAGGGTTTAGATATGTATTCTTTTATTCTTTTCATCATTTTGATCTTTAGACCATATGCATCTGGTGGTGTTGGAGAGGATTAAGTCCTCGTATAATATTTTCTAATTCTGATCTTGTGACAAGAGTTAGAAAAATGGATTGAGCAGAAGGTTCAGTTATGTGAAATTGCCTTGTGGGTGTAGAATCCGAAATACGAAGAGTTTTGATTATTTCTAATCCCGCATTATAGAAAAAGTTGTTTAATTCTTCACTTGAGGGTGCACCAGTAATGGAGTTGGATTTGTTTTCATTAAATTCCCGTGTAATGACGTTCCAGATTTTTTCTGTACGTTATGTGACTTTAGGATCTCCTCTAGATTTCTTCTTCTTTTTTCATCATCGGCGGATTTCAAATAGAATTTTTTGTAGTTGTTTAGTATTACTTCGATATCTTCATCATAAGTTTGGAGGTTTGGAGATTGTCATTTGTTTTTGTATTCGATTATGAGAATGCCTTGTATTTTTTTTTTCATTCGCGATTGTCATTTGCTTTTTTTTTTGGGACTGCCTGTTCTCCTTTGCAATTTTCTTTCTACTTTGTGTTACTTGTTGTTGTGTAGTTTTAGAATTAAATGTTTTTGGTTTAATTTTTAATAGAAAATGAACTGTTCTATTTTCTACGATTATTTTTTATCGCGTAATTAAAAATAAATAAATAAAACGAGATGGTGTCACTTTGAACGAAACTAGTTTCTAAAAGCGCTTCAATTTTCGACTTTTTTTTTCTTTCTTCGTGCATTTTACTGAACGAAATGGTTTCATTTTTTTTTAAATAAAAATATCTTTTAACTTTTAATTAATTTAAAAAAAAAATGCATCGTTGCCGTCGTATATTTCTCGTAAACTGCCACCAGTGCAAGTGTTCGTGTGTTTAGTGTCTTATGATGCAATTAATTAAAAAAAAAATAATAATCCTCTTCTTCCAAGTTTAGGGACGATGTTTCTTCTTCTTCTTCCTCTCGAAACGTTGCGGTTTTTTCTTTCATTGTCGATGTCCTTTCGTGCAACTCAAACGAACGACGAAAAGAAACCAAGCACCTCAGTAATTTTATTTTTTTTTTGCATTAAAAAAATATAAAAATAAATCAAAGCTAAATAAATCATCGCAAGTATTTATTTCCTTAAGAGAATAAAAACAGGTTTAGCCATGGATACTCGCATATTAATAATTTAAAAGAAAAAAACACAAATAATTCATGTAAGCATGAAACAAGAAAGGAAATAAAAAAAAATCTCATTTGCAACGTGAGTCATAAAAACACTAATTAAATTTCAAGGTACTTATCTCGGTACTTATCGAGCATTAGTATTAGTGAATGTGCGTTGAACTCTACGTATACGTACCTTCATTTCTTTATGTTGCTCGTTACTCTCGTTTAGGTTGAGTCAGGAGGTTCTTGTATGCAAACGAGGGGAAGGAAGGAAAAGGAGAACGTCGTGAAATGAAACTGCGCATTTTTTTTGTAAAAAACGTAAACTATAATCCACTTAATCTTTTGTACAAAAAGCTTGAGAAGTGTACAGAGATCTGTACTATCACACGGCGGCATTACAAATACTAATATCTCTACAAACTACGAATTTATAAAACTCATTTTTTAGATATAATATATAAAATATTTCGTACGCTAGTGATAGCCTCTAAAAAATATATATATATGTTATATATGTAATCATTAATATATAAATCTTAAGACATACATGCATAATATACTTGGGATACATTCACACGTGACCATTATTCGTTTTACATACATGAAATTAATCAAAAAAAAAAACAAAAAACTAAAGGTCTCAGCCCTAAGATTACATATTATATATTATCACAAAATTAAAAGCTTCAGTGTTTCTTAAATCAAACCAAAAAAAAAAACAATTAGAAAGAAAGGAAAACTGGAGCGCGTCCTGGGGGGTTGTGCCCCCCCGGGACCAGTCGGAAAACAAACATTTTTTTCTCACCCCTTAAGTACAACAGGTACGATTACAATGATGATTCACAATATTAAATGCATTACTATAATACATATTATCACGATATTATCACGGATTTTATAAAAATCCTTAAAAAAAAAAACTAACAGAGAAAAACATAAACGAAAACACAAAGGTGCGGTAGCCTCTGCTTTTTTCTTTAAACAAAAAAAGAAATAGTAATAATAATAAAGAGGGCGCATCTCCACCTAAGAAGAAGATCGCCGCTAAAATACTGTTAAGAAAAAACATTAACACTAGAAACTACGATCACGCTTCGCTTGTTTGATGAAAATTCGTTCAATTATTAATCAGTATAAAAATATGGGTATGAAGAAAAGAAGAGAGGAAAAACAAAATTGGGTGCGCGTAAGTATGTTAGTTGTGTACTTTCTTTTCTGTTTCAGTCTTCTAAGCGAGTGATAACTCTCACTTACTCGGAGAAAGAACGGTAAAGCTTCTTCTTCGTCAGATCGTACAACGGGCTGATCATTATGGTCCCGCCTCTCGTGATCTTTCTGAAACAAACGAGAGCCCGTTGAGCTTGCGCTCGTATGGCGATCGCAGCCGCAAACTTACTTGATGAATTGAGGCAGGAACGAGTTCCATCCGGCCGTCGATTGTTTCAACGTGAGGAAAAGCTCGAACGTGGAAGCTGTCGCGGGATCGCACTTGATGGTGCAAAGCTTCCGACACTCTTCTTCACCCTCGAAGCTCAAATGGAGGGTGCAACCTCGAAGCCCGCACGGTTCAGAATCCGCTTCCTCTAGGATGTCCTTGGCGATGCGGGGTAGTAAGTCACAGGGTAACAGGACCTCCCCGCAGGATAAGTGAGTCCCTTTCGCCGAGCGAAGCTCGCTCTCTAAACGCTGGGATAAAGCGCTGACGGAAGCGGAAGTACAATCGATTTCATCAGAAACGAAATACAACTCGTAATCTATAACTAAACGCAAAAAAAAAAATCAATCCCGCGTTTAATTTAAAAAAAAAAATATAATCAACACTCACCATTTTGATTCTTAAATTCAACGACGTTGTTGTTGTTGATGGGTATTACTTCCATTGTTTTTATTTTTTTGTTGTTGCGCGCGTATGAAACCTAACACTTAAGAGTTAATATCACAAAAAGCCGGTTGTTGCCGGTCGCCTTTCAACGTGAAAGTTCGACACTACCAAACACTAGCCAACGAAGAACTGTTTCGACAAAGCTCGCGCTCCGGCTTTTATGGGTTCGCTCCCCCCATGGAGCCTCCGACTTGACGATCTCCGTTCGCCGGAGATCGGAGCGTCGATTAAAAAATTTTGCCGGCACGTACGCATGCACGCACCGCACTCCTTTGTTTGATGTTGCCTGGTTTCTTTTTCTCCCGATTTTTACATAATCGCCCAAAAAAATCGAATTCGATTCGAACCCGCGCGCGAGGGTCTAGGGGGAAAATGACGATCGAAATTTATGGATTTGTTTTTGTTTTTTGTCACGGTGACCTACTTCGATCGGCGTTAGTATTTTCGTACGCGTGAAAAACAGGAGAGTTTTAGCAACTTCAAGGTTTTCAGTTCGTTTCAGTAACGTTCAGAATCGTGTGCATGTAGAGTTTCAGCGTCAAGTTATGGGATCGAAAAAACAAATACATTTTTACCGAATTTTCCTTTTTTTTTTAAATTTTCACTATAAATACTCTTTCTCTCTCATATTTCTTCTTAAATTCTATCTTATTTCTTTGTGCGTGTTTTCCTTTGTTTTGATGTTGTCTCATGTTTGTTTGTTTTTTTATTTTGTGATCATTATCTTTTATTGTTGCTCCTGGAAATTTAAATTGCTGAATTTATAGATTTTTATTTTATTAGTCATTTTTCGTTCACTTGACCTTGTTTTTTTATTTATTTCTTCTCGTTTGTTTCGTCCGTCAGTTTACGGGCTTCGTTCGTGTTCTATTCCTTTCAATTTCGCTTCTGTTCTTTCACGGTCGATAGTCTTTTGTTTTATTTTGTCGATCCATTTTCGTTTTTCTACATTTTTCTTTTACATCGCTTTAATTTTTCTCTTGGCAGTCATTTGTTTTTTTTTCTCGAGACTCGTTTTTCGGCTTGATTGCTTCGTTTTTCGTTCTTGTATTTATTTTTGACTTTTTTTTCATTTGTTCTTTTTCAAGCGGCTCTTTTTTGCCAATGTTTTCCCGAATGTAAATCACCATCGACCGTCATTTGTTTGTTTCTTCCATCGATCGTGTTAATAAATAAAATTTCTTTTGAGAAAAAGGAGAGGAAATTTGTTGTGCAATCGATCGTCTTTTGTTTTTGTTTGGCTCGTAACGAAAGCAAGAAAAAGTCGAAAATCTTCCTTTGTCTTCTGCGTTTTTGTTTTGATCGTCCAATGGAAGAAAAAATCTTTGTTTCACAACGCTCGTCTTTTGTTTTTTCTTTTCATATTTGTTTGGAGAAAAGATAAAGAAAGTCGAGCGTGTTTTTTTGGCTCTCTTCGTCAGCGATCACAAGAGTTTCTTGTTTTTACGATCGATAGTCTTCTGTTTTATTTCGTCGATCTATTTTCGTTTTTCTACAGTTTTCTTTTACATCGCTTTAATTTTCCTCTTGGCAATCATTTGTGTTTTTTTTTCTCGACATTCGTTTTTCGTTTTTTCTATATTTTTGACTTTCTTTTCAATTTGTTGTTCTTTTACAAGCGACTTTTTTTGCTAATGTTTTCCCGAATGTAAATCACCATCGACCGTCATTTGTTTGTGTCCTCCATCAATCGCGTGAATAATATAAAATTTCTTTTGAGAAAAAGGAGAGGAAATTTGTTGTGCAATCGATCCTCTTTTGTTTTTGTTTGGCTTGTAACGAAAGGAAGAAAATCGAGAAATCCATCGAATTTTGTTCGCTCGTATACTTTCCTGTACATTCGATCTTCCTTTGTCTTCTGCTTTTTTGTTTTGGTCGTCCAATGGAAGAAAAAATCTTTTTCTCACGACGCTCGTCTTTTGTTTTCTTTTTTCTTTTCATATTTGTTTGGAGAAGAGATAAAGAAAGAGATAAAGTCGAGCGTGTTTTTTTGGCTCTCTTCGTCAGCGAACACGAGACTTTCTTGTTTTTACGATTGATAGTCGTTTGTTTTATTTTGTCGATCTATTTTTGTTTTTCTACACTTTTCTTTTACACCGCTTTAATTTTTCTCTTGTCATTCATTTGTTTTTTTTTTCTCGACATTCGTTTTTCGTTTTTTCTTTATTTTTGACTTTCTTTTCAATTTGTTGTTCTTTTTCGAGCGACTTTTTTTTGCTAATGTTTTCCCGAATGTAAATCACCATCGACCGTCGTTTGTTTGTTTCTTCCATCGATCGTGTGAATAAATAAAATTTCTTTTGAGAAAAAGGAGATTCAAATTTGTTGTGCAATCGATTGTCTTTTGTTTTTGTTTGGCTTGTAACGAAAAAAAAAAAGTCGAAAAATCTATGCAATTTTGTTCGCTCATATACTTTCCTGTACGTTCGATCTTCCTTTGTCTTCTGCTTTTTTGTTTTGGTCGACCAATGGAAGAAAAAATCTTTGTCTCACGATGCTAGTCTTTTGTTTTTTTTTTCGTTTCATATTTGTTTGGAGAAGAGACAAAGAAAGTCGAACGTGTTTTTTTGGCGCTCTTTGTCAGCGAACACGAGAGTTTCTTGATTTTATTAAAAAAAAAAAATTGAATGAACCAACCCGAACGAAACTTAATCTCAACTTCGACTGCGTTTTGTTTCCTGTCAAAATCGAAGTTGTGCGCGGTGAAATCGATTGATTTTGTTTTTGTTTTGTTTTGTTCTTGAAAATGAAAACGCAAAGGGAAAATTCAACAAATTTTTTTTTCCGAAATCAAAATAAAACCAAAAATCCAATTGTATTTAATCGGTGTAAAATCAAGTAAAAGAAGAAAGTCGAAATTTGTTGTGAAATCGATCGTCTTTTGTTTTCGTTTCGCTTCTGACGAACGAAAAGGAAAATAATCGAGAAATATTACGAATTTTCTTCGCCCATACTTTCGATTTTCTTTTGTTTTCCGGTTTTTTTTTGTTTGGTAACTCGATAGAAAAATATCTTTGTTTGGCAATGCTTACCATTTGTTTTTTTTTTTTTACTTTTGTTAAAGAAGGGACAATAGAAGTCGATCGTGTCCTTCGTCTTTCTTTGTCAAAAAAGACGATCGAGTATATTATATTCTGATTATTATTTTTTTATTTCTGCTCCTGGCAATTTCAATTGTTTTTCTTTTTTTTTTTTATTTGACTTCGTATATTTTATGCTATTATTCTAAAAATAAATTCTTTTGGCCGTCGTTTGTTTTAATATCCTTTGTTTAGAAATTACTTTTTTTTTGTTTGCTTCTTCGTCCCGTTTTTTTTACTCCCTGATAGTTTAAAAAATATTTTCTTTATTTATTTGAATTTGCTTTGTTTTAAAATTACTTTTCCTTTGTTTCTCTTTTTATCAATTTTTTTTAAAGATTATGAAATTTATTTTTTTTGTAATTTTCTCTTTTTTTCCTTTTTTTTTGTTAAAATTTCCGTTTGTTTGGCAAGTTCCTTTTTTATTTCAGGCTTGTACTTGTTAGCTTTGAGTTCACAATTGTTCGTTCGTCATCTGTTTTCTCTTTCATTCCGTTTGTCTAATCGTTCATTTTCCAACTCTTAAATTTAATTTTTATTTATTTTTTTAATTTCAAAATTATTCGTTTCCTGTTCCTCTTTCTTAAATTTTTTCGCTTGTTTTCTTTTTTTTTTCTGTAAATATATTTCTGAAAATTCCTGGAAATTTCAGGAATTTTCTTAAATTAACTCAGCACAGATTTTAACTCGAGTTCGATAGTCATTTGTTATTTCTCTCGTGCTCCCCTCCCCCTTTTCTCTCTTTGTTTCTCTGATTTCTTCAATTCTATGCCATAAAATATTTCCACTCAAATTTTTCGTTTTCTAAAAATTATTCTAAAGACGATTTTCTTTTTTCTTTTGGTTTTTTTTTGCTTATAAACTTGTAAACTAGTTTCAAATAAAAAATAAACTTGACAAGCAATTAGAAATTTCCACGAAAGGACAAAAACAAAAATAGAAAATAAAGAAAGAAAAAACTAACAAATTTCACAATCTAAAAGGCCAACTGGAAAAAAAAAGAAACGAAGATAAAGAAATTTTAAAACAAAGGAAACTAAAATGAGATGCAAAGAGATAATATTTTTTAAACTATCAGGAAATAAAAAAAACCTTAGACAATGTTTAATTGAAAAGCGAGACAATAGATAATTTAAAAAAAAAACAAACAAATGAAAAATATGAAAAGTTTTTCACAGCCTACAAAAAAAAAAAACGATAAAAATTTGGGAAATTATTTTTTAACAAAAGGTAGGAAAAAGAAACCTTTTTTTATTAAAGAGAAAGAAGCAAAAAATTAGAAAAAACAAACAAAAACATAAACAAAGCAACGAAAACAGAACAAAAGAGAATGCGAAGAAAGGGACTTTCATAAAATAAATTACAATTTAAGAAAAAGGAGGCAAAAAAAGTATAATTTTATGTTATTTTTTTATAGATTTTAGTACAAATTTGATCGTCTTTTGTTTTTCTTTGTCTCAGCACCAACGTCCACGTCATTTTATGAACCGAAACAACAGATAAAATTTGAATCGAATGTCTCTTAATCGACTATACGAAATCGTGCAGATATTTTCTGGTTTACTCTAAAAATTTCGACCAAACAAAAGAAACAGAAGAATATTAAAAAAAAATTAATTCAAACTTCAGTTTATCAATCAAGAAGAAGACGAAACAAAGAAAATCGTTACAAGAAAATGAAGCGAAGAAAGTCGATTTCGTTCGAAGCGAACAACTCACAAAGTCGACTTTCCATTCGATTCGATTCAGCATAAAGCGATCGATAATGATTAAGATCATCGAATAGTCGATTTAAAATGAAATTAATCGAAATAAAAACGATTTTCTTTTAATCGACGCAATATAATTAAATGAATAATCGAACTAGAAAATGAAACGAAGAATCGACTTTCTTCGTTTTAAGCGAACAACTCACAAAGTTGACTTTCCAAGAGATTCGATTCGGCATAAAGCGATCGATAACAATTAAGATAATCGAATACTCGATTTAAAATCGAAATTAAATCGAAGTGAAAACGATTTTGTTTAAATCGACGCAGAATAATTAAGTGAATAATCAAACGCCGTTCATCAACCGTTAATCAATTTTGATCGAACAGTCAATTAACGAAATATTTACTCTAATCGTTTTTTTTTGTTATAATACATGATTAACTGAAGTTGTTTTGGTTGCAATCTACCGACTCATATACATGTTGCTTTTTATAATTTTTTTTTTTGCATACGAGGGAGACAAAATAGGTTTTGTCCCGTTTAGTATCGTGTTAAGTGATTATCAGTAAAATGAGTGAAAGAAAAGAAAAGTAGTCGAAATAAGAATTGTTTTTTATTAAATTTAATCGAATTACTTTCTACCCCACCGCACATATTATGTTGAACCTTCCCAAACTACATATTCAATAAAAAAACATTCAGTAAATTCATTTTTTAGTTACATATTTCATAAATAGGTAACTCGTGACATTAAGTAATGAAGATATACTTGAGAGATAACGAAACCTACAAAACATTTTAAAAAGTCAGTCTATATTTAGTTTTAAATTTAAATGTTATCAAAATTTTGCTTTCAGGCTTTTGTTTCTTTACATGTTTAATACATTTTCGCAGTGAGTTTGTCATTAGTCGAATCTATTACAAATCATTTCGTGGGTGACAGTCTTTGACAAAAATGTGACTAAGAATATTAAAAAATATACATCCCTAAATTTCGGGGGGGGGGGGAATGTTGGCTATACATTTTGCCAAGCATACAAGTCGAAAACTTATAAGATTTCTTTTTTACATTTCCGCGGAAATATCGTTTTAGCTGCAAGAAAACGAAAACAAAAAGTGATTATTGATTTTTGGGAAAAAGGTAACAACCCTTTTTCCCAAAAATCAATAATCACTTTTTGTTTTTCTTTCTACCATCGCCCGATTTAATTTTCTTTGTTTTTGTTTGCATCTTTGAAGAAAAAAAAAAGAGGATTGTGCTTATAAATTTGTTTAACAGTTGATTGTGTTTTGTTATTTTTTTTATTAACTTTGCAAAGATTTTGATTCGAGTTCGATTAGTCATTTTTTATTTCTCTCATTCTCCCTCACTTCCTCTCTTTCTTTCTCTGACGTTTCTTCAATTCTATGTTATAAAATCTTCCTCTTGTATTTTTCGTTTTCCCAAAATTAATCTAAGGACGATTTTCCTTTTTCTTTTCATTTTTTTCTTGTTTATAAATTTGTTTGTTTGTTTTTTTTTTCTTCATTTATTTATTATTTATTTATTTGTTGTGAAGATAATTTTCCAATTTTTATGTTATTTTTTCGCAGGTTTTAGTTCATATTTGATCGTCTTTTGTTTTACTTTCTCTCAGTACCAACGTCAACGTCATTTTATGAACCGAAACAGCAGATAAAATTTAAATCGAATGTCTCTTAATCGACTATACGAAATCGTGCTGATATTTTCTGGTTTACTTTGAAAATTTCGACCAAACAAAAAAAAACAGAAGAATATTTAAAAAAATTAATTCAAACTTCAGTTTATCAATCAAGAAGAAGACGAAACCAAGAAAATCGTTAGAAGAAAATGAAGCGAAGAAAGTCGATTTCGCTTTAAGCAAACAAAGTCAACGTTCCAGTAGATTCGATTCGACATAAAGCGATCGATAATAATTAAAATAATCGAATAATCGATTTAAAATCGAAGAAATCAAATTTTGACAAAACTGTGATTAAGTAGAATATTAAAAAAATATATATCCCTAAATTTCGGGGGGGGGGGGGAATGTTGGCCATACCATTTGCCAAGTAAACTTAATAAAAGATTTTTTTTACATTTCCCCGGAAATGTCGTTTTTAGCTACAAAAAGTGTAAAGAAGAAAACGAAAACAAAAAGTGATTATCGATTCTTGCCCCTTTTTTGGAAAAAGGAAACAACATTCGAAAGTTTTCTTTTCTACCGTCGCCCGATCGTATTTTCTTTGTTTATTGTTTGCCTCTGGTGCTTATAAATTTGTTTAACAGTTGATTGTGTTTTGTTATTTGTAAATTAACTTTGCACGGATTTTAATTCGAGTTCGATAGTCATTTGTTGTATCTCTCATTCTCTCTCCCTTCCTCTCTTTCTTTCTCTGACATTTCTTCAATTCTATGTTATAAAATATTTCCACCCGTATTTGTCGTTTTCCCAAAATTAATCTAAACACGATTTTCTTTTTTCTTTTCATTTTTCTCTTGTTTATGAACTTGTTTGTTGTTTCCAGAAGATAATTTTTCAATTTTTATGTTATTTTTTCTTAGGTTTTAGTTCAAATTTGATCGTCTTTTGTTTTTCTTTCTCTCAGCACCAACGTCAACGTCATTTTATAAATTGAAGCAACAGATAAAATTTGATTCGAATGTCTCTTAATCGACTATACGAAATCGTTTTGGGAAATTTCGACCAAACAAAAGACACAAAAGAATATTTAAAAAAAGTCATTCAAACTTCAGTTTATCAATTAAGAAGAAGAGGAAACAAAGAAAATCGTTACAAGAAAATGAAGCGAAAAAAGTCGATTTCGTTTTAAGCGAACAACTCACAAAGTCGACTTTCCAGTAGATTCGATTCGGCATCAAGCGTTCGATAATAATTAAGATCATCGAATAGTCGATTTAAAATCGATATTAATGGAAGCGAAAACTATTTTCTTTTAATCGACGCGGTATAATTAAATGAACAATCGAACTAGAAAATGAAACGAAGAAAGTCGATTTCGTTTGAAGCGAACAACTCGTAAAGTCGACTTTCCAGTAGATTAGATTCGACATAAAGCGACCGACGATAATTAAGATTATCAAATAGTCGATTTAAAATCGATATTAATGGAAGTGAAAACGATTTTCTTTTAATTGACGCGGTATAATTAAATGAATCATCAAACGCTGTTCATCAATCAATTTTGATCGAATAGCCAATTAACGAAATATTTATTGTAATCTTTTTATGATCATACATGATTAACTGAACTTGTTTTGGTCGCCACCTACCGACTCATATACATGTTCCTTTTTATTTTATAACTTTTTTTGTATACGAGGAAGACAAAATAGGTTTTGACCCGTTTAGTATTGTGTTCAGTGATTATCAATAAAACAACGAGTGGAAGACAAAAAGAAAAAGAAAACCTGTCGAACTGACAATTTTTTTAAATAAATATAATCGAATTACTTTCTATCCCATCGCACATATTAGGTTGAACCTTCCCAAACTATGTACCTTTCATTTTTTGTCAATTTTTTTCTTTTAGTTATTTCATAAATAGGTAACTCGTGACATTAAGTAATCAAGATATACTTGAGAGATAACAAAACATACAAAACATTTTAAAAAGTCAGCCTATATTTAGCTTTAAATTTAAATGTTATCAATATTCTGTTTTCAGACTTTTATTTCTTTACACGTTTAATACATATAGTTTATTATAAAAATATACAATGTATGTAATGTCATTAATTGAATCTATCTTAAATCATTTCCTAGATGTTTATAGGGAACGTGGAAAACGCAAATTTCACTTATTTCTTCAAATCCAATCAATGGAGCACTCAATTGTAAGAAAAACTTCGAATCGACGAGATGCTGATCGAAGTCGTCTCAGTTGGTGAGCGCTTGCGGAAAGCAAAAGAAACCACCGAAAATTTCTGAAACGTATCCCACTGAACCAGTTCATCCATAAATCAACAAAGCTCGAAAAAAGGCGAAGACAGGAGGCAAAAAAGCGAAGCACAGGCGTGTAATTTGTTTAGCAAACGACGACGACGAGAAGAAGAAAACGAACGCTCGGCCGAAGGAGCGACCGTGCAAACCGAACCCGAACCCTGTCGGTTGCGTGATCGAAACGCTTGATCGAGCGCAGAAAAAGAAACCGATGTAATTACACACTTTAATGTAAAGCTAAGCGGGCAGGCACGTATCATACTCGCCAGACTTAATGGAGTCGCCCTAACCTTGAAGCGTGTTTGCCTCGAGCCGTGTCATGTGAGATAAGCTGAAAAATACGAGCGTATCTCTTTGACACCGATTTGCCCCCATATTTGATTTGTTAATCTAGAACGGTCACCATTTGTCAAAATAAAACACAAAATCTAACGGTACTTAAATTGGGGACTGAGGAGAAAAACATCTGGTAAGCCAGGTCACAACCGCAATGGATTCTATTTTTTTTTTGTTTTAATCAGAAATCAATTAGCCTTGAAAATCGATATAAATAAATACGCCACGTAACCCATCAATCTAAACCGCGTTAGGGTATTAAGATAATCTAGTGGCCGTTTTAGATAACGCGCGCGCTAACATATGACATTTATGGAAGGCGGCAGTTGGCGCAACATCAGACTATCTGCCGGCAGTTTAGCAGTTTAGATAAGATTGTATTCAGCACAGAGTTGATACTCCGCCTAGCAACAGCGTAATGATTTCGCCTCCAATAATAATTAACCGCGGCGCGAAACCGCTTCGCTTCCTCCTCCGGTTGTTCGTGGAGGACGAAAAACCATCCGACGATCGAACCCGCGATGTTCAATTAAGACGTTGAATAGCGGCGGTTAATTAAATTGTGACAGGGAAATCGAACGCAGGAAATCTCGTGCGTTTTCTATTAACGTCGCTCGCGTTGTTAGGTTGCGCTCGTATAAGCCGAGTCATTGAAGCTTGAAGGCATTCAACTGGAACGTTGCCTCTCCTCTCTATATACAATGGATTTGTTTCATTTCCGTAATCACTCACGAAATATTGATTGGTAACTTCATTTTCCAATTTTGTTCGACTTATTATTTGTTTACCTAGGCCTAGGCCCATGGACAATCAAATAATCTTAGGACCAAACCTCCTAATCACCGAACACTTATGGTTAGGAAAATGCTTTAGAGTTACTTATCATATGCACCAACCTCTACCCATGAACTCAAATGCGGTTTATGTGTATAATCCTTCTATTATTTGATTGCCTAGGCCTAGGCGCTTGGGCAATCAAGTAATCTTAGGACCAAACCTCCTAAGCACCGAACACTTATGGTTAATGAAAACGCTTTAGAGTTACTTATCAAATGCACCAACCTCTACCCATGAACTCAAATGCGGCTTATATGTATAATTCGTCTATTATTTGATTGCCTAGACTTAGGCCCCTGGGCAATCAAATAATCTTAGGATCGAACCTCCTAATCACCGAACGCTTGTGATTAGTGAAAATGCTTTAGAGTTACTTCTCATATGCACCAACCTCTACCCACGAACTCAAAAGCGAAGGGCAATCTGTTGAGGAGTTTATTGCGATTGCGTAAATCAACTTAGTCCCATTGACAGTGGATACCAATAAGCGTTCGCTTAAACAATCACTAAAAGTTACTGGAAGCAGAAAATAATTCTCTAGTAAAAACAAATGCCGAAAGAATCAAATTTTGTTATCGATTATACCGTGAGAGCAATAAAAATCCAAGACAAATACCCTTGGGGAAATGTCAAGCTGTTGTCTTTGTTTAGCTTCATACATCTTTACTTAATCTAAGACAAACGAATTCGAAATTCTATGAGTATAGAATTTTTAAGTTACGGAAGTGTTATTTGATAGACAATTGTTGTAGCTTGTGTTACAGCTCGTTATTCAATTGTCTTAAGCGATCGTGTGGACATTAAAAAGCTTTTAAAATTCATCGACGATTGTAATTTGTGAATTCCTAAGTCGTAACAATATTCTACACAGTCACATTGGGATTGGCTGGCCTCAACCTAAAAGTCTATTAAAATTGCAAAAGAAAAAAGAGAGTCGACCGTCTCTATTGAAAACTTAAACAAAAGACGATCGATTGTTTGACAGGCAAAGGCAAGAAACAAAAGAAGTTCTCGTTTGCGTCAAGAAACAAATGAGAAGAGTTAACGAAAGGCATTCGAATTTCAATCGAATTTCGACTTTTACTTTGTAAAAAGAAACAATAACAAAACACAAACAAATTTATAAGCACAATCGTCTTTACTTTCCCCCAAAGACGCAAACAATAAACAAACAAAATACGATCGAGCGACGGTAGAAAAGAAAACTTTGTTTTTTTTTTTCAAAAAAAGGGACAGGAATCGATAGTCGCTCTTTGTTTTCGTTTTCTTCTTTCTACATTTTAAACAAGATTTGTAAGCTTGGCAAACAGTATTGCCAACATCCCCTCCCTCCTAAATTTAGGGATTTATATACTTTTTTTTAATATTCTGCTTAGTCACATCACATTAGGATTGGCAACACTGGCCTCAACACGAAAATTACAAAACAGAACAACAGGTGATGATTACTGTCAGAAATTTAAACAAAAGACAATAGATTGTTTGGCAAATACAAGAAACAAGAAAATGGTGATTTTCACGTCAAAAAATAAAAAAGACGTTCGAATTTTAATCGAGTTTATCTTCGTAAAAAACATGATCAACTGTTAAACAAATTTATAAGCACAATTGTCTTTTTTTTCCTCTGAAGATACAAACAATAAACAAACAAAATACGATCGAGCGGCGGTAGAAAAGAAAACTTTCGAATATTGTTTTCTTTTTTCCAAAAATGGGGCAGGAATCGATAGTCGCTTTTTGTTTTCGTTTTCCTCTTTGTACATTTTAAAGAAGAACTCGATTTGTAAGCCTGGCAAACAGTATTGCCAAATTACAAAACAAAAGAAGAGTCGGTGATTACTGCCAGAATCTCAAACAAAAGACGATCGATTGTTTGACAGGTAAAAACAAGAAATAAAAAAAAAAGTTCTCGTTTGCGTCAAGAAACAAATTAGAAGAGTCAACGAAAGGCGTTCGAATTTCAATCGAATTTCGACTTTTACTTTGTAAAAAAAAATAATAACAAAACACAAACAAATTTATATGCACAATCGTCTTTACTTTCCCCCAAAGACGCAAACAATAAACAAACAAAATACGATCGAGCGGCGATAGAAAAGAAAACTTTCGAATATTGTTTTGTTTTTTCCAAAAAAAAGAGGCAACAATCGATAGTCGCTTTTTGTTTTCGTTTTCTTCTTTCTACATTTTAAACAAGAACTCGATTTGTAAGCCTGGCAAACAGTATTGCCAACGTTTCCGCCCCTCCTCCTAAATTTAGGGATTTATAATTTTTTTTTAATATTCTACTCACCCACATTAGGATTGGCAACACTGGCCTCAACACGAAAATTACAAAACAAAAGAAGAGTCGGGGATTACTGCCAGAATCTCAAACAAAAGACGATCGATTGTTTGACAGGCAAAAACAAGAAATAAAAAAAAGTTCTCGTTTGCGTCAAGAAACAAATGAGAAGAGTTAACGAAAGGCGTTCGAATTTCAATCGAATTTCGACTTTCTTTGTAAAAAAAAAATAATAACAAAACACAAAGAAATTTAACAGCACAATCGTTTTTTCTTTCCTCCAAAGACGCAAACAATAAAAAAACAAAATACGATCGAGCGGCGATAGAAAAAAAAAACTTTCGAATATTGTTTTCTTTTTTCCAAAAAAAAGGGGGCAAGAATCGATAGTCGCTTTTTGTTTTCGTTTCCTTCTTTCTACATTTTAAACAAGAACTCGATTTGTAAGCCTGGCAAACAGTATTGCCAACATTCCCTCGTCCCTCCTAAATTTAGGGATTTATATATTTTTTTAAACATTCTACTTATTGTTAGTTACATTAGGATTGGCAACACTGGCCTCAACACGAAAATTACAAAACAAAACAAGAGTTGGTGGTTACTGCCAGAATCTCAAACAAAAGACGATCGATTGTTTGACAGACAAAAACAAGAAATAAAAACGAAAGGCGTTCGAATTTCAATCGAATTTGGACTTTTTCTTTGTAAAAAAAAATACTGACAAAACACAAACAAATTTATAAGCACAATCGCCTTTTCTTTCCTCCAAAGACGCAAACAATAAACAAACAAAATACGATCGAACGGCGGTAGAAAAGAAAACTTTCGAATATTGTTTTCTTTTTTCCGAAAAAAGGGACAAGAATCGGTAGTCGCTTTTTGTTTTCGTTTTCTTCTTTCTACATTTTAAACAAGAACTCGATTTGTAAACCTGACAAACAGTATTGCCAACATCCCCCCCTCCTAAATTTAGGGATTTATATATTCTACTTAGTCAATTAGGATTGGCAACACTGGTCTCAACACGAAAGTTACAAAACAAAACATCAAAGAGTTGATGATTACTGTCAGAAACTTAAACAAAAGATGATCGATTATTTGACAAATACAAGAAACAAGAAAATGGTGATTTTCGCGTCAAAAAATAAAAAAGACGTTCGAATTTTAATCGAATTTCAACGTTCTCTTCGTAAAAAACAATCAGTATGAAACAATTTTATTACCACAATCGTATTTCTTTGTTCTAAAAACGAAGAAGAAGTAAATAAATAAAGAAACAAAATACGATCGATGGCAGAAAGAAATCTGTAGAATGTTGTGTTGTTTTGGCCGAGGAAAGGGGCAAGAATCGATCATCACTGACTTTTTCCTCGTTTTTTTCTTTTCTGAGTTTTTCAAAAATGTAAAGAAATATTTTAAATTTGCTCGTATTGTCCGTAAAGAAGAACTTAGCAAACAGTGTTGCCAACTTTATTTATTATGCTACTTAATCACCGGCTTTAACTTAAAAGACCATTCAAAGTAGAAAAGAAAACAAAAAGTTATGGTTTCTGTTAAAAATGATCGTCATTCACCTTTTGTTTTCGTTTTCTTCTTTTCGAATTTTGCAAGAAACTTGTGTTGTCGGTAAAGAAGAACTCGATTTTGTCATGACTAGGCAAACAGCTTAAACAAAAGACGATCGACTGTTTGACAAATACAAGAATCAAAAACGGCGTTAACAAAAGACGTTTCGAATTTCGATTTTTTTGTTTTCGTAAAAATTAAAAAGAATAACAAAACACAATCAATTATCTTCTTTTCTTCTAAAGACACAAAAAGTAAACAAACAAAATTCTTTCTACGACAAAAAAGATTGTTCGATAATATTTCTTTTTTTCTTGTTTAAAAAAAAGGGGCAAAAGTCGATCGCCATTGATAGTTTTCGTTGAAAACTGAAACAAAACACAATCGATTTTGTGACAAATACAAGACACGAAGTAAAAATTGGTTCACAAAATAAATAAAAAAAGGCCTTTCTTGATTCAAAAGAACAAAAGACGTTCGAATTTCAGACTTTTTCTTCGCAAAAGAATTAATAAAAGATCAACTTGCTGTTAAAAACTGAAACAAAACACAATCGATTGTGTGACAAATACAAATAAATAAATAAAAAAAGACCTTTCTTGATTCAAAAGCGTTAATAAAAGTCGTTCGAATTTCGACTTTTTCATCGTAAAAAAAAATAACAAAACACAATCAACTGTGAAAGAAATTTCTAAATACATTCGTTTTTTCTTCTAAATGCGTAAAAAATTAAAGAAACAAAAGACGATCAATGGTAGGAAAGAAAGCTTTTTTTCTTGACAAAAGTCGAACGTCATTGGTTTTTTGTTTTCGTTTTTTTCTTTCTGCATTTTGCAAGAAATTTGTATTTTTGGTAATGAAGAACTTGATTTTTTTACGGCCAGCAAACAGCGTTGCCAAATTTCTTTCTCCCCAAATTTAGGGATACATTTTCCAGAGCTTTCCGAGAGGTTGTTTTTTAAGTGAGGGAGGGGAGAAGGGAAAATCAAAGTTTTGTAAAAATATTCGAAGAATTACTTTAAATAATGATCTAAGTGCCAGAAAATTAGTTTTTCCTTGACAACAACATTTCTACTGGTCTAAGAAACGAGAGCTTAAGTATAAAAGTAGGTAAAAATAGTTTAAAGAAAAACTGTTTTTAACGCAAAATCACAGCCAACTTGACCGGATTTTGATTTAGACACTCGTTATTAGTTACAATGGAGAGGTTTCAACTTTGTGCTGTTATTGTTATTTAATTTATCTCTTCATTCATTCTCAATAACATTTAAATTTCTTTTTAATCATTTTGAAATGCGCGTGAGTGTAGAAGCTAATTTTTTTTTTTTTTTTGAAGACGGGAATTGAGATATTTCGAAACGAGTTAAAGTTAAAAGCCAAACACAACCAACCAACGAACCTCACACACATAAAACGTGCGGGTGGTATTCTGTAGTTTGCAAAACACTACCGAAATAAATAAACTTTGCGGCGATAGTGTACGTATCCATCATCTGAAGAGAGCGCTAAATTTATCGGCCGCCGCAAATCTAAAATAAACTTCCTTTTCCTTCATTATTTTTATTAATATATTTATATCTGGTTAGCGCGGGCCGAGGTAAACATTTCCATCGTTCGCTTTGACTAATACCAGCCTCTTAAATACACTAATCTATTTTCACTTTAAACAAACAGCATGCCATTAGAGAAATATACCGGGGGGGCGCGCGAACTTTAAATTCGAGTTCGGAGGTGGAGGAGGACGAGGAGGAAATCCTCGAAATTTACGGCCGTTAGTTTCTTCGGCCGGTGGATGGTGACTCAGTCCGTCGGTTTCGCAACCGAAATTTCGTTAAGCAGCGTGAAATTAATTAGTGAAAAAGTTGCAGCGAGTTACAGTTTTGCCGGCCGGTGCTTACCTATTGTTGTTTGTTGTTGCTGCACACGTGATGCACGCGTTTCCAGTTTTTATAATAAGAGAGGTTGAGGTGGCATTTCGAAAGTACGATGAATCACTTTTCAGATTATTAAATCACTGTTTGAAATTGCACGCCTCAATGTCAAGTCAAACTGGACGAAATAAATGAGGCAACTCTTCAAAGTAATAAATAGAAAAAATTGTCTCTTCTCGTTCCTTCCGCTAATCCACCATTTTTGCCGTAATAAATCGTTGGATTTTCGTCTCATTTAGTATTCAAGCTCTAGCTCATGAGGTGAGGTGATTTCGTCTTATCAACCTAGCCATTTAAATTTTTACTTTCACCTTCGATTGCCTGTGTAGTCACTAAATAAACATACTTCTCGAACTACTTGGCATTTTCTCCTTTTTCGTTTCTTCTATTTCTTTCAAGTATTTAATTTTTTTGCAATCTATTATACAGCATGCGAACCTCTGCTAAGGTCACACCCATACTTTGATCTGTAGGAAGGAGGACGGCTTAGAATCTTAGACAGAATCTTATACAGGGTGACTGACAATTGTTCCGCCAAAAAAAAAATGAATGTCATAGATTACGAGGAAATGTTTAAAAAAATTTCTAAACAGTTTACAATTAATAAAAAAAAATATTCCAAAGTCAAGCTGCGGCATTGCGCCCGAAATACGACGCCAAGTTCTATAAAGACGGCAGTATAACGGGACTGTAAAGTTTCTTACTGACTAGTACGAAAACAACATCGAGAGACAAACGAGAAATATGTAATTGACGCACTTAAGTCTTACTAAAAAAACAAAATAAAATGAAAATCAAAACTTGTTTGTTTTACTCGTCGCTAATGTAATCGTATTTACTGTAGAAATCGACAGCAAATAATTTAAAAAAAAAAGACAAAACAAAAGACGTTGCATGTGGGCCACTTGCCCTATGAGTCAACGCGATTTTCCTAAATTCGTCCACTCTTAGTCATGTTTGCTTATGCTTGCATATGCCGGCTTCTTTGATGAGTCACTTCGGCCACCATGCCATGCAGTATTCAGCTGATTCCTCGAATGCAGTTTTATTTAACTTATGTTATGAACTTAATGTTTGCAAAATGCCGGTTTCTTACAACTGTTTACAAATATTTAATGAATTCTTCCTCTTTGTATATGCACCTAGTTGTAAATATGTTGAGTTTATTTGAACGTACGGAAAAAAGAAACGAATTTAATATCTTCGATTATACAGGGTGCAAGTGGAGTTGAGTCGTTTATAGAAACCACAGACAATAATACATGAAAGGAATTAATACCTCCTACCCGCCTATTCTATACCTTCTATACAGAGTATTACTGAACTGTAGTCATTAATAATGTGTATATCCAATCTAAAATTGCAGTAACAATGAAAATTACGTTAGAAATTAATATACAAAAAAAAAACAACACAAAAGATACATAAAAATTAAGTCGAAGAGAGAAGGACAGATTTCTGCATTCGATTAATGCTCTTTTCATTAATCAATTAATGAAAGCAAACACATTATTCTTAGGCTTACCAACGCCTAGTCTATTTTTTCTTCCCGAAATTCAAAAATGTTAAGGGGCACTTGGTCACGTGAGTCAACCAAATTTGATTATTTGTGCCCCGCACGAGACTTCCAAGCGAGAAGTAGTCACCGAAAGATGGCAGAAGGATGCAATTTTTTATCATTTTACCCAAGCGAAATCCGATTTGCTATTGTTCAAGAAGTTATACCGATTTAAAAATTTAATTTTACAAAACATTGAAAACAAAAGTAGTTGTCATGGTGTTTTATTATTATTATTTTTTTATTTATATTATTATTATCAGTATTGGTTGTAATGCTTCTATTTTCTAACGACGAATATATCAAATGTACTGCATTGTCTGTCATTGAAGAAAAACGAATATCACCGGAAGTTCTAAACAATGAGTGCGCATCCGAACACGTTATAGATCTAAATCAAGAAACAAAAATCAAACAACGCAAAGAAAACAAAAACAAAAAAACGACCTTACTGATCTTCTTTTGTTCTTGTTTTTTTTTGCCCAGCTTATTGCTGTTTGGTTCTTTTCGTCGAATAATTATGGTTCATTTTTAAAACGCGAAATTAAGGATAAATTCGACGAGAAGAAACAAAAGAGAACCGAAACGAACATCAAACGAAATGCAGAATTTAAAGAACAGAAAACAAAAGAAAATCGTCGAATCTCGTTCAATAAAAATCAACTGAACTCGGCGCGAAACTTTTGAAATCATATTAATTACGATTTTTTTTTGTTGTGGACAATTTGATTTTCTTACATTCCATTGTAGAAAATCTTTTGTTTTCTTAATTGTCTTGATTTTCTTATTTTCTTCGAACAAAACACCCAATGGCCTAGACGCAAATTTAAGATTTTACCTCCAATCTTAAACGCTGAGAAATTTTTTACTCTAATTAACGATCGAGCGAATCGATGTAAAGATCGCATTCTGAAACATGAAACAAAAATAAACTTTACCAGGCGCAGCATGAGCTTCCATTCAAAGTAACCGCCAGTGCCGCACCGTAATAATTTTTAATTAGTATATCTCGAAAACTAGGAGATTTATTTTTATATACAGGGTGACTGACAATCGTTCCTCTAAGCAAAAAAAAAAAAAAACGCGTAAACGAATTACGAGAAAAATTCTTCTACACACTTCATAATGAATTAAAAATGTGCCCCAAAATGCCCCAAAATCAAGCTCCGGCATTGCGTACGAAAAGCGACGCCACGCTCTCACAAATGCGGCATTATAACAGGACTGTAAAGTTTTTTTTTGAACCTTGACACACATCACAATTCGTTTTATTACACATTGCACAGCTGACAACGGAAGTCTGAGTTGTTTCTATTACGCGACGTAATTATTATTAATTTCTAAAAAAAAAATGAAATTGCGTATGAAATAGGGGTAACAAATTCGTAAAAATTGTATGTTAATTCTTGCGCATTATTTACTAGAAGGAATCTACCAGCTGCTTCATACACAAAGAAATCGCAAAGATTTAATTCAAATGATCGAGGGAGTAAATGCACGGCCCGCTTTGTATAGTTTGTTCTCTGTTTATGTATGTTAGACAAAGCTTACGCTTAGCGAGTATGTCTAGGTCCCCCAATTCTACTTGTATCAGCAGTCGCCGTCGGAGACATAACACAATTTTTGAACAAATCGCGTACGTGAATGCGTGTTACAATGTAATTTGATGGGGTTGTTTGGAAAATGTGACACGATTTATTAGACCTGAGATTCATCGCCGACGAATTTCTTTGTTCATTAGGCTATACAAATCTTATTGTGTACAACTCTTTTAAACGTCGGTGCGTATTTTTTAATCAAATCGCGTACGGGAATGAGTGAACAGATTCCGGGGTCATGTTTACAAAATCTATGGAACAGTTTATAATTAATTAAGAATTTAATTGAAAGTCGAACAAACCATTCTAAGTGAAATGAATGCTTACAGTGGAACGCGGAACAATTTGTAGCCAGTGCGGTCAAAACACAGGATAGAGAGTTAGTAACAAGTCTTGAATTTATTAAACTTTTAATAGATTTGTGTTACTAATAATTCGTCGCACACAAAACGAAATTATGGCAGTTAATAGTTTACAAAGGTTTACTGATTATAATGTTTTAAATTCTGGTTGTCAATGAATGTTTATGTATGGAATAATCTGCGCTTCAGGTGATTTGCAAGCATTTGTCAAATAAATATTTTGTAGTTCGTCTATCATTGACCTAAAAATGGAGTTGACGTGAAATTTCGCTTAAAGGTCAAGATCACGATCGATGCCACATATTTAATACGTTCGTCCGCTCCTCTATTTTTTAACCAGGGGCCGCACAGTCGTTTCAAGGCCAATTTTTGATAAATTATTACTCCAAAACTAAAGTAGAACGAATGTTTTAAATATTTTTGTTATATTCGCTTGCACACAATGCGACCTTAACACATATCTCAATTAGTTTTATTACAAGTTCAACAGCTGGGAATGGAAGACGGTTTTTTCTTTTACGCGACGTAATTATTAATAATTTCTAAAATAACTAGAATTGCGTATGAAATTCGCAAATAACTGTTTACTAATTCTTGCGGATTATTTGCTAGAGCGGAATGCACCAGCTGCTTCTGATAATTGCTCGTAACGTCCGAAGGTGCACAGTGTGCACTACGCATTAATCTGCTCTCTGTTTCTGTGTGTTAAGCAAAGCTAACGCTCAGCGTGTATGTCCAGCTCGTCGTCGGAGATGTGACACAATTTTTGATCAAAACGCGTACGTGAATGCATGTTAAAATTACGAGAAAATGTAAATAGCCGGGGTTGTTTGGAAAATGTGAAACGATTTATTGGACCTGAGATTCATCGCCGACAAGTTTCTTTGTTTATTAGGCTACAAAAACCTTATTATGTTTTACATTTCTTAATCTAATCGCGTACGAGAATGAATGAAGAGATTACGGGGCCATATTTAAAAAATTCCAAGGAACAGTTTATAATCAATTAAGAATTCAATTCAAAGTCGAATAGAGCGGAATAGAGCGCTGCTAACGCATGTTGAATTTGTTAAACTTTTAATAGATTCGTGCTAATAATAATTCGTCGCACACAAAACGAAATTATAATAACTAACAGATTACGAAGGTATTTACTGATTGTAATGTTTCAAATTCTGGTTGTCAAAAAATGTTGATGTATGGAATAATCTGCTTCGGGTGATTTGCCTGCAATTGTCAAATAAATATTTTGTAGTTCAAATTTCACAGCGTCAGTTGTCCTAAAAACATCACAATTAGTTTTATTACAAGTTCAACAGCTGGAAACAGAAGACTAAGTTGTTTCTTTTACGCGACGTAATTACTATTAATTTCTAAAATAACTAGAATTGCGTAACAAATTCGCAAATAACTGTGTTAATTCTTACGGGAGTTTACTAGAGCGGAAAGCACCAACTGCTTCTGGTGATCGCCTATAACGCCCAAGAGCGCACAAGACACAACAGATACAGGCTACACGGTTAGATGTAATTATTGCGTCGTCCATTCGTTACTTCCTGCCAACTCCTCTCTATATTTATATAAATTTATTATTATGTATATTATTTACTTATTTGATCTTCTGTTTGTTAAGTCTTAGTATTATTTACTAGAGTGGAATGCACCACCTGATTCTGGTGATCGCCTGCAAGGTCCGAGGGCGCACAATGCACGCCATATATTATCTCTCGTTCTCTGTTTATGTGTGTTAAGCGCACATTTTTTGATCAAATCGCGTACGTGAATGCATATTACAGATTACGAGAAAATGTAAATTGATAACAGACACAGGCTACACGGTTAGATGTAATTATTGCGTCGTCCATTCGTTACTTCCTGCCAACTCCTCCCTATATTTATATAAATTTATTATTATGTATATTATTTACATGTTTGATCTTCTGTTTGTTAATTCTTACGGTTATTTACTAGAGCGGAATGCACCAGCTGCTTCTGGTGATCGTCTGTAACGTCCGAGGGCGCACAATGCACGCCATATATTACCTGTTGTTCTCAGTTTATGTGTGTTATGCGCACAATTTTTGAGCAAATCGCGTACGTGAATGCATATTACAGATTACGAGAAAATGTAAATTGATAACAGACACAGGCTACACGGTTAGATGTAATTATTGCGTCGTCCATTCGTTACTTCCTGCCAACTCCTCTCTATATTTATATAAATTTATTATTATGTATATTATTTACTTGTTTGATCTACTGTTTGTTAATTCTTACGGTTATTTACTAGAGCGGAATGCACCAGCTGCTTCTGGTGATCGCCTGTAACGTCGGAGGACGCACAATGTACGCCATATGACGTATTATCTGTTATTCTCTGTTTATGTGTGTTATGCGCACAATTTTTGATCAAATCGCGTACGTGAATGCATACCACAGATTACGAGAAAATGTAAATTGAGGCTACACGGATAAATGTAATTACTGCGTCGTCCATTCGTTACTTCCTGCCAACTCCTCTCTATATTTATATAAATTTATTGTTGTATATATTATTTACTTATTTGACCTTCTGTTAGCTTTTAGGTCAATCAATGTGGTCATTTAATGTTCGTACTTTTACGGATCGCCCACAACATGTCAGATCGAGAATTTTTCGTGTGCGATCGGACTGATTGACCTTAGGCGCCGTTCGCAACCTGTATAATACCATTTTACAAACTTTTTGCTGAACATATAAATTTTTTTTTTTGCTAATTAAATGAATTGCATAAATTTTTTATTTTAACACCCGCGTTTTCGCACATCATTCATCTGATTATCAAATTCTCGCAAGTCTATTACATTAGCGGCGAATCACATATTGCAAGCGCAAATATTTTTCTGTGGAAAAATTGCCTCGTCGGCGCTCCGGGAATTTTCTGGACAATGCAAAACATACTTGTCGTAAGTCCGTAAGTAAATAAATAAATAAATAAATAATAGGAATGCTGTAATAAATAAATTAAAGCGAAACTATTTCAACGTTGGACGCACACCACACACACAATACACAAAGGAGGCGATTAATTTGTTCGCATCGGGCGCGGGGACTCATTTGAATTTTAAATGGGGCCTCTTTGTGATACGTGCACGGCCGTAATAATTTAAGGGGGGCGATAATTTAAAAGGGGAGGATGTGCACTGCCCTACCCTAACCCTGCTTATGTTTGTGCTACCTCTTTCTGTGTTGCCCAAGGACGACGGAAATGTAAGCCAAGGGCGGTGGATTTACTGTTGTTGCTAGGGGCGACTTTTCATTTAATACACAAAAGTCGAAAATGTGTATTAAACTCTAAAAAATCGCCCCAAACATTTTATTTTATCAAAAAAATTAATAAAACATATGCAATTAAACAACTCGTAATTTTACATAGCTTTAAAAGCAGTGGCGTGGGCTATTGGAAGCAATTTATGTTCAGAGCGCCTGGGCCCACGACACGTCAAACCGGAGCGTCCCGAAATCGACGTCTCAAATAAAAATATTATAATGGTCGATTATGCGGTGAATAGTTGGAGGTTAAGTAGAGGTTTCGCACGTAATATCCACGTCGTTAAAGTTTTAATGAGATTAGAGAGAACGACGGCGAAATGAATTTAATTAATGTGCCATTAGGTGCGCGAGTTAGAGCACATGGCAAAGAAACTGAAAGCGTCGTATTTCTCCAGATAAAACATCTCGAGGTTGTCTTGCTATCTCTGGGTTCGGTGGTTAATAAAATGAAATATAATAAATAACAGGCCGCGGATAAATACTTATGTATTAACAGCGCTATTTATACAAACGGAATGGTATCGCGCGCTCGTTATCGCTTATTTATGGTTTATTTTTTTTATGTCCGCAATAAACCACCAATACGGAACGCATCTATAAATTTTAAATTTATTTTATCGCCGGCGTTTCTGTTTTTTTTTTCCTGTTGTTGTCAGTAGATTTGGAGGACCGGACGTATTTACTTACTACGTATTTCTGGCGCAAGAAAAAGAAACACTTTTTTGACCCCAAAATCGTACTATTAATTAATTAGATAATAAAAGAAGATCGATTTTCAAAGATAAAACTATAGCTAAGTGAAGATCGACGATACTCTAGCGGAACGTAAAAAAAAAACAGAAAACAGAAAGTAAAATAATTGGACAAAGTAAAAAACCAGAAAGAACAACAAAGGAAGAACAACGAAAGACAAAAATCCTACAAACGTTTTTTTTTTTTTTAATGAAAGACTGCCAGAAAGAAAACTTGAAAATGACCAGAGGAGACCAAATGAAACAGAATAGTCGTTGTTAGTCTTTTGTTTCTTCAACATTACTTCGCAGAATGATCGACAGTCACTTGTTTTTGTTTTCGTTTTGCTTGTAGAATTTTGAATCAGATTTCAAAAGTAAAAAAAAACAAACAAACAAAAGGGAGTTGATATAAACATCGAGAAATAGACTTGTGTATATCAGCAGAAAACAAAAGATTGACGATTTAGTCCGGCGGAGAATTAATAAAATTTTGGAAATCTTTCTATTAAAAAAAAAACAAAACAAAAGAAAGCAACTTCATCGAAATTCTACAAGCAAAACGAAAACAAAAACAAGTGACTGTCGATCATTCTGCGAAGTAACGTTGAAGAAACAAAAGACTAACAACGACTATTCTGTTTCATTTGGTCTTCTCTCGTCATTTTCAAGTTTTCTTTCTGGAAGTCTTTCATTTTGAAAAAAAAAAAAACATTTGTAGGATTTTTGTCTTTCATTGTTCTCCTTTGTTTTTCTTTCTTGTTGTTTATTTTGTTGAATTATTTCACTTTCTGTCTTCTGTTTTTTTTTCCACATTCCGCTAGAGTATCGTCGATCTTCACTTGTTTTTCTAAAAACATAATTCTCGTTAACGCGCAGTTTCTTCTTTTGGTTTCTGTTAGTTCTTTTGAATTTTCCTTTCAGTTTTCTTTTCTCGTTTTAAAAAGCTTTCCGCTTTTATTTTTTCCTTTCGTTGCTTTTTTTAATTTTTCTTTTGTTTTTGCTTTTTCAATTTTTTTTTTTTGAATAATTTAGGCGTTTCGGACGGTATCTTCACTTTTTGTCATTTTTTTTGAATTTTCTTTGCTCTGTCGATTTTCTTTTGTTTTTGGCATTTTAGCTTTCACGTTTCAATGTCGTTAGCTTCGCTTTTCTCTTGTTTCTTTTTTTGCTTCCTGTTGTCGCTTTCTTTTTAATTTTCTTGCTCTCTGTCGATCTTCTTTTGTTTGTGGTCCCTTAGCTTTCACGTTTCGATGTCGTTAGCTTCGCCTTTCTCTTGTTTCTTTTTTTGCTTCCTGTTGTCGCTTTTTTTTTAATTTTCTTGCACTTTATCCATCTTCTTTTGTTTTTGGCACTTTAGCTTTTATGTTTCAATGTCATTACCTATTTTTTTATTTTTCCTTTTTTAGGAATAATTTAGCCGTTTCGGACGGTTTCTTTCTTTACTTTCTGTCGTCTTTTTTTAATTTTCTTGGACTCTGTCGATCTTCTTTTGTTTTTGGCATTTTAGCTTTCACGTTTCAATATCGTTAGCTTTGCTTTTCTTTTGTTTCTTATTTTCTGTTGGCGTTTTTTGTTTTTAATTTTCTTGCACACTTACGGAGAATTATCGATCTTCTTTTGTTCTTGGCACTTTAGCTTTCACGTTTCAGTATCGTTAACTTCGATTTTCGTTTGTTTCTTCTTTTACTTTCTGTTGTCGTCTTTTTGAAATTTTCTTGCACTGAGAACTGTCGATCTTCTTTTGTTTTTGGCATTTTAGCTTTCTCGTTCAATGTCATTAGTTTCGCCTTTCTTTTGTTTCTTCTTTTGCTTTCTGTTGTCGTTTTTTGTTTTTCATTTTCTTGTGCTCTCTCGAAAAATTGCAGATCTTTTTTTTGTTTTTGGCGGCACTTTAGCTTTCACGTTAGCATCGCCTTTCTTTTGTTTCTTCTTTTGCTTTCTGTTGTCGTTTTTTGTTTTTAATTTTCTTGCGCTGTGTCGGAGAACTGTCGATTTTTTTCTGTTTTTGGCATTTTAGCTTTCACGTTTCTATGTTTCTTTTGTTTCTTCTTTTGCTTTCTGTTGGCGTTCTTTTTTAAATTTTCTTGCACTATGTCGGAGAATTGTCGATCTTCTTTTGTTTTTGGCATTTTAGCTTTCTCGTTTCAATGACGTTAGCTTCGCCTTTCTTTTGTTTTTTCTTTTGATTTCGTTGTCGCTTTTTGTTTCTAATTTTGTTGCTCTCTGTAGTAGATCTTCTTTTGTTTCTGGAACTTTAGCTTTCACGTTTCAATACGGTTACCTTCGCCTTTCTTTTGTTCATTCTTTTGCTTTCTATTGTCTTTTTTTAAATTTTCTTGCCTTCTGTCGGAGAATAGTCGATCTTCTTTTGTTTTTGACACTTTAGCTTTCACATTAGCTTCGCCCTTCTTTTGTTTCTTCTTTTGCTTTTTGTTGTCGTTTTTTGTTTCTAATTTTTTTTGTATTCTGTCGGAAAATAGTCGATCTTCTTTTGTTTTTGGCACTTTAGCTTTCACGTTTCAATGCGGTTAGCTGCGCTTTTCTTTTGTTTCTTCGTTTGCTTTATGTTGTTGTTTTTTGTTTTTAATAGTTTTGCGTTCTGTCGGAGAATTGTCGATCTACTTTTGTTTCTGGCACTTCAGCTTTCACACTTCAATGTCGTTAGCTTCGTTTTTCTCTTGTTTTTCTATTGCTTTCTATTGTCGCTTTTTGTTTCTAATTCTGTTGCTCTGTGCCGGAGAATTGTCGATCTCTTTCTGTTTTTAGCGTTTTAGCTTTCAAGTTTGAATGTCTCTTTTGTTTCTTCTTTTGCTTTCTGTTGTCGTTTTTTTTTTGTTTTTATTTTTCTTGCACTCTGTCGAAAAATGGCCGATCTTCTTTTGTTTTTGACACTTTAGCTTTCACATTAGCTTCGCCCTTCTTTTGTCTCTTCTTTTGCTTTTTGTTGTCGTTTTTTGTTTCTAATTTTCTTGCGCTCCATCGGAGAATTGTCGATCTTCTTCTGTTTTTGGCATTTTAGCTTCCACGTTTCAATGTTTCTTTTGTTTCTTCTTTTGCTTTCTGATGTCTTTTTTTTTAATTTTTTTGCACTCTACTAGAGAATTGTCGATCTTCTTTTGTTTTTGGTACTTTAGTTTTCACGTTAGCTTCGCCTTTCTTTTGTTTCTTCTTTCGCTTTCTGTTGTCGTTTTTTATTTATATTTTTCTTACTCTTTGTCGGAGAATTGTTGTTCTTCTTCTGTTTTTGACACTTAAGCTTTCACCTTAGCTTCGCCCTTCTTTTGTCTTTTCTTTTGCTTTCTGTTGTCGTTTTTTCTTTTTAATTTTCTTGCGCTTTGTTGGAGAATTGTCGATCTTCTTCTATTTTTGGCATTTTAGCTTTCACGTTTCAATGTTTCTTTTGTTTCTTCTTTTGTTTTCTCTTGTCGTCCTTTTTTAAATTTTCTTGCACTCTGTCGGAGAATTGTTGATCTTCTTCTGTTTTTGGCATTTTAGCTTTCACCTCTCAATGTTTCTTTTGTTTCTTCTTTTGCTTTGTGTTGTCGTTTTTTGTTTTTAATTTTCTTGCACTCTGTCGAAAAAATCCCGAACTTCTTTTGTTTTTGGCACTTTAAGCTTTCACGTTAGCTTCGCCCTTCTTTTGTCTCTTCTTTTGCTTTCTATTGTCGTTTTTTGTTTCTAATTTTCTTGCGCTCTGTTGGAGAATATCGCTCTTCTTCTGTTTTTGGCATTTTAGCTTTCACGTTTCAATGTTTCTTTTGTTTCTTCTCTTGCTTTCTGTTGTCTTTTTAAATTTTTTATTTGCACTCTGTCGGAGATTGTCGATCTTCTTTTGTTTTTGGCGCTTTAGCTTTCACGTTTCAATCTCGTTAACTTCGCTTTTCTTTTGTTTCTACTTTTGCTTTCTTTTGTCGTCCTTTTTTAAATTTTGTTGCACTCTGCTTTTACGTTTCAATGTCGTTACCTTCGCTTTCTTTTGTTTCTTCTTTTGTTTTCTGTTGTCGTCTTTTTTTTTAATGTTCTTGCACTATATTGGAGAATTGTCGATCTTCTTTTGTTTTTGGCACTTTAGCTTTTACGTCTCAATGTCTCAGCTTCGCTTTTCTTTTTGTTTCTTCTTTTGCTTTCTGCACTATGTAGGAGAATTTTCGATCTTCTTTTGTTTTTGGCACTTTAGCTTTTACGTCTTCGCTTTTCTTTTGTTTCTTCTTTTGCTTTCTGTTGTCGCCTTGTTTTAAATTTTCTTGCGCTCTGTCGAAAAATTGTCTATCTTTTGTTTTTGTATTCATCTTTGTTGTTAACGTGTCCATGTCATTAGTTTCGTTTTTCTTTTGTTTCTTCTTTTGCTTTCTGTTGGCTTCTAAAATTTTTTTCAATTTTTTTCCTTCCTCATTTTCTCGTCGAAACATTTTTTCGAAGCGAATTCAATCGATTAAAGGCGAACGAATTTCGTCGATTAAAGACAAATGAATTAAATCGATTAGAAACAATTAATACTTTTAGAAACAATTGAATGTCGTTAGATTCCAAAAAAAATGCTAGACGATGTATTTTTAAAATTTCTTTCTATAGACACAACAAAAATGCAATAAAATTTTCAATCGATACAGAAACAATAACTTTTTAAAAATAATCGAATGTTGTTAAATGTTTTCTTTAAGTTAACAAAAAAAAATCGATCAATCAAATCGATCAAAGAAAGAATTTACTTAAAATAATTAAAATTTTTAAAAACTAACGAATTTGTTTGAAAACGGTTATTTTTAAAAACAATTGATCGTCGTCAGATTCATTCTCAAGAAATACTAAAATGATTTCTTTTTTTTTAATTTTTAATCGATATAAAACAAACGAGTTTAAATTGCTAGAAGCAATTGACATTCAAAAAACAATTGAGTGTCGTTAAGTTCATCTTCAAAAAATATTAAACGATTAATTCGTTAAAACGTTCTCTTGAAATTAAATTAGAAAAAAAAAATTAAAATGAAAAATTGTAATCGATAGAAGGCAAACGAATTTGATTAAAAACGATTAATTTTTTAAACAATTGAATAATTAATCATTTAATGACAAAAATGACAAAGAAATGTAGTTGATTAAAAACAATCGAACGCCATTAAGTCAACCTTTTTAAAATATTTGTTTTTTAAATAAAACGAAAACAAAACAAAAATTAAAAATATGGGTCTAACTGAATTCAATAAAAAAAATGACTGATTAAATAAAAAGAAAATTTAAACACTGTAATTATAATTTTTTGATGATCATCAACGTCCATTTCTAATTTGTTACAACTTTTGAGCAGATTTTGTTCAACGTTGGAAACGTAAGCGTTTTTATTTGCAAACGGTTTAACCGTGGAATATATTCGCTCGAATCTGAATATGTATTTTTTATTTGGGGGAATGAAACCGTGCGTGTCTCTCGTGACCTTAACCTTGGAGATGAAGTTCCGATCAATAGATTGGCTTCCCTTCACACATCACGAGGTGAGGCCTGTTGTATTTACAACACACCAAAAAAAAAAAAAAAAACGAACAGCATTTATAAATAAACATTTGTTTCCTCCATACATTTGATATACTTCAAAATTTCTAGCACCGAAATTACTACCTCTTCTTCACATCGTTATGCAACGTATGTATCCGTGGAACAAATTAAAATCAGAAATGCAGTGGACGTTGTATAAAAAAAAAGGACTTCCCCTCGCGCAAGGGTTCGACCTAGCAACAGTCGACCTCGGTTACATCATTGCTCTCTCTACCTAGCAGGGCTGATGCAACAACCCCCGATTCGCCGCGGGAATCCATTTACCCTCGGCACGCTAAAATATGAGTTATTGAATGGCCTGAGCGGACCGAGAACGAGATTCGTCACGTTTCGAAATTGTCACAACTTCGTACGAAATAAAGACGTCCGGGATGACTCATTTTTCCTTTTTAAGGGAAAGGAAATTCACCCCATTGTTAAAACTATATGAGTATTTCGACTAGAACTCGCTGGCAGATATTTTTAATAGTCGCAAATGAAAATAAGAAATTCGTCGTAAAACAACAGCATCTCGTGCAGTAGAATCTATACTATATTTTTTTAATGTTTATTATAGGTGTAATGACTTCTACTCCTAGATCTGCTTTTATCTAACTTCATTTAATACTATGTCATATTATGTTTTTTGTGTTTCAGTTTCTTTTTTATATTTGGGGTCAATTTTGACCCCAGGTGGGCCCTACGTAATAAACGAAGGTTATTTTAGATAAATGATGATGGATTTTTAGCAACGCCATCTGTTGTAGATTAGAGAAACTATTTCATTCCAAAAATTAATTTCTGTAATATTCAAATCAACTTTTCTGCTCGCTTTTTACCCTCGACTGTTTTTTGATTTTTCGGATTTTCATAGTTATAATCCCAATTCAGTGGCGCCATCTATTGAGAGGCAACGAAAATGGGTTCATGGCAGTTAATTGTTCCATTCTTTTCTTCGCCTTTTTCACTCGAGGATTTATCTGGATCTGGAAAGTTCAAAGTTTGAACAGACCTTTTCCATTGCAGCAAATGATTTAACAACGCCATCTCTTGCTGATTAGAAAAACGATTTCATTACATTAGGGGCGCCATCTGTTGACAGTAAATTGTTCCATTCTTTTCTTTACCTACGTATTTCGCTCAAGGTTTTTGTGGATAGTTCAAAGTTTGAAGGTGCTTTTTCCATTGCAGCGCCATCTGTTGCATGTTTGGTGGGAAGTCGATCGTCATTTGTTTTCGAGTTCTCTTTTTAAATTTTTTATCTTTTGTTAAAGAATAACGTCAAAATTTCTTGAAAAATTGATTGTCTTTTGTTTACGATTTCTTTTTTGCTTCTTACCTTTTGATGAAGAATAACCTTAAAATTTCTTGAGAAGTCGAACGTTTTTTATTTTCTAACTTTCGATGAAGAGTAAATAACCTAAAAATTTGTTGGGAAATCGATCGTCTTTTGTTTTCAGTCTCGTTTTCTTTTCTCGTTTTCTATCTTTTGATTCAAAGTAACGTCAAAATTTGTTAAAAAGGCGATCGCCTTTTGTTCTTAATTTCTCTTTTTAAATTTTTTATCTTTCGAATAAGAATAACGTCAAAATTTGTTGAGAAGTCGATCGCCTTTTGTTTTCAATTTCTCTCTTTAATTTTTTTATTTTTTGATAAAGAATAACGTCAAAATTTGTTGAAAAGCCGATCGTATTTTGTTTTCGATTTTTTTAAATTTACAATTGTTTGACGAAACTTAGTTTAGTTTTTTTTTTTTTTTGAGCAAATATAAACTTTTTCTGTAAAAAAGATGAATTAATTGGAGATGGACGTACAAGACGCCATTTTTAATCGATGACAAATAAGTGAGGAAATCGCAGAAGAAAAGAGAAGGGGAATAGGAATAGAAAATAGAAGAAACAACCGAACAGAGAAACAACGCGAAACAAAAATAATTGTTTTCTTTCTCCTTTTCACTCAAGAATTTGTCCAAAAAGTTTGTAGGTGCTTTTTATGTTACAGCAATTGTTTAACAACGCCATCTGTTACAGATTAGAAAAACGATTTCATTACATTAGTGGCGCCATCTGTTGACAGTTAATTGTTCCATTCTTTTCTTTACCTACGTATTTCGCTCAAGGTTTCTGTGGATAATTCAAAGTTTGAAGGTGCTTTTTCCGTTGCAGCGCCATCTGTTGTATGTTAGAGGAACGACCTCGTTATAATAATCCATTTTTGTTTCATTTTCTGTCCGTTTTTTTCGAATCCACTTATTCCGCACGATTTGTACCTCGATTGTATTTCGATTTTTCTTCTTTGAACTTTCGTAGATACAATTAATATTTAGTGGCGCCATCTGTTGAAAGGCTTGACAGACAATTGTTAATTGTCTTGTACTTTACACATTTTTTTCTCTCCATCGTTTCCACTCAAAAGGATTTTTCTGGAAAGTTCAAAGTTTACAGGCGCTTTTTCCATTGCAGCAATGTTTAGCAACGCCATCTGTTGTAGATTAGAGAAACTATTTCATTACAAAAATTAACTTCTGTAATTTTCAAATCAACTTTTCCGTTCGCTTTCTACCCTCGACTGTATTTTGATTTTTCCTTTTTCGAATTTTCACAGTTGCAATCCCAATTTAGTGGCGCCATCTATTGAGAGGCAACGAAAATTGGTTCTTGGCAGTTAATTGTTCGATTCTTTTCTTTACCTATGCATTTCGCTCAAGGTTTCTGTGGATAATTCAAAGCTTGAAGGTGCTTTTTCCATTGCAGCGCCATCTGTCGTATGTTAGAGGAACGACCTCGTTATAATAATCCATTTTTGTTTCATTTTCTGTCCGTTTTTTTCGAATCCACTTTTTCCGCACGATTTGTACTTCGATTGTATTTCGATTTTGCTTCTTTGGACTTTCGTAGATACAATTAATATTTAGAGGCGCCATCTGTTGAAAGGCTTGACAGTCAATTATTAATTGTCTTGTACTTTAAACATTTTTTTTTCATCTTTTCCACTCGAAAGGATTTTCTTTGGAAAATTCGAAGTTCACAGGCGTTTTTCCCGTTGCAGCGAATTTTAGCAGCGCCATCTGTTGTAGGTTAGAGAAACTATTTCATTACAAAAATTAACTTCTCTAATTTTCAAATCAACTTTTCCGCTCGCTTTTCACCCTCGACAATGTTTTGATTTTTCTTTTCCGGATTTTCACAGTTGCAATCCCAATTTGGTGGCGCCATCTATTGAGAGGCAACGAAAATTGGTTCTCGGCAGTTATTTTCTTCGCCTTTTTCATTCGATGATTTATCTGGATCTGGAAAGTTCAAAGTTTGTAGAGGCCTTTTCCATTGCAGAAAATGATTTAGCAGCGCCATCTGTTGCAGATTGGAGAAACGATTCACTATAAAAATTAACTTTTGTTTCAATTTTTGTACTTTTTGACTTTTGCATGTACTTCCTGCGCTCGATTTTTCTACCCTCGCCTATATTTCGATTTTTCTCTTTCGGATTTTCGTAGTTGCAAACAAAAATTAGTGGCGCCACCTGTTGCAAAGCAACGAAATTGATTCTCGTGACGCCGTTTGTAATGGAATTGGCAATTTATTTGTTCCTTCACAGTTAATTGTCCCTTTCTTTTCTTCGCCTGGAAAGTTCAAAGTTTGCGGGTGCTTCTTACATTGCAGTAAAGATTTAACAGCGCCATCTGTTGTGGATTTGAGAGACGATTTCACTATAATATTTAATTAAATTTAATTTTCTGTCTCGTACTATTCTCAAATCTACTTTCTCCGTTCGTTTTGATCCTCGACTATATTTCGATTCTTTTTTCGGATTTTCGTAGTTGCGAACGAGAATTAGTGGCGCCACCTATTGCAAAGCAAAGAAATGGATTCTTAACAGTTATTTGTTCCTCTTTTCTTCGCCAAATAACTTGATTATACATGATTCTTCCTAGAAATTTCGATAAGGTAGGAAGGATCTAAAATCACCGCAGATTATCCCCCAACCAGGGAGCTTTGGGTTTGGGTTGGGTTGGGTTGGGTTGAACTTTGGGTTTAGTAGTCTTGGAGCAGGGAGACCAAATAAATAAATAATCAAATTGTTAACGTAATTTACAATTTCATCAATATTGTCAAAGTAAACTATAAAGTCCATTGTAAATCGTTCCTAGACGACTGTAAATCAAGATTTTTAAAATTACGGTATGTTCTAATTCTTTAGTTATATATTTTTTTTTTCAGAAGAAGATACGACTGAGTTATTATCATTTGTACAGAAATAGCGCAGCGTACAGTTTTTGTTACCCTTCTTATATAACAACTACATAAATTACAGCTTATTATAGTTATTATTAAATAGGTCCTCTTGTAACAGGAAACGAGTTTTTATTCGTAATTTTCGCCTAAAATAAGAAATGAGTCACCGTTACCTCACGTTCTACACTTCGCAAAGACGTGAAGAAAGAGAGAAGAAACCTCCTATGTAGGTGTATGGTTACGCTTTAATTGGATTAATTACGTAATTCGATATGAAATAATTTTGAATAAACATTTGGTCGGCAACAGTGTGTGTCACATTTCTATGAATGTAGATCGATTTGTACCGTTCGGCCTGACTTTATTCGCCACCTTTATATAACCCGTCAGGATTTAATAAATACAAGCCGAATAAAAAAAAAAGAACTTCTTCGGTCAAGGTTAGCCCGAGATACAATCTCACAATACCTGGGAGTGAGTTAGTACACAATACCGAGTGGAACTTTCCACTTCTTTAATTGCCAATCTCAAAACGCCCAGCGGAGGCTCTCTCTCTTTCGTTCTGCGTTCGCACCGTGCAGGTGTACTTCATTAGCTCACAATTTACCTGTCAGAGGAAGTGTTTTGTAATTTTTAATTTTTTTTTTTTGCCTCCCCCCCCCCTCCTCCTCCGATCGAGATTGTGCGGCGCGCGGATAAACGGCAAAAAAAGCCCCAGCATTGAACCAGATTTTGCCGCGCGCGCAAAAACTCATAGCTACATAATAATTTCGTTTCGTACTCGTTGAAGTCGACGTATGAAAAGCGCAAAAAGTCGAGGCAATCTAAAGCCGGTAATTACTTTCTTGCTTCATTGAATCTGATCTCGCAGAACTGTTACACAGAGACTACTATATTATCGTAGGTAGTACGACCTATTTTTATTCTGTTCTATTCAATCGCGCTGCTCTTCAAAACCGCCAACGGACACACAACTCAATGGAACCCTGTGTTTGTTAACGACCCCATATTGGATGGCTCCAACGGACCCACAACTCAAGGGAACCCTGTATCTGTTAATGGCCCCATGTGGGATGGCGCCAACTGACGCACAACTCAAGGGAAACCCTGTGTTTGTTACCGTCTTCACGTTGGACGCCGCCAACTGACCCACAACTCAAAGAGACCCTGTGTTTGTTAACGGCCCCATGTTTGACGGCGCCAACGGACCCTCAACTCAAGGAAATCCTGCCTCTGATAACGGCCCCATGTTGGACGACGCCAATGGACCCACAACTCAGGTGTTTGTTAATGGCTCCATGTTGGATGGTGCCAAGTTATTATTGGGAGCTAACCTCAAATGTTAATCAACAAATAAGTGATCCTTAAATCGTTCTCGTGTAATACGTAGCGGATTTAAAAAGCACGACCTGAATAAATTTGTACAATCGCAGCAAAAAGCAAATAAAATCCTTTCGTAAACGCAGATTCAAATGTTAATGTTTCATTAACAGGGCGAACATTGAAACGGAGCTAATTACTATTCTAACACTTCGAAATTTTTTAAATGCCCGCTTATCAGCAAAAAATAATTGGAATTTCATTGCTTTTGAAGGAGGCCTATTAGACAGAGACGGAACTATCGAGTGCCGTCCACAAGTTCAAAAGTAACCAATCACTCAGAGGCCTTGTTCTTGACGCAGAAGTAAAGGAACGCCCACTTTCACACGCTTAGATGTGATGACATAAACAACTCCCATATTCACTGTTTTATTTCGAGACTAACCAATGAGAGCATTGGGTGCCGCCCACAAATTCGAAAGTCACGCCGGATTTCACTGGCTTAGATTAAAGAACGACTAATCAAACAATGCGAGATGGCAAGAGCAACGCCCATTTTCACTCTTGCTTTTCGAGACTAACCAATAAAAGCATTGAGTGCCGCCCGCAAATTCAAAAGTAACCACTCGGAGACCATTTTATGAAGGCAAAACAATATAACGCCCGCTTTCACAGGCTTAGATGTGTGATGACGAAAGCAACGCCCACTTTCACTGTTTCTTTTCAAGACTAACCAATAAGAGTTAGGTGCAGCAGAATAACGCCCACTTTGATTTGCTCAAGCCAGAAAATAGCCAATAAGACACTGGGATCTTGGCGTGAGTGCAAAGTTACGCCCATTTTCACACTTCGCCTTCGAAAGTAACCAATAATAGAATTAGAAACAGTCAACTCTAATGCTTTGAATTCGAAATTATCCATTTTTTTTTAAATGCTGGCTTGTCAACAAATAATAATTGAAATTTCATTACTTTTGAAGGAGGCCTATTAGACAGTGCCGCCCATAAATTCAGAAGTAATCAATTACTCAAAGGTCTAATTCTTGGTGAAGAAGCAAATGAACGCCCACTTCCACACGCTTAGATTAAGAAACAAACGTGTGATGACATAAACGACTCCCATATTCACTGTCTCATTTCGAGACTAACCAATAAGAGCATCGAGTGCCGCCCACAAATTCAAAAATAACCACTCAGAGACCATTTTATGAAGGTAACGCCCACTTTTACTGGCTCAGATTAAATAACGACTAATCAAACAATGTGTGATGGCAAGAGCAATGCCCATTTTCACTCTTTTCTTTTCGAGACTAACCAATAAAAGCATTGAGTGCCACCCACAAATTCAAAAGTAACCACTCAGAGACCATTTTATGAAGGCAACGCCCACTTTCACTGACTTACGTTAAAGAACGACTAATCAAACGACGTCTGATGACGAAAGCAACGCCCATTTTCACTGTTTCTTTTCGAGACTAACCAATAACGATTAGGTGCAGCAGAATAATGTCAACTTTGATTTCCTCAAGTCAGAAAATAGCCAATAAAGGAGTGGGATCTTGGCGTGAGTGCAAAGTTACGCCCATTTTCACATTTCGCCTTCGAAAGTAACCACTAATACAGTTAGGAACAGTCAACTCTGACGTTTTGAATTCGAAATTATCCATATTTTTTAAATGCCAGCTTATCAACAAATAATAATTGGAATTTCATTACTTTTAAAGCAGGCCCATTAGCCAGAGACGGAATTATCGCTTGCCGTCCACAAATTCAGAAATAATCGATCACTCAGAGGCCTTATTCTTGATAAAGAAGCAAAGGAACGCCCACTTTCACACGCTTAGATTAAGAAACAAACTTGTGATGACATAAACGACTCCCATATTCACTGTTTCATTTCGAGACTAACCAATAAGAGTGATAGCATTGAAGATGCTATAGAGTAACGCCTACTTTGATTTCTCCAAGTTAGAAAACAGCCAATGAGAGAGCCCGAAATTGGTGCGACTGCAAACTTACGCCCACTTTCAGTCCGTAACCAATATTAGAACTAGTGACAGCGACGTCCATTTCCACTGATTCATTTCGAGACTAACCAATAAGAGCATTGAAGAGGCCATAGAGTAACGCCTACTTTGATTTTCTCAAGTCAGAAAGTAGCCAATAAGAACGCCCAATCTTGGTACGACTGCGAAGTTACACCCACTTTGACTTCGTGGTTTCCAACGCAGTATTTAGAGTTAGTAACAATTCAAATTCGAAATTCACCATAATTATTAGCAAAAATAATTAATTTTAAAGCAGAATTTTTCAGAGACCAATTAGTTAGAGACGGAATTATTGGGTGCCACCCTCAGAAAGCTATTTGTGAAGATCAAGAAAAGCAACGCCCACTTTCATTCGCTTAGATTAAAGAACTAATCAGAGGACGTGTGTTGATATAAGCGACGCCCATTTTCAACGTTTCGTTTCGAGGCTAACCAATACGGGCATCAGCATTGAAGATGTGATGGAATAACGCATTCCTTGATTTCCTCGAGTCAGAAAATAGCCAATGAGAGATTTGTGACTGAAGAATTGCACTCCACGATCTCAAAACTAACGGATAATTGAATTATTCGAAATTAACCGTAATTTTTGAAACATCAAATTATTTTCAAAAATAATTGGAATTTCTATAAGGTTGAAGCATGATTTTCAAGAGACCAGTTAGTTAGAGACAGAATTATTGGATACCGCCCTTAAAGACCTTCTTTTGAGAAATAACGCACACTTTAATTCACTTAGATGACATAAGCGACGCCCAGTTGCACCGTTTCATTTCGAAATTAACCAATAAGAGTGTCAGTATCGTAGAGTAACACCCACTTTGATATCCTCAAGTCTGATAATAGCCAATGAGAGAGCCTGTGACTTGATGCGAACGCGAATAGAAGAGGACGTTATTTCATTACGTCATCAACAACTTTTCAGAGGCCAATCATTGGATACCGCCCTCAGAGAACTATTTTTGAAGATGAAGTAAAGCAACGCCCACTTTCATTCGCTTAGATTAAAGAACTAATCAGAGCTCGTACGTTGATATAAGCGACGCCCATTTTGGACGGCGCCGACTTATTATCTAACCTCAAATTTTAATCAATAAATAAGCGATTCATGAATCGTCGTCGTGTAATACGTAGCGGATTTAAAAGCGCGATTTGAATAAATTTGCAAAAAATCCTCTTGCAAACGCAGATTAAAATGTTAATGCTTCATTAACAGGACTAACATTGAAACGGAGCTAATTACTATTCTAACACAGGAAAACGCCGGCGTGAATTAATTACTCCCGGCTTGAAAATTTTTAAGCACGACGCGAAATAAATCTTAATTATGCGCTGCCATTATAATTATTATTATTGGACATGGAAACTTGTTTGTTCTCCTCTCGACTTCGTGACCTGATGGTGTCGGTTTTCGCCTCTTACGTAACGCATCGATTATTTCACGTCCTTTTTTTTCTCTTTTCTTGGACGTCGTCCGCCCGGCCGCCTTCCATTCAGCTACTTAAAAACAATTGAATCAAAAGGATAAATAACTCTGACAATCAGTGGAATGGCTTTTGTTTGTTTGCTTTCGTTTTGCTTCGGAATTACACGGCCGCGTTTCTTTCTAATACGTTAAACACATAAGACATACTTGTGGGTCGACCTGTTTGCGGACATGTTCGTAAACATATTTGTCTGCTTTGTCTTATTAGAAAATAGTCGTTGGTTTTTTGTAGCTTTTATAGACCTCGAGGAGTGTGATCGAAATTCGAATCGTTCCACCTCTTGCTGTTTCCAAGCGGCTCATGTTCACGTGTTAAACAAGAAAAGACAATTGAAGAGAAGTGAGAAAATTCCTGTGTCCTTGAAAAGAAAACGTTATAGTTACAATATTGTCAAGCAATAAAGTAAAAACTCCCTAAGTATTCGAAGGTAGCCACTCACAGAGCTTGTTCTTGATCATGAAGCGAAGTAACGCCCACTTTCTTTCGATCGAATTGGAAAACTACCAATCAGAGATCTTCTTGGCTTATGTTAATAAAAGACACGCCTACTTTTTAAGCCTAACCAATGACGATACAGAAGAATAACGCCTACTCTCATTACCTTAAATTAATGTTAAGTTTCCACATATACGGCATGTGATATCCGGGAACCTATTCGTGACTGGTTGACCAATCACACCTTTCCACGCCTCCGGCATACGGTATGCGATAACCGGGACCGTATTCGTGATCCTATAGTTTAATAATCTCTTAATTGTTAGTAAAATAAGTAAGTAACCAATCAGAGGGGTTATTTTTGATAATGATGGAAACGCCCACTTCCGTTCTCTTAGGTAAAGAACGTCACTTGAATAACAACAAAAGCATATCGCTTGCTTCAAGGTTCATATTGGCGTGGCAGTAAAAAAACATCTACTTTCCATTTAATCATTTTATAATTGTTAGTAAAATAAGTAAGTAACCTATCAGAGAGGTTATTTTTGATAATGAGGGAAACCCCCACTTTCGTTCTCTCAGGTAAAGAACGTCGTTTGAATAACAACAAAAGCACATAGTTTGTTTCAAGATTAACCAATAAGAGCGTGCATATTGGCGTGGCAGTAAAAACAAATCTACTTTCCGTTCGTTTCGATCAATAAAAATCGAATTAGAGAACAGCCAATGAAAGAGTCTGCGAAGGAGAAGTCACGCCCATTTCACTCCCTCCAATTTGAAAGTAACCAATAGGTCGCTCTTGTAACAGAATAACGTTTATAAATTAGACCACGTTGGATTGAAAGTGGCCAATAGTAGAATTAGTAATTGTCAGGCTTACGATTTCGGCCCACATTGAAGAAGGCAAATGTGTTCTATCGGACTGTACATTTTCGGTCTTCGCGCGTTGAAACGTGAGGTAATCAAACTCCAACAACATAGCCTGTACAGTCAAAGTAATAGATTTTCGAAATATTTAATAGAAACGTGGGCCCAAATCGTAAGTCTGGTAATTAACAAAACTTTAGATTTTGAAACGTCTAATTACTAGTAAAACTAATTTGAATTTCATTAATTGCGAAGGACAATTTTAGACAGAGACAGAACTATCGGGTACCGCTGACAAATTCAAAAACAAACAGTCGGTCATCTTTTTGTGGATGAAGGAAAGTAACGCCCACTTCCATCGCTTGGACTAAAGAACGACTAATCAGAGCACGTGTGATGACAAAAGCGACGCCCATTCCGAGACTAACCAATGGGAGTATGATGCAATAGAGTAACCCCCACTCTGATTCCTCGAGTCAGAAAGTAAGTGAGCGGCAAAGTGACGCCTACTTTCATTGAACAATTAAATCGAAAATAACCAATAATAGACATTAGGAACAGTCAAAGCTAGCTTATTATCTCAAAAATAATTGAGATTTAGTTAATTTTGAAGCAGGCCAATTAGACACAGACGGAATTATTGAGTGCCGCCCATAAATTCAAAAGTAACCACTCGGAGACCATTTCATGAAGGCAACGCCCGCTTTCACTGGCTTAGATTAAAGAATGACTAATCAAACAACGTGTGATGTCGAGAGCAACGCCCATTTTCACTGTTTCTTTTCGAAACTAACCAATAAGGGTTAAGTGCAGCAGAATAACGCCCACTTTGATTTCCTCAAGTCAGAAAGTAGCCAATAAGGGAGTGGGATCTTGGCGTGAGTGCAAAGTTACGCCCATTTTCACACTTCGCCTTCGAAAGTAACCAATAACACAATTAGAAACAGTCAACTCTAACGCTTTGAATACGAAATTATCCATATTTTTTTAAATGCCAGGTTATCAACAAACAATAATTGAAATTTTTGAAGCAGGCCCATTAGACAGAGACGAAATTATCGCATGCCGTCCACAAATTCAGAAATAATCGATCACTCAGAGGCCTTATTCTTGATGAACAAGCAAAGGAACGCCCACTTTCACACGCTTAGATCAAGAAGCAAACGTGTGATGACAAAAACGACTCCTATATTCACTGTTTCATCTCGAGACTAACCAATAAGAGTCATAGCATTTAAGATGCTACAGAGTAACGGCTACTTTCAATTCCTCAAGTTAGAAAATAGCCAATGAGAGAGTCCGAAATTGGTGCGACTGCAAACTCACGCCCACTTTCACTCTGCGATTTTTAAAGTAACCAATAATAGAACTAGTGACAGCGGCGTCCATTCTCACTGATTCATTTCGAGACTAACCAATAGGAGCATTGAAGAGGTCATAGAGTAACGCCTACTTTGATTTTCTCAAGTCAGAAAGTAGCCAATAAGAATGTCCGGTCTTGGTACGGCTGCAAAATTACACCCACTTTGACTTCGTGCTTTCCAACGCAGTATTTAGAATTAGTAACAAGTCAAATTCGGAATTAACCATAATTATTAGCAAAAATAATTGTAATTTCGTTAATTTTAAAGGAGACCAATTGGTTAGAGATGGAATTATTGGGTACCGCCCTCAGACAGCTACTTTTGAAGATGAAGTAAAGCAACGCCCACTTTCTTTTGCTTAGATTATAGAGCTAATCAGAGGACGTGTGTTGATATAAGCGACGCCCATTTCAAAAGTAACGGATAGTAGAATTAGCAGCAATTCGAATTCGAAATTAACCATAATTTTTGAAACGTCAAATTATTTTCAAAAGTAATTGCAATTTCTATAAGAAGCATGATTTTTAAGATACCAATTAGTTAGAGACAGAATTATTGGTTGCCACACTTTTGAAAAATAACGCGCATTTTCATTCGCTTAGATTAAAGCGATGACACAAGCGACGCCCAGTTTCACTGTTTCATTTCGAGGCTAACCAATAAGAGTGTTAGTTGCGTCGCAGAGTTACACCCACTTTGATATCCTCGAGTCGGAAAATAGCCTATGAGAGAGGCCGGGACTTGATGCGAACGCGAATAGAAGAGGACGTTGTTTTATTACATCATCAACTGCTGCTCTTATTGGTTGGTTTTTAGATACGGTGGGCGTAACTTCTCGAATTAAAAACCAACCAATAAGAGCTTCAGCATTGAAGATATAATAAAATAACGCCCTCTTTTATTCCTACAAATTCTTTTATTCTTATATTTTCACAAATTAAAGAATAGCCAATGGAATTCGAGACTTGTAGTGCAATTAACCACAATTTTTGAAACGCCAAACTAGTTAGTAACAAGAATAATTAAAAATTTCATTAATTTTGAAGGAGAACTTTCAGAAACCAATCAGACAGCGACAAAATTATTGGCGACCGCTCTCAGAGACCATCTTTTGAAGATGAAGTAAAGCAACGCCCACATTCATTCGTTGAAATTAAAACGGTGACATAAGCAACGCCCACAGTCATTCGTTGACATTAAAATGATGACATAAGCGACGCCCATTTTCATTGTTTCACGTCGAGACTAACCAAAAAAAGTTTGGCATTGAAGGTGCAATAGAGAAACGCCTACTTTGATGTTCTCAAGTCTGAAAACAGCCAATGAGACGGCCCATTCTTGATGCGAACACAAAGTCACGCCCACCGTCACTTTTCGAATTCAAAACCAAACAATAAGAGCAAGAGGATTGAAGATATAATAAAAAAAAACGCCTTATATTTCCATAAAATAAAGAATAGCCAATGGTATTCGAGACTAACGTATGTAAGAGACTTTAAGTATAATTAACCACAATTTTTGAAACGCCAAACTAAATAGTAGCAGAAATAATTGAAGTTTCATTAATTTCAGAAACCAATCCAGATAGAGACGAAATTATTGGCCACCGCTCTGAGAGACCGTCTTTTGAAGATGAAGTAAAGTAACGCCCACATTGATTCGTTGAAATTCAAGCGCCGCCCACTGTTTCACCTCGAGATTCACCAAATAGGGTACTAGCATTGACGATGCAATAGAGTAACGCCTCAAATCTGAAACTAGCCAATAAACGTGTTTGTTCTAGATGCGAATGTTAAGTTACGCCCACCGTCACGCCTCCAATTCAAAAGCCAACCAATAAGAGCCCTCTCCTATTACCTCAGGTGAAAGAATACCCTATGGAATTACTTGAAGTCATTTTTTTAAATATTTTTAAACAATTCGTAGTAATGCGCTCGATTGATAAGTCGTGAGAATCGTGGAAGCCCCCGAATGACTTTGGCCTTAATGTTCCGCGTTAATCTCGTTTCTTCAAACATGTCCACGAGCATATCTCCGCATCCGTAGGAACCCCAAGACGACTGCCGGTTCTTGCTGAAGATTATCTTCGCAGATAGGTCGGTGTTGATTTACAATTAAGTGCGGCAGTGCTGTAAATTATTCGGCCGGCAGGATATTGTCGTAAATCCTTATTCAACTACAGAGCGCAGTAGTAGAAACGATACCATCATTACTTCTGAACTGGTTTTGTAAAACACGATACGCTAGAGTCGTTCGGAAACCTTTCATTTATTTCAACTTCGCTTACCATTTTAGAGGTCCCATTTTTTTTTATGTTGTCACTTTATGATGTTATGACTTTTAATTATAATGTGCAACATAATTTTGCGGAAAAACATTAATAATAATAATAACAAAGGTGTAAGAAAAAGTGAATTTAATTTCAATATGAACTATACGAGATTACATTCAAGGTTTATTAAAACTTAAAACCCACTGAAGTCATTGCTCTTTAGAACACATCCTCAGGCGATTTAATATCAATAACATTTTTTGTCGTCATTGTAAATATGGTTATATAGACACACACACACACACACACACACACACACACACACACACACACACACACATACACACACGGGCGTATCAAAAGGGTAATAAATCGTGCGCGACTTTTTTCTTCTCGCCTCGCTTACAAAACTCGTTGTGTAATTGATTTCGCACCGCTTCTTTTTTCTCACCTGTTCGCCCCGATTTTTCGCCCCTAAACGAAACGCACGACGCGAAAATAATAATAATTTATCAGCGATAACTTAACAATGTTATCGATAAATAAATTATTTCCTTCGTCACTGGCGCGCCGACGACGTAAATTTATGTAACTGGCAAATGCCATTAATTAATTCGATTGCTAATGCCTTGGAAGTTTTACGCTTTTTCTCGGCTAATGTTCTCCGCGGAAACTGGTTATTTCCAGTTTTGTATCTGTGCAAAAGGTAGCGGCGGTAATAAAACTGCTTTCCATGCAAATGAGAATAACGTGCATAATGAAATTTATAACGAGCGTTCGATTGAAAAATTTCATCGAGTTGCTTTTGGTTTTTTTTTTTTAAGAAAGAAAACGGGACGACTTCTTAAACCGAGCGACGTTTGAATGAACTGTAAACACCAGAGCTGATTCTAAACTACAAAAACCATACGCAACTAATTCAATGAAATTTCGATTGACGAAGAGGTATCAACCGGAGGAACCGGAACGGGGTCCGGAGGAAGTGAAATGAGTGCTGAGCGAAGCGTTTTATGCGGTTTTAAAGGAAGTGAAACGAGTGCTGGGTAGTTTTACGCGGTATTAAAAAGTGTTGGTGCGCAATCAGCCATAAACAATCTAAAAATGATTGGAGAAGACTTAAAAAACGTCGATTTTTTTAGTTAGAAAATGTAGAAATTCCTAACTAAAAAAGTTAAGAATGAAACAGCATCAAAACTTAACAAAAACAAAGAAGACATTCCTGTTTAGGACCAAATTTAATTGATTATTACAATTTCTTTAGAAAACAGGATAATTTAAGTTAGGTTATGCGAAGAGAGATTTGACTTCTTGAAGGAGGAACCAGCACAGGGTCCGGAGAAAGTGAAATAACTGCTGGGCGAAGTATTTCATGCGCTTTTAAAGGAAGCCAAATGAGCTTTGGTGAAGTATTTTATGCTTTTAAACGTTGTTACGCAATCAGACGGTCAGAAAAGACTTAAAAACCTTCGATTAAGTTAATATAACTTTAGTTGCGCACAGCAGCATCAAAAGAACACAGAAGAGATCTTTAGTAAGGTCAAGATTTTAGGAATTTCTTTAGAAAACAGGATAATTTAAGTACATTTTGAGGATACGAAGTTACAAACTTAGGTTATGCGAAGAAAGATTAGATTTCATGAAGCAAGTAAATACGCTTACTGAACCAGAAACACCAAAAATATTATAAAGCAAGTACTTAAGCAAACTTAAAATCAGAAGGCACATTCAATTGTTTTTCAATATAAATACTGGTGTATAGAGCGACCGAGACATTCTTACTTCGACTGTAAATGCGAAAACTTTCTCCTACTACTGACTTTGGCTTGAAACGCGAGACAATTGTGAGTATTTACGAAAAATTTTAATTTATTTTAGCAATTTCTTGAGAAAACAGGACAATTTAAGTTAATTTTGGGGACATAAAATTATAAAGTTAGGTTATGCGAAGCAAGATTTAATTGTGCGAAACAAATTGATGTAGTTATCGATTACAGGTAGCAACACGAGTATTTCTGAAATATTTACAATCTACTCTGAGAGACGGAAATTCGAAGAATTGGAAAAATTGTGGAAACGCTTGTGGAAGTAATCAAGCTGATGACAGCCATTTCGTTCAAGCTGTACCTACCACATATTACAGCCGTCGAGAGAGTGAGCGCTCAAAACAAAACAAAAGGCATATTCAATCGTTTTTCAGTATAAATACCGGTGTAGAGAGCGTTCAGGACAGATTTGATTTCATGAAGCAAATAAATGCGCTTACTAAAGCAGATACAGCAAAAATATTATTAAACAAGTACTTCAGCAAACGCAAAATCAAAAGGCACATTCAATTGTTTTTCTGTATAAATACCGGTGTTGAGAGCGTCCGAAATATTCTTACTTTGATTGTAAATGCGAAATTTTTTTCCTATTACTGAGTTTGGCTTGAAACACGAAACCATTGCGATTAGTTACGACAAATTTTTATTTCCTTTAGCAATTTCTTGAGAAAACAGAATAATTTAAGTTAATCTTCGGGATATAGTTAGAAAGTTAGGTTATGCGAAAAAAGATTTGATTTCATGAAGCAAATAAATGCGCCCACTAAACCAGATATACCAAAAATATTATAAAGCAAGTACTTAAGCAAAGGCAAAATCAGAAGGCACATTCAATTGTTTTTCAGTACAGATACCGGTGTTGAGAGCTTCCGGAATATTCTTACTTCGATTGTAAATGCGAAAACTTTCTCCTACTACTGACTTTGGCTTGAAACGCGAGACATTTGTGATTAGTTACGACAAATTTTGATTTATTTTAGCAATTTCTTGAGAAAACAGGATAATTTGAGTTAATTTTGGGGACATAAAGTTATAAAGTTAGGTTACGCGAAGAAAGATTTGATTGTATGAAACAAATTTAATGTACTTATCGACTATATATAGCAACGCGAGGCCAGAACGTTCACCCTTCGACTGTAAACTTCTGAGTTGGACTTTAAAACGCAATTAATTAAGACAAAATTTAATTTATTTTCACATTTCATGATAATTTTGGGGATTCAGAGTTAGAAAGTCAGGTTATGCGAAGAGAAATTTGATTCTTTAAACTAATTGACGCATTTACCAACCAGATATAGCAAAATATTGTTAAACAGAGTGTTTCCGAATTATTAACATTCAACTCTGATAGATGGAAGTCCCAAGAATTGGAGAAATTGTAGAAATGCTTGTTCAAGTAATCAAACTGATTGCAGCAATTTCGTTCAAGCTGTTTTGTTATTCTAGACGGTTACAGCTATGCCACATATTACAGCCGGTGAGCAAATGAGCGCGCGCAAGATCAAAAGGCACATTCAATTGTTTTTCTGTATGAATACCGGTGCGGAGAGCGAAAACTTTCTTCGACTACTGACTTTGAGTTTAAACGCAAGACTTTTGCAATTAATTAGGACAAAATTTAATTTGTTGTAGCAATGTCTTAGTAAACAGGACAAGTTAAGTTAATTTTGAGGATGCGAAGTTAGAAAGTTAGGTTACGCGAAGGAAGATTTGACTTTATGAACAAATTGATGCACTTACCGACCACATATATCGAAAATTTTGTAAAACAAGTATTTCTGAATTACTTACATGCAATCCTGGTAGACGGAAATCTGAAGAATTGGAAAAGTTTTGGAAATACTTGATCAAGCTGATGGCAGTAATTTCGTTCAAGCTGCTTCGCTATTCCAGATGGATACAATTTCGTTCAAGCTGTGTCACAGCCAGCGAGCAAATGAGGGTTCAAAGCAAAACAAAAAGCACATTCAATTGTTTTTTAGTATAAATACAGGTACAGAGAACGCCCAGGATATTCTTACATTGCATCGACTTTAAACGCGAAAACTTTCATCGAGTTTAAAGTGAACAAAGACAAATGGAATCGTGAGTTATTCATTTTCTCGTTTCAAATAAATATTAAATTAATTTTTACAAATAATTTATTTAAAAACTAATACCTGGGGGGCGGTTGCTGTGCAAACACGTCAGATTCTGAACCTTTTAAAATTAAATGACACTCTCATCTTTAAACAAAAACTAATTAAACAAAAGGAGAAAGTCACTGCTGTGCAAGCACGTGACTTTACTCACCTAAAAGAACGATTATCAGATTTTAACAAACAAGGGAGGGAGTGATGTTATAGATGTTGCATACACCAGGTGTCGCTTGTGCTTGATTAATCTGGAGCTCATTTAAGCAAGCGCGTGCAAAACCAAAGGCACACTCAATTACTTTTCGGTATAAATACCGGTGTAGAGAGCCCCCGGAACATGCTAACTTCGATTATAAATGCGAAACCTTGTTTCTAACTTTCAGCGCGGAAATTCAAAAGGTATATTCAACTGTTTTTCAGTATAAATACCGTTGCAGAGAGCGTCGGGGGTATTCTCGCTTCAAGTGTAAATGCGAAAACTTTCTTCAGACTTTAAACGCGAAGCCTGGCAGTTGTGAATTCGTGAATTTTGAAGAAACAAGTGTCAGTGAAGAAACATAAAGTCAACAAAGAACTAATGGAATCGTGAGTTACTTACGCTGGGAAAGTTGAGTGTTTTTTTGTTGTTAATCATCTCTAAAGTTATGCTTTAAGGCTTGCTTTTCTGCAAAACATTAAATAGTAAGGAAAAGATTAAATGAAAGAAGAGAAGCCAAGAGACATCTCAACCTAAAAAGAGGAGGTGATAAGTTATTGGGGATTACGAAGAACTGAAGATCAAGGTTGACATCTCGAAAATTTCATAATGCAAGATCAGAGATGCACAACTTCTTTTGAAACGATGACTTCAGCGTTCCTTGTCCTTTTTTTTTTAATGTTCTTAATCAAACTTGGTGTGGTGTGAAGGCGAGAATTGACCAAAGTTGAAAATGAGGGGAAGACAAGGAGAAGAACGCCCATCATGAACTTAAACAGAGAAAGGTTTAGAAGAAGATCCATCGAGACATGTGGACCTAAGAAGACTGGAATTGACCTCTTTTCTAAATCATCTTTTGTTTAATCAGTTTTGAGCAAAACTTTTTCAGCTTTTCTTTCCCCGTTCTTTTAAATTGATTCGTCCTTAATCAATCGTGATTTGGTGTGAAGGAGAGACTTGACCAAATTCCAAAATGATGGGAGAAGACTAGAACCAGAAGGCCCATCATGAATTTATTATTGCCACGATGCAGTCTCTCTTTCTTCATCCACTACTTTTTTGTTCGAAATCCAAAAATGTCTACGTCTAAATTCCAATGGTCTTTCCTTTCCTCAAGGTTATTTCCGGTTCGCACCCGTCGTAAGCCATGACGTCTTCGACTGCGTCCTTAAAATAGCGCATCCTGATTCGTTGCAATAACGAAATATGGAACAAGAAATGGCCAAAATGCGCAAATCACGTGGAAGGAACAGAGGAGGATGTAGAAGGAAACACAAAGCAACCAGATAGAATTGATATCTTTTACAAATAATGTTTATTCCATTAATTTTGGACAAAAACTCCAACTTTCCTTGCCCCTTTCTTTTTCTTTTTGAATCGCTGTTAATTAAACAAAGAAACTTGGCCTGTTGGGAAGGCCAAAATTGTCCAAACTCCAAAACAATGAGCGAAAACTAGAACAAGAAGGCCCATCAGTCAAAAATTGATTGGCGGTGACATAAACAAGACCTCTTTGGAATTCATCTTTCTTAATTTGTTTTGTCGATTGACCATTCGTCTTTGAAACCAATTCCTCTCTGAACAATCCACGTACAGCAAAGTTAAATACAAATAACCCTTGTTTGGGCACAGCAAGTATTTCAACAATTCAAGCCTGGCGGTTGAAGTTACCCCATGAGATTTGCATGTTTCGAATATCTTTGATAAAATCCAATGCAAAGCATTAAACGGTAAGGAAAAGATTAAACGAAAGAAGAGAAGAAGCCAAGAGAATCTCAACCAAAAAAGAGGAGGTGAAAAGTTATTGGGGATTACGAAAAACTGAAGCTCCCGAAAACTTCTTATTGCAAGATTAGAAATGCCAACTTTTTTTGAACAGGGGAAAATAATTTTGGGCCGACATCCAATGGACCACCATTTTACTTTCCATTCGCTCAAATGCCGCAAAAAAATTCTTCTTCTTCGCATGTTAATAAAAGAAAAGTTCTGTATCGACCCAGTTTTATTTTTGCTATCACCAGAAGGTCTCCTTTTGGAAACATTCTCAGTTCTACCAACTTCCCATACCTTACCAACTTATCCAAGTTTTCTTTAATTTAATCAAAAGCAAATCAGAAAAGACCAAATGTAAATAGAATTTCACCCTCCTTACAGCTCATGCATGCCTCCAAACGATTGTGAAAATGACTTGATCCGGTGGAATACTTAACAGGTCAAAGCTAATCTCTGCTGGGTAAAAGCAGAAAAATCTACACGGTCTCTAATAGCACGCGATAGGAACAAAACAGGAAACAAGCAGATAACCAGCTGAAAAACTAGAAAACAGCATTAGCAATTTTCGCCGATTTCGCAAGGCGGCCGACAAGCGCGTTAATTTGAATAACAATGGAGGCTGGCGATGTTTTACAAACGCACGCGAGCAGCGATTTACAAATGATTGCCGCAAGTTCCACATGTCACCTCCGAACACTTTCATGTTACGTACCAACAGATTGCACAATCTCGGCGACTCGCCGAGGTAAACGACCTGCCATGCCGCTGTTCTATGTTAATGAAACGAACGCCGTTTATTTATTTATTGCGCGCGGGCTCGTCTCATTGCGCCGCCGGTAAACTGGTCACTTGTGCCCCGGGATCAGCTGTTGCTAACGGAGACGCTCTTCGCCGTTCGCATCGTGCGACAGGAGATGAACGAACGGGAAAGGATGAAACCCAGAAATCATTGGGTCTTAAACAACCAATGCCAAATGGAAATAATTTGGACAATGGTAACATGGATTTGGGATAGCCTTTAACTACATATATCCCTATTTTGATTTTGGCATGTATTCATTGCTGGCGTCAACTTGGCGGTTTCTGAAATTGCAATTAAAAATTTCCCAAATGTTACAAGCTTTCAAAATGAGATTTGGTGTTTCCAAGTTTGTGGTAGAAAAAAGGAAGAACGTTTCTTTTTGCTCCAGTGTATGACAATGACATCTTAGAACTAAGAACTAAGTCCTAATCCACGAAGAAGAAGAAGAAGATAATTTTCAGGAACGAAATGACAATTTGTGCGCATTAAGATTAGGTCGGAAACAAAGAAAGAATCCAAATTTGGGTATTTAACCTTCCACATTTATCAAACCTACTAAGGTGATGATTTTGGAATGAAAAAAAAATGAGAAGAAGCAGACTCACAAAGACCTGGTAACAAAAAGCATGAAGTTCACTAATTTTGGACAGAAGGTTTGCCTTGCCCCTTTTTCTCGCTTTCGATTGTCTTTTTGGATCAAAAGAAAGAATTTGGTCAATTATGAACAAATTGATCAGATATGAAAGGTTGATGACGTTGTCAAACATGACCATTCTTTTGCAAGAGGACCCCTTAAAAGAACGTTTGCTGAAAGATGGACGTCGACATCCCAAAATACTTGGGTAATCATCAGTGTAGACGCTATACGTCCTAACGCATGCAGAAGAAGAAGAATGAAAGTGTATGCGGATGAAGAGAAGTTCAAAAAAGCAAAGAAAGAGTCCAAAAGTCATAACGTATGGCATTTAATCTTCGGTATAAAACCATTTTTGAAGGAACCAAGACTTAGCAACAAGAAACTCCCTATTTTTTCTCTAATTCTTGCTTGCATTCAAAGAAAAGGGGTGAAGAACTTGGTTAAGAATCGACAAGTAAGTTGGAATATTTGGCGGATTGGCAAAACTAAGGATCCTTCTGCAAGATGTCCTTGGGCGTCGACATCCTAGGCACCGCCAGTACCTAATCTTTCCTTTATCTTTCCTTGTCCTTTTCGGATTTGCTTTTAATTAAGGAAAGATCTTAGTCAGGTTTGGGCAAGTTGGTAACGTATGGCAAGTCGAGCTTTCTATAAGAAGACCTTCTGGAAACACGTTGAACGGAAAGAAAAATAACGGCGCCCCAGAATCTTTCTTTAGCCACCCATGTGGGCAATGATAGCAAACATAAAACTAAGCCCTAAAATTCGAAGAAGGAGAAGAAAAATTGGGTAGCACATCAGCGAATGAAAAGCAAAAGTTGGTGATCCCAAGCGTCGATCGAAAATGGTCTTACCCGTCAATCAAGAGATGGCACTTGGTCTTCTATGTCGGAGCTGCTGAGTGGAATTTGTTTTTCTGCGATTATAGGGCGTTTACCTTTGTTCGATAGGAGTTGGAATCCTTCCTCTTTTATACGTTCCTTACTATTTCTTCCAACAAATTTCCTTCTGTCTAAAAAGAGATGGTTGCTTCTGATTTGAGAAAAAGCTCCTTCCCGCTACCTCTCCGTTTTAGTCTCCTCAAAACTCATATGGTCTTTCCGCTCCTCCTCATCTGATTAAGTCAAAAAGGAAAGGAAGAAAACTAAGATAAAAAAATTCTGGACACAAGCTTCAACTTATCTTCCTCTCCTCTCTTTTTTTTTTTTTAATCGCTCATAACGGATTATGGGAACCTGGTTTGGTGTGGATAAGTTACGAAGGCGAAAATTGATCAAACGCCAAATGAATGAGAGGAAGCAGGACCTAAAAGAAACAACTGCGTATATTTGAAATGGTATGGTGGTCTCAATTAGGAGAAACCATATTTTTATCAAACCAAAAGAAAAGAAGAAGATTTAGGAGAATTTCGTGGGAACGAGTGGGCGTCACGATGAAGACTTTTGGACAAAACCTTGAGCCTACTTTTCTAAGTTGCCCATAATCGAATCGAGGAAGTTTCGCTGAACAAGTTAGGAAGTCGAAAATTGTCCGAAATACGTCCAAAAAGGCAATGGATTAAAAAAATAACAGGCTTTCACTTGATGCTTAGAAAACACGTCGAAACTCAGATGGTCTTTCCGTTCCTCTTTATCTATCAAGTCAAAAAGGAAAAGGAAAAAGATTTTTCAACAAAAATTTTTGAACTTGTCTTCCTCTTCACCTTTTTTGCTTTTCTGCGTGGTTCATAATCGATTGGGGCAACCTGGTTTGATATGTAGGCAAGAATTGATCGAATGCCAAAACGATGAGTGGCAGCAAGACCAAAAAGGAACGACTGATTTAAAAAAATTATACTTTCAGTGTGCTTTCTTGCGTTTTCTTATTAAATAAAACATCCAAACCTCCTTTCCTCTTCACGTTTCCAAGTTGTGACGTCATCACTTCATATTCTTGAACGTAACACTTTTGGCTTCGTCTTCAAAATGGAAGATTCTGATTTGTCGCAATAATATGAAGGAAGAAAATAGTTGAAAGCCAAAAGGAGTTCGTCCATCAAGTAAGGAGCAGAGGGAGACTTGGAAGCAAGTTATAGGAGACACGATGAGGATGATGGGCTCTCTTTTACAAATCAACTTCTTTCTTTAATTTTGGGTATAAGAAATTCAGCTCTCTTTGATTTTGTACCCTTCTTAGTCAAACTTGATCTGGTGTCAAGATCAATTTTAACCAAATGCCAAAATAATGGGAAAAGGCAAGAACAAGAAGGTCCTTCATGAACTTCTAGAAATTATTATCGACATGACACAGATAAGACTTGTTTGAAGTTCATCTTTCCACATGGAATACTTCTTTGCTCAGAAGCCAAAATATCACTTCAGAATCAAAGATTCTGGTTTGTTGCAATAATGATTGTCTACCATATAAGAGCAGCAGAGGAAGACTTAAAAGGAGACACAACGAGAATTCCTGGTCTAGAATTGATCTATTTTACAAATCACTTTTGTTTTTTGGGCAAGAACTTCAGCGTTCCTTGCCCTTTTTTTTAATGTTCTTAATCAAACTTGGTCTGGCGCGAAGGCGAAACTTGACCAAATACCAGAACAATGGGAAAACACAAGGACATGAAGGCCTGTCGTTAACTTACAAATTATTATTGACATGGCGCAGATAAGGCTCCCATCTTTCTTCGTCGAATACTTCCTTGTTAAAAAACCAAAATTGTTAGATGTAAACTTCGAAGGTCTTTCCTTTTCTCTAAGTTGTGAGGATATCATTTCAAAATATGATTATCTGACAAATAAGAGGCACAGAGGAAGACTAAGAAGGAGACACAACTTCTGGTCTAGAATTGGCCTTTCTGACAAATAAACCTTGTTTCATTAATTTTGGGCAAGGAATTTGCTCTTTCTTTTTTGAAACGTTCTTACTTAAACTTGATCTGGTGTGAAGACGGAAGTGATGGGAGAAGATAAAAACCAGAAGGCCCATCATGAACTTCTAGAAATTATTAATGATATGACGCAGATAAGACTTCTTCGAACTCAATAATGATTGTCTGTCATATAAGAGGAACAGAGAAAAACTTAGAAGGGGACATGACTAGAACACCTTGTTTAGAATTGACCTATTGGACAAATCACTTTTGTTTAATTAATTTTGGACAAGGACTTCCTTACGAAGGCGAAAATTGATCAAATTCCAAAATGATGTGAAGACAAAGAGAAGAACTCAAACAGAGGACGGTTTAGAAGAAGATCCATCGAGACATGTGGACCCAAGAAGACTGGAATTGACGTCTTTTCTAAATCATCTTTTGTTTCAATAATTTTGGGCAAAACTTTTACAGCATTTCTTTCCCCTTACTTTTATTTTCATTCGTCTTTAATCAAACTTGATTTGGTATGAAGGAGAAACTTGACCAAATCGTAAGTAACTTACGCTGGGAAAATTGAGTATCTTCTATTGTTAATTATCTCTAAAGTTATACTTTAAGGCTTGTTTTCTGCAAAGCATTAAATAGTAAGGAAAAGATTAAACGAAAGAAGAGAAGAAGCCAAGAGACATCTCAACCAAAAAAAGAGGAGGTGAAAAGTTATTGGGGATTACGAAGAACTGAAGATCAAGGTGAACATCCCGAAAACTTCATACTGCAAGGCATAGGGATGCCAACTTCTTTTGAACAGAAGACTTCAGCGTTCCTTGCCCTTTCCTTTTTTTTAAACGTTCTTAATCAAACTTCGTCTGATGTGAAGGCGAAAATTGACCAAATTCCAAAATGAGGGGAAGACAAGGAGAAGAACGCCCATCATGAACTTAAACAGGGCAGGGTTTAGAAGAAGATCCATCGAGACATGTGGACCCGAGAAGACTGGAATTGACCTCTTTTCTAAATCATCTTTTGTTTCATTAATTTTGGGCCAAACTTTTTCAGCTTTTCTTTCCCCGTTCTTTTATTTTGATTCGTCCTTAATCATACTTAATTTGGAGTGAAGGAGAAACTAGACCAAATTCCAAAATGATGGGAGAAGACTAGAACCCGAAGGCCCATCATGAATTTATTATTGCCACGATGCAATCTCTCTTTCTTCATCCACTACTTTTTTGTTCGAAATCCAAAAATATCTACATTTAAACTCCAATGGTCTTTCCTTTCCTCAAGGTTATTTCCGGTTCGCACTCGTCGTAACCCATGACGTCTTCGTCTGCGTCCTTAAAATAGCGGATCCTGATTCGTTGCAATAATGAAATATGGAACAAGAATTGGCCAAAAATATGCGCAAATCACGTGGAAGGAACAGAGGAGGATGTAGAAGGAAACACAAAGGAACTAGATAGAATTGGTATCTTTTGCAAATAATCTTTATTCCATTAATTTTGGACAAAAACTCCAACTTTCCTTGCCCCTTTCTTTTTCTTTTTGAATCGCTATTAATTAAGCAAATAATCTTGGCCTGTTGGGAAGGCCAAAATTGTCCAAACTCCAAAATAATGAGGGAAAACCAGAACAAGAAGGCCCATCAGTCAAAAATTGATTGGCAGTGACATAAACAAGACCTCTTTGGAATTCATCTTTCTTAATTTGTTTTATCGATTGACCATTCGTCTTTAAAACCAATTCCTCTCTGAACAATCCACGTACAGCAAAGTTAAATCCAAATTACCGTCGTTCGGGGCAGCAAGTATTTCAACAATTCAAGCCTGCTGGTTGAAGTTATGCAAAGTTGCCTTTTTTCCTGTGGCTCGAAAATGATTTCTATTTTTGTCATTTTTTTTGGAAACCAGGCGTCAGCTCGTGTTTATTTATGCGTGCGATCGATGAGCGCTGTCGCTGAGTTTCGCCGGAGGCTTCAGGAGGAAACCTATTCAGGATCACATGGAAAATTCCAGAATCCGGAAATCAATGTCAGCTGAGCCGGGCTAGGGCTTGCGCACACGCCACGTCCTTGTCCTTGTGTGTTACTAACCAGCCCTACATTCCCGTTTGGTTCCGAACGGGTTTGCTGTTGCGCTTCGCACAAAGGGCGAGCGAATGAAAGTAAAACCGTTCTGAGGTCGACTTATGTAATAAACTCGTTTCCTCTAAAAGAGAAAAAAATTAATCAATGAAGCTGCCTTCAACGTTGAAGCGGCACATGAAGACTAAAAAGTTGGTGGTTGCCAAAGATATTTAAATTTTTATGTTTTTTTTTCACATTCAAAATACTTGGATTCTGGTGAATATCTCAACCTTCAAGGCCAATACAAAAAAACGAAAGCTTCCGTCTGTTTTTTAAATTCTTTTTAAACTTTTAATTCAAAGATGATTATTCGCTTTTGTTTCAGAGGACTGGTGGATTTTTTTTGTACCTTAAGCGCTTGATCGCCTCGCTTGCTGTTTGTCAATTGTGAAACAAATGATGATCAACTTTGAATAAAACGTTCAAAGTCGGAAAGAGAAAGGCAAGGAAGACGATCAACGCTTGAAAAATAAAATAAAAAATAGTCTTAAAACAAAAGGCATGCCTCTTAGAATCAAATAAAAGTTCAAAATCGAAAAACAAGACATCAACGTCAACTGATTGAAAACAAAGGAAACATAAAAATTCGAAAGAAACAATCAAGAGAAAGTAAAGTGTGAAATAAAAACCGATCACCTTTGAATTGAAAGGCGTTTTCCAATGCTCCAGAGCAAAGAGAATCGAAATCGTTATTTATGTTAAAATTTGAAGAAAAAAAACGAGACGATCAGATGATTCAAAACAAAAGTAATCCAAACGAAAAAACAAAAGACGGTCTACTTTGAATAAAATGTTCAACGTTGAACAGCTTTTTCTCGTTCTTTTTTCTAATTTTTTTGTTTTTTTTTTGAGTTTTCGTTTGGAATAGCCTCTTTCTTGTTTTCAATCATCTGATCCTAATTTTTTTCATTCAATTCAAAGATAATTGGCTTTACTTCTTGATTTGTTTCTCAAATTTTCTATTTACGCTTGAGACGGTCTTTTGTTTTTTTATCTTTTGTTTTAGGACTGGCTGATTTTTTCTATTATCTTTTTTCTTTATTTTGCAACCGGTTGATCGCTTTGCCTTTCTCTTTTCAACATTGAGCATTTCTTATTCTATAAGTTGATCGTCTTTTGTTTTATAAATTATGAAACAAAAGACGTTCGCGTTCTTTTTCCTAAAGTTTTTGTTTGTTTTTTTTTTTGTTGTTTCATTTCAAACATTCTTTTCTTTTTCAATCGATCGATCATCTTTTTTTTTTATATTGAACTTTTATTTCAAAGACGCTCATCTTTTGTTTTAGGACCGGCTGAATCTTTCTCTTATTATTTTTTTTTGTTTTTCGAGCGGTTCATCGCTTTCTTTTTTTTTGTTTTCCAATCGCCTTGGTTTTCTCTTTTCTGTATTGAGCATTTTATTCTACAAGTTGATCGTCTTTTGTTTCACAATTGATAGCAGTCTTTTGAACTTTTAATTCAAAGACGATTGCCTTTTGTTTTAGGACTGGTTGTTTTTTCTTCTATTTCTTTTCTTTTTTGTTTCGCAAACCCCTTGGCTTTCTAGTTTCTATATAGAGCGGTTTATTCAATAAGTTGATCGTCTTTTGTTTCACAACTGATCTACCAGTTACGAAACAAAAGGCGTTCGCGTTCTTTTTTCTAAAGTTTTTGTTTGTTTTTTGTCTTTTTGTTTTTCAATCATCTGATCGTTATTTTTTTTCAATTCTATTGATCATTCAATTCAAGGACAATTGGCTTTTACTTGTTGATTTTTTCTTCAAATTTTTATTTGTGTTTCAGTCTTTTGGTTTTCAGACAGTCGATCGTCTTTTCTTACGATGGTTTTGAACTTTTATTTCAAAGACGCTTATCTTTTGTTTCAGGGCTGGCTGGTTTTTTCTATTATCTTTTTTTCTTTGTTTTGCAAGCGGTTGATCGCCTTATCCTTCTCTGTTCAACATTGAACATTTCTTTTATTCTATAAGTCGAGTGTCTTTTGTTTCACAACTGATCTGCCAATTATGAAACAAAAGGCGTTCGCGTTTTTCTTTCTAAAGTTTTTGTGTTTGTTGTTTTATTTCAAGCGGCCTTTCGTTTTTCAATCGATCGATCGTCACTTTTCTTTGACCGAACTTTTATTTCAAAGACGCTCATCTTTTGTTTTAAGACCTATTTTATTCACAGGTGGTCGTGTCTTCTGTTTCACAATTGATAGCAGTCTTTTGAACTTTTAATTCAAAGGCGCTTGCCTTTTGTCTCAGGACTGGTTGGTTTTTCTTCTATTTCTCTTCTTTTTTGTTTATCAATCGCCTTGGCTCTCTCTTTTCTATTTTGAGCTCTTTCTTCTATAAGTTGATCGTCTTTTGTTTCACAATTGATCTATCGATAGTGAAACAAAAGACGTTCGCATTCTTTTTTCTAAATTCTTGTCTTTTTTTTCGTTCGATATAGTTTTTTTTTCTTTTTAAACAGGCTTTTGTTTTTCAATCGGTCGATCGTCTCTTTTTTCGATATTGAACTTTAATTTCAAAGACGCTCATCTTTTGTTTTAGGGCCTGCTGACTCTTTCTATAATTTTTTTTGTTTTTCAAGCGGTTGGTCGCTTTGCTTTGTCTTTTCAACATCGAATACAGTTGATCGTCTTCTGTTTCACAATCGATAGCGGCCTTTTCAACTTTTAATTCAAGGACGCTTGCCTTTTTTTTGGGACTCGTTTTTTCTTTTATTCCTTTTTTGTTTCGTTTCCCAATCATCTAGGCTTTCTCTTTTCTATATTGAGCGTTTTATTCAATAAGTTGATCGTCTTTTGTTTCACAACTGACCTGTCAATTATGAAACGAAAGGCGTTCGCGTTATTTTTTTAAAGTTTTTGTTTGTTTTTTTTTGTTCGATTAGTTTTTTTGTTTTTTTTTCAAAGACGCTCATCTTTTGTTTTAGGACCGGCTGACTCTTTCTGTTATTTTTTTTTTGTTTTTCAAGCGGTTAATCGCTTTGCTTTGTCTTTTCAATATCGAATATTTTATTCACACTTGATCGTCTTCTGTTTCACAATCGATAGCAGTCTTTTGAACTTTTAATTCAAAAACGCTTGCCTTTTGTTTTAGGACTGGTTGTTTTTTCTTCTATTTCTTTTCTGTTTCGTTTATAAATCACCTCGGCTTTTTTTTTCTATATTGAACATTTTATTCTATAAGTTGATCGTCTTTTGTTTTACAATTGATCTCTCGATTGTGAAACAAAAGACGTTCGCATTCTTTTTTTCTAAATTCTTGTCTTTTTTTCGTTCGATATAGTTTTTTTTTTGGTTTTTTATTTTAAACAGCCTTTTGTTTTTCACAATCGGTCGATCGTCTTTTTTTTCAATATTGAACTTTAATTTTAAAGACGCTCATCTTTTGTTTTAGGGCCGGCTGACTCATTTTATTACTTTTTTTTGTTTTTCAAGCGGTTGATCGCTTTGCTTTGTCTTTTGTTTCAGTTGGCAGTCTTTTGAGCTTTTAATTCAAGGACGCTTGCCTTTTGTTTTAGGATTCGTTGTTTTTTCTTCTATTTCTTTTTTTTTATTTCCCAATCGCTTTAGCTTTCTCTTTTCTTTATTGAGCAATTTATTCAAAGTTGATCGTCTTTTGTTTCACAATTATTGATCTATCGATTGCGAGACAAAAAACATTCGCGTATTTTTTTCTAAATTTTTGTTTTTGATTTTTTCGTTCGATATAGTTTTCTTTTGTTTTTTTTTCGTTCGATAGTTTTTTTTTTTTTTTTAATTTGAAATAACCTTTTGTTTTTCAATTCAATCACTTTAATTTCAAAGACGCTCATCTTTTGTTTTAGGACTGACTGCTTTATTCTATCATTTTTTTTTTGTTTTGTAAACGGTTGGTCATCTTGCTTCGCCTTTTCCACATCGAACATTTTATTCACAGTTATCGTCTTTTGTTTCACAATTAATAGCAGCCTTTTGAAATTTTAATTCAAAGACGCTTGCCTTTTGTTTTAAGACTGGTTGATCTTTCTACGGTTTCTTCTTTTTTGTTTATCAAGCGCTGATCGCCTTGCCTCTTTACTTTTTTCAACATTGAGCTTTTTATTCAGAGTCGAGCGTCTTTTGATAAATCGATTGGGAAACAAAAGACATTCGCGTTCTTTTTTCTAAATTTTTTTTTCTATGTAGTTTTTTTTTTGTTTTTTCTTTTTAAACAGCCTTTTGTTTTTCAATCGGTCGATCGTCTCTTTTTTCGATATTGAACTTTTATTTCAAAGACGCTTATCTTTTGTTTTAGGACGGGGTGATGTCTTTGTCTCGTTCTTTTTTCTAAATTTTGTTTTTTTTCGTTCGAATTAGTTTTTCTTTGTTTTTCAAACACCTGACAGTCTCGTTTTTTTTTCGATTTTGAACGTTCAATTCAATTACGATCGTTTTCCTCTCGAAAGCATTTTGTTTTTCAATCAGCTGATCGTGTCATGTCGTTTTCTTTTCTATTTTGATCATTCAATTCAAGGACGATCACGCTATTTTTGTTTCACGCTATCGTTTTTCGGTTTCAAATGTTTGTTTCTGAATTTTTAAACTTTAACTTTTCACCGATCGATTATCTTTTGTTTTTAAGTTCAAGCAGTCGACTTTTGAGCATTTTATTCAAAGCCGACTGTCTATTGTTTCACTTGAAAGTCTTTTGTTTGGTTGTCAAACAAAAGACTTGCTTTAAACTAATTGTCTCTTTTTTGGTCAATTTTGAACGTTTTATAATTTTGATTATTTTATTGATTTCAGCACTTTACCGTTTATTCAGAGTTAATTGTCTTTTGTTGTACAACTGACCGTTTAAACATTTTATTCAAAGTTGACCGTCTATTGTTTCAGTTGATAGTTTTTTTATTTCGCATCTGCATTTTTTCATTCCAAAAAAAAAATTCATTTCAATCTTCGTTTGTTTTTAATTTAATGTTGCTCGCTGATTACTTTGAACTTAAACGGCGAAGCAAACATCTCGACCTCCACGGTGAATGTTCAAATAAAAAGAAAATTTCAGCATAGGGGGGGTGGGGGAGAAGGGCGGTGAGGCTTCTTTTTATTTTTAAATTCAATTTTTTTGACATCATTTGCGGTTGTCAGAAATATTTGGTTCCCAGAATGAACTGTGCCTGAGGTTTGGTAAACTATCTGCGTTTCTACTGCGTCCTCAAGAACAAATCAGTCTCAATCTGCCTACTCTTCAACGTCGGTTTTTATAATTTTATTCGTGATACTTTCCGTTTGCAGACGTAAATGATTTCTAGAGTTTCATCTCCATAAATGGCGATACTGATTTGTTATAATGACAGGAAGAGGAGGCGTGCTATTTCTTGGATGATAATCACGATCAATCTTTGTCTCCCCTCCCTCCCCGCAAACTGATTTATGAACTCGACAACTAGTTACTTGTTCATTACTTAACTTTTGTAAATTATTGCGGTTAATGTTAAAAGACTCAAGTTCGATAATACCCTGTATTATACAAAGGCTCGAACCGGAGCTAATTTTTTTTTTCTTTAATATCGTTTTGCTACGACTTCTCCGTTCGCTTTCAATTATTTCAGAAATCGAAGATAATCGCCGGCAATTGAAAAACACAATCCACTTAAAAAGCGTTCATTAGAACAGTCCGTGCGGAATAATAACACATAATTAATAATAAGCAGCTGCGGTTATCAATTACAATCGCCGGTTGAGAGGAGATCGGCATTTCTCGCGTTCTCCTCCTCCTCGCGAGCGAGCTCGCGAGCTCGCTCACGACGAAATTAATAAAAAGCCGGGGCAATTAATCAGCTCTAATAAAACCAAGCCTACGGAGAAGTAAACAATAACCTCGGTGATCAACATGTTTACTACGAGCCGGAGAAAGTTGATTCGAGACGTCGTTCGCATGACCTCGTCAGGATTCATGTTTTCTGAACGAGCTAGCGCCAGGAGTGGCCGAAGTGCTTCGGGCAGAGAGATGGAGAGAAGAGGTCTTTTGATCTAATCTACTAATATCTTGCTGCGCGTTGTTCAAACTGAACCTTCCAGAAAAGATGTATCCACACGCACGAGTACGAAGATCACGCGAGAGGAGGAGGAGGAGGAGATCACTTGACAACATTTCCCCAAATGTAATCGAACGATCATCATAGAATTAAAAAAAGAATTCGTTTGAATGACGACTGTAAAGCAAAAATGGGGCGGCGAATTCACTCGATTGTTGCAACTGATTGGTTGTTTACTGTTTGTTTCTCCCAAGCAAACTATGAGCATACTTGGTTATAAAAAAAAAACAAAAGCAGATTCTTTATTATTTCGATAAAAAGAAAGTAGAAAGGAGAGAGTATTTTTGCCCAAATTATTAAGAAAGAAAAATGAAGAAGAGGGCAAGGGGCCCAAAAATGAAGTTTTTAAGGAAGTAGAGATGAGGAAGGACGGTTGAGGAGAATGACGAAGAGAGGAGAGAGAGGATCTGTGCGTTCAAAACGAATGGATAAACAAACAAATGATTCCAAAATAAAGTCTTAAGGAGAAAAATGCGAAGTGGGGGATAAGTAAGGAGATGGCCCGAACAGGCACTGGAAATTAGGATGAAATTAAAATGCCAGCGCAAGCCCTTTCCATTGAAGAACGAATCTCATGCTTCAGCGAATCTTCAAGGGGAAAGAAAATTTGGGGCAAATGAGGAGAACCATCAGAAAAACCATGGAAATAGACATGAACCCCCACGAAACCAAACGTACTTCTTATTACCCCCTCCACAAGACAAAAAGTCATTAATAAAGAAGCACGTGGAGAACCTTACACCGACAGCTTGGAGTAAAGCTGGCAGCAAGCAATGAAAAGAAGAAAGAAACAAGAGGAAACGCTAATAAAACCGGTAGCGAAACAAGAAGTAGAATACATGAGAAGAAACAAGAGAAAAATAATGAGGAATAACCCAGGACCAATGAAAACAACAGAAAACGAATTTAGGCAAAAGGTGAACCACGAAATAATGGCAGAAACTGAGGAAAAGAATGAAGTCTAAACTCATAAAAGCCCCAAGGACAGATTGGCTCGCACATATAGTAAGAAGCAAAAGAAAATTAAAAAGAAACTGGAAACCAACAGTTGTTAGATCAAGAGAAAGGCAAAAATCGGGATTGTTGGATAAGGTATTAGAAGACCTGAGAGTGATAGTAGTAAAGAATTGAAAGGAAGGAAAAAAAGAAGGGGATAATCAGTAATCAGAAAACTCTTGAAATAGGAACTGAAGGAAATAAAAGAGATTTTCTTTTGTCCACAAAATCGTTTTAGCTCCTTTCGTTTTTCGACAAAACGTGAAATCCTCAACGAAAGCGAAAAGTAGGGCAACTGAGGAGCACGTTCAGAAACTACTGAAGTAACATAGCTGCGAGAAGTGGGCTGCCAAAGGGTATTAGAATGAAGTCCTCAAGGACAAGACAAAAAATCCTGAAATAAAAGAAAATTGCAGTTAGATCAAGAGGTGGGACACAATCGAAATGGTTCGTTAAGGTATTAGAACCTTTGAGAGTGATGGTAGTAAAGAATTGAAAGGAAGAATAAAAAGACAGGGAAATGGAAGGAGGGAATCAGTAAAGTAAAGGCACTCCCCAGAATTGCAGAGGAAATTAGGTAATGATTGATCCACCCCATAAAACCGGATCGAGAAGCTCTTAGAGCGGCTAAACTTATCCGAGGATGCTAAGCTAATTTTATGTATTCCTGGACGATGTCCTTGAAATCTTTAATGCCAGAGAAAAGTAGTGCAATTATAGAGCACGATTGGAAACAGAAATTGAAGAACGTAGACACGGGAATAATAGAGAAGAGATCTACGAAAAGGCACTAAATAAAAGAGAAATGTACGACAACTGAAAAGATGATCAGAAAACCTGAATTCAAAGAAAACGATCGCTCAAGGTAATAACATCAGTCATTCCCTCGCCTGATTGGTGGAAAATGCCAGAATTTCCATGGAATCTTTAAGAAAAGAGGTAATTGTAGAGGAGAATCAGAAAATCCTTGAAATAGAAGACGTGAATCCACGAAATAAAAGAAACTTGTTATTAAATCCCAAATGAATAGACACTTTCTTTTGTCAGAACTTCAACTTAACCTTCTTTTTCTTCTTATTGATCCTTAACTGAATAAAAACCGTGATTCTCTCTTTTGTCAACAACTTCCATTAATTTTTTTTTATTCATTGGTGGATGATGCCCGAGATTCAATGAAATCTTTAAGAGGCACTTGAGCAGGCCTCTTTTGCCAGCAAGGAATGAGGTAATTGAGGAGGACGATCAGGAAAGAGAGAACCTTCTTCATTGGTGGAGTTTTCATGGCATCCTCAAGGAAAGAGACCTTGAGCAGGACAATTAGAAAACTCATGAAATAGAGAACGCGAACCTATGAAACGAAAGAAACTTGTTATTGACCTTTAAGTGAATAAAGACCGTGACTCTCTTTTGTCAACAAGTTCATTTTAATTTTTTTTTTCATTCATTGGTGCATGATGCCCGAGATTCAAGCGAATCCTTAAGGGATGAGGTAATTGAGGAGGACGATCAGAAAACATTGAAATAGATGGAGAACCTTCTTCATTGGTGGAGATTTCATGGCATCCTCAAGGAAAGAGACACTCGAGTAGGACGAATAGAAAACTCATGACATAGAGAACGTGAACCTCTGAAACGAAAGAAACTTGTTATCGATCGTTAAGTGAATAAAGACCGTAACTCTCTTTTGTCAACAACTTCAATTTAACTTTTTTTTCCAATCATTGGTGGTTGATGCCCGAGATTCAAGGGAATCCTTAAGGGATGAGGTAATTGAGGAGGACGATCAGAAAACATTGAAATAGAGTTGGTGGAGTTTTCATGGCGTCCTTAAGGAAAGAGACACTTGAGCAGGACGATCAGAAAACCCTTGAAATTTGGACTGGGAGACATGTACCCCTTGAGTGAATAAAGACCGTCACTCTCTATGGCCAACGTCTTCAATTCAACCTTTTTCATTTATTGGTGGATAAAACCCGACTTTCCATGGAATCCTTAAGGTAACTCATTTAAAACGATCACAAAACCCTTGAAACAGAGACTGGAAGAAACTTGTTATTACCCTTGAGGTCAACAAAATCGTTTCAGCTCCTTTCGTTTTTGGATAAAACGTGAAATTCTCAAAGAAAGCGAAAAGTAGGGCAATTGAGGGGCACGATCAGAAATCACTGAAGAAACATAGCTGCGAGAAGTGAGCTGCCAAAGGGCATTACAATGAAGCCCTTGAGGAAAGAGAAAGTTGGTTAGAAAAGTTCCTAAAACGAAGACCGTCATTGCCCGAAATGCTTCAAGGGTACAAAGCCAGTCACACTCACTTGTCGGCAATGTCTTTCTAGAGTTTTTTTTTAATATCTGGCCCATTTCTTTGTTTTTGAAGGACGAGTGTTTCAATATATCTCTCAACAACTGTTAAAGTAATGTTAACAAATTAAGGGTTGGTTTATCTGGAGTTCCACTAAGTTCCCCTCTGGGCCCCAATCTCTTTTGTTCTGACATGCAAATTTGAGGAGAATACTTCGAGTAATTCTACAACTGACCAACTATGCTATGGCAAAATACTGCTACTTTGAATACTTAAGTACAAACAAATCTGTTTTAAAGTTAGTAAAACCACAAGGCATTTTAATAAAGTCATGGATGAAATAAATTTTGAAAGAAATCAAAAGAACGACCTTCGCTTCGTACAAAGAATTTGTCGAAGTTAATTTATCTTATTGTCGCCTTTTTTTTTCTTTTTTTTTTCGTAACATTGAGAAGTTGACGTTTCAATTTTCGCATTGAGCAATTGAACTCCCACACGCTCGTCGTCGTCGCTCACCGCTCGTTTGCATTTAGCGCGACGTAAAAAGTGGAAATGCTAATGGATGCTAATACACCCATGCACTTGCTTCTTAACCTTTTCAAAGAGTTCTCGTACGTGAACAGCAAAAAATCTGAAGTAGTTGTTGTTGCAAGTCGTACGTCTTCAAGTCGTTTGCTCAAGAGAAAAGATGTCCTTCGAATTAAACAAAAAAAAAGAAGAAACTTCCCCGGTCCCTTTCATCCGAGTTATCAATTGGAATTATTTTCCTGCGCGCGGATTCCTCTTCAATGGTTCCGCCAGAGCATTGACAAAAAGCTCGGATATTTATTCAGAGGAGCTTTCGTTGAATTCGGAACAAACAAGCCGAGCGGGCATGCGCGGAGAGGAGCCGGAAAACTCAGTGATCCCGGCAAGGCCCAACATCGAAAGGGTATAAGGTCCAAAATTGCGCCCCAATGAATGTATGGCAGCGTTAGAGCAGGACGAGACGCGAAAGCTCGCTGAAAAGAACGAGACGGAACACTGTTTATGTATACATCTGAACGATCATTTTTGGTGTGTATAAACGCCCCGAGAAAGTTTGAGGTTGCGTACTTGTATCGGAATTCTTTTTCGAGCAATTAAAAAGAACGCCCCATTTAAAGACGGAGAGAGAAAGAAAGAGACGTGCTGTTTACTTGCGAGTCCAACTTTGATTAATCGGCTTTCGTTAAATATAAATCTCGCCTCTGCCCGGCGAATCTGGACTCTTTCAAATCGTATATACAGCCGGCGCGGCGCTTCAAGGATAAGCGGCTAATTATTCCTCGGACGGAATTATTTTCGAATGGCGATTATGAGAGAGCTGAACAGGCGCTCCTTGTAATAGACTGCAAATTATAGACGTCTTAACAACAACAGTACGCCCACGACGTCGTTATTACATCGAACAGGTTTATGTGCGTGCCATTAATTATAAAGTGCAGTGCTTGCTGGATGCAATCGATCTAAGAAAACCTTCGATCTTACGTTTTTTTCTTAAATTATTCATTTTCTCGTTTGGGCTCATAAGATCTCTTCGTTTTTTCTTGCGAGACAAAAAATATACCAGTTGCAAACTGACTTCGATGGCAAGTAAGCTCCTGATGGTGTGGCACCCTTTAAACGTCAAACAATTTGATGAAAATGATGGTCTTGCAGTTGTGGATGGCAACCAATAGTTTTAAACACAGTTCGCCCCTGATCTTGACTTCAAAACTTTGATAACGAAATACTCCTGTTTACTTATCCTGAACGGCAACAAGTTTCCTCTGCCATGGCTTCAGGTAGCTCGATAGAGATGGGCGCCAGGATGAACGCAACCTCTCTGATGAAGGTAACTGTCCCCAAAAGCACAAAAGCTCCACGTAACACTCAGGAAGCTGAAGCTATAGGCACAAATACACAAATCGTTACGTTAAGCAGCTGCTTTAATTCAAATCCACATTAATATTGCAGGTCGAACAAATGCGAATGTACGGTCACATTAGCGCCAACTCTTGGTTGACCTTCATAACTGCTTTCAAGGATTTTAGAATTAACCGAGGTCCAGAAGGGTATTTCACGGATGAAACTACCAGATTGTACAAGATCTACTCGACTGGGAGTTAAAAACCTGAATTAGAGAACAAAAAGGACTTAGAAAATCAAAATGGTGTCGGACATTACCGGATGGTAATGAAAATCCATTGATTACCGTGTATCACCTGGATTGTAATGAAAACCCAAGCCTTGGACAGGATAAAAGAAACCTTCCTTTGACGTTGGCGGTGGTTTTATACAATTTCCAACCACGTCGATATCATTTCTCCTGAGTTTTATCAGCAAAAACTCCGATAACACAAATACACGATGTATACACCAGAATGGGCGAACGAAAAGTGACGCGCTGAAACCAAGCGGGGTGAGAAGGAACGCGGACGATTGTATGATGTCTCCTTGCAACCCATCAGAAGCTGTAGCAGTTTTACATGCCCATAATTATTGCCCGGAATTAGAGAAGAAAGAAGGACTCAGAAATCAAAATGGTGTCAGACATTACCGGATTGTAATGAAAGGCTTTAAGCCTTGACGGGATAAAAGGATCCTTCCTTCGACGTTGGTGATGACATTATACAATTCCCGCCCACGTCTATACAAATTTTCCTGATTTCTATCAGCAAAAACTCCAATTACCCAAATACACGATGTATACACCAGCACGGGCGAACGAAAAGTGACGCGCTGAAACCAAGCGAATTGAGAAGGAACGCTGATGATTGTATGATGTTCCCTTGCAACCAATCAGAAGCCGTAGAAGCAGTTTTCCATGCCCATAATTATTACCCTGACTTAGAGAAGAAACAAGGACTTAGAAATCAAAATGGAGTCAGACATTACCGGATTGTAATGAAAGGCCAAGCCTTGGACGAGATAGAAGGATCCTTCGTTCGACGTTACCGGAGGTGTTATACAATTCCCGATCACGTCTGTACAAGTTTTCCTGATTTCTATCAGCAAAAGCTCCGATAACACAAACACATGATGTACACACCAGCACGGGCGAACGAAAAGTGACGCGCTGAAACCAAGCGGGGTAAGAAGGAACGCGGACGATTACGATTGTATGATGTCCCCTTGCAACCAATCAGAAGCCATAGCAGTTTTACATGCCCATAATTATTGCCCTGAATTAGACAAGAAACAAGGACTTAGAAATTAAAATGGTGTCAGACGTTACCGGATTGTAATGAAAGGCTTTAGGCCTTGGACGGGATAGAAGGATCCTTCCTTCGATGTTACCGGTGGTGTTACACAATTTCCGACTACGTCTATACAAGTTTTCCTGATTTCTATCAGCAAGAACTCCGATAACACAAACACACGTTGTACCACACTAGAAGGGCGAACGAAAAGTGACGCGCTGAAACCAAGCGGGGCGAGAAGGAACGCGGACAATTATATGACGTTCCCTTGCAACCAATCAGAAACCGTAGTAGTTTTACAAGCCCATAATTATTGTCCTGAATTAGAGAAGAAACAAGGACTTAGAAATCAAAACGGTGTCAGACATTACCGGATTGTAATGAAAGGTCAAGCCTTGGACGGTGTAGAAGGATACTTCCTTCGACATTACCGGTAGTGTTATACAATTTCCGACCTCGTCGATATATTTTTTCCTGAGTTTTATCAGTAAAAACTCCGATAACGCAAATACACGATCTACACACCAGCAAGGGCGAACGAAAAGTGACGCGCTGAAACCAAGCGGAGTGAGAAGGAATGCGGGCGAAAGAAAAGTGACGCGCTGAAACCAAGCAGGGCGAGAAGGAACGTGGACGATTGTACGATGCCCCCTTGCAAACCAATCAAAAGCCGTAGCTGCTTTACAGCCCCATAAAAGGAAACCGATCAATACTTTGAAGCACACGGTGCTGGTGTCAGGGTTGTCACTCTAAAGCTCTGAATTTGGAGTGTTGCCAACTTATTTCGTCCGATTACTTTGAAACGTAACAGTATTTTCAAGTTTGAAATCAGTCGTCGATGTCTTTGTGGCTTTTTTCCACTCTTCCCTGCATTTCGCATTCCTTTTCAATCCAGTTCTTCCTTTATTTTTCTTCCATACGTTGCAGTAGTGCTTCCTTCCACCCTCACCTTGATCTTGCTCTTTCCTTCTTATTTTTTTTTATCCTATCCGTATCATACTCCTTTTGACATCCTCCATATTTCAGTCAAAAATGGAAAACGAGGCAAAACTGTAAAAAGGAAAAAATGGGCGACGATTTGAAGGAATACGTTCACTTCCTAAGAAAAAAGAGACACTCACAAACCTTCGACACGATCAACAAAAAGCTTAAAAGAAAAGCAAGGCGCGGAAAGAGACATCGACGAGATTTTGTAAAACCAAGACAGGAAAAAGTATATAAACGGAGAGAATCCAGGCCTGAAAATTGAAGTCACTAAGAGAAGAGGATAAGAGGACGATTGTAGAATATTGAAGGAACATATAGACTCATGTAGAAGGCAGAAGGGAACCTCAGAATAAAGTCTGCCCTTCCTTCTTCTGTCGATATGTCGTTTTAACGTTTTTCATGGGTGGATGATACCTGTGCTTCCTTTCGGAATCCTTAAAGGCAGAGGAATGCCTAAACAGAAACTGAAATGCAGGAGTAACAGAGGAGGTACTAAATTGAAGTCCCTAAGGAAAGATAAAGAAGGAAAAAACGACGTAGACCAAGACAGAAGGCAGGAAGAAATGAAATTTCTCCAGGAAACAACAACAAACTTTTTTATTTGTGGATAATCCTGTATGTACTTCCAAGCAGTTGTTCTTAAGAGAAGGAAAAATTAGGGCAATGAGAACATGGTTGAAAGAATAATAACCAAAAGGCAGTCTAAAGTGAAGTCTTTAAGAAATAGACTGAAAAGCTAGCTGATCGAATCGATCAAGAAAACCAAGACTTGGAAGTAGTGCAGCTATAGGCGCTCTGGTGCAATTTCCCATTCAATTTTTTTTTAATTTCATTTTGAATCCTCCATCAAGTTGCAAGAAAACAATTGTACTCAAAGACGGTCGTCATTTAGTTATTAATATTTTTTTAATATGTAGGGTGTTACTGAATAACTTGACCAAACTTCAGCGACGTGTTGTACTTTTCAAATTAATGATAAAAATTCGGCGTCTCTACTCAGAATTAAAAAAAAAAACAATTGTATAACAATCTTGTTACTTTTCCTTTGCTTGTGAAATTTTTTACCTAAGGGTCAACTGTAGAGTGTCGATTTTCTTTTGTTCTTTTTTAAGTTTCTTTTGAAGCCTCTATCAAATTGTAAGAAAACAATTGTATACTATTAGTTATTAATAGGTATATTTCTTTTTATTGTTAAACATCGACGTCTCTATTAAACACTGAAAACAAAACAAATGTACCACAATTATCCGTGCCCATGTCACGATATTCTTTTGCTTCATTTAATTTTTGTTTTTACTTTTGTTTCTCAAGCTTCTTAATTATGTTTCGATAGTAAAAAACACTGAGAAAAAAAAAGCAATTGCATCACAACGATATTCTTTTATTTCTAATAATTTTTCTTACTTTTCTTTTGTTTTTCAAATTTTTTTACCTGTGTTTCAATTGTACATTGTCGATTTTCTTTTGTTTCTTGCACTTTTTTTCGAATCCTCGACGAAATTGCAACGCAACAATTGTACTCCTTCGGTTATCAATATTTATTTTTTATCGTACACGTCGATGATTCGATCAAACGCTGGAAAAAAAAACAATTGTACCACAATTATCCGTGCTCGTGTAATGATTATCTTTTGTGTCCTTGACGTTTGCTGTTATTTGTCATTGTGACATGATTTGTTGGTCACTAAGCAACGTATGAGCACCCACGTTTCTCGTTGTCTGTCATTTTGATGTTTCTTACATCTGTTATTTTAACGTCTGTCATTTTGACGTTTCTAGTCGTCTGTCATTCCGACGTATGTTATTTTGACGTTCGTTAATTTGACGTTTCTCGGCGTCTGTCTGTCATTCTGACACTTTTTACATCTGTTATTTTGTCAATTTCTCAAAGTCTGTCATTCTTACGTATCTTACGCCTGTTCTTTTGACGTCTGTCATTTTCACGTTTGTTGACATCTGTCACCTTGACGCTTCTTGTTATTTGTCAACGTGACATGATTAGTTGGTCACTAAGCAAAGTGTGAGCCCCCACGTTTCTCGACGTCTGTCTTTCTGACGTTTCTTACGCCTGTTATTTTAACGTCTGTCATTCTCACGTTTCTTAAGCGTGTTATTTTGACGATTATCAATTTGACGTTTCTCGACGTCTGTAATTCTGACGTTTCTTCCGCCTCTTATTTTGACGTCTGTCATTTTGACGTTTGCTAACGACTGTCATCTTGACGTTTGCTGTTACTTGTCATCGTTACATGATTTGTTGGGCACTGAGCAACGTGTGAGTCCCCACGTTTCTCGTCGTCTGTCATTTTGACATTTCTTGATGTCTGTCACCTTGACGTTTGCTATTATTTGTGTTCGTGACATGATTTTTTGGTCACTAAGCAACGTGTGAGTCCCCACGTTTCTCATCGTCTGTCATTCTGACGTTTCTTACGTCTATTATTTTGACGTTTATCATTTTGACGTTTCTCATCGTCTGTCATTCTGACTTTCTCTTTTTGTGTTTCTTGAGTTTGTTACCTATGGTTTCAACTGTGGATTGACGATTTTCTTTTGTTTGTTGTTAATTTTCTTTTGAGTCTTTCAAAGACTTGTTTCTAATAATTTTTGTTACTTGTTTTTGTTTCTCAAACTTTTTAATTGTGTTTCAACTTTGAAGAACGACAGATATACCACAATTATCGCTGCTCTTTTGTTTTTAATAATTTTTGTTTTTGCTTTTCTTTTGTTTCTCAAGTTCTTTGCCTACGTTTCAACTGCAGATTGTCGCTTTTCTCTTGTTCTTTTAATTTTCTTTTGAATTCTCCATCAAATTGCAAGAAAACTATTGTAGTCTTTTGGTTATTAAATTTTGGACTATAAGTGTAAACGTTTCTAATAAACACCGACAAACAAAAAAAAACAATTGCACGACGATTCACCGTGCTCAAATTACGATGTTCTTTTGTTTCTAATAATTTCTGTTGCTTTTCTTTTATTTCTCAAATTCCTTTTACCTACGTTTCAATTGCAGAGTGTCGATTTTCTTTTGAAAAAGAAAACAATTGTACCCACACTTGATGGTGATCAAATCACGTTTTTCTTTTGTTTGTAATAATTTCTGTTGCTTTTCTTTTGTTTCTCAAGTTCCTTTTACCTACGTTTCAACCGCAGAGTGTCGATTTTCTTTTGAAAAAGAAAACAATTGCACCCACACTTGATGATGCTCAAATCACGATATTCTTTTGTTTCTAATAATTTCCGTTACTTTTCTTTTGTTTCTCGAGTTCCTTTTACCCGTATTGCTGTTCTAGAGCGTCAGACTTTCTTTTGTTTTTTTAAAATTTGTTTTTAACTTGCAAGAAAACCATTGTACTCTTTTAGTTAGTTAAGAAAAAACAATTGTATCACATATACCCCTGCTCACGTCACGATGTTCTTTTGTTTCTTATCTTTTCGCCAGATTTTGTAAGAATTTAGAAATTTCGTTTTTGTACGTTTGTTGTCACTGTTTTTTTTTTGTTTTCGTTTGAATGAGACTAGAAACACTTTGTTTTTTTTTCTTAATACAGTGCAAGATGGTTTAGATGCGACTGCATCAATGCATATACTGTGCAGTCTTATCAGCGCCTCCCCACCTACATCCGTGGCAAACACGCTACGCGCACTGTACCCGTCTCTTTCAACCAATCGCATGCACATGCTCCTTGTTGCTCTTCATGGCTAAAGTGAAAGTCTTCAACCTGTATATCACATTGCAAAAAAAAAAATTCACACACAATTTTGTTTCCAATTCAGTCTCCGTCTCCTCCACCAGAATTTGTAAAACCTCAAAGAGCGATGATTTTCTTTTGTTTCTAACCATTGTTTAATGTTAATTTATAATTCATAGCACAGATTCATTTCTATGTTTTAATAGTTATATTTATTTAATTAAAAAAAATATTTATTTAGTCATTATTAACAAATAAAATAACAAACAAGAGTGGTTGCTAGGGACAACATAATCTGAAGCAATGACATTTAAGTATTGAACACCCCTCGTATGTACAGACAGCTGTCCGGGGAGGTATGTAATATGTACACCTTTGTGTAGCGCGATGGTAAAATGTTTTGGTTTCGCAGAATCGCAAAAAAAGGCACAGTTACTCGCACGTAAGTAAATAAATGGGCGAAACGTTCGGACTCGTTCGGAGACCGTTTTCTATGGGACGCATTTAACGTGTATAATAAAACATGACTCACCTAGCCCATGGGTAATCATTACGAGCGTGAAATGTAATTTGATAGAGTCATGCCTCTCAAACTTCTTTCGTTCGTGCTGCGTCGTAATTGCCTAGCAACACGATCTTAATTTCTCGCATAAAAATCAGGATAATCGCTTCGTCGTTTCGATGGTTCCTGCCGTAATCAAAGGTTTAAAAAGAAAACCCCATCTTTACAAGTATGTTAGGCCGTGAAAGTCTAAATCCAGGCGTGTTTAACGCCAATTCCTAGAGAAAAAAGGAAAGAGATGGGAAGTTTTTTTTGTTTTCACCCTGTATATACGTAAAGCTAGAAAATCTCTTGCTGCTGTGGATGTATGATGATCTTACTATTCAAATTAGGCTTAAACTTGTGGTACGGAATTTAATATTGCAATGGTATATAGGGGGCGCTATAAAAAAAAACAAAAATTGTAAATTTGGTCTGTATTTCGCGATGCTCTATTGTTTTCCGCACCCACACGTAGTAATTAAAGACCTCGAAGACCTGCAGATTACGTTTTGTAACTCGCTGCGATTTTCAATCTAAAAGAGAGGCAACTTTTATATTTTACAATGTACACTCATGGCCAAGGTTACCGAAACAAAAACCGGTAACATTATAAAATACAAGGTGATCAAAATCATGCTTCTTTTCGCAGTAGTGTGCAATTACCTCTTTAGGACCTTTTTTATGGGGATTGGTACTTGTAACTACAATTATAAATTAATAATTATTTATCGCCTGTTAAGTTGGTGGAGGGGGGAGGGCACGGTGAGCAACAACTTGTGTTTCCGTAAAATTAAGACGACCGCCGCTGCCTCGTCATTGACGAAGACTCATTAATATTCTTGACGGTGAAACATAGATCGATTAGAATTCAACAGGTACCCCCATTACCCGGCCACTCTCCATCTCTGTTCGTGAAGATCGCCTGCCGGAGTACGTGTGCTTCATAAATATGCCTGTTTATTGGTCGTTCTTATGGGCGATTGTATCGAAAACGCGGCGCTACGAACGAAATTATTAATCATTACGGAGTCCTGTTATTTAAAAAGCGATTAAATTATTTTTTTCTTTCGAAAAACTCCCATAGCAAGTCTCTTTTTTCAAGTTTAAGCAAAACGGCAAGTGTTGCATACGAGGACAATTTGGAAAGTTCGTGACCCAACGTATAAGCGACATCCATCTCATGTGCAACCTCAAAGTATCAAATGAATTTGTCAAACAAACGTTAATTGAAATTGAAATTGAACTTTTCCTGGTGCTGTTGTTGATGTGGATAAAATTGAACACCCTGTATGATTTTAGCAACGGAACGTATTTTTACGTCAACAGGCCTTGAGGAGTTAATTTAGAATCTCCCTCTCCAGTGTTGCATGCAAGAAACGAAAAAAAAAAACAAACGGTTGCGTCAAAAAATAAATTAAAGACGACAACAAAAGACGATCGAATTTCACATGTGAAACAAACTGACAAGGTCTAGGCCTAGGGTATAAGAATAATGATTGCCTTTTTCCCTCGAAAGGCACCAAAAAAAAAAAAGAAAATATCATCGATGATAGAAAAGGAAACTTTCGAAAGTTGTTTTCTTTTTATCCAAATTGATCATCGCTAAGATAAACAATGGATAGAAGAAAAAAAAACAAATGACACTCTACTAAAACAAAAAAAAAACAACGAGATGATAACGGATGTTGCCCAAAGCCAAATAGAATTTCACAAACCAAAAAAACAGATGAATGTCTATCGCTTTAAATAAAAGAAAACGGAAAACACAGGAAAAACGATCTAAAGTAATAAAAAAACAAACGACGATCGCTTAGAACAGGAAGAAAATCGATTATAAAATTACTACAATTGTACACGAAATTCCAAATACTAAAGGAAAAACAATTGTACCACTGCTATACGTGGTCACGTCACGTTATTGTTTTGTTTCTTATCTATGGTTGAACTGTAGAGCGTCAATTTTATTTTGTTTTTATTTATTGATTTTTTCAATATTCCATCAAATTGTAAGAAAACAATTGTACTGCTTTGGTTATTAATTTGGTTTAATGTAAATATCCAGAAAAAAAAGAAAAAAAAATGATTGAATGACTTTTATTTTGAAAGAGAAAAAGTGACAACGAAAAGACGACACCGAAAATTATCGAAAACAAATGACGATCGATCATAAAATTTCAAACAACAATTGTACCACAATTATCCGCGGTCACGTCACATTATCCTTTTGTTTATTAAGTTTCCTATCTGTGGCTGAACTGTAGAACGTCGATTTTCTTTTGTTTTGATTTATTTACTTTTTTCACAATCTTCCATCAAATTGCAAGAAAACAATTGTACTACTTCAGTTAGTAATTTTGTTTAATATAAATGTAGAAAGAAACATGATCGAATGACTTTTGTTTTGAAAGAGAAAAAGTCTCAACGAAAATATATTAAAAAATGGCCACTGTTTAGATTCTACAATACAAAAAAAAATCTACAAACGTTTGAAACGTTTTACGTGAGGCGAAAAGACGCGATCAAAAATTATCGGAAATAAATGACGATCTCTTACAAAATTTCAAACGACAATTGTACACGAAATTCCAAATACTGAACAAAAAAACAATTGTACCACAATGATCCGTGGTGGATAATTGTGCTACAATTGTTTTTTTGTTCAGTATTTGGAATTTCGTCACATGTCACGTTATTCTTTTGTTTCTCAAGTTTCTTATCTATCATTTTCAATCTTCCATCAAATTACAAGAAAACAATTGTACTGGGTCAGTGATTAATTTTGTTTAATGTAAATGTCGAGAAAAAAAATGGAAAACAATTACCGAATGACTTTTGTTTTGAAAGAGAAAAAGTGACAACGAAAAGACGAAACCGAAAGTTATCGAAAACAAATGACGATCGATTATAAAATTTCAAACAACAATTGTACACGAAATTCCAAATACCGAAGAAAAAACAATTGTCTGTGGTCGTGTCACATTATTCTTTTGTTTATTAAGTTTAAGTGGTTGAACTCTAGAATGTCGATTGTCTTTTGTTTTTATTTACTTATCTTTTTCAATCTTCCATCAAATTGCAAGAAAACAATTGTACTGATTCGATGGTTAATTTTGTTTAATGTAAATGTCGAAAAAAAAACGAAAAAAATTATCGAATGACTTTTGTTTTGAAAGAGAAAAACTGGCAACGAAAAGGCGAAACCGAAAATTATCGAAAACAAATGACGATCGAATAAAAAATTTCAAACAACAACTGTATACGAAATTCCAAATAGTAAAGAAAAAACAATTGTACCACAATTATCCGTGGTCGTGTCGTATTATTCTTTTGTTTATTTATGGTTGAACTGTAGAGCGTCTATTTTCTTTTGTTTTTATTTATTTACTTTTTTCAATCTTCCATCAAATTGTAAGAAAACAATTGTACTATCTTAGTTATTAATTTTGTTTAATATAAATGTCGAAAAAAAGGAAAATTATCGAATGACTTTTGTTTTGAAAGAGAAAAAGCGACAAGAAAACTTCAAAAAATGTTTGAAACGTTTTACGTGCAGCGAAGAGACGAAACCGAAATTATCGAAAACAAATGACGATCCATTATAACATTTTACACTACAATAAATTGTATGTACACGAAATTCCAAATACTGAAGAAAAAACAATTGCACCACAATTGTACGTCGTATGTCACGTTATTCTTTTGTTTCTCAAGTTTCTTATCGACGGTTGAACTCTAGATCATCGATTTTCTTTTGTTTTTATTTATTAAATGAATAATAAAAAATAATAATAATTGACAATAAATGTTATAAAATCAGAAATTGTCAAAAAATATAGAAAAGAAGTTGATGAGAAAATTAACCTGAAGACAACTGCAAGTGAAAAACAAATGAAAACAAAATTCATATGTCAAAATAAGGACAAAGTCACAAAAAAACAAAACATTTCCGACCAATGGAGAATTGAATAAATAAATCATCACCTAAAATTAAATTAAATTAAATTAAAACAACAACAACAAAAGTACGATAGTAAGAGTAAAGAAGAAGCTTAACAAAACGAAACGTCAAGTGAAAAAAAAGATAAATTAAGACTAAAGACAAGTGAATAAAATCAAAACAAATTTAAACAACAATTGCGCCACAATCATCAGTCCTCATGTCATGATTTTCTTTTGTTTCGAATAATTTTGTTTACTTTCTTTTGTTTTTCAAGTTTTTTACCTATGTTTCAAATATAGATTGTCAGCTCTCCTTTGTTTTTTTTTTTTTTTTTAATAATTTTTCATCAAGTTGAAAGAAAGCAATTGTACTCCTTTACCCATTATTGCTTTTTTTAAATAAATATTGGCGTCTCTATCGACGATTGAAAGAAAAAACAACTGCATCACAATTATCCGTGCTTAATCATGTCACGACTTTCTTTTGTTTCTTATAATTTTTGCAACTTTTTCTTAGCTTCTTAGCTACGGTTCAACTGCTCTCTTTTGTTATTTTTAATTTTCTTTTCAATTCTCCACAAAATTGCAAGAAAACAGTTATTCTTTTGTTTCTTTTACCGATATTTCAGCTGTAGATTGTCGATTTTCTTTTGTTTTTTTTTTCAATTTTCTTTTGTTTTTTTTTTTCAATTTTCTTTTGAATCCTCCACAAAATTTCTAGAAAACAATTATTGCAATTTTTGTCTTTGTGTTTTTTTTTTTGTTTCTTTTACCAATGTTTCAGCTCTAGATTGTCGATTTTCTTTTGTTTCTTTTTTCAATTTTCTTATGAATCCTCCACAAAATTTCAAGAAAACTATTGCAATTTTTGTCTTTGTGTTTCTTTTGTTTCTTTTACCAATGAATGTTGCAGCTGTAGATTGTCGATTTTCTTTTGTTTTTTTTTTTCAATTTTTTTTTGTTTGTTTTTTCAATTTTCTTTTGAATCTTCCACGAAATTTTAAAAAAACAATTATTGCAATTTTTGTCTTTGTGTTTTTTTTTGTTTCTTTTACCAATGTTTCAGCTCTAGATTGTCGATTGTCTTTTGTTTTTTTTTCAATTTTCTTATGAATCCTCCACAAAATTTCAAAAAAATTATTGCAATTTTTGTCTTTGTGTTTCTTTTGTTTCTTTTATCAATGTTTCAACTGTAGATTGTCGATTTTCTTTTGTTTTTTTTTTTAATTTTCTTTTAAATCCTCCACAAAATTGCAAGAAAACAATTGCAGCCTTTAGTTGCTAATTTTTTTAATGTAAATGTCAGCGACCATATTAATATAGAAACAATGAAAAAAAAACAATTGCGCCAGTTATCCCTGCTCGGTATTCTTTTGTTTCTTTGTTACTTTTCTTTTGTGTCTCAAGTTCTTTTTACGCACGTTCTAACTGTTGACAGTTGATTCTCTTTTGTCACTAACTGTTGACAGTTGATTCTCTTTTGTCATTTTGAATTTTCAATTGAATCCTCCACAAAATTGCAAGAAAACAATTGCAGCCTTTGGTTACTAATTTTTTTAATGTAAATGCTCGGTATTCTATGGTTTCTAATAATCTTTGTTACTTTTCTTTTGTTTCTCAAGTACTTTTTACCCACGCTCCAACTGTAGAGTGTCGATTTTCTTTTGTTTTTCTAAATTTTCTTTTCAATTATCCATCAAATCGAAAGAAAACAATTATACTCGTTTGGTTATCAATATTTTTTTAATACAAATGTCGGCGTCTCCATCAAACATTGCAAAAATTATACCGCAGTCGACCTCACTCGTATCACGACATTCTTTTGTTTCTAATCAATTTTGTTACGATAATAAGAGGAAAATGAAGATTAACGAAACGAAACGTAAAGAAGAAAAAAGATGAAACAAAACAAGGAAATAAAATCAAAACGAACTTAAATGGTAAAGAACTTTTTTTAAAAATGAGAAAGGTTGGTTCAAAAAAAATGTTAAGAAATAAAGCTAAATTGAAAAACAAAAGACTATCAATCAATGAAGAAGATCTATATACACAGACGAAAAAAAAGGAATAACAAAAAGAAAACAAAAAAATCTTCGTTAAGGCATGAAATGAAAAATTGCCAAAAAACGTTGAAAAGAAGAAAACAAAGTGAATCTCGAAACGTCGGATTTAAAGTTGAAATGAAAACTCCGACAAAACTCGAACTAAATTCGTGTGAGTTTGAGTTTGTTTCTCAAATCCAACGCTATCGATCTCCCTCTAAAAATATAGTTCAGTGATAATAAAAGAACGATTTTTTAGATTGTACTTTTATAGATGTCGCAAGGACGGCATTTTTATATATGGATACGTTCCACAGACACGCAGAGAGCATTTGTAACGATCCGAATTAAATACTTGCCCATAATTGGATCGACACACGCTTCCACCATTGACACTAATAAAAACGAAATGATTTATTGAATATTAATTGTGGCTTACATACACACGTAGGGTAATGAAAGCTCGAAGCGAAGCGAAAATCTTTTGGGAAGTGCTTGTTGCTAACCAGGTATGTAATAAGCGTGTGTGTGTGTGATGTGGAAGAAAATATTGCGACCGAACGGTCGAAATAAACGATTACTTTCTAACAGGAAAACGCTATCAGCACTCATTATAAACTACACTCGGCAGCCGGTTTCTTACAAGAAAAACAAACGGAAAATAATTTTAACAGCAAACAGCATCTCGCTGACAGTAGCAAAGCCAATAAACACGCGTCTAATTTAGAACCGAAGTGTACATGTACATGTGATGCGGTACTCGACCATGAGCGAGATAGTTAGTTGCCTTCTACCATGATTGCATAAACACACCCATCTATTCTTTGAAGAAAACGAAACAAAAAAATTAAATATTCGAGCTCTGGGACACCCTGTACAAGGTTTTCGGTGTCGATTATTGTGTAACTCTTATTGTTATGATGTCTTTGTTTATTTCTTGTACGTACATATAATATGATCGTCCAATAAGTGATTGGTAATACTAATAATATACAGGATGTCCCACAAAACTGTTTATTGTCTTTCGCAAGCGATTAATTCTGTTCTTTTTTACGCCTCACAACATAGAACATATTTTTCTGTTTTCATTAAATCGTTCGTCGGAATGGATTGACGACTGTTTGTAACTCACACGTCAGCGAGTTTCACAGCCCGAATGAAAAATGATTTAACGTTTATTTCGGCAGTCAATCGCCTCTTTCATCGATCATACCGCAAACATTTACACAGCGCCAGAGAGCGCGAAGAAAATCACAAGAGAAAAACATCAATATTTACGACCCGATTAAAAAAAAAAAAGAAGAAGCAGCAGCTACTTGCTGTTTGCATAAATTATATCACGTTACGATGTTATTTATTAACGTTTGCGCTTGTAAAACGAAGCGCGGATAAATAATTTCATTATTGCCTACTAGTGAAAAACAACAAAACAGAATGAAATAAGAAACGAGAACACAAACTCCTCTAAAACGTGTTTATATTATAATCCTCTTACTCTAAACGCAAACAGTCAAACGTATTCTATTAGATCGTGACCCACTTGCAGTTTTTTGAACCTTTCGATCTAGCATTCCGTGTTTGTCGGATTTCGCAATCGTTTTATTTTAGCGCTGTGTGCTGTTGTACATGCATCACTGATTGATTAATTAACTAAAGCTTATTCCATGCAAATTATTTTATTATGACACAGGGTAATGACTTACACACTACGGCTTATTATTAACACTATACTTTTCGCTGCAGAAAAAATCATTATTCGAAATTATTTCAAAGCAGTGAACAATCAGAATAGCATTGAACAGATAAATTTAACGTAGAAAGCAATTCGAGTGCGGAGAATAATAAAAACAGTACACAGTCAAAATTACTTCGAGAGGAGAAGAAACGGTATTCTGTACAGGATGGCCCAAACCTCTGAAATAGTCCTACAATAATAATTCTCTTGATAGTCCTTCGGGAGTGGATTTTACAGCTCTTTACAGAGCGGCACACATTACTGTTGGAAACATGTCTATTAGGGGAACGGTAAGCAGAGGCTGTCCTCAAGGTGGCGTTCTGTCACCCCTACTATGGAACATAGTAGTGGACAGCCTCCTCCATCTACTTAATGGAGCAGGCTTCTACACAGTAGGATATGCAGATGACATAACTATCCTGCTTAATGGAAAATATGGACCTAATGTAAACAGCACTCACATTGACCGAAAACTGGTGCGCAGAACACTCTTTGACAATCAATCCCTCAAAGACGGAAATGACTCTGTTCAGAAAAAGGAGGAAAGTTGAGATCTGTAGAGTCTTTTCCAAACTGAACTAACCTCTTCAGATGAAGTCAAATACCTGGGAGACCGGAAACTGAATTGGAGTAAACATGTTAATGTAATAGTAGCAAAAGCTTGCGAAGTTTTTTGGCAGTGTCGCCGTGCAATGGGCGGAATTTGGAGACCATCACCAAAGCCACCCTCCCTATGGCTGTACACTGCCGTAATTAGGCCCATGCTTTGATGGAGCGTTGGTCTGGTTGGCTTGAACAGTATCCGGTATTTATATATCTGTATAAAAAAAAATTGTTTATGTTGTCACGTATGCCCTACCTGGAAGCGTCTTCCATGTTGTTAGTGAAGGAAAAAGGATACAACGTATTCAGGATCCAGTGAATGTTCTCTGGTTCTTGCTAATGAAACGACCTCGATGTATTTCAATAACTTTTTTAATAAAAATTTTCTTATTTTCTTATTTTCTTGTTTTTACCGAAGTGTCACCTGCAGAGGTCGAGGAATGAGTCGTGTTACCCGCGGAGGTCGAGGCAGAAGTCCTGTTAATCGCGGAGCGCTAGCTTTTTATAAGGCTTCGTTCTGTTTATTTTTTCGTTGTCATGGTTACCGGAACATCTGCGTTGGCCAGACCTCGACTGATGACGACAGCATCGGAGCTTTCTCACGTACAGAGGCTGGCATGCATAAGTGCTACCGGTGCGTTGAAATCCATCCCTACCGCCGCCTTAGAGACAAATCTTGGCCTCCCTTCACTGAACCTATATGTAGAGGAAATGACACTGGGATCGTCCCTTAGGCTACGGGCAAAAAAAACTCCTTTCCTCTTTCATCACTCTGTGCAGGGGGTACCGCCTCTCGGCATTTCATCCCCTGCACATGTTGTCTCCCTCTATCCTCTCCTCCTCTTCTCCTTTCTCTTCATCCTCTTCTTCCTCCTCTTCGCCCCTCTTCCTTCTACCTTTCCTCTGCTATTCTCCGCCTCTCTCCTCCTTGCATTTTTAGACCATTATCTATCGTAACATACCGATAACGGTCCTCCACGTTCTAGCGTCCCTTGTTAATAGATCTGACCCATTTTCTTTGTTAATTTCGCAGCCTGCGTCCGTTTCTGCCGCGAAGCAGACCGCGTCCCACCTAGGGCATTTGAAAATTCAGGGGTGTCTTCAACTTCTCCGCAGTACCTGTTTCCCTCCTCCTAATCTCCTTTAGATACGTACCGAAGGAGCCATGTCCGGTTAGCGCCTGTGTCACATGATAGTCTACCTCCCCATCTGGCCGATTACACCAGGCCTCGACGTTTTTAATGAAAACTTTGGCCCAGCCTTCGTACCTTTCCCAACGGGCCTGCCACGCCTCGTACAGTTCTGCCCTGGCCTCTATGGAGCCTCGTCCTTTCGGCTATCTGAAGTTTGATGGGGGGAATCTCCGCTATGACAAGTACGGCCTCAGTAGCTACCGTCCGGCAAGCCGACGCTGCCCTTATGGCGGCCAGTCTAGTAACTCTTTCCAGCATAATTTCATGACACCTGTATTTCGTAGCCCCTTCCCTAATTGGGGCGGCATACAGGATAATTGAGGAGACCACCGCTGCCAGCAGCTTCCTCTTCTTCGGCCCAGGTCCTCCGACATTCGGCATCAGCCTTGCCAACGACATGTACGCCTTTTGCGCCTTTGTCGTTACTTCCCTGACGTGGGTGGTCATTCGCCAATCTCTGTCCAAGTGAACGTCCAGGTACTTTATCGATTTTGACGACTCGATCGTGTCATCGCCTACTTGTAATACCACCTTCGTCAGATTCCGCCTTCCGGTTAGTATGGCGATCTCGGTCTTGTGCCCAGCGAGAGTGAGTCCCATATTCGACGACGACCTGGACTTTCACATGAGCATAACACTTGGCCAACTAACAACTGTTCTTCAAGCAGAGCTAGTTGCCATTATAGTTGCCAAAATATCCTCAGGAATAACAGTCCAGTGTCACGACACACTAGAACAAGTGACCAAACACAACAACCTGCAACTCATTTGGATTAAAGGACACGTTGGAACATTTGGCAACAAACAGGCAGACGAACTGGCTAGACAGAGCTCGGGGCGGCCCTTTTGAGCCTGTTTGATCATTGGTTTAGCAGGCAGCCCAATTTGTAGAGAGGTTGTAACTTAGAGGAAGAAACAGCTGAGCATATCCTATGTGACTACCCTGCACTCGCCTCGATCAGAGGTCCCATGTTAGAGAAGTTCTGGCCTGACATGGCTGGAATTCGCAGTGCCCCTCTGTCGGACGTTCTTGGCTTCATCGAAAGGGTAGGATGGGTCGAAGAACGCTGACAGTCAAACACTATTGAACATGGGAATGTGAATTCTTATTCACCCTCCTCACCAATCCAGAATCCAGAACAGTCATCAGGCGTCTGAGAGCAGTATTGTAAGGTTTTACTATCTTCATTTCATCTGTACTTTTAGTACTTAGAGCAAGCACGTCCCTTTTATCTTTCCGTTTCATTTGAACCACTCCCGAATTGCTTTCTCCTTTTACTAACTTTTTCTGTACTACTTCTTTGCAATTTAATTTTCTATTTGCTCTTAGTGTTCCAAGTAAATGCGTTTCTTTCTCCAATAGTTCCCCCTGGCTAGAAATATCTTCGATTTTGTGGATTTACTGCTGCACAATCCATTGTTTCAGGGTCCGTAGAAACACAAGTCCTCCTAGCTACCAATATTTTTAATATTGTGGATTCAGAGTCTGGAGAAAACCAAGTCCTTCTGGCAAGTTGTAGGATTTTGTTTTTCTTCACAATCCACAGCCTCAAGAATCCGGTGAATCCCGAGTCCTCCTTCGATTTTGTGAATTTTCTGTTTCACAATCCACAGTTTCAGAGTCTGGAATAACCCAAATCCTCCTGGCTGGAAATACTTTAGATGTTGTGGTGTTAGAATCCGGTGAAACCCGAGTCCGTCTGACTAGAAATATTTTCGATTTTGTGGATTTTCTGCTTCACAAGTCCAGAGTCCGGAATAATCCAAGTCCTCCTGGTTGAAAATACCTTTCATGTCGTGGTGTTAGAATCCGGAGGAATTCAAGTCCTCCTGGCTAGAAACATCTTTGATTTTGTGGATTTTCTGCTTCACAATCCACAGAGACCACAGGAATCCAAGTTCTCCTGGCTGCTTTGATGCCGAGGTTTCCTTTTGTTTCAAATCTCCAGCTTCAGGGTTCGGAGGAACCAAATTCGCCCTGGCTAGAAATATCTATATTGTTACGAATTTTTTGCTTCCAGAGCTTTAGAGGCAGAGGCCCCATTGAGTGGAAATATCTCTGATTTTGTGGGTTTTCTGCTTCACAATTCACAGTTTCAGAACCTGAGGAACCCAAGAAATATCTTTGAAGTTGCAGTTTTCTGTTTTGTTACACAATCCACAGCCGCAAAGTCCGGAAGAACCCAAGTCCTCCTGGCAGCAAATACCTTTGATATTCTGGACTTTATGATGCGTAACGATCCAAACTTTTAGAATTCAGAGGAACCCAAGTCCTCCTGGCTAGAAATATCTTTCAAATTGTGGATTTTCTGCTTCACAATCTACAGTTTCAGAGTCCGGAGGAACCCAAGTCGAAATCTTCGATTTTGTGGATTTTCTGCTGCAAATATCTTTGATGCTGAGGTTTTTTTTTTTGTTTCAAATCTTTAGCTTCAGGGTTCGGAAGAACCAAATCCCTCATGGCTAGAAATATCTATAATGTTATGAGTTTTTTGCTTCAGAGTCCACAGCTTTAGAGGCCGGAGCAACCCAAGTCCTCCGGGCTGGAAATATCTTTGATATTTTATGCATCACGATTCACGCTTTTAGAAATCGGAGGAACCCAAGTCCTCTTCGCTAGAAATATCTATAATGATATGAATTTTCTGCTTCAGAGTCCACAGTTTTAGAGGCCGGAGGAACCCAAGCTCTACTGGGTGGAAATATCTCTGATTTTGTGGGTTTTTTGCTTCACAATTAACAGTTTCAGAACCTGAGGAACCAAAGTCCTGGAAATACCTTTCATGTTGTGGTTTTTCGTTTTGTTTCGCAATCCGCAACCTCAGAGTCCGAAGGAACCCAGGTCCTCCTGGAAATATCTTTGATATTCTGGACTTTATGCATCACTATCCACAGTTTTAGAATTCGGAGAAACCCAAGTATGACATGACTGACTACCAGTAAATTGCAAAAGTCGTTATTCATTTTTTTTATTATATTATCGAATTAAGGAAATCAAAATTGTTTTAAAAAAATATATGAAACGAAAACTGATATTTGCAAAAGTTATCATTCACTTGTAGCAATCATTTTTACTTTTCCTGAAATATTTTCAACGTATGTTAATGTAATTAATGTAAATTAATTAAGAATGTAGTTAGAAATTATGTCTTTTGTAAATGTTCCTTTACAATGAGAAAATTCATGCCGTCATAATTATTTTCTGATACGTTCCAAGTAGTTACATTGACACCTCCTACAATGTAATTTAATGTCAAGCCATTTTTTTGCTCGTTTGAAAGCGAAATCCTTTCAGTTTTGAAATGTTAATAATGTAAATAATTCGTGCAGTTATATTTATAATAATAATAATAATAATATTTACATAATAGTACATACGGAGAGGTCTATTGCTAGTAAAACAATTAATATTACATTAACTTACATTATTTTACATTTACGTTAAATAAATAATTTTACCAAAAAAATCTGAAAATGACTAATTACAATACCTTGCGTTACCTGAAAATGCATTTCATCCTAATTTTTTTCAATTACATTGTGTAAAAATTAGAAATCTTTTTAAATTGGAAAATTTTAATGAAAGTCTAAAAACGTACAATGTAAACAAAGCTCTGACGTAAAGGGTATTAAAATTATCTACGCTGATCAATTGGTTTCAAAAAGTATTGAAATAAAACGGAACCTTAACATTTCGTTGCGTAATGTAAATTAATGTAACAAGAACATATTGCAATGTTAACGTTTTTACTTCATAGGGACATCTTCAGAATTAGCTTTTAAGTTACAAGTAACCATTTTTATTTCACATAAATTTTCAGTTTAAGTTTAAATTATTTAAATTATTATTATTTAATGTAATTAATGTAATTAGAAATAATGCCTTTTATAAATATTACTTCACAACGAGAGGAGTTCATGCCGCCACAATTACTTTTTGATAAGTTCCAAGTAGTCGTATCGACACCTACCGCAATGTAATTTAATGTAAAGCCAATTTCTTGCTCGTTTAAAAGCGAAATGTGTTTAGTTTGGAAATGTTCACAATGTAAAGTGATGTAATGTTATTTTTTTAAATAAAAACTTCTTTAATGGGAAAAACTTAAATCAGTTTTTATATAACATTTTGAGCTATTATTTTAATCTACACTCTAATGTAATTTAATGTAATCTTGAGTTTCTAAACGAAATTTCTTCAATTTTCAATTTGCAGATTTGCTAGAACGGATTCATTTTTTTTTCTAAATATACCTTCACTAATAAAGAATTGAACTCATAATGTAAAGTAATGTACCGAAACGCAATTTCAAAAAAATAAAATAAAAACTAATTTCGTTTAGTAAATAACAAACAAGGAAGTGATTTAACATTAAATTACAAAACAGTACATACGGAAAGGTCTATTGCTAGTAAGAAAAATAATATTACATTAATTTACATTAATTTACATTTACAGTAAATTAATAATTTTATCGAAAAAAAATCTGAAAATGTGTAGTCGCAATACCTTGCGTTACATGACAAGTATTTCGTCATAATTTTTACTTTGCCTGAAATATTTTCAATGTATGTTAATGTAATTAATGTAAATTAGTTGAGAATGTAGTTAGAAGTGATGTATTTTGTAAATATTCCTTTACAACGAGAAAGTTCGTGCAGCCACAATTACTTTCTGACATGTTTCAAGTAGTTACATTGACACCTACTACAATGTAATTTAATGTCAAGCCATTTTCTTGCTCGTTTCAAAGCAAAATGTTTTTAGTTTTGAAATGTTAATAATGTAAATAATTCGTGCAGTTATATTTATTTATTCCTTTTAATAGAAACTCATTACTGTCAAAAATTTAAATTAGTTTTTATACGTATTACATTTTAAACGATTATTTTAATAATGTAACTTAATGTAAAGCCAGTTTCTTGGGTTTCTAAACGAAATTTCTTCAATTTTAATTTTTTTTACAATATAAAGTAGTGTAATACTGAATCCATTTATTTCTTAAAAGTTCTTTTACTAATAAACAATCGAATTTTAAACTCATAATGTAAAGTAATGTACCCAAACACAATTTCACAAAAATTATCAATTATTTTAACGCGAAAATATGAAGAAATGTATCCTTATGTAACATAATGTAATGCCATCGTCTATTTTCAGATTTTTTTTTTGAGAAAATTATTTATTTAATGTAGAATAATGTAAGATTATTGAACAAGAATTAATTCTTTTGGTAAAAGAAAATTAAACTTGTTTTTATAAGAGATTCTAAATGGATCTGTCAATTTGTTTTTCCATGTAATTTAATGTAACATGATTTTTTTCTTCATTGCTGTATGAAATGAGCACAATTTTGGATCTTATGGAACGGAAAGTAAAAAAAAAAGTTCTGAACAATAGAATCTTAAAAGATGCAATGTAAAGTAATTATCGAAACACTTCGCAACTTATTGAAAAAATATAAAGCAATGCATTGTCATGTAATTTAATGTAAATTAAGTATTATTAATAGTTTTACTAATAAAAAATTAAATTTGTTTTTATAATGTATTTTAAATAGATCTGTTATGCAATGTAATTGAATGTAAAAGCATTTTTTTTGTTTGTTAGTGAACTAAATGGGCTGAATAATATCGCCCACTAATAATTGCATTTTCAAATAAGAAACTTAATCGATTACACCCTCTATATGACAAACACATTCAATTTTATTTGAAAAATTATAGAAACATACATACGTATAACAAAAGAATTAAAAAAAAATTGAAATCAAAAAGATAGCTTCTTGGAGTGCCTAAGTAAACAACAAATGAGGAGGTCACCTTCTGGTATTTACTTTACTTTACCCCTGATGTCGATGGGAATTAATTATGTACATAACTCTCAAAACTCTCGAAATTGAACGAACGACAAAGTCGAAAGCAACTTTGCTTCCTTTTATGGTCAACAACTTTTCGTGTTTGTAATGATCTAGTAGATACTGGTATTTTCGACGACGTTCTCAGAAAAAAAAAAAAGAAAAAGGACCCAGCTGAATGGATCACACGTTAAATACATGCGAGCAATATTTAAACAACTGCTTAGAACCGCGGAATAAATAAATAAATTAGTGTGCTACCAACCTATAGCCTGCGTACTTCTTGCAACAATATGCTTATTATCTTAGCGTCCAGTCGTTAACTTCGGGCTGATAATGAATGGTCCTCTTTGTCCTCCGGTTCATTCAGGCGACCAGGATTCTTTCAGGAATTAACGCACATACTTCTTTTTTTTTTTTTTGGCGATTAGATTTTTTATTCGTGTTTCCTCCCCGCCGGCCCCCCCTTGTTCTCGAGAGGTGTTTGACGACAAGCGAGTTTCTCCATCCTTTATTCATTGTGCTACAGCCCACGGTCTTAGGAGGGTAATGAACTTTGGGTTACCGAATTTTTTTTTTTTATTAATTGACTTAAATTTGGAGAAATTTGCCTCGCTCTAGGACCTCAAGCGGTTTCCTTTATTGCAAACGAAGATAAAAATGTTAATGCATAATTGCATTGGTTGGTACTGTAATTAATCGACGTGAAAATCCTATTAGTTGCATATTTTAGTTACCAAGGAGAACTGGATTCTTTTCTTAATTGCAACCATTTAGAGGGAATTTTTTTTTAAATTTCTAATTTCATTGCAGTATTATTTTATTATAAATAAAGCAAAAGTTTATCGAATTCTCAAAACATATCAATTCATGTATGTACATCGGGCCAAGGAAGTTATTTAACATTAAATTACATAACAGTGCTTTCGGACAGGTCTATTGCTAGTAAAAAAATTAATATTACATTAATTTACATTTACATTAAATCAATAATTTTATCAAAAAAATCGCAATACATTTTGCTACATGACAATCATAATTTTTTCAATTAATTGCTTAACAGTATGGCTTTAAAATTCAATTGTTTATTAATGAAGGTAAAAGACTGATTACATTGTATCAAATTAGTATTACATTACTTTACATTATATAAGGTCTAAAATTCAGCCCATTTCGCTCACTAACGAACAAGAAAATGCCTTTACATTAAATTACATTGCATAACAGATCCATTTAAAATACATTATAAAAACAAGTTTAGTTTTTTATTAGTAAAAGCATTAATATTACATTAATTTACAATAAATAAATACCAGAAAAAAAAACGGGAATGTCTAGTCGCAATACATTGTTACATGAGAATGCATTCCTTCAAATTTTTTCAATAAGTTGTGAAGTCTCGTTTCGATAATTACTATACATTGCAATATTAATATTACGCAGCTTTACATTCTACAAAATCCAAAATTGAGCTCATTTCGTACAGTAACGAACAAAAAAATGACTTTACATTAAATTACATGGCAACACAAATTAACAAATCCATTTAGAATCTCTTGTAAAAACAAGTATATTATTTTTAATAAAAAAATTAATTGTTCAATAATATTACATTATTCTACATTAAATTTTCTCAAAAAAAATCTGAAAATAGACCATCGCATTACATTATGTTACATAACGATACATTTTCTCATACTTTCGCGATAAAATAATTGATAATTTTTGTGAAATTACGTTTCGAGTTTAAAATTCGATTGTTTATTAGTAAAGGTATTTTTAAGAAAAAAATAGATCCGGTATTACATTACTTTACATTCTAAAAAATTTAAAATTGAATAAATTTCTCTTAGAGACCCAAGAAACTGGCTTTACATTAAATTACATTATTAAAATGGTCGTTTAAAATGTAATACATATAAAAACTAATTAAAATTTTTGACAGTAAAGAGTTTCTATTGAAAGGAATTAAATAAATAAATAAATATAACTGCACTAAAAACATTTCGCTTTGGAACGAGCAAGAAAATGGCTTGACATTAAATTACATTGTAGTAGGTGTCAATGTAACTACTTGAAACATGTCAGAAAGTAATTGTGGCTGCACGAACTTTCTCGTTGTAAAGGAATATTTACAAAATACATCGTTTCTAACTACATTCTCAACTAATTTACATTAATTACATTAACATACATTGAAAATATTTCAGGCAAAGTAAAAATTATGATGAAATACATTGTCATGTAACGCAAGGTACTGCGACTACTCATTTTCAGATTTTTTTTGGATAAAATTATTAATTTACTGTAAATGTAAATTAATGTAAGTTAATGTAATATTATTTTTCTTACTAGCAATAGACCTCTCCGTATGTACTGTTTTGTAATTTAATGTTAAATCACTTCCTTGTTTGTTATTTACTAAACGAAATTAGTTTTTATTTTATTTTTTTGAAATTGCGTTTCAGTACATTACTTTACATTATGAGTTTATAATTCAATTCTTTATTAGTGAAGGTATTTTTAGAAAAAAAAATGAATCCGTTGTAGCAAATCAGCAAATTGAAAATTGAAGAAATTTCGTTTAGAAACTCAAGATTACATTAAATTACATTAGAGTGTAGATTAAAATAATAGCTTAAAATGTAATATAAAAACTGATTTAAGTTTTTCCCATTAAAGAAGTTTTTATTTAAAAAAAATATTCAAATTAACATTACATCACTTTACAATGTGAACATTTCCAAACTAAACACATTTCGCTTTTAAACGAGCAAGAAAATGGCTTTACATTAAATTACATTGTGGTAGGTGTCGATACGACAACTTGGAACTTATCAAAAAGTAATTGTGGCGGCATGAACTCCTCTCGTTGTGAAGTAATATTTATAAAAGGCATTATTTCTAATTACATTAATTACATTAACATTAAACTTAAACTGAAAATTTATGTGAAATAAAAATGGTTACTTGTAACTTAAAAGCTAATTCTGAAGATGTCCCTATGAAGTAAAAAGTTAACATTGCAATATGTTCTTGTTACATTAAGTTACATTACGCAACGAAATGTTAAGGTTCCGTTTTATTTCTATACTTTTTGAAACCAATTGATCAGCATAGATAATTTTAATACACTTTACGTCAGAGCTTTGTTTACATTGTACGTTTTTAGACTTTCATTAAAATTTTCCAATTTAAAAAGATTTCTAATTTTTACACAATGTAATTGAAAAAAATTAGGATGAAATGCATTTTCAGGTAACGCAAGGTATTGTGATTAGCCATTTTCAGATTTTTTTGGTAAAATTATGTATTTAACGTAAATGTAAATTAATGTAAGTTAATGTAATATTAATTTTTTTACTAGCAATAGACCTCTCCGTATGTACTGTTATGTAATTTAATGTTAAATCTCTTCCTTGTTTATTATTTACTAAAGGAAATTAGTTTCAATTTGGATTTTACATAATGTAAAGTAATGTAATATTAATCTGAAATAACCTAAAGAGTTTGTCAAGATTTCTAATTTTTAGAAACTAATTTGAGAATTCAGCTCTCTAATAATAAAGAAACTGTTGAAAATGTTATATTACAAAGAGTTCAATTACATTGCGATACATTATATTATGGAAGTCAATTTTGTTTAATGTAACTCAATAATAATGTCCAAAAATTACGGATTTTAGAAGTCATTAAATCAAGCTGCTTTCGAAAGAAAAATAACTCCAACAACAACCTACTATATTATATCGTGTTACATCAAATTACATTAGGTAAAAACATTGAACATAAAATAATATAACTGTACAAAATATTTACATTGTTTAAATTAACATTATCTTATATTGCGTTGTGAACATTTCAAAACTGCATTATTTTCTGGTTACATGAAGTTACATTACGCGACGAGGAGTTAAGAATTCCGCCTTCTTTACATTGTATCGTTCTTCGACTTAACGTTTTTTTATTAAAATCAATTTGTAGTTCTTAGAAACCAATTGAGAATTCAGCTTTCTTATTAGTAAAAAAATTTGATTTGTAACATCATACAACAGATGATACATTCAATTACATTGCAATACATTACTTTACATTATGGTAAGCAGATTTGTTTGGTGTAATGTAATAGTAATAACTAGAACTATGCAATCGAGAAGTCTTTAAATTAAACTGTTTTCGGAAATGATTGATTACATTGCTTAAATTAATAGTACATTACTTTACATTGTGTACATTTGAAAACTGGTTACTTGTATCATGAAAGTTAATACTGAATATGCTTCTATGGAATAAAAATGCAATGTGTTCTTGTTACATCAAGTTACATTAAGTTACATTAATTACAAAAACATTAAAATAAACGAGAAATATTTCTCTGAAGTAAAAATGGTTACTTGTATCATGAAAGTTAATTCTGAAGATGCTTCTATGGAATAAAAATGATGTCATTGCAATGAATTCTTGTTACATTAAGTTACATTAATTACATTAACATTTGAATATACTGAAAATATTTCTCTGTATATCTCGTATCATGGAAGTTAATTCTGAAAATGCTTCTATGAAATAAAAATGATGTCATTGCAATGTGTTCTTGTTACATTAAGTTACATTACGCAACAAGAAATTTAGAATTTCGCTTTTTTCCAATTTTTTTGAAAGAAATTGGTCAGCACAGATAGTTTTGATAGTTCAGATAGAAATTGATCACTTTATATCGGAGCTTTCTTTACATTTTTAGACTTTCGTTAAAATTTTTAATTAAAAGAAATTGTAGCTTTTAGAAACCAGATTGAGAATTCAGATTTCTAATAATAAAGGCACTCTTGATGATGTTACGTTACAATACATTCAATTACATTGCGATACATTACTTGACATTATGGAAGTTAGTTTTGTTTATTATAACATAATAATAATAATCTCAAAAAGTATATATTTTAGAAGTCTAATTAAGCACTTCTCGGAGGAAAAATAACACTGACAAAAACCTCTATTATATTATATCGTATTACATTAAGTTACATTCATTTTTTTTAAGGAATTGCTCAGCGAAAACGTGTAATGTAAATATAGTGCAGCTATTTCAAAAATGTGCTCTTTTTAGAAACTAATTTCGGTATTCATTCGTGTTACATTACTTTACATTAAATTACATTGTAGGACACGAATTTTCTACTAATTCGTCATAGTATAGTAACGTAAACTATGCGTTTCCTCAGCAATTTTACCTTCAGTTTTCCAGTTCTCTGGCCCCAGCGAAAAGAACTAAACCAAATAAAATCGATTACATTACTTCGTTTTTACATTGACTTACATTTCTTTGGAAAGCTGCCTGGAATCAGATCTTTTACACGAATAGGAGTTATTCATTTCCTTGGGAAGCTGTTTTGGAATAAGATTTCTTGCAGGAATGGGAGTTTTAATGAAAAAGTCAATTACATTGGGTTACATGAAGTTACATTACATGAAGCTCGCTTTCTTACTTAAAGAAATCCGTAGGTAAATGCGTTGCTGTGCGACCATCAATTACGTTGGGTGGAAATCATACAAGAGGAAGGCATTGCAAACATCTTGACCGAATTTGATGCTCTTTTGTTTCGGATACAGGGTGAACGCGTGAAAAGTAAGTGCATACTTTAAAAGTCTTGAATAGAAATTAATTACTTTATGTCGGAGCTTTCTTCACATTGTATCGTTCCTAGTCTTTCCTTTCTAATTTTTAGAAACTAATTTGAGAATTTAATTTTCTATTAGGAAACAAACTGATGATGATGATGTTACATTCCAATACATTCAATTACGTTGCGATACATTACTTTACATTAGGGAAGTCAATTTTGTTTAATGTAACATAACGATGTCAAAAGCTATTCATTGTAGAAGTCTTTAAATGAAGCTGTTTTTTGCAGAAAAATAACTAACAAAAACCTGTTATTATATTACATTGTTACATGTAAGTTACATTTGGTAATAAAAGTAAGAATTTCTTTGCTTTTTCTATTTTTTTAATTGTTTAGCGAAAGATATTTAAAGAAAAAGAGAGCCAGCCTCTTTTTAGAAACCAATTTCAGAATTCGTTCGTGTGGTATTGCTTTACATTAAATTACGTTATTGGACACTACAGAATTCAATTTTCTACTAACGCGTTAATAGTAATCGTATCATTCCTAAACAGTCTTACATTAAATTACATTTCTTGGGAAGCTGTTTCGGAATAAAATTGCAGGAACAGGAGTTTTTAATGTTTACATTAGATTACATGAAGTTGCGTTACATCAAGCTGTTTTTTATTACTTTTTATTAATATTACATTAATTTACATTTCAGAGCCGAATTGAATACATTTCGCTTTGAAACGAGCAAGAAAATGACTTGACATTAAATTACATTGTAGCAGGTGTCGATGTAACTACTTGGAACGCATCTAAACGTAATTTGCCGTTTGTTTTTTCTAGTTTTTAGAAACTAGATTGAGAATTCTGCTTTCTATTAGTAAAGAGACTGTTGTTGATGATGTTACATTACGATACATTCAATTACGTTGCGATACATTATGGAAAACAATTGTGTTTGATGTAACGCAATAGCAATTAAGTCTTGCAGCTCCATTTCAGCCGACCCGTAAGACATAAGACATCAGTTAGCTAAAGAAGAAGAAGAAGAAGAAAACTACATTTCAAGAAGAATTCCAATCACAGTCTTTCAAATTTCTTAAGTCTGAAGGCGTTCTTTTCATTTGTACAGCGCCAAAGAAGGAGACAGCTTTTCAAACATACGATTTTACTACGTTTCTATGGCAACTAAAGACCCTATCCAGAATTCGCTCCTCGTTAAGGTGTGTTTCGAAATTTTTCAAATGAAAGAGATGAAGACTATGTCTTCATAAATCAAACTGAGGGCATTTTGTTAAGTTGGATTAATATTAAAAAAAGAAAGGAAAGTATCGAACGAATCATAGTAATTACTGACATCACTCGGTGGTAACAACACACGTCCCGCATGTGCAGCCACAGACGAAAGTCGTGCGATGTCTTTTTTTTTGCGCCCACACCTACAGGTGGCATTTAAAGTCGACGTCCGGTAGTTTCTAATACATCATCGATTTCGATGTGCATCGACAATGAACGTGTTCCAGGTGAAGGGATAACCTCACGCGCGGCAAAAATCGAAGAAATAAATTGAAAGAAATCGCGTGAATTGCTAATTCATCCGGACATCGATCGCCGTGGAATATCTGCGGGCGGTGCATGCACGTAATGACCTTCTTCACAGTTTGTTGCAAATTATACTCACCCGCCAAACTACATCCACATATGATTGAAGCTCATTTCGCATACTACAATGTTGCACACAGCCTTAATCTGAATTCTTAATTCGATTTAAGAAAGAAGCCATAATCAACTTACAATAGCACACCCTGTATATTACAACAATGTATATTATAGTTACAGGCCAGAATACATGATTGTGTTCTATAACCTTCATTCAATTTTAAGAAAGTTCTAAAAGAACTCATTCTGGAAATTTTTGTTTCCTCGATCATACGAGGCCGGGGATTACATACATACACACATAAAGGGAGGAGCGAGGCAAAGTAAAAACCTGAGATTTCGCAGATTGTAAACATTTTTTCGTGCACGCGAGCAAAGAAAATAAATCTCCTAACGTATACAAACATGCAAACCGAAAAATATGTATTCGTTATCTGTGCGGCAGATGGTATTTAAAACGTACACAATTTGGGGAAGCGGGCGCGGAATTTCGGCGACTATAAATAGTGCCCCGTTCTCCTCCTCCTGCTCCTCCTCATTCCCCGAGGAAATACGTCGTTTTCGTGTTTTCACCTAGTAAAAATTCGAACGTTCCGCGGCTTTAAAACAAACCCAGCCCCGATAACTGTGATAAACTACGGCCTCGTTAATTCGAATTCTTTCAGGCGATGGAAACCTTGAACGCAGACCGTCGAGTTGAAGAACAGCAGGCCAGAAGTAAAATCAAACAAATTAATTCACCATAAAATTCCTCCGCGTTATATGACAAACACACTCGACATTAAAGAGGAAACGTTTCGAAGGCGTTCAACTTCTGCACTTTATTTCGGTGAAGGCAATTTCCATGTGCCCACCCTGTATCTAAAACAAAAGAATAACTAATTCGGTTAAGATTTTTGCAATTCCATCACCACGTACGATTCCACCCGACGATATATGTGCCCACCCTGTATCTAAAACAAAGGAATATCTATTTCGGTCAAGATTTTTGCAACTCCATCGCCACATACGATTCCACCCGACAATATACGACAAACAGATTCAACGTTCTTTAAAAAGAAGAAAACTTTTTAAGACTTTTAAAGTATGCACTTACTTTTTACGCGTTCACCCTGTATCTGAAACAAAAAAGCATCAAATTCAGTCAAGATGTTCGCAATGCCTTCCTCTAGTATGATTTCCACCCAACGTAATTGATGATCGCACAGCAACGCATTTACCTACGGATTTCTTTAAGTAAGAAAGCCAGCTTCATGTAATGTAACTTCATGTAACCCAATGTAATTGACTTTTTCATTAAAACTCCCATTCCTGCAAGAAATCTTATTCCAAAACAGCTTCCCAACGAAATGAATAACTCCTATTCGTGTAAAAGATCTGATTCCAGGCAGATTTCCAAAGAAATGTAAGTCAATGTAAATACGAAGTAATGTAATCGATTTTATTTGGTTTAGTTCTTTTCGCTGGGAGCAGAGAACTGGAAAAGTGAAGGTAAAATTGCTGAGGAAACGCATAGTTTACGTTACTATACTATGACGAATTAGTAGAAAATTCGTGTCCTACAATGTAATTTAATGTAAAGTAATGTAACACGAATGAATACCGAAATTAGTTTCTAAAAAGACCACATTTTTGAAATAGCTGCGCAATATTTACATTACACGTTTTCGCTGAACAATTCCTTAAAAAAAAATGAATGTAACTTAATGTAATACGATATAATATAATAGAGGTTTTTGTCAGTGTTATTTTTCCTCCGAGAAGTGCTTAATTAGACTTCTAAAATATATACTTTTTGAGATTATTATTATGTTACATTAAACAAAACTAACTTCCATAATGTCAAGTAATGTATCGCAATGTAATTGAACGTATTGTAACGTAACATCATCAAGAGTGCCTTTATTATTAGAAATCTGAATTCTCAATCTGGTTTCTAAAAGCTACAATTTCTTTTAATTAAAAATTTTAACGAAAGTCTAAAAATGTAAAGAAAGCTCCGATATAAAGTGATCAATTTCTATCTAAACTATCAAAACTATCTGTGCTGACCAATTTCTTTCAAAAAAATTGGAAAAAAGCGAAATTCTAAATTTTTTGTTGCGTAATGTAACTTAATGTAACAAGAACACATTGCAATGACATCATTTTTATTCCATAGAAGCATCTTCAGAATTAACTTTCATGATACAAGTAACCATTTTTACTTCAGAGAAATATTTTTCGTTTATTTTAATGTTTTTGTAATTAATGTAACTTTATGTAACTTGATGTAACAAGAACACATTGGATTTTTATTCCATAGAAGCATATTCAGTATTAACTTTCATGATACAAGTAACCAGTTTTCAAATGTACACAATGTAAAGTAATGTACTATTAATTTAAGCAATGTAATCAATCATTTCCGAAAACAGTTTAATTTAAAGACTTCTCGATTGCATAGTTCTAGTTATTACTATTACATTACACCAAACAAATCTGTTTACCATAATGTAAAGTAATGTATTGCAATGTAATTGAATGTGTCATCTGTTGTATGATGGTTACAAATCATCAACAGCTTTTTTACTAATAAGAAAGCTGAATTCTCAATTGGTTTCTAAGAACTACAAATTGATTTTAATAAAAAAAACGTTAAATCTAAGAACGATACAATTAAAGAAAGCGGAATTCTTAACTTCTCGTCGCGTAATGTAACTTAATGTAACAAGAAAATAATGCAGTTTTCAAATGTTCACAGTGCAAAGTAAGATAATGTTAATTTAAACAATGTAAATATTTCGTACAGTTATATTATTTTATGTTCAATGTTTTTACCAAATGTAATTTGATGTAACACGATTTAATATAGTAGGTTGTTGTTGGAGTTATTTTTCTTTCGAAAGGAGCTTGATTTAGTGACTTCTAAAATCCGTAATTTTTGGACATTATTATTGAGTTACATTAAACAAAATTGACTTCCATAATATAATGTATCGCAATGTAATTGAACTCTTTGTAATGTAACATTTTCAACAGTTTCTTTATTATTAGAGAGCTGAATTCTCTTTAGCTTATTTCTGATTGATATTACATTACTTTACGTTATGTAAAATCCAAATTGAAACTAATTTCGTTTAGTAAATAACAAACAAGGAAGTGATTTAACATTAAATTACATGACAGTAAATACGGAGAGGTCTATTGCTAGTAAGAACAATAATATTACATTAACTTACATTAATTTACATTTACGTTAAATAAATAATTTTACCAAAAAAGTCTGAAAATGACTAATCACAATACCTTGCGTTACATGACAATGCATTTCATCCTAATTTTTTTCAATTACGTCGTGTAAAAATTAGAAATCTTTTTAAATTGGAAAATTTTAATGAGAGTCTAAAAACGTACAATGTAAACAAAGCTCTAACGTAAAGTGTATTAAAATTATCTATGCTGATCAATTGGTTTCAAAAAGTATTGAAATAAAACGGAACCTTAACATTTCGTTGCGTAATGTAACTTAATGTAACAAGAACATATTGCAATGTTAACGTTTTTACTTCATAGGGACATCTTCAGAATTAGCTTTTAAGTTACAAGTAACCATTTTTATTTCACATAAATTTTCAGTTTAAGTTTAATGTTAATGTAATTAATGTAATTAGAAATAATGCCTTTTATAAATATTACTTCACAACGAGAGGAGCCACAATTACTTTTTGATAAGTTCCAAGTAGTCGTATCGACACCTACCGCAATGTAATTTAATGTAAAGCCAATTTCTTGCTCGTTTAAAAGCGAAATGTGTTTAGTTTGGAAATGTTCACAATGTAAAGTGATGTAATGTTATTTTTTAAAATAAAAAGTTCTTTAATGGAAAAAACTGAAATCAGTTTTTATATAACATTTTGAGCTATTATTTTAATCTACACTCTAATGTAGTTTAATGTAATCTTGAGTTTCTAAACGAAATTTCTTCAATTTTCAATTTGCAGATTTGCTAGAACGGATTCATTTTTTTTTTTCTAAATATACCTTCACTAATAAAGAATTGAACTCATAATGTAAAGTAATGTACCGAAACGCAATTTCAAAAAAATAAAATAAAAACTAATTTCGTTTAGTAAATAACAAACAAGGAAGTGATTTAACATTAAATTACAAAACAGTACATACGGAGAGGTCTATTGCTAGTAAGAAAAATAATATTACATTAACTTAACTTAATTTTTGGTTTATTGAAAAATTTAGAAAAATTTCTAAATTTTTCAATAAACCAAAAATTTTTTAAGGTACAGAGTTCTGATGAAGCCCAATAAGGCCGAAATACATGTATAAACTCTTTCCTAACACTCTTTCTATACTGCCAGTTACACAATTTTAATTAATTTTTATAAAATGTAAAGTAATGTAATATTAATTTGATAGAAAGCAATCATTCTTTCGCCTTCATTAATAAACAATTGAATTTCAAAGTCACAGTGTAAAGCAATTACCGAAACGCAACTTCACAAGTTTGTTAAAATTTTTATTGTGTGTTCCAAGTACTTATATCGGCATCTACTACAATGTAATTTAATGTCAAGCCATTTTCCTGCTGGTTTCAAAGCGAAATGCATTCGGTTTTGAATTTTTTGGAATGTAAATGAACGATGTAATCAAATATATTTTTTTCTATTCATTTAATGTTTTTTAATTGAAACTTCTTTGCCAACGAAAACTTAAATATTGCATTTTAAACGATTATTCTAATAATGTAATTTAATGTAAGCTAATTTTCTAAACGAAATTACCTGAATTTTTAATTTTATAAAATGTAAGGCAGTGTTAGACGAATTACTTTTTTCTTAAAATCACCTTCACTAGTAAACAATTGAATTTTAAAGCCATAATGTAAGGTAATGTATAAAATTTGCAATTATTTTATCGAGGAAATATAAAAAAATGTACTATTATGTAACGCAATCTAATAATTTCAATTTTTTTTTGAGAAAATTATTCATCTAAAGTAGATTAATGTAATATTGTTGTTCAACGAATAGAAAATTAAATTTGTATTTATAAGAGATGGTAAATGGATATGCCAAAAAAGTATTGCCATGTAATTTAATGTAAAATCATTTTCTTGTTCGCTACTGTACGAAATGAGCTCAATTGTGGATCCTGTAGAATGTAAAGTAATGTAATCTTAATTTTAAAAAAAATTTACACTAATCGATAATTGAGTTTTAAAGTAACAATGACCTACAGTAATTATCGAAACGTTACTTCACAACTTATTAAAAAAATATGAAGAAATGTATTAGCATGTAACACAATGTACTGCGACTGTACATTTTCGGATTTTTCTTGGTAAAATTATCTATCTAATGTAGATTAATGTACTACTATTTAATAGAAAATTAAGTTTATTTTTGTGATATACTTGTAATGTAATTTAATGTAAAGTCATTTTATTGCTTGTTACTGTACGAAATTGAAATTAACTACGGCGGTCTTTGTCGCCCCTGCAAAGAGATTGTTCTCTAAATTAAATTTAATAAAAAAAAGACATTCAGAACGTCCCTGTAATGATTTTAATTTCTTGTGACTTATATTTTGTTAAAAAAATTCTTTACTGCAGGTATTTATAGATGGCGCAGTGCAACCACGTCTTAGATTACTAAAGTACCGCCAACTTCCGCCACTGTGACTCCACATTTTGGCGGCAAAATTTAAAATTACTTCTTTCCTGCTCACGTCAAACATCCCAGCTGTTTGATTTACGCCAAATTTCGAATTCTAAAAACTGCGAACATCAAATTTCCATTCCGAATGGAGAGAAATGTCGTCCTTCTCTTTTATTTCTAAGAATTTAAAACATCCAAATGGTCTTCGACGTCAGTTTGGTTTATATTAAATTTTATATCCTGATAAGTAAATCTGTTTTAAACTCTTCTTGAGTGCGGGACCCCTCCACTCGAAACTCCTGTTTATAATGGTGAAATTTATGGAGGTAATTATGATTTTATGTGACGTGTCAGGAGGGTCAGCAAGCCGAGATTATGGCGCCCTTGCCGGAACTCCAGCGGCGTTTCGGGAGTTTGCGAAAATAATTACGCGGAGGGTCGTCCGCGGAAGGGTTACAAACGGGAGATTTAAGCGGGTACGTTCGCTCACCGCCACAGATCCCAAATATTTATTATTACGCGGTGCACGATTTAAAAACGACGGAATCCACGAACTAATTAAAGCCCCCGGAGATAATGAATTACGAACGTGATTCTAATTTCGAAGGTCTTCTGGTAATAGCGTGTGGTTACAACTCTTCTAAACTTAAACCTTAAAATTAGTCGGGTGTAAAAATAGAGGCGCGTTGTATGTACAACAACGTACGGGTGGTAATTTCATTTCTGGAGGAGTCCTCCTGAAGGGAGTCGTAATAAATCAAACGCGCCGCTTTATAAACCACCTCGCTCTAAACTTCAGACTTTTATATAGCTCAATAAATAAGTGTAACATTCTTTCACTGAATAAATTTTTAGCAATTTTAAATTTTAAAATTAGAATGTAGGCAACCCATTCTATTTCCGTGCGTTTACTACGTTAGGGAAACGCGAAGGTATTTCCGATTTGATTGATGGGTTGCCTATTCTAAAGTCTTCAGGCCTCACGTTTTAAAATCGGTACCCTTTATGTAGGTACATCATTTTTAATTCCTCAAAGTTAATTGTATGAAAAGGAGATCATCGCTAGCGTAGAACTGGATGACCCCTCTCGTTCCCTTGACGCCCCCCCGAACGAACGTACATAATACAAAATATTCGAGTAGGATGTTTGGACGTGTCCGTGTATTTCCAAGATATATTAAGAGAATAAACATGTGGTGCTGGTTGTATTTCATTCTCGGGGCCGTTATGTTAACCAAGACCGACCGACCGACCGACCAGACAAATGGTGTGCTCTCAGCTGACTCTCGCGTCTCCCCCGCTGAGAAAAAGACGAGATAAAACTACTACTCCTCGTCCAGTTGCCTTCGTCGGCAAGCAAGAAGACATGTTGTTCGAGAGGGGCGAGATAACGACGAAAACGCACGCAGTTTGTAGTTCATTTAATTTTTTTCTATGTACAGGACTGGCTGACTCAAAATTACAGAAATAAATTATACAAAAGCGCCAATTTTGTTCTAATTATAAACATAAAATAAATAATATACTATTTTCCAAAAAAAAAAAGGAAAATTTCCTATGTATTTTAAGACGGACGCACAAAAATTAGGAAAGAAAGCAAATGAAAACCAAAAACCAAAAATGAAATGGAAAATCGAAAATGAAGAGGCTAGAAATGAAAGCGAATTGAAAGGAGAAACAAAATTGAAGGAAATAAATGAAAATCCGAAGCAGAAAGCAAATAAAAAATGTATGAAACGAGACGAGTGCAAAACATGGACGAAATTTAAATTAAAGAAGAAATCAACGCAAAGACCAAGGGGAAAAGGAAAGACGAAAAATTGAAAAAGAAAAGCAAACGGAAAACAAAAACAAAAAACGAAATGAAAGACAAAAGGCAAATGTGAAATGAAAAGAGACACAAGTGAAAAACTTCCAAAATTCTAAAAACAGCCAAACCCCCTAAACCAAACTGTACAAACATTGAATTCCAAACCTTCAAAACCCTAAAAACCAACCCAGATATAGTCATACTCTCCGTAGATAAAGGGAATGCCACTACAGTTTTAGGCCACGTACAGTACGACCAGAAAATCAATACCCTATTTAGAGGACTCTGCCTACCAACCCTTGCGACGCAATCCGACTTCACGTATGGAACGTACCGCAACGGCTTTAATGAAATCTTCTTCTATCCTTCCAGAAACACAAAAATTCTTGATCCCCCGTGACTCCAGAATACCCCTAAAATCCACAAACCTGGTACACCTTTACCTCCCATAGTCAGCGCAATCAACTCACCCACCTACAAAGTCTGCAAATATCTAGCACACATCCTCAAACCTTTTGCAAGGAAAAGTGAAACTTTCATCCTCAATTCCCAGCACTTCGTCCAAAAAATTCACGAGATGTCCTTAGACCCCCAGGACATTCTGGTCAGCTTCGATGTAGAATCTCTTTTCACCTAGCCAATCGAAAACGCCATTAGATACCTTCATCATATTATTGGGACCTTCAAAATCTGACTTAATATAAATAAAAAGTAAAAAATTCTCTTTCCACAAAATAGAAATTTGATAAAACGAAAAATTCATTTTGAAATTTGGAATTCTGGTTTAGTTTTTGTGGAATAAAGCAGCTACCAAAATTTCCATTCTGAAAAAAGGAGGAACCAAAATAGAATTTTATGCCAATACATAATTAAGTAGAAACAAAACAAAAGCCGCTCGATTTCTTATTGATCAAAGCACGCGCAAAATAAAACGCTAACGATCCATAAAAGAAAAGCAAAAAAGAAAATTGATTGTGGCTAGAAACTTAAGGAACAGCGAAAATGGATAAAAAAGAACAAAAGACGGTCGGTTTTTAATCAGGTCAAATATACCTAAAAACAAAACACTAATAAGCTTCGAGAGAACAACAAAAATAAATCGAAACTAAAACGAAAAAAAAAACTACCAAAACAAAAAAATTCTTTACTCTTCTAAACGAGCACTTGGACATGGAAAAAAAAACAAAAGACGATCGTTAAACTTGTGCAGAAACAAAAGACTAATACTTAAGAGGAAAACGGACAAAACACACGCAAAAAAAAAACGAAATTAAAATAAAAAAGTTATACAAATCGAAATCGAAACGAGAAAAATATCGAAGAAACAACAGAAAAACAAAAGACAGTCGTCAAACGCGCGTAGAAACAAAACACAAATACTTAACAGGAAAACAAAAACAAACACAAGTAATCGAAATCGAAACAAGAAATATTTGAAATAAATAAATAAATACTTGGAAGTGGGAAAAAAACAAAAGACGATCGTTAAAGGCGCGTAGAAACAAAAGACAAATACTTAACAGAAAATTAAAAAAAAAAAAAAGAAATAAGCAAAAAATAGAAATCGGAACAAAAGAATTATTGAAGAATAATAGAATTTCTTTCATCAATATTTAAAATAAGTAGCAGAAACAAAAGACGCGTATAGAAACAAAAGACGCATGTAGAAACAAAAGACAAATACTTAACAGGAAAACAAAAAAAAAACACAAATAATCGAAATCGAAACAAAAAAGTTATTTATTGAAGAAATAACAAAATCTCTCTCTTCAGTATTTAAAATAAATAAATACTTGGAAGTGGAAAAAAAAACAAAAGACAATCGCTAAACGCGTGTGGAAACAAAAGACTAACACTTAACAGGAAAAGCAAACAAAAAATGAATTAAGCAAAAAATAGAAATTGAAACAAAAGAGATATTGAAGAATAACAGAATTTCTTTCGTGAATATTTAGAATAAGTAACAGAAACAAAAGACGCGTGTAGAAGCAAAAAAAAACAAATGCATAATTAAATAGAAATAAAACAAAAGCCACCCGATTTCTTATTGATCAAAGCACGCACAAAACAAAACGTTAACGACCTACAGAAGAAAAGCAAAAAAAAAATGATTGTCGCATCGAATTCGGCTAGAAACTTAAGGAACAGCGAAAATGGTTAAAAAAGAACAAAAGACGGTCGATTTTTAATCAGGTGAAATATATTTAAAAACAAAACACTAATAAGCTTCGACAGAAAAACAAAAATAAATCGAAACTGAAACGAAAAAAAAAATACCAAAACAAAAAACTCTTTACTCTTCGATATTTAAATTTAAAAAGTTATACAAATCGAAATAAGAAAGATACTGAAAAAATAACAGAAAAACAAAAGACAATCTTTACACGCATGTAGAAACAAAAGACGAATACTTAACAGGAAAGCAGACAAAAAATACGCAAAAAAAAACGAAATCGAAATAAAAAAGTTATATAAATCGAAATAAGAAAGGTACTGAAGAAATAACAGAAAAACAAAAGACAATCGTCAAACGCGTGTAGAAACAAAAGACTAACATTTAACAGAAAAACAAAAAAGAACACAAATAATCGAAATCGAAAAAAAGTTAGTTATTGAAGAAATAACAAAATCCCTCTCTTCAGTATTTGAAATAAAAAAATAAATACTTGGAAGTGGAAAAAAACAAAAGATGGTCGTTAAACGCGTGTAGAAACAAAAAACTAACAGAAAAACAAAAAAAAAACTAAATAAGCAAAAAATAGAAATCGAAACAAAAGATTTATTGAAGAATAACAGAATTTCTCTCAACAATATTTAAAATAAGTGCTAGAAACAAAAGACGCGTGAAGAAACAAAAGACAAATACTTAACAGGGAAACAAAAAAAAAACACAAATAATCGAAATCGAAACCAGAAAGTTATTTATTGAAGAAATAACAAAATCTCTCCCTTCAATATTTAAAAAAAAATAAATAAATACTTGGAAGTGAAAAAAAAACAAAAGACGATCGTTAAACGCGTCTAGAAACAAAAGACTAACACCTAACAGAAAAACAAAAAAAAAAAAAACGAAATAAACAAAAAATAGAAATCGAAACAAAAGAGTTATTGAAGAATAACAGAATTTCTCTCATCGATATTTAAAATAAGTAGACTAATAAAAAATGTAAAATGTAAAAAAGAAAACAAAAGACAAACGTATAACGTGTGTAGAAATAAAAGATTAATACTTGGGTAGTTGGTAGCCGAGTGGTTCAGTCCACTGGCAACACTTGGCGGGAAATTATTTAAGCGTAGGTTCGAATCCTCTTCTGGTGGGGAATTTATGGGAAGGAAAAAGAAAAACAGAATCTATTGAAATCTTCAAACACCCCAATAACCTAAACCGTCATACTGGCTCTTACCTTCACTATACCTGGAAAGTAGCTCATTGGCGATCCGTCACGCGAATACGAAGCGCCATCTTTTGGCTTATATCGAAGACACCTCGAAGTCTATATACACGATTTCATCGTTGAGATTTGAATGCAGGCCATCCGTCGAGAAAGTCAGGGACCCTTTTATTTTAACGCCGCGTACCTGGCGCCTAAGACCATTTAAAAGCAATTCCCTACATCCATCGGGGCTATAAATAAACAGACAAGAACCAGAAGTCTCGAGTGTTATTCAAATACTGGGTGAAATATTTGAAGGGCCTAAAACGAAATGTGTTTCGCAATGGTTTCGCAACTGAGGACGCACACAAGCGAAATATTTTTTTGAATTTTTTGCGAATCATTTTTCTGTAATTTTTTAAATATACCTTTAAATCTAAAATTATCGAAAATAATTTCTCAACCAATTTCCAATGCCATTTTAAAACTTTCCTCTCCAATTTTATTTTCCTAACCAAACAGTCTTTTTTAAAAAAATTTGTTACAAATCGGTTTTGATTGCAGTGAATCCCTCGAGCATCCTCTGTGCAGCTGTTTCGACCCTATTTAGGGCCTCGCCATTTCCTGTGCAAAGTTGTGTCAAAAAGTGATCGCTGGATGTCGCGATTCAAACTATTGATGTATTTTTTTTACGTAAAAAGAATTCTAGAATAAATAAAAATTAAAAGTAGCTACCACATCTATGACTTAAGAATTAGAATTTTAATTTATAATTCGATTCCATCGAGCAGCTCGAGGACTAAGCGGGGCGAGAGAGCTCGAAGACGGAAAATAAAACGCAATCGAAAGAAGGAACACGTTTCTCTATTAATGGTCTAAAACCAAAGTCTTCACGAAGACAAACAGAAACGAGTTTCTAAACCGGTCCGGGAGATGCTTAATGATTTTAAATCTCCGGCTCTTACCGATATTATTACAGTATTATATTTCGAAACGCTCCGCTGCCCATCCAGGATGAGTAAACAAAGTGCACGTAGCAGGACGAGGCCCCTCACAAAATTAACGCACTATTTTGCACTTTGCCGTAAATTACACGGTGAGGTCAAAAAAGATTCATCACTCGCTTGATTTTGCTTTCCTTTTTTTTTTGGTCACTCTCTATTAAACTCGTCGACAAAGTTAATACAATTAATCACTTACAAGTAGTTCCTTTCACACCGTGCGATAGAAAATATTTTGAACAATTAGAATCGCCTAGCAAATTATACTGTGTGATCAAAAAATATTTGTACTCGGCCTAGATTAAATCATCGCTCTGTGATTACATGGAAAAACTCTTCTTGACGTGACGAGGTTTGATGTAAATTGAAAAAAAAATAGCATGGTAATTGTTATAAATGAGTCATTTATTCGTCGATGGCGTTATTGCTAGCAACGAAACAATTATTAATTTCTATTAGTTTAAATGGCATGATTATACATACATACAGGCGCGGATATTTATAGAATAATTGCTTCGTTGTGTGTGTGTGTGTGTGCGTGGAGGGCAACCGGTGTGATTATTCTATGCTAAAGTATAAAATGACGATTTGAATCGTCGAACGAAATCTCCGGGGGCAAGAAAATAAATAATATTGACAATTAACGAAATTTCATGTCATCCGAAGTATTCAAAATAAATGGTTAACGAAATGTACGATGTGATCAAGAAAGAATCTACTTTCCAACTAAATATAGTAAAGGAGACTGTGGTTTAAGAAATAATTAAAAAATTAATCTCCGCTCACAATAATTTTTATATCCGCAGATACGTATTTCGACAGCTAAGTTGCCATCTTCGGTACACACGCTACCAACTTAAAAGCACTCCATAAAACAGCTGGTTCCGTTGAAGGTCAGGTTCGCCCGATTTCTCGCCGCAACAGCCATAAAACGATAAAACATTTATGACTGTTTTTATTTTTATTATTTGTTTTTGTTGATTTCATTTTTCTTCATTGTCAATTGTCAGTTTTTTTTGCATTGTCGATTGCCATTTGTTTCTGTTAATTTAATATCTATAGCACTGTGAATTGTTTTCTGTTTTTGTCAAATTAAAAATTTTTCGCACTATTGACCGTTATTTCTTTTGGTGGACTTAATTATTATTTTTTTATTAATCGATTGTCATCTATTTTATGGATTAAAAAAAATACTCTATGAATTGTTTTGTTTTTGTCAAACTGAAAATATTTCGCGCCGCCGATTGTCATTTGTTTCATCGATTTCAATTTTTTTTTTTTTTTATTAATTGATTATCATCTGTTTTTGTTAATTAAAAAAATGCAATAGGAATTGTTTTGTTTTTATCAAATAAAAATATTTCGCGACGTCATTGTTTTGTCGATTTCAATTTTTTTATTGATTCGATTGTTATCTGTTTCTGTGGATTTAAAAAAAATTGCGTTAAGAATTGTTTCGTTTTTGTCAAATTAAAACATTTTCGCAATTGTCATTTGTTTTTATAGATTTCGACTTCTTTTTTTCACTGTTATTTCAAATTTCTTGCCTCATCGATTGTCATTTGTTTCCGTCGATTTAAAATAATTTTGCGAATATGGATTTTCTGTTTTTGTAGCAGTCAGTTCTTATTTGTTTTAGTCGATTACATTTTTTTTCGTTTTTTTACAGTCGATTGTCATTCGTTTTTCTCGATTTCATGTTTTTCTTCATTGTCGATTGTCATTTTTTTTTATTATCGATTGTCATTTGTTTTTGTTAATTTAATATCTTTAGCACTGTGTTCTTTTGATCGATTGTCATCTGCCTTATCGATTAAAAAAATTAGGCTACGAATTGTTTTTGTTTTTGTCAAATTTAAAATATTTCGCGACGCCGATTGTCATTTGTTTTTGTAGATTTTATTATTATTTTTTTACTGTCGACTGTCATTTATTTTTGTCGTTTTCAATGTTTTTGCATTGTCGATTGTCATTTGTTCCTGTCGGTTTATTTTCTTTTGTTTTCTGTTTTTATTAAATTGAAAATTTAACGCCCTGTCGATTGACGGGTGTCGATTGTGTTGATTTTCCTTTTTTTTTGGATAATCGATTGTCATCTGTTTCTTTCAATTTAAGAAAAATTTGCGCTTTGAATTGTTTTGTTTTTGTCGAATTAAAAAAAATGCTTGCACTGTCAATCGTCCTTTGTTTTTGTCGATTTCGACGTCTTTTTAAACTGTCATTTCAAATTTCTTGCCTCATCGATTGCCATTTGTTTCTGTTGATTTAAAATACGATAGAAATGTTTTTTGTCACTTTAAAATTTTTTAGCAGTCACTTGTTATTTGTTTTCATCAATTCAACTTTTTTCGTTTCGTACAGTTGACTGTCATTTGATTTTATCGATTTAAAAAGTTTTTCACTGTCGATTTTCATTGTTTTTATTGTTTTCAAATTTCAAATGTTTTATCTGTTATTCGTTTCTATCGATTTAATTTTACACGCTATTGATTGTCATTTGTTTTTGTCAATTTCTAATTTTTTTAAATAATCGATTGTCATCTGTTTCTGTAGATTAAAAAGATTTTTTTTTGTTTTTGTCAAATTAAAAAAATTTCGCCGCGTCATTTGTCACTTGTTTTCGTCAATTTCAACTTCTCTTTCGCTGTTATTTCAATTTTGTGGTTTATCGATTGTCATTTGTTTCCGTCGATTTGAAATATTTCTTGCAATGCGAATTGTTTTCGATTTTCGTCAGTTTAATTTTTTTAGCAGTGAGTTATCATTTTTTTTTTTTCGTTTTTGACAGTCGATTGTCATTCGCTTTTATCGATTTAAAATTTGTTTCACTGTCGATTTTCATTTGTTTTTATTGTTTTCAAATTTCAAATGCTTTATCGACTGTCATTCGTTTCTATCGATTTAATTTTACACACTGTCGATTGTCATTTGTTTTTGTCAATTTCTAATTTTTTTTAAATAATCGATTGTCATCTGTTTCTGTAGATTTAAAATTTTTTTTGTTTTGTTTTTGTCAAATTAAAAATATTTCGCGCCGCCGACTGCCATTTGTTTTTGTAGATTTTACTGTCGACAGTCATTTATTTTTGTAGGTTTTACTGTCGACAGTCATTTATTTTTGTCGTTTTGTTTGTGCATTGTCGATTGTCATTTATTCCTGTCGGTTTATTTTCTTTTGTTTTCTGTTTTTATTAAATTGAAAATTTAACGCCCCGTCGATTGACGAGCGTCGATTCTGCTTTTTTTTTGGATAATCGATTGTCATCTGTTTCTGTCAACTTAAGGAAAATTTGCGCTTTGAATTGTTTTGTTTTTGTCGAATTAAAAAACAAAATGCTTGCACTGTCAATTGTCACTTGTTTTCGTCGATTTCAACTTCTCTTCCGCTGTTATTTCAATTTTTTGGTTTATCGATTGTCATTTGTTTCCGTCGATTTGAAATATTTCTTGGAGTGCGAATTATTTTCGGTTTTCGTCAGTTTAATTTTTTTAGCAGTCAGTTGTCATTTTTTTTTCGTTTTTGACACTCGATTGTCATTCGCTTTTGTCGATTTAAATTTGTTTTCACTGTTGATTTTCATTTGTTTTATTGTTTTCAAATTTCAAGTGCTTCATCGATTGTCGTTTGTTTCTATCGATTTAATTTTACACGCTGTCGATTGTCATTTGTTTTTGTCTATTTCAATTTTTTTAAATAATCGATTGTCATCTGTTTCTGTAGATTTAATTTTTTTTTTGTTTTTGTCAAATTAAAAAAAAAATTTTCGCCGCGTCATTTGTCATTTGTTTTCGTCGATTTCAACTTCTCTTTCGCCGTTATTTCAATTTTTTGTCTTATCGAGTATCATTTGTTTCTGTCGATTTCAATTTTTTTAAATAATCGATTGTCATCGGTTTCTGTAGATTTAAAAATTTTTTTGTTTTGTTTTTGTCAAATTAAAAAATTTTCGCCGCGTCATTTATCATTTGTTTTCGTCGATTTCAATTTCTCTTTCGCTGTTATTTCAATTTTTTGGCTTATCGATTGTCATTTGTTTCCGTCGATTTGAAATATTTCTTGCAATGCGAATTGTTTTCGATTTTCGTCAGTTTAATTTTTTTAGCAGTGAGTTATCATTTTTTTTTTCGTTTTTGACAGTCGATTGTCATTCGCTTTTATCGATTTAAAATGTTTTTCACTGTCGATTTTCATTTGTTTTTATTGTTTTCAATTTCAAATACTTCATCGACTGTCATTCGTTTCTATCGATTTAATTTTACACACTGTCGATTGTCATTTGTTTTTGTCAATTTCAATTTTTTAAATAATCGATTGTTTTCTGTTTCTGTAGATTTAAAAATTTTTTGTTTTGTTTTTGTCAAATTAAAAATATTTCATTTGTTTGTGTAGATTTTACTGTCGACAGTCATTTTTTTTTGTCGTTTTGTTTGTGCATTGTCGATTGTCATTTGTTCCTGTCGGTTTATTTTCTTTTGTTTCCTGTTTTTATTAAATTGAAAATTTAACGCCCCGTCGATTGACGAGCGTCGATTCTGCTTTTTTTTTTGGATAATCGATTGTCATCTGTTTCTGTCAACTTAAGAAAAATGTGCGCTTTGAATTGTTTTGTTTTTGTCGAATTAAAAAACAAAATGCTTGCACTGTCAATTGTCACTTGTTTTCGTCGATTTCAACTTCTCTTCCGCTGTTATTTCAATTTTTTGGTTTATCGATTGTCATTTGTTTCCGTCGATTTGAAATATTTCTTGGAATGCGAATTGTTTTCGGTTTTCGTCAGTTTAATTTTTTACCAGTCAGTTGTCATTTTTTTTTTTTTTCGTTTTTCACAGTCGATTGTCATTCGCTTTTGTCGATTTAAAAATTTTTTCACTGTCGATTTAATCTCTTTTGCGAATTGTTTTCTACATTTGTCAAATTAAGAATCTTGCTCACTGTCGTTTGTCATTTGTTTTTGTCGATTTCAGAGTTTCTTGAAAACATTTTTCGATAAAAATTTGCCACCAAAAGACGTTTCTTAGTGACCTTCAGGCAAATCTTTATTAAAATTTTATTTATCAGTTACTAACATTATGGATACTTTTTGAATAATTGATTGTCATTTTTGATTATCGGAAAAATATAATCCGTATAGAAAAGAAAGGTCGTTTCTACTTTCATTTAAATAAAACGCAAGTGAATAATGTTTATAAATTTTATTGACGTATTCAACTTACATAATTCTCAATATAATAATCATCATCGATTCGATAAAGTATAAAAGCTTAAGAGGTGTACAAATTACATGTACTATCACACAGTAGCACTGAAAAGACTTAACGACTACCTTTTCTTAACGATTAAAGAAAAACAGAAAGTACGAAAAAAAAAACAACAACAGAAGAAAAAGAAGACCTACGGACAGTTTCCACGTTTACTACGCACAATGTGTTCGCCGTGTATTATACAGAGAGAGAGTTAACGTGTTGTAGTACGTGAAATACAGGGACTAATTTCTCGTTCTCGTCTACGGTACACTTAGATTAAATTATAGCTTTTACTATAATAATATTTTCCTCCCAGCAGAAATGGCAGTACGGTTTCTTGAAGACACAGGTTTTTCGCTAGGTTTATTACAACTTTCAATATTCTGCTGCTGCTGCTGCTGCTGCTGCTTAAAACGTAACTACAACGACAACCCGTTTTAAAGTCACCAAGTAAAACGAGCGGTCGTGTCTTTATTTTTATTTATTTTGAGTACAAAACAGAAAATCTGTCTCGCCAAAACATAATTCTGCAACGAGAAAAATAATACTAACTTTGGTTAATACTTTCTTTACATACTTCGAAAATGCACGAATACTGAAAAGACATTTAGTTATTTGCGGCCAACGACGGGTTTGCTTGATTGACATTGAATCGACGACGTTCTTTACATAGTTACAAATAATATCACAAAAAAACTAGTTACTACGGCCCTAATCTTTAAACATGCATATTGTCCATTAAAAATTCCTGCCGTGATTTCAACGAATTTTTTCTTCATCCCCCCCCCCACCCCCCGAAAAACAAAAACCATTCGCACGCCGAAACAGGTACAAGGAAAAGCGTTCGATATGTATTTAGACCAACAATGGAAACGACAACACATCAGAGAGGAAAACAGGAATTTTTAATTTTTTTTTTTTTCTATTATACGCATTTTTTTGGAGATTTTCTATAAATTTTCATCCAACCCACGTAAGTATTTTGAAACAAACAAAAAAAAAGAAATTCCCCCAGTGAACAAAACAAAAAAAAAAAATTAAGCACAGGAACCCCCCTAATTTAATTATGTATTATTAACAATTGATTATCACTCCGGGTATCACGGATATTCGCGTGTATCCTCCGCGCAAAAAGGCTTCTCCGAAACATTTCGTTGTGAATCCCTCACAAGAAATTGATCAGTCGATTTTACCTAAATCTAACAGTAATACTATCACGCTTGCTTTTTTATTCTCTTTCTCGCGCGACTCCGAAACTTATTTCACTTTCCCACATTCAACTCGCCGACGAGTTGTGTGCCGGAGAAATAGGTTTCCAGTCTGGAAATAGAACGTATTATAAGTTAAATGGAAACGAAACTAATTTACGGTGCACGGTGATAATAACAAACGAACAAAAATTATTCCAAAAAAAAAAAAATAGAGAGACGTTTTGATAATATGATGTGTGTCAGTCTTACACGTGTTACTCAGTCCAACGATTTTAATCGCTGTAGGATCGGTAGAGTTTGTTCTTGCTGAGTGTGTAGGCGGGGCTGATCATAACCGTTCCTCCTCTTGTCAGATTTCTGGAAAAGAAAGGCAATTCAACTGTCAAAGGGCACATTTCATACTTCAACTGTCAAAGAAAAACATTCCAATTCATATCAAGTTAACTGTGTAGAGAAAACATTACAATAAAAAAAAATTCGGTCTCTAATTCCCAATAATTTACGAACAAACCGCGTACGTAAAATACGGGGCTTCCCCAAAAAGAAACCGAACTTACAAGAAATAAAATGTTTCGATTTTTATCTTTCATTAAAAAGGATAAAAGTGCCCCAATATTAAGCACAGGTTGTCCTGAAATTGAGTGAGAAAAAAAAAACAGTGGTTCACTCTGTAACTATTCAGAGTTGATAAAATATTTTTAATTTTCTTTTTAATGATTTTGGAAATTAAATAAAACTAATTGTACACTAAAGAAATTAAGTAAACAGAAACCATAAAATCTTCCACAATCAATTTTACAGGTGATCGCGTAGTACCTTGGGGCGTAGTACCTAGGTAGTAGCTTGGGGCCTCTTCAATATCTGATATGAACGACGATCAATTTCACAATAAATTTTGACTTCCTTCTGCTCGAATTACTCCAAATTTTAATCACTTTTATTTACTTTAGAGAGAAAAAGACAATTACAAGATTTAATGCATCAATTAAAAAAAAAAAAAAAACAATAATAATAACGAAAATTAACTAAAATTGTGTAACTGGCAATATAGAAAGTGTTAGGAAAGAGTTTATACATGTATTTCGGCCTTATTGGGCCTCATCAGAACTCTGTACCTTAAAAAATGTTGGTTTATTGAAAATTTTAAAAAATGGGGTAAGTTTTTCTAAATTTTTCAATAAACCAAAATTTTTTAAGGTACAGAGTTCTGATGAGGCCCAATAAGGCCGAAATACATGTATAAACTCTTTTCTAACACTTTCTATATTGCCAGTTACACAATTTTAGTTAATTTTCATCTGGCAAGAAAACTTAATTTTATATTTTAATAATAATAACAAGAAAAAGCAGAAGAAAGACGATCGTCTTGAGCATTCTTTTGTTTCCATCTCAACAACAAAAGAGCAAAAGATGATCAAAACAAAGTTTTGAATCAAATTAAACAAAACAAAACTTTAGAATTAAATTGAACAAAATAAAAGTTTTTAATCAAATTAAACAAAACAAAAGTTTTGAATCAAATTAAACAGAACGAAAAGTTTTGAATCAAATTAAACAAAAGACAATCGGCTACCCGACGATTTTGATTTTTGTATTTGTTGATTGATCATTGAAATGACGGCAAGTCGCGATCGCGTCAATTAAAAAAAAATAACGAACTTAGTTAATTCTAACTTAAAAACGAAAGAAACAGAAGACAATCAAAATAAAAGACAACAAATTAATTACGCGGTGATTTCGTTGTTTGTATTTATTGACAAGAGAAGATTACTGAAGTGACGATTAGGCGACAATTAAAAAGAAAAAAAAACAATGAAAGGCAAAGAGTGCTTTTTATTGTTTCTTCCATCTTAAAAACGAAAGAAAGAAAAGGCAATCAAAACAAAATCAAAAGGAAGAAAAGACAGTCGAAACAAAATCAACAGAAACAAAAGGCAATCAAATCAAAATCAAAAGAAACAAAACACAATAAATTGCGAGAAAATTAAGAGATCACTCAAATGATCGCATCTTTTAAAAGAATAAAAAAACGAATGAAAGGCACTCTCTTTTCTATCTTAAAAGCAAAAAAAAGACAATCAAAAGAAAAGGCAATAAATTAGGTGGCGATTTCGTTTTCTATACTTAATGACAAGAGAGTATCACTGAATTGACGATTATTTGGGACTGCGTCAATTAAAAAGAAAGAAAAGAGTAAAAGGCACATTTTTTTATCTTAAAACCGAAAGAAGCAAACAATCGAACAATCAAATCAAAATAATCAAAAGACAATCAAACAATCAAATCAAAAGACAATAATTACGAGACGATTGCGTTTTCTATATTTATTGACAAGAGAGGATTATTAAAATGACGATTAGTTGTGATCGCGTCAACTAAAAAGAAAAAAAAATAATGAAAGACAAAGAGTGCCTTTCATTGCTTCTTCAATCTTAAAAACGAAAAAAACAAAAGACAATCAAACCAAAATCAAAAGGAGGAAAAGACATTAAAAACAAAATCAATAGAAACAAAAGGCAATCAAATCAAAAGAAACAAAAGACAATAAATTACGAGGCGATTTCGTTTTCTCTACTTATTAACAAGAGAGGATCACTGAAATGGAATTTGTAATCACATCCTTAAAAAAACGATTGAAAGGCACTCTTTTTTCTATCTTAAAACCGAAAGAAACAAAAGATAATCAAAACGAAGTAACTTTGTTTTCCGCACTTCTTGACAAGGAAAGATCACTGAAATAACGATTGGTTGTGATCGTGTCAATTAAAAAGAAAGAAAAGAGTAAAAGGCACTTTTTCTATCTTAAAACCGAAAGAAACAAAAGACAATCGAACAATCAAATCAAAGACAACAAATTTCCCAAAGAAACAAAAAACAATGAAACAATCAAACCAAAAGACAATAGTGATTTCGTTTTCTATACTTATTGACAAGTGAAAATCGCCGAAATGACGATTAGTTGTAATCGTCTAAAAATATTTAAAAAAAAAAGCGAATGAAAGGCACTCTTTTCTATCTTAAAAGCGAAAGAAACAAAAGACAATTAAAATAAAAGACAATCAAAATAAAAGACAATCAAAACAAAAGAAAATCAGAACGAAAGACAATCAAGACGAAAGACAATCAAAACGAAAGACAATAAAAACAAAAGACAATCAAAACAAAAGAAAATCAGAACGAAAGATAATCAAGACGAAAGACAATCAAAACGAAAGACAATAAAAACAAAAGACAATCAAAACAAAAGACAATAAATTACGGGACGATTCCGTTTTCTGTACTTATTAAGAGAGGATCAATGAATTGATCGCGTCAATTAGAAAGAAAAAAAAAAGAGAAAAAAAGAGAAAATGCATATTTTCTGTCTTAAAACGGAAAGAAACAAAAGACAATCAAACAATGAAATCAAAAGAAACAAAAGACAATAAATTACGAGGTGATCTCGTTTTCATTGACAAGAGAAGATCACTGAATTGACGACTAGTTTTGATCACATCGATTAAAAATAAGCAAAAAGAATGAACGGCACCCTTTTTTCTATCTTAAAAGCGAAAGAAACAAAAGATAATCAAAACGAAAGACAATAAATTACGAAGTGACTTCGTTTTCTGTACTCATTGACAAGAGAAGCTCACTGAAATGGCGATTAGTTGTGGTTGCATCATTTAAAAACAAAGAAAATAGTGAAAGTCGCTCTCTTTTGTACCTGAAAACAGAAAGAAACAAAAGACAATCAAACAATCAAATCAAGAAGAACAAAAGACGATTTACGATTACGAGGTAATTTCGTTTCCTGTACTTATTGACAAGGAAAGATCACTGAAATGACGATAAGTTGTGATCGCGTCAATTAAAAAGAAAGAAACGAGTAAAAGGCACCTTCGTTTCTATCTTAAAACCGAAATAAACAAAAGATAATCAAACAATCAAATCAAAAGAAAATAAATTACGAAGTAACTTCGTTTTCCGTAATTCTTGACAAGAGGAGATCATTGAAATGACGGTAAGTTGTGATTGCGTCAATTAAATCTTTTTTTAATTGACCAATCAATTGACCAAAAGAAAATAAAACAATCAAACCAAAAGGAACAATAGACAATAGTGATTTCGTTTTCTATACTTATTGACAAGTGAAAATAGCTGAAATGATGATTAGTTGTGATCGCGTAAAAATATTTAAAAGAAAAAAGATTGAAAGGCACTCTTTTCTATCTTAAAAGGGAAAGAAACAAAAGACAATCAAAATAAAAGACAATCAAAACAAAAAACAAAACGAAAGACAATCAAAACAAAAGACAATCAAAATAAAAGACAATCAAAACGAAAGACAATCAAAACGAAAGACAATCAAAACGAAAGACAATCAAAACAAAAGACAATCAAAACAAAAGACAATCAAAACAAAAGACAATCAAAACAGAAGACTATAAATTACGCGACGATTTCGTTTTCTGAATTTATTAACAAGAGAGGATCACTGAATTGACGATTAGTTGTGATCGCGTCAATTAAAAAGAAAAAAGAGAGAAAAAAAGGAGGAAATCGAAAGAATCACAAGACAATCAAACAATGAAAACAAAAGAAACAAAAGACAATAGTGATTTCGTTGTCTATAGTTATTATTTAAATAAAAAAAAAACGAATGAAAGGCACTCTTTTCTATCTTAAAAGCGAAAGAAACAAAAGACAATCAAAACAGAAGACTATAAATTAAGCGACGATTTCGTTTTCTGAATTTATTAACAAGAGAGGATCACTGAATTGACGATTAGTTGTGATCGCGTCAATTAAAAAGAAAAAAGAGAGAAAAAAAAGAGGAAATCGAAAGAATCACAAGACAATCAAACAATGAAATCAAAAGAAACAAAAGACAATAGTGAGTTCGTTGTCTATAGTTATTATTTAAATAAAAAAAAAACGAATGAAAGGCACTCTTTTCTATCTTAAAAGCGAAAGAAACAAAAGACAATCAAAACAAAAGACAATCAAAACAGAAGACTATAAATTAAGCGACGATTTCGTTTTCTGAATTTATTAACAAGAGAGGATCACTGAATTGACGATTAGTTGTGATCGCGTCAATTAAAAAGAAAAAAGAGAGAAAAAAAAGAGGAAATCGAAAGAATCACAAGACAATCAAACAATGAAATCAAAAGAAACAAAAGACAATAGTGAGTTCGTTGTCTATAGTTATTATTTAAATAAAAAAAAAACGAATGAAAGGCACTCTTTTCTATCTTAAAAGCGAAAGAAACAAAAGACAATCAAAATAAAAGACAATCAAAACAAAAGACAGTTAAAATGAAAGACACTCAAAACGAAAGACAATCAAAACAAAAGACAATCAAAACAAAAGACAATCAAAACAAAAGACAATCAAAACAAAAGACAATCAAAACAAAAGACAATAAATTCTGTACTTACTGACAAGATCAAGAATCATGTCATGAAATGACGATTAGTTGCTATCGCGTCAATCAAGAAGGAAAAACGAATGAAAGGCACAATTAAAAAAAAAAACAAGAAAAAACAAATGAAAGACGATCAAAACGAAATTAATCAAAATCAAATTAAACAAAAGAAGATCGATTACGGGACTATTTAGATTTTTGCATTTATTGACTAGAGAGAGATCAAGTCAAGTCAAGTCGTGATCGCGTCAATTAAAAAAAAATAAATGCACTGTTTTTTCTATCGTAAAAACGAAACAAATAAAACAAATGACAATAAATTGCACGGCAATTTCGTTTCCTGTAATTATTGATAAGAGAGGATCACTGAAATGATCGTCATTTGTTGTTTGTTGTGATGGCGTCGATTGAAAACAAAAAGCGAATGAAAGGTGTTCGTCTTGAACATTCAATTTTCCACATCGAAATTACAGAAATGGTCCAAGTGTGATAACATCTGAAGGCAAAACCTGCAAGGTACCGGCCACCAATTCCCAGAACTTTCTGAACAGTTCACGTAAGTAAAATACGAGGCCCGTCCATAAAAGAAACCGAACTCATTAAACAAAAAAATGACGATTTGAATCTGATCTTGAAGAAAAAAGTCAAGAGTGAACCAGAAGATCAAAACAAGATAACTCGAATCTGTTTCGTCCATATTTTCTTTACAGTCCGGTTGGTTATTGTTAACCTGTGAATGCGCGATAAGCTTTAGATACAACTCGAATTTGTTACAAAATAAATATTAACAGTGTAAAAGTTAGTTATATTTTCAGTTTTATTTTTTAATTATGCGCCTGAAAAGTCGTCTTAGGGCCCGAGAGTCATCGAGCTTAAGAACCCCGATTAAGTATCATAATCTGTGCTAAGACGACTTCGTAAAAATAATAATAATTGAAATATTTAGATAAAAAATTGTGCTTTTCTTATTGTGGGGGCGGGGTAGTAAAAAAAGTTCCACCAATCAATTCTGCATCTTGTACAATCAAACAAATTGTGACTAAAATTGGTACTCACTTGATAAACTGAGGAAGAAAAGAATTCCAGCCGGCAGTCGATTGCTTCAGAGTGAGATAGAGTTCGAAGGTGGATGCGGTGAGGGGGTCGCACTTGATGGTGCTAAGCCTGATGGAGGTGTTGCCCTCGTCCTGGAAGTTGAGGAAGAGGGTGCAACCTCGCAGGCCGCATGGTTCGGACTCGGCCATGGCGATGATGTCGCGGGAGATCCTCTGCAAGAGGCCGCAGGGTAGGAGGACCTCACCGCAAGAGAGATGCGTGCGTTTCGCAAGGCGCAATTCGGATTCCAACCTTTGCGAGAGGGCCGTTATCGCCGCAGCGTTACACTCGTCTTCTGAATTGGGGTAGGAATCGTAACCCCAATCTGTAACAAAAAGAAAACAAAATTTTGTCTTCTCGTTAACTTAGTCCATGAACAGCCCAACGAACCCAACCAACTTAATTATATTTTCTTTTTGTTTTTATCAAATAAATGTTCCAGTGGGCACTAGAAGGTGTGGGGGGGGGGAAGAATAAATTTTCGATGGTTTTAGAGAAAGCAGCAGATTTATGCGAAAGAACCTTAACATAAATAACGCACGTAGCCACACCGCATGGAGGCAAAGTATAAAAAATGTGGAGGGTCTTCCTTTGCCCAGGATTCAACCTCGTCGTCCGTAATTCACCGTAACCCCCCCGCCCTCATCTCACGCACAAGAATCCTTTGTCCAAGCGAATTTCGTCCTTTTTTTTTTCGCTTTATGTCGTCGAGTCGAAATCACGAACGATTTCCTTTGTGCCCCGGAGAACAGACGCACGGACAAATAGGTTTATTACACGGCAAGGTAAAAACGTTATTTATCGGGAAGTCGATTTAACTGCCTCCTTATTGTAAACTTCCTCGGCGGCGGACTTAATGGAAATCTAAATTTATCCGGGGCGTGTGCGTGCATTCGATCAGTCCGCGTTTTAATGAAACTTAAAAAAGCGGAGCGATTAACTCGTTTTATGGCCGAGGGTAACGCTGGGTGAACCCTGAAAACAAAAACACGCTCGTCCTGGTGACGGGAAGTAGGAAAAGTCTGACGTGTTTTTGTTTCCCTAAATCACAAAACCAAAAACAAAAAAGAAAAGCGACTAATACAATTATTAAAACAAAAAAGAAAAGCGACTAATATAATTATTTTACCCCCCCCCCCTCTGAAAACGACAATAATTGATAGTCAGTTGTTTTTTTAGCCAAAAAAAAAACAAACATTAACCTAACAAGGCCAAGTAACAATTGTCGTTACCACAAATGCAAATGAAACGAATTTTCTGTACCCATTTACATTTTTTTTTTTTTAATATTAAATGAACGTTACAAACGAACCTTCCGCAACGTGCATGTGTTTTTAACAGGGGGTGTCCGACATCCGGTCGGGGGGGGGGGGAGTGAACATCCGCCGTTTTCGTCATGCCTCTGCTCCGCCGCCGAATTAGTGTCACTAGTGCAGTTTGCTCTTTCTTTTTTTTTTTTTTAACGTCAATCGACGAACATGATTAACGCAAGCGACTTGGTGACTTGATTATATTGTGTTTTTATTTATTGTAAATAGAAAGTGCTTGATGATTCATACGGTATAAACAAAGGCGATTGTTTCTCATATCGACTTATAATTTGAATGTTTATGCTTCGTCGAGCTGCGTTCTCTCTTTTTAATTTTTTCTTCCTCTTTAAATAATTCATTTGCGAGCAACAATGCACAACGTACAGTCAGGTAATAAAGCGACGTCTCCCCATAAAATGTAAATTTAGTTTAAAACACTATATCGAGTAAGCGGACATTGGAGCGGAAAAAGGGGATCAGCTGCGGAGCGTTTGTTTTCCTTCCATTAGATTGTCCGCCTGCTCGGCGTAGTGGTTCGCAATACTATCACACTTGATGGAGGAAATCTCTCTTTATTACCTGACTGTACTTGCAAATTAAAAAAAATAAATTACAATAAAAATGGATCAAGACACTTTACGTATTCAACAAGAGATGGCGACCCAAATTGCCTAAATTAATTTGGCGAACATTTTGATTCGTTGGTCCCAGTTTTCATGGATGATTAGATTTGAACTTTGCTTTGACGCGTAAATTCAATTGAATTCGTTCAAAATTACAGGACAGGGACGTTAAAAGTTACACTTTAAGAGAAACGATCGAAAGCAAACTGGAAGAATTTTTTTTGTCTCGTCGTCTAACAACCTTAAAAAATAAATAAATCGCTACTTCTTACAAACCTCCTTGAAATAATCACTAAAAAATCACTGGAAGCGAAAAATAATTCACTAAAAATTTCACCAGAAACAAATGCAGAAAAACAAAGAAGAACTGTGCATTCACTTTGTCGATAATAGACATTAAATATTTAAATATTCTAGTAAATTTGGACATTAGAATTGGTAACACTGGTTCACTGCTTCAAACCTTCAAAATTTCAAAAGAAAACGAGAACAAAGGACGATCGAAATCTTTCGTTTGTTTAAAAAAATCAAGTGTATCTCAATACAAAGAAAACAAGTCTCGTTTCTGTCTTTTATAATTTTAACAATTTGAAGCCAGTGTTGTTACTAAAATTTATCTGAACTTTCGACAGAAAATCATCAGATCCAGTGACAAAATCACTAACACGTACTGTCGATAAAGAAGAACTCGACATGTCCAAATTCACTGAAAGTTGTTTGAAAAGTCAACAGAAACTCACAGAAAGTCAGAATTTACTAAAATTTGTTTGAAATTTCAACAAATCACCAGATCTAGCGACAAATCACTAAATTCGCAAGTGTTTGCACTCACCTATTGTCGATAAAGAAGAACTTGACATGTCTGAATTAACTGAATGTTGTTTGAAAATTAAACAGAAAGTTACAGACATATCGGAATTTACTAAAATCTGTCTGAAATTTCAACAAATCACCAGATCTAATGACAAAATTACTAAATTGGCAACAGTGTTTGCACTGTCTGTCGATAAAGAACTCGAGGGTCCAAAATCACTGAAAGTTGTTTGAAAAATCAAAAGAAACTCACAGAAAATCCAAATTTACTAAAAATTCGTCTGAAATTTCAACAGAAAGTCACCAGATCCAGTGACAAAATTGCTAAATTGGCAACAATGTTTGCACTATCTGTTGATGAAGAAGAATTCGAATGTCCAGAATCACTGAAAGTTCCTTGAAAATTCGACAGAAACTCACAAAGTCAGATTTTACTAAAATTTGTCTGAAATTTCAACAGATCGCCAGATCTAGTGATAAATCACAAAATCGGTAGCAATGTTTGCATTTTTTGTCGATAAAGAAGAATTAGAATGTACAAATTCAATGAAAGTTGTTCGAAAATTCAACAGAAAGTCACTGATATGTCAGAATTTACTAAAATTTGTCTGAAATGTCAACAGATCATCAGATCTAGTGACAAAATTACTAAATTGGCAACAGTGTTTGCACTGTTTCTCGATAAAGAAGAACTCGAATGTACAAATTCACTGAAAGTTGTTTGAAAATTCAACAGAAACTCACTAAAAGTCAAGAACTTACTAAAATTTGTCTGAATTTTCAACAGAAAGTCATCAGACCTAGTGACAAATCACTAAATCGTTAGCAGTGTTTGCACTTGTTGTCGATAAAGAAGTTGACACGTTTGAATTCACTGAATACTGTTTGAAATATCGGAATTTACTAAAATTTATCTGAAATTTCAACAGAAAGTCACCAGATCTAGTGACAAATCTCTAAATCGTTCACAGTGTTTGCACTTGTTGTCGATAAAAAAAAGTTGACACGTTCGAATTCAGTGAAATATCGGAATTTACTAAAATTTGTCTAATATTTCAACAGATCGCCAGATCTGAAAATTCAACAGAAAGTCACAGACATGTTGGAATTTACTAAAATTTGACTGAAATTTCAACAGATAGTCACCAGATCTAATGATGAAATCACTAAATTGGCAACAGTTCTTACAATCACTGTCGATAAAGAACTCGAATGCCCAAAATCACTGAAACTTGTTTGAAAATTCAACAGAAACTCATAGAAAGTCAGAATTTTCTAAAATTTATCTGAAATTTCAACAGATAGTCACCAGATCTAGTGATGAAATCACTAAATTGGCAACAGTTCTTACAATCACTGTCGATAAAGAACTCGAATGCCCAAAATCACTGAAACTTGTTTGAAAATTCAACAGAAACTCATAGAAAGTCAGAATTTTCTAAAATTTATCTGAAATTTCAACAGATAGTCACCAGATCTAGTGATGAAATCACTAAATTGGCAACAGTTCTTACAATCACTGTCGATAAAGAACTCGAATGCCCAAAATCACTGAAACTTGTTTGAAAATTCAACAGAAACTCATAGAAAGTCCGAATTTTCTAAAATTTGTCTGAAATTTCAAGAGATCGCCAGATCTAGTGACAAAATTCTAAATTGGCAACAATGTTTGCACTGTCTGTCGATAAAGAAGAACTCGAATATACCAATTCACTGAGAATTGTTTGAAAATTCAACAGAAAGTCACAGACAGTTAGAATTTTCTAAAATTTGTCTGAAATATCAACATATAGTCACTAGATATAGTGATGAAATCACTAAATTGGCAACAGTGTTTGCAATGACCGTCGATAAAGAACTGGAATGTCCAAAATCATTGAAAATTGTTTGAAAATTCAAGAAAAAGTCACAAACATGTCACAATTTACTAAAATTTGTCTGAAATTTCAACAGAGAGTCACCAGATCTAGTGACAAAACGACTGAATTAGCAACAGTGTTTGCAATGACTGTCGATAAAGAACTCGAATGCCCAAAATCACTGAAAATTGTTTGAAAATTCAACAGAAACTCACAGACAGTTAGAATTTTCTAAAATTTGTCTGAAATATCAACATATAGTCACTAGATATAGTGATGAAATCACTAAATTGGCAACAGTTCTTACAATGACTGTCGATAAAGAACTCGAATCCCAAAAATCACTAAAAATTGTTTGAAAATTCAACAGAAAGTCAGAATTTTCTAAAATTTGTCTGAAATTTCAACAAATGTCACCAGATCTAGTGATGAAATCACTAAATTGGCAACAGTGTTTGCAATGACCGTCGATAAAGAACTCGAATGTCCAAAATCACTGAAAATTGTTTGAAAATTCAAGAAAAAGTCACAGACATGTCACAATTTAAAAAAATTTGTTTGAAATTTCTACTGCAAATCACCAGATCTAGTGACAAAATCACTAAATTGGCAACAATGTTAGCACTTAGTGTCGATAAATAAGAAATCATGTCTGAATTCACTGAAAGTTATTTGAAAGTCCAACGGAAAGTCACAGACATTACTGAATTTATCCGAAACTTCAACGCCAGTTACCATAGATCTAGTGACAAAATCATTAAATTGACAACATTGTTCGCACGTACTATCGATAAAGAAGAATTTGACAAATCTGAATTCACTGAAAATTGTTTGAAAATTCAAAGAAAGTCACCAGATCAAGTGACAAAATCACTAAATTGGCAACAGTGTTTGCACTTACCTACTGTCGATAAAGAAGAACCCGACTGGAAGTTCAACTATAGATAAAATCACAGAATTGGCAACAATGGCCAAACTAGAAAGTAGATAGTATTTGAATATTTTCCAAATTTCGTTATTTAAGAAAAACCAAAGTGCAGATAAACTTTTAATTTTTAACGTGAACATTAATGCTGAATTAATTACGAACGTACTGGCTTCGGCAACAATGTAAACAGCTGACGGAAACTATCCTATACAGGGCCTTTTTTTAAGGTTCGTTTTACTCAAAATTTAAACCCCCCTTTAAAAATAAATCTTGTTTCTTTCTTTTCTTTTAAAACAAAGAGAAACTGATAAAAGTCGTGATGTATTATATATGTATATAAAATGTATAAAAGAAACGAAGTCACATTTCTAAACCGGTCCTGGACGTTTTAGCTCGAGGTAATCCGACTCTTTCCTATTTATCGCAGACAACGAGCTGGCATTAGTAACACCTTACATCACCGGATCGAAAATAACAGTTAAGTATCGTAACATAATACCGCACGGTAATTAATCGGTTGTTAATTATGTTATTTAACGTAATGCAAGAATACATACAATCAAGGTGCAAGAATACATAAAATCAAGGTTACGTTACACTTGTTGTTTCTTAACAACATTCTATTATTCTATCTCGGTTCGTTCTTTTGTAAATACTACAAAAAAGAGATCTTATAAATCATTTTCGATTTTCTTTTTTGTTTTCAGAGAAACTAGTAGGTACGGACAGGGGGAGGGTGGGGGTAAGTTTTTAATATCTCAGATTGTCATCATCGGAATACACACGATCAATCATGAAAACTGAAAGGCGGCGAAAACCTCTCTCATCTGTTGAGAGATCACGTTACTTTGGATTCCTGTATTTTTGCTTGTAACGTGATCATTATTCCCCTTTCTATTTGTCAATTGTTCTCGGCGGTTTTTTGCATGACCTCTAGCGCGTACAGTTGACGGTCGGTTTGTTTATGTAAATCGCGGTCTGATTATATGTGTTGGCACGAGGTTGAATTAATTCCAAGTCGGCTCTTTTTTTTCTGTACGGTCGGAAGAAAAGAAAGTTGTTGCAAAACGGACAAGAAAAAAAACAAACATTTGACACGTATCGCAGGAAGAAGTGCTAATTATCTGGAAAAAGAAACAATTTTTTTCCTCGGCGAATTTGAATCAAAACTGTATTGTATCAAAAAGCTTTGCCTGCGTGTTGAAAGATGGCGCTGTAAGTTATCGGTTCAAACAAAAGCTCAACGTATCATTGTTTTTCGGCGACGCCTCTTAACCTGATTCAATTGTATTCTGTTGTTTCGTGTAAAACATAAAAAAAAACAAATATATTCTATTTTTTTATGATCTCGCTAATGAAAGAAACAAACGACGGTCGCTCGTAACTTCCGTCGAAAGTTCTCTGTCAAAAGTCAAAAACCAAGAACAGCATCTAAAACAAAATCAAACACGTGACGCTCGATTACAAAAAAAAACAAAAAAAAAACCGAGGCCGAAGTAGAAAGAAAAAATTTAATACGCGATGAGAACGCGAAAAAATATCTAAAAACGACTTTTGAAACAAACCAAAAAAAAGCAAGTTACTATCGAACATGAAAATTAACCAGAAAGTGTAAAACAAAAGCGTAACATAAACAAATCACAATCGATCGGAAAGGAACCGAAACAAAACATGTACGTACGACTTAACGGAAATAAAATCCAAACAAACCTTGAAATTGGTAATAGAAACAGATGACGATCGATCGTAACTTCCTACTACGAAATTTCTCCGTCAAAAACCAAGAAGAAAATCTAAAACAAAATCAAAACAGAAACAGAAATAAATGACGCATCGACTATAAGAAAGAAACGGAAGTGAAATAGAAGCAAAAAAATTTATATGCAACAAAAATTGCGAAAAAGAGAACATTTGAAAGAAAAAAAAACAAGTGACTGTTGGCCAAAAGGTATCACTTTTTGATTAAAAAATAACCAGAAAATGTAAAACAAAAAATAATTAAAAAATAATTAAACGAAAAAATTAGCAAAGCAAAAATAAATGAATTTTCTGCGCCTTTTTCTGAAGAATTCTTCTCGTAATTGTTTCCATTTTAATAAATTTTATTAAGGTTTTAAGGCAAAATAATAATGAAAAAAAATGAATAACGTTTAGCAAAGGACAATTTCCATTTAAAGTTTCTCTTAAAAAAAAAACAAGTGATTGTCGGCTATGAGATATCACTTTTTTATTTAAAAATAACCAGTGAATGTAGAACAAAAAAATAATACAATATAAAAAAAATAATTAAAAAAATTAAAAAATATAACAAAAAATAGTTAAACGTAAAATTAAAAAGTAATAAAACAAATAATAAACGAAAAAATTTACAAAACAAAAACAAATGAATTGTCGGCGCGATTTTCCTTTTTTGGAAAAAATAATGCAATATAAAAAATAATTCAAAAAAATTAAAAATGAAACAAAAATAATGAAACGAAAAAACTAACAAACCAAAAACAAATGAATGATTTTCCTTTTGTGGAAAAAATAATAACATATAAAAAATTAAAAAATAATAAAACAAAAAATAAACGAAAAAATTAACAAAACAAAACAAAAGAATTTTGATTTGAAAATAACCAGAAAATATAAAACAAAAAATAATTAAGTGAAAAAATTAACAAAACAAAAACAAATGAATTTTCAGCGCAAATTTCCTTTTTCAGAAAAAATAATGCAGTATAAAAAAATAATTCAAAAAATTAAAAAAATAAAACAAAAAATAATTAAACGAAAAAAATTAACAAAACAAAAGCCATTTTCAGCGCAATTTTCCTTTCTTGGAAAAAATAAGATTTAAAAAATCATTAAAAAATTTAAAAATAAAACGAAAAAAACGAGAAAATTAACAAAACAACAACAAATGAATTTCCGGTGTGATTTTTCTTTTTCGAAAAAAATAATGCAATATAAAAAATAATTTAAAAAAAATTGAAAAATAAAACAAAAATAAACGAAAAAGTTAACAAAACAAAAACAAATGAATTTTCAGCGCGATTTTCCTTTTTTGGAAAAAATAATAAGACTTAAAAAAATTATTAAGAAAATTAAAAAATAAACGAAAAAATTAACAAAACAAAAACAAATTAATTTTTAGCGCGATTTTTCTTTTTCTGAAAATTTTATTTTTTTCCTCTAATAGTTGTTTCCTTATTAATAAATTTTTAAAAATTTTTAAGCCAAAATAAAAACAAAAAAATGAATAACGATCTGCAAATGCCAACTTTCATTTCGCGTTTCTCTTTTAAGTTTCTTTCAAGATTTGTTTTCATTTTTGTGAACTATTTGTATCAAAAATAGAAAATTGTAAAAAAAAATTATTAACAAATTTTCCCTAAGCAGGAAAAGAAAAAAATTATTTGCCTATACCTAGTTGCATTGTTTTTCTACAGTTCAGCAAAAAATCTTGCCATGATTTTGTTTTCTCAAGAGCGAAATTCGTTTCTAAATAAAAACTAGAAAAAAAAAGCTAAAAAAGAAAGCGAAATGAAGAACGATTTTTACAATTTTTAATTTTGGTTTTGGAAAGCTATTAAAATACAAAACCAATAATTCACATGTATAATAGTTATTTACGTAACTAGAATGTTAAATCGTTGGAAAGGTACAACAAATCATGGCCTACTATAGCTTCTATTAAAAAAAAACTGACTTTTAAGTCATAATTCAAAAATAAGAGTTTACCTGGAAAAGTTAGTTCAATTGTTTAATTAAGAACATAATTCCGTACAAGTTTTGTCTGTGCAAATTTTCTTTAAAATCAAAAATGACAGAGCTATACGTATTTAACGAAATTTAAAAAAAAAAATCAGTTTTTTCGAAATATCTAACCAACCATGAACTTTAAGAAAAAAACAAAAGCTGCATTAAAATGGGCTCCTAAAACTACAAATCTTTCCCCATTTAACCGTCTCTCTAGCTCTGCTGGTTTCCGAGATCCCCATGCTAAACATCGAGAAAAAAAACTCACCCTGTATACATTTTTATCAAAAAAAAAAAATCTTAATAAAAGTTTCCATTCCGCATAATTTAAAATTAGTGAGTGGGTACACTAAGGAACATATTTTGAATTTGGCTGTGATGGGTGATGCCATTTTACCCCTCTTGGAGACGCCAGACAAATCAAAACAATTGAAGATCAAACAAAAAAAAAACAGAAGAGAAATAAAAAACAAAAGACGATGAAACCAAAAACAAGTGACGCTCGACTATAAGAAAAAAACAAGAAAAATTGAAGAAAACAAAAAAAATCCGATAACATGTCTCTTTCAGAATCAAGAACAAGAAATCTAAAACTAAATCAAATCGAAAAATCAGGAACAAGTGACGCTCGACTACAAGAAACAGAAGAGAAATAGAAAATAAAAGATGATCGATCGCATCGAAAACCAAGAATAAAATTTAAAACAAAATCAAATCGAAAAATAGAAACAAATGGCACTCGAATACAAAAGAAAAAAACAAACAGAAAACAAAAACGAAAGAAAAACAATAAAAAAAACTTAATTTGCATTTATCTTTAACAGCAGAAGATGACAATCGAAGCGAAGCAGAAAATGACGTTCTGAAATGAAGAAGAAAAATTAACCGGAAAATGTGAAACAAAATGGAATTGAAAAACTGAAACAAATGACAGTCGACCGCAGGAAAGGATCGAAGCAAACGGAAACTTGATTTGTTTCTGTAGCAATAGAAGAAGTAGAAATAGAAACAAATGACGACCGCCAAGGGGAACAGCGGCGTGAATTTAGAAAAATAAAAAACAAGTGAAAATCGCATTGCCGGAGAAGGTCAAAATTAACAACAAAAAAAAAACAAAATCAAGCCGACAAAACAGAAACAATTGACGACCGAATTTGAAGCTACGACACTTATAAAAGAAACAAGTGACACTCGTGACCTAGAAATAGGGAAACGAGAAATGACAACTGAAAAACATTTGCTGCCAGAAAAATGGCCGAGTTTGTTAAACAAGAAACAATTTTTCCACTCCTTGAAACGTTCTTTTGTTTCTTGGACTTATTTTCTGAAGTGCGTTAATAAAATTTGCAAAAAAGTCCAAGAATTGGTGAAAATATTTGAGATTTTGTTCGGGCGGCCTTGAACTCTCATATTTCACAAACCGTTTGAATAAAATATCAAGTGTTTTATATTTATATGAAAGAAATTTTATACTCCTTTCAAAAACTTTAAAATATATAGGGTGTTCCGTATAAAAAATCAAAGTTCTAGCTAATATCTCAAATATTGAGCACTTTGGAAAAAAATATCTTGGAGCAATGAATTCTGCATGAAAAAGTGCCTTAAAGAAGTCTTTGCAGAAATCAAAAATTTTCATAAACGAAGAAGTTATGAAGGTTTTTAAAAATCGTAGAATTTTGAAAAACGTCCTGTAACTCCTAAACGGTACAAGATATCGAAACGCGGTCTTCATCATTAATTTTGTCTTAAAAATCGAGCTCCAGGGACCGAGGTCAGTTTTTGTCTCACTCGTCTAAAAATAGGAGTTTGCCATTAAAAGTGTCGAATTTGGCCCACCCTGTACAGGGTGTTCGCTTGGTTTGAATAAATCGAAGTAAGTCGTAAACGAAACGAAAATTCAAATTGAAGAAGTGCCCCAAATTATGGATTATCATTGTTTCAATCATGGCCTACTATGGTTCCCATTTAAAGAAAAAACTTTAAGTTATAACTCAAAAATAAGAGTTTACCTGGAAAACTGTTTAATTAAGAACATAATTCTGTACGTCTTTTGTCTTTGCAATTTTTCTGTAAAACCAAAAATGACAGAGCTATGTATGTATTTAACGAAATTATAAAAAAAAATCAGTTTTTTTCGAAATGTCAAGCCAGCCATGGACTTTAAGAGAAAAAAACAAAAGCTGCATTAAAACGGGCTCTTAAAACTACAAATCTTTCCCCCTTTAACCGTCCCTCTAGCTCTGCTGGTTTCCGAGATCCCCATGCTAAACATCGAGAAAGAAAACTCACCCTGTATACATTTTTATCAAAAAAAATCTTAATAAAAGTTTCCATTCCGCATAATTTAAAATTAGTGAGTGGGTACACTAAGGAATGTATTTTGAATTTGGCTGTTATATTATAAAATACGGGTGAAGCCATTTTACCCCTCTTGGAGACGCCAGACAAATCATCTATGTTTGAATATTGAATAGAGAAGAAAAAAAAACAAAAGCTGGGCTCCTAGAACTACAAGTCTTTCGCCATTTAACCGTTTCTCTAGCTCTGCTAGTTCCCGATATGCCCATCGACATAGCCCTGTATACATTTTATCAAAAAAAAAAAAAAAAAGAATTTGACTGTTGTGTTATAATACACGAGTGATGTCACTTTACCCCTCTTAGAGACGTCAGACGTCTATGTTTAAATATTGCCTCGATTTTTCTACAGTTCGGTTTCTTTTTCACTTTTGGACTACTTCAGAGATTTGGGACAGCCTGTATAATCAGACACAAAGTTTTCAAACAATTGGATTTCTTTTAAGTCTGAAAACTAATATTAATACAAAAAAACTAAATAAAAAAAATTGACAAAACAGAAAAACAAATGCGTTATCTCACCCAGCGACCTACATCTTTCTGGAACTAACCTTGAAAATAACGAGAGGGGAAAAACAAAACAAAAACAATTTCTTCTTTTTTTTTTCGCCTATTTTTTAAAAGTATTTTTGAGAAAACGCAAACAAAACAAAAAAGAAACAAACGAATTTCTTTGCAGTTCGAAATTCAACTTTTCCCAAACTTTGACCTTGAAAATCACCGTAAATAATTTCAATTGCATATTCCATTGAAACAAAATTATAAATACGATAGTATGCCGTTGTTTTGTGACAAATGAAATCTTTTGGCTACTTACTTTGAGGGATAGGTATCGGAGTGTCTGCTAAAACTGATTCGATAATGTCCGAGGACATTGTCTTAGGGCCGGCCCCGTTACCCAGTTCACCAGCTTTAGGAAACACCCCAGTGAGCTTGCTGAAAACCGCCTGGAGCTTCGAGTCCGGCTCTGGACGCTCCTCTTGAAAGCTATTTCGAAACATGGTCTTTCGTCGTCGATCCTTAAAATTTCATAGGCGCATCCCCCAATCGGCCTTTTGTTCGTCCCTTTTTTTTAAATTTTATTTTATTACGCCCCCTTTAAAATGTCATTGATTAAATTGTGAGCAGCACCGGCCTGCGCCTGCTGTTTGTGTGTGTGTAGCTCACGACCGACTGGCACGGTGAATCAGGAACCAACTGACGATCGCAAACAAAGAACGGCAAGAGCATCAGCTGATCTTCCACGGGGTTTCGGTACTGGTTTTATACCAGCCAATGAGAATGAACGGTACTCTTTATAAACCTTCGGCCTGGCAACAGCCGTCAAAATCAGCTGTAACGATCGATGCGTACAAAGCAAGGCCATGCGCGTTCATCTTCCGTCTCGCACACTCACCGGCTTCCTACTTGAAATAAAAGCGATTTATTAAAAACAAAAGCCGACGTATCGCCGGAAATAACAACGAGCCTCACCTGTTAACTCTCGACACCATCGAAAGACGCCGTCGGTTTTGCTTAAAACTTCATACTTTCAGTGCAATTCGGTTTAACTTCCTCGACACACAAAGAACAGATGATCGCGGAAATGAAAGAGGACGGACGATCGGAGTGTGCGTGTTCTAGCTTCGCACGCACTTGTTTCAACTTCTGGTTAACAACACGCATTTCCGCTCTTTGTTTGCCCCGGCGGTCGTCTCGCTTTCTCTCGTCGCGTTTCGTGCGGATATTGAGTGGCTGAAACCTAGTTACCGAAAGCGCGCTAGGGAATTTTCCATTGCGTTTTGAAAATATTGACGGACCTCCTCGAGCGTCTTAAAATTAAACGCGATCAGCGGGCGGCGGTTTTTACTGTACCGGAGCTTTTTGTGAAGCGAACGCGTTTTACGAGAAAATTCGTAAATTAGTAACAAATTTTTTATACGTAAAGATAGCCATGGAAACAAAAGAAACGTCGTTGTTTAGTTCATAATTTGTATTTAATTTCACAGTTACTTAAACAAATTGGAAACGTTTTTCCGAATACATTCATATTTGCATGGCAACCGCGAATCCCTTCACCATTTCGCTGAATCCCATTTATTCTTATTGTACAGAAACCATTGTTGTAATCATTTGTACTGACAGGTGTCAAATTAATTACAATTAATCAAAGCCATTCTTTTGTTTTTTTTTCGTGGCCATCTTGTACTTAAAAACTTAATGATTACATCGAATGTCCAAATAGATTTTTGGCGACGAAAATAAATATCCTCTACACGTCAACTGTTAACTGAAAAACAAAAAAAAAAATTAAAACTCACTAAATTCAAATTTAAAATTCAAATTAAAAGTTCACCATATTTTAAAATCAAGGTTTTCCAAAAAAAAAGAAAAAACAAATCTCAAATTTATGATGATGAACCAAATTCGAAACTGATGTGACGAGAGAAACAAATGACGTTCGATCCTAAGACATTCCTCTGTCGAAAACTAGCAAGAAAATTTGAAACTAAATTAAATCGCAAAACAGAAACAAATGACGATTCACTATAAAAAAAAAGAGCAGTGACGAAATAAAAAATAAATTAAATCGATAGCAATGACTTCAAAAAAAAAATTCCGTCAAAACCAAAACTAAATCGAATCGAGAACCAAAAACAAGTGCCGTTCCACTACAAAAAAAAAACTAACAAGGGAGAAAATAAATGAAACAAATGACTATCGATTGTAAAATCTGTCTGTCATAACCAACAAGAAAGTCTAAAACAAAATCTAAACGAGAAATTTGAAACAAGTGACGCTCAACTACAAAAAAAAAAACAGCAGCGAGACAGGAAATGAAATTAATGAATGAATGAAATGAAACAAATGACAATCGATTGTAATTTCCGGTAAAATTTGTCTGTCATAAGCAATAATCTGAAACAAGTACGCTCTACAACAAAAAAAAAAATTAACAGTTGCGAGACAGAAAATAAAAGAAACAAATGACTATCGATTATAATTTCTTGTAAAATTTGTCTGTCAAAGAGATTTGAAATAAACGACGCTCGACTGCAAGAAACAGAAGATAAGCAGAAAAAGAAAGGCGTTGCGGCCAATAAAATTTCTCTGTTAAAAACCAAAGAAAAAATCTAAAACAAAATCAAATCGGAAACCAAAAACAAGTGACGCTCTACAACAAAAAAAAAACGATAAAGAGTAGCGAGATATAAATTAAATGAAACAAGTGACAACCGATTGTAATTTCCTGTAAAATTTGTCTGTCAAAACCAACAAGAAAGTCTAAAACAAAATCAAATCGAATCGAGAAAACAAGTGACATTCTACTACAAGAAAAAAAAAACTGTAGAGAGACAGGAAATAAAAGAAACAAATGACCATCGATTGTAATTTCCTGTAAAATTTATTTTTCGATACCAACGTACCAACAAGAAAATCTAAAACAAAATCAAAACGAAAATCGAATCAATTGAAGCTCAACTAAAAAAAAAAAAAAACAGAAGAGAAATAGAAAACAAAAGAAGATGGATCGTAACCTCCAAAAGATTTTTCTGTCAATAAACCAACAAAAAATCGAAAACCAAAAACAAGTGACGCTCTACTACAAAAAAAGAATAATAGCGAGACCTAAAATAAATGAAACAAATGACTACCAATCGTAATTTTCCTTTATCTGTCCCTTGTCTGTCCAAACCAATAAGAAAATCTAAAACAAAATCAAATCAAGGAATTTGAAACGACTTCAAAAGAAAAAAAAGACAGTAGCGAGATAGAAAAGAAATGAAACAAGTGACAATCGATTTTAATTTCCTGTAAAAACCAATAGGAAAATCTAAAACAAAATCAAATCGAAAAATTTGAAACAAGCGACGCTCTACTATAAAAAAAAAACAGTAGCGAGACAGGAAGTAAATGAAACAAATGACTATCGATTGTAATTTCCTGTAAAATTTGTCTGTCAAAACCAACAAGAAAGTCTAAAACAAAATCAAATCGAGAAATCTGAAACAAGTGACGCTCTACTACTACAAAAAAAAAACAGTAGCGAGACAAGAAATAAAAGAAACAAGTGATTATCGATTGTAATTTCCTGTAAAATTTCTCTATCAAAACCAACAAGAAAATCTAAAACAAAATCAAATCGGAAATCAAAAACAATTGACGCTCTACAACAAAAAAAAAGATAAACAGTAGCGAGATCGAAATTAAATGAAACAAATAACTATCGATTGTAATTTCCTGTAAATTTTGTCTGTCAAAACCAACAACAAAGTCTAAAACAAAATCATATCGAGAAATCTGAAACAAGTGACGTTCTACTACAAAAAAAAAAAAAACTGTAGCGAGACAGGAAATAAAGGAAACAAATGACCATTGATTGTAATTTCCTGTAAAATTCGATAACAACAAGAAAATCTAAAACAAAATCAAAACGAAAAAATCGAAACAACTAAAAAAATCGTAACGTCCAATAAGATTTCTGTGTCAATAACCAAAAAAAATCCAAAACCAAAAACAAGTGACGCTCTACTACAAAAAAAAAAAAAAAACAATAGCAAGACAGAAAATAAATGAAACAAATGACTACCATTCGTAATTTCCTTTAAAATTGCTGTCAAAACCAATAAACAAATCTAGAAATCTGAAACAAGTGATGCTCAACTACGAAAAAAAGCAGAAGAGAAATCGAAGAAAACAAAAAACTCCGATAAAATTTCTCTGTCAAAACCCAACATCAAAATCTAAAACAAAATTAAATCGAAAAGTAGAAACAAATGACGCTCGAATACAAAAAAAAGCGAGCAGAAAATAGAAACGAAATAAAAACAAAAAGAAACTCAATTTGCATTTATCTTTAACAGCAGAAGATGACAATTGAAATGAAGCGGAAAATGACGTTTTGAAATTGAGAAGAAAACAGGCGACTATCGGTCATCAAAAATAACTCTTCCCTTGTCCAGAATTGTCCAAAAAATGTAAAACAAAATCGAATTGAAAAACTGAAACAATTGACTGTCGCCCGCAGGAAAGGATCGAAGCAAACGGAGAAACTTGATTTGTTTCTCTAGCAATAGAAGATATAGAAACAGAAACAAATGACGATCGCCAAGGAGAACGGGGGCGTGAATTCAGAAAAATAAAAAACAAATTAAAATCGCATTGCTAGAAAAGGTCAAAATTGAAAAAAAGAAAAAATGTGGAACAAAATCAAGTCGACAAAACAGAAACAAATGACGACCGAATTTGAAGCTACGGGAGAAAAATTAAAATTAAAAAACAAGTACGAATAAAACTCGACACTGATAAAAGAAATAGAAATAGGAAAACGAAGAAATAACAATTGAAAAATGACATTTGTGCCAGAAAAGTGAGTTTAAAAATTGCCGAATTTGTTAAACAGGAAACAATTTTTGCACTCCTTGAAACGTTCTTTTGTTTCTTGGACATGTTTTCTGAAGTACATCAATAAAAATTGCAAAAAATCCCAAGACATCTTACGGCCAATTCTTGACTTAACATTTTTCTTGACTGAAAATTTTTTCAAAATTACTCCACGTATCGTGTAAGTAGAGGTAACTAAAAATACTTTTTCATTAATTTGACGTTTCTCAGCTCATTTTATCAAAATGTACATGCATGCAAACAATAGAAAACATGGAAAGACAATCTGAAAAAGAAAACTGTAACATAAGAAGAAGACGAAGACTATGACAATATCACGTAACCGTAAACACTTTCAAGGTTGTGTTGTTCTCGGTTGTTTTTCTTGTCACTATCGCCACCATTAGAAAACAATTAGAACTTACGAAAGCGCCTAGGACAATGAAATCTGTGTTCTGGGCTCAGCCTTCGGTGTCTCAGCTTTGCGTCGTTAGAGGTCGCAAGCAAATCGCAGAAGTAAAATGATTCGTAAATCTTGTCTTTTCTTATTTATATTAAGTGGTCTAGGAGAATTCAATACTAGAAATAAACTCCAAACTATTTAGTCTTAAGTATAAACCTATAAAATCACCGATCGCATTAGCGTTTCAATAATTTACAAAATTTTAAGTTGGTATCTGTTTAAGCTGAGCACAGTGGCGCCACCGCGTAACCTGATTAGACCTAACCTAACTTTTAAAAACGAATCTTAATTTTTAATTTCAGGGCCCGGATTTAGTGGAAAAATGGTGTTTACTTCCGTAACGAATTATATACGAAGTAGGGGCCCCGACGAGTTCTGGAGGAAACGCAAAATCCTAAAAATGGCAGCGGTAAGCCTAACCCCCACAACTTGATTGCCGAACTAATCGCATTTGAACAGCATTTTCAAGGCAGAAAACGCAACTGCTTCAGCATAGCCATAAGATACGTCCACCGTGCCCTCGTCTACGCCACCAAGGGCAGAAGGCTTAAGAAAATGGACATGGCAAACGTAAGAAGTGTTCTATATACACGATAATATTTGAGGTTAATGTAATTCTCGTAGCTGTGGGAAACTCGCATTACGGCAGGCTGCCAGCAACACGGCCTTGAATACGGGGCGTTCAAGGAAGGATTGTCGAGGAATAATATTTTGTTGAATCGCAAGACATTGGCTGATCTTGCTTGCTGGGAACCGTACACGTTCAAGAGCTTGGTGGACATATCGAGGAAGAAAGCACTTGAAGATGGCTTTATTAGTTGGAAAGCGCCTGTGAGGCCTTATAAGAAGTGAGCTAGAAGTGTAAATACTTTTCCTAAATTATATTAATTTATAGTTTTCATGTCGTATTTTATTTCATATTTCTAGTGTGCTCAATGATTTGTTAAGTAGTAGACTTGCTTCAGACAAAGAGAATTGATATCGACTCAAGACGCTAAATCTAGGGTGATCTAGTGACATCCTTGTCGCATGCATGAGCTTAAGTTACTCTCAGATGTTCGCCGTTTCACTCACATGCTGATTGATATCAATCGAGTATACAAGAGCAGGTAGCACAGCGGGTCTAATAGTTATTAAGTCGTTGAGTGAGCTTTCAATCAGTTTTGTCAACTTAGGGGTTTTCCCCTAAATTTAGGGGCCAATTCCAATGAAAACGTTTTGAAGGGTCTTTTTTTTATCTATTTAAAGTAGAAATTAATATAATCCTTATGATGCAAAAAGAAAACATGGCGAGACAAAAAAATAAATGAAACAAACGATACCGATTGTAATTTTCTTTAAAATTTTGTTTTTGTTTTCCAATACCAACAAGAAAATCTAAAACGAAAACAAAACGAAACAATTCAACTTAAAAAAAGAAAGAAGAGAAATAGAAAACAAAAGGCGATGGATCGTAACCTTCTCTGTCGAAAACCAACAAAAAAATCGAAAACCAAAAACAAGTGACGTTCTACTATAAAAAAAAAAAAAATAATAAAAAAATAATAAAAAAACAATAGCGAGACAGAAAATAAATGAAACAAATGACTATCGATTGTAATTTCTTGTAACATTTGTCTGTCAAAGTGATTTGAAATAAGCGACGCTCGATTGCAAGAAACAAAAGAAAAATAAAAAACGAAATATGTCGCGTCCAATAAAATTTCTCTGTTAAAAACGAAAGAAAAAATCCAAAACAAAATCAAATCGGAAACCAAGAACAAGTGACGCTTTACAACAAAATCACTAGCGTGACAGAAATTACATGAAACAAGTGACGATCGATGGTAATTTCCTGCAAAATATGTCTGTCGAAACCAACAAGAAAGTCTAAAACAAAATCAAATCGAGAAATCTGAAACAAGTGACGCTCCACAACAAAAAAGAAGATAAACAATAACGAGACAGAAATTAAGTGAAACAAAAGACAATCGATTGTAATTTGTTGTAAAAAATTCTCTATCAAAACCAACAAGAAGATCTAAAACAAAATCAAATCGAAGACCAAAAACAAGTGACGTTCCACTACAAAAACAAACAAAAAAACTAACAGAATCAAAACGAAACAATCGAAACAATTGAAGTTCAACTAAAACAAAAAACGAAACAGAAGAGAAACAGAAAATAAACAAAAGAAAAAACAATAAACCAACAAAAAATCGAAAACAAAAACAAGTGACCCTCTACTACAAAAAAAAAAAAACAAAAAACAACAGTGAGACAAAAAATAAACGAAACTATCGATTGTAATTTGCTACAAAATTTGTTTTTCAATACCAGCGAGAAAATCTAAAACAAGAACTAAACGAAAAAATCGAAACAATTGAACTTCAACTTAAAACAAAACAGAAGGAAAATAGAAAACAAAATATGATGGATCGTAATCTCCAATAAGATTTCTCTGTCAACAACCAACAAAAAATCGAAAACCAAAAACAAGCGACGCTCTACAAAAAAAAAAAAAAACAATAGCGAGACAGAAAATAAATGAAGCAAATGACTACCAATCGTAATTTCCTTTAAAATTTGTCTGTCCAAACCAACAAGAAAATCTAAAACAAAAGCAAGTCGAGAAATTAGAAACAAGTGACGCTCGCCTGCAAAAGGAAAAAAACAGAAGCGAGTTAGAAATTAAATGAAACAAATGACTATCGATTGTAATTTCCTGTAAAATTTCTCTATCAAAACCAACAAGAAAATCTAAAACAAAATTAAATCGAGAACCAAAAACAAGTGACGCTCTACTAAAAAAAAAAAAAACAATAGCGAGATAGGAATTAAATTAAATAAATGACAATCGATTGGAATTTCCTGTAAAATTTATCTGTCAAAGCCATCATGAAAGTCTAAAACAAAATCAAATCGAGAAATTTGAAACAAGCGACGTTCTACTACAAAAAAAAAAAACAATAGCGAGACCAATCACAATTTCCTTTAAAATTTGTCTGTCCAAACCAACAAGAAAATCGAAAACAAAATCCAATCGAGAAATTTGAAACAAGCGACACTCGACTACGAAAAACAGAAGAGAAATCGAAGAAAACAAAAAGACGACGAGAAAACCTAAAACAATATCAAATCGAGAAATCAGAAATAAATGACGTTCGACTACAAAAAACAAAAGGCAAGTAGAAAATAAATGATGATCGATCATAACTGGCCTCAGGAAGCATCCACGTGCTGTATACACTGTGTTGATTAGTTTTCAGGCAGGAAACTAGGACGTATACTTAAAAGTACGTCTTTAGGCGAAATGGAATAGGAATAATTTGTTCAGAATTTTATAAGGGCGCCAAACACCCATACTAGTCCCATCCACGTGCTGTATATCACGTGTAGGTGTTACTTATCTCTAGTAATGAGTATGAGCTATGTGTGCAATTTCATACATCACTACAACATCGCCTGCGTTGTGATGGAACTGATCATGTGCGGTCGGCTAATCGCTTGCTGACCATAGGAAGCATCCACATACTGTATATACTGTGTTTATTAGCAGCAGGCTAGATCAAGATCGTCCAGCGCTTCCACGATTGAACCAAATTGTTGTCCTCGTTGAGTTCCTTTTTGTTTCATTGTATCTTAAGTAATAACGAAATGTAGAGTTACGTGTCACCCTGTACTACTTTTTACCTCGTCTTCACTGTTTTACCAAATTTTATGTTGATTCTAATTAGCCTTCGTTAGTTTCATTTTATTAAAGAGATTCTTCTCTACTTGCAGAGATAGGGTGGTTTATTCTGAAAACAATTGAAGATCGCCACGCAGCGCAACTTTTCTCAACCGTTTCTTGTTGCATCTCATGTATTCAAAAGCTATTTGAAAAGTGTAGTACCTCCTATCACCCTGTATAGGAAAACGATTTTTTTTTTGAAATTTTTCTTTTGCTTTGATATTGTGTTTCGCCGAGGTATTCTTTTTTTTTTAATTTGATTTAGTATAGGGTAAAGAAAAGGGAATATTTTTTAAATATACTTTTATATTTCAGAATTTCAAATACGAGTACACGAGTTTCAATTTTTTATAAAGTGCTTCATTAATTATTTTCGTGAAAAGACAAGGAATAATACATTTTTTTTTTTTTTATTTCCGTTTCATTGCCGTTTAATTCAGTGCCAAAGTTTAGACAGACTGTTTTTCGCAACCGTACGTTTTATTCTGCAATAAATTTTCGGAGCCGGACCAATAGCGTCGCCCGTACTTCCTCCAATTGACAACCAAGCGTATGGTCAAGAAGTACAAAATTTCCACCAAGGATAACAGGGAGAATCCCGTGAAGAGTCCCAGAAGTCCTCCACAGTTAGCCAAGAAATCAGTGGTGCCGTACAGCGCGTGTCTTTCCGATGTCACGAACTGCATTTCCTTGAAGAAGATGCTTATCTTTGAGATCCTAAAGCTGCAAAAATTTTCGGGAATTAAACCAAAAATAATTACAGCCAACTCCAAGAAAAAAAGAACCATTATTTTTATCGCTGATGGAAAAAACGTTGCCGAGTTATAACAATGTAGGTAGTGCAGCTGTGCAACCTTGAGCTTGTTTGTTTACAACTTGCATCCGTGCAAACCTTGATCCTGTTTACCATAGTGTTTATAACATTCATTGAAAATGAAATACGCATTTCTTAATGCAAATGGAGGGGAGTAAACCATACCCTTTTAACACAGCAGCATCATTGTGAGTAACAATATACTTCCTGTAACCCCAGTAATCGTAATACGATTGCGATATTTCGGCGTTGTAAGTTATCGAAGTGCACGACGGCAAACAATCACAATCCCCCCCGTTGATTCGGTTAACTTTACCCATCGTAGAAACCCGAACTAAAAAAAAAATAGTGTAACTAACTTTTTTTAAATTTAATTTAACGCTTACCTCTAGCAAAATTCGTGCAGGGCACATCTCGAGGACCACAAAGACTCGTCGTGTTCACCCCTAAAAAAAAAAAAAACGCATTTTACTTCAGTTGGATCGTAAACGAGGATGGTCCTGTGGAACTTACTGGGCATGTAAAACGAGACACAGTCGCACATTTCTAACGTGTAGTTGGTGAGGCACTCCATTTGGCAGTTTTGTTGGTTGTATATCTTGTAGTATCGCAGTTGGCGCTCGTTGGAGAAATAGCAGCCTCTTTTGTGGGGGTCGTAATTTCGCAGGGATTGCGATGTGGTTATTACTTCGGGCTTGATTGCTATTAGTACGTCCTCATCCAAAGGTACTCTGATGTACTGCATACTCACTCGCGGTATTTCTCCAGGATGGTGTACCATTACCTACAAGATAAAGTCTGAGGGCTTCCGCAATGGTAGTCGATTAGTATCCTTGGTTTTCCTTCACTGTTACAAGGAGCCTCTCCAGTGCTTCGCTGCTTCCTGCTGAGGTTAATGTGCGATTGGTCAGTCGTCGTGCGTCGACAAGCAAGTTGTACCGTGATTGGGTCAGTCGTCGTGCGTCGCGAAGCTTGTTGCGTTGTGATTGGGTCGTTAGTGCTGCCCAATCAAGGTGTGCCTCATCGATTGTACTGCGTACCAATCTCAGCAACAGGAAGCAGCGAAGCCCTGAGGAATTCCCCTATAACAAACAAAACGTCGGGGTCTTCCGATTATTTTCCTGGGCGTTCTGCCAGAAGCTCGGGTGTTTCGTGGCGCCGGTTTTGATGTTGACGTCCGGCGGAATTTGGACGGACATGTTGCTGGCAGGGGAACTCATTTTGAATTATATTACTTCCTCTTATTTCGTTAATTAAATAATTTAGTTTAATTATGTAATGACGCCAAACAGGAATGTTAATCCCAGAGGATCACATTTTGCAAATGTGGACCTTCAATTAGGGACACAATGCAATTAGCCACCCAGTTAATTTAATCATTCTAATTAGCATTTATGATGTTCGATTTTTAATTTGTTTCTTTATGGTGATTTGATTCGACTAATTAGGCCATTCACCTGTCGGTTTCTTGACCTTATGGTTCATGGTGCGATATGGCCAAGTAAGTGAAGGAGAATGGCCACTACTGTATTGTGTTCGCCAAAAAGACCAACATACAGGGTCACTGACAATTGTTCCCCCCAAAGAAAATCTATGATAAGAAGCGATGATCAAGAGTTCGGGAAAAATAATTAAAAATTTCTTTCTCCTTTAGTTTTTGAGAAATAACTCAACAAAAATGAACCTCGATTAGTATCCTTGGTTTTCCTTCACTGTTACAAGGAGCCTCTCTAGTGCTTCGCTGCTTTCTGCTGAGATTAATGTGTGATTGGTACGTCTATCGTCAGTCATCGTGCGTCTACAAGCATGTTGTACCGTGATTGGCTCAGTCGTCGTGCGTCGCGAAGCTTGTTGCGTTGTGATTGGGTCGTTAGTGCTGCCCAATCAAGGTGTGCCCCATCGACTGTACTGCGCACTAATCTCAGCAACAGGAAGCAGCGAAGCCCCGAGGAATCCCCTATAACAAACAAAACGTCGGGGTCTTCCAATTATTTTGTCGCTGACCTTGAAACACAAACTTATTTTAAGAAACTAGGATAATCAGACTTGACCTATTTGATTATTCGACCTTGTGAGCAACTTAAAATGTTTTGCCTTTAAGGAGACACATGGCTTCTGATTTTCAAGAATTAAATCACTTGACCTTGACCTTGAAATAGTCTAGCCTTGAAAACACTGCTCATCTTAAAATGCCCTGCCTCTCCATAATTGTTTTTGTGATTGTTTCGTGACTGATCTCACCGCCATTTGATTTTGAATAGTAAAGGCAATAGACCTTGGCCTTGAAATAACCATTTGGTTATGCGACCTTGAAAATGGCTTTGAAAATTTTGTCTTTCGTGGTTGCAATTATTTTATGAGTGATCTTTAAGGAGACACATCAAAAAACGCACTGCGATTTTGGTTTGAAAAGTAAAGACAACACACCTTGATCTTGAAATAACCATTTGGTTATTTGACCTTGAAAACAGCTTCGAAAATTTTAGCTTCCGTGCTTGCGACTATTTTATGAATAACCTTTAAGGAGACCCATGACAGATCTCAAAGAAAAGGGCACGGCCATTTGGCTTTGAAAACTAAAGACAACAGAACAACAGACCTTGTTCTTGAAATAACGATTTGGTTATTTGACCTCGAAAACAGCTTGTCTTTCGTGCTTGCGATTATTTTATGAATAACCCACAAGGAGACACACGACTGCTGATTTTGAAAACTTAAACCACCTGACCTTGACCCTGAAATAACCTAGCCTTGAAAACATCGTCCATCTTAAAATGCTTTGTTTCTCCATAATTGTTTGAGATTGCTTCGTGGCTGATCTCTAAAAAAAAAATACGCGAATTTTACTTTGAAAAGTAAGGGCAACGGACCTTCACCTTGAAATAATCTTTGATTTTTCGACCTTGGAAATAGCTTGTCTCTCGTGCTTGCGATTATTTTATGAGTGACCTTTAAGGAGACACATGACATCACAGACATTTGGCTTTGAAAAGTAAAGGCAACGTACCTTTTTCTTGAAATAACCATTCGGTTGTTCGACCTTGAAAACAGCCTAGAAAGTTTAGTCTTTCCTGCTTGCGAGTATTTTATGAGTAACTTGTAAGGAGACACACGACTTATGACCTTCACTCTTGTTCAGATAACCAACCCTAGACGAACGGCTAGCATACGCCATTACTTCAAAATTTAAAGTACCTGACCTTGACCTTGAAATAGCCCAGCCTTGAAAAAACTGCTCATCTTAAAATGCCTTGCCTCTACGTAATTGTTTGGTGACTGATATCTAACGAAAATACACCGCGATTTGATTTTGAACAGCAAAGGCAACGGACCTTGACCTTGAAATAACCATTTGGTTATTCGACCTTGAAAGCAGGACGTGTTTCCTTTCGATAAACGTGTTTGCGATATTGTTTTGTGAGCGACCTTTAAGGAGACCCACGAGTACTGATTTTGAGAAATTAAAGCGCCTGGCCATGACCTTGAAATAATCATTTTGCTATACATCCCTTGAAAACATCGCCCATCTTGAAATGCTAATTACCTTTGTTATTGTTTCATGATTGATGTTCAAAAAAAAATGCACCACCGTTTGACTTGCACAAGTAAAAACAACCGATCTTGACCTTGAAGTAATTCTTTGATTATTTAACCTTGAAAACAACACCCGCCGATTTGTCTTTTGAAAATCGTCCTTGTGATTATTTTATGACTGACCTTCAAGGAGACACATTACTATCTCGCTTTAAAAAAATGAAAGCATCTGATCTTGACCTTGAAATACTCATATGAGTATTCGAACCATGAAAACTGCATTCACCTAAGACATTTTATCTGTCGGTGATCCTATTTGATCTTCAAAGAGACTTTGGAAAAGTAAAACATCCACTCTTGACCTTGAAATAACCATTCTCTTTCGAACTGATTATTCTCTTTTGAGTTGGCCCTTCTCCTTTTTGATTGTTTTGCGGTTGATCTCTCTCGTAGCTAATTTTGAAAAGTAAAGATAACAGATCTTGATCTTGAGCGAATGTCCTTGGAAAAGAACACGCGGTTATTAGTTTTTTTGAAAAATTGAAGCACTTGATCTTGACCTTGAAATAACCATTTGGCTACTCAGTCTTTGAAAACATCGTCCATCTTAAAATGCTTGACCTCTGGATAATTGTGATTGGTTCGTGACTGACCTTCACCTTGAAGTAAGTATTCATTCAACCTTGAAAACGGCATCCGCCTCAGAACATTTCATCTTTGAAACAAGCAAACTTCTTCGTGATTATTTATAGTCGACCTTCAAAGAGTCACGTGACTATGTACGTTCACAGTTCTGATTATATCATAATTGACCTTCATTCACGTGATTATTTGATTTGAAATAATTCAAGCATGTTGACCTTGAAATGATCATTGACTTGGCGAATCTTAAAAAAAAACTGGCAGAAGATTTTGAAAAATTAGAGCGTCCAGTCTTGACCTTGAATCTTTAATGTTGAAAACATCTCTCGATAAATGTCTTTGTGTTTGTCTGGTGATTGACCTTTGAAGAAAGAAAATACGCAACTACGAATACTAAGTTGGAAAATTCAAGACAATAGATCTTGACCTTGAAGTAATTGCTTATTTGATTATTCGACCTTGAAAATTGGCTTCGCCTTAGAAGTCTCAACTTTCAACAATCGTTATTGCGATTATTTTATGATCGACCTTCAAGATAGACACACGATTATCTGATTTAAAAAAATTAAAGCCCTTGGTCTTAACCTTCATGTAACCATTTGACCGTTCTCTTTTGAGTTGTCCTCTTCTCCTTTGAAAAACGTGACAATCGTCCTTCTTGATTGTTATTGTCTCCAAAGAAAATACGGAGCTGCTTGACTTTGAAAAGTAAGGGCGGCAGCTCTTGACCTTGAGTGATGGACCTTGGAAGAGAACGCACGATTTTTAGATTTTGAAAAATGAACGCGCCAGTCCTTGATTTTGAAATAGTCTAAGAAAACCTCGCCCATCTCAAAAAGTTTTGTCTTTCAAGCACCGTCTCGTGATTGACCTTGAAGGAACACAGGTCCACTTGACCTTACTTGATTTAGAAGCACGCCTATAAAATGGTTTCAGTTTCTGTGCTTGTTTCATGATACTTCGGATCTTGAGCTCTTCAAATTATCATTTGACCTTCAATTATCCGCCCCCCCTCCCTAGCTACGCCTATAAAAGTACCGTATACCGTGTTTTGTCATTTAATGATACACAAGTAATCTATCACATCACTGACTACTTTGTGAATTGTCTCGCTACTACGTATACAGGGTGTTACTGAATCTGAGCTATTTGTTAAACCTTGAACGTCCTGGAATTAGGAAAACGAATATAACCGGCCAAGATAAGGACTTTCAAGGTCATTGTTAACTTTCTATTTTCAAGGTCAAATAGATTTTTAAAAAAACAAGATTGTTATTTAAATTTTCAATTGAAGGACGGTAATTACATTCACCTTAAATCCTTGGTTGCCAGTTCTGCAGACGTAGTCCAATTCCTCTTTAAACGCATGTAAGTGAAACGCCAAACCGTTTTCAATCCCTGCGGACCTCACGCGCCGAGGATACACATTGGGGCCGGCTGACTTTGCATAGCCGTTTTCGATTGTCCAATTACGAATCTTGAATTGTTCTTTTTGTGAAAAATACTTGGTATGATATCTGAAAAGTTGTCTTATACAGTGAGCTTCGTAAATTCGTTGCAAAAGTTGACTATAAGATGGCGCTTCGATTATTACTTACACATCGGATTCGTAGATGTCGTTCCTATCCAGGGCGTTGAAAGAGTAACACACGCCTTCTTCGGCCATTACGGTCGAGAATTTTCTCCAACATTCAAGAAACGTGATGCAATCAACTATCACTTCTTGTATCTGAGGAGCCGTCTGTGATATTGACCGATCATTATTAAGAATTGCAACAAAAGAATTATGTGTATTTCGACGACAAAGCGATCATCATCAGGACCAAATAGATTTAGTGTTTAGGCGTTTCTTTTAAAGGAAGGATTTAATAATGAAGGAAATACTGACCTCTTTTGCAAATAGAAAAAAGTCATCTTTGGTTGTGAAGTTGACCTCCAAGTGTTCGTTTACATTGCACAATAAGGAAGAGTATCCGAAGAATCTCAATCTACGAAATGAACTTCGTTAGTACACTCTAACATAAGTATTTTGCTCTTTGCATACTCTATGTCTGATAGATTGGCCCTTTCATATCGATATTTATTATAGTAGAGTGTAAAGTTGAAAAATTTACTAAATTTAGTTTCGGGGCAAATGGTAACAGTCGGGAAAGGAATTTTCCACACGGGCATTTGGGTGTGTGAAAGCGTGACTATCACTGGCGTGTTTTCCCATTTCCAGTAGGTCTCCAAAATATAAAAAATGCAAGCTGCCAAGGACACGTTCACTATAATAAACCATAGAATTCTGAAAAAAGGAAGCACATGGAAAATTTGGAGCAAGTACTAAGAATCTTGTACCTTTCAAATTTGGACCTGCCCTGCTCGCCTATGTATCGAAGACCATGGAGGCCTGTAACGTTTGTGTATTCCGAAAAGTAATCCCAAACGTTCGTCCAGAAACTGGGATGAACAGTGGCGGGTTTCTTTTGCTGGGGCGAAGCGGTTTCCTGTACGGACATGTTGCCGGCTGGGAAAGTTGGTCCGGAATTAAACGGAAATCGCCCATTTCGTTATTTAAATACCACCAAATGTTATATGAGCACGCCAAGTGCTAGTCAGATCTTCCCCAGAGGGCCACACCTGCAAATTAATTTACAAAGCAACTGTAGAGCCAAGGCTTATTGTTTTATCTTTATCGAAAAGAGTTTTATTTATTTATTTCTCGACACATCCTGAAATTAGTTTAAGTTATAGAAGTATTATTTGTTAGGCAAGTGTTGCAGCTGTTGCGATAATTATAATTTGTGAATCCCGAAGTCGTACCGAAACACAACTCGGAGATATACAGGTTGATTCAAAATAAGCGTCCGACCCGTTAGGGGCGTATTTACTAAGGTCATGTAAGTAAGTACGAAATTGAAAGAAATTAATTTATCGGAGGCATTTGAAAAGTAAACCTCTTGTGAATCCTAAACCGAAACTGTTTAAATACCACTGATGACTATTAGAATGTGATACGCGCAGCACTTACCTATTTAAGACCCCCCCCCCCCCCCCGAGACATCTGTTTATAACGATAATAAATTTTATTGGCATAGTCAGCAACTGTAGTGGCCCCACAAAAAAGTCTAAGGGATTCATATCGGGTGAGCGGGGAGGCCATGCTACTGGCCCACCGCGCCCAATCCACCGATTTCCAAACAGAACTGTTAAAAAATAAATTAATTTTTCATATTACATCAACACTTTATTACAGTTTTCTTCTATTTTCGTTAGTCTCGTAAGTTTTAAATGTTCTTTTGTTTTAACTTTTGTACAGTTTCCTTTTTGCGCAACCAATCTTTGTTTTTGATTTTGTTTTCTGTCTCTTATAATTTACAAACGCCCTCGGAAGAGTTTTGTTTTGTTTTTTGTTTTTGTTTTTGAAACATAATTCATCGTGTCTTCGCATTTCTGTTAACTTCGGTGACCTTTTGTTTATCTTTTCTAATTAATTTTTCGTATTCCACCTACACTTTATTACAGTTTTCTTCTCTTTTCGTTAGTCTCGTAAGTTTTAAACGTTCTTTTGTTTTAACTTTTCTACAGTTTCCTTTTTGGGCAATCAATTTTTGTTTTTGTTTTTTGCTTTCTGTCATTTTATAATTTACAAATGTCCTCGGAAGAGTTTTGTTTTGTTTTTTGTTTTTGTTTTTGTTTTTGAAACATAATTCATCATGTCTTCCCATTTCTATTAACTTGGGTGATCTTTTGTTTTTCTTTTTTAATTAATTTTTCTTATTCCACCAACACTTTATTACAGTTTTCTTCTCTTTTCGTTAGCCTCGTAAGTTTTAAACGTTCTTTTGTTTTAACTTTTCTACAGTTTCCTTTTTGTGCAACCAATCTTTGATTTAGGTTTTCTGTCTTTTTATAACTTCCAAACGCTCTCGGAGAAAAAAAATTTGTAAAAAATTAGGGAAATTTTGTTTATTTTTTATTATTGCCTTCTGATTTATTAATTTTTTCTCCGAGAGGGTTTGGAATTCTTATTTATTTATAATTATATTTATTTATAAATCAGAAGGCAATAATAAAAAATAAACAAAATTTCCCTAATTTTTTACAATTCTTTTGGCTTGACCTTTGACGTCTTCCAATTTTCAAAATTTTCCCTCGTTGTTTGCCTTTAGGGTTGACCTTGATCTTTTCAGCTGTTGAAAATCTATTTTTTTTAAGGTTCCCTATTCTTTGCAATTTCTTTTTTGCACATTTTTTGGCTTGACCTTTGACATTTTCGAACCTCGAGTCTCGAAATTCCATTTTTTTAATTTGTTCACTTTTTTGCCTTTTTTTAGGAGTTGATCTTGATCTTTGACTTTTCAAACTTTGCTCTTGAAATTCTTAAATGTTATTTTCTCATTTTTTTCTTGGCTTGACCTTTGACATTTCTGAACCTTGATTCTCGAAATTCGAATTTTTAAAAAATTTTCCACTTTTTTGCCCCTTTTTTCGAGTTGACCTTGACCTTTTCAAACTTTGCTCATAAAATTCTTAATGTTCCCTATTTTTTCATTTTTTTGACTTGGCCTTCGACATTTCCGAATCTCGATTCTTGATATTCCAATTTTTAAAATTTTCCTCACTTAAAAAGAAAAAAAATTGAGTTGACCTTTGACCTCTCATTTATTCATTTATTTTTCAAATCTTTGCTCCTAAAATTGTAATTTGTTTTAAATTTTCCTTATTTTTTTACAGTTTCTTTTTTTTTTGGCTTGACCTTAATATCTTGCAACTTCCATTCTCAATTTTTTGAATTTCCTTTATTTGCCTTTTGGGTTGACCTTGACATTTTCAGACCTTTACTCTTGAAATTTTGATTTTTTAATGTTCTCTGTTTTTTTTGTAGTTTTTTTTTGACCTAACCTATGATATTTCAGAACCTCTATTCTCGAAGTTCTAATTTTTCAAATTTCCCCCCACTTTTTGAATTTTTTTGGGGTAGACCTTGACCTTTCATTTTTTATTTATTTATTTTCAAATCTTTGCTCTTGAGATTGTAATATGTTTTAAATCTTCCCTATTTTTTACAATTTTTTTCGCTTGACCTTTGACATCTTCCAACTTCGATTCTCAATTTTTAAATTTTTTCCTCATTGTTTGCCTTTGGCTTCACCTTTGACGTTTTCGAACCTCGATTCTCGAAATTCCAATTTTTTACAAAAATTTCTATTTTTTTGAGTTGACAAATTAAATCAAAAGAGAAAACAAAAATGATAAATTAGAAGACAAGATAAAAAGAGAAATAAATCAGAAGGTAAAAATCAAACAAAGTTAGAAAACAAGAATTTAAAAAAAATCGGAAAACAGGAATAAAAAATACTAAATTAATCAAATGACGGATAACTAAAAAGGAAAATTAAATCAGAAAAATGTAAGAAAGTAAGAATAAAAAGAAGCAAAATAAAAGAAAAGATTAATAACTAAAAAGAAAAAAAAACAGAAATAAAATTAATTAATTAACAAATAAAAATAAATTGGAAGGCAAGAATGAAAGGACACTTCAATCAGAAGACAAGAATAAAAAAAAATAAATAAATCAAAGAATCAAATACAAAATGAAGTCGAAAAATAATAAGTAAATTAGGAGAAGAACAAAAAGAAAATGAAATCAAAAGAAAGACAAGAATGAAGAAGTCGTCTATTGTTTTCTTTTAATTATATTTTTATTTGTTTGCGCCGATCGTCTTTTGTTTTTCTTTTTGTGATAATCTTCGTGTTTCTCTCTGTAGCTGGTAATCGTCTACTAGATTTTCTGAATCTTCTTTTCTTGTTCTTTTACTTTTATTTAATTTTTTTTTTTCATTTAATAAATTAATAAATAAATTGAGTAATCCGTGAATAATTTTCGAAACAAAATAGAAATAGAAATAAAATAAAATTAGAAATTAGAAACAAAATAAAATAGAAATGAAATAAAAATAGAAACAAAATAAAAACAGAAACAAAATAAAAATAGAAACAAAGTAAAAATAGAAATTAAATAATAATAGAAACAAAATCAAATTGACAGTTTTGAATCTTTGACACACCAAAGTAATTATCCAGTAACGACACTTAAACGTCAAATTCGACCGCCATACTGTATAATACCTGCGGATCAGTATGGCAAACGTGACAGTTATAGTCGAGTGTCGCTTTTGCGTAGATTTTTATACTGTGTTTTTGAGATAAGTGTTGACAACTTAATGGATAAATCCCATTTTAAGGGATTTTCTCAAATCGTTGGGGTTTAAGGGATTTTCAAATTTATTTCGCAAAAGAAGCTAGAAACCCCTAAACAGCTCAAAGCCGCTCTTTTATGTAATAGCAAGCCGCCATCTATTGAACAAAGTTTCAACTGACAGTTGTTTCTGAATGACAATACCGATTGTCACTTGTTTTCTTTTGTTTTTGCGTTCGCTGATTTGTAATTTGTTTTTGTTGTCGACTCCATAAAAATGTTCAATTTCTTTCTTTCCTCCTCCTTGGTTATGTTCGTTTATCTCTCGGTTATCTTTGTTAATCCAAAATCTTTTCGTTTTTCTTTTTTTTCCTGATTCTTGACTTTCTTTGCCTTTGCTTTTCCGTCAAAAATTGACGTAACTAGTTTTTTCATTTTGTTTGCGTGTTTTCCTTTTTTCATTTTTAACCTTCAGTTAAGTGTTTCGTTCCTCTTGTTCTTGTTTGCCTCACATATCGACTGTCATTTGTTTTTCTTGGTGTCTTTGACACAGTATAAGTGGGTAATTAAACGTCAGTGTCAAATTTGACTGCCATACTGTTTGATACCTGCAGATCAGTAGGTATCAAACAAGTTGGCAAATGTGGAAGTTATAGTCGAGCGTCGCTACTGTGTAAATTCTTGCACTGCGTCTTTGAGACAATCAACGACGTTCCTCATTTTTTATTCACCCTGTATAGAAATCTATAAAAAAAACGAAAAGAAAATTTAAGCAACAAAAACTTTACTTGGACGAGCAAATAAAACTGCTAAAAACTTTTAAATTCTTTAAAACTACAGACGTAAATTTAAAATTTAGGAGCTACAGGGTGTCCCAAATAGAATGGCATTCTATAAGTATCTCGCTTATTAACGGAACTTAAAAAAAAATAAATTACAAATACTAGTCTTGTTTGACTCAAATCTTTGGGACCTCTCATTAGAACCTACTTGGATAATCGAAAGTGTTTTGGGTATTCCACAGGCCACCATGAACACCTGTTTTGAATTGTATTTTTGTGCAAGAGGCAATCAGATTTTTTCCTTCTCTGATCGCAATAGATCGAGATCCTTACCTAACCGGGGTAATCAGGTACTTGAAAACCACGGGCTTAAAATAAACACTTTCTTCAAAAATCACCTATACTGGCGTTTCCTTGAAATATTGCCCATTCACGTGCTCATTAAAGTCAATTATTGCCAATCAAATTTCTCTGGAAAACCTCTGTAGGTATTGCTGACGAAACGTAAACAAATTCGTTTATCAGATAAGATAATCAATAATCTTCCTCTTTATTATTTAGTCTAGCGTTTGCGTTATAATGGCGTGCACATAAAACGTAAAAATCTACCGCTTCCTTCTCGATTGATATTCCCAAAGGTTTTTCCCAGCTCAGTTACTTTGGAATTTTGATTCGACGGACGAGTTATAAAAGTACACTCCCGCCTCCTCGTAACTCGTGGCACAGTTCCCATTGAGATGTCCAAAGGAAACGAGAAGGCAGAACTTCCTTCGGAAGACGAAGTTTCAGAAGCCCAAAATTTCATTAGGAGTGAGAAGGCAAGCACGAGTGCACCGGAAACTCGCAGGAATTTGGGAAGCTCAAGAGACAAAGCTGAATACGTGGAGCTCGACGAAGAAGTAAAACTTTTTGCCCATGGGGTTTGAATCGTATGATATTAATTGAAAGCCTTAATTTGCAGAAGGACGTCGAGAAGACTTCACTTCATCGCTCTTGGTTGTTAATCCTTACCCTCACGAATGATTCGGAAACGGCATGCGAAAAATTCATTAATAACGATGGACTTCTCCATTTCATGGTCTGCTACGACGAAAATCCCAGCGATGAACAACTACTGACTTTGATGATGGCGACCATCTCCAACCTCAGTGAGCATCCACCCCTAAGACCGACCATCATGGAGCACGAGCTCCTGTCCACGTTCTTCCTTTTATTGGACGCCGAGTTTAGCATCAGCGAAGGTGCCGCTTCCGTTTTATGTAATTTGGCTGTCGACGGCCCAAAGCTTTGGGCCGACAGAAACCCGAGTAGGGAATCAGTGCTTGCGAAGATCGAAGCAGTCATAGTCACTTGGAATCCTGACGTCCAATTGCAATTCCATTACACTTCGCTCAAACCCCTACTCAATTTGCTCCAGATCCGAGATACATGGGCGCCTTTGAAATACGCCCTCTGGATTTTGAGGAACTTGCTGAGTGATGGCAGGAGGGGAGAGGAGTATCGCGAAATGCTGAAAGAAGAGAGGGAGAAATCCGTTTTGGAAAAGCTCGTGGGAAATCCGGTTTCGCCGCAGTATATTAAGCTCAGAGCAGAGGACTTGTTACGAGAAATTATTTGAACGATTTTAATAAGAGCAGTGCGTAATTAGTTATTGTTGTTAACTAGAGTTTAAGAATAGCAACTTCGAAGTGATTCTAGATCACCAGAAACTAAATCATTCTGCAATAATTTCAGAAAATAGGAAATGTATATTGTCACGACCCCTAATAGCTAAAATAAAAAAGCGTTTTTGTTTTTTGTTCATTAGTCTTTAATACAGCCATACAAATTTCTGGTGACTGCTCATAGGACAAGTGTGCACCTTGATCCCACACAACGTTTTGTTTGTAATCGTAATTACCGATAGGAACCCATATAAAAGATTGTTATGATTCAAAACCTTCTATCGGAAAAGTCTATTAGAATCTAGATTATTCTAGCATGGCTACCAAAACGATAGGCGACCAAGTGCAACCCCTGTCCTTGCAGTGGATTCTTCACAAAACAAAAGAGGAATAATGTCGAGAAAAAGAACGTTACAAAAGTCCGGCGCAAAATAAAACATTAAAAGAATCGTGCAACCGAAATTCAACTGTTTAACTGGAATGCGAATTGGAAAATTATGTAAAACAAAAGACGATTGTCTCACTGAATAATTGTCTAAGAAATCGGTATTGTACAAATCATTAAGAATATTACGTAAGTTAAGCAAACATTCAATAAAACATCACCAGCGCGACCTCGGATAAAAACTTCTAACTAAAAATAATGCAAACAAATATTACAGCGGCTTGCTTTATCAAAGGCTTTGAATACGAAACTGACCTTTGTAATAAAACGGCATTCAAAGAAAACACATATTGCATCATTAAACAGTCGCCAAAGTGACTCATTAAAGAAGCCGGCACTGTGCAATCATAAACAAACATGACTAAGAACACACGAACTTAGGAAAACTGCGATGACTCATAGGCAGAAGCCGGATGAAAGTATGGAACTCAATGTCATTCGCATGAGCGGCACTCAAGGCAGACGCTAAGCGAAACAATTCGCAGCAATAGCTGGTCGTCTTAATATCCCGCTCCTGTGTGCACGCTGCGTTCAGGAGACGAAGTTACCGTGAACAGTCATACAAATGTCTGGTAACTACTCATAGGACAAGTGCACCTGGATCCCACACAGCGTCTTGTTCGTAATCGGAATTTCCGGTAGGAACCCATATAAAAGATTGTTACGATTCAAAACTTGCGATCGGAAAAGTCCGTTAGAATCTAGATTGTTCTAACATGGCTACCAAAACGATTGGCGACCTAGTGCAACCCCTGCCCTGGATTCTTCCCGGTTCGATAGTATTGATTTAACGAAAGGTTTGTGATTGATCTTTTTGGAACAGGTGACCTCCTTTATGACACTTTAATGACCCTACAAAAATATGGCGCAAAAATAAAACATAAAAACAAGAAAATTAAATGAAGGCTTTCGATTTCTTAATGAATTAAAAAAATGAAATAAAAGACTATTGAAAGGAAAACTAAATTATTGGATTGTTTAGAAGGAAAAACAGAAAACAAAAGACTATCGATCTCGTCGCAACGAATTTCAACTTTTCTGTGTGCATCAATAAAGAAAAAAGAAAACAAGAGATCATTGAAATAACGGTAATAATAATTTTTATTGATCTCTTACATCATTGTTATTGATATAACTAATTAATTGTTGAAAAATGGAAATTAAACAAAACACGGTCGATTTCACAACGAATTTCTGCTCTCCTCTGCTTCAAAATGCGAGGAAAAAAGAGGCAAGTTTCGTTGATTGATTGATTTTATTAAGCAAAATTAAAAAAATTCCTACTCTTGAATCGTTTAGAAAAAAAAATACAGAGAAACAAAAGACAATCGACTTCATAACGTGTTTCCGAATTGATTACGAAAAGAAACAAAAGACAGACGAATTCGCAAAATTATCTCAACTTTTGGGAAGAAAACAAAAGATCATTGAAACGATTGAGTGTTTCTACTTAAAACAAAATTGTACCTCTTCAATTGTTTAGAAAAAAAAAAAAAAAAACAAAAACAGTCGATTTATAAGCGAATTTCAACTTTTCCATCAAAAGAAGTAGAAAACAAAAACAAAAAAAATCATTGAAATTATGAGACGTTCGCATAGTGTTTTGGGATAAAATTAGAAAGAGAACATTTTTCAATTCCAATTTCCAATTGTTTAGAAAAAGAAATAAAAACAAAAAAACAATAGAGTAAATTCAACGAACTGTTCTCGACATCAAAAGAAAAAGAAATAATAAAAAGATCGTTGAAGTTATGACGAGAGTTTCTTTTGAGCAAAACCTGAAGAGCCTTCTCTAATTCCTCAACTTCAACAAAAACAAAACACAATCGACATCTCATTAGAAGTTTCGCGTCTTTCTGTGCATTAATAAAGAAGAAGAAAAAACCAAAAGTCATAGAAATTACGAGTCTCGTTCGCATAATCATTTGTTTTCTGGAAAAAACAACAGAGAAAACGCGTTTTTCGTAATTTCCATTTCTTTCATTGTTTCATTGGTTTCAGAACGAATTAAAATTTTCGTCTGCGTCGGAAGAAGAAAAAAAAAAAACAAAAGCCCGCATTTGTTTTCTATGAACAAAATTAAAAAAAAAAAACCATTTTCTTTTCTTCAATTATCTTTAAAAAGAAACAAAAATAAGAAGAAAAAACAATAAACAAAAGAACAATTTTTCATTTTTTATTAAAAAATAGCAGAAACCGTCGTACGTATTCATTGTAATTAGGGAAACGTATTCCTTTAAAGTGAAGAAATTGATTGGAGACATCATCCATCAACAGAAGATGCTTCAAAAAAGCGTCGTTTAATTGATGTGAGAAAATCACAATTAAACGTTAGATAAACTATTGTGAAATATTGTGGAGTATTCTAGTTTTTTCGGACACGGTATATTTGGTGGCAGCGGTGGGATTTCTAACTGTCACAAGTGATGAGCGCGTTTGAGTTGTTAAAATTTTCTGTGTAATTAAATGTTATAATTACAAGCGTCCAAGTCTTTACAGCTCCCAGATGCTTTATTTATTACTTTTGCTATCGCAACTTAAAAGGAGTGCCGTCACGGAAGCAACAAACCATCTGCGATTCCAAAGCAAACCATAACCCGTTCGTTAAAAGCCTGCGAACTAAATGAGATTAATTTTCACTAAGTGAGAGAGTAGCTAGAATTAATAAGAACAAACGAGATCGGCAAAACTTTTAATGAATGCGTTCCATAACTTTTCAGCATCAGTGTACCCACGTGAAATAAAACTAGCAGGACTAAAATAATATTATCAGTTCACTTCCAGATAATTGGATATTTCGTCGAATTCTATCGCAAAGTTTTTAAGTGTGACAATGAGGCAGACTTGAGAAACTCGAATGTCGGAAATTTGTTCATTATGACTTTCTAACTTTAATAAAACCAATCTATTATTTTAAATATCCCGCCCTGTTCACTGAGGGTTTTAACTTATTTTCGATGCTTTTATAAAAAATATTTGGATTAAGAGGATTCTGACTGGCTTTTGAATAATCATTTTCAGCGTGTAGTTGTAGTTTCTTACTTTGTGTTATATTTTTATAATATTTATATAGTTAGGATTGTTGTAATTATTTAAATTATAATTATAACAATTGAACTAGTTAATCTAGTTAGTTTTCACCAGGATTTCCCTTTTCATGCGATGGCGAAAAAACAAAAGACCAAAACAAAAAGCGACTTCGTTTTTCTGAAAATGGCGAAAAACAAAAATAGAATTACGACGATTTTCGTTGACATTAATTTATTTAAAAAGAAAACTTTTTATTTCAAGATTGTCATTTGTTTCAAGTGCTTTGTCTTCTGCCTATGTTGAATGTTTATTTTAAATCGATTGTCTTTTGTTTCACGTCTGGATTTACCTTTTTTTTTTAATTTTGTTTTGTTCTACACTACACTATTGTCTTTTGTTTTTCAATTAGTTGACAGTCTCGTTTTTTCAAATATCGATCATTTTGTTTAGAGTCGATTGCCTTTTGTTTTTCAAGTGATAATAGGTCCATCTTTCGACTTTGGGCATTTTATTCAAAGTTGACTCTTTGTTTCGAAGGAATAAAATAAAGAATGGAAAAAAAAACAAATGACAGTTGCGCAAATTAAAAACGCAAGGCAGATGAGGACGAACAAATAGAGAATGGTAAAGAAAATAAAAAAATTGAAAATAGTAGCAAACGAAGAGCAAGAAACAATTGACAGAAGCAAATAGTAAACAAAAGGCAAATGAAAAATGATGAAAAGTAAAAGGCAAATAAGAACTTGAAAATGAAATCAAACGAAGAACAAAAGAAAACAAATGACAAAAACCAATTAAAGGTAAATGAAAACGAAGATAAAATGAAAAATAACGGCTAGCAAGCAAAAAGCAAATCAAAAATAAAAGACAAATATAAAATTGAAAACAGAAACAAATGAAGATTAAGAAACAATTGTAACACGAAAAATTAATGTCACAAAAAAAACAATAAAATGTAAAAAAACAAACCAAAACTTTGAGCTTTGCGCCGGAAATCTTAATTTTTTCATTTGTTCTCAACTTCATGTTTTTTTTTCATCATTTGATTGATTTTTGATTGATCATTGATTTTCAATCACTCCGAGCCGAATGAAAATGGACGATGTTCTTTTGTTTTCTATTTATCCATTCTTGTATTCCGTAGTTGTGGGTTTCAGTTCTCTTTTGTTTCTTCTTGTCGGATTAATTCTTGTATTTATTGAATTTTCTCTATTTTTATAATTAAAAAACGAAAGGGAAATGAAAACGAAGATAAAACAAATGAAAAACAAAGAGCGCAAGAATTGTCAATAATGAGTGAGAATTAAAAATGAAATGGAAAATGAAGATCAAGAAACAATTGGCGGAAGCAAATTATAGACAAAAGGCAAATATAAAAAATAAAAGAAAAATAAAAAAAACATATGCAAAATTGTAAATCAGTAAAGTGAATGTCCTGAAGATAGATAGCCTTGACTGAAGTATTTCGTTTTTGTGCTCCCTTCATCATTCCGTCCTCACGTATTCCCTCTTTCTCGACCTTCTTCTTTTTGCGACAAACTTTGGCCAACAATTTCCATCCATTTCAAGGAAACCTGCTGACTGCGCCAATTGTTAGGTTCGTTAGTGTTAAGGGAAGACGAACTCATTTTGTAATTGAAGGCTTTTATTCGTGAGTGAATAGAAGTACGCCAAACTATATTATTCTCACATAAACAACAACCTTCACTTTTTTTTATCAACCCGTTCAAAGCACACGCTTTAATTTAAAAGCTTTCTGCGCTGGGCCCAATACTTTCCCTAACTCTTGCGGTAAAAACTGGGTTTCACCATAATTTCCCTAACTCTTGCCGTAAACACTGGGTTTTACTAGAATTTCCCTAACTCTTGCAATAAATACTGGACAGGCTTGGCCGCATTGGTAATTATATACTTCTTATTTAATTTGTTGATAAGCATATTATTACTGACATCACTTTTTTAACATTCTCTTCAGAAAAACTAGTAATCTTACGTTATATTGTTGTTTACTTTGAAAAAGCAAACAAGCTATTTACGAAACGTCAGTGGTAATTCAATATACTATTTACTCGATAATAATCTGTTTCTTTTTCATTTAATTCTAACTGTACATAAGATAGAGAGATAAAGAGAGATAAAAAAAGACAGCTTATCTCATCGTTTTCAAGCCCTATTCGCTTGTGTTTGCTTTTTAGGCGTAAAAATTTTTATCTCCTCCAACAAGTTTCATATCATTGACGGCGATGTAAAGTCAGGGCAGGATTTAGGGTTCTGAGGACCCGGGCGAAACAAATTCCAGCGCCCTTTTTATACGACAACGGCACCCCCGCCATATGCTCTAGAATTTTTCAAAATTCACTCACGTACTTGAAATTTGGAAAGAATAAAATAACAAAAAAAAATGATTTCGATATGCTGTTCATCACGGTGGGACTTCCGGATTCGCCCGGAAGCGACGTCAGCTTTCTTATTTTATTATCATTAGAGAAAAGAAGACGAAAACCTAAAATATAAACCAACATCTTCGGCGCCCCTCAAAATTGGCGCTCCGAGGACTCGCCCACCCCTTTATCCGGCCCTGTACGAAGCTTATCAGCTTTACCAAATCAGGTTACGCACTCGCTTTCAAAACAAAACCAAAAAGAAAAGCAGACGACACACGCCGACCAACAAATTTACCAATTTCCGTTTCCTATTTCCATTCGCGAAGTTTTCTTTTCTTTTTTCACACGCAACGCCCTAGAAAGTCGTTTCCGTAAATAAAACTCGCAAGGAGTTTTCGCAGAAGCGAAAGCGATAAGATTAAAGCTCAAAACAAAGATAAAAACTTCGACAGCGTGTCTATAAATCGATATTATTAGAAGTGGTGTGCTAGTCTCCAGAAGGCCGCGCAGAAAATAATGAAGAGTTCCCTCCTGCAACTTCTGCTTTTAATCTGGGCGATTGGGCCAACGAATTCATCGCTGTATACCATCCTCAAGGCCGGCTGGGATGTGTATGAAGTTAAAGATTTTAAAACACATCTCTCCGAGAAAGTGGGTTTAATGAAGGAACACCTGATGGCACTGGATGAAATCGATGCTTTAACCAAGGTCGATTCCGTTCCGAAATACGCCGCCCTTCTGGAGATCGAAGAACTGCACGTCCTCAACACCCACATCTCCACCATAAACACCCACCATCGCCTGATGAGACAGTACGTGACGACCCAGCAAAACCTGATGGTGGATTTTGCGAAGGTCATCGTGAATAACCGCGTGGACTCTGTTTTGAACCTAACAGCGACGCTGCCCACGTTTTTTTCCCAACCCGAAAGAAGACAGGGCTCTCTCCTATCAGACGTTGGGGTAAGCCGAGCTTCACTTTGAGGCTGTATTCCATCAAGCTGATTTCATTGATTTTAGTTGGGCTTGAAGAACTTGGATTATTCCGCGTGTGTCTTAGAAAATTCCCCCAAGGAAGTCGTCGCTGAGTTGGCCTCCACTTTTGCCCTCGCTTTAATAAAGGGGTATACACTGGTGCAGTTTTCGTACGCCCTCCTCAACGACAAGGATAATTGTGAGGACCTTAAACAATCCAAGGTGAAATCTCATGCTTGTTTCATTCCCTAGGGGGCTACCATGAGGAACAGGGGAGGATACGCAATGAATTTAGTATTTGGTTGTACGAAATCATCGCCAGTTCCAAGGAGATAATCCAAAATGCGTCGGGGGAGTTGTGGAGGTGCGATCCCAAAGTGCACGTCGAAGGTAAGTTCGTTCGCGTTCGGAAGTGCGCAGGCGCTTCTTGAATCATTTTGCAGGTGAAACCTATGAGCAGTTCACGAAATACATGCAAGGGTACATCCAGCACGAGACGTTTCTGAATAAGGACCATTCGTGCTCGGGTAATTGCAACACGTACCAGATCACCAAATTTTATTCTCGAGACGACAAGAAAATCGACGATTTCAGTGCAGATCAGATATGCCCCGGCAAAGTCTTGTATTGTGAAAATTTGGAGTACGAAGTTACCGTTTGTCCAAGTGTAAGTGGATAACATTATTTTCAAGGTCATGGATTTGTGCTAATGGTATAGATGAGGTAAAGCTCGGATGTAATTCATTCCACCTCTGATTAATTGCTAATCGCAATCAATTGGTTAAGGTTCAGGGTAGTCTTGGTATTTCTCTGTTTAGAAGGATGTGATTGGCTCCGCGTCTAGTAGCGTTTGGATGTCAAGCAAAACCAGTCACTTTCTGTTTGGGGACTGAGATAGTGTCCCCACTCTCTCTTTTAATGAAAGGAACACTCTATCCATCGAGCTAAAAGAGTCACTTTCCGTTTGGGGGCGAGATGGTGTTCCCCTTGACTCTTTTGATGAGAAGACCACCCCATCCATCTAGCAAAACGAGCTATTTTATGGTTAAAAACTGAGATGGTGTTCTCTTTGACTCTTTTGATGAAAAGAACCATCCTATGTATTGGGCAAAAATATTTGGGGGCGAGGTAATGTCGTTGCTGATTCTTTTGATTGTGTAGACCACCCCATCCATCAAGTAAAATGAGTCATTTCTTATTTAGACTCTGGGATGGTATCCTCTTTGACCTTCTAATGAAAGGAGTATTCCATTCGTCGAGCAAAAATAGTCACTTTCTGTTTGGGGACGAGGTAGTGTCCTCTCTGACTTTTTGAGGAGAAAACTACCCCATCCGATGAGCATTAGAGATTGAGTTGGTATTTTCCTTGGCTCTTTTGGTCGCAAAGGCGTTCCGTCCAGCGAACAAAATGAGTCATTTTCTGTTTGGGGGGTGAAGTAGTGTCCTCCTTGATTATTTTGATGAGAAGGCCACCCATCCATGGAGCGAAACGAATCATTTTCTGTTCAGACTCTGAGATGGTATTCTCCTTGACTATTTCGAAGAAAAGAGCACTCCTTTCCACCCAACAAAAATACTCACTTTCTGTTTGGGGGCAATTCTTTTGATGAGAAGACCAACCCCTTTCATTCTATCGAGCAAAACGAGTCATTTTCTGTTTAGGCTCTGGGATGGTATTTTCTTTGACTTTCTAACGAAAGAAGTACCCCGTTCATCGAGCAAAAAGAGTCACTTTTTGTTTGGGGATGAGGTGGTGTTCCCCTTGATTCTTTTGATGAGAAGATTACCCCATCCAACGAGCAAAACAAGTCATTTTCTGTTTAGAGATTGAGTTGGCATTTTCCTTGGCTATTTTGATCGCAAAGGCGTTCCGTCCAACGAGCAAAAAGAGTCACTTTCTATTTGGGGGGAAGAGGCAGCGTCCTTCTTGACTGTTTCGATGAGAAGACCACCTCATCCATGGAGCAAAACGAATCATTTTCTGTTCAGACTCTGAGATGGTATTCTCCTTGACTATTTCGAAGAAAAGAGCACTCCTTTCCACCCAACAAAAATACTCACTTTCTGTTTGGGGGCGATTCTTTTGATGAGAAGACCAATCGAGCAAAACGAGTCATTCTCTATTTAGACTCTGAGATGGTATTATCCTTGATCTTCTAAGAATGAAGTACGCCGTTCGTCGAGCAAAAAGAGTCATTTTTTGTTTAGGGACGAGCTGGTGTTCTTTCTAACTCTTTTGATGAGAAGACTATCCCATCCAACGAGCAAAACAAGTCATTTTCTGTTTAGAGATTGAGTTGACATTTTCCTTGGCTCTTTTGATCGCAAAGGCGTTCCGTCCAACGAGCAAAAAGAGTCACTTTCTGTTTGGGGGGCGAGGCAGCGTCCTCCTTGACTATTTCGATGAGAAGGCCACCCCATCCATGGGGCAAAACGAATCATTTTCTGTTCAGACTCTGGGATGGTATTCTCTTTGGCTCTTTTGATGAGGAGAACATCCTATCCCTCGAGCAAAATGAGTAACTTTCTTTTGAAGAAGAAGAAGAAAGCTCTGAACAGTTCCCTTAGCAAATGGAATCCTTTCATCGTTAAAATTGAAAGAGATTAACTGATCAAAGGTGGTATGGAGTATAAATCCTTTTCTTCTCTTTTGAAACTTTTTGGGTGGTCAATAAAATGTGTCGCTTTGTCACCAGGCAGCTCCCTTTCACTTTTGTGGCCGAAAAGAAGTACCTGGTTATAGTTGGCGTGGAGTAAATATCTCTCCCCTTTAACTGCTTTTGGGAGTTGATCAGAACCAGCATCTCCATTGTCAGGGAAGAGAAGATGAGACAGTCGAAGGTGTACGTTCCACAAAGTATAGCAGAGAATAGGTGTGTTCTTCATTCAAACTCCCACTTTCTCCTTCATTTTGATGTGTAGATATTAAAACGGAAAATGGAAGGCAAGGTTAAGCTACGTAGTTCCTTGATTTGGGCATCTGTTGGCGAGTTTAAGGGAAGGGATAGTTTGAACCAGGAATTTGGAAACTTGTTGGGGAAGAAGATAAGTTGAGTTGGTGTGGCTTGAGGTTTGGATTAGATTACTCTAGCTGTACGTTCCACGGGGTACTAAGTTGAATCCTTTCACTTTTTACTCGAAATTAGTTACCAGAGTGTAGATGGTGTGGAAAAATTTCTTCCTTTCTTCTCTGATTGCTTTCGGGAGTTAAGCAAAGAAATTGTGGTTTTATTTCCTTCTGATTTTTGAAGGAGAGTGAACTTGAAGGTCTTCCCATCTACTACCAAGTAATTCCTTTTGACTGCAAAAGTGAAAGACTTCTACTTGGCGTGAAAGAAATCCCTCTCTTCTCCTCTAACTGCCTTTGGGAGTTAAGCGAAGCCAGTGCCTCTATTAGGAAGGCTCACTGTGATCTTCTTCCCTTGTGATATTGAAAAAAGAATGAATCTAAAGGTCTTTCTAAGTTGAATCCTTTCACTTTTTTACTCGAAAGGTGTTACCAGGGTGTAGGTAGTGTGGAAAGATATCTTCTTTTCTTCTCTGGGAGTTCTTTGGGAGTTAAGCAAAGCCAGTAGGTTTATAGTGGACTAATTCCTTTTGATTTTTGAAGGAGAGTGAACTTGAAGGTCTTCCCATCTACTACCAAGTAATTCCTTTTGACTGCAAAAGTGAAAGACTTTTACTTGTCGTGGAAGAAATCCCTCTCTTCTCCTCTAACTGTCTTTGGGAGTTAAGCAAAGCCAATAGGTTTATTGTGGTCTCATTTCCCTTTAATTTTTGAAGGAGAGTGAATTTGAAGGTCTTCCCATCTGCTACCACGTAATTCCTGTTGACTGCCCAAAAGTGAAAGACTTCTAATTGGCGTGGAGAAATCCCTCTCTTCTCCTCTAACTGCCTTTGGGAGTTAAGCGAAGCCAGTGCCTCTATTAGGAAGGCTCACTGTGATCTTCTTCCCTTGTGATATTCAAAGAAGAATGAACTTCAAGGTCTTTCTAAGTACCAGTGGAAAGGAATAACCTGGTTGTGGATGGTGTGGAGAAAATTCCTCTTGTCTTCTTTGGGAGTCGAGCAATGCCAGTATCTCCTAATTAGAAGCTTCTAGTTACGAAACTGAAAATTCCTCCTGGTTCAATGCAGGCCCCTTTCTCTCCTTTTTGATTGGTTTCGTTAGGTATATTGCGATCATACCTCCTTGCGCTTTTTTTTAAAGAAAGAAGGCCTTAACATAAAAACCTTCCATCTTCAAAATCAAAAGAAATTCCCTGGTCATAAAAGATGTAGTAAAGAAGATGCCCCCCTCTTCTCCTTAAAACAAAATAAGTGTACTGCTTTCTTTAAGCCTTTTGAGGAAAAGAGGCAACCTCATTGTTTATGTGAAACTCTTTTGCCTATGCAAGTCCAAACTGGTGTCCTAATCAGTAGCTGCCTTGGGGGATCTTACCCTCAGATCCATGCTTGAGGATAAAGAAGAGGTTATCTCCAGAGGAACAATTCCCTAATCTGCTAAAACGGAGGCAGAGATTATAAGCAAAAGCAAAAGGGAATTCTTGAGGTGTGTACCCTAAGTACCTGAAAGTAATTTAGGGAATACCTTCCGTTCCCTAATTTCTTCTTTCTCCTCAAATTACTGCCTAAAGATCGAGAGGACATTCATCATTCTCTGTCCCACACAACTGTAGGTACGAAACGAATTCCCATGACTCGAGATGGTATGACTCTTTTGCCTAGTCTCCTAGCACCGCAGGCAAAAAGGGTAAGGGTATGGTCGTTTATTTCACCTGTTGAGGCAAGACGGAGAAGAATTCTTGTCCCTCAAAATCAAGTAGGACTTTATATTTTTAGAAAACCCCAAGTACTCGCCGGTACGACTTCATCAAATCCAAGAACGGCGTAATTCTAGGACGTAAAAAAAGGTGTTCCACTAGGCAGCACGTCTTATCCAACTGGTTGGCGCTCGGAATCATCGGCTACGAATGTTCCTACTGCTTTTGCTTCTGCGACGACGACTTGTCCGATAGGTTCGTCAGCATGCGCTCGTCTTTGTCGGATCTCAAGAACAACCGGTACTTGCCCTCCCACGAAAATTTTCTGCTCACCTTCATCCTCCAATTTTCAGGGTAGTAACAGGCGTGCGATTCGTCAAGGACCACGGCCTGATCAAAATGCAGGTCCAAGAGGGTGAACTCATGATATACGGCCGCGTAGATGAGAAGACCGTGCGATGGGTACCTGTGAATAATTTCTCGCGCCAATCAACAGGTTCGTACTTGAACGAGGATTATTACAGGCTCATGCCTGAGACGAACCTGCTGTACCTGGATGACGTGAAGGCGGATGAAGGACATGTCGTAACCGGTGAGTTAGAAACTTGGAGGTACGTCGGGGGAAATAAGCAAAGGCTTTCGCAGGTGTAAGGTTCAAGAAGCTCGGCTCGGGGTTGGTGTTCGAGATTTTGATTTCGCCTTACGACTTCTACACGGGGAAACTCACCCAGCCCTACGATAGAAGCTTTTGGAAGGACAACATAGCTGTTGTTGAAAATAGGTAATCAACTTTTTTGATTTGGGCAAAACCCAAAGAAATTTTTCCGCACTTAGGGATGAGTCGAGTCCAGTTTGGGTTTGAGGGGGTTGACTCGTAACAGACAAAAAGGGCTTATTTCTCTTTCAGACGACAAATTCCATTAAACGCACCGGATATACCCATTTTGCGAGGTGCGCCCCACGTCTACAAGAAGAGGTCGAACGAGGCAATTCGATTTAGCAGCACCGACAAATTTAAAGACTTGGCGCAGACGACGGTGCCATTTTTCGACGCTCAGCGACTCTTTTCTGGAACCCCAGTACCATTGAGTGGGGTGGGTATATTCTATAAGGGGCGCGAGGGCTCTGGAGGTTTTGTCGCGCCCAAAATCATAACGGAAGACAACAGTCGGTACTTACCACACAGAGAAACGAGGAAGTAAACTCGGACGAAGAGATTGGACGTGGCCAACTCGAAATTAACTTCCTTTGGTTAAGGATATTAATTTAATTTTGTTTAAGAATGGGGTGGGTTTGGAAATCTATTTTTGATTTTGCCCACCCCACACGCGCCGTTATTGTTAGCTCTTTTAATAAATACGTTTAACGAAATCATTTTTTATTTGCCACATGAACAGAAAAATTTGGTCCTTCGACTCGGATTAATAAAAGAAACGCAAATTAAACTTGAACGTATGCATTTTTTTTAATCAAAGTTCGTTAGTACTTTAGCGAAGTGAACTTAACCAAGATTTTAGTTTTTTTTTTAATTCTTAGAAACGCCAGAAATGTTCCAATATTTTCTCTTCGAAATCTTTAATAAAAGTTTTATAAAAAAAGCTAGTTCCTTTCAGTATTTTTTAATAACACATTTTCGTGCCGCATATGCTCGTTTATTATTTGGTTTTCGTTACGACCTAAACAATATACTGTTTGGTCCTTCGAGCCGGATCAATAACAAAAGTGAAGACTAAAGCCGGATGTCTATATTTTTCTTCTTAATCGAAGTTACTTAAGTGACCTGAATACATACGAATTTTTAAAACATTTTAATTTTAGAAACGTCAAACATATTTTCTAGGCGCCAACTACTTGGTTTTAGTTAGTTGGACGTTTTTGTGAAAGATGATTAAGCAGTTGAAGATCAAATGTTTTGCGTAGAATATATAACATACACGACTCAGCAATACATTATGAAAAAATAAACAAAGTTAACAATTCAATAAACGAGAATTTTAAAAATTTGTAAATTTTTAAAATGTCAAAACTAATAAGTTCTCTGAATACATTGAACAATTCAGTATAATCAAAATAAACAGCTGATTATAATCGTCGGGACGGTTAACGTAGCATTAACCTGTTGGTCCTTCGAGCCGGATTAAGAATGGAAGTGGAAGTTGAAATTGAACGTGAGTGTTAATCCGATAGCACAATCGAACATCAACATTCTTCAGAAAACGTCAAATATTCTATGAACGTATTAAACGTGCTGATTATAATCGCTGGTGCCGTTAACGCAGCTTTAAATTGTTGGTCCTTCGAACCGAATTAAGAGTAGAAGTGGAAATTGAAATCGTAAATCAGATACTTGAATCGAACATGTTTTTTATAATTCTCCAGAAAACGTCAAGCATTCTATGAACGTGTTAAAAATTAATTTATTTAAAATATAAATACTAAGTAAACTATTTTGCGTAAAATAAACAATTGTTTACAATCAGAATAAACTGTTGATTATAGGAGCCGGACGATTAACGTGGGATTATCTTAGGACTTTATTGGTCCTTCGAACCGGATTAAGAGCAGAAGCAAATCAGTTTTTGTTCTAATTCTCCATAAAGCGAACGTGTTGCAAAAAAATCGTTTATTTGAAATGTAAATAACGAGAGAGAAAAAGTTATGTTGTAAAAGGTAAAATGAAAGTAAAACATAAAGAGGAAAATGAAAAAAAAAAACAAGGAAATGCTCACCTCTTGGAAAACAATAGACGATTACATTATTATATTATTATTTATGACAATTGACTTGCAAAAATTGACATTTTTTTGATTTTTGAAACCCAGATATTTAAATTTTCTGATTTTTTTTTAGTTTCACATAATTAGTTGACTTTGCTTGGACAGTTGTAAAGCAAATGTTGAATAGGCTATAATTCTTATCAGCGTAAAAGAAGATTGGTCCTTCGAACCGGATTAGGAACAGAAACAAAACTTCGAAATTGATTATGTTTGCAAATCAATATTAATTGAACAGAGCCCGCTTAAATAATTTAAACGCAATCGAAAAATAAAATGTTGAAAACTAAAAAAAAAAAGAAAACTAAAATTGAAGGCCTCTTAAAAAAACAAAAGACGATCACACTTCGAACATAAATAACTGACAAGTGGCTCGCGAAAATTAAAAATTTAAAAGATAAACAAACAACTTGCTTAAGTTTATGATTTTTGCAATCTAGAGATTTCCCGATTGTCTTTTGTTTTTAAATTTTACTTGATTAGTTGACTTTCAAGGAAGTGTGACAGTTTAGTTGGACAGAGTGAATCAATTATTGAAAGACTGAATAGACAAAACACGGAGCGCCACAGTTCATACAATCGTAAAAACGATTTGGTCCTTCGAGCCGGATTTAGAACAGAAACAAAAATTCCAATCAAGTCTATGTGAACTGAATCGACACAGTGATCTTAATTTTCCAGAAAAAAGTGTATCAAACCGCTATAAAAATATAAAAGCAATCAACTAGAGAAAGATGAAATGAAACCAAAACAGAGATGGAGAACGAAGACGAAAGAAGCATAAGGTGTTGAAACTTTAAAGAAAAACAAAAATCGATAGCCTCTTGGAAAACAAAACATGATCACATTTCAAATAAGAGACTTGCGAAAACTGACAATTTTTGAAAAGTAAATAGAAGATAGACAATGCAACTAAAACAAAAGGCATATTTAAATTTATGACGTTCGTAATCTAGAGAAAGATGAAGAGTAAGTACGTTAGTTTACTTTATTTTTATGCAGAATTGACATCACACGAGACGCTACAGTTCAGATCAGTGTCAAAAAATTTGGTCCTTCGAGCCAGATTAAGAGCAGAAATAAAAATCAAAATTGGATATGCGTGCGGATTTTTAAATTAAAAAAAAAAACAAAAGATGACTCTTGAAAAACAAAAGACGTTCGACTCGTCGAAGGTAAAATATTTATAATCGGAAAAGTTTCTTAGTTCCTTAGTTTCTTGACAAATAAAAATTATTTAAACTTTCAATAAAAAAGGACATAGGGTAATATCGTTTCACGCATTAAATTTTTTTAGTTTTAGATAACTAAAACTAAATTAATCCGGCTTGAAGGACCAATTTTTTTGCGCTTGTTCGGTGTATTGTCTATTCTGCACAAAAAAACACTGTCATTTAATATTCGCTGCCTCCATTTATTTAAAAGTCAACGAATTAGTTGAGTCAATTGAGTTAGTTGAGTCAACTAATTAGTTGACTCTTAAATAAGTGGAGGCAGCGAATATTAAATGACAGTGTTTTTTGTGCAGAATAGACAATATGCCGAACGCTATAGTTCAAAAATAGCGCAAAAAATTTGGTCCTTCAAGCTGGATTAATAACAACAGCGAAAACTAAAGCTTCATGTCTGTATTTTTTTTTATTCAAATTCAATTAAATAACATGAACGATTCATGTGCAAAATTTTAAAACATTTTCATTTTAGAAACTAAAAAAAAAATTTTCAAGAACTTTAAAAAAAGTTTCACTAAAACGAATATTAAATAACAGTGTTTTGTGCAACACACAGAACGCTGTAATTCAAACAAGCGTAAAAATTTGGTCCTTCGAACCGGATTAAGGAGAGACATAAGAACGAAATTGGACATGTGTGCAAATCCACGTGAATTAATTCCGTTTGGGTTTTGTTTTGATTCTTCGAAAAATGTATTGTGGAACCTGCCGTAGAGAAATAAAAATGCATTCAGAAAAAAAAAGAGCAAAATGAAACTGAAACGCGGCGAAAAAAGGAACACAAGGTGTTGGAAATAAAAAAAAAATACAAAGATTGGTGGCCACTTGGAAAACAAAAGACGATCACACTTCGATTGATACATGATTGACAATTGGCTTGCGACACTTGGAAATAAAACAAAAGATGACCAATTTTTTTAAATCTATGAATTTTTTTAGTCTAATTTTCCCCGATTTTTAACAGTTTACTTAATCAGTTGAATTTTGTGCAGGACAGACGACATAAGGAACGCCAAAGTTTATATCAGCATAGAAAAAATTGGTCCTTCGAGCCGGATTGAACCCGTTCTGATTTTTGTATTTCTTTAAAAAAATATCAAATATCTGGAACCTGTTATAAAAAATATAAACGCACTCGATAAAGAAAAAATGAAATTAAAAAAATGAAACTAAAACTTGGAGAGAAAAGAGACATAAGGTGTTGGAAACTAGAAACAAAAAACAAAAATTGGCAGTCTCCCGGGAAACAAAAGACGATCGCAATTCCAATAAAAGACAACTGATACTTTTTGAAAGGTCAGACGATAATCTTCGTGAAACAAAAGATTCGCTTAAATTTTACGATTTTTGCAATTTAATTAATTAGATGGCTCTTAAGAGAGTTAGGTTAGGTTAATTGAACAATTGTAAAAAAAAAATATTGAAAGGCAGTGCAGTGTGTTTAGTGCAGAATAAACAACACACGAAACACAATAGCGTACAAAAAAATTTGGTCCTTCGAACCGGATTGAATAGGATCTGATTTTAAAAATTTTTCAAAAACGTATCAATCTGAAACCTTTTATAAAAAAAATATAAACACAAAAGATTCGTTTAAATTTTACGATTTTCGCAGTTTAATTAGTTGGTTTGCTGTCAAAAAAATTAGGTTAGGTTATTTAAACAATTGTAAAGCAAGTAGCAGAATAAACAATACACGGAACACGATAGCGTACAAACAAATTTGGTCCTTCGAGCCAGATTAAGAGCAGATGAAAAATTTGAAGGGAGAACGTGTTTCTATAAATTCTTTAAAATATAATAAACAGTTCAGGGTCGTATTATTAAAAAAATATATATATATATACAACTTCTCTAACGAAAGTAAAACTATTTATTAAAAGAAAAATGATCCAAAGACATTGTATGCTTATAGTTTAAAACGAGCAGTCCAGGTCCGGCCTCAGAATGTTTCTCCGAGTGGTTTTATGATCACATCTTCTATCTGCAAACACATAGATTATGCTTTTGTTTTGTTTCCTCTCAAAAAAACATTCTACCTGAACGTGTGGTGGGGTGCTTAACATATAAACCGCCAGATCAGCCACGTCCTTGGACTCCAACTTTTTGCTAGCTTCATACGTATCAAGGATGTGACTCATGTTATTATCACTCATAATTCGGGTGTCAACATACCCTGGCGAAATATTCTGAAAACTCGCATGATTCATTCGCAATTAGTTACAGGTCCTCCACTTAGCATCATCTCGTCATACAAACGTCAACGCAATTGATTGAATTGATGAGATAGCGCTGAGTGGAGGTTCTAATTGAAATAGACTTACAGAGACTTTGATGTTGCTATTTTCATGAATCAGTTCCTGCCTTGTAATTTCGGTTAATGCCCTGACGGCGTGTTTTGTCACCGGGTAAATATTGATGTCGAAACCGAAGGGTAGCACGTGCCCCAGGACGCTGCTTATTTGGATTATGTGCCCGTCGACCTTATTATCTCTCATGTCCTTGATGGCCTTCCTGGTGGTGAGGCAGACGGCCTTGAAATTAACGTCGACAACTTCCCGCCAGTCCTCCGATTCCGAATCGATGAAACGATGGGGTTTGGCCAGGCCGGCGTTGTTGATCAGGACGTGTATGGGGCCCAGGTTGTCCTTGACCCACTGGAAGGCTTTGTCGATGTCCTCCTCTTTGGACATGTCCACTCGGAGGGCGTGGAGTTTGCCAGGTTTGTCTTTCAGTTTTTCAGCAAGTTGTTCCACGTTTTCTTTTCTTCTTGCAAAACCGGCAACCTAAAGATATTTATAATATAAAGCCTTAGAAGTCCAACTTTGAATTAATCGAGAAATTAATTTCCTTGCCAGTTGGAAGGACGGAAACACAATTATATGGTAAAGTGCTCTTAAACTTTTGAGCGACAGTGTACAACAATGTTTAAAATTGACACGTTTGAAAGATTTTGACTCGTTTAAATTTATGACTCTTGCAGTCTGGAAAAGGATAAAGTACACGCATGTTCGATATCTAAATTCCGATTTTTTTTTTTAGTTAATTTAATTAATTAGTTGAAAGTGGAACAGTTAAGTCGGATACTTGTAAAACAAATATTGAAAGACAGTGTGTTTTGTGCACTTGGTCCTTCGAGCCGGATTAAAAACAGAAAAAAATTAAAATTGGATATGTGTGCAACTCGACGTGAATCGAATCGAAGCTGTTTTTTTTTTAAATTCTTCAAAAAAGTATCAAATGCAGTCGATCAAAAAAAATCATAAAAAACTAAAGAAAATTAGGAACGGAAAAAACAGCCTCTTGGAAAACAAAACACGATCACACTTCGAATATACACATATGAAAACTGATTTACGAAAATTGATATTTTTTTAAGGAGGCTTTTCAACTTTTCCAAATTAAAAAAAAATAAGCAAACACAAAAGACACAACTCTCGATGGTAAAAACAAAAAGTGATTGATTGATTCATGTAAAACAAAAGACGATCGACCCCTCGAAACTGAAACATCGTTTTTTGGTTTCTTGACAAATAAAAGACGATTGAAAAATTTTATTCATTGGCGTTAGGAAGGGCGGATGTAGAACCGTACGGTAAAATGATTTTAAACTTTTGAGCGACAGTGTACAACCAAAGTTTTTGTTTTTTCTTCATTTTGTTTGACGGCCTTGAAATTCGTAGCACGTTTATAGTCGAGGTCAGTCATTAACGAACGATAATTAGGTGCACATACACACAAGGAATTCTTTGTATTCGATTGCGGTTATGATCGGACTTACATAATTTCTTTTTTTTTTTAGAAAGGAGTGGATTTAATTCGCGAGAAAAAACAATTGAAGGCGTTTTTTTCTTAAGTTTAAAGATAAACCAATGAAACGAAAGCTGGTTTAATAAATCACGAAACAATTGCGCACTCAAATCTAAACAAAAACAAACAATGAAAGTGCTTGAGTGTTTTGTTTGTTTATTTATTTTTTTCTTGAATTATTAAGTCATGTTTCTCTGTTTGCTATTCGCTGATTGGTCAATTTTTTTTTCTTGTTAAAGCGGCGATTACACTTATTTGCAAATTAATTTCGAGAATTGATTACAATAATTATCGATAGAGAAAAAAAAATGGCGTTGCAATTATCGAAACGTGTTTGTATTTTACAAATACTTGTTGAGATTGTTAAAAAAAAGTTTGCGATAATTATTATTTTATTGAGCGTAACATGATGTTGACGAATGTTTCTTTTTTTTTTCATATTTTCACTTTTTTTATTGAAATATAAATAAACGAAAAACTTGTAGCAATCACAAATTAAATGAATTAAAATATTTCATATTTTATCTTTTTCTATTTTTATTTTTCACACATTTTGACTTTTTTTTATATATTAAATTAATGACGTGTTTAAAATGACGTGTTTGCATTTTTTGCACCATTCCGGTTTAAGTTCAAGGAGAAAATTTTAATTTTATTAATTTATGTGTGCAAGTAAAATACAACTTAGCTTCTCGACAAACGAAGAGCATTCAAACTTTCCAAAAAAAAAACTAAAATAAAAGACGCTTGATTAGTTCCTCGAGCGTAAAACAAAAGAAGATCGACAGGTGGTTTTTTGATTCGTAAGTTACTCGACATTTCCTACAAAAAAAAAACAAAAGTCATTTGACTAGTTTCGTATCAGTTGCCAGGTATAAAACAATAAAAAAAAATGATCATCGACTCTTGAAAAACAAAAGACGATCGACTCGCTGAAGGTTGAAAAAATAACCGACATCGTTTCTTGGTTTCTATAGAGACAACTATTCCAAAAAAGAAAAACAAAAGACTCAATAAAACAAAAACAAAAGATAATTGACTCTTGAAAGACAAAAGACGATCCTGAGTCTTGACACAGAAGACGATCGATTCGTCGAAGGTAAGAAAACGACCGATATCGTTTATTGGCTTCCTGACGAGTAAAAAGCACTCAAATTTTTAAAAAAGCAAAAAGAAAAAAAACAAAAGTTTTGAAAAACAAAAGACATTCGTTTGACTCGTCGAAGATACAAAATATGATTGAATAGTTCCTTGGTTTCTCGAGAAATAAAAAGTGTTTAATTTTTCCATAAAAAGAGAACGTATATCGTATCGATTGGCTCCCGAGTGAAAAACAAAAGACGATCGGGACTCTCGAGAAACAAAAGACGATCGGTACTCTTGAGAAACAAAAGACGATCGACTCGCTGAAGGTCGAAAAAAGTAACTGACATCATTTCTTGGTTTCTTGAGACAACCATTCAACTTTTCCAAAAAAAAAACAAAAAACAAAAAAAGACTCAATAAAACAGAAACAAAAGGTAATTGACTCTTGAAAAACAAAAGACGTTCGACTCGTGGAAAGTAAAATACACCTTAGTTTTTTGACAAATGCAAAACTTTTCAAAAACGAAAACAAAAGGCGATCGATTAGTTTCATATCTGTTCCGGAGCGTAAAACAAAAGACGACCGTAAAACACGTCGTCAATGTTAAAAAATCGCTTCGTAGTGGTTTTTTGATTGATAAGTCATTTGACATTTCCCAGAAAAAAAAAACAAAAGTCATTTGACTAGTTTCGCATCGGTTGCCAGGTATAAAGCAACAAAAAAATGATCATCGACTCTTGCGAAACAAAAGACGATCGACTCATCGAAAGTAAAAAAAATTAATTAATTAAAAAACGCTATTTTCTGGTTTATTGACAAGTGAAGGGCGTTTGACTCATGCAAATAAAAAATAAAAGACTCAGTTCCCGAGGATAAAAAAAAACAAAAGCCGTTCGTTCAACTCGTCGAAGCAAAAATACAGTTTAGTTTCTTGACAAATGAAGGAAGCATACAGAAAAAACAAAAGACAGTCAAACGTCAAACAAAAAGTCGTTTGACTAGTCACGTGTCGGTCCAAAGTTGTAAAACAACAAGAAAAAAAGATCGTCGACTCTTGAAAAACAAAAGACAATCGACTGATTGAAAGCAAAAAAAAAAATAAATGAATGACGTTGTTTCGTGGTTTCTTGACAAGTGAAGGGCATTCAATTCAATTTTTTCAAACAAAACAATAAAAAACGAGACTATTTTCGACAATAAAACAAAAAATTTAAAAAAAAAACAAAGACTCGTCGAAGCTGAAATATAAATTTAGTTTCTTGACAAGTCAAAAGCATTCAGAAAAACAAAAGACATTTGATTAGTTACACTATCGATACGAAAGTGTAAAACAACAAAAAAAAAACAAAAGACGATCGACACGTCAAAGTTAAAAATCGTTTCCTGTTGTTTTTTTTTTTTTTGATAAACAAAAGACGATCAATCGTCTCTTCGTAAGTACAGGGCGAAGGGTCGCTTTTTGAAAAGCGAGAGGCACTTCACTTGTAAACGAATAAAAAAAAAAAACAGAAGACAACTGACTGGTTTCGCGTCGTTTCCCCGGGTTAAAAACAAAAGCGATCGATGCTCTAAAAATAAATTTTAAATCAAAGTGTAAGCACCCGAAAAAATTTTAAATCAAAAAATTAATTCAAGTAAATTAATACATGCATCTCCTTCAGCAGTATCTAAACAAATTTCAATTTAGTCTTAACATAAACAAGTTCCCAGGCGAGTTAATCTAAACATACTTAAGAGCCATTTAGATATCGCTAAAATAAATAAATCTTTGGTCAGCAAATCTGGCGTTGAAAAACGGAGGTGACGACAACGCAGAAAAAATAAGAACGGTCGAAATTGGACCAATTTGCACCTTAATGTAGGCAACTCAAGACGCCTCTCGGGAGGGGTTTGTTTACCTAAACGATCCCGCGGAAGAGAGGGATTTCGAAAAATTAATTAATGTTCACCGGGTCGTCACCGAGTAAAGTCCAAAGTTCCTCGTAAAGAATCAATTCCGGAAGTGTAATTTGTAAAAGTCCCCAGTGAAAGTTATAAAGAAGATCCCCGGGAAAGCTGACGAATCCCAAAAAGGGCTTTAGCGAGGTTCTCTACTGTTGAATTCTCCCCTTCGAGTACCTTACTGAAAGAGGTGAGTTTGTTTTCACATATTTATTTCAATATATTAATCTTTAAGCCCTAAGCTGACTTTTATTTGGTAGAAAGAGAGTAAATTGTCCCACAAAATGCGCTTGAACAGTTCCAGCCCAAAAGAATCCTCCTCCGAAACTCAAAGTCATTGCGAAATGTAGTTCTTTAAATTTATCGAGGGACCGGAACCCTCTACCCTAATTCCGGTGGTGGCAGCGTAAACAAAAAGAAAAATATAAATAAATAAAAATCATACTTTTTAATTAGTACGTTATTCAACCCCATTAGCCTACATTTCACAAACTTTTGCTACCAAAGTAAGAAGGGTCAATCACGGGAAGACGTCTTCCTTTCACCCCCTCGACCCTCCCTTACAAAAGTAAAAACGAACCTCGGAGAAAAACAATTGAACGTAAAAATATATATCTGGAAGGCGTTGGATTAACTCTTTTAATTGTTCTATTCTGTAACTGAAAACCACCTGTATTTCCAACACGTTCCCAAGGTAATTTTGTTTAATAAGGATATCATCCCCCTGGATTCACCCCCCGGGTTATTTCCTTTACATTTTGCAATTAGAAAAAATTAGGTTTAACACGAAAGTCATTGCAATTTCTAATATGAGATTTACCCTCGAAATAAGGGTGGCTAAGTCTGAAGTAAATCAAATTTTATAGATTTTCAAAATGGTTTGTAATCAAAAGAGTATAATACCACAAGGCCTTCGTTGACGAGACTTTCGGCGATTGCGGCCCCTATTCCGGAGCTCGCCCCCGTCACGATGGCCACTTTATTCCTCCAACGATCCATTCCGCCCATGACTAGCCGATCGAAGAGCACCCACTAACAGCGAAACCTTCAACCAGGAAGAGGAGCTCGTTTTTCGTATTTATACGTGCGGATGATGGTGGGGCCGAAATTTCTGGTGACCCTGGACACCAGGCAACGATCTAACACTGACACGAAAATCAGATGCACATCAGAGATAAGGACTTTGGGTTACGTGGTCCGTTTAGTTATTAATAAAATCAATGTTTACATTACTCCTCAGATACATGTACGTACGTAGGTACTTAACTTTTGTGGGTTATTGCATAATAAAAAATCGAACTTTATAAATTATTGATGATGTGATAAGGTTGGTGATTTATGATCGTCAGACGTGTCCATAATTTACAATTTAAACGTTGAGGGACGACATGTTTGACAAAACGTGAATCTCTAAGCAGGAAGAGGAAGAGGGGTGCACATTTCACATCAAATATTTCATCAAACATGCCAGCAAACAATACCCTAATCTAAATTCAATTCCTGTCTTAATCCATGGATTTTTTTTAAATTTAGTTTAAATAGAATAAGCGATTAAATCGAATAATAAATAAAAATGGGGACGCGACAATTAAGCAAACGAATTTCAAATTCGTTACGCAATTGAAAAATGTAATTTCTTGTAAATTTGGGTCACGACAATTGAATAAAACATAAACAACTATTTTTAAAGCGTGCTGCTACGTGAGATAACTTTTAAAGTTACACAATCGCCAAATAAATCGGCCGAAACAAATTTGGGGGTCATGTAAATCGTCGGGATATCGCTTGCATCATTTCCGATAAGGGGGCATTCGAGTGTCGGGTCGGCGCATTGAGATTTTTTTGAGTACTTTGCTCTTCATTTCAAATTAATAATAAGAAATTACTTTTTTGAATCGATCGCGATTTAAAATCTATTTTTAATTAATAAATAAAAAAAAGTGTGTACCTTTAACTGTTACTGAGTTACGAGTTAAGTTCAGACTCCTTTTAAGAGAGGCCCTCCATCTTCGATTTTTTTTTTGTATTTTCCAACTCCACTGCCTTCCTCTTCCCTTTTTCTCTATCTTACAAGAATCCAGGTGGGAATAACTGAACAAAAATGAGGATAATGCCATTTTAGGGATTCGAAGACGCTGAGTTCGAAACTCAACTCGTCTCTGCGTACTGGTTTTTATTTAGTCGGGGACGTAATTTTTGGGGTGTTACTTTTACAGACAAATTTATCCCTGCTTGAATCAAATGGCTCATAATTTGAGTAAGAATTCGAGTGCGTAGTGGTTAAGGCGCGTTTTCACGAGTCGATTTGAGTTGAACGCCTACTACGATCAAATAGCTTTAGAAAGAAAGGAATAGACCACAAATTCGGAGTCAGCGTCTTCGATTCTGTGACATAACATCAGCAGAATTGAATTAAAACAACGCACAATGAAACAAATAAGAAAATACGAACAGAAAAAACAATTCACATCGGTTGACCTTGAAATAACTCTCTTTTTAAAAACATCGTCCTTATTAAAATGCTTTTTTGTTTTAATTTCGGTTTTGGCGTATTTATCGTTTGTTTTTCGGTGAACTAATAGTCTTTTGTTTCTGCGCGCGTTTAACGATCGTCTTTTGTTTTTTTTTTACATTTCCCAGTGTTTACTAGTTTGTTCATTTTACATATTCTGTTATTGTTCAATAACTTTTTGGTTCGATTTCGATTTTTGTTTACTTCGTCCGTTTTTCTGTTAAGTATTTGTCTTTTGTTTTTACACTCGTTTAACGATTGTCTTTTGTTTTTCTGTTATTTCTTCAATAACTTTCTTGTTTCGATTTCGATATTTTGCGTATTTTTTTGTTTATTTTTCGGTGAAGTATTAGCCTTTTGTTTCTGCAAGCGTTTAACGATTGTCTTCTTTTTACACTTCCAAGTATTTTTTAGTTTATTTATTTTAAATATCAATAAAATTTTTTTCGAATTCGATTATTTTGTTTTTTGTTTTTCCTGTTAAGTATTAGTCTTTAGTTTCTATGCGTGTTTAACTATTGTCTTTTGTCTTCTTTTTACATTTCCAAGTATTAATTAGTCGACTGATTTTAAATATTGATGAGCCAGACTCTTTTGTTTCGATTTCGAATTTTTGCTTATTTCGTTGTTTTTTTGTTTTCTGTTAAGTAGTAGTCTTTTGTTACTATAGGCGTTTAATGACTACACGCGTTTAACGATTGTCTTTTGTTTTTTTACACTTCCAAGTGCCCGCTTATTTATTTGAAATTTAAATGTCGAAGAGTAAAAAGTTTTTTGTCTTGGTATTTTTTTTTCCGTTTCAGTTTCGATTTATTTCTGTTTTTCTGTCGAAGTATATTAGTGTTTTGTTTTTTAACACATTTGAGCTGATTAAAAATCGACCGTCTTTTGTTCTTTTTTATCCATTTTCGCTGTTCCTTAAGTTTCTCGCCGTATTCGATGCGATAATCATTTTTTTTTCTTTTGCTTTTCTTTTGTAGGTCGTTGGTGTTTTATTTTGTGCGTGCTTTGATCAATAAGAAATCGAGCGGCTTTTGTTTTATTTCTATTTAATTACGTATTGGCATAAAATTCTATTTTGGTTTCTCATTTTGACTCATTTTTTCAGAGTAAAAATTTTGGTGGCTGCTTTGTTCTGCAAAAACTAAACCAGAATTCCAAATTTCAAAATCACTTTTACGTTTTATCAAATTTGTATTTTATGGAAAGAGAAATTTCTACTTTTTATTTGTATTAAGTCAGATTCAGAAGGTCCCAGTAATATGACAGGTACTATGAAGGTATCTAATAGCGTTTTCGATTGGCTACTCTAGAGCACTCTGAGAGCATTTCCATCCCCTGTTAGTACGTGAGGTTAAAACAAGATGGAGATAATGTTTCGTGGCTGACCTTGGCCTTGAAGTAAGCATTTATTCAAGCTTGAAAACAACATCCGCTTCAACGGTCGCTTTCATGATTATTTGGTGATCGACCTTCAAGGACTCACATGGCTATTTGATTTAGCAAAATTGATCTTGACCTTCAGCTGATCATTGACTATTCGAATCTTAAAAAAATCTACATTCGCAGTTGTGCTTATATCATAGTTGACATTCAAGGAGTCACATGACTGTTTGATTTAAAATAAGTAAAGCACTTGATCTTGACTTTACAATGATCATTGACTACTCGAATCTTAAAAAAAAACTGCACATGACTATTTGATTTAAAATAAATAAAGCACTTGATCTCGACCTTGAAATGATCACTGACTACTCGAATCTTAAAAAAAAATTGCATTTGCTATTGTGATTATATCAAAATTGGTCCTCAAGGAGACACATAGCTGTTTGATTTTGGAAAATTAAAGGAGCCTGCCTTGACCTTGAGTTTGTTTTAAAGCTCGTTTTAAAACCTCCAACTCTCGATAAACATTTTTGCGATCGTCTCAAATATCTTTAAAAAGAAAGAAATAGACCTCAGATTCGGATTCAGCGTCTTCGATTCTATAAAATAGCACAAGCAGAATTGAATTAAAACGACGCACAATGAAACAAATTAAGAACATACGAACGAAAAAAACAGTTCAAGTCGGCTGACCTTGAAATAACTCTCTTTTTTGGAAATATAGTCCATCTTAAAATACTTGATAATTGTGATTGTTTCGTGGCTGACCTTGATCTTGAGGTAAGCGTTTATTCAAACTTGAAAACAGACTCCGCTTCAGAATAGTCTATCCTTCAACAGTCGTCCTCGTGATTATTTTGTGATCGACCTTCAAGGAATTACGTTGCTATTTGATCTAGTAAAATTAAAACAGTTGATCATTGACTATTCGAAACTTAAAAAAAAAACTATATTCGCAGTTGTGATTATATCATAATTAACCTTCAAAGAGTCACTCTCTCAAATACAGAGAGTTGGCCTGGGAAATTTTTTTTTGTTTTGTTTTGCATCAAGATCCGAAGACTTCAAGACATTTCTATGGTCCTCCGAGCCGGATCAGCTTCCTGCTGAGTTTCCGTGAATCCTTAATCATGCGTGAGTGATCTTGGTTACAGACATCGAAAATTTTCATCCTCGTGTGTGTGTCGCAACCGCGTCGCTTATCCATTGACAATCTCATGTATGTGTGTTGCTCCGGTTGCTGCAACTGTTTGCTCTCTCGTCCAATAGTGTAGCGACATGGCTTATCTTTTCCCGATTCAAATATTTTTGACAGTTTGACAGTTTAGTGAAAGCATTTCGTCTCCACTTTTAGACTTGGATATTTCAATAGTTAGATAATGGCGCCGACGTCTCCAGTTCTAATCAAACGCCAAGGTGAACATACGTTATGCTCATATTTCGTCGTTACCAAAAGAAATAAAAGGGAAAATTGATAACGTAGAATTTCCCAAGTCTAACGAACTTGTCGATAGTTCTTGGGCCTCCCTCACCAAGCATGAAATGTTAGCAATAGATAAAGGAATCGAGGGTACAGAATATTATGCAAATGGCATGTTTGCTCAGGTCAAAGTAGCCTATCCAGCAGGCTTGATAACCTTGGAAGAATTTCGTCCACCCTCAGATGTGAATCCACCTTCCTTTATCCCAAGAGAGATGTTGCCTCCACTTCCAAAGGTATCCATGCCAGAGTTTTCCGGTTCGTATCTGGAATGGGAATCATTTCGGGAAGTGTTCGAAGCGCTCGTGCTGAATGTTGTCACTGAAGTTGCTCCTACTGAAGAGCGCTTTCAAGGGCGAAGCAGCCATATTGGTGAGAAATATTGCGAGCACAGCATCCCATTTCCAACAAGGTGCTTGGGAGTCTATATACACTAGACATACGAATGAACGCCTCTCAGCCAACGCTCATTTGATGGCTCTCTTTGACTCTTCGACTGGAGATCCAGAATTCAAATCAAGACGTCTCCAGTTCCAACATGCTTAAGGCTCAGAATCACCGTGCGCATCAAATTTCAACCCATCAAGGCAATAGAGGTCAAAGAAAAAGAACGTGTTCGTTTTGCGAAAGTGAACATTCTAACTTCTCCTGTGATTTGTTTCTCCAGGAAAACATGTGGAGTCATTCTCCTCCATTCAACGCTTCGCTTCCTACAGAAGCATGTATGAATCGTTCGTGGACGAGTATTGGTTAAAAAGGTGCTTCGAGCATGTGTCGTTTACAGACGACAATGACCTTCTCCAGAACATCAACTGATGGGTCAACTAATCCCAAAAAAATTCAAACCACTGGTCCAAGTGAAATTAGGCGCACAATTTTATTTCTAATTGTTTTCCGTTTTATGCAACTTACCACACACAGTTGTTTAAATAATTGTCGACGAGTTTGTTAATCACTTGTTATCTCACTCCTCAAAAAAAAGGCAGATTTTTCGGCTAGTTTGGTCCACAACGAAAATAATTGTTAAAACAAATTATCGTAAGTGGTTCTAATATACAGCGATACCAAGAATAAACGGACCACGTTAAGGAAATCCAAATTACGTAGCTCGGACGCGTCATTCTCCTTAGCGCCACCCTAAAGACGGGGCTAAAGACGGGGTAGGTGCGTAACACCATGCCTGAACATTTGTTTGAGCGTAGAACACCCTGTATCATAAATTTAATTTGTTTTCCTGTCGTATCTTCTTCGTATCTAGCATTGACTTAAAAAGCATAATACAGGGTGACTGACAATCGTTCAGCTGAAGATGAATCACGATAAGAAGCGATATCCGAGAATATGGGAAACATGTTTAAAAAATTCTTTCTACGAGGTGTGATCGGAAAATTATAAGACAGGTGACGTCACCGCGCGCAGATGTGAAAAGGGAGGCTCGTTGTGTCCTCGAAACATTCTAAAAAGATCACCGTCATATTTTTGTTTAGTAGAGAATTGCGTTTTGCGTATGACGAATGTTTATTAACGCATATCTACTAAAAGGTTAACAAATTCAAGACGCGTTTGTAAATTGTTCCTCGTTCCACCGTAAGCAATCTTTTCAAGTTGCCTCGCCCTCTCATGTAACTGAAAGAGAGAGCACTCAGATTGAGAGGCGCTTGGTACATCAATGGCGAAAGGACAGTCCCAGGACTACGCGGTGAATCAAGAATTTCACTCAACCCCACATGGTATATACCATGTTGACGTAAAAACCAAGTCAAACCAAACTAGAAAGTTAACTTACGATCCGAGCTGATCCTACAGAATAAAGAACCCAGCATCTCTTTTCTAATTCGTGCAAGTCTTTGGGCCGTGTCTTCACCGACCAATAATAAGTCCTCACTTCACCTTTTCATTCTTGAATTAAATAATTAATTATAAACTTTTCCTAGAATGTTTCTGAACGTGATCCCGTAATCTGCTAATTAATTCACGTACGCGATTTGATTAAAAACATCTGTGACACGCATTCATGTACGCGATTTGATCAAAAATTGTTATGTCTCAGCCGGCGACAGCTGGTGCAAGAGAAATTGGGGGGAGCTAGACAAACTCGTTGAGCATTAGCTTTGTCTAACACATGCAAATAGACATACAAACAATGCATAGTGCACATCGTGCGACGTTACGGGCCGTGCGTTGATCCCGCAATCACTTTGCAGTTTTTTTTTGTGGATGAAGCAGCTGGTACATTCCGCTCTGGTAAATAATCCGTAAGAATTAACAAACAAGTATTTACATAATTATCTGCGAAGTTGTTAATCTTATTTCATACGCACTTCCAGTTATTTTAGAGCAACTGTCAGTCTCCCTGTATATCACAATAAAGGCTATCGTTTTTTTTTTTTATTAAAAGAGTCTATTTATCATTCAAAACAAAAGTGATACAACGTGACGTTTTGTAGATACGATAATAAAACGCGTTCAGATTTTCCAAAACAAAAAAACAAGAGGCTAGTTTCGCATATTTGGGCAGGTCCAACAAGAACAGCTAAAGATGGCAGCACGTCTCGATGGGGGCACCTTCCTTTTTAATTATAATTAATTATGGTTAACCCTTCCTACAGTACTGTACGTACGTAGCTGCCCATGGAGTATGGTTTTGGGTACAATTTTTGTTCAATTACATATATCTTGAAAATCAAGAGAGATACAATTGTTTCTACATTTTCCCCATAATCTATGACGTTCATTGTTTTACTGATTCAAATTCACCGGAAAATATAACAATCACCCTGTATAATCGCATCGCTGATCAATCACCGGACCAAAAACCAATAACACAGAAAAGCTTTTAAAACTCATTGAATCTATTGCGTACTGGATTGCATAAAGCCGATAAGCAGGAAGATCGCTATCTACCGAATATTGCAGAAAAACGTCGAGTCACTACAACTTCAATAACGCGCACGTTAAGAAGATGATTGTCATGATTCGGGCGAGCACACTCACACGGTAAAGTCACGCATTATTCTTTTCGTAAACGCTTGCGAACATGAAGGGCAAAATGAAGCAGTTCAAAGGGAAAGTGGCGGTCGTGACTGGGGCAAGCGCTGGAATTGGGGCGGCAGTGGTCAGGTCTTTGGCAAACTCAGGGATGAAGGTAATTCCTCAATTATTAAGTCTTTGCCAAAAAGAACACGCAGCTTCCAGGTGGTCGGACTTGCGAGGCGCAAGGAAAAAATGGATGAGCTGATCAAGGACATCAAGTCGAAACAGAAGTTTGGTAAGTCGGTCAAAATCTACGCCGTCAAGGCCGATATGACCAAAGAGGAAGACGTCGTCCAGGCCTTCAAGTGGGTCACCGAGAACGTCGGACCAATCCACGTTTTGATCAACAACGCCGGGATTATGGTGAACACCGATATAATCGATGGTGATACGCAGGGGTGGAAGAGGGTCATGGACACCAACGTGTTTGGGTTATCCGTGGCGACGAAGGAGGCCATCAAGATCATGACAGCCAACAAAATAGACGGCCACATCATCAACGTGAACAGTCTAGTGGGCCATTTGGTTCCTAATTTTCCAAAACTCAACCTATACGCGGCGTCAAAATACGCAGTGACGGCCTTGACCGAGACCTTCAGGCTGGAGTTACTGAGGGAGGGGAGCAAAATTAAAATAACCGTAATACGCCCTTAATGACCATAGGAACGAGTGCATTTAATTTTGTTGCAGAGCTTAAGCCCTGGCTACGTCGAAACAGAATTGACCCAAGCCAATAATTTGATGACCCCAGAAGCTGTGAAGGCGATCTTTGAGAAACTCAAACCCCTGGAAAGCGTCGACATAGCAAACTCGGTCTTGTACATCTTGGACACGCCAGCACATGTGCAGGTTCGTGGTATGAAACGCCGCATTCCCCCCCGGCTTCAAGCTAACTTTGCTTTCAGGTTAAAGAACTGACTATTATTCCAACGGCGCAGCCAATCTGAGAGGGTGCGTGCGGTGGAGGCGATTTCTGATTTAAAATAATTGAAAAAATAAATTATTTTTAGACGTACGCTTGTTCGTTTTATTTCTGGGTTTTGAATGAAAGTCCAATGGGATGGGCCTAAGTGTTAATTTGAACGAACCCCATTACTTCAATACTTTTGTCGGTCGCTGTACTTCAAAGAAGAAGCATTGCGTAATCACAAACAGATAAGCAAAAAAACAAAAGATTGCAATCTGCCGAGCGTTGCAAAGAAACGCCGAGTCATAAGAAGGTGACTGGCTTGATTCACGCGAGCACAATCGAACAGGTTCTGACGCTGTAAGGTCGCGAATTTTTCTCGTTCTCGGGCAAAATGAAGCAGTACAAAGGGAAAGTGGCCGTCGTGACTGGGGCAAGCGCTGGGATAGGGGCGGCGGTTGTCAGGTCCCTGGCAAACTCAGGGATGAAGGTGATTACAATTACTTAATCCAAAAGTCTTTCCAAATAAGTACACTTCAGGTGGTTGGTCTTGCGAGGCGCAAGGAAAAAATGGACGAGTTGATCAAGGACATCAAATCGAAGCAGAAGTTTGGAAAGTCGGTCAAAATCTACGCCGTCAAGACAGACATATCCAAAGAAGAAGACGTCGTCCAGGCTTTCAAGTGGATTAAAGAGAACGTCGGGCCAATCCACGTTTTGATCAACAACGCAGGGATTATGGTGAACACCGATATAATCGAGGGTGACACGCAGGAGTGGAAGAGGGTCATGGACACCAACGTGCTTGGATTGACCATAGCGACGAAGGAAGCCATCAAGAGTATGACCGACAATAAAATAGTTGGCCACATCATCAACGTTAATAGCGTGGCGGGTCACCTTGTCCCGAATTTTCCCAAAATCAACATCTACGCGGCATCAAAGTACGCAGTGACGGCCTTGACCGAGACCTTCAGGCTGGAATTACTGAGGGAGGGGAGCCAAATTAAAATAACCGTAACCACGTCCAAGGCCCTTGACCTTCAGCACATTTGCAAACACGTTTGTTTTGATTGCAGAGCTTAAGTCCTGGCTTCGTCGAAACAGAATTGGCGCAAGCCAACAACTTGATGTCCCCGGAAGAAGTGAAGGCGATTTTTCAAGACCTCAAACCCCTAGAGGGCGTGGACATAGCAAACTCGGTTTTATACATCTTGGACACGCCACCACACGTGCAGGTTTGTAACGCGTTTAAAATACACGAAGCATCCTGAATTAACTTTTAATTGATTCCAGGTTAAAGAACTGACTATTATACCGACGGCCCAACCGTTTTGAAATCGTACGAATTAAAACGATCGAGGAAGTTTTACTTGAACCGTTTCATTACTTCTGTCTGTCGCTGTACCTACTTGATTTTTAATTTAAAACAAAATGGCACCCAATAGAATTTTTTTTTAAAATTAATTATTAATAATTGTGAGCAACTTCGTGTGATCAAACCAAGTGATTACTGATGTGATAAAACTATCGTGTAAATACCAGGTTTATTGGATCTGTCAATTAAGAGATTGGCCAAAATCAATTAATTACGCAATTAATTCGGCCGATAACGTTCGCTGTGAGTGTTTCTTTATCTTTTGTGCAACGAAAGAATTTCTAGTTTAAATTGTAGTCATTTAATTAGCAAGTCGCTGCCATGGAAACAAACAATTACGTCAGCAAAGGCATTCGTTTAAACAAGCAAACACTCTCTATTATTTTAAGAGAAAAAAAAAGAAATTAAGAAATAACTTGCTAATCAGAGATGGGTTCTAATGTCGAAAAAAATTAATTGAATAATGTTGGAGCCGTGCTTTAAGCAAAACAGAAAAATGTACGAGGCTGAGTCGATAATTAACGGGCGATATAAATTTAATTTTTGTAAAGTGATAGGAAAGGGATTATACAGGGAGAGTTGGTGGGAAGTTACTACAATAGCCAGCTTTATCATTATTCAATTGTTTCAGCTGTCAAAAACTTTCGATAAAAATTCTAGTTTCTGTATCGAAGTTAGAAATTCAGAGGAAAGGTAACACCATTCGATTGTTTCGACTGATTGTGAAAGTAAATTAAAAAGAAGAAAAAAACGAAGATGAAGGGAGTACTATCATTGGCTCCCTCTTTGGCTTTTAAACGACCAAGGAATGGAAGAGACGAAGGTGGTTCACTTGTTTCAAATGTCAAAAAAAAGGAAAAGTCAACTTTCAATTGTTTCACTACTAATTACAGAAAAGATGGCTGATATTGGTCACTTTGCTTTCCTGTGAAAGAATAAAGAAACAAAGGAGGAGTTTCACCTATCAAAAAGTTTCTCTTCATCACATTGTCTGAAATTTAATGAAAACGTGTTTTCTCTTGTTTCTATTTCTCTCTTTCTTTTTTGTTTTCTTTATCGATGGTTTTGTTTTGATATTTTTGCTATTAATTTTCCTATCAGTGCATTTTCTCTTGTTTTGTTTTCATTTTGACATCTCGTTGCGACAGTCACTCTAACTAGAAGCTAAACTGTCTTTCCTAATTTTCGTGTCAATGTATTTTCTTTTGTTTTTCTTCCCTATTTTATCATTTCGTTACACTTACACCATCTGAAAGTTTAGTCTTTAATTTGTCATTTGTCACTGATTTAAAAGGAAATCTACAATAAAAATATACAAGAAATTTTCTTTTCTTCGCTTTTGTTTTAATAAACAAAAACAACTGTCAAAGACGAAAGAAAAAGTTAACTTTCAATTGTTTCTACTAATTACGGCGAAGATGAGAGAGATTTATGTGTAGTGTGCTTTGTTTTTGTAGTAGTAATGATGAGGCGTTGCTCGATTGTTTCAAGTGTCGAAAACTTTCGAAAAAAAAATGTTAATTCCTGATTCGTCGCAGAAATTCAGAGAAAGAATGAAACTTATCGTTCAATTGTTTTCCGCAATTTAAAACGAAATTTAAACAAACACACTTCGTTTCAATAAATAAACAAACAGGAGAAATCGGAAGACGAAGGTTATTCAACTGTTTCAAATACGAAAAAAAAAGAAATCGTAAAAAAACAAAAGAAATCCAAAAGTGTATTGATTTATTTTTAATAAAAGCAAACCGATTGTTTTTTTACATTTTTTTCTCTAGTAAAAACAGAAGAACAAAAAAAAACAAAAGACGGTCGGCCGTGTAATAAACGTTCCTAAGAACGACACCGAAGAGAAAAGTAAAACGTTTCTTCGTAAAAAAATAACCAAACGAAACAATTAGAAAAACAATTAGATTATTAAAAAAAAAATCGAAAAATATCGAAATTTGATCAAATTTTGAATGGAAAACAACGCCCTCTACACTTTTTGAAACTTTTCTTTTTATTATTAAAAAAAAATCGTTCCATTGTGAAACTGATTGTAAACGATTTAAGAACAATGCCATCTACACGCATGAAAAGTAAAGAAACGGAATCCAGGAAACACCAACGATTGTTCTCTGTTTTCTCTTCTTCTTATTTTCAGTTGTCATTCTGAAATCAAACAAAAGAACGTGATTAGAAACGCTTTTAACTGAAACACGTCGCTTTTGATTTAAAAACAACGCCCTCTGAAGCTTTTCTTTTTTATTTTATTAAAAAAAAAATATATTCCGCAGTGCAATTTATTGCAAACGACTTGAGAACAACGCCATCTACGTTTGAAAACTAACGAAACGGAATCCAGGAAACAACAAAAAGGAAACTCGAGCGATTGTTTTTTGTTTTCTCTTCTTCGTAAGCGATAGCTTTCTTTTTGTACTTTTTGATAATACTGACGCTGTCGAAGACTTTCTTTAATTTCTACCGATTCTCTTTTGTTTCTTTTTGTCCGACCGCCTTGATGCTTTGACACTTGACAATTTTTTTGTGGTTGAGAGCGAATTACTTTGTTTCTATTCTTGAACGAAGATTTTCAAGAAAACCTTTGAGTTCTATCGAAGACTTTCTTTAATTTCTGCGATTCTCTTTTGTTTTTTTTTTTGTCCCGATCGCCTTGACGTTTTGACACTTGACAATTTTTATTACTTTGTTTCTGTTGTTAAGCGAAGATTTTCAAGAAAACGCTTTCAATTCTGTCGAAGATTTTCTTTAATTTCTGGCGATTCTCTTTTGTTTGTTTTTTGTTCCGACTGCTTTGACGTTTTGACATTTGACAATTTTTTTGTGATTGAGAGCGAATTACTTTGCTTATGTCCTTGAGCGAAGATTTTCAAGAAAATGCTTTGAGTTCCGTCGAAGACTTTTTTTAATTTCTGCGATTCTCGTTTGTTTTTTTTGTCCCGACCGCCTTGACATTTTGACATTTGATAATTTTTTGTGATAGACAGCGAATTACCTTGTTTCTGTTTTTGACCGAAGATTTTCAAGAAGCAAAACAGAAGAAGTGTACGAGGCTGAGTCCATAATTAATGCGTGTTATAAATTTAATTTTTCTAAAATCATAAGAAAGGGCTTAAAACATATAATGTATTATATAGGGTGTTGGCGGGAAATTACCACAAACTGGCTTTTCCTTCTCGATTCTATGTGACAACGTTGGAAAAACAAACGAGATTTTCAATTGTTTTTAACTTTTTTTTAATCGAACATTACGTAGCGTAGCGTTCAGAATGTCAGCAGCTTCTTTTGAATTGCAATTGTCTTTGATAGTAACATTTTAACACATGCGGCGATATGGAAAACAATAAGAAAGGTTAGAAACAATTGTTTTCTTGTTGTAACTTATAAAGTCGAGTAGGAAAGGTCCTTGAGACTTTTCTAATTTCAGTTGCTTCGTAAAAGAAAAATCCAAATAAGAAACTTAGCTATTACAGCGGCTTTCCATGAACACCCTGCATACGAAGGGACTAAATTAAACCTTTTAGTTCAGAAAGTGGAGTTTATTGCTAGAGTCAAAAATCACGCAATCATTTGTTTGTCCATTTTCATTTTTTATTTTATTTTTCCTCATAAAAGAATACAAACCGAGTTGCCAAGTTTCATATAATTTGTAAAAAAGTCTTGGCACTTCAGGATTAAATCTCAATTTCCGGGGATTTTTTAGTAGATCTGGCAACGCGGCTTTTTCGAAATGTCCACTACTCGAAATCAATTTTTTGTGAAAAGCAGAATTCAAACCGTATTACCAAATTTGGGAAAAGGCAGATAAAAATCGTTATTTTTCGAGATTCTTTTGTTTTCAATTCGAAACCCATGTTGCCATGATTCAGAAAAATCTTGAAAATTACGGCTCGATAATCCCATTTCCCGACGTTCTTTTGTTCTATGAAAGAAATTCACGCTGAACTGCCAGATTTCAGAAAAGTCTTCGGAATTTGCAAATGAGAACCCCCATTTCTCGAGATCCTATGTTTATGTGAAATAAATTTAAACCGCGTTGCCAAATTTGAATTTTTCAGTCACTGTTTTCTTGCCAGGCACGATCGTATGGGAGAGAGGGAGGGGAGGAGGGCGATAATCGAATCGATCGCCACCCCCAACAACTAATTTTTTTTCTAAATCATAAAAATTTTCGTTATTGTTGAAATCGCTCTAATGAATTAGAAAACAAAAAAAAAATTGAAGCAAAAAATTGCGCACAAATAACTTGTTCTTATAACGTACACTCAGCGCCATCTATCCACACGTGAGTCAACTACACGACATGCTTGTACCGGATATCTTCTATGTTTTGGATTTTCTTTGCTACCTCAGTTAATTGCCAGTACGAAATAACAGAGAAAACAAGAGAAAAACGAAACAAAACTGAATCGCGCGCAACGAAACTATACTCAGCGTCATCTATAAACTCAATTAAAAAATTCCCATAAGAAGAAATGTACAGGACGTTACATATATTTGTGTTATAGAAGATGTAGTTCGTTGAAATTTTAAAATGAAAAGAAGCAATCGTGTTTTTTTTTGTAACTTCCTCGTATTTTAATTGCATTGTTAACTTTCATGAAAATTAATTTTACAGAAATAATACGATAAAAGAATAATGTGAATTAAAGAAAAAAAAAACAAAAACAAAGAAAACAGGGAGGGAACAAGAGATATTTTTATTTGCGCACGAATAAATGGTTTCTCTAATTTTTTCTCTCTCAGCGCCATCTGTCCGCACGTGAACGAACTGACCAACATTTCTGTGTCGAATGAATGTCTTCTTCACGTTGAGTTAATTTTTTACTGCATTCATCAATTTGCGATACAAAATTAACTCATGAAAACGAAAAACTTGAAAAAAAAATTTAATTGAAAAAATGAAAAAAGAGATTTTTAAATTGTGTCGAATGTCTTCACCGTTATATATATTTTTTTGTTTCTATGATGTGGAGTCAGCGCCATCTATTTGCAGATGTATGAACTAGACAAGTTATTTTTTCTTTTCGGCTATCTTCTTCGTTCGAAATAAAATGTTTACTGCATTAGTTAATTTGTAGTAAAAAATAAACAAAAAAATTTGAAAAAAATTGTTTCTGTAATGGTTACTCGGCGCCATCTATTCGCACAAGTACGAACTACACTACTACACTACTACACACACAACGAACTCAAAAAAGGTTTTTTTTCGCAAATGATTGTCAATAATTGTTTTCCTTTGCCAATAATTTTTAATTAATTTTCTCCATGAGTATCGATCGTTTCTTTGCATTGTGAGTTGTTTTTTCGTCAATTTCTTACTGTTTCACTTTAGTATTATTTCACAACTCTCTTTTGTTCTCTATGTTTTTTTTTTTGTGAACTGTTTTCGAGTGCTTCTTTTCGCGAAAGATTGTCAATAGTTCAATTCAAGGTCATTCTTATACTGAACATTTTATGAATCACCTTCATAGCAAAAATAGTTATGCCGAGTCCTTTCTATGCTGAATCGTTGCATCAAAGTCATTTTTTATGCTGAATCAATACATTAATCGTCCTTTAAAACCTAAAGCGTAGGGAAATATGTTCAGATCACTCCTGCACTGCATCGTTCCGTCAAGGTCATTCTTATGCTGAATCACTCCCAGTATAACAGAGGAAAGATATATTCAGGTTTTTTTCTTATGCTGGGTCGTTCATTTTTACGCTAAATCGTTCCATGAAAGTCTTTTCTATGCTGAATCGTTTCTTGAAGGTCATTTCTATACTGACTCAACCACTATAACACAGGAATTATATTTTCAGGTCACTCCTATGCTGAATCGTTCCATAAAGGTGATTCTTATACTGAATCACTCCCAGTATAACGAAGAAAAGATATTCTCAGGTGTTTCTTATGCTGGGCCTTTACACCAAGGTCATTTTTACACTGAATCGTTCTATGAACGTCATTTCTATGCTAAATCGTTCCATGAAGGTCATTTCTGTGCTGATTAATTCTATCGATCGCTCTCTATAACACAGGAAATATATTTTCAGGTCGTTCCGAAAAGGTCATTCTTATGCTGGATAATTCCCATTGTATCAAAGGAAAAATATTTTTAGACATTTCTTATGCTGGATCGTTCATTTTTACACTGAAACGTTCCATGAACGCCATTTCTATGCAGAATCGTTCTATGAACGTCATTTCTATGCTGAATCGTTTCATGAAGGTCATTTCTATGCTGACTCACCTTTTACAACACAAGAAACATATTTTCGGGTCATTTCTATGCTGAATCGTTCTGAGAAGGTCGTTCTTTTTCTGAATCACGCCATGTATAACAGAGAAAAAATATTTTCGAGCCATTCTTACACTGGATCGTTTCACCAAGACGAAATATTTATATTAAAATCGTGTTTCGCCAATTTACAAAAAAAAGGAGTTTGGCTACTGTTTATGAATAACAATCTATAGAACGTCCCTTACATTTCGATAAGCCTACCCCCCAAGTATTTAGTCTGGCTACGGCCCTGGTTTGATACAGGGTAGAAATTTCACGCATAAATAGGGATACCATGACTTCACCTAATTTTGTTGGTACACTAAATTCTTGAAAGTACCTAACGAAGGAGAAGTAATAAAATTATAACGACGTGGAATTTACTTTGGTTGGTTTTTTGAGGCGTGAATCATTTTTGACGTGGTACGTTAGGTAAGAGTTTATTGATGTCAAGGGAGACGAAAATCAAAGAGTCGAGATGGAACAAAGTGAATGACAAAATGTTTCAAAAAAAAAAAGATGTTGAGCACATTAGCATTCGATACTACAAATGTTTTACAAACACAAAATTAGCACTTTTAACACACACTACTCACCACTCGCCGTAAACAATGATCTGGTTAAAGTCCACCTCGTTTTTTCCCTTCAAACACATAAATAAGTAAATAATTACAGAGCTTGTGACGGCAATCCAAGGCAATAATAAAATTTACACATTTACTGACGAGCACAAGTGGGGATTATGTTATTATTATTAATAACGTAAATATCGGGTGACTAGATCTGGTACACGTTCTGTCGATTAACACTTTGGGAATGGCTGCCATATCGTGTCTTCTGTTAATGTTATTCTTCTGTGCGTACCTGACACTCAGCACTCAGGAGGAAGAAGAACAGAAGAATGTTAAAGGTATAATTTATGTTTTCTTTTTTGTTTAATCTAAAATGGTAAATTTAGATTTGAAAAGAACCATACGGTCTCCTCGTGGTGGTGGAGGAGGAGGAGGACACGGTGGTGGTGGTGGAGGACATGGTGGATTCGGCGGAGGTGGTCATGGTGGATTCGGAGGTGGTCATGGCGGAGGACGTGGTGGATTTGGAGGAGGACGTGGTGGATTCGGAGGAGGACGGGGTGGTTTTGGTGGTGGAAGATACGGCGGTGGTGGTTTCATCGTACCACCCAGCACTTTCAGAAGGCGAATATACGGAGGATACCCCGGGTAAGTACACATTCAATTTTTCTCCTTTCTGTAAATTAAAGCAAATCCTTCGCAGGTACTTTTATTATTGCAATCCGTGGATCTACCGCTGTTTCCCTTGAATAAAACAAAACTGTAATTGTTTTAAATAAATAAATAAATGTCCTTGCGTTTTGTTTGCACGTCGTTCTGTAACGAGAATTCCTAGATCAAAGAAATGTTGCCTCAGACGGTTCGAACCGGTCTTCGAAATTCTGTGATTTTTACGATGCGGTGAGGTTGCTGCGGGATTTTTGCTGTTTGCGTTTTTCCTTTCGCACACATACGTGACCGGACAGCATTGACTTTGAGATGGCGATGAAGCTCCTCTTGGTTTTTGTGTCCGCCTTACATCTGAGTGCGTCGTTTCCCATCTCTTTCGACGGCAACGGACGTAAGTAAATGTTTAATTTTTGTAGAGTTTGCATAAAAATCCATCTCGAATTTAAAAAAAAAAACAAAAAATTGCGAAACGCAACACCTACTTAACATGCAGCAGATTGAAATTGTTTCGCAAGCGGCAGGTAGTGGTTCGAAGGTCTTCTCTTAGCTTTTTGTTTTTCAAAATTCCTTAATTAATTCCTCCTAACATAATTTTCAATTATTATTAGTAATTCGGTGTTTAAATAAACAAAATAGCGTTGTGATTATAAGCTTAAAAATATTGCATCTCAAGGGCAATAAATACGTTAATTCATTTAGAAAAATATTCGGAAATAAACAGGGTGTTTCGTGAAAAATATAAATGTTATGTGTGTAATTATAACTGAAGTTGAGGTGTTGATCCCCCCCCCCCTCCTCCCCATCCACTAATAAGAAGCAAAGGAAATTTAACAGACGCCATCGAAAGAACCAAGAACAGCAACTAAAGATGAGTTATCGAGAAAGACATATCGAATAAGTCTATTTCGAAGTTGTCCAAACAAGAGTAGGTAGTAAAAAACAAAACAAAAATTGTCTGCCAACCTGACAGTTTAACTATTTTGGTAATATTATTTGTTTTATCCCCAAAGAGGAAGCCGTTGCAGTGTCCTAGGTTATCACGTACACGTCCTTCAGATAAAAAAAAATATTTCGATAGTCGGTGTAACAAACTCACATAAAAAGAGATGTTTATCTTTTTTTTAAACGCCCCGTACAGTAAATTTTAATGTTTAAATTATTACATTAAGTCAGGCCCGCTGCTAGGACGTTGAACCCCCTTGTGAGACGCGAAAATCAAAGTTTCGTTAGGTCCAGTTTCTAATGATCTTTTGAGGCTTTAATTTGACTCTGCCTTGTATTTTGTTCTGACCAATTTATATTTTTTTCTTTACGTCTGCCTTAAACTGTAACATTTCAACGCGATTAATTTTATTGCACAGAAGTGTACATACAGGGTGACTGACAATTACTTCGCACAAACAAAAACGGAATGGATGGTGAAGACTTTGCGAAAAACGTTTAAAAAATTGTATGGAATAGTTTATACTTAGGAGCAAGGGTTCGAAAAGGTTAAGGTTGACCCAAAAAAAGACAAACAAATTGGAGAAAAATGAGGAAAAATGAAACAATTACAATTTCCACAGTTAAGGTACGAAAATGTCTAAGGTCAAAGTAAATCCAAGACAAGGTAAAAAGAAAAACGCTAAAAATGAGGAAGAATTTAAAAAAAAATTGAATTTCGAGAAACGAGGTTCGTAAATGTCAAAAGTTAAGGTCAACCCAAGGCGGGCAAATTGCAAAAATGAGGGGGAAATATAAAAAAAAATAGAATTTTTATTATTATCATAAAAATATTAGAGGTCAAGGTCAATCCAATTCGAGGTCAATAAATGGGATAAATAAAAAAATTAAATTTCCGCAATCAAGATTCGAACATGTCAAAGGTTAAGGTAAATTCAACTCAATACAAATGCTGTAAATGAGAATTAGAATTAAAAATTAGAATTTCAAGAAACGAGGATCAAAAATTTCAAAGGTCAAGGTCAACCCGGGGCGAAAAAATCGTAAAAAATGAAGGGAAATTAAAAAAAAATATAATTTTGCTAATCGACATTCGAAAATGTTAAAAGGTCGAGGTCAATCCAACCCAAGGGAATAAATGGGGTAAATAAAAAAATACAATCTACAATCAAGGTTTGAAGATGTCAAAGGTCAAGGTAAATTCAACTCAAAACAAACAAAAACTGTTAAAAATGAGGAGGAATAAAAAAGATTCGAATTTCGAGAAACGAGGTTCGAAAATGCCAACCAAAGCGAAGATCGAAAATTTTAAGGGTCAAGGTCAACCAAAGGCGAGAAAATCGCAAAAAATGAAGGGAAATTGAAAAAATTATAATTTCGGTAATGGGTAAGTCAACCCAACCGGAGGGAATAAAAGAGGAAAATAAACAAATAGAAATTTCCATAATCAAGGTTCGAAGATGTCAAATATCAAGGTAAATTTAACTCAAGACAAAAAAAAAATACTAAAAATGAGAAGCAATTAAAAAAATAGAATTTCAAGAAGCAAGGATCGAAAATTTTAAGGGTCAAGGTTAACCAAACGCGAGAAAATTGCAAGAAATGGGGGGAAATTAAAAAAAATTGAATTTCGATAATCGAGATTCGAAAATGTCAGAGGTCAAGGTCAACCCAACACAAGGGAATAAATGGGGAAAATAAAAAAAAAATTCCACATTACAGATTCGAACATGTCAAAGGTTAAGACAAATTCAAATCAAAACGAACAAAAAATATTAAAAATGAGGAGGAATTAAAAAAATTAGAATTTCGAGAAACGAGGTTCGAAAATGTCAAAGGTCAAGTCAACCCACGCAAAAAAAATTGCAAAAATGGGGGAAATTAAAAAAATAGAATTTCAAGAATTGAGGTTCGAAAATGTCATAGGTCAAGGTCAATCCAACATAAGGGAATAAATAGGGCAAATAAAAAAAATTAATTCGAATTTCGATTCTCGAAATTCAAAAATGTCAATTCAAGGCGAGAAAATTGGAAAAATGAGGTAAAGTAGAATTTAGAAAATGTTCGAAAACAATCAAGGTCAACTCAAGGAAAAAATAAAAGAAATTTCAATTTCCACAAAGTTCCCAAATGTCAATGATTAAGGTCACTTCAACCAAAAACAAAAAATTCTAAAAATGAGCTGAAATTAAAAAGGAATTGATTTTCGAAAATGTCAAAGATCAAGGTCAACCCAAAATTGGAAAAATGAGGTAAAATGAAAAAAATAGAATTTAGAAAATTAATGTTCGAAAACATTCAAGGTCAACTCAAGGAAAATTTAAAAAAAAAATACAATTTCCACAGTCAAGGTTCGAAAATGTCGAAGGTCAAGTTAGCTTCAACCCAAAACAAAGAAATACTAAAAATGAGAAAAAATTTTTTAAAATTTCGAGAATCGAGGCTCAAGAGATGTCAAAGATCAAGGTCAAACCGAGGTGAAAAAGTTGCAAAAAATGGGGGGAAATTAAAAAAAAATAGAATTTTGAAAATTGTAGTTCAAAAATGTCAAGGTCAGCCCAACCCAAGGCAAAAAGTGGAAGCTCGAGAGTTGAGGCTCAGCTCAAGTCAAAAAAAACGCAAAAAAATTGGAAAAAAATATAGAGCATTCAAAAATAGAATTTCGAGATCGAAAGCTCGAATAGGTCAAGATCAACCCTAAGCGAGAAAATTGCAAAAAATGGAAGAAAATTTAAAAAAATAGAATTTCGAAAATGTCAAGGTCAACTCAACTCAAGGCAAAGAAAAATTGGAAAAAATAGGAAAAATTAAAAAAAAAACAGAATTTCAAGAGCAAATATTTGAAAAAGCCAGAAGTCAAGCTTATCAAAAATAAAACGCAAAAATGTTAAAAAATATAAAAAAAATCTCGAGAGTTGAGGTTCAAAACTCAAGTCAAGAAAACGCGAAAAAATTGGAAAAATTAGAGAACATTAAAGAATAGAATTTCGTAAGCGAAAACTCGAAAAGGTCAAGGTTAAACCAACCCAAGGGAAGAAATTTTAAATAATAGGATTTTTTTTAAATTTTAATAAGGAAGGTTTAAAAGGTTAAAAAGGTCAAGGTCAACCCTAGACGAGAAAATTGTAAAAAATGAGGGGAAATATATAATATCGAAAATGTCAAGGTCAGTCCAACCCAAGGCAAGGAAAAATTGAAAAAAATAGGGAAAATTAAAGAAAAAATATAAATTCAAGGTTTGAAAAGGTCAACAGTCAAATTCAACCCAAATTAAAAAATGTAATATCGATAGTTGGAAATGGAAAAATTAGAGCACATTAAATAAATGGAATTTCGAGAGCAAAAGTTCGAAAAGGTCAAAGCCAAGACAAAAAAAAATTGAAAAAACAGGTAAAATTTAAAAAAATTAGAATTTTAGGAGCAAAGGTTCAAAAAGGTGAAAAAATTGAAGAAAATGAAATCTCGAGAGTTGAGGTTCAAAGCTCAAAAAAAGCTAAAAAATTGGAAAAATTAGAGAACATTTAAAAAAGAATTGAATTTCGAGTTCGCCCAGGTCAAGGCCAACCCAACTCAAGGCAAGAAGTTGTAAATAATAGGAAAAATTAAAAAAATATAGAATTTGAAGAGTAAAGGTTTGAAAACGTCAAAGGTCAATCAACCAAGAAAAAAAAAATACGAGAAATGGTGAGAAATTCAAAAAAATTGAATTTGGAGAAGCGATGTTAGAAAATGTCAAAGGTCAAGCTGAAAAAATACTTTTCATTTAAATGAAGCTCCATCTCTGGAGAATTACCAGAACTTTATTGATTATAATTCTGTTAGCCTTGAAATATAATCCTTTTATATTAATAAGTAAAAAAATGACGTTTTAGATCATTTTTTATATTTATGAGTTGCACGATTTCACTTAGAATAAATAATATTGATCGCCATCTTTGAATTAATACGAAAAGTTCCACAATTCGATTAAATTTTAAAAAATAATTAGAAGCGACTAAGCGATCAGTTTTCATCGTGAATTTGAGGGTCTACGAAAACCATTATTGATATTTCAAGCTGATCATAATCCGTGAAATTTGGGCGCCATCTCTGGAGTATAACCAAAAGTTTCTTGACTCGACGAAACAAAACGAAAGTAAGAACGACGAAATTGTTTTGAACGTGTGAGTCTCGCCGACGTCGACACCTTGTTCTTGACTTTATAGTCATTTTCATTTGACGTGCAGGTGAAACGCCATCTTCGGGATATTATCAAAAGCTTCTTGATCGTAAATCCTTTAGCTTTGAAAAGTAATGCTCATCATGTAAACAAGCAAAAAGAGAATTACATTTTCTGTTAGAACAAATATGATAAGAGCGCCATCTTTTAACCATTCCTGCAAGTTCTACAATTCGAATTAAATTTAAAAGGTTATTTCCAGTAGTAATCGAACTCGCATGAGGTTGTCAGGTAGGGGGTTTAGATATATTTAGATTTTCTTTTTAAGTTAAACAAATTGTATTAAATTAGAGAGTGCCTCCAAATGAAAACCTTGTTGGGGATTACTTTTTAAAGCGCCATCTCTTGACAGACAGGCGCATCTTTTCATACTTCACTTCAGACAGTTTAATAAACAAATCTAAATAAAATTTGCTTTACGTAAGCAAATAAAAACCCCAACCACATTTTTATGAAAGCCCCCCCAGGCGGCCCTGATTACATAAGACGAAGATTTTCTTTTTGGGTAATTGTTCCTCGACTATGAAATCCATAATCAGTCAAAATTACTCACCCTCTCCTCCCCCCCCCCCAAAAAAAAAAACTGAGTCCAATGACAATTCAACCAACTTGGTTTCATTTTGCAGCCCTTCAGCTACAAGATGACCTAATTCCAATCATTCCAAGAGTTAAGAGGCAGTTTTTGAGCAATTTTGGTGCTCGGTAGGTATTTTTTTTTATTGATTTTCAAAGAGTCGTTCTGATCCGACCTCCTCTGTAGTATTCCAAGCGGCGGAGCAAGTCAAGCGGATGCGCAAGCCCAGGGGTTTAACGTGAAGGGCCCTCTAGGTGGTTTCGGGGCATCAGCAACCGGCTCTCAAACCCAATCCATCGGATTTGGCCCAGGGGGCCTATCGGCAGCCGCAGGACTTTCCGGCTCCCAACAATATCTTTTGCCCAACGGCCAACGAATCGACGTCACTTTTGGGAACACCTTCAGCAACACCGACGGAAGCTCTGCGAACGCAGGAAGCTCGGCTGTTACCGTGACTGACCCTGATGGATCGATTAGGAACTTGTAAAGTGTTTTGCTGAATAAATTCGATTGAACTTGAGTAATTTAATTTAACATAATAAAGTAATACAGTGATGCTCTAAGGTATGTGTCTTAATCCTAACCAATGATGCTCTAAGGTCTGGGCCTAAATCCTAACCAAAATCCTTTCTCGGGGACCATGGTGACGTGTTTCCTACTGATTTTGATCGGGATCTGCGTTTTTTCCGTCACGAACAGTTCGAACTTCGCAAGCAAGGCAAACACGATTGCTTTAGTCTCTATCAGTGCAAACCTTGAACCTAAAACGACAAGTTTTGTTTTTGCACGGGCTTCAGTGGGGTAAGTAGGTACCTATGCAGTTCCTCGGCCCGATTCCGAAGGGGATGTACGCCCCTGGTAGGATGTTTTGCTTATTGTCGTCACTAAAGCGCTCGGGGTCGAATTTCTCGGGGTTGGGGTAGTATTTAGGGTCCATTTGAAGGCCGTAGATGGGAAACATCACCAAATCGCCTTTAACCAGGTGTACGGGAGCTTCGCCGGGGTGTTTGGGTTGGATCGTGTAGTCCTTGACGCACTGGCGGTCGGTGAAGATGAAGGGGGGCCACTTCCTCAGTGTTTCTGAAAAAAATCAGGAGTACCAGAAGACCCCAAACGCGGGCAAATTACCTGAAATGACCATATCCATGTATTTCATCTTGGAAAGAGCATCGTAGGTGATTTTGCCTTCGCAAGCTGCTAGGGTCTCGTCAATTTCTTCTTGGAGACGTCTCTGCATGTCCGGGTTTAAAGCCATCTCGTAAGCAAGGAAGGACATGAGAGTTGAGGACGTTTCGAAACCAGCGACCACGAATATCAGTGCTTGGGATACCATGTCGTCGACTGTTAATTCTGTTGGGGAAAAAATTAGGAGTTGAAGGTATTTCTAATCCCTCAGAGGTGAATCTGAAGGCAAGCAAATCAAAGTACTTGTACCCCTGCGGGTATGGGCCGTATAATTACGGCGTGCTCTACAATTATATCTAAAGAGGGGTTTCTGGGGTTAACATAGATAGAACAATGATACCTTTGCGATGCATATCTGAATTTTCCATGGACGCGGGCGTTGTAAATCCACCTTCGACTTTACCATCACGATCTTCATGCTTGAGGGTACCCCTTCTAGCTTCCATCAAAAGATGAATCATGTCTGTTCGTATGATCTTCTTTTCCTCTCTATACTTCACGGTGTCCCTCACGATGGTCCTGAAGAATTGGGGTACCTCGTCTTCAAAAATTTTCACGCGTAAAATCTGTTTGGAAGTTGGTGATCATTAGCCTCGATCTCAAAAAAAAAGTGGTTCTTACCGTCATCAACTTTGGGCTTAGCATGTACGCGAAGAGCTTGATGCCTCTTAAACCCGACAAGTCCGATGCGTCCTTGACCATCGTGTAGAAGTCGTTGTTTCCTTGTTTGAGGGAATTGCATTCCAGTCCGAAGGCGCAAGTTGCTATGACATCGTTGCTAAAGCGAGAGAAGAGGTCTTTAACGTCGATTTCGTTTGTTTCACCGCCACCATCGGAGAGGTACTCGACAAGTTGATCCGCGCAGGCGGTGATCAGCGAGAACATGAACTTCATCTTGCTGCTGGTGAAGGCCGGGCTGAGCGTTGCCCTCATTTGGTGCCATTCTTGCCCTGCGTTTGTTCACGTCATTGAAAGAATTAGGAGAAGGTTAAACGTACCCCTTAGGGCCAACAAGTTCCTTCCGGTGATTGGGTCAATCTCCTCGGAGATTACTGTACGGTGATCCACGAAATGGTCGAAGCTTTTTATGGACACCTCCTTGATTAGATCCGGGTCCTTGAGGAAAAGTGATGGTGCGATGAACTGGTAAATGCCGGAATATCTGCGGGTGTAATTTGCGTCAGTGAGTCTCAACCAATTCAAAATATTTGAGGACAATTGCAAATCCAGTAGAAACTTTTGATAATACTCCAGAGATGACGTTTTATTTATCTATTTGCAATACAATTTAAATTTAAATTATTATTAACTAGAGATTTAAATTGCTTCCGTGTTGTAGTGCTTTATTTGATTGCTTCTCAAAGAGATTTGAATTGCTTACGTGTTGTGGTGCTTTATTTGATTACTTGCCAAAGCAGGTATTCAAAATGAAAGTGTTCTTATTCTTATTTTGTACAATTTGCGCGGAATAATTTATTTTATGTGGTTCGTCTATATTTGTTAAACAGTTAAACATCGTAATACTGTATTTATTTCGTTTATCAGCTGCTACTTCCTAACCAGAGACGTATCTCCATTTTGCGTATAATTTTTGATTAATTGTTTCGCGAAGACTTTTCTTGTTGATCTTTTTTTTGTGAAACAATTGTCAGTCACTCTGTATATACTGATTAATCCACTATACTTTCATAAAAATTAATTCCACTGAAATAAAGTTTACAAACAAGGTGTTTTTGATAGACTCAAGACTCAATTCATTTTTAGTTGTATTTATTTAAAAAATTACAGACAATTTGGTACCCCCCCTGATCAGGCGCCCTTGTGCGTTGCATAATCTGCAAGGGGAGCGCCGGATCGGTTCACTTATTTGCTTTCTGAATTAAAAAGAAAAGCAATAAACAAACGAAACGAATTGTTACAGAAAAAAAAAACGAAATGGGACCACGTAAAACCCAAAAAAGGACCATTCCCGACGTTCTTTTGTTTTTCATTTTTCGTATTGCGTTGTTGTTTGATTTAGTAGGTTCTTTTGTTTTCTTTTTTTTAACCATTCTCTTCCGGATGAGAATGGTCGACCTTCTTTTTTTTATTGCTTGTTTGTTTTCGTCCTCTTTTGTTTCTCTTTAATAAACATAGTATTTTACATGTCGGGCGTTTTTTTTTTTTGTATTTTCAGTTATTTTACGTTTTCTATCTGTTTTAGGTTTTCAAAAACTCTTCGTCGCAGGAGAAACCTTGTCGATCGTCTTTTGTTTTTCATTCGTTTCATTCTTTTTAAATTGTCGTTGTTTGTTCCAGTTCTCTTTTGTTTGTTTATTTATGTCAAATTAATATGTCCTTTGGTTTTCTCATTTAATTCTTCACAATTCTATGTGCTTTTTCTGTTTTTTTTTTGTTTATTCGAATTACATTGCCATTCATTTTGTTTTTTGTAAATTATTTATGATATTAAAAGTTTTTTCGCTTTTGTTATAATTACTGTGACGGCATAACGAGGAGAAGTGACGTCACCGCCTGGATGGTGTTTCGTATAAATACAGGGTGACTGATAATTGTTCCGCCAAAGGAAAACCATGATAAGACGCGTTGTCCTAAAGAATGGAAAAATCTTTCTAGTTTATTTTTTTAGTTTTTTTTTTAATTTTAATAGGGAAAGTTTAAGAAGTTTAAAAAAGGTCAAGGTCAACCCTGGGTGAAAAAATAGGCAAAAATGGGGGAAATTTAAAAAATATTTAATATTTTTTTAAAACATGATCTCATAATCTGTTCATTCATTCATTCACGTACGCGATTTGATTAAAAACTACGCATATCACTATCGACGTTTAAAACAGCTGCACCTACATTATAGTTTTTATGGTCTAATAAACAAAAGGATTTGTCGGCGATGAATCTCAAGTCTAATAAATTGTTTCTCATTTTTAAAACAATCCAATTAACAATTTCTCGTAATCTGTGACCCGTATTGACGTACGCGGTTTGATCGAAAATTGTGTATTATGTTTCCTAAGGCGACAGCTGGTGCGAGTGAAATTGAGGTGGAGGGGCATACTTGCTAAGCGTTAATTTTATCTGACATGCATAAACAGGGAATAAACAATACATAGAGGACATCGTGCGCCCTCGGTGTACTTTGACCCCCGCGATCATCCGAATTTTTTTGGCGAATGAAGTAGCTGCCACATTCCACTCTAGTAAATAATCCAAACAAACAATTATTTACGAATTTGTTATACTTATTTCATATCGCAATTGCAGTTGTTTTAGAAATTATTAATAATTACGTCGCGTAAAGGAAACACATCAGACTTCCGTTCCCATCTGTTAAACGTGTGGCGTCCATTCTCTTACGCGTTTTTTTTTTATTTGGCAGAACAATTGTCAGTCACGCTGTACACATTTTTAACTATTTTATTGGTTTCAATAAAGTTTTAAACAATTAGGGCTATGTAGGTGTTGTTGTATGCTGAGACATAAACAGACGAACGATTTTTTTAACAATACTTAATTGCAGTTATTTTAAAAATTATTAATAATTACGTCGCATAAATGAAACAACTCAGAATTTTCCCTTTTTTAGGGATTTTTTGAGGTCATAACGGGAAAAGGGAACGTGCATTCATTTGGGAGAAATTTTTCCGTAATCTGTGACATCCATTCTCTCGCGCGTTTTTTTTTTACAGCACAATTGTCAGTCATCCTGTATATTGCGCGCGATATAAATTATGTAAGAATGTAGTGTTAATTGTTACTTGACTTTTACAGAAAAGTATAAAGTGCCTGTGATTGTGAAACATTTCGAAATAGTTAAGTACCACTGACTCATACCTTTTATCAATTTTACCTTCGTCAGTAAACCCAAACTTTTCTTTTTTTTACAAAATTCACTTGTAATTAAGGACTTGCTTACCTTCGTTCTCCTATGCGTTTATAGATATCCAAAATGACATCTGAAAGCGGTGCGGTCCGAAACACAACGGGACCAAATTCGCCGAGTACGGGCCATGATTTCAGGTACGGTACGCCTTTTTCCCTCCAATAAGCGTGATATTTCAACACCTTGTGGACGAGCAGGCCAACCAAGATGATGCAAGCGACAAACCAAAACATTTTTACGCAGAGAACTGCGCTTTTAACAAAAAAAAAATATATCGCGGTTATCTCAGATTAAACCGCAGATTAATAAGTGACGCGCGATGAATAAAAGGAACATCGATTGACTGTAGACACATCGGAGAATTAGACGAAAGGCAGTTATGTATGACCTTGATTTTTGGCCGCACTTAACGAATGATGTGTCATAATGTTCGCCAATAATATTTACACTGTCGAAATATGATGAAATCAAAGCGGTAAACAGCTTTCGACGATTGTCATTTACATACATTTTATTAATTAAATTGTTAACAATTAGCAAGATTTAATTTTTGCTTCAAATTAAAAAAAAAATTAATTACGTACAATTTCACAAGCACGAATTATTGTTGTAACGTTATAGTTAATTGCGCAATTATTCTCAGTAAAATAAATTTGCCGCAATTTACGTGGGTACTGCAAAAACTGCAAAGCAAAAAGGATAAGGGCGAAGCAGAAGAGAAGACGTAAAAAATAATTAAGTTTGCCCGAAGCAGCTATCACCATCTGACCTATCTACTGCGCCACTTGCACTTCTGCAATAGGCGAGTCTGCCTTTTTTTATTTTTAATTTGTAAAAACACAAGGAAATTATAGTCGTTTCATACCCTTTATTAACCCTCATGATATACAATACATAAATGTGTTTTTTACAACCTTAGAGATTAATTACAAGGCTTCCTAGATTTCAAACCCAGCCACATACCATCTTCGGCCGCGATGGTGAACTGCCTTTTGCTCAAGACCATGGGGATGTGAGTTTTCTCCACCGGAACTATCTCAAAGTGCCGCAGAATATTGAAGATCATGGTCTTGTTCTCCAGCAAGGCGAAACGTGAACCTGCAAAGTCTCGAAAAGTGAAACCAGAAGGCAAACGGTAACCGAGTGCTGCAAACCGATGCAGTTTCTCGGTCCGGACCCGAATGGAATGTAAGCAAACTGATTGATCTTGTGCTTGTTTTCATCGCTGAACCTCTCCGGGTCGAACTTCTCGGGGTTGGGGTAGAACCGGGGGTCCCTGTGCATGGCATACATCGGTAAGAATACGACGGACCCAGTAGGGAGATGTAGAGGTTCTTCCCCAGGATTAACCGGTGGGATTGTGTAGGGTTTGATCGACTTGCGATCTATCGCCGGCGTCAGAGGCCACTTCCTCAAAGTCTCTGCAAACGTAACTCAAACATCCCCCTGTTTCAAACCGAACGCTAAGTCTAAGGTTACCAGTTATGACCATGTCTAGGTACTTCATCCCTAAGAGGGCTTCATAAGTGATATCCCCGTTGGTTTCCTTGAAGGTCGCTTGGATTTCGTCGAAGAGTTTGGCCTGGACGTCGGGGTTGACCGCCAATTCGTAAGCCAAGAAGCACATGAGCGTGGAGGCCGTGTCAAAACCAGCCAGGAAGAAAATCAAAGCCTGGGCGACGATATCGTCTTCTGATAATTCCAGCGTTTTAACGCCATTAGCCTTTCCGTACTCGGATTCTTCGACGGTGGCGAAGCCCGTGTCGATCTTCGCATCTTCAAGCTTCAATTTGCCTTTCCTCGCTTCCATCAGTAAATGAATCATGTCGGGTCTTATTATCCCCTTTTCTTCTCGCATCTTGATGGTGTCCATGACCACAGTTCGGAAGAAGGCACTGGTCGACTGCGAAAACACTTTTACGTTCAATAGCTGCAAAGAAATGGCAAAGTCATCTAAAAAAAGAACCTTCGCTGGAGCAAGACCTTCATCAAATCGGGCGAAATTGAACCGAGGAGGAATCGCAAGGCTTTCACCCCGCTGAAATCCGAAGCGTCTTTACCCCTCAGATAGAAGTCGTTGGATTTGTGCGTCAACGAATCGCATTTCACCCCGAAAGCGCAGGTGGCTATGACGTCGTTCGTGTATCTGGTGAAGATGTCCTTCACCTCGACCTCGTGTAGGCTTTGGTTTTGCTTGAGGAAGTACTGAACGAATTGCTCGGCGCATTCGGCCATCAGGGTGAACATCGCCCTCATTTTGCTGCTCGTGAATGAGGGGCTCAGCGTAGGCCTCATCGCCCTCCAAGAATCGCCTGAATTCATAGGTGAATTAGAAAAAAAAAAGAAAAGGCGCAGGGCTCACCTTTCATCGCAAATAGGTTCTTGCTCCATAGTGGATCGATGTCTTCACGTATGAACTGACGGTGATTCGGAAACACGTCGAAATCCTTGACGGTGATTTGCTTTATCAACTCTGGATCTTTCAGTATGAGGATGGGGGAAAGAAATTCGTAGTAACCCACATACCTACGTTACATGTAAGACGCCTGTACCAAAAGTGATGTTGTTTGATGTAATTACCTTTCATTTGGTGCGGCGTTGTAAATTCTCTGCGACAAAAGACTGAAGGCTTCCTTCTGAAGGAAGTTGGGCAATAAATTTCCGAAAAGGGGGATCGGTTTTATACCCTTCACGTTTTTCTTCTGCCAATAACTCAAGGGTTTCACCAAGTATAGGTACGCGAGCAACGCAAGCGCGACCAAAAATATTACAAAGAACATTCCGCGTGATCTGGTGGCAACGTAATGACACAGATCTGTGCCTCTCATTTATATTATTAAACGCAAATGATTACGGCAAACGCTGGGTCATTGATGTTATCGTTAAAAAAATGTGGGTACGAAAAGTTGAAGCACCGATGAGTATATATCGTTATTTGCGTTTTTTTTTTTTTTGCTAGAAAAACAATGATATCACATGTAATTAATTACGTTACGATCATATGATGCAAGGCGAAAACGTCAAAAAGTTTTAATATGTACAGGGTGACTGACAATTGTTCCGCCAAAGAGAAACCACGAGAGTATGGGAAAAATGTTTTGAAAAGAATTCTTTCTACTTCAGTTTTCGAGAAATAATTAATCAAGACTTAGCCCACAAAACAACCATGCGCCTCTGGTTAAAAAATAGTGGAGCAGATGAATACCCTCATAAAAGCTTTTCGGCAAGAAATCAGGAGTACCAAAAGGTCCCAAACGCGGAAAAATACCTGAATCGACCATGTCCATGTATTTCATCTTGGAAAGAGCGTCGTAGGTGATTTTGTCATCGCAAGCTGCTAGGGTCTCGTCTATTTCTTCTTGGAGTCGTTTCTGCACGTCCAAGTTCGACTGTGAAACTCACAATCTGTCAACATTACTCACCCCCCCCCCCCAAAATGAGTCCAATGACACTTCAACCAACTTGGTTTCATTTTGCAGCCCTTCAACTGCAAGGTGACCTAATTTTGAGCATTCCAAGAGTAAAGAGGTAGTTTTTGAGCAATTTTGGGCTCGGTAGGTATTTTTTTTTCTTGATTTGCAAAGAGTCGTTCTGATCCGACCTCATTTGCAGTATTCCAAGCTGCGGAGCGAGTCAAGCGGATGCATAAGCCCAGGGTTTTAACGTGAATGACCCTCTAGCTGGTTTCGGGGCATCAGCGACCGGCTGTCAAACCCAATCCATCGGGTTTGGCCCGGGGGCCTATCGGCAGGCGCAGGACTTTCCGGCTCCCAACAATACCTTTTGCCCAACTGCCAACGAATTGACGTCACTTTTGGGAACACCTTCAGCAACACCAACGGAAGTTCTGCGAACGCAGGAAGCTCGGCTGTTACCGTCACTGACCCTGATGGATCGATTAGGAACTTGTAAAGTTTTTGCTGAATAAATTCGATTGAACTTGAATAGTTTAATTTAACAAAACAAAGTAAAACAGTGATGCTCTAAGGTCTGGGCCTTAATCCTAACCAAAATCCTTTATCGTGGGCCATGGTGACGCGTCTCCTACTGATTTTGATCGGAATCTGTGTTTTTTCCGTCACAAAGATTTCGAACTTCGCAAGCAAGGCAAACGCGATTGCTTTGGTCTCTATCAGTGCAAACCTAGAACCTAAAACGACAAGTTTTGTTTTTGGATGGGCTTCAATGGGGTAAGTAGGTACCGATGCAGTTCCTCGGCCTGATTCCGAAAGGAAATTGCTTATTGTCGTCACTAAAGCACTCGGGGTCGAATTTCTAGGAGTTGGGATAGTATTTAGGGTCCATTTGAAGGCCGTAGATGGGCAACATCACCAAATCACCTTTAACCAGGTTTACGGGAACTTCGCCGGGGTGTTTGGGTTCGATTGTGTAGTTCTTGACGCACTGGCGATCGGTGAAGATGAAGGGGGGCACTCTGCAACAAATCAGGAGTACCACAAAAATTACCTGAAATAACCATATCCATATATTTTATCTTGGAAAGAGCGTCGTAGGTGATTTTGCCTTCGCAAGCTGCTTGGGTCTCGTCGATTTCTTCTTGGAGTCGTCTCTGCATGTCCGGGTTTAACGCCATCTCGTAAGCAAGGAAGGATATGAGAGTTGAGGACGTTTCGAAACCAGCGACCACGAATATCAGTGTTTGGGATACCATGTCGTCGACCATTAATTCTGTTGGGGACAAAAATTAGGAGTTCAAGGTTTTTCTAATTCTAGTGAGACTGAAGGCAAGCAAATTAAAGTACGTGTACCCCTGCAAGTATGGGCCCTATAATTACGACGCGCTCTACAGTTATATCTAAAGAAGGGTTTCTGGGGTTAATAGAGATAGATCAATGCGATGCATATCTGAATTTCCCATGGACGCGGGCGTTATAAATCTACCTTCGACTTTTCCATCACAAGCTTCATGTTTGAGGGTACACCTTCATCAAGAGATGAATCATGTCTGTTCCGTACGATCTTCGTTTCCCCTCTGTTCTTCACGGTATCCCTCACGATGGCCCTGAAGAATTGGGGTACCTCGTCTTCAAAAATTTTCACGCGCAAAAGCTGTTTTGAAGTTGACAATCGTTAGTCTCGACCTTAAAAAAAGAGGCGTTCTTACCGTCATCAACTTTGGGCTTAGCATGTACGCGAAGAGCTTGATGCCTCTTAAACCCGACAAGTCCGATGCGTCCTTGACCGTCGTGTAGAAGGCGTTGTTTTCTTGCTTGAGGGAATTGCATTCCAGTCCGAATGCGCAAGTTGCTATGACGTCGTTGCTAAAGCGAGAGAAGATGTCTTTAACGTCGATTTCGTTTGTTTCACCACCACCACCATCGGAGAGGTACTCGACCAGTTGATCCGCGCAAGCGGTGACTAACGAGAACATGAACTTCATTTTGCTGCTGGTGAAGGCCGGGCTTAGCGTTGCCCTCATTTGGTGTCATTCTTGCCCTACGTTTGTTTGCGTCATTGAAAGAATTGGGAGAAGGTTAAACGTACCCTTTAGGGCCAACAAGTTCCTTCCGGTGATTGGGTCAATCTCCTCGGAAATTACTAGGCGGTGACCCACGAAATGGTCGAAGCTTTTTATGGACACCTCCTTGATTAGATCCGGGTCCTTGAGGAAAAGTGATGGTGCGATGAACTGGTAAATGCCGGAATATCTGCGGGTGTAATTTGCGTCAGTGAGTCTCAACCTATTCAAAATATTTGAGGACCATTGCAAATCCAGTAGAAACTTTTGATAATACTCCAGAGATGACGCTTTATTTATCTATTTGCAATACAATTTAAATTAAAACTATTATTAACCAGAGATTTAAATAGCTTCCATGTTGTAGTGTTTTATTTGATTGCTTGTCAAAGAGATTTGAATTGCTTGCGTGTTGTAGTGCTTTATTTGATTACTTGTCGAAGCAGGTATTCAAAGTGAAAGCTGTTCTTATTCTTATTTCGTACAATTTGCACGAAACAATTTATTTTAGGTGATTCGCCTATATTTGTTAAACTCTTAAACATCGTAATACTGTATTTATTTCGTTTATCTGCTGCTCCTTCTTAACCAGAGACATATCTCCGTTTTGCGTATAATTTTTGATTAATTGTTTTGGGAAGACTTCTCTTCGAGATTTTTTTTGGCGAAACAATTGTCAATCACCCTGTATATACTGATTTATCCATAACACTCTGATAAAAATTAATTCCGCTGAATTAAAGTTTACAAACAAAGTGCTTTTGAATAACTTAAGACTCAATTCATTTTTAGTCGTATTTATTTGAATAATTACAGACAATTTGGCACCTCCCTGATCAAGAGCCCTTGTGCGTTGCATAATCTGCACAAAGGGGAGCGGCGGATCTGTTCACCTATCTGCTTTCTGAATTAAAATGAAAAACAATTACCTGAAACAATAAACAGACGAAACGAATTGTTACAGAAAAAAAAAACTAAAACGTAAAACCCAATAAAGGACCATTCCCCACGTTCTTTTGTTTTTCATTTTTCGTGTTGCGTTGTTATTTGATTTAGTAGGTTCTTTTGTTTTGTTTTTTTTTTAACTATTCTCTTCCGGATGAGAATGGTCGACCTTCTTTTTTTTGTTGTTTGTTTGTGTTTGTTTTCGTCCTCTTTTGTTTCTCTTTAATAAACAAAGTATTTTGCATGTCTTCGGTCAGTTTTTTTTTTGTATTTTCAGTTATTATACGTTTTCTATGAGCTCTTCATCGCAGGAGAAACCTTGTCGATCGTCTTCTGTTTTTCGTTCGTTTCATTCTTTTTAAATTGTCGTTGTTTGTTCCAGTTCTCTTTTGTTTGTTTATTTATCATGCGAATTTTTTTGGTAGATGACGTAGATGCTCTAGTAAATAATCCGCAAGACAAACAATGATTTACGAATTTGTTACACTTATTTAATATCTCAATTGCAGTTGTTTTAGAAATTATTAATATTTACGTCGCGTAAAAGAAACGACTCAGACTTCCGTTCCCATCTGTTAACCGTGTGGCATCCATTCTTTTACGCGTTTTTTTTTTATTTGGCAGAACAATTGTCAGTCACGCTGTACACATTTTTAACTATTTTATTAGTTTCAATAAAGTTTTAAACAATTAGTGCTATGTAGGTGTTGTTGTATGCTAAGACATAAACAGACGAACGATTTTTTTAACAATACTTAATTGCAGTTATTTTAAAAATTATTAATAATTACGTCGCGTAAATGAAACAACTCAGAATTTTCCCTTTTTAGAGATTTTTTGAGGTCATAACGGGAAAAGGGAACGTGCATTCATTTGGGAGAAATTTTTCCGTAATCTGTGACATCCATTCTCTCGCGCGTTTTTTTTTACATCACAATTGTCAATCACCCTGTATATTGCGTGCGATATAAATTATGTAAGAATGTAGTGTTAATTGTTACTTGACTTTTACAGAAAAGTATAAAGTGCCTGTGATTGTGAAACATTTCGAAATAGTTAAGTACCACTGACTCATACCTTTTATCAATTTTACCTTCGTCAGTAAACCCAAACTTTTCTTTTTTTACAGAATTCACTTATGATTAAGGACTTGCTTACCTTCGTTCTCCTATTCGTTTATAGATATCCAAAATGACATCTGAAAGCGGTGCGGTCCGAAACACAACGGGACCAAATTCGCCGAGTACGGGCCATGATTTCTGGTACGGTACGCCTTTCTCCCTCCAATAAGCGTGATATTTCAACACCTTGTGGACGAGCAGGCCAACCAAGATGATGCAAGCGACAAACCAAAATATTTTTACGCGGAGAACTACGCTTTAAAAAAAATATATATCCCGGTTATCTCAGATTAAACCGCAGATTAATAAGTGACGCGCGTGAATAAAAGAAACGTCGAGTGACAGTAGACACATCGGAGAATTACATAGATGGAAGGCAGTTATGTATGACCTTGATTTTTGGCCACACTTAACGAATGATGTGTAATAATATTTACACAGTCGAAATATGATGAAATCAAAGCAGTAAACAGCTTTCGACGAATGTCATTTACATACATTTTATTAATTAAATTGTTAACAATTAGCAAGATTTAATTTTTGCTTCAAATTTAAAAAAAAATAATTGCATACAATTCACAAGCACGAATTATCGTTGTAAAGTTAACGTTAATTGCGCAATTATTCTCAGAAAAATAAATTTGCCGCAATTTACGTGAGTGCGGCAGAAACTGCAAAGCAAAAAGGATAAGGACGAAGCAGAAGAGTCGACGTTAAAAATATTAAGTTTTCCCCAAGGAGCTGACCTACCTACTGCGCCACTTGCACTTCTGCAACAGACGAGTCTGCATTTTTAATTTTTTATTTGTGAAAACGCAAGGAAATTATAGTCGTTTCATACCCTTTATTAACCCTCATGACATACAATACATAAATGTGTTTTTTACAACCTTAGAGATTAATTACAAGGCTTCCTAGATTTCAAACCCAGCCACATACCATCTTCGGACGCGATGGTGAACTGCCTCTTGCTCAACACCATGGGGATGTGAGTTTTCTCCACCGGAACTATCTCAAAGTGACGCAGAATATTGAAGATCATGGTCTTGTTCTCCAGCAAGGCGAAACGCGAACCTGCAAAGTCTCGAAAAGTGAAACCAGAAGGCAAACGGTAAACAGCTGCTGCAAACCGATGCAATTCCTCGGGCCGGAGCCGAAAGGAATGTAAGCAAACTGATTGATCTTGTGCTTGTTTTCATCGCTGAACCTCTCCGGGTCGAACTTCTCGGGGTCGGGGTAGAACCGGGGGTCCCTGTGCATGGCGTACATCGGTAAGAACACGACGGATCCAGTAGGGAGATGTAGAGGTTCTTCCCCAGGGTTAACCGCTGGGATTGTGTAGGGTTTGATCGACTTGCGATCCATCGCCGGCGTCGGGGGCCACTTCCTCAAAGTCTCTGCAAACGTAACTCAAACATCCCCCTGTTTCAAACCAAGCGCAAAATCTAAGGTTACCAGTTATGACCATGTCTAGGTACTTCATCCCCAAGAGGGCTTCGTAAGTGATATCCCCGTTGGTTTCCTTGAAGGTCGCTTGGATTTCCTCGAAGAGTTTGGCCTGGACGTCGGGGTTGACCGCCAATTCGTAAGCCAAGAAGCACATGAGCGTGGAGGCCGTGTCAAAACCAGCCAGGAAGAAAATCAAAGCCTGGGCGACGATTTCGTCTTCTGATAATTGGAGGGTCTTAACGCCATTGGCCTTTCCGTACTCGGATTCCTCGACGGTGGCGAAGCCCGTGTCGATCTTCGCATCTTCAAGCTTCAATTTGCCTTTCCTCGCTTCCATCAGTAGATGGATCATATCGGGTCTTATTATCCCCTTTTCTTCTCGCATCTTGATGGTGTCCATGACTACGGTTCGGAAGAAGGCACTAGTCGCCTGCGAAAACACTTTTACGTTCAATAGCTGCAAAGTAATAGGAAAGTCATCTAAAAAAGAACCTTTGCTGGAGCAAGACCTTCATCAAATCGGGCGAAATTGAATTGAGAAGGAATCGCAAGCCTTTCACCCCGCTGAAATCCGAAGCGTCTTTACCCCTCAGGTAGAACTCGTTGGATTTGTGCGTCAGCGAATCGCATTTCACCCCGAAAGCGCAGGTGGCTATGACGTCGTTCGTGTATCTGGTGAAGATGTCCTTCACCTCGACCTCGTGTAGGTCTTGGTTTTGCTTGAGGAAGTACTGAACGAATTGCTCGGCGCATTCGGCCATCAGGGTGAACATCGCCCTCATTTTGCTGCTCGTGAATGAGGGGCTCAGCGTAGGCCTCATCGCCCTCCAAGAATCGCCTGAATTCAAAGGTGAATTAGAAAGAAGAAAAAAAGAAAAGGCGCAGGGCTCACCTTTCATCGCAAATAGGTTCTTGCTCCATAGTGGGTCGACGTCTTCGCGTATGAACTGACGGTGATCCGGAAACACGTCGAAGTCCTTGACGGTGATCTGCTTTATCAACTCTGGGTCTTTCAGTATGAGGATGGGGGAAAGAAATTCGTAGTAACCCACATACCTATGTCACATGTAAGACGCCTGTACGAAAAGTGATTGATGTTGTTTGACGTAATTACCTTTCATTTGGTGCGGCGTTGTAAATTCTCTGCGACAAATGGCTGAAGGCTTCCTTCTGAAGGACGTTGGGCAATAAATTTCCGAAAAGGGGGATCGGCTTTATACACTTCACGTTTTTGTTCTGCCAATAACTGAAGGGTTTCACCAAGTATAGGTACGCGAGCAACGCAAGCGCGACCAAAAATATTACGAAGAACATTCTGCGTGATCAGATGGCAACGTAATGACACAGATCTGTGCCTCTCACCCGCAGACGAGAGATAGCGAGCTGTAATGACTCCTCATTTATATTATTATACACAAATGATTACGGCAAACGCTGGGTCATTGTTGTTATCGTCAAAAAAATGTGGGTACGAAAAGTTGAAGCACCGATGAGTTTACAATCGTTATTTGCGTTTTTTTTTTTGCTAGAAAAACAATGATATCACGTGTAAACAATTACGTTACGATCAAGTAATGCAAGGCGAAAACGTCAAAAAGTTTTAATATGTCATATACGGGGTGACTGACAATTGTTCCGCCAAAGACAAACCACGAGAGTATGGGAAAAACGTTTTGAAAAGAATTATTTCTATTATTGATCAAGCGCCTCTGGTTAAAAAATAGTGAAGTAGATGGATGCCCTCATAAAAGCTTTATGGCACGCACGGCGGTGTGCTATCGTTCAAATCTCCTTGAACCAGGTTTACGGAGCTTCGCCGAGGTGTTTGGGTTCGATCGTGTAGTCCTTCACGCTGTGGCGGTCGGTGAAGATGAAGGAGGGCCACTTCCTCGGTGTTTCTGCAAGAAATCAGGAGTACCAAAAGACCCCAAACGCGGGGAAATTACCTGAAACGACCATGTCCAGTATTTCATCTTGGAAAGAGCGTCGTGGGTGATTTTGCCTTCGCAAGTTGCTTGGGTCTCGTCGATTTCTTCTTGGAGTCGTCTCTGCATGTTCGGGTTTAACGCCATCTCTTAAGCAAGGAAGGACATGAGAGTTGAGGACGTTTCGAAACCAGCGACCACGAATATCAATGCTTGGGCTACCATGTTTATTCTATTAGGGAAAAAATGTAGGAGTTGACGGTATTTTTAGTCCATCAGGGGTGTTACTGAAGGCAAGCAAATCAAAGTACGTGTACCCCTTTGGGTATGGGACCGCGCTCTACAATTAAATCTAAAGAGGGGTTTCTGGAGTTAACAGAAATAGATCAATGATACCTTTGCGATGCATATCCGAATTTTCCATGGATGCGGGCGTTGTAAATCCACCTTCGATTTTCCCATCACGATCTTCATATTTGAGGGTACCCCTTCTAGCTTCCATCAAAAGATGAATCATGTCTGTTCGTACGATCTTCTTCTCCTCTCTGTATTTCACGGTATCCCTCACGATGGTCCTGAAGAATTGGGGTACCTCGTCTTCAAAAATTTTCACGCGCAGAATCTATTTGGGAGTTGGTGATCGTTAGCCTCGACCTTAAAGAAAGGGGTTCTTACCGTCATCAACTTTGGGCTTAGCATGTACGCGAAGAGCTTGATGCCTCTTAAACCGGACAAGTCCGATGCGTCCTTGACCATCGTGCAGAAGTCGTTGTTTCCTTGCTTGAGGGAATTGCATCCCAGTCCGAAGGCGCAAGTTGCTATGACGTCGTTGCTAAAACGAGAGGAGAGGTCTTTAATGTCGATTTCGTTTGTCTCACCGCCACCATCGGAGAGGTACTCGACCAGTTGATCCGCGCAGGCGGTGATCAGCGAGAACATGAACTTCATCTTGCTGCTGGTGAAGGCCGGGCTTAGCGTTGCCCTCATTTGGTGCCATTCTTATCCTGCGTTTGTTTACGTCATTGAAAGAATTGGGAGAAGGTTAAACGTACCCCTTAGGGCCAACAAGTTCCTTCCGGTGATTGGGTCAATCTACTCGGAGATTACTGTGCGGTTATCCACGAAATGGTCGAAGCTTTTTATGGACACCTCCTTGATTAGATCCAGGTCCTTGAGGAAAAGTGATGGTGCGATGAACTGGTAAATGCCGGAATACCTGCGGATGTAATTTGCGTTAGTGAGTCTTAACCAATTCAAAATTTTTGAGGACCACGCAAATCCAATAGAACTATTATCAAGAAGCTTTTGATAGTACTCCAGAGATGACGCTTTATTTATCTATTTGCAATACAATTCAAATTAAAACTATTATTAACCAGAGATTTAAATTGCTTCCGTGTTGTAGTGCTTTATTTGATTGCTTGTCAAAGAGATTTGAATTGCTTGCGTGTTGTAGTGCTTTATTTGATTACTTACCAAAGCAGGTATTCAAAATGAGAGTGTTCTTATTCTTATTTTGTACAATTTGCGCGGAATAATTCATTTTAGGTGGTTCGTCTATATTTGTTAAACACTTAAACATCGTAATACTGTATTTATTTCGTTTATCAGCTGCTACTTCCTAACCAGAGACGTATCTCCGTTTTGCGTATAATTTTTGATTAATTGTTTTGCGAAGACTTCTCTTCAGGATCTTTTTCTTACGAAACAATTGTCAGTCACCCTGTATATACTGATTTATCCATAATACTTTGATAAAAATTAATTCCACTGAAATACAAACAAGGCGCTTTTGATTGACTCAAGACTCAATTCATTTTTAGTTGTATTTATTTAAATAATTACAGACAATTTGGTACCTCCCCCCCCTGATCAGGCGCCCTTGTGCGTTGCATAATCTGCAAGGGGAGCGGCGGATCGGTTTACTTATTTGCTTTCTGATTTAAAATGAAAAGCAATTAACTCAAACAATAAATAAACGACACGAATTGTTACAAAAAAAAAAAAAAAACTAAATGGGACCACGTAAAACCCAATAAAGAACCATCCCCTACGTTCTTTTGTTTTTCATTTTTCGTGTTGCGTTGTTGTTTGATTTAGTAGGTTCTTTTGTTTTGTTTTTTTTAACCGTTATTTAAATAATTACAGACAATTTGGCAACCCCCTGATCAGGCGCCCTTGTGCGTTGCATAATTTGCACAAAGGGAAGCGGCGGATCTGTTCACCTATTTGCTTTCTAAATTAAAAGGAAAAACCAATTAACTGAAACAATAAACAAACGAAACGAATTGTTACAAAAAAAAAAAACTAAATGGGACCACGTAAAATCCAATAAAGGCCCATCCCCGACGTTCTTTTGTTTTTCATTTTTCGTGTTGCGTTGTTGTTTGATTTAGTAGGTTCTTTTGTTTTCTTTTTTTTAACCGTTCTCTTCCGGATGAGAATGGTCGACCTTCTTTTTTTTTTATTGCTTTTATTGCTCCTCGTACCACCGTAAGAGTTCTTTCCACTTTGAATAATTCGTTCGAGTCTGAATTAAATCCTTAGTTAATTATAAACAGATTGCTTAGAATTCTTTTAAACATGTTCCCGTAGTCTGTTCATTCATTTTCCAAACAACCACAGCAATTTACTTTTTTTCGTAATCTCCGACACGCATTCACGTACGCGTTTTGATCAAAAACTCCCCTGAGCTGGGCACATTTCCAAGTAGAATTTTTAGCACCGACAATTTTTCCACAAAGTTCGCAACATTATACAAGGTCAAACAGGTAAGACGAAAAAGTAGATTCACACTATAATTTTTAACGTTAACAGACCCAGGCCATAAGAAGCTGAATAGGAAAGTCACCAGCCAAAATACTGACTCTCCTTCAGATAAGTCACCATTGAGATAGTTAATGCATAAGGGCGGCTAACTGGCGTCCAAGCGAGGCAAGAAATAATCGATCAAAAACACTATCCTATAAAGTAAGCGACTTAACTCACTTCCATGACCTTTTTGGACACACCACCAGGGGAAACCCCAAAGAAGACACCACCTTACCGAGGAGGAATCTAAGCAATAAGCAGTTGCGGTTCTGGAGCGGTTCACTACAACAAGGTGGTAACAAATTAGCGCTGCTATTCATCAGTTGTTGCCCCAAGCAGCTCAAAGGATTTGGGCGTGGTTTAAAAAGTATTAATAAAGGGCGCCAGGATGAACCATAACGAAGCTGACAATAACCCAACTCATTTTTGCGACGTGTTCAGTTTCTAAAATGCTTGGTGTTGGTGAAGTGATGGCATAGAGCCCTAGGGGACGATCAAAAAGCCCCAAGGAACTCTAAAGAACGAGATCCTATGCTGCTACGTCTCATCCTCCTTAATGGTAGGATCCATTTATACATTCAACAGCTACTGAGTCCAAGGACAACGCTTTGAAGTTTTAAATAAATTTGAAAAATATATATTGGTTCAATTGTTATCTTTATTTTAACAGGTTTTTAAATTTTTTTGTAAATTCCGCTGCCACAGTAAGTAGAGTTAGTTAATTATCATGAAACTCTTCACTTTTCACCCCCAACGACCCTGCCTGTGCCGCAATGATTCTGTTTGGCAGTTGTCATAGATTTTTACTGTCACTTTTATTAACTGTCAAGAAAATGCCAAGACCAAGCTTCAACGACGAACTCAAACACGAGTCTGAATCGGTAGACAAAAACAAGGCGATTTCCGATGACGCAGAGAGCGTGTACAACGAAGACGATTTCTTCTATAAGTTCAACGAAATCAGCGGATGGCAATCTCTGTTGTTGCTGCAGTTTCAAGGTCAAATGCTAATCGCCGTCATCTTCAGCATTTACGTGTGCTACATTTTGGCCGTCACAGACATGGCGTTTGCCTTGGGGACTAAGCTGGAGAACATACCGATCTCAATCGTGGGAGTAACGAGTAAGTGGGTGGGTTCAAGCTGGGGGTCAACGATGATCCGAAGTTCTTGGTTGCAGGCACTGTAATGTACGTTTTCGATTTCTTTTACCTACTGGACGTAATCTGCATGCTCATCTTCAAGTATAGCCGTTGGCCTGACATGAAGCTACGGGTTTATTCGAGACACGGGGCCATGCTGACTTTAGAACTGATGAGCATCATCCCCATTGACATGATCTACTACGTGCAGGGCAAGGCGAACATGCAACTGTTCTACTGCCTTCGCATGCGCTACGTCCTACGCCTTTGCCGATTCATCAGCATCTTCAAGTTGGTGAAGATCTACTTCGGGCGTAGCTCGTTGCTTTACGTCTGCGCTCACGTCGGGCTCCTAACCTTGCTCACTGTCTCGTTTTCATCAGCCTCTTACATCCACAAGTGCACCCGCGAGGGCTTCACGTGCCAGTACAGGGACGTCTCCCAAATGGGGCACAGTTCCTACATCTCTGCGTCAGTCGTCAGCATGATTGGCGTAACGGGACAAGACAAAGCCGAAACGCTATTGAACAACATTTTCCTGACGCTCTTCGTCTTCATATTATACTCGTGCTTCGTCGGTTACTACGTATGCATCGTCATCCAGTTGTACACGGTGAAGTTCCGGCACATGCGACTCTACGAGAAACTTCAAGCGAAAGTCCGCGACTGGAGGAAGTTCACCCCCGAATGGACGAACTACCACAAGAAATTCGAGAAACTCATCCACGACTACGGTACGTTGATGTGGGAGGTGAGCGAGACGATTTCCCCCGAGCAACATTATCGGAAGATCATCCCCAACGTCCTGTACGAGGAAATCTACGTGGATATCTTTTGGTTCCCCCTGAAACACACCCACCTGTTCCGAAATGAGGATCACAGCTTCATCATTGCGCTCTCGAGGGTGATGAAGCGTAAGACCTACGCGGCAGGTGAACCAATCTACAAAAGGGATAAGTACAAGTCCTGCATGATCTACATCATATCCGGCATCGTCAACGTCTTATCCGAGGAAGACACCGAGACTGCTATTATATCGCTAGCTGGGGGTACTTGCATGGGGGAAGCTTCGTTGGTCATCGATTATCCCTCGACTTGCTTCGCCGTTAGCAAAAACATCTGCGAGGTCATGGTTTTGAAACGGAAAGACTTCATTAAACTCGCCGATTTATACCCCGAACAGTGCAAGCGAGTGCGTCAGGTCATCATGAAACGGTGTCACAAGAGCGTGCTCCTGAAGGTCATCTCGAAGTATCAACTCGACACCTTGGAGATACGCGAAAAAATCGACGTGATCACCATGAAGTGGTTGAAGCTCAAATTGAGAGCGCTGCTTAACGCAGGGAAAGAAATGGACTTGCAGAGCAGGACCACCATGAACCAACTGGAAGACCTGTACTTCACCACCACGTACCTCGACATGATCGTCATAGCCGAAGACATCGAGCTCGTGGCGGACTCCGTCTTTATTAAATCCACCTTCCCGTTCATCTTCAAGCAAAATTCGGGGATCCTCAGGAGTTGGAACGTCTTCGTGTTTTTCTTGATCTTACTCCTGGCGATGTCGTATCCTTTTTACGCCATGTTCTTGCGGGAAACGCCGCATTATTACAGGGCGTTCTTGATTTTCGTCAATTTCATCTGGTTGATCGACGTCTACTTCGGTATTTCCACGGAGATAATAACCAGGCATTATTCTTGCAAGACCATTTCGGATATAGTGATGCACAAGTTGGGGCAGCCAGAGTTCATCATCGACATTCTCGCTGCCGTGCCAACAATAAACCTTTACTACATTTTTAAAGGCACCATCCCCTCTTACGTTGGTGATATTATAGGAGCTAATCGCCTGCTAAAGGTTTACAAGATTGAAAGTTTCTTTGAGAAGTTACGGGCTTCCCTGCAGAAGCAGCTGATGCTCAGGTTCATCAAGTTCTTGGTTTACCTCTTGCTGATCAATTATTACGTCGCGGCCGTCTTGTACAGGCTGGTCTGTACCGATAGGGTGAACTGCAAGGGGGCGTTCAGGAAATTTCTGAGTGATTTCGGCATCGAGAGGTCTTTCGATAAAATGATGATCTGCATCTACTCGGTCATGCAGGTTTACGGCGACATGTCTTTGACCGATTTCCCTTACACCGGTGATTCGAACGCGTTGCTCATTTTCCTCCAGCTGGTGATCTTCCTGTTCAGCATTTTCTTTCTGTCTCACATGTGCGTCATACAAGTTTTAAATCGCCAGATCGTCTACGAGCTCCAGACGTTGCTGCGTAACACGGAGGCGACCGTGAAATGCTTCGGGATCAGAAAGTCGTTGCAGAAACGCATTTGGGAATACATCACCATGCAAGACCAAAACTCGTCGGCTCATTTTTTGTATGGCATGCACTTCTTGCGCAGCTTACCACAGGATTTATTCGTGATGGCGCGCAGCATTCAACTGTCGAACAGCATCAAGAACGTGCAGCTCTTTTACGACCTAAACGAGCGAGTGCTTTCGGATATATCCTCGATCGCCTATACACATCTGGTGTCGCCGCATGAGGTGATCAAAAACATCGGTGAGATCTGCACGGAAATCCACATAATCGTAAAAGGCTCTTGCAAGCTGGTTTTCGAGAATGGTACGACCAAAACGGTCGAAACAGGCGAGGGCATTCTGATTCTGGAAGGTTGCCTCGGCTTGCCCTCGTTGAGCACCATAGTTACGATGACCGCGTGCAAAATCGTCTCCATAAACGCCCGGAAAATGATCGGAATCTTTCTGCACCACCCGAGGCACCACTCAGACTTCAAAGTCGTCGTCGAAGACTTCAAGCGAGCAAACCCGTTGATCCGCCCCAAGAAATACCACGCCCAAAAAATCGTAAGCGCACCTAAAAGGGCGCAAAAGAGCTTCCGGGTTTTAGGCCATAGGTTGAAGCGACGCACCGCGGCTTACTTCGAATTTCACGACGTTTTCCCCAAGTGGGCCTCTCCTTTTAAGTGTCTCCTCCTGGGGGTGACCTTTCACTGTAACGGTAGGTTCGTTTTGGTGTGGGAAATTTTCCGTTGCGTTTTCGCCTTCGCCTCCTGCGTTTTACTTCCGATTTATTCGGCGGTGAAGCACAACCATTTGTACTACGTTTGTTTGTTTTTGGATGTAACCGCGTATTTAGATATCTACGTGAGGCATCACATCTCGTACTTCAACGACAATGGCATTGAGGTGTTCCACCCTTTCAGAACTGCCGTTTATTACTGGAAGCACGGCCTCCTCATCGATTTCTTGGGGAGCTTTCGCGTAACCGTCCTTAGTGACTTCTTGTCTTTCGATGCAAGCGTCCTATATTGTTTGGTGCACCTGCTCCAGTTGTATCGCGTTCGCGCCATTTTGATTTACATGTTTGGGCGTGGTCTTTCCACCAGTGTCAGGAATACAGTCATCTCGGTGCTTCCCTTCATCCTTGCCTTCATCAACCTCGCCGGTTTTTACATCTTCCGGTATTTCTGTGAAATAACCGATGGGAAGGTGACGTGTCAGAAGGACACGTGGTTTGAACGGAAGTCCAAAGACTCCCCCCCGATAAAAATGTACATCCTCAGCGTGTTCTTCGCTACGTCGGTGCTAACCAACACCTGCCTCTCCAAAATACGCATACGAACCTACAACGAGCTTTTGACTTGCACGCTTTGCTCCCTCTCGGGGTACATCCTGCTTTACTACACCACCACCAACATAATTTCGGCCAACCTCTTCGTAAACCACGACTTATACATGTACCAACACTCGCTGAAAACTTTGGTCAAGTTCATGAATTACATGCGCATCGACAAAAGCCTGAAGCAAGAGTTGGTGAAGCATTTCGAGGTCAAGTGGAAGAAGTCGAAGGGTAAGACCGTGCAACAGAGCTTCGCGCTATTCAAGACGGCCTTAAAAGTCGACATCCTCTACGACATATACGGGCTGACCTTCGATTCATCGACGATATTCCTCGGGTACAACCGTCCGTTCTTCAGGAGCTTCCTTGCGGAGGCGAAATACGAGTTCTTCTTGAGCGGGGGCGTAATTTACCAAGTCAACGACGTCAGTTGCAATATTTATTTTTTACTGAAGGGGCAAGTTGAAGTGGCCGGCGCCGATTCGAATCGGCTGTTAACTCTGCGCGCGGGGAGCGTATTCGGGAACTTAGGAAATAAACGCTTGGGGCGCATGACCTTAACCATGGTGGCGTTGGGGTACGTGGAGGTGTTGATGCTTTCGAGCGAGAAATTTCACCAAATCCTACACAGTTTCCCCGAAATACACAAGCAATTCAGTAGGCACACGATATTCCACGTGGATTTCGTGCAGGAGGATCAATTTCTGATGGATCTACACGTGGGGCCTACACTCGCGCCAGTCGCTGCGAGGGCCCTTACTAATTTGCACCGCCACCGCAAGTTTCGGACTCCAATTTTTAGGTCCACCCACATACTCGTAAGGATTTGGGATGACCTAATCATACCCGTAAGCTCCGTGGTAAGCTACCTCTTCACCTTGTATTACGTCGCATCTCTGGATACATCACTCTGTGTCTTAATCACGTCCTACATCACCGATTTTATATTCCTGCTGAAGATTTTCATGGGGTTCCATACGAGTTACCAAAACGAATTTGGCGAGGAGATCACGAACAGGCGCAAGATCACCCAGAGGTACCTAAAGAGAAAAACTGGGTTTTACTTTGATTTAGTCAGCGTGTTCCCGATCGACGTCTTTATTTCAATTTTCCTCAACACCCACGAGCTTCCCTGGGTTTACTCCCTGTCGAAAGTTAACCGCCTGTTGAGGATTTATTTTTTCTTGAAGTACCTTCACGATGCCACGCAGAAGCTTCACGTGAACACCTTGGTAATGCGCGTGGTCTTCATTTTGACGCGCCTCCTTTTAACGATCTTCACTTTGGGCAGTTTCATACAACTCAGCGTGACCACGTTCGATCCTCAGTACGTCCAACGAAAAAGGAACTTTTTGGAATTCATCAGTTACGTGCACGCGGTTGCGAACGTGACGGCCACGCTCTCCTTCCCAATAAACATCGGGACCCTCAATATCAATACGGCCTTGTGCTTGATTTTCGTGATCATCTGCTGCAAGATCATCTCCATGACTTTCCTGGCTGAAACCTGCGCGTTGTTTCAGGTCGTCGGTCTTACGAGAGGGGAGTACGCGCGGTTGGTTAACTTCGTGAAGAGTTTCATGACCACTGAGGGGGTGTCCTTGCCTCTCCTTGAGAGGATACACACTTACACCAAATTGTTTTGGGTATACCATCAGGGCGCTCATTACCCTGTCTTGTTGGAAGAAGCCCCGTATTACCTGCGCGAGGCGCTTTTGAATTCGATGTTTGGCTATCACATCAGGAACCACCCCGTCCTTAAGCACTGCCACGTAGATTTGATAAGGCAGATTACAGCGCAGCTGCAGACCCTCGTGTTCTTCCCCGGGGACGTGATCGCCTACATGAACAGCTCAGACCAATGCATGTATTTTATTCATAGCGGTGAGGTCGACGCCCTTTCGGAAGACACGATGCAGTCGGAGGTGGTGGATCACACCTTGCACAGCGGCGATATGTTCGGTTTAGACCAGGGGATGTACCGGAGGAGCTTCCACGAGTACACCTACAGGATCAAGGAGTACTCGGTGATTGTTTGCCTTCGGCGGGAAAACTGGATACACTTGTTGGACTTTTTTCCCGCATCGAAGGAGATGATATACAACGCCGATAAAGAACGCTAGATGATGTTTTGTTTATTTATTTATAAATAAAAGGTAACGAAGATGAAGTTTTTTTTTTCCCCATTTGGGAGGTGATTGGTTGGAGCACCTTGTGTGATTAGGGAAAAAAATTCGCGCATGAAGACCTCGATTATAAAGTCGCCTTACGCTCACTTTCTCTTCAAGCGCCATGTAAATCAGAGCGTTTTGTTTTCACGCACTTGACATTGAATTAGGTTCACGGCGTTTATCTCGCCGAGATAAATTGTGCAACATCGTACGATTTCGCTCGCGGAGATTAGATTTTAATACTCCGCGCGGCGATGCTGTGGTTTCTATTTGCGAGTGCCGCTGCTATTTTCGGCGCCCTCTACTTCTACGTCAGGCACGTTAGATCGCCGACCTATTGGGAAAAACGAGGAGTGACTTGCGAAAAACCATGGGGGGCGACGTTGTTTCGGCGGAAATCGATCCAAGAAGCTCTTTGGGAGATTTATAACAAACACCATGAAGCACGGTAAGCACCTACTTCTAATAAAAGCATCAGTTCCGAACCTTTAGCCTGCAAAGGGGATGTTGGTGAAGTCTCTCCTAAATGTCACAGTTTTTTCTAAAAAGTTCCTCGCCTCCCCTTTTTTAAACCTTAAGAATTTTTTCCTTAATACATCAATCATATCCCAACAGTTCTTTTGCTTAAGGCAGTAACACCCAACGGACCTCTTCCCCCCTTTTGGACCAATTCAAAGCTATTTGCATTGGTTTCAGCTACGTAGGATTCTACCAAATGAACGAACCTGCCCTCCTCATCAAAGACCTGGACCTCATCAAGCAAATAGCGACGAAAAACTCCGAATACTTTGCAAATCAAGGCCAACTGGTAACAAACTTTCTTGCCCCCAAGGACGACGTCGACCTGGTTTTTGCCCCAAACCACCTGGAGACCCTATTCGATTCGATTGCCAACAGCGCGCAAGACTTCGCCGCTTATTTCGTAAAGAGAACGAGCAACAACATAGCCATGGAAATGAAAGATGCTTTTTCCAGGTTCTCTAGCGACGCCTTAGCCAGCTGCGTCTTAGGCGTCACCTGCAGTTCTTTAGAGAACAAGAACAATAGGCTTTTTAGCATGACGAAAAGGGCGCAGAGTAACGCGCGCGCCTTCTTCCGGAAGGCCATCAAAGACGCAGTGGAAAACCGCAGTGGAAAACCCCCCAACAACACCATCCTCAGTTTCTTAAGCGAAAACGCAAAACTAGACGAAGACAACCTTACCACGCAAGTCCTCGCCTTTTACCTGGGCGCTTTCGAAATGGTTTCGACCCTGTGCAGCTTCATGGCTTACGAGCTCGCTGTGAACACCGACGTCCAAAGTAAACTCCTGCGCGAAATCGATTTGGGCCCTGGGGGACTTACCTGCGGCGCTGTAGAGGAAATGAAGTTTCTAGATATGGTGGTATCCGGTGAGTTGCAATTTTATTAGGCGCTTTAAAACGCTTTAAAACGTTTGGTTGGTTTGTAGAGGTCTTGCGAAAATGGCCGGTGAGGGATAGGGTGGAGATGGTATGTCGTAAACCCTACGCACTCCCCAACGGAAGGCTGATCGAGAATGGAATAAAAATCGTAGTTTCCTGTTTGGCCATCCAGAAGGATCCAAAGTACTTTCCAGATCCGGACTTGTTCGATCCCGAAAGGTTCAGCGTTGAAAACCGGGCCAAGATAAAACCGTTCACTTACTTCCCTTTTGGTCGCTTGCGAAACGCCAGTCACTTTGGTAAGTGGTTCGCTTCAAATCGTTGGTTGCTACAAAGCTGTATTGGTTTTAGACTCGCTGTTTACGTTGTTAACGGTCAAGGTTCTGTTCTGCCATCTCCTCACCCACTTCAGTCTGCATGTGATAGAAAAGACCCAAATACCTCTCAAGTTGGATAGGAGGTCTTGTATGACTTTGGCGGGCGAGAATGGAATTTGGTTGGGCATCAAACGTCGAAAGTGATGATCTTTGTACTTTGTAATGCTTTTTTTTGTACTCCGAACGTTTGGTTGCGACCAAAAGTTGATTGTCAAGGAAAAAATAAACTTTCTGGTTTTGTTAAGGTTGTTCTTTTCGGACCTATCAGCACCAGCTTCAATCGAAAAGTCGGCGGCACTTGGAATAATTTACTATGATCGCTTATCGAGCATATTGGATTTCGTGGGAACGACCCCAGTGTGATTGGAAAATCATAGTGACCCCTTAAGGAAGACGTTAGTACAATCTGGCGAAGTCACAAGAAGCAATCTTTCGTGGAGGAGAAATCCTGCGAGATCTAAGGAGCTCCTTGAGGTTAACGACTCTTACTGAGTTAATCTACCAAAACCTGGTATACGTGAGTCTCATTTGGAGGACAGCTCTTTCGACTCTAAGCGCTATTACTCGAGCGAACTCCTTCGATTCTGTTAGGGTACCTTTGGATTTAATGGCCCCACCAAAATCTCACACACATCTTCTAAAGGGCCACCTACTGGAGCTGGGAGGCGGCTTCTCACTTTGGTCGGACTTGAAGGAGAAGAAGAGAAGTAGGCACACAACTCCAAACTATTTTGGTAACGAGCGAGCGCATCCCAAAAGTCCACCAAATAGATGTACATATCCTACTTTCAAGCTGACGATCAACTGACCTACTACAATATAGTGTGGACAGATTTTATTTAGAAACGTCCAACCTATCGCCCAGGTATGCCTGTGGCTTCGCCCAAGCAGACCCATTCCGGCTATTTGGATTGGACTCTGGGATTAGGGATTGAAAGAGAATGGAAGGAGATATCCCAAATCAAAGTCGAACGCATTGGATAAATTAATAAACTCTGCAGAAACCTTGGTAAAGTCCCTTTAGGCTTTGACGACCCCATCCTTGAGTTGATTTACCAAAATCTAGTGTAACTGGGTCTTAACCGTCTCCCCGGAGGCGATGCAAATCATTGGTGGGGACTTATGGTGGGACCTGGAGCCCGTTCATAGGGAGATTTCTTGGAGGGTAAAAAGGGGAGTAGCTTTAGGGTTTGTTGAATGCAGAGGAGGCGATGACATTGGCTCCCAAGCGTGTGGGGGTGTTTGGATGAAAGGTTGCGTGATAGGTGGCAGACTATGTAAGCACGAAAGGAAGGGTCCATGGCCGACGTCGGAATGGTGGCGAGGTGTGAGTGGTTCGATCCGGGGATGGCTTTGTTGCTTCCTGTTGACCGGCCTCAATGATTTTCTGCATATTAGGGACCTGTGTGACATGGATAGGTGTGAGTGCGGATTAAGGCAGGACCGGGAGCTTGTTTTCACTAAATATAGATTGTACGAGGGTATAGGAATGATTTTTGAAAGGAGAACTCATCGCCGCGCCGGGTACTTTAAAGGGAGAATGTGGATGCTAGTATGAAAGGGATGGATTTTGGCGGCGTTGCACGGAGATTGGGAATGCTGATGGCCTCCTCTCGATGAAAAGTTGGATCGGGCAGCTGGAAGCCGTTGGGGGGCCGAAATCACCAACCTGAGTTATCCTAACAGAGTTTGGGTTTGCAGGACTGTCGGCCTGCTGGAGGAGAGGGCAGGGCTCGCGATCGAGAGAGTCCAGCAAGAACTGGGACGGATGAGCCTGACTCTGGCGGGTAACAAGACAGAGATTGTCATACTGGCGGACAAGAGAAACCTGACGAGCGTGAGGCTGAAGATCGACGGCGCCGAGGTGGTAAGATACCTGGGGGTACACCTAGACCGAGACTGGAGGATGACCACCCACGTCAGGAAAACTGCCACGAGGGCCCATAAGGCCTATACGGCTCTGGCGAGGCTAATGTCCAACGTTGGAGGTCCGAAGGCCAAGAAGAGAAAACTGTTAGCGGCAGTGGCCTCCTCGATAATGTTGTACCCAGCCCCGATCAGGGCAAACGTGGCAAAATACGCCCACCACGTACAAATGCTGGAAAGGGTGAACAGGCTGGCAGCGGTAAGAGTTGCGTCTGCATACAGGACGGTAGCAACAGAGGCCGTCCTGGAGATAGCTGAGATTCCCCCCATAAAGTTGCAGATTGCCGAAAGGGCAAAGATTTATGCAGAAGGACACCAGGCGAAGGCTTTGGCGAGAGAAGAGCTCTTCGAGGCGTCGCAAGCCCGATGGAACCAATACGAGGGCTGGGCTAAAGTCTTCATCAAGAACGTGGAGGCCTGGTGCAATCGGCCCGGGGGCGAAGTAGACCATCACGTAACGCAGGCGCTCACCGGACGCGGTTCGTTCGGGAAGTACCTCAAGGACATAAGGAAGAGGGACACGGCAGGATGCCAGTACTGCGGAGAAGGCGTCGAAGACACACCCAACCACACGATATTCGAGTGTCCCAGGTGGGCAGACATACGCGGCGAGACCGAAGCCGCAGTTGGACGACGTGTCGGAGCTCCTCGAGGGGAGCGGGGCCATTATCGATATACTGAGATCGATAATGGTCCAAAAGTGCAGAGAAGAGAGGAGGAACTAGGAGAGAGGTGGAAGGAGAAGGAGGACGAAGAGGAGGAAGGAGATGATGAGAGCGAGGAAAGGGAAAGGAAGAGGAGAGGCTGAAGAGGAGGACGAAGAAGAGGAGGCGCGGAAGCGAAGAGGAGGAGGGCGAAGACGATGGAGAAGAGGACCGAGGGAGGCAGGAGGAGGAGAAAACGCGTGAGAGACCGATTGCGCGAGGGACGAAATGCCGAGAGGCGGTATCCTCCGCGCAGAGAAGGAAAGGAGTTTAGTTGGTAGGCGCCCATGTAGAAATGCAACACACCTCCGGGATTGATGTACCCGGAGGCGTCTTTGGAAGATTCTCTAAACCTCTATAAAAAAAAAGGTTTGCAAGGAGCCCATTTGGCGTCGGCTTAGACCCAAAATATCCCAACGGTACTATGGGGACCGGCGAAGCCCCGGGATTACGTTAGCTTGCCGAACGGTTTGACTGGTTGAAAGCCAGCGTGCTGGTTTAGGAATGGTTCTCCGTTCCAACGAATGAGCTTCGCCTTTACCCCGGAACTAGCCTGCAGAGCTAGTAGACAGTGGATAGTCTCTCACTTTCACCAGAGGGGGTGCAACCCAATCCGTTCTGAAAATCCGTACGTTTCCTATGACTTGTAGGCGCGTTTTTGGGGTATAAGTAAATCGCGGCGCCGTGTCCTAAAGCTCTTTGGGCAGGTGGGGCGAATCACCAGGTCTTATTTCGAAGACTAAAGCCCGAAAGCCCTACCGGTTTCTTAGAGATACCTCTGGTTTCGCCTTTTTCGGTTACGTCGATTATGAGGTTATGGTGTTGAAAATTGTAGTTGGCCATAAACTGTAGTCATAGTAACTGCATGTGAAAGTCCAGCGATGCATTCAGGTGAAACGTCAGAAGAAACGGAAAGCGCCAGCCAACAGTCTGAAGACCTACTGGAAAAGTTCGCCTTCGGAGGATGGAAATTCTTGCTGCTCTACCAATTCGAAACTCATTACATAATGACCATGGTAATCCTGATCTTCATGTACTACATAATAAGCGTTTTGGAGGCGGTTTGGGCAATAATGCTACCAGAAAAGCGCATCCCGAAAGTTTCCGAAACGAACTTCACGAGCGGTAAGCAAAAGTGCGATGGCGTGAAACCCATAATGGCCATACTCTGTTGCAGTTTGGTTTTACGGATGCGACGTGTTTTACTTCTTCGACCTGTTGGTCATGGTGATATTCAGGAATACGAAATGGGAGACCGTGAAGTACATCCACCGCCCGAGGAACCGCTGCATACTCTTCATAGAGTTTCTTACGTTGGTTCCCATCGATGGCATATACTTCACCATGGCGACCGTTTGCATAAAAATTAAATACCTGCTAAGATTACGATACGCAGTACGTTTCGTACGGTTGCTCTCGTATTACAATCAAAGTAACAAGTACGTCGGTTCCAAAGCGTTGATCATGCACGCGTGCATCCTTTTTCTACTGCTGTGGTTCTTCGTCGTAAACGCCACCGCCATTTTGTATTTAATCTACTGCAGCAAAGCCGATTGTTCCGAGGGCTATATCTTCATGAATATCTTTTATGGTTGCGTCTCAAAGTTTACCAATTTCGGGGCCCAGTACATCTTCAGGAGCACCTACACGTTCAACGGATTCTTCCTCGTCATTTTTCCGGTGCTCATCCTGAAACAGCTTCAGAAAATATTGATCATCTGCGACTTCTTGCGTAGCTTCAGCGAGAAATGGGCCCACATCCGCCATAGCGAGCAGTTCAAGATGGTTCTGCGCAAGTTCCAAACTGGCGGGCAATTCAAGCGAGCCATGTACACTAAGGTCCTACCGGAAAAGCGACAGGGCGACTCGTTGGACGTCACGTGCCGCCATGTGCCGGAAATCATGTTCAAGGAAATCGCCTTGGATTTATATTGGAATGCCCTCAAACACACTCATCTCTTTCGAGATGAGGGCAACGATTTCCTACGCCTGCTCTCCACCTTGATGAGGCACAGCAACTTGTTGCCTGGGGAAGTTATTTACCAGAAGAATCAGTTCAAGTCTAAAATGATTTACGTTATATCCGGTGTGGTTGAGATACTGAGCGAGGAAGACAACGAATCACCAATCATTTCGTTATCTGAGGGGACGTGCCTGGGCGAAAGCACCTTACTCATCGATTACCCATCGAAATCGGCGGTGATTGCGAAGACGCCCTGCGAGCTCGCGATTTTGGACAGGAAGAAATTCCTCTTGGTATCCAAGTACTACCCCAAAAAATTTGCCCACACCCTCGACGTAATCAGGAGGCGTTACAGATGCAGCGAGCAGTTCGTAGGGTTGACCAAATTCCAGTTGCAGTTAGATGAACACCCGATGAACATGAGCGAGTTGAAAATGCGCTGGCTGAAGTACATCCTGCGCAAGCTGCTCAACCACGTCATCAGAACCGACAACAAGTACCTCCTCGTTAAGTTGGATAAGCTGACGTACTGCGCGAAGTATATCGACATGATCGTCGTGGCCAAGGAAGTGGAGTTGATCACCAATACGATCTTCTTGAAGACCAGTTTCCCTTATATCTTTCAACCCCATTCAGTATTGTTGAGGCTATGGAAGACGTTCATGTGTCTTGTGTCTCTGTCGTTCAATATGTTGTACATGTATTACGTAAGCGTGGCCCCTGAAGTTTCCCTCAGCTACATGCTCTTCCACATAATGGTCACAGTTGTTTACGCGTTTGATTTGTACATCCAATCATCGACGGCCATCAAAACCAAGACGACTTTCTGCACCACCATAATGGATATCCTCGTGGAAAAGTCGAACGACCTAAAGTTCTTCATCGATGTTATTTCAACCATTCCTTTTGGCATTATTTATTACTTGATGTACCCCAAAACGAGCAGGCGTGTTTTTTTGGCGCACGAGTGCCACAAACTCATCCGGATTTATATCATCGGCGACCTGATGCTGTCATATCGTGGGAATTCGTTAAGAAACATGAGAATTCTAAATTACATCACGTTTGCGATGTACCTGCTCTTATTGTGCTACCACGGGGCTGGTATGTATTACATCATGATCTGCTTCAATAACAATTGTGACCCCAGTTACACTTCAGTGCTAGAAAAGGAGCAGGTGCACTCGTTTTTCTGGGGGTTCTACTCGACGGTGAAATTCTTTTGTAATTTCGAGCAGAGATCAGACCTGGATTTTTTGGGCAACTTCGGCATTTTGGTTTTCCAAGTCTGTTTCTATACCTTCCACGTTAGCTTCGTGACCTACTCCTGCACGGGGCAAATCCTGAAACGGGGCGACTTCTACAAGTACAAGGACTATAAGCGGAACCTACGAATCTCCATGAAGAACGTCTCCACGAACCAAAGGATGCAAGAGCACGTCTTCAACCACATCCAAATCAAGTACCAGTGCGACAAAATCGACTTCCTCCACGGCGACTCCGTTTACAACGTGCTCCCGAGGAACATGTTCCTCATCGTACGCAACGAGCTTTACGCTCACTTCCTCAGGAACGTCCCCCTGTTTTTCCACCTGGACAAACACATCTTGGATAAGTTGGCGGTTGACATCGTCAAGCAGGTCTACCCCAAATACACTTTGATCACCTTCAGCGGAGAAATCTGCAATGAAATGCACATAATCACGCTCGGCTCTTGCAGAATCTCCTGTGGGTTAAAGTCCAAAATTATTGGTCCAGGTGAGGCGTTTTCCGTCTTGGAGATGTGCGCGCGGCTCCCGACGGTCAACACAGTCGTAACTCTAACCACCTGCGAAATAATTTCTCTGAGCCACGCCGATTATTACAAGATTTTGTTGCAGCACCGTAACTTCCGGGAGGGAGTAAACGAAGTCCTGAGCGAATTTCGCGAGGCCATCGAAATGAAAACGCGCGACCAAGAAGAGACGTGCGGGTCTTTGGACCTGGACATCTGCGAGAAGGAAACCCACAAGGAATTCTTTTACGCCAAAAACCACCGTTTCACTCGCTACCTCCTTCTGCCTTTCACCTTCACCACGTACAGCAACTTCGTTTTTTATTGGGAGCTGTTTCGTTGCCTGGCGGCCTTCATTTCTTGCTTTTTGATACCCATCAACCCCCTCAGCACCTGCAACAAATGTTTGGCGTGGTACCTCCTGATTTGCTGCGACGTTATCTCTTGGGTTGACATTTACTTGCGCCATCACGTCTGCCATTTCACTTCGGAGGGGGTTGAAGTGACCCACCCTTTTTATACGGCGAGGAATTACTGGACGCACAGTTTCTTCGTGGATTTGCTCGCGGCGTTTCCCTTCGACTTTTTTTTCTACCATCATGGCGACGTCAAGTTGATTTTCTACCTGAAACTCAATAGGCTCGTCCAAATCTACAGGATCTTCGGCTTTCTGCAACACAGCGGTTTGTTTTCGGGGCGCTTGAAGAACTTCGAGATCTTCAAGCACATCCCTCTCCTCATCTTGGTCATCAATTTTCTGGGGTCGATTTTCTTTAATTACTACTGCAATTTCAGCGGTGGTGAGGAATTCACTTGCGCGGCCGATTCTTGGCTGCGGGATTTCGTGATTGAAACCATGAGGGTGACGGAAGGGGGAGAGGTTTACGCTTACGCCTTGTTTTTCGCCAGCTGCATCTTTTGCAACACGTTCTGCACGTTCATATTCACGTCGCTCGCTTCCGAGAAGATCTTCCTGATCGTCATAGCGTTGAGCGGTTACGTTACCTTCATATACATCAACGCGAGTATGATGGCCATAAACCTATCGACCAACTATGACCTCCTGTATTACCAAGAGTCCATTCAGCATTTGAGGAAGTTCATGCAGTACAGGCGGATAGATGAGAGGTTGAGGCACGAAATCATCCGCCACTTCCGTTACGTCTGGTACAAAATGAAGGGCAAATTCATCCACCACTACCTTCGAGTGTTTCCTGTTTTGGTGCAAGAGACGGTCCTGTATAGTACCTTTGGGCGTGCGTTTACGCAGACCAAAGTGTTTTCGGTTTATGATCAGCCTTTGATCAAGAACCTTTTGCCCAAGAGCAAGTATGAGGTGATCCTGAAGCATGGGATTGTATACCGCGTGAACAACATTCATGGTCGCTTGTATTTTCTGTTGAGCGGTAAAATCGAGATCGTGGGTCCCGATAACAACCACCTCGATTTCCTGAGCAAGGGTAGCTTCCTGGGGAATTTGGACAATTGTAGAATCAGCAGGGCAACCGTAACAGCCGTCGCCTACACTAACATTGAGCTCCTCAGCTTTAGCAGCACTGATTTCTTTGAGGAGCTTTCAAAGTATCCAAGTGCTATGAGACGGTTTCTGAGGAGGACCTACCTGAACGTTGATTACATGGCAAACGAGGAATCCACCGGCGATCTCGTTGGGGTGCAGGATGAGGAATTTACCAAGAACAGGGCTGCGTGTACAAGAAACTTGGTTTGCATGCACTGGAAGAAGGTGGCCATCTTTGCGGCTTTTGTCTCCTTCATTCTGGAACTGTACAATATGTTTACGGTATCCACTTGGTGGATCATGCCCGTCGTCATGTACACCCTAGATTTCATGCACTTGGCCAAAATAATTTTCGAGTTCTACACGCCTTACGAAAGCGAATTCGGCACTTTGATTAAAGATAGGAATTTGATCTCGGCCAGGTACGTCAAGCAACATTTTGGTTTCCTCTTTGACTTGTCCTCCTTGATCCCCTTTGAAGTAGTAAGCCTGTTGTTCGTGAACAACGTCGAGCATTTCGTCATGCTTTGGTCTTACCTAAGATTCAATCGCCTCCTCCGAATCATATCGGTGATCAAGTACTTCAGGCAGTTGATTCAGAACATCAAGACCAACTCGTTCCTCATCAGGCTGGTCTACCTGTGCATGCTGATGCTCCTCATGCTCATGAATTTGGCTTGCCTCATGTACTTAATGAATAGCTTCCAACATAAGAATTCCACAGCCAAAAAGAAGATGCTCTACTTCGTCCATGATTTATTCGTCGTGTTCTCATCTTCACTCAAAGTCACCATAAGATACTCCTTCGAAAATCTGAACGCCCAGTCGGTCCTATTCGTCAGCATTCTCAATTTATGCGGGAGGTACATCTTCATGTACTTCATCGCGGAGCTGATGTCGATAGTCCAGATGGTGTACTTCAGCAAGTTCATCTTTCAGAGGATCGTCATCAACCTAGAGAAGTACATGAAGAACTACAATATATCCCAGCCGATAGTGGAACGCATTTCGAATTACATGGCGTCGTTGTGGGTGCACCATCGAGGTTTGCAATTTCCGGTTTTCGTCGAGGAAGCCCCCTATTACCTAAAGGAAGCCCTTCTGTACTCCCTGTTTGGGTTACACCTCAGGAAGCACTCCCAATTCAGCAAGTGCCACGTCGATTTGATACGGCAGATTTGCGCACGGATTAAAACCCGAATATTTTTCCCCGAGGACGTCATCGTCTACCAGGGTGACATCGACCATTGCATGTACTTCGTGCACGAGGGAGAGGTCAAGTCTTTAACGGAGGACACAATCCATTCCGAAATCGTCAAGGACGTAATCGGCCCGAATGAGATGTTTGGGTTCGAACAGGGCATGTACCTGAGGTATGGACACGAGTACACCTACAAAGTGAGCAAGCTATCGGTAATTTTGGTTTTGAAAAGGGAGGATTGGATCTTTTTGCTTGACTTCTACCCCGCCTCACGCTTCATGATATACAACAGCAAACTCGAAAGGTAATGCAGTGCTCCTCTTTATTCAAATAAATACATGAGTGAAGTAACAGTTCTAAACCCTCGCTCCGGTTTTGGTGTACAGCTGATTCATGACCGTGTAAAATGAAAACGCAGTTCTGGCAATCTGTAATAAAATAGTTCCTTGAGTTTCTTGCGTTTTATTCCAGGCGTGAGACTTACGTAAGTGTAGGCTCTTAGATTCAACTTGGATATACCTCCCACCGTTAAGGAACCTTCCTTCTGGGCTGTTAGTATAACCAACAGGAGGCTTCTGCGCAATTTCGGCTGCGTCTTGCTCCACCATTTCGTCTCGTAAACCACGTTTGCCACACTGGAACACTAATCACAGCAAACCTCGCTTGCGTACACAAACCATTAAGTGGTATGCTTACCTCTTCAAGCAGAAATTGTCCTGACACGCAATAGACTGCAATCTGTCCAGTAATACAGACGAGGTATAACAGAAACTTCATGAATCGTGGTAGAGGAGGTGGAATTCTACAAGAAAATCGTTCTGTACCCCCTACTCGTAAATTTATTAGAAAATTAATAGGGGCGTTAATGGAGGTAGCTTTTTCTAAGAACCTTAATACCATCCCTGTCTTATTGAAGGCCTTCAAGAACGTCTTTGGAATCTCCTCCATAAGGAGACAATACCTAAGGACTACTCCTTTCGAAGATGGCCACGACTTTGTCATTTCCGTTACCCCAAAAAACTCTTGTCTCCATGCATTGGCCAAAGGACGTGTAACTCATTCATTTTTTAGCTTACCCATCGATGGTGAGGAGAAACGATCCAATGCACAACGAGTAAGTGCAAGACACCAATTGACTCAAAACGATCGGCGAGTAAAACTTCTGCAATTCCTCCATGAAACTAAAATATAGATTTCAAAGCAACCAACAGCCAAAGCTAATTTCGGATGGATACTTTGTGACGTAAGCGTGGTGATCTATGTAACTAGAAAGCTCCTGCATGGTCCCTTCGTCATCCTCAGGCACGTCCTCGTCGATCTTCAACTTCTCAAAGCTATACTTGATGAGTCTCAGTTGGCACGCCATCTTGAGCGTGATGGCCAGGAAAAGGCCGTCGCACGTCACGATGAACCAGGTCATGGTCACGTTGTTTACGACTTGGATGAGCAGAGAAGCCCCATAGCATAAATCCCCTTGCAGATCGCAGAAGTCGTACCAGGACACTGACATTTTCCTCTTCGTGGAAAGGAAGGGCATTACTATGTACACCAAAATGGTGATGGCCAAAACCGTCTGGTACATCGAGAACAACCTCTGGATGCGGGAAGTAATTGGTTTGACCCGAGTTTGAAGCTCAGCATCGTGCTCGTCGACTTCGCGGAATCCACCGAGCATATCCATGACCGTCTTCAGACCCTTCTGTTTCTTCCAGTACGCGTATAGGGCAAACACAGTCTGCAAAGGCAACTTGCATGAATTACCATAAATTAATTAATTTTTCTACCAACCTGGTACGTCGGAGAGAGCAGCTCGGATTCCCCCAAACTCTCGATGCCCTTCCAAAGCTGAACGGGCAGCATTACGCATAGAAAAAACTCGAACGTCAAGAGGATGGTAATCACCAGGTGCTTGGCGTAGTTGAAGGGCGTCCGGTTGTGAGGGTGCAGGCCGAACATCACGTCCAAGTAAATGGAGCACTCGTCAAACATGTTGTGGGTCCTTATCGCCGTCCATAGGTTTTTAAAAGTGGAAACCGGCTTGACCATTTTCGGGAGTTAGCGACGTGAGAAGGATTCCACCCCATGTTTTATACGTGCGGAGGTCAGAATGATTAATTAAGGGGGCGGGCGAAGTTTCCGAAGTTTTAATTACCGGGGGCGCAGATTTTCGACTTCGTAATTATAGGTTGCGAGGGGATAAAGTAATTTAAGTGTCCTTAAAGTTTTACGAAGAGCCAAGATGTAATCAGTCGCGTGTGAAAAAAATTATGGAAAAGGGTTTGCATCAGTTTCTACTTTCGTTTTGAGCACCTCCGCCTTTTTTTAGCTTTTTTGAGCTTTGAGGATTTTAACTGGAGAGTAAAATTAGGGTTTCAATCATAAGACTTCAATTTGGAATAAGCCTTTGAAGCGAGAGCGAGAGTCTCAACCATGAGGAATAAGGTTTCCATTTGGGCTAAGGGGTGAGGGTCTTCTATTTGGTGTTTCAACCATCTACGAAACGATGGCGAAAGTTTGAACCATTTGGGTAATGATGTGAGTGTCTTCCATTTGATGTTTGAAAAGAAGGGTGAGTTTCACCCATTGGGGTACTATTTAGACCAGTTTAGAGCAAACGAGAGGATGACTCTTAAGGCTTCTATTTGGAAGCGAGGGTGAGAGTGTCTAGATTTTATCTGGACTAGGGGAGGGGTTCTATTATAGGCCTTCTCTTTGGGTTTAACCAAAAATCTTCTATTTGGTGTATAGAGCGACAGGAAGAGTTTCAACCATAGGTCTTCTATTTGAATTGGGCGAGGAGAACAATTATAAGCCCTCTCTTTGGACAGGAGTGGTTCAATCATAATCTCCTATTGCGTGTTTAAGGCGAAAGCTAGAGTTTCATCCATAAGATTCAATTATGAGCCTTCTATTTGAGATGTGAGGCTAGTGGTTCAATCCAGAATCTTCTATTTAGTGTATGAGGCAAGAACGATGGTTCTAACCATGAAACTAGGCGAGAGTTTCGATTAGAAGGCTTCTATTCGGACTATGAGGCAAATGGTTCAATTATAAGGCTTTTATTGAGGCTATTAGACAAACTTTCCATTTGGTTCCTGCGTATTCATTGACCTTTGTTTCGTTTTCCTATTGAAACCATAAGGTTCCTATTTGGACTGGTGAGGTATTCAATAATAAAGAGTCTATTTTGGCCTTGGGACGAGTGTTTCAACCAAGCCTTCTATTTGGTGTTTGAAGAGAAGAGAAGATTTCAATCATGGATCAGGCGAGGGGATTAATCATAGGGCTTTTGTTTGATTAATGAGGCGAGGGCCACAAGCCTTCTATTTAGACTAGTCGAAGGCTTCAATTATAAGGCTTCTGCTTAGACTATGAGGCGAGTGACTCAATTATAAGGCTCCTGCTTGGACTATGAGGCAAGCAACTCAATTATAAGGCTCCTGCTTGGACTATGAGGCGAGTGACTCAATTACAAGGCTTCTATTGGGGCTATTAGGTGAGTGGTTCAATCAAAAGTCTTCTGTTTAGTGCATGAGGCTAGAGCGAGAGTTCCAACCATAACACTTCTATTTAGATTGGATTAGGTATTCAATTATAAAATTACTGTTAGGGTTATGAGGCGAGGGATTCAATAAAAAGTCTTCTATTTGGTGCGTAAAGAGAAGTGAAGGATCAGGCGGTTCATAAGGATCAGACGAGGAGATTAATCGTAAAGCTTCTTGTTTGGTCAGAGGCTAGGGTGATGGTTTTAACCATAAGCCTTCTGTTGAATTATAAGGCTTCTATTCGGAGTATGAGGTCAATGGTTCAATTATAAGGTTTGTATTAGGGCTATTGGGCGAGTGATTCGATCAAAAGTGTTTTATTAGGTGCATGAGGCGAGAGCGAGGGTTCTGACCTTAACGCTTACATTTGGACTGAATCAGGTGCTCAGTTATAAGACTACTGTTTGGGCTATGAGGGAGTGATTCAATAAAAAGTCTTCTAATTGGTGATTGAAGAGAAGCAAGGGTTTAAATTATGTGGATCAGACGAGTGGATTAATCCTAAGGCTTCAGTTTGGTTAATGAGGCAAGGGCGAGGGTTTCAACAATAACCATTCTTTTTGGACTGGTCTAAGAGTTCAGTTATAAGGCTTCTATTTGAACTAAGAAGCGAATGGTTCAATTATAAGACTTCTATTGGGGCTATTAGGCGAGTGATTCAATCAAGAGTCTCCTATTTGGTTCATGAGGCGAGAGCGAAGGTTCCAACCATAAATCTTCTATTTAGACTAGTCGAAAGGTTCAATTATAAGGCTTCTAATTGGGGCTATTGGGAAAAAGGTTCAATCAAAAGTCTTCTAATTGGTGCATGAGGCGAGGGTGAAGGTTCCAACCATAACACCTCTCTTTGAACTGGGTTAGGTGTTCAATAAGATTACTGTTAGGACTATGAGGTGAGTGATTCAATAAAAAGTATTCAATTTGATGATTAAGGAGAAGGGATAGTTTCGACCAAAAGGTTTCTATTTGCGTCAGGCGACTGGATTAATCACAAGACTTGTATTTGGTCTGCGAGGTAAAGGCGAGGGTTTCAATCGTAAGATTTTCATTTGGACTAGCCGAGGGGTTCAATTATAAGGCTTTAGGCTATGAGGAAAGTGGTTCAAACAAAAGTCGTCTCTATTCTTTCTATTTTCTTCTTATTTGGTGTTTGAGGTGAGGACGAGGGTTTCAACCATAAAGCTTCTAGTTGAGCTAGGTGAGGAATTCAGTTAAGAGCCTTCTATTTGGGCTGTGAGGAGAGTGGTTTTATCAAAGTCTTCTATCTACTGTTGAGGAAAAGAGAAGATTTCAATCATAAGGTTTCTATTTGGACTAGGTGAGGGGTTCAATTCCAAGACTCTTAGTTGAGCTATGAAACGGCCGATTCAAAAGTTGATGTTTTTGATTATAGCCTTCTGTTGATGGTTTTTAGTGTTACCTTTGGCTTTCCTGTACCGGCTAGCTATCAAGTGGAATCTCTTGAAAATGGCGAAAGCTGAAATTAGTCCCGTCAGACCAGGAAAACCAAATGAAGGACCAAAAACATCTTCTGCTTAATAAAAGAAGCGAGGGCAAGAGCATCAACCAAAAGACTGGGTGAGGGGTTCAAGCATCAAGGCTACTTTTTGGCCTTTGAACTTAGTGGTTCAAGCAAAAGTCTTCTATTGGATGTGTGGCGGAGGACGAGGTTTCAGCCAAAAGGTTTCAATTTGAACTAGGGAGATGCTTCAATTTGGTCTATGAGACGAGTGGTTCAACCATGAGGCTCTTATTTGGGCTATGGGGCGAGTAGCTCAATTAAAATCTTCTTTCTGATGCATAAGACGAGGGTGAGGGTTTCAGGTGGGCTTCTTTTGCACTAGACGATGATTTCGATCAGTAGGTTCCTATTTGGGTTATGAAGCGAGAAGCTGAAACCTCTATTTGGACTATAACCTTATGTCTTCTATTTGGACTATGAGGTGAGAGTGCAGTACACTACTTTGTTGGTTTATATTTAACGTGCGCTTTTTTGGTCCCACCTCTGGCTCGTTACATCTCATTCTTCTTCTTTTCGTACAACTGGTTCATCACGGTGTAGAAAGAGAAAGCCGTTTTGGCAACCTGAAACTCGCCCATACGTCCTTTTAAACGGTTCGCCTTTCAGGATGAGGCTGGCTTACATAAACAAAGACCTGCATGTCCAAAGTTGCGATGCCCCCAACTGAAAGGTGGTCCATCCTTTGGGCCCTCAAGATCACCAAAGCCAAGCTCTTGCGTACCCTCGGTGCTTTGGCCCACCACTTTGTGGAGTATACGGAATCGGCGACGCTGAAACACTAAAGCGCCAGGTTTTTGTTTTCTGCGCAAATTTGGGCAAACCTCGTCCAAAAGTATCTGCCCAGCCACACAGTAAATAGCAATCTGCGAGACGATGCTGATGATGTAATAGATGAATTTGAGCAGGCGTCCGGGAGGGGGCGGGATACCATCTATGGTGAGCAGGAACGACCCAATGCAAAGGGTGTAAGTGCAAGATATTAACTGGCTTAGAAGGACGGGGGAGTAGAACTTCCTCAATTCGTTTACGAAGCTAAAATTTATTTTGCTAGTAAGTGTGAGCCTCGAGGATTTACTTACTCCATGACGTGAGCGTGGTGCTCCACATAGACCGACATCTTTTGAAGGATCCTCTCATCATCTAAATTTTCGCCATCGTCGACTATGAGGTTCTCAAAATTGTACTTCACCATCTTCAACTGGCAATAGGCTTTTATGATGACCGATAGGTAGAGTCCATCGCAAGTCAAGAGGAACATCACCAAAGTCATTACGTACGATTGGATTCCCATGGATACGCCGTAGCAAACGGGACTTTCCAAATCGCAGATGTCATACCACTTGACTATCAAAACCCTACCTCCAATTAGCAAAGGCGTGAAGGTGTAGTAGGTGATGACCCCTATGATGGCGATGCGGTAAAACAAAAAAATGCGTCGCAGGATTAGGTTAATGGCCTTGATTTCGTTGAGGAAATTTTCATCTTCGTATCGATCCAGCGACCAGAAGCTTTCGACTTTGCTCAAAATTCGGGACAGCGCCTTTTGGCGTGTGCGATACGCAAGGTAGGTGAAGATGACCTACCAAAAAAAAAAAAAGGCGTAAGTGGGGCGGGTGCAGCTTGGGGTTTCCCTACCTGATACATCGGTGATAACAAGTCAGATTCCCCAAGGCTTTCAACCCCTTTCCACTCCATCACCGGTAGCAGCAAACACAGGAAGAAAGTGAAGGTGATGGTCAAGAAAGGGACGGCGAACTTCACGTAAGACAGCGGGCTGTGGTTCGAAGGGTGCAACCCCCAAAATAAATCCATGTAAATGACGCATTCGTCGAAAACTTCGCCGACCTCAAGCGCCCGTCGCAGCTTCCGGAAGCTTCCAGGAGACGTCGACATTTCGATGACAACTCGCAGGAGAAATGGGGTGAGGACTTTTCCGTTCGGGTAAATTAATTAATCAGTGATTGGCGTGTGTTGGTGGAAACAAAAGTGAAATTACATGTAATTTCATGCGTGTGATGGGGGTGTGAATAAATCAGGAAGTCTTGAAAACAAAGTCGCCTCAAAATTTTGAGGATTAAAAATAGATACCTGGGGACGTATAACAAATTCCCACCCTATGAGGGAAGTAATGGAATAATTGCACGTGTGGAAGTTCGAGCATGTGTTGTGGAAACTTTCCGGGAACAAAGAAGTCATGAATGTTTTAGGGAAAATTATGTTAGAGAATTAACATGAATTTTTAAATTTGCTCATGCATAAAATACAGAGTTTATTGCGTCGTTGGGTTTTAAATTAAAAAAAAAAAAGAAATTACAGAAAAGAAACGAAATTAAATAAGAAATCTCTTAACGCGAAAGAAAAAATATAAATGATTTAAAAAATGCCATCTTCAGCCTATTTTTTTTCAATAAACAGTTTATACCGGGTGTTCCACTTAAAGTGGTTCCTTTTGCCTCCCTAATTTTGGATTAAAAGGATCGTTATCTGGCGCATATTTTGAATATCGTTTAGTTTGGATGTTGCGCCAGTTCATTACCAAATGTCAACCATATCTTACGTGTCATGACATTTTTAAAACTCCATCCCCTATAAAAATTATTTAAAAAAATATTCTGATCAAAACTATGTTACCTATGTTACCGACTTTAAGCTTCTCCTCCTTAAACCAGAAGAGCTAGGCCACGCCCATGATATTTACAACATTATCAGTCTCTAGTGTCATTTGTTTTGAAGTTCACTACCTCCCCCCTAAAAATTATTTTAAAAAAACATTCCAATAAACTATGTTACCGACTTTAGGCCCCTCCCCCTTCAACGAGGAGAACTAGCTAGGCCACGCCCATGATATTTACAACATTATCAGTCTCTAGTGTCATTTGTTCTGAAGTTAATTACCTCCCTCCTAAAAATTATTTTAAAAAACATTCCAATAAAAACTATGTTACCGACTTTAAGCCCCTCCCCATTCAACCAGAAGAGCTAGGCCGCGCCCATGATATTTACAACATTATCAGTCACTAGTGTCATTTGTTTCGAAGTTAATTACCTCTCTCCTAAAAATTATTTTAAAAAATATTCCAATAAAAACTATGTTACCGACTTTAAGCCCCTCCCCCTTCAACCAGAAGAGCTAGGCCGCGCCCATGATATTTACAACAATATCAGTCTCTAGTGTCATTTGTTTTGAAGTTAATTACCTCCCTCCTAAAAATTATTTTAAAAAACATTCCAATAAAAACTATGTTACCGACTTTAAGCCCCTCCCCCTTCAACCAGAAGAGCTAGGCTACGCCCATGATATTTATAACAATATTAGTCTCTAGTTTCATTTGTTCTGTTGATAATTACAATTGTTTGGTTTGGTTTTTCTAAGTTAAAAAGTTCGAGACTATAAAAATATACAGGGAGTTCCATTTAAAATGGCTGTACCCAAAAAAACTATTTTCTAAATAGACACGACGTGATATGGTGAAACTTTCTTTTGAATTTGAACAATTTTACATGTCAACATTGCAGATGGCGCCAGCATCTAATTTTAAGTGGGTTTTTATTTAAAAGAAATTCATAAAAAAGCGATTTATTGCAAAAACTATTTTTATTTAATAACATCGATAGATATAAACATATGACAGCTTCTTCAAAGGCGAATTTTTTATTTAAAAGAAATTGTCACTCACTAATAATGAAGAACACCGATAGATGGCGGTAGTATTTAATTTATTTCGTGTGGCCGTCCCTGCGCATACGCTAAATATCGCCGCGGCGGTTATTTTAATTTCTAAAACAAAAGAATCTGCACGAAGTACTGATATACACCGTAAACGAAAAAAAAATCCAAATTTCCGTTCAATAATTACAAGAACTCAAAGAGAACTCGAACAATGAACGAAAGTAGGAAGAGAAACGTGAATAATAAGAAACAAAAAGTGGTTTGTTTGAAAGTCAAGACCGACGAGAAAACAAAAGAAGAAATCTTAGTTTTCCAAAAAGGAACCGAAGCAAACGACGTGGAAATACGAAAGAACAAGTTAAAAAAATAAATAAAAGAAGATCGAATTAAATAGAAAGATACGAAGGCTCTATTTGACTTTCAAAAGCTTCGCGGCGATTTTTCATTTGTTATTTTTTGCTTACGAAAAGAAACAGGAAGCCGAGAAACAAGCGAAAGCTTGCTTCATTTTATTTTCAAAAGCTTTGCTTGTTTTAATCAAGCTTTCATTTGTTTTTCAGACTTTCACTATTTGTGCTTGATTAATCATTTGTTTCTCAACGTTTCACTGTTGCTTTTCGTAAGCAAAAAATTTTAAATGAAAAATAGTAAAGCTTTTGAAATGCTAAGAAACAAATGAAAGCTTGATTTATTTTATTTTATTATTTTTTGCTTGCCGAGAAACAAATGAATTGATTAATCGAGCGCAAGCAGCAAAATTCTGAGAAACAAATGAAATCGAGTGACGCTTCTGAAAATAAAATATATCAAGCTTTCATTTGTTTGTCGGCATTTTAAAAGCTTTACTATTTTTCATTTAACAGTTTTTGCTTACGAAAAGAAACAGTGGAACGTTAAGAAACAAATGAAAGCCTGATTAATCGAGCTTTCACGCCAATTTTTCATTTATTTTTTGCTTACGAAAAGAAACAAAAAAAAACAGTGAAATGCTGAGAAACAAACGAAAGCTTTATTTATTCGACTTTCAAAAGGTTCACGCCAATTTTTCATTTGTTATTTTTTCCTTAGGGAAACAAACAAACAAACAGAAAAACAGTGAAACAAATGAAAGCTTAATTTATTTGATTTTCGAAAACTTCACGCCAATTTTTCATTTATTTTTTGCCTACGAAAAGAAAAAGGAAAACGGTGAAATGCTGAGAAACAAAAGAAAACTTGAAATATTTTGATTTTCAAAAGGTTCACGCCAATTTTTCTTTTGTTATTTTTCCCTTATGGAAACAAACAAATAAAAAAACAGTGAAACAAATGAAAGCTTGATTTATTTGATTTTCAAAAAGTTCACGCCAGTTTTTCATTTGTTATTATTTCCTTATAGAAACAAACAAACAACAAAACAATGAAACAAATGAAAGCTTGATTTATTTAATTTTCAAGGCCTTTCTTTTCACACAGCTATTTGTCGTTTAATTGTTCTCGGATCTCGCGTTTACCGAATGTCTTTCTTTTGGTCAAAAGTTAGGATTTTCTCGTATTTTTTTTTTTTTTTTTAGTTTTTCTAAATTCACATCGAGCGTCATTTGTTTCTTCTCTCTGTTTAATTTAAAATTTAATTGATTAACATTTGCTGTTATCGAAACAAATAAAATTTCCGTTGCCCTGCATTTTGTTTCGGTTCTCTCCTGGCCGATTGTCGTTTGTTTAAATTCGCACCAAGGTTTTCCCTATCGATTGTCATTTGTTTCTTCTTTCGATTCAATTTAAAATTTAATTAACTTTTTTTGATGTCGAAACAAAAAATAATAATTTCTGCTCTATTTTATTTCGGTTTTCTTCTGGCTGATTGCCATTTGTTCAGTTTGATTCTGTTTTGCATTTTTTGAAATGATATTTTATAGCCGACAGTTACTTGTTTTTTTTTTTTTTTTTTCAAATAATGATCTGTAATTTTCGTTGCGCATTCAATTTATTGTCTCCATTTCGCTTCCGTTTCTTTTCTTTCTTCTCTGAATAATTGATTGTTTTAACTTCAATCGAAGTATTTTTTGCTTCGTCAAAATACTTTGCCACATATTACCATTGTTTTATTTTAATAATATTTGATTGAATTTATACGTTTATTAGGTTTTATAATTTTTGTTATATAATAATAATCATCATCATTTTAAATAAAAATAACATTTCACGGTTTTCTGGTCGTATCACTTTTTAACTGTTTTGTTATCTTATCAATTTCAAGTTTTGTTTTCATTTATTATTTTTTTAATTTATTTGACTGCTGCACTTTCAGGATCGGACGCTATTTGTTTTTGTTTCGCCGACTTGATTTTGTTTCACATTTTTTTTGGTAATTATGAACTTTTTTTTCTTAGATCTATTTATTGTTTAATAATTATTCTCGGATTTTCTGTTTTTTTTTTTTTTTAATTTTCTAAATTCACACCCGTGTTTTCCCTAATGATCGTCACTTGTTCCTTCTTTCAATTCAGTTTAAAACTTAATTTTTTATTGTTGGAACAAAAATAAATAAATTTCCGTTGCTCTGCATTTTGTTTCGGTTCTTTTCTGGTCGATTGTCATTTGTTTAAATTCGTTCCGATGTTTTCCCTGTCGATCGTCATTTGTTTCTTCTTTCAGTCCAGTTTACAATTTAATTAACATTTTCCGTTGTCGAAACAAAAAAAAATTAAATTCCCGTTGCTCTGCATTTCGTTTCGGTTTTTCTCTGGCCGATTGTCATTTGTTTAAATCCGTTCCGATGTTTTCCCTGACGATCGTCATTTGTTTCTTCTTTCGATTCAGTTTAAAACTTAACATTTTTTTATTGTCGGAACAAAAAATAATAATTTCCGTTGCTCTACATTTTGTTTCGGTTCTCTTTTGGCCGATCGCCATTTGTTTATGTTATTCAGTTTGATTTTGTTTGGCATTTTTTGAAGTGTATTTTATATCCGACAGTCACTTGTTTTTTGTTTTTGTTTTGTTTTAAATAATGATCTGCGAACGAAAGTCACTTCCGGTTAAACCGGAAGTACGACAACGCGCTTGCCTTAAATTAATATTTTTCTAATACTTTGGCGATTAAGAAAGACTAGGTCTTCTCTTCTCTTACCTGACCATGACGAAGTGACGACCTAGTTTTTTTTTTCTCTAAGGTTGGAGGGGGTCAACTTAAAAAAACGAAGACCAAGTCTTTTCTTGGTTTAGAAAAACGAAGACCACGAGGAACGCAAGAGGATTTTTTATTGTCTTTGGGGTTATGGAAAGTATATTTTTCTAAATTTTTCTAAATTTCTGACGCATAGTTGGGTCAAAGCCTTGATTCCTCTTCCCTCATTACCATCGATCAATTTCCAGCGAGAAAACAAACTTTCCATCACGCAGACTAATTTAAAGCCTCACAGGTCTTTCCTCCACGTTTATTATTTCAGCAAATCCGATGTCCAAGTGCTAATTTGACCGTGTCAACTAATTTTGCAAACGAAACTAAATCAACATGGTTCGCATTCTCTCGTATTTGAGGAGGACTTTACGTTGTACAAACATGAGGCACGACTTGCGCAAACAGTATTCGCATACAATTTCCAGCGTCTGATGCAACATTAATTTATTTAATAAAATACTGTTTAAGAAAGTAATTACACGATTGACTTTTACTTTTCTGCGCAGCACGAAGCAAGGGTGATTAAGAACAACATCACTTGTCTACTTCATACCCAAAAAATGAAGGCCAACGGAAAAGTCCTCAGATTTTCGCTTTTGAGAAAGAAGAAAAGATTGAGTCTTCATTTCTCTGAGTTGGCCAAAAGGTCCTTCTCCTCGAAAAAAAACTAGATCTTCATTTCAACTAAGGAAAACGAGAACCAAGTCTTTTCTTAATCGTCGAAAAAGAAGCCCTTGAGGAAAGGACCTTTCGCTTCTTCAAAAATGTTCCAGAGAACACACTTTAGTGAATCGCCTCGCAATATTCTTCGTATGTCGAAAAAAATGAAGGCCAATGAAAAAATCCTCAGATTTTCGCTTTCGAGAAGAAGAAAAAATTGGGTCCTCATTTCTCTGAGTCAGCCAAAAGGTCCTTCTCCTCGAGAAAAAACTAGATCTTCATTTCAGCATGGTTAACTAAGAGAAACGAGAACCAAGTCTTTTCTTAATCGTCGAGGAATGGACCTTTCGTTTCTTCAAAAATGTTCCAGAAAGCAATCACTTTAACAAGGACCTCGCAATATCCTTCCCCTTCGTTTCCAAAACATTTATTAAAACACTTAAAAATAACAATATAAATTTATTATTTGCATTCCTAATACAGTACCTAATTCCCCCGTCCTCATTTCAGCATATCCTGTATCTCCTGTAGACTTTTCCCCTTCGTTTCCGGCACGAAAAAGTAAACGAAGACTCCCCCCAGGCTACAGAAGAACGCCAGCAGAAAGAAAGTGTACGCCATTCCGATCGCGTCGATTAAGTACGGGAAGAACGTGGTGACGCAGAACATCGTGTCGAAACAAATGAAGATCGAAAGCGTGGCGGCTATCGACTTGACGTGCGGCGGAAAGACCTCGCCGATCATGGCGAAAGGCACCGCCCCAAATCCGAACGGAAAACTCAAGATGTAAGTCACCACCGTCAACACCGGAAGCCAGTAGATCACGTCCACGTTGTAATCGCTTTCTTTGAGGCGGAGGAACGTGGCGAAGCATGCCAGGGAGACGGCCATGCCGGCCGCCGATGTCAGGAGTAGGATACGCCTGCCTAGTTTATCGACGCACGAGGAGGAAGCCACGGAGGAGATGACGCGGACGATTCCAACGATGGTCGTCGAGGTGCCCGCGGAGAGGGCGTTACCGCTTTGCTCGAAAATCGATTCCATGTAGAAGATCACCAGGTTGATCCCGCTCAGCTGCTGGAACATCGTCAGGCAGCCGGTGATGCAGAGCGTCTTGAACAAGTACTTCTTGGTGAAGATGTTCCTCATCCCGCCTTTATTCGCGTAGGACCTAGCGACGTTATCACTGATCTGCGGCAGCTCGGTGTGCAAGAGTTCAAGGTCGTTTCGCCTTAACTTCATCAGGGACTTTTTGGCCTTCTCGTGCTTGTTTTTGGTCACCAAGTAGTAAGGAGTTTCCGGCACGAGGAAGGCGAAGGTGATCAAGAACGCGGTGGGGGCGATGAGGTTGCACAGGCTTAGGATTTTGACGGTGACGTAAGGGCCGATGCAGTAGCTGAAGAGGATGCCCAGGGTGAGGAAGAGCATGAAGAAGCAGCCGAGGATGCCTCGGTTGAAATTCTCGGCGATTTCGCCCACGTAGATTGGGACCACGGTGAAGACTGCGCCGGCGCAGAGGCCGTTGAGGATTCTGCCCACGTAGAAGCACCAGATGTTGGTGGCGAAGGCGTCCAATAAGAATCCGGCGATCATGGGCACGCCTGCTAGTAGGAGGGTGCGTTTTCGGCCGACCTTGTCCGCTAAGTAGCCGGAGATGAAACAACTGAAGGCTGCTCCTAGAGGAAGAAGTGAGGCAATCCATGATTCTTCACGGGTTGTGATTTTGACCGCCAAGGGGTTGTTATCTGGATCCACGTTGCCGTTGAGCCTGGGTATGACCGGTGAAGACCACGAGAAGGCGCCCCCTACGCCGAATGTTGCAAGATTTACTACAAAAATGTGTCAAATATTAGAAAGTTATTCATGTTATGATTAAAGCACGGATTTGGGTGTATTCTTAGATCATGAGTCGCCGAGGGTATCCGTGCTTTAGTCATGACAAAGTCAAACCCCTTAAAGACTAGGCCGTTCATTTTCCGAAAGAATAATTACACCCTGTATATATGCTAACTTTATCAAAAGCAAAATAATATCTAGGTTGTTTCTAGGTACAAACGGTCTAAAGCTTGAACGGAAGGAAAAGAAAAAAAAATAATTTCCCCCTCGCTCCATGTAATAAGTCATTCAATATCATGACTATGCCTGGCACGTATGCGGTCATGTGAAAAGTAATTGCACAGATTTACAAATGAATTGCTTCACTTGTGAATGGCATAATCGTATGTTCGGAGCAGCAAAAGAAAATAACCAAAAAACGCTTGGAAACTGAAATTGAATTACTTAGACAGAATTCCCCATATATTAATAGCAGTCCCATCTACATACGAGTGTGACATTGATTTAGAAAAAAACACACTTTACAACCATTAGCATAATTCAGACACAAATTAGTGCTAACCGGAGTGGTAAGTACACGTTACTCCTCCGGAACATAACATGTCAATTATTAAAATCGGCGCGAATTGAAATTTTCAATCATTAGCGCGACTTTAATTATTTTTCTTAAAAAAAGCGTTCAAGGATTTGTTCTCTGCCTTGTTTGTGCGGCAGTTCTAATTCGAGAACAATTCAAAAGTTCAACACGCTGAAGGCCGGAAGTACAAAACGCGTGCGACGTCGTATTTCCGGTTTAACCGGAAATGAAATGCCCAGTATATCTTCGTATGTCTCGGTAGTACGCCTAAAGAGCTTTAAGGACAGCCTGAAAAAAGTATAATGGAAAGCTGTTTAAAAAAACAAACAAAAATTACAAAATGTTGTAGTATACAGGTTGTCCCAAATGATGTCCCAAATTTTTAATTAACAACTCTGTAAAGATGGCAATAATTTTATATTAATTGGAATGGAAACTTAAGCAACTTTTATTAAGAATTTTTTTGGGTAAAACCTATCTAAAAGGGCATCCTCGACTATATCAGTGGTTTGAGACACCCTGTATAAAGTCAATTCGAATATTATGAAAATTTAATCAATCAATCGATAGTTTGCAAACAAAGCGACCTTTGAAATTTTTCTTTTTAATTTCGTTATGAATTTCAGTCAATTTCATAAAAACTTTCGCAAGCTGTGGCGGCGTCTCCTAAAAACAAAAGACGATCGTTCAAAACTGGAAGTAAAGAGCAGCCAGCAAATTTGAAATAAAAAAAAAAAGCGAAAAGCTTCTTTTTTTAACTTTATTTTGCGTTTGACGTTTTATTATTTTCTTTCCTCTATTTTATTGTAACGTTCGATAGATTGTCTTTTGTTATTCGGCCGCCTTTTTCTTCCATTGTTCACACGCCCTTGTCTTGGTTACTTTGATCTCTTTTGCCACTTGTCCAAATTATAAAAACGTCAAAAGCAAAATAAAGTTAAAGTTAAAAAGAAGGCCTTCATCGTTCGATCTTAGTTTTTTTTTTTAATTATTATTATTATTTCATTTTGGTTTAAAGTTAATTTGTTAATAGCTTTCGGAAATCAAACCAATTTCTAAAAACAAAAGGCGGTCGCTTGAAACTAGTAGTAAAGGAGGGCACATTCCAAAATTAAAATAGAATAAAAAATTTTCTTTCGTCTAATTTACTTTATTTCATGAGTAGCACACGTCTTTAATTTATTTCCTTTATTTTATTTGTTTCTTTTACTCTTGGTTCGTTCGATAGATTGTCTTTTGTTATCGAGAATTATAAAAACGTCAAAAGCAAGACAATGTTAAAGTTAAAAAAAGAAACTTTTCGTTCGATTTTAATTTTTTTTTTTTAACATTTCGATGTGGAGTTAATTTCATAATCATTTCCGGGCGTGATACCGCTTTCTAAAAAAAAAAAAAACAAAAGACGATCGTTCAAGAAAGCAAGAAAGGAATTAAACACATGCCGAATTAAAATAGATCGAAATTGTTTTTTTTTTTTTTACTTTAATCTGTAATTTTGTTTTGCCTTTTGGTAATAAATGTAAAATTTTGAATTAATTTCATAATAAGTTTCAGGATGACAATAATAACAATAAATGATAACGGTAAACCCATTCAGTATTAAAATCGCGAACGAAAAATCTTTCATTTCTAAATTTTTAAATTTGTTTATTTACCAATATATTCGAGACATGCGTGTAAGTAGGACAAAAGTATAAATTTGGATGCGCCGAATGAACGATAAACAACCAAATATTTTATTCTATTGGCATTAATCACGGACTTAATGGATAATAAATCAATTTATTTGCGTGCCTTTAAATTCGCATGATGATACTCATCAAACGCCCAAATACGCAAAACCCCCTTGCGCCTCACACCAAACCGCACCGGAAAAAGAATTCATCCGATATATGCGTCGTTTGGCCTCACACAGTTATATTGTTACGAGTGAGTTAAATATTTGATGTCGCAGAATAGCAGTTTAAACCCGGCACAAATAAACAGAAGAGGTTTTCGGCGCCATCTACCAATCAACATTGCAGGTTTCTTTTTATTAGGTGACATTAAATTTGTTTGTTGAATATTGAAGTAATTTTCCAAGCCAAAAAGAAACCTGGAAAGTACTTGAGAAGCAACTAGAAGAAAATTACAAAAGAAAGCATGCTAGAATAAACTAGAGAGCACGAGGAAAAAGACGCACACAAAAGGTCAATGGCGATGATATTGGAAAGTAGGAAGGAATTTTACGAATACAGCTTCCGGAGATAAGAAATTGAACTTGAATAGAAGACCCAATGCAGAATTTGCGCATGAAATTATAAACTAATAATTAATAAAGTTAGAAGGAAAGGAGAAGAAGAAATAGCATTAGAAGTAATCAAATGGGGTGGCAGCGAAGTGAGAAGATGGATTGTCTTTGTCAATGACAATCGACAATGCGAAAACTGTTTAACTTTACAAAGACTGAAAACAATTCACTGGACATAACGCAAAAAAATTGAAAACTACGAAAACAAATGACAAACGATAGTGAAAAAAATTAAATCAACAAAAACAAATGAGAATCAATAAAAAAAAAATTAAATAGACGAAAACAAATGATATTTGACGGTGAAAAAACAATTTGAAAGCAAATAACAATCGACAATGGGAAAAATTTTTAAACCTACGAAGACATTTTTTTTATAATTCGACAGAGACGCGTAACAATCGTTAATGCAAGAAAAAAATTAAAAACTACGCAAACGAATGTCAAATCGACAAAAGCAGTTGATGATTATCGACAACGCGAAAAATTTTTAAATAGACAAAAACAGAAAACAATGCATAGTGCATTTATTTTTAATCGGCGGAAACAAGTGACAATCGATAATGCAAGAAAAATTGAGAACCACGAAAACGAATGACAAACGATAGTGAAAAAAGAAATTAAATCAATAAAAACAAATGACAATCTACAATAAAAAAAAAAATGGAAATCGACGAAAACAAATAATATTTGACCATGAAAAGGCAATTTGAAAGTGACGGAAACAAATGACAATCGACAATGCGATTTTTTTTTATTTACAAACACGGAAAACACTAGGTTTTTTTATAATTCCACAGACAATCGATAATGCAAAAAATTGAAAACTACGAAAACGAATGTCAAATGACAATTATAAAAAAATTTTAATCGACAATGCGAAAAATTTTTAAGTTGACAAAAACAGAAAACAATTCACAGTGAGTTTTTTTTTAAATGCAAGAAAAATTGAGAATCACGAAAATAAATGACAGACGATTGTAAAAGAAATTAAGTCAAAATCAAATGACAATCGACAATTAAAAAAAAATTGAAATCAACGAAAACAAATGATATTCGACACTGAAAGGACATTTTGAAAGCGACGGAAACAAATGACAATCGGCAATGCGAAAAATTTTTAAATTTACAAAAACAGCGGAAACAGTTCACAGTGCAATTTTTTTTTAATCGACAGAAACAGGAGACAATCGATAATGCAAGAAAAATTGAGAACCATGAAAACGAATGAATGACAAATTATAGTAAAAAAAATTAATTAAATCGACAAGAACAAATGACAACGAAAAAACAATTTTTTTAAATCGACAAAACAAATGACATTCCACAGCGAAAAAACAATTTGAAAGCGACGGAAACAAATGACAATCGGCAATGTGAAAAATTTTTAAATTTACAAAAACAGTTCACAACGTATTTTTTGTTAATCGGCGGAAACAGACGATAATCGATAAGGCAAGAAAAATTAAAAACCATGAAAACAATTGACAAACCATAGTAAAAAAAAATAAATTAAATCGATAAAAACAAATGACAATGAAATAAAAAATTTTGAAATCGACGAAAACAAATGATATTCGACAGGGAAAAGGCAATTTGAAAACGACGGGAACAAATAGAAAAAAAAATTAAATCGACAAAAACAAATGACAACGAAACAACGAAAAAAAAATTGAAAACTACGCAAACGCACGTCAAATCGACAAAAACAATTGAAAATTGACAAAAACAAATGATAATCGACAACGCGAAAAATTTTTAAGTTGACAAAAACAGAAAATTTTTTTTTTAATCGCCGGAAACAGGCGACAATCGATAATGCAAGAAAAATTGAGAATCACGAAACCGAATGACTAACTATAATAAAAAAAATAAATTAATTAAATCCACAAAAACAAAAGACAGTGAAAAAAAAATTTTGAAATCGAGAAAAACAGATGATATTCGACAGTGAAAAGGTAATTTGAAAGCAACGGAAACAAATGACAATCGACAATATGAAAATTCTAAAATTTGCAAAAATGACGAAAACAGTTCACAGTGCATTTTTTTAATCGACAGGAACAGACGACAATCGATAATGCAAGAAAAATTGAAAACCACGAAAACGAATGAAAATGACGCTGATAAAGAACAAAAACAAATGAAAATTGACGCAAACAAATTACAATCGACATTGCAAAAAAATGTTTAATTGACAAAAACACAAAACAATTCACAGTGCACTTTTTTAATCGACGGAAACAGGTGATAATCGATAATGCAAGATTAATTGAGAACTACGAAAACGAATGACAAACGATAATAAAAAAAATTAAATTAAATCAACAAGAACAAATGACAATCGATAACGAAAAAAAAATTGAAATCGACGAAAGCAAATGGTATTTGGCAGCGAAAAGACAATTGGAAAGCGACGGAAACAAATGACGAGCGACAATGGAAAATTTTTAAAGTTACAAAAACGGCGAGAACAATCGAGAGTGCATTCGATTAAAAATCAACGGAAATAGGCGGCAATCGATCGATTATGCAAGAAAAATTGAGAACCATGAAACCGAATGACAAATTATAGTAAAAAAATTAAATTAAATCGATAAAAACAAATGACAATGAAATAAATTTTTTGAAATCGACGAAAACAAATGATGATATTCGACAGTGAAAAGGTGATTTGAAAGCGACGGAAACAAACGAAAAACAAAACAAATGAAAAAAGGAATTAAATCGACGAAAACAAATGACGTTCGATAATGACAAAAAAAAATTGAAATCGAAAACCGACGAAAACAATTCACAATGCATTTTTTTAATTGACAGAAACAGGCGACGATCGATAATGCAAGAAAAATTGAAAATTACGAAAACGAATGACAAATGACGGTGATAAAGAAATTTTAGTCGACAAGAACAGATTCAAATTGACGCAAACAAATGATAATCGACGATTTTTTTTTTATTGACAAAAACAGAAAACAAATCACAGTGCATTTTTTTTTAATCGACGTAAGCAATCGATAATGCAAGAAAATTGAAAAGTACGAAAACTAATGACAAACGATAATGAAGAAAAAATAATTAAATCGACAAAAACAAATAAGAAAAAAATTGAAATACCTGCTGTAGCTAGAAGAGAAAATAGAAATCACCATAATCAAAGATCATTACGCGTTACAATTTTTTTCAAGGCCGTGTGCGCCCCAAAATATGTAAAAGCCGGTGGACATTTAATGTAATCGAAAAACAGTGAACATTTGTTGGTTAGTGTCATTCTGAAGGTACTTCGCGCTTTTTGACACTCGCGTTAGCTCTTTTGAACTAAGAAAGCATCTGGTAAGCCGGTCGCATCCGCTGCGAATTAACAGAAAACTAATTCAACGGCGCCGCGGACAGTTGACAGATTAATAGGAAATCAAAGCTTTAAAACAATTGAACTAATTAAAAATCTTAACGCTTTAGAAATTTTGCTGAAATAAATTTTTTCTGAGTGAATGATTGGGGCGGGGCAATGGAACACCATTTCTAATATTTTTTTACATTTAAACGTTTGCTGTAAAAAATTCAGTGATAATATACCGGTGGTTGTTTTAAAGTGAGACCATAGGCGATACAACAGACAGAAAATGGTATAGGCAAGTAAGAGATGGGGAAGGCCTATGCAAGCTTAGGCCCTTTCAGAGGGGTGGCATTTCCCTAATCAAAACATAATGCTATCGCGTTCTCACTTCAATTTCAATCTTCAATTATCTGCACTATTTCCTCTCATTCTCATTCTCAGCCCTATGGTCTCAGTTTCATACAACCGGTATGAGGTTCTTCCGCGAAATTTTGACAATAAATGTTCTTATCATTGTCTTATCATTGTCACTCAACTCCAACACCCCATCTTCTCAAAAAAAAAAATTTAGAAGTGCTGTTTTTAAAAAAAATAGAAAATAATTTTCTTTTGTTTATTTATGTCATTATATACAAGTGTCGAAATTCTTTCTGTTGCATTTAATTCGCGCGGAATATTGTTTTTTATCACACAGGATTATTAATTGTAGATCAAATTCGAATAAATCAGATTCACGAAGACGTAAATCACGGGAAGAAATTAGCGTCGTTTTAATTAATTTAAAAAAAAAAAAAGAAAAGGTTCCGACTCACCTGAAAACGCAGAAAAATACAGGAACCAATTGAATCTCCTTTTGTTCTTCGCCGAATTCCTGCCCGCACCGTTTTCACTCTCGCACTGCATGGAGATCATCTTGGCGCGCATCCTTCCTCCGACGATTTAAGCTCCTTTTATATGCGGCCGCACGTTCTTATTGGTCTTAATGAGAACCGTTTAGTATGTCTCAACGGTTGCGCTGTTTTTCAACAGGCCACAAATTGGATTGTAACTTCGAATTAGCAGATCGCTTGTACACATAAACTAATACATCCCAGCATTTTAATAATAATAATCTAAATAAAAATATTATGATCCGCCTACCAACAACCCTCATCGTGAAACCAAACGTAAACTCCTCCTCTCCATCGAAAAAGATAGAGTTCGTTTTTGGGGAGTAAAATAAGTATCGGTACAAGTAAACTCCGCCTACCGATTGTGATAGTTAATAACTCTCCTGCTATTGGTGGAATTAATCGCATTCTCCTCCTACTTATAAAAAAAAACGGTAGAGCATGTTTCTGGCAAAGAACAAAAGGGATGGAGTTAACTCCGCCTACCGATCGTGATAATTAATAACTCTCCCCCTACTGGTGGAACTAATTACACACTTCTCCTACTTGTAAAAAAAAGATGAAGCTTGGTTCTTCCGCCTACCGGTTGTGATAGCTAATAACCCTCCTCCTATTGGTGGAATTAATCGCACACTTCTCCACTTGTAAACAAAGGTGAAGCTTGTTTCTGGCAAAGAACAAAAGGGGCGGAGTTAATTAACCAACTACTAGTGGAAGGGAGGTAACCTTAACGATGGTGTATTGTTTGATACAAATTTTTGCGGCATATTTCACTCTTTTCTGGCCGTTGTATCTTTAGAATCAACAACTCCAACGAACTCCGCCCACTGAAGTACTTGGTAGCACAAAAACGACGTAAACCCCTTCTACCGACGGAATGATCGTAAATGACGTCCACCGAGAGTTTACTTACGTTACGTCAACTCCGCCCACGGGCGTGGCTAACCTTAACAATTAAAAAGTAAAGAGGAAAGATGAATAATAATTGATTACTTTTACGATCTGGTTTTATCTGGATGGAAAGTGAAGGTCAAATAATAAAATTTAAATGATATTTGAAAATACACAAAATTCTAGTCGAATTAATAAAGCGAACGATGTTGAAATGGAAAATTGGTAAAATAGCAATACGATTCCTCTCATTGGTTGAGATTAACTGTGCACTCCTCCTACCGGTGACGATTTTACAACAAGCTCCGCCCATTTATGGACTTACATTACCATGATGGTAATTGGAGGCGGAGTTACTTAAGCAGGCGAAACGCTTGACGACGGTGTCTTGTTCCATCCGCCTTCTGACGAGCTTGAGCTTGTGTTTCTTTGATTCTCCGTTTCGTAAGCCCCGCCCTCAAACTTAGCTTGCTTCGACAATTATAAAAATAGTAAATAAAAATACAATATTTATTCGCAATCGACACTAGAATCAAAGAAATGTAAGACATACAAAATTTCTTGAATTATTAAAGTGGTCTGACTCCGCCTATCGATGGGCGTGGCACTACTAATACGGCGTAAATGTTTTCTACAAAAGTTTTCATAATTGGGAGTGATAATTAATTTTGCAACGCCTCTCAATGCAAAATAAATCCACCTGATCAGTGACTGTAATTACAAACTTCTCCCGTAGGGCGCAAATTATCGTAAGCTCCTCCCATCGGTTGTAACCAATCTTAATTTTGCTACGCCATTCAATGAAAACGAAGCGAGCCTCATCTGTGACGGTATTGCAAACTCCCCCCACACGGGCACAAATTATCATAAGCTCCTCCCATCGGTTGAAATCAATGCCTCTAAATGAAAACGAAGTCAACGGCTCCTGTGACGGTAATTGTAAACTCCTCCCACACAGGCACTAATTGTCATAAGCTCCTCCCATCGATGTAACTACTATTAATGTAATGGAGTTAGAAGTAGTTCTGTTATTTAAGGCAGTAGAGTTTCCCTGCATCTTAAACTCCGCCCACAGGCAGAACTAGTATTTTTAAAAGCAATTTAAAACCAAAAAATAAAATTGGTCTTAGAAAAAGCTATACTGTGGAACAAACGTGTTTTTATTGGTTCACGACGTATACTCATCTGTATTGGTAGCCGTAAACTCCTCCCTAGCTATAGGTGCAGGCAATCGTAAGTTCCGCCCATCCTCAGAGGTCTGGCACTACTAAGCGCACAGGCAAAGGTGGACGCAAGCTCCGCCCAACGAAGGCGTGACTTGAACTCCCCCTGCAAGTGGAACTGCGAATAATTATAAAATGATACGTCCTAGAATTAATTATACTGGTTTTATGACACGATTAAGAAAATCAAATATCACAATCGATAGGCGGAGTTTACGTGCTAATGCTTATCTTCTGCCTGTGTTTAATTTTTAAGAATTTTGCATTAAATATTTTTATTTTTGATGTTAGATACCAAAAATGAGTTATAAATGTATTTATCGCGCTACTTTTACGACGTATACCTACTCGACCTTTTAATGAGGGAAGCTCCGCCCACTAGTGATGTTGGCACTTTTAAATTGCACGTGAACGATTTCGGTCGGTGGAGACGATCGTAAGCTCCACCCTTTGATGAAGGTAGTGCAGTTTTCACTCAACTTCAACTCCGAATTTTATGCCACAAAAAGAGATTGTAAATATTTTTATTACTTTACTTTCACGACGATGTATATTCCAACTATCGATTGAAGTGGCACTAATTATTCAATTCATTGAGGATTGTTATCGCAAGCCTCCCCAACCAGTGCAAGCTCCGCCCATCAACGAACCCCACTAATAGGCGGAGTTTATGACCGATTTTAATTGGCGGAGACAATCGGAAGCTCCGCCCCTTGACGAAAACGGTGCAGTTTTCACTCGACTTGCAAAAGAAGGCCAAACTGAGAATGATGGGCGAAGCTTATAACAATATGACCGACATTTATTGCCAGAGATAATCGTAAGCCTCAAGAACGACTTGAGATGCCACTAATTTATTCTTTCCATTGAAGACTGTGATCGCAAGCCTCTTGAATCAGTGCAGGCGTTTGTCATCAGCTCCCCCATTAATGAACTCCACTGATGGGCGGAGCTTATAACAATATGACCGCTTTTTATTGGGAGAGACAACCGTAAGCTCCACCCTTTGACGAAAGGGCGGAGCTTATCTAAGCTTATCTAAGAATGATGGGCGGGGCTTATAACAATATGACCGATTTTTAATGGCACAGACAATTGTAAGCTCCGTCCTTTGACGAAAGCAGTACAGTTTTCCCTCAATTTACAAAAGGAGGCCAAGCTAAGAATAATACCCTTTGATAAAAGTAGTGCAGTTTTCACTCATCTTGCAAAAGGAGGCCGAATTAAGAATGATGGGCGGAGCTTATAACGATATGACCGATTTTTATTGGCAGAAACAATTGCAAGCTCCGCCCCGTCACAAAAACAGTGCAGTTTTTGAGTGAGTTTGAGTAAACTTGGAAGAGGAGGCCAAACTACGAAAACGAGAAAAGAATTTTACTAAAAACAAAAAACCAAAAATCACAAATGCTTTTATTATTTCTCCATGTATGTACAAATACGGCCTATTTCAACATCTCTTGAATTTCCTGTAGGCTCTTCCCTTTCGTTTCCGGAACGCAGTAGTACACAAAAATCCCAGCAAAACTACAACACAGGGTCAACATCGTGAACGTATAGGACATCCCTATTCCGACTATCAGATAAGGGAAGAACGTCGTGACGCAAAACATCACCACGAAGCACACGGATATCGTCGAGGTGGCGGCCGCTGACTTAACGTGGGGCGGGAAAACCTCTCCAATTAGGGCGAAAGGGATCGAACCATACCCAAACGCAAAACTCAATATGTAGCAAATTATACTGACCACCGGCAACCAGTAGAGGACCTCCACGTTATAACCGTTGCTCTTCACGTGGAAGTAAGTGGCGAAGCATACCAAGGAAAGGGACATGCCTGCCGAAGAGGTCAAAAGCAGAAATCTTCTGCCCAACCTATCGGCGAGCGAAGAAGACGCAACCGACGAGAAAACGCGCACGGCTCCAACGATGATCGTCGATAGACCCGAAGATATACTGCTTCCGCTTTCCTCGAAGATCGATTGCATGTAAAATATTACCAGGTTAATCCCGGTGAGTTGCTGGAAAACCACCAACCCCCCGGTGATGCACAGCGTCTTAAAAAGGTACCTCTCGGTAATCAAATCCTTGATCCCTCCCTTGTTGGCGAACGACCTGGAAACGTTCTCGGTTATTTGGGGTAGCTCCGAGTCGACGTCGCCCCGCCTTAGCTTCATCAAACTCCTCCGAGCATCCTCTTGTTTGTTCTTCGCGATTAGATAATAGGGACTTTCAGGCACGAACAACCCAAAAACCACGAGGAACGTAACGGGCGCAGCTATATTGATTAAACTCATCGTCTTCACCGACACGTAAGACCCCACGCTGTACGTGAATAGAATCCCCGAAGTAAGGAACACCACGAAGAAGCACCCGAGGATTCCCCGGTTGCAATCCTCGGCTATCTCCCCGACGTACATGGGGATCACCGCGAAGACCGCCCCGGCGCAAAATCCATTGAGCACCCTCCCCACGTAGAAGCACCAGATGTTGCTGGCGAATGCTTTCAGCAGGAAGCCGGTGATCATGGGGGCGCTGGTTAGTAGGAGGGTGGATTTTCGTCCGATTTTGTCGGCCAAGTAGCCGGAGATGAAGCAGCTTGCGGCCGCCCCCAGGGGGAGAAGCGACGCGATCCAAGATTCCTCTTGGGAGCTTATCACTGCGTCTAGGGGGTTGTTTTCGGGGTCCACGTTGCCGTTGAGTCTGGGGATGGCGGGCGATGACCAGGCGAACGCTTCTCCGACCCCGAAAGTCGCAAAGTTTGCTTTGGAAAAATAAAAGTCGCTTAATTAGGGGGAATTCCACGATTTCATGGAAAATTCCATAATCTCAACGAATTTAATTTATTCAAATGTTTCGTGCCGATTTCTTGTTAATTTCAAAACCTGGTTTACTTTCATTTTTTCTTGATGCATTCATTTGTTTTCTGCGGTACAAATTCGTTCATAATATTGCAACGTTAAATTATGTTACATTGTATTACATTATGTTACATTATATTACATTACGTTAATTTATAAACTTATTTTATTCATTATTGTTGATACTTGGAAAAAAATTCAAGGATTCTTGACTCATTCAAAATAGCGTGTAAAAGTACTTAATTTTTCTTGAATTGTGATTTGTTAATTTTATTCATTTGTTTCCTGTTGTGTAAATTCGTTTATTACATTGCAACGTTGAATTACATTACATTACATTGTGTTACGTGAGGTTACATTGTATTACATTAGGTTACATTGTATTATGTTAGGTTACATTGTATTACGTTAGGTTACATTATTTTACGTTAGGTTATATTGTATTACATTACATTGCTACACTTTGCCGATTAAATTTTACTTGGAATTCCATCACCTCCATAAAGCTTTGCAAGAACAGGAGTTCGTCAACGACCGTCTTTTTTGTTTCAAATTTTCAAAAAACATCGATGGTCTTTTGTTTTCTCTCGTCTCAGCTTTTCAGGACGCGTTTCACTTTTTGGCAAAAATGAAAACTTTTTAGGAATTCGACGGTCTTTTGTGTTTGCCTTTTGTTTCAAAGCTTTGCAAGAACAAGAGTTCGTTAACCATCGTTTTTTGTTTCAAATTTTCAAAAAATCGATCATCTTTTGTTTTCTCTCGTCTCAGTTTTTCAGGATTGGTTTCACTTTTTGGCAAAAATGAAAACTTTTTAGGAATTCGACGATCTTCTGTGTTTGTCTTTTGTTTCCAACCTTTGCAAGAACAGGAGTTCGTTAACGATCGTTTTTTGTTTGTTTCTAATTTTCAAAAAAATTGATCGTCTTTTGTTTTCTCAGTTTTTCAGGACTCGTTTCACTTTTTTGCAAAAATGAAAACTTGTTAGCGATTCGACGGTGTTTTGTGTTTGTCTATTGTTTCAAAGCTTTGCAAGAGTTTATTAACAAAAGAAATCGATAGTCTTTTGTTTTCTCTCGCCTCAGCTTTTCAGGACTCGTTTCACTTTTTGGCAAAAGTGAAAACCTTTTAGAAATTCGACGGTTTTTTGTGTTTGTCTTTTATTTCAAAACTTTGCAAGAACAGGAGTTCGTTAACGTTTTTTGTTTGTTTCTAATTTACAAAAAAAATTATCGTCTTTTGTTTTCTCCCGCCTCAACTTTTCAGGACTCGTTTCACTTTTTTGCAAAAATGAAAACTAATTGGCGATTTGACTGACAGTCTTTTGTGTTTCTTTCTTTTGTTCCAAAACAAAGTTCGTTAACGATCGCCTTTTATTCTCTTTAGTTTCAACGTTTCGATTGATAATTTTTGATAATTCAAAGAATAGAAATTTTTTCTGTTTTAAATTTTCGCAACCGGCAGTTCGTTAACAAATCGATCGTCTTTTGTTTTGTTTTGTTTTTGTTCCGAAATCTTTGCAGGAACAGAAATTCGTTAGCGCTCGTCTTTTATTCTCCTTCGTTTCAATTTTCGATTAAAATTTCTTTTAGTTTCACTCGTTTTTACAAGTGAACTTTTGTTTTTTGTTTTCAAATTTTCAAAACCGGCAGTCGCACGTTTTTTGGTCCTTCCAGCCGGATCCTTAACCGTTGCCGTTATTTCGAAAACTCAGTTGCGTCAATTTTTTTTTCCGTTCAGTGCTGATTTGATTGGAACGTAAGCGAATTCACAAATCCTTCTTACTGACAGTGCGTTTGCTTCAATTTTAAAAACCGTGAATATTTGGTAAAAAAATTCCACAATCTTAGCAAATTAATTCTTTTATTCAATTGTTTCGTGCTAATTTCTTGATAATTTCAAAACTTAAACTAAAAATTGCAAGTAATTTTGACTACTTCACTCAAAATGGAATATAAAAGTGGCTTAATTTATTCATTTGTTTCCTGCTGTACTATTTAATACATTGCAAGGTAGTATTACGTTACGTTACATTGTATTACATTATGTTACATTGTATTGTATTATATTACATTGTATTACATTACGTTACATTGGAGCTTTAATATTACTTGGGGGAATTTTGTAATCTCGTAGTATTTGGTGGAAAACTCTATAATCTAACAAATTATTTTTTTTTGTTCAATTGTTTTATGCTTAATTATTATTAACTTCAAAACTTATATTACTTTTCATTATTTGTTGACGCATGAAGAAAATTCTAAGGAATCTTGACTACCTCTCTCAAAATAGTATGAAAAGTGACTTAATCGTTCTTAAATTCTGATTTGTTAATTTTATTCATTTGTTTCCTTCTGTACAAATGCGTTCATAACATTATAACATTGAATTACATTACATTACATTGTGTTACATTGCGCCTTATAATATTGCATTACGTCACAATGTATTGAATTACGGTACGTATTACATTATATTACATTGTATTACTTACTTTAATCATTAACAGAAATTTTGACTACCTCACTCAAAATGGAATGTAAAAGTGACTTAATTTTTCTTGAATTGTCATTTGTTAATTTTATTCATTTGTTTCCTGCTGTATAAATTCGTTTATTACATCGCAACGTTGCCCTACATTGTATTACGTTACGTTACATTGTATTACATTACATTACATTGATACAGATTACCGCTTTAATCTTACTTGGAGGAATTCCATAATTTCATCGAATATTTAATAGAAAATTCGACAATCTTAGCAAGTTAATTTTTTGTTTTTTCATGCTGATTTAATTTCAAAACTTACATTACTTTTCATTATCTGTTGATGCAAGGAAAATATCCCAGGAATTTTTAGTGAAAGTAACAAATCAAAGTTCAGAGGAAGTTAAGACATTTTCGCCCTTGCTTTTGACCAGGGCACTCAAAATTGCTTGAAATTTGATTCATACGTTAACAAATAATGTAAAGTAATGTATAAATTGAAATTAATAAATCAATCAAATCAGCACGAAATAGTTAAACGATATTAATAAATCGAAATTCAGAAGCGATTACGAAATTATCTCGCATAAATAAACAAAGTAAGGCAATGTAACGTAATGTAATGCAATGTAGTGTAATGCAATTCAATGAAATAAAAAAAAGTGCACAGCAAGAAACAATTGAATGAAAGCAACAAATTAAAGTTCAAAAGAGGTTAACTCATTTTCACTTTTCGTTTTGAGTGAGGCAATCGAAATTTTTCAGTATTTTATCCACACGTCAACAATTCAAGTAAAATTTGAAATTAATGAATCAATAAAATCAGCACGAAATAGCAAAAAAAAATACTAAATTATATCGTAGAAATAAACAATGTAACGCAATGTATCGTAATGTAATACAATGTAGTATAAGGTAATGCGTTTCAATGTAATAAAAAAAATTAATAAATTAATTTTACGAAGAGATTAAGACGTTTTCACTTTCCATTTTGAGCGAGGCGGTCAAAATTCTTTTGCATTTTATCCGTACGTCAATAAATAATTGAATTTGAATTTAATGAATCAATAAATCAATTGAATTAGCATGAAACAGTTCAATAAACTTCAGATGAAATTAAGACAATAAATAACAGAAGACGATTCAATAAAATTCTTAATTAATAAATAAATCTAAAAAAAACAAAAACAGTATCGTTTCGCAATCTGAGTCAAATTCAATCAAAATTCTTGGAATATTCAGAAGTTAAATAGCTCATGATATTAACTTTCAAGCTTACTTTGGTTGATACTTAAGAATTACGTTATTATTTTAACATTTTACGAATTATATTTATTGTACGTTTTAAACTTGCGCAACAATGTAAGGCAATGTAACGTAATGTACGTAGTGCAATTCAATGTAACGTAATGTAATACAACGTAACTGCAAAATTATAAACGAATTTGTACAGCGGAAAACAAATGAATCGAATTGGCAAATTAGAATTGAAGAAAGATTAAGTCACTTTCATTCTATTTTGAGAAAGATAGTCAAAAATCCTAGATATTTTTTTTCTTGCTTCAATAAATAATGAAATCTAAGTATGCAATTGAACATAATTCAATACAATGTAACGTAATTCAATATAATGTGCCGTAAATGTAATGCAATGTACAGTAATGTAATCCAATATTGCAATATTATAAATCAATTTATACAGCAGAAAACAAATGAATAAAATTGATAAATTCAAGAAAAATTACACCTTTACATTCCATTTTGAGTGAGTAGTCGAAATTACTTGCAATTTTTCCATGCATCAACAAATAATGAAAAGTAATGTAAGGTTTGAAATATTCAAGAAATCAGCACGAAATAATTGAACAAAAAAAATTTATTTGTTAAGATTATGAAATTTTCCACCAAATATTCCGTGAGATTACGGAATTCCCCCAAAGTAATATTAAGGCGGCAACGTGCAGCAATGTAACGTAATGTAATACAATGTAACGTAACGTAACACAATGTAGTGCAACGTTGCGATGTAATAAACGAATTTATATAGCAGAAAACAAATGAATAAAACTAACAAGTGACAGTTCAAGTAAAGTAAGTCACTTTTACATTCCATTTTGAGTGAAGTAGTCAAAATTTCTGTTAATGATTAAAGTAAGTGATACTATGTAATATAATGTAATACGTACCGTAATTCAATACAGTGTGACGTATTGCATTCTATACGACGTAATGTAATACAATGTAATGTAACGTAATTTAATGTTGCAATGTTATGAACGCATTTGTACAAAAGGAAACAAATGAATAAAACTAACAAATCAGAATTTAAGAACGATTAAGTCACTTTTCATACTATATTGGGTGAGATAGTCAAAATTCCTTGAAATTTTCTTCATGCGTTAACAAATAATGAAAAGTAATATAAGTTTTGAAATTAATAATAACTAAGCACAAAACAATAAAAAAATAATTTGTTTGATTATAGAGTTTTCCACCAAATATTACATGAGATTACAAAATTCCCCCAAGTAATATTAACAACATCTAGTAATGTAACATAACACAATACAATGTAACTTAATGTTATACAATGTAACGTAAGGTAATGCTACATTGCAATGTAATAAACAATGCAGCAGGAAAGAAATCAAGACATTTTTATATTCCATTTTGAGTTAGGTAGTTAAAATTACTTGCAATTTTTCCATACATCAACAAATAAGAAAAGGTAATGCAAGTTTTGAAATTATCAAGAAATCAGCAGGAAACAATTGAACAAAAGAAAATAATTTGTTAAGATTACGGAATTTTCTACCAAATATGCCATGAGATTATAGAATTCCTCCAAGTAATATTAAAACGGCAACGCGTAGCAATGTAAACGTAATATTATGCAATGTAATACAGTGCAATACAATGTAACTTAATGTAATACAATGTAACGTAACAGATGCCACGTTGACATGTAATAAACAATGCAAGAGGAAACAAATGAATAAATTAAGTCATTTTTACATTCCATTTTGAGTGAGGCAGTTAAAATTACCTACTTACAATTTTTCCATGCAACAACAAATAACGAAAAGTATAGTAAATTTTGAAATAAACAAGAAATTAGCACGAAACAATTGAAAAGAAAAAATAAATTACTAAGATTATGAATTTGACTAAGAAATATTTCAAGTAATTTTGATTGGATTTGACTCAGACTGCGAAATGATGGTTTTTTTTGTTTTTGTTCGAATTTGTCGTCTGAATTTTGATTTATTTATTTTGTTCAATCGTTTCATGTTGATTCTTCATTTACTTTAATCCTTACATTACTTTACATTATTTGTTGACGTACGGATAAAATGCAAAAGAATTTTGACCGCTTCGTTCAAAATGGAAAGTGGAAATGCCTTAATCTCTTCGTAACTTTGATTTATTATTTTTTTTTTATTACCTTGAATCGCATTACCTTATACTACATTAAATTACATTACGTTATATTGTATTGGAGATAATTTCGTAATCGCTTCTGAGTTTTGATTTATTAATATTGTTTAATTATTTCGTGCTGATTATTGACTGCCTTACTCAAAGGCGAGGGCGAAAATGTCTTAACTTTGATTTATTATTTTATTATATTACATTACATTATATTACATTGCATTACATTGTTTATTCACACGAAATAATGTAAAATCACAATGTAATTCTCAAGTCTCAACAAAAGTAAACTTAAAATGAATAGTCTGTACTATTTCACTGAGAAATATTCCAATGACCTTCGATTGAATTTGACTCAAATTGCGAAATTATGTTTATTATTATATTATTATATATATTAATTATGTTATGTTTTTTTTTGTTTTTGTTCAAAATCATTTATTCATTCTGTCAATTGATTGATCCAGTAACATCAATGTAAACATGTGAAAGTGGATGAGGTAAGTGAATGCAGGATCAAAAGATAAAAAAAATCACTTAACTTAATTCTCTTCTAAATTTTGATTTTATTAGTTTTCTTGCTGATTTGACTGATTTATTGATACATTAATTTCAAATTTTCTTCATTATTTGTTGACGTATGGACAAAATTCCAAGGAATTTTGACTGCATCGCTCAAAATGGAAAGTTTTATTATTTTATTTATTTATTATTATTATTATTTATTTTATTAAATTTTCTTATCGTCTGAATTTTGATTGATTTATTTTGTTCAATCGTTTCGTGTTGATTCTTCATTTATTTTAATCCTTACATTGCTTTACATTATTTATTGACGTACAGAATAAAATTGCTAGAAATTTTGACAGCCTCACTCTAAATGAGAAGCAAACGTGTCTCAATGTTTTGGAAATCAAAATAAAAATTCAATTACTTCGTCCTAATTCTTTACGAATTTCAACCCTTACATTATTGATTGACGTGTGGGCGAAAATCCACGGAATTTCGACTACAATGGAAAGTGAAAGCGCGTTGACCTTTCCTGAATTTCGATTTATTAATTTTATTCAATTGTTTCGTGCTGTATCAAATTCGTTCATTGCGTTACGTTGCCCTTTACATTAGATTACATTGTATTACATCACGTTACATTGCATTATATTATTTATTTACACAGATAATGCACAAATTAAAACGTAATTGTTAAAATTTATTTTTAAATTAAGAATTCTCTTGAACTTCTTCAGTTGTTTTTTAAAGAAAAAAGATTATAGTATTTTCTTTCGTGGGAATTTGTTTGTTTTGTTATATTTTGTTTCGTTTTTAATTTGATTCGTCGACTTGGAGGATTTCGTTCTAAATTCCAAAGAATTTTGTTGAACTTTTCTAATCGATTTGTGCTGCTTTCCGCCCAAGATAATTCCATAATCATTTTCGTTACGCGTAACAATATTTTTCCAGGTTTAAAAAAATCTAAACTATTGTAAATTTGAAAAACACTCAATACCAACCTGATAAAGCCGAAAAATATAAAAACAAATTAATTCCCCTTCGTTTTCCATCTTCCTTTTCGCCGCCTTTAGCCCCACTTTCACTGATCTCACAAGTCATTCTTCCTTTATTTTTTTTTCGTCACAGCTACAGTGCCATTTCGAATTAGCGAATTCGGGCAAAGCCTAATCGAAATTCGCCCGGCGCTTCATTGACAAATCGCGATTATGCCAAATTCTACACAGTTCGCTATGTACATACATAGCATAACGATGGTAGTCACGCGAGCAGGTGAAACTGTATAGGATTATTGAGGTGGACTTTCTAAAAAAAAACTTATTTGATTTACGTTTTGCCGATGGCGATGCTAAACCGGATTTAGCAAAATTCAAGGAGCGATATGCAATTGCACATTATCCTAGAAGAGCTCCTAACACAACAACACTAATCGAATTTTAAATACAAACGCGAAGAAAAAGAAGTAAAAAAAATCAAACTATTTTCTAAGTTACGTAAAGTACACAGCGTGCGATTGTTAAGAAACTATTGTACATTTCGAACTAAACATTATGTACAGAGGACGCTCAGAAAGTCTGGCGCTTCTCACATAAATTATTCGATAATGCAAGTAACCCTCCGCTAAATGCAACTCAATCTTTTCTGTGATATTTTGTGAAAAATCTTAACGGAAATTCATACCGTCAATGTAGATATACTTTAGCATAGTTGATTAGCCCTAGTAATTGCGATTCGATCATGATAATCACGAACTTTTTAAATAAACCTTGTATATACAAACAGTTTATTTTTGTGTCTAGACTTTTTTGCTCATATTGTGAAATATCGGGCGGGGCAAAGTGTTAAGAAAATTTCGAATTTTATTTCTAGAAAACGCCACATCACTCCGATTCTCTCCGAACAATAAGGTCCAAGTTAAAATTAGAATGTTTAGTGCGCTATAAATATTACATAACACCTTTATATGATAAATAAAATAGACAGAGTTCACGAGAACAATGAAATCTTCGAAACAGTGAAACAAGAACCGCGCAAAATGACGAGCGTCGAGCCAAAGCCAACCGAACCCAAGAAGTTCAATTTTTTCTTATACTTTGCCGTCATAACGGGTTTGTATACTCTCACACACTTTACTAATTAATTTATTAAGCGCCAGTAACTTTGAATATAATACAGGGGAGTTACGAACTCGGGGTCTTCAACCCCAAAACCCAACCACCTTACCTCCCACAGCTATCACGCTAGTTGTAAGTTAAAGTTTTTTTTTATTTCAGCAAACATTGCCGGATTTAGTTTGGGCGCAACTTTCGCCTGGTCTTCACCGGTCCTTCCAAAACTAAACGGAAAATTAGATCCCGAGGAAAACCCCCTGGAACGCCCCGTCACCCCATACGAGGAAACGTGGATTGCATCTCTCCTTCCTTTGGGGTCGGCGATCAGCTGCTTCCTCTTCGGCTACCTAGCGGATAGAATCGGGCGAAAAAGAACCCTCCTCCTTTCCATGCTCCCTTCCCTAGTGGGCTTCGCACTCAACGCATTCGCGACTAACGTTCTTCACTATTACATAGGTCGGTTCCTCAACGGACTAGGTTGCGGCGCGGTCTTCACCATCATACCAATCTACGTGGGGGAAATCTCCGAGAATTCCAACCGTGGCATCCTCGGCTGCCTCTTCGTCGTGTTCATCAACCTGGGGAACGTCTTCAGTTACGCACTCGGACCGTACGTCTCCGTCCAAGTCCTCAGCTTATGCCTGGGGGCCTTGCCCCTGATTTTCCTGGTAACTTTCGGCTTGCTGGTTCCGGAAACCCCCTACTACTTGATCGCCAAGAACCAGCCCGAGAAAGCTGAAGAATCTTTGCTGAAGCTGAGGTACGGAAACGCGGCGATTGTCAAAGCCGAGCTGCCCGAAATTACCAGGAATGTGGAAAAGTCGCTGGCCAAAAAGGGAGGCATCAAGGATCTGTTTGGGAAAAAGGACATGCTGAGGGCGTTCTGGATTACGGCCGGACTGATCGTCTTCCAACAGATATCCGGCTCGAATTTCATATTCTTCTACATGCAATCCCTTTTTCAAGAAAGCGGTAATATAATTCCTTCCGATTTGGCGGTTATCATCGTGTCAAGTTTTAGGTTCGCCGCGTCTGTTTTGTCTTCGTCTTTGGTCGATAGGTTGGGCAGAAGAATACTGCTGCTGTCATCGGCGTTAGGCACGGCGGTTGCTTTGATTAGCTTCGGCGTGTACTTTCTCTTGAAAGACAACGGCGTAGACGTCACACCAATCTACTGGTTGCCCATGGTGAGCCTTATATTCTTCGTGATTTTCTTCGCCTTCGGCTTCGGCCCAGTCCCTTACACGATCCTGGGCGAGATGTTTCCCACGCACGTCAAATCAGTGGCGTCGTCCTTCACCATTTGTATTTGCCTGGGCTTCATGTTCTGCGTCACCAATTTCTTCCCCCTTTTGGTCACCGTCACCGGAATGGCTTACACCTTCTTCATCTTATCCGCGTGCTGTTGCGTAGGTGGAATTTTTACGTACGTTTTTCTACCCGAGACCAAAGGAAAAAGTCTACAAGAGATACAGGATTTACTGAAGAAGTAAAACGTTTATTCAATTTTTTTCTAGTAAATAAAAATGTAAATAAATTGCCGTTAGAAAGTCCTTCCTTTACTTTCATTTCTGAGAACGTGCTGTTCGTACATCCGAGTGTACTGTTCGGTCAAAACCAGCACCAAGACCGTATGAGACCCCAACCTGGCGAGATAGGGGGTGAAACCCTTCCACAAAGACAGAGGTCCTTCCTCCCGTAATATCATCGCAACCATACTGAGCAAGTTGCTTCGCTGCGTTATATTTTGCAGCCTCGTCTTGATGGTGTCGACCGGCAGGGATACTGTGGTGGTTATGAAGGCCGATGCCATAGCTGATGTCAAGTGAACCCAGATATCGTCTTGAAAATAAGAAGTAGCGAGTAACTGTTCTTTAATCTGCGAGTAAGTCCCCAGTTGGCATGCGTTGATGACGACGGCTCTAATCATAGTTGGCACGCCCCCCCTCCAAAGAGCTAAAACCCCCTCATCCTGAACTATCCTGACCAAAGCGTGACGCACGTTCCTGTAATTGCGCCTTTTCTCCGGCGGCAGACGCCCTTCTGTCATCATACGAACCAAGCAGACATCTGCAGGTGTCCCAAGGAAAGCTCCACAGACACCGGCGAACATCCCCAAGCTAATCTTCGCGCTGAAACTCACAGGGCCGTTGGCAGACAAGTGTTCGAAACCGATCGTGTAAACCCCCAACCTCGTCGTGGTATACGTCGCTTGCCTCAGCAAGGACGCCGTGAAGCCATCGAAGAAGGCGAGGGGGCCTTCTTTCCGAAAGACTTGCCTCATCATATCCCACGTAGACTTGTACTGCTTGTCTTTAGTCCTCAGGCCGCTCATTTGCATTCTCGTCTTGATGAAGTCGAAGGGATGCACTATGCCTGCGCCTGTCATACCAGCGGAACCCCCGATGATGAATCGCATGTATTTAGGGACGGGCTTGCGCTTGCTTTCAGACATGTTCGAATAAATGACAAGTTCTGACAGACAGCTGTCAATTTGAAAGGGAGGGAAACCCAACGAAGCCGAAACTCCATCCTCCTTGCAATAACTTAGATCATAAACAAATACCCTTCGTGCACGCACTCTTCCCAATCGTGTCACTTATCTAGATAAAGAAAAACTCAAGGAAAGAAAGCAATAATAAAGACAACAAACTATTGAGGAGTTGTAAGTCAAAATGTTGCCAAATGATGGCGCTCGAGTAGTGGATAATGTAGAACTCCATGTGAAGGGTTGTCATTGTGAATACTCTCGAACCACAGTAACTCTTTTATAACCATAAAAGTGTCAAGGAAAATAATTAAACAAAAGAAACAAAGGAAAAGTTGAAAGACCAACGTGAATATATGAAGAATAAGATGGTCCAAAAACAAAAGAAGATCAGCACTATTCTGGGTGTGTGATAAAATTGAAAATTGACGAAAAATTAAAAGGAGAAAAGCCTTCGTTATTCCAAAAAAATAAAATTCATACATGTTTTCAGAAACCAATAGTTGAAAAGCAAAACAAAAGACAACAGATAAAAAATAATCTTTGTTAAAATTGAAAAGAAGAAGAAACCGCATGAAACGCGTACGTTATTTCAACGTAAAGAAACAAAAGAAAAGCTCAAACAGGCTATATGTGATTCCAAAATAAAAGAAGATCGACAACTGTCCAGTTCGTGGAAAAAAAATTAAGAAACAAACAGAAATTAAAAGAATTTTTTGGTTGGAATAACGTAGTCATTGCCCGCATTTTTCCAAAAAGCAATTCGACAAGAAGAAACAAAAGAAACGCATGGAAAAATTAAGAATAAAGTAATAAAAGGCAAAAAGAAAATCGACGATTCTCTATCAACATTTGCGTAAAAAAAAATTAAGTAACCAAAAAAAATAAAAGAATTTTTTTTGGAACAACAACGAAACAAAAGAAAAGCTTAGAAATAGGAAGAATAATGTGATCTGGAAACAAAAGAAGACCGACGATTCACCAACGACACTTTGTATAAGGAATTAAAAGAACAAATGCCTACGTTATTTCAAAAAAATCATTTGACAAAATGAAACAAACAAAAGAAAGATAATATGAATCGAAAACAAAAGAAGATCGACAATTCTCCAACGATAATTAAAATTTAAAAATTAAACGGAAACTAAAAAGAAGAAGGGCCCACGTCATTTCAAAAAATAATTCGACAAGAAAAAACAAAAGTAAAGCTGGACACATGAAGAGAAATGTGATCCGAAAACAAAAGAAGATGGACGAATCTTCGACGAAGTGCAAGAAAATCTGCAAAACCACGCGAAACGCATACGTATTCGGAAAAATAATTCGACAAAAAGAAACAAACAAAAGAAATCTGAAAAAAGGCAAACAAAAGAAAAGCTTGAAGAAGTGGAGAAATAACGTGACCCGGAAACAAAAGAAGATTGACGATTCCGTGACGACACTGCGCAAGAAATTTAAAGAAGAAACACCTACGTTATTCCAGAAAACAAAACAAAGGAAATATGAAAAATTATGTGATCCAAAAACAAAAGAAGGACGACGATTCTCCAACGACGTTTCGTAAAAATTATTCAGAAACCAACGGAAATTAAAAGATAAAAAATAAAATGAAGCAGTTCGACAAAAGAAAAGCACGGAAATATGAAGAATGAAGTGATCCGAAAACAAAAGAAGGCCGACGATTCTCCGAAGACACTTCGTACGAGCAAATTAAAAAGATCGACGAAAAAAAAAAAGAAGCAACGCCTACGTCATTCCAGAAAAAAAAAATCAACAGAAATAAACAAACAAAAGAAATATAAAAAATAGTATGATTAGAAAACAAAAGAACATCGACGATTCTTAGTGAAAGATAGTTAAGAAACCAACACAAATAAAAAAAATTTTCTTTTTTTTGGAAACGAAGTGTAAGAAAATTAAAAAGCAATAGAAATTTCAAAGAAATATTTCGACGAGGAGAAACAAAAGAAAAATTTTTAAAAAATTAGATGACTTTTTGAAAACGAGAAAAGAAAAATCAAAGAAAATTTAAAGAACCAAAACCAAGCGAAGGAAAAAGAAGAAACAAAAGAAAAGCGAAACCAATGACGTGGACACGTTAACGATCCAGATCGACAATTTTCAGACAGAGTGCAAGAAAATTAAAAAAAAAACGATAACGGAAAGCAAAAGAGGAAACAAAAGAAAAGCGAAGCTAACCGCATTGAAACGTGAAAGTTAAAGTGCCAAAAACAAAAGAAGATCGACAATTCTCCAACAGAGTACAAGAAAATTAAAAAAAAAGACGACATCAGAAAGAGAGGCGAAGCTAACGACATTGAAACCTGAAAGCTAAAGTACCAAAAACAAAAAAGGATCGACAATTCTTCGACATTCGAAAGAAACCATCCAAAACGCCTAAATTATTCAAAAAAAAATGGAAAAGTAAAAACAAAAATAAAAAACGACGAATGGGCAAAAATGAAAGCGAAAAGCTTTTGAAAATGAGAAAAGAAAACTGGAAGGAAAATTCGAAAAACTAAAAAAAGCAGAAAAAGAAACTGCGCGAAGCAAGAATTATGTTTTTCGAAAACAAGTGAAGGTCGACGATACTCTAGTGGAATGTAAAAAAGAAAAACAGAAAACGGAAAGTAAAATAATTCGACAAAGTAAAAAACAAGAAAAAGAAAACAAAGGAAGATCAACGAAAGACGAAAATCTTACAAACATTCTTTTTGAAAACAAAAGATTGCCAGAAAAAAACTTGAAAATGACCTGAGGAGACTATAAATGAAACAGGATAGACGTTAGTCTTTTGTTTTTTCGACATTCCTTCGCAGTATGATCGACATTCATTTGTTTTTGTTTTCGTTTTACTTGTAGAATTTTGCTTTCTTTTGTTTTGTGTTTTTTTTTATTGAAATATTTCCAAAATTCTACTCATTCTCCGCCGGATAAAACCGTCAATCTTTTGTTTTCTGTTCGCATAAGTCTATCTCTCGGTGTTTGTATCAGTTCTCTTTTGTTTTGTTTTTTTTTTTTTACTTCGAATGTGATTCATTTGTTCGTTCATGCTGTTTTGTTTTCATGTCACTCTCTACCAGGAATCAATCAATCATCGTTCTTCTTTTGTTATCTAATTCTGTTTTTGATTCTTATTTTCTGTTACGTCTTCGTATTCTTTCGTTTTGAGGATTTTGGTTTAATTTAGTCGTCGCTTTTTGTTTGTTTTTCCGTTTTCCACCTCTTTTCTATTACTTTCGTCGTATTTTCAACTTTTCATAATTACAATTTCCTTTATTTTCTGATAATCAACAGAACAACATCGCCGATATTTATTTGTTTATTTCGTCTACCAATCAACTGATAGACGGATGAGATGTCATCGATCTTCTTTTGTTTTCTAATTCTGTTTTTTTCATTTTCTGTTACGACTTGGTATTCTTCGTATTCTTTCATTTTGAGGATTTTGGTTTAATTTAGTCGCTGCTTTTTGTCTTTTTTTTCCGTTTTCCACCTCTTTTCTATTACTTTCGTCATACTACTCGGTGATTGGATATTGACCGCCCCTCCCACCACAGGTTTTGTTTTTGTAGAGGCGGAATCTCTAGCGGAAAACGACTTCTTCTATAGAGAATCCAAAACCTCCATAGAAAAAGAAAGAGATGGAATCAGCTTGTCTTTTTTTTTCGTTTTCTACCTCTTTTCTATTACTTTCGTCGTACTACTCGGTGTGGTGGGAGGGGCGGTCAATGTCCAATCACCGAGTAGTACGACTGAAAAGAAAAGAGGTGGAAAATAGAAAAAAATGACAAGCTGATTCCATGTCTTTCTTTTTCTATCTTTTTCTGTTGATTTGCTTTTTTTTTTTGAAAGCAAAAGTCTGCCAGAAAGAAAACTTGAAATTGACCAGAGGAGACCAAGTGAAACAGGATAGTCGTTAGTCTCTTGTTTTTTCAACATTCCTTCGCAGAACGATCGACGTTCATTTGTTTTCATTTTACTTGTAGAATTTCGATGATGTTGCTTTCTTTTGTTTTGTGTTTTTTTATGGAAATTTTTCCAAAATTCTACTCATTCTCCGCCGGATAAAACCGTCAATCTTTTGTTTTCTGTTCACATAAGTCTATTTCTCGATATTTGTTTTGTTTTTTTTTTTTTCTTTTTACTTGAAACGTGATTCATTTGTTCATTCTTGCTGTTCTGTTTTCATGTCGCTCTCTACCAGGAATCAATCAATCATCGATCTTCTTTTGTTATATAATCCTGTTTTTGATTCTCATTTTCTGTTACGTCTTCGTATTCTTTGTATGCTTTTGTTTTGAGGATTTTGGTCGTCGCTTTTTGTTTTTTTTTTTTCGTTTTCCACCTCTTTTCTAGTACTTTCAACATATTATCATCTTTTCATAATTACAGTGTTCTCTATTTTCTGACAATCAACAGAAGAACATCGCCGATATTTATTTGTTTATTTCGTCTGCCAATCAAATGGACTCATAGGCGGATGAAAGGAGGTTAGTTGAGGTTATGTCATGGGGATCTTCAAAAACAACAGAATAATTTGATTACAGTGGTTTGCAAATGTTTTGTTTCTGTAAAGCACAGGCACCTTGATGAGTTTGTAAAGAACAATTTTATTCTCTATCGATCAGTAAAATAATATACAGGGCGTTCTTTTTGACTTTATCTCATAAACGCGACGTACAATCGTTTCCTTGATTGCATCAATTTATTCAAAGTTATTCAGTTAATTCAAATGAAGGGCGTCGTTAATCACACGCTCGAAAGAATTTCGCAAATACTTTATTGTAAGTACATCATATACAATAAACGAACGCACCATTCCCTTACTACATGGTAATGCTAAGAAGCTATGTATATATAAAAGTACAAAGTACACACTACGTTTTAACCGTTTACAAATTCAGGATATGTGAAACAAACTGCACACCCTTTCAAAAAAGAAAAAAGAAAAAAGAAAAAAAAACGTATCAGCAAACGAAACGCTGCCTTTCGGGTTCGATCGGACGAGAAAACAACGGTAGATTTATTTGCGCCCTACCTATACTTAATTGGCCTTGACTCACAGTACAAATTACAGCTTACAGAGTTTACATGAGGTTTTATTAACAACGTTTAAGTAAAAGTGTCCCTCGGCATCATCTATACCTACGGCAATAGCAAGTCGCAAGGGTGTTTCAGAATCACCCTGTATAACAATGGACTTATTTTTTTTTTGTTGGCTCCGTCGTTTGGCGGAAATGTCCGAACTTACCTGGACGTTTCCTTTCATTACTTAACTAATTTAAGTTACACTTAATTACAGGATGGTTAAAATGTATGTACATGCTTGAGTTACAGTTAGAGGGTGTGGCCCACTACGAACGCGTGGGCCGTTACACTGAACGTCACCTTCAAGTTTAAACTTGACATACAGTCAGAATTAAAAGGAGCAATGTCGCCCAAATACGAAGTTAACTAATCGTGTCTGACCACTGTAGGTGGGCAGGGGAGACGTTACTTTTAATCTTGACTGTACATGACCTATGTACACGATAAAAAACGATACAAAATGGTTCAGCCTTTTTCATTATTTAGGGGAAAGGCCTGTTTTTGGCAGTCGTTGTTATCTGTGTTAAACCGAAGAATGTGTTCTGCTTTGTCTTTGTCTTGGTCTGGTGATGAGGTGTTTCGTACGAAACAAATTGGAAACGGCAACATTAATTTGGTTGCCTACTCTCTCAGCGAATCAAAAAGCGATGACGTGTAGACACAGTATTAAAAAAAAGAAATTTTCGTGTTACATCTTCGCAAAAAGTTAGTGGTGGGGATAAGTGTTGGCCAATCGGAACAAAAAAAAATGTAGGGTGGGGATGAGACAAAGATTTTATCCAATCGCTTTCTCTCGAAACCATGCGCTCCATGTTGCTTGAAGAAGGAAAGAGATAGGGCAGATCCCGACTCCCTCTTACAACACGACATGCACCGCCCTTCCAAGGAGTGGGGATGAAAGCTAACCAATGAAGTGAACAGCGTGACAGGGATTCCGTTCTCTCTCTGATCTGCCTCACATTTTGAATCCGAAACATCTCTAAGAAAAAAGAAGAAGAAATAAAACAAAGGAAGACCAACGATTTTCCAACGAACTGTAAGAAAATCAAGAAATTACTAAAAGAAGCATTCCAAAAAGTATTTCGACAATGAAAGACAAAAGAATAACGTGATGCTAAAACAAAAGACGGTCGACGATTCTCCAACGAACTGTGACGATTTTTTTTTGTAACCTACAGAAAGTAAAACAAGAGAAACGCCTACGTTATTCTGAAAAGTAATAATTCGAGAATAGTCTAAACTAAATGCGTGGAAATAGGAAGAATAATGCGATCCGAAAACAAAAGAAGATCGCCGAGTATCCAAAGAAGTGCAGGAAAATTTGTAGAAAAAAAAAACTACAGGAAGTAAAACAAGAAACCGTGCGAAACGTCTACGTTATCCCTCCCCCCCCCAAAAAAAAAAAGATAATCGACAAGCACCGCCTATCTAGAGAGTGGGGATAAAACCTAACCAATGAAGTGAACAGTTACAGGGATTCCCTTTTCTCTTAAAACTTCTTCGATCCGCCCCACATTTTTAATCCCAAACTTCTCTAAGGAGGAAGAAGAAGAAAAAGAAATACTGTGGTCCGAGGAAATGTAGGAAAACTTGTAAAAAAATACGTACAGGAAGCAAACCAGGAAACCGCGAGAAACGTCTACGTTATCCCCCCCAAAAAAAAAAGAAAATCGACAAAGAGAAAGAAAAGATAGGGGAGTTAACTGACTCCCTTTTATATGCACCGCCCATCTAGAGAGTGGGGATAAAAACTAACCAATAAAGTGAACAGACACAGGCCTTCCGATCTCTCTTAGAACTTCTTTGATCCGCCCACATTCTCAAGACTCAATCCAAATTCTCCATAGAAAAAAAAAGAGATGAAATCAGCTATAGAAAAGATGTCGCTAGATACCGCCTCTACAAAACGAACCTGTGGTGGGAGGGGCAGTCAATATCCAATCACTGAATAGGCAGAGTTTTCTGTCTCTTGAAATTTAAGCACCTCCCCTTTTTTTTTTTTTTTTTGAAGATTCGTACCTGTGACATGTAAGGTGTCTAAGAAAAACAAAGATAAGGAAAATTTAACTCTCTCTCTCACGCTCACACACACGCGCAGTGTCCTTCCAGAAAATTTATAACGGTGATGAAAGTTAATCTATTAAATCAATGGAGACGAAGGGATTCGGTTCTCTCTTGAAAACTTCTCGAAACCCTATTAAAAACTACTAGGTTGGAAATAGAAAGAGATAGTTCAATAAAGTAAATGACGGGTCTTTTTTGTTACCGCTTTTTCAGAGAGTCTGTGGTGGGAGGCAAAGTCAATGCCCAATCACTGGGTAGTTTTCTTACTCATCAAATTTGGTACCGCCCCCTTTTTAAAGGTTCACTCCCACATGTTGATTAAAAAAAAAAGAAAGAGGCGGGGTATATCAAGGTTTTTCTCTCTCTCTCCCTCAGATGTACTGCCCTTCCGTCGAATTTATAGTGGGGACCAGGGAAGTCCTATTATTAAAAACTTCTAGGTATAAAAAAAGAAAGAGATCGTTCAGTAAAGTAAATGACAGGTGCTTTTTGTTACCGATTTTTACAGAATTTGCAGTGAGAAGGAAAATCGACGCCCAATCACTGTTGAAATTTGGTACCGCCCCTTTTTTAAGGTCGACTAAAAAGAAAGAGATGGGGGATATCAGAGTCTCTCTCTCACATGCTCTGCCCTTCCAGAGAATTTATAGTGGGGGTGGAAGCGAAAGCTGATCAATAAAGTGAATAGAGAGAAAGAGGTTTCGTTTTCTCTTGCAACTTCTTTATTCCGCCTCGATGCTTGAAGCCCTATTGAAAACTTCCATGGAAAAAGAAAGAGATAGCAAAGTAACAGTTACAACAGTTACAGTGTTTATGGTGGGACGGAAAATCTAAACTCAATCACTGAGTGCAGTTTTGTTTTTCATGAAAATCAAGTACCGCCCTTTTTTTAAAAATCCATTCGTCTCACGTTGTCTAAAAAAAAACGAGATGGGGGACATCTGACTCTCTCTCTCTCTTGCACAACCACGTGCTGTGCTTCCTGGGAATTTATAGTTGGGGATGAGAGCTGACCAATGAAGTGAATGGAGGCAATTGGGTACCGCCCCTTTTTGAATGCTCACTGATACCTGACTCTTTCTCTCTCACACACATACACACATATAAGTGCTGTCCTTCCAGAGAATTTATAGTGGGGCTGAAAGCTGATCAAAACCAGATGAATTGGGTACCGCCCCTTTTCATAAATGTTCACTAATAACTGACTCTCTCTCTCTCACACACACACACACCCACACACACACACATGTATTGTCTTTCCAGAGAATTTATAGTGGGGATGAAAGCTGATCAAAACCAGATGAATTGGGTACCGCCCCTTTTTAAAGAGGTGGGGATATCCGACTCAATCTTTATCACATGTACCGCCCTTCTAGAGGACTTACAGTGGGAATGAAAGCTAATCAATGAAGTGAACAAGCTTCAAAACGTATTCCAGAACTTCTATAGAAAAGGAAAGAGATAGCATCGCTGTAAAGGACAATTGTTTATTTCTACAAAGAGAATTTGTGGGGGCGTGACAAACAAAACCCAGCCAGTCACTTGGTGCAGTGGGTTTTTTGCCATGAACCTTAACTGCCGCCCCTTTTTGAACTGTTCGTTCCAGTATGTTGTCTAGAAAAAGAAAGGTATAGGAGACAACTGACTTTGTCTTACAGGCGCTCATTCTCACAATCATTAAAACTTTACTATCCCCACTCCTTGAATACTCTTGTTGCCCTAAATAGTGTCTCTCTCGCTCATGTATTATTCCTGAATCACAACAAAGAGAGACTGACCGCCACTTCTCGCTAACGCAATCATGTATATAGGCAACACAATTAACACCGCTGTTAAATTGGTTGCATAATCAACCATTCGTTAACGATGAAACTTGCCTTGTCTTACTCTTCTTCTTCTCCTTCTTGTTTGTTAAAACAAAAATAAAACGAGAAATAAATGAAACAAACAAAGAAATTGGCCTTTTTCTTCTTCCTCTTCTAAATTTTGTTAGAACAGAAGTAAAACGAGAAATAAATAAAACAAAAAAACTGAAAATTTCTTCTTCACAGTATATGCCTCCATGTTGTTTATTAATACAAATGGTATACAAAACATTATCATTTACACAAAACTAAAAAAAAAAAACAGTAAAAGTTCGAAAATCGCATATCAGATGATAAATAAGTACCTAGAATTAACCGTAACGCAGAAGATGGAACAGGACGATTTAAATTCGGCGCTCTTCCTCTATTGTGCTGGTAGAGGGCGCAGGAGTCACTGTATATACAGGGTAATTAACGGCTGTAGCTTTACGTCGGGTGTCAACCGAAAGTAATTCCAATGGTTTTAGGCGACACTTTGATACAGCGCGCCATCTATCAACATAGCGCCAAATTTAAACCGTCTGATTTCTGCCCCACCCTCTATTAGCGATAGTAAAAGACGACGATGATGACGATAATAATAATAATGAAGTTAGCATCTAGGGTATTGCTAAAATATATATGTGTATTATTACCACTACTACTACTACTAACAAATCAAAAATAATATATATACGTATAAATAATAATAATAATAATAATATAGGAATATAGAAGTATCATAATAATAAATACGCAATAATTTCTCGCGATAATGGTAAGTGTTATCCTAATCTGACGAACAGAAAAAAAATTAACAAATAAGAAAAAATGGAAAGAAATGCCGCCGGACACATACGCAAATTAAAGACGGGGGGAGGGAAGGACCGGGGGAGGGGTTTAATACTCCCACTGCGTGGCGTTTTCGATTGACGAGTCGCCTATGCGAAACACGCCGTTCTTCCCCGCGGTTAAATAATTCCCTGAGGCCGTTTTTATGCAGAGGCGCGTCGGCTCGCGCAGTTCCAGGTAGAAGCCCTCCGGAGCATCGGAATCGGCGGTGACTCCTTCGCTGTCGAAATGCCAGTATTTACCATTTTGACCTTGAAAGAGGAAAAAAAAAACAGAACTTTAAAATAGAAATTACGCGAAGCCCTTCTAAGAGTATCGATGGCGCAGTGGTTAGTGCGGTGGGTTACTAGTATTCACCATTTTGACCTTGAGAGAAAAAAAACAAATACTTTAAAGTAGAGATTACGTAAACGCCCTTCTAAGAGTCTCGATGGCGCATTGGTTAGTGCGGTGGGTTAGTGTGCTGAAGAGACCGGGTTCAAATCCGGAGTAAGGAAGCGTTTTTCCCTTTACTATTAAGTTGGGGAGGGAGAAGGTCTTAGAGATTAAGACAGATGGTGTCTTCTACACAATCAATCTGCGCTTATATTAAAATTCATTGAGCTACGCAGCAGACGTGTTGAAGGATGGAAGAAAAGAGTTACCTTTAAAATAGATGATGCCCTTCTCGGCCCTCTCGACTTGAATGCACTCGTAGGTGGCCTTGTTGCATTCCAGTTTGGGGCTGCTGGCGGACTTATACCCGACGAAACCTTGCTCACACTTCAAAACGAGTATGGGTCGATTGACGAGGTAGAAATAGTACTTGCAGTTGTCATCGATGACATCCGAAGTGGCGTACAAGTGGCCGGAGCGTTTCGTCATGACGTAGCGACCGTTGTTGGCCCGGAAGGCCAAAGAACCATCTGCTTGCCAAACCAAATCGAAGAGTGCGTTGGAAGACCTGCAAACGAATTGGAGGAATGTCGCCCGACTCTCGTGCGTGACCACCATACCTCTTATCTCCGGAAGCTTGTATGCCACCGCCAGTTTCGAGGGTCCAATATTTGTCCTGCATGGTACGGATGTACCATCGCTTGGTGCTCCAGTCGAACTCCAGCTGGAATGTCTCGTGGTCGGAAATCTCATCTTGATTGGCGGTCACGTCGACACCTGCAACAAAGTCTCTTTCTAGTTGAGAAACCCCCCGACTTGTTTGTCGTTAATTATGGGCCCATTGTCTAGCCGGCGAGTAAACAAGCAACAGGAGAATGGCGATTGCGGGTCAAAGTCCCACGTTCATCTCATTATTTGAGCTCACTGAGGCGCGACGGTTGGCGTCTTCTTGTTTACGTTCCTTCCAAGTAAACAAGAGGAGGAGGTGTCTCTCATGCTCTCATTACATTTAGTAATATTGGCAAATTGCTTAAATGAAGAGGGGTGGTTTCCACCCGGACGCTTGCTTAAAGTATTGATTATCCGATTACAGACGGCCGCCGAAAATGCGAGGGCGCAATCCTCCCCCGCCCACACACCCGGGGGCTAATCCGAACATCGTCGCCCCCACACAGTTAGATTCACACTATAAAACATCTCTCGCCATGAATCGATTTTATGCTGCACCTTTTACGGTGGCAATTACCATTAAGCGCAGCTGTTGACGTTCAAAATGAATAGGCCACTCGTTTCCTTCGACGTTCTTAGCAGGTGAGGTGCTTCAAAGCCGCATGGGAACGTGATTTTTTTTTGCCTGCGAGTTTCAAGTAGCTCCACATGTTTTTAATTACATTTGCAATCGTCAAAGTGCAAATACCAGGCGATGATATCACTCGGTGTTTACTTATGGAGTCTCGAACGATTGCCAATTACCACGAAAAGGATTTCCTGTTTAATGCCAGCAGTACAGTGGAAAGAAGCAAATTTTATCTTAAATACAAATCAAGCTGAAATAAAGTATAACTAGAGTAGGCCGCGATTAAAAAAAAAAAACAGTTGGAACACAGACTGACACGAAATTTGAATATGCTGGAGAAAAAAGAAGTGGTGAATGGGGGGTTTCCCTAATGCCACGCAAAGCACATATTTATCCTCATGTGAGGTTAAGAATTTAAAAATTCTGGAAGAAGAAATTCGCCAATTCGCCAGCCAAATAATCACAGCCTACTCCTATTACAAATTCAATCAATCTCTTGGAAGGTAACATTAATTTATTGAAGAGTCTCCTTATCTCCTTTTGACTAAAAAAATTAAATTTGAGAGTATTTTTGACTTAATTTATCGTTTATTACGCTCTCACGTAATAAGTAAAATGATGTGGCGCCATCTATGGAAACTGTCTGTAACTAGATATTGAAAACTGGAAGATTTATGTCATGGCTTAGATCGACTTTCATTTCCCAATTAAAAATTATATGTTAAATTCGGAAGACTTCATTGATCAGTGAAAGCCAACGATTTATTTAATAAAAAATTGAATGAAATTATGTGGCGCCATCTGGTAGAGAATTTTAGTTACCATACCTAGTTCAAAAAGGCCGAATTTAAGTTATGATTTGGAGATGATTTTTTTTTACCAAAGTCTTCCATTAAACTAAATTAAATAATGCGGTGACATCTATTGAAATTTTGCTTAACTAAAAACAAGTTTAAAAATTGCTTTTTTAATGCCAGAATCGAAAGCTTTCATTAATAAGTGAAAGTAGAACGGCAAACATAATGGCGCCACCTGTGGATATTTCCTGCAACTATTTAATTTATGTCATTTTAAAGCCTTTTTATAGTGCCTACGCTCCTTGTGGTTCTTTTTATGTTAAAATTGATAGTCTTTAATGATCAGTAAAATCCGAAGGTTAACTTGATGAAAATCTGAATAAAATAATGTGGCGCCATCTGTAGAGTTTTCTATAGCTGAAGACGCCGTTTGGTTTGGAGACGATTTTTTTACCAAAGAATTGCCTTGAATTAAAAAAAAAAACAATGTGGCGCCATCTACTGAAATTTTTTGTAACTAAATAAAAAGTTGGAGGATTGCTTTCATTGCCCTTTTAATGTCAGAATTGAAAACCTTCATTAATGAGTGAAATTGGAACAGCAAAGGGATAACTCAATAACATAATGGCGCCACCTATGGATATTTCTTGTAACTACATGTTCAAAACGCCCAATTTATTTCATTTTCAGAGCCTTTTTTCCAGCGCCTACACTCCTCGCGGTTCCTTTCATTTTAAAATTGATAGTCTTTAATGATCAGTGAAATCCGAAGGTTAACTTGATGAAAATCTGAATAAAACAATGTGGCGCCCTCTGCAGAGTTTTCTGCAACTATGGTCAAGAACACCGCTTGGTTTGGAGACGATTTTTTACCAAAGTTTTCCTTTAAACTAAAAAAAAAAAACAATGTGGCGCCATCTATTGAAATTTTCCGTAACTAAAAGAATAGCTCAAAATTGGACGGTTGCTTTCATTGCCTTTTTAATGTCGGAATTGAAAGCCTTCATTAATAAGTGAAATTGGAACAGCAAAGGGTTAACTCAATAACATAATGGCGCCACCTGTGGATATTTCTTGTAACTATATGTTCAAGACATCCAATTTATGTCATTTTAAAGCCTTTTTATAGTGACTACGCTCCTCGTGGTTCCTTTTATGTTAAAATTGGAAGTCTTTAAAGATCAGTGAAATCCGAATGAAAATCTGAATAAAACAATGTGGCGCCATCTATAGGTTTTTTGTAACTATGGTTAAAAACGCAGTTTGGTTTGGAGACGATTTTTTACCAAAAAATTGCCTTAAACTAAAAAAAAAACAATGTAGCGCCATCTATTGAAATTTTCCGTAACTCAAAAAAAGTTTAAAAATGGACGATTGCTTTCATTGCCCTTTTAATGTCAGAATTGAAAGCCTTCATTAATAAGTGAAATTGGAACAGCAAAAGGATAACTCAGTAACATAATGGCGCCATCTGTGGATATTTCTTGCAACCACATGTTCAAAACGCCCAATTTATGTCGTTTTAAGGCCTTTTTTATAGTGCCTACGCTCCTCGTGGATCCTTTCATGTTGAAATTGGAAACTTTTAATGATCAGTGAAATCCGAAGATTAATTTGTTGAAAATCTGAATAAAACAATGTGGCGCCATCTGTAGACTTTTCTTGTAACTATGGCTGAAAACACCGATTTATGTCATGGTTTGGAGACGACTTTTTACCAAAGTCTTGCTCTGAACTTAAAAAAAAAAACAATGCGGCGCCATCTATTGAAATTTCCCGTAACTAAAAAGAATTTAAAATCGGCTTAAATGACTTATAGCCCTTTATTATCAGAGTACGTCTTTTATTGCTTTCTTAATGTCAAAATTGAAAGCCCTCATTATTCAATGAAAGTAGAGCAGCAAAATAATAACTCAATCCAATAATGGCGCCATCTATGGATATTTCCTGTAACTACAGGTTGGTTAGAAGTCATTTCCTTTTACAGTACCTACGTCCTTCTCCTTTCATGTTCAAACTGAGTCTTTAGGTTAACTTGATGAAGCACAGAATATCAAAACAATGTCGCGCCATCTGTAGAAATTTACTGCAACTACAAATCCAAAACGTCAGATACATGTCATGGCTTAGAGCCCTTATCAGACTGAAAACGCCAGACTTACGTCACGATTTAGAACCGATTTTTATTGATAAGTAAACGAATAAAAATCTTAATAAAAATTGCGCCATCTATGGAATTTTCCTGTAACTATGAATTAAAAACGACAGATTTATGTCATTTTTTAGACAAGATTTACGCATTTCATTGTTTCTTTGAAAGTCAATTGTCAGTCAAACCCAATAGATAATTTAATGAAAAATTGAATAAAATCATGTGGCGCCATCTATAGAAATTTTTTACAACTATGGTTTAAAAACGTCGGGTTTTTTGTCATGGCTTAGAGCCCTTATTATTGTTTTTTTTTTTTTAATGGCGCCATCTACTAAAATTTCCTGTAACTATAGTTTTAATAACGCGAGGCCCAGAGCCGATTTTGTTTATTAATAAATTTTACGTTATTGCTTTTTTGTTAAAATTGAGAGCCTTCTATAAACAAACTTATGTATGAAATAACGTGGCGCCATCTATGGAAATTTCCTGTAACTACAGATTAAAAACGTCAGATTTAGGCCTTAAGACTTTTTTTACCAATAGGTCCTTAATTATTTCTGCTATGTTAAATTAGTGAAGACCTTCAATAATTAATCAGTGAGACGCGAGAAGTTATTAGATGAAAATGTTAATAGATTAATGTGGTGCCATCTATGGACGTTTCATTTAACTATTATTATCGGAGTACGTCTTCTATTGCTTTTTTAATGTCAAAATTGAAAGCCATCAATTAATCAGTGAAAGTAGAGCAGCAAAAGAATAACCCAATAAAATAATAGCGCCATCTATGGATATTTCCTGTAGCTACTCGTTGGTTAAAAGTCATTTCTTTTTACAGTACCCACGTCCTTAATGGTTTCTTCTTTCGTGTTCAAACTGAATGATGATCAATGAAATCCGTAGGTTAACTTGATGAAACACAGAATAAAACAATGTGGCGCCATCTGTAGAAATTTACTGCAACTTCAAATCCAAAACGCCAGATATATGTCATGGCCTAGAGCCCTCCTTTTCATAATTTTCTTTTATGTAAGAATTGAAAGCCTTCAATAATCAATGAAATAACTCGATGACAATAAGGCGCCATCTGTAGAAATTAACTACAAACTGAAAACGCCAGGCTTAAGTCACGAATTAGAACCGATTTTTGTTAATAAGTAAACAAATACAAATCTTAATAAAAAAAAATGGCGCCATCTATGGAAATTTCCTGTAACTATGGATTAAGAACGACAGATTTATGTCATTTCTTAGACAACACTTACGTATTTCATTGTTTCTTTGAAAGTCTCCAATTGTCAGTAAAACCCAATGGTCAATTTATTGAAAAATTGAATAAAATCATGTGGCGCCATCTATGAAAATTGCCTGTAACTATGGATTAAAAGCGACAGATGTATTTTTCAGACAATACCTACGTATTTCAATATTTATTTGAAAGTCTTCAATTGTTAGTAAAACCCAATGGTTAATTTAATGAAAAATTGAATAAAATCGTATGGCGCCATCTATGGAAATTTTCTGTAATTGTGGATTAGAAACAGACAGATTTATGTCGTTTTTTAGACAATACCTACGTATTTCAATGTTTCTTTGAAAGTCTTCAATTGTCAGTAAAACCCAATGGTTAATTTAATGAAAAATTGAATAAAATCATGTGGCGCCATCTATAGAAATTTTCTACAACTATGGTTTAAAAACGTCTGTTTTTTGTCATGGCTTAGAGCTCTTTTCATTGTTTTTTTCTTAATGTTAGCATTAAAAACTATCAATAGTCAGTGTAAGTCGATAAGTACGGCGCCATCTACGGAAACTTCCCGTAACTACAAATTGACACCGCCACACTTATGGCACGGTTTAAAACCGACTTTTAACAATAAACTTCCCCTGTTCTCTTGTATGTCTTAAGTTACCAGTCAAATTCGAAAAATAATGAAAATCTGAATAAAATAGTGTGGCGCCATCTACGGAAATTTTCTGTAACTACAGATTAAAAAGACGCCAGATTACAGCTTCCTTTTATCCCTAAGTCTTCGACTGTTTCGTTTCTTTTATGTTAAAGCTGAAAATCTAAAAAAAAAAATCTGGCGCCATCAAATTTCCTGTAACTATAGTTTTAATAACGCGAGGCCCAGAGCCGATTTTGTTTATTAATAAATTTTACGTTATTGCTTTTTTGTTAAAATATTGAAAACCTACTATTAAACTTAATGAAAATCTTTATGGAATAATGTGGCGCCGTCTATGGAAATTTCCTGCAACTATTGATTAAAAACGTCAGATTTAGGCCTTAAGAGTTTCTTACCAACAAATTACTGATGATAAACTAATGATGACCTTCAATAATTAATCAACGAAACGCGAAAAGTAATTAGATGAAAATTTTAATAAAACAACGTGGTGCCATCTACGGACGTTTCATTTAACTATAGAATAAAAAAACCTAGATTTATGCCATGGCTTAAAATCTTATTTAACCTCACTGTATATATTATGTTAAAATTAAAATGCATTCTTTTATTTACGTGGAATATCAAAATTTGATTTATGGTGATTAGTGAGTCGATTCAAGGTCAAAGACCTACTAAGAAAGACAAGAAATGAAACATCACAAATCCAATTTTTTTGTTGTAATTCACTTTGTCCATGTTTGAAATTTTAGGGCCTTAGTTTTTTAATGTTTCCATCACTGTCATCGTTTTGTTTCATTGCCATGTCAACCAGTCAACATTCGCTTCACTTTGTTTCCTTGTTGTCATGCCAACATTGCCATCATCTTTTTTTTTTTGGTTTTCATTGTCAACTTTTGTTTTTTTTTTCCTTTATCAACTTTTGTCAACTATTGTCATTAAAGTTTACTAAAGCAGTTAAAAGTTTAAAAAATTTTAAAACGACTTCAAACGAAAGGTTGTAAACCAATACAACATTCCATTTAAATTAAGAATTGTATATACTAAATCACCCTGTATAAGTATGTACATACAAAGAAGAACGAACAAAATGAACAGTAACGAAGTGAAACTTGTTGATTACTTTGATTAGAAATGGTGCCAAAAGAAACTTAAAATAATTAAAAAAACATTCTGGGACATAATAAATTAAAGGAGAATGTTCGAACAAGAGAAGAAGGTGTTGACATCATTCATGATTTGCACCACCGCACCATCTAGATAAACCATCCGATGGTTTTCTTTTTATATTTTCTTCTACAAATCACTTTATGATTATCCGTTAATGAACGTTATCTCGGGAACTTAATAGCTCACGTTCGCAAGCAACATAACTATCTAATTACGTTCGGACGTGACTCCTCGAGCACCGACTACGTGAAATATTGCTTTCCTTCATTACCGAGGTTTCTTTTAATCAATTTTAATCAAAAAGCAATATTAAAAAAAAAAAAACGGCAAAACTGAGAGGGCAAGACAGAATGCTCCGACGATTTCCGCTGGAAAGTAAAACAAACCGCAGGACGTTGAACCGTTCTTGTGTTGACTTTATAGAAAACGCTCTTTGACACAAAAGCGGCCGGTTTATTTAATTATGGCGGGGGCCTTGCTCGGAATCAATCGAATTCCTATTCAATGATGACCCTGAGCGTATTGTTTGCTTTTGCATTATCAGAGTGCACAGTCTCTTCCTTCACAGGATAATTAAAATTAGAAATAACATTGTCCGAATTAAAAAAAATTGTTGTTGTATAGATTTTCGTTAGTGTTGGAGTTTGCGAGAAAACAAACGAGCAAGCACAGCGTTATCGTAAAATACATGAAAATTATACTTTTTCCTTTTCTTAAAAATGTATAAGAATGGATTGAAAAAACAATTGAAAATCAAAAGGAAATTGGCGTAAATATGACGAGAAACAAACAGATGAACTACTAAACAACAACTAAAAGAACAGGAGAAAAACAAAACAAAAAACAAAAAATTAAAATAAATCGAATGCGTAAGAATAGATAGAAGAAACAATTGAAAATCGAAGTAGACAATCAAATCAATTGAAGATCGAAAAGAAATTGACGTAAGTATGAGAAGAAAGAAACAGATGAACTACTGAACAACAACTTAAAAGAACAGGAGAAAATTAAAAAAAAAAGTTAAAAACTAAAATAAAACAAAGATGCATAAGAATGGATAGAAAACACAATTGGAAATCGAAGTAGACAATCAAATAATAAAAAAAAAACAATTGAAAGTCGAAAGGAAACTGACGAGAAAGAAGCAGATGAACTATTAAACAATAACTACGAAGAACAGAAGAAAAAAAAACGACTACACAATAGTACACAAGAATGGCTGGACAAAACAAAATCGAAGTAGACAATCAAATCAATTGAAAATCGAAAGGAAATTGACGTAAGTAGACGAGAAAGGAACAAATGAATTACCAAACAACTTAAAAGAACAGGAGAAAAATTGAAAAAATAAATAAAAAAATAAACTAAATTGATGTATTCCAATGGATAGACAAAACAAATGAAAATCGAAGTAGATAATCAAATAAAAAAAAATGAAAATGGAAATTGAGGTAGGTATGACGAGGAAGAAACAGATGAACTACTAAACAACAACTAACAAGAACAGACAATACAGAAGAATTATGGACAAAACAAATAAAAGTAGACAACCAAGTTATAATTAAAAAACAATTGAAAATCGAAACAGATGAACTTCTAAACAACAACTAAAATGAAGAAGAGAAAAATAAAACAAAAAACTAATATAAATCGAATGCATAAGAATAGATAGAAGAAACAATTGAAAATCGACGAAGACAATCAAATAATAATAAAAAAAAAAACAAATGAAAATCAATGACGAGAAAGAAACAGATACACTATTAAACAACAACGAAAATGAACATGAAAAAAATTTAAAAAAAACTAAAAACTAAAATCAAACGAAGGTGCATAAGAATGGATAGAAAAAACAATTGAAAATCGAAGTAGACAATCAAATAATAATTAGAAAAACAATTGAAAATCGAAAGGAAATTGACGTAAATATGACGAGAAAGAAAGAACAAAGATGAATAGGAGAAAAATTTAAAAAAAAATAACTAAAATAAATCGAATGCACAAGAATGGATGGACAAAACAAATGAAAATCGAATAGATAAGCAAATAATAATAAAAAAAAAAAAACAAATGAAAATCGATGACGAGAAAGAAACAGATGAATTACTAAACAATAACTAAAATGAACATGAGGAAATTAAAAAAATACTAAAAACTAAAATAAAACGAAGACGCTTATGAATAGTTGGAAAAAACAATTGAATATAGAAGTAGATAATCAAATAATTAAAAAAAAAAAAAAACAAATGAAAGTCGAAAGGAAATTGACGTAAGTATGACGAGAAAGAAACAGATGAACTACTAAACAACAACTAAGAACAAGAGAAAAATTAAAAAAAAAACAAAAATAAATCGAATACACAAGAATGGATGGAAAAAACAATTGAATCGAAGTAGACAATCAAATAATAATAATAAAAAAATTAAATAAATCAAAAATGGATGGACAAAACAAATAAAAATCGAAGTAGACAACTAAATAATAATTTAAAAAAAAACAATTGAAAGTCGAAAAGAAATTGACGTAGGTATGATCAGAAAGAAACAGATGAACTACTAAACAACAACTAAGAAGAACATGAGAAAAAAGAAAAGAAAAACAATTAAATTAAAACAAATGCTTATAAGAATGGATGGAGAAAACAACTGAAAATCGAAGTAGACAATCAAATAATAATTTTAAAAAAAATTGAAAGTCGAACGGAAATTGACGTAAATATGATGAGAAAGAAACTAAATACTAAATAACAACTAAGAAGAACAAGAGAAAAATTTAAAAAAAAAAACAAAAATAAATCGAATAGACAAAAATGGATGGAGAAAACAAATGAAAATCGAAGTAGACAATCAATAATAAAAAAAAAAACAATTGAAAATCGAAAGAAAATTGACGTAAGTGTGACGAGAAAGAAACAAATGAATTACCAAACAACTTAAAAGAACGGGAGAAAAATTGAAAAAAATAAAATAAAAAAATAAACTAAATTAAATGTATGTATTTCGATGGATGGACAAAACAAATGAAAATCGAACTAGACAATCAAATAATAAGAAAAATTAAAATGGAAAGGAAATTGACGTAGATACCTACGACGAGGAAGAAACAGATGAACTACTACACAACAACTAGAAGGAACAGGAGAAAATTAAAAAAAAAACTCAAATAAAACGAATGCATAAGAATAGATGGAAAAAACAAGTAAAAATCGAAGTAGACAACCTTACAATAAAAAAAAACAATTGAAAATCGAAAAGGAATTGACGTATGACGAGAAACAAACAAATGAACTATTAAACAACCAATTAAAGAAATCGTTCGATCTTAGGGCAATTTCTTTTCAATTTTCGTTTGTTTTAATAATAATGAGGAAAATTAATGAAAATTGACATTACCAATTGACAAGCGAAGCACAGAAGAAATGAATGAATAGGGAGTAAGTATAACGACAACTAAAAGAAATAAGAGAAAAAAAACGAATTCTCGATTTCTTTTTTTTTGTTTCCATTTCCTTTTTTTCCTACATGTCATTTATTCAATTCAATCTTCATTTCTTTCTCGTCACTCTTTCCTTTCGATTGTCGCTTTTTCAGTTTTAAATCTCAAGGATAGCGAACGTGAGCGACACGAGAAAAAAACATTTAATAGAAAAAGGAAACAATAACGGAAATCAAAAACGAAGACATTTAACAGTAAAATGTTATAAAAACAAATGGTAATCGAAAGAAAATTGACGTCAGTGCGACGAATGAAAATAGAATTACTTTACAACAACAAAAAGAAACAGGCGAGTAATTAAAAAAAAACAAAAAACAAAAGAAAACTAAAATGTAACGAATGCATAAGAATGAATGAAGAAAAAACAAGTGAAACGACCAAACAGAAGAGGAAAGAAACAATTGAACGAAAATGTGAAACAATGAAACTATCTTGTCGATGATGTTAACCATCAGAAGAACAGGAAACATTCACCACGAGAGTGCGAGCTGCAACAAGGCGAGAAAGGCGATGACCCTTGCAAATAACGGCATTCAGGCGAACTCTTTTGCATCGGTAACCACCGGGCAGAGAATCCGTCGAGCTATGGAACAACAAACCGAAAGCGTGCAGAACATTTTTTTTTCTTCGCAATTTTGTTGTTGTAAGCAAAACCCAAAGTGATTAACAATTAATTAAAGAAAGAAGAAACCACGTATGTATACACACTGCAGTCCAAAAATTTAAGACCTTTTAGATGATGAAGGTGGTAGATGTCTTTAGTACCTCCTGTGAACAAACACCTGCTGATGATGACCTCGGCGGTGTAAAAATGAATCAAGTGAAATTAATTCATTCGTCTTTTTTCGCAAAGATTAAATTGCGCAAATTTGTTTTTGGTCTTAAACATTTGGTCTGCTGTGTACATCGATAATAACATACAGGACCGGATAAAGAGGTTTTCAGAAATCGTAGAATTTTGAAAAACACCCTGTAGCTCCTAAGCGGTACAAGATATCGAAATTCGGTCTTCACCATTAATTTTGTCTTAAAAATCGAGCTGCAGGGACCGTGGTCAGTTCTTGTCTAACTGTTCTAAAAATAGGTCGAATTCGACCCATCCTGTACATACATGAGCCTCTTTTTTTTTTTTTTTAGACGCGTACATGTAATTCTTTTTTCACAGCCTAAACGACAGTCCGCGGTCTAATAACAACAGTTTCCTCGTTCTGCGTATTATTATCGCACGCGCTGGTTCATGCGTCTCCATTATTATTAGTTGGACACGTGTACCGGCATATGTTCCCGGTGTAATTACAACTGAAAACGACGGTAATAATAATTTGTTCTGCGCTGCGGAAAAAAATCGAAAAACCAAGCGGGAACAGGACGACAAACAATCCGGTTTTAACGGACTCGAATACATATACATACATATTAGGAATGTATGTACAGTGAGGGACAAAGTCGACGAGACGACTTGCAAACTCGTTCATTTCAAAAACAAGTCATAATTCTTTGAATTAATACATAATCAAAGCACTGCGCCACGCGTAATGACAAAAATAAAAAATACCAGCCACAGCGTGTAAATTTTAACTAGGTACGTACGCCTCTGGCATGTTTGAGAACCCAACCACATGTTCGCATTAAAAAAAGTGTCGCCCTGTACACCACAGATGGGTAACCTGCTCCCTCGCCCCCCGCAAGAAATTTACGACCTTGGCTCGATTTGGTAAACAACTCCTCGAAGACTCTTCGTCTTCTTCTGTTAAAAGTGCGATGCATCGTCTCATCCGGAGAACTGCACTTAACGACGATTTCGCTAACGGAAACGTCAAGTTTACGACCCATTCGAATTTTACAGTTGGGTCTCTTCTGATTTAATGGGGAATATAAAGCAGGCCCCGTAAAGTTGAGAAACCTTCACAATTATTGTGGTACTTAAACTATGCTTCTCTATTCTCGCTTTGAAGGCATGCATCGTTGTTTTCTCGACATTTTTCCAATCAATCAACACAACCCATAAGGAGTTGTTACGGCTTTGCTCTGCACGCTTTGTTAAAATTCTTTTGTTTTTATTCGGTTGTGATTGAGCGATTTAAAACTGTAACCTACTTGCTTATTTAACGCGACCAGTGGCGAGTTAATTAATTTGAAGGAATAATTACTTTTATGTTGTACAATCGTGGGCTTCTTAAAGAGAACGCAAGCAATTAAACAGTCCGAAAGATTCGGCGTTATTGCATTCGGAAGGCGGAAGAAACAGACGTAAAATAGGGTCATTAACACTTCTGCAAATACTACCGGGTTCTCAGGTATAAATTGCCAAATCATCGTTTCACAAGCGGATTCTTGTTGTACACTTAGCGTCAAAAACAATGTCTCCCCGATAAAATAATAAATCGCTTTTATTCTGTGTTTGTTTATCTGATTACTCGTTTGCTTGTCAGTCTGCTTCTTACTTTAATTTTTAATTTAACATTTGTAGAGTAAGAGACATTATTTTTGATTCTCAGCGTACAAGTACGTACGGGCGATTGATTTTCGCAAATACGAAGTTTACGTTATCGATTGTTCCGTTTTAGGTGTCCACGACAGTACGTGGAAGAAACCGCATTATTGTTTAAAAATGGGAGTAACGTTCATTTGTAACTTGTAAAAATGAGGAGCGCAGGTTACTTTTGGCTGTAAAAATACTGTATTTTAAAATACCGCATTTGATTATAAAATACCGTATTCGATCATAAATACCGTATTTGATCGTAAAATACCATATTTTATTATAAAATACCGTATTTGATCGTAAAATACCGTATTTTATTATAAAATACCGTATTTGATCGTAAAATACCGTATTTTATTATCAAATACCGTATTTTATTATAAAATACCGTATTTGATTATAAAAAATTACTATATTGCACAAATTAAACAATCAGGGATTTATTTTTGAGTTTTAATTATCTGTAACGATCGTCGTTTGTTTTTTGTTACTTTCATTAGAAATTTTAAGTTTTTTTTCCATTTTTATTGGATCGTCTAAAACTGTTCTTCTTCTTTTTTTTTGTTTTTAAACGTTTACTATTTTGCAGAAGTTAAATAGTCAAAGATTTATTGTTCAGTTCTCATTTTTTATTACGAACGTCTTTTGTTTTTCTTACTTTAGGAATTTTAATTTTTTTTCCCATTTTCATTGCATCGTCAAAAACCGTTTTTTAAAATGGTTTACCATTTTTCAGAAATTAAGTAGTCAAGGATTTATTGTTGGTTTTTCATTTTTTATGACGATCGTCTTTTGTTTTTCTTACTTTAGGAATTTTAATTTTTTGTTCAATTTTCATTGGACCGTCGAAAACCGTTCTTCATTTTTAATCGTTTACTATATTGCAGAAATTAAACAATCAGGGATTTGTTTTTGAGTTTTAATTTTCTATTACGATCGTCGTTTGTTTTTTTTTGTTACTTTCTTTAGAAACTTTAATTCTTCTTTCATTTCTATTGGATCGTTAAAAAAACAGTTCTTCATTTTTTGGTCTTAATTGTTCGCTGTTTTACAGTATTTTTATAAAATACGGTATTTTATAATAAAATACGGTATTTTATCATGAAATACCGTATTTGATCATAAAATACCGTATTTTACGATCAAATACGGTAAGAAGCACAGAAGAACGTTTGCCAACGTAACTTTCTGAATTGGTCAATAGATGACGTGCTGAGATAGATGGTAAACTAACCATATGTGCCGCTCTACAATAATTTTTATTGTCCGCTCGGCTTCCTGATGTCCATATAAAAAATATTGTTGATCACTAACTATTGCAGAATTAAAGAGTCCTTTAAAAAATAAAATAGTAAACGCGACCTGTACGTTAAAAAAAAACCAAAACAAAAGAAAGCAACTAAAATAAAAGAAGACAATGCGGTCGCGTTGTGATGGACTTGGTCAACGAAAGAAGATTTAATTGCAAAGCGCAGATTTTTCCTTTTTTTATTAAAGAAACTTGAGGTAAACAGATCACTTACTTCTTTTGGTCACACTTCGTTATGACTAACTGCGGAGAGGCGGCCAACAAAACATCCCCAAAAAAAAAAAAAAAACATAAACAATGACCACAAGATCATAAACAACTCGATTTTTTTGTGTTGTGTTATTAATGCGTGGCAATTTGATATGCCCCACATTAAAAGACTTACGTCGCCCACAACGGCTTCAAGCTCTTGAAAAAATAACCGCAGAGCAGTGGCGCAGCAAACAAAATTCTGTTTAGCTTCGGTTTCTCGTTAATTAATTCACGTACATGCGAATGCTTACGGCGTTCATTGGTGATTGATACTAAAAAAAAAAGAGGGAGGGGTTAATTAGATAAAATAATGCAAAAGGCAAATAATGTAGGGTTCGGTGGATAGAGGGCGTGATCTTCTACACCAAAGATTATAGGTTCAAATCCCATAAGGAACAAAAAGTCAATAAAAAAAAAATGGGAGACGTTTCCATAAAAATATAAATTGTCCTTGTACCAATTAATGGACGTACCATGAAGATGCAAGCAGACAATTGCCTGTCGAAACGTCAGATTGCAATAATTATAATTCAATGAAGTTATTAATTCAGGTCGCTTCTCTTGGCGATTCAATCGAAACGAAAAAAAAAAATAAATTCTAGAGAAAGTAATAAAAACAAATGACGATCGTAATAAAAAGTTAAAATTGAAAAACAAATTTCTGATTATCTAGTTAATTACTGAAAAATAGTAAACAATTCGAAACAAAAGAAAAACGAAGAACTTTTTATGTGAGAAAATTGAAGAAAAATTAAAATTCGTAAAGAAAGTAAGAAAAACAAATGACGATCGTAATAAAAAATGAAAACTCAACAATAAATCCTTGACTGTTTAATTCCTAAAAAAAATAGCGAACAATTAAAATTTTTAAATGTTTCGACTATCCAATAGAAATAGAAGAAGAATTAAAAGTGAGTAAAGAAAGTAAGTAAAACAAATGACGATCGCAACAGAAAATGAAAACTCAACAATAAATTCCTAATTATTTATTTAATTAATAATTTCTGCAAAATAGTGAACGATTAAAACCAAGAAGTGAAGAACGGTTTTTGACGATCCAATAAAAATTGAAGAAAAATGAAAATTTCTAAAGAAAGTAAGAAAAACAAAAGACGATCGTAGTAAAAAATGAAAACTCAACAGTAAATCCTTGACTATTTAATTTCTGCAAAGTAGCAAACGATTAAAAACAAAAAATGAAGAACGGTTTTTGACGATCCAGTAAAAATCGAAGAAAAATTAAAATTCCAAAAAAACGTAAGATAAATAAAAGACGAAAAAACAAAAGATGAAAAATTAAAACTCGAAAAATCCCTGACTGTTTAATTTCTGAAAAATAGTAAACGATTAAAAACAAAAAATGAAGAACGGTTTTTGACGATCCAATAAAAAAAAATAAAATAGAATTTCTAAAGAAAGTAACAAAAAAAAAACAAATGACGATCGTAACAAAATTAAAACTCAAAAATAAATCTCTGATTATTTAATTTCTGCAAAATGGTAAACCATTAAAAACAAAAAATGAAGAACGATCCCATAAAAATGGAAAAGAAATTAAAATTCCTAAAGTAAGTAAGAAAAACAAAAGACGATCGTAATAAAAAATGAAAACTCAACAATAAATCCCTGATTATTTAATTTCTGAAAAATAATAAACAATTAAAATTAAAAAATTAAGAATGTTTTGACGATCCAATAGAAATAGAAGAATTAAAAGTAAGTAAAGAAGTAAGAAAAACAAATGACGATCGTAACGGAAAATTAAAATTCAACAATAAATCCCTGATTATTTAATTTTTGCAAAATAGTAAACGATTAAAACAAAAAAAGAAAAAGAAAAACTGTTTTCGACGATCCAATAAAAAAGGGAAAAGATTAAAATTTCTAAAGAAAGTAACAAAAAAACAAACGACGATCGTAACAGAAAATTAAAACTCAAAAATAAATCCCTGACTATTTAAGTTCTGAAAAATAGTAAACAATTAGAAACAAAAAATTAGGAATGTTTTTGACGATCCAATAGAAATGCAAGAATTAAAATTCCTAAAGAAAGAAAGTAAAACAAAAGACGATCGTAATAAAAAATGAAAATTCTAGACTAAAGACTATTTAATTTCTGAAAAATAGTAAACAATTAAAAATAAAAAATTAAGAATGTTTTGACGATCCAACAAAAATGAAAAAAAAAATTAGAATTCATTCTCGGGTAATACCTCGATAACTACTGAAGATACAAAAAAATTTCAACGCATTTCTCGTTTTTAACTTTTGAAATCGACAATATAAAATTATACAGAGTGTGTGAATCAAAATGGATACAACTTTTTTTAAGTTTTAAATAGCATAATAGATACGCCATCAAGCTATTCAACGTTCATAGTCAAATCATAAATAATTTTTTTCAATTAAGTTATTAATTAAGAAGTAACAAATTGTAGACATGTGAAGACAGTTCAATATACACAAAGACATGCTCGTGGTCATACTCGATGAGACATAAACCTTCAATCTTTAAATTTTATAAAAATCAAATAGCAGGTGACCCTGTATAATGGTAATACTTGGGTTATACATGTGGGGAAAATTTTTATTGTTGATTAAAAAAAAACTTTTCATCGTGAGACCAACTGAGGCTGGAAACTCCATAAAACAAATGGAAGGTTAATAACTCTGATGCATGGATTTCTTCATCGTGATGGGTTTCACCTCGAAGGTAAATTTTGAAACATATGAAAGGGCAAATAGTGAAGACCTGAAAAAAGTTACTTCGCCATGAGTCTTTAGGCAAACCTATGAGAACCTAGACGATTTAAGATCGGAAAGCTCAAGGAAGAAATTCAAGCTCGGTTAACGAATGGGCTCACCTTAACTGTGTTGCAAAGAAGAAAATATGAAATCATTTCGATGTAAGAAGTTAATGACTTGGTACACACCGATGTGGTTTGATTGCCCCGAGCACCTGCAACAAGAAGTGTGCTCGTATCGAATTCGAGGCTGCCTCGGCGTTACTTACAAGAAGTGACATAACGGGCCAGCGACGCTCTGCAGATGTTGCGCGATTCCGTAAATACCGCGTCACTTTTTCGACCTCCTCTAAACCATTCGCCAGATGGGTAGATCACGACGAGTAAGTCGGTGATTGATTGCTCGATTGCTATAACTGTGCTTTATTGTAAGTGAGTTTATGTTTGAATAAACGAATTCTAGAAATTCACTCGCGTGATAAGTTATCACCAACTTACAGTTGCTACTTCCATTACACGTACGTCATTTATATTTATTAAAGAAATAGTGAGGAAGAAGCTATATCTGAGGGAGAGACGTCGTCATTTAATAAACAGAGAGGCTCGGAATGAATTTACTGAAGATTCGTTCAACTGGCTACTTCCGGTATAACCGGAAGTCGCTGTCAATTCGCTTATTTCAAATGGCATGCTACGTGTCTGAATTCTATTTATTTATTTTCCCATCTCTAAATTGCGCCATTTTTGAATTTCCTTAAAAATTCTGCAACTTGATTTTCAAAAAATAATAATTAAGCAAATTCCTACCTTGTTTAACGGAGACATATCTGGAATTCAAGGCCGCAACAAAACTGGCTTGAGGCAGAGAGTCCTCCAACGAAAACAGCTCGTCCTTCGTCACTGTGTTGGAGCGAGTCTTCAAAACGGCCTTGGACCCTATTGGACTGAGGTAAGCGCCATTCCTATCGCGCAGAGCCAACTGACCACTGTGGTACTCGGCAGAGAACAGGCAGTCTTTACTACAACTCTCCACCAGTTTACCTTTAATATCAAAGAATCAAATCATACTCCAGCCCGCACCAACAAACAACCAACTCACCCCCATTTGACAAATATTTATTATTACAAGTGTGCAGCGCGTATTTCCCAGACTCATCCGCGTGGAATTCTAACGTAAAGAGGGTGTCTTCACCCCAAGGAATGTTGGCGTCCACGTGGATCTCGTCGAGGTTCTCGGAGAGGTGCGCAAAACGCTTGCGTCCCACCGAACGGAGGTTTACCTAAAGACGCAGAAATGTAGAGCCGCTCCCTTGGTTGGGGGTTTCATACCTGAGGTCTGGCAGCGAGGTGGATGTGCCAAAATTCGGCGTCCCCTGGTACTTTGGCAGTGCACGTTAACTTATCGGAGCTCGAGCCCAAGAAGTACCCCCTAACCACGTTCCGGAACGCCCAACGTCCGGTTCCATCCTCAGCCACGCTGATCTGGAACTTCGAACCCGGGTCTTTCTCTTCACTCTCGCAAGTCACGTTCCCAAACGAATCCACGGCCAAATACTTATCCAAGTGGGACTTCAAGTAGATTAGACCTGGAAGCAAGTCGCGGTGATTTTGGCGAATCTGGTTTGGGGCAGAGGGGGAGGTTACTTTCGCTTCCTGAACTGTTGTCCGGCTCGAGGGTCCAGATCTGCTTCTTCTTGAGCGAGGCGCCGTTCGCGTTGATTTTGAAGCCGAACGTTTCGGCGGTGAGGTAGCGGTACTTGGAGTTTATAAGGCCGATCGTCCAGCAACCCCTCTGCTGGTTCTGGGTTATTATGTCGCCGCATCCGTTCAGATCACCATTGCTGTGCCCGTTCAATCCGTTCATCGTGCTGGAGTTATTTGACGACGATGCTAGAACGGAGAGAAAGTTGGACTTAAACAAAATGGTGCTTACGAACCGAAAAAAAGGAGAAGAAACTTGGGGTTCGAATGCAAATAATTTGGGCCTACCGATTTAATTGAGGAAACCCTTCTTTAACGTAAGAGTCTCAATTTTTTTATACCTGGGTGCTAGCGAAGCAGCAAAAGATGGAACAAGGGCAGTAAGAGGAGGGGAGCAGAAGAATGAAGCAAAGGATATCTACCCACCAATATGGTTTGGGCATTTTTACGAGGAATAGAGGAGGAAGGTAATCGAAAAATGATGGCCAACATGGGAAAAATATTAAGTAAACCTTGAAGGAAAGTCCAAAATAGAAGAAGCATCAAAAAAACCTGCCAAAGAGAAATACGAATTGGAAGAAAATATTCAAGGATAGAAATGAATGATTTTAAGAAGATTTAAAGGAAGAAGATTGTCGAGAAATTATGGTAAACATGGGAAGAAAGTCGGTAAAACATGAAAGAAAGACCAAAACAAAAGAAACATCAAAAGAGCCTGCCAAAAAGAAATACGAATTGGAAGAAAACACTCAAGGCTTAAAGTGAATGATTTTATGACGTATTAAAGGAAGAAGATTGTCGAAAAGCAATAGCAATGATGAGAATAAATAAGGCAAAGCATGAAACAAAGACCAAAACAAAAGAAGCATTAAAAATACCTGCCAAGAAGAGATACGAATTAGAAGAAAACACTCAGTGATAGAAATGAATGATTTTAAGAAGATTTAAAGGAAGAAGATTGTCGAGATATTATGGCAAACATGACAAGAAATAAGGAAAAGAATGAAAGAAAGACCAAAACAAAAGAAGCATTAAAGAAACCTGTGACAAAGGAAAACAAATTGGAAGAGAATGCCCAAGGATAAAAGTGAATGATTTTAAGATTTAAAGGAAGAAGATTGTCGTGAAATAGCGGCAAATATGGGAAGAAATACGGTAAAGCATGAAGGAAAGACCAAAACAAAAGAAGCATCAAAAATACCTCCCAAGAAGAGATACGAATTGGAAAAAAAACAGTCAATGATAGAAATGAATGATTTTAACAAGATTTAAAGGTTGAAGATAGTCGAGAAATAAAGGCAAACATGAGAAGAAATGGGGTAAAGCATCAAAGATAGACCAAAACAAAAGAAGCATTAAAGAAATCTGTGAAAAAGGAAAACGAATTGGAACAGAATGCCCAAGGATAAAAGTGAATGATTTTAAGAAGATTTAAAGGAAGAAGATTTAAAGGTTGAAGATAGTCGAGAAATAAAGGCAAACATGAGAAGAAATGGGGTAAAGCATCAAAGATAGACCAAAACAAAAGAAGCATTAAAGAAATCTGTGAAAAAGGAAAACGAATTGGAACAGAATGCCCAAGGATAAAAGTGAATGATTTTAAGAAGATTTAAAGGAAGAAGATTGTCGAGAAATAGCGGGAAACATGGGAAGAAATACATAGAAAGCATAAAGGAAAGACCAAAACAAAAGAAGCATCAAAAATACCTGCCAAGAAGAGGTACGAATTGGAAGAAAACATTCAATGATAGAAATGAATGATTTTAACATGATTTTAAGGAAGAAGATTGTCGAGAAATAATGGCAAACATGGGAAGAAATGAGGTAAAGCTTCAAAGGAAGACCAAAACAAAAGAAGCATTAAAGAAACCTATGAAAAAGGGAAACGAATTGGAAGAGAATGCCCAAGGATGAAATTGAATGATCTTAAGAAGTTTAAAGGAAGAAGATTGTTGAGAAATAATGGCAAACATGGGAAGAAATGAGGTAAAGCATGAAAGAAAGACCAAAACAAAAGAAGCATCAAAATTACCTGCCAAGAAGAGGTACGAATTGGAAGAAAACATTCAATAATAGAAATGAATGATTTTAACATGATTTTAAGGAAGAAGATTGTCGAGAAATAATGGCAAACATGGGAAGAAATGAGGTAAAGCTTCAAAGGAAGACCAAAACAAAAGAAGCATTAAAGAAACCTATGAAAAAGGGAAACGAATTGGAAGAGAATGCCCAAGGATGAAATTGAATGATCTTAAGAAGTTTAAAGGAAGAAGATTGTTGAGAAATAATGGCAAACATGGGAAGAAATGAGGTAAAGCATGAAAGAAAGACCAAAACAAAAGAAGCATCAAAATTACCTGCCAAGAAGAGGTACGAATTGGAAGAAAACATTCAATAATAGAAATGAATGATTTTAACATGATTTTAAGGAAGAAGATTGTCGAGAAATAATGGCAAACATGGGAAGAAATGAGGTAAAGCTTCAAAGGAAGACCAAAACAAAAGAAGCATTAAAGAAACCTATGAAAAAGGGAAACGAATTGGAAGAGAATGCCCAAGGATGAAATTGAATGATCTTAAGAAGGTTTAAAGGAAGAAGATTGTTGAGAAATAATGGCAAACATGGGAAGAAATGAGGTAAAGCATGAAAGAAAGACCAAAACAAAAGAAGCATCAAAATAGCCTGCCAAAAAGCAATACGAATTGGAAGAAAACACTCAAGACTAAAAGTAAATGATTTTAAGACGAATTAAAGGAAGAAGATCGTCGAAAAACAATGGCAATCGTGAGAATAAATAAGGCAAAGCATGAAAGAAAGACAAAAACAAAAGAAGCATCAAAAATACTTGCCAAAAACTGATGCGAATTGGAAGAAAACACTCAATGACAGAAATGAATGATTTTAACAAGATTTAAAGGAAGAAGATTGTCGAGAAATAGTGGCAAACATGGGAAGAAAGGCGGTAAAGCATGAAGGAAAGACCAAAACAAAAGAAGCATCAAAAAAACCTGCCAAGAATATACGAATTGGAAGAAGACACTCAAGGATAGAATCAATGATTTTAACAAGAATTAAAAGAAGAAGATTATCGAGAAATAGTGACAAACATGGGGAGAAAGGCGGTAAAGCACAAAAGAAAGTCCAAAACAAAAGAAGCATCACAAAACCTGCCAAGAAAAAAAAACGAATTGAAAGAAAACACTCAATGATAGAAATGAATCATTACAACTAGAATTAAAAAAAGAAGATGGTTGAAAACTAATGGCAAACATAGGAAGAAATAAGGCAAAGCATGAAGCAAAGAGCAAAACAAAAGAAATAAACCTGCCCAGATTTGGAAGAAAACAATCAAGGAAAGAACTGAACAGGTAGAAGAGAGCAATTATTATAAGAAACTATGATGCATTCTATTTTTTTTTTGTTGATCGATTCTCGTGACCGGTTCCTTGGCATTTCACGAAATGCCAGAGTCACTCCTCGATCTTTGCGCGAAAAATCGCCCGTTCTTTGTGCTCTAAATTTATCGCCGCGCTTAAATAAACCGGCGAAGGTTAGAGCCAGCCAAAGGTGCACGAACGTTTAAATCCGCGCGCGTTGTTAATTTTAAAATTCAAATAAGCAAGGCGCTCGAAATTCCATCAAGCACGACTTCCAGCCAGCAGCACCGGATAGACTCCTTTCTTGCGCCCGGAGGACCGCGCTATTGTTCGCGAAATTTGCATGATTGGATCTAATTAGGCTCTTAATTAAGTCGGAGATGATTTGCTCTCTATCTCAAGAGTTTCATTCGCACGTAAACGGAAATTAACTAAGTGCAGGGAAAGAAAGAAATCTGGGAAAAAAACAAGACAATTGGAAGAATCCCACAATAAACTGGAGATTTGGTTGTTACTCCTTTCGGATTGGGAAAAACAAAATGGGGAAAGGCAGACCTGGAGAAGGACGAAAAGAAAAAAGAAATGTGACGCAGCTCAACCGTAAAGCCAAAAGAAGATGACGATTTAGAAGAAGAAGAAGAAGATGACGATATAGAAGAAGAAGAAGATGACGATTTAGAAGAAGAAGATGACGATATAGAAGAAGAAGAAGATGACGATTTAGAAGAAGAAGAAGATGTGAACCGTAAAGGGCATGTTAGTAGACTAGAAAACTTAAAGGCAGATTGGATTATGAAAAGAACGTGGACGATGATTGAAGGAGGAAGCGAAGCCAAGTCCAAAAGGAAGAAATCCTTCAACAATAAAAGGGAGAGTAGGCAAACACGATCTTCAACATGGAGTCTTCACGCTGAAGCACATCACTCTTTCCTTATTTTGCTAACGTTTCGTTTTTTGGTGCAGAGCAATTTATTCAAGGTCGTTGCCTCTATTGTCCTTGCTGCTGCTATTTTGTAAAGATAGATTCGCAGCACCACGGCCCAGAAGACGTTCTTCCAAAACGAAAAACGAAACGTAAGCATTCTCTCATGAAGAAGGACTAGGTCAGTTAACTCATAAAACAAACGAGTTCCACGAGAGAAGAGTTTTGGTGCTTTCGTGATGATCGGTTTCAGCTTTCGCCATTTCCAAGAAAAGAAGCCAAAGGCGACACAAGGACCAACGAGCGCACGTACAAGAATTTAGTTCTGCCACACCGGCAAGCGAACATAAGTAAAAAGTACATCAAGGCCAAGTCTAAAGACACCAGGCCTTTTAGAAATGGCGAAAGACAAAAGAAATGTTCGTCAGCAAGGAACGAAGATCCCGAAGAAATTGATGACTCTCTTGAAGTCCTCAAGGACTAATGAATACAGGCGAATTCAATTTCGTCACGCTGGCAAATCCTAATTAAAAAATACTTCAAGACCGAGTAGCTTAAATGCCAAGTCTTTTTGAAAATGACGAAAACCGAAATCGCTAGGGTCAAAAAATGGGATAATGTTCATCGGAACGCCAAATTGGAGGCCTTGTCACATTGTCAAACATAACAAGTGAGTATAACCAAGCTTAAAATCAGTGGCGTGAAATCCAGATCTTTTGGAAAGAAGAAGAAAACACCCAAATTAAATCCGCGAAGACGAAACAAAGAACACCCAAGGATTTAGTTCCACCACACCGGCAAGCAAACATAAGTAAGAAGTAAGTCTAAAGACACCAGGTCTTTTAGAAATGGCGACAGAAAGAAGAAATCTTCGTCGAGGAATGAAGAACCCGAAAGAAGAAAAACACCAAAATGAAGACCACAAGAACAAACGTGGCCATAATCATGGACCGTGCTTAAAATCAGCAGCCAAGTCTTTTTGAAAATGACGAAAACCGAAAGCTGGAGGGTCGAAAAATGAGAAAATGTTCGACGAAAATGGAAGCCGAAGAGAACGCCAAATTGAAGACCTTCAAAGACCTTCAAAACCAAGCTTAAAATCAGCAGCGTAAAATCCAAGTCTTTTGGAAAGAAGAAGAAAATACCAAAATGAAACCATGAAGACGAAACAAGGACCAATGAACATACCAGAAAAGGAAAGGCTTAAGGAAAGTATACGACGGTGTAAAGGAGAAAGGGTTTTGGCAAAGAAATGCTGGAGTGCAGATGCCTCATAAAAATTTGAGAATTATGGAAGGAAAATAGATCTTAAGGAGATTTTAGGAGAGGGCAAAATGGTAATCCTGCCTGAAGAACGGTTTAAAAGAAGAAAACAAAGGATCCCCAACAAGTCCTTGGATATAAGCAGATAGAAAAGGGTTGCAAATTTTATCCAAAAAAAAAAAAACCTAAAGGTGGCTAGGATTTTGACATTTAATGGGCGAACGATTTGCCCCAATTACAAAAGCTGGGTCTCCTGTAATGTCATAGTTCTAAAAGAAAAAATTTTTCTTCCTAAGCAGGGGGTTGTTGAAGACTTTAAGGACCAATTGGGGGTCGATGAACTTCAGTGGTTTCTGAAGAGGATCCCACCTCGATCTTCAATTATTTCGAAGCAACCACTCTTCTTCATTTTTTTTAATTGTAGATGTATCTTTATGACCGTTATAGTAGATATTTGAAACCTGTGTAAAAAACCCCATAGGACTTGTGGGTCTTAATGCAAGTTTACTTGAAGACTTTGGTTCTATAAGTAAACTAGAACCGTTAGTCTCCCTGTATATTAATTTCAAAATATGTAATTCTTGGATCATTCTTTAATACCTTAACTATTATTTACAAACGTAACAAGTACGTCAAAACCAAGCTTAAAATCAACAGCGTAAAATCCATGTCTTTTGGAAAGAAGGAGAAAACCCCAAAAAGAAACCAAGAAGACGAAACAAGGACCAACGAACATACTAGAAAAAGGAAGTGCTTAAGGAAAATATACGATGGTTTCAAAAAGGAAGGGTTTTGGCAGAGAAATGCTGCCTGTAAGTGAACCCAGAAAACTACGAGAGTCAAAAATCAAGTGTCAAGATTACGTTTGGAAAGAAGAACACAAAGGGGAAGCCCCGACAAAAAACGAACAAACGCTTGGACGTAAGCAGACTCAAAAAAGGGTGCAAATTCCATACCAAAAAGAAAAACTTGAAGCTGGCATTTTGGCATTAATGGGCGAACGGTTGACCTCAATTATAGAGGGTGGGTCTCCCTGTGATGACGTAATTCTAAAAGAAAATACTTTCGATCGATGAAAACTTGAAAGGAATCAAGGAACTTCAAGAATCGGTTGGAGCTCTTGGTAGGGGGTCGATCAGGTCCTTAATGGGTTGGCCCCAATTATAGAAGGTGGGTCTCCCAGTGATGACGTAATTCTAACAGAAAACACTTCCCTAAAGCAAAAATCGATGAAAACTTGAAAGGAATGAAGGAACTTCAAGGATCGGTTGGAGCTCGATGAGCTCTTGGTAAGGGGTCGATCAGGTCCTTAATGGGCGAGTGGTTGGCCCCAATTATAGAGGGTGGGTCTCCCTGTGATGACGTCATTCTAAAAGAAAATACTTCCCTAAAGCAGAAATCGATGAAAACTTGAAAGGAATCAAGGAACTTCAAGAATCGGTTGGAGGTCGATGAACTCTTGGCAGGGGGTCGATCAGGTCCTTTATTATTACAGCTGAAGAAGGCCCACCCAAGTTATCCAAAATAAAAACAAATCTGCAGCGCTATAAACAGGCTGATCCACGATTCAGTATTTTAAAAAATAACCTTCAGTCTAATTTTGAGAGATCGCGCAAGAGATCTTTAAGGAAAAAGTCCCATCGATCTTCAATTGTTTCGGAACGGCCACGCCTTCTTCATTTGTTTTTTTTTTTTTGTTTTAATAGCATGGACGATTTTAGTAGGTATTTGAAATCTGTGTAACGCAACCCTCAATATCCCATGCAGGTTTACTTGAAGACCTTCGTTCTATAAATAAGGAAGTTATTTCTTTTAAAAGTAGAGCCGCGAATCACCCTGTATATTAATTTGAAAACATGTAATTCAAGCAAGCGTTTTATATGCATACAGGGTGGGTCATTGATACGTATTTCTTTAATACCTCAACTATTGCTTACTTACGAAGGAAAATTAGTAAATTATTTTTACATATACAGCTTGTCCCATAAGTGGGGTTACCCACCAAACTTGGAACGTATGATTTTTTAGCTAATTAATGCCTTACGTGTACGTAGGTGTACACATAGAGTGAGTAATTCTCACTTACGATTAGATACAACAATCAAAGCCTTCTCTGATTGTGAAAGGAAACAACAATTGCGCTTTGTATGGCGCGACGGTCACACCATACAACATAAATGTATGTTTTACATGGAATTCCTAGCAGCGTTTTTTTTTTTAAATTCGTCTAAAGGTGTTGCAGAAAATTCTCATTTACGTGATTGTGGTTGTCAATTTGTCGATGAGTTTTTCTCCATTCTTCCACAATCTAGTCGTCACATTTCGATGTAAGGTGTCGGTCACACTCAGCCACAATGTGATTCAGTACTCGGTCACACATCCAAGTTTTTTTTCTGCGTGCATCGCACTCAATTCTATTAACTTGTTTAATTCGCTGATAAGTCTGCGGCTAACGGAAACTGCTATCGCTCGCTCTTCTGCGTTGTGCATGTTGTTATTTATGTACGTATCACGCAGACGTGTCCTTGCATGTCGACTCGTGATGAAAAGAGCAATCGGCTTAAAATTCTTGTAGGCACATATAAAGTCTGCAGCCGGACGAGACGACGACACCACCACCACCGGAGAGTGTACGGACTTAGTGATAAGTTATCACCAGTGATAGCCGATCTAATACAATACAGTTGTCACCGGTGATAAATTATCACTCGTATCCTCATTAGCCTGGCGATTCTTCGTATTCTTGAAGATTGAGCGCGACACAGAAAACAACAAGAACCAAAACGAAAACGAAAAGAAACGAAAAGAAAAAAAACAAAAAAGATTTTGATGAGAAGAATACTTACCAAAAAAAAAAAAAGGGGGGGAGGCTGGAATCGAGTTTCTCAAGCAGCAAGAAGCGCTGCTGCACCCGACTGTCCACACACACACACACACACACACAAAGATAAAACGAATTATGATAAGTGAATGCAAGTGATAACGCTGGTAATTAACGGTTCACTTTTATGTTCGATCAATCGTGATATAAACAGCGTCAATATTTACGGCCGTTTTACAGCAACTGATTGATGCAGGGCACAATAAAGTTTATCTGTGTATGTGCAGAACCCGGGTCGTAATATACATGCGCTTTGTATTTTTATCTTTATCTCCGATTGACGTGCTTATTTATAAACGGCGAAATCGATAATTGGAGAGAAAAAAGTGAAAGCTCCATTGTTTTTTTGTAAAAGGAAGACGTAAAAATAGTAAAACTCAACACAGAAAACAAGAAAACGCCAAGAAAAACAAAAAAAAATAACAACAAGTAAGTCACCGTTAATTTGGGGCAGATCTAGGTTGAAGCTTTTGTTAAAGAAGAAGAAAATCGAGTTAATAAATTCGACAAAAAAAAAAACAACAAAACATACCAAAAAAAAACAAAAGAAAGCTTTAGAGAATTTATTGAATTAATTTATTTTTGTTTTATTATTTTAATCATTTGATTATCAGCTCTGCTTGTTCTTAGAAAGAAGCCGGATGTTCTTATCGCTTTTGAGCTTCAGAAACGTTTTCAAATGAATACACTCAGGTTACGAGATAAAAATTTTCTCATTAATTCAGCAAAAAGAAATCTCGCCACAGTGCGTCTCTGTCCTTGAACGACCGTCGTTGCTAAAATGCGGTAAAAGCGAGACGTTTTCGCCCTCTCGTAACGAGAAAAGTTTCGCTTGGAAGTTACTATTTGGCCGTCTGAATTCAAATTCTTGCTGATCTCGCAAAATTTCCCTCCTCACTTTTCCAGGATGTGACGACACTTTAATTAGCTTAAGCGAGGGAGATAAGGCAGTTGCCGGTTTCCTTATGTTTGGTTCGCGTTAAATCTCTCGTCGAAATTGCAGTTCCCGGTTTCCTTATGTTTGGTCCGCGTTAAATCTCTCGTCGAAATTGCAATTCCCGGTTTCCTTATGTTTGGTCCGCGTTAAATCTCTCGTCGAAATTTTATTTATTTCTTTCCAAGTTCGGATTTTGATTTTTTATTATAAATTTTCATCGGTCAGCGCAGTTTTAGTGTTTTACCTAAATTGAATTCGTCGTATTCGAAACAAGTCTCGCAAATCTAACTTTAGAGCGTATCCCCAAAAATTTCGGATACGAGAAAAATCTTTTGATTCGTCGCTGGTAAGCTCAATGTAATTGTTGTCAGAAAAGTTAATTAACTAAAAGCATTTTTCTCTCCTTCTTGTCGAAATACTTTTTGGAGTCATAAATCTTTTAAGATATTTTGTATTACCTAAAATGATCTCATTATTGATTCCGTAATTTTCTTCATATTTGTTCTTGTTGTGGTTTCACGATTTTTATTGGAAAATTTCGTTACGATTTGTTAATTTTAAAATTTGTTGTAAATTCTTTGTTCTCGTAAAATTTTATTTTAATATATATTTTATTTGTTAAAACTTTCGTATTTTATTTAAAATCTCAAAGTAGTTTTTAAAGAATCTTTAATAATAATTCGAACAAGAAGTTGGAGGAGAAAGATCCAACAAACCCAAAATAAGTCTGAGGGTAAAAAGAGCCAAAATTCAAATCAAGTCCGAAGAGGGCGGGAAGAACGATTGCTGGCTAATTTTTGGCTAAAACTAGAAACGCTACTAACAAAGGAGTCGTCTTTCGCGTCTCGATTTGGTTTGGAAAAGTTTTGGTTAAAAGGGTGGTAAAGTTTAGAAAGGGAGTTCAGAGAAGTCAGAATTTGAGACTTCCAAACTCTTTTAATTTCCCTTGTAAAAGATTTCTATTAAAAGCTGTGATTTACGGATGATAGAGAGAAACGACACTCAAAAATAATTGATCCGGCGATAATATGTCTTCGTGCAGGACCGGATTCGCAAACTCGCTTGTCCTTAATCTCCATCTTTAATGACGACGTTGAAAAAGAAAGTATAACTCAAAAAGTATCAGCCAAAAACGTCGATGTTAATTTGGAGTGTCTTTGGGTTCTTTGAAATCTTTTTAAAGAAGAAGAAATAAAATTAGCAAACTCAAAAAAAAACAATAAAACGCACCAATTCAAAAAGAGCGACTTTTGTGGATGGTAACAACTAATGTTTCGAAAACTTGTTTAAAAAAAACTAGTGGCACTCTTTCAGGAAAATACGGCCCTGTAAAGTAAAGTCTTCTATTAGACTCATTTTGAGGGGTCTTGTACATTTGGTTTGAACCAGAAGATTGCTTGTGTATGACCAGCTTTATTATTAATCCATACAATGGCGCAGGTACAGGTCCAATTATTTGTGGACAAATTCATAGCTTCACCTTCATAACAGTTACATTAATTGGCAGATTAATTAACAAGAATAAGAACGTTTCTAATGGGCATCATCTAATAGGACACATTAAACGCATACAAGGAAGTCCAACAGACCAGAAGACGAGGATGTCTTACAGGAGAAGGTCCAATGGGTTATTTGGCATTGTATTGGTATTCTTCCAAAACTTTGCTTTTGTACGACTTGTCCCATTGATGATGATTTGCTCCAACTGGATGAGAAAAACCATAACAATCCGATTGTGAATAATGCAATCACATGGTGATTAAATGATGCTAAAGTTCTTTCCCTTTAGGCCTTTTGGGCAAGGACTTCAAAGTGACACGCAAGAGTAAACATGTTGGTATGCATCGTGGAACAACTGGAGAAGATTTGCTTGGTGGTAGGTGGTATGGTTCAAGACAACACGAAAGCGGACAGCAAGGATCACTTTGAGATGCAGGGTTAGTGATCATAAATGTCTATTCACATCTATCATCAATATTATCCATATTTTGGTTTTAAGTAAAACGAACTTTCAAGAATTTCTTGCCATTGTACATAGAGTGATTAGTGATCAAGAAAGAAGACAATGATTGGTGATTAGTGTAGACTACAGTAATAATTGTCAGTGATCAGTGACTGCAGACGAATCACTGAATGCAATAATTGGGGACGACTACAGTGATCACTATTAATTGAACACATCCAAAGTGATCACTGATTACCAACTCTGACGGAATAATTTGATTCATCGCTGATAATGTAAACGAATTATTTATTGTAATACAGAATTACAACTACTGTGATCATAATTAACGACGAATATACTGATTTAGGATGATTATAATGATCGGTGATGTGATGATCAGCAAACAATAACAGTAGTTGTAGTCGTATGTAGTGATCAGTGGCTGGAGACGAATACAGTGATTCTTATTCCGGAGGACTGCAAAGATGACAAGACTTCACTGATGTATCTATGATTAGTGGTGTATGCAGTGATCAGTGATTCAACACGCCTACACAGTGATCGGTGATTAGTGAAGACCACAATAACAATTATTACAGCCATGCACTGCGATTAGTGATTGGAGACGATTACAATGATCGATAGATAATTGGGGACAACTGCGGAGAACATAACTAAGAACGAATACAATGATTGGCAACGACTATAGTGATCGATGATTAATGTCAATTACGAAATTAATCACTATAGGCTTTTACTATTTTTACTGCAGCAGACAGCAATGGTTAATGTAGTCTACACACTGATTAGAGACGACAACTACACAACCACAACTACAGTGATCATAAAACCAAGGACGAGGACACTGATTGAAACGAATAAACTGATTGGTGATTAATGACGATTACAGCAATAATTGTAGTAGCCTTTTGGCGATTCAACAATTTTGTTAGTAACAGTAGTTGTAAGTCTATAGAGTGATCAGTGATTAGAGACGAATCGAATCGAAGTCTTTGCGCACGATTATAGTGATCGCTGATTAATAGTGACTACGGCAATAATTATTATAGTCTTTTACGGTGCTTAGCGACTTAACAGCTTCTTACTGCAGCAGATACTAACATAGTCGTAGTCGTGTATAGTGATCAGTGGCCAGACACGAATATAGTGATTATTATTCTGGACGATTACAATGTGTGCGAATAAACAATGCGAATAGTGATTGGGGATGAAAGAAATCTTCAGTGATTGGGAATAGTGAAGACTACAATACTAATTACTACAGTCATCAGTGATTGGAGACGATTACAGTTCTTTTTTTTTCCTTTCTTCTTTTGTTATTAAACAAAGCAAAGCAAAATGATCTTTTGTTTTCATTCTGAAAGTTCAGTTTGAAGCTCCTTGATCCTAAGTGTACCTCATTTAACTTTCTTTTGTTTTTTTTTAAGTAGGTATCTTTTCTATCATTAGTCAATTGTTTTCTTTTTTAATTCATTTATTTTTTTTTGTTCGTTTATTCGTGCATTTGTTTTACTTACAACTGTTTCTCGTTCTCATTCTCATTCTCATTCTAAGTATAGTTTATGCACCTTTTTTTCTCCTTTGCTTTTGTCGGTGTTCAATTTAGACTGGAATTCTATTTCTGTTGCCTTAGGTTTCTTCTTCTTCTTCTGTTTTCCTTTTTATTTTACTTCAATTTGTTCCGTTTCACTTTGTTCTTGTCACTATTCAATTTTCAATGTCGTTTTCTTTATTTGTCTTCATTTATTTCACTTCCTCTTTAATCTGCTCCTTTTTTCCCGTGTCTCATTCTTACTCTTTCTTTTTCTTGTTTCTCCTTCTACTTGCATCTTACTCCATCTTTCTCAATTACTTTTCATTTTGTTCTCGTGACCATTCAATTTAAACTGGAATCCTGTTTTTGCCGCCTTCTTCTCTTTTCCTTTGCTTTTGACAGCTCTGTCTTCTCCTTAACTTGTCTTCATTTATTTTACTTCTACTTCAATCTGTTCCCTATCGCTTTGTTCTCGTCGCTGTTCAATTTACACGTCTTCTTTATTTGTCTTCATTTATTTGACTTCCACTTTAATCTGCTCCTTTTTTCCTGTGTTTCATTCTTACTCTTTCTCTTTCTTGTTTCTTCTTCTATGTGCGTCTTATTCCATCGCTTTGTCCATTGCTTTTCACTTTGCACTCGTGACTGTTCAATTTAGACTGGAATTAGGTTTTCTGCCTTAACATTTATTTTACTTCCGCTTTAATTTGCTCTTTCTTTCTTGCTTCACTTTCCAAGTGAGTCTTATTCCATCTGTGTCCTTTGCTTTTTGCTTTGTTCTTGACAGTCACTTCCACTTTCGACCTTGACTCGCTTTCTTTGTTTGTCTTCAATTATTTTACTTCTACTTTACTCTACTCCTTTTTGCCTATGTCTCATTCTAGGGACACCTAATTTTTATCTTTTTTTTTGCTTTTAATTTTGTCTTCCTCGTTTCTTATTCTCATTTTTTTTTGCTTTTCACTTACTACATCTTTGTCCTTTCCTTATTTCACTTTGTTCTTGTCACAGTTCAGCTTAGACTCGACTTCTTTTCTACTTCAATTTGCTCTCTGTTTTTCTTATTTCTCTTTCTAAGCGAGCCTTATTCCATCTTTGTCTTTAACTTGTTTTCTTCGTTTATTTTACTTCTACTTTAATCTGCACCTTTTTTCCTGCGTCTTATTCTAGGGACACCTTATTTTCATCTTTTTTCTTTTATTTTTCACTTCGTCTTCCTTGTTTCTCATTGTATGTGCGTCTTATTCCACCTTCATCCTTTGCCTTTTGCTATGTTCTTGCCGGTCTCCTTCGTTTGCCTTCATTTTTCTAATTCTACTTTAATGTACTCCCTTTTTTTATTGTGCCACAATTTTCATTTTTTTTTCTATTGCTTATTTGTTTTCCACATACCGTATGTTTCATTTTGAGTTGAAAATGAAAGCATATTGAAAAAAGAAGTAACTCAAAAAGTAACAGTCAAAAAAAGTCAATGTTGTTTTGAGGTGCATTTGCGTTTTCCGGAGACTTTATGAAAAGGAAAAGAAAATTCCAAACTAAAAACAAAGACGACCATAAAACGCGCCCAATCCAGAAAGAAACAATTTTCACAGATGATATGATAACAAGTGAATTAAATCAAGCTTTCGAAAACTTTAAAAAAGGACAAAATTTTTTTTTTTATTATCTACCTACCGTATGTTTCATTTTGAATTGGAAAGCAATGCATACGCATTAAAAAAAGAAAAGAAAAAAAAAACAACTCAAAAAGTAACAACTGGAAATGTCAACATTAATTTGGGGCACATTAGCGTTCTCTTGTGGTTTTTATTAAGAACAAAAGAGAGAGAAGTAAATGAAATTTCCAAACTCAAGAAAAAAAAAACGATAAAACGCGCTAGAACAAAAAAAGCAACTTTCCTGAATGATAGAAAATGTATGAAAAGAAGCTGTCGATAATTAAAAAAAATGCACATACCGTATGTTTCATTTTGAGTTGGAAAGGAACACTTACTTTGTCGGGTCTTTATTTAAAATAAAAAAATCCTAACAAAAAAAAACAAATAGAGCGCGCCAGTCTGAAAGAAAGCTGATAAAAAAGTGTATTCAAACAAACTTTCGAAAACTTTTAAAATAATCAAAACTTTCCTTTTGTTTTCAACAGTATACACTATGTTTTATTTTGAATTGAAAATGACGGCGCATTCCTGCTCGTGTTAAATCTTCTGATCACGTACCCAAAAGTAGGCGTGGCTTAGCAAGTGGGTGGATCTTCGATTTTGGGACGTTTTCTTGCAATGTAGCGTTTACCATCCTCCCTCTTTTTCTCGCTCTGCCTTTTCTTTTTTCAAAGTTTCAATGAAACAATCGGTATGTTTCGCTTTGGGTAGCGCGCATATGTCTTCAATTTCTCCTCCACGGTGAAATAGGCGTGGCTTACCTGCCAAATGAACGCTTTCCTTAGACATAGTCTTTATTATATTTTTTTATATGCATATGTGCATGGTCTAGTCTCCGCCTTTTTTCCAAGGTTCAGTGAAACAACCGGTATATGTATAAGTTGTTGAAAAAGTTGTTTTAAATTGGGCATTTACTTTGAGTTATTGATTTAGAAAAAAAGGCAAACGATTTCCTCGCCTTATGAGCTCCATTAAAAAAATTAAACCTTCTCATACAATAAGTCAAAAACAATTGTTAAGTAAAAGAAATCAAATTTGAGTTTTCGCCACGCAATTATCGAGTGCACTTTGCTTAAAACCCCTCGAATCGTACTCGTATAAAGTGGGCGTGACTTAGCAAGTATGTACAGTAAGTAGGAGGCGTGGCTTAGCAAGCAAACGATCGCTTGACTTTTGTCTTTATTATATGAGGTCGTCTTTTCTCCGCCTTCTTTCCAAATCCTCTGATTGTGTGCGTATAAAAAAGGGCGTGGCTTAGCAAGTAAGTGGCCACTTGTTTTTTAAGTGTTTCTTCCGACGTAGCCAATTTTTCAAGTATCACAGAAACAATCGGCACGTTCATTTTATGTTGGAAACACCGACGTACCTTGCACGCCCAATTGCGTACGTCTTGTATCTGGAACGTAGAGTGAATAGAAGGCGTATCTTAGCAAGTAAGTGGCCACTTGCGTTTTAAATGTTTCTTTCAACGTAGCCAATTTTTTAAGTGTCACAGAAACAATAGGTACGTTCGTTTTATATTAGAAACACCGACATACCTTGCACGCCCAATTGCGTACGTCTTGTATCTGGAACGTAGAGTAAATAGAAGGCGTGGCTTAGCAAGTAAGTGGCCACTTGCGTTTTAAATGTTTCTTCCAACGTGGCCAATTTTTCAAGTATCACAGAAACAATCGGTACGTTCGTTTTATGTTGGAAACACCGACGTACCTTGCACGTCCAATTGCGTACGTCTCGTGTCTGGAACGTAGAGTAAATAGAAGGCGTGGCTTAGCAAGTAAGTGGCCACTTGCGTTTTAAATGTTGATTCCAACGTAGCCAATTTTTCAAGTGTCACAGAAACTATCGGTACATTCGTTTTATGTTGGAAACACCGACTTACCTTGCACGCCCAATTGCGTACGTCTTGTATCTGGAACGTAGAGTAAATAGAAGGCGTGGCTTAGCAAGTAAGTGGCCACTTGCGTTTTAAATGTTGATTCCAACGTAGCCAATTTTTCAAGTATCACAGAAACAATCGGTATGTTTGTTTTATGTTAGAAACGCCGACATACCTTGCACGCCCAATTGTGTGTCTTGTATCTGGAATGTCAACTGAGTAGAAGGCGTGGCTTAGCAAGCAAACGATCATTTGACTTTTGTTTGTATTTTTGACGAAGTCTTCGCTCCGCCTTCTTCCCAAATCCTCTGATTGTGCGCATATAAAACGGGCGTGGCCTAGCAAGTAAGTGGCCACGTGCGTTTTACGTGTTTCTTGCAACGTAGCCATTTTGTCAAGTATCTATGAAACAATCGGTATGTTGGAGGCGCGCAGCATATCTTGCTCCCCCCATTTTTTTTTATTCCTCAACTGTGTATGTCTTGTATTTGGAATGTACAGTGATTAGGAGGCGTGGCTTAGCAAGTCATTATTTTATGACCTAGTCTTTTCTTCGCCTTCTTTCCAGGTTTAGTGAAACAATCGGTATATAAGTCGCTTCAAGTTACGGTTCCAATTTAAAGAAAAAAAAGCATACAACGTCCTCGCCTCGGCCTTCATCACCAAAGCATTCGGAGAAAATGAAATCTTTTGAACGAAGCTCTCCTTGACTGTACGAGGACACACTTTATAGTTCAACCAATTACGTATGTGGATCGTTTCGAAACGAGAGCGGAACGTTCTGCATGACGTTCGCGGTCATTAAAAATTAATCCACCCGATTATTAATCTTAGTTAGCGCACATAACGCCTCGTAAAATTAATTCTAATCGTTATCGCTTCCGATAGAAACAGTCGTTAATCCGCGTAATTGCAGCCGCCGCGAAAGAGCAAGGAAAGAAGTGAACGGCACCAGAAGTAATAACAATCGGGTCACGAAGAAGTTGAAATCCTTTTTCCTTTGAAAATTCCACCAACAAAATATAATAAGGCCCAGCACTTACATAAGCCGCTCAATTAAAAGTAAGCGGCGGCGGCGGCGGGATTAATTGTCTGAATCGAGTTTGTGCCTTCACAGCGCGTTCTGTTGAAGGAAACTGACGTTTTACTTCAATTTTGTAACCGAACACAAACAAACAATAATGCAATTCTGTAATCTAGCGGCGAGGAAGTGCTTTTGTGCACGCGATAAAATTACCTACGCGGGTTACATCACAGGTTACGAAAGAACTCTTCCTAATGACAAAAAAAAAACAAGAGAAAAGATAATCAAGTTGGTTGATGATTGTTTAAAAACAATCGCGTGTAATTAAACACCGACGACGGTAACGCAATTTTTAATTGATTATACAGAGTGTATATTGCAAATTAATAATAAGCAAGTTGTTGATACTGTCGCATGCACTTTGACTACCACTGTACATCTGTAAGTACACATAATTCCGACTGGAAAGTGATGAAGCATCGCATTTGTTTTTTCGCCTTCTGCATACTGAATGGTATACATCATGTTTGGTGCTGTCAACAATCCTTAAGGAGCGCTCAAGTCCTCGACCGTCAAACAACAAACATCCAGAGACTGCAGCAGTCTGGTCTGGAAATAGATTCGCTGCATGGTTATAAACGTACAAACGCATTTTGTCGGCGGTACAACACAACATGAGAGGTCTTTCCAATGCCACGGCCGGGGACGTAGACGACACAAGTATTGACCTATCCTTGAAGTCCGCCTCACACAGACAAAACATGCGCTCTGACAGTGGACGTGGAGGGTACACATACGTAGAAGTGCGTGCTTGCAAGCCACAATCGAATCATACTTTTAAAATCTCACGGAGAAGTTTTAATAAACACCCTGTATCGGTATCTTTTCTTTTCTTAAGCAAATCAGTTGATGCATACATTAGCATTTCATTCGCGTCCGATGCGATATACGTGTACTAAAGAAGAACGCGACATTTTTATGGGTACATTAACATCCGTAATTAATGCGACGCGTTGAAATTCTTGGCTTGGTCGCCAGGGGGCAGGTCGGCGCGTCGAACTCCGAGAGGAACACGTTCCGCTGAGAAACTGCGGATTTACCAGCCGCGGCCGAGATAAACAATCGAAGGAAGCGTCGTTCGACCGGAAAAGGTCGAAAACAGGAAGCCCGCCTGATACCCGGCGGGCATCCTGAATCGGACTCATCTGAATTGCAAAAGACGTCAACAACCGCGCACCCGATCGTTAGACATTGTGTTAAAATCGGATCAAATTGTTTTCTGATTTGGTCTTGTTATGACTCGCTAGCGTAAAAGAAAATTTCTTTTTTGATTTGATGACGTCAAAATATGTTATTCCGACCCCTAATCATCACGATCGTTAAAAACATGAGTGAAAAAAAGCGCAGCGATCAAGTTTGCCTGTAGAAAATTGGGCTTAGGATGAAAAATCGAACAGAATGGAGCGTAGAGTTGACCCTTCAATTGATTTCGACCAAAACCGTTAACTTTCTAGATCCGAATCGATTACGGCAGTACATTTCATCCCTTATTAGAAAACATCTGCATTCGCTCCCAAATACAGTGGCAAAGGAAAGTGCAACATCACTGCAAGGTCGACCCTTGAACAACGCCAAGAACCACGACAAACTCTAGCGAGAAGTAAGTCATGATTGAAGGCTTACGTGTTTTCTCTCGAAAGTCTTTACAAAGCAAACAAATGCATCAGCACAGCAAGGTCAACCCTTCAACACTCTCAAGACTCGTGACAAACTCCGTTCAACAGCGCCAAAAACCGTGACAAACTCTGTTGAACAACCCTAAGAACCGTAACAAAAGATTTAAGGAAGGCTGATGCGTTTTCTTTAAAAATCTCTTTAAGAAATAAGCAAATGCATTAGCACTACACAGTCGAGCTTTCAACACCATCAAGACTCGTGACAAACTCCGTTCAACAACGCCAAGAATCGTGACAAACTCTATTCAATTAAAGAGAGAAGTAAATCGTGATTGACGGCTTACACGTTTCCTTTGGAATGCCTTCACAAAGTAAGAAGTACATCAGCGCTGCAAGGTCGACCCTTCAACACCATCAAGACTCGTGACAAACTCTGTTCAACAACGACAAGAACAGTGACAAACTCTGTTCAACAACGCCAAGAACCGTGACAAGCTCTATTGAACAATGCTAAGAACAGTAACAAAAGATTTAAGGAAAAAGTAAGTCGTGGATGAAAGCTGACGCGTTTCTTTTCAAAATCTCTTTAAGAAATAAGCAAATGCATTAGCACTACACAGTCGACCTTTCAGTATCATCAAGACTCGTGACAAACTCCGTTCAACAACGCCAAGAATCGTGACAAACTCTATTCAATTAAAAATTTAAGGGAGGAGTAAGTCGTGGTCGAAAGCTTACGCGTGTCCTTTAAAAATGTCTTCAAGAAATAAGCAAATGCATCAGTACTACACTGTCGACCCTTCAACAACGCCAAGAACCGTGACAAACCCTATTCAATTAAAGATAGAAGTAAGTCGTAGTTGATGGCTTACACGTTTCCTCTGGAATGTCTTCACAAAACAAGAAATACATCAGCGCTGCAAGGTCGACCCTTCAACACCATCAAGACTCGTGACGAACTCTGTTCAATTAAAGATTCGAGCGGGAAGTAAATCCTGGTTTAAAGTTCACACGTTTACTTGTGAAATAATTTTTAAAAAATCAGTAAAAGCATCGTCACTGCACGGTCGACCCTTCAATAACGTCAAGAACCGTGACAAGCTCTATTCAATTAAAGAGAGAAGTAAGTCGTGGTTGAAAGCTTACGCGTTTCTTTTGGAAAGACTTCACAAAGTAAGCAAATGCACAAAGTAAGCAAGGCTGACCCTTCAATAACATCAAGACTCGTGACAAACTCTGTTCAACAACGCCAAGATCCGTGGCAAACTCTATTCAATTTAAGATTTAAGGGAGAAGCAAGTCGTGATTGAAGGCAAACTCTTTTCAGTTTAAGATTTAAGGGAGAAGTAAGTCGTGGTTGAAGACTTACGCGTTTCCTTTAAAAATGTCTTCAAGAAATAAATAAATGCATCAGCACTGCACGGTCGACCCTTCAACACCATCAAGACTCGTGACAGACTCTGTTCAATAACGTCAAAAACCATGACAAACTCTATTCAATTAAAGATTTAAGAGAGAAATGCATGGCCGATCCTTCAATAACAACAAGACTCGTGACAAACTCTGTTCAACAACGCCAAGATCCGTGGCAAACTCTTTTCAATTTAAGATTTAAGGGAGTAGTAAGTCGTGATTGAAGGCTTAGGCGTTTCCTTTAAAAATGTCTCCAAGAAATAAACAACTGCATCAGCACTGCACGGTCGACCGACCCTTTAACACCATCAAGACTCGTGGCAAACTCTGTTCAACAACGCCAAGGTCCGTGGCAAACTCTATTCAATTTAAGGTTTAAGGGAGAAGTAAGTCGTGATTGAAGGATTACGCATTTCGTTTAAAAATGTCTAAACAAATGCATCAGCATTGCATGGTCGAACCTTCACCACTATCAAAACTCGTGACAAACTCAGAGTGCATCTCCATAGAAAGGTCGGCCCTTTAGCAGCGTCAGCAACTCTTTCATTATCTCTTCTTTAACTAAAACTGTAAGCTTTGAAGAAATCACAAAGAAATCGCGTGTTTGTTTTGAAAATAAAACTGAAAAAAACTGCAACATCGCCGCAGGGTGATCAGGAGTTCCTTTCCGATCAAAGAGGTAAGTAACATTCTGTTCGTATAACAGTGTTGGAGAATAAATGCGTTTGGTAACCCTGACGATCCGAAGAGATGATCTTCTTCTTAAAAAGTCAAATGATTTTGACGTTTATGATGCCAACCTGGTCTAACTTCACGGATTTTATGGACATCGATATTTCAAGCATCACATTCTCACAGTATTTGACATTTCGGGGTGATTCTCAGATGACAAGACGTGACTTTCCATCTTACGTCAACCCCCTCCTTCGCGAGTGCAAATTTTAACGAAGTGACAATAGTCGGCGGGCGCATATTGTATATTGAACCTGGTATTTTAAATTGTATTTTGCCGAGTACTTATTTGATCAATTTTGTTTCATGGTGCAAACAAAAGAAGAATTTCCTTGAACTTCAGGTTCCTCTCTCCATAATAAAGCCGAATATGACAGTTTATGTTTTCACCGTCGCCACAACTTTTGATTTTGTCCTCTCCTCAGTCAGTTTTGGTGGAATCCGCCCGTCTACTAAAGCAGAAGTTCCCAAATGTTGACGCTTTGGAATCACCCAAAATTGGTCACTTTTAACGAAACTGAGGAGGACATGAACTATAGACGGGCCTCTAAGAGTAGGAAGGATCAAGTCATTAAGGACTTGGGTACCAGAGTAGACTTCCATGAAGGAAAACCAACCTGTAGATATGGTATTGAGAATTGGACAAAATGGATTCTTGGAACTACCAAAGGAAATGACCAATGATGAAATGACTAAGATGAGTTCTTGAAAGTCTACAAGTTCAGAAAGATTCCTCAAAGAATGAAGAGTATTATTCGTGATGACTAATCGCCAAGACTGTTGAACTGTACCTATCCTTTTTGGACAAGAATCTTAATTGGATAGATCGGGCAGATCGCTGATTTTGGATTTCCCAAAAAGAATACTCTCTTCAGGTCGCCTCTTTCGTACAAAACTTCCTCATATATTGGGTCAGGTTGACCCAATTGCAAGGGCATTTCGAAAGGTCGCTAACCATGAACTGCGAAATTAAGTTGTACATTTAAAAGAGAAGGTAGAGTCAGCTTTGTTAAAGCTCAAAAGAGAAGGTATAGTCAGTATTGTCAAAGCTCTAAGAATAAGGATGGAGAGAAGACTTATATCTACTAGAAAGAGAAAGGGAAGACGATTTAGAGATTCACTGAAGAGAAGTAGCAGGTGGCGGCAGCTAAAGATAGACCCAAGAAGAAACAGGAAGATTAAGTCATTAAGGACCTACTTAACAAAGCTCCAGTGGAGGAAAAGGCCAAAGCTTAGTAGGTTAGGCCTCATCAGGCCAAGTGGTTTCTTAGAACTCCCTACGAAGGATTGAATAAGATAAGTTGATTACCTACATATATCTGTAAGAGGGAAAGTAAGGGAGGGACGAGCTAAAGACAAAAGTCAGAAGAGGCTCAAGTCAATAAAGACCTACATATCAGGGAATGCAAAACCAAGTTAAAGATTAGAGCTCAGTGGGGAGGAAATGATCGAAAAACCCAAAGCTCACGCCAGACCTGTACCTTGGACCTCTTCAGGTAGGCAAAACGGATTTCTAGAACCCCTAGAAGGAACTGTTGCCTTAAGGAGTGAAAGTAAAGAAAAAAATTGAGTGCCTGGAAGCCTTTATGACTCAGAACTGAGCTTTGCCCTTCTTGATCCCTCAGGATAGTTGAAAGGTCTTATTTGTGACGACCACACAAGACTACAAGATCCAGTTTAACTGTACCCATCTTTTTCCATCGATAATCTTAAGTGGGTGGATTCTATCAGCATTTGATTTGGTAAAACAAAGCAACTGGGCTTTGGACCTAATTGGAGACTGGCAGAGGATTATCATAGCCCGGTCAAAACAACGCCACACTAACTTTAGTTAGGTTTGGCCAAGCAAGTCTCTCTTTCTCTCAAATAGAGAAACAGACTGCTGCAACCTGTGACAGTATGAACCTAATAAGTCCTAACTAGGACCATCCAAAATTCTAATCCCCGAATTTAGAACGTCTATGCAAATCTCTGCATTAGATCATAGCGAACTCCAAAAAAAAAACTTTTTACAGTTATGACACATTCCTAAATCGTTTTTGCGCGCGTTCTCGCCCAGATAAGCTAAAAACTCGAGGATTAGGTTTAGATACAGGTTTTTATCGGCGCGCTAATTACGGTAATGCCGAAAATAACTAATCGCGGCGTTATTGAAAACCTGCACTTAAGTGGGCCGACAAGTTCGAACAATGTTTGGACTGCACCGTTTCGTTCCGATATCAACTTCTGCTAAAAGCGGCGGCCTGGCAATGACCTTGGCGTTCGCGATCGTTCACCGCGTCGCGTCGGCCTTGTGCTTTACACAATAATTTCGATATAATCGAGATTTCCACACGATACCAACTGGTCGAGGATATTTCGAATTGCACTCTTGGCCAAAGTAAAACTTCCGATTTCGTTCTTATTGAATATTTTCAGACTAATGGGCGACCTATCCTCCCCCTCCCCCAAATATAGTCGATGTCGTTCAAGAACTATCGAGTTGCTATGGTTACGAGACGGGTTGAGTTACATATGACATCATCATTATTTGAATGGGGAAGTCAAAACAATGCGATTGGTTTAAATAATCAAAGACGTAAAACTGTCTGTCTCTTTTCACTATGGTTAAGGGGCGTCATTCTGTTGTTATTGTAACGATTGGGTACGTTAGACCCTCCTTGTTCTTTGGATGTGCAGCTCTAAGCAAGATGGGTCAAAGTTTCCACGTTTCATCGCCAACAGCCAATGACTTTCGAGCTTCAGATTGTAGGGGCGTGTCTATCCATAACGTTCATTTCAATAAGGAAGTCGTTCTGTAACGATTGGGTAAGTTAAACCCTCCTTGTTCTTTGGATGTGCGGCTCTAAGCAAGGCAGGTCAAAGTTTCCACGTTTCATCGCCAACAGCCAATGACTTCCGAGCTTCTGATTTTAGAGGCGTGTCTATCCATGACGTTCATTTGAATAAGGAAGTCAAAACGGCGGTATTGATTAATTGAAATTCGTTAACAGCCAATGTTGTTAGAATTTCGCGGTGATTTTAAAGGCGTGCCCACTCATCATATTTAATTAAGCAAGACCAATTGAATGGGGAAGTCAAAAGATGCGATTGGTCGTAATTAGTTCTAACAATCGATGACTGAAATTTATGAACTGCCAATGTCTTTCGAGCTTACAATTTTAGAAGGATGTACACCAATGGCGTTCATATGAATAAGCTAGTCAGAATGACGCGATTGGTTGACTGAACCAATGTCTTTCGAGCTTCTAATTTTAGGAGCGTGTCTGCTTATTTAAGTAAGGAAGTCAAAACGACGTGATTGGTCTCAATAATAAAATTGATGAGTGAACAGCCAATGTCTTTAGAGCTTCTGATTTTAGAGGCGTGTCTATTGAAGGCGGACGTCATCACTCATCACTTGAATAAAAAAATCAAAACGACGCGATTGGTCTTTAATATTCAGAAGATAACTACAGTGTCCAGCGTCATTTTTTTTGTTTCATTCCATTTTGTTTTAAATTCAAATTCAAGTGGAAATGAATTAAAAAAACAGTAAATGATGAATGTGTTATGATTTTTTTTTCTTTAATTATTTACTTATTTATTTTCAAATATAGAAATAAAATGTTCGTTATGAAATTCCTTCCCCATAAATTGTGGACACACAACAATAGACGAATGTCAGTTCCGAGAACGAGAAGAACCATAAAATTCCGGCTGTGAATAAAAAAAAAAGTAATTTTACGAAAATCCAAATTACCTACAACGCTGAGTTCTTATCTCGAACGCAAATACCACTGGCGCGTGCCAACAACAAAAAAGGAAAAACAATTTCAAATTATCATGAATCACGAACGAGCTGGCCGGTGTTTTCTGCGTTCGCATTTAAATGGCACGAAAAAATTCCCCTTAAAGCTGCATTTAGACAGGACGATAAAGCTAGCTTCAGACTTCTTTCTTTTTGGAAAGCCAGAATACAATTATCATTTTCGTTACCGAATGTAAGTCCCTGGTTTGTTTAAAACAAAAAAAATTAATAATAAAGTAAATTTAAGTCAGACTTCTGACTATTGTTAAGAATTTAAATTCACTGTTAATTAACATGTGACATTCTTCGTCAAAATCGGACGTTCGACTACAAAAAAACAGAACAGAAATAGAAAATAAATGAAACAAATGACGATCGATCGTAACGTCTTATCTTTCCGTCAAAAAGCAGCAGAAAATTTAAAACAAAACCAAATTGAAAAATAGAAACAAATGACAATCGACCACGGAAAATAATCGAAAACGGAAACTTGATTTGTTTCTTCAGCAATAGAAAATAGATACTAAAGAAGAAACAAATGACGATCGCCAAGGGCAACGGAGGTGCGAATTTAGAAAAATATAAAACAAGTGAAAATCGCATTGCTAGAAAATGTCAAAATTAACAATAAAAGTAGTAGACCTGCTTTAGACAAAGAGAATTGATTTCTCAACTCAAGACGCATCTAACCCTAAATCTAGGGTGATCTAGTTTGGCATCCTTGTCGCATACATGAGCTTAAGTTGCTCACAGATGTTTGCCGTTTCACTCACATGTTCATTGATATCGATCGAGGATACAGGAAGCATATGGGACAGCGGGTCTAATACTATTGAGTCGTTGAGTGTGCCTTCAATCAGTTTCGCCAACTTAGGGGTTTCCCCCTAAATTTAGGTGTCAATTTTAATGATACTTTTAAAGGATCTATTTAAATTAAAAAAATAATATAAACCTGATGATGCAAAGAAAGAAACAGTAGCGAGACGAAAACTAAATGAAACAATTGACTACCGATTGTATTTTTTTTTCAATTTATCTGTCAAAGCCGACAAGAAAATTTGAAACAAAATCAAATCGAGAAATTTGTAACAATAGACACTCGACTACAAAAAAAAAAAAAAAAAACAGAAGAGAAATCGAAAAAAAAACAAAAAAAGACGATGGATCGTAAATTCCGATAAAATTTCTCTGTCAAAAACCGACAAGAAAATCTAAAACAAAAGCAAATCGAGAAATCAGAAACAAGTGACGCTCGCCAGCAAAAGAAAAAAAAACAGAAGAGGAATAGAAAATAAAAGATGATCGATCGTAACTTCCTAGGAAATTTCTTTATCGAAAAACAAGAAGAAAGTCTAAAACAAAACCAAATCGAAAAATAGAAACAAATGACAATCGACCACAGAAAATAATCGAAGCAAACGGAAACTTGATTTGTTTCTTCAGCAGTAGAAAATAGATATTAAAGAAGAAACAAAAGACGATCGCCAACTGGAACGAAGGTGGGAATTTAGGAAAATAAAAAACAAGTGAAAATCGCATTGTTAGAAAATGTCAAAATTAACAGTAAAAAATAGACAAAAAAAATTGATAGACAAAGAGAATTAATAGACAAAGAGAATTGATTCGATTTCTTACACGTCGATTTTCTTTTGTTTTTTGTTTTCTATTGGCGATTTGATTCGTTACACGTTGATCTTCTTTTGTTTTATTGTTTTCTTTCGGCGATTTGGTTTCTTACACGTAGATCTTCTTTTGTTTTCTATTGGCGATTTGATTTCGTACATGTCGATCTTCTTTTGTTTTTGTTTTTTTTTGTTTTGTGTTAGTGATTTGATTTCGTACACCTCGATCTTCTTTTTTTTTTGTTTTCTGTGTTGGCGATTTGATATATTACGCGTCGATCTTCTTTTGTTTGATTGTTTTCTGTCGGCGATTTGATTTCTTACACGTCGATCTTCTTTTGTTATGTTTTTTGTTTTCTATTGGCGATTTGATTTCTTACACATCGATCTTCTTTTGTTTTGTTTTTTGTTTTCTATTGGCGATTTGATTTGTTACAGTCGATCTTCTTTTGTTTTTTTTTTTGTTTTTTATTGGCGATTTGATTTGTTACACCTCGATCTTCTTTTGTTTTGTTTTTTGTTCTCTACTGGCGATTTGATTTCGCACATGTCGATCTTCTTTTGTTTTTGTTTTGAGTTAGTGATTTGATTTCGTACACCTCGATCTTCTTTTTTTTTGTTTTCTGTTGGCGATTTGATATATTACGCGTCGATCTTCTTTTGTTTTATTGTTTTCTGTCGACGATTTGATTTCTTACACGTCGATCTTCTTTTCTTATGTTTTTTGTTTTCTATTGGCGATTTGATTTTGTTACACCTCGATCTTCTTTTGTTTTGTTTTTTGGTTTCATTTGGCGATTTGATTTCTTACACGTCGATCTTCTTTAGTTTGTTTTTTTTGTTTTTGTTTACATTTCGTTATTTTTGTATATTTATTTTTGTAAGAAAAAGAGTGGACAATTACCGACGGGAAGCATTCGAAAATTAAATCAAACTTTCATTTGTTTCTTTGTATTTCATATTTTTCTTTTGTTTCTTTCGCATTTCACATTTTTTTTTTTGTTTCTTTCTGTAAGCAGTTTTCATTTGGCGATTTGATTTCTTACACATCGATCTTCTTTTGTTTTGTTTTTTGTTTTCTATTGACGATTTGATTTGTTACAGTCGATCTTCTTTTGTTTTTTTTTGTTTTCTATTGGCGATTTGATTTGTTACACGTCGATCTTTTGTTTTTTTGTTTTCTGCTGGCGTTTTGATATCTTGCACGACGATCTTCTTTTGTTTTTTCTCGTGATATCAATCGAGGATGCAGGAAGCATATGGCACAGCGGGTCTAATACTTAGTGAGTTGTTGAGTGTGCTTTCAATCAGTTTCGCCAACTTAGAAGCTTCTCGCTAAATTTAGGGGTCAATTTTAGTGAAAGTCATATATAATATATATATATATATAATATATATATAATCATTTTTGCATTTCTAATTAAACCACAAGAAACTATCTCCACTATTGATAAAGTGATAGCGTTTCAAACTCGTTCCTTCATGTTGACCTAAGTGCAGTTAAATAATCATGTTTAATCGCTGCTAGAAGAGAATTTGGGAAAAAATCGCATTAAATGGAGAGGTCCTACGTTGGGCGCCAATTTATGTTATGTTTCTTGATGGAGAGGCCCCACGTTGGGCGCCAGTACTCCGACATAGACAATATTCCCCCGACAAACAAGAAGGGGACCTTTCCAACAGCAAGGGGAAGTTCAATAATTATCTACCTGGCCATGAAACAAAAGAATTACGTCGTTGAATTACGAATTGACCAGTTCTTGACACATCTGAGTAATGATTTTAAATTTGGTGGAACTGTAACCCCTTTTTTTTGTAAATGTATTTTAGCTTTAACAAATAAATATTATTATTATTATTATTAAAAATTCAATTCATCAAAAAAAAATTGAGAGTTATTAAAAGTGGATGGTGAGAGGCCCCTCGTTGGGCGCCAATTTATGTTGTGTTTGGGTCGCTCCTTTCTGGCTCAAACGCTTTTCTTTCGGCGAAAGATGGCGCTCTGCAATAATTGACTGTGCGACTTTGATGAGTTTTGGAATTGAACGTCTCCAAATTTCACTTCGTGACACAACGGAATGCAAGACAAGTCACGTAATATCTAAACATAGCCGGATTAAAGAAACAAAACAACGCACACTCTGCATTCTTTTATAGAGATCCGACGTGCTACGACAATACTATCACTAAATCCAAGAGCGATTAGGGACGCACGTAACTGCATATCGCCACTAATCATTTTTATCGCACTAAAGTGGAATAATAACAATAATAATTTCTCGATTAACGCACACATAGGGTGTTTATTATAATAACATACGGAAAAGAAACACGAAACACTTTACAAAAAACTGAGTGAGAAAAAAAAAAGAAGGAGGGGACGTAGATGGGGAGAAAATAAAAGAAGAAACGGAATACCCCTTAACAGATTTCTGATTACAAAAAAAAAAAGATGTAATAGCTCGTAAGGTAAGAAAGGAGAAGGCAATTTTCGAGGAAACTCGAGTATGTCGAAATAAAAAAGGAAAGGAAACGGAAAATGGAACTGAATAGAAAACAAATGAAAGGAAGACGGGAATAGATAAGGCAGAGAAAAGATTCAAGAGATTCCCAACTAATTTGCAAAAAGAAATTGGAAGTAAAAGAAAAATTCAGGAAAGCTAGTTGAGTATGTAAAAAAAAATGAGGAAGAATCAAAAGAGAATCAAATTGAATGAAAAGAATTAAAGAACGACTTTGCCAAACCTAACTGAAGAAAAGGAAATGAACAAAAAAGACGAGCTATACATAAATTAGAAGCTTTAAATTAGGGAAACTAGTTCGGGCATGCCAGAAAGTTGACGTTGAAGCAAATCAATCACTTCAAGTAGAGAAACTCTAACAAAATCCGGAGCGCGTTTTCCGGATTCAAGCCAAACGGTAAATTCCAAACAGACAGAACAGCGCGAAGGATTTTTTTATTGAAAATTGAATCGCGATTTGAAACTATAGTTTAAATCACATCAGCGATTCGAAGAGATTTTCCAAGAGAAAGTCTTGACAAAATCCGGCGCTGACTTTCCGGATTCAAGGATAATAACGCATTTGAAATAGAAAAAAGGACGTGACCTTGAAAACCCGCACGGGAGTTTTAGTTAAAAATCGAATCACACTTGAAATCAATCGCAGCAAAGATAGACAAAGCCCGGATTTTCCGGATTTGAGGAAAATAACGTATTCCAAATACATAGAAGAGTGTGACCTTGAAAAACTGCAATTTGAAACTGCATTTTAAATCGCGTCAAAGATTCCAGAGGAAATTTTCAAAGGTTTGTACTCGCCCGAAACTCCGGAGCGGTTCACCGGATTCAAGGAAAATGATGCATCCTAAATAGGAAAAAGAACGTGACCTTGGAAAAACGTACAAAATTTTTAATAAAAATTGATTACAATTTGAAACCACGCCAGAGATTCGAGAGGAGATTTTCTAAGAGAAACGTTCGCTTCGGAACTCCGGCAAAACCAGAAGCGCATTTTCCGGATTCAAGGAAAATAGCGCATTTTCAAATAGAGAAGAGAATGTGACCTTGGAAAACTACTGATGGTTTTCAGTTGAAAGTTGAAATTGTCCTAGAAACTCGGAACTCCGACAAAATCCAGAGCGGATTTCCCGGATTCAAAGAAAATAACACGTTTCAAACAGAAAAGAGAATGTGACCTTGAAAACCCACACGGGATTTTTAGTTGAAAATTGAATCATAATTTGAAACTGTATTTTTAAGTCACAACAATGATTCGAAGATTCGAAAGCAGAGAACTCCAGGGCGGATTTTCCGGATTCAAAGAAAATAACACATTCCAAACAGAAAAAAGAATGTGACCTTGAAAACCACACGGGATTTTTAGTTGAAAATTGAATCACAATTTGAAACTGTATTTTAAGTCACAACAATGATTCGAAGATTCGAAAGCAGGGAACTCCGGGGCGGATTTCAAGGATTCAAGGAAAATAAAATATTTCAAATAGAGAAGAAAATGTGACCTTGACAATCCATACATGATTTTTAGTAAAAAGTGGAATCGCAATTTGAAACTACACCCTAAATCAATCAACTCTGACAAAATCCGGAGCGGATTTTCTTGATTTATGGAAAATAACGCAGTTCAAATGGGCGAAAGAGTTTGACCTTGAAAACCCACGCGGGGTTACCAGTTGAAAATTGAATCACTATTTTCAACTACGCTTTAAGTCACATCAAAGATTCGAAGAGATTTTCCAAGAAAGCCCAGTCCGGAGCGGATTTTCCGGTTTCAAGAAAAATAACGCATTTCAAATAGAGAAGAGAATGTGACCTTGGAAAACTACTCATGGTTTTCTGTTGAAAGTTGAAATTGTCCAAGAAATACATTCGCCCGGAACTCCGACAAAATCCAGAGCGGATTTTCCGGATTCAACGAAAATAACACGTTCCAAACAGAAAAGAGAACTAAGCAAGATTTTTAGTTTAATCACAATTTTTATTAACTGTACAGTTTCGAGATTCTCCAAGAGTGCGGAGCTCTGACAAAATCCGGAGCGAACTTTCCGAATTCAAGGATAACAACGCATTCCAAACAGAATGTGACCTTGAAAACCCACACACGGGATTTTTAGTCAAAAATTGAATCGCAACTTGAAGCTACACTTTAAATCTATCACTTCAATAATAGGAAATCGTTGAAGTGATTGATTTAAAGTGTAGTCCGGAGCGGATTTTCCGGATTTGAGGAAAATAACGCAATTGTCAGGAGAGTGCGACCTTGAAAAACTACACAGGACTTTTAGTTGAAAATTGAATCACAATTTAAACCAACAATTTAAGTCAATCACGTTAAAGATAGAAACTCTGACAAAATCCGGAGCGGATTTTTCCGGATTTGATGAAAATAACCATTCCAAGTAGGCAGAAGAGCGTGACCTTGAAAATCCAGGCAGAATTCTTAATTAAAAATTGAATCACAATTCAAAACTAAGTGCAATTTAAATCAAGTACTTCAAAAGGTAGAAGTTCTGACAAAATCCGGAGAGGATTTTTCCGGATTTGTGGAAAATAACGCATTCCAAGTACGTAGAAGAGTGTGACCTTGAAAAACCGCAATTTTAAATTCCATCAAAAAGATTCCATTCCATCGAAGAGTTGCATTCGCCCGAAATTCCGGAGCGAATTCACCGGATTCAAAGAAAATGATGCATTCTAAATAGAGAGAAGAGTGTGACTTTGGAAAAGCGTACAAGGTTTTAATAAAAAATTGAATTACAACTTGAAACTACGCCAGAGATTCGAGAGGAGATTTTCTAAGAGAAACGTTCGCTCCGGAACTCCGACAAAACCAGGAGCGTATTTTCCGGATTCAAGGAAAATAGCGCATTTCAAGTAGAGAAAAGTATGTGACCTTGGAAAACTATGCAGGGGTTTTGATTAAAAATTGAATCGCAATTTGGAACCACAATTTAAATCAATCACTTCAAGGAGAGAAACTCTAACAAAATCCGGAGCGCGTTTTCCGGATTCAAGCCAAACGGTAAATTCCAAACAGACAGAACAGCGCGAAGGATTTTTTATTGAAAATTGAATCGCGATTTGAAACTATAGTTTAAATCACATCAGCGATTCGAAGAGATTTTCCAAGAGAAAGTCCGGAACTTTGTCAAAATCCGGCGCCGATTTTCCGGATTCAAAGATAATAACGCATTTGAAATAGAAAAGAGAACGTGACCTTGTAAAACCAAGCAAGGTTTTTACTTGAAACTTGAAGCACAATTTTTATTAACTTCACAGATTCGGGGAGGTTTTCCAAGAGTACGGAACTCTGACAAAATCCGGAGCGAATTTTCCGGATTCAAGGAAAACAAAGCATGCCAAATAGAAAGAAGAGTCCAAGTGACCTTGGAAAAGCGTAGAATTACAATTTGTAACCGCACTTTAAATCACGTCGAAAATTCGAGGAGATTTTCCAAGAGACACGATCACCCGGAACTTTGATAAAATCCGGTGTGACATAACCCGAAAGTTTGACAAAATCCGGTGTGACACAACCCGAAAGTTTGAACTTGGAACAATTGAGGTGTTCACTTCTCCGCAAAAGCGAATTTTCTGGAAATATAAAAAAAATTAAAGCACCGGATTCTCCGGATTTCAAGAAAGCGAACGTGCCCCTGAATTTCCGGTAAAAATTTAATTACGAATTAAAATTCCTGGGAAATTTTCTGGATTTAAGGCACCGCTCGACAAAAGGTAAACTTTTCCGAATACAAAAAAAAAAGCTAAGTAACCGGAGTTTCCGGATTTCAAGAAGCGAACGTATGCCCGGAATTTTCGGTAAAAATTTAATTACAATTTAAAATTTCTGGAAATTTTCTGGATTTAAGTCACCGCTAGGCAAAAGGTAACCTTTTCCAAATACAAAAGAAAAGCTAAATCACCGGAGTCTCCGGATTTCAAGAGGCGAACGCTTTTTTAAATAGTGAGGGAAAAGTAAAGCATCCGGAATGTGAAAATTTAATTAGGATTAGAAACCACGCCTTAATTCGCCAAGGGGTTAACTCCCCGGATTTTACGTTAACCTGAAACTCGACAAAATCCGGGGCGGTTTTCTTACAATTATCTTTCAGAAAGTAATACAGGACAAAGTCCGACCTTGGAAAGACAGTCGTCCATAATTTTTATTAGGAAATTTTAAATACGATTCGCAACCACGCCTTATTCACACATTAAAATCCAGGGGGGGACCTTCCGGGAGACTCTCAATTTCCCAAGAAACTCCCGAACTTAAATAACCCGAGCGTGAATTTTTTATTTCTTAAAAAAATTGATTTATAAATAATATTATTGCGTTCAAATTTCTAAACGTCAACGAATTTGTGGGCCCCCAATTTAATCGACGTGAAAATCGAGGAGAAAAACATAGAGACGAACGTGGAATGAAAAAAGACGAGAAACCATTAACAGAAAAATACATTTCCTTAAACGGACGTTCATAAATAAACCTCTCATTGTTTTTATGATAATGGTTTTTTGTTTCCCGTCAAGCCGAGAGAGACTCACCAGACACGCCTCGCATTTTAAAACCATCGACGATAACTGGCCGGCGAGACACGGTGGTGCAGGGGGTGCAATTAAAATCGAAAACCCCCATCGCACGCATTCACGCACGCCTGCCCACCCACCTACGTAAAACAAAACAATTCGCCAAGGGGGAAACAAAAGAAGCCGATCAATACGAATGCGAATGCGAATGCAATTGCACCTACGATAGGTGATTGGCTTTTTCTCTTTGCGGAAGACTCCTCCTTACCTTGAGTACAAAGACGCGACGCCGGTTATCCTGTGAGGTGAAACAAGTGAGCGCGGCTTTTTTTCCTTCACACCCTACACTGTACTTGCACCGAATTCGATTGTTTTCTGTAACAATTGAGAGGAAAGTCCTATTATCTATTCGACGGATTCGATCACTCACTCTTCCCGCACTCACGCTTGCAACTGCGCTGGCTCCGTCCGCCGTCGCTTTTATACGAGGGAGGGGATTCAAGAAGTAAGCTTCACACAGCAACAAACAACCGGTAGGGGGTAGTACTTGATGTGCATCTTCGGCTAACATGGGCGACTCGTCGGATCCAACGTTACTTACGTATCTCCCTGAATGACTCACGGAGATAAAGAATAACAGAAGACAGGACCGGGCCGTTTAAGTTTCATAACCCATTTTGCTTCAAAAAAATGGCATTACATTAAATTACATTAATAGATCTACGTACTCATCTCGTATAGTAAGAAACAAACTAGGGAATGGGTTTACATTAAATTAATAACAGTGCATGCCAATAGGGCTATTGAGAGTAGGAGAATTAATACTGTAAATTAAATTACATTAATGTACATTAGATAAATAATTTTGGCAAAAAAATCTAGGCGCAATACATTGTGTTACATGAGAATACATTCTTTGACAAAAAAAATAATGGGGTTGTGAAGTCGCGTTTCGTTACTGACGTTACCTTATGGCATTTTTTTTTAATTACTGAAGATACCTAAAAATGATTGCGTTGTATCAAATTAGTATTACGTTACTTTACATTCCAAAAGATTCAAAATTCAGCTCACTTCGTTGAATAACAAATAAGAACATGAATTTACATTGAATTACACGGCAGCATTTTAACAGATCCATTTAAAGTTTATTAAGATTTAATATTTCACATTATATTACATTAAGCTACATTAGATAATCTTACCAAAAAAGAAAACTGAAAATGTATACTCGGAATACATTGAGTTACATGAAAATACATTTTTTGATAAAAAATTAAGGAAGTTGTGAACTTACGTTGCGGCAAGTACTTTACATTATGGCTTTAAAATTAAATTGTTTATAAAAAATAATTACGTTGTATATTACATTACTTTACATTGCGTAACATCCAAAATTATGCTCATTTCATGAAGTAACGAACAAAAAAAGATTTTACGTTAAATTACATGGCATAACAAGTCTATTACAAAAAAAGTATTAAATTCCACGTATATTACATTAAGTTACATTAGCTTTACCAAAAAAAATCTGAACATCTGTAATCACAATACATCGTGTTACATGACAATACATTCCTTCATGCTTTTTTCGATAAAATAATTAATAAAGTTGTGATGTTGAGTTTCGATAATTAGTTTATATTATGCTTTAAAACTCAATTATTTATTATTGAAGATATTAAAGAAAAGAATGATGATGTTACTTCAAATTAATATTACGTTACTTTACATTCTATATTATCCAAAATCGAGCTCATTTCTTTTAGTAATAAGCAAGAAAATGATGTTACATTAAATTACATGATAGTACATTTTAGCAGATCTATTTAAATTGCATTACAAAAACAAATCTAGTTGCAATACGTTGTGTTACATGAAAATACATTTTTCTATAAAAGATTAATAAAGCTGTGAAGAGGCATTAAGTACCTTACATTGCTTATTGAACAATGATATTACATTAATCTACATTAGGTAAAAAAAAATTCTCAAAAGAGCCTGGTCGCTTTACATTGCATTACATGGCAATACATTTCTTCATATTTTATTCAATAGTTTGAGTTAATAAAGTTGCGAAGTTACGTTTCGGTAATTACATAGTTTACATTGTGACTTAAAATTGAATTGTGTATTAATGTAGGCATTTTAAGCAAAAAGAAAATGAATCCATTTATCTAATTGGTATTACATTACTTTACATTCTATAAAATTCAAAACTGGAGTCACTCCGGATAGTTATACACAAAAGAATGGCTTTACATTAAATTACATTAGAGTCCATATTCAAATAATTGCTTAAAATATAATATAAAAACTAATTTAAATTTTTGAATACAAATCGCTTTTGAAATAAGCAAGAAAATGGCTTTACATTAAATTACATTAGAGTCCATATTTAAATAATCGCTTAAAATATAATGTAAAAACTAATTTAGATTTTTGAATACAAATCGCGTTTGAAATAAGCAAGAAAATGGCTTTACATTCAATTACATTGTAGTAGGTGTCGATAAAACTACTTAGAAATTATAACATTACCAAGAAATCCACCATTTTTTTATTTTTTTTAAGAAATTGATAATTTTAATAAAAAAATTAATAACTTTACATTGCATCGTTTTCGTGCACATTAAATTGGTTTAATTAAAAAAAATCGAGAATTCAGTAAAAAAAACTGTCGACGTTACATTACAATACATTGAATTACATTGCGGTACGTTACTTTACATTACATTGTCAATCATGTCAAAATAGATCCAAACACGTTATATTATAACGTATTACATTAAGTCCCATTTCGTAACAAAAAGTTTTTTAATTAATTAGGAACTAATTTCAGAATTCGTTCATGTTACATTGCTTTACATTAAATTTATTAGTGAAGGTATTTTAAGAAAAAAAAAAAGATCCTAGTGTATCAAATTAGTATCACATTACTTTACATTCTACGAAATACAAAACTGAAGACATTTCGTACAGTAACGTATAAGGAAATGGTTTTACATTAAATTACATTACATTAAAATGTAATACAAGAACTAATTTCAAGTTTTCCCTTTCTATTCAAAAAAATAGTGAATAAAAATATACGTAACTGTACTGAATAATTGATTACATTGTTCAAATGATTATTACATTACTTTACATTAAGTGAATTTTAAAACTAAATACCTATCGCTTCTAAACAAGCAAGAAAATGGTTTTACATTAAATTACTTTACAGTAGGTGCCGAGGTCACCACTTAGAAATGATAATATTAGTAACATGTTCATGTTACATTAAGTTACATTACGTGAAGAATACCATCATTTTTTGACTTTTTTAAAGAAATTTATTAGCGCGCAATTAATAACTTTATGTATCGTTTTTATTGACGTTAAATTTTTCGATGTTACATTACAATACATCGAATTACATTGCGGTACGTTACTTTACATTATGGAAGTCAATTTCGCTTAATGTAACGTTGTAATAATCTTTAAATGAAGCTTTACATTTTTTGAGACTTCGGCGGAAAAAGTAATGCTAACCGAAACACATTACATTATAGCGTATTACATTAAGTCACATTACCTAACAAGAAATAAGAGTTTCTGTGTTTTTTTTTTATTTTTTTGGAAATGAAAATGCTATTTTTAGGAACTAATTTCAGAATTCGTTCATTTACATTGCATTACATTAAATTTATTATTTATTATTTACATTGAGTTACATTATGTGAAAAAAATTTTAAGAGTACCACCATTTTCCGAAATGAAAATGCTGTTTTCAGGAACTAATTTCAGAATTCGTTCATGTTACATTGCTTTACATTTAATTTTATTATTGAAGGTGTTTAAAAAAAAAGATTCCATTGTCAAATTACTATTGCATTACTCTACATTCTACAAAATAAAGTCAAAACGGAAGACATTTCGTACAGTAACGTACAAGAAAATGTTTTACATTAAATTACATTACGAAATATATTAGAATAATCGATTAAAATGCAACACGGAAACTAATTTCAATTCTTGCCACGTCGGTAAAGAAGTTTCTATTAAAAATAATATATGTAACCCTACGAAATAATTGATTATATTGTTCAAATTATTATTACATTGCTTTACATTGTGTAAATTTAAAATTTGAATACATTTCACTTTGATACGGGCAAGAAAGTTGCTTTACATTAAATTACATTGTAGTAGATGTTGACGTAACTACTAGAACACATCAAAAACTAATTGTGGAATTGATTCGTGGAAAAATATTTATAAAGGACGTTATTTCTAACTACATTTTAAATTAATTTGCATTAATTACATAAATGAAAATTTTCTGTTACGTGAAAATGGTCACGTCATACGTAACTGTTAATTCTGAAGATGTTTCTGTGAAATAAAAATGATATCACTGCAATACGTCCGCGTTACATTGAATTACATTACGTAACGGAAAGCTAAGAATTCCAGAAATTTCATTTTTTCAAATAAATTTATTAGTGTAGATAATTTTAATGAAAAAATTGGTCGCTTTACATTGTATCGCTGTTATAAACGTTACACATATAGTTATTAGAAACTAATTTGAAAATTCTGCTTTGCATTAGTAAAGGAACTGTTGGTGTTACATTACAATACATTGAATTACATTGCGATACGTTACGTTACTTATGGAAATCAATTTTGTTTACTTAGTAATAACGTCAAGAATTATACATTTCAGGAGTCTTTACATTAAGCTTCACATTTCCTGCCTTTTTTTTGAGGGGGGGGGGAATAACACTAACGCAAATCCATTATATTATATCGTATTACATTAAGTTACATTTCGTTACAACAAAAAGTAAGAATTCCTGCGCTTTCTTATTTCTTTTTTTGAAAATCAAAGATCTTTTTAGGAACTAAATTCAGAATTCGTTCATATTACATTACTTTACATCAAATTACGTTGCACGACCCTCTTTTTTTTATTGAATTTTCTGATAACGTGTTGGTGTCATAAACTGTGCATTTCCGTAATATTTAGTTTTCCGCTTTTCTGCTTTCAGCGAAAATAACTAAACTGACGCAAATCCGTTACATTACATTGCGTTACATTGAATTACACTTTTTGGAAAGTTGTTTTTTTATTAAAGATTTTCGCAGGAATGGAAACTTTTGATGGAAAACTCAATTACATTAGGTTACATGAAGTTACATTAAGCCGGTTTTTGTTGCTTCAGCAAATCCGCAAGTGAATACGTTACTGTATAATTCAGATTTGGTCACTCATGTGCATAAATGAAGATAACTCGACGCTGTGTTAATTATTAAATACATTGCCCTCGTGTTCGACGGCACAAAACAATGTAACAGTACCTTCCCAAATTTGCAAACGCCGGATAGATGAGTAAAAATTAATCGTGCAAATTGGGTCCGAAATTTCGGCCGAATCGAGAATAGACGCGGTTATCAGACCGTTTCGGCACCCGCTGGTGCTCGTGTGCATTTCTTGGAGTCAGCTTGCCGGTATCCTCCACGCTCTGGTTTCCCCGGGCGGCGCGATGAACGCGCCCATTTTTATTGCTAATTTATGCCGAAATGGAATAATTAGCTCTCATTACCATATCAACTATTATAACATGTGTCAGCGTTAATCACAATGAATCGTGGAAGGAAGGAACGCTTTCTACCGTATCGTTACATCTGGGAAGTTATTAGTGTGACAGGCAACCGTATAGAACTCCACTAGGATGTTTGTTTTGTTCTTTTGAGACGAGTTTTAAATTGAAATCACAAAACCAAAGAAGAGGAAGGACACAAAGGAAACTCTCCTAAAGGGAGTGCCTTTACTTATTGATTCACCCTTGTACGTGCGATTGTTGTATTTTATGTTCCAACTGCAATATCGTGTGGAACAAAGAAGAGCTGATTCATAAAGAAATTTCAAGTTAGAAAGAAAAATAATCGAACGAAAAAAAAAGAAATTTGGAAAACAATTGAGGACGCGACGAGTCAGTAAATCGAAATACCCAGCAAGGTATACTCCAGATGTCTTAAAAAAGCACAATTGCTTCTTGATTTGTCCTTGTACATATGAAAAGCAATTTACGATTGTAACTAATTACAGAAGAGTTAAAAATCGCATTACTTTTCGATTAACCCCTGTATGTATGAATATTAAGCGGGAATTAAAAGTCTCTTTAATTTATTTACCCCCGTATACTGGAGGATGAGGTTTTATTAATATTTCACATTATATTACATTAAGCTACATTAATTAATCTTACCAAAAAAGAAAACTGAAAATGTACACTCGGAATACATTGAGTTACATGAAAATACATTTCTCGATTAAAAAAAATAAGGAAGTTGTGAACTTACGTTGCGGCAAGTACTTTACATTATGGCTTTGAAATTAAATTGTTTATAAAAAATAATTACGTTGTGTATTACATTACTTTACATTGCGTAACATCCAAAATTATAGTCATTTCGTGAAGTAACGAACAAAAAAAATTTTACATTAAATTACATGGCATAACAAGTCTATTACAAAAAAAAGTATTAAATTCCACGTATATTACATTAAGTTACATTAGCTTTACCAAAAGAAATCTGAAGGTCTATAATCGCAATACATCGTGTTACATGACAATACATTCCTTCATGCTTTTTTCGACAAAATAATCAATAAAGTTGTGATGTTGAGTTTCGATAATTACTTTACATTATGCTTTAAAACTCAATTGTTTATTATTGAAGATATTAAAGAAAAGAATGATTATGTTGCTTCAAATTAATATTACATCACTTTACATTCTATAGTATCCAAAATTGAGCCCATTCCTTTTGGTAATAAGGAAGAAAATGATGTTACATTAAATTACATGATAGTACATTTTAGCAGATCTATTTAAATTGCATTACAAAAACAAATCTACTTCCAATACGTTGTGTTACATGAAAATACATTTTTCTATTAAAGATTGCATTAAGTACCTTACATTGCTTATTGAACAATGATATTACATTAATCTACATTAGGTAAAATGAATCCATTGTGTCTAATTGGTATTACATTACTTTACAATCTATAAAATTCAAAATTGGAGACACTTCGGATAGTAACACACAAAATAATGGCTTTACATTAAATTACATTAGAGTCCACATTTAAATGATCGCTTAAAATATAATATAAAAACTAATTTAGATTTTTGAATACAAATCGCTTTTAAAATAAGCAAAAAAAATGGCTTTACATTAAATTACATTAGAGTCCATATTTAAATAATCGCTTAAAACATGATATAAAAACTAATTTAGATTTCTGAATACAAATCGCTTTTGGAATAAGCAAGAAAATGGCTTTACATTAAATTACATTGTAGTAAGTATCGATATAACTACTTAGAAATGATAACATTACCAACATATCCAAGTTACATTAAGTTACATTACGTGATGAAAAGTTAAGAAATCCACCATTTTTCGATTTTTTTAAAGAAATTGATAATTTTAATAAAAAATTAATAACTTTACATTGCATCGTTTTCATGGATGTTAAATTGTTTTAATAAAAAAAAATTGAGAATTCAGTTTTCTTTTGACGTTACATTACAATACATTGAAGTACATTGTGGTACATTACTTTACATTATGTTGTAATGATGTCAAGAAACACCGAAACACGTTATATTATAGCGTATTACATTAAGTCCCACTTCGTAATAATTTTTGGAAACTAATTAATTAATTAGGAACTAATTTCAGAATTCGTTCATGTTACATTGCTTTACGCTAAATTTATTAGTGAAGGTGCTTTAAATTTAGAAAACAATTGAGGACGCGACGAGTTAGTAAATCGAAATACCCAGCAAGAATAGAACATGAGCTCTAGATAGCTTAAAAAAAGCTTCTTGATTTGTCCTTGTACATGTGAATAGCAATTTACGATTGTAACTAATTACAAAAGAGTTAAAAATCTCATTACTTTTCGATTAACCCCTGTATGTATGAATATTAAGCGGGAATTAAAAGTCTCTTTAATTTATCTACCCTCGTATATTGGAAGATGAGGTTTTCGTCACTTGTTCCAATTTTCTTTTTAAGAAGAAGTTTGATGGGTTAAGTTATTTTTTTATTACGATGTAGAGAGTTTGATTCCCCAACTTATTGATTAACCCCCGTAGAAAACTCTACTACACGTCTCAAATTTTGCCTGTGATTTCAGCAACAAAAAAATAAATAAAGTAAAAAATAAATGCAATCAGTCGTCTCATGTAAGGATATTTTGTTTTGTTCTTTGTTTTGCTTCGTTTGACCTTCAATTTTTTTTTTTACTTTTTTGTCACGTCATACTCACCTGCCATTTAAATACTTGCGAAAGTGGGACAGAAGGGGGTGGAAAATATTACAACAAAATCAAAATGCAGCGACAATTTTTTTATTTTTCTATTTTCAAAATATTCTTACACAAACGACAATTTTTCAACGAACGTCCCCGAGCTTACCTCTAACACAACCATCGCATTCACTACTGGTCCTTGAAGGACCTTCGTATTCAAGGTCACACCTTAGAATCCCTAGGAGCGATTCCTCCGACGACTTGCTTTCCGTTTTGCGTCGAGCAGTGCCAACTTGACTCAACTCTTGAGGGGTGAAGAACAATCGTTCGTCTGAAATTAAAAAAAAATATTTGACCACTTAACTTATTGGCATCATTCATTTTTTTTTGTTAAAATCAATGAAAGACTAAGAAATCAAACAGGCTCACGACCAACTCAAGCCCGTCTGCCTTGAATGGGGTCAACAAATGAATGCTAAACTTGTTTCGGAAATAAGTAAAAGCTTGACCTTGACAATTTCAGATGCTTGTATTGTCGGCTATACATATTATACTTATGACAGCAGATGGCAAAAGAGAGTGCAATTTATGAAATAAAAAAAAGAAATATAAACACCGGCAATTTTTTTTTTATTCTTCAATTTCTCAAAATATTTTTTATACAAATCCGAATTCCCTGATACAACTCTCACCTTGGCTGTTGGCTTTCGAGTGACCTTCGGCTTCAAGGTCGTATCTTAGAATTCCCAGAAGCGACTCCTCCGATGTTTTCCCTTCCGATTGGCAACGACATGGAGTTCCTCCATTCGACTTTCGAGAGGGAAAGATTAATTGTTCAACTGTAATTAAAAAAAAAGGCGTTTAGGATAGTTTCGTTTTTAACTTTCTGTCGTTTTTTTATTTTTGGAATTTTCTTGCACTCTGTCAAAGTATTGTCGATGTTCTTTTGTTTTTGGATCACCTTTATCTTTCACGTTTCCACGTCATTAGCTTCGCTTTTGTTTTGTTTCTTTTGTTGTTTTCAGTTGTGTTTTCCCTTCCGATTGGCAATTAAGTGTAATTAAATTAAAAAAAAAAACTAGTTTTATCCTCGGTGTCTTAGTTACCATGGTATAAAAACAAAAGAAGAAAAAACAAATGAACATCGACCACTCTCCGAAGGAATGAAGACGAAATTGTGTTTTCTTTTTTGTTTGTTGAATTATTTTTTCATGTTTCATCGGCTCTATTCGTTGTTTTTAAAAATAAAGGAAAGAAGTATCAAAAAGAATAATTGGACGGAAAGAAACCAAAGCAAGAGAAACAATTGAAACGAGCGACATCGAAGTGCTAAGAATAGAACGAACGAAAAACAATTGAACGTCGACTATTCTCGGGAGAAATGTTAAAAAAAAAAAAAACAAGAATTCTATTTCGTTTCATTTCGCCATTTTTATTATTGGCACTTCTTCTTTTTCTTTCCGCTGTTTATTTTGAACTTTTCTTTTGTTTTTTTTTTTCTATTTCAGGTTAGTCTTTGCTTCCCGTCAGTTCTTTAAATTTTCTTCAATTTTTCTTCAAGTTCGCTTTTCTCGTTGAACATTTTTTTCTTAATTCGTAGACTTTTTCCCCCACAAATCCCCCAAGTTCCTGGAGCTCATCGGAGAGAGAGAGGGGGGGGGGTTGGCGGCTGCGACCGATTTGATGTTATTCATTTATTGTTTTAAAAGTAAAAGGAAAAAACTAAAGAGAAGAATAATAAATGGAAGAAAAAAGGAAACAAAAGAATATCGAAACAAGCGACTACCAAGAATAGAATAAGTGAAAAACAATTGAACGTCGACTATTGTCTGGAGAAATGCTGAAAAAACAAAAGACTAACGAGCGTCTCTATCTTCAATTTTTCTCGTGCCATTTTCACTAGATTTCCGCCGCTGTCTTTCGTTACTTTTTGATTTTTCTTTTGTTTTTTCTTTTCGAATGATTTTTTGGATTAAATTGTTCTTTTAAACTTTCTTCAATTTCCCTTTTCTCATTTTCAAAAGCTTTCCGCGATGAGCCATCTCGCTTTTGTGTTACGTTGTTTTTTTTTATTTATTTATTTTTTTTTGTTTTTCTTTGTGATTTATTTTTTTCTTTTGTTTTCTGTAAGTTTTTGGAATTTCTTTTCTCAGTTTCAAAAGATTCCCACTTAGACACTTGCCTTTCGTTGCGCTTTCTTATTTCTTATGTTTTTACTTTTCAAATTTTTTTTTAGCATTTAGCGCAATTTCTTATTTTGTTTTCTGTCGATTTTTTTTGTTTTTCTTCAATTTTTCTTCAAGATTTCTTTTCTCATCGTCCTAACTCTTTCATTTTTGCCTTTTGTTGTTTTTTTTTTCTTAATTTTCCTTTGTTTTTACTTCTCGAATTTGGATCAAGATAGGTGTGTCTGGGATAGTTTCGTTTTTTTACTTCCTGTCTTTTTTTTTTTTTTTAGAATTTTCTTTACACTCTGTCAGAGTATTGTCGAAATTCTTTTGTTTTTGGATCACCTTCATCTTTCACGTTTCCACGTCGTTGGTTTGTTTTGTTTCTTCTGTTGTTTTCTGTTGTGTTTTTTCTCCCAATTGGCAACATTCAACTTTCGAGAAGGAAAGAGTAATTGTTCAACTGTAATTAAAAGAAGAAACTAATTTTGGATCCTCGGTGTCTTAGTTACCACGATATGAAAACAAAGAAGAAAAAACAAATGAACGTCGACCACTCTCCGAAGGAATGATGAGAACAAGATTGCTTCATTTTATTTGGCGATCGAAGACGACCGAAGAAAACTGAAAACGAACATAAATTGAAAAGAAACAAAACAAGAGAAAATTGGAGCAAGGGACATCGAAATCCTAAGAACAGAATGAACGAAAAGCAATTGAACGTCGACTGTTCTCCGGAGAAGTGTTAAAAAAAACAAAAGACTAACAAGAATTCGTTTCATTTCGCCTTTTTTATTATTGGCACTTCTTTTTCTTTCCATTGTTTATCTTGAATTTTTCTTTTGTTTTTCCTTTTCAGGTTAGTTTTGCTTCACGTCGGTTTTTTAAATTTTCGTCAATTTTACGAGAAAAGTCTCCTCGTTGAATATTTTTTTCTTAATTCGTAGACTTTTTCCCCCCACAAATTCCCCAAGCTCCTGGAGCTTGTCGGCGAGGGGGGCGCGGCTGCGACCGACTTGGTGTTATTCGTTTATTGTTTTAAAAATAAAAAGAAAAACTAAAGAGAAGAATAATAATTGGATGTAAAAAGAAAACTAAAGAAATGCTAAGAATAGAATGAACGAAAAACAATTGAACGTCGACTATTCTCCGGAGAAATGTTAAAAAAAAACAAAAGACTAACAAGAATTCTATTTCATGTTATTTCTCCATTTTTATTATTGACACTTCTTTTTCTTTCCGCTGTTTATTTTGAAATTTATTTTTGTTTTTTCTTTTCAAGTTAGTTGTAGCTTCCCGTCGGTTTTATAAATTTTCTTAATTTTTTTTCTTCAAGTTCTCTTTTCTCGTTGAATTATGTTTTTTAATTCGCAAACTTCATTCATTTTTTTAAAAACAAAAGGAAAAAACTAAAGAGAAGAATGATAATTGGATAAAGAAAAACAAAAGAATATCGAAACAAGCAACCACTAAGAGCAGAATAAATGAAAAACAATTGAACGTCGATTATTCTCTAGAGAAATGTTGAAAAAACAAAAGACTAACGAGCGTCCTTATCTTCAATTTGTCTTGTTTCATTTTCAATAGCTCTCCGCCGCTGCCTTAGTTTTTGATTTTTCTTTTGTTTCTACTTTTCGAATTTTTGAGTTAAGTTTCTGGTTTCTTTTGTTTTTTCTTTGCGAATTATTTTTTGGAATAATGCAGGCGTTTCTTTTGATTTCTGTCAGTTTTTGGATTTTCTTTTCTCAGTTTCAAAAGATTTCCGCTTAAACACTTGCCTTTCGTTGCTTTTTTATTTCTCTTTTGTTTTCACTTATCAAATTATTTTTTAGCATTTAGCACAATTTGTTCTTTTGTTATTTTTTTTCAAAATTTCTTTTCTCATTATTATTTTTTTGTTTTTACTTTTCGAATTTGGATTAAGATAGTCGTTTCTTCTTTTACGTTTTTTTTTTAAATTTTCTTCTATCGCAGAACTGTCGATCTTCTTTTGTTTTTGTATTTCATGTATCCATATCTATAGTTTCGCTTTTCTTTTGTTTTCTATTTTTTTTTAATTTTTCTTCCATTTTTCTTTTTTCAATTTTCTGTCAATTTTTTTTTCAATTTTCTTCAATTTTCCTTCCGGTTTTCGTTTCTCATTTTCAAAAACTTTCGCTTTCATTTGTAACTTTTTTTGTTTTTTTTTTTAGTTTTTCTTTTTTGTTTTTTACTTTAATTTTGTCATTTTTGTTATTGACACTTCTACAAGTTTTCTTTTTTCATTTTCAGAAACTCCTCTCATTATTGTCGTTGTTTGTTTACGTGTTATTTGTTTTTACTTTCTCAATTATTTTTTGTTTTAAGCATAGTTCCTTCTTTCGTGCTTCCTGTCGGTTTCTTGAATTTTGTTCAATTTTTATTTCTCTCTTTTGCCTTTCGTTGTTTTTTTATAATTTTTCTTTTGGTTTTACATTTCGAATTATATTTTTGGATAAGGCAAGCGTATCGCGCAGTTTCTTCTTTTTTTTCGGTCAGTTTCTTGAATTTTCTTCAATTTTTCTTCAAATTTCTCTCATTTTCAAAAGGTACTTCCTTTTATTTTTAGCTTTCGCTATTTTTTTTTATTTTTCTTTTGATTTGATTTTTCGAATTCATTTTTGGAATGAAGCAGGCGTTTCTCGCAGTTACTTCTTTTGTCAAGTTTCTTTTCAATTTTCTTCAGGTTTTGTTTTCTTTTTTTTTAAAGTTTTCCGTTTTCATTTTTGCCATTCGTTGTTTTTCTTTTTTTAATTTTTTCTTCTGTTTTACTTTTATTATTTTTCGAAGTAAGGTGGCAGTTTCTTCTTTTATTTTCTCTCAGTTTTTTATTTTATTTTTTTATTTTTCTTTGGTTATTTACAAAATGCTTTCAGCTTTCAGATCTACCTTTTGTTGTTTTTCATTTTTCTTTTGTTCGTATTTCCTTTATGTCGATAGTTTCGTTTTTCTTTGTTCCTTCTTTTGTTTTCTGTTGGCTTTTCTTCAATTTATTTTTCTCAGTTCTCCACTAGAAAGCCATTTCATTGTTTTTTTTATTCTTATTTTTTTATGGAATGAGGTGACGTTTCGTGCAGTTTCTTCTTCTGCTTTCTGCCGTTTTTTTTTATTGTCTTTCTATCTGTCCGAGAATTGTCGATCTTCTTTTGTTTTTGAAACACCTTCTCCACGTCGTTAGTTTCTGCTTTTGCTTTCCGTTGGTTATTTAAATTTTCCTTGATTTTTCTTCAAGTTTTTCTTTTTTATCTTTTTCAAACGCTTTCTGCCAGAAAGCTATCTCATTTTTGTTTCTTTTGTTTTCACTTACAAATTATTTTTTGGAATAAGCTAGGAGTTTCGGGTACTCTCTTCCTTTGCTTTCTGTCGTTTTTCCTTTTCATTTTCTTGCAATCCGTCAGAGAATCGTCGTTTGTCTTTTGTTTTTGGATCACGTTTCCACGTCGTCAGTTTCGCTATTCTTTTGTTTCTCTTGCCGTTTTATTTTTCCGTATTTCTTCGACTCTTTTCGCTTCCTACCATTCCACATTGTACATTCAAACTCAAATAACTCAGAAAGTGCCTGTCCTGTTAAAATCAATTTAAGTTCAAAGCGTCCTTCAGGAGGATCATTTGTTGTTCCTCCTTCAGAAGGATCATTTATTATTCCTCCTGAAGGACAAGTGAAAGCCAATTTTACTTGAGATATAAACGGAGAGTCTAGCGACAAGCTAGCCACTCGATATTCCCACGACGTGCAAGTCAAAGACCCCCAAATGTTATAAGCGCTTTTGACTAACTGCTCTGGAACACCCTCGGAGTATTTTCATCTTGTTTTAACCTCACGTAACTCTTAGAGGGGCACTATCTATGTACTTACAGGGCATCATGCGTCTTCTGTTTCTACAAACGCAGTCTTCAGCGCAAGCCACCCTCAGCTTCCGCTTCAAATCCTCCCCGCACTGTCCCGTATGCAACCCCCGATTGCATAATAAATTCTTGGTGCACGGAATTTTGGACGAATCCCCCCGAGAGTTCCAAAACGTCTGTTGCGATGAGACCGGGGTGGTTTGGGTCTCCATGTCAGAAACTTCCCCCGCGTTCAGCTTCCTCTGGCAAATCCGACACGACAAACTGGAGTTCCTGTTGCTTAGGATTATGGACATGGCCCGACGAGTTTCCTTGGGGAATTTCGGAAGCTTGCATGACCCCCAATCCTCGCAGTCCGAGTTGGAATGGAAAATTTTCGAACGTATGCTGTCGATCAGGGATTTTCTGGTGCAGTGGTTGAAGTTATAGTCGGGGTTGAAAAGGTCCGAATTCCTCGGTAGGGTTTTCAAGACGCAGGGTGGAACACTGCTGGATCTCTTCGATAAGGTCGAGGTACTGAAGACGCTCTTGAAGTTGCGATAGATCTCAGTCACTTCCTCGCTTTTATCCCTTCGGATTTGGGGCGGTTTGATTTGGAGGGTGCGGCTTTCGAAGAACTGTTTTCTTTGCGCCACCAAATTCGTGGGCTGGATTTGCTGAAACCTCAGACAGCAAGTGCACTCTTGATTTTCGTTAGTACTTCTTTTAATCCCCCTTTCTTTGATGCACTCGAGGCAGCTGATTTCGGACTTGTACACGTCATCATCATCATCAACACCAACGTACTTCTCCTGGAAGTTCGGCTTGAACTCGATTGGGGGTGGCCCCCTCGAAAAATCTATTTGGCTCTTCGGGGATTTATTGGGCGGGAAATGATTTGGGCGCGCTGTGGTGATGTTACCCATGGATTTGGGCCTTACTTGCGAAGTCTTGAGGTCCTTGCTCGTGAAGTCCTCAAGTCCGCTCAGCAAAGACTTCATTAAAACATGTTCGGGGATGCTCTTCCTTGAAACATCGTCCAAAATAGGCTGTGGTTTGGCCTTGGGTTTCCTCAAAGCGTAACGTTGAGATGATGGGTAGTAGCGTTGGTTGCCTTTGTGGAGGTAAGGGATGCGCGGTAGATTTGGACTGGGACTGGGACTGGGGGATCTCTGCCTTTGTCGGGAATGACTGTCCAAAAAACTGCAAATGCGTCAAAAATATAACCTGTAGACGTTGCTAGGTGATACCCACGCTGAATGGCCCAGATACCTAATTTCTTTCCTGGGGGGTGACCTTTGAGGGCAATACCTGGCCTTCCAGGCGTCGTGGACGTAGAAACTCGTCGAGTGGATTCTGTTGGTATTTCTGTTATAACCATTCATCCTTCCTCGATGGTTAACAACAAATTTTGACTACTTCTGGAATTTCTGAAACAGTATGAATTTATTATTTTTCTTATGGGGGATGTAAAAATTTCACCATCGCCCTTTTACTTGATGGGTGTCGGGGGAAAACGAGGTTTTATTCAAATTTAAATTGTCGGTGCCATCTGGTGAAGCTTGAAACAAACGGCGGGGAGGGGGAGGGGAACAAGGTTACATTACCAAGAGGAATCGAGACTTCACTTTTCCATTTTCCGAAAATTTTAAGCAATGGACCACCCTGTTTTCACCCAACTCCCTTTAGTTCTTATAGTGTGAGAGTTGCTTTTGTTTGTGACGTTTATTAACTAACAAACTGCAAAAAAAAATTCTTGGTGCGTTACAGACTTCTTGGAAAAGTTAATGCAACGAACATATCTTATCATAGCAAGAATTTTTAAAATCAAAATGAAGTAACGAGATCACTTGGGTGTTAAGAAGCTGCGAGGTGGACATCCTTGCGTGAACAAAAGAAGATCGACTCAAAAGCAACGGAAGAATTCGATTCCCTGAAAATATTTTGCGTTTCATTCATTCGTACTTGCTTTTTATTCCTGTTAAGTTCAATATTACCCTGTATATGGTAAATACAATAAACAAAAAGACTGGGGCGAAACAAAAGAGAATCGATTTGAAAACAACACAAAAAGAATGCGAGCGTTTCTTCTTCTTCTTAGACAAAGCGACCGAAAAATAAAACCTGTTGTTCTATGAAAATAATTGCCAGTTTTTTTTTATTAATGAAATTTGTTGCGGTAACAAAGGACGATCGGTATGAAAGCCTAATAATAACCAATGAAATTGAAAACTCCGAACACCTTACCTATTTTTCTTTTTTTCGTATTTAATTGTTACTCACCCCTACCTTCAAGTTTGCTATTACCCTGTATACAATAAAAAGGATAAATAGAAATAATGAGCGTTTAATTCAAAAGTCTAACAAGTTGCTTTTGATTTTTCGACTAAAGAAGAAAAAAGGTTGACTTCCAAAACCAATAGACGTTTGACAGATGACAGATGACAGTGACAGTTGTAGTCCATTGCTTACACCTAGCACCAAAGAAATACTAATAACACAAAGTACAAAAAATCGACAGAAAGTTGTATTTCAAGAAGGTAAACAAAAGAAGACCGATTCAGAAAACAACAGAAGAATTTCAACTTCTGCGCTATAGTATCGAGTTCGGTATTACCCTGTATGTCCTAAACACTAAGTTCTAGAAATTAAAAAAAAAGCGCTAGCATAAATAAACTTGGTGTTCAATGAAAATAATCATAAAGAAATTTGTCATTTGTTTCGAAAACAAAGGACGATCGGCATAAAAGCCAAGTAACCAATGAAATTGAAAACTCTGAACACGTTACCTATATTTTTCTTTCGTATTTAATTGTCACTCACTTCTATCTCAAGTTTCGTATTACCCTGTATAGATACAATAAAAACAATTAATAGAAACAATGAGTTTTGAGTTCAAAAGTTCAACGAATCGGTTTTGATTTTTTGTTTAAAGAAGAAAAAAGGATGACTTCCAGAACCATTTGACAGATGACAGTTGACGAACAATTGTAACAACAAATAATTGAACTAAACAAAGCACAAAATTTCTTCTTCTTCTTTCTGTCGTCTTACTTTTCTTCAATTTTTTTTAAAGGTTTTTTTTTCTCCTATCTCTACTCTTTCATATTTGTCTCTTGTTGTTTTTTTTTTTTTTTAATTTTTCATTTGTTTTTACTTTTCGAATTTGAAATAAGATAGACGTTTAGGACAGTTTTTTTTTTTAATATGTCTATCGTTTTCTTTTTTTTATTTTCTTTTTTAACTCTATCGAAGCAATGTCGATCTTCTTTTGTTTTTGAATCATCTTATCTTTCACGTTTCCATGTCGTAAGTTCCGCTTTTCTTTTGTTTCCTCTGTTACTTCCTAAATTTCTTCCGATTTTTCTTTCTTCATTTTCATTTCGTTTGATTTTCGTTTTTTCTTTTTTCAATGTTTCTTTCGTTTATTTTTTTGTATTTATTTGTATTAATTTTTTGTTTTTTTTTAATTTTTCGTTTGTTTTTATTTTTCGAATTTAAAATAAGATGGCTTTTAGGACGGTTTATTTTTTTAATATGTCTGCCGTTTTCTTTTTTTTTAAATTTTCTTTCACGCTTTCGAAGAAATGTCGATCTTTTGTTTTTAGATCGCCTTATTCTTTCGCTTTTCCATGTCGTTAGTTTCGCTTTTCTTTTGTTTCTTCTGTTTGTTGTTTTAAATATTTTCAATTTGATTTGCTTTTCGTTGTTTTTTTTTCAATTTTTCTTTTGCTTACGTTTTTATATTTATTTGTATTTATTTTTTTGTTTTATTTGTTTTTGGAATACAGCCTAATTATTCCGCGCATTTCTATTTTTGCTTTCTGTCAATTTTTTTTAAATTTTCTTCGATTTTTCTTCCGGTTTTCTTTTCTCATTTTCGAAAGCTTTCCGCTTCGAATTTTGCCTTTCTTCGTTTTTCTTTAATTTTTATTTGGTTTTTTGCTTTTCTTTTTTCATCTTCAAAAGCTCATCTCCTCTTTGTCCTTCCTTGTTGTTTTTTATGTTTATGATTGTTTTACTTTCTGAATTATTTTTTGTATTAAGTGCAATTTTCTTGCTACTTTCTGTCAATTTCTTCAATTTTTTTCAATTTTTCTTCGTTTAATTAATTTTTCTTCAAGATTATTTTTCCTCTCCGTACTCTTTCATATTGCCTTTCGTTGTTCTTTTTTTTTATTTTTCATTTGTTTTTACTTTTCGAATTTGAAATGTGATAGGCGTTCAGGACAGTTTCTTTTTTCAATATATCTGTGGCTGTCTTTTATTGTCAAAGAATTGTCGATCTTCTTTTGTTTTTAGATCACCTTATCTTTCGCGTTTTCATGTCATTAATTCTGCTTTTCTTTTGTTTCTTCTGTTGTTTTTTAAAGTTTTCTTCAAATTTTTCTTCGTTTTCATTTTTATTTGCTTTTCGTTGTTTTTTTCTTTCAATTTTTCTTTTGCTTATGTTTTTCTACTTATTTGTATTAATTTTTTGTTTTATTTTTTGGAATAACGCCTACCTTATTTTTTTTACTTTCTGCTCGTTTTTTGAATTTTCTTGTCTTTGCTTGTTTTTTTTTTTGTTTCTTTTTTTCTGAATTATTTTTTATATCAAGCGCAATTTTTTTGGTGTTTTCTGTCGATTTCTTGAATTTTCTTCATTTAATTGTCACTCGCTTCTATCTCAAGTTCGGTATTACCCTGTATACATACAATAGGAACAATAAATAGAAATAATGAGGTCCGGCTCAAAAGTCCTCCAAATTGGTTTTTATTTTTTGATTAAAGAAGAAGAAAGGGTGGGGTTTCCAAAACCAAACGACATTTGACGGATGACAGTTGACAAACGGTTATAGTGCATTGATACCACCTAGCAATAAAGAAATTGAAGACACAAAATACAAAAAATCGACAAAAAGCTATCTTTGAAGCAATTAATGAAGATGAAAGTCTTACGTAAACTAAAGAAGATCGATTCAAAAACAACAGAGGAATTCAAACTTATGTGCTACTACTGTAGCGATTCGGATTCAGATCCGGTATTACCCTGTATATTCCAAAGACTGAATACAATAAATTTTAAAAAATCTAAAATCAAAAAGCTGTCAAACCCCTGAAGCAATTAAATTTAAAAAAAAAAGGCGCAAACAAAAGATGACCGGTTTGGAAACAACGGATGAATTTATTTTTTCTATCGTATTTACTTTTCGCTTCTATTCAAGTTCGGCATCATCCTGAATACGATAAACACCAATAAATAAAAAATTGTAAACATTTCATGATCCAGAACGTAAACAAATCGACACAGTAATTAAAATTGCAGATCTTTGAAACTGTGAGGGCTCGCACGTTGCTTAGCGACCAGCAAAATCATGTCACGATGACAAACGACAAGAAACTCAAACGTCAGGCACTGTCACGACAACAGAAACTGGCGAAGTGTTACGTTGACATTTGCGCAACAGGGTCATTGAAGCAAGCAAACAGACTATAGCGTAGTTGTTTATTTGTCACGCTCGTCATCGTGACGAGCGTGATATTATCTAACGTTGTCAATCTGACGTTTCTCGATGTCTATCAATTTCTTCGTTATTTTGACTTTTTTGGTCGTCTGTCATTATGACGTGTTTCGTCGCTTGCGATTGCGAGCCCTCACAAGACCAATGGGCGGAGCTTATCTGACTTCATTGCTTAGGCAGCACGGGTCACGTGACAGGTTCCTTTTAAGTTGCGAGACGTCTACATCGCAATTTCCTCAACCTGTATAATACTTATTTGAACTAAAGGTTTTACGATTTCTGTAATTGCAAGAATTCGTTCACGCCATAATCTCATACATTAACACAAAAGCAAATGAAATACAATTACGGGGAAAAGCACGAATTAGAAGTGTGCTGGGAGTTAAGTGCGAAGTCAGGTGCGTGACGAACGTGAGTGTACACATACATTCGCACTCAATCTTCGCATTAAGGCACACCACATGTCTTTTATGTACGTTTTGTATGTATGTATATACAGGGATGGTAAAAAGTAATGCGACATGCTTGCTAAAAAAAAAAAAACAAAGCAAAGAGTTTACATTTATCAAAGCGATGTGGTAATTGTGTTATTTTAGTTTATAATCGCTTGGATTTACTAGGATTGCCCCCAACTATGCGATCTGATAACAAACAGAGAAAGTCGAAAGCATAATATTTATTTTTGTGAATTATCGCACGTAATATGAATTTATTATATCACATCGGATTACGCGATGCTTTTTTGTTTGATGGAACGCAAAAGGTTACTTAAACCTTTTCTGAACCAACGGTTGGTACATCCTGTATCACTATGTTAACGTAACGTAACAGTTAACGACTGCGCCTAGCTAATTAGCACAGCGGCGTAATGCAATTTTTTTTTTAGCTTGCGCGGATCGTAATTAGTGCAGACAGTTACTCGTCGTGAACAAGACAGATGGGAGCTGATGGATTGCTTTTGTGGACCACCTGACGAGGTTGCTACTATTATCTGATTTTTCCTTGCATCCACCGTTCGTATTGTTCTCGGCGTAAATAGAACGAGAACGGCAAGTATTGATTGAGGACACCGTTACAACTCATTACAACTGAGATTAGTGAAATTAAAATAAAAAGAAGAGAAAAGTTAACAACAACGAATAATAAAAGTAAATTAAGAAAAACAATCAGATTAATTAGAAGGAGATATAAGGAAATGCGAAAATAAACGACGTCCTAACGAAAATTGAATTCTCAATTAGCCCTCGACGTAATGAGTTCTTAAAAAAAAGTTTAAAGAGAACTTGAAAGGAACTTACCTTGGAAGGGGTTAAAACATCCCGCAAAAACCATTTCAACGTCACCCTGACGTCGACGCAGGCAAACTTTGTTTTTTTAGACGCAGAATTATTTACGTCAAATTCGAATTTATCGCCAAAAAATCGTTGCACCGCGTCACAATTCTTCTTTCTGCTGACGTTCCCAATCCTTTCATAAAAAAAATTCCTTGCTTGAGGAAGCACTTTTGTAAGAAAAGGTGAAACGTTGTAAGAAAAGATGAAACGTCGCTTGAGGAAGTTCTTTTGTAAAAATAGACGAAACGTCGCATTGCGGTAGAAAGAAAGGGTGTGACGCGGTACAACCGAAAACCATGAAAGACGGTAGAGCGGAAGCCTTCAAGTTAATCTAAAATTTCTTTACATTTCTTGCACTTCTTTCTATGGAATCATTAGTCTTCTGCCAGCTTTTAAAATATCGACGTTTCGCTGTACGAAAGAGTACGAATTCAAAATGAGGTGATCAAGTAAAACCGACAACAAAAAACTAAAAAGGTTTGTCTCTTTTTTTAATTTTTCTTTTTGTCATTTATTCATTTTTTGTTTTATTTATTTTTTATTATTTCTTCCTTTATTACTATTATTTTGTTTTGTGTCTCTGTTGTTATTGTGACTTTTTATGTTTTGCTTTTACCTTTTGTTTTTTTTTAATTGACGCGGCTTCTGTTAACAATAATTATAAATTATTAAATAATAATAATAATTAAGTGTCATTAACAGCAAAAAATAAAGGGTCTTGTTTTTTTTATATTTTTCTTTTTATCATTCGCCTATATTTTCTTTCTCTGTTTTGTTCTTTTTAATTATTTTTTTTTGTCGCAATTATTTCTTTGTTGTTATTATTATTAATCAACAGTTTAGGTGGTGACATCTTGCGACCAATTTTTAACTATAAATTGTGCGAAAAATGACAAGTAACAATCAGTTTGCTGTCTAATAAGTCATCCCACACAAAGCTGCCAAATAATCCTTTTACAACCAACTTAAATTTTTGTAGCCATTCGGTGAGACTGCGATGGGGTTCCCTTCTGCTGATGAGGCTCCAAACAAGGACGAAGCAGCTGTACAGAGGATACTTGAGGATTTTCATTTAAATCGTCATTTGTTTTTAATATTAATTTTCACTTTAGTTTTAAGCAGATGACCTTGAATTGTCATCAATAGATATAGTTCTCGAGAGATGAGTTTGTCTTTTGAAAAAGTTATTTTTTAATTTTAACTTTCGCCGCAATTTCAAAGGATGTTGAATTGACAACAGGATGACGTTGTCGTCGACAGTACATGTGATTTTTTATTCAAGTTGTCATTTGTTTTTAATACTAATTTTCGCTTCAGTTTCAAAAGGCATTGAATTAACAAGCAGTACTCTCTATAGATTGAATTTTTTGAAATGTGAATTTCAACAAAATTAATAATTACAATTATTTTTTGTTTGTCATTGGCGGGAGATGCCCCGCCCCGCCCTTTAAATTGAATTTGGCGCCAAGAAACAAAAAAATAAAGCGAAACTAACGATCCAAAAACAAGGAAACATCGACAATTCTCCGGCAGATTGTAAGAAAATAAAAAAAAGACCGAGGGAAAGCAAAAGAGGAAATGTATATGTATAATTTGAAAGGTAAAGACAAAAGAAAAATGAAACAACGACGAAAGGAGGAAACCTCTTAAAACTTGAAGAAAATTTAAATAGCCAACGAAAGCAAAAGAAGGAACAAAAGAAAAGCGAAATTAAAGGGAATAAGTTAATCCAAAAACAAAAGAATTAAAATTAAAAAAAGTGACAACTTCAATCAATTTGTGTCGTCAGAGACAACCTGATCTCTCGGAAACAATACCAGTATAACAAATGACAATTTAAATCAAAAATGACCTCTACTGTCAAAACTATTAAAATTAAAAAATATATAATTTTAATCAAAAATAATTGATTTTGTCAAAGACAACCTCATCTCTCAAGGTCATCTGTTTGAAACTGAAGTGAGAGTTAGTATTAAAAACGAAAGACAAATTAAATGGAAAGCCGCATCTATTATCAAAGACAACGTCACGAGGGCGCCATCTATTGTCGCTTTAACGTCCTTAGAAACTGAAGTAAAAATTTTAATTAAAAAAAGTGACAACTTCAATCAATTTTTGTTGTCAGAGACAACCTGATCTCTCGGAAACAATATCAATATAACAAATGACAATCTAAATCAAAAATTACCTCTATTATCAAAAATATTAAAATTTTAAAAAATTAATCAAAAATAATTGGTATCGTCAAAGACAACCTCATCTCTCAAGGTCATCTGTTTGAAACTGAAGTGAAAGTAAGTATGAAAAACGAAAGATTATTTAAATCTAAAACCGCATCAATTGTTAAAGACAACGTCACGAGGGCGCCATCTATTGTCAATTCAACGTCCTTAGAAACTGAAGCGAAAATTAAATTTAAAAAAAGTGACAACTTCAATTAATTTGTATTGTATTGTCAGAGACAACCTCATCTCTTGAGAACAATACCTATTAACGGCAATTCAAGGTCATCAGTTTCTCGTAATCCGTGACGTACGCGGTTTGATCAAAAATTGTGCATTATGTCTCCTAAGTGCGAGTGAAATTGAGTTTAGGGGGGGGGGCATACTTGCTGAGCGTTAGTTTTATCTGACATGCATAAACAGGGGATAAACAATACATAGAGGACATCGTGTGCCCTCGGGCGTTACTGGCCGCACTTTGACTCCCGCGATCATCCTAATTTTTTTTGGTGGATGAAGTAACTCTAGTAAATAATCCGCAAGATAAACAATTATTTACGAATTTGTTACACTTACTTCATTTCGTAATTGCAGTTGTTTTAGAAATTATTAATAATTACGTCGCGTAAAAAAAAAATAAATCGGACTTCCGTTCCCATCTGTTAAACGTGTGGCATCCATTCTCTTACGCGTTTTCTTTTATTTGGCGGAACAATTGTCAGTCACGCTGTACACATTTTCAACTATTTTATTAATTTCAATAAAGTTTTAAACAACTCATGCTATATAGGTATTGTTGTATGCTAAGACATAAACAGACGGACGATTTTTTTAACAATACTTAATTGCAGTTATTTTAGAAATTATTAATAATTACGTCGCGTAAAAAAAAACAAATCGGACTTCCGTTCCCATCTGTTAAACGTGTGGCATCCATTCTCTTACGCGTTTTCTTTTATTTGGCGGAACAATTGTCAGTCACGCTGTACACATTTTCAACTATTTTATTAATTTCAATAAAGTTTTAAACAACTCATGCTATATAGGTATTGTTGTATGCTAAGACATAAACAGACGGACGATTTTTTTAACAATACTTAATTGCAGTTATTTTAGAAATTATTAATATTTACGTCGCGTAAAAGAAACAACTCAGACTTCCGTTTCCATCCGTTAAACGTGTGGCATCCATTTTCTTACGCGTTTTTTTTTTTATTTGGCGGAACAATTGTCAGTCACGCTGTACACATTTTCAACTATTTTATTAGTTTCAATAAAGTTTTAAACAATTAGTGCTATACAGGTGTTGTATGCTAATGAAGTGAAAATTAAAACTTATAAATAAAAGACCATTTTAATTAAGCACTAATCAGTTTTCACTTTTAATTTAATTGACACGCCCGAGTCTTTAGGACGCCGTCTATTAACAATCAAGCAGCTATCAATTCAAATCCCTCTGTTTGAAACTGAAACTAAAAAAACAAGCGACAACTTTGAGCATTAATTTTGTAACTCGATTTACTGAAGTCAAAATTAGAATTAACTTTAACCTTGTACTCAATTCACTTATAAAAAGAGACGCGCTCGTGTTCTTGGGGGAAGATTTTTCTGTAGATAAAAAAAATAAAAAGAAGTCAAATCGCAAACTACCGTTGCAACTGCGACCGACATACTAGAGGTTTTCTCTTTTAATTTTCACCTTTTAAAGCCAAGAAAATTTATTTCGAAAGTGCCATAGTTTCATAGGGATTGAGCATCTTTAATATTTTTTTACTTGCAAGTTTGTTTAAAAAAAGAACAACAACAACGAGGAAGCAGTAATGAATCGGCGTAATAAGCCCACACACACACATACATGCATACAGTCGAGTTCCTTGTGCTTCATACTCTGTTAAGTAAAGGTTTTAAAACGTCGAGTTCCCTAATTAAACTAATTAATAAACTCATATGTGTAAGACTAATTAATTTGAGAGAGGCGAGTGCACTGATCTCGCAATTAAAATTTCTGAATTCGTTTTCGTGCTTCATTATCAAATGAGCCCGCGTCTAACTGTACCCTCCACCGAGTCCTCCTCGTTCGTATGTAATTAAGACGTTGCCGGAGAAGGTGCGATCGTTTAAACCTGTCTTCTCCGCTTGCTTCGAAAATTGATTTAGTATTGCCGGTAATTAATTGCGTTATTTACAGACCACATTTTTAAACGTGATACAGCTATTAGATCGCAAATAAAAAAAAAACTCAGGTGAAAATTACGAGCCAATTTCTTGTAAATATTTATACCATATGTTTCGTTTTAACTTGAAAACGTACGCGCATATTTTGCGCGTCTTAATTTACTTGATTTTTATATGAAACGGTTGTACAATGCCTTCCAAATGTATTCGTCTACTAGATTAAATTTTATTGTAAAGATTTCTACGCATACACCCGTTTATTTTTAATACACGTAAGCATTTCCGTCACTGTCTTGACGGGTGTAGCCCGCGTTTGTCTGAGGAGAATGATGCGACGAATTCATCAGCTTAACATTGCTTGGATGTTTTCTGTCTTTGATACCTCCGACGTGCAATGGATGGAACTACACATATAAACAGAGAGAATTATTATTATTATTTTTTTTTTCGAATTAAGGAAACTCACTTCGTTGTATTTAACAAACTGTTTTCCGAATTTCCCGCCACCAAACTTCTTGAAAACATCAACTGCTGCGGCGCTTATTGTATCTCTCTGCAGCTTAAGGTCCCTGGTATTCCTCAGCCTCCTCCAAGTGTCATAGCCCAAGGTTTCTTTTTGCAAGACGAAGTCGATTTTATCCGGGAATTTGTCGAAACTGTGGGCGTACGTGGCCGCCAAGGAAAAATCTAAAGAGTCTTTTGGTGTTAAACCTCTGCAAAAGAAAATTAGTTTAGGCGCGGCATCTTGCGACCGTTTTTTGACCTAACACAACGTTAAGTGAAGAACCTGTGGCGAGATATCGCCGCGACTTAAACTACTGATTACTGATTACTGATTACGATTGCGAGATAACTAGAACAGATCGGTTTGGTTTGCAGTGGAGTTCTTGAGTTACTCTTCTGCCGAAGAGATCCCAAAAAGGTCTATGGAAACCATTGCGATCTAAAACTACTTTAATTAGAAAAATTCACGCTCTGGAAAAACAAATGATGATCAATTATTAAAACGTTAATCGTTTGATTGTTTTTGTAATAAACAATAATGATAGAAAAAGTGAAAACTATTTCTGCCGACAGATGGCGCTGACGCCATCTGTCATCTGTCTGACGATTTGCTAGTTTTTTTAAATTTTTTAATCCTAATTTTATTGAAATTGTGATAAATAAAAACTAAAAACTCTTTCAGCTGACAGGTGGCACTGACTTTAATTAAATATTGAAAAAGAATGGCAACTATTTTAATGAAATAGTGCGAATTCGCCTTCAAAATTTTTAATTTTAATTCTCAGGAAAAATTCTTGATATAAAGAACTCCATTTTTTAATTTTCTGACGTCAGCAACAATATATGTTATAAGTGTGACGTCGGCAACATTATATGTTGTAAATGTGGCGCCTTTGACAATACAATGTTTGTAAGTGTGACGTCAGCAACAATATATGTTGTGATGTCAGTAACAATGTATGTAAGTGTGATGTCAGCAACAATGTACGTTGTAAATGTGACGTCATCAACAATGTATGTTGTAAGTGCGACATCTGTAACAATACAATATAAGTAAGTATGACGCCAACAACAACGTAATTGTAAGCGTGACGTCAGCAACAATGTATGTTGTGAATATGGCCTCCGTAACGATACAATGTATGTTGTGAGTATGACGTCAGAAGCAATATATGTTGTGATGTCAGTATGTTTGTAAGTGTGGCGTCTGTAACAATACAATGTATGTAAGTGTGACGCCAGCAACAATAAGTTATGATGTCAGTAGCAATATATGTAAGTGTGACGTTAGCAACAATGTATGTTGTAAGTGTGATATCAGCAACAATGTATATTGTGAGTATGGCGTCAGTAACAATACAATGTATGTAAGTGTGACGTCAGCAACAATCTAAGTTTGTAAGTGTGGCGGTTGTAACAATACAATGTATGTAAATGTGACCCCAGCAATACAAGTGTGACGTCAACAGTAATTATATGTGATGTCAGCAACAATGTAAGTGTGACATTGGCACACAATATAAGTGTAACGCCAGCAATAATGTAAGTGTGACGCCGTTTAAGTTAAGTGACATTCGCAAAGTTGTGTGACGTTAACAACAATGTAGTGTAATGGTGGCAACAATATAAGTATGACGTCAACAATAATTATGTTTGACGTCAGCAACAAGATAATTGTGATGTCAGGAACAATACAAATAAATGTGACTTCAGTAACAATGTAAGTGTGATGCATAAAAGTCATTTTGAACTAAGCAGAATTCACAAAGTTGCCTGACGTTACCAACAATGCAGGTGTGACGTTGGCAACAATACAATTGTGACACCAACAATAATTATGCGACGTCAGCAACAATACAAATAAATGTGACTTCACCAACAATGTAAATGTGACGCATAAAAGCCGTTTCAAACTAAGTAGCATTCGTAAAGTTACGTGACGTTAGCAACAATGTAAGTGTGACGTTGGCAACAATATAAACGTGACATCAACAATAATTATGTGTAACATCAGCAACAATACAAATCAATGTGACTTCACCAACAATATAAGTGTGACGCATCAAACTAAGCAGAATTCGCAAAGCTGCCTGACATTAGCAACAATGCAAGTGCGACATTGGCGACAATACAATTATGACATCAACAATAATTATGTGCGACGTCTGCAACAATACAAATAAATGTGAAGAATTCAATAGTTATATAATACAGCTGACTTTAATAGTTATGACAAACCATCAAGCTGTAATGTATCATCAAAATCATGCAAGGGCACTTTCAGTTATGTTGAATGAAAACTTATGCATTTCAAAGAAAAAAGATTGATATTCTAGATAAAAGAAATTTTCATAATACAGGATGACTTTAATAGTTATGACGAGTGTCAAACCTGTCATGTATCACCAAAATTATAGAACGGCATCGGCAGAAATGTTCAATGATCAATCATGCAATCCGCAGCAGTATCCAGGACTCAACCCAAAAAATGGCGAAAAAATTGCAAAAAAAAAAATTTAATAGAGAAATTTAAAAGAATTTCAACAGCAAAGGTCAAGGTCAACCTAAAAAAATTTCAATAATTAGGAAAGAATTTAAAAAATTATGATTTCGAGAATCGAGGTTCGAAAATGTACAAGGTGAAGGTCAACCCAAAACAAAAAAAAGGAAAAATTAAAAATAAATTAGAATTTCAAGAGCAAAGCTTCGAAAAGATCAAGGCCAACCCCAACCAAGGCAAAAAAATACGGAAAATAAAAAAAATACAATTTCGTGAATCGAGGTTCGAAAATATCAGAAGTCAAGGTCAACCCAAGGCGAAAATTTTGCAAAAAATGGGGGGAAATAAAAAAATACAATATCGAAAATTGATGTTCAAAAATGTCAAATGAAATCAATTAATTCGCGAATCGAGGTGAAAGGTCAAGGTCAAAGGAATTTTTTTTTAAACAAATTAGTTTGTTCGTTTTTAAACGAACAAAATAGTTTCGTTTTTTTTTATATTCAATTCAATTTGCTGATCGTCTTTTGTTTTTGAATTGAGATGTTTTCAGGTGTTTTTTGTTTCTGAAATATTTTTTTTGCCTTATGTTGAATTTGTTGACTGTGTTTTGTTTTTTTTTTAACTGTTGTGTTTGTAATAATTTGATTTTCGATATTGAATCGATTGTTTTTTCAAAAGCATTCTTTTGTTTGTTTTTAAACGAACTAAGTGCACAGTTTCTTTTGTCTAATATTCAATTCAATTTGTTGATTGTCTTTTGTTTTTGAATTGAGTTGTTTTCAGGTGTTTTTTGTTTCTGAAATATTTTTTTTGCCTTATGTTGAATTTGTTGACTGTGTTTTGTTTTTTTTTTAACTGTTGTGTTTGTAATAATTTGATTTTCGATATTGAATCGATTGTTTTTTCAAAAGCATTCTTTTGTTTGTTTTTAAACGAACTAAGTGCACAGTTTCTTTTGCCTAATATTCAATTCAATTTGTTGATTGTCTTTTGTTTTTGAATTGAGTTGTTTTCAGGTGTTTTTTGTTTCTGAAATATTTTTTTTGCCTTATGTTGAATTTGTTGACTGTGTTTTGTTTTTTTTTTAACTGTTGTGTTTGTAATAATTTGATTTTCGATATTGAATCGATTGTTTTTTCAAAAGCATTCTTTTGTTTGTTTTTAAACGAACTAAGTGCACAGTTTCTTTTGCCTAATATTCAATTCAATTTGTTGATTGTCTTTTGTTTTTGAATTGAGTTGTTTTCAGGTGTTTTTTGTTTCTGAAATATTTTTTTTGCCTTATGTTGAATTTGTTGACTGTGTTTTGTTTTTTTTTTAAACTGTTATGTTTGTAATAATTTGATTTTCGATATTGAATCGATTGTTTTTTTAAACGCATTCAATTGTTTGTTTTTAAAGAACTGAGTGTGTAGTTTCTTTTGACTAATATTCAATTCAATTTGCCGATCGTCTTTTGTTTTTGAATTGAGCTGTTTTCGGGTGTTTTTTTGTTTCTGAAATATTTTTTTTGCCTTATGTTGAATTTGTTGGCAGTGTTTTGTTTTGTTTTTAACTGTTATGTTTGTAATAATTTGATTTTCGGTATTGAATCGATTGTTTTTTCAAACGCAATCATTTGTTTTTAAACGAACTACGTGCACAGTTTCTTTTGCCTAATATTCAATTCAATTTGCCGATCGTCTTTTGTTTTCGAATTGAGATGTTTTCGAGTGTTTTTTGTTTCTGAAATATTCTTTTTTCTGCCTTATGTGTTTTGTTATTTTTTAAATTATTATGTTTGTAATAATTAAATTTTTGAGTGAATTGGTTGTTTTTTTAAACGCATTCAATTGTTTGTTTTTAAACGAAATAATCGTATAGTTTCTTTTGACTAATGTTCAATTCAATTTGCTGATCGTCTTTTGTTTTTGAATTGAGATGTTAGAATTCGCAAAGTTGCCTGACATTAGCAACAATTCAAGTGTGACATTGGCGACAATACAATTGTGACATCAACAATAATTATGTGCGATGTCAGCAACAATACAAATAAATGAACTTCACCAACAATGTAAGTGTGACGCATAAAAGCCGTTTCAAACTAAGTAGCATTCGCAAAGTTGTATGACGTCAGAAACAATGTAAGTGTGATGTTGGCAACAATATAAGTGTGTCGTCAGCAACGATTTAAGTGTGGCGCCAGCAACAATATAAATGTGATTCATAAAATTCAGAAAAAGAATGTAACGTTGTATGACGTCAGCAACGATGTAAATGTGATTCATGAAAAGCGCTTCAAACGAAGTCTGTAATCCTTTAAAAATTTAATTTTCGCATGACAATCTCCTAAATATTTATGACTGGCAACATCGCTAATTATGACAGATCCCGTCACAAAACTGACAGACGTCATTAATTTCACATAATAGGAAATAATGTTCAATGCATGTAAATCCGTGCGCAGCTTAAGTACTACAAACTTGATAATTTCGTGAGACTAGTACCGCAAGGTTTCAAGGACAAGGTTTATGTACAGGAAGAGCATTTTAGGTGCGCACGACTGTACATATGTAAGTGTGAGGTGTGAAAACTACTTCAAATGAAGTTTCGCCTTTAAAATCTTCATTCTTGATGATAAAGAAGAACTCACTCACACATTCTGTGACAGATGTTACCATTAAGACTCAAAAAAAGACAAACATACATATGACGCTCGATGCCATGATGCATGTAATGGGTTTCTACAACGCTTCGAAAAGGTCACTCCCTTACAGTAAAAATATTAAAAACGTACTCGAAAGGTTCGAAAAGTGCGTATCTCCTAACACTTGCCAGAGTGTGGTACCCATGCAGTCTCCGGTAAACGGGCAATCCCTTTTGCCAATCAGGTCCGATGCTTTCGTTTCCTTCTCTGGGCAGGGGCTTTAGGATCACCCCTTCGGTCGCCAGAACGGGAAAACAGTCTCTATTTCTGACCCTCGTAAACATTTTCAGACAAAAAGAAGCGCAACGCTGAAAACTGTTCGTTGTGTTTATGGACGTCACTGGAAAAATCGAAACGGTCGCCATGGCGACGACGTTTATCCCGAGCGCTTTTTTTTCTCTTCGATGGAACTGACGTTTTTCTTTGACGCGCCGCCAAAATTATGATCTGACGAGTTTTCCTTCTGTAATAAGTTGCTGGCGAAGATGGCCAATACCGCCGATATTTACGACGAAGAGTTCAACAGGTACCTGCTCCTTGCCAAGAGCTTGGTGTCACAAGTCAAAAGAAAGACAGGTACGAAAATCATATAATACGATGTTTGAAATGTATCTATTTTATTTTAATTCTTCTTTCGCATAGTCTAGATTGAATTCGTGACAATAGATAACTGCGACGATTATCAATTATTAACTGTGAGACTTTACATCTTCTCGTTATAAGTTAAATGATACATAAACGTCACGTAATCTAGTAACCATGGCAACCAAAGAAATTTCTACGAAAATGTATTTTAAAAAATATCGTGAGTTGTAAAGTTGCGTACGTAAGCAAATGTGAAAATGAAATTTTAAAATTCGACGTCAAAGTCAAATCCAGTTTTGTTTGGATAGGTTTCTATGGTTACGTTGTTATGTCACACTTACATCGTTGCCACTTTTTCTTAAAAATCTGAAGTCAGAGCCATTTGACACTACTAACCCAGAGAACAGAAAAGACGTTCAATTCTTGACGATTTTCAGTCATTTGTTAAGAACTGCGCGCTATGAGAGCCACTCGCTGTTGAGCGGCTCGTACAAGAAATTGAAATAAAATTGCGAAAGCGTCACTTCAAATCCGAGGAGTGTGTTATTGGCTATCGTCTGGCGATGCGCGTTTATTTCATTTTTCCCGCCGTTAATTCCAGGAAAAAATTGCAATTTTTTATTTTTTTAAGACGACGTCTGCTTGACAGTTGAATTCGCTTCGTCGTGCCTTTTAATTTGACGTGCGACGCGACGTACTTACCTTGCACCCGGAGATTCTTGATCACAGCGTCACCATCTTTGATTCCAAGATGGCGTTGATGTGTCTGTCGAATTCGTTTCGTTAAAGACTGTGCGATACGACGGTTTACGTTTCACGCAACCGATCTCGATCATCTTCAGTGTCAAGATGGCGTCGCTATGACGGTCGAGTTCGCCTCGTCGAGACCTTTCATTTGATATGCAACACGAAGTGTTTATCTTTTAAACGAATATTTTCGATCTTTGATTCCAAGATGGCGTTCAAGCGATCGATGGTTCAAGCCCGAAAACCTAAGTCCTATGGAAAGAGCCGGAGTTGACCCTGCACTTCTCGTGCCTATCACCTGCTGATTGGGAACCGTTTCAGGTCGGCTACCAGTCTGGTCCCTCACTCAAATACGAGTGATGGCTATGGCAGAAGCCTTTAGAAACCTAATTCCTATGGAAAGAGCCCGGACTCACCTTATGGTTCTGATGCCTATCGTCCCACTAACCACCCTAGGGTTATATCTGCTGAGTGAGAAACGTTTTACATCGACTACTGCTCACTCACTCAAACCCGAGTGATGAGCCGCTCGTGCCAAGGCGGAAGTTCAAGAGCAGAAGCTCCGAAAACCTAATTTTTATGGAAAGAGCAGAGTTGGTCTTGTAGTCTCATGCTTATCACCTTACCGACTACCCCTGGGTTATATCTGCTGGGTGAGAACCGTTTTGAGTTAGCTACTGCTCACTCACTCAAATCCAAATGATGAGCTGCTCGTGGTTAAGGCGGAAATTCAGGAGCGGAAGCTCCGAAAACCTAATTTCTATGGAAAGAGCAGAGTTGAGCTTATGGTCTCATGTTTATCACCCTACCAACTATCCCTGAGTTATATCTGCTGGGTAAGAACCGTTTTAGATCGGCTGCTGCTCATTCACTCAAATCCGAATGATGAGCCGCTCGTGCCAAGGCGGAAATTTAAGAGCGGAAGCTCCGAAAACCTATTTTCTATGGAAAGAGCAGAGTTGAGCTTATGGTCTCATGCTTATCACCCTACCAACTACCCCTGGGTTATATCTGCTGGATGAGAACCGTTTTAGATCGGCTACTGCTCACTTACTCAAATCCGAGCGATGAGCCGCTCGTGCCAAGGCAGAAATTTAAGAGCGGATGCTCCGAAAACCTAATTTCTATGGAAAGAGCAGAGTTGAGCTTGTGGTCTCATGCTTATCACCCTACCGACTATCCCTGGGTGATATCTGCTGGGTTTTAGGTCGTTTTAGGTCGGCTACTAGTCACTCACTCAAATCTGAGTGATGAGCCGCTCGTGATTAAGGCGGAAATTCAAGAGCGGAAGCTCCGAAAACCTAATTTCAGCGGATATATCTTCTATGCGGAGATTTTCCGTCACAGCGCCTAGTATTTTTCGATTACAACACCGCCCTTTCTTATTCCAAGATGGCGTCGTTATTACCGTCATCGATTTCGTCTCGTCGAGACCTTTCTTTTGATGCGCGACAAGAGGCGTTTACCTCTGCAAAAACCTCGATGTCACTAGGCAGAAACCGCCAGTCTGATCGCACCTTAAAGCTTCGATTTCTTAGAGCTTCAAGTGTGCTTTCGATTTAGAAAATTCGCCGTTGCGTTATTTGAAGGGCGAGAGGGCTGGGCGACGACCATGGCGATATCGCTGTCGGTTTCAGAGAAAAAAAAAGGTTTCCGTCAAATACCGACCAACGCCCAACTTTGGGACTCTCCCGAGACGGTTCTGGACATCCGAGCGTCAAGCGTGAAATATCGAAAGACACGGCGGCAATGCCTACCTATCTGGTTTATCGTGAAATAGAAAGATGGGGTACCTCCTATTCGACCACCACGCCGACATCGCTTTCTGTTTCGGAAAAAAAAATTTTCCAATCAAATACCGACCAATGCCCAACTTTGAGGCACTCCCGAGACGGCCCTGGACCTTTAATCAACATGCGTGAGACGTCGAAAGACATGGCGGCGACGTCTCCTGCGGACGTGCTACCTCCACTTGTCTGCTCAAAAGATGGGTATACTGGTCTGGGCCGATCTCGGTACTGTATATGCCCGCGGAGATAACGGCGGCAATGGTGACAAGGCTCTTGGAATGTCGTACGTCGTCCTGATCTCGTTGAATGCCTTCCGGTATAATGCTTGCGGCCCTGGACATCCGATCGTCATGCGTGAGATGTCAAAAACACGGCGGCGACGCCTCCTGCGGACGTGCTACCTCCATTTATCTGCTCAAAAGATGGGTCTACTGATCTGGGCCGATTCCGGTACTGTATATGCCAGCGGAAGTAACGGCGGCAGTGGTGACGAGGCTCTTGGAATGTCGTACGTCGTCCTGATCTCGTTGAATGCCTTCCGGTATAATGCTTGCGGCCCTGGACATCCGATCGTCATGCGTGAGATGTCAAAAAACACGGCGGCGACGCCTCTTGCGGACGTGCTACCTCCACTTATCTGCTCATAAGATGGGTCTACTGATCTGGGCCGATTCCGGTAGTGTATATGCCAGCGGAAATAACGGCGGCAATGGTGACGAGGCTCTTGGAATGTCGTACGTCGTCCTGATCTCGTTGAATGCCTTCCGGTATAATGCTTGCGGCCCTGGACATCCGATCGTCATGCGTGAGATGCGAAAAAACACGGCGGTGACGCCTCCTGCGGACGTGCTACGTCCACTTATCTGCTCATAAGATGGGTCTACTGATCTGGGCCGATTCCGGTAGTGTATATGCCAGCGGAAATAACGGCGGCAATGGTGACGAGGCTCTTGGAATGTCGTACGTCGTCCTGATCTCGTTGAATGCCTTCCGGTATAATGCTTGCGGCCCTGGACATCCGATCGTCATGCGTGAGATGCGAAAAAACACGGCGGTGACGCCTCCTGCGGACGTGCTACGTCCACTTATCTGCTCATAAGATGGGTCTACTGATCTGGGCCGATTCCGGTACTGTATATGCCAGCGGAAATAACGGCGGCAATGGTGACGAGGCTCTTGGAATGTCGTACGTCGTCCTGATCTCGTTGAATGCCTTCCGGTATAATACTTGCGGCCCTGGACATCCGATCGTCATGCGTGATATGTCAAAAAACACGGCGGCGACGCCTCCTGCGGACGTGCTACCTCCACTTATCTGCTCATAAGATGGGTCTACTGATCTGGGCCGATTCCGGTAGTGTATATGCCAGCGGAAATAACGGCGGCAATGGTGACGAGGCTCTTGGAATGTCGTACGTCGTCCTGATCTCGTTGAATGCCTTCCGGTATAATGCTTGCGGCCCTGGACATCCGATCGTCATGCGTGAGATGCGAAAAAACACGGCGGTGACGCCTCCTGCGGACGTGCTACGTCCACTTATCTGCTCATAAGATGGGTCTACTGATCTGGGCCGATTCCGGTACTGTATATGCCAGCGGAAATAACGGCGGCAATGGTGACGAGGCTCTTGGAATGTCGTACGTCGTCCTGATCTCGTTGAATGCCTTCCGGTATAATACTTGCGGCCCTGGACATCCGATCGTCATGCGTGATATGTCAAAAAACACGGCGGCGACGCCTCCTGCGGACGTGCTACCTCCACTTATCTGCTCATAAGATGGGTCTACTGATCTGGGCCGATTCCGGTACTGTATATGCCAGCGGAAATAACGGCGGCAGTGGTGACGAGGCTCTTGGAATGTCGTACGTCGTCCTGATCTCGTTGAATGCCTTCCGGTATAATGCTTGCGGCCCTGGACATCCGATCGTCAAGCGTGAGATGTCAAAAAACACGGCGGCGACGCCTCCTGCGGACGTGCTACCTCCACTCATCTGCTCATAAGATGGGTCTACTGATCTGGGCCGATTCCGGTACTGTATATGCCAGCGGAAGTAACGGCGGCAGTGGTGACGAGGCTCTTGGAATGTCGTACGTCGTCCTGATCTCGTTGAATGCCTTCCGGTATAATGCTTGCGGCCCTGGACATCCGATCGTCAAGCGTGAGATGTCAAAAAACACGGCGGCGACGCCTCCTGCGGACGTGCTACCTCCACTCATCTGCTCATAAGATGGGTCTACTGATCTGGGCCGATTCCGGTACTGTATATGCCAGCGGAAGTAACGGCGGCAATGGTGACGAGGCTCTTGGAATGTACGTCGTCCTGATCTCGTTGAATGCCTTCCGGTATAATGCCTGCGAAGGTAACAGCGGCATTGATGACAAGGCTCTTGGAATGTCGTATGTCGTCTTGATCTTGTTGAATGCCTCCCGGTATAATGCCCGCAGAGGTAACGGCGGCAATGGTGAGAAGGAATATCATACATCGTCCTGATCTTATTGAATGCCTCCCGGTATAATGCCCGCGGAAGTAACAGCGGCAATAATGACAAGGCTCTTGGAATGCCTTACATCGTCCTGATCTCGTTGAATGCGTCCCGGTATAATGCCCGGCGGCGGCGCCCTGATTTTCGTCGTGTTAACTCCGTGATGCTGGTGGTGGAATCCGTTTCTGGAGAGACGACTGGGCCGTGCTCGTACTCTTCCCTGGCTGGTCTCCCGTTAGAGCGACCGGGACTACCCTGACCCCTCGTCAGCTTTCATCCAGTCTACGTTGGATGAGCTCTGGTTCACTGCCGCCCTGGCACGCTTTATGTAGGTCCTTAATTATCCGGCTTTTCTGGAACGCCCGGCCGGGCTTCACTTATGACGTCACGGGTTTAATGATACGCATGTGTTTAATGACGCGTTCGCGTTTTCACGCGCTTCTCGTGTGGGCTCAGCCATAACAAAAGTGCCGCGTCATTCTGAATGTCAGGCTATCTTCAGCCCAACGAGACAAAAATATAGAGGAGCTCCCAGTTACCACTTGAGTCGCTAATAATAGTGTCCTCTAGCGGCGGAATCAACAAGTGTTCGGATAACCAACAACAAGATGGCGAGTCAAGATCGGCTCACATAGAAGCTTGGGGTAATAAAAAAAAAAAGGAAATATTAAACAAAATTTATTTCCATCAAAATCTAAAAAATTACAAGTGCATTAAAAATTATAAAAAAATTATAATCGTAAAGACTTGCGCCTTCTTTGTAATCTCATAACAACTCTAACACAGTGATTAGAGGGCAGAGAAAGAATCCTTAATTATTTCCGATTTAGTCACAGACAAATTTACTTTTAATTGAGTGAACCGTCCCTTGGGATAATTAAACTAACAAAATAAGTTTGTCCACCAACAAGTTGAATTAATAAACGAAGAGCATCTGTATAACATACTATTGTAGGTTTTGTGTCACAGCAACGCAAAGTAAACTTATCCAAAATCTTACAACTAAACTTACGCACTGAATAAATGATACCACAAAACTAATTATAACTGTTAACTGTTAATAATCGTCCCTTAGATAGAGAGATATGCACGAAATGGATAACGAAACTGTGCGATTTGACCTCGAACGACCCCGTGGTAAAGAAGAACAGAAATCACTTCTTCAAGTACATGCTGCTAGTCTTGCATAGGGACATTTCCGGGCACGACGATCCCCAATTCGGATATCCACAAGTAAAGGCGAAGGTGTGTTTGTAGGTGTATTTTTATCTAGAACAACGACAACAAAGCTTGGTAATTTTTCAGCAACACTTAGAAGAGAGCATGGGGGGTAAAAGTTTCATGAGCAGGTGGTCGGCTGATAAGAGAACGTACGTCGCCGTTAAGCCGATCGCAGGTTCGGGAGCTCTCGTTTACATGGCTGTCGCAAAAGATCCTGCGCTGGGATGGGAATACGCACAACCGTTCAAGAAGTAAACAAGGAAAACGTGGAAAACAAATCATCAGTGGTGTACTTACACAGTAACTTTATACATGAAGCTAGAAATAGAGGGTTTAAATCTAACGGCGTTTTCGTCCTGCGCTTTTCCCTTTCCGCTGTCCATGTCCTCCTCTTGGTTTCTTGTTGGAACTGCTGTTCCTCGGGCCTTTTTGCTTCCTTCCTTTTCGTCCAGCTTTCGGTTTCTCGCTGCTTCGTTCTTCGGATCGCCTGTAAATAAATTTGAATATTAGTTAGATTTACCAAGTAACTCAGAGAAAAAGGGGGGAAAAGTTTTTAATGAAAAATAAAAGATACTTGTTAACAAAATGAACAAAATATTGGAGAAGCAAGACTAAACTTTCAATTATTCTAAATTCTACTTATTTCTATCGCTTAGTCGCGTCATCGCACGGCTGAGTTTCGACATTAAACTGTGCAGCGATGATACTGAAGACCCACTTTTTTTGGTCGCTACTGTACATTACAAAAAAAAATTATCAAAGTTTAAACGAAAGAAATAGATGACTGATGAATTCTGCAAAAAATAACGAACAAGTTTATAGCGAAAAACAGCAATAAAAAAATATTCAAGTTTGTGGATGAAGTAAAGAAAACTACAGGATAAAATGAGGCCAAGAAGAAAGAGCTTCTGAACAGAATAAAGAGAACAAGAGAATCGTAAGAGAAATATGTAATAAATTAAGTTAAAAATAATAGAAAGTCTAAAATAACAATAAAAAAATAATAATAGTGATACCGAAAAACAAATGGGTTGATAAACGCGATTTCAATTGCGTCAAAAGAATTAAGAAATTTGTAATTAAAAAAAAAACAATTGGTAATCCGTATAAAAAAATAATACTTTGCAGCATACTGAAGAAAACAAAAATCGAAACAAAAGAATCATTGTAAAAAGAATATTTTTTACACAATGAATAATTAAAAAAAAAAAAACACTGACAAACGATTATGAAAAAAGAAAAAACGCAAAATGAAAAATATTTTGTTAAAAATGGCAAAATGGGAAACAATTGTTACCATCTTATATGATCGAAAATAAATGACAGTGAATAGTGAAAAGCAAATGACAATCGTGAATGAAGCGAAAAACAAATGACAGTCATGAATGATGAAAAGCAAATGACAATCGTGGATGAAGAAAAGCAAATGACAATAAAACGAAAAAGAAAGCAAGAGTAAACGATTGCGAAACAAAGCAACAAATAAAAAATTTAAACCAAGAAATAACTGATTAAAAAAAAACAAGTGACAATCGTTAAAGAAGAAAAGCAGTAGCGAAAAACAAATGACAATCGTGAATGAGGGGAAAAAGAAAAGCAAACGATGGCGAAACAAAGCAACAAATAAAAAATTAAAACCAAGAAATAATTAATTTAAAAAAAAACAAATGACAATCATTAAAGAAGAACAAATGACAATCGTGAATGAAGGGAAAAAGTAAACAAAAGCAATCGGTTGCGAAACAAAGCGACAAATAAAAAATTAAAACCAAGAAATAATTGATTAAAAAAAAAACAAATGACAATCGTCAAAGAAAAGCAGAAGCGAAAAACAAATAACAATCGTGAATGAAGGGAAAAAGAAAACAAAAGCAAACGGTTGCGAAACAAAGCAACAAATAAAAAATTAAAACCAAGAAATAATTGATTTAAAAAAAAAACAAATGGCAATCATTAAAGAAGAACAAATGACAATCGTGAATGAAGGGAAAAAGTAAACAAAAGCAATCGGTTGCGAAACAAAGCGACAAAAAAAATATTAAAACCAAGAAATAATTGATTTAAAAAAAAATAAACGACAATCGTCAAAGAAAAGCAGAAGCGAAAAACAAATAACAATCGTGAATAAAGGGAAAAAGAAAACAAAAGCAAACGGTTGCGAAACAAAGCAAGAAATAAAAAATTAAAACCAAGAAATATTTGATTAAAAAAAAAAACAAATGACAATCGTGAATGAAGCGAAAAAGGAAGCAAAAGAAAACGATTGCGAAACAAAGCAACAAATAAAAAATAAAAGCCAAAAAATAATAATTGATGTTAAAAAAAAACAAATGACAATCGTTAAAGAAGAAAAGCAAAAGCGAAAAACAAATGACAAACGTGAATGAAGCGAAAAAGAAAGCAAAAGCAAACGGTTGCGAAACAAAGCAAGAAACAAAAAATTCAAACCAAGAAATAATTGATTTAAAACAAAACAAACGCAATCGTTAAAGAAGAAAAACAGAAGCAATCGACTATAAAATAATATGAGTAAAAAAAATCGACTGACAAACATCTACAGAAAAAAGAAAAAGAAATGCAGAAGATAAAAAAAAAATGCGAAAATAAAACAAATAGAAAAATATTCTTTCGTCTTTTGTTACCAACTTAAGGGAAATAAAACAATTTACGAGCAAAAAACAAAAATCGAAAATCGCGAATGAGGAAAAAACAACAAAAAGTGACAAAAAAAAGAAGTATCTGCTTAGACAAAAATGAAAAGAAGAGAAATTAAAATAGAACGCGACTTACGATAAGAAAAAAGAAAGAAACAAATGACAATCTCGGACGAAGAAAAACAAAAGACGATCGCGAACGAAGCGAAACACGAAACCAAAGCAAGCGACTGCGAAACAAAAATGAGCAAATAATAAAGAAGATCGAGAAATAATTGGTTTAAAAAAAAACAAACAAACGGCGTTCGTACAACAAAAGACGTTCGTACAACAAGAAAAAACAAAAGACGTTCGTACAACAAAAAAAAAACAAAAGACGTTCGTACAACAAAAAAAAACAAAAAACGTTCGTACAACAAAAAAAAAAACAAAAGACGTTCGTATAACAAAAAAAAAAAACAAAAGACGTTCGTACAACAAAAAAAAAACAAAAGACGTTCGTACCACAAAAAAAAACAAAAGACGTTCGTACAACAAAAAAAAACGAAAATCGTGAGAACGAGGAAAAACTGCAAACAACCTGCTTCACAAAACAAAACAACAAGAAGTGACAAAACTAGAAGAACTTGATTAGAAATAAAAAGAAAATACATTGGATAATCATCAAAACAGAGCGCGATTTACGACGAAACACAAAAAGAAAAAACAAATGCCAATCGTGGACGAAACTCAAGAAGGAAAAAAACAAAACAAATGACAGTCGTGGACGAAGAAAAACGAAAGACAACCGTGGATGAAGCGAAAAACAGAACGAAAAGAAACGATCACGAAACAAATAAGGAAAACCAAGGAATAATTGATCAAAAAAAAAAACAAATGACAATCGTTAAAGGAAGAAAGCGAAAGCAATCGAGTACAAAATAAATTTTAAACAAATACGACCGAAAAACGTCTCCGAGAAAAGAAGAAACGTAAAACAAAAATGATGTAAAAAAAAAATGTGAAAACAAAATGAACGTAAAAAAAAATCTCTCGTCCTTTTTTACCATCTTACGGGAAATAGAACGCTTTAGGGTCAAGAAAACTTGAAAATGGTGAACGAAGAGCACCACCTCATAGGATGGGGTACAAGGAATCTCGTGCGAACTGTTCTAGTATGCAATGCACTTCAACCTACACTAGTGAATGGAACAAGGGCTTGAACTGTTCTAGTTTGTGAAACGGATTTTACCAATGCCAATCAACCCATCAACCTAATACCAGTTCAAACAACAATTGATGCTGTTTGCTTTAAAGTTAAACTAGAATTGTACAAACACAATGCAGATGCTTTAAGACCCAATTTTCCCATATTGAGACAAGTTGTAGAAAAAGCCATAAACAAAAACAAAGGAAGGTTCAATTAAAGCAATGAAAAAAAAAACTGACGACACCAACATTGACTGACACATGGAAGGAAGTAAGACAAGACTCACAAACAGAAGCAGTAGTCTATTAAACGCTTCGAAAATGTGATTTCTGAGAGAAATACAAGGAAACAACAATACCAAGACAACTTGGTTAATTGGGACACATAAGTAAGAATGTCACAAAAGAAAAATATAAGCAAGGAAAACCCGGCAGAGAAGAAAAACACGCAATGGAAAGATGTAAGAGCTGGAAAGAAAAGAAAACACAAACCAATAGTCTTACACTCGAGCTAGCAACATTTGAGGATTAAGTAAGAGGTAAAAGTTGTTTTATTTTCCATGCTAACATTTTACGAGCAAGAAAATTACTTACGCGACTTGCTCTTGATTTATCTGCCGATTTACGGCCTTCTCGATATCGATCTTCGGCCTCTTATTAAGAACCGACTCCAACATGGCCAGGTTCTCGGTCCGCTCTTGGTCACCCGAGACCGGTGGTAATTTCCTTTTCCGAGAAGCCCCCGGCGTGATCACGGCTACACCTTTCGCTTCCTTTTCTTTCGGGAGTTTGCTCTGGAATTTGCCGACGCTTGCCGTCGATGAACGGGCCACAGTCACTGCAGTTTGTAACTAAAAAGAGAAAACATTTTTTCTAGTATTCTTCAAGCTAACAGCGTTTCATTGTGTACTGTTGTGTATTTTATTGTTTCACCAGCATATAGTAACTTATAAACATTTAGAATTTTCTTTGGACAATAATATTAATTAATAATTGATGAAACAACGAATACAATTGTGAAATGTATGTGCATTTGAGTTCCCTCTTTAATATACAATGAAAAACTCATACGTTAGGTATAGCAAATATAGACAAGTATATTCTAGAAATAGTAAAAAAATATTTACATCTTTTGCTGAAGACACGTCAGGATTTAAAAGCCCAGCCCTTGGAATTTTAATATTCCTCGCTTTGGCTATATTCCTCAACCGCTGCAGCTCGTTCTTCGAAACTCGCTCGATCTTGGAGTTTGCCTTCTTATCGAATTGGTCTTCCAACGCGTCGGCATTCTGGGGAACCTCGAGCACCCACTCTTTCTCCTTGAGCGCAGCCGCTCTCCTATAACCATAGAGGGGGATCCACTTCTTCAGCTGCTCGTCCCACGATAGTTTCGCCTTCTTCTTCTTCTGTATTCCCTTGAGCTTAGCGAACTGTTCCCACTTGGTCAACGGCCTGGGTTTAGGGGCGTGCCTTGCTCTTGGCAAGGCATACCTGGGTGTTGGTAGTTTTACGACTATGGCTTCATCGACACGCTCCGTAGGCAATTCCCATATCTTGTTCATCAAGAGCTGGACGTTGTCTCGCGTTAAATTAAGCAGGTAATCCTCTTGGTTTTTGCTGTGAAAAGAAAGTCGGCAATCATTTGCTTGAAAGCGTTCGATTTAATTTCGTCAACATGGCTGGTGCATACATAACACGTAGGTATAGGTTAGGTGTACTTACGCCAATTCTCTCGCGTCTAACTCGTTGGCGTCCGATGCCATTAGCGTACCCAAGTCATATTCCAGCTCCAGGTGCTTCTCCACGACGATGGGCTTGTATTTGGAGGCTTCTTGAGCGTGTTTTTCTAAAACATCGGCCACGATGTCCATTTTGATTATGGCCGATGTTAGGGGAACTTGAGACTTTCACGTTTAACCTCACTTTCTTGCGGAGCACTGGAATCTCGTAAGCAGTGGTGCCATCACAAGCTTAGGCTTTGCGCATCACACGATGAATGGTATTTTTTTAAAGAAAAATTAAATAACATTAATTTCTTCTCATATTTACATAAATTAAATGAAATAGTAATTCCCAGTTAGGGAAATCGTTTTATTTTTTGGTTTCTTTGTTATGTCATACCATTCTTCTCAAATTTAATTTAAAGTAAATGAAACGCGACACCTTGCGACGTTATATAAAAAAAAAAATTAAATATCGTGTCAACACGCCGCTTTTCATTCATGCCTTTAATTGAGTTTTGTTTTTATGATTATTTTTAAATTTTGATTATTTTGTTTTTTTTTTGTTTTGCCGCAATTCTTGTCGAGACGCCGCTTTCCATTTACATATACTATTAATTGTTTTGTAAAATCGACTATCTTTTGTTTTTATTATTTATTTGATTTTATTACTTTTGAAATTCTATTATTTTATTTTCTTTATTTTCATTCTTCTATTCTTCATATATTTTTTTTAATGTGTTAATCTGTTAAATTGTGTTGTAAAATCGATTGTCTTTTGTTTTTCTTTTTTGTTTTTTTAATTTGATTATTGTTCAATTACTATTACACATTTTGTTTTCTTTATTTTGCCAATTTTCTTTTTTACTTGTTTTCTACTTTATTAATCTATTAAATTGTAGTGTAAAATCGATTGTCTTTTGTTTTTTTTTTGTTTTTTAATTTGATTATTTTTCAATTATTATTATACATTTTGTTTTCTTTGTTTTGTTAACATTCTTTTCAACTTGTTTTTTTTTTTAATGTTATTAATCTATTAAATTGTGATGTAAAATTGTTTGTCTTTTGTTTTTTTTTTAATTTCATTATTTTTCAATTATTATTACATATTTTGTTTTTTTTTTGTTTTGCCAACATTCTTTCAAACTTGTTTTTTCAATTTATTAATCTATTAAATTGTTTAAATTAAATTAAATTCTTTTCTTTGTTTGTTTGTTTGTTTGTTTTAATTTTATTATTTTTAAATTTTTATTTTGTATTTCCTTTTCTTTGTTTAGGCACCAGCCTTTTAAAATTGTTCTCTTTTTTAAATTTATTAATCTTTTAAATTTTATTGTAAAATCGATCGTCTTTTGTTTTAATTATTTTTTAAATTTCATTATTTTTCAATTTTTATTATTTTATTTCCTTCGTTTTGTCTTTTCAAATTACTTTTTTCATTATTTATTAATCCACTAAATTATGTTGTAAAATGGATTGTCTTTTGTTTTTATTATTTTTTTATTTTAATTTTTTTTTTTCAATTTTTATAAATTTTTTTACTTGGTCACCATTCTTTTGAAACCGTCTTCTTTTTAAATTATTTATTAAACTATTGAATTATGTTGTAAAATCGATTGTCTTTTATTTTTTTTTTTTAATTTTTTAATTTGATTATTTTTCTATTATTATTACATATTTTGTTTTCTTTGTTTCGTCAAGCGTTCTTTTTAACTATTTTTTTTATTTATTCATCTATTAAATTGTGTTGTAAAATCGATTGTCTTTTGTTTCCATTATTTTTTTTTTTTAATTTCGTTATTTTTCAATTTTTGCACATTTGTTTTGAAACAGTTTTTTTTTATTTATCAATCTATTGAATTGTAAAATCGATTGTCTTTTGTTTTATTCTCTTTTCTTAATTTGATTATTATCAATTTTTATTATTTTTTCTCGTCGTCTTTCTTTTCAAATTGATTTTTTAATTTATTTACTTTCTTAATATTAATTTATTAAATTGTGTCGTAGAATCGATTGTCTTTTGTTTTGTTTTTTTTTTAAATTTTTTTAATTTTGTTTTCTTTGTTTTGTCAACGTTCTTTTCAACTTATTCTTTTTTATTTATTAATTAATCTATTAAATTGTTTTGTAAAATCGATTGTCTTTTGTTTTATTCTGTTTTTTTTAATTTGATTATTATCAATTTTTATTGTTTTTTCTTTTTCTTTTCGTCGCCATTCTTTTGAAATCGTCTTTTTTCTTAATTAATTTTTTTTTAACTTATTAAATTACTAAATTGTGTTGCAGAATCGATTGTCTTTCGTTTTTAGTGTTATTTTTGAAGTTGATAATTTTTGAATTTTTATTTTTTTTGCTTTCTTGGTTTGTCGTCATTCATTTATAATTGTTTTTTTTTTTAATTTATTAATTTGTGAGGTTGTATTTTAACTTGGAGACTACCGCGATCGTTGGCTTCCGGTTGGAACCGCGTCACGACTGCTTCTACTGCCGACGTTTCGTTCTCGCAAAGACTACCTCAGAGTTGCTGTTGCTGCTGGCGGTGTTGCTGCTACTTCGCGTTAGTCGATGAGTTTCATCAGCAGTAACATCGCCAACAGCAGCAGCAGCCCTGAGGTAGTTCTTCTACAATGGAGAACAAAACGTCAGCAATAGAAGCAGTTATGATGCGGTTGAAACTGGAAGTCAATTCAATTTTGTTAAATTGTGTTGTAAAATCGACTGTCTCTTGTAAAAATGTATAAAAATAGCCTAAAATTGCAACTTCAAGAAAAAAGCTAAAATATAGGAAATTTTTGTTCAAATGTAAGGGGAAAACGACCGTCCACAGTTGGCAAGACTGTCACCAGACGTCACTTGTATTATTTAAGTGAACGTCGTTCTACCGATTTTTTTGTTCGAGTCGTGAATAAATTAATTTACGTATTAAATATAGCTTCACGTGCTCTTAATACTTAATTACAAAATCGATTTAATTTTTAGAAAGTGATTTGGTAACTTTCGTCGATCCTAGTGACTTTCAAGTCGTCACATTCAATTACGTCGTGTCTGGTTCTGGTTGCAGGACGCCATTTGTATTTGACTGTGTGTCATTTTGGTGGTCGCTTTTCTCTGGCGTATTAAACCGTCTTTGGATTAAGAAAATTGTGCAGAAATGACGGCGCACGATCAGATGCGTGCCATGCTAGATCAACTGATGGGAACGGGTCGAAATGGTGAGTGAAATTCACTAGGTCAAGGCGTCCAGCTTGGAAGGTGCTTAACCACGCAATTCTTGAATTTCAGGCGAGAACAACAAGTTCCAAGTGAAATTCAACGACCCGAAAGTCTGCAAATCGTTCTTGTTGAGCTGCTGTCCGCACGAGATCCTCTCCTCAACGGTATGTATGTCCAAATCGCTTGCTCGTTCACACTTAACGCACTTGATTTTCAAAATTAGTTTCCTTCTTTTTTTTGTTTACTGCGAAAGCAGAAGTTTGTAAAACAATAATGAGAAAGATGTTGTTGCGAAGGTGTAATTCGGTGGACTAATATTCGAAATGTATTTTCAGAAACTTCAATTTACTATTAAATGATGAGGATAGGTGTAAATTTTGTATGTAAGTACTGTAACGTACGTATGACAAAGTATATAAACTTTATTAGGTTAATGTCGGTAGTAACTAATTTAGTTACACATGTATCTACTTTTAAGAGGAATTATTTGTTTTGCGATTTACGGACACAGTGAACTTAAAACCTAAAATGTTTAGGAGGAACGCGTGCGTGCCCCGCCGAATTCGGCCTGCCCGTTCCGTTCCTAAACGTTTTCGGTTTTAGCCACGTGTTCACTGCAACGAGGGAAGGTATGGTAAAACAAAGTAAAACGAAAAAAAAAAAATACGCATTGGGTAATTGAGTTGAGTTTTGGTAAGTAAAGCGAAGTTTCGTGGACGTACGTAAATGTAACTTTTGTTTAAAATGTGAGAAACGAATCTGCCACCGGTCAAATCAAAATGCATGTTTTGGAATATCTTAGCAGGGAATTTGTGAGTATCACCAGTCGATGATAATCCGTTCATTAAACATCCTTTTTTGTGAGTATATTTCAATCAAACTTATGCAAGACAAGAGTGGATAACTTTTTTTGGTCATGGAATTGATACACAAGTTGATAACCTCTTCATAAAGACGTCAGTAAAATCATCATGAAGGTATGTCGGTTAATTAACGAATTTCATTTCACTTCAATTAATATGTGGCTCGTGGTGAAATCATTTTAAATGAAATTAAAATGAAACACTTGGGAATTTGTTTTACTGATGCTTTGATGACTTTTGTGTTATAACACGATAACACTAGCATAGAAATGTGCTATCTGCGTATCTTCCCAATACCTGTAATACTCAGCAGAAGATGATCAATTAATATACGGAATGAACAGAAAAGTCGTTGCTTTCTTTTTAGAAATGATAGTCAAGGAAGAATGAACATCAAGATTAAATTAAAAACTTTTGTTTTTAAATTAGGGAAAGTTAACAAAGTAGTTATGTGAGTAATGCATTAAAAGAAGAGACAAGTAAAAAGTAATTAAAAGAAGAGACAATAACTTTTTACACAGTCCCATCTGTGAAGGAAATTTTAAATTAGTCTTGAAAAATGAAATTTAATAGATCGCTAAAGAGATACCAAGTAGATTATATGCTATCAACAATTTGAGACTGACGAGAATGTTAATGAGGTTACAATCAATGAATATGAATTGACTTGTTAAGAACAATTAAATGTATCTTAAGCTGGAAGTGTGAGAGAAATGAAATCTAGTCTTACTGAGAAACATCTGTTTTTAACGTGTGATGAAGATTTTAAGCCAACATTAACCAATACAGTTGTCTACACTGGCAAACCAATACAGTTGTCTACACGGGCCATGTCTTACAGCTAAAATGCTAAAAATGCAGCAAATGGTCGTCTACTCTTCGATTACAGAAAACTGTAATCATCGTTGCTGAGATCTCAGTTTGTCTCAATAGCTAATCAAATTACTTGTTTCTTTTGACTTTTAATAAGTGAGTTATTAGTGAGCTTAACTGAGACTGTTTGCTCACGCAGTTAAATTGAGAGTTTGATGTTAATTTGAAGCTCAGAAACGCTTTAATCTTCATTTTACTAATTTTTCCTTTCTATCGTAAATTCTTGATGACCAAAATACCTATACTGGTCATAAACTTCATTTTACGAATGAATACATGTAAAAGCATTTCTGAATTACAAATTACGTCGAACGTCAAGTTTGAGTGTGAGTTGATCAAGAGCAATGTTTCAGAATTTTAACCCTTAGGCCCAGTTGTACAATTCCAGCTTAACTTTAAGCTAAAACTTAAACCCTTGGAAGCCATTGATGAAATCACAGTTGCCAAGGGTTTAGGCTTTAGCTTAAAGTTAAGCTGGAATTGTACAACTGAGCCTTACAGGTGAGTTTTTAAGATTGTTTTTTGAGGTTATGTCTGGTTTAATTAACTGATGCAGATTTGTTCATGTCGAACATTGGTGTCAATTTAAGGGATAAATCCCCCTTTAAGGAATTTTTTTCTAAAAAAACGATCCTCAAGTTTTATTTCGTAAAAGAAGCTGGAAACTGACAGCCCCTAAGCAGCTCAAAGTTGTTCTTTTATGGTAACATTTGTCCAATAACAATTATTGTAGTCCTAGGTGACTGTTGAATCAAACGACTTCGCATCGTTGAATCGACGTCTCAAATATTGTCTAGCAGTCAAGCAACAAATAAATTCTTGTTTACATATTCAATGTTTGCGCTTTGATTTGAAACAATAATTGGTTAAGAATGTTTCATTCCACAATAATTCAAATAATTGTTGGACCCCTTTTATAAGGAAACTCATTTATGTTGAGAAACCACCAACTATTGGGCAAAGTTTCAACTGACATCATTTCTGGATGGTAACAAAAAATGACTTGCATTGTTATTAAGACATTCAACAACGCCATTGGTTAAAACATGAGTTTCTTTTTCGTTTGTTTTTACGAAGTGTTGACCACGTGGAAGGCAATTAATTCTTTGCTTTTGTTTCCGTTCGTTACAAATTGTTTCTTTGTTTTTTAATTTATGACTCTACTATATCGTGCTCTAAAATCGATTTTCTTTTGTTTTGTTACATATTTAAAATTTTGTTCATTTGTTTTTTTTTTGTTTCGCCACCTTAAGAACATTTTTTTTAAATTCTATTATGTACAGGGTGGGCCAAATTCGACACTTTTAATATGAAACACCCATTTTTAGAAGAGTTAGACAAAAACTGACCTCGGTCCCTGGAGCTCATTTTTTAAGACAAAATTAATGGTGAAGACCGCGTTTCGATATTTTGTACCGTTTAGGAGCTACAGGGCGTTTCTCAAAATTCTACGATTTCTAAAAACCTTCATAATTTTTTTGTTTATGAAAATTTTTGATTTCTGTAAAAACTTCTTCAAGGCACTTTTTCATGCAGAATTCATTGCTCCAAATTATTTTTTTCTAAACTGCTCGATATTTGAGATATTAGCAAGAATTTTGATTTTTTATATGGAACACCCTATATATTTTTACATTTATGAAAAGAGCATAAAATTCTATTTACAAAAATATAAAACACTTTATATTTTATTCAAAAGATTTTTGAGTTGTAGAGCTTTCATGTTTTAATTAAAATGTCGATGGTTATTGCAACATTCAAGTAGGCTGTGGATGATGATAGCTAAATATTTTTTGAAGATTCAATGAGCCATAAAAAATATTACTTTATTTTTAATAAATATAACGAAGTTATAACGAATAAACACTAATGTAATCGAAATTGCGCAAAAATTACATAAAGTATCAAATTGTCGGCCATTTTGTACTAAACATAAACGATTCCGTTTTGTTATGGTTGGAACTGACATCACCAATTCAAGGACTGGTAGTGATACATTTTTCTTATTCAATAAAGTCAGAATCTTTGTTGTGCCTTAAAGAAGTCTTTACAGAAATCAAAAATTTTCATAAACAAAAAAGCTATGAAGGTTTTTAAAAATCGTAGAATTTTGAAAACGCCCTGTAGCTCCTAAAGGGTACAAGATATCGAAACGCGGTCTTCAGCATTAATTTTGTCTTAAAAATCGAGCTCCAGGGACCGAGGTCAGTTTTTGTCTAACTCGTCTAAAAATAGGAGTTTCCTATCAAAAGTGTCAAATTTGGCCCACCCTGTACATCTTTTGACCTCATTCCTTTTAATTTTAATTTATTAAATTGTGTAGTAAACTAGATCGTTTTTTGTTTTTATAATTTTTTCATTTATTTTTTGAAATTTTTATCGTTTTGTTTCCTGTTTTGTCATCATTCCTTTCAAATTGTTTTTTTTTAAATTTTCGTTCCTTTTCTTTAATTGTATGTATTTTTAATGAATTTTTTAATTAAAGATTTTTTAGCAACTGTTGAGGAATTTCCGAATTTTGCGCGTTGGTAACACTGATGTCGAATTCTTCCATAGAATTCCTCGCAATCAACAAACGAATAACTTTCTGTTTAAAAAAAAAACCGTTATTAAGTAGGCTTGTCAGTCACGTCGTAACTTAAAGCGTACAATTATCATAAACATAACCTAATTTTTTTTCTACAAAATGGATAATCAAACACAATTAATGAAATAAAACTTTTATGTTATTACAAAATGTGCTTAAAATACTTTGAAGATGTAAACCAACCCAGACAGTTAACGCCATTGCTACGTACTAAGTTACGACGTGCCGTCATAGAATACATGAAAGTAAGTTTGGTTGTGACAAACATAATCTAAATTGTAAGATAAGACATCTGCACTGTCAAACTGATAGTATGTTGGCATCACTTGTGACATTTCTTGTTTTATTTAACAGTATTTTCTGTAGTGACTGTTGCACATATGATTGGTTCGTTATGGACATTGGACAAGCTATTTAATCGTGCCATCAAAGTAAATGTATTTCCTAAGGCTTTTAAAATCTCTCGAGTTATTCCACATTATAAAAGCGGAGAGTCCTCGAATGTAGCCAATTACAGTCCAATTTCCATGATTACAGTTGTAGGTAAAATCCTCGAAATAATCTTAAACACAAGATTACTTAGTCATTTCGAATCCAATAATTTACTTTCCGGTAATCAGTTTGGTTTCAGGCCTGGTAAGTCAACAGAAGCTGCGCTTGATTGATTTCATATCTTATATAAATAATAATATAGAAAATGGCCATTATATAGGGACCATTTTTTGTGATCTTACGCGTGCTTTGGAATGCTTTAATCACGAAATCCTCTTAGAGAAACTGAAAATCTATAATCTTTCAACGTCATTTATCAAATTTTTCCAATCATATTTCTCTGACCGTTATCAGTATGTTGACATTAACGGCTCCGGGTCTGAATTTTCCAACGTGAATCATGGAGTCCCGCAAGGCTCAGTCTTGGGTCCGATATTATTTTTGATATATATCAATGACCTACCTGACCACATTCCTAATGCTAGACTAACTCTTTATGCCAGTTTCTTTATGTAATCCCAATCTAAAAGAGGTAATTTTATCATCCAATGATGCTAAACTCTCCTGTCAAAACTGGTTTACCTCAAATAAGTTGTGCCTTAATGAAGCAAAAACGCATCATTTAATTTTTTCTACTCGTCCAATTATTGATTTCGATAATCCTAAGTCTGTAAAATTATTAGGAGTCTATCTTGATCCTTCTCTTACCCAGCACGAATATTGCGACCATTTAACAAATAAATTGTCTTCACTTATTTATCTCTAGTGTAACCTAATCAACAAAATCTCTCGTGAGAATTTACTTTGTACTTATCACGGCATGTTTGAAGCATATATTTCCTATGGTTTACTCATGTGGGGACATTCTTCCTCTGCCAAAAGAATTTTTGGTCTCCAAAGAAAAATGGTTAGAATTCCTGCAGGCAAATCGTGATTGTTTAAGAAAAAATCGTAATTTTTTTTTTAATCATGATTTTTATCAACCCTGGATGCCGCATGTCAGAGGTGTGGAAACCCACCATTAGGCATAATTTAATCACGTGATATACAATCATTAATGAAGACCCGGTACAATAAAGCCTGATCTGCTATTATTAAAAATAATTTCAAAGTTGAGCATTTTAAACACATTTATTTAAATATTACGTGAGATTTTTTTTGTTGAGAAATAAACACCATTGAAAATCTTATGATTATTATTAATTTAGCTCCGAAAAATTATTTACTTAAACAGAAACCTCCCAGATTAATGCTTGTTTGGAAAGTACAGGAAGCAGAGCAGTCCGATGATAAACTTATAAAAACCAGAAAAATGAACTTTTTCACTCAAAAGAATTAGGAAAAAGGGAGTGATAAAATTGACTTGATTACGTCAATTCATACAAACCCACTTTAATGAAGCAAATAGAAAAAAATAAATTAATAAATTACGAACAGAATTTCGTGGGTGTACGGTAACAGTGAAGAAAGAAATTAGGGATTGATGTAGATATAAGCAATGATTTTACTTTCGATATGATTAGAGAGTATAAGAAATTGGTAGAAGGCAGAAACGAATCGGCCAAAGAGCAGGAAGCACAGTAAAACAATTCCAAGTACATGTTTACTTTTTATTTTAATATTAAAAAAAAAAGAAGCAATTATTCTTCACAGATTCATTTTCCTTGTGATGGATTCATAAGACTTTCCTTGTGATGATTCCACAAAGAACGCATTTAAGAAGAGCTTATAACTTTGTAAAGCAATACATGTCCAAAATGAGATGAAGATTTTTATTCGTGAAGAAGCAGCAAATTTGGTGCGTTTAAAACTACTACTTATGTCTATAACTGTTTATTATTTACTTTTGACTGGTTCATGATGATCATGTTTATGATAGATTTAGGGATGTTTTTCATCATTGTCGTCAACCGTCACTGTAACTTTTTGGGAATTTGCTGTACTTGTTAAAATTGTAAGTTCATCATTTCTATATATATATACCTATACATTATACATATTATTGATAAAAACTCGCTCTTTGTGTACCTACTTTTTTTGTCTCTCTCTCTCTCTCTTTCTCTCACATGTAACTTTGGTGTTTCTCTTTAGTGTACGCGTCTCACTTATGTAAAGCTTAAATTATTATTCTGATTGGTTGCGATTTGCATAAGTGAGATGCCGGTGAATTAACCGCGAGTCATTTACAAACAACAATCAAAATTACCAGTCCGTTTCGCTCTAAGTATAGTTTTTGAGTTGTTGAAATGTTGGCAATTATTATGTTGGCAGCGTATGGATCTCGGAGAGTGCCCCAAGATACATGATTTGGCCTTACGAGCCGATTTCGAAAAGGCACAGACCAGCAGAGATTACTTCTACGATTTAGACGTAAGCAACCTCGTTTTATTATTTTGTCTCGTCTCGTCTCGTCTGAAACGTTCGTTTTTAGGCGATGGAACATCTCCAAGCGTTTATCAGTGATTGCGATCGAAGGACAGAGTCCGCCAAGCAAAGGCTGGCGGAAACGCAGGAGGAACTCTCTGCCGAAGTGGCCGTGAAGGCCAACAATGTTCACGAATTGGCTGAACAGATTGGCCAGAAATTGGCCAAGGCAGAGCAGCTTGGCGAGGAGGGGTTCGTTGAAGAGAGCATGAAGCTCATGGAGGAGGTGGATACTCTTTTTCTATTTTTTTTTGGATCGAGTGACGTTGAAACTTTCATGTTTTTAGGTGGATGAGCTGCGCAAGAAGAAGCTTGAGGCGGAACAGGAATATCGTAATTCCATGCCCGCGAGCAGTTACCAACAGCAGAAGCTTAGGGTTTGCGAAGTGTGCTCAGCCTATTTGGGTATTCATGATAACGATAGGCGATTGGCTGATCATTTCGGGGGGAAGTTACATTTGGGTTTCATAAAAATTCGAGAGAAGTTAGCCGAGTTAGAGGTAAGGCTTTTTTTTTTCCTCCTACTTGTGTGGTTGCTTATGTTTAGTGTGTTATAGAAAACTGCTGAGAGACGTAGAGAAGAAAAACGCAAGTCAAGAGACGGTGACCGTGATCGTGACAGAGAGGACCGGTACAGAGAGAGATACCGCGAGCAGTACGTGGGAGGGCGAGAGTTGGATAGGAGATCGAAGAGACACCGCTCCAAGTCCAGGGAACGTAGAGAAAGAGACCGAGAACGTGGCGAGAGAGAATCCACCAGAGAAAAGGAATCTCGCGACAGGGATAGAGACACCAGGTACGCCCAGCTTTTAGCTTCAATTAACGTTATTCATTTATTTATGCGGCAGGAGTCGATCGTATAGGTCAAGGTCCCGAAGTCGTGATCGCAGATCACATTCCCGTCACTCAGGATCCGGAAGTGATAGAAGGAGAGACAGAGATAGAGATTAGGGGCGTACTCAGAGAAAGAAAAAAAAGTTTCAGTTTGTTGGGTTTCATTTTAAGTAATTACATTTCCCTCATTCTAAATTTTTGTATATTACAAATACTGCGCGAAAATCATGTGATTGTTACGGCACTCTTCCATTGTGCAAAGTTGTTTTAAAAAACTAAACGTAGAGGGCGGTGCATTTAGTCATTGTATAATTCTCAGTTGCTAGTGCCCTTTCTTGAATGTATATTATAAGTAAATGGATAAATATATGCGTACAGGTTCTCACTTTAGATTTTGTCGTTCGTACGTTTGACAGCTAAAGCACGATGTATAAAACTCTAATCTGGGACACCTGTACATACACATATTAATCCAATAGAGTTTGTGTTATGTTGAATCTTTAAATGGTAAAGTGTAGGAAACTTGTTTAATAAATTTTTTAAAAGCGAAATCCTCAATTAGTCCCCCTCCCCCCCCTAGGAGAAAGCGAGTGCAGACCATTTAATTTACCAATTTATTCAAAAGTACTGTACAATTGTCATTAATGACCCGGACATGTAAAGCTGTTACAACAAATTAGTTTAACAACGTAAGCTTAATGAAGAAAAAAAAATGGAATTTACAGCAGACTTACTGGTAACTAAATACATACAATTTTCTGCTGTAAATCCCCGAGTATGCAAACAAGGTCATTTTTTTTTGTGAAACTCAACTGTTGATAATTTACAACATAACATTAAATAAAACTATTACAAACTGGTTTAAATAAAGAAAAAACAAACTCTTAAACGTTCAGAAACAAAGTGATGGGGCAATGGTCTGAGCCGAGGACCTCGGAACGCACCACGTTATCGCATATGTTGTCCATGAGACGTTCGGATACGATAAAATAGTCTAAACGCCTGGAAACATTCGTGCTTTAGTTTTACGCCCCCCCCTAGAAGTAATGGACGGGAAACTTACCAGCCGATGTTCTTGGATCTGCACTTCATCATGTACGTCCAAAAAGTGTAAACTCCGGTCTTGTCCGGGTAGAACTTCCTGTAGGTGTCGACGTAGCCGTCGTTTAAAAAATCCGTCATTCCATCTCTCTCTTCTTGGGTGAAGCCGGCGTTCTTCTTGTTGGTTTTTGGGTTGGCCAAGTCGATCTCCTGGTGCGAGACGTTCATGTCTCCGCAGACGATGACCGGTTTCTTCTTGTCTAGGTTGCCTACGTATGCTTCGAAGGCGGCGTTCCATTCCAGACGCTTCGGCAGAGTCACCAATTTACGTCCTAAATCATAATTTAACATTTCTAAAACCGTTTTACCTTTTGTTTTAGTCATTTACTCACCTGCATTAGGCACGTATACATTTACCAAATAGAACTTTTCATACTCCGCCGTGATACAACGGCCATCATCATCGTGCTCTTCGTCACCGATGCCAAAATCGACGGAAATCGGCTCGACCTTAGTAAGAAGACCGACGCCTGCGTACCCTTCTTTCTCACTGCTGCACCAATACGAGGTGTACTTCGATTCCAAATCTTTTATTTCGGAAGGAAGCTGCTCCTCCCTGCACTTGATCTCTTGCAAGCACAGCACGTCGGGGTCCTCGTGCTCCACGTACAAGTGCCCTTTCTTCTTCACCAGGGCCCTCAAACCATCGACGTTCCAAGACGAGATCTTCAAGTTGAACGCATCGCCGTTGGCGTTCTTGCGGGTGCAGGCGAAGTTGATCTTCGAGTAGTTGGTTTCGGTGTCGTTCTGCAGCTCGGGCTTCGCTGAATCCCCAGTGTCATCTACACATTTAAACAACAACAACATTCTAATTAAAGCAGCCTGATTTTAATCTTTTAACGGACACCATGGGTGATGTCATTTTTACCCCTCTTAGAGACGCCTCAACGACCCGTTTGATGGATCCGTTAAAAGATCGTTAAATTTATTTAGAAAATAGAGCTCTGTGGAGGGGTTTGTTTCTTCTGTAAATAAAAACAAAACGTCGTGTTATTTCTACGTGTATTTGATGGGCGTGGTGCCGATAAGTTTACACACTGCGAATTATTTACAAAGCATTCGTAACAGTACAACCCCAGCGGCAGCTTGAAGCAGCAATCCATTCTTCAGTGTTAGTTTTCAGACAATTTACAAAAGGAAGCACACACTTCAAACGCGTATGAACACTCCAACACACCAACGTATACTGTAAGTCCTCTGCGTCAACATAAAGTTAAGACTTACCTTAAGGGCACACTCACTTCCAGGTTGACCGAAACCCCTCCCCCCCCTATTTTTGTTGCTTTCGACGATTAATCTAGGTTAAGATAACTTAGAAAAATTGTGCGTTGCGTTCTTGTTTGTTTTTATTGATTTCTCTATGAACAACTTCACTGGCGCAGTGGTTAGTACCTGCTAAGCCACCGATTCTAAGTTGAAACTTGTTAAGTCGCCCGTTTTTTCTTCTGGGGTCGATTTTGTATCCAGCGTTGGGCCAGCCGCTCAACCCCGAGCCCCAATTTTCACTGTAATTACTCAATTAAAGGAAGCATATCTAGGATAGTTAAACAAAGTTTTAAGAGCCACTAATTATTCTACGAATCGCTGTTAGTTTGTTGCCCATTTCATCAAGTCAAATGTAAGTAGTACACATTTCGTTAGTAAAGATATTATCATTAGCCTTAGATTGATACGACTAGAACAAGAGGTATTACTGTAAAAAAAAAACGCCGGAAAGGAAAAAGAACGAGAGATGACTGTGTAGAACGAAAACTGAGAGAAAGTGATACACAACAGCACTGGCAGAGATGGAAGAAAGTCAAAGTGACGCGAAGAAAAAGTTAAAGATAAATAAAACAGAACACAGAGATAGAAATTTTTGTCAAGTGTGTAAGAAACCGGCGTTTCTGCAAATCGTTAAGAGCATCGCGCAAGTTAAATTCAATACAACGTCGCCTACGCGATCGCGGAAACTTCACCATCTTCAAATTACATAAACAAGCGACTTGCTTTGTCGTCATTTGTCATGATTGACCTTTGTAATAAAATTACAATTCGCATATTGCAATATCAAAGAGTCGCCGAAATAATAACTCATAAAGAATGCCGCCGTTACATAAAAAGAATTGTTTGATTTGAATCAAAGAGAACAATCGATTCAAGGAAAACCACGACGACTCTTGGGGCAATTGAAAACTTTACATCAAAGAGAGCAGTCGATTCAAGGAAAGCCTTGATGACTCGTGGGGCAATTTTGAAAGTTTAAATCAAAGAGAACAGTCGATTCAAGGAAAGCCTCGACAACTCGTAAGGCAAGTGTAAAACTTTAAATCAAAGAGAGCAGTCGATTCAAGGAAAGCCTCGACGACTCATAGGGCAATCGTGAAACTTTATCCTCCATGCAGTATTTTACATGTAATTGAAATTTCAGGTCAAAACTGTATAAACTGGCACTGAATGAAGTATCACAGGAAAGGATAAATCATCTCCTTTCTTTTTATAATTTGAAACCACCCGTCGGTGTTAAATTGATACGACTGGAAAGGGCCGGATGAAAAGGAAAAACGATTCCGGATGAACAAAAACTGAGAGAAATAATAAAAATCAAGACCAATGTTAAAACGAGAGCAAAAATCAAGGCGACGTGAGGGTGAAGTTCGAGATAAGTAGAAAGTCAAGCATTTCGACAGCAAAGAAACCATCGTCAGCGTTAAATTGATACAACTGGTAAGGGTATTACTTCTGGATGAAAAGCAATGGCAGAAAAAGGATAAATTCAAAGAGCAAAGGCGACGCAAGGGAGAAGTTATGTAAAACAGAGCAGAAACAGAAAGATTATTTCGTCAAATAGAAAAGTACGTATTTCGATTGTAAAGGTAGCACCACCGATGTTAAATTGACGCGACTGGAAAAACGCACTTGGGAAAGCAGTAAGGAAAAAAGAACACCGGAGATATTGAACAAAAACTGAAAGAAAAAAAGAGAATCAAGCGCAATGGTCAACGAGAGAGCAGAAAATCGAAGAATAAAGGCGACGTGGGGAAGAAGTTAAAGAACACACAGAGGAAGAGCTTTCCTCAATTTTTTAATAAAAAAAAGCCGAAAGAGTAAAGCGATTTGGAAGCAAGTCGGGAATAGGATTAACCATCATGTGGATACATCTCGAAACGTCCGGAACAAAACAAAAGGCTAGCAAGGACATCCATTTTAACGTTTTCGAAGTAACTAAAGCATTTTGGATTGGTGCGCCATACGAGCCCAATAAAATACCTACGTTGCAATTAACTGAATAATTCCTTTTCTAATTTTGTCAAGTTAGAAATTACGTATTTCAGAGGTACCCATCATCAGGTTGAATTGATGTGATTGGAAAGGGTATTGTACACGAACGCTTGAACGTTCAAAAATGAAGTGAAAGGCCAATGATGTGTGTGGAAATAAGATTGGCCCCCATGTTGACGAAAATGTCGAAACGTCCGAGAAAAACCAAAAGCCAAGCAACGTCGTCAATCCTAACGTTTCCATGGCAATTGAAGTACTGTGGATTGGTGTCTCAATGAAATACGTAATTGTCACAATCGCCTTAATAACGTCTTTTCTGAAAGATCATGCCAAGAATAATTACGTATTTCGAAAGCAAAGTTACCATCAGCTTAACTTGAAGACTTTCCGCAGTCATTGTCCAAAATTGAATTGGCTTGCGTTGGAACCGCTTCTACTGCCGTCGCTTCGTTCTCCATTGCAGGAGATCTTTCTAGGGCTGGTGGTCGTGGTGTTTGTTGCTGCTGCTTCTCGTTACTCCATTAGAGTGAGTCTAAGAAGCAGCAGCAAGCTTGAGGAAGTTGCAATGTAGAACAAAACGTCGGCAGTAGCAGTCACAATATATATATATATATATATTATAGGATTAAATTGTTCAAACTGGAAAGGGTATCACTAGGGAAACGCAGAATAAAAAGGCGAAAAGGAAAATGGACGTGAGTTGAAGTCTTCAAGAAGAAAATGGAAGAAATCAAGAGAACTGACAGAGTGGGAAGAAAATCAAACGTGAAGAAGCTAAAGATGAATAGAACACATCACAGGAAGAAGAGAAACTAATTACTTAACAATATTAAGGGTAAACAAAGGAAAACCTAAAGAAAAGAAAGCAAGTTGGTAATGGGATTAGCGCCCATATGTTAAAAAAAACTGAAAAAACAAACAAACCAAAACCGCAGTCATTAGACTTGCTATCATCATCAGTGCATTACTAGAGAAATGCAGAATGAAAAGGCGAAAAGGACAATGGATGTGAGTTGAAGATTGCAAGAAGAAAATGGAAGAAATCAAACGAACTGGCGGAGTGGGAAGAAAATCAAAGGGTAAGAGCGACGTGAGGAAGATGTTAAAGATGAATAGAAAAAATCACAGGGAGAACAGAAACCAATTACTTAACAAAAAAAAAGTAAAGGAAAACCTAAAGAAGAGAGACTATTTGAAAGCAAACCAAAGCCTCAAAGTCATCAGTGCATTACTAGAGAAACGCAGAAAAGGAAAATCGATTGAGTTGAAGACTGCAAAAAGAAAATGGAAGAAATCGAGCGAACTGGCAGAGTGGGAAGAAAATCAAAGGGCAAGAATGACGTGAGGAAGATGTTAAAGATGAATAGAACAAATCACAGGAAGAAGAGAAACCAATTACTTAACAAAAAAAAAGTAAAAGGAAAACCTAAAGAAGAGAGACCATTTGAAAGCAAGTCGGTAATGGGATTGGCGCCCCCATGTTGAGAAAAGCTCTGAAAAAACAGAGAAACCAAAGCCTCAAAATTATCAGTGCATTACTTTTCAGTAAAAACAATTAAATCCACTAGATGGCAGGATTTTCTCTTTGTAAGTAAAACTTTATCACCACTAGATGTCAGCTATTTCTCTGACAACCATTAATTCGCTTGTGTTTATGTTAAAGGCAATGGCCCGTATTCTGATCTTATGATTAGAGAAAAGTTGTGATTCGAGTAAATAAGAAATGATATAGCTTTATGTCGGTTTATCGTGTAATCCATCCTTTCCAGAACAGTATGGAAAAAGCAGCGAACATTCTAGCACTAACTGGAACGCGTCCGGAAAGTTCTGGAATCTTCAGCTGTCTCATAGATGGAGTGACTAGCACAAATAATTAATCTTTATCAATCAATTTATTTTTCCCACAGCTGATATTGATGTTATAGTCCTTTCAACTGTGCCATTAAATCTTTTTTTAATGTTACTCCTTCCCATTATTTTTCTCGTATTACGTTAATCATTGATCTTTACATTATTCTTAACTCGTTTATTATTTTCAAACATTATTTGGCAATAGTCTTCTTATGATTTTATTTTTATTTTGTGGCCTCTTCACAACATTGTTACTAAGAAGACATAATGTTTTTTTTTTATATAGTAAATCAATATAATATTTTTTAAAAACCTTATTCATGATGTGGCATTCAATTCTCAAAGAAACTGAAATATGTTTATTATGTTTAAATTCGTAAAAATATTATTACTGTGAGATCAAATAAATTTATAACCGGAGTACACGCCGTGATTGTTGCAACACTAACATTGGACCATATTCTTGCTGGTAGTTATTTTGAAAATACTAAGAAACAGGAAAATGAAGATTGAAAGTGTTAATAGTAGCCGTCAATCTCATTCAAAAATTCTTATTTGTCTTATTTTCCTGACATCACTTTGTGCAAAATACAACGTAATATCAAGATGAATAGAACAAATCACAGGAAGAAGAGAAACCAATTACTTAACAAAAAAAAAGTAAAAGGAAAACCTAAAGAAGAGAGACCATTTGAAAGCAAGTCGGTAATGGGATTGGCGCCCCCATGTTGAGAAAAGCTCTGAAAAAACAAACAAACCAAAGCCTCAAAGTCATCAGATTTCCTATCGTCATCAGTTCATTACTGGAGAAACGCAGAATGAAAAGGTGAAGTCTAAAATGGACGTAAGTTGAAGACTGCAGGAAGAAAATGGAAGAACTCAAGAAAACTGGCAGAGTGGGAAGAAAATCAAACGTGAAGAAGAAGCTAAAGATGATTAGAACATATCACAGGAAGAAGAGAAACTATTCCTTAACAATCTTAAGGGTAAACAAAGAAAAACCTAAAGAAGAGAGACTATTTGAAAGCAAGTCGCTAATAGGATTGACGCCCCCATGTTGAGGAAAGCTCTAAAAAAAACAAACAAACCAAAGCCCCAAAGTCAACAGACTTGCAATCGTCATCAGTGCATTATTAGAGAAATGCAGAATGAAAAAGCCAAAAGGAAAATGGATGTCGAGTTGAAGACTGCAAGAAGAAAATGGAAGAAATCAAGACAACTGATAGAGTTAGTGGTAAGAAAATCAAAGAGCAAAAGCGACGCGAGGAAGAAGTCAAAGATGATCACAGGGAAAAGAGAAAGCAATTACTTAAACAAAGGAAAACCTAAAGAGAGACTATTTGAAAGCAAGTCAGTAATAGGATTGGTGCCCCCATGTTGAAAAAACAAACAAAGTCATCAGAATTGCCATCATCAGTGCATTACTAGAGAAACGCAGAATGAAAAGGCGAAAAGTAAAATGGATGTCGAGTTGAGAACTGCAAGAAGAAAATGGAAGAAATCAAGACAATTGATAGAGTGGTAAGAAAATCAAAGAGCAATAGCGACGTGAGGAAGATGTTAAAGATGAATAGACAAATCACAGGGAGAAGAGAAACCAATTACTTAACGAAAAAAAGTGAACAAAGGAAAACCTAATGAAGAGACCATTTGAAAGCAAGTCGGTAATAGGATTGGCGCCCCCATGTTGAAGAAAGCTCTGAAAAAACAGAGAAACCAAAGCCTCAAAATTATCAGTGCATTACTTTTCAGTAAAAACAATTAAATCCACTAGATGGCAGGATTTTCTCTTTGTAAGTAAAACTTTATCACCACTAGATGTCAGCTATTTCTCTGACAACCATTAATTCGCTTGTGTTTATGTTAAAGGCAATGGCCCGTATTCTGATCTTATGATTAGAGAAAAGTTGTGATTCGAGTAAATAAGAAATGATATAGCTTTATGTCGGTTTATCGTGTAAGAGAGTGACGGACGAGCGTTGCCATGCGAAATAAACACGTCATTAAATCAATCATAGATTGAGAATACGGGCCATTCTCGCTTAATAAGTAGTCTGTACGTAACGCAGAAGATTTAATGAACATATCCGAAGATAGCAAACGTTAATTAAATAACTGACATCTGGCGGTGATACTACAAAAAAGAAAAAGAAAAAAAAACGCCGCGCCATCTATTGAATTTGATGGATTAGCGGGCACGTTTTTCTTGAGTCACACACGACTTATCAAGATCCAATGTGTATTCACCAAAAGTTATAAAAAAAACAATTTAATTTGAAGACGTACGTTTCAAGGTCTTTCGGGATGACGAAAATTTACGATCGCATGTTATTAAATTTTTTTGTTTTGCTTGTTTGCCACCGTCGAGGATTTAGTACTTGATGATTAAAACAGTCGAAGATCGGAGCTTCGCTGAGGTCCTGATAAGCTCGCGATTAGATAAAGCTGCAAAACGTAATGAAAAGCGAGCAAAACTGATTGAGACTGCCATTGCTGGTGCGCACTTTGTATGCAAAGATCAGATGATAGCGAAGCTATCATCGACAATGCTTACTGATAACATCAGCAGAACAAGTTTTAAGAATTTCATTGCCTTTGTTGCGTCAGAAACGAGTTTCGACATCATGCTTAAAAACAATTGAATATAAATCAATTGTTTATGATTGAAACCACATTCTTCTGCAAGAGGAAATTATACAGGGGTGTCCCAAACCCCTGAAATATTCTAAAAATGCTCGTTTATATACATTTTATCAAAAAAAATTTTAATGAAAGCAGATTTTCATTCTGCAATTATACAGAGTATAGTATCACGAAAAATTACAATTTGGCAACCCAATTTTTTGCATGAAACTAAAATCGACACGTCATATCGTTTTCATTGGCTTTTCAAGGGCTAACCAAAACTGCAATAAAATATACAGTATTCCATTAAAAAAAATCATAAGTTAGGTCTGTAACTCTTAAATCAACCACCCTGTATAGTTGGAAATTATGCGAAACGGAAACCTCCACAACTTTTATTAAGAAATTTTTTTGACAAAATGTATATAAAAGGGCATTTTTAGATTGTTTCAGATATTTGGGACACCTGTACAAATTTGTAAAATGTCAAATCGTAACTGTCAGAATCAAAACAAAACAAACAAACAACTGTCAAACGATTTCGTTCACGAATCCGTTTCTTGACAGCGGAGCTGCACCATCAGTCATCGCTGTTCTTTACTAAAAACAACTGAAACTTATTTTTCCCAGAAAACAGATGCACAAATTCCTGTAAAAGAAAAAAAAAGAAGTAAACAAATCAGAAATAACGACCTCCACCCGTTAATCTTTCGTAAAACAAATGACTGTATGAAAGGGCATTTTTGGACTATTTCAGAGATTTGGAACACCCTGTAGAAATCTGCAAAACAAGAAACGAATGTCAAATCACAACTGTCAGAATCGAATGACCATCGACCATTATCCTAAACAAAACAAACAACTGTCAGCCGATTTCATTCACGAACCCGTCTCTTGACAGCGGAGCTGCACCATCAGTTTTTTACTAAAAACAACTGAAACATTATTTTTCCCAGAAAACAGATGCACAAATTCCTGTAATGGAAAAAAAAAAGAAGCAAACTAAACGACAAATCAGAAATAACGACCTTCACCCGTTAACCTTTCATAAAACAAATGACTATCAAACAACATTCCTTCGCGAATATGTTTTGACGGCGCGACATGTTTTTGTTTTTGTACGAACAATTGTTTTCGTTACGTTTCCAGAGAACGTAGCGAAATTGAACACACAACACAAATTCACGCCATATTTTTTACTGACGGAAAGCGTCCACAATTCCTTTCCTGAAACAAAAGACAGTCAGTCGACAACAACCTTCCACAAATGCGTCTTGACTTTCACTGAAAACAATTGAACGTAAATCAATTGTTTCAAGCGCTTATGACAGATTTAGTTTAGGAAATAGAGAAGGACAATACATGAATTCGTGCAATTTTTTTGGGAGGGGGGAATCTAAATGGCAGTTTGGAGCTGACAAAAACAAAATGGTTTCACAAAACAAATGACTGTCGACTGCCGAATGTGTCTTGGCTTGACAGCACGGCTGCACCGCCATGTTACTTTTGGCCAAAACAGTTGAAGCAACGCAACTCCTTTCGAACTCTAAAAAAACAGAATGGTTTCACAAAACAAATGACTGTCGACTACCGAATGTGTCTTGACTTGACAGCACGGCTGCACCGCCATGTTACTTTTGGCCAAAACAGTTGAAGCAACGCAACTCCTTTCGAACTCTAAAAAAATAGAATAGTTTCACAAAACAAATGACTGTCAACTGCCGAATGTGTCTTGACTTGACAGCACGGCTGCACCGCCATGTTATTTTTGGCCAAAACAGTTGAAGCAACGCAACTTCTTTCGAACTCTAAGAAAACAGAAACAAATGACTGTCAACTACCAAATGTGTCTTGACTGACAGCAAGGCTGCACCGCCATGTTATTTTTGGCCAAAACAATTGAAGCAACGCAGCTGCTTTCGAACTCTAAAAAAAAATTAGTTTTCCTTTGGGAAAAGTAAAATAAATTCGCGCAGTTTCTTGACAATATAAAACAATTGAGAAAAACAAACGAATATCAATAACCAACATCCCTCCACGAATATACGTATTTTTTTTTACCGAGCTGTCATTGTTAGCGTTAAATCGACTGACAGACTGTCAGTATATAGAGGTTCTTTTGTTTTTGATTGCGTAAAAATGTATGTAATTACGTTTATGGTGCTCTTGGTCATGTTACATTGAAAAAACCATCTAGAAAACTGTAATGTATTTTTTTTTAATAATGTAAAATTTACATGGTACTCACGTGCGCTTGCACGTAGGTACTTACTTACAGGTATTTAAATGTAAAACTTGTACACACTAACGTAAATACAGAACTTTGAACTGAATAGTAATAAAATAAACTTTCACAAACCCTCAGATTCGTTTCTTGCGGCGGCGGCAGCCCGTCCCTTCTTGGGTTTCGCTGCTTCCGCTTTGGCGGCCTTCTTCTTTGGTTCCGTCTTCTTCGCCTTGGTTGTCTTTGGTTTGTCTTCAGGTTTATCTTCTTCGGGTATTTTTTCCTTGGCAGCCCTGGCTCTCGTGGGGCGCGCTTCCTGTTCTGCCTTGTCCGCTTTGGGCTTGCGCCCTCTTGGTTTCGTTTCTTTGGGCTGCTCCACCTCCACGTTTTCATCCTCCGTTTCTTTCAGGGGCGCCTTGGCGGTCCTTCCCCTTTTAGGTTTGGGTTCCTCTGCTGCCGCAACTTCTTTGCTGGCCGCCTTTCCCTTCTTGGTTTTCGGGGCATCGCCGGACGCTCCGTTTTCGGCAGCGACATCGTCGGCCTTGGCGGCATCCTTCGCGGCCTAACACGGAGAAGAAAGTTAAGGTTATGTTCGCTCGCTACATGTTCCGGACTTACTTTTGTTGCGGTCGCTTTCCTCTTCGGCGGCATCTTCACTTGAGGCACTCGGGTTTCGATTAATTTACAAGTGGGCACTAGTTTCTCACTGGTAAGGCGGCGTGTTAACAACGAACTCGCACAGCGAACGACGCACACACTTCCAGAGTACACTAAAAACCGGTAAAAAGATACCGCCATAAAATAGGTACTTCCGTCGGACGAAGTTGGTCACACTGGCGCCATCCAGAAAATTTCGCGCTATTTTTACACGCAACCCTTTCTGGAGGCGAGTGAAATTAAATAAATGATTAGCAGAGGACTTACGGCAACGGTTTTCTTCCTGCAGGAACCGAAAGTCAAGTGCAATTAAAGTAATAACGTGTCAGTGTTAGCGAGCGTCAAATAAATAAGCGCGGTTGCCAGGTTTTCCAAACACAAAATCGCCAAGTTTTTAAGAAAAAACGCCAGCCGTATGCATTTTATGTGGGAATATAAAATATTTGATCTCGAAATTGAAAATTAAAAGTCGCCAACTGACGTATTTCATATTTTAAACGCCAAGCTTTGGTCAAAAATCGCCTGGCTCATCAGATCTGGCAACCTTGCAAACTAGTCCGTGGAATTCAAATGTGATTCGAGTCTTGTTTCAAAATCTTGAACGAATTCTCTTGAATAGAATCTGTTATAATCGTCTTGTGGAGCAACGGTTTTCACGCACGAAGCAAAAGTAAGTGTAATTAATTTAATTTTGCGTTGCTGAACGTCAAACGCTTGTGAAAATTTTGCCCGCGAAATTCAAATGCGATTCGGGCGTTGTTCAAGAAATTTCTTTCGTTTTATAATCTGTTCTAGTCGTCTTGGAGCAACGGCTTTAATTTAGGAAGCAAAAGTCAGGCGTAATTAATTTAATATCATGCGTCACTGGACGTCAAACAGACACGAACGCCCGCGAAATTCAAACGTTGTTCAAACATGGTTTAAAAATTTTTATTTCATTTTTTTTTTAGATTTGTGGCAAGAAGGCCAAATGTTTACAGTAGAAAATTTCTCAGACGTTTCATATTCAGAGTTACAAAGTGATAAAGAATCGCTGTTTGAGTTGGCAATGCTGAATTTTATTTTTAAAAAATGGAGGAACTTCCGGTTGTTGACGCCTTTTTAGAAGGTTGACAGATTAGGCTACATTTTAGAGCTTAAAAATCTTATTTTACAACTGACTCCCTCTAGTCATCCATGGAAACAAATGTATACCCCCGACGAAAAATTTGAAATCACACCTTTCAGTTTATTATTTACTTTCATTGATTTGTTTTTGATACTTTTATTTATTTTTATTAATTGCATATTGTATTGTTCTTTTTTTTAATACAATTTTTATTTTTGTTATTTTTATTTACTCTTTTCCATAATGAAAGAGTTTCTCACTTGTTTCTCTTTTCAGTTTTTGTTTGCTTCTTCGTTTGTTTCTTTTTTAATTGCCTTTCGTTTCGGTTTGTTTGTTATCCAACAAACCTTATTATCAATTTTCATTTATTTTATTTTTTATTTTTAATTTTGTTTGCCTTTCGTTTTCCATTTCGTCATTTTTTAATTTTTATTTTGTTTCGTTTCTGAACTTCTCCTTTTCATTTGCTGATTTTTGATTTTAATTTTTTCCTAGTTTTTCACTTGCCTCTCTTTTGTTTAGTATTTGCTTTTTGTTCTTAATTTCATTTTTGATTTTCGTTTGCCTTTTCTTTTCTAATCTTTTCTTTATTTTTAGTTTTTCATTTCCCTTGGTCCCCTTTTCACCCACTCTAATTTTCTCCTTGTTTTAATAATAATATTTATTTTCGAAGAAAACATTCATCACTATTAGAAATTGAAAGTCCCCTGTTTTTCATTTTCTCTCTCCTTTTGTTTTTTCTTTGCTTCCCCTTTGTCTCTTTTTTTAATTGCTTTTCGTTTTCCCTTTCTACTCATTATTTACTTTTATTTTTCATTTGTTTTATTTTGTATTTTTAATTTCGCTTGCCTTTTGTTTTTAATTTTTTGTTTAACTTTTGTTTTCTCTTCAAATTTTTCCTTTCCACTCAGGCTTTCACGTGCCTTTGATCTTTCATTTGTTTTTTTTTTTCATTTTAATTTTCTCCTTGTTTTTTTACTTGTCCCTGTTTTTAATATTTGTTTTTAATTTTTTCTTTATATATTTATATTTATTTTCAATAAAAACAAAGTTGCTTGCTTTTCATTTCTTATTTTTTTCTCTTCGTTTTCGAATTGTTTCTTTTTTAATTGCTCCTCGTTTTCCTTCTCTATTCATTATTTACCTTTATTTTTCATTTGTTCTATTTTCTGTTTCGAATTTTGTTTCCCTTTTGTTTTTAATTTCTGTTTTTGTCTTTCTTGTTTTGTTTTCTCAAATTTTTCCTCTTTATTTGGGCTTTGGCCTATCATTTGATTTTTTCATTTTAATTTTCTTCTTGTCTCTTTCTTCATTTAGAATTTTCCTTTTGTTTTTCATTTCATTTCATTTTTGGTTTTGGTTTTTTTTTAATTTTTCTTTCACTTTGGTTTTTTATTTGATACTTTTTTCATTCTACTTTCCACTTGTTCTCTTTTTATTTAAAATTTGCTTTTGGTGTCTCATTTAATTTTTGGTTTTTGTGTTTCGTTTGTTTTGTTTTATTTTTCCTTTACTTTTAGTTTTTCATTTCACTTTTGTCTTTCATTTGATTCTTTTTTCATGCAAGTTTTCTCCTTGTTTCCATAATAATATTTATTTTCAATAATTGAGAGTCGCTTGTTTTGCTTTTCATTTTTTATTTGCTTCTTCTTCGTTTTCAATACTTACACAATACTTACACACCTTTATTTTTCATTTGTTTTTCACTTGTTATAATGTGTTTTATTATTATTTTGAATTTTGTTTGCCTTTTGTTTTTCACTTTTCGTTTTCCTTTCCATTCGCCTTTGTTTTTTATAATTTTCATTTTCACCTTGTTTTTCCCTTGCTCTCTTTGCTTTTTGTTTCTCATTTCATTTCTCATTGGTTTTTTGTTTTTTCGTTTGTTTTTTCTTCGTTCTAATTTTTTCCTTGTGTTTTCTTTTCATTTAATATTTGCTCTTTGTTTCTCATTTCATTTCATTTCACTTTTATTTTCATTTGATTCTTTTTTCATTCTAATTTATCCTTATTTTTCACTTGTTTTCCTTTCATGTAATATTTGTTTTTTGTTTCTCATTTCATTTTTGGTGTTTGTTTTTCGTTGGTCTTTTTTTTAATTTTTCCTTTACTTTTAGTTTTCTGAAACTGAAAATCCCTCGTGTTTCATTTTGTCCCTTTTTATTTTTCATTTGTTGTTTTCTTTGTTTCTTTTTTTAATTGCTTTTCGTTTTCCCTTTCTACTCATTACTTACTTTTATTTTTCATTTGTTTTACTTTCTATTTTTAATTTCGTTCAAATTTTTCCTTTCGACTCAGGTTTTCACGTGCCTTTGATATTTCATTTGTCTTTTACATTTTAATTTTCTTCTTGTTTTTTACTATCCCTCTTTTTGATATTAATATTTGTTTTTCATTTGTTTTTTTTTGTTCTTCTAATATTTTCATTTCATTTTTTTTTCATTCTGGTTTTAATAATGTTTTTTGTTTTCAATAAAAAACTATGTTGTACATCAATGTTAGAAATTGAAAGTCACTTGTTTTTCATTTTGTCTCTTTTTTCATTTTCTTCGATTCCGATTTGTTCCTTTTTTTCCTTTTCATTCACCTTTCTCCTCGTTCTTTCCTTGTTCTCTTTGGTTTTTGTTTTGCATTTCATACTTGGTTTTCGTTTTTGCGTTTGTTTCTTTTTTTATTAAAAATTATTATTATTATTATTATTTTTCCCTTGTTTTTCACTTATTCTTTTTTCATTTAATATTTGCTTTTTGTTTCTCATTTCACTTTTGGTTTTTGTTTTTCGTTTGTTTTTTTCTAATTTTTCTTTTACTTAATTTTTCATTCTAATTTTCTCCTTATTTTTCACTTGTTCTCTTTTCATCTAATATTTGCTTTTTGTTTCTCATTTCATTTAATTTCATTTTGGTTTTTGTTTTCGTTTGTTTTTTAAAAAAAATTCTTTTTAGTTTTTCTTTTAATTCTTTTTTCATTCTAAGTTTTTCCTTATTTTTCACTTATTCTCTTTTCAAATAATATTTGCTTTTTGTTTCTCGTTTCATTTTTGGTTTTTGTTTTTTGTTGGTCTTTTTTTCTATCTTGTTCTCTTTGCTTTTTGTTTTTCATTTCATAGTTGGTTTTTGTTTTTTTTTATTTTATTTTTTTCCTTGTTCTCTTTTCATTTAACTTTTGCTTTTTCTTTCTTATTTCATTTCATTTTTGGTTTTTGTTTTACGTTTGTTTTTTTTTTTCTAATTTTTCTTAATTTAGTTTTTTATTTGATGGTCTTTTCATTCTAATTTCCTCCTTATTTTTCACTTGTTCTTTTTTTCAATTAATATTTGCTTTTTGTTTCTCATTTCATTTTTGGTTTTTGATTGTTTTTTTTTGTTTATCTATTTTTAGTTTTTCATTTCCCTTTGGTCTTTTAGAAATTGAAAATCCCTCATTTAATTTTTTATTTCCCTAATCTCTGCTTCTTTTCTAATTACTTTTCGTTTTCCTTTTCTACTCATTACTACCTACATTTTTCATTTGTTTTATTTCGTACTTTTAATTTCGTTCGCCTTTTGTTTTTAATTTTTTTAATTTCTCTTGTTTTCTTTTTCAATTTTTTCCTTTCGATTCAGGTTTCATTTGCCTTTTGATCTTTCATTTGATTTTTTCATTGCAATTTTCTCCTTGTTCTCTCTCCACTTCTCTTTCTTTTCATGTAATATTTGCTTTTATATTTTTCATTTCATTTTTGGTTTTTGTTTTTCGTTTGCTTTCATCTAATTTTTATCTTACTTTTAGTTTTTCGTTTCCCTTTGGTCTTGCATTTGATTCTTTCTTCATCCTAATTTCCTCCTTGTTTTAATAATAATAATATTTATTTTCATTTATTTCTTTTCATGTCTCTTTTCATTTTCATTTGCTTCCGATTTGTTTCTTCTTCCATTGCCTCTCGTTTCCTTTTCCACTCAGTATTTTGCTTTATGTTTCATTTGTTTTGTTTTCTATTTTTCTTTTTCATTTTTCCTTTACTTTCAAGCTTTCATGCGCGCTTGATCTATAATTTTAATTTTCTCCACGTTTTCCACTTGTCTCTCTTTTCATTTAACATTTGCTTTTCGCTTTCCGTTTCCCTTTGGTCTTCCATTCGATTTTTCTCATTCTAATTTTTTTACTTTTATTGCTTCGTTGTTTATTTGCCTTCTGTTTTGGTTTTTGATTTCTTTTCTTCAATTTTGTTTTTACTTCCTTTCATCTTTCGCTACTTGATTTTGTTTTTAATTTATCTGCGCCTTTCGATCTTCATCCTTTCATCAAGTCGTTTTTGTTTTTTTGTTTTTCACTTCTTGTTTTCTGGATATTTCGAATTAATTTAAACAAAACACTAAACAATTTGGTTAAAGTGGTGGCAGAGGACTCGAACAATCAGATTCAATCCAAAAGAAATAAAAGAGTCAAAGCTAACTTATGAATGTGTGCATTGAAGGTGGACGCGCAGCTGTCGAAATACGTATTCACAGACATAAACTATTTTTTTCTATTTATTTAATATATTAGATTTTCGTTTATATTTTAACAAAATTAAGTTATTTACAGGTCGTTTCGCTCTAAATACTTGAAATAAAATTTTTTTTCACGCGGCAACGTCAAAGAATTTGTCTATGAGCGTTGCGACTTCGTCTGGCTTGTGTTTGATGTACTTGTCGAGGTTTTTGGTGAACGGGGCTCCAGCATACCTAAAAAAAATACAAATACACCCACATTTCTTCTTCTTCTTCCCAAAAGATTCAAGTTAATTAAACGTACATGTTGTAGAACGCGTTGTACTTGGGAATTATGTACTCCTTGTTGTTTCTCTTGAGGGTCTCCCTCAGTTCGACGTCGGGAATCGAATATCCCCTCTGCACTTTTACTATTTCATCGATTTCTTTGTTGAAACCCTTAAACGAAAGGCACAAAATTGAAGCTACAGTTTGCATATTGAAATCATATCACTGACAAGGTTTTGTGTATTAAATGCGTTATGCATTAATATTTTGGTCACACTCTATATTGCTGTAACAGTCGTAACAGTACACAAGTGATTTGAAATTTTGGTACAATTAAAATTCTTTCAATTGCACATGCATATATTTACCGCAAACTTCTCTTTAATGTACGCCCTCTCCTTGTCTCTCAGTTTCTCCCCATGTTGAAAACTAATCGGTGAATCATCGATGGAGATGTAGTTCAACAACTTGTTCCAACTTAAAAACACAATAAGCTAACAATAAACAAATAGGAACCCATCAAGTTACCTCTGCGAGTAAGAAGTTTGCTGTTCTTGAATCGACTTGTAATAGTACTCTTCGCATGCGGGCTCGGCTATCAAATACAATTCCAAGAGATTGCTGCGTTGCAGAGATTTCAACACGTAATTGTTGTTGTTCAAACGAAAGATCGCTTTCAGTGCCTGATCACTGTACTGCTCGCTCTTGCTCATCATAGTATGATTCAACTGAACCAGGACTTTCTCTGCATCCAAAAAAAAAAAAAAAAAAAAGGAGAAAACTGCCTCCACGTTTTATTTAATTTGCACATACTTATGTAAAATCCCAGCAGTGCTTTGTTTTTATCGCTGGCCCTGATTTTATCCAACTGTGCACTATAGTTGGGATCTTGTTGTAAGACTCGCCCTATCGTGCCCGCGTACTCCAACAACTGCTCCAGAAACATAAGAACGTTGCTCGTAAATTCATGCACAGTCCCATCCGGGGGTAACTGAGTGACCGAGTCACTGCGCAAACTCTCTATGAAGTCCTCGAGGGCCTTCGCACCCTAAAAAAATTCGCCCCATGGTAGCTCACGTGAACTTCCAACTCCCAACGGCGTTCTTTACATACTGTGGAATGCAGGGTGTTCAAAATCGAATCGAATTTCGACTTGACGTTGGGGTCGCACTCCTCGAACGTCCTCTCAAATTCCGGCTTCAACGCCATCAGCTGTTTTAAAATGGGGAAGATGACGAGGACTGCGGCGAAGTCGTGGCGGCTTATGCAGCGCTTCGCCCTTGCTGCGATGTTCTGAAAATTGTGAGGGTGACTTCAATTGACTAGCGGATACTTGATTTACTTGCCTCTCCGTCTTGCACGGTGGCATCCATGGCTTCTTTTACGATGAGATCGAAGACCCTGGGTTGATGGGTTGTTTCTATGATCCCTTTCATGAGGGACAGTTCCAACTGCATTAGCTTGTGGAGGGCCACGACACGTACCAGGTAGTTTTCCATTTCTTGTTCGCTGTCTAATTCCTCTCCGTTGTACGTGGTATCTAAAGGGAACAAAAAAAAACAAAGCGCACAAATAAAATGTTGTGAATAAGAAAGACGTACCTAAATGTGAGGCTCTGCGAGTGCCGAGTGTCAATCCGGTTGACTGTTCGAGAGTTTGCGATGCCTTCAGCAACATTCTATTCGCTTTCTTTTCGAAAGCTTGGTGCAGGCGCCTCGTTGATGGTCTCCTAGTAGCTTCGTGCCTATTTTGAAATTTGGGTCTCTAGAATAAAATTCCTGTTGTTTTAGAAATTATTAATAATTACGTCGCGCAAAAGAACAACTCAGACTTCCGTTCCCAGCTATTAAACGGGTAATAAAATAAATTGAGAAGGGTGTCGAGGTCACATTATGTGCAAGAACTGCAGCTTTTGACAATAATCTTGTCGTTTCGTCATCACACGTCACGAACTACAGCCACGTCAATTCCTGTTATTTTATAAATTATTAATAATTACGTCGCGTAAAAAAAAACAACTTAGACTTCCGTTCCCAGCTATTAAATGTGTAATAAAATAAGTTGAGAAGAGTGTCAAGGTCACATTGTGTGCAAGAACTACAGCTTTTGACAATAATCTTGTCGTTTCGTCATCACACGTCGCGAACTACAGCCACGTCAATTCCTGTTATTTTAGAAATTATTAATAATTACGTCGCGCAAAAGACACAACTCAGACTTCCGTTCCCAGCTATTAAACGTGTAATAAAATAAATTGAGAAGAGTGTCAAGGTCACATTGTGTGCAAGAACTACAGCTTTTGACAATAATCTTGTCGTTTCGTCATCACACGTCGCGAACTACAGCCAGGCAATTCCTGTTATTTTATAAATTATTAATAATTACGTCGCGCGAAAGAAACAACTCAGACTTCCGTTCCCAGCTATTAAACGTGTAACAAAATAAATTGAGAAGAATGTCAAGGTCACATTGTGTGCAAGAACTACAGCTTTTGACAATAATCTTGTCGTTTCGTCATCACACGTCGCGAACTACAGCCAGGCAATTCCTGTTATTTTATAAATTATTAATAATTACGTCGCGCGAAAGAAACAACTCAGACTTCCGTTCCCAGCTATTAAACGTGTAACAAAATAAATTGAGAAGAATGTCAAGGTCACATTGTGTGCAAGAACTACAGCTTTTGACAATAATCTTGTCGTTTCGTCATCACGCGTCACGAACTACAGCCACGTCAATTCCTGTTATTTTAGAAATTATTAACAATTACGTCGCGCAAAAGAAACAACTACAAATGACATTAAAAATAAAAACATATTCTCTTCATATAAGCTAAACCAGAACCGACTTTCTAAAATTAAGATATAGTTGAAGATATTTGACAATTGTGCAATTTATGGCGTAAAATAAAACAAAAGACGATCGAAAAATAAACGAAGAAAATGTATAAAATGACATTAAGAACAAAAAAATTCTCTTCAAATAAGCAAATCCTGGATTGACTTTCTAAAATTAAGATATATTTTAGGATATTTGGCAATTGTGCAATTTTCGGGGTAAGGTAAAACAAAAAACGGTCGAAAAATAAATTTCTAAAGTTATTTTAGAAATTATTAATAATTACTTTAATGCCCCCAAATATACATATATAATAATACAAACGTATTATTCGATATCCCTTAACCTTCCTCCATATCTACGTCACGTTATTCCAAGAATAGTGTTGTTCTCAGTTTATTCGACTATTGTAAAATCGAGCATTAAGTTAAAAGTTAAGAAAAACAAAAATGAAAGCTTTCGATTGCGTTGTTTCAACTCGTTTTCTATAAATCACAAGCTCGCAGAAACAAAAGCTATCGATCACATTCATAATAAAAAAAATGACTCACAGAAGTTTGCAATCTTAGTAAAAATAAAACTTCAGGAATTTTTGAATTTTTCATAAAATAATGAGAATTTTCTGCAATTTATGATATTTTTTTCTTCTTCTCCTTTTTCTTCCTCTTACATCTTGTACAGCTCCGAAAAACAAAAGCTATCGAACGCATCGACGATTAATTACGAACTCAGAAAAATAAAAGCTACAGATCGCATCGGCGATTAATTACAAACTCAGAAAAACAAAAGCTATCGAAAACCTCGGCGATTATTTACTAGAGCAGGAAAACAAAAGCTGTCGAAAGCATCGGAGATTAATTACCAGCTCAGAAAAACAAAAGTTGTCGATCGCATCGGCGATTAATTACAAACTCAAAAAAAAAAAAGAAAAGCTATCGATTGCATCGACGATTAATTACAAACTCAAAAGAACAAAAGCTATCGAACACCCGGCGATTATTTACAAGAGCAGAAAAACAAAAGTTGTCGATCGCATCGGCGAGCAATTATAAACTCAGAAAAACAAAAAACAAAAGCTACAGATTGCATCGGCGATTAATTACAAACTCCAAAAAAAAAATAAAAGCTATCGATTGCATCGACGATTAATTACAAACTCAGAAAAACAAAAGCTATTGAAAACCTCGGCGATTATTTACTAGAGCAGGAAAACAAAAGCTGTCGAAAGCATCGGAAATTAATTACCAGCTCAGAAAAGCAAAAGTTGTCGATCGCATCGGCGACTAATTACAAACTCAAAAAAAAAAGAAAAGCTATCGATTGCATCGACGATTAATTACAAACTCAAAAGAACAAAAGCTATCGAACACCCGGCGATTATTTACAAGAGCAGAAAAACAAAAGTTGTCGATCGCATCGGCGAGCAATTACAATCTCAGAAAAACAAAAAACAAAAGCTATCGATGTATCGGCGATTAATTACAAACTCAAAAAAAACTAAAAGCTATCGATTGCATCGACGATTAATTACAAACTCAAAAAAAGAAAAGCTATCGAACACCTCGGCGATTATTTACAAGAGCAGAAAAACAAAAGTTGTCGATCGCATCGGCGATTAATTACGAACTCAGAAAAATAAAAGCTACAGATCGCATCGGCGATTAATTACAAACTCAGAAAAACAAAAGCTATCGAAAACCTCGGCGATTATTTACTAGAGCAGGAAAACAAAAGCTGTCGAAAGCATCGGAGATTAATTACCAGCTCAGAAAAACAAAAGTTGTCGATCGCATCGGCGATTAATTACAAACTCAAAAAAAAAAAAAGAAAAGCTATCGATTGCATCGACGATTAATTACAAACTCAAAAGAACAAAAGCTATCGAACACCCGGCGATTATTTACAAGAGCAGAAAAACAAAAGTTGTCGATCGCATCGGCGAGCAATTATAAACTCAGAAAAACAAAAAACAAAAGCTACAGATTGCATCGGCGATTAATTACAAACTCCAAAAAAAAAATAAAAGCTATCGATTGCATCGACGATTAATTACAAACTCAGAAAAACAAAAGCTATTGAAAACCTCGGCGATTATTTACTAGAGCAGGAAAACAAAAGCTGTCGAAAGCATCGGAAATTAATTACCAGCTCAGAAAAACAAAAGTTGTCGATCGCATCGGCGACTAATTACAAACTCAAAAAAAAAGAAAAGCTATCGATTGCATCGACGATTAATTACAAACTCAAAAGAACAAAAGCTATCGAACACCCGGCGATTATTTACAAGAGCAGAAAAACAAAAGTTGTCGATCGCATCGGCGAGCAATTACAATCTCAGAAAAACAAAAAACAAAAGCTATCGATGTATCGGCGATTAATTACAAACTCAAAAAAAACTAAAAGCTATCGATTGCATCGACGATTAATTACAAACTCAAAAAAAGAAAAGCTATCGAACACCTCGGCGATTATTTACAAGAGCAGAAAAACAAAAGTTGTCGATCGCATCGGCGATTAATTACAAACTCAGAAAAACAAAAGCTATCGAATATATCGGCGATTAATTACCAAACTTAGAAAAACAAAAGCTATCGAATGCATCGGCGATTAATTACCAAACTTAGAAAAACAAAAGCTATCGATTGCATCGGCGATTAATTACAAACTCCAAAAAAAAATAAGAGCTATCGATTGCATCGACGATTAATTACAAACTCAAAAAAACAAAAGCTATCGAACACCTCGGCGATTATTTACAAGAGCAGTAAAACAAAAGCTGTCGATCGCATCGGCGATTAATTACAAACTCAGAAAAACAAAAAACAAAAGCTATAGATGTATCGGCGATTAATTACAAACTCAAAAAAAACTAAAAGCTATCGATTGCATCGACGATTAATTACAAACTCAAAAAAACAAAAGCTATCGAACACCTCGGCGATTATTTACAAGAGCAGAAAAACAAGAAAGAAAATTAATAAAAAATTAATTACCAGCTCAGAAAAACAAAAGTTGTCGATCGCATCGGCGATTAATTACAAACTCAAAAAAAAGAAACAAAAGCTATCGAACACCTCGGCGATTATTTACAAGAGCAGAAAAACAAAAGTTGTCGATCGCATCGGCGATTAATTACAAACTCAGAAAAACAAAAGCTATCGAATACATCGGCGATTAATTACCAAACTTAGAAAAACAAAAGCTATCGATTGCATCGGCGATTAATTACAAACTCCAAAAAAAAAATAAAAGCTATCGATTGCATCGACGATTAATTACAAACTCAAAAAAACAAAAGCTATCGAACGCCTCGGCGATTATTTACAAGAGCAGTAAAACAAAAGCTGTCGATCGCATCGGCGATTAATTACAAACTCAGAAAAACAAAAGCCATCCATCATTGTTCATGAATGTGAAAGGGGTCGTCGAAAATTGTTTCTACGCAAAAGTTGGGCATTTTTTTTTGTTATTTTCGAAACTTTCTTTGGATTTTTTGGCATTCGCTTATCTCTTTCTTGAGCCAACAAGAGCCACTCATCGTTTATCAAGCGAAGAACACGGAATCAAAAGAGCATCATGTTTCGCAAAAACCATCTAAGTGATGGTTGCAAATAATCATCAATCAATCATTCCCTGACTTAACACTTACCAGCATAGGCGAACCCGCTGTACCATGCACACTCCCCCCGCTGACAGACCTCTGATGGTTGCGCAGCAAATTCAAAGACCTCTGCAGCACACTCCCCCTAACTTTGCCATAAACTATCAAGTACTCACGACGTCCATTATCATACAACCAATCGGCCATGCGTATCAAGTCCGCCCTGACTGAATTCGGGAACGTCGGGGGTTGAGCCGGAACGTCCTCGTTCGAAGTGTCTACAAAACCAGAGGCCCAAACCATCTCGCCGTTTACAACAGCACAAAACTAATTACCTTCGTCGTTATTAATTAAATTCATGAGTGTGACGGGAAGCATGGGCTTGTTATGCTTGTCCAGAATCGTCTTAAACTCGGCATTCAATTTGTCGCTGCCCTTATTAAATAAAGTCGTCTGCAAGACTTATTAATGATCGCATTGAAATTAAAAGCAAAGAGACGGTTCCTACCACGTTTACCAACTCTACGCTCTGCGGAATGTGCTTGTCGAAATACTTGTGGGCTTTCGCCAGTCGATTCAGAGATTCCAAGTAGACGTCTAGATCGATCCCGCTGTCGGTTACGATTCCGGGGCCTTTCTCTATGACGTCTTCCACGTTCGCCGATACCTCATAGTAACTGATGACGTTATCCAATAGTTGCAGAGTCTTATCAATGTCTGTTCGATCACGTTCAGGAAAATGGGGGGGTTGTGGTGGTTTGTAGAGTCGACAGTGAAAAGGATACTCTGTTTGGTTTTGTGCAGGTTTTCCGTTTCGTTGTACACAGGCAGGATGGTGTCTTCTAATCTCGAGAGGCGATTTTCGAACGTGTTTAAGATCGTATCGATTCCCTTGGCGATTTGGGCGCTCTTGCCTAGCCTCTCGGAGAGTGAACTCAGGTTTGCTTGTTCCTATTGTGCGCAAAATGATTTTTTTATAGCAAGAAAATAAATTAGGTGAATTTGGCGGCGTACCTTTTCTAATTTGCTGCTGATTTCTATTTTACGATCCTGAATTAGATTCATTTTCCTCTTTGTCTTTACAATCAAGTATAACTAACCTATAAATTGTTTATCAATAGTTTGACAGTTGTCTGCAGTGTTGCCAACCTATTCTATTGGATTGAAATATAGAGTCGTCAACTAGACCCTAAAAATTCCGCGTTGCGTAGACCGTCGATTGCCACTATTCCAATTCAGTTGAACGGAGATGTAGTGGGCGTGTTGGCAACACTGCTGAAATGACCCACAAAATCTGAATTTTCCCCTTTACCCCCACAAACAAAAGCAAAGTTCCCCATGTTTTACGACATAAAATCAAGTCTGTATTATTTATTGTAAAAAATTTGCAAGTTGTTGTTGTACGAACTGAATTAAACACATTTTTAAATGTATACGGGTGTTCAATTTGAAATGTCTAGAAACGTTCACTACGGGTGCATGTACAGGTGTCCCAACAGTGCGTTTTCAAGCGACATCTCGATAACTAACGGAATTTTTTTTTTTTTAGAAATCTACAAGTCTGATGTGACGAAAGAAACAAATGACGTTTGATCGTAAGAAATTTCTCTGTTAAAAACTAACGAAAAAATTTGAAACAAAATTAAATCGCAAAACAGAAACAAACGACGCTCCACTACTAAAAAATAAAAACAAATCAGTGACGAAATAAAAAATAAATTAAATCAATAAAAATGACTCCCAAAAAAAAAATTATGTCAAGATAATCTGAAACTAAACCAAATCGAGGACCAAATTAACGTTCCACTACAAAAACAAAAAAGAAACTAACAAGAAAGAAAATATGAAACAAATGACTGTCGATTGTAATTTCCTGTAAAACTTATCTGTCAAAACCAACAAGAAAATGTAAAATCAAATCAAATCGAACACTCTGAAACAAGTGACGCCAAAAAAAAAAAAACAGAAAAGAAATATAAAATAAAAGACGACGGATTGCAATTTCCAATAAAATTTCTCTATCAAAAACCAGCAAGAAAATCTAAAACAAAATCAAATCGAGAAATGAAAAACAAATGACGTTCGGCTACGAAAGCAGAACAGAAATAGAAAATAAATGAAACAAACGATGATCGATCGTAACATCTTATAGTCAAAAACTAACACAAAATTTAAAACAATTTCTAATTCTTCTAGGCCACGAGTGTCACGACCAATCGTCATTTGTTTCTTTTATCAGTTTCGAGTTTATTTATTTTTTTTGTATTCTGTAGCTTCATGATCGGTCGTCGTTTGTTTTCGTTTCGTTAAGTTAATTTTGTTAGACATTTTTCGTTAATTTTGACTTTCTCTTTTCTAGCCTGTCCTTTATTTTTTTTTAAATCATGCCCTTGTTTTCTTTACCGATCGTCATTTGTTTCTTCTTTAGTACTTAGTTTACGTTTGCTTCGATTCTTTACTGCGGTCGACTGTCACTTGTTTCTGTTCTTGACATGTTACGGCCGATAGTCACTTGTTTTCATTTTCTGCAGTTGAAGACTAGCGTTTTAAGTTTTTTTGTTTCTATTTCGTTTCTGTTTTCTGTTCGTTTATTTTATTTTTTTCTAATAATTCTATCGTCATTTGTTTCTGTTTTTCGATTTTTGTTTTAAATTTTCTGCTGGCTTTTCGATCACTCGTTTATTTCATTTATTTTCTATTTCTGGTCTGTTTTATGTAGTCGAACGTCATTTGTTTTTCATTTCTCTATTTGATTTTGTTTTAGATTTCTTCGTGGGTTTCTGTCAAAGAAATTTTACAGAAAATTAAGATCGATTGTCATTTATTTTTCATTTTCCTCATGTTTTTTTTTTTTTGTAGTCGAACGTCAATTCTTGATTTGATTTTGTTTTAGGTTTCCTTGTATATAGGTTTTTGTCAGAGAACGTTATTGTCATTTATTTTTTATTTTTCTTCTGTTTTTTTTTTGTAGTCGAGTATCACTTATTTCTGACTTTCGATTTGATTTTGTTTTAGATTTCCTCGTGGGTTTTTGCCAGAGAAATGTAGAAAGTTAAGATTGATTGTCATTTATTTGTTATTTTTCTTCTGTTTTTTTTTTTTTTATAGTCGAGCGTCACTTGTTTCAGATTTTTCGATTTGATTTTGTTTTAGATTTCCTTCTAGATTTTTGTCAGAGAAATGTTGTAGAAAGTGAAGATCGATTGTCATTGTAATCGAGTCCATCGTGTTTTATTTTCTATTGCTTTTCTGTTTTTTTGTAGTCAAGCGTCACTCGTTTCAGATTTTTCGATTTGATTTTGTTTTACATTTTCTTGTAAATTTTGACAAAGAAAGTGACATGTTACGGCTGATAGTCACTTGTTTTCATTTTTTGCCTTTGAAGACTAACGTTTTAAGTTTTTTGTTTCTATTTCGTTCCTGTTTTCTGTTCGTTTTTTTTTCTAATTTCAACGTCATTTGTTTCTGTTTTTCGATTTTATTTTGTTTTAAATTTTCTGCTGCTTTTTGACAGAAAGATAAGACGTTACGATCGATCGACGTTTGTTTCATTATTTTTGTTCTGTTCTTTTTTGTAGTCGAGCGCCACTTGTTTCAGATTTGTCGATTTGATTTTGTTTTACATTTTCTTGTAAATTTTGACAAAGAAAGTGACATGTTACGACCGATAGTCACTTGTTTTCATTTTCTGCCATTAAAGACTAACGTTTTAAATTTTTTGTTTCTGTTTCGTTCCTGTTTTCTGTTCGTTTTTTTTTTTAATATCAGCGTCATTTGTTTCTATTTTTCGATCTGATTTTGTTTTAAATTTTCCACTGCTTTTTGACAGAAAGTTAAGACGTTACGATTGATCGTCGTTTGTTTCATTTAATTTCTATTTCTGTTCTGTTTTTGTGGTCGAACGTCACTTGTTTCTGATTTTGACAAAGAAAGTGACTTGTTACGGTCGATAGTCACTTGTTTTCATTTTCTGCCATTAAAGACTAACGTTTGAAGTTTTTCGTTTCTATTTCGCTTCTGTTTTCTGTTCGTTTAATTTATTTTTTTCTAACTCTAGCGTTATTTGTTTTTTCTGTTTCCTGTTCGTTTTTTTCTTTAATTCTAGCGTCATTTGTTTCTGTTTTTCGATTTGATTTTGTTTTAAATTTTCTGCTGCTTCTCGACAGAAACGTAAAACGTTACGATCGATCGTCGTTTGTTTCATTTATTTTCTATGTCTGTTCTGTTTTTTTTTTTTGTAGTCGAACGTCACTTGTTTCCGATTTTGACAAAGAAAATGACATGTTACGGCCGATAGTCACTTGTTTTCATTTCTTACCGTTGAAGATGAACGTTTTTTGTTACTATTTCGTTTCTCTTTTCTATTTTTTTATTTTTTTTATAATTCTAGCGTCATTTGTTTCTGTTTTTCGATTTGATTTTGTTTTAAATTTTCTGCCGGTTTTTGACAGAAAGACAAGACGTTACGATCGATCGTCGTTTATTTCAATTATTTTCTATTTCTGGTCTGTTTTATGTAGTCGAACGTCATTTGTTTTTCATTTCTCGATTTGATTTTGTTTTAGATTTCCTCGTGGGTTTCTGTCAAAGAAATTTTACAGAAAATTAAGATCGATTGTCATTTATTTTTCATTTTCCTCATGTTTTTTTTTTTAGTAGTCGAACGTGACTTGTTTCTGATTTCTCGATTTGATTTTTTTGTAGATTTCCTCGTGGGTTTTTGTCAGAGAAATGTTATGGAAAGGTTAAGGTCGATTGTCATTTATTTTTTATTTTTCTTCTGTTTTTTTTTTTGTAGTCGAGCGTCACTCGATTTCTCGATTTGATTTTACTTTTAGATTTTCTTGTTGGTTTACGGCCGATAGTCACTTGTTTTCATTTTCTGCTGTTAAAGACCAACGTTTGAAGTTTTTTGTTTCTATTTCGTTCCTGTTTTCTGTTCGTTCTTTTTTTCCTAATTCTAGCGTCATTTGTTTCTGTTTTTCGATTTGATTTTGTTTTAAATTTTCCTGCCGGTTTTTGACAGAAAGATAAGACGTTACGATCGATCGTCGTTCGTTTCAATTATTTTCTATTTCTGTTCTGTTTTTTGTAGTCGAACGTCACTTGCTTCTGATTTCTCGATTTGATTTAGTTTTAGATTTCCTTGGTGGTATTTGACAGTGAAATTTTATAATTAAACAAATAAATTCTGCAAAAATGTAAATAAATCAGCTGGTTAGCTCCTTAGCAGTCAAATATTCAAGTAAACTATTCCAGAGGTTCGGGACACCTGTATAATTCGACAACAGGGGAATTCCAACACTGAGTAATGTGCGTATTAAAAAAAAAAACTATTTTTTTGGTTGAAACCTTTGACGTGTCTATTTTATTTATTTCATTTTGGGATGTAGAAGGGGAAAGGGTATTTTTTTAATAACACAAGCAACTGGTTGACGTCCTAACAATAAACAAGTACTTATCTCGCGTTTTTCTTGCGGAAAACAAACTTCGTCTACTTGTGACATACACTTTATTTGAAATATTTTTAAATACTAACGATTTTCATAATTAATTAATTATGTGAAGACTTTATAATTTAATTGCTAAGGCATCTAAAAAATCCTAAATTTTTCCAATACTTCCTTTGATAATAATTTTCAACAAGGTTCCTATACGCTCACATGAAAGACTATGTACGCACTTTATTATATAAAAAAGAAAAAAAAAACTCAACAAGTTTTTTCAGTAGAAACAACGAATATTGCATCATGTTTTTGTTTACTTATATATATATATATACCTAGTCTTTTCTGTAAACGTATTCATAAATAAATATAATAATTTCGGCTGTTGCAAATTTGACTTTACATAAAAAAAAAGAATTGGTGAGGGGTGGTGGTAACAACGAGAAGAAAACGCCTCTCGTAAGTACGTTCAAGTAACTAAATTGTTTTTTTTTTTTTTTTAGTTTTGATTGTTTTGAAAAATGTTTCGTCTTCCTGTGATTTAGTTATTTGTTTATTTATATAAAGTCGAATTTGTTCGGCTACTTAGAAACGAAAACTATGAAACTTAGGCCAACGATATTGCTATACGAGATCTTCCGGTTGTTGTTGTTGTTGTTGTTGTCTTGTCGTGTCTATTTCTCTAAAATCAGACAAAGCAATCCTTAAAGTCGAGAATAAAAATTGTTAACTAGGCACACTAGGTCATAGCAAATATTACTTTACATAAGACGAATTCACGTTAGCGTAACGTAAAAACGCAACGTAAAATTTTTGTAACATCATCTTTTTCAGATATCTGAAGATCTTTGTTGCTCTTAACTGTTCTACTGCGTTATTCGCTTTTTGTTTTGTTTTGTAAATCGTGCAAATCACTTCATGTTTTATGTAAAAATAATTACGGCGATGATTCCTGCGTGGTTTATTGATTAGGTACGCTATTAATGACACACCAAATCAAGTAAGTACATAATTAGGTTCCTTTTTTTTTACAATAATTATAACGACTGAAATAACAACAGTAGAACAATTTTTTTTTATTTGCTACACTCTACTTGTAATCAATTCCATTTAGGTACTAATGTTATTGGTTACTCAAACATCGTTTTTTTTTTTTTAATTATTTGTTTAATCAACACACTGATTATTATGATATACACAGATAGCGGCTTATACTGTGCCGTTTTTTTTTTATTAGACATTTCTAAATCTGCTAAACTCTTATTATGTATTTTTTTTATTTTTTATTTAAGTACGTAAGTACAGCTGCAAATGTAAAGAAAACGCCACGAACTCGTCAGGCCTGTGAACTGCTTTTTTCTTCTTTGCTTTGATTAATTTATTTGCCTGAACATGACTCTATAATCTAGTCGTCGAAGATGTAACGTCAGCGTAAGATTCCTTGAGTAACCAATAAAATAAAACAAGGAATGATTAAGTAAACCAATGTTTAAATGCCAATTCCAAACCATCCACCCTCAAGTTGCTTTATTTAATTCTACTACTAAACGTCTCAAAATTAAACCACCCTACCTAATAAATCAAAAAAAAAATTATAAAAGTGAAATATATTGTCACGTTAAAAATAACCCTGAGCAAGATTAAGGCGTAGTCGTGACAATATACCAATAAATTCGCCACTTTAATATTCACTTTCAATTCCTGAAGTTAAATAAAGCAAAGTTTTAAATAAAGACAACTGAAAACCATACATTTTCAGCACGTGATTGGAAAGAGGACGTCGCCCAGAATTAGCATCCAGACATCAGTAATTCATTCGAAAATTTTTTAGACACAAGTAGGCTCGCGTTTGACAGGTCTCCCCCGCATACATATACAATATTTTTTGTCATTACTTGATTAGAATAATCTGAATCATCATTATTGTCGTAGCAATTCAGAACCAAGTTGCTGCAGGGCTTCCCAAACTTTCTTTTTGGAAAGAAGTCTCCAAGGTTTTTCATTATTGTAATCTCTACATTTTTTCTTTTTGAAAAGAAGAACCCAACTCTAGAACTGCTTACTAACTCGATTTTGGAATTTCGTCTCCGCAGGGAAGCTACGAAATCGCAAAGCCTTGATTCAGTTACAAAATTTAAAAAAAGAGACTCATGCTCATATATTTCAATGAAATGTTATGAATTTTAACGTAATTCAATGTATGTGAATGTAATTTAATGTAATTCACTGTATTTGAATGTAATTTAATGTAATTCAATGTATTCCAATATAATGCAATGTATTTGAATGTAATTTATGTATTTTAATTTAATGCAATGTATTTTTAATTATTCTTACTGTCATTGTTTGATTAGAATAATCTGAATTATCATTATTGTCATAGCAATTCAGAATAAAGTTATCGCAGGGCTTCCCAAACTTTTTTTTAAGAAGAACTCAACTCTACGTTTGCTTACTAACTCGATTTTGGAACATTATTCTGTTTTTCATTTCCGCAGGGAAAATAGGAAATCGAAAAGCCCTGATTTAATTAAAAAAATTTAAAAAAGAGACTCATATGCTCATGTATTTCAATAAACTGTTATGGATTTTAATGTAATTCAATGTATTTTAATGTAATTTAATGTAAATGAATGTAATTCAATGTATTTAAAATTAATGCAATGTATTTTTAATTATTGTTACTGTCATTGTTTGATTATATTTATTGTCTTAGCAATTCAGAATAAAAAGTTGCAGGACTTTCCAAAATTTTTTTAAAGAAGAACTCAACTCTACATTTGCTTACTAACTCGATTTTGGAACATTATTCTATTTTTCGTCTCCGCAGGGAAAGTAGGAAATCGAAAAGCCTTGATTTAGTTAAAAATTTAAAAAAAAGAGACTCATATGCTCATGTATTTCAATGAAATGTTATGAATTTTAATGTAATTCAATGTATTTGAATGTAATTCAATATATTCCAATGTAATGCAATGTATTTCAATGTAATGCAATGTATTTGAATGTAGTTTAATGTATTTTAATTTAATGCAATGTATTTTGAATTATTGTTACTGTCATTGTTTGATTAGAATAATCTGATTCATCATTATTGTCATAGCAATTCAGAATAAAGTTGTTGCAGGGCTTCCCAAACTTTTTTTAAAGAATAACTCAACTCTACATTTGCTTACATTATTCGATTTTGGAACATTATTCTGTTTTTTGTTTCCGCATGGAAACTACGAAATCGAAAAGCCTTGATTTAGTTAAAAAAATTAAAAAGCTCATGTATTTCAATGAACTGTTGTGCATTTTAATGTAATTCAATGTATTTGAATGTAATTCAATATATTCCAATATAATGCAAAGTATTTTAATGTAATTCAATATATTTTAATTTAATGCAATCTATTTTTAATTATTGTTACTGTCATAGTTTGATTAGAATAATCTGAATCATCATTATTATCTTAGCAATTTAGAATGAAGTTGTTGCAGGGCTTCCCAAACTTTCTTTTTTTTTAAAGAAGAACTCAACTCTTTGCTTACATTACTCGATTTTGGAACATTATTCTGTTTTTCGTCTCCGCATGGAAACTATGAAATCGAAAAGCCTTGATTTAGTTAAAAAAATTAAAAAAAGAGACTCATATGCTCATGTATTTCAATGAAATGTTATGTATTTGAAGTCATTGAATGTATTTGAATGTAATTCAATGTACTTGAATGTAATTCAATGTATTTGAATGTAATTCAATGTATTTGAATGTAATTCAATGTATTCTAATGTAATTCAATGTATTTTAATTTATTGCAATGTATTTTTAACTGTTGTTACTGCCATTACTTAGTTAGGATAATCTGAATCATCTTTATTGTCATAATAATTCAGAATCAAGTTGCTGCGCAAGGCTTGCCAACCTTTTTTTTTTAAATAAAACATTTGTTTACTTTACTCGATTTGTTTTGTTTCTCGTCTCAAATGCGTACTTCTTACGGAAGCTTCGAAATTGAAAACCTCTGATTTAATTAAAATAAATAAAAAAAAAGAGATTTATTTAGACATGCATTTCAATAGAATGTAATGTATTTTAATGTAATTCAATGTATCTTAAAGTAATTCAATGTATTTTAATGAAACCCAATGTATTTTAATGTAATTCAATGTATTTTAAAGTAATCCTATGTTTCTTAATATAATTCAATATATTTCAATGTAATGCAATATATTTTACTGTAATTCGATGTATTTTAATATAATGTAATCATTCGAATATTATTCATTATTATCGCTTGATAAAAAATAATCTGATTCATCATTATTGATATAGAAATGCAGAATTAAGTTGCTGCAGGGCTTCCCAAACTTTTATTTTTTTAATTGAACATTTGCTTACATTACTCGATTTATTTTGTTCCTCGTCTCAAATGCGAACTTTTTAGAGAAGCTTCAAATTTAAAAAGCTCTGATTTAATTAAATAATAAAGAAAAGATTAATTTAAACGTGTATTTCAATAAAATTTAATGTATTTTAATGTACTTCAATGTATTTTAATGCAATCCAATGTATTTTACTGTAATTCAATATGTAATTTTCTAAATTGAAAAGCCCTGATTTAGTTAAACGATAAAACAAAACACTCGTTTAGTCTTGTATTTCAATGAAATGTAATGTTTTTTAATGTAAAGCAATATTTTGTAACGTAAGTCAATGTTTTTTAATGTAATTCAAGGAATTTTTAATGCAATTCAATGTATTTTAATGAAATTCAATGTATTCTAATGTAACACAATGTATTTTAAGGTAATGCGATGTATTTTAATGTAATATAATTGTTCAAATAATTTTAATTATTAACATTACCTCATCAGCATTGTCATAGGAATTCAGAATCAAATTGATGTAGGGGTTCCCAAACTTTCTTTTTGGAAAGAAAATCCTAACCTCTTTCATTATAGTAATCCCTACATTTGTTTACATTACTCTAATTTTGAACATAATTTTGTTTATCGACTCAAATGCAAACTCCTCTGATTTAGGTAAATGTATTTCAATGAAATGCAATGTATTTTTTAATGTAGTGCAATGTATTTTAATGTAATTCAATGTATTTTAATGTAATTCAATGTATTTTAATGTAATTCAATGTATTTTAATGTAATTCAATGTATTTTAATGTAATTCAATATATTTTAATGTAATGTGATGTGTTTTAATGTAAAGTATTTTAATGTAATGTAATGTGAACAGAATCAAGTAGTATATGGCCATGCAAATCGTATTATTTGGAGATTTTTTTTACCAGAAAGTAAGCAAGATGAGAACGCCAATCTATCACAGCAACCTCTTCTAGTGATTTGATTTTTGAACAATTTTCTGTTTTCTATATCAACCACGAACTCCCCGCAGTAACATTAGAGTTAAGAAACCTTGAGGTATTGAAAGGAGAACTTTATGTGCTCATGTAACTTAATGTAATGTAAAATATTTTACTGTATTCTAAGGTATTTTAATGTAACGTAAAGTATTTTTATGTAATCTAAAGTATTTTAATGTAATCTAAAGTATTTTAATGTAATCTGAAGCATTTTAATGTAATCTGAAGCAATTTAATGTAATCTAAAGTATTTTAATGTAGCGTAATTTAAAATGAAGTTTCAATAGTGCAGGGAATTCAATTTTTTTTTAATTTGGCTAACCTTTTTCAAGAAAACAAGATGAGAATTTATAGAACACTTTTTATCATTGGAACCCTAATTATCTGCTCATTTGACTTGATTATGGGGCACTTTACTTTACATTTCAACTAGGAAATTCCAAAAGTATTTGGGAAACCCTGAGATAATAAAAGTAGGAACTTATATACTCAACTATTTAAGTAATGTAATGTATTTTAATGTATTTCAATGTATTTTAATGTAATCCAATGTATTTTAATGTAATCCAATGTATTTTAATGTAATCCAATGTATTTTAATGTAATTGAATGTATTCTAATCCAAAACACTTTAATGTAATATATTTTAAAATATTGTAATGTGTTTTAATGTACGATCAGCATCAAGTAGTGTAGGACCACCAAATTTGTGTAGATAATAGAGGCTACTGAATCTACCATGTGTACTCAGAAGTAATCCCGAAGTTGGAAAGCCCTGAGGTAATTAAATGAGGAACTTATATACTCATGTATTTTTATGTAATGTATTTCAATGTCTTTCAATGTAATGCAATGTAATAAGATTGAAACCGTGTTCTACTTGCATCGAAAAAATTCAGAATGGATTATACTAGTTATTACTTATTGTCCTAATTGTAAAGGACTCAGTACGATTTCACTGTGCCGTTGTTTATCGCAGTCAATCGCGTTTTTCTCGCTCCTTTCTCCGCTCTCACATTTCTCGATCACTACACTTAGAGAAGTCTCGACGCTCTCGATGGCGTCAGCGGCGCTCAAAAGGACCGGCTCACGAGTTCTAACAAGTTTCGAGCTCGCTCTTTTAACGTCAACCTCGATGACCGTATCACTGTCGTTGCTGGACACGCTCTCCAAGTCGTAAGTCAACTCCAGACTCTGCAGCTCAATGACGGAGTCGTTCCGAGGTAGGATCCGGACCTCCTCGTCGTCGGCGTTGAAGTCCGCGAAGTCCGGCACTGTTATGATCGGGATGGGAGGCTTCGGCCGGAGCAGTTCTTCTTCCTTCTCGATGTAGATGGCGGGCTCTTGGAAATTCATGGTGCTGGTGCTGGGGATTGGATTGTTCGCTGCGATGCACACTTTTTTCTTCTTCGTCAGAGAAGGGTTTTCTATCGGAACGAAGTCCGGTTTCTTTTCTCGTGGGTACCTGGCGTTGTGCGGACAAACGTTTTTGAGTCTCGTCTTTTTTCTTCTCCGGACGCATTTCGACGGACACGCACAGAGGAGTACGCGGACTAAACAACACAATAGGCCGCATGCTATTAACGTAGGCCCGATTAGTCTTAATTCCAACGTTTTGAAACCCTTGTCGCCGGTACCGACAAAGAATATTACGCTTCCTATTGCTATTGTTCCCAGACCGACGTACAGCAGGGCGTTCGCAGCCGCACTCTGGTGGTACACGTTGAAGAAGTCCTCGTCGTCTATACTTCCTCCATAATTCGCGTCGTGGATCTAAAAAACAGAAAATCCCGTTAGGCCGTATACATCAACTTTCAAAATCTCTCAAGTAAGTGTTTTGTTAAAGCGTGTTTGCAGACGTTACCTTGTGCAAATTGAAAACAATTGCATTTGTATAAAATCACAAGAAAAAATTACTCTAGCCTTGATTGTCCATTTTATAAAAGGCAACTTAAAGCTATTGGTCAGGCTTTGCGCAATGTCGAGGAAGCAAGTCAAGAAATGTATTAAATGCGCAGCGACGAATAATTTCTAGATTGGAGGTTGGCTTGGTGCTTCGCAAATTAAAACAAAATGGTTTGGGTATGGACAGTAATCCTTTGGTGAAGGAAATTTGTTTTGGAAGAAAGAAAAGAGAAGACACTTTGCAAAACGAGGCGAGAGAAACCTCTTAAAAACATGGATCCAAGTAGGAGGAAAAGGCGAAGCGAGGAAGATTTAGAGAAGGACGTGAAACCAACACATACTGAACGGAATTAGGTATGATACGAGTTGAGGGTTGGTTTAAAGCTCAGGAAAACAGAAGAAACTAGAAATCCCTTGGCGAAAGAAATATGAGTGAAAAGAACAACCAGAAAGAATGCCATAAGAAATTGGAGAAGATTAAAAGGGAACAGGCAAACTTGTTTCGGAAGAAGAAAAATAGTAGTCACCATGCAAGAAAGGGCAAGAGAACTTGTTAAAAAAATACTGATCCAACTAGAAAGAAAAGACGAAGTGAGAAATATTCAGAGAAGAACATGAAAGCAACACATATTGGACGGAATTATGTACCATTTATTTCGAAAGTTGCTTTAAAGTTCAGTGAAATTGAAGAAACTGGTTTGGATACCATATAACGGGTATATAACAATCGTTTGATAAGAACCAGAAAGCCAGAAAGAAGAAGCGAGGAAGATCCAGAAAGGATGGTGAAGATTAAAAGGAAACAGGTGAAGATATCTTGGAAGAACAGAAAGAGAAGACAGGGGCAGGAGAAACTATAGGAATTCAAATAGAAAGAAAGACGAAGCGAGGAAGATTCAGAGGTTATGAAACCATCACCTTTGGATGAGAGTAGATTAGCTATGGGGATTTTAAATCGAAAAAATTATCGAAACGGTGTTATGGTATTATCGTCGCGTAGTAGGTGGTCGTAGATAAGATTGGAGCTCTGAAGACAAGATGACCTTGGAATGTTATTTTTCTGAGTCTGACTGATAAGCGCTTCTAAGGTTACCTTATATTCAGACCTCTAATCTTATCTTCGGCCACCTACTGCTCGATGATACCATGCCAACGTTTCGACGTTTCTTGAAGTCTGTGTTATTTTATATAGAAATTCGTCTTAGGACTCTCATAACTAATCTACCGATGGGATTAGATGTCATATAGGTTAATTTAAAGCTTAACAAAATAAAAGAATTGGTTCAGTTATCTTCTAGGAGTGTATAACATGCTTTTGGAAAAAAAAAATGTAAAGACCAAAAGAGGAAGTGAAGAAAATCCAGAAAGAACGGTATGAGGAATTGGGGAAGATTAAAAGGAAACAGGCAAAGTAGTTCTGGAAGAAGAAACAGAAGCATCTAGCCAAAAGGGACAAGAGAAACTTATTAAAAATAGGAATCTTAGTACGAAGAAAAGTCGAAGTGAGGAAGAAGAAGAAGGAGGACTTGGAATCATCATCATACGGGACGGAATTAGGTACCACGCGGGTCGAGGGTTGATTTAAAGCTCAGAAAATTTGAAGAACTTGTTTCAGGTGCCTTACAAAGGGGTGTAACAATCGTCTGGCAAAGAAATATAAGGACCAGAAGGATAGAAAGAGGGGGTGAAGAAAGTACGTTATGAGAAATTGGGGAAGATTAGAAGGAAACAAGCAAAGTTGTTGTGGAAGAAGAGAGAAGCATCTTGCTAAAACTTATTAAAAAAATAGGGATCTTAGTACGAAGAAAAATCGAAGTGATAAAGAAGAAGAAAGAGGGAAGGTATGAGGAATTGGGAAAGATTAAAAGTGAGGGAGAAGAAGGACAGAATCATCACAAACTGGACGAAATTAGGTACCATGCTGGTTGAGGGTTGATTTGAAGCTCAGAAAATTAGATCTTAGTACGAAGAAAAGTCGAAGTGATTAAAAAGAAACAAGCAAAGTTGTTGTGGAAGAAGAAATAGAGAAGTATCTTGTTAAAAGGGACCAGAGAAACTTATTAAAAAATAGGGACCTTAGTACGAAGAAAAGTCGAAGTGAGGAAGAATGACTTGGAATCATCATCATACGGGACGGAATTAGGTACCATGCAGGTTGAGGATTGATCTAAAGCTCAGAAAATTTGAAGAACTTGTTCCAGATGCCCTACAAACGGGTATCTGTAACAATTGTTTGGCAAAGAAATATAAGAACCAGAAGCATAAAAAGAGGGGGGTGAAGAAAATTCAGAAAGTACGTTATGAAGAATTGGGGAAGATTAAAGGAAACAAGCAAAGTTGTTGTGGAAGAAGAATAAAGAAGCATCTTGTTAAAAGGGACCAGAGAAACTTAAGGACCTTAATACGAAGAAAAGTCGAAGTGAGAAAGAAGAAGAAGAAGAAGAATGACATGGAATCATCATCATACGGGACGGAATTAGGTACCATGCAGGTTGAGGATTGATCTAAAGCTCAGAAAATTTGAAGAACTTGTTCCAGATGCCCCATAAACGGATATGTATAAATAATCGTTTGGCAAAGCAAATATAAGAACCAGAAAGACAAAAAGAGGAAGTAAAGAAAATCTAGAAAGAACGGTATGAGGAATTGGGAAAGATTAAAAGTGAGGGAGAAGAAAAAGGATAGAATCATCACATACTGGACGGAATTAGATACCATGCGGTTTGAGGGTTGATTTGAAGCTCAGAAAATTAGATCTTAGTACGAAGAAAAGTTGAAGTAAGGGAGAAGAAGAAGAAGGACATGGAATCATCATCATACGGGACGGAATTAGGTACCAAGCAGGTTGAGAGTTGATTTAAAGTTCAAAAAATTAGAAGAACTTGTTTCAGATGCCCTACAAACGGTATCTGTAACAATTGTTTGGCAAAGAAATATAAGAACTAGAAGAATAAAAAGAGGGGGCGAAGAAAATCCAGAAAGTAAGTTATGAGGAATTGGGGAAGATTAAAAGGAAACAAGCAAAGTTGTTGTGGAAGAAGAAATAGAGAAGCATCTTGTTCAAAGGGACCAGAGAAACTTGTTAAAAAATAGGGACCTTAGTACGAAGAAAAGTCGATGTGAGAAAGAAGAAGAAGAAGAATGACATACGGGACGGAATAAGGTACCATGCAGGTTGAGGATTGATCTAAAGCTCAGAAAATTTGAAGAACTTGTTCCAGATGCCCTATAAACGAGTATGTATGACAATTGTTTGGCCATGCAAATAAAAGAACCAGAAAGACAAAAAGAGGAGGTAAAGAAAATCTAGAAAGAACGGTATGAGGAATTGGGAAAGATTAAAAGTGAGGGAGAAGAAGGACAGAATCATCACATACTGGACGGAATTAGGTACCATGCGGATTGAGGGTTGCTTTGAAGCTCAGAAAATTAGATCTTAGTAGTAAGAAAAGTCGAAGTGAGGGAGAAGAAGAAGAAGAAGGAGATAGAATCATCATCAAACGGGACGGAATTAGGTACCACCATGCAGGTTGAGGGTTGATTTAAAGGTTGATTGATCAGAAAATTAGAAGAACTGGTTCAGATGTCTCACAAAGTGGCATAACAATCGTTTGGCAAAAGAAATACAAGAACTACAAAGACAAAATGAGGAAGTAAAGATGATTCAGAAAGAACGGTTTGAGAAATTGGACTAAAAACTAAAAAAAAAAAAAACTAAAGGAGACTGTGGTTTAAGCGAAGGAGATCCAGAAAGAACGGTACGAGAAACTGTGGAAGATTAAAAGGAAGTTGTTTTGGAAGAACAAAAAGAGAAGCATCCTGCAAAGAGAGACAAGAGATACTTATAAAAAAAATAGAGATCTTAGTACACAGACAAAACGAAATGAAGAAGAGGAAGAAGGACATAAAATCATATATACTGTACGGAATTAGATACTATGTAGGTTGAGGGTTGATTTACAGCTCTGAAAATTAGAAGAACTGGTTCAGAGACCTTATAAACGGGTTTAACAATCGTTTGGCAAAAGAAATATGAGAACCAGAAAGATAAAAAGAGGAAGTAAAGAAAATCCAGAAAGAACGTTGTGAGGAATCGGGGAAGATTAAAAGGCAAAGTTGTTCTGGAGGAAGAAAAAGAGAAGCATCTTGCAACGAGACACAAGAGATACTTATTAAAAAAATAGGGATCTTAGTACACAGACAAAACGAAGTGAGGAAGAGGAAGGACATGAAATCATAGGGGAGGGATTAGGTACCATGCAAATTGAGAGTTAATTTAAAGCTCAGAAAATTAGAAGAACTGCTTCAGGTGCTTCACAAAGTGCCTAACAATCGTTTGGTAAAAGAAATACAAGAACCACAAAGACAAAGAGAAGAAATGAAGAAAATACAGAAAGAACGGTTTGAGAAATTGGGCTAAAAACTAAAAATAGTAAAGGATACTGTGGTTTAATTGAGGGAGATCCAGAAAGAACGGTATGAGAAATTGGGGAAGACTAAAAGTTGTTCTGGAAGAAGAAAAAGAGAAGCATCTTGCAAAGAGGGACAAGAGATACTTACTTATTAAAAAATAGGGATCTTAATACAAAGAAAAAACGAAGTAAGGAAAAGGAAGGCGGACATGGATTCAATTAGATTGAGGGTGTATAACAAGAAACTCAGAAAATTAGAAGAAATGGTTCAGATACCTCACAAAGGGGTAATGATAATCGTTTGGCAAGTGAAGACGAAAAGAGGAAGCGAAGAAGATCCAGAGAGAACTTCGTGAGAAACTGGCGAAGATTAAAAAGAAACAGGCGAAGTCATTTTGGAAGAAGAAACTGGGAAGCTTCTAGCCAAAAGGGACAAGAGAAGCTTATTAAAAAAAAATAGGGATTTTAGTACAAACAAAAGACGAAGTGAGGAAGAAGGACATGGAATCGTCATAATTTGGACGTAATTAGGTCAATTAATTTGAGGATTGACTTGAAACTCAGCGTCACAGAGGAACTGGTTCAGGTACCTTACAAATAATGGATAATAATCTCTTGGTAAAAGAAAATATTAAAAAGCGAAGAACAGGCGAGGTTGTCTTGAGGAAAAAAAAAGAGAACGAAAAGACGAAGCCATACATTGGACGGAATTAGAGTGTGGGTCGACTTAAAGCTCAGCAAAATGGAAGAAACTGCTTCAGATACCTCATAAGAATGGATAACATTATTTTGGCCAAAAAAGAAGAAAAAGAGAAGATACATTACAGAAAAGGGGGAAGAAGAAAATAGGGATCCAATTAGAAAGGAAAGATGAAGCGAGAAAGTAGAAGAATAAGGAATAATGGAATCATCATCATACGGAACGGAATTAGGTACCATGCAGGTTGAGAGTTGATCTAAAGCTCAGAAAATTAGAAGAACTTGTTCTATGTGCCCTATAAACGGGTATGTATAACAATCGTTTGGCAAAACAAATATAAGAACCAGAAAAACAAAGAAAAAGTAAAGAAAATCCAGAAAGAACGGTAGGAGGAATTGGGGAAGATTAAAAGGAAACAGGCAAAGTTGTTGTGGAGGAAAAAAAAGAGAAGCATCTTGCAAAGAGGGACAAGGGAAACTTATTAAAAAAAAGGGATCTTAGTATACAGACAAAACGAAGTGAAGAAGAGGTAGGACATGGAATGATAGGGGATGGAATTAGGTATCATGCGGGCTGAGGGTTAATTTAAAGCTCAGAAAATTAATAGAACTGCTTCAGGTGCCTCACATAGTGGTATAACAGTCGTTTGGCAAAAGAAATACAAGAACCACAAAGACAAAAGAGGAAGTGAAGAAGAAGAAACTGCTTCAGATACCTTATAAGAATAGATAACATTCTTTTGGCAAAAAAATATAAGTACCAAAGCGAGGAACAGAGAAGATTAAAGAGGAACGCGCGAAGTCATTTTGGAACAAGAAAAAGAGAAGGCACCTTCCAAAAAAGGGGCAAGAAGGAAATAGGGATCCAATTAGAAAGGAAAGATGAAGTGAGGAAGACTCTTGATAAAATCAAAATGGAAGAGGCAACTATTTTTTAGGGGGAGGAGGAAGAAGAAGAAAAGTTTTTTAGCGATGGCAAAATCAAGAGACCATGAAGAAGTCTTTGCTGAGGCATGCACTTTGATCGCGTTTCTAAATAGAATTCTTGTCACATGCATTAAACTTGAATGGGCAAGCGAAAATGCAAGCCGTAAGGGCTGCTTTATGGCGAGGGGGCGTAAAAATTCTCTAAGGCAACAATCTCCAGTAGTTCAATCTCATCAATAATGGAGGCGGGCGTCGTTTTTCTATTACGATAAAAGTTCTGCGCGAAATAGGTCATGCGGGACGGACGGGCCGTCCGGAGAGGGATTGTTTTGCGGCGGGCCCTTACTCTGTTCCTTTTCATCCACCGGTGGTGCGCTTCCGACTGTCTGAGGCGGTATTGCCGCGCTTCCTCGGAGAGAGAGCAGCGCCTCCCTCGTTCTCGCTCCTGCCATGCTGCCCGGCCCTGTGAACACTACACACATATTTATATGTTTCGCGTCGTCCTTTGCCTAGGCATGCAATCAACGGGCGGATTCATAAGCTCAAAGTTCCACCTGGATCAGGATGGAATACCCCAAGGTCATACCTTAGGTCCTTCGTTTCGTGTATTGTTTCCTTAATTATTAAACACCATAAGGTAGTAAACTAATAGTTTGCAGGATACCATCTTAGGTCCTTCCCTGTTTTATAATATGTACACAACCATACTTATCCGCTTCACTTGACTTTTATTTTTTTTTTTAGTAACTAAAGGGCGGAACCTCGATATAATTTTTGCGATTTTGTCATTCCAGTTAAACTCATGCATTAAAGAAGAGGTCCAATTGTCTTTTGTTTTATTTTTCTGCTAGCTCTTTGCTAATTGCCTGTAAACACGAAGCGCTTTGTTTAACGGCGAAGGAGAAACTTAATCAAGCTTGTAAGAGGCGAGACGTTTTCTTGCAATGTAAACAAAACTGGTAACCCGGTAATTTCGCTCCGGAACAGATTATAGGTTTACAACTAAAACGTAATGAACGTCGATAACGTTCCGCTTAATGCATCTGTTTGTAGAGCAATCACGTAATGTTTGCCGTCGAGAAATCTGAATGGTTAAAGCTCCGCGCTTTAACGACACACGGTCATCAAATCCGGGGCCCTAATCACATACAATCGTAAAAATCGATCTCAAATTAGGGAGAGAGAAGACGGGGCGGTATCACTCCCTTTAATAATTTCGATGGCGTGACTTCGAAGACACTCTTGCCTAAGTTTTTGTTATTGAAATTTCCGCCAATCCCATAAAACTAAGTCAACGGCGGAAATTCGAGTCCCTATTATTTATTATTATTGAAAAGTCATCTTAGTCCGGATTACGATACTTAATCGGGGTTCTTAGCCCGATGACTTTCGGGCCTAAGACGACTTTTCAGGGCGTTAGAAGATGTCACGTAAATTATAACCATCCTGTACAGGGATGGCGTGACTTTAAGAAGAATTTTGCATTTGTTGCTTCTTTTTCGCTTCCTGGTGAAATTTCTGCGTTAACAACCACACGCAATCCCATAAAACTAAATCGCCTCCTATTTTTACTCGTGACGCAGTCGTTGCGCGCATAAATTAAAGCCGCCCTGTATAATGCATGCAATGGATGATAAATAGGAGCGAATTTAAAACAGTGTGTGTGTGTGCAACGAGATTTGCGGGGGTGAGTAATTAAATGCGACTTTTCCGCAATTGTGTGCTGCCTTTATCTGATTCTGATGTAGATAGCGGGCGTGTGCGCGGGGGTGAACGGGGGTTGCGCCCTAAAAATAAATCGCGGAGCGTGCCGTGAAAATAGACGGCGCATTTTTAAATAGAACAGCGAGCGGCCTTTTCTCTATCGGAATTTTTCGCGCAAGTTTCGACGGGGTACGTGTGCGAACGTGACAGTTGTTGGCGGGGCTAAAAATAGGGGTTGTTGCATTTTGCAGCGACGCGACGTGTGGTTAGTTCGATTTGACGATGCGCCTGCTTGCAAATCGATTTTAATTACAATTACAAATGACGCTGGAAAAAGAAAAACAAAAAAAGAAAACAGAATCCCTGGACGCGATGCGAGGAAATTTAAACGAAAACTAGAGGCAGATTAAGAAACAATTGCTAGATGATGTGGAATGAAGCAAGCAAAAAGAAACACTCAATGAATAGCGGGAGACATATAAGGAGAAACAAAGCTACGAAGAGAGAACAATGTAAGCATCGCATTAGGAGAAAAGATAAAAATTTAAATGAAGAAACAATAGAGGAAGAAAATATTCTAGGGAAAAGCAAATAATTTGGAAGAAGAAGCAAGTACATCGAGAATGAAGTGAAAAGAATAACGAAACAGAATATCTATGAATCAAAACTAACGTCTCCCTTCAAGACCAAAAGAAAAAAAAGTAAAATGAAGAAGAAAGCTAGAAAGAAAGAAGAAGAATTGAAACTCAAAAACTAGATCACGTGAAGCGAGTGAAAGAAGAAATAAATATTTCAACGGTGGATGAAGAGAGACGAAAGGAACCGATTATTGAAAGAAGCAAGAAGAGTTTCGGGAAAGCAAAACAAGTTGAAGCAAGAAACAATAAAAGAAAAAACTAGAAGAAACAACAAAAGTATTTAAAAGAAGAAATACTAGAAGAAGAAAATAATTTGGAAAGAACAAAACAGAAAATCTGAAAAATTCATCGAGACAAAGAATAGTAAAAAAGAAAAAGGACGCTAGAAGAAAAGAAGAAGGACGCTAGAAGAAAAGAAGAAGGACGCTCGAAGAAAAGAAGACGAATTGAAACGCAAAAGTTAGATCACGTGACGCGAAGCAGAGTTTATCTTGAAATAACATAGAAGAAACAACAAAAGGATTTGAAAGAAGAAACACCAGAAGAAAAAAATAATTTGGAAAGAACAAAGCAGAAAATTTGAAAAATTCTTCGAGACAAAGAAAAGTAAAAAAGAAGAAGGACGCTAGAAGAAAAGAAGAAGCGAAACAGAGTTTTTCTTGAAAGAAAATAGAAGAAAACTACAAAAATATTTAAAAGTAGAAAGCATTTTAGAGAAGAAAATAATTTCGAAGCAGAAACAATAGAAAAACGAAACAAAGCTAAGTTTGCTTTCAAGACGAAAAGGAAAAGTAAAATGAAGCAAGAAGCTCGAGCGAAAGAAGAAAAACTAAAACACAAAAGCGAAGCGAATAAAAGAAGAAGTACTTCGAGATGGATAAAAAAAAAACAATTGGAAAAATTGGTAGAAGCAAAGTCACTTTTTAGAGAAGAAAACAATTTGAAGAAAGAGAAAATACATTTGTATAAGCAACAAGAAGAAAAATATTTAGTAAAAGGAAACAATTGAAGAAGAAAACATTTCAAAGAAGAAACTAATCCAGAAGAAGAAAACAATTAGAAGAAACAAGAAAGAAATCCGGAAAACAAAAGTTCAAAACCAACATCTTCTTTGCAGACAAAAAAAAAAGATAAAATAAAGACGCACGGCTAGATGTAAGTAAAAGAAGAAATATTTCAACGGGGAATAGAGGGCGACGGAAGAAACCTATTTGCAGAAAAAAATTATACAAGAAAAAACAATAGGTTTTTTTAACTAGAAAAAGAAACGACAAAAAATATTTAAAAAAGGACACAGTAAAAAAAGACATTTTTACAGAAGAAGAAAATAACTTAGAAGAAGAAGAAACCAATGTAGAAGAAAAAATATGAAGATAAAAGTTCAAAACTAAAACCTCCTTTGAAGACAAAGAAAAATGAAAATGAAGACGAAGAAGAAGCAAGAGGTGAAGATGAAGAAGGAAAAGCTGATCGTATCGAATAGGAAATTTAACTTTCGTCTAAAATACTTCCGGTAACATTGGCAAGAAACATGCCATTTATGACCCCGAAAAGCAGAGGAAAAGAAAAGCAAAAATGATTTTCGTTTAAAATATTTAGTAAAAAACGGGACAAGGTAAAAAGTTAAATACAAAAAATAAAGAGGAAAAAGAAGGAAAACAATAGAAGAAAACAATGTCCTTCAAATGAAGAAGAAATACTCGATAAGTAAATCGGAAAGGACTAAGTGACAAACAACGAAGAACAAAAGAAGAAAAGAAGTGGTGTGAAAAGTGTAACTAAAAAGAGGTAAAACAGGGTTTTTAAAGAAAAATAAATTCAAAATAATAAAAATTAAAACAAAAACAAAAGACGATCAACAATTTACATTAAAAAAAAACGAATGCAAAATAAAAAATGGGCAACGAATTTCTTCATTAATTGACAACAAAAAGCAAAAAGTAGACAAAATTAAACAGAAAAACAAATTTTCGATTTTTTTTTTCTCATCAGAGAAGAAAAACAAGAGACAACCAAATTAAAACAAGAGACTATAAATAATTTATATTAAAAATAAAAAAAATTTTCATCAAAATTAGAATAATAGGACAGCAGCGAACAGATTAAAACAACAGAAAAAACAAAAGACGATCAACAATTTATATTAAAAGAAAAAAGATGCTCATTCCTTTCGCGAATGCCAAAAAAAAAATTGGACAACGAATTCCAATGTTTTCTTCATTAAAGGGAAACAAACACAAGAGCAAATCGAAATAAAACAGAAAAACAAAAGACGATCGAATTTCGTTTTTATTCTTTTTTATCAAAGAAGAAAAACAAAGTTTTTCTTTTTCATCAAAAAAAAAAAAAAAACAAACAAACAAAAGGCAACCACATTAAAACAAAAACAAAAGACGATCAATAATTTCATTCCTTCGTCAAAATTAGAACGAGAAGAAGAGCAACCAACGAATTGAGACCTTTCCTTCTTCATCGAATTAAAACGACAGAAAAACAAAAGATAATCAACAATTCATATAAAAAAGAAAAACGATGTTCATTTCCTTTGCAAACGCAACGCAACGCAACTAAATTAAAACAAAAACAAAACCATATTAAAAAAAGACGATCAACAATTATATATAAAAAAACGATGTTCATTCCTTTTGCAAATGCGAAACAAAAGGTTTACGAAGTTTTCTTCATTAAAGGAAAGAACGAACGGAAACAACCAAAATAAAGCAAAAAAAAAAAAACAAAAGACGATCGAATTTCGATTATTTCTTTTTTTTTATCAAAGAAGAAAAACAAAAGGCAACCAAATTAAAACAAAAACGAAAGACGATCAATAATTTCATTCCTTCGTTAAAATTAGAACAAAACAAGAGCAACGAATTTGTGACCTTCTTTCTTCATCGAATTTAAACGACAGAAAAACAAAAAATGATCAACAATTTATATATATATAAAACGATGTTCATTCCTTTTGAAAACAAAAACTGAACAAGGAATTTCGATGTTTTCTTCATTAAGGAAAAAAAAGCAATAGAAGTAAAACAAAAAAAAACAAAAGACGATCGAATTTCGATTTTTTTCTTTTTCATTAAAGAAGAAGAAAAACAAGAGGCAACTAAATTCAAACAAAAACAAAAGACGATCAATAATTTATATTAAAGAACAAAACAACGCTCATTCCTTCGTCAACTGCAAAACTAAAAGCGACCAACGAATTTCGACTTCTTTTTCATGGAAGAAGAAAGAACAAAAGGCAACCAAATCAAAACAAAAACAAAAGACAACCAAATTAACAACAAAAACAAGAGATGATCGAACTTCGAAATTATTTTTATCAACGAAGAAAGAACGATGGATAATAAGAAAATAAAAGTTGTTTTCTTTCGGGACAAGAAAGAAAATTAAATGAAGAAAAATAAAAAAAAACTCTTCATAAGTATGGTAGGAAGAGGAAGAGAAGAAAATTAAGAAGGACGAAAAAAAACAAGAAACAATCGATGTAAAACATTGTTTTTTTTTTCCTTTAATGAAGACAATATCGAAATTCGTGTGCACCTAGTCTTGAATCCGTTATTTCTTCTTCTTATCTTAAATATTTCTTCTTCTTATTCTCCTTTTTATTCTTTATTCTTCTTTGTTCGTTTGTTAATACATTACAGGTATGGTATAGGGGTTTTAATTTACTTCTCTTCTTCTAGCCTACTTATGAATAGTTTCTTTTTAGTTTTTCTTCGTTTAATTTTCTTTCTTGCCCCGAAAGAAGACAACTTTTAATTTTTAGAGTTTGTCATTCTTTCCTGTTTGATGGAAAATAATTTTGAAGTTCGATCGTCTTTTGTTTTCGTTTTAATTTGGTTGCCTCTTGTTTTTTTCTTCTTCGATGAAAAAGAAATCGAAATTCGTTGCCATGTCTTTAGTTTTGCAGTTGTTTTTTTTTTTTTAATATAAATTATTGACCATCTTTTGTTTTCGTTTTAATTTGGTCGCCTCTTGTTTTCTTCTTTGATGAAAAAGAAAAAAATCGAAATTCGATCGTCTTTTGTTTTATTTCGAAGGGTGATGAGAACATCGGAATTCGTTGCCCATATTTTGTTTTGAGTTTGCGAAAGGAATCAACATCAATGCATATTATGGTCAAATCAAAGGAAGACGTCGACTTACCAGTCACCCTGTATATTCAATAATAAAAGACGGGAGAACGTAAAAAGTGAAATACAAAAAATAAAAGTTGAGGAAAAATTGTTATGGCAAACAAAAAAAAGGAGAAGAAAACAGTCTTTCGAAGAAAAAGAAACAAAAACGAAAAGGGAGCTTATAAGCCATAAGGAAGGAAGATGAAAAAGTAAGGTGCGGTTATGAACAAAAGAAAAGGAAATTCCAATTCCAATAGTAAAAGCCGGAAGAAGATAAAAAAGTCAAAATCAAAAAAATAGAGAGAAAAAGTTGAAGAAAAAAAGTAAAACAAAATACTTTGAAAGAAAATGAAAACAGCTTATAAACTGTGAGCCCAGAAGACAATATTATACAGGGTCTTCAGAAATTAAGCGCAATATGTTAGCAAAAGACAGAAGAGTTGCTATATTCAAACATACAAGGACAAGGATGAAAGCAGTGAAACCTTAAGACCAAAAAAACACTAATCTCCAGAAACTGTTACAAAACAGGAAAAATCTTTTGTTAACCAGAATCACACACAGGTGTTCCAAAATAACAGAACTCAGCTTGCATCAATTTAGAACTCTAAAGAACGTTGTGTTTGAAATGGAATTTTTTTTTCGTTTGTTATTTATAAAAACAAACGAACTGCAAAGAAACAAATAAAAATAGGATTTTCAAAAGCTTGGCGCCGATTTTTCGTTTGTTATTTACAAAAACAAACAAAAAAATAGTGAATTGCAAAGAAACAAGTGAAAGCTTGATTGTCAAAAGCATACCAGCAATTTTATTGACCATTTTATTGGAACAGAAAAAATAATGAAAAGCAAAGAAACAAAAGAAAGCAAGATTTTCGAAAGTTTCGCGCCGATTTTTCATTTATTAGTTTTTCCTTAGAAAAACAAACAAAAAATTACGAAATGCCAACAAACAAATGAAAGCTTGATTTTCAAAGGCAGTGATTTCTTTGTTCACGAAAATAAAATAATAAAAGGCAAAGTAACAAATGAAAATTGGAATTTCAAAACACTGGTGCCAATTTACGTTTGTTATTTACAAAAACAAACAAAAAATAATGAGATGCAAAGAAACAAAAGAAAGTACGATTTTCGAAAGCTTCGCGCAAATTTTTCAATTGTTATTTTTTGCTTACAAAAACAAACAAACAATTATGAAATGCAAAGGAACAAATGAAAATTAGATTTTCAAAAATGTTGCGCCGATTTTCGTTTGTTATTTACAAAAATAAACAAAATGCAAAGAAACAAATGAATATAGGATTTTCAAAAACTTGGCGTGGATTTGCAAAAACAAGAAAAAAATAATGAAATGCAAAGAAACAAATGAAACCTTCTTTGCCCACGAAAAGAAACAAAAACAAAAATGCAAACAAATGAAAATTGAATGTTCAAAAAACTGGTCCCGATTTTTCGTTCGTTATTTACAAAAACGAACAAAAAGAAATGAAATGCAAATGAAAGTACAATTTCGAAAACTTCGCGCCAATTTTTCATTTACTTTTTGCTTACAAAAACAAGCAAAAAATTATTAAATGCAAAGAAACAAATGAAAACTAGATTGTCAAAAGTTTCGCGCTATAGCAAATAAAGAAAAGGAAAAAGGAAAACAATTGAAAATCGCAACATTTGCAAAAAATGAGAAGCAAATAGAAGCAAATAGAAATGACGATGAAGAAACACAATCGAATGGAAAAAATAAAATTCCTAAAGTAAGAAAGTAAAAAAAAAAACAAATGACGATCACTACAAAAAAATAAATAAAACGAAAACTCAAAACATAAAAAAATACAGAAAAGGAAAAGGGAAAACAAATGTAAAATCAAAAACAAGGAAGAAACGAAAAACATTTTTGACGATCAAAAAACACAATCGAAATTAAAAAATAAATAAATAAATTCCTAAAGTAAGAAAGAAAGTGCGAAAAACAAGTGACGATCAAAACAAAAGAAAAATGAAATAAAAACTCAATACGAATTGTGGATTTAAAATTTCTTTAAAAAAAATCTATTGATTATTTTTTTTTATTATTATAAACATTCAAAACAAAATTCAAAAATAAAGAAAGGGAAAACAAATGAAAAACGCGGAAAACCAGAAACAAAGAAGGAAAAATGGAAACAAAAACGAAAAATATTTTTGACGATCAAGAAACACAATCGAAATGAAAAAGATATTAAAATAAAAAAATTATTAAATGCAAAGAAACAAATGAAAACTAGATTGTCAAAAGTTTTGCGCTGATTTTTCGTTCATCATTTACAAAAATAAGCAAAAAGTAATGAAATGTAAAGAACAAATAATAACTTGGTTTCAAAGGCTACACGAAGAGGAACAGAAAAAAAAATTATGAAATGCAAAAAGTAACAAATGAAACCTTGATTTTCGAAGGCCACACATCGGAAAACAGCAATTTCTTTGCCCATGAAAAGAAACAAATGAAAATTGAATTTTTAAAAACTTGACGCCGATTTTTCGTTTGTCTTTTACGAGAACAAACAAAAAACAATGAAATGCAAAGAAATAAATGAAAACTAGGTTTTCAAAGGCAAAGCAGCAATTTTCTTGATCACCAAGAGAAACTGAAAAAAATAAGGAAAATCAAAGAAACAAATGAAAATACGATTTTCGAAAGCTTCGCACCTACTTGTCATTTGTTATTTTTTGCAAACAAACACAAACAAACAATAATGAAGTGCAACGAAACAAATGAAAGCTTAGTTTTCAAAGGCTGGGAGAGCAGCAATTTTCTGGTCACCAAAAGGAACAGAAAAAATAATGAAATGCAAAGAAACAAATGAAAGTACTATTTTCGAAAGACCGAAAAACAGCGTCACAAAACAGGAAAAATCTTTTGTTACCAATCATCTATAAACACAAACCAGAATCACACACAGTGTCCCCGAAATAACAGAACTCAGCTTGCGCCAACTTAGAACTCTAAAGAACGTAGTGTTTGAAATGGAATTTTTTTTTCGGTTTGGTAATGACTTTAATATGGAAAGCGTGTTAAAGAATTAGACACGAAAATATTTCCACCGGGGCTAACAAGTCATATAGTTAGTGTTGTACCTGATATCGATCTCTTGGCGTGAGATTTCAGACTGACGTGACACGTTGTACGTTCTATTATTACTTATTACTTATAAAAAATTCACTAACACAACAAAACCGTTTGCTGAGCTAGAGCTCGGCATATATTTTAATAAATATGTCACGAAACGACGAATGAAACGCGTCTAGGGGCTATTTCTTCAAAACAGAAAAATAAATACAAATCACCACCAATCATCATACCGCACGGGCAGGGGGTTCACCGTAACAATATTAAACACGCGTTTAAGAAAATAATCTCTTTTAATTTGACCTAATTCTGTGTAATTAAAAAACAATCGCTTGGTTTACCGGAAAGGCACCGCCCAGTTGACCGTAACGCCGCGCGGCGTGAAATACCTGAATGATTTATCGCTCGCCGAAAATTTGCATTTTCAATGGCGAATTTTCCATGCTCTCCGCTTCGTTAATAAATAATTCAACTGCAGCCGGCGAATTCGCCCGAAAGAAACGAATTATCGTGAGGCGAATTCTCCCCCTCTTCCCCCGTCACTCTTGTTTCACGCAAATATCCCCCGCGATCGATCATTAATTATGAGGAAAATGTAAAATTACGAGGGAGGTTCAAGAAGTTAAAGCCCTCTAGGGTTTTCCACGCAACGCTTTTTACCATTATTATATGATGGATGTTGAAGGACTGCAAAACTACGAGGGACGTTCAAAAAGTATATGCTTCCCTATCTATCGCTATACATATTGGACCTGTAGCTGTAGGCAAAGTGAGAGAAAGAAACTACGAAAGACGTTCAAAAAGTATATGCTTTCCTATCAATCGCTATATATATTGGACCTGTAGCTGTAGGCAAAGTGAGAAAAAAAGACTACGAGAGACGTTCAAAAAGTATATGCTTTCCTATCGATCGCTATACATATTGAGAAAAAAAACTACTAGGGACGTTCAAAAAGTATATGCTTTCCTATTAATCGCTATACATATTGGACCTATCCTGTAGGCAAAGTGAGAAAAAAAACTACGAGGAACGTTCAAAAAGTATATGCTTTCCTATCGATCGCTATACATATTGGAACTGTGGGCAAAGTGAAAAAAAGAAGAAATATTTCAAGAATGGAAGGAGAGGAAAGTATCACAGGATAAAGAGAATGGAGAGATAGAAAATAGGAAAACAAAATTACTTAAAAAAAGAAACAATAGAATATGAAACAGTACAGGATTTTTTTTATTGCGAAGGAGAGAGCAAGAAAGAAAACTTGAAAAAAAAAGAAGAAAATTTCAATTTAAAAAAAAACAAACGAAGAAGAAATTAATAAATCGGAAAGGACTAAATAACAACGAAGCGAACAAAGAAGAATGTATATTTAATTAAAAAAAAAGAACAAGAGAGAAGAAGAAAAACAAAAGAACGATCAACAATTATGTATATTTATAAATTATCGATTTTTGATTACTTCATCAAAAGCAAAACAAAAGACTGCCAATTTAAAACAAAAACAAAAGACCATCGAAAGTTTATTCAAGAAAAAAGAAAACACTGTTCATTCCGTCGTCAAAATTATGGAACAAAAGAAGAGCAACGAATTGTAACTATTTTCCTCGCCAACAGAAAAACAAAAGACGATCAACAATAATTTTATATTTAAAAAAAAGAGAGAAGAAGAAAAGTAGTCAAAAGCGTAACCAAGAAAAAATGAAACGTAAAATAATAAATTGTAGAAAAAAGAAGTAGAAAGTCAAAGTTGCCATTCTTTCACGGAAAAAAATTAAATGACGAAGAAATCTTCATAAGTACGCCAGAGAAAAAGAAGAAAATCAATAACCCCATACTAGTATATGATGTAACAAAAAATACAACGAATTTAGAGACTTTTTTCTTTCTTCATCGAAGAAGAAAAACGGAAGAGTAAAATAGAAAAATAAAATCAAAATCATGACAAAAGACGAGCACCTAACATCGACCCTTCTCTTTTCTTTCCTTCTTTCGAATTAAAACAAACAAAAGACGATCAACAATGTCGCATAACTCCATCGATTTTCATTCCCCTGTCAGACAAAAGCAAAACAGAAAGACGAGGAACGAATTTCGATTCGTCCTTCTTCGAAGAAGACAAGAAACGAACGGCCACGAAATTAAAGCGATCAGCAATAATTGATTTAACAACAAAGAAAATCATTTTCGCGTCAAAATTAAAACAAGAAATCAAATTAATCAAAAAATAATTAAATAATTAATCAAATCAAAACCACAGAAAAACAAAAGACGATCGATAATTTATGCGCATCGAAAGCGAAACAAAAGACAAACAAATGAAAACAAAAAACAAAAGACTACCGAAAATGTATTCAAGAAAAAACAAAACAGTGTTCATTCCTTCGTCAAAATTATGGAACGAGTTGTGTCTATTTTCTTCGTCAAATTCAAACAACCGAAAACAAAAGACGATCAACAATTTATATGGATTTATAAGTAATCGATTTTTATTACTTCATCAAGAGCAAAACAAAAGGCAACCAAATTAAAACAAAAAACGAAAAAAAAAACGATCAACAATTGACTTCATAACAAAAAAAAAACATTCTTTCATCGAAATTAAAACAAAAGAAGATCATCATCATCATCAAATTAAAACAACAGAGAAACAAAAGACCATCGAAACTTTGTTCAAGAAAAAAGAAAACAATGTTCATTCCTTCGTCCAAATTATGCAACAAAAGAAGAGCAACGAATTGTATCTATTTTCCTTAACAAACTAAAACAACAGAAAAACAAAAGACGATCAATAATAATTTATATATTAAAAAAAAATCGTTATTCTCTTTGCGAACGCAAAACAAAAAATGGGCACCTAATTTCGACGTTTTCTTCATTAAAGAAAAACAAAAACAAAATGCAATCGAAATAAAACAGGGAAACAAAAGACGAACGAATTTCGATTTTTTTTTTTCATCGAAGGAAAAAAAAACAAAAGATAACCAAATTAAAACGAAAACAAAATACGATCAATAACTGATATGAAAATAAAAACAATTGTTGGTCAACGAATTTCGATGTTCTCTTCATCAAAGCAAAAACAAAAAAACAACGAAAATAAAACAGGAAAACAAAAGACGATTCAATTTCAATTCTTTTTCATCGAAAAAAAAAAACAAAAGGTGACCAAATGTAAACGAAAACAAAAGGCCATCAAAAATTTATTCAAAAAAAAAAAACAATTGGTTTACGATCAACGTATTTCCATTTCGCTCTCGTCGAACAAGAAAAACAAAAGACAACCAAATGAAAACAAAAATACAAGACGATCAAAATTCGTCAAAATTAGAACAAAAGAAGAGCAACGAATTGCGACTTTATTTTTTATCAAATTAAAACAACAGATAAACAAAAGACGATCAACAATTTATTTAAAAAAAAAGTTGTTAATTTCTTTTGCGAATGCAAAACAAAGGCGTGGCCAACGAATTTCGAACAAACAAAAGCAACGAAAATTAGAAAAACAAAAGACGATCGATCTTCAATTTTTTTTTTTTTCATCAAAGAAGAAAAACAAAAGACGATCAATAATTGATATTAAGAATAGCGAGCAACGAATTTCGATTTATTTTTCATCAAAAAAAAAAAAAACAAATTAAAACAAAAAATAGAACAAAAGAAAGAAAAGAAAAAGCAAGGAGCAAGGAGGAATTGTGATTGATTTTCTTCACCAAATTAATAGTATTGTGACGAATGGGCGACGGTGAATTTATTTTCATAAAAAAAGAAAAACAAAAGGCAACTAGCTTTTTATGAAGGAGTGAGCATTGTTTTATTTTTTAATATAAATTATTGATCGTCTTTTGTTTTTTTGTTTTAATTTAGCTGTCTATTGTTTTTCTGTTTTATTTCGATTGCTTTTTGTTTTTCTTTAATAAAGAAAACATCAGAATTCGCTGTCCATTTTTTGTTTTACGTTCGCAAAGGCAATAACAACTGTTTTTTTTTAAATATATGTTATTTTTGATCGTGTTTTGTTTTTCTGTTGTTTTAGTTTGATAAGGAAAATAGTCACAATTAGTTGCCCTTCTTTTGTTCTAATTTAGACGAAGGTATCAGCGTTGTTTTGTTTCTTTTTTCCGAATGAATTTTTGATGGTGTTTTATTTTTGTTTTAATTTGGTTGCCTTTTGTTTTTCTCTTGATGAAGTAATAAAAATCGATTATTTATAAATCCATCTAAATCGTTGATCGTCTTTTGTTTTTCTGTTGTTTTAATGTGATAAGGAAAATAGTTACAATTCGTTACTCTTCTCTTGTTGCTGTTTGACGAAGGAATAAACATTGTTTTGTTTTTTCTTGAGTAAATTTTCGGTGGTGTTTTTTTTTTGTTTTAATTTATTTGCCTTTTGTTTCGTTTTCGATGAAGTAATCAAAATCGATAATTTATAAATGTCCGTTTTTACCTTAACGAAGAAAAATTCGTAATTCGTTGCTCACCTTTTGTTTTGCATTCGCAAAAGAAATGAAGAACGTCCTTTTTTTATACATATATAAATTGTTGATCGTCTTTTGTTTATTTTGTTTATTATTTCAATTTGGTGAAGAGAAAAGTCTCTAATTTTGACGAGGAAAATTGTTTTCTTTTTTTTTTTAATATAAATTATTGATCATCTTTTGTCTTTTGGTTTTAATTTGGTTGTCCTTTGTTTTTCTTCTTCGATGAAAACTAAAATCGAAATTCGAACGTCTTTTGTTTCGATTGCTTTCTCTTTTTGTTTTCCTTTAACGAAGAAAGCATCGGAATTCGTTGCCCATTTTTTGTTTTGCGTTTGAATTTTTTTTAAATATATAAATTGTTGATCGTCTTTTGTTTTAGTTTGATGAAGAAAAACAATTGTCTTCTTTCAAGGCCAAAAAATTACATGAAGAAAAACAAAGAAGAGAATCTCTCCATAAGTATACTGGACGACATGATGAAAATTAAGAACCCCGCATGATCTAACAAGAAAATGAACTAAAGAGAATAAGTATTTAGAAGAGGAACGAGTATTTTTGTGAGTCGGCCTTCAATTATTTCTCTTTAATGACGTAACTTTTTAAATAAAAGAAAAAGATTGCTTGCCAAATTAAGCGGATTTCCCTGCAAAGTGACTTATGTACAACCCTCAAAGGACGTGTTTATACAAACGTATACATGTCTGCGGGGATAGACGGCGTGTCAACAGGTATCGGGAGCAATCGGTCCTGTTGCGTTGCGTGGATACGGGACCGGTTTCCAGGCAACGCCTGTTTCCAGGACGAGAAATTTCATTCTCTCATTCCGCCTCGCAACTTCAAAACATTCTTAACTCAGTTCAAATTCTAACATTACACCAGACGAGATTATTTCATTCAAAAATTACTAAAAAACAAAATTAAAGCCTACTTTCATTTAAAAATAAAAATAACCACCAAATCGAGACGATTCGATTTTGTTTCCTTTCTGTAAAAGATCGATTCAATTACTTCACCATCTATGCCTTCTGGATTATTTTAGTTTTCGTTTGGTTTTTTTATTTATTATATGGCCCACGTTAGCCAGATCTTTCCTATATACATACATAAATGGTGGCAGCGGTGGGATTTGATAATAAATACAAAAAAAAAACAAATAACTAAAAATAAAAAAAGCAATCTATTTTACAGTACGATTCAGCAGATTAATAAATTTAAGCAAACTGATTGGAAAGAAAGGTAACGAAACAAATAAATAAAATTAAAAAGAATATATTCGTGTAACAATCATATTAAAAAAAAAATAAACGAATAAATTCAAAAAACGAAAGAAAGCACTAGTCAGTAGATTCATAAATTAAAACAAACCAAAAGAACTTTTAGCGTGTTTCTACAGATGGCGCTGTTGAATTAAATTCTTATAGATAGAAGAATCTGAGTCCTCTCACAATGAACTGCATACATAATAGAGGGTATTTTATATACTTGACAGTCACATGTATTATGTCTCTTTAGAGTAGGAAATGAACTAGCCTAAACATGGCTCCGGGATATAGTCATTTTCCCGGTGGTGGCAGCGTAATTTTTTTTTTAAATTTCTTTGCTATATCATTCTAAAATATGCTTATTTAGGTTTCTGTAGAAATACCGCGTCCACGGTAGAAGAAGAGTTTCAACAAAACAGGCAAAGTTTCTATCTTTCACTTCCAACCTTTCCTACACATATAAATGGTGGCAGCGGTGGGATTCGATAATAAATAGATATGATATCAGCGACTTGAATTTACAATTTCTGAATTGTATGTCACTTTCCACAGCTTCAGAGTCCAGAAGAATCCGACAATGAAATATATACGTAAATAATTGGAGTAGGAGACTAAAAATGGGATTCCGTAATTTTCCCAGTCATGAACACTTACACGAACGTTGGTTTTCCTGAAAACTATATGCGTAGGTATTTATAACCTGTAAGAGACCGGCATTTTGTTGCTTTAAATAGAATCGATTGTAAACAAAACATGACGAAACGCGCTCAAATCTGAAGCGCGCCGCGATGGCCCTAAAAACACCTGCATCTGTTTTGGTACGCGTGTGCGCTGAGCCAGCCTGTAGATTTTGATCGTAATTAATCGAAATTCTTCGGTTTAATAACTAAATGCAAGACAGACGGTGTCGAAAATCGTCGGCACCAAACAGTTAAAAGCAGGGTTGCCAATACGTGGGGATTTTCTCGATTCGCGGGAATTTTCACGCCTTAAAATTACAAAAGAAGAAATTTGAAGGCGAATCTTGACAAAAATGCATAAAATTGCAATTTAAGGGAAAGAAAAATAAGTGAATTTTTGTACCAATGAGAGGGAAAACGATACCTGGCAACACTGGTCAGTGTACACATCGCTAGAATTGACATTCAAAAAATGACTTAGCGCGATTAAGTTCCAAGCTCCGCTTCTCTCTCTCTCTCTCTGTATCAAGTATTTTTGTTTGGTGGGCATAAATTAATATAACTGCTAATTAGTTATTACTAAAGCACGGATTTAGGTGTATTTTTAAGTCATGAGTCATCGTTTCACAACGTCCACAACGTCGACTAAAAATACACCTAAATCCGTGCTCTAGTTATTAGTCATTGATGTGCAGAATGACGTTTCTTCTCTTCACAAAATTATTTTGAATTTATTTTGTATTGTTTTGTGCGAATAAATCTTTCTTAAATTATTGGTAATACGTGATTTTAAGTTATTGTTTTAATGCCCTCTCTTTTGGTGGCAATGGTGGGATTTGTCTAGAAAAATAGCCCAAACAATAATAATTTTCACAAAATAAAAGATTCCGTAAATTTGAGGATTATCGAACAAATTGAGCTCTCCTTTGTAGAAATGTTAGAGTAACTCATCTCAAATTCTTACAATATACTCAAATATGACGTACTTTTATTATTTAAACTCACAAAAATTTATAGTGAATAATAACAAACTCATACAGCGATTTGGTGGCAGCGGTGGGAGAAGAGAGATAATAGAAATCGTGAAAATAAAGAATTCCGAAAATTTGGGGATTGTCGAAGAAAGTGAGATCTACTTTGTCGAAAAATCAGAGTAACTCAACTCAAATTTGTACAGTACACACAAGTACGACGTGATTTTATTATTTAAAGTAACAAAATTTAAGTAACAAACTCATATAGTGATTTGGTGGCAGCGGTGAGATTTGTTAAGAAAAATAGACGATTAATAAAAATTTTGAACATAAGAGTCTGAAAATTTGGGGATTGTCTGCTCTTCAGCTCTCGGGTTCTCTGCCGTGCAGAAAGTTTCTAGAACTTGACTTCAGAAGTGAAGAACATCACGACAAGATGATCGAAACGTCAAGGTTCTACATGGCAGAGAACCCGAGAACCGACCATCAACGACGGCTGTGAAAGCCTGAAGACTACAATTTGTAGATTGTCGAACGAACTGAGTTCTGTTTCGTCGAAAAATTAGAATAACTCAGCTCAAATTCTTACAATACACTCAAGTATGACGTAATCCTATTATTTAAGGTGACAAAAACCTGAAAAAGACAAACTCATATAGCAATTTGGTGGCAGCGGTGGGATTGGTCAAGAAAAATGGCCGAAATAATTAAGCGGTGGGATTTGTCAATGAAAGATAGCCGAGTTCTGCTCAGAATAACTCAATTCAAATTCTTACAGTGCACTCAAATGCGACGTGATTTTATTATTTAGAGTTAAAAAAATTTAGGTAAGACTTATTTACACTGAAACAATGAACTCACATAGAGTGATTTGGTGGCAGCGGTGGGATTAGTCAAGAAAAATGGCCGAAATAATAAAGCTCTTGAAAATAAGAGATTCCGAGGGTTTGGGAACCGTCGAACAAATGGAGACCTGCCTGGTCCAACAAATTGAGATCTACCTTGTCGAAATATTAGAATAACTCAACTCAAATTCTTAAAATATACTCAAATACGACGTGATTTTAATATTTAGAGTCACAAAAATTTAAGTAAGACTTATTTACACTGAAACATAATAAACTCACACAAAGTGATTTGGTGGCAGCGGTGGGATTTGTCAAGAAAAACGACCGAAATAATAAAACTCTTGAAAATAAGAGATTCCGAGGGTTTGGGGATCGTCGAACAAATGGAGACCTGCCTGGTCCAACAAATTGAGATCTGCTTCGTCGAAAAATTAGAATAACTCAATTCAAATTCTTAAAATACACTCAAATACGACGTGATGTTATTATTTAGAGTTACAAAAATTTAGGCAAGACCTATTTACACTCAAACATAACAAACTCACATAGAGTGATTTGGTGGCAGCGGTGGGATTTGTCAAAGAAAGATAGGCGAGATCTGCTTCGACAAAAAATTAGAATAACTCAACTCAATTTCTTACAGCACACTTAAATACGACGTCATTTTATTATTTAGAGTTACAAAAATGTAGGCAAGACTTATTTACACTGAAACATAACAAACTCACATAGAGTGATTTGGCGGCAGCGGTGGGATTGGTCAAGAAAAATGGCCGAAACAATAAAACTCTTGGAAATAAGAGATTCCGAGGGTTTGCGGATAGTCGAACAAATGTAGATCTGCCTGGTCCAACAAATTGAGATCTACCTTGTCGAAATAATGGAATAACGCAACTCAAATTCTTAAAATACGCTCAAATACGACGTGATGTTATTATTTAGAGTTACAAAAATTTAGGCAAGACCTATTTATACTCAAACATAACGAAGTCACGTAGAGTGATTTGGTGGCAGCGGTGGGATTTGTCAAAGAAAAAGAGGCGAGATCTGCCTCGTCGAAAAATTAGAATAACTCAACTCAAATTCTTACAGCACACTCAAATACGACGTGATTTTATTATTTAGAGTTACAAAAATGTAGGCAAGACTTATTTACACTGAAACATAACAAACTCACATAGAGTGATTTGGCGGCAGCGGTGGGATTGGTCAAGAAAAATGGCCGAAACAATAAAACTCTTGGAAATAAGAGATTCCGAGGGTTTGCGGATAGTCGAACAAATATAGATCTGCCTGGTCCAACAAATTGAGATCTACCTTGTCGAAATAATGGAATAACGCAACTCAAATTCTTAAAATACGCTCAAATACGACGTGATGTTATTATTTAGAGTTACAAAAATTTAGACAAGACCTATTTACACTCAAACATAACAAACTCACATAGAGTGATTTGGTGGCAGCGGTGGGATTTGTCAAAGAAAGATAGGCTAGATCTGCTTCGACGAAAAATTAGAATAACTCAACTCAATTTCTTACAGCACACTCAAATACGACGTCATTTAATTATTTAGAATTACAAAAATGTAGGCAAGACTTATTTACACTGAAACATAACAAACTCACATAGAGTGATTTGGCGGCAGCGGTGGGATTGGTCAAGAAAAATGGCCCAAAATAATAAAACTCTTGGAAATAAGAGATTCCGAGGGTTTGCGGATCGTCGAACCAATGCAGATCTGCCTGGTCCAACAAATTGAGATCTACCTTGTCGAAATATTAGAATAACTCAACTCAAATTATTAAACTACACTCAAATACGACGTGATTTTATTATTTAGAGTTACAAAAATGTAGGCAAGACTTATTTGCACTTAAACATAACGAACTCACGTAGAGTGATTTGGTGGCAGCGGTGGGATAGGCGTTTCTAATTTGATTGGTGAGTTGCCTACATTCCGAGCTTCTCAGGGGTTACGATTTAAAATGGGCAGCACTCTAGATGTAGTTAAAGACCTCCAAATTTGGAGGCGCCGGTTTTACACAAACACACACATTCATTATACCAAGTGATTTTTTTAATTTTTCTATCAACTCTTGCCATGGAATTTGGTCGGCACGTCTTAGCTTTACTGTGCAAGCTTAGACGTGCCATCCAGATTTCATGGCAAGAGTTGATAAAAAAATTTAAAGACAACAAAGTGATTCCAACAACACTTAAGCGATCTACGCCAAAAGCATCTTCGGAGGGGTGATTCTGCATACGTACCCAAGACCCTGGTGGATATTGCGGGAAGGGTGCAATCTCCTTGGTAGCCACGTGACTGGGCAGCTCGTTGCGACGTCCCTTTTTGCGTCGGAGACGCTGCTTCTCCCGGATAAGTAGCGCAGCCTGCATTCCTGCGGAGACCGCGGTGCTCATGCAGTTACGGCCACGACCTCAGCGTCACCGTCTTCCATTTTTACAGATTTTTTTTTCGAAAAACCAAATCGAAAACAAATTAAGCGAGGGACGAGGGGGGGTATGCGAGTCACATTTTAGAAAGCGTTCGGCACATCGGAGTTACATCATCATCAGAGTCGTCGCACACCGAAATCGAATTTAATAATCATAGTACAAAAAGGGAGAGGGGGGGGGTAAATTATTGCAAGCGTTTTTATTTTATGTACACGTACAACACACAGTTTTTTTTTAATTAATATTATCAGTCTTTGTTTTAGATACATGTATGGCGGTCTGGTTTTTTGCTACACGCACTCTAACCCATACCCATTTTATTTTTTTTAAACAGTTGAACACATGCATATTTGATTGGTTAATTTTTGTCGTTTTGCTTCCTAATCATCTTTTGTTGTTCATTCACATAGACGTTCAAGCGAAGAGTAAATATTAGCCTTGTAGCAGCAGCAGCAGCAGCAACAGCAGCAGCAAACTTAGGATGGTGTTACTTGCGCAAGAGATGCTTTGTACGATGCTTTGAGTTGTCGGCGAGTGATTTCTTAACGCCCCCCTCGAAACAAGTGAATTTTAATCTAATCGTTTTTGTCTTTTTAAAGAGATAAATTTTCGTATCAAAATATATATAGTGTAGACATCTTGCGTAATATTATCGTTAAGCGTAATGATTTTTTTTTTGTCTCGTCTTGTTTTCGATAAGCTAAAAGACAGTTAGGAAAATATTAGAATCTCGCCGAAAGCACATAGAGTTCGAAAAATATAGTTTGATAGTATAGGTAAAGAGCTGAAGAGCAGCGAAATTTCGTAACGTTTGATATGTGTTGTTTATTTTTTGGTCAAAACTGGCCCCTTTGGTTAATAAACTTCCTTGCACGTCCAAGAGTCACTCGCACATGTCTTGTTACTTATTTTTTTCGTTTAAGTAATGTTTTGCTCGGTTCTATCCGGGATCCAGTCTAACTTTCATTTTTTCTTGCGGTGATGGTGGTTAGGAGCGCAGGTTTATATTCGGAAGCATTTTATTTTGATCACAGGCACCATAGTTTGTTTTTTTTTTTTTTAATATAGTCACTCCTCGAAGCTCACGCACCAGCGTTTTAATAAAGCTCACTCGAGTTTAAAGTCCTGCGCGTGACGAATGAGAAATGAGAATGAAAAAGGAACGATCGTCGAATCGAAACGAGCCATTAATCTTGTCGCTTTATATTCGACATAATATACTGAAAAACTAAGTACAGGGTGTCCCACAGAAAAACAAAATATAATGTGTCCCTCTGTGAGACAAAAGTACAGGGTGTCCCACAGAAAGACAATATAGTCTGTCCCTCTGTGGGACAAAAGTACAGGTGTCCCACAGAAAGACAAAATATAGTGTGTCTTTCTGTGAGACAAAAGTATAGAGTATCCCTCCTTTGAGGGATAAAGTATAGGATGTCCCTCTGAGCGACACAATATTGGGTATTCCTCAGTATTTGTTCGCTAAAAATTTTCTTGAAATACTTTCGTATGTCATTTTCAAGAAAACCACACTCAGCCACACAAGAGCACGTGTTCACCATTTCGTAAGACGAATGTCAAAGGAGAAATAACAAGAGTAAGTCAGCCGCAGTCGCAGCAAACAGTCACCAACTCATTTCAATTGACATCTAACAATAACTGAAGAGAAATGAATTGATACGTAACCATAGCAATTTCAATATGCCATAACAATCATTGGAAGATTAAAATGTCATTGGCGAATTGCTTTCGTTGCTATGGTTACGTATTTTCTTCAATTATTGTTAGATGCCAATTGAAATGAGTTAGTGCTTACAGGATACACAAATTTCTTTTCATGTTAACTATTTTCTCCATTCTCGTTTTCTTATATATATTTTTTTTTCTATGCGATGAAACCTAATGAAAAGCAAAAACACAAGACGAACAACTGTTGGAAGAAAAGCGAAACAAATGAACGATATGAACAAGAAAAATTGGCCAAGTCGGTTGTGCAGTTGCCTGCTGTGCTTCTGGTTGAGGGTTCGAACCTCTGAAGCGCGCATGACAAATGAATATCGTACCCTCTGCCGAAGTAGAAAATTACAGAAAATTGCGAGGAAAACAATTGACGATCGCTTTCAGCCGAAGAAGAAAAAGTGTTCACTGCAAATTACAATACAAAAAATTTTCAAAAAGAGAAATTAGCAAATTTTGAAACAAAAATAAAATGAAAGAAAAACGAGCCGGGTGGGTAGACGTTCAAATTTTAGAAGAAGGGAGAAAAAATAGAGAGAGAAATCTGAAAATTTTAAAAAGGTAGGAAAACAAACGACGATCGAATTTCAACTTTCGAAAATAAAAAAATTACAAGAATTTATAATGAAACTTGCCTTTCGCAGAGAAATTCGCTAAAATAATCGACGGTCGCACTTTAAAAAAAAATGAATGTTTTTCATTTGTCGAGGAACTAAGTCACAGTTTGCCTTCGACGAGTCTGAACGCCTTTTGTTTTTCAAGGGTCGTCAGTTCATCTTTTGCTTTTACTTTCGGGAGTCTTTTGTTGGTGTTTTTCTTAAAAAAAAAAACCAAAAAACGAGTGCCCTTCGGTTGTCAAAAAACCAAGAAACGAAATGACTTTTGCACTGAACTGTCAAATAATTTACCAACCAAGAAGCGATCTATCTTTTATGTCGACGTGTCGATCGCCTTTTGTTTTTCAAGAATCAAAGGTTTCTTGTTTTATACTCGAGAACCGCCACGAAAATAATCAAACGTTTTCGTTTTTTTTTTTTTTTTTTAATTTTGTTTATATTTTACCTCGACGAGACGATCGGTCTTTTGTTTTTCGAGAGTTTCAGAAAAGAGAAAGGAAATGGAAAAAACAATTGACGACGATCGCATTTGAACGAAGAAAAAGAAGAAGGAGAAAAATGCTTATTCGCCTTCTTTTCAGAAAAGAAAATAAAAAAAACTACACGCACTTTCGGAAAAGAAAGAGAAACAAATGACGATCTCATGCATATCAGTGAAGAAACGCATCGAATTTCGAAGAGAAATTTGGGGAAACCATTGGAAGCAAAAACAACGGACGATCGCGCTTCTCCGACAAAAAAATTAAAGTTTGAAAGCTCTAGAAAAGAGAAAGGAAATTGCAAAATAAAATTATTAAATAATGGCTTGCACTACGAGGAGGAGTTTTGAGAACGAGACCCACTCTTTAAAGATTTCGGAGAAAAAAACTGAACCAAGAAAACAATTGACGATCACATTTGTACGAAGGAGAAGAAGAAGAAGAAAACAGCAAAATTACGAGAAATGCTTAATCTCTGTTTGCCTCTTCTCGAAAAGAAAATCAATAGAAGACACGTAATTTCCAAAAATATTGCAAAAATAATAATAGTAATAAGAAGAAAAAGAAAGAAAAACAAACGACGATCGTATGTCAACGAAAAAAGCCTCAAATTTCGAAAAGAAAAAGGAACACAATTGACGATCGCTTTTAAACGAAGAAGAAAGAAGAAAACGTTTAACGAAAATTTGGTTTTCAAAAGGAAAACGAAAAAGCGACTCTTATTTTTGAAAATGTCTGATGAGCAACATAGAAAGAAAGAACCAAAAAAGAAGAATTTCAAGAAAAAAAAAACCACCGACGATCGCGTTTAAACGAAGAGAAGGAAGAAGAAGAAGAAGAAAATTGGTGATCGTGATTAATAATAATAATAATAATAATATTTTATTCAAACTCAAAAATACAGTTCATGTCAGGTACACAAAGGAAAAGCTAAAAGCTAAAAATATGAGATAAATTCATTGATTGTATAGAATGGATTATCTAACAGAAAATGTTTGATTGTGAATTTGAATTGTTTTAGTGTCATTTCAGTCCAAGGTTTTGGGAGCTTGTTGTATAAGTAAATATGTCTATACTGAGCGTCCGTTGTGTTAATTCTTCGGCGGGGGATATGAATTGAGTGCCCGGACCTTAGGGCGGTGTCCACCATGTCTCGCCTTTTCTGAAGGTCATCCGCTTCTCCGCGTGCTCTTATAAGTTGACGATAGAGATATGCAGAAACCATTGTCATTATTTTCAGCTTACGAAATAATGGTTTGCAGTGGGTTTGCCTAGGAGCACCCTCAATTACACGGATGGCGTTCTTTTGGCTGAGAAGTATGTTATCGGCGTGTGCCGATTCGCCCCAAATTTGAATTCCATAACACATTCGGGAGTGAAACAGGGCGAAATAAGTTGTTATAGCTGCTTCCTTGCTTATTACCTGTTTAATTCGGCGGATGGCATACGTCGCTGAAGCAAGCTTGTTTAGCATTTCTTGTATATGAGTCCTCCAGGTCAAACGAGTGTCCAGAGTAATCCCCAGCAATTTAGTAGAGTCGGTACAGATGGTGGTTACGCTTCTTTTGGTTGTGAAGGAGATTTGTACTTTCTTCTCTTCATTTAACTGCAGCTTATTCGCACGGAACCATTCGCTGGCCAATTTGTTTGCTGCACTCATGCTCATCAGCAACTGTTCGGTATTGGTATCTTTACAGCATATTGTAGCATCGTCGGCGTACATGACCGTATGTGCTGTTAATTGTTCCGGGAGGTCGTTAATGAAGATGACGAATAGAAGCGGTCCAATGAGCGATCCTTGTGCTATTCCGTTTGAAATATTTTGTATTTTGCTAAGTTGACCATTAAAATAAACAGCTTGTCTTCTATTAGTAAAGTAGGACGCAATTAATTTGAGAGTTGTACCTCTAATCCCGTAATGTTCTAGCTTCGTGAGCAGTATCTTGTGATGCACGCCTTTGTTAAGTCCTATAGTATAGCTTCACAGTCGCAGCGTTCTTCAAAAGCTTCCCAAATGTAGTTGAGCAGAGACAGTACCGCGGCTTCAGTATTTTTTCGTTCCGTAAAGCCAAATTGAGATTCGTTTAGCATTTTATTCTTATTAAAAAATGATCTTAAGCGGATATAGAGTGCAGCTTCAAATATTTTCGACGTTACTGGCAATACAGATATGGGTCGGTAATTGTTTGGCAAACAGCGATCTCCTTTCTTGAAAACTGGTGTGACTTTAGCAATCTTCATTCCATCAGGGACCGTACCTTCACGAAAACAGGCATTGATTATATCGGCTAAAGGTTCCGCTAAGAATTCCGAAGCATTCTTAAAAAGTATTACGCTTACTCCATATATGTCAGTGGAGGGTTTTGGCTTTAATCTGCGTATAATTGATTTAATTTCTTGTCCAGTGACAGGGCTTAAGAAACACGAACGGTTGCAACCAGAGACCTTCTTTAAAAATGATTCCGGTTCCTCTGTGCTCGATGGAATTTTTTTTAAAATGTTCTCAGCAATTCCACAGAAAAAATCATTCAAGTTCCCCGCAGATAGATTGTTTCCAGTTTCGGAAACTGACGGAGAGGTTTCTTGTTTTATAATGTTCCATAAGGTTTTTTGTTTACAATTGGAGAACTGGATTTTGTGAAGATTACTTTGCCTCCTTTCTTCTGTTGCATAGCCGAGGTAAAAGTTTCTGTAGGTGTCGTGAATGGACTTTAAATCATTTCCACCGTATAGCTTATAAGCGTCCTCAATTAGACCTAACGTAGATTTTACCTGTAACAATTCTTCTGAAGCAAGGTAGGTTTGATGTTTTGTGGATTGTCTTACGGAGATAATTGGGAAGGCAGTTTCTAAGCATGCCATTAACGTTTGGAAAAAAGTTTCGTACTTGTTTATTGCCATATCCACCGTATATACGTTGTCCCATGATTCCTCTGACAGCAATGTAAGAAAATGATCCAACTTTGCCTTGGTAATTACTCTTTTCCTGATGCATTTATTATTTAATGTCAATTTAACTTCATAATTAAAGAATAATGCGCTATGGTCAGATATACCTACATCGATCACATAACTGTTATGTTTCCTGACATTGGTAAATATGTTATCGATACACGTTCTTGTGCTGACTGTTGAACGGGTGTAGCTCTTAATTACGTGTTTTAAGTCATAAGAAAGCATTAGGTTCTTTAGTAATTCCTCTTTAGTTGATTCCTTCAAAATGTCGACGTTAAAGTCTCCTGCGAAAACTATTTTTACCATTTTTTTATACTTTGAAAATATCAGGTCTAGAACGGCGGATATATTCTGTAGACACAATTCAAAGTCACCATCAGGCGATCGGTAACATTCGATTATAATTAAATTCAAGTTATTTACATACACACCTGCTAGTTCACAGACTTTTTCCATAGACGTCTCCGTTATGAATTGCAACTCCTGGCATTCCAAGGAGGAGCGAGCAAAAATGGCTACGCCTCCATGATTATAGATTTGTCTTATAAAGCTACTAACTAACTTATAGGATTGCATCTTATATACATTTTTATTGTTAATATTGAGCCAGTGCTCTGATATGCACAAGATATCAGAATTTTTGTCGTGGGCTAATAGTTCTAACGCTTCTATTTTGTTAGTTAAGCACTGGACGTTCACATGCATGATGCTGAAAGTTGAATATGTGTACCTAGTTTGGTTAGTACTATTCGCACTGTAGTCACTACTACATTTTTCCGAGGTTGGTATCTTTATGTTGAATTTATTGGAGTTGAGCGAGGCTCTAAAAAATGTTTTCTGTTTGTGTTAAAATTAAATCTTCTTACCACTACTCCAGTAGGCCAGGAATTTGGATCATTTAACGGTTCTTTCAATTCAATTGGAGCTCCCACCTTAAAGCAGGGATAAGTACTGTTTGTTTGTAATATATCGCATTGAAAATCGTAATTAGGGTGAACTTCTTTTAAATATTCCAATACCGTATCTGTGGTGGTGTTAGTGTTTGTCCGTCCAACAAAGAACCATAGTTTCTTTGAGACGCCTGCCAGTTGAGTGCCGTTTTTGTTTTCTTTATTTCCTGTAATAGATTTATTTGCTCGTCGTCTACTGTTAACGATTGGCTTTCTTCGCTCTTTATTCAAACTTCCAACTGATTGCGCACTTGTTATAGATGCGTACGTATCTTTTTTATTGTTATCAATCTGTTCACTGATAATTTCTTCAGCGTCGTTATTGATGTGTATAATTTCCGCAAATTTTTTGCGATGTAAATTTTCAAGTTTTTCTACGTATTTTTCCCGATTTTCAGGAACGGAATTATTTATATTATTATCCGTTTTGTTTACGGTAGAATCCTGTGTTGGTCGATGTAGGCCCGTACTTCTAAGTTCCCCTTTATTAGTTGAACTTTTTGCCGATTTTGCTTGAGCAGTTGTAATCGTGTTTGCGTTATCAGCTTGCAATTTTTTATCTTCGCTTGTTAATTTCTGTTGAAAACTCGTCGCGCCCGCGGCAGAAGTTCCACATGCATCAATTTTGTTTACTTTGACTTGATGAATTAGTAGGTTATTTAGCACAGCAATTTGTTGCTCCATAAAGGATATGTTTTTGTATAAATTGTTTATTAAAGCATCTTTCTCATCAATAATTTTGTGTAAGTAATATACCTCAATTTTGTCTTTTTCTAACGCGGTTGGCACAGCATTCGGCGTTTCTACGTTAGACTCGTCTTCAACCGGATTCATGTTGCCTTCACTTCTTTCGCAGCATATTATTTCTTTATCGTTGATTTTCTTGATGTTTTCATAGTATTTTATGCATCCTGGATGCATTACTTTGGCACAATTAATACATTTAAGTCCGTTTGCCGGCACTATATGACACTTTTTGCACTTTGAATTCGCAGCATTTACTGTTTCACCTTCACTCGGCGACATCGCGCGTCGAGGTATTAAGGAAACACACGTTTCCTATTCTTTGCCTTTTTACAAATGGAAAATTTAAAGGCGACACGTAATTTCAAAAAAAAAAAATTAGAAAAAAAAACAATAAAAACAAGAAAAACAAATGACGATCGCATGGGAACAACACAACACAAAAATACGAAAATTAGAAGCTACGAAATAAGGACTTGCCAATTGAAGACAAATTCTCGGAAACCCCGAAAACAAGAAAAAAAAAAGAAACTGATAAAGTACCGTTTGCTTTTCAAAAGAAAACCAGAAAGACGACTCGTATTCTTCAAAATGTTCCGTAGGAAAGCAGAAACAAAACAGGAAAATTTAAGTAACAATTTAGTAACGAAAAGAAAAACAATTGCGATCTCATTTGAAAGAAGGAGACCAACAACCAATAAAATTACGTTAATAATGACATTAGAATGTGGGGGGCTTTTTTTATTTGCTTATAAAATAAACCCCGCTTATTGTGTGACAAAATGTTGAGTGTACACATAATAGTCAAGGCGTACATTGGAGTAAACATAGCAAAGACAAAGAAGGCATCAGCAACGAGAGTGGAATAAGCGAGGTGTCCTCTCCTCTCCTCTCCTCGTTTTAAACTGCTTATTGATATTTTGCAGTCTTTATCATTGACATGTTCCGTGCAATTTATTTCCTTCTTTGTCTTGACCATCATGAAAACGACCAAGCCATATGTACAATCGTATAGCTAGTTTCATCTGAGCTAGGTTTCGGTGGAATTATTTTATGGCGATATCACTTGCTTACACAGTCTAATTGTTTATTATATGTATTCCAATCATACACTCAAAAAGCATTTTTTTATATTTTTTGAATACTTAAAAATTCTACTAAAAAAAAAAAATAGACCCACTGGTGCAGTCGTTAGTATGAAGCAAGTGGTTCATATTCAATAATTGAGGAAACCAATTTAGTCAAATAAAAAGTCAATATTGTTTGGTACTTGACAGCCCAAATTCAAAAATACAAAAATGGGGTCAAACAACGGTCCTCGAGGTCTGAAGTTCTACTATTTTTTAAGCTCATCAGTTATATGCCTACAATATTAATAAAATGACATAAAAATATACGGCGGAACTTTCGCGTTGCTTAGCGCGCTTGCTTAAAACACGTCACGATGACAAACGACTAGAATAACAAACGTCAAACAACGTCACATTAGGTACGTTCGTTTTACGTCCGACTCAGATCGGTAACCATCACAACTGAGATGAGATTTGCTGAATTAAAACATTCCTAAAAAAAAAAAACAGTTATTTCCAGTCACATCGTGCAAATGGAATTGAGATTTTCTCAAAAATCTCAACAGCGAGCCGCAGAAGTTTCCAAGGTTACTCAGCGAGGTTGAGTAACTCCGAGTTTTGAAGTAAAACGAACGCACCTGATGACGAATCGTCACGTTGACATCTACGTAACAGGGTCACGATGATGACCATCAAAATAAATAAAATTCAAAAATTTTTTTTTGTTTGCTATTAATTTTTTGTTTACTCTCAGTTATAATTTTTTAAAGAGATTTTTTAAATCTATGTTTCGTTTGGAGTTTTTATTTTATTTTTTGTTGTGATCGTCATTTTTTTTTTTTTTAGTTGAGGAATTTCAGCTTTTTCATTTCGATTGTATTTGTTGATCGTCAAAAATATTTTCGTTTTTGATTGTTTCCAAAGAATTCTTTGTTTTTGATTTTCCGTGAATGTTTCTATTTTCATTTGTTTTTCTTTTTCCTTGTTTTCCTTTCTCCTTGTTTTCCTGTCTTCTTGTCTTCCTTTCTCTTTGTTTTCCTTTCTCTCTTTGTTTTCGTTTCTCCTTTTCTTTATTTATGAATTTCATTTCGATTGTTTATTATTATTTTTTTGAGAAATTTTAAATCCACAATTTGTTTTGAGCTTTTATTTACTTTTTCGTTATAATCGTCATTTGTTTTCCTTACTTTCTTTTTTATTTTAATATCTTTTTCATTTCGATTGTGTTTCTTGATCGTCAAAAATATTTTTCGTTTTTGTTTCTATTTTTCTTTCTTTGTTTCTGGTTTTCCGCGTTTTTCATTTGTTTTCCCTTTCTTTATTTTTGAATTTTGTTTTGAATGTTTATAATAATAAAAAAAAATAATCAATAGATTTTTTTTAAAGAAATCTTAAATCCACAATTCGTATTGAGTTTTTATTTCATTTTTCTTTTGTTTTGATCGTCATTTGTTTTTCGCACTTTCTTTCTTACTTTAGGAATTTATTTATTTATTTTTTAATTTCGATTGTGTTTTTTGATCGTCAAAAATGTTTTTCGTTTCTTCCTTGTTTTTGATTTTTCATTTGTTTTCCCTTTTCCTTCTCTGTATTTTTTATGTTTTGAGTTTTTGTTTTATTTATTTTTTTGTAGTGGTCGTAATTTTTTTTTTTTTACTTTCTCACTTTAGGAATTTTATTTTTTCCATTCGATTGTGTTTCTTCATCGTCATTTCTATTTGCTTCTTATTTTTTGCAAATGTTGCGATTTTCAATTGTTTTCCTTTTCCTTATTTGCTATGTTTTGAGTTTTTATTTGATGTTTTTTTTGTTGTGATCGTCATTTGTTTTTCTTGTTTTATTTTTTTCGTTTCGATTATACTTCTTCATCGTCAAAAACTTTTCTCGTTTCTTTTTTGTTTACATTTCCATTTGTTTCTTATGTTCCGTAAATGTTGCGATTTTCATTTGTTTCCTTTATCTTTTTCTACATTTATGAATTTCATTTCTATTGTTTATTATGAATTATTTTTTTTTGAGAAGTTGCAAATCTAGAATTTTTGTTTTACTTATTTTTTGTTACGATCGTCATTTGTTTTTCTTACTTTCTTTAGATTTTTTTTTCTCATTTCGACTGTTTTTTGATCGTCAAAAATGTTTTTCATTTCTTATTTGTTTTTGATTGTTGATTTTCTCAAAAATCTCAACAGCGAGCCGCAAAAGTTTCTAATGTTACTCAGCGACGTTGAGTAACTCTGAGTTTTGAAGTAAAACGAACGCACCTGATAACGAATCGTCACGTTGACATCTACGTAACAGGGTCACGATGATGACCATCAAAATAAATAAAATTAAGAAGGCCCCTTAATGAATAAGAGCGTAACCGCGTTCCTTTCTTATTGATCAACAAATAGGATCGCAAACTTGATTTTGGTCGCTAAGACAACCACCGAACAACTGCCGCCTGACAAGTAGGACACAATTTTGCTCATCACTGATTGGTGCAATGATGCAGAGTTACCTAATCCCCGCCATAAAATAAAAGTGTAAAAGACGCAAGCCAGTATTTGCAAGTGATGTATAGTCTAGTAAAACTCATCCACTGGTGCTGCATAGTCCAGCATACCGTAAATCAACTACAACTACTTCGTCGGCGCCAGTTTATTTCATTGATGGATTGAATAAGAGCGCAACCGCATTCCTTTCTTATTGGTCAACAAATAGGATCGCCAACTTCATTTTGGTCGCTAGGACAACCTCCGAACGACTGCCCCTTAACAAATAGGATACAACTTTGCTCATCACTGATTGGTGCAAGCAAACAGACCAATGATGCAGAATTACCTAATCCCCGCCATAAAATAAAAGTATTAAAGACGCGAGTGATTGCAAGCCAGTATTCGCAAGTGCTGTATAGTCTAGTAAAACTCATCCACTGGTGCTGCATAGTCCAGCATACCGTAAATCAACTACAACTACTTCGTCGGCGCCAGTTTATTTCATTGATGGAACGGAGAGACGTTCTCGAATATAGTAAGATCGAGGAAGTCTAGTTTGACATGAAATATGTTGGCAGCAATCAGAATTTGACATTCAAGGATTCCCCAACGTTTTTACGTTTCGAAAGTAAATTTGAATAACGAACGTTATATTCCAACGTTCTTTACAATTAGAATAAATAGTCAGCACCCGTTACAACTACGGCTTAAATGTTGCTGACGCTTTAAAAAATAAAAACAACCTAACCTCAACTTTAAGACATTAAAAAACGTCGATAAAACAGAAAAGGATAATTGATAATCGTGCTACCAACACATTTTTCATTTAAGTCGCAAACTATAGATTACTTTTTCGAACAAGATTATTTAAATTATAATTACAATTTGAAAGTTTATATTGCGACAAAATTCTTATAATTACAACAATTGCACTACTTACAGTAGTTACGTTTTATCAGGATTTCCCTAACTCTTGCAGTAAGTACTGACCTTTCCGCATTGGTATTTTTATCTGTTTTAAATTCCACGCATGATTTTGATATAAAGAAAAACAGGTTTTCTTTTTAAATACATTTGTAATTCTCCCCGTTGTTCATAGATGTCCCATCTTGGAATGAAACACCTTGCACAAGGCAGCCTCAATCTTGTCGTCACGTCAGACATGCTTATCGCTGGGTTGTGTCAAATCCTTGCCCCTCAGGTATAGGCAGCCATACATCTCGCCACGATTTTTGCAATTTCAGACCTCTATGCTAAATGAATTAAATGCGATTTTGGCTCAGAACCGACATAGCATATCTACTGGAAGGCATCAAGCATCAAGAACGAAACGCATTTGTTTCTGAAGAAAGTAACTGTTTTACCAGGATTTCCCTGACTCTTGCAGTAATTACTGGAATTCTGTTAAGGCGGGCCTTTCCGCATTGGTCTTAACAGAACTCCAGTATTTATTGCAAGAGTTAGGGAGATCCTGTTAAAACCTAACTAGAGTATGTAGTATAATTGTTGTAATTATTTAAATTATAAATACAATTGAAAAGTTTATCACGAGAAAATTTTTATAACTACAACAATTACACTACTAGTCAGGTTTTCCCAGGATTTTCCTAACTCTTGCAGTAAATACTGGAGTCCTGTTAAGACGTACCTTTCCGCATTAAATCAAATGGGATTTTGACTCAGGACGGGCATGGCACATAGATATGCATTTAAAAATAACAACAACCTAACCTCAATTTTAAGACATCAAAAAACGTCGATAAATCAGAAAAGGATAACTGATAATCGTGCTACCAACACATTTTCCTTTTAAGTAGCACACTATAGATAACTTTTTCGAACATGATTTTTATCTATCTATATTTTTTTAATAATAAAAATCTAACGGACATATTCCAGGCGTTTTCAATTTTAAAACCGTAGAAAAAAAATCGCGTCAACGAATGTGCGTGAAACGCCCTCCTTTTCGGATAAAACTTTGAACTTTCCAGGGGATAATTTCATTACGCACGGACGTTTAAACGTGTGTCGGCATTGATTGATTCGGGGCGGCCCCGGAGGGTGAAATTTTCCCAAATTGCGGCGAAATGTGCGCCCAACGGACCGACGCGACGGGGGCGGCGGTTCATTACAACAGGTCGATTATTGGACATCGCCAGTTTCCATCCCTCGATTCCGACGCTATCAGCCCTTAACATTTGTATTAGGTATCAATTAAGCCTCGGTAATTACAATGTCACCGCGTCCGGAAACGAATTATTTGGCGGCTTCATTAACATCCGTGGGGAGGGGGTTGAAATGTGAAGGGGTTTCGGAAAATTATAAATCTTGATTGCAAACAAAGTTTCGATGGATCGCGACGATCAATACCCAATTAATATTATTTGTTCGCAAATTAAAAGCCACTGCTGGAAAACTGGCAATGGTGTTCTAGTTAGGAATTGAGATTTTCTCAAGGTTACTCAGCGACGTTGAGTAACTCTGAATTTTGAAGTAAAACGAACGCACCTGATGACGAATCGTCACGTTGACATCTACGTAACAGGGTCACGATGATGACCATCAAAATAAATAAAATTCAAAATTTTCTTTTTGTTTACTATTAATTTTTTGTTTACTGTCACTTATAATTTTTTAAAGAGATTTTAAATCTACGTTTCGTTTAGAGTTTTTATTTTATTTTTTGTTGTGATCGTCATTTTTTTTTTTTTTTTATTTGAGGAATTTCAGCTTTTTCATTTCAATTGTGTTTGTTGATCGTCAAAATATTTTCCTTTTTTTTTCGTTTTCGATTGTTTCAAAAGAATTCTTTGTTTTTGATTTTCCGTGAATATTTCGATTTTCATTTGTTTTTCTTTTTCCTTGTTTTCCTTTCTCCTTGTTTTCCTTTCTCCTTGTCTTCCTTTCTCCTTGTTTTCCTTTCTCTTTTTGTTTTCGTTTCTCCTTTTTTTTTATTTATGAATTTCATTTCGATTGTTTATTATTATTTTTTTTGAGAAATTTTAAATCCACAATTTGTTTTGAGCTTTTATTTACTTTTTCGTTATAATCGTCATTTGTTTTCCTTACTTTCTTTTTTATTTTAATATCTTTTTCATTTCGATTGTGTTTCTTGATCATCAAAAATATTTTTGTTTCTGGTTTTCCACGTTTTTCATTTGTTTTCCCTTTCTTTATTTTTGAATTTTGTTTTGAATGTTTATAATAATAAAAAAAATAGATTTTTTTTAAAGAAATTTTAAATCCACAATTCGTATTGAGTTTTTATTTCATTCTTTTTTTGTTTTGATCGTCATTTGTTTTTCGCACTTTCTTTCTTACTTTAGAAATTTATTTATTTATTTTTTAATTTCGATTGTGTTTTTTGATCGTCAAAAATGTTTCTCGTTTCTTCCTTGTTTTTGATTTTTCATTTGTTTTCCCTTTTTCTTTTCTGTATTTTTTATGTTTTGAGTCTTTGTTTTATTTATTTTTTTGTAGTGATCGTCATTTGTTTTTTTTTTTTTTACTTTCTTACTTTAGGAATTTTATTTTTTCCATTCGATTGTGTTTCTTCATCGTCATTTCTATTTGCTTCTTATTTTTTGCAAATGTTCCGATTTTCAATTGTTTTCCTTTTTCCTTTTCTTTATTTGCTATGTTTTGAGTTTTTATTTGATGTTTTTTTTTTGTGGTCGTCATTTGTTTTTCTTGTTTTATTTTTTTCGTTTCGATTATACTTCATCGTCAAAAACGTTTCTCGTTTCTTTTTTGTTTACATTCTCATTTGTTTCTTATGTTGCGTAAACGTTGCGATTTTCATTTGTTTCCTTTATCTTTTTCTTTATTTATGAATTTAATTTCTATTGTTTATTGTGAGTTTTTATTTTATTTATTTTTTGTTACGATCGTCATTTGTTTTTCTTACTTTCTTTGGAATTTTTTTCTCATTTTGACTGTTTTTTGATTGTCAAAAATGTTTTTCATTTCTTATTTGTTTCTGATTGCTTCCGCTATCCTCTCTTTGCTTGTTATTTTCCGTAAATGTTGCGACCTTCATTTGTTTTCCTTACTACTCGCCTCGAATTTTTATTCGAAGTGTTTTTCTTGTTATGATCGTCAATTGTTTTTCTCACATTTTTCATTACTTTCTGGAATAACAAATGCATTCTGTTCTTGGCGCCTTGGCACCCTCCATTGTTTTTTTTGTGTTTGGAGTCGCATAGGCGTTTCGTTCTTTTTTTACTTTGTCTCGTCGACCTTCTTTTGTTTTCTTGTATTATCTTATTCTCCGCTTTCCTTTTATTTCTTTGTCGAATTACGTTTTTTTTTGTATTTCATTGTCTTTACATAGTTTCTTCTTTTGTTTTCCTATGAGAGAAAAGGAGAATTCAACAGAATCGTTAGTCTTTTGTTTTTCTCTTTTGCAGTCTTTCGAAGAACAATCGACGTTCATTTGTTTTTCGCTTGTTCCATTCCATTTCGATGTCATTTGTTTCAATTTTATCTTCTTTTTCTATCGAATCACATAAATACGCCGTTCTTTTTCGCGCTTTCTTTTGTTTTCACCTTGTCGAATCACTTTCTGGAATAACAAATGCACTCTGTTCTTGGCGCCTTGCTTCTTTTGTCGAATTACTTCTTTTCGTATTTTATTTTCTTTACACAGTTTCTTCTTTTGTTTTATTTTCAGCCTCATAACAGCCGACGTATTTTTGTTTTTCGTTTCGTTTGTTTTCTTTTGTTTTTATTTCATCGAGTTTGTTTTTGGAGGCGTTTTCCTTTTCGTACCTTCCATTTTTGTGCTTTCTTTTGTTTTAATTTTTCGTCGATTTTTTTTTTTTGAGTCATAACATAGGTGTTTCGTTTTTCTTTTATTTTACGTCGCCGATCTTCTTTTATTCTTATCGAATTTATTTTCGCATTTGTTTTTTCATTGTCTTTACACGGTTTCTTCTTTTGTTTTCTTCTCAGCCTTGTACCATCCGATATATTTTGTTTTTCGTTTGTCTTTTTGAAGAAGAAAATGGGCAGAGGAGAACTAAACAGAATCGTTGCTAGTCTTTTGTTTTTTTTTTGATAGTCTTCCGATGCACGATTGACGTTCATTTGTTTTTCGTTCTTTCTATTCTAGTTCTTTTTTTTATCCAATTACCTAAATACATCTTTTTTGTGCTTTCATTTGTTTTTATTTTATCGATTTTCTTTCTGCGTAACAAATGGAGTAACAAATGCGTTTCGTCCTAGGCGCCTTCCACTGTTTTGTGTTTTCTTTTGACTTTATTTTTTGGAGTTATTTTTTGGAGTGACATAGTTCTTCGTGCCTGCCTTCCATTTTCGTGCTTCTTTTGTTTTTTTTTTTAGTCACGCAGACGTTTCATTCTTCTTTTACTTTGTGTCGCCGATCTTAATTTTTTTTGTAATCCTTTTGTTTCTCTTTGTCGAATTTCTTTTTGTATTTGTATTTCGTTGTCTTTACACAGTTTCTTCTTTTGTTCCGATGTATTTTGTTTTTCGTTTATTTTTTTAGAGAAGGAAATGAACAGAGGCGATGAATCAAACAAAATAGTCGTTAGTCTTTTGTTTTTCTTAACGTCTCTCGAAGAACAATTGACGTTCGTTTGTTTTTCGTTCGTGCTTTTCTATTTGTTTTTGTTTTGTCTTTTTATCAAATTACATACTGCATTAGTGTGTTATTATTTATTTATTTATTTTTTAAATTTTCTATTCACGTAATACCATATTTTCTTGTTGTTTGTTTTAGTTCTTTTTTGAAATTAATTTTTCATATCCGCTTCGTCCAGTGTAGTTTTATTTAATTTTTTCACTCATTGGTCCGTATTCTCCTCTTGCGATTGAGGTTGTGTTTAGCTAAAGTCGTGATTGAAATGAACAAGAAGCGATGTAGCTTTACGTCGACTTAATGTGTAAGAGAGTGACGGACGGACGAGCGTTGCGCCACGTAAAACAAACGCGTTATTAAATTAAGCATAGGAAGAGAATACGGGCCAGAGTTTACGTCTAAAGTGGAATTGTACTGTTAACTACTACGTCATAAAATTTTACTTACGAGTTATACAGGGCGTTTTGGGATTAACTGGTGATGGTCCTTTGATTTAGAAATAAGGTATACACTGTGATCAACAATGATCGAAGGTTTGCGTCTGATAATTGATAATTTAAAACGGTGGTGGGGGGTGCTTAACACGCATTGTGGCGATATGCTTCAAATCATTATCAATTTTTAATTCGATAATTGATGGGTCCACCTAAACAATTTGAATAACAATAGGAAAATCTAAACCAGAGAACTTTGAGCTTCGTTTTTAGATTAAAAGAAAACGCAACATAAAAGCAATACACAAGCCAAATATACAGAGTGAGCATTAAAGATTGCGAAACACGTGATCATTCTTTACCTCAGAAAACGGATAATCCAAACTTCCAAAATAGTTCCTCTCATACTCGGTATAAAACGCGTTCTTATCCTTAATCTCGAAATTACAAATATGATTGCATCGATCTAAGAGTCCTCCACCTTCGGGGCACTTCTCCTGCTCCTCCACCTGCCGGACGAAACTGCATCTCCTCTCCAGAGACTTATCCCCTTCGGGTATGGTGATCTGAGGTAATTGGCTTTGAATGGAGGGCGAGTGGGGCAGGTGATTTTGAACGAGGGTGCAGGGGGTGAGGGGCTGAGCCGGCTCTTTCTGGTTGAGGTGGTTCTGCACGGGGATGCAAATGGAAGGGCTCTCGCGGATTCTCGCTTTGGACGGTTCTTTTAGGTAATTGGAGGTGCTGTGTCTGCGCTCGTGGGGCGCCGGGGGTTTCAGGACGTTTCGTTCTACGCGTGATAATTTTGGCACCGCTTGGTCGGTGTAATTGTGGAACTGCTTGCTCTGGGGGTGTTTCGGAAGGAGCTCGGCGGCCTTCTGGTTTTTCTGCAACTGCGCCGCCTTCTTGTTTTGGCGTTGCTTTTGGCGAGCCTGCCGGCTGGCTAGGGACGCCCCCCCTGCAGCCGCGTACATTTTGCCTTAACTACCCTTAATGAATTAGTACCTGTATTTTATTTTGACTATGGCTACACGAAGTCTTTCTGCCTATTTTGGAACGATTATTTTTAAAAGAGTCGATTATTGTAACAGTTGTGCGTTGTAAAATCAAAGAAATGAAATTTGTACTTTATTTCGTTTAGAAATGAGGAACAATTGAACTGTAAAAAGTTTGATTCTCGTTCGGACTTTTCAGTTTGATTTTGACGCATTTTAATTTGACGGCCTTGACTCGCGCCTGCCCCATTTTCCTCGTCGGCCTAACAACATTCAACAAGTTCGTCAACATTAACAACAAATTTTCTACAAAATATTTGTGTTCTCAACAAAAAATTGATAACAGCGCCTCATCGTTCACTTATCGATTAATTCGGCGGCGTTGTTCTAATTAATACAACTACTTTATTATGTTTATAATAATATTGTCGCTTTTACAATTTATTTAAAAAAAAAAACTAACCCCACGCCGAATTTTTTTTACTTTCAGAACAAACAACAACAACAGTGATCGTGTCGGGGGGGTTGGAGCACACCACCGAAGAGGCAAATATAAAAAAAATATACAAACAGATCGATTAGTTATTGCTTTCTTTTTTTTTTTTGTTGCGCTATGTTTGCTTCATCCGTGCGCTCTTTAAACGGCTTTGCGTTTTTCTTTTAGGAACGAAAAGTCTTGGGCGCGCATTTTCTCCAAAAGTTTCGTCGTCACAGCACCCGCCCGAAATTTCGACGCGGCTCGGCTCGGGGGCGGGCTCGGAAAGGAAAGGAAGCGAAAGGAGAGACGACTCTGTTCATAGCCGGCTCTGAAATAAAGTTTTTAAATTTTCAAAGTTTAAATTGCATCGGGAAAACGTGCGCATCGCTAAATTATTCAGGCAGAATCTATAAGGCCGGGTGTCTACGTGCACGAGACATCGGATCTAGTCTACGTCTAAAACACATGCAGGCGGAGTCACTCGAAGCAGAAGCTCGAAAATCAATCGGTAAGAGATATAAGGCAGTTTCAAATATCTTCTCTAATATCCAAATGAACGAAATGCTCAATTCGATTCTAATTATTTTTTTTTATACGAGAGTAAATCAAATACAAACGAAAAGTCAGGGTGAACGTGTCCAGAAATCTCATTGATAAACAACAAAATGAGGAAGGGCGCAATTTAACTGTAATTGTTTTTTCAAAGACTTACATATACAGGGTGACAACAACGGTGAAAGACTTGGCGGTATTCCGACGCCGCGTTCGAGTATGGCAGGCGAGCGTAAGAGTCAGTGTGCGAGAGAGAAAGTACGAAGCGGGGCGAAATTTCAATTAAAAGCGAGAGAGACAGCGCAAAACGGACCGAGAATTCAATTATTCGCATTGCCTTACACTCGAATGCCACCGATCTCAGCGCGTAGCCCGATTAGTCGGAATACTTACTCTTATCGTCTACCGTGGTGACGACTAATTAAAGGCACACCATCTCGTAAGCCATCAACGAAATTTATTCTAAGCAGAGGTTAAAAGACAAAAATCTCATTGATAAAAAACAAAATGAGGAAGGGCGCAATTTAATTGTAATTGTTTTTTCAAAGATCTACGTATACAGGGTGACAACCACGGTGAAAGGTATAGAGGTGTTCCGACGCCGCGTTCGAGTACGGCAGGCGAGCGTAAGAGTCAGTGTGCGAGAGAGACAGCATAAAGCGGGGCAAAATTTCAATTAAAAGCGAGAGAGAGCACAAAACGGACCGCATTGCCTTACACTCGAACGCCACCGACCTCAGCGCGTAGCCGGATTCGTCGGAATACCTAAATCTTCCTTCATTTCTGAAATATCTTCTTCTCTATTTTGAAAATATTTTGTTTATTTATTAAGATAGTCACAGAATTCCTCGATTTTGTATTAAATTCGATGAACCGTCAGAAGAAATAGGTTAGGATTGACAGTTTCACAGATAAAATTACATTTGCATTTTATTTATTTATTTTATTTTATTTTATCTGGATTTATTGCTTTTAATTTTATTTAAAAAAAATTCAATTCTGACATCGACAGGTTCTCTTCAATCGGCTGACCGTCTTTTGTTTTCTGACAAATTTTTCATATTTTTGTTTTTTGTTTTTTTTTTCTTTTTTGGACTTTGTTTATTCATCTGTGTGTTTTTTTTTGAAATGTATCCATTTTTATTTTAGTTGAACTTATCGAGTGGCCGATCATCTTTTGTTTTTCGATCAATTGTTTTCCCCCAATCTTTATTGTCACTTTTTTGTTTCTGTTTTTCGGTAAGTATTTTCCGTATTCCGTTAATTTTTTTTTGCCATAACTTCTGCCTGAGAGTCTTTTGTTTTGTTCCTATTTCCGCTATTATTTTAGAATTTCCGATGGAAAAGAAAAGAGCCAATCTTTTCTAGTGAGTAATCGTCTTTTGTTTTTTTAACAAGTATTTTAACTTTCGTTTCAATTAAACTTAACAACTGGCTAAGTGTCCGATCGTCTTTTGTTTTCTGACAAGTATTTTGGCGTTCGTTTTGTTTTCATTTCACTTTTCAACTTAACAACTGTCTTTTGTTTCTCGATCAGAACTTTCCTTCATTTTTTCCATATTTGTGTGTGTGTGTGTGTGTGTATGATCGTCTTTTGTTTTTTTGGCAAGTACTTTCGCTTGAACTACTAGGCGATCGTCTTTTGTTTCTGGATCAGTCGTTTCCTCCTCTGTTTTTTTTTTTTGTAATTTTTTTTTGTATTTATTTTCACTGGAATTTTCGATATTGACTTTTCTTTTCTAGTGAGCGATCGTCTCTTGTTTGTTTTGATAAGTATTTTGGCGTTCGTTTTGTTTTCATTTCACTTTTCAACTTAACAACTGTCTTTTGTTTTTCGATCAGAAGTTTCCTTTATTTTTTCCATATTTTTGTGTGTGGTGATCGTCTTTTGTTTTTTTTTTTTTTAGCAAATACTTTCACGTTTATTTCGTTTCTATTTCACTTAAACTACCAGCCGATCATATTTTGTTTCTAGATCAGCCGTTGCCTCCTCTTTTTTCGTTATTTTTTTTAATGTTTATTTTCGCTGTTATGTTAGAATTTTCGATATTGTCTTTTCTTTTCCATTGAGTGATCGTCTTTTGTTTTTCGACCAATGGTTTTGATTTTTTTTTTTGACGCGTTTTGTCGTCTGTTTCCCAACAGATATTTTGAAAGCTTTCATTTTATTTCTATTTCGCTTTGCTTTTATTTCCTCAGCTATTCTAGAATTTTCGATACAGATTCTACTTTTCGGGTGGGTGATCGTCTTTTGTTTTTTTTCCGGTGTTCGTTTTATTTTTATTCAATTTGAACCAATTAGCTTAACAACTTGCCGATCGTCTTTTGTTTTCCGACAAGTATTTTGGCGTTCGTTTTGTTTTTGTTTCACTTTTCAACTCAACAACTGTCCGATCGTCTTTTATTTCTCCATCAGAAATTTCCTCCATTTTTTGTGCGTGTGATCGTCTTCTGTTTTTTGGCAAGTACTTTCGTGTTGATTTTGTTTCCAAATCAGTCGTTTTCTCCTCTCTTTTTCTTATTATTATTTTTTTTTTGTATTTATTTTCACTGTTACTTCGGAATTTCCGATAATGACTTTTCTTTTCTAGTGAGCGATCGTCTTTTTTTTTATTTTGAGAAATATTTTGGCATTCGTTTTGTTTTTTCTCGCTTGGCCGATCGTCTTTTGTTTCGTTTTTGGAATGAGCGATTGGCTTTTTGCGACCAACTGTTTCGCACAATGTTTGTCGTTACTTTTTGTTTCTGTTTCTACTGTTATTTTGGTATACCCGATTTGACTTTTCTTTCTCTTGCCTACATCTTTTGGACTCCGTCGAATTTCGAAAAGAGGGGGAAGCCCAAGGGGACTAGAATTTCCGATGTTCTGCTTTTCGAACCAGACGATAGCATTTGTTTTCCTTGTTAACTATTTTTGTATTCTATTTATTCTTTTTTATCATAACTTCATTTGAACTTATCAAGTGGCCGATAGTCTTTTGTTTTTCGATCAATCGTTTGCTTCGCGTTTTTCGTTATTTTTTTGTGTTTGTCTCCGTTGTTATTTTAGAATTTTCGAAATTGCCTCTTCTCTTTGTGAATGTGTGATCGTTTTTTGTTTTGTGACAAGTACATAGGCATTTTCGCGTTGAACTTATCAACCGGCCGATCATCTTTTGTTCCTTGATCAGTCGTTTCCTGCTCTTTTTTCTTTTTTTTTTCTCCTTGTCTTTACCTCCACGGTTATTTTACAATTTTCGACGTTGCCATTTCGTTTCGAGTGTGTGATCACCACCTTTTGTTCCTTTTAATTTCTCAGAAATTTAATATTTCGTTTGAAAACTACAGCATAAGTGTGTCATGTCATATGGAACGAAAATCTAAGTTGGCGCCTAAAAAAAAAATAGGTTAGGATTGACAGTTTCGCAGTCGTACTTGCGAAAGTGTCAATTCTAACCTATTTCTTCTGAACGTACTTGATTGTAATAATAATAATTTTGTGACTTTATCTTCATAAATAAACAAGTGAAGATATTTCAAAAATAAATGAAGATAAACGAGATTTTTATAGACGCCAAAATTGCGCAACTTTTTTGTAATTCAACTTATAGTTTACCACGAGATCAGTTGTAACCCTGTATACGAGGGCGATTCAAATACAAACGGGATTCAATCTAAAAAAAATCAGTTGCCTTAATAATAATAATAATAATAATAATATTATTTGTTTATTACAGCAGAGCAGAGAAACCGTTTCAGAACTTAAAAAATCAAGGACGCCTGTAAACTGGTGACGCATACGGTCAGCGACTGAATTAAATTCGCTTACGCGAATAGTCTCAACGAGGGTGTGTTTTAGCTCAGGGGCGTGACGTACGTACGATTCTATTTTATTAGCGCCGCGTCGACCCATCAAGAAATGGAAAGCGCAACTGAATAAACGCAATTTTTTTTTGCTATTTTGTTATTTTCCATTTTGCAATTGCGTTCTTTTTAACGTTCGCAATGCAAACAATAGGAAAATTTATTTATATATATATTTAAATAAGGTCGAACTCAAAGAAAGAAAATGAGATTCAGGTGAGATATTGTTCCAATTCCAATAGATGGCGTGATTATCTCTTCTATAGATAAGTTTATTTGGCGCCGCCAGATGTCAACTACTTGTGTTTCTTAAAACCATCACCTATACGAACATTTGACTTATCCCCAATACCATTTTATTATTTCAAAATCGTAAATTGCAAAAGCGCCATCTATTAGTTTGATGGGGGGACGTTTAAGTAAGTGTAAGTTGGCAACAGCAAGTAATTCCAACGCTGTTCATTACTACACTCTAACGTATTGGTAGATTACAAACATGATAATTTAATAAATATGTGCGCATATAACGACATCTGGTGGTTCATCATCTCAACAAATTGAAAAATTTTTTTTTTGTTAAACTTTTGGTCCAGAGATGGGGCAACCGTTTTTTGCTTAAAATTTTAAAAGGTAAAAATGCTGTTGCTTTTCAGAAACAGGAAAAGGCGAATAGTAGGAAACACTTCAGTATTCATCAACGCCATCTATTAGTCGGTGACTTCAAGTTTCATCCAACAGAGGAGTGACGTCATAAGATTTCATTCAAATCTCAAAATACAATATTTTTCAACGCCATCTATTAGTGGGAAGATAAATGCTAAGCTTCAAGTATCAACCAGTAGAGAGGTGGCGTTATAGAATTTCATTTTAAATTTCAGAATACAATATTTTTCAACGCCATCTCTTAATCGGTAGATAAAAGTTGAGCTTCGAGTGTCATCCCACAGCAGGACGACGACGAATATATTTACGACGACTATATTTATCCTTCTGTGGGAAGAAACATTTATCTACCCACTAACAGATGGCGTTGAAAAATATTGTATTCTGAAATTTAAATGAAATTCAATGACGCCACCCTCTCCAATAGAACTTTGAAATTAAATGAATGATTCAACGTTGGTAGCTTCCAGTTTAACCAACAGAGAGGTGACGTCATTGGATTTAATTTAACTTTAAAGTTCAATATTCTTCATCGCTATCTATTAGCCAAGTTTCTTGTAACAGAGGGGTGACGTCATACAGTTTCATTAAAATTGTTTAATTCAATATTCCTCAACGCCATCTATTAGACGGTAGATGAACGTCGAGCTTCAAGTTTCATCCAACAGTGGAGTGACGTCATTGAAAGTTCTTCAACGTTCTTCAGTATTAGTCTGTAGATAAATGTTGAAGTTCAAGTTTCTTCCAATAGAGGGCTAACATCATAGGATTTAAATTCCGAAGACCAGTATTCTAACTTACCTTTTTTTATAATTTCTCCTCGTAGTTGCCCGTGACTTGTTAGTAGCTGTAAACCAATCAGTTGACCGTCAATGAGAAAAATTAGATTATGATATACGTCAATTTATTTTGTAGTTTCAAACAAGGCTGGCTCACAACCAACAATTCACGCCCAACTAACTACGAGGAGCAATTAAAAAAAAGGCACGTTACTAATCAAGTTTTATGGAACAGAGAGATGACGTCATAAGGTTTCATTTAGATTTCAAAGTTCAATATTTTTCACCGCCATCCACTAGTCGGTTGCTTAAAGTTTCATTCAACATAGACGCCAGAGAATTTCATTTAAATCTCAAAGTTCAATATTCTTCAACGCCATCTATTAGTCGGTAGATGAACGATTAGCTTCAAGTTTCATCCAATAGAGGAACCGATTTCAAAGTTCAATATTCTTCAACGCCATCTGTTAGGCTGTTGAGCTTCAAGATTCATCCAATAGAGGAATGACGTTATTGGATTTCATTTAAATTTTGAAAATCAATATTTTTCAGCGCCATCTATTAGTCAAGTGGCATCCATCATAGAGGTGATGTCATAGGATTTCATTTAAATTTCAAAGTTCTATAATCTTCAATGCCCTCTGTTAAGTCGTTAGATAAATGTTGAGCTTCAAGATTAATCCAACAGAGGAATGACATTAGAGGATTTCACTTAAGTTCAATATTCTTCAACGCCATCTTATTAGTCAAGTGGCATCCATCAGAGAGGTGCGTCACAGGCTTTCATTTAAATTTCAAAGCTCTTCAATATTCTTCAGCGCCATCTATTAGTCATGTGGAATCCATCAGGAGTGACGTCATAGGATTTTATTTAAATTTCAAAGTCCAATATTCTTCAACGCCATCTATTAGTCAGGTGACATCAAAGGATTTCATTTAAATTTCAAAGTTGAGTATTCTTCAACTCCATCTATTAATCGGTCGATAAATGATGAGCTTCAAGATTCATCCAATAGAGGGATGACGTTATAGGATTTCATTTAAATTTCAAAGTTTACTACGTAATGTTATGGCTTCAATAAGACGGAAAGAAGCGGAAGACAAGTGAAGCTTAGCTTTTATAAAATGAGCCAAAGAATTTCGATATTCAGAGACGCCATCTATTGGTTAGCAAACAAATGTCGTTTTTAATTTTGAGCTTGATATTTACTCCTATACAGCCACAACTTTGTATATATGTATGTATGTATGTAAACTTTAAAATTTATTTTAGGATGATTTACGTTATAATAAAAATAAATTTACAGCGCCCTCTATTGACATGAAAAGAAAATTATTAGCACTTTTAGTATATTATACGCAGCTCCGTCTAGTGGTTATCAACGATTCTTTAATTTTAAGCCGAATTCGTAACAATATTAAAAGATACAAGCTCATTTTAAAAATTTGATGACGCAAAAGTTTCTCCGCAACAGGCAGCCCTTTCCGCCCCTGCACAGCCGGGGGGGACAGGCGTTCAACAAGTAAAGCGTCGCGATGAAAAACTCCCCAACAAACAACAGACATAAATGAGTCGATGAGCTCTAACTTGTTGCTGGAAAAGTTCTCCCTTTTTATGCTGATGATGATTGCATGGCCGCAGTTTTCTTTTGTTTTCCGGAACGGAATTTCCAGGATTTCGAAATAATTGAAGTCGCTGCTCGAGTTTCCCGGTAATCCTTGCTGTCAATGCGTTGCTTCAGTTTTAATTGACAAGTCCGAGTGTTGGGGGTGGGTGGTTGTGGTGGTGGTGGTGGAGGTGGCGTTATATAGGCTAGGCAGTGCCTCGCACGCTGAATGTCATAGTGTACTAGGTCACGAAGGCAGTGCAATATAGGGGATTAAAACCTGCTGCAATTTTCTGCGATATGACGTTGCCAAATTTACAAAATAACCTCTACAATTTCTCCTTACAACTACAAAACCTATAATCCATATAAATTTATTTGCTAATAAAAGATGGCGCTGTGAATTTCTTAATCGCAAGCCATGGTTTGAGAACCGCTGCAAGAGTAGATTTCAACAACCGAGAGAGAAACTTGTAACACGTAAATGCGTTTTTAATGGAAGAGTAACTTTTAAATTTACGTTTAGTGGTATTAGAGTGGCGAACCAACTCACCCACCCCTTTCAAAATATATTTACCGGGGGGTTCTTTTTTTCACTTAATGCAGTAGTGAGGAACGTATCGATTTCCCCTTAACTTCATGTCATTGCTCCACTTTGTTAATCTGGGTTAGGGCAGTTTACCGTGGCAATTTCCTCCAGGTGCGTTTAGGCTGCGCTCGTTTGTTTCTTGCATGCATTTCCGGTGTGGTTTTCGAGCAGAAACGACCCGACGCACGTTAAAAGGAAGATTTATCGCCGGTTTCTTTGCGCGGTCACACGTGGAGATTTATGTCGAGATGTGACACGTAATTGCCCGGGGGGAAAGCCCCCATACACATTAAAAACGTAATCTAGATGTTTAACCGTAATTATGACCTAACTGCATTACCGCAAGTTGTTTGAAATTAAAACGTTACATTAGATTGAGATCAGACAATCTGAAATAGTTTTACATACAGTGATTTATTTATTTATTTAAATGCGTGACCTTTGATAAAAAAATGAAAAAGAAAACATCTGGAACACCCCCTGTTGACATTGCAATAAATTAGAGGAAATCTACAACGCCCTCTGTTGATACGAGAAAGAAATTGTTAGCATTTCCGGCTTTCTAATTAGCTTTACTTGACATTTTGAAACTCTAGTACTTTCTATGCGACAAGAAAAGGTAGTAGTAGGGGTAGTACACGAGTGGCTAAAACCCCCACACTCCAGACAAACAAATAAAATGAACAAAAGGTATAAAACGAAACCAATAAGGCAATCTAAAATAAAACTAAATCGAGAAACAGAAACAAATTAGAAGAAAAAAAATAAATAAACGGCAAACGAAATTAAGGCTGAAGGAAAATTATTATTGTACATCAGTAAACAAGTCATAAAGAAATATGGAAAATATTATAGCAAAAATATAATAAGTATAATATAAAAGATATAAATATAAAAATTATTTCTGAAATAAAAGATTATCAGGTGAGGTAATGTCGTCCATAATCAAATCCCCAAGAGAAAAACAAAAGAGTAATTTGTAAAAGTCTCGAAAATAATATAAACAGGAATTATAAGAATCCAAAGAAAACTCTAATAAAATTGAAGTACGAAGGAAAAAATGAAAAAAAAAAACAAAAGGTGGATTTTTCGAAAATTAAGACCGCCAGGAAAACAAAGGAAACAAAAGAAGAAACCAGAAACGAAGAACATGGCGAACAAGAAAGAAACAAAAGAAGATCGACGTGTAAGAAATCAAATGGCCAAGAGAAAACAAAAAAAAAACAAGAGGAGATCGACGTGTAAGAAATCAAATCGCCAAATGAAAACAGAAAAACAAAACAAAATCAACGTGTAACAAATCAAATCGCCAACAGAAAACGAAAAAACAAAAGAAGATCGACGTGTAACAAATCAAATCGCCAATAGAAAACAAAAAACAAAACAAAAGAAGATCGACGCGTAAGAAATCAAATCGCCAAATGAAAACTGCTTACAGAAAGAAACAAAAAAAAAGTGAAATACGAAAAAACAAAAGAAAAATATGAAATACAAAGAAACAAATGAAAATTTGAATTGATTTTCGAATGCTTCCCGTCGGTAATTGTCGTCTTTTTTCTTACAAAAATAAATAAACAAAAAAAAACAAAAGAAGGTCGACGTGTAAGAAATCAAATCGCCAATAGAAAACAAAAAAAAAAACAAAAGAAGATCGACGTGTAACAAATCAAATCGTCAACAGAAAACAAAAAAAAACAAAACAAAAGAAATCTAGGTGTAACAAATCAAATCGCCAATAGAAAACAAAAGAAGATCGACGTGTAACAAATCAAATCGCTAATAGAAAACAAAAAACAAAACAAAAGAAGATCGACGCGTAAGAAATCAAATCGCCAAATGAAAACTGCTTACAGAAAGAAACAAAAAAAAAGTGAAATACGAAAAAACAAAAGAAAAATATGAAATACAAAGAAACAAATGAAAATTTGAATTGATTTTCGAATGCTTCCCGTCGGTAATTGTCGTCTTTTTTCTTACAAAAATAAATAAACAAAAAAAAAACAAAAGAAGGTCGACGTGTAAGAAATCAAATCGCCAATAGAAAACAAAAAAAAAACAAAAGAAGATCGACGTGTAACAAATCAAATCGTCAACAGAAAACAAAAAAAAACAAAACAAAAGAAATCTAGGTGTAACAAATCAAATCGCCAATAGAAAACAAAAGAAGATCGACGTGTAACAAATCAAATCGCCAATAGAAAACAAAAAACAAAACAAAAGAAGATCGACGCGTAAGAAATCAAATCGCCAAATGAAAATTGCTTACAGAAAGAAACAAAAAAAAAGTGAAATACGAAAAAACAAAAGAAAAATATGAAATACAAAGAAACAAATGAAAATTTGAATTGATTTTCGAATGCTTCCCGTCGGTAATTGTCGTCTTTTTTCTTACAAAAATAAATAAACAAAAAAAAAACAAAAGAAGGTCGACGTGTAAGAAATCAAATCGCCAATAGAAAACAAAAAAAAAAACAAAAGAAGATCGACGTGTAACAAATCAAATCGTCAACAGAAAACAAAAAAAAACAAAACAAAAGAAATCTAGGTGTAACAAATCAAATCGCCAATAGAAAACAAAAGAAGATCGACGTGTAAGAAATCAAATCTCCAAAAGAAAACTAAAAAAAAACAAAAGAAGACCGACGTGTAAGAAAACAAATCGCCAACAAAAAACAAAAGAAGATCGACGTGTAAAAAATCAAATCGTCAACAGAAAACAAAAAAAAGACAAAAAAAGGTCGACGTGTAAGAAATCAAATCGCCAAGAGAAAACAAAAAAAACAAAAGAAGATCGACGTGTAAGAAATTAAATCGCCAATAGAAAACAAAAAGCAAAACAAAAGAAGATCGATGTGTAAGAAATCAAATCACCAACAGAAAACAAAAAGACAAAAGAATATCGAATGAAAACAAAAAAAGAAAAGAAGATCGACTTGTAAAAAATCAAATCGTCAATAGAAAACAAAAAAAAAACAAAAGAAGATCGAGGTGTAGAAATCAAATCGCCAAACTACTTACAGAAAGAAACAAAAAAAATGTGAAATACGAAAAAAACAAAAGAAAAATATGAAATACAAAGAAACAAATGAAAGCTTGATTTGATTTTCGAATGCTTTCCATCAGCAATTGTCGACTTTTTTCTTATAAAAATAAATAAACAAACATAATGATATGTAAACAAAAACAAAAAAAAAACAAAATAAGAATGACGTGTAAGAAATCAAATCGCCAATAGAAAACAAAAAACAAAACAAAAGAAGATCGAGATGTAACAAATCAAATCGCCAATAGAAAAAAAAAAGCAAAACAAAAGAAGATCGATGTGTAAGAAATCAAATCGCCAAATGAAAACTGCTTACAGAAAGAAACAAAAAAAATGTGAAATACAAAGAAACAAAAGAAAAATATGAAACACAAAAAAAAAACAAATGAAAGCTCGATTTGATTTTCGAATGCTTCCCGTCGGCAATTGTCGACTTTTTTTTCTTACAAAAAGAAACAAAAAAAAATAATGAAATGTAAACAAACAAATGAAAACTTGATTTACTTGATTTTCAAAAACTTCACTCCGAAAATCTTCGATTTTGTGCTTAGGAAAAAAATTATAAAAACAAAGAAACAAAAAAAATGAAATTCAAAGAAACAAATGAAAGCTTGATTTTTGATTTGCGAATGCTTCCCATCGGAAATTGTCGACTTACAAAAACAAAGAAAAATAGTAAAAAGCAAAAGAAACAAATGAAAGTTTTACTTCTTTGATTTTCAAATGCTCTCCGTCAAAAGCCGGCGATTTTTTTTGTTTAGAAAAAAGAAAGAAACGAAAAAGAACAATGAAAAACAAAGCAACAAACGAGACTTTGATTTTCAAACGCTCTCCGTCGAAAATCATTGATTTTTCTGCTTACAAAAACAAAAAGAAATTATAAAATTATGAAACACAAAGAAGCAAAAAAATATGAAATACAAAGAAACAAGTGAAAGTTTGATTTGTTTGATTTTCACCAGCTTCCCTTGGAAAACCTTCGATTTTTCTGCTCACGAAAACAAACAAAAAAATTATAAAACACAAAGAAACAAAAAATGTGAAAAACAAAAAAGAAATTCGAAATACAAAGAAATAAATGAAAGCTTGATTTGTTTGATTTTCAAAAGCTTCCTTTAGATGTTCGATTTTTTCGGCTTACATAAACAAACAAAAAAAAAATGTGAAATACAAAGAAACAAAAGAAAAATATGAATTAACAAATGAAACAAATGAAAGCGCGCGATTTGTTTTCGAATGCTTCTCGTCGATAATCGACGACAAGAAGAAATAAAGAAAGAAATAACGAAATGCAAAGAAACAAATGAAAGCTTGATGTCGACTTACAAAAAGGAACAAAGAAAAACAATGAAAAGCAAAGAAACAAATGAAAGTATGATTTTCAAAGGCTACGCGCCGGAAATCGTCGATTTTGCAGTTGTTCTCAGTTTGCTTTTTGTTTACAAGAAAAAAGAAAAAAAATTAAATACATCAAAAGAGCAACTGAAAGCTTCGCGCCGGAAGTCGTGAATAATTCATTTGTTCTCAATCGCTCCCAGCCGAATGAAAATCGACGATCGTCTTTTGTTACCTGTTCATTCAGATCTGCATTTCGTCTTTGTTTGTTTCAGTTCGCTTTTGTTTCTCTACTTCTGTAATAATTTTTTTTTAATTTGCTCACACAATTTAATAATTTCACGCATATTTTAAATAGATTTTTAAATTATAGATTTCAGTCCATTTTGTTTTTTTTTCTTTTCGATTTACTGGCTAACTTTTTGGAGTTGTCTGGTGTTTTTCTCTGAATTTTTGTTTTTAAAGTGAATAATGAAGTTTGTCAGAACCTCGGACACTAGCGCCTGCGCATTGCCTGAGGGTTTTAGCTAGATACAAGTCAATATTCTGGAACGCATTTTATTATCCAGTAAACAATTGATTTTTCAACGTCTACTTAAGCAAATACCGTGTGATCGTATAAAAAAAAAGAAACGAGTTGGCAAACTTTATAATACTGTTGCACCTAACTTCAAGGATCGCTTTTACTAAACTTCATTTTTTTTGTTCTATGCCCATCGATCGATTGGCAACTCTAAGAACTTTTAACTTTCGTGAAATAGCCTCGGTATAAAATTTAAAAAAAATAAAAAATGATCGCACTAACATAACCTAGTTTTTATTTTGCAAGTAATGACACTTTTAAAACGTCAGTCCTAATTGTATTTTTTTTTTAATCACCCGCTATAAATATTCATTCGAATAAATGTGTCGGATTCTTATTAATTTGCTGATTACTTTTTTTTTTTTAAAGCGAGCGTAAGCGTGCGACGGCGATTGAAACTCTCGCGATGTTATAAATCATAATTCCCCGAACTCCGTAAATTAAGTACGGCCCTGTGCGGTACTTAACGCTGCATTTAATAAATGGGTCAATCGATATGAAGTATTTGCATTAATATTGTAACGCCGTCTCCATTGTTGAATCACGTACGTACGTGTGTCGCGAAATCGACGAAGCAAAAGAAGAAAAAGAAGAAGAAGAGGAAGAATTTCGACCTCTCCGAATTTCCCTGATTTAAAATGCGGGCCTCGCGGTGCGTTACGCAATTATTAATCGAGGTCCGTGCATATCACGTACCGAGTCGCTGATTTTCAATATTTAAACGCGTCCATATTTCGCAGGGTTCGTTATTCATTCTGCAGCACAATTGCAAAACGGGGGAGGGGGGGGAGGTATAGCCCGAATGTATTTCGAAATCATTTAAAAATTACTTCGATTATTTAAATCCAACGTTTCGTATGTGGTTTTCACTATTCTCAGTTATATCCTCCATTCAGCACCATCTCATCAGTGTACACTTACATTATTCCAAACGCTGATGAGATGGCACGACCTCATTTAAAAAACAAATATCCTATGCGTTTTTTTTTTGTTTTTGAATACATTTCATAAATTGTGAAGCTCTTAATGAACAATGAACGTGTGTATTGTGATATCGCCATAAAACGTCTATTTTCAGAGGCTCACTCTGTGCAGTGCATGTCGGACCAAGTTTCTAATTGAATCTTGAGGCACTTTGTAAAACACTTCAATTTTAAGACGATTACATTAACGAGGAGCGCTTTTCAGCAGCGCGACGTTTCACCGCTGGCCCGACGACTCGCCTCGTTTCTTTTCATCTTGCTTTGGTGTTGAAATAGATGCCTGCGACAGGCGGAACATAAGACCGCGGAAAATAAGAGAAAGAGAGACAAAGAGGATTGCTTACCGTGTGTTTTGCGAGAGTGATTGCATTGGGTTGGGTTGTGACAATTTTAAATTCGATAACCGGCCGGCTCGTGGCCAACCCAGCCTGTCATTCTTAACGGCTTCGATTGAGACATAAAATGGAGGAGTGATAATTATTTTTTATATAAAATGCTCGGTAAATTTTATTTTTATATTTTTATGTAAAACAGCATTTTGTTTATTAATCGGCAAGAACTTCATGTACGAAAATGTATTAAAATGTTCAAGTAATTTATGCATTATTACCAGACTTCGGACATTTCGGAGCGCTGCCATGGTTACGCAATGCGTGCACCAATGAAAAGTGGCCCAGCCGTTGCGTAGCTAGGCAACGCTCCGAAACGTCCGAAGTCTGATTATGACCTTGATCGCATAGTACATTGAAAAAAGAGGCGCAACGTGCTGATTCTCCTCTTTTTTGGCTTTGAGGAGAAGGAATCGGAAAGTCAAAAAAAATCAGAAAAACCGAATCTCAACTATAATTCAAATTATTTCTAATTTAAATTGTCTCGCGTTTGTCTTTTTTTTTAATTGAACGATTGTCTTTTGTTTTCGATAAAGTGACTCTTGCATTTATTTTCTTTTTAAAAAAATTATGACCAGACTTCGGACATTTCGGAGCGTTGCCATGGTTACGCAATGCGTGGCCCAGTCGCTGCGTAACTATGGCAACGCTCCGAAACGTCCGAAGTCTGATTATGACCTTGATCGCATAGTAGATTGCAAAAAAGGCGCAACGTGTTGATTCTCCTCTTTTTTGGCTTTGAGGAGAAGGAATCGGAAAGTCAAAAAAAAAAGTCAGAAAAACCGAATCTCAACTATAATTCAAATTATTTCTAATTTAAATTGTCTCGCGCTTGTCTTTTTTTTTTAATTGAACGATTCTCTTTTGTTTTCGGTAAAGTGATTCTTGCATTTATTTTCTTTTAAAAAAAAATTGTCTCGGAATTTTCATTAATTTATTTCGACAGGACACCTCCCCCCCTTTGGTTTCTTGTCAAGTATTTTCGTATTCTTTTTTTGTTTTATCATAACTTCGTTTGAACTTAACAAGTGGCCGATCGTCTTTTGTTTTCCCACAATCGTATCCCCCATGTTATTTTTTTGTTTTTATTTCCACTGTTGTTTTAGAATTTTCGTTATCGCCTCTACTTTTTCGAATGAACGGCCATCTTTTGTTTTTTTTTTGACAAGCATTTTCGTGTGCGTTTTATTTTTATTTCATTTGAATTTTTAGTACCGCCTGATCATCTTTTGTTTTTCGACAATCGCCTCCCTCTCTCTTTTTATTTTTCTTTTTATATCTTCAGTTGTTCTAAAATTTTCGACATTGCTTCTACTTGTCCGGTTAGTGATCGTCTTTTGTTTTTTTTTGCTTTCACTTGATTTTCAAAAACTTCCTTTCGATAATCTATAATTTTTCTGCTTCAAAAAAAAAAAAACAAAAGAAATTATGAAATACAAAAAAACAAATGAAAGCTCGATTTGATTTTCGTATGCGAGCTTAATTTGCTTTGATTTTCAAAGGCTTCCCTTTGAAAATCTCCGATTTTTCGGCTCACGAGAAGAAATTAAAAAAAAAAACAAAATGCAAGGAAACAAAAAAAAATTCTTATATGCAAACAAACAATTGAAAGTTTGGTTTGATTCGAGAACGTTTCCCGTTGGAAATTGTCGACTTTCTTTTTCTTAGGAAAAGAAAGAAAGAAAACTAATGAAATGCAAAAAAAAAACAAATGAAAGTTTGATTTTCAAAAGCTTCGCGCCGGAAATCATCAATTTTTATTTCACTTCAACTTAATAAGGTCCGATCGCCTTTTGTTTTCAAACGTTGTTCTAAAATTTTCGACATTGCTTCTATTTGTCGGGTTAGTGATCGTCTTTTATTTTTTCTTTTGCTTGCACTTGATTTTCAAAAACTTCCCTTCGCGAATATACGATTTTTCAGTTTATAAAAAAAAAAAACAAAAGAAATTATGAAATAAAAAGAAACAAATGAAAGCTCGATTTGATTTTCGAATGCGAGCGTAATTTGCTTTGATTTTCAAAAGCTTCCCGTTGAAAATCTCCGATTTTTCGGCTTACAAAAAGAAACAAAAAAAATTACAAAATGCGAGAAAACAAAAAATCGTAATATACAAAGAAACAATTGAAAGTTTGGTTTGACTCGGGAACGCTTTCCGTTGGAAATTGTCGAGTTTCTTTTTCTTAGGAAAAGAAACAAAGAAAACTAATGAAATGCAAAAAAAAGAAAACAAATGAAAGTTGAATTTTCAAAAGCTTCGTGCCGGAAACCGTCGATTTTTCATTTGTTCTGAGCTTGTTGTTTGCTTACAAGAAGAGAGAAGACGTTGAAATCATGACCTCATATGAACTTAACAAGTGACCGATCGTTTTTTGTTTTTCGACAATCGTTTCTCCCTCATTTTTCGTTTTTTTTCCGTTGCTTTTATTTTAGAATTTTCGATATCGCCTCTACTTTTCGAATGAATGACCGACCGCCTTTTGTTTATTTGCCAATCATTTTCGTGTGCGTTTTATTTTTATTAATTTATGAATTTTAGTACCGCCTGATCGTCTTTTGTTTTTCGACAATCGCTTCCCTCTCCCTTTCTCTTTTGGTTTTTATTTACTCAGTTATTCTGGAATTTTCGATGTTGCTCCAACTTTTCGGGCGAGTGATCGTCTTTTGTTTTTTGGCGTTCGTTTTATTTTTATTTAATTTTTTATTTTGGATTTAACAGCTGACCGATCGTCTTTTGTTTCTCGATCAGTCGTTGCTTCTACTTTTCCGGTTAGTGATCGTCTTTGTTTTTTTTTTTTGCTTTCATTTGATTTTCAAAAATTTCCCCTCGCGAATATACGATTTTTCAGTTTATAAAAAAAACAAAAAAGAAATTATGAAATACAAAGAAACAAATGAAAGCCTGATTTGATTTTCGAAAGCAAGCTTAATTTGCTTAACTTTTAAAAGCTTTCCATTGTTTTCTTTTGCTTTCACTTGATTTTCAAAAACTTCCTTTCGAAAATCTACGATTTTTCTGCTTCCAAAAAAAAAAAAAACAAAATAAATTATGAAATACAAAGAAACAAATGAAAACTCGATTTGATTTTCGAATGCGAGCTTAATTTGCTTTGATTTTCAAAAACTTTCCTTTGAAAATCTCCGATTTTTCGGCCTACAAAAAGAAATTAAAAAAAAATACAAAATACAAAGAAACAAAGAAGAAATTGTAATATACGAAGAAACAATTGAAAGTTTGATTTGATTTGAGAACGCTTCCCGTTGGAAATTGTCGACTTTCTTTTTCTTATGAAAACAAACGAAGAAAACTAATGAAACGCAAAAAAAGCTTCGCGCCGGAAATCGTCGATTTTTATTTCACTTCAACTTAATCGTCTTTTGTTTTCTGACAAGTATTTTGGCGTTCGTTTTGTTTTTATTTCACTTTTAAACTTAATAAGTGTCCGATCGTCTTTTGTTTCTCGATCAGAGGTTTCCTCCATTTTTTTCCTTATTTTTGTGTGTGATCGTCTTTTGTTTTTTTTTTTGCAAGTACTTTCGCGTTGATTTTATTTCTATTTCGCTTGAACTACTAGGCGATCGTCTTTTGTTTCTGGATCAGTCGTTTCCTCGTCTGTTTTTTTGTAATTTTTTTTTTGTATTTATTTTCACTGTTATTTTGGAATTTTCGATATTGACTTTTTTTTTCTAGTGAGCGATCGTCTTTTGTTTGTTTTGGTAAGTATTTCGGCGTTCGTTATGCTTTCATTTCACTAGAAGTTAACTACTGGCCGATCGTCTTTTGTTCCTCAAACGGTCGTTTCCTCTACTTCTTCCTTATTTCTTTTTTTTTTTCGTGTTTATTTCCACTGTTATTTTGGGATTTTCATTGCCCCTTCTTTTCGCGTGTGTGTGATCGATCGTCTTTTGTTTTTTAGCAAGCATTTTAGAGTTCGTTTTGTTTTTAATTTGCTTGAACTTAAAAATTTTGGCGTTCTTTTATTTTTATTTCACTTAAACCACTGGCTAGGCGATCGTCTTTTGTTTCTTAACAAGTATTTTAGCGTTCGTCTTGTTTTTAATTCGCTTGAACTTGGCAATTTGCCAATCGTCTTTTGTTTTCTGACAAGTTGATATTTTGGCGTTCGTTTTATTTTCGTTTCGCAAGTACTTTCGTGTCGATTTTGTTTCTATTTCACTTGTACCACCAGTCTTTTGTTTCCTTATTTATGTGTGTGCGAACGTCTTTTGTTTTTTGACGAGTACTTTCGCGTTGATTTTATTTCTATTTCACTTGAACTACTAAGCGATCGTCTTTCGTTTCCTTATTTATGTGTGTGCGCGATCGTCTTTTGTTTTTTGACAAGCAATTTCGCGTTGATTTTATTTGTGTTTCACTTGAGCTACCAGACGATCGTCTTTTGTTTCTGGATCAATCGTTCCCTTCTCTTTTTTCGTGTTTTTTTTCTTTTTTGTTTTTATTTTCAGTTATTTTAGAATTTTCGCTATTGACTTTTCTTTTCGTGATCGTCTTTTGTTTTTTTTTTTGACAACCATTCTGGCGTTCGTTTTGTTTTTATTTCTATTTCACTTGAACTACTAGGCGATCGTCTTTTGTTTCTGGATCAGTCGTTCCCTTCTCTTTTTTTTGTGTTTTTCTTTTCTTTTTATTTTTATTTTCAGTTATTTTAGAATTTTCGCTATTGACCTTTCTTTTCGTGATCGTCTTTTGTTTTTTTTTTTTTTGACAACCATTCTGGCGTTCGTTTTGCTTTTATTTCACTTGACCCTAATAACTGGCCGATCTCTTTTGTTTTTCTCTTTTGAAATGAGCGATCGTCTTTTATATTTCGACAAATATTTTCGCGTTCGGTTAATTTTTCTTTATCTTTATTTCAGTTGAATTGAACTACTGGCCAACCGTCTTTTGGTTTTGCACGAATCCTCTGCGAATTTTTTTTTTGTTTGTGTTTGTTTCCACTGACTTTTTTTTAGAATTTCTCTTTGTTTTTCGACTGACAGGTATTTTCTGAACTTACATCTGACCGATCGTCTTTTGCTTTTCGACGGTTGTTTCTCCAATCTTCTTTCGTGTTTATTTTTTCCTTGCACTCATTCCAATTAACTATTTTACTTAAAATTTACTATCTCCCCGAGGTTATTCGCTAACTATCGATTATCGAAGCTTCTAAGTTTATTATTCGAATTTTTATTATTCGATAAATCAGAGCCAATCTTCTTATTGCGTCTTGAGAAAATGTTTATAGGGTTCTCAAATCAGCGCGCCAACAAATATAAGGAAATAAAGTGGAATGTTATTAAAGCGAGGAGGTTTCTTTTATTGGCATTAATCCGATGGGCTGCGGAAAAGGTCAGGGTTGACAGATATCCGTTCAATTTTCTTATAAATTACGAGATTTTACTGACTGCGGCGTCGACGTAGTCCATTATAACTTATTCCCGCACTAATCAATTCCCGGGCCCCGCTCGCTCCAAGGAGGCGAGGAAGAGGAAGGAAGGAAGGTCGCCGAAGTGTGAACAAAACCCATACGTTTTCCATGAATATATAGGACGACATCTGATTGGTATTCGCGAAACGCGTCCGGTAATAACACCGCGTGTATATATTACGTATTCCGTTCGGATATCCCACGGCGAAAGTATCGGTTTCAGAAGGAGGAGAAGAAGAAGCAGATGGAATTTGTGCTTGTCGCCCTGTAGCTTGACATAATAATAACCGACGGGCTCGAGTTTCAAACGCACGAAGTAATTTTGATCGAGTTACAACGTGTTTCGTAAATATTGACAGAGACATGGCTTTTATTTTACTAGTTCAAACGAACTAACCCAGTAGTTCAAAGATTTCCATTAAGAAAATCAGTGTATTTCTAACCTAACATTTTCTTCTGTCTCTCTGTCTACGCAAAAGACTCCGAGCAGCTTGGAGTTACACCTCACTGATGAGGCCCAAAAAGTGAAGCAACAAAAAATATTCCAAAAATATTCGAACGAAACAAAAAACAACCGCCGCCAAATTACTTGTCAAAAAAAAAAACAAAAGACGATCACACATTCGAAAAGAAAAAGCAATAAGAAGAAATAAATGACAAAACAAGAAGAGAACGTTAAAAATTCGAAAACGATCGGTCGAAAAACAAAAGACGATCGGCCGGTTGTTAAATTCAGATGAAATTTAAAAAAAAAATGAATGCAAAATACTTGTCAAAAACGAAAGAAAAGAAAATAATAAAAAAAAGAAAACGAAAATATTTGTCGAACAACAAAAGACGATCGGCCACTCACTCAAAAAGAAGAGCCTAGGTCGCATGTCGTAAAATAACAGCGAAAAGAAAAACAAAAAAATAACGATAAAAATTGGTGGAAACGGTTGACCGAAAAACAAAACGCGATCGGCCAGTAGTTTAAGTGAAACAAAATAAAACCGACGACGCCGAAACCTTGTCAAATAACAAAAGACGATCGATCACACGTTCGACGAGGAGAGGCAATTTCGAAAATTTTAAAATAACTGAAAATAAACAAAAAAATTAACGAAAAATGGAGGAAGCGATTGGGAAACGGATTGATCGAAAAACAAAAGACGATCAAGAACGTAACGAGAAAGAAATATGGGGAGACGATCGTCGAGAAACAAAAGACGGCTGCCCGTTTGTTCAAATAATGAAATAACAATAAAGAGAAAATACTTGTCGAGAAACAAAAGAAGATCGATCACTCGCTCAAAAGAAGAACCTCTGTCGCAAATCGTAGAATAACAGCGAAAAGGAAAACAAAAAAGCAACGATAAAAATCGAGAAAACGGATTGATCGAAAAACAAAACACGATCAGTCAGCACTTTAAGCGAAACAAAAAATAACCGACGCCAAATTACTTGTCAAAAAACAAAAAACAAAAGACGATCACACATTCGAAGAGAATAAGGAGAAATTAATAACGAAACAAAAAGAGAACGTTCAAAGTTGGGAAACGATTGATCGAGAAACAAAGACGATCAGGCGGGAGAAATAAATGACGAAACAAAAAGAGAACGTAAAATTTGTCGAAAAACAAAAAACGATCGGCCACTCGCTCAAAAGAAGCGAATCGTAAAATAACAGCGAAAAAAAAAATGAAAAAATAACAATAAAAATTGGGGAAACGATTGGCCGAAAAACAAAACATGATCGGCCATTAGTTTAAGTAAAACAAAACAAAACCGACGGAGGAAGGGATTGGGAAACAGATTAGGGAAACGGAAACGGATTGATCGAAAAACAAAAGACGATTGGCCAGCACTTTAAACGAAACAAAAAATGACCTACGCCAAATTACTTGTCAAAAAAAAAAAACATATTCGAAAAGAAAAAGCAACAAAGATGAAATGAATGACGAAACAAAAAGAGGATGGAAACGGATTGATCGAAAAACAAAAGACGATCGGTCAGCACTTTAAGCGAAACAAAAAATAACCGACGCCAAATTACTTGTCAAAAAGCAAAAGACGATCACACATTCGAAAAGAAAAGGTAATAAGGAGTAAAATGAATGACGAAACAAAAACAGGACGTTCAAAATTGGGAAACGATTGATCGAAAAACAAAAGACGATCGGCCGGTTGTTAAGTTCAAATGAAATTTAAAAAAACAAGTGAATGCAAAAATACTTGTCGAAAACAAAAGATGCACTGGAAAAGAAAGGTCAAATAGTGCGAAAATTAAAAATTCCAAAATACTCGTCGAAAAACAAAAGACGATCAAAGAACGTAACGGGAAAGAAAAATGGGAAGACGATCGTCGAAAAACAGAAGACAACTGCCCGGTTGTCAAGTTCAAATAATGAAATAAAAAGAAAGCGAAAATACTTGTCGAAAAACAAAAGAAGATCGACCACTCGTTCAAAAGAAGAACCTATGTCGCAAATCGTAGAATAAAAGCGAAAATGAAAACAAAAAAGCAACGATAAAAATTGGGGAAACGGATTGGTCGAGAAACAAAAGATGATCGACTAGCACTTTCAGCGAAACAAAAAATAACCGACGCCAAATTGCTTGTCAAAAAACAAAAAAACAAAAGTCGATCACGCAATTTCGAAATGAAAAGGCAACAAAGGTGAAATGAATTTCCAAAAATATTTGATTTGACAGGAAGTAGAGAAAACAAGGAGAAATAAATGACGAAACACAAAGAGAACGTTAAATTTGTCGAAAAACAAAAGGCGAACGACCAATTGTTAAGTTCAAATGAAATTAAGAAATCAATGCGAAAATACTTGTCGAAAACAAAAGGAGAAGAAGAGTCAAATTGTGTGAAAATTAAAAATGCCAAAGTTGGGAAACGATTGATCGAAAAACAAAAGACGATCGGCCGGTTGTTAAGTTCAAATGAAATTTAAAAAAACAAGTGAATGCAAAAATACTTGTCGAAAACAAAAGATGCACTGGAAAAGAAAGGTCAAATAGTGCGAAAATTAAAAATTCCAAAATACTCGTCGAAAAACAAAAGACGATCAAAGAACGTAACGGGAAAGAAAAATGGGAAGACGATCGTCGAAAAACAAAAGACGGCTGCCCGGTCGTCAAGTTTAAATAATGAAATAAAACTAAAAAGAAAGAGAAAATACTTGTCGAAAAACAAAAGAAGATCGACCATTCGAACCTGCGTCGCAAATCGTAGAATAACAGCAAAAAGGAAAACAACAAAGCAAGATGAAAATTGGGGAAACCGATTTATCGAAAAACAAAAGACGATCGACCAGACACCCTTTCAAAATTTCATAAAGACAACTACCAACGAAAAACAAACGACGATCGTATTTGTATGAAGAAGAAAGAAGAAAATTATGTTCCGTTTGCTTTTCAAAAGAAAATGGAAAGCCGATTCGTTTTTTTTTAATATTTTGTCGACTGAAGCTTTTAACTTCATTGAAAGTGAAGGCGTGGGCTGGGGAGGGGGGGGTTCCTCCAACAATTAGTAATAGCAAAAAAAAACAAAACAATAGACGATCGTACTCAGTCGAAGAAATATCTGAAACTCTCAAAAAGAGCTCAAAAAAATTTCTCGAAAGAAGTTTTTCATTTGATTGAAACTTGTTGAGGACGGGAGAGGGGGGGGGGGCGATCTTTTGAAGTTACACACTACATATTTCTTTCTTCAATTTACTGAAAATTACTTTCTGGAGCGGGAGGGGAGGAAGGGGGTAATGAAATGAGTTTTTTTTTAAATAATTTAAGCAAGTACATTTTTTTTTGTTTCTCACATCGCATTCGGCAATTTTTGGGGAGGAGGTGGAAGGGAGAAAATGTCCCCCTGGTTGAATACAACAAATTCACTTTTTTTTCGTAATTTAATTTAATCTAAATTACTTTCCGAAGCGAATACTTTATGAAACTAGCTTTTTTCAATCGCTTAAATAAATGAATTTTTTTTTGTTTCTAAAATTCCATCCAGCAATGTTTGGGAAGGAGAAGGGGGAAGATAGAAAATGCCCGCCCTCCCCCCTCAGATTACTTTTTTTAATTAAATCTAATCTAAATTACTTTCCTCGGGCGTTTAAACAAATGCAAATTTTTTTTTGTTTCTAACGTTCCATCCAGCAATTTTTGGGGAGGAAAAAGAGAAAGGAAGAACATGCCCTCCCCCCTGTTTGGATACTTGAAATTTACGTTTTTTTATTTAATTTAAATTACTTTCCTCAAGCGGGGGACTTTATGAAATGAGCCTTTTTTTCAATGATTTAAACAAAACTTTTTTTCTTGTTTCTTACATTACATCCAGCAATTATTGTGGTGGAGAAGGGGAATTGGGAAAATGGAAATTTCAAATTTACTTTTTTTTAAATTTAATTCTGTCTAAATTACTTTCCTCAAGCGGGGGATTTCAGGAAATGATTTTTTTTTTAATCGTTCAAACAAATGCATTTTTTTTTGTTTCGAACATTCCATTCAGTAATTTTTGGGGAGGAAGCGATAACACGCCCCCCCCCCCCCATTTGGATACTTCAATATACTTTTTTTGATTTAATTTAGTCTAAATTACTTTCCTCGAGCGGGGGACTTCATAAAATGAGATTTTTTCAATCGCTTAAACAAATGCATTTTTTTTGTTTCTTACGTTCCATCCAGCGATTTTTGTGGTGGAGAAGGAAAAGTCCCCCTCCCCGGCATTTACTTTCTTTAAATTTAACTTAAACTTATTACTTTGTGAAGCGGTGCACTTTGCAAAATGAGCTTTCTTCGATCGTCCAAAAAAAAAGGCACACTTCGTTTCTTAATCTAACATTATTTTGAGAAGACAACCAAAACGCACCCCCCCCTCCCAGCAATTGGATATTTCAAAAGTTACTTATGCTTTTATAGACCAAAATCGCTTTCTGAAACGGCACGAACCTTCTCCAATATTTCGGACAAACGCACAAAAAAAGTTTGAGGTTCACTGGATTAAATCAAATCAATTTTTTTTTTTTTTGGAGGGAGATGCCCTGCTATCGGTTATACTCATTAGTTAAAGATAAGACATCAGTCGGTAAGCAATCCTTTTCAATCATTTTCACAAATGTTAAGTAATAAAATTTTTAATTAAGGTAAAAACGAGATGCCGATCAATATGGCCAAAGCACGGCGAGCTTTAAACGCTCTCTTAAACATCGGGCCGAAAAAGAAGCAAAACAAACGAATCGATGGCCGGGAAAACTCGTGAAACTCTAGAGCATATGAATGGGAGTTTGTTTATACATATTAGACGAGCTTCGGTGGGCGCACGGCGGCATTAATTCCGACGTCGGAGAGGAACTGATTGGCTGTTGAACGACGGATTAAATCGGATTAATTAACGCACACGGGAAACCCGGACCGCCACACACACGCACTAATTAATCGGAAAAATCGGCACTGGGAACGTTAAAGCAACGCCGTCGACTATTCCCGGAGTTGGACTAACTCCGGTTAGTGTCCCGAGCCGTCGCCAGGGGCAGCACCTTGGCGGAAACTGACGGTCTCTCCCGACCGGATGAGCTTTCCGATATCTACAGGTGTGAGCTTTCAAGATGCCTCGTGAATTTTTAAGCGGACGTTATAAGTTAATTTCGGAGTTAAATTTTTAGAAATCATCAAGCGAGATCGTTTAGATCACGTTGGGAAATTTTTCCTTTTAATTCCAGTCATATATCGCCACGTAATTATTTATATTTCTCTTAGGTATTTAGGTTTGATTTGTTTAAAGAATTATAATTTCAATTTATTTTGTCATAAATCAGAAAGACGGGGTTAAAACAAATGATGTCGATTGCCATTTCTTTCGAAAAAAAAATTGTTTCCCTTGTGTTCCGCTTAGTTTTGATTTATTTTGTTTCTTGTAGATGTGTTTTGTTTCAAATTCATTGCTGATTTTCTTTAATAAGGATTAAAGAAGAGCAATGTGAAAACAAATTATGTCGATTGTCATTTATTCGGAACAAAGTTTGTATACTTTTTTTTAATATTGTATCCTGTCGTTAGAGGTGTTTGTTTCATTTACTTTCCCGATTCGATTTTGTTTCGTGTTTGACAAAACAAACAAACAAAAACTGTTTCTATTTCGTTTCCCTTTTGTTACTGTTGTAGGTGTTTTGCTGATTTTCTTCAACAGAGAGGTCGGGGCAGCAATGCTAAAACAAATTAAGTCGATTGTCATTTGTTTCAGAACGTACTCCACGCTTAACGACGTTTTCCGTCATGATTTACATATTTTGTTACGTGAACGTCATTTGTTTCATTTAATTTATCGATTTGTTTTTGTTTCGTGCTGACAGCGCGTTTGTAGATTTTGAAAAAACAATTTATCGATTTTCAATTTTTTGTCACCCCCGATTGTCATTTGTTTTTGTCAATTAATTTTTTTTTTGCATTACCGATTTACATATTTTGTTTCGTGAGAGCTGCATTTGTTTCATTTAATTTATCGATTTTTTTTTTGTTTTTTTTTGTTTGTGTTGACAACGCGTTTGTAGATTTTAGAAAAAAAAAACAATATCAAAATCAACTTATCGATTTTCAATTTTTTGTCACCCCCAATTGTCATTTGTTTTTGTCAATTAATTTATTTATTTTTTTTTGCATAACCGATTTACATATTTTGTTTCATGAGAGCGTCATTTGTTTCATTTAATTTGTCGATTTGTTTTTGTTTCGTGCTGACAACGCTTTTATAGATTTTGTAAAAAAAAAAACAATATCAAAATCAATTTATCGATTTTCAGTTTTTTGTCACCCCCAATTGTCATTTGTTTTTGTCAATTAAATATTTTTTTTTACCTTACCGATTGTCACCTGTCTATTTAAAAGAAGCTTTACATATGCGAATTTAAAAATTCTTCGCACTTTCGATCGTCATTTGTTATTGTCGATTGGAACGTTTTGTATTCGCTGTCGAATGTCATTTGTTTTTATGGTTTCCAATTTTCTTTTCTGCATTATCATTTGTCATCTGTTTCCGTCGATTTAAAAATTTTTCTTGCGCTGCGAACGTTTCTTATTTTTGTCGATTTAAAAATTTTTCGCAGTGTCGATTGTCATTTCTTTTCGTCGATTTTAAAATCTATTCTGCCGATTATTTTTTTTTCGGTATCAATTGTTTTTGTCAAATTGAAAATTTTTCTCACCATCGGTTGTCATTTGTTTTTGCCGTTTTCAATTTTCTTTTTACATTATTGATTGAGATCTTTTTTTGTCGATTTAATTTTTTTTTTTGCTTATCGATTGTCATCTGTTTCTATTTTTTTCTTCTGTTTTCTGGTTTTATCAATTTGAAAATTTTTTCCACCGTCGATTGCCATTTGTTGATTGTCATCTGTCAATTTAATTTTTTCTTTTTGCTTATCGATTGTCGTCTGTTTCTGTTGATTTAAATTTTTTTGTTGCTCTGTGAATTTGTTTTCCGTTTTTATCAATTTGAATCTTTTTCCGCCGTCGATTGTCATTGGTTTTCGTCGTTTTCAGTTTTTTTGCATTGTTGATTGCCATCTGTTTCTTCGATTTAATTTTTTTTTTTGCTTATCGATTGTCATCTGTTTCTGTCGATTTAATTTTTTTTTCTTGCTCTGCGAATTTGTTTTCTGTTTTTATCAATTTGAAATTTTTTTCCGCAGTCGATTGTCATTTGTTTTTGTCGTTTTCATTTTTTTTGCATTATTAGTTGAGATCTGTTTTAATCAATTTAATTTTTTTTTGCTTTTTTCCACCATCGCTTGTCATTTGTTTTTGTTGTTTTCAATTTTTTTTTTGACATTATTGATTGTGGTCTGTTTCTGTCGATTTAATTTTTTTTTTTGCTTGTCGATTGTCATCTGTTTCTGTCGATTTAAATTTTTGCAGTGCGAATTTGTTTTCCGTTTTTATCAATTTGAAAATTTTTTCCGCCGTCGATTGTCATTAGTTTTCGTCGTTTTCAATTTTTTTTGCATCATTGATTATCTTCTGTTGCTGTCGATTTAATTTTTTTTTTGCTTATCGATTGTCATCTGTTTCTGTCAAATTAAATTTTCTTTCTTGCACTGCGAATTTGTTTTCCGTTTTTATCAATTTGAAAAATTTTTACACTGTCGATTGTCATTTGTTTTTGTCGTTTTCATTTTTTTTTTCTTGCATTATTGATTGTGATCTGTTTCTGTCGATTTAATTTTTTTTCCTTGCTCTGCGAATGTTTTCCGTTTTTATCAATTTGAAAATTTTTCGACCGTCGATTGTCACTTGTTTTTGTCGTTTTAATTTTTTTTTGCATTATTGATTATGAGATCTGTTTCTGTCGGTTTATTTTTTTTTTTTTTATCGATTGTCATCTGTTTCTGTCGATTTAAATTTTTTTTCCTTGCTCTGCGAATGTTTTCCGTTTTTATCAATTTGAAAATTTTTCCACCGTCGATTGTCACTTGTTTTTGTCGTTTTAATTTTTTTTGCATTATTGATTATGAGATCTGTTTCTGTCGGTTTATTTTTTTTTTGTTTATCGATTGTCATCTGTTTCTGTCGATTTAAATTTTTTTTCTTGCAGTGCGAATTTGTTTTTTGTTTTTGTCTCTCTTTTTTACAATTTCTTTTCCGAATTTTTTTTTTTAATTAAATCGCTTCTTCCTTTTATTTGGCAAAGAAGCGCGAAGAAAAGAGTTTTCTTCAATCAAACAAAAACAATCGAGGATCGCGCTATTATAAATTAATTTTTTAAACTAATTATCTTTTTATTACTATTTTTGCTGTTAAGTCAGATGAAAGGGCAAGGGAATATTAATCACATTTAACCTACGTGTGGTACCAAGGAATTAAAAAATGTAACAAAATACAGGGTGATCTAAGCAAATAAACGCAAACTTTTAAAGCGTACAATTTTGATAACGAAAACAGATTCATTAAACCATTAGCCCAGTAACACCCGAGGAATTAGCCGAACAAAATCCTCACGCACCTACGTTTCGGGTCTCATTAGCTGCGCTGTCTCAGGCAGTATATCGGCGGATCCGCTTTCCTAATAAATTTATGGCGGACCGGACCATTTCCAGCGCCTTTTATTTCCTCTCTCGAGCGGGCAGACGCTATAAGGATTTTCTGTCCGAGCGCCGCCCTGGAATATTCTTTAATTCCGCGTCACAAAGGAAGACGATGCCAACGGGAAATGAAAACGACGGTGGAGAGATTAGCAAGAACTTGGTGGACGGAGGTTAAAATGGCCGTGAAATTGTCACGACGGAAGTGAGCAAATTATAGCAATGTTAAAAAAAAAATGATACAGAAAAAAATCAACAATTCGGATTAGATAAGAAAGTCATTAAATTATCTTCATTTTGTTTTTTTTTTTATACAAGGGATTGTCAGTAAGTACAGACATTTTGAGGTTTAAATGCAATTGTTTAATATTTGTTCATTTTTCTGCTCGCTCTTTCTTCAAAAAAAAAAAAAAGTCAGCAACGAGAAAAACGCAAACTACTGACGGAGAAACCTGCAGCACCATCTCTATGAAGTTTTTCAAATTACAATGTACGACTACAAGAATTTTCTGTCCTTTAAAGAGAGACAGTCTTGAGTTCTAATTAAATTTTGATCATATTTCGGAACTTTCCGCGGAAGATTTTAAATCCTCGAGCAGTGGCTCCATCTTTTAGCTAGAATTAAATTCAACGGAACTTTTCTGATGGTTTAAAATATTTTGGTCATTAGGGGAACGTTTAAAAAATTTTAGTGGTTAAAGAACGTTTCTATCAGCAGAATTGATTTAGCTTTCAGTGGCTCCATCTACAGGTAGTTTTGTGAACTGTGAGCGAAAAATTTGCATCCCAACCGAAATCTGAACGAGGGATTTTAAAAATTCCTGCTAACTTGTGTAGGTACTTTAATTTGACTTTTCAACTGGTTTTACGAAATTTCCGGTCATTAGGACCTTCAACTTTCAAATAGTTTTCATTGGCTCCATCTATGGGGATTTTTTAAACTGTATTTTGGGCTTCAAGTTTGAATTGCAGCCAAATTCTGAGCGAGACATTTTGAAATTTCTGACGAGAATTGCGGACGTCAATATTTGAATAGGTTTCCTGTGGCTCCCTCTGTCGATTTTATTTTCTTTAGTTAAATGTGAATCACCTCCAATATCTCCCAGCAGGTTTTACGGAAATTTCGGTCGCTAGAGAACATTTCCGGCGGCAGATTTGATTTGCCTCAAACTTTCAACTAGCTTTCTGTGGCGCCATCTACAAGGACTTTCTGGAACTGAATTTTGAGCGGCAAATTTGAACCGGAAACAAATTCTGAACGAGATATTTTGATGTTTCCGACGAGAATGGGAGACGTCAATATTTGACTGTGGCTCCCTCTATCGATTTGATGTCCTTTAATTAAATTCTAATAATTTCAGCTACGAACTACGAAAGTTACGGTCGTTAGGGAACGTTTCCGACGGCAGATTTGATTTACTTTCAAGTTTCAAATAGCTTTCGGTGGCTCTATCTAGTGACAGTTCTTTAAACTGAATTTTGGGCGGCATATTTGAATCGCAATCAAACTCTGAGCGAGATATTTTGATGTTTTGATCTGTACAGGTGGCGCCAGTGAATTTTCGCTCCAATTAAAACAAATACCAGAAACATCTGGCGAAACAACTCAAAATTACGAAACTAGTTTGCAGAAATTAGTGCAGATAGCGTTACTGAATTTTTGCTTTAAAAATTAAATCGAACAAAAGAAATTAATTTTGAGAAATCGGCAATAAAGAATAAAATCTCGAATAGCAGAAAGAAATTAGAAAAGAAATTGGAGATTACTAGTTTCTAGAATTTGGTATAGATGGCGCTACTGGAATTTTGCTTTAAAAATTTAAATCGAACAGCAGAGAAATTTGAACATCACGAAATTAGTTCGGAGAATTCGGTGCAGATGGTGCCACCGAATTTTCGCTTCGAATGGAAACAAATGGCAGAAAAATATGAAATTAGTTTGGAGAGATCGGTACAGATGGCGCTACTGAATTTTCCCTTTAAATAAAATCATCTGCGGAGATTTTTTTTAACTAAATTTTGAGCGCCAAATTATGTTGTAAAGTCGATTGTGTTTTGTTTTCATTTTATTTCTTGATTATTTGATTTACCTCAAACTTTCCAATAGCTTAATGTGGCGCCATCTTCGAGGACTTTCTTGAACTGAATTTCGAGCGGCAAATTTGAATGTCAAGCTAATTTTGAGCGATATTTTGAAATTATCAACTAAAATTGCTGACGTCATTATTTGAAAATGTTCCTATGGCTCACTCTATAGATTTAATTAAATTATAATCATTTCATTTCATTGTAATTAATCAGTTACGATCGTTAGGGAACGTTTTTGATTTACGTTCAAGTATCAAATAGCTTTCGGTGGCTCCATCTAGTGACAGTTTTTTAAACAGAATTTTGGACGGCATATTTCAATCGCAACTAAATTCTGAGCACGATGTTTTGATGTTTCTGATGAGAATTGCGGACGTCATTTTTGTTAAGATTTTCTGTGGCTCCCTCTGTTGATTTAGTACACTTCAGAATAATTTCTAGAACTTTTTAGGTAGTTTTATAGAAAACTTGGTCGTTAGGGAGCGTTTCCGACGGCAGATTTGATTTACTACCAACTTACAAATAGCTTTCAGTGTCTCCATCTACGGGGACCGTTCTGAACTGAATTTTGAGCGGCAAAATTGAACTGCAATCAAATTCCGAGCGAGATTTTTGATGTTTCCGCCGAGAATTGCAAACGAAATTTTTTTAAAATATTTCCTGTGGCTCCCTCTATCGATTTTAATTGTTTCAATTCAATTCAAATGATCACCGGTTTTTAGAATTTAGAAAAGAAATTGGAAATTACTAATTTCTAGAATTTGGCATAGATGACGCTACTGAAATTTCGTTTTCAAAAATTTAAGTCAAACAGCAGAGAAATCTGAACATCACGAAATTAGTTCGGAGAATTCGGTCCAGATGGCGCCACCCAATTTTCGCTTTGAATGGAAAGAAATGACAGAAAAATATGAAATTAGTTTGGAGGGATTGGTACAGATGGCGCCACTGAATTTTCCCTTTAAATAAAATCACCTGAATTTTGAGCGCCAAATTTGAATCGCAACTAAATTTTAAGCGAGATGTATGGAAATTTCTGGCGGGCGTTAGTATTCGAAAAGACTTCCTGTGGCTCCCTCTATCGATTTTGTGTACTTTAAATCATAAACTCGAATAATTCTCACGACTTCTCAGGTGGTTTTTCAGAAATCTCGGTCGTTAGAGAACATTTCCGACGGCAGATTTGATTTAACTCCAACTTTCAAGTAGCTTTCAGTGTCGCCGTCTATAGCGACTTTTCTGAACTGAATTTTGAGCGGCAAAATTGAATCGCAATCAAATTCTGAGCGAAAAATTTGGTGTTTTCGTCGTGAGTTGGGAACGGAATTTTTTTTAAATATTTCCTGTGGCTCCCTCTATGGATTTTGACTGATTCAATTCAATTCAAATGATCACCCTCTATCGATTTTGTGCGCTTTAATTAACTTCGAATAATTTCCAGGCTTTACGAAAGCCTCGGTCGTTAGGGAATGATTCCGACGCCAGCTTTGATTTATCTCCAACTTTCAAATAGCTTTCAGTGGCTCCATCTGCGTCCATTTTTTGAATTGAACTTCGAGCGGGAAATTTAAATCGTAAGCAAATTCTGAACGAGATATTTTGAAATTTACAGCGAGAATTGCAGACGTCAAAATTTGGCTCCCTCTGCCGATTTTTTGAACTTTTCAGCTGATTTTACAAAAGTTTCGGTGGTTTCGAAATGTTTCCGACGCCAGCTTTGATTTGTCTTCAACTTTGAAATAGCTTCCATCTACGGGGACTTTTTTGAACTGGCTCTTGGGCGACTGACTTAAATTTTCAACTTTTTTTCTTGCCATTCGATTGCTTAAATACAGGGCGTATTCGAACATCGTCTCCGTAATTTATTTAAGACCTTATTGGGATTCGCCCACGCCTAGTCGAGTGCGGGATGCTCGGTATTTCTCAATTAAAAACATCAGCACCCCGCTTGCTCACCTGTCTGTTGCGCTGACGCCAACCCCATTCCACCCTCCTCACCCCCGACCTTAATTGAACGTATTCTCCGCATAATAATGCCATCTAATATGCACCTGGTAGTCTCGTCGGTGGGCTTGCGCCTCACATTGACGATTAATTTTGTAGAAACCATCAGCAAGGTTCTTAATTAACGCTAAATATGAAGCGGAGTAGTTTTGAGAGAAAAATAATTCGAAATATGAAAATTATAACGCCGCGCGCCCATTGGCTTTAAGCCTTGCCTAATCTGGCCGAGGAGGATTCGTTCGGAAGAAGCTGATTACCTTGCCGACAGAGAATAGGAAGTGCGCATAATCCTAATCGGATTTGCAGATCAAATTTATATCCAATCTCATTAGATATTCTGGAGGAGTCGCAAAACACGCCGAACGAGTTCATTCGATTATGCGGACGCCCGGCTGCTTTTCCACGTTCGCTTTGAAATTCAAAACACATGATGCCGTCTCTGTTGTATTGGGCTCGTAATTTAACGGAAACCATCGAAGAATACATATACGTATGTATATAAGGGAATCCCCCAAAGATATAAATATGACTTCCCGGAATGCTTGCTTGGAGTTGAGAGAAAAAAAGTGTGCTCAAGGTCTTATTTTTTAACCTCATCTGGTATTCATGCTTAACATGAGCAATATCAAGTCAGATTCACAAAAACCACTTTAAATTTGAATATAAATCAAATTTGCCGCTGAAAGTGAGTAAATAAGTCGGTCGCAGCCGTAGCAAGCAACACATAATAATCACCATAATGCCCCATCGACACCGTTGCAGAGATTCAACGGCCCAAGTAAATCAGTTTATTATTTCTTAATAACTCAAAACTCCTGGAAACTATTTCAATTTAATCATAGTTAAAAACAAAAGCAGGTAGAAAGGGTCAAAGAAAGTCTTTTCAAATATTGACGTTCGCAATTCTCACCGAAAAATTTGAAATATTTCGCTCAATATTTAGTTGCGATTCAAATTTGCCGCGCAAAACTTAGTTCAAAAAGGGTCTCATAGATGGAGCCACGGAAAGCCGTTTGAAAGTTGGAACTAAATCAGGTCTGCTGTCGGAAACGACCGAGATTTCCCTAAAACCAGCCGAGAGGTCCTGGAGATAATTCGAATTTAACTAAAGCACATAAAATCGATAGATGGAGCCACAGAAAATCTTTTCATCGGAATTTTTCAAATATCTCGTTCAAATTTGGGGGGGGGGAGGATGCCTGAATTTTTTGCTTTAAAAAAATCAAATGAGACTAGTTCAGGAAAATATGAACAGATGTCGCAACTGATTTTTTTTTTTGCTTTAAAAACTAAATCAAGCGGAAGATTTTAAAATTACACACTTAGTTCGGAAAAATTGGCGTGGATGGCGCCACTGGCTTTTTGCATTCAATTAAATCATAGATAATAGATCTCCCCATTTAAAAGCAGTTTGTTAAATACTCAATAGATGACACTTGTACGCACAAATTCGAAAACTAAACCATTTGCTAATTCTGAAGCTCAATTGGATCACTTACCGCCAGATGTCTCTTTTAAGTAACAGAGAAATAAGGTTAAAGTGGGGCCGGGTCACAAGCTCCAAATTGGGGGCGTCAAATTTAAAGCATTCGATGAGCCATCCATCTAGTTCTATTATCTGTGATTAAATCAAATGGCAGAAATATTTTGAAAATTACGAAACTAATTCGGAGAGTCTCCTGCAAACGGCGCCATTGAATTCTTGCTTCAATTCAAACAAATAAAAAAAATAAAAAAAATAAAAATAAAAATTAGAAATTGCGAAACTATTAGTTTGGAGGTATCGTTACAGAAAATTTTGAGAATTAGTTCTAAGAAGACAGTGCAGATGGCAGAAAAATATGAAATTAGTTTGAAGAGATCAGCATAGATGGCGCCACTGAATTTTCGCTTTAAATAGAATCATAAATAGCAAGAAAAAAATGAAAGTTTAAATCGAACAGAAAATGAATGAAATTACGAAATTAGTTTGAAGAAATCGCCGCTCAAAAAAAAAGAATGAAATTTGGAGTTTGGAGAAATCGGTATAGATGGCGCCGCCATCGACTTTTTTGCTTTAAATTAAATCTGTACAGACGGCGCCAGTGAATTTTCGCTTCGATTAAAACAAACAGCAAAAATAAATGGAGACTAGTTAGGAGAAATCGGTATAGATGGCGCCTCTGAAATTTCGCTTTAGGAATTACATCGAACAGAAGAAAATTTTAAATCGCGAAATTAGTTCGGCGAAAACGGTGCAGATGATGCCGCTGAATTTTCGCTTTAAGTGAAATCAAATGGTAGAAAAATATGAAATTAGTTTGGAATGGTCGGCATAGATGGCGCCACTGAATTTTCGCTTTAAGAATTAAATTGAGCAGAATTTTTTTATTTAAAAATCACGATATTAGTTCGAAGAAGACGGTGCAGATGGCGCCACTGAATTTTCGCGTCATGTGAAATCAAATGGCAGAAAAATATGAAATTAGTTTGATAACATCGTATAGATGGCACCACTGAATTTTCGCATCAATTAGAACAAATAGCAAAAATAATTGGAGAGAAACATTGAAACTTACGAAACTAGTTAGGAGAAATCGGCATAGATGGTGCCACTGGAATTTTGCTTTAAAAGTTAAATCGAACAGGAAAAAAAATAATTTTAAAATCACGAAGTTAGTTCGAAAAAAATGGTGAATACGGCGCCACTGAATTATCGCTTTAAGTGAAATCAAATGGCAGAAAAATATGAAATTAGTTTGAAGAGATCGGCATAGATGGCGCCACTGAATTTTCGCTTTAAGAGTTAAATCGAACACAATTTTTTTTAATTTAAAAATCACGACATAAGTTCGAAGAAGACGGTGCAGATGGCGCTACTGAATTTTCGCTTTAAGAATTAAATCGAACAAAAGAGAATTTTTTTTATTAAAAAAATCTCGATATTAGTTCGAAGAGAACGATGTAGATGACGCCACTGAATTTTCGCTTTATGTGAAATCAAATGGCAGAAAAATATGAAATTAGTTTTTGGAAACATCGTATAGATGGCGCAACTGAATTTTCGCTTCAATTAGAACAAATAGCAAAAATAATTGGGGAGAAACATTGAAACTTACGAAACTAGTTAGGAGAAATCGGTACAGATGGCGCCACTGGAATTTTGCTTTAAAAGTTAAATCGAATAGGAAAATAAATTAATAAAATCACGAAGTTAGTTCGAAGAAAATGGTGAAGATGGCGCCACTGAATTATCGTTTGTAGTGAAATCAAACGGCAGAAAAATATGAAATAAGTTTGGAGAGATCGGTATAGATGGCGCCACTGAATTTTCACTTTAAGTGAAATTAAATGATAGAAAAATATGAAATTAGTTTGGAAAGATCGGTATAGATGGCGCCACTGAATTTTCGCTTTAACAATTAAATCGAACAGAATTTTTTTATAATTTAAAAATCACGATATTAGTTCGAAGAAGACGGTGAAGATGGCGCCATTGAATTTTCGCGTCATGTGAAATCTAATGGCTTTAGATGGCGCCTCTGAATTTTCGCTTTAAGAATTAAATCGAACAGATTTTTTTTTTATTTAAAAATCAGGATATTAGTTCGAAGAAGACGGTGCAGATGGCGCCTCTGAATTTTCGCTTCATATGAAATCTAATGGCAGAAAAATATGAAATTAGTTTGAAGAGATCTGTATAGATGGCGCCACTGAATTTTCGCTTTAAGAATTAAATCGATCAGAAGAGAATTTTTTTAATTTAAAAATTACGATATTAGTTCGAAGAGAACGGTGTAGATGGCGCTACTGAATTTTTGCTTTAACAATTAAATCAAATGGCAAAGAATTTGAAAATCGCGAAATTAGTCCGAAGAAAACTTAATAGAGGGCGCCATCGGCTTTAAATTAAATCAAATGCATAGCAAAATAAATTGTAAATTTGAAAATGATGGAATTAGTTCGAAGAAATCGGATTAGATGCCGCCATTGGCTTGAAACATGTAAGTAGCATCTTTGACGTCTTTGCAAAATCATATTTAAATTTAAATTGATTAATCTATCTGTTTTTGTAATAACAAAAAAAGAAAAACAATTGTTCCTTAAATAAAAAATAGTTAACATAAGTATGCAAATGTATCCTAACCTTTGGTTGTTAACAAATAGAATTAGATTTGACCGCCGGAATATGTGTCGTTTGGAGAAAACAAAAGAGATGACGCCTAAATAATTGTAATAATTTTAAACAGATGGAGCTTGTAATTGTAGGAATCTAGAATTTATTTCCACAAGCGAATTTGGGAGCTTGAAATTAAAATTAGTTTAGAATTCAAAACTAAATAACAAAACTGAACAAGTTTTGTAGAAAAATAAAAGTAATAGTGGATCTAAAAATCTCAAAAGGGGAGAGGGAGTAGGAAGATAAAAAATAAACAAAGTAACTTTTATGATCGACCTTTTTTTATCATTTTATGTTCTTGATCTGATTTTGTCATTAAAGCTGAAGTGACTTTAACCCACGACTGTGCATTCGCAAAATTCGATCGCCGCAATAACTTCGAACTTTAATACCGCTGTGGACCTCTGCTGGATATCCGAAGGAATAGTTCAATCCGAACGTAGTCGGTAAAGTAGAAACTATTTGGCTTCGTTAATCAATAATTTAAACGCGGCCAGTGGCGTACGGTGTTATCGGCACCACCTTAATCGATGAAATTGAAATAAAATTTAAAAAGAAACAATTGAAATATTGTATGCCCACACATTTTCTTTGCAAACAAAAGTTACAACCTAATAAGTAGCAGACTATATACAGGATGATGTTTCACTTGTGAATGCCTTTCGTAAATCTAGTTCAATTTCCTTTTCTTGATTATTTTTCAATATGGAATCTGAAGGCCTGAATCAATAAAATTAAATTAAAATAGTGATGTACTAAGCAATTTGCTCCTTATTTAGACTCCTCATGCTGTCAGTGGCTCCCAGAAAAAAAAAATATGCGTTTGCAAAGTTAAAAAATGTTACAAAATAAAAAAAAAACAATAGTAAAAACAAACTGTGGACACTGAAAACACTGAATTTCCAAATTCTGAACTGTTTTCAGTAGCGCCATCTACGAGATCTTTCCCCAACTACACTTCAAGCAACAACGTTAAGTCACGATCAAATTTTGGATATTTCAAAATTTTCTACGGTTGATTTGATCGTCAAAAATTTTCGAAGAAAGAAATTTCGAAGAGGCCTCCAGTGGCTCCATCTACCGACGTTTTTAATCTATAAATTAAATACGCAAGTACATAATGTAGAAATTCTTGGCGACTTTTTTGCTGGTTTTACGAAATTTAGACAAATTCAGCCAAAATCAAATTTGACCTACCGCCAAATTGCAAACAACTTCCGGTAGCTCCATCTGCAAACATTTTCTCGAACTGTTTTTCAGCGGCAGACTTGCATCGGACTTAAATTCTGAGCGTTGTTTGTCCTGCTAGAATTTCATAACTTCCGGTGGGAGCTTCTAACGTCAAAATTCGAAGAAATTTCTGGTGGCTCCATCTACCGACGCCTATAACTAAACTTAAATTCAAATAATTTCGAAATTTATAGCCGATGATTTTCTGTTGGTTTCACAAAGCTTTCATTTATCAGCAAAAATTTCAATAGCAATTTTGATTTATTTCCAAATATCTAATGGGCTACGGTGGCTCCATCTTACGAAAATTATTTGAAACACAAACTTGGGCGACAAATTCGCATCGCAACCAAATTTTGAGCGATAATTTCGTAATTCTGGCCGAAACAAAACAAACGTCAACATTTAAAGGGATGCGCTTGTGGCTCCCTCTACCAACCTCGCTTAAATTCCAACAATTTCCAGGACTTGAAATAGATGTCGGTGTTTCCATCTTTCATTTGTTAGGGAACATTTACAATAACAAAGTTAATTTATTTCCTAATTTCGAATAGCTTACGGTGGTTCCATCTACGAGAATTTTTTGAAACTAAATTTTAAGCATCGTAACCAAATTTTGAGCTATAATTTCGTAATTCTAGCCGAAAAAAACAAACGTCATCATTTAAAGGGATACGATTATGGCTCCCTCTACCAACCTCGCTTAAATTCCAACAATTTCCAGGACTTGGAATAGCTGTCGGTGGTTCCATCCAGCAAAATTGATTTATTTCCGATTTTCGTATGATTTACGATGGCTCCATCTAGGAGAATTGTTTTGAACTAAATTTTGAGCGACAGATTCACATCGCAACGAAATTTTGAGCGATAATTTCATAAAATCAAGTTTTCTTGCTAGATGAAAATTATGAAAATTAATTAAAATTGTGTAAATGGCAATATAGAAAGTGTTAGGAAAGAGTTTATACATTTATTTCGGCCTTATTGGGCCTCATCAGAACTCTGTACCTTAAAAAAAATTTGGTTTATTGAAAAATTTAGAAAAACAGTTACACAATTTTAATTAATTTTGATAATTTCATAATTTCGGCGGAAAATAGCGAACGTCAAGATTCGAAGAGATGCGCTTGTGGCTCCCTCTACCGATCACATTTAAATTCAAACCATTTTCAGAATTTCCAGAATGGCGGTCGGTGGTTCCATCTTTCTTTCGAGAGGGAACATTTACAACAACAAAGTTGATTTATTTTCAAACTTCGAATGGGTTACGATGGCTCCATCTTACGAGAATTTTTTGAAACTAAATTTTGAGCGATAATTTCGTAATTCTGGTGGAAGATAGTAAACGTCAACATGTAAAGGGATGCGCTTGTGGCTCCCTCCACCAACCTCGCTCAAATTTCAACAATTTCCAGGACTTGGAATTAGCTGTCGGTGGTTCCATCTTTCTTTCGAGAGGGAACATTTACAACAACAAAGTTGATTTATTTTCAAACTTCGAATGGGTTACGATGGCTCCATCTTACGAGAATTTTTTGAAACTAAATTTTGAGCGATAATTTCGTAATTCTGGTGGAAGATAGTAAACGTCAACATGTAAAGGGATGCGCTTGTGGCTCCCTCCACCAACCTCGCTCAAATTTCAACAATTTCCAGGACTTGGAATTAGCTGTCGGTGGTTCCATCCAGCAAAATTGATTTATTTCCAATTTACGTATGGTTTACGGTGGCTCCATCTACGAGAATTATTTTGAACTAAATTTTGAGCGACAGATTCACATCGCAATGAAATTTTGAGCGATAATTTCATAATTCCGGCGGAACATCAAGATTCGAAGAGATGCGCTTGTGGCTCCCTCTACCGATCTCATTTAATTCAAACCATTTTCAGAATTTCCAGAATGGAGGTCGGTGGTTCCATCTTTCTTTTGTTAGGGAACATTTACAACAGCAAAGTTGATTTATTTAAAAATTTCCAATAGCTTGTGGTGGCTCCATCTATGAGAACTTCTTTAAACTACATTTTGAGCGGCAAATTCGCTTTGCAACCAAATTTTGAGCGGAAAATAGGGAACGTCAAGATCTGAACAAATGTCTTTGGTAGCTCCCTCTGCCAGTCTCATTAAAACAATTTCCTTGTTGGAGAAAATTTGCAAGAACAACTCTGATTTATTTCCAAATTGCCTGTGGTGACTCCATCTATGAGAATTTCTTTAAACTAAATTTTGTGCGACAAATTCGCATTGCAACGAAATTTCGAGCGATTATTTCGTAATTCCGGCAGAAAATAGAGATGCGCTAGTGGCTCCCTCTACCGATATCATTTAAATTCAAACACCATCCAGAATTTCCAGAATGGCGGTCGGTGGAGAAGCTTTCTGAATCTAATTTCGAGAAGCAAATTTGCATCGCGACCAAATTTCGAACGAAATATTTCGGCAAGAATTGCGAACGTTGATATTTGAAAGAGATGTCCTTGGTGTCGATTTAAATTCAAACAATTTCTGCTGCTCTCTGCTGGTTTACGAAATTTTCGATTTTAGGGAACGTTTTCAACGGCAAATTTGATTTACCTCAAATTCGAAATAGCCAGTGGTGGCTCCACCTGTGAGAATTTTTTCTAAACTTAATTTAGCGCGGCGAATTTGCAACGAAACCAAATTTTGAGCGATAATTTCCAAGCCCCGGCGAGAATTGCGAACGTTAAGTTTGAAAGAGATGCGCTTGCGGCTCCCTCTACCGATCTCATTTAAATTCAAATAATTTTCGAAACTTGGAAGAGCGGACGACGGTGGCTCCATCTGTGAATAACTTTTCGAAGTTAATTTTCCACCGCAACCGAATTTTGAGCGATAATTTCAAAGCACCGGCAAAATATGCGAATGTTGGCTCCCTCTACCGATCTAAATTCAAACAATTTCCAGGACTTGGAATAGGGTTCGGTGGCTCCATGCGTGACAAACTTCTTGAACTTAATTTTGAGCGGCCATTTCTCATAGGCATCAAATTTTGAACGGAATATCTCGGCAAGAATTATCGATATTTAAAAGAGATGTCCTTGGTGGCTCCCTCTGCCGATAAATATTAAAATATAAACATTTTGATAGATTTCTCTGCTGATTTTAAGAAATTTTCGGTTGTTAAGAAAAATTCTCGGCGGTAAATTTGATTCACTTCGAATTTTTGAGATTGCCAGTGGTGGCTCCAGCTGTGAGAAACTGTTTGAACTTAATTTTGAGCGCTAAATTTGTATTAGGATCAAATTTTCAGCGATAATTTCGAAGCTCCGGCGAGAATTGCGAACGTTAAGTTTGAAAGAGATGCGCTTGTGGCACCCTCTACCGACCTCGCTTAAGTTTAAATAATTTCGAGTCGACGGTGGCTCCATCTGTAGGAAACTTTTTGAAATTAATCTTGAGCGGCAAATTTGTATGGGAATCAAATTTTGAGCGATAATTTCGAAGCTACGGCAAAAATTGCGAACGTTAGGTTTTGTAGAGATGCGCTTGTGGCTCCCTCTACCGATCTCATTTAAATTCAATCCAATTCCAAGACTAGGAATAGCGTTTGATGGGTCCATCTGTGAGAAACTTCTTGAACTTAATTTTGAGCGGCAAATTTGCATCCGGACCAAATTTCGAATAAAATATTTCGGCAAGAATTGTGAACGTCGAGATTTGAAGAAATATCCTTGGTGGCTCCCTCTACCGATTTAAATTCAAACTATTCCCTATATTTCTCTGCTGGTTTTACGAAATTTTCGATTTCGATTTTCAAAGGCAAATTTGATTCATTCAATTTGGATGTACACACCTAGCGGTGGCTCCATCTAGTGAGAAATGTTTTTAACTTAATTTAGTGCGATGAAACCAAATTTTGAGCAGCAAATTTGTATTGGAATCAAGTTTTGAGCGATAATTTCGAAGCCCCGGGGAGAATTGCGAACGTTAAGTTTGAAAGAGACGCGCTTGCGGCTTCCTCTACCGACCTCGCTTGTATTTAAACAATTTCGAAGACTCGGAACACTTGGCGGTGGCTCCATCTATATGACACTTTCTGAAATTAATTTTGAGCGGTAAATTTGTATGGGGATCAAATTTTGAGCGATAATTTCGAAGCTCCGACGAGAATTGTTAAGTTTCAAGGAATGCGCTTGTGGTTCCCTCTATTGACCTCGCTTAAATTTAAACAATTTTAAGGAATAGCTTCCGGTGGCTACATCTGTGAGAAACTTTTTGAACTCAATTTTGTGCGGCAAATTTGTATTGGGATCAAATTTTGAGCGATAATTTCGAAACTTCAGCGAGAATTGCAAACGTTAAGTTTGGAAGAGATGCACTTGCAGCTCCCTCTACCGACCTCTTAAATTTAAACAATTTCGAGGAATAAGTTTTGGTGGCTCCATCTATGAGAAACTTTTTGAACTCAATTTTGAGCGTCAAATTTCTATTGGGATCAAATTTTGAGCGATAATTTCGAAACTCCAGCGAGAATTGCGAACGTTAAGTTTCAAGGAATGCGCTTGCGGCTCCCTCTACCGACCTCGCTTAAAGTTAAAGAATTTCGAGAAATAGCTTGCGGTGGCTCCATCTGTGAGAAACTTTTTGAACTCAATTACATCGGGGCCAAGTTTTTAGCGAAATATTTCGGAACGTCAAGAGATTTCCAGTGGCTCCCTCTATCGATTTTTTTAAAGTAGAGTTAAATGCAAATAATTAAAAAAATTCCAGCGTTTTATCTGCCGGTTTTATGAAACCTTCGAGAATTAGGCAACGTTTTCAGCTTGACATTTAATTTATAGAGGGAGCCACCAAGGCATCTCTTTCAAATCTCGACGTTCACAATTCTTGCCGAAATATTTCGTGTGAAATTTGGTCGCGATGCAAATTTGCTTCTCGAAATTAGATTCAGAAAGCTTCTCACAGATGGAGCCACCGACCGTCATTCTGGAAATTCTGGATGGTGTTTGAATTTGAATGAGATCGGTAGAGGGAGCCACAAAATTTGGTTGCAATGCGAATCTGCCGATCAAAATTTAGTTTAAAGAAATTTTCATAGATGGAGCCACCACAAGCAATTTGGAAATAAATCAAAGTTGTTCTTGCAAATTTTCTTCAACAAGGAAATTGTTTTAATGAGTTTGGCAGACATCTGTTCAGATCTTGACGTTCCCTATTTTCCGCCGAAATTATGAAATTAACGCACAAAATTTGGTAGCAATGCGTATTTGCCGCTCAAAATTTTGTTTAAAGAAATTCTCATAGATGGAGCCACCACAAGCTATTGGAAATTTTGAAATAAATCAACTTTGCTCTTGCAAATGTTCCCTAACAAAGGAAAGATGGAACCGCCGACCTTTATTTTGGAAATGGTTTGAATTTAAATAAGATCGGTAGAGGGAGCCACAAGCGCATCTCTTCGAATCTTGACGTTCGCTATTTTCCGCCGGAATTATGAACTTATCGCTCAAAATTTCGTTACGATGTGAATCTGTCGCTCAAAATTTAGTTCATAACAATTCTCATAGATGGAGCCACCATACGAAACCATACGAAAATTGGAAGTAAATCAATTTTGCTGGATGGAACCACCGACAGCTATTCCAAGTCATGGAAACTGTTGGAATTTAAGCGAGGTCGGTGGAGAGAGCCAGAAGCGCATCCCTTTAAATGTTGACGTTTGCTATCTTCCACCAGAATTACGAAATTATCGCTCAAAATTTAGTTTCAAAAAATTCTCTTAAGATGGAGCCACCGTAAGGCATTCGAAATTTAAAAATAAATCAACTTTGCTATTGTAAATGTTGCCTAACAATTGAAAGATGGAACCACCGACCGCCATTCTGAAAATTCTGGAAATGGTTTGAACTTAAATGAGATCGGTAGAGGGAGCCACAAGCGCATCTCTTCGAATCTTGACGTTCGCAATTTGCGACCAAATTTCGAACGAAACTTGATCGCAATGCAAATTGTGAGAAACTTTTTGAACTTAATTACATCGAGGCCAAGTTTTTAGCGAGATATTTCGGAACGTCAAGAGATTTCCAGTGGCTCCCTCTATCGATTTTTTTTAAAGTAGAGTTAAAAGCAAATAATTAAAAAATGTCAAGCGATTTATCTGCCGGTTTTATGAAACCTTCGAGAATTAGGTAACGTTTTCAGCTTGACATTTGATTTATCCCCAAATTTCGAATCAGTTTAGACAGCTCCATCTATATGCACTTTTACCGACTATATTGTGAGTAGAAATATTACGATATATCTAAAGTTACTCCGCCAGTATTTGGAACGTCCGGTTAGAGGTGCGGACGACAAGATTTGAAGTGATATTTCTAGTGACTCCCCTTATCGACCGTCGGTTGGAGTGCGGACGACAAGATTTCTAGTGACTCCCTCTATCGACCGTTTCAGGTACTCACAGTTAAATTCAAACGATTAATAAAAAATTCCTGCAATTTATTTGCTGGTTGCTGCGAACTTTCCGACAAGGAAGTCGTTTTTGCACTCAACTTTGATTTCGAAGAGGTTTTCGTAGCTCCATCTGTGGAAACTTTTCCGAAATGTGTCTTGAGCGGTAAATTTAAATTATAAGCAACTTTGAACGCTGATTGCGGGGGAAGTTTCGGTCACAGAAATCACAATCAAGTTATTTTTCGCAGCTCCTTCTACCGGTTTTTAAACCATAACGTGTTTCAAGCGCCAAATTCAAATAATCTTGAATCTTGCAACGGAACGATTTCTCTTTAATCAAATTAGCCTCGAAAAGGCTATGTACGTTTACTTATTTTAGAAAAATGTTACCTACATGGACAGGGTGTTCTACTTAGTTTAACTTTGAGTTTGAAACGGGCACGCACTTTTCTTAAACCCCGTATCCAAGTGCAGGAAAGTAGGCGTGGCGTAATATAGCTATTTCTGGCTCCGCCTTTTTTCAAGTTTCAATGAAATGCATGGTATGTATTTTATAACCAAAAAAAAATTCTTTTGCCAAATTAACTAAGTTCGCAACTAATTAATAACACGAGTTGACCGCGACCTCCCCCTCCCCCCCGTTTCACCCTGCTAATACGATTAACGTTCTGCATTTCCCAGACGGCATCGAAACACCATTAGCAGCAAGCGCTATCTGCTTCGAGAATGGGTTTGGGAAATCTGAAATCCATAACACGATGAGCGAAGCTAATGAAGAGCTTTTGCCGAATGTGATTCGAACGTAAAGCGGGTAAATAAGGCCGACAAAAAACGACCTAATGCCGATAAAATGGAGGTGTTTACGATCAACACGGCGAGGGAATGTTTTCGCTAATGAACGCTGTTAACGTTTGAGGTGTTTTCGCTGAGTGAGACGGGGAAGGAAAAAAATTGTATTTTTTTTTTTAGAAAACGAAGCAATCAGAAATTTTTTGTTACATTTGTATATGTATACTTGTACAGTAAAAAAGTACTCGGTGGTCGAAATTTTGACCATGAAATGTCAAAAATAATCCGCAAGTAAAGAAGAAAAATTACCAAGAAAAAAGAAACATAAATTGAAGACAACTGATAAAATGTACGCGGCTTGCTGTGATTAAAAATCAGCACTCGTTCTTTATTCAAGAGAACAAGGCTAAGTGCAGGGCATGAAACAAAAACTAGGATAACGATGAATGATGGTAATTTTTTCCACATTTCATTTCATTTTAACCCCGTTTTGATAAATGAAGGAGTGTAAGTATGTCAAAAGGTGCACGGGGAAATATGTAGTACTCCGACTTTAGGGTTGAAAATCACCTTGAACGTATATCAGCCTTACAAACGAGGTCGTAAAACGTGCCGCAGTGTCCCCTTTAGAAGGCCATAAAAATAAATTAGTTCCAATATCAACACATTAAACTATCGCCTGGCCTGAAAGGCATGCACGGTGAACGAAAATTGAAACCATCCCAGCCTCCAAGGCCGAAACAAAAGGAGAAAACCCCCAATTAAAAGAAAGATCGCCTACTAGTTTTAGCTTTCTCTGTAATATAATCAATTATGCACGTGTACTTGTTCATTCCGTTACACTCTGTTATGATTTAATTTCATCATGAATATCGTATACAAGGTAGTCTTTTTTTTCACTTTTCTTTTACTGACTCTAGTGTTTTTTTTTTTATAAATTGTTACGAATTTGGATTCAACATAAAAAACATTATTTTGTTTTGAAATTAATGCGCCCTTTTCCTTCTTTTGATTGATCAACGCCTTCGTCTGGTATTTTCGAGTAACAAAAAAGAAACGACCAGAGCACGCGATATGTTGCTAGAAGAAGAAGACGGCACTTGGCAAATAAACAAAAAACAAACTCTTCTGTTCTGCTACTAACCAGGAACTAACAGTATCACTTATAGAGGGTGCATTTTTTTTAATCGACGGAAACAGGTGACAATCGACAATGCAAGACAAATTGAGAACCACGAAAATGAACGACAAACGCTAGTAAATAAAATTAAATCAGAATCAAATGACAATCGAAAATAAAAATTGAAATCGACGAAAATAAATAATATTCGACAGTGAAAAGACAATTCGAAAACGACGGAAACAAATGACAATCGACAATGCGATTTTTTTTTTAATTTACAAAAATCTGCGCACAGTGCATTTTTTTAATCGACAGATTAAACGAAAACGAATGACAACCGATAATAAAAGAAATTAAATTAAATCGACAAAAACAAATGACAATAAAAAAGACTTTTTTAAATCGACGAAAACAAATGATATTCGACAGTGAAAAGGCATTGAAAGCGACCGAAACAAATGAAAAAAAAAACAAATGAAAAAAAAAATTAAATCGACAAAAACAAATGACAATCGATAATGACAAAAAAATTGAAATCGACGAAAATAAATGACAATAAAAAAAACTTTTTAAAATCGATGAAAAGGCAATTCGAAAGCAACGGAAGCAAATGAAAAAAAAATTAAATCGATAAAAACAAATTTAAAAAAAAATTAAATCGACAAAAACAAATTAAAAAAAAAATTAAATCGACAAAAACAAATGACAGTAAATAAAGACAAAAAAATTGAAATCGACGAAAACAAATGACAATAAAAAAACTTTTTGAAATCGATGAAAACAAATGATATTCGACAGTGAAAAGGCAGTTCGAAAGCGACGGAAACAAATGAAAAAAAATTAAATCGACAAAAACAAATGACAGTCGATAATGACGAAAAATTTGAAATCGACGAAAACAAATGATATTTGATAGTGAAAAGATAATTTGAAAGAAACAGAAACAAATGACAATTGACAATGCGAAAAATTTTTAAATTTACAAAAACGCAAGACAATCCACTGGAATTTTTTTTTATAATTCGACAGAAACGCGTGACAATCGACAATGCAAAAAAAAATTGAAAACTACGCAAACGAATGTCAAATCGACAAAAACAATTGACGAAAGCAAATGATAATCGACAACGCGAAAAATTTTTAAGCTGACAAAAACAGAAAACAATCACAGCGCATTTTTTAAACGACGGAAACAATCGATAATGCAAGAAAAATTGAGAACCACGAAAACGAACGATAAACGATAGTGAAAAAAAAAATAATAAAATCAATAAAAACAAGCGACAATCGATAATGGAAAAAAAAGTGAAATTGACGAAAGCAAATGATATTTGGCAGCGAAAGGACAATTTGAAACCAACGGAAACAAATGACAATCGACAATGTGAAAATTTTTAAATTTACAAATTTTTTTAATCGATAGAAACAGGCGACAATCGATAATGCAAGAAAAACAGAGAACTATGAAAACGAATGACAAACGATGGTAAAACAAATTAAATTAAAACCACACAAAAACAAATGACAATCGATAATGAAAAAAAGAAATTGAAATCGACGAAAACAAATGATAATCGACAGTGAAAAAGAATCGAAATCGACGGCAACAAATGACAATCGACAACGCGAAAAATTTTTAAGTTGACAAAAACAAAAATAATTCACAGTGCTTTTTTGTTTAATCGACGGAAACAGGTGACAATCGATAGTGAAAAAAAAATTGAAATCGACGAAAACAAACGATAATCGACGGCGAAAAAATGAAATCGACGGAAACAAATGACAATCGACAATGTGAAAAATTTCGAAGTCGACAAAAACAGGAAAATATTTCACAGTGCATTTTTTTTTTAATCGACGAAAACAGGTGACAATCGATAATACAAGAAAAATTGAGAACCACGAAAATGAATGACAAACGATAGTAAAAAAAATTTTAAAAAATCGAAGAACAATCTGCAATGAAAAAAAATTTGAAATCGACGAAAACAAATGATATTCGACAGTCAATTTGAAAGCGTCGGAAACAATTGACAATCGACAATGCGAAACATTTTTAAATTTACAAAAACGGAAAACAATCCACTGGATTTTTTTTACAATTCGACAGAAACGCGTGACAATCGATAATGCAAAAAAAAAATAAAAACTAAAACAACAATTTATAAGAAAAACACTAGACTCAGTAACAAAAAAGTGAAAAAAAGACTAAAGTTTGGTACTACCTTGTATACGACATTCATGATGAAATAAGATCATAACAGAGTGTAACGGAATGAACAATAACACGTACGTAATCAATTATATTACAGTCAAAGTGAACGAAAACAACAAAAAAATGGAGTTTAACGTATTTACCGTTGGTCCGTTAACAACATTAGAGAGTTACCACAACTCTTACGTTAAAATACCGTAAACGTAAAAAAACACGTGATCCATATACTTGTGATTTTAACGTTTACGGTATTTTAACGTAAGAGTTGCGATAAGTCTCTATTTGCTTGCTTGGATTATCATCACGCTATTCAATTTCAAATAGCGTGTGCCCTTAAATACTTATCGTTTTGCTGTCTCGACAGTCTGCGCAGTTCAAAGAAAATAACGTATAAAGGAAAGCGCATTTGTCACGCCAAATATCCGGTAATAGAGAGTTATCGAAACTCTTACGTTAAAATGCCGTAAACGTTAAAATCACGTGATCCAATGTAAAAGTATATGGACCACGTGTTTTTACGTTTGCGGTATTTTAACGTAAGAGTTGCGATAACTCTCTATTATTAACGTGACAAAATACGATAAATTCGTTAATGTAACTGGAATAAAATAGAGTTATCAGACTAACCTGACGTAATCGTTCACGAGACTTTGTTTCGGACGTTATAACCACGAACTCACGATTTAACGCGACGATAATTGCCATGCCGTTCAAATGCAAATAGCGTCTTACTTTAAATATTTACGTAATATGAACTGAATTTCCCGTAACGTAATTCGCCCCTTACTACCTTCACGTTAATCAGTAATAACAAACACAAACTCACGATTTAACGTAACGGCATTTGCTCCGCTATTCAAATGCAAGTGGTGTGTCTCCTTAAATATAGAACGCAACGCCCGCGCATTTCAAAGATGATAACGTTGCCGTATGAGGGAAATGACAACGCTAAATACTAGAGAAATATTAGCACGCGTGCTCACAAATAACGTTTACGCTAAATACTAGAGAGGATTATCAGTGCGCGTGCTCGCAAATAGCGTAACGTCACCGCCGACTTAACGGATTTCTTTATTGTGAAAGGTGTTACTTTTAAACTTCCTTCCTCGATAACTTTTTTACAAAACGAACACGTTAATCTGTAATAACCACTCACGATTTAACGTGACGCTCTATTTGATCCACTATTCAGATGTAAGCAGCGCCTTTCTCGGTATTTTCATTATAGAGTCGAGTTCGGTAACACCCTGTGTTTACCACCTTTCATATTAGTTTTCGCATAACAAATTCGCTTTCACGTAACGTTTCTTCGAGCAGTACTTGCAATTTTAATTAATGACACGAGTTTGGTGAGCCCCTTTCTTATAAGCTTGGATATTTTTTGACGACCTAAGTTTGGCAAAGCCCTTTCTTACGCTCGAAAAAGGAGTCAATTAGCCACGCGGGATTTACAAATGGGCAATTTTGCTTTCTCATTCAAATTATTTTCCGCATGTGTTCCCATCAGGAGAAAACTAGAAATCAAATTAATCGTTAACAAAGCGTGCTCCCGACGGTGGTATTGTCATTCTGCATTACAGCAGCTCTCTCTCTCTCCTCTCTGTTGAGTGTCTTTCATCAAAACTTTCATAATTAATTCGCCGCGAATGCCTTCGAAACTTGAAATTACTACCGACGTTGTTTCTCACGACCGCTAAAGCGCTTTCAATTTATGCGCGCGGAGCGTTCGTTTTTCGTTCGCGTCGCTAATGGATCTGGTTAGTTGAAAAAGTAATTCGTTAAATTTAGAAAAGAAACGGAACGCTCGGACGTGAGACAGAAATTAATAATTAGCTAGACGCAAGTAAAAAGGAAAAAAAATGACTCGAGTTTATTAACACCCTATATAAGCAACTAACTTAATTACGCTGATTTGCCTTTAATTTATTATCTTATTTGGACAGCTAACTTGATTCCATGTAAATTCATAAAACGACTATGATCGATGAAATCCTTTTAACTAACGTACAACTTTATGTATGTACGTGTGTCTGTGTGTGTGTGTGTAATGGGAAAGAGAGGCTCGTTTATAAATGACTCCGAATCCGACGCAAATGAATTACACATTCTGCGCTGGCCTTAATTAAAACAGAAAACCGGACAATGAAAAACGCTATCCGCACAGCGTTTCGCCCTTTTAAAAATTCATCCGCACGCACACACATTTCGGACCTTTAACAACAGTACGCAACTGTCATATTTATCGATCGCCGCCGTTCTCGCATAGTAAAATAACACACTTTTATTTTTCTGTGTTTCTCTTTCGCGTTGTAGTAAGTCACGCCATCGGGGGCGGAGGGAAATTCGCCCCTCGGCGACCCCCAATTTTGCCGACCGCTTTCGACGACGACTTCCAAAGTTCATGAAATCCGCATATGCTATTGGCATTTCATTTGCGAACGGTCGGGGGGGCTTCGTCATGCTCTGAGGGTTCGCCCCCTCCGAGTGCTGTGCCTTTGTTTTTTTTATTTTATCCTGAATGACATACATAGGGTGTTACTAAACTGTAGCCATTTTTGATTTCTTCGTTCTCTTTCCTTGTAACGATCGATTTTATAATCTAACTACTAGATCTGTTGCTTTCTAATATTTTTTTACTTTATCGTCGATGTCCCCACCTTTTTCTTGATTATTTTGATTTCCGCCTTTTCTTTTTTATTCTGTAATACAATGGATTTTAGGTGACCCACTGCTTATTCGTTTCGTAAAGTAAACATATTTCATTTGTTTATTTTATCCTTGATGACATATATAGGGTGTTACCAAACTGTAGCCATTCTTAATTTATTTGTAACCTTACCCTTTAATAATCGGCTGCTCTTTATCTGTTACATCTGTTGCTCTATAATATTTTTTTTAATTTTATTCTTGATATCATGCTTTAGACTCTCCATCTTGTTTTTGACTATTTCGATTCCCTCTTTTTTCTTTTTTATTCTGTAATACAATAGGTTTTAGATGACCTACTGCTTATTCGTTCAGTACGTTCATTAAATTTTGTTTTTTATTTTATACCAAGCGACATACATAGGGTGTTACTAAACTGTAGCCATTTTTGTTTTCTTTTTTCCGTTTCCTTGCATTAATCTTGTATATTAGGTCTGTTACTCTCTGCTATTTTTTTTTTTAATTTTAACGTAAATATCCTGTACAGGGTCTTACTATACTTTAATCATTTTATATAGAATAAAGTGTCTATGTCAAACGAAACTCTTATAATATTCTCGCTCTCTCTCTCCTTGACAAATTTGTTAACGTAACAGAAATAAAATGGAGATATCACACTAACCGTACCGTAATAGGTCACTTAACGCTTAAACGTGAGGTTGTTTCGAACGTTATAATCACGATTTAACGTGACGATAATTGCTGCGCCGTTCGAATACAAATAACGTGTTACCTTAAACATTCACTGCCAACTTATCTCGTGCTAGTTTACGTAATATAAACTGAAATTACGTAATTGGACCCTTACCACATTTACGTTAAACTATAATAACCATAGACCCACGATTTAGCGTGACGGTATTTGCTCCGCTATTCTGATGCAAGCAGCGTGGTTTCTTAAATATATAAGGTAACGCTGCCTCATACGCCTGCACGTTTCAAGGTCAATAACGTTACCGTATAAATGTACGCTAAATACTAGAGAAATATTACTGCGCCTGCTCACAACTAGCGTAACGTCACCCCGTTTTAACGCAGCGTGTTTCCTTAAAATATAACGTAATATTGTCTCGTACGTCTGTACGTTACCGAATAAAGGAGATTTGTATATTATGATAACGTTTACGCTAAATATTAAAGGAAGCACCTGCTCACAAATAGCGTAACGTTACTCCGACGTTACCGTGTAAGGTAAATTTGTGGATTATAATAACGTTTACCTAAATACTAGAGAAATATTAGTGCGCGTGATCACAAATAGCGTAACGTCACTCCGGCTGAACGCAGCGTGTTTCTTTATATATAGCGTAATTCTTTAAATATATAGCGTAAAGCTTGCGTGTACGCCTGCACGTTTCAAGGTCGTTAACGTTACTGAATAAGGGAGATTTGTGTTTTGTGATAACGTTTACGCTAAACACTAAAGAAATAATAGTGCGCGTGTTCACAAATAGCGTAACGTGAGCCCAACTTAACGTAGCGGTTTCCTTAAGTATAACTCGTAACGCTATATCGCAAGCCTGCACGTTTCAAGGTCGATAACGCTACCGTATGACGGAAATTTGTGAATTACGATAACGTTTACGTTAAATACTAAAGAAATATTAGTGCGCCTGTTCACAAATAGCGTAACGTCATCCCGAATTCTTTATTTTGCAAGAAGGTGTCACGCTAACGCTGCCAGGTATGTACAGGATGTCTCAATAAGCATCCCTTCATCGGTAGCTCTTTTACGAAACTAAATAGACTTTTCTTTTAACGTAGAGAGTGCAATAACCTGACATATACAGGGGTACCGTAAAGTAATGCAGCTTGGCGTTTTTATGACGAAACGCCCTTTATAGTATTTTATAGAAATAAGTAACATTTGATGCTCTTAATCTTAACTATAGTATATGAAATATTTTTGTTTACTTAACCAATTGGGAGTGATGGAGGATTAGCGTTTACGTTATTTATCCGTGCGATAAAATCATTTACGTAATGAGCATCAAAATAGAGCTATTGCATTTTTCGTAACGTAATTGTCGCTTTGCTCACGTGAACTCGAGCTCGCTTCGGTTATTATAACCGCAAAGTAACGTTTAACCGAACGGTATTTGCTTCTCTATTTTAATTATTTACCGCTCCGTTATCTCGTGCGCCTGCGCATTTCGGAGAAAATAGCGTTATCGTATAGGAGATATCGTGGATGTATCTTGATAAATAACCGCTAACGTTAAAATCACGTAACAAAATACGGTAAACTAATTTGCGCGTTGAAAATAAATAAATTCCGAAACAAAATTGCCTCTTAAGAGTTTTCTTGAGTTGGGAGAGAATAGCGTTATCGTATAAGAAATGGATTTATCTTGTAAAATAACCGCTAACGTTAAAATCACGTGACAAAATACGGTAAACTAATTTGCGCGTTGAAAATAAATAAATTCCGCAACAGAATTGTCTCTTAAGAGTTTTGTTTAGTTAGGAAAAAATAGCGTTATCGTATAAGAGATATCGTGGATGTATCTTGTAAAAAACCGCTAACGTTAAAATCACGTGACAAAATACGGTAAACTAATTAATTAATAAATTCCGCAACAGAGTTTCCTCTTTAAGGGTTTCCTTTAGTTGTTAAGACAATTCAATGTGATTCAACGGTATTTGCTCCGCTATTCAGATACAAGTATTTACCGTCGCGTTACCTTGCGCAACTGCAAATAACGTTACCGTAGAAAAGAAATTTAGCGAATTTACGAGTTCTCATCGATTTTAAGTTTGTTAGTACCCTCGTATGCTCCTCTATAGAAATGTTTGAGTTTGTGTAGGAGGCGCAGCTGATCGGAAACGATGGTCCTTAATTATTCCTGCTCGTTCTGGAACCCTCCCTTCTCGACTTCCGCTAAGCTTAGCTGAAAGTCTGCCGCTATTGACTACCCCACAGTTTATTATTAGTCAAGGTTTGGGGATGGCCACCCTCTAATCTTTCATAATTAAGAAAACGGCGATAAGAGCTATGCCCGTCCTTTCTTCCAGTTAGAAAATTTATTTAATTCCCGGCCTTAAATTAGCGTAATTAGAGCTGGATCGGTGCATCTAATCTCCCGTTCGTTCTCCGTGGAATTGCGAACGGGGATTCCCACCCACCCGCCTTTATGGGAAACAGGGCCTTATCGATTTCGGATGCAGCTGCGTTCTGAAATCGTGTCCGTGCATAAGATATTTCCGGTCTTGTTCCAGAACGAGAAAAATGAATACGTTAAATACCTCCAAAACGTTTTATTTTCCGGACCTCCCCCGTATTTGGATCGCCTTCAAATGACCTACGTTGTACAACATACGTCTCCGATAATCTGCTCTTGAGGACATTACGTCAGATTATGGCCGGAGTCGCGAGCGAACAAAATACCCCCGGTGTTATCATAAAAGCGTTGCGCGCCCCTTAATATCGCCGGTGCTGAGGGGCGGATGTCTGCCTGAATAAAATATAAGGCGCTCGGAGTTTTACATTTTATTGCGGCCCACCGAGCTAACCGAATTCGCCTCCTCGGAACAAATTAAATACGTACGGCGATATTACGTGCGATAAGGACTTTTATTTACGGGCTTGTCATTATTGTGCTTAGGGAAATTTTTTGATGACGACGACGACGAGGTGGCTATTGATTAGTCGAGTTCTGCACAATCACGTTTATTAAGGGCAAAGGAGCGGCGACGAAACAAAAAGTTATTATCGAGACCCAGTTTTTCTTAACTCACCCCCGTATACACGATTATATTGATCTGGAAATTACACGTATTACAACTATTATAGAGGGTGACACGGCTAAAATAAATTATCACTTGAAATTTAACAAAAGAAAATTCAATACACCATATTTACTATACAGGGTGTCCCGTAAGAAAATTTCGCCACTCCACCTACGTGACGAGCAATTCAAACCCAGTAAAAAACTATAATAAAATTTCGCTCTAAATCAATCCGTTTCAGAAATACGGGGTGTATAATATTTAAGTTTTATTTTGACAAATTTTTAAATCACACCTAACGTCAGATATCTGGAACTAATCTCTATATTTAAGTATGCCATCAGTTTACATTTAATGCCGCCCATACTCTCTATACTATAAAGTTTGACCTGCTCACGATAACTAATCCTACGGAGCCAAACAATTGCCTTCGAACACAGAATACCTACACGTCGTTTCATATCATTATCGAAGTGGGTCTCGCGATTCAGGCGTGCGGTATTATTAGATCAAGCACATTGTTCGCATCTACATAGCTTCAACAATATACACGGAAGACACGAAGCGAACGATGCATCTTCGGTGGCGGGCGTAATACAGATTGTCTGGAGCAGCTAAATCACCGTGACGTGTATTAAACATCTGAGATCGATGGGGGTGGATCGTGCCCGGCACCGGGTTCACCACCCCCGAAATACTCCACCCTTCTTTCCGCTCGCGCCAAGTTCAATTCGGAAACTTCGTTCGTTCACGTCCCCTCCGCCATTTTGCGTGTAGAAATACTTTACACGTGCGCATCTCTAATTTGCAGACAATCAATCGGTTGTTATTAAAACACCTCGAGACTTTAGACCTTATAATACTTTCATCCTCTCATAATAAACTACGAGGGATGAAAAAAATAAGTCACTCTTACGGGACACTCTGTATATGTTTAAATAATAACACATCACATCGAGTCGGTATATACACTTATGTTAGTGCGTACACATATGTAACAAAAAATGTACAATAGTAAAACTGCCTACGTATACAGGCTGGCGCAGCCTGTATTATATATTTATATCGGGTGTTCGATTGAGAAGTTCATTGAATTGTTCGAAACGTCGTGAAGAAGATTTTGAATGAGATCAACCTGAAATGTCACTTTAGGTTATGTCACCTCAGGTTATAAAAGTCTTTGACGGCTGTCATTCATTCAAGCTGTCAATCATTCGACCGATATCGAAACAATTGCATTGCTGTCCGGAAAAGAACTACATGCGCTGCGCCAATTTGAAAGAAAATCATTTTTATTACGGAAAAAAAATATTATTTTTAAAAGTTTGCTAGTTTGACACTTGAAGCGCCATCTATCGGCGAAAACCAAAAGCGATTTTAATGATTTTTAGAAATTACTACTCAAATGCATCATTACTAAAACTATCTTCAGTTTTTTTTTATATATATAAAGTTTCGTTAGAGCAAGTGACAGATTAAAGCGCCATCTGTCGGTCAATACTGAATGAAAAATTCATTTAGAGACCCATCTTTCGACCAATGCGCGAAGCAATTTAATATCTTTTACGTATTTTCATTTTTTTTTTTTTAAGAAATAGATTATCGTTGCAAGTGACGCCATCTTTCAGTTTTTTTAAGAGAATTTCGTTAAAGTAATTGACCGTTTCAAGCGCCATCTGGCGGCCAAAACCGGAAGCGATTTTATTAGTTTCCACAAATAACTCTAAAAAGAATTAACGAACGGTTCTTTTAATAGATTTTGCATTATTGCTTGCAGTGGGATTGAGGCGCCATCTGTGGATCAGTGCCTGAACCAACTTTGAGAGTTTCTAGAAATAACTCTTGCAAATCTGAAAGTTTTTTAATCTATTTTTATAAATTTGCGAAGGAAATTCGCCTACATTAATCCATCGCCATCTTTTGTCCATCGCTTTAGACGACGGAAAAAGATGGCGCCAAATGGACAAAAAACGATTTCTAGAAACGACTTCTTCAGGTGCATAATTAATAAAAGAACGTCATTTCGTTTCGATTTTTTTTCTAAGAAAATTTTGTTGCAGCAAGTGACAGATTCGGTGCGCCATCTTTCAGTTTTTTTTAAGAGAATTCCGTTAAAGTAATTGACTGATTGAATCTGATCTGGCGGCCGAAACCGGAAGCGATTTTATCAGTTTCCACAAATAACTCTAAAAAGAATCAACGAACGTTTCTTTTAATAAAATTTGGATTATTGCTTGCAGTGGGAGATTGAGGCGCCATCTGTGGATCACTGCCCGAACCAACTTTGACAGTTTCTAGAAATAACTCTTAACACCCGCAAATCTGAAAATTTTTAAATCTATTTTTATAATTTTGCGAAGGAAATTCGTCATATATTAATCCGGCGCCATCTTTCGTCCGTCGCCAGAAGCGATGGACAAAAGATGGCGCCGAATTTTCAGAAACGACTTCTTCAGATGCGTAATTAATAAAAGAATATCATTTCGTTTCGATTTTGTTTTAAGAAAATTTTGTTGTAGCAAGTGACAATTTGGAGTGCCATCTAGCGGCCAAAGCCAGAAGCGATTTTACTAGTTTCCACGAGTAACCCTTTAAAAACGGTTTCTTTTGATACATTACATTTTTTTTACTTTCGAAAGAAAATTGAAAATTTGTCTTTGATTATTGCTTGACACTGACAGACTGGGGCGCCCTCTGTGGGCGAATGCGTGAACCGACTTTGGCAGTTTCCAGAAATAGCTTTTAACACACGCAAATCTGGAAACATTTTTTAAAGGAACGTATTTGTGACAGATTAAAGCGCCATCTGTCGGCAAAAAATTCAATTAAAGAGCCATCTTTCGCCGAATGCGCGAAGCAATTTCATTTACTTTCCAGTTGCATATTTTAATTTTATTTTAAAGAAGTAGATTGTCGTTGCAAGTGACAAGTGATTGCTTCAGTTTTTTTTTTTTATTACAAAAAATTTCGTGACAAATTGAAGCACCATCTGTCGGTCAATACAACTGCAATTCGAATTTGGGATTTCGCATAAGAAAACTAATCTTTTTGTAAAGGAAATTTAGAGAGCCATCTTTCGACCAACGCGCAAAACAATAATTCCATTTCAATTAACGTATTTTAATTTTTTTTCTAAGATTATCGTTGCAAGTGACAGATTCGGTGCGCCATCTTTCGGCAATATCTATATTGTTTCCTCGATGCTCTTTCTTTGAATAAATCATCTACCCAGCAAGAGAAACGAACGTCTTTCGGTCATAGTGAACGATGTAAACCAGCGCCATCTCTTGACAAACTGCGAAAGTTTTATGCGATTTCAATGATAATAATCGATGCGATCGAGCGCCATCTATTACCGGCGAAAACTATTTGCGATCACCTTGAATCTTCTTCGTCAGTGCAGAATATATTTAAAAACAAAACCGTCTTTAATTATTATGAGTGGAAGAGCGCCATCTTTATTCTAGTACTCGAATCAAGTTAGTAACTAGGCTGTCGGTAACATTTGTCTCTGTGATATCGCGTGTGAGAGCGCCACCTCTTGTTCAATTCTCAATTTTTTATGTTTTCTGATTAGATAAAAGAGATTAGGATCGCCATCTATCGACCAATGGCCAAAACTACTTGTTTACATCAAGCGGTTTGCGTCAAGCTTCATGGGTAACTAACAAATGTAAATAAACAAAATTAAACAAAAAAATTTGACTTGCCATGGTAATCAGTAGACCGGCACGTTATCAATACATGCGAGAGATTTGGAGCGCCATCTGTCGGTCGATTACGGAAACTACTTCTCCACGCAGATGGTTTTTAAATTATCGTGCTTAGCTTCCAGAAAATGAAGAAACATAGTAGACGCAGAGTTAAAAAAACAATAGACGATTGTGGCGGTCAGTAAAGTGACGCCACCTTTCGGCCGATAACTGAAATAATTTTTTTTTTGAGTGAGCGCTTCTCAAACTCTCAAGACCACGTCAATTTTCAAAAATAAACAAAAAAATAATATAAATATATTTTATTTGTGATGGCCGATGGTGTGGAGCGCACGCCATCTTTCGGTCGATAACTAAAACGTTTCTTTTTATATCAGTGCTTTTCAAACGGCAGGAATGGAAGCCTCCAAAAATAGTTATTAAACGAAAAGAATTAAAAATAATAATAATACTTGTGGTGGTCTGCAATAATTATTAGTAGAAGTGAGTGATTGGAGCACCATCTTTGAACCGACAACCGAAATTATTTTCCTATAAGCTGCGCTTTTTAGGAGTTGTTACGTCCGTAACAATTTTTTTTTCACGCACAACATACAAAGAGCGATCAAAAAAATTGGGGCGTTGTGTACTATGACTTTTGTTTCACCCTGTAGATGATTTTTTTGGGTTTTTGCGCTTATATCTCTTACCATCGCAAACATTAACATCTAATCAACATCGGCGATCATAATGAAAACATTAACGGCGTGCATTTCCGCCTTGAAAAATTCATGCATGAAAAAAGATGATTGTGCCGGGAAAGGCCAAGGCTGACGTAAAACTGGGCCGGAGACACAATTAATATTTCACTCACCGATTTCTCGAGTGTGCTCCGACGTCCATTCCAAATATCACATGCAAAGGTTACGGCGACCGCGAAAATCCCCCGTCGGTTTCAGCCATCGTTTTCCTCCTCCGTCTTGTTACGTCCCAAGTTGCCGCTCCTCAACATAATTGGCCGCCCTGGAAACAAGAGAGGACTGTACACATACACACGAGCTTAGTTTAGTTCGCAAAGGGAAACTTCGCCGAGACCGCACAAACTTAGCAGTTGTTTCCCTAATGGTAATAAAAAAAAGTAAATAAAAATAAAATGAAATGTGCAAGGACGGTTTTATTCCTCCCATTGTATTGATATTTTTAAATTGGATTGCCAAGAGGACTCGAATAAAGAATTGGAGAAAGTTGGGGATTTAACTTCATTATAACATACAGTTCCAATAATATACAAACAAGCAAACAATTGGTGAAATAACAAAGGGACGAAAGATCAATTGTTACCTACTCGCTTTGACGACTACCTTAAATGAGAAGGGTAAAGGAAACTAGGGTTTCATTCACACATTTTCTATGAGCATCGTGAATGGAGGAGAGAAAAACGCCATCTCTGGTCTCCCTCTCCTTAAAACATAGGAAGTTCAACTTGTGACGGTACAGTGACGGACACAAGAAACGGGCCAAGACTTAAAGCTAAAATGCTCGATTTTTTTTTTAATTTACTGAAGTCGTTAGGAGTTTGATTATCAAGACATTATAACCTATAAGGCGCATAATGCCTTTTGAAGCCAGATACTATCTACTAAAGAAAGTGTCCCTTTATTCGTGCTCGTCGCTGTACATAGAAAACAAATAAAACCACAATTTTACGTTTGTCATTTTGAAATTAATCGAAACTCGTTGAATAAAAAATATTTCAGGTAGGTATTCCGTCACGTTTCCAACGCCCATTGACCAGTTGACTGTTTTTTTTTTTTTTTTTTACAATTGACGATCACATTTTGTGGAGAAAACATCCGTTTTCTTCAAAAATACACTTATCCTCATCCTCATCGATCAGTTACATTATCCAGAAATAAACTTCTTATAAAACAATTGACGATCACATTTTCTAGAAAATATTTTAAAAAAAAACAATCGACTCCTTATTGTTCAGAGAAACACGAAACAATTGTTCAATTCTGTTGTTCAAAAGTAAACTCTTTCGAAACAAACGACAATCGGAGAAATAGACTCTTTCTAAAACAATTGACTATCATATTTTCAAGAAATCAAAATTGGAAATTGTTTGTTCGTAAAAGAAAACTCGCAAGAAAAAACTTTTGATTGTCGTTTTATTCAGAAACGCACTGTTTTTTGACTTTTGACGTTTTATAAAAAAAAAATAATTTCTCAACAGTCGTATTATGCAGAAATAAAATTCCTATAAAACAATTGACGATCACATTTTGCAGAAATTAATTTTTCATTTTCAGTAAAGAAAACTTTCTGTATTTTATTATTTTTCAAAATAAATTAAATAATTACGAAAATACACTTTTTTTTTGAACAATTGTCAGTCCCAGAAATATTTTTTTTTATAAAACAATTGACGATCACGCTTTCCAGAAAGTAATTTACTTCCACGAAAAAAATTATCATCGCTTAATCCGAAAATAGATTTTTTTGTAAAACAATTGATCATATTTTCCAGATATTAATTTTTCAAAAAAAATTCCATTCTTCAGAAACAATTGACTGTCGCAGAAATAAATTTTTATAAAATAATTGACGATCGCGCCTTCCAGATTTTTTCTTTTTTGTAAAAGTCAACTTTTCTCCTCTTGTTCGGGAATACCGTCTTTTATTAAACAATTGCCCCTTGCGTAATATACGGAAATTAACTTTTTTTTTAAACAATTGACAATCACGTTTTTGTGAAGTTAATTTTTATGAAAAACCAAAAAACAATTGACTACGCCATTGATCACAAATTTACTTTCATGAGAAAATTTATCCGGAAATAGACTTTCGTAAAACAATTGACCAACATGTGTTCCAGAAATTAATTTTTTATAAAAGAAAACAATTGATCGTCCATTGTTCGAAAATACGCCGTTTTATGAAACATAACATAAAATAACATTTTCATAAAACAATTGTCAATTGTTCAAAAGTACACTTTTTCGAAACGAACAACAATCGGAGAAGTAGACTTTTTCTAAAACAATTGACTATCAAATTTTTAAGAAATCAATTGATCGTCCATTGTTCGAAAATACCCTGTTTTACGAAACAATCGAACATCCCGTCGTCCAAAAATAACATTTTCATAAAACAATTGTCAATCACATTATCCAGAATTGTATTATAAAACAATTGTCAATCATAGTGTCCGAAATTATGTTTTAAAACAATTGATTACCCAGAAATAAATTCTATGAAACAATTGATCCTCGCCGTGTCCAGAAACTAACCTTTTTATAAAGCAACTGAGTTTTGTTACGAAACGATTTACTAACGTCACGTACTGAAAAGAGCACGAATTGACAGGTCACGTGACGTGTCTGTTGAGAGTGATTAGACGAAAACAAACAACTGATTATCGCAGTATCCGGAAATACACTCACATGTGAAACAGTTTACTGATAGCATCATTCAGATTTTTTTTAATGAAACAATTGCCTTTGGCATTATACGGAAATAAGCTCTCTTTTAAAACAATTGACAATCACGTTTCCAATTGAAAACTTTTCTCAAAACAATTGACGAGCATATTTTCCAGAAATTAGTTTCTTTTTCACATAAAAGAAAACAATTGATTATTTATTTATTTTGTTCAGATATACACTCTTTTATGAAACAATTGAATATCCTCGATTGTCATCCAGTAATGATTGTGTTATGAAGTAGTCGTGTTGACTTTGTTATAAGAAAAAGAGAACAACTGATTATCGCATTACCGAGAGATATAAAAAAAGAGACAGCAATGGGCTTGTTAGATCTGTTTAACCCAAAGTGGGCGGAACTTGGTTGCTTAGACTCCGCCCACTTGAGTACTTAACCAGTTACTTTCATTGTTTTCCGTCAATTCTTAAGCAAAACAAAAAAGACAACGCGCTTTTGTTTCGACCAACGGCACCCCCATTGGCTAATCAATAAGATCGTCACTTTTTTCCTAATTATGTAAACCTAAAACATTAATAGGCGGAGATTTTGTTACTCAAAGAGCGCATGCCCCGCCTACTTTACCTAAATAACGAATTACATTCATATAATTTTTTGATTGGATATTTACTCGTACAAGGCAGGTAAAGTAAGGCGGATCGGTGATTGTGATTGGTTGGCCAATAACGTACTGAGCACTCTGAGTCTGTATAAAATGACTAATAACAATTATTTTTTTTTTCAATTTAATTTTGATAACTTTTTTGACAAACTCCCCTCCCCAAAACAATAACGCCGAGACTAATCGGTTGTTATCTCGGCTAAGCGGATTCACCTCGTAATCACAAATCATCAATAAATTACATTGTTTGCAGCGAAATCCGAAGCGCTTAATTCGATTCTTCGGCGCGCCGATTAATCACCCTGTCGCTCTCGACCGTGAGAGGGGCGCAAAGGGGGGGGGGGGGGTTAAAGAGATGGTGAAGGGAGAAAATAATTTTCACCGGGTGCATCTGCCACTTCATTAAATTAAAATTGAAACGGGCGGGCACGCCTCGATCGGTAAACAAGTTTTCTTATCGGGGCCATTGTTTCGCGATTTAATTAAGCGCTTTTGTTTTTCGCCCAGAAAGAAAAAGGATGGCACGATCAAAAACAAAAGAAATTATCTTCCGTAAAATACAATCATAATGACATCGTTATTTCTAAAAAAATACATAGGAAAATCACGTTCGGCGCGAGAGGGCTTTTAGGTATGGACAGTTTAGAGAAGGATAGGGGGGGGGGGCTTCACTATTTATTTATTTTTTTCTGACAGTTTTAGTGTAACCTGTAAATTTCTGCAATAAAAAAGCGAACATAATCGGAACTCCGATAAAAAGAAATCATATACGGGGTGAAGTCAAAATTTTTTGGGTCTGTCGCCGTACTTCGTAACGCAAACAAAAAAATTAGACTATCGGCTTTAATTTAGACAGATTGGAGGGGTGGGGGTCGTGCATGGAAGGGTGTGTACATACGTGGGCGTTAAATTTTTAAGCGGTGCCGTGTAGGTTTCGCCACGTCGTAATGGAATTTTAAATCATATTCGGGGGCGTTTTGAAAAATTCAAAGCGCCCTCAACAATGTCAAGTTATCCAGCAAACTACGTCGTCCTGCGTTAATTACCCTCATTTCCGGCATTTGTTTTTTTTTTCGCTTGATGAATCGCCCAGATTAAAAGGTCGACGTGCCCCGTTACTAATTACTAATTACCACTTGAAAACGTTCATTTTTTTTTGACAAGTAGGCACGCGGTCAAGAGCTCTCTACATCATGTGAGCACGCAAACAATTGAAGTACGTAAGTACGTTCGAGATGATGACAATGATTAAAAACGACTGTAGTCTTCAGGTTTTCAAGGCCATCGTAGATGTCTGCTCTTCGGTTATCGGATTCTCTGCCGTGTAGAAGTTGACGTTTCGATCATCTTGTCGTGATCTACTTCAGAAGTGAAGTGAGGCGCATAATGACGTAAGCAGACAAAAGGATGTTTAAATTTCACTTCACTTTCGAAGAAGATCACGACGGGATGATCGAAACGTCAACTTCTACAAGGCAGAGAACCCGAGAACCGAAGAGCAGCCAAAAGACGTTAAAAGCTTAAATAATAAAAAAGAAAAGCAAATTCTCATAGATGGCGTTGGGATCTTTCTTTCTGGGGATGACGTCATCAAATATAAGTTTAATAACATCGCGTACTGACGTAAACAAACAAACGATGTTACTAGAACAAAAATAAAAATGAAAACGTAGCCGAAATTGAAGAAAATTCTCACAGATGTCACTGATGTCACTTTCTCTCGATATGACATCTAAAACGTCTGAGCTCGATTTAGTCTAATGCGTTTGATAACGCAGATAAACAAAAGACAAAAAAATTTAATTAACCAACAAGAAAAGGAAATCGTAGCCAAAGTTTAAAAAATTCTCCACAGATGGCGCTGATATTGCTTTTTTTTTCTAGAAATGACGTCATCCCAAAGAAGCTTAAAGTAGCATAATACGTTGCTTGATGACGTAGGTAAACAAAAGACGTTAAAAAATAGAAAGATAAAAACAGAGAAGGTAGCAAAAAGTTGAAGCGAATTATCACAGATGGCGTTGGCATATTTTTTCTCCATGATGAATGACGTCATCAATAAATGAGTTTAGTATAGCGTAATCACATTGCATAATCTCATAAACACACAGGAAAACGTTTAAACAAAAGAAAGGTAAACGTAGCTAAAATGAAAAAAGAAAACTTATAGATGGCGCTGATATTCTTTCTCTAGAAATGATATCGTCACCGCCTAATGACGCAAACAAACAAAAAAACATATAAAATTAGAGCAATAAGGAAAAGGTGAACGTAGCTAAATTTAAAAAAAAAATCATAGGAGGCGCTGATAATTTTTTAAAGAATTGACGTCATCCACGCTTAATGACATAACCAAACAAAAACATTTGAGTAACAAAAGAAAGGTAAACGTAGCCAAACTATTTTAGAGAAATGTCATAGGTGGCGCTGATAGTTTTTATACAAATTACGTCGTCGCAGCTTAGTATCGTAAAAGGTAAACGTAGGAACGTAGCTACTTTTTTTTTAATCTCAGGTGGTGCTGATATTTTTTTATAGAAACGACGCCATCATAGCTTAAGGACATAAACAAAAAAAAACATTTCAAATTAGAGAAACAAAAGAAAGGCGAACGTAGCTAAACTTTTTAAAAGAAGTCTCTAGATGGCGCTGATATTTTTTACAGGAATGACGTCATGGTGGCTGAATGACATAAACAATGAAAAACATTAAAAGTTATGCGCTGATAATTTTTTATAAAAATGACGTCATCACAGCTTAGTGTCAAGAAACATTTGAAATCTAAGTAACGAAAAAAGATAAACGTGGATAAAGTGTAAAAACAAACTCATAGATGGCGCAGATATTTTTTTCTACAAATCACGTTACCACACCTTAATGACTTAAACAAACAAAAAACAAACGCAGTTGAAATTTTAAAAAGTAACTCATAGATGGCGCTCATTAATTTTATTCTGGAAATGACGTCATTCAAACGTGAGCTTAATATGTACGGTGTAATCACGTCACTTGATGACATAAACAAAAAAAGAACTTAATGACGTAAACAAACAAAAAACGTATAAAATTAGAATAACAAGAAAAAGGTAAACCTGGCTAAAATTAGAAAAAAATCTCACAGGTGGCGTTGATAATTTTTTATAGAAATGACATCAACACAGCTTAGTGTCGTAAACAAACAAGGAACATTTGAAATCTAAGTAACGAAAAAAGATAAACGTAGCTAAGATGTAAAATGAAAACTCATAGATGGCGCTGATATTTTTTCTAGAAATGACGTCACCACAGCTTAATAACTTAAACAAACCAAAAACATATAAAATTAGAGTAGCAAAAAAAATAAACGTAGCTAAAATTAAAAAAAAAAAACCTCACAGGTGGCGCTGATATTTTTTTGTAGAAATAATGTCATCGCAGCTTAATAACGTAAACAGATGAAAAACGTTTAAAATCAGAGTAACGAGAAAATAGAATTGACGTCATCACAGCTTAGTCTCGCAAACAGACAAGAAACATTTGAAATCTACGTAGCGAAGAAAGATAAACGTAACTAAAATGTAAAATGAAAACTCATAGATGACGTTGATATTTTTTCTAGAAATGACTTCACTACAGCTTAATGGCGTAAACAAACAAAAAACGTTTTAAATTAGAGCAAAAAGGAAAAAGTAAACCTGGCTAAAATTAAAAAAAAATCACACAGGTGGCGCTGATATTTTTGTCATCACATCTTAATAACGTAAACAAATGAGAAACATTTAAAATGGGAGTAAGGAAAAAATGGTAAACGTAGCTGAACTTTTTTAAAGAAATCTCATAGATGGCGCTGATACTTTTTTTACAGAAATGACGGCATCACGGCTTAACAAAAACAATTGATTATCTACTGTCCAAAACTACCGTTTTTTTTACGAAACAAATGACTATCATATCATAAGAAATTAAACGTTCCAATAAAACAATTGACGATCACACAGGTGGCGCTGATATTTTTGTCATCACAGCTTAACAACGTAAATAACGTATACAAATGAAAAACATTTAAAATTACAGTAAGGAAAAAATGGTAAACGTAGCTGAACTTTTTAAAAAAAATCTCATAGATGGCGCTGATAATTTTTTTACAGAAATGACGGCATCACGGCTTTAAAAAAACAATTGATTATCTATTGTTCCAAAATACCATTTTTTTACGAAACAAATGACTATCATATTATAAGGAATTAAACGTACCGATAAAACAATTGACGATCACATTTTTGAGAAACTACTTTTTATACAAAAAGAAGAAAACAAGCAAACAAGAAATATTTAAAATCTAAGTAACGAAAAAAGATAAACATAGCTAAAAATTAAACAAAAAACTCATAGATGGCGCTGATATTTTTTCTAGAAATGACGTTTTCTTTTGATAATTATCATCACGGCTTCGTGACACAAACAAACAAAAACATACAAAATTAGAGTAGCAAGAGAAAAGTAAACGTAGCGTAAATTAAAAAAAAAACTTAATAGATGGCGCTGATAATTAATTTTTTACAGAAATGACGCCATCACCGCTTAATGACGTAAACAAACAAAAACATAAGATGACATCACCACAGCTTAATGACTTGTACAATAAAAAACATTTAAAATTAGAGTAACAAAAAGCAGACTAACTTAGATAAAATTTAAAAAAGGATCTCATAGATGGCGCTTGATAACATAAACAAAGAAAGGATGTGAAATAAATATAGCGATGGATAACTTCGATAAATAGCCGGGCGGGTAGAATTTGACAAGTGCCAAGTGGGCGGAGCTTGCGCAACTTACGTAATCCATGCCCGCCTAATTTAATCTTGATAAATTAATTAGAAAAAACAAATCAAATCAATAATTTGAATGACGCATAATTTATAACTGCAATGACGCTATTGGTCAAGTATTAACAGCTTGCATGCATTTAATTCGCCAAGAGTGCGTAGTAGGCGGGGCGTACAATATCTAAGTAACGAATGCTCCGCCTATTATGCGCAGTGTGTTTTACACTTTTCTTTAGATTAAAAAAAAAACTGAAACTGAAAGCTATATATCAAAATGCAGCAACAATTTAAATCACTTTAAAAAAAAATTAAACAACGAGAGTGTCTAATGAAGCTGCCTTAGCCAATTAAGAGAATAATCCGTGATTTTGATTCGTTAAGTACAAAAATGGGCGGAGCATATGCTTCGCTTAAAACTAAAGCTCCGCCTACTTACTCCAGTGGGTAATTTTGTCACTTTTTATGGGAAAAAAACAATTGCGTTTGCCATGATGACGTTCTTATACTTTGCTTCGGTGGCGTGTAAGAAAACTGAACCTAATAAAGACCTCATACAGGTCGATCATTTCCTCGATAAAAACAACGCTCATTAGCGTCGCACCTGCGTTTACATATGCAGGTGCAATTGAACTGTTACGTTATCTCGCCTTACTGACGGACCGTGATGAATTGTGTTTGAACACGGAACACGGCGCGTGATAAACAGTGATTGTGTAAGACCGGAATTGCATAGCGTCCGTCGCCTTCTAATCACTTCCGGTTATTTTGCCAAAGAGGATCCCCCCCTCCACACACATACTCGCTCTAATAATTACAATTAATTAACGACTCCGACAAATTTAAAAACTGCAAATGGCCTGAATTGATGACGTAAATTAGTTTCGTACTTTTGTTGTTTTTAATTTTTTTTAGTAACATTCACCGTAGAAAAAAGTGCTTGGACGTAATTGGTTAAGTACCAAAGTGGGTGGAGCTTGCGTTGCGGAAGCAATAACGCCCCGCCTACTTTGTACTATAGGTAATAACATTCAAATACACAGTATTATTTAAAAAAATGATAAATCTACACTAGCCAGCAAAAATAAATTAAATAAATACACAATTGTAATGATGATCTTTGTTTGTCAAGTCCGTGAGAGAGTTGCTCCTTCAAACACCGCCTTTAATTCTTTGCATTGAAAACGGCCAATCAAAGATTTACATGCATGTAACTGGTCGAGTAAACGCGGTAGGCGTGGCATACGCCACTCTACACTACCAGAATCATTCCCATATTTTTTTGTATATATAGAAATGTCAAACAATAGCAAAAGCCATGAGAATTGGACACCACGCGTACTAACTTTCTCAAACACCCTGTATATGTATAGATGTAAAATAACATTATTAATCATAAATTATTCTTCTAGGACACTGACTATCGCAAGTTGATACATATTTTTTTTTTAATTTCACGTACATCTCAATTTTTTAAACGCCCTGTATGTATATAGATATAATAATGACCTTAATAAGTACATACATACTTCAAAGTAACAGATTTGATGGGGTTAATTTTTTCCAAGTCGATATTCGAAAGATTTTTTAAATTCACATTTACCGTAGTATTTTAATTTTTTTTTTGAAACACCCTGTATATATTATTAGAAATAAAGCAGCGGCAATCAATTTTATGACTTTAATAATTACGCACTTCAAACAACCAACTGGAAAAGCCCCGACATTTTCAAATACTGACTGTGGCAAGTCGACGATCGAAAGAATTTTACAACGTTAACATTTTTTGGAAACACACTGTATATACTTTTAGAAACAAAAAGAGAGTAATATTAATTTTTGTGCAACTTATTTGAAGGGTCAATACCGACGTTTGAAAGAATTTTTTTTAATTAGCATCTCGCACTTTTTTGGAACACCCTGTATATAGTTTTGGAAACAAAGCAACGATGATGTTAAATTTTTAGTGCAAATCACCCGAAGGGCCCAATTTTCTCGAACACTGACTCACTCCTGCAAGTTGATATTCGAAAGATCTTCGTTAATTAACATTCGTAATGTTTGCGAAACACCCAGTATGTTTATTATTTCAAAATCACTTTAATAATTACACACTTCAAAGCAACCAATTGGAAAATCCCCGATTTTTTCAAATACTGACCGTGGCAAGTTTATAATCGAAAGAATTTTACAACGTTAAAATTTTTTGGAAACACACTGTATATATTTTTAGAAACAAAAAAAGAATAATATTAATTTTTGTGCAACTTATTTGAGGGTCAATACCGGCTATCGCAGGCCGACATTTGAAAGAATTTTTTTTAATTAGCATCTCGCACTTTTTTGGAACATCCTGTATATAGTTTTGGAAACAAAGCAACGATGATGTTAAATTTTTAATGCAAGCCACCCGAAGGGCCCAATTTTCTCGAACCCTCACTGACTCCTGCATGTTGATATTCGAAAGATCTTTGTTAATTAACATTCGTAATGTTTTCGAAACACCCTGTATGTTTATTATTTCAAAATCAGTTTAATATTACACGCTTCGAAGCAACCAACTGGAAAGGCCCCGATTTTTTCAAATACTGACTGTGGCAAGTCGATGATCGAAAGACTTTTACAAGGCTAACATTTTTTTGAAACACACTGTATATACTTTTAGAAACAAAAAAAAGAGTAATATTAATTTTTGTGCAACTCATTTAAAGGGTCAATACCGGCTATCGCAGGTCGACATTTGAAAGAGTCTTTTTTAATTTGCATCTCGCACTTTTTTGGAAATACCCTGTATATAGTTTTGCAAACAATGATGTTAAATTTTTAGTGCAAGTCACCCGAAGGGCCCAATTTTCTCGAACACTGACTGACTCGTGCATGTTGATATTCGAAAGATCTTTGTGATATTTTCGAAACACCCTGTATATTTATTATTTCAAAATCAGTTTAATGAAGCAACTAACTTGAAAGGCTCCAATTTTTCCAAATACTCTCGTTAGTTGATATTCGAAAGAATTTTACAACGTTGAACTTTTTTTGAAAACACTCTGTATATAATTTTAGAAACAAAAAAAAAGTGATCTTATTTTCTGCGTCACACACTTGAAGGTTTAAATACTGGCTTTCGCTGATCGTCATTCGAAAGAATTCTTTTAAAAATTTGCATCTCTCAATTTTTTGAAACACCCTATATACAGTTTTGGAAACAAATCAACGATGATATTAAATTTTTAATGCAAGTCACTCGAAGGGCCCAATTTTCTCGAACACTGATTGACTTTTGCAAGTTGATTGTTTTTATTGAATAAGAATTTTTTAAAAATTTGTATCTCTCACTTTTTTTGGAAACACCCTATATATAATTTTGAAAACAAATCAACAATAATATTAAATTTTTATTGCAAGTCACTCGAAGGGCCCAATTTTCTCGAACACTGACTGACTTTTGCAAGTTGATTTTTTTTTAATTAACTTTCGTAGTATTTTTGAAACACCCTGTATGTTTATAATTTAAAAATCACTTTAATAACTACACACTTCTAAGTAATTAACTTGAAGGGCCCCGACTGTAGCAAGTCGAATATTCGAAAGAATTTTATAACGTTCACCCATTTTGAAAACACACTGTATATAGTTTTAGAAACAAAAAAGAAGTAATATTAATTTTTGTGTAACTCACTGGAAGGGTCAAATACTGAATTTCGAAGGTCGACATTCGAAATAATTTTTAAAAAATTGTTCAAATACCGACTGTCGCAAGTCGAATATTCGTTCACTTTTTTTGGAAACACGCTGTATATAATTTTAGAAACAAAAAAAAGCTAATATTAATTTTTGTGCGATTGACTTGAAGAGTTCAATACACTAACTTTCGCAAGATGATATTCGAAATAATTTTTTTTTTAAATTTCCATCAATTTTTGGAAACACCCCCTGTATATAGTTTTTTCAAATAAAACAACGACGATACATTCTTAGAGCAAGTCACTCGAAGGGCCCAATTTTCTCGAACACTGACTTTTGCAAGTTGGTATTCGAAAAACATTTTTTTTAAATTCACATTCGTCATTTATTTGAAACACCCTGTACATACACATACGTTTCAAAAATCACTTTAATAATTACGCACTTCAATGTAACTGACCTGAATGGTCTCGACCATCGCAAGTCGACATTCGAAAGAATGTTCAATGCAATGTTCACTTTTTTTGGAAGCTCACTATACAGGGTGTCCCAAACCCCTGAAATAGTCCAAATCCTTTCGTGTACGTTTTATCAAAAAAATTTCTTAATGAAAGTTGTGTGGATTTCCAATCCGCATAATTTAGAATTACTTTCAACTCTACAGGGTGGTTCGCTTAAAAGTTACAGACCTGACTTACGATTTTTTAAATGGAACACTAAATATTTTATTGCAGTTTTGGTTAGCGCTTGAAGAGCCAATGAAAACGATATGACGTTATATTGACTTATTTTGAGTATTTGCCGAGTTATTTTTAGTTTTATGCGAAAATTGGGTCGTATTCGATCTGTTGCCAAATTGTCATTTTTAATGACACAATTTTGGATCAAACTGTTTATACAGATCTGTACTATTACGCGAACTGAATCGTACTGTAGTTGATAGTCGCTCGATTTTCAAAAACGTTTTTGAAAATCGAGCGAGTATCAACTACAGTACGATTCAGTTCGCGTATTGCAAAATTAGTTAATTTTTTCAAATGGAACACCCTGTATAATAACATGCATTGAGAGCCCTTTCTACGAGCTTTCCATTATGGATTTACGATTGACGATAATGACTAACAAATTTCGATCATAAACCCACAAAATGTGGTGTCAATGGAAAGCTCGTAGAAAGGGCCTTTAGAGGTTTGGGCCACCCTGTATAATACAGTTTTAAAGACAAGACAATAAATAATATAGGTTTTTGTGTAACTCACTTGAAGGATCCAAGTTTGTCGAATTGTGGGTCGACATTCGATGGAGTTTATTTTTAATGTCTTTTTTTGAAACACCCTGTATATAATTTTGGGAATAAAACAATTACGATGATTACGTTTTTTTCTTTTTTGTGTTACCGCTCGACGGGCCCAATTTATTCGCACGTCAACATTCGAAGTATTTTTTTTCTTGCATTTTGAAATAAAACGAATCGAACGGAAATGGTGGAGGCGCCGGTGGTTGTTGTTGCAAGTTTAGTGCGAAACAAAAACATTGTGCTGAATTATTAAATTAATGGTAAAAACGTGTTTTGTTTCATTGTTTTCGCTAATAAAGAATCGTTTAGAATTTGGAGACAGTTTTATATAGAGGACGGGTCACTCATAGTTTATTTATAACCTTGAAACTGACACAGTCGCTGCTAGTTATTATTAAGCAAAGAAAATCATTAAGAAGCTGTATTTTTACTTTCAACTTGAATAAGTAATTAAACGAGAAGAAAAAAAAAACAAACGCTATTTCGATCCCTTTTCGTTTTAATTTTTTTTTGTTAGTTTCATTTATTTGCTTTCGATTTTCTTGTGATCGTTTAGAAGTATGTACATCACGAAACGTAGGCATATGCAATAGACAAATAAATAATAACGAACCTCATTTTTATACATATGAAAAGCTATACAAAAAGATTGCGATGAATGAGATTAAAACTAACACAAACAAACAAACACCTTGGCATATATTTTTTTTTATTATTGTTGTTTTTTTTTTTTGGTCGTGAATCGATGATCGTGCTTAAAGGAAAAATGAGGATGAGCCGAAAACGAAACGATTAAAGGGAAAAATAAAATTAAAAAAAAAAACAAGGCACAGACTAAAAGGAAAGCAAGATGGTTCATCAGACTAGTTTCTGGCAAGCAGTGCGAGCGAGCAATCGCAAGGGAAAAAAATCAAATAACACACAAGAAGCACACCGAAAAAAGCGTTTTTACCTCTCCGTACGAAATTTAAATCAATCACCAAAAAACAAGAAAAAATCAATGGAGTTAAGACAGATATCTTAATGCACTCACAGAACAGCACACAGTGTGTATAAAGGTAGCAGTTAATCGGTAAGCGCACGACTTTGTTTAAATAATAGAAGAACAGTACAGCAAGAAATTATAGACAGTTCTTATAGGGAAGTAGGCTGCGACCGATGCAAGGGTGAGGGCGCCAAACTGACAGTAAATAGAGGGGTGGCAACATCTCTACACCCTACGCGCTTGCGAACCACGTACAAAAGTCGATATCGCGCACTATTCGAAATTTTTCGGGGCTAAACCCACCGCAGATTCTTTTTTTTTTATTCCAAACAACTCTCCCAAAACTCTCACAAAACATTAAAAAAATACAACTCGATTTACAAGAAATTAAATATGTACAGGGTGATACTAAACTCTAGCCATTAATTCACATCGCAGCATTAAAAAAAAAAACGGCAAGCCGAACCGAATATTTCCCGACTTTCACAAAACATGCAAATATCTGACAGTTTAAATTCGAATAATCCCGAAACAAAAGAAGATTATACAGGGTAATGCTATATTCTAGTCTTTCAGGTAGATTCTCGTCTCGTCGACCCCAAATATAACAAGAAACTCAACGTTTCCTTATGCTACGACAGCTTCGTCGTCAGGAATAAAAATGTTATTATTATTATTCCCATCTGACGTAGCTATCAAACGCTAAGCGAAACGTTGAGTTTTGCGCTATTTTTAAATCGTCCGTTGACGTGTCGTAAAGAAATTGTTATACTTTCGTCATTTATTTACAATTATTAATTGTAAATAAATTAAAAACTCCAAAAAAATTTAGTAAAGTAAATTAATTTATTTACAATTATTAATTACAATAAGACAGCGTCAATTATTTCTGTAATTTCGCTATCGTCGGCTTTTGTTTTTTCTTTTCTTTTATTTTTACGATTTCTCATTCGATCGTCTTTCGTTTTCATTTTATTTCATTTATTCCATTTTCTCTCTTATTTCTCTGCTCGATCGAGTTTTGTTTTAGGTGAAACCTAAAATGTGGATTTTTTCAGTCATTTTTTTCTCTTTCACGACTTCTTTTGTTTTTGCATTTTTTTTCCTCAAAAGCACAGTGTCTATTATTTCTTTAATTTCGCCATCATCGGCTTTCGTTTTTTCTTTTCTTTTATTGACGATTCCCTCATTCTATCGTCTTTTATTTTCATTTTAATTCTTCTCTTTTCCCTCTAATTTTTCTGTTTTGGTCGTGTTTTGTTTTACGCCAAGCCTAAAATGTGTCACAATATCAATTATCTTTTAATTTCATAACCGTCGATTTCTTTTTTGTGATTCCTCATCGATCGTCTTTTGTTTTTATTTTATTTACTCTCTTTTCTCTCTTATTTTTCTACTCGATCGTGTTTTGTTTTACTCCAAGCCTAAAATGAGGATTTTTTTTGCCTTCGCGACTTCTTTTGTTTTTGCATGTTTCCCTCAAAAGCACAGCGTCAATTATTTCTGTAATTTCGCAACCGTTATCTTCTGTTTTTTTTTTTTTTTTAATTTTTACGATTCCTCGTTCAATTGTCTTTTGTATTTCTTTCATTTATTCTCTTTTCTCTCTTATTTTTCTGCTCGACCGTGTTTTGTTTTACGCCAAGCCTAAAATATGTCACAGTGTCAATTGTCTTTTAATTTCGTAACCGTCGGTTTTTGTTTTTTTTTGCGATTCCTCATCGATCGTCTTTTGTTTTTATTTTATTTACTCTCTTTTCTCTCTTATTTTTCTGCTCGACCGTGTTTTGTTTTACTCCAAGCCTAAAATGAGGATTTTTTTTGCCTTCGCGACTTCTTTTGTTTTTGCATGTTTCCCTCAAAAGCACAGCGTCAATTATTTCTGTAATTTCGCAACCGTTATCTTCTGTTTTTTTTTTTTTAATTTTTACGATTCCTCTTTCAATTGTCTTTTGTATTTCTTTCATTTATTCTCTTTTCTCTCTTATTTTTCTGCTCGACCGTGTTTTGTTTTACGCCAAGTCTAAAATATGTCACAGTGTCAATTGTCTTTTAATTTCGCAACCGTCGGTTTTTGTTTTTTTTTTTGCGATTCCTCGTCGATCGTCTTTTGTTTTTATTTTATTTACTCTCTTCTCTCCCTCATTTTTCTACTCGATCGTGTTTTGTTTTACGTAAACCCTGAAACGTGGATCGTTCTTTTCTTTTCTCTAAATTTAGTAAAAGTAATTAATAATTGTAAATAAATTAAAAACTCAAAAAAATAAAATAAAAACGACAGATCTTGATCCTGAAGCAATCATATGATCGTATGACCTTGAAAAGAGCATCGGCTTAGAACGTTTCTTCTTTCGATAATCGCACTCGAGATTATTTCGTGACTCACCTTCAAGATACACCGAACTACTCGATTTTGGGAAATTAAAGGGCCAGATCTTGACCTTGAAATCAATCTTCAACTCCGTTCTGAAACCTTTATCTATCGCTAGTCGTCCATGGACTGACCTTTAAGGAAAACACACAATTACTAAATTAAAGCGTCTGACCTTGAAACGACCATTTAATTATTCGACCTTGAAAACCTTAGAGCTTTAATTTTATCGTTTGATTATATGACCTTGAAAAGAACACCTGCTTAAAACGTTTCTTCTTTCGATAATCGTACTCGTAATTATTTTATGATTTATCTTCAAGATTCATCGGACTACTCGATTTTGAGAAATTAAAGGACCAGATCTTGACCTTGAAATCAATCTTCAACTCCGTTCTGAAACCTTTAACAATCGCTAGTCGTCCATGAGACTGACCTTTAAGGAAAACACGCAATTACTAAATTAAAGCATCTGACCTTGAAACGACCATTTAATTATTCGATCTTGAAAATCTTAGCACGTTCTATTTTTCCAGAATTGTGAATATTTTATTTCTGACACGATTATTTGATTTTGAAAAATTGAAGCACCTAATCTTGACCTTGAAGTAACCATTTGACTCTTCAATTGTTCGACCTTGAAAGCACCTCCCACCTTGAAAGGTTCCGTTTTATTTCGTCTCTTACCTCGAAAGACAACAAAAACTTATTTAATTTTATGAAACCAAGATATCGAGGATCTTGACCTTGAAAGAACCATTTGGTTATTCGACCTTGAAACCGTGATTTGCCTTAGAACGTTTCGTCCCTTCTTAATCGTCCTTGTAATTATTTTATGGGTAATCCTCGGGGAGACATACGACCACTTGATTTTGAAAAAATAAAGCACCTGATCTTGACCTTGAAAGAACTATTTGATTACGCGACCTTGAAAACCTTAGAACGTTTTATCTTTCGATATTTGTGCTTATGATTATTTGAGTAACATTCAAGGACTACCTGGTTTTGAAAGTTTCAAGAACCAGACCTTAACCTTGAAATAGCTATTTAACTATTCGATCCTTGAGAACAGCATTAGCCTGAGAACGTTCAGTAATCGTACTTGTGATTATTAAATGATTGACCTTTAAGGAAGCACGCCGCTATTTGACTTTGAAAAATTAAAGCACCTGATCTTGACCTTGAAATGACCATTTCAAACTTTATTTTTTAAAATATCGCTGGTTTTAGAATCTTTACCTCTCGATGATCGTCTCTGTGATGATTTGGTGATCGATCTTTAAAGGAAATACACAAGTACTTTACCTCACGATAGATCTTGATCTTGAATTAATCATTTGATTATATGTCCTTAAAAGAGCATTCGCTCAAAACGTCTTCTCTTTCGATAATCGTACTTGTGATTATTTTATGATTTACCTTCAAGAGACGCCGAGAAATTAAAGGACCGGATCTTGACCTTGAAATCTTTATCTCTGAAAACATCGCATGTAACATGTAACCGTTACCTCTCGATAGTCGTCTGCGTGATTGTTTCGTGGTTGATTTTTAAAGAAAGTACACAATTACTTTACTTTGAAGAGTGACAACGACAGATCTTGACCTTGAAGTAATCATTGGATTATTTGACCTTGAAAAACGCGTCCGCTTAGATGGATTTTTCTTTCGACAATCGTGCTTTCGATTGTTTCACGATTTTTCTTCAAGAGACACCGGTCTACTTGATTTTGAGAAATTAAAGGACCGGATCTTGACCTTGAAATCTTTATCTCTGAAAGAATCGCTCGTTTTGTAACCTTTACCTCTCGATAGTCGTCTGCGTGATTGTTTCGTGGTTGATCTTTAAAGAAAGCGCACAATTACTTTACTCTGAAAAGTGAAAACGACAGATCTTGACCTTGAAGTAATCATTAGATTATTTGACCTTGAAAAGGGCATCCGCTTAGAAGGATTTTTCTTTCGACAATCGTGCTTTCGATTATTTCTTGATTTATCTTCAAAAGACACCGGTCTACTTGATTTTGAGAAATTAAAGGACCGGATCTTGACCTTGAAACCTTTATCGCTGAAAACATCGCTCGTTTTAAAACCTTTATCTATCTAACTATTAATAATAATCGTCATAGTGATTGCTTCGTGGTTGATCACAATTATTTTACATTGAAAAGTGAAAAACGACAGATCTTGACCTTGAAGTAATCATTTGATTATATGGCCTTAGCATTTGTTATATATATATTACTTGTTGTGTATAGTAGAATAAGGTTTTTAGTTTGTAAATATTAGGATTTATTTTTATTTGAATTAAAGTTATACTTTGGGTTGGGTTGGGTGCTAGTTCCAGCAGAGCGGGGCTCCCTACCACTCCCAGGCCCATTTAAGCGCATTAGAGCGCATATACAAGCAGTTATCCATCCGCCGATGCATGATTCGAATGCACTTTGCGACCTATGCTACGTTTGCATTACCCGTTACCGCTCCTCCTTTCGTTTACCTGTCCTAGAATGGGTGTTTCACTCATACTTACCTGACACGGGCGTTTCGCGTACCCAGTCCTTGAATGGGTGTCTCACTCAGACCGACCTAGCACGGATGTTTCGTGTATCCGTCCCTGAGTGGGTGTTTCACTCATACCGACCTAGCACGGGTGTTTCGTGTACCCAGTCCTTGAGTGGGTGTCTCACTCATACCGACCTAACACGGGTGTTTTGTGTATCCGTCCCTGAGTGGGTGTTTCACTCGTACCAACCTGACACGGATGTTTCGTGTACCCAGTCTCTGAGTGGGTATCTCACTCATACCGACCTGACACGAGTGTTTCGTGTATCTCGTCCCTGAGTAGGTGTCTCACTCACTACCGCCAGCATATCCGATTCCTGGAACTCGAATTACTTGATTTGAGAAATTAAATCTTGAAATCTTTATCTCTGAAAACATGGTTCACTTTAAAACCTTTATCCCTGAGTAATCGTCACTGGGATTGTTTCGTGACTGATCTTTACCCAACTGCTTGACTTTACAAAGTAAAGACAACGGATCTTGATCTTTAGTTTCTCAATATCGAGCAGGTGTGTCTCTGCATGTCAGGTCACTTACGAAATAACCGCAAAAGAATTACCGAAAGACGGAACGTTCTCAAGGTCAGCACCCCAGAAAGCTCCGTATTTCCAGGAAATTGTTTTGGCTTTTGGTGATAGATATGTAGTAATTTCAAAAGTTGGTGAAACACCAACATTCTGCAACAGTATCGATCGATTTTTCATTTGACGCGAGGCGACGTCTGTCAGAATTGTCAAATCATCAAGTTTTCGAAAATTTTCTCTCGAGTCTTCAGTTTTCACTCTCGTTCCCATACATCCCCTAAATGTCGGTTAAACCATCATCAACAAGACACTCCCAGAATGATTCGATCAGCAAGTTACGTAATTTGGTGTCCGAGTTGGAATACCACGAGTGCATGTGGAAATGTAACACGTGCTGTTATCAACGTCCGTTAGGTGTGCAGACGAATGCGGGGGTTCTTCAGCTGACAGGCGAGGAGATTGCGTTGATAAAGGCACTTAGATACGCAAAGGCGCACTCGTGCCTCGGCGGTAATCGCAACGTGATGGCCTGTTGTCCTCCACAAGATACTCATTGTTGCCCTACATGTGGAAGAACATGCCAGGCAGGCATTGCCAACCCTTATCAGAAAAGGTATACTTAAAGAAATTTCGAAAAAAAAAAAAACAAACCCTAAAATGAACCAAGAATTTTATCTTGTTTTTCCCAGTTTTGTTAAGCATGGGTGAGGATGATGACAAAACTCCAAAAACCACGAAAAAATAAACAAATCTAATTTTATCAATTAAGCTTATAATAAATAAATGTTTTTGTTAATAAATAATTTAAAAAAAAAACGTTTGCCAATTTAAATAGATATAAGAAATAAATATAAGTGGTATTGGTCATGGACTTCTTTACTCCCTCATATTTGTTGTCATGCGCATTGTGAATTGCAACGTTGCCAAAAAACAAAACACTAACTTTGTAATAGATGACGCCATCATACTCCTGGTTGTTGCATCGCAACGTTGCCAATGCTGTTGCTTTCGTAATAGATACATTTGCTTCCTTTTTGTTTCATTTTCAAATGATGCTCTATGTTTTCCTTTTTTACTCATTAATTACTTTCATTTTTCATTTGTTTCATTTTTGTTTCTATGAAAAAGAAAATAAATAAAATTTCCACGGAAAGGACGAGAAACAAACGACGATCGAAATTAAAAATTAAAACAAGAAAATAGTTAATAAACGTAATCTTAATTCAAAAATTCAAAAAAAAATTAAAAAAAAACAATGGAAAACAAATCAGCTACGATATTCTATGAAATTCACGCTACTATCAGAATTATTTTCCCACAATCGCAAAAAAAAGAAAATTTAGGAAATTTACGAAAGTTTACGAAAGAAAAAAACTCAAAAAATTGAAGATTTAGTTTTCGAAAAGCGATGAACGATAAAAAAACAAAAAAAAATTAAAAAATTAATTTTGACGATCACGAAATCGTATTGAAACGAGAGAAAATTCCCGAAAAAGGTAAAAAAAACAAATGACGATCACAATAAAACAAAAATGAAATTCCAAACGAATTGTATTCATAAAACGATCAAGAAACAAATTCAGAAAGAAAAAGGAAAACAAATGACGATCACGACATTTACGAAAGGAAAAGAAGAAACGCAGACATAAAAAAAAAAATGGTTTCCCCAATTAAAACTAAGAAAAAATGAAGAACGCTTCCGACCACTCAAGAAACCCAATAGAAATAAAAAAAGTAAACTTCTGAAGAAAGTCAGAAAAACAAATGACGATCGTAATAGTCGCGAAAACAAAAGGAATGCAAGAAAAACCAATGACGATCGTACATCTTACGAGACAAAGAAAAGACAGAAAAACAATTGACGATTATTACAACAAATTTCAATTTTCATTAGTTTTTTTTTCTATTTTAAATTTTGTTCACCTTTTTTGTTTTTCATTTCATTTTTGTTTTTTTTTTCTCTAATTCTTCCTTTCCATTTAGTTTTTCGTTTGCCTTTGGTCTTTTTTTTCATTTTAATTTTCGCCTTTCTCTTTTCATTTAATGTTTGCTCTTTATTTTTCATTTCATTTTTGGTTTTCGTTCTTCATTTGTTTTTTTTTTTTTATTATTTACTTTTTCTTCTCTTTTATTTTCAATTTTCATTTTTTATTTGCCCCTTGCTTCTCATTTATTTATTTTTTCATTTCATTTTTATTTTTGTTTTTCATTTGTGTCTTTTTTTCAAATTTTTCCTTTCCATTTAGTTTTTCATTTGTCTTTGGCCCTTTCATTTGATTCTTTCAATTTCATTTTCTCCTCATCTCTTTTCGTTTAGTACTTGCTTTTTGTTTTTCATTTCATTTTTGGTTTTCGTTCTTCATTTGTTTTTTTTTGATTATTTACTATTTCTTTATTTGCCTTCTGATTTGTTTTCTTCAATTTTGTTTTCCATCTTCATTTTTTATTTGCCTCTTGCTTTTCATTTATTTATTTTTTCATTTCATTTTTATTTTTGTTTTTCATTTGTGTCTTTTTGCAAAATTTTCCTTTCCATTTAGTTTTTCATTTGTCTTTGGGCCCTTCCATTTGATTCTTTCAATTTCATTTTCTCCTTATTTCTCTTTTCGTTTAATATTTGCTTTTTGTTTTTCATTTCATTTTTGGTTTTCGTTCTTCATTTGTTTTTTTTTATTTACTTTTAGTTTTTAATTTCGTTTTTGTTTTTTTTTCTAATTTTTCGTTTCCATTTAATTTATTTTTGTTTTCCATTTATTTTTTTTCTAATTTTTCTTTTCCATATAGTTTTTCCATTTGCCTTTTTACTTTCATTTCTATTTTCTCCTTGTCTCTCTTTTCGTTTAATATTTGCTCTTTACTTTTCATTTCATTTTTGGTTTTCGTTCTTCATTTGTTTTTTTTTTCATTTACTTTTAGTTTTTCATTTCGTTTTTGTTTTTTTTCTTCTAATTTTTCGTTTGCATTCAATTTACCATTTGCCTTTAGGCTTTCATTAGATTTTTCATTTTAATTTTCTCCTTTATCTTTTCGTTCAATATTTGCTTTTTGTTTTTCATTTCATTTTTGGTTTTCATTTTTCATTTTTGTTTTTTTTTTTCATTTTCATTTTCATCAAAAGTTATCAAATTTGTTTAAAAAATAATAATAAAAACAAAAGCCAATCGACTTAATAACGCAGTTTAATAGAAGGAAAGCAGAAACAAAAGACGATCGATTTTCGTTTAATATTTGCTCTTTGTTTTTCATTTCATTTTTGGTTTTCGTTCTTCATTTGTTTTTTTTTCACTTACTTTTAGTTTTGCTTCCGCTTTTAGTTACTTCATTTTCATTTCTTTTCATTTGATTTTTATTTTTGTTTTTCTTTCATTTTTTTTTTTCTAATTTTTCTTTTCCATGTAGTTTTTCATTTGCCTTTTTACTTTCATTTTAATTTTCTCCTTGTCTCTCTTTTCGTTTAATATTTGCTTTTTGTTTTTCGTTTCATTTTTGCTTTTCGTTCTTCATTTGTTTTTTTTTCATTTGCTTTTAATTTTTCATTTCCCTTTGGTCTTTAATTTCGATTTTTTCCATTTTATTTTTTCTTCCCAAATTTTCACTTGTCTCAAATTCAAATTAAAGCGCTAATTTTCATTGACATAACCTACAATCTTGTCACTGTCTACAACTGGGGTAATTTCCGATCGTTGACGGCTTGACAGCCGTCACTTGACAAGCATCATTTTGACGTTCCAAATTAAAATTAATAAGTTCATTTTTATTGACATAACCTACAATCTTGCTACTGTTCAAATTATACGCCAAGAATGAACCAACAAAAAATATATCCGGTTGCAGTGTTGCAAATAGCCTGCTCTTAATTGTATTGCCAACTCAAACTTTATATTTTGTTAACAGATTACAGATTTCTTGTTTTTTTTTTAATAAAAATACTTTTATTAATTTCAGTGACGACTTTATTTACGGTTTCATTTCCGCTCTCAAAATTAAATTCCATTTTTTCACCAAAAAGAATTTTGGTATAATAAGAAGCGAATTGTTCGCCAACTCCTGGGAAATGTCAAAATCAGAAGGTTGGCAACTCTGTCTGCGTCACTCATCGAATCTGTCAACGTCAGAAATCAAACTTTCGCAGTGACTCATTACTGTTTACGGGTTTTTCCATCGAATCCAACGAAATTACGACATCCTCGAATGCCCTGAGCAGCAACAAACGTTCAAAATCGAGCGAACACAAGAAGGTAACCTCGTAACTTGGTGAACGAACCGCAACGATCTCAAGGAACACGACATAAAAAACAAATGTTCATATTTGGTGAGTATTTCCTGTGTGGTCAGGCAGCGAATATTAATCAAGTTTAATGCGTTAGATTTCCTTAACGTGCAATGTTTTAACTCTATATGTGTGTGTGTAACTTATACTTATTGGTTTTCCTTCCAAAGGTGTCTCGCATTTTTACGAAGTGAACACTCGAGGGAGGCTCCTGTTCTCTGTATTTTAACGAGATGTCTACGGTGTACGGGCCCACCACAATCGACAGGCAGAATGGCGATGCTAACGACGGATTATCAAATAATTCGTTGATTTTCAGCACGCAGTTTCCACGAATCAAACTGAGGAGACGCCTCATACGTATATTGCCGATAATCCTGAGCGTAACTTTCTTTATCTTCGGGTACGTGGAGGAGGTCGCTCAATAAAGAAAGCGCACGAGCTTTGATTTTTTTTTTTTTAGTGTGGCTTTCCTGCTCACCGGTGGCATACAAAGGGTTTACAGCGTCTCCAGTTTTTGCATTCTGATCGTCGTGGGTATTGTGTTTATGTTGTTGTCCGTCGTGTTTTTCCGTGAGTACGCCATCGTTTAATTGGGTTTCCTGTGAGCGTAAGCGCTTTCCGTTTTTAGTGTTCTTCTTAAGGCAATCGGGACGCCTTCACTGTTGCAGCAAAAAAACGCACCTGGACGTAGCAGGTAAGCATGTATCTACAAATCCATCCACCGATTTATTAGTTTCGGCAACGTACCCTCCAGTTTCTGATGTTGCTTACCAGCAATCGCAAGGTGACACTGAGGACAGCCGGCTTATGGTGCAGGAAAACGGAAATATTAGGTGAGAGGTTTATTTCAACTTAGAACCAAATTTATGGCGGGAGGGTGGGGTGGTTACAATAAGATCAGCTTGTCCTCATTTTATTTGTACTTTTTGGTGTTATCTCATACTGAGCGTAACTGTTATAAAAATTAACCATTTACTTCAGGTTTGCGATTGGAAGCATTTTAATTTAAAGTCATTAACATTATACCATGACAAACATTCACACATATGACTATGGCCTGGCCTCAAACAATCAATCAATCAATAATTTAAAAACAGTCTAAAAACAAAAAAAAAACCTATATCGTTTTAACAGTTAATGGTGTTGCCATAGGCGTTCGAAAAAAATCTGAACGTTTAGCTTAAATAATCACTAAAAATTCACTAGAAGCAAAAAATAATTCACTAGTAACAAATGACGAAATAATCAAATCGCGTTTTCACTTTCTTTTAATGACCACATATTCTACACAACGTTTGAAACGTTTTAGGTTTGGCAACACTGGCCCGAGCATAAAATTTATAATGCAAATAAAACAAATAAAGAAAACAGAAACAAAAGACGATCGATTTTACTGCGCAAGTCGGTAGATTAATAAAAAAAAATTGAAGAAGAAACAATTGAAAACCGAAAGAAGACGGTCGATTTTACAAGACAAAAGAATAAGGGAGACAAACTAAAATAAAATATCAAAAGTTATCAAATTTGCTTAAAAAATAATAATAAAAACAAAAGGCAATCGACTTGATAACGCAGTTTAATAGATTACTAGCATTTATGCAGAAACAAAAGACGATCGATTTTACGGCGCAAGTCGGTAGATTAATAAAAAAATTGAAGAAGAAACAATTGAAAAAAGAAAGAAGACGGTCGATTTTACGAGACAAACAAATTAAAAGAGACAAACTAAAATAAAATATCAAAAGTTATCAAATTTGCTTAAAAAATAATAATAAAAACAAAAGGCAATCGACTTGATAACGCAGTTTAATAGATTATTAACATTTATGCAGAAACAAAAGACGATCGATTTTACGGCGCAAGTCGGTAGATTAACAAAAAAATTGAAGAAGAAACAATTGAAAAAAGAGAGAAGACGGTCGATTTTACGAGACAAACAAATTAAAAGAGACAAACTAAAATAAAATATGAAAAGTTATCAAATTTGTTTAAAAAATAATAATAATAAAAACAAAAGGCAATCGACTTCATAACGCAATTTAATAGATTACTAGCATTTATGCATGAAGTTAAAGAAAACAGAAACAAAAGACGATCGATTTTACGACGCAATTCGGTAGATTAATAAAAAAATTGAAGAAGAAACGATTGAAAAAAAAAGAAGACGGTCGATTTTACAAGACAAAAAAAAACAAAGGAGACAAACTAAAATAAAATATCAAAAGCTATCGAATTTGTTTAAAAAATAATAATAAAAACAAAAGGCAATCGACTTCATAACGCAGTTTAATAGATTACTAACAATTATGCATGAAGTTTAAGGAAAGCAGAAACAAAAGACGATCGATTTTACGCAATCCGGCAAATTTATTATTAATTAATTGAAAGGAAATAGCAATTCGAAAAGAATTGTGATAAAACAAAGAAAACAAAATAAATGAAAAATAAAGTATGACGAAAAATAATAACGAAAACAAAAGACAATCGATTTGCAACGCAGTATACGTTTACACGTAAAGTTAAAGAAAGCAGAAACAAAAGACGATCGATTTTGCAGCGCAACTCGGCAGATTTATTATTAATTGAAAAGAAAAAAAGAACAATTTGAAAAGAACAAAGAAAGCAAAATAAATGAAAAATAATAAAATATGATAAAAAATAATAATAATAAAAACAAAAGGCAATCGACTTGATAACGCAGTTTAATAGATTTATGCATAAAGTTAAGGAAAGCAGAAACAAAAGACGATCGATTTTACGCAATCCGGCAAATTTATTATTAATTAACTGAAAGGAAAAAGCAATTTGAAAAGAATTGCGATACAAAATAAATAAAATATGATAAAAAATAATAACGAAAACAAAAGACAATCGATTTGCAACGCAGTATACGTTTATACGTAAAGTTAAAGAAAGCAGAAACAGAAGACGATCGATTTTGCAGCGCAATTCGGCAGATTTATTATTAATTGAAAAGGAAAAAAGAACAATTTGAAAAGAACAAAGAAAGCAAAATAAATGAAAAATAATAAAGTATGATAAAAAAATATTAACAAAAAACAAAAGACAATCGATTTTGCAACGACGTTTGAAGTTTCAATATTTTTTTCACTACGTTTCTTTCGTTCGCATTTCGACCAGTCAAATTATTTTCTTTTTAATAAGTATTCTTTGATTTGCATTCAGAAAGCAGCGCAGCGAATCCTAAAACAGACGACTTTGATTTTAGATTCAAATTGGTTTTAGATTTTTTTATTGCGCGTTTCTTTTGTTTGGCAACAGTAAAAGTTTTGGGAAATTTCGAAAAGAAAAGAAAAAGAAATTGCGTCGATTTTGTCTCTTAAGTTTTTCAAACTGTTTACCGCATTTCTTTTGTTTGGTAACTTGGAAGAACCCAAACAAACGACGCATTTCTTTTGTTTAATAACAGAAACAGTCCTAGAAGAACCCAAACAAATGACGTCGACTTTGATTCATAAGATATTCATATTGTTTGCCGTATTTCTTTTGTTTAATAACAGAAGCATTCTTAGAAGAACCCAAACAAGTGACGTCGACTTTGATTCATAAGATATTCATATTGTTTGAAGCATTTCGTTTGATTAATAACAGAAAGAGTCTTGGAAGAACCCAAACAAATGACGTCGACTTTGACTCATAAGATATTCATATTGTTTGCCGCATTTCTTTTGTTTGGTAACAAAACACAGTCTTGGAAGAACCCAAACAAATGACTTCGACTTTGATTAATAAAATATTCATATTGTTTGCCGCATTTCGTTTGTTTGATAACAGAAACTGTTTGCCGCATTTCTTTTGTTTGGTAACAAAAAAGTCTTGGAAGAACCCAAACAAATGACGTCGATTTTGATTCATGAGATTGTTTGCCGCATTTCTTTTGTTTTTTGGTAACAGAAACAGTCTTAGAAGTACCCAAACAAGTGACGTCGACTTTGATTAATAAAATATTCATATTGTTTGAAGCATTTCGTTTGATTAATAACAGAAAGAGTCTTGGAAGAACCCAAACAAATGACGTCGACTTTGACTCATAAGATATTCATATTATTTGCCGCGTTTCTCTTGTTTGATAACAAAAACAGTCTCGGAAGAACTCAAAGAAATGAGATCAGCAACGTTTCTTTTGTTTAGCAACAGAGAAAAAGTCTCGAAAGAACCCGAAACAAATGACTCGAAGTTTTCCATTTTGTTTTCCGCGTTTCTTTTACTTAGTGAGAGAAAAAAAGCTCGGGACGGACCCGAAACAAATGACACCGTGCTTTTTTTATTTTTATTTTTTTGTTTGGCAACGAGACGAGTCCAAGAGAATACCAAAACAAATGACGTCAACCTTAGGTTTTTAATTTTTTCACCGCCGCGTCTCTTTTCTTTGGCAAACAAATTTCAGAAAGAAAAGAAAAACGAAGTTACGTCGACTTTTTTGTTTCTTAAGTTTTTCAAACTGTTTGCCGCATTTCTTTTGTTTGGTATCAAAAAAACAGTCTTGGAAGAACCCAAACAAATGACGTCGACTTTGATTCATACGATATTCATATAGTTTGCCGCATTTCTTTTGTTCGATAACAGAAACAGCCTTAGAAGCCGAAACAAATGACACCGCGCTTTTATTTTAATTTTTTTTGTTTGGCAACGAGAGAATACCAAAACAAATGACGTCAACTTTAGTTTTTTCAATTTTTTCACCGCGTCTCTTTTCATTGGCAAACAAAAGAAGTCATCGTGGATTACGAAACTAACGGTGTCTGTCTTTGATCGTTTCTGTATTTTATGAGTTTATCACAGATATAAGTTTTTTTTTAATCAATAGAAAAATTATCTGGAAATTAAGAGTTGTGAGACGTCCGTAAGATGTCACGACCTAAACTATAAGAAAAATAATTATTCTGTAGATATATTTTTTTTTTCTAATGCATAAAATTGATAGCGTTGGAGGGGTGGATAGTGATAGCGTTGGGGGGTGGACAGTGATAGCATTGGGGGGTGGATAGTGACGGCGTTGGGGGGGTGGATAGCGACGGCGGAGGCATTCTTTGTCATTTTGGAGAGTCAAATCTGGCAGCACCGTCGCTAACACAACAATACAAGTAAAGTTAGGTTTGCAACGGAATTCTCGGGCTACGCTTCTGCTGACGAGGCCCCAAACAGGGCCGAAACAGCCGTACAGAGGAATCCACTGCAATCAAAACTGACTAGCAACAATTTTTTTAAATACAAGTATCATTATGGCGACAACTTAATTTGGCAACTAACGTGTTAAAGAATAAATAGAAAACAAAAGCCTTTCGTTATTTTATGTCGATGAGTGTGTGTCAGAAGCTTACATTAAATTCGGCTGATTCGTTTAGCGCTTGGTTTGGTTCTTAATAATCAGACGTCGGATTTTCAGGGATACGCAACTATTCATTTGGTATTGCGTAGCCATGGCAACGCTCCGAAATGTTCGAAGTCTATTAATAATCAAATTTTAAAGTTCGCAAGTAAACTATTTTTATGAAATCAGTTGCAAATGAAATGGGAACAAGCTCGCCCTTGAATTGAGGCGTTACACTTACCTGATGTAAGAAATTCGATGTTTTTCAGAGAAGCTCTGCTTAATTTTCTCATAAAAAGCAATCGTAAGTCACACACACGAATTTGTTTGCCTGGTTAAACGCTAGTTACACGCAATCGAGCTTTGCCCTTCCGACTTTTGTTCTCATTTGTTGTTTCTCCGTCCAGCAATGAAGACGCAGACCGCATGGTAGCAAGCGATCCGAGGATCGTCCTGCGCCCGTTGAAATCCGCTCACGAGGAATGTTAAGTCCGACTAATCAACCTATTCCCTCCTCGTTCTTTGCTCGTGAGTGAGTGAGTGATGCCGTCTCTTCGTGACAGGATTATAGTTCCCTCATCGGTCATCGAAGGCTCATTATGGTACAAATTGGCTCCAGCTTTATACTGATTTATAAACCGCAGTTTAATGTTTAATGTAGCCGAAGGTTTAGAAATTATTCCTGCCAGCGTTTATTAAATGATTAATTAATTCGTTGTACTTAACGTTAAGGACTAGTTCTCTCTGTCTTTCTCTCTCTCTCTCTCTCCATTGATCATTGATCATTTGAGTTGTGGCAAGCTTAAATTATTTTAGAGTACTTTGAGATTTTTTTTTATAGCGAGGAATATGACATTTTTTTTTAGTTAGTTTAAGATTGGATTGGGAAGTTTTGAGCGCACGCTCTAAAGTAAAAGTAATTTCGAATGACATTCCATTTTAAAGACTGGGCGGCTCAAAGCTTTTTAATCTGATAGTAGTCGATTATTTTTATTCATTTTTCAAAGACTGGATGCAACACTTTTGTAATACGGAAGTGAGACGCAGCGTTAACAAGACATTCCATTTGTGTTTGCTTAATTCTATGTATTAGTTGATTCATCCATTTTCCATCCATTAATCACTTAAGGCCAACTTACATACCTTCGAATAGCTTACTAGCTTCTTGGGGGGTTACCCCAAAATAAGGGCGCCAAACTACACCGCTTGTCTATCTCTTCTCAATTTTTGAGCTTGTGATTAATATGTAACGTAAATAATTGCAATCACCTTTGGGGAGTTAATTCCAACTTGTGCGCCACTCCACACAACTAAATCAAAACGTTCTTGAATTAATTGACATACAGCTTAAGACGTACTTACGTAACCATGTCGCTGGTTCAAACCAACATGGAACTGTTATTAATTGGTTGTGTAAATGATGTAATATATTTACTAAATATATCTATATATTCATAATCACCTGATTCATTAATCCAAAACGAAAACATCCTGCTCAAAAAAGTATAATTTTCTGCCGGTGAGTATTCACATTGAAAAAAAAAAATTCTATAAATACTAGACTAGATAAAGATCTGCTTTCTCTCTCGATGTTAATCTCTTGAGGTAGGAATCCATTTACATAAAATCAGTCTTTCATAGTACATGCAAGCACAAGGGGGGTGGGAGGGGGGGTTATCACAATTTACTATCCCGTCCTGTCAACGCTTGAACGGTTCTAGGTCTTTCCTTCTCCACCAGGGAACACCCGGCTGCTCTACGATTTGCGGGGGCCTTTGTACTACTTGATGGACTGGGGCGGACACCGGGATTATCGTGATTGGAAGACCTCTGAAACAATCGAAAGCGATCAACTACCGTGCGCGCTACTAAAACCGAACCAATTTACCTTTGCAGGCTTGCGTCCATTAAGGGTTGCTCGGCGGCTCTCGCTGGTAACTGCTCTAACAATATGGGCCCCCTCTTGGCTTGGTTCTTGAGCGCTTTCTTTCGCTTGCGCGCGCTGTGCTTCGCACTGCACTGGACACTTAACAGTAAGGCACTAACGAGCGATAACATCGCGCCGATGTAGACGAGGACCTGCAGGTTTCTGGCCGCCGATTTTCTCAGAACCGCCCCAGCTATGCTCAGGGACGTTCCGATCAGTATGCCCATGGTGAAGGCCACCTGCAGGAAGTAATAGCAGACGTTCTCGAAGGTCTGGCATCGTCCGCCGCAACCGTGCACGACCGAACTGGTGACGCTCGAGCTTTGGGCACTTTGGGGACGGTCCGAGGCCCTAGATATGGGAAGTCGTCTGGGGGGGAGGTTCGTGACTGCGTTGACATCGTTTATAAATCTGAAATTAACCCGTAGTAAATCAACTCGTATTGCGTTTTTCAGCTCGAAGACGATTTAAGGAAAAGAAACATCCCTATTGGTTGTGTGTGTGTGACGCAATCATGTCGTCATTGTCATAAAAAGTATATCTAATGTCGTATTGGTTGAGGGGCGGGGCGTAAGAAAAAAGGCCCTGTCAATTTGATCAATTTCATTGGTCCGTTATAGTGTGACGTCATTGTCATAAGGTAATTTATTTAATGAATTCCGTCAGTTCTCTCATTGGACGTTAAAACACCAATTGGGAAAAAGCAACTCCTTTGTTTTAGTTCGTAGGTGAACAGTGGGGGTTACTCATCACTAAAGCACGGATTTACGTAGTGCATTTTTAGGTCAATGAGTCATCACTCATCACAACGCATGCGCCCGATCATAAAAGCGTGACTCAAAACATAAGAATGCACCTCCTAAATCCGTGCTTTACTCGTCAAATTAATAAAGCTCGAAGTCCTAATTGGAGGAACATGAAATTGACGTCATAGGAGAAATTTTCCTTATTTGACGGGATTTAGGGTTTCGTCATAGCATGATGTCAACATTCTCGGAAAACAAAAGACCATTTAGAACGGGAAAAAAACATCAAAATTTGAATGAAAAAATCGAGACGGTGAGATAAAAGACCATCGACTTACCTAATAGAACGTGCAATGTCGGAAAGCGAAAGCGAAGCGACGATCAACCCCTTGAAAACCGAAAAAAAAATTGAAAATTTTGAAAGAAAAAATCGAAACTAAGATCGATCAGTTGTGAAACAAAAGACAGTCGACCGAGTGAAGAAATGTGGCAAAATCGGAAAGAGAAAGCGAAGCGATCGACCGCTTGAAAAACGAAAAAAAAAGGATTTAATCGATCAGTTCTAAAACAAAAGGCAATCGTCTGAATTAAACGTTCAAAATAATCACATCACCATCATCGACTGATTTAAAAAAAAAACAAAAGACTGGGGAAAAAAATATCAAAATTTGAAATTAAAAATCGACACAAAAATCTACCAGTTGTGAAACAAAAGACAATCGACTGAGTAAATTCGGCAATGTCGGAAAGAGAAAGCGACATGAACAACAAAAGAAAATTTAATTTAATCGATCAGTTTTAAAACAAAGAAAAATCGATGCCGCGATCTACCAGTTGTCAAAACAAAAGACAATCGTGTGAATTAAACGTTCAAAACAATCATCACCATCCTGGACTGATTAAAAAAAAAAAACAAAAGACTACTTAGAATTGGGGAAAAAATATCAAAATTTGAAAGAAAAAATCGACACAAAAATCTGCCAGTTGTGAAACAAAAGACAATCGACTGAATAAAATGCGGCAACGTCGGAAAGAGAAAGCGACGTGAACAACAAAAGAAAATTTAATTTAATCGATTAGTCTTTAAACAAACGATAAGAACATGCAATCGACCTGTCCTGAAACAAAAGACGATCGCTTTTGAATTGAACGTTTATAATGATAAGACGAGATTAAAAAACAAAAGACTATTTGGAACCAAAAAAAAAAGAAACCATCAAAATTTGAAAGAAAAATCGAGGCCACGGTCTACCAGTTGTCAAAACAAAAAACAATCGACTGAATAAAATGTAGGCAGCAACGTTGGAAAGAGAAAGCGACTTCAAAAACAAAAGAAAATTTAATCCATCAGTCCTAAAAACAAAACACAATCGTCTTTGAATTAAACATTCAAAATTCGATAAAAACAAACAAAAGACTATTTAGAACGGAACATAAAAACATCGAAAATTTTAAAGAAAAATCGAGACAGAGATCTATCAGTCGTAAAACAAAAGACAATCGACTGAATGAAATGCAGCAACGTCGGAAAGAGAAAGCGACATGAACAACAAAAGAAAATTTAATTTAATTGATCAGTCTTAAAACAAAAGACAATCGTTTTTGAATTAAACATTCAAAATTCGATAAAAACAAACAAAACATTTTAAAAACATCAAAAATTTTAAAGAAAAATCGACAGAGATCTACCAGTCGTGAAACAAAAGACAATCGACCGAATAAAATGTGTCAACGTCGGAAAGAGAACGCGGCTTGAAGAAAAACAAAAAAAAATGCAATCGACCTGTCCTAAAACAAAAGACGATCGCTTTTGAATTGGACGTTCATAATCGACAAGACGAGATAGATCATCATGAACTGATTAAAAAAAACAAAAGAATATTTAGAACGAATTTTTTTTTCGTCATCAAAACTTGAAAGAAAAAATTGAACAAAAATCGACCATTTGTGAAACAAGAGGCAATCGACTGAATAGAATGTGCGGCGTCGCAAAGACAAAGCGACTTGAAAAACAAAAGAAAATTTAACCGAACAGTCCTAAAACAAAAGACAATCGCTTTTGAATTGAACATTCATAATCGAGAAGGCGAGACCATCATCGACTGATTAAAAAAAAAAAACAAAAGAATATTTGGTACGAAAACAAAAAACATCAAAATTTGAAAGAAAAAATCGCGACAGAGAAACAAAAGGCAATCGTCTTAATAAAACGCGCAGCAACGTCGGAAAGAGAAAGCGACTTGAAAAACAAAAGAAAATTTAATCGATCAGTACCAAAACAAAAGACAATCGCTTTTGAATTGAACGTTCCTAATTGAGAAGGCGAAACCATCATCGACTGATTAAAAAAAAAAACAAAAGAATATTTGGTACGAAAAAAAAAACATCAAAATCTGAAAGAAAAACTCGCGACAATGAAACAAAAGACAATCGTCTTAATAAAACGTGCAACGTCGGAAAGAGAAAGTGACAAAAAACAAAAGAAAATTTAACCGATCAGTCCTAAAACAAAAGACGATCGCTTTTGAATTGAACGTTCATAATCGATAAGACGAGACCGTCGTCTTCTGATTAAAAGACAAAAGACTATTTGGAACGAAAAAAAAAAGAAACCATCAAAATTTGAAAGAAAAATCGAGGCCACGATTGTCAAAACAAAAGACAATCGACTAAATAAAATGTAGGCAACAACGTCGGAAAGAGAAAGCGACTAGAAAAACAAAAGAAAATATAATCGATCAGTACTAAAAACAAAAGACAATCGCTTTTGAATTGAACGTTCATAATCGAGAAGGCGAGACCATCATCGACTGATTAAAAAAAAAAACAAAAGAATATTTGGTACGAAAACAAAAAACATCAAAATTTGAAAGAAAAAATCGCGACAGTGAAACAAAAGACAATCGTCTTAATAAAAAAAGAAAAATCGAGGCCATGATTGTCAAAACAAAAGACAATCGACTGAATAAAATGTAGGCAGCAACGTCCGAAAGAGAGAGCGACTTGAAAAACAAAAGAAAATTTAATCGATTAGTACTAAAACAAAAGAGAATCGCTTTTGAATTGAACGTTCCAAATCGATAAGACGAGACAGACCATCAACCATTTGTTAAACAAAAGACATCCGACTCTGATTTAAAGTATTTAAAATAAATTAAAAAAAAAAAACGAAACGATCAACTACTCGAAAAACGAAAGACAGTCGGCTTTTTTTTGTTTGTCAACGAGACGGTCGTCTTTTGTTTCGTAATTAACTCTGTCTATTACTTTTTTCTTTTATTTATTCTTAAAGCATACGTTTAAATTTTTTTAAATGTCTTTAAGTCGATTGTCTTTTGTTTTCCGATCGATCGTTTGTTTTTTTTTAATTTAAAAATTGTTCAAAACACTCTTGAAAACTTTGGTCGAAAGTCAATTGATTGTCTTTTGTTTCGCACCGGCCTGTCGATCTTCGCCTCGATTTTTTCTTTCAAATTTTTATGTTTTTTTTTTCGTTCTGAACAGTCTTTTGTTTTTCAATCAGTTGATTGAATTGAATTTCATTCAATTTCGAACTTCCAATTCCAAGAACGCCTGTCATTTGTTATTGGACTTTTCTTTGTTTTTCATCAAGCGTCGATCGTCTTGCCTTCTCTTTCCGACACATTTCACTCAAGGTCGGTCGTCGTTTGTTTCACAACTGTTTTTTCTCCGACCAACAAAAGTATCACGTGTTTTTCTTTTTCTTGTATTCCAGTTCGCCTTTTGTTTTTCAATCAGCTGATTTTTCGTTCGAAGTAGTCCTCCGTTTTACAACTGATTTTTTCTTTCAAATTTAAAAATCACACGGCAGAATTGATTTAGATGTTTAGTAGACAAACGAATTATACTGAGCGATCCGAAATTGTCTAGATAAGGGGCCATCTGTCAAAAGTGTACCAAATCTTCTGATTAAATACATAACAACTGACAGATTTGACAGGAGTCAAAAAGAAAATGTCAAACTAAAAGTTTCGAATCAAGCCTGATCTATAGAATGTTGGATCGCACAGTATAACGAGTGACATTTTCATCCACAGGTAATCTTTTGTTTCAATTGGTCAGAGGGCGGATCACTCATCAGATAAATAAGCCAATCACATTATAGATTCTGCCCCCACAGAACACATACACGTATCTTTCATTTCAATTGGTCAGAGGGCGGGCTTTTCAACAGATCAACAAGCCAATCACATTGCACATTTCTTTTTATACGGGGTCTTCATAATTGACGATACCTCAGAATAACGCCATTATAGGAAATCTAGAAGGAATACATGATTAAATGAAGAACTAAGTCGTACCTTTGTGTCCCATCAAAACAAACCCTCTCGCATGCGTTACCCTCTTGGTTCGGGTAAACCTTGCGCGTGTCCTTGGGTTCTTCTTTGTAAACTTGCTGCACTGCTCGTTTGCTACCGCTTCGATCCGAAGAAGTGTTTCTGGACTGCCTCCTCACCAAAACGTCCTCGTACTCGTAGTACGGTAGTCTGGTAGATCCGGAATCATCGGAGTAGACACAGTCGACGTTCCTCCTGTTTCCACCATGGTCATGGTAATAGTCATAGTAGCTGTGCTGTGTGTCAGTGAACGTGTCGTCACTGAGGCAGGACTCGCTGGGTGCGACGTTGACGGCGGGCCTGGGCCCGTTCCTGTACAAGCTTGCGATCAGGCGGTTGTCCTCGAGATTGTGGACGGTCTTTTGGGCGTGACTGTGCTTGTGAGGGATGGGTTGAGTCGTGACCTAAAATCAAGAGGCTAATGGTTCAGAAATATTTAATTAAGAGGTTCTCTCACTTGATAGGGGTTATCGGATGTGATTATGACGCGGGGACGCTGCGTTTGATCGAATCGTTGACATTTCGATACTATGTTAATCATTTCCGGAAGTCTGAAAGAAACAATAAATATCAATCAATTTGGCGTACATGCGTTCGGCCCCCAATTAAGTCTACCCAGCAGCAACAAGGGTGTCGATTTATTTGGGTGCGACTCTACACGATAAATATTTTCAATTCCATTTGCTTTAGGCAAACCAAGAAGTACAGGTGAAACTTGGGTTGCCTACATGAATAAAATTACCTTGCAGATATTTATTTCTGAATCGCCATCGCCATCTATTGAAAGAAAAAGCATAAATATTTCAGGCTTTCGTAAACAATTTGTTTTCCCTCTAAGTTCAAAAATAGGTGGATCATGTCTTAGGCAAAACAAGAAGCACAGACGAAGCTTGGGTTGCCTACACGTAAACTTGCAGTTATTTCTGCATCGTCAACGCCATCTACCAAAAAAAAACCGTAAGTACTTAGCCTTTCGTAATCAATTTTCCTTTTCTAAATTCAAAAATAGGCGCGTCTAAAGAGACGTTGCATTTATTTAAAGCAAAACAAGAAGCACTACGGTTGCCTACGCGTAAAATAAACTCGCAGATAATTCTGCATCGTCAGCGCCATCTCTCGAAGAAAAGCATAAATACTTCAGGGAAACACCTGGGGCTTTCTTAGGCGTGTCTGAAGAGAGGCTTCGTTTGTTCTAGGCATGAAACACAGGTGAAATTTTTACGTTGCCTACATGTAAATTAAACTTGCAGATATTTCTTTTAATTACGGCGTCATTTTTTACTGAAAACCGATGTGACGTTTCCCTTTGAATTTCTTTACAAAACCAACTGAGTTAAGGAAAAACCCAGCAAAAGGAAAGGAATAAACGAATGCTCAGTGTTCTTATTGCGACTGAGATTTCATTTGAAATTAATAAATCTGATGCAATTACGATTATGCAATTACGTACCACGTAATTGAAAACAAAGGAAAAATCTCACGTACTCTGTACGTTTTATGGTAAATCCTGCACTGCGGTTTTCATTAATTAAAATCAACAGTTTTTTTTTTCGACGTTCGATAATCATGCTTGTAAGTTCGATATTGTGTCGGACGAGATATGTTTTTGTTTATTCTTCGACGTCAAAATTCGTGGATAATCAAAGAAATCGATTGTCATTTATTTTTTTATTAACGTTAATTGTTAGTCAAATGTTTGGTCCTTGTTATTTCAATTGTTTTTAGTCGTTTTTTTTATTCTCAACATCGAAATTCCTGGATAATCAGAAAAATCTATTGTCATTTGTTTTTTTTTAACCTTAACTGTTAGTCAAGTGTTTCGTCATTATTATATCAATTGTATAGGGTTGATTTTTTTTATTCTCAATATTGAAATTCGTAATAAAAAAATCGATAGTCATTTATTTTTTTATTAACGTTAACTGTTAGTCAAGTGTTTCTTTCGTCATTATTATGTCAATTGTTTTTGGTTGATTTTTTTATTCTCAACATCGAATTTCGTGGAACTGTTTATTCTTCGATGTCAAAATTCATGGATAATCAATAAATCGATTGTCATTTATTTTTTTCGTAGTTTTTTTTTTTTAATTTTCAACATCAAAATTCGTGGATAATCGGAAAAACCGATTGTCATTTATTTTTTTATTAACATTAACTGTCAGTCAAGTGTTCCGTCATTATTACGTCAATTGTTTTTGGTTGATTTTTTTTAATCTCAATATCGAAATTCGTAGATAGTCAAAAAATCGATAGTCATTTATTTTTTTGTTAACGTTAACTGTTAGTGAAGTGTTTCGTCATTATTATGTCAATTGTTTTTGGTTGGTTGATTTTTTTTCAAAATTCATGGATATAATTAAAAAATCGATTGTTATTTATTTTTTTATTAACGTTAACTGTCACTAAAGTGCTTCGTCATTATTTCAATTGTTTTTGGTCGTTTTTTTTATTCTCAACATTGAAATTCGTGGATAAACAAAAAATCGATTGTTATTTATTTTTTTTGTATTTTTTTTTATTCTCAACATCGAAATTTGTGGGTAATCAGAAAAATCGATTGTCATTAATTTTTTTATTGACATTAACTATCAGTTGAGCGTTTTATTATTATTATATCAATGGTTTTTGGTTGTTTTTGTTTATTCCTCGATATCAAAAATTGATTGTCATTTATTTTTTTATTGACATTAACTGTCAGTCAAGTGTTTCGTCATTATTATGTCAATTGTTTTGGTCATTTTTTTTATTCTCAAAATTAAAATTCGTAGATAATCAAAAAATCGATTGTCATTTATTTTTTCTATTGATATTAACTGACAGTCGAGTGTTTTATTTTTATTATATCAATTGTTTTTGATCGTTTTTGTTTATTCTTCGATATAAAAATTCACGGATTATCAATAAATCGATTGTCACTTATTTATTTGTCGTTTTTTTCAAATTCTCAACATCAAAATTCGTGGGTAATCAGAAAAATCGATTGTCATTTATTTTTTTATTGACATTAACTGTCAGTCAAGTGTTTCGTCATTATTATGTCTATTGTTTTTGGTTGATTTTTTTTCTCAACATATCAAAATATAATTTAAAAATCGATTCTCATTTATTTTTTATTAACGTTAACTGTCAGTAAATGTCATTATTATTTCAATTGTTTTTGATCATTCTTTTTATTCTCAACATCTTTGTTTTTGGTCGTTTTTGTTTATTCTTCGATATCAAAATTCACGGATAATCAATAAATCGATTGTCATTTATTTTTTTGTAGTTTTTTTTAATTCTTAACATCGAAATTCGTGGATAATCAAAAAATCGATTGTCATTTATTTATTTTTATTGACATTAACTGTCAGTCGAGTGTTTTATTATTATTATTATATCAATTGTAGTGTTTCGTCATTATTATTTCAATTGTTTTTGGTTGTTTTTTTTTCTCAACATATCAAAATTCATGGATAATTAAAAAAATCGATTCTCATTTTTTTTTATTAACGTTAACTGTCAGTCAAATGTTTCGTCATTATTATTTCAATTGTTTTTGATCATCCTTTTTATTCTCAACATCGGAATTCGTGGATAATCAAAAAATCGATTGTCATTTATTTTTTTATTGACATTAGCTGTCAGTCGAGTGTTTTATTATTATTATATCAATTGTTTTTGGTCGTTTTTGTTTATTCTTCGATATCAAAATTCACGGATAATCAATAAATCGATTATCATTTATTTTTTTTATTGACATTAACTGTCAGTCAAGTGTTTCGTCATTATTATGTCAATTGTTTTTGGTCGTTTTTGTTTTATTCTTCGATATCAAAATTCACGGATAATCAAATCGATTGTCATTTATTTTTTTTTGTAGTTTTTTTTTAATTCTTAACATCGAAATTCGTGCATAATAAAAAAAATCGATTGTCATTTATTTTATTATCATTAACTGTCAGTCAAATATTGTCTTTGGTCGCTTTTTGTTTATTCTGAACGTTAAAATTCATGGACAATCAACAAATCGATTGTCACTTATTTTCTTATTAGCATTAACTGTCAATCAAGTGTTTCATCATCATCAATTGTTTTTGGTCGTTTTTGGTCGTTTTTGTTTCTTCTCAACGAAAAAAATTCGTGGACAATCAAAAAAATCGATTCTCATTTATTTCTTCATTAACAATCGGCGAATTTCGAATTACGCAATGAAAATTAAAAACAGAAAAACAAAAGACAACCAATAGTGTATTTAAAAAAAAAAGTTATATTCATTCACGCTTCGTCCTCAAAAGCAGAGCAATAAAGAAATAAAACAAAACACTTTACGCAGGGCGTCATTGTCATATCAATTGTTTTTTTGTTTTTTTGTGAAATAATGGACTATCAAAAAACGCCGACAGTCGATTGTCAACCACATTTCTTTTGTTACTTTTACTCAATTGTCTAGGAATGAATTCCAAAACTGTTTTTAAAAGGAATCGGTGAGTTATTTCGAGAATGTTTGGAATTCTTTTCTTTTCTTTTTTATTGGTTAACGGCATTCGTTTTATTTGGTGCCCAATCAAAACAAAACAAAAAAAAAACAAATTCCACACGCCTCCTAAATCCGGATCTGTTCGCAGCGCGTGTTACCGTGTATGTTAAACATACATATACAGTGTGTACACATTGACATGTGTCCGTCAACAGTTCTTATGTTTAATTTACTTCTGGAATGCAGGCGTTACGCAACCATTCGGTAAGTAACCGGACGTCCCTTCTTTTGTTTAATCTCCAAGCACACGACACGACGACAAACAGAAGTAATTAAGTAATTTCATTGATTAACGACCGGATTAAAAACGTACCTTATCTCTGTTATTCAGGATGTCCATGTCGGTTACGATAAGGAATTATCGCCATCGTACACAAATAAGCGAATTCCCTACGAAATGTGTGTCTAACCGATCCGACGTGTTCTAAAAATACATCACCAGCACACCGAGCACTTTAAACAAAAGGTGACGTAGTAACAATTAAGAGCGAGAGACGATTCCGGCGTGTAACAAAGACAAGGACGTCGTCGCTCGTCGGAAAATCTTCACAATCATCACCGTGAGTAATTACCACGTCGTCTGCAGCATGAGGAGGAGCGATTTTCAACGGGCACTAACTGAATATTCACGCCACTTTCGAACGCTCACAATCGAGTAGGCTGCGCTCGCAGTTGTTTAGTTTGGATCGTAGGTGGCCGACTGGAACAGTTGACTAACCCAGCCTTCTGGTTATTTTCTTTTTGGCTTGGTCGTGGTCCATCTGGACGGCGGACAGTGGCGTACACAATCTAAGCAGAGCGCAAGCTGTATATATATATTTCAACTGCGCTTCCGGTTTAACCGGAAGTAACATTGCTAATACGCGCACTCTAAGCAAAGCAAACGTATTTGAAAAAAAAAATCGCGAGCTTCCGGTCTAACCGGAAACGACAATACAAGACAATATATTTTATTTTATTTATGATTAGATTAGAAGCTGAAGATGATTGCACAGCGACTGAAACACGTGTCCACTTAATGTGACGTACGTACGTGTGAAAAGGAAATGTGATACAATAGATCGCATCTAGTTTGCCATGAAAGTGATTAAAAAAAATATTGTTTTTTTCAGCCAAAATTTGAAATTTTGAGGTTACATTTTTGGTTTCTTTTTTTTAATTTAATCGAAAGTAACTTTTGATGATGAATATTTTATGTTTGGTTCACAATTTGTACGGAGATTCAATCTCTGTTGCAAAAGTAGATTAGATGTGGTTAAAAAAAAAAACATAACCTCGCCTATAGGATACAAAATGTCGATAAAACAGACGACAAACAAATGACAATCAACCACCTTAATATAACCTCAAAAAAAAAAATTTGGCTTGCCATGAACTGACTTTAAAGAAGTTGTGTTGGCAACACCTTCGCCGGTTGTTGTTTTCGTTCAGAATTTGACATTTAACGATTTTAGGTTATCTCGCCATTTTGATTTTCAAACTTTCTTTTTTAATTAAATCGAAAGTAACTTTCAATGATAAATGGTTTTATATTTGGTTCACAATGTGAATGAAAGTCGGAGTCGTTTCAGTTTAAAAAAAAAAACAAAAAACAACCTCACTTGTAATATATAAAACGTCGATAAAACAAATAGCAAACAAAAGACAATCGCAAATTGCGGTACCAACATAATATGACTGGAAAAATGAAATTGACTCGAAAAAAAAACTGAATTGACAACATCGACGCGGCGCCACTTCTTCTTTTCGATCAGAATTTGACATTTAACGATTTTAGGTTAGATTCTCAACATTTCTTTTCTAATTTAATCAATAGTGAATATTTTACGTTCGCTTCACAATTTGAACGAAGATTCAACGTCTGTCGCAACGGCAGGTTTCGATGTTGTTTTAAACATAACCTCACTTGTCAGATACAAAACGTCGATAAGACAGACAACAAACAAATGACATTCAATAATAGTACTACCAACTTAATTTTCGATCAGAATTTGACATTTAACGATTTTAGGTTAGATTGTCAAACTTTCTTTTTTAATTAAATCGAAAGTAACTTTGAATAATAAATGGTTTTATATTTGGTTCCCAATATGAACGAAGGTCGGAGTCGACGTTTAAAAAAAAACAAAATACAACCTCTCTTGTAATATATAAAAAGTCGATAAAACAGGTAGCAAACAAAAGACAATCGCAAATTGTGGTACCAACATAATATGACCGGAAAAATGAAACTGACTCATAAAAAAAAACTGAATTGACAACATCGACGCGGCGCCACTTCTTTTCAATCACAATTTGACATTTAACGATTTTAGGTTAGATTTCCAACATTTCTTTTCTAATTTAATCAATAGTGAATATTTTATGTTCGTTTTACAATTTGAATGAACGTCCGTTGCAAAGGCGGGTGTAAAACATAACCTCACCTGTCAGACACAAAACGTCGATAAGACAGACAACAAACAAATGACAATCAATAATAGTACTACCAACTTAACATAAAGCCGATAAAACAGACAACAAACAAATGACAATCAATAATAGTACTACCAACTTAACATAAAGCCGATAAAACAGACAACAAACAAATGACAATCAATAATAGTACTACCAACTTAATTTTCGATCAGAATTTGACATTTAACGATTTTAGGTTAGATTTTTTTTTATTTGATCGAAAGTAACTTTCAGTAATGAATGGTTCTATATAACTAAATAACATTACACATACAGTTTGTTTCATTGGAACTTGAAAAAAGGTGGAAACAAGACAGAAATGACCGTGTTTCCGACTCAAAACGAAACGTATGGTATTTCGCTACCTGCACGCGTCATCCACGTGCGCGTACGTAGGAATATTTCTGCGCACCGCACCCCCCCCCTCCGCATTTCACCCTCTCTGTTCAAAAATTCATTCCAGAAAATCGAAACAAATTACAACTCGGCAAAATTATGGTTAGAGGGAGCTTCGACGACAATAGAAAAACATCCTAACTGCCAATCGCAGCCGCATTTATATATATTTTTTTATTATGTAACTCAAAATTTGGATATTTACAAATCTGGGGGGGCCTTGTTCAATCGAAAGTGGTAGGCCTGTTTATAAAAAAATTAAATATGTATTGTATTATCGGAAATAATGATTAAAAATTTAAAAAATAAAAAAAGTCGTTTTTTGTGTCCTTTTTTTTGTTATTTAAATATAAAGAAGGAAGCTAAACGATATTTCATAATAACTGACCTGAATAATTGGAGTTAGATGCAATTTTGAGGGAAGAAAAGAACATCTAATCTGCCAGTCGCAGCCGCATTTTTTAAAATTTTTCGTTATCTACACAGAAAACGTGAGTGCACACAAATTTGTACTTCTTGTTTAACCGGAATTAATATTAGTCAAGGTTAGGTGTTTATAGAAAGCCAGTGAGCAATTTATTAATTTTTGGATATAGTAATTGTCAAAAAAAGGCAAAAAAAACTAAAGCATCACACAGTCGAGTTGTTAATTAATAAATATAATTGAGGCTAGAGATAGTTTTGATGAAAAGAAAACATCTAACCTGTCGATCGCAGCCGCATTTTATAACATTTTCTTATTGTTTACACACGAAATTTGATATTTATGCTTCCTGTTCAATTTAGAGGGTGATGGTAAGCTTTAGGGCTTGCAACTATAAAAGAAAATAGATTTCTTAATTAGAATTACCATTTCTAAACTTTTTATGAAATCTACGATTGCCCTTCTCCCTCCCCGTCCACCCTTCTTCTGCTACTCTTGATGGAACAACGCGCTTCACAAATTAAAAGTACATATCAAATTCGAACCACCCTGTATAATAAAATCAGAAATTTTTTTTCGTTTTCTATTTATCAGCGCCCCCTCTGTAGTAAGTGTGACGTTTAAATAGTTTAAGAATTGCAAAAAAAAAACTATAGTTATCCTAAATACTGTGCTATAGGATGTCGATTCCGGGGTTATAATAGTTGTAATTCCTACTTGCGTTCAGAGATGGCGCTGTAGCAAATAAAAACCGCAGCAGCTTAGCCAGATGGCAGATAGATGTCACACCTAGCTAAAACTATTAGCAAATTGCTCTACATTTTACTGCACTAGTTTGGGACACCCTATACAGGGGGTGTCCCAAACTAGTGCAGTAAAATGGAAAGCAAAAAGGAAAAAAATCCAAAAAAATAATTAAAAACAAAACGACGGAAGTGGATATAAGAAATTTAAAATAAATAATTTCTTTAGGAGATCAGTGTCTAAGTACGGTCCTGTTTTTTTTTTGAACCTTTGTATTTATTTATTAAACACGGATTGTACAATAATTTTTTTGTTATTCTGCGATTATGTTGCTCAAGCTCATTATTTTTTTTTAATATCCAGTAAATTTTAGAAATTAATTTTAATTGCAGTTTCTGGCGGGGCGATCGGAAAACGAAGCACACGACTCCCTTGTTAACAGCATTAAGCAAACAAACCGAAAAAAGTCGGGACGCAGAAAAAAACTTTAATAACTAGCGAAGGGCCCCCTGATTTCGATCTGATTTTTTTTTTACCTGCAAAGGACGTCTCGCTCGCACCGCCGAGCCGACGAGGGCCCGGGCCCCTAAATGCCGTGCGAGTAAATACGAACGGAAAGACGTAATTGTTTGTTTACACGGCCGTTTGGCAGGTCCGTGCCTTGGAATGTCGGGTCCTATTGAGATGAGAGATAATACCCTCGGAGGGAGAGAGACAGAGGCGGTGAGAGAAGAACGGAACCTCGTTAGCATGAAATATGGGCGCCAGTGGCGGAGCGAGAATTACCAAGAAACGTGACGGTACAGCATCAAATTGTATTAAAAACAGAAAATATAAGAAAGAGGAAACAAAAGAAAAATGGGCGTTTCTTTCATCAGCTTCGTTAGAGCGTAATTGGCCGAGGTCTTAACCTCAATAAGCATTATTGGCTGCAGTGTTGGTGATAATCAGTAACGTCATACCATCTTGTAGTGTTGTGATTGGTCAAAGCAAAAGTGTTGCATAAATGTCACGGAAGCAGAAAAACAAATAATTGATTAAAAAAATCTGATTGTAATAAAAACAAAAAAGAAATGACAATAAACAAATGACAATAAACTCCCAAAGAAAAACAAATCACAATAAACTAACAATACATAAGTACATAAATAAATAACGACCAATGAAGAAAAATAAATGACATTCAACTAAACAAAAGACAAACCACAATGAACTAGGAAAGAATAAGAAAAGCATCAATCCATAAAAAAGAATTAAATAAATAAGGAACAATTGAAAAAAAAATAAATGACAGTCAACTAATAAAAAGAAAATCAACCACTTAACGGGACCAATGATAAAAAAAAAACAAATGACAATCAACTTAACAAAAACAATTATCTAATTGAGAAAAACAAATCACAATTAACTTAACAAAAACAATCATCTAATTAAGAAAAACAAATGACAATCACCTTAACAAAAGCAATCGTCTAATTTAAAAAAGTAAATAGATAAGGACCAATTAAAAAAAATAAATGACAGTCAACTAACAAAAAGTAGGTCAATCACTTAACGTGACTAATAATAAAAAAACAAAGAAAAACAAATGACAATCAACTTAACAAAAGCAATCGTCTAATTAAAAAAAAGAAATATCAATAAACTCATAAAGAAAAAGAAGTGACAATAAACTAACAAAGAAGAAAAAATACAATCGATAATAAAAAAATAAATGAATAACGACCAATTAAGAAAAATAAACGATAATCAACTTATGAAGAGAAACAACTAATCGACTAATCAATCGACAATAAATACATAAATAAATAACGACATATGAAGAAAAATAAATGACATTCAACTAAACAAAAGACAAACAACAATGAACTCAGAAAGAATAAGAAAAACGTCAATCGATAATAAAGAAGTAAATAAATAAGAACCAATTAAAAAAAAACAAATAACAGTCAACTAATAAAAAGGAAGGTCAACGACTTAACGTGACTAATGATGAAAAACAAATGACAATCAACTTAACAAAAGCAATCGTCTAATTAAAAAAACAAATGACAATTAACTTAACAAATTATAAAAAAACAAATAACAATTAACTTAACAAATTATAAAAAAAAACAAATGACAATTAACTTAACAAATTACAAAAAAAAAACAAATGACAATTAACTTAACAAAAACAATCGTCTAATTATAAAAAAAAACAAATGACAATCACCTTAACAAAAGCAATCGTCCAATTAAAAAAAAAAGAAATGACAATAAACTCACAAAGAAAAAGAAATGACAATAAACTAACGAAGAAAAAAAATTGACAATCGATAATAAAAAAATAAATGAATAACGACCAATTAAGAAAAATAAATGATAATCAACTTATGAAGAGAAACAACCAATCGACTAATCAATCGATAATAAATACATAAGTACATAAATAAATAACGACAAATCAAGAAAAATAAATGACATTCCACTAAACAAAAGACAAACGACAGTGAACTCAGAAAGAATAAGAAAAACGTCAATCGATAATAAAGAAGTAAATAAATTAGGACCAATTAAAAAAAAAACAAATTACAGTCGACTAACAAAAAAGGTCAACCACTTAACGTGACTAATGATGAAAAACAAATGTAGTTGGCTGGGGCGTTGAAAATCATACTTTTTGTAACGTGATTGGGTCAAGGCAAAAGTCTTTCCCAGTTTGGGTAGTCGTGGGCGTGTCCTAAATCAACAATGGGCGTGTCCCACATCAACATTGGGTGTGACCTACTTCAACATTGGGCGTGGCCTACATCAACATTAGGAGTTGATTGTCTTTTGTCTTGATTTTGACAAGGAATGAATTTTTCCCATGAATTATCATCGATCGTCTTTTATTTTTCCATTTCAACTTGGTTGTACGTTATTCTTTCTCTTTTTTATTTTAACGAAGGAATGAGAATTTTCTTTACGTAAACTGTTGATCGTCTTTTGTTTTCCTACTTTAATTTCCGCGACGAGGAGAAAAGAAGAAATTCGTTGTTCGCTTTTGTTTTCATTTTGACGAAAGAAGAATGAAAATCTCCGTTTCTTTTTCACGTAAATCGTCGATTGTCTTTTGTTTTCCCGTTTTGATTCGATTGCCTTTCGTTTTCTCCTCCTCGATGAAGAAAAAACCAATTGTTTTTCTCTTGAGAATGGAATGGAAAATAGTTTTCAGTAACGACGAACCCTTAAAGAGCGTTGCCTTCTTAGTTGTTCCCAGAAGGTGACGCCTGCAATCCATTAGAGGGCGTCACCTTGCGGAAAAAAAATTATTTTTCTTCTAGTCCGTGGCAAAACAAAAGAAAATATAAAGAATGGACAATAGTAATTGAAGTTTTCTCATTGGTCCGCATTTATACGAGCGAATGAGAGATCATGTGATTTTCAATTGGTTTTAATAAATGCTTATCGCTCGTCTTTTGTTTTTCTGTTTTAATTTGGTTGCCTTGTGCTTCCTCGATGGAAGTAAAGGCAAAATTTCTTGCTCGTCTTTTGTTTCGATTTTGACGAAAAAAATGAAGTTTTTTCCTTTTTCGTATAAACTGTCGATCGTTTTTTGTTTTCCGATTTAATTTGATTGCCGTTCGTTTCTTCTCCTTTGTCGAGAAAAGAGTCGAAATTCGTTCCTCATCTCCTTTTTTGCTTTTGAGAAAGGAAGGAAAATCGATTTTTTATGTATGCATTGTTGATCGTGTTTTGTTTCTGCGTTGTTTTAATTTGAAAGAAGAAGAAGAAGAAAAAATCGAAATTCGTTGCTTTTCTTTTGTCGTCTTTTTTTGATTTTGATAAGGAATCAATTTTTTTCTATAAGTTATTATCGATTGTCTTTTATTTTTCTGCTTTATTTTGGTTGCGTGTTACTTTTTCTCTTTTTTTTTATTTTGAAGACGGAACGGAAATTCTGTTTACATAAATCGGTGGTCATCTTTTGTTTTCCTATTTTCATTTCTGATTGCTTTATCTTTTTTTTTCTTGCGACGAAGAGAAAAGAGGAAATTCGTTGCGCGTCATTTGTTTTGATTTTGAGGAGAGAGTAAACATTTCCGTTTTCTTTAATGTAAATTGTTGATTGTCTTTTTTTTTGCGTCTCAATTTGATCGCCTTTTGTTTTTTATTCCTAAATAAAGATGAAAATTTTGTTCACATAAATTGGTGATCATCTTTTGTCTTCCTTTTTTAATTTCTGGTTACTTTGTCGATTGTTTTTTGTTATTCCGTTTTACTTTGATCGCCTTTTGTTTTTTCTTCCTCGATGAAGAAAAAACAACGTTTTTCTTTTGAGGTTGGAATAAAAATCGATTTTGGTAACTGCGAACCATCAGAGGGCGTCATTTTCTTTTTGCCAGAAGGTGACGCCCTCTTGTGGTAACAGCAAATTGGTGATCATCTTTTGTTTTCCTATTTTAATTTCTGGTTAGTTTTTTCTGCGACAAAGAGAAAAGAGGAAATTTGTTGCTTGTCATTTGTTTTGATTTTGATGAAGGAATGAAAATCTCCGTCTTCTTTCATGCAAATTGTCGATTGTCTTTTATTTTTTCGTCTCGATTTGATCGCCTTTTGTTTTTTATTCCTAAATAAAGATGAAAATTTTCTTCACATAGATTGATGATCATCTTTTGTCTTCCTATTTTAATTTCTGGTTACTTTGTCGATTGTTTTTTGTTTTCCCGTTTTAATTGGATCGCCTTTTGTTTTCTTATCCTAGATAAAGAAAAAAAATTTTTTTTCTTTTGAGAATGATGGAATGAAAAACGATTTTGGTAACTGCAAACCATTACAGGACGTGTCAGCTTCTTAGTTTTTGCCAGAAGGTGCCGCCGTCCTCTTGTGGTGACTGCAAACCATTAGAGGGCATCACCTTCTTAGTTTTTATTAGAAGGTGACACCGCCCTCTTGTAGTAACTGCAAACCATTAGAGAGCGTCACCTTAGTTTTTGCCAGAAGGTGACGCCGCCCTATTGTGGTAACTGCAAACCAATAGACGCCGCCTTCTTGTGGTAACTGCAAATCATTAGAGGGCATCACCTTAGCTTTCGCCAGAAGGTGTCGCCACCCTCTTGTGGTACCTGCAAACCATTAGAGGGCGTCACCTTCTTAGTTTTTATTAGAAGGTGACGCCGCCCTCTTATAGTAACTGCAAACCATTAGAGGGCGTCACCTTCTTAGTTTTTGCCAGACGGTGACACCGCCCTATTGTGGTAACTGTAAATCACTAGAGAGCGTCACCTTAGTTTTCGCCACAAAGTGTCGCCGCCCTCTTGTGGTAACTGCAAACCATTAGAGGGCGTCACCTTCCGGCAAAAACTAATTTTTTTCTAGTCTGTTGTTTTAAGTTGGTTGCCATTGTTTGTTTCTTCTTCATTGAAGAATTTGTTACTCGCCTTTTATTTTGCTTTAGACGAAGAAATTGGTAACGAATGAAACCCAATCTCTCTCTCTTTCTCTCTCTCTCTCTTCACGTGTGAATGTTTATGAACGTAATCGAATTGTGTCGGTCAGTTGTTAGCTGTTGTAATTAACATCAATTTAGAGTTTTACGTTTTTAAATAAATTTAATTGAATTATCTGCTAAGTGGAGGTCGTAAATTTGCCGGCGCGGTTCATCCGTTCAAGGATTTACTTGATTCGTCATTGTCATCATCAGGACGAGCCCGCTCGTCCGTGTACAGGTTCCGTTCTGCGCTCGTTAACTTCCACAAGTCATCTTGTTCGAAACCAATTTGTCTCGACGACTACCTCGTCTTCCACCTTTGTTTTTATTCTAACAGCGTTACACCTGCGCGGTTTTAGAACGTTTTTCATTTTTCGTCGGCTCGTTATTAGAACTATGTCTTCCAGGGCCGTGCTAAGGACGTACAAATTTATGCTTCCATAATTTTTACTTTAAAAAGTAATTATTGTTATAGTACGAAATAAAACATCAGGAATAAAAAAGTCGTCAAAAACCAGGCCATATCTGTACCACCATGTTTAATATCAACAATAAAATGAATAAATCACGTTGATGACATCTGAGACTAACTTCCTCACTCGAGCCCATGTGTTTGGCTGTCGTCATTGTTATTAAAGCCGTCGTACGAAATAATTTGGTGTTTCCCAGGCTCACACATGACTTGTGTCCCCAAAAAAATGACGCATGGGTTCGAAACCCCCTTGGGATTAACGTGCGCCTGCGGATCGCATTAAGTCCGACCATAAAAAAGAGGGTGGCCCTTTTATTTATGTTATTTTTTTTAACTGGGCAGGCTCGGCAGTTAATTCGATCAAGGGTGCTTTTGTTGTATTATTTTGGAAGTGTCGACACCCCTCCGTGATGTCGTAAAGTCGGATTGCCCCCTCGACCCCGACAATCAGTGCTCTCCTTGTTTCCGAGGAAATTCAAATCTTAAATAAAATCGTAAATAATCTCGAAGTATATTTGTATGAAACTAATTTACGGGGGGGGGGGGGGTTAAGCAATATGATTTGGGGGTTAAAGGTTTTTAGAGAGAGTTATTAAAAGAACTCACAAAAACAAGCGAAGAAAATTAATTCAACATAAACAAGTTTCATGTAATTTCGTCTAAAAGTTAATGTTTTTTTCACAAAAATAATTAAAATAAATTGATAATTGATTATGCGCGTGCGGAGGAATGCAAAAAATCCTAATTTATATTAAAAAGAACGATATTCATTCCTTTTACAAATGTAAAACAAAAGACGATCAAAAAGAAACGATATTCATTCATTTTGCAAATGTAAAACAAAAGATGAGCAACGAATTTCGATGTTTTCTTCGTCATAAGGAGGGAAACCAAAATAAAACAGAAAAACAAAAGACGAGAAGCGATTTTTGATTTCGATTTTTTTTTTGTTCGTTTAATTAAAACAACAAAAGGCGATAAATAATTTATAAAAAAAAAAAAGGAAAAGAAAACGATGTTGATTTGTTTTACAAACGCAAAAGAAAACAAAAGCAACCGAAATAAATCAGAAAAACAAGACGATCGAATTTCCATTTCTTTTTCGTCAAAGGAGAAAAACAAAAGGCAATCAAATTAAAACAAAAACAAAAAAAACGAGCAACGAATTTCAATGTTTTCTTCGTTCAAGGAAAACAGAAAAACAAATGACGAGCGGCGAATTTTGATTTCTTTTTCATCAAGGAAGAGAAACAAAAGGCAACCAAATTAAAACCAACAAAAAACAAAACACCAAAAATGTATTAACAAAAAAAAACATGTTCATTCCTCCGTCAAAATTAAAATAAAAGAAAAACAACGAAATGCGACTTTTTTCTTCATTTAATTAAAACAAACAAAAGACGATCAATAATTTATATAAAAAAAAAAGAAAAGAAAACGATGTTCATTTGTTTTACAAACGCATAAGAAAACAAAAGCAACCGAAATAAATCAGAAAAACAAAAGACGATCGAATCTGCATTTCTTTTTCATCGAAGGAGAAAAACAAAAGGCAACCCAATTAAAACAAAAACAAGAAACGAGCGACGAATTTCAATGCTTTCTTCATTAAAGGAAAACAGAAAAACAAAAGACGAGCGGCAAATTTTGATTTTTTTTTTCATCAAGCTGGAAAAACAAAAGGCAACCAAATTAAAACCAAAAAAAAAAAAAAACACCAAAAATGTATTAACAAAAAAAAAAACATGTTCATTCCTCCGTCAAAATTAAAATAAAAGAAAAACAACGAAATGCGACTTTTTTTTTCATTTAATTAAAACAAACAAAAGACGAGCGATAATTTATTAAAAAAAAAGAAAAGAAAACGATGTTAATTTCTTTTTCAAACGCAAAATAAAAACAAAAGCAACCGAAATAAATCACAAAAACAAAAGACGATCGAAATTCCATTTTTTTTTCTTATCAAAGGAGAAAAACAAAAGGCAACCAAATTAAAACAAAAACAAAAGACGATCGATAATTTATACTTAAAAAAGAAAACAATATTCATTCCTTTTGCAAATGTAAAACAAAAAACGAATTTCAATGTTTTCTTGATTAAAGGAAAGCAAAAAAAAACAAAAGACGAGCAGCGAATTTTGATTTCTTTTTCAACAACGAAGAAAAACAAAAGGCAAACAAATTAAAATTAAAAAAAAACACCAAAAAAAAACACCTTCCTTCGTCAAAATTAGAACAAAAGAAGAGCAACGAATTGCGACTTTTTTCTGCATTAATTAATTAAAACAACAACAACAAAACAAAAAACGATCAATAATTTATAAAAAGAAAAAAGAAAACGATGTTCGTTCCTTTTGCAATCGAAGTAAATCAGAAAACCATAAGACGATCGAAATTCCGTTTCTTTTTCATCAAAGGAGAGAAACAAAAGGCAACCAAATTAAAACTAAAACAAAAGACGATCAACTAATAAAGAGAAGAGGCAGCCAAATTCAATCGAAAACAAAAGACGATCGATAATTTATATTAAAAAAGGAAAAAAAACAAACAATTTTCATTCCTTCGTCAAATTCAAGGCAAAAAAACCGAACAATAGAAAAGAAAACAAGTAACCGTCGATATTAAAACAACTTTTCTGTATTCTGATATTTTAAATAAAACGAAATTGACAGATGTCAAAATAAAAGACGTAAAAAACGTCAAATTGACATACGCTAAGCAATGTCCTATAGACAGACACGCACGAAACGTCACGTTGACATATGAGGAGCTCATGTCACGATGACAAATATCAGGAAAAGTCAAGGTGACAGACGTCAAGAAACATGAAAATAACAGACGTAAGAAACGTCAGAATGACAGACGTCGAGAAATGTCAAATCCACAAACGGCAAGCAATGTCATATAGACAAAACGCACGAAACGTCGCGTTGACATATGAGGAGCTTATGTCAAGATGACAAATAACAATAAACGTCAAGGTGACAGACGTTAAGAAACGTCAAAATGACTAACGTCAAAATAACAGACGTAAGAAACGTCAGAATGATAGACGTCCAGAAACCTCAAATTACCTTTTTTTTCTCTCCAAAAGCGAATAAAAAAGAATATGGCAGATACTTAATAATTTATTTATTTGTTTTATTATTTCATTAGAATTAGTTTAGTTGATAGTAAACAACGAATTTTTAAAGTGACTTCAAATGTACCATCGATTTTAAAATTGCCGCCTACATTTGGAGCAAACATGGCTGGAGTGTGCGGTACTTTCTAAATCTAGAATTTTTTTTTATTGACTTTCAGATAAGTAAATACAAGCAATTCGATATAGCTCTAAGGTTACGAAGCTAGAAAGTTTGAAGTACACCACTGAAAAGGTCGTATTTCAAAAGAACGAAGTTCTAATGAGGATTTAAAAGAATTTGCGTCAGAAAATCATAAAAACGTGCACCGGACTGACATTTAAATCCGCGTACATGCTCGCGCAATTCGCTAATTAATTTATTCTTGAATTACCTCAACCTAATACACATAATTTATAATATGGTCCTGAGATTGCGACATTGCACGTTTCTCTCGAAAACTTTCAAAAAAACTGATTTATCTCTCAGCGAAATAAAATATTATTGCGAGTACGTGCGCGCCGCGTTGTTGAGATTTATATTTTTGCTTCGTGAAATAAACAACTTTGAAAGTTAATGGCGAACGTGTCGTTGCATATTATACGTTTGCAACTCGGAGTAACAAAAAAAAAACAGATCGAGAAATTTCAAAAAACCGTTTGAAACTACACAAAAATCACGCGCCATTGTTCGGCACAACTTCTACTAATAACGCAAGAGTTTAACGGAGCACGCGCGTGAAAACCAGATTAAAATTACGACGGTCGTAATAAATTCCAAAGCGATTTGCTGAATTAATCTGACGTTAATAACATTAAAGGCGCTTTGGTGGCGATGCAAGTGTTCACGAGTTCAAAAAAGAAAAAAAAAATTAAAAACTTTTTTAATTGAGTTTTTTTTTCGAGAAACAGAAACAAAAAATAAATGAGTGGCCAGGTGACCTTGAACTTTTTTTTTTTGTTTTAAACCGTGACATAAGACTTAACGTTTTCAAATTGTAGTTACAGGAAGTTTCCGTAGATGGCGCCACATTTTCATTGAGTTATTTATTGATTTTCACTGTTTACTTTTTATTCTTCAATTAGAACATAAAAGACAACAAGGGAAGGTTTATTAGTAAAAGAAAATCGGCTTTTTACTGATAAAAAGATGTTCTAAGCCATGTCATGTAAATCTGGGGTTTTAAATCATAGTTGCAGAGAATTTCAATAGATGGCGCTGTATTATTTTAATATTTAGTTCAATGAGAGACTGACTTATTGCGAAGAAATCGTTTTCAAACCATCACAAAAATCAGGCGTTTTTAAATCACAGTCACAAAAAATTTCTACAGATGGCGCCACAATATTTTATTCAAGTTTTCGTTAATTAATCACTTGAAGACTTTCGAAGAAGCAATGAAGGATCTAGGTACTCCCTGCGACATAGCTTTTAATCCATAACTGCAGGAAATTTCCATAGATGGCGCCATTTTGTATTCGGACTTTTATCAATTTACTTATTAATAAAATTCATAGTTGCAAGAAATTACCACAGATGGCGCCTTATTTTCATCGAGTTATTTATTGACTCTCACTGATTACTGAAGCCATGACATAAATCTGACGTTCTCGGTTTTTAGTTACGGAAAATTTCTATAGATGGTGCTGCGCTATTTTATTTATATTTTTATTAGATTTCATTTTAATTTAGATTTCATCACTTCATTTTTCTTCCGAGTTATTTATTGACTTTCACTGATTACTGAAGCCATGGCATAAATCTGACGTTTTCGATTTGTAGTTACGGGAAATTTCTATAGATGGCGCTGCGCTTTTTTATTTAGATTTTCATTGGATTTCATGTTTCTTCTTATTTATTTATTGACTTTCACTGATTACTGAAGCCATGGCATAAATCTCACGTTTTTGATTTGTAGTTACGGGAAATTTCTATAGATGGCGCTGCGCTTTTTATTTAGATTTTCATTGGATTTCATGTTTCTTCTTATTTATTTATTGACGTTTTCGATGTATAGATACAGGAAATCTCTATAGATGGCGCCACGCTATTTTATTTAGATTTTCATTATTCTTTTTCTTCTTATTTATTTATTGACTTTCACTGATTACTGAAGCCATGACCTAAATGTGACGTTTACAATTTGTAATTATGAGAAAATTCTATAGATGGCGCTGCGCTATTTTATTTATATTTTAATTAGATTTCATTTTAATTTAGATTTCATCATTTCATTTTTCTTCTTATTTATTCATTATTCATTTATCATTATTCATTATTTACTTATCACTTTCACTGATTACTGAAGCCATGACATAAATCTGACGTTTTCGATTTGTAGTTTAGAAATTCCTATAGATGGCGCCGCGCTATTACTATTTAGATTTTCATTATTCTTTGGTTTCTTAAAGTTAATCTTCTGCTGTTCTGCTTTCACTGATTACATTGAAGGCTTTCAATTCTTTCATTAAAAAAAAAAAAAGAAAAACAATAAAAGACGTGCTGATAAAAACGGAACTGTAAGCCTTGTCATAAATCTGTCTGTTTTTAATCCTTAGTTACACGAAATTTCCATAGATGGCGCCACTTTTTATTCAGATTTTTTTATTTATTTAGTTATTAATAAAAATCGGTTGTACATCATGGCGTAAGTTTGGCGTTTACAAGTTGTAGTTGCAAGAAATTGCCGCAGATGGCGCCTTATTTATTGACTTCCACTGATTATTGAACACTTCCAATTCTTACATTAAAAAAAACAATAGAAAGGGCTCTAAGCCATGACATAAATCTTTGTAGTTACAGCCAATTTCTATAGATGGCGCCACGCCATTATTATATAGATTTTCATTATTCTTTGGCTTCTTAAAGTTAATCTTATGCCGTTTTGCTTGCTTTCACTGATTTTATTGAAGGCTTTCAATTCTTCCATTAAAAAAAGAAAACGATAAGAGACATACATCGTTCTAAATGTAAATTAGAATAATTCCATCACAGAAGAAACGGTAAGGTTATTATTTAATTTTATTACTGGTTCAAGGATGGCGCTCTCGTCTGTTCTGTACATGCACGTATTAAGTAGTCTGTGAAAACTCACGTATTTCTTTTGTGTGGTAAAATTCGCGTTGTATTTTTTTTTCTAATAAAACACATTTCGAAATTGACTAAAAGATGGCGTAGCATTTTGTCGAGCAAACACCCACATGTCACTGCTTGCGCAGCATTTTGTCGAGCAACCACACACAACACTGCTTGCGCAGCATTTTGTCGAGCACCCACATGTCATACGCTTCATTGACGCCATCGAAGCCAGTTCTTGGAGGGAAGAAGTAAGCAACATCGCAGAAATTGAGATGTCCTGAAAGAGTTCCTATATTAGACCCGTCTTCCGACATCAGTTACTCTACTAACAATGACACCGCCCTCCAAAATCCTAGTCGATAACCGGCGCAAGGAAAAGCTACTTACGAACGCGCTTTAAAAATGTAAGAGAAAGGATGTCATTCAATTAATATTAAGCCGCTTAGTGAGAATTATCTCTGATATCGGTATCTCTCTTGCACGCTGTCGTAACTTTTACACGTTGCATTAAAATTAACGGATACTGCGCGAATTTGTTACTTCTTTGTAATTGTGTTAATTCAAGTTTAAGCTGAGAAGACCGACGAGGCAGATGATAAGCTCAATGGGACATAACAAAGCGAAATGTCACTTGAAGTTTTGACTTTCCCTCGTATACGAATGTGTGGAAACGGAACATTTCTAAGTGACATGATTTAATGTCGTACGTACGGTGCGGAATATGTAATTTCCATTATGTCAGCGGTTTCACTTGTACCATCGACTTCTTTAAAAGTCGAGTTACTTAACAACGCTTGAAACCCCAACAAATAATCACGGTACTCAGTATACGTATATATATATGTAGGTACTTTGCAGTTTCGTTTTCCGCTTTCGACAGATGATAATGCCTAACATTTCTCCGCGATGCGTATCATGGATGCATTCATGGAAGAACGACGTGACCACTTGATTTATTATTATCGCAATTAGAAATTATGGTTGACGCAGAAATTTTTTTTCTTTTTGCTTTTCAGCGGCGGCGGCGGCGTGTCACAATAATTGGGACGACACAAGGGCGTGTGCAGAAAAGGATTTTCAATTTATGATTTTAGAAAACTGCATCGCATTTTACATCGCCCTAAAAAAGGAAAACATCGAATGTTGCGGCAATTTTGAATTAATTACTTTCGAAGTTTAAAAAACTTTAGCTTCTTGTTTTTTTAATTCATACATAACACCATCATAAAATAAAAACGGGATGCCTATTTCCGAAAGTCAGGTCCGCAAAGTGATCAGGGGAAAAGGTGTTCCCATTCGTATAACTTAAACAGTTCTAATAAAAACAAAAAAAACAAACACAAACAAATATCAATAGTTCTTGAAACATGAAAAAGTTACAATTTTAATTAAACTCAGAGACGTGCGGGCGGGGGAGGGGGAAGGGGGATGTTAAAATGATGATATAATGAACTGCTCTCTAAAAAATAATATTATTAAACTTTAACAACAATTTAATAATTCTGTCTGATTTTTTTATAAGCGATTATGCAGTTGAAACAAAGGAGTTTTTACCAACAACCGCGAGATGGCGTTGCTCTGTTCGCATTGGTTTAATTTTAAACGTACGTGTACATTAAATACGGCGGGCCCACCTTTTTATTCAACATTTCGCTTCAAAATTGACAGGTTATGGGCCCAACTAGGGACGACAATTCTCCAGAACGCAAAAATTAGATTTTAAAGAAAAACTTCCAATTCTCGTTCGATTCTCTTGAGTTTAACAAGCAAGGAAGTATTTGTGCTTGGTTTCCCTATAATTCTAACAGGTTATGGGCCCAAAATGTTCCCAGCAGATTTTGATTACATGTCCACAACAGTTCAACGGTGTACATTCCTCGTAATTTCAACAAGTTATGGGCTTAACAGTATTAGCAAAACATACTCTAACCTTCTATGGGCCCGGTAGTATCGTGAACTTTAGTTCTAGTATCATAAACTAATGCGTTCGAAACCGTTTGTGTTTAGTAATAATTCGTCACACACAAAACGAAATTATAATAATTAACAGATTACAAAAGTATTTAAGAGATTTTTTTTCACATTTTTCTCATACTCTCGGACAACGTTTCTTATAGTGGTCTTTCTCTGGCGGAACGATTGTCAGTCGCCCTGTAGTAGAGTCCCCCTTAATTTTATTTTGGACCTCAAAAAAAAAAAAAGAAGTAAAAGTGTCCCATACAGAGGCGCCAGATTCGTTCTGGCACCATGTGTAAAACTCCCCCCCCTTAAGTTTGTAAAAAAACATATCTCTTGCTTCTTATAAAATAACTGAGTTGACTTTCATGACTATACGCGGTCCATAACTTGTTAGAATTATTCGTTAACTGTAGTGTGATTGTGAAGCATTTTGAGTCCATAATCCGTTAAGATTACAATTAGTTTATAGTACAAAAGAAAATTTTTTCACGTATTTCTCATATTCTCGGACAACGTTTCTTATAATGGTTTTTCTCTGGCGGAACAATTGTCAGTCGCCCTGTATGTAGAGTTCCCCTTAATTTTATTTTGGACCTCAAAAAAAAAAGAAGTAAAAGTGCCCCATATAGAGGCGCTAGATGCGTTCTGGCACCATGTGTAACGCCCCCCCCCCCCCCAAGTTAGTAAAAAACATATCTCTTGCTTCTTATAAAATAACTGAGTTGACTTTCATGACTGTACGCGGTCCATAACTTGTTAGAATTATTCGTTAACTGTAGTGTGATTGTGAAGCATTTTGGGTCCATAATCCGTTAAGACTACAATTAGTTTATAGTACAAAAGAAAATTTTTTCACGTTTTTCTCATATTCTCGGACAACGTTTCTTATAATGGTTTTTCTCTGTCGGAACAATTGTCAGTCGTCCTGTATGTAGAGTTCCCCTTAATTTTATTTTGGACCTCAAAAAAAAAAAGAAGAAGTAAAAGTGCCCTATTCAGAGGGGCTAGGTGCGTTCTGGCACCATGTGTAGAACCCCGCTTTAAGTTTGTAAAAAACATATCTCGTGCTTCTTATAAAATAACTGAGTTGACTTTCATGATTGTACGCGGCCCATAACCTGTTAGAATTATTCGTTAACTGTAGTGTGATTGTGAAGTATTTTGGGCCCATTATTTGTTAAGATTACGATTAGTTTATGGTACAAAAGAAATTCTTAGCGTTAGGATATTTCTAGGGTTTTCATAATGAATTCGGGACCCATAATATGTTAAAAATATTCAGTGGATAGGAAATCTGGTTAAAACTGAAAGTATAGGTTTTTTTTTTAACTTATGGTTTAAAATTCACACGAACTACTTCGAGCATGTAATCTAATAGAATGAATTCTGGGCCCATAACCTTTTTCAATTCTGAACAGAGCACATTATTTTGCTTATTAAACATATTAAAAATTTACGGAATGTATTTCTTTTTAAATTCTAAACCTCGGGGGAAAAGAATCACGTATTTGATTTTGACAACTTATAAAACACTTGAGCTTGGGAATAATGTTGAACGGATTAATTTATGGTGCAAAAGAAATATTTATTTAAAACTCTTACAAGATTACACGGGGCCCATAACTTATTAAGATTCATTTTTTAACTAATGTTATTCAATTATATTGGGCCAATAATTTGTTAAGTTTACGAAGTGCACGCAGACGGTCGCGAACTCTGCGGAAGGGGAGGGGGGGGGTTGAAAGGAATAACCCTGTTTGAATTTGTTACCCTTATTTCATATGCAATTCCCGTTATTTTAGAAACTACTAATAATTACGTCGCGTAAAAGAAACACCTCACATTTCCGTTCTCAGCTGTTAAACTGCAATGACACCAATTGAGATGCGTGTCAAGGTCACATCGTGTGCAAGCGAATAGTCGTATGGCGTCGCAGTGCCACAGCTTGATTTTGGGATAATTTTTTAATTCGTTAATAAAACATTTTTCCCATAATCTGTGACAACCATTCTCTGACGTGTTTTTTTTTTTTTGTTTCGGCGGCATCAGTCACCCTGTATAAACGCTGGTCGTTTATGCCAAAAAATAAATGAAAAGCGATAACAAAAGACGTTCGCATTTCGACTTTATTCTTCATAAAAGAAATAACAAAAGACGATCGATTGTTTAACAAAGAAAGAAGCAAAAAAGAAACTATCGACAATTTACGTCAAAAAATAAATGAAAAGCGATAACAAAAGACGTTCGAATTTCGACTTAAGTTTTCGTAAAAAAATAACAAAAGACGATCGATTGTTTAACAAAGAAAGAAGCAAAAGAAAACGTTCGACAATTTACGTCAAATGATACATTAAAAGCGATAACAAAAGACGATCGACTGTTTAATAAAGAAAGAAGCAAAAAAAAAACAGTCGACAATTTACATCAAAAAATAAATGAAAAGCGATAACAAAAGACATTCGAATTTCGACTTAATGCTTCGTAAAAAAATAACAAAAGACAATCGATTGTTAGAAATAAGCAAAAAAGAAATGATCGATAATTTACATCGAAAAATAATTTAAAAGCGACGACAAAAGCCGTTCGAATTCGACTTTATTTTTCACAAAAGAAACAACAAAAGACGATCTATAGTTTAACAAAGAAACAAGCAAAAACGAAACGATCGATAATTTACGTAAAAAAATAAATGAAAAGTGTTTGCAAAAGACGTTCGAATTTCGACTTTATTCTTGATAAAAAAAAATAACAAAAGACGATCGATTGTTCAACAAAGAAACAAGCAAAAAAAAACGAATTCTTTGCGTCAAAAAATAAATTCCACTAAAAAGAAATGCTAAAAATATCGTAATATTTTACTTAAGTGTATTAGGTTTGGCAACACTGGCTTCAGTGTTACCCCTCAAATTACAAAATAAAACTAAAGTTGGTGGTGTTAAAAACATAATCAAAAAAAAAGATCGATTGTTTAACAAATGCAAGAAACAAAAAAATGGTCGACGTTTTGAATATAAAAGAACCTCCCATTTTCACTTTTGCGTTAAAAATAAATGAAAAGCGATAGCACAAGACGACCGAAAACATAAACGAAAGACGATCAATTCTTTAACAAAAATAAAAAACAAAAAAAAATGATCGACGATTTGAATATAAGAGCAAAGGACGGTCGAATTTCAATCGAATTTCGATTTTTTTTTTCGTAAAAACAAAATACAGTCGGCAGTCCTGAAAAGAGACAAGAAAAGAAACAAAGAAAAAATAAATAAATAAAGAAAAAAATAAATAAAGAAAGTAAGGAACAAAATACGATCGATGGTGGAAAGAAAAACTTCCGATTATTTTTTTGTTCACAGGAATCGATCGTCATTTATTTTCTTTTTTGTGTTTCTGTTAATTGCAAAAGTGTAAAAGATTTCTTTGTTTGCACATATTGTTGATAAAGAAGACTGCGATTTCTATGCTTGGTGAACATGACTAATTATTTTATGACAGATGTCACCACAAAATAAAAAAAAAATAACTAAATTAGTTACTATTAAAAGAAGAATCCGCTAGACATGTCACTAAACAGGTCACAAAGTCACTAAATTTCAGACTTGTTTGAATTTCCTAAAATTTATTCTAGAGATGAAATCACTAAGTTGGCAACAGTGGGAACAATGACAATGATTAAGTGTGTCACTGTCAAGTTGCACTTTAACATAACCTACTTTTGACATTCAAGTATCAGTGCTGCCAACATTTTATAGCGGTCGTCTAACTTTTTATTTTCTTTTTTATTTTGATTAATTGAATTATGAAAAGAAATGCTCTTGTCTTGCCTTGCTCTTACCAGCACTGGGTCGTCCAGTGGTGGTAAGAAGAGATACAAAATTAAAAAAAAATCTCAATTAGTTATTATTAAACGAAAAAATCACTAGAAGTGTCACTAAACCGGTCAAATTACAAACTAGTCTGAGTTTACTCAAATTTGTCTGAAATTTCAACAGAAAGTCACCAGATCTAGAGACAAAATCAATAAATTGGCAACGGTGGCAACAATGACACAGGTCTGTCATTTGTCACAGGACCAAAAACAAGTTAGACGCAGACGTTGACATTGTTGCATCCAAATTCCAAGATCACAATTAATTTTTTTTTAAACGCATTACTTGAGAATATCAGCGAGGGGCCCCCAACCCTACATGTAGGGTCCCCTTAACAAGAAAAAGTACGCCCATGTACAGTTTTATTTGGTCAGAAATGGTGACAAAAAAAAACAAACGCTTCACCTTGTATTATTTCGTTTTTAAAATTAATGTTCGCTTGCGCATACGTAAAACGTTTTCATATTGAAGTTCCGTCTTTTGTTTTTTTTTTTATTTTACGCCATCGACAACAATGAAATGGTATCGTAATTATTTAGTAAATTTATTAATTAATAAGACGCGCGGGTATCCCTTCCCATCGCGTATCAGCGTTTGATGGTAAAACGGCGGACTTTATATATTACATTACAGAGCAGCTCCACGAGCTCCTCACTCCATCGTTGCAAACAATCGCGGCCATGTAAACAGAGACTTATCGTAAATGTAGGTGAACCGCGATAAGAAAACCGAATAATAACCATAAGTGTGTGTCGCCGGTTAACTTAAACGAACGCACGGCCCGGCCCCAACTCGATTTTCCCGAATCAATCGAATTTTTTTTTCCACGCTCGCTGGATGATTGCGTCAATGTTACGTAGTTAGCGTCGATTTATTAATTTTTTTCTTCGTAACCTGCAAATTCAATGCTAATTTTATTTATAGCGGCCGTCGATGTTGTAGCAGCAGCGGCGCGTGTAATAAAAAAAAACTTGTGCTTCGTAAAAATTTAAAACCCACAGGTAAGCTTTTTCTCATTTGTAGTTTTCTCGCTGCAGTACGCTGACGAGTCGCTATTTAAGCGAAACTATGTTTTTTTTGCACGTGGCCTTTATTAAATTTTATTGATCGTAAACCGACTCACCAAGAGTAAATATTATTAACGTTCATTAGAGTTGATGAAGTTTATAACATTTACGGACGAAACCCATTAGATTTGATTTGAAGGCCCGCGAACAATTTTATCATGCACTAGTAACGTCGATTAAAATGAAATAATTAATTATTTTAATGGCGGTTGAAGCCCTATTTTCTTCTATAATGCGGTTTTGGCATCTCGTATTTACTATCTCTGTTTAGTGCGGTTTTTGCATCTTGCGAGGAACAATAAAAATACCAAAGATTAATCGACTTTCATGGTTTTCTTTTGAAGGTGTATTAATTTGTTTTTATTTTTCGTCTCTTTTCTTCTTCTTGTTCTTTCGGTGAAAATGAGAATCTAAAAGAAGCGTGATTTCAATCATTTCTTTCGCCTTTTTCCTTCCTTTGATGGTCGGCGTTTGTCGGGAAATCGGTTGTCTTTTGTTTCCGTTATTATTTTCCTCGGCCAAAAAATAAGAGAAACGAAAAAGACAACAGATTTCAGAATTAATTAACTGCCAAAAAAAAATTCTTTTAGTCTTAGTCGGCCGTTTCTTTTTCTTCTTTTGATAATTTTGATATTTTGCTTTTTTTTTTGATGAAGAAGAAGGAGAAATGCAAAAAAAAGCTATCGATTTTCGTTTGTTTTTGCAAAAAGAAATGGAATTTAAAACAGGTCCAATTGTGACTTGCTTTTGATGGTAAAAAAAGTCGAAATTGATCTTTTTTTGTTTTTGTTCTTCTTTCTTCTTGGACCAAAAATTAAAAAAAAATGCAAAAGTCAACAGACTTTAAAAATTAATTAACTGCTAAAAAAATTTCTTTAAAAAAATGAAAATTGATCGTCTTTTGTTTTGTTTCTCTTTCTTCTTCGACCAAAAATTAACACAAAAAATGCAAAAGTCAACAGATTCTAAAAATTAACTGCTAAAAAAATTTCTTTTAGTCTTAGTCGGCCGTTTCTTTTTCTTCTTTTGATAATTTTGATATTTTGCTTTTTTTTGATGACGAAGAAATGCAAAAAAGCTATCGATTTTGCGTTTGCTTTTGCGAAAAGAAATGGAATTTAAAACAAACCGGTCGTGACTTGCTTTTGATGGTAAAAAAAAGTCGAAATTGATCATCTTTTGATTTTGTTCTTCTTTCTTCTTTGTCCAAAAAAAAATGAAAAAAAAAAAAATGCAAAAGTCAACAGACTAAAAATTAATTAACTGCTAAAAAATTTCTTGAAAAAATGAAAATTGATCGTCTTTTGTTTTGTTTTTCTTTTTCTTGGACCAAAAATTAAAAAAAAAAATGCAAAAATCAAAAGACTTTAAAAATCAACTGCTAAAAAATTCTTTAGTCTTAGTAGGCCCTTTCTCTTTCTTCTTTTGATAATTTTGATATTTTGTTTTTTTTTTCCTGATGAAGATGAAGGAGAAATGCAAAAAACTATCGATTTGCGTTTGTTTTTGCGAAAAGAAATGGAATTTAAAACAAACCGGTCGTGACTTGCTTTTGATGGTAAAAAAAAGTCGAAATTGATCGTCTTTTGTTTTTGTTCTTCTTTCTTCTTTGACCAAAAATGAAAAAAAAAAAAATGCAAAAGTCAACATAGATTAAAAATTAATTAATTGCTAAAAAAATTCTTTTAGTCTTGGTCGGCCGTTCCTTTTTTTTCTTTTGATTATTTTGATATTTTGCTTTTCTTCTCTCCGATGAAGAAGAAGGAGAAATGCAAAAAAGCTATCGATTTTCGTTTGTTTTTACGAAAAGAAATGGTTTAAATTCCATTTCAACAAACCAGTCGTGACTTCAATAATTTCTTGCTTTGATGGTAAAAAAAGTCGAAATTGATAGTCTTTTGTTTTTGTTCTTCTTTCTTCTTTGACCAAAAATTAAAAAAAAAAAACGATGGATAATTGAATTGGCTTCCGGTTGGAACCGCGTAGAAACAATCGTGACGCGGTTCCAACCGGAAGCCAATTCAATTATGGACAACGTCCGCGGAAGTTTCCAAGTTAAAATCGTTTGCTTTACAAAAAAAAAAAAATGAATTTAAAACAAACCAGTCATACTTTCAATGAATTTTTGCTCTTTTTCCCCCTCCTTTTGAAGGGAAAAAAAGTCTAAATTGATCGTGTTTTGTTTTTGTTAATTTTTATCTTTAACCAAAAATAATAAAATTGCAAAACTCAACAGACTCGATAATAATTAACTACTGACATAATCTGTCGTAATTTCGATGTTCTTTTGTTTTTCGTTTTTGTCCTTTCGACGAATCGCAGAAGTGGTCGATATAGATCGTGGAAACGATCGTCTTTTGTTTTTATTTTATTTTATTGTCTTTGGCGAGGAACAATAGAAATGCAAAAGAGACGATCGATTTTCTTTCCAAGGATTTTTTATTAGATCTGGCAACGCCACTTTTTCGAATTCCCCATTTCCGGAGTTTTTTTTTTGTGAGAAACAAAATTGAAACCGCGTCGCCAAATTTCAGGAAAAGCGGGTGTAAAAACCGTTATTTTTCGAGACTCTTTTGTTTTTAGTTCGCAACCCGTGTTGCCAAGATTAAGAAAAATCCTGGGAAACACAGATCCGATCCAGACGTTCCTTTGTTTTGTGAAAGACATTCGCACTGAATTGCCAGATTTCAGGAAATTCTTCGGGATTTGCAAATGAAAACTCTCGTTTCTCGAGATTCTTTTGTTTTTGTGAAATAAATTTAAACCGCGTTGCCAGATTTAAGGAAATCTTTGAAATTTGTAAATCAAAATCCCCAATTATTCTCGAAATTATGTTTATTTTGTGAAAATTAAAAAAAAATTCATATCGGGTTGCCAGATTTGGTATAAGTTGTCAAAATTCCTGGCATTTCAGGATTAAATCTCAATTTCCTGGGATTTTTTATTAGATCTGGCAACGCGGCTTTTACGAAATCCCCACTCCTCGAGATCTTTCTTTGTAAAACCTGCACATAAAAGAGAATTATACAAGGTGTAATAATACAGGGTGATTTAAAATCGTCTCCCGATATTTTCAGGGCGAATAAAACATCAAAAAATGAGATGTTTTTTGATGTTCTATTCATCCCGAAAATATCGGGAGACAATTTAGAATCACCCTGTACAACTGTGGTTCTCAAACTTTTTTTATTTCAAAAGCCTTGGACGACATTTTCATAAGCTTTGAAAAGGTAAGGCAAAATTAAATTCGAATTTCAAAAAACTTGCACATAAATTACAATTATGGAGGATGTAATAATACAGGCTGATTCAAAATTGTGTACCGATATTTTCAGAGTGAATAAAACATCCAAAAATAAGATCACTTTTTCATATAATTTTTTTTCGAGAAGCGAATGCTAAGGGAGTTACAAGCCCTAAAAGAGGGGTGCGAAAAATTGTTATTTTGGCAATATCTTCCAGATCGTTCAAGTTATGGAACTAACATTTTAAATCCAGGTATAAGTCACCTATCTGCGCACTTACAACACATTTGTCAGATCCTCCCTCCTTTTTAAAGGGTAGTTTGAGGGGGTGACTTTTCACTATTTCATCCCTCTTTTTTTATTTCTTGCGTGTGTCATCAAAAAATTACGAAGAAAATATTCTTTGGGTTATTTGCCACAAAAAAGGTACGCTTGTTGCATTTCGATAAACCGAATCGTTCTCGAGTAATTGGGGTTTAAAGATTCTAAAGCCATTTTACCCGAAAGTCACTGCCTTAAACGACACCTTAAAAATGAGGGAGATCTGACGAATACGTTGTAAATGTCAAGTCGGTTGCTTCACACCTGAGTTTCAAAATATTCATTTGATAACTTAAAGGATCCAGGATTTCAACCCTCGTTCGTTCGGGGGATTATAACTCCCTTATTATTCACTTTCGGAGAAAAAATTTTATAAAAAGGTGCTCTTATTTTTTGATGTTCTAGTCACCCCGAAAATATTGGGAGACAATTTAGAATCACCCTGTATAAGAGACGAAAATTTTGGTCAACTGTGGTTCTCAAATTTTTTTATTTCGAAAGCCTTGGGCGATATTTTTGTAAGCTTTGAAAATGTAAGGCAAAATTGAATTCGAATTTCAAAAAACTTGGCAATTATACAGGATTTAAAAGCACAGGGTGATTCAAAATTTTGATTTTGATTTCAAAAGCCTTAGACGACATTTTTGGAAGCTCTGAAAATGTAAGGCAAAATTAAAATTGGGCGATCAATTAAAATAAGCATTACTTATTATAAATGTTATTTATTTATTTATTGTTCTTGCCTTGCTATCGGATAGATTGCAATGCGGAAGAGATCCACAAAGTTATTTTGCAAGGAAGGATGTGGTTAGTATTTGGCAGAGAACTACGATTGGCAATCAAAAAAAAACACGATTCAATTGTAATTTGTTCAAAAACAACAAACTTCTTTTCCTATCGCACGTGCTAACAACACATCCATTATATTTTTATTAAAACAACCGTTCTAATTTTTTTAACCTTCTACAGTCCGACCTGTAAAAATATTGCATGAGAGTTGAGTCAAGTTATTTTTTGCTGCGGTTGCGACCTGGCTTGCTCGATGTTTTTTTCCTCGTCGTACGTTAGGATTAGAATTTGCGCACTTTACGTCTTGCATACTATTAATAAATACCTACCGACGACCTTTCAAAATGTTATTAACGTCGAAACGTAAAGAGTAATAATGACTTTGGAACGATTCAACGAGTCATCATCGTTAAGAATGGGCCCATATGCATACGGTTTTTGGTTTGACATACTTTCTCTCCTAGCATTTATTTATTAGTGTAATTATTGCACTCCATTATCGCCGCTCATCTTTTGAAATGCTGTTCTGTTCTGACGCACGGTCGTCTTACGTAAGGTTTCACCGAACTTGAGGTAGAGCGATTAATAATCATAATAAGAAATGTGGCAATGTTGCTTGCGTTTCATTATTATTATTGTTTTTTTTTTGCGAAATGCGGGTGTATGCAACTTTGCTTTTTAATTTGGGGCGATTTCTGTTGCGCAACGCCGCACGCGACATGTCCTCCGATTATCTAATCGCAATTCGACCGTCTTCGTCTGGGTTATAGAGATGTTCCTCTCGATTTCTTGCCCAATCCGGAGAAAGTCTAATTTTGTGTGTCGTGTTCCCATTAGGTACTACCTAAAACTTGCCTTAATTAAATTCCGGTAAAACAAAGATAGACGCTTGTTTACACGTCTCTAATTGCCTATGAATGCGACGTGTAATTACAGAAATTAATTGCAAAAAAAAAAAAATAACGGCCACAAACGGGTCTATTAATATAATAAGTCATGGTAATAATCTGCTTGGCAATCCTAGAATTTATTTTTAGAAGTTTCAAACCATGCAAATTTTAAAATATTTAAAAAGTTTCTTTTCTATTCGATTGATCCGAGAAGATTAATGTGCAAAATTCGTCGCCGCTTCTACAAACACAAGACAAAAAAAAATCATGCGATAGTAATTTGTTTTTATTTTTGTTATAAATTGGTCGTAAAAATCAAACTTGTCACTTTTTGTTTCTAGAAAAAAGTCGCAAAAATCGACAGTCACTTGTTTCAAAAATCACCACGCCGACAGTTTCTTCTCAAAACGGTTTAGTTTTTGTTCTATGTAAGCAATAGTTCAAGCGAATTTCGACAGTCATTTGTTTTTTTTTTTTTAATTTAAACGAAATTTGGATCTTCTTTACTGTCATTTTTTGCACAATGTTTATTTTTTCTGGAAATAATAATTGAAAAACTTATGCGACAGTCATTTGTTTTAAAAATCATGAACTCGTCCCATTTACAATTTGTTTCTGGAAAAAAAAAAGGTCGCAAAAATCGAAATTCGACAGTCACTTGTTTCAAAACTCACCTCGCGACAGTTTCTTCTCAAAACGGTTTCGTTTTTATTCTTTGCAGGCAACAGTTCAATCGAATTTCGACAGTCATTTGTTTTTTTTTTTTAATTTAAACGAAATTTGGATCTTCTTCTTCACTGTAATTTTTTTGCACAATGTTTATTTTTTTCTGGAAATAATTGAAAAACTTTTGCGACAGTCATTTGTTTTAAAAATCATGAACTCGTCACCTTTTGTTTCTGGAAAAAGTCGCAAAAATCGAAATTCGACGGTCACTTGTTTAAAAAATCACGCGACGGTTCAATTGAATTTCAACAGTCATTTGTTTTTTTTTTTTAATTCAAACGAAATTTGGATTTCTTTACTGTCATTTTTTACACAATGTTTATTTTTTCTGGAAATAATTGAAAAACTTATGCGGCAATCATTTGTTTTAAAAATCATGGACTCGTCACCTTTTGTTTCTGGAAAAAGTCGCAAAAATCGAAATTCGACAGTCACTTGTTTCAAAAACCACGCGACAGTTGAATCGAATTTCGACAGTCATTTGTTTTTTTTTTACGAAATTTGGATCTTCTTTACTGTCATTTTTTGCACAATGTTTATTTTTTCTGGAAGAAATAATTGAAAAACTTATGCGACAGTCATTTGCTTTAAAAATCATGAACTCGTCACCTTTTGTTTCTGGAAAAAAGGTCGCAAAAATCGAAATTCGACAGTCACTTGTTTCAAAACTCACCTCGCGACAGTTTCTTCTCAAAACGGTTTCGTTTTTATTCTATGTAGGCAATAGTTCAATCGAATTTCGACAGTCATTTGTTTTTTTTTTTTTTTTAATTTAAACGAAATTTGGATCTTCTTCACACTCATTTTTTGCACAACGTTTATTTTTTCTGGAAATAATTGAAAAACTTATGTGACAGTCATTTGCTTTAAAAATCATGAACTCGTCACCTTTTGTTTCTGGAAAAAAAAGTCGCAAAACTCGAAATTCGACAGTCACTTGTTTCAGAAATCACGCGACAGTTCAATCGAATTTCGACAGTCGACAGATTTTTTTTTTAACGAAATTTGGATCTTCTTTACTGTAATTTTTTGAACAATGTTATTTTTTTTTATAAATTGGTCGTAAAAATCAAACTTGTCACTTTTTGTTTCTAGAAAAAAGTCGCAAAAATCGAAATTCGACAGTCACTTGTTTCAAAAATCACCACGCGACAGTTTCTTCTCAAAACGGTTTAGTAGTTTATGTAGGCAATAATAGTTAAATCGAATTTCGACATTCATTTGTTTTTTTTTTTTTTTAAACGAAATTTGGATTTTCTTCTTCACTGTCGTAGTTCATGTTTATTTTTTCTGGAAATAATTGAAAAACTTATGCGACAGTCATTTGTTAAAAATAATCATCCTAATCATTTGTTTCAAAAATCATCACACGTCATTTGTTTCAAAAATTACAAAACTGAAGAATTTACTTTTTAATTCAGGCAATTGTCAAATCGATTTCGTTTAAGCGAAAATTAGGTCTTATTCTTTGCTCTCATTTTTTATGCGAAAACGATGTCATTTGTTTTTTTTTTTTCTGAAAATAATTCAAACACGATAGGCATTTGTTTCAGAAATCGTACTGGTCACTTTTTTTTTACAAATCATGCGATGCTCATTTGTTTCAAGAAATCATACTACTGTCATTTGTCAAAAATACTAATGTGAAGATTCTTTTTCATGCAATTTTTCCTAATCGAATTTTGACAGTCAACTGTTTTTATTTTTTTTACAATTTAAACGAAAATTGAATCTTATTCTTTGTTGTTATTTAATAAGCATAATCGATGTCATTTTTTTTTCCTGGAAATAATTGGATAAAATCACGCGCCCGTCATTTGTTCAAAAACACCTGCCATGATATTTCAAAAATCACAAAAGAGTCATTGTCAAGTTAATTTCGACAGTTACTTGATTTTATTTTATTTTTTTATAAAACTTGTATACAGTCATTTGTTTCAAAAATCATGTCAAAGTCATTTGTTTCAAGTATCACGAGTTATTCGTTTCAAAAATTACAAAAGTGAAGAATTTATTTTTTATTCCAGGCAATTGTCGAATCAATTTCGACAGTTATTTGTTTTTTTTTTATTTTTTTTTTTATAATTTAAACGAATATCAGATCTTAGCCTTTATTGTCATTTTTCATGCACACAAATAATCAAAAAAAAAACGTATGCAATAGTCATTTGTTTCAAGAAATGTCATTGCTTGCCATTTATTTATTTAAAAATCATGCGACAGTCACTTGTTTCAAAAATCACATGAGAGTAATTTGCTTTAAAAATTACAAAAATGAACAATCTATTCCAAGCAATTGTCCAATTGAATTATGACATTCATTTGTTGTGCTTGTCATTTATTTCAAAAATCGTGCTGGTCATTTATTTTAAAACTCATGCTAATGTCATTTATTTCAAAAATCATGTGATGTTATCTGTTTCAAAAATCATGTGATGTTATCTGTTTCAAAAATCATGCTGGTCTCGTTCTCCATTACAGAAGAACTTCCTCAGGGTTGCTGCTGCTGCTGGTGGCGTTGCTGCTACTTCTCGTTAGTCGATGAGACTGAGAAGACGAAAAGTAGCAGCAACACTACCAGTAGCAGCAACACCGCCAGCAGCAGCAGCAACAGCCCCGAGGAAGTTCTTCTGCAATGGGAACGAAACATCGGCAGTAGAAGCAGTCGCGATGCAGTTCCAACCGGAAGTCAATTCAATTACCTACCAAGGTTATCTATTTGAAAAAAATTACGCGACAGTCATCCGTTTCAAGGATGCGCAAGAACACACGTGTTTAGCTACCCACTCGCAAGATGGCGCCGCGCCATATGCTTGATCCCTGCTATAGTTTTCGAAACAATTGGGAGAAGCTTTCAAACTTCGCAGCAAAATAAACAACGACACACAAACGAATGCCAAACAGCTGATTTGGAAATTTAGCAAATCACACTCAAATAATTTAGTGGCGGAAGTACAATGCGCCGAGAGGCCCAAATCCTCTTTATCTGATTTTTTTTTTGTTACTGTTAACTCGAATTTGTTACAAAATAAGTTACATTTTTAGCTCTATTTTTTAATTATGTAAGTATTGAATGGGAAAGAAAATTTTGGTCGATCTTGAAAAGTCGTCTTAGGCCCGCGAATCATCGGACTTAAGAACCCCGATTAAGTAACATAATCCGGCCTAAGACGACTTCTAAAGTATTTATAGATAAAAATATCTGGTTTTCTTATGGTAGAGGCCCGAATAATTTGCGGGGGAGCCACTGTCACAATCGATAAAAACAGAAGACATTTCACACACAAGAAAATAACGATGGAAATGAAACCTCTGTATGATTACTTCCGTTGCAGAGTTTGCAATGCAAACAAACAGCACACATGTAATCACATAGATAATGAGAGTAATTTTGGATACTGCTGCCTATGAAGTAATACCGTTGATCATCATTAAATCGAGCGTTATGTAAGGTAACGCTTCTTCTTCTTCCTTCAAGAATTCGCAGTTTTGCGCCTTTCTCGATGGCGCGGCAAAGGCAATTACTCGTGTACGGTTGTATGGAGCGTAATTAATAATCGCGAAAAAAACGTGCGAGGTTTTTTCTTGAAATGGTCGAGGCCGGCGGGAAACAATTTGCGAGGAACGGTAAACATATTTGCTTGAACGTCATCGTTTTTAATCGTTGAATTTTAATTTGAAAGCGCGCATTGTTATGCGCGCGATAATCGCCGGGTTAAAGGCCGGAATTCTGGAACAATGCTGGTTTAATTTTATAAAAAAAAAATAGACCGACAAAAAATACTAACGAAGCAAGGGATTTCCCAGGACATGGGAAATTCTACACAAGAACTTATATAACTAATTAAAAATCTACCCTGTATAGAAAAGTGAAGACATTAAAAAATTTTTGTTTTGTGAGGGCTTGCACATTGCCCAGCGATCGACGAAACACGTCATAATGACAGATGACCACAAAACATCAAAATGACACTCGTCAGAAACGTCAATTTGACAGACAACGAGAAACGTCAGGCAATGTCAGAGAGGCAAATACGAAGAAGCATCGCGTGACATTTGCGTAACAACGCAACGATGACGATTTACACGAATATACAGTGCAGCCAATTGTCAGAAGCAACTCACACAACCTTTCCATGCAGCTTATTGTCGGACGTACGCAAATAACTCTTCCGTGCAGTCTATTACCAGAAGCATCCAACACCAGACATACGTCGACACCTTCGAAGCCAGCTTTACCATCATCGTCCTTGATAGAAGAAGAAAGAAAACGCCCCGAAAGAGTTTCCACGACAACCTGACACCTAGCACCAAGAAACTTTGACAGCCGCTGCATCAATCGAAAAGGCAAAATAAAGCCAAAAGAAGCAGGCGACAAAACAAAATCAAAGAAAAAAAACAATCGATTAAGCCACGATTTAAATTTTTGGATTTACCGACTGGTTCACTGAAATCACGACAAGTTACGCCCGCGTCAATTAAAAAGAAAATAACGAATGAAATGCACTCTTTTTTATTAAAAAAAAAAAAACGAAAGAAACAAAAGACAATCAAAACCAACAGAAACAAAAGACAGTCGATTATTTATGCGGTGATTTCGATTTTTATGTTTTCAAGTTGTGATCGCGTCAATTAAAAAGAAAATTAATGAAAAGCGCTCTTCTTTCCATCTTAAAAATGAAAGAAACAAAGGACAAAACAAAGTCAAAAGAAACAAAAGACAATCGATTATACAACGATTTCAATTTTTGTATTTATTGACAAGTACACGGAAATCATAAGTTATGATTGACTGCATCGATTAGAAAGGAAAAGAATGAACGAAAGTCACTCCTTTTTCTATTTGCAAATGAAAGAAACAAAAGACGATCGAAACAAAATCAATCAAAATCAAAAGAAACAAAAGACAATCTCTTACGCGACGATTTCGATGTTTCTATTTTGCGATGATTTCGATTTTTGTATTTAAAGACGTGTTCACTGAAATAAACACAATTTGTGATCGGCGTCAATTAAATCAAAGAAAAGAACGAATGAAAGGCACTCCTTTTTTCTTAATAACGAAAGAAACAAAAGACAATCAAAACAAAACCAATCAAAATCAAAAGAAACAAGAGACAGTGGACTATTTAGGCGATGATTTCGATTTTTGTATTTATTGACAAGCTCACTGAAATGATGACAATTTGTGATCGCGTCAATTAAAAAGAAAAAACAAACGAAAGACACTTTTTTTCTTCTCCCTTAAAAACTAAAGAAACAAAAGACATTAAAGACAAAATTAATCAAAAGAAAAAAGGCAGACGATTTCGATTTTTGTATTCCATTTAAAAAAACGAAAAAAAAAGAACGGACGATCAAAATCAACGGAAACAATAGACAGTGATTTCGATTTTCATGTTTTGACAAGAAAATAACTCTGAAAAGACGATAAGTTGTGATCGCGTCAATAAAAAAAAAAAAACTAATAAAAAGCGCTCTTTTTTCTATCTTCAAAATGAAAGAAACAAAAAAAAAACAAAAGAAAGTCAAAAGAAACAAAAGATAAAACGAAGTGAAAAAAAACAAAGAACAAATTAAAGTCAAACGAAATAAAAAAAGAAAACAAAGCCAAAAGAAACAAAAGACAATTGATTAAAGGCGCTCCTTTTTCGATTCTTAAAACTTCATCAATCAAAAGAAACAAAAGGTAATCGATCACGCGACGACTTCGATTTTTCTATTTACTGACACGAAGCATCACTGAAATGACGACAAGACGTGATCGAGTGAGTTAAAAAGAAAAAAACAAATGTCTTGGGCACTCTTTTTCTTTCAGAAAAAAAAGACAACCAAAACGAAATTAAAAAAAAAAAACAAACGGAACAAAAGTCAATCGGTTACGCGTCGATTTCGATTTTTATGTTTATTGACAAATTCACTGAAATGACGACAATTCGTGATCGACGCCAATTGAAAAGTAAAGAACGAATTAAAGGCAATCCTTTTTCCTAGTAACGAAAGAAACAAAAGATAATCAAAATAAAACCAATCAAATCTAAAGAAACAAAAGACAGTCGATTATTTAGGCGGTGATTTCGATTTTTGTATTTATTGACAAGTTCACTGAAATGACGACAGCTTGTGATCGCGTCAGTTAAAAAGAAAAAACGAACGAAAGACACTTTTTTTCTTCCACCTTAAAAACTAAAGAAACAAAAGACAATAAACACAAAATTAATCAAAAGAAAAAAAAGGCAGACGATTTCGTTTTTTGTATTTTGATCACTGAAAAGACGATAAGTTGTGATCGGCATTAATTAAAAAGAAAAGAACGAACGAAAGGCGCTCCTTTTTCTTAATAACGAAAAAAAAACAAAAGACAATCAAAATCAAAAGCGACAAAAGACAATGTTTGTATTTATTGACAATTTCACTGAAATGAGGACAATTCGTGATCGACGCAATTGAAAAATAAAGAACGAATTAAAGGCAATCCTTTTTCCTAGTAACGAAAGAAACAAAAGACTTTTTCTTCTATTTCAAAAACGAAAGAAACAAAAGACGATAAAAACAAAATTAATCATAAGAAAAAAAGACAATCGATTATTTAAGCGGCGATTTCGATTTTTGTGTTTTGACAAGAAAAGATCACTGAAAAGACGACAAGTTGTGATCGGCGCCAATTGAAACGAAAAGAACAAATCAAAGGCAAACCTTTTCTTTAATAATGAAACAAACAAAAGACAACCAAAACAAAACCAATCACAATCAAAACAAAACCAATCAAAATCAAAAGAAACAAAAGACAGTAGATTATTTAGGCGATGATTTCGATTTTGTATTTGAAGACAAACTCACTGAAATGACGACAATTTGTGATCGCGTCAATTAAAAAGAAACAACGAACGAAAGACGCCTTTTCTTCTATCTTAAGAACGTAAGAAACAAAAGACAACAAAAACGAAATTAGTCAAAAGAAAAAAAAGACAGTCGATTATTTAAGGGGCGATTTCGATTTTTCTGTTTAGACAAATACGGATCACTGAAAAGACGATGAGCTGTGACCTGCACCAAGCAAATTGAAAAGAACGAACGAAAGCCACTCCTTTTTCTTAATAACGAAAGAAAGAAAAGACGATCAAAAAAATCAATCAAAATCAAAAGGAACAAAAGACAATCGGTTACACGACGATTTCGATTTTTCTATTTACTGACAAGAAAGATGGCTGAAATGACGTGATTAAGTGAATTAAAAAGAAAAAAAACAGATGAAAGACGATCGTCCATTATTTGGATGGTGATTTCAATTTTTGAATTTAAAGAAGCTCTCCGAAATGACGACAATTAAAAAGAAAAAAACGAACGCAAGACACTTTTTTCTTCTATCTTAAAAACGAAAGAAACAAAAGACAACAAAAACAAAATTAATCAAAAGAAAAAAAATACAGTCGATTATTTAAGAGTAGATTTCGATTTTTGTGTTTAGACAAATACGGATCACTGAAAAGATGACGAGTTGTGACCTGCACCAATGAAAATGAAAAGAACAAACGACAGCCACTCCTTTTTCGTAATAACGAAGGAAACAAAAGACAATCAAAACCAAAATCAAAATCAAAAGAAACAAAAGACAATCGGTCACGCGACGATTTCTATTTTTCTATTTTCTGACAAGATAGATGGCTGAAATGACGACATGACGTGATCGAGTGAATTAAAAAGAAAAAACAGATGAAAGGCAATCGTCGATTATTTGGACGGTGATTTCAATTTTTGAATTTAAAGACAAGCTCTCCGAAATGACGACAATTAAAAAGAAAAAACGAATGAAAAACACTTTTTTCTTCTATCTGAAGAACGCAAAAAACAAAAGACAACAAAAACAAAATTAATTAAAAAAAGAAAAAGACAGTCAATTATTTAAGGGGCGATTTCGATGTTTCAAACTCAAAAGTAACAAAAGACAATCGGTTACGCGACGATTTCGATTTTTCTATTTACTGACAAGAAAGACGACTTGACGTGATCGAGCGATCAAGTGAATTAAAACGAAAGAAAAAACAGATGAAAGACGATTGTCGACCATTTGGGCGGTGATTTCAATTTTTGAATTTAAAGACAAACTCTCCGAAAAGACGACAATTAAAAAGAAAAAAACGAACGAAAGGCACGTTTTTCTTCTATCTTAAAAACGAAAGAAACAATAGACGTTGGAAACAAAATTAATCAAAAGAAAAAAAGACAATTGACGATGAGTTGTGATCGGCGCCAAAATAAAAACAAATGAAAGCCACTCTTTTTTTTTTAAATAACGAAATAAACAAAAGACAATAATCAAAATCAAAAGAAAGAAAAGATGATTTTCGTATTTATTGACGATTTCATTGATCGCATCAATGAAATAGAAATAAATGAAAGGCTATTGTTTTGAACGTTCGAATAAAAATCGTTCATGTTGTCTTTAGAAACGATCATGCGAACGTGCAATAGTTTTATATCTTACAGGGCGTCACAGAAAAATAAACGACAGACTGACCGGATGCATGGTTGAAGATCTCGAAGTAATCTCGAGCAGATATTTCGAGATTTTCTGGCCCTCACCAGCGAGAAGTAACTCTTAAGGTGCCTTTGATCCACGTATTATTATAATAATTTTGATTATCTCTGCACGTATCATACGTGTTACTGGAATTTTCTTTCTTACTCTCTCTCTCTGTATATACCAGGTCAAGTTTTTTGAAACCCTTAGGACTTCCGCATGCAAAAGAGTGGGGGGGAGGGAACTTACTTTACGCAAAATAACTTGTAGTAATAACCGCTTTTTTCGCTTGGAGCTCCAGGTGGGGGGCGTTCATTAATTAATTAGCAAATTAATAGCGCGGTGTCACAGAAATTCGAGCGAAGAAAAAAAAAGTGCCAAGGTTGCCCGCGGTGTGGTAAATAATCCAGTTAGCCAGTTGCGACATATTCAAACTAGTTCCAAAGTAAAAGTGCAACAATTCGGAGCACCACCGTTCGATATTTGTACGGCGGTAAAAATCGATAGTGTGCAGCAGCATTTTTTCGGTGATGCAACAACAACTCCTCCAAAGGTAAGGCACAAGCTCAAAACTTGCTCCGCGCGTAACTCCCTTGCTTTCTTTTTACTTTTTTTTTTTTTTGGACTTGACTCGTATAGAAATAATCCGGATTTCGGGTATTATCCCAAATTCAAGTTCATTTTTTTTCTCGTATTGATTTTAACGTGACCTGCGGCGGCGCAGCAATTTAGATAAAAATGTGGTCCATGGCTGTTTCTTCTACATTACAGTCGATCGCCGCTAATCTCGCCTTAACCTTTAGATTTCGTTAAGACATAACGAATGACGCTTGGGGATTTTTATTTACGTTGGGCTTTCACTTCAAAAAAAAAAAAAATTGCTGAAACGTGCACACGCCATATCAAAAGTAAATAACAAAGTCGCAAGTTTTTTTTTTTTTTTTTTAGTCGAAAACAAAAGGCTATGCAGTAATTAAGAAGTTTGGGCGGATCCTGGAAAAACTGTTTGGATGGAAATGTGACCATACAAAAAAAATAAAATTTAAAAAAATATATAACAGTAACATTAAAAAAAAAAAATAAATCAAAACAAAAGATACAACCAAGGAAAATTCAGTAGATTCATAAATTGGTACAACGGGAAAAAGATTTTCGGCAAGTTTTAACAGATGGCGCTGTTGTATGTCTTACAACAACGCAAGTCTAGTCTAGTTTTGTGACCGTTCACTTGTAAATCTTAAAGTTTAGAAAACAATAAAAACAAAAGACAATCGATTTTGCAGCACAGTTCAGTAGATCAATAAATACAAAAAAAAATTAGAACAACGGAAAAAACTTTCGGCAAGTTTCAACAGATGGCGCTGTTGGATATCTTACCACAAACGCAAGTCATTTTTTCGTAACCGTTCACAAATGACTGACAGTAGCAGTAACCGTCCAGAAATGATTGTCAGTAACAGTAATATTTAAAAAAAATAAATAAATAAATAAAAACAAAACATACAACAAAGCAGAAGTAGATTCAAAAATTAACACAAAGGAAAAACATTTTCGGCATGTTTCAACAGCGCTGTTGAATGCCTTATAACAACGCAGAGACCTTTCAGAAATGACTGTCTGTAACAGTAAACAGTAATACTTAAAAATAAATAAATAAAATAAAAACAAAAGCTGAAAATAAAGGGAAAAAGTACTTTCAGCATGTTTCAACAGGTGGCGCTGTAATTTTTTGTGACCTTTCAGAAGTGACTGTCATAAATCGAAAGTTTAGAAAGCAATGAAAACAAAAGACAATCGATTTTAGAGCACAATTTAGTAAATTAATTAAAAAAAAACTGTTTGCAAGGAAATGTGACCATACAAAGAAAACAAATGAACAAAATTAAAAATATATATATATATATATAAAACAGTAATATTTCAAAAAGAAAAGAAAACAGTGGTTAATGATCGTATCATTTGTTTTTTACGAATGAAAACGTTAGTGTTTACGTCATAGTGTGTTGAATCAATGCAATTGGCTGAGTAATTGTGACGTTCATTCCACCCTCCGACCAATTACAATGTAGGATTTGTTTCTTACAAAAACGAAAACGTATGCACATAACTTCAAGACTTCCGTGGCCGTTGTCCATGATTGAATTGGCTTCCGGTTGGAACAGCGTCACGTTGATGTCTTTTTCTGCCAACGTTTCGTTCTCCATGGTAGAAGAACTTCCTCAGGGCTGCTACTGCTTCTCGTTAGTCGTTGAGACTGACTCAACGTATCACGTTGACGTCTTCTACTGCCGACGTTTCTTTCTCCATTGCAGAAGAACTTCCTCCTCAGGGCTGCTGCTGCTGTGTCTCGTCGAGTCACTAGCAGCGACTAACAAAAAAACAGCAGCAACAGCAGCAGGAGCCCCGAGGAAGTTCTTCTGCAATGGCGAACGAAACGTCGACAGTAGAAGACATCAACGTGACGCGATTCCAACCGGAAGCCAATTCAATCAAGAAAACGTATTAATTAATTAACAACAACACATGTACAAAAAAAACAAACGAATAGTCAATTGGGATTTTATGAATGAAAATGAAAACGCGAATAGGGCTGCTGTCATGAAAGCAACGCAATTGGTCGAATGTAAATCAGGCGTTGTAATGAAATGATCCGCCCACCGACCAATTACAACACCGATTGAAAAAAGCTTAAGTTAATCAACAACAAATGCACAAAGACAAACGATTCACCAATAACAAAGAAATAAATGAAATGAAACAAAAACGAAACAAACAAAAAACAGATAAAATAAACAAATGAAAAACGCGTGTTCTCGTAGAAAAGAAAGGTGTGATGCGAAGCAAACAACCTAAAAAATGACAAAACGAACAAAGTAATTAGAATGAACAAAGGAAGAAGAAAGTAAAACAAAAACAAAATAAAAATGAAGCAAAAGCTTATCAAGAAAACGAAAAAATTTTAAATGAATTTTTATTTTAATTTATTTAGAATTTGAAACAAAATGAATTAGAAAAATTAAATTACGTCTTAGGCAGACCTGACAAGAAATAAAAATCAAAAAGAGGAAAATTAAAAAGAAAAAAAAAACAAATACAGAAAATAAAGGAAAAATTATAAACGAAATCCAAAAAACCAGAAAAAAGAAAAAAGTGAAGGTAATTCGAAATACATTAAAAAAAGTAAGTGTGAAATTAAGCAGAAGAGGAAACTGTAAAGATGATTTAAATGAAGAAACAAACAAATATGCTTTCAAAATAAATGAAAAAATAAATAAATGAAACGCGAACGAAGAAATAAAAAACAAATAAAAATGATAGAAACAGCAGATAAGTATATCTCAGCTAAAAAAAGAATGTTACGAAATAAATAAAAATATAATGCAAAGATAAAGAAGTGAAATAGAACAAATGAAAAACGCATTTTCGATGTGAAACGAAAAAACTGAAGAAACAGCAAAGATAATAAAAATAAAAGAAATATATATAACAAAAACAGAATAAATGAGTTTTTAATTTCAGCTTTTAAGTGAAAAGTGGTAAAAACGAAACAAAATTAAATTGAAAAATAAAACCTAATCAAGAAAACAAAATATTCCAAATAATTCAGAAACAAAACAGTAAAATGAAAAACGAAATGACGTTTCAGGCAGACCTAACAAAAAAAAACTGAATACAGAAAACAAAAGAATAATTAAGTAGAAGTTATAAACGAAGCCCAAAAAGTTCCGAATAAAAAAAATGAAGGTGGCGATAACTGTTCGAAATATGTAGACAGAAAATGAAGAGACACAAATAGAAAAGAGAACTGTTTGAAGTATAAAAAAAACAGAATGCGCAAGAAACAAATTAAAATAAAATTTAACGCAGAACAAATAACGAAACAAAAGATGACAACACAAATGAAGAATGAAACAAAAACGATATAAATAAAAAAACAACTAAATAAACAAATGAATCATCTCGCAGGCGATTCGTTTTTTTTTTATACAAATAAAAATGAAAACGCACACGGATTAGTGCCATCGCCATCGTCAAATCAATGCAATTGGTTGGATGTCAGTTCCGTTTTGTGACAAATAATTCGCTCCTCCCCCACCAATTAAAACGCATGGTTTGCTTTTATTTTACGAATGAAATGCTCCACCCACCGACCAATTACATCACAGGATTAAAAGCAGCTCAAGATAATCAACGACAAACACACAAAGACCTTTCGACCAATCAGGATTTGTTTTTTTTTTTTAATAAAAAGGAAAACGCATACAGATTAGTGCCGTCGCCGTCGTCAAATCAATGCAATTGATTGGATGTCAATTCTGTCTTGTGACGAATTAACCGCCCCTCCCCCACCAATTAAAACACAGGATTTGCTTCTGGGAATGAAAACGTAAAGAAATAGAATGTGGATTAGTAGTAACGATAGCAATTGGTCGGATGTCAATTCTGATCCGCCCTCCGACCAATTACATTACAGGATTTGGTTTTTATGAATGAAAACGTTCCTAATAACAAGCTGTTTATTAGTGTTCAATTTTTAGAAATGAAAACGTCAAACAGTGTACGTATAAGTACATGCAATCTTAATTTAAAAAAATAATTAGTCGGAATATGCTCGATCAATTTCGATTGCACTGTACATTTTCAATTATTTCAGTACAAATCAAAAACTAACGAGAAATGCAAAGGGAATAAATAAATTAAAAAAAAAAATTGTGCTAATCGCCTATCCGACTGGTAAATCCGCCTATCACGTGCGGGCATTTTCTGAACACATACCAAGAAATAAACGAGAGACAAATCAATAAGTAAACAAATTAATTAATAAAATTAGAAAACATTGGGATTATTTATTAACAGCCTGGTTGATAGGCAACCCAACTGGCACGTTTGCATACAAAATTAAAGGAGAAATGCAAAAGAAATAAATTTATTAATAAAATTGAAAAAACCAGTCGCTAAATAAAAGTTAAAAAAAGAGGAGTTAGGACATAATTTTCTATTTGTTATGATTGTTTTTGTAGTTTTTTTTTGTTTTCTATGCACTTTCGCAGTAATGTAGATAAAATGTCTGCACTTGTTTATTTAAAAAAAAGAAAACACCCTGTATAACGAATTTTTGTTTGTGTTTTACGAAATTTTATTTTATTGGCAATTTGGGCGCAATTTGGTGGAGATTTTTGATTTGACCAAAAAAAAAACTAGTTTATTTCTATTAAGTAAAAAAAATGGCAAAATGGAAGTAATTTGATATACAGGGTGTCCCATTTTCTGTGACGTTCTACAGGTATCTCCGTTCATAATGGAAATAGAAAAAAAAACTGAGCACTGCATTACAGTTACCCACATATTAAACGCAACGATCGTCATATTTAATTAATGGTCTACTGCTGACGTCACATATGTGTCGTGACGTCAGCAACGGACCCCAATTAAATGTAACATTTGAGAATGAGTAATATTGTAGTATTAAGCGTCCCTGAAGCAGATTGGTCCTTTATTGATTTAGGCGATCATCGTTCAAACATATTGAAAATTTACTGATTAGTATAATGACAAGTACTTTACTTAGAAATAATTAGTCATTGCGCATGCGCTAGTCTCGTCATGAATGTTAACGCGCAAATTGCAAACATGATTGGTTTTCGTTACGCAAAAATTACATTGTTGCCAATTTTACCACTAGGACTAGTGATTTTCTATTAAAATTTCAGACAAGTGATTTCGCGGCCAATTTTTTCTAAAAATAATTAACAACGCATGTAAATTCGTCGTCACTTAAATTCACCAATGCGCATGCGCTAGTGACGTCACAAATGTGAATGCGTAAACAATATTATTTTTGCGGTGTTGCCAATTGATTGATTTTAATCACTCGCCTGGTGACTTCTGCTAGACTTTAGCGAGTTCAGATAATTTAGTGATTTTATTTAAAAACAATTGACAACTCTCTTAAATTCGTCGTCGTTGGCCATGCGGAAATGACGTCACGAATGCGTAATAAGTTGGAGAATTATCGACAATCACCATCGGCAGTGTTGCCAATTTAGTGAGTTTGTCACTAGTTTGGTGATTTTTTCTTGAAATTTTAAGCAATTTTTTAATGAGTTCAGAGACATCGAGAGTTTTGTGATTTTGTGAAGAATTCAGCGATCGTTTATAATATAATTGCGCAAATGGTGGTGACGTCACAAACGTAAATACGTAAATTGCAAGACTGCCGGCAAATATCTATTGTTTTTCGTCGTGGCAATGTTGCCAATTTAGTGATCTCAATAAATTCAACTTAACCCTCGTATCTCAGTTGCTAAACTTTTTCGACTGTAATGTACATAAACAGTTATCACTGGAATTCCATTTTATTTCATTCACGATGATAAAATACAGAGTGTTCTATTTGAAAAAAGTTTGTAATGAGAAAAAACTTGACATTCAATTGTTTTTCTGTTTTCATATTAGTAATCGGCGGAAAATGTCAAAACAAATTTGCTAATTCGATCGACTTTGTAGCTCCAAAAATAAGAAAATTGGCAATGGTGTGCCGACTTACTTTGAAACAGCCTGTATTTGGATGAGTTATTTTGAGTTTTTAAAATAAGGCCCGGTATTTTAGTTGCAGTTTAACTTTAATCTGCATGGTAACAATTATTCCCATGGGAATAAACTGAAGATTAAAGTTAAACTGTAACTGAAGGCGATTAGAAAAAAATATTTAACAGCCTGAATGATAGGCAACCCAACTAGCACGCCGGTGCGTTATTTGCATACAAATCAAGAAGTAAATGAGTAAACCGGGGAAACCAATTGAATAAGATTAATTCCGCGAAAACAAACAAATAAAAATAAAATGATAAATCACGGTTATTATCGGAAACACGATTTTAAAATCATTATGTATAGATCGCCATTGTTACCATCGCCATCCATTGTATTGTGAATTACGTTTGATTAATTAAAGGATGAAATAATTTTCTATAATTTACTCAGAAAAATAATTGTACACATCCCTATTTTACGTAATCAATACAAGAAGGATGCAATGATTCAATATTAGATAATTCTCTCCAATCTAATCAGTATCCACTTCAAGGAAACAAATACATTTTGAAATTGGCGTTCCTTAAACTCTTACGAATTTTATTTTCGATGCATTTACTTGAAAACTTTTCTTCCATAAAAATTCGAGCAGACTGATAAATTTCGATATCTTATTCAAAATCCATCACGAACTCGAAACCCTTTCTGCTTGTACTGTGCAGGTCCTGGGATTATTGACGGAATATCCCCTTCGTGATAAGCCGGAGTTGCCAACAGGCGGACGTCCGCAGTCCAGATGAAAACCGGCCGGCATTTCGGAAACCCAAGGAAACAAAAAAGCCGAAAGTGATGTACGCATTGACGTGTTTAATTAGCACGTTATCTGTGAACTGTCGACTTCGCAAATGTTCATTTTTAGTGATTACACGCTAACGCTTCGAACGTGCTACGGCCAGGTACGTATTGATCGCTTTTGTGACGTTTCTTTCACCCAAACTGAAAAACGCTTGGGTTTTTTTACGTTATTGAAACGAGTTACGTACGTAGGCAGTTGAATACAAGTGACTTGAAGGCGAACTTTGAACATCTAAGCCCCTAACTTGAGTTCCCACTTTTTCCGTCAAACGCATTCAAGGTAGCACGTGTTTAAAAAAAATGGCGAAGGCATTAATGATAATAACTCACAAATTATCTATCAAAAGGCCATAAAGCGGTGGTGTCACCATTGACACCACCGCTATCCCTGCACGTTATAATATACAGGCTGTTCCATTTGCAAAAATTGACGCGAACTGGACCATACTATAGCTGATAGTTGCTCGATTTTCAAAAATGTTGAATATTTTTAAAGTACAGATATGTATATGGTCCAAAAGTGAGCGTCCTATCATTCAAAATGACAATTTGGCAACCGATCGAATATGTCCCAATTTTTGCATACCTAAAACTAAAAATAACAAAACAAAAGAGAAATCTCTGAAGGTCTTATATGAGCACAAAACAACAACAAAAAAAAAATCAAAACGTGTTTTGTGTAAGTCTCAAAATTTCTAAGACTCTGTCGCAGTAAGGCCGGTGACCCACTAACACTCCTAAGTTTTTACGCAACTCTCAAACGGACAAAACGACGCATTTTAAATTAAAAAAAAAATTTAAAAACAAAATCAGTGATTTACAGAAAAATAATAAAAACATTAGAGTGAACAAAATTTTATTTCCTACAGAAAATAGTTGACATGAGAAAAAAAAACAAATCAACGCATTGATTAATTAACAACGTTTAAGAAGTCGGGAAGAATCTACGGAAACGAAATTTTTAATAGCACGTCGTTTTGGAGGTCGTAAAACAGTTGAATGACAGTACAGGAAAAACGCACAGAAATGAGGAAACAATTGCCAGACGGTATCAGAAACAAACAACGGTAGTTGAGAAAGTTGAAGACTTACAACGTAAAGAAAAAAAAAAACAAAGTAATTCAAGATCAGTAGAAACAAATGACGTACAGTTAACAAGACACAATTGTGTTTTCACATAATTATTGTACCGTGTGATCAGTTAAAAAGTGATCCAGAAGGGGTCATCGGCGTCAAAGTAAAAGCTAGGTTATATCACAGCGCAGTTTGTCAATGACAGATCAATAGTACTATAATAATGAAAAAAAATCGCAAAAAATTATGAAACAGCTGCCAGATAATCACATAATTATTGTACCGTGCGATCAGTTATAACATGATCCAGAAGAGGGCATGGAGATAAAGTTGGCCAGGTTAGGTTACATTACAGCGCAGTTTGACAATGACAGATCAATAAGAGAATAATAAAGAAAAAATCACAAAAAATTATGAAACAGCTGCCAGATAATCACATAATTATTGTACCGTGGGATCCACAAAAAATGATTCAGAAGATAAGGAGATAAAGTTGGCGAATTGGCATCAGCGTCAAAATAAAAACTAGGTTATATTACTGCGCGATTTAACAATGACAAATAAATTGTAGAATAATAATCTTAAAAAATCACAAAAAAATGGTGAAACAGCTGCCAGATAATCACATAATTATTATACCGTGCGATCAGTTCAAAAATGATCCAGAAGAGGCTACGGACATAAAGTTGGCGAATTACCATCAACGTCAAAGTAAAAGCTAGTTTGACAATGACAGATCAATAATAGAATAATAATGAAAAAAAAATCACAAAAAATTATGAAACAGCTGCCAGATAATCACATAATTATTGTGCGATCAGTTACAAAATGATAAAAAAGAGGCCATGGAGATAAAGTTGGCGAATTGCCATCAACGTCAAAGTAAAAGCTAGTTTGACAATAACAGATCAATAATAGAATAATAATGAAAAAAAATCACAAAAAATGATGAAACAATTGCCAGATAATGACAGAAATAAATCGCCATATTGTTTTACTTTATAGGAATTTTAATTTTTTTATGGGGTTTTTAATTTTTTTTTAATTATTTTTTGTTTTTTTCAATTTATTTAGTTCAGTGACAATTAATTTGTCTTCCCCTAAATTTGACTTACCAATTACTCAATTCGTCGTTAAATTTAAAATTTCGATTGGAGGTCATTTTCGATTAATTAAATTATTAAATTGATTTTAATTTTTTTTACTATCACGTGAAAGATATTTATTAATATTTATTATTTTCCAAATAGAAAAAAGAAAAAAAAAACACGAGCAGACTATCTTTGGTTAATTAAAAACAATTGAATATTACGATTTTATTTAAACTTAATTAATTTTGTTTAAAATATCATTCATCTTTGAAAAAATCACAAAAATTTGAATAAACGCAGAGGGGCACGTTGCTGAAATTTTTAGAGGAAATTTCCCCCTGCACCCCCAACAACTTATAAGAAGTATTTTTACATCAAATAAAAAATAACGGTTGATCGTACTTAAAGTTTTTTTTTCGAATTTCTTTACCATGCGATTTTTTTATTTATTTCATTTATTTTCATAGCTCTTTTTTTCACTTTTTTGTTTCTAATTCCTTTGTTTCTCCTTATTCGTTTTTTATTTTAAAATCGATCTTCATTTGTTACTCTGTATCTCGCTGCCAACCATATTCTCTCCGTTTTCCAAAATTATAATTCTTTTTTTTTAATATAACTTTTATATTCTTACAGTCACACCTCGTATACATATACAAATCGTTAGTTGTGGGAATCGATCGCAGATTTTTTTTTTTTTTTAGTATTATATTCTCACAGACATACCTCGTGTATACAAAATTCGTTAGTTGCGAGAATTGACTGCCGCTTGTTTTTTTTATTTTAGTTTCATATTCTTAGTCGCACCTTGCATATAAAAATCGTACACGTGATAATTGACTTGTTTTGTTTATTTTAATTTTATATTCTTAAAGTCAACACCTCGTATATAAAAATTCATTTTAGTTTTAGAATTTTACACTCACGCCCCGTAGATAAAAATTCTAATTATTTTTTTTTCTATGTAAAAAAAATGAAATACGAAAGCTAAAATTAAAAAAAAACAATCAACAGGCGACAAAAAGAATAGAGAAATATGAAAGCAAAAACAAAAACAATCGACAAGTGACCAAAAGCACTGATTTAAAAGACGAAACGTCGATGAATTTCACGTGACAAAAGAAAAACGAAAACAAATGACGATCGATTTAAAAAAAATGAAAATCGTATAAACAGAAAGAAAGAAATAACAAACAAGTGACAATCGATTTCGTAAAAAGGGCTAATGGAATTAAAAGGCGAAAGTTCTAAAACAAAATTTTAAAGATTGAGAAACAGAGAAAGAGAAAGATAAAAATAAATGACAATCGATTTCGAAATTAAAACCGAATGAAACAGTATTTCCTTTCTTTTAAGTAAAAATCATTTTATCTGAAATTTTTGTATGTATACGAGGAGTAACCATAAAATTTGGGAACGTGAAACTCAGAAAGTTGCAGTGTGGCTTCTTAATTGTTTTTTTTTTGTTTCTACGTTCCTGTGGATTTGCTTTTCACGTTAAAATCCATCTCTATTATTTTCTTTTTATTACTTTCCGTTTACCAAAATTTTTATTTAATTTAGAAATTTTCTTATTTTTCGTCTCTCAGAAAGTTACTTAGTTTTTAAATCAATATTTTCACAACTATCCTATCGAATCGACTGCCTTTTGTTTTTTTTTCCTTCTATTTTTTCGGTTTTCATTTCAAAATCGATCGTCATTTGTTTCTATTTTTCTTTGTCATGTGAAATTCATTGACATTTTGTCTTTCGAGAGTGACGGTAAAAATGTTGATTTAATTTTTACAGTCCGTCGATTGTTTTTATTTTTGTTGTCACGTTCCATCTCATCATTCGCTTTTCATTTTGATTTTAGTTTCATCACATAACGTAAGAAACTTCATAAACTTTAATCTTCAATTATCTACCTGCGCTATTTGTTCTCGTTGAATTCCTATGATCTCAGTTTGACTCAACAACCAGTATATGTCAACACTTTTTTGAAAATCCATATACAGGACGTTACGTAAAGTTTTTTTTATGTATATAATAAAACAGGACAGCATATGTCAACACTTTTTTGAAAATCCATATACAGGACGTTACGTAAAGTTTTTTTTTATGTATATAATAAAACAGAACAGCAAGGGTCCTTTTATAATACCGTAAAATGAACAAAAAAGTCACGAAAAAAAAACTTAATTTCTTATACAGGTCGTAACTACATTTCTACTATGAATCAACGAGTTGCACCCCTACCCCCCCCCCCTTTCATCGGGGAGCCTAGTTTGCTGCATTACATATGATTGCGATTGTACAGTAGTGGACAATAAAATCCGGGCAGGTTATTTCTACGTTACTTTAGTATTGTTGACGTTTAGTACTCACTAGTTTAATACAAATTTTCTTTATTAATTTTGACAGAAATTTAACCTCAATAAAAGCTTGATTTGCCAAGTTTGTCTAAATATGCATGACATGTCAAATCCTTGTCCAGATTTTATTGTCCGCTAGTGTACATTGGCATAGAAAACTAACTTACTGTCAAAAAATTTTGATTTAGAGGGAGGCGTATGCGAGGGGGTGCGGGGAGCGGGGGGGGGGTTAAACCGAATTTCTTTTTTGCAAAAATATTGAATAAGTAAAGTTACAGTATTGTAACATGACCAAGGGATTTTCGAGGAAGATTCTCCTCCACCAAACAACACTAAAATATGTATATAACAAAGTCAAAAGTTTCCAGATGGATAAATTATGGCAATAAATAAAAAATGGGCCATGGGTGTGATATTCCTAACGGCGACGACGTTCTACATCTCGCTGAACCAATCAGACCAAAGAGCAGCGGAAAGGTACCCCCAGTACGAAGACGAGGAGAGTTCGGATTTGCAAGAAGTCGCAAAAAATTTAAAAAACTGGAGGAGACTAAACGACACCCAAGTAACTAACCACCACCCCCGGCCTGCTCGATTTGAACCGTTCACCATTACTACTAACTTTTTGATTTTTAAGGATAAGAGTCCTTGCCCATTTCTATCGTCAAAAATCAAAAAGTTAGAAATGCTGAACGGTTCAAATTGAGCCCAATAAACTGAACCCAATAACTTTCAGAAAAACTCCCTGTCGAAATTAGGCAGAATCCTGTACTTAGAAGAAAACGTCCCCAATGGAGCCTCCGGGGTATACAAAATCGTGATCTGGAAGTACGGGCCTTCAATAGAAAAGCGACACATATACCATTTCACAAAAACGAGGTAACTAGAAATTTGCATGCGAAGAAATAACCTTAGAGGGTGGGGGGCTTTGCAGGCACGACCCGTTTGAAGGATGCTCCGTAAGAAACTGCCACTTATCCTATAAGAATGGGGACGTCAAGGCCGCTGACCTAGTCATCATTCACCTGCATAGGACCAAGGGCTTGGCAGATCTCCCACCGAAGCAGGACAGAAACCCGAAGCAAATTTGGGCTTTCTTGACCGATGAAAGTCCCTACCACACTTTCATGCAGTCGAAGGAAAAGCTAGCGAGTTTCAACGGAGTTTTCAACTGGTCCATGACCTACAGGTGATTGCTTTTATTAGAAAAAAAAAAAATTAATAAATGCCCGCCCGCCTTTTTAGAATGGACGCTGATATACCAGTGCCTTACGGTAGGACGGTACCGGCCAAGGTTCCCGAATACTTTGATCTCATCCAATGGAGGAATAGTAAACACAATGATGTCCTGGTGGCAGTGATGGGTTCGAACTGTGCTTCGCGCAACCATCGATGGGAATACGTCAAGGAATTACAGAAACACATAACCGTCGATGTGTACGGACGTTGCGGAAAACTGAAGTAAGTTTAAACGCGAACGCAATCGATTGTTTACCAAAGTTTAATTTCCAGGTGCGGTGGTCACTTTGATAGTGACTGCACTCTATTGGGGGACTACCAGTTCTATCTGGCGTTCGAAAACTCCAACTGTGATGATTATATAACAGAAAAGTTATGGTGGAACGCTTACCAGAAGGAAGCGATACCGATAGTCATGGGGGCATCGAAGGACAGCTATGCGAGACTCCTCCCCCCTCATTCCTACATAAACGTGGAGGACTTTGCGACGCCCAGAGATCTTGCAGACTACTTAATTTACGTGAATAAGACGCTCAGCGAACAGTCCAAGTACTTCCAGTGGAAGAAATACTTTACGGTGCTAAACGAGCACGGGTATTTCAAGACGGATTCGTTCCATTACTGTCGCGTCTGCGAGGCATTAAACTATAACAGCAGAGATACCAAAGTGTACAATAATTTAGAGTCTTATTGGAGTACTAAGAATTGTTACGATGGCTGGATGTAAATTACTTTGTTGAGTGCTATTATAATAATTTATTTTGTTAGTCGTTTTAGTTAGGCTTTCTTTTTTGTTTGCTTTAAGCCCAAAGACAGTATTCACCAATAAATCGATGATACTTAGCTCGCAGTTCCTCTCATTTATTGCTTGTCGTCAGAAAAGGTTCGTTTACTTCCAGAAGTTATAACCTCACAATCACTCATTAATTTCTTTCGAATGGGGCGGAAAGTCCAAGATTAGATTAATTGTAGTGAAGCAACGGTACTTACTTTGCATGTCCCCAAAATTTTGGTCGCCGTCGATGACTATTTATATTTAAAAATTCCTTCACAAAAATAACCTCACAAACACTTTGACAACTTCAGTGTTGCCAACTAATTCTATGATACATTCGTGGAAATTCAACTAGAAACTGGCTGGCTATTGATAACCAAATTATAACAATAAGAATTTACATAGAGATATACGAGTTCTTGTTTTCATAAGTTCAATTATTAATTGAAAGAATGATATTGCCGGTATAGTAGAATTCTGTAATTGTAACAAATTTTTCACGTCTTAAAAAAATGTATAAGACTCGGATTTGACCACATTTATTGTGATTGTGATCACACCTGTTGCTATGGCAATAAACCGTCACATAAAGGTGAAAAAATCGGGCCTTAATAAAAAGAACGTAAATATGATAATCACCCAGTAGCGGTGTAGCCACCCCACTGCCAACGATTTCCCCCATCCGAGGTTTAGAAATCCCCCTAATGAGAGACACATTACCCTAAAATTTGTTTTTATTCATAGCGTTTTTGATTCACCTGCACTGGTTGCACACAGTGTATTTGCATCTTCTTTTACTTCATGTAATAACACCAGGTGAAGTCCGTACTGATGTGATCAATCAAAAACGCTCTATGAATCTGCATGCGTATCGCCATCTATTATACAGTCGTGGAATTAATTCAACACTAAATCGGAACGAACGAAACAATTCGTCAAAAAAAAAAACAAAAGACTGTCAAATAAGAATATTTAGTTGTTTTGAAATTTTGTTTGGCGAAATTTTAATAATTCTGGATATTAAAAGAAAATGAAAACGTCGCCATCTATTATGAAATTGAAGAATCATAACGAACAAAACAAGATTTGTTAAAGAAAGCAAAATACTGCCAACAAATTAAATGTAAATAAAAAAAAAAACACAGACCATTTCGATAAAAACGAGGAACTGAAAAAACAAAAACATTTTAATTTGGAAAACAAAAGACTGTCGGCAAATTTAATTCAATAAAAAAAAAACACGGAACACAACAATTCTTTCTGATGAAAAACAAAAGATAAAACGAGTTTAAAAAGACAATTGATTCAATTGAAGTAAAATTCTTATAAAATCAGAACAAACACGTCGCCATCTATTGCACAATCGAAGAATTTATTCAGTACAAAACATAACAAAAGACTGAAAACCTGAAAAACATCTGATATAATAAAACAAAAAGCTTTAATTGAGAAAAACAAAAACAAAAATTTTATTGAATATTGAAAAATTGAATTTAAAATAAAAGAAATAAATTTGCAATTGTTTTCTTTTTAATGCAACTAAAGCTGACGGAGAGTATTTTAAAAATTCTCTTAAAGAATCTGGATACTGACGCCAGCGCCATCTATACTTTATATTTTAAATTTTAAATCACGTCAAAATGCATTTCGTAATTCCCCCTCCCCCTCCTCCCATCCAAATCCAGACGCGATAACGGATCCTAAAAGCGGCGCCATCTGAGATACGACGAGACAACCAATTTTAAATTTGAATTATCGAGTCGAAAAGCTTTTTCTTTTTGTTTTTGTTACGATCGAAGAACTAATTTCAGTTTTGAATTTTTAAATCAGAACAAAATACATAAATTTCTCAATTCTTTTAACAAAATTAAAACGCGATTGCCTTTTGTTTTTTTTTAACTGACAATTGTTGACATTTTGATAAAAAGAATTATACCGTGTCTTTTTACGCAAAATTGAAACGCTGTCGTCTTTTGTTTTTTGATTTTTGTTTTTCCCTTGACGCCTGTCACTTCGACGTTCCTTGACGTCTGCCACTTTGACGTTCCTTGATGTCTGTTTTTTTTTACTGTCAGTCGTTGAAATTTTGATTTAAAAATATTTTTGAAAACCGCGTCATTTTTTACGCAAAATTCGTCTTTTGTTTTTTGATTTTTGTTCTCGTAATTGCCATTCGTTGTTGGAATCTCGATTGCCTTTTGTTTTTTTTTTCTTTTCGAACTGTCAATCGTTGACATTTTGATTAATAAATATTTTTTAATCCGTGTCGCATTTTTCACGCAAAATTAAAACGCTGTCGTCTTTTGTTTTTAATTTTTGTTTTTGCCAATTGCCATTCGTTGTTGAAATCTCGATTGCCTTTTGTTTTTTGTGCAAAATTAAGACGCGATCGTCTTTTGTTTTTTTTTTTTTAATTGTCAGACGTTGACATTTGATTAAACAATATTTTTTTAAAAACGACATTGTTTTTTTTCTCATTTACTAAGTTGGTGATTCTAACCAGGCTTGCTGGTTTTTTAATTGTTAAGTTATTCAAGGTCTTTTGGTACTGAATATTTAAATCTGGGGCTCTCAGAGCTGCCAACTGCCAACCTAGTGCACGAAAAGTTCCTGCTCGGAACAACGCTACGTGTATCCCTAGCAGACAGAGATCGATCGAGTGCCTTATTGTTAGTTGTTTAGAATTACAATACTTATATTTTATTTGTATTTTGCACACAAAAATGGACACAAAATTGTCAAAATGTATTCCGATTAAATGTATCTCGTATTAAATGTTTCTTGAAACAAGCCGAATTTCCTAAACAAGGATGACGTTAATGAGATAATTAAATTTTTTTTTAAATTTGCTTCCAAAGGAAGCGATCCTTTGGGGTTTGACGTGGTCCCTGATCGTTGTCTGTAGCGGAACGATTACAAGGTCGGCTGACAGTGGTCTTATGGTGTCGCTAAGCGTCTCGGGGCCTACCTTATGCGTGTGTGAACGTAAGCGCTTCGAGAGCTTAGAGCTAGCTTACGTCGCGTGTCTAGGGCGCCTCCACAGCTTACCCACGTATGTATATATAAACGTAAGCGCTTCGAGAGCTAGCTTACTTCGTGTGTATAGAGCGCCTCAACAGCTTGCCCACGTATGTTTGTGTAAACGTAAGCGCTTCGAGAGCTAGCTTACTTCGTGTGTATAGGGCCGTTTCGAGAGCTTTCCCGCAGTTTTAACGTTTAATATTACAATCCAATGTTGCATCAAAGTACGATTTATTGCTGCATCAATTGCTCGTCGCAAACGGTATGGTTTCTTCGGAGTCTCGATAGCGGAGAGATACAGATACGGGGTCGGTAGTACCAGCGAGATCCAGAAAGGCATGGAATCTTGACCCCGTAAAGGCTACGGGGTCGGTAGAAGCTGCGAGAAGCAATGCGATACTTCACGAGGGGGTACGGCAGCGTGGAAGAGCGATCCTTGGGAGTTCGACGTGGTCCCTGGTCGTTCTCGTTGTCCGTAGTCCGTAATGATTGCAAGGTTGGCTGACAGTGGTGTTATGGGGTCGATAAGCGCTTCGGGGGCTAGCTTACGTATGCGTGTGTGAACGAGAGCGCTTCGAGGACTAGCTCACTTCATGTGTATAGGGCGCCTCGACTGCTTGCTCGCATATGTATGTATAAACGTAAGCGCTTCGAGATCTTGCTGACTACGTGTGTATAGGGCGCCTCGATAGCTTCCCCACGTTCGTGTGAACGTAAGCGCGTCGACTGCCATTAAAAAAATTAAGAAATCAATTAAATGATGAAAACTAGCATTCGATTAATTTGATGGGAATAAAAGGCTTCTTAAAAGTGTACCTGATGTATAATTCACAGAAAGAAGAAATTACAAATAATCAATTAAAGTAAAACAATTTTCTTTCATTAGGTATCTTAATGCATAGACGACGTACTGTAAGTGTTTAAGTAGTGCTTAAAAAAACTAACATGTAAAAAAAGCTATGTATAGGTACTTAAAAAAATTAAATAAGAACAAATTATCTAAGAGCAGGATGATGATTCTGTATCATGACTTCTGCTGCGAAGCCAGCAGATTGCTAACTTTAGAGGTATCTAGCCCCAAAGCCGTGGAAAGTAAACTCACTACACTTTTAACGTCTGTATTCTCATAGTCTGCAAGAGAAATAAGTGATTTTCTTTCTTTACGAATAATAATTAGTTGCTTACCATCGTTGGTAATTTCCTTTTCGAGTTTGAGTTTCTCTTGGGTCATCTGCCACATGCCCTCCTCGATTGTGTTTTTGGAGATCAGCCTGTAGATGTTGACCGGTCTGTACTGGCCCATGCGATGGCACCGATCTTCCGCTTGCTTATCGTTGTAGGGGTTGAAATCTATATCGTGTATGATTACGGTGTCGGCTGCGGTTAAATTAATTCCTAAACCCCCCGCTCTGGTCGATAGTAAAAATAAAAAAATACTCTCGTCTGTTGTGTATTCATCGATGAGTTGTTGCCTGAAATTGAAATGATTGGGGGGAGGGCGCAGGGCAGATATAAAAAATTCTTACCTAATATTAACAGGGGTGCTACCATCTAGTCTTAAATACTTATGGGCACGGAGCTTTAGGTACTCTTCCATGACGTCGAGCATAATGACGTATTGGCTAAAAATTAACGCCCGATGCCCTCCTCGTTTCAACTCAGACAACTTCTTGTCCATGTATAGGAACTTGCCCGATGTTAGAATTAAATTGTCAGGTAATTCGAAGCCATTCAAAGACTGCAAAGTACAAGCAACCTCGATAACTTAAAAGGGGTGGCATTAATTAGTAATTAAATACCGAAAACTGTTTCGTCAACGTGTGGATCTCAAAGTCGGACATGCAAGCCAAATCATCAATAATGTACTGTTCCACGGTGTCCTTATAATTCGGCTCCCTCGCCAATATCTTAGCTATTTCAGGTAAATCTTCATACTGGTAATGATAGCGAAGTAAAAGCGGATGATTGCTGAGCTTCCGCAGATCAGACATCATCGTCATTCCATTGTAACTCCTATGGTTTGCCTAAGGCAATCGATTTTAAATACAAACCTCGAAACACCCAAGTACAACATACATCGTTTCCGGCGGCCTTAAACGAGGCGATCAAATTCAAGTACTGTTCATCCTGCGTCGGTGCCATGGGGATGCGTACCATGTGGTCGGTTTTCTTGGGTAAATCCTGAAGGACGTCCTTTTTTAGTCGGCGTAAAACGAACGGCTTCATGATGCGCTTCGCCTGCTCGATTTGTTCCCTTTCGAAAGCGGGCAGGTTTTGGTTTTCCGGGTCTTTCGCTTTCTGAAAAATAATTGCCAGTTAACGGAATGGGGAGGACTCGTTTTGCGTCGAATACTGACCGAAGTCTTCTGGAATAGGCTTTTCAAGTCTTCAGTCTTTTCCGAAAATATGTTGGGCATCACGAAGATCAGCAGGGACATCAGTTCTAGCAGGTTGTTTTGTAGGGGAGTGCCCGTTAGTAAAATTCGTTTCGCTGCCTGAAATTCAAAAGCTTGATTATTCTAAATTCAATGAACACAAAAAAAAAATTGATTAGTTGATGAAAAAACAAAAGAAAATTCATCCCATAATCAATTGTTTTAGTTGTGATGTAGAGAAATGTAAAAGAACATAGATTTTCGTTAATTTTTATAAAAAAAAGTGGACGTCACGAGCCATGTGGTAACTCCAATGGTCTTCTGCTTTTCTTCCTTCTTTTGCTTGGAAAAAAAAGTCGAATTTTTTTTTTACAAAAAATAAGAGAAATGCAAACTCTATTAAGTGCTAACAGGACTTGTCTTAATTTCAAAACGTTTTTCTCTTTTGGGTCTTCCTTCGATGAAGAAAATTTGAAGTTCGTCCTGAAAACGATCGTCTTTTGTTTTCATTTTATGGCGAAGAACATCAGAAATACCAAAGAAAGAAAAGATGAAGAAAGTTTGAAGTTCGATCGTCTTTTGTTTTTAATTTATTTTTTTTTATCTGTGGTGAAGAACAACAGAAATACCAAGGAAAGGAAAGAATGAAGAAAACTTGAAGTTCGTCTTGAAAACGATCGTCTTTTGTTTTTATTTTTATTTTTTGTCTTTGGTGAAGAACAATAGAAATACCGTGGGAAGAAAAGAAAATTAAGAAAATTTGAAATTCGCCCTCCAAATGATCGTCTTTTGTTTTTATTTTATTTGTTGGTCTCGGGTGAAGAACAATTGAAATACCAAAGAAAAGAAGTTGAAGAAAATTTGAAGTTCGACCTAAGAGCGATCGTCTTTTGTTTTTATTTTACTTTTTGGTCTCTGGTGAAGAACAATAGAAATACCAAAGAAAATAAGATGAGGAAAATTTGAAGTTCACCCTGAAAACAATTGTCTTTTGTTTCTATTTTATTTTTTGTCTTTCGTGAAGAATAATAGAAAGAAAAGAAGATGAAGAGAATTTGAAGTTCGTCCTCTAAACGATCGTCTTTTGTTTTTGTTTTATTTTTTTATCTCAGGTGAAGACCGTCAGAAATACCAACGCAAGGAAAGAAGTTGAAGAAAATTTGAAGTTCGCCCTGAAAACGATTGTCTTTTGTTTTTATTTTATTTTTTGAAGAATAATAGGAATGTCATAGAAAGAAAAGAAGATGAAGAAAATTTGAAGTTCGTCCTCTAAACGATCGTCTTTTGTTTTTGTTTTATTTTTTGTCTTTGGTGAAGAACAATAGAAATACCGTGGGAAGAAATGAAAATGAAAAAAATTTGAAGTTCGTCCTGCAAACGATTGTTTTTTGTCTTTGGTGAAGAACAATAGAAATACCAACGTAAGAAAAGTAAGTGAAAAAAATTTGAAGTTCGACCTGAAAACGATCGCCTTTTTTTATTTTATTTTTTGTCTCTGGTGAAGAACATCAGAAATACCAACGTAAGAAAAAAGGATGAAGAAAATTTGAAGTTCGTCCTGAAAACGATCGTCTTTTGTTTTTATTTAATTTTTTGTTTCTGGCGAAGAACATCAGAAATATCAAAGAAAGAAATAAAGATGAAGCTCGTCCTATAAGCGAACGTCTTTTGTTTTTATTTTATTTTTTTATCTCTGGTGAAGAACAATCGAAATAAACGACTTTCTTCAGTTTGGTTTCGGAATTCCTCGTGAAATCGATTGCATTTTGTTTCTATTTTGCTTTCTTTAGTCTTCGTTGGCCGTTTCTTTTGTTTTATTTTTTTTTAATGAGAAAAAAAAGGAATTCATCATTAATCAATTGATGATTTTTTCTGCTCTGATGAAGAAGAAGAAGAGAAATATAAATGACCATCGATTTTCGTTCGTTTTCATTAAAAAATGAGAATTCAAAAGAAACGTACAATTTCAATGAATTTTTGCTGTTTTTTTCGTTTTACTTTCTTTCACAATAAAAAATAAGAAAAAGTTGACATCGTCGTGAAAAAGATCGTCGTTTGTTTTTCTTTGTCTTTGGCGCAAAACAATAGAAATGTCAAAGATGATGACTTTCATTTTTTTTTAGTTAATTAATCCGAAGAATACTCGAAACGCGAAAAATTCGTCGTGATATCGATTGCATTTTGTTTTTCTTTTCTTTACTCTTCATCGACCGTCGTTTCTTTTTCTTCTTTTGATGAAAAGAAAACAAGTCGACATTTGTCAAAAAAATCAGTCGTCTTTTGTTTCTTTCTTTGAGCAAAAATAAGAAAAATGCAAAAGGCAAAAAACTAACAAAATTGTTTTTTTTCAATTTTTTTTTTTTTTTTCGTTTTTCTCGTTTTTTTAGCGCCATCTGTTGAGCAACTCAATTTGATACGTTTCGAAGATGTGAAATTTCTTCTCCGTGAAAACGTTTACATTTTGTTTAAGTCAACGAAACGTCATATTTTCGATGTTCCTTTGTTTTCCCCTCTTTTTTAGAGCAGAACAGCAGCTTTTTTAGAACAACAACAGCAGCTCAATCAACAAAACAAATTTCATGGTAATTTTAGTGTTTTCTTCGAAATTCTTAGTGAAAACGAACGTCTTTTCTTTTTATTTATCTCTGATGAAATGAAAAACAGTGGAAACATAATGAAATTTTACACGTAATTGTTTTTTCCTTCGTTTCTTTTAGCGCCATCTATTGACGGCAATTTCATTGGATGCAGTTTTTGAGACGCGAAATTTCGATCTTCTTTTGTTTTTAATTATTATATTTTTTTGTACCTCAGATGGAAAACAACGGAAACGCTGAAGATTAGTTTCTCTTTAAGAGTGGATTAACCCGAAGAATATTTGAAAGTCGAAATTCGAGATTAAATCGATCGTATTTTGTTTTTTTTTTCTTCAATTTTTGACGAAGGGCAAGAGAAATGCAAGAAGGACGTTGACTCTAGCTAATTGTTTTTCTTTTTTCGTTTAATGTCAACTAAACTTCGATGCTTTTTTCTGTTGTTTTTATTAGTGCCATCTCTTGAGCTGCGATAGTAACTCAATTTGACAGGTTTTCGACGATGCTAAATTTCTTCACAGAATTTTGGCAAGAGAAACGCAAAATGAGATTAACATCAGCGACTTTCTTTTTTTTTAAATTAAGGTCAACAAAACTCGTTCTCTTGTTTCTTGTTTTGATTTTGTTTATTAACGCCATCTATTGAGCTGCAACGGTATCTTAAGTTGACAGGATTTCGGCGTTGCGAAATTTTTTGCCGGAACTTGACAAGAGAAATGCAAAAGACAATTGACAGTCGCTGTTTCTTAATTATTTTTACGTTGTATTTTGGATGCTCTTTTGTTTTTTGTTCTATTTTTTTTATTAGCGCCATCTAGTGAGTTGTAATGGTGATATTTGGCAAGAGAAATGCAAAAGGCGATTGACTTTCGCCGTTTTTTCTTGACAAAACTTGTTTTTTCTATGTTCTTTTGTTTTATTATTATTTTTTTTAATTAATGCCACCTATTGAGTTGCAATAGTAAATTATTGACTCTTTAATTAAGGTTAACAAAATTTGTCGTATTTATGATTTTCTTTTGTTTTTCGTTCTCTTTTTATCTGCAATACCAACCCAATTCGACAGGGTTTCGATGACGCGAAATTTCTTTGCCGAAATTTGGTGCAAAAACGTTTCGATTTTGTTTAGGCCAGAAAGGCGTACTTCCGTCGAAAGCTTCACCGCCATCTCGCGAACCGCGGTTAAACTATAGCAAAAAAATCGACCATTTTGGGGGAAATCTAGTCTAAAGTTCAAAACAAGTCGACTCAATGAACACTTTTAAATACACGTATAAATAAATAATTCCTACGAGTTAATTGGAGAAACTAATTTCCGTCGAAAGCGTTCAGCGTCATCTCACGGTTTCTACTTGAACTACCACAAAAAAAAATTATTTTTTTTGGAAATTTGGTTTTAAAGATCAAAACCATTTGACCCAATGAAAGTTTCTTAAATGTATAATTAAGTGCTACCCACAAATTTGTGACAAAAACATACTCCTATCAAAAGCGTTCAGCGGCATCTGACGAGGTCTATTTGAACTGTGGCAAAAAATCGACAATTTTTGGCACAATCAAAATCGATCGATTAAGGAAAAAAAATTTAACATACGAACAAGTGACAGCTACAAATTTTTTGAAGCAACATACTCCCATCAAAAGCGCTCAGCGCCATCTTACGAAGTCCATTTGAACTGTGACAAGAAATCTACAATTTTTGGTAAAACGCGTTCAGCGCTATCTCACGAGTTTTTAAAGAACTGTTGCAAAAAATCCGGGTTTTGAGAATCTTCGTTTTAAATTCAAAACCAGTCGACTCAATGCAATTTAAAAACAAAGATCCCAAATGGTGGAGTGTGTAAAAAAAAACTTACCCTAATTCTAATTAAAGACTCGTATCTCTGCGTGTTCATATTTTTAAGCATGTGTGCCTCATCGAACACAACGTAATGCATCGGCGTAATTCTAAACATTTTCCTTTCCTCGGGGCTACTGCTCACCATCGTGTAACTACAACCAGACAATTAATTCAATTAAAGTTCCTCACCAGTAAATTCATTTTTAGCTTACGTCGTGAGAACAACGTCGTACTCTCTGTGCTTCCCCTCAGAAAACAAGAAGCGGATCTGCCTTCGCTCATCCGCACTTCCATAATACAGCAACACCTTCATGTCCGGACACCACTTCGCAAACTCGTTTTGCCAATTTTCTGCGACAAATCGTTAATGCAATTGTAAGAAGCAAATTTGGGGGGGGGGGGGATTTACCTAGGGTAGAAGAAGGAACTACGATCAAGTGAGTGCTTTTCGACGCTTTCACTTCTTTGAGGTGCGCAAGGAATGCAATGACCTGCACGGTTTTACCAAGACCCATCTCATCCGCTAGTATTCCATTAACATCCTGATCGTTCAAGACGGCCAACCAATTTACACCGACCAATTGGTAACTCGTCAAGGTGAGACTTGTAAGAAGAAAAATACAAATACACTAAATTAAGTTGTGCGAAGTACTTACTCGGTCGACAAATTTTTAGGTGGCTCCTTAACTCCAGCATCGTTCTGTATCGCGCACTCCAACTGTTGTGAAAGACTCGTGCACTTCTTCATCAGCTGCTTTATATTGTTGCGCGTGATTAAAACCTGTTGCGCAGCGTTCAGCAAATCCGTGCTCAGGTTCTTGTTTTCTTGCAGTTTCTGGATCTTGGATGTTTCGAAATTAGTACGAGTGATTTTTTTTTAAAGAGAAAAGCTTACTAAGTCTATCCAACTGTTGAACGGTCGGCTGGCTACTATGGCTTCCACTTTCTTTTTCGAACAGGAGGGCATCAGGAGTAGTTCGGTTGGAGTTGCCGTTTGCATGAATTCCAGGACTCGACTCTTGTCGGTGGTCATTTCGTTACTTATTTCGACGTCTGAGTCGTCATCACTATAAAAAAAATCGTGTCATTTAGAATTCATTAAGCCGCCAAAGTGGAGCCTTCAAATTTTGAAAACATAAAGTAACAGTATTAAGTGTCAGGGTTTCTGATTTTCGAAATTGTTCCAAAAACGTCGTACTAGATGGCAGTAATTATCACAAACGATATATTATTACTAGATGGCGGTAATAATGTCAAAAAAATTCAAACAAAATTTTGCGCGTTTCAATAAAATTTTGTCTTTCTTAATAAATGCCCTTCAACAAAATTATCTCCCCTAGATGCCGTTACTGAAAAAAAAAACAAAAACAAAAGACTACCTACAGTTCTTACTATTTAAGACAACCACCAAGAATTACGTCACCAGATGGCAGTAATGACATCAAGCAAATTTCAAACTGCCTCTCGTAAAAGAATAATTTTTTGATAAATACCTCACGGCAAAATTATTTAGGGCAAAAGACTTGTGATTAAAAAAAAAAAAAACAAGACTATCTGCAACCCTTCATTTTCAAAACTAACTATGAATTGTGACACTAATAAATTCTTTCCTGAAAATTTTTTTTTTCTGATAAAAGCCTTGTATTAAAAAAAAACAAAAGACAATCTGAAGCTCACGTTGAAAATTATCCATGAATTGCGACACTAGATGGCAGCAATGGTTAAATAAATTTCAAACTGACTTTCCTAAAAAAATAATTTTCTAATCAATGTCTCTCAACTCACCGTGATCTCTACAAAATTATTTAGGGCAAAAGCCTTGTGAATAAAAAAAAAACAAAAGATTATCTGCAACTTTTAATGCTGAAGACTAACGACTATGAATTGCGTCACTAGTTGGGAGTAACAACGTCAAAATTGCGACACTAGATGGCAGCACGAATGTTAAATAATTTCAAATCGTCTTTTTAAAAAAAAATAATTTGTATCCAAAACATATTTAAGGAAGTAACACAGAGCTGGTTAGTTAATTATTTATTTGACGTATTAATTACAACAGGGTTGCCAGACATATACAGTGCCATTCACAAAGTTGAGGAAAATATGGTATTGTCAATTTTTAGGATTAAACTACGGCGGTCAGTTCGTGCATTATTCAAAATTAAAAAAAAAAAAAAACTGCAGGGTTGCAGCAAATTTTGGCTGAAAACTCGGAAAACCCAAATACCCATATTCAAAATGAAATTCACAAATGAAGAAACGGGGAAAGAAAAACAAATGTAATAAAATAGTCGCGACGTTGCACATCTGGGTTTTAACGTTTAACTGTTCAAGAGAATAGCAAATTCGCAGCGATGCCGGTGCTGCTGCCTCATAAGCTCTCAAGCACAAGATGGCCAATATGGACAATTAACGCGTCATCGCAAACTTGCAAAATTTTGGCTGCAAGTCGGATGGATTGCAAAAGGGCCAAGACCAAGTCATACGATGTCGCGACTACAGTGGTATGTGTGCAAGTCATGTCAGTCGTCTGAATTGCGACTGAGTTCCCGAGCTACTCTTCTGCTGATGAGGCTCCAATTAGGGCCCGAAATAGCAATACAGATGATGCTCGCGGGCCCCATTACACTTCAGTCGATTTACAGCCAAAATTTTGGCAAAACTTTAAATGTTATCAAATTAAGGCTGGGCACACACGAGCGATTTCTCAAAAAAAATTACTTTATAACAATCATCCAAATTAAATTCGCGAATAAAGAAAAGGAGAAAGTAAAAAAAATGACAATCGCAACGTTCACTGAAAGGCGGAAACAAAGAAAAAGGTATTGAATCGAAAGCCAAAAACAAAAAAGGATGAAAGACATTTTTGAGCGTCGAGAAACACAACTGAACTGGAAAAACAACTTCCTGAGACGATTTTAAAGCACAATCTAATAAATTAATAAATAAAAAAAAGAACTTTTCTTATTATTTAGATTTTGCGAAAAAGTACCAGAAAATTTGATTTTTTTAAGTAATCACCAGGTAATAAATCAATAACAGAAATCACTAGATCTGGTGATAAATCACCATCTTCTTTGACTTGTCACCTTTCCTTCCAAACAGTTTTTTTTTTTAAATTACTTATTAAGCTATCTACTGAATCGTGCTGTAAAATCGATTGTCTTTTGATTTTATTGTTTTTTTTTTTTAACTTTACTGTTTCATCTTCTTTGCTTTTTCATCGTCGTTTTCATTAAAAAAAAGATTATTATTAATCTTTTCAAGTGTTTTATCAAAACGCTTCTTATCGTGGTTTTTCTTTGTCAGTCACCCTGTATGTTTGGAGCAAAGACGAGAGTGAACGACAGTTCAGATAATAATTGTTTGATAATCGGGAATAACTTGTGGTAATTTGGAGGTATTCCAGTAAAACCAACTGCGTAAAAGTTTATTTATTAACTACTGGCAGTGTGTACAAACGGAACAGGGGGGGGGGGGGCTGACGTGTAACACGACCCGTATGGATCAAGAAATTTGCTTTCATTATCCCCGGCCGTCCTCTTATTTCCTTGGCCATCCTAATCCTACTATCCCTGCCTGTTTTCCGGGAAACTAGGTTTCATCGGCCAGGCACCATAAAATTCTAATTTTTATTATCGCTGGTCGCTACAAACTTATCAATAACCTCAATATTCCGTTGAGATTTACACCATTCCAATAGATTTGTGCTTTTAAGAATTTCTTCGTGAAACATTATTTCGACAAATGGCTCGGATTTAGCCAGAAATTTAATAATCAATGGTAGTAAACCAGTGTTGGGGTATAAATCATTTGCAGCATTTAAAGCACAATTTTTATCACTTTCTGTTCATGTATGCTCCGTTTTCGTAGGGTCTAGAAGGAAAGCTAGAAAATGGTATGGAGTGATACTCTGTTCATAGCGATATCAAACCATCCATCCAACGACAGACAAACCAAATTTCCCGATAATTTTTTAAAACATTTACTTTTCTCTTCATTGTATGTACATACACTTCATTTAACAGTCGGTTAGACACATCATATCTAGAGGGTGGTACTTATATCCAGCCGTAAAAGCGCTTTTTTTACTTCCGGTTGCTCAACACATGTGAAGTTGCTATTTGTTGCATAAATAGCCCTAGCAATTTGTTTATCTGTTTCCTCTTTACTAGACTTCGTTGTACGCACGACAAAAGAAGATAAAGACCCAGAACTAAAATTAGATGCCTTTCTTTTTTTAATTGATGAAGTTGAAGCTATGAGCAGTGGGGCAGAAATTGGTTGTCCTGATCCTACACTATTTTCCATAAGTTTGATATCAATATTTACATCTATCGCTTGAAGGTTAGAACAAAAAGCAGTGATGTGCATAAAACATTCATGAAATATATATCTCGACCCAACCTAATTAATAAAGAATATAATTATTGTTGCCATTACAATGAAATAAACCATTTTCGATGAATGAACGACAATGAACTGTCAATATAATCTTCGGATATCTAATAACTTCCCCAGATCTCCCTATGTTACTAACTTCATTTTAATAATTAGATGTAAATATCGATTTAAGCTCGTGGGAAGCAGTGCAGGGTCAGGACAATCAATTTCGATCTCCCTGTACCATTCAGATTTGGAGAATCAATCTCTTTTACAATGAGGTGCCTACAGTTTTAATTAAAGATATACGTTTTGAGACACCCTGGATAGTCCAAACATTAAATGTGACTCAAAGCACTGTCACCGATGCTATAAATCGGTATAATCAAACTGGACGTTATACTAGAAAAGCTGGCTCAGGTCGAAGACGAGCAACAACCAGATGGGTTGAACGTTATTATATTGTCAAATGGGCATTTTACTGTCTGAATTTGGCGAAATTGGTGTTTTACTGCCTGAAACCGGCGAAATCGGCGTTTTACTGTAAGAAATGTTGCTAGTCGATTAACTAAAATCAGAGGAGTGATGATTTCTACAACTACAGTCAGTAGTAGTAGACTTCATGAAAGTAATTTACACTCTAAAAGACCGGCTACTGGACCTTCATTAACTGCAACCCATCGAACAACAAGGTTACAATTTGCTCAAGAACATGTGAACTGGACGGTGGGAGACTGGATCACTGTTTTATTCCGTTTCAGCTTAAAGTCACTCTAGATGGGCGCGAACGTGTGTGGCATAGACAAGGAGAGAAAAATGCTGAGTGTATCGTCCCCATTTGGCAGACGATCAGCACGTCCCTGCCCAGGTCTGAAACTCATTTTGGTTTGAAGGAAAACATATTTCCTGAGCATTTTGGTAAAGAAATGGAAACTAAAAAATCTTTCGCAGACCAATAGTCGATTTTTCTATTAAATGTGAGTCCAGATAAAGGGTTCTTTGTCCTACTACTACTACACTACTTACCTGTCGAAAACTCTTGTATCTTCATATTCCTTGTTCACTTCACTATCGTTACTGTTCTCATTAATTTCCACCTTTTGATTTTCATTAATTTCTACCATTTGGTTTTCATTAATTTCCACCATTTGCTTTTCATTAATTTCCACCTTTTGCCTTTTATTAACTACAACAGGCGTATACCAGCACATCTAAACGAATCAAAAGAACATTTACCTTCAGTGTTCTGCTTGTTATTAAAATCTGAACTCGGCTCTTTCCTTTTATTGCTGTCGGTATAACCGCCGATGAAAACTCTCTTAATGTTGGAATCTCTCTGATTCTGTGGCAGCTGTGACTTCCAAGTCTCGAAATCCATGTCGGTCTTCCTATCGTGCTTGCGACTCAGTTTTTTGAGGGCCCCCTCCAAGTTGAAATCCAGCTCTGACAGGGCCTCGTATATTTCCTACAACAATGTCAAATGTCACTCAAAACCGAAACAAAAGCGTGCTAAACAAGCCGACTAACTTAATGGTGGCACACTTACGAATGACTCGACGTTGGGAAACAAATGAATGAGATATTTGACTTGCTGTTCGCGTTGGACGACCTTGTCGCTCTTCCGGTTGGCTTGCAGCACAAAGCCGGAGGTGGTGTTTTGCTTTGTGACGGTGGAATTATTCGTGTTGGTCTCACAGTCGGAATCCGAGTCGATTGTAATTATTCTTCGCCTCGCTGGCGTTGGGGATGACGTGCCTGTTCAATTGGGCGTTAATTCGGTGCGAAGTGATCGGGGCGCGGGGACTTACCAGAGTGTGAATTCTTGCTGGACATGACTGGCTTCTTCTCTAAACGAAAGTCTCTTAAATTCAGTAAACTAGTGCTTACCTCCTCCTCAGACATCGCATAATTAAAGGGCCTGGAACGTTAAGAACGCCATTCTTTTTCGCTTCAGCGGATTAACGCGAAGAAATTGCCGAACTTATGTTCCTCGGCGTGAAACATTTATTTAATTATTACGTGCGAAAACCTCAACCGGGTTCAGACTTGTTACCTGCTACCTGCTTTATCCTCAGCGCGCTCGTCAGCTGCATCACACAGTGTTGCCAAACGATCGAAATTTAAGTCACCAGATTAGCTGACAAAAGTCACCAGTTACCAACCAAAAAGCTTTCGATTTCTGTGCCCCTGAGGCGATTTATTTTAATTTTTCATATTATTATTAACGCTTCAGTAGGTCAACAAGAATTATGAAAAAGGAAAACAATGGTGACAACACAAAGAAAAGAAGAAGTTGGTCACGTTCAAGAAACTGTAAATCTCTAACTTCAGACAAAACTCTTATAACAAAGACAGGTTCTAAATTACAATCCAAATTTTTTTGTATCTTTTCTTTACCGAAAACCGATAACTAACTTTTAAAAAAATCAACAACGAGAATAGCGCGTAAAGTCAATGGCCCTTTCTAATCAAAGAATTTAGAGAGAGGGGGTGACGTCACTTGAGTGAGCCAAATTCGAATTTCTCTGCCCGCGCGAGTCGCTTGCCACGAGAGGGCGGTCGAGTCTTGTTTCTACTAAGGTACTCTGTTCTGGTAACACAATTCCATTCTGAAGAACGTGAGAAACATTGAGAAACGAGGATTACAAATACAATTGTCGTAAGTGCAACAAGGAAGACGACAGTTTTGGGGAATTCTGTTTGCAACAGTGACAAACTCTAAATGTCACTTCGAAACTTTCGACTGTGTTTTATTTGAACCCTCGTTGAGAATAATATGCGACAAGGATAGACATTAAAGATCACTAATTCGCTACCTGTATACTCTTTTCACGCCAAACGATTTTACAACACATTTTAATACCGTGGCTTCAAATGAATCCCTCATTAAAGTAGGCTGTGATTTTTTTATAAAGTTGGCGATGGTCAATACAAGAATGAGGGACAGTCAGCGTCATATTATCTAATCATGACGTCACATAAAAAAATGTCTAAACTCAAAATTCAAAGCAGCACTTAATTACTTCAACTCAAAACAACATTAACGCTTAATGATGTCCTTCATCTTGAATGTCCTTGAATCTTGAACGTGTTTGCCAAGGGTTTGAGGGGTTATATTAGCACAAACAAATAATTGGACAGCTGCCAGTGTTACTAACCTTCACGAGAAAAAAACATTAAAGTCATGGCCTACTTTAATTAGGAATTTAATTGAATGCACGGTAGATTAATAAGTTAAACAAGCAATTTGTAAAGAACGGTGACAAAACGGAAAACAAAATATAATTAAAATTAAAAAACAATCAAATAAAATATTATAAACAACAAAAGACAATCGATTTTACACCATTTTATAGGTTAATGAATTTAAAAACAAAACAATTTGTAAAGAATGGTGACCGAACAAAAAACAAAATAATTAAAATTAAAAAACAATCAAATAAAAAAAAATTATCAAAACAAAAGACAATCGATTTTACAACGCCATTAAATAGGTTAATGAATTAAAAAACAAAACAATTTTTAAAGTATGGTGACAAAACATAGAAAATAAAATAATAAAATTTTTAAAATAATCAAAATAAAAAAATAAAACAAAACAAAAGACGGTCGAGTTTACAATACCATCAAATAGTCTAATAAATCAAAAAAACGAAACAATTTGTAAAGAATGGTGACAAAATTAAGAAAATAAAATAATAAAATTAAAAAAATAATCAAATTAGAACGAATAACAAAAACAAAAGACAATAGATTTTACATCATTTAATAGGTTAATGAATTAAAAAAAAACAATTTGTAAAGAATGGTGACAGAACAGAAAACAAAAGAATTAAAACAATTTGTAAAGAATGGTGACAAAACAAAGAAAATAAAATAAAAATTTAAAAAATAATCAAATCAAAAAGATAAAATAAAAACAAAAGACGGTCGAGTGTACAACACGTTTAAATAGTCTAATAAAACAAAACAAAGAAAAAACAAAACAATTTGTAAAGAATGGCGAAAAAACGAAGAATACAAAATAATTAAAATTAAAAAACAATCAAATAAAAAATTATAAAAACAAAAGACAATCGATTTTACACTTTTTAATAGGTTAATGAAACAATTTGTAAAAAATGGTAAGAAAAACGAAGAAAAGTAAAATAATAAAATTTAAAAAAAATAATCAAATTAAAAAGAATAACAAAAACAAAAAACAATCGATTTTACAACACAATTTAATAGGTTAATAAATGAAAAAACAAAACAATTTGTAAAAAATGGTGACAAAACTAAGAAAACAAAATAATAAAATTAAAAAAATAATAATCAAATTAAAAAGAATAATAAAAACAAAAGACAATCGATTTTACAACACCATTAAATAGGTTAATAAATCAAAAAACGAAACAATTTGAAAAGAATGAAGCAAAACAAAGAAAATAAAATACAAGTGCAACAAAAATCGAAAAAGAAAACAAAAAAATTAAAATTAACACAATTTATGTAATAGATTAATAAATTTAAAAAAGCCAATTTGAAAAAAGAATGGCGACAAAACAAAGAAAGGAAAATAATAAAAATTTAAAAACAACCAAATTAAAAGTAATATCAGTAGAAACAAAAGACAATCGATTGTACAGCACAATTTAACAGATTAATTCATTTAAAAAAAAAACAATTTGAAAAGAATGGTGACTAAATAAAGAAAATAAAAATAATAAAAATTGAAAAATATTCAAATTATATTAAAAAGAATAACAAAAACAAAAGCGAATCGGTTCTAACAATTTGAAAAGAATCGGGACAAGACAAAGAAAACAAAACAATAAAAATTAAAAAACATGTAACAAACTTGAAAGAAATAAATAAATAAAAACTAAAGACAACGACTTTACAAAACAATTTAATAGATTAATAAATTAAAAAAAAACAATTTGAAAAGAATGACGACAAAACAAAGAAAGGAAAATACATAATAAAAATTCAAAAACATCCAACTTAAGAAAAGAAAATAAAATAAAAACAAAAGACACTCATGAAATAACGCACTGCATTCTGCATCTCGCTGGTACTACCAACCCCGTTTCTGCATCTCGCCGCTGTTAAGCCACCGAAGAAATCACACCGTTTCAACGAGCAACTGATGCAGCAATAAATCGAATTTTGATGCAGCATTAGATCGTAATATTAAACGTTAATAAAAGTTTACGTATTCGAATGTTTCATTGCATCTTTGATTGGCGACGAATTGCTCGAAGTCAGAGATCGACTAATTTTGACTTTGCCTCGCATTGATACTTGACCTTCCTGGGTACGTCTTATTGGTCGTGGGGTAATTAATTCAGGTGGCGTGGTCACTTGTCCAATCATCGATGACGTAGCCTCGCTCTCATTGGCCATCTCTTGATTCTTATTGGCCGGGCTGTTTACGTCATTGCTGCGACCAATTAAAATTGTCGTACGCCACTGGCATGACCAATTACGTTGTCTTACGTCACTGATCGAGTTCATGAAGCGTCCTTCCGAGCGTCGCCCGTTATTGATGACGACCTTGGCTAAGTTCGTGACGTGTTTGAGCGTCGCTCGTTGTTCTTGTCGACAACGAAATTGTCAATGACGATGATTGTTCATCAATTGTTTATTTTCTCAGCAGCTGCTAATTTTTGATCACGTCTAACTATAAACCGTTTACTTTCGCAGTCAGCAAATTGAAGATGATCTTAAATTTTCGATTTTGAATTTTTCGTTCCGTCAATGAACTATCGATGAGAGTTTATTCGACTGTCATTTGTTAATTTTTGATCATAAACTGTTTAATTTACCTGTCAGCGAACTAATTGGAGAAAACAATCGACCTTCCATTAATTTTCAGAATAAATTGTTTGATTTTTAATTTTTTTCGTTTCATTAATGAACTGTCGTTGGTGATGATCAGTTGTTAACTTTCATAGTCGGAGAACTAATTAGAAATAATCGATCGTCACTTGTTAATTTTCGCAATTAATTAATTCTTAATTTTTCGTTTCATTAAAGAAGTGTGGGTGAGAGTCAATCTATTGTCAGTTGTTAATTTTTTATCATGTCTGATTGTCAACTGTTTATTTTGTCAATCGATTGTCAATTGTTAGTATTTGATCACGTCTGATTATCAACTGTTTTATGTCTACATTCAAAGAACTAATTGAAGATAATCGATCTTCATTTGTTAATTTTTATAACTAATTAATTCTTAATTTTACGATTGTCAGTTGTTAATTTTTACTTCTACAGTCAAAAAACTAGTTGAAGATAATCGATCTTCAGATGTTAATTACCACAAATCCCTCAAAAGAGGAATTAGTCTTTCCATTTGGCAACACTGCCTCATCAATTTTGCACGCGGCGTTTTTTCATATTTACTTTCAGGAATTAAATTAATTACCCCTCCTTATTTTCAAACCCCTTACTTCCACCATTAATAAACGACAAAATATTCACAGAAACTTTAATTCATTGTAATCAAATGAATTTGAGGAAGTAATTTGGGTTGGCAAGAGTGAGTTGGCGGGAAAAAATGGAAATAGCAGCGAATAAATTTTATTGTATGCAATAGTTACTGTTCCATTCGGATGACGCAGAAGAAGTAAATTGTGAACGAAACATTTCTAACCACGCAGCGTAATTTTGACTAAAAGTTTTTAAGTTGTCAACACTGTACAGGCGCAACAAGTGCTGCCCGCTAGCAACAAGAAAGAACAACAACAACAAAAATATCAGCTGGTGTTTGCGCTCTTATCATTGTTATACGTTTTATTATTTAATGATTGTGATAATTCCAGCTTTTAATTGCTCTTCGACCTTGCGAACTAATTAACTGCGTTATCGCACTTCCTCCTGGACTCGCAGATAAATACGCATTACGTATTTTCTCAGTCCAGAGTGACTCATAATAACAGACTTAGTTACTCCTTTGTGTTTGTTCCGTGTTTAAGAAGTAGGACGAAAATGGAAAGCGAAGACCACGCTATAAACACCGTCGACAGCGACAGTGAGGACAGCAACTTCGAGGATGAAGACGAGCTGACGAAGATAATTCCACCAGAAAGTAATATGTGAGGTTAGGGTGTGGGAGTGATGTTTGTATTGAACTTCTCTTTCTTGTAGTTGAGGACACGAGGCAGTGCCTTAAGGCCAGGCATATTTTAGGCATTTTAGGTTTCCTAGGATTCGCTAACGTGTATGCGATGCGAGTAAATTTATCGGTAGCGATAGTTGCTATGGTTAACAAGACCGCTTTTCCAGACACCCCTACAAACAACAGCTTGGATCATTGCCCGGTGAATGATCTGAAAAATACCACGATACCACCAGTAAGTAAACTGTTTTATATCATGTTGGTATGCTCTTATCAGTGCTAATACGTTTGTAGAGAGACGGTGAGTTTGCTTGGGATGAAGCGACCCAAGGAATAGTGCTGGGATCGTTTTTCTACGGTTACGTCCTCACGCAGGTTCCAGGCGGTCGCTTGGCGGAACTGTTCGGGGGAAAATTGGTTTTCGGACTGGGCGTACTCATGACCGCTTTGTTTACTCTGCTCAGTCCGATTGCCGCTAGAATTAATTTCCCTTTGTTCATCATCGTGCGGATTTTGGAGGGCATGGGAGAAGGGGTTACGTTTCCATCGATGCACGCGATGTTGGCCCGATGGATTCCACCGCTGGAGCGGAGCAAATTCGCTGCCTACGTTTACGCAGGTGATTGATAGATTTTAAAATTCGGTTAGAACCATAGAAATTGAATTTGTGGGTGAAAAGTACTTTTGCTTTTGATTTCCAACTAAAAACTGATTTTTCTATTTTTTTTTTTTTACTTTTTATCATTGAAGTTTAGGTCGCGACATGTTACGGTCGATTTTTGATTTAAAATTGTTTGAAACATGTCAAATAGCAGTGCTGCCAACTATTGGCAGTCGTCTTTCTGTCATGGGGACAGGAATTCGCTTTTGTGTTTGTTTTTCCCTCAAATTGCAATTTTATGCAGATTTGCATTAAAATTGAAAGGTATTCAAAAATTCCTTTTTTCTCAAATTTAAAGCAATTATAAAATTAGCAGGAATAGGGAGAATTCTTATGAGTTAGCAACACTGAACCAGTTAGAACTTGCAAGTCAGTTTTGATTGCAATAGATTCCTCGAGACATTCAACAACGCCACCTGTTGAAGCTTGTCGATAGTCTTCTTTTCATTTGTTTCTGCGAGGGTGGTTCACTAGACATTGACGGATTATATTGAAAGATCACCAACCATCGAGCACCGTCATTTCTGAACGGTCACAAAAAATGACTTGTGTTGTGTCGTTATAAGACATTCAACAGCGCCATCTGCTGAAGAAATTAGTTCTTTTTCGTTTGTTTTAATTTATAAGTCTCCTGAATTGTGCTCCGTTCTGTCTTTTGTTTTTATTTATTAATATTGTTATATTTTTTAGTTTCGTTCGTTTGTTTTCTTTGTTTTGTTAAGCGTGTTGTAAAATCGATCGTCTTTTGTTTTTTTTTTAATCATTACATTTTCTTTGCTCTGTGAGTCCGTACTTGTGCTCTGCAAATCAACTGTCTTTTGTTTCTGTTGTCTTTAACTTCACGTATTTTTAATTTAATTTTTCAATTCTATGTTGAAATGGGGATTTCTGCTTTTTAGACGTAGGCAACCCTGTTTGTTGTCACACACTTAAAAATCCCTAGACAACTCTGGAAGCTGCTTTTTCTGTGCGTATGATGTCAGAATGTAAACAAACGACATTCAGATGTTATTTTTTTATGGACTTTAAATTTTTTTTTTGTCATGATGATTCAGACCCTACTTTTAGACAAAACAAAAAACTTCGGGGCATAGTCTAATCCATAAGCGATCAATACTGACATAAGTACAAGAAATGAGGAGTGGCATCTTTGACCTACCAATGAATCAGTGATCAATAATAATGGGCGTGGCCTAGTCGATACGTGATTAGGCGACTAAGTTCCAAGGAGTTGGGAAGTTTTACGTGAAGGTGATCTCTCTGAGGAGTATGAAGTCTTAAGGCAAAGGAATTCTATTTTCACGTGGATTATTATCTGCCCGCCAATCAGTAACGAAAGGTTTGGAGGCGTGGTCTAATCAATACTTGGTTAAAACACTGAAATACACCACATATTTGAATGGACGTTTAAGGAACAGGGAGTTTTAAGAGAAAAGGTTCTGTAGGGGGCGTGGTCTAGTCAGCATATGATCAAAGCACTGAAATAGACAACTAATTGGATTAATCATCCAAGGAGTGGAAGGTTTCAAGCGAGAAACGGATTCTGTCTTTGGTTTGCGTAGATTTCCGCCCACCTCCCAATCAGTAGCGAAAGAATTGGGGGCGTGATCTTGTCAGAACGTGACGCTCGAGGAGTGAACTGTTAAAAATATGTTTATGTTAAGTCTTCGTCTACGTACCAATCATTAACCAAAAAAATTGGGGCGTGGCCTGGTCACCTTTATCTAGCAATCATCAGCCAAACATTTCAAGGGGTGGTCCAGTCACAGATCACTTATTTGAATAAATGTTCAAGAAGCAAGGAATTTAAAAAGAGAGAGTTTTTGTGTTGTCTGATTGTCTATCAATTAGTACTGAAGGATTTGGGGGCGTGGCCGAATTAACACGTAACTAAATAGTCCGTCAAAGAGAAGGAGGCTTTATGAGAGAGTACGAATTTCTGCCTGCCATCAGTTACGTAGTCTAGTCAAAACTGTGACATAAAATCGCATTCAAATGTTAGATTTTCATTGTGCAAATTTTCGTCTACCCACCAATCATTAAACATTTGAATTTGGGGCGTGGTTAAAACACTGAAGCTTCTCTAAAAATTGGAAATTAAAAGTTTTACGATTCGCTGGTTGTAATTAATGTCTTCCTTGTGTTTAAATATCTAAACTCCTCCTATTTTTTCCAATTCTTTGGAAAGTTCCAACCTCTAATGCTTTTTTGTGTTTTTTTTTTTTCAGGTGCAAATTTCGGTACTGTCGTTTCGTTACCTATATCCGGGTGGTTATGCTCGCTGGACTTCATGGGGGGCTGGCCTTTGGCCTTCTACTTGTTCGGCGTCTTGGGGATCTTTTGGTTCATTTTTTGGATACTTTTAATCTTCGACTCTCCCATCCAGCATCCGCGGATATGCAGGCAGGAGCAGGCCTTCATATTAGCCAGCATAGGACCTCAGGTACTCCACATTAATTAGATTTAGAATTTAATAATACCTCATCCACTGAAAATGATGAGTATCGAGCAATAAGAGATATTTTTGACGCTTGTCAAACACAAACCTAAAGGAGATCTTTCAGAATTACCAACTTTGTTGCAATACTCATGATATTATGAATTCAGTTAATTTTGCAATAATTTTTTGTTTGTTTAAAATAAATGCTCTTTGTTTTTTTATGCTTCTCAGGAGGAAGATGACAAAACCTCGACGCCTTGGTGCAGTATATTGACATGCGTACCCCTGTGGGCAATTTTAGTCACCCAGTGCGGTCAGTCTTGGGCTTTTTACACCCAACTAACCGAGTTGCCAACTTACATGAGCGAGATTCTACATTTCGACATTCAAGCGGTTAGTACATCATACATTTCATCGTTCAGAGAAACCTGAAAAATACTTTTTTTATAGGACGCTGTTTTATCGGCCATCCCTTACTTGACGAGTTGGTGGTGCGGCATATTAATAAGCATACTTGCAGATTGGCTCCTGAGCAAGGGCTATCTATCTCTGGCAACTTCGTACAAGTTATTCAACTCGATAGGTCGGGTCCCCGAGATCATATTCGCAGCCCAGGTTCTCAATAAAGTTAATTTGCAGGCTCGATCATCCCATCGCTGGGCTTGTTGGGGGTCGCTTGGCTGGGATGCAACAGCGTTGCCATTCAGCTCATGCTCGCAGTGCCTGGGGCTTTTGCCGGTGCAGTTTACGCAGGCAATCAAATGAATCACATTGCGTTGAGTCCGAAGTACGCAGGGACCATGTATGGGATAACGAATGCTGCAGCGAATACGTGTGGGTTTCTTGCACCCTATGTGATAGGGTTGATAATTCAAGGAAAAGTAAGTGTTGCTAAATTTTGTATAAAATTAATCACGAGACGGGGCTCTTATCTGATTTACATTTAGTAATAGCAGGGTTCCAACAGAAACGCTAGGAATTTTGACACTGAGAGGTTTTGTAGAAAGAAAAATCAACTATAGATTAGTTACCAAAGCTCTCTGAGATTGCCTGATCTAGTGTTGGCAACAGTTTTAGAACGGCTTGCGTTGTTATAACATGTTCAGCAGCGCCATCTGATGAAACATGTCAAAAGATCTTTTTTCATTTGTTTTAATTTACGAGTTATAAGCTTACAGGTTCTGTTACTAAAGAAGAACTCAATTTTTATACTTGCCGAACATTCCTAATTATTTTATAACAAAAATTACTACAAAATTTAAAAGTATAACTAAGTTATTATTAAAACAAAAAAAATCCCTAGATATTTTACTAAACTAGTGACAAAGTCACTATGTTTCAGACGACATGTCGGAATTTAGTACTGAAATTTCAACAGGAAGCCACTAGATTTATTGATCAAATCACCAAATTATAAAATATTTTATTTTTATTATCGTAAAACTGGGTCACCAATTTTTTCTTTTTTTTTTTCTAGGAAACACTGGGTCAATGGCGCTTGGTGTTCTACCTTGCCGCAGGCATCAACATTGGAACGAATTTATTTTACATTGCATTCGCAAGTGCCCGCGAACAACCGTGGTCCAGATCTCGGAGGCTGAGCAGCGTTAACTGACAAGCGTTGTACTTAGCCATGTTGGTCGACACATAACGACAGCCACTTGGAAAAGAATCAGACCTATTTATTTATTGATTAATGATTGATTGCATTTAGCAGTATTTTATGTGATACATTTCTTTTTAATTAGTTAATCACCCTACTTGTTCGTAAAAATAAAAAAGGCAGTGGAAGCAAGCAATTAATTAACAGAACCTATGATGTAAGTACTTTTAAAATTTATTTATTCTAGTTGAAAGCGTAGATTAATTCGTATAATATTAGGGGAATAGCTACCTCGCAACGTCCTCTCTATGTTTTAATATTAAGCTCAAGAATTGATTGCCTTCATAAGATGTATTGGAGTATTTAATTTAAAACGGTCTGATTCTTCTTTGAACGATGTTTCTACTTGTAATTTAGGTAAATTGATCTGCCAATTGTAAGTAGTCAATTTAAATAGGTAGGTAATTTTTTTATTTTTATTTTATTAAAGTTTTGTATCACAGGCAACAAACAACACTTGTAAATATCAAATGTATATATTTAAATCCTTGAACTATTTAAAACCAAGCATGTGCAATATGTTAATTTAACATAGCTCAGAAGTTTCATGGATCCTCGAAAATCCAATGCACTTAACAACAGGTTTTGAAGTAGTCATGTAACTGTGATTGATTTTTCTTTTTTAATCACGCAACCATTCCTGAATTTATTCATAGTCTAATATTTGTTAATAAATGTGGTATATATGATGGTGTTTTCACCGTGTCGACTTCGTCGGAAAACAAAAAGAAAAGAGAGTATTTTTAGCTCGCAATTATTATGACATATTAATATTTATTGTAGTAGCTTAGCGAGGCCGCCCTAAATACGTTTATATCAGTTTGATGTGATAAATGTGATGTAACAACACAGATTGTAAAAGAGAATATATTTTTGATTGAATGACGTTCATAACGTACGACATCGTTTTATTAATTTCTCTCTCGCACACAATCTACCCGAATGCGTCATCGGAGCACCTCTAGATCTTTCACCGTGGTCTAGACGTATAATGTCCATGAACCCAAGTAAATTCACCAGCGCCCTCTACTTTTCATTCTCGGAACTAAATTCAATTTTTACAAAATTTTATGTTCACAGCCATGCGTAGATGTTTCAAGTCTCTGCAATTGCGATTATTTACATCCTCAGTTTTTTCTTATTGCATAATGTATTTTAAGTTCTTTCTTTTGGTTTAATTAATGTCTAGAGTTCTCACGAAGTCTAGAGGTATGCTGTCCATGAGTGCAAGACGGTGCGTGTGATTGTATTCTCGATCCGTTTTGGGGTGTTTTTCTCTCTTTTGATTGAAATCTCGCCACGCTTTGTGCTATCTCTCTCGTACACTGACTCTTACGTTCGCCTGCTGTACCCTCAATCGTGCCATCGGATCACCTCTATCACCGTGGTCTAGATCTATAATGTCTTTGAACTCAAGTAAATACGCCAGCGCCTCCTACCTTGTTTTCTCGGAACCAAATTCAATTTTTACAAAATTTAATGTTTACTTAAAATTAAAATTTACTTTCCTTTTTTGTTTAGCAATCGATCGCCTATTGTTTTCTTTTTTCAATGCCAACTGTCTTTTGATTTTATATTTGGATGGATGTAATACTGAAATCTTTTGTAAAAAGTGTTGCCTCTCTATCGTTCTTTATTGTTTACAACCGATTGTCTTATCATTTGTTTTTGTATTTGGTCATAAGGCGCAATCCACAATGTTATGTAAAAATCTTCGTTATTTATTATTTTTGCCTTGCGTTCGATTGCTTTTTGCTTTTTTTTATTCGTGATTGTCATTTGTTTCTTTTCTTGGGTCTTAAATCGTATTCTACTGTTCTTAAGGTAGCCGATAAGATAGGAAATCCTACAATTTTTTTCTTCTATTTTAAGTTATTTATTTCATTTTATTTATTTGTTGCTTGTTTGTTTTGTAATTGGTTTGTTTTTTGTTTTTCTTTGTTTTTGTTTGTCATTTGTTTTTGTATTTGATCATAATGCGACTGTCTTGTGTTTTTTCTTATTCGCGATTGTACTTAATCGCGTTCTGCTATTTCTCTAGTAGTCTACATTTTCTTTTTTCTATTTTATGTTATTTATTTTCATTTTTTTTTCTTCAATTATTTCTGGGTTTAAATTTTTTATTTGTTACTTTGCAACCGTTTGCTTTTGTTTTCTTTTTCGCTTCATTCACGATTGTCATTTGTTTTTCGCTTCTGCTTTTCTTCTTTAACTATTGTCATTTGTTTTTTTTTTATTTCAGTCAATTATTTCTTGGCTTTAATTTGTTATCTGTTGCTTTGTTTCGCAATCGTTTGCTTTTGCTTTCTTTTTCGTTTCATTCACGATTATCATTTGCTTTTTTTCATCCACGATTTTCATTTGCTGTCATTTGTTTTTCATCATTCACGACTGTCACTTGTTTTCGATCATAAAAGATGGTAACAATGCTTTTCTTCTTTAACGATTGTCGTTTTGTTTTTTTTTTTAAATCAACTATTTCTTGGTTTAAATTTTTTATTTCTCGCTTTGTTTCGCATTCGTTTGATTTTGCTCTCTTTTTCGCTTCATTTGTTTTTTTTTATTGCTTGGTTTAAATTTTTTATTTTTTGTTTTGTTTCGCAATCGTTAGCTTTTGCTTTCTTTTTCGTTTCATTCATGATTGTCATTTGTTTTTCGCTACTGCTTTTCTTCTTTAACGATTGTCATTTGTTTTTTTTTTTTAAATCAATTATTTCTTGGTTTAAATTTTTTATTTCTCGCTTTGTTTCGCATTCGTTTGATTTTGCTCTCTTTTTCGCTTCATTTGTTTTTTTTTATTGCTTGGTTTAAATTTTTTATTTTTTGTTTTGTTTCGCAATCGTTTGCTTTTGCTTTCTTTTTCGTTTCATTCATGATTGTCATTTGTTTTTCGCTACTGCTTTTCTTCTTTAACGATTGTCATTTGTTTTTTTTTTTTTAAATCAATTATTTCTTGGTTTAAATTTTTTATTTCTCGCTTTGTTTCGCATTCGTTTGATTTTGCTCACTTTTTCGCTTCATTCACGATTTCATTTGTTTTATTTTTAATCAATTATTTCTTGGTTTAATTTTTTTATTTTTTGCTTTGTTTCGCAATCGTTTGCTTTTGCTTTTGCTTTCTTTTTCGTTTCATTCATGATTGTCATTTGTTTTTCGCTACTTGCTTTTCTTCTTTAACGATTGTCATTTGTTTTTTCTTAATCAATTATTTTTTTATTTAAATTTTTTATTTCTTGCTTTGTTTCGTAATCGATTGCTTTTGCTTTCTTTTTAGCTTTATTCACGATTGTCATTTGTTTTTCGCTTCTGCTTTTCTTTTGTCATTTGTTTTTTTTTATAGTATCAATTATTTTTTGTTTTAATTTTTTATTTGTTGCTTTGTTTCGCAATCGTTTGCTTTTGCTTTCCTTTTCCTTTTCATTTACGATTTCTTCATCCACCATTGTCATTTGCTTTTCATCATTCACGACTGTCATTTGTTTTTCATCATTCACGACTGAAGGGGTGTACGAAGGCGGCTCCTTTGGCGGTCAAAGCTCCTAAAGATCAAACGGTGATGCGACCACGTTTCCGCCAATATACAGGATGACCCAAACACTGTCCTGTTATGTCATTGTATTGCAAAATATATTTTTAATTCAATGACGTTCGTAACGTACGAAATAGTTTTATTACTTTTTAAGTTAACATATAAATTAGGTAAATATACATAATAAAATCCGTTATAAATATGAAAAAGTTTTCAACTACTTTCTTTGGTAACATCAAAAAAGAAAAAAAATAAAGAAAGAAAGAACACATCGGAATCTTAAACGTCTATAATACTGTCGTGCTTTTTGTTGTCTTGAGCGGAATCTTTGAGTTTTTCCTGCATCTGCCTCAACATGTCTTGCATACGTCGTATCTAGAAAACGAACTTAACCTAGAGGGCGTGAGATTAGTTACAATCAGGGGGATTACCTCGTTATCTTTTTCGAGCAGCAAGCGATCCGTCTCGGATATATCTGGGTCGTAAGGAGTTGAATCTCTTTTGAGTTTCCTGAAATTAAATCTGGTGATTTTCTTTTTTGAGTATTTGATGGTCGAATAGTGCCTCACCCCCTTTCTCTAAACGCATGTTGCGATATCTGCGATATACATTGCGCCCTAAAATTTTCATAATGGACGTCCTCGGTGACGTCCTTCAGATCTTGCATGTGCGTCGAGATTAACATCGTACGCAGTTTTATGAAGTCGCTGTGCTTAGGATTCTCAACTAAAAATAAAAATAAAAGCTTGTGTGTTTCGGGTACTCCCCCGTGTTGCTTTAGTTTACCATCGACTACACCCCATGGATACTGTCGCCCCCTTATTTTCCGTCCTGCAACTTCCAGGATTACGTTGCTGCCAACGACTGCGAACGGAATGCTCGCCTTCATTTCGCGGTCTTGCTCTTTAAAGTCCTCGTCTTCATCGCTGCCACACTCGGGAAACTCATACATCTAAAACATCATCACTTGATTTAACTTCTACTGCCGACGTTTCGTTCTTCATTCCAGAAGGACTTCCTCAGGGTTGCGGCTGTTGGTGGTGTTGCTGCTGCTTCGTTAAGACTCTCTCGGTCTCGACGACTAACGAGATGAAGCAGCAACGCCACCAGCAGCCCTGAGGAAGTTCTTCTGCAATGAAGAGCGAAACGTCGGCAGTCATGACGCGCAAATGCACAAGAAATGACACCCTCGTCTTTATTCGTTTATTGGGCCTCAATAACGAAAACAAAAGACGATCAATTTCACAGCGAATTTTGACTGTTCCCATTGCCGAAGGCAGAACAAAGAAAAGAAGGAAGAAACAAAAGGCGGTCGGATGCATGCTCGTGCACGAAAGGGACTTTCGTTATTTCCTTAAGAGAAGTTAACAAAAGACGAATAAAAATCGATCGCCTTTTATTTTTTGTTATAATTTTTCTGAATTCTTTTATTGCCTCGAAAACGAAAACAAAATACGAACGATTTTACAACGAATTCAGACTCTCTAATCGCCTGAAGAAAAAAGATTAAAACAAAAGACGATCAATTCTACAGCGAATTTCGACTTTTCTCGTTGCTGCCAGCAGAACAAAAAAAAAAAGAAAAAAGAAGGAAGAAACAAAAGACGATCGATCGTATGCACGAGAACGAAAGGGAAGAGAACGTTCGACTTTCGTTATTTCCTTAAGAGAAGTTAACAAAAGACGATGTAATTTTTCTGAATTCTTTTATTGCCCAGAAAACAAAAACAAAATACGAAACGACTTCAAGCTCTCTCATCGCCCGCAAGGAGGACAAGAAAAAAGATAAAAACAAAAGACGATCGATCGGCTGTGCGCAAGTGAAACACAAGAGAACTTTCGGTACTCATTTGTTCCTGAAGAACTCAACGAAAAATCGATCGAAAAACAAGAAAAATGAAAAATATTATTTTTAATGAATTCTATTCGTTTGTTCCTTCAAAGAACAACAACAAACGAGTGAAAATCGATCGTCTTTTATTTTCTGTTAAGTGAGTTTTTCCGAAAAATGCCAAAAATGGTTTTATTCTTGGATTGCCTCAAAAACAAAAACAAGATGCGATCGATTTTACAACAAACTTTGACTTTTCCCATCGCCCAGGAGGAGGAGGACAAACAAGATAGAAACAAAAGACGGTCGACTGGATATAAGTGAAACACAAGATAATTTTTGATTCGAGGACGAACAACAAGAAATCGATCGTCTTTTATTTTCTGTAATTATTTTCCCGAAAAATGCAAATGACGTCTTCGTAAAGTGTTTATTTATTACATTTTTTTGTTATTATTCTATTCGCTTATTGCCTCAAGAACGAAAACAAAGGACGGTCGATTTCGCGGCGAATTGCGACTTTTCTCTTAAAGTAGAACGATTAACAACAGAAACAATAGACAATCGATTGCACGAACATGAAAAAGGAGGGAACATTTGAAAACTTAACAACAAAAAAAAAACGAAAAAAACGATCGTCTTTTATTTCCCGTAATTATTTTTCCGAAAAATGCAAAACTTAAATGCAAATTATTCTATTCGTTCATTGCCTTAAGAATGAAAACAAAAGACGATCGATTTCACGGCGAATAAAACAAAGTAGAACGAAAACAGCAGAAACAAAAGACGATCGACTATATGGACATGAAAAAGAATGGGACATTTGAAAACTTGACGAAAAAAAACGAATAATTTTTTTTATTGTGGGTTTTTACCTGAATATCGTTGTCTCTGATGTCGTTTAGAATGTTTTGCTTTAATCTAGTTACTTCGGAGGCGGTTAACGTATCCGCTTTGGCTATGACTATGACTATATTGACTTTTCGGTGCAGTCTTTTCATTAGTTCTAGGTCCATTTGCCTCAAGCTGTGGCCCCAAGGAGGGACGAAGTAGAGGCAACAGTGCACTCGATTGTCCTGTATGTTGCGCCTGTTGAGGCCGCTTTCATCTGTGAAGTATTGCTTGAATTGCTCGTCGATGTAGTTCACGCAGACTTTCCAACTGTCTTCGCAGTTGACGGCATCTCCAAAACCCGGTGTATCAATTACAGTCAGTCTGAAACATTAAAAAGTAGTAATAATCAGATAGAGGAGATTTTAAGGGGTTACGAAGCACAGATTCATTATGTGTCCGCTGTACCGAGTTACAGCGGACCAGCTACGGATACATAATGAACCTCGAGATAGCACTTCGTCGATTCAGCTGGCCAACTGTGCGTGCTTCGTCACAAAAAAGGTGTGAAGTTACCTCAATTTGACGCCTCGTTCTTCGATTTCCATCGTTTTCTTCTCGATGCTCGCAGTTTTGTGAATTCTTTCGCTGACATCGGAGACTTTCCTGTTCTTGTAGAGGTCCTCGAGGAATAAGCTATTGATAAGGGTCGATTTGCCTAAGCCGGACTCTCCGACGACCATCAATGTGAAGTCGAAGCCCTTCTTGACGGACTTGCGATGGACCTGGTCGGGTAGTGTTGCGAAGCCAATGTAGTCCCTGTCGCCTTTATCTATATACGAAGAAAAAAGAAAAATTGGTTTCTCGATTCAAGATCGTTCAAGTTTGAAATTGGTTCTCTCGTTGAATCACAGATGGCGCCGTTGTTAGGGAGTTGTCATAGTGTTCTCGTTATCGCGTATGTATTTGAAAGAAAGGAAAGAAGAATGACCTGATTTAAAAATTCAAAATTAAAATGAGTTCTTTGACTGTAAAAAAAAAACAATTGCTCCGCAATTTACGTTCAATTTACTTCTCTCATGCAATCACAGATGGCAGTACTATCGGGATTCGTTATCGCGTGTGTATTTGAAAGAGAGGAAAGAAGAATGACCTGATTTAAAAATTCAAAATTAAAATGAGTTCTTTGACTGTAAAAAAAGAAAAACAATTGCTCCGCAATTTACGTTCAATTTACTTCGAATTAAAAATCGTTTCTCTGATTAAATCACAGGTGGCGTTAGTATTGGGACCCGCTAATGAGTTCTTGCTCGAAAGAATTTTTTCTCTAATTTAAAAATTTGATTTGATGATTCCAAATTTAAAGTTGGTTCTCTCATAGAATCACAGATGGCGCTGCTAATCGAGAGAAAGCGAAAAAACGAATTTTTCACATTGTTATGATTTTATATTTAATTGATTCTTCGATTGTATAGTAGATGGCGTTACTATCATTTTCTTCAAAATTATTCTCTTTTTTTGAATACTTAAAAGGATTGACAAGTTTTTTTTTTAATGCAAAGAAAGTTCCTCGATTGTGCAGTAGATGGCGATACCATTACCTTAAAAATTACTCAATTTCTAAAGATTTTGAAACTTTGTTTTCTTTAAAAAACTGTTAAGAATTTATCCTCAATTGAATCGATTGTTTTTGTTTTTTAAACAAATTCTTTTGTTTGTTTTTAAAAGAAACGAAATAGTTTCTTCTTCTCAATATTCAATTCAATTTGCCGATCGTCTTTTGTTTTTGACTTGAAATGTTTCCAGGTATTTTTCGTTTCTGATATATTTTCTCTGCCTTACGTTGAATTTGCTGACAGTCTTTTGTTTTTTATTTTAAATCGTATTCTTTTGTTTGTTAACATTTTATGTTGAATTGATTGGTTCACACTTAAAACAATTTTGAAAGTTTCTTTGCATTATAAAAAAAAAACAAAAGACTGTTACGTTTTATAACAATTTAATTTTCGATTGAATCGATTGTTTTTTTTTTAAATGTATTCTTTTGTTTGTTTTTTAAACGAACTAAGTGCATGGTTTCTTTTGTCAACATTCAATTCAATTTGCTGATGGTCTGCTTTTGAATTGAAATGTTTTCGGGTGTTTTTTGTTTCTGAAATAGTTTTTTTCTGCCTTACCTTTAATATTTGTTGACAGTCTTTTGTTTTTTTTTTTTAATCAAATTCTTTCGGTTGTTAACATTTTATGTTGAATTGATTGGTTAATACTTAAATCAATTTTCAAAATTTCTTTGCATTAAAAAAATTACGTTACGTTTTTTAATAATTTAAATTTCGATTGAATCGATTGTTTTTTTAACGCATTCTTTTGTTTGTTTATAAAATAAGCACATGGTTTCTTCTGTCAACATTCAATTCATTTACTGATCGCCTTTTGTTTTTGAATTGAGAAGTTTTCAGGTCTTTTTTTGTTTCTGAAATATTTTCCTCTGCCTTACGTTGAATTTGCTGACAGTGTTTGTTTTTCTTTTTGTTTTTGAATTGAAATGTTTTCAGGTGTTTTTTGTTTCTGAAATAGTTTTTTTCTGCCTCACCTTTAATATTTGCTGACAGTCTGAAAGTTTCTTTGCACTTAAAAAAACAACTGTATCGTTTTATAATAATTTAATTTTTGATTGAATCGATTGTTTTTTTTTAAACGCACTCTTTTGTTTGTTTTTAAACGAACTATGTGTGTGGTTTCTTTTGTCAACATTCAATTGAATTTGCTGATCGTCTTTTGTTTTTGAATTGAAATGTTTTCAGATGTTTTTTTGTTTCTGAAATAGTTTTTTTCTGCCTTACCTTTAATATTTGCTGACAGTCTTTTGTTTTTTTTTAAATCAAATTCCTTCGGTTGTTAACATTTTATGTTGAATTGATTGGTTAATACTTAAATCAATTTTGAAATTTTCTTTGCATTAAAAAAATTACGTTACGTTTTTTAATAATTTAAATTTCGATTGAATCGATTGTTTTTTTTAACGCATTCTTTTGTTTGTTTATAAACTAAGTACATGGTTTCTCCTGTCAACATTCAATTCAATTTACTGATCGCCTTTTGTTTTTGAATTGAGAAGTTTTCAGGTCTTTTTTTGTTTCTGAAATATTTTCCTCCGCCCTATGTTGAATTTGCTGACAGTTTTTGTTTTTCTTTTTGTTTTTGAATTGAAATGTTTTCAGATGTTTTTTGTTTCTGAAATAGTTTTTTTCTGCCTCACCTTTAATATTTGCTGACAGTCTGAAAGTTTCTTTGCACTTAAAAAAAAACTGTAGCGTTTTATAATAATTTAATTTTTGATTGAATCGATTGTTTTTTGCAAACGCAATCATTTGTTTTTAAACGAACTAAGTGCGTGGTTTCTTTTGTCAACATTCAATTCAATTTGCTGATCGTCTTTTGTTTTTGAATTGAAATGTTTTCAGATGTTTTTTTGTTTCTGAAATAGTTTTTTCTGCCTTACCTTTAATATTTGCCGACAGTCTTTTGTTTTTTTTTTTAAATCAAATTCTTTCGGTTGTTAACATTTTATGTTGAATTGATTGGTTAATACTTAAATCAATTTTGAAAGTTTCTTTGCACTTAAAAAAAAAAATTTTACGTTTTATAATAATTTAATTTTTGATTGAATCGATTGTTTTTTTAAACGCAATCATTTGTTTGTTTTTTACGAACTACGTGCACAGTTTCTTTTGCCTAACATTCAATTCGATTTGCCGATAGTCTTTTGTTTTCGAATTGAGACGTTTTCGGGAGTTTTTTGTTTCTGAAATATATTTTTTCTGCCTTACGTTGAATTAGTTGATAGTGTTTTGTTTTTTTTGTTAACTATTATGTTTGTAATAATTTAATTTTCGATATTGAATCGATTGTTTTTTTAAACGCATTCAATTGTTTGTTTTTAAACGAAGTAAGTGCACAGTTTCTTTTGCCTAATACTCAATTCAATTCGCTGATCGTCTTTTGTTTTTTTTTTTGAATTGAGATGTTTTCAAGCTGTTTTTTGTTTCTGAATTTTTTTCTGCCTTACGTTGTTTGCGTGTAGAAATAAATACGATTATGATTTGTTGACGGTCTTTTGTTTTTCTTTTAATCGCATTCTTTTGTTTGATTAACATTGTATACTGAATTGATTTCTCAATTGCGCAGCAGATGGCGATATCATCAAAACTCCTCTTTTTTTTAATACTTAAAAGAATTTTGAAACTTTCTTTTCATAAAAAAAAGTCAGGGATTTATCTTTATTTTTTGAACACACTCTTTTGTTTGTTGTTAAGCAAAAGAAAACCTTTTGTTTTCGAACTGAAAATCCTTTTTAGTCCCTTGTTTTTCTCTCGCAATTGTTTTTTTTTTGTGCAACTGTTTCATTATATAATTTTATAAATAAACTGACTAATAAAGTTTATAAATGTACTAAGTTTAAAATAAAAAAAAAATACATAAGATCTCATGATGATGTCTGTATGAAGATGAAACGTTGGATGATGATGAGAGTTCTTAAATTCGAAAATTGCGTGGGAATTTTGAAGGAAGTTTCTCAAGAATTCATTATCAGTTAATCGAATGCGATTTAAATGTTTGTTTATTTTATGTACGTACTATGTAACTTGCGGTTGGGTATTACTTGAAATACCTAAGCATAGAATTAATTGAATACATAGAATAGTAATTAAATTTATCGCCCGCGGAGGACAGCAGCATAAGTTTCGCAACTATATAAACAACGGTTGTTGCAATTAAACGGGAATACCTACACATCACGAACTTGGCAGATCCGCTTTCAAACAACGGTCTCCTTCACTGAACTCTCTAACTCTGACAACAATTATTGCAGAGAACAAACAACAAACGACTAACAACACAAAGGGCACTCTGCTTACCGGACATGTTCGACTTGGCCGAGCAAAGGGAACAACAACCACAACGCGAACGCACTCACTCAGTTCATTCTTATTAATAATTGCTTGCAGAGGATACCTTGTTGATAAGATAATGGGTACCTCGGCCTTGCGTTCAAATCCGACGAGGTGGTGGAGGTGGCGGAGTTGCGCTCGCTCGGTGGGTGTAGCACGTACACGTCCACCGATCAATACACGCAGCTACCCCCGTCTTGCTTTTTTCTGAATCGCGTAACACCCCTGCGTTGCGAGCGGGTTTAGGGTGGGAAGGACAATAAGCGCGCCTGCTCCGGCCCGCTTCGATTGCGATCAATCATTAATGAGACGGATTAATGTGGGCACGGCTTTACGCGTCAGCATTTATCAAACGAGGATGTTATGAAATATTTGTCTAAAAAATTCTCTCTCACGGTTCGCAATTCGTTTGTTTTTAAACGGAAGTTTTGTTTTTGTTTCTTTGAATCAATACGTTTTTCTTTTATTGTTGGACATTTTAATCCGTTGCTTACTTTTTCCATTTTTTTTCAAAATATTTTTGTGTTTGTTTCGAAACAGAGATGCAGCTTCCTTCTTTTACTAATAAATGAAATCTCTTTTTTTATTACGTCAAAAACAAAAGATAGTAGAAGCGAAACAAAAGACGATCAACTCTTGAAAAACTAAAGAACGTGTACGCTTGAAAAAAAAGGCAAAAGACGATCTGCTTTTAATCTTGATGCTCTTTTTTGTTTTAATTTATTTCATTCTGGGTTTTTTATTTTTTTTTATTTCAAAAACAAAAGGCGATCAACTCTTGAAAAACGAAGAAATGTCGACGCTTAGATAAAGACAAAAGACGATCTGATTTTAATTTTAATGCTTTTCTTTCTTTTAATTTATCTTTAATTCTGGGTTTTTTTAGTTTTTTTTTTTAACAAAAGACGATAAAAGCGAAACAAAAGACGATCAAAAACGGATGACGATAAAAGCGAAACAAAAGACGATCACCTCTTGAAATACTAAAGAACGTCTATACTTGAAAAGAAAAAGACAAAAGACGATCTGGTTTTAATCTTAATGCTCTTCTTTGTTTTAATTTATTTCATTCTGGGTTTTTTATTTTATTTTATTTTTTTTTCAAAAACAAAAGACGTCAAACAGAAGACAATAGAAGCGAAACGAAAGACATCTGATTTTAATTTTACGGTTCTTTTGTTTTTAATTTGGCTTTCATTTGCGTTTTTTTTTTATTACGTCAAAAAACAAAAGACAGTAGAAGCGAAACAAAAGACGGTCAGCTCTTGAAAAACTAAAGAACGTCTACGCTTGAAAAAAAAAAAGACAAAAGACGATCTGGTTTTAATCTTAATGCTCTTCTTTGTTTCAATTTATTTCATTCTGGGTTTATTATTATTTTTTTAATTTGAAAAACAAAAGACGTTAAACAGAAGACGATAGAAGCGAAACAAAAGACATCTGATTTTAATTTTAAGGTTCTTTTGTTTTTAATTTGGCTTTCATTTGGCATTTTTTTTGGATTTTTTATTACGTCAAAAAACAAAAGACAGTAAAAGCGAAACAAAAGACGATCAGCTCTTGAAAAACTAAAGAACGTCTACACTTGAAAAAAAAAGACAAAAGACGATCTGATTTTACTTCGTTGTTTCAATTTATTTCATTCTGGGTTTCAAAAACAAAAGACGTTAAACAGAAGACAATAGAAGCGAAACAAAAGACATCTGATTATAATTTTAAGGTTCTTTTGTTTTTAATTTGGCTTTCATTTTGTTTTTTTTTTTAAATTTTTTATTACGTCAAAAACAAAAGACAGTAGAAGCGAAACAAAAGACGATCGGCTCTTGAAAAACTAAAGAACTTCTACGCTTGAAAAAAAAGAGACAAAAGAAGTTCTGATTTTAATCTTAATGCTCTTCTTTTTTTTAATTTATTCCATTCTGGGTTTTTTATTCATTTTTTATTTCAAAAACAAAAGACGTTAAACAGAGATACAAAAGACGATCAATTCTTGAAAAACGAAGAAATGTCAGCGCTTAAAAAAAGGACAAAAGACGATCTGATTTTAATCTTAATGCTTTTCTTTCTTTTAATTTATCTTTAATTCTGGGTTTTTTTAGTTTTTTTTTTAACAAAAGACGATAAAAGCGAAACAAAAGACGATCAAAAACGGATGACGATAAAAGCGAAACAAAAGACGATCACCTCTTGAAATACTAAAGAACGTCTATACTTGAAAAGAAAAAGACAAAAGACGATCTGGTTTTAATCTTAATGCTCTTCTTTGTTTTAATTTATTTCATTCTGGGTTTTTTATTTTATTTTTTTTTTTTTCAAAAACAAAAGACGTCAAACAGAAGACGATAGAAGCGAAACGAAAGACATCTGATTTTAATTTTACGGTTCTTTTGTTTTTAATTTGGATTTCATTTGCGTTTTTTTTTTTATTACGTCAAAAAACAAAAGACAGTAGAAGCGAAACAAAAGACGGTCAGCTCTTGAAAAACTAAAGAACGTCTACGCTTGAAAAAAAAAAGACAAAAGACGATCTGGTTTTAATCTTAATGCTCTTCTTTGTTTCAATTTATTTCATTCTGGGTTTATTATTATTTTTTTAATTTCAAAAACAAAAGACGTTAAACAGAAGACGATAGAAGCGAAACAAAAGACATCTGATTTTAATTTTAAGGTTCTTTTGTTTTTAATTTGGCTTTCATTTGGCATTTTTTTTTTTTGGATTTTTTTATTACGTCAAAAAACAAAAGACAGTAAAAGCGAAACAAAAGACGATCAGCTCTTGAAAAACTAAAGAACGTCTACACTTGAAAAAAAAGACAAAAGACGATCTGATTTTACTTCGTTGTTTCAATTTATTTCATTCTGGGTTTCAAAAACAAAAGACGTTAAACAGAAGACAATAGAAGCGAAACAAAAGACATCTGATTATAATTTTAAGGTTCTTTTGTTTTTAATTTGGCTTTCATTTTGGTTTTTTTTTTTTTATTTTTTATTACGTCAAAAACAAAAGACAGTAGAAGCGAAACAAAAGACGATCGGCTCTTGAAAAACTAAAGAACGTCTACGCTTGAAAAAAAAGAGACAAAAGAAGATCTGATTTTAATCTTAATGCTCTTCTTTTTTTTAATTTATTCCATTCTGGGTTTTTTATTCATTTTTTATTTCAAAAACAAAAGACGTTAAACAGAGATACAAAAGACGATCAATTCTTGAAAAACGAAGAAATGTCAGCGCTTAAAAAAGGACAAAAGACGATCTGATTTTAATCTTAATGCTTTTCTTTCTTTTAATTTATCTTTTATTCTGGATTTTTTAGTTTTTTTTTTTTGTTAACAAAAGACGATAAAAGCGAAACAAAAGACGATCAAAAACGGATGACGATAAAAGCGAAACAAAAGACGATACCTCTTGAAATACTAAAGAACGTCTACACTTGAAAAAAAAAGACAGAAGACGATCTGATTTTATGCTCTTCTTTGTTTTAATTTATTCCATTCTGAGTTTTTTATTTTTTTTTTATTTCAAAAACAAAAGACGGTAAACAGAAGACGATAGAAGCGAAACGAAAGACATCTGATTTTAATTTTAAGGTTCTTTTGTTTTTAATTTAACTTACATTTTGCAGTTTTTTTCTTAGATGTTTTTATTACCTCAAAAACAAAAGACAGTAGAAGCGAAACAAAAGACGATCAGCTATTGAAAAACTAATTTTCTGAGAAACTAATTCAATTTTCTATTTACATAATTTGCTCGATAGTTTTTTGTTTCCTTTTTTTGACGTTTATGTCCACGTCTTTTGCTTTTTAAACGAATTTTGTTTTATTTTTTTTTTTGACGCGCTGTTTCGGCGACAGAAGCGAAACAAAAGACATCTGATTTTAATTTTAAGGTTCTTTTGTTTTTAATTTGGCTTTCATTTTGGGTTACTTTTCAGATTTTTTTATTACGTCAAAAACAAAAGACAATAGAGGCGAAACAAAAGGCGATCAGATCTTGAAAAACTAAAGAACGGCTACACTTGAAAAAAAAAAGAGACAAAAGACGATCTGATTTTAATCTTAATGCTCTTCTTTGTTTTAATTTATTTCATTCTGGGTTTTTTATTATTTTTTTTTATTTAAAAAACAAAAGACGTTAAACAGAACACGATAGAAGCGAAACAAAAGAATCTGATTTTAATTTTAAGGTTCTTTTGTTTTTAATTTGGCTTTCATTTGGCGTTTTTTTTTTGGATTTTTTTTATTATGTCAAAAAACAAAAGACAGTAGAAGCGAAACAAAAGACGATCAGCTCTTGAAAAACTAAAGAACGTCTACACTTGAAAAAAAAAGACAAAAGACGATCTGATTTTACTTCTTTGTTTCAATTTATTTCATTCTGGGTTTTTTATTTCAAAAACAAAAGACGTTAAACAGAAGACGATAGAAGCGAAACAAAAGACATCTGATTATAATTTTAAGGGTCTTTTGTTTTTAATTTGGCTTTCATTTTGTTTTTTTTTTAAATTTTTTATTACGTCAAAAACAAAAGACAGTAGAAGCGAAACAAAAGACGATCGGCTCTTGAAAAACTAATGAACGTCTACGCTTGAAAAAAAAGAAGACAAAAGACGATCTGATTTTAATCTTAATGCTCTTCTTTGTTATAGTTAATTTCATTCTAGGTTTTTTATTTATTTTTTTTTATTTCAAAAACAAAAGACGTTCAACAGAAGACGATAGAAGCGAAACAAAAGACGATCGGCTCTTGAAAAACGAAGAAATGTTAACGCTTAAAAAAGACAAAAGACGATCTGATTTTAATCTTAATGCTCTTCTTTGTTTCAATTTATTTCATTCTGGGTTTATTATTTTTTTTTAATTTCAAAAACAAAAGACGTTAAACAGAAGACGATAGAAGCGAAACGAAAGACATCTGATTTTAATTTTACGGTTCTTTTGTTTTTAATTTGGCTTACATTTGCAGTTTTTTTTTTAGATTTTTTTATTACGTCGAAAACAAAAGACAGTAAAAGCGAAACAAAAGACGATCGGCTCTCGAAAAACGAAAAAAATGTCTACATTTGAAAAAAGACAAAAGACGATCTGATTGTAACCTCAATGCTCTTCTTGATCAACTCTTGGAAAACGAAAGAAAGTCTACATTTAAAAAAAGACCTAAAACAATCTCATTTTCATTTTAACGGTTTTCTTTGCGTTAATTTATCTTTTGCTAATCGTCTTTTGTTTTTTGTTTTTTTTTCTTTTGCATGTTTTTCTGTTTGATTTTTTTTTTACACGGAACGTGTCCATAATGAATTTCTTCTTTAGACGTCACGAGGTGACGTGAAAGACGTTACGAGTAAAAAAAGCAAGTTTTAAATTCCACTGAAACGAATGATACACATTCTGGGAATTTCAAAAGAACAGGACTTGCATTATGCTTGCGCATGTAATATGAGTTTCATAACGAGCAGGTGTAGGTTTATCAGTATCCGGAGGAGGATATTTTCTTTTCTTCATGTTTGCTCCTGCAAGTCGACCAAAACATTCATTCAAGTCGTTGATACTTTAACGGCTCGAATTTATTGTTTAATTTTTTTTTTGTCATCGATGTCCCTTACTTTTTATTCATCCCCTGTAGAGAAAAAGATGAAGAATGCACACAAATACGGATCTAAAGTTCGTCGATTTGTTTTTTGCACTGAACCTTTGTTGAAAATTAGTTTCTACAAGAACTCTTGGATTTTCTTGACACCAATATCGACGATTGCTTCTATTAAAGATGCCATTACTGCTGAAAGTGATCGTCGGATCAAATAATTTTTCGAAAAAAGAAATTGGGCCCTCTTGTCTTTTGTTTAAATAAAAATTACAAAAAACCTGTTTTCGCTCAGGATCATTTCTTCCGTGAGGAAAATAGGGATGAAATTTGTGCTTTTTCAAAACACTCTGTAGATTTTGATATCCCAGTCAAAGTACTAATTTCACGAACAGAGGTTTTTGAATTTTCCTGAACACTAAGGAGGATATCCAATTTCGTATTTTCCTCGTACTGGCGGTTCTTTTGTTTAGGTTTTTTGAAAGATCCATAATTTCTTAAATTTAGTTTAGCCTCGAAAATTTCCAACGATTCGGAATTTCTCTGTTTGGAAATCGCTGCCTATAGAGTCTTTTTATTACATTCAAAATAAACTTGCAATAAATCAGTCAACTGGTTATTATCCATTGTAACCAACAATTTTAAACAACTTTTAATAACTGTAATAAACCAAACTATTTCTTTTAGGAAACAATAAGTCATAAAGCAAGAAAAATTTGATAGCTTTGAACAATAACTGCGCAAAAACGATGATTAATGGTATTGTTTTCACGGTTCCCTTAAACATTTTTAAAAAATGCACGTTTTGCGTAATAAACTATTTTTTCTACAAACACTTTTAAAACTTCAAAACTGACTTTTCTCATGTCGCTATTTATTTAGTTTTTTGAATAAATATTTTACACGTGGCAGTTGTTTTTCAAAGCGTGCTTGACGTCAACACCACCCTTTTAAAGTTCGATTTTCAATTTCTTTTCCTACAGCAACTTACATTTGCACACTTAATTTTAATTCTTCCATTAGTATTTTCTGCTGGCCAAAACTTAAAGTGTTGCACATCATTGAATTTAGAAAAAGTAACTCTACCAGATACAATAATAAAAAATATATAGAGTCGTTTAAAAAATAAAAATTGACAGTCGTTTGATCATGAAGGCAACTAAAAAAAAATAATTAATTGACCACATTTTATATTGTTTTAAGTCCCATTTCATTTACCTTTTTGTTTTTTTTAAATTAGTCTATAAATAGAGGAGTTATGGCATGGGGGGTTTTTTGTAGGACACCCGGTATTATACAGCAAAACACAATAAATGATTGGATTGATTGATTGAATGTTGGTCGATCGCCTTTGGTTTTCAATTTTTAAAAACGACAATTTCATTTCATTTTTATTTGACTTTTGTTCTTCTGTTTTATTTAAAAATGAATGTTGGCTGACCGCCTTTTGTTTTCAATTTTTGAAAACAACGATTTCATTTAATTTTTATTTGACTTCTGTTCTTTTGTTCTCTTGTACTTTTGTTTTACTTAAAAATGAATGTTGGTCGATCGCCTTTTGTTTTCAATTTTTAAAAACAACTATTTCATTTAATTTTTATTTGACTTTTATTCTTTTGTTTTTTTTGTTTCATTTAAAAATTAATGTTGGTCGATCGCCTTTTGTTTTTAATTTTTGAAAACGACAATTTCATTTAATTTTTATTTGACTTTTATTCTTTTGTTTCTTTTTGTTTCGTTTAAAAATGAATCGTCTTTGATTTTCAATTTTAAAAACAAAATATTTCATTTAATTTTTGTTTGACTTTTGTTCTTTTGTTCTTTTGTTTTATTTAAAAACGAATGTTGGTTGATCGCCTTTTGTTTTCAATTTTTGAAAACGACGATTTCATTTAATTTTTATTTGAGTTTTGTTCTTTTGTTTTTCTTTTGCTTCATTTAAAAATGAATGTTGGTTGATCGCCTTTTGTTTTCAATTTTTGAAAACGACGTTTTCATTTAATTTTTATTTAACTTTTGTTCTTCTGTTCTCTTGTTCTTTCGTTTTATTTAAAAATGAGTGTTGGTTGACCGCCTTTTGTTTTCAATTTATGGAAACGACGATTTCATTTAATTTTTATTCTTTTGTTTTTTTTTTTTTGTTTCATTTAAAAATGAATGTTGGTCGATCGCCTTTTGTTTTGAATTATTAAAAACGACGATTTCATTTAATTTTTATTTGACTTTTATTCTTTTGTTCTCTTGTTCTTTTGTTTTATTTAAAAATCAATGTTGGTCGATCGCCTTTTGTTTTCAATTTTTGAAAACGACGATTTGATTTAATTATTAGTTGACTTTTATTCTTTTGTTTTTTTGTTTCATTTAAAAATGAATGTTGGTTGATCGCCTTTTGTTTTCAATTTTTAAAAACGACGATTACATTTAATTTTTATTTGAGTTTTTTGTTCTTTTGTTTTTTTTTGCTTCATTTAAAAATGAATGTTGGTTGATCGCCTTTTGTTTTCAATTTTTGAAAACGACGTTTTCATTTAATTATTATTTGACTTTTATTATTTTGCTTTTTCTTGTTTTATTTAAAAATGAGTGTCGGTTGATCGTCTTTTATCATTTGACTTTTATTCATTTGTTTTTTCGTTTCACTTAAATGAATATTTACGTCTAACTATTTTTTTACTTCGTTTTTTTTTATCTGAATCTCTATTGTTTTTTTTTTGAAATTTTCGTTTTCTAGTTTGCTTTCTCATTTCTTGTTTTCAATTTTTGTTTTGTGTTTTCGATCACACGAGACATAATACTTATGAAAATAAATAAAAAATACAAAAAAAGAAACTTAATTTTTTGAGTTTCACTTTTAATTTGGTCGACGGTCTTTTGTTTTCTAAATGCGTTTTCTTTTAATTTTCTCCATCGCCTTTTGCTTTTGTTTTCTTTTTTTTTTACTGAAAGTCTTTCAATAAATTCTTTCGAGTTTTTCATCGCACACGATCAACTTCTTTTCCTCAAATGCCTCTTTTTGTGGACACCTAAGTACAGTGCGTGTACAATAAATAAAGTAATTCCACATTAATTGTTTCCGATGAGCTCCGGTTCACACACACGTGGCACACTTGACTCTCTGGGACTTGCCCCAGAAAATCATCAGGATGTCCTTTGTCTTTGTTTTCGCTGGTGCACGAGATGGAAGAGGGAGAGCGGGGGGGTCGAGTCGGCGACGGCTCAGTTTCACAGGTGAATCGCACCTGGTGTTCGTGGAGTGCTCCGCTTCAGAGAAAAAAATCGATTTCGTCGTCGCAGAGCCAATTAAGTGACCGCAGTTGGACGGTCGAGGTTGTTGGGAGAGGAGGAAAAAGTTGAAAGAGAGTCGAAGTGACGGATTTGAAAAAAAAATTTTTTTTTCTGGAAGTGAAGTGATTTTTTTTTTTTTTTTGGGCCGAAATAAATGACTTACGAATAGTGACGTATTTTGATGGTAGCAGGTCAAGTTTTTGAAGAAAAAATTCCTGAGTAAGTCCAGTATTAAACAAAGTAGGTAAACAACATTAAATTCTATTTGATTCATTTAATAAAAAAGTTAAAATTGAGGAAAAATCTGGTACTGTTTAAACGAAAATTATAATTTTTCCACAATTTAAAAAAATTATGAAAAATAAAATAAAGTCAAGAAGCTCGAAGTAAAACAGCATCTCGCAACCTTTAAAAAAAAAAATTAACCCGAATTTTTTCGTATTTTACTAACATAGGACATTTGTTTTTGCCCCCCCTCCTTCTAGTATTAATAGGAAAAAAACTTTGTTTTTTTAAATATATTAATCTATGTGTTGTAAAATCGATTGTCTTTTGTTTTTGTTATTTTTTTTAATTTTAATTTTTGAATTACTTACTTTGTTTCGCCACCTTTCGTTTCATTTTTTTTTAAATTTATTGATCTATGTGTTGTAAAGTCGATTGTCATTTGTTTTTATTATTTTTTTATTATTATTAATCTGCTAAATCGTGTTATAAAATCGATTGTCTTTTGTTTTTTGTTATTATTTTCTAATTTGATTATTTTAAAATTTTTATTGTTTTGTGTCGACACCTTTCGTTTCAATTGTTTTTTTTTTAATTCATTAGTCTATGCGTTGTAAAATCGATTGTCTTTTGTTTTATAATTTTTTTTTATTTTTGAATTTCTATTATTTTGTTTTGTTTCAAATTATTTTTTAAAAATTTATTAATCTATTAAATTGTGTTGCAAAATCGAAAAATTTTTGTTTGAAAAACAAAAAAAAAACAATTGTCCAAAATTGCAGTTAATTGTTCAAATGCTAAGGAAACAACAAAAAAAATTCAAAACACAAAAATAAAAGACGGTCGTACAAAACAAAAAAAGAAAACGAAAGTTGATTTTCATTTCAAAGCTATTTCTTGTTTTGAACATTTTGAAAAAGTCTTAAAAAAAAGACGATCGTCCGAAATTACAACCCAAAGAAACTTAAATTTCCCAAGAAACAAAAAGAAAACGCAAAACAAACAATTCGGTGTCAAAGGAACAAAAAATAAAAACAAAGGATTTGTTGAAAAACAAATGCGAGAAAAATTTCCTTATTGCCCTAGGGATTTTCAAAACCAAAAGTTTGTCAAATTAATTTCGTTTTCTAAAACAAAAGATTGAACAGTCATTTCGAAAAACAAAAGACGATAAAATTTGGACACGAAAATGTCGTCGTTTCAAAAACAAAAGACGATCGAACAAAACCAAAAAAAAAGGAAACGAAAGCAACTTTTTTCTTTTGAACTTTTTAAAAAACAAAAGACGATCGTCTGAAACTAAATCGAATGTTAAATTTCCAAAAGAAACGGAAAGATAACGCAAATGCTAAGGAAACAAAAAAAAAATGCAAAATACGAAGATAAAAGACGATCGTTCAAAATAAAAAAGAAAACGAAAGTTGATTTTCATTTGAAATCTATTTTTTTTGAACTTTTTGAAAAAATTCTTAAAAAAAAACGATCGTCCAAAACTACAATCCAAAGAAACTTAAATTTCCCAAGAAACAAAAGGAAAACGCAAAACAAACAGTTCGGTGTCAAAGGAACAAAAACCTATCAACTTTAAATTTAAAAAAAAAAAAAACAAAAAACAAAGGATTTGTTGACAAACAAATGCGAGAAAAATTTCATTATTACGCTAGGGATTTTCAAAATCAAAAGTCTGTCAAATTCATTTTGTTTTCGAAAACAAAAGAATGATCGGTCATTTCGAAAAATAAAAGACGATCAAATTTAGACACGAAAACGTCGTTGTTTCAAAAACAAAAGATTGATCAGTCATTTCGAAAAACAAAAGACGATCAAATTTGGACACGAAAACGTCGTCGTTTCAAAAACAAAAAATTGATCAGTCATTTCGAAAAACAAAAGACCATCAAATTCGAACACGAAAACGTCGTCGTTTCAAAAACAAAAGATTGATCAGTCATTTCGAAAAACAAAAGAAACTTAAATTTCCCAAGAAACAAAAAGAAAACGCAAAACAACAATTCGGTGTCAAAGGAACAAAAACCTATCAACTTTAAATTAAAAAAACAAAAAACAAAAAACAAGGGATTTGTTGAAAAACAAATGCCAGAAAAATTTCATTATTGCACTAGGGATTTTCAAAACCAAAAGTCGGTCAAATTAATTTCGTTTTCGAAAAACAAAAGACGATCAAATTCGGACACGAAAACGTCGTCGTTTCAAGAACAAAAGACGATCGAACAAAACCAAAACAAAGAAAAAAGGAAACGAAAGCAATCTTTTTGTTTTGAACTTTTTAAAAAACAAAAGACGATCGTACGAAACTAAGTCGAACGTTAAATTTCCGTTAAAGAAACGGAAAGAAAGCGCAAAACAAACGAAAAATTTTATCCGGTGCCAAAGAAACAAAAATCTATCAATTCTTCACTCTGAATTTCTTCGAAAACAAAAGTCTGTCAAATTAACTTTTTATTTCCGAAAACAAAAGATGGTCGCAGGAAACGATAACATAAAGACAGATCACTCGGTTTGGAAGAACAAAAGACGATCAGATTAAAAGAAGAAGAAAACAAAATTGATTTATATGTCAACATTACTGTACAACATTACATTCAGTTTATTTTTTAAGTTCTTTTGTTTTCAAAAACAAAACGCGATCGTGCAAATAGAAAATTGAACGTTAGGTCAGTCAGTGGTTTATGGAAACAAAAGCGATTTTCAAGATCAGTATTTAAATTTGTTTTTAATGCTGAATATTTTTCCTTTCTTTTGTTTTGAAACAAAAACAAAACGCGATCGTGCAAGTAGAAAATTGAACGTTGCTTAATGAAAACAAAAAGCGGCGACCTGTAACAAAATGAAACGAAAACAAAAGATGGTATTCGAAAATGAAGAGTTAGTTGAGAAAGACGTCCAAACAGCACAAAACAGCACAAAACAGAAAACGAAAATCGATTTTCGTTTTCCATTTCATGTTGACTTTTTGATTGTGGTTTTAATTTCTTTTTAACCTGTGTTTCAAAACAAAAAATATTGTCGGAAACAATTGCGTTCTGTGACCAATCAAATTTCACACAGGATTATCAATGACTTTGAACTGAGATAATCGGAGTAGCTCTCGTCGAAAGTGAAAGTCATTTTTACGCGAAGGTACGAATTAAAATTTGGAAAAACCAGGATCATAGGAAAACCGATCCCCCCCCCCCCACTCACTGATGTGATGATCAAAGGCGAGAAGCCGCAGCTTCATTTGCTTGCGACAACGTCAACAACTTTTTTTTTTTCATTAGCGAACATGCCTTGAACTTTCGCTAAAATGAATCCTCCTGTAACGGAAAACGTAATCGCCTGCTAACAAAAGCAATTCACACCTACCATCTGGGCCTTTAAATGCAATTAAAGAAAAAAAGGTCAGTGACTTCGTGTGTGAAGGGGCGGGGGACGGGGGACCCGTTATGTTACGCGGATTATAAAAATTCTTCAGTTTTTTTATCGTCCAAAAATTTGTGCAGTTAGTAACTTTAATAAAACGCGATTTTCTCTTGAGCTAACGTCGTTCAAATGAAAGTGTTTCCGTTCCCAATTAAAAAAAGAAAAAGAAAAACGATGAATAGAGAAAAGACTTTCAACTCAGTGGGAATTAAGTCGAGCGCTCCAGTAACTTCACTGGCACTTTCCTTCGGGCCGGATACAAATCGGAAAAGTATTCATTTTCACTGTTTGCAAAAAAAAATGGAAAGAAAGTTTATAAATTTGGAAAGTCTCGATCATTCAGGTAATAAAAAATATAGTAGCCTAAATTAAATGCAATAAAAAATCGAGGTTAACTGTAAACACAAGAAAAAAGAATATTTTCAAATTTTCAAATGAACAAATTCGATTCCAACCACGTTTATTTGTTTAAGAAACAATAAATTGGAAAATACTTACTTATATCTCTCCAGAAAGTTGAAAATTGTGAACAGTGAACGGTTAAGAAAAAAAGTTCCTGCGCAGAAAAAAAGAAATGTTCCTGCAAGGGAAAAAAGTTTCTTCCCACAAATCAAATCGAATCAATTTTATTTTAAAACGTCGCTGTGAATAGTGAACAGCGATTTGGAAAATTGTGAACAGTGAGCTCTGAACAGTTAAGAAATGTTTCTGCAAAAGGAAAAAGTTTTTCTCTCCTCAAAAATATCAAAATCGAATCAAATTTATTTCAAAACAAAACACTAAATAGTGAACAGGTTTGTGAACTGCTACAAAAAAGGAAATGTTCCTTCTGGAAAGGAAAAGTTACTCCCCAGAAATCTTGACCAAAATCAAAATCGACTCAAATTTATTTAAAAACAATATTGTGGATCGTGAACATTGGTTAGAAAATTGTGAACAGTGAACTCTGAACAGTTAAGATGCAGAAAAGAAATGTTTCTACGAAAGGAAAATGTTTCTCTCTCCCCTCAATATCAAAATCGAATCAAATTTATTTCAAAATAAAACACTAAATAGTGAACAGGTTTGTGAACAGCTAAGAAAAAAAAAAGAAATGACTTCTTCTGGAAAGAAAAAGTTACTCCTCAGAAATTTTGACCAAAATCAAAATCGACTCAAATTTATTTAAAAACAATACTGTAGAGAGTGAACATTGGTTAGAAAATTGTGAACAGTGAACTCTGAACAGTTAAGATGCAGAAAAAAATGTTTCTGCAAAAGGAAAAGGTCTCTCTCCTCAGAAATATCAAAATCGAATCAAATTTATTTCAAAACAAAACACTAAATAGTGAACAGGTTTGTGAACTGCTACAAAAAAGAAATGTTCTTTCTGGAAAGGAAAAGTTACTCCCCAGAAATCTTGACCAAAATCAAAATCGACTCAAATTTATTCAAAAACATAACTCAATAGTGAACAGTGCTTGGCCGATTATAAACAGGCAACTGTGAACAGTTAAAAAAAAAGAAATATTTCTGCAAATGAAAAAAAGTCTTTCCAAAAATGTTGACCAAAATCGAATCAAATTTATTTCAAAACAATACTGTGACCATTAGTTGGAAAATTGTGAACAGTGAACTCTGAACAGTTAAAAAAAGAAATGTTTCCGTAAAGGAAAAAAGCTTCTCTCTCCCCAGTAATCTTGACCAAAATCAAATCGAATAAAATTTATTAAAAAAAAATTGTAAATAGTGAACAGTATTTGAAAAATTGTGAACAGCTAAAGAAAAAAAGAAAAATTTCAATCTGCTAAAGAAAAACTACTCCCAGAAATGTTGTTCAAAATCAAATTTATTTAACAGTGCTTGGCAAATTGTGAACAGTCAACTGTGAACAGTTACAAAAATAATTTTGCAAATGAAAAAGTCTTTCCAAAAATGTTTACCAAAATCAAATCGAATCAAATTGATTTCACAACAACACTCTGAATAGTGAACATTGATTGAAAAATTGTGAACAGTGAACTCTGAACAGTTAAAAAAAAAGAAATGTTTCCGTGAAGGACAAAAGCTTCTCTCTCCCCAGAGACCAAAATCAAATCAAATCAAATTTATTTAAAAATATAACTGAATAGTGAACGGTGCTTGGCCAACTGTGAACAGTTAAGAAAAAGAAATATTTCTGTAAATGACAAAAGTCTTTCCAAAAATGTTGACCAAAATCAAATCGAATCAAATTGATTTCAAAACAATAGTATGAATAGTGAACATTGGTTGGAAAATTGTGAACAGTGAACTCTGAACAGTTAAGAAAAAAAAGGAAATGTTTCCGCAAAGGAAAAATGTTTGTCTCTCCCCAGGAATATTTACCAAAATCAAATCAAATAAAATTTATTTCAAAATAAAACTGTAAATAGTGAGCAGTGTTTTTGAAAAATCGTGAACAGTGAATTGTGACCAGTTACGAAAAAAAAAAAGAAATTTCTTTCTGTAATGGAAAAATTTTCTAAAATCAACTCAAATTTATTTCAAAACAACTGCTTGGAAAATTGTGAACAGTGAACAGTGCTTGGCAAATGTGAACTGTCAACTGTGAACAGTTAAGGAAAGAGAAATGTTTCTGCAAATTAAAACGTTTTCTTCCCAGAAATTTTGGCCCTAATCAAATCGAATCAACTTTATTTCAAAACCAAATTGTGAATAGTGAACAGTGTTTGAAAAAATGTGAACCGTGAGCTGTGAATAGTTAAAAAAAGGGAGAAAGGAGAAAGGAAAAAAGGAAAAATTTTAACCAAAACTAAATCGAATTTATTTCTGCGAAGAAAAAAAAATTATCGCCAGAAATTTTGACAAAAATCAAATCGGATCGAATTTATTTCAAAACTGTAAACCGTGAACGGTGAACAGTGCTTGGAAAATTATAATCAGTTGAAAAAAGTTTCTCCTCAGAAATTTTGACCGAAATCAAATCGAGTGATATTCATTTCAAAACATAACTGTGATCGTCACTTAGAAAATTGTGAACGGTGAACTGTGAACGGCTAAAAAAAAAGAAAAGCTTTCAGCACAAAAAAAAAATTTTCCTCACAAATTTTGACCGAAATTAAATCGAATAAAATTTATTTCAAAACGTGAACAGTATTTTGAAAATTGTGAACGGTGAACTGTGAACGGTCAAAAAAAAAAAGAAAAACTTTCGGCACAAAGAAAAATAAACGTTTCTGTAAAGGAGAAAAGTTTCGCCCCAGAAATTTTGACCAAAACGCAACCGAATTAAATTCATTTCAAAATATTACTGTGAACAGTGAACAGTGTTTGGAAAATTGTGAACTATTAAGAAAAAAGGAAATTTCTGCACGGAAGAGTAAAGAAAAAAAATAGAAAGACGTCACGTGACGACGTCAATTAGTATGAGTACGAGGATGGGTCAAACATAACTATGAACGGTGAACTGTGAACGGTCTAGAAAAAAAAGAAAAGCTTTCAGTACAAAGAAAAATAAACGTTTCTGTAAAGGAGAAAAGTTTCGCCCCAGAAATTTTGACCAAAACCCAATTGAATTAAATTCATTTCAAAATATTACTGTGAACAGTGTTTGGAAAATTGTGAACAGTTGAGAAAAAAGAAAATTTCTGCACTGAAGAATAACGAAAAAAAAAGAAAGACGTCACGTAACGACGTCAGTTAGCATGAATAACGAGGATGGGTCAAAACATAACTGTGAAAAATATTTGGAAAATTGTGAACGGTGAACTGTGAACGGTCAAGAAAAAAAAAATAAATGTTTCTGTAGAGGAAAAAAGTTTCTCCTCAGAAATTTTGACCGAAATCAAATCGAATGAAATGTATTTCAAAACAGTACTTGGAAAATTGTGAACGGTGAACTGTGAACGGTCAAGAAAAAAGAAAGAAAAGTTTTCAGCACAAAGAAAAATAAATGTTTCTGTAAAGGAGAAAAGTTTCGCCCCAGAAATTTTGACCAAAACCCAATCGATTTAAATTCATTTTAAAACATTACTGTGAACAGTGAACAGTGTTTGGAAAATCGTGAACAACTGAGAAAAAAGAAAATTTCTGCGCGGAAAAAAAAATAGAAAGACGTCACGTGACAACGTCAGTACGAGGATGGATTGGAAAGTTCGTGGAATGAAAATAATATGCAGAACTTTGCGGTTTTTGAAATTCTTGTTCACTTTTCCTGCCTCTCAACAGATTTGAACCAACAACGTTCATGATAAAATTCAGAACTCAAGTTCTGCACCATCGTCGTCCGTCAGAGGAAAATGAACGAGCCAAGGCCTTCATCTCATTTTGAATGTTGATTGCTGATGAGTCATCCCGTGGACGGACTTTCCAGCCCACCCTCGTATAACGTGTGAATCAATTCCAACATCCTTTTCTTGAGGCGGTTTTTTAATTTCGTCAATTTTTAATTAAGTTGAGTGGTAACTTGTCCCATTAGATATTTCTGTTCTGCAATAAATCAGGAGGAAATGCCAAGGACGCTCACTTTTTATTTTCTCTTTCGGAAAAGGTCGAAAACCTAACCTACACACCTTTTCATCCCGCGTTCCAATTTATTATTTTCGTGAATTTTTACGTGATTTTCAGGACTGCTTGTCCTGGCTACGTTAAAACCGGTCGAGTGTATGCGCTGACCTCATTAAGAAAACCGAGGGCAAGGGCCTTCGAAAATTCGATGGCCAACAGCAGCGAGCGCGTTCGTTTCGAAGAGATTCCGAGCACTAAGTGCGGAAGTTTATAATTTATAATAAATTCCAAGGCTGTGCGTTTTATGAATGTTAATCGACGATAACGGTTACATAAATCAATTCACTCGGAAGTTTACTTCTTAGAAACGACCTTAAATTTTGAACCTAAAACTGGCCGCTCTCTAGTAATAGCAATAGCAAAGCCTACGATGTGCGACTGATTTAAAAAAAAAATTAAGGAAAGTTTCAGAATCTTCCAGTTAACCAGAACTCTAATCTTTTAGTCACAACATAACGATTCGAAGCTTTCTTTTTTTTTTTGTTGTTGGTAGCCGCTCATCGATGATAACTGATCCATTAAGGCCCGCGCTCGTGAGCGACGAGGAAGAACTGTACTTTTCGTGAAAGTACGAAAGCGTTTACTTATTATGTTTAGCACATTCTTCCTGGCAACTGTAAATATTGGTTTTCGTTAAAGAGGTAACCCACTTCTTCTCCGGTATGTGTGTTAATGTCGTGTTTGATTGCATAAATGCATGAAATTTGGCGGCGATTATTTCTCGCCTCGTCGCGGAACAGGCGATACAAAATTCAACTTGGTTTTCATATACGGTGGACGTCCGAAAAGTACGGGTAAATTTTCTGCTGATCGTATAAAAAAGTTTGGAAAGTCTCTTTCGTTTATGTATGCTACAATGTGATTGTCGGTAGCTTAATAAACTTAGTTGAAAAAGGGGCGCCATCTAGCGTACAATTGTCCAAGAAGGCCAGTGGTACCACTAGGTCTACACACAGAATTGGAAGTAACTGAAATTCCCGCAGGCTTATACGCATGTAACATATTTATAAGCTTGACAGTCACCCTGTATAGTGAGTTTTGACAAGCAAAAAAATTTTAATAGTAATAGTATCCGGTAGATGGCGTCACTGGGACCCAAAATATTTTTTCTGCTTAAAACCTAGTTGCAAAGACGGGCGCCGTAAAATATGTGGTACCGCTTGGAAGTAACTGAAATCCCCACAGGTTACACCCACATAACATATAAGTTTGACGGTCACCCTGTGTAGTGGGTTTTGACAAGCAAAACAAAAGTTATTTAATAGTAATAGCATCCGGTAGTTGTTCTCAAAATATTATTTCTGCTTACAATAAAAATTTCACTTTATTTTTTTTTTACTTTTGTAGATCAAGAACTAAATCAATCAAATTTAACGACAACAGATGGCACCAGTTTTGATTTCAACGTCAATGTATTGTTTACTGTTGTTTTAACAAAAAATAAAGAAAAATAAATCAAATGGTAATTGCAACTTACGTTTGGTGAACTTAGTTCAATTTAATCGATTTTTTAATAATAATAGTATCCTATAGATGGCGTTAGTGTGCCCAAAATATTTTTACTGTTTACATTAAAAATTTTATTTTTTTGCGTTACAAATAGTATTATAAATGAAAAAATAAATCAATTGAATTTAACAACCACAGATGGCGCCAGTTTTGACTTGTACAACAACGTATTTTTTTTTTAACAAAAACAATTGGTAGTAATTGTTACCGATAGATGACGTCAGTTGCACTCGCATTCATTTTCCTAGTTACGATAACTTCTGTTCGCTGCTTGGTCAAGTCAATTTTATTGAAAATTTAACTTTTTGTTCTATAGGAATATTATCCGGTAGATGGCGTCAGGAACATTTCTTATTGGTTATGTATGTAGGAAAATGTTACTTCATTTTTTTGGTTTGAATGTCAACTAATTACATCTTAATAAATTTGACAAATTTAGACCAGTTCAATCGATTTTTTAAAGTAAACGTTATTTGCTGTTGTTTTAACAAAAACAAATGACGATCACAACTTAGAGGTTTGGTCAATTTAGATCAATTCAATCGATTTTTTAAACGACAAACTTTTATTGAATAGAAATAGTATCCGGTAGATGGCGCTACTTATGCCCAAACTGTTTTTTCTACTTACAAAAAGAAATTGACTTAATTTTGTTTTTACATCTTCAATTTATTGCTTTTCTCCATTTTTTGTCTACAAATGGAATTTTAAATCAGTCAAATTTGACAACAGACGGCGTCGACTCTGATTTGAATGTCCAAACGTGTTTTTGTTTACCGCTGTAGTTTTAACAAAAAATAAATGACAATCACATCTCAATACGTTTGGTCTATTTAGTTCAATTCTATCGATTTTGTAAGTGATATAAATTTTTGTTTGATAGAAACAGCAGCTGGTAGATGGCGTTAGTGTTGGTACCCAAAATATCTGTCTTACTTAACAACATTTTTTTTTATTTCTCCAATTCGTAGCTCTTCTCCGTTCCATGTTCACAAGTAGAATTATAAATCAAGAGTCAAATCAATTAAATCTAACGACAACAGATGGCGCCGGTTTTGGTTTGAATGTCAACGTGCTATATTTACTATGCGTGTTGTTTTAACAAAAAAAAAGAAAAACAAGTCAAATGATGATCGCATATTACGTTTGGTGAACTTACTTCAATTTAATCGATCTTTTAATAGTAATAGCATCCTATAGATGGCGTTAGCGTACCCAAAATATTTTTAGTGTTTACATTAAAAATTTTAATTTTTTGCGTCTCTCTGTTTCGTGTTTACAAATATTTAATAGTAATAGTATCCGGTAGATGGCGTCACTTGTTCCCAAAATATTATGTCTGATTATAATAAAGACTTTACTACAAAAATTTCACTTTTTTTTAACTTTTATACAGGTTAATTCTCATTAACTGCGGAACACCTTAATGAGAACCACCTTGTAGATTACGAATTAATCACTCAAACTTAACGATCACAGATGGCGCCAGTTTTGATCTGAACATCAACTAATTACATCTTAATACGTCAGTCCACTTTAATCCAATTCAATCGATTTTTTAATTGATGTTTTTATGTATTAATAATAATATCCGACAGATGGCGTTATTTCTATTCAAAATATATTTTCTGCTTCCGATAAAAATTTTACTACAAAAGTTTCAGTTTATTTCTTAACTTCTTCAATTTATGGCAGATGGCGCCAGTTTTGATTTTAGTGTCAACATGTTTTTTTTTTATCTACCACTGTTGTTTTAACAAAGAAATAAAAGATAATCACATTTTAATACGTTTGGTCGATATATACGTAGTTCAATTCAATCGATTTTTCCTATTATATAATTTTCCTTTTGTTTAATAACAATGGTATCCGGTAGATGGCGTTTTTCTCTGCTCACATTTTCTTTTACTTCTTCGGTTTATTGCTTTTCTCTGTTTCGCGTGTTTACAAATAGAATTTTAAATCAAGAAACAAATTTAACAAAAACAGACCACGTCAGTTTTGATTTAAATGTCAATATCTATATTCCGTTTTTTTTTTTTTCTATAATACTTGTCAAATGTTTCTGATATTGGTACCTATTACTTCAATGTTAGGAAATTTAAAAAAATTGTGTTCTAGATTTAGTGATAACAACAGCGTTCCAACAGAAACCTTAGAATTTTGACGCTGACAGGTATTATAGAAAAAAAAAAAAACTATACTTACCTACAGTGGTTTTAACAAAAAAAGCTTGGAAAGTCTCTTTTCATTTATGTATGCTACAATGTGATTGTCGTTAGCTTAATAAACCTAGTTGGAATTGAGGGCGCCATCTAGCGTACAATTGTCCAAGTAGGCCAGTAAAATGCGTGGTACCGTTAGGCCTACACACGGTATTGGAAGTAACTGAAATTCCCGCAGGCTTATACCCACGTAACATATTTATAAGCTTGACAGTCACCGTGTATAGTGAGTTTTGACAAGCAAAAAAAATGTTAATAGTAATAGTATCCGGTAGATGGCGTCACTTGTTCCCAAAATATTTTTTCTGCTTAAAACCTAGTTGCAAAGACGGGCGCCGTAAAATATGTGGTGCCGCTTGGAAGTAACTGAAATCCCCACAGGTTTACACCCACATAACATATAAGTTTGACGGTCACCCTGTACAGTGGGTTTTGACAAGCAAAACAAAAGTTATTTAATAGTAATAGCATCCGGTAGTTGTTCTCAAAATATTATTTCTGCTTACAATAAAAATTTCACTTCATTTTTTTTTTTACTTTTGTAGATCAAGAACTAAATCAATCAAATTTAACGACAACAGATGGCACCAGTTTTGATTTGAACGTCAATGTATTGTTTAGTGTTGTTTTAACAAAAAATAAAGAAAAATAAATCAAATGATAATCGCAACTTACGTTTGGTGAACTTAGTTCAATTTAATCGACTTTTTAATAGTAATAGTATCAAATCAAGTTTTCTTGCCAGATGAAAATTATGAAAATTAATTAAAATTGTGTAACTGGCAGTATAGAAAGTGATAGGAAAGAGTTTATACATGTATTTCGGCCTTATTGGGCTTCATCAGAACTCTGTACCTTAAAAAAATGTTGGTTTATTGAAAAATTTAGAAAAACTTACCTCTTTTTTGAAAAAAATAGAATTATAAATGAAAAAATAAATCAATTGAATTTAACAACCACAGATGGTGCCAGTTTTGATTTGTATGACAACGTATTTTTTTTAACAAAAACAATTGGTAGTAATTGTTACCGATTAGATGACGTCAGTTGCACTCGCATTCATTTTCCTAGTTACGATAATTTCTGTTCGCTGCTTGGTCAAGCCAATTTTATTGAAAATTTAACTTTTTGTTTTATAGGAATATTATCCGGTAGATGGCGTCAGTTACTCCAGGGACATTTCTTATTGGTTACGTATGTAGGAAAATGTTACTTCATTTTTTTGGTTTGAACGTCAAGTAATTACATCTTAATAAATTTGGCAAATTTAGACCAGTTCAATCGATTTTTTAAATTAAATGTTATTTGCTGTTGTTTTAACAAAAACAAATGACGATCACAACTTAGAGGTTTGGTCAATTTAGATCAATTCAATCGATTTTTTAAGCAACAAACTTTTATTGAATAGAAATAGTATCCGGTAGATGGCGCTACTTATGCCCAAACTATTTTTTTCTACTTACAAAAAGAAATTGACTTAATTTTGTTTTTACATCTTCAATTTATTGCTTTTCTCCATTTTTTTGTCTACAAATGGAATTTTAAATCAACAGACGGCGCCGACTCTAATTTGAATGTCCACGTGTTTTTGTTTATCGCTGTAGTTTTAACAAAAAATAAATGACAATCACATCTCAATACGTTTGGTCTATTTAGTTCAATTCTATCGATTTTGTAAGTGATATAAATTTTTGTTTGATACAAACAGCAGCTGGTAGATGGCGTTAGTGTTGGTGGTACCCAAAATATCTGTCTTACTTACAACAACAAACAACATTTTTTTTTATTTCTCCAATTCGTAGCTTTTCTCCGTTCCGTGTTCACAAGTAGAATTATAAATCAAGAGTCAAATCAATTAAATTTAACGACAACAGATGGCGCCGGTTTTGATTTGAAGGTCAACGTGCTATATTTACTATACGTGTTGTTTTAACAAAAAAAAGAAAAACAAGTCAAATGATGATCGCACCTTACGTTTGGTGAACTTAGTTCAATTTAATCGTTTTTTTAATAGTAATAGTATCCTATAGATGGCGTTAGGGTACTCAAAATATTTTTAGTGTTTACATTAAAAATTTTAATTTTTTGCGTTTCTCTGTTTCGTGTTTCCAAATATTTAATAGTAATAGTATCCGGTAGATGGCGCCACTTGTTCCCAAAATATTATTTCTGAATATAATAAAGACTTTACTACAAAAATTTCACTTTATTTATTTATTTTTTAAATTTTATACAGGTTAATTCTCACTAAGTGCGGAACACCTTAATGAGAACCACCCTGTAGATTACCATCTGTGGTCGTTAAGTTTGAGTGATTTAATTAATTACTCAAACTTAACGACCACAGATGGCGCCAGTTTTGATCTGAACATCAACTAATTACATCTTAATACGTCTGTCCACTTTAATCCAATTCAATCGATTTTTTAATTGAAGTTTTTATGTAATAATAATACTATCATCCGGCAGATGGCGTTATTTCTATTCAAAATATCTTCTCTGCTTCCAATAAAAATTTTACTACAAAAGTTTCAGTTTATTTCAGTTTATATTTTTAATTTACATTAAAAATTTAAATATTTTGAATTTCTTTGTTTCGTGTTTACAAATAGAATTATAAATGAAAAAACAAATCGATTGAATTTAACGACCACAGGTGGCGCCAGTTTTGATTTGTATGACAACGTATTTTTTTTTAACAAAAACAATTGGTAGTAATTGTTACCGGTAGATGACGTCAGTTGCACTCACATTCCTTTTCCTAGTTACGATAATTTCTGTTCGCTCTTTGGTGATTACAAATTGAATTATTAAAGTCAGGGATTAAATGTAACAAATTTAACAACAAGAAATTGCGCCATTTTTTAATGTCAACGTCTGTCAATGTCTTTTTCTGTACTATTTAAAACGTAATGATCCAGAATCACTTTTTTTTCTTTTCTAGTGCGTTTCTTTTTGTTTTTTAAAATGTTTGGCCCAGTTGGAGCAATTCAGTCAATTTTATTGAAAATTTAACTTCTTGTTTTATCCGGTAGATGGCGCCAGTTACTCCAGGGACGTTTTTTACTGCTTAGCTTAGTATGAAAATGTTACTTAATTTTTTTTGTACACCAACCTTTATTGCTTTACTCTACTTCGAGTTTACAAATCGAATTCTAATGAAACCAATCAAATTTAATAGAAATTCGCGGCAGTTTCGACTTGAATCTCAACATTTTTCTTGTTCTGGCAATTTTCTTTTTAAATCATCCAAAAATATTACAACACTTCAACAATCATGGGTTTTCCATGAAGGTGACTCAGCCAATTTCTTTCCTTGAATCATTAATTTCGCATTAGACCAAGTTGCCTTTAACTAAAGTGCGCCAAACCAATTCGTTATCGTAGAAACAATGAAGAGTGTAATATGGTGGTTCTTGGGCGCGTGTTATTTATCGTCGGCCCAGGAAGCGTTCCTCCCGGAGCCCGATTTCCGGGAAATAAGCGTGGACCCCCTAATTTGGACCCCTGACATCACCGTCACCGAACTAACGCCGGCGTCGGCCCAACAACGCAACTACCAGACGGACCACGCTTCCACGTACAACTCAGATCAGGCCTACAACGAACCCTACCACCTCGACTTCGGCTACCACAAGTACGACTCGATGACGCAGTTCTTGCGCGCCACCACCTCAAGGTACCCCAACCTCACCGCGCTTTACTCCATTGGGAAATCCGTTCAGGGTACGACTTAACTACCCAACTCGAGCAAAATCGTCACTTGGCTGGTTTGTTACAGGGAGGGAGTTGTGGGTGATGGTGGTCTCTGCTTCCCCCTACGAACATATGATTGGCAAGCCTGATGTTAAATACGTTTCGAATATGCACGGGAATGAGGCAGTCAGTAGGGAATTGATGCTCCACTTGATACACGTAAGATACATCATTTTACTAGAGAGTACATACCATATGCAAACTGGTACCACCGCCGCACCCTTTATTTAATTATTTTCATCCACTGTCGGAGGAAATAGTCCTTTGGGTGTGCACAGTGAATTAAAAATGCGAAAACATACCCAAAGAACAATTACAAAATAATAAAACAATTGCCTTCTAGTACCTGGCCACCAATTACAACACAGACGAATACATCCGGTGGTTACTGGACAACACCCGAATTCACATAATGCCTTCCATGAACCCCGACGGTTTCGAAGTGGCCAAAGAAGGCGTCTGCGAAGGAGGCCAAGGACGGTAGGACCATCACCTTTCAACTTTCGCCCCTCCCCCCCGCTCAAAACCATCCCCTTTCGTTTCAGCTACAACGCCAGAGGTTTCGACCTCAACAGGAACTTCCCCGACTACTTCAAGCAGAACAACAAGCGAACGCAGCCGGAAACCGAAGCGGTGAAAGAGTGGCTCTCGAAAATCCAGTTCGTAATATCCGGGAACCTGCACGGGGGTGCTTTGGTGGCGAGCTATCCTTTCGACAACACCCCAAACTCACGTAAGTTCTTTCCTTCTACGCGCATCCCCACCAAATGTAAATCGGCTAACGGTTTCTTTCTGTACGCCGCAAGGAATATGCAGGTCATCTGCTTTGTGCTCTTGTAAGTCACGTTCCAAAGTGAGGGATGGGAAGCTTATGACACCCAATCAATGCCCAAACGCAAAATTTCGTTTAGTGTTTCAGAGCTACTCTTCATACCCATCCTCGACTCCCGATGATGACGTCTTCAAGCATTTGGCCTTGACCTACTCGACGAACCATCCCAAAATGGGCAGGGGGGTGTCCTGCAAATCTTCAACCCCCGGCTTCAAACAAGTACGTAGGGCGGCGAGCCTCTGGCAATTTCTCAAACACGAAATGCTTTCAGGGTATAACGAACGGAGCCGCGTGGTACCCCCTCACGGGAGGAATGCAGGATTACAACTACATTTGGTTCGGCACCATGGAGGTTACGTTGGAACTGTCGTGTTGCAAGTACCCTCCGGCGAAAGAACTTCCGAAATACTGGGAGGACAACAGACAGGTTGGTTGGGGGATGGGGGAGGTTTCCAAAATTGCTCGAGCTCTTGGTTTCAGGCGTTGATCAAATTTTTGGGGGAAGCTCACAGGGGCGTTCATGGTTTCGTAATGGACGAACATGGGAACCCCGTGGAGAAGGCGTCGCTTAAGGTATCGACGCGCGACGTCGGTTTCAGGAGTACAAAGTATGGGGAGTTCTGGAGGATTCTTCTTCCAGGCATTTACAAGCTAGAAGTAAGTCGGCAGCTCCTGTCACGATGCCTTTCACATTACGTAATTCTGCTGCAGGTTTACGCTGATGGTTACGTGCCTAGGGAAGTCGAGTTTATGGTGGTGGAGCAACACCCCACCCTCTTAAATGTAACGCTCCACCCCGCCAAGGTAACTTTTTCAAAAAAATCTCCATCGAGCTAAACGACTTTCATTTGTACATACATACACATAGCCAGAGGAGGTGTGTCCATTGTAAATATTTTCAGTTGGGTGAAAAGTTTGAGCCCCCGGTGACGTCCCCTTCGCTAAGTATGATCTCCCTCATTCCAAAAACAACTGCTAAACACTTTAACGAAGCCCTAATTTTCCCCGAAGACTAACACACATTAAAAACCTGCGATAAATTCTTCTATTTCTTGGATGTAAGTATTTCTGGGGCTTGCACTAATCCGAGGGGGAGGGTATGTGAAAAAAAAAGGAACTCTGGGGTCTTATCCGTTTCGTCCGTGTTTTGTAGAGAAGCGACGGGCCCGTTTACAGGCCCCCTCAGCAGCCGACTCTGTACCACAGGCCGAGCTTCCAGGCTCAAGAAGAGCCCGGCTTCCTGTCGTCGATCACCAACGGCTTCAGCAACTTCGTCACCAATATCTTAGGATAGCGAGAATACTGCACCCTTCATAATTTATTATTTTTTTTGTGTGTGTTTAATTTATCAGGTTTACTACCGTTCGTTGTTACATAAAGATGTCTTTCAGATTAAAGTTAATTAAAAGAAAGAAGAAAAACTAAGTTTTAAGGAGTACCACCACCTTGTGCGTTTGTAAAAAGCGAATTACCCTCATTTGTTTAATTATTATCCTTCATAGTCGGAGGACGTAGTTCTTGGACTCTGAAGCTGTCAATCAATATTTTGGGATACTGGCTATGAATACGTAAAAGGGAAATTTCTAAGCAAACTTTTATTATAAAAAATATGTGCAGTAGCCACTGGACATACAAAGATAATATTATTACAAAATCAGTTACCTAATTACTTGGAACGTTTATGTCCTTCACGTGCTGAAAAGCAGCAATGAGCGCAGTCAGTTGAATGTTCTCATTAGTTCCGGACGAGAGACGGTACTGAATTTCGGCCATTTTGTCCAGGAGTGTAATGAGTGTCTCAAACGGGAACTCAACTGCAACGAGCGTTTAAAAAAATTAGTATTGCACAAGTTATCCTTTAACAGAACAAAGAAGTTAGGAGGAAATTCAAATTTTCCGCCACTTTTTGAATTCAGAGGATTCAAATTTCCCGCCAAATTATTTCAACGTGCAACTTGAGAATGTACTGGAATAAATAAACCATGGAAGAACAGTTGTAGTGGATGAGGAGCAAATTTGTAACCAACACTGAGAACGACCTTGAAGCATTAAAGTGCAGTTAACACTGCGCGGCATTCTGACTGTACGTGGTCTGTCACGTCACTGCTTAGACTCCGCCTTCCAATGTTTTACGCATATTCTTGGCTCCGCCCACGTACACCTTACAAATTTCTTACCTAAATTATAGAAAATATAACGCAAATCAACATACTTAAATAAAGCGAAGGATTTCTTTGTTTTCCGTTGTATTTTCTGTAGCATAGGTAAGAGATAATTTTTTTAAATACGTAGGCGGAGCCAAGAACATGTGTCAAACAGAGGTAGGAGGAGTCTGACGTAATGAACAAGGAAGACATTAATCACAACCAGTCAATGGTAAAACTTTTAATTTCCAATTTTTAGAGAAGCTTCAGTGTTTTAACCACGCCCCAAATTCAAATGTTTAATGATTGGTGGGTACACGAAAATTTGCGCAATGAAAATCTAACATTCGAATGCGATGTTTATTTCGACTAGACCACGTAACTGATCGGCAGGCAGGCAGAAATTCACATACATACTCTCTCATAAAGCCTCCTTCTCTTTGACGGACTCTTTAGTTACATATTAATTCGGCCACGCCCCCAAATCCTTCAGTACTGATTGAGAGACAATCAGACAACACAAAAACTCTCTTTTTTAAATTCCTTACTTCTTGAACATTTATTCAAATAAGTGATGTGTGACTGGACAACCCCTTGAATGGTTTGGCTGATGATTGCTAGATAAAGGTGACCAGGCCACGCCCCAATTTTTTTGGTTAATGATTGGTACGTAGACGAAGACTTAACATAAACATATTTTTAACCGTTCACTCCTCGAGAGCGTCACGTTCCGACAAGACCACGCCCCCAATTCTTTCGTTACTGATTGTGAGGTGGGCGGAAATCTACGCAAACAAAGATAGAATTCGTTTCTCCCTTGAAACCTCCCTCTTTTTGGATGATCAATCCAATTAGTTGGGTATTTCAGTGTTTTGATCATATGCTGACTAGACCACGCCCCCTACAGAATTCTTTCTCTTAAAACGTCCATTCAAGTATGTGGTCTATCTACACAAACCAAAGACATAATCCGTTTCTCGCTTAAAACCTCCCAGTCCTTGAAGAATCAATCCAAATAGTTGTCTATTTCAATGTTTTAATCACTTACTGACTAGACCACGCCCACTAAAGAAATCTTTCTCTTAAAACTCCTCATTCCTTAAACGTCCGTTCAAATATGTGGTTCAATGTTTTAGCCACGCCCAAAATTCAAATGTTTGATGATTGGTGGATAGACGCACATTGAAAATCTAACATTCGAATGGATGTTTATTTCACAGTTTCAACTATGTTTCGACTAGACCACGCCCCTTTGTAACAGGGCAGGCAGGCAGAAATCCACATACGTACCTTCTCTTAAAACCTCCTTCTCTTTGACGGATTATTTAGTTACGTATTAATTAGGCCACGCCTCCAAATCTTTCATTATTGATTGGTAGACAACACAAAAACTCTTTTTTTCTTAAAACTCCTTACTTCTTGAACATTTTTTCAAATATTGGTCTGTGTCAGTGTACTGACTGGACCACCCCTTGAAATTTTTGGCTGATGATTGCTAGATAAAGGTGATCCCAATTTTTTTGGTTAATGATTGGTACGTAGACGAACATTTGACACAAAGATAAAAGTCGTTTAATTTTAACCGTTCACTCCTTGAGAGTCACGTTCAGACAAGACCACGCCCCCAATTCGCTACTGATTCGGAGGTGGGGAGGAAATCTACGCAAATCAAAGACAGAATCCGTTTCTCTCTTAAAACCTCCCACTCCTTGGGTAATCAATCCAATTAGTTGTCTATTTCGGTGCTTTAATCACATACTGGCTAGACCACGCCCACTACAGAACCCTTTCTCTTAAAATTCACCGTTCCTTAAAATATGTGGTCTATTCACGCAAACCAAAGACAATCTGTTTCTCACTGAATACCTCCCACTCCTTGGATGATTAATCTAATTAGTTGCCTATTCCAGTATTTTAATCACACACTGACTAAACCACGCCCCCTAGAGAAATGTTTTCTCTTAAAACTCCCCGTTCCTTAAACGTCCATTCAAATATGTGGTCTATTTCAGTGTTTAACCAAGTATTGATTAGACCACGTCTCCAAACCTTTCGTTACTGATTGGCGGGCAGATAATAATCCACGTGAAAATGGAATTCCTTTCCCTTAAGACTTCATACTCCTCAGAGAGATCACCTTCACGTAAAACTTCCAACTCCTTGGAAATTAGTCGCCTAATCACGTATCGACTTGGCCACGCCCATGATTGGTTGGTAGGTTAAAGATGCCACTCCTCGTTTCTTGTATTTACGTCAGTATTGATCGCTTATCGATTAGACCACGCCCCGAACTTTCGCACTGATTGGTCGATAGGTGGAGACCTACGTAGTAAGTATATTCTTGAAACTCTTCAATCTTGAAACTTCAACCCATTGTCTGTCTACTCCCGGATTGACTAGGCCACGCCCCCAATATCAAATGATTTGGGGACGTGGCCTAATCAGTGCGCGAATAAACAACTGAAGCAGAGAATTGTTCGTTAATGCTTAAGTGAAGAGAACCACGCAGCTACTTCGTCGCTCCTTTGATGATTTAGTGACGACTTGACTGGGTCACGCCTCCAACGAGGACAGAGAGATTTGGGGGCGTGGTCTAATCAATGCGTGAGTAAACCATGAAGTAGGGAATCTTTCGTTACTGCTTAAATGGAGATAAATGCACCTATTTCGGCGCTATTTCATTTAGTTAGGCCACGCCTCCCATAACGAAAGATTTGGAGGCGTGATCTAATTAAATCGTGAGTAAACTATTGAAACTTGAGAATTTTTCGTGACTGATAAAAGAGAGGTAAAACTCTACGTACCTATTTAATTGCTACCTTAGTGGTTTACTCACGAATTAAATAAGCCACGCCCCCCCCCCCCCCAAATCACGGTGCAACCTGGTCAATTCATGAGTAATTGGAAAGAGGTAAATGTCTACGAACCTATTTTATTGTTAATTCAATGGATTATTCACAAATTGACTTGGCCACGCCCCCAATAACGAAAGATCCGGGGGCGTCCCCTAATCAACTCGTGAATAAACAATTGAAGTGGAGAATTTTTCGTTAATAATTGAAGAGAGGTAAAGATCTGCGCATGGTTTACTCTGACCTAAGCCACGCCCCCAAATATTTCGTTAACATGGGGGGCGTGGCCTAGTGAATTCGTAAGTGAAAAGGAAAGACGCTTAAGAAATGTGTATAGCAATACTTACTTCTGTGAACATAAAGATGAACCTCATTGAGAATGTCGTTAAGAGCCAAGCCCTTGATCGTCTGCAGCTCTTTTATATCTAGAGTGTAAATTAAAGAAAGCAACTTAAAGATTTTTTTTTCAAAAAAAAGGAAAAGTAGGATACGATTATACGTGGTCTTAAAGTCCTCATTCAAAAGCCACTTGACGATATTTTCAACGTCGGTTTTCAGAGGATGGCCAACGCAAGTGTAGACGTTATCCTCGGTGACGTCCTTGTAGGCCAACCAGGTGCTCTGGAGGACATTGAGGACCTTCCTCATATCTCCATTGGCCAAGGTCAGCAGGGCTTTCTTGCCATCTTCGGAGACTTTAAGCCTGGAACGAACGGACTGTTTTTACTGGGGGGGTTAAAGCACGGTGGAAAAATGACTTACTTTTCCTCGTCCACGACGTAATTTAATCTGGGGAGAATCTGCTCGGGGGTTAATGGGCCGAAACGAAACCTCGTGCAACGAGATTGCAACGCCGGAATGATTTTGCTCAGGTAGTTGCAGATTATGCAAAACCGCACGTTTTCGGTATACTTTTCTATTACTATAAATACACATGTAAGTGGACACCCTATACATAGGCGGAAGTGGAAAGAGCCGTACAGTTATTAAGATAAAGGCGAAGAAGTAGAATATATTTTTTAATTAATGGTTACAAAAAATAAAACACACGTAACTGCACATTCACATTCACATTCACACACGTGTGTTATTGAAGTGTACAAACGGAACTGTTGGTCTGTGCAGGGGTGGAAGTCGTTTTGGCCGAACCACGCGTGGCAGGTATCAACTCTGCCTTAATGACCGCGCGCTGGTACTCTTTCTCGGACTTGGTGAGGGGTACTCCGAGGTACTTGGAGACCAAATCGATTATACCAGCGGTGACCTGTGTAAAACAGCAATTTAAACAAAACGGGCCCCATCTGGGTGCTTCCCTTACCATTTCGCCCGTTTTGGCCGACATTGTGAAGCCCAAGAGGTTGCAGTCTTTGACGAATTTGTTCACCGTGTGTGAACTGATTGCTCTCTGGTGTTCAGCGTCACCTACAATTGCGGTATTCAATTAGGGGAATCACATAAAAAAAATAATTTAATTTTTATATATGAGGGGTGACTAAAAATTTGGAGATAATCCGTTGACTTCATCAGTGAGATGGCAACGTCATTTTTTTAGCAAAAAATTGAAGGCGAGAAAAATAACTAACGAGTAATGGGCCCAGGCACGCGCTGAAACATGAACTGCGTCCTGCAGTTCCGCTATATTTATGGACACGATTACAAAAAGTTTAAAGAGAAATTATAATATTTTTTGAACGAAATAGGCGTGTTTCTATTCGTAACTATCGCCAAACTTAATGTGTACTGGGTCCAGGCCGTTTATGACCTGGTACCATTGCACCGCCAGCGCTACGCGCGAGACCTAGGAACTTGCAGATTTTTTTTTCGAAGTCTTTGTTTCTTTAATCCTTTGCTTGTGATTAAGTACTTGTTTTCATTTCAAAATAGAACTTCATTTGTTTCCTCTTATCTCATTGCCAGTCACATCCTCTCTGTTTGCCAAGATCATTTATTTAATCTAGCAACTTTTTTTCTTTTGTTATTTACTTTCATTTTCTTACGGTCACACCTCGTATATAAAAAATTCCTTAGTTGTAGGAATCGACTGCCTTTCGGTTTTTTTTCTTTTTATTTCAGTTTTATATTCTTAATCACACCTCGTACATAAAAATTCGTTATTTGTGGCAATCGATTGCCGCTTGTTTTCTCATTTTAGTTTTATATTCTTACGGTCACGCCTCGTTTATAAAAATTCAAAATTAAATTACATCGATGTGACCAAAAAAAAAAAAAAAATCGACAGGCGACAAGAACGTCGATTTAAATGCGAAATGATTTTTGAAATCCAAAAAAAACTGAATTTCACGCGATAAGAGAAATAAAAACAAAAGACGATCGATTTCAAAATGAAATTCGCATAAACAGAAATCAAAAAATAACAAATGAACGACAATCGATTTCGTAAGAAAGACAACAAAAGAGATTGACTTAAAGAAATGAGACTTTTTTATTGAGAAACGCATACATATATACGAGGTGTGACCGTAAAGTACTCCACTGACATGGTGAAATCCAGGAAATTGCTGAGACTTTTCGAATTTATTCATTGTAATTGCTTTTAGATATTTTAATGATTTTGCTTTTACATTCCTGTTTATTTGCTTTTCACGTCAAAAATTCCTTCTCCACCTATTTTTTTGTCTCAGTCATATTTTCTCTTTTCCAAAATTTTCATTTAATTCATACACTTTCAAATTCTTCTTCTCAGAAAGTAATTTTGGTTTCTAGTTTGTTTCTTTTTGTTTTCCCCTCTCCATTTTCTTTTTTCCATTCGATTTTCATTTCAAAATCGATCGTCATTTGTTTTCATTTTTCCGTCCGCCGATTGTTTTTATTTTTGTTGTCATGTTGTTTTCTAACCCATCCAATCATTCTCTTTTGACTGTAATTTTAAATTCTTATCGTCACACCTCGTACATAAAAACTCAATATAAAATTATTTTTAAGTAAAAAAAAATACGAAAGCAAAAATAAAACAACTGGCAGGCGGTAAAAAATTTGATTTAACAGCGAAATAACTAAACATCAGTGAATTTCACAATTTGACAAAGACAAACGAAATGACGATCAAAATATGAAACAAAAAATAAACAAACGACAAACGATTTCGTAAGAATTGACTTAAAAACGTTAAAAAAATTTCGAAACATTTGAGAAACAAAGAGCAAGTGAGAGAAGTAAAAATAAATGCCGATCGATTTCGAAATTAAAACCGAATGAAACCGAATTTCTTTTTTTTTCACTAATAATAATAATTTCATCTTGAATTGTTTTAGTATACGAGGTGTGATCAGAAAATTTGGAAAATAATCCACTGACATCGTGAAACCCAGGAAGTTGCAATTTTTTTTCGAATTTATTTACCATGTGTTATTCGTTTATCACTACAAAATCGATTTTCATTTTTTTTTTTTTTTAATATTTTGGTTTGCGAAATTATTTAATTTAGAAATTTTCTGAATTTTCGCCCCTCGGAAAGTCATTTTGTTATTTTCAACTAACCAAAGCGAAATCGACTGCCACTTGTCGTTTGATTTCAGTTTTTAAATTTTCTCGTTTCCTCGTTTCTCGTTTATTCGATTTTAATTTCGAAATCGATCGTCGTTTGTTTCTTGTGTCAATTTTTTTGTTATCGTTTTTGAAAAATTTCCTTTTTTCCTATTTATTCGGTTTTCGTCCTGAAATCGATCGTCATTTGTTTTTTTTTTATTTCTCTTTTGTCACGTGAAATTCATCGACGTTTTTTTGCCTTTCAGTGGTCACTTTGCTTTTAAATTAATGTTTTCGTCGCCTGTCGTTTGTTCTTGTTTTTGTCTGTTTCGTAATTCTTTCCTTTTTCACGTAGAAATTATTTTATTTTGAATTTCTATATACGACGTAGCAATTCAAAAAGAAAAACAAAACAAACGACAATCGATTTCGTAAGAACAACTAATAGAAAACTAACACAAAAAAATTTCTAAAAAAAAAATTAGAAACGCAGAGAAAGAGAAAGAGAGAAATAAAAACAAATGACGATCGATTTCGTAAAAACGACCAAACACAAAAAAATGTCTAAAAAAAATGAGAAACGCAGAGAAAGAGAGAAAAATAAAAACAAATGACGATCGATTTCGTAAGAATGACCAAACACAAAAAAAATTTAAAAAAAAAGAAACGGAGAGAGAGAGAGAATAAAAACAAATGACGATGGATTTCGTAAAAACGACCAAACACAAAAAAAATTCTAAAAAAATGAGAAACGCAGAGAGAGAGAGAGAGAGAGAGAGAGAGGGAAATAAAAACAAATGACGATCGATTTCGTAAAAACAACCAAACACAAAAAAAATTCTAAAAAAAATGAGAAACGCAGAGAGAGAGAACTAAAAACAAATGATGATCGATTTCGTAAGAACGACCAAACACAAAAAAATTTCTAAAAAAAAGAAAAACGCAGAAAGAGAGAGAAATAAAAACAAATGACGATCGATTTCATAAAAACGACCAAACACAAAAAAAATTCTAAAAGAAGGAGAAACGCAGAGAGAAATAAGAACAAATGACGATCTTACGAAATCGATCGTCATTTGTTTTTATTTCTCTCTCTCTCTCTCTCTCTGCGTTTCTCATTTTTTTTAGAAATTTTTTTGTGTTTGGTCGTTTTTACGAAATCGATCGTCATTTGTTTTTATTTCTCTCTTTCAGTGTCAATTTTTTTGTTAACGTTTTTGAAAAATTTCCTTTTTTCCTGTTTATTCGGTTCGATTCTGAAATTGATCGTCATTTGTTTTTTTTATTTCTCTTTTGTCACGTGAAATTCATCGATGTTTTTTTGTCTTTCAATGGTCACTTTGCTTTTAAATTAATGTTTTCGTCGCCTGTCGTTTGTTTTTGCTTTTGGTAATTCTTTCCTTTTTCGCACAGAAATAATTTTATTTTGAACGTTTATATACGAGGTGCGACTTAAAAATATAAAACTAAAATAGAAAAACAAATGACAGTCGATTCTCACGACTGTATTTTACTTTTCATCGTACTTGAATTTTCTTTTGTTTTTTTTTCAGTTTATTCTTTTGTTCTGTGTTGATCTTTTTAATCGTTTTTTAATTCATTTTTGTTTTCTTTAGTTTTTTTTTTACTAATCCGTGATTACCGAAAGTTCTTCGCCAAAGGATCGTTAAGCTTTCATGTTTCAGTTTTCTTGTTCATTTCATATTTTACCTTTGATTGCGCTTTTCTTTTGTTTTTGCTGTCGAATTAATTTTCTTTTTTTTTTTTAATCATTCATTTTTTTTACTTACATAACGATATGTATGTATGTTGAACACAATTGACGAATTGTGACAAAATAGTGCGGTCACATGCTGTATATAACGTAATCAATCTTACTTACACTTGTTTCCGATAACGCCGACGATTGGTGGGCACTTCGTAACCCCCGCCATCGTGTCTATCCAGACGGTCAAGTAATCAAACGTGGCACTGTTCGTTATGTCGTACACCATAATTATGATCTAAACATGTTTTTACATGTTTACATTAGACACAAACAATATTTCTTGACTCTATACTATCATGCGTTCAAAAACTCCCACGTTTGGAGTTGGTCATGACTTGAGATAGCAAGAAACACGGTATATCTGTACTTATACTATATTAAAACCCCAAAGAAAGTGAGATCGGCCGGTTATAACTACAGCATCGACATACGTGACATGATACTGATGATGATGATGAAGATGACGTTTACCGAATCAAACGTAGGAGTTTTTCAATCGAAATTACATAAAGTGTGTTCCACTAACATTCGCGTTGAACAAATATTTGTCCAGCATGTTTCCATTCAGCTCTAAACCGCCAACATCAGTGATCCGTAAGGTCACATCCCTCCGGCCCGGAATGACGACGTGTTTGATGTAAAAATCGGCACCGATTGTCTGCGTGTAATGCCTGGAGAAGTCGTTGTAACACAACCTCCGAATAACGCTGCTCTAAATCACAGATATTACCAAAACAAAAAAAAAAAGAGCTTCATATAAGCCCTACCTTTCCTACACATGGCTCGCCCACAAACACGATCTTCAATTGCTTTCCGACCAATTCCTCCTCGGAATCCGACATTTTCCATCACACATTCAAATCAAGGCACGGCCGGCCCTAATGCAACCTGCTTGTAACAAAAATAACAATAGCGCGCGGAACAATCGCAAGTGAAGTGCGTTTTAAAATTCCGAGAGACGCTCCGGGCTTTACATATGTACATATTTAATGCACCCTGTATATAAGTTGGGAAAACGACGTGTTCAAGTCAGTTTCCAAGAAGAGACAGGATGATGATCAAGTACGCCGTCGTTTTCTTCGTCCTGGTCGAGCACATGATTTCCGGCTGTCTCATAACGAACTGCCCCAGGGGGGGAAAAAGGAACGGGAAATTTAATAACGCCTTGGAAGCAGCAAACATTAAACCGGTGAGTAAAATCAACAGTTGCATTGTAACTAAACGTAATTTTTTTTAATTGCCTAAACGTCCGCAGTCTAGTTACGGTATTACACTGCCTAAACTTCCGCTCTCTAGTTATATCAAAAAAAAAAACTTAGTTTAACTTAACAATAAAACTTGAAACCTTCAGATGCATGGAGCTGAGTTAGTTGTGGGTTCGATCCCATTTTTGATATATGTACAGGGGTTCATGCAAAAATAAAAACAATCGACAATCGATAAAAAAAATTAAAAGCAAAATCTTTTCGCAAAGACAAAACAACAATGAATTGCATGTGACAGAGAGAGAGAGAGAGAGAGAGAGAAATGAAAGCAAACGACGATCGATTCCAAAATGAAAATCGAATAAACAGAGAAAAGGAGCGTGAAATCAAAAAATAACAAACAAATGACGATCGATTTCGTAAGGAAGACTAGCACATATAAAAACGAAATAATTTTTGAGGCGAAAATTCAAATTTTTTTTTTAAAAATCGAGAAAAAATAAATGACAATCGATTTCGAAATTAAAACCGAACGAAATTTTTTTTACGTAAAAATAATTTTGTCTTAAATTTCTATATAGGAGGCGTGACCATGAAATTTGGGTTTCATTCTTCCTTTGTTAGTGTTTAATCGTTTTTCAATTTAAAATAGATCTTCATTTGTTTATTTATTTTTTTTTTAATTGAGAAACGCAGAGAGAGAGAAACAAAAATAAATGACAATCGAATTTCAAAATGAAAACGGAATGAAACAATACTTCCTTTTTTTTACGTAAAAATAATTTTATCTTGAACTTTTATATACGAGGTGTGATCGTAAAATTTGGAACGAGGAATCGATCTTCATTTGTTTATTTTGTTTTTAATCGAGAAACGCAAAGAGAGGGAAACAAAAATAAATGACAATCGATTTCGAAATTGAAACCGAATCAAATAATTTTTTCTTTTTTACGTAAAAATAATTTTATCTTGACTTTTTACATACGAGGCGTGACCATAAAATTTGGGTGTCTATATTGCTTTGCGTCTATTTATTCGTTTCTAATTTAATTTAATTTAAATTCGATCTTCATTTGTTTATTATTTTTTTTTATTGAGAAAAGCACAGAGAGAAACGCAGAAAGAGAGAAGCAAAAATAAATGACAATCGATTTTGAAATTAAAACCGAATTAAACATTATTTATTTTTTTACGTGAAAATAATTATTCTAGCTTAAATTTTTATATACATACGAGGCGTGACCATGAAATTTGGTCCTCTATGCTCCTTTGCTTTTGTTTATTTAATTTTTTTTTTATTGAGAATCACGGAGAAAGAGAGAGAAATATAAAACAAATGACAATCGACATCGAAATTAAAACCGAATTAAACAAAATTTATTCTTTTACGTAAAAATAATTTTATCTTTGTTTATATTTATTCCTTTTTCAAATTAAATCGATCTTCATTTGTTTTTTTTTTTAATTGAGAAACGCAGAGAAAGAGAGAGAGAGACAAAATAAATGAGAATTGATTTTGAAATTAAAATCGAATGTAATAGTATTTCTTTTTTTACATAAAAATAATTATTTTATTTTGATTTTTTATATACGAGGTGTGACCGTAACATTTGGGCTTCTATATTCTTTTGTTTCTGTTTATTCGTTTTTCAACTTAAAATCGATCTTCGTTTTTTTTTTCTCTACCTGTTTTCCAAAATTAGTTATTTAATTTAGAAATGTTCTGATTTTTCGGCACTGACGTAGTTGTTTTGATTTTTTGAATCAATATTTTTAACTAACTTGCCGTTGCCGAGTCGTCTGCTTATTTTTTTCTTTAGTTTTACATTCTTACAGTCACACATCGTATATAAAAATCGTCAGTTATTTTAATTTTGTATTCGTAATCACGCCTCGTATATAAAAATTCAAAATAAATTTATTTCTATGCAGGAAAAAATGATAAGAATACGAAAACAAGAATAAAAACAATTGACAGGCGACAAAAGATAAAAAAATACGAAAACAAACAGAAATACGAAAGCAAAAATAAAAACAATCGACGGGCGACAAAAAGTAAAGAAATGCGAGAAAAAAAAGACAGAAATACGAAAGCAGAAATAAAAACAACTGACAGGCGACAAAAACGTTGATTTTATAGCGAAATAAATGATAAAAACAAATGACGATCGATTTCAAAATAAAAATCGAATGTCTTTTCATTTTAGTTTTATATTCTTACCGTCACACCTCGTATATGAAAATCGTTATTTGTGGGAGTCGACTGCCACTTGTTTTTCAATTTGTTTTAGATTCTTAGTCACACCTCGTACATAAAAATTCAAAATAAAATTATTTCTATGCAGGAAAAAAAGAGAATTACGAAAGCAAAAATAAAAACAAACGACGGGCGACAAAAACATTAAAAGCTTAAAAGCGAAGTGGCTTCTGAAAGTCAAAACATCAATGAATTTCACGTGACAAAAGAAAAAAAAATGAAAAAGAAATAAACAGAGATGGAAAAATAACAAACAAATGACAATCGATTTCGTAAGAAGGACTGATACGAAAAATTGACTTAAAAATGAAAACTAAGAAAAGTCGATTTTCATTTGTTTTTCTTTTTCTTTTATTTTGTTGTCCAAAATTATTTATTTAATTTAGAAATTTTCTGACCTCTCTCAGAAAATCACTTTATTATTTTCAATTAACTTCTGAAATCGACCGTCATTTTTCTTTGCTTTTACTCGACCGTCATTTGTTTCTTTGTGTTTTTATCATATTTTTACAAATTTTGTGTTACTTCGTTTTGTAAAAAAATATTTCATCTGTAAGCCAATCGATTGCTTGCTTTCGACATCTTTTTTCTGTTTTCCGTTTACAAATTCGGTTTTCATTTCGAAATCGACTGTCACTCGTTTTTATTTCTTTTCGTCGTATCATGAAATTCATTCGGATATACATATTTAGTTTCAGATTTTTCTAGTCGCGCCTCGTACATAAAAATTCAAGATAAAATTATTTTTACGTAAAAAAGAGAAATACTGATTCCGTTTCAAAAACAAACGACGATCGATTTCAAAACCTGGACCGAATAAACAGGAAAAAGGAATAGCAATTCAAAAAGTAAACGAAACAAACGACAATCGATTTCATAAGAACGACTAATAGAAAGCTAACACAAATTTTTTTTAAAAAAATGAGAAACGCAGAGAGAGAACTAAAAACAAATGATGATCGATTTCGCAAGAACGACTAATAGAAAGCTAACACAGAAACATTTCTAAAAAATTTGAAAAACGCAGAGAGAGAGAGAGAACTAAAAACAAGTGACGATCGTTTTCAAAACGAGAACCGATTAAACACGGGAAAAATGAATAGCAATTCAAAAAGTAAACAAAACAAACGACAATCGATTTCGTAAGAACGACTAATAGAAAGCTAACACAATTTTTTTTTTTTTAAATGAGAAACGCAGAGTGGGAGAGACAGAACTAAAAACAAATGATGATCGATTTCGTAAGAACAACTAATAGAAAGCTAACACACAAACATTTCTAAAAAAATTGAGAAACGCAGAGAGAGAGAGAGAGAACTAAAAACAAGTGACGATCGTTTTCAAAACGAGAACCGAATAAACAGAAAAAAAGTATAGCAATTCAAAAAGCAAACAAAACAAACGACAATCGATTTCGTAAGAACGACTAATAGAAAGCTAACACAAAAATTCCTAAAAGAAAAAGAAAAACGCAGAGAGTGAGAGAGAGGGAGAAAAAATAAATGACAAGCGATTTAAAAATCGAATTGAAATTTCTTTCACTTAAAAAATTACTGTTATATACGAGGTGTGACCAATAAATTTGGAAAAATACTCCGTCTGTCTACAGGGTGTCCATGCAACATCGTAAATTAGATTAGATGGTGTGCAGTACGTTAAGTATTTAATTATTTATTGTTAAAGTGCATATCATGTGGTCCTGGCCATACTGGACAATGTTTCGGTGCGAATATTTGCTGCGGGCCTTTCGGTTGCCTTTTGGGCACGACGGAAACCCTGAGATGCCAACGAGAAGGTTTCTTCCACGAAACTGAACCGTGCGTGGCCGGAAGCAGCTCGTGCAGGAAAAACACCGGAAGATGCGCCGCTGATGGAATATGCTGCGGACAAGGTCAGGAACTCCCCCTCCCTACCCCCCCTTCAATAAATTTCATAAATTACAAAATAATAATTTTCTTGCAGAATCTTGCCACGTAGATAAGACCTGCTCTTTGGATGAGAAAACCGCCGTCCCCATCGACATCTACAACCTCTTGAGCTACCGGAACCAGCTCGAGTATTCCGCAGAGTAAAAATGAATATATTTTTTTTAATGTAAGAAGTAGTAGGCTTAGTGAAATAAATAAATAAATAATTTAGCTCACTTACCATTGGTTTGCCTCCTCGGAAATCATCATCAAGTATTGAAGGCGCCGATTATGGCAGGCGGTGGTTTCACACCTCCGCGTTTTCGTTCTTTGTAAGCAAAAATCAATTTACGCGCAAGAAGTAAAGAAAAAAAGGTAATGTCGCCAAGGAGACCGAAATACAAACATATTCGCCTCACATGACCTGCCCGCGCGATTAATTACGACCGTGAAGCGCCTTGATTTATTCATAGTAATTACATATTGGTTGGGAGGGTTGATTAAGTACTACTTCATGAAACAATCACAAAAAAAACTCATGAGTTGAAGAAAAATTAAAAAAAAAACCTTCAGTAGGAGCTCAATTAATTATGAGTTCCATTTGATGTAAAGCGTGTCCAAAAAAGATCGTACATTTGAGGCAGAAAAGTATGAGCGTTCAAGACGATCATCTTTCATTTGTTTTTCTCTTTATAAACGATGCGGTCACGATTTGTAGTCATTTCTGTGATCTCTCTTTTCAATAAATGCAAAAATCGAAATTGTCCCGTAACCGATTATCTTTTGTTTCAATTTATTTTGATTGAATTTCGTCTTAATTGCCTTTCGTTTTAGGTAGAAAAGAAAAGAGTGCTCGAGACGATAGTTTTCATTTGTTTTTCTCTTTTTAAACGATTCGTAGTCATTTCCGTGATTTAAATACAAAAATCGAAATTGTCCCGCAACCGATTGTCTTTTGTTTCAATTGATTGATTGATTAATTTTTTATTGTCTGTTTTTCTTCAGTTTCTGAGACCGAAAAAAAGTGTTCAAGCCGATCGTCTTTCGTTTGTTTTGTTTTTGTTTTTTATTGACTCGACGGTCTTGTCGTCATTTCAATGATCTTTTTTGTCAATAAATACAAAAATCGAAATCGTCGCGTCTTTGTTTCGATTGATTTTGATTTAATTTCGTTTTAATTGCGTTTCGTTTTTGAGGTAGAAAAGAAAAGAGTGCTCGAGACGATCGTTTTCATTTGTTTTTCTCGTTTTTAAACGACGCCGTCACGATTCGTAGTCTTTTCTGTGATTTAAATACAAAAATCGAAATTGTCGCGTAGATAGCCCATTGTTTGTTTGTTTCAATTGATTTTCATTAATTTCGTTTTGATTGTTTTTTTGTAATTTTTTTTTAACTTAAAAATCTGCAGACGATTTCGTGATAAGAGCCCATTTAAAAGAAACCCGCATTTTGTGTGACAAAGAAAAAGAAAAACAAAAGACGAACGCTTCCAAAATGAAAAGGTAACGAACGGAAAGAAGAAGAATAACTTTAAGTGAGTGACGAATAATCAAAATAGTTCTGAACAAGTGAGAGAGAGAGAGAAAATAAGAACAAATGAGAATCGACTTCCAAATAAAAACAAATAAGAATCGATTTTCAGATAAAAACAAATGAAAATCGACTTCCAACTAAAAATTAAAAAAAAAACAGAACGAGAAGAAAACGGAACAAAAGAAAAACAACAGTTGATTTTGAAAGGAAAACTAAAGGAACTTAAAAATAATTTACAAGAGACGAAAAATAAAAAAAAAAAAGAAATCTAAAAAAAGAAGAAAAAAAAAACAAAGAATGGCAATAATCGGTTTTGAAATGAAAAGCGAATAAATAGAAAAAAAAGCAAACACAAATGAGAATCGATTTCCAAATGAAAACAAATGCGAGTCGATTTCCAAATGAAAACAAATGAGAATCGATTTCCAAATAAAAACAAATCAGAATCGATTTCCAAATAAAAACAAATCAGAATCGATTTCCAAATGAAAAGAAACGCGAGTCGATTTCCAAATAAAAACAAATGAGAATCGATTTCCAAACGAAAACAAATGCGAGTCGATTTCCAAATGAAAACAAAGGAGAATCGATTTCCAAATAAAAACAAATGAGAATCGATGATTTCTAAAAAAAAAAAAAGCACAAATGAGAATCGATTTCCAAATAAAAACAAATGCGAGTTAATATCCAAATGAAAACAAATGAGAATCGATTTCCAAATAAAAACAAATGAGAATCGATTTCCAAATGAAAACAAATGCGAGTCGATTTCCAAATGAAAACAAATGAGAATCGATTTTCAGATAAAAACAAATGAAAATCGACTTCCAACTAAAAATTTAAAAAAAAAACAGAACGAAAAGAAAACGAAACAAAAGAAAAACAACAGTCGATTTTGCAAGGAAGACTAAAGGAACTTAAAAATAATTTACAAGAAACGAAAAATCAAAAAAACAAAAGAAATCTAAAAAAAAGAAGAAAAAAAAACAAAGAATGACAATAATCGGTTTTGAAATGAAAAGTGAATAAAAGAAAAAACAGGGAAATTGACAAAGATAAAGAAAACAAATGACAATCGGTTTTTAAACAGAATAAAAAAACAAGAAAATTGACAAAGAAGGAAAAAAAACAATCACAATCGGTTTTTAAATGAAAATCGAATAAACAGAAAAAAAAACAGGAAAATTGACAAAGAAGAAAAAACAGTTGACAATCGCTTTTTAAATGAAAATCGAATAAATAGAAAAAACAGGGAAATTGACAAAGAAAAAAAAACAAATCACAATCGCTTTTTAAATGAAAACCGAAAAAACAGGGAAATTGACAAAGAAAAAAAAAACAAATCACAATCGGTTTTTGAATGAAAATCGAATAAATAGAAAAAAAAAACAGGAAAATTGACAAAGAAGAAAAAACAAATGACAATCGTTTTTTAATGAAAACCGAATAAATAGAAAAAACAGGGAAATTGACAAAGAAGAAAAAACAAATGACAATCGCTTTTTAAATGAAAACCGAAAAAACAGGGAAATTGACAAAGAAAAAAAAGCAAATCACAATCGGTTTTTGAATGAAAATCGAATAGAAAAAAAAACAGGAAAATTGACAAAGAAAAAACAAATGACAATCGTTTTTTTTTTAATGAAAACCGAATAAATAGTATAAACAGGGAAATTGACAAAGAAAAAAAAACAAATGACAATCGGTATTGAAATGAAAACCGAAATTGACAAAGAAGAAAAAACAAATGACAATCGGTTTTGAAATGAAAACCGAAAAATAGAAAAAAGGAACGTCAAGAAAGAAACAAACGATAATCGATATTGTAATACAAAGTGGTCAAGAATAACTTTAAGTTTGCAACACTGCAATCGAATATGTGTTTTGTTAGTTTATTTGACGTAAGGTTGTAGGTTATGTGAATGGAATTTAGGGTTTTATTTGAATTCGAAAAGTCAAATGACGTTTGTAAAGAAACGGTTGTCATTGGTAGTGTCAGTTGTCATTGGCACTGTCAGTGTCAGTGTCATTGGCAGTGTCAGTGTCAAGACGTTAACAACCGAAAGTTACAACACTTATGCCGTTTCAAAATAAAATTCAGCACTGCCAACCATAATCCTTGACCACTTTGTAGAAAGACAAATTCAAATATTGAATTATTTTAAGACTAGAAATCAAAAGAATTCGAAAAAGCTGAGAAAAAAAAAACAAAAATACATATATATAATGCCAATCAAAAGTTAACTAAGCAAAAAAAAAATCACCAAAAAATGAGTGCGTTTCAACATCGCTCCAAAAATAAAATTTAATTAAAAAAACGTTCACAAAACAAAAAGGGAACTTGTTGTCAAGGCAACATGCCAATGTGTAAACAAAAGAAATAAAGAAATATTTTTACTCCCATCTTAGTACACTCCAGACTAGTCTTAAAAGTTAACTTCAAAAAATGTAGGCAACCAAACTTGCACCCCTGTGTCGTCCCATCTGAACTATGGGAAAGTAGCAAGGGATTTAAAATATTGTAATTTTTATACACTTTTTTTGAGTGTAGATTATTTATAAGTTTCACTTAAATAATGTAATACAACTTGAAAACCATTTCAATAGAAGCTCTTACTTATCCAAATTACTTATAATCTCTTTCCACTTCCGCTATTAAATGCTTTATCTAATTTTTAAAAAAATAACAAAAAAATTCTTACTTCTCCTCAATGCATTTTGAGCATCCATAGTCATGGCATCCGCTTCGTCTAATATAATCAACTTAAAACCAGACTTAAATATGGTCCTCGTACTTGCAAAAGTCAGTATTTGTCCTCTGACAATCCCGATCCCTCTATCGTCGGAGGCATTTAATTCCAACACCTACAAACCCACCGCTAACAAACCTCAAATTGCAAACCAAATGTTTACCATTGAAGAAAATTGCCCGGGTGTGTATAGCTGACGGGCGCAAGCCAAAATCGTGCTGGTCTTCCCCGTCCCTGGAGGTCCATAGAAGAGCAGATGGGGCACTTGATCTTCCCGAATAAATTTACTCACTACAATACCACCTTTCACATTTGCTTGCAACAAACGCTCACGTATACCAACCTGTCTTTATTATGTCTTCGTGAGAAACAAGATCATCTAATGTACTGGGCCTGTACTTTTCAACCCTGCAAATTTCATTGCGGAAATTGTAAGTGAGATGTTTTCAACTCGTTTTCACTTACCAGGGTAAATTGACACGCGTTTCAGTTTGTACCATCGTTGTTATTCGAGATTGCTTTAAATGGGGGTTACTTCGATACAAGTGACAAGTGAGGTTATGTTCAAATTATTGAACGCCGTTTCTGTTTCAATGGCGGGAACAGTGTTACCAAAGTGCAAAAAGCAGAAATCCCTACAGACTGTCCCTGTCGGACAAGAATTTGTCGAAAAATTTGATAAGTCAGGCTTTTATTGAAGTTATATTTCTGTCTAAATAAATAAATAAATAAAATTTGTATTAAATGTCAGAATTATTAGCGACATTTTGCTTAAGTACTAAACGCCAAAAATATTAAAGTAAGGTTTACATTATAGAGGTGACGTACCCGGATTTTATTAAAATTTATTAAAAAGTTAAAGAAAAATAAAAGACGGTCGATCTTACAGGGCGCTTCCGTTCATTAATAATACAGGGAGATCGAAATAGATTGTCCTGGTCCTACACTACTTTCCATGAGCTTGATATCAATAATTGTATATATCACTTGAAGGTTAGAACAAAAAGCAGTGCGGCGTGCATAGAACATTCATGAAAGTTACATCCAAAACTAACCTAATTAATAAAGAACATAATTATTGCTAAAATAAAACGGTTTTCTTGCTCTATAGAAACGTCAAAGTGACTGAAGGAATGCTTGATGAACTAAATGCACACATGCGTTTAATCAGTGAACGAACGGCAATGAACTGTCAACAAAATATTAGGATATCTAGTAACTTCCCTAGATCTCGTTATGTTGTTAACTTCATTTTAATAATTGGATGTAAATATCGATATCAAGCTCGTGAAAAGCAGTGACAGGACAATCAATTTCGATCTCCCTGTATGTAAATAAAAAAAAAACGTTTTAAAAAGAACGGTGACGAAACAAAGAAAAGAAAACAACAATAATAATAAACTCTTAAAAATATTGATAATAAAAACAAAAGACAATCGATTTTACAACGCAATTTAACAGATTAACGTATTTTTAAAATTATAAAAACAAAAGACAATCGACTTTACAGCACAATTTACTAGATTAATTTTTTTTTTTTGATATGAGAAGAACGATGAGAAAAACAGGGTAACCGAAATAACAGATTTTTTTAAAAATACAAAATAATAAACTTTTAAAAATAATGAAAACAAAGGACGATCGATTTTGCAGCACAATTTAATAGATGAAGATAATTTTAAAATTATGAAAACAAAAGACAATCGATTTTACAACGCAACAGGTTATCTCTTTTTTTTTTTGAATAAAAATCGATTTTTTGGAACTTTAAAAAATAAGAAATAAAAATTTTTAAAATTATTAAAACAAAAGACGATCGATTTTACGACACAATTTAATAGATTAGCATATTTTTAAAATTATGAAAACAAAAGACAATCGATTTTACTACGCAACAGGTTCTTTTTTTTTTCTTTTTAATGAAAACAACAAAAAGAAAACAAAGACAATGATTTTGCAATCGATTTTGCAGCACAATTTAATAGATGAAGATATTTTTAAAATTATGAAAACAAAAGACAATCGATTTTACAACGCAACAGGTTATCTTTCTTCTTTTTTTTTAATGAAAAGAACTAAGAGTAAACAAAGACAATGAACTTTAAACAAATACGAAATAATAATATTAAAAAAAATAAAAACAAAAGAGAATCGATTTTTTGGAACTTTAAAAAATAAGAAATAATAATTTCTAAAATAATAAAAACAAAAGACGATCGATTTTACGACACAATTTAATAAATTACCACATTTTTAAAATTATGAAAACAAAAGACAATCGATTTTACTACGCAACAGGTTCTTTTTTTTTTAATGAAAAGAACTAAGAGGAAACAAAGACAATGAACTTCAAACAAATACGAAATAATAACATTTAAAAAAGTAAAAACAAAATACAATCGATTTTAGAGTTCAGTTCAGTAGATTCATAAATTGGAAAAGGAAACAATTGGCAACAAACGGTGATAAAGAGTAATAAAGTAAGAGTAATAAAAAAATATCCTTTGCTCTCTAATGATCCAAAAAGAAAATTTAAAAAGGGATTTATTAATCATTAAGTTGGGAACACTGGGGGGTAACAGAATTGCCAATAGTTGAGAGCAAAATATTTCAAACTACTGCTCCAAATCAGTGTTGCCACGCGAATAAAAAAAATTCCGCTACGTCTCCTTTGATTCTAGGCAGCGTTGACGCTGGCGCGTTCTGTAGACCGTCAATTGTCACTGTTGCAATTTCAATTGACGGGAGGTGTAGTGGCAACGCTGCTTCGAATTCAAACTTTGAAGTAACTCAGAGCTACTCCGGTATAGTTTAGAGCTACTCCGACGCTAACCTGAATAGCATACCATATGTCTAAATAATCTTTTTTTTTATAAAGATAAAAGTTTGCTTCATTTTTATTTATTTACTTGACAATTTATTATTTACAATAAAATATTGTGTAATGTTTGAGTAGTTAAGTAAAATCAAAATTTGCCCGATTAATACTCACAAAGTATTTGAAATCGCCCAAATTACGGCTGGCGATTTTATGAAAACCTTTGTCGCCAACTACCGTTCAAAATCGTCCAATTTGTGATAAATCGCGCAATCTGGCAACACTGTCCTGGACCGTAATCGCTTCCCACCGATCGCCGTGGCTGCGTCCCGAAAATCAAATTATCAGAACGTACCCCAATAGCATACCTAGGCCCAGTTTTTCATTACTCGGTTAACCTTAGGTTAACGTCAAGATGGCCGAAAACTAGCAGTTACTAGAAATTTTCGGTACTTCATGTAGCGGTAACCGCTAATCGTATGAGTTAACCGGTGGTTAACGTTACCATAAGACAAAGTAGAGGTTAACTACTGGTTAAAAAACGTAACGGTTGTATTAATGAGTTATTCCATTTTATATATATTAAATCATAGAAATGGAGTATGAGATAAATGCTTATAGTAGTGAAGAAGAAATTGATAGACGGCCAAAAATATTTAGACGTAGGCATAATTATTTTGAAGAACTTGATAATACAGATTTTTTCACTAAATTTCGTTTATCAAAGGCAACAGTTCAAAGAATATTGGAAGAGATTGATGATAACATTTCTTACCCAACGAACAGGTAATATAATAAATTACATAGCAGTGTGTAAACATCTTGTAAAATAACAATATGTTGTAGAAATGAGTATTTGGCTTCTGAAAATCAGTTGTTGTTAGCATTGCGGTATTATGCCACTGGTTCATTTCTAAGCGTCGCTGGTGATTTTATAGGCGTATCAAAGTCTACGGCATCAAAAACTGTGCGAAGAGTCAGTGTGGCATTAGCAAACTTACGACCTATATACATTAAAATGCCTACAACACATGAAGCCATATTAGAAAGCAGACAACAATTTTTTAACTTAGCAGGCTTTCCACGGTGCATAGGAGCACTTGATTGCAGCCATGTGAAGATTCAATCTCCTGGTGGAGAAGATGCAGAGCTATATAGAAACAGAAAAGGTTTTTTTTCCCTCAATGTGCAGACTCTGTCTGATGCACATACAAAAATACAAGATATTGTTTGTCGCTGGCCAGGATCTACACACGATTCCCAGATATTTCGAAATTCTAATTTATGCAATAGATTTGAAAACCTGGCATTTGGAGATAGTCTGCTGATAGGTGATAGTGGGTATCCTATAAAGCCATACCTAATCACTCCCTTGGCACACACAGCCACACAGGCCGAAAATTTGTTTAACGAATCTCTAATTAGGACCCGAAATGTAGTTGAACGATCTTATGGCATATGGAAACGCCGATTTCCTGGTCTAGCTTTAGGCATTCGCTTAAAATTAGATACTACAATGGCTGTCATTGTAGCAACGGCAGTTCTTCACAACATTGCATGTGATGAATCAGAACAGGAACCGCCCATCAACAATGTTGATGAGAATGCAATTCATATTGTCAACGCTGACTTTCATATGGAGCGACAGGAACGATATCTTATTTATGACGTAAATAATAGAACAAGGCATAACTTGATTACTCAATATTTTGCAAATTTGTAAAATCGAACTTGCTTCAGTAAATTTATATATTTATGTTAGTTTGAAGAAATAAAATGGCATTGTACATAGTGGTTTATTTTGATTTCACTGCACACTTGTTCTACAGTAAAAATAGAAAATATTTACACTGAAACATACTACTAAACTAATAATTATGAAAATTAACTACACTACTAATTTAAAAAAACTAAAAGCAATTGTAAAAACAATTACAAGTCACTTTCTTCCAATTTTCTTTTCTTTAACTGCAACTTCAATCGCAGTATCTCCAACTTCACCTTGTGCTCTTCAAGAAATTTTTCTTTTTGTAATTTGACAAATGCCAATTTTTCCTGCATTAATTCTTCCTGCAGACTAATGTAATATTTTACTTTTGTAGGTGTCTGTATGAATTTCTTTTTAGCTTCTGCCAGAACAAACATATTCATGAATTAGAGTTTTCCCTTTGCCTATGAATGTGAAGTGAAAAGATAGCTTGTTAACAATTCATGCAGTGCATTTTGAAAAATTAATTATTTAGCTTGCATGTTCTTGCACATGTAATAACAAATGACCTTAATCTGAGATACAACTATTTCTACAAGAATGTATGCCAAGCAAGGGGCTAAACTTTATAGTGCTAAGGGAACCAGAATATATATTTATAACTTACTGCATTTGGGATGCATATCTGATATATTGCCTAATTTTGTATTTAGTGGTCGCTTCAAGTTCATGGAAGAATATGTTGACCAATCGGTTGTAGTTTGAGAACATTCTGCTACATTCTGAGGTAATTCTTTTACCCTGTCTGTTTGTACCTCTTCACTCGTGTCTATTTGAATTATGATTTCTTCTGAAACTAATAGTATTTGTGAAGGAAGTTATGTGTACGTTTACATTTACAGCACTTACAGGTTGTTCAGTACTTGCTACATAAAAGAAATATAATTGTTTTTTTGCAAACAATAGCAGTAATTCTTACCTGTTTCTATATTGCCATAACTTGAACTATCTTGTGTTTGCTCATCACCTGCAAAAGCAAATTATTTGTCTTTTTATGACATACTTAACCTATCATATATTACCCTGTTCAGCATCACAGTCATAGGTGTTGATGTTACCAGTAAGTTGCTTACCGATTATATTCTTTATTGCTAAATCAATATCGGCAACTGGAGCATCTATGTATGGTCCACCACCAGTTTGATTTATATTTCTTTTTTCAGCGGCAAATCTTCGTTTAGCCGTTTTCTTTAAATTTAAATATTTCTCTTTTAAATGCTTAACACTTCGGTAAGTATAACCACTTTTGGCATTAAATTCATTTTCCAGTTTTTGCCATGCTTTCTCTTTATCTTTCCATGTTGTGACATTACTTTTTTTACATTCTATTATTGTTTTATATTGTTCTACAAGGGCCACCAGCAACTGTTCTTCTTCCTTTGTAAAATTGACTGATCGTTTATTTATATTTATATCTATGCAACTCATATTTGCCTACTGCTAAAAGTCGTATTAATTAAAATATAAGAATGTAACCCTTCCATCGTACTTACGGTTTTGTATTTTTCTACTCACTTTGCAATAATATTGCATGTGAACAAAACACCAGACTTTGCTAACACGTGGATAAACAAACAATCAAACAAAATTGTTTTAACAATGCCGATATGACAGCCGCATCTATCTATTCAAGGTGTCTAATTTCGTTCAAAATACCTAAAATATTCCGTGACTTACTACCAACATTGGAAAAATATTGTGCTCTTGTGGTTAACTTGACCTCACGCTACGCTGAGGATTGAAAAACGTAATCGTGCTTAACCAGCAGGTTAACCTTCAGGTAAAAGTAACCTAACCACGTTAGTTTACCATCACTTGAAAAACCGGGCCCTAATTTTTATTAAGAGAACATAACTAAATAGTTGGTAACGTTACGGTAACATTTTGCCATTGAGGTCACATTAAAAATATATTTTCGTTATTTTAGTAACACTGGAAGAAACTATGTTGAATCGTAAATTGTAGAACTGTCAAATTTTCTTTGGAAACAAAAGAATTTACTTTTTGTGTCCAGAGCAAAACTCTCACTTTAGCCATTAATTGTGACGCAATCGTTGCAATCAGAGAGAAAGCTTCATTAATCTGTAAAAATTCCAAGAGAAAATAAAAAGTTGAACGTCGTGCGTAATTCTTGAAAAACGGTCATCGTACGTACGTAAATTACGCTTAAAATAAACTGCCTTATCGATAGAAGTATGCGAAATCAGTTCAGTCTTTATAGATACGTTATCACCGGGGGTGGGGAGGGGGGCGATTCACTTCGATTAATCTTCCCGATAGTATTACAAACGTCATTTCAAATTGCTAACTTAACTTAATCAAAAGTCCAAATTATTTTTTAGTTGGGATTACACCTATGAAATTTAAGGGCCTCATCAATTAACTAATCGATGAGCATCACATTTTTTTTTTTTTAGAATGTGTTACTTGCAAAATTAGATCGTAATTATAGTATCTTTTTGCGTACGCAGTTCGGATAGCCTAGACGAGTCCTATTACGTCTGCAATAAAATCTGAAAAATGCGGAAATACTGAGAAAAATTTTTTGGGTCGCGACATTTTGCGGCTGATTTTTGCAATTAAAATCGACCTACGACAAATTTACAGACAAATTAATCAAATTATTTAAAAAAATCACAGTGCAAAAAAAATCTAAATCGGCATAAACAGATGGCAATCAATGAAGCAAAAAAATTGAAAATGTCAAAAAAAGGTGGCAATTGACAGACAATTCACAACGTTTCGACAGAAACAAACTACAATCGATAACAATAATAATAAAAAATATGAAAACGGCAAAAAGAAATGTCGATCGACAGCGCAAGAAAAGTTTAAATTGACAAAAACAGAAACAATTCATGGTGCAAACAAATTTTAAGTCGACAGAAACAGATGACGATCAATAATGTAAAAAAAAAGTGAAAACGGTAAAAACAAGTGACGATCGACAGTGCAAAAAATAGCTAATTTTTGATAAAAACAATTTACAGCGCAAAAAATTAAACCAGCAGGAACAGATGACAATCGATAAATTGAATGAATTTTGAAATGACAAAAACAAATGACAATCGACAGGGTGAAAAATTTTGAAATGGACTAAAACAGAAAACAAATTTGCAACGCAAGGAAAATTTTTAAATCGAGAGAAACACGTGACAATCGATAATGTAAAAAAAACGAAATGACATTCGACAGTGAAAACAAAACGTTTTAATCTATGATAACAACTGACAATCGTAAGTGTGAAAAAAAAAGAAATTAGCAGAAACAGAAACAATTAACAGCGCTAGGTTTCTTTTAAATAGACAGAAACAGATGACAATCGATAATGCAAAAAATATTTAACTGACAAAAACAAACGACAATAGAAAGTTAAAAAAAAATTAAAAATCGATAAAAATAAATGACAATCGAGTGTGAAAATTTTCTAAATTGACAGATGCAAATGAAAAATGATAACGCAAAAAAGAGAAACTGAAGACGACAAAAATAAATGACAATCGATAATGCGAAAATTGTTTAAATTGACCAAAATAGAAAACAATTCACAGCGCAAACAAATTTTAAATCGTGTGTGGAAATTTTTTAAATTAGCAGAAACAGAAACAATTCAGCGTGTTTTCTTTTTTTAATAGAAGACAATCGATAATGTAAAATAATATTTAATTGAAAACAAATGACAATCGAATTAACAATTAAAAATAGATAACAATCGAAGATGAAAAAAAATAGAAAATCGATAAAAGTAAATGACAATACAGCGTGAAAATTTTCTAAATTGTCATTGAGCAGATGACTATTGATAATGCAAAAAAATTGAAAACGACAAAAAGAAATGACAATTGACAGTGAAAAAAATGTTTAAATTGACAAACATTGACAAAATTTTAAAGCGACAGGAACAGATCGCGATCAATAATGTAAAAAGAAAAACAGAAACAAATGATAATCGACAGTGCGAAAAAACTGTTAATTTGACAAAAACAATTCACAGCGAAAAAAAAAAAAATAATCGGCAGAAACAGATGACAATCTATAAATTGAATTTTTAAAATCGACAAGAACAAATGACAATCGACAGCGTGCATAGTTCAGATAGCCTAGACGAGTCCTGTTTTGTCTACAGTAAAATCTGAAAAATGCGGAAATACTGAAAAAACTTTTTTTTCTTGCGGCTGATTTTTGCAATTAAAATCGACTTACGACAAATTTCGATTTTTTTTTAATAAAAAATATTCAAAATCTAATTTTGTTTTTGTCTAAAAGAAATAAACAAAAATTTTATTGGAAAAAATGAACCAAAAAGTTAATTGAATTAAAATCAAAGATTTAGATTTAAAAAATCACAGATTTAGAAAATACAGTGCCTGAAGATGATTTAAATTTACCGCCATAATAAATTGTTATTGTCACTCATCGATTAGTTCATCGATCAACTAATCGATGAGTTTTTTTTTATCGAGCGTCAGTGAACTCTATAGATTTTTATTTTAGAATTTGTTATTTGCAAAATTAGATCGTAATTATAGTGTCTTTTTGCGTGCGTAGTTTAGATAGCCTTGACAAGTCCTATTTTGTCCGCAGTAAAATCTAAAAAATTCAGAAATACTGAGAAAATTTTTTGGGATAGCGACATCTTAAGGGTGATTTTCGCAATCAAAATCGGCTTCGATTTTTTTTATTAAAAATGATTCAAAATCATTTTGTTTTTACAATTTTTGCATTATTTGCAAAATTAGAACGTAATGTAGTGTTCTTTTGTGTACACGCTTTAATGTATTCAATTAATTAATGAATGAATCGTTATTTCTGAACGCAGCCAGGCTTATTTGATTAATGCGTGAGTCAGCCGCAATATGGCTGACAGATGATATCAGGTAATCTGTCAGAGTGTTAAATCCGTAGTAATAACAAGGATTGTTTAGAATAATATGGATCTTAGTCATGCGCTTAATTAATTAATTAGCAATCCACATTGGTCAATATTTTTTTTTTTTGTAAATAAAATGGTCAGCGTCGAGTACGTCAAGTCCGAGTTCCCCCTGCATTGGTTAGTGTGGAACAATGATTACAAAGTCTTGGAAAAGCTTTTATCGGAAAGGAAAGTAAGTGAAACGCCCTTCTTTCGCGCTAAATACTCGGGATTTCTTCCACCTGTTGAAATTAAAATTCCAGCACGATAAAGAAAAGAAAGATAACCGAGGTAGGACCCCCTTGATGTTAGCCGTCACCTTAGGTCATTTGGAAGCGGTGAGAACCCTCTTGCATTTCGAAGCTAACGTAAACTGCGAAAACCCTGAAGGATGGACAGGTTTGAACGCGTGACTTTACTTATTTGATTTTCAAACATGTTTAATCGCAGTCGTGCAAGAAGCGGTTGCCACCGGCGATCCGGAGCTTTTGCAGATGGTATTGGAACGCAGGGATTTCCAAAGATATTCCAATCGCATGGCCGGTATTCCCGAGTTGCTGCAGAAACTTAAGCAAGCGCCAGATTTTTACGTGGAGATGAAGTGGGAGTTTACTAGCTGGGGTAAACATCGTTCTATTTTTAGGCGTGCACGAGTTGTTTATTTGGGTTATTTTCGTTTTAGTTCCGCTCGTGTCGAGGATGTGCCCTAGTGATACGTACAAAGTGTACAAGCAAGGCTCAAACGTTCGGATAGACACCACCTTACTCGGATTTGACCACAGCAGTTGGCAGAGAGGGAATCGCAGTTATATTTTTCAAGGACACAGTGAGTATTCATTATTATAGGTCTGTTTGTTATCCTGCATTGGTGTATACTTTTTTTTACAAAATAAGCTTTGATAAAGTGTTAATATCATTTAATTCTCATTCGTACTGACATACCACACAAACATTTCATTTGCATTTAACTATATCTTGTGAAAAAGTATGCAATGGTGTACACAAACAGACCTTGTATGTTCTTTGAAAATCTTTGTGACATTTTATTTTATAAGTACTTTGTGTTTATAGATTTTAATATGTGCCCAACTATAAGGGGTGACAAGAGTTACATTTATAAATTGCGTACGTTTGAAGCTGAGGGTAAAAATTCTAATTTTAATGTTGCATACGTAGTTGCTAATTTGTAGTAGCTCGGATAACCTTGAAAAGTCCTATTTTGTCTGCGGTGAAAATTCTGAAAAATGCAGAAATACTGAAAAGCCTTTTCAAGTGGCGACATCTTGCGGCAGATTTTTGCAATCAAAACCGACTTATAATAAATTTCGATTTTTTCTTTTATTAAAAAGCATTCAAGGAGAACTAAATGCATTAAAATTCAATTTCGTTTTTGTATAAAAGAAAGATTTAATTAAAAAAAAAAAGAAACTGAACTAAAAAGTTAATTGAAAAAGAAAATTAAGATTTAGAAAATGCAGTGTGATTTTTATGTCCGAGGATGATTTGAATTTACCACCATAATAAATCGTTATTATGTTGGCAACGCCCGGTTCTGTCACGCACATTCACTGTTGCCAATCGTAGCGATTTATCGCTATAATAGGTGTATTCTTTCGAGTTGAATGCAATAAACCTTATTTGATCGTTATACTCAATTACTTAATAGCGACATTTTTAAACCTGTAGCGTCGCCTGCCGAAAAATTAACCAAAAGTAGCGATATTCTAAAATTTATTAAATTAGGGTTGGTAATCAAGTGAAATAAATTTTAAAAATTAATTAAAATAGATACTTAAAAATAAAGAAAACTGACTATCAGTTTTGGAGGTACTCAATTGTTCTACACCTTTTTAAATAGAACTCTTTAACATTGACATTTGAATACAGTGTTACCAACGTGTAAGAAAAACAGAAATCCCTCAAGAGTTACCAAAAAATTTGTTATAAAAATCAGAAATACATTTAAAAAAAAACTAATTAAATAATAATAATAATTAAAAATTACATAAAGAAAACAAAAACAAAAGACTGTCGATTTTGCAGCGCAATTCAGTAGGTAATAAATTAAAATTGAATAAAATAGTAACAAAACAATGAAACAAAATAATAAAAATTCAGAAATAATCAAATTTAAAATAATAATAATAATAACAAAAACAAAAGACAATATAAACAACATAATAGATTAATAATTTTTTTATAAAAAAAAAACACGAAAAAGTAAAGGAAATGATACAGAATTTTTTTAAAATTTTACAAAACAATTTAAAAGGAATTAAAAATAAACTGGAAGGAAAGGTCATAAAACAAAAAAAAAAACAAATGATAGAATAAAAATAAAGACACTACATAGCGGAATTCAGTAAATTCACAAATTAAAACAAATGAAATGAAAAAAGTTCCTGTAAAATGTAGGAATGTGTCATGTCTTCCATGAAACAAATGAAGAAAAGAACAATCAATCAAGTGCAATTGTTCTGACTTGAGTAAACCTAAACGAAAATTGCATTTTTTGGAATCTTTTATTTATTTATTTTTTTTAAATCTAAGTTCCTTTTTTCATTTTTTGGAATTTCTTTTATATTTTATATTTTGATGAAGCCAATTCATATTTTTCGTTTCTACTTCCAAAGAAAAATATTAAAATGTTGTTAAATTGAAAAAATTTGAAGCAATGAGAAAGTGCTTTAAAAAAGTTTTTACAGAAATTAGAAATTTTTACAAACAAAAAAGTTATAAAGGTTAATAGAAATCGCAGAATTTTGAAAAACGCCCTGTAGCTCCTAAGTGGTACAAGATATCGAAATGCGGTCTTCACCATTAATTTTGTCTTAAAACTCTTCTAAAAATAAGTGTTTCCTATAAAAGTGTCGAATTTGGCCCACCCTGTACTTTTATTTCTTCCTACATTTTGTTAAACCTTTTTTTTTATTTTTATAATAATTATAAAAAGAGAAAAGCAAATCCACAGGCAATAAAAGAACAAAAGACGATCGCTTTCCAAATAATAATAGTAATAACAATAGGATTTGGATTAATTGAATAAAATCCTATCATAGGGAAAATATAATCAAGCAAACATATAAATAAATTCACGTGCAACAAAAAAAAAAACAAAAGGCGATCGTTCTTCAAGAAAGTGCGTTTTTTTTTTATTTTACAAAAAAAAAACAAGAGGCGATCGTTTTTCAACAAATTGCATTTTTTTAAATTAAATTTTACAAAAAAAAAAAAAACAAAAGGTGATCGTTTTTCAAGAAATTGCATGTTTTTTTTAATTTCATAAAAAAAATATCTTTTCATTTGTCCTTTAATTAAATTTTTTTTTTATTTTGGCAAACTTTATGAGGTCTTTACTTCAACAAAATTAAAAAATCCAATAAAAAAAAACAAAAGAGGATCGCTTATGGAAAATAATACGATTTCGAAACTTCGACAAAATGCGTAGTTTTTTTTTTAATTTTACAAAAAATTCTAAAGAAAATAAAAAGATAAATAAATTCACGTGCGACAAAAACAAAAGGCGATCGTTTTTCAACAAATTGCATGTTTTTTTCTCTTAATTTTACAAAAAAATCTGTTTTCATTTGTCCCTAAATTTGAAATATTTTTTATTTTAGCAAATTTTATGAGGTCTTTTCTTCAGCAAAATTAAAAAATGAAATAAGAGGATCGTTTAAAAAAAAATAATACAATTTCGAAACTTCGACAAAATCCATAGTTTTTTTTTTTTAATTTTACAAAAAATTCTAGGGAAAATATGATCAAGCAAATAAATAAATGAATTCACGTGTAACAAAAAAAAACAAAAGGCGATCGTTTTTCAACAAATTGCATGGTTTTTATTGAATTTTACAAAAAGAAAACAAAAGGCGATCGTTTTTCAACAAATTGCATGTTTTTTTTTAAATTTTACAAAAAAAAAAACAAAAGGCGATCGTTTTTCAATAAATTGCACGTTTTTTTATTTTACCAAAAAAAAAAAAAAAAAACAAAAGGCGATCGTTTTTTAATAAATTGGATGTTTTTCTTTTAAATTTTACAAAAAAAATCTGTTTTCATTTGTCCCTTAATTTTAAACGTCTTTACTTCAACAAAATTAAAAAATGCAATAAAAAAAAATAAATAATAATTTTATTTTACAAAAAATTCTAGGGAAAATAAAAAGATAAATAAATTCACGTGTGACAAAAACAAAAGGCGATCGTTTTTCAACAAATTGCATGGTTTTTATTGAATTTTACAAAAAGAAAACAAAAGGCGATCGTTTTTCAACAAATTGCATGTTTTTTTTTTAATTTTACAAAAAAAAAAACAAAAGGCGATCGTTTTTCAATAAATTGCACGTTTTTTTATTTTACCAAAAAAAAAAAAAACAAAAGGCGATCGTTTTTTAATAAATTGGATGTTTTTCTTTTAAATTTTACAAAAAAAATCTGTTTTCATTTGTCCCTTAATTTTAAACGTCTTTACTTCAACAAAATTAAAAAATGCAATAAAAAAAAATAAATAATAATTTTATTTTACAAAAAATTCTAGGGAAAATATGATCAAGCAAATAAATAAATAAATTCACGTGTAACAAAAAAAAATAAAAGGCGATCGTTTTTCAACAAATTGCATGTTTTTTTTTATTTTACCAAAAAAAAAAACAAAAAGCGATCGTTTTTCAACAAATTGCATGGTTTTTACTGAATTTTACAAAAAGAAAACAAAAGGCGATCGTTTTTCAACAAATTGCATGTTTTTTTTTAAATTTTACAAAAAAAAAACAAAAGGCGATCGTTTTTCAATAAATTGCACGTTTTTTTATTTTACCAAAAAAAAAAAAACAAAAGGCGATCGTTTTTCAATAAATTAGATGTTTTTCTTTTAAATTTTACAAAAAAAAAATCTGTTTTCATTTGTCCCTTAATTTTAAACGTCTTTACTTCAACAAAATTAAAAAATGCAATAAAAAAAATAATAATAATTTTATTTTACAAAAAATTCTAGGGAAAATATGATCAAGCAAAAAAAAAAATAAATTCACATGCAACAAAAAAAAAAACAAAAGGCGATCGTTTTTCAATAAATTGCATGTTTTTCTTTAATTTTACAAAAAAAAAATCTGTTTTCTTTCGTCCCTAAATTTTAAATTTTTTATTTTGGCAAATTTAATTTTTGTTGAAGTAAAGACCTCATGTCTTTACTTCAACAAAAAAAAAAACAAAAGAGGATCGTTTAAAAAAATTAATGCGATTTCGAAACTTCGACAAAATGCTTAGTTTTTTTTTTTAATTTTACAAAAAATGCTATTTTCATTTCTTCCTAAATTTGTTAAACGATTTTTTTTTAATTTTGGCAAATTTTGTGACTACTACATAATATTCAAAAAAAAATTAAAAATTGTACCACATTTTTTCAAAATCGACAACACCCACAAACGCCTTCGACTGTCTTCTATTTTTCTATATATGTATTAATCTGTGATCGTCATTTGTCTGGATTTCATCACAAAATTGTCAATTGTTTTCTTTTTCGTTGATTGTCATTTTATTTTTCGTTGAAAACATAATTTTAACAGGTAGTTTGAGATTTAAAAAATATTTAATCCTGGTAAAGTAAGTAAAAAAAAAATAGCAAACATTTATTATCAATAGTAATTAATTATAATAGTGATTATGCTAGATACACATTCTTGCTAATTTTGTGCATTTTTAAACAGCTAGCCCCAAACAAGTAGCGACTTTCCTAAATAAATAAAGACAACTCCACATAAAATCAATAAAAATGACTGTAGACAAAAAGATAATTAATTTACTACTGTGTTAGATGATGGGGCAACCATGATGGAAATCGACCACGAAGCGAAACAAGTCTTCTGCGAGCAAATGAAGGTCCCCACTGATTCCATTCTATTAGTTCCTAGCGAAGAGGCCCTTTCTCAACGTCTAACAACACCCGTAGTTACCACTTACGTAGACACGGATAAGATCAGTTTCGAAAGGTAAAAGTCGACTTTCCCCATCACAAGTACCATAACCATAATTGCAGGAATAAAGCTGGAATGTGGGGCTGGAGATCTGACAAAACGGAAGTCGTGAACGGTCACGAGTGCAAAGTGTTCAGTGCCACCAACGTGGAATTGGTTACCAAAACTAGGACCGAGCATTTAACGGAGACGGACAAGGCGATTGCAAAGACTAAAAATAACAAGACGCCTTTGCAGAATATCCTCGGCATTGCCGATGTCGAGGAGACGACTGCGCTCATACCAAACGTAAGTAGCATGCATTTACTGAGCGCTCGCTCGATAAAACAAGGGTAATAAAACCTCAGGAAGAATTTTATAATGCCAGTAATCCGTCGAACATTACGCCCGAAGAATATTTTGATTCTAACGTAGATTTAACCGGGAGAGACATCGGCAGGCCGAAAGAGATACACACGAAAGTGCAGAAGTTTAAGGCCACGCTGTGGCTGTCGGAACAGTATCCGTTATCGTTACCTGAACAAATACTTCCTATCGTTGATCTTATGGCTATTTCTAGTTCGCATTTCGCCAAGTTGAGGAATTTCATACAAATGCAGTTGCCTTCCGGATTTCCCGTTAAAATTGGTAAGCTTGAAATCACCATACAGGGTGAATGACAATTGTTCTGCCAAAGAAAAATCACGTCACGAAACGATGTCTGAGAGTAGGGGAAAAATGTTAAAAAAATTCCATGTACTTGAGTTTTTGAGAAATAATTAATCAAGACTTAGCTCCCAAAACGACGGTTAAAAATAAAGGAGCAGATGAATTAAATAAATACGAACTCTAAAATATTTACGTGACAAACGCATGCAAATCACCTCATGTAGATTATTCCGTACAAAGGATAACAACGACCCCACTTTGAATACCTGTTTTGACAGGTAAACAAATAAATCACTACAATAATTAAAAGTAACATCAAGAAAACAGAAAACAAAAGACTGTCGATTTTACAGCGCAATTCAATTATTATTAGATTAGTATTTTTTTTTATCAAAAAAAAAAAAAAAACATGAAAATGCAAAGGAAATTAAACAGAATTTTTTAAAAATCTTACAAAATTTAAAAGGAATTAAAAATAAACTAATAAAATGGAAGGAAAGGTCATAAAACAAAAAAAAAAGAAACAAATGATACAATAAAAATAAAGACACTACATAGCGGAATTCAGTAAATTCATAAGTTAAAACAAATGAAATGGAAAAACTCTTCTAAAAATAGGTGTTTCCTTTTAAAAGGGTCGAATTTGGCCCACCCTTTTATTTCTTCCTAAATTTTGTTAAACTTTTTTTATTTTTGGCAAATTCAGGACGATTTCACCTTTATCGACTTTGTATAATTAAGCAGAAACAGAAAGATAAATTCACATTCCTCTAATAAAAAAAAAGAAATAACAAAAGACGATCGCTTTCCTAATACATCTACTTTAATCTATCGTTAAACTGTTTCTTAAACCCGATTCTCTTAGCAGGGCAAAATAAGACGTTAGTAAGTCTTTTGGCGTACAGATGGCGCTGTGATATTTGCAGTTCCGGAGTTCTTAAATGCAAGGCTTCGAGTGTGAAAGCGAGTACTCACTTAATTAATAATATTCACAATAATTATAAAAAGAGAAAAACAAATCCGCAGGCAAGAAAAGAACAAAAGGCGATCGCTTTCCAAATAATAATAATAATAACAATAGGATTTGGATTAATTGAATAAAATCCTATCATAGGGAAAATATAATCAAGCAAACATATAAATAAATTCACGTGCAACAAAAAAAAACAAAAGGCGATCGTTCTTCAAGAAAGTGCGTTTTTTTTTAATTTTACAAAAAAAAAGAGGCGATCGTTTTTCAACAAATTGCATATTTTTTTATTAAATTTTACAAAAAAAAAAAAACAAAAGGTGATCTTTTTTCAAGAAATTGCATGTTTTTTTTTTTTTAATTTCATAAAAAAATATCTGTTTTCATTTGTCCTTTAATTAAATTTTTTTTTTTTATTTTGACAAACTTTATGAGGTCTTTACTTCAACAAAATTAAAAAATCCAATAAAAAAAAACAAAAGAGGATCGTTTATAGAAAATAATACGATTTCGAAACTTCGACAAAATGCGTAGTTTTTTTTTTTTTTAATTTTACAAAAAATTCTAGGGAAAATAAAAAGATAAATAAATTCACGTGTGACAAAAACAAAAGGCGATCGTTTTTCAACAAATTGCATGTTTTTTTTCTTAATTTTACAAAGAAATCTGTTTTCATTTGTCCCTAAATTTTAAATATTTTTTATTTTAGCAAATTTTATGAGGTCTTTTCTTCAGCAAAATTAAAAAATGAAATTAAAAAAAAAACAAAAGAGGATCGTTTAAAAAAAAAATAATACAATTTCGAAACTTCGACAAAATCCATAGTTTTTTTTTTTAATTTTACAAAAAATTCTAGGGAAAATATGATCAAGCAAATAAATAAATAAATAAATTCACGTGTAACAAAAAAAAAAAACAAAAGGCGATCGTTTTTCAACAAATTGCATATTTTTTTATTAAATTTTACAAAAAAAAAAAAAACAAAAGGTGATCGTTTTTCAAGAAAGTGCATGTTTTTTTTTATTTGTTTGTTTTGACAGGTAAACAAATAAATCACTACAACAATTCAAATCTCCGTGTTAAGAATTCCTAATATTTTAATTTAAATTGTATTGTAGATAAAGTTTATTTCGTATCCTTCAACCATTAATCAGTAAACACATTCGTAATCTGTTTCGATTGTTAATTATTATAATTTCGTTTTGTGTGTGACGAATTATTAACTCAATCAAATGTATTAAGTTTAACAAATTCAATACGCATTTGCAACTTCCTAGCCTGTGGTTTTAGCGGATTTATTCGCGTTATTTCGTCAACTGGTTAAAGCTGATGCGAATTTCATAAAAATTCCGCATGAGAAAATGTTCGCCATTGATCCAGTTGTTGGAAGTCGTCAGTAAACAAATTTGGATATGAAATTAATACTAAACTGTTCAAGAGAATCTTTTAAAAACATTTTGGCGGAACAATTGTCAGTCACCCTGTATATTAGAACTTGGGCTAAACGAGTGTGCTTTCAGAAATCCCACTGTTTCACATATTAAACGCTAGAATCACTTTCGGCAATATTTTTGGGCTGGACAGTGAGGTCAGTAGAGTGAGTATCGTGCAGGAAGAAGACAGACCGACCTGCGTGGTGGACGACGCAGTGTTCCAGTGCCCCCTCGGATACACACAGCTCGGTAATGGTAATACATAACATGCTTCTTTTTTTTTGTTTATTCTTGTGTGCTACTGTACGTTTTTAAATCGAGCTAGACTACAAGTCCTTTCGGTTATTGCCTTACGATTATTCCGCGCGTAATTGGTTACAGTGGGAGCGGATGGACGCAGACAGTTCAGCATGGAAGAAGAGGATGACCTATTACAATTCGCAATCGAGCAAAGTTTGATAGAGGCCGGCACCGAGAAAGAAGAAGTAAGTAACCTTAGAGCAGTCACATTTTTTTCGTCCGTAACTGTACGTACCCACCGCCATATATACAGGGTGTTTCAAAAACATTTTCGGATATATTACCCAATTGTAGGTCACATCAATACAAACACAAAAGTCTTAATAAACATAGGTCCGCAAATCAACCGTTTCCGAGATTTTTTGAGTTTTTGAAATGAAACATATTTACGCGCAATTTCAGTAGAAAGAGAAATGGAAGGAGGACATCGACTGTAATTGATTTTAATCAAGATTTCTTTTTAATAACACCACTATCAGTTTAAATTGAAGAACTACTGGGGTGATAAGCAAGCAAAATTTATTTTTTACAGAATCGACTATATCTCGAAAACAGTTGATTTTCAGACCTATGTTTATTAAGACTATTTCGTTTGTATTGATGAGGACTATAACTGGGGAAAATATCCGAACGTATTTTTTAAACACCCTGTATGTGTAGATGCTCAAAATTGATGTGAGGTTCAGGTTCATTTCAAGAGTGTTTATTAATCAGGAACTATACAAAGTAACCATTATGTGAATATTCCGTTTAATAAGTGTCATAGGAAGGGATTAACTATATATTTTTTATATTTATACAGGATGTCCTGAATTAAAGTGCAAGAAAATTCGGCGTGAATTAAGTTGGTTTGTTCTGTAAATCGTATTGTCCTCCTCATCGAATGATACATATTATTACTATTTGACTAAAAAGCTAACTGTCAAATCTATCATAGTGAAAGAAATTTTTGTTCGGGACATCCTGTATAAGAAAAAAAAAATATGACGGGAGATAAAAATGATTTAACGACGCATCATTTGTTTTTTTTTTACAAATTCCGTAAACATTACCAAGCAAATAATTGAAGGAGCTGTCATTTTGACAGCTGTCAAAAAAATGTTTTTTTATCAGCGACATCCTGCGACCGATTTTTATATTACCTGCTTCTTTTTTATCTTTTTTATTGGTGCATAAATTTGACGTTGCTGCAAAATTATAATGACATCAAAAAACTGCTATAAGTGAATCAAAAATCGGATTAAAAATAAAATAAAATACAAATAAATAAATTATGAAAATTATGGAAAAGGAAAAAAGAAAAAACAACTAAGAGAAGAAATTTTATAAAATCTCGAACAGGAAGGAAAATATGGATAAGCCAAACAAGAAAAATAAAACCACGTGCAATAAAAAAAAAACAAAAGACAATCGCTTTTCAAAAATATTTAATTCAATTATAAAATTTTGAAACTTCAACGAAACTAAAAAGATTCTAAAGAAGTAGAAAAGAAAAAAGAAAAGATAAATCCACACATAAATAAAAACAAAAGACGATCGTTTTTCGAAAAAAATTACAATCGTAAAATTTTTGAAACTTCACGGAATTAATGAAATTCTTAAAAAGGCAGGGAAATAATAATTTAGCAAAAAGAAATCACATGCGCAAAACAAGAAAGAAAACAAAAGACGATCATTTTTCAAAAACAAAACAAAATAATAAAATCACATCCACAAAAAAAAACAAAATAAAATCACATGCACAAAAAAAGAAGAAAACAAAAGGTGATCATATTTCGAAAACAAAAAAAAAAACAGAATTTGAATACTAACAAAATTAAACGGACAGAGAAAATACGATTAGCAAAAAACAAAAGACGATCGTTTTTCGAAAAAAATAAATAAATCGTAAAATTTTTGAAACTTCAAAGAATTAATGAAATTCTTAAAACGTTGGGAAGTAATAATTTAGCAAAAAAAAAAAATAATAATAAAATCACATGCACAAAACAAGAAAGAAAACAAAAGACGATCATTTTTCAAAAACAAAAAAAATAATAAAATCACATCCACAAAAAAAACTACTAAATAAAATCATACGCACAAAAAAAGAAGAAAACAAAAGGTGATCATTTTTCAAAAACAAAAAAAAAACAGTATTTGAATACTAACAAAATTAATCGGACGGGGAAAATACGATTAAGCAAAAAAAAACAAAAACAAAAGACGATCGTTTTTTTTTTTTTTTTAATAAATAAATAAATAAAATGAATAAATAAGAGAATTTAAAAAATCAATAAAATGAATAAAACCCTACAGGGGCAAGAACGATATGATTTAAGCGAAAACAATAAAAAAAGTAAAAGTAATTTCACATGCAATAAAAAAATAAATAAATAAATAAAGGTAAGTCCTGATACGGTAAATAAATAAATAAAAGACGATCGCGTTTAAATAATATTAATAATGCTAACTTCAAGAAAACAAATTAAATCCTAAACAGAAGGGAAAATTAAACAAAATAGGAATCCACATGCAATAAAAACAAAAGACGATCGTTTTTCAAAAAAATTTTATCATAAAATTTTTGAAAACTTAATAAACTTCAAAAAAAAAAAAACAAAAGGTACTGAAATAATGATTAAGCAAAAAAAATTAAATAAAGTCACATACACCAAAAAAAGAAAAGAAAAGGCGATCATTTTTCACAAACAAAAAAGAAAAAACAAAAGACGATTCGCTTTTCAAGAAAAAAGAACGTTAACGGATAGGGAAAATATGATTAAGCACAAAAATAAATAATAATAGAAATTATGAAAACAAGAAAACAAAAATACAAATAAAATATTAGTGATCCGTATGTTACAATAAAAAAAAAAACAAACGACGATCGTTTTCTCATTCTTAACGTTTTCTATTTGCACACACAGGTCGACATTTGGGAAGCGCTGAAGGCACAGAGACCTTCAAGGCCAGCGACGCCGAACTTGGCGGAGGAAGAAAGGCAACTTCAGAGGTGAGGGTGCTCGGGTGTATACAAGGCAGTTCATTGAAGTTTTTTTTTTTTAATTCTTAGTAATCGAAAGTCACACACTCCTGAACCAAAAAAGAACGCAACTAATTATTTGTATGCCATATTTAATCGGCGTAAAAAATCATTCTAAAAACTTTCAGGATTTTTTCTTTTATTTAAATTTAATTTGCAAATTGAGTTGCATTAATTTTTTTTTTGTTGTTTTAATTTAGGAGAAATCTAATATTTTTACTATGCTTTTTTTAGCTTTTATTGAAAGCTAACTTGATATATTAACCGCTTTCCTGATGTGCCTAATTTGTAGAGCAATCCAAGCTAGTTTAGCCATGTATAACCATAACAATGCGGAGTCGGGGACGACCAGTCCCGACACGGATTCCGAGCTGCACATGGCGATCATGCTGTCCGAGGAGGAACAAAAGCAAGCGGAACAAGAAAGGCTGGAAGAACAGAAAATGCTGGAACAGGTCCTTCAGCTCTCGCTGCAGGAAAAATGAAATACAGTCGTGACGATCAAAGTGGTCTGTACTTACATTTCCTTTTTTTTAGATGCATTATGTAACATAATTTTATGAATATGAATTATTATATACTGTGTAGTTTACGTCATGTCTGTATTTTAATTCTACTATATCATAAGTGTTGTTTTTAATATAAAGAATATATATATCAGTTTTTATCTTAACGCTGTTGCTTCAATTATGAACCGGAAGGAGAAAGAAACGCTCGAGGAGGAAACTAACCCCGTAATATCGTATACAGGAAACAGATCCTCTTATTTATTCTACTCTCCTTCTTGCGCCCTAAAACACGCACATATATATAACGATCGCAAAGTAAACAACAGAACGAGGACCTACTTGTTATAAATCGCCTGCAAGATTTGTTTGCTGATGCTATATCTTTCTTCGTTCTTAACAGCCGTCGAAATCCATTTTTTCTTGATGTTCACCCACCTCTGCAGGTGATTTCGAATCAAGACGTCTTTCGGCACAGGGGGGCATTCGTCCTTGAATCATAACAATATAGGGTGAATGACAATTATTCCGAGCATATGCGAGAAATTCTATATACTTTAGTTATCGAGAAATAATAAATCTGTTATTTAAGGTCAAAGTTTTATAAACATCTTTGAGTGAATATCATAAAACGTTTATGACAGACGTACGCTGTGAATTTGGCGTTTTTAACTAAAAAAACCTATTTTTTGGGGAAATCCCGAGGCATGCAGTCTATTATTGAAGGTCAAGTTTTACAAGCGTCTTCGAGTGAATATCACAAAACGTTTATGACAGACGTACGCTGTGAATTTGGCGTTTTAATCTAAACAAATCTACTTTTTTTGGGGGAAATTTATAAAAACTTAATTATAAACTGTTCCACGGACTTTGATACATTTTGTTGTTTATTCGCGTACGCGATTTGATGAAAAAAAAAAAAAACTGTACGCCTTGTAGCACCGACATGTAAAACAGCTTCATTTAATAAAGTGTTTTGTCTTCGATCGACCGGTAAACACATTCGGTAACTGTTTCGATTGTTAATTATTATAATTTCGTCTTGTGTGTGACGAATTATTAACTCAATTGAAAGTTTAGCAAATTCAATACGCGTTTACAACTCCCTATCCTGTGCTTTCGGCGAACTTATTCGCGTTATTCCGTCAGCTGGTTAAAGCCGTGTACAGACTTGAGCATGAATGCGAATTTCCTCGTCGCGCTTTCGTAAAAATTCCGCACGCCGTGGATGCAGTTGCTGCAAATCGTCAGTAAACAAATGTAGATATAAAATGTTAGGTCCAGAATGAGCACCGACAGCATTCGGATCGAGTCGAGGCCCCAAATGCTGTCTGCACGCAGCTTAATACGTCTATTATGCAAGGTCAATCTTACAAGCGTCTCTGAGTAAATATCATAAAACATTTATGACAGACGTACGCTGTGAATTTGGCGTTTTTAATCTAAACAAGCCTATTTTTTTGGGGAAATCCCGAGGCATGCTGTTTGCATGCAGACTTATTATTGAAGGTCAAGTTTTACAAGCGTCTTTGAGTGAATATCACAAAACGTTTATGACAGACGTACGCTGTGAATTTGGCGTTTTAATCTAAACAAACCTACTTTCATGGGAGAAATCTTGAGGTATGCTGTCTACACGCAGCTTGACACGTCTATTATTCAAGGTCAACGTTTTACAAGCGTCTCAGACTGAATATCATAAAACGTTTACAAAATTTTCGTTGAAAAATAAGCGAATCGTGACGAACTTTTAATAAAAAAAAAAAAATAAACATAAATAGAAGACAAATTATGGTAAAATTATAAAATTTCTGGAGAAAAACAAAAAAAAAATGCGAAGAGAAAAACAAGATTTACAATTCAGAGAAAGAGATGAAAACAAAAGATAATCGGTAAATTAAACTTCCAATGATAATGAAGGAACAAAGACTTTGGTACTTTGATACTTTCAAATTTAAAAATTATTTAATGAAAATAGTACGAAATAAAAAAAAATGAAAACCCCATGATGCGTATTAGATATCTAATTAATCATGACAGATGTACGCTGTGAATTTGGCGTTTTTAATCTAAACAAACCTACGTTTTTGGGGGAATCCCGAGGCATGCTGTCTGCACGCAGCTTGACACGTCTACTATGGCAGTTTATGACAGACGTATGTTGTGATGTTGGCGTTTTAATCTAAACAAACTTACTTTTTAGGGGAAATCCCGAGGCATGCTGTTTGGCACGGCTGTTACTCAAGGTCAAAGTTTTATAAACATCTTTGAGTGAATATCATAAAACGCTTATGACAGACGTACGCTGTGAATTTGGCGTTTTTAACTAAACAAACCTATTTTTTTTTGGGGAAATCCCGAGGGATGCTGTCTATTATTGAAGGTCAAGTTTTACAAGTGTCTTTGAGTGAATATCACAAAACGTTTATGACAGACGTACGCTGTGAATTTGGCGTTTTAATCTAAACAAGCCTACTTTTTTGGGGGGAGATCCCGAGGCACGCTGTCTGCATGCAGTCTATTATGGAAGGTCAAGTTTTACAAGCGTTCCCTTGAAAAATAAGAGAAACGTGACGAACTTTTAATCAAAAAAAATAATAAATAAATAAAAATAAACAGAAGACAAATTATGGTAAAATTATAAAATTTCTGGAGGAAAACAAAAAAAACATCTGAAGAGAAAAAGAAGATTTATAATTCAGAGAAAGAGATAAAAACAAAAGATTAAACTAAATTAAACTTCCAATGATAATGAAGGAACAAAAATTTGGCTTTGGTCTAGATCTAGATACTTTCAAATTTAAAAATTATTTAATGAAAATATGAAATAAAAAAAAATTGAAAACCTCATGATGCGTGTTAGAAATTAATTATTCATGACAGACGTACGCTGTGAATTTAGCGTTTTAATCTAAACAAACCTACTTTCTTGGGAAATCCCGAGGCATCCTGTCTGCACGCAGCTTGACACGTCCATCATGAAAGGTCAATTTTTAGAAGCGCCTCTGAGTAAATATCGTAAAAGGTTTATGACAGACGTACGCTGTGAGTTCGGCGTTTTAATCTAAACAAACCTAAATTTCTAATAAATTGATTCAAAACTGCTCCACGGACTTTTCTTTATAGATTTTCTCATAATCTGTTACATTCATTCGCGTACGCGATTTGATCAAAAAGTGCACCGACGTTTAAAACAGCTAAATTTAATAAAGTGTTTTGTCTCCGTGCGGCGCAAATGCTTTTACAATCAGCTGCCCGACTATCAGATTTTGGGGTAATCGTAACTGTTTAGAAGAAGTTTTTAAACATAATCTGCGACATTCGTTTTCTTATACGCGATACAATTGTCAGTCACCCTGTATATCTGAACTTCTTTATGAACGCCTGGTGCCTCATGTACGTACATAATTAAGATTGATGGCGTCTTTAACTTGTTGTTGCTCTGGAAGGGGTGAAGGCACTCGACTTATAAAAGGGGCACTCGCCGGGGGTAGGCGATGCACGTCAGTGAAATTGTTATTGGAATTCCAATAGGAGTTCTCAGGTTCAGGTGTTGAATTCCTTCTCCTAAACACAATTTGATTTTAATATTCTGGGTGAAAGCCACGGCTGAAATAGCTACTTACTTGATAATTAGTTGTGGATTTCTTGGTTGATTGGCCATCCAAGCCCGGCATATCGGATACAGCGGCGTGTCCTCCTCAAACCTTGCCAAATCAACGCTTCGATCAAACAACTTCATAACGTAAGTATGATGAAAAGCGGTGGGTGTGGAGTCTGTTTTACGCTTACGGGGCTCCGCATCCCTGCAAGTTATTTTAGTGATTTTTTTTTAATGTGTTTAATGAGACTTACAGCTTTCTGTTTCTGTAGCTCCGGCTGTCGTCTGAGGAGTCGCTTTCCGATTCGCTTTGCTCAGTCAACTGCCTGAGGACTCCTTTCAAGCGCCCCTTGGCCATTAGGTAGTCGTCGCCCAGGACGTTCTCTTCCTTCACTTCGATTTTCACCGGACTGCCGCCCGATGAAATTTTACGTTTCTTCGTCATCGCGAGCTCCTTGGATCGAAGAATGTTTCCGTTGCGTAAATTCGAAACTTTCAAGAAGTGACTGTCAAAATTGTTAATTGAATGTCCCTAGAATTCAGTGTTGCCAATAGTCTCTCTCGCACAAAGTCTGAACGTCGAACTTAGAAAGTTATTAAAGAAGATAATTCATTGAAACTAGAGAAAAAAAAAACTTTACCGAATACTATGTAATAAATAATTTACAAACTATAATGGTGCCTGTTATCTTACGGTAAATTTTCAGCGCTACCTGTGAAGTAACATTCATTTGTTACCGGTAATTTTTGACTGTTACCTGTGTTGCCAACATAATGAGAAAAGTTTCACATTTTCGTTCAGACGTTTGATTATTTTTCACTATTTTAGCAGTTGTCGGAAACAAAAAAAAATAATAATAAAATTACAGAAAAATCTAGACAATATCCTTTCTAAATTGCAAAAAAAAACAAACGAAAGACCACACCGACGTATGTATGATGATATAATATAAAACATTAAAATTGAGAGGAGGAAAAATGTGGAGAAAATATGGTTACAAAAAAAAATTAAAAAAGGAAATTTCTAAATTTCATTAACAAATTAAGTATTAAACATTTCCGGAAACAAAACCAAAAAGCAATAAGCAAATCGAGTGAAAAATTTAGGAAAGGAAAAGTAAAGAGAAAATTTGAAAAAATTAAAACGAAATTTCCAAACTCCGTTTAAAAAATAATAAAGATCGATGAGCTCAAGAAAAATTGAGAGGGAAAAAGAAAATAAATTCAGTAAAAAAAGAAGTTTTAACAAAAAAACTAAATGCTAATAACAACAACAATAATTTATTATTATCAGTAAAAAAAAGAAGACTGCAATTACGAAGAAAGAGAAAACAAAAGACGATCGGCAATTTAAAAATAGTATTGAGGGAAAAAAAAACGAAAATAAATCCAATAAGAAAAAACAAAAAAAAAATATTGAACGTCCAATGAAGAAAAGAAGAACAAATGACAATCGGTATATTGATACATGCAATGAAGAATAGAGTAACATAAGACATTTCAGTTGAGAAAACAAAAGACGACTGGCAATTTCAAAATAAAATTGAGAGAGAAAAAAGCTAAAATAAATCCAATTTTTTTAAAATTTTTTCTTACTGCCGTAAATTTGTGTTCCGTTATTTTTATTTTCTATTTTTTTTTTCGTTCTTTTTTTTTCTTATCGTTGACATTTCTTTGTCGTGTTTTCCTTCTCTCTCTCTCTCAATTTTATTTTGAAATTGTCGATCGTCTTTTGTTTTTGCAACTGAAATGTCTTCTGTTCTTCTATTCTTCGTTGGACGTTGACTACATCGATCGTCTTTTGTTTTTAGGTTTTTCTTTTGTAACTTTAAGCTTTCTTTTTTTTTAATTTTTCCTTACTGGATTTATTTTCGCTTTTTTCTCCCTCAATACTATTTTAAGATTGCCGACCCTCTTTTGTTTTATTTTTCATCGGCAAATTTCCTTTTCTCTCTCTCTCTCTTTCAATTTTATTTTGAAATTGCCGATCGTCTTCTGTTTTCTCAACTGAAGAAATGTCTTTTGTTCCTCTATTCTTCGTTGGACGTTCAATATATCGATTGTCTTTTGATTGATTGATTGATTGATTGCCTTTTCTTCTTTTGTTTTTTTTTGTTTCATTTAGAAATGAATGTTTCGTTTTCAATTTTTAAAAACGACGATTTCATTTCATAGTGTTTCGCTTATTTTTCATCGGAAATTTTGGCTTTTTTCTTTCTCAATTTTATTTTGAAATTGCCGATCGTCTTTTGTTTTCTCAACTAGAATCTCATCATGTCTTTTGTTCTTCTATTTTTCTTTCTACATACCAATTGTCTTTTGTTTTCTTAACTGGAATGTCTTTTGTTTTCTTAACTGGAATGTCTTTTGTTCTTCTGTTTTTCTTTTTGTCTTTTGTTTTTCTATTTTTCTTTTTGTCTTTTGTTTTTCTATTTTTCTTTTTGTCTTTTGTTCTTCAATTTTTCTTTATATGTACCGATTGTCTTTTGTTTCCTCAACTGCAATGTCTTTTGTTTCTTTATTTTTCATTGGAAGTTCTACATAGCGATCATCTTTTGTTCGTTTATTTTTCACTGGAAGTTCTATATAGCGATCGTCTTTTGTTCCTCTATTTTTCATTGGAAGTTCTATATAGTGATGTTTTCTTAAGTGGAATGTCTTTTGTTCTTCTAATTTTCTTTCTTTAAAAATATTATTATTATTATTATTATTGCTATATACCGATTGTCTTTTGTTTTTATCTCTTCGTAATTATCAATCTTTACATTTTCGTTTGTTTCGCTCTCGTTATGGTTTTTTTTTTGTTGTAATTTATGTGAATATTTCTTTGCAGCGTTTTACTTACTTTTCATCGAAATATTTCCTTTGCTTTTCTCTCAATTTTATTTTGAAATTGCCAAACGTCTTTTGTTTTCTTAACTGGAATGTCTTTTGTTCTACTTTTCTTTCTATATACCGATTGTCTTTTGTTTTCTCAACTGAAATGTCTTTTGTTCTTTTATTCTTCGTAGGACGTTCAATGGACACTTTTCGTTATCGCATACGTTGAGGTGCTCATGCGTGTATACCCTATGCTGTGGTTATTTTGCTGATGAGAAGTTGGCACTGCTGGCAGTTCAGAGTTTCAAAAATAAAGTTACTGTTTCTTGTTATCCACAAGTCTCAAGAAGATTTAAGCTACATTTTATCGAACTGATTTAAGTTATAATACATTTCGACATTTCGTACAATGAAATAAAGTGATAATAATTTTTGGTTATGTTATACTTCAATTTGACGTTCGGATAAAGTCACCAGATTTGAACAATTGTGGGCGTGATTTAATTTGCGCCGCGCATGTCGTTCCACGATTTCTGAATAACGAAAAGGGTCTATATACCGACTTTCTTTTGTCTTATATCTTTCTTTGGTAATTGTAATTTTCCTTTTTTTTCTACACTAATAATAATAAATTATTGTTGTTGTTACTAGTATCAATACTACTTCTTTTAAATTGCAATTCTCTAAAGCAGGAAAACCAGCAACATTGGTTGGTTACACTGTGTGATAGTCTATTGGTAACCCTGATGTTATTCGCGAATTTGATCTTGACCAACGCAGTTGACCGTGTCATTATTAAAAGGCAAAAATTTGCACAGTTCTGTAAAAAGCCTTCGCCCCGTCAAAACAATGATTAAGCAAGACTTTCAGACTCCACTACTTTTATGATCAAGAGGCTTTTGTGTAGTGCTGCCACCCTCCCAGCCCAGCAACAGTGCAATCACCGCTGTTACAACAATTTCCTTCCCCTTATCAGTATCATCAAACCCAAAAGGATCTGAGAGTCTGCTTATAGGTGTGCGTTTGAAGGAATGGCAGCTTACTTTAACCCCAGGAAGGCTTTAATCCAAACGAAGAACTGGGAATCGTTTTGCTACCACAACTGCAGCAGGCAGGTGAAAGATGGTAGACTGCAATGTAGCTGCGGGGAGAACATCGATGCGAACAGCTGGCATTGGGAGAAGCAGATCGAAAACAACGTGATCCTGCTACTCGATGACAGAGAAGTGTTGTTTCACCCTGTATACAGTACGGGGACGGCTGCCGTGAAAGGCATAGAACCTTTCAAGTTAAACTTCCATCACTACTGGGAAATCAAAGTGCTCACCAACTTGTACGGAACGGATATTGTAAGTGTGTTATTGCATCAGCTGAATTTACGGTTTCTTTTGAATTGTTGCATCACACACGTGATTTCATAGCTGTTAGCTAAAGTGTGGAGTTTTGCATTTATTTTTTTTTTAAATCTAATTAATCCCAAGGCAAATTTAATTTTGTTGTCTGTAGATGATTGGGGTTGGAACGTCTAAAGTATCGTTCAGTGAACGTCAGTATAAATTTTGCAGCTTATTGGGATACGACAACCAATCATGGGGTTACTCTTACCACGGAATAATCCAGCATAATAAATTAATACGTAAATATGGAGCATTGTTCGGCCTGGGGAGTATCATCGGAGTACACCTGGACATGTGCACGGGCACCCTCGAATATTACTTAAACAGGAAACCATTGGGTAATTCAACTTTGTGTTTTTGGGTTTTGTTTTAGAGTAACGTTGTGATGCTTTCAGGTGTTGCCTTTACCGGGTTAAAACGCGGTGAATTGTTTCCGATGGTTAGCTCGACCGCCGCGCAGTCGGGCGTCAGGATGATTTGTTCGATGACGTTACCACCGACCCTACAGTTGAAGTGTCTCATGGTCATCCAGAAATACCCCCACCTCATAAAAAGTTACTACAGCGTACCTGGACTGTCGAGGTTAATGAGGAAAGAATATTTTTGGCTAATTCCACCACCAGTCACAGGTATTTTCCTCTTAAAATAAGAAGAATGAAAATGTGTGTGAATAACAAAGCTTAAATTACCTTTTGGCACCCTGGGAATTAAAATTCTGCGCCATTCGGGACTCAAGCTCGTCGAGTAGACATCTTGATGGGTGATTATCTTACTCCCAATTGTATCCTTACTGGTATCATTGTCATGGTTGTACAGAACCGGCACTAGGATTTTTGCCGCCCCCTACAAAATCTTTTGGGCACCCCCACAAAGAAATCATTCAATTACAAAGTTATTATAATTAAATGTAGATTTCTTTTTCCAAAATTTTTGTGTTAAATTTTTTAAGATGCACTAAAGCCCTAGAGTTTTTTTCTTTTTTTTTGTTATCAATTTACAATCAGATTTATGTTGTGATAGTCGTGATTTAAGCCAATTGGAAGTTTGTCCTATATATGCGAGTACGAGTGATTGTCGAAATTGTCGTGTTAATAATGTGCTCCTATTAGAAGCAGTTTTTCGCTAATTTATAGAGTGAATTAATTGTATCAAAGTACGGCAGTGCAACAGTAAGTTGACAATAAATAACATATTTCATTTTGGAAAGAAAAAAAAGAACTAATAGACCGATAAAAACTGGTTTTGTTCCGAAGTGCGCGTGTTTTCGTACCGGGCGTGCGGAAATTAAACTTAAAAACCGAAGCTAAAGAACGCATGAAAACTTACGGTAATGTTTTTGGGTTGCAATTTAAAATCAAATACGATATAAACATTAGACAATGAATCCCGATAAAAGATGTAAAAAATGTAAGAGTAAAGTTGTGACATCGTCCGACTGTATACAGTGTGGAGCAAAATTTCACCCAAGTTGCGCGTCTTTAATTAATGCAGTTTTAAATGATGGGACAGTTTTCTGTTGTCAAGAAACAAGACAGGAGTATGAAAATTGTAAAACATCACGCTTTAACGTTGAGGATTACGAGCAAAAGGAAAATGTAGACATGAAAGATTTATTACAGATAATCGTTGAATTGTATAAGATGGTAGAAAACCAGAATGAAATTATAAATAATAATAAAAAAGAGTGAGAACAAAGAAACTACAAATAAACTGGATAATATAGTTACACAGATCGATTAAATACAGCAACATAATAGCAGAATTGAACAGAATGTGCGAAATAACTTGACACGTGCAAATACTGCAAATACTGAGAGTCCTAAAAAACAATTGTATAGCGAAGTAACAAAGCAAAAGGAAGAAGTAATAATAGTCGAACCAAAGAAGTCTAGTGATAGAAAGCAGATTATAGAAAATATTAGAGAAGTAATTAAACCGGAGAAACTAAAAATAGGAATTAAGATGGGTAAATCCACACGAAAAGGAGGTGTAATATTAAAATGTAACGACAAGGAAGCTGCCGAAAAAGTCGCTCAAAACTTAGGAGAAGATTATAAAATTGGAACTCCAAAATTGCATCAACCGTGCATAAAGGTGAGTGGAATATTTCACGAGGAGTATGACCAAAATATCATAGGTAAATTGATAAATCAAAATCGCTTAAATGAAGACTCAATAAAACACATAAAAATAAAACACAAAAGTAAAATAGTAAATAAGAAGTTTAATATTGTATTAAAAGTAACAAATGAAATAATAAATAGAATCAAAGAAAACGAAATGAAGGTATTTATTGGTTGGTCTAGATGTTTCGTTACAGAACACCTATCAATAGTTAGATGCTTCAAGTGTTCCAGATTTGGTCACATTTCAGCAGCTTGTAAAAATGAAATAACCTGCGCGATCTGCTCTGGAAGTCAAGATAGCAAACAATGCACAAATGATATTTAAAAATGCATAAACTGCGTCACAGCAAACCAAAAGTTAAACTTAAAATTAGATGAGGAACATTTCTCATGGGATACGAATTGTCCATGTTATAAAAGAATTGAACATTTGCAAAAAAATAAAATAAATAACATGTAGCAATTAACGAATCAAAGCGCATCAAATATGTATAGACTCCCACCCAATGACACTCCTGCACAAATTCGAAACACGTCTTTTCTACAAGGAACGAAAGACAAAGATTTTTCAATCTTAAACATCAATGTTCAATCACTCTTTAATAAAATAGATCAAATAAACGCTCAATCTTTATATGATTCAATTGAGATAATTTGTGTCACTGAACATTGGATAAATGAATCTCAAATAAATAAAGTTAAACTAGAAAATTACAGTCTCGGATCTAGTTATAGCAGAAAACAATTTAAAAATGGAGGCGTAAGATTTTCATAAGAGAAGACATTGCTTTTAAATCAGTTATTGAACTCGAAAAACTGTCAGAAGATAAACATTTTGAGCTGGCTGCCATACATATTCCTATAAAAAATACTATAATTCTGGTCTTATACAGATCGCCATCAGGAGATTACGAAATATTCAAAAACAAATTAACTGAAATATTAAATGCTCTTTTAAACAGATACTCTAACAAGCATATTTTTATTGTTGGAGATTTTAATATCAATTTTCTGATCGATACTGCAGAAAAGTTAGAAATCGTAAATTTATTTTCTTCTTATGGTATGTGTATGCTGATGAAAAAGCCCTCCAGAATCACAGATACAACATCAACTTGTATTGACAACATCTTTTCCAATATTAATCAAGATTTGATAAAAGGAACCCTCACAAAAAATTTACATTTCTCTGACCACCTAGGACAACAAGTGATCGTAAATTTGAAAGACTTAAAAAACGAAACAAGAACATCTGAAATCACGTACAGAGAATTTTCGGTGAGCAATATAAGGAATTTAAAATTAGAACTGAAGAAAATTGATTGGATACGGGTATTGGAGCAAAGTGATGCAACAAATACCTACAAGGTATTCCATGAAACTTTTATGGCAAAATTTAACAAATGTTGTCCCGAAAAACATAAATTGCTAAAACTGTTTAACAATCGAAAGACATGGTTAACAGACGAATTGAAGTCTATGAAAAGTACTCTGGATGCTTTAGATGTGATCGCAAAAGTCAAAAAGGACGAAGAATCAAGCAAAGCATATAAGTGTTATAAAGAAATTTATATTAAAAAAATTACGGAAACAAGAAAACAGAAAACTGCGGATTATATAAATAACGCTAGCAACAGACTGAAAGCAATATGGAATGTTATCAATGCAGAAACTTCTAAAGCTACAAAAATCAACAAAACAGTGGAGAGCAACCTGACAGCTGATGAATTGAATATTTTTTTCACTACAATAGGAAGCGACACAGCAAAAAGCGTAAGAAATACTGACAAACATCCATTAGATCTACTAAAACTACACACGGTTGACACACTACAATCTTGTTATTTCTTTGAAACAACAGAAGCTGAGGTGAAAGAAATCATTTACTCCCTGAAATCGAAAAATTCGCAAGACATCTACGGATTGACAACAACTTTTCTGAAGGAAATTCAAGATGAAATAATAACACCTCTAACTCTAATTATAAATCAGTGTTTCTCTGAAGCTTATGTACCGAACGAACTGAAAGTGGCAAAAGTTACTCCTGTATATAAAAAAGATGACTTCGACGATTGCAGTAATTTTAGGCCGATATCAATTCTGCCAGTGTTCTCTAAAATTTTTGAAATGGCAGTAAAAAACAGGCTTCTAAATTTTTTTGAAAAATCCAACATCTTTACTAATGAACAGCATGGATACCGTAAAAACAGATCAACAATTACTGCCATATTAAAAACAATAGAAAAAATATTAACAACCTATGATAAAAAAGAATTATGTGAACTATCTACCTGTGATTTGAGTAAAGCTTTTGATACTGTGCCACACGAATTACTGCTGCAAAAGTTAAATTATTATGGGATAAGAGGCGTAGCAAATAATTTAATACAATCATACCTCGCAGACAGACAACAACTAGTGCAATGGAGGGGTAAAGTGTCGAATGCTCGAAAAGTAGATTGTGGAGTTCCTCAAGGCTCAGTACTGGGCCCTGTTTTATTCTTAGTTTACATCAACGATCTTCCAAAATATATTAATGCGTGTGAAGTATGCTTATATGCCGATGATACTAACCTTCTAGTAACCAGAAAAACAAAAGATGAACTAAAAACAGCAACTGATGAAGCTATCAAGCAAGCGAGTACATGGTTCAATACAAACAAATTAAAACTAAATGAAAGAAAAACGCAACATCTAACTTTTGCTGGGACTAAAGAGGAAACGGCATCAATAAAGTTTCTAGGAGTTCATTTGGACCCAAAACTAAACTGGGCAGCGCATATCACCAATATAAGCAGAAAGCTCTCATCCACACTATACTGTTTAAGAAGAATGTACAAACTTTCAACAGAGGAACTTACCAGACAACTTTATTTTGCCCAATTTCATAGCGTAGCAACGTATGGAATACTACTGTGGGGTATAACACCAGAAGCACACAAAATTTTTTTCCTCCAAAAGAAAGCTGTGAGGATCATTCACGGTCTCCGGCCAACAGACAGCTGTAGAGAAGTTTTCCGAAGAGCGAAGATACTTACTGTTCCGTCTGCATACATACTAGCCAGTGTAAATTTCGTTCACAACTATCAAGATAATTTTCCAAAAAACGGAGTCCATAAGCTGAACACCAGAAATAAGGATGCGTTTCAAGTACCTTTCCATCGATTGAAACGTACCCAGCAAGGCCAAGACTATTGGGGAACCAAAGTCTATAATAAATTACCGATAGAAGTAAAAAATAAATCGCTCAGATGCTTTGAAAAGGCAGTTAAGAGGATGTTGATCAATCACTGTTGCTATACAATACAAGAATTTTTAAATATTAGTATATTGCAAATGTAAACTACTTTAAAGATTCATCATTTTCATTTTCAATTTTTCTTTTCAATTGTTCTTTTGACTTTTCATGTATTTTTGATGAATAAATATTATTATTATTATTATTATTATAAACCTGATCACATTCAGTACAAGGAACAGAATAAGCAACACCATCATCATCACTATCACTTTCATATTTTTTGGTAAAAAAAAACAAATAATGTCATCTTGTCATCTACATAAAACAATTTAAGGACGAAAAATTAGATAGTCATTTGTTTTTACATTGAGTTCAGTGAAAGAAGGCAAGATTAGCAAAGACGAGATTCTATTGAGGCAACGTTCGATCGACTTGCGATTTTGAATGCGTTGCGATAATAAAAATTAATAGCAAATTCCATGAAAAAAAAAAAACCAATTGAATATCAGAAAATTAAACGTTCATTTGCTTTTTTCTTTCTTAATTTACGATAAAATAGAGCGGGAAGTTTTACAATTTAATAATAAACTAAAAAGAGTTGAAACAACAGAAAGTTAACTAGGATAGCAGCTTCTTGTAACCATCCTGTATATCATCGGGTGGGGGCAGGGGACAGCCTACTTCACTTATTGATAGTTCATAAGTTTTCGAAACTTTTTTATTATTAGTTTTACGAAAAAAATTACAAAATTTACAAAGAGCTCCGCAGAAAATATGATTTTAAGCATGACGTACAGTAATACGTCAGTCCACGCGAAAGTGTTAAAGAAATTAATTGATTAAAAAAAAAGAATTGTCCGGAATTAATATTTTAGCTTTGCCCGTTTGTTTGAGGTAGAAATGAACCAATTAAAAAGTTTAACTTTAATAAGCGAAACAAAGAAAAAAACGCCCACTTTCGCTTCCTCAAGTTATTAAAACTCCAATTAAAACGATGGAACTCGACTTCAACTGACCAATAAGAGGATGGGTAACGCCCCTTTGAATCCAAGTCGTAATCCGAATTATAATCAGGGTCGCCGTTTGGGCTACGTTTTAGACACACTTGGTGCTTAAAAATCTAATTTGGGTGGGCTACTTCCTTCACATAATGAACATTCAACAAAATTCTATCTCTGGTCAACCAAGAAAAAAAAATTCCTGCACTACCGACCGAAAAATTTGAAATCACGCGTTTGTTTGATTTGTTTTTGATATTTTAATTTTTTTATTAATCGCGTAAAGAGTTTTGAAAGGTAATTACACATTTTATTATTAGACGTACTCAAAAGTTTTGGGGATTCACCTGAACCGCCAGAACTACTAAAAAAACGAAACAAATGACGATCGTGTCCGATCGTCATATAACAAATGAACATCAACTTCGTTTAATTTTTTTTCGTTCTAATTTTCTCCTTGTTATAATAATATTTATTTTTCAATAAAAACAATCTGAATTAGAAATTGAAAGTTACTTTCGTGTCTCTCTCTTTTTTCGTTTGTTTTTTTGCTTCGTCCTTGTTGCTTTTCGTTTTCCTTTTTTTTTTTTTTACTTATTTACTTTCATTTGCCATATTTTTAATATTTTAAATTTTGTTTGCCTTTTGGTTTCCATTTTTCATTTCAGATTTTTGTTTTATTTCCTTCGATTTTTTATTTTCCATTCGGATTTTTTTTTTGATATCATTTTCATTGATATTTAAAAAGGCGGTGATCGTCATTTGTTTAATTTTCTTTTACTGTTTTTTTTCTGTTTTCGTTTTTCAGTTTCTTTTTTCTCTTTGCTTTTATGAGATAACGCCTTCATATACTTCAATACTGGCTTGAACTGACCAGTGCTCTGCCTTTTATATCGTCATTTCGTGGCGGGGATTAGGTAGGTCTGCGTCATTGGTTTGTTCGCGTGCTCGAATCAGTGACGAGCAGAGTTGCGTCGTATTTATCGCAGGGCAGAGCTGCGTTTGAGAACTACTCCCTAGGAAGCTTCATTAGAGCTTATTTTACAATTTTTTATTTATTTTATATTTTTTAAAAAAGCGTACGTCAATGCAGGACTACAAACGGACCTATAGAGTTGTAAAAAGTGAGTCCGTTGTCATGGTAATAATGTAAACACAAGACGTCTTACAATATATGAGCGAGATGTAAAATAAGTTAAAAAAAAGTGCATGACAAAGATACGATATACACTCCAGGGCGTAGTTCTCCAACCCAACCCCGTCCTTTTGGATTTACCCTGGTAGTTATCTCAGCGATCGAAATGGCTATTTCTTGGCTATTCAGAAACGAATACGGTCGTGCTTTAATTCGTTAAGGGGCGACTCCAATTGTATTCTGACGATCGTCATCGTTACTCTGTTATAAAAATGCAAGGTCAAAAATCAGCCGCTGGATGTCGCGACCTAAACCATTGGCTACGTTTAATAATAATAATTAATAATAATTTTATTAATTTAAGGTTAACGTGACGTTTCGCCCGTCCTTACCTGTCAATGTGACATTGCTTGACGTTTGTCATTGCGACGTTTCTTGTCGTTTGTCATTGCGACGTTTCTTGTCGTTTGTCATTGTGACGTTTCTTGTCATTTGTCATTGTGGCGTTTATTGTCGTTCGTCATTGTGACGTGTCATCGTAACGTGATTGTGTTGATCGCTAAGCAACGTGTGAACCCTCACAGTGTGAAACATAGCGAAATCGTTTATACTGAAATGGTGTTTCAAAGAGTTGGCAACATTGCATAAAAGTCGGGTACTTCTTTATCGTCATCAAAAGAATTTTTTACATATTTGAAAAAACACGTTTTTGAATCCTCACAGTACGAAACGTAGCGAAATCGCTAAAATCGTTTATAGTGGAATGGTGTCTCAAAGAGTTGGCAACATTGCATAAAAGTCGGGTACTTCTTTATCGACATCAAAAGAGACCAAACGATCGATCGACATAAAGACGGAGATTTCGAATCGAGTCGACATCGAAGTTTTCTTTCGGTCAATTGTAAGCTAAATACGGACCTAGCGTGGGTTTTTATCACGGTAGTGATTTAATAGATAGTGCTGAGTGCGATATACGTGAGTATAATATTATTCCTGACTTTTGCTTACTGCTTGCTGCCTGCGACGCACTTAACCTAAAAACTGCACGTGCTTTCCGCTTATCAGTAATTAGAGAGTTAAAAATATGAGTGTGTTGGAGCCGGGGGACATGTCCCCTGGCTCACCGATTGATGAACCTTTTCTTACTCCGCTTGTTGTGTCCCCTACGACTCATGCTAAATTGCAGCTTGCCATTGATAAGGCGACTAAAGGGTGTGGAAGTGGTGAAGTAGCTCTAGAAGTTATATCTGGCTATAAAAATAATAACCAAAACACGTATAGTAGCAAATCAACCGGTCCCTTTATGGTTTATGTACAATACATTTCTAAAGATGGCGAAGGGAAGATTGGAAATATCCATCCTATGTCTGTGGGGAAAATACTGCACGAAGGGCAGGTGACAGGCATCAAAAACATATCTAGTAAGGGCAGGAACCGTATATGTATAGCCTTCAGTTGCGGAAAAAGTGCGAATAACTTCTTGGAAAATAGAATATTGGCGAAACATAACTTGCAGGCATTCATTCCCAACCATTTAGTATCATGTCAGGGTATTATTAGAGGAGTTCACCCCTCTTTGTCAGATGAAGTTATCATCAAAAATTTGCATTCGCCCGCAAAAGTATTGAAAGTGAGAAGACTAAAAAGAAAAGTTACAAATGACAAGAATACAATGGATGTGTCGGAAGAGGAAAAATCAACTATTGAATATGTAGATACTCAATCTGTTGCGATTACTTTTGATGGAACTACGCTACCAAAAAAGGTTCATTTGTTTTACACTTCGATAGAGGTAGATGTGTACCACTATCCCGTAACACAATGTTACAGATGTCTGAATTATGGACATACAAGTAAACAATGTAAGGACAAAGTGAGATGCCAGAAATGTGGGGAACTTCATAATGCGGTGGAGTGTACCAATCTTAGGTTGGTATGTGCAAACTGCGGTGGAGAGCACAAAGCAACTGACCATTCTTGTCCTAAATTTCTTCGCCAGAAGAAGATAAAGGAGCTTATGGTATTTCAAAATATCTCTTTTTTTGATGCAGCCAAGTTAGTTGGTGACAAAGAAGACCAGTTTACACTTAAGTCACAAGATTTTCCCAGCTTGAATAATCAACAAGAAGGAATACCCCTGACTCAAGGGGCTACCCGTACCTCGTATTCAAGAATTACGCTTCCAACAAAAAGGAAAAAAACTATATCCAGTACTTTTAATAGCGTAGAACACAATAGTCAACTATCATATCAGAATGGTAATCCCATACCTGGCCCCTCCCAACCGGTTTACAAATCTAGACTTATCTCCTCGGATAAACCTTTTCCTCCCAAGGAGACATATCGCATTAATGAAAACAGTTTTATGACCCAGCTTGAAACACTTAAATTAAACCTTAAGTTATCCCTTAAAGGAAATCCTTTCTTAGATCCTATAATTAATTTACTACAATCTGCTGTAGAGCTGTTAAATACTGCAATTCAGAGCCTACCCGATACTAATTTCTCGAATCATGGACCTTAACATCTTACAATGGAACATACGGTCTTTACACAGCAATAAGGAGGACCTACTACAGATGTTGCAGGAGCAGAAAATTCATATTGCATGCTTACAGGAAACTTGGATAAAACCTAATCAGAACATTTACATTACTGGATACTCAATAATACGCAAGGACAGAACAGATGGTAAAGGCGGTAGTGCAATACTTGTACGCAAGGATATACCTTTTGATATTAGAGAACATGACCATAACAATGAGTTGCTACAGGTGGTTTTTATTAGAATCAAAAACATATCAATTGGATCTGTTTACATTTCTCCTAGTGGGGATGTACCTTATCCGGAATTAGCAGACATGTTTGAAGCCCTAGAGGGACCCTTGATAATGTGTGGAGACTTCAACGCGTTGCACCCCGACTGGGGATGTGTACGTGCCAACAACCGAGGAAATAATCTAGCGGAAATCCTAGAAAATCTCTCCCTCAATATTATGAATGATAATACTCCTACTAGAATTGATATACCTAATCGAAGTAGGAATGTGTTAGATCTTTCAATATGTTCCCCTGAAGTGCACCCTAACTGTATCTGGCAGCTGGAGGATGACTGCCATGGTAGTGATCACTACCCCATTCTAATTAAATATTTACTTCCGGAGAAACCTGTAAACAGGCCTGAAGAAATTAGATACAATATTAATACAGGTGACTGGGATAATTATAAAACAAGAATAAAAAATGAACTTTCTTCCTCCTCTGTTGACGTTAATGAACTTGCCCGGTATATTCATGAGACAATTATTTCGGCAGCTAACATGTGGCTATCCAAGAAAATTGAGTATAATATAGACACAAGATCTCCAATATGGTGGGACGAACACTGCACTAGGGCTATAAGAGAAAGGAGAAGTTGTCTGATAAATTACAAGCTGGAGAGGACTGTGGAGAATTATATTGCCACAAAGAAGAAGTGTGCTGAAGTTAAAAAATTACTAAAACAAAAGAAGAGAGACAGCTTTAAAGCGTTTTGCAACTCTCTTAACCCAGACACCCCCATTTCCTTGGTCTGGGAAAAAATTAGAAGATTTCGGTGCATATATAGGAAACCAGGCTTCGGTAAGACTCTGTCAGATACTTGGGTGGAAGAATTTTTGACTATTCTTACACCAGAAGCTGCTGAAACTTTTAGAAGGTTTAGTGAAGAGAACTTTGGGGTTGACATGTTTCTGTCTGCCCCATTCACAATTGATGAAATTGAATGTGTATCCCAATCTTTTAAGGCAACGGCTCCGGGCCCGGATGGTATCCACTTTAAAATGATTTCGAATCTTCCATGGAATGCAAAAGGAGTGATATCACTAGTATTCAATAATTATTTAGACGGCCAGAGGATTCCAAAAAATTGGAAGGAAGCAAGGATAGTTCCAATTTTAAAACCTGGCAAACCCGCTGGATCACCATTGTCATACCGTCCCATTTGCCTTTCGTCATGTTTGCTGAAAACATTGGAACTGGTAATTAAAAATAGATTAGAATGGTGGATTGAAAATAAAGGCCTTTTTTCTGAAAGCCAGATTGGTTTTAGGAAGGGGTTTTCGTGTAAGGACGGAATTGTACAGTTAATGATTGAAATATATAATACATTTAGAGAGAAGAAATATTTAGCAGCAATGTTCGTGGATATTAAGGCCGCTTACGATAATGTTAACTGGGATATTCTCCAGGATCGTCTTCGAGATATAGGGATACCGCTTAATTTATGTCGACTCATCATGGACATCGTCACAGGACGGTCTTTCCATGTCAAATTTAATGATCGAATTGTTGGACCGAGAATGGCGTCAAAAGGACTTCCGCAAGGATCAGCGTTGAGCCCTTTACTCTTTAACATATACACTATGTCTTTAGGAAGACACTTGCCGGGTCATACCAAATTCATACAATATGCTGACGACGTTGTGATGTTCTGCTCGGGACATATCTGGGAAAATGTACACATTCAAATTGGTGAGGCATTAACGGGATTGAATGGATGGTTAGAAGCAAGTGCTTTTGAGCTTTCACCTACGAAATCACATATCACCATATTTTCCAGGAGAAGAATACCTGAAAATTTGCAGAATTTACACACAAATGATCAAGAGATCCCATTCACCAACGAAGTAAAATTTTTGGGAGTCATTTTGGATCGAAAATTAACATTCAAAAAGGAGGTAGCGAACATATCGAGGAAATGTGCCAATAATATGAAAATACTACTGACCCTTAGGAGAACTTGGTGGGGAGGGCATCCGGAAACATTGATAATGTTATATCGCAGCCTAGTGAGATCCCATATCGATTATTCCTGCTCTTTGATTTTTCCCCTTCCCAAAACGACGGCTGCAAAACTAAACAGGATACAATACCAGGCATTAAGAATTTGTTTAGGGGCAATGAAATCTTCTCCGGCTCAGGCTCTTTTGGTTGAGGCAGTGGAACAACCATTGGGACTACGCAGCAAGTGGCTAGCGGGGAAGTATTTGCTAAACCTTATGAGAATTAGAAATAACCCACTATTGGATAAACTATCTCACTTATGCCATATGGGAAGAAACTCTCTGTGGAGAAATACTGCACGTACCCCCATGCCGGAATTGGTAAACATGTTTATTGAGTTATCTGGTCTCCAAGATAAGATATATTCTGCACCTAAACTACCCTGTTTTCAGTTTAGATATTCAAGTCAACTTAGAACTGTGGAAGTTGACCTTTCATTTGGGAGTAAGAATGCCTTGCAATCTGTACCTAGAGATCAGGTTGATAAAGTTTTTCAACATGTCACTAAAGCGAGATGGCCCAATCATGTGAAGGTATACACGGATGCTTCTGTCAATTATAATGCTAATAGAGTTGGGATAGCTGTATATGTGAGGGAAGATATGAGTATTATGAAGAAACTGTTACCGGAGTCAAATATTTGTTTCGCCGAAACCTGTGCTTTACTTGAAGCCATTAAATTGGTGGAAATACATAATATCAAAGAGGCACTTATATGCTCGGATTCCAAAAGCGCATTGGCATCACTGAAATCTACTTGTTTTTCGGTAAAATCTGATTTGGTTACCCTAGAGTTAAGGGAATACTATTTTAGACTAAGGGATGAGGGGTATAATATTATTTTCCTATGGATCCCTTCGCATAGAGGAGTTGCTGGTAATGAGGTTGTGGATATTTTGGCAAAAAGAGCTGTCCTTCTGGAAGGGGGAGAGGATTATCAATCAACGACAACAAAGGATTTTTTGCCTGGTCTAAGAAGGAATATTCGTGAGTTGTGGCAGAATTGTTGGTCAGAGGTGTCTTTAAATAAAGGGATGTTTTTTTCCAACATATGCCCCATTATACAAAGAGTTCCATGGTTCTCGAAGATGGCACTTTCCAGACAGATTATATCGACTATTAGCAGAATCAGACTGAATCACTGCCTGACACTTGTCCATTTGAATAGGATTGGAAAAATCGACACACCGAACTGCGAATGTGGAGAACTGGGGGACATTAATCATATGATGCTTGGTTGCCCGAGAAATGGCAACTGTAATATCTTGTACAACAAGCTACTGGAGTTGGGCATCCAAAATCCTATGAACATTACGGGAATAGTACAAAACCCAAGAAAAACAATTTTGGAAGTAGTAGGCCAATTTATAATATCATCCAATTTAAAATTATAATGATTGCTTCGTTATGTTGCTATGCAAGCATTATGTATACCGTCCGTGGCCCGTTTCTGTGATGCTGCAATGGGCCCTGCAGCAAGAAGAGTCTTACCTTACCCCATGTTCCCATGATTTATGTTAGTTAAATTATAAGAGAAAGTACATTATCTATTAGTTGATATCTGGCAGCAAGCAAGATCAAGAAAGTGTAAAGTCATTGGACAAGAACAGAAGTAGTGAACTATGTATGGAGTGCAGTAAACTAGTGCGGTTGAGTGTCTGGCTGGAATGGTGAATCCATAAGCCAAGTCAATTCAATTTAAGAAGAAGAAGAAGAAGACATCAAAAGAATTTTTTTACATATTTGCAAAAACATCGTTTTTGGCAAATTGCAGAAAGAAAAAAGGAACGGCGATGAATTTTCCGCCCTTTTTTTTGTCAAAAAATAACAATATTCACAAGTTTCCTACCATCGATCGTATTTTGTTTCTTGTAAACTTGTTGACTGTGTTTTGTTTGTAACACAAAAGGTTTCCTTATGTCCCCATCCAAGTCGTTCTTTTGTTTGTCGCATTTGTTAAGCAAACGATCGTCTTTTGTTTTACTTGTTCCTTTTCTACTGTTATTGTCTTTTGTAATCTTCCTTTTCTTTTTTCTTTTTTCTTACTGGATTTATTTTCGTCTTTTTCACCCTCAATATTATTTTTAAATTGCCGATCGTCTTTTGTTTTCTCAACTGAAATGTATTTTGTTCCTCTATTCTTCATTGGATATTGAATATACCGATTGTCTTTTTTTTTATCTCTTCCTTTGTAATTGTAAAGTTTCCTTTTTTTGTTTTTTCTTACTGGATTTATTTTCGTTTTTTTTTTCTCTCTCAATATTATTTTGAAATTGGCGATCGGTTTTTTGTTTTCTCAACTGAAATGTCTTTTGTTTCTCTGTTCTTCATTGGATGTTCAACATATTGATTGTCCGATTGTCTTTTGTTTTTATCTCTTTCTTTGTAGCTGTCATCTTCCTTTTTTTTTTTGCTTTTTCTTACTGGATTTATTTTCGCTTTTTCTCTCAATATTATTTTGAAATTGCCGACCGTCTTTTGTTTTCCCAACTGAAATGTGTATTGTTTCTCTGTTCTTCATTGAATGTTCAATATATTGATTGTCCGATTGTCTTTTGTTTTTATCTCTGTTATTAACTGTAACCTTCTTTTTTTCTTTCTTTCTCTTCTTTTCTTTCTTCTGTCCCTTTCTTTGTAGTTGTCATCTTCCTTTTTTTGTTTTTTCTTACTGGATTTATTTTCGTTTTTTTTTCAGCCTCGATACTATTTTGAAATTACCGACCGTCTTTTGTTTTCTCAACTGAAATGTCTTTTGTTTCTCTATTCTTCATTGGATGTTCAATATTATTGAACATCCAATGATGTTGTCCAATTGTCTTTTGTTTTTATCTCTGTTTGTAACTGTAACCTTCTTTTTCTCTTTCTTCACTAATAATAATAAATTATTGTTCTTCTTACTAGTATCATTTTTTGATAAAACGTTTTTGTTTTTTCTTACTGAATTTATTTTCGCTTTCTTCTCAATATTATTTTTAAATTGCAAATCTCCAAAGCAGGAAAACCAGCAACACTGATTGGTTGCACTGTGTGATAGTCTATTGGTAACCCTGATGTTATTCGCGAATTTGATATTGACCAACGCAGTTGACCGTGTCATTATTAAAAGGCAAAAATTTACACAGTTCTGTAAAAAGCCTTCGCCCTGCATTTGTTAAGCAAACGATCGTCTTTTGTTTTACTTGTTCCTTTTCTACTGTTATTAAACTAACTAGTGCTTGTTTCTGTTAGTTCCAGAACGTACGGAGCAGCAGCAGCAAAAAAATAGACTCTGCCTCGAGGACGAAGTGGTGCTTCCATTACAAACCATACTCCACTCTGCGAAACGCAGGAAATGTGCACGGCTGTCGTCTAGATGGTGCCCCCATTCCAACATCGAACACGTCTCGATGCAGAACATCCTGCGAATAGTGAACGAGAATCGAAGGGAAAACGAGTCGGGAAATAGTTCGCACGATGAGAACAAGAACCCGGCCAGAACTAGAACCAATCAAAACAGAAAGGCGATGAAAAACCTGCCGATGAATAAAGGGGACGTGGTGAACCTTAACCATGGTTTGTCCGACTGCGATAAAGCAGATGTAATAATCAATTGTGATAATTACTTGAATTCTGCGAGCTACCAAGACGCGAGCATAAACGAGGCGTCATCGAGCTCGATAGTCTACGAGGACATGGACGGCGATTACGAAGAGGGCACTTCGGAGAACGACCTGTCAAATTTGGAAGGCAAGTACTGCGAGATGTGCAGCGTCAGTTTCGAATCGGACAGCGAGTTGTCACAGAACAGATTGTGCTCAGTGTGCGACGTCATTATATGAATTTTTTTCTCTCTCTTGTGATAACAGTTTTATTTGTAAAAAAAAAATCATGTGGGTTATATATTTTGTTTAATTTTTTGATATATAGTGGCGATTTTTGAGTGTGTAAATAATTTGCATTAACATTTTGTATATTCAATTTTTTATGTTTCATATACTGGACAATAGTAGAAAGAAAAACATAATTACGTTTTTTTTTCCCTATATTCCATAAAACTTGAAATATTTAAGTCATGGATGAGGTGTATTGGCACGAAGGTTAATACGGGACAGCTGTATATTGTTAACGGGGTATTTTGCTGAGCCACAACCCCGCAATCGAATGTCTTCCATCCATCGTTCAATCGATGGCCCCGATTAATTGACTTTGCTCAGCATTTGTGCTGTGAATAGCTAAATACCATAAACAAAAGACGATCGATCGTGTCACCAGTGCAAGAAACAAAACAAAAAACGTCGACGATTTGGATGTACGAAAGTCTGCGTGAGAAAATAAATGAAATGCGATGACAAAAGACATTTTGATTTTAATTCAATTAATTAATTTCTAAATTCTTCTTCCTTCAAAAAGAAAAAGAAAATTAAACAAGTAGGATACCGGAAGAAATTTAGCTAGAATTGGCAAATTTGATAAAACGCGATCGATTCTACTAGACGTGGCAACACTGCTCAAAGCTTTCAAAAAAAACTGTCAAACTTAACTACAAAGGAGAACAAGAGTGGATGCGGCCTTGATGTTTTCCCTTTTTATCGAAAACGATAAACAAAAGACGATCGATCGTGTAACCAGTGCGAGAAACAAAACAAAAGAAGATCGACGATTTGGATGTACGAAAATCTGCGTGAGAAAATAAGTGAAATGCGAAGACAAAAGACGTTTTGATTTCAATTTAATTAATTAATTTCTAAATTGTTCTTAATTTTTAAAAAGAAAAAGAAAATTAAACAAGTAGGATATCGGAAAAAATTTAGCTAGAATTGGCAAATTTGATAAAACGCGATCGATTCTACTAGATATGGCAACACTGATCAAAGCTTTAAAAAGAAACTGTCAAACAAATGAGAACAAGAGTTGATGCGGCCTTGATGTTTTTCTTTTTTGTCGAAAACGATAATAATAATAATATATATTTATTGATCCCAAAGAAAAGACGATCGACTGTGTAGCCAGTGCAAGAAACAAAACAAAAAAGATCGACGATTTAGATGTACGAAAGTTTGCGTAAGAAAATAAATTAAATGCGACGACATTTTGATTTTAATTTAATTAATTAATTTCTAAATTCTTCTTCCTTGGAAAACAAAGAAAAAGTTATAAACAAAATACGATCGATGGTAGAAAAGAAAACTTTCGATTGTTTTTTTTTTCTTTCAAAAAAAAGGAGGACGGGAATCGATCGTCATTCATTTTGTTTTTTTCGTTGTCAAAAGCGACGTTTTTGCGTTAATTATTTTGACAGATGTCACGCCCCAAAATTATTTTATTTTACTTAGGACTGTTAAAGCGGTTTGTTTAAATTTTCAAAAATTTTAAATCACCAGCTTTGTCACCTGCCATGAAATCATTAAATTTTTTTAACATGTCTGAAATTTCAACAGAACTGTACAGTCACAAAATTACTAATTTGGCAACATTGGAATCGAGTTTTAAAGGCAGGGTTGCCAAAAGTCAAAAAACAAAGAAAGACAAAAATTGAAAAAGCAGAATACCGGGAATAGCATTTTACTAAAATTAACAAATTTGATGAAACGTATAAAATTTGAAATCCAAAAACGTATTCTATTCTACTAGAAATGGCAACACTCGTCTCAGTTTAAAAAACCGTCAAAATTACTAAAGAGAACAAAAGTACACATATGTGTGGTCTCCATTTTCTTTTTATTTTGCTAAAAACTAAACAAAAGACGATTGTTTGTGTAACAATGCAGGAAACAAACGATTGTCAACGATTTGGATATGAGAAAATGTTTTGTTTTCATTTTTGCGTCCACACATTAAAAAAAAATAAATGCGATAACAAAAATTCGCATCAAATTCCGACTTCCTTTAATAAAAAATAATAAAACACAATCGACTGCGAAACAAATGCACGTAGAAGTAATGGTCGAACGACGCAGAAATTAACTAAAGAAACAAAAGACAGTCAATAGTCGAAAATATCGGGTTTTCTTATAGATTTGGCGTCGAAGTTAGCCTTGACAAGGTGAACATACCACAATTTTGATTATTTGTTGTAAATCTTGTTCTCTTATTATCTTTTTTCGTTTATTACAACAGATCACATTCTTGTGTCGTCTTATCCGCAGTGTTCAGTTCGAAACCTCGAAAGCAAGGTTAGGTTATGGCAAGTTCGAATGTCAAATTGACAACTGTTAAGATAATGATGGTTCACAATTAAATTTTCATGGCCAACTTCGAGGCCAGCCACGCATGAAATGGCCAATGCGGACAATGAGCGTGTCATTGCAGACTTGCAAAATCTTGGCTGCAAGTTGGCTGGATTGCAGTGAGGCACCCGAGCATCCTCTGTATAGCCACACGACTCTTCATAGGTCAGAAAACAGTTTTAGTTTTTGGGTCACCCTGTATCTAGGCGGAAACGGGGTTGCACCACCATTTTCTCTTTAGGAGCTTTGACCGCCAAAGGAGCAGCCTCCATACACCCCTTCTTTGTTGTATCGAGTCTGTCCCGGGTAGACACTTGTTTGAATTCTAGGCTTGCTATTCGCCTATCCGAAACATGTGATTCTTCTGCCCACCCCAAATCTTGCACATTATAAGCTGCCCGACTAAAAGTTCGTGGGAGTCTTGTTGCTGCTCGGTTGGCAAACAGACCGCATGGAGATTGTTTTCGCTTTTGGTTAAATTTTGTTTTGGAATGAAAAAGTAAACGGATGTAATAATCCGGTTGTGAATTGTTTGCTGCGAGTTCAAGGCCTTTCGTTGTCCAAGCTTTTCCGAACCTGCCTGTCGATTCTAGGGCAGGTATGTTCTTAGTCACGTTGTGCACTGTCCGGTTCTTAATCCGTGTTTTCCTTTATCTAGGTTTTTTCCTTCTTTTTTTGGTACATTTTACAATATTTTAATCCGCCTTCTGTCCACAAATGACAATCATGAATGAAATGAAAAAGAAAGCAAAAGCAAACGATTGCTAAACAAAGCAAGAAAATAAAAAATTTAAACCAAGAAATAATTGATTTAAAAAAAAAACAAATGACAATCGTTAAAGAAGAAAAGCAAGTAGCGAAAAACAAATGACAATCGTGAATGAAGCGAAAAAGAAAGCAAAAGCAAACGATGGCGAGGCGAAACGAAGCAACAAATAAAAAATTTAAACCAAAAAATAATTGATTTAAAAAAAAGACAAATTAAATCGTGAATGAAGCGAAAAAGAAAGCAAAAGCAAATGATGGCGAAACAAGGCGAGAAATAAAAAATTAAAACCAAGAAATAATTGATTAAAAAAAAAAAAAACAAGTGACAATCGTTAAAGAAGAAAAGCAGAAGCAAAAAACAAATGACAATCGTGAATGAAGCGAAAAAGAAAGCAAAAGCAAACGATGGCGAGACAAATAATTGATTAAAAAAAAAAAATCGTTAAACAATCGTTAAAGAAGAAAAACAGAAGCAATCGACTATAAATAATATGAGTAAAAAAAATCCACTGACAAACATCTACAGAAAAAATGAGAAATGCAGAAGATAAAAAAAAAATTGAAAATAAAACAAGTGTCTATTTAGACAAAAATAAAAAGAAGTCAAATTAAAATAATCGTTAAAATAAAGCGCGGCTTATGATAAAAAGAAAGAAAGAAACAAATAACAGACGAAGAAAAACAAAAAACGATCGCGAACGAAGCGAAAACAAAACAAAAGCAAACGACTGCGAAACAAAAATGAGCAAATAATAATGAAGATCGAGAAATAATTGATTAAAAAAAAAAAAACAAAAGACGTTCGTAGAACAGAAAAAAAACGAAAATCGTGATAACGAGGAAAACTGTAAACAACCTACTGCACAAAACAAAACAACAAGAAGTGACAAAACGTATTGAGTCTGTCCCGGGTAGACACTCGTTTGAATTCTAGGCCTGCTATTGGCCTATCCGAAGCATGTGGTTCTTCTTCCCACCCCAAACCTTGCGCATTGTAACCTGCTCGACTAAAAGCTCGTGGCGGTCTTGTTGCTGCCCGCTTGGCAAACAGACCGCATGGAGAATTGTTGTCGTTTTTGGTTAAATTTTCATTGAATTGTGTTGGTTCTGGAGTAAAAAAGTAAACGGATGTAATTAATCCGGTTGTGGATTGTTTGCTGCGAGTTCAAGGCCTTTCGTTTTCCAAGCCTTTCCAAACCTGTCCCTCGATTCTATGGCAGGTTGTGCACTGTTTGCTTCGTAATTCGTGTTTTTCTATATCTAGTTTTTCTTTCTCCTTCTTTTTGGTATTTCACATTATCTTATTCCGCCTTTTGTCCACCCTCACGACGTTCCGGACGCTTTACCGGATTTTGGTAACCGGAGGCAAGCTACAGAAACCTACGGGAACATCGTTGCGAAACGTTTCGGTTAATGGCGTATGCTAGACGTTTTGTCAGCCACCTTAGGGTTGGTTACCTGAACAAGAGAGGATACCACTTTAACGCCATCAAAGTGGTAACTGAAAATGACAAGGGAAGATACCACTTTAACGCCATCGAAGTGGTAACTGAAAGTGACTCCCTCCTGGTGTTCGCTTTTTCGTTGAAACGGAGCAACGTCTGTCAGGTGTTTGACGTGACGATTTGAGAATTCCTAACCTCGACGGACACTTCTATTTTCCTTTGCGTTTTGTCTTAGTTTAGCTTTAGTATTAGTTTAGTTAGTAAGCAACAACGAGTAATTATTTTTCTTTCTTGATTAAATTTGTTTCGCCTTTTGTATTTGTATTCTTCTTCTTGTATTATACATATTTTTACACAAATAAAGATTATTATTATCGTTTTGATTTTTGATTTTCTATCATTTTTCTTTCGTAAAAATTCCTTCGATTTTTATTGCTTTTCTGTATTTTTTTTATGTTTCGCAAAATTACGACCGTCGTTTGTTTTTCTTTCTAATTTTTTTTTTTTTGAAGTTACCGTTTTTTTTTTCTCGTTTTCCAAGAGTCAAAAAGTTTCTTCTTTCTGGTTTTTATACGCGTTTTCTGAAATTCAACGACGAAAAAGCTTTCTTTCGCGAATATTACGATCGTCGTTTGTTTTTTTTTTTTCTCATTTTTTTTCTTTTCAAGTTGCCGGTTTTTTTTTCTCTTCTCGTCTTTTGTATTTGTATTTTTCTTCTTGTGTTATTATGTTTTTAAACAAATAAAGATTATTATTATTAAATTGTGTTGTAAAGTCAATTGTCTTTTGTTTTCATTATTTTCTTTTAATTTGATTAGCTTTGATTTTTTTTTAATTTTGTGTTTTATCACTGTTCTTTTGAAATTGTTTTCTTTTTTTTTTTAATCTATTAAATGCAAAATCGATTGTCTTTTGTTTTTATTTCATTTTCTTATTTATTTCTTTTCCAATTTTTATTATTTTGTTCTCCTTGTTTTGTCATCTTTCTTTTGAAATTGTTTTTTTTTCAGTTATTAATCTATTAAATTGTGTTGTAAAATCGATTGTCTTTTGTTCTGATTTGATTTTGATTTTAATTTGATTAGTATTGAATTTTTGTTTTCTTGTTTTACCATTCTTTTGAAATTGTTTTCTTTTTTTTATTATTTATTGCTGTTTTATTGCTTTTCTGTCTTTTTTTTAATGTTTCGCAAAATTACGATCGTCATTTGTTTTTTCTTTCTAATTTCTTTTTTTGAAGTTACCGTTTTTTTTTCTCCTCGTTTTCCAAGAGTCCAAAGGTTTCTTCCTCCTTTCTTGTTTTTATTCGCGTTTTCTGAAATTCAACGACGAAAAAGTTTTCTTTCGCGAATATTACGATCGTCGTTTGTTTTTCCGAGGTTACTTCTTTTCCTTTCGTAAACGTTTACGATCGTCATTTGTTTTTCTTCCTCTTCTTTTTCTTTTCCTCTCGATGAAGTTACCGCCTTCGTGTTCCCAAAAAGGTTCTTCGTTTTTGTTTTTATTTGTTTTCTGAAATTCAACGACGGAAAAAATTTATTTTCGTAAGTATTACGATCGTCATTTGCTTTTTTTCTCACTTTTTTTTGTTTTCAAGTTGCCGTTTTTTTTCTCTTCTCATCTTTTGTACTTGCATTTTTCTTCTTGTGTTATTATATTTTTAAACAAATGAAGATTATTATTATTATTATTATTAAATTGTGTTATAAAATCAATTGTCTTTTGTTTTCATTATTTTCTTTTAATTCGATTAGTTTTGAATTTATTTTTTTTAATTTTGTGTTTTATCACTATTCTTTTGAAATCGATTGTCTTTTGTTTTTATTTCATTTTCTTATTTATTTTATTCATTTTCCAATTTTATTTATTTTGTTCTCCTTGTTTTGTCATCTTTCTTTTGAAATTGTTTTTTTTTTAAATTTATTAATCTATTTAATTGTGTTGTAAAATCGATTGTCTTTTGTTTTTATTATTTTTTTTTTAATTTGATGCACTCTTCTAACACGAAGTATACCCAACCCACGTTGGTATATACGGACCGATCAGAATTCATTCTCCTGATCCTATACTGCTTTCCACGAGCTTGATATCGATATTTACATCCACCTGTTATAATGAACTTAGCAACATAGGGAGATCTGGGGAAGTTACTAGATATCCCAAGATTTTGTTGACAGTTCATTGCTGCGTTGCTTTTCGTTTTAACCGTCATGTGATAGATGTAAATATTGATACCAAACTCACGGAAAGAAGTGCAGGATCAGTAGAATCAATTTCGATCTCCCTGTATAATCAAAAGGGTTTAGCCATCAAAACTATTTTTTACTTTTCCATTTATTATTAAGAAGTTGTTTTTGTTAATAAATAATTAATCATAAAGAATTGTTTTTCCAATGAGGAATTGATAGAATCAACCATACATATCTAGTTCTATTTTGTTTAGCGTCTACGTATCTGTATAGGTCTCGAGAACATTCTAACAAATTCATTTGTTATTACTTTTTTTTATGATTTTTTTTCTTGATTTAGGATTGTAATAAATCATACCTACACGAAGAAAACATCTTAACCACAATGACCGTTATTTTTAAGTATTTCATTTCAAAATGAGCTGCATTTTGTAATGTACAGGGTAGGCCAAATTCGACACTTTTAAAAGGAAACTCCTATTTTTAGACGAGTTAGACAAAAACTGACCTCGAGCTCGATTTTTAAGACAAAATTAATGGTGAAAACCGCATTTCGATATCTTGTATCGCTTAGGAGCTACAGGGCGTCTCTCAAAATTCTACGATTTTTAAAAACCTTCATAACTTTTTTGTTTATGAAAATTTTTGATTTCTGTAAAAACTTCTTTAAGGCACTTTTTCATGCAGAATTCATTGCTGCAAATTATTTTTTTCTAAACTGCTCAATATTTGAGATATTACAAGAACTTTGATTTTTTATATGGAACACCCTATATATTTTTAAGTTTTTGAAAGGAATATAAAATTTCATTCGTATAAATATAAAACACTTGATATTTTATTCAAACACTTTGTGAAATACCATATCATATTTTTTTGGGTTTTTATTTCTGGACCAAGGCAATTGGGAAGACGAAAAGTGTTAAAAATCTTTATTAAGAAAATACAATAAAAAATTATTAAACATTTTTTGTCTTACTCCAGGTTGAATGTACTTTAATCACATCATTCACGGGTGGACGAAAATCTCTGTTGGGTATTTCTTCAGATATATATGCAGATATGTCAACATTTCCGTGTTGGTAATGATATTTTAAGCCAATATAAATCTTCAAGGAATCTTTCTTGACGTCAGGGTATCTGTTTAACAACTGGTAATATTCCTTTGCGAAAATTTGGTGCAATGCTTGATCGGCATTTTTACCACCGCTTGCAATTTCTATAATAATACCTGTCCCATCTTTTCTAATGATTGCTAAATCTACTCTGTACTCTCTGCTTTCTAAACAAAAGGCCTCACACAATACAGCTTTAAAGTCATTCACATTTTTAAACGCAAAAGCGAAAAGGACACCTTTAACTTCATCGTGTCTTGATGCCGGTTCATCACTAAACAGATCCGATACTGCATTCCCAAAAGACTTAATTGTCTCAATATTTCTACGTAATGCCTTTAGTGATTGTAGATATTTAACGATAGTGTCATCGGATATGTTGAACTTGCTTTTATAGAATTGCGCAGTAAACATGTTATTTCTTATTTCATGTTCGACCTCTAAGTTTGGAACTTGAAGACTTAGTACATCAGCAGATTTTTCAATCACATTAAAGTAACCACGATCCTTTAAGTAATGAAGGAACAATTCTACTTCAGAATCATCAGGTTCTCTAGAGTTGCTCAATACAGCTCTCAAACGTTGTACTTGTTCTACACTCATTTTCTTACATGAGTTACTTACAGATATTACTTTTTCACTGTACATTTTTTCAAATTGCTCTCGAATTTTCTTATATCCAAAGAAATTATCCAGCTTGTCTACACCATATGTTTTAATCCAATGAAATGTTGGTTTGTAATCACTACTCGATGGATTTGAGTTTCTGTAATTCCCACACCATTCTTCAAGGTATTTTAAAACTGAATAGACACAGTATATTGAGGTATTGCTATTTAGAATTCTGTACCCGTTAAAATGGGTTCGAATAACATCTCTGTCTATATACTTGAAGGCTTGCCTAGAAAGCAATTCGTTTATTTCTTCGTCGGTAAATCCACAATAAGTGGAAAATAAATGATTTTCCAGAAATGGATATGTGCTCACGTTATTGGCATAAGGTGATAAGGCATTTTGCATTTGCACACATGCATTTAACAGTGCTCCTGCGATGTTTTTATTATCTTTCAAAACAGGTCTGAGAAAAGATCCAATAGTGTCCATAAGTTCCTCTTCAGACAATGACGTTTTTGACTTATGTATCAATTTTGTAATGGGAGCATCAAATTCCTCCACCAATAAAAATGATGGTTTCTGAAATTGCTTTTCTAAACAATCAGCTAAATATTTCAAGCCAGATAATATTTGCAACTTAAGTCTAACAAACTCTGTATTTTCATTTATTCCAGTGCAATAGCGAGAAAATGTATTCCTATTGGGGGCAGTTAAACGGCTTGTAACTTCATTTTCTAAATAAGAATGTTCTTCAAAAGTATTATTCAGAATTATCCACAGTGACCCTATAAAATGTTCTCGTGATTCCAAATCCACATGCGCGAGATCCACAGAAATGATAGGTACTTGCCCACATTTTTCGTAAAAAAAGTTTCTGTCTTTACACTTTCCGTCTTCACATTCCTCACTGGTGTGTTTAGGATTGCACTGACACTGAAATATTTTTAAAGTTTTAAAGAGCTTGAAATTTTTTGTCTGTTCCTCTTCCTTCCTCTCCTTCCATTTTTTGGTTTCTTCGTTCCATTTCACGTTGCATTTAGCTTTCCCCTCTTCGTCCACGTTTATCCCCAGAAACTCCTTTATCATATTCATGTTACTTGATTTCCCCATGCGACAGGGGGCTACTATTAAGAGTGTTTCCATGTCGTTTGCTTCATCAAATAATGATTTTATATGTAAGGATTTGTCAATAAACGCACCTGATCTCACAACTCTATCATAGACGCTTGAGTGGGTATTTATACGGATTCGTGCCACATCTTTCTGCAAACAAATGACATCCAATTAAAGACCGATGTTTATGAATGTTTACGGCAAGATAACCTGACCTCACTTTTACTTGAAGTGAGGTAAGTAGAAGCGAGAAAATTGCTTCGCCCCCTTACCGCAAAGCCTTCATCAGTAATAAGCGTTCATGTTTCTTCTTACTACTAAAAATTATTTGGATAAAACTGCACTTTAGGTTCCTAAATATCAATGCCATTGTTAGCAATGTACGTAAGTGATTATCAAATACCAGTTTTTGCAGATTCCATCGCTCTTTTCTTAATTTGTTCATCATCTAAAGCAGTATTTTTTGTTTACAATGAAAGTTGTAACTGCCAACCCCTCAAGCCATTTTCATATTATGAAAAAAAAATTATAAAATAACAATAATTAACTTTATGTCGGAGGGGAATAAATAAATAAAATCTTATATTTAACCACAATTAAATTGCAACACATCTGGCAGTTCTGAGTATGTGCAAATTTAGGAACCTAATGTGCAGTTTCATTTATAGCATTTTCGACTGAACTGCTCCAACTCAATCAGATTACACAAAAATAATACGCTGACGACACTGATTGGACCAAAATTGCTTTGGAACAACCAAAAGTTTTCACTTTGAAATTTTTGACATAAGAACTTGATGAGTTCTCTCCTCCTTACTTGTTCCATTTAGGCAAATTTTCATTCACTGTTTTATGTGAGATGAGCCACTCACCTCGCCTAGTCTCACCTCAGTGCCTTCGTAAAAGGAACACAACAAAAATTGTTAAAAAAAAATCACACAACATAACTAGCCTTACCTCATCGTTCCCAATAACATTCCGTTGACTTGGACTGATTGATAACATGGGTTTTTTACTCGTGCTGCACTCAGCTGTAGGATTCTCTGAACGCTTCATACTATGAACATCAACAAATATTTTTTTAATTAAATTGAAATAACTAACGCCGGATATCGAGATCTTATCAGTGGTTTTTATATTTCTTTACAAAGTAAAATGAATTGCAAAACTACATAATTTCGTACTTACATTCGCGTTTTCGTCACTTCAAACCAGCGTCGCCAACATATAAAGTTGAAAAATCCCAATCTTATTGATGAAAATCCCTTCACATAGGCGCCATGCACATCTTAGAGTATCTATATTAGGTCTAATTTACACCGATACGTTATGAGGATCACTTATTACAGTGAAATTTCTAATCACAATGTCCAACTTCAACTTGGCATTTTGCTACGCATGGTTTGCATGACGGATTTGTAACCTTCACCTGCACAACTTTTATTCATTCAAAGCTAATTTTTGCATGAAAGAACTGTTATATACTTGTAGACTCAAAGTTATCTATGTTTACAGAAAAGCTCCCAAGTGCTTATGTTGGCAACACTGTCTGCCAATTGAATTTCTTCAAAACTTAATTTGTTTGAATAAAAATTATATTTCAAACTCTAAAACAAAACTTTGCAGTTAATTATCAACATTTTCGTTTAGTCTAATTAATAAAGTGCGGTTTTATTTAGAAAAACGCGTTTTGTTTCGGGCGGGAAATTCAAAAATGTCCGTCGCCCAAAACGATGCTACATACAAATGACCACTCGCTATTTGAAATCGTTGTTTGAGCATCGCTGGCTTTTACAAGGCGATTTAACACACATTACAATATTATCTGAGGCAAAAAGCGTAATTTATGATCGTTGGTACCGAACTTTGTACTTTGATGTTGCTCCCTCGCCTCTCATTCTCATCGTTTACTCCGCAACTGTGCAGTTTAGTTTGCTCGTGACCGGCGTATCCAAGAAGAATGTCTTTTTCTGTTATTAAACGGTCGCTGTCGACCAGCACGGCCCGCCATGCGATTAAAAACGTGACGATCATCGGAGGGGGCCTGATGGGATCAGGCATCGCCCAGGTTAGCCTCTTTCAAATCACCTACTTCTTCTTGCATTCCACAGATGCCATCCGTAGGTAGCCGCCCAAAGTGGACACAATGTAATTCTAGTCGAGGTGAACTCCGACCTCCTGCAGAAAGCCGAAGCCAGCATAGCCACGAATCTGGGCCGAGTCGCTAAAAAAATATTCAAAGACAAGCCGGCCGAAGGTGAGAAGTTCATCGGCGAAGCAAGGGCTCGCCTGAAAGGAAGCACCGACGCGAAGGCGTCGGTTAAAGACAGCGATTTAGTCGTCGAGGCCATCATCGAGAACATCGAGATTAAACATCGCCTGTTCAAGGAGCTCGATGAGGTCGCGCCTGCGAAAACGCTGTTCGCCTCCAACACCAGCTCCCTGTCGATCGGGGAGATTGCGTCGGTGACGAAGCGCAAGGATAGATTCGGGGGGTTGCACTTCTTTAACCCCGTGCCCATGATGAAGTTGTTGGAGGTTGTCAGGACGCCGGATACGAGCGATGAGACTTACAACGCCTTCATGGCTTGGGGCAAAGCAATGGGGAAGACTTGCATTACGTGCAAAGATACGCCCGGCTTCGTCGTGAACCGCCTTCTGGTGCCTTACATGGCCGAGGCCGTTCGAATGTACGAGAGAGGTAAGTGATGCATGCAGGAGGATTTTGGATCGAATTCTTACATAATTTTTTTTTTTTTAATGAATGACTTGCACTCTCCTTGCATGATAATTAACGATGGTGTGCTAAAAAAAGGAATTATGTAAATGGTCGTGAAGTGTATTTGGTTTCTTAATTTATTTGTTGGCTTCGCAATAATTACTAACAAGTTAAAAGTGGGGGGGGGTTGGGGCAAGCATATATTAAACAATAATTATATAAGTAAACATGTAATCCTTTTCAAGTGGATACACATTTCAACTGAATTATGCACTGATGGTGATTGCATTGCAATTGAAATACGTATCTTTTTATGAAAACGCAAAAGTGTGTGGAGCTCCCAGTGTTCTCGTATTGTTTATGTTTATAGCATGAAAGGTCAACAAAAAAAAAAAAACAAAGTAACCATTAATTTTTTTTTTCCATTAACGTCTTTGTGGGTTCGACTTTTTGACTGTAAAAGTCACAAAACGTTTTTGAAAATTCTAGACAGGGAAAAAAATGTAATTCTCCAGCATATAATAGAAAAATTCGAGTAATCGTTTATATCAATTATGCTTAAAAATGTAATGTAATAAAATATGGCTTTTGAACTAAACAAACAAGCTAATCGGCTTTATAACTTTATTATCACTTGAGGATTTTATCTCGATTTTATGCCAGTCATAGAATTAATTTGTATTGGTGAAGGGGGGGGGGGATTTGTGCAAAAAATATTGACAAAAAATTAAATACCAGCGCGCACTCGGAGTATCTTCTTCTCGTGTTATTACGTGAAGTTAAAAGAAGATACAACCTGTGCAGGTGAATCGAAAACGCTATTAGAGTGCCTTCATGGAAAACGCTAGAAAAAATTTGTACAGTCGCGATCAAGTAAATCGAAACCCCCGAAGGGTGACAAAATTCCCCATCGGTCTCGATTTACATGATCACGACTGTACATACAGGCCGATTAATGTCAACTATCTTGAGTTGGCAACATTTAATTTAAAGTGGCATGCCTTGATAATTGGCTATCGTAATATGTATCACTGATTGGTTTTAGGAAGGTTATTTAATGACATCCACATAACCGGCGTGGTTTTGCTTTTTGCTTTCTTTTTTTTTAATCTAACATAGGGATTTTTTTTACTACCAACCCTGGACACTTTGTACTTACGTACAGGGTGGATCGATTTCGATGTCTCTTATGGGCATCTCTCTAGCCTAAGAGAATATAAAAAAGCTACTGGTCAAGTCTCGATCTCTTTTTTAAAGGTGAAGTCAATAGCGTAGACAAAAATCGGCTATTCTCTTTTGTTTTCGAATTATAAACAAATCAGTTCACGTCAACGTTCACCGTTCGTTAATTGCTTGCGTTTCTGTTCATATTCCGCTAGTCGAAGGCTGAAACGGTTTCCGATTTTAATTAATTTCAAACGATGAGGCAAAACAATCGAAATCGGGTATTAATTAAAGTCGACAGTTCACATCGACAGTTCATTCCGGATGCAATCAATTTGCGATTCCGATGAGGCATTAACTAAATGACAGTTGCCATTCATTTTGGTTTGTCAAGAACTTAAAGATTTCTGATTTTTGGTTTATATCAAACGGTGAGGCAAAACAAGTGAACATCGGAATTAGCTAAAGTCGACAGTTCATTCCGGATGCAATAAATTTTCGATTCCGATGAGGCATTAACTAACTGACAGTTGCCATTCATTTTCGGTTTGTCAAGAACTTAGCGATTCCTGATTTTTGATTTATATCAAACGATGAGGCAAAACAAGCGAACATCGGAATTAGCTAAAATCGACAGTTCACTCGACTGTTCATTCCGGAAAAAATTAATTTGCGATTCCAATGAGTTTAATTGATTTCAAACAATGAGGCAAAACTGTCGAACATGGGGAATTAGTTCAAATCGACAACCGTTGATTTGCAAATCCATTGAGGCATTAATTAAGTGACATTTGCTGATTTATGATTAATTTCAAACGACGAGGTAAAACAATTGAACGTCGCGATTAGTTAAAAATCGACAGTTCACATCAACGTTCACCGTTCATTGAGGCGTTAATTAATTAATCATTTTCTGCCTCAAATGATGAGGCATAAACAATCGAACGTCGGATATTAGTTAAAATCTACCGAACACATCGACTGTTCATACCGGAATCAATTAATTTGCGATTTCAATGGCGCATTAATTAACTGTTCATTTCGATTTATTCAAACTTAGGGATTTCTAAGTTTTGATTAATTTCAAACGATGTGGGCAAAGCAATTGTTGATTAAACTCCGGAATTAGTTAAAATCGACTGTTCACATCAACGTCGAGGCATTAGTTAATCGGTTATAGTTTCTGTTCATTTTCTACTTGTCGAGATCTCAAACGGTTTCTGATTGATTTTTTAATTAATTTCAAACGACGAGGCAAAACAATCGAACGTCGGGAATTAGTTAAATCGACTGTTCATTCCGGAACCAATTAATTTGCAATTCCAATGACGCATTAACTAACTGACAGTTGCTGTTCATTTTCGGTTTGTCAAGAGCTTAGGGATTTTTTTATTAATTTCAAACGACGGTATCCGGAATTAATTAAAATCGACAGTTCACATCACCATTCATTGGGGCATTAAATAATTTCATTTTTGTTTCTTTTTTTAATGATATTGATTTTTTTGTTTATAAGCAAAAAGTATAATTACTACTAACACTCTCTGCATGTGTTTTAATTATTTATTAATTATTTTGGGTAGGCACTCGTATTTAGTTAGTGCAAGTGATTTTTTTTTAGATTTAGTTTAGTTATTACTCTTTATTCGCCCTGCTAATAGTTAGTGAGTGATTTTTTTGCACGCTGCATGATATCCAATCCAACGTAGATAGACATTTGAAGACAGTAAGTATACTTAACCCACGTCACCTTTCCTTTTATAAGCACGTTTCACTCATTTTTTAATAACAGCTAAAATGCTTAGATCCTCATTTCTACAGTCGTTGGTGATTATAGGGGACGCGTCAGCGAGAGACATCGACATTGCCATGAAATTAGGGGCCGGTTATCCGATGGGCCCCCTAGAACTTTCCGATTATGTTGGCCTCGACACCACAGACTTCATACTGAGCGGGTGGCATAAGAAAATGCCCGATAATCCCTTGTTCAAACCGCTGGAATCCGTCAAGAAACTTATAAAGGAGGGAAAACTGGGCGTGAAGACCCGGGAAGGTTTCTACAAGTATGACAAGAAATAGAAATTTCTTAACGCAGTCGTTGTTAGCACAGATTTTTTTAGACTCAATTATTAATTTAAGACTGATCGTGTTTGTTCTTTTGTTGATAGAAGAAGTGTTTTGATAAAAAAAATTATTGAGCAAGTGCACTTATTAAAGTTTCAACTGATTTAATCGAGTGAATAAAGTTTTGCAATAAACAAACTGTATTATTATCAAACCGCGGACTGAAAAGTACCTGCCCCAGTTTGCCAGTCATTATTATCCTTAGCTCCTAGTTAATTTAATTAATTGCACACATCTACATGCACAGAGTAAGCTTTTTCCAAAACACGTTGACTTTTGGTTAAATAATAAAAATAATTTCAGGCGTGGCAACTGCCGCGGACATCGACACAGCGATGAAATTAGGCGCTGGATACCCAATGGGGCCTTTCGAGCTTGCGGATTTTGTTGGGCATGACACCACGCTGGCCATATTGACCGGTTGGTACGAGAAGTACCCCGAGGTGGATGCGTTCAAACCGCCGGAGATACTCAGAAAGTTAGTAGATGAGAAAAAGTTGGGAAGGAAGAGCGGAGAAGGTTTCTTCAAATACACCAAGTAACTGTTTGATTTAAAAAAATAAATTGCCTTTCGATTAACTCTTTTCGTTTCATTATCCTTGACCTTAAAGAAAATCTTTAAATTCCTGCCTTGCTCTTGTACTGGGCTCTGGTCAAAAAACCTTAATTTTTAGGTGACGCTTCCTTCGAGGACATCGACGTTGCCATGAAACTGGGATTGGGTTATCCCATGGGGCCGTTTGAATTGACGGATTATACCGGCGTGGATTTGTCCAGGGATGTCATGGAAGGTTGGCAGAAGAAGTTCCCCGGTGATCCCCTTTTTAAACCCAGCGAGCTCATCAAGAAAATGGCGGCCGAGGGAAAACTCGGGAGGAAATCCGGAGAGGGCTTTTACAAGTATACCAAATAGGTTTTAAGGCAAGCGACTTTTGTTGTGATTCCAGAAATCACAACGAATTGGACAATAAAAGGAAAACCTTTCGGTAACAAAAGGCATTGAAGTAATTATTTTTTTTATTTTTGTGTTTTCACTCCCCCCATCCCACCGTTTAATTTAAGCTTCAAATGAAGTGCAGATTTTCATTCCAGCCAAGCAGATTCTCTTTGTTGTAATACTTTATTTTCCTCAACAAAAAGCTACACAACAAAGAAGATTTCCGTTTAATTTACCTTATAATTAATTTCGCTTTAAATATTAGAAATACAAACTGTTTCAGTTTGTTTTAAAACGAATGTATAGTGGTGGCTATTGAAATCGTTACCCTTGCACGTCAGCCACGTTTTCATTGGCTTGAGATGAAAACAATGGCTATCATTCCCATTAATTCAAGGCGGAGTTCAAAATTATGTGCTGCGGAGAAAAAATTATGTGCTGCGGAGGAAAAACTTATGTGCTGCGGAGGACGTCCGTGACATCGCAAATGGTTACATGACGTAATGATTTATGTGTCCACCAGTGTACATTTTTGCACTTAAAAACTAAAACTCTTAAGCCCGGTTTTTCAATCGCAAGTTAACTTTTACCTTCAGTTTATTGCCATAGTAACAATTGTTTTCATTGCAATAAACTGGAGGTAAAAGTTAACTTGCGATTGAAAAATCGGGCATACGAGATTCAATGAAGGGTGATACTTGTACGCCACCCACCCTTTATTTTTAGCGCCGCCTGAATTTCCGTGAAAGTCTTCCCCTTCGTTTCGGGCAAAACCAACAAGACGAAAACCGCCCCGCTCACGCAAATCCCCGCGAATACCCAAAACACCGTGTGAACCCCCCACGCATCCGCGACGGGCTGAAAGAATTTCGACATCATGAAGCCCAAAGTCACCCGTAGAAGGTGATCGTGCCCACGGCTTTATAAAATCGATTGTTTTTTGTTTTCCTTTATTTTTTGCTTCTGATCGACTTCGTTAATTTATCTCCAAAAAGAAAGAAAAAAGTATTTTGAGAACCAGGATTACGTCGTAATCAAAACTTGTTTTTCGTTTTAGGAATAGTGAAACCAATCATCTTTTGGTTTTTTATTTTTATTTTTCGTATTTCGACGAAGAAATTAAAACCAACCGGCCGGCCGTCTTTTGTTTTTCGCTTTTCCTTGCGGAAAAAGTTGAAATCGATCGTCTTTCGTTTTCGTCTTCTTAAGAAAATCGTCTTGGTTTTGTTTGTCGTCTTGCTGTGGTTGAGATTCGTCATGGAATGATCGTCTTTTGTCTTTTTTACGAGGAAATCAACCGAAATTGTCTTTAAATGGCCGTTTTATAAATTTTTTTATAAATTGAATTAAAGTTTCCACTACGCTTTTAGTGTTTTCATATTTCTGAAATGAAGCGCCCTCTATGAGAATTTCTTCTAAGTGTGATTTTTGACTTTAAATTGAAATCATTCTGAATCACTGAAATATTTTTGATTGTCAATCCAGCACTTTTTTTCTTCTAAAAATAAATCAGTATATACAGGGTGACTGACGATTGTTTCGTCATAAGAGAAATCACGAAGACTAGCGATATGCCCGAGTATGGGGTGCATATCGATCGTCTCTGGTTTTGTTTTTCGACAATCGTCGCAAGGTCGTCTTTTGTTTCGGTTTTCTCGTCTTTCTTATGAGAAATGAAGTCGAAATTCGTCGTGAAGTCGACAGCTTTCGTTTTTAGTTTCGTTTCTTTGTTTTTGTTTTACCGTGAGGTTAGGAATTGAAACCGGTCGTCTTTTGTTTTTCGTTTTTTCTTGCAGAACAAGCCGAAATCGATCGACTCTTATTTTTGTGTATCGTTTTTTTTTTTGTTTTTGTTTTTTATCTTCTTACAAAGAAAAGCATATTGTTTTCGTTTGTCGTCTTGCAGTGAAATAGCGCTTGAAATTCGTCACGAAACGGCCATCTTCTGTTTTTGAAATTACAAGTCATTATAAAATCGATCGTGTTTTGTTTTTTTTTTTATTTATTTCTTGCTTCCGATGGTTAAATTCCTCTGCAAAAAGACGAACCAAATTCGTCGTAAGCCCGATGAGCTCTTTTTCGTTTTATCCAGCGGAAAAAGTTGAGATCGGTTGTCTTTTGTTTTTGTTTTTCGTCTTCTCGTGAAGAAATAAAATCGTTTTGTTTTTGTTTATCGTCTTGCTGTGAAATAAATGATTGAAATTCGCTATGAAACACGCGCCTTTTATTTCTTTCTAGTTTTGCGTTTTTTTTTTTATTTTCTTATAAACGGTCGACAGTCTTATGTTGGTTTTGTTTGTCGTCTTGTTGTGGTTGAGATTTGTCTTGGAATGATCGTCTTTTGTTTTTTTTTACGAGGAAATCAACCGAGATTGTCGTTAAATGGCCGTTTTATATATTTTTTTTTATAAATTGAATTAAAGTTTCCACTATGCTTTTGGTGTTTTCGTATTTCTGAAATGAAGCGCCATCTACGAGAATTTCTTCGAAATGTGATTTCGATTTATGTGGCCACCAGTGTACATTTTTGCACTTAAAAACTAAAACTCTAAGAGATTCAATGAAGGGTGACACCTGTACGCCACCCACCCTTTATTTTTAACGCCGCCTGAATTTCCGCGAAAGTCTTCCCCTTCGTCTCGGGCAAAACCAGCAAGACGAAAACCGCCCCGCTCACGCAAATCCCCGCGAATACCCAAAACACCGTGTGAATCCCCCACGCTTCCGCGACGGGCTGAAAGAATTTCGACACCACGAAGCCCAGAGTCACCCCGTAGAAGGTGATCGTGCCCACGGCGGCCTCCCTCACGTTCGCGGGGAAAAGCTCGCCCAGCAAAACGTAGGGCAGCGAAACCACCCCCAGCGGCGCCATTATCAAGAAGAGGACGATTGCGGCGGTCGGAATCCACCTTATGTAGGTGAGATCGCCCTGGAGACTGTCCTGGATGAAGAAGTAAGCTCCTTCTGAGGCTAACGCGGCAGCACACCCCAGCGCTGACGTAATCAGGAGGGGCTTGCGCCCGAATTTATCCACCAAGGCCGCCGAAGTGAACGCTACAAGACATCCACGATACAGGGGACGAAAGATAAAATTTGGAACGAGCCTTTACCTGCTGGAAATTGTATAGCGCCGAATATAATGCTGGAAACTTCCGGGGAAACGCTGCTCTGACTAGTTTCGATTATGGTCTGCATGTAAGAGTCGATTGCCACGCCCCCACTCAACTGGTGGAGGGTTTTCACCCCTGAAATTCGCGCTGTCAGCTTCAATTAGAACGAACGATTTACGTACCCAACATAATAAAAAATGGCCTCCTGTAAGTTTCGTTGGATAACAGCTCGAGAATCGTGGATTTGTTCCTCATGTCTTCGGCGACGCTTTCCTTGATTCGCAGCAATTTTTTTCTCGTCGACGTTTCGTCCACCGACAGCCTCAGGATGCTTTTCACGGCCCGCTCTCTCTGTCCCGTTTTGAATAGGTGATAGGGAGATTCGGGCATGAAATAGAAGGTGGAGACACAAGTCACAGGCACCATCACGCATATGACGCCGAGGACTGTGTAAGACACGAAGGGGCCTGTGGTTAACACGATGAAGGTTCCGGTTAGCCTGAGTATCGTGTAGGCGATGCTCAGTCTTCCTCTTATTTCTTCGTCGCCTATTTCCGCGTTGTATAAAGTGCAAGCCTAAAATAAATTATTTATTGTTTTGAAGTAAGCAGTATGGAAGTGTACCGTTGTTGTGATGCCTGTGGCAAACCCTGCGACGAGTCTGCTGACGCAGATGACCACCACTGATTCGCCGAGGATTATGAAAATCCATGGGATCGTTAGGAAAACCGCGCAAGTTAGCAACGTGCGTTTTGGACCGATCCTTTTGATCAACGGAATGGAGAAGAGCGTGGATATTATTCCCCCCAGCCAGAAGCTTGATACTATCCAAGACCCTTCTTCCTGTATTTGAATTTATCGAAACGTTAGGCAAATATTTTAGAGCAAGATTAACTTACACCCGTGATGGTTACTCCAATTGGAGAATTTTCCGACGTTAATTTGGGAAGCGATGGGGAAGGCCAAGAGGCGTACATTACATTGGAAGCAACCGCCAAGGAAGCTGCAATGTTACTTTTAAATATCTTATTAATAAATACAATGTGGAAATTGCCTTTTGAATTTTATTTTTCAAAAAAATAGAATAAAAATATGAATTTGAATCCCAATGAAAGAAAAAAAAATGCATACCTGTTGCAGCTGCCAAATACTGCATATACCGAGTACTTTTTAGGCCACGACAAGGCATTTTGCAACTTCTTTTCAAACTATGCACATACAAAGTAATTGTGTTCTGACCCGATATGTTTAATTGGTGCGTCGAGATTTACAATGGGGACAAAGATTGGCCACTTAAGATAATTAAAATCTATTTGATCAGAAGTTTAGATTTTTTTTAGTCGATTTTGTCGCGTTCTCAATAATAGAAATAGACAAAATTGTTTGTCGGCTAAAGCATTCGTTGCTTTGTTCCACGAAATTACATTTAAAACAGAAGGAAAATAAATATACGAAAAATATACAGAGCGAGCCAGTTTAAGTGAAAACGACGTGATTCGAAATCTTACGTTGAGAACACTGGAGAGTTGGTATTAATTATAACCTCTGCTGTCTATTGTTAAATCGTTAAAAAGTAATTCTGATGTAAATGAATATGAAACCTACACTAACAAGTTGAAAATTAAATTGACAGCGCAGGAGTGCCAATAACACTCTAGCGAGAATGCGGAGCGATCTGTCGAAAGCAGTGTTGTCAACTCTGAGTATCCAGAAATCCCAATGCCATTAAACTAAATGCCCCAAGTTACCCAAAGGTCTGTATAATAAAGTAAACATAATACCAAAATTATGTTTACCATTTATTAAAAACATTAAACTAAAAAAAAATGTCAACTGCGATACGTACGCGGTGTTGCCAACTTTTCGATGAACTGTCCCTTAGACATTAATTGAAAACCGTCTAAATTGGTGCCAAAGAAAGAAAAAAAATACGCAATTATGAATAAAATCGCTCATTTACTCAAATTTAATTATTTTATGAATAAATACTCGGAGTTTGAGTGATTACGCAGCGTTCGGCAACCACTAGCTCAAAAGTTATGTCACAAGATTACTACTACGAGTAGAAAATAAACAGGAGGGAGTCATACTTTCAGTAGTTTCTTGTCCAAAGTGGTAACTAACTACTCTAAGTATAGAGTAGTTTCTTGTCTGAAGTGGTAACTAAATATGTCCGCTTTGTGGCGAGCTACTACGAGTAAAAAATAAACAGGAGGGAGTCGTACTTGTCCAAAGTGGTAACTGAATATGGCCGCTGTGTGGTGGTATCATATGCTGTATGGCGCACACAAGCGCGTTCTAGAACTACACAGTTCACGTATTACACTAAATTTAACAAAATAAGACCCCAGAAATGTCAATTGTATTCTAAGCGTTGGAGTTCTATCATAAAAGTAAACTTGCGGTCAAAAAACCTTTTTTTGTGCTGTAAATTGGCTTTCGAACTGTCAAGGTAGCAGTCATATTGTGTCACATTTAATTTATAACATGGCATTTAGTATAACCTCTAAAACTGCAAGTCTAGTGCACTGTATAGGCGCTTTCCAATTACACGTTTGTGCTAATCGGGACTAGTCCGGAGATGATCCGAAGCGTTCCAATTGTAAGAGTGTGAAGCACCTGAACTAATCAGTTTTGATTTCCCTCTTACCCTCGAGCACCAAAAGGGTGGGGAAAGAGAATACATGTGGCGCGCCCATGGTCAGCTTGACATATACGTCACAACTGACGCTTGCTAGCGTTCCCATTACGATTTCTAAAGTGTAGCTCGGATCAGATCAGTTCAGGTGCTTAGAGTTCGTAATTGGAAAGCGCCTTATGTAAATATAATCAAAACGTCATTAAATGTCAATGTGATGGGTTTTTGATCGCAAGTTTACTTGGCAAGGGTTTACTTAAGTCGATTTTATACACACAATTGGTGAAAAATATCTTAAATTAAATGCGTTTAGGCTGCTTGAGGCTAAACGCTTCCCACCGCACTCGGAGCTACTCAAGAGCTACGATTAGAAAGCACCTTAAGTAGCTTTATAAACGCATTCAGTTAAAAATGTTCTTGACTGGTAATCACCATTTATCGGCTTAAAATCGGTTTTACTTTACTCTCACTGCGCCAATGAACGTCGAAGAGTTGCAAAAGAAACGTCAAAGTCATTCACTTTTTATAATAACCTATCAATGTCTCGTTTGTATATACTATTACTAATTTACTCAATAAACACATAAAAGGATATTTATTTCTTATTACTTATTCTTATTACTTTCTCCAATATGGCGGTTTGTTAACACATAAAAGAATTTTAATAAACCGCCATATTGCAGAAAGTGACCTACTGCAAAGTGGTAACTTCCATCAAGTAAAAATGCATTCTCCCATTACAGTAGGTTCCCTCCTGTTAATTCTTTTCTCGTTGGCACAAAGAAACTAGTTTACGATTCTATTAGCATTTCTTCATCTTTTTTTAACCTCATGTAACGCATAATAATAATAGTAATAAACACAAAAATAATAATAATAAACACATAACAGGATGTCAACAAACCGCCACATTGTGAAAAGTGACCTACTGCAAAGTGGTAACTTCTATCAAATATAAAAGCACTCTCCCATTGCAGTAGGTTCCCTCCTGTTAATTCTTTTCTCGTTGGCACAAAGACACTAGTTTACGATTCTATTAGCATTTCTTCATCTTTTTTTAACCTCATGTAACGCATAATAATAATAGTAATAAACACAAAAATAATAATAATAAACACATAAAAGGATGTCAACAAACCGCCACATTGCGAAAAGTGACCTACTGCAAAGTGGTAACTTCTATCAAATATAAAAGCACTCTCCCATTGCAGTAGGTTCCCTCCTGTTAATTCTTTTCTCGTTGGTACAGAGACACTAGTTTTCGATTCTATTAGCATTTATTCATCTTCTTTTAACCTCATGTAATAACACGAGATGAATATACTCCGAGTGTACACTAATTCAGTAGGCTACACTAGTACACTGAGTTCCCTCCTATTAATTCTTTTCTCGTAGGTACAGAGACACTAGTTTTCGATTCTATTAGCATTTATTCATCTTTTTTTAACCTCCTGTAATAACACGAGATGAATATACTCCGAGTGTACACTAATTCAGTAGGCTACACTAGTACACTGGGTTCCCTACTATTAATTCTTTCCTCGTAGGTACAGAGATACTAGTTTCCGTTTCTATTCGCATTTATTCATCTTCTTTTAACCTCATGTAATAACACAAGATGAATATACTCCGAGTGTACACTAGTTCAGTAGGCTACGCTACCACACTGGGTTCCCTCCTATTAATTCTTTTCTCGTAGGTACAAAGATACTAGTGTCCGATTCTATTCGCATTTTCGATTCATTCTTCTTCTTTTAACCTCATGTTATAGCACGAGATGATTGTATTCTGAGTATACACTAGTGCGCTCAATAGAAAACGAAATCATCACAAAATACAAGACGATCAAGAATAACCGTTTGAGTTGGCAATACAATTAATTTTTTTAATCGGCGATTTGCAACACTGCAAACGGATATAGGTTTTCTTAGTTTCTTTGACGTATTCTGAACAGTCACAAGATTATAGGTTATGTCGATAAAAATTAGCGTTTTAATTTTAAATGTCAAATGATGCTTGTAAAATGACGGCTGTCAATGTCAAGCCATCAGCTGCTTACTCCAGAATCGCCAACTCAAACAATTAATGATTCTTGATCATTTTGTCAAAGTAGTAAATGATTGAAGCTGTCGTGTTGTGTCACATTTAATTTGTAACACGATATTTAGTATAACTTCCAAAAACTGCAAGGCTGGTACACTGTACGTAAATAAGGTGTGTTCGAAAAAATCCGTTATCAAGAAGGCTCTGAATTTGGTTTTATTTGATGACGGCACGTCGTAGCTTAGTACGTATGTTGTAACCTTGAATTTCTGCGTGCCATCAACAGCGTTAACCGTCAAAGAATTTGTTTACATCTTCGAAGCACTTGTAATAAAATAAATGTTTTATTTGATTAATTAAGTTTTATTACCCATTTTGTAGAAAATCGTAATTAAATCGATATAAAAAGTTAGGTTATGTTTATAATAATCGTGTAGTTACGACGTGACTTTGCAAAATTTGCATTTGACGTAAGCCTACTTGATAACGGTTTTTATTGAACGCACTTTATAATCAAAACGTCATCAAATGTCAATGTGATGGACCACAAGTTTACTTTTACAAAAAAAGATTTTTAATTGCGAATACAAATTTGCACTTGACAAGCTGTGAAGTTAAATTACTGCGCAGCGAAACATTGAAAAGTGAATGATTTTAAAGACATTCAGAAAATTCATTTAAAATTTTAGGAAACAAAATGCAAGGTTGGTAACCGCGAGACAGCGTTGTCAAATTGTACCAAACGTCCCTCATCGAACGAAACAAATGATGGAATGTCTCAGATTCATAACTTCAAGTAAAACCAATTACTGTTGACGTTGCTGCGATTTATTTAAAATGATAGCATAAGTTAAAAACAAAACAAAAAATTAAATATGTTTTAATTAGTTGCCTGTAGGAAACAAAAACTATTTTGTGAACGAGTTAAACGGTATCACTACTTTGATTTACTCTGTAGAGATGAAAATAATTTTACGTTGTAGACCTTTAAAGTTAAAAATGAATTGTTTTTGTATCTGCAGTAGTTATACAGATATTGCCCGCAGACACATCGTAGGGACACCTGTATGTTTGAGAAATTCGAAATTCGACTACGACCTCTATGGACGTTTCAAGGAACTTTCGCTTTGTATAGACGCCACCTACCTTTGAGACGCGATTGCAGCGCCGTCATTATTCCCAATTGATTTCAAAACAATAACACATTAATCACACTTTGTAATAGATTTAATTAAATTAATGGAAGAATGCAATTTTGTGATTAAACTGTTACAAAAATGTAATAATAATTTCAACGTTTCTATGGGTGATCCTAGCGCCATCTTTTGTCTTTCAATTTCACCCGATTATGGTGCACTCACCGCAATGCAGTATTAATTTATGCGTTCGTCTCTTTGTAAATAATTTTGTATTGAATTTTATGGCATTCTGTTGTTGTTTATTAATTACTCGTCTAAGTTGAAACGTCGCGTCGTACGTATGACGCCTTCCCTAAAAGTAATGAGAAAGTAAAGTTTTTGTCTCGTACCGAAACGCGTATTTTCTTTGAAGCAGTTTTAACGAGCGGCGGTCGTCGATTTGAATTTCCCGCCGCGAAATTAAGGCGCTGTTCAAAGCGAGTTTCAATTCATGCCAGTCTGCGCATGCGTAATCATCTCTTTTGGGAAACGGATTCCATCTTGATCACATGTGAGTAAAATTATTTATATTTTGTATTAATTACCGAGAAACTAATTAATAGTTAACGCGGCCAGTGTCGGTGTTGAGCGGTCTGTTTATTTTCCGGGCGAATTCACGTTCGACTCGCCGGCTTTCACCTCCGCGCGGATCCCAAATTTGACAATGCACGAGTCAGCGGTATCTTCGCGCCATGTTGTCAGCAGTTTATTAAGAATTTTCAGGGATACCCATTGAAGTATACAAAAGTGCGTTCTCGTTCGATGCAGCCCCGATAAATCAGGTCGGCCCCCACCGGTTGGTGTGCTCACGCAAGTCCGTTCGCTCGTATTTACCAACACTGGCTGTCGTTAGCTTAGAGGCCACATGTTTCCTTTTGCCGCGTGGACGTGTTACCTGCCCGTTGTTATTTTTGCAAATTCACGCACGCCTTATTTTTACCGCTTGTTCTCCTGTTAGCGCTCGAAGGTTAAGGCAAAACACATAAAATGGCTGACATTGAGGACACTCACTTCGAAACTGGAGACTCCGGTGCTTCTGCAACATATCCCATGCAATGCTCAGCTCTGCGCAAGAATGGTTTCGTTATGCTCAAATCACGGCCCTGCAAGATCGTCGAGATGTCCACCTCGAAAACTGGCAAACACGGACATGCTAAAGTACACTTAGTAGGCATCGACATATTCACAGGTATGCTAACCTCAAAGCTAACGTTGGACTCATTTGATTTGGCTCGCTCTTGCCTTTGAAGGTAAAAAATATGAAGATATATGTCCGTCTACACACAACATGGACGTGCCACATGTTAAGCGTGAAGACTATCAATTGACTGATATTTCCGATGATGGTTATTTGTGTTTAATGGCCGACAACGGAGATCTTCGCGAGGACCTGAAAATTCCAGATGGTGAAGTCGGAGTTCAACTGCGTGCCGACTATGACGCTGGCAAAGATATATTATGTACCGTTTTAAAATCTTGTGGTGAAGAGGTAAGCCTTAAATTTCAATTGCATTGCCTAAAGTTAAGTGTCGCTTGTTGCTCATAGATGGAGCCGTCACTCGTCAAACATGACTTAACTATCTAACCTTAAATAATCTGAGGGCTGTTTTTTTTTTCTTGAATAGAAAGAGATTTATCTGAAGGTCACATGCAGAATAATAAATAATAGTAATCCTGTGGCTTAGTCATGTATTAGTGTGGTTTAATCAATTCATTGTCGTGTCACTCGAGCGACGTGAGTTCGAATCTCACTACTGACCATGGATGCTTGTGCTGTCTAAGAATTTAGACCCAGCTTCCTAAATATACTTCGTTATTGTCTGGAATGGTTAACACCGAAAGACAAGAAGCAAAGCAAAGAAACAGGAAGAAAGAAAGATATTTCTAATTTCCACTTGACACATCTAAGACTAAAAAAAGACACCCAAAAATCCTGATTCTGTGCGATAGAGATGGGCAAATCGTTCAATTTTGAACGAACTGCCACACATTGTTCGGCTTACCAAATTGAGTCGTTCACAATTGAAAGATGAGTAATAAGATACAAACAGTCATACTTGTCCTAGCAGCGGAATTGTAACTGTTTCGACACAACTCATAATATGAGAATCCACGAGATGATTCATAAGTTGTGTTGTCTTAAATGTGATTTCCAGTAAAGCATTCAGAACAATAAAACAATTTTCATAGACAGTGGTCATTTTTATGCATCTGCTTTAATTGTTTAAAAATTGTTGCTTTGTAGAGACTGAACGAAGAACGTTTGGTGCACACATGCGTGTTTAGTTGCATCGCCAACTCTAATTAATTTTTCATTTGATCACTTTTTATGTTGGAACATGTCCTTCCGACGATTAGACATTGTATATGGTACCTGTATGTTGTTGGTGTCCCTGTGCACTTTGCAGTTGTAGTTGAGAGACAATTTTTGAACTAACGGTTTGAAGATCATGTAATTGGTGGAGGCGTTTTAAAATTTATGGGGATTCGCAGACATTTACTTTGATTGTCATGTCACGGACAGTGTCCACGACAGTCTGATGACAAATGGTATTTGTCATGTCCAGACAATTGTCATTTTTGACATTTGTCATTCACAATCCTAGATTTTTTTGCTCTATTTGGTCTGAAGAATCTTACACGTACATATAAGTACAAGTATACACATATACAGGTTGTCTCAAAACCTATGTCTTTAATTAAAACTGTAGGTATCTCATTATTAGAGCACGGATTATAAGCACGACATTTCTCTGAAAAAAAGTGCTTAAATTAACAAGAAAAAAGCAAAAGTAATCCATTAAAAAGCAGGAAACAACTAAAACAAGCATAACTTCCAAGAGGCGAAATCTTATTACTTGTTTTATTATAATGAATATAAAGACGTAACTTTATTACTAAGTAATTACAAAATACATATTTACAGATACATAAAGTTAATTATTTAGCTATTTACATGTTTCACTTAAAATAATTGTAATAATAATTAATAATTACATATTTTTCTAAGTTTTCTACTTCAAAACTTCTTTCGACATCAACTGAAACTATTGGTGCATATTTGAAATTTGAAATTTCTATTAAACTTAATTTTATGTTGCACTCCTCGATATTATCAGAGTTTGCATTTATGAAATTTGAAGTAGCTTGAAGTGACTTAAAACCTACATTTTTGCTTAATACATTTCTAAATTTTTCTAAAATTGATTCCTAACAGTCATTAATTCCTTTTCAAAATCCATAACTAATTTAACAGCGTCACCTAAAGTAATATCTGTTTTTTTTCTAAATTTGTCAGTATGTTGGGAATATTCTTATAATTACTATATATAAAACACAAATCTGCTTGAAGTTTCTTATTCTTTAGCAAATCTTTACATGTAACTATACTATTAGCTGAATTATCAAACTGTTCAATAACAGTTCTTATTTTTTCAAAATTTTCTGCATAAAAAGATGCAGCTTCTAACCATGTTCCCCACCTTGTAAGAACAGGTTCTGGTGGCAAACATAAATCTGGAAATATTTGACGATACAACTGAAAAGAGCATAAAATTCTATTTACAAAAATATAAAACACTTGATATTTTATTCAAAAGATTTTTGAGTTGTGGAGCTTTCATGTTTTAATTAAAATTTTGATGATTATTGCAGCATCCAAGTAGGCTGTGGATGATGATAGCTAAATATTTTTTGAAGATTCAATGAGCCATAAAAAATATTACTTTATTTTTAATAAATATAACGAAGTTATAACGAATAAAGATTAATGTAATGTAATGAAATTGCGCAAAAATTACATAAAGTATCAAATTGTCGGCCATTTTGTACTAAACATAAACGATTCCGTTTTGTTATGGTTTGAGCTGACATCACCAATTCAAGGACTGGTAGTGATGCATTTTTCTTATTCAATAAGGTCAGAATCTTTGTTTCTTTAAAATTCGCATTGCAGAAGTTCTTGCTAAGATGTTTGCTCCAACTGGCGTAGGTCATTTTCAATTTCTCCCAAAACTATGATCTCTAATTCTTTATTTCCGTTTTGAGATTCTAATTTTTTATTTTTATCAGTTTAAATGACTTAATGATTTATTAAATTGTTTTTAAATCTCAAGAATATATCTCTGAAGGACTGTCATCTTTCAGGATGCCACTCATGGTAAAGATTAATCGCTGCTTCTGAATTTTCGCTAATTTCTATAAAACACTTTTAACATTTAATACTAGTAAAGAAGACAGTGGTTTAGAAATAACAAATCAAAAAAGTTAATATCCTTAAATATAAATCAAAATAGATTGTATCCGTAGATACGTATTTCGGCAGCCACGCTGTCATCTCCAGTACACACATACACTTACAAGTTAAAGGCACTTCATGAAGTCTTGAGTTGGTATAAATATTATAACATGTCCAGTTTCTCGTAGTTTTCGTACATGTTTAATTATCTCCCAAAGTCTATCTTATAGAGATAGTAAAATTCAAGAGAAATGCAAGTACTGTAAGAGATTGTGTCAAATTTTGACAGCGGCCTACCAGGAAGTTACAAAAACTTAAATCGTTTAGTTATCGTCATCCATAGCCTACTTCAATGCTGTGAAAACAATTAAATTTTTGATTAAAATTTTGAAACTCTATATTTCACAAACTGTTTGAATAAAATATCAAATGTTTTATATTTATATGAATGAAATTTTGTACTCCTTTCGAAAACTTAAAAATATATAGGGTGTTCCATATAAAAAATCAAAGTTTAGAAAATAATAATTTAGAGCAATGAATTCGAAGTCAGTTTTTGTCTAACTCTTCTAAAAATAGGTGTTTCCTATTAAAAGTGTCGAATTTGGCCCACCCTGTACACAGATATTTACACGAATTAAACTAACACAAAACAAACTACACACTACGTCAATTTGATAAATAACATAAGCCTATTAACGTTTTTAAAAATTTATTTTAACCTCTGTCTTTTATAAAATACAAACGCCCTCGCTCGGACTGAATTTTCTCAAAAACTTCTCAAATTCTTCAGCATTTCCTCTTTCATTCTAACCGCCTCCCTAACGTAAGCATCTGTGAATTTATGACAGCATGATAATACTAATGGAAACAAACAATAAAATACGAGGAACGAAACTGAGCCAGCTGAATTTTATTTTATGACAGCGCAATCGTTAGCAATAAATAGCGTCCTGTAGCGCGCGTGAAGACGTTTTTATTTAAAATCCTGGCGAATTTCTTTTGCGAAGGACAAACATGACCTAGCCCAACAGACACATCTCGGCGTTTATTCGTTTATGGCCACAAAAAACGCCAATTCTGCACAGCTGAGACATTTAAATCCATTTAAATCACCAACCAGCGTTACTAAAACAATTTCTTAGAAAACGAAAAGTGATTTTTACCGGAGTTATTATTTACTATTTCCCTATTGTTGTATGACAAATTTTGCTTCTTTTTTTGACTACTACCTGTGGTTTCAATTAAAGACATAGATTTTGAGACACCCGATATGTAAGTATAAGTGACCTTACGCCATGGGACATCCTATATAAAATGAAAAGTTTATTCGGGATGACTTGTGATACCGATTTCAACTTTGCATATTACATTAATACCTGCTTAAACTGCAGATTTCTCCATTGAATTACTTGGAAGGTTTTACCATCAGTAAATAGCAAAGAATAGTTTGAATTTTTCATAAGACAGAAAAATCACGTGTTTATAAAAGATTTCGTTGAAACAGCACACAATAAATAACAATTGTGAGTAGTGATCAAATTCACTCGTGAAAACCAGAACCCACAAATGGGCCCTTTTGAGGACAGTCCTGACTCATGCCAAACCTTTTTTAAGTTTTAAGAATTTTTGACAGAAATATGATCTTGATTTAAGCGAGGATTTCATGTTTAGTTATAAATCTAATAAAGACACTTGTAACACTCAATGTATTTATTAAGCACTGGTGAATCACGAAGCTTATCAATTTTATTTTGATCAGGTCACATGATTATTAATCATTGAAGGGTATCTATAAATAAACGAGGAATGTTAATCCGTGCTTACTTTTCGCCTTGACTTTAAAATCAGATTATTTAAGTTAAGTAACGTTATCTCAGGTGTGCGTGCGTGTGTGAGTAATGAAGTTTCTTTTGGTTTTGCAGGTGGTGATTGCTGTCAAAACAAACACCGCACTTGATAAATAATGCCTGGCTCCTTGCGTGGGGGACTTGAATCTGTTACTAGTTGAGTTGATCCTCCACCTTGCTCTGTGACATTGCTATATATTATTACTGGACCACTACTTATCAACCATAAGCTTATACCTAACCAGGTGGACATAATAAATAAATTTAATGTGGCATTTCTATGAAGTCCTTTATTCTGTTGGCCGTTCTAATAATCTACATTGTGCCGTTGAATAAATTAAATTTATTTTATTCGCTCGCAGTTGTGTAAATTTACCTGTTCCAGTCTCAGTTGTTTACTTTTATTTCTCGCCAGAGCCCTTTGTGAACCCACTCCGAACAACACAAGTAATAGATACTCTGTACTATTGAACTGCCAGTTTTATTGTAGCTTTAAAATGAGTTGGCAGACGCGCCTTTTTAATTACACCGAACAATTCTTGCACTTTATTCGATCGAGCTGAACGAGCTGAGGCTAACATGCAGCTTACGTTTCCAATAAGACTGTTTTTATTTTCATTTTTTCATCATTATTATTGTATAACAACTTTTATTTCGAGGAGCAAGGCCCCCCCACCTCTGCCAACTCACTTTAAATCAGATGTAAGGAATTTGTATTGATTTGTTACTTTTATTACTTTGAAATTAAGAAATTTTTTTATTTATCATATGGTTGTGTTACAGTTCTAAGAAATTAAAGATGAAGTTCTTATAATCGCCCTTTAATAAAACCAACTCTCTCTATCACTCTTTCTCTCTGATGAACGTGGATGTAATTAGATTTGCCAACCCCCTGGAACAATTTAACTGTGAAAACAAAAGTACAGAAAAATATATTTGTGCGAAAAGAAGAATTTGTGTTGTGGCCTTAATTCACGAGTAGAATAATTAGATGAAGGAAAAAAGAAAGCTTTAAAATATCATTCTCATAAAGAAATAAAATCGGAAAAGTAGAGTTAGATGTTCTTTTGTTTTCTCTTTTTGTCTTGGTTTTCTTTTACGGTTGCAGCAAGTGGAAGAACTTTTGTTTTTCTTCCGAATTTTGCTTTTGAGTTCGGTTCAACACGAAATTTTAGTTTCTTCGATTTGCTTTCGAAATTTAAAGCAAACTTAGATTTTTTTGTTTTCTCTTCGAGTTTTTGTTTCTTGCATTTTATACGATTTCGTGCAGTAAGAGCGAAAATGGTCGAGGAAGCTTGAAACTTCCCGTTTTTGATCTTTTTTTGTCTTAGGCGCACGCATGATTCAATTAAGTATCGATGTAAATAGTTAGGATGTAATTAATGTAATGATATTTCAAATGTTTAGCCACACACAAAGAAAAAAATTCCCTAGGCAGAGACGCGGGAAATCTAAACTGCCTTCAACCATTTTTGCTCACACTGTACGCAGTCGTTCAAAGTGAAATTTTAAAGTTTGTTTTTATTTATAATTTTCTTTTGTTGCCCGCTCTTTTAATTTTTTTTAACTTTAGTGATGAGTTTATTTAATTTGTTACCAACGCAGGAAATCGCCTTTATTTTATTTTTTTTTTTTTGGTAATTTTGTTTTGTTTTTTCTTCGGTTTATGATATTGTCTCAGGAATTTTGCTTTTTTATAGTTGTTCAAAATGAAATTATAGTTTCCTTTTACTGAATAAAAGCGCCGAAATGGTGATTTTTCTTTTGTTTCGGTTTTCGTTTGTTTTTATTAGAAATTAGTTTCTTCAGTTTCGGTCACAGTTGCACTGAATCAAAGAAAAATTGGTTTTCGTTCCGTTTCAAGGTCGAAATTGATTTTCTTTTGTTTCTGCTCTTAATTTTTTTCAGAATTATCATTTGTTTTTAATTTCTCGCGTTTCAATTGTTACGGTAAAGTGAAAGGCTTATTTTTTTTTTTCAAAATTTATTTTTCTCATTTCGTTACTTTGTTAATTTTTTTTTTTAGTGTTTTTCATAGTTGAGACGAAATAACAAAAGACGATCTCTAAAATAAGAAAATGATCTTTCAAACTAACAAAAAAAAAACAAACGAATTGCTGATGATGATGAAATTATGTAATTTATTTTTTGAATAGAGAAAAGATTGAGGTTATGTTACAGTGTATCTCGACAGGTTTTCAATATGCAATAATTCAAAAAAAAAAACATTCGTTTATTTCTTGGTTTTGTGACATTTCATGCTCGGTTTCTTTTGAAATTTCGATTTCGGTTTGAAACTGTACTTATACAGTCTACTTTGAATTAATTATTTTTTTATTCGATCGCACGGTAGCTCTGCACTTGCTTCCGATTGTGCAATTTCAATTCAACAATCGTTAATTTTGTGAAGTACAGTATGATAAGAAAAAATATCGAGTGTGCCATGAAACTGACTTAAGAAAATTGTGTTGGTAGCGCAGAGTCGATTACAGTTTTCAGTTTTATCGACGTTTCGTGTCTTACAATTGAGGTTATGTATCAAAAAAAAAGAAGAAATCAACCTGGCGTTGCCACAGACGTAGAAGTTTTATTAAAATTGTAAAAAAATGTCTGCAGAACATAGAACATTAATGGGGAAATGAGGAAAAGTTGGAAAATGTAGTAAATCATTAAATGTCAAATTCTGACGGTAAAGAATAAGCGGAGTCAGTTCTGCCAACACATTTTTCTTGAAACTTTTTACATTTTTTTGATCATGTAGTACTTTATTAATAATATCTGTAATTTCTCGTATTATTTGAACTGTTTCAAATCTGTGAAGCTTAATTATAATTTGTGTTAAGTCGCTAGTATTTTTGATCTTTTGAAATTTTGATAAAAATTCAAAATCAGTCAATTCACGTGTCAATTGCAATTTCTGCCAACCTAGTAAATGCAAAATTCCTAGCTGCCTTCTTGCACACTATCGAGCGTTGAAACAAAATAAAATTTAGTGTATTTAGTGGATCACTGTTATTCTTATAATTCTGTTTTCAGATTTTGCTTTGAAAAAAAAAATCACGCGTCACTAAACGAAAAAGAAAATCAGATCTGGTCAGGGTTGCCAGATTGACCGAAATTCTTTTCATTCATTTGGACTACATTTTAGATACGCTTGGTGCGCCTGAAAATCTTATTTGGCGATTGGCGACTAATTTGGGCTACTCTCTGCATGTAATCAATCAGTGTTGCCAACTGCTAAGGACCTGTTATCCCTAAAAGTTACTACAAAACTCCCAAGAAAATTCCAAAATAGATTTGAACACTCCCTAAAAACCCCAACGCACAATAACACTTAAAAGAAGTACGTTTTGGAACGAATTTTATTTTAAAAGATGGCCTTGTCATCACCAAATAATCATAGGTTTAGAATAAGTAATAAAAAAAAAAACTGAGATTATAAGAATTTATAAGACTCGGTTTGCTGCTTATTTTGACTTTCTTCCTAGAAAAACCCTAAAGATAATGTACCCCTGAATTTCTCCCTACTAAAGAAAAAATCCCGAAATTTAGGGAGAAAAATCACGGGTTGGCAACATTGCACGTAATGAACATTTCAACAAAATTCTATTTCTGGTCATCCATGGAAACAAAAGTATACTACCGACCAAAAATTTGAAATCACATGCTTTTGTTTTTTTTTGCTTCCATTTTTGATTTTGTTTTTTTATTTGTTTCTCCCCTAATTGTCCTGTTCCTTTCGGTTTTCATTTATATAATAATAAATAAATAATAATAAAAACAACGACATTCGTCAGTGTTAGAAATTGAGTCATTTGTTTTTCACTCACCTCTCTTTTTAAGTTTTAATTTGCTTCCTCTTTTTTTTTTTCAATTCACTTTCGTCTTCCTTTTCTATTCGTTATTTACTTTCATTTTGAATTTGTTTTATTTTCTATTTTATGTTTTGTCCGCACTTTGGTTTTCATTTTTTCATTTCATTTTTTGTTTGTATTTAAAATTTTTCCAATTTTTTATTTGCCTTTCAATTTTTTCATTTTAATTTTCTCCTTGTCCCTCTATTCATTTAATATGTATTTGTTTTTGTAAAATCGATTGTCTTTTGTTTCTTTTTTTTAATTTTTTTACTTTGATTATTTTTTAATTTTTATTCATTTGTTTTATGTTTGTCACGATTCTTTTCAAACTGTTTTGTTTTAAAGTTTTGTATTCGACTCTTTTGTTTTTTTAAATTTTATTTCATATTTAAAAAGAAATACACATTTCGTTTTATTTTCTTTCTTTTCATTCTTTTTATTAAAAAAAAAATTCTATTAAATTGTGTTGTGAAATCGATCGTCTTTTGTTTTTATTTGTCGCGATTCTTAACTGCTTTGTTTTAAAATTTATTATATATTATAAATTTGTTTTATGTTTGTCACGGTTTTTTTCAAACTGTTTCGTTCTAAAATTTTGTATTCGATTCTTTTGTTTCTTTATTGTTTTTAAAATTTTATTATTTCATATATTTTTTTTAAATTCTGTTACATATTTCATTTCATTTCGTTTGCTTTCACGTCATTCTTTTTATTAAAAAAAAAAATAATAATGTGCTGTAAAATCGATTGTCTTTTGTTTTTATTATTATATATTTTTTTAAAATTTTTATTAATTTGTTTTATATTTGTCTCGATTACTTTCAAACTGTTTTGTCTGTATTTTAAGTTTTTCCTTTCTTTTCATTTTTTTTATTTGCCTTTGGTTTTTAATAATTCAGTTTTTTCATTTTAATTTAATATTCATTTAATATGTATTTGTTTTTTGTTTTTAATTTCGTTTTGGGTTTTCGTTTTTCATTTGTTTTTTTCTTCTAATTTTTCCTTTACTTTTAGCGTTTCGTTTGATTTTTATCTCTTTTTTCACCTGTCGACTCGGCTTCTTCATTTGCTTTCTGTTTTGGTTTTTGATTTTTTTATCTTCAGTTTTTTGCCTTTCCTTTCAGTTTACTTTTGTTTTTAGTCATTTCATTTTTTTTTTTACTTGCGACATTGACTGCAGCCCTACAATTAGTGTACCTTAGCCTCGGTTTATCAATCACAGGTTAATTCTAGCTTTCAGTTTGTTCCCATGGTAACCACACTCTGAAGACAAACGTTGTCATGGCAATTAACTGAAGGTCAGAGTTAACTTAAAGTTAACTTGTAATCGATAAACCGGTCCTTAGTGTAACTTACCAACTTAATGGTTTTTACACTAAGTCCAGTGGTTACAAATTCTTTTTTAAATTTAGTGTGTAGTGGGTCTTTTGGTAATTTTTTTAAATAAAACCGTGAAATCTTGCGATTTACTGTAGAAGTCAACTTTTTTAAAAAAAAAACATTGTTTTGTTGAACATTGAAAGACAACTTAAGTTTTTAGTTTTTTTTTTGTTATGAAATTTTGTGTTGGTAGTGTTTCTGTAGTTTGTGTTGATTGTCAATTTTCCAGAGCGCGTTTTTCTGATGTTTTTTTTAATACCTGTCATGTTGGTACCTGTTATCTGATTGGTAGGAAATTTCATAACTCTATTCTGCATTTAGTGATAAAAGCAGGGTTTCTGTTGGAATCCTGCTTTAATTGCTAAAAGTAGAAATGAAATTTTTGAGAGAGGGAGATCGAAATTGATTGTCCTGCTCCTACACTACTTTCCGGCAATATTTACATCTGTCACATGAAGGTTAGAACGAGAAGCGGTGACATGCATAGAACATTCAGGAAACTTACATCCAAACCTAATCTAGTCAATAAATAACATAATTATTGTTTCATCCAATTGCTATTACAAAGGGCGCGTTCAGCGGACACAACTGTTGAGTATGTTGACTTGTTTGGTACGCCGAACGATTAACGACTACTTGTGTTGGCTGCCAACAGTTGTCGAATTTACTCACCAGAAATAATTTACGGCGAGTGCGGTGCCAGTGAGTCATTTGTTTTTTCGAATCGCCGACATCTCAGTTTTTTACTATAATTATGATGAGTAATACTGTAATGTTGTAAGAAGTAATTAATTTTTTATTACATAATCTAAAAGAATTATTTTTAATCATAATGTATGAAAACCTAACCTCACTCCAGATGTCAAATATTGATTGATAAATAATAGGAAGTTGTTAACGTTCAACTGCTCCTAAATGAAACACGTTTCCAGTTTTGGCTGAACGCGCCCAAAAATAAACCGTTTTTCACGAATAAACGGCAATGAACTATCAACCATAGACGAAACTGTCAACAAAATCTTGGAATTGGAGTACCTAGTATCTTCACCAGATCTCCCTATGTTACTAACTTCATTTTAATAATTAGATGTGAATGCCAATGTCAAGCTTGTGGAAAGCAGTGTAGAACCAGGACAATCAATTTCGATCTCTCTGTATATTATACGTAGAGAAGAAAACAAACTATAGTAATGTTACTAATTTTATGTAAATTTCTGCAAGTTTAATTTAATAATTTTTTTTGAGAAGCTCGTGGCAGCATACTCGTTTAGATTCATTCAGAATTTAGTAATTTCTTAGTGGTTGCCGACATTCGTTTTAGTGGAAACTTTTTTCGACTGTTGGCAACGCTGGTGTATATATTTTTTTCGAGGTTGGTGTTGTTTGTATTGTGTTTTGTGTTGACAGTTGTCAATTTTTAATAAATTACAATAAACTTACGAACAACAGCCAGAAATAATACAAGCGAATTAACTTCAGAATTACTATTACGCATTAAACGCCCCCCCAACCTCGAAACGTTTGATGAAAGTCGAATTGACTTGGGCGTCTGTAAACATAACCTCAATTACTGATGGAACGTGCAAGGGAATTCCGCATATTTTTAATTCACGCGCGTTATTAAAGCCGGCACTTAACGAAGATGCTTTGCAACACGTCCTTCGAACCGGAAATCACGATGAACACACCGAATTTCTGCGATGGTGCAAGTAAAGGCGCGGAGACTTACCAGATGAATAAAACAGCAACCGTAAGTTCCCCCCACCCACGCACGGCAATTTTCTTTTTGTTGTAATTTTCAGAGTGTAGCTGCGCCTCGGAAGAACGCGCAGAAATGTAAAATCTGCGGAAAGATTCTATCGTCTGCGTCTAGCTACTACGTCCACATGAAGGTGCATTCGAATAACAAGCCGTTTCGGTGTACCGTCTGCGAGGTGGCTTTCTGTCGAAAACCCTACCTAGAAGTAAGTTACTTCGCTCGACAGTAGATGGGGCAAACGTTTTCCTTTTCAGGTGCACATGAGGTCACACACCGGCGAGAAACCGTTCAGATGCAGTTTCTGCGATAAAAGGTTCACGCAAAAGTCGAGCTTGAACACTCACACGAGAAGCCACACGGGTGAACGGCCGTACTCTTGCGAGACCTGTGGAAAACGATTCGCCGTCAAGAGCTACGTCATCGCGCACAGTTGGTCGCACTTGACTAGCCGCCCGCTCCGCTGCGAAGTGTGCCACATGTCGTTCAGCAAGCGAAACGAATACATACAGCACGTGCGGTCGCACATGTCCGAAGACGGGCACGACTGTAACTTATGCGGCAGGGCGTTCTCGAAAGAAGCCTTCCTAATCAGGCACCGCTTCAGAGTTCACCAGAACGGCTACAGCATGGGGGGTCAACAGATTAAAAACGAATACGACGATTCGCTTATAATGCAGCCGAGTGAAACGATTATAACGTTCGAGTAACACCCGTATGTAAAAAAAACGAATCGTTTTAGGGGTACCGCAGATGTAATTGTTTTTGTTTTGCAGGATCTGATGTTGGCCGGGCATTATTTCTTGTTAACTTCTAGAAATGAGGATAGGTGCCTAAATTGTACGATTGTTTGCGTAGAGTTGCAACGTGCGGTGGAGGTTCCACCTTCGCGTTGTACGTAATGTGTATTTAACTCTAAGAATATTAAGTGCAGATATCTTTAATTACATATACATGAGAAAGAATGTAAAATCTCTTTGTTTAATTATCAGCGGAATGAATATAAGATGGTTAAAAGCAGGCTGATTTTTTTGCAATTTTATTTTTATTTGTTCTGATGCTGTTGAGTTTACGTGAAAGTCTACGCTAATGCAAATATATAAAAAAAAGGACCCCAACGGATGTACCGCTTGAAGTTGGTGCAGGAAATTACTACGGCGCCATCTGTTGGTGGTTAACAGATTTCTGTGATTAATGATATTTGTGTAAAGAAAATGACGTCTTTACATGAAACAGAAATATTGCGAGCTCGAGGTTATATAATCTCAAGTTTTATTGCTGGAATTAAAAATTTTTTAAACATAGAATGTACAGTGGGAGCAAAAAAATTGGTCGTTGGTGTCATTCTTTGACACAGTGGCACTGACAAGTGTTCTATGGTCGTGATTGTCATAAGCTTTGTGCAGCGATCACTTCTCAGATTGATTAAAATCTAACAATCCGGCAAGTTAGTTATTTTTTTAGTTTGAAACGATCCATTCAATTTTCCAGTGACTAACGGTAAATACGCGAGCGTATGTATCACCAGCGTCATCTGTCGGTGCGTCCAAAATATAGAAAACGTTCGAAGAATTCTTTTTTAAGAAGTCTGAGTGTTGTGGACAGACTGGAGCGTTACCATGGTTACGAAATGCGAGAACCTCTGTTTGGCAAACGAGATTTAAAATTAAAAAATAAATGAACAACTTCGAATTTATTAATCAGCCACCTGTCGCCCAAGTACGGAAATTGTCAATTCGAATTGAAGGTGTTCGATTTGAATTATTTTCATGTAATGTAATTCAACGCGATCAAGAAATAGTAAAAAAAGAGGTTCGAATAATAATAATAATTAATTTTGAAATTTTGTAAACGACCAGTGCGCCATCTATGAACGAACGAATGAATCTAATTCTGCAAATTAAAATTTACTGTATTTTTGAAATGAATTCGATTGAAAAGAAAAACATCTGTTGTGGTTTACTTTTAAAATCGATTCGTTGGTTTTTGTTTTTTTTTTTTTAAATTTTATTACGCTTATTTCAATTTCCTTTCTTTCTTTAATTCTATTTCATTTTCTTTGCCATCGTTATTCCTTTCATTAAAAGAAATTAAACATTAATCTATTAAATTGTGCCGTAAAATCGATCGTCTTTTGTTTTTATTATTTTTCTTTGATTTGATTGTTTTTGAAATTTAATTAATTTGTTTTACGTTTGTCGCGATTCTTTTCAAACTGTTTTGTTTTGAAATTTCGTATTCGATTCCTTTGTTTCTTTACTGTTTTGTTTTGAAATTTATTATTCGATTTTTTTGTTTTTTAAATTTTATTTCATATTTAAAAAGAAATTATTACTTAAAAAAATCTATTAAATTGTTGTAAAAGAAATTATTGCATATTTCATTTTATTTTCTTTCTCGTCATTATTTTTATTTAAAAAAAAATCTCTATTAAGTTACGTTGTAAAATCGTTTGTCTTTTGTTTTTTTTTAAATTTTTTTTACTTTGATTATTTTAAAATTTTTATTCATTTGTTTTATGTTTATCACGATTCTTATCAAACTGTTTTGTTTGAAAATTTATTATTCGATTTTGTTTTCTTTGTTTCTTTTTTTTTCTCGTCAATCTTTTTATTAAAAAAAAAATATTAACTTGTGTTGTAAAATCGATCATCTTTTGTTTTTATTTGTCACGATTCTTAATTGTTTTGTTTTAAAATTCATTATTCTATTCTTTTCTTTTTTTTTTTGTTTCTTAAATTTTATTATTTCATATTTTTAAAAAAATTCTATTACATATTTCATTTTATTTTCTTTCTCGTCATTCTTTTTATTAAAAAAAAATCTATTAAATTGTTGTGAAGTCGATTGTCTTTTGTTTTTATTTGTCACCGTTTTGCTTTGAAATTCTTTTGTTTTTCAAATTTTATTTCATATTTAAAAAGAAATTATTGCATATTTAATTTTATTTTTTTCTCGTCATTCTATTTATTAAAAAAAATCTATTAAATTGTTGTAAAATCGATTGTCTTTTGTTTTTATTCAATTTTTTTACTTTGATTTTTTTTTTAATTTTTATTCATTTGTTTTATGCTTGTCACGATTCTTTTCAAACTATTTTGTTTAAAAATTTTTTTATTCGATTCTTTTGTTTCTTTATTGTTTTTAAAATTTTATTATTTCATATTTTTTTAAAATTCTATTACATATTTCATGTCATTTTGCTTGCTTTCTCGTCATTCTTTTCATTAAAAAAAAAATAATGTGCTATAAAATCGATTGTCTTTTGTTTTTATTATTATAATTTTTTAAAAATTTGATTATTTTTAATTTTTATTAATTTGTTTAAACTGTTTTGTTTTAAAATTCGATTCTTTTGTTTCTTTAACGTTTTTAAAATTTTATTATTTCATTTTTTTTAATTCCAATACATATTTCATTTTGTTTGCTTTCTCGTCATTCTCTTTATTAAAAAAAATAAATAAATAAAATACTAATCTATTAAATTGTGCCGTAAAATCGATTGTCTTTTGTTTTTATTTGTCACGATCCTTAACACTGTTTTGTTTTAAAATTTATTATTCGATTTTTTTGTTTTTTAACTTTTATTTCATATAAAAAAAAATCTATTACTTATTTCATTTTATTTTCTTTCTCGTCATTCTTTTATAAAAAATCTATTAAATTGTTGTAAAACCGATTGTCTTTTGTTTTTATTTGTCACGATCGTTAACTGTTTTGTTGTAGAATTCATTATTCGATTCTTTTGTTTTTCTTGCGTTTTAAATTTTATTTCATATTTAAAAAAAAATCTTTTACTTCATTTTCCTTGCTTTCTCGTCGTTCTTTTTGTTGAAAAAAATATTAATCTTATTAAATCGTGTTGTAAAATCGATTTCCTTTTGTTTTTGTTTTTCTTTTGAGTTTCATATTTTTGAATTTTTACCATTTTGTTCTATCACCATGCTTTTCACATTGTTTTGTTTTAAAATGTACTACTCGATTCTTGTTTTTATTATTTTTTAAAATTTTTATTCGTATTTTTAAAAAAATCTACTATTTGCTTTTTCATCGTTCATTAAAAAAATTGTTAATCTATTCGATTGTTCTGTAAAATCGATCATCTTTTGTTTTATTTTATTATTTTGTTTTCTTTGTTTTGTCTCCTTTCTTTTCAACCTCAGTTGAGTTCGTTCATTCAACTTTATTCGTTCTTTTCGCATTTGTTTTGATTGTCTGTCTCACTTTTACATGAGCTTGATAAAAGCGCACTTTTGTTTTAAAATTGAAAACAAAAGATTATTCCTGAATTTAGTAACAAATTTTAGGCATTTTTATGTTGAAAAAACAGGAATTTTTGATAACATTGTTGGTGTTGGTGACACTGTTAAACCTAGTTCAATTGTTTTTCCTGCCTTGGAGATTTGGAGAATTGAGTATTTGGGGATTATTGTCATTGGTTTTCGTCGATCACGTGATCACCTCCTCCTACTAGCTTGGGAGGCATTACCAAATCTCCAAAAGGGATGTTCGTTTGTTTCTTCGACTTTCTTGAGCAGTTTGAAAACACATACGCATTTCTCAGCTGTTTCCGAGCATGTTGTTGTTTTTAAGGTTAATTTACAACAATTTACGTCAAACTTCATACCCCCCTCTTTAATCGCCAATTTTCTAAAGCAGGTAAAGGGGCTTAGATGATAACTTCGTTAAACATAACCTCAAATTTTTACGTTAATTTAACTTCACGTGTAAAAATATTAAACATAATTGACTTTCTTTTCTTAAAAGTGTTTGAACGTGTCACAAAACATTGTATTAATAACAGTTCAACATACCTCAAGTTAAATTATATCAAAATAAAAAGGTAAAATCAGTTCATCCTGTGAAATCATAAGCTTTAAAATCATCACGTATTTTCATCACCAACTCCTCTTCTCTCCCTCTTTTTAAGACGCAATCCTTCCACTCAACTCTGTCCGGTTTGTTCAAAACCAAATCGGAAGCAAGCACTTGCCTACCAAAGTTCACGGGGAAGTCCCTGGACCCATGAATTTTGATGTAAACACTGTCACCAGATGGCAGCTCTGCAGAGAAAAACAAACTACCCGAGGGCCTGGTATGTTCCAAAACGAGCGCTTGAGAGTCGGCTTCTTCCTTGAACGCCTTTGAAAGTCGAGGCTCCGCCGATTTCGGGATCGGGACGCACTGGATTTGCATGTGCGACGTTTTATAATTCCTCTCGAAGAAAACGGGGACTTCCCCCTTCCGTCGGTAGAATTTACGGACGGCCTCCTTGAATTTTTTTAACTCGCTCGACATTTCTTCTGATAAACCGAGCGAACTCTGGCAGTGCTCGATGGGACAAATCAGGAAGTGTTCGTCCACGATGCCTCCTTTGGCTAAGGCGAGGTACATAAAGTCACCGACGGTTACGATCAGGTGTTTCTCCAAACTCGGGCTCGCCAGGCAAAACCAGCACTTGCTCTGATCGAACTCGATTCTCTGCCTCTTGACGGGTTTACTCTTGGTTTGCTCCTGAGGTGAGTTCATGTCATAAAAGTACTGTGCCGATGGTGCTTGCGCTCTTTTGGTTTTAACCCCGAAGACCCGTACTTCTAACTCGTTTATGTCGTACGGACACGGGGTCTCGTCCGTCGTTTTTTGGATCAGTTGGGATACGCTCATCTTTTCTATGGGGGTCAGGGATAACGCGTGCATCCATTTTTCTTTCTTTGAGTTTCCTACTTTGGCCAGCCCGATGAACCGAGTCACGATTTCTAACTCTGTTGAGCCAAAGCTGCGGAAGGGTGGCCTCTCGTAGAAGGCTCCCTCCAAACCGCTTACGTGATAGCGTGGTTTTAACTGCGATGCCAACCAGGAGATTCCCGCGCTTGAAAACTTGGGTTTTCTTATGTTAGCGGCCCCGGTTTCGTTGGTGACACCGGCGGGCCATTGAGATGATAACAAAACATCGACGCCACGGAAATTGTTGTTCGATTTCAGGCAAACGTCCTTCAAACTTGTTAAATCGCTCGCGGCAAAACTACCATCCCCCTTTGAGTTGGTGTCACAGCCACTTATGTAAGCTATTTTCAGGCCACCAGTACTCGTGTAGAGTCCTCTTTTGCCCAGGTAGAACACGTTGGGGCATACTTCTTCGTCATGCTTCGGATAAAACCTCAGTGAACCTTCGTCATTCGGTCCTAAAATGTAAGTCAGCACAGGCACTGTTTTAACGCCTGTTTTATAGGGAGTGAGTTCGTGGTTGTCTTTGCCGAAAAAATTGCCTACGCATAGCAACAATTCGAAAGGCCCCGATTTGCTGTTGATGTTCTCGAGCCGCTTAAATAGGGTGTTGAAGTTCCCTTCGACGTCCCCGCATAATAGTATCTTTATTTGGTTGTCCATGGTTCTCGTAATGCGATGGTCAATCCATGTTGGGTTCGGCTGGAAAATTGAGGTTAGGTCGCGGAATCTTACGTTTATATGATGATTGTACCTCTACGTCTACATGCAGCGCAGCAAAACCACATTAATGAAAGGATTATGATTCACGGAAAGTTACAAAAATAATCCACTTATTTGAAAAAGAACGTAAACCTAACCTACAAATAGTTCTTTACAGTGCTACCAACGAAGGAACTAGTAACGGACAATCTAAGGCGCGACATCTTGCTATCGCTTTTTGACTAATATTAACAAATTGGTCGCCATCAGTGTTACCGCCTTATATGGAATAACTTATTAAAGTTATTAAATAGCAAACGGACTGCCATTTTTCAATTCTAACGCAAGAAGCGATCGTAAGATGTCGCGCCTTAAACTTCAGTGTTACCAACGCATAAAAAGTAGAAATTCCTCAATAGCTCTATTGAATAGTTTAATAATCTTTTTTAATAAAGCAAATAAAATGAAATAGTAGGACTTTTGAAATGTGTGAAATAATAAAATTTCAAAAACAATAAAAACAAAAGACAATCGACTTTACAGTACGATTCAGTAGTTTAATAAATAAAAAATAAAACAAAAACCGGAAGGAAAAAACACCTTAAAAACGTATTTGTCCCTTACGTTGGCAACACTGCTCACCAATGTAAAAAAAAAACAACTGTCAACAAGAAAAAAACCATAGAAAATTAAAACAAAAGACAATCGACTTTGCAAAACAATTGAATAGATTAATATATTTGTTTTTTAATAATAAGAACAATGAAAAAGCAAATAAAATGACCTGTAACCCGTATTTTTTTTATTAAGATTATTATTATTATTGTTAATACTATTATTATTAAAAAAATCGATTTTGATTGCAGTGGATTCCTCGAGCATCCCCTGTTTCGGTCCTATTTGGGGCCTCGTCAAAAGGAAAAAACACCTTAAAAACGTTTTTGTCCCTTACGTTGGCAACACTGCTCACCAATGTAAAAAAAACAACTGTCAAAAAGAAAAAAAACCATAGAAAATTAAAACAAAAGACAATCGACTTTGCAAAACAATTGAATAGATTAATATATTTGTTTTTTAATAATAAGAACAATGAAAAAGCAAATAAAATGACCTGTAACCCGTATTTTTTTTATTAAGATTATTATTATCATTGTTAATATTATTATTATTAAAAAAATCGATTTTGATTGCAGTGGATTCCTCGAGCATCCTCCGTTTCGGTACTATTTGGGGCCTCGTCAGCAGAAGCGTAGCTCGTGATTGCAAACCAAACCAACCTGCTTAAGGTTATTCGGAAATGCGATGTAACTAATCATTATTATTATTATTCATAAATTTAAAAAAAAGATGGAACATGTATCTTAAAAAGATATTTGTCCTTTAAGTTGGCAACACTGGTCGCCAAGTGGAGAAAGCAGAAATCCCTCAAGAATTGCCAAAGAAACAAAATTTCAGAGAATCCCTCAATTTGTGACTAGATTCAGGAATAAATTGAAAAAAAAAACTTTCAAAAATCATTAAAAAATACGTCAAATTAAAGAAAACAAAAGACGGTCGGTTTTGCAGCGCAATCCAGTGGATTAATAACAAATTAAAAAAAGAAACTTGAAAAGAACGGTGACATAGCAAAGAATATAAAATAATAAAAATTTAAGAAAATAAAATCAAGTGAAAACAAAAGACAATCGTTTTTACAAAACAATTGAATAGATGATTAATTTTTTTTAATAATAAGAGCGATGAAAAAGCAAATAAAATGAAATGGTAGAATTTTTGAAAAAAAAGAAATAATAAAATTTAAAAAACAATAGAAACAAAAGACGCTCGACTTTACAGCAAGATTCAGTAGATTAACAAATTAAAAAATTATTAAAAAATTAAACAAAAAAAAGGCAATTGATTTTATAAAACAGTTGAATAGATTAAAATTTTTTTTAATGATAAGAACGATGAAAAAGCAAATCAAATGAAATAATAGAATTTTATAAAAAGAAAAACAGGAAAAACAAAAGACACTCGACTTTACGGCACGATTCGGTAGATTAACAAATAAAAAAAAAAAAACAAAGAAAAAAATATCTTAAAAAAAATGTATTTATCCCTTAAGTTGGCAACACTGATCACCAACGCGGAAAAGCAAAAATCTCTCAAGAATTGCAAAAAAAAACAAAATTTTGGAGAATTCCTCATTTTGTGACTAGACTCGGGAATAAATTTCAAAAAATCATCAAAAAATACATAAAATTAAAGGAAACAAAAGACGATCGGTTTTACAACAGCGCAATCCAGATCATTAATAACAAATTAAAAAAAAGACAATTTGAAAAGAACGGTGACATAGCAAATAAAATCAAAAGAAAACAAAAGACAATCGATTTTACAAAACATTTGAATAGATCAATAATTTTTTTTTATAAAAAGCAAATAAAATGAAATAGTAGAATTTTTAAAAAAATACGAAATAATAAAATTTAGAAAAAAAAACAATAAAAACAAAAGACACTCAACTTTACAGCACGATTCATTTATAACCCGAGCAGCGACAGATTCTAGGTTATGTGAACGCGTTTTAATTTGAATTCGAAATGTCAAATGACATTTGTGTCAGTATCAAGCCGCCAAGTGTCAAGTTGGATCATTTAAGAACAAAATTCAGCACTGCCAACTCAAACGGTGATTCCTGACCGCTTTGTATATTTTGTTAATTTTTTTTTAACAAAGTATTTTTGTTTATAAAGTTATCCATGTATTTTGTTAAATAATTATAAGGAATTGCATTTTTTTTTCTAATAAGGAACCGACAAGATTATATTTAGTCCTGCACACTTAGCTCTATTTTGCTTAGCGTCCGGCGCCCCACGAATATTCAGTTGGCAACACTGAGTGGAGTAGGGCGCGTTCAGAATATTCTCATCTTGTTTTAACCTCATGTAATAAAGCGAGTTGAAAATACTCTGTTTGCACACTAGTGCTGTCAAGACAATCGAAAGCGCTATAAAATTGCCAAACTGGCGGTGTTGATACTAGATGTGATGGTTTCCATAAGAAAATTGCGATATTTATCAATATTTGACGGTCAACAGTTTTTATTATTGAATAAAATGTCCCCATATTTTTAATATTAGGTTGAAAAAGCGCCAGAAACTCCTAGATTCTTTGGAGTTGGTCCTTCGAGCCGGATCCAACATCGGAATTTGGTCGATTTTCAATATCATAGGCCTCTACTTATATCAAAGAGCGGTTGCGTAACATTGAATTGGTTCTAGAAGTTGGCAACACCAAATTGGGGTGATTGGGTGTACCTTCAGCTGTTAAATTGTTTAGCACTTGCCCTCGCTACACTAGTGATTTATTTTTGAAATTCAAAACTACTGGAAAAGAAAACCCTCCAAATTTGGTAGAAACTTTATTGTACTGGCAACACTGGGTATTCCTACAAAGCGGTCAAGATACACTGTTTGAGTTGGCAGTGCTGAATTTTATTTTTAAAACGTACAACTGGAGTAACTTCCGGTTATTGACAGCTTGAAACTGATAGCCGTCAGTTTACAAGCGACGTTTGACATTTCAAATTAAAATTAAAACGCATTCACATAACCTAGAATCTGTCGCTGTTCAGGTTAGGTCAAATAAACCAAACATCCGGTCGCAGTGTTGCAAATAGCCGAATACAAAAATGCTCTAAATTGTATTGCCAACTCAAACAGCTAATCTTGATCGCTTTGTACTTCATACGTCAGTGTTGCCAATTAGTGAAAGTGGAAATTCCTTAACAGCAAAAAGTTACGTTAATGATATACAGTGTGAATATGAATTAGTTTCTTTTATTATTACAAATAAACGTACAATTTAATGAACACTTAGAAAATAGAACCTAAACTATAAAATAAAATTTAAAAAATTTTAACATTACATACAAATTATTCACACGCACAAATCTTTCGTAAAATTTAAAACATCCGACTAACGCTAAAATAAAATGAGATTCTTATACAGTAGCTGCTAATCAATAGTAATAATAATAATAATGATCGATGTATACATATATTATAAAATTCTACTAAACTTTTATTTTTTTTTTTTTTACTAACAAAACATCGCTACGTTTTTTTTGGAGTTGCGTTCTACGAAGGTAACGGTGAAAATATTTTGTATTTGTAGATTGCTTGGAAAAATATGGCCACTATCTTATCTCTAAAAACTTATATTGCTTATGACCTATGTGTATAATGTTGCACGCTGTCACTTAACTCTACACTAAACATAAAATGGACGGATATGTTCATTTTTATATTGTGCGACCGATTAAAAAATGATTCCTTGAATGCAGCTTTAAAGTTGGCAACAGATTGTCATTAGTGACAGAACTGCACTTTAACATAACCTAATTTTTTCGTAGTTACTAGTGACAAATGACATTACATTCAAATGCCAGTGTTGCCAATTGTGAAGCTGTACCCACCCCGAATCATTTTTTATTTATTTCTTTTTGCAAAACTAACTCTACTAACACAAACAGGCCGGATTAAGTTGGAAAAATAAATTTTGTGACGCCCATTTAAATCAGAGCCTCGATCAAGTTTTTTCTACTTATAAAAAAATTGTTATAGCAAAATCTAATGCCTTTTGTGTGTGTGTGTGTGTTTTTTTATTTTATAAAAGTAGTTTGTAAAATGCAACGGCTACGATGACACTCAAAGAATAAACGACGTGAGGCACGAAGTTTCCGGCCGCCCCGCTACAACTATCGCACCTGTACAGCAGGTCCTGTAGCTTTCCCCTGATGGTATCCCAAGAGCAGAGGCCCACGGAGCAGTCGTTGAATTCGACCGCGTTCTCGTTCAGGAAGAACATCACTTTGTACCTGTCACGGGCGTTTTGGTCGCACCTGCAAGTGAGAGGCGTGGAGGCGCCATCTGTTTGCGTTTTTTTTTTTTTTTTGGGGAGTACTTACTCGTATAAAACGGCGACCAGGTTCCCGGCGAAGGGGGCTATGTCGGAGGTGCGCCATTTCCTGCGGGCCTGGGTATAGTAATTCGACGAGGTCAGGGGCGAGTAGTCCTTCAGCGCCCCGAGGGCGACGATCACGTTCTCCAGTTTCGCCGGATTGGTGAACGTTATGGTCACTTTTTCTTGACTGGTCACACCTAGAGCACCGAAGGATAAGCATATCGATTCGAGGATGGTTTTGTTTGAATCAGAGTAAATGAAAGCGATTCAAACAAAGAGCGGTGTCAAATTCGACTTTTAAATTTAGCTTGAAAATCGTTAATTTAAATTTCCCGCCGATTTTTAAATTTAAATTTCCCGCCAAATTTGAAATTTCAAGTTCCCGCCGTCATGCCAACAACAAACAAAAGGAACAAAAGACGCTCTCTTGCGCAATACAAATGTTCACAAGCTATTTTTCCTTGTCGAAAACAAAAGAGAAACAAAACAAAAGACTATCGATGTTTATCGCTGACTGCTTTTCTATATCGAAAGAAAATTGCATAATTTCTTACACAAAAAGCGAAATAAACAAAAGACAATCAATCGCTAAGAGAAAAAAACAAAAGACAATCGGTCGCGTACTACTTCTTTCATAATAAGTGAAATAAACAAAAGATAATCAATCGGCTGCGTATTGACTTAAGCGAAGCAAAAAAGAAAAAACAAAAGAAGACAAGCGATCGCGTATTATTTCTCCCATAAAAAGTGAAATAAACAGAAGACAATCGGTTGCGAAGGTCTTATAAGAGAAGAAAAAAACAAAAAAGACAATCGATTGCGTAGGTCTAGAAGAAAAAAAAACAAAAGACAATCGACCATCTATTATTTCAATAATAAAAAATAAATGAAACAAACGACAATCATCAATCGGTCACGTATTATTTGTTTCACAAAAGTGAAATAAACAAAATATAATCGGCCGCATATTATTTCATTTATAAAAAACGAAAGAAACAAAAGACAATCAATCGGCCGCGTATTAACTAAGAGAAAAAAAACAAAAGTCAGTCGGTCGCGTGTTATTTTTTTCACAAAAAGCGAAATAATCAAGGACAGTCGGCCGCGTATCAATTGTTTCATAAGAAAAGAAAAAAAAAACAACAGACAATCGGTTGCGAATTATTTCTTTCACAAAAAGTGAAAGAAACAAAAGACAATCAATCGGCTGCGTATTAACAAAGAGAAGAAAAACAAAAAACAAGAGCCATGTGTGTTATTTTTTCATAAAAAGTGAAATAAACAAAAGACAGCCGGCCACGTATTAATTGTTTCATAAGAAGAGAAGAAAATCGAAAACAAAAGACAAACGTCCGCGTAGTATTTCATTCGTAAAAAGCGAAAGAAACAAAAGACAAATTAATTGACCGTGTATTAACTAAGTGAAGAAAAAAAAACAAAAGACAATCGGTCACGTATTATTATTTTTTTTCATAAAAGCGAAATAAACAAAAACAAAAGTCAATCGTCTTCGTAGTATTTCATTCGTAAAAAGCGAAAGAAACAAAAGACAAATGAATTGGCCGTATACTAACTAAGAGAAGAAAAAAAAGACAAAAGACAATCGGTCGCGTATTATTATTTTTTTTTTATAAAAAGCGAAATAAACAAAATCGGTGGCGTAATAAATTTTGAAAAATTTAGAAAAATGTCACGAATGACGCTCTTGTAAAAATGAAAAACAAAAAAAAAACAAAAGCCGATCAATTATAAAACAAATGTTCTTCATAATACGACAAAAAACAAAAGACAGTCGGTATATCGAAAAGAACTTTCGATTTTCACTTCCTCTTGGTCAAAAGACGTTTTTTCTTTTGTTTGTCATCGAAGTAAATTAAAAATTCTGTTAATGTCAAAAATAAAGTTTCTCCGAAAAGGCAAAGACGAGGTTTATTTTTCAATTGTTTAAGGAAACAAAAACAAAAAATAAAAAGAAATAAACAAAACACAATCGGCCGCGTATTAAATAAGAGAAAAAACAAAACAAAAGACAATCGGTCGCGTGATAAAAATAGAAATAAACAAAAGACAATCGGCCGCTTAGGTATCGCATGTTTATTTCATGAGAAAAGAAGAATTCAAAAAACAAAAGGAGGAGAGGAAAAAAGAACAAAAGACAATCAGATGTGTATTATTTCATTCATAAAAAGCGAAACAAATAAAAGACAATCAATCGGCATCGTATTATCTAAGAGAAGAAAAGGAAACAAAAGACAATCGATCGCTCGTCTTAATTGTTTTATAAGAGGAGAGGAAAAAAGAACAAAAGACGATCGGCTGCGTACTATTTCATTCATATGAAACGAAAGAAACAAAAGACAATCAATCGGCATCGTATTATCTAAGAGAAGAAGAAACAAAAGGTAATCGATCGCTCGTCTTAATTGTTTTCTAAGAGGAGAGGAAAAAAGAACAAAAGACAATCGGCTGCGTATTTATCATTCATAAAAAGCGAAAGAAACAAAAGATTACCAATCGGCATCGTATTATCTAAGAGAAAAACAAAACAAAAGGTAATCGATCGCTCGCCTTAATTGTTTTATAAGAAGAGGAGAGGAAAAAAAACAAAAGACAATCGGCTGCACACTATTTCATTCATAAAAAGCGAAAGAAACAAAAGATAATCAGTATTATCTAAGAGAACAAAAAAAAACAAAAGACAATCGGCTGCGTACTATTTCATTCATAAAAAAGAAATAAACAAAAGTCAATCAATCGGCATTGTATCATCGAAGAGAAAAAAAAACAAAAGGCAATCGATCGCTAGTCTTAATTGTTTTATAAGAAGAGGAGAGAGAAAGAAAAAACAAAAGACGATCGGCTGCGTACCATTTCATTCATAAAAAGCGAAGGAGACAAAAGCTAAACAATCGGCATCGTATCATCTAAGAGAAAAAAAAAAAAAACAAAAGGCAATCGATCGCTGGTCTTAATTATTTTATAAGAAGAGGAGAAAAAAAAACAAAAGACGATGGGCTGCGTACTATTTCATTTATAAAAAGCGAAAGAAACAAAGGACAATCAATCGGCATGTATCATCGAAGAGAAGAAAAAAAGCAAAAGGCAATCGATCGCTCGTCTTGATTGTTTTATAGAGGAGAGGGAAAAAAACAAAAGACAATCGGCTGTGTATTATTTCATTCACAAAAAGCGAAAGAAACCAAAGACAATCATTGGAATCGTGAAGAGAAAAAAAAACAAAAGGCAATCGATCGTCTTAATTGTTTTATAAGAGGAAAGGAAAAGAAATCAAAAGACAATCGGCTGCGTACTATTTCATTCATGGAAAGAAAAAGAAACAAAAGACAATCAATCGGAATCGTATTGTCTAAGAGAAAAAAAATCAAAGGCAGAAGAAATAAAAGAGGATCAATTCTGAAACAAATTCAAAATTTTTCTTCGTTGCCAAAAAAAAAGAGCTTAATTTAATTTGCCGCCCAAAATGATTGCGAGCTTTAAGTGTGCTTGTTGGGTGTGGGAGAGGGGGGGGGCGTACAGTTTTAATGGCTGGCAAACAGAAAATATACCATCGATAGGTAAACAAGGCAAAAATGGTGAAAACGACAGAATCGATTGATTTTTCTTTTCACCCCCCCTCGCTCTCATGGAGTCTGCGAGGCTTGGCACACCACTTCAAGCATTGATGTTCCAAGTCGTCAAGTCTCGAATTATCCTTCTTACCATTTGCTGAATTTTGGAAGACATCCATCAAGTTCCTAACGGTCCTGCAGGCTTGCCGTATACTCTGTTCTTCATTTCCATATCCATTGGCGTAGTATTCCTTCAAGTCCTGGGCGTATTCGAGTACCTCAAGGTCCTTCTTCGTAAACGCAGCACACCAAGGTGAAGGTCTGTTGATATACCTAGGGTGGTGGGGGAAATACTTTAGATTGACCTTGAATTTCTTTTCAGTAAATTGACTTACCATGCTTTCTCGTATCTGCACAAGTCATACATATCTTCGATTATCGAATCGTTTAGAACGTATCGATACCCCAAACGGCGAAAGACATGGCGCGCAAGATCCTTGTATTCGGGCCTGTCCTTGAAGGCGAAGTATTCGTAAGTATTCTGCGTATTTTGGCCCCCGTAGATATTGCCTTGTCCGTACTGGGTGTTTTGGTTGCTTTGTCCATATTGGGTGTTTGGGTAATTTTGGTTGTACGTGTTTGGTTGGTTGTTGTAGTTCTGGTTCTGGTTCTGGTTGTAAGTATTGCTTTGACCGTATTGGTTGTTTTGATTGTAACCGCTTTGGCTGTAAGCACCTTGGCTTTGGCCACCTTGGCTGTAACCGCTTTGGCTGTAACCGCTTTGGCCGTAACCACCCTGGTTATAACCTCCCTGGCTGGAACCGTAGTTACTCTGACCGTAGACGTTAGAACCGCCATACGAATTGCAGTTATCGAAACCCTGTAATTTTGAATTTTTTAATTTGGCCAAGTCAACTGTTATTAATGACTTACTCCCATGTTATCGTCTACTTTTGCGTGTACGTTGAAGATATTCGTCTGGAAGAGTCCTTCCAAAAGGGCCTCGTAAGAGTCATGGACTCTATCCATGTTGCTGTATCTGAACTGCAACAATTTTTTTTACATGTACACACGTGGCTTTAAAATAAGCGATAGGTGGTCGCGAAGGAAATTATTTAGTCAAAACATCGAACCCTTTTCGTCAAGTGGGCCAATTAGATGTGTTTTATTTGGATTTTCAATGTACATTGACCTTGAAAAGAAAAAGCCGGCTGCGCCACTGGGATTTAACACTGCATACTAACCACTGCGCCACCGAGTTACTTGCACATAATATTTAAAACGAATTAAGTATATTTACCGTAAAATGACTTTCCGAGTAGGGCATGTTCAGTAAGTCCCTGAATCTGCTCTGGTACCTTCGAATTAGCAATTTGATGTCATCCTGTCCTTGCGACGCCAGAGAATTGGCCGAATTATACGAGATGCTGTCGTTCCAACGCCAGCTGTGGTGAAAAGAAAAATGATTGAATCGTCAGTTTGATCTTCGACGTACAGGGTGTCCGTACTTTTTGAGTAATTCGAAGTCCTCCTGGCAAAGTCTACCTCTGACGGGGTACGATCCCTCGATCTCGTAGTTCCTCATTATGTCGTCTCGGATCTTGCTCATCCTCGTCAGGCGTTCTATCGTCGGCTGGTCGGGTAGGTTGGTTCCGTGCGTGTTCAAACTCCAGAACTGGACTGGTCGACATTCTAAGATACAGAAAAATAATTTCAACTATAGTACTTTTTTGCGCGTACTGCTGTTTTGTGAGGTAAGACGATTAAGTCGTTCATGTTGTTCATTTTGGCTATTCAAGAGTGTACAACATACTACCCGAGTTGGCTCATTAATAAGAACCATAAATAGTAGAAAAAAAAATTAAATTCGTTTCACAATCAACATTTAAAATTTTCATTCAACACACCACTATTTATGTTGCTAATTTATTTCAATAGTATACAGGGTGCTATTGAACTTGAGTCGTGAAAAGTGCAAAGTTTTCTGACCGACAGCTCGGGGATGCCATTGCAATCCAGCTGATTTGCAGTCAAAATTTTGTAATCCCTAAAAAATTACGATTTCGGGAGCGATGGTTTGAAAAGTTCAAAGGTCAATGTCAACGCAACCCGAGGCAATTTGGAAAAAACAGTGAAAATTTAAAAAAAAGTAGAATTTCAAGAGCATCGGTTCGAAAGAGTCAAAGGTCAAGATCAAGGTGAATCCAAAAAAGACAAAAAAGGAAAGAACAGGGAAATTTAAAAAAAATACAATCCCTAGAGAGAAGGTTTGAAAAGGTCAAAGGTCAAGGTTAACTCAAACATATGGTGTTGGTGGCCCGCACGCCACTTGTTATGCCATTAATTTATTTCAATGCTATACAGGGTACCACCGAACTCGAGTCGTGAAAAGTGCAAAGGGTACTCAACGCAATTAAAATTTATTTTATAACGAAAAGTAATTACCAAGAAAATATGCGTAGATTTTTTTTTAATTGTAAAAAACATTTAAAAGAAAAACAGAATTGCGAAAAAGGTCAAGGTCAACCCAATATAAGGAAAAATTGGAGAAAATAAAAAAATTGAATCTTAAGGGCAAAGGTTCGGAAAGGTCAAAAGTCAAGGTCAACGCAAAAAAGGCAAAGAAGTTGCAAAAAATTGCGAAAATAAAAAAAATCTCAATTTCGTGAATCGAGGTTCGAAAATATCAAAGGTCAAGATCTACTCAAATAAAGACAAAAAATTTTGAAAAAAGAGAAATCTAAAACGTTTGCAATTTCGAGAGCAATGGTTCGAAAAGGTCAAAGGTCAAGGTCAAGCGAGCTACCGTTTTCTGACCTACAGTTATACAGAGGGTGCTCGGGGACCACACTGCAATCCAACCGACTTGCAGCCAAAATTTTGCAATCTTCAAAAAATTACAATTTCGACAGCGTTGCTACGAAAAGGTCAAAGGTCAAGGTCAACTCGACCCAAGGTAATTTGGAAAAAATAGTGAACATGAAAAAAAGCAGAATTTCGAAGGGATCGAAAGAGTCAAAGTTCAAGGTCAGTCTAACGAAGGCAAAAAAAATTGAAAATCTTTAAAGAAGTTTACAATTTCCGGAGCGAAGGTTTGAAAAGGTCAAGGGTCAAGGTCAACTCAAAAAAATAAAATATAAAAATTAAAATTTCAAGAGTCTCTGCCGGGCACCGAGGAAGAAGAAAGAGTTGAAAAAGTAAACAGATCAGAGGTCAAGGTCAATCCAGAAAAGGGAAAAAATTGAAAAAAATCTTTAAAAAATTGCAATTTCGAGAGGTGACTTTTGAAAAGGTCAGAGGTGGAAGGTCAACTCAACAGAAAGCCAAAAATTGGGATAAATTTAAAATAATTAGAAAGAATTTCAAGAGACGAAGTTCGAAAAAGGTCAAAGGTCAAGGTCTGCCCAAAGCAAGAAAGTTTTTTGACTCAAAGTTCGAGGCCAACCCAACTTAATGCCTTCGGAAAAAATAGTGAAAATTAAAAAAAGTAGAATTTCAATAGCAGGGTTTCGAAAGAGTCAAAGTTCAAGGTCAACCCAAAGAGAGTTAAAAAAATGGGGAAAATAGAGAAATTTTTACAAAAGTTTACAATTTCCAGAGCGAAGGTTTGAAAGGGTCAAAGTCAACTAAAAAAAAAAGAATTGAAAAATATAAAAATAGAAATTTCAAGACCGAAAGATCAGAGGTCAAGGTCAACCTAAAAAAAGGCGAAAAATTGGAAAAAATCTTAAAAAATTGAGTGAGTTCCGAAAAGGTCGAAGGTGAAAGGTCAATCCAACGCAAAAGCAAAAAATGGGGATAAATTTAAGGCAATTAGAATTTCAAGAGACGAACTTTGAAAAGGTCAAAGGTCAAGGACTGCCCAAAACGGAAAAATAGGAAAACATCTTAGAAAATAGCAATCAAATGAAAAAGAAACAAGGAGAGTTAAAAAAGGCAAAAAAATTGGAAATTTTTTAAAGGTCAAAGGTCAAGGTCAAACGAAATTTCGATGCAATCTAGCCCCCAGTCAACCCGAGGAACAAGTTAAGAGCGAGAAAAAAATTTTCTTACAAATTTGAAGATCAAGGTCATGAATTTACTTCTAAATCACTAGCTGCCGCAAGCCCCCCCCCCCTCCTCCACTTTCTCTACGAAGGTCGTTCTCTGCGAAAATTAAATTAAACAATTAAAATTCTCTTTCAACAAGTGTGTGTGGGTGGCGTACGAAAGAAGGAAATGGTCTCTTTTAATTTATTTCAATAATGTACAGGGTGCTACCGAACTCGAGTCGTGAAAAGTGCAAAAAATAGTACTCAAGGCAATTATAAAAATAATCTTATAACTAAAAGTGAATACCAAGAAAGGAAATATATATTTTTTATATAAATATAATTAAGTCCCTTTTCGCATAAGTTAATATTTTCTATTGTTTTTTTTATTAGGTGCGATTTTCGCAATGTTTCATGTTTTATTTCGCCTTTTCGTTTTCGTATTTCCGGTTCCCATATTACGAGAATGTCATTTCCCTACAACGAACGACTGAAGTTTAGTAGCACCCTGTATATTCGATTCGTTCGTTAGCTTAAGTGCAGCTAAATCAATTCGACTTTAACATTAAGATCTTTCTAGCATAATTTGATGTAAAAAAATGCGTATTCGTAATATATATATGCATTACATATTTGTAAATGTACAGGGTGTCCCAAACCTCAGGAATAGTCTAAAAGTGCCTTTCACGTACATTTTATTAAAAAAATTTCTTAATAGAAGTTGTGTAGGTTTCCATTCCGCATAATCCAAAATTATTTTCAACTATACAGGGTGGCCCATTTAAAAGTTACAGACCTAAGTTATGATTTTTTTAAGTGGAACCTATGTATTTTATTCCAGTTTTGGTTAGCCCTTGAAGAGCCAATGATAACGATATAGTATTATATTTGCTTATGTTGAGTATAGCAATTGTGATAAAAAATTTATGTATAGAACGTTTCAAATTAATTGAAACTCTGATTGTATAGTTATTAAGATTATTAAGCGTTACGAATTGCATCATGGGACGTTAAGTATTTTAAGAGTTTCACATATTTGGAAATATTCTGTATAACTAAAGTGATTGTAAGTATGTTACGTGAAGCTAATCGTAGTAAATAAACGGCCACGCTTTAACTTTCAGATTCGCGCGCGCTAAATCAATTATACCGTTCGTTTCGTAATGAACTTAAAATAATAGTGATGTAATCACATTTTCAGCATTTCGCTTGCTTCATCGTACGCACTTAATTAACAGGTGTCCGAACTTAAAGTAAACAAACGTGACTCATCGCCTCAACAGGAGTTGAGCGCGAATATTTTCGAAGGAAAAGTATATTTTTTTAATTCTACTACCACCACCTCCTCGAGTGTTTAGCGAGCAGGTAATTATTTATTTATAGGCGAAGAGTCACGTAGCTAATTCAATAATTTCGTTACGTCATCGTTGTTAATTAGACCTCAACGTAATTATTACACACGACTCGCGTTTAATTACCTACGGGATAAGACTTGCAAATACGCAGGATGTTAAATAAGTAGGTATGTACGGTCATAAATAATTCGAAAAATATGTGTTTGTGATTTATTCGATGTATTACCGATAAATTCGTAGAAGTCACGCGAGATTATAAAATGAAAGCGAATTTTATTACTTTTTAGCTTTTGTACCGAACATACATAAAATTTGCACGGAGGAAAATATACCGATTGTTTCATTGATACTTGAAAAAACGGCAGAGGCATAAAATAAAAGATTAAAAAAATGTTCGCTTGATCATTATGCGACGGCAGAGGTAGAGGCGTGAGCAGGGTTGCCAGATGTAAGAAAATTAGAAGGAGATAGCTATAAAAAGTTTTTCAAATTATCGATAAAAAATGGCGTTTTTCTTCGAACAAAAAACATTTATTTATAAACTCCCACACCCCTCCAACCTTTTTAAAAAAGTAATTAAAAAAAAGACAAAAGACGGTCGGATTGTGCAATTCCCTTCTTTTCTTTCATCAGTCGCCTTTCGAATTTTCTTTCTTAAAAAAAAAAACAAAACAAAAGGCGATCGATCCTGCAACAAATTTCTATTTTCCTTGATTTTTGTACTAGTTTTCTTTTTTTTTAATTTCTAAAAATTTTATTATGCTGATTTTATTACGGCGATTGTCTTTTATTTTCTTTAATTCTCAAATCGGTTTTTATTTACTTTCCTTGGTTTTTTTTTTTTTGAAATTTTAATATATTTATGATCATATTCGTCATATCATATATTATGATCATACTCATATTCATCTGAGGTCAGGGCAGGTTTAAAATATTCCAGGGCAGGCTTAAAATTTTACAGGACAGGCCTAGTCTCCCTCCTCTGGCTACGGTGCTGCTCGCGATTGTCTTTTATTTTCCTTCAATCTTGAACTTTGTTTTTCAAATATTAGGCCACGGTGATTGTTGTTTGTTTTTCTTCATTATTGATCTTGATTTTGCTTTTTCTTTGAATTTTTTAAAATTTGATTAGGCCACGATTGCCTTTTATTTTCTTTTTTCATTTTCGAACTACATAGTTTTCTGTTGTTTTTTCTTGGCATCGTTTTGTGTTGCTTCTTCTTTGATTTTTTTTAAAATTTGTTGAGATCGCGATCGTCTTTATTTTCCATCACTATTGAACTATGTAGTTTTCTTTTGTTTTTCTTGTTTCTTTTTTTTGTAATAAATATTTTCAAACTCTATTAGAATAAGAGGATTGTCTTTTGTTTTCATTTACATTTTGCAAATGATTGATTGATCGCCTTTTATTTTCCCTAAATGGGTTTCTTTGGTTTTATTTCTCTTTTTTTGCAATTTTTTATTAGGTCGCACGATTGCCTTTTATTCTCTTTTTATTGTCCTTCATTCTTGGGTTAGAATTCTTTTGTTTTTGTTTTTTATTTTCAAAATATTATCCTACGGTGTTTGTCGTTTGTTTTTCTTCATTTTTGAACATGATTTTGCGTCGCCTCTTTGAATTTTTTAAAAGTTTGATTAAACCACGATCGTCTCTTATTTTCCTTCACTCTCGAACTACGTAGTTTCCTTTTGTTTTTCTCGTTTATTTTTTTAAAATAAACATTTTCAAATTCTATTACGCCAAGACGATTATGTTTTGTTTTCATTTACTTTCTATTACATTTTTTTTCCAAATTTGATTAGGCCACGATCATCTGTTATTTTCTTTCATTTTTGAATTGATTTTGTTTTGTTTTTTCGTGATTTCTATTGGTCCACGCTGATTATTACTTTTAAAATATTAGGTCACAATCACCGTGATTGTCGTTTGTTTCCTTACACTCTTATGAAACTTCGTTTTGCTTTGTTTCTTCTTTGAATTTTTTAAAATTCAAAATATACTAAGATCGGCTTTTATTTTCCTGCATTCTTGAACTATACATGATTTTCTTTTGTTTTTATTGCATTTTTTAATAAATATTTAAAAATTCTATTAGGCCAAGGCGACCGTCTTTTGTTTTCATTTATTTTCTCTTGGATTTTTTTCTTTGGTTAGGCCACGGTTATCTGTTATTTTCTTCATTTTGGAACTGTTTTTTCTTTTGTTTTCTCTTGATTCTTATCAGTGCACGCTGATTGTTTTGTTTTTCTTCATTATTGAATTGATTTTCGTTTGTTTTAAAATTTTAATGAGCGATGATTTGCCTTTTATTTTCCTCAACTCCTTTCATTTGTTTTGCTTTTCTTTTTTTTTAAAGTTTTATTAGGTCGCGATTGTCTTTTATTTTTCTTCATTCGTGAACTAGTTTTCTTTTGTTTTCGCTTTTTATTTTTAAAATATTCCTTCGTTCTTGAACTTTGTTTTGCTTTGTTTCTTGTTTGAATTTTTTAAAATTTGATTAGACCACGATTGTCTTTTATTTTCCTTCATTCTTGAACTTGAAGTTTTTTGTTAGTTCTAAAATTCTATTAGGCTAGACGATTGTTTTTTGTTTTCATTTACATTTTACAATTGATTTTCTTTTATTTTCCTTAATTCTTGAATCGGTTTTCATTTGTTTTTCTTCGCTTTATTAAAAAATTCATTAGGCTGCGCGATTTCCTTCGTCCTTAAACTAGTATTCTTTTGTTTTTTTTTATTTTTAAAACATAGGCCACGATGATTGTCTTGTTTTTCTTCGAAGTGATTTTCTTGTTTTTTTTTCTTATTTTTAAAATTTTAATGTGGTGATCGTCTTTTATTTTGCTCCATTCTTGAATTGATATTCTTTTGCCTTTTCTTTCATTTTTTAAACTTTATTAAGCTCACGATTGTCTTTTATTTTAACTGGTTTTCCTTGTTTTTTTTTTAAATTTTTTAATATAAGAACTGTACGAATTTATTTACTCATTGTTATTATTATTTTTTTATTATTCTCTAGTACCCAAAAATTCATTTTCAATTTACGCTCGGGTACCTCCCAGAATTGAGTTTCGAATTTAAATCGAACACACAGATTAAGTTCTTAATGATAGCATATGATAAGGTCGGACGATTATGTTGCACATTTTTTTTAGCTTCTAGGCATCGTCGGAATCACAGAATAGAAAACAGAAAGGTGTACCTAAATGGTGTAAATCTGTGACCCTGATGGATACCCTCCAAACGGTTCATGAGACCGACACTTCTGAGGTAAGACTCTTCGTTCTTTATTAGTTTATTAGAGTAGCTTTTCCTTAAATTTTTTTCGTTGCATCAATTTTAATCTTGATTTTTATGTCAAGTTTTCTAATTTAACGTCATCCTCAGAAGGCCATGACTAAGTCTTATAATTAGTTAGATTAAGAAAATTGAAAATCTCACCATTCTGAATCAAATTGCTTCTCTAATCTATTATAAGTCGCACTAAGACATGATTTTTTGAACAATTTTTTGGCCTTTAAATTGGATCACTCGATATACAGCTTGCGAATGGCTGCTACAGTCATATCCAACTTCGTTCTGAGGTGCGGAAGTGGGACGGTTTACGCGACGCTCTCGTTTCATTAGGTACTTGCTCTGTTTTAATAAAATCAATACTTTATGTTGACTTTCTGCATTTACACGTTTGATTTATTGTCAGTTTTTACGATATTTGTCATCACCCGATATACAGCTTGCGAGCGGCTGCTGAGGTCATACCCAATTTCATTCTGTGGTGCGGAAGTAGGATGGTTTATACGCTAATTGCTTTATTTTGACTTTTTGCATTTACATGTTTGATTTATCGTTAGCTTTTACGATATGTCCGCTTTATTGTGGATCCCCTACAACACGCCATGATTAGCATTGTTTGTGTGTGGTCAGAAAATCGCAATTCGCCATTCGCAACCTATACAACTGTTGTCAAACAATTTTTGAATGGTACGTCCAACGATGGAAGTTGAATCGCTTGAAAAACGAAAGACAATGTGGAGTTTAGAATTAAAATTAAAAATTTGAAAAGAGAAATAAAGAGAAGGACAGCCAATTTGAAAAACAAAAAGCAATTGACTTTCAATAAAATGTTCAATATTTAAAAAACGAGAGGATCAACTGATTGAAAAACAAAAGACTATAGATCAATTTGTTTTAAAACTAGATTTGAAACAAAGGGCAATCGATTAAAAAAAAAAGTTCAATATTAGCAGAAGATTAACAACCGCTTGAAAACAAAAGACAATCTTGATATAAGGAAAAATTGGAGAAAATAAAAAAATTGAATCTTAAGGGCAAAGGTTCGGAAAGGTCAAAAGTCAAGGTCAACGCAAAAAAGGCAAAGAAATTGCAAAAAATTGGGAAAATAAAAAAATCTCAATTTCGTGAATCGAGGTTCGAAAATATCAAAGGCCAAGATCTACTCAAATAAAGACAAAAAATTAAAAAAAAGGGAAATCTAAAACGTTTGCAATTTCGAGACCAATGATTCGAAAAGGTCAAAGGTCAAGGTCAAGCGAACGACCGTTTTCTGACCTATAGGTATACAGAGGGTGCTCGGGGACCCACTGCAATCCAACCGACTTGCAGCCAAAATTTCGCAATATTTAAAAAAATTACAATTTCGAGAGCGATGCTACGAAAAGGTTAAATGTCAAGGTCAACTCGACCCAAGGCAATTTGGAAAAAAATAATGAAAATGAAAAAAAGCAGAATTTCGAGAGCAAGGGATCGAAAGAGCCAAAGTTCAAGGTCAGTCTAACGAAGGCAAAAAAAAATTAAAAATGAAAAAAAGTTTACAATTTCCAGGGCGAACGTTTGAAAAGGTCAATGGTCAAGGTCAACTCAAAAATATAAAAATTAAAATTGAGTGAAGGTCCGCCCGTCTCTGCCGGGCACTGAGGAAGAAGAAAAAGATTTGAAGAAATAAACAGGTCAGTGGTCAAGGTCAACCCAGAAAAAGGCAAAAAATTGGAAAAAATCTTTAAAAAATTGCAATTTCGAGAGGCGACTTTTGAAAAGGTCAAAGGTGAAAGGTCAACCCAACGGAAAGCCAAAAACGAGGATAAATTCGAAAAAATAAGTTCGAAAAAGGTCAAAGGTCATGGTCTGCCCAAGGCAAGAACATTTTTTGAGTCGAAGTTCAAGGCCAACCCAACCTAATGCACTTCGGAAAAAATAGTGAAAATTAAGAAAAAAGTAGAATTTCAAGAGCAGGGATTCGAAAGAGTTCAAAAGTTCAAAGTCAACCCAAAGAGGGTTAAAAAAAATAGGAAAAATAGAGACTTGCAGCCAAAATTTCGCAATATTAAAAAAAATACAATTTCGAGAGCGATGCTTCGAAAAGGTCAAAGGTCAAGGTCAACCCGACCCAAGGCAATTTGGAAAAAATAATGAAAATAAAAAAAAGTATAATTTCAAAAGCAAGAGTTCGAAAGCGTCAAAGGTCAAGGTCAACCCAAAAAGGGCAAAAAAATTTGGAAAACAGAGAATTTTTTTTAAAAAAGTTTGTAATTTTCAGAGCGAAGGTTTGAAAGGGTCAAAGGTCAAGGTCAACTAAAAAAAAATGAAAAATATAAAAATAGAAATTTCAAGAGCAAAAGATCAGAGGTCAAGGTCAATCTAGAAAAAGGCGAAAAATTGGAAAAAATCTTTAAAAAATTGCAATTTCGAGAGGTGACTTTTGAAAAGGTCAAAGGCGAAAGGTCAGCTCAACAGAAAGCAAAAAATGGGAATAAATTTAAGATAATTAGAATTTCAAGAGATGAAGTTCGAAAAAGGTCAAAGGTCAAGGTCTGTCCAAGGCAAGAAAATTTTTTAAGTCAAAGTTCGAGGCCAACCCAACTTAATGCACTTCGGAAAAAATAGTGAAAATTAAAAAAAGTAGAATTTCAAGAGCAGGAGTTCGAAAGTGTCAAAGGTCAAGGTCAACCCAAAAAGGGTTAAAAATGGGAAAAATAGAGAAATTTTTTAAAAAGTTTACAATTTCCAGAGCGAAGGTTTGAAAGGGTCAAAGGTCAAAGTCAACTAAAAAAAAAAAGAGAGGATCAACTGATTGAAAAACAAAAGACTATTATAGATCAATTTGTTTTAAAACTAGATTTGAAACAAAGGGCAATCGATTAAAAAAAAAAGTTCAATATTAGCAGAAGATTAACAACCGCTTGAAAACAAAAGACAATCTTGAATAAAAAAAATTGAAAGAATAAACAACCAGCCTGACCTAAAACAAAAGACAATCGATTTTGAAGAAAAAAGGGCTGTCAACTATGTGAAAAACAAAAGACTAACTAGAGCAAAAAAGGAACAATCGTTTTTAAATGAATGTTCGGCATTGGAAGGAGAGCTTAAGTGAAAATTCGGCCGTGCGATGTCGCGACTATAGTTGCAAACATTTTACATTTTGATAAATTTTTTGATTTTATTTTCATTTATTTTTATTTTTATTTATTTATTTTAAAGGACCGTTTGAAAACAAAAGATAATCTTGAATAAAAAAAAAATGAAAAGGATAAACAATCGTCCTGTCCTAAAACAGAAGACAATCGATTTTGAAGAAAATGTTCAAAATTAGAAAAAAGGGACTGTCAACTGTTTGAAAAACAAAAGACTAACTAGATTTTCAAACTTGAAATTAAAAAAGAAAAACAAATTGAAAGGATAAACAATCAGCCAGTCCTAAAACAAAAGGCAATCGATTTTAAAGAAAAGAGGGACTGCCAACTATGTTAAAAACAAAATACTAACTAGCTCAAAACAAAAGAACAATCGATTTTAAATGAATGTTCGACATTGGAAGGAGAGCTTAAGTGCAAATTTGGCCGTGCGATGTCGCGACTATACTTGTAAAAATTTTGTTAAATTTTTTCGTTTTATTTTTATTTATTTTTATTTTCATTTATTTATTTGAAAGAACCTCTTGAAAACAAACGACAATCTTGAAATAAAAAGGAAAAACAAATTGGAAGGATAAACAATTGTCCTGTCCTAAAACAAAAGACAATCGATTTTGAAGAAAATGTTCAAAATTAGAAAAAAGGGACTGTCAGCTGTTTGAAAAACAAAAGATTAACTAGAACTAAACAAAAGAACAATCGATTTTAAATGAATGTTCAATCTTAAAATTAAAAAAACGAAAAAAAAAATTGAAAGGATAAACGATCTTCCTGTCCTAAAACAAAAGACGATAGATTTTGATGTAAATGTTCAAAATTAAAAAAAGGGGACTGCCAACTGCGTGAAAAACAAAAGACTAACTAGAGCAAAACAAAACAAAACAACATTGGAAGGAGAGTTTAAGTGCAAATTCGACTGTGCGATGTCGCGACCATACATTTTGATAAAGTTTTTCGTTTTATTTTCATTAATTTTAATTTTAATTTATTTATTTTGAACAACCGCTTGAAAACAAAAGACAATATTGAATTTAAAAAAGGAAAAAAAAATTGAAAGGTTGAACAATCGGAGAGTTCTAAAACAAAAGACAATCGATTTTGAAGAAAATGTTCAAAATTAAAAAAAAAGGACTCTCAACTGTGTGAAAAACAAAAGACTAACTAGAACAAAACAAAAGAACAATCGATTTTAAACGAAAGTTCAACATTGGAAGGAGAGTTTAAGTGAAAATTCGGCCGTGCGATGTCGCGATCGTACTTGTACAAATTTTACATGTTGTTAAATTTTTTCGTTTTATTTACATTTATTGTTATTTATTTATTTTAAATGAGTGCTTGAAAACGAAAGACAATCTTGAATTAAAAAAAAAAAATTGAAAAGATAAACAATCGCTCAGTCCTAAAACAAAAGATAATCGACTTTGAAGAAAATGTACTAAAAAAAAAACGGGACAGTCATCAACTGTTTAAAAAACAAAAGACTAACAAGAATAAAACAAACGAAAGTGGATTTTAAAAGGATGTTCAACGTAGGAAGGAGAGATTAAGTGCAAATTCGACCGTGCGATGTCGCGACTGTACTTGTAAAAATTAGTTTGTTAATTCTTTTCATTTTTACACACCTTCCTCTGCTTTATGTTCATCTTTCAATTTTTTCACACTTGACCAGCTTCCAAAAGTCCCTCAAACTAATCGTCTTTTAGGGAAAGATCCCTTTGTTCCTTTTGGGTATAAAAATCACCAAAAAGGAATCCCTCAAGTTGATAACTCTGCTGCTAGACTTTAGACCATGGTACATCCCCTCCCTCCGCGTAAACCATCAACGACATGACAATAGGCTCCTGACACTTACTGTATAGGTATTTACATTTTTGGTGGATTTACTTTTTTTACACACGTAAGTCCTAAAGCGTTCCGATTTTTGGCGTTGTTCTTTTTTTTAAACGACAATACTTTGCGCAACATTATGAACAAATTATTTAAAAAATGAAACTAGAATTCTTTTGTCAGAAATTCTTTTTTTTACTGACCTGGTACGGTGTACTGGTTAAGATTTTTTCCGTAGACAAATTGGTAGGCCGTTTTAGTCCCAAACTTCAAATATGGATCCCTATCCGCCCGATAACAGTAATCGTCACAGCAGTTGGCATCACCGATGCTTTCTCCTCCCGCTCCGATGCCCCCGTAATTCTGCCCATAATTCCTCTGCCCGAATCGGTTCCTATCGTACTGTCCCCCTTGCCCCCCTTGGCCCCCGTACTGACCCTGTCCGTAACGGTCCCGGTTTTGATCGTACTGCCCCTGCCCTCCGCCATATCTATCCCTGTCATACTGCCCGTACTGATCCGTCCTGTTTCGGTCACCCTGCGGGCCGTAAGGGTCATTCCTGTTCGACCCGTACGGGCTGAACCTGTCGCGGTCGTAAGGCCCCGGCTGGTTGGTTCCGCCCGCGCCGTAGCGATTGTCGTATTGACCTTGCCCGTACGGGTCGGATCTGTTCCTGTCATATTGGTAGTATTTGTCTCTGTTATCGTATCCGGGTCTGTCTCTGTCGTACTGCCTGTCCCTGTCGTAAGTACCGCCGGGGCCGTATTGGTTCGGCTGTCCGGTTTGATTGTATTGGTTTCTGTCGTCGTTTCGACCTTGAATCGGGCCGTACGGGTCGTATTGGGCCAGCGTCGTTGTTAAGTAGAAGAGGATGGTGAAGTGTTTTAGTGCTTTGTACGTCATATTGCTGAAACAGAAAAAAAACAATGTAAAGTTAAAATTTAAAAAAATTAATTTTTGTTGTTGCAAGTCTGTTTTGATTGCTATGGAATCTGTACAGCTGTTTCGGCCCTAATTGGGGCTTGGTTAGCAGAGGAGTAGCTCGAAAACTCCTCTGCAATCTCAACGACCTGTCCTAGTTACACGTTAGGTCAAAAATCGGTCGCGAGATGTCGCGACCTAAACTGTTAATATTTTCATTGTTAATTAACAATTTTTTTTTATTTTACGTTACGAAAATTAACCTTTTTGAACAGGAGCTATATTTGAAAGAATATTTGTTTTATTTTAATGAATTTTCCAAAAAAAAAAGTATTGGCAATGGAATTTTTTACAATTATTATAATTCCGCTTTTTTTTTCAACTTTTAAACACTAGTAACTCATTTGTTTTTAAAGGAAACACAAAATAATTAAAGCACTTTCTAGGATGCAATCCAGTGGCGCAGTCACTTGTTTTCATTCCACGGCCTTCATAAATTGATTTTTATTTGTTTTCTTCAATTTCTTGCCTGTAAAATTCATAGCCTGTTTTGTTTCTGCATTTTTGATCACTGGGTTCAATGTAATAAATAACATTTGCAATTTGTTATGTTGTCGGTTTTCTTCTTCTTCGTTTCTTTCTCCTTCTATGTCCTCTTTAGATCGATAGTCACTTGTTTTCTTTGTTTTCTCCGTTGTGCTTCTCGTGAACTCGTTTCAGGTATTAAATATTCTGCGCTGATGATTTTCTGGGCATAACGAATTTGTTTTCTGTTATTTTCTTTGTTTCCTTTCTTCTTCTCTTCGTACCATCCAAAAGTCGACGGTCACTTGTTCTCTTCCTTGCGTTTCACGTAGTTTCTTTTCTATTAAGTATTTTACGCCGAACATTTTCATTTTCTTTTCCTTTTCTTCTTTTCTTCTGTTTGTATTTCTTCTCTTCATGGCCCTCATTGATCGACAGTAGTTTGTTTTCTTCGTTTTCTTTCCTTGTACGTTCATATTTTGCTTACGTTTCTGCGTTTTTATTCGTTAGGTTCAGTTCAATGCAATAAACAGTTTTCTTCTGCTCTATTTTTCTTCTTTACGTGTCATGTTGAGATCGATAGTCACTTGTTTCCTGCATTTTGTTTCGTTGTGTCCGTTTATTTTATTAATTTTCTTTGCCAGTCATGTCTTGAGGGCGACGGTCGACAGTACTGTCCTTTTCTCAGGTTTCTGTTATCTTCTTTTTCTTCATTTTTTGTTTCTTTTGGATTTAAAATCTACAGTCTGTATTGTAAGTTTTAACGGCGCCCTCTTTGTCTACGTGAGCCAAACACTTTGACATATTTCTAATAATTCGCAGGATCGACTTTCATTTGTTTTCTTCGTTTTCTTCGTTGCGTCCCTCATACTCTCGGTTCTTTCATTAAATATTCTCAGCATAGGAAATTTGATTTTTTATTTTCTTTTTTGTCCTTTCTTCTTCTCCATATCCTCTACAGGTCAACGGTAATTTCTTTTCTTCCTTTTCTTCTTTGCTTTTCACGCGGTCCTTTAATTAAGGAAACGTTTTACTATAAATTTGATTACGTTTGATAAGAAATTATGAGAAACGCAACGGAGAAAGTGGAGAAAACAAATGACTGTCGATTAAAGGAGACTTCGAGGAGAGGACGTCTAAACAGAAGAAACTGACGAAGAAAAGAAGAAGAAAAAGAAAATAAATACAAGGATTTTTATTTTTTATTTGTTTTCTTTTTCTCCTTCTTTTCTTCTTCGGTTTCTTCTGTTTGCATTTCTTTTGTTCAGGGTCTCCGTCGATCGACAATCATTTGTTTTCTTCATTTTCTTCACGTGGTTCGCTTTGATTCTTGCGTTTCTTTCTTCTTTTCTTCGTCTTCCGTTGACATTTCTTCTCTTCACAGCCTCTACCGAACGACGTTCATTTGTTTTCTTCATTTTTTAGTTTCTTCCCTCTACATTCCTTCTCTTCACAACTTCCACTGATCGGTAGTCATTTGTTTTCTACGTTTTTCTCGTTGCGTTTCTTCTGTTTAATTTCTTTTTTTTTAGTACAGGAGATATGTTTTCTGCTTTTTCTTTCTTGTTCTTCCTTTCTTCTTCCTGAATTGAGAGGCTGGACCTTCTTGACCATTTTCTTCGCATAAGAAATTTGTTCTCTGTTGTTTTCTTCTTCTCTCCATATCCTCCCCAGTTTTCTTCTTTATCCCTTTTGCGTTTGATTAGTTAAACATGTTACCTTAATCGTTTCTTTATTTCATTTTCTTATTTGTTGCGTTTCTTTCTTCTTTTCTTCGTCTTCCGTTGACATTTCTTCACTTCACACCCTCTATTGAACGACGTTCATTTGTTTTCTTCATTTTTTTCACGTGGTTTGCTTTAATTTCATTTTTTAGGCGTTGCGTCTGTTTCTTCTTCTTTTCTTCGTCCGTTTTTTCAGTTTGTTATATATTTTTTTCCTTATTAAGCGTTTTCTTCCTTCTCTTAGTTGCATTTCGCATAATTCCTTCTTTTGTTTTATCGAATAGTCTGCGTTTTCGAGTGACAGGAGATTTGTTTTCTGTTATTTTCTTTTTTTTTTGTTCTTCTTTTTCCTGAATTAAGAGGGTAGGCTTTCAGTGGCGCCCTCCTTGCGTGTACGTGAATCGAGCAAAATGCTCTTCTTTTTCCCGTTTTTCGCAAGGATCTTGTTAGAATGACTTTTCTTCGCAATCTTCGTTGCATTATTCACAGTTTCTTTTATTTTATTGACTTTTCCGCGTCGATTTCTTCTGTTTATGGCCCCGCCGTTGGTTTCCTTTGTTGTATTTAATAGCGTCCTCTTTGTTTACGCCCAGGGAACCACAAATCTCGCAGTAGTACCGCGGTGTTGCTTCACAATACCGGGTATGCTGCGTGTTAAGGGAATTGCACGTCTTTCGCGTGAAGCTGACAACGTCCGTGTTAGGTCTGTGTTGTCGTGGTTTGCAAGATTCTTGCATCTAAAGTACCTACTATTCCTATGACATTGCTTCACAATTATCGTACTAACTAATTACGCCTCGATGGTACTAGATGTATCACGTTGTATTTGCAATAGTGTCAAAGTTGCGGTACTACTAATCACGGACATTGTCAGCTTCACGTGAATTAAAGTCATCTTTTTGATATATATATTTAAAAGTAACTTTTTAGCTTAAGTAACAAAAGGATAATCTAGACTATCGTGAAGGTGTGTACACGGCCTTAAAATGTGTTTCCACGGAAAAAGTCGTAATTTCTTTCCTTTTAAATCTGTTTTGATATGACGTAGCATCGCGTTACCTTGAGATAGAACTTTAATAAGAATCTGGGATTTTATTGGAATCTGTTTATTTATCTGCGTGACATAATCAAGCAAACACGCGGTACTACTCGCGGTGCGTTTTCCCAAAAGTGATGCGATAAGTAAGCCCAAAGACAGCACAGATAACAACAGAATACGAAACAAAATCGGTCGCGAGGTGATACTTATTATCACCTAGCGGTCGACGAAGAAGCGTTCGTTTCTTTCGCTCACGGTCGACGCCCATTTTAAAACCAACGCTTGGTATTCTTCCAACGCTCGCGTACTCACAACCAGTTCCACTCCAAGTACCTTATGCAATCGTTGCATTCAAGCGTTTTTCTATCGAGGAGCGTTTGCTGAACCCAGAGATTCGCAGAACAAGGTAAGGCGTTTGCTTATTTAATTTTGTTGTTAACTACGTTGGGCGATTGTCTTCATATTCGCGTTGCCCTAAAATTTCACCGACGTTGCAGCTTTCTATTTTCGTAGCGTTTGGTAAATGCGCGACACGTGTGAACCGACTTTCCCGTCTTCGAATTTAAAAGGCCAACAAACTAAGTAGCACAAATCTTAAAGACTTAGAAAGAATGCTTGCGGACTTCATGCCGGTGAGGTCCAATTAAGCACGAAACGGTGCTACCCCTTAGTTACTTTTTTAGCTTAAAAAAAATCTGTGCGTCATTGAGGCTACTTCTTGCTGACGAGTTTAATAGAGCTTGACGCGTGCTATTCGCAGACGTAAAAATTTCCTGAAAACTCCTTATCGGTTGTAATTTGTTTTTAATCTCAAAGTCGATCGTAAATTCTCGAGGTAATTCCTGCGATTGCGGCGGCGTAATTTGGAACAAGTGGGAGTTGCCTTCTTGATTTGAGTGTTTATTTTCAGCGCCTCCGACAATTCGCGTTATTGTTTACTTGGACGTGGCGCGCTTATTTTTGTTTATGACTTAACACGGACGGCCGACTTTCGAGTTTCATCACCGAGGCAATCAAAAAGCGCTTTGCGCGTTCCGGTTTCGTAAATATTAATCTGAATTTCTAAAAAAAATGCTTGGGTTTTAAGGCCGGATACACACGCGGCTGGAAATTCGAGAAATCAAAACAACGTGCGATCAAATAAGAACGGATTGACGTCACTACGTCATTGGTGACAGAAAAACGATTAGGTTATGCTTGTCGATGACGTTAATGGTCGCGCATTTAAATTCAAGGATGTTAGTTTACGGAAATTACACGTAAATTCAAATTCCGCAAGAGAATAAAACAAATTGACAGCTGTGAAGTTGCAACTACGTTTTGTCGTTCGCGTTTTGGAACGTTAAGCTACAACTTCACACCTGTCAGTCAGCAATTGTTCGATCCTATTTTTTTTGTTCAAAAGAAAAAGATATAATCGGAAGCTCCTAACCGGTTTTAAGGCCGGATGCACACGTGGCTGGAAATTCTAGAAATCAAAACAACGTGCGATCAAATAAGAACGGATTGACGTCACGACGACATCGGTGACAGAAAAACGATTAGGTTATGTTACGGTATCCGTTTGCACTTGAAGCTGCAACTTCGCACCTGTCAGTTATTAACGCCTGCTTTTTTTTCACTCACAAATCGTTAGTCTTTTGTTTTCCTTTTGTTTAGCCAATGGTCTTCTTTTTTTCGCCAAACATTTTCTGTTTTGTTTTTTTTTTTTTTGAATTAGATTTCACGGTTGGCTTTTCTTTTTGGGCGTTATTTTAATTTCGCGATCCGTTTTAGGAGACCTTGTTTCCAAGAAACGATCGTCTTTTAGTTTTCTTGGGCCGTCTCCCGTTTTCGTTGCTTTCGTCGTTTTCTTCAGTTTTGTCAATTCTTAATCTTCTTCGATTCCAGAAAAAAATTAGCGTAATTTAGACGCGCTCGCAGCTTTAGTGTAAACAAGAGGTCAAAGGCGATCTAAAAAAAAAGAGAAAACAAATTATCACGCGTAAAAAAATACCAAATATACAAAGCAGAGGTTTCACTGACAAAACAAAAGATAAACGCAAAAGATGTCCAAACTTTCAATTTGACAAAAATTGTTTTGAAGAAACAAACAGATGAGTAACAGGAAGAAAACAAAAGCGAAATGTGACTGTCTGCAAGAAAAAGCAAACGAAAGACGATCCGAAGAAACACGTGGAGGATCGCACACGCAAAACAGACAAAGAAATAAAAAAAACAAATGCAAAAAAAACGAGGCACATGTAGGTAAACAATAATTTCAAACATTTCCCCACAACATTTCGTTTCAAATAAGAAATGTGCAAGAAACAAAGGAAAGCTAAATAACAAAACAAAAGACTGTTGAAAGAGGACGAAGGACGATTACGACAGAATAAAAGACGATCTGTAAAAGGAAAAAAAATTATGCGCAATGAAATAAAAATGGTTTTCTACTAAAAAGAAAAAAAAAACAGAAGACAAATGCAAAGAAATTAAGATCAATAACAAAAAACAAAAGCGTAATATGATTTTCCTCGAGAAAAAAAACAAAAGAAAGGCGATCTGAAGAAACTGAGACGTACGTAAATAATAATTTGAAACAATTGCGCACATTTCATTTTAAATAGAAATTTAAATTGCAGGAAACAAACGCAAGATGACTAACAAAACGAAAGACAATCGAAAGAGAACAAAAGACGATCGAAAGAGAACAAGAGAAATAAAAAAAAAGTCCGAAAACGTTTCATCGTATTCCAATTTAACCAAAATTTTTTCGAAGAAGAAACAAACAAAAGGTGAATGAATAACAAAAAAAAGAGACGAAAGCAAAAGAAAACGATTCGAAGAAACATATGAAGACTCGCATACACGAAAGAGACGACGAAAGTAAAAACATAAGTGCAAAAGAACGAGACAACAATAATTTCAAACAGTTCCCAACGTTTCGATGAATTATAAAACAAAAGACGAACGAAAGAGAACGGGACGATTGCGGCCAAACAAAAGACGAACGAAAGAGGACGGGACCATTACGGCCAAAGAAAAGACGATCTAAAGAAAGCAAAAAAAATACATTACGCTTAAAAAAATAATACAAAAAAAAACAAAAGATAAACGCAAAGGAATAGAAAAAAAGTTGAAAAACATTTCATTGCATTCGAAATTAACTAAAAGTTTTCTGAAGAAACAAACAAAAGAGGAATAACAGAAAAAGAAAAACAAAAGCAAATATAAAATTTTCCACAAGAAAAAAAAAAACAAATGAAACACGATCTGAAGAAACACATGGAGAAACAAAAAATAATTTCAAACATTTCTCCGCATGTCACTTCAATAAAAATTCCGCAAGAAACAAAGAAAAAATGAACAATAAAACAAAAGGCGATCGAAGGAAGCTAACTAAAAGACGATCTAAAAATTATAGCTAATAACAAATCAGTTTTCCATAAAAAAAGGAGGTTTTCTGCAAAAAAGAAAAACAAAAGATGAACGCAAATAAATAAAAAAAAAGTCCAAAAGCATTTAATCGTATTCCAATTTAACTAAAAGTTAAAAGGTGAATGACAAAAAAAAACAAGTGAAAGACGATCTAAAGAAACACGTGGAGAAACAAAAAATAATTTCAAACATTTCTCCACATTTCATTTGAAATAAAAATTCTGCAAGAAAGAAAGGAAAGATGACAAAACAAAACAAAAACAAAAACAAAAAACGATCGAAAGAAAACCAACGACGATTACGCAAAAACAAAAGAAGTAACAAAAAATAAATGCAAAAAAAAGCATTTCGTTTTAATTAAAGTAGGTTATTTCGTTTTCGGTAAAAATTCTACAAGAAACGAACGAAAGATGAATAACAAAACGAAAGACGAACGAGAGAGAACGGGACGATCACGGCCAAAACAAAACACTATCTAAAAAAAGCTAAAAAAATATTAGGCGTAAAAAAATAATGCAAATAACTCAAAAAAAAAAATTTCTGCAAAAAAAAGAAAAACAAAAGATAAACGCAATAAATAAAAATGCCCAAAAACAAAATTTTTTGATGAAAAACCAAAATAAAAAACAAATGAAAGACGATGTAAAGAAACACGCGAAGAAAAAAAAAATAAAAGACTAATAACAAAACAAAAGACGATCGAAAGAGAACAAAGAACGGTTACGGCAAAACAAAAGACGATAGAAAAATTATTACGCGTAAAAAAATCACACCAAATTACAAGTTTTTCGTAAAAAAAGAGAAGTTTTCCACAAAAATGAAAAACAAAAGATAAAAGCAAAGAAATAAAAAAAAAAGTCCAAACACTCCATCGCATTTATATTTAACAAAAAAAATTTGAAAAAGCAAACGAAAGATGAATAACAAAAAAAAACAAAAAGCAAAATATGATTTTCCACAAGAAGAAACAAACAAAAGACGATCTGATGAAAACACACACACACTTGTTTTCGTTTGTTCCGATGACGTTCTGCTTGGTTTCAAAAAACAAAAACAAGTCACTTTGTACATAACCCAATTCTCCTCCTGTCACACTAACGTCTGTTGACAGTTTGATGTCATGTCAACTTTGAAGCGACACACTTTTCATTTTCATTTTTTTATTCTATCGCACGGTATATGTATCAAGAAATGGGGGGGTTCACATTTGATACATTTAATAAAACGACAAACTTATTAAATTAAAAACTTTAAAAAATCTTTGCATTAAATTTGATATGTGAAAACCGAACTAAAAAGAAAAAAATCGGAATTGAACAAGGCATTAATATACGTAGTGTTTCATTAAAAAAAAAAAAAACGCACGTCTTCGTTCATATTGTGTCGTGCATGCGCCGCTCAATTGTTTTTACTATAAACACACAAAAATCGCGGCAAATGACGAAACTTATTTTTGGCGTTTGCCAGGTTCGATTGTTTCGTGTGTACAGTTTCTGAAGCGACATTAATTTTATTATGAATTACGTTTTTTTTTGGAAAATTCGTTAATAAAACTCAGGAGAGGGGGGGGAAAGGTCAATTAATGCAAATAATGTGATCCACCTTTGTATTGTGATGCCTCATGCCATCGTTGATCTAATAGTCATGCCATCTATGAGTTACTCAACGAATTGAGTAGTTTATGACGCATTCTCTAGATGGTGCTGGAATTGTATAGGAAGGTACGAGAAAGTTTGCGATAGAAGGAACCTCTATAGAAATAGAATCGGGCGCGCGATATAAATTAGTGTGAGTGCTACAGGGTCCAGCTTTGAGACCTCAATTGCTGCTTATTTTGTCATCGTAACATTAAGTGCCTTTCTGTTACTTACTAAAACATTATCATCATAATATTAAACTATAATTCAGTTGAAACTAGAAAATGCAATTCACATGCATAAAAATTAATTCATCCTAAATTCTAATTGGAAGCAACAAATGCTTTATCGTTTGATGATAGCCCCGGATATAAACGAGTCATTACGTGATAATTTAGAAAGTCGTCAGCAATGACGCAGAATCACCATATTATTGCACATGAAGCGCAGTTCAAATATAACAAAGCGAGCATCGCTTATCAAAAGAAAAAAAAAAGATAGCGACCCGAACGCAACAAATTATGATTATAAAAAATCAGAAAATATTATTATTATTGTGTTTATTTGTTAATAATTTTGCAGATGGGGAACGTCGTGTATTCTTTGCTGTGGCTCCTCATTTTAATATTCATTTCGTTTTTCGTCGCCGGATTCTGCGCAGCATGGTACATCTTGTTTCACCCGCTGAGCGTCTGCATAGAGCCTTTGGGGGTAAGCAAAATACGACGACGTTCTTCGATTGTTTTTGTTAATGACGCTGTTTTCAGTCGCTCTGTGAACTGTTGCTGTCCGGCATACAGTTTCCGCATTACTGCGCCCAAAAGATGATGGCCGGTGCACCCCTTGGTTAAACACCCCGTAGCTATATAGTATTGAAACGATGTGTTCACGCATTCATTTATTATAATATATATTAAGAAGTCGTCACATTCACAGTTTGTTGTCGTTATCATCATATCATGCATTTCTCTTTGTACCTTAACAATTTTAACTGATTAATAAAGTTATATATTTTTGTAATTTTTTTTTTACTAAGTTTTGGATTATTATTAAAAAAATTGCATATTTCCTGAATGCTCTCGCAATACTAACGTATTAGAATAAGAACAATTCGTACAAAAAAAATCCTTAATTCCTGACGATTAAAAAAAAACAGCTTGGGCATGTACCCGCGTCTCTCTCACTCATGATATTAACATATTTTCCATTTCGCTTATCTGTTTCAAAAAGATCAAGTTTGCAACTTGTTTCCATAACAACCGACTTATCTTTTTTACCTTGGTCATAAGGGTGAAGGGGAGGGGGGGGGGGAAGAAAATGCTATGCTTTGCCATGACAACCATGTCTGATTTATTTTCGCACAATTCTCTAATCGTGTACGAGAGAGACGAGTATTGAACACGCCTCATAGAAACATATCGCCTTTGATTAAGTGACGTCTGTCAGATTTAATTCAACTTGAATTTTCCACTCCCGTGCTTAAATAAGAGGTAAGACCATTTTTACTTAGTTTAAGGACCTCTAAAAAGGACTCACTTAAAGCAGGTGAAGGGATAGAGTCGTTTTTTTCCCGTTTACCTTCAGCATCCACCCGTTTCTTCCTTTTTTAGAGTTGCTTTGAAATGAATATTCTCTACTCTCTGCTGTGGTTTCTCATTTTGATATTCATATCGTTCTTTGTTGCCTTCTTCTGCGCCCCCTGGTACATACTGATCTACATGTTCAGTGCTTGCTGTTCGGTGTGCGACGTAAGTAAAGAAATTGCTTCGTTTACTAAATTGTTTAAACAAAAAACGTCTCTTTCGCAGGGGTATGCCAAGTGCCTCCTTGCTGGCGTGGAGTTCCCCAACAAGTGCGCCAAAAACATGATCAATGGTGCCCCCCTTTGCTGAGGACTCCAATTGACGTTGAGAGTTTAGAGATATGGAAGAATAATAATAATGAAATGTAACTGTGAATTCGTTTTCTTCTTTGAGTTTTCATATTTTTGAATAAAATCGTTTCAAATTTTATGTTAATTTTTAATTGTCTCCGACTGTACCTCATGGTTTATTAGTATGCACCCTAAGCACGAGCACCTCGCTTCCTGTGTTGTGGTGTTGTTATGAGGACGTGAAGGCAAAATCGTAAGTAAATGACAAGTGAACTGATTACTGTAAGGTTTCTTATTCGCTCTCGCGTAGAGTGAGATGTCGAGGAATGAATGTGACTTTCAATTTGTAAACGAGAATTGAATTTATTGAAGTTTAAAAATGTAAATGTAGATATAATGTCTTGAATTTTTACTCTAAAGTTCTGGCACTAGAAACCTACATTCAAGGTAATTGAATGTAATTTAATGTATGCCATCGATTTTGATAGTATAGGATTTTTTTACATCAAACGTCCAGTAGGGAACTGAACTTAAAATAATCTGTGATATTTCGAATTAGGAATAAAACAAAGTTATTTAAATGTTTTTTAATGTAACCTAATGTAATGTGGCGTTTTTAATGTAACCTAATGTATTCTGGTGTAATAACTGTTTTCTAAAATTCTATAAAATATTACACCTTGTTAAAAAAATTTATTAGCATTATTGATAAAAGCATAAATGTAGTGTAATGTAATTTAATGTAATAATAATATTATGGAAAGTCATTTACTTTTCACAGAAACATTACTATTATCTCCGCTGGATGTCGTATTGTAATGTACTGTTACAAACAATATTCGTTTAAGTAACCCCTATTCCGGAAGTGCCTACTCAATGTAATTTAATGTAAAGCTAAATTCAACCAAAATGAAATGAGTTTGGACCGTAATCTATAGCATGTAATCAATCTTTGCTGCAAATTATTTTCGTTATTGGTACAAGAACGACATTTAAAGTCTTAATGTAAAGCAATGTAACTCCATGTAATCCGTTTTCTCATTATTTATTTATGCACATACAGGATTTGAAATAAAGAAGTTAGCCTACAGGTATTAAGAAATCTGCTAAAGTGACTATTTTTGCAACTTACATTGATGTAACAATGTGTAATTATGAATGTAAATATAGCTACTCCTTCATTAACGAAAAAATTGAATTGAACTTTAAAAATTTAAACGCAGATGTAATGTGTCTTGCAATGGAATCGATCATTACTTTAAAGTCCTGGCACTAGAAACCTAAATTCAATGTAATTTAATGTAAGCCATCGATTTTTGAGAGTATAGGATTTTTTGCATCAAATGATTAGTAGAAAATCGAACATAAAACCATGAAATTTTGAATTAGGAATAAAAATTATAATTTTTTACAATGTAATTTAATGTAAACTTTTTAATGTTTTTTATTAACATTATTCGTAACTGACCGAATACCCTGTTATTCTCTACTTTTTGTCATTATTTGCAAAAGAATAAATTAAATGTAGTGTAATGTGATGTGATTTAATGTAATTTAATGTAATCTAATGTAATGCAATGTACTCTAATGTAATTTAATGTAAGAATTAACTTTTTATGGAAACATCTTCGCTGGATGTCGCATTGTAATGTGCCGCTGCAGATATTCGCATGCGTTACCTTTTTCCCGAAATTACCTATGAACAACTACTCAATGTAATTTAACGTAAAGTTAAATTCAATCAATAATGAAATGAGTTTGGAGGGGAAATTATAGAATGTAATTGATTTACTCGGCAAAAGTCTTCACTAGTATGTAGTTGAGATTCAAAGTCTTAATGTAAAGTAATGTAACTTCATGTAATCTGTTTTTTTTAATAAATTCTTTTATGATTCGATGTAAAGATTAGGTTATTTAAGGCAACCTGTTAATTAAAGTGACTACTTTTTCTAGGAACGTCACTATGAATGTTATATTACATTATCACCATGAATATAATATTACATTGATGTAATACTATGTAATAATGAATGGAAATGCAGAAATTCCTTCATTAATGAAAAATCTGAATTCGTTTTTCAATGTAGCATGATTTGCTACGCTGTTCGACGTCAATGTAACTTAATGTAAAGCCGTTTACTTGTCCATTTCGACATCAAATACGCCCAGTTTTGGAAATTATGGAATGTAAACTCGAAGTAGCAATAAATAAAATTTAAAATCAAACCTTGTTTTTAATTTACATGCCTAAAATAAAGGAATGTATGTACGAGATTTAATGTAACACTCCGTGATAATGAAATAAACAACTTTTTATAAAAATTTCCGCATTAACAGAATACTGAATTAATTATAAGAGATTCTATAAATATCTATAGCCATGTAATTTAATGTAAGGCCTTCCTTTCGCTTATATCAAGTTGAAATAAATTCAATTCTGGAGTGCATAGAATGGACGTTAACGTCGATCATTTGCTTTTAATAGAAATATCTCTGGCAGCAGAAAATTGAATTTGGAAGTCCTAATGTAAAATAATGTAAAACACGTAATTTATTTGAGTAATGATGCAGTACTTCATTTTTTTATGGAAATTTCTCCATTACCAGAAAACTGAGTGATTAGATAAGTAATTCCACAATCTTCTATTACCATGTAATTTAATGTACAGCTTTCCTCTCGCGCACATCAAGATGAATCCAATTCAATTCTGCAGTTTATTAATTAATTAACGTCGATCGTTTGTTTTTCATAAAAATATCTTTTGAATGTGGAAGTCGTAATGTAAAGAAATGTAATATGCAATGTAATCCATTTATGTAACGGTAATAATTCTTTACATAAATTTTTTCATCAGCAGAAAAATGGGTTAGGTTTTTTAAACGAATTACAAGTAATTCTACAAACATCTACCGCAATGTAATTTAATGTAAGGCCTTTCTCTTGTTCATTTTAAGTTGAAATTAATTCACTTTGGCAGTTTAGTTGGTCGTTCAATTCCGCTTCATTTAATGACTTAAATAAATACATTTTTGCAAGTATATACCGTCATGTAATTTAATGTAAAGCCTTTCTCCTGCTCGTTTCAAGATGAAATGGGCGTTTCAGAATACAAATTAACGTCAGTCGTCTCTTTCTTTCATAGAAATAAGCTCGTTAATAGAAAATCGAACTTTGAAGTCCTAATGTAAAGTAATGTAACGCTGCTTTATGTAATAAAAACATTAAAATTTTTATGGATTACTATTAAAAACAACGCAGAGGTCTCCTCATTAACATTAGAAATGCACTATGTAAAACGAACTGTGTTTTTTAAACGAATTTTCTCTCTAACAGGAAGCGACTACAAGCAACTTTACAAATATATATTGCAATGTAATTTAATGTAAAGCAATTTAAAAACGAATTTATTGTAACTTTAATACATTTTTTTAGAGATTATTTTCACTAGATGAATTGCGAATTTAAAAATTGTAATGTAAAGTAATGTATCACAATAATATCCGTTACAGACCCAATTTTTTCATGAAATATTTTTTCGTAAATGTGTTACTAATTTGGTCCTTGCCAACAGAAATTGTTTTGTAATAATTCTTCTGATTTTTACTGCAATGTAATTTAATGTAAAGCCATTTTCTTGCTTGTTTCGAAAGGAAATAATTTCAAACTTGCTGGTATTTAGTTACTTCTAAGGGAACATTACAAAATTTGGGTATTTCAGGCAAGTTTTGATCATCTTCATGAAAATTAAATAAAAATTAAATTCATGCGAATTAAGGAACAAGAAAATTAAAGAGTAATTACCGATACGAGTCTCGAACTGCACCCATGACGCAGGCATGTATACGTTCACTCAGCTTTCACTTACGCCAACAAAAATAAACGCGAGAATTTTCAGCGACCCCCCTCCCACCCCTTCGATTAAGCAGCGTGCATGATTCGTTTGATTTCAGATGATTTTCTTCAGTGTCATCGCCAGCTTGATTTATTCACAAATTTCGATTATACGTCGAGCTTCTTCCCTTGTTACGTTAAAGTTCAGGGCGATCTCGTTGCATAATTAATGTAAGTCCTTGTGACATGATCAGGGGGGGGTTGTTTTCGTAGAGCGTCACGCGGAAGAGGAATCGTAACGGGACGCATTTCGTTTTCGACCGATATTCATGAGGTCAGGGGGCATTGACTTTGAAACGTGCCGAAAATATTACCGTAAGCGGAGAGACGGACGGCAGACGGTGCCTGAATTTCGAATTTTTTTTTCATAGCGCTCGAAAGCATTTCTTTTGTCTTTTTATTGTTCATTCTTTCATGGACTTTCTTCCATGAAATAAATACGACTTTAATTTTCTTCGCCGAGGGACGATTTTTTGCAACAATAATTCAACCGCAATGTAATTCAATGTAAAGCCATTTTCTTGTTTGTTTCGTAAGGAAATAAGGTCAATTCCGCTGTTATTTGGTAGCTTATGAATGTTTATCGTAAAATACGTGCATTTCAGGCAGTTTTAATTAATTTGTTGAAAATTAAATGCAAGAAGAAACAGCATCGAGGAGGTGAGACAAAATTGTGATTTTATTTACAACAAAAATCAAGTTCTCTGCGGATCGTTTCGTTATAATATAATAATCGACGGCCTCAATTCAAGTTCATTCCAATTAAACTCATTACGATTCTAACTCAATTATCGCGTTGAGTAATGCAGCAGCAGGCTATGAATCAGTTTATGATACACCTCACATTTTTTCGATATTCTTGTAACTTGCCCTGCCTTCATCGAACATGTGCAGCAAGAAAACGACTTGGATTTCATTCCTCGAGTCATTCAGATGCCATTGTATACGTAAGCTTAAAATCAAGTGCAACAAACCTGAGTATTCTCGTTTGTTGTACCTTGTGTCTGCCTGCGACGTCGCATAATTTCCCGGATTAGATTTAAATAGATTTTTATTGATAATAATCAGCGTGGAGGAGACGGCAATTTATCGTTGCGAAGTAATGCACGGAAGCCTTCCACACGAACCCCGTCATATTTAGTTCGGAATCTCGAGATTCAAACGGACGGTGGAGAAGGAGGCGTGCGAACGTGGCCTTAAATCCCTTTCTTCTTTGGCAATTCGATTTTGAAATGGGCCACGTTTAAATTCGGTTTACGTGCAATAAACTTTCTATTGGGGCAATTAACGATCGTATGAACTCAAGTCGTTAGGCCAATTAGCGGAATTGTCTTCGAGTCGAATTCTGTTGACCCCTGAAGTCATCCGAAACGTAGGTGTGTGTGCGCGCCACTTGAATATGTTATCGTCAGCCTTTTTTTTTTGTCCTAAATACTCGTTTTTATTTTTTCCTTGCAGGCACGTTGAGTTTAACTAACGAATTAATTCAACGTGCCAAACTTTTTTTGGTCCATAAGTTTAGGGGCGCTTAGGAAAATCACACGGAAACGGGAAAGCAAGTGCGCAGGATTAATAAAAGATTTGGATTTCTCGAAAGTCAATCAGCAATAAATTATTGTGGAGGGACAAAAAAAATTAAATTGAGTAGAAAATGATAAGGATAAGAAGCAAAGACCTACTGACGAGGCCCCAAATAGGATCGAAATAGCTGTCCCATAGAATACTCAAGGAATCCAAAGCAATCAAAACCGATTTACAACAAATTTATAAATTTAATTGTAAATGAAAATTAAAAAAAAAGAACGTCGTGCACGATTTTAATCTGAAGCCAATTTAATTTAATTTCCAACTGAGTAGGAAACGAAAAAATTTGGGAAAATTTGAAAAACAATTGAGTCTCTTCCACGCACTTCTCTTGGGTTTAAGACCTCTCTTGGTTTTCTTTTTTTTCTCTCTGATTTAATTGACAAATCAAAACGAACAAAAGAATGAGAAACAAACGAAAAATTACCACCTATTTTCAATTAAAAACAAAAAAGAAAAATAATAGGAAACAAATGAAAAACGTCTTCGATTCAAATTAGAAGAAGAAGAAGAAGAAAATTCTTTTATTCGTCAAAAGAAAACGCAAAAAAATATTTATTTTTTAAATCTTAACTTTTTGCTGGGGTTGAACGCTTTGGCTGGATTGACCTTGAAATTTTATTAGACCTTGGGCTTTAACTTTAATTTTTTTTTGAAATTTTTAATTTTTCTTTCCAATTTTTAAAGCTTTCTCTAAATTTCTCGCTTGGGTTGGGTTTAATTTGAAATTTCATTAAAAAAAATTAAGTTAATTTTTTTCCAATCTTAATTTCTTGCTGGAGTTGAATTGGGTTGGGTTAGCTTTAAAATTTCATTTGACCTTGATCTTTAACGTTAACTATTTTTGGACTTTTTAATTTTTTTTCCAATTTTTGAAGCTTTCTCTAAATTTCTCGCTTGAAATTTCATTTGACCTTGACCTTTCATTAAAAAAATTAAGTTTAACTTCTTTTCAATCTTAATTTCTTGCTTGGGTTGAATTGGGTTGGGTTGACCTTGAAATTTCACGTGACCTTGACCTTTAGCTTTAACTTAATTTTTAAATAATTTTCTTTTCCAATTTTTAAAGTTTTCTCTAAATTTCTCGCGTGGGTTGGATTGAACTTGAAATTTCATATGACCTTGACTTTTAATTTTTTTTAATTTTTATTTTTTTTCGCTACTTTAATTTCTTGCTTGGGTTGAGCAGAGCTGGGTTGAATTGGATTGGATTGACCTTGAAATTTCACTTGACGTTTAATTTTTTTTGAAATTTTCAATTTTCCTTTCAATTTTTAAAGCTTTCTCTAAATTTCTTGCTTGGGTTGGATTGAACTTGCTATTTCATTTGATCTTGACCTTTAATTTTCATAATTTTTTTTTAAGTTTTTGATTTTTCTATAATTTTCAATTTTTTCCCAATTTTCAAAATTTGTATCTAAATATTTCTCTTGCGTTGGGCGGAGCTGGGTTGAATTGAACTTGAAATTTAATTTGACCTTGACCTTTAATTTTTTTAAAAGTTTTATTTTTTTCCATTATTAATTTCTGCTTGAGTTGAGCAGAGTTGGATTGACCTTGAAATTTCATTTGACCTTAATCATAATTTTTTTGATTCCTCTATAAATTTCAATTTTTCTTTCCAATTTTTATATATTTTTTTCTAAATATCTCTCTTGGGTTGGATTGAACTTCAAATTTCATTTGACCTTGACCTTTAACTTTTTGATTTTTCTATATTTCTCCATTTTTTTCCAATTTTTAAATTTTTTTTCTAAATATCATCTCTCTTGGGTTGGACGTAGTTGGGTTGGATTGACCTTGACATTTCATTTGACCTTGACGTTTAACGTTTGATTTTTTTATAATTTTTCGTTTCTCTTTCGAATTAAAAAAAAATTTCTAAATATCTTTCTTGGGTTGGAACGCAGCTGGGTTGGATTGAAACTGAAATTTAATTTGATCTTGAATTTTTCTTTCGATTATTAATTTCTTGACCTCAAACTTTAATAATTTTTGAAATTTTCAATTTTCCTTTTCAATTTTAAAAGCTTTCTCTAAATGTCTTGCTTGGTTGGATTGAATTTGAAATTTAATTTGACTTTGACCTTTAATTTTCTTAAAATTTTATAAATTTTCATTTTTTCCAATCTTAATTTCTTGCTTGGATTGGATTGACCTTGAAATTTCATGTGAGCGTGACTTTAACTTAATTTTTTTTTCACTTTTCTCTTCCAATTTTTAAAGTTTTCTCTAAATTTCTCGCCTAGGTTGGGTTGAATTTGAAATTTCATATGACCTTGACCTTTAATCTTTTAAGTTTTATTTTTTCCCTACTTTAATGCTTGCTTGGATTGAGCGAAGTTGGCTTTAATTGGGTTGGATCGACCTTGAAATTTCATTTGACCCTGACCTATATCTTCTACTTTATTTTTTACTGGAATTTTCAATTTTCCGTTCCAATTTTGAAAGTTTCCTCTAAATTTCTCGCTTTAGTTGGATGTAGTTAGAATAGGTTGACATTGAAATTACAATTGACCTTGACCTTCAATTTAAATTTTAAAATTTTTCGTTTTTTTAAAGATTCTTTCCCCCCAATTTTTTACCTCGATTTTTGACCTTCCCGAATCTTAGTTTTCGTTTCGAAATTCAAGTTTTTTGAATATCCTTTCCCAATTTTTTCCCTCGAATTGTCCCGATCTTGACCTTTAACCTTTTTGAATCGCAAATACTTAACGCAATATGAAGTATTTCAGTTTCAGTCAAAATATTTGGATACCAAAAAAAAATCATGAATATATTATATTTTGTTTTTGAGATTAAAATACTTTCAAATACTTTACAAAATGAAAACTATTCAAATACTTTGCATTTCGAAAAGTATTCGAAATACGAGTGCGCTCTTAAATTGTGCGGTGATGTGTAAAAATACTTAAGTAATGATGATCTAAGTTTCCGATTTTGTTTGCTGAAGACATATCAGGGATAAATACTAACAGTAAGCAAAGTATTCAAAGTATTTAAGTATTTCGGGTTAACGCAGATAACAATGATTGCAGAAAGTCATTCAAACATCAAAAGTAGCAAGGTAGGTGCTGCGTAGATGAGCACATTCAGAAATACTCTACTCCCAGAAGTATTTGAAATATTAAATATATTCGATAAGTATTTGCGATCAAACAGTATTTGAAACGTTATGTGATTGCAAGTGGCGTAAGCAAATTTTACAACGCAAGCAATAACTATTTTAAAATTAATAATAACGACGATGAATTTGTCGTATTTACTCCGACAAGTATTTGAAATATCAAATACTTTACTAGACGTGCTTATTCGTATTTTGAAACTTATTTACTTCTTGCTTTTGGTCTTTCCAAAACTTTACGTTTCATATCACTAGATCTAATAAGTATTCTGATTCATACAGTATTTGAAATGGTTAAAGTATTTGAAATGAAATATTATATATGCGTTATGCGATCGTAATTGCGTATAAGCGATGTCTATAACCAAAACTAACTATTTGAATCGCATTGTAGCGAAAACAAATATATTTGATTTATTCTGAGAAGTATTTGAAATGCTAAATACGTTCCTGGAAGTATCCTTTCGATTTGAGGTGCGTATAATTTTGAAATTTAATTATTACCGGCTTTCGATCTTTCCAAATCTCTAGGTTTCGAATAATAAAGTTTATACAGCCCCGTCACTAAATGTAACAAGCATTCCTGCCTCAAACAGTATTTGAAATACTTAAAGTATTTGAAACAAAATGTTTTAAATGCGTTATGCGATGTCTGTAACCAAGACTAACTACTTGAGTTGGTTTGTAGCGAAAATAAATTTACTTTCTTTATTCTGGGAAGTATTTGAAACGCCAAATACGTTCCTGGAAGTGTCCTTTCGATTTGAGGTGCGTATAATTTTGAAATTTAATTATTTCCGGCTTTTGATCTTTCCAAATCTCTAAGTTTCGAATAATAAATTTTATGCAGTCACGTCACTAAATGTAACAAGCATTTCTGCCTCAAACAGTATTTGAAATACTTAAAGTATTTAAAAGAAAATGTTTTAATAGCGTTATTCGATACCTATAATCAAAACTAACTACTTGAATTGATTTGTAGCGAAAAAATTTACCTTCTTTATTCTGGGAAGTATTTGAAACGCCAAATACTTGACTGGATGTGTTGTTTCGACTTGAGGTACATATAATTAATTATTGTAACTAACTTTTGCTGAAGTCCATGTTTGTTTGTGGTTGCTTAAATGGGAGTGGCCCTTTTAATTTTGTTTAATCGCTGGCATTCCAGCGAACCGTTCCAAATTCTAATAAGAACTTTGGACTACCCGAAGACCCGGTTCGAGTGGTATCCATTAGTCCTCGCATAAATTCTTGCGTTTCAACCGAGCTCGAAGATCATTTGCACGCACCCAAGGCCGATCTCTAGTTACAGAAAAACAAACCCGAGCCAATTGCGAAAGAACGCCGGTGTTAATTGGCCTTAATAACCTAAGAAAAAGGACCTCAGGCAACGTTGAAAGAAAAAAGGTAATTATTTCGGTTATCGCAACGTTTACAAACGCGTTTAGCGCACATATGCGATAAGTTCGTGCGTTTCTCGTCCACCTAGTTACATACGTGACCGGAGAGGAAAAGGGAAGGAAAAAAATAATCGCTAATTCGGGCGCGTTCTTTTCCAAACGCCTGGCATTTAAAAACGAAGAAGAAGAAGAAGCGGCGACGGGTTTCGCAACTTGTTTTTTTGGGAGGAGCGCAACTAAATCCCGTTTTTTCTTTAAAGAGCCTTATAGAAAATTAATGGTAACTGAAGGGGTACTTACGGTGGTGATTAGGTGTTGGCGTTCCTTCAAACGGCACTGTTAGTTGTTGCTTTTATCCGCAGAAGTAGTCGAAATTCGTAACACGCCCACCTCCAGCACATGTAATCGCGTAACGTAATCTATGCGAATGGTAACTTGCACCTCTCGGAGTGTCCACGTTAAAGTCGAGAACACACTGGTTTGACCAAGACCGAATGGTGCTGTGTATCCCGCCTTAATCGGCGTACACGTCTACCTCGACGGACGCCCGACGACGTTTCGCTACCTTGTTTCTTTCTGTAATTGTTCGATATGTTCCGTGAGAAATTTGTTATGGCGTGCGAAGGTAAACAATTGTGTAATTCGCCGCGCGCCATGAAATCAAAAAAGAGAGGCGCAAATAATGTATCGTCGTTAAATAGTAACATTCGAACACTCTGTATAACCATTTAGCAAAAAAAAGAACACTAGTTTAAAAGCAAGATTAAAAGCTTGGGAAGGCGGGGGGAGAGAGGCTAAAGAACTTCGATATCGTTTGTTTTACGCTGCTGAGCTTGCAGTATACTTTTCGAGTCGTATTTTGCTGATGAGATCCTAACTACGGCCAAAATAGTCAGTCATACAGAGCATTCCTGGGGGTTCTACATAGTAGAAAGGCGCATTGACATGCTTTATTGTGTCCGCATTGATCGATTTGTATATGAACGGTTTTATGATTGTCATTTGTCATTATTATTACGTAGTTTTAAGTCAGAAAACGGTCACGCAATGGCATGACTGAATCGCATTTGTTTTTATAGTTTTCACACCGTAAGCAATTCACTTTTGATTCGATATAAAAAAAAAGCCGAAGTCTAGCATTAATAGGTATAGCTATTTCGTCAACGCTCTGTATTAACATATATTAACGCAAATTCGGTAATAGACGGTTTATACATTAAAAAAAAATGGCAATTCTTTATAGAACTTTATAGAAAAGGATTTAATAAATATGTACGGAGTTCGATTACATGTGAGAGGAGGAGGGGGGGGGATTTATTATTATCTTTTTCTAATATTGCCACTTGTCTCAATTCACATAATATGTATTTTTTTTCAAAAAAGTATACTCACCTCTTTCTTAATAATAATTTATAAAAAAATCAATCTCATTTAAAACTCGGTTAATATAATATAATATTGAACACCCTGTGTAGTCATATTAACATTGGATAACCAAAGGAAAACAGCCGAGAGAAAAACATCGATCGTCGATTGTTAGTTTTATTGTTAACGAATTTTTGAAACTCCCGTCAAAAAAGAAGAAATGTCATCGATCGTCAATTTTTTCTAGATTTTAGTGCTGAATTAGAAAAATAGTCAACAGAGGAAAACAAAAAAAGAAAAGAAAAAACGACGATCAATTAAATTTCCTTTATTACTGATTTCGTCGAAATCGAAAAAACGAAAAGTCAATCGAAAGAACGCAATTGACAGAAGGAAAAAATTGATCGTCGATTGTTTCTTTTATTATCAATGAATTCTCGATTTTAATAAAATTACTACAATCCGACAAAAACCAAAAGACAGTCGGTGATGCATAAGAACTTTCGATTGTCATCTCCTCTTGGTCAAAAGCGAAACAAAACGTTTTTCCTCGAAGTAATTAAAATTAAGGCAAAAATATTACAAAGACAAAAATAAGTCAAATTCAATTTCGCTATCAATCGGGCGCGTATTAGCTAAGAGAAAAAACAAAAGACAATCAGTCGCGCAGGTACTACTTGTTTCACGAGAGAAGAAAAGTAAAACAAAAGCCAATCGCCCATCTATTATTTCATTCGTAAACTGCGAATGAAACAAAAGATAATCAATCGGTCGCGTATTATTTCGATAATAAAGAGCGAAATAAACAAAAGATGATCGGCCGTGTATTATTTCATTCATCAAAAGTGAAAGAAACAAAAGACAATCAATTGGCCGCGTATTAACTAAGAGGAAAAAAAAACAAAAACAAAAGCCAGTATGGTCGCGTGTTATTTCTTTCATAAAAAGTGAAATAAACAAAAGACAACCGGCCGCGTATCAATTGTTTCGCAAGAAGAGAAGAAAGTCAGAAACAAAGGACAATCAATCGGTCGCGTATTATTTCTTTCATAAAAGCGAAATAAACAAAAGACCATCGGCGGCATATTATTTCATTTATAAAATGCGAAAGAAACAAAAAAACAACCAATCGGCCGCGTATTAACTAAGCAAAAAAAAAAAAGACAATCGGTCGCATAGGTACTATTTGTTTCATAAGAGAAGAAAAAAAAACAAAAGACAATCGGCCATCTATTATTTCATTCATAAACGGTGAATGAAACAAAAGACAATCAATCGGTCGCGTATTATTTTGTTAATAAAAAGCGAAATAAACAAAAGACTATCGGCGGCGTATTATTTCATATATAAACAGTAAATGAAACAAAAGACAATCACTCGGTCGCGTATTAATTAAGAAAAAAAAAACAAAAACAAAAACAAAAGTAACAATAAAGGCGCGTGTTATTTCTTTCATAAAAAGTGAAATAAACAAAAGACAATACCGGCCGCGTATTAATTGTTTCGTAAGAAGAGAAAAAAAGTCAAAAACAAAAGATAATCATCCGCGATATTTCATTTGTAAAAAGCGAAACAAACAAAGGATAATCAATCGGCCGCGTATTAACTAAGAAAAAAAAAACAAAAACAAAAGCCAATAAGCTCGCGTGTTATTTCTTTCATAAAAAGTGAAATAAATAAAAGACCACCGGCCGCGTATTAATTGTTTCGTAAGAAGAGAAGAAAATCAAAAACAAAAGACAATCGTCCGCGCTGTATTTCATTCATAAGAAGCGAAAGAAACAAAAGACAATCAATCGGTCGCGTATTATTTCGTTAATAAAAAGCGAAATAAACAAAAGACAATCGACCGCGTATTATTTCATTTATAAAAAGTGAAAGAAACAAAAGACAATCAATCGGCCGCGTATCAACCAAGAGAAAAAAAAACAAAAGGCAATCGATCGCGTATTAATTCTTTCACGAAAAGCAAAATAAACAAAGACGGTCGACCGCGTATCCATTGTTTCATAAGAAGAGAAGAAAAACAAAACAAATGACCATTGTCCGCGTAATATTTCATTCGGAAAAAGTGAGAGAAACAAAAGACAATCAATCGGGCGCGTATTAGCTGAGAGAAAAAACAAAAGAAAATCGGTCGCGTAGGTTGTACTATTTGTTTCGTAAGAGAAAAAAAAAACAAAAGACAATCGGCCATCTATTATTTCACTTATAAAAAATGAAAGAAGCAAAAGAGAATCAATCGGCCGCGTATTAACTCGGAGAGAAAAAAAAAACAAAAGTCTATCGGTCGCGTATTATTTTTTTCACGTGTATTAATTGTTTCATAAGAAGAAAAGAGAAAACAAAACAAAAGACAACCGGCCGCGTGGTATTTCATTCACAAAAAGCGAAAAAAACAAAAGACAATCAATCGATCGGGTATTAACTAAGAGAAAAAAAAAAACAAAAACAAAAGACAATCGGCCACGTAGTATTTCATTCGCAGAAAGCGAAAGAAACAAAAGACAATCAATCGGCCGCACATTAACTAAGAGAAAAAAAAAACAGAAACAAAAGCCAATAATGTCGCGTGCTATTTCTTTCATAAAAAGAGAAATAAACAAAAGACAATCGCCCGCGTATGAATTGTTTCGTAAGAAGAGAAGAAAATCAAAAACAAAACGCAATCGTCCGCTTACTATTTCATTCATAAAAAGCGAAAGAAACAATAGTCAATTAATTGACTGCGTATTGACTAAGAGAAGAAAGAAAAAAAAACAAAAGACAATCGGTCGCTTATTTTTTTTTTTATTTAAAAACCGAAATAAACAATATCGGTGGCGTAACAAATTTTGAAAAATTTCGAAAAATGTCACGAATGGGGCGCATGTAAAAATAAAAAACAAAAAAAAAAAACAAAAGCCGATCAACTATAAAACAATTGTTTGTAAATGACAGTCAATTCTTTATAATACGACAAAAAACAAAAGACAGTCGGCATATCTGAAAGGACTTTCGATTTTCAGTTTCTCTTGGTCAAAACAGAAACAAAAGCGAAAGTTTTTCTTTTGTTTTTCGTTGAAGTAATTAAAATTCTGCAAAAATTTTGTAGAGTTGAAAATAAAGTTTCTCCATAAATCAAAGACGAGGTTTGTTTTTCAAGGAAACAAAAACAAAAAATAAAAAGAAATAAACAAAACACAATCAATCGGCCGCGCAATTGACTGAAGAAAAAGAAATCGATCGTCAATTGTTTCTTTTATTCTTGATGAATTCTTGAATTAGATAAATAGAAAAAAAATCGACGACCGTTATTTTAATATTACAGTAATTGTTTTTTTTTCACCGAAATGAAAAGACATTTTGACAAAAAAAAAATCGACCGTCAGTTGTTTCCTTTTTTATTAATGAATGACTCCCGTCAACAAAAGAAATGCTATCAACAGAAAAATCGATTTTTAATTTCATCTCGATTTGAATTAAATTGTGACGTCAAATTGGGACGAATTTGGAAAGAATTATACAGGGCCTTGCAGAATATACGAGACGGAGATTAAATCGGAGTAAAAATACGAAATAATGCGTCAATTAAAAAAAGGGGCAGAGGAAAGGTAAGGATGCAAAACAGAAAAAAAAAATAAATGGTTCCTAAGGTGGTTGTTGCTGCCAAGTCAAACAATGATAATAGTCTGAAATTAATTCTTTCTTGCTTCGTCGTTGTCAAACGTCAAATTTAAGATGTTTTTTTAATCTAATTTCGTTAAAAATGTTTAATATAATTACTTCCATGTTAATATGGCAATGAGAAACAAATTTCAAAGCGAATTTTTTGTCTCTGTGCTCGAATAAGATCAATCTTAGGGCGCGGAGATGCTGATAAATTGACGGCAGTGTTTTCCCAAGCGTTTAATTTCAAGGAACTGTTAGTTTAACTGATTTTTGTCTGACACAGTCCTTGGTCGTATGAAAATCAGACTTATTACGAAGTATTATAGACTTTTCGAATCTGAAAGGCCAAGGCATTAGTCATGCGGTATCGAGATGCCGACAAATCTTACGATTTGGAGATGCAGACAAATAAGCACAGAGTAATCAATAACCACGTATCGAAAGAGTTTAGAAAATTTTATGAGCGCTATAAATCGCAGCAGGAATAGCAATATATTCAAATCGATTACGACGCCACTGAGAATTACTTTTAAGCACGACAATAAAACAAACGTAAAACGTAGCACATAATTTAACCTGAGCTTTAATCATAAATATATGATGTATAACAGATTCCAAGGTTTCGCCGTAACTCAGTGAAATCAATCTCGTGGTGCGTCAATGCAGATATTTGGATAGAAATTACAAACACTGAGCGTGGGGCTCAGCAAACGATTTTCGAATCTGAAAGTCAAGGCCCCGAGTCTTCCATGTTTGGATTGCAAAGAAAATTGTAGATTTTTAGCCAATCATACGGCATGGGATGCAGATAGATAAACAGCGAGCTAATTATACTTGGGGTTGGGTGCATTGATTTTATTATAAACAAAGTTTGCTTCTAAGCTTTGCCAGTGCGTAATTGAATAACAATTACATTTCAATCATAAGTAAACAACATGCTTTGACGTAAGTCGCCTGAAGACTCACTTACTCTGAGGGTGCGGCAATGCAGATAATTGAAAAGAAATTACGAAATCTTCAGAGCCAAACGTTTTTCATGTAGGGCGCCTCTGTGTTTATGTTTAAAAAATAATATGCTTACGAGCATGTCAAACAATCGGAATTTTTGAAGCATCGATTTGAACAATTTAGGTCAAGATAAAACAACTGAAAACTCGCGTGGTTTTGAGCGACACCTTCTGTTGTGATATCATCAGTTATCACCTTTACATCCATATAACATACAAACATCCGTTTCTAGATAATTTACAAGAGATAAAACAATTCGGCATTTTTTTTTAAGCACGCGATCACGAAACGCCATATTGCAGAGAGACGATTGTTGTGTTTGCGTTCGGTTGATCGCCTGCACCTACCATGGCAGGTATTTAAAAAGCCGAAACACCGTTAGATACGAAACGGATGCGACGAGGCTTGTGACACGATTGACAACAACGTGTTAAACAAACATGATTTCCCATACCAAGGTAAACAGAGGAAACAAACACTGTGCGTAAAAGTTCATTGCTGAAACTGTTGCATTCTACATAGAAACACAAGATTTAAATCAAATTACACGAAGGAATTGGGGAACATCGAATGACGACCCCAAAAATTAATTACCATTTGAATTCGTACGAAAAAATTAACTTTCTGCTTGTTTAGAAGGAAATTCGCGCGGAGATTTCAATGCTAGGTAAGGACACATAAGTATGCGTTGTGCTTTGGTTGGGCGTTTTCTGAATAAACCGCATCGTCTCTGACGTCCTGGTTTTTTTCTTTTTGTTTCTCCGTTCTTGAAGAATACAGGTACTACTTATCATATGATTCACGCTCGTAGAATGCGTTAAATAACCGCCGGTTTATTATTAGAATGTAGAAGTGCTTCGGCCATCAACTAACACAAGCGTTGTGCGGAAAGTAAACGGACGTTTCGAGAACCGGTTTCATGCGAAAAGACCTAAACGCGTACTCACCACAGTTTTCAATGATGTCATCAGAAGTGGGATAAAGCGTTTCGATTTAAAATACTCTGAGCGATCGCGAGTGTGACGACCTCTTTTTTATTGCATATTTTGTCCGCGACTTGTTCGTGTACATACATACATCATTGTAGAGCGCTGCCCACCTATTTTATTAATGTTATTGTTGTTAGGATGACTGTGAATGCTAATGGTCGGGTATTAGCGGTTAAAATTGCAGTTAAATATGCACGACACTCTTCACCTTGAATTTTCCACATAAGTCATGTAAGACCGCAGTAAAATGCTTACTGGACGTGTAACTGAAGGAGATATGAATTTATGATTACGACTTCCTCGTGTTTAGCGAGGACGAACCAAATCGGTGGAACCTAACGCCTGTTACATTTATTTAGTAAATCAGTATATTGATATGAAAAAAAAAATTAAAACTAAAAAAAAAACTCCTTCTCTTGATCTACTTTTACAATTTTAATTTTGTTGGATATCATTGGCTTAGGTGATATTTTCATTTTGTAATTCCTGTGGCTTAACGGGCTTTACCTCTTTGTATAACTTGTCCAATTCGTTTTACATAATTCTTCTTGCTTTCTGAATTTATGAATTCACCAACAAGAACAAAAGGTGATAAGTCAATTGAGTGCAGAACGAGAAAAGGAAAAGGATTTTCCAAATTTCATCGTCTTATTTTGAGGCCAGAAATCTGTGCTTAAGCTATGTCCACATATTTCAGCTACACCCTGTACTTGTAGATTCCGGTGCATCGCACCGAACTGCCCTATGACTGCTACGCCACTGTATCAAAGTCTGATAACTTCTCGTTTGATCTACTAAAGTTATTTATTCTTCTAAATATTATTTAAGGATTTCTTGGACACCTGTATTTGTCTGCTTGTGTTTTACGTGTAGTGCCATCTATCAAACATCAACTTAACCATCACAGAAATGTCAGTTTTCTGTTCTCACGGTGATTTCCATCTATTTATTACGTTAAGTTTAAAAACGCTGCATTCTTTTTAATTTAAAGTTTTAATCTTCTTTGCGAAAATTACAATAGATGCAGCGCCCTCTATTAATCAAAATCAGAAAGAAATCATTCTTTTCAATCAATTCCGCCGGTCAATTCGAGGCACAAATACATTAAGAGCCTCGCAGCGCCATCTATTGATTGCGGTTCAAAGACGCTACAAAATTTTAATCATTATTGCGAAAATTACAAGAAGTGCAGCGCCCTCCCTCTATTAATCAAAATGTGAAGCGAATAATGTGTGTTTAATTAAATTACATCGTGTGTATTGATTAATCAAAGTTGTCAACTGCTGTGAGTAAGCTTCAAGTGTTTCAGCGCCATCTATTAATCAAAATCGGAAACAAATCACTTTTTTCAATCAATTCGGCCGGTCTATTCGTGGCACATATATAATAAGGGATTCACAGCGCCATCTATTGATTACTGTTAAGTTCAAAAACGCTGCATTTTCTTTAATTTCAAGTTTTAATCATCATTGCGAAAATTACAATAGGTGCAGCGCCTTCTATTAATCAAAATCAGAAACAAACCATTCTTTTCAATCAATTCCGCCGGTCAATTCGTGGCACAAATATAATAAGAGCCTCGCAGCGCCATCTATTGATTGCGGTTCAAAGACGCTACAAAATTTTAATCATTATTGCGAAAATTACAAAAAGTGCAGCGCCTTCCCTCTATTAATCAAAATGTGAAGCGAATAATGTGTATTTAATTAAATTACGTCGTGTGTATTCATTTAATCAAAATTGACAACCGCTGTCGAGTAAGCTCAAGTGTTTCAGCGCCATCTATTAATCAAAATCGGAAACAAATCATTTTTTTCAATCAATTCGGCCGGTTTATTTGTGGTACAAATATAATAAGAGTTTCACAGCGCCATCGATTGATTACGGTTAAGTTCAAAGACGCTGCAAAGTTTTAATCATTATTGCGAAAATTACAAGAAGTACAGCGCCATCTATTAATCAAACCCAGAAACAAATCATTCTTTTTCAATCAATTCGGCCGGTCTATTCGTGACAGAAATATAATAAGAGATTCACAGCGCTATCTATTGATTACAGTTAAGTTCAAAAAACGCTGCATTTCCTTTAATTTAAAGCTTTAATCATCATTGCGAAAATTACAATAAGTACAGCGCCATCTATCAATCATAGTGTGAAGCGAATAATATGTTTTTAATTAAATTACATCGTAAGTATTCGTTTAATCAAAATTGTTGAGAGCTGTTGTTGTCTCAACTATTTCAGCGCCACCTATTAATCAAAATCAGAAACAATTCGGATGGTCTATTCGTGGCACAAATATAATAAGAGTTTTACAGCGCCATCTATTGATTACAGTTAAGTTCAAAGAAGCGACAAAGTTTTAATCACTATTGCGAAAATTACAAGAAGTGTAGCGCCCTCTATTAATCAAAATGTAAAGCGAATAATGTGTATTTAATTAAATTACATCGTGTGTATTGATCAATCAAAGTTGACCGCTGTGAGTAACCTTCAAGTGTTTCAGCGCCATCTATTTATTAATCAAAATCGGAAACAAATCACTTTTTTCAATCAATTCGTCTGGTCTATTCGTGTCACATATATAATAAGGGATTCACAGCGCCATCTATTGTTTACAATTAAGTTCAAAGACGTTGCAAAGTTTTAACCATTATTGCAAAAATTACAAGAAGTGCAGCGCCATCTATTAATCAAACCAAGAAACAAATCACTATTTGCAAACAATTCGGCCGGTCTATTCGTGGTACAATAATAATAACAGTTTCACAGCGACATCTATTGATTACCGTTAAGTTAAAAAACGCGGCATTTTCTTTAATTTAAAGCTTTAATCATCATTGCGAAAATTACAATAAGTACAGCGAGATCTATCAATCAAAGTGTGAAGCGAATAATGTGTCTTTAGTTAAATTACATCGTAAGTATTCGTTTAATCAAAATTGTTAAGAGCTGTTGTTGTCTCAACTATTTCAGCGCCACCTATTAATCAAAATCGGAAACAAATCACTTTTTTGCAAACAATTCGACCGGTCTATTCGTGGCACAAATATAATAAGAGTTTCACAGCGCCATCTATTGATTAAAGACGCTGCAAAGTTTTAATCACCATTGCGAAAATTACAAGAAGTCCCGCGCCCTCTATTAATCTAAATGTGAAGCGAATAATGTGTATTTAAATAAATTACATCGTGTGTATTCATTTAATCAAAATTGTCAACCGCTGTCAAGTAAGTTTCAAGTGTTTCAGCGCCACCTATTAATCAAAATCGGAAATAAATCACTTTTTCCAATAAATTCGGCCGGCCTATTCGTGGCACAAATATAATAAGAGATTCACAGCGCCATCTATTGATTCCTGTTAAGTTAAAAAGCGCTGCATTTTCTTTAATTTAAAGTTTCAATCATTATTTCGAAAATTGCAAGAAGTGCAGAGCCCTCTATTAATCAAAATGTGAAGCGAACAATATGTATTCGTTTAATCAAAATTGTCAACCGCTGCCAATATAAGAATAAGAAATTTCTTTTGCTATCGTACAGATTGCCAGAGGTTGTGATTTGTCACCAGATTTTAAAGATTTTTGTTTTTGAATTATTTCCTGGTGATTGTATAAAAACAAAATGTTTTTTTTTGTTTTGTCACCATTCTTTTTAAATTGTTTTTTTTTTTTTAATTATTTTCATTAAATTGTGTTGCAGTAAAATCGATTGTCTCTTGTTTTTATTACTTTTTTAAATTTGATTAGTTTTATTTTAAATTGTGTTGCATTAAAATCGATTGTCTTTTGTTATCATTATTTTTTTTATTTGATCATTTTTCAGTTTTCATTATTTTATTTATTGTTATATTGTTTATTATTTCTTCTTAATTTTTTCCTTTAAAATTATTAATCCAAATTAATTAATTAATTAATAAAATTGTGTTGCAGTAAAATCGATTGTCTTTTGTTTTTATTATTTTTTAAAATTTGATTATTTTTCAATTTATTTTGTTTTCTTTATTTTGTCAGCATTTTTTCAAATTGTTCTTTTTTTAAATTTATTAACCTATAAAACTGTGTTACAGTATAATCGATTGTCTTTTGTTTTTATTATTTGTTTTTTTTTTGTTTTGTCACCATTCTTAAAATTTTTTTAAAAAAAATTTATTAATTTATTCAATTGTGTTGTAATAACGATTGTCTTTTATTTTTATTATTTCTGTTAAATTTGATTATTTTTCAATTTTTAGTCAAAATTAATTGATTAACGAATTAATCAAATTGCGTTGCCGTAAAATCGATTGTCGTTTGTTTTTATTTGATTATTTTTTTGACTTAAGTTTCAGTTGTCTGGCAACACTGGTATATTAATAAATTCATTATTTTGTTGTATTCGTTATTGTGAAAATGACAAGAGATGCAGTGCCCTCTATCAATCAAAATGTTAAACGAATAACGTATTTTTTATTGATTACAATTAAGTTCAAAGACGCTGCAAAGTTTTAATCATTACTGCGAAAGTTGCAACAAGTGCAGCGCTATCTATTGATCAAAATGTGAAGCAAACAATGTGTTTTTAATTAAATTACGTCATAAGTATTAGTTTAATCAAAATTGTCAATCAGTGTCGAGTAGATTTCAAGTATTTCAGCGCCATCTATTAACCAAAACCAACAAAAACAAATCACCCTTTTCAATCAATTCGGCCGGTGAATTCGTGGTACAAATATACTAAGAGTTTCACAGCGCCATCTATTGATTACAGTTAAATTCAAAAACGCTGCATTTTCTTTAAAGTTTTAATCATCATTAGGAAAATTACAAGAAGTGCAGAGCCCTCTATTAATGAAAATGTGAAACGAATAGTGTGTATTCGTTTAATCAAAATTGTCAACCACTGTCGAGCAAATTTTAAGTGTTTCAGCGCCACCTATTAATCAAAATCGGAAACAAATCACTCTTTTCAATCAATTTCGCGGTTCCTAAACTTTTGGGGGCCCCGATGCATCTGACCGAACTGCCCTGTGACAGCTACGCCACTGTATGAAAGTCATTATCGTTTTGATAATTTCTCGTTTGATCTACTAAAGCTATTTATTTTTTTAAACATTATTTAAGGACTTCTTAGACACCTATACTTGCCTGCTTGTATTTTACGTGTGGCGCCATCTATCAAGCATCAACTTTACCATCACAGAAATGTCAGTTTTCTGTGTTCGGTGGTTTTCTGTTCCCACACCCACGGTGATTCCTGTGGTGGTTTTCAGTAATTTCAGTAATTTGTTTTGGATTTGCTATCGTGATTTTATTTCAGACAAAATTTACAGACTCAGAAAACGTAAAATGTAAGTAAGAGTACATTTTCATTCATGATCATTGCGTTGGTATCGCTTTTACGTAAATTTCTTTTTAATAGAGCTAACAAAATAAAGTTATTATTGAAAACCGTGCCCGGATTTCATCGTTCGCTACCATACGATAATTTTGTGAAAAAAAGCAATAATTTTTTCTATAAATTAGTATTGATATATTGATATTTCATATTTCACTTCAAGCGGTTGGCAACACTAGACGTACGCAGCGCCGCGGTGCGGTGATTCTTCGTGGTGTTGCACCACGCGTGTCAAAATGGCCAAGAAAAAGGTGGAAGATAAGAGCAATCACAACGGCGATAATACAAAAAGCGAGGGCGATTTATCATCCAACGATGACGAGCCAAACTTCAGCGATCCCGAGGGATACGTCGACAACATATCCGACGAAGGTAAGCGGCTACAAATCCCCAACAGTAACGCATGCCTTCCATATGCCTAAATTCCTATTTTTTTCTTTAATTCAAACGAATTGCTTCACATTTATTTAAGTTTCATGCAAGCACGTGCTGCAGTGCTAATACCAAACGGTCGCAGTTAGTCGTTTTGACTCTTGCGTTCCGCCGATAAAAAGTGAGGTTATCTCAGGTTCAAAGGCCACGCAATTTTTTTAATTTATTTCATGCAAGGCGTCGTTTTTTTTGTTTGTTGTAGATCTCCTCGGTGACATTCTTCGACAGAAGCCGAAGGAAACGGATGGCGTTGAGAGTGTAATCGTCGTGGACGGAGTCCCCCAAGTCGGGCCGGATCGACTCGACAAACTGAAGTCGGTTATAAACAAAATTTTTGGTAAGTTTGGCAACATTGTTAACGAGTACTACCCGATCAACGAGACCGGCCAGACCAAGGGCTACATCTTCTTGGAGTACGCGTCTCCTCTTAACGCGGTCGAATCCGTCAAGGTCACCAACAATTACAAGCTGGACAAGCAGCACACGCTCCTTGTGAATTTGTTCACGGATTTTTCCAAGTATGAAAAGATTCCTGAAAAGTGGGACCCCCCTCAGCCTCAGTCGTATAAGGGGCAGATGGATTTGCACTATTACTTGCTGGAGCCTGACGCGTACGATCAGTTTTGTGTTGTTAAGGGACCCGGGACAGGTCAGGCTGTTCAGATTTGGCAGAATACACAACCGGATCCTACCTTGCTGGAGGACAGACAGGTGAGATGTAAATTAATTTGAGTTTTTGGCCAAAATCATATATCTGTCGCTACTTCTTGCCTTTTATGGGGTAGAATTGAGTTCTGCTTTGGTGAAAAAAGATTAGCTTGGAAGGCATTTCGTTTTTAAATTAAATTCTTTCAGGCGTGGACTCACACTTATGTAAAATGGTCTCCCCTCGGTACTTTCCTGGCCACCTTCCACAAGCAGGGCATCGCCCTGTGGGGGGGTCCGAATTTCACACAGTACAAGAAGTTCTCGCATTCGGTGGTCCAGTTCATAGATTTCTCCCCCTGTGAGAAGTACTTGGTCACGTATTCCCCCCAGGTCGACTTGAACAACCCCGATCAAAAGCGGCTCGTCATTTGGGATATCAGGTGAGGTGGTGACTTTTTGGTTTCGCTTTTCTCTTGTTGGCCCTAATTTTTTGCTGTTGCAGCGTAACTGTTGTCTCAGTTATACGCTTAGGGCATAGTATTGTCGTTTTTGGTACTCGGTTTTAATTCAATTGATTTAAAACCTCTCTAGAAAATGCAACATTTTTATATTGATGTCTGTGAATGACGTGTGTACATTACATTATACAGGGTGAATGACAATTGACAATAGACGATATTTTAATTTGTTGGACGGAACCATTTGATCAATTACATAATTCTCACAATTTTATTAACTTACATAGTACCTTGGAAAAGGGAGCAGTTCAATAGAAAGTTGTAGTGGTGCCATCTGATCTCCTCCCTATGGAAGTTACTGTTTCTTTCGGATGGCCGTCAGATGGCAGCATCAAAATTTAATCAAATATGACTCAGAGTGTTGGTCGCTAGTGAAACTGGTGTACGTTATAAAAATTAAATTCAGTTTTCTATTGGAAAATAATTGTTTATTTTGCGATTAGAACCGGTCAAGAAAAACGATTTTTCAACCCGGAAGGCCCATCAGCCTGGCCGATATTCAGGTGGTCTCACGACGACAAGTACTTTGCGAAAATGGGCACCGACGTGCTCTCCGTATACGAAACGCCTTCGTTCGGCCTCCTCGAGAAGAAGTCACAGAAAATACCCGGCATTCGCGACTTCAGTTGGTCCCCGACTGACAACGTCATCGCATACTGGGTGGCGGAAGACAAGGACGTTCCGGCCAGGGTAACTCTGCTGGAAATCCCCAACCGAACAGAGACGCGAAACAAAAACCTCTTCAACGTCGCCGACTGCAAAATTCACTGGCAGAAATCGGGCGATTACCTCTGCGTCAAGGTCGATAGGTACTCGAAAGTGCGGAAGGAGAAGAGCGAGACCAAGTACTCGGGGATGTACTTCAACTTTGAGATCTTCCACATGCGAGAGAAACAAATTCCCGTGGACAGCGTCGAGAGCAAAGAGCCAATCCAGGCGTTCGCTTGGGAACCGGTCGGGTCGAAGTTCGCCATCATTCACGGGGAATCCCCTAACATAAACGTCAGTTTTTACGGGGTGAAGATCGGACAGGCCCCTTCACTGCTGAAGAAATTCGAGAAGAGGGCATGCAATCATTTGTTCTGGTCACCCAACGGGCAGTTCATTGTGTTGGCTGGGTTAGGCTCGAACGGGGGTGGATCCTTGGAGTTCATCGACACAAACGAATTTCTGGTGATGAACACGACCGATCATTTTCAAATGTCGGATGTCGAGTGGGATCCGACCGGTCGTTATGTCGTGACGGGCGTTTCGGCATGGAAAACCACGGTCGACACAGGTGAATTAATCTGAGGGAACTGGATGAAAAATAATGATTTCTTTTTTGTTAGGTTATTGGATATGGTCGTTCCAAGGTAAAATCCTTAAGCGCATCAATTTGGATAAGTTCGCGCAGTTACTGTGGAGGCCGAGACCTGCGACGTTGCTCAGCGAGGCCGAGCAGAAAGAAATCAAGAAGAACCTCAAGAAATATTACCCGCAGTTTGAAAGCAAGGACCGTATGAGGCAGTCGAAGGCGTCCAAGGAGCTCATAGAGAAGCGCTCCGCGCTCATGGAGAAATTCAATGCGTACCGCATGGAGAGGATTAAGGAATATAACGGTCAAAAATCGCAGCGCTTACAACTTAGGAACAGTAAGCGCTTTGTTTTTTTTTTAGAGTAAACTAAGGCCTTGCAAAATATTTGGCTACAGGATGCTCGGGGTCCCATTGTAATCCAGCTGACCTGCAGCCAAAATTTTGCAAGTTTGCAATGACACGCTGATTGTCCGCACTGGCCATCTCGTGCGTGGTAGCTCATGAGGCAGCGATTTTGTTATTCACAGCACAATTGTTGGTCAGCTAACTAAACATTTTCTTTTTGCTGCAGATATTGATACTGACGAACTCGATGGAGACAGGCAGAACGTAGAGGAGGAAGTTGTAGAATTCTTTATCAAGGAGGAAACGACGATAATAGATTAGGCGAGGTCGTTCGTGCATAGAAGTCTAATTAATTTTTACAAAAAAGTATTTGTCTTTGTGTATTCGCCCGTCTCTCAACACATAGTGCATTGATTATTGTTTTTTGGTGGTTAACATTCGACGTCTGATTGTCAATTATGTATTATTATTGTTCATATTTCCTAGGATGTCTTATATTGAGGAATAAAATATATTTCTTAGGTAAGCTAACTGTTTTAGTCTCCTGTGATCGTTCATTTGTCCCATCAACTCGAAATCCTGTATTTTTTTTTCCAGTACAATAAGTGGTTTACTTTATTGATAATTATTTTTCAAGTGGAAAGTACACTAGGATTTGATACGCTTGGCAACATCGACTTCTGTGTCTGTCTTCTATAGTTAGTATTGATTACAACCAGAGCTTCGCGCTTCTGGTAGTAGAGGGCACTCTCTATATTTTCGACGTTAATTTCAGTTCCATTTGGTTTCCAAATAGTCACGTCAGCGAAGAATCTTATAATCTTTTACTTCCAAGACACTTCGAGTTCGATGCACGCACGATAAAAGTCATGTCACGATTCAAGCTATTCATTGATAATTATATGGTTGGCAACATTGATTACCATTTTGTGTGTTTAGTATTGATTTTAACCAAAGCTTCGCGTTTCGGGTAGTAGATGGCGCTTGATTCTATCTAGAGCTTCATGCCTCTGGAAACAGATGGCGCGAATAATTCTTGGTGATTTCAAATAATTAAAGAGTTCTAATATAGCTCAGACTAGAGATAGTCAAATAAACATTAAAAAATGGAGATGATTGACTTTTTAAGAAAGAAAGTAAAAAAAAAACAGACTGACTTGTCAAAGGAAAAAAAAACGAACAAAGAAAATATGCAATTCTTTTATTTTCGAGTTGAAAAGAAGGTTAATAAAGATAGGACGATCGCAGGACAAACGTAAAAATTCCGAGAAAGAAAAAACAAAAGACAATCGACTTTATAAATTGTATTAGCTATTATATAAAAAAATATTGTAACGTCACGAACAAATAAAAGACGATCGTCTACCTATAAACAGAGAATAAGAAAGATCTGACTTTTAACAAAAAAAAAAAAAAGAAAGTCAAACATTAAATAATTATTGTAAAGTCGTGAAAAAACAAAAGGCAATCGACTGACTTGACGAACAAAAAAAAAAATGAACAGGAAATATACAATTTTTGAATTTTTTTTATTAATAACGAAGCAAACGACGATCGGAAAAGAAATATAAAAATTCCGAAAAAGAAGAAGAAGAGGAAAAAAAAAACCAAAGACAGTCGACTACATGAAATTGTAATATCGTGAACAAATAAAAGGCGATCGTTATGAACAGAAAATAAAAAAAAAGATTTTGTTAATTCAATTAGAGAGTATTAAAAAAAATGTAAAATCACGAGAACAAAAGACGATCGACTAATCGAAGAAGTATACGTAATCATGAATAAACAAAAGATGATTTTCTAATCGAAGGAGTATATATAATCATGAAAAAACAAAAGTCGATCGACTAATCGAAAGAGTATATGTTATCAATCACTAAAAAAATAAAAGACGATCGACTAACTGAAGGAGTATTCAATCAGGAAAAAAAAAAAACAAAAGACAATCGAATCTATAAACGTAATTAATTAATGATTATCCGAAAAATTGCAAATTAAAAAAAAGCAGACAATCTTTCATAGAATATGTTAATTCAGTTGGTAAATATTAAAAAAAAATTGTAAAATCACTACAGCAAAAGACGATCAACTAATCGAAGGAGAAAACCGGTACATTAAAGATCATGAAAAACAAAAGACGATCGTCTAATCGAAGGAGTATATCTAATCATGGAAAAAAAAATAGACGATCGACTAATCGAAGGAATATATGTAAACATTAAAAAACAAACGACGATCGACTGATCGAAGGAGTATAATGTAATCAAACACTAAAAAACAGAAGACGATCGACCAATTGACTACATTCATGAAAAAAACAATAGACGATCGACTAATCGAAGGGTATATGTAATCATTAAGAAACAAAAGACGATCGACTGATCAGGAAAAAAGAAGACAATCGATTCTGTAAACATAACTAATTAATAAGGATCCGAAAAACTGTAAAATTAAAAAAAAAAACAGACTATAGAATTTTAATTCACTTAGTATGTAACGTGCGTTCATAAAGATTCGTTATCAAGAAGGCTCTGAACTTGCTTTTATTTTATGACGGCACGTCATAGTTTAATAGGTACGCATGTTGGAACCTTGAAAACGACAACGAGCTGTCAACAGCGTCAATATCAAAGGTTTTGTTTGCATCTTCGACGCTTTCGTAATAAAATAAATGTTTTGTTTCTTCGATTGCGTTTTACCGCCTTTTTTCTTGTAAAGAATCGTACCTAATTTAATTGGATATAAAAAGTTAGGTTACGTATATAATAATCGTACGGTTACGACGTACGTGACTGCAAAACTTGCACTTGAACTAAGCCTACTTGATGACGTTTCTTTTTTTTTTTTTTTTGATCGCACTTTATTTAAAAAATTGTAAAATCACGAGAAACAAAAGACGATCGACTGATTGAACGAAGGAGGCAACCAGTGGGGAAAACAAAAGACGATCGACGAGCAGTTGACGGAGGAAATCATTGTGGAATATATTGTTTACTTAAATTGTAAACGTCAGTTGGCTCGAAATAAATTCAGCAAAAATGAATGAAAAGAAATAAAAGAAAACAAGTGAATAAAGAAAAGGCTTTAATTTAAGAATTTTTAATTAATTCGCGGTTATTTTAGGGTGAGCAGGGATTGAGGTGTAGGCAACCTAACTTACACAACTGCTGGCATGTTGCATAGTCCATCAACAATTCTTTTTGTTGGCATGAACAAATAAAATATACCGTGCGATCAAATAAATTTCGGATTAGAGTAGGCGTTGAGTAAAAACAGTGTCTGTGATTATTATTGTATATTTGAATTTTACTGCGAATTTTATTTTTGGGTTATGCTCGTAAATTTATCAAAAACACTTAAAGATGTTAAATTTGAGGATTTTATTTTATCACCCGATGTACATAGAATAAAAATTAAATAAAAATATCCCTTCCTGTTTATTTTTTTTGTTCAATATAAAAAAATTCGATGACAATTTTTCATTGATCGCCCCGTGTAACTACACCCGTCCTTTACAATCGCACGTATCGCAGACATGGTTGATATGTTTTATGCGCAATATCGCGGCGGTTAATGACACGGAACGAACGGTTTTTGGGGGGAAATAATGATCATAAAACAGCGCGCGCCGAATGTGAAATCGATGCTTATTTAATTAGGGCGCGCATTTCGCCGCTGGCGGACGCAAAAATCCATTAAGTCCTCTCCCTTATTGCGAATTATTTCGAAAATCAAAGGGTGCGAAAGTGAAACGCGACGAATCCTCGTTAAATACGCGAGGCGAATTTTATTTGCATGTGAAAAGGGGACCGTGGAGGGAGGAATTTTAATTAACGATTTCGTAATAAGTGTGTATGTGGAATAACGTCGCGTTTTCCAGATTTTAATACAATTTGCATTTTCTTTGGGAAATTGAAGGATATTAAATTTTCCGGGACGCCTCTTTTCTCATACCGCTCATCTTGACGTACGCGAGCAAATGTTTGCTTGGAACATAAATAAAAAAAAAAGATGTAGATTTATGAATATTACTGACTTATCATTAGCGTTTGAGGCTTGTCTTTAAAGCATGTTAGTGAAATAAATGAAATGCAAACATGTGACCTTTCAGCAATTTGAGTTTTTTTGAAACGACAAACTCTTGAATAATTTTGGTTTATAAAGAATAATTTATACAGGGTGACTGACAATTGTTCCGCCACGATAAGAAGCGAAGTCCAAGGCTATGGGAAAAATGTTTAAAAAAAATCTTACTTTAGTTTTCGCGGGAAATAATTAATCAAATATTAGCCCCAAAACGACGATGCACCTCGGTTGCAACCCTGTATAATTTTCAAGTGGGTAAATAAAATAAAAGTTGAACCTGGCAACAAAACTCTATGGAAAACGTTACTATATTTATAATAAAAAGTTCTGTTCTCTTAGAATCACTCACGCAAACCCCCTCGCTTACCCCCCCACCCTAATTACCTCGTGTACATCCTAGCCCCAGCATGTTTCGAACATACAGAACAGCGCAGAAAAATAAATAATTAATCAGCCGAGCTGAAAGCACCTAATTACAGCAGCATAACGAGGATGTATTAGCGCGAGTTGCACTTAAAAGTCGGGGGAAGCCCCGCGAAAACTCCCCCCTTCCCCCCGCCGCCGAATAAATAATTCCCGTAATTGAGCTTCGCTCCGTTCGGTTTTAATTAACTGGACATCTGCGGGAAAACGAATTTAAGAAGCGCCGTTGTTTCGTCGGAAGCAATAACGGTGAGGTCACGAAATTATGGCATTTCGTGTCGTGTGTGTCATCGCGAGCTGTACGTGTGTACGTAAGTCAGAGGATGATACGTTATTTATGACGTCGTTTGTCTTTCAGCGATAATGGCCCGTCGGACTATTCCATTAACCTGGAAGTAATTTGTGACAGCTTAATTAACATACGGTTTAATTTTTTTGCCATTATTTATGGTCCTGCTTGCCAGAGGAAATCGATGGTAAAGGGCGTAAGAAACATTTGAACTAAAAAAAAAAAAAAAAGAATCGTGTACAGCAAGTGATTCATTACCTTCGGCAGTTTTCAAATTGAATAGAACTACTGTTGTTGAAAAAGTTTATATGAAAGATCTTGGAGATAATGAAGGACTTCAAATGATCGATGATAAAAAAAAAACAAAAGAAATCTCGGCTCTATTATTGGTTGGCCGAAAAAACAAAAGCGGATGCCATTCAGAACTTTGCGGGAGATCGTCATACCGCTGGATTCGTTTCAAAATTGAAGAAAAAGTTCAAGCTCTACAAAAGTTTAAATTCTATGATTGGCTGAAACAGAAAAACAAAAGAAATCTCAGTTTTATTATTGGCTCCAATCTTCACGATCGCATTTGCAATTGGCTGAGTCGCCTACGAACAGATTCAACTTCATTTGCATCATGTCACTTCCGTTTGAAATTCTGATTCAAGACTGTGGCGCCACCTATTGAAAGTTAAAATTATACAGGGGGGTTTATTAGTTTGAAAAATATTTCCCATCGTGAATTGTGGACCGGCAGATGACGATGTAGATGAAGTCGGTTAAGTATTTGATTTCCAATTTCTTCAATTCCGCCATCTGTCGGGCAGCAACTAACCAGCAGTTCTAAAAGTTTCCGGTCTTAGACTGCCATCTATTGACTAATACAGATACTTTTTGAATGAGTTCTCTCTTAGTCGGGAAAGTAGAAGTGCAAATCATGTCGCTTTCGGTTACACTCAGTTTCACTAACATCCAGTTATTTCAGCTTGAAATTCTATTCCAAGGCTGTGGCGCCACCTAGTGAAAGTTACTTCAGACCGCCATCTATTGGCTAATACAGATACTTTTTGAATGAGTTCTCTCTTAGTCGGGAAAGTTGAAGTGCGAATCATGTCGCCACACTCAGCCACACTCAACTTCACTTTCATCCAGTCACTTCCGTTTGAAATTCTATTCCAAGACTGTGGCGCCACCTACTGAAGGTTACAATTACAGAGAGATTCTAAGTTTAAAAAATATTTACAGTTGTGAATCGTGGACCGGCAGATGAGCAAACGACGATTGTGGATGATGAAATTGGTTATTTATTCGATTTCTAATCCGCCATCTGTCGGGCAGCAACTACACCAACAGTTCCAAAACTTTCCAGTCTTACCGCCATCTATTGACCAATACAGATGCTTTTTGAATGGGTTCTCTCTTAGTTGGGAAAGTTGAAGTGCGAATCGGACACACTCGACTTCACTTACATCCTGCCATTTCCGCTTGGAATTTTGTTCCAAGAATGTGGCGCCACCTACTGAAAGTTACAATTATACAGGGGGGGATGATTAGTTTGAAAAATATATTTATTTGTAAATCGTGAACCGGCAGATGATCATACCGACGTTTGTAGATGAAATTGGTTACGTATTCGATTGCTAACTCCGCCACCTGTTGGACAGCAACTAAAGCATCCTGACCTACATCCTGACAGCAGTTCCAAAACTTTCCAGTCTTAGACTGCCATCTATTGACCAATAGAGATATTTTTTGAATGAATTCTTTCTTAGTCGGAAAATTTGAAGTGCAAAACATGACGCTTTCGGTTACACTCGACTTCACTTACATCCGGCCACTTCCGCTTGAAATTCTGTTCCAACACTGTGGCGCCATCTACCGAGAGTTACAATTATGCAAGGGATTTATTAGTTTGAAAAATATCTTCAGTTGTGAATCGCGGACCAGCTGATGATCACACCGACGATTGTAGAAGAAATTGGTTACGTATTCGATTGCCAACCCCGCCACCTGTCGGGCAGCAACTAAAGCATCCTGACCTACACCAGCAATTCTAAAACTTTCCAGTCTTAGACTGCCATCTACTGTCTAATACAGACATTTCTTGAATGAGTTCTCTTAGTCGGGAAAGTTGAAGTGCGAATCATGTCGCTTTCGGCTACATCGCTTGAAATTCTGCTCCAAGACAGTGGCGCCACCTACTGAAACTTACAATTATGCAGGGAGAGTTATTAGTTTGAAAAATATCTTCAGTTTTGAATCGTCGATCAGCAGATGAGCACACCGACGATTGTAGATAAAATTGGTTACGTATTCGATTGCCAACTCCGCCACCTGTTGGGCAGCAACTAAAGCATCCTGACCTATACCAGCAATTCCAAAACTTTCCTGTCTTAGACTGCCATCTATTGACTAATACACATGCTTTTTGAATGAGTTCTCTCAGTCGGGAAAGTTGAAATGCGAATCATGTCGATTTGGGCCACATTTGACTTCACTTACATCCGGTGACTTCCGCTTGAAATTCTGTTCAAAGACTGTGGCGCCACCTACTGAAAGTTACAATTATACAGGGAGTTATTAGTTTGAAAAATATCTTCACTTGGGAATCGTGGACCGGCAGATGAGTACACCGACGATTGTGGATCAAATTGGTTTTGCATTCGATTGCCAACTCCGCCATCTGTCGGGCATCCTGACCTACACCAGCAATTCTAAAACTTTCCAGTCTTACACCGCCATCTGTTGACTAATACAGATACTTTTTGAATGAGTTCTCTTTTAGTTGGGAAAGTTGAAGTGCGAATCGCGTCGCTTTCGGCCACACTTAACTTCATTTACATTCGGTCACTTCCGCTTGAAGTTCTCTTTCAGGAATGTGGCGCCCTCTACTGAAAGTTAAAATTATGCAGGGGGTCTATTTGTTTCAAAAATATTTTAAATTGTGAAACGTCAACGTGCTTTTCTTCAAATGTCTCCTCGTAGTCGGCCGTGAATTGTTATTTGTGAACCATCCTTGCTAGAAACTTAACGAATTGACGTACATCATAACCTCATTTTTTTATAGAGGGAAACGTCATAAAGCTCAAAAGACAGTTTCATTAACAATTTTGTGCGAAATTCAAAGCAAAATCACAATGGGTGATCAAAATGTCCACTATTTCTTGGATTCTACATAAAACTCTTATTTCATACGTCAGGTCGTTTGAGGCTAGTTCACAACTAACAATCCCCATGGCCAACTACGAGTCGAAATTAAAAAAAAGGCACGTTAGACGATTATAGAATGTCTAGAATTTCGTTACGTATTCGGTTGCCAATTCAGCCATCTGTCGGGCAGTAGCTGAAGTTTCTTGCCTCATTTTCAGGGTTTGAGGCAGGAACTGTTCTACCTGAAATCATGGCTTATAGAGTATTATATTAAATTATTTCAGACGGGCCAATTGTTATCCACGTCAAGGAACGTAAATGAAATTGGTTCAATATTTGGTTACATACAACGCCATCTCTCGGACAGCGGTTAAAGTTTCTTGCCGCATTTACAGAACTGTTGCAGCTCGCAGGGTATTATAACCAACGGACGGAATTATCATATTTTTCAAGGTTATCGGTCAGAGGCGAACTGAATTGCGCGCGCAGGCTATGTCTGTTTACACGGCGAACGTACAGCGCCATCTCTACTCTAGTAGTCGAGATGTCTTGGCTATTTTCTTCTTTTATTCCAACACAAAGAGAAAATTCGATCTCTACGGTTTAATTTACGCGGTTTTTTTTTTTTATAATCGCAAACTCTTGTGGGCATATTTTGGAATTTTTTTCTTGCAAAAATTAATCAAAGTCTACGTCAAAAGACCATGGTAAAAGTATAGCGCCATCTACACTCCAGTAGCCGAGGTTTTTTGGCAATTTTTCGTTCACAAAGTCGAAGTACGAACCACACGGTTTAAGAAGCGCATTTTTTTTTAGTTTCTTTTCATCGATCAATTGACCAATGAATTGCTCGTTTAACGTAATCGAAAAATATTGAATCACAGAAAAGTTGTAAGTATTCAAGTCACGCTTCGACGTAATTTGATTTATCCGTGTCCTTGTCCTTCGATATCGAGTTAGTGCAGATAAGGAAAAGGGACTCCCTCGTCCCTCGGGACCGGCCCAAATTGCCACGTAAAAAATCCCTCAACATTCCAAACAAACCGCCCGAATTCTACGCGGAAGAGCAAACATTTAGGCGCAATAGGAACGTGACAATTCGGGATGCAAATGAGCGAACCCTCTTAACCGAATTCTCCCTTTTCGGGGAGAAGGTTCCTTATACTTCATGGATTCAAAGAGCGGGTTTAGTCACGCCCTCGCGTTTAAACTTATCGATCAACGATACACGTATCCAGAGGGCCTAGGTGTATGGGAATTGCCGAACTTGCAGGCGGCGACGCGACGCTCAGTTCTGTCTCGGCGTATGCGTCGCGCACACCCTTCGTTGCCGCCGCCGCCGACGACGACGACGACGTCGACGACGAGAACGTCGTAGTTACTTACGAATTTGAAAACTTTTTGTGGCGCGTTCGGGTTCGAATCTCGTGAATTCAGTGATTCGTTTTGTGTTCGACTTGAAATAAACGTAAGATTACTTTAATTGTTATTATTATTATTAAATGCTATTGTTAATAAATTAAGAAACAGTTTCTGATAATTAATTAATCCAAGAAAATTTTTTTCTATAAAATAAAAAATTCTTAAATAAATTGAAGAAAACTAAAATTAATTCGTTTAAAGATTGGTTTTGGGCGTGCAAGAAACTAATAAGAATTAGGGAGATGTGTGAATCATATATCTGTGAAGGGCATTCAACAAGAAAATATATAAAAAGTGGATTTTTTTTTAATTTAATTCAGAATGTAATGAACCCCGTATTTCCCAAATTGAAATTTCTTCAAAAAGTCACTCAACAAAGTCCGGGCAAAACAATCATTGTCGTCAATGTTATTCCAAATAATTAAAATGCAGATTACTTGAACTTGGAGGTCCCCCGCAGAATTCCGGATAAAACTTCTCCGCCCGGAGAAAGCGCCGCCGCTTCCGGAAATAATTCGCCACTTTAACCGCCTCTTCCTCTCCACTTACCTTTGATACAATCCGAGATATTCGTGTTTTACTTGTGCCCCTCGGATGGGAAGAGTGTAATTAGGGAAATAACTTTTGCTTTGAGCAGCAGAAATTCAATTTTTCTTCTTGTTCTTCTTCTCTACACAAGAATTTAGCACAAAGGCGCATTTAAAGCTATTGCAATCGACGACGAAACTCGTGTAGAGGCATTAAAGTTTCAAAAATTAATAATTAAGGGGTGAGGTTTTAAGATAATTCAGACAAACGTAACATCTGAATGTAAATAAATAATTTTACAAAAAGAAGAAATGGCATTCTGCACACCAAACAAGCAGATGTTAGTCTCTAATAACATAACTGATTGGCAAATAAATTAATGTTCGCTTGCCAAAACGTGGTACAGAGAAGCAAACGGAACTTCTTCTTCTGATTATCTTTTCATGGTTCATACCAGAAGTTCCGATTATGAACCACCTGTCCGTGGTCTCGCCAGATTCGTCCGCTCTTATTCATTTTTGTTCCTGCTTGCGTAATGCCGGTTTCTTTGATGAGTCATTTTAAAACAGAAGACGATCAGCTCTCAAATCCAAACACAAAAGCTAATCGATTTTAAAAACAAATGCCAATCGACTTAGAACAAAATGCCATTCGATTTCAAAGCGAGCGCCAACGGATTCGAAACAAAAGACCGCAAGCAACTGAATTCTGACCAACTTCGGAATACAATTTAATGACAGAAATTTAATTTTTATTTTTCACGCGATTTTGACGTTTTGAAAACAAAAGACGATCGATTCCAAAACTAAATCCAATTGTCGCTTAGGACTAGCCGTACGACCTGAACCTGTTTCGGTACAGTCTCGTAGTAGAGGGCGCGACGGCTTTTAGAAGAGCGACAATTAATAACAAAAAAACAAAAGACGACGATTTTAAAACCTCTGGCGGAAAGGAAAAGAAAAAATTAAAGACGATCGATCACTGTCTCTCTCTCTTTTTTTTTTTGAAAACGAAAATCGAAAGTTTTCTTTTCAATTTTGTTTCTTTATTTATTTGTTTCTTATTGTGTCTTTCGAGGAAGGACACACGACACAACCACTCGTAAATTTGTTTGACAGTTGGCTGCATTTTGTTTTTTATTTTCACGACGAAAAAAGTCGAAATTCGAACGATTCTCTTCATCACTTTTAATTGAGTTTTCTTTTTAACGCAAAAGTGAAAACGAAATGTTCCTCTTACGCTTAAATCGTCAGCCGTTTGTTTTCGTTTCTTGCTTTTGTTGGACAATCTTCGATCGTCTTTTGTTTATGGTTTTGTCAAAAGACACCAGCTCGGAGCTTTCTTTTGTTGTTCTTGTAATTTTAACAGTCTTTTAATACCGTGGTCAGTGTTGCCAATCTTAATATACTTCTTGCATTTGTTTGACAGTTGGCTGCATTTTGTTTTTTTATTTTCATGACGAAAAAAGTCGAAATTCGATTGGGATTCGAACGACTCTCCTCGTCGCTTTTAACTGATTTTTCTTTTTAACGCAAAAGTGAAAACGAAATGTTCCTCTTACGCTCAAATCGTCAGCCGTTTGTTTTCGTTTCCTGCATTTGTTGAACAATCATCGATCGTCTTTTGTTTATGGTTTTGATAAAAGACATCAATTCGGAGCTTTCTTTTGTTGTTGTTGTAATTTAAACGGTCTTTTAATACCGTGGTCAGTGTTGCCAACCCTAATATACTTACGAGTTTCTTGTTTCTTGTATTTGTTGAACAATTGATCGATTTTCGGGGCCGTCGAGTGGCTTAGCGGTTAGCATAGTTGACTTTGGAAGTCGTGTCGCTCGGTGACGAAAGAAAAGGAAAAAGATATCGTCTTTTATATGGTTCGTGCCAGAAATTCCGATTATAAACCAAACGCTGTGCGCACACCTGCCCGCGGTTTCGCCAGATTCGTCCGCTCTTAGTCATTTTTGTTCCTGCTTGCGTAATGCCGGTTTCTTTGATGAGTCACTTCGGCGAGTTTTTAATGAACGCAGCTCTTTGAACGCAGTTTTATCGCAAAGGTCAGTTTCACTATCATGACGGCAAGGCCTTTGATAAAGCAACCTCCTGTAACATTTCTTTACATTCTCTTAAGACGGGCGTCTTTATCCGAGTTGCGCCGGCGACGTGCTATCGAATGTTTGTTTAACTTACGTAACGCTCTTAATGATTTCCAAATTTTTCCAAAATTATTAATATATAATTAAAATTAATGTGATAGTATAGCATACGAGTTATTCTTTATTGCTTCATTGCTTCACTTGGTTTTCCGGGCTGCTTGAACCTCGTTTTGCGGACGTTTCATCCATTCTTGCAAGGAACTTCTTCATGGCCTCTCTATAGCTGGTCTTGTCGCTGTTTCTTGCTGTCGCTGAAGAAGTCGCTTGTAAGACCGGATGAAACGTCGGCTAGTCCGAAAAAACGAAGACGCGGTCCTAGCCCGGAAAACCAAGCGAAGCATGGGCCGCAGCCACGGAAGCCTCGAAGCCAAGTTGCAGCATTATTTATTCTAGCGCACAAAGAACTAAAATGACTTTAATTATAATTTGTTAATTCGTTGAAATTGTTTGACGCTTATTGCTTCAAATCGATTTTGAAATTCCCTCCCGAAGATCGTGAATTATCGTGAATAATCGGTGCGGGAGTCACCCTGTCTTTAGACTCCGCTTAACAAATAGCAAACACGTCGTTCCCACTGTTGCCAATTTAGTGATTGTGTCACTAGATCTGGTGACTTTCCGTTGAAATTTCAGACAAATTTGAGTGAATTTCAGACAAGTCTGGAATTTAGTGATTTTAAGACCAGTTTAGTGGCACATCTGATGATTTATTCTTTCAATAATAAATAATTTAGTTTTTTTTTATTTTAAGATAACTTTTGTCGTAACGATGTTGGTCATGCATAAAAATCGGTTTCTTCTTTATCGACAAAATTTATACCCAATGTTACCAACTTAGTGACTTTGATGATAGATCTGGTGACTTTCCGTCAAGCAAGACATCTTGCGAAATCGCGACCAGTTTAGTGACAAACCAAATAATAATTAATCCGCATAAAATCAACAATTATTTTAAAACAGAAGACGATCAGCTCTAAAATCCAAAAAACACAAAAGCTAATCGATTTTAGAAACAAATGCCAATCAATTTAGAACAAAATGCCATTCGATTTCAAAGCGAGCGCCAATGGATTCGAAACAAAAGACGCTAAGCAACTGAATTGTGATTGACTTCAGAATGCAACTTTGATGACTGAAATTTAATTTTTATTTTTCACGCGATTTTGACGTTTTGAAAACAAAAGACGATCGATTCTAAAACTAAATCCAATTGTTGCTCAAGACTAGCCGTACGACCTGAACCTGTTTCAGTATACAGTTTCGTAGAGGACGCAATGGTTTTTAGAAGAGCGTCAGTTTTAAAGACAATTAATAACAAAAAACAAAAGACGACGATTTTAAAACCTCTGGCGGCAAGGAAACGAAAAAATTAAGGACGATCGATCCCTGTCTCTTTTTTTTTTTGGACACGAGAAAATTAATCGAGAGCTTTCCTTTCAATTTTGTTTCTTTATTCATTTGTTATTTGTTGTGTCTTTCGAGGAAGAATACATGACATAATCACTTGTAAATTTGGCTGCATTTTGTTCTTTTATTTTCATGACGAAAAAAGTCGAAATTCGATTGGAATTCGAACGACTCTCCTCATCGCTTATTAATTGATCTTTCTTTAACGCAAACGTGAAAACGAAATGTCCCTCTTACGTTCAAATCGTCAGTCGTTTGTTTTTGTTTCTTGCTTTTGTTCGATGGTTTAGACAAAAGACATCAATTCATTAAGTCATTTAATACCCAGGTCAGTGTTGCCAATCCTGATACACTTACACGTTTTTAGTTTCTTGCATTCATTGAAGAATCGATCATCTTTTTTGTTTTTCTATTCACGAACCATTACGATTTTTGTTTCTTCAATGTTGTCTTCTTATTTTCTCTTCTTCTCTTTAGGAAAAAAAATCACGAAATTGCTAAACATTGCAATTTTTTCAATGTTCTTTTGTTTTTGACCTGCATCTCTTCTGCACGGTTTTGTTGTTTCAGGTTTATTTGTTTTCGTTGAGATTGTCAATTGTTTTTTTCTTTCTTATTTATTATAAATGAAATTACCTTTCAGTATTTCGTTTTTCTATTCACACGGACCATTATCAGTTTTCGTTTCTTCAGTGTGGGTTGTTTTTTATATTCTTTCTTTTACGAAGAAAAAAGTGAAGAAATGACTGAACATCGCAGAGAGCCTTCTCGATGTCTTTTTTTTTCTACCATTTCTCTCCTCAATGGTTTTGTTTTTTTCATTTTTCAAATTGTTTTCTTGTTTTCTTTCCCTTAGGCAAAAAAAAAATCACGAAATGACCTAAACATTGTTGATAATCTTTACAATGTTCTTTCGTTCTTCTTCTGTTTGTTGGTTTTTTTATTTTTTCATTTGTTTATTTGTTTTTGCTCATGAGCGATTGTCAATTGGGTTTTCTTTCTTGTGTTCAACCTGAGTGCAATTTTTGAACAAATATCAAAATTTAACCCTCCTTTAATTTTTATAGAATTTTATTTTAATTAATCTAATAAAGTAACAAAAAAGAGTCAAACTGTGTCATTTATTCATTTGTTTTTCGATATATTTTCAAAAGCATGTGTTTATTTGATTGATTCAACTTTTCAAGTTGTCCCAAACTCTTTAAAGGTTACAAAAATCAAACGTGGTGTCACGTGACCATCAACTTTGAACGATTTTAATTGGTTTCAATATGGTACATTAAAAAAAATATACAGGATGATCCATGCCACTTGTTCGTTTTCCAGATTTCTACCTATTTCCAATTCATATCTCTTCCAAAATCTACCTCTTCATCTTCAATAAGACTAAAGATTTCTTTATCTTGATTTGTTTTTTAAGATTTATTCGTTATTCTTAGAATTTTATTACAAAGTATGTGCGTGTGTGATAAGATTATTTCAAAGGTGCAAATGGTGATTAGTTAGCATATCTCCCTGATATCCTCAAATTGATTCACATGATTTAAATTTGTCGGGAAAGCTTCAAGTCAGAGTTTTCTTTTGTAATTTTAAAGGTCTTTTAATAGTAATTGTATAATATAATACCGCAAAAGTGAAAACGAAATGTTCAGTTTATATTCAAATCGTCAACCATTTGCTTTTTGTTTCTTGCATTTGTTGAACAATCATCGATGGTCTCTTGTTTATGGTTTTGACAAAAGACATCAATTTTAACGGTTTTTTAATACCGGGGTCAGTGTTGCCAATCCTAATACACTTACATGTTTTTTGTTTCTTACGTTTATTGAACAATCGACCGCCTTTTGTTTTTATTTTATGACAATAAAACATCAACTCAGGCTTTTCGTTTGCAATTTTAAGGGTCCTTTAATACTAAAGCCAGTATTACCAATCGTAATGCCAGTGTTGCTAAATGTAATACATTTATAAGCTAAGGCTGATCTGAGCTGAGTTATTACTTATTTTTTCCCTATTGTTGTGTGACAAAATTTGCTTCTTTTTTTGATTACTATCTGTGGTTTCATTTAAAGACATAGGTCTTGAAACACCCAGTATATATAGAATTCCTTTTTTAGTTTGTTTTACTAGAAAGGAAGGCTTTACGTAATTCTATCGTTTCATATGATTTATCGGAAAATCGTGGATGAATCGTGCTTGTTTTAATCATGGTAAAATAACCTTTGTGTATTTATGTATGGTTTTCCTATAGAAGCATTGGAGAATTGCTTCATGCAGCTATAATCTCGGAGATCTTGCGTTTGGTTTTGTTCCCATTCCTTGTTACATTCTTTAAAATCGTCGTCTAACGACCAGTCGTTGTCAGAAAGTCAGTGTGACTTCTAAGGTGTCGTCTCCAGGTGGCGTCACTAAGCTTTGGATTTTTACTTTCTACTTAGCCAGAGCCTTTCGAACGGGCGAAATAATTTTGTAAATTCTTGGCAACAAGTTTTCGTAAAATGCTGAAAGTCGAGCTGTGATTTTGTACCTTCTCGATGAAAAGTTGAGTTGTTAGCGATTCGTCTCAACGCAAGAATCTTCTTTCTTTGATTGACAAAGCAACGTATAATCAAAGTCGTCCTCGCTTCTTTTAGAAATTGGTTCCATTTTCTTGTTAATGAAATCCAATTAAAAACTATAACAAAAAAAAATTAAACCGACTCCTCCACCAAAATATTAATTAATTATAACGTTCTCTATATGTTTGCATTAGGTCCTCCACTATTACCTTATATATTGTTAAACGTCATGAAAATCAAGCATCACGATTAGTATGTATACGATTGTAGTTTAGTAACTCCCTGTATATACACCCACGAGGCTGTTGTGTAATTATCGTGTTGCTTGAGTTTCCTTTTTCCTAGTTTTAAGTGATTTTTATTAACAAAAAAACGAAATCAAAATCTAAAAACAAAAGAAAAAGTTGATGAACTTTGATTATACAACAATTAAAAAAAAAGCAACAACATTGGCTAAGGGGGGCGGGTGGACGTGCGGGAGATTCAAGCCCACTAGATTTCTTAAAAGGATTTAACATTTATTCAAAAGATAACTTATGTACAAACAAAATTTATTTTAATCTCGTAATTTCTTTAATTTGAAAAAAAAATCTGTCTCATGGCCTCAACGACATACTAATTAATTTCATGCGACACGAACACGATCTTAATCGACGCCACCGAACACCGCGTTCGTAATTTAAAATTCAAATCGGACGCGTGCTTTTAATAAGCCCCCCCCCCCTCTCTTCCTGGATGTGATGTGATGACAAGTTACGGAATGTTCGTCGCGTCGCAATTCGTTTGTCGTTCCGGTTTACGGAGGTGAGGGTGGGGGGGCGGTCGAACAAATTTGACGGATAAAAGCTAATTTCTTTCCGAGAAACGTATTATCGCAGCCCCGCCCGCGCCCGGCCAAATTCGAAACACGTAGTAGACTCTCCGCCGAAGTGAAAAGCCCGGCCGCATTCGGCAAAGTTAAATTAAGTTTGAATTGAATGGGGGGAGGGGCACGAAGACTCGTGCCCGCAGCAGACAAAAGAATATGCGAATTTAAAATTGTATCGCTTCTGTTAGTATGTGCGGATCGCGTAAGCTTTTGAATAAGTGACGAACGAGTTGGGCCTTGAGGAAGTTTTCCGTTAGTAAATGCGCCCTTCGTGTTCATTAAATTATTTTTCCCATTCTGGGCGGTCCCAGAGGGCAAGTTTTCTTCTAGCCACACCTCCCGTGAAGCACGTTCTATTTTTATTTGGGAATTTTCGTTCTTGTTTTCCCCTATTTTCCCCTTCACTTTATTTGTTCCCAATTTCATGTTTTCTTCTACGTCCATCTCTCTTCTCACGCATTCGAGAATCTTCAGTAGCATGGTAGGAGGAGTCTCCTTGTGTTAAGCTCCGCCCAATTTAACTTCCGATTGGTTCGTTTTGTTACAAGCCCGTTTGAAGCGGCCTCTTGTTGTAATGTAGATTTCTCTTTATCCGTTTATTCTTTCTTGCGGGCTAGTCACGTACTCAGGGGGCGTATTTTATTTTAATACAAAAATTTTCCATCCAACTCTTATTTGCTTCTTTCCTCTGCATTGGCGAACTTTTAGCACGGTAGGAGGAGTCTCCTTGTGTTGCGTTAATTTTTCACGAGGCTCCGCCCATTTTAACCTCCGATTGGCTCGTCTTGCTGCAAATTCGTTTGAAGCAGCGGGCTAGTCACGTTCTTGGGGGGGCGTATTGTAATTTAATTTAGAAGTTTTTGTCCTACTCTTGTTTTCTCCTTTCCGCTGCATTCGCGCACATTCAACACGGTAGGAGGAGTCTCCTTGTGTTGCGTTCACGAGGCTCCGCCCATTTTAACCTCCGATTGGCTCGTCTTGTTACAAATTTGTTTGGGGCAGCTCTAAATTAGCCTCCATGTCGCCACGTAGGTTTCTTTTCATTCGTTTCTTCCTTCCTGCAAGCTAGACACGCCTCTCAGGGGGCGTGTTTTATTTCGATTTGAGAATTTTTTTGCCCTAGTCTTTCCAGATAGGACGCAAGTGTGGTTTTCAGACTTGCAGTTGTCCCAATTTGGAACTTTCGCATTTGTTTCTTCTAGGAAATAAATGTATTCGCTCTTTACATTCATCCAGTAGGATTCTCGCATTGGTCTATTTCTTAGCCAGTGTTTTTTTGAGCTAAACCCACTTTCAATTTTCCAAATTGGTTTTTTATGTTTTCGCACGCTTTGTGCCGTTATGCTTCACGAAGCTCCTCCCACTTTACATTTTGATTGGCCTAGCTTGGAACAAGCTTGTTGTTCGTTACATGCAACGGGAGATTATGCTTGCTCGCGGTCATCTGGTTTTAACGCAGATCTTTTCTCTTATTTTTCGGCACACTCCCATGGGGCGGGTCTTGTTCTCTTTTTTTGGCTACGCCTTCCAAGGACGTGTCTTCTTTTGTTTAGCGACATTTCCTACTTATGGTTGTTCGTCTAATTTATAAAGTCACCTGATTTTAACCTATTTAACTTATATCTGTCTTTAATTCTTTCTCTTTTCTTCACTCTGAAAGTTAGTATCATTCTTAAACACGCTTCAATGGGGCGTATCTTGTCTTGTTCTTTTGGATACGCCCCTAAAGGGCGTGTCCTTTTTTGATTGATTTGCGTATTTTGCACAAACTTTCTCCATCACGTAAAATATCACAACCATCTTTCTTTTGGTTTTGTTTTACATTTTCCTCACTCTTCCCTTTTGTTTCTTGTTTATGTCTCATTGGTCTATTCTTTGGAGGGCGGTTCTTCTCATTTTTTAAATTCATTTTGTCACACATTCTTGTATGATTGGACGACTACCTTTGTACTTTGATACACGCTACGTTTGTTTCTTGCGAAGCCCCTCCTACTTGAGATTTTGATTGGTTCGCTCTGACACAAGTCCAAGCTCAGGCTTAAATGGAATTTTCATTTCGTTAATTATAAGAACAAAGAAAATTAGAAAAAGATTTCAATTTCACAAAATCAAAGGCTGGTTCTAGCATGGTTCGATCACCTTGCTCGATTAACCGACTACGCATAAATGTCGTGCCCTTTTCCCTGCGAATTGGGGATGCGCCCTTTCATCTCACAATCGGTTACCATCAGGCCGTTCCACACTTATTAAACCGTCCAATTATCTCATCGATTGCGAACTATACCTTCTAATTAAAGCAGAGCCCCCAAGTTGAGTTAATAATAATCGAGGCAAGACGTGCCGCGGTAATTTCAGTTTTTCCGCTTCGCTTTTAGGGAAAGTTCACCTCCGAAGAACTTCGTGCATAAGCACAACCTGTGCCATCTGCAGCATTCCGAGTTTATGTTTGGACTAAACGAGAACTGGATTTAATGGCGGGGCAAGTTACGAGCCAACTGTGAAAAGAACTAATTGCAAAGCAAAATTTAATTGCGCTTTGAGATTTAAGGGACGTGTACAGCTTCGCAGAAAAAAAAAACAAAAACGTCAGCGCAGTTTTAAATTGGATATAAATTATGCGATTAGAGCGCAGGTGATTTTTCCTTTTGCCTGGCGCGGTTCCCAATTTTATTTCGTAAGTTTGGGCGAAGTTTTATGCGTCTGGGAATAACCCGAACCCCTCTCGACTCGACGAAAGCATTCACTTTATGACGTCTTCTTCGGTTTGTCTTTATACCTCTGGATAATGGCGAGAGCTCGAGTTAAATTGATTGTTAAAGCGTTGACCCGAATTGTTTTATGTGATCTTCATGGACCCTTCACATCTATCATTAAAATCAGAATCGATGGTGTCGCGCATAAAGCGTCAAAATGTAGTTGGCAGTTGAGGCGACGGTTGTTTACGTTTTAGAAATTCGCAAGAAGAAGAAGCTGGCGCCCTCTAATCGGGTACCGCTCATTTAGGTCACTGCAGGTCGTGGGAAAACGAACGCTATGTTAACTCTAAGGCCTCCTTTTTTAATTATAAGTTAACTTTTACCTTCAGTTTATTTCCACATTGTACTCATAATTGTAGCAAAGTAACTTTAGTTGAGACGTAGTTTGGCCACACAAATCGCGGCAAAACTAATACTATCGTGACACTATGTGAGCTATTTAAAGATCGTGGGAAAACAAACTCTATATTAACCCTAAGGCTTGGTTTTTTAACCACAAGTTAACTTTAACACTCAGTTTATTGCCATAAGAGCAATTGTAGCAAAGTAACTTGTCATTGAAAAACTGACCCTTAGGCTAAAGAGTGTTTGTTTTCCCGCGATTTTTAAATAGTGTAACTATATGTTTCCCACAATTTTTAATATGGTTCGTAAACAGAAAAATAATTGAACACCTCGTTTGTTTATGCGAGTGGCTTCGTGGCTATCGATTTTTTACTTCTCACCCCCCTTCTCCTTGTCTTTTACCCGCTGTAACGGTCAATAAGTTTTTGATTGCCTTCTCGTTGATTCGTCGCGTCATCTCGAAGCACAGATATTGCCGAAATGTTCGGGAGTGCGGTCACAGGTGAGGGGGGGTCCCAAAAACTTTCGGAAATTAACGAGACAACTGTCATTTGTTTCGAGGGGCACCTGCCACCCGGGTATTTCAATTATCGCGTTGTTTGACGCCGTGCTGTTAATATTGCCTTGCCCCGGACGCACGAGGGGCCGACGAAAGGGAGTTTTTTCTTCCGTTCTTCGCCGTATTGATTGCGTTATCTCTGCGACGAGAGGCGTCGCGAAGCGCCGAACGACGGCATAACTAATGCAATTAATTTGGTTTTGTTTCGGAATCCGCGGGCGCTGTCGCCTTCAATCAATACGGAGTTACGTTTCGTTTCCGCCTTCCGAGAAGTACACTGTGAGTCTGTACGGTTTTAGGTTAGATCTATAGAGTTTTTATAGAAATTTCATCATGAATCCCCCCTTGCACCTGTGGGTTGGATCAAATCTGTATTCTTGGTCCCATGAAGGTATTGCTGGGGTCCATCCTGCGGTGGCGAGACGGAAATGATAAAATTCGTACTGGAGGGTTTTGCGGGGTGCACGATCAGGACAAGGCCAAGTAGACCCAAGAAGCCTTTAGGCTTAACTAGCGGCGATGAAAATTTGTAAGAAACAGATGCCGCATGAGAAAAGTAACCGTGGGATCTACAATAGAACGAACTTGATTCGTGAATTCGCGCTCGGATAAATTATACGAATTTGACTTGCATTGCCGTGTGCGACTGTCACTTCCGAACATTAATTCCGGACGATCGCAGCTTTGGCATAACTAAAGGCCGATTTATGCGATTATTATCCGTTTATCGTGTCGATAAATCCGTTCGCCGAATTTATTTTTCCGAGTTCCCCCCTTTCAAATTGAGTCGCCGTCGGGTCAAGCGCAGATATTAAACTCCGTTTATGGAGATGGAGGGTCCTGCAATAAACGTTTTTATTGCGCCGAGGGAATATGGCAGTCTTTTTCGCATTTTTTAATGAATAAATGAAATACATATTTCGTTGTTCACATTACGTACTGGTCGGTCATGTGAATTACATCAAAACTAACAGTATGTGAGCTATTTAAAAATTGGGGGAAAATAAAAACTATATTAATCTTAAAGTCCAGTTTTTCAATTACAAGTTAATTTTAACCGTCAGTTTATTGTCATAAAAGGGTTGTTCTCATAATTGTAGCAATGGGAATAAAGCGTTAGCTTCTGATTGAAAATCCGGGTCTTAGCGTTAACATAGCGTTTGTTTTCCCGTGGTTTGAAACACCTCGCATAATGCTAACACTATAGTTACACTATACGAGGGAGTTAGAATCATGGAAGAACAAACATAATATTTAACTTAAAGCTCACTTTTTCACTCGCAAGTTACCTTTAACCTTCAGTTGATTGCCACAAGTTCTTATAACTTTAGAAATGGGAATAAACCTAAAGTTAAATTAGCTCGATCTTAGGGTTAATATAGCGTTTGTTTTCCCGCGGTTTGAACCACCTCGTATAGTGTTACCATAGCGTTAGAATTTCTAGTACAGTTTTTATGCAGAAAAGTAATTAATCACGCGAGTGACTATTGATTTCTCAGTTCTCTCTCTTTTTGTTTTACACTCGGGTTTACAGAAAAATATTATTACAAAACTCACGGCCGTTTACCCCAATCGAGTTATGTACTCGAAGTTTCTAACTCGCTTCACTTTGTGAGTAACGTAATCTTCTACTTTCTATTATTCTAACTTTGATTGCCCTTATAAAGAAGCCCCTCTCATCGACGAGCTTGAATTATTAACCGGAAAGCTCGCCCCTTTTTTTTCATCGAGCGCTCGCCATCTTAATTAATTACGCGACCGCGATTCCTCTCCCTTGAAACTCATTCGCCCTTTTTCGTTTCAGGTCCGGATGAGATGTAAATCGGCGGTCGTAAAGTGAACGTTTTTCGAATTGGTGATGTGCTTCGTCGGACTGGGACAGTAGTGACGACGATGGAGGAGAAGAAGCAGTACACGGCGTTGACGATCGACAGGGCCGCCTTCTTGTTGCTCAGGGTTAAGAAGGCTTTCAAAAAGAAGAAGCTGCAGAGAAAGGAACGGGAGCGAAAGTAAGCAGATCAAAGTTGTTATGCGTGTTTGTGCACGCTCGCGTTCTTATTCCGTTCTTGCTTGTTTATCGGCGCTGGAGCTCGTAAATTGGGGATTTTATTCTTGCTTATTTCTGTTGGCAGCGGAATAAATAAAAGGACTTTTCTGTGGATCGGGAGGCGCACTCGCTGCGAAATCGAAAAATATGTTTGTATGAGCGAGTCAGTGGAACATTCTTTTTACAATAAGCGTTTATTTCCAACGAATTCTTATTTTTTGCTCAAAATGAGCTACTTTTTACTCTTAAATAAGCTCGTCCCCTTACCATCCCGCTTAGGGTTAATATAGCGTTAGTTTTCCCGCGAGTTGAACCACCTCGTATAGTCTTTTAGGTTACTGCATTGACTTAAGTTGCCTTAAGTTGCCTTAAGTTGAACGTTTAGCTTAACTTCCTCTGCCCTCGTTAGGTACAATCAAAGTTTGAAATGCTTTCGCCTAACCGCCAAAAATATTAACTTTCTAGAAGTTCCACCTTACGGCGATATGATAATAAAATGAAATAATAAATAATCCTGAATCATGATAATCAGAAAAAGAAGTTATCTGCTCCAGGAATGCCCAATACAAAATTTAATTCCGTAATCCGGAAAATTCGCCTGAACGCAACTACAAGGCAGAGAACTCGCTGATTAAGCACAACAAGCAATTTGTGTTAACACTTAACGACCAGTTGGTTAACTTAAAGCTTATAGGGCTAACCCCCTAAGATCCTGAGGCATTCCGATATTGGATGAACCGACAGGCTTTGCGGCCGGCGGAATCGATTTTGAGCGAGCTAATGGCACTCGTAATGCCCATGACAGGTTTAATGTGCTCCGGAAGACATTCACTCGGCAAGTACAAGAATTTGCTTCGGTAGATTCGATGATGAAGTGAAGAGGTCATTAATAGAATTACCATTTTTCCAGCGAATTAAACGCTCTCGTCCTCTCGTCGTATTGCAACTTGTTTTAATTTCCGCCGGGCGGTTTACGTCCTCGTTTTCAAAGTGCGCAGTAAAAGTGGAAGGCGCGAGCGAATACGTCCGGCAGATACACGTCGTGTAAATTCCGAAATGGATTCCTATCTGAGAATGACGCCGCGCTGTAAAAAAAGGAGGCGTAAGGGATGCGGAAATTAAATCCACCGAAGCGAGATTTATTTCCTTCGAATTAATGAAAGTCGGATTCGATTCGGAGAATGTAATCCGATTATTGCACGCGATAAATTATGTGTTAATTAAAGCACTACGTGAGTTATCCTGCTGTGAGAGTTAAAAAAAGAAAACTCGAACCAACCCCGTGGGTATGAAATGATATTTCCAAAAATGCGCTCCTCACTTTAAAAATCGGCAGCAGAAGACTTCAAAGCCTGACTCAGCGTCATCGATTCCTTAACACGGCGCTTCTCTTGTAAGTTTATTATTTGGCGTCTTTAGCTTTTATTTTAATTCTTGCAGCAAAGTTTGCGGTTAAAATCCTTGAACGCAATTTGAAACGTAGATTAAATAAGAGCGTAAATTAAATAGGAACTTAGCCCCAAACCCCCATAGCTCATCTACTTAGTAAAACAAGCATCAGTGCCAAGAGATTGACGCAACGGCGAGTCTTTTACAGTTCGCGGAGTGAAGAAACCATTCGAAAACAAGGACGCCATAAATAAACGCAGTACTCAACTGTTTTTTACCAGCTATATTAAAAATTGCGGAGAATCTAATACTACAGTGACCTATTAAACATCGTGGACACTATAGTGCAAACATAGTGTTTGTTTTCCCACGGCTCGTGCACCATAGTGTCAATATAGTGTTTGTTTTCCCACGGCTCGTACACCATAGTGTCAATATAGTGTTTGTTTTCCCACGGTTCATACACCATAGTGTTAATATAGTGTTTGTTTTCCCATGGCTCATACACCATAGGGTGAATATAGTGTTTATTTTTCCACGATTTGTGTATCCTAGCGTAAATATAGATTTCAATTTCACAAAGTTAAAGGCTGGTTCTAGCATGGTTCGATCACCCCGCTCGATTAACCGGCTACACATAAATGTCGTGCCCTTTTCCCTGCGAATTGGGTATGCGCCCTGTCACCTCACAATCGGTTACCGACAGGCCGTTCCACACTTATTAAACCATCCAATTATCTCATCGATTACCTATTAAACATCGTGGAGACTATAGTGCAAACATAGCGTTTGTTTTCTCACGGCTCGTACACCATAGTGTGAATAAAGTGTTTGTTTTACAACGGCTCGTACACCATAGTGTCAATATAGTGTTTGTTTTCCCACGGCTCGTACACCATAGTGTCAATATAGAGTTTGTTTTCCCACGGTTCATACACCATAGTGTTAATATAGTGTTTGTTTTCCCACGGCTCGTGCACCATAGTGTCAATATAGTGTTCGTTTTCCCACGGCTCGTACACCATAGTGTCAATATAGAGTTTGTTTTCCCACGGTTCATACACCATAGTGTTAATATAGTGTTTGTTTTCCCACGGCTCGTACACCATAGTGTCAATATAGAGTTTGTTTTCCCACGGTTCATACACCATAGTGTTAATATAGTGTTTGTTTTCCCACGGCTCGTGCACCATAGTGTCAATATAGTGTTCGTTTTCCCACGGCTCGTACACCATAGTGTTTGTTTTTCCACGATTTGTGTACCCTAGCGTAAATATAGCGTTCGTTTTTCCACGGCTTGTACACCTTTTGTTTAAGCATAGTGTAAATTAACGATTTGTCGCGATTTTTAATACAGTGGCGAAAAAACAAACGTTACATTCGAAAACAAGGCCGCCAAGTCGTACCTACACGCCGTGTCTTTAAGCGTTTCATAAAAAATTCGCATAAATCACGGGAACACGAGCATAATAAAGTTGAAACCGCCCCAGTCGACAAAAGCGTGAAGTACGTGGGAGAAAAAAAGCGAAAGCTCTCCTCCGAAATCCTCAGAAGGCACTGTAAATATTTTATAAGCAAGATTCGGCACCGGGGGGGCGGTAACTTACACGTTCCAAACCGCAAGCTGACGCCACTCGAAAAGGATCGCTGGGACGTAAAAGCTCGCGACGCCGCCGTCGACTTTCGCAAGTGCCACTTTAGAAAGTCGAAAATTTTAAGTGCGCCGATAAAGAAGGAAGGTAATTAGCTTGTTCCCATCGGGGGGAGGGGTAGGGACAAGCATTTAGTGCGTGAAACGCGTTGTTTGTTGCGTAAACAAAGTCTCGCTGGCGTCGTAACTCATGAACTCCGGGGGGAAGATTTGTTTTATGTTGGGGACGATCGTGGCGGAAGCTTCGAAAGTATTTTCCGTGGGCAAATGAGCTTGCGCCCTTATGTAATCGCGATCAAAAAACGAGAATCTGCAGTAAATCATATTAAACGCGCAGGAGAACCAACTTTGCGAGCGAGATCAAGGCCGTTATCAAGCGAAGCGTGAAATATTTGTCGTTTCGAGTCTTCGATAGGAAAAAAGGAATGTAAATACCTCATGGGGGGGGGGGCGGTATTGCATAAAATGTCTCTACTTGCTAATGTTGCTTCTAAAGGTTTACATTACGATGCCCTGTATCAAGACCTTCTGGAGAAAAGGGTGAATAACGAAGGGATCTTCAAATTTAGTTGACATAACGCAGTGTTTTCGGTAAATCCCCCAGAAATACCCCCTCCCAGATTCAATTCGAAAAGTAAACAATAGAGCAATAGGTAGCATTAAATAGGCAACCCATTCTACTTCCGTGCTTTCAGTGCATTATGAGAACACGAAATTATTTCCGATGTGATTGATGGGTTGCCTAATCGAAAGTGTTCGGGGGTCACGATTTAAAATTGATATTTGACTGTGCCATGTTCGTTTGAATCTATAAGAATTAAATCGTAAGGCTAAGAATTACTCTCTCACTCACACAGACAGACACACAAGTTTGCCCATTCATCTGAAATTTTCTTTGCACTCGCGAACCGTGTTTACACAACAAAAGCGACTCGGATTATTATCTTGGCACAGACTCAACGGTGAGTGCCATCTAGCAAGTTAATCAAACTGAAACGCGCTACAATGCAGACAGGCGTTTGTTGTCCCCGATAACCAAGTTGTGTTCCCTGACTATTAATCTAGTGAAACAGTGGCAGAGATTAGGTAGATTTGTATTCCGGGAGGGGTGCGTCGACGGAAAATTAGGCCGTGCGCGCACGCTCCGGTTAAATTGGACCGAAATTCTATTTCGATGAATTTAAATCATTATAAAAGCTAATTTTTTTCGTTAAAAATTGTTAAGTTTCAGGCAGAAAATAAAATGATTAAAAGAATTTGTATGGATGAGCGATGCAGCTCTAACTACATCATAAACAAATTACTTAAAATCACTTTTATTTCATTCAAATAGTGTTTGTTAACCAATAACAATTGTAACGATTGTTCGGCTCCGAAGTATATATAGTTACCAATGCGTTTCGTCTTAACAGAACTCCGGTATTTAATGCAAGAGTTAGGGAAATCCTGGTAAAACCTAAACTAGAGTACGTAGCGTAATTGTTGTGATTATAATAATTATAACAATTCTAATGTTTAATGTGGGTTGTAATTATTATAATTACAACAATTACACCCCGTACTTTAATTAGGTTTTATCAGGTTTTCCCTAACTCTTGCAGTAAACACTGACAATCAATACCTTATAATGCTGCTTTAAATCAATGATTTCCCTCAATTTTTGCCATTTTTTTTTGGTATATACACATGTATGAAAATAGTCTTGTTCCTCGTAAAAAGAAACAAACGCTCGTCCTCGTAAATTCACCCTTGTTTCTACGTGCGCCCGCCCGCAGAGCTGTCACGCCTTATGAAGAATATAAAGCATCGCTGTCTCTGTAGTTGTTTGCATTCAAAGCTTGACAGTTCGCTCTCACAAACGCAGAGAAACGTTCTGGGCGATGCACGGACATATATTTACGTCGACGACACTTTGGGAGAGCATCTACAGAGAAGCGTAGAAAATTTTAGTCGTCAGTTGTTATTTCGTGTAAATGTCTTGCTACGAATGCGAAATGCAAAGAAATTACGGTCGAATGAAAACTGTATACTGTTTTAAATCTCATGTCTGGTTCTGCTTTTATAGAGGTTCCCTCTAGAAGCGACCCAGAATTCTCTAGTATGCTATTCGGAGCGCGCTTCAAGCTTTTTCCCAATAACTATTACATCATGAGTTTAAAGCTGCGTTGAAGGTTTTGACAGTTCAGCTCAATTCTTTACCTCTTGGAGATTTCAAGCTGAAAGTTTAAAGTTTAGAGATATCTTGAAACTCCTTGAATTGTTTTGAAGCTTCAAGAAGTTCGTTTCTAATTTCATAGCTTCAGAATATTTCTCAGCATTTTATAACGTCGAAGCTTTTCGTGATAGCTTCACGACAGCATAATTAATTAACATTAAGCTTTCGATGATTTTTTACTCCCTCGATACTCAAGCTCGAAGCTTTAAATCGTTTTTATGATTCAAAGCTTCAAGGAGACTTCATTATATTTTCCAAACTTCAAGCTAAAATCCTTGTATCGATGACTTCAAGCCGCACTTCTGTGATTTTAAAGCTTTGGAATATTTTTTCTGGGTACGTTTATAGCTTCGAAGCTTCAAAATTTTTTCCATAACCTTAAGACGATATTATATTATGAGCTGAAAGCTGTGTTGAAGTTTTTGATCGTTCAGGATCACTGACTTCTCCAGGACTTCAAGCTTTGAAAGCTTAAAGATATCTTGAAGCTTTAAACTGGCGATCACCGAGTGGACGCTTTGGTATAACGCTTGAAGCTTTTGGCAAGTCAGAATTCTTTATTTCATCAAGACTTAAGTTTCGAAGGCTTAAAAACATCTTGAAGCTTTAAATTATTTTTATGATTCGAAACTTCAAGCTAAAATCCTTGTATTGATAACTTCAAGCAGCACTTCTGTGATTTTAAAGCTTTAGAATTTTTTTCGAGTACGTTTATAGCTTCAAAGCTTCAAATTTTTTTTCATAACCTTAAGACGGATTACATTATGAATTTAAAGCTATGTTGAAGTTTTCGATCGTTCAGGATCACTGACTTCTCCAGGACTTCAAGCTTTGAAAGCTCAAAGATATCTTGAAGCTTTAAACTGGCGATTACCGAGTGGGCATTTTGGTATAAAGCCTGAAGCTTTTGACGCATAAGATTTCTTTTAAGACTTAAGCTTTGAAGGATTAAAGATATCTTGAAGCTTTGAACTGTTTTTATGATTCTAAGCTTCAAGAAGTTTTCATCAGAAACTTCAAGCTAAAATCCTTGTATTAATGACTCCAAGCTGGACTTTTATGATTTGATTGTTTTAGGATATACAGAGCACTTTTATAGCTTCCAAGCTTCAAAATTTTTTCCCTACAAACTTTATCATATTATGAGTTTAAAACTATTTTGAAGCTTTTAAGAGTTCAGCTTAATTCTTTATTTCTTAGAATTTAAGCTGAAAGTTTAAAGTTGAGAGATATCTTGAAGCTTTAAATTATTATTACTATTATTATTATTATTATTCATTAGCTTTTGAAACTTAAAACTAAAATCCTGGAGTTACTGACTTCCAGCTGCAAGAAGTCTGTTGGAGGGTTTTCGGCATTTCAAAGCTTCAAGATTATTCTTAAGCATTTTATAACTTCAGAGCTTCAACGTGTTTTTCGATAACTTTATGACAGGACTATAGCATGTGTTTAAAGCTAAGATTGATAGTTCAAGAATCTTTACTTCTTCAAGGCTTCAAAGATATCTTGAAGTTTCAAAGTGTTTTTATGACTTTCGAAGCTTAAAGGAGACTTCTTTACTCTTCGAAAGTCATAAAAACAGTTTGAGACTTCTTTAATCTTCGAAGATATAAAAACAACTTCGAAGCTTAAAGGCTTGAAGTCTTGAAGAAGTAAAGAATCTTGAAGAATCAATTATAGCTTGAAGCTTCAAGCTAAGGTATTGTTTTTGATGGATGACTCGAGGTGCAAAGCAATCTCAACTTCAAGATTTTCTTTTGATAGCTTCATATAAGCTTTTACGACTTTAGTACTCATATCTTCAAGCAGAGATGACTTCAAGGTTTTCTTTTGATAGCTTTGTTCAATAAATTCTCTTCTTCGCCCGCGATCTCCATGTCAAAGGCCCTGATCTCCTAGTCAAAACACTGAGCCCCAGTCAAGTTGTCAAAATTCATTACGTTTATTTCGAGTATTTCGGGTCATCCTGTATTGTGTGGGAATTAAAAAAAAACTCCGTTAAATTTGAGATGTTCCATCATGACGGGCAATGACAGCCGGCGAACGCGTTTCATCCCTGTTCCCGAAATGGATCTGTCCCGATCGAACTTATTAATTTTCCCAGAAACCCTGAGATTGGTCTTTTGCTGTTGAATTTTTCTTTAAACTGAGTTAGTTTGTGAAGGAACCTGAACAGAGGTTTCTCCTTGTTATTTAGAAGACACCTCTATGTGGTTCTTAAGTTGATTGTTAAGCTTTTCAAAGCCTGACCTCCAACACTCAAGTCAGTGAACAGTGACTTGACATATCGAGTCAAACCCCTCCGCTGATCTTCGATACTCGTTGGACACCTTCGTTTGTCTGACAGCTGAAGTGAAGTCAGACTGGATATATGAAAATCGGCTCTGCTTTGTCTTTGTAAACGAAAAACGGATCTGTGCTTCGGACTTGATTAGTATTTAACTGTTAACACCATTCGTTTATTTAAACTTTAATCCTACGTGGATTCTATTCTGTTTTAGACAAGTTTCATCGATCTTCTTTTTGATTCTTTTTCTTAGAATCTCACCTTCGTATGTTCAACTATTTTTTTTCTGGAATTCTTTTTGGTTCTTATCCTCATTTTGATTCAAGACCTTCTTGATTTGAACATATGTTTTTTTTTTTAGTGATACGATATTCTTCAACAAGTCTTTTTATGGTTCTTCTGTATTTTCGAAAGCTCGTTTTGATTTCGATTGTTCAGTTCTTGTTCTTCTCCTTCCTCAGACTTTAAGCAAACTGATTGGCAACCACCCAATCATTATACTAAGAACTGTAGTTCATCCTGCAGCTATATTGTGCTATATATATTTCGCAAATTGGAAGGAATTTTTTAATTCGCAATGTTAAATTGATTTGACAAAGGTCGTTTGTACGAAGTAGGTACTGCACTGGTCGAGTTGGTTTGTGGTTTCCCTCCGCCTGTAAACTATCTACAACTGCGGGAGCATGCGGCGGGGCAAGCACTAAATCAACAGCAAACTGGTTTTGCACTTGATAATTTATTTGCTGCGAATTACATTTTGCTCGAAAATCAGGGGAATTCACGACACTTTCGCGTGGGGTTGCACCATCGACGAGCTTGGGGCCGCACCTCCTCTGTTATCTAAATTTTGCGTCGAGGTTAACAAGGACAGCAGGGGAGGGCCATCCCCGCAGAGCCTTTCATATCGGTGATGTAAGAGCGTATCGATCAACTTTAAATTAGTATCCTTTTGTGGGCAAGTTACCCTCGTGCGTTCGGGAAAGGGAAGGACGACGCACGTTATTCCGGGACGGGTCGATCGGTTAGGGCGCTTAAAATTTTATGCTTGCTTTTTATGACGGACTTGCCATTCTGTAGTAAAAAAAAAAAAACAGACGAGGAAAAGTGGTCTGCTGCTTGACGTTTATTGATACTGACGTACGGTGGATGCCCAATCGGGAAGATTGACAGAACCTCAACATGCTCGAGTTTCTTAGGTACATTGGTAGGAAAATCAAAGACATTTCCTGAATACTAATGATAAACTGAAACAAATATATATCATAAATGGAAATTATTTATTTATTATTTTGCCTTCACTGTCATAAGTAGTCAACTCTTTTGGTTTCAATTGATTACCTTCCACTTTACATCCTTGAATGCCATTAAGCTTAGGGGTCAAATCAAGAGGGGGTGAACTTTTCAATTATTAAATGACGTCGTTAATATTATTTCTATCTAATTCGCCTTTCATATAAATTATCGGATACAAAACCAGCCAGCTGTTGTTAATTTAATGGTCCTCTCGCACACATGCTCCGGGTTCACAAAAGGAGACGAAGCAAAAGCGAAACCGCAAACCAATTCAACCCATAAAGCACATCGTAAATACAACCTCCAACACATGTCTCCAGCACATTACCGGATCAATTCAAACATTAGAGAACGCCGCCCCAAAAGAAACTTCTACCCTCTCGTCCACCCCCGCGCTCGGAAGCTAAAGAACTTCGTGTTTGAGTTGGCACGACGTGCTCCTAATAAACTTTTACCATCGGACTTCGCCCGGAAGTAACGTCGCGAGATGTTCAAACGTGATTCCCTCTCGGAAATAAAAACGAAACAAAACGAAAGAGCGAATTTAAATTAGCTGTCGCGTTTACGGCGCTGCGTGCGCGCCTTTGTGTCTTTTAAAGTTCGCAGCAAATTTATTTAGCTCACTGGCGAACGGGTAATGGGGAAAATGCGGAGGGCAAGCTTAATTTCGGGGAAGGGTAAATGAGATTAGCGCAAAACGCAGAAAAAAAAAATTATTCGGGCGTCTCGCGCACTTTCGGGTAGATTCAGTTGATTCAATTTCATTTTAAACTTGGGATAGGAATTTCGAATTACGTGGTGGAAATATCGTGTAGGAAGAGTCGGGGAGGAAAAGACTAGAATTTTCTATGTCCTTTGTTCTAAACTTGAGTACTGTTCAGTTGTGTGGAACCTTTACTATAATATTCACATCATGGCATTAGAAAGAATTCAAAAAAAATTCTGCAAATATATGTTCTACGTTAAGTATGGTTTATATCCAGAAAGATCATTTTCAAGTGAGATTTTGTTACGTGAATTTAACCTCGACAAGTTACTTTTAAGAAGAGAAATTGTCTGTTATATTTGTATAAGTTAATACGCGGTCAAATCGTTTGTACACGCCTTCTTGAGGGAATTGTATTTCAGATAACACTAACATTTCGCATACAATATTGCAGAACGTTGCAACACTTTTACTCCCACGTGCATAACACGTGTTGCCAATATATCAAATAAAAAAAAATTAAATTTCGACGAGAGATTTAACGCGAGCCAAACATAAGGAAACCGGAAACTGGCTTATCTCCCTCGCTTAAGCTACTTAAAGGCTCATCACTTCCTGGAAAAGTGAGGAGGGAAATTCTGCTAGATCAGCAAGAATTTAAATTTAGACGGCCAAAGAGTAACTTCCAAGCGGAACTTTTCTCGTTACGAGAGGGCGTAAACGTCTTGCTTTTACCAACGACGGTCGTTCAAGGACAGAGACGTACTGTGGAGTGATTTCCTTTTGCTGAATCATAATTTTTTATCTCGTAACCTGAGTGTATTCATTTGAAAACGCATCTGAAGCTCAAAAGCGATACGAACATCCGGCTTCTTTCTAAGAACAAGCAGAGCTGATAATCAAATGATTAAAATAAAATAAAAATAAATTAATTCAATAAATTCTCTAAAGCATCTTTCCGGGTCCTTACATAAGTGTATCAGGGTTGGCAACGCTGACCTCGGTATTAAAGGACCGTTCAAATTACAACAACAACAACAAAAACAAACTCCGAGTTGATGTCTTTTGTCAAAACCATAAACAAAAGACGATCGACGATTATTCAACAAATAGAAGAGACGCCGACGCGCGCGCGGCATTTGAGACGTTGATCTAAAATTCTTTCAAACGTAAATAAAAATTTATTGCAGTTTTTGCCTTTTATTGAAAGCGGACTTGCCTCAACAAATCAAAACAAAGGAACTGCACGTGCTTGTGCTAGGTCAGTTTTTCATTTTTGAGCAATACCGTTCAGATTCCGAGAATCAATCTCCTTTATAATGAGATACCTACAGTTTTAATTAAAGACGTATTGTAATGTTTTTGGTGCTCGGTTCGTGCCCGATGTTGGGGTTCAATTGCAGTATTTATGTATGTTATTTGTGAGTGCGTATCTACTCTCTCAAGATTTTCTCTTTGGGTCGCTCGGAATTACCCGCTTCTTGTTTTTATGGCCCCATGGTGGGCACATACAGTGACAAAACACAGAAAATGTGATGCGAGAGAGGAAGGAAGTGTCAGTGTTAAATGCATGCGTTCGTAAGTGTCAAAGAAAATATAAAAAATTATCGAAAAAGTTATTGTCTGTCTCAAAAATGTACACCGGCTAGCACAAGTCGGTCGTGTCACCACACCCTTCACAAGGCAGGTGTACCTCTTGTCCTATCCGATGTATATCTTGTTAAAAGTGGACGCTCTGTATCGCCGATCACGCCTGTGCCTCCTCCACTCCTTCACAAGAGTGAGGCGCCCTTCGACAATACCAAACGTCTCCCGTTGTCCGATGTTTAAATGAAAATTTTGTTTGTTTGTTTGTCACCTATGCGCCTACCTTGAAGAGTCGTCCATGTCGTTAAAAAAGGATGTAGGTATTCGGAATCCGATATAAGGTTCAATTCTTCATTAAAATATCTTTTTATATTCTATAACCTTTTTAATAATATTCTTGGTGGTCGGAGCCGGAATCTTCTTGCGGTGGTCGAAGCAGAATGTTATTCTCGCTGGTCGGAGAAAGAATTGTTACTCTTCTACCTGATGTATCCTTGTTTAAAAGAAGGACGCTCCGTACTGCCGATCACGCACGTGCTTCCACTCCTTCACAAGAGTGAGGCGCCCTTCGACAATACCAAACGTCTCCCGTTGTTCGATGTTTAAATTAACAATTTGTTTGTTTGTATGTCACCTATGCGCCTACCTTGAAGAGTCGTCCATGTCGTTAAAAAAGGATGTAGGTATTCGGAATCCGATATAAGGTTCAATTCTTCATTAAAATACCTTTTTATATTTTATAACCTTTTTAATAAAATTTTATTCTTGGTGGAATCTTTTTGCGGTGGTCGAAGCAGAATGTTATTCTCGGTGGTCGAAGAAGGAATGTTACTCTCGCTGGTCGGAGAAGGAATTGTTACTCTCACTGGTTGGAGAAGGAATTGTTACTCTCACTGGTTGGAGAAGGAATGTTACTCTCGCTGGACGGAGAAGGAATCTTCTTGCGGTGGTCGAAGCAGAATGTGTCTTGGTTAACGGGACATTTGCGTTCTGATCTAGTTACATACTAGATTTGAGTTGGTAACCAAGACGTCACGTTTGACAATTAGCGTTTTACCTTAAATATGAGTACATTTCATTGAATTTAAACTAAAAATTGAACTGAAAATGGAATTCTAAACAATATGTAAGTATCTAAACACTTTATTCCTTACTTACCTAACCTATAAAATACAATTTATTTAAAAAATATTTTTCAACAACACAACCTATAATAATGTTTTTCACTTTTTCATTTCCACTTTCTGTCTTTTCAGCCTTGCCGTGTAAATGTTCGTCGCACAAACTTTGATAGTCTAGGAAGTCTGGCACTTGCTTCCATCCTCGACGTATCCTTCGGCCGTCTTCCAAATAAATTAACCTTTTTTTTGTTTCTTGGCGGCTTATTCCCGTCCACCGGGTAATGTTTTGCCGTCAGCGGCCCCTGGAATGAGCCAAACCTTTGGTTTGTTCCTCACACAAACTTTGATAGTGGACTACGAAGTCTGGCACTTGCTTCCATCCTCGACGTATCCTTCGGCCGTCTTCCAAATAGATTATTTTTTTTTGTTTCTTGGCGGCTTATTCCCGTCCACCGGGTAATGTTTTGCCGTCAGCGGCCCCTGGAATGAGCCAAACCTTTGGTTTTGATAGTCGACTAGGAAGTCTGGCACTTGCTTCCATCCTCGACGTATCCTTCGGCCGTCTTCCAAATAAATTAACCTTTTTTTTGTTTTTTGGCGGCTTATTCCCGTCCACCGGGTAATGTTTTGCCATCAGTGGCCCCTGGAATGAGCCAAACCTTCGGTTCATTGCTTGTACGAAACTCCAATGCTTCATCGTCCATTCGAATTGATCGACGACCTTGGAACTTTCCTCTGCTATCCTTATTTGATTTGCTGAGCTGCAATTACGCTTTCTATAGCTGCGGTATTCACTTTTGTAAGTGTCCCTTTTCGTTTTGTTTTTTGATATGGCCCGTTTTGTTTTAGGTGCATGTCGTTTTATGTCGAAACATCTCGTCACTCCTGCATCTACCTCGACAAGTCTGCTTCGGAAGCTGTTGAACGTTTGCTGGACCGTTTTATATGTTTTTTTAACTCCTTTCACGTACTGTATTTTGTTTAATTAATTCTTTTCACAAGGTAATTAACACTGCAATATGTTTTGAGACATCCTGCATATGTCGGCTTCTTATGACAGTGAAAAGCCATTTTACTTTTCAACCGCGCACCAGTTTATGATTACTCTCATTAATATCCGGGAAATATTATTTATTTTTCTACTAATGTACCTACGAAATTTGTTTTTTTTTGTTTAGTATGACCTCTAAGCTTGAAGCCAAAATTAATTCATCAATGTCTCAAACCCCTCGGCATTCCGTCTTGCATTTTGAAAAAGAAGATACCACGCCCCTCTAGAGACGTTTTCCCCTGATGGGCCTGTTCTCGAGATTACGAGATGATTTGGACCGGCTACGCTCCTTACGCGTGGGTGTTGTTCTCACGTGTTCAGGGTTTTTATCGTGATTTTACCTCCTCCAGGGCATCTTAATGGTCACTTACTTGTCTTAAGGAGAGTCACTATTTTGACTGAGACATTTCCTCATGTGCGTTATCGTCTGGGAAATGTTTATGTTAAAAATGAAAGTGTGAAGTTCCCATGTGATTAACAGCTTCTACTATTTCTTATGTGATTCCACTGTGATGTGCTGAAATTATGACAAACCATGACGTCTTATGTCCCTACCTCATCTGATGATTGGATTGGAGTAGGTCTAACAATAAGTGTCTCAGTCAAGAAAGACGTAAACGAGACTTCGTTGTGCGATTGTAATTTTTTGTAGCCTTCGGGTTCAACTATGCAATAAGGGAAGCACTTAGAGGGCTCGTTCTTTTCGTGTTTACCATCGGCAATTTCCTCATTACCTCCGAGGGTATAATGGTCGACTCGTCAGGGTGGCGAAAATTAATTTTCCATCTCGGGTGTGTTCCACGTGCGCGCCTCAGTTTTAATCATATTTGAAGCGCGCATTTCCAAATGCAAATTCCCCGACGACGTTGCACCGCTCTAATGAAACAGACAGGCAGAGGCAGGCTCATGAATATGCACGCGGGGATGAAAAACTCCACTACCGAGGGATGCGTCATTAGACGTCGTATTTGTCGACCGTGATTAGTTGTTGTTAATCCCATCGATCGGTTTTGTTTTGCATGGGGGGGAGGCTTATAAATTACCAATTAGACTTTCATTTTTATAGTAAAGGGCGCCCAACTTCGAAATGCAAATTTGGTGGTTGTGGAGAAGTAATTAAAGAAAAATCAGCTTTAATATTTCCATTAGGGCCGGCGTTAATGGAAGACGTCCAATTTCTCATGAATATTCTATTAGATGAGGATAAAGTCGCGACTGTGCAATATAAATCGGGAGACAATGGAATTTTACGCTGACGTGTCTGGTCTTTATGAAATTTGTGCCTCGGGTCTCTTAAAGGTCGCCCCGAATGGGGGGTGGTGGTGGGCTTTGATTTGTTTTCGGTTACGATCGCGTTACACAGGCGAAGTCGGCGGATTAAACTGTAACTATTCGTGGACCATCTCATCTTACCCATTAGTGGTAGAAAATAATGAGGCTTGGAACTTTTCGATGACCTAAGCAAACACGTGCTCGTTACAAACGAACCTCGTTTGTTTAAAATTGTAATTGCGAAATCATGCTTTCAATGGCAAGTTTACACTTCGTTTAGTCTACCTAAGCTATTTTTATTTTACGCCAAAATTAAAATTACCTCCGCCTTTTCCTTTGTGTGGTCTTTGCCCAAATCCCTCCTGAAAGTACAAATTGACAAATGAAAATCGCAATTTCCGATAATCCGAAAGGAAAAGGCTCGATCTGCGCTTAAAATTTTTAGCATTCATCAAAGGATTATTACCGGCTGACTAAGAAATATTTGATGGCGAAATTTTTAATTGAAGGCAGCCGGGCGTAAATCTGGGAGTTTTAAATCGCCGGCCAACTTTGTTTCGGAACTTAGCGATTCTATTAGCGAAGTTGTGTTATTAAGAATTCAAAGTTTTATCGGCCGGAAATTGAGGGCGTTCGAATTAAAACGAAGAGGAGGGGCGTGGTTAGCAATTACAACATCCAATCACGGTTCGAGAATCGTTGACACTAAAATACACAACCTATGCGACGCACCAGTGAAACGTAAAAATAGAAAGAAGAGGCATTTCTTGCCTAATGCTCCCAAAAAATGGGTGTTATATGCGATGAGTTCAATTTAAGGAGGCGTGGTTTTGGCGTGCGGCACCAATCAGATTTTGAAATCTCCTTGATATGCAAACAAACGGAAATTATGACTGTAGAAAGGCGTGGTTTAGTATCGTTCAAGAACGTGCAATAAAATTGTGCATACGTGAGGTATTCAAAATGAATGTAATAGAAGTCGTGCGACGTAAAAATTCTCTGTTTATTTTCAACGCATTATTACATTTCTGCGGATCTGGCCCGTCTGGGACTGCGACCCTAAAGAAACACCGCAAGTTTGCATATAAGTGCGGAGAGTGCAGGTCTTCGCAACGCGAGTCGAGCGAAAATATAATAAAGGCGAGCTATGGAGACGTTTTCCAACTTTACGCTCAGATAAAGCGACTTTCCGTCCCCTTTTCCTATCTGCGAGTTGGCGAACGAGTTTTCCTTGAATCTAAAATGTCCTGTGGGTAGTTTTTTTTTTTAACGTTCCGAACCAATGAAGTTGCATCTGGCAAAATATTGCGAATGATAAATAAGTATATTCAAAAGGCGAAGCTTAATCCACTCAGACTTTTCAAAAACGAACCAATCTATTCCTTGACGAACTGTCAATGATTTATAATTTTCATTTGTTTCAGTACAAAGGGAATGTTAAATCTGATTAGTGTCTACGTGTAGAAACCACGCCTCCTAAAATTGGGCTCATGTACTAACACCCATTTTCCTAAAAGCGTTACGAAATAAATGCCGGTTAATGTCTCCTCCTCATTTTCAGACTTGTTTAAGTGTACATTGTGAAAGCAGAAGGTACGCTATGTTTATTTAAGTGTAGACAAGTTATCGAGGCCTCATTGGTTGTTAAAATCAAAGACCACGCCCCTCCGTCAGATTTTTTAAAATTTGACCAATGAATTTCCTTTAAAGGCGTCACATATAAGAGCCAGGCCTTCTAAAATTGTATTTACATAAAAACGCCCATTTTTTGAGGGCGTTACGAAATAAATGCCAATAACATTCAGCGGACGTAGCAGTTGTAAAGACGTTTCCATGGTGTACCGTTGCGACCTTTGTGATATGTTATGAAGCGCCCGCCATTTTCGGTAGCTATTCTATTTCCTCTACATCTAGCGAGTATATGAAAGGATTGACTTAAATCACAGAAAATTACGTTCCTTATTATCATTTTCAATAATTTGTAAGGGTTTGACTAATTCTAATGCAATTGGTCCCATGATTCAGATTTAAATGATTTTCAAAAAATCATTTAAATAAATTACATTGTCCATTTTCTGACGTTTTCAATTACCCAATCCAATGATATTTTGGAGTTAGTCTCGTTTCGTAAATGCGATCGACGTTTCTTCCTTGTGTTTCGGAGTTTTCTTTAAGTGTAGGCTACGAAACCACCTCATTTATTTTAGTGTCATGAATTGTTGATGCTTGATTGGCTGCTAGAATGAAAAGCCACGCCCCTCCGTTAGATTTTTGAAAATCGGACTCCAGTAAAGGCGTTACATGTAAAAGCCACGCCTCCTACACGAATTCTTTGCGGTGCGTTATGAAATAAATGCGATTTAATGTTTCTTCCTTGTATTTTAGAGTTTTCTTTTAAGTGGAGGTTATAAAATCATAAGGTAGGTTTCATTTATTTGATCAACAGAGAATTCTTGATGCTCGATTGCATGCTAGAATCAAAAGCCACGCCCTTCCGTTAGATTTTTTCGAAATTGGTCTCTTGTAAAGGCGTTATATGTAAAAGCCACGCCTCTTACAACTAAACATACGTAACAACACGAATTCTTTTCGGTTCGTTGCGAACTAAATGCCATTTACGTTTCTTCCTTGTATTTCAGACTTTTTTTTTAAGTGGAGGTTATAAAATCAGAAGGTAGGGTTTATTTATTTGATCGACGGTGATGCTTGATTGGATGCTAGAACCAAAAACCACGCCCCTCTGTTAGATTTTTTCTAAATCGGACCCATGTAAAGGCGTTACATATAAAAGCCACGCCTCCTACAATTAAACTTACGTAATAACATCAATTCTTTTCGGTGCGATGCGAAATAAATGCCATTTAACGCTTCTTCCTTGCATTTTAGAATTTTTTTTAAGTGAAAGTTATAAAATCAGAAGGTAGGGTTAATTTATTTGATCGACGGCGAATTCTTGATGCTTGATTGGACGCTAGAATCAAAAGCCACGCCCCTCCGTTAGATTTTTTAAAATCGGACTCCTGTAAAGGCGTTACATGTAAAAGCCACGCCTCTTACAGCAGAACTTACGCAATAACACAATTTTTTTTCGGTGCGTTGCGAAATAAATGCCACTTTAATATTTCTTCCTTATATGTTAGGTTTTTTTTAAGTGAAAGTTATAAAATCAGAAAGTAGGGTTCATTTATTTGGTCGACGGCGAATTCTTAACACTTGATTGGATGCTAGAATCAAAAGCTACGCCTCCTACAATTGAACTTACGTAATAACACGAATTCTTTGGGTTGCGTTACGAAAAAAATACCATTTAATGTTTTTTCCTTATATTTTAGAGTTTTTTTTAAGTGGAGGTTATAAAATCAAAAGGTAGGGTTCATTTATTTGATCGACGGCGAATGCTAGAGTCAAAAGCCACGCCCCTCCGATAGATTTTTTAAAATCGGATTCCTGATCCCTCCGCCAGATTTTCTGAAATCGGACCTGTGATCAAGGCGTTATATGTAAAAGCCACGCCTTCCAAAATTGAACTTACAAAATAACATCCATTTCTCCGAGACGAAATAAATGACAGTTAAAATCTCTTCCTTGAATTTCGCAATTTTTTTAAGTGTAGAATGTAAAATATGGGTAAAAGTAGGCTTCATTTGTTCCACCGTCGACAAATTCTTGAGGCTTGATTGGATGCTACTAAAATTAAAGGCCACGCCTCTCCGTCAGATTTCTTAAAATCAGACCAATTATTTTACTTGAAACTCTGTTGGTTTTTTTCTTTAACTTTCACTTGTTTTAGTATTAAAATTCGCGCGAAAAACTACGCCTTCTCATATACAAGTTCGAAAATTGAGCCAACGTAATTAAATCAATAGATTTTTGATTGGCGCTGGAAGCAAAGGCCACGCCCTCCGATCATTCAAATATTGTAGTTTCGTCGCCCAATAAAATTGCAAGCAAATTCATCCGTATTTAATTCTGTATAGAGTGTGTAATCAAATGGTTAAGCTTCATTTGTTTCAGGACTGATAAGTTCTTGAACATTCTTTGGTGGCAAAAACTAAAGCCAAAATGTAATCAATGCAATCGCAACTTACTTACTAGTTTTCAATTAGAAGGGGAAGCCACGCCTTTCTCTTAAACGGCACAATGAAATGGCACAGATTTTTTTCAGATAGAGGTAAAAGCCACGCCTTTCCGTTAAACAGACCAATGTAATTGCAATAACTTGGTTTTCAGATAAAAGTAAAAGCCACGCCTTTCCATTAAACGGGCCAATGAAATTGCGCACGTGGACAGATAATATTTAATACTTCCCTTTCGTTCCTCAGATCAAAGTAACAGCCACGCCCCTTCATATAAATTTTTTTTAATCGAACCAATTAAGCTGCTCTGATTTTATTGTGAAGGCGTTGCCAAAGTAAACTTCATTTATACAATTTTGAACAGTAACTGTTACTGCTGAGAATTTAATTGAAATGTAATTGTGTAACGCCTCGATGAGTATCACTGCGCTGATTTAATTAGTAAAAGTGCATAAACCATAAGCGCTTTGAAATGAAAATGCAGCCAACAGAGGGAGATGTCTCCTATTGAATGCGAACCCGAGCTCGCCTCCTCACAAAACCGAGCACTTCCACAAACACCATTAAAACCTGAAGTGAACGCCACTTCGACTTAATTATCACCGACGAAATGGCATTCTTGGCGCTCGCTTAATGACGCTATTATCGCACTGACAGCTCAAGCTGCAACTTTCTACAAATTAGATTAGCCCCGAACGGTGCATGTTTCGTCCTTGATCATTCGAACATTATTGCGGGAGTTAATTCGTCGCCCGGCCCCTCTGGCTTTGATTTTCATTAGGGGCGAGCGGATCAACGCTGGAAATTATCGAAGCCTATGATGAGGTTTCGCCCGCCGAGATGATGAATATTTGAAAACAAGCGAGCGCAAAAAAGGTTATTTCCACAAATTAATACTGAAGGGTATCAGGTTTTTCGAACGGAATGGAAACGCGGCGGTATCATTTAGCGAAATTTATTTTTTTTTGTGTGTGTGAAGTTTTTACGTAATGAATTTTGGGATTGACGAAAAAAAAAATGGGCGAAACAAAATGGTGGACGCGCCGGGATTTATTATAGGCGAGATGCGACGTTAATGGTGTTTAGTAATGACATTTCTGGAATTTGGTTGGTGCATGGTATATCGTAAAAACCACCTCTTTTATTCGGATTGTTTAAAAATGAACTCATTTTTTGTAGCAAGCTGTTACCACCATTAAAGATTTATGGTTTAATAAAGATTAATTCAAGACAACTCAAAAATAAATGCAAAATCATTTCATAAAGGGAAGAAACGGCATTCTGTACATTAATTAAAGCAGTTCAAAATCATTTCGTAAAGGGAAGAAACGGCATTCTGTACATCAATTAAAGCAGTTGTTAGTTATTAATATTTGATTGGAAAAAAATTAATTCTTGCTCATTAAACTGTAGACTGTAGATACAGAGAAAGAAACGGGATTTTTGCAACTTTGTTTAGTTATTTAGTACAACGAAAATCTCCGATTAATTACGATCAAAATCTGCAGGTTAAATCATGTTGCAACTCAGCGCACACGTATTGCAAAACGGATGCTGGTTTTCCTGCGTCATCATCAAATTCCAGCGCTTTTCGTCATGTTTCGTTTATAATTGCACTTAAAATAAACAAATCTGTGTACAGAATATCAGTTTCTTCCAGATTAAATGAAATCATACCGAATCTATAGCAATCTATAGCGATTTCGTAAACTGTTTGAGCTCTTACTGGATGATGAAATTATAAACCACGCCTGCTACGTTTCAATTTTAACCTACAAGTTTCCTAACCATTTGTTTGTCCATGGATTCGGTTAATCGCTCTTACTTCAACGCCCGTTTACTCTTATTAAATTGTTACGAGTAACTTTCTATGACAGTTGATAATGCTGCTCCTTTTTGCAGTTTTCCGCGCCGAAATTTGCTACGATAGGGTCAGAGTCCAGTCTTTTTTCGCATTTTGTATCGTTTGCCGTCCATCTTGGCAGAGTCCGAGAACACTTCGTAGACGACGAGTCCTATTTTGCGCTCTTTGTGCTATTGCCTTGAGTAATTGGGATTTTTGATTTCGCCTGCGAGAAGGTTCTAGACTCCAACGCTTGTTTGGGGATAATTATATGTCGCCCTGGGACCGAAACGATATTCTTTCATCAGTTCTTCGTTAGAAATCTATGGGGCGAGTCTTTTTCGTTCTGGTTATCAAATTTCTCTTATATTTGTATTTCTTCCGTTAGCACGTTTTGTGGGTTAAAATCATCCATCTTGTTCGAGTTGAGGTTCCTTCAGACGAGCCTTGCTGTTGATGCCTCGAGATCCGACTACTTTGACACAATATTGACAAGGAAGGACCCTTGGTTGTAGCTACCGATCTTCATAGAGAAGTCTCCGGGGACTGCACCCCCTTTGGTAGACCAACATCCCAGCAGTTTGGTGGAGGACGTTTTGGCTTCGTTAACATTTTCTCAGGTTTATGCTTTGATTCGTTGTACATGTCTTCGAATACGTGATTGCCAGACGTAGTAGGCTCTTGGTTCCGTCTAAATCCGAATTCTTAAGTTTGATTTAAGGTGAAGTTTATTGCGAATTAATGTCATTGTTCTGAGGACAAGGTTTTTATAATTTTGTTGTAAACCAAATAGGATAACCTAACCGATTACTTTGACACAGTATTGGCGAGGAAGGACCCTTGGTCGTAGCCGCCGATCCTCATAGGGCATTCTTCGAGGACTGTACCCTATTTGGTAGACGAACATCCCAGCAGTTTGCTGGAGGGCGTCTTGGTATCGTTAACATTTTCTCAGGTTTATGCTTTGATTCGTTGTACATGCCTACGAATACGTAATTGCCAGACGTAGTAGGCTTTTGGTTCCTTCTGAATCCGAGTTCTTAAGTTTGATATTAAGGTGAAGTTTATTGCCAATTAATGTGATTGTTCTGAGGACAAAGTTTTTATAATTTTGTTGCAAACCAAACAGGATAACCTAACCGATTGCGTTGGCAAAGAAGGACTCTTGCCGATCCTCACAGGGCACAGGCGCTCTCTGAGGACTGCACCCCCTTCAGTAGACAAACATCCCAGCAGTTTAGTGGAAGGCGTTTTGGTATCGTTAATATTTAATTTAAATTGACTTGCCTCTCACTTACCTTTGATAGATGACAAGCTTCTGCTGACTAAACTTATCAGCTGTACCCCAGACTAGCAACAGTGAAGAACGGGGTAGGTCAATTAAGTTGGTAAAAATTATTAACGGGCGCCAGAAGACTGCTCTTCAGCTAAAACGTAATCGACCAGTCGACGTCTCCAATCAACCAGATCGGGCAGAAATAAATCAAAAATAAACAGAGGCGAGACTTTGCTCACTGGTGCGTTAACGTAGAAATCAAACTCGAAATTAAAGTTAACAATCTCACAATTTATTTGCGGTTACAACTTAACTAGACTAGTTTCATCTAAAGTTGACAAAGACGAGATGATTCAATGCAATGGTTCGAAATTATTCTCCCAACAAAATTCGCAAACGGATACTCGAAAGCCACACAGAAGCTTGTGCAAAAGCCGATGCTAACGGTCGGTACTGAAAGCCGGTAGTAAAAGTGGTACTGAAAGCCGGTATTAAAAGTGGTACTGAAAGCCTAAACAAGAATGCAAATATTAGTGTCCATTTTGCGTACACGCCCCCTTGCACATTTTACGTTACTAGGAATTTTCTAGATTTCCAGGCTTAGTATGGAGCTTAAAAGTGCCCCAACTCGTTCGGAGGTGCAACCAGAAATTCCGACACAGTCGTTTGGTGAATTCTTCTCACAGAGGGAGTAAGAATTTCGGGAAAACACAAAAACACGTTGCACTTGGTCGAAGGCCGAACGTAAAAGGAATGATTGAAAATGGTGGTCTGTAATCACATGTAAAAGTATTCACGTGATGCCCCATAGCCAATGAGCTTCGAATTAGCGAAGGAGGGATACAAGATTGCCAACTGTATCAACAGCGGGTCAGATATTGTCTCGGTTCCGCGTTTTTTTTGGCGGGAAATTTAAAACGTAACATATTTTCTCTTGTTTATGCTTTGTTTCGTTATACATGTCAATTGTGTATGGACTATACAGGTCGTTTGGTGAATTCTTCTCACAGAGGGAGCAAGAATTCCGGGAAAACACAAAACACGTTGCACTTGGTCGAAGGCCATTATGTCTCTACATAGGATGACTGTCCATTGTATATTGCGGTGTAGATGAACCGGACGTATTTTTGCGAATTTCTTTGAAAAAAGCAAATTAAAAGTAAACCATTCAATGCAAATGAATTATTTAGATTTTTTGTGATGTAAATAGGTAGAAATTAGGATTAGAATTGTAATATTAGAAAAATATAGAAAAATTTAAAGTAATGAAGGAAATTGTAGGGTAAAAGAGCAAGTACCTGAGGAATGAACCGAGTGAGGGCGCTGTTTCGCTGTTGAGCAATGTAATCGGCCACCATGCAATGACTTGCCAGCGCGGGGTCTTCGAATCCATCAATCAAATCCTTCCGTTATACGCACAATTGAGTAACAGTGAAAAATAGCCTAATTAAAAAAAATTAATTGTTTATTTACGACCCAATAAACTATAATTTTTCGTTTCTACGCACACCCACACACACATATAACTACGATACATGATAACTCGAATGAAAAGGCTCGCGAGTGCGCCCCGACATTCAAAATTATCGCACTGTATACACTCCATAACGAAGAAGTTGTCCGCAAGAGCCATAGTCGAATTCGTCAAAAGAAAAACCGCGAAATCAAATAACTTTACGTTTAAAAAAGAAATAAGATAGAGCAACAAATATAAAAAGAATTACCGTGTGTAGTCCTAGCGATACCACGAGTTTTAATAGCCTGCTTGGACAATTTTGCGTTAGGTGGCGCCCTCTTTACATCCAGGTTTAAGCTACCGCCAATCTATTTGTAGCCCACCACACCAAGTTGGCCATATTTCCAATTAGGTTACCATCGACGATTTTTCCAGTATTCGCAACTCTATACAGGATCAAGCAGGTAAGAAGAAGAAGAAGATAAAGTAGGAAGCACGCCTTTTTTCCCCCACCTTTTGGCCGAACCTCTCTAAAATCGAACCAATAAACACTCAAGGATTTTATTCCTAAAATTCACGAAGCCTTATTGGATGATGCCGCCTTTTCTCTCTACATTTTTTAGGTAAAAGTAAAGACCACACTTTTCGAACTCCAACCAATAAAATCGCACAGACTTTGACGATACTTCGATTTTATGTAATTCTCGATTTCCTATTGGGTGTTGATGTTTATAAACCACGCCTTTCCTTTTTACGTTTCTCTAGGCAAAACTCTTTGGTCGAACTTTTTAAAATGGAACCAATGAAGTCGTGCTGAACTTAATACGATTGCTCGAACTCCTAATGGATGTCGATTTACAAACCACGCCCTCTCTCTTTGTTTCTTAGGTAAGAGTAGAAAGCACATCTTTTAATCGAGCTTCTGTAAATCGAACCAATGACATCGCACGGATTTTATTGCACTCGAAATTCCCTAACTCTTATTGGATTTTGGATGTTAAACCACGCGTTTCTCTTCACGTCTTTTAGGGAAGAGTTAAAAAAACTCCTTTTTTTTCAAAATCGAGCCACGTGCTTTTTCGACGAAATTCAGCCAGTTAAGTAAAGGAAATCCATCCAATTTCAACATTTTTTTATAACTGTAATTTACGAGCTCATATTAATTGATCTACATCAAAGAGAGCAAAAAAAAAAACGCTAGGTTGACGTCAAGCGAAGGAATTTTAAATAATTTTTAAACGTTTCCGGTCTAGCCTGTTACGAAACTGAACCGGAAGTTTACCGCCGAATAACCGAAATGTGACTCCGATAATAAACCAAGTAATCAAATGCAGTAAGTCGACTTTAGTTACGACTTTTATTTACGACGTGCTAAGCCAAATCTTCCTCTTCAGACTGTGAGTGTTGTAGTAAATCGAGCGTGACGTTACTCGAGCAAGGGTCTGACAAGTTTTTCCAACGCGCCGAGCGAGTTTAAAAAATTATTCTCTCGAACCCCAGTCGTCGGCGCTTGACGCTCTCCCTGCATTATGCAAGAACGAAATTGATCGTGGATGGCACATCAATAATTTATGCGTTTTCGTCTTTAAATAGCTCGATTCATTGGTAATTCATAAAGTAATAAAAGCGTCCCGGAAGCGAAGGGCTATACTTTAAGTTCGTCTTGTTTGTAAACTTGTTTGCATTTACTTTTTAAGTAAGCAGTACGGTGCTTCCGTCTTCATCCACTTGCAAAATGTTAAATTTCCACGGTGAAAATCTCCCAAACTGCTTTCTAGAGCACTTCACATGCTGCGCTATCATCACGGACGAGGTACGAGTACGTTCAACTCGTCTGCATCGTAAAATCAATAGCGGCATTGCGCTGGTAGAACTGTTATTGCTGCATCATTAATAACACCCATCACGATATGCTTGCTGCAAGTCGCAGGAGTGCTTTGCGATTCCGAACGTATGCAAGTTAAGCTGCGATGATTACAAGTACATCGTCGAATTTTTTCCAAGTAAGGAAGAAAGAGAGAACAGCAAGAAACGGACAGTTGAGAAAGAAACCTGCATAATATTAAGGAAATAAAAATGAAGAAGGTGAAGGTATTGAAATTACGTCTTGATGTTTGTATAGGATGCCCACATACACGACGAGACGGCCTCCTCATGCTCATCCAGCTCTAGAATAATTTCAGTGCGTGGAGGTTTCGCAATTAAAACAAGACCGGTAGCGGTCAAACCGTATATCCTGGTTCAATTTTGGGATTAAGCAATCTTGTGAACTGTGCTGCGACATCATGCGACAATCACAATCAATGTTACTTCTTCTGTTGGTAAAAATATGGACCCCTAGAGGCTAAATCGTGCTCAATTCTGATGTAATTTTTGGGATAATGTACCGAAGGGACATGCAATCCTGGACAATGATTACCCGTTTACTCATTGGTTTGTTGTCCCATTATGGTCAATTTCATTTCATCTTTGACTTTAATGTTACATGTTGTTGAAAATATTTAGAAACACTGCCCTCTAGCCGCCAAACCGTTCGTCTTACGTGAATTTTGATGTCATCTTTGAGATCTTGTCCATAGGGCATATGATCCGACAAAATTTGATACATTATAGATCGTAGCCACTACAATGTCGATAGCGTTATTAAATTACGTCTTAATGTGTAGGCTACCCCATATCACGACGAGGTGACCTTGCTCTTCCAGCTCTAGAATAATCTCAGTGCGTCGAGATGTTTCGCTAGTGAAAGCCCTAGAGGTGAAATCGTTCATCCTGGTTCAATTTTGCGAAATTTGATGCAACATAATTAGGTGAAACGGTGTGGGAGGAGGGAGTGGCAATCATTTTTTTTCCAATCACGATCAATTTTACTTTGACTTAACGTTAAGCGTTGCTGAAAATAGTTGGAAACATGGCCTCTAGAGCCAAACCGTTCGTCCCAGGTCAATTTTGGGATTATATCCCGAAGGGACTTGCAATCCTGTGGAATTTTATGTAATGCAATTGGGCGAGGGGGCGAAGAGGCAATTATATCCCGTTTATTCATTCGTTTGTCCCAACATAGTCAATTTCATTTCTTCTTTGTTGGCTGTGACCTTACCTGTTTACAAATCTAGAAAAGGGCAAATTGACCTTATTTCCCGATCGACTAGCTTCACATTCGTTAACTTTCTTACTCCAGAACAAACACAGTTCAATGAAAATTTACACAAAAGCGAGAACAATTCTCCATGCTGTCTGTTTGCCAAGCGAGTAGTCACAAGACTGCTACGAAATTTCAGGAGGGCGGCGTACAATGTGAATAGTTTGGGGTGGGAGAAGAATCACTTGTTTCGGATAGGCGAATAGCAAGCTTAGAATTGGAACAAGTTTCCACATGGAACAGACTCTTTACAATAAAGAGGGATGTTCGGGTGGTTTAACGGTCCCACGTGTCCTCATTGGGGGAGTCTATGTTTCAAAAGGTCAAACAGCGTTTTCCAGAATTTTTCGTTCCTCAATTGACCAGTGGTGTTGCGCGCATCGTAACTGGGAGGGGGTCAAATCGTTTTCCGTTTGTTCATCCTATCATAGTGGAATCCATACGAAGTCGAGACCACCGCTGGCCGATACGCGTTATGCCAAGAAAAAACTTGAAGAACATTGAAGAATTTACACGTAAACTTAAAAAAGTCGATTACATAAATCAGTCACAAATTAACGAGTTTCCGGCCGAGGCAAATTGCGTTACGAGTCGCATTCCTCCGTCGCGTTTTTCTCGTTGCCTCGGTGGTGTTCTTCGTGTAATATTCAGCAGGCCGGGTGACCATCGAGCGACGTTAAAAATTCAAGGCCCTTTCCAAAATAAGCCGAAGCAATTTACTTCTCGGCCGTTGCTAATTAACTTGCGTGCCGCAATGAAACATTCAAGTTTCTGTGGATCGTGATTAATTAAGCAATTAAAAATGCAGGTTTTTGCGGGCGTCATTTTCGGTCGCTTAGAAGCGCCCTTAATTTTCTAAGGGGGCTTATAATTTGTGCGATTTCAAGAGTTTTTGCTTGCGACAACTTTCTTCGATGTTTTGTTTTGTTGAGTGTAAATTTTGTATGCGCGTTGGAAAAAAAGATTCTTAATAAATCGCAAGAAACCTGTAAAAGAAATGAAATTATAGGTTATGAGAAAAATGTAAAAAAATTCTTTGGTAAAATTCATAATTAATTTAAAATGACCCCAAAACGCACGTTACGTCAATGTGTATGGAGTTCGTCGCAATCGTAAGTTTACGGATTTCTTTTAAGAAAAACAAATGACGATCGTAACATTCACGAAAGAACGAAGAAAATTTTCATCATATAATTTCAGATAACATACAGGGTGATTCTTGAATAAACCGCCAAAAAAACCAAATGACTAACATGAGAAAGATATTAAAAAAATTCTTATTTATAATCAATTAAAAATTACCCCAAAAAACAACGTTACGACAATGTGTATGGAGTTCGTCGCAATCGTAAGTTTACGGATTTGTGTTAAGAAAAACAAATGACGATCGTAACATTCGCGACAGAACGAAGAAAATTTTCGTCATATAATTTCAGATAATATACAGGGTGATTCTTGAATAAACCGCTAAAAAAACCTAATGACTAACATGAGAAAGATATTAAAAAAATTCTTTGGTAAAATTCATAATTAATTTAAAATGACCCCAAAACGCACGTTACGTCAATGTGTATGGAGTTCGTCGCAATCGTAAGTTTACGGATTTCTTTTAAGAAAAACAAATGACGATCGTAACATTCACGAAAGAACGAAGAAAATTTTCGTCATATAATTTCAGATAACATACAGGATGATTCTTGAATAACCTGCCAAAAAGAACCTAATGGCTAACATAAGAAAGGTATTAAAAAGATTCTTTGGGAAAATTTATAATCAATTAAAAATTACCCCAAAAAACAACGTTACGCCAATATATATGGAGTTCGTCGCAATCGTAAGTTTTATGATTTGTGTTTTCGTACATTCTATTAATAGTAATGAAACTATAAAAGTTAACCATGAAACGTATTCAATAGAGGAAACGCCGCTCTAATGACCCGCCTTAAACGTTTAAATTCATCCGAGCATTTATTAATTTATTAGGACGAAGACGATGACCTGCGAACGTCACTCCGCTGGGACATTTAAATCAGATCCGACTAAAATCAGTTTCAATATAAGACACTACCCCCGTAACAATTTAAAGCATGAAATACCCTGTATTATGCTCGTAATGCTGGGTGTTTTATTATTGGCTTTTCAGGGATTCGTCTAACCCTGAACATTGGCAACACTGCTAGCGACACGTCAACTTTGTCTTCATCTTTCAAGAGAAAACGATTGACAATGGAGGTTAAGTTTTATGACATTTGCAGTTTCCTTTTGATTTTAATACAAAGCCAGAATTTCTCTTTTTTTTTTGCTACGGCGTCGATATATTTCTCTGAAAGCCAAATGTGTATTTTCTTGCTGAATTTAAGAAAAAAATCAATTAATTTTTATTGTTGATTTTTTTGGATTTAATCTAATAAATAAATTTGTAGACGATTGGTAACATTGCGTGCAACTTGAGCACGATTTTGGAAAAGAAAAACGACAGTTGACAATGACAGTTAAAGCTTATGACATTTACAGTTTTCTTTTGTGTTTTGGGATTCATCTAACCTCAAATATTGGCAAAAGAAGACAATTGACGATGACAGTTAAGTGATATGGCATTTATACATAGTTTACAGTTGTCTTTTTTATCCAATTTTTGTTGTTGATTTTTTTGGATTTCTTCTGATTTATAAATTTGTAGAAGATTGGCAACATTGCGTGAAACTTGAGCACATACCCCCCAAAATTACGATTCCATTCAGGCGGACTGTAGTACGCGGCCCTTAAATTATTTATAGATTATTAGATATTGATCCCTCCTTGTGTAAATACATTTCTATAGTTACTCGATGGCTTAACAGATAAATACAATTACTGATATGATGAATTACACGCTTATGCGACAAATATGGCGGGTGATGAAGTTGGGTCGGATGAAATTTCACGACTTCTTCAAGTGTTGTGCTAAAAAAGAGTGCAAATTAGTAATTTGTGAACACTGTCGTAGTATGTTTCACCCAAGCTGTGCTAAAAGGTTAGCGGTAGAAGTGTATGAGAGAAATATCATTAAACTGTTGTGCAAAAAATAGTGAAATTGAAAGTATTGTGATGAAGTAAGGCAACAAATGAGTTATACACTCGCCTAGCCGGCGGACCGTAGTGTCTGGACCCGTTCGAGATAATTCCACCGTCGAAATACTCTAGAGGAGAAGCTGCTGGAAAGCCTCTCCGGTTTAAATACACGCGCACGGGGAACTGAGGGCGGAGTTACTCTTTAATCGTTCGGCTTGTGAAAGTAAATTATTCATAGTCTGTTCTAAATAAAATCAGTCTTAAGTTTTGTTAATAAATTGGTTATTAGTCTCGTCGAGTATTTGATTTAAAAATAAATCAAAACGAACCCTAAACTCACTACAGTATGAACAAGACCCTCAACACGGGACAAAATCAAATAAACTCTACCATCAGTACTGAAGATGGAAAATGTATTACTCAAAAAGTTGATAACCGAAATGGAAGATAAAAATAACAGTTGAAAAGATAAGAATAAGACTTCTGGAAAACAAAGGATCAGATAACTCCAACAATGGTGAACGAAATTTTAGCCGAAATATAGATGGAAATAAACCAGGAGGTCCAACTTCAGATGATTTAAATGCTCCGGTATGAAAACGAAATAACAGTTATGCCTTTGCAGTTGCGGTCACACCTCGGTAGTTCATATGAATCGCGAAGGAAAGATGGTTCCAGTGCCGGAGCTCGCATAAAAATCACCCAGCAATCTGAAACACCAAAAAAATTGACCAAACTAAGTCTCATAAAAAATACAAAGAAAACGAATTGTCGGAAATTGAAACCACTGAACCTCAAAATAAAGTCAATGAAGTTAGAAGAACAACAAGAGAAAAGGAAGGAACCGCATCTTTAAGTGATAACGAGGAAAGCGGTTCAAAGGCGCCAAACGTAAAGTTTATATAGGGTTCAAAGGGTCTCTACCGAAAAGGATATAAGAGAATTTTTGGTCAATCAAAGAAATTTCCAAGAGGTTTTTAGGGATTGCTCCACTTGAATACAAGGATAAAATATATCAAGCAAGAGGTGTAGGTGTAAAACATTTCAAGTTTGAGATACACGAACAGTTCCTAAATGAAGTAGAAGAAGGCGAGGGTTTTCTCCAAAGTACCCACAGAGGTCAGCATCATTAAAGAACAAGAATCAGCAAATTAGTGTCATTCATCATAATGTCCACAGTGTCGATAAATTTTTATTCAATCAACCAAAGTGCATAGTACTTTGTTTGACTGATCATTGGACAATTAAAAAGGCATGTAACAAACGGTTCCTACCTGGTGGAATTATTTTGTAGAGAACTGGACGAGCACGGAGCAAGCCCTACATTTAGGGCAAATGTAGGAAGAAGATTCTCAGAAATTACAAAGCCGTCAGTAAAAAACATGTTTTAAAAACTAATTTTGAAGAAAGTTGATTCTCATAGTTTAGAGAACTATCGTCCCATCAACTTATTGACTATCTTAGCGAACTGTGTGAGTGTGAGTGATTAATCGAATTTCATTTGTTCACTGATCCCCTAAACTTTTGCATGGGGATGAAGGCACTTTCACCGGGGTTGATTGCGTTAGCAATTGTTAGTCAATTAGCATTGCAATGATGGACCCACAACAAGGAACCCGCGTTGTCCCTCCGACTTTGCGTCATGCCTCCGCGTTATTTATTTAGGCGCAAGTCGACGCTCGGAGTTTATTTAATAACCCCCAAGATGGTGGAGCGCCTGTTTGGCTTTCATTTGCAGTTATTATTTCGCAGTAATTAATTCATCCCGGATTTGCGTGAATTCGTGAACGCGTTGGGGAACAAACTTAATTGAAGCGTTCACGACAAAGAAAGAAATATTTCGGAATGATTCTAGTGGCCAAACCGTACATATTAGTTCACTTTTGACGTCGTTTTTGGGATCACGTCCCGAAGTGGGGTGTGTGTGATGGAATTAGGGGAAGCGGAGGGGAAGGAGCAGCGCATTGGTTTGGTCGTCCTAGCATACTCAGTTTTATTTATTCTTTAGCATTGATGTTAAACGTTGTTGAAAATATTTCGAAACGCGGCTCTCTAGTGGCCAAACCGTTCGTCTTAGGTGAATTTTGTGGATCATGTCCCTTGCCGTCTCCGATGCCACGAAGATCGTGAGCACTATGAATCTCAGGGATGAACATCTCCACAGTTTGAACGATTTAAAACGTATTTAAAAAATCTACTCTTTCATTTCTTTTGCTTTCTCGTCGCTTTTTGGGGCGCACAATTTCTATACAATGCAATAGGTGGGATGGGGGTCAACACAAATTCCAGATTTTCTCGAGTTCTGGACAAGATCTGATTGATTGGGAATGACAATTTCTACCATTTTTGTAAAATGGGCGACGGGGGCGATAAATTTTGGAATTCCCTCAATAGTTCAGCCGAACTTGGAATCTGTGGCTCGTTTGATTCGTGGGACGCGCGCCGAAACAATGGCAATCGTTTAAAAAGTTAATGAAACTCCGATCGTCGGTTGTTATTGGTTCCGAGAGCGGGAAATCGCTCGAAAAATTGAGTAATTAAAACGGCGCACTCGAAAAGTTAAATTACGCGCGGAGGCATGTGGAGGGCGTGGGAGTTTTCGCATTAATCGAGCCGGGCGAATAATATTTGGCAGTCCACCGCCTCTGATGAATCGGATAAAACAAAGGATGGAAGTTAGCTCGGGGATATTCGGCGGGAGCAATTACAAAACCAAAAAAATTGTGGGAATTGCTTGTGAGATTGTTCGGCGACATGTTTGATGGGGCCAGACATTTCTGTTTATTCGCTTCGCACACAGGGTGTTGTTTGTTTATCGATTACACATAATTCCAATGTTGGCACGTAGACAGTTAATAGACCAACACCCGTGCGAATCAATATGAAGGTTATTTATACGTGTGCGTGTGTACGTGTGTGTCTGTGTGGAGGCGTAATGCATCAACAAGATGACGTGTTTACCATTCCAAAAATAACGCTCGCTCCTCAATTAATTTGTCTTCCTCAATTTATGGTTCGGCCGACGTAAAACGGTCGTGGAAGTTTGAGCTGTAAAATTAAAAAGAGAATGGATGGTTCTTACGGCAGACGGCCGGGCAAATCATATTTCATTTTCCGGTGGAAAGCGGCGCCTTAAAAGCCGTTTTACGGTGGCGTTTACGGGCGGATTTTCTTTTATGCCCTTTCCGGGCTTCGACTAATAAGTCCGGGGTCGCCTGCGCGGACGTAAAACGCTCCGAAAGTAATTGATAACGATCTGTCGAATTTCGGGGGACGACTGTCGTATTCAATAAACGAAAATAAAAGGGAGGAAATCGTAAAATTTGGTTTTATTTCTCGTAATACAGCAGAGATGCGTTGCATCCCAATTTCGCGGGAACTTATGTGCCAAAAATGATGTCAAAACTGATCTGAAACGAATGGTTTAGCCACTCTATCAAATTGACGTGGCTTCCTATACCTATTGGCATTTCCAATCAGTCGTATCTTATGAATTTTGTCAAAAAGAACAGAGGTTACATTACATTCAATTTCATGGAAAGGGACATATTCCCAAAAATGATATCAAGAATGACGAATGGTTTGGCCGTTAGAGTAAACTGAGGTGCCCCCCTGTACCTATTGGCATTCCCAATCAACCGTGTCTTGTGAATTTTGGCAAAGCGAACGTATCTAAGGTACAATCCTAACACCATTGTATTCAATTTCGTGAGAACTCGTGTCCCGAAGAGACATGTTCTTAAAAGTTATATTAAGAATAACCTAAGATGAACTGTTTGGCCACTAGAGCAAATTGAAGTGGTCCCCTATATCTATTGGCATTTCTAATCAGTCAAAACTGACCTGAGGCGAACGGTTTGGCCGCTAGAACAAGTTGAGGTGGCCACCTATACTTATTGGCATTCCTAATCAATTGTGTCTTGTGATTTTTGTCAAACCAAACATATCTAAGGTGAACTCGTAACACCACTGTATTCAGCTTCATGGAAATTTATGTCCCATAGGGACATGTTCCCAAAAATTATGTTAAGAAGGACCTAAGATGAACTGTTTGGCCACTAGAGCAAATTGAAGTGGTCCCCTATATCTATTGGCATTCCCAATCAGTCGTGTCTTGTGAATTTTGTGAAAGCGAACATATCTAAGGTGAACTCGAAACACCACTGCATTCAGTTTCATGGAAATTTATGTCCCAAAGGGACATGTTCCCAAAAATTATGTCAAGAATGACCTAAGATGAACTGTTTGGCCACTAGAGCAAATCGAGGTGGTCCCCTATACTCGTTGGTATTCCCAATCATCGTGTCTTATGAATTTTAGCAAAGTGAAAAGATCTAAGGTACACTCCTAACACTATTGTATTCAATTTCGTGGGAACTCATGTCCCGAAGAGATATGTTCTCAAAAATGATGTCAAAACTGACTTGAGGCGAACAAGTTGAGGTGGCCCCCTGTAACTATTGTCATTCCAAATCAATAATCTTTTGTGAATTTTGGCAAAGACAAAAAATCTAAAGTACACTTCCAGCATTCAATTTCGTAGGAACTGATGCCCCAAAGGGACTTGTTCCCAGAAATGATGTCAAAACTGACCGGTTTGTCCGCTAGAGCAAGTTGAGGTGGCCCCTTATATCTATTGGCATTTCCAACCAGTCGTGTCTTGTGAATTTTGGCAAAGTGAAAAGATCTAAGCTATGCTCCTAACACCAGTGCAATCAGCATTGGTGAATTAATGCACTGGAAAACGATTTAATACAACAATTTATTATTAAACAGCCGGAAAAAGATATGGAAAATTAATTACGAAGAAAAGACGAACAAAAGAACGTAAGCTCGAGGAAATACAACCTCTTATAAACCAGACCTCATTGCATAATACATCGCCGTGTAAAATTGGGAAACTTTCCGAGCCGAACTTTTTCAGGCTCGAAACTATAATTAACTCGTCGCGGCATTATTACTTCTGGCACTGTAAAGTTTTAAAATTACCGAAGTTCCACGGGAAATTCTATTGAATTATTAACGTTTACTCCTGGGCTTTAATTTATTACGTCCCCGGATCTTTTAACTCCGATAAGAATTGTAGCACCCCACTTAACCCTTAATTAAATTTGATTTAAGGGATGGGGCCAGCTCAAACGATAAAAAAAATTAAATAAACGTTGCCAAAATTTGAATCTGGATTTTCGATTCGGAATTTTCGCCCCCAGGGCGCGAGGGGGTCGATTAACGAAACATGCAGATCTTTTATTAACGCGGGCGATTTATTATGCGCGACGGGCCCGGCTGGATCGAAGCCGACGGTGACATGTTTCATCCCCTAAATTCGGTTAACGGCCTGACGAGGTATTCCGGCGAAATCTGACGCGACTCCGGCGGTTTATTAAATTCTGAGCCGGATGCAAAAACGAATTTGAATAAACTAGTAGGGGCGAATTGAACATTCCCGGCGAGAAAAAATGTGCGCGCGCGGAAAACTGAAATTGCAGATGTACGGAGCACAAAGTGAAAAATTCGCACGACGACATTTGGAATGGATTTCGTTTTCCTTCCTCTGCACGCCCTTCGAATTTACGATTTATATTTATTTTGTAACGAAAATGGGAATATTTAAGAGGTGTGACTGCATTTTCCTTTTGGTGCATCTAAACTTTGCTGAAAATATTTCGAAACACGCTCCTCTAGCAGCCAAACAGTTCGTCCTACGTGAATTTTGATGTCATGTTTCGGATCATGACCTTACTAGCTCCGATGCTACGAAGATCGCCAGCAGTATGAATCTCTGTGATAAACATCTTCGCAGTTTGAACGACTTACGAATAGAAATTTAATGCAACGCCAATGGGGGGTAGAAGGAGTGGGGACGTTCCATCGTATTCGAATCCACAACAATGTCGAGAGCACCCACCAAAACGCATTACAAGAGCATCGGATGCCAGAAAAAATTTTAAATTAAATTTCAGGAATTCCTTTCTTCGTTCACCGGAAGTAAGTGCGGATCCGACTCTTGTTCCGAAGAGGTGTACCCAAAGGTAAACGTAAGGAATACCAAATTAAAATTAGTTCAGATGGGACGGACCTCATAAGCGTAGAAAGTATAGTTTCTATTTGATAATTAATCTATCGTCGTTCCCTTTCACTTCCTAGTTTCACCGTTAAATTATTAAACATCAACCCTTCACACACGCAGAGTCAAAGTTAGTAATCCCAATAATTTATCCCGCCACTACTACAAATTATCCCGACTCGTTCCGGCTGCCTGCACAACTTTGTTTAAAAGCTCCTGTTTCACGGCGCTGTTTATGTTTAATTATGAAGTGGAAGCTTTTCACTAACGAGCCCTCATTCGAACTTTCCTCGTCGCATCTATATTTCCAGGTAAACACTGAAGTGGACGTATTCCCAAAGTCAAAAAGTGTCTCTTCATTTACAGCGCGTTGACAATAATTTCCCGCGGGAGCATATACGCGTCAGCTTGACGGATCGGAATCTGCGAGGTATGAAATCCTTTTAGATGCGGCGAGGAATTGGTTTCGAATGCACTGACGGGGCCGTACTCAAGAGAACCACAGGAAGTATAAAGAGAAGATGAAAACATTCTTAAAGCCCCGTCCTTGTAACTACTTCATACATAAAAATCGTAACTCTGTCTGTGAGATTTGAATAATAATTGGGTTATTCCTAGCGCCTTTTCATCCCTCCTAATGGTAATAATTCAGTTCGCCAATTGAGGTCCGCGCAAGGACGGAATACCGAGCGCTTCTTAATGAAGACGTTGATACGCTTATTTGGGGTCGGACGAAGGTGGCATCTCGATTAGATTGCGCTGTGACAGTTTGTTCCCTTGCTCGGCGAGATATAATTACCTAATTAAATCGCTGGCCTCAAATTAACAGTTTTCTTCTTTGTCATCGAACTGAACGTGCCCTTCCAGAGATTGATTCAAAATCTCGTGCAGGGTTTGATTTGTTGGATACGTAAAATTTCCGTCATGATGAGTTGATAACCACCGTGACCTCGCAGTAGTAGATGTGTGGAGTGAGGTTTGCGCTAATATCCAACTTTACTCCACCAAATATCTCTCCCAATAAATAAGATTACGTTTCTGCAGGTTTTATAAAACTGGCGCCCAACGTGGGGCAAGAAGGCAGAATTCTATTACACAAAATTCTCATTCGCATTAATTCGTTACATGAACTGGCAGTCCAACGTTAGAAACAAAAAAAGACGTTTACTTACCTTGCGTGGATATCTAACTTGACCAAAAATATTTCGAAATTTGGCTTCGAGCGACCAAACCGTCATCCCAGCTCAGTTTTGACGTCATTTTTGGGATCAATGTCCCGTTGGGATGTGATCTCGCGAAATTTCGATACAATGCAACAGGGGGCGGCGGGGGAAGGTCAAACCAATCCAGATGCAGTCACTTAATATCCCATATCCCCCATTACTAAAAAAATTAGGTGGATGGTTAGGTAACGGTAGTTCTTCCCTAACCTTTATATTAACTTTCGTGACTTTACGAATTTACAGCCAAAGATGTCGAACATCATCTAAGTGCTCCCATTCCTACCAAATCACCTGACAACAACGAAGCCATCATCAGAAAAGAAGGAAAGGATAATGGGGCAAAGCAAGAAAAAATTCCAACATTACCACAAGCCCCACCTCCTTCAGAAAAAGGTTTTCAGGAAGACTTGGAACAAATTCTGCAAGTGGAAGCGGAAACTAGGAAGAACCCGCAACTGTCGTCTTCGTCATTTTGCCTCGTTGATAACTACTCAGCCTTCCTTAAGGACCCCATGTCGGTGATGGCACGACGATTAAGTTCCTCTTCCAAAACTAAGCCTAACGAGGCTACCGAACGTAAGACCTACGAAAATATTCAGTATAATCAACCGACCCCTTACGAAGAATCACCCACACATTTGAAGAAATCATTGGACCCCAAGATGACTCTTCGATCAGGTCCGAGTTCTTCTTCCAAAATACTACAAGATGATACAAAGCCTAACGAGACCACCCAACATAAAGAGCAAGGCAAGGCAGACGAAAATCTACAGTTTAATCAATCGACACCTGACGAAAAAAAACCCCCACTGCACCCCAGGCCTCCATTACGATTGGGCCCCTCATCCAAAATAAAAGAAAATGATCCAGAACCTAACGAAACTACCCAAGGCGAGGAAGATGACGGCGCATACGAAAATTTTCAATTTAAACGAGCGACACGCATAGAGGAGAAGTCCCCGCAAGGCGCTCCAGGTTATTACAAAAGCCCTGTGGCGCAACCTAAGTTGAGCTTGTCCAATTTGAAGCGGAGCCGCCCTCTTCCTCGCCAAGCTAAACATGATGTTGAATCCCCTAAAAGGAAAGAGGAAAAAGGAAATTCAGAACTAGGTGGGAAAGCTCTCTACCAAAGAGAAAATAAATTTGAACCCCATAAGAATAAAGAGGAAAGAGGAAATTCAATAGCAGATGGGAAAGATCTCTACCAAACAGGAAACGAATTTGAATTCCCTAAGAATAAAGAGGAAAGAGGAAAACTAGATGGGAAAGCTCTCTGCCAACCTGAAAACGACTTTAAACCTCCGGAAAACAAAGAGGAAAAGGAAAGTTCAGGACCAGAGGGGAAAGCTCAGCCCCAGAATGTCAACTCTGATTTATTCAATGGACTACCTGTTGAATCTGAGGAATTGGAACGAAGTAATCAGCAAGATCAAAACAAGGGAAACGCAGGCCATGAACTATTCAATGGATTACCAGGTACCAGGTAAGAAATTTTAGGAGAATTGAATGCTGACGCCGATAAAGAAAGAAACTTAAAGATCCCTTGGGACACCAAACCTAAGATGTCTCCTAACGATGGAAATACCTTCACATATTTCATTATTTCGAAGGAGGAGGAAGTTCAAGTTGCTCAAAATACAAAAGCTATCGAAGGTGCTGTTGCATTTTTCAATAAAGCGAAGGGGGAGATGGTTCCAAATGAAATCTTAAGGAATCTTTGGGAAAGCAACGCCTAAATATCTCCTACCCATGAGGATACTTCCATCTTTTTCGATAATGTAAAGGAAGGGGAGATTCCTTGGGAACGAGACCTAAACTTTCCCCCATTAAGACCTTCGTACTTTTTAGTAAGACCCACGAAGAAGAACTAGCAAATCCTAAGAGCAGGTTCGGGAAGAAATTAGCCCGAACACAACCCCTACACCTACTTTGTCCAAAGCATCTGGAGACGTGCAAAATGTAGGTGATCACGAACACGTCAACATTAATAGGGACAGCGAAATCCTTGTAGATGTGAATTTGAATGTGAAGATTCCTTGGGGGACAAGGGGCAAGAATAGCACATTGTGCAGAATTCTCACTCTCATTAATTCGTTACATAAATTGGCAGTCCAACGTTAGAAGCAAAAAAAAAACCGTTTACTTACCTTGCGTGGATACCCAACTTGATCAAAAATATATCGAAATTTGGTTTCTAGTGGCCAAACGTTCGTCCCAGCTTAGTTTTGACGTGATATTTGGGATCAATGTCCCATTGGGATATGTGATCCGCGAAATTTCGATGCAATGCAATGGGGGGCGGCGGGGGAGGGTCAAACCAATCCAGATGCTTCCCTTCACTTAATATCCCAAATCCCCCATTACTAAAAAAAAAAAAAAAAACAGATGGGTGACAGAGTCAAGGGCCTTCTTTATCACACTGTTGTATTCTTATCGGGAACGATTCAGAAAAGCAACTACTTTTCGAAGCCCCTGTCATTTCTCGTTTGAATTTTGAAATCAAGAATGTCTTTATTCTTCCGTCCCCTTTGTCCTCTTCAAATTTATAATTTTTATTAGATCTTTTCACTTTACCAAAATTCAACCGCCGAGGTTTATTTCGAATCCTCTCTGGTGCGTGTGGGTTCTATGTGAGAGATAGAATTACCATGGCTGGGGCTCCTTCGAATTGGGTTTTCGCCATTTTGTAAGACCAATAACATCAAAGTTGGTCGCAGCCGCCAAATCCCCTCCTCCCACTCTAGCAGCTCCATATTTCTCTAAATTTTTCTCCACAAATCTCGCTCGTTTTGATTTTAAAATTTCTTTAATGATAGAAACCACCCATCCAGACTCTTCCATTTCACTTTCACTCATCCTGCGTACGAGTCACTTTGCTCCAGTTCACATAAAATTGCATTCGGGGCATAACAGATGCATGTTGTATCATCAAAGAATCGCGGAAGAACTCAGAGAGGGAATGTTGCCGTTATGTAATGTAAGGATTGTTTATTTTGAGTCAAAGAGAGCAGTCGATCCTAGGAAAACCACGATGTCTCAAAAAAGGTGACACTTAAAACCCACGTGCAAGATTGATCGTAATTGGAATTTCCGGTGTAAACCATCTAAAAGGGGGCGTGGATTAGATGTCACACTACGAGTAGTAGCGTGGTCGTACATATCAGATTATTGACAGAAGTGACAATTCTTTAGCATGAGAAAACATGAATGTGTTTGCTATATTTGGCATGCTCCTGCTTCACTTTCTGAAATCTTATTTTTATTTTTCAGTGGGTGGCGTTCACCATTGCACATTGTGTCCCTAGGTGACCTCATGCAGCCGCTCCAAACTATAAGTTTGTGGTAGCACCACTTTCAAAACCATTAACCACTATTGAAATTGCATCAATTGTTTTCTGGAAGTACGTGAGGAAATTGCACGTAAATTACAGGTGAATTTCCCCATAAAGTTCGACAATAGATTGCGGTCAGCGAAGCCCGAGAAACAAAACGAACAAAAACGGGGGAATACGCGAGCGCCACTCCGCCAAAGAGAGAGAACAAAAAAAAAAGAAACGCAATCGACTTTTCTCTCGTGTTACGTGGACGTAATGGATGTGGAAAGTTAGCCGAGTTAATTTTCCCGTACGGCGCGAAATTTTCCCTGCGGCGCCCCATCCAATAAATAGCTTCTTTCTTTTTATTAAATCCGCAGCGTTCGGTCCCTCAAACACAAAAAAAAAATCCGTCAAATAAAGAAAGAAAAAACTAGTTATTACAAAAGAATATAAAGTTGATAGATGAAATTAAAAAAAAAAAAATCCCGGGGGAGAACTACATTTACCCTTGAAGTATCATTTTCCCGGCCGTTATAAATCACATTAGCGGGAGAGTGAATTGCAGTGTTCCTTGCAATAAACGAATCGTATAATTTGTTTTGTCGTAAACAAGAAAAATCGCCCGGGCATAAACGTGATGTATGATCAGGTCCCTTGTCCACTCGGAACTAAATAATTTCGTTCGTCTCGGGAGCGCAGGAACGGAACTTTTTGAAAAATATTTCTCTCGTACATTCCAAGCTTTAGTCGACGAACAAATCTGCATGAAATGCGCTCTCGTAAAGCACAGGCTTCATGCATTAATCAGAAGCTTCGCGTCGGTTATTTTGTGTAGGTACACAAATGGAATAGCTGATTGAATCATTTAAAGCTGATGAATCGCGCACGATTAATCGCGTTTGCGAATTCCGGCGGGCGCTTTTTCAGCGTCTCTGAAGTCTCAAGCGGCCGCTTTTTCCGCTAGTCCTCGCGACGGCCTACCGGGAGCTTTCCGGTGAATCCGGGGAGAGAGCACGAGACGAATTCAAGTTTTAAACACCGATTTCACATGGTATTGTTTCACAGGAAAAAATCGTCTAGTGATCTCCTCTCTTCGCATTCTTTTTTTTTTAATTTTGAGCACGTGGTAAAATGGAATGGCCCCCAAAACTTACCTGCGTTAGGTGTGCGAAGATTTACAGTTTACAATAAAACAAGTTCATGAATTAGGAGAAGTAATAATTAAGAATAACTCACTTTTAGGGAATCGAGGACGCTGAGTCTGCGTAATGTTTTTTTTTTAAATCGACGAAGGACGCAATTCTATAGCACGTTCCTAATTGTAGTCTGATTGTAAACCATTGGAATAGGGTGGTACCGGAGCCTAGTAGGAGGAAGATCGAAGATCGACTTCCTTTCCTAAGAGGAAGATCGAAGATCGACTTCCTTTCCTTCGTTTCCTTCGTTTCCCATCACACCGTTCACTTTTTGCCTTTTCATTTATTTTTATGAAAATAACAAATTACAAATCTGAATTATCTCTCACGCCTAAAATCATAGCGAACCACTGATTGTCCTAATTAATCCCATTCCTAGTTTTCCCAGCGGACTCGCTCGCACACAACAGCAACCGACGCCGATCTAGATCCATGTCGCACGTAAACCATATTAAGCAACTAATTAATTCCGCTCAGTAACAACAATAGCAACAACAGATGCATTTAGCTCATTTATCCATGAAACGCTATCGATTCGAGCTCTGGCATCGCGCCGAGGTGAAGTTCGCGGCGGTATTAGGTCTCGTCCCGTCCCGTCCCATCTCGTCCCGTTGAATTGATAGCGTCGTCGAGCCTCGACGTTTCGAGCTATTTATCTCCGGCGTCCGTCAGTTTGAAGTTCCGGGGCGACGCAGCGTTCTTGCATTCTTTATTTGGAGATCGACTTCGAAAGAGCAGAGAAATAAATCGCCGTCCCACCGAGCTGATGATAGATACAGCTACGTACAGGAAATTCAGAGTCTGCTTGATTTTAGAAATTGGCGTTTCGATGGGCATTTTGAAACCTACTTGGCATAGCTAAGCGCTGTACAAGTTTGTTACGAAATACTCGGAGCCCTTGTGGCGCAGCGATTAGTACGACGGGACCAGGAAGTTACAAGTTCCGAGTTCGAATTCGAAGCACCAGGTTACAATCGAGTTAACTATTCACTTTTATGGGGGTTGATACAGCCAAGATACAGCCATAAGGCTAAATGCTAGAAAAAAAGGGATCAGTGGCCAAATCAAGGACCAAACTGACGTGATTAAATTTCTTCTTGGCCATTAACGTTCAATATTTCGAAACACGGTCTCCAGTGGCCAAGCCGTTCGTCCTTGATCAATTTTAATGTCTTTTCTGGGATGAAAAATTCTAGAAAATGATTTGACCCTCCTCCCTCAACCACCCTAATGGGGTTGCATAACAAAATTGACCTAAGACGAACGACTTGGCCGCTAGAGCTCGTGCTTCGAAATATTTTCAACGTTAATGTTAAAAAATGAATGGGAAATGATTTGACCCCTTTCCGCCTCATCCCCAGTCCATGCGTGTGGCGGCATTAACTTTAAAAAACATTCAGGGACACAAGTTTTAGTGGCCAAGCCGTTCATCCTAGGTTAATTTTGGTGTCATCTTTGGGAACACATCCCTATGGGACATCCGATCGCACGACGTTTCGATGCAATACAATTGGAGGGGCGGGGTGAGGGGGTAAATCTTTTTCCAACAATTTTCACCTCTCAATTCACGCCAATGGTGGATGCAGGGGTGTTACGAGCACACCTTAGATCTTTTCACTTTGGCAAAATTCCCCAAAACAAAAAAATTATTTTTATTATTCGTCAGTTTTCATTTCCATCCGTGCATATTTTTGCATAGCCCCCCACGTTTGTAATTTATTATTAAAATAAATAAGTTTAAATATCCAATATCGAGTTCAAACGGAATTGACTAATAGAAAGAGGCAGAGAAGTATTTAATTTATCTTAAGGAGGGAGTTGTTTATCCACAAATCGGGCGTTGCTTATGGGCGGATCTTGTTTTCAAATTATTTATCAAATGAAATTGTTTTATCAACGCCCCTTCAATAAGTCACGTCCTTTTCACAAGCCACGCCCCTTTTTTATAAGGCACATTAATTTTTCGCAAGCCGAGTTCTTTCTTCCTATTCGAAGCCGAATAAATGAGTCCTTCGCTTTAATTGAAAGGGGAAATACTTAATTCGTGTTTAAAAGGAGGTAGCTTGTTAGAAAAGGGGCGTAGCCTATGAAGAAAGGGGCTTGTTCTTGCGCTTTGTTCCAACTGAGCGTTGCTGGCGTATAATACGAGCCATAAATTCATTTGGAACAAGGAGAATACTTTAGTTCAATCATCTGTCGTCTAGCGGTAGTATAATTACTCATTGAACGAGAAAATAAAAGAGATTTTGTGTACTATCAAGAAAGTTAATGAATTTCCATCGAATTAAACTTTTTTTAATTAATCAAAATGGATGTAACGTTAATTAGTATTTGTGGGTGTGGCTCTGAATGGGCGTAACCTATCGCGAAAGGAATTTATAAAAATGGGCGTGGTTTTAGAGGTGGCAGAGTGATCTTACACAGATAGGGGAATAGGGAGGTTAACTCTTTTTAAACGTATATTACTCACGACTCAAAGTTGACGGTGACGTAACTTACACTTTGCTTCTCGTAAAAGAAGGAACAGGTACAGAGTAATAGGCGTGGTTTATAGTATAGTATACTTCAAATTGTAATGTGTATTTCTTTCGCGATTTAAACAGACGTGATGTTCTTTTTTCTCTCTGTTGGTCATTTACTTTGAATTTGACTAGCAGAGAGAAAGAAGAATTTAATTTGTGTAACGCGGAGGAGTGGCTTATAAAAAGGGCGTCGCTTAGAGAAATACCGGCGTGATTTTATCTAAATAGGCAAGGGTTGTTTTCTAATGGGCAAGGCGCACATAGAATGCGACCAATCCAATAGAAATCGACTATTTTTCAGTGCGTAAAAGTAGACATGATTGTCTGGAACTTTAAAGCTCGAAATATACATGACTTACAACGAAAAGATCTTAACTTATGTAAAAGACGGTGTGATTTATAAATATAGTAGTGGAAATGGGCGTGGTTTAATTATTTCTTTTCAAAAAATGGGCGTGGCCAGTAAGCCAATATGAAAATCAATTATTTTTCAATGTGTACTTCCCAATCAGAAAGTAGGCGTGTTTCTTTAAGATTTTAAAATTCGAACTAGGCATGACTTATAACGAAAAGATCTTAACTTATGTAAAAGAGGGGGTGGTTTATAAATATAGTAGTGGAAATGGGCGTGCTTTGATTATTTGTTTTGAAGAAATGGGCTTTGGCGTATATAAAATACCAGTAACCCATTATGAAAATCAATTATTTTTCAATGTGTACTTCCCAATCACAAAGTAGGCGTGACTCTTTGAGATTTTAAAACTCGAACTAGGCATGACTTACAATGAAAAGATCTTGACTTATGTAAAAGAGGAAGTAGGCGCGGTTTATAAACATAGTAATTGGGCGGGGTTTTATTATGTTGCATACAAATGGGCGTGGCATATAAAGAATGCCACCAACCTAATATGGAAATCAATTATTTTTTAATATGTACTTCCCAATTAAAAAGTTGTTTGGGGCTTTAAGACTCTAATTTTACGTAGTTTTTAGTGAAGATATCTTGACTTATGTGAAAGAGGGAGTGGTTCATAAAATCAGAGGCGTGGCTTATAAACTTAGTGGTCGAAATGGGCGGGGCTTTAATTTCTAATGGGCGTGGCTTACAGAGTATGCAATCAACGAATTAATTGTGGAGGAAAATGACATTTTAACGACTTTTTACCCAATGATGCTATAGAAAACCACCGGGGGGGGGGGAATACAGAAAAGTCAGTTGAAACGGAGAAATATGCTATTATTATTAAAAGGAAAATTTAGGAATCAGTTAAATGGAGCGTTTCAGTGTTCGAATATAATTTTTTTCGTCCTACCGTGCACGTACAAGAAAGGATACCCACCCCGCTACCCTTCCGCTGCGGAAATCGAGCCTCGCTCACAAAGGAACCACCGTTTTGTTCCGAAATTGAACGCGGGCGGTTTCATCCGATAACTCGCTTACATACGACTGGGATAGGGAAGGGGGGGAAAAACGACTATCTGCATCGGTGCAAGGAAACCCATATAAAAGGAATCAAAGTCGCCATCGGATTCGATTTAACACGATCGGGAACTCTTTTACTGCAGTTTGAGTGACGAGGAGATTGCATTCGTTTTATTCTTTTTTTATTATTTTTCTGTGAGTCGGGGAAAAATGAACCGGAAATGAGGGTATTACTTTTTAATTTCGGGCTTGCGTATCTTCGCTTTGCAAAAGTGTAGATGTCGAAGCGCGTTCATTTTGGATTTTAAATGGTGCAATGCGGAATTCGGTGACCGTTCGTGCATTCATCGAAATTATTTGCTCACATTTGCATACACGTTTTGGAATTCACGAAGCACGATGCGAATTTATCGGACAGTAGAGGGCGTTTAATAAATACTCACGTAAAGCTGTTTTTAATGAATTTTTTTTTGGGAAATGGGTAATGACAGTTGGTAATTAATTAACCTTCCATCCAGCACACTGAAAGCAAACTTTACTGTATCGACAGAAATCTTCAATATTTTGCTATTTTTGAAAAACAAATACGTACAGGGTGATTCACGACTGTAGCTTTTCCTTCTTTTAAACCCAGAGATAACATTTGGAAACAAGGAAATTACAAGTATATCATTGAATAGAGTAAACCGTGAATCACCCTGTACATAAAAGAGTATCGAAACGCACAGCAAAATCTATCAATAAATTACGAACAGTAAAATTTAAGGAGGCATAAATCTCCGTTTTCCCGTTTCGGATGCGTATCCGCGGAGCCAATAAAAATTCCGCATTTATTTCCCTCTAAAAGGGTATCGATGTAGCGGCAATATGCCGACGCTTAATGGAATTTTTACGGCGTCGTTGTCGTCGTCGTCGGCGAAGTTACGCTTTAAAGTTGTTTGTCCGGCGCGTGGAAATTAAGTTTCGAGCAACGGCGGCGGCGGCGAGAGGCGAATGACAAGTGCGTCGCGACGGCCGCCGGAAATTCGAGCGCCGTCATTTAGCAACAATAAACTTTACGAGGGCTTTGGTTTTAACTTGGTTAGCTTAGCGAGTTTGCCTTGGCTGAATGCAATTAGCCGTCGCATCGGCTTCATTGTACGACCAGAATAGGACCCCTTTAAACTGATTAATTATATAGATTCTATTACACGCTGTATACATGTTGTACAGTCAGAATTAAAAGTCATGTCACCCCAATAAAAATAAATAAATAAATCGCGGCCTAACCGCTATACCGATTAGGTGGGTAGGCATCGAATTTTATTGTGAACAAAAGATGGTGCTGATGTAAGAAATCGGCATTTTGTATTACGTAAGTTAAATTCGATACGACGTCAGAGGTCGTGACCTTTGCAAAACAAAGGCATTCAGAGAACAGTGAAAAAGTATTCTCTTTTCTTTTGTTTCTAAATTTTGTTATGATTTTTTTCTTTTGTTTTCCAGTTATTGTTCTTTTTTAAATCTTTTTTGTTTTTATTTTGTCGAATTACTTTTCGGAATAACGTAGGCGTTTCACGCAGTTTCTTCTTTTATTTTCTGTCGATTTTTAAAAATATTCCCGCACTCTATAGGAAAATCGTCGATGTTCCTTTGTTTTTGGATTGTTTTTGCATATTTCATCGACTCACAGTTTTTTTCTGATGAATTATTTTTACTGTTTCATCGACTTATAACTTTTTCTTTTATTTCCTTTTTTGTTTTCTGCCAGCTTTAAAAAATATTCCTGCACCCTGTCGGCGAATCGTCGATCTTATTTTGTTTTTGGATCACCTTTCCGCCTCATTTGTTTCAGCTTTCCTTTGTTTCTTTCCGTCGAATTGTAGTTTCTTTTTTCTGTTGAATTATTTTTGCTGTTTCGTCGACTTACAATTTTTTTCCCGTTAATTGTCTTTTTTTTTTAATATTCCCGCACCCCGCACTCTGTCTGTAATTTGTCGATCTTCTTTTGTTTTTGGATCGCTTTTCCACGTTATTTCTTTCTGTTTTCTTTTGTTTCTTTCCGTCGAATTGCTTTTGCATATTTCATCGACTCGTAGTTTTTTTCTCACTTGAATTATTTTTGCTGTTTCATCGACTTATAATTTTTTCTTTTGTTTTCTCGTTAATTGTCCTTTTTTTTAATATTCCTGCACCCTGCCTGAAAATCGTCGATCTTCTTTTGTTTTTGGATCGCTTTTCCACGTTATTTGTTTCAGTTTTCTTTTGTTTCTTTCCATCGAATTATTTTTGCATATTTCATCGACTCGTAGTTTTTTTTCTGTTGAATTATTTTTGCTGTTTCGTCGACTTACAATTTTTTCTTTTGTTTTCTCGTTAATTGTCCTTTTTTTATATTCCTGCACCCTGCCTGAAAATCGTCGATCTTCTTTTGTTTTTGGATCACCTTTCACGTCATTTCTTTCAGTTTTCTTTTGTTTCTTTCCGTCGAATTGCTTTTGCATATTTCATCGACTCGTAGTTTTTTTCTCTGTTGAATTATTTTTGCTGTTTCATCGACTTACAATTTTTTCTTTTGTTTTCTCGTTAATTGTCCTTTTTTGAATATTTTTTTATTTTTATTTGACGAATTACTTTTTGGAACGACGTAGGCGTTTCGCGCAGTTTTTTCGTTTGTTTTTTTGCTGGTTTTAGAAAATATTTCTGCACCCTATCGGAGAATCGTCGAACTCCTTTTGTTTGTGCATTATTTTTCCACATCATTTGTTCCAGTTTTCTTTTGTTTGTTTCCATCGAATTGTTTGCACATTTCATAGACTCGTAGTTTAATTTTTGCTGTTTCATCGACTTATAATTTTTTCTTTTGTTTTTTTTGTTAATTGTCCTTTTCTTTAATATTCCTTCATCCTGTCGGAAAATCGTCGATCTTCTTTTATTTTTAGATCACCTTTCTACGCCATTTGTTTCAGTTTTCTTTTGTTTCTTTCCGTCGAATTGTTTTTGCATATTTCAACGACTCGTAGTTTTTTTCTCTGTTCAATTATTTTTGTTGTTTCATCGATTTATAATTTTTTCTTTTATTTCTCGTTAATTGTTCTTTGTTTTTAATGCTTTTTCTTTTTATTTCGTCTAATTACTTTTTGGGATAACGTAGGCGTCCCGCGTACTTTCTTCGTTTGTTTTCTACCAGTTTTTGAAAATATTCCTGCACCCTGTCGGCGGATCGTCGATCTTCTTTTGTTTTTGGATTATTTTTCTACGCCATTTGTTCGAGTTTTCTTATATTTCTTTCCATCGAATTGTTTTTGCATATTTCATCGACTCACAGTTTTTTTTCTGTTGAATTATTTTTGCTGCTTCATCGACTTACAATTTTTTCTTTTGTTTTCTCGCTAATTGTCCTTTCTTTTAATATTTTTTTGTTTTTATTTTGTCGAATTACATTTTTGAATAACGTAGGCGTTTCGCATAGTTTCCTTTTTTGTTTTCTACCGGTTTTAAAAAAAATATTCCTGCACTCTATCGGAAAATCGTCGATGTTTCTTTGTTTTGGATCACCTTTCCATGTCATTTGTTTTAGTTTTCTTTTGTTTGTTTCCGTCGAATTGTTTTTGCATATTTCATTGACTCATATTGCTGCTTCGTCGACTTATAATTTTTCCTTTTGTTTTCTCGTTAATTGTCTTTTTTTTAAATATTCCCGCACCATGCCTGAAAATCGTCGATCTTCTTTTGTTTTTGGATCACCTTTCCACGTCATTTCTTTCAGTCTTCTTTTGTTTCTTTCCGTCGAATTTTTTTCTTGCGTATTTCATGGACTCGTAGTTTTTTCTGTTGAATTTTTTTGCTGTTTCATCGACTTATAATTTATTCTTTTGTTTTCTCGGTAATGTCCTTTTTTCGAATATTTTTTTGTTTTTATTTCGTAAAATTACATTTTGGTATGACGCAGGCGTTCCCTGATTCTTTTGTTTTCTGTCGGTCTTTAAAAATATTTTCTTGCACCCTGTCGGAGAATCGTCGATCTTCTTTTGTTTTCGGATCACCCTCGTTTCACTTTTACGAATTATTTTTGTATGTTTCATCGACTCAGTTTTCTTCTGTTGTTTTCTTGTTTCATTCAATTTTGTTTTGTTTTTCTTTTGACGAATTATTTTTTTGTAAAAACGCGCAGTTGGTTCTTCAGCTCTCTGGCGGCTTTTTAAATTTTCTTGTACTGTGTTGGAGAGTCGTCTATCTTCTTTTGTTTTCGGATGACCTCATCCTTCGCATGTCTTCCTTTTATTCGTTTATTCCTCTTCTTTTCTGTTTTCAGAAAGTTATACTTTATTTGTTTTCAGAAAGTTTTGCTTTTTCTTTTTGAGAAATCGTCGATCTTCTTTTGTTTACGAACCACCATACCTTTCATGTTTCTTCGTCGGTTGTTTTGCTTTTCTTTTGTTAGTTTTAGGCGTTTTACTTTCTTTTCTGTTACTTTTTCGTTCATTGTTTTGTTTTTATTTCTAGCCGAATTATTATTTTTTTTTGAATAACGTAGGTGTTTCGCGCAGTTGCTCCTTTTCTTTTTCTTCTTTTCTTTTGTTTTTTTTTTCTCCCCGTCGAATTATCTTTGCGTATTTCATGGATTCGTAGAGTTTTGTTTTCTCGTTCATCGCTCCTTTTTCGAGTTCTCTTTTGTTTATATTTTTACGAATTTTGTTTTTGTAATTAAGCGCAGTTTCTTTAGCTCTCTGTGTCGGCTTTTTGAATTTTCTTTTTGCTCTTTTTCCGGAGAATCTTTTGTTTTCGGATTACCTAAACTTTCGCATTTCACTGTATCTTTCTTTTTTGTTTTCTGCTAGTTTTTTTTTTAAATTTTCTTGAATTTGAGGGCGGGGGGGATCGTCGATTTTCTTTTGTTTTCGGACCAACACGCCTTCCGTGTTTTTCTCTCGTTAGTTTCGCTATTCTTTTGTTTCTTTCGGTCGAATTATTTTACGTTTCTTCACTTTCTCGTTGATTGTTTTTTTCGTAAATCCTTTTACTTTTATTTCTAGTCGAATTATTCTTTTGGACTAACGTACCTACGCGTTTCACGCACTTCCTTCTTTTATTTTCTTTTCGTCTTTCTCGTATTTCATCGATTCAGTTTCTTTTTTGTTGGTGACTCGCTTATTGTGCTTTTTCAATCCCTTCCTTTGATTCTGGCCAATTTTTCTGAATTTTCTTGAATCTTTTTTGGGGGGAATCGCCGATTTTCCTTTGTTTTCGGATCACCTTACCTTTCGCTTTTCTCAGTCGTTTGCTTCGTTTTTCTTTTGTTATTTTTGCTCGAATTATTTTTTCTTGGTGATCGATCGATTCATATTTTTTCGTTCGTTTTTTTTTATTTCCTTTTATTTTTTATTTAGTCGAATTTTTTTTTTTGCATAAAGAAGGCGTTGCGCGCAGTTTCTTCTTTTGTTTTCTTTTCGTCGAATAATTTTTTCGTACTTCGACTTATAGTTTATTCTATTGGTTTCTCGTTTATTGTCCTTTTTTTTGAATTTTCGTTTTGCTTTTGTTTTTCATTAATGTAGGCGTAGAGCGCAGTTCCTCTTTTTATTTTCAGTCAGATTTCTAAATTTTCTTGCATTTTTTTGGGGGAGAATCGTAGATTTTCTTTTGTTTTCGAACCTTTCCTGCCATTTGTTTCACTTTTCGTTTTCTTAGTCGAATTATTTTTTTCTTGATTCGTCGATTCGTAATCTTTTTTTTTTACTTTTTCCTTCGCTGTATTTTTTTTTAAATTTTATTTTATCAAATTATTATTATTATTATTTTTTGGATTAACGTAAACTAGAAACATCTTTTCTCAAAGGGGTAGTGCTCTCCTGTTAATGTACACTCAGAGACAACAATTGTGGCCGTAACATTAATCGAAAGATGGCGCTCTTAGCTATTCAATTTTTAAGTTCCTAGGGATCTCACTTTGTTCCGAATATGTTGATTGCTCTTTACTTTCCTTCACAATTTAAAGACCAAATTTTCCCGTTCATCCGCACAGTTTCGATTCGTCCAAAAAAAAAACCACTGAGTTTGATGAACGCACGCAAAAATTGAGTGGGCGCGAATTAATTCATTACAGGTACGGATATCGATTTCACGTCTAAAAATGACCGGACCAGACACATTCGTTTCAGCTTGGCCGGGTGGTTCTTTGTCGAGCACTAAAATTAGTTCCCACGCTGCTGAAAATCCCTGTGAAACGGGATAATAGCAGATGGGGATGTATTATTATTTTTTGCGAATCTTGTTTCCCGGGACGAATGGGACAATAGGAATGTCGATTTCCTGTGTGATACGGAAGTATGTACACCGCACGTCGGGGCTTCAGATTTTCAATGTAATCGAATATTCCAAATTGTTACAAGCATTTAAAACAAGTGTTGGGATGATGGGGGTGAAATGTTTATTGTTATGCAAACAAAAGCTTAGCTGTCGTGAGTCATACTGATTTTTGCAATAAAACTGCATTCAAGGAATATCAGCTACATATTGCATCATCAAACAGCTACCGAAGTGACTCATCAAAGGAACCGCTATTACGTAAAAAGAAAGTACATGACTAAGAGCGGTTGACTCAGGGAATGCCTCGATGACTCATAGGGCAATTGTGAAACTTAAAGCTCAAGTACAAGATCTTGTTCGTAATCGGAATTTCCGGCATGAACCATATAAAAGGGTGCTACTTTCATGATTAGGTATGAGACGCGTCGTAATGTCGTTGGTATAAGTGACCTTCTCTCCTTTGAGTCATCAAGTCCAGTCAGAAATTTCGTCTTGTAGCATGGTTTGACAATTTGATAAATCTGAAAATAAAGGATAATTCCTCCCCTTTCTTATATCATTTTCAACCACCCATCCCTCACTTACGTACGTTCCAATAAGTCCCAGCCTTTTAACACGCCGCGCTTAGAAAATCGTTTTATCGCCATTTCACTGCCCCAACAACCATACTAAAAATTTATCGTTGCTATCATCCTGTTGCAATTTCAACGGCAATCGAGCAGTACAAGTTCGCCGCGGCAAGCCGTAAAATATACCCCATTGCAGATAAACCAGAATAGAACCGAATGCGAAACATGACTGCAGACCGCATTGCATGCGCTCCCGCAATTTTGGTGCACTCCGGCGACGCTCCGTTTTAATTCAAACAGGAAGAGCGCCGGAGATTTGCATACAACCGTTTGCATAAATCTCGCGTGCACGAGACAAGCATGGCCAGATTTTTTCGGCATTTACATTCAAAGCTGCACGTACAACGACGTAAGGTAATGCGACGTCTATAATTTCGTGGTGGTGCATTTGGCAGTTAGGTACTGAGCGGTGCAGATGTAAATGACACATAACTCATCTTAGTCCCATCAGTTGCAGGTATCTCCGACAGCAAAATAGATTCAAATAAAAAAAAAATGAAAAATGCATGGCGTCGGGGAGCTCTTGAAAATTAAGAGCAAACTTGGAAGAGCATCAATAATAAAAATGACCAGAAGAGACTAAATAACACAGGATAATTGTTAGTCTTTTGTTTCTTTAACACTCCTCAGAAAAATAGTCGACATTCATTTATTTTTGGTTTAGTATTTCGACGTTGTTTCTCTGAAATTTCTTTGTTTTTTTGTTTCTAACGAACTATTCTCTCTGATATTTTTTTGGATTTCATTAATTTTTCGCCGGATGAAATCGTTCGTTGACGCTTTTGTTTTCTGTACGCGTGTCTGTCGTTTGTTTCGCATTCTTTTGTTTTTCTTTTCTTCTTTTGTTCGTCTAATTCGTAAGAAGCTGACAATTCTGTGGCGGAGTTCGAGAAAATTAAAAACAACGACAAAGCGAAAGCAAAACGGATTCAAGTAAAGAAAATGAAAGAGACGGAGAGCTTTTGAAAATGAAAACAAATCTCGAAAAACCATCAATAACAAAATCGACCGGAAGAGACTAAATAAAACAGGATAATTGTTGGTCTTTTGTTTTTTTTTTCAAACTCCTCAAGAAATAGTCGACATTCATTTGTTTTTCGTTTAGTGCTTCGATGTTGTTTGATATCACTTTTCTTCTGTTTTCTTTCCTTCATTTCATTTATTTCTCGCGGTGAGAAATCGTGGAATTGTGTTTTTCGTCGCTGTGTTTCATTTTCTATTGTTTTGTTATTATTTTTTTTTTTTGAAGATTTGAATTTCCACGTCCGTTTCGTGCTTGTAGTTTTTTCTTGTTCACTCACGGCCTTGACTTTCAATTTTCTGCCAAATTTCGTCTAATCCTGTGTCGTTTGGAGTGTCTTTTGTTTCTTCGTAAGAAATTACATCTCGTATTACGTTGGTGTTTCTCTCTGTCACAGTTTTTTTTTGTTTCTGTCAGTCATTTGTTTTTTTAACAATTTTTTTTTTCTTTCGAGATGTTCATTAAATTGGGACACGTTTATGTAATTAATAAAAATAGTGAATAGCGCCAAAAAAAAATAACTTAAGTGGAAATTTCGGGGTCTTACTGATGCAAGAAATGAAAGCTTATAAAATTCAACGGTTCTCAACCCGGCTCTTAGTTTCGTTTATTGCCGACAGATGGCGCTAATGAGTACTGCCACAAAAGGAAGCATGAAACTACGAATTTTGTTTTAGAAATTGCGTTTATTTTCTAAAAACAATTAACCTAAATGAAAATTTCGTAGATTCGCTGATTCGAGAAAAGCAAGTTCATTAAATTCAACGGTTCTCAACCCGGCTCTAAGTTTACTTTACTGCCGACAGATGGCGCTGTTAGGTGTTGCCACAACGGTCTTTATTGTCAAAGAAATAAAACATGAAATCGTAAATTTGATTTTAGAAATTGCGTTTACTTTATAAAACAAACTGAAAAATTAATTTTAGAATATTAGCTCTTTTTTATGTCGATAGATAGTGAGTTTTTTCTCGCGATGTCCATTGAATTGCGACACGTTTATGCATTTAACAAGATAAAAGTAAGTTAATAATAAGAAGAATTTAATTAAATGAATATTTCTTGATCTTATTGTTAGGTTATAAAATTCAAATGTGCTCAACCCGGCTCTCAGTTTCATTTGCTGCTAAGAGATGGCACTATTCAGTATTACCAAAAGAAAAACATAAACCATGATGTTTGCTTTTGGACCTGTATTTATTTTATATAAAAAAAAAATAAAATTCAAAGGTTCTCAATCCAGCTTTTAGTTTCATTGACTACCGACAGATGGTGCTGCTTATTTATTTAAAATGAATAGCGATCAAACGGCGACTTTCGCTTAGAAACGGACTTAAATGGGAAAGAAACTGAAAAAACAATTTTGAACGTTACTTCTTTTTTATGTCGATAGATGGCGCGCATTTTTTGACACACCCAATAAACTGCGAGACGTTTGAGCAATTAATAAAACCCTGTAGCTCACAAATGGAATTAAATTAAATTTCGTTGGTACGCGTAATTAAGAAATATGAAAAAATACAAAACAATTAAAAGATACTATCGATCGGCCGTCTTTTGTTTGCCTTTGTCGTCGTTCTACCTTTCTTTTCCTGCTTGTTAGTTGCTTGTTTCATTTTGAATTCGAAACACTTTTTCCTTAATTAATTATTTTATCAATTTCGCGATTATTATTTATTTGTTTTTGTAGCGACTCGATCGTCACTTGTCTCTTCTTCATGACTAACAAATGAACAAGAAACAAACGACGAAAGAAATTTTTTACAAGATACAAAACAGTTGAAATAAAAAATAATATCGTTGAACACAGTGCTCTTTCTCGACTACCTCTGCCTTTCTGCAATAATCAATCGTGTTTTATTTTTTTTTTCCATTTGACGTAGTTTTATTAATTTCTCGATTGAGTATCGCTTTCTTTTTTGTTTTTATAGCTATTTGCTCGTCATTTGTTTTCATATGGTAATTAATTAATTAATTAATTAATTAAGAAAGCGGCGAGAAAAGAAAAACAAAAGAAAACATGTAGGAACACAGAACAATTGAAGTAAAAAATAATTTTTATTAAGTTGTGACACGTGATTTTCTTTTTTCATTTGTTTTTTTATTTCTCTGATATTTCTTTATTTCTAAATTATTTAATAAAATCTCGTTTCTTCAGAAATTCGATTTGCAATCTTTAAGTGAATTTATTTTATTGTCTTTTATTTCTCTCGTATTTTTTCATTTTTTTGTTTTTATTTATTTTCAGTTATTTGATAAAATCTCATTCTTTGATTTTTAATGCAAAAATGATTTTCTTTTTCATTTTCTTTTGTTTCAGTTTTTTTGTTTGTGTTTACGTTTCTCCAAAAAAAAATCTTCGAATTTTCGTGTCAATTTTTTACAAATTATTGAAAAAGAATTCAACCTTTTCATTTGGTTTAGTTCCCTTTGTTTAAAATTATCTGTTTTCTGACTTTTTAAATTTTTTGTCTTCTGCTTTTTTTTTTAAATTTTTTTCTTTGAAATTTGCGTTAGATTTTCAGATCGACAACGATTGTCTTTTGTTTTCTCTTTCTTTCGCCGGTCAAATTTCTTCGTCTCTGTGTTTCTTGAATTGTCAAAAGCGATTTTCTTTTTTATGTGTTTTGTATTCTTTTGCGTTTCTCTAGTTCTTTTTTTTTTGTTTTCTTTTTGCTCACTGTGTTTCGCATATACCGGACGATTCAGTTTGGTATTCGCACATCCATAACTTTTTTATTTCTATTTTTAGAAAAATGACATTTGGTGCAAATAATTGTAGACCCACCTGTAGTTTATTGGACAACACGAAACAATGTGTATTGAGTTAAAAAAATTAAATGGGACAACCTGTATATGTATTTTTGTAATTTTGGATTTAGGGTGTGAATATCAAACCGCATCACCCGATATTCATATTTGTTTTATTTTTTATTAAATTGATTTCAGTTTATTCAAACATCTACTTTCCCCCCCTCTACTATTTATTAATTAATTTTTTGCAGATGTCACAGTACATGTATGTACTTCTGCTTTCAGTTCTTCTTTTTTTTTGTTTTTCATGGTATGTACTTTTTGCTTTTCAGTTAGTCTTTTGTTTTTTTTTTGTTTGTTTGTCATAGTATGTACTTCTTGCTTTCAGTTCGTCTTCTCTTTTTCTTTTTTAAACAAATGCTGCATATTACAATATAATTTCCATAGTTTTTTTCCTCTCTTTGGACTTTTCCTAACCTCCAAATGTTTTTAAATTTTGACACATTTGTGACAAATACTGCCAAGATGAGGGGAGTGCCAATACGCGTCATTTGTTTAATATTTAATTTTTGTGCAAATTAATTGGTACTACTGAAAAAAAAACATTTACAACGTAGTTTATTTTTAAACTGGCTTCCGGCGACACGACTGCTTCTACTGCCAACGTTTCGTTCTCCATTGCACAAGAACTTCCTCAGGGCTGCTGCTGGTGCTGTGTATCTCTGACAAGCACTAGTGCGACCTAGAAAATTACAGCAAAGCTGGATTTACATAGAGATTTGAGCACCTCAAAACATCGTCCTTTTGGTTAGGGGTTGCTATGCGTAGAGGGCACCAACCAATCGATAATTTTGGAAAAGGGTAGCCAACCAATTAAAGATGTTGCAAAGAACGGGCGCGTTTCCACTGCAGCAACAAATTAGGGGTAGTACAAATTCCAACTTCCGGCCCTACCCAGTGGGACAGGCAAACTATTACAGGTTTCTACTTTAACGAATTCAAATCTCCAAAGACTTTAGTTGGTTGGCTTTCGCCGGTAAAACCTCGAAATGAAAATTGTCACAGCGTCATTTAACTAAACAGCAAACATAAACCCAACAACGCAAATGTAATTACAAATTAACTGGCAACGTAATGTTAAATAAGTCGTCCTGTCGGGTGGTTGTTTGGCAAACTTTGTTTGCTGAACAAGTTTCGCTAATAAAATTATTCGCGAGCACACATTCAGTATCTACCGCCATCGCAGTTAACATGCTCGGAATTGTGTTATAATCCGAGATATGTAGGTTATCATTTTGTATTAAGACATTTCCGTTTCGTACGAGCATATTTATTTTATTATTTATGAAACCAACCATGCAGCGATGAACAGGGTTCGGAAACACATATCACGACGTCAAATAAGTGATTTAAAGGATTCCTCTGACCACACCAGTTTGGTCCTTGCCATGGTTACGGACTGCAAGGTCCAAAGATACCGTGCATTCATCGTCTAGGCAATATGTGTAGCCTTAGCGATACCCAAAACGTCCGCAGTAGGATTAGGGCGCAGCCAGCGTGATTTCAGGAGATCAGATCAACTATACCATGCCCTCATTGAATGTTTGCAACTTTTGATTGCGTTTAGTTGTTAATTTCCCAATAGAAAACATAAAATTCCAACCCCTAGCATAAGATAAGACGACACCACATGAGATCCCTCGCCCCTAAAGGGTATTGTCTCTTTTATGTAACCACCCAGACGACGTGTCATACGTCGTCAGTCTGTTGTTAATTTAAGAAAATCGATGTCTGAGAAGATTACGCGGGTGAGAGAGTCTGTCGCTCGTAACCAAAACTAAAATTAGCTTCCGAACGTCTACCGTTTCAATTTCCTCCTGCGACGCTCAAACGAATTTTCGAAAGCACGCGAAAGCCAGAACCAAACGAAATCTTAACTGTAATAAATTCGAGTCTTTCCGCGGCGCCACAAAACAAATTGGCCTTAAATAAACAAGTGCCCCGACGTATTTACTTTCTCGCCCAAAGAAGCGCAAATAAATCCGTCCGCCCGTCGTCGGTCTAAGAAGATAAAGGAACGGGGGCCGCGTGAGCTTACACAGGTACGTAGTTATTAACCCTCTCTTGAAGCTTCTCGGAGCTTTCGTGCACGCGCCGATGGAGAATGTTAACGAGGAAGGTCCGGGCAACTCGCTTGAAATGTAAGAGCAAAGTTGCGCCGACCTAAGAGGTTGTCGAGGACGTGACTGCATTATCGATGTGCGCACGGGCTTCTCGTTGAGCTATTTGTAAGGACCTTAACACAAACGCTTTTCTATTGTGTGCGTTAATGCGCAAAGTAGATTCAGATATCTGCTTCTCCACATCTATAATCCACCTTTAGCATGTATGTGTGTGTGTTACAATGTTGGGGCGAGATAAGGCTTTAACAAGCACCTGAGGTGGCGCGGCTAAGAGCTTTGACGTGACCCACAACGTGCTGACCGACTTGGGAATCTCTGTCCTACTAGGTGTCTCAAAACAGATGAAACCACAGACAATAGTCTAAAAAAGCAGCAACATTTGTCATACAACAATAGGGAAGAAGTAAATAATAACTTTTCGTTTTCTAAGAAATTGTTTTAATAACGCTGGTCGGCGATTTAAATGGATTTAAAAGTCTCAGCTGTGTAGAATTGGTGTTTCTTGTGGCCATAAACGAATAAACGCCGAGATGTGTCTGTCGGGCTAGGTCAAGTTTGTCCTTCGCAAAAAAAAATCGCCAGGATTTTAAATAAGATCGTCTTCACGCACGCTGCCGGGAGGTTTCCTTAGACAATTGCAATTACTTATTATTACTTTAATTATGCTTATTTATTCAAAGTAAAATTTAAAAGCAGACTGAATTCGTAGCACAATTATGCACTTCAGTTTTATTTGTTTCATTTTCATGACAGTACATCGACCTTAACATATAAACTGCAAAATGTTATGTTTATGTTCATGAATAAAACGAAAATAAATGTTTACTAAAAATGTTGATAAATATTAATTAAATTCAAAAAACGAGTGGCTCAATTAGTTTTCGTGTTGAAAATTTGATTCTGGTTTGAAATAATTCGGAATTTTCAAAAACGTTTACCTACATTCGCCTTGACGATTTATTGCTAACAATTGCACTGTCATAAAATAAAATTCAGCTGGCTCAGTTTCGTTCCTCGTATTTTATTGTTTGTTTTTATTATTATTATCATGCTGTCATAAATTCACAGATGCTTACATTAGGGAGGGGGTTAGAATGAAAGACGAAGTGCTGAATAATAGTTTTTGAAAAAATTCAGTCCGAGCGAGTGCGTTTGTATTTTATAAACGATTGAGATGAAAATAATTTTTTTAAAATATTTATAGGTTTAGTATTATATATCAAATTTACGTAGTATGTAGTTTGTTTTGTGTTAGTTTCATTCGTGTAAATATTTGTGTACAGGGTGGGCCAAATTCGACACTTTTAATAGGAAACTCCTATTTTTAGAAGAGTTAGACAAAAACTGACCTCGGTCCCTGGAGCTCGATTTTTAAGACAAAATTAATGATCAAGACCGTGTTTCGATATCTTGTACCGTTTAGGAGCTACAGGGCGTTTTTAAAAATTCTACGATTTCTAAAAACCTTCATAACTTTTTTGTTTATGAAAATTTTTGATTTCTGTAAAGACTTCTTTAAGGCACTTTTTCATGCAGAATTCATTGCTCCAAGTTATTTTTTTCCAAAGTGCTCAATATTTGAGATATTAGCTAGAAATTTGATTTTTTATATGGAACACACTACATATTTTTACATTTCTGAAAAGAGCATAAAATTCTATTTATAAAAATATAAAACACTTGATATTTTATTCAAACAGTTTGTTAAATATATAGTTTCAAAGTTTTAATCAAAAATTTAATTATTTTTACAACATTAAAGTAGGCTATGGATGACGATAACTAAGCGATTTAAGTTTTTGTAACTTCCTGGTAGGGCGCTATCAAAATTTGACACAATCTCTTACAGTACTTGCTTTTCTCTTGAATTTTACTATCTCTATAAAGTAGACTTAAGGAGATAATTAAACTTGTACGAAAACTACGAGAAAAACAACATGTTATAATATTTATATCAACTCAAGACTTCATGAAATGCCTTTAACTTGTAAGTGTATGTTTGTACTGACGATGACAGCATATCTGCTGAAATACGTATCTACGGATACAATCTATTTTGATTTATATTTAAGGATATAAACTTTTTTGATTTATATTTACTTTCTTGATTTGTTATTTCTAAACCACTGTCTTCTTTACTAATATTAAATGTTAAAGTGTTTTATACAAATTGGTGAAAATTCTGAAACAGCGATTAATTTTTACCATGAGTGGTATCCTGAAAGATGACGATCCTTCAGAGATATATTCTTGAGATTTAAAAACAATTTAATAAATTTTTTATCATTTAAAGTGATAAAAACTAAAAATTATGAATCTCAAAACGGAAATAAAGAATTAGAAGAGATCATAGTTTTGGGAGAAATTGAAAATGACCGACGCAAGTTGGAGCAAACATCTTAGCAAGAACTTCTGCATTACGAATTTTAAAGAAACAAAGATTCTGACCTTATTGAATAAGAAAAATGCATCACTATCAGTCCTTGAATTGGTGATGTCAGCTCAAACCATAACAAAACGAAATCATTTATGTTTAGTACAAAATGGCCGACAATTTGATACTTTATGTAATTTTTGTGCAATTTCGATTACATTAGTATTTATTCATTATAACTTCGTTATATTTATTAAAAATAAAGTAATATTTTTTCATGGCTCATTGAATCTTCAAAAAATATATAGCTATCACCATCCACAGCCTACTTGAATGCTCAATAACCATCAAAATTTTAATTAAAACATGAAAGCTCTACTGCTCAAAAATCTTTTGAATAAAATATCAAGTGTTTTATATTTTTATAAATAGAATTTTATGCTCTTTTCAGAAATGTAAAAATAGGGTGTTCCATATAAAAAATCAAAGTTCTTGCCAATATCTCAAATATTGAGCACTTTGGAAAAAAATAACTTGGAGCAATGAATTCTGCATGAAAAAGTGCCTTAAAAAAGTCTTTACAGAAATCAAAAATTTTCATAAACAAAAAAGTTATGAAGGTTTTTAAAAATGGTAGAATTTTCAAAAACGCCCTGTAGCTCCTAAACGGTACAAGATATCGAAACGCGGTCTTCACCATTAATTTTGTCTTAAATATCGAGCTCCAGGGACCGAGGTCAGTTTTTGTCTAACTCGTCTAAAAATAGGAGTTTCCTATTAAAAGTGTCGAATTTGGCCCACCCTGTACGTAACTTCGAAATAATTTTCCAATAGCAACAAATAATTGGATACGACGTGCCGAATTATGTGTTAATACCGCAGGACAACATTTTGAACATTTATTGTAATTACAAATATCAGTGCCAAGAACAAGAAGTAAACTTTACTAAAATTCTAAGGTCATAATTAATGCACAGGTATGACAACACGTTTGTCATACCTGTGCAAGAGACGACATGGACACAGGTATGACAACACGTTTGCAAGAGACGACATGGACACAGGTATGACAAACGTGTTGTCATACCTGTGTCCATGTCGTCTCTTTAATAACTATTAAAAGAAGTGCTGAATGGGCCACCTCCTCTTTAAACCACGCCTTTTTCTTACTTAAACCAAGTTCCTCTCGCTGCAAGCCGCGCCCATTCGAAGCTACTCCCATAATAAGAACCTCCCCCTTTTATGAGTCCATAATATTTTTGTTTGGCATTCAATAGAAATTCATTATCTTTTATTTTCTCGTTGAATAAATGATTAAACTAAAATATTTTTCTTTTTCTATGTATATAATTTGCAACCAACGCTCATTTGCAACCAAGCGCAAGACCATGCCCCTTTTCTCATAAACCACGCCCCTTTTCTTATAATTGGGGGAAAAGGGGCGTGGCTTATAAGAAAGGGGCACGACTTATGCATATTGCTAAGAAAACCACTCCCTCTTTTGAGTAACAAAAAATTATACTTATTTTCAGAGTATATACAATTGAATCTAAAGTGAGTCGTTATTACAAGATATAAAACTATTTAGAAGTTAGAGTCGCTATGCTACTTCTGATTTCGTCCAGTACAGTCTGTTGCCTGTCGAGCAGGTCCGAGTCGAAACCGCACTCCAACACAGTCGCGATCCTCACACTCTTGAACAAAATTTGTAAAAGTTCACTGTACTCGTTTTCGGCCACGGACCTGTCGAACTTTTCCACTCTCTCTTTCACTTTGTTCGAGACATCTTCTATCGCACTCACTTGCTCTTGAATGCTCGCCAAATCGTTTATGCCGGAGAGCACTTGCTGAAGCCTTTCCAGGTCGTTGTGTTTAGGTAAACTCTGGATGTGGCTGGTGCTACGTGGAAAAGTTAGGAAATTTGGTTTTGGCTTTTTGACTTCGGTTAAACTCGTCGAGTGCTGCAGAGTGGGCGTTTTCTCCAGCTTTCGAGTGTACGCCTCCAATTTGGCCGATTTTTGTATGAGTCCGATTTTTTCTGTGGGTGAATGGGCTGGGACGTATATGTTAGGGGGGGTTTCATCTGAAACATCTGGAGTCTCGCTTATTCTGAAAGACACCTTCTTGGGTATTTTGGGCTTCTTGAAGGGGCGTTGTGGAGTATCTGAGGCGTTGTGGACATTATGGTAAATGATGCCTTCTTCTTTAGCAACGTCGAAACCCCTGAGGATTTGATAGTTTCCTTCTAGAATGTTGGCTTCATTTTGCGTCCCTACTCTTTCTGCTTTATCATCAACGATGGTTGTAAAATTTGGTTGACCTTCTTTGGTCAGATTCATTAGTTGATGTCTGGCTTCATTTTCGTGATGATTCAAATTTGGACCCTCGTATTTCTCAAGCAGATCGACGTGCCAGGTCTTTTGCTTCAGTGAGGGGCTTCGTGCCACCCCACCTATGAAGTTTTCGGATATTGACTTCCCACTGTCAAAATTCGGACTGTCTGGGTTTAACCTGCTTGCTTCATCGGAGAAATTTGTTCCTCCAAGTGTATTTTCATGCCTCGTAAGATCTCGTAATTTCGAAACATCATTCCCCAATTCCTTTGGGCCATCCTCTTCAGTAAGAGGAAGAAAGGTATTGGGGTTAATATCCTTGTTTCTTACACTTTTGGGGCTTGGGCTGTTTTCGCCCAGCTTTTGAGGGGTAATTGTTTTTTCTTCAAATTGGAATTCATTGAGGGATACAGCAATTACATCATCATCAAAATTAAAGTTGGTAACTCCTGCAGGACTTTGTTTGTTCTGCTCCAAATTCTTTGGCCTTGTCCCCCAAGGAATCTTAACGTCCAAATTCACATCCACAGGGGTTTCGCTGTCCCTATTGATGTTGACGTGTTCGTGATCATCTACATTTTGCACGTCTCCAGATGCTTTGGGCAAAGTAGGCGTAGGGATTGTGTCCGGGCTGATTTCTTCCCGAACTTGTTCAGGTTTCTTAGGATTTACAAGTTCTTCTTCGGGGGTCTTACTAAAAGGTATGAAGGTATTGACGGGGGAGAGTCTAGGTCTCGTTCCCCAAGGAATCTCCCCCTCCTTTCGATTATCGAAAAAGATGGAAGTATCTTCATAGGTAGGAGGTATTTCGGCGTTGCTTTCCCGAGGATTCTTTAAGACTTCACCTGGAACTCTCTTCTCCTTTGCTTTATTGAAAAATGCATCAGTACCTTCGATAGGTTTTATACTTTGAACAACTTGAACTTCCTCCTCCTTCGAAGTAATGAAATATGTGAAGGTAGGAGACATCTTAGGTTTGGTGTCCCAAGGGATCTTTAAGTTTCTTTCTTTGTTGGCGTCTAAAATTTCTTGCCTGGTACCTGGTAATCCATTGAATAGTTCATAGCCTGCGTTTCCCTTGTTTTGATCTTGCTGATTACTTCGTTCCAATTCTTCAGATTCAACTGGTAGTCCATTGAATAAATCAGAGTTGGCATTCTGGGGCTGAGCTTTCCCCTCTGGTCCTGAACTTTCCTTTCCCTCTTTGTTTTCCGGAGGTTTAAAGTCGTTTTCAGGTTGGCAGAGAGCTTTCCCATCTAGTTTTCCTCTTTCTTCTTTATTCTTAGGGGATTCAAATTCGTTTCCTATTTGGTAGAGATCTTTCCCATCTAGTATTGAATTTCCTCTTTCCTCTTTATTCTTAGGGGGTTCAAATTTATTTTCTCTTTGGTAGAGAGCTTTCCCATCTAGTTCTGAACTTCCCCTTTCCTCTTTCCTTTTAGGGGATTCAACATCATGTTTAGCTTGGCGTGGAGGAGGGCGGCTCCGCTTCAAATTGGACAAGCTCAACCTAGGTTGCGCCACAGGGCTTTTGTAATAACCTGGAGCGCTTTGCGGGGACTTCTCCTCTATGCGTGTCGCTCGTTTAAATTGGAAATTTTCGTATGCGTCGTCATCTTCCTCGCCTTGGGTAGTTTCGTCGGGTTCTGGATCATCTTCTTTTATTTTGGATGAGGAACCCAATCGTAATGGAGGCCTGGGGTGCAGTGGGGGTTTCTTTTCGTCAGGTGTCGATTGATTAAACTGTAGATTTTCGTCTGCCTTGCCTTTTTCTTTGCGTTGGGTGGATCCGTTAGGCTTCGGATCGTCTTGTAGTATTTTTGAGAAGGAACCCAAATGTAATTGATGCATGGGATGCAGTGGAGGTGCTTTTTCTTCAGGTGTCGATTGATTAAACTGTAGATTCTCGTCTGCCTTGCCTTTTTCTTTGCGTTGGGTGGATCCGTTAGGCTTTGGATCATCTTGTAGCATTTTGGAAGAGGAGCGCAGACTTGTTTGAGGAGTCATCTTGGGGTCCAACGACTTCTTCAAACGTGGAGGTGACTCATCTTTAGTTGTCGATCGATGAAACTGAAGATTTTGGTTAGCCTCGCCTTTCTCTTTAGGTTGGGTGGTTTCGTTAGGCTTTGGAACGTCTTGCATTGTTTTGGAATGGGAGCGCAGACTTGATTGAAGGGTCATCTTGGGGTCCAATGACTTTTTCAAATGTGTGGATGATTCTTCGTTAGGCGTCGGTCGATTATACTGCAAATTTTCGAAGATCTTACGTTTGGTAGCTACGTTAGGCTTAGTTTTGGAAGAGGAATTTAATCGGAGTGCCATCACCGACATGGGGTCCTTAAAGAAGGCGGAGTAGTTATCAGTAAGGCGAAATGACGAAGACGATAGTTGCGGATTCTTCCTCGTTTCCGCTTCCACTTGTAGAATTTGTTCCAAGTCTTCTTTTTCTGAAGGAGGTGGGGCTTGTGGTAATGTTGGAATTGTTTCTTGCTTTGCCCCATCATTCTTTCCTTCTTTTTTGATGTTGGCTTCGTTGTTGTCAGGTAATTTAGTAGGAATGGGGGGACTTAGATGGTGCTCGACATCTTTGGCTGTAAATTCGTAAAGGCACGAACGTTAATATAAAGGTTAGGTGAAGAACTATCATTACCTTTTTGGACTTTCTCATAATCCTCTTGAGGTAGTAAATTGGATGTAGTGGGTACCTCTAAGTGATGGGCGACATTTCTCGCTGTAAATTGAATAGACTATACATTGGTTTAGATTAAATATAGGATTGCAATTACCTCCTTTGGGTTCTTCGTTGATCTCTTCGTGTAAATTGGAAGAGGTTGGACCGGCGACAATTTTGTGATTGGGTACCTCTAAGTGATGAGTGATATTTTCGGCTGTAAATTGAAAATGCAAGAAATTGGTTTAAATTAAATGAAGAATTACAGTTACTACTTTTGGGTTCTTCGTGGATATCTTCCCGTAGATTGGAAGGAGTGGGATCACCGACAATTCTGTCAGTGGGTACCAATAAGCGATGGGCGACATTTCTCGCTGTAAATTGAAAAGACCATAAACACTTTTAGATTAAATTAAGAATAACAATTACCTCCGTTGGGTTCCTCATGGATCTCACGTAGATTGAAAGGAGTGGGGACGCCGATAACTTTGTGAGAGTGTACCTCTAAGTGATGGGCGAAATTTTCCGCTGTAAATTGAAAATACAAGAAGTATAGGTTTGGATTCTATGAAGAATTAGAGTTATCACCTTTGGGTTCTTCATGGATATCTTCACGTAGATTGGAAGGAGTGGGATCGTCAGCAATTTTGTCAGTGGGTACCAATAAGCGATGGGCGATATTTCTCGCTGTAAAATGAAAAGACCATATAACAGTTTTAGATTAAATGAAGAATGGCAGTTACCTCCTTTGGGTTCTTCATGAATCTCCTCGTGTAGATCGGAAGGAGATTGCTCGCCGACAACTTTGTGAATGGCTCTTTTTAAGTAATGGCCTGCAAATTCGAAAACACCATAAATAGGTTTAGATTAAATGAAGAAATGCAGTTACCTCTTTTGGGTTCTTCATGAATATCTTGACGAAGATTGGAAGGAATTTTATCACTGGGTACCTCTAAGTGATGGGTGACATTTCTCGCTGTAAATTGAAAAGACCATTTAGCAGTTTTAAATGAAATGAAGAATTGCAGTTACCTCCTTTGGGTTCTTCATGAATCTCCTCGTGTAGATCAGAAGGAGATTGCTCGCCGACAACTTTGTGAATGGGTCTTTTTAAGTAATGGGCTGTAAATTCGAAAACATCATAATTAGGTTTAGATTAAATGAAGAAATGTAGTTACCTCCTTTGGGTTCTTCATGGATATCTTGACGTAGATTGGAAGAAGTGGGATCACCAACAATTTGGTCAGTGGGTACCTGGAAGCGATGGGCGACATTTCTCTCTGTAAATTGAAGAGACCATGTAGCAGTTTTAGATTAAAAGGAGAATGCCAGTTACCTCCTTTGGGTTCTTCGTGAATCTCTTCGTGTGGATTGGAAGAAGATTGCTCGCCGACAACTTTGTGAATGGGTTTTTTTAAGAAATGGGCTGTAAATTCGAGAACATCATAATTAGGTTTAGATTAAATGAGGAAATGCAATTACCTCTTCTGGGTTCTTCATGGATACCTTCACGTAGATTGGAAGGAGTGGGATCATCGACAATTTTGTTAGTGATCTCATCACGTAGATTGGAAGGAGTGGGTTCGCCAACTTTCTTCGCTGTAAATTCGAAAAGGCAAGAATTGATTGCAATGTTTAGATGATGAATCATCATTACCTCCTCGGGTGTCTTCACGAACTTCCTCATATAAATTGAAAGGGACGGCGGACCCAAAATTTTCGTCTGTAAAATCGAAAACTAGAATCTTATCGATATTTTATATAAAAAAAAAATGGCGTTACCTTTCTTGGGTGGTTCAAGATCGTCTATGAGGGCAATGTTTTTGGCCTCCACTAAAACCTCCTCGTCTTCTTCTTCCATTTCAAAAGCACCTGCAGCACCAAAGCTATCTTCGTTCGAATCTAAATACGTGAACGTGAACCCTTCCACTCCATCGACCCTATCGGCTGCTTCTTCTTTCCTTTGGTCTTCAAGACTCAGCATCACGGAGTACCTCTCACTGTCCAGCACCATTTGTATGCGACTGTTGAGGGCGTTCTCGTAATTGGCGACCTCGAACGTGCCGAACGGGCCGTAGATTTGTTGCTCCTCTTCATCGCCCGACATTTCGCAGAATCGGATGTTGCTAGGTTGCCATCTGCTTTCGTCGTCTTCTGGGCTAAGGTCTTCGCCGGCGTACCGGTTGTAAACCCTCTGGTCCTCGTGGTAGTAATCCGCGTAGGTGTTATAATCTGCGTATTCAACATCGTAACTTCGTGTTAGGCTTCCCTCTGAGGTACTATCGTAGTTAGGATCGGTTTTGGTATTGTTCGTTTCTGCTTGATTCAGATGACGAGATTCCTTTAGATCTTCCGTTAGTATTTCCGAATAACAGTCATAAAACACCTCGCTGATGGAGGTGTCCTGTTGGTCATCCTCGGGCACTCGAAGAACCTCTTTGGGTTTTGTTTTTGGATTTGTTTTCTCTTGGGGTGGTGATGTTGGGGTTTCTGGTGGTTCGGGCAGTGGTATCTTCCATCGTAGCCTCGTGGGTTTTGCGACTTCCGCCTCGCGGGGTTGAACCACGACGTAGAGGCTGTCGTGGGTTTTGGGAGGTTCGTACCCAGCGAATCTGTTACGTAAGTCGTCGTTGATTACTACCACGTTGTTGGGTGATGGTCCTTCGATTATTTCGTAGGCGTTCTCGATGGTATTCTCGATGGTGTTCTTGATGGTGTGAGGGGCGGGCGCTTTACTTTTCTTGCTGGACCTGCGCGACGACCTTGAGCGTGCGAGTTGAGAGTCCTCGTACACCTCCGATTCGGGTTTGCTTCGCAGTTGGGCGCTTTGTTTTTCGATTTTCACGTACTGCTTGTACTTTTGCTTCTCCCCTTTTTCGTACTTGCCGAGGTTCGCCGATTTGGACAAGAATTTCTTCCAAGGGCCCATTTTTGCTTTTCACATTCTGAAATTAGTTGGATGGTCCTTCAAGCTCATGAAACCAATGTCCTTGCGCGTCTGCCTCTGATACGCTCACTAACGCGAGATAAATGCGTTTCAGATGTGTAACGTGAAATTAACGCCGTGTTTTCGTAGATAACGAGATCGTATGAGATAGATCAACTTTAATCTAGGAACTTTCTAATCTATTCTTCGCATTTTGCGGAATTTTGTTGTAGATTGTAGATATGATTATGCACGTACACAACACACTGTACAGGGTGCCTGCCAGTGACTCGAGTGTAATAATTTCACACTGTCTTAGCTAGGATCAAAACAATCAAAACATGTTACCATCGATTTACGAAGAATTTTTTTTTTTTGGAAACTTGGTACCACCGCCAATATATCGGGTCAGCGGATCAGTGCTTTAACAATGCTATTTTGGTGAACCTACAACATTTTTAAGAAGAAATGTGAAAGCTTACGACGTTGGAATTGAGTATGAGCGTCGTAACTAAACATTAAACAAATTAAATTTAATTATAACTTCGCTTTTTTTAATTGATTTTTAATTGATTTTGATTTGGTTTTGATTTGGTTTTGAAACTGCTTTGAAAAGAGAAATAATGTAATGTAATGTATAAGAGTAAAGACAAAATTGGAACATATACGACCTTTTATTGAAAAGTGAAAAACAAATGACGCTCGATTTGCTTAAATTTTTGGAAAACGAAAATGCGTCGGCCTGACTTTTCAAAATAAACCTCAAAAATACTTCAATCGATGTTGTTTTCAAAAAGAGGTAGTCGGCGGCCATTTTGTACTTGTCAAGAGTAGATCGTCTTTTGTTTTTCAACAAGCCGGTCGCCTTCTTCGATCCTTCGATCCTTCGATTCTTTGGGGTCAATCTTGTCAATCATAAAATTCAAGGTAAAAAACGAAAGGCAGGAGATAAAAGGAAAGTGAAAAACAAAATGATGTCGGTGTTTTTCAAGCGTTTGTCTTTTGTTTCTCAAAAACCAATCCCGTTTCGTTCTCTAATTTCTAAATAAAGAATCGATTGTTTCTTTTTTTTTTTAATTTTCTTACAAACAATGTCGGAGTTTCTCAAGCGTTGATCGTCTTTTGTTTTTCAAAAAACAATCTCGTTTCTTTCTCTAATTTCCAAATAAATAATCGATTGATTTTCTTTTGTTTTCGCACCAACGATGTCGGAGTTTCTTTAGTGTTGATTGTCTTTTGTTTATCAAACAAAAACCAATTTCGCTAATTTCCAAATAAAGAATCGATTGTGTTTTTTTTTTGTTTTTTCACAAACGATGTCTGAGTTTTTCAAGCGTTGATTGTGTTTTGTTTTCCTAATTTCTCTAATTTCCAAATAAACCATCGATTGTTTTTCTCACTAACGACGTCGAAGTTTTTAAACGTTGATTGTCTTTTGTTTGTCTAACAAAAATCAATCTCGTTTCTTTCTCTGTTTCCAAATAAAGAATCGATTATTCTTTTGTTTTTTCACGAACGATGTCTTTTGTTTTTCAAGAAACAAACTCGTTTCTTTCTCCAATTTCCAAATAAATAATCCATGGTTTTTCTTTTGTTTTCTCACTAACGATGTCGGACTTTTTTAAGCGTTGTTCGTCTTTTATTTTTCAAACAAAAACCAATCTCGTTTCTTTCGCTAATTTCCGAATAAAAAACCGAATGTTTTTTTTTGTTTTGCTCACAAACAAAAGCCAATCGGTCTTTTGAATTTCACGTAATCTTCAGAAGCCTCTTAAATTTTCCTGAAATATTTATTTTTAATTTTCGAAAGACGTAAGCGTCGATTGTCTTTTGTTTTAGATGATTTTTCTTTTTCATAAACAAAAACCAATCGGTCTTGTAAATTTCAGGTAACCTTGAAAAGCTCTTGAAATTTTTTTAAAATTATTATTTTTTTGTGCTTTTCGAAGGACGTTTTGAGTTTCTCGTAGATTGATTGTCGCTTGTTTTTCAAAAATCGATCCTGTTTCGCTCTGTCCTTTCCAAGTGAAGAATCTTTTGTTCTTTTTTGTTTTTCTCACAAATAAAAGCCAATCGGTCTTTTGAATTTCAGGCTATCTTCAAAAGCCCTTGAAATTTTCCACATTTTTTTAAAATTTTTCGGGAGATGCAAATAGTAGTCGTTCTTTAAGTTCCGCAAGCGTGGATGATCTTACTTTTTCATAAACAAAACGCAATCGAGCTTTTAAATTACAGGTAACCTTCAAATGCCCCTTAAATTTTCTTAAAACATTTTTCTTTTCACTTTTGGAAGGATACAAATAGTGGTTCTTTGAGTTATTGATTGTCGTTTGTTTTTTAAAAATCAATTTTGTTTCTTTCTCTACTTTCCCAGGAAAGATCGATCGCTTTTTTTTTTGTTTTTCATGTACGAAAGGCAATCGGTCTTTTGAATTTCAGGTCGTATTTCACGCGAATCTTTTTTTTTTTACTTTTCGAACGCTGCAATTTCTTTTTAGTTTTTCATTCGTCGATTGTCTCTTGTTTCTTCAAAAACACTTGGTTTCGTCCTTTATTTTCCAAGAATTTATTGTTTTTTTTTTTGTTTTGTCTCCAACATTTGGTGATTTTGTTTTTTCATGAACGAAAGTCGATCGGTTTTTTGAATTTTAGGTAATTTTGAAAGGCCCTTGAATTTTCCTAAAATATTTACTTCTTACTTTTCAAAGGAAGCAAACAATTGTTCCTCGAATTTTTCAGGCGTTGATCGTCTTTAATTTTTTTTTTTTAATAATTTCGTTTCGTTCTTTTCCAGGGACGGATTGTTTTGTTTTCTTTTTTTTGCAACAGTCGACGATTTTTGTTGTTCATAAATAAAGGTCGATCGGTCTTGCGTGACCTTCAAGAGTCCTTCAAAATTTCCTAGAATATTTTCTTTTTCTTTTCTAAAATCGTTTCTTGAGTTTTTTAAGTTCGTTTAAGTTTTTTTTTTTTGTTTATTTTCACGGAGTCACGAATGGTTTTCGTTGTTCATAAACAAAAGCAAATTGACGTTTTCGAAGTTTCGCGTGATCTTCAAAAGCCCCAGAAAAGGAAGCAAACAGTGATTCCTCGAATTTTTCAGGCGTTGATCGTCTTTTGTTTGTTTTTCTTTTTGTAATAATTTCATTTCGTTCTTTACTTTCCAGGGACGGATTGTTTTTCCTTTGGTTTTTTTCTTTGCAACAGTCGACGATTTTCGTTATTTCTTTTTTTTTTTTTAATCCTTTTAATTAGTAATGCTTCTCACTGTAAGTGAAATGGAGATAATGAAAAACAAATTAAAATACCTCAAAATGACCACAATATAGAAATAAAAATAATCATGCACAAGTTAGAGAGAAAAAAAGTTAATAATAATAAAAAAACCAAGAAAGTAAAAACAAAAGAGCGCGATCCTTGCGTAATTAACTTGAAAGGCCGTTGCTATTTTGTGGTGATTCGATAAATAAGTTAGCCTCGCATTCAATAGATGGCGCTAGCGAATTTGTTGCTGAGAGTAAAAAGTAACCTAACTTTCTCCGATCTAAAAAGTCAAGCGTCAGTTTCAGTTGTCATAGTTACCAAAAAGAAATTAAAACTTCTATTTTTTTCATCTAGATGGCAGTGGAATCGCCTGAAATGTCAATTGACAACTTCAGCTGCCATCGTTTACAGAAAAACGTATGTCAAATGTCAATTTCGGTTACCATGGTTATCGAAAACCAATCGAAAACAATTATTATTCCTGAATCTAGATGGCAGTGAATCGTTCCAAACGTCAAGCGTCAGTTTCGGTTGTCATAGTTACCAAAAAGAAAGTAAAACTTCTATTTTCTTAACCTAGATGGCAGTGGAATCGTCTGAAATGTCAATTGTCAACTTCAGGTGCCATCGTTTACAGAAAATCGCATGTCAAATGTCAAGTTCGATTGCCATGGTTACCGAAAACAAAACGAAAGCAATTATTATTCCTGAATCTAGATGACAGTGAATCGTTCCAAACGTCAAGCGTCAGTTTCGGTTGTCAGAGTCACCAAAAAGAAATTAAAACTTCTATTTTTTAACCTAGATGGCAGTGATATCGTCATAACTAAAGGTCGAGCGGTCTTGTGTGACCTTCAAGAGTCCTTCAAAATTTCCTACAATATTTCCTTTTTCTTCTTTAAAGTCGTTTCTTGGATTTTTTAAGTTCTTTTACGTTTTTTTTTTTGTTTATTTTCCTAGAATCGATTGTTTTTCTTTTTGTTTACAAGAGTGAATGGTTTTCGTTGTTCATAAACAAAACCAAATTGATGTTTTCGAAGTTTCGGGCGATCTTCAAAAGCCCCTGAAAATTTCCTTAAATTTAAAACACACTAAATGCCACGTTGAACAAATGAATTCATGTTAATTGTTGACCTTTAGTGAAATTCGAATAATCATTGCGTGACAATTATGGACAATTTAATTTGTTTAATGTTTAGTTATTTTTCAGTTGTTTTGGTTAATTAAATTAATCGTTTTTGTTTTGTTTTGACGTTCTTTATTTTTTTTTCGTAATCTTATTGAGCTTTAATGGTTGTGAGACTTTACATCCTCGAAATTGAATAAAACATTAATATTTCATAATTTTTTTTTTTTCGGCAAGCTGATCGTCTTTTGTTTTTCTGTAACGAGCTGATCGTTTTTTGTTTTTTAACTGTCCAATCCATTTCAAAATTTGTTTCCTGTTGCAATCGCTTTTGTTTTAAATGAGATGCCGACCGAGGTGAGGTGATCATCATTTTATAACTTTCCTTTTTTTTGAGTTGAAAATATTCTTTGCCTTTCCTTTTTCGAAAAGTAAAGAGTTTATAGTTCGCCTTCTTCGCTAAGTACACTCGTGTTGAAAAAATTCCGGACATTTGATTTTTTGGCGTTACTCGACTGAAACATCAGAAATCAGGTCTTAATTAACAATTAACAAAGCCCTTAGCTTCGAAGTAACAAGACATTTCCTGTCGCTTTACGTGTAACTGTTTAAATCGCAACCAAAACAGAAAACGTAGTCGAACGAAGTCCGAAATTTCTTGAACACGAGTGTACATAAAAATATTTTCTACTGTTTAGTTATATATAGTTTGATTTAACGAAAAATTTTATCTCACGATCAGATACTTACTTACGTTAAGTTGCCCGAGGGAAAGGAGAGATCCAAAGAGGAGAAGACATTCTTGGTGTGGCAAAAATGTTGATGGCCTGATGATTGTCTATGATAGTTACACAACTAACACACACGCGCAATATTGGACTCTCGATGGAAGGAATTTTTCTGTGATTTAATAAACGCCGCGGTTATATCTGTCGTAATCTTATCTTTATCGCTGTGAAATTGTTTCTCCGTAATTATTTCGATTGTAATTAATCGCACAATTAGACGCCGCTATTTTCTCTCGTTTAGGTCGAGTACTTTTGAGAGCTTGATATCAACGCACCTATCTAATTCTAATTGTTTAAGAATTCGCTTTTACGAACTCCTTTTGGTCCTACAATTCCTCCATCATTCAGTATCGTTCACTCCTAAAACCGTGTAATTATGACAAATACTTTAATTTGTTTAATGTTTAGTTATGCGCCAGTTTAGGAAGCTCATGCTCAATGACAACCTCGGAAGCTTTTACATTTATTAAAACCTTTGCTTCGATTTTTGAAAAAATCAGACTCGTTCCTCCTCCTCGCTCTTTGCTTTCCTGAAATCGATTGTTTTTTTTTGTTTTCGTCGATGTTTTTGTTTCTCATAAACAAAAGCCAGGCGATGTTTCGAACTTCCAGAAAGCCCCCTAGAATTTTACTATTTTTTTTTGTCGAAAGAATCAAACAATAAAGTCCTTGAAATTTCCCTAAAAAAATCTTCCACTTTTCGAAAGACCTTTTGTTTTTTAAAAAACCAATCAACATTTGATATTTTTGATTTTTTATAAACAAAAGCAAGACGGTCTTTGTCTCTTAAATTGCAGGCAACCTTTTAAAGATCTTCAAAGTTTCCTAAAATGCATTTTTTTTTACTTTGCGAAAAATGCGTCCTCTGAATTTTTCACGCGCCGGTCGACTTTTTTTTTCGAAAAATCAAACGATCGCTCTTTACGTTCCAATGATCGATTGTCTTTTGTTTTTGTTTTTGAAAGAAATGCAATAAACTAGAGACTATAGAGACTCAAGCGTTCGTTTTCCATTCGCCGATTACCTTTTGTTTCCCGGAGTCGATGGCGTCTTGCTTTTCAAAACTCAATTGCCTTTTGTTTTACGATTAGTTAGAGCTTTTCGTGATTCTTCGTTTCTTTGATTGTTTCCATTTTTTTTTCGCAGTACAAAAAATAAACCTTGGCAAGGGGTTTTCAAAGTCTCGAACGAAAATGCAGAAACATGAGACGATTCGAAGTATTTAATTAAGTTTCAAGGACTAATTAATAAAGTTACGCAGAAGGAAACGAAGCAAATCCGGCTCGAAGGACCACGTTCAAATTGCAAACATTGCAGGCAACCTTTGAAAGATCTTTAAAGTTTCCTAAAATGCATTTTCTTTTTACTTTGCGGGAAATGCGTTCCCTGGATTTTTCACGCGCCGTTCGACTTTAAATTTTTCGAAAAATCAATCCATCGCTCTCTACTTTCCAAGGATCGATTGTCTTTTGTTTTTCTTTTGTTTTTGAAAGAATTGCAATAAACTAGAGACTATAGAGACTTTTGTTTTCCGGAGACGATGGCGTCTTGCTCTTCAAAAATCAATTGCCTTTTGTTTCACGATTAGTTAGAGCTTTTCGTAATTCTTCGTTTCTTTGATTGTTTCCTTTTTTTTTTTCGCAGTACAAAAAATAAACCTTGGCAAGGGGTTTTCAAAGTCTCGAACCAAAATGCAGAAACATGAGACGATTCGAAGTTTTTAATTAAGTTTCAAGGACTAATTAATAAAGTTACGCAGAAGAAAACGAAGCAAATCCGGCTCGAAGGACCACATTCAAATTGCAAATATTGCAGGCAACCTTTGAAAGATCTTTAAAGTTTCCTAAAATGCATTTTCTTTTTTTACTTTGCGGAAAATGGGTTCTCTGGATTTTTCACGCGCCGTTACTTTAAATTTTTCGAAAAACCAATCCATCGCTCTCTACTTTCCAAGGATCGATTGTCTTTTGTTTTTCTTTTGTTTTTGAAAGAAATGCAATAAACTAGAGACTATAGAGACTTTTGTTTTCCGGAGACGATGGCGTCTTGCCCTTCAAAAATCAATTGCCTTTTGTTTTACGATTAGTTAGAGCTTTTCGTGATTCTTCGTTTCTTTGATTGTTTCAATTTTTTTTTCGCAGTACAAAAAATAAACCTTGGCAAGGGGTTTTCAAAGTCTCGAACAAAAATGCAGAAACATGAGACGTTTCGAAGTATTTAATTAAGTTTCAAGGACTAATTAATAAAGTTACGCAGAAGGAAACGAAGTAAATCCGGCTCGAAGGACCACGTTCAAATTGCAAACATTGCAGGCAACCTTTGAAAGACCTTTAAAGTTTCCTAAAATGCATTTTCTTTTTAGTTTGCGGAAAATGCGTTCTCTGGATTTTTCACGCGCCGTTCGATTTTAAATTTTTCGAAAAATCAATCCATCGCTCTTTGCTTTCCAAGGATCGGTTGTCTTTTGTTTTTCTTTTGTTTTTGAAAGAATTGTAATAAACTAGAGACTATAGAGACTTTTGTTTTCCGGAGACGATGGCGTCTTGCTCTTCAAAAATCAATTGCCTTTTGTTTTACGATTAGTTAGAGCTTTTCGTAATTCTTCGTTTCTTTGATTGTTTCCATTTTTTTTTCGCAGTACAAAAAATAAACCTTGGCAAGGGGTTTTCAAAGTCTCGAACAAAAATGCAGAACCATGTTCGAGACGATTCGAAGTATTTAGTCATGAAAGATTCAAGGACTAATTAATAAAGTTACGTAGAAGGAAACGAAGCAAATCCGGCTCGAAGGACCACGTTCAAATTGCAAACATTTTATGTACTTGAAGAATCATTTGGTGAATTTAACCTAAATTATTTTAACTTGTCAAATAGTTTAGTTACGTTCGAGTCCGTTATTATAAAGGCAAGTTAGCTTTAACCATCGGTTTATTGCCATGGTAACAATTGTGAACACAATCGATGTTATTACTACAAACTGACTGGGGGTTGAAGTTAGAAAAAGAGCACAGGTTTTACCTTTCATACTTTAACATTCGATGTACGAGCTCGTCTGGTCATTGGTGTCCTGCAGGATGAGATTTCCCGTAATCCCGCAAATATTGTACAACGGAAATCATTTAACGAAAACCAAATAAAACGCCAATCATTTTGATTTAACAAATTTAATGATCGAAGCCATCACTAGATACATAAATTGAAGACAAAATACTTTGTTCGTACGGAAACTTGTGTCTACAGCAACATTTTAAGAGAGAGTAAATATGTCAAAGTCTGCATGTCATAAAAATAGCTTATTGGGTCGAATACTGTTGACTATCAAGGAGTTTCAATGAATCTGAGGGGGGACTTTGGAGTTGGAAACACTTTCATCAAAATTACATCAATACTCAATGACCAACTCGTTCACACTTCAGTTCCCAGTTTACCACCAAACTTCTCTGCTTGAACGCCGTCATATTTCTGCTTCAGAACCCTCTGGTTGCTAACAGTGTCTCTCATGAGGTCTTCGCACACTTGGACTATATGTGGATCTTCCTTGGTTTCGATGGTTTGGATTTGGTAAAAAATCGAAGACACCATCTCGTCCAGGCTATTGTACTCCTCCTCGTAATTTGCTTCGGGAAACGCGGCGATTCTCTCGGTTAACTCGTGGATTTCCTTTTCTATTTCTTGCACCTTGGAGACGGAGATCTGGTGATCCAACGCCACGTTCTTGGTTGCCGCGTTCTTCTTGCTCTGCAAAGTCGTCGACATCTCCTGAAGCTCTTGTATCAAATCGCGCCTCTTCTCGCGCAGCGTCTCGTCCTGCACGTCTAGGTCGTCGATCTTCAGCATCAACTGCAACAGGTTCTCGTCGATGCTGTAAAACTGAGCGTCGGTTATGTTGTATTGAAATCCGTTGATCTCCTGCTTCAAAACGGCGATCTGTTGCTGGAAGTGCGTCAGTAATTTCGCCGGATCCCCCTCGTCGGTCTTCCCTTCGTTGTCTGCTATGACCTTCTCCTGGAAGTAAATCATCAACTGATCCACGTAGTCGCCGTACTGACGTTTGGAGACCGTCACGGAATGGTTTATGTCCGAGATGTCCTCGAGGTTCTTCTTACAGTCGAGCAGGTCTTGCTCCAATCGAACGTAATTGGCGTCCTTGTATTGACCTTGGAAGTTCTCCATTGATACTTTGATGTTGGAGAGCCTGATTCTCAAATCGTTGATCTGCTTGTAGGGTAAATGCTTCGAGTCGGGGGTGGAGGTGAGGTCTTCTTGGGAACCCACCTTCAACGAGCGCTCATCCAAAATCTCCAGATACCGCTGAATTTTTTCCTTCAGTTGATTCTTACCGGTTGCGATCATCTCGTCATCACCAGCGAATCCTAACGACTCGACCTTCTCCAAGCAGATATGCAGCTCGCTTTCAATTTGCACGTACTGTATATTCTTGTAGGTCCCATTGAAGCAATCGACTTTTTTCTTTAGCTTCTGCACGTGTTCTGTTATGCCTTTTAATTTGGTCGCTTCTTCTCGATCTTCTTCTTGGTTTTCTTCGGGTAGTTCTTCGTTTGACTTGGTTTGCAGAAGTTCATTTTGGTGTTTTGCTTCGGTTACTTTATCCTGAATTACGTCGACTATTTTCTCACGGTTTTCTTCGATTTTCTCCCTGAGCAACTTGAAGCACTCATGGCAGAGACTGAGGCCCTTCGTGCGGGCCTTGTCAACGATCTGGCTCTGGTTCTTGGGCACGTTCTCCAGCGATGTCTGGTGCTGGTGGAGTTGGGATTCGAACTCGTAATAGGTGGGGTCTTCTTTGGTCCCCGAGAATTCACCAATTTGGACTTTGATTTCCTTCAAAGCCGTCTGTATTTTTTGAATTTGGCCGAAGATTTCCGTGGTTGGCAGAGTTTTGATTTCCACCTGCTGCGGCGTTATTTTTAGAGAGTCAGCGAGTTCGTCGACCAACTGGTTTTGGGGTTCAAACCCTTGGTGCTCGATCACCTTAACTGGGGTTACTTCTTCTTTGACGGCGGCTTGGGCGTTTTGGCCCGCCGGATATTTGCTTGGAATGTCTTGCACTCCTCTGAAGGAGTTCGTCGAAAGCGCTTGTAAATCCCGAATTTTTTTATTTATTTCTTTGGTTAAGCCCTCGAGTACCTGGACGACGTCTTTCTTGTCGGCGGAGCTAAGTTTCTGCACCACGATTTTATTGATGGTGTTCCAGTGGCTTTGGAGTTCCTTGGTTTGCATCAGGAAGTCATAGTTTTCTTTGGTTAGGACTTCCAAGGCCCTTGCGTTGTTTTGGTCAACGCTATCGGCGATTTGTTCGTGGCTCTGCGCGTTTTGGAGCAAGGTCTTTAGCATCCGCTGTATTAAATCGATGGTTTCTTTCTTGTAGGCCTCAACTTTCTCGTAAGTTCCATGCACGTCGTTCAACTTGGCCCAAAGGCTTCGCAGCTTTTGGTCTAGGTCCTTATAGTCTGGGTCGTTTCTTGTTCCGTTGAAATTCTCCACGCTCCTGGTGAGGATCAACACGTCGTCTTGGATTGTGGCGATCTTTTCGTTGGCCGCCCTTATTTTGCTCGCGTTTTCTTCTGATTTATTATTGAGTTCTTGCAGGACTTTCTTGATCAAATCCACGAGCTTTAGTTTCTTTTTCCTGTTGGCCTCCGAGCTGCTTTCCAGGTCCTGCATCTTCGTCCAGTTGGACTTCAACGCCTGGTCTAATTCTTTATATTTTTCGTCGCCTTTGATGCCGTCGAAGGTCAAAACTTTCACCTGCAGGTCTTCGAGGTTGCGTTCAACTGTAACCGTGACTAGCAATTCCGCTTGTATTCTACGCCGCTTCTCCTCTTCGCTCACCGCTTGAGGCAAGTTGTTTCGCGACGCGGAATTCGGCTTTGCCTTCTTGAGTTTGTTGTTGTATTTGATCAAGTTCCTGCTGATGCTTTCTTTCCTCTCGTGCAGAGGAGTGTGCTCTTCGACTTCGATCATCTCCAAGTCGGTGTAGAGGAGTCTGATTTTTTTCTCGAGCACGACGAATTGCTTCGTGTCTTCTAGTTGAATGGCGCTGTTGATTTCCTTCAGTAGTTTCTTCACGTTCTGCTCTAGTTGGTCCAAATTGGTTATGGGCTCGGCGTACTTACCGGTGGCCCTTTTAGGTGTATCCTGTTTGCTTCCGTCGGATCTTTCCGATTTGGTTTCCGCTCGTTCCGAACTTATTTCCACTCGTTCCTCGGAACGCTCCCGCTCTCTCTTCTTCATGTTGGGGGTTTGGTCTATGAACGAGTGGGATTCCACCGCGCCGGAATCGAGGTCGCGCTCGTTCTTCGACACGACTTGTTCCAGCACGCGCAAGAGGTCGCTTATATCGGCGTGGACGTTGTCGCAGAACATCTGCGTATCCGGTTTGGACTTGTGCTTCAAGCCCTGGATATCCTGCGAGCTCTTCGTCAGAACCGACTGGAAATTCGTGTACCTGGGGTCGTCTCGGTAACCGTCGAAGGTTTCGATTTCCTGCCGCAGCTGCTTCAGACCCAGCGAGATGGAACTTGCCCTTTGCCTTCGGGTCGTTCGCTTTGAGGAGGAGCGCAGGAAGCTTTGATTGGGTTCTTTGGAGTTGGCGCCGCCCATTTTTTCCTAAAAATATTTTCTGTCAAGTTTTCAAGAAACAAAACAAAAATATTGAACTTCCAGTTAAAAAAAGGTAAACATCTGACTTCACTTGTCGTTTTAAATTTAGCACGTTATCTCATGATAAACACTCACCTGTCAATATGGCGTAGTAATCACCAGTGTGCTCAGCACTTTTACCTTTTTTTTTTGAGTCCGGGGGACTCCCAGGTGTTGAAACCTTGCCACTTTACACTCACGCAATATATGAAATCGAATAGTTTTTTTTTTTTTTTAGTTTTTTGATCCGACGCGTAATGTTCTTCGCCGCATGCGTTATCTGATTCGTACGCAGTGCTGCCTGCTAACAGTAAATACGGTGCGATAATTTCGATTATCTTATCCGTATTTGCTCGAGAGATAACGACAATTAAAAACCGGGCTGATTCGGAATTAATGTTCCCTGAATTATATAAAAAAAATTCTCGTTTACTCCTCTCTCTTGTTTAATCGTAATAAGTTTCGAGATGAAGCCTCGTTTTATTCAATGAAGTGTTAAAAATGCAAACAACAAAAATTAAAAGAAAAAAAATTGCATATATCGAAAATTAGTCATAAACTGGGCACGCGATAAAAAAATAAATAAAAGTAAAATGAAAAAAAAGACATTTTTTTTTCAGAGAGCCTATTGGCAACACTGGTTTGACAACTGTCGTCCGTCAAAATGTCAGTTGCTTTAGAGAATCAGCACTTTTTTGAATGACATTCTAATTCAGATGAATTCGAAACGTTTGTTACCTGTCTCTCCGTAGCAAAGTCATTGACAACATGAGAAATCGAATACAAAAATATATTAATCAAGGCGGCAGGCATTTTGAACATTAAAGTAGATACAAAAATGTTCATGATTTAAAAATGTCAAACCTGTCAATCTTTGATCCTTATCGAACGTTGTAACGCTTCAAACCAACTGAAACAATGTATGTTTAAAAGCTGACTTTACATCAAAGATTGCATTGTTAATAATGTCATTAATAGCAATGTTGTTAACAGTTGCTCTTAATATTATTTTTTTTTCTCTAATGTATTAATAACATAACTTTGTTATTTGTTTTATGATCGGTTTGGAGGCGGTCTAAAGTCGACTTTACACTGGAGATAACATTATTAATAATATTGGTAACAGAAATGTTGTTAATAAATCTCGAAAACTGGGACAAAAAACGACATCTGCGACTAACATGAAAAACTGCACCGAAGAAATGTTATTAACGTATAGAAAATAGTTTCTGTAGCAAATATTTTGCGATCGGCTTAGAGGCGGTCTAAAGCCATCTTCACACCGGAGATAACATTGTTAATAATGTTGTTAACAGCAGTGTTGCTTACAAATTTTAAAAACTAGGGCAAGAAATGTTAGGATTATTCCGTTGTCAACATTGTTGACGACATTTGGCAATAACATGTGAAGAAGCACCGAAGAAATGTTAGTAACATGTTGTTAATAATTTCTGTTAATAACATTTGGTGTTAACATTTATTTTTTTTTCTATTGACGTTAATAACATTCTTCATAACTTCTAGCATTAAATAGAATGCGATCGGTCTGGAGACGGTCTAAAGGCACTTTACACCGGAGATAACATTGTTAATAATGTTGTTAATAGCAATGTTGTTAACAAAATTGAGACAAAATGTTATCAACATTGTTGTTGACGACAGCTGCGACTAACATATGAAAAAGTTCACCGAAGAAAAGTTATTAATGTGTAGAAAATAGTTTCTGTAGCAAATGTTTTGCGATCATTTGATGTTAACATTTATTTTTTTTATTGACGTGTTAATAACATTCTTCATAACCTAGTAAGCAGCAAATATTGTACGATCGGTCTGAAGGCGGTCTAAAGCCATCTTTACATCCGAGATAACATTGTTAATAATGCTGTTAATACCAATGTTGTTAACAAAATTGAGACAAAATGTTATCAACATTATTGTTGACGACACCTGCGACTAACATATGCAAAAGTGCACTGAAGAAGTGTTATTAATATGTAGAAAATAGTTTCTGTAGCAAATATTTTGCGATCGGTTTAGAAGTAGCCATCTTCACATCGGAGATAACATTCTTAACAATGTTGTTATTAGCAATGTTGTTAACAAATCTTGAAAACTGGGACATAAAATGTCAAGATACTTCTGTTATCAACACTGTTGACGACATGTGAAGTTAATAATTTCTGTTAACAATTTTGTTTTTTTCGTTAATATATTTATTATTCTTCATAACTTATTGTTAGTTAGTAGCTAATACTGTGCGATCCGAGGCGGTCTAGATGAAAGAGTGTTGTTACCAATATGTTAGATGTTTTGGTTTCGCAGTGTGCTTAAGTTTGTGGATGGGTTCCGCAAGGTCCAATCCTTGGCCCTAGATTATTCACTACATAAACTTCAGAATTCTTATATCTCAAGTACTCTGCAATTCTATGAGAATGAACGGTACTACGAACTATCAGAAATAAGGTAAAACTAACACAGACAGGAGTATTGACCTGACTCAAAACCATTCGAGTAAGATACTCCGATTTGCTCGTCGAAATTGACGATGTCACGTTTCTCACGTTCGTTCCTGACTCATACTCATTTCAAACCTTATCTAATCCGATCTATTTTTAGAGTACGTCCCAGTCGATTCGGTCGTTTTCACCCAAAATAATGGGTTAGCGTTTCGAGCTACGCCCCGGTAATCTTCACGGGCGGAGACGACGCATTTACGAGGATTAATTCCAGGCCTTATCGATAAACGCTTATCTCGACGGCGGCCTTATCGCAAAGCAAACACCTCGTCCACCTTTCGTCGGTAATACGCGCTTGTTTTCGCGATGGAAGCCATGGAATGACCCAGGAATTCGAGAAACAAGTGATGGTTGTTAACGCAGCAGACACAGGTGCAAGTAGTTGAGATGCACTGCGATTGACAAGAAGTCGCTCTGGTTGATCTGAGAGGAAGTTTTGGTCACGCCCTTTTCGCACTGTATGAAATCACCGGGCAAGATAAGATACAGGTATTTGTTGTTCTGTCACTCTGCTTTGTAAACATCACGTCTTTGTTAGTGCGGATTAAGAAACAAAAGCGTGGCTCCGTCTTTGTTCGAGGAGAATCTATTGGACTTGTGCTTTCAGGGGGTTATGGGTGGAAAAAGTTCGAAAGAGCCGGGCCTGAAAAGAGGGTCGTCGTTCAGGAGGAGCCAAAAGAGTAGCTTCCAGCGCATCCAGAAGAAACTGGACAAGGTGACCAAGGACATCGATGGCTTCAGTGGAACCAGCCAGGACGAGAAGTACATGAAGATCAAGAAGAGCCTGACCGAGATAATCAATAGTTTAGAAGAGATCAGCACGACGGTGAAGGACAAACACAAGGACACATACCAGGACATCCTCGACAAGTGCTTCGAGGAACTCAACAAGTTAGACTCGAAACTAGACTCGTCGGAGGGCAACGAGGCCGCTGCTGCTTCTTCTACTTCACAAGCCCCACCAGTTCAAACCCCATCGATCATCGAATCCCCAATGAGCAGCCCCTTTTCAGAACGAAGCTACCAAAGCGTCCAGGTCAATTTGGTCAGGCTTGCTGGAGAGGCCAGGAAGAATCTAGAAACCGGTTCGATTTCCAGCCAGGAGGTTTCAACCAAAGAAAAACTCAGAGACGAAGCAATGGAGATGCTCCACCAAACGCGCAAGCAGATCGAAACCATCGAGGGTGAAATCTACACGTACAAGCGCGAAAAGGACGAGAACCTCTACGGCTACATCAAGGAAACCTTGGCGAAAATCCTCGCGAAAATTGACAACATGGAGACTTACGGAAACGTGCAGATCAAGCACGAGCGCAAACTGGCGATGCAACGCGCTCAGGAGTGCCTGAATTTATTGAACGAGGGGGGCGCTCGCGTGTCGAAAACTCAAAGAATGACGACCGTCATCCCCAAGAACGTCCTCTCGGAGATGATGAACAGTTCCAAGTTTAAAAGCCTCGAAAAGCAGAACGCCCCCGCCCCCGTACAAGTCGATGCCTCTCCGAAACTCTCGAAGCAAGTCACGTTCGAAATTAACGTCAACGACGAGTTGAAGGAGGAAATGATTAAGATTATCCACGAGAGGATCGAGGAGGCCAGCAGTGAGCCCGGTGATGAAACAGACAGGGCCGGTCCTGCTCCCAAGAGGGCGACGGAGAATTCCGAAAACACCGACAGCGAAGAGGAGTTTGATTTTGTTAACGTCGACGCCGAGGAGGGCGACGCCAAGAAGACGCCTATATTAGTTACGTCGTTTTGACCAGAAAACTGTGAATTTTTTTAGTATCTAGGAGAATGCAGTGCAACTAGTGCGTAGCTAAAATCTGTTAAATATTTATATGAAATTATTATAATATTTGTTTAAAAAAATAACGATTTTTTTATTTGCCTTTTCGATGAGCACTGTATATTATTATATAGGGCGTTCATAAATGATTGAGAGGCATCTTATTTACGACAAAAAGGTGAGGAAATGAAACACATCATGTTTTTGAATTTATTTCTAGTTTAATCGTTTATTGTAACAACCACTTGGCTTTCGCCCCCATTGCATAACGACGAACAGGCGGGAAAAATAAGTTTCCCGAAATAACTGTAAACACCTACGCCCTATTCTATGAAAATATAAGCTATCAGATTTATCACAAGCACTGATAACGTGCTGCGCTTCGATATCAAAGTCTATTATTGTTCCTCAAGCATTTATACACTTGTGTTTATGTATAACATAAGTAGTTTCTTCAGGGTTGAGAATGAGAATGGCTCGTTGTGAGGTGAAGAATCTTCAGAGTTTCATCTTGTACTGCAACAAAAAAATAATTCACTTAACATCTAATGTAATTTTTAAAACATTTTTGCACAGTTACGATCAATATTATAATATTTAATTCATTAAAAACTTAACGAGAAATTTATTTATTTATTAATTTACGATTTGCAAATTCAAATTTCCCGCCTGGAGCAACATTCTACATTTCTGTCAAAGTACGAATTTTCCAGCCACAATTTCTACTTTGCATGGAACTATTTTATAGTGATTTAAATAATCACACTAATTCAAATCTCCCTGCATTCGATATTCGAGGTTCGTTAATTTCAATAATACCACCCAAAAAAGGAACAAAAAGTTAACTTTGTAACTAAACAGAGCATTCAGTACCAACTTACCAATAAATTACTGAGAGGGAAGTTGAGACTTTCCTTTTCTAATTTGATAGGTTATGAGTCAGGATAAATTAACATAGTGGCAAGAGTCAATGTTTTCAAGAAAATTTCGATTGTTTTGGGAAAGTAGGACAAACAAACAAAAAAATAGAATCTCAAAATTTGAAAAGCTTAAAGGTAAGGTCAACAAAAAATTACAAGAAATGAGGATAAATTAAAAAAAATTGGAACTTCCAGAATCGAGGTTCGAAAATGTCAAAGGTCACGCAAAAAATTGTAAAAAATATGGAAAATAAGGAAAAAATGTCAAGGGTCAAGGTCAACCCAAAAGAGTGCCAAAGAATTGAAAAAATGAGGAAACTTAAAAAAATTGAATTTCAAAGATCAAGGTCAATTCAACCCAAAGCAAAAAAATGGTAAAAAGGGGAATTAAAAATTTTACAATTTCGTGAATCGAGGTTCGAAATGTCAAAGGTCAAGGCTAACTCAATTCAAGGTGAAAAAATTGCAAATGAAGAAAATTTAAAAAAATGAAATATCGTGAGTCGAGGTTCGAAAATGTCCAAGGTCAAGCCAAAAAAGTGTAAAAAATAGGAATTTCAAAGGAAAAGGTTTGAAGAATCAAAGGTCAAGGTTAATCCAAAGCAATTTTGCAAAAAATGAAGAAAATTAAAAAAATGAAATTTCGAAAATCGAGATTCGAAAATCTTAAAGCTCAAGCCAAGAAAATTTTTAAAACGTAAGAAAAAAAATTAAAAAATTGAATTTCAAAAACAAAGGTTTGAAAAGGTGAAATGAAAGGTCAAGGTCAACCAAAGAAATACAAAAAATGGGGAAAATTAAAAAAGAAAATGGAATTTCGACGTTCGAAAAGGATGAAAGGTTACGCAAAAAAATTGTAAAAGATAAGAAAAATTGATAATTAAAGTGTCAAAGGTCAAGGTCAACACGAAACAGTGCCAAAAATTGAGAAAATAAGGAAACTTAAAAAATAGAATTTGGGGAACTCAAAAAAGATCAAGGTCAACCCAATCCAACGCGAACATTTTGAAAAAAATAGGGAGAATTAAAAAAAATTACAGATTCATGAATCGAAGTTCGAAAATATCAGAAGAAATTTAAAAAAAATGGAGAAAATTGGAAAAAAATTGAATTTTGAGTAGAGGTTCGAAAATGTCAAAAAAAAATAAATAAAAAAAGAAAAACGAAAAAATAGAATTTCATAGGGAAAGGTTTAAAAAGGTCAAAGGTCAAGGTCAACCCTTGAAAAACAAGAAAGTGGGGAAAATTGAAAAAGAAATTGGAATTTCGAGAAAATGTCTTAGGTCACGCAAAAAAATGAAAAATTCATGAATCGAGGCCATCGCTCAAAGGTCAAGGCCAGCCAAAAAAAAAAATTACAAAAAGTGGGAAAAATTAAGAAAAAATGGAATGTCGAGAATCGAAATTCGAAAATGGCAAGCCAAAAAAATGAGAGCAAATGTAAAAATTAGGAAAAATTAAAAAAATTGAAATTCAAGAACAAGCGTTCGAAAAGGTCAAAGGTCAAGGTTTATCCAGAAGAGCGTGGAAAAATAAGAAAAAATCTTTAAAAAAATTGAATTTCGAGAACGAAGGAAGTTCGGAAAGGCAAGGCAAGAAAAATTGAAAACTTTAAAAACATTACAAGGTTAAAGGTCAAGAGTAAACGAAAGTTCAAGGTCAAAATCGAGAAAGAAGAGAAGAGTGCAAAAAACGAGAGAAATTAAAAAAAATTGGAATTTCAAAAATTGAGGTTTGAAAATGTCAAGGTTAAAGCTCAAGTCAAAAAATGCAAGAAATTGAAAAAAAAAAATAGGAAAAATAAAACAAAAAAAGAATTTCAAGGGAGAAGGTTTGAAAAGGTCAAAGGTCAAGGTCGGCCCAAAATATTGCAAAATTGAGAATATTAAAAAAGATTAAAGGTCAATGTCAAACGAAATTTCAAGGTCAACTCAAGAAAGAAAAAATTGCAAAAAACGAGGGAAACTTGAAAAAATTTTCGAAAGTGGAGGTTCGAAAATGTCACGGTTAAAGGTCAAGCCAAAAAATGCAAGAAATTGAAAAAAATAAGAAAAATAAAACAAAAATAGAATTTCGAGGAAGAGGGTTTGAAAAATTCAAAGGTCAAGGTCACCCAAAAAATGTAAGAAATGAGAAAATTATGAAAAATTTTAAAAAATTCAATTTCGAGAGCGAGTGTTCGAAAAGGTCAAAGGTCAAGGTCTAGGTAGGCGCGCAAAGAAATACGAGATAATCTTAAAAAAAGAAATGGAATTTCGAAAACGAAAGAGATTCGGAAAGGTCACGGCATAGGTTAAGGCATAGGTCAAGGCATGAAAATTAAAAACTTTTGAAAAATTACAAGGGTAAAGGTCAAGGTCGAACGAAATTTGAAGGTTATCTTAAGAAAGAAAAAATTGTAAAAACGGGGGAAATAAAAAAAAATTGAATTTCAAGAATCAAAGTTCGAAAATGTCAAGGTTTAAGGTCAAGCCAAAAATGCAAGAAATTGAAAAAAATAAGAAAAATAAAACAAAAATAGAATTTCAAGGAAGAAGCTTTGAAAAGGTCAAAGGTCAATGTATACCTAGAAGAACGCGAGAAAATAAAAAAAATGGAATTTCGAGAACGAAGGAGATTCGGAAAGGTCAAGGAAAAGTAAATTAAAAACTAAAACAATTATAAGGTAAATGAAAAAGGCAAACGAAATTTCAAGGTCAACTCAAGGGCCTTGTTTTAAAAATCAGAAAAAAAGCTAAACTTTTAGGGTTTTATTTATAATAATAATTAGCCAGAACTGGTATTGACATATCTGTTTCCATTTAATCTGTAGAACACGCGCTTATATATTCAAAGATTAAAAAAACGGCGGGAAAACAAAACAATTCAAATTTGAAATTTAAAAAATTTGGCGCGAAATTTAAGAAAGTTCGAAATTACCCTCCAAAAAATAAACGCGAAAGTTTGTATTCACTGTTTCTAAAGAAATTGGAGCAATTAAAATTTATTCTATCTATCTATAAAATGTGTTTGTAGATACAGTGTGAGGCACAATTGAACGTTGCCCTTTTATTTCTCGTTGTTTTGATACTTACAACCACTCCAACGATTCTTGGCACGTCACCCGCAGACTTCTTCCTCTGCAACCCCATCTTGTCGTTGAGTGCGCCGCAACTTTTCGCAAACTCCAGATTCCTCTTCTCCAACTTGTAGCCATTACTTATGCTTTCAAGGTCCTTCAAACTAAGCAGAAACTCACTGCGCAGGTTACCCTCACTGTCACTTCGTCCACCACCGAACGTCTCCAACAAATTCCCGGCACTATTCGACTTCGCCAGGGGACCCACCGACTCGTCTTCCTTTTCACTCTCCAAAATACAATCGCTGCTTTTGTATATCTTGGGCTTGACAGGTTTAAAGTCGATTATGTTGACGCCCTCGTAGTTGTACTCTTCCCTGTGCTGCTGTGCCCAGTGCTTCTCGAGGATCTCCTCCCATTTAGTTATGTATTTAAGCGAAGAGGTCCTCCTCAATTTCTTATCCCTGAATCGTATTTTTTGCTCCTCCAGTTTGATCTCGTGCCGGATCTTCTCCGCTGGGAGGTTGTTGTTGTTGTTGTTATTCCGAATCATGTCTTGTTTGCCTTGAGCCACCATCATCTGGCCGACGTGATACTTAATTCTATCGAAGTGATTAGATATTTCTTGGAAGTGATAGGAGACGTGGGCCTCCTTATCTTTATTGTCGGGGCGACACGCGCACTCGAAATTTTTGACGGCGTCGGCCAACAGCGCATGCAATTTACATCTTGTGCACATGCTACTCACCGGTGGTGGAAAGGAAGACGGTCTTCTTTTGAGGAGGTTTCCATGGATGGGCGAGGCGAGGAGCGCTTATTATCTTCGAACGTGAAGTGATACGGATGTTCTTGACGGCGAGATAAGGCGTAGATAAGTGCGTTAACAATCGGAGTCGTGTTATCGCTTTCGAATGGAAGGCGAAAATGTTTACGTGTGAAATAAAGTATGAGTATTTAAGAAAAATCAAAATTGCCGCAAGAAAAAATTATCCTTTATGCATGCTTAGTAGAGGTCCTAAAGATTTACGCGATTGATCGAATTCATTTCTGTTTTTGAGACAAATGCTGCCTCTTTACCAGGTAATTTGACGGCACATAATAATAATGCGCTTTCGTAATTAATTCTAAAAAATTCAAATTTCCCGCCCGATTGTTTGCTAAGAAACCTAGGACTTCAACCCAGAGATAACGAGGAAGAAAGAATTCACGACATTCCAACTTACATCATGAAAGAAGAAGACGTTGCAAAGCAGCAGCATAAAAGTTTCCATCGGATTGCGAAGGAAAGTAAAAAGTTTTCCAGTTTTCCAGTGCTACAGAAAAAGAATGCAGAACCACAAGGACAAGTTAAATTACTAGTAGTTCTTAACCAGCTCGTCTAAGAAATAATGTATACACACTATTCAGAGCCATTTAGGCATTACAAAAACCTATCGTAAGATCAAAGGTCGGTTTTAATGGGATGGACTACAAAAGGACATTGAAAACTTTGCCCAGACTGTCAAACCAGGAAGGGTTTGCCGATTTGCTTCAACCAATTCAAATTTCCACTCCGGTCAACAAGATCGGAATGGATTTGCTCGGACCATTCCGAAAAAATAAAAAAGGGAAAACTATGACAGTGGTAGCTACTGTTGGGTAGAAACAGAAGCACTTCCCCATGGGGAAAGCGGAAGCTATTGTCGTTTATTTTTTCTAATTTTTCTTTGGGAAGCAACAAAAAATCGATCAGAACCTCAAAGAGGAGGAGGAAGGGGGGATGCGTTTTCTTCGATTTCGATTGTTTCTCGATCGTCAAAAGCGTTTTTCATAGTTCTTTTGACTGTTTTTGATTGTTTACCATTTTTCCTTCTTTGTTTCTCTTTTTTTCGTAAATATTCCCAATCGTCATTCGTTTTCCTTTTTCCTTTTCTATGTTTGTCAATTTGATTTTGAATGTTTACCGTTCAATATTTTTCGAGAAATTTTAAATCTCGCTGTGAGTTTTCACTCTTCATTTTGTTATGATCGTCACTTGTTTTTGTTTGTTTTTTTTTATTTCCGGATCGTTAAAAACGTTCTTAATTTTTTTTTCTTTTTAATCGTTTACCATTTTTCAGAAATTCAGCAAACGGAATTTTCAATTTTTTTGTTTTTGTGTTTCTTTCGATTGTGACCTTGATTTGCTTTCTTTCTTTTTGAATTTTACCGTACATGTCCCGATTGTCATTTGTTTTCCTTTTTCTTTTTTCTTTTTTGCTTGTGAATTTGATTTTGGATGTTTACTAGAAAATATTTTTCAAAAAACTTTAAACCTGTAATTAGTCAAAAAACTGAAACTAATTTTTTTCTTACGATCGTCATTTATCTTGTTGTTGCTTTTATTTCGGAATTTTTATTGATTTCTCGATCTTAATTTTTTTGTCTGGTTTTGATTGTTTACTATTTTTTGTTTTTCCTTTTTCCGCAAATGTCGCGATTGTCATTTGTTTCCCTTTTAGATATTTTTCGCGTCGATTGTGTTTCTGGGTCGTTAAAAAGACGTTATTTTTTTCAGAAATTAAACAAACAGAATTTCTAATTTGTTCTGCCGTTTCTTTTTTTTCGATTGTGATTTGTTTTGCTTTATTTTTGAATTTTTCCGTAAATGACGCGGTTGTCTTTATTTTTCTTTTTTTTGTTTGTTTGTTTTTGTTGTTTTAAATTGTTTTATTACGATCGTCATTTGTTTTTTTCTTGCTTTTATTTCGGATTTTAATTTTTTTTTTTTTAAAAGAGAAATGAAATACGAAAACGACGAAATACGTACAAATTTTTATCTATAAACAACAAACAAAAGAAGATTGATGATTTTCATCCAGAGCGGAGTTTAGATTTCTGGTTGATTCGTGGTTGATTAAAGAAAATTTTACCGCCAAATCAATTTCTCGAAATATAATTAAAAAGTTCCCGCCAGAAATTTTCCTGCCAAATCATTTTTATTTTCTCAAAAATTCCCAAAGTTTTCGCCGAAGCATTTTAATTTTACTTTTAATTGCCTTTTCGCCATAGTAGTTTGAATTTCCCACCAAAATTATTTTTTATTTAATTTAAAAACTCCGGCCAAAACAGTTTCGAAACGTTACTTCAATTTTCCCGCCAAATTAATTTGAATTTCCCGCAACGCAATTTAAAAATTCCCGCCAAGAAAATCTAAATCTGCCGCCAAAATAACTTGAAAGTTTCGTCAAAACAATTTCAATTTTGCCCAAAAATTATTTTCGTAGCAAAAAAAAACAAATTTGCAACAACGTAATTTAAACAATCCCGCCAAAGAATTTAAATTCCCCGCCAAATCCTATAAGCACTGGATTGTAGAAAAACAAATTTCGCAAATCAGTAAACAATTAATTAAACAACTGCCACCTAAGCACGAGTGAAACGTGGTATTCTCGAAAAATAAAAAAAAAATCATAGTGTCCTTGGTTTGGTAACGACAAAAGAACACTTCTTCACCAAATTTCAAATTCCCCGGTTGATTCTTAATTGATAACAACTCGACCAATAGAGAGGGCTCTCAATTAAGCATTACCGAGCTAAACACTAAACATTGAAAAAGAAGTAACTCTGAGGATGACAACTCAGACATCGAAATACGTATTTACTTAATTGTAAATAATCAATTTCATTAATTTCTGAGTTTAACTTTATGTATTGTATTCAAAAACACATACTTATTATTTCAAGGTCAAACTTAGTCAGAACAAAAGAACCTCACAAAACTCGTCTAGTTTTTGCCCAACATTTTTTGAGTTATATTCATCTCGTTGCTTTCGAACGCGGTTCCAAGGTCATGCGCTTCAAACTCCTCGACTTCCGGTTCGTTTTTCCCCAGCACGTCCTTGGCGTTGCCTAGCTCTCCTCCACCAACGCCTGAAACCATCGTCACAAAGAAGTGGGCGTTGAGTTGTTTCCAAAAAAAAAAAAGGGGAAGTTACCTTGCATGTCCAAATTCGCGTTTTGGATGGCGTCGTAAATTCGGCCTGGTTTGGAGGGGCCTAGAATTCCGGGCGCGGAAATGGTGAGCACGTCTTCCGGAACGGAGTCGCCTATAAAATCCGGAATTAATGCAAAATTTCAATTTGTGAAATACAGAGCGATCGATAATGATTGTTGCATAATAAAACGTCGCATAATTAGAGGACCACGAACAAAATTGGAAACTGAATAATGAACTTCAATTAAATCTGGTCATTAATTAACGTTCGCAATTTATTGTGCGATACGAAATAAATTTGATTTTACAATTTATGGATGACGCTGATTAATGTCGCGTTTAAATGTGTTGTGCAAGACTCAGCTGAACGACTCAACTTGAACCAGTGGGGGGTATTAAAGAAAGTACGAAAAATGTATATATAAAATTTGTATTAGAAGAAAGAATTCGAAACATAAGATTCTTGAGGAAGAAGAAAGAACGAGAAGAAACAAAAAGGCAAAGAATAGAAAATGATAAACAGTAAACATAGAAAAGGAGCTTGAACGAAAAAGAAGAAGAAGAAGTGAAGACAAAGACCATAAGGTACATGACGCAAAGCCAAAGACCATAAGGTACATGACGCAAAGCCAAAGGAAAACACCTTGTATAGTCGTCACATCTTCTTCATTCTTGACTGTGACGATGACTTGCGAGCAATCTTCTCCGCGAATCAAAAACCTGATTTCGTTCTTCACCCCAGCACCTGGCTGAAAGACCTCTTCCCTTACAGACGAGCTAGGACCTAAAAGCGTTGGGTCAATCGAAGCTTGGATCCTCAAGCTAAAACTCACCCCCTTTCGCTTTTTCGGGCAAGAAATCCTGCGCGTCTTCAAACACATCTTCATTCTTCGCTTTCTCGCTCATTGAATTGGCCCTGGAGTCGTTCGCGTATGGTTCCGTGAAAAAACCTGGTGATGTGATGTTTGGAGAACTCAGGAATCGCCGACACTGATGAAGAAGCGAATTTTCCTCGGTTGAGTGGGGGAAGATGTGCTTGTATCCCGAATTGTATATTTTGCGAAGAATCGAACCCCGTTTGTGAACGGACGGAACCACTTCTACTGCCAAGGGTTTCAGGTTGATTGGGTTTGCCAAACTGTGTTCTTCTTCATCACTGCACTGATCCAGGGCGTCTTCGAATTCGTCTGTAGATTCGACGTAATCCTCCTCTTCAATCGCTCGACTTATGGCAAGTTCTTCCTCTCCAGGAGAACATTTCCTTTTGGAAAATATCTTTACCACATCAATAGCGCAATTGATCAATCCGTTTGTATGTGCTTCATGAAGATTATCTTTATTACAGTTGAAGGATTTGGTCCTTAGCCCAACATCCCCATCATCACTTACAATTTGCTTTTCACTTTCAGCAATTCCGCCGGATACTTCATTGTTTGCTTCTTCCTCAAAGTTAGTTGCGATTGTCACAATTTCTTCAGTTTCTTCCGGAATGGGAAGTTGCTTGGGTGTTTCGCTGACGTGCGGCACGTCACTTTCTGACTTTGACTTGAAGAGGCCGTTTAGGTAAACCCGAATTTTCGCGTCATACACATTCTTGGACTGAGGAACTTCAACTTGCTCTATGTCTTCACCAAGAGTTAGGGGGCCTTCACTTTTTATCTGCGCGTTGAAGTCTTCTGGGTCTTCAAGCTTTTCGCTTGTCATTCCGAAGACCTTCCTCAAATAGGCGACCGCCATGAGATTGTCTTTCCGTTCTTTCTCCGCCTTCACCTCTTCTTGGGGATTGTTCAATTTCACGTCTAACAGATCTGTTAGGAAGGACAAGATTACTTCTGGAAGTTGGAGGCCATCACCTTTGTCTTTGGCGGCCTCCTCTTTTGCAGGATTTTCCGTCTCGACTTGTTTCTCCCTCTGCTGAAGATTTGTATCGCCTCGCTCGTCCAAATCTTGCAACCATTCGCTTCCATGTTGGCTCTTGGTCAATAGCTTTCCATCCAGTTTAATCGAGTCGTCTTCTTCGTCCACCTCAAGCGATTCACTTGAGGTGGATTTTCTTATTTCATTGCGTTTCGAGTCTCCGCTTTCGTTATTGGCGTCGTCCAACTCTTGACACCATTCGTTTCCGTGGTGGGCGATCACTTTGTCCAAAAGCTTTTGTTTGTTGCCTTTTTTCTCATCCCCTGGTTTGGCACCAAGAAAGTCGCTCATGTACGTCATCAGTTTGGTTGTCTCATCGGATTTGGGGAAAGGGTCGTCTATTTCCGAGTAAAGTTTTTTTACGTAACCCTCTTCGTCCCTTTCCAATCGATACTGCTCTTTGCTGTTGAACCCGAACATGTCCTTCATGTAATCCATGAAAGTGGTTCGCTTTTGGGGTTCGCTGTGTTTTGCAAAAACCTCATGGTCAGATCGGGTTTGTTTTGCCGAAGGCTCGTTTAGGTAGTTTCTTCTTAGATCGTCTTCCTTGACGTCTTCTTTGCTCTGAGTTGATTTCTCACTTTCTTGATGGCTATCTGGAAGTGAAATTTAATTTAGTCCCAAAACCAGCTTTTCTTTTGGAAAAGTACCTGTTTCAAAACGTCCAAACATTTTCATGATGTAATCTAAAAAAAGAAGAATACATTATTCACGCGAGGCAAACTCGATTGATCGGTTGACATGCTGTTGCCTTTTCAATCTGTCAAAACGTAGAATTTCTTATACCGAGATGTTTAAAATGCAGGACGTGCTAAATGAGATGGGCTGGAATACCGCCCATCATTTTCCCGTGGCGAACGACGAGAACCACAAGTTGGAAGTCGAACTCAACAGGCTGGTGATCGCAAAGTCCAAGGCCAAAGTTTCCTACGAGCACGCGACCTCTCAGTTCGAAGCACTGAGCAAGCACCTCAAGTACGTGCAGCAGGAGACCGAGCAGAATCAAAAGCTGATAACCGCCCACACCCAGCAACTCAACGACGAACGGCACAAGCTAAGGGTGTCCCAAGCTCAAAGGCAGAGGATTTGCCAAGAGACCCGGCACATGAACAAGAACATCGAGGACTTGGAGGAGAGCAACGAAATAAAAAAGAACGATTTGAAGGGCGGAATGGCCAAATTGGAGAAGCTGAAGGCGGAAACTGAGTGGGATTTAGAGGCCCTTAGCGCGTGGGAGGCGTCGTTGAAGAGGAGGGACATTGATAATGAGTTGCTGAAGAAGTTCTCCAAGGACGACGAGTCCAAGGCAAAAGAGTTTGAGGTTCGCAGGCAAGCTCTGCAGATAGACGTGGTGAATACGAACGCTCTGGTGGGTAAAATGGTGGCGGAAATTACGAACTACGAGCAGGTCATCGAGAGAATGGGTAAGATCTTCAAGCAGCAGAGTGAAGAACGCTCCGGTCTCATCAGGCGATGGCAGGACGCCGTGAGAAACCTGCGCCAAAGAGACGACGACATACGGAAAGCAAACACTGAGATGATCATGACGCAGGAAGTCGTCGTGCGACACGAAGATGTCCTCAGCGAGCAAGTCGACTTCCTCAACAACGAGCGAAACAACAACAAGTTAATAGAAGAGGAAATAGGCCATTTGAACCTCACCAGCTCGTTCCAGAGGAGGCAAATCAATGAAACCATGCAGGAAAGCTTGACGTTCACCAATCAGGTGGGTGCCGCGAAGAAGGTAATGTATTCAGTCTCGCAACTTTTGGAGGCGGAAAGGCGGAGGACCCACAACTTGGAAAACGAACAGACCAACTTTAAAAACAAAACAAAGAAAGTCGAAAAGGAAATTTTGACCGTCCAGGATAAGCTGAAGCACACCAACGAGTCGCTACTGAACACGCTAGACACCGCTAGACGATTACAGGAAATAATCGAATATGAGAATAAATTATCTAATAATTTGGTCGTGGAAACGGAGAAAGTACAGGTCGTTTTGTTCAAGTCTCGACAGGACCTCGTGAAGGCACAAGAAACATCCAAAGCAAAGCAGATACAAATTTCCGGTAGCGAGATGGCCATAAAGGTACTAGCGAAGCGCATAAAGCAAACCTTGGAGAGGCTGATGTTGCAGAAGGAGGTCGTCTACGCCCTTGATTATAGAATCAGCGAAATGGAGGTAAGAATCGCCCAGTTGGAGGGCCAAAGGAGCGACGACGAAGCCTGGGAAACCTTCAACCTCAAAATCAAGGAGTTAGAAGGCGTCCTGGCGGAACACACCGAAGCCAGAAATTTTCTTCAAGCGCAAGTGTCACACCTAGAGGAAGAAATAAGGAGGCTGGGGAGTAGCATCAGCGCGGAAAACGAGCGCCTTCAATTCTTGAGGGGAAAAATCCAAAACCAGATTTTGCTCTGCGAGGGGGGCATAAAGCAAGCCGCAGCGGCCAAGTTAAAATCACAAAACCTACAAGTCGACGAAAGCGTCCTAAGCTTGAAAGTATCCCAGCTCAACAAGTCCATGTCGAAAGAAAACAAGAGCATTTACGACCTGCAAAAATTACGACTCGAAATGGAGACGGCGTTGCGCGAGCGCCACATCGAAATCGAGACCCACAAAGACATACTCTTCGCCAAGAAAAAGAACTTGGACGAGTCGCACGGTCGCCTCAAGGCCGACCTGAAGCTGCGCGGAATCCGGATCGACCAGTTCAAGAAGAAGTACCACCTGGCCTTGATGACGCTGGGGAAAGACGAGGATGGTGAACCGCTTTCCATCACCCACTTCAAAGTGAAGAACGCCCAGGAACGGCAGTTGCTCCAGGAAGAATTGGATGACCTCGTGAATAAAACCCAGAAGGCCGAGAAGGAAATCGCCGCGGGGGAGAACACTCTGAAGATCGTCAACTCGTCCAACGAGAACTTCAAAACCTGCGTGGCCACCATTGGGAAAGACAGCAGGGAAAACGTGGAATTGACCAAGCTCGAGGGCGAAATCCTCAGCGCGAATTTGGCCCTGCGCCAAGTCAAAGCGACCTTGGCCAAAAAACAGCGTCACCTCGCCGAGTTGCGCTCGAACTTGGACCAATTAAACCAGCGCAGGGTAGACCTGGGGGAGGAACTAATCCAAAACCAGGGCGAGTACGGCGCGTTCAGGAACGAGGAGGACTCGAGGGCCGAGAAGCTCACCAGGGTCACCAAGCAGATGAAGCAGCTAAGGAAAAACCTGGCGCAGGCGAGCTTGGAAAAACCGGAAAGGAATTTAGGCGTGCAGTTACTTCAGGACGTCAACAAGAGCGTGCTGCAAAAATTCCAGGAGCTGCACGAGGAGCACCAGGATTTATCAGAGGTCATCAAGCAGTACATGGCGAGGAACGACCTGGTTTTGCCGAAGAGTCGTTCCAAGTTGTCGATCACCTCGAAGGCGAGTGCGCCCAGCTTTAAGCTGACCGAAAGCACTCACTCGTGCGTTTCGCAAGTTGTCCTGACGTTGAACTTATAAATGTTTTTTTTTTTAATTATACAGAAAAAGAAATTTTGAATATACAGGGTTTTACTGAACTTGTGTCATTTATTAATGCGGTAGTTTCTCTGTCAACGTCAAAATGTCAAGATTTGATCTACAATATTTTTCTTGCTTGTTTGAACTACTCGCAACTAAAGAGAGAAGAATACATTCAATTCGCTAAACAGAAGCCACGATTCCTTTTGGTGACTCGAATGGCTCAAGTTTGGTAACGCCCTGTACATGGCGATTCAAAATTGTCTCCCGATATCTGCAGGGTAATAGAATATCAAAAAACAGGGTCACCTTTACATATGGAATTTTTCCCAAAAAAGAATAATAAGGGAATTACAAGCCCTGAAAGGGGGGTGAAAAATATTGTTTTTTTTTTGGCAATATCTCCCGGATCCTTTAAGTTATGTTATCGACTTAATATTTTAAACTCCGATGGAGGGCACCTAACTACTTACAACGAATTTGTTAGATCCGACCTCCTTTTTAAAGGGTAGTTTCGGGTGATGGTTTTTCAGTATTTCATCCCCAATGTCTTATTTTTGACATATTTCATCAAAAAAATGTAAAAGCAATATTCCTTAGATTATTTCGCACAAAAAGGTTCTCTTGTTGTATTTCGATTCACCGAACGATTCTCGAGTTATTCAGGTTGACATCTAATTGCATTTTCTTAGTATAAAAGTGATCCCTCAAACTACCCCTTAGGAAGAAGGAAGGATCTGACGTATACGTTGTAAATACCCAGTTAGGTGCCCTATTCGTGAGTTTCAAATTTTAGTTTGATAGCTTAAAGCATCCGGAAGCTATTGCCAAGAAAACAAAACGTTCCACCCCTCTTTGAGGGGATTATAACTCCCTGATCTTTCACTTTCGGAAGAAAACTTATATGAAAAGGTGACATTATTTTTTGATGCTCTATTCACTCTGAAAATGTGGGTAGACAATTTTGAATCACCCTGTATAAGGCTGCAAGTTTATTCGCGTAAAATAAGAAAATCGATTTTCTTTTGTTTTTTTCATAACTTTACAAGTGATAAAGAGAAAAGAATATGTAAAATTTGTTAAAAAACGTCAGAAACTGTACTATACTATAAAAAGAGCTCAAGTTCGGTAGCACCCTATATAAGAACTAAAAGTGTTTCACGTAAAAGAAGGCTTTAGTAAATTGTTGGATTTGTTATGGAACGTATTGAGACTTAAAGTAAGAAAATCGATTTTTATTTGTTTTTTTTAATGAATTTACAAATGATAAAGGAAAAAATAGTTAAAATTATTTTAGAAAGTCAGACGCTGTATTACTCCTTGGAAAATTTTAGATAACTCAAATACTCAAGTTTGGCGACGCCCTGTATTAGAAATAAACAAAGTTTTGCGTGAAAAAAACCGATTTTCATTTGTCTTTTAAAAAAATGATAGAGAGAAGAATATTTTTCAAAAAATAGTAAAACGCACTTACCCATATTTTCACATACTTTCCAAAATTTTGAGCTGTTGCATTGGGTTGCGACTGATTTACTGAAAAGAAATCAATAATATTACTTAAAATTATACTGGGCGATCAAAAACGTAGACCGTGAAATTTATTTTTAAGGAATTGGAAGTATTCTATCGTGTTTTACTTTTGGATTAATGTGTTAAGGTTGTAACTAAGTGACATTTGTTGTGTATATTTTAATTTCTGTACATAGTAGGGTAAGATTTTTAGTTTTGTAAACATTAGGGTTTATATTTATTTGAATTAAAGTTAGATTTTGGGTGGGAGTTCCAGCAGAGTGGGGCTCCCCACCGCTCTTAGACCTATTTAAATGGTGTGCTACGTTTGCATTACTCGCTATCGCTCCTCCTTTCTGTTACCTCGTCCTTGAGTGGGTGTCTCACTCATACCGACCTGACACGGGCATCTCGTGTAACCATTCCTGAGTGGGTGCTTCACTCATACTCATATGGGTGTTTCGTGTATTCAATCCCTGAGTGGGTGTCTCACTCATACTTACCTGACACAGGTGTTTCGTGTACCTTGTCCCTGGGTGGGTGTCTCACTTACTACCACCCAGTATACCCGATTCCTAGAGCCCGAACCGTAACGTTAGCATAGTATTGCCGTTAGTCAAATCGTCCGTTAAAATTTGCCGTTAACCAAACAGTCCAAGCAAACCCGGAACTCAGACCGACGTCGAACAGAGCAACGAAAACAACAACACTCAGCGAGAGAAAGACGACACGTTACAAGGTTATATTTTATAGACTGCCCTTTCAGTAAGAATTTCACTCGTACTTCGGAAATGAGCAAAACAACGTATGGCTTACTTTAAACCTAACCTTAAAAAAGTCAGCTATGAAATGTCAATCGTAAAATTAAACAAAAATGGCATTGCCAACACAATTTCATTTAAAATAAATTTCAGAGCCCCCTAGAAACTTTTCCGGAGGGTCAGATGACATTTTGCATCGTAACACAGAAATAAATTAAAAAGCGCCGGTTAATGTTAAATAAAAAAAAAGTCCCCGAGGTAGAAGTGATTCTATTTCGTGTTATTGGAAGCGGCGCGCTATAGAATCGAACGACCTGTTCAATTTCCGAAGTGATAAACGAGGTGCATGTAATAAAAGGGCGCGCTTCCGTTGTTGCATTTAAACAGAAAACGATTTGGCGCGATTATGCAACTACAGGCGCGTTAGAGTAATTAAAAAGATGTTCGAAGTACTACGAAAAAAAAAACTGGAAGGAACGGGCGCCTACGATTAGAATTAAAAAAAAAAAAAGAAATCCAGGGAGGTTTTCACCGAATGACGATCTTTTCACATGCCATCATGATGAAGCGAACTGAAGCGTGGGCTGAAATCGTATTAGCATAAAAGCGTAGTATTACAGGGCTGGGTATTGTGTGTATTGCATTTGTTGTGTGTGATTCATTTAATGCTTTTACCACCCACACCTGTTCAGGTATAAAAATAAAATTTAATCAGAGGGATTATCCCTGAAATTTGGAGTAAATAATTGAGGCACTCAAGCAGATTTTTTTGTGAATTTAATTGGACTTCTTATTCCTAAGTATGCATACATATATTTCAGTCTCATTTCGTTATTTGGCAAAAAAATAGAGTGCCTCAACTTCTGTCAATCTTGAGCGATGTTCGAAGAGTTTCTCAAAATAGTCGCTGAGGTTACTCATAAATACCTGCGTTCGACCTAAGAAGTCGGTATTCTGTACACATGCAATTATAAACAAACATGACGGAAAGCGCTCGATCTGAGGTCCATCGTGATAACTAGTGAAGGGAATTTGATTTTTTTTTCGATTAAACACAAACAAAGCGGCTATATAACGCTAAAGCGACGGATTAATATCCCTTAAGTAAGATGTACGGTAAGAATTTAAAGTAATGTCTCCCAAATGAAAGCTCAAATTGCGTCTTAGCAGTGTTTCCAACCCGGTCGCTCCATCTTCCTCTAATTTAGATTGTGAATAGCGGAGATCCTGCATAGACAGACTATTGCCGTTATTCCAATTTCAATTCAATGGAGATATAGCAACCGAGTTAGCAACAACGCGTCCTATTACTTCTGATCACTATAACGAGGAGACGCGCCCGCATCGAATTTTTTCGATGTTTACTTCGCCGTCTGCTCATTATGGTGATCAGACCGGGTAAGGCCAAGCATTTACATTTTATTGGGGAGACATTACTTTTATTTCTAACTGTACATGTGTTTGAAATTGTCAAACTCGATGAAAAACAAAAGTATAAATGCGCAGAAAGATATGTCATTAAACCGTTAATAGGAGCAAAGAAACGACAAAAACAAAAACAAATTGGAATCAATAGACAAAACGAAGAAGTAAGTGACAATCAATGGTCAAAAAAAAAATAACAAAAAACAAGTGACGATCGACGAACAAAGAAGGAAACCAAACGACTATTAGTAGAGATGTTAATTTTGTAACAGCTCTCAGTAATGCCACGAAAAAAAAACAAAAGATGATCGTCAGACAAACGAAAAATAGAAACGAATCGAGTGGCAATTAACGTTCAAGAAGAGAGAAACAAATGGCGATCAACAGGCAAAGCAAAATACTAACGGAAACGCAATTTTTCTAAAAGAAACAGAGGACGATCAGCAGACTTAATATAGAAACGAATTGGCAATGATAGACAAAGAGAAAAAAACAAGCGACAAACAAAGTTCGAAAAAAAAAAGAAAACAATCGACGATCGACGAACGAAGAAAGAAAACAGACGACCGTTGATAAATGTAATTTTAGAATTACCTCTCAGTGTTGCCACAAAAGAAAGAACAAAAGACGATCATCAGACAAACGAAAAACAGAAACGAATCGAGTGGCAACCAACGTTCAAGAAAAGAGAAACAATTGACAATCAACAAAAATTAGCAAAATACAAACGAAAACGCAATTTTTCTAAAAAGAAAAAAAAAACAGAGGACGATCAGCAGACTAAATATACAAATAAATTGGAAACGATAGACAAAAAGAAAAAACAAGCGACAAAGTTCGAAAAAAAAACAATCGATGATCGATAAACAAAGAAAGAAAACAAACCACCGTTGATGAATGTAATTTTAGAATTGCCTCTCAGTATTTCCACAAAAGAAAAACAAAAGACGATCGCCAGACAAACGAAAACGGAAACGAATCGAGCGGCAACCAACGTTCAAGAAAAGAGAAACAAATGGCGATCAACAGGCGAAGTAAAATACAAACGGAAACGCAATTTTTCTAAAAAAAAAAGCAGAAGACGATCAGCAGACTAAATATAGAAATGAATTGGAAACGATAGACAAAAAGAAAAAACAAGCGACAATCAAGGTTCGAAAAAGAAAAGAAAATAATCGACGATCGACGAACGAAGAAAGAAAACAGACGACCGTTGATAAGTGTAATTTTAGAATTACTTCTCAGTGTTGCCACAAAAAAAAAACAAAAGACAATCGCCGGACCAAAAGGAAACAAAAACAATCGACGTTCAAAGACAAAAGAGAACCGTTAATAAGAACGTGGCTTTTATAATTCCACTAAAAAAAGACTAAAGAACAAAAACAAATTGGAAAATCGATAGACAAAAAGCGAATGACAGTCAATGATCAAAAAAAAAAAAAAAGACAAATGACGATCGACGAATGAACGAAGGAAACCAAACGACTATTTTAATAGAGATGTAAATTTTTGTAGTGTTCCCAAAAAAAAAAAAATAATAATAAATGACGATTGGCAGAGAAAGAGAGAGAGAGAACGGACAAGTGACGACCAACATTGAAAGAAACAAATGACAATCGACCGACAAAGAGAAAAACAACCATTGCCAGGAACGTAAGCGACAGACTGGAAACTAAAAACGGAAACGCAAGTTTTCTAAAAAAAAAAAACAGAGGACGAACAACAGACTCAATATAGAAACGAATTGAAAACGTTAGACAAACAAAAAGAAAAAACAAGCGACGATCAAAGTTTGAAAAAAAAAAGAAAACAGTCGACAGTCGATGAACAAAGAAAGAAAGAAAACAAACGAGCGTCGATAAATGTAATTTTAGAATAGCCTCTCAGTGCTGTCACAAAAGAAAAACAAAAGACAATCGGCGGAGCTAACAGAAAACAAAAACAATCGACGTTCAAAGACAAAAGGGAACCATTAACAGGAACGTGGCTTTTATAAAGCCACTAAAGAAAGACTAAAAACAGAAACAAATTGGAAAATCGATAGACAAAAAGCAAATGACAGTCAATGATCCAAAAAAAAAAAGACAAATGACGATCGACGAATGAACGAAGGACACCAAACGACTATTTCAATAGAGATGTAAACTTTTGTAACACCTCTCGGTGTTACCAAAAAAAACAAAACAAATGACGATTGGCAGAGAAAGAGAGACAGAACAGGCAAGTGACGACCAACGTTGAAAGAAACAAATGACAATCAACCGACAAAGAGAAAAACAACCATTGACAGAAACGTAAGCGACAGGCTGGAAGCTAAAAACAGAAACAAATCGGAATTTATAAACGAAAAGAAAAAGCAAGTGACAGAAAAAAAACCAAACAAACGGCGATTGTCGAACAAAGAAAAAAAACAAATGACCGTTAATGGGGTTGTAATTTTTGCAATGTTATCTCAAAAAAAAGACGATCACCTGACAAATGAAGAACAGAAACAAATTGTCTTCACAACTTCTGTTAATCTTGAGTAACGTTCAAAGAGTTTCTCATTTGATCCACTTTCCCTTTCTTTCATTTGTTCTTTGACCTTCATATATTGCTTTTTGACGTGTCATTTGCCCGTATGTGTTTTTTTTTGTACATGTATTTTGGTTTTGACAAATAAATTGTTATTATCTGTAAGGAACCGATATTCTGTACAGGAGTTTGTTTATCTTAAATAGAATAAACAAAAGAGTCGCTGAGGTTACTCATGAACACCTGCGTTCGAGCTAAGAAGTCGGTATTCTGTACATATGCAATTATAAACAAACATGACGAAATGAGCCCGATCTTAGGTTCATCGTGATAACTAGTGAACGGAATTTGATATTTTTTCGATTAAATACAAACGAAGCGGCAACGTATAACGCTAAAGCGTCGGATTAATATCCCTTAAGTAAGATGTACCGTCAGAATTAAAGTAATGTCTCTCCAATGAAAGCTTAAATTGAGTGTTCCCAACATCTCTCTCTAATTTAGACAGCGGGTTGCGGAGATTCGGCGTAGGTCGACTATTGCCGCTATTCCAATTTCAATTCAATGGAGATGTAGCAACCGAGTTGGCAACGCAGCATCCTATTACTTCTGATCACTATAACGACGAGGCGCGCCCGTATCGAATTTTTTCGGTACTTGCTTGACCGTCTGCTCGTTATGGTGATCAGACTGGATAAGGCCACGCATTTACATTTTATTGGGGAGACATTGCTTTTAATTCTAATTGTACATGTGTTTGAAATTGTCAAACTCGATGAAGAACAAAAGTATGAATGGGGCCTTATCTTCACAACTTCCATTAATCTTGAGTTTCTCATTTGCTTTCCTTTCCCTTTCCTTTATTTGCTGTTTGACCTTCATAAATTTTTCGGTGAGAAACCGATATTCCGTACAGTTTGTTTATTTTAAATAGAATAAACAAGACAGTCGTTGAGGTTGCTCGTCAACATCTGCGTTCGACTTAAGAAGTCGGTATTCTGTACACATGCAATTATAAACAAACATGACGAAGAGCGCGCCGAGATGACTGCGTCTGTTTGGAACACGTGTGCCCTGAATTGCAACATGATTCGATTTGCAGACTTTGATCGTAATTAATCGGATATTGTCGGTATAAGAAAATCATCACATAATTGATCATTAATTGATAAATTCGAAAGTAAAGGATAGTTTCGCCTTTCTTTTATCTGTGAACCTCCGTCCTTTACACTTTCATCTTTTGACCTTGTCTACGAAGCTTCTTAGCTTGTGTTAAACTCGGAAAAGTAACTTCAAAACGTCCACTTCATACGTACAGTTATTAGAGGGACACTTGTACATACACGTCCTAATCTTACACCGAGATTTATCATTTCCTGAAATTGTTGTTTTACCATATTCAGATGTTTTTTATTCGAGGGTCCAGATTTGATTTATTTAAATTTACTAATTCCTGAATTACATGACGAAACTGCAGGTTGGTTCAAGTTGTTACTGCAAGGGCAGATGCTGTGAACCTGAGTCATCGCGACGCGCCTCAAATCGGGCGCTTTTCGTCATGTTTTGTTTATAATTGCATCGCATTTAAAATAAACCATCTTAGGTATTAGAATGACGCCTTGTTAGGTCGAAGTCACGAGTCACCTCAGCGACTATTTCGTTTATTTGTTTTACGTTCAGATAATTCGTTGTTTTTTAATCTCAGATTTTGAAATATTTTGTTTTGTCTACGACCGAACTTCCCACTCCCTTCAAACTCTTTCTTTTAAACATGCTTTCATCTTCATCAGTTCAATTAGTTTTTCTGCTTCGATCGACTTTGCCCTTTTTACGCTCTTTTGGTGTAACAAGTTTTGTCGTTTCCTTGTAGAAAAAATAAAAGATAAATTACTTGCGTCCGTTCACATGTCGATAAAATTGGTGAAATTGTTTTGACTTTCCTTTCAAATTGTTTACGGACGAAGGTCAAGCTCGGCTTACTCGCAGGCGGCGCTCGAGAAATGATCTTGGGCGCCAAAAAAAAAAGAAAACATAAATTTATAAATTGAAACTTTAATCCTTTGATCCTTTAGCCTGCGTACTTGATCCTGCGACCTTCTGGTAATGCAATTACCGACGCCTTATACCCAGAGAGCTCAAGAGACCGGGTCGGAATCCTATTATCCTGAAAGCTTAACAGAGTTTGCTGCAACAAAAACGTTCCCAGTAATTTGTTAAGTGAACAGAATTATCAAAAACATATTTTTGTTTAAAGAAATCGTCCGCCTCATTCTTTTTTTTTGCTTATTTACACTTTTTGATTTGTTTTTCTTGCGTTGCAGTGCCCAATTGGCCGCTGCCAGGATTGATCAAAGAGCGTCATGCGCCGGTTTAGAGGCTGCGAACCGGACCAGCCGGAAACCGCCCCCTTTGTTGCGGTCACGCACGCTGCCCGCCATTGTCGTTCCCGGAGTAAACATCCTGCAAGCACAGTTGGGGAACTACACACCAGGTTTGTATGTACCCGGAAACTTCCTAGTAAAAAGTTTATTTATTTTTACTGTCTCAGATTCTCTTTCAGACTTAAGCCATAAGTGTATTATTCTTGCTTTATGTCAAAATATCGTGCCATTTAGGTCCGAATTACGAAATTAAAATAAAAAAGAAATAATTAAAACATTGCCCAAAAGTGTACTTCTTTCCAGGCATACCTTTCCATTTGTGGTGGTAAGCTATTTTCCTTTCACTTTTCATTAAAAAAAAAAACAATAAATGCATAGAACCTTCAATTTTTCTCACCTCGTCAAAAGCAACTTTAAAACAAAAGATGATCGGCTTAATGACAACGTCTATCCTTCATCAAGAAAGAAAAAAAAAACAAGATTTTAACTTGAGACAAACTTTATTCGTAACGTTTTTTTTTAACGAAAAACAAACGAACCTTGATCGTCTCTTACGAGTTTTCTTTCCGCATTAAAAAGTAAAATTAAAACAAAAAGGCAATTGTTTGTATAAAAAAATTCAACTTTCCCTAATCAAAGGAGATTAAAGAAAAGGCTAACGAAATCTTTCTTTCATTTCATTCTTTAACGGAAAACAAATTTTTTTTCGTTCTTCAACAAAAACAAAAGACGAGCGTATCCCAAAAAAAAAAATTCGTATTTCTTTCCTTTGTCAAAGAAGACATATTTTGTTCGTATTAAAAAAAAAAAAAACACAGAGAAGCGTCGATCGTCTCTTACACGTTCTCTATTATTGACGAAAGCAAAACAAAAGTAAAAGACGGTCGATTTCACAAAACAAAATCGTAAGTCATAGAAGAAAACAAAAAAAACAATTGCTCGCGTCGTTTTTTAAAGAAAAACAAACGCACACCAATCCCCTTTCGGACGTTTTCTTCCTTCATCAAGAAGCGAAACGAAAACAAACGACCGACGATCGGATTTTTTCGAGGAAGAACAAACGAATGCCGAACGAACTTGCTCGTTTTCTACCTTTGACAAAAACAAAAGACGATTGTATCCACAAAAGAAAAAAAATTCGTATTTCTTTCCTTTTCGATCGTCTCTTACGCGTTCTCTATTTTCGACGAAAGCAAAACAAAAGTAAAAGACGGTCGATTTCACAAAACAAAATCGTAAGTCATAGAAGAAAACAAAAAAAAAACAATTGCTCGCGTCGTTTTTTTAAAGAAAAACAAACGCATACCAATCCCCTTTCGGACGTTTTCTTCCTTCATCAAGAAGCGAAACGAAAACAAACGACCGACGATCGGATTTTTTCGAGGAAGAACAAACGAATGCCGAACGAACTTGCTTGTTTTCTTTCTTTAACAAAAACAAAAGACGATCGTATCTACAAAAGAAAAAAAAATCGTATCTCTTTCCTTTTCGGTCGTCTCTTACACGTTCTCTATTTTCGACGAAAGCAAAACAAAACAGTAAAAGACGGTCGATTTCACAAAACAAAATCGTAATTCAAAGAAGAAAAAACAAAAAAAACAATTGCTCGCGTCGTTTTTTAAAGAAAAACAAACGCATACCAATCCCCTTTCGGACGTTTTCTTCTTTCATCAAGAAGTGAAACGAAAACAAACGATGATCGGATTTTTTCGAGGAAGAACAAAGGAATGTCGAACGAACTTGCTTGTTTTCTTTCTTTGACAAAAACAAAAGACGATCGTATCCACAAAAGAAAAAAAAATCGTATTTCTTTCCTTTTCGATCGTCTCTTACGCGTTCTCTATTTTCGACGAAAGCAAAACAAAAGTAAAAGACGGTCGATTTCACAAAACAAAATCGTAAGTCATAGAAGAAAACAAAAAAAAAACAATTGCTCGCGTCGTTTTTTAAAGAAAAACAAACGCACACCAATCCCCTTTCGGACGTTTTCTTCCTTCATCAAGAAGCGAAACGAAAACAAACGACCGACGATCGGATTTTTTCGAGGAAGAACAAACGAATGTCGAACGAACGAACTTGCTTGTTTTCTTTCCTTGACAAAAACAAAAGACGATCGTATCCACAAAAGAAAAAAAATTCGTATCTCTTTCCTTTTCGATCGTCTCTTACACGTTCTCTATTTTCGACGAAAGCAAAACAAAAGTAAAAGACGGTCGATTTCACAAAACAAAATCGTAAGTCATAGAAGAAAACAAAAAAAACAATTGCTCGCGTCGTTTTTTAAAGAAAAACAAACGCATACCAATCCCCTTTCGGACGTTTTCTTCCTTCATCAAGACGCGAAACGAAAACAAACGACCGACGATCGGATTTTTTCGAGGAAGAACAAACGAATGTCGAACGAACTTGCTTGTTTTCTTGCTTTGACAAAAACAAAAGACGATCGTATCCACAAAAGAAAAAAAATTTGTATTTCTTTCCTTTTCGATCGTCTCTTATTTTCGACGAAAGCAAAACAAAAATAAAAGACGGCCGATTTCACAAAAAAAAAAAAAAATCGAAAGACGAAGAAAAAGCAAAGAAAAACAATTGTTTACACCGCTTTGTAAAAAGAAAAACTGCTTGTTTTCTTTCTTCGACAAAAACAAAAGACGAGCGACTTCGATAAAAACAAAAAAATCGAGACATTCCTGTATCAAAAGTGACAAAAAAAGCAAAAAATTACAGTTACCTGCTTAAGACACATTTTATTCGCGTACTGTTTTCTTTTCAGCGAAAAACAAACGAACATCGACCGTCCCTTACATATTTTCTTTCTTCAATAAAAAACAAATCAGAAACAAAAGACGATTGTTTCCATTCCATCCTTCCCCTTATCAAAGAAAACAAATGAAAAGGAAAAGGCCATCCGCAGATACCACGATGAATTCTGCTCCCATTATTATTGTTTTTTTTTTAAGAAAAACAAACGAACGTGGAATGCCTCTTGCAAGGGTTTCTTTCTTCAACGAAAACAAAAGACGATCGACGAATCCACAAATAAATTTCGCTTATCAATGAAGAAAACAAGCCAAGACAAATTTTGTTCGTATTATTTTTGAAGAAAAACAGACGAGCATCGATCGTCGTCACGTTTTCTATTTTCGACGCAAGCAAAACAAAAACAAAAGACAATCGCTTTCGCAAAAAAGAAAAACACAGCAGGAAAAAATCGTTCGCGCAGAGAAGAAAACAGATGAACACACCAATCGTCTTTCAGATGTTTTCTTTCTTCTTCAAGGAGCGAAACAAAAACAAAAGACGATCGGATTTCACGGAAACAATTCGAAACCTTGCCTTGTCAAAGGAGAGAGATAGAAAAAAAGGGAAAAAGCGATCGATATTAAGACGAATCCCGTTCGTATTATTATCTTTTCTTTTTCAAAGGTGAACAAACGAACGTCGAACGTCTCTACCTTGTTTGCTTTCTTCAACAAAACTGACGAAGCTATCAAGCGATAGTGAAACGTTGAGAATTTGTGCCATTTTTCAGTGTCCGTTTGACCGGACAAGAATCTTCCGTTTTCATTTGAACGTCTTATGTGACAGCATAAGATGACAATGACCAATAGAATCCGTTGCTGTTATCTCTTATAGTTTGAAACTATTTCGGAACACTTTATGAAAGTTTCAAAACTTGATCTTTCTTTAAGAAAAATGTAAGTGTAAGTACGCTATGAAATTTTGATGGTCGCTTTCCGAGGAAGTTAGGGATTCATGGAAAACCTCCACCTCCGGCCCCGAGGTGTGTTCGCGAACACTTTCCGGGTTATGACCTCCAAGAGGAGGCGTTTCGAATTCTGCACACAGCAACGACTTTTTTTGCGAACGGACGCCGCGCGTTGAATAATTGAACTCGTAACTTCCACGCCGCAAAAGTATCGTTTTACGACAAACAAGCTCGGAAGAGCCCGCGGGCTGAATGTAACACGAGCCCTTAATTAATCAGCGTAATTAATGACGTCGGGAAGTTTGAAACGCTTGCCAATCAGTCAGTCAGTCGATGTCAAAATTATTTCTTCTTTGTGAAGAAGAGAAGTGAAAAGCAAAAATCGAAGGACTACTCACCGAATGTTAGCATCAACTAGGAATTTGCTTACGCCAAAGTATTGAGGAGGTATTCTTGGGCCTGTGGGGCGTTTTGCGTTTTATGTCACTCAGGACATGTTGCTATAGCCTAGCAACCCAAAAAACTTGCGAGTGTAGCTATGATTAATTTGTAGTTGCGAGTTGACCTTGAGTTTTGAAAAGCGCGCTTGAAAGTGCTCGTTTTAAATTTGGCGCCAGGACTATTTTTCATTGCGGAGGTTTTTAGCTGTAATACTGAAGCAATCCAAGTGCCAACTTCGGAAAAACAAAAAGGAAGTCACGTCTCGCGGCTTTTTAATTAAATTTTCCCCACATTCCCAACCTCTTCGATTTCGTACTAGCCACTCCTCCCTACTATACTCGTTTTGTTATCTGAGTTTCCCTAGATTTTTCTTTAACCACTTATCGATCAGCAATTATCCAGAGGCAATAAAATCGTTTCCCTCCCCCAATATTTCATCACGAAATATCGCCGTCCGAAATCCGGCGGAATTTCATATCTAGGTGGTGTATAGAAAAAGATTTATTTCTCCCTTTTATCTCCACCTAACACGTCGGAACTCCGCAGTAAATCTTCTCCTTACACAACTCGTAACGCACTTAATAAATTATTAAAGCTACCTGCCTCGCGCAATTTCGCCTCATCCACCCCCGGTATTCTCGCTCAGGTTTTAATGGAGTAATTACTCGGAATGTTTCCAGTTTTTGTGCGAAGAGGGAAGGAGGGAGGGAGAAGGAGATTTTGGGGGGGCCAAATCGAATCACGAGATTGATTTCGAACGGCCGGAAGGCCGCGTCAAAGACGGGGCGCTTAAATTAATTGAAATCCAAAGATGATGATGATGATGAGGTCCTTAATATAGTTTTCGATGATTCGGCGAGGTTTTTATTAAAAAAAAAAAAGAAAGATGTAGGGCCTGTACGTAGTAGCCATTGAAGAGCTTTAGTTGGCTTGTTATATAGAGGATTCATTTTTGATTTAAAAAATTGAGAGGTTTGCTTTAGGAGTTATTCGGATTTGGGATCGATTGTCTCTTGTTTTTATTGTTATTATTTTTAATTTTATATCTCAACGACTAACGCGAAGCAGCAGCAAGACCAACAGCAGCAGCAGTAGCAGCATCACCACCAGCAGCAGCCCTGAGGAAGTTCTTCTGCAACGAAGAACGAAACGTCGGCAGTGAAGAAATCCGAGACACGCAGTTCCAACCGGAAACCAAGAATTCAACAATGGACCACGGCCGCGGAAGCCTTCAAGTTAAATTTATAATTTATTTTTTTATTTTTTTTCTTTGTTTTGTCATTTGTCATTTTGGTATTATTTAAATTCTATTTCGTATTTTTTTAAAAAGTTCTCTATTTCTTTTGCTTTCTCAGCGTTCTGTTCATTTTTTCTTTTTAAATTTATTAAATTGTTGTAAAATTGATTGTCATTTGTTTTCATATTTTTTTTTTAATTTATTGAATATTTTTTTGAATTTTTATTATGTTGTTATTGTCACTTGTTTTCTTTCTTTGTCACCTTTCCTCTGAAACAGTTGTCTTTTGTTTTTATTGTTATTTAAGTTCTATTAATTCGTATTTTTTCAAACATTCTATTATTACCTACGCTTTTGTAAAAAAAAAATCGATTGACATTTATTTTTATTTATTTTTTAAATATTATCGTTACGTTTTTAAAGTTGTGCTCATTTGTTTTCTTTGTTTTGCAATTTTTCGTCCTCTTTTTAAATTTATTGGTCTACGGGGGTGTGCTTTAAAATCGATCGACTTTTGTTTCTATTATTACTTAAATTCTATTATTTCGTAGTTTTAAAAATTGTATTATTCCTTTCCATTCAAAAATTATTAGTCCATTAAATTGTGTGGCAAAATCGATCGTCTTTTGTTTTTGTGATTACTCAAATTCCATCACATATTTCCTATTTCTTAAAAATTCTATTTTTTTTTGTTTTCTCTGCAGATTCCTCATTGTTCTATTAAATTGCGTCGTAAAATCGATCGTCTTTAATTAATTTTTTTTTAATATTGCTGTACATGTGTATGTATATGTGTATTTGTAAAAATTTTGTTCATTTGTTTTTTTTTTATTTTGTAACTCACCGAATTGTGCTCTAAAATCTATCCTCTTTTATTTTTATTATTACTTAAATTTTAGTATTTCGTTTTTCTTAAAAATGCTTTCTCAGCGTTCTCCTAATTTTTTTTTAATCTATTGTGTCGTAAAATCGATTGACATTTATTTTTATTTATTTTTTAAATAGAATTATATTTAAAAAAATTTGTTCGTTTGTTTTCTTTCTTTTCTAACTTTTCATCTCAAACAGTTTTTTTTTTAATTATTAGTTTACGGAATTGTGCTATAAAATCGATCGTCTTTTGTTTTTATTATTACTTAAATTCTATTGCATATATCGTACTTATTTTTAAAAAAATCAATTTTTTTTTTGCTTTTTCTGCAGAGTTTTTCAGCGTTTTTAAGTGTTCTATTAAATTGTATCGTAAAATCGATTGATTTTTTTTATTTTGAAGGCAGAAAAATTTGTATTTAATGCGAAAGTTCCGTTGTGACCGATCGCCTTTTGTTTTCAACTATTTTCTTCTTTTGGTTTCGTCGAAAACTTTCTTTTTTGTGTAAACTTCGTTACACAACACAATCGATCATCCTTGTTTTTCTTTTGTTTTTGAAAAAAAAAAAAATGTGAAAAACCACTGGATTTTGTTGTTCTCTCACTTTTCAGGAAAGAAACTTACGTACTGCGGTCGACTGCCTTTTGTTTTTTATTTAGTTTTGTTTTCTTTCGTCGAATATAATTTGCTGCGCCATCTATCATATTTTGTTTCTCTTTTGTTTTTGAAAGCAGAAAAAATATGATAGGTGATCGATCTTGCTTCTGATTCCATTGCGACCGATCGTCCCGTGTTTTTTCAACTGTTTCTACTTTTTGCTTCTACGAAAACATTTTTTTTTTCATTAACTTTGTTATACAACACAATCTTTCATCTTTGTTTTTTTTTTTTTAAAACAAAACAAAATGCAGAGACTATCGATTTTTTTTTTTTTTTTATTTCTTTCTTCCCACAAGAAATGTCAAAATCAATCGATTTTGTTTTCTCCTTCTTTTTCTCTTTCTGCGATCGACCAACTGTTTTTTGTGTTTTTTTTAATTTGTTTTTCTTTTTTGTCGAAAATATACGTATAACCAAGCAAGCAGCAAAGAAGACCTGAAGATGGCAGATGAGATTTTGCCGAAACGGCGTCAAGACAACAACGGTTCTTTTCATAATCATAATCATAATCATTTATTTCCCATTCAACTAAATACATAGTATAGGATAAGTCAATAATAATACAAGAATAAAATAACATTGTAGTAACAATGTAATAATCATGATATAGGTTAAGTACTCTTACAGTAGTCAAAATATTCATCAGTAGAATATAGACTTTGCTCCAATAGCATATTTTTAACACTAGTTTTAAACTGAGAAGTGGACGAAATACATCTAATTGTTAATGGTAGAGAATTGTACAATTTTAAGGGCATGATAAAAGGACCCTTGGCTGCCAGTGCCAATCTATGATGAGGTATTATAATATTCGAGTTATCTCGAAAATCATATATACATTTCTTGTCAACAGTGGATTCAAATTTCTGTTTATTTAGGTGTACATATGTTACACAATTGTAGATGTACAGGGCTATGACGCTTAAAATTCCTAGTTCTACAAAAAGTGAGCGGCAGGAGTGTCGAGGATTTTTAAATGTCATGGTACGAATAATCTGTTTTTGTTTTATTAACACATCATTGATATGAGTACTATTACCCCAACATATTAAGCCATAATTTAAAAGTGATTGCACATTAGCATGATAATACATTCTTAACATTTTAAAGCTAAGTTTATCACGTAATTGTCGTATTACAAAACAGACACTAGACATTTTTTTTAACAAGGAATTGATATGATCACCCCAGGTTAATTGCGTATCCAGAAAAACGCCCAAGAATTTATAGCAGTCAACCTGCTGAATATTTGATTCCTCTGAGCGGACAAGTAGACTGGACTTACGAGCCTTTGTGGAAAAAGTCATAATTTTTGTTTTGGATTTGTTCATAAAGAGACCATTGTTTACACAATAATCAGACATCCCAGAGACCATCATGTTAACTTTTAAACAAAGATCTGCCAAATCTTTAGACCCAACTGCTGCAGTTGTATCATCTGCAAACAAGGTCAGATGACAACCTTGGATATTGATATCATTGATGAATACCAGAAACAATAAGGGACCCAATATGCTGCCCTGAGGAACGCCCACGTTTGTTGTTTCATGACTTGAAAAGTACTTCTTACCATCCTGATTTAGTTTGACACACTGCCGTCTATCCGTAAGATAGGATTCTAACCAATGAAGAGCTTGGCCACGTACGCCATATCTGAACAATTTATTAAAAAGTAGCTTGTGGTCCACCACGTCAAACGCTCGGGTGAGATCGAAGAAAATACAGGCCACCTCATCTTTGTCATCGAGGTGTTTGATAATGTAGTTGTAAAGGTGTAGGATCGCATCTGTTGTCGAGTAATTTTTTCTGAAACCAAACTGATGTTGATTTATTAAGGATTTAGAAGTTAGATAAGTTGATAGCCTCGTATAGAAACACTTTTCGTAAATCTTCGCAAATACTGACAAAAGACCTATTGGTCTATAATTACAGAAGAGCGACTTGTCCTTACCCTTATGAACCGGCACGATTATGGCAGTTTTAAGCATTACTGGAAATTTCCCTTCAATAAAAGAAAGATTTATTAATTCCAATAAAGGTGCGATCACGTAATCTTTAGCATGCATCAATAGTGAACAAGGTATGCCATCAAAACCTCCAGAGCCTTTACCTGATAATTCAGTAATAATTCTATTCAATTCGTTTTGAGAAATGGGATATAAAAAAAGAGAACTGTTAATGTGTAATATGAGTTGGTTCAGATACAGTATCTTTTCTATTAGAAATTAATGAGGATACAGAGTCAATAAAATATTTATTAAATTCAAGGGCAGCAAGAACCCTACGCGGAGGAACACCCGGAAGCGTATATATATCCACGCAATCGATCATCTTTTATTTTTTACGTTCCTTTTTGTTTCTCTCTCGACGAAAACGGTTTTTCTTTTTTGTAAGAATTTCTTGCGCATTTGTTTTCTCTTTGACCTTGAAGAGATGCAATAATGTAGAAGACGTGGTTGTCAGTAATCATAGACCAATCGATCGTGTCTTCGTTTTCCTTCTTTTGTTTTGTTTCTGAAGGCAGAAAAAATCTGAAAGACGACCGATTTTGCTTTTGAATCGAAATTGAAGAGCTTCAGTTGGCTTGTTATATAGAGGATTCATTTTTGATTAAAAAAATTGTGAGGTTTGCTTTAGGAGTTATTCGGATTTGGGATGTGTCAAAACTTCATCCCCTTCTGTTAAATATTGCAATCTCGATTCGGCGCACGCCTGCCAAAATAAAGTTCCCTAATGCGAATATCATGTAATTCAGATAAAGGCCCCGCGACAATTAATTAAGTGGAGCACGGTAAGATTCAATAATTCCCGATTCCGAGCGCGCCACGCTAATAGCTAATTAATTAATTTCTTACGGACACAAAACTGCTCGGAGCTAAAACGCCCGGGAATCGCTGATTGAGATCAGGTACGATTTGACGGAAATCAAGGAAGACTTTCGCTTACCCAGGTTTAGCAAGAGTTAGAAGTGTAGGGGGAGGGGGAGGTTATTCCTCGTAGAAAATTGCCCACCCTTATTTCAAAGGAGATGCAGCACTGTAAGGTGTGAGCATACGAGAGGGGTTATAAAAAGAAAATTATATCAAAAAGGGAAGTTCAGAGATGGAAATCGTAAATCTCTAAGTTCGAACAATATCTCCTTCTACCCAAAATTTTGGCAAACTAAAAGAGTCTCAATTCTCTGTCTGGAATAAGTCTGCCCACGGCGCTCTTCATAGTATGGTATGAATTTTCTTAGCGCACCCTTACGTAATAACTTCGGGATTGTCGAATTTTTCTTCCTATTCCTCCTCTCTTCGTAATTTTAAAAATTAAAGGGTTCCTAATTTCACTTTGAATTTTCATAAAACATTCTACTTTCGAGGGCGTGTTAGGAGAGCTCATTTGCAATTGATTTGGCCATAACATGCATTACACAAAATGTAATAACTTCTGAGATATTTTAATTTGTGTGTTTTTCTTAGAATTACGCTCCCTACTACCATTTATCTAGAATCACTCAGAGACTATACAAGTTTTTCTTAATATTTATATTTTCCTGGTTAGACTAAATAATACATGCTAAGCAACAAACATTAGCATTAACATTAAAGTTAAAAACTTTAATAGGTTTGAAAAACAATGGCTGGAAAGACACTTCTCTAAAAAAAATTATTTCCTATCACTCCAAACCACACATTCGCACTAAATTTTGTTTGAAAACTAGTCTCTCTTATTAATTTTGGATTTTCTTCCATCCAATAATGTAAATTATGGAGATGCCTTCTCTACTAAATCTGGATTCGTCTGTCCGTAAAATTCTGGATAAAAACGTTGCATCATTCATAGCCGCATTTAAAATGAATCTGCAAAATTCAAGTCTTTTTGTAAGATCGCCCTCCTGTAGCCCTTGAACTTTTGTGTAGTGGCAAGGATGTAAACCTGTTCGGTGTAGAACTGACTAAACTGAAATACAACTAGATCAGCAGCTACTTTCCTGGTACTGGTTGTTGGGTCTTTATCGAAGCTTTCCAGGATTTCCTCCTCAGTATCAGGATTCTGGTGATGGACTCCAAATTTTTTTAATGCTTCCAGTTTCAGATATGCGTTGGTAGGTTGTACCAAATACAGATGCGCCTGTCTGGAAAGCGTCGTACATGTTCCCGCTGGGCCGCAGCTGCGTTTCCATCACAAAAACCATATATCAGCATACTCAGCGTTTGTGAAACTTTTTAACTTAATGATTATTGCGTTTGTTGCTGTTCCTGACTCTCTCAAACTAGCCAAGGTCATGCCAGGCTTCAGAAATAAAGGTTCTAAACTGGACATAAGCAACTAATCCCCCTATATCTATTTTCTCTAAAGTATTCGAAAAACTTGTATTGTATTGTATTCATACTTTTGGTACATTTCAATATTCTATCTAGTTGTCAGCATGGTTTTATTAAAGGTCTCGTTCTACCGAGTCCACAATCTTTGAACGTTTACACGAAATAACTTCTTGTCTGGATAATGGTGGATCTCCTATTGGTATTTACTTCGATCTGTCTAAAACATCACAAGATCACAAAGTTTTGTTAACGAAACTGTAGGGAGATTTATTTCGATCCTATCTCTCCGGAAGGTGTCAACAAGTGTGTATCACAGAAACATGAAGAATGGTGTAATTGAGGATATTTTATCTGGCCTCAGAGTAATAAGTAAAGGCGTACCACGAGGCTCAATTCTAGGCCCATTACTGTTTATAATCTGTGTTAATGATTTAAAACAAAAATTTCCATCAATATGCTGATGATACTTCGTGTATAGTGGCTGGGAATTCTCAGGCCTGATCTTCCAAAATTGCATCACTCTCTATCTCACAAATGTTTAAATGGTGTGAGAGTAAACATCTTCAACTGAACCATAATAAAACTTGAAACTTCTCTCTATATTTACAATCTTGCAGTTTTTGTTAAAACTAGCCTAAACTTATTCCCGAAAAATAAAGATAAATATGGATATGATTTGCTTCCAAAAACTAGATACTGTAACAATTTAATAATCCCTAAACACAGTACTAGCCTACGCGGTGTCTATTATAAGGCACTAAAAGTGTATAATCATTTGTCTGTACCATTAAGATTTTTGGATTCAACTGCTAAGTTTAAGAAAAGAACTAAAAACTATTGAGTCACTGTATTTATGACATTAAGGAGTTTGTATAACCATTTGGTAAGCTTTGTACTTTGTCTTGTCTTGACGAGGCCCATGTCTCTTTGAGATTCATGGCAGAGATGTATAATAATAATAACAACAGTATGTACTATTATTTAGTCTAACCAGGAAAACCTAAATATTAAGTAAAACTTGTATAGTCTCTGAGTAATTCTAGGTAAATGGTAGTAGGGAGTGTAATTCTAAGAAAAACACAAACATTAAAATATCTCAGAACTATTACATTTTGTATAATGCATATTATATTACCAGTCACCCTGTATATTCAAGTAAAAGAAAAAACCATGTTCTTCAACTCCCTAACTACTGCGAGCCCTTTCGCGATAAACGGCGCGTATTGCGTGAAGTGCTATAGCTCCCATCATCAAGTGATCAAGCATTGAATGCCCACCGTCACTTACAAGTGGTGTGTAGGCCTAACTTGTTCAAGTTAAACAAAAAAATTACTTTAACAAATTGAAATTCATGAAAAATTACTTCAGTAGACGATATACACATAAAAGTGCTATCAAATGAAATGAAATTATAGGCAATGATCAAAGCAACATCAATGTAAAATGACATAAATTTAATGGTAAATATTACTAATATAAACAAATAATAATTCGAAGAGAGAAGGACGGAATTTCGATACATGGAAATGCTTCTTGTTAATTATTGAATTAATTACTTTTCTCCCCAGCGACGTTATTTAAAAGATTTCTTATCCAACTGGTAGAAATGGCCATCATCACATGAGCCAAATAAATTAAAATTTTTCTGACCCGCGCGAAGATTCTAAATGAGGAGTAGCCAGCACGAGTTGGTTTCTATCAATTTTCGCGTATGCGAAGTATTCTATCCTTGGCTCCAATTGTCGATTCAGCAGGAAAGTACGTACGTATTTGCTGAATAGCCTTTCATAAGAATGAAATCTTTCCCGTGTAAGTATATTCCTGGGACAGAGTTTAATACGCCGCGCCGTAAGTCACGTTTTCAATCTTATCTCCGCAATATAAGATTTCCGTTTCGTTTTTGAAACATAAAAATTTTGCCAAGGTATAGTCTCCTGCGTTTCAGTCCTTTACGTTTGGGAATTTAATTTTTACGACATTTAATAAAAAAAAGAAAACAGAATTTCCGGATCCTCACGACACCATTAAGGAAGTGCCCTTTCTTTTGTAAAGTGAAATGCATTAATATAACAGGAGCAGACGTCCTCCTGTCGCTATTGCCGGTTATTCAATTCCCCCGGCGCATAAAGGACTAGAACAAGCGCCGCAATAAAAATCCACTCCTCGATATGACCACCGGGCCATAAAGCACATAAATTCGGACGGTCGAGGAGATCGATACATCCGCTTTTATTTACGGGTCGCGGCATCGAGCAGGTAAAGCACGTTTTGATTAGCGGGGGTCATCTTCAGAGTCGCACCGGAGCGAAAGCAACGAATCATCGGGGGCTTTGTTTGATTCCTCTTCGTGTTCCTTCGATGAACAAATAATATTATTAGTTACTTTTTTCGTATACAATGAATTTGTTATGCTTTGTTGCAGATGTGCAACAACCATCAACTCCCTTTCCTGGCAAGATGGGATTGATGACTCGATATCATTCTTCGAGGGTGTCGTTCAGCCGGGATGACGGTGCGTCCTTGGAGGTCAGGAGAAAATCAGCAGTTAGCCGTCTTTGTGGCAGCGGAAATTACGGTCCTGAGCGTAATACGGACGGAACTTTACTCTTGAGGTAAGAGGCTTACGTGTTTATTTTGTTTCGTTCTTCCCTTCGGACTCAGAGCACAAAAGCCCAAACGCGTGTCATATTTCGATCACAATGAAACGTTTGCTCAAACAATCACCGCGCTGTATATATGAAAATAATTTGCTAATACAGAACAGATGAGGAGCTATATCTATGATGCACCCTATATACGTGAATACCACAAAAGTCATTACAAATTTAAATTGAAAAAGTACGCTTGGTATTACATTAAAATGTAACCAAAGTTTTAATTTTGTTTGTTTTCCGTTAGAGTTCCGGCTCCTCACGTGGTGGCAGCAAGGGCCTACAGAATATCAAGCCCCGGCACCGCCAATACGGCCCTGTATCGTCTCTCTAGGCTGCTCAACCAGGGTTCTAAAAGTCAAGTTGTAGTCGACGACACCAACGTCACCAGAAGGTTAAGTTGGGAACGGTGAGCTCTGCTTGAGTCATTCGTTTTATTATCTTTTACTAATACGGGGTGATCAAATAATGTGGTCTCAACGAATTGAAATCGAATGAAACAAGTTAATCTCTGTCTATTCTATCAAGATTGTCACTGATGATATTAATGTCACTTGAACTGGAAAACTAAATTCGGTATTGTGTAGTAAGCAGTAATACCGGGTGATCAAATGATACCGTCTGTTGAACTGAATTCATTTAAACCCCTTTAATTTTGGATTTCGTGTTTATTAAAAACGAATAGAAAACAAAATTTTGGTTCCTTATGAAAAAAAATTGTACGGATTGGACATTGAGTACTTTTTTAATCTAAAACAGTGTTACCAATGTGTAAAAAGCAGAGATTCCTCAAAAGTTGCCAAAAATCCTTTCATTTGTTACCAGAAATGTAAAAGAGTCAATTCAATTCAAGGCGGTCGATTTTACAACGCAATTCAGTTAATTAATAAAATTGTTTGGGATTACGATGGAGTTCTCGAGCTGCCCTTCTGCTGATGAGGTCCCAACTAGCATCAAAATAGCTATACAGAGGACGCTCGGGGGTCCCCAAGTAATTCAGCCGACTTGCAGCCGAAATTTTGCAATTAATAATAAATTCTGAAAAAAAATTACAGTGACTAAACAAAAATAAGAATTCAAAGAAGGTATAACAAAATTTAAAAAGAAATTTGGATAAAGAGAAAGTAATAAAAACAAAAGACAATCGATTTTGCGCACACTTCAGCAGATTCGTAAATTTAAAACGAAAACAGTTAAGGAGGAAAGGAGGCCATAACAAAAAAAATTAAATAAATAATATTAAAAAAATAAAAACAGAAGACAATCGAAAAAAAAAATTTAATCTCTGGGGAGAAAGGTGACGAAACAAAGAAAACAAATACACAAAATAAAAAAAATAACTGTAATAATTAATATTCGAAAAGTGATAAAGACAAAAGACAATCGATTTTAAAGCACAATTTAAAGGTTAATTTGGGAGGTTCACAAATTAAAAAAAAAACTGTCTTGGAAAATGACAAAATAAAGAAAATAACAAAATTTTAAAAAAATGTATTAAAAAATAAGGACAAAAGACAATCAATTGGCAAGCAATTAAAACAAATGAACAAAATTTAACAAAAATAAATAACAATAACATTTAAAAAGTAGTAAAAATAAAAGACGATCGATTTTACAGCACAATCCGGTGGAGTAAAAAAAAATTTTTTTGGGAGGACAGGTGAGAAACAATGAAAACAAACGAACAAAACAGAAAATATAACAGTGGGAGAATTATTAAAAAAAAAGTGAAACAAAAGACAATAGCTTTTAAAGCACAAACTGGTAGAATAATTTTTTTTTTATAAAATAATTAACAGTAATATTTAAAAAGTACTAAAAACAAAAGACGATCGTACGATTTTACAACACAATTCAGTGGATTAATAAATAATAATAAAAAAAAACTGTTTGGGGGGAAAGGTGACAGTAATATTTAAAAAACAATAAAAACAAAGGCAATCGATTTTACACCAAAATTCAGAACAATCACAAATTAAAAAAAAAAACAAACTGATTTGGAAGGAAAAGTGACAAAATAAAGAAATAACAAAAATAACTAAAAATAAAAGACAATCGGCGACAATAAAAAATTAAAAAAAAAACTCTTTAGGGGGAAAAGTGGCAAACAAAGAAAACAAATGAACAAAACTTAACAAAAATAAATAACTATAATATTAAAAAAAAAACAATAAAAACAAAAGACAATCGATTTTACAGCATAATCTGGTAGAATAATTTTTTTTTTTAGTAAATAACAGGAATATTTGAAAAGTAATGAAAACAAAAGACGATCGAACGATTTTACAATGTTTGCGGGGACGGGTGACAAATAATGAAAACAAATGAACAAAATGGAAAAAAAATAACAGTAGATGTATTGTTAAAAAAAAGTAAAAACAAAAGACGATCAATTTTACATCACAATCCGGCAGAATCAAAAAAAAATTCTTTGGGAGGCAAGGTGACGAAGCAAAGAAAACAAATGAACAAAATTTAACGAGAATAAATAACAGTAATATTTAAAAAAGACGATAAAACAAAAGGCAATCGATTTTACAGCATAATTCAGAACATTCACATTGGAAGGAAAAGTGTCAAAATAAGGAAATAACAAAATAAAAATAAAAGAAAATCAGTGAGAATAAAAATTTTTAAAAATAATTCTTTAGGAGGATAAGTGGCAAACAATTAAAACAAATGAACAAAATTTAACAAAAATAAATAACAGTAATATTTAAAAAACGATGAAAACGAATGGCTGTCGATTTTACGGCATAATTCAGAAGATTCATAAATTTCAAAAAAAAAATCTGTTTTGGAAGGAAAGGTGAAGAAATAACAAAATTTAAAAAAAAATGTTAGAATAAAAAATTTAAAAAGAAACTCTTTAGGAAGAAAGGTGACAAGCAATTAAAACAAATGAACAAAATAAAAAAAATTACAGGAGTATTATTAAAATAAAAATAAAAGACAAACAATCTTAGAACCAAATCCGGTAGAACAAGAAAAAACTCTTTTGGAGGAAAGGTGACGAAACAAAAGAAAATGAACAAAATTTTGAAAAATAATAAAAACAGACTATCTGGTAGAATAATTCTTTTTAAATATTCGAAAAGTAATAAAAACAAAAGACTATCTATCGATCGATTTCACAGCACAATTCAGTGAGTTAATAAATAAAAAAAAACTGCGAGGAAAGGTGACAAACAATGAAAACAAATGAACAAAATAAAGAAAATAATATTAGGAGTATTATTTACCTTTTAAGCAGGAAAGGTGACGAAACAGAGAGATGAACAAAATTTCAAAAAATCATTTAAAAAGTAATAAAAACAAAAGACAATCGATTTTGGAGCACAATTCATGCATAAATTTAAAAAAGAAACAACCTTAGACAAAAAGAAATATTATTTTCCACATGGTCGACAGATTATCAAAAAAAAAAAAAAAAACTGCAACAGATGGCACTGTTCAACATCTCACACAAACGCAATTCATTTTCTACCTTTACTGACGACAAGTGACAGTTTTTCTTGAGCTTCCGCATCGCCCCCCGTAGAAACAATTTCGGCATGTTTCAACAGATGGCGTTGTTGAACGCGTTACTTTTGTGTTACCATCCAGTTGATCAATGGGCGTTGGTTTTTCAATAGAATTAGTGAAACACCCTCGCAGAAACAAATGAAAAGAAGACTAACGACAAGTTTAAATAGATGGCGTTGCTGAAAGAAACAAACTATTAAAAGAAACAAGAGACAAATTATTAAAAGAAAAAACTTAACGTTAGGAAAACATGGAGAGACACTCGACAAGAAGCAAGAAGAAGAAATAACTCGCCCTGTCATAAAATCTGAGGTACAAGGAATGACAACACGACAAACAAAATGATTGAAAACACACGACAAAACAAAAAACTAACTTTTTCATAACTCCGGAGTTAATTTGTTTGCGTACTTCCGACTCAAAACTCGTGCACAACTTTCAATCCACTTCCGGTGCATTACGAGCTCGTAAAATGAATTTCTCCGGAAATTTCTTGATCGATTTGTCACGTTGCTGTTTAAAGCGCAAACACCGAGGGCACAGCTCGAACAATATTGACCCAGTCTCCTTCGATTCGATTAAGAACGGTGGGTTTATGGTAAGCACATAAACCATAAGGGAGTTTTAAATTTACACGCTGTAAAATTTATTATGTACTTTCGCGTTTTGTAAATTAATACGAAGTATACTGAAGTTATAGAACACGAATTGTAAAATGAGATGCTCCTGGTAGATAGGCCACCTACAAACACAAGAGGAATGTCCTGCTTGCGCCATATTTCGTCAAATGTCTTCGTCGGCTCTCGAAAGATTTGAACTGAAAGATTCTGAGTATAAAAGCAGAAGTGAGTGTGAAATTTACAGCGAATAGAGGAGTGTGAAAGATTTCTAATGATTCATACGTACTAACTCATAACTCATTTGTTATAATTGTTTGGCGAGTGGAAAGAAACAAGTTATTTTAATTTAAGAGATAAATAAACGAAATTAAAACTTCCCCAAACGAAAATTAAGTCGTCAAGAAAATTGTTACAAACGAGGTCGCATTCCCGTGCGAGGAATTTTTTTACACGGGTCACCCCCATCAATCCCTTTTACCCCTTTTACATCTTCGACTTCCAGGAGAAATTCAATTTGGACTTCGCCGTTTGCAACGCAGAAAAATGGATTCCTATAAATACAGATTAGATACACTCGCGAACGACACAAGCTCGTCCAACAATTCGAAACTCAATGAATCATACATTTTTCCTGGCGAGAGGAAAACAACCGCCCACGTGGGCGCCTAAATCAATTGCCTTTCTTCCCGAAGCTCGTCGAATGAGTTCCAGTCAAGTCGGCCGGAAGTAATGGGGGGCATTAAGGCGCACTCAGCGACAAATTGTGAAATATGAGCGGACGCGCGGCGATGTTCTTCTGTTTTCCTCCCGCCGAACAAAGGGCTTATCACGAGTTTGATGAAGACGTTAACTGTTATCGCGTCGGCGTCTAACATAAAATCTTTACGGGCTCGTTTCCGATAAGGGCGGCCGTGTTTAATGGGGGGTAGAAGCGCCGCAAAGTTTCGGCGATCGTTATTAATAGCGGTTTGCGATTAGGCAAACGAATTTTCCGAGTTTGTGCTCACGTCAAGTGAGGAGGGGGGGCGAAATAGTTTGGGGGCTGATGGTCTTGTTACAAGGGGTTTGTACAATCTCTTTATCACGAATACTGCGAGCCATCCCATTTTAAACCCTGACGCCTTAAGGTAGGCAACACATTACTCAACCTCTAGAAACACTTACGATACGGTTTTGAAGTCGTGTTTTGATTGGTTAACAGATGAGTGTCGCTCAGCGTTGCCAACTTAAGGGAGAAATCACTTTTCTTTTTAAAATCATTAAGAGATTTCGTTTGGAAGTTGAAAGCAATTCAGTAAATTAATAAATTTCAAATTTTTTTTTTTTTCAAAATAATTGCGACTAAAAAACGAAAACAAAACAATAAAAATTGAAAAATAATCTGATAAAAGGAATGATAATAAAAACAAAACACAATCGATTTTATGAGACAGTTTAACAGATTAATAAATTTAAATTAAAAAAACAAAAATATGGTGACCACACAAAGAAAACAAAATAATAAAACTGAGAAATAATCGAATAAAAAAAAACAATAATAATAAACAAAAGTAATAAAAACAAAAGACAGTCGATTTTACCACACAATTTGATAAACTAATAAATTTAAATAAAAAAAAACAATTTCAAAAAAATGCTGACAAAACAAAGAAAACAAAATACATAACAAAAGTTCTATACATACATTAAAAAAAAATAATAATAAACAAAAGACAATCGATTTTACACCATTATTTAATAGATTAATGATTTTTTAAAAAATGAAGAGAACGGTGACAAAACAAAGAAATAAAAATGATAGTTCAAAATGATAGTTCAAAAATAGTCAAATTAAATGCGAATAATAAAAACAAAAGACGATCGATTTTACAACATATTAATGGATTAATAAATAAAAAAAACAAAAGCAAAAGATTTTACAAGATAATTTAATAGATTAATGAATTTAAATTAAAAAAAAATTGAAAGAAATGATGACAAAACAAAAAAAAAACAAAATAATGAAATGGAAAAGTAAACAAATTTAAAAAAAAGTAATAAAAACAAAAGACAGTCGATTTTGCAACACAATTTGATAAAGTAATAAATTTAAATTAAAAAAAAAACAATTTCAAAAGAATGCTGACAAAACAAAGAAAACAAAATACATAATAAAAATTCTATACATACATTTTCAAAAAATAATAAACAAAAGACGATCGATTTTACATCATTATTTAATAGATTAAAGAATTTAAAAAAAAATGAAGAGAACGGTGACAAAACAAAGAAAATGATGAAAGTTCAAAAATAATCAAATTGAAGGAAAATAATAAAAACAAAGGACAGTCGATCTTACAACACAATGTAGTGGATTAATAAATAATAAAAACAAAAGACGATCGATTTTACCACAACTTAATAGATTAATAAATGTTTAAAAATCAAAAAAATGGCGACAAAACAAAGAAAAAAAAATTCAAAAATAATCAAATTAAATGCGAATAGTGAAAACAAAAGACAATCGATTTTACAACATGATTTAATGGATTAATAAATAATAAAAACAAAAGGCAAAGGATTTTACAAGACAATTTAATAGGTTAATGAATTTAAATTAAAAAAAAAATTGAAAAAAATGGTGATAAAACAAGAAAAGACAAAATAATGAAATGGAAAAATAATCAAATTAAAAAATAATACTACAAACAAAAGACAGTCGATTTTTCAACACAATTTGATAAACTAATAAATTTAAATAAAAAAAAAAATTTTTCAACAGGTTGCTGACGAAACAAAGAAAAAAAAATACATAAGAAAAGTTCTATACATACATTTAAAAAAAAATAATAAACAAAAGACAGTCGATCTTACAACACAATATAATGGATTAATAAATAATAAAAACAAAAGACAATCGATTTTGCAACACAGTTTAATAGATTAATAAGAATTTTTTTTTAAAAGAATGGTAGCAAAACATAATCATAATCATAATCATCTTTATTCATCCCAGAGGACATGTCGTACAAAAAACATTTACAATATACAGTATGTGAACTTGGTGTATATAACATTACACTTATAAACAAGTTAAACAAACATTACAATAAAGTTGCATTGGCAGTAAGGCATTTACAATACACCCCATACAATACTTGATGTAATTAACATTACACTTATGGACAAATTTAGCAAACAAGAGAATATAAATTAATTAAAAAATAAAAATAAAAATAATCAAATAAAAAAGTTAAATAAATAATGTAGAACTGATATTTGTCATCAGAGTTTTGACCTTTTTACGACCCCTCTCGTAGGCCATACCTCTTTTCATTTTATTACTTTATTGGTTTTTCCTTTACTTTTAAGTGCACCTAATCCATCTTGCTATAGTAATATGACCTAATTACTGAGCCACTTATTCGATTGAATGTCGCAATAGATTTATAAGAAAGCATATAATTTTGAGATAACATAATGAACTAGCAACTTTAAAATCTCGCACTTATGCATAGTAATTATTTTAATTTCCTCCGAAATAAGCAGCTCATCTTTCAGTTCTATATTGAAACGAATTAGCCCGAAAGAGCGGCGCTTCTTTCGTTACATAAAATTTCACGCTTTGCTTGACGTCAAAGACGAGAGGGAGCCAACCAGTTCTTCAGAAATTGTCTGCAATTAAGCGCGAGTTATGAAGCACGTTGAGGGTCCTATTTTTTGATCATCTCGTTCAGAACACCCCAATTTACGCCTCGTAAATCTAAATTGCGACCCCCGCCGTCGTCGAGGGTCATTAGCTAAACGATAGTTTGTCCTTATTTCCCACGTTATTCCTCGCAGGATAAATTACACTGCATTAAGTTAAGGGGCGGGATACATGAGTCCGATTAAGAGGATCCAGGGGAATTGCGGTTTACACTAATGGTTTGCTTATTTACTATTACTATTTTTGATGTTATTCATGACGTACCAATGGGATCTTTGACGACCCAAAGTTAGCACGTGAGTGTAACAATAGGTTTTTTTCCGATTCGCGAAGCTGTCGACCTAATTTCCGGAAACTGCCTGCCACATGTAAAACAGCGAATTTCCTTATTGTAAATTGGATGTAAAATGTTTTACGAGTGCACCGCACTATTAACTGCCGAAGCCATAAAGCCCTGTCTCCACGGTACTTGACCTGAAAGCGATGAATAAAATTCACGTACATTTTTGCAACTTCCTTTGAAAGTTTCGTTGGCTTCTGCTGCGACGATTCATTCCAAAACGAAATTGCTCTATTTTTCTTTTGTTTTTTTTTTCTGGCACATCCAATCTGCCTAAAATTAATTTATTTTGACTGAACGCGACGACGAAACGCAATAAGAATAATGGGCTTCAGTAATTCCGTTCCTCGGCCGTACTTTTTATTGAGTGTGTGTGTCTCTCGGACGAATAAAAAAAAAGAATTGAATTTCAGGAGATGGGGCACGCATCGCGTCTGTGCGAGTAACGAATTGCGCCTCGCCGCGACGCCGACGCCGACAGCGTCGAATTACGCACGTTTGCAGCGGCACCCGGTGATTTGTCAAACTCTCAGGAAAATAACGTCGTCACGCGCGACGACGTCTTCCGGAAATTTTTATTTCGCCGAGAATCTGATTAATTTCAACCTCGCATTGTGACGTGCAGATTTTCACGGAACGAATTATTCGATGGGCGACGCCTCATTAACCTCGCGCAGTGTTTCGCGTTTAATGACGTGTAATCTGTAATTATTTTTTTTTCATAAATTTTCGGCGTAGTTCCGTTCCACTTTCCATTTCTGGTAGTATTTGGAACTAAGAAGAAAACAGTCTTCGTGGCCAAAAGAAATAGAAATACGAAGAGTATCGTTGCTACACAGGCTACCTCAAAATTGAAAAGATAAATAAGCTCCCGGCTTTTAAAAATAATACCCAAATTGTTTCTGTTAACAGCCCTATGTTCGCGAATGAGCGGTTTTTACCCTAAAACAGAAAGGACATACTATTAATCCACAAAGTTCCAAATTTTTTTGAATTTTTGCGTTGTCGGTTTCGCTTTGTCAGTTTCAAGAAAGAAAACTTAACGATTCTAAGACGTACAGTGTTGCTTGACAATGGCAATAGGTGTTCACAGAAAGCCTGAACATTTAGCTTAAATGTTCACTAAAAATTTCAAAAATATCAAATTATGTTTTCATTTTTAGGAATATATTTATACTTTATTTACATTAAGTGCGTTAGAATTGGTAACCCTGTCCTCAGAAAAAAAAAAACTCAAAAGGAAACCCGAGTTGACGATTTTTGTTAAAAACATAAACAGAAGACGATCGATTATTTAACAAATGCAAGAAACAAGAAAATCGTCGACGATTTGGACAAATATGTACAAAAAAAATCGTTCGTTTTGCGTCAGAAAACGAACTAAGAGCGAAGACGAAAGACATTCGGATTTGGATTTTTTTCTTTCTAACAAAAGAAAACTACCGAATTGATGGTCTTAGTTAAAAACATAAACAAAAGACGATCGATTATTTAACAAAGAGCGACGACAAAGGACGTTCGAATTTTCACTTTTTCCTTCATAGGTTAAAACTATCAAAGAAAATACGTTTTTTTTGTTAAAAACGTAGACAAAAAGCAATCAATTATTTAACACATGCAAAAAACAAAGAAATGGACACAAAAAAAACCTTCGTTTTGCGTCAAGAAACAAATTAAGAGTGTTAAAAAATGGCGTTCGAATTTCGTCTTTTTTCATCGTCGACGCAATAGAGAAATGACAAAACAAAAGACAATCAATTGTTTAACAAAGAGCGACGACAAAAGACGACGTTTTTCTTCATAAAGAAATGTCGATCGATTGCTCAACAAAGACGCTCAAATTTCCACCTTTCACTTCATAGGCGTAAAATACAAAAGGAACCCGTTTTTTTGTTGAAAACTTAAACAAAAGACGATCGATTATTTATTAAGCAAGAAACGAAGAAATGGTTGACGATTTGGAAACAAAAAAAAACTTGCGTTTTGCGTCGGTCAAGAAACAATTTAAGAGCGATAACAAAAGACGTTCGAATTTCGTTTTTTTCTTCGTCAGCACAAAACTACAATAGAAACACGACGTTTCTTTTCATAAAGAAATGACAAAACAAAAGACGATCAGTTGTTTAACAAAAAACGGCGACAAAAGATGGCGTTTTCTTCATAAAGAAATGACAAAATAAAAGATGATCGGTTGCTCAACAAAGAGCGATTACAAAAGACGTTCGAATTTCCACCTTTTACTTCATAGGCTTAAAATACAAGAAAAACCCCACTTTTTGTTAAAGATATAAACAAAAGACGAACGATCATTTAACAAATGCAAGAAACAAAGAAATGGTCGACGATTTGGACACAAAAACATAACTTTCGTTTTGCCTCAAGAAACAAATTAAAAGCGATAACAAAAGACGTTCGAATTTCGTCTTCGCTCTTCGTCGGCACAAAACTCAAAAAGAAAAGCGATGTTTTTCTTCATAAAGAAATGACGAAACAAAAAACGATCGGTTGTTTAACAAAGAGCGACGACAAAAGATTTCGAAGTTTCACTGTTTTCTTTATAGGCTAAAACTACAAAAGAAAATGCGTTTTGTGTTAAAAACATAAACAAAAGACGATCGATTCTTTAACAAGTACAAGAATCAAAAAAAATGGTCGACGATTTTTTGTACAAAAAAGAAAAAACTCGTTTTGCTTCAAGAAACAAATTAAGAGCCATAACAAAAGACGTTCGAATTTCCTCTTTTTTCTCCGTCAGTAGAATAGAAATACGACGTTTCTCTTCATAAAGAAATGACAAAACAAAAGACGGTCGATTGTTTAACAAAGAACGAGGACAAGAGAAAATGACGAAACAAAAGACGATCGGCAAAAGACGATCGAATTTCCACCTTTTACTTCATAAGCACAAAATACAAAAGAAAACCCATTTTTTGTTAAAAACATAAACAAAATGCGATCGATTATTTAACAAATGAAAAATAATTGAAATGGTCGACGATTCGGACACAATAAAATTCTTTCGTTTTGCGTCAAGAAAACAAATTAAGAGCGATGACAAAAGACGTTCGAATTTCATCTTCTTCTGCGTTAGCACAAAATTGCAATAGAAACACGACTTTTTTCTTCATAAAGAAATGACAAAACAAAAGACGATCGGTTGTTTAACGAAGAGCGACGACAAAAGAATTTCCACCTTTTACTTCCATAGGCATAAAATACAAAAGAAACCGCGTTTTTTTTAAAGAACATGAACAAAAGACGATCGATAATTTAGCAAATGCAAGAAACAAAGAAATAGTCGATGATTTGTTCACAAAAAAAAACTTTCGTTTTACGTTAAGAAACAAATTAAGAGCGACAACAAAAGACATTCGAATTTTGTTTTTTTCTTCGTCAGCACAATAGAAACAATGGAAACACGACGTTTCTCTTCATAAAGAAATGACAAAACAAAAGACGATTGGTTGTTTAACAAAGAGCGACGACAAAAGACAAAAGAATTTCCACCTTTTCCTTCAAAGGCACAAAATACAAAAGAAAACCCGCTTTTTTTGTTAAAAACGTAAACAAAAGAGGATCGATTATTTAACAAAAGGAAGAAATGAAAAAAATTATTGACGATTTGATAAAAAAAAAATCTTTCCTTTTGCATCAGGAGATACATAGATTAAGAGCGACGACAAGAGACGTTCGACGGTCGTCCTTCTCCTTCATAGGCATAAAACATGATTTTTGTTAAAAAAAGACAAAAGACGATCGATAATGTAAGAAACAAAGAAATGGTCGACGATTGGACACAAAAAGACCTTTCATCAAGAAACAAATTAAGAGCGATAACAAAAGACGTTCGAATTTCGTCTTTTTTCTTTGTCGGCACAAAACTGCAATAGCAACACGACGTTTCTCTTCATAAAGAAATGACAAAACAAAAGATGATCGGTTGTTTAACAAAGAGCGGCGACAAAAGATGACGTTTTTCTTAATAAAGAAATGACAAACAAAACACGATCGGTTGTTCAACAAAGAGCGACGACAAAGGACATTCGAATTTCCATCTTTTACTTCATAGGCACAAAATACAAAAGAAAATTCGCTTTTTTTTAACATAAACAAAAGAGGACCGATTGTTTAACAAATTGACGATTTGATAAAAGAAATTATTTGAACTTTATTTGACGGTTTGATAAATTATTGATGATTTGATAAAAAAAATATTTCCTTTTGCGTCAAGAAATAAATTAAGAGCGACGACAAAAGACGTTCGCCTTCTTCTGCAAACTGCAAAAGAAAACATATTTTTTTGTTAAAAACAAAAACAAACGAAGATCGATAATTTAACAAATGTAAAAAACAAAAAAATGGTCGACACAAAATGGACGCAAAAAAAAACTTTCGTTTTGCGTCTAGAAACAAATTAAGAGTGATAACAAAAGACGTTCGCATTTTGTCTTTTTTCTTCCTCAGCGCAATGAAAACAATAGAAACACGACGTTCTTCTTCATAAAGAAATGACAAAACATGAGACGATCGGTTGTTCATTATTCGAATTTCCACCTTTTACTTCGTAGGCATAAAATATAAGAGAAAACCCGCCTTTTATTAAAAACATAAACAAAAGAGGACCGATTATTTATTTTGCGTCAGGAAATATATTAAGAGCACCATCTATTGAATCTCACTGGTATTATTTAATTTAATAAATAAAAAAATGTAAACAAAGACAGACTCACTCTATGCGTAGCACATTTTTTAACAGAGGAACCTTCTTCAAAGAGAGCTTTTGTTTGTTTATTTATTAACATTAGTTTTGCTTATAATCAGTGCCATCTACTGGATCTGGCAGGTATTATTACATTTAAAAAAAACGTAGAAACGTAAACAAAGAAGAGGGGCTTCCGCTAAGTGCAGCACATTCTCTAATAGAAAAGCTTTCTTTAAAGAGAGCTTTCGTTTGTCATATTAACCATAATTGTTTATAACCAGCCCCATCTACTGAAATTCGCTAGTATTATTTATTGAAAAAAAAAATTGACAGACTTACTCTACGTATAGCATATTTTGTAACAGAAAAACCTTCTTCAAAGAGAGCTTTTGTTTGTTAGAGTTGCTTGCAATCAGCGCCATCTGTTGGATTCACTGGTACTATTATGTGAAAAACAACCGCGTAAGAGATAATAAACACGTCGTGTGAGGCATCAAATGAAACGTGTCGACGAGGCGAACTCAATTGTCACATCGGCGCCTTCTTAGAAACAAAGATGGCCACCTTTTAAGAACGAAAACGTTCGCACTAGAGATAAACACGTCGTGCGACCACTCAAATGAAAGCGCTTCGCGAGTAGAGTGCGAATAACATACTTCGATCAAGATTCTAGCTCGCGACATGTAGGGCTTTTTTCAAATTCTTAACAACTCTTAACTCGAATTTAATATTTTCTCTCGCTATGGGGCTCTAGTTATTAAACGATTTTTTTAAACTGTCTCTTGCAGGAGAGAACACGTTAGCAGCAGAATGCCTCGTTCTTCGAGCATCGACTCGATGGTGGAGGCCGTTTGGGCCGAAATGGTGCCCGAAACGCCGTCTCCTGCGGAGAAAAGGCCTTCCTTGAGGCCCGAAAGGCCCCTGACTTTAGTATCTCCATCTGTAGGACGTCGTATGAAGGGACAGAGGGGTATTAACGGTGAGTAGCCATCATTCTTACTAAAAGCGTAGGCTTCAATTTCAGTACGAAATTTACGGGTCCTGAAAAACCAAAGCAAGAAAAACAAACTGCATTTGCTTTTATGACGAGGGGTTTACCTTGAATAATTACATTTTCATTTGTAAAGGCGTCTCAATTTTTTTTTTGGGTTTATGTCGGTTGGAAATCTTCCGGGCAAAGCAAAACACCGGATTTCACGATTCCCCCGCATAATTTATTCGCTCGTTTTCTTCGAAAGGCACTCGAAATAAAACCAGAGGGAGTCCGCGCCGGTGAGCAAGAAACTCGAAGTAAGACGTTTTCTAAATGTTGATTGCCATCGACGAGGTGCTTTACCGGAAGTACGTAAGTACGGTTGCACTGAAGCCGCGGAAGAATGGCCGGCGGGATGTTTTTCGTTGGACGTCCGTAATCGAAACCCCAGTGAATCGGGGTTGATTTGTTTCTTTGTTGCTTCTGTTATTGATCGGGGTTGACGGCGAAGGAAATCCTGGAAAAGGATAACGCGAGGAGTAATCCCGTTAAGTGCTTTTAAAGTATCGTACGTAACGTTCTTGTGTTTCACATGCTCAGGTGGTTTTCAATTCATTATTCAAATCGTCACAAATGAGTTGGTAACAGCAGTAATAACAAATAAAATATACGAGGTCAGTCTTGGGTGTAGGTACAATTATTGAGAGTTCTAGAGTAACTTCGTAGAAAATTTCTAGCTTCTTTGAGCCTCATCAGCGAAGTGTAAGCCTGCAATCTGATAACTAACAGTGCCTTTAAGGACGTCATCTCTTGGTATAAACCAAAAGTTCGCTTGCTGGTCAATAAAAATTAAATTAAATTTACTTTTGGCTTGAAAATTTGGCTTACATTGAACGTCGAGTGCAAATGAGAGGCACGAAGCCCCATCTCTTGATGGAAATCAACAATGTATTTGCCACTCAACAGCGGACGGTTCTTTCTAGATCTTGATTAAAGCTTAAAAAAATATAATGATTTTTTTTTTGGCTGGAATTAAAAGTTCTGCGATGAACGTCGAATGTAAATGAGCGACGCGAAGCGCCATCTCTTAGTGTATTTACATGCTAATCGATGGCGAAAGATTTTTTTCGAGGACTTGAGGTTCAATCGAAACAATTTTCTTCTTTGGCTGAAAATAAAAGTTCTGCGCTATACGCCGAGTGAACATGAACGACACGAAGCGCCATCTCTTGGTGTAAGTCGAAACTTTACTTGCTAATCTGTGGCGAAAATTTCTTTCCAGGACTTAAGGTCAGATCAAAATAAAATCGTTTTATTTTTTTGTCTGAATATCAATATCAATCGCGTGTAAATTAAATGGACGGCTCGAAGCACCATCTCTTGGTGTAAGTTGAAAGTTTAGCATCTTGGGTATAAATGGGCGACACGAAACGCCATCTCTTGGTCAAAGGCGAAAGTTTATTTAGTGATCGGTAACGAAGGATTTAAAGATCAATCGAAATAAAATTGTTATTTTTTATTGCAAATGAAAGTTTCACGGTGATCGTTGATAGCAAGTGAACGACATGAAGCGCCATCTCTTGGTGTAAATCGAAAGTTAACTTGCTGGTCCACGGCGAAAATTTCTTTACGGAACTTAAGGTTCAATCAAACAAAACAATTTCCTTCTTTGACTGGAAATTAGTAGAGAGTAAGTGAGTGACATGAAGCGCCATCTCTTGGTGCAAGTCGAAAGTTAATCTGCTAATCCATAGCGAAAGTTTCTTTCTAGGGCCTTAAAGCTCAATCGAGATAAAAAGATTTTTTTTCTGACTGAGAGTGAATGTTTCACAGCGATAGCTGAGTGTAAACGAAGCGCCATCTCTTGGCGTAAACAGTAAGATTACTACTTGTTAATAGCGATAGTTTCTTTCGAAGACTTTCAAGATTCAATCGAAGTAACTTCGTTCTTTTGACTGGAAATAAAAGTTTTGCACTGAACGTTGAGTGTCAATGAGCAACACAAAGCGCCATCTCTTGGTGTAAGTCAAAAGTTTATTTGCTAATCAATCTTTCCAGGACCTAAGGTTCGATCAAAACATATTTCTTTCTTGGCTGAAAGTAAAAGATCTGCGATAAACGTTGAGTGCAACTAAGCAACACGAAGCGCCATCTCTTGATGTAAGTCGAAAGTACACTTGCTAGTCGATAGTGAGGTTTCTTTCCAGGACTTAATGTCCAATCAAAACAAAAGATTTTTTTTTTTGGCTGAATATGAAAGTTTCACAATCACGTTGAGTGTAAACCAGCGACTCGCAGCGCCATCTCTTGGTGTGGGTCGAAAGTTTATTTGCTAATCGATAGCGAAAGTTTCTTTGTACGACCTCAAAGCTCAATCGAAATAAAAATAATTTCTTGTTACTGAGAGTGAATGTTTCACAGTGATGGTTGAATTAAAGTCCCTAGATTTAATCTAGGGACTTTAAGCTGAATGTAAACAAAGCGACATCTCTTGGCGTAAACAGAAACTTTACTACTTGTTAATCGATAGCGATATTTTCTTCGAGGACTTTTAAGATTCAATCGAAAAACCTTCGCTGTTTTTGACTGGAAATAAAAGTTCCGCACTGAACGTTGAGTGTCAATGAGCAACGCAAAGCGCCATCTCTTGGTGTACACCGAAAGTTTATTACAAGACTTTCTTTTCAGAATTTGATTGGACGTTGAGAGTCAATGAGCGACACGAAACGCCATCTCTTGGCATAAACTAAAAGTTTACTTACTGTCGACAGCAAAAATCTCTTTACGTGGTTCAGATTTTTCCATCGGGAAACTAGCTTTACACTGAACTTGAGTGAGTATGAACAACACGAAGCGCCCGCCATCTCTTGGCACAAATCAAAACTTTACTTGCTGATCAACATCGAAAGTTTTTTTCCGGGATTTAAGATTCGATCAAAATATTTTTGTTTTTGTTTTGGCTGCAACTGGAAATGTTATAGGGAAAGTTGCGAATCAGTGAGCGCCATCTCCTGGTATAAACCTGAAGGTTTGCAATAGGTTTAAACAAAATAAACGAAAGATATGTTGACGTTCCTTTGTCGTGCGACAAAGACAAAACGAGCCTGATTCGAAGCGACACACTTAATGAAAAAAATTCTTTTTTGTTAGTTTCAATGAAAGCAAGTAATTTTGACGAAACAAACACCGACTCTGAGCGCGCCATCTCTCGGCTAATGAGGGAATTTATTTGCTCTTTTATTCTTAACTCTTAACTAAAAATTTTGAAATCCGATTTGTTGACCTTCCTTTGTTATGCAACAAAGATAAAATGAGCTCGATTTGAAGCGCCTGCCACTCTTGATCAGGAATGAAAATTCATTTTCCTGTAGTTTTAATAAAAATAAAACGAAGAAGTAGATTTTTGATTGAAACAAAAACGTCTCTGTGCGCTTTCTCTTGGATAATTGGGAATTTAATTTCCTCTTTTGTTCGCAGCACTTATTAAGAGCGCGCCATCTCATGAATTATTATGAGAACTTTTTTCGTATGTTTATCGATCGCTACTTATAATAAATAAATAAATAAAAAATAAATAAACTTTAATGAATGAATCGATTAATCAATTTGAAGGTCCTTTCCGGTTCTTCTGGTTTTAAAGAAGACGCTCCGCGACGACTGCTTTGAATGGGTATTCACCTGTAGGTCTCCCCTCGCATGGGACAAGCTGAGTTAATTGTGTCCGAATAATTTTGGCACCGACTATACCTGTACCTGTGCGCCCGTTATATAATGTATCCAGTCGGACGTGTACGGAACGGATAGAGACAGAGCACGTCCTCGCAGGTGAAGGACAAAGAAGACGCACTCCACCAGTTGTTACCTTCTCTTCGTGACCAATGCCAAGAAGTTTGAGCGGTAGTAGCATTGTGTTATGAACTTGCTGTGTTCTTCGTGTGCTTAGTTAATTTAATGCTCGTGCACACGCGAATTACGCCCGTTAATCGAGGGAAAAACGACGCTTTCGAGGAAGATCTTAGGCGACCCTCAAAGACCCAGGGAGTGGGCACGATGTTGGTCGACACTTTTGTGAAAGAGTTTGAGGTTATGATTGTGTTGTTTTTTGGTAGCGAGTGAAAAAAAAAATTTTTTTTTTGGAAAATCGAAAAAGTGCGCCAAAAATTGCCGTGGCGGGATTTTTAACTTTGCCGGGAAATTTGAAGGGGTAAGAATTCTTCGTTTGTTTTGGATGGTGGTGGTGGTGGTGGTGGTGGTACGAATTTGAGGGTCATTCCTATTTGAATTTGTTTTATTTAAAAGGGGGGCGAAAAGTCTTATGTATAAAAAAAAAACAACTGAAATTTTTCTATAAAACAAATAATTTCTTTCTCTTCAAGTTTACGAATTTCAAGAAAATTATGATTTTCCAAAGGAAAAATGTATAAAGCTTGGGAAACCTTGACTTTTCCAAAATGGTAACAGATTAAGAACTGCGAAAAAAAAAAAGCAAATTGATTAATTGGACCTTCAACAATAACCGACTATAAATAAAACAATAAAGAATGTAAAGAACCGGAAATATTTATTCACAATTCTTCGATTAATTACAAATTAACTAATCGATTAGTTTGTCGCTTAGAATTAATCGATTTTTAATAGAAGAGACGAAGGTGAAAAGACCAAAGAGAAACGCGAATAAAAGCGATCTGCACCTCAAAATGGCAAAGAAATTAAAATCCGCTGAGAATCGGTAGTTTATTAATAACAGTTTTTTGATTAATTATTAATTAATTAATTGACTAATTAGTAAATGTACTTAAAAAATCGTGACATCCTGCGATCACTTTTTGACATAACTTTGTTCGCAGGATGTCGCGATTCAAACTATTCATTACTATTACATCGCATTTGCGAATAACCTTGGACAGGTCGGTTTGGTTTTCAGTGGAAATCTCGAGCTACGCTTCTGCTGACGAGGCCCCAAATAGGGTCGAAACAGATGTACAGAGGATGCTCGGGAGATCCACTACAATCAAAACCGATTTGCAACAATTTTTTCTTTTAATATCGGTTTTTAATCGAAGAGATTATCAAAGTTGACCGTTTCTCAAAATCGTTAGTAGATTAAAAAATGCAAAGAACCGAAGGTATTTAATCACGTTTTTTCGATTAATTATCGATTAACAAATCAATTAATTAGTAAACGATTTTTTAAGAGCTTTGAATCAACAAAGAAAATGAAATAATTAATAACAGTTTCTCGTTTAATTTGAATCGACAAAGAATACGAAATATGTAATGGCAGTTTTCTAACTGATTAACAAATCGATTAATTACACTTTCCAAATTAATCGACTTTTAATCGAGAGATTAAAAAGCGTAAAGCATCGAAAAGTTCGGTTAATTTTTAATACAAAATCGATTGATTAGACTACCAAAATTAATCGATTTTTAATCGAAGAGATCAAGTCAAACAAAAATAAATGCGAATAAATGTAAACTGTAATTTTCAAAATCGTTAGAAGACTAAAAAGTGCAAATAAATGAAAGTGTTGTTTAATGAATTAGTCTTTAAAAATTAATCGATTTTTAACCGGAGGTTAAACAGAAAGGAAACAAATGAATAAAAGTAAATTGTTTGTCGAAATCGTTAGGACATTAGAAAGCCTAAAGAATCAGAAGTATTTTAATGACAATTCCTCGATTAATTACAGATTAACAAATCGATTAATTAGTTAATTACTCCTCAAATATTTGAAAGGATTTGAATTAACAACGAACAGGAAATGTTTAGTAACAGTTTCTTGTTTAATGATTTATCGAATAATTAGTCTAACAAAATTAATTTTAATTTTTAATCGAAAAGATAAAGTCAAACAAAAAAAAATGGATAAAAGTAAACTGTTTCTCAAAATCGCTAGGCGATTAAAAACGCAAATAATCGGAGGTGTTTAATAACGGTTCTTCGATTACTTACTAATTAATAATTAATCTTTCAAAGTTAATCGATTTTTTAATCGCAAATGTCAACTCATAAAAAAAAGAATAAATAAAAGTATATTTTTAAATCATTAGGAGTTTAAAAAACACAAAGAATGTGAAGTATTTAATAACAGCCCTTCGATTAATTCCTAGTTAACAAATCGATTAATTAGTCTTTCAAAATTAATCGAAGTAGTCAAGCGATAGTCAAGGAAAATAATAAAAAGAGAAAAGGGATTAAAATCACAAGAAATTTAATAACAATTCTTCGACTAATTACTAATTAGCAATTCGATTAATTAGTTTTCCAAAATAGATCGACTTTCAATCGGAAATAAAAAAAAAATGAATAAAAGCAAAGTGTTTCTCAAAATCGTTAGGAGATTAGGGCTGGGTTGCACTAAAGTTTTAAACGAGGATTAAATTGAAGCCTAAGCTAGAATGTGACACACAATATGCTGTACGTCATTTGCCTGTCAGATTCTAACTTAAATTTAATCTTCACTTAAGACTTTTATGCAACTAATGCCTAAAAACGCAAAGTATGGAAGTATTTTTTCGATTAATTATTAATTAACAATTCGATTAATTAGTTTTTCAAAATTATTCGATTTCTAATTGGAGATATCAAGTCAGAATGAAATGAATCTAAGTAAACTATGTAAAACCAGTTTTGCGATTAATTATTAATTAACAAAGCCATTAATCGCTTCATCGATATTAATCGATTTTTAATCGAAGACATCAAGTCAAAGAAAGAAATTAATCAAAGTATGTTAGAAGACTAAAGAGCGTATTTAATAACGATTAATTACTGATTAACAACTTTTAAAATTAATCGATTAATCAATTCAAAGAGAAAAAGGAATAAAAGCAAACTGTTTCTCAAGATAGTTAGGAAATGAGAAAACGCAAATAACTATTTAATAAATCGATTAATTACTCTTTGAAAATTTTAATCGAAGAAGTGTCGAAAGAGAAATATGGATAAAAAGGAACTGCTCAGTAGCTTTAAGATCGTCTGTAAGTAATCGGAAATATTTAATAACGGTTCCTCGAATAATTAATTAGTCTACCAAAATTAATTAATTATTAATCGTTTTAATAATGAGGAGACTAAAAAACGCAAGAATTAAATGATTAACAAAGCGATTAATTAGTCTTTCAAAATTAATCGGTTTTTATTCAAAGAACTCGATTTAACGAGAAGGTTCGAAAGAGCGAAATGAATAAAAGGGAACCACATACTTCTCCAAAAAATTAGACTCTGTATAGAATCAGAAATATTGAGTAACAGATCAACAAATTAACAAATCGATTACTTAACAAATTAATTGAATTTTAATCGAAGAATCGAAAGAAATGAGTAAGAGCGAATTGCCCTTCAAAAATATTTGAGATTAGGATCTACAAATAATCGGAAATATTTAGTAACAGTTTCTCGATTAATTAGTAATTAACAAATCGATTAATTGCTCTGCTAAAAATTAATCGATTTTTAATCGAACAAGTCAAAATCGTTAGCACATTAAAAAAAGCAAAGCACCGGAGATATTTAATAACAAATTCCTCTATTAACAAGTCGATTAATTAGCTTTTGAAAATTAATTAATTTTAATTGAAAAGTCGACGAAGAGAATCAAAAAACAAAAGGTTTCTGAAAATCGTTAAAAGGAAAACCGCAGGAACCAATTAGAGAGAGAATTATTTTTCTTTAAAACGGTTCTCAACAAATTGAAGACGCGCGCAAATGTACCGGTAGATATATTATTAATTATGTTTCGGTTGTACCTGCTGCCATAATTTCTGGCCGCGTTCAGCCGGTAATATCGCTGGGTACAGTGAGCTTCATAATGTGACGTCATGCATGCGTTCAACCACAAAAGAAAGCGTTAGAACGAGCGATATTCAGAAACGTACGGCGTTGATGTTCAAGATTATATTTAAGAAAATCAATTGTTTTTAACTGCTGTACTTTAATTGTGCAAGTGTATTATACACTCATTCGAAAGTAACTAGGTGCAGATTTAATTTTTTTCTTTACAAGATTTAAGGATTAAATTTAGGCTCAGTTATAATATGTCACGCAATATGCTGCAAATTCTAACTTAGGGTTAAACTTGTAACCCAGCCTCGGTGATTTGAAACTCAAATCCGTTCAGCCAAATTCTATTCGCTCCACTGCTCAGCAAAAGCGAAGAGTAATCGCAGTCACTGGCTGAACGCAATCAGTATCCTTACAAATATTGTATTTTAAAATATTTTGTCTGTCTTACGTGTATTTTATGATAAAATACGGTTTTTTATCATAAAATGCAGTATTTTATCATAAAATACGGTATTTTGTCATAAAATACGGTATTTCATCATAAAATACAGTATTTTATCACAAAATACGGTATTTTGTCATAAAATACGGTATTCTATCTTAAATACGGTATTTTCAGATTATTTAAATCGTCGCAGCTCTAATCACTAGCCCCAATATGTCACAAATATTCGAAAAAAGTAATTCCGTATAAAAAAAGAACGTTGGAAACTATGTCTCTCATTTTAATAAGAGAAATTTTTATTTATTTTATTTGATTCTACGTTTTGTTAGGCTAATGGTTGAGTAAACGTCGCGCCAACCTTCTACATCAAATAATCCAGTTATACCATTTTAGAAAGAACAAATTGTCATTAGATATCATTAAGAAGGACATTGGTGTAATAAGGAAGTCTATTTCTGTAATTCGCGGAATTACAATGTCTGTTAAGGAAACAGATAGACAGTATGACATCTCGCTTATTTCTGCACGCGTAATTCAATTTACTTTGATTGACTTGACGCCTGTGCAAAGTGCAGCGAAACGTGGAAACTATATTTTCTTACTACGTTTAATAATGCCCAAGCCATCTCAATTATTTGATTACAAATCGTCTCCAACACACGAAACACCTAATTACATTTACATCGTTGGCTTAATTAAGCCAATTTTCGGTTAACTCTACCAAAATGTTGCCTGAATTTTTTCCAGCTCGCTCCTCGCTAATTTAATTCATTCGGAGCGTGCTCAGAGAACCCTAACGAACGTGTAGAAACCGAAAAATACATATTTTTTTTATACAAAAATAAAATTGCCGGCCGCTTCTAATTGGCCAAAAAAAAAAAAGGCTACTCCGGCGGCGCGAGAAAAAACTACGTTATCTAAATGTAAATTCCGGAATTCCGGGTGTGACGTGACGCTTCACCTCCGGAGTCGCGCGGTAATCTATCACGGGCATGTCGATAAAGCGATTTCCGTACGTGATGTCTGCAAATAGAAAACTGTCAGAGAGTGGTTTTCCCAGAGCAGTTCGCTTCAATTTTTGCGTGTCGATTTCGAAAGGGACGCGGGGGGGACAGCATGACACGTGTCATTTACGCGCGGAATTCAAGGGAAATGCTCCGGGATTATCTCTAATTAAATCTACGGCCTGGTTAAAAGCCAAGGGACATGCAATTTTAATACGGACGGGCTTGTATGGTGGCCTAATCGTCTAGGCGTTAATTGAATGCGTTTTCAAATGAAATTCATTGCCTTTTGGTTCTTTAATAAAGTACTCGAAATTTAATTTTGTTAGGTTGATGGGTAAGTTCGCTGACATCCTAAATTAAAAACATTAACTTCCAAATTGACATTTATTTGAAACTATTTGAAGCGACGAGCAATGTCGTCAACTGTCACTTAACAAAATAGAATTTTCCTACTTTGGCTTGCTTCTTAGACCAATCAGAGAAAGGCAAATATGTTTTGGGTTATAATAGTTGGTAAATAGCGACAATTCGTAGTTAATTAAAAAAAACATGAAGGAGCTTCTGAGCTTATTAATTATTATTAATAATTTGATCTTGCCAGCAGCTTTAAATATCGAAAGGAAAATTGACATCTAACAACAGTTGGTATCATGACAAGACGTCAAAGTTAAATATATCAAGACGACACTGGGTTGCGTTCAGAAAATATACTAAGTATACTTAGGATGAGTATAATTTCTGAGCGCATCCTGAGAGAGCAGTTGATAAAAAATAAGAAGAAGAAGCTTTTGTTTCCACAATTATCAATAATGCGAGACTGAAGAAGAGGAAAAACTACTAGTTATTAATAATTTAACGTAATAGGTATATCTAGAGTGAGTATAATTTCTGAACGTAACCAAGAGACGAGTTGATATTAAAAAAAAAAGAGGAGAAGCCTTTGAATTAAAAACATTGAGCATTGGGTCATTAATAAATAATTTAATATTGCCAGTAGTTTTTAATATTGACCCGAAAACTGACGTTTACTAACATTTGATATTGTGACATAATGTCAAAGCTAGATATTTCAAAACGCCATGGTTGCGTTCAGAAAATATACGAAATATATCTAGAGTGAGTATAATTTCTGAGCGTACCCCAGGAGACGAGTAGACAATAAAAAAGTAAGCTAGAAACAACGAGATATTAAAAATTTGATATCGTCACCAGTTTTAAATATGGAATCGAAGATTGGCATCTAGCAACAGTTGGTAACATGACATAACGTCATGAGTGACAGTGGGAGCGGCACCTTGCACGTCATTAATGACGTCAAGCTGTCCTCAGAGCCATGTCTGCCACTTAACAAATTTAAAAAAATAATTATTGTCACTGACTAAATAACATACTGACGTTATTGACAAAATCAGAACAAAATTTTTATGACTTTTGTTTATTCGCAAGTTACGAAAAGTATTAAATGGTACAAATTATGTTGACAGTTGATATATCCCATCCTTGAGTACGGCAACAATGTGTAATATGACGCCACTACGTCACCAATGACCTCAGGCGTGTCGCTATTAATAACGTCAAGCATGTCGTCAAAAGGTAGCCACTTTCAAACAGTGACACGAAGATTGATTTTTAGCAACAGTTGGTCATGTGACATTCATGCTTGACAACCTGTATACATATAGTGACGTATCGTCAGAGAAGGTTGCCATGTCTGCCACTGAATAAACTAAAAAATAATTATTGTCACGTCACTGATTAAATAACGTAATGATGTCATCACAGAAATCAAAACATAATTTTTATGTTCACTTTCGTTTATTCACAAGTTAAAAAGAAATACGAAATGATATTGCATAACCTCAAATTATGCTGCCAGTCGTTATATCCAATTCCGCAATACGGCAACACTGTGTAATATGACGTCACTAAATCGTAGATGACGTGCAACGCTACGTCATCAATGACGTCAGACGGTAGCCATAGCTGCCATCTAATAAAACAAAAAAATAATTACTGTCCCTGACAAAGTAACGTAATGATGTCATTCACAAAAGTCAAAGCAAATTTTCATGTTTGTTTTTGTTTATTTGCAAGTTAAAAAAAAAGGAGTAAATGAAACTGCATAACCTCAAATTATGCTGTCAGTTGTTATATCCAATTCCGCAATACGGCAACTATGTGTTATATGACGTCACTAAATCGTGGATGACGCGCAACGCTATGTAATTTGATTGCCTTTTGTTTTCGTGTATGGTCTGTCGTCCTTTGTCTTGATGAATGAACGAAAAAGTTTTTTTTTATTGTTTTTAGAAAGAAATTATGCGCTGAAACTCGTTGTGATGTCGATTGTTTTTTGCTTGATTTTATTTCTTTTGATTTAATTGAAGAAAAAAGTCAAATTTCCATGCAAAACTGATCGTCTTTTGTTTCTTTCTCCACTCTGCAATAGACAAAGATAATTCGAAAGTTTTTTTCTTGCTTAATTATATTTCTTTCGCTTTTATTGTGTCGTGGAAAAAAAGTCGATCAAAACTGATCGTCTTTTGTTTTCGTCTTGTTTTTCTTTCTTCTCGACGAAAAAAAGCCAAACGCAAGCATTCGTTACAGAATCGATCATCTTTTGTTTTTTCAGATTCAGATCTTTTTAGCTTCTTTCTGAACGCGCAAAGTCGATTCGTTTTTCTGTTTTTATTTTTTTTTAACTCGTAAAAGCGCGATTGTTTTTTGTTTTGTTCTCATTTCGTTTGCTTTTCTCAAAAGAAAAAGAAGAAAGTCGAATTTCCTTACAAAACCGATCGTCTCTTGTTTCTTTCTTCCTCTGCGTTAGACAATTGTTCTTAGAAAGAAATTATGCGCGGAAAGTCGTTGTAATGTCGATTTTTTTTTTGTTTGACTTGATTTCTTTTGATTTAGTTGAAGAAAAAAGTCAAATTTCCATGCAAAACTGATCGTCTTTTGTTTTCGTCTTGTTTTTCTTCCTTTTCGACAAAAAAAAAGCCAAACGTAAGCATTCGTTACAGAATCGATCGTCTTTTGTTTTTTCAGATTCAGATCTCTTTGTAGCTTCTATCTGAAAAGTCGATTTTTTTTGTTTTTATTTCGTTTGCTTTTGTTGAAAAAAAAAGTCGAATTTCCTTGCAAAACTGATCGTCTTTTGTTTCTTTTTTCCTCTGCGTTAGACAAACACAATCGATTGATTTTCATTTTGTTTTGTTTTTCTTTTCGTCTTTTGTTTTTTCTCATTTTTTTTTTGTTATTTTTGTTTGATCCACGAAACAATTGAAATCGATTCAGATGTTTTTAGCAATAAAAATTGCTCATTTTTAATTATTTGTTGATGATGATGATGAGGTGATATATTAAAAAAAAGAAGATTTTTGTTTTGAGTTTTTGTTTTTCTTCGACAAGGAACAAGCGATCGTCGTCGTAAGCATTATTTTTAACGCAATCGATTGCCTTTTGTTTATGAAGTCGTGTTTATGGTCTGTCGCCTTTTGTCTCGATTTTTTGTTTTCTTTTGTCGACCGTTTTTGTAGAAAACAAAAAAAATGGTTACTATATTGCTCGTCTTTTGTTTTATTTTACTTTCAACGAATAAAAAAGTCGAGATTTGAATCGGTTTTTTTTTCTTACTTTTTTTTTAACTCGTAAAGTCGCGATTGTTTTTTCTGTTTTTATTTCGTTTGCTTTCGTCGAAAGAAAAAGAAGAAAGTCGAATTTCCTTACAAAACCGACCGTCTCTTGTTTCTTTCTTCCTCTGCGTTAGACAAACACGATCGATTGAGTTCCGTTTTGTTTTGTTTTTTTTTCCAATGAAAAGAATCGATCGACTTTTGTTTTTTTTTTTAATTTAAAAGAAAAATTTGCTTGATCCACGAAACAGTTGAAATCGATTCATTGATATATTATTGATTATTATACATTGATATATTAAAAGAAGAAAAAAAAGAGCACGTCAGACGGTAGCCATAGCTGCCACCTAATAAAACAAAAAAAAATAATTACTGTCCCTAACGAAGTAACGTTATGATGTCATTCACAAAAGTCAAACCAAATTTTTATGTTTGCTTTTGTTTATTCGCAAGTTAAAGGAGTAAATAAAATTGCATAACCTCAAATTATGCTGTCAGTTGTTATATCCAATTTTGCACTATGGCAGCAATGTGTTATATGACGTCACTAATTGTGGATGACGTGCAAGGTTACGTCATTAATGACGTCAGGCGTGTCGTCATAAGGTACCACCTAATAAAACAAAAGAATAATCATCGTCGGCTGACATTTCGAATGGTATAATTTAAATCCTTATTAATTATGAATTTAACAGAAGTGGACATGAAAGGAAATACAAATTATGTTTTACTTTCGTCACGGTTGCGTTCAGGAAATATACCAAATGTACCTAGACTGAGTATAATTTCTGAACGCATCCCAGGAGACGTAATCCAGAAGAACGCAAAGTGCCAACCGTCTAGAGTCGAAAAGTCGACGTTTCGCTGCGCGTTAACGTTTCAGGAAAAGTTCTCACGTATTTTGGGCGCGAAATTTAAAATTTTGAATATATTCGCGGGATTTAAATTGAAGTATTCAGAATGTTACTCTCGAAGCTCTTCGAAATTCTGACGCGGACAGTTCACATGAAGTATTGCCAAGCATTTATCCGGCTGGACGGACGATCGCGCTGTTTGTCTTTCACACGCGTTTCCATCAACACAACACTACATCGAATCGACATTTCTCCGCCTGAATTATAGCACGTTTCGGCCATTCGTTTTCCTCCAGATCGATTTCGAATACTATTAACCGCCCGTCGCCGGAAGGACCATGTTTTCTGATTCGACTCGACGGTCCACTACAATTAGTCACGCAATCGCCAGAGGAAAACCAAATCATGACAGAGATTCGGTGTTGTTTAAAACAATGTCGGTTTGATGATAATGAAAACAACTTCCTCGTGACCTTTGATAAGCGCTTATCAGATTGAGTGCAACTTTGTCCCGCGTCCTCTCAAATTAAGTAATTTCAGCTTCACGCGTTCGCAAATTGATCAGGTCTTGCAGCTGCTATTTATTTTCTGCAAACTTTGCCCTCCGCGCTGGTTGGGTTGCATCCGGTGCCAATTTCACGACTCATTTGCATGTATGAAAGCGCAGTTTCGCCTTTGTTTCACAATGTAGATTGTTCGAAACGTTGTGGATCATCCCACCGGTGCTCTTGTTTTCATTCGAACAGAGAGAAGGCTTTCACAGTACACTTGAATTCACCAATTGGTTTCCATTTAAAAACAAAGTTGTAAAACTTTACAATTTGATAGAAACTAGATGTAAATATTTTTCCTTTTTTTAACGAGGGTTGGCAATCGGCGGAAGTTGGTAGTAAAGGTGTAGCGTGGCTTTTTTCTTGCGATCGTATATTGACAGCTTCTTAAGGATACTTTTTCAACTCATTGATAAATGCCTTTCTATAATAAGAAGCGAATGAAGAGGTTAAAAGCATCAAGTTATTAAAAACGTGTGTCGTCAGTTAGGTCTAGTATGTTAAGTCCATGGAAGTTAGTGGTCTGGACGTAATAAATCGATGGTTGGTTAACAATGAGCGCGTTCAGAAATCCAAGCGACTGTTGGCCTTCACTTAGCATGATTTACATATAGTAATTTAAGTTAGTTAAGTTGTTATTTTCTGAAAAGCATCTAGTTATTAAAAATTTGTATTATTAGTTAGGTCTAGATGTAAAGTCTATAGAAGACGATGGTCTACATACAAGAAGTCGATAGTTGGTTCACAGTGGGTACGTTCAGAAAGTCAAGTGGCTGCTAATCATCACTGATTATCACTTAACATGATTTAATTTAACTTAGTTAAGTTGGTGTTTTATGAAAAGCATCAAATTGTTAAAATTTTGTAACGTAAATTAGGTCTACTATGTTAAGTCCATGGAATATATTGGACTAGATGTAATAAGTCATTTGTTGGTTAACATCAGGTGCGTTCAGAAAGCCAAGTGACTTGGTAGTCATCACTTAATATGATTTGTGTGTAGTAATTTAAGTTAATTATTGTTATTCTTATCTGAACAGCTCGTTTAGCGTGATAACCTCATTGTGCAAATTCAGTCTTTTTCTCTTCTTGGTGTTATAAAGTGACAGAGCAGTGGAAACTTCGTCAAAAACTCCTTGAAAATTCGTCACAACCGCCAAATTTGAAAAATATGTGCGTATTTTAATCGAATAAACACAGTTTTAATTAAAATATCAAAACAAACATTAATTTTTTAAAAGTAATTAACAGAAAACGATTTTACTCGAACGCCGTTAATTTTTCACTTCATTTAAATGGGCCGTATTCTCATCCTAGGATTAGAGTTACGTTTAAATAAAGTCGTTATTAAAATAAACAAGAAACGATATAGCTTTACATCTATTTAATGCCTAATGGACGAAAATAAACAAAATTCGTCACACTGACGAAAAATCTTCACATCTGGGAACACTGTCACAGAGTTTAAGAAATTCAAATGCCCGAATGTGTAGATAAATGAATTAGCAACGCCATCTGTTAAAGGACAGAAGAAGCACATTGCACAAATCGTTTTTTTTTTAATTTCTCGCTAATTTCGAATTTTAAATCGAGTTTTTACGTCAGATTTACGACGACAATTGAATTTCAACTTCTTTTTTTTACAATACAGTCAAAATAGTGTTGGGTGCAGTCAAAAATATTGTTGCAATTTGTTGAAATGATATCCAATGGAATTAACTGAATTAATGAATGAAATGAAATCTCCGGATTGAAGGAGTGAATTGGCAGCGCCATCTGTTAAATGACAGAAGAAGCACACACCTCTTTTCTGGTCAATTTCGAATGTCAAATCGACTGTTCACGTTCCACTTCACCGACAATTGAACTTCAACCTTTTTTCTACAAAATAGTGCCGAGAATTATTGAAATGATGGAATTATCTAAAATAATTTTTTGTAAATAAGTCACTAAATTGATTGAACTAATCATCAGCGCCATCTGTTAAGGAGTAGAGGAAGCACATTCTCGAATATGTTTTTTTTTTTAATTTTTCGTCAATTTCGGATTTCAAATCGACTTCACCAATAATTGAATTTGACAATACTATCAAATTTAGTCAAAAATGTTGTTGCCATTTGTTGAAATGTTGAACGAAAGAACTAAATTATTTATTCGTAAATAAATTTGGCACTAAATCGGTCACGAAACCGCTAAACTTTTGACATAGTCTGAACTCATCAATGCTCGTCTGTAACTTCAACAGAACGTCGCCAGATCTAGTGATAAAATCACTAAATTGGCGACACTACTCAGCGCGTGATCTCTGAACTGCGATAACATACTCTGATGCGTAAGGTTCGGAAACAACCAAGAGTACTATCGAATATCTTTTAAGATCTCTGCTGATGAGAGGCAAGGGCTTGAAACTGTTTTCCTTGCTTTTTCAATTGTGAAACCTGCAGTGATTCTCATCTATTAAAAATCCTTTCTGTTTGTAAATTATCTTTAATAGTAACTTAGCTTGGAGGCTTCCGCGGCCATTGTCCATAATTGAATTGGCTTTCAGTTGGAACCGCGTCACGACTGCTTCTGCTACAGTAAAAGCAGTCGTGACGCGGTTCCAACCGGAAGCCAATTCAATTATCTTTAATAGTAATTTGGAGAAAGACAGTGGAGGGTTTGGTTTTGCTGAAATATTTTCCTTGGAATTAAAACTATAACGCTTGTTTTCTAACCAGAATTACCAATGGAAAATAAAATTAGTTAAGCAGTTAATTGCTAGGGATTTTATGTCTAAAGGCCGCTTTCAGTTCGCAGGTTTCATTGCCGTCAATAAATAATTGTAGCAATAAAAGATTGCGCAATTTTTATTGCGGAACACTTCACAGATGGCAATAAACGACGGTGATGAATCGAGCATCAAGTTTACAACTTAACTTACTTTAATGTTAAACGTATTAAATTGGTTTGTAGCAGAAAAGTAATAAAAGTTAAAAGTTTTCCAACAATTAACGGAAGAGTTATTTTGTGTAAGTTCGGCGTTAATGGTAGAAAATCAACTTAGTCATTGTCACATTCTTTTTATTAATTAATTCATTAATTAATTAGTTAGAGATGTGCTTGTTCTAAACAGCCAACCATTTTTTTAAAGGCTATAATAGCCATGGGGTTCGAGATTATAGCACAACGAGATGGACGTATACATTCATAGAATTATGTAAATCCGAGAGATTTTCATTAAAATAATTTTGCTTAAAACAGCTTTTTCGTTGTGCAACGAGCTAGCAATTAACCTTAACTCCCCAAACAGCCCCGCTGTATGAAAGCGCCTACGATTGCCGGAGCTTTCGCGTTTGCGTTTGCATTCGTGCAAATAAATATCAACTTGCAATTCGCGTTTATAAAGTTTTCCGCGGAAACGCTTTTGCTTTGAATCTAAAGGCTATCCGTCCATATACAAATGTAAAATCCGATGCGAATCCGACAAATTCCAGCAAGGTGTTTTCTGCCCGTGACAGTTCCAATTACGCAAGCTGTCCCACCATGTTTCGGCGCTCGCGGAGCTTGCGACTTCAGTCCGCCGGTAATTAGAGGAACAATTGACAGCCGCAGTCCTTTGTGCTTCGTGACTTGAAAAAAATGCGCTTTGAGAAAAAAGAACCGTTGTAATTGGCGCATGGAAAAGGCCAGCGTGGTTAAACTAGAAGGTCCCGATTTCAATTTACTTTGTGATTAACGTCAGTTATAAACAACGAGAGTGGTTTGGATTTTCGACAGAGATTTTCAAACGGTTGTCAAAAGCTTATCGTTCGCGCGAGTTCGAAACACAGGCGATAAGTAATAATCGCCGGTCGTAACGAAGGAAATTCATTTCCTGCGATAAACACAAAGCGTGATGATGATGGCGGAGAAATCGGTTTTATGTGCGCACATAAAAGAGCGCCTGCCTCTTAGAGCCATCGCAGAATTTTTGAACTGAAACAGGACTTCCCAAAAATCGAAAGTTCGTTTTAATTTTAATTACAACTTAAAGCGTAAGATCTGGTTTATTCAATTAACTTTAACCTTCTGTTTAGTCTCATAGTAACAATTATTTATACAATTGTTACTAAGGCTATAAATCGGAAGATAAAATTGAAAATGAATAAACTGGACCTAAAAATAGTTGACTTTTTGGAAGACAATATGTTATTAAGGCCTGTATTATTAATTTAAAATTTTTGTTTGTATTAGGCAATTCATGAAATAAATTAAATGTGTAGATACACTGCAGACCAAAAGTTTTTGGAAAATATAAATCGACAGTCTCTTGTTTTCTTTATTTCTTGTTGTTCAGGCGACTCTTAATAACTACACTGAAATAAAAAATATTATTGTTATTATTAAAATTTTTCGCTTCTTGAGATGAGTTTGTTTTCTTTTCATCAGAATTATTTTTTGGTCTTAAACTGAACTTAAAAAAACAAAGCGACCGTATTTTGTTTTTTTTCTTCGAAGTTAAATTTTGCAAGCTCTTATAATTATTGTGTTTCAAAGTCTACGTAAGGAGCCTCCAAACTATTTTGAATAAAAAACTGACCCGTAATTTTTTAAGTAATTTTTTATTTTAATAATTTTTTTCCGCCTGAGAAATCTCAGTTTTCAACTAATACAAAAAAGAGATCGACGGTCTTTTGTTTTTCTTTTTTTCCAAATTCGACAATGCCAATTTTTTTCGCATTTTTTGAACAGAATTTCTTTTGTAAAACGATTGCGAAAAGCTTCCCCTTGAAAATCAGCAATTTTCTTGCTTACAAAAAAAAAAAAAACAAAAACGTTAAGTCGCCAACAGAAAACAAAATAAGAAACACGTGAAAGCTAATAGTAACGCTAAACATTCATCAGGCAAAACGAAAAAAATAGAAAAAACAAAAACTTGATTTAATTTCAGGAGCTTCGCGCCGGAAACCGTCGATTTTTCGCTTATAAAAAAAAAAACATTGAAATACAATGGAACAAATGATTTTCAAAGACCAAAAACCGACAATCTCCGACGTATCCGTCGATTTTATTTTATTTTTTACTTTCATAAGGAAGAAACAAATGAAAGCCTGTTTGATTTTCAAGACGACGATCGTCTTTTGTTTTCCATTCATCCAATTCTGCGCTTCATTGTTTGTTTTAAATTACTTTCGTGTTTTTTTTTTAATATGGCGCCAGAAAACATCGATTTTTCATTTGTTTTCTGCTTTTTTTTACTTCCAAGAAGAAAGAAATAAAGAAATACAAAAAAATAACAAAAGAAAGCTTCGGAAACCGTGGATTTTTCACTTGTTCTCAGGTGAGACTCTTTTGTTTCTGAGTGCGCACCAGAGGAATGAGAACTGACGATCGTCTTTTGTTTTCCATTCATCCAATTCTGCGCTTGATTGTTTACTTTAAATTTCTTCCGCTTTTGGTGTGTTTCTTTTTTTTTTTGAAATTTGGCGTCTTTTGTTTATGAGTGGGTGGGTTACGGACGAATGAGAACAGACGATCGTCTTTTATTTTCCATATATAATAATAATATTAATGAAATGTAAAGAAACAAATGAAAGTTTGATTTGCAAAACGCTCCGCGCCAGAAAACGTCGATTTTTCATTTATTTTCCGCTTTTATTTTACTTCCAAGAAGAAAAAATAGAACGAAATACAAAAGAATAACAAAAGAAAGCTTCGGATTTTTCGTTTGTACTCAGGTGAGACTCTTTTGTTTCTGAGCGGGTCCCAGTCGAATGTGAACTGACGATCGCTTTTGTTTTCTGCACGTCATTGTTTGTTTTAAATTTCTTTCGCTTTTGGAGTTTTTTTTTTAAATTTGGCGTTGAAGTTGGCCATGACGAGGTGCTTATCGTGAACACACCACAATTTTTTGATTATTTGTTGTAAATCTTATTTCTCCTTTATTACAACGGATTACAATTACAATACTAAAAAAATTATAGTAATAGTATTAATGAAATGTAAAGAAACAAATGAAAGTTTAATTTGCAAAATGTCCCGCGCCAGAAAACGACGATTTTTTATTTGTTTTCTGCTTTTTTTCACTTCCAAGAAGAAAGAAATAAAGAAATACAAAAAATAACAAAAGAAAGCTTCGTAAACCGTGGATTTTTCATTTGTTCTCTTTTGTTTCTGAGTGGGCACTAGAAGAATGACGATCGTCTTTTGTTTTCCATTCATCCAATTCTGCGCTTCATTGTTTGCTTTTAATTTCTTCCGCTTTTGGTTTGTTTTTTTTTCTTAATTTGGCGTCATTTGTTTCTGAGTGGGTTACAGACGAATGAGAACAGACGATCGTCTTTTGTTTTCCATTCATCTAATTCTGCACTTCATTGTTTCTTTTAAATTTCTTTCGTTTTTGATGTTTTTTTTTTAATTTGGCGTCGAAGTTGGCCCTGATGAGGCGCTTATCGTAAACACACCACATTTTTTATTATTTGTTGTAAATCTTATTTTTCGTTTATTAAAACAGATTACAATTGCAATACAATAAAAAAAATTATAATAAAAATACTAATGAAATGTAAAGAAACAAATGAGACTTTGATTTGCAAAACGCTCCACGCCAGAAATCATTTATTTTTCATTTGTTTTGCGCTTTTGTTTTACTTCCAAGAAGAAAGAATAATGAAATACAAAAGAATAACAAAAGAAAGCTTCGGATTTTTCGTTTTACAAATGCAATACAAAAAAAATAATAAAAATACTAATGAAATCTAAAGAAACAGATGGAAGTTTGATTTGCAAAACGTTCCACGCCAGAAAACGTCGATTTTTCATTTGTTTTCCGCTTTCTCTTTTACTTACAAGAAGAAAGAAAGAACGAAATACAAAAGAATAACAAAAGAAAGCTTCGGAAACCGTGGATTTTTCGTTTGTTCTAGGTGAGACTCTTTTGTTTCTGAGCGGGTCCCAGACGAATGAGAACTGACGATCGTCTTTTGTTTTCCATCCATCCAATTCTGCACTTCATTGTTTGTTTTAAATTCCTTTCGTTTTTGGTCTTTTTTTTTTTTTGATTAGGCGTCGAAGTTGACCGTGACGATGCGCTTATCGTAAATTGTTTATTTGTTGTAAATCTTATTTTCGTTTTACCTCTTTTTCATTTGTTACAACAGATGACGTTCTTATTGTCTTTTTTCGCTTATTACAGCCGCGTTCGTTTATTTCACTCTTGGAGCGTATGATCGCATCTTTCTCACTCACGGTTTCTAACCTATTTTGTATCTCGCTCATTCGTTAGAAAAAACCTTGTGTTTGTATTATTTCCATGACAACAGGCGTTACTCCACGGCCCACATATAAGTAGGACGTGAATAGATCGCCTGTTGTCATGGAAATAATTAAACACAAGATTTTTTCAAACGAATGAGCGAGATACAAAATAGGTTAGAAACCGTGAGTGAGAAAGATGCGATCATACGCTCCAAGAGAGAAAGGAGTTGGAATAAACGAATGCAGCAACAGCAGATTACATTCTTGTGTCGTCCTGTCGTACTGTTGTGTTCGAAACCTCGAAAGCAAGGTTAGGAACGGCAAGTTCAAATGTCAAATTGACAACTGTCACGATGAAGATGGCCAGATTTACACTCTTTACACGTCAGTTGCTTTAAATTAGGGTAAAAAATGGTTGTGTCGTTACTCATTAATTAATTACGTTGTACTTCTATTACTTTCGTCGTTGCTCTTAAACTTTTGTTCTGCAGTGTATATTTCGCGCGCTCCTGAATTCTAATTTGTATGTACAAAGTACTTTTTCTGCCAGTTGGGAAATTATTTGTATTCCAACTTCTAAGCCCGAAGCGGGCGCGGGCTTGTTTAATAAATGTTACGTTCTCCCTCGTCTCCGCCGCAATTCTCCGGCCCGGAGTTAATTGGACCGGAAACGTACGCGAAGACGTCCCCATATTTTTATTAGCGCGGTTGAAAGTGAGATATAAATTCTCGTTTGCTCGATATGAAAGCGTTCAAGTGTCGGAGAATTTTGTTTATGTGCCTCTGACACTACATAAGTAATTAAACGCCGGGAGAAGTCCTGATTTCACTTAATTGAACGAAAAGGACGAATATTTCTTAATTACTTTTGCCATCTCTTGCAGACAAAATAAAAATTAAATCGGAATTTAATTTTGATAGTTTCGTGGTACTTATCAGCAGTAGCAAGCTTGATAAAGTAGGCTTTACAACTGGGATGTAAGTTTAAGTTTCTCATTTGCTTAGCATTTCTCTATGCCTCATTAAGGCCACAAACAATCGCGGGCGGCGTTGCCCTACATTACCGGAGCTGGATGGAGCAATTAAAAATTTGCAATAAAGAAGAGAAAGTAAGATCGGCCGTTTACTTACGGGGCCTAACCCAATAACCGATATAAGAAAGTCGCTGCCTCGACGTCGAAAACAAGAGTGTGACTTTTACTACCGCCACCATCGAACCGGCACATCTGGGCCCGCATTCCCTCCACCATACACAACTCGGATCCTTATTACTGCCAGCTTAGAGTTCAAAGTCCTCCTGCCCAGGCATGGAATCCCCTCTATAACTTCATACCCATGATATCGGCCGTGCACACACCATGAGACAGCTGTGTTTAAAAACCAGTCACTCAAAGGCCGCGGGAACGTCGGCGACTCTTCGGCCTTTCGTCATTCCACGCGCGCAATTTTTTATTCGAACCAAATCCAAAAATTAATATAGTTACCAACCATCTCGTGGACTGATAATGTTCTGTTTCGTTCGTGAGCGTGTCGGGTGTGCGATTATGGTGGTCGACAGTGATGGGCAAATTTAATAAAACGCCGGCCAAGAAAATGTCCGACGTCATCACCGAGAGGCGAAAAAGCGTGACCTTGAAACGTTCCAAATCCGTAAGGGCTTCGCTGAGGTTGATAAGCACGCGTTTCCTTCACCACCAGAAGCCCGGGGAGCACCTGGCGAGGATGCAGAGGAGTCCTTCCTTGTCCAGTATACAAGGGGGGCGCGATTTCAAACGCAATTACTTCAACACGGACCGCCTCACGAGCATCATCAGGAACGATTACCGGGATTTCTTCGAGACCCCCTCGATCGAAACCATACTGAAGACGCCGCTCGTTAAAGAACACAAAAACTACTTGGGCTTTCTGAGGCACAAGGAGCAGGCGACGATGCCGCTTCCGCCTCCGGTGGTGGCGCCCAAGGCGGCCGCCATCCTGCACATCCCCATCAAGGAAAGCCGCGAGTCGATTTGTTTTCGCGGCGGTGACAAGACCGTGGAAGACCGGATCGCCCGTAAAAATGCAGAGAAGGAATGCGACCTTCAAGGACGACTTCATCACGTGCAGAATGAGTTTCACAGGAGTTCGTTGAGGCTGTCTATCAGCAGCTCGAAGAGGAAAGGATACGCGTGGAATGCCAGCAGCTCAAGTACGTTCGCTATACGTTCGCTCAGAGTTCTGTTACGTAAGAGTATTCTTATCGGAATTAAAATCCTCGTACAGTCTTACATGAAACGGGGGGGGGGGGGTTATTATTTCAAAGGCTTTAAGCAGGTAATTTAAAATCACGATTCAATTCGAGTCGGTATTTAAAAAGTTCTTTAAAAATTAAATTTAAATTAAAAACAACCGACTATTTTAACTATAAGCAATTGTTTCACTGTATTGCTGACTATTTTTGTTGTTTCTTCGCTAATCTTTTTGTTGTACTTTGTTTTGCGTGCTTACTTAATTGGTTGAACTCATTGCTGATTTTAGCGTTTTCTTTGTGTTTCATTTTTAATTGGTTTTTATTTTTAATTATGTGCTTATATCTTTTCTGTTGTTTCTGGAAAATCTCAAAACTCAAATTTCTTTCTAAACAAAGCTGCGGTTCTTTTTTGTTTTCCTCTGTCGTTACCAGTGGCGTAACAACCCGAGGTGCAACGAGTGCAACGCACCCATAGGGACAAGCAACAATTTGTTCTTTCTTAATTACTGACACTCACTCACAACTTAAAATCGAAGAATTCGTTCAAAATGGGAAAAAATAGATAATAAAAACAAAAGACGAACTGAAAGGAATAATACTAACAATAATAATAAACAAAAAGAAAACAAGAATAAACATCTCAAGAAAGCAAAACATGCAATTGCAATTGATGGGACACTCTGTAAAATTGGTTGAAAAGTCGACGTTTCGTTGTACGTTCGACGTCTTCAGAATAAATAGTAAATTAACGTAAACCAAAACAAAAAATATTGGCGACCTTCGTCAAAAATAACAAAAAAGGAACTAGAATGAGAAAAACGAAAACAATCGGCGAATCGCTCGGAAGGACTAATAACCGACAATAAAAAAGAACTGTTAAAGCACCAACGAAACACGAGAATCAAGTCCACGCGAAGAAACAAAAGAGAATCGAAACAACTTACAACTGAATAGAGAATTAGGCAAATGAGGATCGAGAGATGAAACTGAAACTATCTCCCAGCGCAGGGAGTGATTGATTATCAAAAATAAAACCATAGGTGTAAAAAATTAACTCGATATTAAAAAAAATCAAAAACAAAAGAGATCCGAAACAAGCGACAACGAAATCCAGAAAACAAAAAGCTATGGTTCCATTCGGCAGATAAAAATCAAGCAAACTATTCAAAACAATAGTCTGAGAGAAAAAAGAGAAAAACGAAAGAAAATTGAAATGACCGACAGGTACTGAAATTATAACGAACGAAAAACAAATGAATGCCGACTATTCTTTGAAAAAGTGTCGAAAAAACATGAGACTAACGACTATTCTGTTTCACTTACAATTAGTCTCCTGTGGTCATTTCTTTTTTATTATTGACTTCTCGTCAAATTCCTTTCTGTTAGCTTTTTTAAATAATTAGATTCAAGCAGATAAAAAAAGAAAACAAAAGAAAATTGAAACAAGCCACGACGGATTACAGAGTTATTATTTTTTGCCATAACAAGCTTTTCGTGTAGTTTCTTTTGTTCTTTGTTTTTTTCTCATCTCTTGGATAATTGTGTATCTTCTTCTGTTTTCTCTTGTTCTTCATATTTTCATTTATGTTGATTGATGTGTCGCGTTTCTTTTGTTTTAAGGTTTTCCCTTTATTTTTGCCAGGCTTTTGTCGCATTTTGTTGTTTTTAATTGATGTGGAAATGAGACAAAAGAAAATCGAAACAATTGAAGTAACCGTACACAAAAGATCGGCGATTTCATCCAGTAAAAAACGAATGAAAAAAGAAAAACGGCGCAAAGAATAAATCGATAGAAAAAACAAACTAAGAATAAAAATGAGCGAAAGACAAATGAACGCCGAGTATTCTCCGGAGAAGTGTCGAAGAAAAAAAACAAAAGACTAACAACCACTCTGGTCTTTTTTATTATTGACATTTCTTCAACTTCCTTTCTGTTAGTTTCTAATTGATTTGATTGAAACTGCATGCAAGAAAAAAATAAAAGAAAATTAAAACAAGCCACAACGGAATACTGAACTACTGAAAACAAAAGATCGACGACTTTATCCGGTAGCAAACGTATAGAATTTTTTAACAATATTGAAACACACAACGAATACTAGAAATGAAAATTAAAAAGAAGAAACATCGGAAAGAATAAGTCGACACAAAAAAAAAACAAAAGAAAATTGAAACAAACAAGAAATATCAAGAATAAAATGAAAGAGAAACAAATGAATGCAGACTATTCTTTGGAGAAGTGTTAAAAGAACAAAAGACTAACAATTATTCTGTTTCATTTAGTCTCTTCTGGAGATTTTCATTGTGTATTGACATTTCTTCAATTCCTTTCTGTTAGTTTTTAATTGATTTTATCGAAACACTTAAAAAAGCAAAAGAAAATTGAAACAAGCCACAACGAAGCACAGAACAACCGAAAACAAATGAAAATGAATAAAAATTTTTAAAAAATCATCGAAAAGGATAATTCAATAGAAAAAGAAAACAAGAAGAAATTGATACGAACAACAAATGCCACGAAAAACAAATGAACGTCGGCTATTTGATTGGATTTATTTGATTTCTCTTTTGTTTTTATTTATCCGAATTAGACATTTCGCCTATTTTGTGTATAAAAATATAAATACAAATATAAATACAAGAGAAAAAAGAAAAATGAATAAAAATTTATAAAAAAAAACGATAGAAAAGAATCATTGATAAAAAAGATAAAAAGAAAATTGAAACAACAAACACTAAGAGTAAAATGAACGAGAAACAAATGAACGCAGACTATTCTTCGGAAAAGTATTGGCAAAACAAAAGACTAACAACTTTCGTTTCGTTTCGTTTAGTCCCCTCTGGTCATTTCTGTTACTGACGTTTCTTCGAGTTCTTTTCTGCTAGTTTCTAATGGATTTGATTGAAGCAGACACGAAAAAAAAAAGAAAATTAAAACAAATAACAACCACTACGAATAAAATGAAGGAAAAACAAATGAACGCCGCCTGTTTTACGAAAAAAAGGAAAGACTAACAACTGTTCTGTTACATTTAGTTTCCTCTAATCATTTTTATTATTGGCATTTCTTCAAGTTCTTTTCTGTTAGTTTTCTGATTGTTTCAATTCCAAGAGACAAAAACAAAACAAAAAAAATTGCAACAAGCCACAATGTAATACAGAACCACCGAAAACAAAAGATCGACGATTTCATCACGTAGAAAACGAATAAAAATTGAAAAAAACAGTAGGAAAGAATAGTTCGCTAGAAAGAATGAAAATTGAAACAACAAACACCGGGAATAAAATGAACGAAAAACAAATGAATGCCGAATGTTTTTCGGAGAAGTGTCGAGAAAACAAAAGACTAACAATTGGTTTTGTTTCATTTAGTCTCATCTGGTCATTTTTATTGCTGACATTTTTCGAGTTCCTTTCTCTTGGTTTTTAATTGATTTGATTGAAGCACATCCAAAACAAAAAACAAAAGAAAATTGAAACAAGCCACAACGAAGCACAGAACAACCGAAAACAAATGAAAATGAATAATAATATTAGAAAAAGGAAAAGGAATAATTCGATTGAAAAAGAAAACAAGAGGAAATAGAAACGAACAACAAATGCCACGAATAAAACGAACGAAAAACAAGTGAATGTCAACTATTCTCCGGAAAAGTGTTGTCAAAACAAAAAACTGACAACTAGTCTGTTTCCTCTATAGAATAACACAAAATGAAAGATCGACAGTTTCATCCAATGGAAAATGAATAAAAATAAAGAAAAACGTCAGAAAGAAAAATTCGATAGAAAAACAAAACAAAAGATAATTGAAGCCGAAAACAAACACTAAGATTAAAATGAAAGAAAAACAAATGAACGCCGACTATTTGATTGGATTTATTTGATTTCTCTTTTGTTTTTATTTATCCGAATTAGGCATTTCGCCTGTTTTATGCATAAAAATAAATAACTCGTCTAAATAAATAAAAATTAAAAAGACGATAGGAAAGAATAATTCGATAGAACAAAAAAAAAACAAAAGAAAATTGTAACAAGTTAATTTTTTACTTTTTTTTTTAATTTTTTTGTCACTTGGAGAATCGTCTATCTTCTTCTGTTTTTATATTTTCATATTGTTCGTTTCGCTCTTGTTTTGTTTTATAGTTTCTTCTTTTGTTTTTTTTTTTATTGCCAGGCTTATATCATCCGACGAAACAGATACGAAAAAAGAAAAAGAAAATTAAATCAAATAACAATCACTGAGAATAAAATGAACGAAAAACAAATGAATGCCGACTATTTTACGAAAAAAAAAAAGGAAATACTAACAACTGTTCTGCAAAACAAAAAAAAATTGAAACAAGCCACAATGAAATACAGAACTACCGAAAACAAAAGATCGACGATTTCGTCCCGTAGAAAACGAATAAAAATTGAAAAAAAAAAACGATAGGAAAGAATAGTTCGCTAGAAAGAAAAAAAAATTGAAACCACAAACACCAGGAATAAAATGAACGAAAAACAAATGAATGCCGAATATTTTTCGACGAGGTGTCGAGAAAACAAAAGACTAACATAACAATTGGTTCTGTTTCATTCAATCTCCTCTGACAATTTTTATTGCTGACATTTTTTCAAGTTCCTTTCTGTCAGTTTTTAATTGATTTGAACGAACGAAAAACAAGAGAAAATTGAAATAAGCCACAGCGAAGCACAGAACAACCGAAAACAAATGAAAATGAATAAAAATTTTTGAAAAACAATCGAAAAGGATGATTCGATTGAAAAGGAAAACAAGAGGAAATTGAAACGAACAACAAATGCCACGAATAATACGAACGAAAAACAAGTGAATGTCAACTATTCTCCGGAGAAGTCTTGACAAAACAAAAAACTCACAGCTAGAACAGAGCACAACCGAAAACAAATGAAAATGAATAAAAATTTTAGAAAAAACCATCGAAAAGAATAATTCGATTGAAAAAGAAAACAAGAGGAAATTGAAACGAACAACAAATGCCACGAATAAAATGAACGAAAAACAAAAGAACGTCAACTACTCTCAGGAGAGGTGTTGAGTAAACAAAAGACTGACAACTAGTTTGTTTTCTCTATAGAATAACACAAAACAAATGATCGACAATTTCATCCAATAATAATAATAATAATAATAATAATAATAATAATATTTATTCATCAAAAATACATGAAAAGTCAAAAGAACAATTGAAAAGAAAAATTGAAAATGAAAATGATGAATCTTTCAAGTAGTTTACATTTGCAATATACTAATATTTAAAAATTCTTGTATTGTGTAGCAACAGTGATTGATCAACATCCTCTTAACTGCCTTTTCAAAACCTCTGGGCGATTTATTTTTCACTTCTATCGGTAATTTATTGTAGAGTTTGGTTCCCCAATAGTCTTGGCCTTGCTGGGTACGTTTCAATCGATGGAAAGGTACTTGAAACGCATCCTTATTTCTGGTGTTCAGCTTATGGAATATGAATAAAAATAAAAAAAACGTCAGAAAGAAAACTTCGATAGAAAAACAAAACAAAAGATAATTGAAACAAATAACAAACTCTAAGATTAAAATTAACGAAAAGCAAATGAATGATTTGATTTTTCTTTTGTTTTTATTGTGTCGAATAACTGTTTGCTATAACAGGCATTTCGCGTGGTTCCTTCTTTGCTTTTTTTTAAAAAGTCTATCTTCTTCTACTTGCGCAAATATCTTGTTCTTTACGTTCTCATTTTGTTCAATTCGCTTTTTTTTTGTTTTATAGTTTCTTCGTTTGCTCTTTGCCAGCCTTTTGTCATCCGGCGTTCTTGTTTTTTGTTGTTCTTTCGTTTCGTTGTTTTTATTTTCAGCACTTTCCTCTCCGTCATTGCGAAATTCAATTTTTTTACCTAATTTTAGGCTGCGACAACCAATCACATTAGACCTACAATGCTGCGCACGTAATCTGACTGGAATCGACTCAGAAATTCAAATACGCAATGATTTACAGGGCGTTCAGTTAAAAAAGCTTTGATTCGTTCTGTTCATTTCAACATTTTCGAAAAACACCGCGAATATTTGCGTGACAAACGTGGGAAGTCATCGTGTTATTTTTAGGCATCGTTGGGTTTTCCCCTTTCGCCGGGGGGGAAAAAGTACATGACCTCCGCTCCGAATGCCGAATAAGTCCCAACAAATTCCGAATTCAAATTGTCTGAAAACGATAATTAAAAAAAAGGCCACCCCACAAGTTACGCAAGCCCGCGGTCAAGCCCGATGAAGACATGGAATTCCGGGTTTTGATAACACCGCGTGCTATCGCAGAGTAAACATGAAATTTCCAGCTTAAAAACGTTTAAATATGTTCGCCGGATGTTGATTGTTATCTTAGATGGCGTCGTCGTTATCCGGTGAGTTTGATGATAATCGCCAGGGATTGTTATACTAGATTTTCCAAATAGGATGAGGCATGTTTTTCTCTGTATGTAAAGACGTAATCACTCATTGCTCATTGGATCTCGTTTTTCTTGTTTGTCTCACTGTAAAGAAACCGTAATTGCTAAACTTCTCCATGTTTGTTTTCTTTGGTGCATTCCAGGAACAAAATGCGCTTTAATTAGAATCGCGCTGAAATGACGAAATAATCGCTTTCCATCCGAACAAGTGTTCGCTGAGAATTTGTAGTTTGCAACTTTGCAAGACCAAGAGAGAAAACGAGAGTATTCCAAATGCATTTACTCTTATTAAGTGCGCGAGTTAACAAGGCAAGATTTCCTGCTTGCAAATGGAGCACGTCAGGCACGATTTCTCCACGCTGCAAGTTTCGACGTGAGCGGAGATAAGTCGGAGAATATATCGGACGATTTATGCAAGAACGTAATAAACGACTTCCTTGCATCGTAAAATATTATTTCAAGTTGAAAAGTTTTTGAACTAAACTTAAGCAATAGTCTAAAAGGCGTACTTTAATTCACATTTGTTGCGCCTTTTATCTCATTTCTTGCTTCACCTTTTCTTTTTTCATTCACTATCATGGTGTGAATTATTCCCGTTTTTCTTTTCTTTATTATCCATTAATGGATTTCTAATTTCCTTGGAATTTGAGTGTATACGGGGGGCATCCATAGAACCAAACTATGTAAATGCTGGTAGAACAGAAGACGTGTTTAAGCTTTTCAATATCAAATGATCTGCGATTTATTTTATTTTTGTTAGACCTAACCTAAGACCTACGATAGTTCCCTGTGAAGAAATTCCGGGAAGTGCCGGAAGAAAACTAATAAATGTCAAAATGATTGAAAAAAAATCAGTAAAACGTTACGCAAAGAAATATGGCGGTATTTACGAACGATTAGGTAGTAATAAGTCCAAGAAAACAAAGATCCAGAGAAACGATTGAAGAAAAATGACTAACAAACAAAGAAACTAGTAATAAGAGAGACGGATTTTTAATAACAAGATCCCTCTCAAGTGCAGACATAGTGACGATTCTCGTTCAATTACTTAAAGCGAATTGAAACTTGTGATTTCCTTATATACTGATTTTTCAGTAACTCACGCATAGGATGACTCGTAGCACCTTAGAAACCGAGAATTTTTCAGTCTATCCTCGTATATACATTTATTTTTGGAACAATCTCGGACTTTGGCATAACATGGATGGACGTAATTCTAAATGATAGGAAACAGTTTCGCTTTAGCTTGGGGGATCCGGACGAAGCTGTCAAACCTACAGCGAAACGTCACGATTTCGTTTGGTAGCTCCTGACTCGGCGAAACGTTGATTTTTGAAATTCTTTTTACAATTGTTTGACAGCTCCTGACGAAATCCTCAAACATACAGCAAGACGTTAATTTTACATTAATTTTTACAACTGTTTGACAGCTATTAACGAAGCCATCAAATATATAGCGCGATGTTGGTTTTTCAATTGATTTTTATAATTGTTTGGAAACTCCTGACAAAGCCGTTAACCATTGACTTTACATCGATTTTTACTTCCTAACGAAGCTGTCAAACATGCATCGAAGTTTACTTTTGAATTGAGTTTCACTATTGTTTGACAACTCCCAACGAAGCTGTCAAACCTACAGCGAAACGTCTCGATTTAGTTTGGTAGCTCCTGACTGGGCGAATTGATTGATTTTTGAATTTCTTTTTACAATTGTTTGACAGCTCCTGATGAAGCTCTCAAAGATACAGCAAGACGTTGACTTTTACATTAATTTTTACAACTGTTTGACAGCTCCTAACGAAGCTATCAAATATGCAGCGAGACGTTGCTTTTTACAAGTTTTACAATTGTGTCGCAGCTCCTGACGAAGCCAACACACAAATTGTTTGACAGCTCCTGACAAAGCCGTCAACCTTGACTTTTACGGTGATTTTTTGTTTCATAATTTCGAACGAAGTCGTCAAACATACAGGAAAATGTTGGTTTTTGAATCGATTTTTATATAATTGTTTGACATCTCCTCACGTAGCTCTCAAACATACAGCGAAACGCTGACTTTTACATTAATTTTTACAACTGTTTGACAGTTCTTGTCGAATATACAGGGAAACGTTGCCTTTTCAAATGATTGTTGTTTGACAACTCTGGACGAAGCTAGAACTTGTGTAACAGCTGCTGACAAAGTCGTCAACCGTCGATTTTTTACGGAGATTTTTACAACTGTTTGACAGCTTCTAACGAAGCTATCAAATGTGCAGCAAGACGTTGCTTTTTACAAGTTTTACAATTGTGTCGCAGCTCCTGACGAAGCCAACAAACAAATTGTTTGACAGCTCCTGACAAAGCCGTCAACCTAGACTTTTACGGTGGTTTTTGCAATTGTTTCATAATTTCGAACGAAGGCGTCAAACATACAGGAAAATGTTCGTTTTTGAATCGATTTTTTTATAATTTCATTTATAATTACATTTCCTCACGTAGCTCTCAAACATATAGCGAAACGTTGAGTTTTACATTAATTTTTACAACTGTTTGACAGCTCCTGTCAAATATGCAGGGAAACGTTGCCTTTTTAATTAATTTTTGCAATTGCTCGACACCTCCAGACGAAGCTATCAAACAACTGTGTGATAGCTCCCGACAAAGCCGTTAACCGTTGGCGTTTACAGCGATTTTTACAACTGGTTGATAACTCCTCACGTAGCTGTCAAACATACAACGAAGTTTACTTTTGAATTGAGTTTTACTATTCTTTAATAACTCCCAACGAAGCTATCAAACATACAGGGAAACGTTGATTTTTGAATGACTTATTTTAAAATTATTTGACTACTCCTGACGTAGCTTTCAAACATATATAGCGAAAACTTGAGTTTTATCTTAATTTAACTGTTTGACGGATCCTGTCAAATATCCAGGGAGACGTTGCCTTTTCAATTGGTTTTTACAGTTGTTTGACAGCTCCGGACGAAGACATCAAACAACTTGTGTGATAGCTCCTGACGAAGCCCTCAACCGTTGGCTTTTACAGCAATTTTTACAACTCCTCACGTTGCTGTCAAACATACAGTGAATTGCTTTTAAATTGCTTTTTACAATTGTTTGACAATTCCTAACGAAGCCATCGATCATATAGAAAAACACCGAGTTTTGACATCTTCTGACGTAGCTTTCAAAAATACAGCGAAACGTTGACTTTTACGTTAATTTTTACAACTGTTTGACAGTTCTTGCCAAATATCCAGGGAAACGTTGCCTTTTCAATTAATTTTTACAATTGTTTGACAGCTCCAGGCGAAGCCGTCAAACGAATTGTGTGACAGCTCCTGACAAAGCCGTCAACCGTTGATTTTTACAATGATTTTTACAACTGTTTGACAGCTTCTATCAAATATGCAGCGAAACGTTGCTTTTTACAATTTTTACAATTGTGTGACGAGGCCATCAAACAAATTGTTTGACAGCTCCTGACGAAGCCGTCAACCATTGACTTTTACAGCGATTTTTACAATTGTTTCATAATTTCCGACGAAACCGTCAAACTTACAGGAAAACATTGGTTTTTGAATCGATTTTTTTCAAAATGTTTGACAGCTCCTCGCGTAGCTCTCATACATCTAGCGAAACGTTGACTTTTACGTTGATTTTTACAACTCCTTGATATCTCCAAACGAAGCCATCAAACGTAAGGGGAAACGTTAACTTTTACGATTGAAGAGGTTAGAACCATAAGTGAAACTAAAATATTACATCATTTTGACGTCATTCTCGTAAAAGAATCTTGTTGCACGATTCAAGAATTGATCTGTATCTGTTTTCGATAGAGTATGCTCGACAAATTCGACACAAGTGTGGTTGCTCGACAAATCCTGCGCAAGCTTGGTGTGAATGTGGCTCGAGGGCTGGTCAGCCCCAAGGCAGTTGAGTGTCGCACGAGGGCCAATCAGTATTAAGGCGGTTGAATGTTGCACGAGGACCGATCAACGCCAAGACATCTGAGTGTTCTCGACAAAATGCTGCACTAAGTTGGATCGGCGTGCGTTCTTGCTTTAATAGGATATTTTCGTGGGTTTCTTGACGTCTATCAATTCAACGTTTGTCCTTCCGACATTTCTCGATGTTTGTCATTTTGATGTTTCTTGACATTTCTTACCATCGTGAAATGCTTTTGTTGAGCGCTAAGGACCGGTCAGCACCAAGGCAGCTGAGTGTTCTCGACAAAACGCTGCACAAGAAGACGCTAAGCTGGATCGGTTTGCGTTCTTGCTTTTATGGGGTATTTTCGTGGGTTTCTTGAGAGTTTACACACAGTGTTTTTGAAACTACGAATTTTTTGGCCATTCTGTGAAAATCTATATAGTTAAGCCCTAACTGATTAAAAAGTAATTAGAGCTGAAATGTCTGAATTTAAGCATTTAAACAAACTTTACCTAAAACCATTTAGCAACATTATTGTATAGTTATTTCTTAGATTATTCGATGCGTGCCTTATTCTTTAGATAACGGATAATCGCCGAAAAGTAAATAAACATGACTCAAGACGGTATGAAAAGTCTTTGCGTTTCGCGCGAGCGAGTTATCGATATCTTATCTCGCAAAAAATGCCAAGTTTTTAGCGGATCGTCAGCTCGGCGTCAACCGAAACAGATTAAAAATATCCATTACAATTTGTTTTGCCTCAAACTGTGACAAATTAATCCGTTTGCTTTGAGTAAGAAATGAATTCAATAACATTGCGGTCCACCTCATTATTTATTTGGACGCTATAGTTTGCGCGGAGCTCGCAAAAACCGAAACAAAAAGCCCTTTTGCTTTCGTTTTGTATCTGTTTTAGTTTTTTTGCTGCAAAATGATTTACAGACGTCCTCGCTTTTACAAGGCACGTTCATGCAATAAAACCTATCGATCACTCACAGAAAAAAAATCCGGCGTTCATTTTTTTTGCCGATGCATATTTATGAGCCCGATGATAACATGCGAGTAACTGGGGATGTTACTTGGGGTGGAATAACAAAAAATATGTAAAATGGAATTTTTCGTAAACACAGCGTAGTTCCCCTTTGTTTTTGTTACGTTTGAAACTGCTTGTGAGTCAATTAGAAACGGAACCTATGGACTTTTTGAAGGTAATTTTAAAATCTGATGAGAGATGTCACTCCGAATCATTCATCGAAGAAGTTCTGCTTACGTTGGTCACAACCACTGAAGTTGCGAGATCTCTGCCACTATCAAATTAAAAGCGAAGACTTTTTAATCATGGAGACTCTCAGGGCCAACTGGAACCGTTCTAATTGAATTTGGCCGCCCGGTCTTCAAATTGAGTGCGCGCCTTTTATTTATTAGTTAAATTTGCGTCGGAGAAATTGAAATTAACTCTCGGCGTCAATGATGTCTTGTTAGGGCCACTTGAATCGCCTTGATTGAATAACGAGGAGCACTCACAATCAACGCATACGAGGCGGGCGAATATAAATTACGTAATTTGTTTGGTATCGTCGCGTCGGGGGGTGGTGAGGGGGGATTGTTGTTGTTAACGCAAGCACTTAATGATAAAGACGAAGCGCTTCTTTGTAAACTGCGCAGTTTTTCCGGAGGTGTTGGGGCCGCCTTTAAGGTAGGCAACTCGTTATTCAATCGTTAAAAATCGTGACCCCTGAAGCTTTTAGAATAGGCAACCCATCAAACAGATCGGAAATAACTGTGCCTACTGAAAGCACGCAAGTAGAATGTGTTGCCTACTTTCTAATTTTAAGGGGTCGCAATTTAGATCGTTTGCCTAATTTCAAGGAATCGTGATTTGAAATTAATGCTTTCATTTTGAAAAAAAATAAACAAGAAACAAAATTGCTAACGAAACAATAGACTTGCGTTAAATTTTCGTAGATTGCATCGCTGTGGAAATTCTGTTACATACGTGAGGCACATATGCGAGACAATTAGTCGAGAACGATGGGGAAACGTTTGCGTTGGTCCTGTCGTGGGGGTGAGCGCGGGATTAAACCCATTAACCGAGTTAGTCATGGTAATTGTACGAGTCCTGGGGGTGTCATTTGCATGAGGACATCTTGTTTACCGGCGTCGCAATTTGGATTGCCTCCATTAATTCTTGCCACGCGGCGCAAACGAATTGGCGGTCCTTCTCTCTGCGTTTCCCGACGCAAACACACCCCCTTGTTCACAGAGAGGGCCAAAAATAATCGCATCCCTAATTCACATGCAGGTATATTAACGAGAACAGCGCGACATTGAAAATGAAATAATGAAATACTGCAAAAAAATTTATAAATTGGTAATCTTGATTGTCAAAGTTTATTGATTGGAAACGACGTATTTTATTTAAAAAAGATAAATAAGTCATTAAACTAAAAAGAAGAAGTAATAAAGAAGTAAACAAATGACAAAAAACAATTGTGACCAAAAACTCTTTTGTGCTTTTATTATTGTGAAAACAATTGAATGTTATAGAGTTGCCTGGTTTTGTTTTGATTTTTTGTTTATTTTCTCGCAATGAAGAAAAAATAACGCATGCACTGAGTGACACGCAAGCAACAGATTACACGATGTTTACTTGCAAACAGTTTAATTGCGAATACATTAGAAGCGCGCATTTAAATTTTAAATAAAACGTCCAAGGTGCGCTGCTTATATGGCGGCATTGCGCACTCATTTTTCAACAAAAAACTCTGCTTTCATTCCCGTGTCTATAATGGACACCCACGTCAACAGCCATCGTCATCGGCGAGCTACTCGTTTCCGTCAAACATTCTTTGTCCGAGGCGCCGTTTGCTTGCTTTCTTGCGTTTCTGTTTTGTTTCTGTTTATCTTTTGTTGCCCTTATTTGTGTCACGATGGATCTGTTGGCCTGCGTCGTGAAAACCATGTGCGAAAGGTGGTGCTCGCCGAAAAAGACCTTCAAACGCACCGTACCTTTTAGCTTTGTTTCTTACATTAAAGGTAATGAAAACCGCAACAAACCTTTTTTGTTTCGTATTTCTCTTTTCTTTTCTTTTTTTGTTTTTTTTATTTTGTTTTTTCTTTTCGTTTCTTATCAGAGTTGCCGACGCTGTTGAGCCATAACGAAATGGAGGTGGTGACCGAACGCATGCACTCGGGGCTGCCACCACCCAACCACAAGCAGACCAAAAAGCAAGCAAAGTTGATGCAACAGCGGCTGGAACGGCTCGAAAGGGTCAACATTCATTTGCAGGGTAAGGAAGTGTTAAGAACTCAAAAAGAATTCGCTTTTTTCTAAACTTGTTGTTCGGGAATTTTGATTTAAAACGACTTGAAACAGGGCCATTTAGTAGGTAAGGCAAAAAGGTTCGACTTGCTCAGTAATTTGCTTTTTTGTTTGGAAGTAAAATCGAGGGAAGTTTTGATTGGGTAAGGCGAAAAAGGAGGGGTTGCATAGGGAAAACGAAATGAGTTTAAAATTTGTTTTCCTTTCGACCTTTCAACTCGTTTTGATTTAGTTAGAATCGAGGGTAGTTTTGATTTAAAGTGGCTCGAGAAGGGATCAAATTCATTTTGAAGAAAGGGGTCGCTTGTTGAAAAAACAGAAATGAATGAAAAAGAAGAATTAGTTTTTTTTTTTGTTTTTGATTTGAGTTAAAGTCGAGCACAATTTTGATTTAAATCGGATTATGCACGAGGAATTAAAAAGAAAAGAAAAAGAAAAGGAAGAGCAAGCTTTCCTCTTTCCCTTCTTGTTGAAGTTGTGGCGATGCCGACGTTTCGTCCAGTATACATCGGCTTCTTCAGGGCTGGTGTTCATCTTGTCGGTGTCTGGCAGCGACTGACAAATAAAATTATAACATATAAAGAAAAAATTAAATAATAATATTATGCTTTCCTCTTCCAAATTTTTTATGAAGCGTTTCTGTTTATACAGGGTGTTACTGAACTTTAATCACGTTTGAAAATTATAATAGTATGTATCCAGAAAAATTGCGAACTTTGTGATGGAAATTACTAATAATTACGTTCCCATCTATTGAACGTGTGAGATGCGTGTGTGCAAGTGAGTAGTCAATAAAAAACCTGCCACCCCCCCTAGTTGCAAATGCAAACGAAAAGCAAATTAAGATCGTCCTCGTTGCCGGCTACTCTTGGAGACGGGTCGAGGTCATACTTATCCCCAAAATAAAAGGGCGGAATTTAATTTAAGTAAATTAAAAATCACCTGCTTTGTACGCTTGTCTTTATTCGTGTTGCTTCAGATAACAAAACAAGAAATAAATTAACAATACCGAGACCACCATAGTTAAATATGAACAACATGATAAGTTAGGTCAAAACGAACCAAAAGAACAAAGAAAACACCAAGCACGGGTCCGCTTTTCGTTTACAGAATTGAAATGAATCCCAAAGTTTAACGCGCAACAAAAAGGTTGTTTAATTTAAATTCATCGCAAAATTATCATTCAAAGTGAAGTAAATATGACCGACCTTAAAGCACGTGCACCATCTTCGTATCAGCTGTCGTGAAGATATCCTCCGACTAGTGAATTCAGGCGGGTCAGTATGGTCCCAGAGTAGCGCCCTCTCGTGTCGGCGACGTCAGCGTCAAGATCGAGTTGGTGTCTCGAAAGTTTCGTCTCTACAAAGCCACCGGATTTTACGACACCCAACTTCACGTGCTCCAGCAATGTGGCCCCCAAATAAGAGCCTTCGTTTAAGGCCACGCTTAAGACCTCCGGAAAAAGAAAAAGGCACGACTTGTCCTCCGGAGAAACCCTATTCAAGCCAAATCCGCACACGGCATTTGCTCATGTAAATACCGGTCCTGTGTGAAGAGATCAGGCTCCGTAAAGCATCACCACTTGCTTCAGTATCACGTAGAGGAAATTTTTCAAATCACGGAGAAAAATAAATCCGTTCAGCTGCTTCACAAACAAACCACTTCGAAGAAATACTCACAATAACGCACGTGCACCCTAGCGTAATTACCAAATTACTGGCTTGCTCGTACAAAATTCGGTTTAAAGATTAAATATTGCCGACCTTAACGTATCTGCACCGACTTCGTGTCAGTTGTCAGAACAGTGAAGATGTCCCCGAGTAACGGATTCAGGCGAAGGGGCGCAAGTTCAGCGTATCCACACCCTCTCGTGTCGGCGAGATTAGCGTCAAGGTCGAGTCGGTGTCTCCAGAGGTTCGTCTCTACAAAGCCACCGAAGTTTACGACATCCAACTTCAGGTACTCCAGCAATGTGGCCCCAAAATAAGAACTTCCACTTAAGGCCAAGGACGAAACCTCCAAAAAAAGAAAAAGGCACGCCTTGTCCTCCGGAGAAGCTTTTTCAAGAAACGAAAAACCAACATCACCACCAAACCTGCGCACGGCATTTGCTCGTGTAAATACCGGTTTTGTGAGAAGAGATCAGGCTCCGTAAAGCATCACCACTTGCTTCAGCATCACGTAGGAGACGTTTTTCAAATCACGGAGAATAACAAATCCGTTCAGCTGCTTCACAAACAAGCAAACCATTCTTGGTTTTAATCCCCACGTACTGTCGTAGGTTCGTCTGGCCACCGCGAAAGTGATCATCGATCGCCTAATTATCTTGTCTATGTGTTGGTGCCAGGTAAGTTTGGAATCAAAAATCACTCCAAGGCTATCTCATTTGCACGAAGACGCAGAGGACCTAAACCCTCTAGGTTTCGCCTTCGAGTGAATGGCACTATGGTGGTTTTTTGAGGACTGATCTTCAGGCCTTCCTCCCCGGCCCACCTTGTTACTACATTCAGGGCCACCTGCATTCGGTCCCTGACAGTGTTATTGAATTTCCCTTGTACGGGTATGACTAGATCATCGGCATACCCTAAGGGATCAAAGCCTTCACCGCTAAGTCGTTTCATAAGCCCGTTCATGACGAGGTTCCACAACAGAGGGGACAGTACACCCCCCTGCGAACAGCCCCCCGCCACCCCGGCCATCAGAGTGTCGTCCAGTAGTGATGTGTATACCACCCTTCCTTTAAGTATGCAGTCAATCCACCTGCAGCAAATTTCTTCCACCCCTCTACCCCTTAAGGCAGTGGTGATGGAGTCGAAAGATGTATTGTCAAAGGCCCCTTCGATGTCTAAAAAGACAGCCAAGAGGACCTCTTTATTTTCCAGAGATTTCTCCACCCTCCAAGTGAGATGATGGAGTGCTATCTCAGTAGATAGATCTGCTGAATAGGCAAACTGGTTCTGGTGTCGGGGTCTAGCGACCAGAACACCACCCCTTATATGCCCATCAAGTATTTTCTCGATCGTCTTTAGTACAAAAGACATAAGACTAATGGGTCTAAAGGCTTTTGCCTGAGTGTATCCACCCGACCAGTTCTTGGTATGAATAACACTCTGATCAGTCTCCACGCTCTTGGGAAATAGCCTAGAGCCAGACAGGCCCTTAAAATCATGCAGATTCTGATGAGCAGAAGGTCCGAGCCCTTCTGCAGCATGGCAGGTATTACCCCGTCCGGATCCGGGAATTTGTAACTATCAAGTGAGTTTATTGCCCATTTGGTACTAGAAAACGTTATGACTCTCCTGGCAGAAACCCATTCCTCTCTTGATGCTCTGAAAACAGAAGCATCCGGCTATTCCAGTCAGCAGGCGCAACGTCAATGACGGTTGAGCCAGGAAAGTGAACCCGAAACATTTCAGTCATGGTTTATTTTCCTGTTCTAGTGAATTCTCTGGTAGATTTTACCAGAGTATTTAGGTATCCTTGAGGGGACTTCGAGAGCATTTTGTGCAGTCTGGCACATTCTGGAGTACTAGCGCAGTTATCAAATTACTGTCTTGCTCGTACAAAATTCGAAGATACTTCGATGTTGACGGGCAAACAATAGAAGAGGGTCGTTAAAAGGCACGACTTGTCCTCCGGAGAGAGGAAAAGGAAAACAAACATCACCACGAAACCTGCGCACGGCACTTGCTCGTGTAAATACCGGTCTTGTAAGAAGAGATCAGGCTCTGTAAAGCATCACCACTTGCTTCAGCATCACGCAGGCGACGTTTTTGAAATCACGGAAAATAATGAAACCGTTCAGCTGCTTTATAAATAAACCATTTTGAAAAAATAAACACAATCGGCTTCCAACCCAGAAATATAACGCACGTGCACCCTAGCGCAGTTACCAAATTACTGTCTTGCTCATACAAGATTCGATGATACTTCGATGTTGACGGGCAAACAATAGAAGAGAGTCGTTAAAAGGCACGACTTGTCCTCCGGAGAGCCTCTATTCAAGAAACGAAAAACCAAAATTACCACCACACCTGCGCCATGGCATTTGCTCGTGTAAATACCGGTCTTGTGTGAAGAGATCAGGTTCCGTAAAGCATCACCTCTTGCTTCAGCATCACGTAGGGGACGTTTTTCAAATCACCGAGAATAACAAATCCGTTCAGCTGCTTCATAAATAAACCATTTTGAAGAAATATTCACAATAACGCACGTGCACTCTAGCGGAGTTACCAAATTACTTGCTTGCTCGTACAAGATTCGGTGATTCTTCGAGGTTGACGGGTAAACAAAAGAAGGGAGTTGTTTTAAAAAAAGACAAATCGAATTACGCAGGGGGTTGGGTGAATTGAAACGTCACCATAAAGCGTAGGTAATGGCTTTTGTCTATCTGTGCAGTATTTTGAAATCTGATGAAATTAACGTTCGCGTATAATGGCTTTTTGGATTCCCACACAATACAGGTGACCCGAAATACTAGGATACTGGATTTTACAAGCATAACAAACTTTATAGTCCAATTATGCCGGCGTGGCATATAGAACGTGGCTTCGTATCTCACACGCAATGGCGTAGCTTGATTTTTCTTATTAAACTGCTTACATTTTTTTTTTTTGCGGAATAATTGTCAGTCACCCTGTATAGTAATGATTAAATCATTTTCGACTCAAAATTTTTTTCTCATCAACTTTTTGCAACTTTCTTCGTCTTGCTACTTTGTTATTGATCGAATTTTTTATTTAGGCTTTTATTTACTTCTGTTTTCATGCTTCTAACTAAAAAAAAATACTCGAAGGAATCTAAAGAAAACTCTCCATCATAGAATTGAAGCACTTTCTTGTCTTGTAATAATTTTTTTTACAAAATGTGTAATTGAAATTGATTCAGGATGAATTTTATTTATTTTTGAGCTCGCAAACGTGCAACGAAAGGTCGGAACAGTCCGATTAATTGCAATTACAGGTTTTGTAATGACTCACAGAATAACACAAAGTTCTTTTAGTATACATCAGAGGGAGGTCTCTAAAAGGACGTTAACAAACATTAAATCAGCGCTTCTCAAAATGTTTTTGTTAGTAAAGGGTTTCAAGCTTTATCTAGCAAATATTGTTGGAATTATAAAATTCTTTTATTTCGTTGAGTTTTCAACGGGGAACAAGCACTTCGACGTCTAGCAAAATATTTGTTCAGAAAGAGGGGGCGGCGATTGCATTGCCGCCCGCTCAACTTGATGCAGTCTTAAAGGATCGTCCAGGACTTCGAGTCGGCGATGAAGTTATTAAGTGAGAGACGCCCGGATTCGATCGAGTTCGCTCCACCTAGTGCAGGGCTATTTCATTTGGCCTTTATCGTAAGGGCATTCAGTGAAGGATTAGTCGAAGTTCTTAGTCACCATCGTTTACTGTGGTTATCTAAGAGATGGCCGGACGTTTTAAGCTGTGATAAACGAGACGGTAATTTCGTACTGAATGAAGAAGCTTCCTCAATTTCGAAACGGAAAAAAAATGCAATTAATTTGAGATGTGCCGTGTTTTTTTTTGTTGCAGCTTTATTCGCCGCCGTTGAACACGGACACCTGGACAAAGCTCGAACGATATTAGAATCGACCGACGTAGATGTAAATAGGTACGTTCTTGTTATTATTTTTAATTCGCTCGTAATTTGAAAGGAAAGAAAAAAATTGCGCGCATTAACTAAACTAATTTCATCCTGTAATAAATAACTCAGTGAAGTTAATTAGCAGTAAAATGAAATTAAGCTGTTTAAAATCGATTGACTGTAGGTACGTTCAGTTCATATTTAATTAGTGATTAATTTGAAAACGCTGTTTGCGTTTTATTAGCGAGTGTCCGCTCTCGTTCTCGTTCTCGTTCTCGTTCTTAATTTGGTTTTAATTATGCACGCGCTTTTTTTTTAGGTAATCCCCGAAAATTTCGGGCGCGTTTCCGCAAGGCCCCCGGTGAACAAAATCGACGTCGATCGAGGCATAAACGGCTTTGCGCCGCGCTCGCATAATTTGCGCGGATAATTTCGTGCCGCGGTGTTTGGTTAAATTTATGTAAATATGTTTGCGCTGGATAATAACGGTGAATGGAGGGGGGGGGGGGCTCTGAAATATTGAATTCATTGAATTTATTTATTCATGAAATCAATTTGGGATCCGGCGTGCAAAAATTATTATTTTTTCATTCGATCTCTGCGCGAAGTACGGTCGGAAGCAAAACAGAATTTTTTCAGCCTAGGCTGGCCATTTTCGTTAGCTATTATAACTTTATTTTTTTGTTAAAATCGGCTCTGTAAAATTTCCTTCATTTATTATTAAACGCTATGTAACTTTAAAACCGTATATACAGGGTGTAATTGAATTGAGTGCAATACTTTCACAAAGTGGTAACTTAGGTCGAGGCGATCAAAAAACATTTCATCGAAGGTGCATCAAACTTGAGGGACATTATTTCAAACAAAATATCTTAATAAAAAATTTTAATCGGAGCATTTGTTTTTTGAAATACTGTAGCGCGCGGAATCGTGAAACAAAACCGGCGATCTAAATTGCCTTTATGAATGGCACACAGCTGCAGGGGGGTAATAAATCCATAAGCGGCGAAGATATTTATGACCAGATTTTATTTTGCCCTTGACCGAAAGCTCGGTGTATTCAACTTTGCCACACGTCGAATGCAGCAGCGGTGTGAAATCGCGTGGATAATTAAATTTATTAAATTTAATAATAAGTTACAAATGCAAAAATATGCATTTAGTACGTATGTTGTCGCACATTACAAATTGTTATTAAAATGTTCGTATGTGAATAAGTAACAATCCATTCATTCTCATTTAAAATCCATCCTAAAAATATTCGACTTTGCTTTCCCTTCGATCCTCTCTAAATGTATTCATTACAGAGAAAATTTTACAAAGAGACTTTTCTTTCTTTTCCCGACATCTACCCGCATACCAAGTTTGACCCATCTTCAATGAAACACCCAGTATAATATGATGTCCTAAATGCAATCGGCTTCGAGGAAAAAATATAGAATTTCCAAAACTTACAAGAAATGGGACAAAAAGAATGCAAATTCCTGCGTCGCATGAAAAATCAATGCGTTTTCAAAAAAGTATCGAACAATTCGGAAACAAAGACAGAAATGAAAACAAACGACGAACGATTTCAAAATGGAAAACGAATAAAACAAACGCAAGTGGAAATACTAACGTCGAAACGAAATAACAAAACAAAAGACGATCCGTTTCGAAACGAAAACTGAACAATAATTGGGAGATTGAAATGAAAACAATTGACAGACGAGAGAAATGAAAACAAACCACGATCGATTTCAAAATGAGAAACGAATAAAACAAACGAAAGCGGAAATATTAACTTCGAAACGAAATAAAACAAAACAAAAGACCAACGAAAACAGTACGAAAACAAAAATGAAAACAATTGGCAGGCAAATGATATTTTTTCTTGAAAAATCAATGGATTTTTGAGAAAGTATCAAACAATTTAGAAATGAAGAAGTACGACAGAGAAAAGTAAAAACATAAAGCAATCGATTTCAAAATGAAAAGCATGAAAATATTAACTTAAAAACCAAAATCACTTTTGAGAAGTGAATTTTGTGTGACAAAGAAAGTAAAAACAAATGACGAACGATTTCCAAATGAAAATAGAAGGAACAAAAAAAGTACAGGGTGTCTCAAAACCTATGTCTATGTCTATCTCTTTATAAAAGAGATTGATTCTCCAAATCTGAACGGTTTTGCTCAAAAATGAAAAACTAACCTGCCACAAGCGCGTGCAGTTCCATTGTTTTGAAACCTCTCTGCTTACTTTATGACTATAGCGAGTAGTCAATAAAAAACCTTATAGGCCTATTATACTTCCGCATTTATAAGTTTAAGTTTAATTTATTGGCACATCTCATTTATAATAAGTTTTGTTCACGTCAGCTACAGTTAAAAATACAAACTAAAACAGTAAGTTACAACATATCTAGGGTTACAATTAATAATAAGACAAAACAATGTTTACGTATTACAAACATCTTTATCTGTTAATAAGTCGTTAATGTCAAAGTAAGCTTTGTTTAACAGGAAGTATTTTATTTTGAACAGAAAGAAAATAATATGTAATTATATAAAATTATACGTCAAAAACGACCAACAAATAAGAGCAAATAAGTATTAATGAGATTTAAATCATCCCTAATATTACTGTGTCCAGTATTGTAAATATGTTGGGTAACACTGACTTCTCAAATCTTTTATACCTGTGGCGACTTAAATGTACCTTAAACCGTGTTAATATATTTCCTTTTGTTTGTCCATACGAATGCACAAGTGGTTTGACATATACATGATGGTGGGACGTACTTAGTTTTATACGAGTCTAAATTAGTAAATATACAGGCTGTCTCAAAACCTATATCTTTAATTAAAACTGTAGGTATCTCATTATGAAAGAGAGCGAGTACAGTTCCTTTGTTTTGAGACCTCTGCTTACTTTATGACTGTAGGTATCTCAATAGAAAAGAGATTGATTCTCCAAATCTGAATGGTATTTCTGAAAAATGAAAAACTGACCTAGAGCACAAGCGCGTGGAGTTCCTCTGTTTTGAAACCTCTGCTTACTTTATGACTTGTTGAGGCAAGTCCGCTTTCAATAAAAAGCAATACTACAATAATTTTTTTATTTACGTTTGAAAGAATTAGGTCAACGTCTCAGATGCTGCGCGCGCGTCATCGGCAATTTTTTTTATATCAATCTGTGTTTCACCGACAATTACTGGCATAGCGAAATGCGTTTTTCGTTGCGTTACAAAATATTTATTTCTCGCTTGTTCGGCAATTCTTTTAATAGCTTTTTAAAGAGACGACATAATCAATACACTTAGCCATAATTTGTATTTTAAACACACCTTTTGACTTATTTAATTAAAAAGTTTGTAGTTTACTTTGTTCATATCACGGTGTTTGTGCAGCTTATGAAAAAATAAATTGCAGCTTTCTTAAGGAAGTAGGTACGATGTGACAAGCATTGTTGTATTAAATTTAATTTAACAGATTGTAATTTAAGAATTGAAACTGTACGTCTACGGTTGGCAATATGCGAAATAAAAATAATGTACAGTACAGCACAAAATGGATGTCAAACGTGTGGTCATACCTGTGCATTCATTATGACCTTAGAATTTTAGTAAAGTTCACTTCTTGTTCTTGTCACTGATATTTGTTATTACAATAATTGTTCGAAATATTGTCCTGATGTATTAACACATAATTCGGCACGTCGTATCCAGTTACTTGTTACTATTGGAAAATTATTTCGAAGTTATGTACGCAGATATTTACACGAATTAAACGAACACAAAACAAACTACACACTACGTAAATTTGATAAATAAAACTAAGCCTATTAATGTTTTTAAAAATTTATTTTAATCTCAGTCTTTTATAAAATACAAACGCATTCGCTCAGATTGGATTTTCTCAAAAACTATTATTCAGCACTTCGTCTTTCATTTGAACCCCCTCCCTAATGTAGGCATCTGTGAATTTATGATAGCATGATAATAATAATAAAAATAAACAATAAAGTACGAGGAACGAAACTGAGCCAGCTGAATTTTATTTTATGACAGTGCAATTGTTACCAATAAATCGCCAAGGCGAACGTAGGTAAACGTTTTTGAAAATTCCGAATTATTTTAAACCAGAATCAAATTTTCATCACGAAAACTAATTGAGCCACTCGTTTCTTGGATTTAATTAATATTTATCAACATTTTTAGTAAACATTTCTTTTCGTCTTATTAATGAATATAAACGTAACATTTGCAGTTTACAATGTTAAGGTCGATGTACTGTCATGAAAATAAAACAAATAAAACTAAGTGCATAATTGTCCTACGAATTCAGTTTGCGTTTGAATTTTACTTTGAATAAATAAGCATAAATAAAGTAGTAATAAGTAATTACAATTGTCGTAGGAAATCTTCCGGCAGCGCGCGTGAAGACGTTCTTATTTAAAATCCTGGCGAAATTTTTTTGCGAAGGACAAACGTGACCAAGGTCAATAGACACGTCGTTTATTCGTTTATGGCCTCAAAAACCACCAATTCTGCACGGCTGAGACATTTAAATCCATTTAAATCGCCAACCAGTGCTACTGAAACATTTTCTTAGAAAACGAAAACTGATTTTTACCGGAGTTATTATTTACTTTTTCCCTATTGTTGTATGACAAATTTTGCTTCTTTTTTTTTGACTACTATCTGCGGTCTCAATTAAAGACATAGGTTTTGAGACACCCAGTATATGAAACACAAAACAAAACAAATGACAATCGATATCTTAAGGAAATAAGAAATGAAGGAACGTGAGCCCAAAAATAAAAACAAACAATTTCGAAGTGAAAACTAATAAAACAAAAAAAGACTGACAATCAGTGAAATATTAAAATATTAATTTAAAAACAAAATCACTATTGAGAGACAAAAGAACGTCGCCGAATTTCTTGTGACAAAGAAAATGAAAACAAATGACGATCGATTCCCAAATGAAAATCGAAGAAATAGAAATTAAAAAAAAAAACAAATGACAGTCGATTTCGTAAGGAAGACAAATAGCAAACTAATTTAAAAATGTCGGCCAAAAACGAAATATTTTTAAGAGACGAAAAATCAAGTAGTTTCTCAATAATTGAAAAAGGAAAGCTAATAGAAAGCTAATTTAAAAATAGATATATAAATATAATTTTTGAGACGAAAAATCGCCTGAAAAAATGAAAAAGTTTCTCAAAAATTTAAAAAAGTGAAAGAGCGAAAAATAAACGACAATCGCTTTCGAAAAGAACCAAATTAAACGGAAAGGAAAGAACGCGAAACAAAAGAAGAAGTTTTTCTAAGTAATAAAAAGAAAAAACAAAAGCAAGTTGAAAAATCGGGAAATTTTCGATTTCCAAACGAAAAAAGCGAACGACGAGAAACGAAGGAAAAATAAAAACAATTTCGTCATGAAAAATAATAAAATAAGAAAAAAGATAAAAACATAACCTAAAAACGAGACAACTTTTGCGAGGCAAAACATCAGTGAATTTCATGTGACAAAACAAATGACGATCGATTTCGAAATGAAAATCGAACAAACAAAGAAAAATATATGAATCGCAAAACAAAACAAGTGACAATCGATGTCTTAAGGAGGACTAATAGAAAGCTAATTTAAAAATATATAAATGCAATATAAAAAATTTTTGTGACGAAAAGTCGTCCAGAAAAATCAAAAACTTTCTAAAAAATTGAGAAAGCGAAAGTTTGAAAAACAAACGACAAACGATTTCGAAATGAAAACTAAATTAAACGGTAAGAGAAGAACACGAAACAAAACAAGAACGTCGGTCGACTTTGTAAGTTAATTGAAAGTATTGACCAAAAAAAAAAAAAAAAACAAAAGCAAGTCTAAAAATCAGATTTCAAAATAAAAAGCAAATGTCAAGTCATGAAGGAAAAACAAGAGCAGACGATTTCGTCATGAAAAATAGTAAAACAAAAAAAAACTCGATGAAAATATTAATTCAAAAACGAACTTTTTGAGAGAGAAAAAACATCAGTGAATTTCAAGTGACAAACGAGAGTAAAAACAAATGACGATCGATTTAGAAGTGAAAAAACTGAAAAGAGATATACGCAATTGAAAAAAAAATGAAAACAAATGACAGTCGTTTTCATAAAGTAGACAAAGAAGAAACTCATTTGAAAATATTGAGCTAAAACGAAATAACTTTTACGAAGCGAAAAATCAAAGAGTTTCTCAAATATTTAGAAACTGAAAGAATGTAAAATAAACGACAATCGATTTCTAAATTGACTAAAGTGAATGTGAAAACAAAAGAAAACAAAATGAAGAAGTACGACAGAGACAAATTAAAAAACAAACGGCGATCGATTTCAAAATGAAAAGCGAATAAAAATAAATAACAGCAGCAATAAAAATAACCGACAAACGATTTTATAATGAAAACGAAAGAAAAGTCGATGAAATCCATTACTTAGTTATAACTTTTGAATTTTTAAATTGAAGTACGTGAGCTTGAAACCCTGAAATAACTGAAATCAGCTTTAATTTAGAAACGCAGATCGTCCTTGACATCCTTGAAAAATTAATGAACAAAACGAGAACCCCGTTGGCCTTTCGCTTCCGTGCACGTCGTGTAAATTCCGAACGGAACGTAACGGCGGCGTCATGCACAATTACGCCCAGTCCGGCCCTGTACTCTGCTACATTAGATTGCGCGAATGCAATAAAATATCAAGGGCGAAACCATCCGAAGCCCGAACGGAATACCTACAGGAGCAGCGGAAAACTCGATTACAGCTTTCTTTGTAAGCACGTTTTCATTGCCATTGCAGAGCCGAGCAGTAACAAACGAAGTTACGAAACAACACCCGCGGTGATTCGGTTTGGGCCGAAACGTTGACTTGCTCGTTCAACAGTTGCATGCTGGAGAAAATCGGAAGGACGATGATGAATTTCCTTTTGATCCCGCCGCGCTTATTGGCGAACGCGAGCAGCTCCTTTGCCGCACCAAAAAGTATTAAAAAGGATTATTAAGCCGGCGGGCGTTCCAGTCGGAGATTGTAGAAGCTCATCCGATCTGAAACTGTATTAAGGATTATTCGCTACAGGAAATAATGCGCGGATGAAGGGCATCATGCATTTTTGAAAGGAAAGTCGAACGAGCTCTAGAAGTGCAGCCTTCGACTAAGACTTGCAAAGTCGTGCATGGCGCAGGAAATGTGTAAAACAAAACCAAATTATTTATTTCATTGGTATATACCTACAAGACATCACGTGCTTGTGGCGCCATCTAGAAAACGTCTTAGTTAACATCAAACTACAACTCAAAAAAAAAAGAAAAAGTTCGCATCAAAGATGGGCAAAAGAACAGAAAACAAGAAAAAGGAATAAGCAATAGACTAGCGTACATAGAAAGAAAACCCCACAGTAAATAATTAGCAGCGCCATCTGTTATAAAGGAAAGGAACTAGTTTTAAATAAACCGCAATATTAGCTCGCAGCGCACTATTAGCTTACATTACGATAAGGCGAGGTATTGTGTAATATTGTGAAATATCGCCCAATATTGGGTAATTTTGTGAAATATTGCGTAATATTGGGTGAAAATTGCGTAATATTGCGCAAATCTAGAGCTAATTTGGCAAAACGTATTCAGAATTACCCTAAAACTGATAAAAACATTCTTGCCAATAGGAGCCACACAATTTCCGGATTCATGACTCCTAGGACGTCCTGAATTCCAGGTAAATCCTTGATACTTTCGAATTCCATGCGTATGACCTTGTAGGGGGGGAGTAATTTTATTGAGTGGACGATTAAGGCGTCCTGCGTAATTTTTAGGGTTAAGCAAGTTCCTGGACGTACCGTAGAAATCATCTCATTGATGTCTTAGACGGTGTTGCGCAGAATATCCTGCATTTCCTTTTTTAATTCTTGCTTTCTTCTTCGTTGGGATCTTTCACTTTCAACTGGGAATGCATTTTTCGTCGGTTTTAGTTCTTGCAATAATTTGGAGGCCTAGTCGAGTATATCGGGGGGTATAAGGGGCAGCATTTCAACGCAAAACATCATTAATTATTACAATATTACACAATATTATCTAATATTACTCAGTTTTACGCGATATTTCTCAGTATTACGCAATTTCTCAATGTTACACAGTGTTAGAAAAGGAAGCAAGATACTCGACGTTACCCCAGTTTTCGAGAAAAACAGGTTAACTCCTGAAAACAACGTTTTTGAGGTTTTTCCGACATTGTTAGACCCGTGGGAGGTTTCGTGAAAACGCTTCCTTGATAAATCCTTTGGACAATTTTTGGTGGTGGTCGCGAGGCGATCGCCTATCGTGCAGCGGCGGCGGCGGAGGCTAATACCTGAGGGGGTTGCAATTTGCAAGCCTCTTTTTGGCAATTTTTTTCGGCATTTGAACTCTATCGGTGCGCCCAAATTTTTACGTTATTATTGATAAAAATGACCGGATAATCCGATACTGAAGACCATTTTCGGCTATGGTGCCTGCGTAAGCGGGCGCAGATCCGTAATTTAGGTACACGTAAATGTTTTCAAATGTCAAGGCATTTTGATGCTCGATCAAACTCACAATAGGATTTGTTTTCCCACAATTAGAGGACCCAACGATGATACACCGTGTCTTATTAATATTATTTATTTTTTCTTTATCTCCTCGGCGCGCCCGAATAGTCACGACATCATAGATAAAAAGGACCAGAAAAGGACAAGGCGTAAACGTTTTTAAATGTCAAACCATTTTGATGATCATTCAACTTCGCAATAGGGTTTGTTTTTCCACAGTTAGAGTGTCCAACAGTGATACATTTCAAAGTCTTGTCTGATGTTGCACGTTGCAAGCCCCTTTATGCGACATTATTGACAAAAACGGCCGAAGAATCCGATGATCAAGGCCGTTTTCGTCTGTGTTGAATGGGGAAGCGTGCGCAGATCCATAAATTAAGTACAATAGGGTTTGTTTTTCCACAGTTAGAGGGTCCGACGATAATACATTTCAAAGTCTTGTCTGATGTTGCACTTTGCAAGCCCCTTTATGCGACATTATTGACAAAAAGGGCCGAAGAATCCGATGATCAAGGCCGTTTTCGTCTGTGTTGAATGGGGAAGCGTGCGCAGATCCATAAATTAAGTACAATACGGTTTGTTTTTCCACAGTTAGAGGGTCCGACGATGATACATTTCAAAGTCTTGTCTGATGTTGCACTTTGCAAGCCTCTTTATGCGACATTATTGATAAAAAGAACCGAAGAATCCAATGGTCAAGGCCGTTTTCGTCTGTGTTGCACGAGGAAGCGTGCGTACATTTCATAATTTAAGTACACGTAAATGTTTTCAAATTTCAAGGCATTTTGATGCTCAATCAAAGTCACAAAAGGATTTGTTTTCCCACATTTAGAGGGACCAACGATGATACACCGTGTCTTATTAATATTATTAATTTTTTCTTCATCTAAACCTTCTCGGCGTGCCCGAATAGTCACAACATCATAGATAAAAAGGACCAGAGAAGGTCAAGGCCGTTTCCGTCTGTGTTGCACCGGAAAGCGTGCGCGGATCCATAATTTAAGTACACGTAAATGTTTTCAAATGTCAAACCAATTTGTTGCTCAATCAACTTCACAATAGGGTTTGTTTTTCCACAGTTAGAGGCTCCGATGATGATACATTTCCAGGTCTTATCTGATGTTGCACTTTGCAAGCCTCTTTATGCGACATTATTAATAAAAAGGACCGAAAAATCCGATGGTCGAGGCCCTTTTCGTCTGTGTTGCACCGGAAAGCGTGCGCAGTTCCATAATTTAAATGTTTTAAAACGTCAAACCATTTTGATGCCCAATCAACCACACAATAGGGTTTGTTTTTCCACAGTTAGAAGGTCCGACAATAATATGTCTCAAGCTCGAAGGAATTTTTATTTAGTTGGAAAATCTATCGTTTAAGGCATTGTGTGGATTTTTAAATTAAACTTTATATAAGGCATTATTAAGTGAATGGTACGAAATCAGCGATGAAAAATCCCAAAATCGTTAAAAAAAAGTCCCTCGGCAATAAAAATAAGCCTGTAATGATAGAGGCGTTGTTGCAAAACTATGCAAACACAAAACGAATACTCTAATAAATCAGCGAAATGAGTCTAACGAGGCGAAGAAGAAACGTTTAAAAGAAGAAAACGTCGTAAAATATTGTGTTTCCGGACACTAACTTGCAAGGCTTATTTCTAGCGTTCGTTATTCATTTCTGCAAGGGCGTACAGATATATATCGTGTTAATTAAGACGGCGTCTTAATTAATTTTTATCGCCTAGGAGATGCCGGCGCTTGATTACCCAAAAGGTGGGACGAGACAGAACGAGTTTAGTTCAAGCTCATCTTTCATCTTCTATCTCGGTATTACGCGAGTATTTTGCACGTGATCCTTTTTTTTTTGGTTCACCATAAGTCAACGCCGGCGATAATTAAAGACGGCTCTTATTTAGTGCCTTTTTCTGTTTCAGCTTAAACAGTGACGGATTATCGCCGTTGGATGTGGCAGTCCTAAGCAACAACAGGCCATTAGTGAAAATGCTCATTAGTTTCGGTGCTAGGGAGGGAAACCAGTGTAAGTGATGGGTGACCACGATTTATATCGTGTTTATGCATGCACTTGCAAGTGCACTACATCACCGCTATGCATGCATGCATCTAAAGCTGTTTGTGCCATTTGTTATCAAACTGTGTTACAATAAATCATGGCGGGCTCTTATGTAACCGACACGCATTACATAAATTTCGTGCAGAGCTACTAGAAAATTGATGATATTTTTCGAATTGATTTGATGGCCTGCTCTAAAGTGAAAGCTCCAACTTTTTTCTTTAATTGGATGAATTATTTAGGCTAGCTTCTTTAATAACACGCTTGTTACACGTCAAGTCAGATGAAACGGGTGAAAGTAGATTTTTCCATTGTGACCAACCAATGCTTTTCTCTTTTTATCCTGCAGTACATACCGTTTTCCTTTACAACACGAGGCGACGGCGATGTCTTTCCTGACCTTTCACGTTCAAGCCGTAAACTCGCACAGTTACCTCCTACACTGTTGCAGGGTTTACAACAAGACACCAGATTTTCTTTTTTTAAATTTAATGACGAAGTTGAGTTTCATTTAAAAAAAAGATCCCTCGTACTTTTGGAACATAGTTGTCTTTTCTTTTCTAGTCCCCACTTCTGAAAAATTAGGATCTCACTTAAAGCAATTACTGGGAGAGGCCGAAATGCGCTTGCAAGAGCTCGGCGGATTGCTGGAGGAGCCCTGCGGAGCTCCTTTGAACACGAGGGCCTCGTTCTCGAGCATCATCGGCAACGCCTACCCCACTTCTGCAATGACAGGTTATTAATTAACCCCGTTCGGCTTGCTTTCACAGTAAATCCAATTTATTTATAGGTTGCGCCGGAGGAGATAACGAAAAGCAGGCGATGATCTGGGGCCGAAGGGCGAAGACTCTTAAGCGGCTCGTCCTGGGCTTTGCCCAAGCCAGGCCCCCCGACCAACCTTCTCTCGTTGCCTTAGACATTATAGCTTTAAATTCGGTAGCGTTAAGACTTCAGGAACCCACTTCGAGTGATTCGGCAATTACGACTAAGTTTAAAGGTACGCATGAAATCTCCCGCGCGTTCCTCGTTAATACGATCGAAATCGACTTCAGTGCAATGGTCTACGAGGGCGGATTTCACGCCCATCACCGGCGAAAAGGAGATCTTCGATCTGACCAAAGCCAACTGCACAATCGAACTGACACAGGGTAGAAGATATTATTTTAGGGCCGCGTGTGGGAACTTGAAGGGGTACGGGACCTTCGTGTCTTCGACTCCAGAATCGGTAGTGCCATCGAGTTGGAGGGAGGTTGATCAAAGGGAGTCAAGGTACGCTTTGTGGTCATTCACAAAAGTAGAGCTCTTTCAATTTAATTTTCGTCAATACCACTTTCTAACATAAATGATTTGTTTCAAAACAGGTTTGAAGGTAGGTTGCAACAACTGGACCAGCTGATGAATGAGGTTCGATTGGAAAGGCCGGGCAGTGAAATTCTGGAAACACCGGGACCACAAAGGAGGATACAGAGGAAGAAAACGACCATCAAGCAACTCTTCACCGCCGCCAGCAAGTTTCAAAAGAACTTGCGAAGGTACGTACGACCTTGTGACCGTTTTTCATGCCTGTATTAAAGCTGCTTTAGGGGAATCTACTTGGCCTGCATTTTATACCACGAAGACAAAGTATTGGTGACGAACGAAGACTTTTTGCCTGTGATAGAAATCGACGAAAATTTTCCTAGCTGTATACATTCCGACCACCACTGGTTGATGAAGGTGGCGTGCACGTGGGATGATACGAAATGTCTGCGCTCGGACATGGACAAGAACGCCTCCTCGGCCATTCACTTCCGCGTGAAGCTCCTGTCGGCGGCCATGCAGATGCAGTCCGCCCTCTGCTTGCAAGATCTGGGCCAGTTGTACTACAAGCCGCTGCGCGATTCGCAAGGGACCGTCGTCATTAGCACGGTTAACTACGTGAAGACCCCTAAAAGCGTGTCGGTGTTAAACTCGCGATGGCTGCCCATGAACAAGGTGTTCAAGAAAAACGTGATCAGTGACGACCATAACATATCGGATATTCTCATGGCTTCAATCCAGGAACAAATCAATTACCACCAGGTGTCGGGATTGAAACTGAGCAAGGGCCTCTACGTCGCCTTCCTGAAAATGCAAAGCTCCGTTGACCTGATACAAGTCGTGGTACCCGCGAAGTCGCCTAACATGTTACCACACTGCAAGGTTCGAGATAACCCGCACGTATCCGCGTAAGTAAACCCAATTTGGGCTTGAAGCAAATTAAAATTTTTTTTTCTTGCACAGCGAAGAATGGGAGTATCTGAAGCAACAGCACTTGCCAGATGTGACCGACACGGCCACGGAACAACAACGAACATTCCTCGAGCTAGTCACCAGCGCCACCAAGCGCTTGTTTAATTACATGGACATCCCCATAGAGGACGCGCTAACTCATCGATTGTACGACACGGAAGTCATCGACCTCACAGACGAAGTCAGCTTCATCATCATCTGCCCGTCAGCGGAATTTTCCTGCCTGGTCCCCGGCCAACGGGAGATTCTGTTGCAACGAGGTGACCTCTTAAGTCTACCAATTCAGGTCTTCGAGATGATCCATTTGAACACATATCAAAACAGCATAATCCAGAAATACTCGAAGCTAAGCTGTTTGTTGGAACTGGACGCGGCTACCGCGAGTCACTTGCACAGGGAAGCTTTCTCCAATAGCGAAATAGCGGCCGCAAAAGAAAGATTGATCAAACTCCAGGACTTCCAAACGAAACTCAACTCGATTTGGAGATGCATACGGTGGATGATGGACGTCATTACTTTCGCCCGGGATCGGCTCACGTCAGGGATTTCCATCAAGTACATCCTGGATAAGGAGTGCGTCAGCACGAGCCCGAAGAGGAGTTTGCTGCAGATTCCACCGCGTGAGTCTAAGGTAGTAAAATCCACGCCGGGGAGAGGCTCATGGCCGGGTCCGGGCGCGTCCAATACGCTCAACAATAATTCAGGATTGATGAATGAATTCAGCAAAAGCGAGCAGCACTTGAGTACGAACGAGAACCGCACGTCTCAGTACCTCACCGCCTACAGTGATCCAGAATCTAGGAAAAACTCCGATAGTTACGCCAGCGACTTCAACGAGCGGTTACCTCCCTCGAAAAGCGAAGACATGCTGTTCGCCATTCCGTCGTCGTCAACCACGCACAGGTGTCGCAGCAGTACCATCTCGGCAAGCGTCTCGGCAACTTCTAGTCCCCTCCTCAGTGTTCGCCCAATGTACAGCGGAAGTCTGTTGAGTGTAAATACGTTGAACACGACCAACACGTCGGATAGCATGCACAGTTTGAGTTCGGATAGCGAAACGAGTTGTCCCGTTCCGGTGGGATCGAGCACCCCGCACAAGATCAAGCAGAAACCGAAAATGGTACCTTCCAGAAGCATGACGAACGTCAAGCAAAACCTCCTGGACATTAGCACAAAATCCGATCGGTATAGACCAAGGAACCTCAACATCGAACCGACGTTCTTACCTCTGAGCTCGAATTTAGAGACCAACCTGTCCAAGAGCCTCACGAACATAACGGACGGCGAGTGCAGGACTTACCTCAAGCCCATGGACGCCTTAAAACCGCCGGATTACGTCCCGGATTCCGTCTTCAAAGTCCCCTTCACCGACCTAGAACCTTCCAGCTCTAACAACGTCAAGGAATCAGTGGCGGGGATCCTCCAGGTGTACGCCGCTTACGACACGGGCTTGGCCAGCGGGACCAGCTTGAAACTGCACGTGACTCCGCGCACGACGGCCAGAGAAGTCGTGGATTTGGTGGTGAAACAATTGAACATGGCGGTGGTCCTCAAGGGCAAGAAGGGGCCGATTTACACGTCGGATAAACTAAAGAACTTTTGCCTGGTGGCCGTCATCGGTGCCAGGGAGCGGTGCTTGAGGGACGACTTCAAGCCCCTGCAGTTGCAGAATCCTTGGAAGAAGGGCCGCCTGTACGTCAGGCAGAAGCAGGACGTTTTGGCCGCCCTCGATCACAGTAGTAAACATTCCGCGATCATTTGAAGGCATTCCGAAAGTCTGATTTAATTACGTTTTTGTTGCGTTACACGTGCCCCAAATGTACCCAAACTGCAAACTCGGTTGCTGGGGGAATTCTGTCGCGTTCGGAATTTGATTGGTTGTGGAGTTGAGAAGTTGCCTCTTTATTACCTTTCATCCTAAGTTGTGAGCGTGGTTCAGGGACACAAAAGGGAGCGCATTTTTTAATTTTGTGATCGAAGTTGCAAGCGTACCAAACTTAGAACGCTTGGGCCCAGTAATTATGGTGGACACTCTCCACTTGCCTTATTAACGTTCTTTGGCAGCGATTGCATTGTTTCTAACATAGATTCCGGTCTTCGAATGCGTCGTTTTTCATTAATGGTACTCCATCTCTGTGTCTTGTTTTATTATACTAAGTGTTTGTGTTTGTCATGCTCATCGTGTGTAATTTATTTATTTATCACCTCTTAGGTCTAAAGCTAAAATTTTTTTCAAAACGGTTTAAAAAAATAAAAGGAAATTAAAAACTCTGAACAAATAAATGAACAACTGAACAAGTGAGGACACCAACATTTTTCGTCAATTTTCTTGATACTTTTTCCAAGGTTAAGCGAGTGAATCGGAAGGAAATCAAAAACAAACGAATGCCACATGTGAACAAGTAGATGAACAGTTGTTATCAGGGAGGACGCGAATTTTTTCAGTCGACTTTCTTTTGTTTCTTATTTTATGCGTTTGTTTCCCAAAATTGGAACGAACGGTTCAAGAAACTTAAAGAAAATTAGAAACAAACGAATTCCGCTTATGAACAGAGAAGTGAACAACTGGTACGCAGCGAGGTGATCAATTTTCGGTCGATTTTCTTTCGTTTTCTCGACGGTTTTTGCAAATGCTTTCCAGAATTTAAACGAACGACCGAAAAAAATGGAAAGAAATTAAGTACCAACCAATGCCGCCTGTGAACAGAAGAAATGAACAACCGATGCCAGTGAGGACACGTCGATTTTGTCTTGTTTCTTGACGGTTTTTCCATTTTTTTCTAAGGTTAAGCGGACGAATCGAAAGACAATTAAAAACAAATCAATGCCCGCATATGAACAGATAAGTGAACAATTAATACCAACATGGTCGGGAATTTTTTCAATCGATTTGTCTTTTGTTTCTTGTTTTATGCGGTTATTTTTCCAAATTTGAAACGAACGACTCAGAAAAAATAAAAACAAACGAATGCCATTCGTGAACGTGAACAGAGAAGTGAACAATGGGCACGTGGCGAGGTGGACAATTTTTCGCTCGATTTTGTTTTGTTTCTTGACGGTTTTTCCATTTTTTTTCTAAGGTTAAGCGGACGAATCGAAAGACAATTAAAAACAAATGAATGCCACATGTGAACAAGTAGATGAACAGTTGTTATCAGGGAGGACGCGAATTCTTTCAGTCGACTTTCTTTTGTTTCTTATTTTATGCGTTTGTTTCCCAAAATTGAAACGAACGGGTGGTCAAGAAACTTAAAGAAAATTAGAAACAAACGAATTCCGCTTATGAACAGAGAAGTGAACAACTGGTACGCAGCGAGGTGATCAATTTTCGGTCGATTTTCTTTCGTTTTCTCGACGGTTTTTGCAAATGCTTTCCAGAATTTAAACGAACGACCGAAAAAAATGGAAAGAAATTAAGTACAACCAATGCCGCCTGTGAACAGAAGAAATGAACAACCGATGCCAGTGAGGACACGTCGATTTTGTTTTGTTTCTTGACGGTTTTTCCATTTTTTTCTAAGGTTAAGCGGACGAATCGAAAGACAATTAAAAACAAATGAATGCCCGCATGTGAACAGATAAGTGAACAATTAATACCAACATGGTTGGGAATTTTTTCAATCGATTGTCTTTTGTTTCTTGTTTTATGCGGTTATTTTTCCAAATTTGAAACGAACGACTCAGAAAAAATAAAAACAAACGAGTGCCATTCGTGAACGTGAACAGAGAAGTGAACAATGGGCACGTGGCGAGGTGGACAATTTTTCGGTCGATTTTGTTTTGTTTCTTGACGGTTTTTCCATTTTTTTCTAAGGTTAAGCGGACGAATCGAAAGACAATTAAAAACAAATGAATGCCCGCCTGTGAACAGATAAGTGAACAATTAATACCAACATGGTCGGGAATTTTTTCAATCGATTTGTCTTTTGTTTCTTGTTTTATGCGGTTATTTTTCCAAATTTGAAACGAACGACTCAGAAAAAAATAAAAACAAACGAATGCCATTCGTGAACGTGAACAGAGAAGTGAACAATGGGCACGTGGCGAGGTGGACAATTTTTCGGTCGATTTTGTTTTGTTTCTTGACGGTTTTTCCATTTTTTTTCTAAGGTTAAGCGGACGAATCGAAAGACAATTAAAAACAAATGAATGCCACATGTGAACAAGTAGATGAACAGTTGTTATCAGGGAGGACGCGAATTTTTTCAGTCGACTTTCTTTTGTTTCTTATTTTATGCGTTTGTTTCCCAAAATTGAAACGAACAGGTCAAGAAACTTAAAGAAAATTAGAAACAAACGAATTCCGCTTATGAACAGAGAAGTGAACAACTGGTACGCAGTGAGGTGATCAATTTTCGGTCGATTTTCTTTCGTTTTCTCAACGGTTTTTGCAAATGCTTTCCAGAATTTAAACGAACGACCGAAAAAAATGGAAAGAAATTAAGTACCAACCAATGCCGCCTGTGAACAGAAGCAATGAACAACCGATGCCAGTGAGGACACGTGGATTTTGTTTTGTTTCTTGACGGTTTTTCCATTTTTTCCTAAGGTTAAGCGGACGAATCGAAAGACAATTAAAAACAAATGAATGCCACATGTGAACAAGTAGATGAACAGTTGTTATCAGGGAGGACGCGAATTTTTTCAGTCGACTTTCTTTTGTTTCTTATTTTATGCGTTTGTTTCCCAAAATTGAAACGAACGGGTGGTCAAGAAACTTAAAGAAAATTAGAAACAAACGAATTCCGCTTATGAACAGAGAAGTGAACGACTGGTACGCAGCGAGGTGATCAATTTTCGGTCGATTTTCTTTCGTTTTCTCGACGGTTTTTGCAAATGCTTTCCAGAATTTAAACGAACGACCGAAAAAAATGGAAAGAAATCAAATACCAACCAATGCCGCCTGTGAACAGAAAAAATGAACAACCGATGCCAGTGAGGACACGTCGATTCTGTTTTGTTTCTTGACGGTTTTTCCATTTTTTTCTAAGGTTAAGCGGACGAATCGAAAGACAATTAAAAACAAATGAATGCCCGCATATGAACAGATAAGTGAACAATTAATACCAACATGGTCGGGAATTTTTTCAATCGATTGTCTTTTGTTTCTTGTTTTATGCGGTTATTTTTCCAAATTTGAAACGAACGACTCAGAAAAAATAAAAACAGACGAATGCCATTCGTGAACGTGAACAGAGAAGTGAACAATGGGCACGTGGCGAGGTGGACAATTTTTCGGTGGATTTTCTTTAGTTTCTTTGCAATTATTTTCTAAAACAAACGAAGAGCGTTTTGCCTGCCAAGACTGTTTGCTGTTATATACACATGAAGTACAACATTAGTAAACAAGATTAAGGTTGCGCAGCTGCGAGTTATGAACACCTCCATATAACGTAGTAAACAAGATCAAGGTTGCACAGCTGCAGCTTTCTAGTCGTAGATATAACGTACGAAACGTTGGCAGAGAAAACGCCTATCATCTTTCGATGAAATAAGTCGCATTGGTGGAGAAAACGTTGCGAAATAAAAACGTTCGTCTAGCTTAGAACTTACGCTGATGTTGCTTAAGTTTAAAGAGCTTCCCCTTTCGAATAAAGTGTTCCTTTTTTTTTAAGCTATTCGGAATTTGTATTGATGTGGTTTCCAGTTTGGGTAAATGCGCGCGGTGTAACGTTTTACATTTAGACTTCCTAGAAGAGTAATTTTTTACATCCAGCTAAATTCTGCGTGTACGAGCATAACGATCCTTACGTGCAATGCATCGTTAGTTTCTTAGTTGCGAATATATTTATTGTGTGCTACTATACAATAGTCTAACTGTCCAGGATGGTTACTACTCCTCGTAATAAGTGAACGCATTGAACACCAAAAAGTAAATTTTTAAGAGACATAGTATATTTAATGTTAGAAGCAAAGAGGATCTATGTATTCTGCAGTGTATTAAAATAAATTGAATGTTATAATGATAATTCGTAATCATCATATCATTGTTCTGTCCAGAGGGTGTTCGCGATGCTCTCAATTTATTATTAATAATACACCTTTACTATTACTAATACATACGGGAGAGAAATTGCTTTCAAAGTACACGCGCTTTGTAACTACCTATATTTTGTATGTATAAAACTATTTTTGTATTAGTTTCGACCGTCGCGTCGACTTGAAAGCGATTTTTCGGCTAGTACAAAACTGAGTTCCCTGCTGCGTTACTTGTAAGTGTTTTTCAAAATCATTCTAGGAGAAATTCTCGGGCGGGCCGCCCGCGAACGTTGCGACTGAACATATTGTACATTAATTGTTAAGAATATTTAATAGAAAGTTTAACTAAAATACTTATGAAAGACCTTCGCGGGCCACCCGTCCGATCACTGCACAGCGGTTGTCTGAAACTGTAATATGTTATGTAACATAGTACAAAATAAATACTTTAAAACTGAGCTTTGTAGATTTTATTCGCGCAACAAATATCTATACAATTGTGTTTGAGATTTAGATCATTTGTACTTTGGCCCAGATGAAGTTAGCACCATTGCGTTTTTGTTTGCGTATTGGTATGATGCGCATGTGCATAAAGATGGCGACTGAATAAAGTTCGAATAAAAACGTGCTGGTATTTTTATTACAAAAAACGTTAAATAAATAGAAAAGGTGCCCAACATATGACAAACGTTAATAAATAAAAGATTAATCAAACAAATTGTTTATTTCATTACCTGGACGCCCACATAAGGCGAGAAACCAAGACTCTTAAGTTGCCAATCAATAAAATAACAATTGCAATCAGAATAATATAAAATTGACCAAATAATAAATAAATCTCTTTGTACAACTTCCTCCGAACTCCGCAACATTTAAATTCTTTTGTTTACGACGCTCACTGACCCCCAGGCGTCTTGAATGTAATCGCACTCTTGTCGCTGTGATGTGCTCTCAAGTGCGTCTGAACGTACACTGTATAGACCGAACCTTTCGATAACCCCTCGATTTCAACCGAATAATTTTGCCTGCCATCTTCAGCGAAGACGTCCTTTTCGAAGTCTCCCAATTCCACGGAGAATTTCACTACCTTTCCGTTAACGTTGCAAGGGATTGGCCAACTAATAACGGCGGTCACGCCCTTTTCATCGTCCCCCAATAGAACCTCGTGAGACAAACTCGGCGCGCCTGGTTCTAAACAGACAAAACGCCCGCGAACTTGAAGTCATCCAATCGAAACGAACTTAACTTACCCTCCTCTGGCGTTACTTCTTCGAAAACGTAGTTCTGTGAAGCACCCAGAGGTGTCACTAATATCGTGTAGTTGTGGCTGGGGAGGTAGGAGGTGAACAGGAACTCAGTGGCGTTTCCGTCGAGGACGTGGACGCGTTCTTTCGGGTTATATTCGACGCAGCTGGTCGGTAAGAAGTGTGCGGGACCGTTGTCGTGCACTGTGACTTCATAACCGGAAACAAGCGAGTCTGTCGGGGAATCCCAAGTCAGCTTCATGAGATTGCCTGCACCTATTTCGAAAGGAGCGGGTTATTGTCTTTACATTACGTTGACTTAATACAACAGAGTTAAGTATCAGTTTGTTCTCACCTGTCGTAAACTGTAACGTCTCAGATACTGGCCCATGACTCGGAAAGCTTAAAAATGCAGCGATACTCATATGATAGTGAGTATTTGGTAACAAATTTCCTTGAGAGATAAAGAAAATTCTGTCCTTGCTATCAGCAGCAGGAATTGTATTGAAAGGGCCTTCGGTGCCAGCAGGGAAAATCCACACTGCGAAGGCGTTAATTTCGCATGCATTGACTTCTATTGATGTAGCCTTCCAGTGTGTCGCCACAGAATTAATAGTTGTAGTGTAACTGACTATTGCCATAGGTTCATCAAGAAAATCTGGAAACATTAAATCCCTTTACTACCAAATAGGGCGAACACACTAATTGTCGCATGCGCGATTCCGGGAAAACTCGCTCGTCTAAAAATTATATAAACGATCGACTTGCTTCCATCATGAGTCATGATTGACCTTTGCAATAAAATTACATTTCGTCGATTCGCAGTTATGTTATTATCAAAGAGTTAGCGAAGTGACTCATAGAGATCGTCGTCGATAGGTGAATAGATTTATTTATTTGAATCAAAGAGAACAGTCGATTCAAGGAAAGCTTCGACAATCCTACATGTAAACTCTTGTATGTAATCAGGAATTTCCGGTCGGAACTATATAAAAAAGGCTGACTGGCACCCGGATTATATATCACACGACGAATAGAGTCAGAAGACGTTTGATCGTCAGTAACAGAAGTAACTAGTCCTTAGTGTGTTTGATTCAGTATCAGGTTAGGATGAGAAAACATAAATTTAGTTGCTAATTAACTATGTGATTGGTAGCTGTGACAGCTAGAGGATCGCAGCGTCTCGTTGAGGCCTTGTAAAAATTCATAAATGCTAAAATCAAGGATAAATCATCCCTTCTCTTGTTGTCGTTTATTTAAACCACCCGTCCCTCACACCTGATCAAGAAACTCAATCCAGAAACGCTGAAACAAAGGAATTGCAATTTGGGTTAGTTGTGGTTTTACCAAAATTTTGGAAAAAGAGTGAGAGGAGTAAAAGTTTTGTGCGAGGACCTCCTCCTTCTGATCACTTCTTTGCAAACTCGTTCGGCCTTTTCTGAAATAGATTTGGAATGGGAGGGAACTTAGAAGTAAAGGACCATTCGAAATGGTGTGGTTGCAAAGACGACAAAAGCTTCCGGACCACTTACCCAAGCGCGCTTTTTATTCTTTAGATAAGAAAACGAAAGCTAGCGGTCACAGACTCTTCGAAAATATGTATGACAATATAATCGTACTTACTAACGCTTGGGACTTGGTAAAAGATTGAACCTTCTTCGCCTGGAAAGCCGTTAACCACTGCACGCAAACTTAATTCGTTATGAGCACAAGGGACATTCGGAATTTGGAAGTGAGTCTCGAGCTGTTCAGGAGGAGTAAGTATCTCTAAAGGCTCAAGTATGCCGAAGAAGAAAGTATATCTGTTGACAATTATCGAATACGTAACACTACAAGTTTGGGTGTTAACGTCGGCAGGTGGTACCCATTCGACCAGTCCCCCTGCGGTCACTGTCAAACTTTGAACTTGCCCTATTGCTAAAATTAAACGAATTTGATGGCGCCACGCAACTTCTACTTCTAGTACTCACTGGTCGCTTCATTAGGCCAGTGAATTTCGGCAGATTCCAGAGGGCCAGAAATGCTGTCCCCGTTTTCCCCTTGATAGAACGCGTACACGCTCACCTCGTGATGCGAACAGATCTCCAAATCGATTAAAAAGTATGTGTCCTGTATATCGTTTACGGAACCAGAGGAGATATGTGTTAATCTGTATTCAATTGGGCACTCTCCCGAACTCAACGGCCTTTCCCATTGCACCCTATCATGGAGAAATTCTAGGTTCTGCACGGTGCCGAGACCTGAAACACACGGTGCTTCTATTTTAAATACGAAAGGAATTATAATAGTATAACACTGTCAGGAAACGATCGATTAGGCGCCAGTGCACCTGACCTTCAAGCATCGGAAGACACCCGCACGTGTTTCATGAAACGTGTGGGATAATGTTGCATCTTAAACTTGAAAAAAAATGGTCGCTTACTCAGCAGTGGCACATTATCTTCAAAAGTATCAACTACGCTGACGACGCCCTCCACTACAGAAGCAGTAATTTCTATAATTGCCGTTGTACAAGGTGGTAGACCCTCATGAATTCGTTCCGTTGTACTGAAAGGAGTGGAATTTCCGTTTATGGTCACTTCCAACTGATACAATACGACACAAACACCGGCATTTACTGGCGGCTCCCATACGAATGCGTTTTCGAAAATGGCCAGATTTTGAACTGGTCCTATTTCAGTCGCTAAAGCACAAAAACGAATTGGAATGACGCTTTCAAACTTACTCACCTCTTTACCTGGAGGAGCGTTGTGGGTTTCCATTTGGGGAGGTCCACTTTGATCTTCTTGAACTAACGGCGTGACAATTGCTGTGTAGTTGTGGCAGGGTATTTCTTCTAAGAGGACATAGTTTTCGTTCACGGTGACACTTTCTGAATCTACCTCAATCTGGTAGCTCAAAACGCATGCGTCTGAATTGGCAGGTTCAGTCCAGGAGATTCCGAAAGGCTCCTCTTGGAATATCAAGTTCTGCACTGGTCCAACGGCTACGGTCAAAAAGTTCTTGGTGTGTTGAACACCGGAGAAATTTTCTTACCTGCGAAATGCCGTTGACTTATCACGGGGCCTTGAGTTGTCAGTTCTTGATTGCTTCCTGTGGGGATTACGCTTACGTGATTTTCCGTACACGGTAGCAAATTTGCTTGAACGAAGATATGCTCTTCAACGTCGATTTGGACGTTACCCAAAACCAATTCCCCAAATGTGAGCGTCACTTCATACGACACCTGGCAGAGTTCGCTTCGGACAGGTCGCGCCCAGGTCACAAAGAGAAATTCCTCACTTTGATTTACCTCGAGGTCCTCAACCGGTCCAATATCTGCGTACCATTTGATGTTTGATGCAAACCAAAATCAACTACAGTTCTTTTACCTCCGAAATGCGCCAGAGTGTCGTGTAGGCCGCGCGTGAGCCCACCTTCTAAAACCGCAACGGGCGTTATTGTTACTGTGTACTCAACGCAGGGCCGCGGGTCCACCTCGCTAAAAACGTGTTCCAATAATTGACTTTCGGTGAAAATTTGAGGTTGTTCTCCTTCGCTAGACTCCAACAAAATTTCATAGGATAAATCGCAAAGCTGACTCTCAATGGGCGGATTCCAGCGTGCTACTAGCAGGTTGTCCTGGTCTAAAGTGAGCAGCTCGAAGTCGGTTATAGAACCAATTTCTGAAAGAATGCTCATTTTGTGTATTGGTCCCAGAAAAACTCTAAGGGTTAAGATTCAGGACATGATCAGAACGCGTTTTGAAAATGACAGGCTATGATTAATTCTTAATTTAGCAGGAACTGATTTATGTCCTTATCATAATGCTCCCTTGAGGCTTCCTTCAATAAGGAATCCCTTACAATGATGGGCACCTCCCTTACTACGATCCCATTCTAAGGGTTTCCACATTGAAGGGAACCTCAAGAGAGCACGGACATTAGTAACCACAGAATTTCAGATGAAATACCTCCAAAGTGACGTTTCCTCATTTCTGGGCCTCTATTCTCGTGTAGATCTGTACTCGCTATCGGTATGACAGACACCTCATTCATCACGCAAGGTCTCACGTCTACGTCTTCGAATGTATGCTCCAAACTATCGGTTGTAGTAGTTCCTGCGACCTCCTCGTTGTGCCACAAGGTAATTTCGTACGTCAGAGGACAATTTAAGATAACCGGAGGTGGCATCCAATTCACCATTAAAATTCCTTCGCCTTGGGCAACCGCCAAATTCTCGATTTGACCGAAATCTAAAGGAAAATCAAAACTGTTGATCGAATGAAAGTCTCCGCCCACTGGACCTGACCGTAATAAGACCGTCACCATCACTAGCATCCCGTGCAACTGTGTATACCCGTGCAAAACACGTGTCCGGAACGGAGGTACGGTGGTTTTTAATATCTGACGAACTCGTTATCTCATATAAGACCCATTTCACATGGTCAATCCTGACGATCCATCGAGGCTATTGACTACTTCACGTGAAAACGTCCAGCACTGACCGACAGGATTAACGCATCGGTCGCATTCATAGGGGGCGTAAGCCTACAGAAAGAACGTTTTTCTTGCACGTGTCGACATTGTTATGGTCTTATTACGGTTCAGAGACCTTTGGGTGAATCGCGAACCTGCGAAATACGTGTAGGTGTATGTATTCCCTCTGACCGTAGTTTCGTCATTCGGAATCGCTAGGGGAGTTATTGATACCACGCTGATGGCGCACGGCTCAAGATTGGCTTGTTCAAAGACGAACTGATTAGCATCGATGACGTGGCTCTCTTGGATTATTCCATCGCTAGATTGCAAGACCACTTCGTAAGTTATGGTACCGCAGTATTCGCTGTTGTCCGGCGGTGTTTCCCAGCTAGCAAACAAGCCATTGACTTGCTGAGTAAGTTCCAGATTTACTATAGATCCTAACTCTGAAAATCAGTTAGGTATTACTGGTGTTTGACTTTCGTAGTCATTCTGACTGGGACTAGGAGTCATAAAACCCCCTATTTTCCAAGCGAGCTTAGCTTTATTGACTCCTGAGGGATGAACGGCTGAGTTAACCGTTTACTGACCCCGACTTGGCTAATCAGGATCGGCCATGGGGGGGAAGGATGTCGCGGATCGCACAGAGGACCTCCGCACTCCTGAGCTTAAAGTCAGCGCCAACTTTTCTACATCCAGGCTCGGTGAGTGGGATTTGTGCTGATTCCGGAAGAATAAATGCCGACTTATTCGTAATCTGATAGGCTCCGGATGTTGACTCCAACGGGGTGGCTGATATCGGAAGGATGAGTAGTGAAAGTCGTAGGTATGAGTGGTACTAAAGTGATATGCGTCATTAACTCATTGATTACGGATGGATGAGTGGGATTTGTGCTGATTCCGGAAGAATAATCTGCCGATTTATTCGTAACCTAATAGGCTCCGGATGTTGACTCCGACGGAGGTAGTGGCTGATCTCGGAAGGATGAGTAGTGAAATTGAGTGGTACTAAAGTGATATGCGTTTGAGTGGCCTGGGAGGATCTCGATAATTTCGAAAGGGCGTGACATCGAACTAATAGACCCCCAGTAACAACGCTACCAGCGCAAAGCCTCCGATGTCGAGCTGCATGAGGCAGTCCGCCAATGTTTCCAGGAGAAAAAGGTTTGCCATGGTACCGGCTGCGTCACTGACACTCTAAACATCCTACTATACTAATACAATACTTACCAGCGATGTGAATTTGATGCACTTCCAACCCTCGTACTTCTTCGTAACCAACTATTCCAATCGGCGTAACAGAAATGTGACTTACACTACAGGATGTTAGGCCTGCGACATTAAAATTGTGATAATTGACTTGAGTTACGTCTTCTTGTATGACTTCGTCTTGATAACTGAGAGTTACTTGATACGCGAGCTGGCATTCCTCGGTGTCAATAGGGGGACCCCAACTGACCAATAAGGTAGTTCCATCTAGCTCCAGTTGCAAACCCTCCACCGATCCTACCCCTGAAACCCAAATTTATTACCAAGCCTTGACGGTTGAGATTCCAAGGGCGTACCACCAAAGTGTGTGTGGATCTCTTGTTGTCCTCTCAAACTTTCTTCCTCGTTTATTTCACCCAACGGGACTACTACTATCTGGTATGCTACGCAAGGCCTCGAACCAACCTGTTCGATAGTAAAAGCGGTGTCGGAAGTTACGTTCGATATTTGGTGCGTTTCAAACGTGACTTCATAAGAAAGTGAGCAGAACTCGCTGTCTACTGGTGGCTCCCAACTAGCAACGAGCGCGTCGTTTTCTTGAAGCACCTGCAGGTTTATCACCGGGCCAATATCTACGTAAAACCGTAAAAATGTCACTTGCATCAAATCAGGTTGAAAACAGCTTGGTCATACTTACTTCCGAAATGAACAAAAGTGTTCAAACTTCCGGTTATGTTTTCGAAGCGTGAGTACGCCACTGCGTATACGGTGACGGTGTTTGAGAGGCAAGGCGTGAAGCTTAGATTGAAGAAGTTGAAAACAGGTACCAACGTTTCGCCCGACCAAATCAAATGCGTCCCATTAGATAAATGAATTCGGTAAGTCATGGGACAGTATCCGTGTGCGGGTGGTTGTACCCACCTGACCTCAAGCGCATCGTCGGTTTGAACCATCTGTAAGTGTTCGATGGAGTCAATTTCTGAAAGAACAAATCATTTCTTCTTCGCACGTTCAAAAAAAAAAACAAATTGCACGGCTACACTTACGAACGCATGCCCGAGACGGGATGAGTATTATACAAAGCGTAATGACGATCACTAGGATTGCAGCCAAGACAGTGGCGAAGAACACTGAAAAAAAAAAGATTAATTTTAACGTCTGGAAGCTCCAACTTGAAAGTTGTAATTTCTGCGCTTTAGAGATGGGGTTTAAGTCCACCGCACATTTGATTTTATTGCCTATTTGATCAGCGCTTTAATTTCGTCGGGCGCGTAAAGTAATCCGAAAATCCGGTGCAAGAGATAATGCGTTTTATTTTTAGAAAATTATTTATTTATTAATCTTCTGATTAGGGCCGCTGTTTGCAAAAAATTTGCTCGGACATTGTTTTATATAACGCATCGGTTGCCCAAATCTACGAAATATATAACGCGAAGTCAAATGGGACACAAAATCTCTAAGATTATATTTTTGAACTGGTTTCATTGCTTGGTGGGAAAAAGCCAAGGAGAAACGTAGGCATTTTCAACTGTCTCCTGAAAATGCGTTGTGTTATAACTAGAGAACGGACAAAAGTATGACGTGGCTTATAACTAAAGACTCCATACCGACCAACCAACTCCAAAGCAACAGGTACGAACTAATTCAAATTCTTACGCACTTAGTGATTGAAACATTTGGGTTACTTCCCGTTTAATATTTTTCTTTTAACTGAAACGAGTATTCTACTAGATAGTTCTGTAGGAAAATGGCATTTTTCAAATCGTTAGGTTCATTGCGTGAGTCAAATTCAATACAACATCGCCTACGCGAACGTTGAAAGAGAGGCTCACCTAAAATTTGTGTAAACGAACGACTAAATCATGATTGACCTTTGTAATCAAATTGCATTCGGAGAACAGCAGCTGCATATTGCATCACGAAATAGACGCCGAGGTGACCGAATCGTTATGTAAAAAGATTTGTTTATTTTAAATCAAGGAGAGCAGTCGATTCAGGGAAAACCTCATGTCTCATAGGGCAAGTGTCTTCACATGCAGTCTTTTTCATAATCGGAATTTCCGGTCTGAACCATACATACGGATTCAGGTATGGTTTGGTGGTAGCAAGGCTTCGCGAATGATTGTAACTTTGGAACAACTCCCACCAAGGCGAGAGTAGACCAATAGAACGGCCCCTATGTATGAAGGTGACGCTGAGCTGGAGCTGAAGCTAGTAGTCGTGAGATTTCTAATGGCTGGTGTATTCGTAACTTCTGCTTGATTGACGCCCATGTAAGATCTAGATCTAGAGAATTGTAGAGATTCTGTAGGGGCTCGCATGTTACCAAACAACAACAAAACATCAAGATGGCAGTCGTCAGAAACGCCAAAAAACATCAAAAAGACAAAAACGAGCGATGCGTCACGTGGACATTTGTTTAACAAAGCAACGATGACGTTCGACGTAAATTAAAAAAGTTTAGGTCGCCCCTCGACCTCGAATTATCGCGTTTCCAAATTTGGTCGCTAAGGCACCCTCCGGAATAACACAAAAGGACTGCCCCCCCCCCCTTTGACGAAGGAAACATAGCTCTGATTAGCGGTGATTCTTTTACACACTTAGATCAATGAAACAAAGTCATATCATCCCCGCTACAGAAAAAGCCTTATAAAAGCAAAAGCGCAACCGCTTAGAGGCAGTTGGTTCCTGAGTATTAAATTGTCGGGAAACACAAGTTGATCCCAAGCATTAAATTACCGGGAACGTTCACCAACACGAGTCGATCCCGTGCACTAGAGTGCCAGGAACACTTACCTACCCGAGTTGCTTCCCGAGCATTAAATTGTCAGGAAACACTCACCAGCACGAGTTGATCCCGAGCATTAAATTACATGGAACACTCACCAACACGAATCGATCGCGTGCGCTCAAATTAATTACGTTTATAGATTCGATTGTCTTTTGTTTTTCCTGATTATGCTCCTTCGATCAGTCGATCGTCTATTGTTTTTTTCATGATTACATGTACTCCTTCGATTAGTCGATCGTCTTTTGTTCTCGTGATTTTACAATTTTTTTTTAATACTTACTAACTGAATTAGCAAATTCTATAAAAGATTGTCGGTTTTTTTTTTTAATTTGTAATTTTTCAGATCATTATTAATTAATTACGTTTATACATTCGACTGTCTTTTGTTTTTCCTGATTGAATACTCCTTCAATCAGTCGATCGTCTTTTGTTTTTTCATGATTACATATATTCCTTCGATTAGTCGATCGTCTTTTGTTTATTCATGATTACATATACTCCTTCGATTAGTCGATCGTCTTTTGTTTTTCATGAGTTTTAATGTACCGGCTTTCTCTTTCGATTAATCGATCTTCTTTTGTTTTCAGTGATTTTCCAATTTTTTTAAATCTCTTTAAATGAATTAACACATTCTGGATTAGGTAATCTTTTTTTTTTATTATTTTGCAATTGTTAATTAATAATGTTTATAAATTCGATTGTCTTTTGTTTTTTCCTTCAATTAGTCGATCGTCTTTTGTCTTTTCATGATTACATGTATTCCTTCGATTAATCGATCGTCTTTTGTTTTTCGTGATTTAATCGTTTAAGCACTTTCTAATTGGTAGATTCTAGATTCGATTGTCTTTTATTTTATTTTTTTTACATAATTTACGTCTTTTATTTTATTTTTTCTATAATTTTGAAATTTTTTCGTAGATTCGATTGTGTCGATCATCTTTTGTTTCGTGACTACTTTTTTTTATATGTTTGCTAACTTCAATCAGTCTAGATTCGATTGTCTTTTTTTTTCAATTTTTGTAATAATTATTAATTACGTTTATAGATTCTATTGTCTTTTGTTTTTTCATGATTAAATACTCCTTCGATTAATTAGTCGATCCTCTTTTGTTTTTACACGATTACGTGTACTTCTTCGATTAATCGATCGCATTTTGTTTTTCGTGATTTACTTGTTTAAACACTTGTTAATTGAGAGTCTCTAGATTCGTTTGACTTTTATTTTTATTTTTATTTTTTTTTGTAATTTAGAAAATTACGTCAATTAATTAATTCGAGTATGTCGTCGACTACCTTTTGTTTTTTTGTGACCGCATTTTTTTTTATATTTGCTAATTAAAATAATATACACATTCTAAATTGTGCCAAGAACACTTACCTACCCGAGTTGCTTCCCGAGCATTAAATCGTCAGGAAACACCACCAGCACGAGTTAATCCCGAGCATTAAATTGCCTGGAACACTCACCAACACGAATCGATCCCGTGCATTCAAGTGCCAGGCACACTTACCTATCCGAGTTGCTTCCCGAGGATTAAATTGTCAGGAAATAACACCAGCATGAGTTGATCCCGAGCATTAAATTGCCCGGAACACTCGCCAACACGAATCTATCCCGTGCACTGAAGTGCCAGCAACACTTACCTACCCGAGTTGCTTCCCGAGCATTAAATTGTCAGGAAACACTCACCAGCACGAGTTGATCCCGAGCATTGAATTGCCAGGAACACTCATCAAAGACTTCCTTGCATTGAATTGTCAGGAGCATCACCCACATAACATATCCGTGCACTTACGTGCGAGAAAATACAATCAAAATCTTTCGAGCATTAAATTGTCAGAAGCATAACCACTACACGAGTTGCCCATCGTACAGCTCATACAAAGTCTTCCGTGCATTAAATTGTCAGGAGCGACCGCCACCATCTACCCATCGAGATTAGTGATGTCAAACTAGCCAGAACCATGACATCGTCAAAACCAGCGCGTAAATAAGAGTCTTCAGTGCATTAAATTGTCAGAAGTGACCGCCACCATCTACCCATTGAGGTCAGTGATGTCAAACTAGCCAGAACCATGACGCTGTCAAAGCCAGCGGGTAAATAAGAGTCTTCCGTGCATTAAATTGTCAGGAAACACTCACCAGCACGAATTGATCCCGAGCATTGAATTGCCAGGAACACTCATCAAGGACTTCCCGTGCATTGAATTGTCAGGAGCATCACTCAGATAACATTTCCGTGCCAGAATGAACAATCATAGTCTTTCGAGCATTAAATTGTCAGAAGCATAACCACTACACGAGTTGCCCATCGTACCGCTCATACAAAGTCTTCCGTGCATTAAATTGTCAGAAGGGACCGCCACCACCTACCCATCGAGATCAGTGATGTCAAACTACGCAGAATCATGATGTCGTCAAAGCCAGCGGGTAAATAGGAGTCTTCCTAGCATTAAATTGTCAGAAGCGACCGCCACCATCTAGCCGTCGAGGTCAAACTAGGCAGAACCATGACGTCGTCAAGGCCAGCGGGTAGATACGAGAGAAGAAGATGAATTCAAGCCAAAGCAGGATCACCGGCCAAGGGAGGAGAGCATCGCACATATTGTTTCGTTGTATATATAGCAGAACACACCCACAATGCCATGGGATCTGATTTTTGTAACTTCCGATTAGGGATGAGATTTTTAATTCGGGAGAAAATGTTTTAATTTTATCAGTGACGTATTTGATTTAATCACTTCTTCTCTACGGACAGTACCAGATAAATGCCTGATGATTTGCTGATTGTTTCGCCAAACGCTCTTTTGAGTTGACGAAATGGATGAGAAATTGCCTGTAAAATCCCTTTGGTCCACTTTCTTGATTGGCAAGGTTTTCGAAAAGACGGTGACCTTCTTTTTGAGCCACAACTGGACCAAGTAAGAAGATTGATAAGCGCGATCTTTGGTCTAGGTGACAAAATGGCGTCTGCTTCCATTTAGCTATCCGCCGCCATCCATCGAAGAGAGCAGTTATTAATTAAGTAATTAAATTAAAAAAAGGAAGAAAGGAAAAAGGGGGAAAAAGGTAAAAACTTTTGTATGATGACCAAGACCTCAGCGATGACCCAAGATGGATTAAAACAATCAAAAACTGACGCCCTTTTCGGGAAAGCGAAAAAACCAATAACATCACCAAATACGCTAGGAAAAAAAGGCGCATTTTTCAACAATTAAAAAAGAAAGAAGAAAAGTTGTATGAAAAAGAAAATTTGACCTTCAGGATTCTTTCGATGCAAATTTTTGGAGAAGATCTGCAAACGCGATCGGTTTCAAGTATTTGTGTGTTTTTTTTTTAAATTTTTGGGAAAAGAAAACGTGCAAGGCGACTTTCTCGCTGCGTTAAGCATTAAAGCCCTTCGCACTTACCTGTTTTGAGTTTCGTCCCCACCATGTTCTCGACACATTGAAACACTGACACAAACTAAGAGATAGACCGTTATTCTATGCGCGAAGCGCACTTAATCCCCGGATAATCCTCACGATAGATCATATCTAAATCGGAATTTTAAAAAGAATTTCATCGGCTAAAGAATCACGGCGCATCGATGGGCGGGGCCAATGAGTTTAATTTATCTGATAATGAGTTTTTTTTTTCTGGGAAGATGGATCGTCATTTGCTTTCGCGAGAAAACACTCAAATGACTTTTATTTGTCGATTGAAATTATTTGGAAATTGATAGATCAGTTCCTGGTTGGTGAGGAGTTACCGGAAGTATCCCGCAGGATCTCGATTTTTACGATCACGGCACATCTGATATAAATGGGCATCATTTTATCTGTGTTGCTATTATTTGGAAATTGTTAGATCAGTTCTTGGTTGGCGAGGAATTACCGGAAGTAATCCGAGGGGTTCTACTTTAGGACCTCGATTTTTACTGTCACTTAGCAGCCTCCTTTTCATCGTTTTTGTATATCGAGGCGTTGATACTTTACGTTCTTCCTTCAAACCCACATGCACTTTTAAGGAAACACTCGCGTAATGAGTCTATGGGTGAAGGCAGAACCAACTTGAACGGCGCCAAAAACAAATCCATCGAGTCATCCGCGCATCGTTTCAGTTTTTTGACGTTTATTTACACACTCGCCTGTCAAAACTTATTCTGCAGAAGAATACCTAAATTCTTTTTCCGATTTTGTTTATTTTATTTGTAATTTTGTGTCTTCTATTTGTAATTTTGTGGAGAAGATAGTGAGTAGTAAGGATGGCTGCTGGAAGTGTGATGTTAACTCTACCTCAAATGGTGGACTTATCTTTATGTTCTCCGGAGGTGAGTTAACTTATGTATGCGCATGCGTTGAGGGAGTTTGAGTCTTACCTCCTTTCGGTGCCAATCCATAATATAATAATTTTCTTAGAATGGTGTAGTGAACTTTAACTTGCTGCATGCCACCCTGCAAGTCCTCTTGCAACAACTCGAGCTCAACTCTTGCAACGTCGAGTTCAAGGGCGAAGGGGGTGACAAAATCCAAAGTATAATGGAATTGACCATGAAGAATCCTCCCATACATCTAACTGAATACGTCATTGCTCCCGCGAAGGACGCAGGGAAAGTCGTTAGGAGGAAAACCACCCCCAGGACGAGTTAGTACCTGGGCATCTGTTTGTTTCGGTTTTTACGGCGTTTGGTTTCAGATGATACAGAAGGCGTCGATATAGGTGAGGAAATTAGATTTAGAAAAATAAATACACGAAGGAGTTTGCGCAGATAAACTAGAGGGGGAAGGTCTACAAACGGTGGTCGTGGTCGAGCCGGCCACCGATGCGCCCTCCTACGTACCCGTGGTCATCTCCAAGGACCACCTGCAAAGTTTGCAAAACGAGGTCGACCGCATGAAGGAGACGTTGAAAGAACTAACCGAGCTTCCTGCGAACGCCAGTTTGATAGAAGCGCTTAGGTTTGTACACCTTCCAAAGCAGACGTTTTTGTATGGAGCTTTCCTACGTTTTCACAGATCTAATGATAAAGCCACGCCGGTGTTGGACATGTTCCAAATGACCAACCTGTCGAAGAGGGTTGACGCTGCCGAAGTAGGAATGCAGAAACTTGCGTCCATGATAGAAGATCTCGGGAGGCGCAGCCTCCCCGATGCCGTGAACTTTCTTTCGCCTGCTGCGACAGAAGATTCGACCGCTAAAGAAACAGGTGAGTGACTAAAGCGTTTATTTTTAACTGCATATTAACAAGTCGTTTCGGGAGAGTAAGTGAGTATAAAATTAAAAATTAATATTGGATAAATAAATACTAATAAATAAGTCTTTATATACAAGTGCGGTTCGTAAGTCTGGTCATCGACTTGTGGGTACGTCGGATGCATCCTCGTTGCTTGTTGCGCCCTTATTAACGGAAGCCGAGGAGTCTTCACGAGTCTCCCGTGCCAGTTTTATAAAATCCTTGGTTTCCGCTTCGGAACGAAGAGGTTCTGCAAATAGAGATAAAAAGTTAGGAAGTGACTCCAGCTGTGCTTGATGGTGTGGTACACCATGACGTGTTCGTGACGTCGGGGAGCGATAGCTACGATGGCACACTCCATCTCCCAAGAGGCTTGACTACTACTTTTGGATTTTGCAAGGCTCTGTGACTAGATATAACTGATGGAATTAGATCAGTAGACGGCCAAAGAAAATGCTATTGAGTACAGAGGAGGGGGGGGAGGTCAAATCACTTCAGCGTCCTCTAGCTGATATCAATTTTCAACTGACGTCTGTCGGGAAGTCATGTGTTACGCACGTCACCTCTTTATTATGTTCCAGAACGATCTGGGAGTATTAGTCACTTGAGAGGTGAAGTTCCCTTTCCCTTAGCTAGCAACTTGGCTTAGCCCATTTTCACATAGCCGGTGCTATGATCATTTCAACCTCACCTGTCCTGAACTCAAATGCCTCAGACAGTGGCCCATGCATTGGAAACTCGTGGATGTGGATGCCCGTCCTCATAGTATACTCCGTATCTGGTAGCAACTCATTGACTTCCACACTGATTATCCTTTGTTCGTTATCGGTAACAGGAAGTACGAATCTTCTTGGTCCATCCAAAACTAGCTCCACTGTGAAGTTGGTAATTTTACATGCGTTTATCTCAATGCTAAAGGCCCTCCAGATGGAACTTACGGAGGTGGAACCTGTGGTAAAACTAATCAATACCGGTGCTATGTCAACCATCGCTGAAAAAATCACGTCAAAATCATTTTGGCCTTGCGAATAGAAAGTTCGGGTATTCACCGTTCTCGGTCAAAACAGAAGAAATGTCTGCGACTTGCCCCAAGACGCCGTTGACGATCGGAAACACGCTTAAAACATTGTTGGAACAGGGCACCTCCGGAATCTCGAAGTGGGTCTCCGCCTGCGAAACGGTTTTCATGTCGAAACCTCTGTCTAGGGTCACCGAATAGACAACATTGCATGATTCCGCGTCGATAGAATCAGGTGGTTGCCATTCGACCTGTACCTCCGAGACGAGCGTTAAGCCTTTCACTCTTCCGATTGCTGGAAATTATTTGCAATCAGCGACCGCTCTGGTTGGGGCTCGTCGGGTCTTACCGGCTGGGTCGCTGGGCAAATCAATCGTTTTCTCTACGGAAATCGAATCGCCGGCGATGCCTTCTCCCTCGTAGTAGACGTACACGCTCACTTTGTGACGCGAGCAAAACTTGAGGTCGATCAAAAAGTAGGTTTGCGACTCGGGCAAAGTCACTTCGCGCGTTTCTGAACCCGAGGTGTGCGTTAGTTTGTACACAAAGGGGCACGCACCTGAACCAGACGGTTTTTGCCATCGCACCCTATCACTTCGAAATTCCAAATTCTCAACAGGGCCAAGATCTAAAAACATTGGGGTTAGTCAACTTTCAGTTTTTTTTTAACTGAGCGCGCGCTTACTCAGTGGAGGCACTTCAGTTTCTAAACCAGCGGGTTCGCTGGTGATTTCCTCTACGGACGCGACAACGACGATGGCGGTGGTTGAGCAAAGTGATGAAACCTCATAAATTCGTTCTTTCGTCGTAAGAACCGTAGATTCCCCGTTCGAGGTCACCGTTAACTCATACGTCACTTCACATTCTCCGGTGTTCATCGGGGGATCCCACTCGAATGCGTTCTCCGAGAAGCGTAGACTTTGAACCGGTCCTATTTCGGTCACTAAAACGCAGCAAAGAGAAGTTGCAGCTTTACCTTAAACCCCAATTTTTTTTACCTGACGGTACTTGGTGATTTTCTGTTAGTGGAGGTCCACTTAGACCTTCTTGGACCAACGGCGTGACAGTTGCCGCGTACTGGTGGCACGGTATGTCTTCTAAGGGATAGAAGTTTTCAATCACGATGCTATTTACTGAATCTACCTGAACGTGGTAGCTCAAAACGCACGCGTCTGAATCTACAGGTTCAGTCCAGGAGATTCCGAAAGGTTCCGCTTGGAGTATTAAGTTCTGCACTGGGCCTACGGCTACGGTCAAGATTGAGTCAAATTCTTTAAAGTAGCTTAGGAGAAATCGGCTTACCTGTGAAATATCGTTGATTTGTTTCTGGGCCTTGAGTTGTCAGCTCTTGATTGCGTCCTATGGGGATTACGCTTACGTGATTTTCCGTACACGGACGCAAACTTGCTTCAACGAAGATGTGCTCTTCAACGTCGGTTTGGACGTTACCCAAAACCTCTTCCCCAAATCTGAGAGTCACTTCGTACGACACCTGGCAGAGTTCGCTTCGGACGGGACGCGCCCAGGTCACCAAGAGCGATTCTCCACTTTCATTTACCTTGAGGTCCTCAACCGGCCCAATATCTGCGTACCAATTGATGTTTGATGCAAACCAAAAATCAACTACTGTTTTTTTTACCTTCGACATGCGTCAGAGTGTCTTGCAGGCCTCGCATGGGATCACCTTCTAAAATCGCAACGGGCGTTACTGTTACTGTGTAGCTAATGCAGGATCGTGGGACCACCTCGCTAAAAACGTGTTCGAATTGATTTGCAGTGAAAATTTGAGGTGGTTCCCCCTCGCTAGACTCTAACAAAATTTCGTAGGATAACTCGCAGAGCTCGCTCTCAACGGGGGCATTCCAGCGTGCTACTAGCAGGTTATCCAGGTCTGAAGTGATCAGCTCGAAGTTGGTTATAGAACTAATTTCTGAAACAAAATGTAATTCTTCAGGGGTACGTCCAAAAGTCGAGGGAGTGTAACCAAATTTTCCGACTTAGCAAACGCTGATTTAGTTACCACAAAAAACAACGGAACTTCAGATGAAGTACCTCCTATGTGACGTCCCCTTGTTTCTTCGCCTTTGGTTTCCTGCGAATCCTTGCGCGCAGCCGGTATGACAGACACCTCAGTGACCGCGCAAGGTCGTACGTCTGCGTTCTCGAATACGTGCCCCAAATTATCGGTTGTGGTAGTTTCTGCAACATCCTCGTTATACCATAGGCTAACCTCATACGTCAAAGGACAATTTTCGCTAACCGTTGGTGCCTCCCAATTCACCGCTAGGCCCTCTCCGGCTTGGCCAAGCACCAAATTCTGAACTGAACCAATATCTAAAAAGACAAGGTGCATCTGTGAATCTATTTAGGTGCGAATTAATAGATCTCACCTGCAATGTGTACCTTAGTAACACCTTCTCCGATCACTATAGTTTCTCCATCTGTTACTTTAGCCGTTGGCGTTATTGTTATTATACTGAGCGCGCAAGGCTGGAGATCAGCTTCCTCAAAATTAAACTCACTTTCAACGACCACACGGTTTTCTAGAACTACTTCATCGTCGGTTTTCAAAACCACTTCGTAAGAGACGTCGATGCAAAACTCGCTAGAGTCCGGCGGATCCCAATTGGCTAACAATCCGTTGGGTTGTTGGGTCACTTCGAGGTTTGCGACCGGTCCTAAGCCTAAAACAAATTTCGTCTAACGTCCTCCTCTTCGATTGTGCGCTCAGGGTTCACCTGTAAAATACGTCCGAAGGTTTTCCACCCCACGTACGGAATCACCTTGTACGTCCGCTATTGGTGTTAGTGTCACTGTATTTAAGACGCAAGGTCGTATGTTTGCGTCAGCAAAGACGTACTCAAAATAGCGATTGTCAAAGACCAGACGAGTTGCCCCCTCGTCCGAATCTAGCAGAACTTCGTAGGATAGATCGCAGCTCTCAGTGGCAATTGGTGCATTCCATCGCGCGGTTAGTTGGTTATAGTCGTTCAAGGTGACTTCAAAATTAATTACGGAACCAATTTCTAGAGCAAAATAGTTTGTATGGGTTGAAATGACTACGATTTAGTTGCCAGATACCTCCAACATGTCGCTCTCGTAACTCCTCGCCTCTCCTCTCGTACAAATCTACAAGAGGAGTGACGGACACCTCGATAACCAGACATGGTGTTAAGTCTGCGCTTTCAAATACATGCGCAGAAGCATCGGTAACATCTGCTTCTATAATTTCATTGTTATGCAACAAATTAACCTCGTAAGCCAAAGGGCAACTTTCAGTGACCGTCGGTGGCGCCCAATTCACCGCTAGGCCCTCTTCTGTTTGAGTCAGCACCAAATTCTCGACTGGCCCAATATCTGAAGACAAGGCAAGATTGTTCATCGAAATAAGCGAGAGTGGATTGCTTTTACCCGTAAAGTGTACGTTGGTAACATCTTCTCCTCTCACTGCGGTTTCCCCGTCACTTATTTTAGCCATTGGTGTCACTACTACGATATTAAGTGAGCAAGGTTCCAAGTTGGCTTCCTCAAAATTATATTCATTAGTAAGGACCACGAGGTTCTCAAGGACTATTTCATCGTAGGTCTTCAAAACTACTTCGTAAGAGACGTCGATGCAAGATTCACTTTCGTCTGGCGGATCCCAACTAGCTAATAATCCATTGGGTTGTTGTGTCACTTCAAAGTTTGCTACCGGTCCTAGGCCTAAAACGAATTTCGTTCAACGTTTTCCTCTTTGAATTGGTGCTGAGGGCTCACCCGTAAAGTACTTCTGGAGGTCTTCGACACCACGAACGGAATCACCTTTCACGTTTGCTATTGGTGTTAGTGTCACTGTGTTTAAGATGCAAGGTCGCAAGTTTGCTTCGCTGAAAACGTATTCAAGGCCATCCTCGTTAAAAATCTGAGGACCTTCCGGGTCACCAGAGTCTAGCAATATTTCATAAGACATATCGCAGAGTTCACTATCGATGGGCGCATTCCACCGTGCTGTTAGTTGGGCGCTGTCATCCAAGGTGAGTTCAAAGTTGGTTACGGAACCAATTTCTGAAACAAAACGCGTTTTAGTTTTAACTGTGAGTGTAAATGATCTTGAACCCATTCGAAGGTTTACCTCCAACGTGTCGGTCTCTTTTCTCTTCACCTCTCCGCTCATATAAATCAACAAGAGGAGTGACGGATACCTCGGTAACCAAACAAGGTGTTTGAACGGCGTTTTCGAATACATACTCCGAAGCGTCGGTAACATCGGTTTCTATAATTTCATCGTTACGCAATAATTTAATTTCGTAAGTTAAAGGGCAATTTTCGGTGACCGTCGGTGGCGCCCAATTTACCGCTAGGCCATCTTCTGTTTGAGCAAGCACCAAATTCTCGACTGGCCCAATATCTGAAGACAAGGTTTATACATCGAATTAAGCGAGAGTGAATTGCTTTTACCCGTAAAGTGTACGCTGGTGACATCTTCTCCTCTCACTGCGGTTTCCCCGTCACTTATTTTAGCCATTGGTGTCACTACTACGATATTAAGTGAGCAAGGTTCCAAGTTGGCTTCCTCAAAATTATATTCATTGGTAAGGACCACGAGGTTCTCAAGGACTATTTCATCGTAGGTCTTCAAAACTACTTCGTAAGAGACGTCGATGCAAGATTCGCTTTCGCCTGGTGGATCCCAACTAGCTAATAATCCATTGGGTTGTTGGGTCACTTCAAAGTTTGCTACCGGTCCTAAACCTAAAATGAATTTCGTTCAACGTTTTCCTCTCTGATTGGTGCTGAGGGCTCACCTGTGAAGTACGTCTGAAGGTCTTCGACACCACGTACAGAATCACCTTTCACGTTTGCTATTGGTGTTAGTATCACTGTGTTTAAGATGCAAGGTCGCAAGTTTGCTTCACTAAAAACGTATTCAAGGCCATCCTCGTTGAAGATCTGAGGATCTTCCGGGTCACCAGAGTCGAGCAATATTTCATAAGATATATCGCAGAGTTCACTATCGATGGGTGCATTCCAACGTGCTGTTAGTTGGGCACTATCATCCAAGGTCAGCTCAAAGTTGGTTACGGAACCAATTTCTGAAACAAAATGCGTTTTAGTTTTAACTATAGGTGATTTTCACGTGAGTGTAAATGATCATGAACACATTCGAAGGTTTACCTCCAACGTGTCGGTTTCTTTTCTCTTCACCTCTCCGTTCATATAAATCAACAAGAGGAGTGACGGATATCTCAGTAACCAAACAAGGTGTTTGGACGGCGTTTAAGTATACATATTCCGAGGCGTCGGTAACATCGGTTTCTATAATTTCATCATTACGCAACAATTTAATTTCGTAAGTCAAAGGACAATTTTCGGTGACCGTCGGTGCCGCCCAATTCACAGATAGGCCCTCTTCTGTTTGAGCAAGCGCCAAATTCTCGACTGGCCCAATATCTGAAGACAAGGATTATACATCGAATTAAATGGGAGTGAATTGGTTTTACCCGTAAAGTGTACGTTGGTGACATCTTCTCCTCTCACTGCGGTTTCCCCGTCACTTATTTTAGCAATTGGTGTCACTACTACGATATTAAGAGAGCAAGGTTCCAAGTTGGCTTCCTCAAAATTATATTCATTGGTAAGGACCACGAGGTTCTCAAGGACTATTTCATCGTAGGTCTTCAAAACTACTTCGTAGGAGACGTCGATGCAAGATTCGCTTTCGCTTGGTGGATCCCAACTAGCTAATAATCCATTGGGTTGTTGTGTCACTTCAAAGTTTGCTACCGGTCCTAAGCCTAAAACAAATTTCGTTCAACGTTTTCCTCTCTGATTGGTGCTGAGGGTTCACCTGTAAAGTACGTCCGGAGGTCTTCGACACCACGTACGGAATCACCTTCCACGTTTGCTATTGGTGTTAGTGTCACTGTGTTTAAAATGCAAGGTCGCAAGTTTGCTTCGCTGAAAACGTATTCAAGATCTTCCTCGTTGAAGATCTGAGGACCTTCCGGGTCACCAGAGTCTAGCAATATCTCATAGGTCAAGTCGCAGAGTTCACTATCGATGGGCGCATTCCAACGTGCTGTTAGTTGGTCGCTGTCATCCAAGGTAAGCTCAAAGTTGGTTACGGAACCAATTTCTGAAACAAAATGCGTTTTAGTTTTAATATTTGGGTGACTGTCACGTGATTGCAAATGATCATGAACCAATTCGAAGGTTTACCTCCAACGTGTCGGTCTCTTTTCTCTTCACCTCTCCGCTCGTATAAATCAACAAGAGGAGTGACGGAAACCTCAGTAACCAAACAAGGTGTTTGGACGGCGTTTAGGTATACATATTCCGAGGCGTCGGTAACATCGGTTTCTATAATTTCATCGTTACGCAATAATTTAATTTCGTAAGTTAAAGGGCAATTTTCGGTGACCGTCGGTGGTGCCCAATTAACAGCTAGGCCCTCTTCTGTTTGAGCAAGCACCAAATTTTCGACTGGCCCAATATCTGAAGACAAGGTTTATACATCGAATTAAGCGAGAGTGAATTGCTTTTACCCGTAAAGTGTACGCTGGTGACATCTTCTCCTCTCACTGCGGTTTCCCCGTCACTTATTTTGGCAATTGGTGTTACTACTACGATATTAAGAGAGCAAGGTTCCAAGTTGGCTTTCTCAAAATTATATTCATTGGTAAGGACCACGAGGTTCTCAAGGACTATTTCATCGTAGGTCTTCAAAACTACTTCGTAAGAGACGTCGATGCAAGATTCGCTTTCGCTTGGTGGATCCCAACTAGCTAATAATCCATTGGGTTGTTGTGTCACTTCAAAGTTTGCTATCGGTCCTAAGCCTAAAATCAATTTCGTTCAACGTTTTCCTCTTTGATTGGTGCTGAGGGCACACCTGTGAAGTACGTCCGGAGGTCTTCGACACCACGCACAGAATCACCTTCCACGTTTGCTATTGGTGTTAGTGTCATTGTGTTTAAAATGCAAGGTCGCAAGTTTGCTTCGCTGAAAACGTATTCAAGGCCATCCTCGTTGAAGATCTGAGGACCTTCCGGGTCACCAGAGTCTAGCAATATTTCATAAGACATATCGCAGAGTTCACTATCGATGGGCGCATTCCAACGTGCTGTTAGTTGGTCGCTGTCATCAAAGGTGAGTTCAAAGTTGGTTACGGCACCAATTTCTGAAACAAAACGCGTTTTATTTTTAACTGTGAGTGTAAATGATCTTGAACCCATTCGAAGGTTTACCTCCAACGTGTCGGTCTTTTTTCTCTTCACCTCTCCGCTCGTATAAATCAACAAGGGGAGTGATGGATACCTCGGTGACTAAACAGGGTGTTTGGACGGCGTTTTCGAATATATACTCCGAAGCATCGGTAACATCGGTTTCTATAATTTCATCGTTACGCAATAATTTAATTTCGTAAGTCAAAGGGCAATTTTCGATGACCGTCGGTGGCACCCAATTCACTGCTAGGCCCTCTTCTGTTTGGGAAAGCACCAAATTCTCGACTGGTCCAATATCTGAAGGCAAGGCAAGATTGTTCATCGAATTAACCAAGAGTGAATTGCTTTTACCTGCAAAGTGTAGGTTAGTAGCATCTTCTCCTCTCACTATGGTTTCACCATCACTTATTTTAGCCATTGGGGTTACTGCTACTATATTAACCGAGCATGGCTCCAAGTTGACTTCCTCAAAATTATATTCATTAGTAACAACCACGAGGTTCTCAAGGACTATTTCATCGTAGGTCTTCAAAACTACTTCGTAAGAGACGTCGACGCAAGATTCGCTTTCGCCTGGCGGATTCCATCTAGCCAATAAACTGTTAGGTTGTCGGGTCACTTCAAGATTTACTATCGGCCCTAAGCCTAAAACGAATTTCGTTCAACGTTTTCCCCCTCGAATTGGTACCTAAGGCTCACCTGTGAAATACGTCCGGTGATCTTCGGCACCACGTACGGAATTCCCTTCCACTATTGCTATTGGTGTTAATGTCACTGTGTTCAATATGCAAGGTCGCAGGTTTGCTTCGCTGAAAACGTGTTCTAGACGATCCCCGTTGAAGATCTGACGAGTTTCCGGATCACTAGGGTCTAACACAATTTCATAGGACATTTCGCAGAGGTCACTGTTAATAGGCGCATTCCACCGTGCTGTTAGTTGGTTACTGTCATCCAAGGTCAGTTCAAAGTTAGTTACAGAGCCAATTTCTAAAACAAAGCACTTTTTAGTTTTGGCTGTCGCCGACTGTGATCAGAAGATTTACCTCCGACGTGGCGGACTCTTATTTCCTGGCCTCTCCTTTCATACAAATCAACAAGAGGGGTAACGGATATCTCGATTGCCATGCAAGGTCGTAACACGTCGGCGTTTTCGAACACGTGCTCCAAATTGTCGGTCATAGTAGTTTCTATCACTTCCTCGTTATACCACAGGTTCACCTCATACATCAAATCGCAATTTGCGCTAACCGTTGGGGGCTCCCAATTCACCACCAGGTTCTCTTCCGCTTTAACGACCACCAAATTCTCAACCGGTCCGATATCTACAGACGATGCAAAACTGTTAATCGAATTAGGTCAGAAGGAATCGGTTTCACCTGCGACGTGTAAGCCAATAACACCTTCTCCTGTCACACTAGTTTCGCCGTCGCTTATTTTAGCCGTTGGGGTTACTGTTATTACATTGACCACGCAAGGCTCTAGGTTGGCTTCTTCAAAATTGTACTCGTTTTCAAGGACCACTTGGCTCTCCAGAATTGTTTCATCGTCGGTTTTCAGCACCACTTCGTAAGAAACGTCGATGCAAGCTTCGCTTTCGCCAGGTGGATCCCAAACAGCTAATAATCCGTTGGGTTGTTGGTTCACTTCAAGGTTTGCTACCGGTCCTAAGCCTAAAACAAGCTTCGTTTGAGGTTTTTCCCTCTGGAAGAGGTATTCAGATTTCACCTGTGGAATACGTCTGGAGGTCTACCACACCACGTACGGAATCGCCTCCTACCATCGCCACTGGTGTTAGTGTTACTGAGTGTAAGACGCAAGGCCGTACGTTTGCGTCAGTGAAGACATGTTCAAACAGACCTTGGTTAAAGACCTGACGAACGACTATCTCACCAGACTTTATGAGAACTTCGTAGGAGAGTTCACATTGCTCGGTGGCAATAGGTGCATTCCAGCGAGCTGTTAGTTGGTTGTTATCGTTCAATGTGAGTTCAAAATTCGTTACCGAACCAATCTCTGAAACAAAAGATTAATTAAGCGTCTTCCTCTTCAGTTTTATTAAGGATATTTACCTCCAATATGTCGCTCTCGTGTTTCTTCGCCTCTCCTCTCGTACGGATCTACAAGAGGAGTAACGGACACCTCACTAACCACACAAGGTCTCAAATCTACGCTTTCGAATACTTGCTCGAAAAGATCGGTAACACCAGTTTCCACAACTTCACCCCCGTACAACAGGTTAACTTCGTACGTTAAAGGACAATCTTCGATAACCATTGGTGGCGCCCAATGTACCGTCAGACCCTCTTCCACTTGAACAACCACCAAATTCTCGACTGGGCCAACATCTAGAGTCAAACCAAAACTGTTAATCGAATTAGGTATGAATGGACGCGAGGTTTTATTTCACCTGCCAAATGCAAGCCGGTGACTTTCTGCCCTGTCACCATTTCCCCTTCGCTCGTCTTCGCCGAAGGGTTTACTTCTACAGTGCTGATGGCGCAGGGCTCGAGATTCGCATCTTCAAGCAACAACTCGTTTTCAAGGATCACCTGAGGGTCCCCGACTGGTTCATCTCCCGATATCAACACGACTTCATAAGACAGCTCGATGCAAAAGTCGCTGTTTTTCGGTGCGCTCCAACTGGCGTGTAGTCCGTTGCTTTGTTGGGTTACTTCGAAATTGATCACCGGACCTAAATCTATATACCAAGTTCTTAGTGTTTGTGACGTCTTGGTTTGACCACAAATAAAAAATAGCTCAAATGAAACGTGAAATGTGGGCAGACCCCGTAAGAGATGGCGAGGAGGATGAGCTAAGCAAATGTAAACGGGCGGATTTGGTTAGGGATGGAAGGAATATGGTTTGGTGGATTACTTGCGGTCGAGGCAATGCAAAGTCCAGAGCTAGATGGTACTGATTTATTTCCAACGAACCATACGTGTACCACAAATTCACAAGAACTAATCTTAACAAAGACTTCTAACAGTTACCTGCGAAATGATCCCGTCTTGCTTCCGGCCCTTCAGTTTCTTGACCTTGATTACGTCCAATTGGGATAACGCTTACGCGATTTTCAACGCACGACTCCAAATTTGCTTCGACGAAAGTATGTCCTTCAACATCCGTTTGGATCCGGTCCAGAACCACGTCGCCGAAGCTGAGAGTCACTTCGTAAGAGATCTGGCAAAGTTCGCTTTGGGCAGGGCGCATCCACTCCACCAACAGACCCTCTTCGCCCTGACTTACTTCGAGGTTCTCCGCCGGTCCAACACCTATGCTTCATTTTACGCTTTAGAGAAGACCAAGCGGAGCTGTTACTTTTTAAATACCTGCGAAATATGACCGGGTCTCTTGCAGTCCTCGTTTTACGTCAAATTCCACGACTGCGATGGGTGTGAGTGTGACGTTGATTATGGCGCAAGGGCGTAGATCTGCTCCGATGATGACGTGCTCGAAGTAATTTTGGGCGAAGACTTTGGAGGTTATCTCCTCGGAAGACTCTAACAGCATTTCGTAAGACAACTCACACAGTTCGCTTTCAACTGGTGCGTTCCACTTTGCTACCAGCTGGTTGTCGTCGTTTAAGGTCAGCTCGAAATTCGCCACAGAGCCGATATCTAAAACAAAACAGGCATATAGACGATAAGACCTAAGAGCTTCCTGCCCCAAATACCTCCAAAATATCGAACTCTTGCTTCTTCACCAACGCTTTCGTATAGATGCTTGTTCACAACTGGGGTTACGGAGACTTCAGACCTTATGCACGGTTTCAAGCCAGCGTTTTCAAACACGTACGTCAATTTATCGGTTAAAGCTCTTGTTATATCATCTTCGTTATACCACATGTTAACTATATAGAACATAGGGCACTCTTCGTTAACCACAGGCGGCGTCCAATTTACAACTAGGCCGTCACCATCTTGCGTAACCACCAAATTCTCGACCGGGCCGACATCTAACGACAAACCAAAGCTGTTAATCGAATTAAGACGGGTCACTGGCGAAGAATTATTTCACCTCCAAAATGGCGACGATTGAAAGCCTGTCCGATCACAACAGTTTCTCCGTCGCTTATACTAGCCATCGGTGTCAGGATTACTATGTTGGTCACGCAAGGTTCTAGCTGGGCTCTCTTGAGTAGGATCTGATTTTCAAGGGTGAAGTGGCGCTCTTGTACCGTTCCGTCTCTGGTTTGCAGCACAGCTTCGTAGAAGAAGTTGGAGCAAAAATCACTGGCGCTAGGTGGATCCCAACCAACCAGTAACCCGTTCGTTTGCTGAGTGATTTCAATGTTTACGACTGGGCCTAACCCTGCAACAACGAAATGTTGAGTCGACGTCTTAACCTGAACGACGGTTTACCTTCGATGTGGACGCGATGTATTTCCAACCCTCTCACTTCTTCTTCCTCGACCGTTGCGATGGGGGTAACAGTGACGTTGCTTAAACTGCAAGCCCTTATATCTTCGATGTAAAAGTTATAGTAGTCGAACTGAGTTACGACTTGTTCTATTACTTCCCCTTGGAAAGTCAGCGTGACTTCGTAAGATAATTGGCAATTCTCGGATTGATTAGGTGCTTCCCACCCGGTCAGTAAAGTAAGGCCACCTCGCGTGAGCTCTAAATCTTCTACGGGCCCCAACTCTGAAATCTAAGGTCGTTATCAAGCAAGTGAATGCACGTGGTATACTACCCAAATGAGCGCGTGTTTTTTCCTGCCCCCTCAAGCTATCTTCAGCTCCCAAAGGGGTTACTATCACCTTATTTACTTCGCAAGTTCGCGAGTTAATCTGATCGAAAGTGAAAGTGTTGTCTAAAGTGATTTGGGGCTCCCCCTCGCGCGCCTCAAGCTTGACCTCGTAGGAAAGCGTGCAAAGCTCGCTCTGCGTGGGTGGGTCCCAACTGGCGGTGAGGGCGTTGTTTTCCTGAAGGACCTGCAGATTTGTCACTGGGCCAATATCTACATGACATGCAACAAGCGTCAGTTGAAGTTGTTTCGGTCAAAAATTCCACTCACTTCCGAAATGGGTGAAGGAGCTGGTGTCTCCTACGACGTCACCGCCAAAGCGCGGCGAGGTCACCGCGTGCACGCTGATGGTGTTTGGGGAGCAAGGCGCGAGGCTCACGTTTAAGAAGAAAAACCTGGGGATCATGGAGAAACCCTCTTCGATCAGCTCCGCCCCTCTCGAGAGTTGGATGCGATAGGTCATGGGACAGTCTCCGTGCCCGCGGGGTTCCGACCACGTCGCCAGGAGTGTGTTGTTGATTTGGATCGTCGTCAAATTTTGGATGGGCTCGATTTCTTAAAGTTTGTTCTTCGAGTTATGGAAAAGGGACGAGTGTCTTAATACTTACTGACGCATGGCCGGGATGGGATAAATATTATGCAGACGGTGATGATGATTACCAAAAGAGCAGCTATTATGGTCGCCACAAATACTGAAAAGAATTACGATTAAAATTCTGTCTGTTAGTTATTTTGGCACGCACGTTTGTGGTGGGTTCAATTTAATTAAGTTAAAGATTGAAAGTACAGGTTATGGGCCCATTAAAAATAACAGGTTTTGAGCCCAGGTCTGTTTATGTCGCAAAGCGAGTGTTCGGCCCTCTAGTATCTTGATGCCTTTGAGTGTGCAGACGACGAAGTTTTTGCCCTTCGAGTTTAACTTGTAAACAAAAATCGAGTGTTTACTTAAAAAAATATCTCTGAATTGCATACTTAGTAGTTTACAGAAGGATTAACTGCAGTCTACAAGTTCGATACAAGAGATTACCTAGAGCACGTCCCAACAAAAACAATTACGATAACGGTTCCGTAACTCCACACACACAATAACTAATTCTTTAATCGCATTATTCTATGAAAAGTATTTACTTTTTTTTTATTGCCGATTCATCTACCTGAGATTGATGTATTTGGCGACACGGATTGCTCAACAAGGATGTTAACAAGTAATTTGGCATTTTTTTTTTATTAAGAACGATGTTACATTAAATCGAAACATAATCAGCAATTTAACGCCTGATTCACGTGTAATTTGTTTTGTTGCACAAAGAGATCCGAAAATCTGATACAATAATCGTTGCAGGTGATAATGTGTTTTTTATCGAGGCCGGAATTCGTCGGTACATTTGCTGCGGCGATTTGAATACGCGCCTTCTTGCTGTTGAATCATTGCTCACGATTAAATATAGAACGGTTTGAGATGGCAACAGTTGAGAAATCGAAAGGAGAAAAAGATCACAACTTTCTTGGAGTTGATAGCCCCTGATTATAACAGAACACTGTCGTTATGTGGACCGTATTCTCTTCTTTTACGATTAAGGTCGTGTTTAACTCATGTCGCGATTAAAATAAACAAGAAACGATAGGGATTTATGTCAAGCCAATGCGTAAGAGAGTGACGGACGAGCATTGCCATGGGAAACCAACGCGTTATTATATTAATCATTTTAATCACAAGATGAGAATACGGCCCAATATTTTTAATCAAACAATAAATTATTTATAATTTTTTTTTGGCAAACTCTGACTAACTTGACGTAAAATTTCTCTGTCGAAAGCCAATTAGAAAATCTCAAACAAAAACAAATTGACAAATAGGCGACGCTCGTCTACAAAAAAAAACAATAAAACGAAAGCGAAACGAAACAAAAAAATAACAAGTGACTGTAGCTAATAAAATGCAAAATGAATTTCTCAGGAACAAAAAGCTTAATTCGTAACGGAAATTGCGGCAGCAGGAAACGACGACGGAGAACATTGGAAATAAAACAGTAAATTAATTTAAAACAAATGACTATCAACCGTAAAATTCAATTTCTTTCTTGAAAACCAACGGAAAACGAAATCCGGTCGAAAAACGTAAACAAATGACAAAAGTTTCTTTTTTTCTGCAACAGGAAAATATAAACTAAATTCTACACTGAAAAAAGAAACAAATGATGATCGCTTGGGAAAAGAGACACGCGAGTGTAGAAATTAAAAAAATAAGCGTGAAACAGGAATAAGTGACGCTCGCCTACGAAAAAAAAAAGGAAACAAGCGAAATGAAACAAACACGTTCGCAGCAGAAAACGATGATGGAGAACGCTGGAAACAAAAAATAAAAACAAACGCCGATTCGCCCATAAAATATGAATTTTCCACAAACAAAAAAAAAACTCTTAATTCACAGAAAATGATGTTGGAGGGCATTTAAAGCAAGAAGAAAAAAAACAAGCGACTGTCACCTACAAAACATCAGTTTCATTGTTGAAACTTAATCGGAAAACAAAGTCAAAATAAAGAAATGACGATCGGCCGGAGGAACAAACTTCATTTTTTTTTTCGACAACAACAGAAAATTTGAACTAAATTTTAAACTGAGAAAAAGAAACAAATGACAATCGGCAAACTTCATTTTTTTTCGACAACAACAGAAAATTTGAACTAAATTTTAAACTGAGAGAAAAAGAAACAAATGATGATCGGCCGGAGGAGCAAACTTCATTTTTTTTCTTTGACAACAGAAAATTTGAATTAAAGTTTAAACTGAGAAGAAAAGAAACAAATGACGATCGGCCGGAGGAGCAAACTTCATTTTTTCTTCGACAACAGAAAATATGAATTAAATTTTAAACTGAGAGAAAAAGAAACAAATGATGGTCGACGAGAAAGTAGAATATAAGAAATAAAGAACATGCGTGAAATGCAACTTGCGAACAAAAATAAAACGCCATCATCATCATCAACATCATCATATTGTGATAAATGAGAGATAGAGGTCAAAATAAAAAAAAAAGTGAAACAAAATTAGATCGACGAAATAAAACAAACGACGTCCGATCATGAAACAACAGAGGTAAAACGGAAAGAATTAAATTCAAACAGAACTCGAAACTGACGAAAGAAATAAATGACGATCAATCGTGATCTGGATTTAGGAAAACAAAGCAGAAAGCAAATTGAACACTTGCAAACAGAAAACCGAGAAAAATGCACACCGTCGAAAAAAAAAGGAAAGGAAAAAAGAAGAAAATTTGAAGTCAAAAATAAGCAAAAAAAAACTAAAAAATTTTTCTTCCTCGGCAGAAGAAACAAATGACAGTCGATCGAGAATATGACAGGATTAGAAAACAGAAAAACAAAAACAAATAAAAGTTTCAATTCAAATTTTCATTGAAAAATGAATAATAGAGCGTTGGAATGAAAATAAAATAAAAACAAACGATCGCGGGAAACAAAAAAAAAAATAACAACAAATGACTGACGCTCATGAAGCATGAATTTCCCAGATACAAAAAGTTTCATCCGCAACGGATATTGCGACAGCAATTTTGAACAATAAAAAAAAAAGAAAGTGACTGTCAGTCATGAAGCTTCAATTCCTTTGTTGAAAATTAACCGGAAAACAAAATCAAGTCGAGAAACACAAACAAATGACGATCGACCACGAGAGTAAGGCGCAGCGGAATGAAAACTTCATTTTTTTTTTCGACAACAGAAAAAGTAAACCGAAAGAGGAAACAAATGACGACCGATCGTGAAATTAGGGCACAATTCAAGAAAAATTCCACATTTGTTTTTTTTAATTTTGTCCTAATTTCACGATCGGTCGTCATTTGTTTCCTCTTTCAGTTTACTTTTTCTGTTGTCAAAAAAAAAAAAAATTAAGCCTTGCTCTCGTGGTCGATCGTCATTTGTTTGTGTTTCTCGACTTGATTTTGTTTTTCGGTTAATTTGTGACCTGGATTTAAGAAAATAAAACGGAAAAAAAATTAAACACTTGCAAGCAGAAAGCCGAGAAAAATGCTCACCGTCGAAAAAAAAAGAAAAAAAAAAAAGAAGAAAATTTGAAGTCAAAAATAAAAACAAAAGAAATTTCTCTTCCTCAGCACAAGAAACAAATGACAGTCGATCGAGAACATAACAGGATTAGGAAACAGAAGAATGAAAACAAGTGAAAAGTTTGAATTAAAATTTTTATTGAAAAATGAATATTAGAGCGTTGGAATGAAAATAAAATTAAAACAAACGATCGCGGGAAATGATGACGGAGAGCATTGTAAACAAAAAAAAAACGGAAAAAGTAAACTGAAAGAGGAAACAAATGACGATCGATCGTGAAATTAGGGCAAAATTAAAGAGAAACACAAATGCGGAACAAATTTAGATTTAGACAAAATAAAACAAACGACGATCGATCATAAAACGAAACAAAAGTAGAACGCGCACAAAACTCGAAACCGACGGAAGAAACAAGTGACTATCGACTGTGATCTGGATTTAGGAAAACTGAAAAGGAAAAAGTTACTGAACACTTCCGAACAGGAAACGTCCAAAAGAAAACTACTCCCCGTCGAAAACAAAATTGGAAAAAGAAAACGTCAAAAAGAAACAAAAACAAAACAAAATGCATTTTTCTTCACCGGCGGAAGAAACAAATGACAGTCGATCGAGAACATGACAGGAACAAACGTTCGCCAAACGGTAGTAAGAAGGAAACAGAAAAATAAAACGAGTGAAGCGATGCCCTTTAAATTAAATTAAATTAAAAAATACTTATTGAAAGATGAAAAATAGCGCGTTGGAATAAAAATAAAACAAAGGACTGCGTTCACAACAAAAAAAAACCACGACGGAGTGGAGAAAAATAATACAATAGAGTGGACAATAGAAAAGTGAAAAAGTCAAAAAAAAGCAAAGCAAGAAGAAAAGGCGAAACGAGATCAAATCAAAGCAAACGATAATCGATCAAACAAGCAAACAAAACTGGAAATCGATTGAGAAAACGAATGTCACGGTTGAAATACATCCGCAAAAGACAAATGATTACGACGAGAAAAATTAAAGTCGTGTAAAAGAATGACGAAGGAAAATCTGAAGAAACGAAGTACCAGAAACGTCGATCGACGAAATAAAACAAACGGCGCGGCGCCCGACTACGAAAGAACAGGAGTAAAATAGAAAAAATGACTGTGAACAAAGCTCAAAACTGATGGAAGAAACAAATGACGATCGATCGTGATCTGCATATAGAAAAATTAGAAAAAAACAAACAAACAAAAACAACTGAACACTTGCAAACAGAAAAGTATCAACGCTTACGTATAAAAAAAATAAAAATAAAAGCATCGCTGGAGAGAGCACAATAAATGACTGTGGTAAAGAAAATTGAGTGTGGGAAAAAGAAAAAAAATGGAAACGTCCAAAATAAGCAAGGAAACATAAAACAAAATCAAGCCGAAAACAAACAAATAATTCTTGATTTAAAAAAAATCAGAAATTGAAGCCGCAACTAAAAAAAGAAAAAAATTCCTGCATCTACTTTTTTTGTCGAATAAAATTTCAAGAACTTTCATTTTTGGGACCTGCCTAAGATTTTTAACTTTTCCATTAAACAAACAAATATGTAGAAGAATGTGGACAATGAAAACGTTGTCTTATTTCTAGTTTTGAAATTCGTAAATGTAATTTTTGAGATTCCATGCACATTTTTTGACATTCTTTGATTTTTATGTGTTTTTAATTCAATGGTCGTTCAAATTATTTAAGCACTCTCTATTTGCTTAATAAATTAAAACGAAGGTTACGACCCGGTCGTCGTTTCCTTTTTTATTTTTCATGTAGGTATTTATTTTGTCAATTTTAATTTTTTATCTGTTTTCAATTCCAAGGTCATCACGTTTGTTGATGCAAGTTTATTACAATTGAAACACGCTGTATGTGTACGGTAAATAAAGCGGCGGCTATCGTTTGATTATTTTTTTTTTCGGTTAAATAATAAAAAATTTCTTCAAAATTAGCGTTGATCCAGTTCCAAAAATGGCGTTTCTCTTGTCTCGTTTTTCAAAATTCGGAATTGAAGGAAATCACTGGGAAATCAAAAAAAAATCGCGTGCGACTAAAATTTCAAAAAATAAGCTTTCACTTTTTGAACATGGGCGGAGATTTTTTTTTTTTTTTAATGTGTAAGAATAGGAGTGGCGAAACCTTCGTCCTTTTTTTTAGCCGACTCTTTCAATTTTAGTTTTTTGCTGATTTTTTTTTTGGCATAACAAAGACTTCTCTTTTTGTTGGTAATAAAATATGGAGAGTCGAAACGTCTCTCTTTTTTCTGATTTTGATATTGATCACTGGTTCGGCCAGATGCGAAGGACCGGTTCAATTCGGCCATTAGAAGAAAAGGAGAATTGTATTTTTCGAATTGACCAATTGATAAGGATGACTTTAGAACTTGTTTAGTTTTTCTACTAATTGAAGGAAGATTACAAAATCACTTGTATTTTAAATGAGTAGTTCTCTTTTGGCGTCCAACGGAGGGGGGGCAACTTATAAGGACGGAATTTAAACTGTTTTAAGTTTTTTTTTATTGAGATTGAAGGAATTTCTTAAGAGATGAACCCTGCATCATAAATCTACTCCTTTTTACTTCGGTGATTGATGATGCAGAGCTCATCCCTTATGAAAACGATAATATGAAGCTCCATCCGGGGAAGTAAAGGAGGCTTCACGAGTTTTAATTATTTTAGATATTTTCAAAAATATTTTTCGAATGATTCTGTAATCATCCTTCAATAAAAAAAAAATTTTAATAAATTCAAAAGCATCGTGTTTTTTTCTTTTACTGAAAATTGTATTGAGGCACACAATAAATAAAAGCGACGGCTAAGTCGTGTTTTCCCTTTCATTTTTGCCAGTTACTAAAAGATGTCCTCAAATTTTAATTTATCCCATAATTATTACCAAAAAGCACAGGCCCAGAAGTTTTCTCTACGCAGCCCAAAAAATAAATAATCGGGCCCTTTTATTCCAAGCCAAAAAATTTCGGAACCTTCTCAAACACTTTAAACTCAGCCATTTTTTGTTCGTCTTCTCTTTCCCGAATAGATAATTTGTACTCACTCGTTTTGAGGCGATTCTGCTTCATGTTAGCTTTCGGCTAACGCCCTTTTAAAAAAAAAAAACAATTCGCCGATGATAGACACGCCACTGCACTAGATCTGAATGGCCTCTCCGTGCTTTGCGAAAGATAATAACTCAAAAAGCATGATCACGGGCGAAAGAGTGGAGGCGTTTCGATAGGAAGAGATTAAAGAATTTATCTGATTTTATGGCCAAGGCTTGTTTTCGGCCGGGTACGGAGTTCGAGTGCTCGCCTGAATCTGCACGAAAGTTCTGAAAACGTTTCCTTTTTGGAAAGTGCATTTCCATCGTCTAATGTTTTTTTTTTTTAATAAAAGAAAAAAAAAGTTGCTCTGCCATCAAATCCAATTCGAGAAGAATTGTGTGCAGCCAATAATGTTGTACTTTAATCTTCAATTTCGTAGTTCCTATGGGAATGAACTGAAGATGAAACTGTAATTAAAATACTGAGCCTTAAGATTACTTTTTAAGCTGGTAACTAAAATGGAACTGGAGAAACTTAAAGGCTGTGGAATCCCCTATCGAGATCGGCTCAGTGTTTGCACCAGAAGGGAATATAAATGTCAAACGTTAACCAAACACCGTCACTCCAGTTGCTTACTTCGATAACGTAGCTTATAATTTGACTGAAAGAAATTGCGCCCTCGCCTAAAACAAGCCACCACACAGAAATGAGCTTCAAATTCAGACTCAGCGTCCACGATTCCCTTGAACGGCACTATTCTTATTTGTGGACGCCGCCATGAACCCATGATCTTCCGGATCTTTAGGTTTACTGTCATACCATCGTCTTTCCCTTCTTTTCTTTTGCCAATTTGGCTTTCTATGGACTCTCCGGACTTCCTACGTGGTCCAACTCTCTGAATCTTCAAGATATTTTTAAATAAAATTGAACTGGAGAAACTTAAAGGCTATGAAATCCCCTATGGAGACTGTGAAGGACAAACTTGGCTCAGTGTTTACCAAAAGGGAATACAAACATTAAATGTAAGTCAAACACCATCACTATCAGTTGCTTACTTTGGTAACACAGCTTATAATTTGGCGCCCTCGCCTAAAACAAGCCACCACGCAGAAATGGGCTTCAGATTCAGACTCAGCGTCCACGATTCCCTAAAACAGCACTATTCTTATTTGTGGTTGCCGTCATGAACTCATGACCTTTCGGATTTTTAGGTATACTGTCATACCATCATTTTTCCCTTCTTTTTTTTTGACAATTTGGCATTCTATGAACTATTTGGACTTCCTACGTGGTCCTAGGTGGTCCAACTCTCTTAATCTTTAAGATAATTTTCTTTCGAGTTCTTCTGAAAATCTAAAATAAATCCAAAGAATACATTTCTATTTCTGAACACCGCAAGTAAACAACTTAAATCCCTAATCGCACCTTTTACAGTTATTGCACCGCGTAAAAACCAATTAGGCGTCTATTTGCGTCTCATCGGCACAATATTTCTTAAATCGGCTTGTTTGGCGAAAGCCGTCGCAAATCCACAGATTACCACAACAAAAACGCCGACGCCTTATCGACCCGAAATAGGCCGTTAATTTCCAATCCGAAAATTCGACTTCGAAAATAAAAGCAAATTCCGGGTGCCCCGAATTGCGCGTTGTGCGCAAACGGGGCCTTCGTTAATTCGGGGCATTAAACGCGGATTATTTTGAATTGAGGAATTCTTATTGGATGAATCATCTCGTCAAAAACAAAATTTTTTCAAGCTCGAAGCCTTCTCTCAAGTCAAACACTAGGATTTGAGGTTTAAGTGCAACGACAATTTGTGTTATGCTTCAAGAAGAGAATCTTTGCAACATCACGCCCAACGATCGCCTTATCTGGATCGTTTCGACGCGATTTATAAATAAATAAAATACGCTGGCGTTTATAAATAATTTGACAGCTCGTTGTAGATTTAAATCGCACCTGATAACTTGGAGTAGCGCTAATTACTTAGCGCGTTTCGTGTCGCTACAGAATCTGTTCTACCTAAAACGCGCTTCTCCTTAAAACGCAAGATAAAAATAAAATGAAACAAATCACCTCGTTTCGTTTTTAATTTTCGAGCTCGCCTGTGATTTTAGTTTAAAGCTGCGCAGGGAAATTAAATTATTAAGTTAAACCATCAGGCGACTTAATTAAATAATTTTAAATAAAAGTCACCGATGTGAGTAGATCTTCTCGTGCACTTGATCTGACGTCTTGCTGTTTTAAAAGCTTTAAAGTAATCGCTTTGAAGTGGGCCCTTCACTTATCGCAGCTTATAAATATACTTTCGATCATCGCTCTTTAGGCAGCGACAATATAATTACTGCTTCCTAACAGGACAAACTCATAACAACAGGATTAAACGAACCATACTTACATAATTGGGCGAGAAAACCTGATTGCAAGAGCTTTGTTTTTAGAAGCCAAAAATTAATAAATTGGTAATTAATGCCCACTAGTGAAAACAAGGAAAGATATATGCCGGACTATAACAGCACTAGCGGGTGTGTACTGCTAGACTATTCAGCACCAGCACTGACACATCCTGACGCATCCTGCCCTTTTAAACCTTTAATTTGTGGCGGGGATTAGGTAACTCTGCCGGGCCATAACAGCACCGTTGGATGATATAAGTGCTTTGTCTGACTATAACAGCATCAAGGGGTGAATACTGCTAGACTATTCAGCACCAGCATTGACACGCGTCCTGCCCCATTTAAACCCTTAATTTGTGGCGGGGATTAGGTAACTCTGCATCATTGGTCAGTTTACTTGCTCGAATCAGTGATGAGCAAAGTTGCATTCTATTTATCATTGGGCCTTACTTTCGTTTATTTTGACGATCGACATCGTGATGCTATTACATTGATCTGTCATCGTGACATTTCACTATTAAATAGCCATTTGTACCAAACACTAAGGGCTAAATTCAGAAACGTCATTCACGATTAAAACGACAGTTTGATGTTAATTGGAAATTGAGAAAAGTATTGGTGCAAATGGCCACAAATCATCCCGATGAAATTCTTCTGACGTTTGTCATTATGACATTTCTTGACGTTTGTCACCGTGACGTTTCCCGTCACTAAGCAACGTGTAAGCCCCCGCATTCTTGCGTTTCTTTACAAGTTTTCACTTTTGATTACTATTAAGACGTTTTAGTTGAGGTTCTTAACACAATATGGACTTTATTTAAATGCCAAACATAAAAAATAAATAAATGTGAATGTGAATAATAAAAATGACGTTTAGGAATGTGTTCGGCGATGTATTCTTCTTGCCTGTGATCTTACAATGTAACGGAGAAGGGGTAAAGCTCTACTTGGGCCACAATCGAAGTCTACCAAGAAGTAAGTTGATGCCAATGGTCTCTTGTTTTTGGTTGGCGATCTTACTGGTAGTGGTATCACTGGTACCAGAAGACGAATTCCTTCAGGATATCCCGATTTTGACGGGGCGGGCGTTCCCTACTTCGTTTCCCCATTCACTGGCCTGGCTTCGATGGAGGATATGAAATCTGGGTGCTCGACAATTCTGCATAAGCGGTGGTTTGAGTGTTGCTCCACAATTCTGCGGCGGAACGGTTCGCGTCCTGCCTTTTATACCGTATTTTCGTGGCGGGGATTAGGTAACTCTGCTTCATTGGTCTTTGTACATGCTCGAATTAACGATGAGCAAGAGGCAGTCTGTTGTCTTAATGACCGATATGAGGTTGTGATCTTATTTTTGGCCAATCAGAAACTGTAATTATTTTGACGATCGTCATCATTAGCTGCTTTCGTTTCAACGACTAGAGTACCTCTGAGCAGCACTGAGTAGAAGAGATCTGATCCGTACTGAAACGGTCGCGAATTTGATTTTGAAAACAAATTTTGAAACAAATAAATTGAGTTTACTTGCTTGATTTGTCCTTTTAGAACACCCAGCTAGAGAAACTGAACTTGTCCTATCATAAATCAGGCCACTTTAAAATTTTGTCTGTACGATTTGGAATCTTTGAAAGCATTTGTCACGCAAGTGCCCAAAATATTGTAAGGATCATTTAACGTCACCAGTAAAAAGGAATTGCCATTTGGCTTTTGTCTGGAAATTGTTAAACGATAGGACGGGAATTAATAAATATGTCGATCGACACTTGTTTATAGCGTCGAGTTATTTTGAAGAATTTGGAAAGTTGCAACGTGTGCAGGGACCGGGGTCAAGTATCTGTCAGACTAATTGCGTTGCCGTAATTTACTGGTGATGTGCAGGGAACGAGAGAGAGGCGTGATTTTTTCCTGAACTAAAATAGCGGGTTTTTAAAATTTGCTTCGGGGGCATAGGGAGGAGTTTAATTTGTTAGTTGCGAAGAGAAAGAAAAAAAACGGAAGACAGAAAGATTCTAATCGTTCGAACGAGCAGTCGAATTTTAATTTAAGTCGAGCGGTTTTTCTTCTGAGTACTTTGCAGTTGTCTTCATTTCTTTTTCATAATTATATTTAAATCATATTATTTCGGGACGGTCAGATGCAGTGGATTCAGAAAAGGGCAATTAAACAAATAAACAAACTCGAACCGCGCCGTGATCTACGACGCGGGTGGATTATAAAAGAAATCAGTGTGCGAGTGAATGAAAGTGCGCTCATCGCAGAACGCGGATAGATAAATTTGCTTTAATTGGTATTTCTTTTCACATACTTATATGGTATAAATTGTGTTAAGAATTATTTTAATTGGCTCATCAATCTGTGAGTTTCCTCCAAAGTGAACCTCGGCAATTGCGCGTTTATTTTTTTGTGAGTTCAGTCAGTAAATTCTTCCGTCCATTTAATTAATTTGTCAATAAGTTTAGTTTGCTTTTTGCTTGGACCGTTTTTATTAGTTATTTAGTTGTCCGTAAAAGCAACAGACAAGGTGGCACGTGCGGGCGCGTCACAGTATAGAAAGCGTCCTCTTCATACCCACCAAGGAATCAAATGGAATTGGATCACTTCAAGCTCAGGTCAATTGCGGATCAGTTATGACACGAAAACTTGTAAATTACTCAGATACGTAGATGTCAGTATGACGTTTAGCCCGTAACTGTCTATTTGCCAATAATCTCAGACATTCTCGCCTCACTTCAGATAATCTCACTTCAGTGATATGTTCCAATAAAATAATATGTTCTGATTTAATGTGTTTCTCTCTCACATGAGTCACGTGATATCTGACAGACAGGAAACATCATTGAAAGATACAAATTGATGTTAAAATTTAAATTTACTTTTTACTAATGTCGAATAAAAAGGCAAGCTTTTATTATTGGTAATTAATATTTACAGTGACTTCACTTTCATAGGCATAATAATAATCTGCTATCATTAAATTTGAGGTTAACTGGCAGTGCTCTCACGTTTGGTTTACGTTATCTATGAACTCACTTATATATGAAAGTACATAGTTCCATTTACCTTGGTGAAGTGAGGAGAGATTCTCTACTGAATCTTATATGAAATTGCTTCACGTTTGTCATTCTGACGACTGTCATCTTGACGTTCACTGTCATCTGTCATCATGACAGATGTGTTGGTCGCTAAGCATCGTGTTAGCCGCCACCCTATAAAAGTATATTCAAATTTGTATATCTATAATACAACAGAACTTAAAAAAAATAATTGTTATTTCGTCAATAAGCCATACACTATCCAGACAAACAAAATACTCTATTAACCTATGAAGGTACCTGTCCGACCTTCCGGGAATTCCCGTAATTAAAACCTTCCCTGTTTATTGCTCGTGATCGTCTATTAAAAACCTGGCCCTACGTTGTAACTGGATTCTAATTTTGGTGAGACGGTGCATAAATTTGAGAGATAGAAGGAACTAAATACGTATAAATAAAAATGCGGGGCGTTAAATTTAATTAATTATTTATTGCAAAAAAAAGTAAAAAACTCCTTCTACAATTAATTTAACTTGAAGGCTTCCGCGGCCGTCGTCCATTGTTGAATTCTTGGCTTCCGGTTGGAACCGCGTGTCTCGGATTTCTTCACTGCCGACGTTTCGTTCTTCGTTGCAGAAGAACTTCCTCAGGGTCTTGCTGCTGCTTCGCGTTAGTCGTTAAGTTTAGTCTACTAGACAGTCTACTAGACTTCTGCAACGAAGAACGAAACGTCGGCAGTGAAGAAATCCAAGACACGCGGCTCCTTCTACCAGCCATTAAGGGATCTGATAAAATGGGCGTAAAAATCCTTGTGCTTTTAAACCAAAACAGAGCACAACAAAATTACAGTTATCAAGAAGTATAGTAAAATTCGCTTAACGTATTTCACGTCGAATATCGTAGCGATCTAACTTACTTCAATTCACACAGCTGGTGGTTGGGTACCCACGCAATTAGTGGCTGTGGCAACTTTGTGATTTAATTAGATCAACAAGTAATTTTTATTCAAGATAGCTTCATCTTGGCATGAGTGTTTGCCACCCTAGATCATACTCTAAGACGCTACGAGTAATCAACCAACGCACAGTGTGTCTACAGTGTACTTTACCTCCTGTTGAAGGTGATGGGAAACCCTAACTCTAGCTAACCTAATTAATTGAGGTCACTGGGTAGGATTTTTCGTTTACTACGTCCTAGTGCCTTAGAGGGTGGTACAATGTACGTCTTTTTTCAAATACCTCTACGTCATTTTTCGTTGGCTAAACCTATTATCGAACTAATTTTGTTTTCAAAATCAAATCCGCGACCGTTTCAAGATGTATACGCTTTTTCTATAAATAGTGTCACATCACATACAATAACAGAAACTGTTTGGGTTGTGAGGTCTCACACGTTGCTTAACGACCAACAAAATCATGTCACGATGATAGACGTCAAGAAACGTTACAGCAGCAAACGCCTCAAGCAATGTCACGGGGACATCTACGTAACAGAATCACGATGATGATCGTCAATATAAACAAAATGAAGGCCGCTCCTTAACAAATCAGAGCTCACCCGCATTAGTTTCTGATTGGCCAACAGATAAGATCGCGAACACAGAAAGACCGCCCTCTGACAAATAGGAGGCAACTTCGCTCAATGCCAATTCAAACAGACCTAATCCCCGCCGCCACAAAATAAGAATATAAAAGTCAGAATGGATATCGTGCAAGATAGTATTCGCTCGTGCTGTAATAGTCTGGCGATACTCACTCGCTGGTGCTGCTATAGTCTGATAAACCATATATTTCACAAACTAGTACTGTAATAGTCTGGCGTACAGTTTACTCATACTTCGCCGGTATTAGGTTATTTCGTTATTAGACCGAAGAGACAAGGAAATACGTTACTAAGAGGAAACCGTAAAGTTTCCGGTTTCCCCTACGGTCTACGCCAACGTTCTGTTGGACAAACCCTACGAACACGCCCCTAAGGTTATCTACACAGGCTCGAGACATTTTGATAATGTTCATAACACATTCTACCGGCGCAGAGTTGGTGTGTTAAATCTAATTGGTTCTCAACGAAAAAAGGGAGGAACCTATGGCCGCGGTTCACAGACAGGTCTCGACTTGTAAGAAGTTGTTTTAATCAACGCTTTTTTAAAGTATCGTGCAGGTAATAATTCGCTAGTTAATAGAAATACTGTTCAATCCACCTTCTCCATCAATTTCTTTCGGCCACTGGCACAAGACTCTCTTTTTAAAGGGTTTGGGCCCAGGCTTTGCACTGTAATTAGGCGCTCTTACATTTTCACTATTTCTGTAGTTACATGACCTTATTCACTTTGAAGTGTTTCTTAAAAAAAAACAAGAAAAAGAGGATTCGGATCTCGCACTACTGTCCATGACATTCCTGGATTTGTCAGCGGTTAACAAAGAACATGTTTTTTTTAATGGAATTTTCCCAGAAAACGTTTTGGTAAATCACGTCGAGGTCGCGCTCATTCCAAGCATCTTCTCCTCCGAGATAAAGATCAGTTCGACGTCACCGTTTTATTTGCAGATGATTCGAGGCGATAAGTTATCAGGACGTAATTTCGGGCAATCGAAAGCCAATTGCGTGCGACTTTCTGCCGTAATAATAAATAGCGAGGTTTTATTACCAGACATGGAAAGTTTGAGCGTGGAGTTAACGAAGCTTGCCTTTAATCGGGATGGAGAATCTAAATTTGTTTTTCGTCTGCCTCTTTTCTCGTTTGATACTCGCGTAAGCCCAAGCTGTCAAGTTCGGTTTTCAAGCAGACAGTTTGATTTATATCCCGTAACAATATAAATCCATTTTTATCGCTGGTTACGTACTCAAAAGAGATTGTTAAGTCTGTAAGGCAAGAAGCGAGGATTGGCAGCATTAAAGAACAATGCAATGCTTTACTCGATGAAAAAACCAAAAAAACACCCGCCATAAATAACGCCGGTTTATCTTATCGGGGCCTTGCTTACTTGGATGCAACGAATATTTTGCTGGGTGAGTAAGAAGGCAAAGATCGAACCGAAAAATAAAATTAAAAATGCCTTCCTATGATTCACCGTTAACAGTTCGCCGCAGCATCAAATGAGAAAGAGCAGAGGCTCAAAAAAGCCATCCTGGCGGCACACCGCTTAACATGCAAACTAAGCATGTGAATTTATTAACTTTAATAGAGAAGCAGTATGAGGTAAATTAAATTCGAAATTAGAAATCATGAGAAAAATCGTATCCAAACCAAAGCAAACACCTTAATTAGGCAGGAATGAGTTTTGCGAATTGTTTTGTTTTTATTCTAGCTTTCTCAAATTGTTTTATTTTTCGCCTCGTATATGATTGATCTGCGAATTACACGTGCTGATGAACTACATAGTTCGAATTAGCGAACGGAACGTCGTCATAATCGCCTAGAAATGCGCCAGTCATCTAATCGCCGAATCGCTTTTGCATATTTTCTTGTTTTGATACAAATCTGCGTGTAAACACGCCGTTCAGAAATGTTCGAAACTAAATCGCTTATCGCGAGGAATTCGTTCTTATCGGATTCTGATTTGCTCGGCCAGTCAAGTCGAGGAAAATAAATAGTTTCGGTGGAATGGATGCTTACTCAGAAGTCACCAATAAATCTCAATTAATATTAGAGATGATGTTAAAACGAGCAAAAATATTTGCGATAGTGATCAAAAGAGAAGAGTCCCGACCACAGAAACAAAGTAATTACACAAATAATAGTAGATTTCCATTTTTTTCTCAATTCAAATTCTCTCAGTATCGCCTGAAAAAATTGAAAATCAAAAACGAGCTGAGCCACAGAAGAGAACTAGTAAGCAGTGCAGCGCTTACTTACATGGTTTACCCTACGAGTTGAGCCACAGAAAAGAACAAGTAAACAGCGGAACGCTTATATATATGTTTATTTCTGATCGCAAACTTCCCAACTACCTTTTAATCAAAAGATGGGCAAGGCTGGATATAAATTCCGAACAAACTAAATCAAATCTTCTCGATACCGACCTGAAAATATCGCATTGAACTGTCGGGGTATTCGTAGCAATTATTTAACAAAACTTAAACTTTATTTGATGAACGTAAACATAAATAAACTTAACGTTTGACAACAGACAGAAAGCTTAACATAAATATAAAATTTTAACAATGTGATATGCGATACGCTCTTCAGACGAAGAAGCGTCTGGAATCTCTTAGAAGTATGTATAATTGGTGTAAGGTTTGCTGGACTATCCAGCACCAACGAGTAAGGTCAAGTGTATAATTTGTCGGACTATGCAGCACCAGCGATGATGAGTATGGTTTTCCGGACTATAACAGCGCCAGTGGATGAATTTTGCCAGAGCAAATACTGGCTTGCATTGATACGCGTTCTGCCTTTTAAATCGCTATTTCGTGGCTGGGATTAGGTAACTCTGCATTATTGGTCTCCTTACTTCCTCGAATTAGTGACGAACAGAGTTACGTCTCATTTGCTGTAGGGCAATCCTTCTGTGTTTGCTTCGCTGAGGTTTGCGATCCTATTTGTTGGTCAATCTGAAATGAACGAAGAAGCATTTGGAATCTCTTAGAGGTATGTATAGTTGATGTACGGTTTGCCGGGCTATCCAGCACCAGCAAGTAAGATCAGCTGTATAATTAGTCGGACTATGCAGTACCAGCGATTATATATATGGTTATCCGGATTATAACAGTGCCAGTGGATGAATTTTGCCAGACTATGCAGCACTAGCAAATACTGGCTCGCATTGATATGCGTTCTGCCTTTTATATCGGTATTTCGTGGCGGGGATTAGGTAACTCTACGTTATTGGTCTGCTTACTTCCTCGAATTAGTAACGAACAGAGTTACGTCTCGTTTGCTGAAGGACAATCCTTCTGTGTTTGCTTCGCTGAGGTTTGCGATTAATTACTTAAATTCTATTGCATATTTTCATATTTAAAAACAAAAGACGATCGATTTTGCAGCACAATTCCGTAAACTAATAATTTAAAGAAAAAACTGTTTGGGATGAAAAGTTACAAAAGAAAGAAAACAAATGAACAAAACTTTTAAAATATAACACCCTTTAAAAAAAATAAATAAAAATAAATGTCAAACGATTTTACGACACAATTTAATAGATTTAAAAAAAAGAAATGAAGAGAACGCTGAGAAAACAAAAGAAATAATAGAATTTTTAAGAAAAACAAAAAAAAATAAAAGAGGATAGATTTTACGGCACAATTCGGTGAGTTACAAAACGAAAAAAACAAATGAACAAAATTTTTACAAATACACATATACATATACATGTTTAACAATATTAAAACAATTAAATTAAAAGCAATCGATTTTACGACGCAATTTAATAGAACGCTAAGAAATCTGCAGAGAAAACAAAAAAAAAGAATTTTTAAGAAATACGAAATCAGTAATAGGATTTGAATAATAACAAAAACAAAAGACGATCGATTTTACCGCACGATTTAATAGACTAATAATTTTTTAATGAAAAGCAATAATATAATTTTTAAAACTACGAAATTTAAGTAACAATAAAAACAAAAGACAACTGTTTCAGAGGAAAGGTGACAGAAGAAAGAAAACAAATGACAATAACAAAAAAAAATTATAAAAAAAAAACAAATTTCACAATCTATAAAAAAACCGTCTTTATAATTGATAAAAAAAAGAGAAACAAATGAAAAGTAATTTTAAAACAATGGAAATTGAAAATATGCAATAGAATTTAAGTAATAACAAAAACAAAAGACGATCGATTTTACCGCGCGATTTAATAGACTAATCATTTTTTAATGAAAAGAAATAATATATTTTTTAAAACTACGAAATAATAGAATTTAAGTAATAATAAAAACAAAAGACGATCGATTTAAAGCACACTTCCGTAGACCAATAAATTAAACAAAAAGGATAAAAATTACAAAACAAAGAAAACAAATGAACAAAACTTAAAAAATATAAGGAAAATATTTAAAAAATAAATAAAAATAAATAACGATCGTTTTTTTTTACAAAAGTGTAAGTAATAATAGAATATAAAAAAAAATACGAATTAATAGAATTTAAGTAACAATAAAAACAAAAGACGACTGTTTCAGAGGAAAGGCGACGAAAGAAAGAAAACAAATGACAATAACAACATAATAAAAAATGTTCAATGAATTAAAAAAATATGAAAACAGATGACAATCGATTTCACAACACAATTTAATAACGCTCTGCCCTCTAGGCCGGTTATCGTCTGGGTTATTGGAGGCTGAAGTCTCGTACTAACGGATGCTGAACAGCAGGTTGACACAAAAAAAATATTTCAGGCGATCTTGTTTTTGCTTGTTTTCATCTTAGTCTCTCTTGTTCACTTGACATTGACTTGACATGCTTAGTCCGACATAACTGACCTCGTTAAGTGGTGGTTGCTTCCGGCAATTTAATGCACGGAAGACTTTGCATGAACTGCACGATGGGCAACTCGTATAGTGATTGTGCTTCTGACAATTGAATGCTCGGAAGGCTTTATATAAACTGTACGATGGGCAACTAGTGTATGGCTGTACTTCTGGCAATTTAATACACAGAAGACTTTGTACGAGCTGCACGATGGGCAACTCGTATGGTGAATGCGCTACTGACAATTGAATGCTCGAAAGACTTTGGGTGTACTTTCTGACACGTGAGTGCGCGGAAAAGTTATGTGTGTGACGCTCCTGACAATTCAATGCATGGGAGTCCTTGATGAGTGTAAATTTGAAACACAAGTTTTCTTATAAATAAGGTCCAGGGGCCGGAATGATGGAGATAAGGGGAATGATGGAAAAGAAGGAAAGGGACGATTGAGAGAGCGGGATGCTAGAGAGAGCGGGATGATGGATAGAGGGGAATAATGAGAAGAACTCCCCGGGCTCGAGATTCACAGAACATCATCATCATCATGCTACAATTTAGGGAGGGTCCAAATAATCTTTTCCTCGAATTCAGAAGTTTCATAAAAAGGATTAATACGCGGTTTTAAGTAGCACCAAGAAATAATAACACGTGAACCTTAAATACGACCAAAAAAAGTTCTTTTTTGCTCGCAACGCTTCTCAATGGCCCCCCACTTTGGGACGGGTGGGCAGGTAACGTAATAATTCCGTTTTATCTCGGCGAAAAACAATCGCCGGCTCCGATTAATTGCAGATAAACTATCGAAATCAAGACATAATTTCGCCGCACCGACGTTAATTGAAAATTAATCGCCGTCGACCTTATCGCCCGCGATCTTAACTATTTACTTCTATTATTGTCATTTTGTTATTGTCTTTTCTGACGAGTCAGATGTTTATAAGAGCTGGAGGCACCTCATCGAGGGGGAAAGTAATTCACCTCGAGGACTTTATTTTTGTTCATTTTAATTTTCTGTAGTTTTGTATTTTTTTTTACATCCTCGCATTAGTTTTCCTTGCCTGGCAAACTCGGCCCAAGCGTTGCCCAACGTTTCGCAACACGTTCTTCAAGTACCCACCTACCTCGCTGTTGGTTAATCAAAATTAATTCGTGAATTTAATTACAAATTATCTGCAAAGGCGCCGCCGATCGTACCAAATCACTGTTGATTGATGGCCGATTCATTTTTGCATTAACGTCGGATTACTAATTCCGATGATTATTAATTCGTTTCGAAGATGACGCGAAAAGATGCAGGGCCGTAGTTAGGAGCTGCGCCAAATTCGCACGATTTTGTTTTAGGGAAACCGCCGCCGCACGTCTCGGAGGCCATCGCGGCCATGGAAGAGAGAATCGCGACCGTTGAAAACTACTTAGGTAAGTTTGACCCAAAATAAAATAGCTTCGTTATTATACCGGATGTGTTTTTTCAGCGACGGAAGTTGGCTTCCACCCCACGAGTGGGTACGTATTTTTCGCAGTTGTCGTCATCAAAAAATAAAATAAAATAACGAGCGCTCTTATTTCAGCATCGCGGCATACAGCGAACCCACAGACGTGTACGTATTTTTTTTATTTCGCAATTAATAAAAGAAGTAAAAATGGCCCTCTCATTTTAGCGCTTCTGCAACCACCGGACATACAGATGGGTACGTATTTTCTCTCCTCTTTAGTATTTCGCATGGGAAGGAACGAAATCCTCTTTTCAGTACCACTGAGACCACATCAAAAGAAAACGCAAAGGCAGTATTTAGAAAATCGGACGTCAAACCAGGCAGGTTAAGCTCGATAACCCATCCGGAAATCGACTTGGATGTTGATCTATCGAAATTACCACCGAGCGACTTCAACAAGAGCGTCGAAGACGAAATCCTGAAGATCAAGCAGCATTTGAAGTTACTTTACGATAAGTTGGAACAGCTCCAGCAGTACAGATCCCGGAAGTCTTCCGTCACTAACACCGACTCCGAGGGCTACATCGATGTGCCGCCCGTTGAACGACTGGCGGAGCTGGAAGATAAATTCGTGGAGTACACCCAACAAATGTCTTCCTTGGACGCGATGTTCAACGCCGAGCTCACTGGCCTGCACGACCAGTTTACTCGCCTCGAAAGAGAAATGGGGATAGTCTTAGAAAGAGTTCACCTCGGGTACGCAGACCAATCCAAAATGCAACGAGTTACGCAAAATTGTCTTTTAGTTTACCGGCTGGTGACGGCAATGTCGGGGTAGAAAGTATGAACGAAATATACGACAAGATGATGGCTTTGCAGGGTGACATTGACACCCTCGGAGATACCGCCACCAAATTGGTGGAAGACATGGAAGACAAACAAAGATGGATGGACGTAAGTTATATAAATTTCATCCACCATCAAACTCAAGCCTCGGCGGCGCAATGGTTAGTGCTAACCCATTAGACATTCCAGGATCAATACTTACTTAGTTGACTTACTTGACTTACTTGACTCACTTGACTTGTTTGACTTACACAAAGTTGCAAGGGAAAGCATTTTACTCTCATGTCCGTATTCATAATGCTTCCTTGAGGCTTCCTTCAATAAGGGACCCCTTAGAATGGGTACTGTCATAATGCTACAATCCTATTCTAAGGGTCCCCATATTGAAGGGAACCTCAATGAAGCACTATGAATACGGACATCAGCCTCAGTAAATCTAGCTCGCGTGGCGCAGTGATTAGTGCCCTCAAATTATGGCTCAACCTATGAATTAAAGTTCTGAACCAACACCACCGCCACTCTATTTCTCGCCAAAAATATGTGTGTTGCTTTTGCGTGAGGGATAAAGGGTCGACGTGGTAGCTTAATAAAATTAAAACCAAGCTTGGGCCCTTGGCCCAAAATCCAAGTGGATTTTATTTCTAGGCACTTTTGGAACAAGTTGAAATTCTGAAGACCATCAAAGCCGACAAGGAAGACTTGGAAGACGCGCTTGCGGACAAGGCAGACGCTTGCGCCATCAACAGGAAGGTATCGCACGACCAGTTCGACAGCGCCTGCGATGAACTGTCCAAAGGAATCGAAGAGGCTCTCGCCAAACTCACTCAACAAGTAACTCGTGGCTAAAACCGGGGGGGAAATTTAACCTCGAACTTGCTCCTCCCAGGAAAACATGTGGCAGCAGGCCTTGGATGAAATCCAGAAGGAGATCGACAATAAATTGGATAGGATGGAGCTGGGCCCGCTCAAAGACTTCGTCAACAACAAGCTGAAGATGCTCCAGCAGAGGCTGAAGGCGCTGACCGCGCTCAAGCAGGAAGCGGAAGCCGCCGGCACGAAGAAGTTCTTGAAGTAGAAGAAACTCCCGCTGCAAATCTCTGGTTTTCAATTTCTTCTGGTTGTAGGAACGTGAATTGCATATCCTGCGATAAAGATGTGGTGATGCGCAAGGAAATGGACCCGTCGTTGGTGCCTCCAACTTACAGTCTACCTCCAACGAAAAGCATGGGGCCTTACTTGGCTTACGAGTTGGACGCGTTGAGGAAACAACAGAAAATGTAGGGCGCTGTTTATTATCGGGATCAATTAACGCTTTGGGTGTTTCAGGTTGTCCACGAGCAGAAACCTGCATCACTTTGAAAGTGCTGTACACTCGAAGTCGCCGAGAGGGTAACGTTTTACATTCTGCTGCGTTTTTGTGTTGATTCCATTTGCCTACAGGGAAGATCACGTGTGCAATCGGTATTGCGGTGGAAGCCACACCGTGACGACCCCCCAGCAGAGGGTTACCAGGTTGGGACACTTCTTAAACCAATGGGGATTGGGGTCCCCAGAACCTGTAGCAGAGTCAGGGAAGGTAAGTCCCTCTTTCTTGCTACGACTTACTTAAATTTATTAAAACATTCGCAAAGTAGGATTATTTCTTTCCTTTGGTTGCTTCCTTTTTAGAAATCGATCGCGAAAAGCTGCCCAATCGGGAACTAGATTTTAGAAAGGAACTAACAATAAATAAGGTGGGAACTCAACTTTTCTTCGTGGTCTTGAGTATTGAAATAATCTGTCCGGCGCGGCGTCTCTAAGAGGGGGAAAAGTGACATCGCCCAGAAATTTAAATTTATAATTTTTATCTCATGCTTAGCTACTATTGGACGGTAGTCACCACTAGATGGCGCCCAAGAGTTCATTTCGTATGTTTGCTTGCGGTTGCTGTATCGGCATTTCTTTTTGTCAAGGTGTACAATCGCGCGTGTTCTTCGGATGAAGACCGAACTTTTTTTTTTGATTGTTTACGCTGAACTCAAGGCTTCTGTTGCTTTAAGTTGCGATTTCGGTTCAGGTTTCTTGCACATGAGTTACTGGAGGAACAAGCAAAACCTGGAATCTTCTATAGGACCATCACAAGGCGTTCTCAAATTGCAATTGGAAAGCGCCTATTGTAGTTTCTTGTTTTCCAGACCGTGCAACCTCGCAAGAAGATAAAAACAAGTTGTTTCAATTTTTTCAACAAAAATAATTCTGTTTCAGAAGGAGGAGGTCGCCATAAATGGAGAGGCAGTCACCAGACCAACGAAGGTAAATTTGAAACATAAGTTCTCACACAGGCTACAATGATAGAGTTTCTTTGTCAGAAAAATATTTTTGAACAAAGACACAATTAGGGGTAGCTAGGTGGCTCAGTGCACAAGTTGGGTTTAGCACCAAACGATCAAGGAGGAAGGAGAGCGCCGTATCTTGATTGGTTTGGAGACTCACTTAAGCCCCTGGGAGAAATCTAACTAGGAAGCACTTGACGTTTCGTTTTTAGGGTTAAAGGCAGAGTCCAATAGGAGAGGAGGACGGAGGAAAGAGGGCGCCACATTTTTATTTGTATACAAATTCATTTAGGTCTCTGGCAGTCATGTAGCTACGACGTCTCGTTTTCAAAGTGTAATAGTCGAGGAGGTTGAAGGAAAGAGGGCGCCACGTTTTGATTTGTGATTTTGTGATTTGAAGTGGAAGTCTCGTTTACAGGGTTGAAGGCGAAATTTGATTTGGGAGAGGGTGTCAGTTCCGGGGTCCCAGTTATCTCTCTGTTTACAAATTGGATTCGTACGTGTTGTAGGTAATGACCTCTCGCGAACACATCGAAAAGGAAGTCACCAAAGGCGTCAAGCGTGCAAGTTCCGCCCAAACGCAAGCAAAAAGAATGTCATCCGACAAGAAAGTCGGCAAAGGCTCACAGCAGAAGATTTGTAAGGATCCAAATTGATGGCGTAATTTCGTTTTTTTAATCAATGTGTCGTTTTTGTTTGGTTTAGCAAGTCCAAAGGAAAGTGAAGAACTTGATAAGAGTAAGACTTTCATAATTTTTTTTTCGACAATTCTAATAAATTTATTCGTTTATCACCACGCGTAAACCAACGGTCACCATCGTTTAAGGTCAAACCCCTTCTAAAGTATCGACAGTGTCGTTCAAGGTTATCCCCTTTAGTTCATACATCTGAAGAACTGTTGACAATGACGTCATCTTACGAGAAGGTGATCGTTGAAGGAATCTTTTGGTTAGCACGTGAGGTCATTGACCTTTCAAACATGATTGAACATGTCTGAACAAAACAAAAAAATTGCTTAAGTTGTATTTACGATGATTACTTTGTTTTTGCAAGAATTATAAAAATGCGATGAAAATTTCATTATTTTATCTTCACCTTCATGGTCAATCCCAAAAAACTTGGCCAGTCCAACCCTGACATTATAATGAATAACATTTTCAGAACGGAACAATGCGCCACCTGCACCAGCAACTCAAGCGAAGCGCGCCTCGCCAGTTTCAAATAAATCAGTCGACGCCATCCCCGCCTCAGGCGAAAAGTAAGTCGAGCCTTGCGATTTCTTTTTTACCGACCACCGACTTTTCAGGCCCGCTTCTCACTTATCCTTCAACATACCCGAAGAGACGCCTTCGGAAGTCGCCGAAGCGACCTCGAAGGTACCTCCCGCCGAAGAAGCGAATCCACCCTAATCTAAATTGTAATCTTTTCGCATCCTGTCCTAAATTTACAATATATTATTGTCCGGAAAAACTGCAAGTTATTTTATTTTAACAAGGCCTTAAATTACAAACAAACTAGGGTGCTCTTGCGAAGGGGCACGTGCAGGCGCTCGGTGGTTGGACGAACAAGGTTTCGGCCGGCCCTGCAAGTCCACCTACGGTCTTGACCGACACCAAGTACGTGAAGAACGGGTTCATGTCTGCCAGGACGAAACTGTAAGAGCGGTCATCGAGTGGGTCATTGGGCGCAACTTCGTAAATATCCTCGTATTCAACGTTTCGGCTTCCGATTTGCGCAAACGTCGTGACGCTCACCCCGAATTGACTCAGAGCCCCATTGATGTTGCAGGGGAGCTCCCAGGTTAGATCAGCTGATACGTTGTAGGTCTGCCCCAGGCCGTACCTCCAGAAGGCTTGGAGCCCCACAGGAGCCTCAGGTACTACGAGTAGACCAAAATCACTCAAGAATTTAGCAAGGATACCCCCATTTACCTCCTGGCAGGGTGTTAACGGTCTTAACATCGGTAGTGACCGTCGACCCTAACGTGTACGTCGTGATGACCTTAACTTCGTATCCCGTATCCGGGAGTCCTCTGTTAAAATCGTATTCCTGCACGCGCAGGACTGTGCTGTAATCTCCTCCTCCCGGTTGAGGGCAGCCCTCAGGTATAAAGAAGTTCGGCCCGAGGTTGTCTATTAGTATGTTGTAGGAAACGACAAATTCGAGGCCGTAGGGCTCATTCCACGACACCAGGAAACCATCGGCGGTGATTTCGCTTACCACCAAAGTCTTGGCTTCCAGTGGTACTAAAAATTGAAAAGGAGGAGATTAAGACGGAGGTTTAAACCACGTCGAATCCGAGCTGACCTGTTCTGAAAACTACCGGTTCGCTCAGAGGTGACTCCAACGACGTAGTCTGGGTTAGCCACGCGACTTTGCAGGTGTAGATGGTATCCGGTTGTAAATTGTTGATGTTGAGGGTGAATTGTCTGGATGCTTCGTCGGCGATGTTGAGGAGCAACGTCGTGGCGATTTGGTCGACGTCTACGCATCTCACGCTGGCCTGGGTGAGGGCGCAGAAGTTATCACTGAGGGGGTTTGCTTGGAGGGTGACGTTGGCTCCGCTGAATGACGGAGTTGTCAAAACATGAACCGGAGCAGATGGTGCTGTCAAAATAAAGTCAATTGATGCTGTACTAGATCTATGGGACCAGAGTGAGATAGAGTAATGGCCTGGCGATCATTGCCTGCAATTAAACTGAGATTCTGATTCAAGAATCCTAGCTTAGTTGCAACCGTGCCTGGAGCAAGAGATGGTTGTTTAAACGAGCTTGATAGAAGGTCGTGTTACATCTAAACTTACCTGCGGCAAGAGCTACCCCTTCAATCGATGCACTTGTGCCCACCACTGACCCTTTCAACGCCGAGACCGTTACAGTGAGTTCGGAACATGGTATAAAGTCAAGGTCAACCGATGTAACGTCACTGGCAAGCTCCCGTTGGTTAAAGTTGTCTTCAACAATCAGTCGGTAAGACAGCACGCAGTTTCCTATACCTTGAGGTTGATTCCATTGTATGCCAGATGACGTAATTTGAATATTCGTGACTGGTCCAATATCTGAAAGCCAGAAATCACTGTAGCCAGGGGCGTAGCAGGGCCAACTCTTTAGTCGTTGATAAATCTGTCAGCTTGACGTAGTTTTTGTGTTTGCGAAATCGCTCGTGCAAGAAACTTCCAAGATGTCTTTCGGGGTAATACTCGACACGTCTCTGGATGAGATGGAGGAGACGCGTTTCAAGAAGAAACACAGCGAATTAATTCAGCGCCTGACCAAGAAGTTGCATTTCACCTACACCGAAGTGGAGTGCATCTTGCTGATTTACTACAAGTTGCAAAAGGAGGCACCGGACAAACAAATGGGTATTTCGAAGAACCAGTTCAGAGACGTTCTACATGCGGGATTGGATATGACCGACGACGCGTTGATGGACAGGATTTTCACTGCGCTGGAGAAAGGAACGACGCACCCCGCAGCCGTCTCGATGGAAACCTGGACCTCTGCGCTCTCGCTTTTTTTGAGGGGCACGCTCGACGAGAAGATACAACATTGCTTCCTTGTTTACGACCTGATGGGCGATGGAATGATAGGAAGGGATAGCATGTTTCAATTGTTGCGTACGTCTTTGATAAGTTCGGGGAGCGACGATGATGCTGAGGAGGCGGCCAAGGACATGATTGAGATACTGACGAAGAAAATGGACATCGACAGGGATGGCAAAATATCTTTTAATGACTATAAACAATCGGTTCTGCTTCAGCCTATGTTGCTGGAGTGTTTGGGCAAGTGTCTTCCATCGAGATTGGCGGTGAACGCCTTTATGACGACATTTGCGCCCGATGTTGGAAGACTCTGAAAATAAAAATCATCTTCCATTTTGTAGTTTGATTATCAAAACTAGAGCTAGGAGGAGGAAGGCACCAAATAACTTACTGCTGATTCCAGTTTCATAAACTTCCGTAGAGGTGACGCCAGGTACACCCTCGATTTCGGCAAAAATCGTAACCTCTGACTCAGTGCAGCCAATGAACAACAAATCTTGTATCGTTTCGCTTGTTTGGAACGTCAGTAGTCCGCCAGTGATCACTTGGTAGATCACGTAGTCAACTTGACAAACCCCAAGATCACCGGATGGCCGTTCCCATGAAACAGACAAAGTGTTGCCGACCTCGATGAACGTCACACCTTGAACACCGCCGACATCTGCAAACCGAAGTGTAAAAACCAGCGTGCCACTTTCGGGGGTGGACTTACCAGCTGCAGCAACCGTGGTGGTCACCTCTTGGGCGGCGCTGACTCTATCTTCGAAGACTGCACTTACCTCAATCACGTTCCATGAGCACGGAACCAAGGAAATTTCCAAACTTTTCTCCGTGGTAAACACTTCTTGCTTGCCCAAGTTATTAGAATGGGCCACCAAGAAAGAAACGACGCATCTTCCTAAACCCACCGGTTGACTCCAGGTGACCAAATTGTTTTCAATTTGAAGACCTTGCACTTCATTAACACCTACGAAAAACTCGGTTACAACACTTTTGATCAAAAAAAAAACAAACCTAACTTATTACTTCTCAGGTCATTGACGTGCGTAACCGTTTTGCTTTGCCCCCTGCCACCTATCTTGGCAATCGGAGTGACCGTCACCGTAGTGGTCGAGCACGGAATCAACGGTATATTCAAATTTACGGATAGCTCTTCAACTTCTTCAACCCTCGATCCTATATCTTGATTATCGATGACCACCTCGTACACCACACCGCACTCCTCGGAATTCACCGGAGGTGACCACTGCGCAATCACCGACGCTTCAGTCTCGGTTATGACGAAATCGGAAATTACTTCCAAATCTGAAATTTGGGTCATTTAGAAAAAATGACCGGGTGTTGCTTTCCATTGACTTACTCGATACGAATTCGAGGGTTTCGCTGGGCGGGGAAAATCCTCCTTGGGTCACGAATACGAAGCCGTTGCAGGTATAGAACGTATCCGGTTCCAGGTTCGAAATTAGTATGTCGAAGACTCTGTACGTGTTGTCTAAAATGTTTTGGGAAATGCTGAATGAATGGGCGTCCGAAAGGCAAATGAGTTGGAAATGGGTGGCTTCGCATTTGTTTTCCTCGAATTTCTCTCCTACCCAGGTCGTTTGTATGGTGCTGCAGCTGGTGGTGATGTTGTAGAGTTGAGGTGCGGTTTGGGCTAAAGTAAAAGTCATTTTAAGACTACCCAACTACCATAATAAGTACTTAGGAGTTAAGGATGGGTACCTATGTAACTTACTTCTTGTTTCTGCTTCGATTGAAGCTGAAGCCGCGATTCCTTCGCTGGTGCTGACGGGCGTGACTGTGACATCAATCTCTGAACAGGGTATCAGAGGCTGGGCAAATTCGTAGTAGGTTTCAGCGGTCTCTGACGTCAAAACTCGAACGCCATCCGCAAACGTGATTTTGTAGTTAACCACGCAGTTTCCGGAGCCTTCGGGTTTATCCCAGATGGCCGTTAGGAAGTCACCGCTTTGGGTCAGTATCAGATTTTGGACTTCCCCGATCACTGAAAATTAAAGTCATTTTTAAAATTTATTCAATCACTCTTATCTTAACTCAACGCGCTACTACAATGGCTTCCATCTAATTTTTCTTTGACACAGAAGCCCTTCTCTTTGGTTGCCTTACAATGTGGATTGACCGCGCATTGGTGTGCAACGTGATGTAGGCTGATATTTTTGTTCAGCCCCCCATTTTATTAACCACGCCTCTTAGTTCATTATTAGCCACGCCTTCTATTTCGTGAAATCATAACTATATAGTTTTCTTCACGCTCCCCAACTTTGATAGTAAAATATTAAAAGCAATACTTATTCTGCGAGGGCCGGAAACTTAATGATGTGCTAACCACACCCCTTTTTCCATCAAGAACTGTAATACTAATAAAACTAGGGACACGCCCTCTAGATACTATCGCGCCAATTTACTTTGAAAGGAAGAGCGAATCAATGTTACTTCACAAAATCACAAAATGACAAAGAGGTGGCTGAATGCTCTAGCCACGCCCCTTTATTCATAAGTATCCTCCCCTTTTGGGCGATGTTTGTAATCCGATTTGTAAATGCGAGATAAAGAAAAACAACTGAGGGTATAGAAAATAAAAGCAAATCAAAATTTTCATAGTAAGCTGTAAAAAATGTTTTTTGAGTACCCGACGCCATCTACCGGATAATATTACTACCAAATAAACTCTTAAATCTTTTATAAAATTGGCTGAACTGCAGAAACGTATTAAAAAAAACTGTCGTCATCTCGATTTACAAGCGAGAAACAGAGAAACCAATTGAAATAATTTTGAAAAAATTAAGCAAAATATGTATCTATTGTAAACAGAAAAAAAAAATTGAACGTCATTAACGCCATCTACCGGACTCCGTTGGTATTAAACAGAAAATAATATCATTAAAAAATCGATTGAGTTTTGAACTAAATTGGCCAAGCGTATTAAGATGCGATTGTTATTAGTTTCGTTTGTTTCTGTTAAAACAACAGCATTACATAAAAGAAAGTTGACTTTCGAATCAAAACTGGCGCCATCTTTTGTTGGTAAATTTGATTGATTTAATTCTTGAATTATAGTATTTATATTTGCAAATAAAACGAAACAAAGAAAAGCAACCAAAGAAATAGCAAAAAACAAGAGAAATCAATTGAAATAATTTTGAAAAAAATTAAGCAAAACATGTACCTGTTGTAAACAGAAAAGAAAATTGGACGTCACTAACGCCATCTACTGGACACTGTTACTAATAGACAGAAAATAATATCATTAAAAAATCGATTGAATTGAATTAAATTGGCCAAGCGATTGTTATTAATTTCGTTTGTTTCTCTTTAAAACAAAAGCAATATATAAAAGATCAAAACTGGCGTCACCTATTGTTGGTAAATTTGATTGATTTAATTCTTGATTTATGGTAATTTTATGTAAATCAAAACTGTCGCCATCTGGATGTGTATCTATTGTAGCAGAAAAAAAATGGACGTCACTAACGCCATCTACCGGACACTATTAGTATTAGATAGAAAATAATATTAAGAAATCGATTGAATCGAACTAAATTGGCCATACGTATTAAGACGCGATTGTGTTTTTTTTTTAATTTTGTTTTTGTTTTTTTTTTGTTAAAACAACAGTGTACGTGAAAAGACGTTGACTTTCACATCAAAACTGGCGCCATCTGTTGTTGGTAAATCCGGTTGATTTAATACTTGTTTTATAATTCTATTTGCAAACAGAACGAAATAGCGAAACGTAATTTTAAAAAAGTAAAAAAAAATATTTACTCTAAACAGGGTACAACTAACGCCATCTAGCGGATACTCTTACTATTAAACAAACATTTTAATTTTAACATATCGACCGATTTGAGCTTTTCAAGTTTATGAAAAGTATTAAGATCATCATTTGTCTTGTGTATTTTTTTTTTTTTCGTTAAAACAAAACAAATATTTTTTTTTTTAATAAAAACAGTGCTGGCAATTTAATTACGAAAATATTCGGTAGCTAAAATGACAACAGTGATTTTAAATCACTGCACTAATTAGCAAATTAGAAAAAATGTTGACATTCAAGTCAAACTTGAATGTCAACATTTTTTGAATGTCAAATGGAAGGCGCCTTCCAAGCACGAAATAGAAAAGCTATTAAAACGTCCATTGTAAGCAGGCGTATCCAGCGCCATCTACCGGATACTATTACTACTAAAAAAAATTTTTGAATGAATCGATTGAATTCAAATTAAATTAAATTGGCCAACATATTAAGATGCGTTTGTCTTGTTTCTTTTTGTTAAAGCAGCAGGGATTTCTTTTTTTTTTTTCATAAAAACCCTACATGCAATTTAAATACGAAAATATTTGGTAATGGTTTTGAACAGCGCAAAAAAGGCAAGTTTCATGTGTGAGAAGTATTACAATCTAATTAAGATTGTATATGTGCGATTACGTCCGTTCAATTTAAAGGTACGATCGATTAATGTCAACTTAGCGTAATCTTGGCGTCATCGTAAGTAACCAAAAACGATTGTGATTGTTTATCTCTTGATGAATATATGATATTAAATAAACAAATGAGACACGCTCTTAAAAAGCAAACAATTGAAGAGGCTCTTTAATTATAATCCACGGTTTTTTAAAATCAATTTATTGACTGCTTTTTTTTTTTTAAAGATAGAGACTCGATAAAAAATGATGAAGGTTATGGGCCCCAAAATGTTCATTATTATTACTACTCTATTTTCTACTTTGCTAGCTGTGAGTTTGTATTTTACTTTGTTAAATGATGGCAGGCGTGTGGTAAGCATTAAGCCATCGACAGGGGAAATTTGTGACCATTTGTCGCTTGTCTGGTAATAACACTCGCTTGTGCTACAACCAACGCTTAAAGTAAGGTACTCAACCACAAATTCCAAAAACTTCTTGCAACCTCCTTTACTAAACGTTGATTTTAATACCTGCACACTCATCCTCTTCGAGTTCTTCTTTTTCTTCGATGTCTTCTTCTATTTCTTCCTCAATTTCTTCTTCTTCGATTTCTTCTTCTATCTCTTCTTCGATTTCTTCTTCTATTTGTTCATCTTTTTCATTTTCTTCTACTTCCCCAACATTTTCATTACCGTCCTCTTCTAATCCGGTTTCGTTTTCTTCTATTCCACCGCCGCCTCCATTCGGTTCTTTCTTGATTACACCTCCTCCATTGATGATAACGCTACTGCCCTCATCTTCCTCGACCGGAAGTCCCTTCGCCGCGCTCGTGCACAGAACCACGCACACGGCGACCGTAATCGCCCATCCCAAAAACTTCATTCAAAAGTCTCTTTTGATTTGGCCTAGTCGATACACTTTACTGAAGAATCTCCTCGAGGACTCGCCTTAAGTATTGAGTCCCTATCTGGGACGGTTTGGGGGCGATAAAAACTGCTACTGATTTCAATACATTAATACATCCGCACTTCAAAAAGTTATCGATCATTGCGAAAGTAAATCGCAGGTGTTAACGCAGATTAAAAATTTTTTTGGTGGTCAGGTTCACTTTGGACTTGTTTTCACTTTTAATCAAACTTGCACCCCCCTCAAAGCAGGACGAGAAAAATATATTCCAAACCAATTAAGGATGAATTCCTCTTATCGGATTAGACCAATAGTAATAGTCGTAAGCGAGGCCCTGCTTGGGCATCTTTGGGTGAAATCTTTGCATCGAAATTTTCCGCCGCGTCGATTAATTACTCATTGATGTTTTCACTATTTTGCCAAACAAAGGGATTTGAATAGTTTTAACGTAGAAATATTTTGATTTGTGAATCGATCTGTTTTGTATTTAATTTTAATCCGCGCTCGGGAATAATTGCAACTCGAGATAACGACTATCAATCACGATGTTAACTATTCAGAGAAACTGAGGCGTAAAAATAAACATCCAATTTAATAACTTAGAGGTCAAGATGAATGGAAGGTTTAGTGGTGATAATATTTTCTTAATTCGTTCTTCTTTTATTAACCCTTAGTTGACTCTGTTTGTTGTGTATTTTACACACAATCAATTTTTTATTGGTTGCAGTAATAGCCTTCGAAATTGTCATGTTTGTAACGATTTCATTAGCCACAAAACTCAGAGAGAAAAGAGGGAGTCCTTAATAATCCGCGATTACCTCCCGACCAATCAAACGATGCCACGCCCCTTCGTTTATTACGGACGCTAAAGAAGGCCCACAATTGGCCCCTTCGATGGATTTCCCCAACTGTCACATTTCTTTAATATTTTGCGCCCTTTTATATCGCAAATGCAATACTAAATCAAAATCAAAAACATTAGTAAAGTGAAGAAAGAAACAATTCTATATTAAAAGCACGAAGAACGAGGAACTGACATAATTAGTTTCGTAAAAAAATTCGAATAGCTAATAGGTAAAAAAAAGAAGAAAAAAGCCTGCTGATCTAAAGACGCCCACTCTTTATTGCTTTCTCTGATTGGCCACGCCTCTTAGTTCAACTCTATTAGTCACTCCCTCTAGATCTTGAGCAGTGTTCGGTTTTTCTCTAAGTGCTATAAAGACAAATATTAAACACAGAGGTTAGTCTACAGTAACCACTGAATTAGCTACACCCCATTTTCCTCAAATTCTATGGTAAACGTAGTGACACGCCTTCTGAACACTGAGACTCTCAACACAAACACATTTGTTCTTTTGTCGCCATGCCCCATCTATCAAAGACAAAACGTAAAAGTTGTCATAGTCCAGAAAAAGTGGAGATATTCCTTCGATTAGCTACGCCCCTTTGCTTCTCTAATTAGCGACGCCCCTTCGGGTTTTATTAACGAATAAACAGACTCATTGTTTTATTTTAATTGGTCCAGTAGTTCATCTTTATCTATCAGCAAAGTCCTCCGGGATACTGCTTTTTATTGCTTTTTCTGATTAGCCACGCCTCTTCGTTCTGCACTGTTATCCACGCTCTCTGGATTTTGAACTGAGTTGGGTGATTTTTCTCTAGATGTAGAGATGAGGAACAAAAAGTAGCGTACATAATACACTTTCTTCACTCTCTTTATTTTCAAAAGTAACATGTTAAAAGTAGAGACTAATCCACAGGGGGTGTAATTATATAATTTACCGCGCCCCTTTTCCATCAAATCCATGTTAAACCTAGAGACGCGCCCATTGATGCCTCGATTTGCTCTATAAGCGAAATGGAATTATTATATTTCAACAGAAATACAAATAATTTTCTTCATGCTCCTCTTAAATAACAAACATGAAAATTGTCACGGACCATTAAAGTAGATTCCTCTGATTAGCCACGCCCCCTTGCTAAAAAAAGTTGTCGTCCTCTAGCGATTAAGCACAGAAAAACTCAAAACTCATTGTTCTGTTTTAATTGGTCCATTAGTTCATCATTCATGTTCATCAGTCAAGAACTCTGGATCTTGATATTACTCTGTGGGCCTAAAAACAAATGCCTTTTCTGATTAACCACGCCTCTGCGTTCGATTTCTCTACAGAGCGAAAGCGACAGGACAATACACGTACTTAGTTTCAAAAGTAAAATGTCAAAAGCAGAGATTAGTCTGCAGAAGATGCAATTATTCAAGTAACTACGCCCCCTTTTCATCAAATCTATGGTAAACCTAGAGGCACGCCCTCTCGATACTGACGCGTCGACTTGCTTTAAAAGGGACATGGGATTATTATTATTAACAAAAACAAATCGACTTAGTCCATAAAAGTGGAAAAATTTATCTGATTAGCCACGCCCACGTTTCTAAAAAAAATCTCGTTCTTTAATTAGCGACGCTCTTTTGCGTTTTATTGACAGAAACAATCATAACAAGCTTTACGCGCACCAATTAGCTTTCTCGGTTTCCGAACTTTAATCCGCAGAAGATTAACCACGCCCTTTTCTTAACGTAAGACCTAAAGACACGCCCTCAGAAACTAATCCATCGACTTACTTTGAAAGAAAAAGGGATTTTTTATTTCACTCCAACAGAAACATGTTTGCTTGTCGTCTTCATATCCGTTAGACAAAAAAAATATCGAAAGTCGTAATCCACGGAAATAAGTTTGTAACGCTTATTTGATTAGCCACGCCCCCTTGCTCATAAAGATCTGAATGACTTCTTCCGTCCTATTACTGCGAAGCCACACCCCTTCGCGGAATTTACTTATGCTTGTGCACAGCCACAAAGGCTGATGTATGAGAGAGACACAGAGAACAGACACACCATTTCCATAGGCGTTGAAAAAAAGTCGTTCCTCTGTTTAATTGTGCCCTTTCGTTCAATGTTACGCATGTTTTCACACTGCCACGCCCAGTGAGGACCTAAGGATATTTTTAAAATGCTGTGATTGGTCTAAAAATAGCCATTGAAGAAAGAAAGAATTTCATCGTAGCAAATTTACTGCATTTTTTTTACCAATAACTGAGGTGAGGTGTCATTTAAATGATTCACAAATTAAGTTGTTTGTCTCCGTTTACTCTCCACCATTGTTTGATTGATTGCATTCCTTCTAATCAGTACAAATCTTAATGAAATTTTCACTTAATTAGTTTAATTGGCCTTACTCATTATTTCAAGTGCCGCTTTTAACAGGCATTTGCATCCTCCGATCACTAAAATAAATGAAAACACGCGTTTAATTTGCGAATAAAGTATTTATTGTACATTTTTTTCGATTAATTTCTTAAGGCAAACTGAAACTCAATACACTTTTCGAGCTGCTGCGATCTTTCGATTGGGCTTCCACCAAAACCGCGTACGTGTAACCTCCTTTTACGTTTCTGATCTTCACCGAATATGAGTCTCGATTCAACACGGCGGGTACTTCGACGGTTTCCTCCGCGACACCCTCGACATCTGAAGAGCGTCTTAGCTCCACGGAAAATTTCTCCACGTCCCCATCTAAGTCCGCGAACGCCGTTGCCGGCCAAGAAACAACCGCCGAAGTTTCGTCTTCACCTGCTTCCGGAACTCTCAAGGCATAGGACAATCCAGGAGAAGGCACGGGCGCTAAAATCGAGTATTTTCTTTGATGCGTTCGGTCTCCTGGGCCTAAACTTACGCGTTTGAATGAATATCCGTTCGCTGAAGTCCGAGTTTGCCGTGACCGGCGAAATCCTGAACTGGGCCTCTAAGGTGTAAACCGTACTCGGAATCAAGTTGGAGGCGGTGAGAGTGAACCGTCTCGTCGGAGTATCCTCCACGTTTATTATGTCGATTGAATGCGGAAAGTCGGACACGACCCGGAAGACCACGCCTGTGATTGGACATGCGTTTTCTGTCTGGGAAACACCGGCCCAGGTGATGTTGATTGTGGTCGAATCGACAGAGTGCTTCACGTACTGAGGAGGAGGCATTCCTGAAAAAAGCTACAATTAAAAATGCTGCTTTGCACTCATTTTCGTTCGTTACTAAAAGTAATGACTGTAAGATGTTTAATTATCCAATAGAATGAAAGAGCCACGCCCTTATAAATAAAGCCACGCCCCTTTGCCTGCCCACTCAAAATAAAATTACAATTTGCTGTTGTTGATCTCCTTCTTGGTCTATCAACCAATGACAATACATGCCTCTTTGTCTGTTAGTTAACCGGAAAAAAATTATAATGTTTAATTGTCTAATAGTGAGAGTGAAAGAGCCACGCCCCTCTAAAAAATGGTGCGTCCTTTAACAAAAAAAGACCTGTAATAATAATACTTGCGAAGAAAATGCTCTCTTTTCTATGCTTCTATAAACGTAAAAGCTTCTGCTGAGTGAATTATCATGTGTAGAATATCTGAGAACACGCTCATCGAAGCATTGTTACATCAAATCATGTTTAAAGAAAAAGAAAATGATTAAAGAACGCCTTCCAAATAGAGACACGCCCCTTTATGCTTTCCACGCCCCCTGGCATAATAAGAAAAATAATTTAAACGGAATGACGCGTCCACAAATACAAAACCTGTGAATTTATTTGCTAGCCTTAATTAGCCACGCCTTTTCGGCGTCATCATGCGAGATGTAGAGAGCTATGTTAAAGGTTAAAGTCACGCCCCCGTAGATATTTTTAAAAATATAGCTACGTTACGTCTCTTTATACTTTTCTTGAACCAAAGATGCTCAAAATAAGTTAAGAAGATTTGGTTAGTCGCGCCCCTCTGCATCTCTTAAAGAAACTTGTGAGTGTTTACTCATTGCCACACCTCACGCAAGGCGGGGGAGTGACAGTTCACTCTAAATGATACATCCTACCAGACCAACTTTTCAACGCCCCATGGCAAAAATGGTAAGATGAACAAACAATAGTAAACAGAAGTGCAGAGACTAATTTATTCTGGATATCTGGTTAACCACGCCCCTTTATTTATTGCCTTGTCCGCACGTCGCCACGCCTCTTGTTGTGGCCGTGAAATAAAGCTAACACACCTCGGTTGACGCCTCTCCAAATAGAAGCACATTCCACGCCCCTTGACATCAAAGATATTAAAAACAATGATTAATTCACGGAGGTAAAACGTGGCTAGCTCCACCCTTTAGACATTTTCATGCCTTTAAACAAGGAATATGTATTACAAAAGTTGAAATGGACCTAATAGTATGAAAAAAAAACGGTAATACACTTACTAACCATTTATTTGATAGATATGAGGCAGATGAGTATGTATGAGTGGTATTTAGCCACGCCTTTTGGTTAATATCACGCAAATCCAAAGAGCCACATTAAACCAAAAGCTACGCCCCAAATATTTGCCACGCCCCTCGCAAAAAGTGGTAAAAAACGAACAATGATTAAAAAACAGAAGTAAAGAGACTAACTGGCCACGTGACTGTGGTTAACTACGCCCATTCAGGTGTTGACAAAACTATTTGCACTTCGCCACGCCCCTTATTAGGACTTTCCAAGTAGAAGCAAATTCCACGCCCCTTGGTATCGAAGATATTAAAACCAATGATTGGTTCGTGGAAGTGAAATATGATTAGCTCCGCCCTTTATACATTGTCATATCTTTAAGGAAGAAATACACTATAATTTGAACCACTTACTCTGAGGAGGTACTTCGTACACTACCGCCGAAGTGGTACCAATGACGTCATTCCAAACCGCGCTCACCGTGACGTCATTCGAGGTGCATGGAATTGAATCTAAAGCGAAGTATTTTGTTTCAACGTTATACTGACGAATACCAACGTTGGTTTTGTGTGTAATCACGTAGGTGAGATCGCATAGGTCTAGATCCAGAGGTCGATTCCATTGCACCACCGTGCCATCGTCGTTGGTCAAATTCAAGTTTTCCACCGCACCGACGTCTAGGTGTACAAACCAAAAATGTCATTAAACGCACTTTGGGTGTCAAAAAGTTTTGCCTTACATGCCGGAGCTGGTACGTAAGTCTTCTCCACCCACGACGTTGGAACACCATCCACCAAGGCGCGCACGCTCAATTGATTGGAAGAACAGGCTATCGCGTCGAAAGCAAAGTAAGTAGCATTGGTGGACACTTCCGCGGTGTCATTGAAGGATTTGGCCAGGAAGTTTACGTCGTAAACCACGGAGCAAATTCCGGTGTTTTCGGGCGGACTCCACTCGAATCGATCACCGGATACGCGCAGGTCTTGCAGTGGATTATCTGAGGCACCGAAACTCCCATCAACGGCGTTTCAAATTTGTGTAAACATTGCTTACCGGGTGCAGGTATTCTGTGCGAGTAGAAACGAGATTTACCGACTTCCCCGGCACCTACCACGTTCACGCTGACGTTGTTCACTGAGCACGGTACGACCTCAAACTCAAAGTAATTTTCGGTCGTAATCACGCTCAGAGGTGGCGTTTGATGGTTAGTGAAGGTGACTGAGTATTTGACGGTGCATCTTCCAAAGTAGGCCGCAGGGTCCCAGGTGAACCTACTTGCGTCGAAACGCAGGCCTTCGACGGGTTGAAGATCGAAAACTAATCAAAAGCACCTTTAGGCTTTCTTCTCACTTAAATGGGATGATCATACCTGGTGGAACCGTGTGGGAACCCGTTGAGATTTTCCCTACGACTCCATCTTGCGCCAGGGGGATTACCGTTACGGTGTAATCGAGGCATGGAATCGCCTTTAGTTGGTAGAACGTGTTGTTAGTCGTCACCTCATGGTCCTCGCCTTCTATGATCACGCGGTACTGCAGTTTGCAGTGCTCGGAATACGCCGGGGCTTCCCATGACACCACCAGCTGGTCTTCTTTTAGGAATTCCAAATTTTTGACCGCACCAAGATCTAATGGTGAAAGTCAGATTTGTCCTGAAAGATTCATTAATCAAAGACTTACTAGCCAAATGGCCTGCGTTTTTAGTCGTCCCTCGGATGTAGACGCCGTCTCTTTTTCGGGCAACAGGGGTCACATCGACTTTGACATTGGTGCACGGATCCAAACCCAATCCTTCCAGGGAATAAGACGCTCCAGAGATTGGCCCAACCGTTTTAAGCGTTCGCTCACCATCGTGCACAACCAATTCGTAAGCAATTGAACATTTATAGCTGTTTACTGGTGGTTTCCACTTGGCCAATAAGGTTCGATTGGTTTGAGTAAGCGTGAAGTTCGTAATAGCCCCGATGTCTAAGACGAAAACCCCTCACTACTAATTCATGGATTTAATTTGGTGATCCTACCTGCGAAGTGGGTGTAGTACAACCCAGGACCACGTACTACTTCAGCTCCTCTGGCCACATCCAACGCAATCGCCACCACTCTGACCTGGTGTATGGCACAAGGTTGAAGGTCGGCCTTTTTAAACACATGCTGCAAATCGTTGGTTCTATTGACGTTAATGACTTCGCCCTCTTGATCCAACAAGGTAACCTCGTATCCAAGGGAACACTCAATGCTATTCGCTGGAGCTTCCCAATTCGCCTTCAATTGATCCCAGTTTTGCGCGACGCTCAAATTTTCCACTTGACCCACACCTGTGAAGGAAAACGATCTTTGGACCATCCGACTTTCAGCGCACACGTAATTTCTTACTGGCGAGAAGATTTCTGCTAACGCTTTCCCCTCGTAAACCCCTTTCGTTGGTAATCGGCAAAACGGGTGTGACGGCAACCGTGTATTCAACGCACGCTTGCAATTTGGTGAAACCAAAGGTGTGTTGGTTTTCGTCGACGACTTCCCGTTCCAACACCACGCCGTCTCTGTTTTTCAGAACCACCTCATAGGACGTGGGGCAACTTGCACGGTTCGAAATCCAATTGGCAGAAATGGAAGCGCCTTCTTGATTCACAACCAGGTTTTCAACCCAACCAATATCTAAAACACAAGCACAGCTGAGCGAGGCTCAATGAAAACGGCGGAGATGTACCTGCAACGGTGATGGTTTTTGAAACCTGCGATGAGGCATTAATCGATTGACCTTCCAAATGAGGGGTGACCCTTATGACATTTTCCGAGCAAAACACCTTTTCCAAATCGTAGACTGAAGCTGATGTTACTACCGTGGTATGGGTTTCCTCGTTTACCAGCTGTTCGATCTTGTAGGCGACCTGGCATATTCCTATTTGCAACGGCTCCCAAGAGACGCGCAGTGAATTTGGTTGACGTTGAACTTGAAGGTTTTCGACCGGGGCGAAAGCTAAAAACAAAACACTTTCGACACGCTTGGCTTGCGGGTTCGTTCCCCCAAATCGAGTAGCTCACTCCACCTCCAATTGACTCATCAATCAAGCCCTGTAATCGTTTAGCAACCCCCACCCAACCACTGTACTGCGATACCTACTTGATGGATCTGATTGCTTGCTGATCGTTAGGGGTTGGCCTAAGACTTGATTGGCCGATGGTGTGACTATGATGCTATTCAAAGTGCAAGGTATTAAAATGAAACCAAAGCTCTGCATGGGGATCTTAAGCGATTCGTGACGTCCTAAATTGTGCTCGTGTACCACATTGTAGCTTAAAGAGCAGATCCCGATGTCATCTAGTGGTGGGTCCCATTCAGCGCGGTCGCCATTAAAACGCAAGTTTTCGACAGCCCCAAAATCTAAAAACAAACTTGGTCAACGTTTGACCATTTGGGGGCTGAGTACTCACTGAAATCTTCTACCACATGCGACAAGTCCGACGGTTTGCTTCGGATGTCCTCAACCAGCGCAGTTACGGTAAATTCGTGTGCCGAACAGGGAACGTGGTCGAATTCGAAATTAGTCTCATTGGTTACTAGCGTTTGCTTGCCATGGGCGACGTTGTAGGAGACGAGGCAGTTTCCGGAATTTGCAGGCGCGTCCCAAGACAACTTTCCTCCCTTGGCGCGCAGATTTTCGACAGGGCCAATATCTAAAGAGACACCTCATAGTAAAGCCCCACGATTCTTGAAAACCACTTACTTATCGCCGGTTCGATTTGATCCGTCTGGCTGATCCCTCTGCCTTGGTTGAATTGAATAGGCGTTATGGTGACGGAAGTCACACTGCAAAGCACCGGGTCGATATCCAAAAACTGCTCCGACGTCTCCACGACGATGTCTTCACGCCCGTAATTTTTGATGACCAACTCGAAAGATACGTCGCAGTAATCCGAGTTTAGGGGCGGATACCATTCTGCCCTTATGACGTCACCGTATTCCCTCAACGTGAAATCATTAACTTCCTGCACATCTGAAATAATCGATGTGGCATCAAGCAACAAAAGCACAAAGACCACCCTTACTGGATTCAAATACTGCGAAATCACTAGGGGCTGATGACTCATGCTCTGCGACTATGAAAGCGTTGCACGAGTACGTAGTGTCGGGATACAGGTCTGTTATGGTCACGTTGAAGCTCCTGTGCCTCTCGTTTGAAGGCACCTTCTCGATGATGGTGGCGTTTTCCTTCGAACTACAAACAAGTTGGAACTTGCTTACCAAACACGCGTTCTCCTCGAAGGATTCGGCGATCCAACTCATGTCAACCGACGTGCAGCTGGTCACTTTCGATAGCAAGAGGGGTGCTTCGTGCGCTGCAAAACCCCAAAATTCACCAGTAAATCACTTGGGCGCCCTTAATTTAAAGACATACTTCGCGCCTCAACCTCAAACGAGGTTGCCGCCGTGTGTTGGGTCGCGTTGTACAACGAAGGGGTGACCCAGACTTGTACCACAGCGCAAGGGATTAACTTGACGTCGAGTTCTAAATAGTTTTCCGTCGTGGTATGTACGACTGAGGCGTTTGGTTGCACATTGGTTTGGTATACGACCTCGTAGAGAATACCACATTTCTGAGAGTCAACAGGAGCGTCCCAATTCACCCTCAAACCCGCACCCACTTGAGTCAGCGCCAAATTTTCCACTTGAACTTCACCTGTAACATCAAAGTTATTCGCATTAACCCTCAAAATACTTTGCGTCGAGGTATACCTACTTAGGGTTGTGATGGTGGTAGATGTTAGATTATCGCGACGAAGACCTGCGGCGGATACCGCCGTGACCAAAACATGATGCGCAATGCACAAAGGGGTGAGTCCAATATCAATTTCCAGGTTTGTGTCTTGCGTGCTGAAGGTGCGTAGTTCTCTCTCCCACTCGTTCTCGTATTTAATTTCGTAAGACACTTCACAGATGTCGGCGTTCGCCGGCGGCAACCAATCAACCCTGAGTTGCCTTCCGACTTGTTTCACGGTTAAATCGGATATTGTCTCTATGACTGAAGGGCTGTATTAGCGCGCAAAGTACGCCTTCGCGAGTAAGTACTTACTCGCTTTAAACTCGACGGGTTCACTGATGGGGGAGAACCCGACTTCCGACACGAATATATGCCCGTTGCAGACGTAAACGGCGTAAGGAATCAGATCCAACAAGGTGATTGTGAATATCCTGGTTCTTTTGTCTTCGATGGGTTTCATCCTGGCGAAGGTGTCTTCGTCGGAAAAGCAAGTCATGTGTAAGTGTGTGATGGGGCACATGTTCTCCAGGTAAGGTTGGGCGTACCATACAAGCTCGACTTCGTTGCAGCTGGTCGTTAAACTGTGAAGGATGGGCGCCGTTTGTTCTGTAAAAATTAATTAAAGCAGAAGAATTTGGGAGGGTGGGGGGTACCTCTCATTGCTGCCTCGATTGTAGCAAAAGCTGGCGAGCTGATTTTCGTCAGGGTCAAAGCCGTAACCGTAACTTCGATGGTCGAGCATGGCACTAAAGCGATGGGAAATTCGTACGTAGTCTCTTTGGTGTAGCTCGTCAAGTTCGTGATCGCGTTATCCTTGAAAGTAACTCTGTATTCAACGTTGCATAGATCAGATTTGGGGGAGGCATCCCAAGTGGCGAGCAATAATCCGTTGGTTTCCTTCAGGACCAAATTTTGGACTTGGTTAACGTCTAAAACACAATAATAAACGTCAAGGATGGGAGGAAAGCTCTCGGTAGTACTAACAAAATTCCTCAACTTTGAAGGTGAGGGTGGATGGTTTGCTTTGGTAATCGCCCACCGCTGCAATTACGGATATTTCGTTGAGTGAACATGGAGCAAGATCGATTTCGAGGTAGGTATCGCTCAGTTTCTCAAATATTTGCTTGCCGAGGTGATTCTCCAACGTCAACTGGTAGGTCAATATGCAGTTGCCAGAATTCAATGGTGCGTCCCACTCGATTCTACCGCTCTTAAATCTCAGATTTTCAATTGAACCAATGTCTAAAACCCTTCGATTTTTATCCGATCCAAATGATTTACTCCTAGTTACCCGTAGCTGGCTTAATTTGGCCCGTCTTGCTAACCCCCGTGCTCAATCCGAACTGGACGGGTGTTACAGTCACGGTTTTGGTGCTGCAAAGCACGGGTTCCACGTCTACGAATAACTTAGCCGTCTCCAAAATGGCGTCTTCGTGACCCACGTTCTCGACTTCCACCACGTACGTGACGTCGCAGTTTTCGGAATTCAAAGGGGGTGACCACTCGGCTCGGATTAAACCGTCCCTCTCACTCAGGCTAAAATCGTTGATCGCCTGGACGTCTAAAACAATGCATTTAGAAATTTGGATGGGCGAAGAAACCACTTACTGGTCTCAAAAGTGATGGAATCGCTCGGCGGTGAAGCCTCTTGCGCAGCAACCACGATGCCTTTGCACGAATATTCAGTGTCAGGGCGCAAGTCTTTTAGGGTCACGTCGAAATTTCTGTTTGTGGGGGCTACGTCGATGACGGGGTCGTCTCCTTTCTCAGAAGTGCAAGCCAGTTGGAACTTATCCACAGGACACGCGTTGCTTTCACGTGGTTCCCCGACCCAACTCATTTGCACTGAGGTACAACTGGTTATTTTTGACACCAATTGAGGTGGGCGATGCACTAAAACGAGGACCAATTTACTTCCACGTCGTGGTACCCCAATTAAAGCTACTTACCCCTCGCGTCAACCTCCAGCGAAGATTTTGCCTCTATTATTGTAGCGTTGGCGAATGAGGGTACCACAGAGACCCCCACGAGGTCACAAGGAATTAGGGATGCGTCAAAATCAACCAAATTATACGCCGTAGTTTGAAGGACCGAGGCGTCAGTGACGTCGCTGTGAATTGAGACGTCGTAAGTGATGTCGCAATATTGAGAATTTGGAGGTGGCGTCCAGGCAACCCTTAGATTTGCACCGGATTGAATCAGAACCAAATCTTTGACTTCCACCACATCTGAAAAGTTATTTACGCTTTTGCTGTTTCGGCTCTTGGTGGATGGTCCTACCTATAAGAGGGGTTGCAGAATCTGAGAGGGTGTTTCTGTAAAGACCAGTCGCAGATTGCGCCCTGACTAAAATATGGTGGGCGAAGCAAGGTGGTACCGCGTCGATTTCAAGATCGAAAAACGGATTGGGGGTTGTGTAATTACGAAATTCGCCCTCCCACTCATTCCCGTACTCGACGATGTAGGTGACGTCGCATTCCTTCGCGTTCAACGGCGGCGACCAAATTGCACTCAGGTGGGTTGAATTTTCTGTCAGCGTAAGGTTTGTGATCGTCTCGATGACTAAAAAAAGGACGAAAGTCGTTTAGATGTGAAAACGGATGGAATTCGTATGGATTACCAGCTTCAAACTCTACGTATTCGCTAACCGGGGAAAACCCGACAAGCGAAACGAATATGTGACCTCGACAGGCGTACGTCTCGTAGGGAATCAGGTCTGTGAGTACAATGGTGAAAATGCGGTCCGTCTCGTCGCTAATCGGTTTCATCCTAGTAAAGTTACCATCCTCAGAAAAGCACGTCATATGGAGATGAGTGATGGGGCACATATTCTCCAAGTAGGGCTCCGCGTACCAGGTCAACTCGACCTCGTTACAGCTAGGGATTATACTGTGTAACACCGGCGCAGGCTGATCTGTAAATGAAGGGTAGACCATATTGTGTTTGGGGTGTTAGAAGGGGGTACCTCGTCTTTCTGCTATGATGGTAGCTTCGGTGGCGAGGTGCTTTTGAGGTCCTTCTGAGGTCGCCGGGGCGACAGTCACTTCAATTGTTGAGCAAGGCACCAGGTTTACGGGAAATTGAAAAGTGGTTTTACTGATGAACAACTCAGGGAGTTGTGTAACGGCGTTATCCTTGAAAGTCACCAAGTAGGTTAAATCGCATCCTGCGGAGTTAAGCGGGGGTTCCCACGTCGCTGTTAACGTGAAGTTTTCTTGCGATAAAATTAAGTTTTCCACACTCCCGAGACCTTCAAGTAATAAAATTAATAAGGGGACTTTTGAGGTAGATGACGTCCCATGAAATTTTAAACCAGTACAGTTCAGAAATTCCATAAGAAATCATCTAGAGGATGTAAATTCTCACCGACACAGTTAGGATTGGCGCCCGTCGAAACCACCAAGGACACCAAAACGAACGTCGACCAGAAAATCATTTTCTCAACGGATTATCCCGATTTTCTCATTTTTGCAAATATGAACACGCACTGATAAACGCAAAATAGTTTCTAAATCCAGCTCGACGGGGTTGCTCTTTTATCGCTTCCTTATCTGAACGCCGCTGATCCGGCTAAGAAACATAAGACCTGAAGCGATTCAGAGCCTTCAGAATCTCTTATTGTTTCGCAGCCGGAGCCCACCTAAACCCTGTTAAGTTCAGGCGTTAGAATCAGTAATCCGTATGCGTTAATTATCTAACGATCAATCAATTGTACGCTGTCGTTTTGTGAATTACGTTTCGGGGAAATTTAATTCGGCTTGTTCATTGTTTACGTCGAGGAGGAATTCGGCATGGAATTGCACGTGTCAGAACGCAACGCATTTGTTATTTGCTGACTTATTTGCAAGGAAAATAAAAACGAAATTTGCACGAGGCTTTAAATAATTATTAAATCCGTAGGTGTAGTATTACGATCAGGCTCGTTTGCTGTGAACGTGCATGTTTTGTTTGTTGATTACTTTTTTTAAGTGTTTTGCGCACTTAAAAGTATGAGCAGTGCCATTTTAAGACGACATCTGTGAGTACGCCCAGCTGATGACCAGGACTCTAATTCAGAAGCTTCAATTTCACGACGATCTCTTAAAAACTAGTTAGAGTTGCATCCTATTGTACCCATTAAGTGGGACTTCCTAAATCTAGGATAGAAAAGAAAATCATCAATAGCCTTGTCAACATACGAGAACGCATAGGGAACGCAAAGATTGCCAACAGTACGATAGTTAGATCCCCTAAACGCATCCAACCTAACGTTATCCTTATCATCATAACCTCCTTTAATTCAGAAACACAAGACTTTGACAGTTAATAGTGACTTCAAAGCTGTTCTGTCATGAGCGAGACTATTCAAAATTGGTTGACCAATCGCCTCGGTGTTATAGTAGACGTCGACTCGGAATCGTTTCTGCGCATGGTACAAAATGGCTACCTGATAGCGAAGCTGCTTTACGCCAGTGACCTCATCAGCGAAGAGCAACTGAAACTCGTCGAAAACGCCGTGGATTCCCAAGTCGCGTTCGACCACGTCGTGATCTGGTTAAGAAACGCGGCGAGCTTTAACATCGACAACGATACAAGAGACGCCATCGCCGGAGGCAAACTCTTCGCGGCCATCAACTTATTCTACAGGCTATACCTGGTTCTTAAAGACAAAGACAGACTCCATTTCATCAACAAGCAAGTGCGAGTTGAACGCTTGAGGTCGTTCAACACGACGAGATTCGAGCTGAAATCAATTCCGGAAGTGCCGTACGACCCCTCCGATTTGGAGCTCAATCCCCTGAGCAGGCCCTTACAGGATTGCATACATATAATTTACTGGTACAAAGTCAAACATACCAACCTAATAAGAAAGTGCGAGAAATCGATCCGTGAGTACGAGACGCACGTCCACGAATATGCCGAAAACGCCGGCCCTTCCGAATTTGACTTTCGCAAGCAAGTTTTGGATCCAATCGGATCGGAACAGGGTTTCGCTCATGAGGATTACGAGCAGCTCCTCGCCCAAGAAGCGGCGGCGAGCGCGACCCCAGAGGGACCCAACGTGAAGTTCGCGCAACAAATCGTCACCAAGCTGCAGAAGAAGAGAAGGCAACGGAAGCAGCAAATGACTATCAAGGTGCAAATAGAGAGGATCCTAATGGAAGAGTTGTGGAAGAAGATTTCGATTAAGGTGAAGAGCAAGGCGGATTTGGCCGTTTCCAGGAAGATACTGAAGCAATCGAGTTTCGAAAAGCAGATTACGACCAGGCTGTACGAGGTGCGCGAGCAAAAAAATAATATCGTGCACAAACGACGTATGATCGACGATGAGGTAAAGCAGAAGAGCGACGATCTTGTCTTGGAAGACGAGTTCTTCAAATTAAAGGAGGTCGATGACGAGAAGCAGCGCTACTATTCCGAGCATGAGAGAGCCCTTCGCTTGCATAACAAGATCCACGAGGAGATGCTGCACTTAAAAGGAAAAAAGAAGCACAACGTGTGCCATCACATCGTCGAAGACATCGTGGACTTCGCTGTTTACGAAGTCGAATATTTTAAGCACTTCGACCAAGTTCTCTATCATTACAAAAATCTAGGGGACCCCAGTGACAACACGGATGGAATTTACGGGCGCCTGAAGACGGAGATGGCGGCTCTGTTTAAAGCGGGCCAACCGATATTTGGGTCGGTAGGGGATCCTTTGGTGTTAATAGTGGAGGAGAAGCTCGAAAATAAACAAATGAAAGCTCAAAACGCCATAAACGAGCAGTACTTTCTAAACTATTACGAGTACGATAGACCTTGGGAATTACCAAAGCACGCTGCGAATTGCGCAGAAAAACTGAATGAAATGCGATTTGGCATGAACATTTTGGGCCATATCGTGTTTCGACTGCTATTGGCGAAGTACCCGAAGCCAATTCCTCTTAGCATACCAATTTTGCCCAAAGTTAACATCGCCGTTTGCGTTAACGACATCAACGACTCCACCGTGCCCATCACCTTAAGTAAATTGTTGGGTGAGAAACGGGTGAAGGTAATCCACTTGGAGGACACGATTAATACTTGCCTAGACGCTTATAAATTAGAGGCGAAAATTGAAGAACCTCAATTTTCCAAAGAAACAAACGAAGTACTGGAAAGCGTGCGATTAAAAACCGCCGAAACCAATATATTGGATGTGGAAGTGGACACATCAGAAGCATCAGTGCCCCAATTTCAAGAGGAAGAGGTGCAAACTCCCGAGGTGTTTCCAGTGGCTGTGCCGCAGTTATCCCCAAGGGCAGAACTAGGTCGCTTGGCTTACGAAATCCTGAACCTCGGCGAACCCCTTAACGATAAACTCCTGGCAAGGATCTTTGTTGATTACTTAAAAGACCAGAAGGATATCAACGGATGGGTTTTGGTGAATTACCCTCAGAATTTCGAACAGGCCGCCATACTCGAGGAGACCTTGACAGCCAATCCTGTTCCTCACAAATCGATTGAAACTGGCGACAACCTGGAAAAATACGCGCACTGCACATGCTTCAGTGGAACAAGAACGAATCACGTCGAGGACATCGCCGATTTGGAATTTAGGGAGGTGCCTCAAAACACCTCGTTTGATGATGTAAACGCGAAATTCCGGGTTTCTAAATTGCTAACGAATCCGGACGTACCCCCACCGGAAGTAGATCGTGGTAGTTACCTGACGGCGTACGTGCGAATCAAACAGTCTGAGGATGACGAGTCTCTACCAGGCGAAGACGAGGTCGACACGTATTACCGAAATCAAGGCATCCTGTATATCCTTTACTACAAAGTCTATGACCTGCCAACGATCAAACACCTCGCCAAGTTGATAGTTCAAGACTACACGATTCCACCCAAGACGTCTCTGGAAATTTTTGGTGACTCCGTCCTGTATTTGGAAAACGATTTTGATCAAGACGCGCCAATTCTTGGCAAAGTAGCCATGTCCGTAGCAAGTGAGAAAAAGGAAGAAACCAAGGAAGCGAAAATAATAGTGAGAGTTGCCAACGAAACAAAAGGAAAGGAGAAAACCAAAAAGGAAAAGGAAGAGAAGGGGAAAGCTTCCAAAACCGGAAAGCTCCCTAAAGATGGGCGTGTTGTGATTGTTCGCGTGGACGAGGAAACGCAAATTCCGGAAGTAGAATACGTAATGGAGAGTCCGCCCAATTTGAATGTGAGACCCGGAGAAGCCGAGTGGGTGTACGTCGACGCGTCGATCCCCGAAATGCTACAACTCGCTCTGGCTTCCTTGTGGGAAAGTGTGGAACATGTTTACATCAAAGACGTGGAATGCGTTTTCTTCCAGCTCAGGATCCTGTGGGAGCACTTCGTACCCTACATGAATTCGGTGAAGATTTACATGAACGACTTCATCGCAAGACCTGATGACGTGCAGGTGCACCTGCACAAGTTCCAGGACATGTACAACAAAATCGATGCGGACATGAGGAATGACGATGAGGTTAAAGCGGAGCTACACCACCGCGTTTACGAGCTCAGGGAGAAGTTGTGGGGGCGCTGCGATGAAAGGCTGAAGGTGGCAGAGGATGAGCGCAAGAAAATCATAGGCCACGACTGGGTGACCAAGCAAGCGTGCGAATTAACGGACACCTACATAAAGCTACTGCAAGTCGAAATCGTCCGATGTGCTGATACCATGCAACTCCTCATCGACTACTACACAGGCATGATCACCAAGATGGTGTCGGATGAACCGGTTTTCGAGAAGACTTCCGCTACGTACATCAATAAAGATCGCGAATTCGAAACGTATAGTTCTTTCGTTAAGCAATTACTCGCGCGTGGTGTGACGAAGGGCTCGTCGTCTCCGTTCCAAAAAGCTTTCAACGACAACTTCAACACTTTGCTAGCAGCAACTGATTCATTCGAGAAGAGAAGCTTCGATTTATTGGAAAAGATGCAAAAATGCTTCCAGTCGAAAGGGAAAGGGAAAGAAGCCAAATCAGGTGGTGGTAAAGGTAAACTGCCGAAATTCACTGGACCGGACGAAGCCGTTAAGCAGCTCGGTCCTAAATTGATCGAGGAATGGAGATCCGCCGTCTCTAGCGAAACTTTGAGGACCAAATGCAGGTTGAATGCGATTAAATCAGGTATGATGGCCGAGGTAGTGCAAGAGATCTTACCTTACGCAGGAATGATCTTCGGCGATGTAAAATCGGATATTTTCGAGCGTTATAAGAAGGAGGTGAAGAACGTGCAGATTGCATGTGATGTATTCTCAAGGGCAATCGAGGAAGAGACTGCCCTGCAACCCCAACTGGTCTTGGACGGATACAATTTTTATATCCGAACAGACGTTTTGATGTATGAGGATCCCTTACCCGGTCCGGAAGCTCCCGTTCTAGAGCAAGTACCGCCTGGCAACTTCTCTATGAAACAACTAGATGTATTCGCAAGCTTCCTTCTAGAATTAGCACCGCGTGGTATTTTATGCGAACGTGAATTCCTCTACTTGTTACAAGACGCGGCGCACAGGACGTTCGAAGATGGGAAAGACCCAATTGTACCTACGTCATGGATCAATCAGGATATGGCCGATCGCATTTCGTCGTACTACTTCGGCGAAACCGAGCTGATTGACTGGAAGGACTTCGTGGTTTACAATTTATGCCTGACGTTCCCCAGCGAGGAGGAGTTGATGGAGACCAGAATGCAGTTTCGAGATTTTGACGTCGACCCTAACGAGTGCGTTTACGACTACCAATACTACACCGTCAGATTTTGGTTCGAACGGAAAGAACAGTATCGATCCCGACAAATCAAAGAACTGCTTTACAAGATGTATAAAACCACCGAAGGCACTGTGAATTACACAGCCCTGCTATTGGCATTCTGCAAAGACAGAGATCCCGTTCTCGGGATGGCGAAGGCTTTGGAATTGGCATTGGGTTGTTACGTCTGTTGGCAGACGGATGTGGGAGAGGCTTTCAAGGTTAAACTGAGGGATAGGCGGAAATTAGAAACGCGAGAGAAGGCCAGGCTGGAGTCACGTGACACGGTAGTCCAAGAAATCATCGAAAATCTACTGGCTTTTGAGGTACCCCTGGCTGAAAGAGAAAGCGCGCACAGTTTAGACGGCCTTGAATACAACACCATGACGTACCTCAGAGGAATACACCGCGAGCAATATCCCGAAGACAACGGAGAACCTCAGGTGGGTTTCAAGGAAAGCAACGGAGAACCTCAGGTGGCTTTCAAGGAAAGCAAACCGCGGCTGTTGCTCGAGGATTTACAAGCGGAGTCTGAAAGTGAGTTCAGCCCCATGAAGATGTACTTCCTTCCTTTCGAGGCGCTAATTAATGTTTTAATGGCGGCGATGCCGTGGCATTCGACCGTGCAGAACATAGGCGAGGCCAGTTTGCGTCAGAGGGTGGAGATAGCTTACGAAACCTGTAGGAACCCCGAATTCGACAACTTAGTGTTCGCCCACGAATTCCTGAACAGCAAACTATTTCGGGGTCTGCTTGAACAGGTCTATAAATTTACTGCAAAATATCCTAGTGAATTGTACCCATAAAGATTTTAATAAAATTGTTGCTACAACTTGTAACGGACGGGGATGAAATTATTAATTACGTTACCATCACCGGAGTTTTAGGAAAACCCATATCATTGTGCGTTTGCTAAAGCGAATTGCCCAAAGTTTATTTAATTATTTATTCCTCATTGTCGAAGGATGTGGTCCTTGGCCTCAAAAGCTGCAGGAAGTGAATTAAAAATGCAAAAGTACACCCAAAATTAAAAGAACGATATCAACGATTACAATCGTAAAATTGGGATCGAACCAACGATCTCTGGGTTGGTCTTAATGTATCAAGTATCTGACGTCTGTCAATTTTGTGAAAAGGCCGATCATGACAGATATAATTAAAGAGTGGTTGGCAGAAATCCTCGGCGTACCCAAAGATGTGAGGTCGGAATCCTTCGTACACAACGTCCAAGATGGTACCTTAATAGCCCAGTTGCTCCACGCCTTGTGCCTCATTGATGACGCGCAATTGAAAACCATCGCAAACGCAGAAGAATCGCAAAACGCTTTCCATCACGTTTGTACTTGGCTCGAAGAGCTGGGCTTCATCGTAAGCCCGGAAACAAGAAGTCACCTCGCCAAAGGAAAACTCTCTGCGATCGTGCGATTATTTTACCAACTTTACTTGACCTTGGAAGGCAAAAGTAGGCCAAGCTTGGTTAGGCAAACGTGCAGCGATGGTAAACTCGATGAAATAGTTCGAAAGTTCGACGAGTCCGTCCACATAATCCAATGGCACAAAAGCCGTTACGCTGATTTGTTGGAGAGGTGCAAGAAAGCGGTGGATGATTACCAACGATACACCTCTCCCGCTAAGACTACACGAGCCACATTCAAGGCCGAGGCCAATTTGCATCAACTCCCTCACGATTACGTCGGCTCGGTGACAAACACCTACGACGAACTCGTCGAAGAACAAAATAAAGCCAAAACCATTCAGCTTGAAGCGCCGAATCCGAGAATACCCCAGAAGATTGTTGATGAGATCCGGAAAAGGAATAGGAAGTTGAAACAACGAACTCAACTCCAGTCAGAAATGGGGAAAATGGTCTTGGATGAAATGTTTCAGACCGTTGTCAAAGAAGATGTTCGAAATGCCGAGTCTGGTATCACTAAGGAAGTACTAAAGCAATCCGCTTTCGAGAAAAGGGCCACCATTGAGCAAATGGAGGGGCGCGAAGCAAAATCTAATAATTTGAAGGTCGCGAAAGCGATGGAGCTCGATTCCAACCGCAAGCGGGACGAAGAGCTAATGCACCAAATATTTGCTGAGGCAGGCGACGCGGGAAAGTACAAGTACTACTTTAAACGCGACAAGCTTCTCAACTTGCACAGGGAGATCTACGCGGAAAAGCTGCGCCTGAAGGCAAAAAGGGCGCATGACATGTGCAGTCATGCCTTGGAAGATTTGGTAGATATTGCATTGGCTCAAGCGGAATACCTTGAGCAACATGACGAAGAAATGGGTCCGGACAAGAAATCTGATCTGACTGAACTGTTCCTTACCGAACATCCAATTTTGAAGGTGATTATCGAACCCCCTCCCGAAGAGGAGCCTGAAGAAATAATCCAATTGGAATCTGACATCGACGGCGAGAATTTCGAGGCGTACTGCAATTTTCAATGGCCTTGGGAGCTAGGAGACCTCGAGTTGCCAGATGAGGTTCAATTGGGCGCGAACATTTTGGGGCACGTTGTATTTCGCGCTCTGCTGACGAAATATCCGAAACCACTACCGCCACCACCGCCGGATTTACCCGAATTCAACATCGCCGTTTGCGTGGATAACCTCACAGACCCCAACGTTCTAGAATTTCTAGACAAACTACTCGCCGAAAGGAAGGTCAAGATAATACGAATGGAAGACGCGGTTGATTTCTGCGTGAAAGCTTATGAATGGGAGACGACCATGGAATATCCCGAAGCGCAGGCGGAAGTCACGGAAAAACCCGCAAAGGAAAAGAAGAAAGGGACGGAAAAAAATAAAGATAAGGGAAAGAATAAAAAATCATCGTCATCGAAAGGGATAAGCAAGGTCAAAATACAACCTGAAGTGATAGTTCCGCAGTTCCAAGAAAAGCAACTCCAGACCCCTAAGATCTACCCCTGTGAGATCGTTCAGTTAACCCCAAAGGCCAAACTGGGTGAATCACTCAAAGAGAATGAACCCCCAAGCGATGAGTTACTAACGAAAATGTTCGTCGAATACATAAAATCCTTCAAGGACACGCAAGGATGGGTGTTGATCAATTATCCGCAGAATTTTGCGCAAGCCGCTTTATTAGAGGAGGCCTTGACTGGAAATTCCGTCCGCGTCCCCAGCACACTTTCATCTGAAACGTCCTCAACAAGCAAGTTTGTGAATGAATGCGAAAATTGCGAATGCCCATATGAAACAAACGATCCAATTGAAGAAAACGCGAACGCTCAATTCAGAACTTCAAAACTACTAACCGACCCCAACCCCTCGCCCACCAAAAACGAGCACAAGTCCTACTTAACGGCATATGTACAACTATCACCATCAGAGGAGGTCACACCTCGGTTTCCAGATGAAGTCAACGATGACCTTCAATCGTTCTATTTAAATCAAGGCAATCTCTACACCCTCTACTATAAAACATATGATTTCCCCACCGTGAAACACCTGGCCAAACTAATCGTAGGCGATTATTCGTTACCCCCGAAAACATCGGTGCAGATATTTGGTGATACCGTCCTGCAAATAGAGACGGAATTCACTACGAAATCAACCGCTCTAGGAAATAAACCAAAAGGGAAAGGAAAAGGCAAAGAGAAGTCCAAAAGTTCAAAGAATAAAAGCCCTAAGAAGAACGGCAAGAAGATACCCCAGGGCGCTGAGGTTGTAATCACCAGGGAAGACAAGGAGACTCAAATCCCGGAAATCAAAAGTGAAATGGAATGGATTTGCACCGCGGAGGAGGAGCCCAAACCAGGGGAAGCCCGCTGGAAGTACGTCGACTTAGAAGTGCCCGACTTTTTTGAGGTCGCCTTGGCCACCCTGTGGGAGAATATAGAGGAAATGTACGTGAGTGACTTCAAGGACCTTCTCTGTAACGTAAGGATGTTACACCAGGCGTACGTGCCGTACGTAAACCACGTGAAGCAATACATGAATGAATTCATTGCGAGACCTGACGATATGCAGATGTACCTTCGACAGTTTCAGAGCATATTTAATGAATTTGAGGAAGACATGAGGAGCGATTTTGAGGTTAAATCGGAACTGCGTTGCAGGATCTACCAGTTCAGAGAGAAGCTGTGGACGCTGTGTGACGAACGCTTGGAGTTGAATGAGGAAGAGACGAAATTGATTGCGGAAGGAGACTGGCTGACGAGGCAGACTTGTGAATTGACCAATGAGTACGTCGCGCAGCTTCAACTTGAATTAGATCGATGCGCAGACACTCTGAGGTTACTAAACGAGTATTACGTGACCATGATGACCAAAATCCCAAAGGCCCAAGAAGGTTTCGATAAGGTCTTCCTTAACTACATACACTTTAGGGATGATGAATACGAGTATGGCGATTACCCTACGTACTCCAGCTTCTTCAAACAGCTGTTATTGACTAGTGAAACGGTCCCTTCAAACACCTCACCATTCCATGGATTACTCAATAGAAATTTCGACGTTTGCGCAGCATCAGTGCACTCGTACCAAAACACTAGCGTATGCCTTTTACTTAATACCGGTAAGTGTCTTCTACCGAAATGTGCCGAAAACAAGATGAAATTGGACGAGAGTGGGAAGGGGCACTTCGAGAGAAAGTTGCCCAAATTTAGCGAACCACCAAATGACGTCAAGGTGGTTGGTCTGAAACTGCTTGAAGAATGGAGGTGTGCGGTCGACGGTGAGGTGGCGAGGGTAAAGCTTAGGTTCGACTTGTTGAAATCGCGCGCGCACCTCGATTTGCAAGACGTCATAAACCACGCACGCGCAGCTTTCGCCAAAATAAAAAGCGACATCGCTGGTAGGTACCGGAACGAAATCGAGAGCGTGCAGGACATGTACGACGTCTTCTCGAAAGCCATCACTAAGGCAAGGCCCCTGAAACCCGAGTTGATTTTAGATGGGGGCAGGTTCTATTTGAAACCGAACGTGCTCCTATTTGAAAATGATACTCCACCTTTGATGGAGCCTACGACCAAAGAATGCCGTTACGCTTTATCCATCGACCAATTAACTGATTTGGTCGATGTATTTATGAAGGTAGCTCCGACTGGGGAGGTCAGTATCCGCACGTTCACGTACGTCATGCAGGACTTAATCACGCAGGAAAAACTACCACCCCCGTGGCTCCAATTGAGCGCGAGAAACGTGTGCCAATTGTCTGAACAATTCTTCGGCAAATCGGAGGTGATCGATTGGAAAGACTTCATTGTATACAACATGTGCGTAGAGTTCCCTTCCGAAGAACAACTAATCGAGACGAGGCGGCAACTGAGATCGTGTGATGAAAACTCTTGCGAGTTTGTCTTCACCCAAGAATACGACGACGTGAAGTTTTGGTTCGAAAACGACGACGTCCGATCAAACCAAGTAAAATCCCTCCTGCGCAAGATGTACGAGCTCGACGAAGACAGGGTTAACTACACAGCTTTACTTCTGGCGTTCTGCAAGGACGAGAACGTTCTGGTCGGCGTGGCGAAAGCCTTAGAGCTTGCGATAGGCAAATACGTGTGTTGGGAAATGGAGGTGGGCAAGGCGTTCAAGGATAGCATCAGACGGAAAAAGGAGCTGGAGAAAGAGGAGAGAATCCGAAGCGAGTTGGAGCACCTGGAGACAGTTGAAGATGCTGATGGTATTGTGGACAGCTTAATCGATAAGGTGGTCCATGAGTGTGATAGTTGCTTCCTGGAAGAAATAAAATCGAAGCTAACCATGGCTGATGATAAAAAATCTGATGTTTTGGATGAGGAGGAGGAGGAGGAGAAAGAACACGATTTGTTGGAGGAGGAAAAACACGATTTGCTGGAGGAGGAAAATTTCTCAAACGTAGAGATTGGATTCGAGATGGATTCGAATCCCTCCAAAGTGTACTACTTGCCCTTCGAGGCGCTCTCCGCTGTTTTTGGGGGAGCAATGCCCTGGTGCATGGCAGCAAAATCCGCGGTTGCGATGTCATTTCGGGAGAAACTGGAGATTGCCTACGAGCAGCACAAGGATCCGGAACACAACGACATGGTTTTGGCGCACGAGTTTCTAAACAGCTGGGATTTTCTCGACTTGCTGAAGGATACCTTTAAATTCGTTGTGAAAGAACCATCCGTCATCATTGAGCAACTGATTGACACCACGTAAAGCAGTCGCATAATCGCTTGACGTATACCAAGAGCCGATCAACTATGTAAGCGGTCCACTGTACTTACTTAGGCAACGACAGTTTAAAAGTGATTATCCTGCGACTGAATGTAAGCAAGCTCGTTTGCGTCACGCTATTGTTTTATCGCTCTTTGGTGGAGCTTGCGTCAATTTTTGCGCGTTTGTAAATAAATATAAAAGTATAACTCGAGCCATGTCATTTCATTCATATACGTTTTTTCCCTTCTCAGAGGTGGATGCTTAACATCACACCCCTAACATCCTCTAGCTCCTCCTACAATGATGAACTTTTAACGTAAATGGGATATGTAATATCATGATTATCATCACTAGGAAATGGACCAGCCTCAACATATGACCCCCCTGAGATAAGTGGCCATTTAAATAGGGTAATATAAATAACACCTCACGCGTGAGAACCCTAAGTCGTGCCCACGCGCAGCGACAAACGACCGGTCAAACAAGCTGGTACTTCCCTGGAGAGTAAGTTTCTCTCAAGACTTATTTGGACAGGCCCACCAGGGGAAAACGCTAAAGATGGCTGCCCGTCCCGAGAGTCGCGTGGCTTCTTGTCAATGTAAACAATAAGTCGTCGCGGTTACAGGAGGGCCTCAGAATATTAATTAATGTTCTCCAAAGCCTTATCTTAAACGAACGATTGTCTTCGCGGATGGACGCATTCCATTTGCAAAGTGTCACAGTATCCCGCTTGCTATACCATTGTCACAGTATCCCGCTTGCTATACCATTGGCGTAGTTATCATAAAAGTGTGCTCACGAGTAAGCACAGTTTAGGAAATAGACCCAAAATTGCGACAAAATAAGACAATGTGAAGGTTCCAGTAACTACACCCAAGTTTTTTCTTAATGTTTATTAAAAAATAAATACGCTTTGTTTACAAAACATTCAACTATACAATGATATATACAGAGATTCGTTGCAAACAAACGAGATTACATTCGGAAGTTTCAAGAAAAATGCTCCGACGTAAACCGAATTTCATTTGAAAAAAAAAAACTCTAATTTACACTTAGAAATAGGAAATGCAGAGGAGTTTGGATAGTGTAGATATGCCGATTTTGATTCGAAATCCCTCAGGGGGGACAAAAATTGCAAATGCATCCAGTTTGATGACGTAATTGAAGAGGAGACGTGAACAAATTAAGACCCTTAACCCCCGCTCTTCCTCCAACCCTTATCTCCATCTCCAAAGCCTCGTCTCCACGACTTTCAAGCTTCTAAGTAAAGCCCCCATGGTTTGTCTCGCGATAACATCATCACATTGAATGGACTCATAATTTTGGCGCCCATTTCTTATTTCGAATATCGGCATAGCTATACTTCTAATTTATAACTCTATATGGAGGTTGACTTGCAGAGTATGTCAAAGTTAACGCAAAGACAGTTTTGTCTTCTGATTGTAAAACCTATTCTATTGTTTAAATTGATGTCGCCCCTTTTCTCTTCCCTCCCCAGGAAAAGCAACCGATTCGACTAATACTGGCAACCTCCGGTAATAGAATGTACAGAGCGTTCCCTGTTTGAAGCTAAACCTACCTCCTTACTACAAATTGGCACCTACCACTAATCACATAATAAAGTCTCACTTTGTATTTGTTTGATGAGAAAGTTAGGAAAAATTGTGAACTCTTTTGACTAGATTATATATGTACGCGATAATCCTATTTAATAACTTACTTATTTTATTCCCTATTTGGCATACGTCTATCGGAATACAACTTGCGCGCGCTTTTTTTTTGTTAATTAAAATTAATTTAATTTTCGACGTTTCGTACGCGATCCAGCTGAGCGAAAGTCAGGTCCTTCCGGTTTTGTTCGGAGTTAAATGCGAAAGAAGTAAATTGGCTAATCAACTGAAAGCAAAAAACTTCCAGTCTTATTCGTAAGTATCGACGCGACAACCTAAAATCATTGTGCCATTTTTTTTTTAGGTAACTTCATAAACCGTCCTAAGCCTAGTAATATCACTAACGAGTCTCAGACCCAATGAGATTAAGAAGTATATAAAAGCTTTACAACTAAAACTAGAGATTCGTCAGCAAAATACGATCCAGCTGTTTAGAGAACTTTTACGATACGGTACTGTGGTATAGCGCAATAACACGAGAATTTCCATCCCCCACCCCCATCTCATCCCTTTGTTAACGGCAAATTACAAGAGCGACGTTTACAAAAAATAAAAAATAAATAAATTCAGTTTGCTGGGATGGGACCGACACCCTGAATATCGTAGATTATTGCTTTTCTTTGATAGTACTTCGATCGCCCATTCTGACATTCTGGTCAACACACTAAAGTGAAACCTAGGACGAGTGAATTTGAATAGGGCAACATAAATAATTCCATCGATAAAAAAAAACCCTCACACGTGAGAACGGCGCCCACACGCGGCGAGAAACGATCAGTCAAATTCGCTGATACTTCCCTGGAAAGTAGGCAACTTAAATTACTTTTGTCTATGGTAAAGATGGCAACACGTCTCGAAGAGAGACCTGGCTTCTTGTTTTTAAATGTAAAGAATAAGACGTCGCGGTTTCAGGAATTAAACCTCTAGGTTTAATTCCTGAAACCGCGACTTCTAAGCTTCTAAGCTTAGAGCTCTCACGGAAGTTCCGAAAAGCCCTAAAAGGAAGCTGAAAAGGGCTTCTCATCCGTTGGTCCTGAATGAAAATGCAGCGCGTTTTCAAGTGAGTGGAAACTACGAGCTAATGGGGGGTGAGGACGGGTGAATTTTCGCATTGTTACCCTGTACTCTTTTTGATGTAAGTAGCTACATCGCCGACTGTATCCTAATTGCTTAATATCAGAGCTGAATCGCCGACTAATTAACATTTTGCTAAAGCTAATTGTACAGATAAATCGTCCTAAGTGAGATCTCTTAACTCCGTCTTAGCTTAAGTAACGATACATTCGGAATCAAGTTGTAATTGCGACCGGGGGCCTGGGCCCATGGCACACGTCAAGTTCGGCGGCGCCAAACTCGAGCGTCCCCCCCCCTCCTCTCGACCCCCGATCGCAATAAATCACCTTACCAAATAATTACGTACAAAAATAACACAGAATGCGGTAGTCACAACCATCAAAAATTATTGTCGCCACGCTGCTGACAAGAAAAGAAAACTGAAAAGGGCCTGAAACTCCGTTCTTCCTTAACGTCTACGTGGTTTAAACTCGTTTAATGGTTGCGCGGGCTTATCTTCACCACTTATCCTTTCAAGAACGAGTAGATCCGGCTCCATCAACTAGGAGGGTCGATCTGGACCAGCACCCAAGTGTACAGCAAGTTCTGCTTCAGCTGCTTCACCGAATACACCAACGAGTTGAGGCCTTCAGTTTTGAAACGCCTGTTACCATTCTTCAGTAGGTCATACCTAACGCAAATGAATATAATTGCAGGTTTTCAAGGTGATTGTCCCTCTACTTCAAGGCCAAATTACCCTTTATGACGGCTTACCTATTTGGACTAGGCTTATCCTTTTTGTGCTGTAGCATCGTATACCTCGCAATCGTCAAGGGATACCTCGAAATGTGCAACTTGTGGTACTTAATCCTATTGGACATATCGTCGTCCTCGCCGCCCCAACCCCAATAGAGATTCGAGAAGCCGTTCAGGAGCTCGAAGTGCTCCCTCGTCATCGCAGACACACCCCCGAAGATGGCCCGGTATGGTAACCTTGAAGTAAAACCACTGAACCCAGTGACGACTCAACCGGCAACTCGCTTACTTATATTTGAAGATGTCGATGGCCACGCTCATGTGCCTCGGCTGAATCGGGCAGTCGTACAGGTTCCGGTCGTCCTCGGGTAGGAGGTCGATGTCGTGGAAGATGAAGCAGTCGAAGTTGCGCAGCTTGAGGGCTTCCTTGAAGCCGATGTTCATGAGCATGGCCCTGTTGAACGGCTGGCTGCCGTCCTGTTCGATGATGAAGATCGTATAGTCGACTTGCTGCCTCTTCAGGAAGGGGTGCATGTGCTGGAGGAAGATCAGGAGGTGTTCACCCCTGCACCGGAACGGGATTATTATGGCCACGGCTTTATCTACCTTGCAGTCCTCGGGGCTCCAGTGACCCCCCGGTTTCAACCAAGAAAAACGTCCCTCTAGCTCTTGGACTGTGGGCACGTAGTTTTTTACGACTGGAATTCTACCAACTGCAAGAGATAACTCAATTGGTAAACTGCTGCCTATTTGTACTATAGATGTGTGTGTACTTACTTAAGCCTGGAGGGGTCTCGGGGCACGCAGGCAGCACCGTCGAATTTAACTTGCTGAGTTCACTGGAATTTTGGAATTCGGTGGGGGGGAAAGTGGTCAGCTCTAAGATGGAATTTGCTATTACGGAGTGAGGGCGCGCGCTTAGGGTGTTATTGCTCGTGGAGTTGGTACTTTCACCGGTGGATACGTTGAATGTCTTCGGACTAGAATGAGAATGGGAATGGGAATGGGTATTCGACGAAGTGATGTTGGCAGTCGATTTTACGGTAGTGGTCCAGTTGTTGGTGCTGGAAAATTTCAGCAAGGGACTGTGGATCCCCTGAAGAGACTTCGCGTTTTTGGGTAACCTGAAACCCAAACGTATTGGACCTACACGTTCAAATGTGATCTTCTGGGCAAGTTTCCTCTCTCCTGACTTTCACATTTTGCTAAGTCCAAACCCTAATTTGCAAATCAATAGGAAGGGCGGCAAGGCATCAAAGGGATGACGCCAAATCAAAGTTGGCGTTTGAAATGCCAAAGCCAACGAAAAGGTGACGTAAAGAAGAAACTTTCGAACAAGTAAAATACCAGTACTGAAGAACTGAATCCGAATATCTGGATTGGGCAAACTAATAGTATGCTATAAGGAATCCCTCAAACGTCAAAGTGACTTCTTTCGGTTGTAAGACTTTTTTCAATGATTCTAGTAGTTTCTTTTTGTTTGTCAGTCTTATTAGCTGGGAGCTGTAGGGTAAGTGACTCACCTCGTTGCACTAAAATTAAAGACACTGTCCCAGTTTTTCGTCTGTATCGATCCATACAAATATTCCAAGAGTATCAAGACGACGACCAGGGCGAAGAAACCCTTATACAGGGCGCTCCAGGTGCACCAGGAGGGCATCACCTACCGCTACTTGTGCATTGTCAACGCATCTCCGGCGAGATCTAAAATAAACAATCACTACAAACTCTACTTTTTTTCTAAATTTATAACAAGCTAGAGGTTTAGTAGCTCAAGTTTCAGGCGACGCGACGGAAACATGGTTAATGCGACGACGTCTAAAATCGGCAGGAAATGATTCCTATTGTGCATTATTTAGTAGGTAGGGTACGAAAGGTTTAAGTGATCGATAGTACTGGAAAGACACACACGTGAAAACACGCGAGGTGTGTGCATAAATTTAAATGCTGTCGTGGGACAAAACGGCCGAAACTAGGCGATCGATTTGCAACTCGATAGTGGGCGGACCGCTCACTCAATCTAAATAGGTGCACTCATAATTTATAGTTCGGTGCTACCAAAATAAAACGAGGAGTGTTACGTCACGATGTTACTAAAGCGGTTCAAAATCGAAGGCGCCCCCCAAACGCAAGACAAAAACCTCTTCTTCGTAATTGGGTCGCCGAATCAATTAATCAAAGCAAATGTAGCGTCCTTCGTTTTAATTTGTAACTTAAACGCCCCGAGGATGAGATAACTCAATGGGCGAGAGAGAGTTTAAATCTTCAACAACAAAAGAAAAAAACGCACGCCGGAAAATTCCGTGAATTAATTAATTTTTGAAATACAGGGTGTTACTAAGCTTGAGTCGTTTATAAAAGGTTGTAACATTAATAATTGATTTGAGCCAACTATTTGCCAGTTGATGACGTATTGCGGTGTTAATGAACGACACGTGCAGATTTTTCCGATGTGCGTAACATTCAGGCGTTTTTGCGAAAAATCGGTGACGCTAGCGAATTGTCAGTTATTGTTATTGTCTGATAGAAGCTTAGGAGAGTGTTAGTTTTGAAAAACAACAAATAAACAATTTGACAGCTAACAAATGCCAAAACTGACGTTAAGATTTTTCAAATACGTGAATGGTGCTAAGACATTAGAATTCTATTCTATTCACAGCCACCCTTTATGGCGTTTAAAAAAAAAAGGTTAGACTCCATATTGAAAACGTCATACGGTTGGTTGCGTACACCAGACTATTAAGCAGGGAGATTTTGATTTCCCCCAAAACTTAAATATAAGCTAGTCAACCAACATATCATCGTGACGTCATCGTGGCGTCATCGTGACGCCATTTCCCCTTGAATATGAAGTACTGCACCACAGTCCACAATGTGCTAAGTTCTGGGACACCTGAAAGAGATGAGCGAATAACCACAGTATGGATTAGGTTAGATAGGTATGATAGGCATGATACGAACAGCGGAGGGGGAGCGGATGGGCACGTGGGGTCGATACAAAGAAGCGAAGATGGGCCTGAAGAAAGCCATTAGAAAGGCAAAGGCAAAGTGCTAGGACGATCTGAGGGCGGACCTAAGGGAGGACATCTGGGGAAAGGTGAACAAAATAGTCACGAACAGGCTGCAGCCAGATGAGTCCGGAGGAACAGGGAAGGCGAATCCGGAAGCTTTGCCCGAGCGGAAGAGACACAAGTTGGAAAGTGCAAAGGACAATCGCGAAGGCACCGGAGGAACCTGCTTGCACGTTGGAGGAGATGACAAGAGCGACCAGGAAAATAAAAAAGGGGAAGGCTCCGGGCACAGACCGCGTCTGGAGGCCACGATAGGGGCAAACCCAGCAGATCTTCAACGACTGCTGGAAGAAGGGCCACTTCCCAAAGATGTTGAAGATCGCCAGTCTGGTATTGATAGAAAAGCCGAAGAAAGAGGACAGTGGGGAGACCACTTACAGACCCTTATGCCTTTTGAATGTGATTAGGAAGGTCTTAGAGACGCTCGTAAAAAGCATCTCATCGAGTTCTTGCGTTAGCCTAACGCAAGAACTCGACGAGAGAAGAATCCTGAGCGAAAGTCAAATCCGAGCGGGAAAATCCAACCCAAATGCGCTGGGGCAGATGCAGGTTATAATCGGTAAGATACAAAGCTCGACCATAACAGGGAGTACGCTGTAATAGTCTTCCTGGACGCCTTTAACACGCCATTGTGGCTTGGAATAATGACGGCCTTGCACAGGTACAAGGTGAAGCCGGGAATTATCAAGATGGTAGCCTCGTACCTGTTGGAGAGAGAGATCGTAGCCCCAGACGGCATCGGCACCGGCATAATACGCGGCGTCCCGCAGAGATCCGTCCTAGGACCCAACCTCTGGAACATCCTATACCATGAGGTAATGGAACTCGACGTCGGAACCCGGTCAACCATCATAGCCTATGCCGACGATCTGGCAGTGGTAGTCAGAGTCAAAACCGAAGGGCTACTGCAGGAGAGAGCCGCCTACGCCATAGAGAAAGTGGGACAGACCCTGAAGAGCATGGGACTAGCTCATGCAGGGCAGAAATCCGAGACGGTCATACTAACGGGCAAGCAAAACCTGACGAGGGTGGTCCTGAAGGTAGGAGAGGAGGAGACACGTAAAGTACTTGGGCGTCCACCTCGACAGAGAGTTGAAAATGACCACCCACGTCAGGGAAGTAGCGTTGGCGAGGCTGATACCAAACGTCGCAGGACCCGGAGCCAAAAAAAAAAGAAGCTACTGGCGATGGTGGTCTCCTCAATCATACTATACGCCGCCCCGATCTGGGAAGGAGCGGCTGATGCTCGAAAGTTACCAGATTGGCCGCAATAAGGGTGGCGTCTGCGTACAGAAGATGGCGACCGAGGCTGTCCTAGTGATGGCGGAGATCCCCCCCATCAAGCTGCAGATCCCAGAACGCACAAAGCTGTACAAGTGAGACGGGCACCAGGTAAGAGACTCGGCCAGAAGACAACTGCACAGGGAGTGGCAGGTCCGCTGGAACAGATACGAGGGCTGGGCCAAGAACGTGGAGATCTGGTGCAATCGACCCGAGGGGGAGGTCGATTATCACACCAAGCAGGCGGGAAAGAAATCAAGAAAACGGCGACCGCAGATTGCTGGTACTGCGAGGACGTGGAAGATACCCCACCGGAGCATACCATCTTCAAATGCCCCAGGTGGGACGTGGATCGCATCGCAATGGAAACGGACGTCGGATGCTAAATAAAGAAGGAGACCGTATCGGAACTCATGGAAACGGACGTCGGATGCTAAATAAAGAAGGAGACCGTAGCGGAACTCATGGAAAGGGACGGCCGCACGTGGAAGACGGTGACGAACATGCTAAAAACTATTATGTTCCAAAAGTGTAAGAACGAAAGAAGCGGGGAATAAGGGAAAGCAGAGGATGAGAAGAGAAAGAGGGAGAAGAAGAGGATGAAGAGGAGGACGAAGAGAAGGATGAAGAGGACGAAGAGGACGAAAAGGAGGAGAAAGAGGACGAAAAGGAGGAGGAAGAGGACGATGAGGAAGGTGAAGAAGAGGAGGAAGTGAAGGTGGCACAGTAAGAGACGACAGGCGGAGCAGATGAAATGCCGGAAGGCAGTACCCGCTTCACCGAGTGTCGAGAGAGGAAAGGAGTTTAGGCGGTAGGCTACTTAACGACATTTTCTTTTATGGAACAATCATGTGGAACACCCTGTATTTTAATTTTTAAAAAACTAATCGGATTGTTCTGAACCACTGAAAACCCGGATCGTCCATAATTTACAGGTTTTCAAGCCTGGATGTTGAGGAATCCGGTGTTTCCGGGCACGTCGTAACTTAAAAACTCCAAGAGCGCCATCTATTTAACGACTTGGAGTAGATTTTTTATCAACAACTTGAAAACTACTGTAAACACTCGGACTTACGTCTCACGATTAAAAAAAATGAATAATTTCCGCCAATCTCTTCCTTACTTAACGACATTGCCTTTTATGGAATGTTCATGAAGAACACCCTGTATTTTAATTAACAAAAAACTAATCGGATTGTTATGAGTCACTGAAAATCCGGACCGCCCATAATTTACAGGTTTTCAAGCCTTGATGTTGAGAAATCCGGTGTTTCCGGGCACGTCGCGATTTGAAACTCCAAGAGCGCCATCTACATTAACGTCTCGGAGCAGGTCTCCTGCCAACAACTTAACGACATCCTCTTGTAGGAAATACACATGCCCCACGGCCTACATTTCGATTTAAAAGCGAATCACTCACTATTTACAAAGGCTTTCGAGCTTTAATAATTTAAATATTGTAATACCCGGAGGTTCCGAGCACATTTTGAACAAGTTACTGGTTGCAAGAGTTAAAACGTAACACGCGGCAACGTCGCGCGATGTATTCATAAAAATATATACTCAAGAATGCACAAAAGCTTTCGAGCTTTAATTTAAACATCGTGGTTAAACCCGGAGAATTTGGACATTTGGCGCCTTTAAAGGCCGCCGCGAGCGCCCTCTATACTTTTCAAGATTTGCATCGGGAAGGTTAAAATGTAACACGTAGCAACGTCGCACGACCTATTTAAAAAAATATACCCAAGAATAAAATATAATTTATCAAACCTTTCAAGATTTATTTTAACAAACATTGTAAAACCCGGAGTTTCCGAGCTTTTGGCGACTTAAAACGCCGCGAGCATCCCCAGATTTTTCGAAATTCGCACTCAGGAAGAAGAAAGTTGACAGGCGGCAACGTCGCTCGACCTATTTAAAAAAAATTACTAAAGAATGGACTAACTTAAACGCGTCGCAGAATGCAAAGTTTCCGGTCACGTGGCGGCTTGAAATTCCAAGAGCGCCATCTGTATTACCCAGAGCGCATCTTTCTGCCATCAATGGAATGCCCTGTATTTCAGTTTATAAGTGAATCACTCAGTGTAAATTTGAATCGTCTACAATTTACAAACGCTTTCGAGCTTTAATTAAAAACTTCGCAAAACCGGAGTTTCCGGGCTTTTGGCGACCTGAAGCGACGCGAGCGCCCCCTACATTTTTTCGAAATTCGCACTCAGAAAGATGAAAGGTGATACGCGGCAACGTCGCACGAACTATTAAAAAAAAATTACTAAACAATGAACTAATTTAAACGCGTCGTAGAATCCGAAGTTTCCGGTCACGTGGCGACTTGAAACTCCAAGAACGCCATCTACATTAACCCAAAGCGCGTCTTTTTGCCTACAACATAATGCCTTGCGTGTCAATTTAAGAGCAAATCACTCAATAGAAGTTTGAATCGTTCATAATACAAAAGCTTTCGAGTTTTAATTTATTTATTTATTTAACGCCATTATACCCGGAGTTTCCGGGCATGTGGCGACTTGAAACGCCGCGAGCGCCCCCTACTTTTTTCAGCGTAACATGCAGCAATATCGGGCGATCTATTTTAAAAAAATCATAGCAAGAAATTAAGCAATTTAAGCCACGTTCGACATCGTAGAATTCAAAGATTCGGGGCACGTGGCGGCTTGAAATTCCGAAAGCGCCATCTACGGTTCCTAGAGCGCGTTTCTTTGTCAACAATGGAATATACAGTACTACAATTTAAAAACGAAACACTTACCGAGTAAATTTAAATCATCAACTTGCAAAAGCTTTCGAAATTAATTTAAACATCGTGTAATTTAAAAAACATCGTGAAACCCGGAGTTTCCGGGGGCATGTGTGGACTTGAAACGTCGTGAACATCCCCTACATTTTTCCGAGATTTGCGCCCACGAAGATGAAATGTAACATGCGGCAACGTCGCGCGATCTATTTAAAAAAAAATCGTATCCATGAATGAAATTTAAATATCATCGATTGAGATCATTGGCATAAATTAGAAAAAAAAAAAAATAAGTACGTGCTCTTTGTACTCCTAATTATTAGAGTGCGTTATATTGTAATAATTAAAAAAATTACTTTTCATCTAAGCGTGACCGATCGAAACGAAACAGCTGTTACTTCGGCTGGCAATCGAACGTTTCGTTTTCATTTCGTTTTAAAACCGGCCCAAATTCATCTCGCAGCGTTTCATCCGAAAGTAAAAAAACAAAATTAATTGTATAGCTGGAGCAGATGCGGCAATGCAATTCGATGATCTTGATCCCGACCTGGCAGCGCATGCAGGGTTTGAGGGGGATGGAGTGCACGTACCCTTAAACCTGAGGTCGATCGAGGGACATCAGACGTCTGTTTTTTCTTTCGCAGGCGACATCACTCTGCGTGTATCACAGTAAACCACCACAAAAAGCAATATGCTGCTGCGAAACCAGCTCAACGATGTTGAGCTACTGCCGATACATTTACCACCTCCACCATATCGGCGGCCTCTTTCGTGCTGTACCGTGCGAGCGAAGACGTACGTCTCGAAATGGCGACCGGCAATTGTTTATTTTTCTAAATCGCTGGAACCACCAGCAGTCGAGACGAAATTAAAAAAGAAATTAATCAAAAGGAACGCTTGATTTTGTGTGTTCACTTGTTTATGAGTCTTGTGTTCCTGTATGCGTGTCGTCCACCCTCGATTGAGTTCACTCCCGGAAAATCCGGGGTGGGATATTTAAAAATGTCCGGGGCTATATTTTATCTACGAACACATAACAAATTGTTGTTCAAAATATTTCAAAAAAGTTATGTTTTAAGGAACGGATTATTCAATGTACAATCAAAACTAAAAGTAATGTCTCCTCAATAAGATGTTAAACGTCGATCTTCTTCCTTCTTAAAAAAATTTAATAAAATTGAACATGTGTAATAGGGCGGCTGTCTTCAACGTATTCACTTTTTTTGTTTATACAGGGTGACTGACAATAATTGCGCAGAAAAGAAAATTACGATGTGAAATCCAATAGTATGGGAAAAACGTTAAAAACATTCTATTTATTTCTGTTTTCGAGAAATAACTAATCAAAAATTATCAGCAAAACGACGACATGATACAACGTTGTTTAAAAAAAAATTGACGATTGCTATACAATCGATCTTGCTTTGTCTGTTTGTTTTTCTTTCTTCCGCTTTGGTTTCCGTTAAAAAAGGAAAAAATACAAATCGCGATCTACTTTCTCTAGAAAAAGGTTAATATTTGTTAAATTTTCAATCGATCTGGACATTTGTTGTAAAATCGCTCGTCTTTGTTTTTTTTTCTCTCTCTTTTAGTTAAGAAGAAAAAATAAAAAAGCCTAACGCGATCGCCTTTCATTGTACATATAAAAGTTAGTCACAAAAAATGAAAACGTCTTCAACGTATTCATTTTTTTTATACAGGGTGACTGACAATAATTGCACAGAAAAAAAACTACGATAAGATATGAGTAAAATCCAAGAGTATGAGAAAAATGTTAAAAAGATTCTATTTGCTTCAATTTTGAAGAAATAATTAATCAAAGATTATGGGCAAAACGACGATTCGATACAACTCCGTTTAAAAGAAATTGACGTTTGCTATAGAATCGATTTTCTTTTGTCTATTTGTTTTTCTTTCTTGCGCTTTGGTTTCCATTAAAAAAAAAAGAAAAAACACAAATCGCGATCGACTTTCTCTAAAAAAAAAGTTAATACTTGTTACATTTTCTAGACATTTGTTATAAAATCGCTCGTCTTTGTTTTTTTTTCTCTCTTTTACTTACAACGCAAAAAGAAAAAAGCGATCGAATTTCTTTTTACATATAAAAAAAGCCTGAAGATGGTCACAAAAATCAATGTCTTTCGTCGCTTTTGCTTTCGACTAAAAAAAAAGTACAGACACAAAACGCGATTTTTTTTTAATAATTCCATTTATTTTAGGATCGATCGTCTTTTGTTTTACTTTGGACGAAAAATAAATAAATTAAAAAAAATACGATCGACTTTCTCTAGAAAAAGTAAAAATCGATCGTCTTTTGTTTTTTGTTTTCTTTTGAAAATGAGATGAAAAAAATTGACATTCGTTATAAAATCGCTGCAGTTATTTCTCTCTCTCTCTCTTTTGTTTTTTTTTGTTTTCTTTTGAAAATTAGATGCAAAAAAATTGACATTCGTTATAAACTCGCTGGCAATTGTTTTTTCTCTCTCTCTTTCTCTCTCTCTCTCTCTTTATGAAAAAAAGAAAAAACGCGAAACTAAAAAAAAAACTCAAATTTGTTACAATAGATCGTCTTTTGTTGTTTTTGCTTTCTATCAAAAAAAAACAAAAGAAAGAAACAAAATAAGGTTTTCTTTTTAAAAAAATTCAAATTTGTTTAGTTTGTTTTGTTTGTTGATCGCCTTTTGTTTTACTTTGGATGAAAAGGGAACAAATAATAAGAAAAACTTGATCGACTTTTGTATTTTTTATTTTCTTTTGAAAATAAAATGAGAAACAAACATTCGTCTTTTGTTTTACTTTGGACGAAAAACGAACAAATAATAGAAAAACACGATCGACTTTCTCAAAAAAAAAAAAGTAAGAATCGATCGTCTTTTGTTTTCTTTTGAAAATGAGATGGAAAAGAATTGACATTCGTTATAAAATCGGTGGCAATTGTTTTTTTTCTATCTCTTTCTTTTTTTTATGAAAAAAGAAAAAATACGAAACACTAAAAAGAAACTGAAATTCGTTACGGTCGATTATCTTTTGTAGTTTTTGCTTTCAATCAAAAAAAAAAAACAAACGAAAGAAACAAAATAAGATTTTCTTTTTAAAAAAATTCAAATTTGTTTTACTTTGGATGAAAAGGGAACAAATAATAAGAAAAACGCGATCGACTTTCTCCAAAAAAAAAAAAAAGTAAAAATCGATCGTTTTTTGTACTTTTTGTTTTCTTTTGAAAATAAAATGAAAAACAAACTGCGTGCTACTTTCTTTAAAAAAAATACACATTATAAAATCGCTCGCAATTGCTTTTTCTTCTTTTCTTCCTTTACTTTCGACGAAAAGAGAGAAAATACGAAACGCGATCGTCTTTCTCTAAAAAAGGGCCGAAGTTGGGTCACAATCGATCGCGTTTCCTCGTGTTTGTCTTCGATCAAAGAAAGAAATTACAAAAGCAAAACACGATTTTTTTTTTAATTTCCCATTTGTTTTACGCTCGATCGTCTTTTGTTTTACTTTGGACGAAAAACGAACAAATAATAAAAAAAAAACACGATCGACTTTCTCCAAAAAAAAAGCAAGAATCGATCGTCTTTTGTTTTCTTTCGAAAATGAGATGGAAAAGAATTGACATTCGTTATAAAATCGCCGGCAATTGTTTTTTTCTTCTGTCTATCTCTCTCTTTTTTATGAAAAAAGAAAAAAATACGAAACACTTAAAAAAAAACTCAAATTCGTTACAATCGATCGTCTTTTGTTGTTTTTGCTAATAAGAAAAACGCGATCGACTTTCTCCAAAAGAAAAAAAAAGTAAAAATCGATCGTCTTTTGTATTCTTTGTTTACTTTTGAAAATAAAATGAGAATCTATAACGTTCATTGTCTTACACTTTTTTTTGATAGAAAAATTGTCAGTCACCCTGTATCGGGCGGATTTTATTTTGTATACAAAACGCGGCATTCCTACAGGGGATATTATTTTATTGATTCTGAACCATACTCGCGTTAAGTATAAAAATCGAGTTTGTTGTTAACTGCATCCTTGTACTTTCATATCTACACAATTAAGTTGCTACATATGTTGAATCTGTTAACTCTGCAATGTGGTTTCATTTGTTTTAATAGCGATAAGCTATCTCAAGCTAATTTGTGGTCGACTTCTTTAATCTCAACACCCAAGAAACATCGCCACAATTATACGCGCGTTGATAATAAAGTGTTCCAACTAATAACAACATAATCATTAACTTTTTTTGTTATCTATTAATACACGCACAAGTAATCGGGTTTTCATAATCGGATACGTATTGTAATGTTTTTAGATTTATTTTGATTTGTTTTTAAATGAAACACTTGATGAAACTAATAACTAATTTATTTACACGCGACTTAACACTAATTTATTTATAACGGACTAAGACTAATTTATTTTTACAAGCCGAGCAATTACACAGTAAGTAACTCTACGTTGAACTGACTACGACTCCTCGTCTTCGTGTATTTATACTAGAGGGCGGCTTCTCCAGCAACCCCCAGCGTATTCTCGAATGCGACGGACTTCTCCCGTAGTGTGCAGAACCTTCGGGAGTCGGCCAGACTTCAAGGCGTTTGTCACGTCGGCCGTCGGCGGAGTGCATGACTCACTCGTCGCAATTCGTTCGTCACATTGCCCCCTTCTTAAAAACGTTTCGTCTCGGAACGTTCCTCGTAATAGCCTTGAGGAAGGGTGTCGAAAACGACAGGCTGGTCCCTTTCTGCAACTTCCGGTTTGGAAGAAGTAGCAATCCACAGTTTTCTCATTTCCAACAGCTGCCTGTGGGTGGTGACTGCAGACCAAGACTTCAATCCCTGTTCCATTGAAGATAACTTCGATCATGCTTCGGACTACCCTCCAGTCCAGCCCGTCAAGTCCGCAGCCCAACTTGGGGATGGCTAATTTAGTCTCTTTGCCTTCTATCAGCTGCCTCTTCAGGCTACAAAGAGTTCTCCACATACTGTGATAGTCAGGTTTACCGCTTGATGTCTTCTTAGTGACTAAGTAGTACAAGCGTCGTTTCTGATCCGCGCTCGTGTCGATGACCTGCAGGCTCTTGCCTACCATGGGATGCTGTCTTCGGAGTACCTCGACTTGACCAAATTTCTTCTGGAAAACCTGGGCTACACCTTTGGACATTTTTAGGTCTTCTGCCACGCAGTGGGCCAGACTGTACTCTGGTGGCACTTGAAAAAGGTCTTGCTGTTTCTCCGTGGTTACTCCAAATCGTGCTTTACTTCCTGTGGCGTGATGAGACATAAAGGTTTCGAAGTTTATTTCGGAACCTTGCGTCCTTTGTACAGTCCCTTCATTCTCTTCTCCGTTGTAAGGAGCCATCCGGTTGAAGTGGATCACTTTGGGCTTGCCATTCGGGATCTTTTTGATGCGGTATATAACATCGTTGATCCGTTTTATCACTTTGTAAGGACCTTCCCAAGATGTCTGCAACTTTGGGGACAGACCTCGACGTCTTTGAGGATTATAAAGCCAGACCAGTGCTCCGGGTTGGTATCCCCCATTCTGAGCGTTGATGTCATAATGCTCCTTCATTCGGTCGCTGGCGGTCTGTATATTGTGACGCACTTGATTGTGAATGTTGTCCATTTTCCTGCGTAAACCGCTCACGTAGTCTTCGTCGGTAGGGACTTCGCCAGGCTTCACGCCGAATTTCAAGTCGCAGGGCAGTCTTGGCTCTCGCCCAAATACCACTTTCGCTGGGGTCTCTCCTGTGGTCTCATGAACGGACGAGCGGTATGCCATTAGAAACAGGGGAATATACGTGTCCCAGTCTCTCTGATGATCGGAGACGACCTTGGACAAATGTCGGTTGATGGTCCTGTTGAACCTTTCCACCATTCCGTCCGACTGTGGATGAAGCGCAGTGGTCCTAGTTTTCCGTACGCCGAGCAGAGTACACACATTCTTGAATAAGGTCGATTCAAAGTTCCTTCCTTGATCCGAATGCAGTTCCATGGGTGCACCATACCGACTGATCCATTCCTTGACAAGGATTTCGGCAACAGTGACAGCCTCTTGGTTAGGTAGGGCGTATGCTTCAACCCACTTGCTGAAATAGTCCATTACCACGACGATGTATTTATTTCCACTATTTGTTTCTGGAAATGGACCTGCTACATCGATGGCAACTCTCTCGAAAGGACTTCCTACGTTATACTGTTTCATGGGAGCCTTGCCTCGCCTGTGGGGACCGTTACTGGCTGCGCATACTACACATTTCCTGCACCAATTCTTTACGTCTTCTTTGCAATTCACCCAGTAGAATCGCTCGCGCACCTTTTCCATAGTCTTCTTAATTCCCAAATGTCCTCCCGAAGTACCATCGTGAAGTTCCCTCAAAACTTCTGGCACCCTATTCTTGGGAATCAGTAACTGTGTCTTCTGTTCCGTGCCTTCCTGGTTCTCTATGCTTCGTTTCAGAAGACCATGATCCAGCACTATGGAGTCCCACTGCGCCCAGTATGATTTTACGGATGGTGCACAAGGTGCTATCTCTTCCCAAGTAGGCCTTGCCTCCCTACTTTTCCATTCCAGCACCAATTTCAAGTCCGGGTCGTTCTCCTGGTCTCGTCGCAATGCTTCGCCTTGCCATTTGTCGTCAACAATGACCGTCCTTGCAGTCATGGCTACTTTCTCCTCCAGACGACTACAGTGCTTGCAGTCTTCAGCACAGGGTCTTCTAGACAAAGCATCGGCATTTCTGTGGCTTGTTCCTGCCCGATGCTGAATTTCAAAATCGTATTCCTGAAGTCGTTCGATCCATCGTGCAACTTGTCCTTCAGGATTCTTAAATCGGAGGAGCCATTTTAAGGCGGCATGGTCCGTCCTCAGGAGGAAGTGTCTACCATATAAGTACTTGTAGAAATGTTCTATCGTCTTTACGACGGCTAACAATTCTCTTCTCGTGACGCAATAATTACGTTCCGGTTTTGACAGGACTTTGCTAAAATAGCCGATCACCTTTTCTTGCCCATCTTGTATCTGGGAAAGTACGCCACCAATACCAACGTTGCTAGCGTCTGTGTCCACGACGAACTTGCCTTCCGGTAGAGGGTAACTCAGAATAGGAGCACTTATCAAGTACTGCTTTAGGCGTTCAAAGCTAATTTGACAATGCTGGTCCCATTCAAACGGGCGACCTTCTTCGGTGAGCTTTGTCAACGGCTTAGCGATGTCTGCAAATCCGGGAACATAGCGCCGATAGTAAGTACACAGGCCTAGGAAACTCCTTATGTGGTGTTTATTTTTGGGTGTTGGCCAGTCTCTCACCACTTGAATCTTCACTGGGTCCACGGCGATTCCATTTCCGTTAACAATGTGGCCCAGATAATTCACTTCCTTCTGGAACAGATGGCACTTCTTAGGGCTAAGCTTTAGCCCAGCTCCGCGAAGTCGCTGGAATACTCCTTCCAGATTCTTCAGGTGGTCGTCGAATGTTTTTCCCACCACAATTATGTCGTCCAGGTACACCATGCACGTTGTCCAGGACAGACCCTTCAGAACCGTCTCCATTAGCCTCTCGAATGTCGCTGGGGCATTACATAACCCGAACGGCATCACTGTGAATTGCCATAGTCCCATACCAATGGAAAACGCTGTCTTTTCTCGGTCTTCGGGCGCTAGCTCCACTTGCCAATATCCACTCTTTAAGTCTAAAGTCGAGAAGATCTTCGAACCGGCCAGAGTGTCCAAGGTATCATCAATCCGTGGTAGAGGATAGCTGTCCTTCTTGGTGACATGGTTGAGTAACCGGTAGTCTACGCAGAACCTCGTGGATCCGTCCTTCTTCTTCACAAGCACTACTGGTGACGCCCACGGGCTGCTTGAGGGTTCTATTACATTGTCCTTTTCCATATCGCGAATAATGCGTTCCGCTTCCTCACGTTTCACCAACGGCAACCTCCTTGGAGCTTGACGGATGGGTCTTTCTTCTCCGGTCTCTATCTTGTGTTTGACGACGTCGGTTCTTCCCTTAGATCCGTTTTCTACTTCGAACACGTCCTGAAAACGACCGATCAGGTCCCTTGCTTTTGTCTTCTGCTCTGGGGTCAACTCCTGGGCTGACGGCATGACCATATCCAACAACTTCTTTGGGACCTTCGTCTCTTGCACCTTTACATCAAGTTGGCGTGAAATGGAGGACACCATGGCGCAGCTTCCCAAGATTGTCCCCTTCTTGATGTTGACGGGGAAACAGTTGACGTTCATTAGGCGGACTGGTACTTCCTTTCTCGCCGTTAGCAATGCTTTCCCAACGAGAACTCCTCTTCCAATCTTCAGATCGTCAGTATTGGGTTCAACCATAATAACTTGTCCATCTTGGAAAACGCCGTTCAGATTGGCGTCGACGATGACCTCGGTCCTGCTGGGTAGCACAACGTCTTCGGCGAGGATAACTCGAGCGGCCATGTCTCCTCGTTGGTGTAGAATCAATTCCTCGTTATTGACAGCCATGACACCACGCTTCAGATCCAATTGAAACCCGTGGGCACACATGACGTCCATTCCCAGAATCGCCTCGTCCTCTATTTCTGCTATCAGCGCACGGTGTTTGATGGGAGTCGTTCCAATGGTAATAATCACTTCTATTTCACCATGGACAGTTGCTGATGTTCCAGTTGCTGTCTTCAGTCTCCACTTAGTCGGTTCGGCGCGTTTTGATGACTTGATGACGTCGGGCCTCAAGATAGTCTTCGTCGCACCCGTATCCAGCAACATGGTGTGAGGGATGTCGTCAATGGTTGCATCCACGAAGACACTGGTGGTTAATTGTCGCAGGGATATCACTTGCGTGGCTTTCGTCTTTAGGGGCTTTTGAATACGGGTCGACGTTTGCCCCACTGCACCGACCCGACTTAGTTTCCCTGTGGCTTCCTTCGTGGAGGATCCTGCCTGGGCTTGGGACACCGCCTGCGAACATGTCCCTCCTCCTGGCAATTCCAGCATACAAGCCGATTCTTCTGTTTCAAGACCTGCTCCACAATGCGGCGGATATCCTCGACAGCGGCACACTCCTTGGGTCGCTCCTCTGCAGCAAGTCGCAGTTTGACGTTTTCCTCTTCTTGGAAGTCCATAGCGGCTCGCACCTTGACCTGTCCTCTTGAGACTCTCTTCGCTGCCTCGTATTCCAAGGCGTAGGCCAATGCGTTCTTGGATGTCTTTGGGTGAGCCATTCTCAATGCCTGCTGGTTGTCCGGGTCACGAATTCCATCTATAAATGTCTGCACCGTCAAACATTGCAGGAATTCTACAGGAGCTGCAGGATACGCCAACTGGGCTAGGCGCGCTACGTCGGCTTCGAATTCCTGAAGACTCTCTCCGGACTTCTGACAACGATTCCTCAGCTGCGCATGGTACACCTCTGTCAGATGCGCCTGACCATAACGCATTTCCAGCCTGTTCACCAGCTTGTTGAAATCTTCTTGTTCCTCTGGCGGCATCGTTTGCAGCACATCGATAGCCTCTCCCCTCAAGGCCACAATTAACGAAGTGGCTTTCTCACTGGCCGTCCATCCATTCGCCTTTGCTGCTGCTTCAAATTGTTTGAAGTAATTTGGCCAAGAAGACTTCCCATCGAACGTCGGTGGTTTTATTTTTAAATTTGAAGTTCCCGCTGGTCCTTCCAAAGTTCGGGCCTCATTATTCTCTAGCACTTCTGCTGGTAACTGATTCCCGAATATTCGCATCCCTGCTATGATTTGTTCTAGATTTTTAATTTTGTTATCCTGCTGGAATATTATTTCTTCCACATTTTCTTGCAGGTTCCTTGTCTCTTCTGATATTTTTACCACTAATTTTTCCTCGAGTCCTTTCGACTGTTCTAGAAATTCATCCTTCAAATTTTCAGACTGTTCTAGAAGTTTCTCGTCTAAATTTCTGGATTGTTCTAGAAGCTTATCGTTTAAATTTCTGGATTGTTCCCGAAGTTCGTCTCTGAAGTTTCCAGATTGTTCTCGAAGTTTTTGGTCTAAATTTCCGGATTGTTCTTGAAACTTCTCGTCTAATTTTCTAGATTGTTCCATTAGTTCATTTTGTAATTCCTTGAAATTTCCAGATTGTTCTAGAAGTTTCTCGTCCAAATTTCTGGATTGTTCCCGAAGTTCATCTCTGAAGTTTCCAGATTGTTCCATTAATTCATTTTGTAATTCCTTGAAATTTCCAGATTGTTCTCGAAGTTTCTGGTCTAAATTTCCAGATTGTTCTAAAAGTTTCTCGTCCAAATTTCTGGATTGTTCCCGAAGTTCGTCCTTGAGATTTCCAGATTGTTCTCGAAGTTTCTGGTCTAAATTTCCAGATTGTTCTCGAAACTTCTCGTCTAAGATTCTCGATATATCGGCGGAACCACACGTAATTTCGAACAAGAATGCTTCTGGATCATCCCCAGCTGTCTGCAGAGCTTCACGAAGACGCTGTTGAAGTGCAGCTTTCAAACCGGAAGTTTCCAGCTCTCGTTCTTCTAATTCTATTTTTAATTCGGCCACTTTTAAGTCTTTCAACAGCACTTTCTTTGTAGCCATTGTTTTTCCGAGCACTACACTTTATTTATTAATTTATTTAAATTTAATTGTTTATTTATTTTCACGAACCGCACACCGGACACCACTGTAATGTTTTTAGATTTATTTTGATTTGTTTTTAAATGAAACACTTGATGAAACTAATAACTAATTTATTTACACGCGACTTAACACTAATTTATTTATAACGGACTAAGACTAATTTATTTTTACAAGCCGAGCAATTACACAGTAAGTAACTCTACGTTGAACTGACTACGACTCCTCGTCTTCGTGTATTTATACTAGAGGGCGGCTTCTCCAGCAACCCCCAGCGTATTCTCGAATGCGACGGACTTCTCCCGTAGTGTGCAGAACCTTCGGGAGTCGGCCAGACTTCAAGGCGTTTGTCACGTCGGCCGTCGGCGGAGTGCATGACTCACTCGTCGCAATTCGTTCGTCACAGTATGTATGAACTGACATCAGCCAATCCTCTAATGGTACGGTAATGATGATAATTAATAACAACAAAATAAGCAAGTACGAGCTAGTCACTTGAGGTATTTATAATTAGTAATGCCTACGTACGAAATTTCAGACGTAAATGAGCAAATCTTTTGTGTTTCCACGAAATTAACTTAAACGATTGCGTGTCTTCAATTCGGTGTTTATTTTCGGCGTTAACACAATTATTTAAAAGCAAGCGTGAATACGCCGAATGAATAGCATTGATGGAAATACGTCACGGTCTACCGTGTTTTCGACAATTCCCGAGTGGCACGTGATCACCTGAATTAGGCAACCAAACTCACACTTAAGGTAATAAGTGCAATAAAATAAAATAAAATACTCTTATTATGTAATTGAAAAAGTATTATACTATGTTATAATACAAGTTTTTTTAATAGACTTATAAATTGACGTTTATTAAACACAGTTCAAATAGTGAAACGATTAGCAATAGCAAATAGCAAGGCAAACGAAAAGTCAACAAAAAGGCCTAATTGTTGACACCTTTTTGTTACAAATTAGGATATAAGTTCATGAGAAGACCAATGGTATGATAAAGATTTAAAGTATTTTAACACCCCTTAAATCAACTAAACCGTTTCATTAAATTTCGTTATCTTGTTTTAAATTTATTTTGAATTTTACTCGTAGTCCCAGAAGTGTATGTTATACAGTTAAAGATTAGGTTATGTACCACTTATGTACGAACTTTAAAATGTAAAATTCCCTAACCTCATTTTCTAAATAAATATGCAAGGTGCTCATTTTAAACCCTAACGCCTTAAAACTTGAGAATAGGCAACCCATTCTACTTCCGTGCTTCTAGTGCGTCATGAAAACGGAAAATTATTTCCAACTTGATTGATGGGTTGCCTTTTCTAAAACCTTCAGTGGTCACAATCTAGAATGGGCATCCTGTATAACACAAATGCGCTCAAAATGTCTATTGAAATGAGTCTTGTGCATGTTTTTGAAACTATTTACTTTATTGCTTATTGTAAGAGTTGATGTCCAACATAGGTATAGTAAGACATTCAATAGCGCCATCTGTTGAAACTTGTCGAAAGTCTTCTTTTAATTTGTTATTTCCATGAGAGTGATTTACTGGTTATTGACGGGTTATATTGGAAAACACCATCCCTTGAGCTTTGACAGTCACAAAAAAAGAACTTGCGTTGCTATAAGACATTCAACAGTGCCATCTGTTGTTGAAACATGTCGAAAGGCTTTTGTTTTCGTTTGTTTTTTATTGAATTCCGCTTCGTCGTCTTTTTTTAAATATTATTATAATGTATTTAAAAAGAAATTTCCTTTTGCTTTCCTTGTTTTGTCATCTTTATTTATAAACAGTTTTTTTTTTAAATTTATTAATCTACTGAACAGTGCTGTAAAATCGATTTATTTCTACGAAAATGAAAGTTCAGGAATTATATGAATTTTTGAAAAAGCGGCGAGAATTTTCTGAAACCGACATCTTTCTTCCTCCTCTTCTTATATTTTGTACAGCACCGAAAAACAAAAGCTGTCAATCGCATTGGCTTTAGCTTTTTTTCGATTAACAACAAGGTCAGAAAAACAAAAGCTATCGATCACATTCACAAATAAAAAAGGACGCGTCAAAGTTTGTCGCTTTCACGAAAACAAAATTTGAGGAATTTTTGGAAAAAATTGAGAATTTTCTGGAACTTATGGCATTTTCTTTTGTGTATCTCGAAAACATAAAACATATCGCTTGCAGTAGATAGCTCACAGAAACAAAAGCTATCTATCCTGTCCATAAGTAAACAATGAGTCATCGAAAACTGTTTCTTTACGAAAACAAAATTTGAAAATTTTTTTAACTTTTGAAGACTAAGATTGAGAATTTTTTTTTTATTTCTTAACGTTAGAAGTTCCAAAAAACAAAAGCTCTCAATCGCGTTGGTTTCAACTCGTTTTCGGTTAATTACAAGCTCAGAGAAACAAAAGCTATCGGCCACATTCATAACTAAGAAAAAGGACGCACAGAAATATGTTATTTTCGCAAAAATAAAAGCTCAAGAATTATTTAAATTTTTGAAAAATCCAGAAGAATTTTCTGAAACTGACATTTTTTCTTCTTCGTCTTCTTCTCATATCTTATATAGCACCGAGAAACAAAAGCTGTCGATCGCTTTGGCCTTAGTTCTTTTTCTATTAAATTACAAGCTCAGAAAAACAAACGCTGTTGATTACAGAAAAAAAGAAACATACCGGTCGCGGTAGCCATAGCTCAGAGAAATAAAAGCTATCTATCCTGTTTACAAGAGCAAAATTTGAAAAGTTTAAAAAAAAGCAAAAGCTCTCGATTGCTTTGGATTGAAGTCATTTTCGATAAACTACAAGCTCACAAAAACAGAAGCTATCAATCACATACAAAAAAATTCTGAAACCAACATTTTTCTTCTTCTTTTTATATCTTGTATAGCATCGAAAAACAAAAGCTATCGATCGCATTGGCTTTGACTCTTTTTCGATTAACTACAAGGCCAGAAAAACAAAAGCTATCGATCACAAGGAGACATCAAAGTTTGCCATTTTCACGAAAACAAAATTCAAGGAATTTTTGGAAAAAACTAAGAAGTTTCCGGAACTTATGACATTTTTCTTATTAGTTCAAAAACATAAAACATATCGCTTGCAGTGGCCAAAAATAGCTCAGAGAAACAAAAGCTATCTATCCCGTTCACAAGAGTAAAATTTGAAGAGTTTTGAAGGCAAAATATTGGAAACCCTTTTTTTGTCTTTTTTTTTCAATTTCTTTATGAGTTAAAAGTTAAAAAAAAAAGCAAAAGCTCTCGATCGCTTTGGTTTCAACTTGTTTCTTCTTCTTCTTCTTATATCTTATATAGCATCAAAAAACAAAAGCGATCGATCGCATTGGCCTTAGTTCTTTTTCGTTTAATTACAACAAGGTCGGAAAAACAAAAGCTATCGAGCACATTCTTAAATAAAAAAGAAGACATCAAGGTTTATTAAACCAAATAAACCAAATTTGAGTAATTATTTGAATTTTTTAAAAAAATTGAGAATTTGCTGGAACTTATCGTGGTTTAGCTTTGGCGGAACAATTGTCATTCACCCTGTATTATTACCGTACATTCTAGGCACAAGGTTCGTATAAAAATCAAACACGTATGTTTCATACTTTAAAAGAAATAAGTATATGGTACACAGTCCGCTTATTAGACGTGCATGCATATACAGGAAGGTTCTATAGATCATGTGCATAGTAGGTTGCCTCAATCAAGAGAGGGGAAGCTTACTCGTTACGTTATACCACGTTTTTGTATTATATGGTTGACACGATTCCAGAATTGATTCTACATTTGACAACTAAATTCATCTTTAGGAAACTTGCTCAGTTTACTTTGCTGTGGCGGGCAGAATTGTCATATCACGTCATGGGACGAATTTAAACGGAACGCAGGCAACCTGCTATATACAATATCAGCTCTACCAACCTCCGTTGACATTATATTTATGTTGTTGTGTCGAAAATGTTTTGACCCTCCCTCGTAAATAAAACGAAGTACCTAAAGTTTCATATTTTTTTCTTTAATAACAGATTCGATTATTATACATTTTCAGTGATCAATAAACAATTGATTCACGCCTACCAACTATCTTAAAACGATTAATGAAATATCACTTTATAATTTGGCGGTTTCGTAACACAAATTTTGTGTCCAAAATTCGTACGAATCACTCCTCCCTTAATTAAGTTCATCACTTCGCTTAGTACTAAGAGTTATGATGAGAAAATTGTTTTTTGTGCGAGGGAGTTTCGATAATTAAAGAAAATGCAACAAAAAAAAAATTGGAAAAAGGAAACCATGATTCCATTCTCTCAACGAACTAAGCAATACGTGGAATTGACGAAAACAAATAAATGCTCAAAACTATTCAGATTTAAAAAAAAAATATTTACCTCAATAATTATTGAATCACCCTCGTACGTTTATTCCTATAATAATAATTTCTTACATCATAATTATTATTATTAGTAGGAAACCATTTGAGTAATTTACAAGAACTAAGCTACTTATAATTACTTTTAACATTAGTTGCCTCCAAGCTAACTTACTAAATTGCATTTTAGGCAATTGGTGTATGTATATGTATATTATTTAACTAATTACTTCAGCGATTTTCTTTTGTTTTCCTTCATACGATGAGTAGATCGGTCTTATTGCTACGTCGATGCTCAGCTGCCACTAAATCCTCGTCGAAGCTCACCTACAACATCAAAAACTAAATTAGCCGTTGCAATCGAAAAGACCCATCCCAAAATGTCTACCCATGGTCTCTGCAGCTGCATCTGAAGTCGCGATCGCTTTATGGTAGACGGAATGGCCACCAGAGAACCAGGTTCGTCGTCCAGCTCGATCAATTTTCCCTCCACGTTTTCCTTCTCCTCGTCGCCACTGTCGGTTTTGACGGTCTCGTTTTCGGGGGAACACGAGCGCTTCAGCTCCATTTCTTTCGCGCACCTTTCGAACTGCTGCGTCGAGGGGAGTATCCTCCAGGCTTCGTACGCGGTGGTGAAGGCGTGCGCCACCGTCAGGGTCACGGTCTTGGCTAGTTTCCGTTTCGAGCAGAGGAACGCGTGGCATTCCGTCGTTTCGTTAGAGTCCGTCGAGATGAACGAGAAGATCTGGCGGTGGGATGCGTCTGTGGAGCAATTTGAAATCCTAGAAGAGAAAAACATGTTTAATATAAACAGGCTGAACGAGGAAGATGTGCATACCATCCTCCATCCTATTCGTTGCAACATTTTACAAAATTGGATTGCCTTTGCATATTATGATTTGGAAGTCTTTGACCCATCCCCTCGAGAACATTGTCGAATTACGCTTTAGATTGCCTTTGCCTATTATGATTTGGAAGCCTTTGACACATCCCCCCGAGGACATTGTCGAATTACGCTTTTTTGAAGTGACGCAATACAGAGATTCCCAAAACAAATATGTAACCCAACCCAACCCGACGCAAAACAAATATGTAACCCAGAACACATATGTAACTCAAAAGTCATTGCAACATTTTAGGGAATTAGATTGCCTTTTCTTATTAAAATTCTTAAGTGTGGAAATTATAGTTCGTCTTTTAGCTCCTCGCAAGTTCTGCTTATTTAGTAATAAGATTTTTTGTCTAAAACTGTCGGAAATGTCATCTGAATATTCTTTTTATACAGGATGTCTCATGATGTATGGAAGAGGTTGTATGGGCAGCTTCAAGCAAAATTTGCTCGACGAGACAGTGACACTTTTAATCCTAATAAAACATAAGTCTTGTTGGTCGTCGGGAATACGATAGAGTTCTCAAGCTACTGTTCTGCTGATGAGCCCCAATTAGGACCGAAATAGCTATACAGAGGATGCTCCAGAACCTCGTTGCAATCCAGGCGACTTGCAGCCAACTTTTGCGATGGCACGCTTATTGTCCGCACTGGCCATCTCGTGCGTGATAGCTTAAGAGGCTGCGATTTTACTATCCACAAGACGATCTAGATTGTCATTTGTTTTTCCGAAATTATTTCTTTCCTTTCGTAAACGTTTACGATAGTCATTTGTTTTTCTTTCTCTTTTCCTTTCGCTGAAGTTACCACTGTTTTCTTTTTCTCAAAAAAGTCGCTTCTTTCTTGTTTTTATTCGTTTTTTCCGAAACTCAACGACGAAAAAATTCACTCTCGCGAACGCTACGATCGTCGTTTGTTTTTCCGAAATTATTTTCGTGCTTCTTTCGTAATCTTTCTTTGTTTTTTCATCGTAAAAAAGAGAAAGAAAAACGAATAATGACGATCGTAAACGTTTGCGAAAGAAAAATGAATAATTTCAGAAAAACAAATGACGATCGTAATATTGTGAAAGTGAACGTTTACTCTCTCTTTTTTTTTTGTTTTGATGAAGTTATCTTTTTCTCAAGAAGGTTTTTCTTTTTTGTTTTTATTTGTTTTCTGAAATTCGACGACGAAAAAGTTTTCTTTCGCGAATATTGCGATTGTCGTTTGGTTTTCTGAAGTAAGTGATTTCTCTTCCTTTCGTGAACGTTTACGTTCGTCAATTGTTTCTTTCGTAACCTTCCTTTTTTTTATCGCAACGTTTGCGATCGACGTTTGCTTTCCTGTTTTTTCGCAAAAATTTGTTTTTCCTTTCCTCTTTTTTTCCTTTCGATGAAGTTACCGTTTTCGTTTTCTCAAAAAGATTCTTCTTTCTTGTTTTTAATTGTTTTCTGAAATTCAACGACGAAAAAACCAGGTTTAATTTCGCGAATATTGCGATCGTCGTTTGTTTTTCTGATATTATTCTTTTGTTTCTTTCGTAATCTTTCGTTTTTTTTATCGTAAAAATTATGATCGACGTTTGCTTTTCCGTTTTTCTCGTTTCGCAAAAATAACGATCGTGTCATTTGTTTTTTCCTTTTAAAGTTATCGATTCTTTTTTCACTTCGTTTTCGATTACGTTTTCCGAAAGTCAAAAGGTCTGTTTTTTTTTGTTTTTATTTGCGTTTTCTGAAATTGAATGTTGAAAAATTTTAATTTTCGCGAATGTCACGATCGTCATTTGTTTTTCTGAAGTAATTTCTTTTTCCTTCATGAACGTTTACGATCGTCATTTGCTTTTCCTATCTTTTTCCTTGCGTAAAAATAACGATCGTCATTTTTTTTCTCTTTTTTTTCTTTTCCTTCTGAAGTTATCGTTTTTCCTTCTCTTCGTTTTCCACTAAGTTTTCCGAGAGTCAAAAAATTTCTTCTCTCTTGTTTTTATTCATGTTTTCTGAAATTCAACGACGAAAAAATTACGATCGTCATTTGTTTTTCGGAAGTTATTTCTTTTTCCTTCGTAAACGCTTTTTATCTTTTTTTCTTTTCCTTTCGAAATTGCCGTTATTTTCTCTCTCTTCGTTTTCCATTACGTTTTCCAAGAGTTAAAAGGTTCCTCCCTTCTTGTTTTCATTCGTGTTTTTTGAAATTCAACGACGAACAAGTTTTCTTTCGGAAATATTATGATCGTCGTTTGTTTTTCTGAAGTTATTTCTTTGTTTCTTTCGTAATCTTTCAGTTTTTAACGTAAAAATTACGAAAAAAATTTAGAAATTTCCAGGTGTAAATTTGATAGGTTTATTCAAGTACCTTCCAGAAAATTGTCGCTCGGTGTCGACACCGAAAGAATAGAAACAAATAAACAGCTAAATGCAATAAAAATTAAAAAAAAACTATCAGAAGGAATAATTCAATAAAAAAAAACAAAAGAAAGTTGAAACGAACGACACCGAAATACTAAGAACAGAATGAATGGAACACAAATGAGAGTCGGAAGAGTTTCAAAAAAATGCAGCCCAAAAAATAACTTTCAGAAAAATGTAACCGTAAATTTGAGAGGGGGGGGGAGGAGTTGGCAACACTGTTCGCCAAACATAAATACCATTTTTACCAACAATATTATGAGCAGTTCTTTCGACATTCTGTGCAAAAACGTTGAAATGCAGAACGTCCTTTTTTTTGGACGGAAAATAAAACAAGATTCGAAAGTTTTCTTTCCTACCATCGACTGTAATTTGTTTTCGTTTATTTCTTTTTGCGTCTTTCGAGGGAAACCTTGCCAATTTGTTTCACAGTCGATCGTCTTTTGTTATCGTTTTTAATTCATTGACGTAACAAAAAAGCAAATCGTCGACATATTCTTTCGTTTCTTGCATTTGCTAAACGATCGATCGTCTTTTATTTTAACAGGTTCCTAACAAAAATCAAAGCTCACGTTTTCTATTGTAATTTCAACGGTCTGTAACGTTGAGGTCAGTATTGCCAATCCTTACACTCGGAAAAATGCCTTTAGAAATTTTTTTAAAAATAATTTCTTCCTAGAAAGAAACCAAGTGTTCGTATCGCTCTTATGAGCTTCGGATACGTTTTCAAATCAATACTGATATTTTATTACTGAGATAAAGTTTTCCTTTCTCATTGACTCAGCAATAGGAAATCACATCTCCGCCCTTGAACGACCGACGTTGGTAAAACTCGGTAAAAGCGAGACGTTTACGCCCTCTCGTAACGAGAAAAATTTCTCTTGGAAGCTACTGTTTGGGCCGTCTAAATTCAAATTTTTGCTCATCTCGCACGATTTTTCCCTCCTCACTTTTCCAAGAGGTCACGAGTCTTTAACTAGCTTAAGCGAGGGAGATAAGGAGTTCCCGGTTTCCTTAGGTTTGGTTCGCGTTAAATCTCTCGTCGAAATTTTGGTTTAATTTTAGTTCTTTTTTCTAAGTTCGGATTTTAAGTTTGAAAGTTTTCTTTCCTGCCATCAATTGTATCTTGTTTTCGTTCATTTCTTTTTGTGCCTTTCGAGAGAAACCCTACCAATTTGTTTCACAGTCGATCGTCTTTCGTTATCGCTTTTAATTTATTGACTGAGAGTAAAGGAGTTCAAAGTTCAGAACAAACGAACAAACCTTGCGATGTAGTAATGATTGAACACGTTATTTTCAATTCAGAAAAAAGAAATGCTAAATATTTTGGTGGAAACGCCGGTATCTTCGTACCAAAACAAAATCGCGTTTTTGCTCTTGTTTTAAATATTCGTTACTGACGAGGAAAGCCGGAGGAATCAATAAACTCAATTAATTCCAAGGAATTAATTAAAATGATAATATAACAATTAATAAATACTTATTTACACGTCCGTATCAAATTCGTTACTTTGTTTTTTTTTATTGCTGTTCAATCTCCTGCCAAGCCACTTGACCGCGCTATCGTTGAAGCAACATTCATTAATTGTTTCCATCTAGGTTTGAGATTAAAAAAAATATGAATGTCATACTGTGATTGCGCAGCTTTTCAATCGCTTAAAAAACGAACTTTCTTAGCTTGAATTAGAACCGTCATTTCTTTGCGTTAGATTGATGTTTCGGAAATATGTTAGACGCAAACCTGCCTTCAATCATTACTACATCGCAAGGTTTGTTTGTTCTGCACTTTGAATTCCTTTACTCTATTTTTCTCACTCCTATTTACATCGCACTCTCTCAGAAGCTGGTGATCCAAATAGTGTAGAAAAGTGCAGAACAAATGAACAAACCTACAGTGTACCTACTAAAGAAGTCACTTAAGAAGGCTAGGATTGGCAACACTGACCTCAACGTTACAGACCGTTGAAATTACAGTCGAAAACTTGAGCTTTGAGTTTTGCTAAGAACTTGTTAAAAACAAAAGACGATCGAATGTTTAGCAAACGAGAAAATAGTCGACGATTTGTTACGTCAAAAAATTAAAAGCGATAACAAAAGACGATCAACTGTGAAATAAATTGGCAAGGTTTCCCTCGAAGGACAAAAAAATAAATAAACGAAAACAAAATACAATCGATGGTAGGAAAGAAAACTTTCGAATTTAAAACTCAAAGTTAGAAAATAGAACTAAAATTAAACCAAAATTTCGACGAGAGATTTAATGCGAACCAAACCTAAGGAAACCGGGAACTCCTTATCTCCTTCGCTTAAGCTACTTAAAGGCTCGTGACCTCCTGGAAAAGTGAGGAGGGAAATTCTGCGAGATCAGCAAGTATTCGAATTCAGTCGGCCCAAACAGTAGCTTCCAAGCGAAATTTTTCTCGTTACGAGAGGGCGTAAACGTCTCGCTTTTACCGAGTTTTACCAACGTCGGTCGTTCAAGGGCGGAGATGTGATTTCCTATTGCTGAGTCAATGAGAAAGGAAAACTTTATCTCAGTAATAAAATATCAGTATTGATTTGAAAACGTATCCGAAGCTCATAAGAGCGATACGAACACTTGGTTTCTTTCTAGGAAGAAATTATTTTTAAAAAAATTTCTAAAGGCATTTTTCCGAGTGTAAGGATTGGCAATACTGACCTCAACGTTACAGACCGTTGAAATTACAATAGAAAACGTGAGCTTTGATTTTTGTTAGGAACCTGTTAAAATAAAAGAGATCGATCGTTTAGAAAGAAAACTTTCGAATCTTGTTTTATTTTTTATTTTGTTCTGCATTTCAACGTTTTTGCACAAAATATTAAAAAAAAACTGCTCATATTATTGGTAAAAATGATATTTATGTTTGGCGAACAGAGTTGCCAACCCTTCCCCCCCACTAAATTTACGGTTAAATTTTTCTGAAAGTTATTTTTTAGGTTGTATTTTTCAAAAGTCTCATTTGGTTTTCGTTCATTCTATTCTTAGTATTTCGGTGTTAGTTTCAATTTTCTTTTGTTCTTTTTTCATCGCATTTTTCGTCGCATTATTGCTTCTGATAATTTTTTAATTTTTATTGCATTTCGCTGTTTATTTGTTTCCCTTCTTTTCGATTTTCTTTTGTGTTTCTTTTTTCTATGAAATTGTTCCTTTCGATGTATTTTCTTGTGAATGATACTAATGATACTAATACAAGTCCTCTTTAACAATTTCGAAATGCAGATCTAGTTGCCTATTTTATCAATCTTATCTGTCTGCCAACCAGTTGACTAAAGACTATTACAAAAGTCTATTTGCATGTTTGCAGGATTCTTTTGTTCTTGTTTTGTAACGTTATAGCACTGTTTGTACAACCGTGTCTACAAAAAATACTTTAAAGGTTAATTTTAGTTTGTAAAGTGTCACTTTTTAAAAACCACTGCATAAATATTATGTTGTTTTATTTGCCACACTATCGCGACACCGAGTGACAATTTTCCGACTTATAGATCGTGTTGTGGATAGCAAAATCGCAGCCTCTTAAGCTATCACGCACGAGATGGCCAGTGCGGACAGTAAGCGTGCCTTCGCAAACTTGCAAAATTTGGCTACAAGCAATGAGGCCCCCGAGCGAGCATCCTCTGTATAGCTATTTCGGCCCTAAATGGGGCCTCATCAGCAGAAGCGTAGCTTGAGAACTCTATCGTAATCCCGACGACCAACAAGACTTACGTTTTATTAGGATTAAAAGTGTAACTATCTTGTTGAGCAAATTTGGCTTGAAGCTGCCCCTTCAACCTCTTCCACACATAACGAGATATTTACAATTTACAATTCGTTATTGATCGCTCTGTGTATTTTATGTTTTAGTTGCATTGTGTACCTGTAAATGGATACTTTGAGGATGTCGTTTCCTTGCAGATCAGTGACGGCGATTCCTTTTAGAGATATTGTCACGTTCACCCTCAGCAGTTTCTTCCGGGTAGACTTGGCTACTTTCAGAACGCTTTTGATGGCTTCTAGGCTGATGTTATCCCCAGACGTCTTTTCAATGACCTTGCTTCCTAAAATCACAGATTCATTTACTACTATTTATTCCCGATGATACAAGCCTCGATGGCTCAGTGGAGAACGCGATGGGCTACCAAGCTGCCAGTTCCGGGTCCAAACCCGTCATTTTCAGCTTAAAACTAACCAAGGAGAAGACAAAACATGTCATTGTTTATCGTTGGAAATTCTGAAAGAACAAGTCAATCACTGAGAAAGAGACGAAAACAAACGGAACCGCAGCGCCGATATCCGCGGCGTATATTTTTAGCCGCTGAAAAAATAATATGTTTTCAATAAGCGCGGCTGATATTATTCCTGATCAAAAGGTCATTCGTGTGCGGCGCCGAATTACGATATGAAAAGCACGCGAATTTAACGCATGAGATGAGTTTCTTAATAATCAACGTTATTATTTAGAAACGCTTATCAGCGCAGACAAGTGCAGTTGGGCCACGAACGTTTATCAATCTGGTAGTCCTTGTTACGTCGACGAATAAATAATCACTTGTTTTAACGCATAATAATAATCTACGTTTTATTTTATTTTAATTGCTGGTATTCTTTCCTTTATTTTATTTTTCGTGAATTTTAAAAATTGTTTTTAGAGTGTCAATTAGTTTCAACAAATTTGAAGAAGTAATACCGTTTTCAAAAACAAATATTCTTCCGTTTTTTTTTTTTTTTTTAATTAGTCGATTTATTGAACAAGCAAATGCCCACAAAATTAAACTGAAACAAAAAATTATATAAATAAAATCAAAAGTGTTTAAAAACTTACAAACTTCAAATTAAATCTGACACAAAACGAACGACTGAAAACGCGGAAAAAAGACACAATGGATCCGAATTTCTATTTTATATTAAAAAATGTATAAAGCAAAACAGAAACGAAAAATAAATAATAAACAAATGAAACAAAAATGAAAAATGTAGAGAAAATATTTTCCTTAAAAGTCGATTAAAAAGAAAATTGATAGAAACTTGAATAGAACAAAAAAGAACGAGAACCCCAAAGGATTGGAAAAATATTTCAACCACTACGTTGGAGAGGAAACTCAAATTACATCTCCTAGAAAAAGTTTATTACAGTGTAGAGGAATTTTTAGAAACTAATATTTAATTTAATTTTTTTGTTGTTCTTTTGTATGACGTAATTACTGTTGTAACTTATTAATAAATGAATTCGAATTTGAACCGAAAATTATAATTTCTGAATTTAAATCAAAACAGAAATTTAAATTAAATTACAATAAACAATAACAAATTTAAATCAAAAAGTAAAATCAAACTAACTTGCTTGTATTGGTTGGATACAAGTAATTTTTTTCTTAACGTGTACAGGGTGACTGTTAATTAAATAATTATATGGCATCAGTTTTTCTCGAGTGTTTTTTCTTTTGTTCTTTTTACTCACTTCCTCCTATTGTTTTATGTAGTTTCAGTTTTTCTCGAGGATCTTTTGTTTTTATCAAGCGTTTGTTTCATTCATTGTTCACGACGAATTTCAGATTCAAATTTTTTTATTCTTTCAGCACTTCTCATCGACGGCCATTTGTTTTTTCTTCTTTGTTTCGGTCGCAAGTTTCACTTGTTTTTATTTTTCTCGTCTCTATTCGATCAACAGTTATTCGCTTGTTTCTTCTCTTAGTGAAAAGAGTGTTACGGGTTAAAATTCGGGGTAGTTTATTTTCGTAAGTAGGATTTTCTTTCCTAAGAATTTCGATTATAATTTTGAATTCTTGCGCGAAATTATTCATGCTCATTAGTACGAAGACAAACAGGTTCTTGGGTGTGATAAGATAACGTTAGCTTGCGGCAGTCGATTGATGTTTGCTCGAGGGTATTGTTCATTTCTTGGCTGAACTATTGGAATTTTCAATATTTTTCACCCTCTTTGGCATTTAAGAAATTTCCTTAGTGGACGTGTAAGCCCAAGGCGTAAGGGAAGAAGGAAATTTTTACTCCTGTTTGGAGGATTGAAATCGACCACGCGGACCACGTTTTCTTTGTGGTTTTCGCATTGCAACTATCGTTACGTTTTCTACGTTTTGCTAGACCAGTTTCTGAAATTTCGAAACTGGTTTTAATTTCCTGTTGGAAATTTGAGGCAACATCCGCCATCTTATCAGTTTGAGTTCGAGTGGACCGGTTCTGAAAGAGGTAGAGCGGGACGGAATTTTGTTTCCCCGTACAAATTTGGTCGAAGGAAAACACTCTGGACTGGGGAGGCTGCGCTAAGGTGGAGGCGCAAGCGGTACTCTGAGTGAGTTTATGAACTAAACAAAATTATTTGTTATCAGCGAACATTTATTTTTCTGAATTACGAAAATTATTTACTTAATTTTTCATTTATATTATTATATTAATTAATTTTAATTACCACAATTGAAGTTTAATCGTCAGAATTATTTTTCTTATTATTTTTTTTTTTTGTACAGTTAACATTGTTTAATCTATTTTCATTACTCGAAAATTTACAAATTGCGATGTATGTTTACATTTTGTAAGCCGCATATCAAGCTTGGTACCGTGGTAAATTTTATTGTGGAGTTTAATTTTTCGAAATACCTAAATTTAGAATTGAAGATTTATATAGTTTTCTCCGGAATTCGGAGACCTTGTCATTATTATTATTATTATTATACGTTTGAAAAAAAAAAAAATAATAATAATTTTGTTACCCAAAATCCCAAAGATATTGATAACTACGGATATTACTTTTCACTTCCCGGTAACGTACTTTGTGATTTCGTATTTTACTTTTGAGGTCTTGATCACCATATCTGAAGCGTTTAAAATACGTGGCGCCCAAATTTTATATTGCTTGTTGAAGACCCGCTCCCACTCTCCGAAATTGGGCTACGGGATATGCTTGGTGCTGATCTTTTAGTTACAAGGAGGTTTAGTTTATTTATTTATTTTTCTTTGAGCAGGACGTCGCAAATTTCTGGCGCCCAACGTGGGGCTCGACCGAGTGCGTTTTTGTAGTTGCCATCAATATCTTTGGATCAAGGGGTATTAATTCATTTGAATTCATTATTGAATATCTGAATAATTTTTAAAATGGATCCTAACAGATTAGTAGCAGACGAGTTAGAATATGAATTGCGGATTCGGGGATTTAAAGATGTAGGTACCGTTGAGGCGATGCGAAAATGTCTCCGAGGTAGTCTTAAATTAGAAAAAGAAGGGAGTACGTTTCATTGTTCTTCGAACTTTGATGTTGCGGAGGAATTAACAATTTGCGAAACGAAGATAGGCGAGACTCAAGATTTAATTAAAAATTATACAGGTACAATAAGCGCGAATCGTAGAATTGAAACAAAGTTGCATCATATTATGTCTCGGTTGGAACGATTGAATACTTCTGATACTGATTTGTTTGGTAAAAGGTCACTTTTAATGCAGACTGTTGTATCTTTATTAAATGATTTTGAGAGTAAAATCGAGGTTCCAGTTAACAGGGGCGTAGCGATAGATGCTACAGCTGTAAATGAGACTGAGAGTTTCCCTCAAGCTACGGCGTCGGTTACTTTTCAGAATACATCGATTTCAAGTATAAATGCGAATCACAATCCTAGTTCAAACTCAAATTCAACAATTAAATCTATTCCAGTTAGTAAATGGAATCTAAAATTTACTGGGGAACGTGAGGGTCTTAGTGTAACAGCTTTTTTGGAAAGGGTTGATGAGTTACGCGTTGCACGGAATGTAGATAAACTTCAGTTATTTTCTTCCGCAATTGATCTCTTTGAAGGAACGGCATCTGTTTGGTTTAGAGCGATACGTAGGTCGGTTAGTGATTGGGACACCTTATGTAAATTTCTTCGAGAAGAATTCTTGCCGACTGATTATGATGAAAAGTTATGGGAACAGATTAAGCGTAGGACACAAGGTGAAGATGAGTCGATAGGTATTTATTTAGCAGTTATGTCTAATCTATTTACCCGAATGACCACTCCGGTACGAGAAGATATTAAAATAAAAATTCTCCTTAAAAATATATTACCGTTTTATCAAACTCAATTAAGTCTTGTAGATATTACATCTGAAGCTCAATTATTAGAACTTTGTAGGAAGATTGAGGGTACGCGATCTACCGTTTCGTCTTTTAGACCTCCTGGTAAACATAGCGCTGATATTGAACGAGATCTTGTATACCATCGAAGGGGACATGCACATTGTAATGAAACGTCTTTAGGTAATTTTAGGCAAGCAATTAAGTGTTGGTGGTGTAAAAAAGAGGGACACATTTCGCCAAATTGTCCAAATAAATCTAGATCATTAAAATGTTTCGGTTGTGGTAGAGAGGGTTACAAAATAAATAATTGTCCTAATTGTAATAAGCGGTCGGGAAACGGGCGAAGGAGTACTTAGTAGATCGGTCAATTACTCCTAATGCACCTTCAAAACCGATCAATACTTCCGTGATATCTACTAAGCCTGTTTTGGATTATATTTTAGCACAGGTAGGCGAAAATGAATGTCCTTATATGAAGGTTTCAATTTACGGAAGAGATTTCTATGGCTTGTTGGATTCAGGAGCTAATCGTAGTTTTGTAAATATTGATGGTTGGAACATTTTAAGTAATTTAGGGCTTAAGTTAAAATCAACTTCCGAAGTTGGATGTACGTTCGCAAATGGTTTCTCTAGTAATTGCATTGGTATAATTAGTGTACCTATCGCATTAAAGAGTAGGGTACGGCTCATAGATTTATACGTTATCCCTGACTTACAACATACATTAGTGTTAGGAATTTCGTTTTGGATCAGGATGGGTATAGTTCCGGATCTAAGAAAAGGTGAATGGCATTTTTCTTCGACTCATGTAGAGATTCCAAGTGTTAATGCAATTGAATCAAAAAGTCATTTAACTACTTCTCAGCTTAAACAACTTAATCTTATTACCAGGGCATACTTTCAGCGAACTGAAAATAAATTAGGTTGTACAACTGTTGTACAACATAAAATTGAAACAACGGGGCCCCCAATAAAACAGCGGTATTATCCGGTATCTCCCCACATGCACAAACTGATTGATAAGGAGTTAGATACCATGTTAGAATTAGGAGTTATTGAAAAATCTAATAGTCCTTGGTCATCCCCAATTTTAATGGTTCCAAAAAAAGACGGCCAATATAGGTTTTGCGTGGATTTCCGGAAAGTAAACACTGTAACGAAGAAGGACGCTTATCCTTTACCCTATATTGCATCCATTTTGGATAAATTAAGGGGTGCAAAGTACCTTTCATCCATGGATATCAAATCTGCATATTGGCAGGTTGCTTTAGAAGAATCCAGTAAGCAATATACTGCTTTTACTATACCGGGTAGGGGTTTGTATCAATTCTGCAGAATGCCTTTCGGGCTACACAATGCGCCAGCCACTTTTCAGCGTTTGGTAGACAGTGTTCTAGGCCCTGAACTTGAACCTTTCGTGTTTGTCTATTTAGACGACATCATTCTAGTTACTCCTAATTTTGAAACACATCTTAAAATGCTACAAGAAATTTTCTCACGTTTAGCTAAAGCTGGTTTAACTCTTAGCGAAGAGAAATGTAATTTTTGCCGATCAGAATTAAGGTATTTAGGTTACGTGGTAAATCAAAATGGCTTGCAGGTAGATCCTGAGAAAGTGGAGGCTATTGTCCACATGTCTGTACCTAAGAATGCTACGGATGTTAAGCGTTTAATTGGAGTTGTGTCATGGTACAGGAGATTCATTCCAAATTTTTCGACTTTAACAGCTCCTCTGACTGATTTAACTAAGAAAAATAAAAAATTTGTTTGGACGGAAGAATGTGAAACTTCATTTGAGAATATAAAGAATGCTCTTATATCGGCTCCAGTTTTGACTTGTCCTAATTTCGAACTTCCTTTTATTCTACAAACTGACGCATCAGCATATGGAGTGGGTGCTGTTTTGTCGCAGAATTGGGAGGATGGTGAACACGTTGTTTGTTATTTAAGTCGGACACTGTCTAAAGCGGAGAGAAAGTATAGTACCACAGAAAGAGAATGCTTAGCGGTTATTTGGGCCATTGAGAAGCTTCGTTGTTATTTAGAAGGATCCAAATTTTCAGTCATCACGGATCATTATTCCCTTTTGTGGCTCAATAATCTTAAGGAGCCTCAAGGTCGTTTGGGTAGATGGGCATTACGGTTACAACAATTTCAATTTGACATACAACATCGAAAGGGTAAGGATCATGTGGTTCCCGATATTTTATCCAGATCGCGTACTGATACTAAAGTAGAGTTAAATGCTGTTGATTTAGGTGATAAATTTTTGTTTGATGTAAATGTGATAAAAGATAAATGGTATTTACAACTTAAAAATAAAATAATAGCTCGACCTTTATCGTTTCCGAAATGGAGGATAAGTGAAGGTAGGATTTGGAAATATGTTAAATGTGATTTTCCAGAATTTGGGGAAGGACAGAACTATTGGAAACTTGTTGTACCTAAGGACCACCGTAGACTGTTTCTTAAAAAGTTTCATGATGAACCTACTTCTGGACACCTAGGCGTCTATAAAACATTTTCTCGCATATCTCAAAGATACTATTGGCCAACTATGAAGTCAGACGTAACCCGTTATGTACGAAAATGCTCAATTTGCATTCAATTTAAACCAGAGCAAAAAGCGAGAGCAGGATTCATGGGTACCAGACCTCCTATTACAATGCCATGGCAAGTTGTATGTACAGATATCATAGGTCCATTACCTCGTTCTTCGGCTGGTCATTCATATATTCTGGTAGTAACGGACTCTTTCAGTAAATTTACTTTAACGTTTCCGTTGCGAAAAGCTACGGGTGTAGCTGTAACAAGGCACATACAGAACGACGTTTTTCTGCTGTTCGGTGTACCACACACTCTCATTTGTGATAATGGGGTTCAGTATAAAAGTAAAGAATTCGTGCACCTCATGAATAATTACGGAGTTAAAATTTTATATAATGCACTTTACCATCCACAGGCAAATCCAACCGAACGAGTAAACCGAGTAATTAAAACAATGCTGGCATCGTATGTCTCTGACAATCAGCGGAAATGGGATGTTCTTTTGCCTCAGATAACTTGCGCTTTACGGACTGCTCGGCACGAGGTCACAGGATGTACACCCTATTTTGCTAATTTTGGTAGAGAAATTGTTTTGACTGCAGAAACTCATAAAATGACAGTGATGGAGAATGAGATAGGATTAGAATTGGATGAAAGGATTGTAGGAAAGAAAGAAACAGCGTTCAAGAAATTGTATCAAGAAATATCATCTAAGTTGTTAGAAGCTCAACAGAAAACCACTCAGCGGTATAATTTAAGGCGCCGAAATGTTGAATATACTGTAGGACAAAGAGTTTGGAGGAAAGATTATTCGTTATCTGACGCAACGAAATTTTATGCTGCAAAATTGGGCAAGAAATTTGAAGGACCGTTTATTATAAAACGCAGAGTTGGATATAATACATACGAATTACGAGATGATAAAGGTGTAGCTAAAGGGGTTTGGCATGTTAAGGATCTCAAAGCGGATGTAGAATATGACGATAGTGTTGAAGATTAGTGTAATTTTTTTTTGTTATTTCAAATATCTTTTCAGTTCCGGGTAAGTTAGCTACCTGTACATAACATCTTCTATTCTCATTTTTCTTTTCACAAAAATGTTCAATTTCCTGAAAGTTGGAGGGGAGTTTGTTACGGGTTAAAATTCGGGGTAGTTTATTTTCGTAAGTAGGATTTTCTTTCCTAAGAATTTCGATTATAATTTTGAATTCTTGCGCGAAATTATTCATGCTCATTAGTACGAAGACAAACAGGTTCTTGGGTGTGATAAGATAACGTTAGCTTGCGGCAGTCGATTGATGTTTGCTCGAGGGTATTGTTCATTTCTTGGCTGAACTATTGGAATTTTCAATATTTTTCACCCTCTTTGGCATTTAAGAAATTTCCTTAGTGGACGTGTAAGCCCAAGGCGTAAGGGAAGAAGGAAATTTTTACTCCTGTTTGGAGGATTGAAATCGACCACGCGGACCACGTTTTCTTTGTGGTTTTCGCATTGCAACTATCGTTACGTTTTCTACGTTTTGCTAGACCAGTTTCTGAAATTTCGAAACTGGTTTTAATTTCCTGTTGGAAATTTGAGGCAACATCCGCCATCTTATCAGTTTGAGTTCGAGTGGACCGGTTCTGAAAGAGGTAGAGCGGGACGGAATTTTGTTTCCCCGTACAAATTTGGTCGAAGGAAAACACTCTGGACTGGGGAGGCTGCGCTAAGGTGGAGGCGCAAGCGGTACTCTGAGTGAGTTTATGAACTAAACAAAATTATTTGTTATCAGCGAACATTTATTTTTCTGAATTACGAAAATTATTTACTTAATTTTTCATTTATATTATTATATTAATTAATTTTAATTACCACAATTGAAGTTTAATCGTCAGAATTATTTTTCTTATTATTTTTTTTTTTTTGTACAGTTAACATTGTTTAATCTATTTTCATTACTCGAAAATTTACAAATTGCGATGTATGTTTACATTTTGTAAGCCGCATATCAAGCTTGGTACCGTGGTAAATTTTATTGTGGAGTTTAATTTTTCGAAATACCTAAATTTAGAATTGAAGATTTATATAGTTTTCTCCGGAATTCGGAGACCTTGTCATTATTATTATTATTATTATACGTTTGAAAAAAAAAAAATAATAATAATTTTGTTACCCAAAATCCCAAAGATATTGATAACTACGGATATTACTTTTCACTTCCCGGTAACGTACTTTGTGATTTCGTATTTTACTTTTGAGGTCTTGATCACCATATCTGAAGCGTTTAAAATACGTGGCGCCCAAATTTTATATTGCTTGTTGAAGACCCGCTCCCACTCTCCGAAATTGGGCTACGGGATATGCTTGGTGCTGATCTTTTAGTTACAAGGAGGTTTAGTTTATTTATTTATTTTTCTTTGAGCAGGACGTCGCAAGAGCAAATTTGTTTTTTCTCTTGTTCATATTTTCTTTACTTAATTTTGTTTTACTTTATTTATTTATTTTTATATCGTTTTGTTTTATTTTCTTGTTAATGTTGATTATATTAACTTTTCCCTCTTTTTGCTTCATACTTTGAATTTTCTTCTCGGCAGTCATTTCTTTGTTTTTTACGTAACAGATTGTTTTCTTTGTCTTTCACAAAGAGACAGAAAGACTTCCCAAATCGTTTCTAAAATTTTTAAATTTCTTATGAACTGCATTTTGTTTATAAAGAGTGCAAAATTGTTTTATTACTTTAGTAATTTTTCTTTTTCTCTATTTTGAATTCTTTGCTGTTATTTTTACATTCCAACGGTTCTTAAACCGGAGGATTCTTCAGGACTCTCACCTGAGCCCTCTTTATTTTAGAAAAAAAAAATAGACGACAAAGTTTCATGGAGATGCAATCGTCTTGAACTACGTTTTGTTTATGAAGACTTTAAAATTATTGTTTTACTATTTAATGGTTCATTTTACCGCTCAATTCTTTGGTCTATTAAAGAACAGGATTTCTGAGGACTCTCGCTTGAACCCTCTTTATTTTAGAAAAAAAAAATGGCGACGTTTCATGAAGATGCAATCGTCTTGACCTGCGTTTTGTTTATGAAGACTTCAAAATTATTGTTTCATTATTTAATGGCTCATTTTTTCTTTCAATTGCTCTGCCTCCTGAAGCGCAGGATCTTCAGGACTCTCGCTTGAGCCCTCTTTATTTTGGAAAAAATAGGCGTCAATGTTTCATGGAGATGCAATCGTCTTGATCTACGTTTCGTTTATGAAGATTTCAAAATTATTGTTTAATTATTTAATGTCTCATTTTTTCGTTCAATTCTTTCGTCTACTAAAGCGCAGGATTCTTCAGGACTCTCCCTTGAACCCTCTTTATTTTGGAAAAAAATAAACATCAATCTTTCATGGGGATGTAATCGTCTTGATCTACGTTTTCTTCATGAAGGCTTCAAAATTATTGTTTTATTATCTAATGGTTCATTTTCTCGTTCAATTCTTTCGTTTACTGAAGCGCAAGATTCTTCAGGACTCTCGCTTGAGCCCTCTTTATTTTAGAAAAAATAAAATAAAAAGGCGACAATGTTTCATGGAGATGCAATCGTCTTGATCTATGTTTTGTTCATGAAGACTTCAAAATTATTGTTTTATAATTTAATGTGTCATTTTTTCTTTCTATTCTTTCATCTACTGAAGCGCAGGATTCTTCAAAACTCTCACTTGAGCCCTCTTTATTTTAGAAAAGAAAAAAAAATGGCGACAACGTTTCATGGAGATGCAATCGCCTTGACCTACATTTTGCTTTATTGCTTTATTATTGCTTTATTGCTTTATTATTTAATGTTTCGTTTTATCGTTCAATTCTTTCGTCTACTGAAGAGTAGGATTCTTCAGGACTCACGCTTGAGCCCTCTTTATTTTAGAAAAGAAAAAAGTGGCGACTACGTTTCATGGAAATGCAATCGTTTTGATCCACGTTTTGTTTATGAAGACTTCAAAATTATTGTTTTATTATTTAATGTTCCATTTTTTTTTTCAATTCTTTCGTCTGCTGAAGCGCAGGATTCTTCAGGACTCTCGCTTGAGCCCTCTTTATTTTAGAAAAGAAAAAAAAATGGCGACAATCTTTCATGGAGATGCAATCGTCTTGATCTACGTTTTATCATAGATAATAGAACTAGACAGATGGCTCATCAAATGCTTTAAATTTGTCGCCCCAATTTGGAGACAAACTCCAATGTTAGTTTGGAGACAGCTCACCAAATATGTGGCGGCGCTAGTGTTACAATAGCAGAGTGGAAAACCAAAATCTGTAAATGTAACTAAAATTTGTACAAATCCATCACTAAGTGGTGTGATGTAAAGTTTATAAAGAGAATTATCAGCGTATTATAACCGTACGTTACATTATCGCGTCTTAGTTCCACTTTAAACTTATTTCTCTGTTACTTAAAAGAGACATCTGGCGGTAAATGAGCTAATTGAGTTTGGTTTGTGACAAATGTCCAGTTTTCGAATGTGTGTAGGCATGTGACATCTACTGAGTATTTAACAAACTTCTGGAGCATCCATTCGTTCCTATCTCGTTGGGTATCTGGAGAAATCTATTATGTGGTTTTATTTATGAAGGCTTCAAAATTATTATTTTATTATTTAATGTTTCATTTTATCGTTCAATTCTTTCGTCTACTGAAGAGTAGGATTCTTCAGGACTCTCGCTTGAGCCCTCTTTATTTTAGAAAAGAAAAAAAATGGTGACAATGTTTCATGCAGATGCAATCGCCTTGACCTACATTTTGTTTATGAAGACTTCAAAATTGTTGTTTTATTATTTAATGTTTCATTTTTTCGTACAATACTTTCGTCTATTGAAGCGCAGGATTCTTCAGGACTCTCGCTTGAGCCCTATTTATTTTAGAAAAGAAAAAAATGGCGACAAGATCTACGTCTTGTTTATGAAGACTTCAAAATTATTGTTTCATTATTTAATGGCTCATTTTTTCTTTCAATTGCTTCGCCTCCTGAAGCGCAGGATTCTTCAGGACTCTCGCTTGAGCCCTCTTTATTTTAGAAAAGAAAAAAAAACAGGCGACTACGTTTCATGGAGATATAGTCATCTTAATCTACATTTTTTTTGTTTATGAAAACTGTAAAATTGTTCCAATCAGTTTAATCAGTTTTTTTTTTTTTAATTCTTTGTCGATCCTTTCACATTACGTCTGCTGAAGCGCAAGGTTCTTCAGACTCTCGCTTGGGCCCCCTGTATTCTAGACAATATAGGCGATAGTTTAATTTTATTTTCCATTCTTTTCATTACTTTTACATTCCGACGACTACTAAGGCGCGGAGAATTCTTCAGGACTCTCGCGTGGGCCCTCTTTATTTTAGAAAAAGAAATTGTTTTTTCGTGAACAGTTTATCGAGGGTTTTTTTGTTTTTTTTTTTGGTTCTTTATAATATAAAAATAATAAATTTAATTACAGATCCAGAAACCGAGAGATGTTAATTACCTCCTATGTACAGGTGTCCCAAATTGGGTGATATTCTATAATAGGTGTCTCAGTTAATAATGAAAATAGAAGAATACCAAACAAGCTTTATTGGATCAAGTTGATTTCAACGATAAAACAACCAACCAGCTATGTGTTACCGTTTCCGTCGTACAGTCGAAAATGAAGTTAAATTTTTTTGTTATTGTTATTACTTTTTTTATAGTTTTTTTAACGTAGATCGAGATTTTCCAATCAAGTACCGACTTTAAAACAATGTTTAAATTTGAAGTTTTTTTTTTAATAATTTAAATACCTACCTAGGTACTTCAATTTGTAGGTGACGACGTCGTTTTCTCCGTTGATCTTGCCCGTCTGCGTAAGGTCATTTTCCGACTCCTTGACGCTCTGCAGAGCAAGCTCCTCGGACAACTCTGAAACGCAAAAGTATAATCAGTCCGGCCGACAAACGAAAATTCTTTGCACGCTCCATTAACGCGTGATAATCTCGTCGTTGGGAAATTCTTTCCCAATCCAGTCTGGGCGCGATAAAGATTTTTGCGTACAACTACTACTCCGTAGTACGGTTTCAATGGCGAGCGCCGAAGCGCATGATGAAACGAGATTAAGAGATTTCAAAACACAAACGAGTTTTGCGCGCAAATCGAGTCCTAGCAGTAAAGCGAATTGCGGTTTATCTCGTTTGCAACAAAAACTTAATGAAACTGTTTTGCATTCTCCTCAAGAGATTGAAGATCCAATCCTGAAATTTTATTACCTATTAGTAGGTTGCGTTGAAATTATTTTATATACAAAGCAAAGGATTTAAAGGGTTCCGAAAGTCGCTGCTTTCTTTATTCCTTTTCTTTTTAGTTCGCAACAAAATGGAACGGTGCACGGAGCGAAACGAACTTTCCCTCTTTCAAATCGAAGACAAGCGTGAAAAATGCGACGGTTGCAGCATGAGAGTTTTCTGTCTGCCGGTTTATCGAGGTTGCATCATGCACTCTCTCGTTCGACCGCGGTTACCGTGAAGGGTACCATTAAAGTGCCATTTTCACGACTTTTGTAAGGTCGCGATGCCGATCGCAATTGAGTGCAGATATTGCACCATGATAATATGTCGGAAGGCAAAAGAAACGTAATTGGACGTAGTGAGTACGCACGTGTTTAAGAAAGTCTTTAAATTACTCCTTATTAAAGCCTAATCGCGACGTACGAGGACAAATTGCAGTGAAAAAATGTTTTTATTTTAATTTTTAATTTGCATCAAGCTTTAAGAAGTATGTACAGGATGTCCCCAAAATAAAATTGTTCTACAGCAAAAATTAAATAGATTTCATTTTTCAATTTAGATCTGCTTCTTGAAACTTTACCCTTTTCTTTATTTATTCCGTGCAATACAAGCAAAGAAAAAAAAACGTAAAATAAAAACATTAAAAAAATTGTAGACAAAAGATAAATGGAGGAAACAAAAACGATAACTACAAAATTGAAAAAAGAAAACAGTTGTTTCAGTTTGTTCGATGGTATAAGATAGCAAAGAAAAAACAAATGCAAACGACCAATGAAAAAAAAATACGAGGTCCAACAGTACGGTTTAAAAAAAAGAAAACAAGTGGCGAAAAAGAGACAACAAAAAAGAAACAGTTGGCAAGAAAGTGGCAGTTTTAGTTCTAGTTAAGAAATAATTGAAAACAAACTAAAAATTGTAAAAGAGACTGTGGGTGGTTTAAGAAATAATTAAAAAAATAATCTTCGCCCACATTTATTTTATATCCGTTGATACGTATTTCGGCAGCTGCACTGCCATCTTCAGTACACACACTAACAAGTTAAAAAGCGTTAGTGTGCGTAATGAAGATGGCAGCGCAGCTGCCGAAATACGTATCAACGGATATAAAATAATAATTGTGGGCCGAGATTATTTTTTAATTAATCCTAAAACAATGTGAAACGTGAAAGGCACAGCAAAAACCAAAACTAAAGAAACAGTTGATGCACGTTCCTGTCCGCTGATAATTATTACGAAATATGTAATTGTAAACAATCGACGATCGACGTTTCGCTGCACGTCAAACAGCTTCTTGAAGACAAACAGTAAACATTTTTACTACTTATCCTGAAGATGATATCGAACGTGCAGCGAAACGTCGACATTTACATCAACTTTACAGAGTATCCGATCAATTGTAATTACGCAAGTATTTTGTAATAAAATATGCAAAACGGAAAAAGAAAAAGAAGAAGATAGAAGAGACTAACAAATGAATAAGGTGAAAAAAAAACAGCAAAAACCTCAGAAAATAAATAAAAACACGCAAAACCAAAAGACAGAAAATTGAAGAGACGAACAAACGAATAAATTTAAAACAAAAAAGTTGAATCAGTTCGTTTGCTGCTGTGCTAGAAGACAGCAAGGGAAAAACAAATGCAAACGAAAGGTTGGATACAATAACGAAAAATAGAAACAATGACGAAAAATAGAAAACAAATGCAAATCAAAAAAGATGCAGCTGACAAACAACTGATAATTCTAGTTCAAGCTGAGAAAGTACGTTTCTTAAGCGATTCTGTCTGTTCATTTGTTCTGCACTTTTTTATACTTTTTGCGTCAACAGCTCCTGAGAGAGTGAGATGTATACAATATGATGTAAGCAAGAGTGAGAAAAATAGAGTAAAGGAGTTAAAAGTACAGAACAAACGAATAAACCTTGCGATGTAATAATGATTGAAGGAAGGTTTGCGTCTAAGATATTTCCGAAACATAAATTTTACGTTTCTAAAGAACAAATGACGAAAAAGAGAAAACAAAGAACTAATTCAAGCTGAAAAAGTTCGTTTTTTAAGCGATTGAAAGCATAATGTGAAACGTAGAAAGAACAGCAATAATCAAAACTAAAAAAAAGACAACGATTCTGGAAATAAATAAAACATGCAAAACAAAAAAAAATAATTGAAAAAGAAGACGAATGAAGAGACAAACAAATGAATAAACCAAAAAAAAAATAAATAGTTGAATCGATTCGTTTGTTGCGATGTTATAATACAACAAGGGAAAACAAAAGCAAACGAGAAAAAAAATTGGAGATTCAAAACCTAAAAGGACAATTTTGAAAAAATTAGAACTAGAGAACAAAACAAGAAAGAATAATTGAAAAAGTAGAAAAAAAAAACATAACCAGAACAGCAATAACCAAAGCTAAAAATCGCGATTCTCAAATTAAATAAAACAAAACGCAAAACAAGAAGTTAAAAAAAAAACAGAGACAAAACAATCGAACGAATAAAGTTAGGAGAAGAAAAAAATCTGTAGGAAAAAATTAACAGTTTTAATTGAAGTTGTTTATTATCTGATTGAAAGTAGATTATAAAATAAACTGAAACATAAAAAGTACAGCAAAAAACAAATTAAAAAAAATAATAAATCAATATACAAAACAAAAGAGAAGAGGCAAACAAACGAGTAATATTAAAAGATAAAAAAAACATAATTAACAAAGAACTGGCAGCTTTCATTCAAAAAGAGGAAATGACTGTAGTCTGCAAAAAAAATAACAATAACGATACAATTGCAAAAAAATCAAGACTGACGACGAAAAACACGAAAGTATAGGAGACAAAAAAAAAAACAAGAGCGAATAAAAGAGAAGAAACAAATGAATAACGTCAAGAGGAAAAAGCAAGGCGGGAAAAGAAAAGCCCCAGCCTAAACAAAAAGACGCAATTCTGAGGCAATTAACGATTGAAGAAGACAAGAAAACAAAATAAATACAAAACGAAAAGAAGCAATTGAAACACAACTGAGAGTTCCCATATTTAGGCGAACCTTGAATACTGGGTGTCTCAAAACCTTTGAGTAGAGTAGGCCTTGAAAATTGAAAGCATGACTTTGATTAATTCACAATTCCAAGTTTGAATTACACGTCAGATTTCTAATTAGAAGTGAAACCTGAAAACATCACACGCGAGAGCAGTAAAGAAATGCTTTTTAAACAGTCCGTGGTTAGTGGGCTTTCGCAAAAAGTGTTACCAACACGCAAAAAGCAGAAATTCCCCAAGGGTTGTTAAAAAAATCCGTTTCCATTTCTCAATTTGTTACTACATTTAATAAAATACATAAACTTAAAGAAACAAAGTCGAAGTGACATTTTCTTATTAATCTTCCGCATCACGAGAAATAGCTAGTGAACCATCTCCGTAAAAACAAACGAGAAAGATCCTTTCGGCATGTTTTAACAAATCGCGTTGTTGAACGTCATTGTTAAGTCACTTTTTGTTACCATCTAGAAATGGCTGTCAGTTGAAACCATGCTCGAAAGTTGGTGGATTTTCTTCTACGTAAAAGAAAAACTCTGATCTGTGTAGCTTCCTTTATGAAAAACAAAAATGGAAAATTCTTTTTTTAGAAAAGAAATTCCTTAATCCCTTAAGTTGGTACCGCTGCTGAAAATTTATATTGCATAATCACTAGAAGCAGATAATAATTCACTAGAAACAAAAACAAGAACCGAAAAATCAAAGTGTATTAGAATTGGCAACACTGGTCTCCAATGTTAAAAAAAAAACCGTTGAAATTACAAAAGAAAACTAGAGTTAATTTTTTTTAAATTTTAATTGTGTTGATGGTTTTTGTTAAAAACAAACAAAAGACGATCGATTGCTTAACGAATGAATCATTTGAATATACGAAAACTTTTAGTTTTCACTTTTCCATTAGAAATAAATTAAAAGTGATAATAAAAGACAAAGACAAAATACGCTTCAAATATCGTTGAAATTTCTAATTTTCTCGTTAAAGATCGCTAGTCTACACAAATACACGACACCGTATATACTGGGTGTTTCGGTCTCGAAACCTATGTCTTTAATTGAAACCACAGATAGTAGTCAAGAAAAGAAACAAAATTTGTCATACGACAATAGGGAAAATGTACATAGATAATAACTCCGGTAAAAATCACTTTTCGTTTTCTAAGAAATTGTTTTAGTAATGCTGATTGGCGATTTAAATGGATTTAAATCTCTCAGCTGTGCAGAATTGGTAGTTTTTGTGGCCATAAACGAATAAACGCCGAGATGTGTCTCTTGGGCAAGGTCATGTTTGACCTTCGCAAAAAAATTCGCCGAGATTTTAAATAAGAACGTCTTCACGCACACTGCCGGGAGCTTTCCTACGACAATTGCAATTACTTATTACTACTTTATTTATGCTTATTTATTCAAAGTAAAATTCAAACGCAAACTGAATTCGTAGCACAATTATGCACTTCAGTTTTATTTGTTTCATTTTCATGACAGTACATCGACCTTAACACTGAAAACTGCAAAATGCTATGTTTATGTTCATCAACAAGACGAAAATAAATGTTTACTAAAAATGTTCATAATTATTAATTAAATCCAAGAAACGAGTTGTTCAATTAGTTTTCGTGTTGAAAATTTGATTATGGTTTAAAATAATTCGGAATTTTCAGAAATGTTTACCTAAATTCGCCTTGGCGATTTATTGGTAACAATTGCACTGTCATAAAATAAGATTCTGCTGGCTCAGTTTCGTTCCTCGTACTTTATTGTTTGTTTTCATTATTATTATCATGCTGTCATAAATTCACAGATGCCCTCATTAGAGAGGGAGTTAGAATGAAAGACGAAGTGCTGAATAATAGTTTTTGAGAAAATTCAGTCCGAGCGAGTGCGTTTGTATTTTATAAAAGACATCTTCATCTCGTGTTATTACATGAGATTAAAAGAGATGCAAATACACTGAGTGCAACCAGTGCAGGTGAATCGAAAACGCTATTAGATAAACCCCGATGATAATCTAAAATTTAGTTCTTGCAATTGAAGCGTTTCATCTAAATATTTTCTTGCTTTCAATTCGCTTTCACAAGTTCACAGTGTGTGTGGCATACGTACAAAGTGCAAAAAGTTTCACAAAATTTTCGTAAGCGATTCGATTTGGAAATTTATTTTCAGCACACGCGTCGCTAGTAACAAACGCAAGTTCGTTGCAGGGGCTGATGTTGATGAAACTGACCGTCAATAAACAGTGCTGAAAGAGAGCGCAGATGTCATTGTCGCTCGTTGCGAAAGGAATGAGGGCAACGCAAGTCATTTCCTCACGACGGCGAATTCACAAAATAATAATATTTTTGTTTTGTTACGTCTAAGTAAACTGACGATAAAAATTACGCCGCTATCGGCGATAAGCAAAAAAAACTTTAGCTTTATTTTGCTTCCTATTTTACGAAATAGTTTAAACAAAATCGCTTGCCGTCGAGTTTGTTAGGAGCGGAAAATTTTCACGAAAACATCGAGTAAATGAGTCGCAGCCGCAGAGTCTCAGCGTGGGGCCTTAGTAAGGGTGCTGGCAAAAGAAATATCGGAGAGGCCTCGTTCTTTGTTCGAGGTCGCTCGAGCAAAACAAACACCGAGTCAAAATAAAAGGAAAAAAGCGGCCCGAAAATACGAGCTCGCTCCCACAATGAAAACGTGCCCGCCTTTATTTTATTTTCGTCCGGGGGGGTCAAACTCCGACCGGCACCTGCAACGAACGAGGAGGCAAAGTTCGTGAAAAATTTTCGCTGCATTACGATTTGAGCCGTCGCCAAAAATTTCAGGCGTGGGGATATTTTCGCCCGTGTACGCAAAACAACACGAATACTTTTCTGGATTTACACACACAAAGATTTCCTAACGCAAAAAAACAAAAACAGTAAGTATAAGTATTCTTAGATGGTTAAAAAAATAAAAATTAATAAACAGTTGCTTTGGTTCAAATTAAGCTTGAAAAGGTTTTGAAGGAATGAAGAGTATAGCTCGCTGGTAAACTGCAAGGATGCAAGTCGAGAGGTCCTCAGTTCGAATCTGAGTGTGAATGTCACTTCATGTCTAGAGGCCAATGTTCTTCAATAACCTCCTACATATCGCTTCAAATAACACATAACTTAATACCAGCGATTCACCCTGTATATACCCATTGTTTCATTGAAACTTAAAAAAGAGGAGAGATGATGGAGATGAATGCAAAATGCAATACTTAGCTGCAATCAATTAAAATTTTCCTGAAAGACTTCATGTGCTTTCGGGCAACTGCGGTCCTGGCAAAGCGAGCAAAACCAAACGCATTAAATTACTGCGTTATTTTGTGGTTGCTATCGAACTATTTTTACTTTCTACGCCAGCAAGAGAAAGTGAAAACTAGGAGAACTGAGCTAATTACGTGAGGAGCTTAAATACGTCGCTATTTTTCCAAATTTTTGGAAGTTGGAGATTCTTTTCCAACCAATCAGTTCTAATTGTCTTCGTTTCTAATAAATATTTTCTGGATTTCCTATAATTGATTATAATTTGTAAAAGTCTTTATATTTTGTTTATTTCTTCGAATGAAACCAAAGTCGTTTTCTTCTGCGGACGAGAATCTCAGGTAGGTATGTAAAGACATGACGCAATATACCGGTGAGGTTGCCAGGTATGTAAGTAAGTACGAGAGCACGTGAAGAAGAAAAATGCGCGCACAGGAGTAACGCAAAGTTATAATTTAAGAAATTGCCGGCTCTTGCGCAAGCCATTTTAATCTGCGGTCTGTGATCGGGCGTAAATAAGCAATCCGGATAATTAGACGCAAATCATGCGGAAATTATTCGCGGGGTTTCTTTTTTTTTCCGAGCGCCGAGCGACGCTGTAATTTGGCGTAATTTCAATTTTCCCGTAAAACGTAATTCCACATACATTCCTACAAACATGAACAGCCAGTTTTCACGTGATCAGATGAATTAACATGATCGTTTGCGTCGAAAATACACTTCTTGAGAGTTTGCTTTTGTTAGAAAATTTTTAATTTATTAACTAATTAATAATCCATGAACAGCGGCAATTAAGTAATAATCGATTAAGAAGGCGAAGGTGAAAGATCTATCAATTTCCTGAGTTTTTTTAATAAGACACTTTCAATTAGTCGCCCGTTGAACTAATGCATCAGCAATCATTTAAAATTACATTACAATCCGGAAAAAAAATTATGAAAATCACTTTTACAAAAAATAAACAAAATCGGACCGAGAACGTTTCCCTGCGGCACGCCAACTTATGACTTCCAATCATCTACTAATTTTAATGTTAGCAAACATTATGAATTAAATTTGTTACGGGCCGCGCATTTACCCCTGCGATCAACAGATTTTTTTCTGGATGAAGCAGCTGGTATATTCCGTTCTAATTGATTTGACTACATGCGTAGTAGTATCGATATTTATAACAACTATAAAGTTTTATTTTGTCTCCGACGGCGATAGCCGATACAAGTGAAATTGGGGGGGGGGTGCTGGATATACTCGTTGCACTTTAGCTTCGCCTACGAGCCGTGCATTAACATCCACGATCATCAGATTTAAATTCTTGCGCTTTTTTTGGTGGATGAAGCAGCTGGTACATTCCGCTTTAATAAATCATCCGCAAGAATTACTAAACAATTATTTACACAACTTTTTGCGAATTTATAAATATACTTATATTTGTATCTGTTTTTTATGTTCACATATATTTGTCTTACATTTAAATTGACATGTTCTATGCCCTATTGGCACAAGGGAAATAAATACATGCATATTATTATTGATCCCCGCGATCATCAGATTTAAATTCTTGCGATTGTTCTTTGTAGATGAAGCAGCTGGTACATTCCCCTTTAGTAAATAATCCACAAGAATTAGTAAACAATTATTTACACAATCTTTTGCGAATTTGTAAATATGCTTATTTTTATATCTGTTTTTTATATCCATATATATTTGTCTTATATTTAAATTGACATGTTCTATTCCCTATTGGCACAAAGGAAATAAATATATATGCATATTATTATAGATTTCCGCGATCATCAGATTTAAATCCTTGCGATTGCTCTTTGTGGATGAAGCAGCTGGTACATTCCTCTCTACTAAACAATCAATTATTTGCGAATTTGTTGGCCCTTATTTCATGCGCAATTCCAGTTATTTTAGAAATTACTAATAATTACGTTGCGTAAAAGAAACAACTCGGCCTTCCGTTCCCGGTACAATAAAACGAATTGAGATGTGTGTCAAGGTCGTACTGTGTGCAATGTTCGTTGAGAGTTTTCTAATTTTTTTTTTATTTTACGGACTGTCAAGAATTTTAATTTAGTCTAGAATGTACAAAATAAAAATACTATCAAAACAAAAGCTAAATGAAACAATTACTTCATTTCGTTGCAACTGTCGGTAAATGCCAACCTTCTTCTTTTTATTGGCCTCTTGTTTGTCATACTTTCTTCGTTCAGATTTACTTCTTTATGAATGTTTAGTTCGTAAGTATTGACTTGTTTAATGGTACTATGTTGATCTACTGAATGAATAAACTATTATTATTATTTTATCGATTGTTAAGAAGTCTGCAGTGTGCAGAATGAAAATAGAAGTTACAATAAGTCTTCAAAATTCCCCAGGGGTAAAATTAGATCAAAAACAGAAACAATGGTTAAATGACGTAATAGACTTCACTCTGTTGCCAACTGTCAATGTAAGCCTAACTTTGTTATTAGCCACTTGCTTGCCACGCTTTGTTTCTTGAGAATTTATTTTCTTTAAAGTTATATCGACGGTTAACAATTCAACCCACAATACATGTAGAATAAAAAAAAACAAATGCGAATCCAAAATAATATTCCAACAGAAACGACGTATAAAACAAACTTCACTCTGTTGCCAACTGTCAGTGTTTGCCAACTTTTATAGGCCTCTTGTTTAGCATGCTTTGGTCGTTCAGATTAATTTTTTTTTAAATTTTATCGATTGTTAAGAATTTATACTGAATAAAAATCGAATCTAAAATCATAAACTTACAATCAAACGCAGTTGTAACAAAATGACGTAATTAACTTCACTCTATTACCAACTGTCAATAAAAATCCAACTTCTTTATCGGTCATTTATTTGTCTTGCTCTGTTCATTGCTATTTTCTCTTATTGTTAAACTTTAGTGAGTATTAAGAATTTGAAGTAAAAGTCTGTAATATACAGAACAAGAAGCTACAAGCTTATTGATTTGTAAAATTATATAAAAACATAAGAATTTTTTTTAATATATAAAGATCTGGTGGAGAATTTGAGTTTTTGAGAAAACTCTGTGTTTTGACGTCAAAAACGTGCTCGCCGACAGCTGTCATTATTCCGTCAAACACTTCCAGTTAACGCGTTTCCTTCCGGTAAATAAATTCTACTTCTCTTTTCAAGTAATTCGATTCTCTTTTGCCATTTTGAGATTAAGTAAGCCGTTTTGAGTGGGTTTCGATTTCTCAAAGGTCTTGCCGTCTCCCTTTTTACGTTTCTTTTAAGCTTAATTCATTTGCCAATAGATGGTGCTGCAATGATATTAATTAATGGTCTGTGCCAACAGATGTCGCTACGTATTTCATTACATTTCATGAACTTCACTCCGTTACCAACTGTCAGTTTTATTTTCATTTTTTATAGGAACTCTTTTTGTTCGATTTTGAGCAAATGCTTTTGCCTTTTTTGTATTGATTGATAGTATTTTGCTTCGCACGTGTTTCCTTCGGTAATTACGATCGATTGTCTTTTGTTTCGCACTGGATATTTACATTAGTTTTTTTTTAGTATAACAACACGATTATAGCAGGAACAATGCGCAAATGACGCAATTAACCAACTGTCAATTGTATTTTTGTTTTTTGTTTTTTTTTTAGGAACTTTTTGGTTCGATTTCGAGCAAATGTTTTTGTCTTTTTTATATCGGCTGATCGTCTTTTGTTTCGCACGCGTTTTCTTCTGTAAACTATCGATTGTTTTTTTTGTTTTCTGTTTTTACTGGATATTTACCTTTTTTTTAATGAAACAACACGATTGCAATAAAACAATGTATGTATAAATGACGCAGCTAACTTCACTCTGTTACCAACTGTCAACTGTTTTTTAGAGATTTTTGGTTCGATTTCGAGCAAACGTTTTTGTCTTTCTTGTGTTGATTGATAGTCTTTTGCTTCGCGTGCGTTTTCTTCTGTAAACAATCTATTGTCTTTTGTTTCGCACGAGTCTTCATCTATAAACAATCGATTGTTATTTGTTTTTTGTTTTTTTCTAGGAACTCTGCTACCAACTGTCAATTTTGTTTTTGTTTTAGGAATTTTTGTGTTCGATTTCGAGCAAATGTTTTTGTCTTTTTCGTGTTGATTGATAGTCTTTTGTTTTCTTCTGTAAGCAATCGATTGTTTTTTGTTTTCTGTTCTTTACTGGATGTTTACCTTTTTTTAATGAAACGACACGTTTAGAATAAAACAATATATATATATAAATGACGCAGTTAACTTCACTCTGTTACCAACTGTCAACTGTTTTTTAGGAACTTTTGGTTCAATTTCGGGCAAATGTTTTTGTCTTTTTCGTGTTGGTTGATAGTTTCTTGTTTCGCATGCGTTTTCTTCTGTAAACAATCTATTGTCTTTTGTTTCACACGCGTCTTCATCTATAAACAATCGATTGTTATTTGTTTTTTGTTTTTTGTTTTTTGTTTTTTTTCTAGGAACTCTGCTACCAACTGTCAATTGTGTTTTTGCTTGTTTTTTGTTTTTATCTTTTTACTGGATATTTTTTTTTTTAACGACACGATTACAATAAAACAATGTATGTATAAATGACGCAACTAACTTCACTCTGTTACCAACTATCAACTGCTTTTTAGGAACCTCTGGTTCGATTTCGAGCAAATGTTTTTGTCTTTTTTTATGTTGATTGATAGTCTTTTGTTTCGCATACGTTTTCTTTTGTGAACAATCGATTGTCTTCATCAGTAAACAATCGATTGTTTTTTGGTTTTTGTTTTTTTCTAGGGACTCTGCTACCAACGGTCAATTGTGTTTTTGTTTTAGGAACTTTTTGGTTCGATTTTTAGCACCTTTTTGTATTGATCGATAGTCTTTGTTTCACACGGTTTTCTTCTGTAAATAATTGATTGTTTCTCTTCTCTTCTCTTCTCTTCGCCAGATCTCTCATCATTTTTTTTTAATAAAGCAACACGATTACAATAGAACAATGTACAAATTGCGCAATTCACTTCACTCTATTACCAACTGTCAATGCGTGCCAACCTTTTTATTAATCATCTCTTTATCATGGTTTTATATTAGTGTGCAGGAAATACTTTTTTCTGTTTTTTTTTAAATAATTTGTTTCTTAATGTATTTACTTGTAAATAAAAGTAAACCTACAGAAAATTTAAATATCAATCGAATCTAGAGCCTCTAATTCTTGAAAAAAAAAATTATATTTCCTCGCCAAGTTGACAAAAGTTTGCGATAAAAAAAGAAAATGGGCAAGAAAAAATTAAATTAAAAAAAAAGAATAAAAATATTTTTAGGAAAAAAATGTTTATTAAGCACGCGATTAACCACTTTAGTTTGAATTTTATTTTTACAACTATAAAATCGTAACGTAAAAACGTAATTAGTTTAATACAATTACAAAGCAAAATATAAAACATTGGCTTCGTTTTTTATTATTCTTGAAATCCGGCCCTTAACAAATAAATTATTTAAATGAAATAACCGTGATTTTATTTTTATTTTGTTAATAATTATTAATTAATTTAATTTAATTTTAAAGCGCTCGTCCTACCGTGAAAATACATCAGCTATAAAAAGTCAGGTCAAAAAAAAAGGCAAAGCCAAAAATGTGTTTTTAAATCGAATGCCAATTTTAACGAAAAAAAAATACAGAGTGTAATAGCGCTCAAAGCTACTCACTTTCGTGCCTGGAATTGTTCTTCCATATGTTGATGAAGAAGGACATCTTCGCGACTGCAGACAGGCTCTTGGTGGAATATCAAAGAAAAATTGAATTAATTACCGCGTTTGGCAAAATCGCGTTTCACAATCGACACAAATATCCCGGATTTAATTATTTTAGAAAGTCGTATCGGAAACAATTGGGCAACTGCTTTAAGACATCGGCCCGCGCGTTAATTTCAGATTTTGATTAGGGGCGCGCGCGAGTGATTTCCACCACGACCGTTCGCGCTTAAACGAGGAGCGAGAATGTCGCTGGTTTATATTGAGTTGTTGGCTTGCGGTCGCGTTGTAATCGGGTGTTGTGATTTTTCGCAGACGTTTTCTGATGAAACGCGGCCGACGCGTTTCGTTCTGCGAGGTAGGATTTTCAAGAAGTCGCCGAAAATTTCGAAGCCCTGGCCTGTGCAGGAAGTGCACGCGCGCGTTACGTAAGCCGCTGCATTAAAGATGAGGTTTCTATTTAATTGCCTCAGAAAAATGCACTTACCGTATGCAGTCCGGTTATTTCCTATCCGGATTAAACGTGAAACTGTCGATTCCTTTCGTGTAACAACAACATCCATCCAATCCTTGCACTATACAGGCTGACCCCCTTTCTATGAGTAACTTTATTTTTAGAGATGCAAGTCGATTAAATTAGCAAAGTAGTTCATATATTAGTGCAAGTTATCACAGTTTTTGTTAGGGTCGCCAACCTTTTATATTTGTTTTCATAAATAGATTTTTTTTAGTTGTGAAATTGTTCTTATACATAAACATTATGGCAAATATTTAATACGCAATTGTTTTGGAATGAAACTTAGCCACATCCAGTGCTTTTTTTTAATTTTTATGTAATATATATATATATTAAATTAACTACGTACCTCACCTTGCGCCGTAATGTTAAAAACCTTCTTCAGTTTCCATCGCATTCATTTCTAATACAGAAAAAAACAAATCGTCTTTTTTTTTCTTTCTACTTTTCGATTTGTCATTCTATTTTTCGATTAGAAAACATCGTAAATAAAATTCTCAGATGAGTCCCTCCCCCATTTTCTGCTAATCATCACTTGTTTACTTTTTATTTTTCTTTCCACTTTTCGATTACAAAACAGCGTAAACAAAATAACGAGATGAGTTCCCCCCTTCTTTTGCTGATCGTCATTTGTTTACCTTTTATTTTTTGTTTCTACTTTCCAATAATTAAAAGACAATGTACAGGTGAGTCCCCCCCTTTTGTTTGGTGATCGTCATTTGTTTACCTTATATTTGTCATTTTACTTTTCGATTAGAAAACAGCGTAAACAAAATTCTCTGACGAGTCCCCCCATTTTTTGCTGATCATTATTTGTTTACTTTTTATTTTTCTTTCTGCTTTTCGATTAAAAAGCAGCGCAAACAAAATGACGAGGTGAGTTCTGCCTTCTTTTGCTGATCGTCATTTGTTTAACTGTTTAACTTTTATTTTTTGTTTCTACTTTCCAATAATTAAAAAAACAATGTACGCAAAATTTTCAGGTGAGGTCCCCCACTTTTGTTTGGTGATCGTCATTTGTTACCTTATATTGTCATTCTACTTTTCGATTAGAAAACAACGTAAATAAAATTCTCAGGCGAGTCCCCCTACCCATTTTTTGGTGATCATCGCTTGTTTATTTTTTATTTTTCTTTCTGCTTTTCGATTAAAAAAGAGCGTAAACAAAATGACGAGGTGAGTTCCCCCCTTCTTTCGCTGATCGTCATTTGTTTACCTTTGATTTTTTGTTTCTACTTTCCAATAATTAAAAAACAATGCACGCAAAATTTTCAGGTGAGTTCTCCCACTTTTGTTTGGTGATCGTCATTTGTTTACCTTATATTTGTCATTCTACTTTTCGATTACAAAACAACGTAAAAAAAATTCTCAGGCGAGTACCCCCCCATTTTTTGCTGATCATCACTTGTTTACTTTTTATTTTTCTTTCCGCTTTTCGGTTAAAAAACAGCGGAAACAAAATGTTGAGGTGAGTTCCCCCTTTTTTGCTGATCGTCATTTGTTTACCTTTTATTTTTTGTTTCTACTTTTCGATTAAGAAACAACGTAAACAAGCCCCCTTTTTGTTTGCCGATCGTCATTTGTTTACTTTTAATTTTCGTTCCTACTTTTCGATTAAAAAACAGCGCAAACAAAATTTTAAGGTGAGTCCCCTCCTTTTGTTTGGCTGATCGTCATTTGTTCACCTTTTGTTTGTCTTTCTTCAGTGATAAAACGACGAAAAGAAATTTTGAAAACCATCGTTGAACAGAATTTGTGAAGAAACGAAAGAAAGATACAAGCAGACGATCAAGATTCCAGCTGAAATAGAAGAAAGTAAATTGAGAACAGAATGGAAGAAGAAGAAGAAGAAGAAGAAGATCAGAATGGGAAAGATATTGGAAATACTGAGCAAATGAAGAAAGCAGAAGCTGTTAGTGTTGTGTTACACGTTTAACAACTGGCGACGGAAGTTGTCTTTTTTACGCGATGTAATTATTAGTAATTTCTAAAATAACAGGAATTATGTAAATCTTTCGGTTTATTTACTAGAGCGGAATGCACCAGCTGCTTCACCCACAAAAAAAAAACGCGAAGATTTAAATCTTCTTGATCTACGTTTTGTTTATGAAGACTTCAAAATTATTGTTTTATTATTTAATGTTTCATTTTTTCGTTCAATTCTTTCGTCTACTGAATGGGAAAGATATTGGAAATACTGACCAAATGATGTGTTGTGTTGCACGTTAAACAGCTGGGGACGGAAGTCTGAGCTGTTTCTTTTACGCGACGTAATTATTAGTAATTTCTAAAATAACAGGAATTACGTAATTCTTTCGGATTATTTACTAGAGCGGAATGCACCAGCTGCTTCGCCCACAAAAAAAAAAACGCAAAGATTTAAATCTGATGATGGCGGCGACAAATGCACGGCCCATAACATCCGAGGGTTCGCGATGTGCGCTATGTATTATTTGTTCTCTGTTTACGTGTGTCAGACAAAGCTAATGCTTAGCGAGTATGTCCAGCTCCTCCCAATTTCACTTGCACTAGCCGAGACATAACAAAACAGTTGTTTTAAGCGTCGCTACTGTTACGTGTACAATTTTTGATCAAATCGCGTACTTGAATGCATGTCACAGATTACGAGGGATTGATTGGAAAACGATCTATTAGACCTGAAATTACGTTTTTAGCTCTTTGCGAGGGTTCGTACGCTACCAAAGGAAACGTTAGTTGCAGTTTTAAATTCGGGAAACATAGAGAAATTTCTAGGACACCTAGTTTTCATTCATTTCATTTCGGTCGTACCTCGTAGAAAGAATTTCAAGACTTCAATGTTTACAATATTATCGGTTACAAAGTAGCACCCTGTATATTTAAGGACGTGTGCACACCTGTACAGTAATTCTTTTTTTCAATGTTGTGTGTAGAATATTGATTATTCGTTTAATTTTTTAAGGAAACAGCTTGTGTGATATCATTAAAGTGACAGAGCTTCTTCCAATAACTATCAGATAAAGAAAACATAACATAATAAAATGTAAACTAAAGTAAACCGAGAAAAAAGAAAGCGAAAACTCTATTTAGTTAATGCGCATGTTAATTAAACATGAATTTGTGTTTGATAGGTTGATTGATAAATGGATTAATTATATGTGTATGTACAGGATATGCCAAACAAACGTGTATCTGTTGTTTCCAGCTCTATTTATACATGTGTTATCAATTTACTGACGGATTTGAACGGCCAAAAAAATACACCCATTAGGTGTTTATCAGCTCCCCGACTGATTTACAATTGCTATAGTTATTAGCAAATTAGCTCTGCCCAAGTACCATTACGTTACAGTTCAAGTGAACCGTAAGACGGATGTCATCCTAAATTAGTGCACTTGTGTACAAGTTTGTTTAGAATTTATCGCTGTTACAAAACTCTGCATAACAATAACTTCTTAATTAGCCCTTATCGTATTTGCACGATTTCATTCTAAAAATACGTAATCGCCAGCGCAGACGATGATAATAATGGCTCGATTGTCCTACGCTCGTCGAGAAAACATCTTAATTATGATCGTCGTGAACCGACGAAACGTAACGCTAAGCACGTACGCAAATAATACTTATCGTGGGACTGAAATAATATTGCTGTGATTTGCTCTTCTTTGCACAATAATGTGCTTTATAGAGCTGAAAACACTTCGCTAATAAAACGACGCGGCCGCGTTGTGTATTTTGCGTTAGGAAGTTGGCACTAAGTGACAGTTGGTAACAACGATAATTGAAGTTAGCTGCTGCTGACTAGACATTCACATATTTTTTTAATTCATACATTAATTCATCAGTTTTCAGTAGTAGAAAGTTTTAATAAGTTTAGAGAATACTACATACAGCGTAAAGCAGTAAAATATTCAAAAAAAGGGAGTATTTGATAGCTGACAGTTGACAGAAGTATCATGACAGTTGGCAGTTATGTCAGAGGATTTGTTTCCATTACAGCCTGACTGAAATGGGTTCTAAGAAAAAGTATTTGTGCTTTCGTGTAATTTTTGTTTTTTTCTATCTTTACAATCGTTTGTAAGATTTGAATTTGTTTTCTAAAATAGTTCAAAAAAGAATATTCGTGAAAATTTGGAGGTCTGCAACTAACGTCCAAGGGGAAAGTTCATCGCACAGATGGCAACACTGCAATGCGTCTACGTTTGGTAAAGTAAACAAAACAATAATCACAGAAAAGTAAAACAAGGCACGTTCATCAAAATGTCAATTTTGTGAAGTACAATTAATTAAAAAACATAAAGATAATTCAGAGTCGTAAAAAGAAGAGAATGGAAAACAAACCACAATCGCAAATTTTACGAAAAAACAAAAAACGCACTTGAAAATAAATTTTTGATTATTGAACTTCTGAAAAATGGGAAATTAATTAAAAACGAGAAAAATTAAGAATATTGTTGGAAAATAAAAATAAAAATTCCTGAAGAAAGTAAGCAAAACAAATGACGATCACAATACAAACAAAAAGAGGTAAACAAATGACAATCATGTTGTTTACGAAAGGAAAACAAACAGAAATCTGAAATAAATTTTTCGATTGCTTTAAAATGGCAAACAATCAAAACCAAGGAAAAATGAAGAACGAATGAGTTTCATGATTTGAGGCGAAAAATTAAGGAACGCAAACGCGGTGATATTTTGGTTGAAAAAAGTAAAAAAAATTAAATTAAAAAAAATAAATAATAATAAAAACAAAAGCCACACACAAATAGTATCTGCGTACTCCTCTTTAGACAATTGCGCAAATTTTGACAAAACAACCAAAATAACAAAGCAACTTTGACGTGTAATAAACTCAAAAACAATGGCGTTCTATCACCTCGCTCTTGACATCCTTTTTTTTGTCATAATTTATTTCATGACTTGCAATTATTTATTGAAGCTAAACACTGATCACATGCAGAAACTCTGAAGTCCAATCACATTTTTTAAACTAAAATATCACCGCGTACACGCGCCTTAATTTTCCGCCAGGAGTTATGAAATACCCTGTATATTTTTTTTTCGAAATTTTGCTTAATTGTTTTTTTTTGTCACCTTCCCTGCAGTTTTTTTTTAAATTATTTATTGATCTACTGAATTGTGTCGTAAAATCGATTGTCTCTTGTTTCTATCGTTTTTGAAATTTTATTGTTCCGTACGTGTTTGTTAGAAATTCTATTATTTCATTTTCTTTTTTCCATTCTCCTCGTTGTTTTTTTATTAAAAAAAAATATATTAATCTGTTAGATTGTGTTGTGAAATCGATTGTCTTTTGTTCTTTTCAGATGTTTTTTTTTTTAATTAATTTATTATTAGTCTACTGAATTGCGTTGGAAGATCGGCCGTCTTTTGTTTTTATTTTCCTTAACTTTATGTACTTTTAACGATTTTTTTATTATTTATTCCTAAACCTAGTAATAAATTTTACAAATTTTCTTTGGTGAAAAAGAAATTTTTGGCAATCCATGGAGGATTTTTCTTTTTCATACATTGGCAACACTGCCGAAACCGAGTTCGATTATTTACACAGTGCAGGGATGGTGTAAAATTAGAGTGAGAGCGAAGCTGTTTTAATACACGAGAAAGCGAGACAAGAGTCCGAAACGAGTAAATAGAATTGACACGAGGGAGTCGTCCTACAGAGGGCGGTAGATAATCTCGCGCCGACCCCGAATTTAACAAAAAAAAAACGTTGCCAACGCTAAGGACCCGTTATCCCTAAAAGTTACTTCAAAACCTCCCAAAAAAAAAACTAAATTAGATTTGAACACTCCTTAAAAATCCCATGCACAATTATACTTAAATAAACATCATAGAATTAGAATAAGTAATTAAAAAAAATAAAATTATAAGAAAATAAACTAAATATAACTAAGCAAATTCATCAAGAATTTAAAAGGCTCGATTTGTTGCTTAGCTTTTTGACTTTCTTCTCTAAAGAATCCCTAAAGGTAATGTACCCCCAAATTTCTCTCTAATAAAAAGAAAAAAGTCCCTAGATTTAGAGAGAAAAATCCAGAGTTGGCAACGCCGATTGCCGCGCCACTGGTAAAGCACGCATAAATTGCTTATTACAAACAGGTTAGCCAACTACGTAAAGCGTGTTGCCTACACGAACTTAATTTTCTTGCTTCATCACGTTATCAAATTATGATTTACATAATCTGACAACGCAGTCAAATAATGTTAGAATGCTCTACAAACGTCCGATAGGCTTGAACTTTGTTGATAACCTCGCCTAGATTCAATTTACTAAAAATTATTAATTGATAAGTCCGAATTAAATAAGTCGCGAAAGCGAGGGATGTTTTTGGGACGCGGCAACGTCGCGATCGACTACATAGTTTTAAAAAAAAAGTAAAGGCAACCAACAATCGATTTCGCTTTGCTCAAGACTTCTCCTGATTTAAAGGCCTAAAAACTGTTGATATTTTTGCGCATTTTAATTATTTTGTTGGTGGTTTTGGTTTGACAGTTCGGAAAAAAAAGTGAGGTGAACCGGCAACGCCGCGTCGCCGCCTGCAAAACACGTAAATACTCTCACAACAAAGAATTGGCGGCCAAGTTCATTATGAAAATAGATTTTCGTTTTCCTCGGAGAAATTCGAAATGTAATGATGCAAAATAGAGCGCGCGCGCATCCCGACGGACGGACAGAGACGGGCCGATCGCAGCGCCGCGCGCTGGAGAAAGAGAGAAGCGCAGACGAGTATCGAATTGTGAGTTAGACTGTGAGGACAAAGCAATTAAAAACGTGACTGTGCATTATGTTCTAAGGTAGTTTATGAAACTCAGCTGTTGCGAGGTGACTGACTTATTTGACGTCTGTGCGTGTGATTTGTCGCAGTTACCGGACGCATCTTTGTTTGCACTTTGTGAAATTATCTGGTTAGCTGAAGACCACATGAGAAAATGAGCGAGCTTACGCAGGAAGAGGTGAGTAGAGGTTAACTGCTGCCCTCCTTGTGGCTCCTGCAATGTGGGCACACTCATGTTTTATTATTGTTTTAAGCTGCACGCGCTCGCCTGATAAGTCTGCTCCTTTGGGCATTTGTACTTTTGCGATCGAGTCTTCCCACAATGCACTTCTTGCACTTACCAATGGCAAACTCGATGACTTTCAAATGTTTTTTTTCCGTCATCAAATAGATCCGTCGAAGAAGACTTGCAAGGTTGACAGGTTTCGGTAACAACAACAACTCCCCATCGAACTCGGTTTCTCCTCCGTTGACCCCGATCTCGCAGAGCCCTCTGAATAATTCCGTCAGAACTGACAGTCCTCTGTTCGGTTCGCCGAAGACCCCCATCGAGGATGGTGGTTGCGGCTCGTTAAATGCCAAGCTGAGCTCCACGACGGCGGGCTTAGTGGAAGAGCAGGATGAGGTGAAGCAGAGTTTCGAAGAGCGCAAGTTCGATGACGTGTTCCAAGTCCCGAGCAAGCCCATCGATATTAACGTGCCGTCGTGTTCGAAGCACCGGCCAAGGCCCCCGCAGCGGAGCGATTCCGAGACTAGTTCCATTCACATGGAAGTCGATGAGGTCAGTGGATGTGCCGATAAGACTGGTGGAAATACGGATATTGATTCGGGGATTGAAAATATGGAGGTGAGTGGGTTTACCTTGAGGGAAGTAGATGGCCTTGAGGTGATTCTTACAGTCTGGATTAACCTGAGATGACTTGATTTAGGTTCAATACAATAAAAGCTGTCACAATAGTAAGTACACTGTGATCAACAATGATTGATGGTTTGCATGAGGAATATGTATTTCCAAGAAAGTATGAAACTTTCATTCTGCAATAGCTTCTAGTATGAGGATGTCAATAATAATTTCTACTCAACGCCAATAAAAAATTATTCTAGACTGGCACTTTCAGTCATTGTTGATCACTATGTATATTTGATAGGGATTAGCTTAGTAAAACACTCTGTTGGAAAACTCTTTCTTAAGAAGGTGAAAGTGGAGGGTCATCATTAAATCAAGAGTTTAGAAATAGGCACAGTTAAGACCTTATTGATTTACTTCTAAGGGCCAGTACTTCGAATTAACTTTAACCTTTGGTTTATTCCCATATATTTGTCTCTACAATTGTAGGCATGGGAATAAACCAAAGGTTAAAAGTTAGTCGGTGTTCAAAGTACCGGCCCTAAGACGATCATTCACAACAAAGGGTTAGTTTGCTCCCGAGTTGCCAACTAGGAGAAAAAATTTAAAAAAAATTGCTTTATTGAAAAAAAAACAATCATATATCTATATTTTATTCTAGGAATTCCTTGTTGAGGAGCATTCAAATACCTGAAGTGTTTATGTCGAGTTTTTTCGTTTTAAATATCACGTCAAAAAATTGGCTGACTTGTACATAGATGGCGCCACAAATTTTTTATTTATAAAATTCAAATTAGGTAGTTAGTTGTCTTCTGACAGTTACAGAGTCTGCGTTAACCAACCCACCAATTTATTAGATTTTTTTTTAATATACATTATCATTTATCATTATTATTTTATTAGATTTTTTTAATGTATATTAAAAAAAAATCTAATAAAATGACGATTTTGAAACACTTGCAGTAATCGTCATTTTGAAACAAATTTGTGAAACCAAATCTGTGTATTAGGAACACCTTTGTGAACTTGTGCATTTAAACGATCATGTTTGACTGTCTGTGAGTTCACCCTCAAGCATTCAAGCGATGTTGTTTGGCTGTCTATGAGTTTCAAAAAAAAACTTAAACGAACGGAAAACAAAAGAAGATCAAGTTAGCTGAAGACCACAGAATTCTTCACTAACAAAATCCGAATATCAAAAAACTTAATTAATATTCAATAATCAATACCATTATCAACATACATTTGCTATTCTTAAAAAGCACTAGGAAATGCACTAGGCCACTACGAAACAAAAACATTTGGCACTAACTGGTTGCGAGTGCAGAAAATACTAGATCTGGTGCCAACAACACTAAATTGGTAACTCCGGTTGGCACATATAGGGTGTCTCAAAAAACCTATGTCTTTAATTAAAACTGTAGGTATCTAATTATAAAAGAGATTGATTCTCCAAATCTGAACGGTATTGCTGGAAAATGAAAAACTCACCTAGCACAAGCGCGTGCAGTTCCTTTGTCTTGAAACCTCTGCTTACTTTATGACTTGTTGAGGTAAGTCCGCTTTCAATAAAAGGCAAAAACTGCAATAAATTTTTTATTAACGTTTGAAAGAATTAGGTCAACGTCTCAGATGCCGCGCATGTCATCGGCAGTTTTTTTTATATCTATCTGTGTTTCTGCGACAATTACTGGCATAGCGAAATGCGTTTTTCGTTGCATTACATGATATTTATTTCTCGCTTGTTCAGCAATTCTTTTAATAGCTTATTAAGGGAACGACATAATCAACACACTTGTCATTATTTGTATTTTAAACACAAACTTTTAACTTATTTAATTAAAAAGTTTGTAGTTTACTTTGTTCATATCACGGTGTTTCTGCAGCTTATGGAAAAATAAATTGCAGCTTTCTTAAGGAAAGAGGTACAAAGTGACAAGCATTGTTGTATTAAATTAAATTTAACGGGTCGTAATTTAAGAATTGAAACTGTACGTCTACGGTTAGCAATATGCGAAATAAAACAAAATGTACAGTACAGCACAAAATGCATATCATTTTATGACCTTACAATTTTAGTAAAGTTCACATCTTGTTCTTGGCTCTGATATTTATAATTACAATAAATGTTCAAAATGTTGTCCTGCGGTATAAACACATAATTCGGCACGTCGTATCCAGTTATTTGTTACTATTGGAAAATTATTTCGAAGTTACGTAAACAGATATTTACACGAATTAAACTAACAGAAAATAAACTACACACTACGTAAATTTGATAAATAATACAAAGCTTATTAATGTTTTTAAAAATTTATTTTAACCTCAGTCTTTTATAAAATACAAACGCACTCGCTCGGACTGAATTTTCTCAAAAACTATTATTCAGCACTTCGTCTTTCATTCTAACCCCCTCCCTAATGTAAGCATCTGTGAATTTATGACGGCATGATAATAATAATAAAAACAAACAATAAAGTACGAGGAACGAAACTGAGCCAGCTGAATTTTATTTTATGACAGTGCAATTATTACCAATGAATCGCCAAGGCGAATTTAGGTAAACGTTTCTGAAAATTCCGAATTATTTTAAACCATAATCAAATTTTCATCATGAAAACTAATTGAACAAATCGTTTCTTGGATTTAATTAATATTTATCAATATTTCTTGAGTAAACATTTATTTTCGTCTTATTAATGAACATAAACATAACATTTTGCAGTTTACAGTGTTAAGGTCGATGAATTGTCATGAAAATGAAATAAATAAAACTGACGTGCATAATTGTGCAACGAATTCAATTTGCTTTTAAATTTTATTTTGAATAAATAAGCATAAATAAAGTAGTAATAAGTAATTGCAATTGTCGTAAGAACCTCCCGGCAGCGCGCGTGAAGTCGTTCTTATTTAAAATCCTAGCGATTTTTTTTGCGAAGGACAAATATGACCTAGCCCTGGCCACAAAAAGCACCAATTTTGCACAGCTGAGACATTTTAATCCATTTAAATCGCCAACCAGCGTTACTAAATCAATTTCTTAGAAAATGAAAACTAATTTTTATCGAAGTTATTATTTATTATTTCCCTATTGTTGTATGACAAATTTTACTTCTTTTTTGACTACTATCTGTGGTTTCAATTAAAGACATAGATTTTGAGACACCCAGTAATTCTTCTACAGTGTTGGTAGATATTAAAAATTTAAGTCGCCAGATTGAGTGACAAAATTCACTAGTTACCGAGCGTTAAGCATCAGTTTACATTTTTGTGCTCGTTTGTGATTTATTTTGATATTTGACATTATTATTGAAGCTTCAGTGAATTAATAATCAATTAAAAAAAAACAGTTTTAAAAGAATGGTACTAAAGAAAGAAAACAAAATAATAAAATTGGAAAATAATCAAAACAAAAGACAATCGATCTTACCACACATTTAACGGATTAATAATTTGAAGAAAAAAAGCAATTCCAAAAGAGTGGTCACAAAATAAAAAAATTAAAGGATAAAAATTTAAAATAATCAAATTTAAAATATTACTAATAAAAACAAAAGACAACGATTACAGCACAATTTAATAGTGACAAAACGAAGAAAATTAAAGAATAAAAACAAAACAAAACATATTTATTATTTGAGAGTGCTTTTCCCCGCGTGACAAAAAATGTCTGAAGATTAAAAACTCCCTTGGGTTGGCAGCGCTGCGTTACACCAACATCACCTCTCAATCTTTATTTAGTTTAGTTTAGAAATATCTAAATTCCCCAAGCTTTCATAAAATTCCCTTTGTTCCTAAGGGCGCTTAAAATTGCCTAAAGAAGGAAAATTTTCTCAGGGTAGGCAACACTGTTCAGCTTCAATCAATTTAGCTTAGGAAAACTCGGTGTTACCAACCTGTAAAAAACAAAAACCCCTCGAGAGTTTCCAAATACACACATACGTAAATTTAAAAAAGAAAAAAAAAAGACAGAAACAAAAGAAAACCTAAAAAACATTAGAAATATATGAAACGGAAACAAATGTCGGTCGATTTTACGGCGGAATCAGTTGATTTAATAATAAATAAAATAAAAATAATTTGAAAAGAATGGTGAAAAATAAAATAATTTTTTTTTAATTAAAAACAATAATAAAAACTGAAGGCAGCCGATGTACAACACAATTTACTAGATTCATAATTAAAAAAAGGGAAAGAAATAATAGAATTTTTCAAAAATACGAAATAAAAACAAAAGACAATCTATTTTACAGTGCAATTCAGTAGATTAATAAATTTAAAAAAAGAAAGACAAAATTGAAAAGAATGCTGACAAGACAAAGAAAAAAAAGTAATATATAATAAAAATTTCTAAATATAAATAACAAAATTTAAAAGAAATAATAAAAGAAAAGACAATCGATTATACAATACAATACAATTCAATATAATAATAATAGTAATAATAATAAAATGAAAAGAACTGTTAAAAGGTAAAGAAAACGAAATAATAGAAATTAAAAAAAAAAAATACGAAATAAATTTTAAAATAATAAAAACAAAAGACAATCGATTTTACAACACATTTCAGTAGGTTAACAAATTTAAAAAGTAAACTGTTTCGAAGAAAAGGTCTTAAAACAAAAAAAAACAAACGAACAACATTTAAAAAATATATAACAATAATATTTTTAGTCAAATAAAAACAAAAGACGATCGATTTTAGAGAATAATTTGATAGATTAATAAATAAAAAAAGAAACCATTTGACACAAAAAAACAAAGAATTATTTGCCTTCCATATGGCTAACAGATTACAAAAAGAATTACAATAGATGGCGCTGTTCGATACAATTTTTTTTCTTTCTTTACTGATCTTTCGCATAAGGAGAAAGAGCTATTGAACTACCCCCGTAAAAACAAACAAAAAAAACTTTGGGCATGTTTTAACAGATGGCGTTGTTGAATGTTTTATAATAACGCAATAAGTAAGTTTTAAAAACATACACTGTGAGAAACTGCTATTCGTATATACGGGGTGGCCATTTTAAATCCTTATTATTATTATTTTATTATTAACATAAACGGACACTGGAAAATAGCACAAATGCTATTTTCCAGTGTCCGTTTGAGATAATTTATCAAACAATATCACCGGGCAAGAAGCTACTTTCATTATTTATTATTAACGTTAATTTTTCTAATTACAGTCGGACCTCCATAACTTAAACTTCAAGAGACGAGGAAGTAAAATTGCGTATGAGTTTTGATCTCTTTCTTTAACTCTCTATAATTCGAAGTAATTTTCTGGTTGCTTGAAGTTTTAATTATGGAGGTTCTACTGTGTATGCAAAAAGTTTGGTTTTTCTGCCAAATTCTTGATTTACTTTTCAAAACTACCAACTGTAGCAAAAATTACAACCGATTCCAATCCAAAAAGTATCTAAGTTTTGTAAAAGCGCAACTATAGGCGCCCCCTGCAGCTATTTTTGTAAGTTATCCACTGATATTTTAAAAATAAAATTGTCTGCAATACAAATAATCGAAAATACAAATACAAATTATAGAAAAGAAGTAACTGCTTGTGACTGGCATTGGAATCTTCACTCTAAATTCAATTAAAGAATAGATTTTCCTCCGGTGTCTCCCTCTGTTGGCCTTATTTGTCTTTACCTATCTTACAGGTGGAAGAAACAGACGTGAAGAAAGAAGTAACAAGACAACGAACAACATCTTCGACGGAAATGAGCGAAGAGCAACTGTTCGCGTCAGTGTCGCGAGTGCTCCTGTGCTCCTTCAAAGAACCAAATGACAGTTTTGTGTTCCTCCCCCAAACAGCCGAGACGTTGAAACAAAAGACCTCGACCGCCATCTCTGATCTCATATCGCAGTGCTTGATGGAGTCCCTGTTCAGCATATCGCTGGGAACGAACCCGTTCAAGAACCTAATACCGAGCAGTGAACAAAGCGATAACACTAGTTTGAACTCGTTTTCAGTGAGCCCCACCCAGAACATGAGCCCCTCCCCCAGTCCCATAGGTAGCTGCCCCATTCCTTTGTTGCCCATCATTAAAACCAGCGAGACTAATCTTGATTTCTCTCCTCAAGCTCTTGCCCTCAATTACTTGATGGATTGTTACTCGAGGGTCGCAGTCGAAGAACGCAACCACCCTAAAAAATCAAGTATACCCCCCCTGTCGGATGTCTTGAGTGATTTGCGCTGCCAAATCATACAGTACACGGCACTGTTACTGCAAGGCTACATCATACCAGCCGATGTGATAACTGATAAGAAAGTTGGATCTCCGCTTTTCAATCCGCTGCTCCAGCAGAGCTTCCCCAGGGGATTTTTAACCGAGTTAATTTTGAGGACGCACACTAACTCGAGTGCGTTTTCACAGATCTTCACCCCCGTTTTGCAGGGTTTGTTCTTCATGATGCAGAACGCAAGCATCGTGGGGAACGAACATAGACAGCCCCTGCAGGCTTTGAACGACCTCGCGGAGATACGCTGTGGTTCTCGCCCCATCTGCACCCTGCTAACTCAGCAAGCGCAGTTCATGCCTGAGGTTTGCACTCAGGCTTGCGGCCGCGAACTCACGCGGACCTCCTACTTGGGGCCGTTCTTATCCGTATCGGTGTTCGCCGAGGATGAACCGAAAGTTGCGGAGAAATTCTTTTCGGGGAACTCCTCGAGCGACAAGAGTTTGAACCAGACTTTACAGCAAGAACTGGAGAACACGCGGATTATTTTACACAAGGTGTTCCATGATATGCTTGCGAATACCACCAGCAGGGATGCGATGCTGTTGTATTTGGGTTCGTTGTTGAAGAGCAACGAGAAGAGGGCGCAGTTGCAGATGGAAGAGCGGATACTTGCGGGCGATGGGTTTATGTTGAATTTGCTGAGCGTGCTCCAGATGCTCGCGGTCAAGGTCAAGCTGGATAAGGTGGATTTTCTATATCCGTTCCAGCCTGACGCGCTCGTTGATATTAAAAGCGAGACGAGGCTGAGGTATACCTCGCAGGAAACTAATGATTGGTTGGAAGAGTTAGGTAAGGAATTATAAATTTACTTTCTTTTCGGCTCTTTCAGTTCTTAGGGGGGATTAAATTAAAAATATTTTCGATTAGGTAAAACCCACATGTGGTCTGAACCGAAATTCCCAACTCACTGTTGGTTCTTAACGTTGCACTGCCATCACTTGGCGCTTCTACCGGCCATCCAGAAGTACCAACGCCGCCTGAGGATCATCCGGGAGCTGCAGAAGCTCCTGGATGAGACGGTCGCGGCTGAATCGCAGTGGCGTTCCACCCCGTTAGCCCACAGGAACAAGCAGTTAATCAAGAGGTGGAAACACCAGCTCAAGAAACTGAATAAGTAAGCGTCGGGGTTGCCCCCTACCTGCGGTCTCTAATTTTCTTTACTTGTCCCAGGTCTAAGGCATGCGCAGACGCTGGCCTGTTGGATAAAAACCTAATAAGACGATCGCTGGTGTTTTACACATCGGTATCGGAGTTCCTCCTCAGCTCGTTGACCAACACCCCACCAGGCACTGGTACTTTGAGTTTTCCATTAACTGGGGAAGTCCCGCCTTTGTTTTCGGCCTTACCCGAGTGGTACGTCGAAGACATCGCAGAGTTTCTTCTCTTTGCATTACAGTAAGTAATGAAATGATCCAATTTAGTCTTCCTCAAAATTCCTCAGAATTAAAAAAATATCTTGACTGAATTCAGGTGAATCTAACTAAGACGTATTTTTATGGGGACTTTTCATTGGTCCTCGTATAGCGTAACCATGGCAACGCTCCGAAATGTCCGAAGTCAGCGTATTGCGTAACTCCCGACAATCGAAACACATTTATTTTTGAAAATAGAAAGAAATGTTAAATATGAAAATTGTGGGTATTTTTGAGTAGTTTCGAATGCCGTTCACGAAAAAACAATCGAGCAACGCGTTGTCGCGATACAACCCAAAGTTACCATTTTTTTAATGGAACACCCTGTATATTGTTGCATTTTTGAATTCCCCAACGAATTCTAGGCCGAATTGATGGGTCGCACCATGGGGCTGGCGCGAATACTTTTCGAGTTATTCCAACGAGTTTACCGGCGTACCTAGCAACAACGTCTCTCCCCGCCACGACACGGTTATTTTCGAAACTAGAAAAAAATGTTAAATACGAAAGTCGCGCGCGTTTTTCAGTAGTTTCCAACGGCGTTCGCAAAAAAATAATCAAGCATCGCGTTTTCGAGTTACAACCCAAAGTTACCGTTTTTTTAATGGGACACCCTGTATATTATTGCATTTTTTAATTCCCCAACGAATTCTAGCCCGAATTGATGGGTCGCACCATGGGGCTGGCACGAATACTTTTCGAATTATTCCAACGGGTTTACCGGCGTACCTAGCAACGTCTCTCCGCGCCACAACACGGTTATTTTCGAAACTAGAAAAAAATGTTAAATATGAAAGTCGCGCGCATTTTTCAGTAGTTTTCAACGGCGCTCGCAGAAAAATAATCGAGCATCGCGTTTTCGAGTTACAACCCAAAGTTACCGTTTTTTTAATGGGACACCCTGTATATTATTGCATTTTTTGATTCCCCAACGAATTCTAGCCCGAATTGATGGGTCGCACCAAGGGGGTGTTGAGTATTAAGTAAAATAATTTACTTTCAGGTACTTGCCCAAAGTGATATCCGATAACATGGAAGATTCTTTGATTACTTGGCTGCTGTTAGTGATGTGTTCATCGAACTGCATTAAGAACCCGTACCTGGTGGCGAAAATCGTGGAGGTCATGTTCATGATCAATTTATCGGTGGACAAGCGTACGGAGCTCCTCTACGCGCGTTTTATGTCGCACAACCTGTCGCAGACGGTCCTGCCAAGCTCGCTGATGAAGTTCTACACGGACGTGGAGACCACCGGCTCAAGTTCCGAGTTCTATGATAAGTTCACCATTAGATATCACATTAGTTTAATCATCAAAGGTGAGTTACATTAATCCACCTTTCATACTATAGTATAAGATTGTCTGCTGCTTTAGAATTCGGATCAAAGTTAGGGCAAACAATTATTATTTTCTGAACAGATTCAATTAAAACAAATGGTCGTTTACTGTTACAGGCATGTGGAACTCCCCCATTCACCGGCAGGCTTTAATAAACGAATCGCGCAGCGGCAAACAATTTGTAAAATTTGTAAATATGCTAATGAACGACACGACGTTCCTCCTCGACGAATCCCTCGAGAGCCTGAAGCGCATACACGAAGTGCAAGAGTTGATCAAAGATGAGAGCACTTGGTACAAGCTACCCAGTGAACAGCAGCAGACGCGGATGAGGCAGTTGAACGCGGATGAAAGACAGTGCAGGTCATACTTGACCCTGGCCAGAGAAACCGTCGACATGTTCCACTATTTGACGGTCGACATTAAGGAGCCGTTCCTCCGACCCGAACTGGTCGACAGACTCGCGTCCATGCTGAACTTTAATTTGCAGCAGCTCTGCGGACCCAAGTGCAAGAATTTGAAAGTTAGGAACCCAGATAAGTACGGGTGGGAACCCAGATGGCTCTTGAGCAACCTCGTCGATATATACTTGCATTTAGACTGTGATGAATTCGCTGCCGCCCTCGCAGGTGATGAGGTCAGTAGTGGTATTGCGTTTTGGCCTCTTGGGCCTTATGGTTGTACGTGTTTTGCAGCGTTCTTTCCAAAAGGATTTGTTTGATGACGCGGCGCTTCGCTTGGAAAGGTCTTCGATAAAGACCCCCGTGGAAATTGAACAGTTCAAAGCGCTGGCGTCGAAGGCCCACAGCATACTCATGGACAACCAGATGTCAGATGATTGGATGGCCGACGCTCCCGACGAATTCAAGGATCCTCTTATGATGACTGTGATGACCGACCCCGTATTATTACCAAGCGGACTTGTCATGGACAGGGCCGTTATCATGAGGCACTTGTTAAATAGCAGCACTGACCCCTTCAACAGACAACACCTCACTGAAGATATGTTGTTGCCTGGTAAGCATACTCTAACGTTTTTAATAACATAATTTTTAATAACACAGAAATATAAACTACGTATACAAGCAACTTGAACGTGGCGAGCAGAATCCATGACGTCGTGTTCTAGCGTCATATCGTCGGTGACATCATTTGGTCTCGCCATTCCGTCACACTCTATTTCGTCTCGCCATTCCGTCACAGTGCTTTAAAAAATAAAATGTGCGACGAAATGTGATAGAAGAAATTTTTGTTTGTTTCAGCAAACGACTTGAAGGAGAGGATAACCTCGTGGAAGCTGGAAAGATCTCGCTCGTCTTCGGGCAAGCAGTAAGAAACCGTTTCGTTTACGTAATTTATTTGGTTTTGTGGTGAGGCAAATTTCGAGCTCCGAAAAAAAAATAATGTGCAATTATCACTTCAGGTTTACAGTAGGGCTCTGCACTGTTAATTCTTTTGAAACGTGAAAATTCGAGTGAATAAAATTTGAACTGGCATGGTTTTATGTTTGCGCGCGGGCTACATTGAACAACTCATCATCAATACTGCCAACTTCACAATAATTTTTCACCCACTTACCTATCTAGACTTGGAATTAAAAAAAAAATAAAAGGGGGAGCACTGAACTGATCGTCCTGCAGAGCTGCTGAGCCGCCATCTCGATTAGTTATTTATTTTAGTTTGACTTTCGGATTAACCTGCATTTATTTCATCACGCACTTACTACACTACCCCCTCCCCCGCTCTACCGACATGCAATAAGAAACTCGTTGTACGAAATTGCAAAATGCCATAATACTACGAACGCAGTGTACATAGTGAAAATGTTCATAAATATGTTTTTTATACAAGTTTAGTTTTCGCGGTTAACACTCTATAGTTTAAAACTTGTTCGCTCTCGAGGAACTGTAATGATTAATAATCTTTTTTATATGACTTAAGTTAGAGAATGTTACAGGTGTATGTATAAATAAAATTTTTCAATAATTTTTGTGTTTTTTTAAACGTTAAAAGAAAGGATAATTGGAGCCTGACTTAAATAGGACAGTGACTACTCAATACTTTTTCAAAAACAACGCAGAAACAAGTGCAAAATTAATCTTGTTTATTAAAATTAACAAAAAAGTGAAACACCATGATAGGCGAGGCAGTGTCGCCATCTCTGAAGCCGTATTCGAACTAGAAATATTTTTTTATTTGTTCTCACAGTATTAATGAGACTCTAAAATAGAATTCTGTGGCAACCATCTAATTACCTAATTTAAAGGTAAAAAAATAGATAATGAATTTATAACTTATTTTAATCTTTGATAATGCACGAAACAAGCTTGATTGTACATAGAGCCGCGGATAGTTAAAAGAAAACCTGCTCATGCTGATGCAGGCAATTGGATTTCTTCTCGTTCTCTTATAACTATCCACGTCTGTACTAAGACCTTTAAGACACAAAGGTTGCTTATTTTAGGCAGTGCGAGAAACACACGTTTTTAAAATGTTTCTAACACGATGGTGATTTATTATTGCTTGTAATAGTGACTTTGTTTCCGTTCAGTTCTTCCAAAATTTCCTGCAGCCTTTTCCCTTTGGTTTCCGGAAGCAACACGAAGATGAAAACCACGCTGGCTACCGTACACGCGGAGAACATCCAGAAAGAGTAGTGACTCCCTATGAGCGCAACGAGGCTTGGGAAAAACTTCGTCGTGCAGAACGCCAACAGTAAACCAACACAAACCGTCCAGGTGGTCGCCAGCGACTTCACGTTCGAAGGAAAGACTTCGCCCAAAATCGTGAAGGGCATCGGGCCGTAGCCTATGTTAAACGCGGCTATGTAGGCGATGACGCAAGTAATCGGAAGCCAAAATAGAACCTCGACGTTCACGCTTTCCGCCTTCAAGTGGAAATACGTGGCCAGAACCGAGAGGGTTAGGGAAACCCCGCCAGCCGACACCAGAAGCAAGATTTTCCTGCCCATCTTCTCGACGATGGTCGAAGCGAACGCGCACCCGATCGTCTGCGTGATTCCGACGATGATCACCGAGAATTGAGGCGAAACGTCGCTACCGGAACTCGTGAAGATCGACTGCATGTAAGAGATTACGACGGTGATACCCGTGAGTTGTTGGAACACCATAAGCCCCACGCAGATGAACAGGGCCTTCCTCGAACACTTACTTCTGATTACGTCATTTATGAAATTCCCGCTCGGCGCTTGTTTCACGGCGTCCGTTATCTCCGCCAGTTCTTTCTCGGTTTTTTCTGCGTCGCCGAGGCGGAGCTTCAGCAAGGACTTCCTCGCTTCCTTTTGCTTGTCTCGCCTGATTAAGTGGTGGGGGCTTTCCGGCGCGAAGAACGTGAAGATGACTAGGAATAACACCGGGGCTACCACGCAGCTCAAGCTAAAAACTTGTACGTGCACGAAGGGCCCCAGGGAAAAGGCGAAGAGCTGCCCCAGAGATATGAAGATCGAGAGGAGGCAACCCAGTCTTCCTCGGTTGTGGACTTCGGCGATTTCGCCGACGTACATGGGAACCACGGTCAAAATAAGCCCGGCTGATATTCCACCCAGGAATCTGGCCAAGTAAAAGGGGATCACGCTCGTTGAGAAGGTCTTCGTGGTGAAGCAGGCTATCATCGGAAACGCGGATAAAACTAGGCTTTTCTTTCGCCCGATCCTATCGACGAGGATGCCGGAGAATAAAGGGCCGATGGTCGCCCCGAGGGTGAGCAGCGATACCACCCACGATTCCTCTTCGGAAGTCAGTTTTGTTGGTAGGGGGTTAAACGCTGCGTCCGAGAGTCCGTTGAGTTTCGGAATTGCCGGCGACGTCCAGGCGAAGGCGGTACCAACTGAGAACGACGCGATATTCGCTGTAAAAACAACAGTATTACACCGGGTGATCAACTAAATTTCAGATTAGAATAGGTCTTGGAAATTGCAAGCATGTCTTTGATTAATTCAGAATTCCAAGTTTGAATTACGCGCCAGATTTCTAATTAAAAGTAAAATCTGTAAACAACACGCGAAGGAAATAAAGAAATGCTTTTTACACAGTCCGTATTTAGCGGGCTTTCGCAAAAAGTGTGAACATCAGTGTTACCAACACGCAAAAGGCAGAAATCCCCCAAGGGTTGTTGATAAAATCCGTTTTCATCTCTCAATTTGTTACTGGATTCAATAAAATACATAACGCGCACCCTCTTGAACATTATTTCTCCGTCATTTTGGCACAATTAGCAGCGACATCTAGAGGAAACCGAAAACGCAAATGGAGAAAGTAAAAATATGAAGCCGCAGTTTGGAGGGTTAATGATGGAATAAACAGTAAGTAATTTGCTTTTGATTGGTCAGCTGTTTATTCCACCATTAATCTTCCAAAGGATTCTAAACAAAAACGGACAACGTAAACTTTTTGTTTTGTACTATGAAAGATTGGGTACCTATTGGATTTCGTGAGACATTCATGAACTCAGACTGTGTGATGTGTAATATGAACATTTTAGAAGGTTCGGAAAAAAATACTTTTATAAAAGTCTTACCTGAAACGACGCAAAAATATAAAAACACGTTCCACCTCCCTCCAGCATCGTCGGAATTGCTTCGTAGTTTTCCCGTTTCGTCGTCCATGGAAACCGTGTGACTGCGGAAAACGCGCTCCGATCGTATTTAAAAGTAAATCCCAATAAAAAAGTTTAGTGAGTTATTAAGACGACGACGTTTCGGAATTCTTGAATGCGAACGCGGAGATAACGGCGATATTTACGACACATTGTGAAAAATGCAATGCGACGTACTGTAAATTTGAAACGTCCGTCCGTATAAAATTTCAATTCAAATTTAACTCGTTGTTAATTTAACCGCTATTACAACCTACGTAAATTCTAAAAATACAGAACAAGCGTAGAAGACTTGATGTGGGGATTTTAGTTCAAAAATTATACCTATGTCTTTAATTAAAACTGTAGGTATCTCATTATAAAAGAGATTGATTCTCCAAATCTGAACGGTATTGCTCAAAAATGAAAAACTGACCTAGCACAAGCGCGTGCAGTTCCTTTGTTTTGAAACCTCTGCCTACTTTATGGCTTGTTGAGGCAAGTCCGCTCTCAATAAAAAACAAAAACTGCAATAAATTTTTTATTTACGTTTGTAATAATTAGTGTCGAGTTATTTGTTACTATTGCAAAATTATTTCGAAGTTATGTACACTGATATTTACACGAATTAAACTAACACAAAACAAACTACCCACTACGTAAATTTGATAAATAATAGTAAGCCTATTCATGTTTTTAAACATTTATTTTAACCTTAGTCTTTTATAAAATACAAACGTACTCGCTCGGACTGAATTTTCTCAAAAACTATTATTCAGCACTTCGTCTGTCATTCTAACCCCCTCCCTAATGTAAGCATCTGTGAATTTATAACAGCATGATAATAATAATAATAAAAACAAACAATAAAATACGAAGAACGAAACTGAGCCAGCTGAATTTTATTTTATGACACTGCAATTGTTACCAATAAATCGCCAAAGCGAATGTAGGTAAACGTTTTTGAAAATTCCGAATAATTTTAAATCAGAATCAAATTTTCATCACGAAAACTAATTGAGCCATTTATTTTTTGGATTTAATTAATATTTATCAACATTTTTAGTAAACATTTATTTTCGTCTTATTAATGAACATAAACATAACATTTTGCAGTTTACAGTGTTAAGGTCGATGTACTCTCATGAGAATGAAACAAATAAGACTGAAGTGCTTAATTGTGCTACGAATTCAGTTTGCTTTTAAATTTTACTTTGAATAAATAAGCATAAATAAAGTAGTAATAAGTAATTGCAATTATCGTAGGCAACCCCCCGGCAGCGCGCGTGAAGACGTTCTTATTTAAAATCTTGGCGAATTTTTTTTGCGAAGGACAAACATGACCTAACCCAACAGACACATCTCGGCGTTTATTCGTTTATGACCACAAAAACACCAATTCTGTACAGCTGAGATATTTTAATTCATTTAAATCGCCAACCAGTGTTGCTAAAATTTCTTAGAAAACGAGAACTAATTTTTACCGGAGTTATTATTTATTTTTTCCCTATTGTTGTATTGTAACGCTCGCTCCTGAAGGTAGCAGCGTTGCCTTTAAAAAGGTGAGCGGTATGGGCGCCGTTTACATTAACAGGACCAAAGAAACGAGAGAAAAGGAAAAAGAGTCGAATTTACCGTCCTCCGGAGTCAGCATGCAGGGGAACCACTTTGACGGGAGGAAAACTCTTTTCTTCCTTTCTTACACCTTTTTTAGGAACACCTCGGCGAACCGCCCAGGGACACCTTCCTTAGTTGACCCCACGTCGCCGATTAAAATCGACTACTTGTCGATCGACCATCGGCTCCGTCAACTCAGCAAAGTATCCCGCGCAATAATTACAATAAATTATATACAGTTGTCCCCTTAATAACAACCTTCGTGACAGTATGACAAATTTTGCTTCTCTTTTTGACTACTATCTGCGGTTTCAATTAAAGACGTAGGTTTTGAGACACCCAGTACGTAATGTATAGGATGTTAGTTAATCCGACAGAATGAAACGATATCCTAGAGTATGGGAAAAATTTAAAAAAAAATCTCTACTTCAGTTTTCGAGAAATAAGTAATCAAAAATTAGCTTCAAAACGAAGATGCGCCCCTGGTTAAAAAATAGAACGAACGAAATAAATAATAAAGTTTTTTATGGTTTTATGATACGGCGGCGCGGCATCGTGAACTTGACCTTTAAGTGGAACTTACGTCAATTCTGTTTTTAGGTCAACGACTAATGTCGTGAAATACGAACAAAATACGAAATACGAATGCATGCAAGTCATCTGAAGCAGATTATTCCTTACAGAGAATAACAGCGGCCCCACTTTGAACAAAAATTAATTAACAAACAATTACTTGCGAATTTGTTACGCTTATTTGAAACGCAATTCTAGTTAATTTAAAAATTACTAATAATTACGTCTCGTAAAAGAAACAACTCAGATTTCCATTACCAGCTGTTAAACGTATAATAAAACGAATTGTGATGTGTGTTAAGCGGGCAGTCAATAAAAAAACTTTTATTGTTCTGTTATACTGCCGCATTTATAAAACGTGACATCGTATTTCGTATGCAGTTCTTTAACATTTTTTTTTCCATACTCTCGGACATCGCTTCTTTTAGTGGTTCCATTTAGTCAGGTTAATTAACGTCAATCTGTACTACGACGATACTCCTGTATGCAAACCACAACCTTATGAACACTCAGCGACAAGCGTTTAAAATAGTGTATACATCGTGTCTGAGACTTGCCCATCGCAATTGCTATAAAGGCGATATGGCCCGATTTAAATTGAAGATCGTTGTACATACAATCTTCACAGGATAATTTTTTGTTTTTCTGAGTACCCAGTTTTGAATAATGAAGATTTGAAAAGCAATGTTTTATAAAGAATACTGCAGTCATAGTGACTTGGTTGATTGGTTAATGAATTATAAAGATTAGGTACTTGTACTTGTCATATAATTTTTAATACTTGAACGTTACTTTCATTCTTTTAAATTATGCGCACGTCTAGGATTCCAGTTTTGTTCTATGCGCAAATAGTTTCGGTAAATTTTTGCAAGTAAGCAAATGTCACCTTGTCGTATCCTGTGTTTGAACTTGTAGTTTCTTTTTGCTTAGTCATTGCTTTATCAGACTTACTTCAAAATAAACTATTCGTCGGAGTTGGGTTATCAGAGCGTAAGGCTTTTTTTTAAACTAAAATAAACTGATCGCCTTAAAATAAACCGGCTACGATAATTCCGTTTCCTTAAAAAAAAAACTTGACCCTTTAAAAGAATTTTTACGGCCATTTAATTTTAATCTGTCATCGTATTTAAACAAACACCATCAAATCGAAAAAAAATACGTAAATATTTTCTTTACTCTCTTAGTTCATTACATTATTTTATGTTTAATTATTGAAAGGATATGATTGATCATCGATGTCCGATAGTTTTTGATGAATAGAGAACAAAAGAAGATCGAAGATTCTTAGGCGTTAAAAAAGTTAAAAAATTATTTCGCAAGCACTTCTTTCTATCTTCGTTAGGACGCGGTCCTTGTGCTACACATATAAATACATACCGATAGTTTCAAAAAAGAAAAAGAATTGTAAAAAAGTAGGGGCGGCAAAAGAGTACGTCGAGTTAGCCTTGAAAAAAAATCGTATGTTCTAGCTTACATACATATACAGGTTGTCCCAAATTTAGTGTTACAGCCAATTGACAGGATAAAAAAATTACTCAGGTTTTGTTTAAAACGGTAGAGTACATAAAGGTAACCCCCAAACAGCAACCCCTCAGAAACTACCTACCCCAACTTTTTCAAATAGCATCCCTTAATCTTATGGCTCCTCTATTCGGATGCAAATAGCGTGTTCTCTTAAATGTTCACCGGCCTGCGTATTTCAGAGAAGATACCGTTATCATAATATCGGAAAGGGTGCAATAACTCTCTGCCATCAACGTTAACATTTACGCTAACATTAAAATCACGTGACCCAATACGCTATTTCATATAACGGACCGGTCATATTTGAGTTATTGCGTGTATATCGCCTTTTCAACAAAAAAGTGCCTTGAGCTACCCTTGAAAAAAATCATATGTCCTAGGTTGCCTATACAGAATGTCCCAAACTTAGTGCTCAGCCAATACCTTCCTTAAACGGCAAGGTAGAATGTTCGTTCATTCAGGTTTTGTTAAAAATGGCTTGCAGTGCTCTGCGAGACAGAATACTTAAAAGTAACCCCCAAACAGCAATCCCTCAGGAACTACCCCAACTCCATTTTTTTCACACAACATCCGCTATTTTTATGGCCCCGCTATTCGGATGGAAATAGCGTGTTTCCTTAAATGTTTATCGGCCTGCGCATTTCAGAGAAGATACCATTATCATAATCTCGAAAAGAGTGCGATAACTCTGCCATCAACGTTAACATTTACGCTAACTTTAAAATCACGTGACCCAATACGCTATTGCATATAACGGACCGGTCATATTTGCAGTTATTGCAAGTGTATATCGCGTCTTCGACAAAAAGTGCCTTAAGTTTAGCCTTGGAAAAGTATCGTATGTCGTAGGTTGCCTATACAGGATGTCCCAAATTTAGTGGTACAGCCAATACCTTCCTTAAACGGGAAGATAGCATGATCTTTCTGATTTTGTTGATAATGTCGTGCAATGGTCTGCAAGATAGAGTACTTTTAACTCTCAAACAGCAATCCCTCAGGAACTACCCCCAAACCCCATTTTTTCAAATAGCGTTTCTTAAGAAAATATTTTAGATTCTGATTACTACAGCTTAAATAATACTAGAGAGTTATCGCAACTCTTACGTTAAAATACCGTAAACCGTGATTTTAACGTTTACGGTAGTTTAATTTAAGAGTTGCGATAACTCTCTAATAACTTCCTAATAAATTTTACGGTAAATAGCATGTTCCCTTGTGTACCGGAATGGTATCTCTTGCGCCTGCGCATTTCGATGAATATACCGTTAGCTTAATAACGGAAAGGGTGCGATAACTCTCAACGTTAACAATTACGTTAACCGGTTACATTTTTACTTAGCGCATGTACGTCCGTACGCAGTTTAAGTGTTTGTAGAATCTATCGTCATCGTAATATCGGAAAGGGTGTGCTAACTCTTTAACATTTACGCTAATGTTAAATCGCTATTTCATATAACGGAGGGTAAAATTTTTGGTTAACCCATACACAGTCGTACGCAGCTTAAGTGCTACAACTTAACATTCTGTGACCTTTGTGTACAAGATTTTAAGGATGAGGTTTGCGTGCAGGAGGAGCTTTTTAGGTGCGCATAACTGTACATAAATAACTTGGTTATTTGAGGCAATGGAAGACAATGGCATTTGAAGCATTGGAATGTGAGATTACTACAAGTGTTAACAAGAAAGAAGCTGAAGAGAAAGTTGAATTTGGAAACTGTTTCCTTCATTTTGTAAAATAAATTGTTTATTACATCTATCCACAATGGTTTTATGGGTTTTGGATTAGAGAGATTTCATGCAAACTATTCGGTAACTGTAAGGTTACCGAATACGCAAATAACGTAGACATAACCTTCAAATTTGCTATTCGGATGCAAATAGCGTGTTCCCTTAAGTGTTTACCGGCTTAGTATCTCAATTTAACCTACAAATTTTGCCTACTAGTAAAATGATTTGGAATTAGCATATACCTATCCTTAAAAGCGACTAATTGAAGTTGACATATGCGGTAACGTTACGGTATTCGTTTCCGTTAGATATTTATGGTTACGTTATTTTCTGAGCATGCGCTTTCACTGTATATTATGTTTAACGTTAGCGTTAACGTAAAATCTACGATAACTACCTATGACCTTACGATGATCCGCGTAGTACCTACGTTTCACTTTATAGACAGAAGGGAATCGCGTAGAATAAATAAGTTTAACGTTAGCGTTAGCGTAAAATCTACGATAACTCCCTATGACCTTACGATGATCCGCGTAGTACCTACGTTTCACTTTATAGACAGAAGGGAATCGCGTAGAATAAATGAGTATTGAACCGTATACAAGCAGCGATGTAGGTACATTTGCTACCGCCTCAAAGTCATACGCGCGGCTATGTTTAATTTTTGTTTTTATATTTATAGATTGGACTTGATTTCACAGAATTGTTCTTTTGTGACCCAACTCTCTTATCTAAGAGTCACATATGTCATCGCAAATTTATAATTTGCGATAATACTCGCGTGTGCAGAGTTTTCAAATATTGACTCACAGATTAACAAAACTTTCGCGCACATAAAGTGTCCAAAATTTTAATTCCACCCGCCCAAAACAATGGTGCCTACGCAAACGAGCTCGATTTAAATTGTAAATCAGTGTCCGTCCTCACGAACGCGGAGGTCCTCATTATTTTGTTCTTCCGAGTGATGCAATTGAATTCGCGTTAACAAATGGAAGCCACGGAGCAATTGGGGGTGAAGGGGAGGACGAATTACTTTTTGTATTTCGCGGCGGTCGCAGGTAAATTCTTAGCCCGACAGGTACCAGCAGGTATATTTTTTTTATTTTTGTTTTAGCCAACATCACGTCGTTTGCGTGCGGAACGGCCTTCGCTTGGTCTTCCCCCGTCATTCCCAAACTGACCTCTCCTTCGGGATTTGAAAATCCTCTATCGTCACCCATTACAGCAAATGAAGAATCTTGGATTGCCTCGTTGGTATCACTGGGAGCAACTGGGGGTCCTTTCATCGGTGGATTCGGGGCAGACAGAATCGGGCGAAAGAAGACCCTCGTGTTATCCACAGTGCCCATCATCGTTTCGTACTTGATGACCGCTTTTGCCACGGACGTGATGGTCTTCTACGTAGCGCGAGTTTTGGTCGGGTTAAGTTGCGGTATAGTCCTAACGGTTGCGCCCATGTACATCGGCGAGATCGCAGAAGTCCACAACCGAGGCACTCTGGGTTGTTTCATGGTTGGATTCCTGGCGATCGGATACGTCTACACGTATTCCATCGGGCCCTACGTTTCGATCATGTGGCTTGGCCTAGCGAGCATCGTAGCGCCGGTGATTTGCTTGGTCATCTTCGGCATGTTCGTCCCCGAAAGCCCCTACTATTTAATAGCCAAGTTCCAACAGGAAGAAGCCGAGAAGGCCTTGTTGAAATTCAGGTACGACAACGAGGAGATCGTTACCAGAGAGCTGGCGGAGATTTCGACGACCGTCAGGGAATCCTTCGCGTCCAAAGGTGGGATGGCGGACATTTTTAAAAACAAGGGCTTATCCAGGAGCCTTCAAGTCTCGATGGGACTCGTCATTCTACAACAGGCGAGTGCCATTACGGTCATCCTCTTCTACTTGCAGTCGATTTTCCAGAGCTCTGGGACCGGCATCTCGCCGGAAATCGCCACGATAATCGTGGGACTCGTCCAATGCGTCGGTTCCATCTCGGCGTCTTTGATCGTGGATAAATTGGGGCGGAAAATTCTCACGTACTTATCCACGGTGGGGTGCTCGGTCAGCCTGATTTCCCTGGGCGCTTATTTTTATTTGAAGGACGGCGGGCACGACGTCGGAGCTTTGTACTGGCTGCCCATAACCAGCCTCGTCGTGTACATTGCGACGTATAATTTGGGGCTCGGGCCGATTCCGTACGCGATTATGGGGGAGATTTTCCCCCCTCATGTTAAGTCGACGGCCGCGTCGCTCACGGTTGCGGTTTGCCTCCTGGTGTCGTTTGGTACGTCCAAGGTGTTTCCGTTCCTGGTGGAAATTATGGGCAACGGTCTTACCTTTTGGCTGTTCGGAGTTTGCACGGGTTTGGGCGTTGTGTTCACGTACCTCCTGATGCCGGAAACGAAAGGAAAGACTTTGAACGAGATACAATATAAACTGAGTCAATAAAATGACAGTGCATATCATTATCATTCATCTAAATACTTTGTTGGTACATATTTCGATTCTGAATGACAAATTATCAATGTTGTGAGTTTCAAGTTTTACATTTCAATTCAAATAATAGTGATGGGGGCATTTAACAGTTACACGAGACGCCAGTGTGACCCAGTAAGCCATCCTTCAAGAATACCAGCAATTTCATTTCACTAAAACAACCTTTTAAAAAAAATTAAAGGTTCTTTCGTTTTTTGTCATTTTTTTAATAAACCCGCGCATTTACCATTGCTTTGTAAACCCTGCGAATTTGAGAACGATTATAAAAAGGATACGGGAAATACTCGTGAAACGAAACAGGTCCGTCCTGGTCATTTTTCGATATTTGCAAGCTGAGAATACTTTTAAAAAATACGTATTTCGGCAGCTACGCTCCTTCGTTAGCACTCACAAATTAAAAGCACTTCATAAAATCTTTAGTTGAGTGTAAACCTTGTCAAATTTCCAGCGAAAATCTAACTCTGGACCTGTATATTAAAGAAGACTTTCAATTTCTTTCTAAAGAACTAAAACTACTATTTTTAATTTTTTAATATTCATTAGTTGTTTTAAATCAGCGCTTAAGTAACACATCTTTCCTCAAATAATACAGGCAATTCCAATAATTTATTCAAATTCGCTAAACCCCTGTATATCGACTTCACGTAAGTTGTACCACAGGGCTGAAGCCTTGGCCCTTTAAGTTTGTTGTGTTTATCAGAGCCAAGTTAGCGCGCCTAAGACGTAGCTTTAACCATTCTCTTGTATGAAATACACAATTTGTGAAAATTCAAATTGCACTTAAAAAAAAAAAAAAAACAAATACATACAGGGTAGTCTTCAGGCTTGCACGGCCGTCATTGACGGCTGCTCTTCTGTTCTTGAGTTCTCTGCCGTGTAGAAAGTTTGTAAAACTTGATGTTTCGATGACCTTGACGTGACCTTCTTCAGAAGTGAAGTGAAGAAGAAAATGATCTAAAAGTCAACTTGTACAAACTTCTACACGGCAGAGAACTCGGGAACCGAAAAGTAGCCATATACAGGTGTCCACTGAGTTTAGTTTTCTTCTCTAGCTACTAACATACTAGACATGCCTGGGCAAAAAATTAAAAAAAAACAGTTTTTGCGTTATCCAATTTTTTCCTATACAAAGTTGTGTCGAAAAGTGATCGCAATTCAAACTATTGAATTTTTTTTAAATTGTCTGTTTTCCTTCTATGCTTTTGCTTGTATTTGGTGTGGTCTATTTGCTTTTCATTTCTTTTTCTTCACTTTCATTTTCTTATTTGGCAATATGATAGTTCTTGTTAATGAATAGGTTCCTTATTTTAAGCTGAAACGCACTGCGTAGCTCTATCAACATCTCCCCGTTTCCGTTTATTTCTTTTAAGTCATTTTCTCTATTCTTCGTTCAAATTCACGGTTGTCAGAACCTCAGAACTTGCTTTAGCATTGAAATCCCCATTAGTATGAAAATATCTTTTTCTTTTGAAGCTGTATTCATTACCTAAAAATTTGTCGCAAGTCGGTTTTAATTGCGATGAAATCCTCTGGATAATTAACGCTTAAGCTCAGTGTGTACTCGTTTCTAAACGTAAGAAGATCAGGCAAGATAGCAGTGGAATTTCCAAGCTTCTCTTCTGCTGAAATGGCCTCAAAAAGGACCTAAGCAGCTGTTCAGAGGAAGTTTCTACTACAATCAAAACTGAGAGTGTTATTTGGCCACTTTGTCTGTGATGGCTTATTTGGCAGCAAAATAGTTGCTATTTGTCAATTCTCACAGAATTATGGGTCGAACAATAGCCGCGACGTAACCTGATGTTTGTAATCATTGCATTATTCAAAGCGGTATAAAACATTTCTTTAAATTAAAATTCTGTATATCGTAGATTATCGCTTTTCTTTGATGCTACTTCGAACGCCCTTTCTGCTACTCTAGTGAACACATTTTCGATTTCTAAAGGCTGAGTGAAAACTGCGAGGACAAGGGAGGGGGGGCCTTTAGCTAAATGGCCATTTAAATAGAGTAACATAAATAACTCCATCGATAAACAAAACACCTCACACGTGAGAACGGCGCCCACACGCAGCGAGAAACGATCAGTCAAATTAGCTGATACTTCCCTGGAGAGTAGGCAACTTAATTTGCCTTTGACAGACCAACTAGGGAAGAATGGTAACGATGGCAACACGTCTCGAAGAGAGACCTGGGCTTCTTGTTTTTAAATGTAAAGAATAAGACGTCGCAGTTTCAGGAGTAAAGCCTAGAAGCTTAGAGCTCTCACAGAAGTTCAGAAAAGCCCTAAAAGGAAGTTGATAAGGGCTTCTCCTCTGTTGGTCCTGAATTAAAATGCAGCGCGTTTTCAAGTGAGTGAAAACTACGAGCTAATGGGGACGGGTGAATTTTCGCATTGTTACCCTGCACTTTTTTTTTATGTAAGTAACTTGTGGTGAGTAGCTACATCGCCGACTGTATCCTAATTTCTTAATATCAGAGCTGAATCGCCGACTAATTAACATTTTGCTAAAGCTAGTACAGATAAATCGTCCTAAGTGAGATCTCTTAACTCCGTCTTAGCTTAAGTAACGATACATTCGGAATCAAGTTGTAATTGCGACCGGGGGCCTGGGCCCATGGCACGTCAAGTTCGGCGGCGTCAAACTCGAGCGTCCCCCCTCCTCTCGACCTCCGATCGCAATAATTCACCTTACCAAATAATTACGTACAAAAATAACGCAGAATTCGGTAGTCCAACCATCAAAAATTATTGTCGCCACGCTGTTGACAAGAAAAGAAAACTGAAAAGGGCCTGAAACTCCGTTCTTCCTTAACGTCTACGTGGTTTAAACTCGTTTAATGGTTCCGCGGGCTTATCTTCACCACTTATCCTTTCAAGAATGAGTAGATCCGGCTCCATCAACTAGGAGGGTCGATCTGGACCAGCACCCAAGTGTACAGCAAGTTCTGCTTCAGCTGCTTCACCGAATACACCAACGAGTTGAGGTCTTCAGTTTTGAAACGCCTGTTACCATTCTTCAGTAGGTCATACCTAACGCAAATTAATATTATTGTAGGTTTTCAAGGTGATTGCCCCTCTCCTTCAAGGCCAAATTATCCTTTATGACGGAAGAGGACGTCGCCACAAATCAACAACCGTAAGGCTTACCTATTTTTGTGCTGTAGCATCGTATACCTCGCAATCGTCAAGGGATACCTCGAAATATGCAACTTGTGGTTCTTGATCCTCTTGGACGTATCGTCGTCCTCGCCGCCCCAACTCCAATACTGATTCGAGAAGCCGTTCAAGTGCTCTCTCGTCATTGAAGATGGCCCGGTATGGCAATTATTAGTTTTCATTTGAAGCACAAATAGCCTGCCTACCTTATTTCCTCTGTTTTCTATTAGTCTTTTGATTCGCCTTCAGATGGCACGGAGTCAAGGTGGGAACAACAAATAAGAATAGTGCCACCATAGGGAATCAAAGACGCAGAGATCTAATCTGAAGTCCGTTCCTGCGTAATGCCTTTTTTTCCTAGGCGAGGGCGATTTTTCAGTTAAGAATATTTTTTAGCAAATTACAAACATTTTGCTTTTCGTGTATTTGTTTCTAATCTCTACGAGTCGCCGTCAAAAGGAGGAACCCTATTACCAAAATTAATTCTACCCCCCCAAAAATCCTGGACCCCTATCCATATATGTACGTATATCAGATGAAAGGTATCGACAAGTTAAATTCGACCATCAAAACGATGCCGTCGTGGACTGAAGTTGATCGAGCTATGATCGAAATAGAAAACCGATCGTGAATGGTAAGCCCGTCGTGTCGCACATCAAACGAAAGGTCTGGACTGTCATATCAGCGCCATCTTGGAATCAAAGATGTCGGCGCCACGATCACACAAAAAAATAAGCGCGTCGTGTCGCACATCGAATGAGAGATCTCGACGAGGGAAACCCGATTGCCATTTTCGATCAAAGCGCCGCCGTTTTTGATTCCAAGATGACACCAATATGACAGACGAATCCGTCTCGTCGAGGTCTGTCATTTGATATGCGACACGACGCGTTTATCTTTCACGTTTCCGTCGTGTCGTATAAGATATCGACGAGTCGAATTCGACCGTCATAAAGACGCCGTCATGAAACTGAAGTTGATCGAGTTATGATCTAAATCGAAAACCGGTCGTGAAAGACAAGCCCGACGTATCGCACATCAAATGAAAAGTCTGGACTGTCATATCGTCACCATCTTGGAATCAAAGATGTCCACGCAAAAAAATAAACGCGTTGTGTCTCACATCAAATGAGAAATCTGGACGTGAGGAACTCGATTGCCAGTTTCGATCAAAGCGCCGCCATTTTTGATTCCAAGATAACACCGATATGAGGCGCTTTCCAATTACGAACTCTAAGCACCTGAACTGATCTGATCCGAGTTACGCTTTAGAAATCGTAATGGGAACGCTAGCAAACGTCAGTTGTGACGTATAAGTCAAACTGACCATGTGCGCGCCACATGTATTCCCTTTCCCCACCCTTTTGGTGCTCGAAACGCAAACGATATGACAGGTGCTCGAGAGGAAGAGGGAAATCGAAACTGATTGGTTCAGGTGCTTTACGTTCTTACAATTGGAACGCTTCGGATCATCTCCGGACTAGTCCCGAGTAGCACAGACGTGTAATGGGAAAGCGCCTATGACAGACGACTTCGTCTCATCGAGGTCTGTCATTTGATACGCGACACGACGCGTTTATCTTTCACGATCATACCTCGGTCTCTTTCAGTTTCAAAATGGCATCGATATCATGATCGTTTCACTTTCTTGAACGCCGGGAAATTTAAAATTTTCCCTATTATATAAAGAAATTAAATCAATTCGCAGTGGTTTGTTTGACAAACACACGCTAGGAGTCACCACCGTCGTCGCAAAGGAGGAAGAAGACTGGAAATTTAAGTTTTGTTTAGTATTGTCGTAGAAAAATTGCAAAAATCGTCGCAAAAGTTATGTTTGGTCACGAGTGTGGGCGGTGGCCTGATGTACTTGTTTGCAATTAAAAAAAAATATAGAAAAACAACAAAAATTACGCCCTCATCTGACTTCATACTTCAGATTCGAACTCAGCGTCCTTGATTCCTTAAAATGGCAACTATTCATATTTTCCGTCCCCCCATTTCCACTTCGTGCACCTCCCTTGTGAGTTATTCAAATAAAAGCAAAAGTGATACTTTACAATCCAAATTGTCAAAAAAATTCTTGATCAAGTCAACAGGAGCAAGCATTTCACTTGTTTTCGACTTCTGAGATGAGTTTGTAGCACTTGTTTGGAATGATTAAACAAAGTGGCAGGTGGACGGAATATTTTGAATTTTATAAATTTTCAACTTTTTTGACAAAGTATTGTAGGTGTCTAATAAGCGTAATTAAACAAAAGGAATTAATTTTCACATGTCTGGCAACATTTCGAGCGAACGCTTTATCGAAATGGTCGGACTATTAATGTACAGTTTGAAGCATAGTCTGACCATCTCAATAAAGGTAATTTCCCAAATTTTTGGAGGCAATAATTAATTTTTATAAATTATACACACCTTTAACTCTCCCTCAAGATTAAACCTTCATCATAACGAACTTCTTTTATTTTCGTTTTCCGTTTCAGTCGATTCGTGACTGCTTTAGTGTTTACCTGATGTGGAAAACATTTTTAGTAAAGGCTTAATTGAAGTGGTTGTACTATAATCAACAGTTTAAATACGTATAGTGCGACCAGTTTAATAAAATATTGAAATGTGTGATTTAATTTTTTTATAAAAAAAAATGAATCGACATTGTACAGGGCACTACGTTAATGACTAAAAAGTGATTTAATGGTGAAATTAACCTGGAAACGTCCACTTCTAATACATAGAGAACCTATGGAAAGTTTAAACAATTTTACAAATAAAATCGAGGACACATAGAATATTTTTTTGTGGAATGTATAAAGTACACAGCAAAAGAATTTCGAAATTTCTAAAATTGTAACAATAGCTGCCTGTTGGATGTTGGTATAAACTGATTGCCGTTGCCCACGCATCCCATGTGCACTATTGCATCAGATTTTCTCTTGCGATTATTACTATATTTGCTTAATTTAAAAAATATCACCTGCATAAATAATTGCTCAGTGCAAAACCCGAAGCACAATAGCGTGACGATCACGATAACTTTATTGCCTTCTTTTTCGGCAACCGCCACGTGCTGCATGATTTGATCCGAGTGAAATTTCTCACGCATCGGAAAACAACCTGACATCCACGGCGACGACTTTTTTTGATTTACTCGTCTAATTTTAAACAAGTCAAACAAAAGCACACTAAGCTGACGCCTTAATAATAGCAACAAGACTCGTGCTCCTCAAACATCGTAAAGCAAATTCCTCGTGCCGACTCAATGCAATCATTGTTGTGGTTCGCGGATGATTAGGGCGATGCGAAAATTGAATGCGTTCTTGTATTTCACTGCTTTCGCAGGTAGGTACTTAACACCCCCCCTCGCTTCTTATTTGTAACAAAATCGAAATTTTGCAGTCAATTTGCCGACTTTCGAGTTGGGCTACCTCTACGCTTGGTCCGCCGTGGTTTTACCAAAATTGTACCTTGCAGACTCACCCTTGCGTAAGCCAATTACCCTCGAGGAAGAATCGTGGATAGCATCGCTAGCGCCCCTGGGTGCGGCAGCAAGTTGTTTCATCGCCGGTTCCCTATCGGATAAATTCGGGCGAAAGAAAGCGCTTCTTCTGTTTAGCATCCCTAGGGTAATGGGTTACTTCTTGAATGGTTTCGCAAGTGACGTGTTGCACTTGTACTTGGGCAGATTCTTCGGTGGGCTTGGATGCGGACCCGCGTTCATAATAACCCCCGTTTACGTGGGGGAAACCGCAGAAGTATCAAACCGCGGACTCCTAGGATGCTTCTTCATGATTTTCATATCTTTGGGCAACATCTTCGTGTTTGGGGTGGCACCGTACGCGAGCGTAAGATTTTTGAGCCTCGCTCCTCTGGTTCCTGCTGTAATTTTCGTGTTGATTTACGGACTGGTCGTTCCGGAGAGTCCTTATTTTCTGATGGCCAAAGGTGATTTGGACGGTGCGGAACGTGCGTTGAGGAAGCTGAGGTACGGCGATGAAGAAATCGCGAAGCGTGAAATCCCGGAAGTCGCCAGAAACGTAGAAGCGTCTTTCGCAAAGAAGACCGGTCTCAAAGACCTGTTCCAAGATCGGGGGGTGTTCAAGGGAATCTGCGTTACCTCCGGCCTGGTCGTGTTTCAACAACTCTCCGGAGTTAACTTCATTTTTTTCTATATGAAGTCGATGTTTGAGGAGGCCGCTAGTTCGGTACCATCGGACGTTTCGGTGTTTTTGGTGGGGGTTGCGCAACTCGTAGCCGCCGTTGCGACCTCCTGTTTGGTTGACAAGCTGGGGCGAAGACCTTTGCTCTTGGCGTCCGCCTCGGGGAACTTCGCCGCTCTCCTCTGTTTTGCAACTTATTTTTTTGTGAAGGAAACCGGCGGCCAAATCATTGAAGATATATTTTGGCTACCGACCGCCAGTATTATCTTCTTCCTGCTGACGTACACCATCGGTTTTGGTGCTTTGCCTTACACCATACTCGGAGAAATTTTCCCGCCCCATATAAAATCGGTCGCGGCGACCCTAACGATTTTTCTTTGCCTGGCGCTCACTTTTTGCGTAACCACTTTGTTCCCTCATCTGGTGACTTTCATCGGGATTGCCTACACGTATTGCTTGTTAGCATTTTTTTGTTGCCTGGCGGGCGCATTCGTTTATCTGTGCGTGCCGGAAACGAAAGGCAAGAGTTTACAAGAGATTCAAGATATGATGCAGACTCAGACGATGAAATAATTTTCTTTAAAAAAGAATTCTAGTTAGTTGAATTCTATACGTATAAAAAATGAAACACCGTACCTTCTTTGTATAAATATTCATGTGTGTGCACGCTAAGAAGTAGGTTGTCCCAGCGGTACATGCGGTTAAGCCCGAATTTACGAGTGATCATTTCAAATTAATTAAGCCTTTTTTCTTATAATTAAAATGGTGTTAACGCGACAAGAAGCTACTGATATGGAGAATGTTATGATTGACGCGTTCAAAAAACCAGAATTTGTGCAAGTTCTAAAGTCGGTGTTTAGTGACATTTTAACCGACCAAATCAAAGCAATTGTGGAAAGTTATGAAACTAAAATCGCCGAATTGGAAGCTAAAGTCGTACAACTCACGCGCGACAACGAAAAATGTGCCAAGGAATGCGCTGAAAAAGTTGATAAGCTAGAACAATACACCAGAAGAAATAGCGTACGTATTTTTGGTCTTCCCGAGGCAGTCAACGAGAATGTAGAAGTCTCTTTATTAAAAATGTTTAATAATGATATGCATCTGAACGTCACCAGCTCATGCATCGATCGCTGCCACCGAATCGGTCAATCTGATAAGAACCGTCCCCGCCCAATAATTGTGAAGTTTTCTTCTTACAAGTTTAAAGCGGAGGTATTTGCAAACAAAACCAAATTAAAAGGTTCCAGCATCATTATAAGGGAAGATTTAACTCACTTGAGGGCAGAAGCGGTGAAAAAATTGATTGAGAGACACGGCAAGCGGAGCGTGTGGACCCGCGATGGTACTGTTTTTGTTAATACCGGTCATGAGGTGATGAAATATTTAAGTTAATTTTCTTAGAGAACCTACTTTGCATTCTTTATTAGAAATTTGATTATTTGATTATTATCATTATCCTACTTGCAAATGTAACCGAAAATTATACGTCTCCTCTTGGTTCAAAATTTAATTATGTTACTTACCTCAACTCGTTATTCAGTTAACATTTAATCAGTATGTATGTTTGTTTATCTATTTACTCTTTTCTCATAACCAGAATTTGTCCTTTTTTTTTTTTTTATTTTGTACACACCGGGTTTACTGCTTGCCGCTGCACCCACTTCGATCTGCATGGCTTTGAATGCCTCTCAATTTTGCTTTGCTCACCTGAATGTGCGCTCTCTTCAATCTCATTATCTAGAATTAAAAAACTTTCTGTTACAGTCTAACATATGTTTCTTAGCGATTAGCGAAACATGGTTGTCCCCTGCTGTTCCTGACGAAGCTGTTCTCATTGACAATTTTTCTTTAATTCGTTGTGATAGGCAAACGCGTGGAGGAGGAGTCGGTATGTATGTTAAGTCTAATTTAAAATATACTATTATTAACACCGAAACTACCCTAGAACAGTTATGGATTCGTTTAAAATTTAGAAACAAACAAATCGCCATTGGTTGTGTGTACAGACCCCCTAGTTCAGATTATTTTCAATTTATTGACACATTAGATGATACTATTAGCTCACTGCTGCCCGATTTCGACGAAATCATATGCCTTGGTGACTTTAATATAAATTTATTAAATGAGGATGAAAATTCAGCTATTCAGTTATGTTCTTTATTTGATACGTACGGATTAAAACAGTTAATAAAGGAACCTACACGTATTACTGCAAACTCCTCAACTCTTCTAGATCTTATTATCGCGACTGAATCCTTACATGTTGCTGATTCTGGGACAATAGACATGTCTAATATTTCTGATCACCATTTGGTTTATTGTGAAGTAGTCTTATCTCCTGTCCATAATGAGCCCTCCATTGCAACGTTTAGAAGTTTTAAATATTTTCAATATGATGAATTCTCGAACCACCTTACTTCATTACCCTGGCACGATATTCTATCACTGTCCGATATCAATCAAAAGCTTGAGTTTTTTAATCAAAATTTAATAATGTTATTTGACATCCATGCGCCCTTTAAAACCGTAAAGATCACCAAGCCAAACGCCCCCTGGTTGACTGATACGATTAGACAAATGATGTCTCTTCGAGACAGTGCTTTCAAGCAATACAAGAGAACAAAACTTCCCACCCATTGTCAATACTATAAATCTCTGAGAAATTATGTTACTTCTGCCGTGCGGCGAGAGCAGAAAGCCTTTTTAGATTATCAGTTCAAACACACAAGTAATAAATCACTTTGGCAAAATGTCAACAAGTATCTCTTAAACAAGAAACCTAATTTTCAAACACCTCCAGAATTTTCAGATGCCGATGCTTTTAACAATTATTTTCTATCTGGTCGTGCAACAAACAATTCTCATAAGGCTAGTGTTATCCAACATTATTCTAGTTCTCGTGCTGATTTCCGAGAAGAGTTTGTTTTAAAGACAATTTCTCAAGATGACGTAGCAAAAATAATCTCTAATATTTCATCGGATTCTACCGGGACTGATGGTATTAACATCACTCTAATTAAATTATGCTGCCCCTTCTTACTACCATTTATCACACACATTGTCAACTCCTGTCTGCTAGAAAATGTTTTCCCAGTGATTTGGAAAGAAGCCTTAGTGCATCCGATACCCAAAGTACACAAACCTTCAGCTCTTAAGGACTTTAGACCCATTAGCGTTCTTCCAACTTTGTCTAAAATTCTAGAAAAAGTTGTAGACAATCAATTACGGCAATTTTTACAAGAAAATAATTTGCTACCTCGGCATCAGTCTGGCTTCAGACCTAATCACAGTTGTGCAACTGCTCTCTTAGACCTCACAGATGATATTCTCAGAGCATGTGATATGCGTTATATGTCTATAGCTGTTATGTTGGATTATAGTAAAGCCTTCGATACTCTAGATCACGAGATATTGTTAGCAATTTTATCGCATATAGGATTAAGTGCTTCAGCTGTTAAATTTTTCCGTTCTTATTTGACGGGTCGATTTCAGCGGGTGAAAATTGGAAACCATCTATCTGAACGACTCTATCTGACTAGTGGTGTAGCTCAAGGAAGTATTTGCGGACCTCTTCTCTACATTATTTACACATTTAAGTTCTATAAAGTTCTACAAAGTTGTAAAATGTTTACTTATGCTGATGATACACAATTGCTGCACACTTTTCATCCCTTGCATGTAAACGAGGCAATCCGTCAAATAGATTCAGACTTAAATAATCTCTCAGATCTGTCAGAAAAGCACGGACTTAAACTCAACCCTTCCAAGTCATCTGCGATGCTATTTGGGCACAAAGCACAGCGCGATATAATTAAGCAAAGTTTTAATGTAACTTTACAGAATAACCCTCTTATTTTTGTTGATTCATCCAAATCGCTTGGGCTAATACTTGATACCGATCTTCGCTTTAAGCAACATATTAATCATCTACTTCAAAAAGCATATACCAGGTTAAAAATTTTGTACTCTAACCGTCAAGTCTTATCACCCCAATTAAAGCTTTACCTTTGCAATTCTTTAATTCTATCATTATTTAATCATTGTGATGTGGTTTATGGTCCTTGTTTAGACGCCATGGACAAATACAGAATTCAGAAGCTTCAAAATTCTTGTCTCCGTTTTGTCTATGGCATAAAGAGACGGGAACGAATTTCTCACAAATTAGACGATGCAAGATGGTTAAATATGAACAAACGTAGGTTTCTTAATTCCGCTAATTTTTACCACAAGCTAGTAATTTGCAAAGCACCTCAGTATCTATTTAACAAAATCACATTCCGTACCGATGTACATCACATTAACATCCGACGTAAAAATGTAATTACAATACCTAGTCACACAACAGCAATATTTTGCCGCTCATTTTCGTATAACATTTCTTTAATTTGGAATTCTATACCCAACAGCTTCAAATTATTACCACTTCCAGTTTTTAAACGTCGCTTACGGAGTGCACTTTTGGGTGGGCAAATTGAAGCTCCTTGGTAATATTTTCTATTTGCGCTGCACAATTATCATGAAAGGCATATGTGATGCGCAGGTCCAGGTAGAATAGCAGCACGCGCGTTTGCGTAAGCTGAACCTGCACCTTTTGGCTGCACTGTATGTATAAACTATGCTGCTGTATAGTTTAGTTCATTTAATTGTACACTATTTTCTGTGGAGCAGTCAATAAAGATTATTATTATTATTATTATAAATAAAATGAGGCATATAATACAAGGTGCTGTCGAACTGGACTTATGCATTAAAACAAGCATTCAAGAAATGATTTAAAAAATCGTGTCATTGGTTTAATAAAGAACTAGCTGGATTTTGTCTTTGCAAACAGCATTGAGCGATGGTGAAGTATTTCAAAATTTTCAGTACAAAACAACTCTGCTTTGGTGTGACACAAATGCGATTCTATTATTTATGTATGTAAGTAGCAACACTTCTACAGAGTATGTCAACACCAACTAAGAAGTAACCAATAGGTTTCTGGAATAGATTTAATAGATTGGCATTCCCCGGCTAGGATAACCATAGCCCGCTGTAGGTGGTGCAATGAGAACCAAGGGATAACGCACGAGGTTCCCTCCTCTCAGTGTACTGGGGGATAACCACCCAGTAGGTTTCAGGAATTCAACCACTAGATTTAATAGACTGGCATTCCCCGGCTAGGATAACCATAGCCCGCTGTAGGTGGTGCAATGGGAACCAAGGGATAACGCACGAGGCCCCCCCTCACAGTCTACTGGGGGATAACCACCCATTAGGGTTCAGGAATCCAACCACTAGATTTAATAGACTGGCATTCCCCGGCTAGGACAACCATAGCCCGCTGTTGGTGGTGCAATGGGAACCAAGGGATAACGCGCGAGGTGTCCTTCTCACAGTCTACTGGGGGATAACCACCCAGTAGGTTTCCGGAATGGCATGTAACGACCCGCCCGGACGTAACGGGTTATCAGACAATTAACTAATTTTAATCAAAGACTGCACTGACTTTTAGCTATCTAATTGGTAGATTGTTACCGACTGTTCATTTAGCGATATTATCATTACAGAATCGTTAAAGTATATGTGAATAAATGACTCTACACTAACCTGAACTTTAATTCTTCGACCGGCGCACCACACAAGTTCACATCACCGAAGTTAACACTCCTCTGACTCTCGGAACCTTATTTTTTTTTTTTTTCGTTGCCATTTACGTAACTGGGAATTTTAACAAGTTTGGATTAAAAATTCTTGAGCCTTGAATCATTTAAATGAGGGACAATGTCGCTCTAATTACACAACCTATGTACTAAATAGTTGTTTTTTTTATATATTCAAACAAACCTACCACCAGTAAACAAAAGGAAATAAATTTTGAGTTTGAAATTTCACGTAACTTCACAGGAAGCAAATCGTTATGAAAAATAAAAAGAAATTGGAGGATTCTGGATTATTTATTGCTGAGGGTCTAACTCCGAGAAGAAATTCTCTCTATGTTGCTGTCAAGGAAAAGCTTGGACGCACGACGGGCGCATATATTGCACGCGTGATGGCAAACATTCCGAAATAATGTATGTATGGTTAGGTGGAAGAACGGTTAATAGCCGAACCTCGCCAATAAAGACATTTATTAATTTATTTATTTTTATTGAAAGCGGACTTGCCTCAACAAGTCGTAAAGTAAGTAGAGGTTTGAAAACAAGGGAACTGCATTTTAGAGCAATACCATTTATATTTAGAAAATCAATGTCTTTTATAATGAGATACCTACACTTTTACTTAAAGACATGAGTTTTGAGGCAGCCTGTGTAAAGCCGCAATCACATGCAATTTTTGTATGCGTTGTTCATTGCACTTCGTCCGTGTAAAACCCACTTTAGCTTTACTGTAAAATAACCTCAAACAATAGGCAAACTATATATTTCTTAATTCGAGGTCAGTAACACCACCAACACCCTACATAGGTATACCGTATAAATAGATCAAGTTCAGTAACACCTTGTATAAGTACAATGTAGTTTAAAGTAGTTATAGGTGGATCAAATTTTATGGATTGTGCTAAATTGTTTTTATTTACTATTTTTATTTTATCCATTTGCGTATTTCCATTTCTGTATTAGCAGATACATATTTCTTTTCGATCAAGAAGAAGGATGACTTAACAATAGTTTTAATGCAAAATTCAATTTCTATTTTATTTCAAAGAATGCCTTCTGCAGCGGCTGGTAATGTCTACAAAAAATTATTCTCAGTTTAATCCAATGTATTCGTAATGTATGGAATTTAATACTTTTTATTTATTTGCCATTTCATAACACGCATAGATTGAATCACAGTTTACACGCATCACGTTGTTTTTATTTTCGCAAATACTTTATTTTTATTAGCCCCTATAAATACCTACCTGAAATTAAAGTAAAATTCTGAATTTCTTCAGCTACGCTTCACGTGAGCTTCCATCGGAATGATGATAACCTTGACAGTATCACGATTTTTTACGATGGCTTTCTCATAATTAAACGTAAATCAAATATTGCTGTCATTATTACAAATATTACACGGGCGGCTTAAGAGCACGTTAGGAGGAAACAATGCTACTACAAATTAGCCTGGGCTAAACAAATACTATAAAGCGATTCTTTATATAATACGGCGCAGACACAACACTGGTCTGGTGCGTGTCTAGCCAAAGAACAAGTAACATGAAATCCACGGAGAGGATGAAGAAATTCAATACAGCCCTGTACTCTTCTGTATTAGCAGGTTAGCCTTTCATTCCCTATTTTGCCCTCTTTCCACGAGAACCATTTTAATATAATTTTATTCATTTTAGCGAACATTCCACGAGAACCATTTTATCATAATTTTATTCTTTTTCTTTTTAGCAAACATTACAACATTCGAGCTTGGTTGGGTCTACGCGTGGTCCGCCTCGGTTTTGCCGAAACTCAACGGTCAAGTGGATCCTCAAAACAACCCCCTCGCAGAGCCCATCAGCCTCCAAGAAGAATCCTGGATCGCCTCGCTTTTACCCCTGGGGGCCGCGGTGGCCTGCTTCATATCCGGCTACCTCTGCGATCGAATAGGGCGAAAGAAAACCCTCCTCTTGTTCACCCTGCCGCGCATAACGGGCTACCTCCTCAACGGCTTCGCGACGTCCGTGGAGTTCTTTTATTTCGGCCGCTTCTTCAATGGATTGGGCGTGGGCGCCGCCTTCATCGTCATCCCCATGTACGTGGGGGAGATATCCGAAGTGAAAAACCGCGGGCTGTTGGGGTGCTTCTTTATGCTGTCCGTGTCCACGGGCAACCTCTTCGTTTTCGCTTTCGGCCCCTATTTATCGGTGGAGGTTCTGAGTTTCGGTACGATAGCGCCCGCGTTGTCGTTCGCCGTTTTGTTCGCGTTGCTCGCCCCCGAAAGCCCCTACTATCTCGCCGCCAAGGGCGCCCCGGAAGAAATGGAGAAGTCGCTCTTGAAGTTGAGGTACAACGACGTGGAGATCGTGAAGAAGGAACTGCCGGAGATCAACAAGAACGTGGAGGAGTCCTTCGCGAAAAAGGGCGGCGTGAAAGACCTGTTTTGCCAGCGCGGGATATTCAAGGCCCTCTGCATTACCGTTGGGCTGGTGGTATTCCAACAGCTATCGGGGGTTAACCTCATCTTTTTCTACATGCAGTCCATGTTTGAAGAAAGCAAAAGCGGTATTTCGCCGGATTTGTCGGTGCTCTTCGTTGGTATAGCCCAGTTGATAGCTGCGATCGCAACTTCGTCGCTCGTGGATAGACTGGGCAGAAGAATATTGTTGTTAACGTCATCTGTAGGTACTTGCTTGGCTTTGTTGTGTTTCGCAGCTTATTTCTTCGTGAGAGACAGTGGGTGTGATATCGAACCGATTTTTTGGTTACCCACAACGAGTATCATTGTTTTTGTTATGGCCTATACCATTGGCTTAGGTGCTTTACCCTACACGATCCTCGGGGAAGTCTTTCCTGCCCACATCAAATCCATCGCTACCATTTTGACGGTGTTCCTCTGCCTGTCCTTAATCTTCTGCGTGGGCGCGTTCTTTCCGCTTGTGACTTCCATCATCGGCGTTACGCTCATGTACAGTTTGCTGTCGCTTTTTTGTTGTGTAAGTGGCTTGTTTGTTTATTTTTGCGTGCCGGAAACGAAGGGGAAAAGCCTGAAGGACATCCAGGTTATGTTGGAGAAATAAGCTGTTCATGTACAAAGTTTTTTTTTTCTAAATAAACATCTTTTGTATTTCTCGTCAATTATTTTTAAAGCAACCCAAAAACGCCGAGTGAGCAAAAAAGTAACGAATTCGTAAGAGAATTTTGTTATCTTCAAAAGTAGTCAAGTATTGTGCGATCATGTGATGAAATAAAAAATGATTCGTGGATTCTACTTAGAGATGATATACAGAATTAGAGTGTCACTAGCCAATTTAGTGATTTTGGCACTAAATCTGAGGTGACTTTCTCCTGAAATTTCAGACTACTCTCAGTGAGTTAAGGCAAATCGAAAATTTAGTGAATTTATTAATGATTTAGTGACAAATCTAGTGATAACTTTTGTGAAATCGATTGTCTTTTGTTTTCTTTTCGATAAAAAAAATTAAATCGATTGTCTTTTGTTTTGTTTTCGATAAAAAAAATTATATCGATTGTCTTTTGTTTTGTTTTCGATAAAAAAAAATGAAATCGATGGTCCACTTTTTGTATACATTTTCATTTAACTGAAGCGAATTCGATCGTCTTTTGTTTTCGTTCATTTTCGATAGAAGAAAAGAGAAAACTTTGTGAAACTTTCGTCGCAAAACGAAAGCAAATAAATAAACAAATATCAGTAGGCAAGCGAGATTTGTCTCGACTTCGATTATCTGGCAATTTAAGAAAAAAACGTACGAAAAACAGTCAAAATGAAGTGAGCTCGATCGTCTGTTGTTTTCGTTTTCGATGAAAGGAAGAAGATAGAACGAAACGTTTGTTGCAAAAGACAAAAAATAACAAAAATTAAAAATACACGAGCGCTGTTTATCTTGACTTTGTCTTTATTTTTCGTATTTTTCTTTCTTAAATTGTAAGTGAAATCGATCGTCTTTTGTTTTTCGTTGTTTTCATAAAAATCTGAAGTTTCGTTGCTGAACAAAATAAATAATCGATCGTCTTCTGTTTTTGGTTTGTTTTCGAGAGAAAAAAATGAAACTTTCGTCGCAAAACGAAGTGAAGTCAAATCAATATCTTTTGTTGTTGTTTTCGATGAGAAGAAGAGGACATTGATCGTCTTTTGTTTCTGGCTCGTTCTCGATAAAAAATGAAACTTTCGTTGCAAAATGAAGTGAAATGAAATCGATTGCTTTTCTTTTTGGTTTGTTTTCGATCATTTTCGATAGAAGAAAAGAGAAAACTCTGCGAAACTTTCGACGCAAATCGAAAGCAAATAAATAAACAAATGCAATCAGACATGCAAAATTTGTTTCGACTGCGATTGTCTGTTTTTCGTACGTTTCTTTCTTAAATTGTCAGTGAAAGTGAAGTGCAATCGATCGTCTGTTGTTTTCGTTTTCGATGAAAGGAAAAAGACAGAACGAAACGTTTGTTGCAAAAAACAAAAAATAACAAATAAATAAAAAATATATGAGCAAGATTTCTGTCGCGACTTTATCTTTGCTTTTCGTATTTTTCTTTCTTAAATTGTCAGTGAAATCGATCGTCTTTTGTTTTCATAAAAAAGTGAACACAAAAATAAATAAATAAATAAATAAATACGAGCAAATTTTGTCTTGGTTTCGACTGTCTTTGCTTTTTGTATTTTTTTTTTAAGTGAAGTGAATCGATCGCCTCTTTTTTTTGGTTTGTTTTCGATAAAAAAAATGAAACTCGTTGCAAAGGGATGTGAGCTGAAGCGAAATGGATTGTCTTTTGTTTTTGGATTTGTTTTTGAGAAAGCAAAAGAAATTAAACTTTTTCGTCGCAAAACGAAGTGAAGTGAAATCGATCGTCTTTTGTTTTCGTTTTCGATGAAAACAAAAAATAACAAACAAATAAAAAAATACAAGCAAGATTTGCCTCGCGATTTTGTCTTTGCTTTTCGTATTTCTCTTTCTTAAATTGTCAGTGAAATCGATCGTCTTTTGTTTTTGGTTGTTTTTATAAAAATGTGAAGTTTGTTGCAAAACAAAATAAATAAACGATCGTCTTTTGTTTTTGGTTTGTTTTCGAGAGAAAAAATGAAACTTTCGTCGTAGAACGAAGTAAAATCGATGTCTTTTGTTTTTGTTTTCGATGAGAGGAAGAGGAAATCGATCGTCTTTTGTTTTCGTTTTCGATGAAAAGAAGAAGATAAACTGAAACGTTTGTCGCAAAACAAAACTAACAAATAAATTAAAAAGAAAATACAAGCAACATTTGTCTCGCGACTTTATCTTTGTTTTTCGTGTTTTTCTTTCTTAAATTGTCAGTGAAATCGATCGTTTTTTGTTTTTGGTTTGTTTTCGAGAGAAAAAAATGAAACTTTCGTCGCAAAACGAAATGAAGTCAAAACGATGTCTTTTATTTTTGTTTTCGATAAAAAAAAGAGGAAATCGATCGTCCTTTGTTTTTGGCTCGTTTTCGATAAAAAACGAAACTCTCGTTGCAAAACAAAGCGAAGCGAACTCGATCGTCTTTTGGTTTTGGTTTGAGTTCGCCGAAAAAAAAAAAAAGAGAAAAAGGTGAACTTTCGATGCAAAACAAAATAATTTATTTATTTTTTAAACTGAAGTGAAATCGATCGTTTTTTATTTTTGGCTTGTGTTCGATAAATGGCGTACCTATCATAATTCTTTCTTAAATTGAAATGAAATCGATCGCCTTTTGTTTTTGTTGGCGTGTTTTCAACAAAAAAAAAGGAAACGACGGGAAAAGTCGAAATCTCGCAGTAATATCGATTGTCTTTTGTTTCGCTTTTATAATAATATAAATAAATAATATCGTTTTTTCTTGTTAGTTACGGGGGCGAAACAAAATTTAAATCACTCTTCGTGTGCTTCGTTTTTCTTGAACAGTTGTTTTAGTTTTTTTTTTCTTGACTTCCAATTTATTCCAAACTTTTGGTTTGCGTTTAATAGTTCAATCGTCGTGAGTTGTTTGTTCGTTTGTTTTGAACTGCAGTTAAATTTCGATTTAACCGTTATTATACAGGGTGCTGCAAGGCTTCGGTGATTTTCTTTTACACAGTAGGTACATTTCTCGTGGCAATTAAACCAACTGTGAAGTGCGAAAGTGTATGGGCAAAGTAATTTTGCTAAAAATTAACAAAAGAAAAATAAAATAAATAATTAAATGAAGCAAGGTGAGTGACGGAATATTTAAAAATCGCGAGGCTAACAAATCGAAAACTGTGAAAACCAAAAATAAACAAATAAAAAATGGATGATTCTTCCACGGAATGTCTGAAAATCATAAGATAGATAGAACTCAAAAAGAAAACTTAAAATAGCACACACAGAACACAAATCACACGTTTTACTAGTTTATTAAATACAAAACAAATTCTCGAGTATTTTCCTATAATCTATTTCTAGGGAGTAGTATTTGATGGGTCGATTCTAAACGTCTAGCCGGGGGTAAGAACACGCAGATGTATACGCCCCCCAACAAACAGAACGCCGCCATAATGAAAAACGTGAAAGAAATTCCGATCGTACCGCAAGCAAACGGAAACAGCACCGTCGTAAGAAACGCTACCCCCAACGCCACGAAAATTGTAAAGGCCGCGGCGACCATTTTTATATGGGTTGGAAAGGCTTTTCCGATGACGGCGAACGGCATGGGCCCTACGCCCCCGAAATGGAAGAACACGAAGAGCGCCAGACTAAAAGTGGGCAACCAACTGATCTTGGCCACGTCGTAGTTTCTTTCTTTTAGGAAGAAGTACGTGCCCGCGGAAAGGAGGAACACGGTGGTCCCGATGGCCGATGTCACCCGCACGTATCTACTGTGGAATCGTTCCAACATGAAAGTGGTGAGGATCACGGTGAGGAACAGGACTACCCCGACGATGATCGATGAAACTTCCGAGGGGAAACCGCTTCGGCTTTCCTCGAAGATCCATTGCATGTAGCAAAGCAGAAAATATATTCCGGACATGGCGTGTATGGCAACGAGTCCGATGGCCACGCAGAAACGAGTGCACCCCACGTTGGACTGGAACAAGCCTTCTTTTCGGCGTGAAGCTTCTTGCACGTGGTTGCAGATTTGCGCCAGCTCACGCCCCACGACGTCTATTTTGTTCTGCCTCAACTGCATCAGTGACAACCTGGCCTTCTGGGTGTTACCCTTCGACACCAAGTGGTACGGTGATTCCGGCGCGAGTACTTCGAAGGCGATGGCGAATACACCGAGCGGTGCGACGTTGATCAAACTCAAGACTTTCACCGAGACGTAAGGCCCCAGGCAGAAATTGAAGACCATTCCGAAGGTGATGAAGATCAACGGGAAACAACCGATGACGTCGCGGTTTTCTTTCTCTGCGATCTCGCTAAGGTAAATGGGCATGACGGTGTAGACCGAGCCCAGACTGAAACCGTTCAGGGATCTCCCGACGTAATAGTAGGTGAGATGATCGCCGAGTGCTATCAAAACGAAGCCTACAATTGCCAGCACCGCCGATACCACGAGGGAGTTTTTCCGCCCGATTATGTCGGCGCAGTATCCGCACAGGATGGCGCAGAAAGCAGCACCACCAAAAAATAGGGACGTGCACCAGACGGCCTCGAAGGGTTCGATGTTTCTGGGTAGGGGGTTGTTTTCGGGACTTAATTGGCCCATCAATTTTGGCAGAACTGGTGATGTCCATACGAAGGCCGCACCGGCGCCGAACGACGCGATATTTGCTGTAATAAAGAAAATAAACTTGAAAACTACTCACTCAATACAGGGTGATTTTTAAAAATTTTGATTTACTCTTGCTACTCCTCAACCGGCAAGAATTGGTTAAAAAAATTCAAAAATTAAACCATACAGGATGTGATAAGGTCTCACTCGTTTATTTCACTTGTTTATTTTAAATCAAAGAGAGCAGTCGATTCAAGGAAAGCTTCGATGACTCAAATGGCAATTGTTTATTTTAAATCAAAGAGAGCAGTCGATTTAAGGAACGCTTCGATGACTAATAGGGCAACTGTGAAGCTTTAAATCAAAGAGAGCAGTCGATTCGAGAAAAGCTTCGATTATTCATATGGCAATTATTTATTTTAAATCAAAGAGAGCAGTCGATTCAAGGAAAGCTTCGATATGGCAATTGTTTATTTTAAATCAAAGAGAGCAGTCGATCCAAGGAAAGCTTCGATGACTGATAGGGCAATTGTGAAACTTGAAATGAAAGAGAACAGTCGATTCAAGGAAAGCCTCGACGACTCGTAGAGCAATTGCGAAACTTCATCCTACATGCAGTCTTTTACGTAATCGGAATTTCCGGTCAGAACCATATGTGGTCAGAAGATCGTATCGTAATGTCAAGTTCTAACTACACTTTTGCTAGGCGTTTCGTGCGAGAGGGCAGGGTCCAGCGCAGTTTACAAACAACAGGTAGCAAGAGTTTCCAAATAACAGATGGCAGTTATTTAACTCTTATTCATAAACTGCTACCTGATTTCACCTGTTGAAACGCCTAGCAAAAGTGACAATAGACAACAATACAAGCAAGCGAGTTTAATACATTAATGTAAAGTGAGTGGCGCCGGACCCCCATAGTAGCCATGTCTACACAGAGTTGTTATTTTATGTGAAAAGAAAGCGACTAGTACCTGCCCTCTCTTATACCGCCTAAATAACCGCCATTGCGAGGGTGAAGACATGATAAGACCCTGAGAAACATACCTAACTCAGAAGACAAGCCACAATTAAAAATATTCACACTCAGCAAACAATAGAATGTCAAGCTACAATTTAACCCAGCACTTATTGTACAGGGTGTTACGAAACTTCAATCATTTCACGTTTCTTGTCATTAATCTTTATTTTCTCAAACTGCTGAGATCAACAAACCCTTCCCATCAAGGACAAGATCGTCAAGGCTCGGCCGAGAGTACTTCTAATCCCTGTTATTACATGAGAGATTAAAACAAGATGACCACACTCTGAGAATGTTCGAGAACAGTGACTGGAAAACGCTATTAAGGAGGGATTATGTTCATAAATTGCACTCTAGGTTCGCTCTCGGGTAGTATTGCTGTGTCTGACGCATAAAAGAGTTTATATATTTTGTTTCTCACTTAAGAATCATAAAAAAAACTAAATCAGGCGCGAGTTTGCATAGCAACAAACACACTTTCTACTCCCTACTTAAAAGTCCTTGCCTTGGAAATCATGTAAATACTAGACCTTCTGAAACTAATGAGCGAGACGAGAAATAAATATGAAAAATCGTGAGGGAGGAAGATGCGATTACACACTCAAGGGGCATTCGGAGGTGTAGTGGATCGACACAACCCTGATGCTGTTTACTAAGCTAACACGGAAAGTGTGAAAGTGAAAGAGTGGGTTTGATCTCCTATTTAATAGTTTCATTTAAGGCGCTTATCGGGATGCTTAAACCCATAGAATCGGAGCTGGTTTGGCAGAAAACCAAAAAACCACTTCTTCCAAGAAAGCTTTTGATCGAACGGTACTGAAACACAATTTTTAATGAAACGGTAGAGAGTTAAAACACGATTAATCGACGAGGGAAAGCGATAAGTAAATTAAAAAAAAATGACCTGTTAGAGCAGAAAAGTACAGGCAGAAGTTGAAGGTCTTTTCTTGATCTGTGTCCTCTTCGAAATGTTGCCGTGATACTGACTGCGTCGAATAGCTAGGCGCGTTCATTTATTCAAAATTGGTTCGGTCGTGCGCTTCAAGTTGTTGAGAAACGATTAATTGATTTTGACAGTGACGGTGGGGCGAATTCAAGTCTGTCAAAACCAAAGACGTCAAAATCATTAATGACCCTAGCTATAGCGAATTTTGTAAAATGCAATGAAGAGTCACTTATGACGAATCCTCCTCCTCGAATTATCAAGAGATTCTGCCAGACTTTTGTTGAATTTAGAGAAGGGACTTCCTTCATTGTTGGTGGTTTTCTTGCAACTGTCATAACGTCCGTGACTAATGGCAATCGTTATTTTCCGTTAACGCGATTGATATGTTATAGAGTTCCATCCACCTCTGTGAATGATGAAAATCCCCGTTGTAGTCGTCAGAAGAAGCCCTAATGAATTTGTCTTTAATTTTGCCAACTGTATTGCCGATTGGTGGGATACCTCAGGGTTCTATCCTCGAACCCTTGCTTTTTTCGATTTGTTTTTCGTTTACACTTAACGAACAAGTTGTAACAACGTATTTTTTGCAATTTAGAGCTATGTAATGCATACACGTCTGACTCAAAGAAAATACCTAATCAGATTTATGGCTTAAAATAATTCAAAAAGTCGAAACATTTCCTTCGTTATGGAAGTCGATACTTGCACATTGGTTTTTTATTTACCCGATCAGATTTTGCGAAACAAAACTCTAAAAATATAAAACAAATATGTATTCGATGTCGTTTATCTTTATGAGAGGTAGCGACTGAGCCGCCGGTTACAAGCAAGTTGCTTTGTTCACAGAGTAAACTAATTCAAGCCGCGTTATAATTTTTTTTTAGTTGTTAGTTTAAAAGCGACGCACGCTGGAATGTAAGTGCTCATTAAACGTCGCTTGAAAATGAAGTTGTACGAAAAAGTGAACGTGTTCATGTACTTCGCCGCCCTGTCAGGTACAGTATACTATTCGATCTTTTGTATTCCTTACAATTAGTCAAATTTAATGTAGAAACTAAATTTTGAAACAGTAGCCACTTTTAATCGCCTGTGATTGTAATGAAAAACCACCTTCAGGTGTTTTAAATTAGTATAATTTCTTTTACTCCCACTGAAGTATATTCTTGTTATTAGACTAGTTGTATGGTCGTTGGGGTTGAACGATAAAGAATTTCTCTATAATTGAATTGGCTTCCGGTTGGAACCGCGTCATGACTGCTTCTAATGCCGACGTTTCGTTCGTTCCTTAGGGCTGCTGCTACTTCTCGTTAGTCGGTGAGACTAGGAACTTTGAATGATGTGCACGGCCACACGATTACTAGCTGTGTGATACCTTTACAACAAACCCAAACCTCTTTTATGTCGTTTATACCAGAAATTTCGATTACGAAAAACCTTGCTCTAAGAGGCATCGTGATTTTCCTAGATTCGTTCACTCCAGCATGTTTGCTTAGGTTTGCATAACGCCGATTTCCCCGACGAGTCACCTCGGCGACTGTGCACGGCCACACGATTACTAGCTGTGTGATACCTTTACAACAAACCCAAACCTCTTTTATGTGGTTTATACCAGAAATTTCGATTACGAAAAACCTTGGTCTAAGAGACATCGTGATTTCCCTAGATTCGTTCGCTCTATCCCGTTTGCTTAGGCTTACATAACGCCGATTTCCCCGACGAGTCACCTCGGCGACTGTTTGATAATGCATCTTGCAGCTAATATTCTCCGAATGCAGTTTCGTTGCAAAGGTCAGCCATGACTCACGATGGCAAAGCCTTTGGAAAAGCAAATCGCGCTGAAGTTTGTTTATATGAGCGTTTTTAGCCGCGGACGTTCTATTCACTTACGCAATGATTTGCAAAATGCCGATTTCTTACGTTTCATAACTTGCTTTGATCTTTAATCTATCTAAAGCGACGATGCGTCCCTGGTTAAATAGAGAAGCAGGTGAACGAAATTAACACCCTCGTAAAGTTTTTATGGTTTTATGATACGGCGGCGTAGGCATCGTGAGCTTGACCTTTAAGTGGAATTTTACGACAACTCAATAAGGTTTACGCGACAATAGTCCTTAGATTTGATTGACTTTTAACTTCTCTAATAGGGTTCGGAAACGACCTATCAATTTCTCATTGTTTCTTTTGCCTCAGCTAACCTGGCGACGTTCACGGCCGGCGGTTGCTTCGGATGGTCTTCGCCTGCAATACCAATCCTCAACGGCCAACTGAATACAACTGTGAATCCCTTGGGCAGGCCAATCGACCTAAACGAAGAGTCCTGGATAGGTTCTCTCCTTCTGGTTGGGGCAGCGATCGCCTGCATCATCTCCGGATTTTTGGCCGACAGGATTGGGCGCAAGAGAACTCTCATGCTGTTCATATTGCCGACGACGGCGGGTTTCATAGTCAACGCTTTCGCTTCTGACGTGACGCACTTTTACGTGGGGAGAATTTTGAACGGTTTTGGTATAGGCTCGTCGTATACAGTGGCCCCGATGTACCTGGGCGAAATTGCCGAAAAATCGAACCGCGGCGTGCTCGGTTGTTTCTGTTTGTTTTTCGCAGCCACGGGCGCCACCGTCGTTTTCTGCGTTGGGCCTTACGTGTCCATTATGGTGATGAGTTTAATGAACGTGGCGGCCCCGATCGTGTTTCTGCTGGTCTTCGGCTTAATGGTTCCGGAAAGTCCGTATTACTACGTCATGAAGGGCGACTTAATCGCAGCTGCGAAGTCTTTGCGGAAGCTCAGGCAGAACAACCAAAGAATAGTGAACGAGGAACTGACGGAAATCAAGAAGGACGTGGCCGAAGCCAGAGGCGGACGCTCGAGGGATTTATTCCGCGAGCGGGGCCTACTTAAAGCGATCTTCATTACGATTGGCCTGCTTTCGTTCCAACAATTCTCAGGAGTGAATTTCGTCTTTTTCTATCTCCAGTCGATATTCGAGAAGACGGGCAGCTCGATTCCTTCTGACGTCTCCTCGATGATAATAGGATTGGATCAGGCTGTCGCAGTGGTGGTCGCCTCTTTACTAGTGGAAAGGCTCGGCCGAAGGATTCTACTTTCGATATCCGCGCTTGGGATGACGCTCTTCTCCATCTGCTTCGGCGTGTATTTTTACCTGAAAGAAACCGGCCAAAACGTCGACGATATTTACTGGTTGCCCATAGTGAGCATAATTTTGTTCGTTTTCACTTTTGCCATCGGCTTTGGCCCTTTGCCCTTGGGGATGATCGGCGAGATGTTTCCACCGCACGTCAAATCGTTCGCGGCGACGCTCAGCATTTTCTTCTTTCTGATGTGGGCGTTTCTGGTGACTACGTTTTTTCCGTTGATCGCCGACGCCATCGGGATGTCCTACATGTTCTTCATATGCGCCATTTGTTCGTTGTTTGGATGTGCGTTCGTTTACTTCGTTGTTCCGGAAACCAAAGGCAAAAGTTTTTCGGAAATTCAAGCAATACTACAGAATTAACCCTCGAGACAAATTTGTGTTGTAGCTGTACATATATAAATTATTATTTTTTTGTAGAGAATTGTTCGATTAAAGGCGAGTGTTTTTTTGGAAAAACATTGTTTGTTTTCAGAAATCCTCGGAATTTGTTGGCACGCGTCCGATATTTTTATTTCATCGTCGTCGTCGTTAAGATTCGATTCAATTCGAACGATTTTCCTTTGCCATTATCTCATCCTTTATTTTAACTTCCGGTGTACTTCTTGGTTCTATTCTTGGACCCTTGCATTTTCTCTCCTCTGGAACGTGTTGCCCTCATTGGTTTTTCCCCTGGGGTTGCTAACACAAAACTCTAATGTGAATTACTCCTGTCTTAATTACTTAGATCGGTGACAAGCCTGCGCTGTATCCGTGTGGGTAGTTAGAACTTAAAATAGGCGCCAGGGTGAACAAGATAACCAGCTGATCGACAACGTTGCCACATCTTTCAGTAGATCGAGAATTGAAGCGTCGAAACGAAGCTCGATAGGATGACGCAGGATGATCTAAGACGCCGTCAGCTTTAACCAATGGGAAACCATTTTTATTCCACATCTCCATATTAGAACGTGTCGCACGACGGACAAGCGTCGCATGTTTATATTCGGGTACCAGAGTTACCACAATGAATTCCGTAATCATTTGTTTTCTTCGAAATGATCGATCGTCATTTGTTTCTTCCAAGGTTTCAAGGTTAATTTGTATTTTATTTATCACTTTCCAATTGTTTTTTTTGTTGTTGTTAATTTTCCCACTAAGTCCTGGTCACGATCGATCGTCGCCTTTTTGAAAAGATTTTGTTTGCATTTTATTTTTTCCGTTTTGATCGATCGTCATTTGTGTTTGTTTTGCCGGCTTGATTTTGTTTCGTACTTTTTTCTCTTTCATGGTTTTCTCGTCATTTTTTCTACGCTGCTTTAATTTTTGTTTTGCTCATTTTTGATTTTTCGCAATTTTTCTCGTCATTTCTTTTCTTCTTCGGATTTCAGCAACGATCGATCGTCATTTGTTTCTTTCAAGAGTTTTATTTGTATTTTATTTTATATCACTTACGTTCAATTGTTTTGTTTTTGTTCATTTTTCTTAAGTCCAGGTCGCGATCGATCTTCACCTTGTTGACTTCATTTTGTTGGCATTTTATTATTTCTATTTTGCCATTGTTTTTTTTACGATCGATCATCATTCGCGTTTATTTTCTCGATTTGGTTTTGTTTCGTGGACTTTCTCGATTTTGAAATTTCTAAATGACAGATCATTATCAATATCTCTTAATTTTCAGTGATGACACTTCTCAATTGTTTTTGTTTTTTGTTTTCCTAAGCTCAGGTAACGATTGATCATCTTCTACTTCTTTCGTAAGTTACGAAATTTGTTTGCATTTTATTTTTTCTGTTTGGCTTTTGTATTTTTACGATCGATTGTCATTGGTGCTTGTTTTGTCGACTTGATTTTGTTTCCTACTTTTTCGTCATAAGTTTTGAATTTTTACAATTTTTCTCGACATTTTTTCTACACACTTTAATTCCTGTCGCCTCCGTATTCACATGTTTTCTTCGGACGTATCTTAAAAGAAGAAAGAAAAACAATTGACGATCGATCGTTGATTGTCATTTGTTTCTTCCAAGAGTTTGAAGTTTTATATTTGTTTTTTTTTTTTAATTTTTGTGTTTGTCTTGCCGAATTGATTTTGTTTCCTACTTCTTTTTTTGATTTTTCACAATTTTTGTCGTCTCCCGCAATCATTTCTTTTATTCGGACGTATCTCAGCAACGATCGATCGCCATTTGTTTCTTCCAAGAGTTTGGAGTTTTATTTGTATTTTATTTGACATCACTTTTCAATTGTTTCTTTTTTCTCGTTCATTTTCCTAAATCCAGGTTACGATCGATCGTCGTTTTGTTGACTTGATTTTGTTCGCATTTCATTTTTTCCGTTTTACTTTTGTTTTTTTTTTTTTTTTCACGATCGATTGTCTTTCGTGTTTGTTTTATCGGCTTGGATTTTGTTTTACAAGTTTTTTGCCAATTTTGGATTTTTTTGTATCGTCGTCATTGGTTTTCTTCGGACGATCGATCGTCACTTGTTTCATTTTTCATGTTTTGCTTTTATCCTTTCGTAATCAATCGTCTTTTGTTTTTATTTTGCTGATTTGACTAAAATAAAATTAAAATTACTTAAAAAATCTTGCACATTTAAATTAAATCTAACACAAGAATAAGAACGAAGGATGCGGGAAAAGAGAAGTGAGAAAAAACTCACTACAAAAATCAATGGATCTGAAACGAGCAATTAAAAAAAAAACGACGATCGATTAGTGAAATAAAAGAGATAAGAAAATTATCAATTTCCTTTGTTATTTTCAATTTCCCGTGTTCTCTCTATTTCTTATTTATCAATGACATTTCACTTACAGCGCTTGACGAAGGTCTCAGTTTTCTGTTGTTTCTCTTTCTCTATGATTTCGTGAGTCACGATCGATCGTCATTTGTTTCTTCAATCGTGTTCGAGTTTTGTTTGCATTTATTTTCTTCTGCTGTGGCTTTCGCGATCATCGTTTACGTTTGTTTAGTCGACTTGACTTTGTTTCGCACTTTTTTGTTTTCGTCGGACGTTTTTCAGCGACGAACGGCCGTCATTTGTTTCTCTCGTCTCAGTTTCCAGAGTTATTTGTGTTTTATTTTTATATTTCGCTTTTGTCCTTTCGTGATTGATCGCCGTCTGATTTTGTTTTGTCGACTTGGCTTCGTTTGCGTCTTATCTTTTCTGTTTTGCTTTTGTTTTTTCATAGTCGATCGTCATTTGTATTTGTTTAGTCGACTTGATTTTGTTTTGCACTTTTTGAGTCATAATTTTTGATTAATAGTAATAATAATTTTTTCTCGTCATTTTTTCTATGCCGCTTTAATTATTATCGCCTATATACGTAATCATTTGTTTTCTTCGAACGTATTTCCGATCGATCGATCGATAGTCATTTCTTCCTTCCAAGAGATCCGACTTTTATTTGTATTTTATTTGTTATCACTTTTCAATTGTTCAGTTGTTTTTGTTAAGTTTTCCTAAGTCCAGGTCTCACGATCGATCGTCGTTTTGCCGACTTGATTTTGTTTCCGTTTTATCTTTTCTGTTTTGTTTTTTCACGATCGATCGTCACTTGTGTTTGTTTTGCCGACTTGATTTTGTTTCGTACTTTTTTGATTTGTCGCGTTTTTATCTCATCATATTTTTTCTACACTGCCTCAATTTTTCTTTCCGTAATCATTTATTTTCTTCGAAATGATCGATCGTCATTTGTTTCTTCCAAGAGTTTCGAATTTAATTTATATTATATTTATCACTTTCCAATTGTTTTTTTTTTTTGTTGTTAATGTTGTTAATTTTCCTAAGTCCTGGTCACGATCGATCGTTACCTTGTTGACTTCATTTTGTTTACATTTTATTTGTTGCCGTTTTGTTTTTGTTTTCCCACGAATGTTTCGTATTTTTTTTCTTTTTCGTGTTTCTCTCGTCATTACGCTTCTTTAATTTTTGTTGCCTCCGTAATCATTTGTTTTCTTCGAACGTATTTTCGAAACTATTTGTATTTTAGTTGTTCAGTTGTTTTTGTTAACTTTTCCAGGTCCAGGTCTCACGATCGATCGTCGTTTTGCCGACTTGATTTTGTTTGGATTTTATTTTTTCTGCTTTGCTTTTGTTCTTTCATGATCGTTTTGCCGACTTGATTTTGTTTAGTATTTTTTTTTTGATTCGTCGCGTTTTTATAATCATATTTTTTCTACGCTACCTTAATTTTTGTTTCAGTAATCATAGTTTTCTTCGAAATGATCGATCGTCATTTGTTTTTTCAAGAATTTCTAGTTTAATTTGTATTTTATTTATCACTTTCCATTTGTTTTTGTTTTGTTGTCAGTTTTCCTAAGTCCCGGTCACGATCGATGGTCGCCTTTTTGATGACTTGATTTTGTTTGCATTTTATTTTTTCTGTTTTGCTTTTGTTTTCTTCACGATCGATCGTCATTCGTGCTTGTTTTGTCGACTTGATATTGTTTCCTACTTTTTCGTCATAAGTTTCGATTTTTTACAAATTTTCTCGACATTTTTTCTACGCGCTTTAATTTCTGCCTTCGGACGTATTTTAGAAGAAGAAGGAAAAACAAATGACGATCGATCGTTGATCCCCATTTGTTTCTTTCAAGATACTTTGGACGATTCCTATTCCTTGGACGATTTGAAACCGTAGCAGTGGCCCCGGTCTGTCCAAAAAGATCACGAGGGTGAATTAAGTTGCCTACCCTGTAGGAGAGTGTTAGTCAATTTTGACCGTTGCTTCTCGCCGTGTGTGGGCGTCAGTTAGCGGTTCTCACGCGTTAAGGATTCTTTTTCTTTTGCTTTATTTCATACTGGTTACTAAAGTGACGTTCTTCGGACCATTTATAAAACAAAAAATACTTTTTAAGGCCCTAGTACTTATTAATAGTACATTAAAATCGTCGTAATAAAGCAAAATATGGCGAGACTTAAATTCGCTTGAAGTCAGAAAACGATCCCATTGATATGGAAGTTGCTCATCGCGCACTTGAAGCGATATGCGGTCTAACCTTAATGATTCAGTGAGCATTTATTATTTTTTTTTAAACGCGGCGGCTTATTGTTCACATTCAAAAGAAAAGAAGCCTCCTCGGTAACGTACCTTTTCCCCTGGAACACTATCCAAAAAGCCCAAATTAATTAATTATTTGTTAGCTCGCGTCCTTAAGATGCTGGTGTGACCTTACATTTTTATTTTAGTCATCGTCTGACTTTTTTTTGTTTGCGATGAAAAACGTATTTATGAACAACAATGTAGTGTAGTATCATTTTGGCTAAAAATACCAGCCGGTCATAACTCACGCGTTCAAGGGAGGTCCTTTTGTTCTCAAATCAAACTAATTAAACTGACACTCACGTGTACCAGATAATTATAGCCGCATGAACTCTAACAAACGGCAATTTACAATGCGACATACATAGGTGGATACCTACTAAAAATGAAATCGGATAAAGTTAAATCGAATGTCTTCTTATATTTTTCTGCTTTATCAGGTAGGTCACTGTGATATTCGCTGAGTTTTTTCTACATTAAAAAATCTTCCGTTGTAGTTAACCTTGCTTCTTTTGCGGCGGGGGGTGCGTTCGGCTGGTCCTCACCGGCGATTCCGAAACTAAACGGGCAAATCGATTCATCCGACAATCCTTTAGACAGACCGATCAACCAACTCGAGGAATCATGGATAGGATCGCTCCTTCTCGTCGGCGCAGTCGCCGGTTGTTTCCTCTCTGGATTTCTGGCCAACAGGATCGGCCGAAAAAGGACGCTTCTGCTCTTTGCTTTGCCGACCATAGCAGGCTTCGTGACCAATGCCTTCGCCTTCAAAGTCGAGCACTTTTATTTGGGCAGAATTTTGAACGGCTTGGGGATAGGCTCCGTGTACACGGTCATCCCCATGTACTTGGGCGAGATCGCGGAAAAGTCCAACCGTGGAGTGCTCGGGTGTTTCTGCCTTCTTTTCGTGACCATAGGGACCATCTTGGCTTTCTGCGTAGGACCATACGTGAGCATAAAAGCGCTGAGCTTAATCAACGTGGTGGCTCCTGTTTTGTTTCTATTGATTTTCGGCGCGTTGGTACCAGAAAGTCCTTACTATTGGGTCATGAAGGGTAACATAAACGAAGCAAAAAAGTCCTTGAGGAGATTGAGAGGGGAAAACGGCGATGAAGAACTGCCGGAAATTAGAAAGGACGTTGCGGAAGCGCTTGGTAGTGAAGGTCACGTGCGCGATTTGTTTTGCGAACGGAAGCTTCAGAGGGCGTTGGTAATCACGATTGGTTTAGTGACGTTCCAGCAGATTTGCGGGATCAATTTTATTTTCTTTTATATGCAGTCGATTTTTGAGAAGACCGGCAGCGTCATACCTTCCGACGTGTCGGTGATGGTAATTGGGTTTGTTCAGACTTTCGCGGTCGTGATAGCGTCCTTGCTGGTCGACAGGATGGGACGAAAGGTTCTTCTTTTGTCTTCCACATCCGGGACCGCGATCTTCTCGTTCATTTTCGGTGTTTACTTTTTCCTAAAAGAATCCGGCCAGAACGTCGACGCGATTTATTGGTTGCCCATACTCGGCGTTATATTTTACGTCTTTGCTTACGCCATCGGCATTGGCCCCTTACCCCTGGCGGTGATCGGGGAAATTTTCCCTCCGCACGTCAAGTCACTCGCCGCTACTTTGAGTATATTCGTCTGTTTGGCGTGGTCCTTTTGTGTTACCACGTTTTTCCCATTGATGGCCGGGGTGATCGGTATGGCTTACACGCTGTTTTTGTGCGCGTTTTTCTCTTGTTTAGGGTGCGCGTTCGTGTATCTGATCGTTCCGGAGACTAAGGGGAAGAGCTTCTCGGAAATACAAGACATCCTGCAAAGCTAACATTCCTGGCACGCTTGTTTAATTTCATCGGTTTTTATTATTTTGAAATTTGTTGGTATTCTGTTTTTAATTAGAACTTTTCGTTAAATATATGTACGTGAGTAAGATGAGTATGGCGCAGTCGTTAGTACGCAGGAGGCTCAGAATTCTAACCAAAAACAAAAGCAGGTAGGGTCGTTGGGGGTGAAAGAGAAGACATCTATCAATTGTTAACCATTCTTACTGTGGCCGAGGAATTTAAATAAGTATTTTTTCAAGAATGGTAAAATAGAGAAATTTATTGAAATTTGAATAAGCACGCTGCCACCACCGGAGTTTAACGGCTCCGGGCCGTTTAACCCTTAATTAAATTGCATGGGTATTTATTAAGATATCCGGGGAGGGGTTCTTTCGTGCTCTCAAACTTTGGAAGTGAACCATTAATTGGCGCTTAAGTCGACAAAATAAAACAGACATTAAATATTAGAATCTACCTGATTAGGGAAGACTGGCGGCTTCACTTTTCTCAACGCTTCTGTCAGGGCTTCTTTGCGAAGGGTAGTCTTCCTTACACCTCACTTACACCCGCATTAAATTGAATTAAACTGAACTCCCACTCGCGACAAGGGGGTCGCAAATAAATTTAAAAAGTTAAAGAAAATTTTCTAGATGTATCAAATATAAAAAAAGAAACTATCCTACTATATGAGATCAAATGAACAACTTTCAAAATGGCTGCGTTAGTCCGGGTACCAGGGGTTAGCAATGACGTCAGTATGTCAGTTCACGTCTCAGGGTGGTCTGGCGTCGTCGGTAGTCGACCATAGATGGGCGAATTCAAGTCCGAACGGAAGGGGAGGGACCTTACCGATGCGACAAGCTTCTCCTACCGCTGCGCCACAATATTCCAGCGAATATTGACCCCCAAATAACACTACAAATGGCAGAATGGACAAGGGAGACTAAGAATAAAGCATAAATAGCAAAAGAGAAAATATGCGTTACGGCCTGAGTTGCACAAAGTTTGTTTGCCATAAATACCTGATTCATTTGTCGAGATCAGGCTTCGAAAAGTAGAAGAATAACACGTGGAGTGTTTCCTTTCAAATCACGGATAAACCTCCGTTCGTTTCTCCTCATAAGTACAGACGCTAAGGGAACCAACCACAATAATGGCCCCAGGTTTGAATTGCGCAAAGTTTACTTGCCATAAATACCTGATTCATTTGTCGAGATCAGGCGTCGAAAAATAGAAGAATCTGCTTGTATAACACATGGAGAGCTTCTTTTCAAATCTCGGATAAATCTCCGTTCGTTTCTCCTCACAAGTACAAGCGCTAAGAGGACCAACGACGAAAATGGCCCCAGGTCTGAACTGCGCAAAGTTTGCTTGCCGTAAATACCTGATTTACTTGTCGAGATCAGGCTTCGAAAAGTATAAGAAAATGCTTAAAATTGCATGAGGTGACAGTTTCAAAATCCGATATATTATTTACAGTATAGCATTTGCCCAAGGCTGGAAAATTTCTAAGATAGCAGACAACCACTAAACAATGATGTGCATCCGTGCGATCAGCAAATCTACTGTCGCGAAACCACTAGTTTTTACGCAGAAGGACAGAGTTCGGATGGAGGGGAGGTCAATTGATTTGAAAGGACCAATCATAGGGTTGTTCGAACGAAAATAGGGGTGTCACAAACTCGCCGGCTGTCTTTGGCAGCCATGATGGAACATTCCCGACTCTAACGGTCATTTCAAACTTAACGGATTTTTAAACGTACTGAAATTTGACACCGTAACACCCTTGAAGGTCTGTCCCAAAAGGTAATGGGAATAAATTAAGTTGTCCACTCGAAAGGACAAGTGACACAGGCGGAACCCTTAAATTCTTCCTAACTTATACTAAATCAATGTCAGGAGGCATATTTTTGGGGGAAGGGGAATTGCTATGAACGCGGCTCCTGTGCCACCTGTTGGTGGTCGGTGGTACGTAGGCTGTAGGTCTACCAGGTAGGTTAATGAGTGATAAGGACAGTCGTAAGTGGACTGGGCGGCCTGGTAGACCTATGAACCGAGCTGGGGCGAATAAAGGTGAAAGTGCCGTTTCCATTAGTATAACCCCTCAACTACCCCCACAGCTAACTGAAGGAGAAGGTAAGCTTAGCCCTTTCACAACTCCACAAGGTACCTCGAGCTAGCGTGTACTCTTCCGAGAGGGATACGACCCTCATTTACGAAACCTCCCAAGGGTACGTAACAGTACTAATCAATTTTGACCGCGCATGGGTATCACTTAGCCGTTCTCACGGGTTCTTTACCAATATGATTATATACTTTACCTTATCTTAATGGTCACTTATCTGAAGGAGAGTTAGTATTTTGATAGTCTATTTCCTTGCCTCCGTTATCGCCTGGATACTGCTAAAGATTATTCGATTCTTATTTTAATTTAGTAATTTAGAGTTCAAGGTTTTCGGCCGTTTACAATATACCAGGTGTTTAATTGAAAGGTCATCAAGTAGCCTTTGAATTTTTTATGACATTGTGTAGTAGGTCTTGAATTAGTTTTGAATCGCTGCCATCCGTCGAACGCCAATCGGTTTAGGATCTCTTTTCGTTAAAAAAATCAAAACCTTGGTGAACTTTTCAATTCAATTGTTAGATGCGTGTCTGTTAACATACATTTGTTGGGCATTCTTTATAAAGACCCAGAGTTTGAGGCACCCTGTATGTGTTTGGGCGTTTCAAGGTTAATCGTTATTATCAAATATATTTTTTTAACAAATATGGATATTCTTCTTCTAGCAGTAATTAATTTATTCGACGTGGATTAAATAGTTAAAACTCAATTCAATTCGCACGACCTTCCCTTTGCCATTAACTCATCGTGCGTTTCTTCTGTAACGTGCTGCCCTTGTTCCCTGGTAGTCTATCCAAAAAGGTCACGGAGGTGAATTAAGTTGCCTACTCGATAGTCACTTTTGACCGTTGCTTCTCGCCGCGTGTGGGCGCCAGTTAGCCGTTCTCACGCGTTAAGAGCGCTTTATCGATTTACTTACTTATTTACAAACGACTAACACGTGGGGATTTTTATTATTATTCCTTAAACTTTATCGTTTTTTTTAATATATAAAATAGCAAACAGAATTTATTTTTTAGCCTAAACGAATTTAATATTCGGTAATTATTCTACAACAAAACAAGCAATTATTCTCTGTAAATCTTATTATCATGCAACTCCTCCGATCCTTTATAGTTTAAAGTGAAAAGCACTGCCACTCCAAGTCCCTGGTACACTAGTGAGGCTGCGTGTTCATTTTCTATGATGGTTCCCTACTCAATGAGAATGTTTTAATGCACATTTCAAAATCTGAGTAGGAGTACGCAGAGTGTGTTCGTGAGCCTTTACGGTTTTATATTGTATACTTACCCACCAACATCATATCTTGGGATTTGGTGTATAAAGTGGTATTAAAGCAAACCGTTCAAGAACCAAGAGCTAAAGTTTTCCAATTAGCAGCAATACTTACCAACAGTATCTCCTGGTATATAAAGTGAAACAGGTAAAACACTTTGCTTATTAACATAACCACGCCGATGAACGAGCCTCTAGAGCAGGTGGGTATAATTTCGCAGATGTAAAGCAACACCAAGCTCCGCAGTTTGTAGGTGCACGCTACGTTCAATATGTTTAAAAGATAATCATATTCACCTACAATGCAGGTCGTTATTATAATGTAGCAGCTCGAGTCTGTGGCACTTGCCGTGAGCGAAGAGTGACGTGAACAGTATCACAATCGAGAGTACAATAGAGAAAAATATTGCCATGTGTCTACTTAGCATTAAGAACAGCGGGATCATGTATAGGTGGCTACAATAAATGAAGATATAGTAACGAGGTTTTAAGCGGTTTAAACCAACCTGACTAATTTAGCGAGGAAGAGCATGCCTGTGTGAGTCGAAATGGTCAAGTACTTCATTGTGACAAACTTGGCTGAAATAATCAAGCGTGCACGTCGTAGACCACGGGTACATTGTGTGTTAGACGACATCGTCTTACCTTCTGATTCATACACCGCCATAGAAATAAAGTAGAGGAACGAGCCGAGGCCCACCGCCTTCTTGTATTTAATGTAGGACGTGAGGTACAGAGCGTTATCCAGGAGGACTTTCCTCTTGTTGAATTTTACCGACGGAAGGAAGAAGACGCCGTCGATGTTAACTCCGAGTTTCCTCAAGATGTTCCACGCCTTTTTCTTCTTGCCGCATGATATGCACCATCTCGGAGATTCGGGGACGTACCTTAAAAGCAGATGAAGTAGTCGTGAGGACCACCAACCAACTGAATCGATTCTGGGGGTCAAAGATATTGTAAAAAATTTACTTTAAATAAAAAAGAAATTGCCGTGAAACGATCGACACGGCGCGCGGCGGCGCCGGCACGTCTGACCTTCAAGCATTGGAAGACACCTGCAACCGTTTCACGAGAGAAAATTTTTTTCTTAATTTGTGCTGTTCTCTAAAACGACCAAATTGCAACTCGGGTTCGATTAGGAAGCATTCGGTAAATGAGTGACGTAACAAATATATCTAAGCCTATTCACTAACTCCAGTTGATACACGTATGGTAGCCCTCACCATATATAAAAGTATAACATAACGATTGGAAACGCCAGGAGAAAAATCGGGTCTCTCGTGTGGTGTTTGCAATTCTCCCTGACGTACACACCTATTGTCCAGCCCACCATTTGGAAAATGTCGAGGTACAGACACATCAGACCTCGTTCTCTTCTGTCGCACAGTTCCAGAACTGAAACACAGCACTCTTTTAAAGCGTACGGTTCTGCGCGGTGCACTCACATAACATGAGTGAAAAAACGATCATCCCCATTGTGGCGGCCCCGTCGAAGATTGCAAACATATGAGATAAGTGAAAATTCCCAATCAGACCCGTCAGGATTATATTAACGGTCCACAGCACCAGGCAAATCATAATGCTGACTTTTCTTCCGTACCTACGGATGTTAATGAATAGTTACGTGAGAACAGAAAAATGGACGACGACAGCTGGCCTACGATATCCCGCCTAATGGGTGCTAACCTCTTTATGACTTTACGAATGGTTGGATTTTCGTCGGGCATCAAATCTTTAAGCTTTTAAACATTAAATTCGAATATTTCTTATTCGTAATACTTGTACAACCAATTGCAAGAACGTAGTTGATATGCGCAGGGCTCAGGCAGGAAGCTGGAAGCAAGTAATCATCCACCTCACCCCCTCTCCTCGTGCCACATACTGCAAGAACTCAGGACCCAGGACCCGTCCCTACTTCTTCCACCGACGAAAATCCTACCTCTAGACACTACAAAATTATTTCTTACAAATCAGCTACGCATCCTAAAGGTAAAGGTCCCATCATCTCGCCCAAAATATTTAAGACTCTCAGGCGTTGCTTGAAGAGGTAGCTTTTGCAGGTTCCTAAAAACTGAACGACTTCCATCAGCACAGCGTCGAAGTGCTTTTTTGCGGAGACTTACCTCGTAAGTGCGATTGTAGTACTTTACGTCTTGTTTCGGAGGGCACCTTACGTAAGTAGGCCTCTTTCCGGAGGCAAATTCGTTCAGGGCACGTTCGAACGAGTAAGTCAGAAGAGTGTCTAACGCATCCACTTGTTCGCAGTTGTACCTCCTGAAACAGCAAAGTTTTTTTTAGGTACGAGCCTCAAACTGGATGGGTTTATAAGGTAAGGGAAAGAGTGGGCAATAATGTAAAGGTTCTTAGGAAGTGCAGTTTTGCCACGTTCCCTAAAGTCCATTTTAAATCGTGACGCCAAGATTTTAGCATAGGCGATCCATTGTTTGCCATAGATACCTGATTTATTTGTCGAGATCAGGCTTCGAAAAATAGAAGACTCCTGAGGTGCTTCCTTTCAAATCACGGGTAAATCTCCGTTCATTTTTCCTCACAAGCACAGAAGTAGTATAGCTGGCGGGATCCTAGGACACTTGGATGGCCTGTCCATCCGAAGTGACCACCGTTGAGGGTTGTGCCCGTGTTTGGGAGTAGTTTTGGTTGCTGAAGAAGTAATTAGGGGTAGTTTTTTCGTGCAGACAAAGTAACCCTTTGGTTCTTGTAGCCGAAGAGTTGTCGACAATGACGTAATTTGTCCAGAAGAGATTGCTGAAGAATTTTTTTTTTTAGGTAATGGAGGGTGATGTATTTTTTTGGTGCAGACAAGCGAAGAAGAGAGTTGTGTCGACGCCAATGATGCAATTTGACCAGAGGAGGTTGCAGAAGAATTTGTTAGGCAATGGAGGGTGTTGTATTTTTTTCGTGCAGACGATACAAGAAAAAAATTCTTAAGCAACCTCTTCTGGACAAATTACGTCATTGTCGACAACTCTGCGGCTACAAGAACCAAAGGGTTACTTCGTCTGCACGAAAAAAGTCACCTAATTACTTCTTCAGCAACCAAAACTACCCCCAAACACGGCCACAACCCTCAACAGTGGTCACTTCGGATGGACAGGCCATCCAAGTGTCCTAGGATCCCGCCAGCTATACTACTCACAGACACTAAGAAAACCAACCACAAAAATGGCTCCAAGTCAAGAAACAAAACGTCTGTACTCCAGTGTATCTAACGAAAAACTGGCTCAGACTTGTGCGCAACAAAAAATCTTAGCAGGGAGGATAGTCACATGATCCAGATTGGCCAACCACCGATATTCTGGAAAAATCGATTCGTTTGACCTGGAAAGGTCCACGATCAAAATAGGAGCGTCACGAGGTCTCCTACCGTTTTGGATAGCCACGTTGTAACACTCTAGAATCTAAAGGTCATTTTAAACTTAACGGAAAAGTTAATGGAAAGAGAAACTACACATACCACCGACATTTAAAACAGCTGCACATAATAAAGTTTTCATAGCCTAATGAACAAGATGAATTTCATGTCTAATAAATCATTTCACTTTTCCAAACAACCGCAGCAATTTATATTTTCTCGTAATCTGCGATATGTACTCACGTACGCGATTTGATCAAAAATTGTACGCATAACAGCGACGTTTAAAATAACAATAAAGTTTTATTAACCCCGACAGCTGGTGCAAGTGAAATATTCACTGAGCGCACGTCGTGTGTTGACTCCCGCGATTGCCAGATTTAGATTCTTGCACTTTCCTTTTTGTGGATAAAGCAGCTGGTACATTCCGCTCTAGTAAATAATCCGCAAGAATTACATTATTCCTGTTATTTTAGAAATTACTAATAATTACGTCGCGTAAAAGAAACAACTCGGACTTCCGTCCCCAGCTGTTAAACGTGTAACGCAACACAAACAGTTTCTGCTTTCTTCATTTATTCAGTATTTCTAATATCTTTCCCATTCTGCTTCTTCTTCTTGACAATTATTTACGAATTTGTTGAGGCCGTGACACAATGCATTTGCGTACTTAAAACATAAAGCAAATGACAAAAGGTATAACGTCATTAGCGTTGATACGATACAATTTTTATGTCTTATGTTTAGCTAATCAGCAGTTAGTTTGAATGGCGAAATTAAGCGCCTTGCTATCTGACTGACCCAACACATAAGGCACATGACAAATCGGACGATTTGGAAATTCGAATCTTCTTATGCTATTGTGTTACAGCGTACTTCTTTACACAGGCTGAACTACTACTACGTGTTTCTTATGGCTTATGTCTTATGTTCTGCACAAATGTATTGTGTCACCGCCTTCACCCTTATTTCATAGGTAATTCCAGTTATTTTAGAAATTACTAATAATTACGTCTCGTAAAAAGAAACAACTCAGGCTTTCGTTCCCAGCAGTTTCCAAAAATTTTACATTTCGCGGTCCCTTTTTGAAATGTGTTACGATCAGTGAGAAGGAAGGCGTACACGTGATGAGTGGAATGGAGCAGTATGGGTGAGTCATCCCTTTTTCACTCTTTCTTCTTTCATCAAACAATCAAAACCAAATTGATGAACTTGTGTCAAAGTGACTTTGTTATTTGTTTATTTTTCGAGTTTTATTAAGTTTATTTGATATATTTTTGTAAATATGTATATATTAAGGATAAAATATTTAAGTTCGTTTAGAGATCGCAAGCGCGCGTTGATTTGGAAGGGGTCATAGAGTGGGGCTTCCTTCCACTCCTTTGGCTTTATAAGTGAGTCACAAGCCGAGTTCAGGCAGTTCGTGGTTCAAACGCGTTCGTGACCAGTGCAGTGCCCGTCTCCTGTCTTTGCCTTTAACCATTAGCGAACATCCTACCTACCCAATACGAGCGTCTCGTGTACTCTGTCCCTAGAGTGAGCGTCTCACTCTCACCTGCCCGACACGAGTGCCTCGTGTACTTCGTCCTTTGAGTGAGCGTCTCACTCACGCCAGCCTGACACGAGCGTCTAGTGTATTCCGTCCCTTGAATGAGCGTCTCATTCTTACCAGCCTGATACGAGCGTCTCGTGTACTCCGTCCTGTGAGTGAGCGTCTCACTCACACCAGCCTGACACGAGCGTCTCTGTATTCCGTCGCTTGATTGAGCGTACCGTCCTTTCCAGTCCGTTACGAATGACTCGTGTAGCCTGTCCGACACTCACCTGACACGAGCGTTTCGTTCATTCTTGGTCTAACGTGTAGTTGTATAAACCGTTTTCCGAACATTATTTTCCGTCGCGAGTTTTTACCACAAATATCTGTGTACTGAAGTGTAAATATTTTAGACAGATTTATAAATAAAGTTTAGTTGAGTTTCACCACGTTTTTAATTTCTGTGAACCTGAACGCCGGCGAGCTTATACCTGGACACCGTCCCAAACGTAGCTGAGCCAGACGGAAGACGTTCGAATTGTCCGTTACAACGCCGAAGGTGTCAAAGAACTATGCGACAAATTGGCGTCACTCTGAGCTACTCCGAGCTGTCTGTTTATGTAAAATATAGAGTTTTCGTTCCAATTTTGTTAATGGCCAATTCGGGGAACATGTGACCCCTCCCCCTTACTGCATGAATCTCATGTTGCGCACCGAATCGAGACATACCCATCAGCATTTCTTAAACCACGCTTTATTTCTTGGCTGATGGCCGCTTGAGTATTTTTTTTAAATGCATTGTATGCGAAGAAAGCCAAATGGATGGTTTTCCCCGTTGTTCTGAAGACGCTTCTACGTGGCTCTAAAGCTGTTATGCTTTTCAAAGCCTGATCTTTTCCGTCCAACGCTTAAGTCAGGTATCTACAGGAGTGAATGTTGTGCGCAACGCAGGTTGTAACGTGTTTTCATTCTTCCATTTAAGTTTTGCTGTAGATGGTTACGTTTGGGACTACCTGTTGGCCTATTATTGGTACTGACGGAGTTACTTAACGACGGGCGGATTACCCTCTATTACATGGTGACGTCAGTACACTAAAGGCGAGACTCCCCTCTCGTGAACACGACCACTACACCGGCTTAGATTATAGTAAGGTTGGACTTGACAATTTATTCTACACGATTGAATTGGCGACTTGAAGTTAAGCATATCGATTTTCCGCGGAGCTATATTTAGAGTTTGATTTTTACTTTTGTTAAGAACGAAAAGCGGATCCGTGCTTCGTGGTTCATTGAGCGAGTCGGAACTTGGGATGATCTTCTTTTGCGCACCCATACATTCGTAGCCCGGAGAGTAGCACAAAAAAAGCTTTATACTCCTATTATACTGCCGCATTTATAGAACGTTTAGAACGTTTTTCTTTTTAGTATAACTTCGTATACTAAGCGTTGGAAGACACCTGCAACCGTTTCATGAGAGAAAATTCTTCAAATTTTTTTCTTAATTCGTGTTGTTCTCTAAATTCAAACTAAAACGACGAAATTGCAACTCGGGTTTGGTTAGGAAGAATTTGGTAAATGAGTGCGGTTCATCAAGAGCTATATTTAGATTCGTTATTTGATTTTTACTTTCGTCTATGAACGAAAAGCGGATCCGTGCTTCGTGGCTCATTACTATTTAACTTATTGAATTTAAATGGCCGTGGAATTTGTGTTTGCACTGATTTATCGGATTGCACAAATGAAGACAAGTGCGCAGAACTGGCGACTTATTTATTTTGTGTTTAAATTCTGCCCTCTTACCTTGGGGTTACGTACGAGCTCGTCTTGTCTCATTGAGCGAGTCAGAACTTAGGATGATCTTCATTTGCGCACCTATACATTCGCAGCCCGGAGGGTAGCACAAAAAAAAGAAGTTTTATAGTCTTATTATACTGCCGCATTTATAGAACGTTTTTCTTTTTAGTATAACTTAGTACTAAGGACACGGAAGTAGAATGGGTTGCCTATTTTCTAAGGCGTCAAAAATTAAAATGGGCACTCCATTTTTTTTGTACGTAGATGCGCATTTCGATGATTGCAGTGCACCCCCCCCCACCCGCCAACGTTAATCTTATGAACTTACGAGTCTCCGTAGCTTATGTTGCGTACTTGAAAGTACGTCCAGTTGTTGCGAGTCAAAACGTCAGCGGTGAGGCAGGATATTTCCCTGGAGGTGACGAAATCCTCCTTGGTTCTCTGAAAACGTCGTCATCAGCTCAAATCACGCGCGCGATTTTCAAAAAGCGCCACTCACGTTCATCTGCACGCAAAACCCGACCCAACATGACAGGAAGAAGACGAGGTAGATCCACAGGGATTGCCTGGAGTATTTCTCGAGGTGCGTGTAGAATTCCTCTTGCGCTGCAAGCAGAAGAGGATTGGGGTGGTCTTTGCCTAAATTATCTTGCCGAGATGGTACTTGGTTCCGCGACTTTTTCTTCGAAGTGAACTTTTCTTTCGGGTTTCCACATTTTTGACGTTCCCGTTGATTAATGCACGTCGACTTGATTCTTCGTGTACATTTTCGTTTTTTTTTCCTACATGACCAAAATCCGTCCGCAAAGAATGCACCGGAGGCACTGCAGCCATTTAGGCTTATTGTGCTCTACATTTTCGTTTGGTTTATATACAAAAGAAATAATAAGATTTTGAATATGTAAAAGGGCGTGAGTCAGAAAGAAAAACAAACGAAAATCGCGCGCGCAGATGATAAACATTTGATTGAATTTAGCACGCCGCGCGTCGGATCGTTACTTGCGCGCTTGCGTGTTTTTCGGGGCATTTTCATCGCGAGATGCCTTCATTTGGCTTTCCACTGGAAAACGCGAGCTGCTAAAACGATGGTGACGAATCCGAAAGATCCGGGCGATTTTTAGGCGACCGGAAGTGGCCTTTTGTGCGTGCTTGCGTGCGTGCGGTGAACGCGATTCTCCTCGTTCTTTTCGTTTCTGGAAGTGCTCGTAAGAGATAATTCAACAGGTACGTATTGATTGGTTTTTTAATCGCGCCCCAGCTGAGTTCGCTCATAAGTAGCGAAAGCCACCCAATAACTGGATGGAGGTGACTCTTAGAAATTAGATAAACTGAATGATTTGGCGAAAGCTGCGTCCGTTGCATGTTGATCAAATTAGTAGTACAGAATAATTAAAACTTCTTCAAGAGGGATGGTTATAAACAGAGGCGGTTCATAAACGCTTAATGCCCTAAATAAATTCATTACAATCTATTTTATGAATTTCAAATATTCTGAAACGCTCTATACCTAACCACTCGTCCATTGGCAAAATCGTAGAACTCAATAAATCATGCTGTTAAACTCGAGTTACTAACGTACGTAAAGGCTGAGCTGTTGAAAATTACAAGAAACTATTTACTTAAAAGACGCAATTACGCTCACAAGTACGCGCGTCACTACTACATACACGTTTATTATTAGATTATTATATTTTGTATTGAAAAAATACTAAACCATCAAACCGATCGATTTTTCTTTTGAAATCCATTCTTTGAAACGCAGGCGTTTAATTGATTTGCGTTGGAAATTTATCGCCGGATATACATATTTATTTCTCCACTTCCTATGTTGTCACCGGTTGTTATCGGGCACGAGTGCCGCGTACTTTTTTATTAATCACTCTTTAACTTGCAACGCATTGGCCAGACAGTTTCGTAATGCCTATGCTTTTGTTAGATGCCGGAAAGCTTGATTTTGAACATCTACAACGCCATGGCAGAGGCCGAGCCGGACTTGAGTACCTTCGAAAACAAGACGGGCTTGGCCGAAGACATGAAGTTCCTGGCGTCTATGCCGGAGCTCTGCGATGTCACGTTCCTCGTCGGTGACACCAGAGAGCCCGTCTGCGCGGTCAAAGCCGTCTTGGCCGCCCGATCCCGAGTTTTCCACAAGATGTTATACCAGGTAATTCTGTGCCCCCGTTATATTGCCACGCGCGCGTTCAAACGAGCTTGTTTTAGGCGCCCAGTCCCCAACGCAAAAAGGAACCCGCCCCCAGAGAGAACAAACTCAGACTATTCCTGAAGAGGTCCTCGGAACCGCTTCTGAACTTGCAGAACGCCTCCCAGCAGGTATTTCTCGCCTAGTCCTTCCTATTGCGTCTGCCTTTCATGTGGCGTTTAGTTGGCAATGGACTTAGGTAGAGTTGAGAGTTAGAGCCACATGAAAGCCAGGCGAACGATTATACGTACGGACCCCGTTTTGATTGTGCTCTGTTACACCCAGAGAGGCTTCACCCAGCAGTTGGCCCCCATCCAAGAGGTAACCGAGTCCTCAGCTCTCCTCTTCCAACTATTTGCCTGTAGTAGAGTTTATACAGTTTGCTTGCGCTCTTCTTTTTTCTCAAGTTTTTACTGTTTTGGGACACTTTGCTGCCTGCAAGGCTTTAGTCGAGGCAAAACGTTAAGTAGATGCAGGGTGTCAGGGAACAGAGTGCGAAAATCTCACACGGCGGTAGCTTTGATCGAAGCAATCAAAAAATGGTGTCCTAAAAATATCTTGAATTTCGAAAACACTAAATCAATCAAAATGCGTTATTCGTGAATCCAAAGTAAGTTTTGCGTCAGTCTAGCGTAAATAAATTTTTCTGTTTAATTGAAATTTCGAATAAACGAAGAAAGTAATGTCTGACAGCAACGTCCACGTACAGGTTGACTCTTAATTAACCAGACGAAATTAAACCACTAAAAGAAGCGATGTCCGAGAGCATGGAAAAATTAAAAAAAAAAAAATTTTTATGGTTTTATGATACGGCGGCGCGAATTTGACATTTAAGCAGAATTTAGGCCAACGATCAACGCCGTGAAATACAAACGAAATACGAATGCCTGCAAATCATATAAAGTAGATTATTCCATACAAATGATAAAACGCAGTCCCACTTTGAACACCTGCTCTGACAGGTAAACAAGTAAATTACTAGAACGAAATTGCCGTATTAAGAATTCATACGACGCTACGTACACACCTGCGTTTCTGCCGCGAACGCCGTCCGCACTTGCACGCAAAATTCCTTTGCGTTCGTTGAAGAACCAACACTCTTTGACTCGCGGCGAATGGCTTGCGCGTTGCTCTAGAACAGTTAGTTAATACCGTACACACTTGACGTTTTCTTTCATTTCACGTTTGGCGCGGACACGTCTACGCATTTTATCACTAGCGACGTTTAAAACAACCGCACGTCATAAGTTTTGTTGGCGCGAAATGTGGGCCAAAGATTTTTACAGTTGTAAGTTTGCATGAATCAAAAACAATTGTCTAGCCTAATAAACAAAAGGAACTTGTCGGTATTTAATTTCAGGTCTAATAAATCGTTTATTTATTTATTTATTATATTTATTATTTATTTAGTATTAGTAATTTTACCTTCATTCATTTCTAGTAATCCTGTCTAAGTTCGCCGTAAATTAAAATCATGTCCACTGGAAAATTCGGCCATGTTTCATTGCAACAAAATACAGCTGACAACTGATCCACTTAACAGCCGATGCTGACATCAACAAATTCCTCCGAGGACGTAATTACGTCATAAAAATAAACCAGGGACTATCAAACTGTTTCATCGTTCGCCAAAAACATTTATTATCTCTAATATTTATTAATCAATTGTTATACAAAAACTGCTTTATTCTATCAGTTTTAATGTAAACTTTCACTGGTTTCATTTTTTTATAAAGTTAAGAAACACTCACTATACAAGTGACTATTCCATTTCGTCGAGTTAATTAACAGCCATCCTGTACTGGCGGCGCTGTCAAGTTTTCACAAAATAGTTTTCAGCGTAACTCGAAACCGGTTGCAAATAGGACAACCAATTTATAACATTTTTTTATTGTTTTGATCAAAGTTACCACCGCTCGAAATTATTCCACTCGAGTCCCTGGCAGCCTGTATATAGAGCGAACAAGAAACATTGAAAGTGACGTAGTGCTTCACTTCCCCCACGTGACCTTCAATATCTTTGTTGCTCATTTTAAGGTAGACTATTGAAATTACTAGTAATTCGCAGCACTGCTACAACCAAGTTTAAGGTATTCTGCATTTTCTTTTTTGTTTCGCCACATGCTTGCTATGTTTTAAGAAACACCCCATCCGGTTTATAATCTGAAATAAATCGGGTGATGATGTTAACACCAAAATACCTTAAACTTTTTTTTTAATAACACGTCACAGTAGATTTTGAATCGATTTGAGGGATCGCCATTTTAATTATTACAGTGAAAGATCAGGGCCGGCTCTAAATCAACAGCCAACAAAATTATTAATCGCTAAGAAATTGGTTTATGAATTCTTATTTGTTTTTTTCTTAATAATTTTTTTTGTTACTATAATTTTCTTCTTGTCTGCCTTATTATAGTTATAACATTGAAGCATTCATCTAGTAAACTAGTAAATACAGGGTGACTATTAATAGATACAGTCTCATGTTGGCAACACTTAACTCGATAAACTACATTTATATTTTATTGTTTGTTTTGAACGTCAATTAATCACCACGTAGGTGCAATTTTTTTTTTTAATTAAACAAACGAATAGCAAACAAACTATTCGATAGACTAATACGAGGGCAGCGACATCTGTGAAATAGCAAACGAAGTAAATTTTATTCTATTTTATCTTACGATAATATAAACATGTTGACTTATCAAAAAGTAATATTGTTTGTTCCGATGACATGTTGGCAGCGCCATCTAGGAATGGCAATGCTAATTACGTTTACGTATTTTTTTATTTGCCAGTTTAATGCTGCCAAATATAGGAGTATCAACGCACAAATTTAATAAAAGTGTCCTTCTTTGAGTTAACCGGATAGGTGCACCATCTCTCGTCAAGTAACGAAAGCAATTTCGTACTTAACATTCATTTTATAGTTATTACAAACACTTATAAATAATAAAATTAGGAATAAATTTAAAAACGGCTCTGTTGAAACAGCGCCGCCATCTCTTGATGCATTATGAGAATTAATGATTTCCAACAGCGCCATCTCTTGCCAAGCTATGAAAATCATTGAAGATTCATATTTTTCTCTGAATTCGTCGCTTTCTAAAATTACCACGTAGGAATAAACAAATTAAAAGAAAAAAATTAAACAAGAAAGTAACAACACAGGCGACATCTACGAAATAATAAACGAAGTGAGTTCTATTCCATTTTGACTCACGAAGACCAGGTTAACGCTGCCATAATTAGGAAGAATAATGAACGCACTAATTTAACAAAAGTGTTCTCCTTTATGTTAACCGTACAGGTGCGCCATCTCTCGACAAGCAACGGAAACAATTTCGTTCCGAAAATCAGCTTTGTAGTTACTGCTTTAAACACTAGATCAAGATATAAAATTAAGTAGACAGCACCGCCATCTCTTGATTTATTAAAATCAATGTCGTGTCAATATTTCCAGCAGCGCCATCTATTGAGCGAGTAAGAAAAGTCACTTTTACACCCCAATTTTTCCTGCAGAAAAACGCCCTGATCTCAACGTCGCCTGTCGCCGAGAAATAATAAATATTTTTTGTTCTGATGATATGTTAGCACCGCCATCTATGGATGAGAATGGCGTCTACATATTTTTTCAACTTGAATAGTATTATCAGTAGTTTATGAATCGCCCTGTATGTCGTAGTTAATTTTAAAACAAAAACTTCCACATATTTTTCTCTTTTGTTTTCTTCGCAGAAAATGTGTGAGCCGGCCCTGATTGTAATTCGATACTTTTAATTACTGTTCCAAATATTTTACATTGACAGAGTTGCAATTTACAATACATCTTTACGTCCTTCGAACCGGATTACAAGAGTTTTTTAGCCGAAGGATCTTGTGATCCGGTGCGAAGTACCAAAAATAATAGCAATAACGTTGTTGGAGTGAAATATTTGGTACGTCAGTGCATGCGTTAAGTAAAGGCACGATGCAAAAGTTTCTGGAAGAGAAAGCACTCAAAATGATTCCTTGGTGAAATTTTTGCGTTAGTTTTCCTATTGCTAGCTTCGATATTTAAGAAGAAAAAAAAAATGAGAAACAATCTAATTGTCATTAATAATGTTTACACGGCATACACAGCCACCTTCCCAGCAGCACCAGACCTTAATAATTGAAGAATTCGAACCGGACGTTTTCAGACAGCTGATCGAGTACATACACACCGGATGCGTGACATTGCAGCCTAGGACGTTATTAGGTATGCCTGCCTGAAGCCGTCAGTTAAGCATAGCACGACGTCATTGCAGTTGAATGAAGGCGTTACAAGATCATTTGGTTATTACAATCAATGTTTTGAAGGACACCCTCAATGAAAGTAGAATTTTTTTTGTTGCTCTCGGGTGAGGATCGAACCCCCGACCTTTGGTTTTGTAAACCTAGCTCGTCGCTCTGAGCTACTGTGTCATCTTCCTTCTACGCTTTTATAAGCGTATATGAACAGTTCTTTTAGTTAGCAAGTGCAATACGCTTCAGACGAGCTTTCGTTTGTTAATGATGACGTATTTCTCTTAACTGACGGCGCTAGCTTTACCCATCAAGAACTGTGTGCATCAAAATGTTTGCATTGTAGGTGTTATGAACGCCGCCGATTATTACGGTCTGGATGAATTACGCAGAGCCTGTGCTGGTTTCGTTCAGTGTTGCATCAACGTCGACACCGTGTGTGCTCTTTTGGCCTCCGCAGAGCGCTACATCCAGTACAAATGCACCAAGTCTCTCGTTCAAAAAGTAAATACTTCTTCGTTTACGAATTTCGATTACAAAGCGATCATTATCAACGCAATAAACTACTTTATTCTTTAGGTTTTGGAGTTTGTGGACGAACATGGCAACGAGGTCCTCAACTTAGGTTCCTTCACCCTGTTACCTCAGCACGTCGTGAGATTAATACTTGCCAGAGATGAGTTGCAAGCGGACGAGTTTACCAAATTTCAAGCCGCTCTGATGTGGGGTAATAGAATAAAACGATTGTTTTTTTTTTTCTTTTACTGAATGTGTGGTTGCGTACAGGGAAGAAGTTCTGCGATAACAACCCCAACACGACGCTAAAAGAAGTGATAGGCAACTTTTTGGAGTACATTCAGTTCCATAAAATTCCCGCCAACGTGCTCATGAGGGAAGTTCATCCCTTAGGCCTCGTACCGTACAGCATCATCATGAACGCGTTGGCATATCAGGTGCAGTAATCTTACAGTGTACTTAAACGTACGTCTTAAAGTAGGCAGCGTATTAAGTTATTTCGAGTAAAGTGGGCTGCCTACTTTTGGGGCTTTCCTTTTTTCATTGCACGTTCTCGTTTACTAAAACTTCCTCTGAACACTTTCGAGAATCTTTTGTTTTGTGTTTAGGCCTATAAAACGAAGTAATTCGCTTCATGACTGAGACTGCATGCTATTGTCTCTATCGCTTTTATGTGACGTGTTGTCTAATTAAGATTCATTACAATCTCTCGTAGGAAGTGATTTTAACGTGTGTTTTTAGAAACAATACACAATTAGCAACAATATTGGCCCCAGGTTGGTGTCTGTGGAAGAACGACTTCAGTCATTATAATTAAAACTAAGAAGAAATTATTACAGTCTCATTTCTTTTTTGTTTACTCGTTGTATCTTTTGAAACAAACAAATTGAATTAATTTAGAAAATTCGAAATACGAAGCGCCTTAAAGTATAGCGGGTAGGCATTCGATAGCACTGCTGTAAGTGTGGTTGCCTACACTTGAAATTTCTTTTTATGAATTTATTTCGAAAATGAGTAAAACATTACGTCCAGGCGTTTTAAATTGAAGTTATTTAGTTACCTGATTTACTTATTTATTACTTATTCAACAACAAACGACGAAATTAATTAAGCAACTACAATCAATAATATCAGAGGCTAAGCACCTCGATGTCAGAAGTGTAAGTAGTGTTGCCTACCTTCAATGTTTCAGGCGTTTTAAAAAAAGCATTGTAGCCGAATCGCTTGGGCTCTCTCTGTAAATTTATGTTAGCTGGAGATTGTAGGTAGTCTTAATTAGGATGTATAGTTCAGCAAATGAAAACGAGTAAACATATGCACATGTGTACACGCAGGTACATTAGAGTACTGCCTCACAATGTCTGTAAATACGGAATGATCAAGCAACGAGTGTTGTAGGCAGACCCGGCAAGCGTCGATCCCGGAAAACTGTCACCGAACAGAGTGAGGAGACACGCGCAGGGCCGCTCCATGTCCGTTCAGAGCTCCCTTGACCCCTACGGTTCGAACACGACTCTGAGCAGCAGCGGTTCCAGCGAACTCGTCTCCTCCGACGGGAAGCATTCCTCCAACTAACAAATGGCCACTGTCGCGCCGCCTCTCATCACCACCACCTCCTCCACCACCGTCACCACATCCACGACCACCACCATCACCACCACGACCACCACGACCACCACCACCCCCACCCCAGCCCATACTTTTACCTTTACTATTGTGCTCAAGAAAGTCACCCCATTGTAAATATTTGTTCCGAGTTGTGAAATTACGGGTCGTTTTAATAGGACGAATATCATGCCGTATCATCCCCAATTATAACCAATTGAATTTGCGTCCACGTCACATTTTATAAGTACACTGAGGATGTTTCGGGCATTGCCAAGGTTACGCAATGAGTGCACGCTATTCATTGGATTGTGTAACCATGGCAACCCCCAAACAGGTAACTTGAAATTTGAGTTTTTTGCTACAGGAACTGAACTTTCGTCATTCACTGCCGCCGTCTACACGTAGTTGTCAATTTTCTATTTTATCAACTAGGAATTAATTGGAGTTCACACATCTCTTGTTTATTTTTTGGGGGGGGGGGACAAACCCGCCACCTTTGGTTTTGAAAATCTGCAATACTACTGCGTGGCAACTGTGCAGTGTTGCCAACAGGCTTTCACAAAAAGAAAACTGAGCTCTTAAATCAGGGCTGTATTGTTTCGATGATTCACGAACATTTTCGTTTATTCGCGACGATTTTGATCGGGATTGCTCGCCAGAAAGCAACACTCCCGAGCACAGGCTTCAATCATCCAGTGAAAAGTCACTAGGAACAGAAAAGAATTCACCAGAAACAAATGCCGGAAGTTTCAAACTTTATCGAACATATTCAGTATTTTACTTGAGCGTAGCAGGATTGGTCTCGAGAGATTACAAAGGAAAACGAGACCTCATGGTCTTTGTCAAAAACATAAACAAAAGACGATCGATCCTTTAACAAATGCTAGAAACAAAAACATGGTCGACGATTTGGATATAAGAAAACCTTCCATTGTGAATCGAATTTCGAAGTTTACAAGTATTGATGAGAATAATCGCGTTTTCTTCCTCAAGAGACACAAAACATAAATAGAGAAACAAAAGACGGTTTACATATGCACCTGGTGAAAGTGAAAACAGGTGGTACGCATTCAAACGCATTTTCAGAGTCTGTCAAGTAAGACTTTACTTTTTCTTTCGACGTAAAAAATTAAAGCTAGTTATAAAACATATGTTTAATTTTTAAAGCGACATCTTTTAAAAAAAATAATAATAATAATGTTTGATGTAAACTGGACACTAAAATACGCCACACCCATTTTATAATAAATCAGAAGGCGTTAGCCACGTAAGTGACGCCCCTTTCATATTAGCCACTCCCTGTTTGAAGCAGGCCACGCCTCTTTTCAATCTGCATTTCCTGAAATTTCTAAAGGATTATTTATCCAAAAAGAAAATCGAAAAGTAATCCTTAATTTATGAAATGGAGATTGAAAAGGGGCGTGGCTTATATGAAAAGGCGTCACTTACGTGGATAATCGCTTCTGGTTTATTACAAAATAGGCGAGGCGTCGAGTTTACATTAAATGTGATTTGTTTACATTAAATGTGATTTGTTTACATTAAATGCAAATTGAAAGGAAGCGTGGCTTCTTTCAAACAGGGAGTGGCTTATATGAAACGGGCGTCACTTACGTGGCCAATGCCTTCTGTGTCGAGCTTAGATCAAAAGAAATTGCAGAAGTGTTACCAACGGAAGGAGAAAATTGATTGATGTTGTACGAATTTACAAGAATAATTAAAATATACAACCTTTTTAATTTTAATAATCGCTTACAAACAATATCTTGTAATATGGTTAGGTGAAGTGGCATTGCTTATTTGCGGAAAGGCGTTACAAAGGAGGCGTGGTTTACACCAATAGGGCCGCGGCTTACATGGATGAGACGTGATTTATTGCAAAAAAGAGACGTATACAATTGAAATGGCGGCGACTTTGTGGCTTATTAGAAGAGAGGCGTAAGTTACGCACGAAGAGGCGGGGCTTCCGTCAAAGTGAGCACTACTTACACATAAAGGAATGGCATGTTATCAGTTATGGACAAAGAGGCGGGGCTTACGTCAAAGTGAGCACTACTTGCACATAAAGGAACGGTTCATTATAAAAAAGTTGGCACATCTTATCAGCTACGCACGAACAAGCGAAGCTTACTTCAAAGTGACTGTGATTTATAAATAAAGGAGTGACTTCTTACAAAAGAAGCAGCACACCTTACAAACTGTGCACAAAGAGGAAAAGTGTCCACGACTTTTATATAAAGGAGTGGCTTGCTGCGAAAGAGGTGACACACCTTATCAGCTATACATGAAGAGGCGGGGCTTGCGTAAAAGTGACTGCGACTCACAAATAAAGGTGTGGCTTGTTACGAAAAAGGTGGCCCTTAGCAGTTACCCATGAAGAGGCGGTGCTTACGTCAAAGTGACTGCGACTTAGAAATAAAGGGTGGTTTGTTACGAAAGAGGTGGCACACCTTATCAGCTATCCATGAAGAGGCGGGACTTACGTCAAAGTGATTGCGACTTAGAAATAAAGGAGTGGCTTGTTACAAAAGAGGTGGTACTTCTTATTAGTTCGAAGAAAAGTGCCCAGGACTGATTCCCGACTTATGTGCATTATCTCTGTGAACGTGAAGCACAAGAAAAGAAAACTTTCGATTATTGTTTTTTTTTTGCCCAAGTATAAGGCAGGATCAATCGTCGCTTTCTTCGCTTTCTTCTTTCGAAAAATTACTAGAAACGATGTGTCAAATTTGTTTGTAAAGAGAACTTGATTTTCAAGCTTGAAAATATTTTGACAGATGTCACCGCCACTAAATCGTTTACAAATGATGTTCATCATGTATGTACGAAGCATTTTTCATCTGCCATTGTCTTTAGAGAAAATTCCTCATTGGTGGAAATTTGTTAATTGGGAATGAAGTAGATTTTTTTTTGCCTGGCTCACGTGCAGATCGAACCCTGGACCCTTGGGTTTAGAGTCCTAGTACACTATCACTTTAGCTACTGCGATGACTACCTTGCATATTTGCAAACGTCTATATAAGCTATCGTTTCTAATCGCAGCGATTAGCACGTCACCAATCACCAAAGGGCAACTAAAAAAAATAAATATAGAGATGTGTATTCCAACGCGTAAAATACAACGAAATATTTATGTGACCAAAAAAAATGTCTCTCCAGGAAAGAGCAATTTCGTCCAATCTGCACCATTCATTTCTTACTCGCTCACTTGATTGATACCGCATGATATTCCAAATTCTTTAGGATCTACATGTTTTGTCCTCTGCGATGCAATCACTAGAATATTTATGAAGCAATATTTTCATGCAGTAGGCATTGTGTGGTAATTGTGATAGAGTGGTACAAAGTTCTTGTTAGAATGTTAGTGAAAACTGACTTCTCCGTTCTCGTTTGTCGCAAGCCTTCGCGCAATACTGCTAGCTCCGGAAGTTTAGATGCCATAACCAAACCTCGGATGATTTCGAAGCGTTGCCATGGCAACGCAATGAATGGTCACCCTTGATTGGCCCTCGTATTGCGTAACGCTCCGAAATGTTCGAAGTCTGGCCATAACATTCATAAATTCAATCACTGTTAGGAAGGAATGAACACCAGTATATTTTTTTTATTATTTGTTACGGCTAGAGTTTTTGTTTCGAATTCACATGCAGGATTTGTTTTGTTTTCGTCTTCAACAACTTCCTACTGCGAAGGTTTGACTTTGTTAGAACGACGGGGATCGCACATTACAAAACAGAGCGGAGAAGTTAAAAGCAGTACGTGTTTAAATCACTGTTGATTCTATTTTCTAAATATTAGGAACTGCATGACTATATTTGGCGTAGAAGTTGTTACTGCAAGCACAGTGCAAAAAGATGGGCGCGTTTTATCTTAATAACTTGCTAAGGTTCCACAAGAAAAAACCTTTCACAAAATTTAGACTATGCAGATTGTGGTCGAATTTTTTCACAAATTATAAGAGTAGGCAGGTGGAAGCTACCTATTTGCAAATTTAGACGGATCTATTACTTGCTATCGTAGGTCTCAAGAGGTCACGATAAAACGCGTCCATGGCCGAGCACTTAATGTAAAAAAAATCGCCATTCGTTGTTATTCTTTTCGATAACGTCTGTACCTCATTATTACCTTTCGTAGTAGTACCTTGGTCAAAATACATAAATTATTCCATTGAAGTTTCCAAAATTGTGCGAGTTTCAACCGTGCTTACCTCAACCTCGTTACGGCGCGTAACAGTGGCCAAAAATCGATGCGTATCACTGACATGCAAAATAAAAAAAAAACAAATTGAATTACGGCGCGGCAAAACGGCTTGAAGTTTTGCCGGGCGCGATGAATATCTAAAATTTTGTATGTGTATATAAAGGGCGATCCGAAAATGTGGTAGTCCTCGTAAGGAGATGGGATGCAGCAACAAGAAACGACGGCTTATTCTAGATATTACAAACAGAAATAGAGTAGGCAGATTGAGACGGCAAACTAAAGTTCATTTCCTCTAATTTGGACGGAAACGAAAACTGACAGGACAAGCTCGGGTATTTTGTTCCACATTCGTGGCTTGAAATATTAGAAAACGTAGAGTAGGCAGATGGAGGCAGCACGTCCATTTTGTTTGAATTAAAAGCCAGATGATTTTGAAGTAATGCTGTAGAACGCGTGACTCAAAAAGAGACGCAATGTTTCACAAAATGTTGAGTGGGCAGGTTGAAGCACCACCGTCTCTATTTTGTGAAACAATGGCTTCTATCCGCTCCATCCTCCAGGTGGCGCTTTTCTTTTTGCTGAGTTCCGTCGTGAAGTAATTGTTTCACGAGGTGCCAAATTTTCGTGTCACCCCGTACATATGTATAAGACAACGTTTTATGTGCGTTACTCATTGTGATTTTATTTTTCGTCTGTTGTGTTTCCTTTGTTTTCTTTTTTTTTTTCTTTCGTTGTTGTCGTCGTCTCCAGTGTGAAATTAAATAAACACATAATCAAACACATAGATAAAATCATCCGACAAGCAATTGATTAAATCATCACTTGTTGGGCTCTAAGCAACAGAAATAGTTAGATAATAAAACAATTGAAGCGTTTACGTTCAAGTCGAGATAATGATTAGAACGTGTGTTTGTTTAATCCCGTTTGAGGAAAGTCTTGTTTTTAATTGCAAGATATGTAGGTGTGTACGTGAAATTAAGCGTGCATTTGTATTTGCCGTCCCTTTGCTGTTTGCAGAGTACACAACTCAGTTCTCGATTAGAATTAGATTCAGTTGAAAAGGGCGGCAAACACAAGTGGGTTGCCTTTTCTTTCTGCGAAACTTGCTGTTCTGTGTCTGTACAGTATTTGAATTGTGATGTCCGTTAATTATGTAGTCGCTAATCATCATAAGGAAGCCGTAAATTAATGGAGAAAAAACTGTTTTCCCTGATACAGATTTGTAGAACAAACCAGTAATAGTTTTACTGTAACTTTGGGTCACCTGTGCTTCCACTTTCATTTTTCATTTCGTTTTCAAGTCTTTCTTTACGCTGATTGTTTTGTGAAGTGGGCGTTTGGGTCGATGAGAATGGCGCTTGCTTCTTCAAGATGTGTGAAATTACAAATTACAATTAATTAAAACATTTTTCTCAATACGGAGCGTTCATAAATGATCGAGAGGTGTTTGAATTTGGCGCGCTTTCCTGTTACAGTAATTTTCATCTTACGACATTAGTATTTCCGCCGCGCATTAAATTAACGTAAAATAAAAAATACTGTAAACATCAGTGTAATTAGTAATAATTAGTAACACTAATACTTTTTTTTTTAATTTATTTTAGCAGTCACTCATTAATTTGTCTTTTGTAAATGATTTCGGACGCCGCCCATAAAAAAAAAGAAGTTAGTGTTTAGTACGAACTTTTAGAAAGGAGCTGCCGAGCGTGAAATTAAAATTCTTTTCAATCATTTATGAATGATCTGTATGACACACTTGGCTGCTCAGCTGCTTCGTGACTTTTGATAAAACGTAATAAACGTTTGATCAACTAAAAAAAAAAACAAAAAAACAAAAGCTAATACAAATTCTCACGTTTTTGACATTCATTTTACTTACGATAATAAAGGCGTGAAGTTGAATGCTTTCTCTGTTTACTCGTGCTTACTGTTATCGTTATAATTATTACTGTTGTTAAAACAAAATAAATGTCAAAAGTATGAGAATTTCTATTAGGTTTTGTTTTTTCTCATATCCTCCTCAATAATTTACTTGTGGTGAACGTATCTTCTTAAAATATGAATGGAAATCACATCGTCAAGTTTTGGAATTTGCTTAGGAAACATCCTGTATAAGAACACTTCAAAATTAATTTAAAAAAATACAATTAACGAAAGACATTACCTTAGAATTAAGTCAACAAGAGCTACTCGTTCTTTTTAATAAAAAAATTTTTTTTTTCAATTCAAAACACATTGGAACGTATTCTGGAAAGACCCTGTATAAAAACGTTTCAAAATTAGTTTTAAAAAATTTATTATTTATTTATTTATGTAAAACATTACCTTAGAATTAAGTCAAAAAGAGCTACAGGATCTTTTTAATAAAAAAAAATATACTTTTCTAACAATTAAAAATATATTGGAACGTACTTTGGAATCAGCCTGTACAAGAGCATTTCAAAATTAATGCAAGAAAAATACATTTATGTAAAACATTACTTTGGAATTAAGTCAAAATGAACGACACGTTCTTTTTAATAAAAAAAAAAACTTTTCTAATAATTAAGAAAATGTTGGAACTTACTTTGGAAGCAGCCTGTATAAGAACATTTCAAAATTAATGCAAGAAAATAGATTTATGTTTAACATTACCTTAGAATTAAGCCAAAAAGAGCTACACGTTCTTTTTAATAAAAATATATACTTTTCTAACAATTCAAAACATGTTGGAACATACTTTGAAAACATCCTGTATAAGAGCATTTCAAAGTAAATGCAAGAAACCTACATTTATGCAAAACATTGCCTTAGAATAAAATCAAAATGAACGGCACATTCTTTTTAATAAAAAGAAAGATACTTTTCTAACACTTCAAAACATGTTGGAACGTTTAGGAAACACCCTGTATAAGAACATTTCAAAATTATTTTAAAAAAAATACATTTACGTAAGACATTGCCTTAGAATTAAGTCAAAATGGACGACACGTTCTTTTTAAAAAAAAAAGATGCTTTTCTTACAATTAAAAAAAATGTTGGAACGTACTTAGGAAGCACCCTGTAGAAGAACTTCAAAATAAATGAAAGAAAAATATATTTATGTAAAACATTACATTAGAACTAACGACACGTTTTTTTTTTAATAAAAAAAATATACTTTTCTAACAATTAAAAAAATGTTGGAACGTACTGTGTAAGAACATTTCAAAATTAATGCAAGAAATGCACAAATTTTTATTTCAAACACGAATTGTCATATTACCTGAAGAAACACGGCGTATTATTTATTTATTAAAAAACAAATCTAAAAAATAGTAAAGGAGACTGTGGTTTAAGAAATAATTAAAAATTAATCTCCGCCCACAATAATTTTTATATCCGTAGATACGTATTTCGCCAGCTAAGCCGCCATCTTCAGTGCAGACACCATCTTCAGTACAGATACTGAAGATGGAAGCTTATCTGCCGAAATAATATCTACGGATATAGAGATTATTGTGGGCGGAAATTAATTTTTAATTATTTATTTATTTATTGGAATTATCGGTGATGTAATTTATTTATTTATTTATTTATTTATTTATTTATTTATTTATTTATTTATTTATTTATTGGAACTATCGGTGATGTAATTTATTTATTTACTTTTCCTATATATTTGCGTAACTCTACCGCATGGCAGATTCAAAAGTACATAAAACGCGGAGTAGGCAGATTGACGCAACGAACTTATATACAGCGGCAGTGACAACGCAAGGAGTGTTTTAATTAATTGTAATTTTCACGAGCGATTAAAAGTGTCATTCAGCACACCGGTGTTTATCTCAGGTAAATATTGGTTCTATTAGTATGGTTCCTGTTTTTTTATTATTGGCACTTCAATGTCTGAAAAACATCACGCGTGACGTAGAACACGTTTCTGTCACGTGAACTTTGTCCGTGAGTGTACATACATGCGCGTTTATTTTTGATTGTTTTTATTAGTTTTTGCTTTACTTCGCCACAAACACTCTGCTTCGCTTCAATAGACTCAAAGAGTAAATGCTAATCTAGTCGAGGAGTTTTCAGTAAAATAAACCGCGATATTTAATTTTGGAAATGTGGTTTGTTTTTTGTTTTGTTTTGTTGTTGTTGTTTATTTGATTGTTTTCTTTTTTTTTGTTACAGTTGTGCTAATATTTGAGACTGTGTTTACATAATCATAAGCTATAGGTATGTGTTCGCGAGGTCACGCAAAATGTCGTCTTCAGTGTATCGATAATAATTGGTAAAAAAAAAATGGATATTATAATGAATATAAAAATAATTTATTACATTGACCAACTACATAAATATATATAGAAAAAAAATATATACTATACTTATATGTGGGGTAAGATGTTATAAATATATTTCTTTATCAAAGGGTTCGAGTTTTATTTCGCCTCCGAGTCTTGCAGCAAGATGTTTTCGATTTTATTCGAGCGATGGCGCTGCAAGCGGTTTACTCACAATCAGTGAATTAAAAATCTGTTTCATTCTAAAAATAACTTTATTGAAAATACTTGGCAAGTCAATTTAAAAAACACGTTAAAATCAAGTCAAATTTTTTTCTTAGGCATAAAAAATTAAAGTACGATAAAAAAAAGTCGTCATCAAGAACTTGGCGACTCCTCCCTCACTGGAGCCCGTTAGGACAGGGCGATTGCATGAAAGGGAAACTGGAAGGCAGCATGGGAGACAAAAAGACGTTGGGACTAATCCTGGCGTTCAGGGCGTCGTTCGGGGCTGGATAAAAGAAATTGTTAATGGGGCTGGCAAAGCCTGAGGGGCTAAAGTCAGTGGGGAAGAAAACCTGCGGCACAAAGTTGATGGGCGACATGGGAGTGAAATTCGGCGAGAACATCAGATCGGACGATTTTCTTTGGGGTATGTGCACGCAAGGCGGTTGGTTCAGGAAAATTAGGGGGGACAAAGGAGGTGGCATGGCTACCGCCGGCTGCATCGGTTGACGACGGCTTTTTCTACCCTTCACGTTGAGGATGTCTTGCGCCGCTTGATTGTTGACGTTCCTCGAATTAAAATTTGCCGCCCTGCAGGTCAGGAAATTGATTAATTTGCTGTCTTGTTTCGCCGCAGCAAACATGAGGGGCGTTAATTCTGAAAAGCAAGAGAAGAAATGAATCCAACGAGAAATTAGCGAGGAACGTAAAATTTCACGTTAAAATAAGCCAATTAGAAAAATTGATTAATGAAACAAAAGACGGTCCAAAAAAGAAAAGAAAAGAAGATATTATCTATTATCTATTATCACCTGACGCGAGTTTGTAATTTACTAGTCTGCAAAGTTGACGAATCAAAAAGAAAAGTAAACTGTAGGTATACGTATATAAAATTTGAAACACCCTGTGATGACGTTCCCAATCAGCACTTACCAGATCGACAAGTCTTGTGGTTAATGTGAAAAGACTGATCAAGCAGGTACTGGACGACGTGTTCATGGCCAAACAGAACTGCGAACGTTATGGGGGAAAACGTGGCTTCCATGCTTTGCTTGGAAACACCGCCGCACAAAAGATGTTTCAAAATGAGGCAAATTAGGTCCACGTTTCCGGTCGTCACCGCCATTAAAAACACGCTCGCACCTGAAACGCGAAAAACAAATTCGAAGCGTCGCTCCTTGAAATACCCTGCATAAGCAAAAAGAAAAAGAAAAACCTTACCGAAGCGATTTTTCCTCGTCGCGTCCGCCTTCTCCTCGATTAGCATTTTCACGGCATCCAGATGTCCGTTTCGGGTGGCCATCATCAAAGGTGTCCAGCCCAAGTAATTCACGGGGTCGACTTTGTGGCCGTCTTTGAGGGAGCCCCAGATCACGTCGCTGTCTCCGATCGCGGCGGCGAAATGGAGGCGGGTATTTTTATCATCGTCGAAAGTGTTTATGGTTACAATCGGTATATTAATCGGTTTCTTCTTCTCCGTCATTTTGGTAAAACGTCTTCACTTCGATGTCCGCATCAACTGCGCCGGGCCACGAACGAATTCCGGGGGGGAAATTTCTTGCCTTACTTCGTTTTTGTTTGTTTGTTCCAGTTTTTCGATCGCATCGTAAAGGAAAAATATATTGTTGAATATTAAACCTTTGGAGGTCTTCTTAGATTCTTAATTTATTACGTATTGTTTAATTTTAATCCCCCCCCTAGTTTTTAATTTACAAATAGAAACTTGTAGTTAAGGAAAAAATATTTTACTAATTTGTGAGTCGTTGTTTTAAAGCAAGATTTACTATTAAGCCTAAAGGCCCACCTTAAGATCACGTAATCAATGAAAATATACGCTTGCCGTTTTATTATTGTCAAATTAATATACAAGGTGTCCCAAAAATATGTGCTCGAACGAAAATGGTAGAAAGTAGATGAGTTTTCATCGATGAAGAACCTATATTGTCAAGGTCGGAAAGGCTTAGTTTTTTTTTGGGCATTTCAATTTTATTCCCAAAAAAATGTTCATTCAAAATTGGCATATAGTTGATAAACTGTTCAATCAATTTAAATCAACAAAACAGTTTTGCAAAGTCCCTTTTTCATTTTACTTAAAATGAACACGAAAGCCAATATTTGCAAACATTTAATTGTACACTCTATTTCCTAAAAACGAATCAACTCTGTGCAGATACAGGGTGACTGCCAACAAAAGAAAAACAACAACACGCGTAACAGAATTAATGTCACAGATTACGGGAAAATGTTTTAAAACTTCTATGGAATAGTTAATACTAGTAATTTTTAACATGCAGATTTGACTTGTTTTCGTGTTGTAGTGCTTTATTTGTTAACCTGTCAGAGCAGGTGTTTAAAGTGGTGTCCTTATTTTACACTATTTGCATGCAATAATTTACTTCAAGTGATTGCGTTTCAAAATTAAGTTAACTTCCGATCGTTTGATAAGTAAAAGAACTTTCATGTAGCTATCTCCTTCTAATTTTTTTACGGCTTTCGTCACATCATGTCATTTCGTCGTATATTGTCTTAACTCAGATCTATACGATCAGCATATAACAAAAAATAACCTTTTTCCCCATACTGGTGGATTTCAGTGACTTCTCTTCTGGCGAAACAATTGTCAGTCGCCCTGTATATACCGATTTTTCTATAGTACTTTGATGAAAATTAATTCTGCTGAAATAAAGTGCTTTGTAACAATTATTTTTGCTACGTTTTAATCTCAAATCAATTCATTCATTGATTCTTTCAAAAAATAATTAGCTATCATCATCCACAGCCTACTTGAATTCTGTAATAACCATCAAAATTTTAATTAAAACATGAAAGCTCTACAGCTCAAAAATCTTTTGAATAAAATATCAAGTATTTAATATTTTTGTAAATAGAATTTTATGCTGTTTTCAGAAATGTAAAAATATATTGGGCGTTTCATATAAAAAATCAAAGTTGTTGCTAATATCTCAAACATTGAGCACTCTGGAAAAAAATAACTTGGAGCAATGAATTCTGTATGAAAAAGTGCCTTAAAGAAGTTTGTACAGAAATAAAAAATTTTCATAAACAAAAAAGTCATAAAGGTTTTTAGAAATGTAGAATTTTTCAAAACACCCTATAGCTTCTAAGCGATACAAGATATCTTCACCATTACTTTGTCTTAAAAGTCGACCTCCAGGGACGCGAGGTCAGTTTTTGTCTAACTCTTCTAAAAATAGGAGCTTATTAAAAGTGCCGAATTTGGACCACCCTGTACATACAGGTGAGTGCCAACAAAAAAAAAACACGCGTAACAGAATTAATGTCACAGATTACGAGTAGTTAATACTAGGAATTTTTAACATGCAGGTTTGAATTGTTTTCGTGTTGTGGTGCTTTATTTGTTTACCTGTCGAAGCAGGTATTTAAAGTGGGGCTTATTTTACACAATTTGGACGGAATAATTTACTTCAGGTGATTGCGTTTAAAAATCAAGTTAACGTCCGATCGATTGATAAAAGTCAAAGAACTTTCATGTAGCTATCTCCTTCTAATTTTTGTAAAACAGTCACATCATGACATTTGGTCTTACATTTTCTTAACTCAGATCTATACAACCGGCATATAATAAAAAAATAAACTTTTCCCCATACTGGTAGATAACGCTTCTTTCTGTGACTTCTTTTCTGGTGAAACAATTGTCAGTCACCCTGTATATGCCGATTTTTCTATAGTACTTTGTTGAAAATTAATTCTGCTGAAATAAAGTGCTTTGTAACAATTATTTTTGCTACGTTTTAATCTCAAATCAATTCATTTTTGGTTATATCTATTTCAATAACTACAGTCAATTTGGCGCCTCTCTGATCAGGCGCGCTGCACAATCTGCACGAACGGACAATACCGGGTCTGGCCCGGCCGCACAAATTAAAATGAGGGCAATTTAAATGACTAATATATAAAATATGTTAATTGTAAGCATTTAATAAAAAATATGTACAATAAAAAATCATTATATCATTTAAAAAAGAATGTGCAGAAATTATTTTTTTTTTAAATACCTTTAAGGAATTAGCAGTACCTATTTAAAAAAATAATAATAATATAAGTATTGAGCATCGAGGATTGCTTTTATATTATGTTTATGCACCAAAATAAATAAATATGAAATACATTCATAACCTCTATAAAAATATACCGGGTATCCCAGGGCATGTGTTCACCGTTCTAGAATTTTTATTTTGTAATCGGTTTACTTAAAATTTAGAAAGATTAAATCAAACAAAAAAATTAATATTTCGACATACTGTTCAGCCTTCCGATTTCGCTGGAAGTGATGTCAACTTTCTTATTTTAAATAGAACACCCTATATATTTTTACATATTTGGAATCTGCAGATCATTGCGAGTCCGAATATGTATCACGTGGTAATCAATGTAGTACTGATTACTTGATCGCATTAGACGAAAATACTCGATGATCCATAGTTTTCTGAAATTAAAAATTAAAATAAATTTTTTTAGTTGTCATAGAACCTAAAATTATATAATACATACTCGGACTTGTAATGATCTGAAGCGAAGCGTTTCTATTCAATAGTTCAACATTCTCTGGCATTGACGGTCGTTTTTCCCTCAAATTCAAACAAAATTCCTTCGTTTTTCTTGTCTTTTTGTCTCAAATTGCAATTTTAAACAATTTTTTCTCTTTTCATATCTTTCATTTACAGTTACACTCTGTAATTCCTAAGATCTCAATTTAAAATAAAAATGGCGCGCCGCACTGTGTACCCGCGAGCTCCGTGTAAGCGTTTGCTAAAAATACATTTTGGGAATTTCATTCTACAAGATGCACATTATTTTTATAAGAAAATAGGTAGACTGAAGTTTTGTTTGACCAAATATTTTATGTTTTCAAGCTTAACAGTTATGTTACACATCTCAAAGTTGGCCGTCTCGGTTAGTACTGGTGAAGAATCCCCGCGCGTAAATGCTTCGCAAATGCAATGAAATATATCTGTATTGCGTTAACTTTTGCAATTTATTTTATAGTACTAATGAAATGGCTACTCCTTCTACTATATAAAGGTGGAGTTTTTGTTGTTTAAAATATATTAATTAATTTGATATAATTATCTGATTAAACTCATCATTAAAACTAAAAAAAAATTACTTTGACTAAACTTTTAAATATTATTAGCAGGAAGGGTTTATCCCGGCCTATTTTTTTAGCACATACGGAAGCCAGTTTATCTGCCTATAAAATGCTATAAAATTTATACTGCATTTCTAAGTGCAAACTGGAAAAGCTTGAAGAAGGGTTGGATTACTTTTCTAACGCTGAGCGTAATTTACGTTTTTAAACATTAAACGTAAACCTATATGTTCTAATGATAAGAACAAACAGTTTACTATGTTTATTATGAAATTTACCTGCCTGTGGTTTATTCTGACAAGGAGTAGACGATATTATAGTAGCATGATAGACGATATTATACAGCATTATGATGAAGACCATAATGGGATAATGGAGAAACTAATTAAAAGAACAATAAAATGCAACGTAACATTCAATTCTAACAAATTACAATATATAATTTTTAAAGTTAAGGCACGTTAATCTCAAAGAACTAAAACATTAATCCATCTACAAACGTCAAAACATTGCAAACATTTTTAGGAATAACCTATTATTTAGGGAAATATATTCCTCAATATTCCACGCATTTACAAATCTACTTAAATAGGATATAGTTTAGGAGGGGAATAGTGAAGATGAAAAGGCATTTAAATTACTGAAACATTGTATTAAAATTAAAATAAAAAATAGAAGTATAAGCTTCCTTTTCCCTTTTTAGAACTCAAATTTATTTCAGTGCTTGAAAATGGCTTCAATTAATTGTGCAAGACCTAGTTTAATGCAATCTGATAATGCTGCAGGATTATCAGTTATCATTAAACTTACCATGGCACTGGAGAACTAAAAGTATCTAGGACGAACACATGTGACTACAACTATAGTAGAACTCGATGAGAAAGCATCTTCCACAATAATTATATTCATAATTTTCTTCGTTTAGTTTTTGTGCACATTTTCATTTGTTATTGTACAACTTATTACTGTAATTATTACATCACTAATTAATATAATTTCGCACTAGTTTTAATAATGACTTACATCTCCTGCATATACAGTCTTGGCCAAAAGTATTAGGCGCCCTTAGTTTTCTAATTTATCTCCGAAAATATTACTCAGAAATGTTTAGAATTTTATTATCATACAGTCGGCAACAATAAACGATAATTTAAATAATGCACAGTACCTTACAGGGGTTGTAAAACATGTGGCAGATGATAGTCCGCAATTCTGGTTCCGTCAGTCTTGTATAAGCGCTTGTAGTAAGAACGATCTTTCCAGTATAACGTTTATTTCATTATAATTTTGAATATTCTCATTTTTGCTGTAAAAATGCCTAAAAAGAACGAACTTGGTGAGCATTTACGTTTACGAATTCAATTTTTGCACGAACAAGGCAACATAGAGACAGAAATAGCCAAAAGTATTAAACGTTCGCGTTGTGCGGTGCAATCTGCCTTGAAACGTTACGCGGATACTGAATCACCTGCGAACCGAACAAGAACAGGTAGAAAGCGGATAACTTCGGACCGTGATGATTGAAATTTACTTCGAGAGTCACTTAAAAATCGAAAGAAAATTTCCTCCGAGCTCGCTGCCAATTTATCCGAGGAAATCGGGAGACCGATCAGTGCCAGAACGACCACAAGAAGACTTAATGAAGCTGGCTTGAAAGGCTGTAAAGAAAGAAAGAAGCCTTGGCTTTCAGAAAAAAATAAAAAGTCTCGTTTGGAATGGACTATAAAGTACCAACACTTTACAGAGAAGGATTGGGCAAATGTTGTGAGGTCCGACGAATCAAATTTTGAGGTAACATTTGCTTTATATCACTTGTAATTTTGAATTGGTTTGCATCTTCTACACTTCGCCAGTGAAAAGTTATACGGTGTGTTTGAAATCTACGTTTTTTTAATTAATTGTAAGGTATTTGGAATTCCTGGTGTAGCTTACGTGAGGCGGAGAATCGGTGAAGAATACCTTCCGGAATGCGTGGTATCAACAGTGGAACACGGGGGAGGCAGTGTAATGATCTGTGGTTGTATGACAGTCGACAGTGTAGGGGAAATATTTGTTTGTGAAGGTCGAATGAACTCCCACACTTACATGAACGTATTGGAAACGACATTGCAGCAATCATTTTCCAAGATGTCTGGTGATACAAATATGGAAGAAATGATGTATCAACAAGATAATGCACCCTGCCACAAATCTGCAGTTGCCATGAAGTGGTTTCAAGAAAACAATATTAACCTCCTGGATTGGCCTACACAATCCCCAGATCTAAATCCCATAGAACATTTGTGGGGGATTCTAATGCGTTACATTAGAAAGCATCCAATTACATCTAAAGCAATTTAAAAAAAACGTGTTATTGAAAGTATGGAATAATATTACCGCAGAGGAATGTCATAAACTTATAAGTACTCTGCCGAAGAGAATAGCTGCAGTGATTAAGGCTAGAGGTGGCCCGACGAAACACTAATTACTTTAATAAATTGTTATTATTTTGTATCTAGAAAATTTTATTCTACCCCACTCCAACAGATTTTCATGATATAGGAGTTAATGTAAGTTGCCTAATACTTTTGGCCAAGGCTATAGATTTATTTGAAAATTAAAATTATTCTTTCGCATCCTCCAAAATAATTATATTCATAACTTTTTTTCGTTTAGATTTTGTGCACATTTTCATATTTTATTGCAAAACTTATTACTGTAATTATTACATGACTAATTAATATAATTTCGCACTAGTTTTAATAATGACTTACATCTCCTGCATTTTTTCGCAAGTATTTATTTTCTTTTTAATAAATTACCCACATTTCTGTGGTTTTTCATTGCACACATTAAACTTTAACTCTTTTTCATTAAGAATATAAAATCCGATTAAAAAATATCAATAAATGGCGAAGTTACAGATTGTAATGAACTTTTGAATTTGGCGCGCTGCCATGTCGGTAAAGTAGGGGGCGCTACGGTGGAGCCACCGGACACCAGATGCTGTTATAAAATCCACTTTTTTTCCCAAACAGCTCTTGTGATGTTTAGTTAAAGTCGCTTTTCAGCTCGCAAACCCGGTTATCTCCAGATGATAAAGTATTTTTCGAGGAGATCGAGCAAAATGAATGAGGGCGACCCATCGATCGGAGATAAGAAGTCCATTAACAACCGTCTAATGACTCATTAACAACGCTAAATAACAGCTCTCACGATGTGAATTAATCCCTGTTGCGGGCGAGATTTTTATTTTTATTTGAGGTAATCGTCGTCCTCCTCTGCCTTGAGGTAACGCTTACTTTGTTTAACAATAGAGGTTAAGATGAGTGCATTAATGCTTCTTGCTGAGGTGAATGGAATCGTATCTGGTTGTTTGAATTGTCTCACGGTTGTGTTGCAGTGTTATACAATGCGGATGTAATGCAATGATCGAAAGTGTATCTAGGCGAGCGTTCAGTGGTTCGAGTGGAACATATCACGTGCACGCTTTAGAACTGGCGGCTGCAAGAGAACGTAAACTGAAGGGTCTGAGCGCAACCGTTCTCTTCTTAGACGATACCGAGCACACCTTCAGCGTCGATAAAAGAGCCAAAGGTGTTATTCTGCTCGACCAGGTCTACCAACACCTAGAACTCATCGAGAAGGACTATTTTGGTTTGCAATACTCAGAAAATGGTTGCACGCCGACCAATAACAAGCCGGAATGCATGGTAGGTAGTTCTGAAGCGCCCTTTCATTATCTCTTCTCGAACTTTCACTTTTGTTTGCAGCGATGGCTCGATCCGTCCAAACTAATTAAAAAGCAGCTAGCGAATAGTCAATATCGATTGTATTTTAGAGTTAAGTTTTACATGTCCGATCCAAGCAAGTTACAGGAGGAATACACGCGGTATCAGTTCTATCTGCAGGTGCGCAGGGATATATTAGAAGGACGATTGCTTTTACCCCCGAGCACGGCTATTCTTTTAGCCAGTTACACTGCCCAATGTAAGTGTTCTGCTTTTATAATAACGTGAAATTTCTGCTCTAACATCAGTAACAGTGTTGCCAGAAAATTTATAAGCTTCATAATAGATGTCTCTTACAGCATTTTTAATTTATTACTTCAGAGCACTTTAGAAGTATCTCTATCTTCTATTATTACACAAAGTTAAAATAAAATGAGTATGCTCGAGAGTGCTCTAGAGCTGTGAATCAAAAGTGTTTTTAGTTATGTCATCGCTTTTTAGATTAATAGAGGATAAGGTCCTGAGATCTTTTCAATTGTACTGAAAATAGTACCAAAAGTACTTTTATTTGCAACCCTAAATGGATCACTCTAATGTGGCGCCATCTTCTATACAGAAAAATGGCTCTGAATTAAGAATGCAACTATAATGCCAAAGAAGGAACCACACTAGTGACTAGTCACATTCTTAGTTCAGACCCATTTTTCTGTGTCGAAGAGGGAGCCATATTAAAATCACCTGTTCAGGGTTGCAATAACACGATATTATTTTCAAAATTAATTAAAATTGTGTAACTGGCAATATAGAAAGTGTTAGGAAAGAGTTTATACATGTTTTTCAGCCTTATTGGGCCTCATCAGAACTCTGTACCTTAAAAAAATTTGGTTTATTGAAAAATTTAGAAAAACTTACCCCTTTTTTGAATTTCTAAAATCCCAAAAAACAAGAACAGGAAATGATAAAAATATGAAAATCTTTTGCAAATAATATAAGGAAGCGATTGCATTCTCTAGTAAAATCACAAAAGTGACATTTTTAAAATATTTGTTTGATGTTACTAAGGCAACAAATTGACAATTATAAAATATTTTAAAAATGTCACTTTTGTGATTTTACTAGAGAATGCAATCGCTTCCTTATATTATTTGCAAAAGATTTTCATATTTTTATCATTTCCTGTTCTTGTTTTTTGGGATTTTAGAAATTCAAAAAAGGGGTAAGTTTTTCTAAATTTTTCAATAAACCAAATTTTTTTAAGGTACAGAGTTCTGATGAGGCCCAATAAGGCTGAAATACATGTATAAATACTTTCTATATTTCCAGTTACACAATTTTAATTAATTTTCATAAATTTCATCTGGCAAGAAAACTTGATTTGATATTATTTTCAATACAATTGAAAAGATCTCAGAAATATGTTTCACATTTTTTGATCACTTACTGTTCTTGGTTGGTAATATTTAATTACTTTCAAACTGCGGAAGAGATTATACCATATCTCCAAATAAATTTTTGATGAAGGCAGGCCATAGAAGAGAATAACTTTTGTCTCAGAAAACTACAGCAATTTATTTATTTACTTGACAAGTTAAGTAAAATCGTGGAAACTGAAAAACAAACGAATGACGATCGGTTCTTGCCCTTTTTTGGACAAAGAAAAACAATAATCCAAGCTTCTCTTTTTTTACCATCGATCCATTTTGTTTATTTATTTTTTGTGCCCTTCCATTGAAGAAAACGCGATTCTACTAATGGCGTTTACGAAAAACTGATCGGATTAGGTAATCTGTAACTAACGCTTACGAAAAACGGATCAGTGCAGATAAATTGCGTTCGTAAATGTGAACGGAGCACAACCGATCACCAACTGGATCAGTGATCTCGTGACTCTGCTATTGAAGTAGAGTAACTCAGATCACTGATTGTTCGGAAATTGGTTGATTGGATAGTGATCCCAATTTACTCTGTCACGTGATAGAACAGTTCTGATCACATAATCCGATCAGCTTTTCGTAAACACCATAAGGTTGAGTTAAATGAAAGGTGTCTAATTGCTCAAAATCGTCAAGTTAACAGTCAGAGTAAACCACCTAACCAATCAGTGATTAGGGAATTTGAACACGTGGTTTGATCCGACCAGTTGGACTGTTCCCTTACCCCAGCCTACATTCATTTCATAGTTGATTATGTTTTATTATTTTTTTTAGGAAGAACAAAGGCAAAATTCGATTGGAATTCGAACGTCTTTTGTCGTCGATTTCTTGATGCAAAAAGTAAAAACGAAATCGTCAACCATTTTTTTTGCTCTTTGCATTTGTTAAAAAATTGGATCGTCTTTTGTTCATGTTTTTCACAAAAACCACCAACTCGCGTTTTCTTTTGCAATTTTATGCTTGTTCCCAATTCTAATACGCTTAAGTAGAATACTTAATGTATTGGTATTTGTTTCTAGAGAATTTCTTTTTGCTCGTAGTGACGTTTTGGTGATTATCAAAGACGAAATTTTGCTAGGCCGTGCAGAATGAGAGTGGCGCCAATGAATTCATACTTTCTCAACGCGGCATTTTTGGCGCTTTGTTGCTAGACGACCGACATTGGATGTCGAATTGCACATGCCGTTCTGGGCGGGACATATTTGCGCCTAAATTTGTTTCGTCCTTGATGATTATCGAAGTTAAACGTTCAGATTTTTTACGAATATCTATAGGCAACACTGTTAACGACGTAGATTTTTTTGCTTTTATACTGACCGCGGCTGTGCCACAGTACAATGTTAGTGATTTTAATTTGATTTCACAATTAAAATTCTTTTAATTGTAACCCTGCACCTGTTACTATCTTCAGAGAGGTGATTGTTACAAGCTAGAACTTAATGTGTTAAAAAGCAGTATTTTGAGAAGACAAAATACAATATATTTACGATTTATTATTCAAAATGTATAAAAGTCGAATTCAATTCAAAATTAAAAGTAATATTTAACAAGATAACTACAGCAGCAGTCGAAATTCAGTGCAAAATTCTAAAGAAATACGACGGAACAGGAATAGTATCTACACAGTAGCGACACTCGAGTATACCTGTCACATTGGTCACTTTGTTTGATATCTACTGGGTGTCTCAAAACCTATGTCTTTAATTGAAACCACAGATAGTAGTCAAAAAAAGAAGCAAACTTTGTCATCAACAATAGGGAAAAAGTAAAAATCACTTTTCGTTTTCTAAGAAATTGTGTTAGTAACGCTGGTTGGCAATTTAAATGGATTTAAATGCCTCGGCTGTGCAAAATTGGTGTTTTTTGTGGCGATAAACCAATAAACGCCGAGATGTGTCTGTTGGACTAGGTCGTGTTTGTCCTTCGCAAAAAAAATACGCCACGATTTTAAATAAAAACGTCTTCATGCGCGCTGTCGGGAGATTTCCTACGATAATTGCAATTACTTATTACTACTTGATTTATGCTTACTTATTCAAAGTAAAATTTAAAAGCAAACTGAATTCGTAGCACAACTATGCACTTCAGTTTTATTTGTTTCATTTTCATGACAGTACATCAACCTTAACACTGTAAACTGCAAAATGTTATGTTTATGTTCATTAATAAGACGAAAGTAAATGTTTACTAAAAATGTTGATAAATCCAAGAAATGAGTAAAATTTGATTCTGGTTTAAAATAATTCGGAATTTTCAGAAATGTTTACCTACATTCGCCTTGGCGATTTATTGGTAACAATTGCACTATCATAAAATAAAATTCAGCTGGCTCAGTTTCGTTCCTCGTACTTTATTATTTGTTTTTATTATTATTATCGTTATCATGCTGTCGTAAATTCACAGATGCTTACATTAGGGAGGGGGTTAGAATGAAAGACGAAGTGCTGAATAATAGTTTTTGAGAAAATCCAGTTCGAGCGAGTGCATTTGTATTTTATAAAAGACTGAGATGAAAATAAATTTCTAAAAATTTTAATAGTCTTACTATTATTTATCAAATTTACGTAGTGTGTAGTTTGTTTTGTGTTAATTTAATTCGTGTAAATTGTATGTGTACATAACTTCGAAATAATTTTCCAATAGTAACAAATAACTGAATACGACGTGACTAATTATGTGTTAATACCGCAGGACAACATTTTGAACATTTATTTTAATTGCAAGTGTCAGTGCCAAGGACAAGAAGTGAACTTTACTAAAATTGTAAGGTCATAATGAATGCACAGGTATGACAACACGTTTGATATGCATTTTGTGCTGTACTGTATATTTTTTTATTTCACATATTGCCAACCGTAGACGTACAGCTTCAATTCTTAAATTACGATCTGTTAAATTTAATTGAATACAACAATGCTTGTCACATTGTACCTACTTCCTTAAGAAAGTTGCAATTTATTTTTTCATAAGCTGCACAAACACCGTGATATGAACAAAGTAAACTACAAACTTTTTAATTAAATAAGTTAAAAGTTTGTGTTTCAAATACAAATTATGATTAAGTGTGTTGATTATGTTGTCTCTTTAATAACCTATTAAAAGAATTGCCGAAGAAGCGAGAAATAAATATCATGTAACGCAATGAAAAACGTATTTGGCTATGCCAGTAATTGTCGGTGAAACACAGATGGATATAAAGAAAATTGCCGATGACGCGCGCGCGGCATCTGAGACGTTAACTTAATTCTTTCAAACGTAAATAAAAAATTTATTGCAGTGTTTGCTTTTTATTGAAAGCGGACTTGCCTCAACAAGTCATAAGGAACTGCACGCGCTTGTGCTAGGTTAGTTTTTCATTTTTCAGCAATACCGTTCAGATTTGTAGAATCAGTCTCTTTTTGAATGAGATACCTACAGTTTTAATTAAAGGCATAGGTTTTGAGACACCCTGTATGTATCAAACAGTATGGCGGTCGAATTTGACACATATTTAAGTTTAAGTATCGCTACTGGGTAATTACTTATACACTTTTTTTTCTATAATACCTGTCAGTGTAAAAACTCCTGCTTTTATCACTAAATATAGAGCAGACTTTTTTGAAATTTCCTTACATTCAGATAATAGATACAGACATCAGAAACATTTGATAGGTATTATAGAAAAAAAAAACGCAATGTACTATGGAACATGTTTTTTCAACTACGACCTGCCAGATAAAGGTCTGGCTCACCATAGATTCATTAATTCTTATTTCAATACATAGATGTGCACAATGAAATTATGTAATTAACTGTTAATTAATTGTAATATTAATAATATAATTTTGAATAAAACCAAACCAATCAATTCGATAAAAAATTATTTGCCTGCGCTATCTGTCGTATCATATACTATTACCAATAAAATGGATTAATCAATTGATTAAAAAAATAGTTAATTAATATTTAATCGCTTTATATTTAATTACAATTAATATAATTTGCATTTTTACGATTGAATTAAATTTAATTGGACCTAATTAGTTTAATTGCAGGTTACAATAAAATTTAATTGCAACCGATTTAATTGTCAATGGCACTTAATATCAGTTGTTTAAAAAATAAAACGCTATCTAATAAGGTTGTCATTGATCCATTTTAATGCGATATGATCTGTGTTTGATGCGTATTGGATCGTAATTGATGAGAATTATCAGAAACTACAATAATTATATTTGCTATACGAAAAAAAATTATTGTTTTATAAAATGTTTTATCTGGTTAATTAATGTTCAACAACAACAACAACTATTGTATTCTATGTCATTCATGCTAAACACAAACTATTTAGCATTTAACTTGTTTAGATAATACGTAATCAAACAAGAAAGTACTTCACTTCGGTTTAAGGAATGACGCAGAAACTACATTTAAGAATTAATTATTAATCAAGAAGGACTTTGTTTTAAATATGATATGGAAATAGATTTTAGTAAATCACAGATGAGCGTTTAATATAGAAAATGTCTCTGAACTAAGAATGCGGCCAGCTGGATACTTGATCAATTTGGGTAGCTTGGGTTTTTCAAATTTACAATTCTCTGTACCCAACTCTGTTTATTGCAAGCCACTATTATTATACATTATTGAAATGTCTAGTAGATTCGTATGCCTGAGCCTGAATGTTTCGGTCCTTATTCTAATCGCCACTTAATGCCATGTCAACGGTTTTACTAAAAGTTTTGAAAACTAATTTTATTCATGTCAGCTCGTGTAATGTTTCATTTTAATTTGCTACGATATAATTAAAGACATTTCCACCAAGCTGTAAAAAAAAAATCTTAATTGCTTACAGGCCCTCTTTCACGGATATAAAAATAAATTGTTTTTTTTTTTAGCTGAATTAGGCGATTATCTGCCTGAAGAACATGGTCCTAACTACCTCACAAACATCCAGCTTATGCCTGGACAGACTGAAGATATGGAGAGGAAAATAGCAGAACTACATAAACTGCATAAGTAAGAATATTTGCATATCCGGTGTGTCTTTAAAATGTGCATTTTAGGGACACCCCATGTATAATAAAGCAGTGATGCGAGCATAATTTTTTTTTTATTTTATTTTGTAGAGGTCAGCTGCCTGTGGATGCGGAATTCAACTTCTTAGATCATGCCAAACGACTGGAAATGTACGGAGTTGAATTGCACAAAGCGAAAGTAAGTTTCGCTAACGTCAACTTGAGCACATGAAAACTACAGAAAATTTTCAGGACATTGCGAATAAAGATATACACTTAGGAGTCACGTCCATAGGTTTAGTGGTGTTTCAAAACAATATCAAAATCAACACGTTCTCGTGGTCCAAAATAATGAAGATATCATTCAAGCGCAAGCAATTTTTCATACAACTCAGAAGGGAACTTGTAAGTCGTGAGTTTGTGCTGAATTGCGTTTATGCTGAAGCTCGTGTGATTTCAGTCAGAAAATTACGATACCGTATTAGGGTTTAACATGGAAACATATCGGTCGTCGAAGACGCTCTGGAAGGCGTGTGTCGAGCACCACACGTTTTTTAGGTTGCACTCGCCGAAAGTACCCAGAAGATTCATACTCTCGCTAGGTTCCAAGTTTACTTACTCGGGTAGGACGGAGTTCCAGTCAGTCGAGGAGGCTAAACAAAGGGGGCGTTTAGAAAGGAAATTTGTTCGGTCCCCTAGCAAGATTTTGGTACGTCTTACTTCTTAATTAATTAATTAATCAATCAATCAATTAATTCGTTCATATGTTTAGGTTAAGCATACTATTCCACCTCCTCCGGTCGAAGACAAGGGTAAAATCCTGCCGGCTCCCGCGCGCCCCCCCAGGCTGTACGACAACAAGATCACTTCGCTGGGGGCCAAAGAACCTCGTAAGGCTTGGGAAGATGAGTCGCACGTTTCAGATGAGTAAGTTTTGCTTATTTCGTTCAGAGTGTTGTTTCTGTAGAGTCAAGACTCAAATTTTGGAATAGCATAAAAGTGTATTGATTTCTCATAGTTTGGGTCGTAGATTTTTTTTTGTTTGTTATCTTTTTTTCACTCATTACTTTTAATAGTTGATAAATATTACAACAATATTGGGCAATAAACAAAATGTTTTGTACAATGACAGATAAAAGAAATATAAAAAGTAATTTATTGATGGCCTCTCATGTCATTGCTCTTGTAAAGTAACAAATTTTTGCAAAAAAAAAAATCACTTGTGCCACATTATTTAGAAGCACTGGGACCTAAGGCTGTGACTTATTATTAATATTCTTGCGATTTTTTTTAAATTTATTTAAACTACTGTATTATTTTGTTTAAGTTGAGGGAATCTTCAATAAACGCCATCTTTTGATAATAATCGTCAACTATAAATTATAATCTAAAAGTTTTAAAACAATTAAGTATCCTAGTATCGCCATCTCTAGGCAAACCTTCTAAACGTTAAGTAATAACTACGAGTCATATGAGATGGAGAACCTTTTACGCGCAGCCAGAATTCCAAAGTACCATCTCTTGATAACATTCGGAAACTGTGAATCATTGGATAGTGATTTTCACGAACAATGAAATTCCTAGAGCGCTATCTCGTGGTAACAATCGCAAACTACAACTTATATCCTAAAATTTATGTTAATTGTGAAGTGTTTAAAATATTTAATTAGATATCCCAGTGTCGCCCTCTCTTGGTAACGTTCCTAACTAACACCTGCGAGTTACATACAGAGTGACTGACAATTATTTCACCAAAAAGAAGTTCTAAACAGTTAAAACAATTACACCAAAATCAAGCTACGGTCCTACGGAATGTTAGGTAATCACCTGGACACCTTCACACCACGTACTGGTAACACTCTGTAGAGTAAAAGAGTCTTTATACTCGAGGGTGCTGTGGCTTACGGCCTTAATTTGTTCAACTTTTAATAGATTTGTGTAGTAATAATTCGTCACACACAAAACGAAATTATTAATTAATTTAATTAACAGATTACGAAGGTATTTACTGATTATAATGTTTTAAAATTGGGTTGTCAAAAAATGTTTAGGAACGGAATAATCTGCTTCGGGTGATTTGCATGCCATTGTCAAATAAATATTTTGTAATTCGTATTTCACGACGTCGGTCGTTGACCTAAAAACAGAATTGACGTGAAATTCCACGATTGATGCTCGAGTTTATATGAAATTCTACGATTGGCGCTCCTCTATTTTTTAATCAGAGCCGTATCGCCGTTTTGCGGCTAATTTTTGATTAACTATCTCGCAAAAAGTAAAGAGGAAAGAATTTTAATTAATTGTCAGTCACCCTGTATATGAGATCCTATAATATTGTAGAGCACCATCTCTTGATAACATTTGGAAACTCTGAGTTATTAAATCGTGAGTTTCATAAACAATAAAAATTCTAGAGCCGCCATCTTTTAATAACAATCGAAAACTACCACCACGTACTGGTAACACTTTGTAGAGTAAAAGAGTCTTCATAAATGAGGGTGCTGTGGCTTTCGCCTTTATTTTGTTCAACTTTTAATAGATTTGTGTAGTAATAATTCGTCACACACAAAACGAAATTATTAATTAATTTAATTAACAGATCACGAAGGTATTTACTGATTATAATGTTTTAAAATTGGGTTGTCAAAAAATGTTTATGTACGGAATAATCTGCTTCGGGTGATTTGCGTGCATTTGTCAAATAAATATTTTGTAGTTCGTATGTTAGGACATCGGTCGTTGACCTAAAAACAGATTTGACGTGAAACTCTACGATTGAAGCTCGAGTTGATGTGAAATTCCACGATTGATGCTCCTCTATTTTTTAATCAGAGGCATATCGCCGTTTTGGGGCTAATTCTTTGATTAACTATCTCGCAAAAAGTAAAGGGGAAAGAATTTTAATTAATTGTCAGTCACCCTGTATATGAGATCCTATAATATCGTAGAGCGCCATCTCTTGATTACATTTGGAAACTTCGAGTTATTAAATCGTAAATTTCACGAACAATGAAATTTCTAAAGCCGCCATCTTTTAATAACAATCGCAAACTACCACCACGTACTGGTAACACTCTGTAGAGTAAAAGAGTCTTATACTCGAGGGTGTTGTGGCTTTCGCTTTAATTTGCTCAACTTTTAATAAATGCGTGTTAGTAATAATTCGTCACACACAAAACGAAATTATAATAATTAATAGAGTACGAAGGTATTTATTGATTATAATGTTTATGTACGGAATAATCTGCTTCAGGTGATTTACGTGCATTTGTTAAATAAATATTTTGTAGTTCGTATTTCACGACGTCGGTCGTTGTCCTAAAAACGGAGTTGACGTGAAATTCCTCAATTGATGTCACGTCACCTTATGTTCCTCTATTTTTTAACCAGAGATGCAAGGCCGTTTTGAGACTAATTTTTGATTAATTAATTATCAGTCGCCCTGTATATCAGATCCTATAATATCGTAGAGCGCCATCTCTCATAACATTTGGAAACTTCGAGTTATTAAATCGTGAGTTTCACGAACAATGAAATTTCTAGAGCCGTCGTCTTTTAATAACAATCGCAAACTATAATTAATAATCTAAAAATGTAATGACAATAATAATTTTATTAGTCTCCTTGAAATCATACAAATGACATGAGACAGATCAATAATGGACAATCAAAACAGTTTCTCTTACTGTTCGTAAATTCAAATTAATTGTGAAAAATTTGAAAACAAACTAGTATCGCCACCTCTTGGCAACAACTCTAGACCGTAAATAATAACTGCGAATTATATGAGGTGGAGAATTCTAAAACGCCATCTCTTGATAACATTTGGAAACTATGAGTGATCTAGAGTAACTATTTGCGTTGACAATACGATTAAAAGCATTTTTTATTGTTGATTTTTTGGCGACAAAATTGTAGGTTATGCGAATAAGAGTTAGCGGTTGTACTATTTCAACATTCAGCACTGCCAACTCAAACAATGATTCTCGATTACTTTGTAGATCGTGAGTTTCACGAATTACTAATTCTTTTGGTAACAATCGTTAACTACAACTCATATCCTATAGACTATATCAATTGTGAAATGTACTAAATCATTGTACATCCTAGTGTCGCCATCTCTTGGTAACAGTCCTAAATTTTAAGTAATAACGAGTTGTACGAGACAGAAATTTTTTTACCACGTTAAATGTCGTAAAGCGCCATCTCTTAATAATATTCAGAGGCTATGAGTCAGTGGGTTTCACGAACAATTAAACTCCTAAAGCGCCATCTTTAGGTACTAATCGTAAATTATAGTCTCAAAATCATATCGGTAGTGAAAAGTTAAAAGTAAAAGAATTAAATATCCCATTATCGCCATCTCGTGGTAACAACCCTAAACCATAGAATAGAATACATTTAATAACTACGAGTTATATGAACATTTTAAACGCGGATAAAGCGCCATCTCTTGATAACAATCGTAAACTTTGAGTTGAATAAATAAATCGTGAAGACTCAATTAAATCTTATGAGCGCCAACTAACGTATAAATTATTATAGTTCTATTTTTATTTGATATTTTATAATTTTTGTTTAATTTTTATTTTATCATAAAGTCATCAGAATTTTCACGTGGCCTGAATACTTTCACTTCTGAGACTACTGGGTCCCACATTCTTGATTTGGTGACTTTCGAGTGCTGTTTGGATATTGGAATTCACACTCTCAATGAAAAGACCAAAGTACGTTCATTGTCATTCTCAATTTTTCTCACTTAATCTTCCAAACATCCTAATTAATAAGCCCACAAAGTTGAAACATAAATCAAATACATCATGAAACCCCAAAAAGAAAGCGTAATCCTTTTGTTTTATTATTGATATATAGAGTTTATTTACAGTCCTTAAAATTATCTTATCTTATCGGGCAGGGCTCGAAAGATAAGCTAATCTCGTTGTATCGCTTTTGTGTGAGCCAATTTCTAAGTAATTCGCGTTATGAATGCACGTTACGCCGTAAATTATTTTCCACCACAATCCAAAGTGGCTTACTGCCTGATCAGTTACTTTTTAAGGCATTGCAAAAAGTATGTATGACTCTTTCTTTTTGTGTGTGAGTCTTTTTTGTGACGCGTATTTCATTTTGTAGTGACGGAGGGTTCCTGGAAAGAACCCTGGAAGCTCCGTTTTCCCCCGGACTTGCCGGACGTGTGCTGAGTTACGTCGACGAAGAACCACCCTCGCCGACCCCGAACGGTTTATACGACACGCCTCCTTACAGCACGAGCCATTCACCCACGTCGCAAGTAATCGAAGATGGTATTGTGAATATCGTTTTGTATCCGGATGAGGATGGGAAGTACGGCTTCAACGTTCGAGGTAGTAGGAAACTGTGCAGTCATTTTGTAAGCGAGTTGTTAGGGGAGGTTTTGTGTATTAGGTGGTGCGACGAAAGACGTGCCGATTTTAGTGTCGCGCGTCGCACCTAACACCCCAGCGGATAAATGCCACCCCAGATTAAGCGAGGGTGACCAACTGCTGCAGATAAATGGGCAAGATGTGAGTCGTGCGTTGCACAACGTCGTCGTTCAGCTAATCCAAGAAGCAAGAAGCACAGAATCAGGTTGTAACAACAATATGAAGTGATTTGCTTTTAGTAATCGTATGTATTTTATAGGGAAGCTTGTTTTGACGGTGAGGCCCAACGCTCTCTACAGCGGGGAGGAATACGAGGAGTCACCTTTCCTGTACGTGCCACCTCTGGGCGAGGTTTTAAGGCAGCCCTCTCCGAGCGACGCTCTCGAAGAGAGCATTTTGCTTTTGGGGGAGGGCCTAACGAACGGTTCGCTGATTACACAGTATGAGATACTGTACAGGAAACATCCGGATCTTACATGCGATGAAGCCGAGAAAGCCAGCAACGTTAACAAGAATAGATATAGAGATATTTCACCCTGTAAGTCCTCTTTCGTTTCTCAAATGGGTTTATAATTTTGTGACGTTACAGATGATGCAACTCGAGTGATTTTAAAGCACGCGCCCAGCGGTGATTACATAAATGCGAATTATGTAAACATGCACATATCTGGAGGCACCGATGTGATAAATAGATACATTGCGACGCAAGGACCATTGCAGTGCACCACGGAAGATTTCTGGCAGATGATATTGGAGGAAAAGTGCTCGTTCATTGTCATGTTGACCACGCTGATAGAAAGGGGGCGGACGAAGTGCCACAAATACTGGCCCAATCTCGGGGAGAGCCTTGTGTTAACTAACGTAATCGTTAAGTGTGTCAAAGAGGAGAACGATGAATCTGGTAGCTTTGTGTTTCGAGATTTTATCTTGTCAGACGTTAAGGTAAGTGCGTTTGTTTGTAAGAAAAAATTGCTAGATGAATTTTCTTTGGTAGAACAACACCGAGAAGGAAGTGAAACATGTCCAGTATGTAGCTTGGCCCGATCATGGTGTGCCCGATTCACCCGTCCAATTCCTCGATTTTACCAACCACGTGAGGGAAATCCGGGGGAACAGCACGGAGCCCATAGTAGTGCATTGCAGCGCTGGCATTGGCCGGACTGGCGTTTTAGTTTTGATGGAGACGGCTTTATGCTTGATGGAGACTAATCAACCGGTTTATCCACTGGAGATTGTTCGCAAAATGAGGCAACAACGTGCAATGATGATACAGAATGCTGTGAGTTCCATTTCATATTTTCTAATTTAGTTTAAATGAATTTAATAAAAGACACGAGGTATTGCTTTTGCTCAAATCAAATCAATCGATAAGTAACTTGACCTTTTCTATTTTAGAGTCAATATAAATTCGTATGTGAGAGTGTCTATGCAGCGTATTCTCAGAAAATGTCATAAAAAAAGGGAAACGCATCGTAAGTTCCATCCGTTCATAAGTAGATCGTCCAGGGTTAGGTTTAACATATAGTAGCGATGTAAAATTCATATACTCTGAATGAAATGAATCATGTGATTGTGATTTTTTAAAAGCCTTACGCCATTGAACTGTTAATGTAATACCGTTGTAGCCTTATGGACCGTAATCATCACCGCCACCACCGAAGATCGATCACGAAACGATTGTCTCTGCGCAATTGGTTTACAAGGAGGTGCTTAACTTTTTCTAAGTTCGATTAAATTACCCATTGCTAACTTGCAAGAGCGTGGATTTGAAATCCGTGCCATCCTAAAACATACCCAGTATTTATGATGACATGTAATACTCATTAGTGTTTCGTTGTAGTTTTTAAATTTAAAGCAAACCCGATGAATTCTTTCGAGGCCCATCTGCAACGATATCGAATCGTGAATCTTATCGTGAGTTACTGCGCCCCCCTCCCCCCGTAACACCTATCCGTGTCATGAAAATTATTCTTAAGAAAACGAAGTTTAGTTTTGTAATCGTCCGTACTCGCATCTAGTAAACTGAATCTAGTGATTTTTCTTTTTTAATGAATAATAAATTTTATTGTGGAAAAAAGGAATGTTGTCTTTGGTTTGAGGAGGAGATACTTTCGATTTTTAAATGTGGAAAAATAGTGGTGAACGTCTTGTGCTAGTTATTATCGATCGTTTGGGTGTCTATACCTGACGCCATCGCCTGAACGTAACACGTCATCCCTGACGTCAGAACATCGCCAGAGATAATGGCGGCAAGTGAAAGGTTATGTAATAAACATAAACTTCTGTCAATTGTTTGACGATTGACCATCAAATTCACGTCAGGTGATGGCGTCAGCTTTAAGCAAACCGTCAGCCATATTCACTTTAACACGTAAAGCCGTCGATACTTAGTTTATTACGATTTTGTATATCTGTTAATTTTGTTTTTAACAAACGTAAGATTCAAATTTGAAGTGGACACGGTTTCGTTGCCGGTTGCAGAAAATGGCGTTAATTCATTCAGGTGTTTTCGGACCAGTCATCCAGACATTACTGCAATTCACAGCGTAAATTGATGACAAAACTTCCAAATGTTGTCAAGATGTCTGAGGAAAAACGAACTTGAATGCTGATGCTTAGTTTTGAACGCCCCGCCCTCTTATAAACAAGTCACGCCTTTTTTTAAATAGGCCACAGCTTTCCTTGGGCCATTCGACTAGACGACGCCGTAAATCACAGTGCCATCCTTTAATGAGTAGTTAAACCACCAATTTTTTAAATATTTTTTTATTAGAATCTTGAAAAAAAAATTAATTTTGATAAACGAATCCGTGCGTCATTGTTTAATATGGAAAACATCGCGACATATTTTTTTTAAACAAGTCACGCCCCTTGAGAGTCAATTGGTCAATACTGTTAGTCACAGCATCATCTTTTGGTCACCAACTAAATTACTAGCAGATTTTTTTAAGTTAAAAAATTCAATGTAGGTGATAGATCCCAAGGAAATCGTTTAATTATAAACAACTCACGCCTCTTTCGAGATAGGCCACGCCTTCCGTTTCGGATCACTCAATAAAAAACATTGATCTGTAGTTCACAGCACTATCTTTCAGTGAACAACTAAACTAGTTAATTTTTTTGTTAAAAGAAAAAACTCCCCCCCTTTTTAACACGCCTTTTGAGACGAATCAATTAGCCAGTACTCTAACTCAAGGTTCACAGCGTCATCTTTTAATCAACAATTAAACGACCAATAGAATCAAACTTTTTATTCTTCTTTTTAACTTTAGTAAAGAGACGCTGACCATTTTTAAAGAGTTACCGCCCTTTTTTAAATCAGCCACGCCTCTTTTTTTTTTATAGATCGTTTCAGTCAGTTTTAAATAAGTCACGCCCATTTTGTAACAAGCCAAACAAATTCTCTGTAGAAGTTGTCTGGTGCATTGGTCTAGGCGTTGCTCGCTAACAGTACTTTGAATGAATATAAGCCCCGCCCACCTGGCAACGAAACTTAAAACCTGTATTATAATAATAATAATTATAGAGTTAATCATTCCTAAAGCAATGTTAATTTGTCTAATATTGCATCTCACTTTTTCCATTAATTATTGTTGGCAGCAGTATTTCCCAATATCAACGCTCGTTGACTTTGATTGGTGAAAATCGCGGTTGGTAGGCGGGGCCTTTACGATAAGCCTCTCCTGTCAAACGCGTTTGATTTTTGGTGAAACAGTGAATGCACCCACGTTACTTAACTTGAATCTTACTCGCAGCGTTTATTTCAATTTAAATTCACTGTACAGATGCTTGTTTAACCGCCGCCTTCAAGGGGCAAAATGTATTTTTATTTTCCTTTTGTGTAACTCTTTCACGCACGTCCATTTTCTAGGTTTTACTTACTACTACATACATGGTAATGTTAAGTACAAACGTATATTTAAAACGAAAAGTGTACCTTTTATTATCGATTGTTCTCTTTTTTAACTGTGTTATACGAATTGATTTGAAACCAGGATGATGGTGTTGTAAATTATCTGTTGTGATTACATTATATTTGAATATAGTAATAAAAAAAAGCGTAACATTTTAAAATGTAGTTTTGCTTGTTGTGTGTCGTCAGCTGGCGGGCTTCACGTATTTCGCTTGTATCCATACCCTGTACATCTTCAATAATCTGCTCCTGTTGACCTGCAGACGTCGGTCTAGATGGTTTTGGATTTCAGTGAAGCCGACGTTTTGAAACAACAATTTAACTTCATCTGTAAAATGTCAGTCAATCAGGACCTGTTCAAATTTACGCACGATCCTTTTGAAACAATTTACTCGCCTGGTTAGGATAACCTGCCTTTTGCGTATTATAAATCACGCCTTTATTTAAACAAGCCACGCCCTTTTTAAATTAGTCACACCTTGTAAGAGAAGCCACGCCTTTTCTAAAGTTAGCCCCACCTTGTAAAAGAAGCCACGCCCTTTCTAAAGTTAGTCCCATCTTGTAAAAGAAGCCACGCCCTTTCTAAAGTTAGTCACACCTTGTAAAAGAAGCCACGCCTTTTTAAAGTAAGTCACGCCTCATTTGAAGTCGGCCACGGTGCCGTGTTTTTTTTACAATTAGCCACGTCTCCTTTTTTTTAAATAAATTGAAGGGTTATGTAAATAAATGAAAACCAATTACCTTGTGTAAAAAAGTACACCCTCGTACCGTCACCCCTCGCATAAAAATTATCACCAAGGCAACGTCCTTGCTTGAACCTCAACTGCGCCAGGTCATAGCGTCCATAATCACGAAACAGCACTAAACCCCCTGGCTTTAGGAAGCGATAAATTTGCTTGACGACACGTTCAAGCCTAAAAGAATGGCCACACATTAAATTGATTTAACATTGAAGTGCACTCACTTCTCCGGGTGTACAGCAGACAACACGAAAATCAATACAACAACGTCCAGGCTATTTTCTTGGAACGGGACGTCCCAGTCTTCAGCTGTCACGTCCAAAACAAAAGCGCGACACCGTCTCTCGTCGAATTCGTTCACCGCTCTGAGTATCTCGATGGCCTTGGAGGAGAAGTCGCAGCAGTAGACGAAGAGGTTCTTGTTCTTTGCGTACTGCAAAATGGGAAAGACGGTGTTGCCAACGCCACATCCTATTTCGAAGACGGTTTCCGTGCTGTCGGACGTGAGCTCGGGGAATTCCGTGAATAACCAGTGTCTGTCCTTGAAGAACCTGTTCGAGTGTACGCCGTAGAAGTCGTTCCAGTATTTGTCGGCGTCTGCCTCGTAATTCTGTATGGCTTCTGAGGAGAAAGTGATTACGCTATTTGTTTCCACTTTTTTCTTAGCTGTGGACTCTTGTTCTTCATCCCACTCCACGTCATCCCTAGAATTAGATATATTATGCATTTAATTATTTATTTTTATTGTGTACGTCACAGCTCTCATTAATCCAAACAAGTTCTGAATAAGCCACTCCTTTTTAAAACAAGCTGCGCCCCTTTTATGACGAGCCACGCCCCTTTTAGGACGAGCCACGCCCACTTTAACAAAATAAAATTTAAAGTTCTTTAACGAGCTATTTGATGACAGCCAAATGGGTAGGTAGCATAATGTTGTCCTTAAATCATTTTATTTATTATTATCATTTTAAATTTTAAAATGAACTTCCGCTTTATGTTTTGTTTGATACGTTTTAATAAAAAAATCTGCTGGCTTTTGAAAAATGTCAAGTAAATATGAAGTAATAAATTTTACTAATTTGAATAAGCAGAAACTAAATCACTAAAAATTTCACTAGAAGCACAAGTGAAAAAATCGAATTGTGTTTTCCTTTATATTGATTAATTTAAATATTCTAGTTAGTTAATTGTGAAAAAACACAGTTTTCAAAAACGGCGCCGTGATCGACTTCAAATAAGGCGTGACTTTCTTTAAAAAAAAGGCGTGGCTTGTTTTACAAGGTGCGACTTACTTTAAAAAAGGCGTGGCTTGTTTTGCAAGGTGCAGCTAGCTTTAAAAAGGGTGTGGCTTGTTTAAGTAAAGGCGTGGCCTACTTAAATAAAAGCGTAGCTGTTTGAATAAAGGTGTGACTTATAATACGTAAAAATCAGGTTATTTTAACGCTGCCCTAAACCTAAGAGACCGTTAAAATTACAAACGAAAACTAGGGTTGTTGGTTCTTGTTAAAAACTTTAACAAAAGACGATCGATTGTTTAACAAATGCAAGAAACAATAATGTCCGACGGTTTTTTGTGCAAAAAAAAAATTATAAAGTGATAACGAATTACTCTTTGTAAAAAAATTAACAAAACGCGATTAACTGTGAAGCAAATTGACGAAGATTTTTAAGAATAATCTTCCCTCGAGGGACACAAAAAAAAAATAAAGAAACAAAAGACGATCGATGACAGAAGAGGAAGCTTTCGAACATTGGAACAAAAATTAACTTTTTTTTTTTCATTTTCTTCTTTCTGTATTTTGCCAAAACAATTATTAATTAGGATTTTTAACATTAAATTGTTATTGGTAATTGTATAGTAAAAGCAACTAAAGTCCATGGAAATACGAAAACGCACGGACTTGAATTTTAAATTAAATAAAGATGCATAATATACAGTATGTTTCACTTTACATGAAGATACCTAAGTAACTGTTTTATTGATGGCGCAATTACTAAAAAAAGCGTTTACCAATTAGAGGATGAATCTTCATCAACTATAGTTAAAATAAAAAGTAAAGCGTTTGAAGTAAAGCGAGCCAGCAGGGCTGCATTAAAGTTGTCGTAGACTTCTCTCGAGATTTTTTTTGTACGAAATACAGTCGAACCCCCATAACTGGTTCCAAGGTACCCGAAAATGACTTCGAGTAAGAAAGAGATGGCAGTTATATACAGGGAGTAAGTAAGAGTAAATTCGCGTTGTGGAGGTTCCAATTAAACTGAGAGTTATTAAACTTGGCGAATTCTTTATACAGGACGACTATGTAGGTAAATTACAAAATAGAGTCTTGTCGTGTCTGTGAAACTCGCGCATCATTAATTATAGTGAGTTCTGCTTTAATTTTAATAATTCTATAGTTCCTGATAGATAAAATCGATAGTTCTACTCATTAAAGCAAAAAAAGCCAAAGTGCAAACTGAGATGCCAGTTACACAGAGCGTCTCACTTTATCCTACGCAAAATTAAGGCACAATTCTTATAGGAAATTAAAAAATCTATAGTTCTACATGGGTTATAGAAAAAGCTATAGAGAAAAACATTGCTATTTCTTAATTTAAAAAATTCTAATAACACAAAATGCATATTTACGGAAATATAGATGAGACGCTGTCGAATATTTGACAGGTCTATGAGGTCTATACTACTTTTCTTGTAGTTGAAAACGTATCCAACGACTTCCCGCAGAGTTCCAGCCGTAAGCCTTATTAGATGATTTTTTAAAGTAATTTGAAACCCCGCGAGAGTCGAATTATACACCTTTTAAGTAAGGGACTTTCGAATACTCAAAGTGGAAAGTCGTTGGTTACATTCCGAACTACAAGAAAAAAATTATAGAGCTTACAGCATTGTCGTATATTCGACAGCGTCTCACTTATAACGTGTATAACTTGCGATTTCGCGGGGTTTAAAATTGCTCAAAAAATAATATAATAAGGCTTATGGCTGGAACTCTGCAGAAAGTCGTTGGATACATTCCGAGCTACAAGGAAAAAATTATAAAGCTCACAGAACTGTCGAATATTCGACAGCGCCTCACTTAAGATGTGTATAATTCGATTTTCGCGGGGTTTAAAATTATTTTAAAAAATTATCTAATAAGGCTTATGGCTGGAACTCTGCGGAAAGTCGTTGGATACGTTCTCATCTACAAGAGAAGTATTATAGACCTCACAGAACTGTCGAATATTTGACAGCGTCTCATCTGTATTCCCGTAAATATGCATTTTGTATTAGATTTTTTTTAATTAAGAAATAGCAATGTTTTTCTCTAGAACTCTTTCTAAAACCCTTACAGAACTATAGATTTTTTAATTTCCTATAAGAATTGTGCCTTAATTTTGCGTAGGACAAAGTGTACCTGGCATCTCAGTTTGCACTTTGGCTTTTTTCGCTTTAATGAGTAGAACTATCGATTTTATCTATCAGGAACTATAGAACTATTAAAAATAAAGTCAGAACTCACTATAATTAACAAGTTATGATGCGCCAGTTTCACAGACGCAGTCTTGTCTGTTTTGAATTTTAACATACAAATAAATTTTAACAACTTGTTAATAAGTTACAGAATAATGTGTCAGTTCCTATACTTAAAGAAATTAGCTATTAAGAAGTTATTACAAAAAATAAAAAGAAAAGGAGCTGCACGTAAGAGTAACAAATGGAGATTGCTCACTTTGGAACTAGTCCCCTCATACAGCCTTGGCCAAAAGTATTAGGCACCCTTAATTTTCTAATTTATTTCCGAAAATATTAGTCAGAAATGTTTAGAATTTTATTATTAAATAGTCGGCAAAAATAAATGATAATTTAAATAATGAACAGTACTTTACAGCGGTTGTAAAACATGTGGCAGATGATAGTTCGCAATTGTGGTTCCGTCAATAGGTAGTCAGTCTTGTATAAGCGCTTGTAGTAAGAACCATCTTTCTAGTATAGTGTTTATTTAAATATAATTTTGAAAATCGTCAATTTTGCTGTAAAAATGCCCAAAAAAAAACGAACACACAGACAGAAATAGCCAAAAGTATTAAACGTTCGCGTTGTGCGGTGCAATCTGCCTTGAAACGTTACGCGGATACTGGATCAAATGCGAAACGTACAAGAACAGGTAGAAAACGGATAACTTCGGAACGTGAAGATAGAAATTTAATTCGAGAGTCACTTAAAAATCGAAAGAAAGGTTCCTCCGAGCTCGCTGCCAGTTTATCCGAGGAAATCGGGAGACCATTCAGTGTCAAAACGACCAGAAGAAGATTTAATGAAGCAAAGAAAGCAAGAAAGAAGCCTTGGTTTTCAGAAAAAAAATAAAGTCTCGTTTGGAATGGGCTATAAAGTACCAACACTTTACAGAGAAGGATTGGGCAAATGTTGTGTGGTCCGACGAATCAAATTTTCAGGTAATATTTGCTTTATATGACTTGTAATTTTGAATTCGTTTGCATCTTCTACACTTCGCCAGTAAAAAGTTATACGGTGTGTTCAAAATCTACGTTTTTTTGATTAATTGTAAGGTATTTGGAACTCCTGATGTAGTTTACGTGAGGCGGAGAATCGATGAAGAATACCTTCCGGAATGCGTGGTACCAACAGTGAAACACGGGGGAGGCACTGTTGATCTGGGGTTGTATGACAGCCAACAGTGCAGACGAAATGTTTGTTTGTGAAGGTTGAATGAACTCCCACACTTGTGTTAACGTATTGGAAACCACATTGCGACAATTACTTTCCAAGGTGTTTGGTGATGCAAATATGGAAGGAATGCTGTATCAATAAGATAATGCACCCTGCCACAAATCTGCAGTTACCATGAAGTGATTTCAAGAAAACAATATTAACCTCCTGGATTGGCCTACACAATCCCCAGACCTAAATCGCATAGAACATTTGTGGGGGATTCTAAAGCGTAACATTAGAAAGCATCCAATTACATCTAAAGCAATTTTAAAAAACGTGTTATTGAAAGAATGGAATAATACTATCGCAGAGGAATGTCATAAACTTATAAGTACTCTGCCGAAAAGAATAGTTGCAGTGATTAAGGCTAGAGGTGGCCCAACAAAATACTAATTACTTTAATAAATTGTTATTATTTTGTACTTAGGAAATTTTATTTTACCCCACTCCACTCCAACAGATTTTCATGATATAGGAGTTAATGTAAGGTGCCTAATACTTTTGACCAAGGCTGTATGTACTTTTATGAGAAAAATCTGGCTTAAATGTTAACTGAAATGAATGCATGATAATTGACACTTGATAGGATCAGATGTTAATGGTTAACAGTTACTTTCTTTTTTACTAATTTTGTAAAAAACATTGTAATGAAAAAAATTTTGAACGGAGATGAAAAGCTGCAAAAGAATTGAACAATTCGTTGAAACCTGTAGCTAATACACAGACAAAACTAAATTTCAATGCAGAGATGTTGAGTTGCGGTGACAAACAATAAGTATAATAAAAAAAAAAGACATGCAGAAAGTCAGGTAGGTACAAAAGATATTCGTTAAGATAAGCTAATTAACGCAAACTCTAAATTTTCTCTATCAACAATTTATGCAATGATGTTTAGCTTCAATCTACGATTATTGTTTTCACAGATGATTAGAGAAGAATTTCAATGTGCATTAGTGCGAAGCTGTCACATTTAAATAGGGGGCGCCTCTGCGTTCAAGGCCCCTCCGAATCATTCTCGCCTCTTTGTCTCTTATGCCCATGTTAATAGAACTTCCTTGAGGTTTCCCTCAACAATGGATCCCTTCGGATGGGCATTTTATAAAGCAAATGCCTTACTACAATCCCATTCTAGGGGCTGCCCCCATTAGTTACTTGGGAGGCCCTGCCTTTACTATAATGACATGTGACTGCCTCGCACTCCTGCTACAACAATAACTACAAGCGATGTGTTTACGACGTACCAGGCATTAAAAGAATAGACCTTGCTTGGATCTGTCAGGTATCGAGAACCGTGCACAGGTTTTTTCCTGAATCTGGTATGGCAGCGCCTAGCGCGACTTAATTTTAGGTTATTCGCAAAGAATCTGAGCGTACCAAGCATTGTGTTCGAAAACGTCGTCCTCGTTGATAAGAAATCGATTTCCAAATTGTGGGCGTTGCGCGTCTTCCCGTATTTCCTCGACCATTTTGATTTTTTCTCTTCTACATTTCTTCGCGCACGTTTCTCGTATTTACATCCGGATTATTGACGTGGTTCGCGTGTCGAACGAGAGATGGCGCCCCAATCGGCAAAGCTAGTCGCACCTTTCAATCAAACGTTGCACGCATTATTTAGTTATTTCCGACTTGCGATCGCTGTTTTGGGGCATTGCATATTTGAAATGTGCAATTTTACGTGGCCTGTTGTAATTAAGAAGTGGCCGGGGGTCGTTTCTGCGAGGAAAATGGTCGGTCGAGAGGGTGGCAGCGCTTGATAATGCGGTCGGTTTATGTTTTTGCGTGACGTCATCCGCATTGACATTACGGCGAATTCACGGCAGCACTAGATGCGAATCGTTTGCGGTGTTAACCGCACAATCAAAATCGCGACGTTTCCGAGGGTTTTTGCTAAAATTTAGACTTTTTTATACGAATTTATACAGTGCAACGCAGTACAAATACAAGTCGAAGACTGACGAACGGTGATCGTGCTTTTTTCGCGTGTTTTAGACGAATTTTTGACATCTGTCAAACGGGAGGGCGGTGACGTTTCTTAAGGAATTCCCGAATTCAGGACTAAAATCCTTGCCGTGTGGCCGTGCCGCTGTTAAGTGCCTTCATCGACAAATGTGCACAAATTCCGGACTGGATACTATTCTTCGTTCGCTTTAAGGTAAGGGCGTTTTGCTGCCGGACCCAAAACGAACGCAATTGCTTTTCGGCAGTTTTCACGTAGCCGTAAATCGATATCGTGTTTGTTTAATAAATAAGCGGCTCATATTTTTCAATTTCATTACGCCCAGTCGGCTTAGCACGCGAGAAGAAATCTTTTCTCGGAAGGAGCGAACCGGCGTTTTCCGACCCACTTTTTAATTACCCCCAAACTGTTTACCCAGCAAAAGTTTCGCGTTCACGTCGCAAACTTCTTTGCTTCGCTTCTTTTTACGTCAATATTCGTAAGTTAATTGCACTAATTGGGTCAACAATTCCAGCCGAAACGCTTCGATGGAATTGCTATTTATTGTTATTTTTTTTTATTTAATGTTCGTGACCACAGCGCGGTGACATTCTTAAGTTCGGGAGGCGCCCATTAAATTAATAAGACGGTCCGACTTTTCCAAAATATAGACGTGCAAGTAACTTCGGGAGCGGCCGGAATGTCTTTTTGAGTTTTCTTTTAACTTCAAACGTATTAGACTTACATTAAGTATATTAGATTAAACGTAGTGGGTTAAATTAAAAGTGAAACCATAGTGTTTTAGATTCGTGAATGAATGTACGCGAATTCACCATTTTCTTTTTCTTTTTGGGTTGGCAACAGTGCTACTTTCGATATTTCAGGGTTGATTATAGCGAGTGATCAAAAAAAAATTAAACACATACGACTTGAACTGTCATTGTATAAATGAGTGATTTTTTTACATTTGCATTTTTTTAGACAGGTTTGGAGGCACAGTAGTTTTTATTTTCTTCCTAAATTACTAAATTCATAAATAACTATGATGTTATCCGCTTTTTTTTTTTTCTATAATACCTGTCAAATGTTTCTGATGTTGGTATTACCTGAATGTTAGGAAATGTCAAAAATGTCTTCTACATTTAGTGATAAAGGCAGAATTCCAACAGAAACCCTAGAATTTTGAAACTGACAGGTATTATAAAAAAAAATTTTAACTATAGATTAAATGTCAATCAAATCGGGAGACGGAAATTCTGGCAACCCTTCGCCTTTCGCCACTTTGCTTCAGGCTTAATTCGCCTTATCAATCTGTAAGTGTTATAATGGAATTAGGAATTAGTACTACTTCAAATGGTGAATGAGCGAACCCAATCAAAATTGATTGTTTTTCAGAAACAATTTTGACAGCTTTAATCAAAGGGAAAGTCGAAATTTTAAAGTTGAAAGCACTGAAAGGTTGGTACTAACTGCGTAAACACAATCTATCTACCATATTATTTGTTTTTTGTGAGATGTGTATTAATAAAAACTGGAGGCCGAAGCAGAAATACAAACGTAAAAAAACTTAACGGACGACACAAGTAGCTAAATAAAGTACGACTAGGTCGTCAAGAATCACTGTTAGAGTTGGCAGTACTGAATTTTATTTTTAAATGGTACAACTGGAGTAACTTCCGGTTGTTGACGGTTTGACACTGACAGCCCTCACTTTACAAGCGTTATTTGACATATCAAATTCAAACTAAAACGCTCATTTTTATTCACATAACCTACAATCTTGTTGTTGTTCAGGGTACGTCAAATAAAACAACAAAACACATCCGGTTGCACTGTTGCGAATAGCCAATATTGCCAACTCAAACAGTTATTCTTGACCACGTTGTTTTATTTAATCTTTTTCACTTGGGGACATCGCTGAATTTGCACGTTTTGTACCGTACCTTCAAATGAATTCCTCATCATAGTAAGCTGTGATTTTTTTATAAAGTTGGCGACGCTCAATACAAGAATGACGGACAGTTGTCAATAACAGTCAGTGTCCATATTATCTAATCATGACATGACATAAAAAAATGTGTAAACTCAAAATTCAATGGAACACTTAATTACTTCAATTGAAAACAACATTAACGCTTAAAACGGACGCTGAAAATGTTGTCCTTCATCTTGAATGCACAAACACGTTTGCCAAGTGTTGCGAGGTTATGTTTGCACAAACAATTAATTTGACAGCTGTCAGTTTTACTACTTTAGGAGAAGAAACACTGAAGTCATGGCCTATTTTAATTAGAAATTTAATTGAATGCGCGGTACAATGCGAGCATAAGTGACTAAAATTTCTATCAAAAGAAGGCATTGGCCCGAAGAATATTCATGAGAGAATGGTGGCTGTGTGTGGAGAAAATAGCCCGTCCTATTTTCAAGTCGAGCATTGGTGCAAGCAGTTCAAATGGGCCAAGGACCCAAAGTGCAGAAGCACGAACTGAAGAAATCATCAACATCAGCAAGATTTGGGAATAAGCAAAGTGTCGGCACAGTGGATTCCTAAACTGCTCAATCCTGAACAAAAACTTTACGGACGACAAATTTACGAGGAGAATTTGCCTGTTTTATCCCAAGATGAAGACTTCTTCTTTAGACTTGTAACTGGAGATGAGACTTGGGTACACCACTGGAAGCCTTCCCTGTAATGGGTTCATAAGGGCTCTCCTCTACCTAAGAAGCCAAAGTCGCAATTTTCTGCGTGAAAAGTGATGGTCACGGAAGGGATTCTCGTAATTGAGTATATGCCAAAAGGGATTACAATAACGGGGAATGTCTACAAAAATACGATTAAGAACCTGAAAGAAAACTCTGCTTCGGCACGACATTTGCAGAGTGTAAAAAGCACAAATTGTTCAAGAATGCGGCTTTGAGAAATTACAACATCCACCTTATTTATAGCACGTTTTTTTTTCTTAAACAATCACGATTTTTATTGATTTTTTTAAATTTTTATTATCTTTTTACATAGAAAATGCAATAATTGACATTAACAATAACGAATAATTGAAAATAACAATAACGACTAAGATACGTCTTGTTCAAACTTGCAAATGAAATAACTTATGTGTAACGTAGCAGTAAATAAGGTTGAACCACCTTGCACTTTCATATAAACAAAAGAAATTCCTGTCAGAACTTGAAAATTGGGGTGTCTTTATAATGCGGGGATGACGCGAGTTGTCACTATTTTTTAGTCTACATCGCGAACGTGCACTGCGTAACGATAACGAGTAATAAAGTGTGTAATACTTCGTAACAGTGTATAAAAGTCCATCTATATTGATATGTCTTCTCATAGAAGTGGTAGGAAAAAAGATTCTATTTGGAAACATTTTATTGAAAAGTCGTGTAAATCTGCTGGAAGAAGAGGAAGTAAAGCTACTTGCAAAAAATACAAGGGCTCGTGGAACGTATGAAAAACCATTGGGAAAAATGTGCTTCAAGTAATATAGTAAAAGAAACAGAAACAGATAATGGAAGGGCCTCTGCAGGAATAGTGGCAAATGTACAATCGAATACATTAGAAGAGAACACTTTGGATAGTGCCCCATTGCTCATAGTTTCTACTTCATCAATTAAAAAAGACAGGCATCTAATTCTAGTTTTGGGTCTTTATCTTCTTTTGTCGTGCGTACAACGAAGTCTAGTAAAGAGGAAATAGATAAACAAATTGCTAGGGCTATTTATGCAACAAGTAGCAACTTCACGTGTTGATCAACCGGAAGTAAAAAAAGCTGTTGCGCTTTTACGGTCTGGATATACACCACCTTCTAGATATGATGTGTCTAACCAACTGCTAATTGAAGTGTACAATGAAGAGAAAAGTAAATGTTTTAAAAATTTATTGGGAAATTCGGTTTGTCTGTCATTGGATGGATGGTCCAATGTCCATAACCAACCAATAATATTGCTGTGTTATTTACCTTGAGCTGGGGGGGGGGGAAGAAAAAGGATAAGCATCTTAGGATTTGTTTACTTCCCTTACGCTTTAAATTTTAACATGTGACATTTATTTTCCAAAATGTTTACATCTCGTTTTACAATGCCGAAACCTAAAAGGGAACTTCAATTATTTGTTTGACTAAATTTTTTGGTTTATTTATTGGAATTACCCTAACCTTAATACCGAGGAGTTCCTGGATATCGATGGCACATCCACAATTTGAATTGGTTAAAGACCAAATTCAAGGAGTTCTTTGGGGATGATTCCGATACGGATCAAATGCCTGATGAGATCACCCGGCCTAAGACTCCTGACGTAGAAAATCAAGTTGGAAGTCGATCGGTACGTCAGGGAGGTTGGGTCTGATCCTAGGAATTCGTCTCCAGCATCGCCCATGGATCCGGCCGAAATGGATGATGCCATCAAAAGGTTGCCCAGGGAGTTCCTCAGGAACAAAAGGGGCAATATGCGGCGATTTGAACTGAAGCTGCCGGATGGAAGCAAGATTAAAATGTCTAAGTTGAACGCACTCCGGTTAGGGCTAACTTCGTTCCCTGCATAAAATAAAAAATTCAGTTTTGTTTTTCCATAGTTAGAATTTGGTTTTGTTATTTTATTTTCAAGAATTCTTAATTTCTAGTTTTGAATTTGAGGTTAAGTTTACCTTTGTACATGTTTTTATGATCTTTTCCCCTATAAAAATGCGACCCAAAACACAATTTAGTTAGTCTTCCTTGGTCCATTATATAGAAATCATCAGCTGCTTCAAGTATGGTAAATATATTATTGCAAATATTTGAAAATTGTTGTAAAATTTTGTGCTTGTAAAAATTTTGGTGTAAACAATTACACATTTAATCTGTTGGATGACATTAGAAACGAGAATAATTATCGTGCCTTTTTTCTTAAAACAAATTGAAATTATTATTAAAAGGGCAGGTAAGAACGAGTTGTATCTTTTTTCTGTGTTTTTAATACTTAGATACATAACACACTTATACATTTGTCCAACACATTAATAACGAGAATAGTTTACGTGTTTGTTGATTTCAATTTGAATATATTTAAAATTTTTCACACAATCTTTAGAATTTGTTGCTGTAATAAATTGAGGTTAATTTTGACATGTCGTGTATTGTGTGAAGTTTGCTGCGTTCAGAATAAACATTTTTATACCGTTGTCTATGTTTTACATACCTGTTCACAAGTTGAAGAAGCATTGTTTGAAAATTTTCACACTCAAGAATTTTTATTTTTAATTCATCAATTACATAAATCTAGTATTCTTAAATTCAAGCCGGTGCCAATTATCATTTTCGACTCGATACAGGAACCCCGTATCGAGCCGCCAACCTCACAAAAATTAAAATATTCAGACCCTGAGATAAATTTTCCTAAACGAAGAAATAAATTCCTTTTATTTAACTCCGCTTCTATAGCAGTATGTGCAACAGTCGCTACAGAAAATGGGTCCTCCTTTTTAGTAGACAGAATAGACACGTCTGAAAATGCAAATTCACATATATCTGCATATTTAACAGAACTTCTAATAAACCTAACTAAAATGCTAAAGACTGAATATCGCTGTGCAGTAAGCAGTTTATTAACAGATAATGCTGATAATATGAATGCAATGAGAAATCAGATCAAACAGCAACAGAATTAAATTACATATGGTTGTGCTCCACACATCTTAAACTTGTTATGTAAGGACCTGGAAATTAGTGAAATTAAGGAACATGTTACGTTCATTGTAAATTACTTCCGAAACAATCATTTTGCTTCAGCAACATACGCGAAAGAAGGAGGAAAAAAGCTTATTTTACCTAATGACGTAAGATGGAAATCACTTGCTAACTGCTTACATGGTTTTGTTGAAACATGGTCCGAACTTTTTAAAATTAGCGAGGAACATAAAAATGAAATCGACAGTATAGTAAGGCAGAAAATTTCGAATATTTATTCGAAAAGAACAGCTGAAGATTTCTTAACAATACTGAATCCGATATTTGTTGCAATTGATAAACTTCAAAGAAACGATGCAATTCTATCAGACGTCGTAGAACAATTAACATTTTGAGGAAACTGAATTTACTCTAAGCCAAATGCAAAAATTCAGACATAGCTATGAACAGAGTATCAATCCATACCCATTTGCTAGCTTTCCTTCTGGACCCTACGAAAACGGAGCATACATTAACAGAAAGTGAAAAAAATTGCGTTTTAAATGCTGCAAATGATTTATACTCCGACACTGGTTTACTACCATTAATATTAAATTTCTGGCTAAATCCGTGCCATTTGTCGAAATAATGTTTCACGAAAAAACTCTTAAAAGCACAAATCCATTGGAATGGTGGAAACCTCAACGGAATATTGAGGTTATTGATAAGTTATTCCCGATTATCAAACAATTATTATTTGCTGCAGCTTCTTCGGCCTCCGTTGAAAAAATATTCTCAACATTTGGTTTAGTTCATTCTAAAATTAGAAATCGCTTAGGGACTGAAAAAGCTGCTAAATTAGTTTTTCTTTATAAACACTCTAATTAAAAAAAAATAACTTCAAATGTCTCTTTTTAAGTACCTGAACCATGTTTTATTTTCTTTTTAAATTTAGGTTTAGTTTACCTACATATTCTTTTTAAAAGGTAGTTTTAGATATGTAGATAATCTAACATTAAACAAATTGTTCTTTTTATTTGAATTTTCTGAAGTTTGATTTATTTAGATTATCAGTTTTTTTACTCAGTTTGATTTAAATAAAAAAAATCAGTTGATTTAAATCGTCGCAACCCTGCTTTACAGTCCCGACGTCACCCCCGTGACTATTATCACTTTCCAAAACTCAAAAACACTCGAGAGGGCACCGCTTTGAATGCAATGATGACTTGAAAAACGCTGTGGAGTCTTATTTTGCAGAGTTACCAAAAAAAATTTTTTTTTCGAAGTTAAATGTGTTAATGTTAATAGTTCTTATGTTGAAAAATAAAAATTTGTCCTTCTCTAACTCGTTGTTTTCATAGCTAGGTAGATAACATAAAAAACTCCCCTCGTATGATTGATCAAGAGACTATATTTCGCCTTCGCCCTGCCTCTGTTAACAGTGATATTGTGCTTCAAGGAAAGAACTGTTTATACGGAGCGAAATTGATGAGGCCCTGCGCCTCGTATAATTTAGTGCGAATATCACAGACGTCCACGTAATCCAAGGCAATTTATACGCTAATTAAATTCGCTGGATAATGAGCTAGCTGCGCTCTGCAAAGTACGCTAATAGTCACTGCTATCAGCTATAACACCTACCCAGTCGGAATACAGAGTCTTGGTGTAGTCGTGTTCAAGCCATACAAAATTAAGTCAGACATGAGGTTTTGCATTTTAAGCAAATCGATATCGCTCGCATTCCGCAACTGACCCCCCACCGCACTATTCTATTCGCTAATTGCAATAAATACGTGATTCAGAATTAGAATCTCCTCCCTTTTCGAAAAAAGGGTGAGTTTGAAGCAAGAAATCGAAATAAAAAAATCCTTTCTATCAAAGTATGATAGAGGAGTGCCAGAGACACGATGAAGCACTGACAGGAAGTGGCTATCGAAATTGCCGAAACAAAAATTAACCAGATAAGGATAGTATCACTTCCCGGAATTCATTAAGCGAGCGTCGCCTCGGTTATAAAGGCTCTTTGACACGCTCCAATGTTACCCGTACGGGTAAAAATGACTGCGCACGGTAAAATTCGAACGAACTACGAGCGTGTCAAGAAGCCTTAATAATAATAGTAATTCATAAAAAAAGGGAGACTTCGTTGACAAAACCAGCCAACTATTCGGCGACTCTTCAGGTATTGTTTCGGCCAAAGTTCCGCAGTCGAACTGGCGAGACGGAGTTGATTTATCTTGCGAGAATTATTGATTTTCAAAAGAAGAAGAGCAAGACAGCAACGGCAGAGGGAGCCGACCGACGACGTCTATTAATTTTAATTCTTGGTTACTACAAAGCTCTCTCTACCGGAAGTGTAAACACTCTTAGGATAAAAAAGTTCTCGTTTTAACTCCATTAATACTATTATACTTGAAGACATTAGTGGAACGTAATGCGTCTGTGTTTTTGACGTGTGCACTTGCTCAATCCAAAACTCAAATCTTTGATCGTGTTAGTGATCAATCCTGGGCGTTTCAGTTTCATTTCTGCCTGCTCTTTAATTTTTTTTTTTTCTGTAGATTCTCTTCCAATAATATACTCTTTTCGTCAGGTGCACTACCGTTAATAACGTATCTCTAAAGCGTAATGCATTCTTGGTTTTCCTAGCGTAGTGCACACATTACTTTCTAAACATTCCTCGTATACACACGTCTCGTATATACAACCCTCGTATGTAATACTAATGTTGCCAATACCCATTCGCAAAAAATCACTAACTAAAACTTTCACTAGAAATCAAATTATTTTTTCACTTTTTTTTTTTAATATTCTGGTTAAGCGTCTTAGAAAATAAAAGTGAGTTGATGGTTTTTGTTAAAAACATAAACAAAAGATGATCGAATGTTTAACAAATGCAAGAAACTAAAGTTTTGGTTGGCGATTTGGATGTAAAAAAAAGCTTTCATTCTTACTTTTTCAACAGAAAGTAAATTAAAAACGATGACAAAAGACATTCGAATCCCAATCGAATTTCGATGTTTTTCTTTTTTCATAAAAAAATAACAATACTTACAAAAGACACTTGATTATTTAACAAATACACAAGTTAAAAAAATGGTCAACGATTTGAATATTAAAAAAGAAATCTTTTTTACGTCGGAAAATAGATCAGAGCGATGACAAAAAACGCTCGCATTTGAATCGAATTTCGTCCTTTTTCTTCAATAAAAAAATCGCAAAACAAAAGACGATCGATTGTTTAGTAAATGTAAGAAATAAAAAAAAATGGTCGACTTTCGTTTTCACTTTTGAAAATAACTTAAAAACTATGACAAAAGGCGTTTGAATTCGAATCGAATCTCGACGTTTTTCTTCATTAAAAAAATGACAATATAGAAGACAATCGGTTGTTTAACAAATGAAAGAAATAAAAAAAATGGTCGACGATATGAAAAAAACTTTCGTCTTTAGTTTTGCGTCGGAAAGTAAATTAGAGCGACGGGAAAAGACGTTCGAATACCAATCGAATTTCGACTTTTTCTGAAATAAATTTAGAAATGTCGTGTTTTCTTCCTCAAAGGACACAAAAAAGTAGATAAAGAAACAAAATAGGATCAGTAGACGTTTTTTTTATGTCAGAAAAGGACAGGAATTATTTTTAGTTGTCCGCAATTTGCAAAAAAAAATAAATAAAACAATCGCTAATTATTTTATGACAGATGTCATCACAGAATGACAGAATGAAGTGAAACAATAATAATTGTTATTAACCTTGCATGGTTTAATTAAAATTATTTTCAAATGAAATCACTAAACCGACCATGAAATCACCAAGTTTTCGACGTGTCTCAACTCACTCACTCAAGTTGCGTGAAACTTCAACAGGAAGTCACCAAAACACCACTGACAAAAACGCTAAATTGGCAACATTGTATAATACATATGGACTATACAGGCTATCCACGAATAGCTGCTACAATATCTAATTTTTTTTGTTTGAATTTCTACAACAATGACACTTAGCGAAGTAGCTTCGTGAAGATGCGAATTGTTTAGAATGAATAAAATAACCAATTGCGATTACATTTAAGCAATTAAATAACTAAATTTCAGTGGCGCCCTCTAGAGAAATTACCCTCAATCATAATTTCCGGCGCCAAATTCAAAATTAAAATAAACTCGTACCAATTTAACGAAGCAGTTAGAAACAAATGCAAATTCGTCGTATCGATTAACCAATTAAATTTAGTGGCGCCATTTATAGAAATTGTTTTATATTCATACTTTTGCGCAATAATTTCAAATTGAATCGAACGACTTAACGAAGTAGCTTCGTGAAGATTTTAATTATAATCAATAAAACAACGCAATCCGTTTCCGTCTGGTCAATTAGATAACTACTAACTACGGACAAGTCGTTTCAGTGGCGCCATCTACAGAAATCACCTTTAATTAAACGAAATTGCTTTGATTTAACGAAGTAGATTCCTGAATTCTATAGAAGCAATTTAATTTACTAGCGCCATCTGTACAAACGACCTTTAATTACCGTTTTACGCGCGCCAATTTTGAAATTAAAACGACCGGTAATGATCTCGCGAAGAGTTTTATGGAAACCACAACTGTTTTAGTAACAATCATCATCATTTCGCAATGATTTCAATCGAATGAAAGTATTTTAGCATTTTAGCGTCGCCATCTGTGGAAATGGTCTTGAACTACGTTTGCTAGAAAAAAAAAACAGTTTACGGAAGCAATTTTGTGAAAATCGGTCGAAACTGAACTTTATGTTAGAAATGCTGCATAACATTAACAGTATAATTTTTTTAATACTAAATGGATGTCATAATTTATAAGCTAGCGCCATCTGTGTGAATTTCTTGAAGTTAATTTTATAATCGTCAAATTTGAAGTCAAAACATCGTGGCAGTGAAACTGATATCAGCATCTTATCTACAGAAACGTATATACAGTATTTGAGGAAAGGAAACTTCAATAGCGCCATCTATGTATGGTGTATGTATATGGATTTCGTAGAATCAGATTTTTTCAAGTGAAAATTTAAATAAGCTTTTAACGATCAGTTTTTATTCATTTTCTGTACAAAGGAAAGGAAGCCGCCATCTGTTGTAAATATAATTAAGTTATTTGACAGCACAGTTTAAAAGGTGGCGCCATCTGTGCGAATGTACTCGAACGGTGATAATTTAGTTAAGGAGGCGCCATTGGTACCTCTGTCAAAAATTCTTTCAAATTGGAATTCGTATGTCATATGACATCAACAGGTACAAGTTCTTTAAAAAAAAATTAGTAGCGCCGTCTCTGCTAGTTTTTCTGAACCGCAATTTTTCGACGCTGAACTTAAAAGTGAAGAACAAATAGAACTCTTTCAAATGGAAATATGAATTGCATTTAACGATCAGTTTTATATATTTTCTGTACAAAGGCAAAGAAGTCGCCATCTGTTGTAAATATAATGAAGTTATTTGACATCACAGATTAAAAGGTGGCGCCATCTGTATTAATTTATTCAAATTGTAGTATTTTAGATCAGGAGGCGCCGTTCTTTTGTCAAAAATTCCTTCAAATTGGAGTTGCGTCGACGTACGTCACGTGCCATACGTCAATAGATACAGATAAAGTTAATTTTAAGAAATGTCACCATCTTTACTACTTTTCCTGAACTGCAGTTTTTCGATGCTGAATATAAAAGCGAAGAACAAATCGGACCTTTTCAAATAAAAATTTAAATATCATTTCAGAATCAGTTTTTATTTGTTTTCTGTACAAAGTGTTGTGAAAAGGAAAGAAAGTTGCCATCTGATGTAAATATTAAATTACTCGACATCACAGTTTCAATGATGGCGCCATCTGTATTAATTTATTCGAAATTTAGTGGAGGTCTACCTCAATTCACTCATCTCTTGTCTCAATTTACTCAGATTCAAGTTCTGAGAAGGAAATTCTTTCCAACTGGTGATGTGGCGCCACCTATTGGAAGTTTAAACATTTAACCCTATGGCAGGGTTAATTTGTCGAAGAAAAAACTAAGGGTAAGATTTAAAGAAACTGTTAACTTAGTTCACTGGCACTTGTCAAGAATTCGTTCAAATTGAAAATGTGTCATCTGCACGTCATACGCGTCAACAGATACAGATTTTAAGAAATTTTTAGTGGCGCCATCTCTACCAGTTTTTCTGAACCGCAATTTTTCGGCGCTCAATTTAAAAGTGAAGAACAAATCGTCTTGTGTTAGTGAAGTTATTATCTAATTTATTCAAAAGAAGAATTTTTTTTTAATAAATGAACGGCTCATTGGCTGCATAAGCTGATCAGAGAACACGTGACCTTCATTCATTGTTGATTGCAATGTGGAATTACTACCTGTTTAATATATTTCAATTTTTTTTAAGAGTACATTAGCAACGCAAGCTTGAACATTCAAGTAGTGTCTTATTATTATTATTCTTGGTCTTCGCGTCAAGGATAGGAGCTCGCCGTTCGAAAGTGTGCTGTATTAAGCAGCACCGGATGTTCCGCGTGCACATTCATTTCCTATCACCACATTCTGCACATACACGCAGATGACTGCAGCAAAATTGAGGCTATAACGTGACCTAGCATATTTCATTGGGTTTTCTCTCAATGACAAGATCACGGTAGGCAGGGGAGGTCGTTGACCAAGCGGGCTCGCGAATACCAGACGCAGACCGTCTAGGAGCGGGCGAATGCGCCATGCATGTGTCAAAGGACCAGAGGGGCGCGACCGGCATAGTCAAAATGTAATTTAGATGACGTCCGAAGAGAATGACTCGAGCTCTATGGAAAGAGATTAGCACAGACGAGACATGATCGTTAGTTAGGTGGATAGTAGTAAATTTGACAATGATTGCACGACAATAGAAATTCGCAGAGTATTTATTTTTGTGCCTACACTAATATCCTCCATGTCGCACGTGCATTCCACCGGAATCAGTTTTAATTGCGCCCCCTCAGAAACATCCCGCTCGTGCAAGAAGTTGGGGGAGAACAACCTTAAGTAAACGATAAAAGATAGCAGCGATAAATTATTCATGTGAACCATATGATGCGGGGTTAAAAGTCATGGGGGATTCAGTCTAGACTAGACTAGACCCTCGTGCATCTATTAATAGTCGTGTGGGGTACCTCGCATTTGAAGGTAGAGGAGACACGTGGCCCAAACACGCGTCGCGATTTCATCCCCAGTTTTTTTCGCACGCAGAGAGGGTGCAAGCTGTTGACGTATAAGATTGGTGCTACCGATGAAACACGAATTACGAACGTATATTAGCATCTTGGGCATAATATATAAATAATATTTGCATTTATTATCACGGACTCCTGAGGGTTCGTAGGAACTACTGTCCTAAACTATGAGGACTACTGTTCTAAACCATGTCCTAAACCATGAGAGTTTGGTTAAATAAAATCTACATTTATTTGTTGCCTATCATCCTAAAAGCAGCAGCTAATCAAATCGCAGAACATCAAATTAGTTGACTTATTGTAGCACGAGTGCTACAATGCCAAATACAAAAATTAATATCTAGGGAATTTTGATTGCACCCTGTGACAGCACTGTATTATTGGAAAGTTTCTGTTTATAACAACTGGGAACCTTTTGACTGTGGAACATTGAGACACAAGACACCGTTTGTATCTCACGTTGCACAGGCGCTGTATGCAACGAAAAAGCAACTGCCACAGTCGAAAGATTAATATATAGTCACAGACATAGTTGATAATTTGATACGTGCATCAAATACTGCCATTCTTAGAAACCAAAATTTCCCCAAAAATAGTTTCATGATGACTTCTGTTGTGAAACTAGTAGAAAAATGGTTTTGTGTACATCAGGTTACAGGAGTAAGAAGAATCGCAACATGACTTTTGTTCGCAATTGTACATACCTGCTTGTTTTTGTTTTGTCTTAAAATAAATTTTTAAAAAAATGCCATTCATTTTCAGATCACCGCGTCCTCCAAACGAGAATGATTAATACTTTTTTTTTTTAGTACGAATTCGATCTCTTTCCTAAGATTGTGTTTTCCTAAGTGCAGCGCATACTTGAAATATTTTAGATTAAGCAAACAGCACAGTTCGATAAACTAAGAGCGGCTCAATAAATTCGATTTAATCGGGCTTTTATCTGAACCGTAAACTGTGTACAATATTTATTATTACGTGCGTGCATAAGTCAGATTTTAGTCTCCTAGTTTCTATGCTCCTCTTTAATTACAGCAAGAGCAAGATTGAGGAGGAAACGGAGCAAGAAAGCAAAAACATTGCCGGAAGTCTGTGAATTCGACTGTTCGAGCGCTTCCTGTGCGATTATAGCTTTCTACCCGAAATTCAGCGGAAATTAACAGTTTTTTTTCTTCTCAATTTTTTGCAACTGCAAATACTTCGACCGCTCTACGAGTAAATATCAATTAAATTTCAACTCTGGTTATCCATAAAAACTTTAGTCATGATTTATGCGTTTATAATCTGTCAATAATCAATGAAACACTGCGCAACCGAATATACGTTTCGTTGGTTTACTTGACGTAACCTGAACAGCGACAAGATTGTAGGTTATGCGAATAAAAACGAGCGTTTTAATTTGAATCCGAAATGTCAAATGACATTTGTAAAGTGACGGCTGTCAGTTTGTCAAGCAGCCTCAACAACCGGAAGTTACTTCAGATGTGCCGTTTAAAAATAAAAAACCCAGCGCTGCCAACTCAAACGGTGATTCTTGACGACTTAGTATTAATGCACAAAAAAGAAGTAACTCGAGTTAACCTCGGAATAATTGTATTTAGCCCCCCTCCACACCTGCCCTTGGCAAAACTTAGGAATTGAAGTCAATTTTTTTTTAATTCTGAATCCGACAATGGTTTTATTTAATTTCGAAATTCGAATGACGTCATTTAATTTGTATTTCGCTTGTAGAAATGGAAGCACGATGATAATAAAACAAACGCCAAACGATGACAATATTCAGGTTGTCACACGAACCTTTCTTCTGGAAGTCCGTCTTTGCAACTTCGAATTTTATTTTCGTTTACTTTGCTTTAACTTTCCGATCGATTCTTGTTTTTTTATTAATTTTCCTTTAAGGATATCCGCGCTGATGTCTTTCAACTCGGAACCCACAAGCTTCTTCGTCCTTCGTGATCGCTGTGAATTGTCTTTTCGCACCCGATCGTCTTCTGTTTCTGTTTTTGACAAATCTACATCTAGGAATCGACTTCGATTGTTTTTCGGACTTGCTCTAAACATGGAAAGTGTAAGCAGATTGAGGTTCTCCACAATGCTGTGATTGGAATCAAGGTATCGCAAGAGCAAAACTTGTGTTACGTCGTCAATGACAAAAAAGAAAACCGAAGCGCTGTAAACTAATAAAAGCAGGATATGAAACGAACCAAATGAAGAAATTAATACTAGAGAGAGCATATTTAACATGGCTGTTACAGAGGAAGAGTAGGCAGATTGAAACTTCTCACAATGTTGGGAAAGTCTAGGCAAACTAATTAAGGCTGAGACAAAGTGAAAAGAGAAAAAGATTAAACGGTTGCAAAACAAAAGACGATCGCTTTGAACACAATCTTCACAATTTCTAAAACATAGCTGGTCGTAAAACAATCGATGTAGAAAGTCTGAAATTTAAAGGAATATATAATCGAAATTTGAAAGAAGAAATTAGAAAACATCAACGAAAGATAAAATTTCCTATCTGGGAAAGATGAGAGATCATCGAGAAGACTATCTAGAACGAAAGCGACATAAAAATTCGAAAGAAAAAATCTAGGATCAATTGTAGAACAAAAGGCGACAAACTTTGAATCAAATTTTTATCGAATTTGGCTGCATTGTATGGGATCCTCGAGCATCCTCTGTATAGCTATTTCGGCCATAATTGAGACCTCATCAGCAGAAGAATAGCTTAATTGGTCATGTTTGTCCTTCGCAAAAAAAATTCGCCAGGATTTTAAATAAGAACGTCTTCACGCGCGCTGCCAGGAGGTTTCCTACGACAATTGCAATTACTTATTACTACTTTATTTATGCTTATTTATTCAAAGTAAAATTTAAAAGCAAACTGAATTCGTAGCACAATTATGACTTCAGTTTTATTTGTTTCATTTTCATGACAGTACGTCGACCTTAACACTGTAAACTGCAAAATGTTACGTTTATGTTCATTAATAAGACGAAAATAAATGTTTACTAAAAATGTTGATAAATATCAATTAAATCCAAGAAACGAGTGGTTCAATTAGTTTCCGTGATGAAAATTTGATTCTGGTTTAAAATAATTCGAAATTTTCAGAAACGTTCGTCTTGGTGATTTATTGGTAACAATTGCACTGTCATAAAATAAAATTCAGCTGGCTCAGTTTCGTTCCTCGTACTTTATTGTTTGTTATTTTATTATTATTATCATGCTGTCATAAATTCACAGATGCTTACATTAGGGAGGGGGTTAAAATGAAAGACGAAGTGCTGAATAATAGTTTTTGAGAAAATTCAGTCCGAGCGAGTGCGTTTGTCTTTTATAAAGGACTGAGGTTAAAATAAATTTTTAAAAACATGAATAGGCTTAGTGTTATTTATCAAATTTACGTAGTGTGTAGTTTGTTTTGTGTTAGTTTAATTCGTGTAAATATACATAATTGAAGTGTAAATAAGTAATAGTAACAAATAACTGGATACGTTGTGACGAATTATGCGTTAATAGCGCAGGACAACATTTTGAACATTTATTGTAATTACAAATATCAGTGTCAAGAATAAGAAGTAAACTTTGAATATTTGAAAATCTCAACGCCCTCCAAAAACAAACTGTTAAAATTAATTTAACAAAACAGAAACTGAATTAACAAGGTTTTGAAAGTCAAAGTTTGGCAAAACAAAGAAACAAAAGAAGGCTGTAAAATATCGAAAACAAAAGATTAACGGAAGAAATATTTGAAAACCCTAAGGTCATCCAACAAGAGGCTTAAAAAGAAAAGAAAAGAAAATCAATTTTACAAAAAAAAAAAAGAAATGAATAACAAGGAGAGACAAAAAACAAAAGACAACTAAAATAAAGTAGTGAATAATCTTTAACAAAAAGGTTATGAAAACTTGAAAAACAAAAGACTGACGATTTGAAAATCTCTAACCCTCCAAAAAGAAACCGTCAAAATTCATTTACTTAATAATAACAAAGCAAAACTGAAAGAGTTAACAACGAGATATGCCAAAAAAAGAACAAAAAACAAATGAAAAATTACCAGTTCTTCAACATAAAGGTTTTCAAAATCAAAGTTTGACAACAAACAAACAAAACAAAAGATTAACGATGATTCACCGACGTAATATTTCAAAATCCTAGAAGAAACCTAAGAAGAAAAAAGGAAGAAAATTAATTTAACAAAAAAAAACAGTACTGAAATGAATAACAAGAAGGCAGAAAACAAAAACCAATTCAAATAAACTACGGTGAATTGTAAAAAATAAGAACAAGTATAAACAAATGCAATATTAACAATTCTCCAACAAACAAGTTATGAAAATCGAAAATTGGCAAAAGAAATGTTAAAAACAAAAGATTGACTCTGACCCCCAAAAAGAAACTGCAAAATTAATTCAACCAATAAAAACAAAACGAAAAAAAAAGAACAAGTAACAAATGAATAATTCCCGGTTCTCCAACAAAAAAAAAATGTTGAAAATCAAAGTTAGGCAAAAAAATGAAACGAATCAAGACTGTGAAAACATTTGAGAATCTCCAGACCTCCCGAAAAGAAACTGTGAAAATTAATTTAAACAGATAGAACAAAGTTTTTGCTTTTTATTGAAAGCGGACTTACCTCAACAAGTCATAAAGTAAGCAGAGGTTTCAAAACAAAGGAACTGCACGCGCTTGGGTTAGGTCAGTTTTTCATTTTTCACCAATACCGTTCAAATTTGGAGAATCAGTCTCTTTTAAAATGAGATACCTTCAGTTTTAATTAAAGACATAGGTTTTGAGACACCCTATATACTTGTTATTTGATTTGACAGAGCTGTTTTACTAATGACATAATTTTGTTTGACATTCCATTCACAAAAGCTTATAAAATAAAGAAATGAGTAGGCTAATGTTATGATGTTATTCACTTTGAAAAAGCAAACAATACTGGGTGTTTCTTAACTTGATACAAAAAATGAAACCAGTGAAAGTTCCTGCTTCGTCCAGCCGATATATGTTTACGTTTCACGCAGCGAGGAGGGGGGAACTTCGAACACTTACTGTGAGTGAAGGTCACCGTGCGTGTGTTTAGCGGTTCTAAACATTTCACAGGGAATTTTCGGACGTCGGTCCGGATTTTTTTATTATTTTTTTCCTCTTAATTTTGATGCATTCGTGAGAATATCTCGTACCACATACGCCATTAATTTTTTACATCAAGTTGAAGAACACCCTGTATATACTTTTGAGAACATTAATCCGGTCCTGTTTCCTTAATTACCTTCTTATTTAAATTACCTATTAATGATTTTATTTCTCAATATTTCTATAAATTTTGGGAACCATCAGAATAATTTTATGGATTCAGCTAGCTTCCAATTAAGTAGGTAATTGATTATTATTATTTTCCCAGTGCTGCTATAAAAATTATATTTAAAATAAAATTAAAAATGTTTCTTGAAATTAGAACAATTACATGAATTTAAATTTCAAGAAATTCAATAAGATAAAAATTCTTAATTGTTGTTTAGTGCTTTAGATTTAATTTGTCCGATGTAGTTATTAAAATTAAATTAAAATAAATTCACTATTACTTTCTGAACTAGTTTTTAACCGAGGTGGAGTAACATTGTCCCTGTCCGCTCATATTCTGTGCGTCGGCCGATCATGTCGCAGTAGGTATTTGCGAATTTACATTTTATGACTTAGACGCATATCGAAATGAAACGAAGTGCAAGCTCTTCTCAAGTACTTTTTGTCGTTGAACATCTACATATTGAATACAATTAACATTTAGTTAAATTTAATGTTCTAAACAATGGTGAACTGTTGGCTGTTGGTTTGTGGACGTTCCAGAATTTTGTAAAACGCTTGATATTTAGTTACCACTTTGGACAAAAAAAGTACTGTTAGTATTACTCCCTCCTGTTAATTATTTTCTCGTAGGTGTAAAGGAAATGCTTCATTTTGAAGATGGTTTTATGTCAGTTTCTTCTACTAATTTGCATAAATAAAAAAAAGAGTGATTTTCTTATCACAAAAATTATAAAATTTAAATAATCCAAGGATACACCATACACCATTAATTTTTTCGCATCAAGTTGAAGAACACACTGTATAATACCTATCACGAGAAAGAAACTCATCTATTAATTATTTCATTCGTGTTTTCTGCATTGTTTGCTGGTGAAAAATCAAAGTGTTGCACATTGTTGAATTTAGAGGAAAAAAAAGCCCTACAAGATACAATAATAAAAATATACATGGCTAGTAAAAAAAAGGTTAACAAAGGTTCCAAAAAAAAAAAAAAAACAGTTTATAGTGTTATTATTTCATTTATTTTCTTGTTTATTAAAATTGGTTCATAAATAATGAAGTTACAATTTGGGGCGGTTTTTTCTTTTGGTCAGGCACCCTTGTATAAAGTGCTTCTTAGCATTTTGGTAAACTGACAGAGAGTGCTACAAATTGTAGTTATTTTATTAAATTGTGCTTACTTCATTATGAATGTAAAAAAATACTTCGAAATTGTTGAAATGCGTTTGCAGAATTTTTCAGATGGTGTTCTATGTTGTGTGCGTGGCGTTGCCATGGCAACTAATCAACATCCTGGGTTCCTGTGCGACGCCATCGCAACATTCCGAATAAAATTAGAATTTCTCACTGTAAATGATCGGAAAACTTATCTTATGATGGCAGAAAACATGGTCTTATTCTTATTTCGCGTCGTCCGTGAGGTTTCCACTGAAAAAATAATTAATTCCCGCCGGTGTTGTCCATGAAATCCATAAGTTTACGGTGAATTTCAAACAAGTAGCGCGGCCGTGCTTAATTCGTCGCAGTTGGCGGCGTGATTGGGTCGTGCGCCTCTCTCGGCAATTCGGCGAACCCGTGACAACCAAGATGGTGTCGAGTTAGTGTGGGGAGTGGCGCATCGAAAAAAAGACAGCAGTTACCGTGTCACGTAAGTGCCGGTGCTCCGTAACGAAGGGCTTCGCACGAAGCCGGGGCCCTCAACGCAGCCCAAGTGCCGTGAAATGACATACACATAGAGTGCCATGACATTAGTTTCTTAAAGACACACCCCAATATAGTTGTCAACTGTCTGTGATATTATTATGGCCGTTCGTATGGAACTAGCAGCAACCAACAATAGAAAACTAAACTACAAGATGACGGTAAGGCGTTTCGACGCGCGCTTGTTTCTTACCGTCAGAGCAACGACCCCACCCAATTTTAATATCGGCCGTACACGAACAGGTGATTGCATAATTTGGTGGAGCCCTTAGCGTCGTCGGACCTTTAAAATTTAAAAATCTGCGCGCCCCGAAACACACCCGCTGATTTTTTCCGGCGCGCAGATTTCGACGCCTTCTTGATAAGCCATATGTTCCTGTGCGGGTTTTGTATATTGGAAATCGAAGAGAGCAGACAGATCCGCCCCTTTAAACCGGAAGTCACTGACGTACGCTCTCAGTCGTTCCTCGTCGCGCATCGTATCACATACACAGGCCGGTCGGGTTTTGATTGCACGCCCGTTTATAATCAGCGGGTGCCTTGCCTTTTCCATTTTTTGATAAACGCCCGCGCTGATGAGTTCGGAAGGAAAAAAATCGCTGCCTTAACGAACTCGCTTAACGAAAATAATAAAAACAATTCGAATAATTTTAATCAATTGGTGAGCGTTCGGCAAATGACGCGTGCATACGTTTATTATGGAAGTTTATTGAATTATTACGATCAGGTTAGTATAGTGCAATTAACGTGCATCGCTTGTTTTATTTCGTATGTATAGTTTATCAACGAAACATGCCAGAGCGGAACTTGCGCACTATCATCCACACGCCCATCCATCGAACCCTATCATCATCACCACCTACAATAATTATAAGTACGTCTCTCATCAGTGAAGTAAATAAGTAAGCGATTTCATCCGAGCGCAGATAACCGGCTGATTTTTCTTTGGTTTTATTTCGGAGGGCGAAAGGGGTGCGCTGGAGTAATCGGGGGGGTTATGTCGCGAAAAATTCGGCTATCGATCTCAGCACGTGATTTTCAACGCTGGGTGGAGACACTAACCTTTTGGGCTTTGGTGTGTCCGAAGGGATACAAAAAGGAATGATCCAAACTGAATTATTTAAGAACCAACTAAAGGGTGTGTTCGATCAAACGCTCGGTTAATTGCAAGTTAAGTTTCGTTCGTGCAATCACTTTTATGAGTAAACCATCACATATTATAGAACTTTAAAAAAATTGTTGTAATTCGGTTTTGATTGCGATTGTGGGATCCTGTTTCGGCCCTATTTGGGGCCTCCTCAGCAGGAATCAAAAATCAGCCGCGCGATGTCGCCACCTAAGCTGTCGTATTTCAGAACGTTTCAAATCATTTGAAACTCACAAAACCGATTGTAAAGTTATCAAGATCAGTATGCGTTGCGATTATAATCATCACAGTCGGCTTTTTCAATCATTAGTCAACTGAAATGGTTAGTTAATTGACAAAGTGATAATTATCTCAAATGCATTTGTTAAAACTATTTGTCAGTGTAATAGCTGTATTTATTCTACCATTTTAAACTGAGTACCTCAGTTGTCTCGATGACTTAGGTAAATTACTTGTTTCTTTTAACTTCAACGAGTGAGTTTTCGATGAGCTTATCTGATAGCGTTTTCGACTGATACTCTCAGGGCCGGTACTTTAGTCACAGGTTAACTTCAATCTTTGGTTTATTCCCACAGAAACAATTGTCTCTGCGATTGTAGGCATGGGAATAAACCAAAGGTTAAAATTAATCGGTGACTAAAGTACCGGCCCTCAGAGTATCTCCATCTTGTTTTCATCTCGTGTGATAGCGGGGATGGAGATACTTTCAGAGTGCCCCGGAGCAGTCGGTTGAAAGCGTAATGTGACGATTTCCCCTTAAACTGATTGACCACTGACTACACTAGTGCGCACTCAAAGTATCCTCATCTCGTCCAATTACGTGAGGTTAAAAGAAGATGCAAATACACTGAGCAGGCGAATCGAAAACGCTACAATTCTGCTCTTGAAAAGACTTAAAAGTAATTACGTTTTCGAGCTGTAGAGCACACTCAGAGTATCTCCATCTCTTATATTACATGAGGTTAAAATAAGATGGGAATGCTCTGAGAGTGCTCTAGAGCAGTGCGTTTCTTGTGAGATTGTTTTTCGAGGTTTTGTCTGGTTTGATTCAGATTTGATCATTTCGAATCCTTCACGATCACAATAAAGAGAGATACACTAGGTAGTTAGTAGGGAAGACATCGGGTTTTGGGGTACCCGTATAAATATTACCCGGGTATCATATTTTTTTATCCGGGTACCAATTATTACTCGGGTAGAAGTGGGAAACTGAAGATGACATCGAGTACCCGAATACTACCCGTATAATACTTACCCGGATATCCATTATTACTCGTATAATTTGTCAGCGTAGAATTTGAAGAAAACATACTATTACGGCCGAAAGAATAGAAACGCCTGTTTTTGTGCTTTTAATCATGGTTTTTCAAGCTAACCAAATACGTCTAATTAGATTTCATTGCAAAGTATCACTTTGACAAGAGTTTATCTCGAAATTGTAAAATGCTAAACAAGAAAAGAAATCAGAGCATGTTATTTTAACTTGAAGGCTTCCGCGGCCGTCGTCCATTGTTGAATCCTTGGCTTCCGGTTGGAACCGCGTGTCTCGGATTTCTTCACTGCCAACGTTTCGTTCTTCGTTGCAGAAGAACTTCTTCAGGGCTGCTGTTGTTGAGACTGCTGCTGTCGTTGAGACTAACGCGAAGCAGCAGCAAGACCAACAGCAGCAGCAGTAATAGCATCACCACCAACAGCAGCCCTGAAGAAGTTCTTCTGCAACGAAGAACGAAACGTCGGCAGTGAAGAAATCCGAGACACGCGGTTCCAACCGGAAGCCAAGAATTCAACAACAGAGCATGTTATGTTAATTTTAAGTTCAAATATCCAAACTTATAGGTACCCCAACTTATGCCCGTATTCGAACGTATACAAGTACCCGTACTTATACGTGTACGCGAATTTATGCGGATACCCTAGCTCATATGATTACCCGAGCACTATACGGCTACCCGGATAATACCCGGGTAGTTTATTCGGGTACCCGGGTAGCTCAAACATACGGGTATGTTATCCCTAGTAGTTAGGTAGTTTCAAATAAATGGATATTTTTAAGACTTTCTTAGACGATGTAAAAATCTGTTTTTTTTTTGTTTCCATTTGTCTAATAGCGTTTTCGACTAACTGCTCTAGAGCACTCTCAGAGTATCTCTATCTTGTTTAGCGTAATAACAGGGATGGAGATACTCTCAGAGTGCTTTGGAGCAGTCGCTCGAAAACGTTATGTGACGATTTCCCCCATTTTCACTGAAACTGATGGCGTTTTCGATTTATCACACTAGTGCACACTCAAAGTACAGCCTAGGCCAAAAGTATTAGGCACCCTTCATTTTCTAACTTATCTCCGGAAATATTACTCAGAAATCTTTAGAATTTTATTATCATAATAAACGATAATTTAAATAATGCACAGTACTTTACAGCGGTTGTAAAACATGTGGTAGATGATAGTTCGCAATTGTGGTTCCGTGAATAGGTAGTCAGTCTTGTATAAGCGCTTGTAATAAGAGTGATCTTTCCATTATAATGTTTATTTCATTATAATATATCGTCGTTTTTGTTGTAAAAAAATGTCTAAGAAGAAGGAACTTAGTGAGCATTTACGTTTACGAACTCAGTTCTTGCACGAACAAGGCTACACACGGACAGAAATAGCCAAAAGTATTAAACATTCGCGTTGTGCCGTGCAATCTGCCTTGAAACGTTACGCGGATACTGGATCACAGGCGAACCGAACAAGAACAGGTTGAAAACGGATAACTTCGGATCGGATCGAAATTTAATTCGAAAGTCACTTAAAAATCGAAAGAAAACTTCCTGCCAGTTTATCCGAGGAAATCGGGAGATCGATCAGTGCCAGAACGACCAGAAGGAGACTTAATGAAGCTGACTTGAAAGGCTGTAAAGCAAGAAAGAAGCCTTGGCTTTCAAAAAAAAATAAAGTCTCGGTTGGAATTGGCTATAAAGTACCAACACTTTACAGAGAAGGATTGGGCAAATGTTGTGTGGTCCGACAAATTAAATTTTGAGGTAATATTTCCTTTATATCATTTGTAATTTTGAATTCGTTTGCATCTTCTACACTGTACCAGTAAAAAGTTATACGGCGTGTTTAAAATCTACGTTTTTTTTTAAAATTAATTGTAAGGTATTTGGAACTTCTGGTGTAGCTTACGTGAGACGGAGAATCGGTGAAGAATACCTTCCGGAATGCGTGGTACCAACACTGGGACGTGGAGGAGACAGTGTAATGATCTGGGGTTGTATGACAGCCGACAGTGTAGGCGAAATGTTAGTTTGTGAAGGTCGAATGAACTCCCACACTTACATAAACGTATTGGAAACGACATTGCGGCAATCATTTTCCAAGATATCTGGTGATACAAATATGGAAGAAATGATGTATCAACAAGATAATGCACCCTGCCATAAATTACCTGCAGTTACCATGAAGTGGTTTCAAGAAAACAATATTAACCTCCTGGATTGGCCTGCACAATCCCCAGACCTAAATCCCATAGAACACTTATGGGGGATTCTAAAGCGTAATATTAGAAAGCATCCAATTATATCTAAAGCAATTTTAAAAAACGTGTTATTGAAAGAATGGAATATTATCGCAGAGGAATGTCATAAACTTACAAGTACTCTGCCAAAAAAAGCTGCAGTGATTAAGGCTAGAGGTGGCCCAACAAAATACTAATTACTTTAATAAATTGTTATTATTTTGTATCCAGGAAATTTTATTTTACCCCAATCCAACAGATTTTCATGATATAGATATTGGAGTTAATGTAAGGTGCATAATACTTTTGGCCATGGCTGTATCTTCATCTCGTCATATTACATGAGATTAAAAAAAGATGCAAATGTACTGAGTGCAATCGGTACGGGTGAAATCGAAAACGCTGTACGAGGGTCGATCAATAAGTACCCGTGTTTGAAGACAGTTGGCGTTGCTGAGGAAAGTTGGCATTACCGTCGTATATTGTCATCTGTCAAACGACACCAAACTAAATTTCACACTGATTCATAGGTTAGTTTTTATTTGGCAGCCAGTTGTAGCACACGTGTTTCGTGTTTCTTGATAAAATGGAAAAAGAGCAATCCGTAATTCGCTTTTTATTTTTGGATGGAAAAACATGCGAAGAAATAAAGGCGAAGTTGGAAGCTGTCTATGGGGACCCTTCACCATCTACGACAACCGTCAGATATTGGTTTAACGAATTTAAACGTGGTCGTACATCAGTTTTTGATGAAGAGCGACCAGGCCGCCCGGCAGACGTGGTTACCGAGGGAATCGCTGATTCTCGCTGATCGCCGAACTAAAGTGCACGAAGTAGCAGAGGCCGTAGGTGTTTCGTATGGAACGGCAATCAATACTTTACACGATAAACTAAGTACGAAAAAGGTGTCGGCCCGATGGATGCCGTGATTGCTCGCGGTGGACAACAAGCGGATACGGCTGTTAACGTCGAAGCAGTGTTTGAACCTCTTTAAGCGAAATTCCCAGGAGTTTTTACGTCGAGTCGTCACCGTTGATGAAACCTGGATACGTTATTATACGCCAGAAACTAAACAACAGTAAAAACAATGGATTTTTCCTGGTGAATCTGCTCCGAAGAAGGCAAAGACGGTCCCATCGGCCGGAAAGGTCATAGCCACGATATTTTGGGATTCGAAGGGAATAATCCTCATGGACTTTTTGCAAAAAGGAAGAACGATCGCGGGGCAGTACTACAGTGAATTATTGGACCGATTCGATAAGAAATTGAAGGAGACACGGCCCCATTTGACCAAGAAAAAAGTGCTGTTTCACCACGATAATGCTCCAGCACATTCATCCGGAGTTGTCGTGGCCAAATTGCATGAACTGCGCTATGAATTGCTGCCGCACCCACCGTACTCGCCCGACTTGGCTCCCTGCGACTTCTTTCTGTTCCCCAACATGAAAACATGGCTCGGGGGAAAAAAGCTCAAACGAGGAGATTATCGCCGAGACAAAAGCGTATTTTGCAGAGTTTGACAAATCGTATTTTTTGGAATGGTTAAAGAAATGGCAGAAACGTTGGGAAAAGTGTGTCGGTTTAACAGGAGATTAGGTTGAAAAATAAGAAATAAAAATTGTGGAAAACTTGCGTCTTCATTCCCAACACAGGTACTTATTGATCGTCCTTCGTATATCTGTTCTTGAAAAGACTTTAAAGTAATTGCGTTTGCGATTTACTGCTCTAGAGTACTCTCAGATTATCTCCATCACTTACTATTTACATGAGGTTAAATTAAGATGAGAATACTCTGAGAATGCTCTAGAGCAGTACGTTTCTTGTGAGATTGTTTTTCGAGGTTATGTCTGGTTTGATTCAGATTTGATCATTTCGAATTCTTCACAATCATAACAAACACAACTTTTTGGTTAGGTATTTTCAAATAAATGGGATTTTTAATACTTAATTATGGAAGAACAACTCGAATCATAAAACCAGCTGCACTCAAGTGCTTTTTACAAGAAGTATTTCTGAAATGCACAAAAATTGCGCCGGTGTATGAAACTGGTGACGTGATCGTCGCAGATAATTGCAGGCCCATCTCTGTTTTGTCCGAGACATTTTTGAAACTTTCTTAAAGAACAGAATTGCGAATTTTTTTGAAAATATAAAAATTATTTGATCCCAACCAACATAGATACCGCTGAAACAGATCCACAGTGGCGAAAGAAGTTGACCAGCATTTGATGCGAGTGAATCAGCGAGTTTATCACTAAATGACTTCTTGATTAAGGTGTTTGATAGCGCCACATTAATATCTTTAAGAAAAGTTACGGTTTTCGAGGATCAATGAAAAACCTACTTCAATCTTATTTCAAAGAACGTACTCAATGGATTCATTGGAAAAATTTTTGGTTGAAAGCTTACTGCATGCCTCAAGGATCCGAGCTGGGCCCAATATCGTTCATTATTTACGCTTATTAACGCTTCTTTTATCACGCGATGATCACAAGGAGACAATGAATTGAAAAGCTGAGAGTGCATTAAAAAGGCCTGACGGATAGTTTGGGGTTAATCAATTAAAGTTAAATGATAATAAAACAAGAAATGTAGACAAACTGCAAACTCGAAAGAGTAGATTTCCTCTATAATAGAGATGTGTCACTCGTGGATGAATCAATCTTCGGAATTCGATCATCTAATCTTGTTTCAACGGAGTTGGTCAATCGCGATCGTCCCTCGTACGTTCTCGCCTCAATCATCTCGGTCTAAGTGAACGATTGAACACAATCACCCATGTTTAGGAATATGAATTGTTAATATTTTAGTCTTTTTAACCCTTTCCGGGCTCTGTTTTGAAATAAATTGAGCTGCTAGAATTAAACATATTCAAATCAGTTGTATTTTAGTAAGCAATATGTGTGAGTATAGCGAATTAGTACAACGGTTAAATTATAGCAAGTATTATTTGTTGCTTGATATTATATGTGCTTTCATTGTGCGATCGTTGGCACATGTGCTTTTTTTTAATAAACGACGAATATAATTTGTGAATTCCAAAGTCGTAACACTATAAAATCCAGCAGGAAAGGTCAAGAAACTTTCCTGATTCGACCGATCTTGTGAAAGTCCATCAAAAAGGTTAGCTATCGTAACCACTTCCCGTGAACATCCTGTATGTACTGCACAATTTCGTTTATAGTCCGACCATTTTAATAAACTATTTATATTTTGTTAGTCACGTCTGAGTTTCAATGAGTTATATTTCAAAATCAAGCTCACGTGTTCATGGGGCATTCATCCTCTTGAGAGAAACTTTTTTCTTTTAAGAGGTAAATACCGTGCCTTCAAATGTATTCCTCATTAAAGTAAGCTGTGATTTTTTTTTAATAAAGTTGGCGACGCTCAGTACAAAAATAAGGGACAGTTGTCAATAACTGTCAGTGTCATATTATCTAATCATGACATCACATAAAAACTCAAAATTCAAAGAAACACTTAATTGCTTCAATTCAAAACAATAAAAAACGCTGAAAATGTTATCCTTCATCTTGAATGCACAAACGCGTTTGCCAAGTGTTGGGAGGTTATGATAGCACAAGCAATTAATTTGACAGCTGTCAGTGTTACTAACCTTTAGGGGAAAAAACACTGAAGTCATGGCCTACTTTAATTAAGCATTTAATTGAATGCACGGTACCCTCGAAGCCACAAAATTTAACAACGAATGTTTAGGGGTCTTATAATTAAAAAAAAATATGTAAGTAATGTGGGAATAATTCGACTGTTAATTTTGAACGTGTTTGCGTCATTTATTGTTTCTTTGATCATCGTCTTTAAATATTTTCTTGCTCTTTCTTCCCCTCTCTTTAAATACAGGTACAAAAATATGTGTCTCCTACTTTAATTGGAAGTAGAAACGCAACACAATAAGTAATAGCGATATTGAATGGTATAAGTGGCAATTATGTAATATAAAAATTGAGAAAAAAAATTCAAGTTGGAAAGAATTGAACAATTTAAAAAACATCAGCAAATTTTTATAATAAAACAAAATTGGTTATTCCACCACTGCGCTGGTTTGAAGCTCAGTTTTTCGAGGTCGACTTCCCAGAATAACTGGCAGAAAATTACTAATTGTTTTTTTTTTTTATTGTGCGCTACATCGCAACATTATTGTTTTATTTTTGCATCGACATAAGTTATTTGTTTACGGAGAACCCGCTCAGTGAAGTACATTTCTCGGAAAAACCATTCCGCATTGCGGTGTAAACCTTGGGTTGAAAATTTCTCTTTATTCGAACTTTTTAACATTACATTAAAATCAATTCGTGTTCTTGAATCGCAATAGTCAAAGTCTCTTTGTCTGATGATGAACTAAAATTTAATTCATATGGTACTTACAACGTACAATCGCTGGCGCTAAAAACGAAACGCTGTACGCTGTAGTAAACAAGGTTCATTTTCGAACGAGTCTATGGCTTTTCGTTTCGTTTTTAGTTCCGGCGACTGTACATATAAACTAAGGCGAAGGGAAAGGATAAAGCGCGTACTTGGAAAGCACGAAAGTGGTTTAAAAATACGCCTTCAAGGTCCGAGTTTATAAATACCCGCGCGCATCTTATTCACGTCCGAAAGGAAATTCGAAGGATTTGTTTTGTTCTTCGGCTCGTCAGAATAACAACATTAATAACCGACGAGCAGTTTCGAGTTTAATCAAAATAGGGTATTGACAGTGCGAAGTTAGTTTCTTCTGCGTTTGCCGGGTGCGCGCTGTTTTTCCCCATCGCGTCGCCATCGTCTCGTTATTTCTGATTGACAAACAAGTAAATACCCCACGAGGGGGGCGATTAATAATACGACTATTATCTCCCTTCAAACGCGTGCGTTAAATAAACACGAAAAGTGTTTTGAAAATACTGTTATCTAACGAGTTTGCAAACTCGCAAGAAATAACAAGTGCGTTACTTTGGCCCTTCTAGTTTTTTAGAAACCTCGTGCAAAAAAAATCAAATTTAACTAGCTGGAAGATAAGCAGGCGACATATAATTATAAACAATGAATCGCGATTATTCCTCGTACGTAAGGACTCCTCTAAAGCTTTAAAACAGATTAAGTACCAACGTAGATTAATGGCCGCACGTGACGGTGGTATACAAAGCGATAACTCGAGAATCCCCCTACGCTTCCTTATCTCCGTTATTTTTATAATTTGAGGAAAATGTTTTAATTATTGAAGTTCGTAAGTACCTACACGTGAAAACTTTGGACGCCGTTTAGATATACGAGTATTGTGCGTTATCGAAATGAAATGAATTGCAGATTGCGCCGGATAAGGCTTTCACGAACTCTCGCGTTGAGTTGCTAAGATTTAGGGTTGTGCCGAATTACTATTTTTCGAGGAAGCAGAAACTGTCTGTCCTTGAAATACGTGCGACTGGGGAATACAATCTCGGGGTTTCTGGATTTTTGGAAGTTATCCCGCGATCCTGAGATAAGGCAAGGGATAAAAATATATTTTTCATTAAAAATTAAATATTTTCAGGTTTTATTAATAATTTAGTTAGACTGTACACTTAAAGCTTTCATAAATCTGAAATGTAGTAAGAAATCGTTAAATATTTTCGAAATATAACAAAGGATCTGTAACTTATTCCATTTGTAAATAGGCTACACCTGGGGCTCCTAACTTTTTAAAAGGTAAAATAGATTTCCTTCAAGCCCCCCAAAGGTCCATCTATATTGATATGTCTTCTCATAGAAGTGGTAGGAAAAAAGATCCTATTTGGCAACATTTTATTGAAAAGTCGTGTAAATCTGCTGGAAAAAGAGGAAGTAGCTTTACTTCATCGTGTAACTGATCTTGATTTTCTTCTGAAAATTGTTGCTTATGCTTTTGTACTGTGCTGTAAAAGAGGTTGTAGTTTCATTTTCTTAGTTTCGTCAGAACCTTCTTCAAATATTTTTTTAGTACGACCTCTTTCCCGATTAGTAGGTGGCGAAGAATGTACATAATTCGTTACATCATGAAAGTCTACATCTTCATTCAACGATTCACAATGTTTATGTTCATTAAAATACCTTGAATGTTAGCTTCATGTTCACCTAAGCATTTGGTGCATTCGATACATTCCGCTCCAGTAAATAATTGGGAATAATTACGCAATTCCAGTTATTTTAGAAATTACTAATAATTACGTCGCGTTAAAGAAACAACTCAGACTTCCGTTCCCAGCTGTTAAACGTCACATTTATAGAACGCGCGTGAACAATTGTCAGTCATCCTGTATAATTTATTTCAAGGAATATAGTATTATATTTACGTCATCTATGTATTTTCGAGTTTTAATGAAACAATCGGTATGTGAGTAGGTAAATATCTGAAGGCACTTGCTTAAATTGTAAATACAAGGTTTTCACATTGGAAGAAAAATCTTTTATGGTTGAATCCTACTTTCGAAACGCCAAAAAAATCAATGGCGAATGGACCTTTCTATTCCTAATTGTATTGCAGAATTTCAGGAAAAATGTCCAGAAACTGTATTTCTGTACCACAAATTTGTTAATTAAATTCAGTACTCCGCAAGACTTTTCAGAGAAACTGGCAGTGTGGAAAAGGTAGAAACATAGATAAATGCTTTACGTCGTTTATTCATTAAAAAAAAAAAAACATTTAAGAACTACTAACACCATATAAAGAGTTTTTTTTTTAATCTGGCGTCGAAGTTGGCCATGAAAATTTAAATGTGAACCATCATCATCATGACAGTTGTCGATTTGACGTTTGAACTTGCCATTCCTCACCTTGCCTTGCTTTCGAGGTTTCGAGCTCAACAGTACTATAAGACGACACCAGAATGAGATCTACCGTAACAAACGAAAAAAGAGAACAAGATTTACAACAAATAATCAAAATTGTAGTATGTTCGCAGTAAACACCTTGTCATGGCCAACTTCAACGCCCTAATTAAAAGAACATCCGATAGTATGATGCAAAGAGAAACACACCAATTAAAAGATGCATCTAAGACCAAGTTTGTCATGTCGTACGTGTTTTTGTGTAAAAGTTGTGAAACGTAGCGATCCCACTTTGCATCGATCCCCTTGACAATAACAAATCTTGATACTCTACGCCATAGAATTACCGAGAAATACGAAGAGATAAATAACAAGCCAGAAATGTTGTTTAACGTTAGTCACGCAGTTCGCAGAGCTCAAAAGTGTCTCGTTGCAGGCGGTGGGCATTTTGCTCATCTGCTTTAATTTGAAAAAATTATTTTTCTCGCTTTGGATATTTTAGGAACGTCTTACGAACTAAATACACACATGCGTATTTGGTTGCTGCGCCAACTCTATTTCATTTTTCAGTTGATCACTTGAAAATGACAATGTTATGTTGAAACTAGTAACGTCTCGATAAAATTAGTGGAAAACAAAGTGTTAGTGTTTATCAAAGAATCTCCAAACTAAAAGGTAGTAAAGGAAACTGTGGTTTAAGAAATAATTAAAAATTAATTCCCGCCCACAAATTTATCAAAATCATACGTCACTCGACTATTGCAGAAATCCGCGGACAGACTGTATAACGTAGGTGTTGATTACAATTATTTGCGTATCTAGTACGTTTATTTGAGTTTAAAACATCAACCCAAGTTCGTCATTTAATTTTTTTTTGCGTAAGAGGGTGCCTTGATTGCCACCGAAACTTTTTCGTGCTAGTTCAGTAAATAATCAAAAAGAAATTAAAAATTAATTACTTCGACGTGATACGACTTTGAATACGCTTACTTCTATTTGTCAGTATCCGTGCAGACGTGATGCTTTTTAATGAGAAAACGATTGTATTTCTCAACTTGTAGTTTCAAGTATGTATGTATATGGCGGCGCTTAAGCATATGATACGTATTGCGCGAGGCTGTTACTTGAAACCTGTGGGAGACATTATTAAGCCGACCGGGCATTTTACACACGTAAGGATTTTGATTACGTAAGCACCGCGCACTTTTTTTTTTGTTATTTACCTTCTTAAGGCACCCAATCACGTAGCAATATATGTGACTGCTTTCGATGTTAAATGGCAGTGGCAATCTGATACATCCAAGCGATTTCGATTAAATTGTTTCGGACAATCTACTTCTGATCTGGATTTGTTTTACAACAGCAACATTACAGTAGATAGGAAATTATTTTTAATCTTACAATTTGCGATTTTTCGGAACAAGTCGACTTCCTTGTTTCTTTTTCTTTTTAATTTCCGACGGGCTCCGAACGAGGATGTTAGAAACGTCCCGTTAACAATTGAATCTACAGATTTGTTTGCATTACGCATCGTTATACAACGCTCTAATTGTCGAGTCAACATCAGCTCAAGTTTTTTAATAGCGTACGATAATAACTTCATCACTTTCATGGAATTTCGCAAAATTATTCCACGTAGTTGTACAGAGAGAGCCGGAACGATTGAAAGGTCTGTCGTCGGTAAACAGAGTGAGCTACAATAATTCAAGGTCACACGAATGATCATCCGTTGTTGTTGTTCGCTATTTGTTAAATAATTCTCTTTCCTTGCTGTCATTTTTTTTGCTTTTTTGCTTTTTGTCTGCTGGAATTTATTTATCTGTGTTTACTTTTCCTTTTTTTCTTTGACCGTCGACTTTGGGGCATTCATTACGACTGCCAGCAAATATTATGCGATCGAATAAAAAGTTATTCAAAGTTGGGCCCAAAATATCACGTGTCACAATACAAGGATGAGTTACCTATGTTCACACTTAAACAGAAAATGAAAAAAGTAATCGCTTGGAAAAGGAATCACAGAAACTACTTAACAATTATAGAAAAAAGGAACAACTCCCAAAAAGCTATTGAAAATGAGGGATTAACGTCAGTAGAGGTATCAGAATGGTCAATGGTTACATGTGAACCCCAACAAAGCCATAGAAAAAAAAAGAGAAATTAAAACAAGAAATAGAAGTAAATATATTGGAAGAAATAAAAACCGGGTATTGAATGGTAAACAAAGGAAAAGCGTAGGAAATACAAATGAGGCCTGAATTATGTTCAAACAATGACTTCAAAATAGGAAATGGACACTTTAAACACAAAATTATCCATAAAATAGCAAGGAAGGTAATAGATCGCCTAGTGGCACACATGCTAGCATGTTTGCCTTCAGACCCAAAGTACGTGGGTTCAATTCCCAACCTATGCTACCTATTGTTTCGTCTTATCTGTGGAAAAATGGTCGATGTTAAAAATTCTACTTGGAAATATACCCAGCTTGGTGGAGACGGGGTGAGCTACAAATAGATTGTCGGTAGCTTGAACCTAGATGGCGATGAAAGAGGGCGCCACCTAACGTAAAATTGTCCAAATATGCAAGTAAAACTCGTGCTATCGCTAGGACTACACACGTTGTTGTTGAAATTGACGAAATTTCCACAGGTTTATACTCGCGTGACATACCTTTATCGGTCAACCTGTATAGTGATAAAGAGCTCGGTTCGGGTTCGGAAGGCCCCTAAGGTCTACCCAAATCTGATATGTACATCAGAACAACGCAAAAATAAAAGAACGATACAAAACGTTCTCCACCTACCTACATGGGTATTGGTCCACTGAAGAGGATGCAATCTTCGGAGAGTGCCCTATGAGATTTGGCAGCTACTTTTTCTGAAAACACGGTGTCAAGGTCGTTAGATCTCGAGACACAATGGCATCAGTAACGGAGTTCATTGGGGGGAACGATTATGGCCGCAATAGCTTCAACGGGGTAGGTAATTCTAACCCAGAAACTGGCTCAACACAACGTGCTAGGAAGAGATAAGAGAAATTCGATAATGGAAGGAAACAGGTTCGAATTAGACTCATCCTAAAATCAATTGGGTCGAACGAAAAACACACATGGCGTGTCGGTTCGCGAAAAACACAAAAAAGAAATAGAAATTCATCTGTGTCTTATACAGACCTATAGCTCAGTGACACTCTGTGAAGAGCACTGGGTTTTAAGGGCGTACAATCGCAAAAGGGCCGAATAGGAAGGAGCTAATTGGAAAGCAATAGAAAAAAGGGGAGAGAAGTTTGAGGAAGTAGCAAAGGGACGAATAGGAAGGAGCAAATTAGGAAAGCAATAGAAAAGAGGGAAGAGAAGTTTGAGGAAGTAGCAAAGTTGAACGGGAGAGAGGAAAGTGGGGGGATTTTTGGAAGAGGGGCTCGAAAGACAGTTCAGCCCCACCCCAAACCTTACACCCGTGAGGGTAGATATGCATAAGGAAAAGGTAGAAATACAGATAAATGCTTTACGTCGTCGATTCATTAACAAAAAAAAACGTTTAAGAACTACTAACACCATATAAAGTTTTTTTTTAATCTGGCATCGAAGTTGGCCATGAAAATTTAAATGTGAACCATCATCATCATGACAGTTGTCAATTTGACATTTGAACTTGCCATTCCTGACCTTGCTTTCGAGGTTTCGAACTCAACAGTACGATAAGATGACACAAGAATGTGATCTACTGTAACAAACGAAAAAAGAGAACAAGATTTACAACAAATAATCAAAATTGTGGTACGTTCACAGTGAGCACCTTTTCACGACCAACTTCGACGTCAAATTTAAAACAACATCCGATAGTATGATACAAAGAGAAACACACCGATTAAAAGACGCATCTAAGACCAATATTTTTGTGTAAAAATTGTGAAACGTAGCGGCCCCACTTTGCACCGATCCCCTTGATAATAACTAATAACAGTGCATTGTTCGATAACAAATTTTATCGCTGGCAGATGGCTCATCAATTAATTAAGCCGCCAGTGGCGTGCCTTAATTGCAAAATATTTCGACTTTTCCGATTGCAAAGGACAATGCGCAATCCAGACGTTCGGGTTACACAATGAGAGAACGAAAGAACACGGCCGGCGACAATGAAACTCCGAATACGGGCTGTTGTAATAATGAATCACGCGTGGCGATGTTGAATCAGAAGGCAGCGATAGTCAGGTGTTCTTTCTCAACAAGCTAGATCGGGGTGTACGCACTAACCTCAACATCTGTGCCATGCACTTACTGTACCTCGCATTCTTGACATTCTTGCGCGGCGACCTCGTCATCGTAACGTACTTGTTCCTCGCGGACTCATTCTTTGAACATAACCAGCCAGCGAAAGACTCAACCTTACGGGACGGGGAAAACTAAAACTTGCTCGAGTGATACAGGGTTGCATTGGTTTCGACCCCAATTAGTCTATAATATTCAAGAAATAACCTTTAAGTTTCTTATAGGAGGTCATACTGTCATTTATTCAAACGTCACTCGATTTAGGAAATCGTACTTTTTCCGATCTATCTTCTTCCATTAAAAAATTTGATTGAAGTGGTCGGACTGTAGTATACTATAGTCTGCCCACTTGGATAAAGTGTAAAATGTCTCAAATTTACAATGTATTTGTTTTGCCGTTGCCAAGGCACTCTCTTCTGTCTGGCTGGCAACCCAGTGCTACCAACGACTTCTCTCTAATCTAGTTACGAATTTCCAATGCGGTCAGTCGCTTTGCAACAACCTTCGCGGCATCATGTGAACGGCCGTGCGTTTACTTCCCAATGTTTCCGCTCGTAACGAATCCGTCCTGTGATCCTTGGAGGTTTTCGGCTTGTGTTGAAATGACGCTCTGCGCTATTTTTGGATAACTTTTCTCCAGTAGGTGAGTGAGCACAGCGGCATCTCGTGAGTCATTTACTTAGATTGATGATGATAATGCGAAATCTGATTAATGTTTTTAATGCAAAACTCTGAGCTGTTGCTTATTGATGGACGAGTTGAATGTTCCGCGTGGATTTTCTACGGATACCATACGCGATAAACTTTTGCGTTTTCCTTTGCTACGCATCAATTCGGATACAACTTCTATAAATAAAATTCGCGAGTGACCATGATTTTAGTTTTGTTCCAATACTAGTTCGAAACTGTCAGAATCAGTTGCCCACCGATTTTAACAGCGCTAACAAATGCGCAACTTTGATTGACGCTTCGAACTAGTCAGAAGCTGCAGCTGGAACGGACCTTTTGAACGCGGCGATCTAAAATTCCCGCACACATCACATAACAATAAACACGTCGACTTAAAAAAAAGAAAACTTATCCGTCGCTCGTCGGTTACGTCATTGTGGAATGAGACTGGTTATTTGGATGAGTGTTTACGGCATATTTTATTTTAATGTGGTTTAAATTGCGGAAGTCAGTTTCGCTCGATACAGGTTGACAAGTCTTTTTGATGTGAACTGAAACGTGCCGCTTAATTAGCACACCTCCATTTGCTACGTGGTTTTCACTGCGCTCGTAACAATAATAAAAACGAGATCATTAGAACTTGTTGGAAAACCCAAAAAAAAAGTAAGTTAATGTGCGCACTCCGCACCATGCCCGGCACTAAAAACGAAACGCTGCTACCTACGGCTGTACGTAGGCAAGACTCGTAGCCAAGCTAAAGGGAACCTTAAGACCAATTCATTTGCTGTTCATTTTCGAACGAGTTTATGATTTCGTTTCGTTTTTAGTGACGACGATGGTAGAGTTCTCGCAACGGGGGCGGAGCTTATCTGCTTACGTAGCACAGAGCACGTGACAGGTTCTTCTCAAGTTGCGAGATCTCTACATTTGCACTGTCGTAAGTAACTCGTTGAGTGCCACACTGTCGCAACCCCGCATGACTAGTTGCTGACTTGCAATTGTATGTGAATAGCAATATCGCTGCCTCTTAAGCTACCACACACTGGATGGCCAGTGCGGACAATAGCGTGTCATCGCAAACTTGCAAAATTTGGCTGCAAGTTGGCTGGATTGCAATGGCGACTCTTGAGTAATCAAATAATTCTATTACTTAACCAATTGCTTTAACGTTCTACAATTCGCCAATCGATTCCGCCGATCAAAACTTGCTTTGATAGAGATGCCCACTATCAGGAATGATTTTGAGTCTCGGACAGTTTCAGTACTACTCTAGAGCGCACATAGAACCTTCGTGAATCATCGAGGACCTCCTAGAACGCCTGACAATCATAAAAATGGTTTGGCGGCTAGTTCACTGGTTGAAATCATCAAATATATGGTACACATTACGTTACGATAACCTGAATTGAGAAGAAATCATTTTAAAGGTGCGCATTTTTAGGCGAGTACTTTCAGAAGTCCTCAGTAACTGCACTTGTCACATTTCTTCGAATGAATGGGGGCACGCACTGTTGATTATTCGAGCGCACTGTAATTACGTCTTCGGCCATGTGCACAGAGTAATTGCAGAAGTGCCCGAGCATGTAATTGTGAGCGTACGCGACCTATCTAAACGTTTCAGGCGAGATGCTCTCTCACATCGAATTATTTAAGACGACTACTCCTAGGGTGGGTTCTCTATTATTACCAAGCGGCACAATCGGCGCCCAATAACATTTATGTGCCGCTACCCCTCGTTTTCATTTTTGAAATCCGATATTCTGCGTTAATTTTTGAATACAAATACGTAAGAAGGTTGATGCGAAACAAAAAAAAAAGTTGAGGAGAAGAGAACCGCCTTATTAAAATAGTAGATCATCGCGGCGCTTATAAATAGCATCATCGCTGTCCTGAATACCTTCTCAGGTGTACCAACCTCTATTATGTGCGATGGCATTCTGCGGGTAGACGGTCGAAGACACACCTTTCTAATTTCATATGCCGACGGGTTTATGAATCTAACAGCTCTTAAGTGTGGCCGCGGTTTGCTGCACCGTAGTGGACACGATGACCGTGTGAAAAAGTTGAGAGCCATTTACCCTAAACTTAGAATTTTTTTAGACCCCCTTGCTTATCATTTATTTTTATACCTTGGTTTTTAATCTCTCCCAATTAAATTAATAATCATAGTTGTTTAAAGCTCGTGACAATGAATTTGAAGCAGATATTTTATGATTAATTTGCTTTTAAAATAATCGAAACGTGGAAAAAATTCTTGGTTGAAATGATCGAACTACATTGTACAGTTTGATGTATAGTCTGACCATTTCAATAAATTCTAATTTGTGGAACGTTAGCTGACAGGAATGCCGCGCCGGTGTGTTGCTCGCGTGTGTATGTCGTCCTCGTCGTCTTCATCGTCTTCGTGTACATACCCACCTACTTACAGGCCGTCGACCTTCCAAGGCCGCTGAAAGTCTAGGAGGCAAGGCTTGGATGGAAATTAGCGATAGTCGGCTGTGCTCAGTTCCCCCTTGTGAACTTGATCTACTTTTCGGCGTACCATTGCCATCTTGATATTAATTAATTGAGCGGCACCATTTGCGAGATCTCGCTGGGAATGGGAAGTCGTTATTGCAGCGACCTTCCTTAATTAACGCTGATTAATTCGAACAATTCGTTGGTTCGTGCGATCACCGAAGGAAAAGTCGCCTCTTCTGCTCGTCGCGGAGTAACTGGGTCGTCTAGATTCTTTCTTAGAAGTGAAAATTGACCAGTTCCTGGTCGATCGGTGGTTTTTTCCGTTGCCATTATTGCTACGTTCTCGAGAATTTATTTAAAGAACGAAGTAAAACCACAAAGTCACTCGCGACAACTTGCGTGTATCAAGAAGAAAACGAAGTCTAGATTGGAATGAAAAATGAATAGGGAGAAGGCAACTTTATGTTCTCGTTTTAACAGAAATGAAAATGTCAGTATGGAAATATTTAAGTCTGCATAAGTTTCTTTCAAATTTTTTTATTGGAGAAAGACGCACTAAGTAAACCTGAAGGCTTACGCGGCCGTTGTCCAACATCTTCTGGCTTTCGGTTGGACCGCATCACTCGGGCAGAAAGAGGAATTGTGACGCGGTACAAGCGGAAGCTAGAAAAACGTTCACTTCAGATAATTATAGAAATCTACTTAATCTACCTATTTCGTACCTATCAATTTTCTTATCCAGTACAAAATAATGCGTTTATAACGTAATCGTTTTAAGTTTAAATGTTTTGGACATCACAAAGATCCCTTTAGTTTCCCCCATTACAATACAATATTTCGGTTCATCCTGTATTTGTCTGGAAACCAGAGTACGATTCCAAGATGTTGTACAACAAGGCAAGAAAGACTACAACCTACGTCATCTTATAATACCCCCTCACTTGCAATGTATTTTAATAACCTTCGGTTTATGCCAGCAGTTTGATTTGTTTGTTGAGTTTGGCAAAAATTCCTAAATCAATGGCCGAAGCCGGAATTTGTGTAAGGTCTTCTTTTTCTGGATCCCTTTCTTTTCTGAATCTTCTTTGTGGGGCCTTTATAGACAAATGAACCTTGGTGGCCATAACTGTGAACTGTAAGCTTTATGCTTTTGAGTGCACTTGATCTCTTGCCCTGGGTTACTCCACGCTTGCTTCGATACTGAGCTCGCAATCGATCGAAAACCAACCCTTTTTTTCAACAGAGGTTTGGAGAATCTTCATAGACATCATCAACGGGTTGGATTCGCCCCTTTGGGCCTTCCAACAAGGACTCCTACCAATTAAACTCCTTTTCCTTGTGTCTGGTATCTACCGTTAGTCATTTCGTACTTATTAGTACCTTTTATTTGTTTCATTTGTTTCATTCATTCAAACGTCAATCGGTTTAGGTCATCCTTTTTTCGATCAACCTTCCTTCTTTCATTAAAAGGTCAAAATCAACTTGATGGATTTTTTAGTTGAACGCTCGTTATTTAACTGCTGGAGTTTAAGGTCACTTTACTTTTTAGACACAAATTTGACACATTATCCCGGAAATGAAATAAAGTTTGTGAATACAACCTGTTAGTTGTCTTCCTAGCGAAACAAATCACTAAGAAACAAGGTCATCTAAAGAAACTTAAAAAGACCAAGGGTTAAGGTTTAGAAATGACAGAATGCAATGAATTTGCCTTCGAAGGTGCAAGACAGTTGGAAAAGAAGTGTCACTCAAGACATATTTTGACTTTTGACTCTTTTTTGCTGATCGTCATTTCTTTACATTTTGTTTTTCCTTCTACTTTTCGATTAAGAAACAACGTAAACACGTCCCTCTTTTTATTTGCTGATTATTTACTTTTAATTTTTGTTTCTATTTGATCGTCATTTGTTTATCTTTTATTTGTATTTCTATTTTTCAATTAAAAAGCCCTTTAGTGGAAATTTTGAGGTGAGTTCTCCCCCTCTTTTGCTGGTCGTCATTTGTTTACCTTTCATTTTTCTTTCTACATTCCACTAATTAAAAAAAAAATTACACAAATCCCACCTTTTTATTTGGTGATCATCATTTGTTTACCTTTTAATTGTCTTTCTACTTTTCGATTAGAAATTAACATAAACAAAATTAACATTATTTGGTGATCATCATTTGTTTACCTTTTAAGTGTCTTTCTACTTTTCGATTAGAAATTAACATAAACAAAATTAACAGGCGAGCGCCCCCCCCCCCCCCCCAGTTTTTTGGTCATCATCACTTGTTTACCTTCTATTTTTCTTTCTACTTTTCGATTAAAGACAAAAACGTAAACAAGTCCTCCTTTTTGCTTGTTGATCGTCATTTATTTACTTTTAAATTTCGTTTCGACTTTTCGATTAAAAAACAACGCAAACAAGATTTTAAGGTGAAACTCCTCCTTTTGTTTTGCTGATCGTCATTTGTTCACCTTTTGTTAGTCTTAATTTAGAGGTAAAACGACATTTTAGAACAAAAAGGAATTTTGGAAACTAACGTTGAACAGAAATAATAAAGAAACAAAAGATACAATCAGACGATCAAGATTCCAACTGAAATAGAAGAAACCAAAATGAGAACAGAATGGAAGAAGAAGAAGAAGGATGGGAAAGATATTAGAAATACTGAACAAATGAAGAAAGCAGAAACCGTTTATGTTTTATTACACATTTGACAGGTGGGGACGGAAGTTTGAATTGTTTCTTTTACGCGACCTAATTATTAGTAATTTCTAAAATACCTAGAATTACGTATGAAATAAGGGTAACAAATTCGTAGATTTGTTAATTCTTTTCAATTATTTACTAGAGCGGAATGTAGCAGTTTCTTCATCCACAAAAAAAAAATCGCAAAGATTTATGTCTGGTGATGGCGGCAGTAAATGCACGGCCCGACCCATAACATCCTTTTGTTTTGCTGATCGTCATTTGTTCAAGTTTTGGTTGTCTTTGTTTAGGGGTAAAGCGACATTCTACAACAAAAAGGAATTTTGAAAACTATCATTGAACAGAAATTATGAAGAAACAAAAGACATAATAAGACGATCAAGGTTCCAGATGAAATAGAAGAAATTAAATTGATAACAGAATGGAAGAAGAAGAAGAAGGATGGGAAAGTTATTAAAAATACTGAACAAGTGAAGAAAGCAGAAACCGTTTGTGTTTTGTTACACGTTCAACAGCTGGGGTCGAAAGTCTGAGTTGTTTCTTTTACGCGACGTAATTATTAGTAATTTCAAAAATACCTGGAATTACGTATGAAATAATTGAATTGTTTTTTTGGTCATTTTGACCATGTAAGAGATGGATCTAAACATTACTAATTGGCCAATAAATTAATGTTCGCTCACTAGATCATGGAACTGAATGCAGAGAAACCGACGGAACATTGATTTGTACCGGAAATTCAGAGAACGGACAAAATGCTCCGCGTGGAAGCATGACTGTACACTCGCCTTATGAGTCGCCGCGGTTTTCCTAGATCATCAACTCTTAGTCATGTTTGTTTATGCTTGCATAATTCCCATGAATACATTCCTACACAAGTTATTGTATCTGAGGAAAATAAATGGTGATGATGATAATTCTTACACCAGTCGCTATTTAATGAAGGATTCCAATTTTGTGTCTTGCCTTGTCTTTGTCTGGCAATAACCATCATCCCTGCGATAATCAATTTCAGCGCCACCTAGGCAATGTATGCTAAATTAATGAAAATAAAATATCCAAATAACGTTGAAATAACCGCGATGCAGTAACCGAATGTATACAAAATAGTATGAACCATATTGTTGAGACGTCTTCTTATTCGTCGTTAGTACTTTGACGAGATCATAACAAACCGAAGAACGTATAAAACAAAAAAAAGAAACGTCTACCTATTGAAGTAAAATTTCAATAAGAGAATAAAATTGAGAATGAGTCACAGATGAACTTAAACAAAAGAAATAACTTTGCCTTTGTAGAAAGTGATGCAATTGAAGAAGCACCCAATCAGTTCTTAGATCACAGCTGAAAACACCAGTGATTTCAGTGTTACAATTAATATTCATAATGTTGCTAAACTCTTTATTAGAGACGTATTTTTCTTAACTATGGTGTTAACTGTACTGATTAGGACAGACCAAAAGAGAAATCAACACATATTTTTAGAAAGAAAATGAAGAACTAAAACAAAAATCTGAATAGCGTAATTTTCATTAACTCTAACGGTACTAACCACACCCTTCTCTCTAGGATGTCGTTTCTTTTTTGAAGAGAAGAGAGTTTGATTTGCGAAAATTCGACCTTCGAAGCGAAGCCGGAAACAATCCGGGGCGGATGGCGACCGCGGTGAAAGTAGGGACGCACGGAGATGGCAAGGTGAAGTGCATGATGTTAATGTGTCAATGGTAACGATGTTACTTGGGTCACGTGACCGAAGAAAAGCATTCACCGGTGGCCCCGTTCACTCGCTCCGCAGATCCGGGAGCACCGGACTCGACGGCCACTTATATGTCCGATGCGATGCGACGCGACGCGACGGAGAGGAGAAAGAACTGAATTGCATACGCTGGCTTTGATCACTTTCGGCAACACAGAAACTTTCTGTGACAAATTCAAATCTTCATCCAGCCTTACGCAGCCCCCAAAAAAACCCAAAGAAGAGAATTTCACTATTTTTACTATTTTATGAAAATGGGTGCATCCTAATTCGATGGTCAGAGCACGTTAACTTGAGGACCCTAAATCAATTCCGGTTTCCAATTTTTTTCCTCATCACGCGAAGTTTAATGCATATTTTAGCCAATACAGATACATCGCTTTCGATTCCCGTCGTTTGATGGCGCAAAATTTTATATTTGGCGAATTTCGGGACAATCCCGGAACGCATACTTTTTTAACTGGACAGGGTCATCAGAGCTGGGACGGATGGTAACCCAACGCCGCGTCGCCGCCGCCGCAACAATGCAAAAGGCTGTCACTGCGCTATATGATTACGTCAAGCTGATTTACGAAAGGCGCGACAGCTTAAGGTTCTAATGTGCACATGAGAACTTTATCGTCTAATGACGCATCGCCGTTTCAACCTTGTGAAAATCACTTTATACATATAAAATGAAAAACAAACACAATAATTAAACCTTTAAAAAAGATCTACTTAATAGATTAGAATTAAGTAAAAATTTACCCAATTGTACAACGCCTGCCTGCCATGTTTTGGCTGATGTTGATGTTGGCCAGTTAAGGTGAAGCATTATCTCCTCGAAGATCATTTCCGATGATTCTCCGCACGCAACAGTCGCATCAGCTTCTTTAGATATAGTTTTAGTACAGGATGTTTATTTCAATACAGAATTGCCGAGAGGTTTTAATTTTTTAAAGGAAAAATGTAAAAATGAAGATTGTTTGGAAATTTATTGAGTGCTTCACTTGCTCGGTTAAGAGTGTAGGAATTATCTCGCCTCGCAGATCATTTTCAACGATTATCCGTATGTAATAATCGGTTTCTCTCGAAACGTTTAAAATGATATTGTATTGTTTTTATGTAGTGGAATCGTCTAAGTGCAATTAATAATTTTCGTCGTTCATCGCAACGAAATTTTGAGCGATAATTTCTTAATTCCGGCGGAAAATAGCGAACGTCACGATTCGAAGAGATGCGCTTGTGGCTCCCTCTATCGATCTCATTTAAATTCAAGCCACTTTCAGAATTTCCAGAATGGGGTCGGTGGATCCATCCTTCGTTTGTTAGGGCTCAATTACTACAGCAGAGATGATTTATTTCCAAATTTCGAATGGCTTAGAGTGGCTCCATCTATGAGAACTAAATTTTGAGTGGCATATTCGTATCGCAACCAAATTTTGAGCGTTAATTTCGTAATTCCGACAAAAAATAGGAACGTGAAGATTCGAAGAGATGCGCTCGTGGCTTCCTCTGCCGATCTCATTTAAATTTGAACAATTTCCAGAATTTTTAGAATGCCGGTCGGTGGCTCCGTCTGTGAGAAGCTTTCTGAATCTAATTTCGAGAAGCAAATTTGCATCGTGACCAACTTTCGAACGAAACATTTCGGCAAGGATTGTGAACGTCGAGATTTGAAAGAGATTGTCCTTGGTGGCTCCCTCTACCGATTTAAATTCAAACAATTTCCTATACAGGGTGTATCGTATTAAAGGAGCCATAGTGATAGGCATAACCGAGGGTTACATGTACAGTCGGACGATTTCTTCCGTTATAATTAAAAAAGAAAAAACTCTACACTGAGTACGGACCTGTGCTTCTGGAAACGTATCGATATTTCGGATAAGGTCATCTCTTACAACCGGGATGATAAAGAAGCGAACCGATTGTGTAAACAAGGCTGTTACACTATCAAATACATTTTAATACTTACGCGGTCCACTATAACCATAAAAGTTACTAGAAAAGCACTTACGATATGTACCATAAACGAAGTCGTCGTATTTGTGCGAACTAATTAGCATTTATTGGATGAATAAAGGAATAAATAATATGAACGCTGCCTCATCAAGGCATTTATTTATAACAGGTGTTCGAAATGTCTTTCACAGACGCGTAAGCAGGCGTCCACACCATGACGAAAGTTCTCCTGGACTCGCTCCAGACATTCTGGATCCTCCGATACTCGGCGAGCTGCAGCATGAATCCGCTGCAATAATTGTTCTTCTGTGTTGATTTGTACCGTTTTAAAGCCCCCCACAGAAAGAAATCCAGCGGATTCATATTGGGGCTACGAGCAGGCCACGACACTGGTCCGTACCTAACTGTCCATGAGCGTTGAAATTGGTTATTGAGATAGATTCGGACCGGGAGAGTAACGTGCGGTGGTGCACCGTCGTGCATGAACCACATGTTTCGCCGTAGCTCTAAGGACCTTTCGTCCAAAACATCGGGCAATATTCTTTGTAAAAATTCTAAATAATTTCGACCAGTAGCGCACACATCTGCAAGGTCAGGGTTAAGTATTTTACTGTGCTCTGGCGCTAAGCGTAGTTTCGCACATGCGGAGACGCGCCAGGGCCGTACTCACTGCTTCATAATTCGATATCTCGAAAACTGTGGCACTTTTTCTATTTTGTCAGAGGCAAAGTATTGTTTATAGAGCGTCATCGACCCACTGATGACGTATGACCCCTTATACCTGATACACCGTGCATATATCTCTGATGGTTTTGTCGAAATAATGTTTCACGAAGCACAGATCCATTGGAATGGTGGAAATCTCAACGTAATATTGAGGTTGGGAAGGATATTTTCAACATTTGGTTTAGTTCATTCTAAAATTAGAAATCGCTTAGGGACTGAAACAGCTGCTAAATTAGTTTTTCTTTATAAACACTATCATTAAAAAATGAACTTAAAATGTTTCTTTTTAAGTACCTGAAGTTTTATTTTCTTTTTAAATTTAAGTTGTTTACCTACATATTCTTTTTAAAGAGGCAGTTTTAGATATGTAGATAATCTAACATTAAATAAATTGTTCTTTTTATTTGAATTTTCTGAAGTTTGATTTATTTAGATTATCAATCTTTTTACACGATTTGATTTAAATCATGTTTTAAATTTAAAAAATCGGTTGATTTAAATCGTCGCAACCCTGATAGAGACTCTAAATAGGGCCAAAGTAACTATCCAAAGGATGTTCGAGGATTGCATCGTAGTCAAAACCAACTTTTAAATTTCGTTCAGATTGGGTTATGTGGCCGCTTTGTGCAGGATTTGCCAATTCTCGCACAATTTTAGGTAAAAATCGGCCGTGGGATGTCACCACCTAAACCATTTTAAGATATTCTGCCGAGCTCTTGAATAAACCATAGTTGTTTTATTATGTAATATTTAACATGAATTTTTATGTGCCACAATTATTTTTGGCTTACCTTATGGTTTCAAGTTCATCATAGAACTATGATTTGGCCAAACGTCACATTATTGCAATGAGTTTGCTATTTTCTAAAGAGAAATACTCAAAATTGCTCGTCTCTAACTTAGCTCTGCCAGCATAGACCCATAGCTTTCTTTCAATCAGAATTTATTTTCCTTGTGCCACCTTCGTCTTTCGCCCTTTTTTCCACCTGCTCAAAATCATATTACTAAACTAAACTAATTTTATTTTAATGTGAAAACCGTTCGTTACTAAAAAAAAAAGTACAGACGGTGTTATGGTGCAGGAAATGTGCAAGATAATGATGGTGGAGGCGCTCATTGGCGAGCGACGGCGGAACGAAGAAGTGAAGAAGTAAGCGACCTCCTTTAACCTAGATCCGAGAACTGCTCCGCGGACACGGCATTGACTCGCATTCCTGCACGATTTGCCGTATCTTGCCCATAATCGAGACGTGTTTCCCACAAGAATCGACGGCGCATTGGCTCACGCTCGAGTGATTGACGGGCGACGAAAATTCGGCGGACACGTGGACCAATTAAAAACGCCCTGATTTCTGAAAATTATTCCGTATTTGTTTAAATTGCATATTCCACGAGATCATTTTTCTCTCGCTGGTCAAGGATGAAACGAAATAGAAAAGAAATGACAATTTCGTGTGAGAAGTCGTCGGTCGGTATCCGCAGTGATTTTATATTTAGACGTTTCGCGATAAGAGATTGGGGTTATCTGGGTTATTTTCGTTCAGGGGGGGACATTCGTGTATTACATTGCGGGGCCGTGCTAATTGCCCTATGTGCAAATATAGCGCGCGATTAATATTCATCAGTCTAATACTCCGGATTCATCGATTACGTAATCCTCCTGCGCGAACGCGGAAGTTCTGGTGTTCATTGAAATTGTTTTGCAGTCAAGACCACATTGTTTATAATTTCGTCGATTTTTGACTTAATCCAAGGACGCTACGTAAATATTTAATACAAATTCTGATTTACAGTTGATGTAAATGTGGAATGCTTTTCGTTATTGGCGACGACAAAAGCTTCCATAATTACAAAATGGCTTCGGGTGTCAGGTTGTTTAGCATGAAATTTATGTGAGATGTTCGAACATTCGACCTTGAGGAAACTGCGAATTTTGTTGACTTCAGTTTGTCATCATGTCACATTATAAATAAACATAAACTATGTACTCGATAATTATATGTTTACACTGAACTCTTCGACAATGCAGCCATTACGTCACAATGCGTGTGACGAAAGTCGTTACCAAGTTACAACTACTATACACGTATGTACGTTAATATGCGCGACACGTAACGTCTATGGGCAAGCCTTAAGTTCGCATGTGTTTTTGAATTACTTACTTAAAATGGCATCTCGTATTAAGAGCCTACTTAAATCCCAAGTGATTTTTTTAAATTTTTCATCGACTCCTTGCTATGGAATTTGATCGGCATGTCTTAGCTTTACTATAAAACTGCATCATGGAGTGCAATGACGTACTTTTCACTTAAGCTAAGACATGCCATCCAGATTCCATGGCAAGAGTTGATAAATCTATAGAAAAAATAGCATAAAAGAAACGTAGTGTACCAAGATTGTTAATAAAGGGCAACCTCCATTGTTGATAGGAATGCCGAAAACGAGGAAACATGGAAGAATGATATCCTGTTTTGCTCTATTAAATATAACGCCCCCGTGATAAACATAATCAGAAAGTATTAGAGAAGAGAACTTGTATAAAAAGAAACGTTATGTACATATTGAACAAAATATAAAATTTTTGTCAGGGCTTATGGCCTACTTTCAAGTTACAGAGTGGAAATCAGAAAATAAAATATGAGCAGTCTGGGGCTCGGCAAGATCGAGAACGAGCTCTCTAATTGGTTTTTCTTATTTGGGGGAGTTCGAGTGGGCGTTACTTTCTTCCACCATTAATAATAACTTGAGGGTGTGGGGACAAAAAAATTGGCACTAAGTTTCTATGGTTATAAAATACGTGGGCGGTTAGCAAGCTTTTGTTTTGTTGAACAAATATCAATGTTTGATGTTAGCATTGTTAATGTTGTTTTGATGTTTTCTAAAACAAAACTGATGGAAATGGACGGAAATAGGTGGAACCAAATTGAGCATCGACAGTTGTTTGCTGAATTCTACAAACAGCAATGGGTATTCCTATATAACATCTGAAAGCGTGTAGATTCAAACACAGCGGTTGATGGAAAGACCAGTAAAGAAAATGACTACCAAAAAGAAAGAAGCTTTAAGCGAATATGCTCATGGTAAAATTGGATGTCGCTTAGGAAATTTGGTCGCTTGATTGATAAATAATGCTTAAGCAATATGTTAAAATGGAGTGCGGAATATTTAGAGAAACAATTGCGAGAAAACAAAGACGTAATCTGAGAGAACTTTGTGAAAGTGAACTTTCGCCATCAAATGGTCTCGATGTGGTAATGGAAGATGAACAGGGAGATGTAAGTCGCACACATGATGAGTATGGGTGGTTAGTCACCCACCTGTGACCAGTTGCGATGTTGAACGCAGTATTTCTATCGTTAAAGCCATTTTAGAATCAAAACGGACGAAGTTTACGGAGAAAAATTGAGAAAAATATATAAACAACTTGACTAGAAAAATTAGAAGACGTTGTTGAAGATAATGCACCCTGCCATAAATCTGCAGTTACCATGAAGTGGTTTCAAGAAAACAATATTAATCTTCTGGAATTTAATTCTTGACTTCCGATTAGAACCGCGTGTCTCTGATTTCTTCACTGCCGACGTTTCGTTCTTCGTTGCAGAAGAACTTCCTCAGGGCTGCTGCTGGTGGTGATGCTGCTACTGCTGCTACTGTTGGTCTTGTTGCTGCTTCGCGTTAGTCGTTGAGACTGGATTGGCCTACACAAACCCCAGACCTAAACCCCATAGAACATTTGTGGGGGATTCTAAAGCGTAACATTAGAAAGCATCCAATTACATCCAAAGCAATTTTAAAAAACGTGTCATTGAAAGAATAATATTATCGTAGAGGAATGTCATAAACTTATAAGTACTCTGCCGAAAAGAATAGCTACAGCGATTAAGGCTAGAGGTGGCCTAACAAAATACTAATTACTTTAATAAGTTGGTATTATTTTGCACATTTCACGATGTAGCTGTTAATGTAAGGTGCCTAATACTTTTGGCCAAGGCTGTACTTTTCTCTATCATCAATCAATTTTCACGCTCGATGGAAGTAAGTGGTACCGCTAATAACGAACACTACGACTGTGAAAACGGATTGTGAAGTGATTTACAAAAGTCATATAAAAAGTTCAGCGCAAGTTATTGGTGCGGATTACAATTCCCTTAGGTTATTTTCAAGTTTATATCTGTCCATAATTGAATAGACTTCCGGTTGGAACCGCGTCACGACTGTTTCCACTGGCAGTCAGTAAAACCAATCGTGACACGGTTCCAACCGGAAGTCAATTAAATTATGGACAACGGCTGCGGAGGCCTTCATGTTAAACTTACAGCCTTGGCCAAAAGTATTAGGCACATTAACTCCTATATCATGAAAATCTGTTGGAGTGGGATAAAATAAAATTTCCTAGATACAAAATAATAACTTATTAAAGTAATTAGTATTTTGTTGAGCCACCTCTACCCTTAATCACTGCAGCTATTCTTTTCGGCAAAGTACTTAAAAGTTTATGACATTCCTCTGCGATAATATTATTCCATTCTTTCAATAAAATTGCTTTAAATGTAATTGTAATTTCCAATGTTACGCTTTAGAATCCCCCACAACTGTTCTATGGGATTTAGGTCTGAGGATTGTGCAGGCCAATCTAGGAGGTTAATATCGCTTTCTTGAAACCACTTCATGGTAACTGCAGATTTGTGGCAGGGTGCATTGTCTTGTTGATCAGCATTTCTTCCATATTTGTATCACCAAACATCTTGGAAAATGATTGCCGCAATGTCGTTTCCAATACGTTTAGGTAAGTGTGGGACTTCATTCGACCTTTACAAACAAACATTTCGCCTACACTGTCGGCTGTCACACAACCCCAGATCATTACACTGCCTCCCCCGTGTTCTACTGTTGTTACCACGCATTCCGGAAGGTATTCTTCACCGATTCTCCGCCTCACGTAAGCTACACCAGAAGTTCCAAATACCTTACAATTAATTAAAAAAACGTAGATTTTAAACATACCGTATAACTTTTTACTGGCGAAGTGTAGAAGATGCAAACGAATTCAAAATTACAAGTGATATAAAGCAAATGTTACCTCAAAATTTGATTCGTCGGACCATACAACATTTGCCCAATTCTTCTCTGTAAAGTATTGGTACTTTACAGCCCATTCGAAACGAGACTTTTATTTTTCTGAAAGCCAAGGCTTCTTTCTTGCTTTACAGCCTTTCAAGCCAGCTTCATTAAGTCTTCTTCTGGTCGTTCTGGCACTGATCGGTCTCCCGATTTCCTCGGATAAACTGGCAGCGAGCTCGGAGGAAGTTTTTTTTTTTTTCGATTTTTAAATGACTCGAATTAAATTTCGATTCTCACGGTCCGAAGTTATCGGTTTTATACCTGTTCTTGTTCGGTTCGCATGTGATCCAGTATCCGCGTAACGTTTCAAGGCAGATTGCACCGCACAACGCGAACGTTTAATACTTTTGGCTATTTCTGTCTGTGTGTTGCCTTGTTCGTGCAAGAACTGATTCGTAAACGTAAATGCTCACTAAGTTCGTTCTTTTTAGGCATTTTAGCAAAAATATTGATATTCAAAATTATAATGAAGTAAACATTATACTGGAAAGATCGTTCTTATTACAAGCGCTTATACAAGACTGACGGAATCACAATTGCGAACTATCATCTGCCACATGTTTTACAAACGCTCTAAAATACTGTGCATTATTTAAATGATAGTTTATTGTTGCCGATTCTGTGATAAAAAAATTCTAAAGATTTCTGAATAATATTTTCGAAGATAAATTAGTAAATTAAGGTTGCCTAATACTTTTGGACAAGGCTGTATATCCGTCCATTTAGTAATTCTGTGAATGCCAAAACGTATGAAAATACCGTTTAAGATCTAGATTGAAGAAATTCCTAGATAAGAATCGATTTTGTCGGCGAATACACATTTTGGGCAGACATAGCAACATCGTGCTAAACATGCTGCTGGTGTTGCGGCTTTCGATGAGGGGGGGGAACTCTAGCGGCCAAAACATTACCATCTCAAGGCCGATATTCCACAGTAACCTCTTATCAAACATTCACTACTTTTAATTAAAAATTTCTGCATTTCCAACTCGTTTCTTGAGGACTGCCCGCTCTATATTTCTTTTGCATCCCTCTACCCCAAACTTATCCCCGTAATTACCTAGCTCTAGACAAAAAATTAAGATCATCCTTGATTAATAATGAGCTCCTTGAAGAAATCGCTGTGGATAATGACGTTGGTTTACCCCCTTTATTGAAGCGCTGCGTTATCTGAACGCGAAGGGTGTTTTCTGATTTTCAGTCACACGTCCTCTGCTCATATTTAATTCGCTTGTTTATTTCCGTCTCGGTAACTAACCCGACATTGTTTATCGCTCGCAAGGCTACGCAAACATTTCGGCAATAAAAGAAACGGTATCAATCGCCTCGTCGTTCATTCAAACCTCGTCGAGTGCGTGTATGTATGTAATCTTCTGTTTTGATACTCGACCGAAAGTTATCGGGAGATGTAAATTTCGAAAACAAACAGAAATTTTAATTCTGTGCTCGCGCGAGCTTCTGGGATGACTAATCGGTTAGATAAGTTGGCAACCTCGTCTCCTCTCGTTTTCTGTTTTCCCGACGACGCCCGCTATCATTCGGCACTAATAGGAACTGACTCACCGTAATCGTTTTACGAAATCCTTATCGTGCACAGTTTTGTTGTGACAGTTCGAGTTTACTCATTCCGACGTCGCCGCCGCCGCCGTAATTTTAATCGCGGCCATCCTTGAGCGTTGCAGCGGCGATCGCCCATTGTTTTCTTTACGATTGCGGAACGGCGCGTATAGTGTGTGGTAGTGCAGTTTTTGTGTTGTATTTTAACCATCTCATTGTATACTCGTATTAGGTAGTTAATAAGACAGAGACGTCGAGGATTACTTCTCGTTGTAACGTGGTATGTAAACCTTCGTACGGACGAGTCCTTCTCATTCCTTTGTTTTTACAACATTCAAAGATCACCTGCACTTAAGATTGATTAATAGGTCTTTTCTTATAATAAAATTTTTAGTTTGTAGATTTTTTTAAAGTGATTCGCAGTATTTTAATCGAACGCCGCATTTGTTTGTGATTAATCGTGAGTGTAAGTAAGGTCACGTATCCTTGTAAGCAAGCTCGTCCGTCTATGCCGGGACTTAAAGACAGCGCACAACGAGTAATCAGCGATCGGGTTACCTACAAGATTAACACTGCGACGTTCTTTCCTCTCTTAGCCGTTTTGGTAATATCTTCTTAATTTCAAAAGTAACATCGTAAATTAACGAAATGATCACGCAACGATTCTGTGTAAGCAAACGTTTATGGCGGAATCTGTAGGAGTTTTTCGTGTTCGAATTAACAAGCATTTCATGTTTTTCAGTCATTCGATTTTTGTATTTGTATAACAGAAGAATAAATTAGGTGTTTTTGGCGCAGCCTGTCGGATTTTTTTGTCTCAGTCGATTTAAAATATTTATATCTACTTCCAAAGCGATTCGCTGATCTTTCCGTTTGAATGTGTAACGAAAACGACGGTTTCTCTAATTAATATTTTGTTTAATTTTTTTTTTTACTTTTGTCTAATGCCTAACTAATTTTTACACAATGCGGTCTTTGTTATAACGTCGCTCACAGAACGTCCTTTCGCTATCACTCTGTTATCACTGATAATGTTATCTATTACACCGAGCTCTCGTCCCATACGTCACTCACGTTCACGGAAGCTTAGATAAACTCGAATTTGATTAACGCTAATTGCTGATAATTTTGGGCCGTATTTAATTTTTCTTTCTTTCGAAGCGTTAAGACAAAAAGAAAAGCGTTTCGTCACCGCCTTATGAGCGTTCTTTTGAAGTGAGCCTAAAGAGTACGTTTGGTTTCAGAGTAGAAACGTAGACGCAAGAGCGCCGTTCCCGGACGGCGTGAAACCTCCCATGGCCACGCAGCATCAGACCAGCTTCCGCGGCCAGTGGGCACCCACCTACTACCACCAGCCGCGGTACCCCCACCAAGTTAACTCGTACACCCCAAGTTCCACCAATAGCGCCACTTACACCTCTTCATCAAATTCGGTAAGTAATTTCATAAATCCTTTTAAATTATTAATATGAACAAAAGACGTCAAGTAATAGTTAAGCAATAAACCCTTCATGGGACCATAGAGTGGTACCCTGTAGAGTTTCGACTAAAACCACCGATTTTTCCCATTCTCTTTCACTGACTTTATATGAAACATACTCTCCGCCCTCATTTTCACGAGGCCACGCCTCTTCCTACATAAAGCACGCCTTTTTTTTCACAAACCCTCATACGACGAAGTTTGGGAGAAATTTCCCTATGCTGTGCCCCTATGTAGAAACCACTCCCATTCGAATTCAAATGTCATTTTTAAGCAACGGGCCCCAATTTGCCATGACAAATCATTAATATATTAAATGTGGTTCCGTATTGTCGTATGTTTGCTATTTTTAGCGAACATTTAATGAATTTTGAAACATGGAAAATTGCAAGGACTCCGCCCACTAGACTTGTCCGTGCTAGAACCGTAACCGGACCGACACAAAAGAACATTCTCTCCATGGTTTTATATGAAAGAACGTCCGGTATGATACGGTCCGATGTCTGACGAATGCGATACGGGCTAATGGGCGTTACCTCATATAAAACGGTCAGGTCTAGTGGGCGGAGGTCTTTATTGGATGGAAAATCAGGACGACGTAATTTTAATGCCTGGAAGAGAACTGGACTTACACGCCCTGAAACGCGCAAGCTAATTTTTAAATATCCCTATCGGAATTTATTAGAATCATCCAGTTTGGTGCAAGGTACTCTAGAAAGATTTCTGTAAATTATCTCCCGCCGATTCGAAGACAAGCCCCACTCATTTACGAAAGCTACACCTCATTATGAATAAGCCACGCCCACTCTAGCAAAACGCACCAGTCAAAAGTCCCACTCATTCTGTGTATTCGGATACAAACCAGTTTGAATCAAGGGACTTGGGAGAAATTTTCATAAACCGCGCCCATTTCTGTTAAATCACGTTTTTCCAGTGCAAACTCCAGTGGTTGTACAAGACCACGCCCCATTTTGAATAATCTGAAATTATTTATGTAATTAAAGTTATAAACTCCCGTGTTATCTAAATTGGATCAAAGTAATCGAGACTGTTTTTGTTAAATAACGCCTGGCACGGTACGATCCGGTATTTGACGGACGCAATACGGGCTAGTAGGCGTAACCTTAGAACTAGTGGGCGGACTCCTTAAACCGAATTGACTCAAAAGTAGGATGAGGAGTTTTGGAAATAAGATTCGTGTCCAATTGGAATTAAATACTTAGCGTTAAAATTCAGTTGTGTGTTAATTGCAGTACGGAAACCAGAGAGTGCCAACGGCGGCGTCGCCCAGCAACACGAGCAGCTCGAGCAGTCACACGGGTAGCCAAAGCGGCACCGTGTCAACATCCCTAAGCAGCAACATGCCGGCCAACAACAGCGGCTCCGAGCAATTGTCCAAGACGAACCTTTATATTCGTGGCCTCACGCCATCGACCACCGACAAGGACCTCGAAAACATGTGTTCCAAGTAAGCCCTCTAACCGCAAAGCCGCGAGACACATAATGCTGTACCGCATTTCCCTTTCAGGTACGGTACAATAATCTCAACCAAAGCCATTTTAGATAAGAATACTAATAAATGTAAAGGTAAGTGGATCGACCTGGAGGAGATAGTTTCGGTGGTCATTGAGTTTTGCCCGTTTCTTTTGTACAGGTTACGGATTTGTGGACTTCGAACACCCATCGGCAGCTGAGGGAGCAGTCAAGGCCCTTACGGCCCAAAACATCCAGGCTCAGATGGCGAAAGTGGGTATCGGTATCTGGTCCCGTCATAGACCGCCCACTGTACGTTTGCATGCAAGTAATACCTAGCTTTACCTCACCGTTGCTGCTCAAAAAATCTTCGTCCAAATTTTTTTTTGCAACTCAGCACCTTGAATACTCAGTCCTGATAATTTCCGTACGTGTTTTAACCGCTCTTTTGTATTAGGTACCAGTTTTTTTGTACTACCAGTTTTGAGCAGCAGCTCTGCTAAATTCAAGTCTAGCGAGCTGAAATAACCATTGCACACACACACACGTACACAGTTGATCGTCGTGAAGCTTGTACTAATAACGACTGGCCGTTTCTATAGTGCATCTTCTAGATTTGAATTTGGCACAGTTAAATGTAGATTAGGTCTGTCTCGTACCTCTGTAGCCCTGCATGAACTACTTGATTACAGAGAATGTACATCGCGGACGAAAAACCAGGCGACAAAACGGCTTGCTTCGATTTTTTTTCTCTCAACAATCTCCCAAATATGTATGCCTTTTTGTTTTGGTGTGCAAAGAAACGGGCATTATTGCGGTAAACGCTTTGTAGATGTAGAAGTTATTTTAATATCAATTCGAGACGACGGTAGTTCAATGCCCAGGAGTACTTGCCATAAGTTCAGAGCTGAATTAGGTTTTTAGATTGTGCTCTCTTTCATAATCGTAAAATCACGAAACGCGAATGTCTCATTCAACCACGCCCACTTTTATGGCCCCACCTCTGTAGCCACAAGAATACACTCCTTCCTCCTCGATACACGCCTTTTTTTTCAATAAACCCCAACATTCCTGCAACTATCGGCTCTTTTATTTGCTTCATACGTCATTAATTAATTAATTTGCACAAATTTTCAATGGTTTTCATTTTCCAAGTGGTTGTCTTTTGTTTCAATTTAACCACTTCCTTTATTTTGTTGTGATTTATTTATAGAGTCTTTCTTGTCGTTGCGAAAATTACATATACAGTGTGATTTACATAGTTAAAGTCCATCTCGTGTAGTGATTTTGAAAAAGGAAGTTCATATACATTTGAAAATAACTGCCGGTCTCGTCCCCTAACACTACCTTGAGTGGATCATTTAAACGAACGTTTTAATAATGTGATAATGTGTCACAATTGTTGCTAAAGCGCGTGTCACTCGAAGCCACGCCCACACCAGTGAGCAAATAACGCCTACTTTACGACCAGGCCGCCACCCATTCCACAATCTGTACGCAGGAAACAGATTCATTCTAAATAAAACCTTCATGATTTGCCTTCTTCACAATGTGTATTCCTTTAAAAAACAAACACTTTCCTGTAAATAATACTGCTAGTACTTATTTTAAATCAAGCGGCACCTTTTTCATTAACCACGCCCACTATTGTTTAAGTTGCTTCGCTACTCCAATTGCTTCCTCCTCTTTTAACATTGCCACACCTCTTTTTTTATTGTACATGCCCTCTTTTACTTAAATCCTCTCATAGGGCACTCTGATGTGGGCCCTTATTTTATAAGCTGCTTCCGGCACCATAATATATTTCACAGTAACAATCGGTGATCGTTATTCTGTCCACTCTATTTTTCTGTCAGAAAATAAATGACCACGCCCATGTTTTATAAGCCGCGTTAACTCCTCTATTACCTGCACTCTTTAACCACACCCTCCTCATTTTCATGCTCATGACTTTTCTCCATAAAAACTCCCTTTTACATTAACCACAAGCCCCGGAATAAACACTCACATAGAAATGTTTAACTCTGCCCGGTTAGGTGTGCCACTAAAAACTTGAATTTGAAAAAAAAATTGATCCATTATCGCAATGTAGTGTATTGGGTGTACTTTTTTTATTATAAAATATACAGGGTGTTTTATCAAAGGCATTTTTCTTAAGAATGCAAGCATGAGTGCGGATTTTTTTTTATTTTAGCGAAATATTCGATTATGAAAGAGGTGACGCAGAAACAGTAGAAAACGAACCTACATAGGAAATTGTATAATTTTGTAAAAAATTAGTGCATGCCCTTATGTTTGAGCCGTTAACACAACTAATTGTAGGTGGCGCTCCAATTTTATACTAACAACATTTTATTTGTACTGTTGTGCATCCGTGACCCTTGTGGTAAAGTCGTCGAACTGTCTTGCACAGTTGGCGTCGACTCACTACGAGAATAATCAACAATCAATTAAAAATCACGAGGAAATAATTCTTAGACGCAGAACTATAACGTGTGCACTTTATTATTATTGATTGAAATGAGAAAATGATCAAATTCAGCCAAGAACATCATCATCGAGACACGTCTTGGTTCTGTGAAAAGTGATAAACGAGCGATCAAAATATTTTTTTGTGTGTGGCGGTGAATTATGAAAGGCATATCTTCGAAATGAAAAACAAAATAACACTTGAATTTAAGCATCATCGCTTGACGAATCATTCAATTAAGAGCAAGTATAAACAACAATTATACATATGTTTCTAAATTGCATATCGATTGTTTATTGAAACTTAAAAACAAGCGAAGGCAGAATTGAAATGGATGAGAATGTAAAACATCAACATCCTCTTATTCGCTAAGCCACGCCTACCTAGCTAAGCCAAGCCCACCTCGCGATATTATCTGGGTATTCAGTCAGGAGTGGGGGGTGCCAAGTTACATATAATTCAGTACTGCCACCTAAATTGAAATACTCTTTTGGTCGCTCGTTGTATGATATGGTATTTGCAATAACCTTTTTTTTTTTTTTCGTTGTTGTGATAAGACGTTCCTCGTCGGAACAATTTCACTCATTGATTCATTTGTTTCTGGAACATGCAGCAGCAGGAACAGGATCCGACAAACTTATACATAGCGAACCTGCCGCCAAACTTCAAAGAGAGCGACGTGGATAACTTGCTGGCGAAGCACGGCCAGGTGATATCGACCCGCATCCTGCGGGATTCGGCCGGAATGTCGAAGGGCGTGGGCTTCGCCCGAATGGAATCGAAGGAGAAATGCGAGCAAATCATCCAGATCTTCAACGGAGTAAAGTTGGCCGGTTGTAAGGAGGGTCTGCTAGTCAAGTTTGCGGATGGCGGTAACAAGAAGAAGAACATGTACAAAAATAACGACAGTAACAAGGTCTGGAGGGAGGGTACGGACTGTTTGCCGGCCGTTACTTACGACCCGAACGCTTTGGCGCAGAATGGAGTGGCCACTCCGCATATGATGCCTGCGATTACCAATTACAGGCATTACGGACAGGTAAGGCAATTAAAACTGTTGGTGTTATTTTTTTTTAATAAAATGTTTTATGAAGATGCACAGCTATCCGATGTCTGGGGCACAATGGGTGCCAACACCATACGTAGTTCCAGGTCCAATGCCACAAGTAGATGATGGTTATAATTTGGCTACGGGCCATATGGGGCCTTATAAAAATGACGGACAAGCTCCGAGGAGCATTTCTGTAATGATGCCGTCGCCGGAATACAATACGATGCTACCACAGGTAAATCTTTAATCTTAAGCACAATACAATAACTTCATTTGTTTTTTTATCGGTGGCGTGTGTCACTCGAAGCCACGCCCCCTAAACCAATGAGCAAATAACGCCTACTTTACCACTAGGCCGCCACCGATTTCACGACCTATACGCAGACGCACGCGCGTACTTCATGATTTGCCTTCTCCATATTGTGTATTCCTTTAAAAAAGAAACACTTTGCTGTAAATAATATTACTAGGTACTATTTTAAACCAAGCGTCTCATTTTCCGTTTGCTTCGCCCATCGTAATCTAAGCCCTAAAGTTGCGCTTTGCGACCTAATTTTCCGTCCTACCTGTTGACTGCACAAAGTTGCGAGTACTGTAGCAAAATCGTCGATGTTAAAAATTCTACTTGGAAATACGCCCAGCTCAGTGGAGACGGGGTGGGGGACTACAAAAATCGGTAGGTTAAGCCTAGAAGTAAAGAGGGCGCCACATAGTGTGAAATTGTACGAGTAAGCAAGTAGACATCATGATACCTGTAGAACTACACAAACGTGATACTCGTAAGACTACACACACGTGGTACCGCTAGGACTAACACACGTGGTACCGCTAGGACTACACAGACGTGGTACCGCTAGGACTACACAGACGTGGTACCGCTAGGACTACACGCACGTGGTACCGCTAGGACTACACAGCTAGGACTACACACACGTGGTATCGCTAGGACTAACAGACGTGGTACCGCTAGGACTACACAGACGTAGTACCGCTAGGAACACACACGTGGTATTGCTAGGTCTACACACGTTGTTAAAAAATAAATTAAATTCCCACGGGTTTGTACCCGCAGAACATATGCAATTAATAATCACCCTACAGTAACACAACGAACAAGGACAGCAACGGTAGTTCCCCAACAAGCTTTTACTTGAAAATTAACTTAATAATCGAGGTTCGGGAGGCCCCAAAAGTCTACGCCTGACAATTATGATTCGGGAGCACAGATACGTGCCCAAAACTGGTATCTACATCGAAACAACGCAAAAACAAAAGAAAAAAATCAACGATATCGAAACGTTCTCTACTAAACTACAGGGGTGTTCGTCTACTGAGGAGACTGCAATAGTAGGAGAGTGCCCTATGTGGTTCGGCAGCTACAACCGAAGGTCGGATCTCGAGTTGCGATGGCAACGAAGGGAACGATTGTGACCCCAACAAGGTGGGTAATCCCCTAACCCATAAAACCGGCCAAGCACGACGTACTAGGAAGAAATACAAATAAGAGAAATTCGATAAGGAAAAGGAAACTGATTCGAATGGGACTTACCCATTGACTTCTTCTTAATAATGGGCAGACGAAAGAAACGTAACGAGTGACGTGAATTATCCGCCAACAAGTGTGGAAACTAGACAATCCAGAAATGTCTCCTTGACGATAAAGAAAAACCTAATTTCTCAAGGCGGTCTTTACTTACTTTACAGGAAATGGCACGAAGAGAACGAAATGCAACTCGTCGTAGCTCGAACTCTGAAGGCAAGATGATCCGTCCATCTTATCTCAGAGTTCGAACAACGACGAGCCGCATTTCGTTCTCTTGTGCTATTTTCTGTTACAAATTGCGAAAATGGCTAGCTTCGTCTCTCTTACCGAAAACTTTTTGTGGCGAACAACATAGAAAAGAGCATGTTACCAACTGTCATAGAAAGTCACCAGCTACAATAGAGGGGTCGCCGAGTGGCACAGCGGTTAGCTTAGCCGACTTTGGAAATCGTGTCGCTCGGCGGTGTAGGTTGGAATCCCACCATGACCATGGATATTTGTGATGTCTAATGATTTAGACCCAGCTCAAAACAGAGAAAAAATTGTCTGGAATGGCTAAAGGCCGTAAGACAAGCAGCATTGTTGCGCAAAGCAAAGAAAGAGGAGGAAGGTCAATAGACTAAAGAAACAAGAGCGATCAACATCAACCGTAACCATAGATAGACAAATGAGTGAAAAACTGTAGATTAGAAATGGAATGTAACAGCTTCTCTCAACGTAAACCACGCCCATTCAAAAAAATGAATAAAAGATCAGAAATTTCTAACTTACTTCAAAATACTGAAGTTTCAGTTGTGAAATCGTTCGTTCAATTTTAACTGTAATGACGACACATACCTGAGTTGGAGACGAACGCGCAATTTTCGTGCGCACTTGCCTTAAATCCCGTGACTGTGTGCGAGCAAACAAACGTTTATGTTTCTGTATTTATTTCTTTCTGCCCAGTCTCCACCGTCTTTCAAGTTTCAGTGAAACAATTGGTACATAATGTATCTTTAATTAAAGCGTTTTATAAAAAAATAAATGAAATTAGAACGTATTTAAGACCGCCCATTCATAGACGTAGGACCACGCCTCTAGTAGTGGTTTGGCTTCTTTGTGCGCCGATGTAGTCTTTGGTGCAATTTTATATGTGGACAAAAAAATACTGTCGTGTTTGCTGTCATCACTTTCAAATGTGTTTGTGGTTTCAAGTTGCTTTGTAAAGCCTGTGACACTAATTAATAATTGACAGTTCAACAGTGTCAACATCAATAGATCTTAGGTCTGTTCGTCCAGCATTTCTGACTATTTGAAACTGTCAAATATATTCGTCCGTCGAATTAATCACCGCTTTCGATTAAATGTATTAAATGTGGAACTTAGCTTGACGCAGAAGCTGCTTACAAACAAACCTCTTATATTAGTCGTTCCAGATTTTAAATCGAGCCACGCCCAATTTTTGTAACACCGCCCCAGCCACTCAAGGGTTACTTTTCTATGAACGCCCATTTTTGAGCAAGTTACTTTTATTATTGGTAAACAACACGCATCTCTGTTCCGGGATAAACTAATTCTAAGCGTTTGTTAAAATCAAATAATGCCGTGTGCGTAGAGTTTCAGACACCGCCACGTCATGCTGATTTAAAAACGGAACACGCCCCTTTCAAAGACAAGACCGCGCCCTCTTTCCTGCATCCCATACTTTCAAATCGAAGCACCCCCTACTTTTCCCTTAAATTTGACTAAGTTGCTTCAAATTCAAGTCATTTTCCATTCGCCCTTTTTACAATAAACACTGCCCTTTTAAAATCAAGCCACGCCCCCTTGACTTCGAATAATAAAATCAAGCCCTGCAAAAAGATCGTTGATTTAAATCTAAATCAGTAAGGCTTGAATTTAAATGGCACTCAGTAGGCATTGGATTTAAATGATGCTCACGTGAAGGGGGCGTGGCTTGATTATCAGAGGGTGTCCAATAGGAAGTGTTTGTTACAAAGAAAAAGGGTGAATGGAAAGTGACTTGTTTTTCAGAGGAAAGCGGATGGATTTAATATTGCTAATAGTATTTTCCTGTTTCGCAGCTGACAGCTCAAATGAGTGCCATGCAGTTGGGCACGGGATCTTACATTTCACAAGCGGCATATCCCTACTATGCGTCGCCGATCATACACATGCCGGTCCAGGACTCGGACCACACCTCGAACGCGGCGAGCCCTGAAGATCCTTACCCTGCGTACCCGCCGCAACAACCTAAGTAGATTCACCGTCGGGTTAGATCGGTCGCCGCCGGAGCATCACCGTCGTCCTGTCCGACGCAACGACGATTTTCCAACAACGCTCCCCTTCTCAATCTGTCGCCGCCGCCGCCGCTGCCGCTGCTGTTGCTCTAGGAAGGACAGGATTAGCGTAAGAAAAAAAAATGAAAATAATACGCGTCGCCGCACTGCTGTACTTTCCTATAAAATACTAGTCATTTTCATTCCAGATGATTTATTATTATTATTTTTTTAATTGAAGAAAAGGAGTTCTTACATTTAGGGTTGTCAACTACGTTTATTTTTTACGCTTGTTTGTAGATGGCGCTCACATATTGAAACCGCATGTAATTATTTATTTAAAATGATTGTAAATTTTGTGAAAGGTTCAAATTGACGCTTTAAAGAAATATGTAGAGTGGTGGAAGGTAAGTAATTTGGGAAAGTGCGAGATTTCGATAATTGCAGTGCAATTTGAATCCTCAAGTTTTGACTTATTGTAAGGAAATTTTAAAGAATTTAGTTGTATCACGACGACGACGACCAAATGTGGAACGATAGATAGCCTCGTCTCATATACGAAAGTACAGTGGTGTGCGTCAAAAAAAAAAAAATTGTAGTACGTAAGTCTTAATTTATTTAAAAATTAGTTTCGAGTTAAAATAAAAAAAGAAAAAAACAACAGACGACGGTGATGTTCCGTTGCGAGCTAAACAATTTATAAATATGAGAAAATTATTTTAGATTAGCGCGTCCTCCACCTTGACGGTCTCCGGCGGTTTTTGTTTGTACAGATTGTTACTGAAACGACTGAAAAAGTAGTAGCGCGTAGGTAAGTAAGTGTTAACGAGATAATTGATATTTTTAGCTTATCGTATCGTATTTGCAACATTAAAATGTTGATTGATTTACGTGTGCGCGGGTAGACCGCGAAGGTGGGGGCGACTCATAATAGATTTAACGATCTTCCCAAGCCAAAACGGCGTGCGTAGGTTAGATAAATTAGCGATTTTATTTTTGATGATAATCTACATAGGTAGTTACGTTTGCGAAAGTGCAGGTATTAAGCGATTAATGTGTAACTGCTCACGAAAATCAAAGATATCTTCCTTAAACAAAATAAAAAAAAAAACCACACACACACACACATCTTTAATACGAACTGACTTCCAGTTTTTTCGTTTCTCTTAATTATTAGAAAGTGTTATTATTATTATTTGTTATATTTATTTTATTTGAAAAATTTTAACGCTCGGCGGCGGCAGCGTAAAGCTGCAACGGAACGCCTTCTCAGCTCTCACGGTTTCCGTTCTAACTTGATGGTTCTTCGGCATTTGTACATACGTGATATTGTGTCGAGGGGGAAAAATCAAATGCACCTAATTTATTAAAGAAAAAAGACTGATGTACAGCCATGTTGTAGACTTACAGCTAACATTCTCTCATCTTATTTATTTAATCATATTTTAGTACTACTACTACTAGCAATTAATAAAGCTAACACCAGCGGTTAAGAGAAACATCATCCACCCAAATCCAATCTAATCTGGGATTAGTTAACAACGACGTTGGTGCAACTCAGCAGCCTTAGAATTTGAAGATGTGATTTGTTGACGAAAAGTACAGAAACCAATGAGATCACACCCACTAGACATAAACTACGCCCCTTCTCTTACCTAAGAATACGCCCGTTTAAAATCAAGCTCCTCCCGTTAAGAGCAAACTACCAATTATTTAAAGTACTCTGAAAAATGATTTGGCAACCGTATCCTTCGTTTATGAATTGATATGACATGACGGAGGGCGTAACAGGTACAGACGAATTACATGCAAGCCACGCCCTTTTTGCGTACTGCTTCGACAATTTTTTTCACAAGTACTTGTAAACCATGACCTTACGTTCTATTTCTATGTACTGTACTGCCTACTGCACATAAACCACGCCCGTTTTTCTTTTATTTTTCTGTATACTACACCCCGCCTCATTTGCATGGAGCAGCGCTCATTTGAAAACAAATCTGACTCGTCAAGAGAAAAAGGACGAACAAGAACTTGTAGCATCTTAAATTATTTCAAGTACATGAAATTTAAGATTGAGTTGGCAACCCTGCAACCCGATGTAGACTACTCATGCAATATTTACTGTATAATGGAAGCGACCAGGCGACTGACTCGATGTGTACATTAAAGTGATTTTTTTTGCATTTTACTCAGAATTTTGTGCGCGCAAAATATACGTTTTCAACTCTAAGTGTAACATAGTTAGGTATAATTTTAGTTCACTTGTTCACAGTCACCTGTTTATATAATTGAAATCCCGCCCAGCTGCAAAAACCACGCCTTTCTTTTTTTGTGTTTTGTCAAAGTCGTGTAGCCACGCCCTCCCAAAATTAAGCCCCGCCCTCCCAAAATTAAGCCCCGCCCTTCCAAAATTAAGTCACGCCCCCTTTATAGTGTGATGGCGTTCTCAATCGATTGCTTTAGAACACTTCCATTACGTAAGGTTAAGACAGAGTGAGAGTGTTCTAGAGTTGTAGATTGAAAACGATCGCGTGTAAGTAAATTTCGGGTTTGAAGACGAATTTATTTAATCAAGCAGCTTTCTATATCGTCGTTGCTGGCAATGGCGTTGGGAAAACGGCAAAAATTGTGCATTTAAATTAACAATTATGTTTTTAAACGTTTTATGAAATTTAATGTTAAAATATGAATGTATTCAGGTCTGTACTGCATGAGTAACAAGAATGCAGGGTTGCCAACTCATGTATAAGAGTATTCGAAATAGTTGACGTAATGACGTAGTTCTCTTGACCAATGGCGTTAACTTTATGTATTTAGTCGTCGTATATTAATCGAACCAGAATCGTGACGACTTGAAGCCGTTCGCTGTTGCACCTTTACACCGTCGCGTCTTAATTTATTTATTTAAAAAAAAAATTATATATTTATTTGCGAATACTTTTGCATATTCTCTTTGTTTTGCAAGCGCGCGCGTATTGATTTGTTGTTTACGACATTCCAATGTCTCACGATTTAAAAAAAAAATTATTTATCCCTGTTCGCGAAGATCGCCCGCCGTTGTACAGCTTCTGTTTAATCTCATTTGTGCAATTATTGTTTTTTTTTTCTTTCGTTCTCGTTCGACATGTATTTATTTGACACTCTTTTCGACCGGCGGTCTTCCTGAACGAACGCGAACGTATTTTGTATTCAACGACAGGTTATTACGGTAAACTCTCCTCCTCGCAAGTCATTTTGTTTATAGTAAGTATAAGATGTATCAAAATATGGGTTCGCTTTGTCGTAATAACGTCGTCGGTGAAGAGAGAGAGAGAGAGCTTCGTTTATGCATTGATACTGACTCATAAATAAATAACGTTTACAGCCTTCTCGAAGATCAGATTTAGGCTTAGAGACGACCTGGCGGTGGTCGTGCGTGAAAAGGTCCCCGTTGCTTCGAATTTTAAAATGCGCCGCAAGTTTTCTATCGCGTTTAGGAATTTGTTATCGCGCAGGATTACGAACAATTGAATGTGGATTTCGTACAAAGTAAGAGATAGAGAGATGGTGGTTAAATTACGAAACATTTGCAGTGTTTTATTGTTTTGGTTTTAAAACATCGTCGACTTCTAAAATGCAGGCTATATTTTTTTTTGTTGTTAAAATCCTATTGACAATTAAGAAGGGTCCACGGGAAAAACGATCCAAGTCACTTTTGTTAATTTTAAAGGAGAGCACTTTTTAAATTCGTCTACTCACTCCTCTTTAACGTATCTTGCTTATAACGACCCTTAAATTATGTATATACAGCGATAACTCATGTGAATCTTTCTCTTCCTTTTACAAATGTGAAACTGTATGTGACTGAATGGCGCAGAAGGTGACTAAATCGCGTAGAAGGCGATCAAATCGCGTAGAAGGCGAACAAATCGCGTAGAAGGCGAACAAATCGCGTAGAAGGCGAACAAATCGCGTAGAAGGCGACTAAATCGCGATCGCAAAGTCGACGCAACCAATAGTGATAAAAAATGGCGTGTAGCGCCATCTTCGTGACCGCGATTTAGTCGCCTTCTGCGCGATTCACTCGTCTTCTACGCGATCTATGAGTTCGCGCGAAATCTTTTCAAATTTCTAGTTCACAGGGTGAACAAAGAAAAACAAAGAAATCTGTTTTTTGCCTTTCTTTATTGTCCTGCAAAGTAGAACTTTTCCAATTGTGTATTCGTATTTTTCTCCATCAAACTGTACTTTAATACTCTACGCCACATTGGATGGCCACGTTCACCTTTCCATAAGCCACGCCTTTTTTCATAGGTGATCTACCCTTAAGGTGGGTCATCTTCAAGAAAAAAACCAAAATTAAATCACTTTAACAAAAAAACCGCGTCCATTTTTCTAAGGTCACCTCCCCTCATAAACCACCACCTCGCTTCTTTTCACTTCCACTTAAGAACAGCTGAGAAGGTGTACTCAGCGACCCCAATTTGGCCACGCCTTTTTCCATAAGTGATCTACCCCCAAGGTGGGACATCTTCAAGAGAAAAACGAAGATCAAAGTGAGCTGAAAGCGAATAAAAAATTCAACGCTTTTTAAGAAAAATACCGCGTCTATTTATCTAAGACCACATCCCCTTGTAAACCACCACCACGCTTCTTCTCACCTCCACTTAAGAACAGCTGAAACGGTGTATCATATTCAGCGACGCCAATTTTGCTCTCTTTATTTTTGTCTCCCCTTTTCCTAAATCGCACTCATTCAACAAGTAATCATATTATTTTGTGATAAATTAAACCCCGCCCTCTTCCCATTTTTTCTCTAAAAGCCACGCCCCTTTACCTCCTAAATCACACTTACTCAACAAATGGTTTTGTTATTGAGTGATAATATAAACCACGCCGTCTTCTCTAAGGCCACGCCCTTTTGCTATATAAACCGCGCCTCTTGTTACGGCTTTTTAGTTAAGCCACGCCTCTCTGTGCAGCTTCTTATATAAACCACGCCCCTTTTGCAGGTTCTTTTATAAAACACGCCCCTTTACGTAATTTGTACAGCGGATGAAACTTATTTTGAAATTCATTCGCACTAAATAAAAAAAAACAGTTGAACCCCTTTCATGTGAGCAGTCAAAAAGAGTTATGTTATATAATAATAATTGAAGTAGATTCTTGTCCGGTGATATTTCGTAATAAATTATTTTAAACGAACACTAGGATTGGAATTGTCACTCTCTACACTTCACCATCCTTTGATAGCTGACGAAGCTATCAAACGATAGTGAAACGTTGCCAATTTTAGTGTCCGTTTTAAAATAATTTATTATATAATAATAATTTTTTTATTGGATCAAATACATAGAATATGTATGGGAAAATGCAAATAATGATTCGATAGGATTGGCATCAGGGTGATTGCAAATGCAACGAACTGTTCTACCTGCCCGACCCACTTACCTACCCACTAACAAACTATTTAACTAAAACTCCATAAAAAGTCAATGTAATATTAACTAATTAAGGCAAAATTACAGACCCAATGAAGAAAGCATTAAAAAAAGGGACAAATCGTAAAATGGCCAGCAACTGTTAGTGGTTAATCCTCCCAATGACCTTGCGTCTCGCATTGACGCCTGTCTCGCATCGACTTTCCAATTAAGTACGCCTCTTGGTGTAAACCACGCCCCCTCCAACTTCGTGCAATGAAATAGTTGAGCATTTTCGAAATCGATTTTTGTCAAAATATTTCCCAGGAACTAAGAAGACTGGTGCAATTTTTTTGCATGCTTTTATAAACTGTAAAAAGGTACGATTTTTTTTTTAATTTACCCACCTCTCTCTTTGATTCCCTAGCAATTTACGTGCGCAGTCCCATGTAATTGATTGTAACTCTGCAATCCTAATGTACCGTGGCCAAAATGCAATCCCATGTTAACAGACTTTAGAATAAGACTGATCACGAATAAGTAAAACTGTAAATAAATCGGCGCGCGCATTTTAAAAGTGTCGAAAGCAGCAGCTCGGCCAACCCTCGCACGTATTCGCGGTGAACCAGCCAGGTTCGTGTATGGAATTTTCACATTATAGATATCGTGCCTTTTTCAGAATAGTCCATTGACAGGGATTTACTGAAAAATATTTTAATATATTTTTTTAACTCGATGTTTTCTTACCGATATAACCAAAAAAGTTTTTAACTTCTAGTTGTTTCTATGTTGTAGGCAGTTGTAAATTAGTTTCGGTTGTTTCTTTAGATTGTCAGTGGGCTAGGGGAGCGGGGTGGTGCCTATAACCCCTGCTATTGCAGCCGAACCGCCTCCTCATCCCCTCTCTCATGTTCATTTGTGTGTATAGCTAAGCTATCGAACGTTAGTGTAAAAAGAAATTAATAAGAAAGAACGACGAGAGAAATTTTCATAAATAAATTGTTCCGATACTTGATCGACCTTTGTATGTACATTTAGAGGTAGAGTAAGGGTAAAACGTGTGTACCTACATTGATTGTGCTTTTCAGGACCGGCTCTTATGAATATTATCATCTCAAGCATAAATTAATAAATAAAAAAAAAACAATAATAGATTTGTCAATAAATAAGTCTTGAATTTATTTGGCCTCATTCTCAAACCTTCCCTTCCAAGCTCGCACATCGATGGAGTCGGCCCTGACACAGTTTTTGTATTTTTTTTTTTTTAGCTCGACCGAACATCGTTGTAAATATCAAAGTAGTAAGAAAATAATCAACAGTCATTGGAGGTAAACACGCAGAGCTGAAACCAAAAAAAAAAAAAATAATAAAAGAATATATATATGATTTGTTGGTATCGGTGGGAGAGTGCAAAACATTGCAGTTTTTACAATGTTAACTGATAAATTCAGTTTATTTTGGTATACCGTACATTTGGTGGTATAAAACTATTTTTAGACCATATTATCGATCGAGTCAAACGACTACCTATAGTCACGTCCGGTGTGTTACCCCCGGGCACTTGTAAAAAGTTGATGCGGATTTTCCTTCCGCATAAAACTAGGCTAGGTTTAGCTTGTAGACTTAAAAAAAAATCAGTAAGTTTAGTTCGTAGCGTCTAGCTTACATTCGTAGTTAGGCTATTTTATTAATTAAGTGAAAAAAATAACGTAGACACTAGGCTAGCTCGTAAGTTAATTGAATTTCGGGTGCAGCTTGGATAGATTCTTATTTAGTTAGTGTTTATATAGTATATAGATAGATATATTTAATTATATATATATACGAGGAGTTGGGCCCGCGCAAATTTTCACGTGACCCCGCCGTTTCTTGTGTTTACGTTGCTGAAAGTGTGCCCGGGCCTCGACGGTTTAGTCAGGAGGTGCCCTCTCCAAGTTTCTCCCGATCTTCTTCTGAGACGACGTCTCAACGTTGGTTATAGTTAGGCTAAGTAAGTGTTTTTTATTGTTGAATAAGTTGCAACATATGTTTGTTTTCATTTTCCCTTTTTCCCTTTTCTGCCCCCCCTTTTTTTTCTATTTGTAAGTCTTCATTTGTGTTGGTAAAATAAACTGTATTTGTCCAGAATTTTTTTTATTTCTATTTTTTTTTAAATCATCTCCCACCAGGACGCACCACGATTAATTTCAGGAAAGGAACGCCACAGCGTAAAACTTCAAATTAGACGCCAATTCAAGAGACCGCCGAATAGATATGCAACCATGCTGACAGCATGACATTTGGTTGCAGAATACAAGCATGATTTTTTTTTATTGTCGCCTCTTTCCTGCCACTTAAAATCAATATTACATAACTCATATACTTCTATTAATGGTGTGATACTTTAGTAATTAGTGGGGCCGAAAAAATGTTAGTATATCAGAGTATTTACATATTTATACAATTTAAAAAAAAAAAAAGTTCACCGCGGTTTCTGAATGTTATCAAAAGATCCAAGCGATTTGGAGATATTAGTTTTCTTATTTCATCCAACGACTTTAAAACTTAAAAATTATAAAATCAAGTTTTCTTGCCAGATGAAAATTATGAAAATTAATTAAAATTGTGTTACACAATTTTAATTAATTTTCTTAAAAATTATAAGCAAAATAAAAATATGTTTTACTTTTATTGGACCTAATCTTCTAGGCTGATAGGCTGCGTTCATAAGTTAAACCTTAGAGAGCATCTTGGACGTGTACTCGCATCTTTCTCATTCACAATTTCTAACATATCTTTCGTCTCACTCATCTGTTTCAAGACGTTTTGTTTATTGCCATGACAACGGACGCACTTGTAAATAGAATATGAAAAGTACGCCTGTTGTCATGGAAATAATGTAAACCAAGGCAAGAAAGTGCGAAAAAAAGGATGACTTCCTGACGAAACAGAAAAAAAATCTAAATCAATAAAAATTGGAAGATAATCCAAATTTAAAAAATAAATAAAACAAAATGCAATTAATTTTACTGCACATTTAATGGATTAATAAATTTAAATAAAAAATAATTTAAAAGAATGGCGACAAAAAACAAAGAAAACAAGATACATGATAAAAATTGGAAAATAATCAAATTTAAAAGACTAATAAAAACAAAAGACAATCGATTTTACAACACAAAAGATTTATAAATTAAACAAAAAAAAACAATTTGACAAGGCAAAGAAAAAATACAATAAAAATTGAAAAATAATCAAATTTAAAAAAATAATGATGAAAACAAAAGACAATCGATTTTATTACAACACAATTTAATAGGCTAAAAAACTTTAAAAAATTGAAAAAAGGAAAACAAGAAAAAAAGTGTAAGAATTCAAAAACAATCAAATTAAAAAAATTAATAAAAGACAATCGATAAACAGTTTAATAAATAAATAAATTTGAACAAAAGAATGGCGACAAAACAAAGAAAACAAGATACACGATAAAAATTGAAAAATAATTAAATTTAAATAAACTAATAAAAACAATCGATTTTACAACGCAATAGATTTATAAATTCAAACAAAAAACAGCAATTTAACAAAACAAAGTAAACAAAACAATAAAAATTGAAAAATAATCAGATTTAAAAAAAATAATTATGAAAACAAAAGACAATCGTTTTTATTACAACACAATTTATTAGACTAAAAAAAAATGAAAAAAATTATGAGAATTCAAAAATAATTAAATTAAAAAAATAAAACAAAAGACAATCGATTTTACGACACAATAGATTGATAAATTTAAACCAAAAAAAAGAAGCAATTTGACAAAACAAAGAAAACAAAACAATAAAAATTGAAGAATAATCAAATTAATGGTGAAAACAAAAGACAATCGATTTTACAAACAAAAATTAAAAGAATGGCGACAAAACAAAGAAAACAAGATACATGATAAAAATTGCAAAATAGTGAAATTAAAAAAAATATATTAAAAACAAAAAACAATCAATTTTACAGTACAATAGATTTATAAATTTAAACCAAAAAATAAACAATTTGACAAAACAAAGAAAACAAAACAATAAAAATCGAAAAATAGTCAAATTAAAAAAAAAATGATAAAAACAAAAGACAATCGTTTTATTACAAAACAATTTAATAGAACTAAGAAACTTTTTAAAAAAATTGAAAAAATGAAAACAAGAAAGTAAAAAAATGTAAGAATTCAAAAACAATCAAATTAAAAAAATTAATTAAAGACAATCGATTCTACAACAAAGTTTAATGAATTAAAAAATTTGAACAAAAGAATGGTGACAAAACAAAGAAAACAAGAAACACGATAAAAATTGAGAAATAATCAAATTTTAAAAACTAATAAAAACAAAAGACAATCGATTTTACAACACAATAGATTTATAAATTCAAACAAAAAAACCGCAATTTTGACAAAACAAAGTAAACAAAACAATAAAAACTGAAAAACAATCAAATTAAAAAAAAATAATTATGAAAACAAAAGACAATCGATTTTATTACAACACAATTTATTAGACTAAAAAAACTTTAAAAAAATGAAAAAAATTATGACGGAAGAAAAAAAATATATAGGAATTCAAAAATAATCAAATTAAAAAATAAAACAAAAGACAATCGATTTTACGACACAATAGATTTATAAATTTAAGCCAAAAAAAAAGAAGCAATTTGACAAAACAAAGACAACAAAACAATAAAAATTGAAAAATAAACAAATTTAAAAAAAATGATGCTAAAAACAAAAGAAGACAATCGATTTTATTACAACACATTTTAATAGAACTAAAAGAACTTTTAAAAAAATGATGAAAGAAAGAAAAAAAAATATGTTAGAATTCAAAAATAATCAAATTAAAAAAAATAAAATAAAAGACAATCGCTTTTATTATACGACACAATTTAATGAATTAATAAATTTAAACAAAAAAAAAAAAAATTTAAAAGAATGGTGACAAAAGAAAAAAAAACAAAACACTTAATAAAGTTGAAAAATAATCCAATAAAGAACAATAATAAAAACAAAAGACTACCGGCTTTACACCACACCATAGATTAATTAATAAATAAAAAAGCAATTTGAAAACAACGAGGGGCCAAAACAAATAATAAAAGTTCAAAAATAATCAAATTAAAATGTGTAGTAACAAAAGCAAAAGCAATCGAGTTTACTGCACAATGCATTAATAAATTCAAACATAAAAGCAATTTAAAAAGTAAATAAATAAATAATAAATACAAATGAAAATCGATTTTGCTATAATAAAATTTAATCAATAAATAAATTTAGGCGAAAAAAAAAAGTATGGTGACAAAACAAAGAAAACAAAATATAAAAATTTAAAAATAATCAAATTAAAACATGTAACAACGAAAACAAAAGACAATCGATTTTACATTACAAATACATTAATAAATTTAAACAGAAAAAAAAAACAATCTGAAAACAATGGTGACAAAACAAAGGAAACAAAACAATAAAAACTGAAAAATTAAATTAAAAAGAAAATAATAAAAACAAATCACAATCGATTGAACTACAACGCAATTTAATAGATTAATAAATTTGAAAAAAAAAAAACCATTTGAAAGCAGTGGTGACAATACAAAGAAAACAGAACATTAAAAATTGAAAAACAAACAAATTTAGAAGAATAATTAAAAACAAAAGACAATCGTTTTTACAACATAATTAAAATAAAGAACGATTGAAAAAACAAAACCTCGAAAAATTTCGCTTGTGTTTCAACTTTTTGACTCTGAGTCTGACATGTTCAACAGAACTAAAAATATATGAAACTGTTTAGAATTTACAAGATAATAATAAATAAAAGTTATTGAATGTTTTAAAATTTTCCTTAATTGTCTAGATTTTGCGAGAAAGCACCAGAAAATCCCGATTTTATTTTTAATAATCACTCGGTAATGTCGTAACTCTAATATATCAACTGTTGATGTGAACTATTCGACGTTACACACAAAACCACAAATATTCTCATCAACAATTAGGTTTGTTATTCGCTAGAATCGTCATTAGCAAAATTAAACTGTTGATTTGAACTACATTTTTGACAACACGAGAAACAAACAAAATGCACAGCAATAAAAGTTCCTGCATCTTTTTATTCCTGCAATTATTTATTGCGGGAAATGAAAATTATGAACTGTAGAACGGCCTTATCATTAAAGGAAACGCATAATTTCTGAAATACACGTTTGGAAATTTTTTTTTTCGCTTAAAATAAGTCTGAAGCAAGTTTATCGTTTCGAAATTAATGTAACCGTCTGAGTGACGTGTTTTGCAAAATTAATGAAACTCTTAAGAAAAATTCGATTTCTTGCTGCGAGTCGCATTAAAAATCAGAGGGAGTTAGTCAAGGTAACCAATCCCTGAAAATATATAATCACCCAATGAATCCTCATGATAGGTCACGTGGCTCTTGGTTCTATTTGAAGGCTCTATATGCTTCAAATGTTTATTAGCCAATTCTTTATTATATTAGCATCAATTTTTTTTATAAAGCTTCTGTCAGCACGAAATCAAATTATTTAGTTTTTTTTAAGTTGTTCTTTTAAACGAACGATCATTTTAATGTCTTTTAAAAAAAATTAGAATGTATTGACATTAAAAAGATTACTTAACTTTTCCATGTTAAAATCTAATGGCTAAAATAAGTTTTTAACGAGTACCATTAAGTATTTCCGATAACTTTTTTCTCTTCACGTTAATTTGTACGGTATTAAATTGTTTATTTTTATTTTATCGTCATTCGCTTTTGACAGAGTGGCTGAACGAGCTCGTGAAGCGTCAAATAATTTCGTATATTTTTGTTCAATCTGGAAGTTGTTTTGTCACTTTTTAAATTACATCCTTGCAAGCAAGAGCTTCCCTAAAGTCAATCGTGTAAGTATTGTTGGAAAATAACAAGACAATCGGAAAATAATGAAAATCGAACTAAAAAGCAATTATTATTTATGTAAATATTGTTCAGTGATTCGAAGAGCAGAATAAAGTCCAAGATGTTATTTTTTTCATAAACGTGCAAATTACACGAGGAGCTGTCACTTTATAATGCATACGATTAGGATTAAATCTGATATAACACAAAAAGGAATTAAAGAAATATTTTTTTCTTGTACTTAAAATAAGTCGCGAACGAGTTTGTCGTTTCGAAATTAATTCAACCGTCCGAGTGACGCACTTTTGCAAAATTAATCAAATTCAGATCCTTGGGCATTCGAAATTAATCTTCCAATATTTTTGATTTATAAACAAACACGTGGAACACAAAATTCAAGGTTTGGAGTTAAAACAAATGCGACATCCGGAAGTGCCCCGGATATAATGTTTTCGAAACAAACTAGTGGTGTTTATTTCTCGCATTTAAAATATAGATCGCATTCGACAACTCCGGAATAAATTACCTACTCGACGGAATCGCCTTGTGAATTTATTATTCTGACGTAAATTCTTATTAAGTATGCGATCGTAGCATGCAAATGTATCTTTTTTTCTTCTCTTTTCTGAATAATGATAAGGAGGGCTATGACTAACGTAAAATCTATTTTGCACTCGTAACAAACAACAAATATTTGTTTGTTTATAAATGAAGCAGCTGAAGAAAATATGAACGTCGAGAAAATTGAAAAACAATTTTGAAAAACTGAGACACTTCGCAAGGACGCTCGTTCAGCAAACTGGTTGAGAAATGACGATATATCGGCGATGTATGAACTTGAAGCTTAGCGTGAAAATTCCGATAGATCTATATAGCTCAGAGCGAAACGCATCATTTCATTGAATGACACAATCACGAGTAAAGTGACGATGGCGTGTGTTATTCGCGAAGCGATCTACCTCGTCCTGGTGATCTGCACGAGGGTGGCAGCGCCGGAAGAGGACGGCGGTGGTGTGAAGACGGCACGTTTGAATTTCCAATTTCTCAATTTGGGGCTGAACCTGACGGCGGCCACCAATTTGCTCGAAACGTTAAAAAGCAATCGATCGTGCGACAGCTACATTATACTAAAAGCCAGTAAGTAAACGGTTTTATTTAAAAAAAAAAACGCATTAATTTTTTTCAAATCGAGAAAAGCTTCTCTTGAGATTGCGTATTTCGATTTCGAAAGAATCTCTGCTTAATAATAATATAAAACAAAATCAAACAGTTTTTTTTACATTTTTTTTACAAGAATTGTAATATTAATAAATCTATAAAATCGAATTTTAAACAGTCTTAACTTTTATTAATTAAATGACATTGACGGTTTTGTGCATCACAGTTAAATACTAAATAGGAGGTAGATCTAATCCCGCCCTGTGTGGATCCAAATTTTCCATCTAAAAAATAACTATAGAACAATTACTATCCTCGTTATTTTCATTTAAAAAAATTAATTTATTAAATTCTGTTGTAAAATCGATTGTCCTTTTTTTATTGCGAAGTAATTAAACGTCCGCTGGTAGAACATGTTTAAGGAGAATCACCCCTCCCCACCGATTGAGGAAACTTTTTCCGCAACTCAAAACTAATTTCGTTAATTTCCTTTTTCTCCACGTATCATGAAACTTCCCGTTAAAATGGGAATTTCCTACACATCTGGCAACATTGTTTCCAACTAATTTGACTTCAAATATTTTGTTTTTAAATACTGTTGCCTTCAGATATTCAAAATTTCAATGTATTTTTTTGAAACTTACTTTTTTGATTGATAAAAGAGAACGAAGGCTGCTAATTGTAAAATAAACGCTAAGTAAAATATTTAAGAAAAATGAATGATATCCTTGGATTATTTGAATTTTATAATTTTTGTGTAATGAATTATAATTTTTGTGATAAGAAAATCACTGTTTTTTTATTTATGCAAATTAGTAGAAGAAACTGACATGAAACTATCTTTAAAATGAAGCAATTCCTTTGCAACTACGAGAAAATAATTAACAGGAGGGAGTATTTCTTTTTGTCCAAAGTGGTAACTAAATATGGCCGCTGTATGTCACAGGCGCACGTAAGCGTTTTACAAAATTCCGGAACGTCAACAAACCAACAGCCAACAGTTCACCATTGTTTACAACAGTAAATTTAATTCCCGCTTTGGAAAATTAGCGATTAAAGAGGGGGTACAAAGTACGTATGTTTGAATAAAACAAATCAAATTCGTAAATAAGTTTACAGCCTACCTCCTCTTCTCAAATCTCTAACTTCAAAACGCGTTATTTTTTCCATCTCATAAATAGTTTTTTACGTAACTCATTTATCCATTAATTGATATAATTATTATTGTGGATTTTACAGCAGTTTTTTGCCTGTTAATCTTTACAATTTAATTTTCAGCATAAATGAGGTGATTATAGTTTTTAAACGGCGCTCATTACGTTAGTTACTTTAATTAAAAAAGTCAATAAGACAAACGTGCTGTTTATTAGCGACTCGGGCTAAAGTGCAGCAAAATATTTTGTCGTTTTACAGGGCAAAGAGAAACACAACGAAATCATCCGAGTTATTTTCAGTCGTCCCTGAACGAGATAATGATTTGGATTTAAAATTAATTAAAATATCATCAAATAGCTCCGTATGTAACATACATGCAGTTCTTTTTTTTTATTACAAACATACCATAAAATTAATGTATGTATGCGTACATGTGCATATAAAACAATGCAATCATACTAATTATAAATTTAAATCAAACTTCAAGCGAAGAAAATATAATAATGCCTTTTTTGCACTGACATGACTAAGTAAGTTAACAAAATTCGCATTTATTTAATTTTAATTATGTAAGGCGTTCACGAACATTGGAGCGGTAAATACCGGTTAGTCTATTTTCTCACTCTTACTTGCATCAAACACGTTCATTCTATCTCACTTTTCTACCTCGATCCATGTACCGCTCCAATTTTCGTAAACGCCTATAATGAATGGTATATGCTGACGTAGGCAACTCAATATACACGAGGGTTGGAAATGCGGCCTATTGTAAAGGCGTTACCTAACGTTGCATTCGAAATATTTGTCAGTTACACGCTCGACCATCTTTTTCTCTCGACTTTCGCTAGACTTTTAGTCTCATTTTTGGTTGAACCAAAGAAAAAACTAATTTATTTGTACTATAAAATCAATCATTTAGCCGTTCCTTGCATACACACTTAATACAGAGTGATATTAAAAACTGAATATCGTAAAAGATTGCTTTATTTATTGTGGCTTTTTGCTACGTCGTCACGAGAAGCTCGTTTTGTCTAAAGACGTTTTTAAGTTTTTAAATTCAAGAATACAGCAACACGCTGTGATTTCACGATCATTAAATTAGAATTACGCGCTTTCTTTCTTATCACGAATATTTAAACATCAGAGAACGACATTTTCACGTTAAGAGAAAAACCCAGAGGCTCTTGTCCCGGTTGCTGTGCAATGAAAGACAGCGACTTCCGTATGGTGCTCTACTCGAAGGACAAAACCAGAGTATTGAGCTCCGATGCTTCAGGCGGCAACAGGCGGCAACAAAGGAGTTTGGAACCCAACGTGGAAACCGTGATTTACGTGCACGGTTTCATGGAACTCTCGCCAGGGACGAGTGGAATGGCGATCAAAAATGGTAGGTGCGAAGAAGAGAACTTGCAAAAATAAACCTCTGCTTTGGGCTCTAGCTTATCTAAGCAGAAAGGAGCATTACAACGTGATTTTGTTGGACTGGTCGAAAATGGTAGCCGGACCTTGGTATTTGGAAGCCGTGGAAAACGTGAAGGCGGCCGCTAGGGTCCTGGCGAGGTTTCTCGAAGAGTACGCCAGGCATGGTGAGATCGTAATGTCGAAGCTTCACCTCATCGGCTTCAGTTTAGGGGCTCATGTCGTTGGATTTGCTGGAAAATATTTGAGGAACGGCTTGAGGGTGAAGAGGATTACTGGATTGGATCCTGCATTTCCCGGTTTTTTTAAAGGTATTTGCACAATTGCTGGGTATCATCTTCAGGAAGAATCGCGCCTCTTCTTTTGCAGATGCTTCCAGTAGGCTGTCGCACACCGACGCGGAATTCGTGGACATCATCCACACAGATGGTTTTAGATTAGGATATCCCTACCAGTTGGGACACGTCGACTTTTATCCTAATGGCGATGAACAATATCAATTCCAAGCGGGATGTCAGTTGGAGAACTTGCAAGTTCAAGGCGCACTGCATGACTTTGGTGAGTGTTTCTGCCCGTATACAGGGGCCCCGAAACGTCAAAATGGTCATACACCGAGTAATTCTTCTAAATTATTGTTGGCCCAAATTTTTCCCACCAGAAATGACTTTGCTTTCAAAATATGAAAGCGTAATTCGAATTGTTTTATTACTTGAGGTCCCTATGGACCTGAACATCAACCAAAAAACCTCGACGATAATTTAGAATCACTTGGTTTTGTACAAAATATTAGGTTTGTTCGCGGAGCAGTTTCGGACTAGTTCGGAACTGTTAAAAATAAATGCCCAGCTCTGTTTTAACGATGCTTTCAAGCGTACATCTTTCATGAATGCATGGATTTGACGATTCTGAACTAGTGCAGAACTGTTCCGCGAACAAAGCTATTAGCAATGATATGTAAGGGAGTTGTACACCAAAATTGCAACAGTGTTAGAAGTGTTGCCTACACACTAGGCATTTTTACATGAAATAGGGAAAGAGTTGCTTGAAATAGGAAATTAGTAATTCATTGATGAAGTCTCCTGCAGTCATCTGCGGGCGTGGAAGTACTACGCGGAATCGGTGAAGAACCCAGAAGCTTTTCCCGCCGAGAAATGCATCCGAAGGAATTCCACGTCGAGTAAGTGCGAAGTTGCGAAGCGCGCGTTCATGGGCTTCGCCGCCGGCGTAAAGCAAGTACCTTCCAAGTGATCTGAGATAAACATGGTATTTTCTGACGTTTCTTTTCAGGGATGCGGGAGCGTTTTACCTCAAAACCAGGAACGAGCCGCCATTCGGGATGAATTCAAATTAATGAAACCCTTTTTCCATGTAATAGTAAACAGTATCACGAAGTTTAAATAAAAAATTAAAAGGAACTGAAATATAAAAATTATTTTATGTATTGTACAGACTGTAATGTTAATCCTGACAAACTTTTGTAAGCACTTTGTATATATATAAAATGTGTCCCTCAAATGGATCTAAAGCTTCAGGTAATCACCCCAAAGAAGGCGAGATTTTCAACAAGGAAGAACCGAATCTCTAATTGCATTTTCAATTAACGTTTCATGCCTTTTAAGGAGAGTCAGAGGACTTTTTTTTGCAGTTTTTGCTTCAGTGCCCGCAAAATAAGTTTTTACCCGAAGCTTTAAAGACATTTAAGGGACACCTGTTTACTCCTACGGTATGAAACATAAAAAGGAAAGGCACAAGGTTCGAAAGGCGACCACAAAGCAAAATAATTTCGAACTTCTCTTCATGTAAACGGAGGAGCAGTGGTAGAGCTCCACATCGGAGGCAACAAAATCAAATGGCTGGAGGAGTTGATGAAATTCATAAGATGGTAGACACAACTACTAAACTATCGATATGCATCGGTTTCTACAAGATTCGTACGGGCTTTGGTGTTGATGGACAAACACCAGAAGGGGGTTACTAAAAAAAATAATTGAGTTACCCAGCGGAATGAGTGAAATGGAGCGTTACCAAAAAGCGGAGGTAATGGCTTTTGTCTACTTGTGCAATATTTTGAAATCCGATCAAATGCAAATACAGCGCGTAGCGACTTTTGATTTCTACACTGAAACGGTCGCGGATTTGCTTTTAAAAACAAATCGGGTTGTTGCTTGTTTAATTGTAAATAACAAACCAAGGTTCAGATACGCGGAATTTTACGAAGAGTAGAATTGCCACCGGTAGAGACTCTGTCCAGGCAATTACTGTCTTTTTGGGAACCCCCAGAGCGACAATCATAAAAATTTGTATTGCTAGTGCCCTGTCAGTCAGTTTGGAATTTTAGTTTGCGTGGTTTAAAATTTTGTATGAATTGGTCACGCTCAAATGTTAGAGACATGTCCACTTTAGAAAAAGGACCGATTTCATGGCAAGAAGGAAAGGAATTTGCTACTTGTGCTATTGCCCAAACGTAAGGACCAGATCAATAAAAATGTTAAATAGACACTTGCAGGGTCACTTTATTATGAAGCGTTGGAGAGTTTCAAGTTGCGAAAGGTAATTGGTGTTCGATAATTTACAAGTATGGTATAGCAAATGACGAGAAGGCATGATTTCGGGGCTAAAGCAGCGGTTATTGTTCAGGAGCTTTTTAAAATTTGCTTCGGGGGCCTAGGAAGGAGGTTAATTTGGTTACGTGCTAAGGAAAAAGCAAAAGTGGAAGACAGAAAGATAGAAATCTCTCGAGCGAACGGTCGAATTTTTAATTTAACTTGACAAGTTTCCTTTGAGTGCTTTGCAGTTGTTCTCACGTTTATTCTCATAATTAGGTACAGTTAAATCATTTTTATTTCGGTACGGTCAAAAATCCATTGTGTTAAGGGAATGGCAATTAAACAAACAAAACTCGAATACCTCTGCATTCGCGTCGCGGTAGTAATGCCGCGAGTGTATTTAAAAAAACAAGTGTGCGAGTGTGCGTTGCACTAATCTCGGGACGCGGATAGGTAATTTGCATTAGTTTCCATTTCTTCTTCACATACTTGATGGTATGAATTGTTTAAGAATTATTTTAATTGGCTCATCAATCTGTGACTAGAGAATCTGTAAACTTCAGTAATTGCATTGCTTGGGCAATTTTTAGTTAAAGTACTTGCATTTGGATTTGAATCAAGGTTGAATCTCAATAAGTTCGATGGGATTTAATCAATCAGAGTCAATTAACTGCCCGCTATTGGGAAATCTATTGGGCAATTCACATACAGCGTCGTTCAAATACAGCTATCGGTGTTATTTCGATTTGCTCAGGGAAGTCTGCTCGAACCACTGGTCTAAAACAAAGTTATATCTGGCGACGAAACCAAGTGTGGCCACCGCAATCTAACTCCAGAAATTAAAGCCAATTTACTGCTCGTTACGAATTTGAACCACCTATACATAGCCATATTCTTAATAGAACTTCTCTCACACCCTGTGTATGGACTGAAGTATTGTCTTTGCCGAAAGATTTGCAGGTTAATTGAAAACAATTTGTCGAAAGACTGAAAGTGCCATAACCGCAAAAGCGGAGTGCCGATAAAACAGTCAAAACAAATTAGTTAGATAATAGGTTTGGCCGACGAAAAACGACGTAGAAGGATTTGGAAAAAGGCGTACATCGTACCACCCTCTAAGGCATTTAGACGTAGATAACGAAAGATCCTACCCATTTGACCTCAATTAATTAGGTTAGCTGGCGTTAGGGTTTCCCATCACCTCCAACAGGAGTCCCTGAAAAACTAGCGTACACTGTACCACCCTCTAAGGCATTTAGACATAGTTGACGAAAGATCCTATCCATTTTACCTCAATTAATTAGGTAAACAAATAAATGAGAAAATAATGGACACTGATATTAATCTGCATTAATTTTGCATTTAGTTTTCACTTTTTCACAATTTGCATAGGCAAGACTTAAGTATGCCACAAGGGTGTACATTTGGACCACTGCTATTGTGAACGACTTACATTGTTGTTTATCTAATGATAAGTGTACTGATGATAATACGTCAGCTAATTCTTTATGTGAACTTTTCTATTCTGCTAGCTCGTACGTTTTAAAATGTTAGCTTGGTGAGGGAAGTTAAAACTATCTTAAACCAAATAATCATAAATCTGGTCCTGGACAGAGTGGACCATTTCTGATGCTTTTAAAAGGTTTTTCAGTTATTTATAGGCATAGGAGAAAACCGTTTTCGGTGCAGGTAGGAAAAACGAGGTGCGTCTGTTCTTTCTCCACCGTCCGTCGAAGGTAGAACTCGCCTCATGTATTCAATCTGGTTTTAAACTAAAGTAAAAGAATTTAAAAGAAATAATATTTTGCTTTGTTTCCGAATTATTTGAACTTAAAGGCAAAAAACAAACTATTTGACTTTCAAAATGACTCAACTCCATTTTGTATGGTTGAGCAAAAAACTTATTAAAATATTATTCGAAACAATTGAGCGAAAAAATCGCCGAATTTTAAAATGTTTGTTTGTGTTTAATGGCCATTTTTTTGCTATTTCGACACACTGTGAGGCAACCGGAACATTTGGGGGAAATTCTAATTCCAAACTTTGGTGGTGTCATCGCCCAGAGAAGACTCGGATTTAAATACAGCTGGATACTTATTATCAAGCAAAAAGTGAGGTTTTCACTTTTGTTTTCTAAAATATGCATTTTCGGGACTAATTTGGACCTTTTCAAGATAACCAAAGATGCATAGCAACACATTTGCGGACTGGTATTTCCTGTTAAGACGTAAACACATGCAATTCAAACGTGCATTATTCGTTTTTAGCTTATTTAAAATGCCTCGCCTTAGATTCATTTGATAAATGCATCCCAGCCAAAAAATTATTATTTTGCGTTCTTGATACACGGTGTCTTTTTTTTTTGATTAAAGAAGCAGATAGGATATGGCGTTGTGCGTGCATGTACGTTTCAAGTCGCCTGTAAGAAGTTATTTTCGTCGTCACGCCGGTTTCTCGCATATCAATGATTGAGCGACTTCGGGAAAACGCAAACGAGTTTTTTCCGTAATTACAGGCGAGCGTCAGTTGCAATCCTTGAAGACGATCACCAAAAGAAATGATCGGAATTTTTACAAAAATTGAGAAGAGCAGTCGCAAACCGACCGGACTTTCAGTGCAAACTCGATAAGTGTGCGGTTACGATTACCCGGAATATTAGGAAATTACGTTCAATTTTTTTACTGCTTCAGTTACACTTATGGTACGTATTCTTAGAGTATTTATCTAAGCAAACGGCTTATGCAAGTGCATCTCAGAATCTTAAGAATTCTATCTGTTAAAGTATGAAGTTTTTGTTTTTGTAATATTTAAAACGTAAAATATTTCAAGGTATTCATCATTGTGGGATATTATGTAAATTTAAATGCCGAACCGCGGCGGGAGTGACACTAAACTTGAAAAACAACAACGTAGCAAACGTTTATAATGCCAAACTGAAATAAATCACTACAATTAAACTTTACCATTAATAAAACGAAATGAATTATTTTTTATTCTATACTTTAACTCAATTCTATCGCTGTGACAATAATCTTGAAAACACAAAAATTATGTGCCATTATACAGAAATCAAAAGATGTAAAGAGAAAATATTCTAATTTTAAAGCATAAAAAGCTAAAGCGTTTACACCCAGTGGATGTTTTATTCTGTTATTGCTTTTTTTAAATTTCTATGGCCACGCACAATTACCGCCAATCACTTTTGGCACCTTTGTGCAATTTTATATTTGGCGCCGCAAACAGCGTAATAAGTCAAATTCTGTGTTATAAATAATAACAGTAGGTAGCAGTATATTGTTAAAGAAACCACGTTATTAAAAAAAATATAATTATGTAATAATTTATTTATTATTTACGTACATACATGCTACTATTAAAAACAAACAAACATTTGAAATTTAAATTTCAACCCTAGCATATAATACATACTATAATAAAAAGTACTATTACAAACATCAAAATTTGTAAAACTAACCTACTCGAATTTTTTCTTGCTACTACAATATTTCGTTTACACAAAAGCTTAAAACGTTAGATTTTAATTAAATGAGTAGAGCTTTCGTGCTTTAGATTTTGCAAATTCTTGGATTAAATCTATTTCTTTTAATAAATCTGATTCTATCGACATGATTGCAAGATCATTCAATCGGTTTTGTCCCATAGTTGATCTTAAATAATTTTTGATTATTTTCGGTTTAGAAAAAGAATGTTTAACCGTAGCAACAGAAACCGGCATTGTTAATAAAATTCGAAGAATTATGGTCGTATTTGGAAACGAATCCGCAATTATAACATAAATTTATCACATTGGAGTACCTCAGGGCTCAATACTTGGACCGGTTTTGTTTATCTTGTTTATAAGCTATAATTACAAATTTTGTGTAAACAGAGGGAGTTCCTACATGTAGTGTCCACATTTGTATGTCTCTACATACCAACTGTATTTCTTCAGACGTTTCTCATACATTGCAATATTATGTCTTTGAGAGGAATAAATACGTTATATAACATTTTTGAGTACAAGTACGACCACAAGATTTTCTTTGCGGGATTTTCTGACCATTTAGCACAATTAAACCTTAGCGTAGATATGAATTCACCACAATACAAATTAATGAGGAGTTTCAATTACAACGTGATCAACGAGTTTTGCATTAACATATCAAAAGAATCCTTTAGTGCGGTTTTTCTTTAAACAGTACTAATAAACAATTCAAAAAATTTCTTAATATTTTCATGTCGTACTTCGATTACCACTTTCCAATGTGTATAAAAAAATATTATCATTCGAACAAAATTCGTAGCGAAACACACTCGTGACTGTAAGGATAAGTTAATTATTTATCAAATGCTAACTGCGCAGTTTCCACAGCTGAATGTATATATGTAGCTCATCAAACACATTACAATAGGCTTTTAAATGACACAAAACGAAAAGTATTTGATCAGAGAATATTTAACTCCAGCAATAAATTTAAAGAAATGTGGAATTGCGTGCGAGAAGTAACTAAACAGAAAAAGAATTATAAATTACCAACTAGTGAATCTACGGAAATTATTGCTGACAAATTTAATAAATATTTTTCGTGTTCTACCAAAAAAATGATAGAAAACTCAATTAATAGGAGCGAATATGATTGTAATATTGATATGAATGAGAAATCTTTCTTTTTATATCTAGAAAGTACTATTATCAAATTAGATAATAAAAAAACGTTCAGCATTGCTGGAGTGCCTATGTTCCTTATAAAACGCTGCAGTAATTCAATTGTAGGGCCTCCGTGCCATTTAATAAACGAATCCTTTAACTCTGGAGTTTTTCCTGAAGCACTGAAAACCGCTGAAGTAGTCCCAAACTATAAAAAAAGGTACTACAGGTCTATTATCATCGTTTTCGAAAATTATCGAAGATATAGCATCTCGTACACTAATAAAATTCCTCCATAAAAACAATATACTCAGTGATACGCAACATGGTTATGTAAGCACCCTAAAAAATTTCAATTTCTTTTTCATTTTAAATTCATCTAAATTAAATTAAATTTCAAGCTGACCAAACGAAAGGAATTTCAATCTCGATCGTTAAGTAAACAATTGCCAGGCCCGTAGCCTAAACATCCCCTTAAGAGTCATTAAATAACGCCGAAAATAAATAGATCTATCGTCAGCAAAATTTTCAAGCGTGGGAAGCCGAGCGTTACTCTGCTAAAGATAAGGAACAACAAAAATCGGGCTAAATTGTACCCGGATGTTAGGCAACTCAAAACACCACGGCGCCCAATATTTGCTCACGAACCAAAGTTGAATAGACAATCCTACGAGAGGGCGACACTTCTCAGGAAGAGATCCCTTATCTAACATAATCAAATACGGTCCCGATTTTAAAATTAAGATTCAATGTCCGCCTAACTTTCATAAAGTTCGGGCGTTTCTTTTTCCTTTGAAGTAGACGAACGTTCAAATGAGTTTAAATTAACTATAATAATAATCAAAATAAGTCTGTGCACGAGCGCCGAAAATTTGTGAAATTTGTGGAAACCCCGAGTATTCCCGTAAAGGGGTAGAGTGAGGCAAACCCTTTTTGAATCGTCATCCCCGAGAACCCCCTCGTAGGGAAATCTACGAGGTCCTCTGCTTCTGAGTCCTCCCTTCGTTCACAAATAGCTGGTATGTATGTATGATAAGTTGTCGAGACCAATAAATTAATTGTAGTTCCTAATATTGTTTTTCTTTTTTAATTTAAAGTAGATTTTCACGTTTTCTATTCCTTTTTCTTCTCTTTGCTTTCAACAGCTTCTGAGTCCAAGAATCCGCACGCCTTCCGAAATAAAAATTACAAAATAATTAAATGAGGTTTAACGTTAGTAAAGGCATAAGGGTCCGGTGCCCTTTTAACCATCGGTGGTGGCAGCGTAATTAATTTGCAATATTATTTCCTCATTTTATATTAAAAGTCCGCTACCCCAGTAAGAAGGGTTGATTACGGGAAAGACTTCATCTTTCATCCCCTCGACCCTCACTTACAGTTACTTAAGTGGAAAATCTATAGAAACGACTCTGTACTTACTTAGAATCTATATTATCTACCCTTGAACCAGAGGATATTGCTTGTGGTTTATTCCTAAATCTTTCAAAGGCGTTCGATAGTATTGACCATAGCATATTATTATCAAAACTTCATCATATCGATGAATAGTAAAAGATTGGTTAAAGAGGTATTTCTCTAATAGAAAATAGTTAAAATACAGAGCGATAATAAACAAACGTTGTCAGATCTAGAAATTTCACAAGGCGGAGTTTTAGGCCCGTTGTTATTTGTTATTTTTATGAATGACATAAACAAGTGTTTAGCCGATTCCCAGCATACAATATTGAATTATTCTGATGACACTAATTTGATTATTAAAGGAAACTTGCCAGTATTTAGTTTCCCTGTTTACTAGTTTTCGAGTTTGAGAATCGATTATTTGAACGACTGGAAAAGTCTAGCAATTTTAAGACACTTTGGATATTTTTTCATGAAGATTTAAATGTTTCATCGCTGAGGCGAACAGATTTCAAATCCGAATCGTTAAAAATTTTGCAACAAAAGCAGTGAACGGAATTTTTTGTTGCAGAATATAACAGCCAAAAGCGTTCGATTTTTTCCGTGTTCGGTAGAATTCTAAAGAAATAACTATTGGAAAACTTACGCCCCGAACTATTTCTAGGATAAAAGTCCTTTTTGTTTTGGTAATAACTAGGGCCACGTTCCACCAATTCTAGAACATCATTTGGATGTAATGCTTTTAGCCAGCCATTGATCTGCATCATTAGAAAGTTCTGACAGCTTTTCGATATTTTCGGTTCGTGTTCTTGTTATATTTGAAGAGCTGGCTTCTTCGTTTTCAGCACAACTTGAAGTTGAGGGCGTGCTTTCAATGCTTTCCGGAATATTAATTTCTAAGGGCAATTACTTTCTAAGGGCGATGTAATATGATCCTTTTTCTAAAACTCACGAAATTTAAAAGCGGTCTGATTTATGTTGACAGGAACAGGTGCAGTTTCTCTAGCTGGATGTTCTAAAAGGATAAATCAAACAAACAAACCCGATTTGTTTTCAAAATCAAATTCGCAACCGTTTTATTACTAAAGCTGTCTGGAAAGATGATTTGCCTTCCTGTGGGTCCTCATATCAAATATCATCCAAATTGGTTCAAGCGTTCTTTTGTCATTAGAAAATTTTTTTTTTTTTCAAGAATTTCTAAGCATAATAGTGGCTTAACGAAGCACTTTTGGATGTAGATAAGTTGGGTTCAAACGTCTTACTTTGAGGCCAAGAATCTATGGTTAAGGCATGTCCATACAATTTAGCGACATCCTGTATAAATAAACAAGCAGCGGCGCGCAATTCAAATCAGTTTTATTTCGAAACCGAAGCGATTGGTAGAACAATTAAGTTATAGAAGTGTTGTAATTGCGCTTTCAATTGTGTTAAGCGTTCGTAAACATTAAAGAGCTTTTAAAATTCATCGACGATTATAATTTGTGAACCCCGAAGTCGTAACACTATTATTTCTTCTCTTGTAGCAGACCGAATTTAATATAAAATTACCGAATTTTCTGATTTTATTTTCCAAAATAAACAAAATAGTCAGGATTTTCAAATTCAGAAGTTTTAGTTTTTTGAAGAAACGAATGGAGAAAGAAGAGATTTTTTGCACATTCTTATAGACCCCAAAATAGCTCAACTTTTTGTAATTTAAGCCATGATGGGCCTTTAATTCGTTGGCACCCATGCATTTTTACCTTTTCGATCGCTGAATAAGAAATTACATTCAGAAACATCAACATAAAAATTTGGATCTAAAGAAGCATACAAAAAAAATTACTGCGCCTTCCAAAATAATGATAAATAATTTTAATTGAAGCTAAAAGAAATGTGCTACGTCAGTGACCTTCGATCATTAAAGTGAATCTCTAAATCTTGCAAATTTTGTAAAATATACTTTTATGCACTTGACATTTCAAATTTTAATCAAATATTTAAAAGTTAATACTAATTTTATTGTTTCCGCAGGTATGTAGGTCAAGAAAATCATGAAATTGAGACTGGTTTTCGAAATTGCCCTGGTATTTCTGTGCATCTACGCGCAAGGTACTCGCACGTTTTATGCGACACTAGGTATTAACGAGTGCAACTATTTCAGATGAACTTTTCGTATCCAACTTGGATAAGAACTGCCTCCATTGCTTGTGCCACGCAGCCACGGGCTGCAATGAAACTTTAGGCTGTATCAAAGGTTATTGTGGGCCGTTCAAAATCAGCAAATTGTTCTGGATCGACGCTAACAAAGTCACCCTGCCCGAAGATGATCCGGAACGCGCAGGAGGTCTGAAAAATATTTTTGTAAAGCTAAATATTCCGGTTACATTAGAAAACCCTCTCCTTCGAATATATCACAAGATTTTCCAATTTTTTTTTCTTATTTCATCTATTTCCGCAGCCTACGAAGATTGCTCGCTCAATTACCACTGCGCCAAGAGAATCATCGTAAACTACATCGCCAAGTTCGCTAAAGTGAGTTAAAAAGGGGCGGTTTTATTTTCTACTTGCAGACATGTGTTTAAGAGAGTTCTGATTTTCAGGATTGTAATGGAGATGGACTGACAGATTGTGAAGATTACTCGCTGATCAACTTCAATGGCGGTTATCAGTGTCATACTCCGTTGGAGAGAAACGAAGCGGGACAAAACTGGACCTCGAGATTTCGCGTTTGTAAACCGTTATAATGTTTCGTAATTAACGACCAATTGTCCCGAACTGCAATTAACTTGTAACGTCGTCCCCCCCCGCCTCTTCCCCCCCAAAAGAATGAAATGCGATTGTTTTCTATTGCAATAAAAAGCTGAAATGATAAGAGTTCCCTTGTTTGAATGTCTGCCTGCTATATTGCCTATGTCCTCACTTTACAACAACGACCGGTATACGATTGAATAATAAAATTAATTTTAAAATATCATCATCTTATTAGAATTGTACAGGATGGCACATTAATCCGGCAAAGTTCTAAACGAAAGGCACAAAAAAGTTATGTAGTAAAATATTATCAAAGATACAGGATGTCCCGTAAAGGTGACACGAAAGGGCCACTAGGAATTAATTTTACCTCTTTAATTTGGGAGACGAGAGTGCCACCTTTTAGAAAGTAGACAAAATATTGGTAGTTGGTTTTCCCGCTAATTACTCAATGCAAATTGCATTTCAACACTTTCCATTATTCATTGCTCAAAATTGCCTGTGTGTATACTAACAGGAACGTCTCATAGTCGGTGTTACTTAAACAAATTTATCCGACAGAGGGCGGCCACTTCAAATATCCGAAGTACGTCCCTGCGGTTTGTTTATTGCGCATGTTGCATCGATTTTCTTAGAAACGTCACAGTGAAGTGCTCTGTGCGGCGAGAACACCGCTTTTCGAGCGACAACACCCAAAAAAAAAGGTGAGTATCCCCACAGATATACGCATCCGTTTGCCTTAACACGGCCCTGGTAGTTATATCTGTCAACGATATTTATCTAGTCAGTGCCGTATGCGTTCGATTCGCAAAGCATACTTTAGCGATTATGCCGTGCGTCAACCCCGGTGTATGTAGGGTTGCGCATCTACCAGGGGCGAAAAAGGCAGTCCAATTGTAGGTCATGCTCATTGATTTTGTATCACCCCCGTGTTTTACGGCGCCGATGACTTGATGACTCACAGAGTACGAGACGGAGCCGCGGAACTCACAAATCGCGTATTTGCGTCCGTGCCGGCGGTTTTTGTATACAGGGTGTACTTTTTATGCTCTGCGTGATTTAACGTGTATACGAACCGAGAGTAACTGTAGCTAATGAACAAATGATAAGCGAGTACGTGAAAGGCAAGAGACGTTTCGCGTAGGTAATAGCAAGTGTTTATGTCGGCCGAACCGGTAAGATATTGCAAATTTTTTAGCTAGTCGAATAATGCGAGGTTTTAAATAAAGGTCAACGTCACATGCAAGGCGATCTTCTTAAAAATAAATATTATTTATGTAGATACATACCATATGTTTCACTTTGGGTGGAAACTTGCGCCCTCTTGTCTTAAATCCTTTGATTTTTAGGTGAACTTTTATCTAAAATATACAGCGATATAGACATAGTGGTCAAGCGAACGTCAGGTTTTTTTATTTATTTTTTTATGTGAGTAAAATATCCTGTTCTACCTCTTCCATTTTTCAAGTATTAGCGAAACGATCGGTACATGCTGAAAATGCGCTTTAGTTTTGAAAAATTAAAAACAACGAAGTGAAGAAATAAATAATTTGAAGTGATTCTCTTAAAGTGTAATAAAATGCAATGCACAAAACGAAACATGAAAACATTAAATTAATTAATAATTTATCGTCCAGAAGAAGTCAGCAAATAAATCGTGTGCAGAAGTAAATTTAAAAAAACAAATGACAGTCGATTTTCTCCCAATAACATATTTAAAAAAAAATCATCCTTAATGAAATATTAAATCGAAAGTAAAAATAATTCACTTAAATATTGCAATTAATTTTTGTCAGAAATATGAGACGAACGTTTTAAAGGCACCAAGAAATTAAAAAATGAATCACTATACAATGAATAAATTTAATTCAATGAAAGTTTTACACTTTTTCGCCAAGATCATAAATATTCAGAATAATTTAAACAAAAAATAAAATAAAATTTCAGAAAAATACGGTCAAAATTATTCAGTGAACTAATCTCATCTCAAGATAATGTTTTCCAACAAAAGAAATAAATAAGCAAAAATGTCAAACACAAAAGAAAACACAGAAGCGATTTTTTTTTAATAGCGCCAAAATATTTCTAAAGTATCCAAAAAAAAAGTAAACTAAATGATAAAATGTTGGTTGTTTAAATAAGAATCGTGCGGTACAGACGAAATCAACGATTTTCAAACATCAAATTTAATACAGATAAAATACTAACGTTTTCAAAACAACACCATGGAAAACACAAAGATTGCGCAAAAGATATACTTTTTTGTTTATAAAAATCAAAGAATTTAAAACGAAATGAAAAATATTTTTAAAAAGTTGTAGGCACTACGAATTATTTAAAAATGGGGCAAAACTTGAACAACGTAAGACCAGATCTACAGATCATTTATAAACAAAACGAAAAATAAATTTTCATTTGAATTTATCAAGTCGAAAGTCAAACCAATAGTCTAAAATAAAATATAACTTGAGGCAAAAGGAAAAGAACAGTGGAATCTACTTATTGCACCTCTGTGGTGCAATTTATTAATACAATCAATCGTCACAGACGCTACTCACAAATTTATTAAATATTATTTGTTTCTGTCAATTTATGTTATGTTTTTTCAATAAACATCTATTAAGGCTAGTCTGACCCACCTAAAAAAAAACTTTTCTGTATTAATACGATGTAACTCCTCATTTATTTATCCATACATTTTAACGTGACAAATGATACATGTCAACTTGTCAAATATACAAGTCTCTCATACAAATTCTGATACCTGTGCCCAGCGGAGACGAAGCTTTATACTGTGACAAGAATGAAAGGACAACTGACAACAACTGTCAGTATCATATTGTCTGATCATGACATCACATAAAAAATGTACAAAGTAAAGGCAAAATTCAGAGGAATACTTAAGGCTAGTCTGGCCCACCTATATGGTTAATGTTTAATCAAAATATGCGTCTTTTAAATTCCTAGAGCGCCAAAGTAAGTAATTTCGTTGACATTTTTGTTTGCTGTTCACTTAATCATCGAATAAATGAAGAAATTAGAAAACGTTTTGCGTTTTTTCAAAATTACATGGAGGTATACTCCGTTTTTTTTTTTTTCTATAATACCTGTCATATGTTTCTGATCTCGGTACTTTCACCTGAATGTTAGGAAGTGTCAAAAATTTCTGTCTTAAATTTAGTGATAACAGCAGGGTTCCAACAGAAACCCTAGAATTTTAACACTGAGAGGTATTATAGAGAAAAAAATAATTCTGTTGGAACGCTGCTGTTATCATTAAATTTAGAACAGATATTTTTGAAATTTCCTAACATTCAGATGAAGGTGTCAACATCGGAAACATTTGACAGGTATTATAGAAAAAAAAGGAGTATTCCTTGATGTAATTAAACATCGTTTTTTAATTTCTTTATGCCTAAATGAACAGCATATAAAAAGAAGCTTTTCACACTAATAAAGAATGGTTAAACTCATATTAATGCAAGCAATTATTTAAACATCTTTTAACAATCTAACAATTATTAGACCAAAAAGATACACCCATTTATAATAATAATTTATTTACTTATATTATTGATTGCTGCCACGTAGATCTGGTTTTATACATATTAGGCGCAGATTGAAAAATGCAAACATGATTAGACTAGCCTTCATATACAGGGTGATTGAAATTCGAGGGCCAGCATGGGGATCTCGCTTATTATAAGAGATAGAGAATCGGTTAAATGGAAGCAAAGTTGCCAAATATCATGCTCATTAATAATACGTTAAGAAATTTGAAATATCTTAAACGGTTTCTTCACAATCGGAAAAAAACTAAAAATTGCGATTTTCGAAAATCGAATATAACTTCTTTATTTATGATTTTTTTCAAAATCTGTGAAAACATTCCTGAAGCCACTTTTTCTGCTTGATTGAATGCCGAGCGTACATTATTTCTGGAGCGATTCGTTTTTGTTTTTTCAGAGCCAACTTCATTTTTTCTTATGGGCGCGATTTTTGTTGTTTAGACAGGTAGATAGCACATTTCTTTCTGAATTCATTGGTATGCCACACTTACTATTTTGTTTTAATTGTCATTGAGAAATTTTGAAAAAACTGAAATTAGATTCTTGTGCACATATTAAGTTAGTTTGTATTTAATTATATGCTGAGTAGCCAAGGAAACGTACACATTTGTTTAATTTATCTGTCATTAAATACAGAATGGCGTATTCAAATGAAGAAAAACGTGATATGTTGCGTATTTTTTATTTGTCGCAACGAAATTCTATTACAAGTGCTCAGCGGTATTTAGAAACTTATCCAGAGAGAATTCAACCAAGTATTAGATATTTTTCCAAGTTGGATAACAACTTAGTTCAGTATGGTGCATTTGAAAAGCCAAGAAGAAAGTACGGAAGCAAATTTCTGCAGAAAATAAAGAAAACATATTAGCAGAAGTAAGTTGATTCTTGTTAGATAATTCCTAAATAGTAAATACTTCATGTTCACTTTTAAGGTAAACGAAAACCCTAGAACATCGATAAGAGAAATTACAACTAATTTAGAATTGCCCTATTATCAAATCCACCAAGTTTTAAAAAAAGAAAAGATGAAACCATTAAAATTTACATCACCCAGACGTTGCACCCAGGAGACGATGCTCGTCGATTGCAGTTCTGTCACTGGCTTGCCGAACGGGATGACGATTTTCTTAAGAACATCATTTGGACAGATGAATGCAGTTTTACGAATTCTGGACTTTTTAATCGCAATAATGAACATTATTGGTCTAGAGAAAATCCTCGCATACATCATGACGCAAGACCCCAACGTCGTTTTTGCATAAACGTCTGGGTTGGTTTATGGAGAGATCGAATAATTGGACCTTTTTTTATATGAAGAGACACTTACCGCTGAACGTTATTTAAATTTTTTAAATCAACATTTGTTAAATTATTTCGAAGACATTCCATTGATTCATTTAAGGGAACTATGGTGGCACCAAGACGGAGCTCCTGCACACAACGCTCGAAGAGTTCGAAACCGCCTAGACGAGATTTTTCCAAGGCGTTGGATTGGAACAAATGGACCTGTCACCTGGCCGGCGCGATCACCCGACCTTAACCCCTTAGACTTTTTTCTATGGGGAAACCTAAAGAATAATGTTTTTAAACATAATTACAACAACGTGGAAGAACTAAGAAACGCTGTACTTCATGCTTTAGCTCATATTCCACGCAGAACAATAGAGCGGAGTTTGATAAATGGTATCAGAAAACGTGTACGGTTATGTATTGCCGAAAACGGAAATATTTTTGAACATATGCTCTGATTTTCTTTCGGTATTCTATTTCTGTACATTCTCTTCGGCGTTTCAAAATGTACCATTTTGAATGAAATTGTTATCCAACTTGGAAAAATATCTAATACTTTGTTGAATTCTCTCCGGTTAAGTTTCTAAATACCGCTGAGCACTTGTAGTAGAATAGAACATATCACGTTTTTCTTCATTTAAATACGCCATTCTGTATTTGATGACAGATAAATTAAACAAATGTGTACGTTTCCTTGGCTACGCAGCATATAATTGAATACAAACTAACTTAATATGTGCACAAGAATCTAATTTCAGTTTTTTCAAAATTTCTCAATGAAAATTAAAACAAAATAGTAAGTGTGGCATACCAATGAATTCAGAAAGAAATGTGCTATCTACCTGTCTAAACAACAAAAATCGCGCCCATAAGAAAAAATGAAGTTGGCTCTGAAAAAACAAAAACGAATCGCTCCAGAAATAAAGTACGCTCGGCATTCAATCAAGCAGAAAAAGTGGCTTCGGGAATGTTTTCACAGATTTTGAAAAAAATCATAAATAAAGAAGTTATTTTCGATTTTCGAAAATCGCAATTTTTAGTTTTTTTCCGATTGTAAAGAAACCGTTTAAGATATTTCAAATTTCTTAACGTATTATTAATGAGCATGATATTTGGCAACTTTGCTTCCATTAACCGATTCTCTATCTCTTATAATAAGCGAGATCCCCATGCTGGCCCTCGAATTTCAATCACCCGATATAATCCTTTCGCGACGTTAAATTCGCGGCGCGGTTCAAGTTGGTTTATTTGATTGCCCTTTTCTTAACACTATATTTTGACCGCCCCGAAATAATGTGATGTAATTCTAATTATGAAAGATAGATGTAACCAATTGCAAAGCACTCGGAAAAAAAAACTTCTCGTGTTAAATTCAAATACAACTTTCCGTTCGCACGATTAGAATCTTACTGCCTCAGTTTTTTTGATTTTTCCTTCGCAAGTGACAAATTAGACTCGTCCCCATCCCCCGAAGCAAACTTAAAATCAACCCTTGACCAATAATCGCTCTTTTAGTACAGAAATTATCACGCTTCTCTCTCGTTCATTTTACATAACTAATAAATTTCGAACTGTCTGACAGACCCTTGGTTCTCCGGTGGTCTTGCACATGTTCTAACTTTCTAAATTTTTCAAATGCTATCAAAAAAAATGTTAATAATGTTTATAAAGAATTTTTATACAGGGCTGAAAAATGTGTTGAAATTCTATTTTCCATAATTTTTATTTTTTATTTTTTATTTTAAGAAGAGCAATATCTACGTTTTGTTTAGAAAATTAGTGATTTTCGACTAAGCAAGAACTTTTATAAACAATAACATTTTTCTTTAGAGTTAAAAATAATTTTTTCGCCCCATCTTAGGACATACTGTATATTATATAGAATTCTTTTAGATGTTTTGTTTCAAACGTCTATTTATTACAGGCTCAATAAGTTTTTCAGGATATGAATTTTCAGCGAGAATTTCTTTAATGATATTTATATTTTCGACTACGAATAATTTGTCTGAAAGTAATACTGCACGATCAGTCAAGCTGACTTTACGGTTAAATGAAATATAATAATCAGACACATAATTGTTTATACAAAAAAGGAAATAGTTTTGTTAGTTATAAGTTTCCATTGTTACAATTGTTGTGTTTATTAATTAATAACTGAAATTAATAATTGTAACAATTACACTACATACTCTAGTTAGATTTTACCAAGTTTTCCCTAACTCTTGCAGTAACTACTGGAGTATTTGGATGGGCCCAGTCGCATTAGTAATGAAATAATTGTTAACATATTGTATTATTACTGATAAGCTTTCACAAAAAAATATTCGAAAAAAAATTGTTAAGCTAACGTTTATTATTTGTAATTCACTTTGAGAAAGCGAACAAAGTCGCCAGTAAAAAAACAATTCGCGACAAATATATTTCAGTTGACTTCATTGAAATGGTCGGACTATAAATTGTAAGGTGTACGGTCGTACCATTGCAATAGAATATATTTTATACTTAGTATTAATCATGTTAATTCTTTCCCCGCCGTCCAATTAATTACGTCGCGCGGATCTATCTATGACGCATCCTTCCGATTAGCATTCACCCCCAGATTCCTTAACACAATCGCCATTAATGAAGCGACGTAAGTTAGGTCATGAGCGGCCCACGCGCTAGACAAAGACGTCCGCCATCAATTCACAGGGTGTTTCGCGCAATCGGGACCGAGGCGAACGTATTGATCGCCTTCGCCGAACGCCGAACGGCATTGGTGAAACGCTCTATTGATCTTGATCACGTGCGCCGCCTCTGCGCAAGCCCCGGCTCCGCGGAACACCCTGGAACGACGTCGTATAGGGGAGTATAGAGCGGACGTCGCGACGATCGCCGTCGACATGTTGGCCCAGCCAGTAAAAATCAACCCAGACCGACGCAAACACGGAATACAACGCTAGAAACACAAACGCAGTGATCAATTCAACGTTGACGTTCAGCCAACGAGCCACACGAAAAGGTAAGCAAAGCGCCCTTTCGGTTTTTTGCTTCGCCCAAATTTCTTTTCCGGCTTTAATGAATCCCATAAAAAAAAGTTTCGAATCGCCGCATCCAAAACCCTTTTTGGGGGTGTAATCCCGGCCATCCCGGGCGTCGTCGTTCAACGGAAATACGCCGTCCGTTCTTCGGCGATCGATAACCAATTTCAAGGTACTGCTTGTTTATGCAAGGCCCCTGAATTTCCGTCGTCGTTTAGCAGTGGTATATAAAATGTTACTTCTGGGACCGGGGTGTTTGGTACGTGCAAAATCGTGGAAAGACCGATCAAAAAACTTATCACAAATAGTAATACGCTACTCAAAAAAATAAAAGTAGTTACTTTTGTTTGTTGACGCATATTTTGGCAAGGCTGGACATTTTCAAACATTAAATTAATTATTGTTGCACAAGTAAATTGGAATTTTCTAACCAAGTAGCTTTACATTTTGATATGCCAAGATTTATTTAAAATTTTCGAACAGTGTAATAGTAATAAACATTAAACAGTTTTCCCTGTTGGAGCAGAATACCTACAAACAAAAGAAAAATTCTTTAATCATACTACCAAGTGATTTTTTAAATTTTTTGTCAACTCTTGCCATGGAATTTGGACGGCTTTGCTGTGAAACAGCATCAAGAAGTGAAATGACGTACTTTTCACTTAAGCTAAGACATACCGTCCAGATTTCATGGCAAGAGTTGATAAAAAGTTTTAAAAATCACCCGGTATATTGTTGGCGTTAAAATTGCGAGATTACGTTCAAGTGAAAGAAAAAGAAAACGTGATATAAGAAAGAAAATTTATTTTACGAAGGTCTACTAAATGTATTCTTGGAATTGTTGGCTTTGACTTTTATTACACCATATGCTTCAGTTTTCTTTCAACAACGAGACGTTGTACGAGCAGAACTGCTACTAAATGGTAGAATTGATGGTACTTTCGAAAATGCGTTAACTTTTACCCGAAAAACAAGCGATTTTGAGAATGTCTTGATTAGTTTCCCCTCCTCCCCTACATTACACTCCAGATAGTCTAGAGTCTAGACATTTCCTTTGTATATCGAATCGATGTGGCGAGTCAATCTAGACGAGCAAATAATTTCTTAACAGCTCTGACCAGATGCTTTTCGACAGTATATTCAAGCAAAAGAACAAAACTTTCGACAATGGAACACATTCTTTTAGGGCCAACGCAACAATGGAATCAATCGTTAATTTTAGAGCCGTCTTAGAAATTTAGAGATAGTCTTAATTAGCTTCCGTTCCTCCCACATCACGCTGCAGACGTTTCTTTTCGCACTTGTCGAATCGATACGCGTTTCTTCGGCAACACCTCCAGCTTCCCGAACTAAATATAGACTGACCGATGAAAAATCCCGCCATAAAATACTTGAAAACATAGACTGGTTTTATTAATTTTAAATTTGATAAATTGTTCAATGTATCCTTTAGGTATTAATTAATTCCTTTTAAAATCCAAAATAAATTAGTATTTCTGAATCAATTTGATTTTGGTAATGAGAAAAAAGTGACTAAAATCATAATCAAATCCCTCATTTCTCTGAAACTCCAAAATTCCTTTCATTATTGCACCAAATCAAAACGAGTTAATAAAAAAAGGGCAACACGGTTCCCGTTTTCGTTCCGACTACAATCCGATGTATTCTTACAGCATCCCCTCTTTCACGATAGTTTATAACATTTATAGGTATGTGTCTATCGAGGAGAATCATTGGCACGACCATCAATCCCGAATTAACAGGACAGGTCTTTAAAATTAGCTGAATTTGGTGAACAAACGGATTTTGGTAACAATTGAAAATGCATTTTGGGAATTTAATTACAATTTTATTACCAAACTAATACATTACCAGAAAAATAAATTAGGTACTTACATACAATTTATATAGAAAGATGCAAATACCTGTTTCATCTTTTAACGTAAATACTGTGACGAACTAAGGCGACAAATGAGTCATACACTCGCCTAGCCGGCGGCGGCTCGCCGCAGTGTCTGGTCTCGTTCGAGATAATTCCACCGTCGAAATACTCTAGGAGAGAAGCTGCTGGAAAAGCGCACAGGGAACTGGAGGGCAGACTTCCTTAGTTCGACGTAGATTTTAGTTACTGTTTAATCGCTGGGCTTGTGAAAATAAATTATTCATACTCTGTTCTAAATAAAATCAGTGTTAAGTTTTGTTAATAAATTAGTTATTAGTCTCATTATTTGCTTACATTTCGTTTCTTTTTTGTTCTTATTATTTTAGTCGTTTTCTGTCGTTTTTCATTAGTCGAGTCTTTTGCCAAAATCGCCAATCTTCTTTTATTTATCATTAATTCTTGTTTTGTTTAGGCTTGTTGTTTCCCATTATTCATTCATTCATTCATTCGTGTTTTTATTTTTATATTTTTTTTTGAGTTTTCGTCTCTTGTTTCTAAAATATTTACATAGGTACTCTCAGACGGAGATAAAATGTCGATCTTCTTTTATTTTATTTCAGTTCTCTTTTCTTTTTAATTTTTCTAACTTTTCATTCGTCTTGTTTCTCTCTAATTCTTCATTTTTCTATAACATTTTTGATGGCCTTTATTTTGCCATTAAATTTTTTTCTAATTCCCAGTTTCCATTGAGTGTCCAAAAGAACATATTAAAATAGATTTATCAGTTAACACAACCTAGATTTTTTAACTTGTCTCATGTTCTTTTTTTCCAAATAATCCGTTCGTCTTGCTTTTTTTTTCTTTTCAATGGCCATTATTTATTGTTTATGTTTAAACCTATTTATTTCACTTTAGTTATTTACTTCAGTTGTATAACTTCATTTTTACTTTCCAACTGTATTTATTTTTATTCGTTTTGATATCGAGCAAGCTTTGGCAACACTGCCAATACCTTATCTTAACTTTTTAATTTTTAAGCCAAATTTAACAAAAAAATTTAAATATAGTGAAACAAGTTAAAACAAATTCAATTTGATTTTTTTAAATGTTATGCCCCTTTTTGTTTTTCATGTTGTCTTTGTCTCGAATGCACAACAGTGTTGCCAATGTTGAGGAAATCTCCTCAAATTTGATGAAATTTAAATAAGAAGAGGAATATTTGAGGATTTGACGATAATTCAACTTAGTTTGAGGAATTTTTAAATCTTACAGTAATAAGTACGAAGGATTGATTCTTAAAAATCAAAATTGAATGAAATTTCACTAGTTTCTAATTCGCTAATCTTTGTCACTTTTCATAAGAAATTGTATCAAATTTTAATAGATGTAACGGCTCTTACATCTATCCAAATTTGTTAGAATTTCTTGCGCAAAGTGACAAAGAAGTATCAATTCAACCAATAAACGTTAACGTTTTACATGTATCAAGATCGTGTGCAAATTTTTGTACAAAGTAAAAGAGACAGGCTACCACAGTTAATGATCATTGGTTGAATCGATTTTATACAAATTTTGATAGATGTATAACGGCTCTAAGAAGCAAATGTCTGATTTTGTGTGTGTGGCAGTGAGTGAGGGTTTAAGAATCGTAACTTCATTATTGAGGTTGGTTCATCACCCTATTTCTCAAGTCTAATACTCAATTTTAATCCTTGATCTGAGGAAATTTGAGGAAATTTGCTGACTGTGTGAGGGAATCTTTCCAACTTTGGTTGGCAACGCTGATACATAATCGTGCCCTGAGCTTCATGTTTTCAAACGCGTTTGCCAAAAGTTGGGGAATTATGTTGTATACATTAATTTAGGTTATACATGAATGTCACTGGATTTATATTTTATGTCAGTGACAGCTGAACACAATACATCCTAAACGGTATCTTTAAAGGACGTTGATGAGATGTGAGATGGCTCCGGGTGAAGAACGCGTTTAGAATGCCATAAGTTCATTCGGATCTTTCATATTATTTAGTTTTTTTTTTTAAACTAACCACCTAACTCTAATCTAAATGTTTCCTAAATCACTAGGGTGCAATGCTAAAGCGAAGGGTCTTTATGAAACATAAACATGAGAAGATTCACGATTTCTTTTAATCATATAAGAACTTCACTATTAGATAAATTTGTAGCTTTAGCTATAGCCAATTTTTTATCACTTTACAGAGACCTGTAGGTGCTTTGATACCATATTCCAAATGATACTGCAGTAATTAAAAATCGGGGGATTTACTTCATTTATCAAATAAATCCTTCTATTTTTAGTAATGGAACTGCGGGGGATCTAAAGATAAGGTGACGTGCGTAGCATTGCGTGTTTTATTAATTGTAATATTGACGTAATTCATTATTACAATATCGAAGGCCGATGCTGAAATACAATTTACTACAAAATCGAAACACTTAAAATGAGTTTTGCTCTTAACTGTTTAATATTTGAAATACCAAAATTTGTGTGTAATACCTTGCTGTTTGAATTATAATTAAAAACGAAGATACTCGAAGTACTTTCCAATACCCCCGATACTCTTGTCCGGTGTTATCCTCACCATCTTCCCTGCGGTCCAATATCACAGCGGCGTAGCTAATAAAAATTTATGCGGGCGCAATAAACCCTAAATCCTGGCCCTAATAATACGTCGTATCTGTTCCAGATCTAATACATAGAAAAAGAAATGTCTTCAGTAAAAGTAGCGGTCCGCGTTCGGCCTTTCAATAACAGGGAAATATCAAAAGAATGCAAATGCATAATAGAGATGGGCGGCAACACGACCTGTAAGTACACCCCTTGCGATCGATAACACATTTACATTACGTCTTCGTGGCCTGACTTGCGTTTTTTTTTCTCTCTCTCAAGCAATTCTCAACCCTAAAGCACCGCCCGGAACCAAAGACGCCCTAAAAAGCTTCAACTTCGATTATTCCTATTGGTCACATAACGTAAGTACCCCCACACCCAACTCACTTCTAGTTTAATATTTGCATTTAACCCGAATTAATTTGGTACCTTTGTGAAATCGTTGCACATCAAATCAATACATATAAAATTGTACCCTTGTTAACAATGGATCAAAATCTATTAGTAAGTACATTTTTAGACCTAAACTATCATTATGCGTAAGTGCATTCGTGAGACGTGTTTTTGAGACAATTTGAAATCGTAACAGGAGAGCGATCCCGAGTTCTCTTCCCAATTGCTCGTGTACAAAGACATCGGCGAGGAAATGCTGCAGCACTCCTTCGACGGTTACAACGTGTGCATCTTCGCGTACGGACAGACGGGCGCGGGCAAATCCTACACGATGATGGGGAAACAAGAGGAAGGACAAGAGGGAATCATCCCGCAAATATGCAAGGACCTCTTCTATAGGATACGAGACTCCAATGTAGATGTTAAGTACACGGTCGAGGTCAGCTACATGGAGATTTACTGCGAAAGAGTGAGGGACCTGCTTAATCCGAAGAACAAGGGCAATCTGAGGGTGCGCGAACACCCCCTACTCGGACCATACGTAGAGGATCTTAGCAAATTGGCTGTGACTAGCTATCAAGATATACACGACCTCATCGATGAGGGAAATAAAGCGAGAACGGTGGCGGCGACGAACATGAACGAGACCAGCTCGAGATCGCATGCAGTGTTCACAATTTTTTTCACTCAACAGAGGTACGTTATATTTGGTATCATACAAGCGTAGTAGGATGTATGGCGCAGTGGTTAGGTCTTACATTGAGATATTTAAGGACCTAACCACTGCGCCACGACCACGACTAACTATCAAACAGAGTGGAAGAAATTTCTTTTATTAAACATAAATCATATACAGTTTAGATCGCGACATCCAACTTAGTTTTTATTCTGTTGATATTCCAGGTGTGACGAGGCAAGCGGAATGTGCACGGAAAAGGTGTCGAAAATATCACTGGTGGACCTGGCCGGATCAGAGCGGGCGGACTCGACCGGTGCCAAAGGAACCAGACTGAAAGAAGGTGCTAATATTAATAAAAGTCTTACCACCCTAGGAAAAGTCATATCAGCCCTAGCTGAAATCGTAAGTACCCCCTGCATTTTAATTGTGAAAGCGAATTCAAGAATTTTGAACTGTGCGCCTGACAACACAGAAAAATGTAAATGGTAATATTTCATTTTCTTTTTTTTTTACTTAATGCGTGCGGTGTTACGGATACGCAGTCAGTAAGTGATGCATCACTACTTTAAATACTTGAAAAGCCTAAATACTTGCTCGATTAATTCAATTCACAAAATCGGGTCAGTACGAAACGTCGGATTTCGTGAATTAAATTAAATAAAATTGGTTATAGAAATACTAAGGAGCAATGACTCGATTTTGTGGACACCTCGTATCTACTAATTCATCGGTGTTTCATTGCAGGCGTCGAAAGCCAAAAAGTCCAAGAAGGCTGACTTCATCCCCTACCGTGATTCCGTTCTGACGTGGCTTTTGCGCGAAAATCTGGGGGGAAACAGCAAAACTGCTATGATCGCCGCCATATCCCCCGCCGACATCAATTACGACGAAACCCTGTCGACGCTGAGGTACCAATCAAAAAAAAAAGTTACGAACCTTCATTTCTCCCTTGTGATTGTACAGGTACGCGGACAGGGCCAAGCAGATCGTCTGCAAGGCCATCGTCAATGAAGACGCAAACGCGAAACTCATTCGCGAGCTCAAAGAAGAAATCCAAAAGCTGCGCGAACTCCTCAAGGCCGAAGGCATCGACGTCCAAGAGGGTAAGCTTTTACTGATTCGGAAATCTCGACTGAAAATTGAAGTAACGCTCAATTTTCGGCGCCCCCTGTAAATAACGTGCGTACACGTTCTAATTGGCCGAAATTCAAAATTGATGAGTCTGATGCAAAATTGATGAAAATGAATCTGAAACCCCCTCTCACAGTTTGAGATCGGTGGCTGATTTTTGGTATTTTGTTGCTCGTAATGCCGCTCTAGGGCCAGATGGTAAAGTCATTTATGAAAAGAGAGAAGCACCCAGTAAGTATTCGCTTACAAAAAAGCTTTCGGCACTTCTGAATGACTTATGTATGTCGGCCATCCTGTACATATTTATGTTAAGTTGCATACATCCTTTACCCTCACCGCAGATTAATATTATCGCAGATGTGAAACTCACTTGTTCGATTTTAAAAGCGTTGCCATTTTGTAAAAGATGTTATCAGTTTTACATTCGATACATTTAGCAGACTCAGACCATAAAGCTAATTTGTTTTGAAATCTTTCTATAACATATTTTCACAGCCACAAAAAGGAAAATGTGGAATTTACATTCGTTATTTATTCACTCTGTATTTATTGTAAAGCATGAATAATCAATACTCATAAAATAGATTTATTCGAAATAGATAACTGAAAGGCTATTCCATTTGACCACTTTCACATTGGCGCCTGGTAGTTGCCTGAATGGCGAAGAAGGCAACTAAATCGTGTAAAAGGCGATCAAATCGCGTAGAAGGCAACCAAATCGCGTAGAAAGCAACTAAATCGCGGACGCGAATTAGGCGCAACCGTAATAGCGTTAAAAAGTGACCATCTTCGCGACAGCGATTTAAAATGTTAAAACCATAACACATACGATAAGTTCTATGCAGTGCCGGCTCAGATGTGGTAGATATTTATTTGCGGACCAGACAGAGAAGTCGGACCATTCTAGAAATTCTCTCTTTAGTGCCGATTTTTGGTATACTGAAACCACCTCGGAAACTGTATTGAAATAAAATATTATTTTTCTCGACGAAAGTTTTGTAAAGCTTTTAGGCATGATTATAGAAATTCTTATATTGCTACCCTGTAAATAACATCCTTTTCTTACTGTGAGAAATGGATTAGCAAACTCAAACAAGTAGCCCCTGTACAGTTCACAATTTCTAAATTTTCAATTTTTAGAATTGTTAATCTCAGTTAGACTTTTTTCCTACACAGTTCTAAATCAGTTTGGAACTACTGCTCATGCGTTGGCGTACTAAGTTTATTAATTTAATTAATTTAAAGTGATTTTAATTAATTAAGAAGCTTAATTAATCCAGTGGCGTAGCTTTCACGACTTTTCAATAAATCTCAATAGTTTTCCCCCCACCAAGTTCAGGGCGTTTGAAGGACTAATCAAAGATGCGAAAGAGGAAACTTTTCTTTTGTCTCGCCCAACCCTTTTAAATATATTTTCAAAATTGCAGCTTTTTACGTTTCCATAGTCAAGACCTGTGACTAACAAAAACAATTGAAACGGTCAACAAATTATTCCCAAAAAATTAAAAAAGGCAAACTCAACCTTTGAGTATTCGAATTTTGTAAATTTGAGCGGCGTTACAGCTTTAGGAAGGCCCTACTTCTTTAATTCCTGAGAGGGGGAGGGAGTTATTTTGAGGCCTTTGTAATGTAAACTAATAAAATAAAATTGCCAAAATATCTGCTTAGTTTTTGAGATTTTTAATTAAAAAAAATATTAGGAGGCCCTACTTCTTGGGGAAGGGGGGAGGGGTAGGTGGTGATTTCCAGCATTCAGTTTATATTCCATAGTGAACGCCTGTGATGTAAGCTAAAATTTTATTATTGAAAAAAAAATTCTAAATACTCAATTTTTGAGAAGGCCCTATCTCTTTGGGGGAGGGGGGATTTGATTTTCCATAAAGAAAGGCTAAAATGTTTAATTTTCAAGGTTGAGTGGAACAGCATCATAATTTCTAGTAAGGTTGCAATGTAAGCTAATGAAAAAATAAAAAAAAAGCTAACAGAACACTCAATTCTTGAAATATTCAAGTTTTAAAAATTTGAGTGACGACTTTGTGAGGCCCCTTTAAGGGAGGAGGGGCGGGAACTTCGAATAGTAGGCAATTTATTTTCCATATAGTGTGTGAAATTGTCAAAATACTTAGTTTTTTGAATTGTTTAAATTTTAAAAACTTTTGAGAGTTCCAACTTTACCAGGTCCTACCTCTTCAAGGGGCGATTTGAAATGTGTAATTTATTTTTCATAACGAAAGGCTGCAATATAAATTAAAAAAAGGTGAAAGTACTCAATTTTTAAAGTAATAAAATTTTTAAAAAGTTGACTTTTACGACTTTTAGAAGCTCTTGCCTTTTTAGGGGAAGGGGGTTGGAAAATTGGAGTAGGCAATTTATATTTACATTACCGGCGTCCACTAGCCTGTAATGTAAGTTGATAAAAAGTAGTTAAAAGACTCAATTTTTGAGTTATTTGAATTTTAAAGATTGAGTGGAATACCTTTAGAAGGTAGGGCCTTTTTAAGGGGGGATTTGCAATGTGAAATTTGTTTTCAATGTTGAAAGTCTGTAATATAAGCTAAAAAATTAGTATAAAAAAATTCAAAATACTCAATTTTTGGAAATATTAAAAATGTTAAATTTTGAGTGATATGATTTAGGAGTCCGTGTCTCTTCAAGGGGGGGCTTTCGAATAAGTCCCTGATGTAAGCCAATGAGAAAATATAAAAACCATTTGAACCAAATACTCAATTTTTGAAATATTCAAATTTTAAACATTTGAGTGACGACTTCGGGAGGCCTTACCTCTCTAAGGGAGGGCGGGGATAAGAATTTCGAGTATATAATTTTTTTCCATAGTTGAATTTCTATAATGTAAGCTAATAAAACTTACTATAAAAAATAGTCAAAACACTCAGTTTTTTGAACCAGTTGTGTTATTTGAATTTTAAAGATTTGAGTGTTCCAACTTCCAACCTCCTTAAGGGAGGATTTAAACAATGTGTTCCCTTTTATAGCCAACAGCGGTAATGTAAACTAAAAAAAATATATCAAATTACTCAATTTTTGAAGTGTTAAAACTGAAAAAAAAATTGAGTGATACGACTTTAGAAGGCCCTCCCTTTTTAGAGAGGGAGAGGAGTTTCGAGTAAGCAATTTATATTTATATTGCAAGCGTTCATTAGCCTGCAAAGGAAGCTAATAAATAGTTAGTTAAAAGACTCAATTTTTGGATAATTTGAGTTTTAAAGTTTGATTGAGTTAGAACACCTCTGAAAGGCCCTGCCTTCTTAAGTGGGAATTTGAAGTGTGCAATTTATATTCTACAATGAAGGTCTGTAATATAACACAAGCTAAAAAATTATTATAAAAAATGTCAAACTATTCAATTTTTGGGAAACATTAACGTTTCAAAAATTTGAGTGATGCAACTTTAGGAGGCCGCACCTCTCAAGCGATTTATATTCCTTAGTGATCGCCTGTAATATAAGCTAATAAAAATTTTTATAAAAAAAAATGTTGAAACACTTAATTTTTGAGTTATTTAAATTTTAGAGATTTAGAGTTCCAGCTTTAGGAGGCCCTACTTCCTTAAGGAGCATTTTAAATATGCAATTTGTATTCCTTAATGAAAGTCTGTAATGTAAGCTACAGCTCATGCGCTCCTACTAATAATAAAAATGCTGTGTACTTAGCAAGAACGCATGAGCAGTACAGTTCCAAACTGATTTAGAACTGTGTGGGAACAAACCCCCTTTGTTCCTACACAGTTCTAAATCATTGTGATCTCTTCCGTACGGATACGAAACTTATTCTAAATAACTATTGCAATGGAATCGAAGAAAAAGTTATCTGGAGCCGAAAATCGAAAAAAAAGGCAACTAAGGAGTTAGAAAGGGAGAAACTTGGAGGACAGTTAAATAAATTTCTTAAGAAGTCCGATGACAAAAAAGACGAAGAAGAAAATGTCGAGCATGAACCGCAAGTTCAAATGAGTCATTCTGCATCGACAGAAAATTTGGTACAATCTACAGCAGGCCCCTCGAATTCGCAAGAACCTTCTTCGGGAGATTATCTCTTGATTTTACAAGAACAAGAACAGCCGTCTACATCAGAAGCATCCGAATTGCCCGATATTATTAGTAATGTGACTAATTTCAATTTAAGCGATCCCGCAACTATTTTTTTGTAATAATAAAACAATTCAGTGACTCGGGAAAATTCTCTGGGGCGCTGAAACATTCCTTGCATCGGGGCGCCAAAACCTTTAGAGCCGGCGCTGGTTCTATGTAACATCCACATCAACATCTTTTACAAAATAGCCGGAGAACATAAAATCTCACCCCATCACATCTATGGTGTCAGTTTCGTACATCTACTATAATAATATTAATCTGTGCTCTCACGTTCTTTTTTCTTTCATACGTTTTTTTTTTGTGTACACCTGTTTGTTTATGTGTACATTTTTAAGTTTAAATACCACACAGAGATAGATGAAGTTCGTAACTAGTTGCACTGAAGTGTTTCACACGAATGCAAACGGTATTACGAATATCCTAGCGTAGATGAGCGTCGATATCAAATTTAGACCGTTTTTCGTTTACATTTTGGTAATAAACTCGGAGCAGTTTCCCTGCAGTACATAGATACGAATTCCTCATCTACATCCCCCAAACATCGAACCCGAAATGCTTAGCTTAGCAAATCCCAAAAGAAAAAAAAAATCAAATACGAGAAAGTCTTACGAGATGGCGCTTAAAGCAGCTTACGAAAGCACCGGCATGTAACTGTGCTTCTTAGTACGCGTAATCACGCGCCTCAAATTTCTCGATGCAGGAATTGAGGAGTCTAATAAGAACGCGGCCAACAACAATAACAACAAGGAGAACAACACCAGGATTCGCACGGCCTCGACGACTATAGCGGAGGAGGCGGTCGACCAATTGCAGGCCAGTGAGAAACTGATAGCAGGTGAGGGATTGATCGGTGCGCGCTCGCGTCAGCGCATATTGATTCTGATGTGGGTTGTAGAATTGAACGAAACCTGGGAAGAAAAATTGAAGCGGACGGAGGCCATCCGCTTGCAGCGAGAGGCCGTCTTCGCGGAGATGGGCGTGGCCGTTAAGGAGGACGGTAACACCGTGGGCGTGTTTTCGCCTAAGCGAACGCCACATCTTGTTAACTTGAACGAGGACCCGTTCATGTCGGAATGCCTCATATATTACATCAAAGTAAAACCTTCGACCTCTTCTAATACTTTAATTTCAGTTTGATTTTCGCAGGACGGCCTGACACGAATCGGCTCCGCCGAGGCGAACATCCCGCAGGACATTCAGCTCTGCGGTTCTCACATAAAATCCGAGCACTGCGTGTTCGAAAACAAAGAAGGTGTGATCACGCTGATTCCCATGAACGGCGCCTTGACGTACGTCAACGGGAGAGAAGTCACGGAGTTGATCATTTTGAAGACCGGCTCCAGAGTGATTCTCGGCAAGAACCACGTGTTCCGATTCAACAATCCGGATGAAGTCCGGGAGCGGATGGAAAAGAGCAGCGGTCCCACTGAGATTAGCGAAACACCACCGGATTGGAACTTTGCCCAAGTAGAGCTGCTCGAGAAACAGGGGGTAGACTTAAAAGCTGAAATGGAAAAGAGATTACTGACTTTAGAGGAGCAATACCGTAAAGAAAAGGAGGAGGCAGATCAACTGTTTGAAGAACAAAGGAAGGTAAAGCTGGAGACCGACATTAATTTCTTTATAATTACGATGATTTCTTGTAGTCTTACGAAGCTCGGATCGACGCCCTTCAAAAGCAAGTGGAAGAGCAAAGCATGACCATGTCCATGTACAGCTCGTACACACCGGAAGACTTCAACAACGAGGACGATATTTTCGGTAAGTACCCGAAACTCGTTTTTTCCGCTGCAAACCTTGCAAATCCCAGAACATTCTCTCATTTATAATTTCATTTACTTGAGAGAGCGCTTTTGCAGTGAACCCTCTGTTTGACGCAGAGTGCAACTGGTCGGAGAGGGAGTACGAGCTTGCGGCGGGCGCGTGGCGCAAGTGGAAGCACCACCAGTTCACGTCCCTTCGGGACGACCTCTGGGGCAACGCAATCTTCCTCAAGGAGGCCAACGCCATATCAGTCGAGCTGAAAAAGAAAGTGAGTTGGTGTGAGAGTTGATGGCGCGCAAACTCCGAAATTAATTTGCTCTTTGCAGGTGCAATTCCAGTTCACTCTTCTGACGGACACCTTATATTCACCGCTACCGGCTGATTTACGGCCGGCGATAGATTACGATCAGGACGATGATTGCGCCCCTCCTAAGACCATCGTCGCCGTCGAAGTGCAAGACACGAAGAATGGCGCAACCCATTATTGGTCTTTGGATAAATTACGGTAAGTGCCAGCTATAATTTTTCTATCATCATCTAACTAGAGCTTCCTCCACACATAACATTTTGCGGACGGAATGAAATTATTTATGTAGTTTGAACAATTGGACGATTGGAAAGCAATTAAAGTAAAAAAATGCAACGTGATTTCGTAATTGTAACTTTTATTGAAATCATAGTCAGAGATTGGAACTGATGCGGTTGGTGTACAACGAGGAAGTCGTGGAGGTACCGAGTCCGATTTCCGGAGTCGATACGTCGCCTCCTCCTCTGCTCCGGTGCCTCACGCAGTGCCCTGCGTCTCCATCGCGCTTCTCACTCTCCAACCTTATACCTTCGAGGTTGGTGCCACTTAATGCCATCTCCTTAGTATGTCCCCTCGGTGTAACTGTCCGTTTCTCTTTGGTAGCATTTCCCCTCCTTCTTTCTCTTTGAGTAAAGGAACTTTTATTTTTGTGTTTGCTTTATAGTACTTGCGCTTATTCTTGTACGGTGTGCTTCTTCTTGTGGTGGCACCAACCTCTCTGTCTATGTATATTATCGCTTATGTAGCATGAAATAAGGCGTACTGAGTTTGTAGTATTTCTTTAAATTAATTTCGTAAACGCGGGCACCACATGTGTGACATGGAAGGGTCAAGTCGCAGGTTTGGCGCCCGCTTAACAATACAATTTAATTTGCATTAAATTTTGACCGTTCTTCAATTTTCCACTTCTCACTTTATATTTTTTATGTTGTATCTGATCAGTTACGCCAAAGAAATTGAAGTTATTGATGCTCGAAATGTTTTAAGTTTGTATTACATGAGACTCTGGCTTGCAAATTGCAGTCATAAATACCTATCCAACTATCCTACGTGATACGATCGCATCACCATCTGAAAACTTCCTATTTTTGGCGTACATGTTTAAAAGAAATTTGAAAGCGAATGTAACCACCAACAAATTTTCCGCAAGGAGTTTCACCTTTCTTGTTTCAGACAACGGCTCGAACTGATGAGGGAAATGTATCACAACGAGGCAGAAATGTCACCTACGTCCCCCGACTACAACGTGGAATCCCTGACGGGCGGTGATCCTTTCTACGATAGATTCCCTTGGTTCCGATTGGTGGGCAGGGGTTTCGTCTACCTCAGCAACCTCTTGTATCCGGTGACTTTGATTCACAAGGTGGCGATCGTAAGTGAAAAGGGCGACGTGAGGGGTTACCTCAGGGTGGCGGTTCAGGCCGTCATGGACGAAGACAACTCCGACCAAGTTGGCGTCCGGCAGAGCGCCAGGATCGCGTTCGAATCGCCGAAAGGTGGGTACGCTCGCGCCTCTCCACCCGTTAACATTCAATCGCTGTTTTTTAGACATAATAGATAGACTTACCCATAACTTAGGGGGACGTATTGTTGAAGGACACATTGACCCGATTAAGCTCGACGAACTGATCGAGTGCGACGCCGATTCTGGAAGAGGCGACAGTTCTGTGTCGTCGGACGTCAAGGACGACGACGTTCCCGATCATCTCACCCTCAGCAAGGAATTCACGTTCCGCGTTACCGTACTCCAAGCAGTCGGCATTTCTACGGAATACGCCGACATCTTTTGTCAGTTCAAGTAAGTTTTCTTTTAGATTTTCTAAGGCAGGTCCGGAACATACATACAAACTCTTCGAATTTCTTAGTATATTGTTTAACACTGGGCCACGCCAAATTAATGGGCGCAGTTTAGTTTGCATAATTGTGTTTCGTTTAGCTTCCTGCACAGACACGACGAAGCCTTTTCCACAGAACCAGTCAAAAACACGGGCAAAGGAACTCCTTTGGGCTTCTATCACGTGCAAAACGTAAGGACCTCAAATTTACCTAAACGTTTTTAGAGTGCGCCGTTTCAGATCACCGTCTGCACGACGAAGTCCTTCATAGATTACATAAAGACCCATCCGATTGTGTTCGAAGTCTTCGGCCACTACCAGCAGCATCCTTTGCATAAAGATGCGAAGCTGGAAGGCTCCGTGAGGCAACCTCCGCGTCGCATGCTCCCACCTTCCATTCCCATTTCGCAACCTGTGAGGTCCAGCAAATTTGGCGCCCTACCGTCCCCATGCACCGCTCACATCCACGCCAAAGTTGACGTGCTCGTCTGGTTCGAAATCTGCGAGTTGGCCCCTAACGGTGAATACGTGCCATCCGTGGTCGAGCATAGTGATGATCTACCTTGCCGCGGCTTATTTTTACTGCATCAGGTAAGGAACACTTTATAACGTGCGGTTTCAGATGAAGGAATTTTTGTTTTGCTTAGGGTATCCAAAGACGCATCCGCATTACCATAGTCCACGATCAGGCAGCGGAAATTCGCTGGAAGGACGTGCGAGAATTGGTCGTCGGACGAATTCGAAACACGCCGGAGTCCGAAGAAGACGAGGACAATGATAATTCCGTGTTATCTCTTGGACTGTTTCCGGGCGAATACCTGGAAATCCCCGGCGATGACAGGACGATGTTCAGATTCGAAGCCGCCTGGGATAGTTCACTGCATAATTCTGCGTTACTTAACAGAGTCACTTCGCCCGGCGAACAAATATTCATGACGATCTCTGCTTATCTCGAGGTATGCACCCTGCGAAGTTGTAGCGTGACTAGTGGAGAACGTGCGATTTTATTGTTTTCAGTTGGAAAATTGCGGTCGACCGGCCATCATCACGAAAGACCTGAGCATGGTGATTTATGGAAGAGACGCCCGGACCGCGCCCAGATCACTCAAGCACCTCTTCTCCGGAAACTACAGGAACGCCGAGGCAAACCGCTTATCTGGGGTATATGAGCTGTTGTTGCGCCGCGCCAGCGAAGCAGGTAGTCCAGGTAGTTCCCTAGAATAGTGTCCTGTCTGTTCTATTTCATCCTATCCTGTTCTATTGCATGACTCTTTTTTGCACTCTCCAATCTACGTCTTCCATTTTTGTGTGACTTTCATTGGATCTTGATGCATTTTTGTAAGAACCGAACGAGTCAATATTTTGAATCGTACAATATGAATAGAAAGACTGTTATTTTTTGATTCTGGACGATTTTAATTTTAATGGATGCCCTATATGAATGTTTATAGTTTTCGAGAAAAGATAGTTTTATTGGTTTTCGAATTAATTCTTACCTTATAGAGATTCGGCTTCCGGTATGCGGTGGCGAAAATTGATTTCTGCTTGACCTATTTTTTAATTTTGGTCGGGGGCGATAAAACCTCCGGAAACGGCATTTTTTGAGATTTTTCTCGATATTGTGAGGAGTGTTTCGAAAATCTATAAAAGCGCTTTCTAGATAAATCCTTTTTTTGGATCCGGTTTTTGGAGGTTGTCGCGAAGCGATCGTCCATAGTGCGGTGGTGGTGGTGGAGGCGAATATGTGAGGAGGTAGATTTTGCAGGCATCTTTTCGCAGATTTTTTTTCGACATCTGAATCCGTCGGGACACCGAATTGCCCCGACGTTATATTTAAAAAAGACCGAGGATTTAGATGGTGACGTTTTCGGCTGCGGTGTCCGAGCAAGTTCGCGCAGGTCCGACAAAATGACCACTTCTGGCGTTTCAAAAGACTTTTGTGTAAAAATTTCCGCTCACTAGACCTGAACGCAATGCGACCGTCACTGTCATCGCTTGCACCCCGTTGAAAGGGTGGTATACACTAGTACCCATACGCAAGCACCATCATACCGGTGCTATCGAATTACTAAACTTAACGAGACTTGGGTTCGGACGTGCGGAGACGTTGAGGCTAGTGTGTAAATTGACTTTTTCACATAAAAACATACCGACGGGGTCCTGATCGATGTTTTATTTTCCATGGTCAAGACTGACCGTCAAACACAGCCCTGCCGCTGAACGTTGTGCAGATTCTTCAACGCACAAAGGCGCCTAATCAGAGGGGCAAATTGTCCGTAATTATTTAACTAAAAATGAATTGCTTTGAGAACAAAACATAACAAAAATAATTATTCAAAAGCACCTTGTTTGTAACCTTTATTTCAGCAGAATTAATTTTTTTCAAAGCACTATAGAAAATTAAGTATGTACAGGGTGACTGACAATTGTTTCGCCAAAACGAAACCACGTAAGAAGCAACATCCCAGAATATGGAAAAAATGTTAAAAAGTGCCCATGTACTCTAGTTTTTGAAAAATAATAAAGGCGCGACATCTTACAATCGCTTTTTGACCTAATATTGCATGGACGTTGGACATTAACTTGACCTTTAAACGGAGTTGATGTGATCAGATGAAATACGAGTTCCAAAATATTTACAATATTATTGACAAATGCATGCGAATAATTTGAAGTAAATTATTAAATTGTATAAAATAAGGATAACAACGGCCCCGCTTTAAACACCTGCTTTGACAGATAAACAAATAAAGCACTAGAACGCGAAAACAATTCAAATCTCCTAGTTTTTTATTTAAATTTAAATTCTAAATACACTGACGTAACATACTTTTTGCGTAAATTTTGAATCAACTCCATAGATTTCTTTAGACGTTTTTTGCGTAATCTGTGACATTAATTCTGTTGTATGTATTTTTTTTTGACGGAACAATGGTCATCTGCATGTACACTGTGTTGGTTCGTTTCGATAGGGAAATAGCATGTATAATCGCGATCATGTCAATCGAGACCCCCGCAAGATAATCGTGCCCTTATTGACGCTGGCAGCAAAGGTCATAAAATTCTCGATTGGTTTCGCTTTACTTGATGGCGACTGTACTATGAAATGCTTGCAAATATTAGCTCTCTCCTTTACAGATTTTGAGTAAAACAGTGAAAGAATAATTATTATTCAAGGGCACCAAAATTTATTTTGTACAGCGGATCCTATGACGGTCAGATTTAGTGGGCAGAGACCTTAAAGCATTATTGAGCGAATCGTAATTGTTTTGGCGTCAAAGTATTTGCACTATTAAAATCACCCTGTATATGTATATATAAAACAATAATGCAGTATTCGAATTATGCAGTTCTTTATACATTGGCAAGTTTATGTATATAGATATGAATTAAATGACGTGTGTTAAGAGACACGAAAATCTTGACATGGTGCAAGTTGACGCCCAATTTCGTATATAGTGTGCTGCGCATGTGAAGCTATATACACGGCGAGACACCATTTTTTTCTCCACAATTCGCAATTTTCAATGTTCATCCTCTGTACTATTTCCGACAGGATTTTGGAACGTACCAGTGATTCACACAAATGAAAAAAGATTCATATTCTCATATCGTTTCTTTTCATTCTGGTGCTTTCGAGTTTTTCCAGACCTCAAAAAAATACTGACAGAAAATCAATATTTAAAAGGTGGTCTTCTTTTAAACGTGTCCTTGATTGCATACACACGTCTAAAAAGTGCGCTCAGAAAAGAATGATGTGTTTTCGAATGATTTCCCATTAGTGCCGTTCTTCATCTGCGAATTCAAACAAAAATACGTGCTAATTAAATTATGAAAACAAAAAGGGACGAAACTGCGCATGTGACCTTCAAGTACGCAGTTTAGAATTCGTTCAAATCAATATTTCCCGTCTGCCCCTGCGCAAATTGTTCTGGAAATTTTCCACCCACCCCCGTTCGCCAGTTCACCATCGACGCCGCTCCCACACAGTTTTTGATCTGCGTCGTTTCTAGGCGGATGCCTGCAACAGTTGACGTCAAGGTTCTCGCTCGCCCAGGCAAACAAATTCCTCTTCGTACTTCGGTGGTAAGAGAGTTTCTTAGTGAATCCGATTATTATCGTTTGATAGAATTGGCCATCCGATTTAAGACGTAAATATCCCGAAATTTCTCAAAGATGTTCAATGCGCGTGGTAATAAGCGGTAATCATGTTTCTAGAATATTCTTGGAGCGGGAGTCTGCCCACGTTTTCTGACGTCTCCATGGTAACGCATCCCTAGTAATGGTGACAATGCTCGCGTTTAAATTGCCATGGTTACGCCGGGGTGCAACTATTTTGAGTCTTTTTACCTAGCAACGCCGAGGTATTTATCTGGGGAGGCCGGCGATGAAGCTTCAGTCGCTTCCGAACGGGCAAGAAAGGCTTTCGAAGAAAAATTTCGCGGAAACCAACTTGTTGTTTGATCGGTTGCCTTTGATCTGTTGCAGGTGTCCAGAGACGCCAACGGCGAGTTTTGGACACTAGCTCGACGTACGTACGAGGCGAGGAAAATCTGCACGGATGGCGACCACGGGGAGACTCCCTGATTTTCGACCACCAATGGGAATTGGAGAAGCTGACGAGATTGGAAGAGGTCGAGCGGGTCAGACACACCCTGCTTCTTCGCGAACGCCTGGGTCTGGACCGCTCGATCAACTACAACAAGTCCTATCTGGAGTATACGAAGAGCGAGAAAGAGGTGTGCAACATGGTGGCCAAGAACAACAACATAAACGCCATCGTCAATCTGGAATCGTGCGAATACACTGAGCGCGAAAGGGGGCTTCTGAACAGATGCATCCGCCTGATTCAGGGCAAGGGTAGAGACAGCGCGAGTGTGAAGGAGAATGACGTCGCAAGTCCGTCGGACGACATAACGGACATGAGCACGAGCATGTTGTCCAGTATGGTGTCGGGCGGATCGATAGAGTTGTGCTCCCCGGAAAGAGCTGCGTTGCCAGGGGAATGCGCCCCGTTCCCGCCTGCGCCCGCTTCCCCACCCGGACCGAGAGATCCCGAATTAGTCCTGTACGTTCCCGACATGGAGGAAATACGCATTTCACCCGTCGTGGCCAGGAAGGGCTACCTTAACGTGCTGGAACACAAAACCCACGGATGGAAGAAGCGATGGGTGGTAAGCCTTTGATTTAATTCAACATTGATGCTCAGAGAAATTAATTTTCGTTTTCAAGGCCGTGCGTCGCCCGTACGTCTTCATCTTCCGCGACGAGAAAGACCCGGTGGAGAGAGCCCTCATCAATTTGGCCACAGCTCAAGTAGAATACTCCGAAGATCAACTGGCGATGGTGAGGCTGCCCAACACGTTCAGCGTGGTCAGCAAGCACAGAGGCTATTTACTGCAGACGCTGCACGAAAAGGAGGTGCACGACTGGTTGTACGCCATCAACCCCCTGTTGGCCGGTCAAATTCGTTCCAAGTCGGCGAGGCGAAACCCCGCGAACAGCACGCAGAAACAACAGCAGCCGCAGCAACAGCAGGAAGGTAACGATCAGATACTGGTTACGAATAACAAATGAGAATTAATAACAATGGAATCTGTACTCGTTTACTAGTGACGATGATAGATGATTTTTACGCTTAAAGGTTCTGTTGCTCGGGCGAGGGAAAACTTCGATAAGTCTGTACAATACATGATCTCTTTGTATCAGTTTTACATTTCATCATTTTTGCGTAGGTAGTGTGATGATTACAGTATATTTTTAAGTGTAAGTCATTATACACATTGTGATTGACCTGAGGCTAGCGGATCACCGAGCATCTCTTCGGCGCGCCGACCTCAGCGTGATACCAATAGTCTGGTCAACTTTAATATGTACAGGGTGGTCGAACCAAATTTTACTTTTCACTTTGTTTAATCGCGACGGGCGCGTCGGCTAACATACAGGAGTACTATTTTAAAATTCGTCATTAACATTGGCGTGTCCGCACATAAATTATCGCAGTCTCTTTCCAAACATTCAGTACGTATATCACGAATCATAAATTTGATTTTGAGTGATGTTTTATTGCGCAAAACAAATTTAATGCAACGTTGGACTCTAAGCCTAAATAAAAATGTTGAAAAGAGAACAACGCGAACAAATAATAAAAAATAAACAAATTAATTTACCTTCTTGGCCTCGAGTTGAACTCGTCTTTCCAAGATCTTTTATTTAATATCTCACACGACGTGTTATAACTATACTTAGGACGTTTCGGGGCGTTTCCATGGCTACACAATACACGGATGATGAATGCACGCTAACAATTGGTACTCGAATTGCGTAGACGTATTCATTGGTCCTCATATTGCGTGGACGTTGAATGCACACTGTTCATTGGTGTTTGCATTGGGTAACCATGGCAACGTCCAAACAGATCCCAAGTATAGCTTCACTAGTCTAACCTAGGATGAGCATAAAGTATGTTGGCAACAATCGTTTTCGCCACGCACTTTGTCCATATCTAAAATGGATTAACCAAATTAAGGACAGTATAAAACATGAAGTAAAAGTTAAAAAAGAAAACAAATTTGAATAAAATAGTCGCATAATTGAATTAAAAAAAAAAAAAAAACAAGCTCTAAATCAGACTTTACTGAAAATTAAGAGATAGAAAATCGAGTCGTTTTTTTTAAATTTGTTTCAGGCAATTAAATCAATCCAAATTGGATAGACATTTTAAAAGATCAATACGAAAAATAAAATAAAAATCAATTGCAATTTTCGAGCATCTTTTTTATACAGCGTGACTGATAAGTCGTTGTGTTCCTTTGAAAACATGTTAGTGCAACTGATTTAATCATAATCAACTATTACACTTCTGACCGCTGCATTGAATAGGCGGCGGACAGGTATACATCAAGTTCTTGTCGATGTGTGCTTGGCCGCCTGCTTGTTAAGGTGATCAGAATGGATAAATCCACGCATTCACATTTATTCGGGAGACATTATTTTTCATTCTCACTGTACGCAACAGACGAACTTGCTTATAGTTTACTTACAGAAGACGCTACACGCATCTGAACAGCCTTTATTTGTTTTTCAGTAACTGTTGAGCATATTCACATTTTTACGCAATTGCTTCGTAACTCATTGACAATTCAATATCGAGCCTTCAACAAAAACCTACCACGAGTTCACCTTGAAAACAAAAGTACCTATCGTAGATTGGGCTATAAAGGTGTTGTGAACGTCGCAAGAACTGTCAAAACATAAAATTTAGGTTATGCGAAGGAGCTGAAACAAACGAAGCATTGGCCACTTCCACCAACGAATATAAGTCGTCCAGCAATTAACGAATAAAAGTTAGATCTAGTTCACGAAAGTTTTGAGGTTAATCCATTTCTAGCAAGCTACGATTTTTTTTTTCTAACGCTAATTCGAGGTACTTTTTTGTTGAAGACCCTATATACTCACGGTGTTTGAATGCTTCTCATAAAATACACTTTCGGATAAGATTCCTTATCAGATCCAGTGAAATTGTAATTTGTTCTTTGGTTGCTGTTCATATCGATACCGTGCGCCTAGCAGTGTTGCCAATCTTTCAAGAAAATCTGAGCATTAAGCTTAAAAATCACTAAAAAGTTGTTAAACTTGAGTACAGTCAAAAATAGTGTTGCCGCCATTTGTTAAACAATAACGAAATTAATTCTCCACGATTAATTTTCGTTTTCTGAACGATTTATTTTGAAAGTTGCGGTAAAAAACGGAGAGAGGGAGCAGCGCTATCTATCGTAGACTAGAGGAACAATTTCAACACAACCCATTTTCGCCTCATTGGAACTCATAAGATTATTTTACTTTCAACAATAAATGTTAAGAGGGAGGGAAATCATTTTGAATTTTTGCAAAATTAATAACAATCGTGGTTTTATAGTCTTACGACTTCGTTTAACACATGGTTGTAATTAAAAATTCTTAGTATTTGTAGTCGTGGACAAAGTAAAGTATACCACTCGCTACAGTGGCTGTTATTAACATCGATTTTCGTTTGTTTGTTAGAGTATTAATTGTATTGGCAATGAAATAATCTGCACGCTTTGCACAAAATTATTACCAACTTAAGTCACTAGACTAGACACTAAATATGACATGAAATCACTAAATGTCTGAAATTGTCAAAACCCGTCTGAAATTTCAACAAAAAATCACCAGATCTAGTGACGAAATCATTATATTGGCGACACTGACTATGAGGCAACATTTACAGGAAAATCGAAATTGATTGTCCTGATTCTACACTACTTTCCGTGAGCTTGATATCAATATTTGCATCTATCACGTGAAGGTTAGAACGAGAAGCAATGACGTGCATAGAACATTCTTGAAACTTACATCCAAACCTAACTTAATTAATAAATTGTTTGATCAGATTGTCATTACAATGATATAAACCATTTTTGATGAATAAACGGCAATGAACTATATATATATATTGCTAACTTCATGTTAATAATTAGATGTAAATATCGATAACAAGCTCGTGGAAAGCAGTATAGGATCAGGACAATCAATTTCGATCTCCCTGTATAAAAGCAGCACTGCCAGATGGGAGGGATAGTCCCTTCTCGGAGGAACTTTTGGAATCTGGCGCGATGAAAGTGATTTTTAATCTTTATTTGAAGCAGTTTTAAATAGTTTTTTTTACAAATACATTGGAAATGTATATTTTTAATTAAATTTTTTATTTTATGCTTAAAATTTAAAATTTCCATGGGTAGATAGTATCAGTGGAGGGAATGTTAAGCCTGCAGTGGGATTTTTAATGATTTGGAGAGGGATAAACTTCAGACGCATCTGGCAGCACTGTTTCCCAGTGGCGTAGCAATTTTCATGGCGATTACTACGCCACTCATAAAAATCTTATATTGTTTGAATTATGCCAGTTGCAAATGGTTTGTTTCGTTTCGATTTCTCATTTTTTTTTTACTTTGAGACGCACTCCTATTTTTTGAACCGCGTAGTCCAAGCCGTCGGTTTCTTTATTGTTGTAAGAAGAGAAAAAATTGGGTGGGGCCTGCGATTTTTCGCGAAGGCAACGTCTTCTGCCCATCGCGAAAAGTCGAAGGCGCAGTCTTTCTTCTTGGAGTCGGGGACGCGCGCGTTCCACCGGATCCAAGAAGCTGGACATTTTGGGGTGGGTTTCAGTTTTTTTTCTTTTTACAACGTGAGCAACCGAGACGTGTTTCGGATGGCGCGACGTTTGGGGGGCGAAATTCTCGCCGCCTCGGTTTTCGATTCCGCACGCCCAAGTAGATAAGTGTTTCGTTAGTCGTTGTTTGTTACTTATAGCCAAACATATGATCCAGAAAAAAAAAGCTGATAGTACATGTGCACCGAGGACTTTCGTGGGTTTTGTGAGCAGTTTTTCAGCTTGAAATAACTCGAGAAAGAGCAATCGTTCCTAAACGGGCAGGATGATAATCCCGATCCACAGAGAAGAGACTTTCAAATTAATCGTTCAGTGTTTAGTGTTCAGTGTTGTTTAATGAAAGCAAAAGACTCTCAGTTCTCATTCTAAGTGTTAAATGTGCAACAGCAGAGACTGAACCCATTCTGTGGAACCCACACACTGTGGACCTCTGCCATGAACTCACCCGGGATACAAATTGGATAGAATTCCTAAAATTTTGTTGAAGAAATTAAATGCGCGGGGAAGTACAAATTCCGCGCGCGAAATTGAAACGTATATTCTAAACGAGTTCACTTCCGGTTCAGTTCGTCCCAGCCACACAGTTTTCTTGATTCGGTAGCCGGTTTTTCTTTCTCTCCCTGAAAACGTAGCCGATCAGTTCGTTTTAGGTGTTGTGCAGCATCAATCAGTGCGTTGACGGAGACATACGCGCCCTAGTGAATCTAATAGATTCGGACGATTGTTGAAATAAACGAAGACACCTTTTGCGTGTAAAACAATAAGTCTGATCCGAAACTAAAATAGTACATTTTGTGGCCTTAGTCTTTTAACAACTTGCGCGGAATCGAAAACTGGGGTTCTTCCGTTCTCGTACGATTCATTCCTTTGATGTTTTCGGGGGTCTTAGAAATCATCCCTTTGCACATTTTCTGCACGTTTCAATGTTACATTCCTTATGCTAAGCACGTATTCTTTGCTTGTTCCAATTATGGCAAAATAATTGTGGAAAAAAAAGGCAATTGAACAGGGCCACGAGTTTGAAAGTCAGAAAATAAATAAAAAAAGCAGAAATAAGGAATATATTTTAGAAGACACACACACAAAGAAAATTCAAAAGCTTCGAAATAGTCGAAATAATAACTTAATTCCTTTAATAAGTAAATATTTTGCTCTTGATCGCGACGTATTAATTTATTGCCTGGTTTAATTAATTAAAACATAAGTCACGATATCGCGGTTAATAACTGCGATATTGTGTTTCTTTTTGGGGCGTGTTTTAATTAGCTAATTAAGAAATATCCAGTTGACAAACTAGAAGACAACTCATTTTTTCTAAAATATAAAACTCCTATTATTTAATCTTGATCCTTTTACCGAACTCGCCGGCGAAATAATTTAAGGGGAAAGCAACACCGATCGGATGAGTTCCATTCGTCCGCATTCGCTTTTACGTAGAACACGTAACGGTGAATAGAAACGGCCGAGAGGTGACGTAAGTCCGATCGCTGTTGGTCTCCCTGTATTTGCACGATCGAAATTTTGAAGCGCTCTCAAAATTTTAGCCGTTCAATCGGTAAGGCTATTTTTGAACATCATCGGCATAACGTAACCCACCCTCTTCACACTCACATCTCGATCCGGTATCAAAAGCAAAATATTTAGTATTTAGATAAAAGAAATTAAGTCTTCCTAAAGCGCGTAAGAGATTCGAAGCTTTTTAATTTTTTCGCCAAAGAAAGCTTCTGGAAACGCCCAAGTATACTCAGGAGAAGGACGTTTTCCTCCCTTCACGTATTAGCGTCCATGTTCAATTGTTTTTTTCTTTCTTATCTTGTAAGTTATCTTTGATAAATATGACAAAACTATACAAAACGAGTTCTACTCGCAAGTAGTATTTGCTGTTTACTAAGTAATAAAAATCGCCTGTTCGGATCCCAGCAGCATTCAAGACGATTACTGCATTCGCTCTTGTAAAGAGGAGATCTCTGCGGTACCCAAATAAGGTGGGCCAGAGGTCGATTGGGACGTTCAGGGGTATTCTCAGACAACGCCAATCGCGGGCTACTAACGTACTAAAAAAGCACATTGAAAGCTTGTGTATCAATTAGATGAAAGATTAATTCCACGTGTTCACTAGATAAATAACGATGGCAGAGACAAACCAAACAAAACGAATAAAAAAAAAGAAAAAACATCGGACGGACTCAGTACAAAAGAGTGAAACTTTTCGATGCTAATTTTTGATTCTCTCGAGCGAGAATCTTGAAAACGCGCACAAATTACGTCCCACAAGAAAGGTGGGAGAAATTGAAGGTGAAAATTAAATTCGTCAAAACTTTGTTCCGCGCTCTCGTGAGATCGACGAGGTGCATCGATGATTTTAAAAAAATATCGGCGCAACAGATTTGCCCTTTGAAAAAAAAAAAAATAATGAAAAGACAAAAAAAATCGAAAAATCTAATTATCTTTTTGGGAGAGAACGAATTAGCGGGACCATTATTTGAATAAAAACGGTTTGTTTTAATTTCGACATTTGGGAGAGGATCATTTTCCTTACACAATTTTTTTCCGTTTGTTATTTTGACGTAACACTTAATTTCAGTTTGGATTTTTTTGAACGTTTCTCATTCCGTTGCATGTACAGAGACGGGTAAAAAAGAGCGACGAGTGTAATTAATTTTTTTTAACGGTTTTGATTTTTGTTGTGATCCGCTCACCCGTCGACGTTCCGGGGAGCCCCCACGTCGGGGACCGCCGAAGTATGATAACTAGACCTCGGCAATTTTTGGGCGATCAAAAGGCAGACCGTAGTAATAAAAAATAAAGCTACGTCAAGGTGCTTCTTGTTGCGGCGAACGTCGGCAGATAAACCTTGAGCGTTTGTACATTAGTTTTATTCTTCTGATCGTCCACAATTTGCCGAAGTTAACAACGATAACAATAATGCACCGAGAGGTGTTGAAACAGTGATGCAAATACTCGACAGAGTAATTATTAGATCGTGTTTGTGGCGATCGAAGCAAAAAAAAATACAAAAAAAGACAAAAAAAATGTTAGAGAGACGCGGAAGTGTTTTCGAAAGCAACTGCGCGCGATTTAAGACTTGGTTTTGTTTTTTCAACGACCTCCTCCCCCCAAAAGCTGTGCGAAAAAACAAAGCGAGGTTCTCATCGAGATTCAGGGAAAGAATTAAAGAGCGAGGTTCTCAACCCATAAAAAAAGAAAAGCTCTCGATTTATACAGAGCGTGCAGCAATGATTGTTGATAATATGACACTTTAATCATTACCGCTGGCATTGTAACTTCTTTAAACTTCCTTCAGTAAAGGACAAGATGATATTACAACAACACCTGCAGTCGATCTTGAAATAGTTCCCAACAGGCTGCAATTTTAGATCACACAAAAAAATCATTGTAAAATGGAAAAGAAAGACGGATCGTCCTGATTAAATCTTTGAAATTAAAATAATCACTTGCCTTTCATTTCCACCCACCATCATTAGGATACATCACGAACAGCAAATTTATTTAAAAGAATTTCGGACGTATTACCCAAAGACCAAAAAAAACGAAAGAAATAGAACTATAACGTAAGCACAAGCCAGTTCTAATTTCACCTGAAATAACTCAGCAGAGTGACTGACTTGAGGAACTTGAAAAAGCTCGAAATAAATAACACCGAGCGATATTAACGACTGTAAATCATTTGGCCTCTCATTAAAAAAAAAAGAAAAGGCAGACCATAGCATTTACAATCATTGAAATTCACTCGTTATATTCTTCGCAATTCAATTTTACGAAACCGCTTGAGCAGAAAACTTTTTGAAAATCATTAAAAAGACAGTCTTCGAACGAGTCTCCCACTAATTGAAACAAGTTCTAAATTTATTCCCCCTTAGATAGTGAGTGCTTGTCGGTATTACATCAACGGGACGCTTCCCTGGTAACTGTAAGGTGGACTTGTAAAACATCGGCCCATTTTTGATCTTAAAACTTGAGTCATTAAACGAGAGCAAGGTCTTAGAATTTTGAAAGAACATTCCGCTCACAACTCCCTATGTTTATTCCCCCTTGTCCATTTTACATCAACAGGACATTTTCCGGTCATTGTAAGGAGAACTTTGTAAAAACATATTCCACTCGCAACTTTTAAATGTAACAGGTTCTAAATTTATTCCCCCGTAGACAATGAGTGTTTGTCGGTATTACATCAACGGGACGTTTCCCCGGCTACTAGTGCAAGGAGGATTTTGTAAAAAAGCAACCAGTTTTTGATCTTGGAACTTATAAGTCATCAAGCGAGAGTCACGTCTTCGAATTTTGAAAGAATATTCCACTCACAACTTTAATTGAAACAAGTTCTAAATTTATTCCCCCTTAGACAGTGAGTGCTTGTCGATATTACATCAACGGGGCGTTTCCCCGATCACTGCAAGGAGAATTTAGTAAAAAAGCAGCCAATTTTTGATCTTGGAACTTGAAAGTCATCAAGCGAGAGTCAAGTCTTCGAATTTTGAAAGAATAAGCCGCTCATAATTTTAATTGAAACAACAAGTTCTAAATTTATTCCCCCATAGACAGTGACTGTTTGTCGATATTACATCAAGGGGACGCTTCCCCGATCACTGCAAGGAGGATTTTGTAAAAAAGCAGCCAATTTTTGATCTTGGAACTTGAAAGTCATCAAACGAGAGCACGTCTTCGAATTTTTAAAAAATAATCCACTCACAATTTTAATTGAAACAAGTTCTAAATTTATTCCCCCATAGACAGTGACTGTTTGTCGATATTACATCAAGGGGACGCTTCCCCGATCACTACAAGGAGGATTTTGTAAAAAAGCAACCAATTTTTGATCTTAGAACTTGAAAGTCATCAAGCGAGATACACGTTTTCGAATTTTGAAAGAATAGTTCACCCACAATTTTAATTGAAACGAGTTCTAAATTTGTTCCCCCTTAGACAGTGAATGCTTGTCGATATTACATCATCGGGACGTTTCCCCGTCATCGAGCGAGAGTCACGTCTTCGCATTTTTAAAGAATGTCCCACGTCCCACTCACAACTTTAATTGAAACAAGCTCTAATTTTAATCCACCTTAGACAGTCGGTGTTCAATGCTATTACATCAACGGAAAACTTTTCGAAACGGTAGCCGATTTTTGATCTTGTCATTAAACGAAAGTCTTTTGAAAGGAATAAATCGCCGACGGCGTAAATTGAAGCTAGTTTTATGTTTATTCCTCCCCGGAGCAAAGACAGTGGCCGTTTGCAGCCTCAAGAAGGTAGAACCAACGTATTTAATCATCGCAAAAACTAATAAAGAAGGTGCTAAAAAATTCCTCTGATTTTTTTCTTTTGTTAAAAGTAAAGTGAAAAATACTACTTCGCTTTCTCGTGTACGTATTAAAGAGTGCAAGAGAATTCTAAATATATTCCCCTCGGGCTTTGGTGCTTCTATAGTAACTCAGATATCGCTCTTCAATGCACATTAAAGAGTGTGAAGCTAATTTTCTCTCAGGCACTGAGTTTGTCGGTATCATTATAATGTGAAATCATACCTCAACCAAAACCAAATAAGAAATTCCCCCTAGCAAATGCAACAGAAACAACTTCGAATAAGCAAATAAAATTGATTCCCCTGGATTCTATGTACACAGCGTGACAAAAATAATTCAATCCCTAACGATTCGCAAACTTTATTCCCCTGTCTTACTAAAAACAGCTAGTATTGTATAATACAAATTGACTTAAACCAAACTAAAATATGTACATACAAAGATCGATTTTTGAAATGCTAAGCGGGAGACGCTATTAGGAATTTGTAACGAAAATAAATAAATTTGACAATACAATCGCGCCTTTGATCGATGCAGGGAAGTTCAGACTTATTCCCCTGTGGGTGGTTGGGGCTAGTTGCACAAACATCGTTCAACCCTGAAATTGATTTGATTACTATGGCAACACATGCAGTTGTATTGGTGCCATAGCAACACAACCATGGTTCAGTTCTGAACTTGGATCTATGGTGTTTGTGCAACTGGCCCTTAGATGGAGAGAAAAGTACAAATAAAGCTTTGTGGTGACAATAATTCTTTTAAAAACGCTCTCAGTATTTCCAAATTGATTCCCCTTAATCATCAGGTAAATTCGAAATTTTAACGAGCCTTAAAACGGTAACAAAATATCACGGAGCGTTTTTTTTTTTTTTCGAATATAATCACTTTAGTCAGGGCCGAACTAAGAACACTTGCAAAATTACGCAGGAAATCAATTTCTCTTCTCGATACTCATGCCTCGAAATTCTTCTTCGCGAATTGTAAGTCATCCTTATAATCTTACGAAAAAAACAAGGAATTATAAATCTGAATTCAACAAAAAAATGTTGCCCTTTCAGCATCGCGTCGGTTAATAAAATATTTAAAATTTTGAGCCACGAAAATAATAAACTACGTCAAGCAAACTGAACAGTGTGAAACCGCGAATGGGATTCGTTTAATTCAAAACCCAAAGTAAAAATTAGAAAAAGAGAAACGAGAGAAGACAAATTTGAAATATGGAAAAATATAAACGGCGAAAGGAAAATGCAAAATGTTAAAAATAACGATTTATTAAACTGAATTAATCGCATAACTGTCTTCCTTCCTCTGGCTGTAAGAAAGTGGAATTTCCGGAAAGCCATTTTGAAGTAGTCGTTTTAACAACTGAAAAAATCGAAAGCATAAGTTAATTTTGGCACACACCCAGGAAGTAGTTTCAACTCGGTTCACTCCAGATCAGGGATGGATTGTGAAGGGCGCTTGTTCTTTTAGTAACTGGGCAGTTTTTTTTTTGCACAGCTGCTAGGTGCGATCTTTCGCCCTCTCTCTTTCCACCCACGATTAGGTTATATTACCCCAATAATTTCACCATCATATCAAGCTCTACAAACACAAAGCTTAAGAATTCACATTGACGCGAATTGCAAATGTCGAAAGGACCAGAAACAATTTTCTTCCACATATCCACCACCATCACCTCATCAAAACCCGGTTTTGGCGCTTGCTTCGTGCATTTGATTTTCACCCCGGCCCCGCTTAGAACCACCACCAAACGAACTTCGTCCTTCCCAAGTTTCGGTAGCAAAAAGTTTCCGTCCACCCGGCAGAGTACCCAGTTTACTTGGATTTCCAAAACGACGTACTTCACTATCACGTGCGTAAACAAGGAGCTTTCGAGGAAGCTAGTCAAAAGGGTCCAGTTAGTGTTAAGTGCTTATGAATTTTCTCCCCCAAAAAAAAAAGCCTTTAGCGGAAAATAAATTCTCAATGTCTTTTAAAGATGTGTGTGGGTGTATATGGGGAAGAAAACTGATTGCGAGTAAAATTTAATATACTTAATTAGTCGCTGTACACATTTGTTGTATAGTTGACGTGACAAGTCTTCCAGAGACTAGTAATACTCAGAAACTGAACATCTAACGTACGCACAGGGTAATAAGCTGATTCTCGATCGTCTCCTGCTTGTGAGCGCCGATTTAAAACATCCCCTTCCAATTAAAGGAAGTCAGAGTAGTATAATATTAATCGCCGGAAATATCAATTAGGTTGAACAGGGGAAAGGAATATGAATGCATTTAAAACACCCTCTCCTCCGTAACGTAAAATCCTTGGCGTTGTTTTTTGAAATTCGTATTTTACAATTGGACGAGGCGTTTAAATAATACAATCCTAGACACCTTAGAGAGATCTCTTAAAAAGACTACTTGACAAGAGTCCATGGACTCATCGACTTCTTGCTACTACACCACTGATAATATCGGAATATCATTCAAACCGAACAAGGACATGTTTGAAGAACTGTTGGATAAAAATGTACTTCCTCAAATTTGATACGAAAGAAAACACACACAAGACGTTCCAGAAAATTCGCAAGAGACTAACTCATCGTGTTTTAGATTAAAATGATAGTATTTGATCTAAAATGAAACGACGTCACCTGCCTAATCGCTACTACTTACAACACGGCATACTTTGGCGTTCTAAAAAATCATAAATTTAACGACGATGCAAACTTACAAGGCAATACTTGAAACTGCTTCCTTTGTTCGAGGCGGGGAATAACTGATGATGCCAATTGTTCCCTCTCAGAGCACCTCCATTCGCCATTAATATTACATGAGGTTAAGAGAAGTACTCTGAAACTACTTTGGAGCAGTGAATCGAAAACACTATTAAATTTAAGCTGTGAAGATGTTCGTCGGGGGAATTGCAATCACGAAAATGAAATAAAAACTTCATATTTTAATCAACGACACTATTTCGCTAGAGATACCTCAATTCTGAATCATAGACCAAAAAAATGTACACCGGGGAATAATAACTGACACGACAACTCGATTAATTAAGTTATTGAACGGAGGAACTACCAAAAACGTTCATGGGGGAATAATACTTGGTTTGCTACTCCATTACTGTCGTGTAAAGTGGAGGAATTACAGAAGGTATTCCACTCGGCCCCTAAAAAAAAACTGTGGCAAGCAAAGGCATTATTTAAAGTAAACCCAAAACAATTGAGATGGGGGATTCATAGAAAACCTGCATACAGTTAGGGTCCGAATATACACACCATTTTTAGCAGTCGAACTTTAACTTTGGGTTTATTGCCATAGTACAAATAATTGCTACTACGGAAGTAAACTGAAGGTTAAAATTAACTTAAACTTTACTAAAACCACGGAATCGACTGCTAATATTGATCCGTGTATTCGGACAAATAACAACTGCAACACTGAGACTTTACAACTCGATCAAACATCACAGCTTCTTCTCCAATATCAACGGAAAAAGAACAATGCATTCGTTGATTGGAACGACTTTAATTAATTGCGTCGAATCATAGAAAAATCCGATATTTTTGACTTTATCGTTGTAATATGTAGATGATTTCAAATTGGAACAACGCTGGGGAATAAACGGACGACGCTTTTTATCTGTCTTAATTAAGAGCTAAGTCATATATTGGTGCCCCCGGTGGTTTCCCTGCGACCGTTCCGCTGACGAATCAAAGGGCGAGCGTTGCACGAAGGCATATTTCATCCCTCGCTATAATTATAAATCGATCAGGTTCATAGTCAGGCTTCCGAGTAAAGCAAAAAACGATTTGAACAAAAAGTTGACCTACTCATCTTCTTTACGCTGAGCGACGTGTACGAAAATCAAAATTAAAATTGGTTAGGTTGGCAACTTATGATTCCAAAACGAAAACTCGCTTACTGAACGTCCAGTTTTCACGAATATAAATTCCTTAGATGCGTTTAATGACTTCTCGTCGACCTTGGTGAAGTATAGACTGAAAAAATGCTTGTTGGGGCGATTTTGAAAAATCTTGACCGGATTCGACTTGCAAACCAGATACTCCGAAAACAGAACTAAGAGAAAATTAACGCAATTCATAAAATCCTACACTCACAGAATAGTCGTATGTACTCGTATATATTAGCAATAACTGACTCCAGAGGAGCAAATATCTTACGTGGCGAATGAAAACAAAAATAAAAGAAAAAAGCGAAAATCTACTAAAGTTTATGGCCCCGGTTGTTTTCGATTTCGACAATAACACGAACACGAAGTCCTTTGATACCTTCAAGGTGGAACCAGCAGTTTAAGAAAGTATAAAAATAACGATGATGCCTCGCCAGAAATATTTTTGCGTTCGTTTTAAAATGAATAAACTGAATTACATAAAATCGAGTTGCACCTAAAAAAATTTTCAACAGAATCATATACAGAGCGATACAAACGAAGCGACATATTTTAATCAATTAATTAATACAAAATCTCAAACCTTAAAATAGATGAGAGCAGGTGGGAATTTGTAGAACAATTTCTTTATAATATTTTCGCAGACAGTTCAGGAATTGCACGGTTACTCAAAGTTGCACTATCGGTTTACACTTCTTATAAAACTTCGGGCCGATAGTGAAGCGTTCCACTGCTGTTGAAATTTTCAACCAACAGTGAAGCTGTAAGCAATTGTGCAATTTTTTAAGCTGTGCGAGTATAAAGGAGTTGCGCAAATTTCTGCGTAGCTGAATTGGGCAAAGATAAAGGAAACGCAATTTTCCTTGAACGCCGCAAACATTCCATCAACGAAGCGAGTTAAAAACAAATGTTCGACTAAAAATTCAAAACTGTTTCGATCCAGACGTTTACGGCCGAGGATTAACCTTTACACTGTTTTCAAGTCGGCGACAAAGAGGGGAAGAATTTCTGATGGTTTAAGGTGGGTCTGATTAAGTTTAAGATAGGTCGAAATTTTTAATCGAAATTCAAGATCGAAAGAAAAACATAAAAACATATTTCAAACGTATTCAATTCATAATCGACATTTCTTTATCAACGTTAATTAAAGTGCAACACGAAACATGAAAACCCATCTGAAAAGGCTGTTCTCTGTTAGGACTAAACCCAAAAGAAATAACACAAACGCTTTTGATCAAAAGACAAACAAATTTTTTTTTAAGTCAACTTTAACGTTAGTTGGGCATCGAGTTGGTTAAAATGAGAAGTGAGAGGTGGTTGAAATAAGAAGCGACCCAAAAAGTGACATTTTTAATCGAATATATGCGTAAGCTCAAACATGTTTAATCGAATGGGTATTTCATGCTTGAAATGCTTTGGTTGAGAGCGTTTTCGAATATTTGAAACTCAAAACCGAATTAAGATTATTAAGCACCATCCGTTTGTGAACATCGCAGCACGGGTTTCAAATACTATTATCAGTACTACATCAAAACTGAAATGGCTTAGTTGTCGAAAATTTTAAAACGTTGAATTTAAATAATCGAAAGAAGTGATGGCTCAAAATCAGTGTTAGTTCGACTTGACCATCCTCGGATACAGCACTTCACAATCCCTTTCCAACGAACAGATGTTTTCGGGATGTTGCCACGCAGCTTGACTACTAAATTTCATTCACTAAACTATTCTAGTGAAGACAAACACCTTCATTCCATAATTCATACTAGAGGAGCAAACTTCTTCCGACTGACAACGGAAGTAAGTCTGAAGAGGTTTACTTCTAGTGCACCCAACCTCCAGCATGTCTAATATGAATGATTCGATCTTGGGTTTGAGTTTCTACCTCACTCGTCTACCTATGACTAATTGCAGTAAGGTTACGTGCAGAGACTTTCGAAAACACCTCCACGGTTCCACTTATTAGACCCGGTATTTCAGTTGAACTTTAATCTTCTGTTTATTTCCAAAGGAACAATTGTTTTATAATTGTTGCTCTGAGAATAAACTGGAGGTTAAACTGTGACTGAAATACCTGGCCGTACTCTATCTATAGTTAAGCTTTCGTTTGCGTATACTTTCGGAATTTCAGCGACGTCATCGAACCGGTCAAGTTCGCTGTTGCAAATGTTAAAAAAAAAAAAAAGAATCGGTCGTACGCACAAACGACCCGTTCGGATGACGTCGCCGGCACCTCCGTTCGCGATTCGATTTCCGTTCGCCATCGTCGAGACGAAAGTCGCCGAAAAACGAACCGGAGAGGCGATTCTCGTTTTGCACGAAAAATCGACCCCGTCCTGCGATCACGTCGGATGAGTTCCGACCAGTTCGCAGAAAGGGGGCGGTACACACCCCTGCACACTTTCTTCCGAATGAAATCGCCCGATTCGCAATAAAACTGGGCGAAAACGAGCCTTCTTTTATTTTAGCGTTTTAATACATTTGGAAGGCAGTGTACACCACGGATTGCGTTGTCCTCAGGGCCGACGGGTCCTGACGATTTAATTTATTTTTGCGCAGGCTACTGAAACTTCTAATAACACGGCAATTCAAACGGCACGTAGTTAATAATTTACGTAGTAGTAATAAAGTCGCGTTCAAAAACACCAAGTTCAACGTTGCGTTCCTTGTTTCAAGCTAAAATCATACGGCAAAGCTAATAATAGTTAATAAATGGGAAGCAATACGAAAATTATCGCGTTTTATTTATTTGTTTTTTTTTTATTGTGTGTGGGGGGGCGTGTGTGTAACTATCGAATGTCTTAAAGCTAAAAGTATTTCATTTTCGCGTTTAAAAGAATTGTATTTAATAAAAAAAATAGTAATGGCAATACAATTGTTTTAGAAATATATTTTTAAAACAATTTGGACGTGCCTGCGTCACGTAATTCTTTACAACATTTGGCAGTGTCATGCCTGTATAAAAAACACTAGTCTCGACTACCTCATCAATTAATCATCCTTACCCCGGGATATCGATTCAACATCTGGTAAACTCCTCCCGTCATTTCGAAGTTGTCATCTTCCTCCCCATTGATTTGTTATTACAATGAGAAAATTGGCAATGCGTTGAGAAACTTCCAGCTAATCATTTTTGTGGTTAAAGAATTTCACAAATAAATCGAGAAAAAAAAATTGAATTGATGCAAACAAGACCTCGGTACGCACTTGTTTGACAATTGAGGCTCAAGGTTATCGTAAAACTTATTTTATTTCGGAAGCGATGCGCGATTGAGTCACGTGGTTTCCCCTTTCGTCCACTTTCTAGCTTTTTACGTAGAAACGACGAGAACGAACGAAGAGATCACGTGATCGTTCGATCGTTGACGTTCGCTCTGTATAACTTTAATTTTACTTCAAAACTAACGCTATACTTTATAAAATGCGTTCAATAAGAACCATTATGTCAAATGCAGATGAATAAAATAAAAGCAAGTTCAAAGCCTTCTTGATAACGGTTTTTTTTGAACGCACCTTATATTGCGCCAGTGATATATTCTGTGTACTTAATTGAAACGATTATAAATGACGTCTTCGAATCGCTGTTCTGGAGCACTCTTAGAGTATCCTCGTCTCATTTTAACCTCATGTAATTACAAGAGACGGAGATACTCTGAGAGTGCTCCTGAGCGATGAATCGAAAACGCCATAAGATGATTAAGACATTACAAATCGCAATCTGTTTATGTCCCTCACAGGTCTGTACTGTAATAAAGTACTCCTCAATACATAACGAATTAACGATATCGCGTTGTATTGCTGTCGGTAGTTTATATATTATCAAAAATGAATCTGCAGTGTCCTGTCTACAAATTTCATTTTATTTTATTTGTCGAAGGAATTTTCGATATTTTAAACGACGTGGAATCGTCTCAACAATAACCCACTCGGCTACGCCTCGTTCGCGAAAATTCGTAGTTACACACGCGCGCGCGCCCTCATTGTCATCTCGAAGCCAGAAAATATCACTTAGGTAAGAACGTACGAAAAGTGGAAAGAGACAATATTTTAAAAAATATATATATAATAATAAAAAATTTTGTAGGCCAAATAGTTGTCTTGCGGCACGCCAGATGTAACTAACTACTTTACGTTATCTTGCTTTACCGTTAATTAAATGTACATACATACCTAAGAGCGAATGGGTGTAGAATTTAAAACGGCCGTTTAAGCACGTGCTTCGTGTGCGGGGGGAGGGGAGGTGCACGTTTTTTTCGGTCGTGCTTGCGGGCACGCAATTTTCAAGTATCTTCTAAATGTGAGCTGTTCACCCTGTATGTTTCCCTGTCGTCGTCGTCGTCGTCGCGATGCAGTTTTCGTTCGCGCTTTCGAAAAAAAAAAATAATAATAATTTCGGCGAGGACGGGCAGTCTGGAGAGCGTTTTCGAACGGAAAAAAAAATTTAAGGGAAAACAAAGTGATAGTGAACGTTTCTAAAGTAATTATTACTAACTCATCGCATTATTCGAAAACTAAATGTATTATATTTATTGAATAGTTTTTTGGAGTATAATAATGATAAGGAGACAAAATATATAATGTTTAAAATTAGGTAATTTTAAAATTAAATCTAGTTTTATATAGTGTGTGTGTAAAATTATTTTCTATATTGTAACGACATGCATATGTATCCGTTTACTTGAAGAGTTAATGAATTATGTAAACGAGCGCTTCTATACTCGGCAACTTGCTAAAATTTGTAAATAAATACTATTATTGTAAAATCTTTGAACTTGATGCACAAATGCTGAAGAAAAATTTATTCGGGGCTTGATGCAAAACTATTTTTAGGGAAGAAACTGTTCTAATTAAGTGGCATGTTAGGTTTAAAAATTCTAAAGTAAATTGTAACGTTGTTTGTTTTAAGTGAGCGCGGCGGTTGTGCCGTAACGTAACCGGCCTCTTTTGCGTTACGTTGCGGATGAAAACTTGATTAGATTACTTGCTCGCTCGCCCCAATCTCAAATCTCAATCTCAAACTTCGATGTGTAATTTAAGAACTTTTTAAATCGAATCGGTGCATCTAAAGTGAAATTCGATATCGACCAATGAGGAAATCGATCGAGTGACGACGTCGCTTTCGTCGACGTAGCGCGCGAAATCGGTGAATAAATTTTAACTCTTAGATATTCTAGATGCTGCATGTCTAAAATAATCAACTATTTAAGATCTTATCGGTGTCGTTTTTTAGAATAATCTCGATGTTGCATGCACAACTAAGTGTTCTCGGTGTTCGATTTAAAAAAAAAATAACTCTTCATTGTTGCGTGGTTTAGAAAAGGCTTGGGCGAATTCTCAAATCGATTTTCTTCCCATCTCGTCTCGTCGATCTACCTCCGAACTTTTTCACCCTTTTAGCTTTTCAGCCGAGATTTTTCACGTCAGCTTCGGATTAGAGCAGCGCCCATCGCCCGTCTGTCGTCGTTGTTAGGAATCGACGAAGGGCGGCGTGCTCGCTCGATCGATGTTCTTCATCGAAAAGGGCCGATCCATGTCGGGTCGTCTGGGACACACTATAACGCACAAATTTTTGATCCGGTGAGGGACGACATGCCGTCGATCCGGTGGCGGTGTGTCGAAACCAAACGGACGGAATCCCCTTTTAGAATTTTTTTGACATATTTTTAGATAAGCGCGAGATGTTTTCGAACCAGCGATGAATTTTACAAATAAAGCCTTTAGCGACTGCGTAGATACTAAACACCCAGGAAACACTTTCGAATGGCTCTTAACGACGGGAGATTTTTTTTTTAGATTGCATAAAGCGCGGTATACATCTTGCGTTGTTGACTTAAAGATGATACGTAATAAAGGACGTTCGCGTAATTATCCTTTATTGCACCTCGTCCTTAATTGAGGTTCCCAAGTTTTTGAAAAAGAGCAAATAAACCGTAGGCCAAAAATTGCAAAAAAAAAAGAAAAATTGTATTTTTATAGTGATGAGTAGTCCTAAAGCTCGGTATACACCTGCGCGACCTTATAAGTGGAGGTTCGAGTATTTCTCGCCGCAAACTATTCACTTGAAGACTGGTTTTCGCGCGCGGAGTCAGATGTGTTCTAACCTATAGAATTTGGAGTAGCTTAGAGACAGAATTCTTTTGCGTAGTTTAAGTGTTAGGTGGTTCGCCGGCGTGTGTGTTGTTCCGGTAGATGGACGGCTTAGGTTTACAATTTACTATTCTAAAATGTACTTAACGCACAAATTTTACCCCACCCTGCGACGGGACGGCGAGAAGACGTCTCGGCGCAAGGCGGGGGACGTAACGTATTTGTAAGGACTTTTTTAACGTAATCGGGAATTTCTTACCTTTGGTGAAAAGGTAAAGGCGACCTGACATGGGCCGAACCGTTTCTCAAAAAATCGCCGTTCAAGGAAAATTCGTAATTCAAGGTGGAAAACCCATGAATGATAACGAATACGTGGTGTCTCATTCGCTCTCGTAGATGAAAGGCCACCGTTCGTTGAATATCTACATTCAGTAGAAAAGTGTTTTCCAAGAATGACCTGAAAGGTGTGTTTCGATAAATTTAAAACAATGACGAATCAAGTGACAAGGTGAACTAGGCCCGTTGTCTAGAAACTGCTGGCTTTTTTCTAGAAACTTCTGCTACCCGTTAACTAGATATCTAGAGAACATGGTAGCAATTTTTAATTAAAGAGTAGCCGTTTTCTAATAACGGGTCTGCTATCTCTTGATTGCGTATCCAAAACGTAACGTTTGCAGACCGTATACACGACAGTTTTAGCGTTTACACAACTGTGCAAACCTAGTTTGCGCAAACAAAACGAAGCAAAAGAAGGGGTGTGTAAACGGCCCTTAAGTCTATCTATTGGCTAACAGATGAAAACAATTCTTTGCTTGCTTGGCATTCTTCCCTAAAATTTTTCTCATTATTACGTTATCAGACCAAGCGTACTTACAATTTTTATCACCCCTTATCTCATTACCCTAATTTCAAGATATTCAGGAGTTTGAAACCGTCAAACAGAAACGAATACATTTCCAGATTAGGCCCCTGAAAATGTAGGTCTGTTAAAATCAAAATTTACGAATAAATGAAGTTTTCATCGCTGAAGTAATCTCAAAAAGGCAAACTAATTGCCGATTGTTTGTTGTTTTAAGCGTCGTAAATTTCCCAAAAAAAAAAAAAAAACAGATTGATTAAAACACGCAGATCTTGCGTTCAAACACGTGGTAGCACTAAGTGATACAACAATCGTAAATTATTCTGGAGTTTTCATGCAAGTAACAAGAGTCAATGACACGTAAAATTTATGTCGAATCTCATCTTCGCACTTTGCGTTCAAGTGAGAATACGTATTTTAGTGGGAAAGCGATCATCTTCAAGTTGAAATTGGATGCATGAAAACTAATTCACAATTCAGTCTCCTGTCTATTCCCACAGTAGAATCCGGTATTATAAATGCAAGTTAGCTTTAACTGTCGGTTGTGAATACAATAGTTGTCGTGGTAATAAACCGAGGATTAAAGTTAACTAGCATTTGTAACACCGGCTCTTGAAGTTATAAAGACAATTATTCCTGTGGGAATAAACTGAAGATTAAAGTTAAAGCTGTTTTACACGGTCCAAGAAATCGATGAATTAATTTGTAAATTCATTCGCAAAGAAATTGTTGCATCTATCACAAAAGTCATTAACATTACTTTCTTTAATTATTAAGGTCAGTACACGAAATACGTGATTCCAAAAATACATAACCTCACTGAGAATTACGCAAGTACAGGGTCTTTTCAACAAAGTTGTTACTAATTGATAATACGAAATGTAACTTAAATTCCCTAAAAAAAATAGTGCTGGTTCTAATTTGGCGTTCATGACAATTTTTCGTGTAACACGCAGTAATAAATTCAAGATGACAGAATTCATCAATTTCTTTGACCGTGTAAACGAGCCATTAAAATGCAACTGACTCTTTTGAGTATACGTGTGTAGAGGGAAGGATTATCTAAACGCGTCACGTCACACATAGACCATTCTGTCGTCGAAAAGTAGAATTTGCGAAAACCTTTTTCGGTAAAGAAACTAGCCCCGATGTTACTGGGATAGTACGATATCAATCCGTGAACACTTTATCGCAAATTAATTTCTAAAGGATCAAGACATTTTTTTCCGAAAACTGTTCAAAGTGATTGTTTCGATAGAAAAGGCTCGGGGAAGAACAAAACTTGCGATGATTGTGGGCAAATTTTCCTTGAAACGATTCGGTCGCGATCGTGCAAAATAAAATTCGCCGATGTCTTCAATAATAATAAAAAAGAATGTATAATCAAATTTGGAATCAATAAGCTAAAAATGTGTGACCAACCCCCTCTCTTTTTTACAAGCAGAAGAAAATGCACGACCTAGTTTACAGAATTTTTAAAACAAAAAGAGTACCTACTTACAGCAGCTTCGTATCGTGTAATAAGAAAATTCAAGTCGTAAAGATAAACAGATAAATCAAATTGTTCTTGCAAAGGTAATGAAATAGTGATTAGAAGGCGATCGTTTTAATGGTAAAGGCCGTGATGCACGACGCGAAAATTCAATTCGACTTCGGTTTTGCTTTTAACGCTCTGCGTTTGTTTGATCGTGTATTACAGAAGAATTTTGGAGCTCTTTTCTGAACACACGGTTTGCAGTTGCTTCTAAAACAACTCGCGAAGCAAGCGGCGTTTTAGCTCCGTGTAACACGGCCTTAAAGGACTGCGTCCGACAGGTTCGGATAAATCACGACAGCATTCCAAAAAAAGAAAAAGATTATTTTAATTTGGCTTTCGGAATTTTATCAATTCCAACCAATCATTACTATTTATTTTTTTTAAGCTGGGTCTATAATAGGTTCAGGACAAACATCCACGGACTGGACAAGGGTGAATTCGAACCCGCAAAGTAGCCTAATCAAGTTCCTCCCCGCCGCCCGAGCTAATCTCTTACGATAATGATAATAATAATAAGCGCCGTGTTTATGTAAATTCTCCGTGTAACGTATCGATAAGAACTCAATTGGTCTTCACGTTCTTACATAACCAACCGAACGAGTCCTCTGAACATCATATATTCGTGTGTATTTAACTGATAACCAACTGTATATTATTAACTAAAAGTTAAGCTCTCGTGTGAATGGACATTTCTGTACCAGTGAGGATGAGTATTATCGTTTAGTGAGTAAACTAAAAAGAAAAAATTAATCCACTTTGAGGCGATGGCGACGACATCAGGCGGTGTCGTGTGTAGGAAAAATCCAGACGCGTGCGCCGCCCCTTGTCGCCGCCACCCGGAACTTGTGCATCTCTTTACCTTTTAAAAATGATTAAACTCCTGTTAGTTGCTTGTTAATATTTACAAGGTTTATTTTTCTAGTTACCGTTCTTACGATTATCCGTTATTATGTATGTATTATGGTTTCCTCTCACATACGCTACGTACGCTTAATGAAAGCTATTAATGTATAAATAAATTTACAAAGGAAAAAAAAACAAGATGCAATTAAATATGGTCGATATATGTAGTGAAAGCGGGGCGCGCCTCGGCGGCGGCGTCGGGGAATCCCCCCGACGCTCGAACTGGGCCGACTCGCATAGTGAATTATTTGTATTCCGTTACGTTTACGTTACGTTAAGATATTTGGACAAAAATTGTTTCGGGCGTTGTTTGGACAGTTTTTGTCGAAGTTGCTATTTATTATTGTATATGTTATTGTGTAATGCATACAAAAATCAATAAATCAATTCAAAATCTATCTGGGCTCCTTTTTTATTCTTTTTTAAACTTGAAACCTTTAGCTGATTTATATCGACGTAGGCTTCCACAGAGAGGAGCAAAGCAGACACTCTAATTTTGTTAATAAAGAAGAAAATAAATAAATGCCGCTATAAAACGAAATTATAAACAAAAATATAATAAATATGTAATGATCGCAAAACGCCTGTGTCCATTTTGGAACACGTGTGCCTTGAGTTACAACTTGCAGGTTTTGTTCATAATTAAGCCGAGCATTTCGGTTTAAAAAATAATAAATATAATAATAAAAGGCGGCTATTGACGAGAATAGGGATCACACATTCCAGACAGGTATTCCTCTGTTAATTCATCGGCAGAATTGACGTTCAGAAAAATGCCTTAGTATGGTCAAGCACGATGGTTTGGTAAGCAAACATTAATTTAATTACCGATTAATTATTAGTACCTGACAACTGCATTCATTATTGTACAGAATGTCGTTTATTTTCTTTGTAAATTCCGAATAATTAATCTTTCGTTTGAATTTTACACAACGTAATCCCAATATCACAGAACACAACCACTACACGAAGAACAATCTTACAGTAATAAGGTTGTTCATTTCCCGAGGGATCTATTCTTGAATGAAGATTTTCTTTCTTTTTCCTTCTTTTTATTTATTTTTTAAACCCCACCTGTCACCACTCATGTGGGAAGGGATCGAGGAAAAAGATTAATCGCTGTATTTATAAAGAACTCTAAATAAGCATATTATAGAATAAAAGAAATAAAGAATCTTTAATTTTTACGTTGCCTCTCCGGAATCCCGGAAAGGGAATCGCCCTCATTTCATTAAGCGTGTTTTTCATTGTCGGAGGACAGGTTCTTACACTCTGAAGCTGTGGAAAGTGACTTATAAATTGAAGACATAGATAAATACAATAAAGGTCTAATTTTTAATTCCTTCTCGTTTTCTTACCTAAACTTAAATTAGAATAAAATTTTTGATTTACCTTCTGGACTTTTGCATTATGTATTTAAAACTGAGTATGACTCAGTTTCATGCGATGGAAACAGGATCTTCGGTGTCAATTTCTAGGAAGAATTTCCATGTGAAATAAGGGATTTGTCTGAAGATGAGTTTTCGGCAATTCCAGCAGCTTTTTACCACGATCGCCTACAGTCGCGACGACAAGCCGCGATTAAAACAGGTAATAGTATCCGGGGTCAAGATTTTACGGACTTCAATAACAATTTATCCAGTCGTCTCTCTTTCTCGCCTTGCTTACAGATTTGTGGTGGGAAAAAGAGCGCGCGTAACTCAGTTGATCTGCAAGTATGCATATAAAAGCGAAAGAAGGAATTCTTTGCCCAGTTCCAAGTAGATTTTAGTAAGGTGTTGCGCGTGTGAGAAAGCAAAATGTACAGCAGGAACATCGCGTTTTTTGCAGCCGTCGTCTGTGCCTTGTACATCCACGGTGAGTTAACCGTCCACTCGAATTAACAGTAACAATTTAAGTACAAAACTTTCTCCAAATTATGGAAGTCAAGCGCAATTAATTATTGGCATTCGTATGGTTGTTGGCTGAAGGTGACACAAAAAATGAATATTTATTTACTAAGTGAGCGAAGCATCGAGGAGTATTTTTTTTGTAAACAATTTACGTAATATGCCAACGCTGATGGCACGGGAAAATAAAAAAAAGGCGAATAAATAAATAATAAAGTAGAGCGCTGGGTTTTCTAGATGAATAAAAGTTACGTAACGCGAGCGACATTTCCTTAAATAAATGGAAATTATTGAAGCAAGAGAAACTTCTAATAAGAAATGTCACTATTGAATATTAAAAAAATTAAATTAAATCAATTATATTTTCCACGAAAACGCATTTCTATTGTGATACAGCCATTATCAGCGGAGTTGAACACGGTTGAGAATTGTGTTCGATGTATTCGTTGCTTATAAAACGCAGGACCAGACAAAGGAAATTTTCTGCGTACACACATTTCGAATCTAAAAACGAAATAACGGGGGATTCCCTGTCTAACTCCATATTTGCTTTTAAGAATAAATTAACAGGTGAAAGAAAAATTATATCATAACGCAAGTTATACAGGGTGCTTACTGTATTGTGTGTCGAAAATACAATAAAATTTAACGAACGACTTCTGAAAACGTATTGAATTTTGAGGTTAACTTAACTGAAATAAAAGTAGTTTTCATGAATATATTACAGATGCACATTTCGAGTTTTCTATTTGCTAGCTACAAACAATAAAAATCGTCACAAATAGTGCGCTTTTATTAAATTAAATAAATAAATAAATTGTCTAAAAACAAAAGACTCTCAAATGTTAAGTGCCACAGTGCAATCAGTGTTACCAACGTGCAAAAGCAGAAATCCCTCAAGAATTATTAAAAAATTCCTTTTTTCAACGTAAGAAAGCCACTCAATTTGTTACCAGGTTCAGGAATAAATTGAAAAAAAATCATTAAAGTTAGAGAAAACAAACAAAAGACGGTCGATTTCACAACGCAACTCAATTGATTAACAATAAATTTAAAAAGAAAACAATTTGAACAAAATGAAAAAGCAAAGGAAACAAACAAACAATGCAACAATAAAAACAAAAGACAATCGACGGCCGGATTCACAGCGTAACTCAGTTGATTAACAGTAAATTAAAAAAAAAAACAATTTGAACAAAATGGCAAAGCAAAGGAAACAAACGAAACAATAATAAAAGCAAAAGACAATCGATTTTACATCACTATTCAATAGATTAATAAATTTAAAAAAGAAACACTATTCGAAAGGAACGATGACAAAACAAAAAAAAAACAAATGAACAAAATTAAAAAAAAAATAAATACATATAACGATAACATTTAAGCAAATAAACAAAAGGCAACTGATCTTACAGCAACAGTTCAGTAGATTCGCAAATTAAAGAAAGAAAATTTGAAACAAACTGTGACAAGACAAAGAATTATTTGCAAATATTCAATATCGCACACGAGTACGTTTCATTTCGTCCTTTACTGACGGCAAATGACATTTTCTTGTTGGTCTTCCCCATCACGTCGATGGTTGGGTTGGGTTGGGTTGGGTTAGTGAAACACCTTCTTAAAATCAAATGGGAAGAGAACTTTCAGCATGTTCTAACAAATAGCGTTATTGAATGTCTTACAACATCAACAGCGCAAGGGGTTTTGTTTGTTGCCATCCAAAAATGCACACAATAGATGGTGGTTTTTTCAATATAAGTTGCAAAGCCAGTAGGTTTGTTCGGAGTTACTCTAAAATGTAGTTTTCAGTCACATTCGTTTATTTCGCACTGAAAAAACATCGAATTTGACTGAGAACTGTACGCTTTTAAAGCAAGCAATACAAACGAAAAAACCTAAAGTATAGACATGATGTGACGAAGGCACCACGAACGAATTTTCACCTGGTAGAGGGTACACATGTTCTTTTGTTTTAAACGTTTTGTAAATGATAGTAATGATGAAATGGGAATAACGATGTTGTTTATTTTTTATATTTAATGATATTATTTATCTTATTATTTTGCATAATTAAACCAACGTTGACAGCGCCTCTTGTGAGTGGTTAATTTTGTGGTGCCTTATCGCTGTGACGTCATTCGTGTCGGTACTTTATCAGCTTGATAAGTGGGTTTCCTCAAACAACAACAACAAGAACAACTTTGAGCTGCCTGGGAGTTATCAGCTTCTAGCTTCTTCTACAAAATAAAATTTGAAATCCCTTTTTTTAGAAAAAAATTTCTTATGGTGGGTCTCCTCGTGCATGCGGCATCCAAGACCCCATTCGTGATTGGTTGATTTGAAATGTAACCAAACCAATAACGAATCAAAGGAGGGCAGGAATCGATCGTTTGTTTTGTTTTTTCATTTTCTTCTTTCTGCGCATTGCCAAAAACGTGTTTGCAAAATCGTGAAGAAGATACATAATTCAAATTTGCATGTACGAGGGGCCATTCTTATATTCCCGAACTAGGCAGTTTTCAATTTAAATGTAATTTGAATGCCTTGGTAATTGGTGTTTGACAATTTACAAAATAACTGCAGCAGTATTAGTTTCAATACGTCAATTTGTTTGTCGCGTATCAAAATGAACAAAATTAAATATCGAACAGTTATGAAATTCCTAACGAAACAAGGGAAACCTCCAAAAATTATTCGTGAAGGAAATTATCCTTCCAAGTCGCCTATTTGCAAACGGCCAAAATTGTCGAGAATGATGATTCCCGTCCAGATCGGCCTGTTTAGTAATGGAAGATGCAAGATTAAAGAAGCGACAATTAGCAGCTTTATTAGGAGTTTCAGAATTCTACTCGAATACCTTGGAATGACAAAGGTTCGACGTATGCTTTCACCATTCCAAATGCGTATCAGAAAGGGGACGTATGAACAATTTGGGCGCTTTGTGGAAACGAACCAGATTTAATTATGAATCGACTTGATAATGAAACCTGGGTTCATCATTTTGATCCTGAGTCGAAACAAGAATCGATTCAGGGCTCCAGCCCTTCCAAGAAGTTCAAATTCACTCCTCCTGCGAGAAAAATAATCGCAACTGTCTTTTTGGGGTTGCCAAGAAATTTTAATGATTGATTACCAGAATGAAGGTAGCACGGTAATAGCAAGCTTAGGGCATCACCTCAGAGATTCTGTGAAAGTGAAAACTGGCGCAAGGTGTCCTGTTAAATATAAATAAATCGTTAACTTTTATAATCTATAGTTTGAATCGCGACATCCTGCGATCACTTTTGACACAAATTTGTATAGGAAATGACTTTTATAAAGAGCGAATCCAGAATGTACATAAATTTTCAGTAAATAAAGAATTTCGCTGATGATTTCAATTAGACTCTTGTACGATGAAAATGTATCTACATAACCATTTCTTTATAACTTGTCAACGAACAACTTAAAAACAGTAGTAAACTCAACGTTTCGGCAATTGAAGATTATGGCATAGATGTCGAAATATGTATGTATTTAGAACTAAGAAAACGCAAGCTATTATTAAAAACGAAAGAAGACAATTTAGCAACAATTGTAAAAGTAATATTTATTGTGGGGTAAATATCGTTTGAAATGTACTACAATTACCAGCCGAAATTTGTAAATCTAAAGTACAATCAACATCTCGAAAAGTTAAGAACTATCGAAATTAATTTTAAAACAATAGACTAAGCAAAGAAATAAACGGATGCCTATCTCAAGGGCGATTGAATTTCCACGCAGATTCATGGTAAATTGCGGATAATGTTTCGGCCGGGGATAAATTCCTAACATGTTTGCTTATGAAATTGAATTCGTGAGAATTCAGCCTTTGGCCTAGTTAACACGCCACTGCTACATTTGTCGGCCTTTTGTGTGAACGTTTCGGATTGAACGTTGGCGAGAAATTAGTAAGGCATAATAATTACACCTGTTAATAGCTGGTACAAAGCACGAAGGTGGAATTCATTAGCGTGATAATCGCATCTGGTCCGATGCAGTGTAAATTTTTTAAACTTGCAAATAAAGAGAATACACCAGGAAGTAGTCGCCAGTTAAAAAAAAAGTGATTAAATAATTGTCCAATCGGGTCAATAAGAAAACAAACAAAAATCAAACTATTCTCAACAAGGAAGATGCACGGAGTCACCGCAAATAAGGGAATCGAAGACGCTGAGTCCGAACCTAAAGTCGGTTTCTGCTTAAGAGAGGGATGATGCATGTGTTTTATCATACTGTAAGGATTCAATAATGAACAGATTCTTAAAGACAACATCTCTCGAACAAAGAAATTCATTTTCAAAACGAAATACAGCCAAACCAACCATTTTTCGAATTTGAGTTCTGGTAACTGCAGGATTAAAAAATAAACTACCCCTTGTGAAGCGTAAAATAAACATTACTGACTTCAACATATGAAGATGACACAGTATCAACAACACGATTGCTTTTATTATTATTCAGAACATTAAAGATAGAATGGTTCTTTATTAAGGGAGTAAATCTATATTCCGACTAATAAAATTCATTAAAACTCATGACTCAGAATCAACATTTTTTCCTCAAATGATTCTTCAGTAGAACGACGTACGTTTCAAATCAAAAGTAGACTTTACATTAATTTAATAATAGATATTTTAATACAATTCTGAGAATCCATCAAATCAGCAAATCTTATTAATAATGTATCTAGGTTGGTCGTTCAGGACGGTCAGAAGGCCATGTTCTCAAGCGCAAAGAAGTTAGTATCCGCCATTGGCGGATTCGTCTGAGATCATCGCCTGCATAAAGCGATTTCTTCTCGCCTCTCCAAGGTCTTTTAACGAAATTTTTCCCGCGAATCGCCCGCGCGTGATTCAATTATATGTAAATGCATCGGGCATTGTAACAAACACTGACTCAGAGGACGAGATTTCGGGCCGCGGGTTCGTCGCCTAATCGACCGTTGAAATAATCCCCGAAAATAAGTGATTCCTAATGTGTTATTCATTAGGAGACAGAGCAAGAAAGACGCAACGATAAATCGAACAAACAGGATTTTTCACAATAACAATAACGACTGCTCGTCCGGTTTTTCCAGTCGAGCCCAGAAACAGAGGCGGTAATAACAGATTTCGTTCGTAATACGCATCCGCTTTAAACCGAAACGGCCGACCGTCATTAAATTAATTTCCATAAGGTTATGGAAAAGTCGCGCGTTTTCGGATTTTTTTTTTTAATAAATATAACAGAAAGTCCTCGAGCGTTCGTGACTCTTGAATATGACGAAGCCATGACCTATTAATGCTCGACGGAAATTTATAAAAGGTCCTGAAACGGACTGGTAACATTAAATAATGTCTCCGTATGAAACGGCGCCATTGAGATTTAACTATTGATTCGATGATTTCATCACGCGCCTGAAAGTTGCAAGGCAAACTATTATTCCAACAGAAATATTAGTGTTTGTTAATTAACACAAAATAATTGAAAGTTGAAACAAACGTACTTAAAAACAAAAGCACCTAAAAAAATAATTCCAAATGATTTAACAATAGTTTCTTATTTATTTAATAATTAGTTATTGCTTAGTTGTCATTACTTAATACCCCTCCCCCAATTTGAATAATTTTGATACCGAGATAAGCTAAGGGACGAAGGTGATAATTTTGTATCTTTTTACAGATGTTAGTACACAAGATAATCTGCCCGTAACCCAGCAATGCCTTGGTTGCTTATGCGAGGCTATTTCTGGTTGCAATACGACAAAATCCTGTGGCGGGGACGTCTGCGGCCCCTTCAGAATAACCTGGCCCTATTGGGCAGATGCAGGAAAACCGACCTACAATGGCGAATCCAAAGAATCGTCCACGGCTTACTCTAACTGTGCTTTGGACACCTATTGCTCCGCGTTAGCAGTGCAAGGCTACATGTACAAGTTCCAGCAAGTAAGAAATTTAGTTTTGATCGTGGCGTACAAACAAACAAAAACGTTAACCTGTTTCTTTTTTTTTGTAGGACTGTAACGGCGATGGTAAAATTGACTGCGACGATTACGCCGCAATTCATAAATTCGGAGGATACGGCTGCCGTCAGGGTATCCTTCCGGAGCCTTACGGATCTCGTTACTACCAATGCAAGGCCATAGTCGGAGCTATCAAAAATTAAAACTGCTCTAACGCTTTCCCCTACAACTTGTGATTTTATATTTTAATTTCTTCAATCTCTTTCGGGAGGATGTCCGGTCCGGAAGCTTCCTATTATCGGTCACACTGCCAAATGTCGTTTCTTTTTTTTTGCAATGATCTTAGAACCACGGCATTTTGTGCGAATTTAATCTGTCGATGCCATATGTGCCTTCTCTAATTTAAGTGATCTAAATAAAATATTTAAGGACGAGTGACATGTCTTTTATTTATCTACCTTCAAGAACAACAAAAATGAACGATTAAAAGACTCCCCCCCAAGATGATTTGGTTGAAAATATATAATTACATTGAGGCCGTGTTGTGCAATGCCAGTTTAAATTTCATCTCGAGCTTAAACAAATAACAACTATTATTTCAACAATAATTGTTACGGATTTAAGCTTTGACTTAAGTTCAGCTGGAATTGCACAACTGGGCCAAAAAAAAACATAATATGATAGTTTAAACAAACCATCCGGTTTTTTTTTAAACAAAATTTTACATTGGAAAGTTCCAATTTCAAAAAAAATTAGTGACAACACATTTCAAAAAGGATTGTTAGGCAACCAAGTAAACACGAGCTATCTAGTGTTGCCCATCCATAAGGCGCATGTTTCAAAAATTATAAATTAAACTTAAAAAATCAAAACGCAGAGACTCTACGCACCTACAAATTTAATGCAATAATTAAAATGTTAAATTAGCGTAAAAATAAACTAATTTTGTAGCGAAATCTACAGGTTGTCATTATTAACACGAAGAAAATATGTTAATTAACTCTCGAGTAACCTCAGTTGAGAGCCATTGCACTGTGGAAAATTGTCAAAATTAATTTTTTTTATATTCAACCACTCTTAAGAAATCGTTACTTATCCACTTGGCAACGAAATGAATTTAAATTAACAAGAAAAATAAACTTTTATGAAATTATTCACTAAGCAACAATTTCTTTTAAAAAAAGTTCCTCGTTTCACTTCTTATTTTCTAAAAAAGCAAATAAAACATTGAGTTTAAACTTTGTTTATTGAAACAAACAGAACAAAACAACTCCGAGCTAAATTTTATTTACACAATTTCGACAATGTACATACAAGAGCAGATTTTTTTTAATTAGCTTAAAAAAAGAAACATGGAATATGTCAACCTTATCGTGTGACTATTCAAGATTGAGTGAAGCCAACTCAACCTCTGCAATAAATTAACAACTAGTTCGTCTAGAATTTCGACTCTTTTTGCTTCTGCACGGCTTGAACGCACTTGGCCATCGTCGCAGAAGCTCTGCTGATGACGTCCGTCATGTAGAAATCTTCCAAATTGTTCTGTGTGAGTTTCAACGGTCCGTCGCCCATATTTTGATCTAATTTCTGCAATATAACTTTGTATTAAGGAAATAACACAAATTTATAATCACCTTCGATAACTCGAAGGACTGTCTAACGTAATTGGCTTCTTCGGTGTCACCGTATCGAACTAAATGCGGGGCAACGTCTGCCAATCGGTCTCGCACCTCGTCTAAATTGTCATAGGGCAACTTAGCATTGACCATCTCAGACAGAGCACGAATGATTTTCCAGTCTTCCTTTGCTTGACCCGGTGGTGAAACTGCCACTAATGTTTGCTGTGCCCTACCCTCAGTGTTTACGTACGTCGCTTGTTTCTCAGTATACGCCGCACCAGGAAGGATGGCGTCAGCCATCAAGGCTCCGTGGTCACCGTGATGGCCTGTCACCAGAAACACTGTATACTCCTGTATTCACACGAAATCTGATTTTAATACCTTGATAAATAACAAAACAATCGGCTGGGAGATCTGATCGTTTTATACTACAGTCATCAGCTCCTAACATAAATAATACTTTCAACTTTTCATTCAGAATTCTATCTACGCTTGGCGTGTACCCTATATCTAAAGCGGCCACCTACGAATCAAATTTTTAATAACTTTTAATAAAAATTTGAATGATGTGAGAATACCTGACTCGCAACTTGCTGAAGGACATTTAATGCCTTCCAGTTACCAGGAACACTGTATTGTGTGACCAACAACTGCAAGGAAGCCAATATCGCACTGGCATCAAGGCGTTCAAATGTGTCAGCCCCGAGTATAATCAAAGGTTTCTTAGCCGATTTTAACTTCTGTGCGAACGGATGCTTGCCCAAAATTAGCTGTTTAATTATATTAGGATCATCGCCTAAGTGATTATACTCGTACCTCAAGTCTACTTTCGGTCCAATCATGCCAATCTGAAATTCAAAGTGTTTAATGACGTGTACACAAGTTCTTAACGATAGATATTTAAAGAACCACCACTTGAGACGTTTTGAACTAAGTCACCTCTGCTTCGTTGTGAATAAACGCTTTCCTGATTCTTGAATTTAAAATAGGAGCTTCTAATCTAGGGTTGGTTCCAACTAATAAAATAGCGTCTGCTTCTTCTACCCCGGCTATTTTCGTATTAAATAAGTAATTTGATCTGAAGTCAATGCCGGAGCCCTCAACGGGAAAAGCATACTCCGAACAAACTATTTCGGAACCTAATTTGTTCACGAGATCTTTCAGAGCCACAAGGGATTCGGCATCAGCAAGGCCGCCAGCGACAGCACCGATACTACTTCCTATTAAAAATACGATGGTTTCAAATTTTGTCGGCACAAATTTACGATTTTTAATTGGGCTGCACAAACCTGCAGATTTGATTACTTTTGCGACTGTGACAAGTGCAGTCTCCCAATCAACCGGCTGTAGTTCACCTGATGTAGTTTTAAGCATGGGTGTCACTAATCGCTGTCGCTTCAGGCCATCATATGCAAATCGTGTCTTATCAGATATCCTAAAATGAATTATTATATCCTTGGAAGAAGTATATACAAAGGAATATCGAATTGGCTTCCGGTTGGACCGCGTCTTCTACTGCCAACATTTCTTCTATGGTAGTGGTAGTAGAAGAAATGTCGACAACGTGACGCGGTTCCAACCGGAAGCTAATTTAATCATGGACCACGGCCATGGAAGCCTTCAACTTAAATCTAAGGAATGAATTTTTCCGTTAAATTATAAGTTGACAAACTGTGAACAATTTGCAGAAATTAAGCATTAAAAAGTGTTCATAAAGATTATCACTTTCACAAAACAATTCTTGTCAGACAACAAATTGCGACAGCGGTATATACAGGGTGACTGACAATTATTCTGCCAAAAAAAAATGTAAGAGAATGAACGTTATTGATAACACGGGGAAAATGTTTTTAAAAAAATGTTACGGAACAATTTACAATTAATTAAAAATTTACCCCAAAAGCATGCTACAATAGTAGATACGAAATTAACGTCATGTTTTATAAATGCAGAAGTACAATAGGACTTTAAAGTTTTATGATTATTATTTTATTGACTACTTGCCTGCACAGAATACGACCTTAACACACGTCTCAGCTTCGTTTTATTATACGGACGTAAGTCCGAGTTACATTTAAATAACTATAATTACGTATGAAGTAAGGGTAACAAATTCGCAAATAAGTGTGTAAACAATTGTTTGTTAATTCTTGAGAAGTATTTACTGGATGGAATATTCCAGCTGCTTCATCCACCCCCCAACAAAAAAAAATAAACAATTGTCATTCACCCTGTATGCATCAGCAAATATAAATGAAATTCATATCTATTTACCATTCTTCATTTATATCCTCATTTACTCTTGGCACTATCCTCATAACTTCATTGGTGCGAGTTGAAACAACAATGTTCGAACCTAAGCCGTCCAGAACATCAATGGAATCGATTTTACGTATTTCCCATGGTCTGGCAGTAAAACTGTACGGTTTGCTGGTCAGAGCACCCACGGGGCACAGATCGATGACGTTCCCAGACATTTCAGATAAGAAAAACTTCTCCACGTAAGTACCTATCTGCATGTCGCTCCCCCTACCAGTAGTGCCTGCAAACACAAACAAAAATAACTTTCTTGGCAGCGGCGTATCCAAGAATGCAATACCAACCTAAATCATCAATTCCTGCAACTTCTGAGGCAAATCGAATACACCTCGTGCAGTGTATGCATCTTGTCATTATGGTTTTAATTAACGGACCGATGTCTTTGTCTTCGACTGCCCTCTTACCCGAAAAATCGATATCGGTAAACCTAGATCGATCAGAACCAAACGCCATAGATTGATCCTGTAAATCGCACTCGCCACCCTGATCACAAATGGGACAATCTAAAGGGTGATTCACGAGGAGAAATTCCATAACACCCTCACGGGCCTTCCGTGTCATATCTGAATTGGTTTTGATCCTCCAACCTGAATCAAAAAAAGTAAGAAAGAAGTGTAAAGGCGAAAGGGTTGTGAAGGGACCTTTCATGACTGGCATGGCGCACGCGGCAACTGGTTTCGGAGACTTCTCAACTTCAACCAAGCACATTCGACAATTACCAGCGATTGCCAGTCGTTCGTGATAACAGAACCGTGGGATCTCAACTCCCACAAGTGCTGCGGCCTGCAACACAGTCGTGCCCGGCTCCACGAGAACGGGCTGATCGTCGATGAAGACTTCGATTTTCTGGGGCGCCGGAGCAACGTCACCCGCTCCTCTTGTTAAAGCCGCCAGGTGCTTAGGGCCCAGATTTAGCCCGCCCAGGGCTTTCCTTACGGTCATTCGCAACATCTCTGAAAAGTTAGAGGTAAAGGCGATCGATTTGTTTATTATGTAATAAAAGCGCCGCTGGTAATCTTAGAATTTAGAAAACGTTTGCGGCAAAACTAATAAAATAAACATGTGTTTTATTTAACGAATTTAGATGAAATTCAATTAAAACCACCTTACCTCACTTTGAGATTGATATTTTTTCAAAACGTCAAAAACCCACGGGCACAACGGCCATGTTTGACAAATTTGTAAGTCGTTTCACTCGTTTCTGAAATTGTAATGCAGAGGGGGCCACGTGAAATAAAAATATGAACGTTCAGCTGAACTCAGCGGTGCAGCGAAAATTAGCAGATTGCTTCTTCTTCGCTCAGCGCAGCAACGCTGCTTTGTGTTTCGACCATTAGCCATTCCCAGACAAATACCTCGTATGTTATAGCTGGATATAAGCAATGATTATAAGCAGGGTCCAAAAAACCTTTAAATATAAATAAAATATGAATAAATAAAATGATGACTGCAAATGGCAAAATGTTAATATCTCTAGAACGGTTAAGTATGACCAAAGCTACACATGAAATTTTTAAAATTTTATGAGCAATCCAAATCTGTTTTCATATACGGTATGAGCATAAATGATTGAGGACAAGTTGAATTTCCCGCTTTTCAATATTTTTTTTAAGTTGGACAAATGTATAGGCGTGCACTAGGATGCAATGTGGATAACAAGATTATTACTCAATAAAATAGTCTGGTAATTAATTATGAATTAATTTGGTCATTTCAAATACTTAATTGCAATATGTATGCAAACGTTGGCTCTGAAAAGATCCGACACTGAACAAAAATTAATTTATTTTCAGGACGGCCAAGCACAAGGAGTAAAAATCACTAGATAGAGACGCGGGAAATTCAACTTGTCCTCAATCATTTATGCTCATACTGTATAGGTGCGCCATTTGAAATAAAAAAATTGTGACCGGCAGCAGTTTTGATTCACTCTGTATAGATAAAAATAATTTTGTTGTAGACCTCTAAAAAAAAATTGCGCTGAAAACTTTCCTGTATAATAATTTCTTTATTTCCAAAAAAAAAAAAACATACATGTGTAGGAAATGTCAGATCTCCAGTAGTTATTGAGATACTGCCCGAGAACTGTTGGGACACATTAAAATAATACTACTACGTGAATTATGAGCTTTTTTATAAAGATAGCTTTCTTTTATTTATGTCCTTAGAGGAATGTTCTTTCGCAGCATCCCCAAATGGAATATTGGTCATTGATCTAGTATACTGTTGATCGGAAATTTCTGAAAGTATAAGTCAGCATATAAAATAAACATGATTTTCAGCGTAAGATGGCAACTTTGAAGAGAGTCGTTTTTGAAGAGAAAAATCAAATATTCAACTTGGGCAACAAATTCAACCTTCAGAGGCAAAGACGGTTGCTAAATTTTAAATAAATTGCTTTAAGTACTTAATTTAGAAATACCATACTTGGTCAATTCTATTTTGATAGCATCTTAATATTCAACATAAAACGACATTTTAATAACAATATATGTATTAAGGTATGTCATTTCATCTCCCATTAACTTTAACTTTCTTATATTTGTGATAACAGTCGTTACTATGGGAGTAAACTGACAAAAAAAAAGTTAACTAGAGCAAAAACACCGGGCCTAAATGTTAAGCAGAATTATTTAAATGAATTACCAACACCTAGGAGACTATCAGAGTATTAAGAGTATTACATACCTGAAATAATTCCATGAATGTTAAGTTCATGGCGTCGGCGGCTGGTTGGAGTGCTGAATATTCGCTCACAGAGCGAACATTGTTTGCTTGTGTCTTTTCTTACACGAAAATCTAAAATGAAAGAAAAGATACAAATCAAAAACAAAACAAAAACATGTATGTATTTTAAACGCACCATTTGCAGCATTGCTCCGCGAGCCTGCGTCACTCACTACAATAGCTGGTATATTTTGTTTTGGATTCTGTAGATAAGAATAAAAAAATATAGAATTTGACCCAAAAATTTGTTATTGCTATTGTACAATTGTAGTGTAATAATAGTTGGTATTTCTGAAAATTTTGAATTTATTCAGATTCATTTCCGCGATGCATGTGGATGGAGTTTTAGTTACATTATGCGCATACACAGAGTGCGATATAAAAAGCACAGGTAGAATCGAAGTCGTCGGCAAGGCGGCTTGCTTTTTCATCGGATATTAAAGTTATAATGTCGATGGTTTGATGTAAAGTTATCTAATTTGTGTAGATTGTGTTACGTTTGGTTTGTAAATTAGCAACAAATAAAAAATATGCAAAAAATCTAAATTAATTAGTGCCAAAGCGTATTGGAACAGTTCATTCTTGAAGGGAAGTACACAAGTGCCCACGTTTCGCCACATACAATCAACAGCTATTACTTACGTCAATTACACTCAATTTATAAACTACTAAGTGAACGCGCAAAAATGTAGGTAATACTACATAGCAACACCAAAGGATCTCATCTTTTCCCAAAAATATTGTGTGATCCAAAATTATTTAAATAATGAAAAACAAAATCAGAATCTTAAACCAGTTTCGTAATGGACTTTAAAAGGAGGCTTTAAAATTAAATTCACATTGAGATGTAAAAACAAAAATATTACTGGAACCCATTCTCTCCCTTAGTATTAAGGGCCAGTGTCTGGGAATCGGATTAATTTAACCATTAACTTTGATGTGCTGCACGTCATAATGTATATCACATTCTAACTTAGGCTTTAATTTGATTGATGGATATTACAATTGCAATTGCTTCACGAATTTTACTTATATTTACTCCTTCAAGTTTTATTTGGGATGTTTTTTCGGTTTTACTTGCAAAATTCTACACAACAACAACGAAAATCAACATAATTTTACTATTCACAACCATTTTAAAAGTTACTTACATTCAGTGCCTCGACTTTCGTCAGGCGTATATTTAATGCATGGAATTCTTTCTTCAAAACATCGATTTCCTTTCTTAGGAGTCCCATTTCCTGTTTTAAGACTTCATTTTCGTGATCACCCTGACCACCTTAATAAATAAAGAAACTATATTTTAGCTGTTAATACTCATACATCGTGCTTAATTACAAACCTTGTTTGTTCTTTATTTCAGATGCATTTTCAGGATTTCTCAGTCTTTTCTCTGTTGTAACTACATCCCGGTTTTTACGTACACGACGGACCTGCACAGCTACTTCTATATTTGAAGCATCACCCATCTAAAGAAGACACACGTTTTATAAATCACGGTAAATGTTCACTTTACGATTCTCATATTCATGCACGTGCACAGTGGATATAGTTTTTGTAAGGCAGTTTACAAAAACTACGCCAAGCTACAATTACCCTGAAAAATCATGGTGTCTCCCACAAAAAATACATTCGAAAGCTCAAATACTGGCTTTGTAATTCCTGCTTAGTTTATTCTCAATTTTAGAAACATCCGAAATTTTTTTTTAACGCTGTAAAAAACGCGTGTTTTGCGCACTGAAATTAATGCGTAAACACCCATTTTTTTGAGCAATTGTAGAAAATTTTATTTTGTGCTTGCACGCAATTACATCGATAATTAAGAGAATATCACTGCCTAAAAATTAAAAAAATATATTTAAGTACCCTACCTTTAATAAATTAGAATAAAATTAACGCGTCGAACTGCTAGCCTTCGTGTATCAAACCAGAAAGGTCGAAATTGGGCAAGTTCAATTTATGGTCACAAAAAACTGCGTTGAATGCGCAAGTGGGGGAATTTTTTAGATTCCACTGGTAAACTATACCGATAGATTTTAATGCGTCTTAAAATTCATATAATTCAGAAATTGCTCTTGCTAAAAAAATTGCTTAAATTTTATTCATTAGGCCCATTGGGCAATTATTTAAAAAGCAATTGATTGCAGAAAAAGCAGTTACTTAAATATTTTCTGAATAAAAATCTTTGGTATATGCTAGCTTTCTTGCAACATGTACCTAAGTAAATATGTGTAGGACTTTGCAGTTTCGAGTTGACAAATAATGAATACCTACGTTAAATTATACAGCACTATTTGCTCCCCAAGGTTTAAAAAAATCAAAAAGTGTTTAATTTTTTTAATTCATGGAAAATATAAAAACACTAGTAACATTTTAATGGTAAAAATCTTAATTTTAAAGACACATTTTAGTAAGTGACGTCGTCATTACTTTTTTTTTAATAACAACCTGGTTTTCCACCAAACTCGTTAATAGCCAGTCGCCGCGACCGAGCAGCAACCACCAAAGGGCGAGCAGTGAAAACAGCGTTTTCGACTGCTCCAGAGCATTCTGAGAGTATCTCTATCCTATGTTATTACACGAGGTTAAAACAAGATGGAAATAATTTGAGACTGCTCTAGACTAAAGCAATCAGTCGGAAACGCTATTAGTCGCTGTTCGCTCATCGGTGGTTGCTGCTCGATCGCGGCGACTAGCGAGTGACAAATTTGGAGGAAAACTGGGCATAACTTTTCCATGTAGATTTTGAAGGGTCAAAGATTTTGCCCGTTGCGGCTGCGACCGACTTACTAGGCACTTGTCTTACAAACTGAAGAAACATATAGAACCCAGTTCGAAGAGGACGACATGAATCCGAAAAACAATCCAACACATGAGTGCCCCATCTCTTACCCGTCCACCAGGTGGGAATTCGAACCCACACCTATAATTGCCCGACCAAGCGTCATGCCCGTTGCCAGCGGACCCAACCAACTCGGCTATGCAATCATTTAATAAAGAAATAATTCAACAAATCTAAATATTCACGTCTTAGCAACGTTACAACTAAAAATTGATAATAAAATAATTTTAAATTTTCATCAGAGAGTTCATTATTAATTTGGTCAGGAAGAAAAGAAGGGGATTTTAATTTTTTTTAACATTTCAAACAGAAATTAACATTTTATTTAAACATTACAATAATTTACTTTGGCTAGAGCGCAAGTCGTCAATACTGGGTTATTTAAAATAAATAAAACGTCCACATTTAATAAATAAAAAACTAAAATAGAGGAAAAGCAAAGCGTGCAAATGAGTTTGACTTTCCAATAAAGAAACGAGGATTATTTGTCTGTGCCAAAACAATGGATGAAATATCTTCCAGACGTGCAAACGCAAGAAGGTAGTTCGACATTTGACACAGATAAAAGTCATCAAAAAACATAAAATAGTGTTTTTTTTTATTCTGGCATCAAAGTTAGCTATGAAAATTTAATTGTGAACCATCATCATCATGACAGTTGTCAATTTGACATTTGAACTCGCCAGTTCTAATCTTGCTTTCTAGGTTTTAAACTCAACAGTACGATAACACGATACGAGAATGCGATCTATTGTAATAAACGAAAAAAGACACAAAGAATGAAATCGATTGTAACAAACAAAAAAAGATAATAAGAAAATAAAATGTACAATAAATAATCAAATTGTGGTGTGTTCACAGTGAACACCTTGTCACGACCAACTTCATTGATTTTGACAAGTCTTGCAAGTAGGTAACATTTTTGGTTAACTGAGCTGCAACTTCACACAAATCACAGTCATTTTATTGATCGCTTTGTATAAAAATAATTAATTAACAGATTTTGATTAATTTCATTGTATAATTACAAACGAACTTGTAGGTATACAAATATATTAAAATTAAATTGAAAAAATTACTGATTTTTTATTGCCATCTACTGTTTTTTAACCGAACTATCTACGGTTATAACGAAAAGTAACCTGGCAACGCTGACTGCGATTACTTATGAGAAAATACAAATATGAAAAGTACAAATCACAGGAAAGCCCTTGTACGTAACACTGAACAAGCTGTGCCCAAAAGTGTAGTAATCACCGAACCGAAATCGAAAGCCGGGGTTAAAACGTTAAAACCGGCGAAGAAAAATGAAGTGGAAGATGAGAAATTGAATTTAAAAAAATTCGACAGTCCTGAACTGAATTCAACCTTGCAATTGGCTCGAAAGATCAAGACAGTGGAAAATTTGAAGCCGAGGAAAACAAAAAGCGCTTCGGACATTGGGAAAAAGGAACAGTTGGCTTTTGGTGAAAAGGTAAGATCAATTTTCAATACATTTCAAACCATACAAGAAGATGACAATAGCAGTTTCCCACGACTTCGCTAGTACAAGCACATTTTCTTTAATTTCATGTAATAATATGAGGAGAAGAGACCCTAGGTCTGCAACCAGTGGAGTCGGTGGAAAATGCAGTAAATAAAAAGAATCTCCAATGCAGCATATTTCCCTAACTTTCTTCATAACATAGTTGGAAAACAATCATTGTTAAGGTGACTTGTTTGCAGGTGTCAAAAAGGGTAAACTTTCCCTATTGTCAACCAATTTACAAGGACCTCATCCCACTGTGCGTTAAAATGCAGTCTCAGCCGATGATCAACACTCGTGAACCCTTACCTCTCAAAGACAGGGAGCCCCTTTTGTGTGATTTTCTTACACCCAGGACATTGCCTGAATACAGTTTTCAAGTGCCAAGTGTAACTTTGAACAGGACTTTAGCACGGCAATACAACGGATTAAAATTATTTAAGACTACACAAAAATGGACCGAATGATGTAAATTTAATTGGCAAGTAAAAAATAAAAACCTGAATTATAATAATGTTCGTGAAAGTTTTATTGAAGAGCTTTACGTAATCAAACATTTTAAATCTTATTAAAAGCAGCAATGTCCACGGACTGCACGTACTCTTCAAACTTCTGTATTTCTTCAGTCAGGAGATCCACGGAGACCTTGGCATCTTCCACAACGCACATGATCTGCAGCTTATGAATGCCGTATCCAACCGGCACCAACTTAGAAGCGCCCCAAACCAACCCTTCCATCTCAATTGTTCTCACTTGTTTCTCCATTTCGGTCATATTGGTTTCATCATCCCAAGGTTTAACGTCGAGTACTATGCTCGACTTGGCAATCAGCTCAGGTTTCTTGGACTTCTTTTCAGCGTAGGCCTTAAGTCGTTCTTCACGTATGCGCTCCGCCTCCTTATCTTCTTCTTCATCTGAGGCAAAAAGATCTACATCATCATCATCATCGCCCGCGGCCTTAGCCGGCTCAGCAGGAGCCGTTGTAGTTGAAGCTGTTTTCAAAGGACAGGCCGCCTGCACAAAGTTCTTAGTTTCATCCTCGGAGTAAGATTTTATTTGGTTATACCATCGAAGAGCATGTGGATAAGACTCAGCTGGTGGTTTTGTGATCGATTTAATTATGTCCAAGTCAGCACTTGATGGTACAAAACTGCAAGAACAGTAGATTCATGTTAGAGTGTTTTTGACCACCATTTGACTACTGCCAGTTGGTCATCCACTTACTTAAACAATATCTGTGAACAATTTTTTCAAATAACCAATTAATTAGATTACTGATGTAATCCAAAGCTTATTGACTAACTATTTTAAAACATTGTTTATGCAAGTGGACGACCAGCTGGTAGTGGCCGGCTTTACTATTTGATAATTTTCGGGTAAAAACTTAAATTTGATTATAAAATACCACACAAGAAAAATGATGAGTTTTTAATATTTACCCTGCAATGTAACTTTTGTCTTCCAGGTAAGAATTCAGTTGTTTAATGCCATCTTCTGTACTTAAATCACCGAAAAGGCCGAAAGCCATGTTGCTTTTAGTTTTAATTAAAATATATGGAACACTTCCTCCTCGTGTAAAGCTAACCGGAAAAGGAATCAGGTTAGAATTGCAGTTCCATAAAAGAAACTTAGCTGTCAAATTACAGGTTTGAAAACTTAAAACAGGACCAGTGTCGCCAATTTAGTAGAATTTACACTAATAGCGTTTTTCGATTAATTGCTGTGGTATGCCTTCGGAGTATCTCCATCTTCTATTGTTACACGAAGTTAAAGGAAGATGACATTACTTTAGAGTATAGGGTGATGTTAGGAAAGTATGGTGTCTCCACTTCCAATATTTTACACGCAAAATCATTCAACCCATAGCAACAGAAGTTCATGGTCTAGTTCGAAAACTCTCCGCTAGATGGAGAACTAAAGAATAGAGGCCTGCACACGTTTTGTCCTTTTTTGGCATCATTTTATTTGACACATATTGATGTTTGACGACTTTGACTTTTGAAATAGTGGTAAAACTTACCAGTCGCTTGTGTAAGATTTATAAAGTGATCTAGTTGAATTTTTTTTTCAAATATTTGTCTGAAATATGTTTATTTCAGAAATGACCCAATTTTTAAATTAAAAAGAAGGATTTGGAAATTTACCTTGGCTGCAGCAAATAAAGTTAAATCTTGCTTATCTCTTTTAGATTGTAAACATAGATAACAATATCTTGGCATTTTCGGAACAAGGAGCAACAACAAATTTGAACAAGACACAATAACAAAACTTTTTAAAAGAATTACGAACAAGAAACAACAGCAACACTTCACAACTCTTAATTACAGTTTGATTACGCACAATTACGACCAAGAATAAATTTGACTTGAAGTTTTCTTTCACATTTATTACAGTAGGTATTACAGGTTTCTGTAGCAGCATCAATGTCATCTACCGGCAAATCATTGAAGCAGACCGTGAGATTGCGGTTCGTTTTAGTTTAAACAGTGTTGCCAATCATGGCAATTTGTCGCTACAATAGCCACACTTTTAAGCCCGTAGCGACGTAGTGGCGCTTGCCGCGGAATGAACCAAAAGCAGCTATTTTTTTACGAATCTAAAATTAGTTCAAAATTGAGTGGGTTATAAATTAAAAAAAAATAAATAAATAAAAAAAAGAAAAGTCGTAAGAAATACATAAAGGTTAAAGAAAACGGAAACAAAAGACGATCGGTTTTTCAACGCAATTCAGTAGATTATGATAATTTTCTTTTAGATGATTTGGGAAGAATAATGAGAAAACAATGAAAACAAAATAATAAGAATTCAAAAATAATCCAATTAAAAAATTATAATAACAAAAACAAAAACAAGCGAATTTTTAATTTATTAATATTTAAAAACCAAGAAGACTATCGATTTTACAGAACAATTCAGTATTAAAACAAACGAAAAAAAAACTTTTGGCAGCTGTCGACAGATAGCACTGTTGAGTGTCCAATAACAACGCATTACGCAATCTTTTCTTGTCACTGTTCAGAAATGATTGTCAATTGTCAGTCGAAACTTAATCAATGGTGGTTTTTCAATGTGACTTTTATCAAAAACCAGTGAATCACCCCCATAGAAACAAATGAAAAGAAGATTACCGGCAAGTTTCAACAGATGGCGTTGTTGAATAACGCAATCGATAATTTTAAAAACATACGCAAGGGTCATTTTAATAGAAACTTTGAGAAATTGTGGAGCGCATTCGTATTATACAGGATGCCCATTTTAAATCGTAACCCCTGAAGGTTTTAGAAAAGGCAACCCGTCAATCAAAACAGAAACAATTTCGTGTTTCTCATTAGCCGAAAGTAGAATGGATTTCCTATTTTCAATTTCGATAAATGTATTATTTGTTACTGAATTTTATTTAATGTAAAATACGTCAAATATTTAGAAACTAATACACCTGTAAAGAAATTGTTAAAAACCGTTATTTGTGAATTTTTATTATTTAAGTCAAGTAGCGACCATTTGGCGACTTTCTTAGGTTTTGGTAACGAAATCAGCGACTTTCGTTTCTGATTGTGGCAATATTTCACTGCTAGCGGTTGGCAACACTGAGTTTAAAACAAAGTGCAAACAGAGTGCAAACACCAGAGTTTCCTAACATCACCGAGTATAGTGAAGCAGTGAATCTAGAACGTTATGATTATATTTTAATCAAAAACTCAAACTTTTAATCAAAAAATCAATGAGTAAGATGAATTGGAACCAGGCGCGGTCGTAGACGTGCACACGTAATAAAAATAATTTCCGAGAGCCAATAAATCTAAGACCGAAAAAAAAATTATTGTCAAAAACATAAACAAAAGACGATGGATGCTTAATAAACGCAACAAACAAAAAATGGTCGACAATTCGAATATAAGAGAAACTTTTGTAGCGACCGATTTTTGATCTAACATTGGAGTTTTCGAGCTACGCTTCCACCGAAGATGTCGAAAATAGAGCGGAAACGCTGTACAGAGATTGCTTGAGGAATCCATGGCAACAAAATTATTAAAAATAAATCAAAACCGATAACAAAAGACGTTCGAAAACATAATTGTAGGTTACGTTTCCTTTTTTGGCATTTGGCAACACTGATTCAGTGTGACTTACAATTTTGCTAGATAAACATTTTTTTTACTTTGGTTTTTAAGAATATAAAATTGTTTCTGCTGTTTTTTCTTTACATTTTATTTATCACTAGACTTCGGATATTTCGGAATGTTACCATGATTACGCAATACGAGGATTAATGAAAAGTGCCCATTCAATGCGTAGCCATGGCGACGCTCCGAAATGTCCGAAGTCTGCTAATAACCTTTGAAAATTTAAGTTCTTAATTTCTCGGTTCTCTTTAAGCCATAAATCAACGGACACGAGTAGTTAACATTTGCACAATGTTTATTATAAACTTACATTCGTATAGACATAATTACTTGCTAAGAATAAATTAGAAGCTGATTTTGTAATCTGACTAAAATTAAATATCACATTGTTAGGGTTGCCATATTGTCAGAAATAAAATGACGAACAAACTACATTTATTTTTATTCAGTTTCTTGCGTTGTTGATGGTTGCTCACGTTGCTCATTGGTACCATCGACTGCATACATAGAAAACTAAGACATTGAAAAACGCAGTTACTGAATTTGTTTATAATTGTAGTGTTGTTACTAACCAGTATCATTTATCTTCTTCTTCGACAGTAAATTAGTATTCTTATTAACATAGTGCAAGCACAATTGCTCTTATGTTAATGATATTGTGCAGTCTCGTTTGAATATTGTTGAGCTATGGTATTTTGACTTGAAATTTGAAGAGACAAAGTTATAATGAGGGAAGTTTGTTTGAAGTTGTCATGTTGCAGCCCAAATCAATTAGTGTAAAACTGACTGTACCAGATTTATTTGCAGGCGAAGGTACAGCTTCCCTTAACAATTACACCAGAATTTTGTGACAAATTATTTTTTCTGAGGAAATTTTTAAAATGCAGTGTTATTTTTTATCTCAGTTTGGTAGTTTACTCGAAGTACTTGATAGATATGCTGATATGTAGAAAGAGATTAAGGGCCATTTTTTGTTTTCTCAAAGCAAAGATAACAACCATTAACAACTGAAAATACAATAATCATATCATTTTGTCAGATAGTACCAATTATCGCCGTTAAAAGTAGCGTCACTTCGATACCAACAAAAATAATTTGTTCCGTATTAGTATTACCTGACTTGGTAGACTTGGGTTTTCTATTGTATTAGGAAATTATTATTAAAAACGGACCGTTAAAAACGAACGTATGGCAACCCTACATTACATTCGCTTAATACTGAATAATTCCCTGTCACATTTGAAGAAAAAATTAAACCCTGCATTGCCTCTGTGGCGATAATTGTGTTTATACAGTTTAATGACAAATCCCTAAGCAATTTAACAAGCACATAGCTATAAATTTTCTGAAGTTATTCTATAAATTGGACTGAACAAATTATATTAAAAAGATTCAGATCTACATTCTAATCTACTTAAAAAACAATAATTTTGCTTTACCTACATATTAATTTTCGTTGTCTTTTTGATTTCTATTTAAAACAAAGCTCAATCACTTAAAGAATTCGTAGAGTACCGATTATTTGCATTCGTTGTTTTTAGTTAAGATTTGTACACTATATAAAGCTAGAACATGGTAATAATAATAATAATAATAATAGAAGTGACTAAATGAAATATCCTTGAAGTTACTTAGATTTCACTTCCTTACTTTAGACCGTTACAGGCTCAATAATTTTAAGAAATGTTGCTGATCTTAAAACAACTTCGGCAGCATCGACTCGATCCAATTCAATCAAGCTCGTAATTAAATTACCTGAAAATCTGCATATATCAAAGAATCATATAGAAGAAAATGCATTACCTATCGAGCAATCGGCAACGGAAAGCAAACGCATAGTGTGACTGGAATGTTGAGAATCCAAGGAGGCGATTCTTTCTTGGTTAAGGCCCAACCGCAACGCCAACAAACACCAATCTCTACCGTGAGGCTCAGGTGGATCCAGAAGCCCACACAGCTTTAGTTTTATGGCCGGAGGTAAATCTGATAGTTTTAAGGCACAGCCCCATTGGATATTACCAGCAATCTCAACGTCATCTTAAGCATAATCACAAATAGCTATGCTGTAAAATACCCCACAAAAAAAAACTCACTGAACATTACGAGTTGCAGAATACTTTCCGATTGATTTAAGTCTGGATTATACAAGACTACGTCTAGAGTTGACTCTGCTTCCAACATGGCCGACATTAGTACTTGTGAACTGTAGCAAAAAGGATTGGGATGATGAATCCTGAGCTGGTGGTTGCTTAAAATGTGTCTTTCGAGCAACAGCCCCGGACAGATTCGAAATATGGCCTTGAAAAATTTATTAAATTCAAACACATGAAGATATTCTACTGTTAATTACCTCGTTAAGCACATCGAGTACTTGCTGGAAGAAATAGAAGCAATATTGTGAAGCCTGACGCGGCCCTCTGATCTTCACCTCTATGTATTCCGTACAGTTATCATCTTCGCTTAGAGTAACCAGAGTTTCTAGAGTCGTTGTGCAAAGTTTAGAGCCGTGGTACCACTGGTACAAATCCATGTCGTTTTCATCGCTGCTGTAACATTCGAAGGTCGATCGACGCAAGCTGACCTGAGTAAAACGGGACATTCTCAACCACAGAACAAGGAAAACGCTATAGAGAGCACCTGTATGTGCGCGAAAACAGAAGAAAATAAGTGGCAAGTTCCGGGAGCAGTATAATACCGTAGGCCTCCGTAACAGGCCCCCGTTGTCCTGTATCTCGGGTCGCCTGAGTCCCATAGGCCAGGCAATGTTTCTGTTTGGTTGTAAATTGGAAATTCATATTCGATTTCGCCTTCTACTTCACACTGAAAGGACAATTTTTTTTTAATTAAATACATTATTGTATTTGCTTTTAATCAAAGAACGTTGGTTTACCTCAATGCAAAGCTCCAAAGCTTTCAGCAATTCTAAGACTCCGATGGCATCGCACCGATTATAGCTCGCCTGGAAATCTTCCGAAGTATACACTCCTGTAACTCGGGCGTACAATAAGAATTGCGTGGACAAAAGTTCACCAATTAGATGAATACCCAGCCAGGGCAAATTTATAACGATTAAATTCTGAATGCAGAAGACCTAACAAATGAATAAAACATTGAAATACAGAATGATTATAAATACATACAACGTGAATTTATTAGAATTATTTAACATTGAATAAATTTCCCTTATTGAAGGAATTCTCAAGCAAGTACTATGCATACAGGCATAAATCTTGTTCATTCTCGCCTTTGCTCTAAACAAATACAAGGTGACTGATTATTATTCCGTCAAAGAACTCGCGACTTAATAGTCAATTGCAGAAAGGTGAAACAACATTGTATGTTTTGTGTCTAATATCAGTTGTTTTTCTTTTTAAGGTGAGACACGTGCTTTAGTTCCTGAAATCTTGTTTTCAAAATTTCACAAATTTCGTGAAATGTTGTTCACCCTTTTGATGGTACCAATATTGACCACCAGACGTCTCCTACTTTGTTTGTTTTCCCGATTTCGCGAATAAGAAGTAAAATCTGAGAGTTTGGGAAAAATGATAAAAAAATTCTATGTACTTTAATTTTCGAGAGATAATTAATCGTTCCTAAAACGACGATACGCCCTTGGTTAACAATTATAATTGCGTTTTCTATGCGCAATTCAATGAGAAACAATTTCTATTATTATAAAGATGAATGATTAACGCAAGTGTTGCAGCATGTTTTTAGGGTAAATTTTTAATTAATTATAAACTGTTTCGTAGAACATTTTCCCACGATCTATAACGTTTGTTTTCTTACTCCTTTTTTGAAGGAACAATTATCAGTCACCCTGTATAAGAAATTTTACTACAGTTTCTAACTTTACCCTATGTTCTGCTGTTACTGTGTACGTACACACTATATCGTATCACTAATGAGAAAGATATCAGTTGTAAGTAAGTTTTTGTAATTAGAGGAGCGCCAAATAAAATTTTACACCTTGGCGCGCCCCTGTCAAGCCACGTAATAAGTCAACATTATCACATCAGAATAAATATATACCTCTCCCATGGAATGAAGTTGCTGCAGTAATTCTTGAATGTGTTCGTCGGAAGCTAGCAAGTTTATGTGACTCCTCAATAGTTCCGCAAAAGTCTCTCTGGTTAATACAGGAAACTGCTCATAGTCTTTCTGCAAGGTGACCAACCAAGACAAAGTGGCTTCGAGTAGACCAGTCCAGGTCCCTATCGTCTGCTGGAAAAAAAAATAAGCACATGACAACAATTAAATTACACAGACAGGCTGTGACTAACAAAGAAACACATCAGATTGAAGTCGAGCCCCTAAATTATTATTTTATTTAACTTTATAGAATAAATTAAGGCTTATCAAAACGATGTGTTCCTATTAAGCGATTGTAACACGCAGAAAAAAGAACGAATACACAGAAAACGGTGTTATTCACAAATACAAGAACTTGTGCTGTGCTCCTATAATGGCTATGAGCACGAAAAAGATCTAACCTTGGCATCGGGCGCAGAAAGCAAATCATAAGATTTCCCCTTTTTTACGCATGTCTTTTTGAATACATCCTGTAAACAATGATGTTTAAATCATGCGCCCAAACACGACAACGACATCGCAAACAGAATAAAGTCACTGAGCAAGAACGAACGTGAAACGTGGCCTACCTGTATGCAGTCTTGTTTAATAGTCGTCAGAACCGACTTCAACTGTTTGAAGGCATAAGAAGCAGGTACATTGCAGTCCATAATCAAAGGGTTTGAGATGAGGTTGGGGACGTACGGATTCAGTTTTTTCACGGTCTCTGCTGTCTTTTGGGCGTCCGGACTAATCCACTCGGCTTGTTGAGTTTTTGCGGCCCTCGTCGTGTCCACGTGAGTCGCTATTAATATTATACGACCATATTCTGCTAAAATTTAAAATCAAATCAGTAATACGACAAAAGAAGGTGCGCGATACTTGCATGTAGGTAAGTCAGCTGGCTGGCGGGCCATCAAAAAATTCAACCAAAAGCACACTCTTTGCACTTGAAGCGCCGGATTATCGTCGAGATTGAACAAGATGGCTGTGAGTGTGTACGGAGAAGGCCAAAGGAAATGGTGGTATGTTGAAAAGTAGCTTTCTTGTCCAGAAAATTCCCACACTGATACTTCACCCACATTTGAGACGTCCACCTGGAAACACAATTCTTTTTCTGCACGTCAGAACTTTTCGTGACAGAATTTGTCAAAATTAATTACGTCTTTAATTTCTTTTGGTAAAAAACTTTTCACTGATATATTGATAGATGCTTTAAGTCCTATAAGAATAAGATCTAATAGTGACTTAAGGCACATCTTATCCACACTGTATACATTTTATTACGGATTAACCATAATATTAGTCACTAAGAAAATAAATGTTGGTGTGACTGAAATGTGGAGCAAAACGTGCACCACCTTGACCACTGGCCCAGGAAAGTGATAAAAATTTTAAATTAAAGATTCAATTTGTATGCGCCCCAAAGATTAGTGCCTTACACATTTTTCTCCACTCTTCATTTACACTCTGTGTACTGTATACAGGGGGAATGACAATTGTTTCGAAAAAGAAAATCGCTTAAGAGAATGGTTGTCACAGATTACAGGAAACCAATATTTAAAAAAAATTTCTACACAGTATAATACTCTGGGATATCGTTTCTTATCGTGGTTTTTTTTTTGGCAGAACAATTGTCATGCACCCTCTATATTAATTCGTACATTTTGAATAAGAACACCGTTCGTTGATTGATAATTTGCAGGCGACTCGAAGGTCAGTGAATTCTGCCTTGATGTCACATCCATTTCTATCTGACTATTTATGGGAGACGAAGGCCTTGCTGAAACAGAAATGCTCACTCATCCGACCACAGCCACTTTGTTATACTACATTTATTGCTCTGTAGAGAGCTGGATCTTCGAAAGAGCGAACTGAATAGACCTGCATTCAAAGACTTCACCAGAGCCGACTTTCCTGAAGCGCAGTGCCCCAGCAGACGCAACGACAACCTCAGCGCGGGCTTCGAGGTTGGCACTAGTTGTCTGGCGAATGCATCTCTTTGACCAGTCGCTCGTAGTCGATCCAATAATTCTGCTATGTCATTGTGACCGTACTTTAGGGCTGTAATGTCGGCTCTTATGTTGTCTGCATTTTTTGCATCGATGTTGCAACCGGCTGCGCAGAGACATCTACAAATTCTCCATTTAAACATCAACATTTTCATATTAAATTTTTATATCAGCTGGTCATTTTAAGTTGCGACCCCCAGAACATTTTAGAATAGGCAACCCATCAATCAAATCAAAAATAACATGGCGTTTTCATAAGATCCTAAAAGCACGCAAGTGGAATAAGTTGCCTATTTTCAATTTTTAAGGGGTATCCTGCATAAGTAAAGTCATGCTAGTTCTAATTGATAATCAAACCCTAAACTATTAAACTAAAGTTCCTATCTATAAGTATAATTTGTTTTCGGAGTTTAAAATGAATTTAACGAAGTACCTAACGATATGTACGTGTCCGTTTTTGGCTGCCAAATGTAATGGGAACAGGCCTTTGGCAGTTGGCACTTCTACACTACAACCCAGCGCACACAATGTATGTACTACATCTAAGAAACCTAGCACGCAAGCTATATGGATGGGGTAATCTTCATGCTAAAACACAAACGACCTAGTTATTTTAACCAGGTGAAACGCTGCTCTAGCAGCGTGGTGCATCTCCCCCTACTTTAGCAAACTACTTAACCTCACCGAATCTTTGATTTCAAAATCGGCCCCCGCTTGCAACAGTATCAGAGCAACGTCACTGTGTCCCTTGCGCAGAGCCAAGTGCAAAGCAGGGTCGGGACCTCCATCCAAATCTACGTCACAGTCGATTAAATATCTTAAAGAAATGCTTATTGTAGTGTGAAAACGAAAGGTGAGGGAGAAGTACCTGACTTGTTCGATAGAGCCTTTCCTCGCAGCCAACTGTAAGGCTGTATACTCAAATGAATCAGTTGGACTGTAGGAACATCCTCGGCTTAATGCTTGGCTCATTTTCGCGACATACTGACACGGTAGGACCGAAATAATCAAGAACAACGCCAGATACAACTGTTGGGAAAAAATCAATACCTGTTTCTTAGTGACATTCAAAGTTTTGTATTGCTTACATTAAACAGACTGAATTAATAAATGGCTTACGTTAAACAGATTGAATTGTTATATAAGTTTAATCGTGCTGTAATTAATTTCTTTCCAAAAAGGCAAAAGTGGTACTTTTTTGATGAAAATCCAAATTGTCTGTTTATTTCAAAAGAAAGTAAGGTTATGAAACGTTAAACAATTTCGAGATTTGCCGTTCAATGACACCTGAATTGATTCGTGTTTGGTAACAGCAAATGAAAGAAACGCCGAGATTCGCTGATATTATTGAACGCACTTGTTCGTCTCAAATAGTTTTTGCCTGTGGGAATCACTTTCGAGTTTCAAAATTTTAAATTATACCGGAACGCTAAAATTCATATAATTATAATTCATTTAATTCCTCCTGTGACAAAATACGGTCCAAATTAGGAGAGGCGTCTTTATCCCTTGGCATATCTGTAATGTAATACTTTGCAATTTTAATATACAATGTGGCCGTAATATTTCGTCAATGTATCATTCGACTAAATATATAAGTAGTGTGTTGTACATTAATAATGTTCTATAAAAGAATCCAGAAGTTTTCTTTGGGAGTATAAGTAGTCATTGGACGCTACTTTACGCATTACGCAGACGTGGACGGCATGGATATAAACATGAAATCGTCGACATTTTGTAAAAGGTTGTCAATTTGACATTAGATTTTTAAATTTAATATGGCGTGTAGCAGTGAAAGAAACCACTTCGTTGCTTAGTTTTCTTGAGAGTAATAGTACATACCGAGTCATTTTTAAACTTTTTTATTAACTCTTACCGTGGAATCTGGAAAAATAATAGCGTTTTCGACTGAATCGCTCCAACTTTCGATCAGATTGCTCAAAAATAATGTGCTGATGTCATAGATGGGACAGAAATTGCTATGGAAGCGACACGTAATGTATTTTGTAGGTTATGTTTATAATAATGAAAATCTGTTGAAATAACCGAAACACGGCTTCCCAGCTTAATAAAGAACAAAGTTCTTTATGCATTCTTAGTTCAGAGCCACTGAAGTACATTAGTCATATTTAGTTATCTATTTTCACAAATTAAACACCATTTTCAACTCAAATTGTTGCACACAGTCATGGAAATTCTAATGTTTTCTCCATTTCAGTAGTTACGAAAGTGGCCACCAGGGGCCAGCTACTTTGCTGATTTTCTTAGAGCGTTTTCGATTAACCGCTCAGTGCGCACTCAGAGTATCTTCACATCTTGTTCTTACATGAGGCTAAAAGAAGATGCAAATTCACCGAGTGCAACCGATGCAGGTGAATCGAAAACACTATTAGATTTTCTCCTCTGAGAGAGTACATAGATAAATGTCAATAAAATCTAGGGACTCTAGAGGTAGCGTCAAGTGAGTTCACCTGCCTCCTATGCCTGTGATGCTGTGATTCTTGAAACTATGAGTATTAATGGAGTACGTGCGTAAAGTTTAGTGTTTGCACGTAAAACTCATTGAATTTACTAAGTACAATTAATTGTTTTAATTGAAGACGAAACGTACAGTACTAGATTTGACTGAAATGAGTAAGCATATGTATTCCACCGCGAATCTATCGGACAAGGAATTAAAGGAACAAGGAAATAGGTTGTTTAGTTTAAGAAAATACGAGGATGCTGTGAATTGTTACAGCAAAGCAATCGTAAGTAATAATTCTTCCTTAAGGATGCAAAGAGGTTAAGTAGCTGCAATATAATACAGTGTGTTCGTTTACAATAGGTAAAGGAGCATAAGAATTGCCTGCCTTAGACTAATAGATACATGCACATGTAAATTATAGATAATAGGAAGCAAACCCAAGAAATTTATTTTGTTTGTATGTAGGTGTCACATTGTTTATTTTAGGCCTGTACTATGTTATATTATTATTTTGAATAGTTTGGGAATTAACAAGTTAAATTTGTCAGCTAAATATCCTATGATTGTATATATGTTGTGGGAGTTCGAGGCCAAATCCCCATTTAATTTCACTTAGGGGTCTCTGCTTTAAATGTGTAGGTATGGTTGCCTAACTAACTGTTGTGCTGGGGCGAGCCAAGGGTGTTTTCAGCTGCAGGCAGGGTATAGGTAACAGTTTACAAATACCAGGAATAGTTTTCAGAATAACATTTAAAAAACACAACTGTTTTTACCAGGTATTTAAAAACCATTGTCTGTACTCACCTGTAACTGATAATTAGTTAGGCAACCATACCTACACATTTGAAATTGAGACCACTGCGTAAAATTAAATGACCTCAAACTCCTATGGCTTATTTACTTACGATTCCTTATATTTACTGATTTTTAGATAAAAAATCCAGACGTTGCCCATTATTTCACAAATCGTGCTTTATGTTATCTGAAGCTACTGAAATATGAGCAAGCATGTACGGACTGTCGACGAGCTTTAGATATGGAAGCCAATCTGGTAAAGGGACACTTTTTTCTTGGACAAGCTTTATTGGAAACAGAAAACTATGATGAATCGATAAAACACCTACAAAGAGGTATGGGCTAATGAGTGTGTGAGTGTGCCTTTTGCTGATGTGCTTCTTTCAGCTTTGGACCTGGCGAAAGAACAAAAACTAAATTATGGTGATGACATCGCATCTCAATTGAGGACGGCCAGAAAGAAGAGATTTTCTCTACTCGAAGAACGCAGGATAGCTCAAGAAATAGAACTGCAAACATATCTAAACAAGTTAATCACAGAAGATAAGGACAAGAGCGTGCAAGCCATGTCTGAGAGTGAAGGTGATAGTGAAACTGCCATTGTAAAGGTCCAGGAAATTGAAGAAAAATGTGTATGTGTCTTTAGTAGCATTGTTGTCATCTATTTTTGAGGTGTAAATTAGTGTGTTGTTTTAGGAAAATTACATAAGCGAATTAAATGCATTATTTGCCAAAGTAGATGACAGAAGACGGGTAAGAATAACCAACATTTTTTATATTTTTTTTGACTAAATCAATACAGTTAAACCTCTCTTAAATAATTAATTACAGTATCAAAAACAATTCTTTTCTTTTTCTTTGCAGAAACGAGAAGTGCCTGACTATCTGTGTGGTAAAATAAGTTTTGAAATTCTTCAAGAACCTGTTATTACTCCCAGTGGAATAACGTACGAGAAAAAAGATATAGAAGAACATCTGCAGGTAAATTAATTCTAGGGTCCCTAGGTTTGATTAGCATAAAACGTGTCGTGCAGTAAGATTTGAAAACACAGTGTCTTTTGTGTTGCTAATTTTAGATTTTATGTTGGCATCCTCTGTACAGCTGTTTCGGCCCTTTTTGGAGTCTCTTCAGCAGAGGGAAAGCTCGAGAATTTCACTACAAACCAAACCGACCTGCCCTAGTTATTCCGGAATTGCTTCTGCTGACGAGACCCCGAATAGGGCCAAAACAGCTGTAGAGAGGATACTCGAGGAATCCATTGCAATCAAAACCGACTTACATTAATTTTTTTTTAATTATCAAAATGCTTTGGCAGCACGCTTGGCCCCCTTGTATAGGAAGACTTATTAAATAGCAAACTAGCTACAATTTGTGAATGCTAATGTAATGTTGGGTCAGAAAGCGATTGTAGGATCTAAATTTTTCATGAAATTTAATAGCGTTTTCGATTGGCTGGCCTAGAGCATTCTCATCTTATTTTAACCTCATAAAATAATAGGGGATGGAAATACTCTGAGAGTGGTCTAGAGCAATGTATCGAGAACGCCATAAGAAACACTTGCCAAAGACGTTTCACGAATATAACCATTGTTTAGACTCACTAAATCTATAACCATTGATTAGAGAAAGACAGAATAGTTGTAGATTCGGTCAATCATTGGTTAGAGAAGGACGGACAATTCGCGAAGTCATCAGATGCGCGGCAATTTTAATTATATTTAACCTGGTTCCTCCTTTTCTCAAATCTGAAATCTGTGATTGATTTTTTTCAAAAAAAGCGTTCAACTCGCTTTTTTACCCGAATCATCAAATGACGCTCATCAAATCAAGTTAAGCCATCAGTTAACTGAACAAATTTTTTTTTCTAGAGAGTGGGCCACTTTGATCCGGTTACGAGGGTGAAGCTGACACAGGATCAGTTAATACCAAATTTTGCGATGAAGGAAGTAGTCGATGCGTTCCTGCAGGACAACGAATGGGCTTTGGACTATTGACTCTCGCGACGGAATGATTCACTGTTATTAGCGCACCGTTGTGAAACGTAATAATGCCGCTTGGTTATTGTTTTTTTTTTACATTTGTTCGCCCAGATTTCAGTGTAATTTCCAGAATCGTGTTCTTTGCTATTACTTTATTGTAAGATCATAAACATGGTGATCAAATAATTATTAAATTTAAGAATAAAATGTTTTATTTATTTCTTCTCGTTACTCTTCTCATTTTAATAAACTCTGGCACATATCTACTTGGCTTTTTTATTTTGTTGCGATCGTCGATTTCAGACAAATAAAGTATCACGCTGTCGCGTAGACGTTGATTTTGTTATTATTAAACGATTTTTCCTTCCTCGCCTCTATTCTGGTACACTTCGTCTTAACCATCGGTATAAAATAATTAGAAAAAGTTTGCAGTTAAAATCACAATGCGTCAATAGACTTTGATCTAAAACGAATCTAGAGATAGAGTCAATTGAAGATGTTCAAATTATTAACCGTTGGGGATTTTCTCTTATCAAGACCAGACTGACTGTCAAGACCAAAACCGACTTACTTTCAAGATAAACTAAACAGCGAATGCGTTTAAGGACCAGTTTTATTAAAATCGATTTTTAATCGCTCGAAGTTTAAAAATAACAACATCCTAATTTAATGCAACCGGATTTCTGTAAAATTTTGTTTTCATGTAATTAAGGGGATGCTCTGAGATACCATTAAAAAGCTATAACGACGATAAAGAAACGAATTACTACTAGATTAACGAACACATATAAATTGAATTCCCAGGATCGACAGTGCAGTTTCAACGTGTTTCTGGCGTTGTCACCGTATTCCTTGAAATGAGAGGGTACACGGCGATAATTGTTTTCCTGTTCGTAACGAATGGATCAGGAGCTCCGCAATCGCGTAAGTCAAAAGCTATTTTGGTAATGTTACATGCTTAGTGCGAATGTGTGTGTACAGGGTGTTAAAATGAAAGGAAATGTTTAATACAATCAATCATGGAGATCAATTCAAAATTTTTTTAGATGTTCACGGGAAAATACTTAAATGAAACACTCTGTACACGTATCAGTATATTTTTGAAGTATTCAATTCAAGTCTATGCATTATAAAAGCACATCCTAAATGTTAATCGCAAACATGTATGATGAAATTGTTGTAGTTTCAACTTTCGAAACGTGTTCTAGCCAATGTTTTGCTGCAATTTAAAAAAGCTATCAATTGATATAGAGAAATGTTAATTGGAAAGCATTCCAATTAATCCATAGTTTCAATAAAAAATGATAAATAAATAAAGAAGGGAGAACAACTGAAAATTTATTTTACTTTTATACATATTGCTTTTTAACACGTTTCAAAGAGTCTACGACTATACAATTGCAAGATTTTCCAGGGAAGTGTTGTCGTTGATTTTGTTGAGCTGTGTATCTGCATTTTTAATACATATATTTATTTTATTATATTCAGTCTTTCCTAAAAAAAAAAATTTTTTCAATCTCATCAAACTCATCAATATGCGTCATGTTAAATAAAAATAGGTATAACATGCATGTCTGAGATAATCACAATCAGTGACATTTCAAAATTACATTTGTCAATTCTGTACAATTTCAGTTTTGATTATTCTTCACACATTTCCACGTTATGGCATATACTGATCACCAAAAATGCTGTATGTTAAAAATATGTATATTTTAGAAAATCTTTGAAGAAATTTTTATTGAAACGTTTGTTATTAAAAACTAAGTACCCAGTTTGATTTTTTTTTGCTAATTATCGAAAATAGAAAAATATTTTGAATTCTACAGAATTATTGTTTCTGTCGTTCACATCAAAACCTGGAAGTGAGACATGAGGAACCTACGAAATAGAAATTGTTATTTAACTTTCATTTCATAATTAATAAAAGTAAACCCATATTCATATTCAGATTTGTTTACAATTCAGGTTTAGGTTTCGGATTTCTCGGTGGTGGAAGCGCGGCAGGCGGTGGAAGCATAGGGGGTAATGCAGCGGCAGGAGGCTCCTTGAATTGCTTACTTCATCCACTCAAGTGCGGTGCAGCTATAGCTGGTATAGGAACTAGTGCGGCAGGTGAAGGAAGCGCATCGTTGGGATTGGGTGCCGGAGGTTCTTTGGGAGCTGCGGCCGGAGGAAAGTTAGGTCTGTAACAAATGAAATAAAGCCGTTTCATATAAATGTTATTTAACTCGTCTCGTAGATGTCGCAGCAGAAGCTGACTGTTCAGTGTCTGGTACATGCGGAATTGGAGGAGGCGTTGGTGGTGCGATCGGAGGAGGTATAGGAATAGGAGGAGCAGCAGGAGTTGACTGTTCAGTAAGTGGCACGTGTGGAGTTGGAGGAGGCGTTGGTGGAGCAATCGGAGGAGGTATAGGAATAGGAGGAGGAGCAGCAGCAGGAGTTGACTGTTCAGTGTCTGGTACATGTGGAATTGGAGGAGGCATTGGTGGTGCAATCGGAGGAGGTATAGGAATAGGAGGAGCAGCAGGAGTTGACTGTTCAGTGAGTGGCACGTGTGGAGTTGGAGGAGGCGTTGGTGGAGCAATCGGAGGAGGTATAGGAATAGGAGGAGGAGCAGCAGCAGGAGTTGACTGCTCAGTGTCTGGTACATGCGGAATTGGAGGAGGCATTGGTGGTGCAATCGGAGGAGGTGTAGGAATAGGAGGAGCAGCAGGAGTTGACTGTTCAGTGAGTGGCACGTGTGGAGTTGGAGGAGGCGTTGGTGGAGCAATCGGAGGAGGTATAGGAATAGGAGGAGGAGCAGCAGCAGGAGTTGACTGTTCAGTGTCTGGTACATGCGGAATTGGAGGAGGCATTGGTGGTGCAATCGGAGGAGGTATAGGAATAGGAGGAGCAGCAGGAGTTGACTGTGCAGTGAGTGGCACATGTGGAATTGGAGGAGGCGCTGGTGGTGCAATCGGAGGAGGTATAGGAATAGGAGGAGGAGCAGGAGTTGACTGTTCAGTGTCTGGTACATGCGGAATTGGAGGAGGCATTGGTGGTGCAATCGGAGGAGGTATAGGAATAGGAGGAGCAGCAGGAGTTGACTGTGCAGTGAGTGGCACATGTGGAATTGGAGGAGGCGCTGGTGGTGCAATCGGAGGAGGTATAGGAATAGGAGGAGGAGCAGGAGTTGACTGTTCAGTGTCTGGTACATGCGGAATTGGAGGAGGCATTGGTGGTGCAATCGGAGGAGGTATAGGAATAGGAGGAGCAGCAGGAGTTGACTGTGCAGTGAGTGGCACATGTGGAATTGGAGGAGGCGCTGGTGGTGCAATCGGAGGAGGTATAGGAATAGGAGGAGGAGCAGGAGTTGACTGTTCAGTGTCTGGTACATGCGGAATTGGAGGAGGCGCTGGTGGTGCAATCGGAGGAGGTATAGGAGGAGGAGCAGCAGGAGGAGTTGACTGTTCAGTGTCTGGTACATGCGGAATTGGAGGAGGCATTGGCGGTGCAATTGGAGGAGGTATAGGAATAGGAGGAGCAGCAGGAGTTGATTGTTCAGTGAGTGGCACATGTGGAATTGGAGGAGGCGCTGGTGGCGCAATCGGAGGAGGTATAGGAATAGGAGGAGGAGCAGGAGTTGACTGTTCAGTGTCTGGTACATGCGGAATTGGAGGAGGCATTGGTGGTGCAATCGGAGGAGGTATAGGAATAGGAGGAGGAGCTGGAGTTGACTGTTCAGTGTCTGGTACATGCGGAATTGGAGGAGGCGCTGGTGGTGCAATCGGAGGTGGTATAGGAGGAGGAGCAGCAGGAGGAGTTGACTGTTCAGTGTCTGGTACATGCGGAATTGGAGGAGGCATTGGCGGTGCAATTGGAGGAGGTATAGGAATAGGAGGAGCAGCAGGAGTTGACTGTTCAGTGAGTGGCACATGTGGAATTGGAGGAGGCGTTGCTGGAGCAATTGGAGGAGGCTTAGGAATAGGAGCAGGTGCTGATTGTTCAGTGTCTGGTACGTGTGGAATTGGAGGAGGAGTTGGCGGTGCAGTCGGAGGAGGTTTAGGAATAGGAGGAGGAGCTGACTGCTCAGCGTCTGGTACATGTGGAATTGGAGGAGGCGTTGCAGGTGGAATCGGAGGAGGTTTAGGAATAGGGGGAGGAGCAGCAGCCGGGGTTGATTGCTCAGTAAGTGGCACATGTGGAATTGGAGGAGGTTTAGGAATAGGAGGAGAAGCTGACTGTTCAGTGTCTGGCACGTGTGGTATTGGAGGAGGCGTGGGTGGCGCAATCGGAGGAGGTGTAGCAGCAGGAGTTGATTGCTCAATAAGTGGCACATGTGGAATTGGAGGAGGTTTAGGGATAGGAGGAGAAGCTGATTGCTCAGTGCCTGGCACGTGTGGAATTGGAGGAGGCGTTGCTGGAGCGATCGGAGGAGGAGTTGCTGGAGCAATCGGAGGAGGAGTAGCAGGTGGAGCTGATTGTTCAGTGTCTGGAACATGTGGAATTGGTGGAGGCGTTGCTGGAGCGATCGGAGGAGGCATTGCTGGAGCAATCGGAGGAGGAGTAGCAGCTGGAGCTGACTGTTCAGTGTCTGGAACGTGTGGAATTGGAGCAGGTGCTGTTGGAGCTATCGGAGGAGGTTTAGGAATAGGAGGAGCAGCAGGAGCTGACTGTTCGGTGTCTGGAACGTGTGGAATTGGAGGAGGTGTTGCTGGAGCGATTGGAGGAGGAGTTGCTGGAGCAATCGGAGGAGGAGTAGCAGGTGGAGCTGACTGTTCAGTGTCTGGAACATGTGGAATTGGTGGAGGCGTTGCTGGAGCGATCGGAGGAGGCATTGCTGGAGCAATCGGAGGAGGAGTATCAGCTGAGGCTGACTGTTCAGTGACTGGAACGTGTGGAATTGGAGCAGGGGCTGTTGGAGCTATCGGAGGAGGTTTAGGAATAGGAGGAGCAGCGGGAGCTGACTGTTCGGTGTCTGGAACATGTGGAATTGGAGGAGGTGTTGCTGGAGCGATCGGAGGAGGAGTTGCTGGAGCAATCGGAGGAGGAGTAGCAGGTGGAGCTGACTGTTCAGTGTCTGGAACATGTGGAATTGGTGGAGGCGTTGCTGGAGCGATCGGAGGAGGCATTGCTGGAACAATCGGAGGAGGAGTAGCAGCTGGAGCTGGATTAAGTGGCGGAGCAAATGTTGCTGGTGGTGTTGGTGCCAGTAGCAGTACTTCAAGAAGTTTATTAGGAGGTTTCGGAGTTAGTGGTGGCCTGTCTATCGGCGGCTCGGTGGGTGTTGGTGGCGGTCTGTTTGGTAATCGACGCCAAGCAAGGTCTTTAAACGCAATCAACAACGTAGAATTACGTGATGAGAGTTCAAGCTTTAAGGGTTCTCTGAGAAATGCAATTGATAATGACCATAAACGTGTCAGAAGAACACTTGTAGGTAACATTGGCATAGGTGGCGGCTTATCCATTGGAGCTGGAATAGGACATGGTAACGTGAGACCTGCAGGCGGCTTAGAGACACCTGGAAACAGACGTCAAAGAAGAGCAATCAATTTAAAAGAAGATGCGAAAAGTTCACGTATTCGGAGAACAATTGTAGGAAGCATTGATTTAGGTGGTGGTCTGTCGATTGGAGGTGGCATAGTACATGGCAGCCCAAGACCCACTGGCAGCGTAACCCAACCCGAAACTGTACGTCGTACAAGAGCAATAACCGAAAGTCCTTTATTAACTAACAGATTTGGAGGTACCGGACACGGTAGTTTAATTGCTTCAACATCTGGTAATTTCGTGGGAGGTGGCCATCTCAGTGCAAGCGGATCAGCTGCCTTTCAAACTTCTTCTTCTTCTTCCTTTGATGCACATTCTAGCAGTCAAAGTTCAAGTTTTGGCAGCTCCTCCGGACATTTCAGTGAAAGTTCTCACGCAGTTGGTGCAGGAAGCGGTTCTTTTGGTTCTATTCATACCGGCTCATTACACGGAAGCGGCGCTGTTAGTCATACTGGTGGCTTTGAAAGTTCACAACACGGCGAATTTGGTTCAAGTCACACTGGCACATTTGAAAGTCATTCTGGTACCCATGGAAGTCATTCTGGTACCCATGGAGGTCATTCTGGTACCCATGGAAGTCATTCTGGTACCCATGGAAGTCATTCTGGTACCCATGGAGGTCATTCTAGTACCCATGGAAGTCATTTTGGTACCCATGGAAGTCACACCGGATCAGCATCGCACGTAGCTGGTCATGGCAGTGGTTTCGGAAATTCACATGCAAATGTCGCCACAGGAAGTGGCCATTTTGCTACGAGCGGTAGCGCTGTGCACGGTGCGGGTTCGGGCAGTTTTCATCATGATGAATTCGGTTCAAGTCACTTTGGAAGCCATTCCAGTTCCAGTGGAGGAAGTAGTGGTCATCTTTCAGTGCACGGTTCTGGCCACGGAAGTCACTCGTCACACAGTTTCGAACATGGCTCAGGGCATTCTCATGGCGTTGCCGTTGAAAACAGCAATCACGACGCAGCAGGTGGTATTATCGTCATTGGATCTGGTGGGGCTGGACTCGAAGAATTTGGCTCTTCTCACCATGGTCACTCGGGTAGTCACCTCACTACGAGTGGTTCACATGGTGGTGCGATTGTTGGAGGTGGTGGAATTATAGTCATAGGAAGTGGTACCCACGAAAGTGTTTCTGGTAGTGGTCATCACACTACGCATGCCAGTTCTGGAAGCAGCGAACAATTTGGTTCTAGTTCACACGGTAGTACAGTTGGAGGCGGCGGACTTCTTATTGCAACTGGCAGCTTGACGCACGGAGCGGGAGCTAGCAGTTCGAGTCATGGAAGTTCTACGTTCGAACAATTTGGTTCTAGTTCGCATGGTAGTGCTGTAGGGGGCGGTGGACTTCTTATTGCTGGTGGTAGCGGAACACACGGAGCAGGAGCTAGCAGTTTGAGTCACGGAAGTTCTACGTTCGAAGAATTCGGTTCTAGTTCCCATGGTAGTGCTGTTGGCGGCGGTGGGCTTCTTATTGCAAGTGGTGGCGTAACACATGGGGGAGGAGCTAGTAGTTTGAGTCATGGAAGTTCTACGTTCGAAGAATTCGGTTCTAGTTCCCATGGTAGTGCTGTTGGTGGCGGTGGACTCCTTATTGCAAGTGGTGGTGGAACACACGGAGCGGGAGCCAGTAGTTTGAGTCATGGAAGTTCTACGTTCGAAGAATTCGGTTCTAGTTCCCATGGTAGTGCTGTAGGGGGCGGTGGGCTTCTTATTGCAAGTGGCAGCGGAACTCACGGAGGGGGTGGTGGACTCCTTATTGCAAGTGGTGGTGGAACACACGGAGCAGGAGCTAGTAGTTTGAGTCATGGAAGTTCTACGTTCGAAGAATTCGGTTCTAGTTCCCATGGTAGTGCTGTTGGGGGCGGTGGGCTTCTTATTGCAAGTGGTGGTGGAACACACGGAGCGGGAGCCAGTAGTTTGAGTCATGGAAGTTCTACGTTCGAAGAATTCGGTTCTAGTTCCCATGGTAGTGCTGTAGGGGGCGGTGGGCTTCTTATTGCAAGTGGCAGCGGAACTCACGGAGGGGGTGGTGGACTCCTTATTGCAAGTGGTGGTGGAACACACGGAGCAGGAGCTAGTAGTTTGAGTCATGGAAGTTCTACGTTCGAAGAATTCGGTTCTAGTTCCCATGGTAGTGCTGTTGGGGGCGGTGGGCTTCTTATTGCAAGTGGTAGCGTAACTCATGGAGGAGGCGGTGGACTCCTTATTGCAAGTGGTGGAACACACGGAGCTGGAGCTAGTAGTTTGAGTCATGGAAGTTCTACGTTCGAAGAATTTGGTTCTAGTTCACATGGTAGTGCTGTTGGGGGTGGAGGACTTTTGATCGCAACTGGTTCCGGAAGTAGTAGTAGTACCGGTGGTAATTTCCATATTTCCAGCTCACAAGAGACGGACTCCAGCGCCATACATTTTCCTGGTGAAACTAACTCGGCAGTAATATTCGGAGGCGGTGCCTCTGGAAGTTCATCGTTTGGAGGTCACGATCATTCCAATTCTTATCACGCACTCGGTTACGGATCGGCTAATTCGAATCTAGCGGCGCTCACTGCAAGTTTGGCTCAAGCATCACACTCTGGATCATAATCGCATCTAAAATCGAAACATTCGGGTTGCATTAATCGAATGCGAAATGTTGCGAAGATAATTTTGTAATAGTACGAATAAACTATGTTCAAACATTTGGGGTTTTGTTCGAGTCTTTGCAATCTGTCTTTATTTCAGAAAGTATTTCATACAGTGCTGACAATTTCCCATTTTAAAAACACCGCGCTGCACAATAATGCTCACCAAAAACGATCCTCCAACATTCACGGATAACATCATTTAAAATGATAAAATCAATCTGGTCCACTATATTTTGACTCCCGTGTGTAAACATTTGGGACGGCATTAAAACGTACTTGATAGATTAATGTTAATAGTCCACATTTGTGAAGAACATAAATTTTGACCCGAGCGAAATTAATGACGAACAACCAATCGTCTTTATGACACGTGTTTTTTTTTTAAGTAGGGGAAAAATAAAACTGGAACAAGTAATCAAACTTCTTTATTAAATATTTTCAAATGGAAAAAAATTGACAGTTACAAAATGGACTGGAAAAATGTTTAAAAAAAATACGGAAATAGCACAGACATCCTTAAAGAACAAGTAGTCTATTTTCCTCAGTTCTGTCCTTTATAAACATACTTATTAGCAAAAGTCTACCTGAGTGAAATAAAAAATATGTATTTACTATTAATTACTACAGTGAAAAATTTAATTTAAATACCTCCTATCTTTTTACCGTATAAGGCTTTTATCAGGTGTATATATGTATTTATGTGTGTGTGTATGTGTATGGTGTGTAGTTTATATAATAATTAACTAGCACTCTCTTTGGTAGGCTTATTTATTTGTTTAGTTTTTATGACTAGCTTAATGATATCACTCAAACATCAGAGAGAAATACATCAAATTCAAATTATTTATGAACACATTATTTTATGCTAGTTTTTTTTTTAAGTTTGTGTCATCTGAAACCTAGTGTGTCATATTAGTTAGATTCGCAATAATCTGAACTTGATTGTAACAATTCAAAGACTTGTTGTGGAAATTATTGCTAAATATGAGAAATAAATAATTGGAAATGTTGTGAACTGAACCGCTGAAAAGCAGTGCTATTTAACGTAATATACAATTACACAATTAAGAAAGGGAATACATTCAGCTGCTACTGAAAAATAGGAACTCCTCAGTTAAATGCTTATTTGGCAATAATTTCCAGTTCACATTTACAAATACAAAAGTACACGATATAAATAATAAACTACAAGACATTTATTAGTTTCAGTCTTTGGTTTATGTAATAAATATAAATAGAAATATATTTACATGATATATACACAAAAAAAAATTTATACGTCAAGATGTTTGAATATACTCGTATTGCATATGACTAATGTGACTGAAAAAATATTAAACATACAAAAATCAAATGCATGAACGATTTCGATTTACAAGCGGAACTCTTACTCAACATTTGAACAATGAAATTCGAACAACTCGGCGCATGATAATAAGTTATTACTTTCATAATTCACACATATATTCTAAACTACCTAAAGTGAGCATAGACTATACTCCGAACCTATTGTAAACGTATTGGCTGTTTACACCGTCTCCTAAATTTTTAATGGGACTTAGTATGGTTGGATTCATAATGTTGAAGAGGATTGCGAATATTGTACAAGCGGCGTAGACTCCTAGTGCGACCCACCACAGGAGCTGCTCGTGTAACTTCTGCTCGAAGTTTTTCAGTACAAGCAAGCCTATCGTCAGCCCTGCTAATGCCCCCGTCAGGTGCGCCACGTACGACACTGGAGGTCCCATCGTTTCTGCAGCGTACCTGGTGTAGATTGCGTAACCTACATCACATGACGCTGCAAAAACAAAACTGTTACCACTAATATAAAATTTTTGGGGAAAAAAATTACCGATCGCAAAAATTCCAAACAGCCTTAAAATGCCGCACTGCATGTTGTTGTAATTTAACAGCACGTTGGCTAGATGTGCTGCTAGGAGAGCGTACACACCGCCTGATGCTCCCACTAGGTAAACGTCAGTGTCGAAAACTGATGTACCTAAAGAACCGGCTATAACGCCGGCCATGTATATTAGGAATACTCTGCCGGAGCCGTGGACCATTTCTAGGGGCAATCCGACTAAAAGTTGGACGACTAAGTTGAAGCCAAGATGCAACCATCTGAAACAAACACACAGAATTAAAAACTTATGCACACTTGCACAATTCTTGGGTACAAGTCAGCTGGATTGCAATGGAGCACGACCATCCGCTGTACAGCTATTTCGGCTCTAATTGCGGCCTCATCAAATGAGTAGTTCGAGAACCTCCCTGCAATACGACTTAGTCGCGCCATCGCATGGCTGAGTTTTGCACAGGTGCACAGTTTAAGATCAAAACATAGCCGAGCGATGGCGCGGCTATGCATATTTCATAATTAATGAATATTTGACATAATTTAATATAATTTATTTTCACCAATAACAAATAAAAGTAACATGAAACAACGATGGAAGGCATAGAATTGCAGCAAGTGGAAAAATGTTGTTACCTAGCCAAGGTAATATGTCAGACGGGAAGACTAGACAAAGAACTTAAGCAAGGACGGAATCTGCTACGGAAAATTTCTTTTGGAAGTCACTAAGCAATAACAAGAACGAGATAAAACCGAAAATAGAATTTTTGGCATGGCTCAGAAATTCTATTGCTTAATTTAGGTAGTGCTGTGTTAAAAACCACCAAATTAATTCAATTGCTTTTACTAATTGGCAATTGCCCGTTTATTGTACAAGATTTGGTTCAATTTTCACAATAAATATTTTTAACAAGAATTTTAACGGTTTAGAGTAGAATACGTTCTATTTTTTCATTGGATTTAACAACTCTTAAATATTTAACTTTGCATGGAGGCCTGTACATGAATTATTTTCCAAATTTAATTGTCATACCTCGTATATAACAATATTTTTTTAAGAAAAAAAGAAAGAAATCCGGTTTCATTCGGTTTCAATTCGAAATCGATTGTCATTTATTTTTATTTCTCTCTGCGTTTCTCAATTTTTGGAACTTTTTGAAGTCTATCTTGCATTAGCTTCGTATTTACGAAATCGATTGTCGTTTGTTTTGTTTATTTTTTGAATTCATACACCTCTTTTCTGTTTGTTCGGCTTCGATTGTCATCTATTTTTATTTCTCTTTTTTGCCACTCGGAAAAGTTATTTCGCTTTTAAATCTATATTTATACTTTCCAGAGTGGACCTAGATGGCGGTAGAAGTTGCTGGAACGTTCGCTCCTTCTTCCACGCTGTTCTTGAAAGAGTGAATTACTATATACCTAAGTCCAAAAGAGGCGTGCGATTTACATAAATTAGTTTTATTTCTAAGTGCAATAGAATTTTTAAGTTAAAGGAGTGTTATTTGTTGGACAAGTGTTATTTTTCGTGCTTTTATTGTGTGAAGCGAACGGGGACATTAAAGTAACAATATGTTTCCAAGTTTTCAAGATTAATTTACGCTCGTGCTTTTTACTTTATTTTTGAAATTCTAATCCTGTCATAGAGTTTCAGCCGCTTAATTGAATAATACGTACAAAACGAGCGTTTAAATTGAGGAAAGAGTTCTAATCAGGATGCAGCACATTAACAAATAAAAACTGGGCCGAATTAAGTAATCAAATTAGAAGATCGGTTTTAATGGGGCGATTAAGCGATTAAAGTAGACCACTAACTAACTAACTGTACAAACCGCAGTGCGGCGCGCACAAAAAAAAGAAACCGAAAGAAAATGCGTGACAAATGCAATTCGCTAATTACTAGATCATCACGGTCGAGTTTACAGTTGTAAATAATATTGGATGATGTTTAACGCCACGGACGAATCGTGGCCTGTAGATGAATAGCAAGCGCAACGGCGTAAGTTAACAAAGCGCGTGGAAAAAATATCGTAACAATACTGCGCCGTGAATTGCAAAAGTAAATGCCGCTTGAAAGGAATAATTAAAAGAAACATCTACGGAAACAATCTCGGCTCGTTTTAGATGCAGAAATGTTCCCACAGATTAAAACATTAAAGCAACGCAGCAACATTTCCCACAAACATTATTCAGAAACATGTTAAGTACAAAAAATTAAAGAAAAAAAGTATTTGCATAAAATTTTTATATGCAGGATGCAAGAAAATGGGACAGTGTATGCGGATATTACTAATTATTATGTTCTTGCCATTGGCAACAACCATTTAAAATAAAATTCATCACTGTACACGGCCGTGTACACACACGTACACACTCAGTCTATATTATTACTATTTTTTCAGAGCAATTCTGAAATAAATAATGCATTTATAAACCCGTACAAAAATAATAGTGAAGTGAAACATAAAAATTTACTCACCCTGCGTGTAGCATCATGTAAAGTAAAAACCTCCATATCTCTATTCTTTTGTCCGGCCTGTATATAAATATGGAATCTATAGGCACCGGACCCGCCGGATTTAACTCCCCTGTTGTAACTGAATAGTATGTGAAGAAACCCAACTGGAACAAAAAAAATCAATGCGATTAGTAAACGTCCAACATGGTAGGATAAAAAAATTTCCGGATTGGTTTACAAAACTTTAAAAATGAAACATCCAAATAAAGTTAGCTGCGATATATTAGAGAATGTATATTTGGCTCATTTTATCCTCGTCTCAATGCAGATAACGTAAATTATCAGAGGAGTCATAGATTGTGATAAAATTTTCAAACTTCAAAAGAGTGTATCAAAAACTCACTCGTGCCGAGGCTTTTTAGAACAACCTGTCAACTTTCCATAGGCTACGTACACATATATCGTTGTCTAACGTTTCTGGTAAAGGTAGCAACCCTGTTTAACTAACATTAGTAATAAGAACGACAAAATAAACTTAAGAGGGACAGTTTAATAATAGAGTAGTATTTGTGTATTTTTAGTAAAATCTAACTTTCCATTTAATCCAAAAGATTTGTCAGTGAAATCCCAGATACCATTGAAAAAAAGAACCGTAATACTAATCGGTCAAAGAAAATAGTGTTGTGTTAAGTGCGAAAAATAAATAGACGGCAAACGAAGAGGCACACTTTTCAAATTTAAATTCTATGCTCCCCAAATCTTCGCTTTCATAGAAATTTCTTGGCCGTTCTATTTTTAAGCCACACCAGCCTACATTCCTCGGTTTCAAAGCGAACCAAAACACGGGCAATTGCTTTCTCTGTTTCAATGTCTGCTTCCTAATTCAATGGCACGCCGAAATATCGCGCCGCACACGAGTCGAACCAGACGTAATTAAGCAAACAGGAGATCCCCGAAAGGGACGAAGTTTATACCTTTAGGGTCTGCAAGCCGCACGTGCCCCTAATACGTGTTTCCAGAAATGTAAAAATATCAGGCTGGATTACTTCCTCCTACGTCGAGCGTCCGCCCGGACGACGTTCCTACATTACAAATGCAGATGGTTTTGAGGGCGTTTATTAGGATTTATGTTGTGACGGAGAAACGTAAGCGAGTGTGCGATATTTTAGAGAAGAAATAAAATGATTTATTGCAATTTTAAAATAATTTGCCTGTTTAGGTTTAAATGCTAAAATAACGAAGTTCTGTTTTCAGACAATTATTCATAGAGACATATCGAAACCGAAAGTCTTTTTAAACTTGTGACTATAAGTTATTCACGATCTTTTTGCATTCAGAGTAAGCCGTGTTAGGGTGAGATTTTTGTTGGTACCACAAAAAAATATACTTGTCAGAAATTTCATTGACGTTCGTTTTTAATTTTGTGGTTACGTTTTTGAAAACTGCCACTGCCAATGTTGCCAGTTCAATTGTGCTGTACAAAGTATTCCATGAAAACGAGAAATATCGTCTCGAACAAACGTTTAATGATTAATTCATTGAGAAAGTTTGGGGTGAGGTGTGTTGTTTGCGTGTTCTTAGTCAACAATTGTGCCACAAAGCGAAGAAGTGTTTCATAGTCAATGCAGCTGACGTGACAATGTCATAATTTTTTTCACGTCAGATTTTGACTACCTTCAAAACACATGCACGTAACATAACGAAAAGAAAACATGGCCTACTAGAACGCAAAAAGATCGTGAATGGAATATTTCTTGGGTCATTCTAAATAACGTTTCCTGTCAATTTAAACTTAAATGTCAAAATACTGAAATTCTATTTCTTCGGGCAATTAATTACACATACAGACATATCAAACGTCAAAAATACATTCCTTACAAGACCTGCTTCATATTGGCAGCCGATAAATGCGCAGCACATTGTAAAAAGTGTATTTCAACGGAGCGCAAGTGGGTTTTAGTTTAATTATCATCGCTTACAGTTATTAAAAACATTACCCGAGAGAGTGCAATAAATTCGATCCCGGTTAAATACGTTGGTAATAACGTGTCATTACTCGCCGTTTTTTCTCACGGATAATTGCAGAGCTTCATATAAATTATAATTATGTAAACACAGCATTTGTAATCTTTGCGAATTCCGCGGATACTTGCATGGAATTATTATCTAAACTAAACGCTATTAGTTTGCTGCCGGGTGTTTTGTTGCGAATTAATATAGGTGCGACACAAAAATAAATCATCGAGTAAATCATAATCTGGGGGGAATTACGAACCGGACCATGTTTCATGTGTGCTACAAGCAATTATTATACTATTGCGGCCAATTGCTTAGACAGGACAGTGACAGATAGCAGAGTTATTTGTAACGTTCAGCTTTAGGTACTTTGATTTTTCGTTGGTGCTATTAAAGCGAAATACGACGAAACTTTCGTTTCATTAAATAGTTAATTATAATAAAACTATGACCCTTGTTATACAACTTGGAATGCGATTTGTACGACGTAGTAGGACGCATAACGTCAACCAGACAAATACTCTGTCGTTTTAACTCCCTTTCCCATTCCCATTTCCCATACACTCTATCTACTTTATTCTTTTTAATTTAAGTCATCTAGCGGCCGCTAACATTTCAATTTTACAATCGTAATTTTGAAATTTTATTTTCCTCTTCTGTCACTCCTGTCCTTAGTTCTATTTGTAAATCTGTTATTTGGAGAACTATTGGTGGAAGGATCTTCACTTATTTTGGTTTCGATACGTAGAGATGTCACTATTATTTGCCTTAGTAAATTGCGTCTAATTCTTTTCTAACTCCCTCAAGTCTTCTCACAAGGTGTTTCATAGTAGTTCCTTATTGCTGGATAAACTGGGCGCACTTGTTTGAATTTGCAAAAATATCACAGCGACTATAAGCAGACATTTGGTTTCAGCATTTGTTGGTGCTTTAAAGGACCTGAAAGGTTTAGTTATCAGAAGTCCTCCAAGGGCGTTTCATTTAATCCACTTTTTAGGGAAATTGCTTTAACTACCAGTTCGGGACAGCTCTTGAAAATTAGACCTATACTTTTTGTGGATTTTTTACTATTCTCTAAGTCTTCCCGTAAGAGCCATTTGCTAGAGAGATCTTTGCTCACTCTGATGCATCATTCACCGATGTTGTCTTTAGCTATGGTTCCCAACACAAGTGAACAGGTTTGGGTCCTAAGTTCCCCAAAGATTCAAGTTCCACAGTCTAATTACAGCTGCAGTATTTCTTTTCAAAGAGTGTATGACAGCTTTCTTTAATTCCACATCCTGTGAAGCACGTATTTATGGATCTTTATCATAAAGTGTGTGTCGTCTTTTTCAATTTCTCAGAATTAGCCTTCAATTCTGTTAGATTGCACAGAGAAATCTATTACAAAAATTGTTTTAAAACTTAAAGGAGTAAAATTAAAATAACTCATTCGAAGCAGAACGCTTTTTTCGTGTTCCATACAAAGTTGCAAACAAAAACGTGCTCTAGTCAATATGACATATGTTTGTTTTTTTGGGGGGGAAGGGAGGAGGTTATCCTTCACAATCACAAGGATTTTCTTTTTTAATCGATGTTGCATTGCTTTTTGCGTCGAACTCGTTCTCATAGTGGCTTCGTCGAAGGAATTTCCTTCAACAAAAATCGCCTTAATGATGACTTATCATATAAACATGAGGTATTTCTGTACTTGTCAATTTAAATTTCAACGACCCTGAGAAATTACGTAATAGCACAGTTATTAAACGACAAAATAAAACGAATGCCGGAACTAAAATTCTAATTCGCTTAAAGTGATCCTAACGATCCATGAATTAATTTATGAACGTGCAGAGAAATTACTTACTTCAACCAGAGTGATAATGATGATAAAAAGTGGTGGGGGACAGCAGGTGTAGTGGTCCGCGTAGTACTTCCGGTCTCTCTCATCCGTTAGGAATTCTTGGGCTATTATCTTGACCATTCTGGAATCAAATGCGTCTTATTTTAGTAGTTTTCTTGGCTTCTTAATTACGATCCGTTACGTTCGTGGTGGCATTAAATGAACTTACTTGTTTCCATTTAATAGGTACGCAATTAAAACCTTTTTTCTTTTTACCATCTAACGTAAGTTATATGATTCCGCGGCATTTTTAACGATACGTGAGAACTGCTGTAGTTATCGCTCCCCTCGCCAATGGGAATTCAACAACAGGAAAACCGTTTTTTCGAATATATTCATTTTCAAATTTATTCATTTATACAAAGTTATAATGTTAATCGAACAAATAAAATAAACGTATTTTCCTGCCTTGCTAATTAGATTTTTTTTTGTTTCATTAAATCAGTATTTGAAAGAAATTTATAATATTTTTTATTACAGTAAATTTACTATCGGATCAGTCAAAAGTGTTTGATCAAAGATTTATTTCCTAAGCACCGTTTAAAGGACACGCTGTACATAGGAAAAACGAGCGCACACAAAAAGGTTGTTTCGAAGATATAAATTCCCTGGCGGACGCACGCAGAAAGGTTGTTTCAAAGATATAAATTCCCCGGCGGAAATCATCTTCACAATGGAAAAAAGAGCAACCTACGGTTGTCCCGAAAGGATGGCATCGGCTAGAAATAGAGCGGACGACGTTTAAAGTTGTCTCGACACTTATTTCTATATTCGTGCTCTGAAAAAGCATCGCGTGAATAGCGCGCCTAATAAATCGATAATTCGTACTAGTCCGCATTGTGCGTCAGTGTTGCCAACAATAATCAATAAAAGTACTAAAAATGTCACTAGAAATAAAAGCCGAAATATTCACTTTATTGAAAATATTAAATATTTAAATATTCTAATTTAAGCAAGGTAGGATTAGCAGTACTGACTTCAGCATAAAAATCCATTAAATCACAAAAGAAACTGATGATTTCTGTTAAAAACAAACAACAGACGATCGATCGCTTAACAGGAAACAACAAAATGGCCGACGATTTCTGGATACAAGAAAACCTTTCGTTTTCACTTTTGCGTCGTCAAGAAATCATTTAAAAGCGAAACAAAAGACATTCGAATTCCTATCGACTTTCTTCGTCATAAAATAGCTTGCAAAATAAATTTTGAATTATCGCGTTTTCTGTCCCGAAAGAAAAATGAATGCACAGAAGAAAGGGCAAAATCGATCGTCATATTTTTCTATCTCGTCTTTTGCAAATTGCAGAAAAAAAAACAAAATATACACGAAATTTTGTTGATTTTTCAAATAAAATATTAAAAACTGATTGGTGTTTTCTTCACACAGAAAATTTTGGGCGTCTTTTTTCTATTTCATTAAAAAGAAGACCAAGCTTGGCTGCTGAAAGCCTGAACTATTAAAAACTGAATCACTGGCCCATTTTTTGCTTGCTGTGCCATTGCATTTAGCGTGAAGACTTGATCAGAATTTACAGGATATAAACAACAATAACTAAAACGCTAATTAACCAAACAATGCCTAATTATTCCCATAAGTTCGATTTCCTGTAAAAAAATGAACTTGTAGTGCTTGTCGTGGAGCTAAACAATTGTGATCGTCACGTTCTTCGTAAGAGCCGGCGTGTAATTATGAAACAATGGTTTGAGCGGATTCACGTTCGGATATATCTACGTTATCTTTTTAATACAAAATTTTACATACACACACAAACCTGCGGAACAGAGTAGGTTCGACTAGAAGTAGATGAAAATCGTTCTCAGAGGAGACCTCTCTGTCCCTATGGTGGACAGCACATTTAAAGCTTCTGGATCGTTTGCCGGTCATCTGCAAAAAAATGGAGAAAAGTCTTAATCATTTAGTTAATTTTAATTATAAAAACACATGATACAATAGGAAAGAGATTGTAATGAACGGTCATTTAGTTTGGAAAACTTTCGGTTTACAAATGGAGGGACTTATGCCAGGAGGATAAACTTGATAGTTATTTAGTAAAAATTAGCATGTAAAACAAAAGAAAACACAAACGAACTCGAAATTAATAAAAATATAATTTAATATCTGCGAGAAAGAAAGTAAACTATGAAAGTAGATGCGTCGATGATTTCCGACGCATGTTCTTTCGGATGTCACTGTTTTTTTTTTTTAATATTTTTTATCACCCTCAATGAAAGACTCAATTCCCCGGAACAAGTTGAAAGAGTTGTCAAAAAGTTCAAACTGCCCACTATGCTTTGCTTAAACTCAAACGGGTTGTGGATAGATCGGTACTATGACTATAATGTGGCGATTTTATTTTCTTAGACTTTGCCATAGAAACGTCGATCTTCTTTTGTTTTTTTTTTTCTTGTTTTGCCTATTCTTGATTTGTTTCAGTTCTCTTTTTCTCGAATTATTACGGATTCAATTTTGTTTTCGTATTAGTTTTAAGATTTTTCAAAAAAAAAACCATCTAACAATCGTCGATTCTCTGTTCTTCGCATTTCGGCGTCTTTATTCGAGGAGTTTTCTTACGTTGTTGATCTTCTTCTCCTTCTATGTTCCTAAATATGTATGCGACTTGATTTATTGGCAGAAAAATGCTTGAGGAACGATTGAACTGGTCGGTCAATGTGTTAGGAGTACGATATTTAAACATTGCAAGATAATATCCAGACACATTCCATCATGCTTGTCGTCGTCAAGTAGAACGCACTTTGAATAACGATTAAATGAATAAATATAGAGTTTGCGCCACCACGTTTTTACATTATAAATTAGAAAATGTAATTATTGCTCGAGAACGAACGGAAGAAGCACAGTATTGAAAAGTTGTCGAAATTTAGGCCAACGTACCTACATTTTTCAAATTTTCTGCTTTTCCTTTACGTTTTGAAATATTAACGACCCTTTCTACTGTATAATTATGGATTCATAACGTAACGGTGTGTTTGCGCAAACTCACTATTATTTTAATCAGTACTAATCTTATATCAATTTTTTTAGAGGTGTGCAGAAGACTTTTTTTTTAATGATATTAACACGTACTTGTTTTATTCCGGTTACACTCGAGTGTATAGTTTTTCTTTAAGCAAATTAGTCAATAAGATAAAAAGAATTAAAACTAAAATGAGTATAATCGGTAGGGGTTCGCCTAAACGGATCGTTTAATTTTACTTCATTGCCCGTAATTCGATATGGCCACAACAAAGTAGCGTCCATGGGAAAGCAATAAATTTGCATCCACTTTACTCACCGCACATATTTTTCCGAGTATTTACTTACCTGTAATTTTGTTTTTCAAAGTTAATAAGAGATCTGATACTTCTGGCAATTACTTACATTTTATGCATAATAAATTATTTTAACGGACACTTAAAATTGGCACTATCGATTGATAGCTTCGTCAATCGATAGAATCTACTTTAATTACATTTTATGCTACACAACAAAGTCTTGTGATTTAAGTTTGCAGAGCTTGACTCTGAGGTTGCGATTAATAATAATAAAACAATCTAATTGCACAGTTTTCAAGTCGACTAAATTTTCATGTTTTATGCTGAAATTCCGAAATTTGTGCTAAGCCCACTGGCTCTACTTGAGGAAAGATGGGCCATAACTCATCTCGATTAGATCGGTATGTGAGAGATTACATCGATACACTCCCTCGACCAACTAAATTAAACTGATGTAAATGAAGGGAGCCTCTGCTATGGTAACCCAAGAGAGAGAGACAGGTTTCGTCAGGTGGGAATTAATTAAATGCAGGTCAATAGTTTTAATCAGTTATGTTTTAAATAACTAAATTACCTTGGGAATTCTTTATATTTTTTATTAAAATTACAGTATTGATTAGGTTAAAAACGAATCCTAAGTTCATTGAGTGCCTCACGCCATGACCGAAAACAATTTAAGTTATCAACGTTTGTGTAGAACTTTAAAGCATGCCGCTGTTTGGAAAGCTTACTAAAGGATAATAATAAACAAAATCAACAATTTGCAACTGTACATATTTGACGTTATTCGCAAGAAATGGTTTTTGGGTCCTTCAATTTTATACGTTACTTTAAATTTCGAGAATCCCTTGTATATCGTCGCAATCAGCGGATCGTGACTCACAAGCTGAGAAACACTGTTCCAAAATTATATTTATAAAGACACTTTCAATATAAAAATAAATGTATGTACATGCATTTACTTTCCAAACATATCAAAAAATGTAAATTTTCAAAAACCTTGATATTACGAGGGAGTTTCAATAAGTAAAGTAAATATGAAGCAAATCATGTTTTTGAAAGTCCTTTCAAAGCTCTAACGCAATCCGATAAATTCGTTAGGCCATGACTATGACAGATTCGTTGATTTCAAGTGTACCAATCGATTTCTAAGATATATCAAAGTATTTTACTTTGATAACAAATAAAACAAGTTATTATAAGCAAATAAATTGAAATAAAAATAAGAAATATTATAAATTCCGTGGTGTTTTGTAAGGAGCCTAGAAAAGACGATACTTTTTCCCCATTTCATCGAAATTTTAATAAGGAAATTTTTCATGTCTTTGTAATTGTTGATGGTTCTTACGGTTTAATCCCATAACAGGAATATCTAAGTGCCTATTGAAAAAAGTAGGAACTGTTCACTTCAAGTTACTAAAACCACCTGGAAAAGTGACCTGCCTTCCTGTGTATCGTCTAAATTGGTCCGAGCGTTCTTTTGTTATAAAAAAAAATTTTCTTTTTAAGAATTTTGGAACAGAATATTGGCTTAACGAAGAAGTTGGGTTCAATCATCTCCTTTTGAGCCCAGGAATCTGTGGTGTCCACGTAATTTAGCGACACCCTGAATATTTGATTTTTTTTGATTTGAAGACTTACTTTGTCGACAAAAAGAAAGTATTGCGAAGATTTGCATTGAAGCATTTTTAGCATTGAAAAAATAATAAAAATAAGTGAAGACCTTTTTGTGTTTTGGGTGAATCCAGAGAGATATACATATATATCGTATATACATATAACATATTGCAACTGATGACTCTTTGTGTTGGAATGAAAACCACTTTATTCGGATAATTACGCAAATAATGAAATAAAAATTTTCTGATTATTTCACCTTATCTGAATTCCATTTATCTTACCCGCCGACGTAATCTTAATAATTATCTTTTGTTAAGTAATTACACTTTTCGGATCTTCGCGCAAATAAATCTTGATCATATAACACACAGCATTTACGATGTTAAATATCGAAGGAACCCGCGATAATCTTTCACCGGCTTAATAGGTCGGTGGGTTCGGTGGTATAAAAAAGAAATCGCTAATTAACTTATAAATTATGTTTTGTTATTGCCTCCGTAAATTATTTTCCCCGGTCCGTCTGCTCGACTTTGTCGGAGGCGAGCGACTGCAATAATTACAAAAATTATTACAAAACGCGCGTCCGTCGCCGCGCTTCTTTCACAATCTATTATGAGTGCGCGCTATTAATAGTCCATCGTTTATAAATAAAAAGGCGTGGACGATGAAGTGTGAATAAATTACTATCGGGTACCAGAGCCAGCTGATTTTCTTGGCACCTTCCTCTAAAAATGCAAGGAGTCAGTGTACTGTCGTTCGCTGGGGGTCTAAAAACCGTCTCGCCAAGAATAGATACTGACTCTATTGCTATTAGTACCAGTGAAAACGACGGTGATCGGGGTTCACAAAACAGAGGATTTACTTACGAAAGCATAAATCAATTAACGCCCTTCTGAAATACAAGAAAATTAATCCACTATTTAAAAAAAAAAAAATTAAATTAATATTGTTACGACTTTTCACATTGGCCGAAAAAATACATTGTAGAGACCATCAACGTAACAAGAGGTAGTCCAGCTGATTTATGGTTTTCGAAGCGTAAGCTCGTTCCTTTTCAATATGTTTCAGCTAAAATTGGCGCACCCGTTGGGATATGTACCAGTCGGATGGTGAGATGTGATTCGCGTGTGACTGTAAAGTGTTTTGCAAGCATTTTCATTTTATTAAATATGAAGAATTAGTTTAATTTAAATTCATTAAAAACGCGTTGAATAAGTTGAAAAGCAAAGCAATTCAAGACACACATATATACATATTATTGCCATAGCTACAACTCACCCCCTTTTCTTAGTGTTGCCAACTGTTACAATAACAAGAATGCCAGAGTCTAGAGGATTTGCGAATTTTCTACTCTTGCCTTTTAACATTTTCAAGTCATAAGAAGAATATTTGATCCCAAAGGATATCATCAAATCAAAAATCAATAGATGGATGTAGATTTATGCGTGTATACAAGCTCCAATGCATATTAAAACTTAAATTTGCATGGCAGCTTAGATCGGACGGCGTAATACAAGCAAGCAAGTAAGCGGGTAGCTAAGAAGTTGAATTAAGAAGACGGAGCTGTTATTTAATACAATTCAACGTATCTGGAAGATAATCTCGCAGTTTATGGCCAGCTCGTGTATGCATCTATTTAAGAGCATATTCTGGTAGGTGGTTACCGATATTTATTGTAATTGGCCGAGTGAACCACCACCAACGATTCATGAATATACATGGTCGTTTCGTACGATCGGAACAGCCGCGGCGCTATCGGGACATTTGCATAGGAATTTGCTAAGGTATTTGCTAAGTCGGAGGGGCAGGCGCTCCGTGAACCGACCAATTTGTAATAAAAATGTTGGAAATTTAACGAACACGTGTCCAAACTTAGACATCTGCCCCGCTGTAAGTGGTACGGGCGATGTAAGAGATGATTAAATTAGAGAAGCCGAAACAGGATGCTCGTAATTGGCATCACTTTTTTTCCAGCAATGTTATGGTTTTGCATGTTTACGCTTATCTTGGAATTTTTCAATTTTGAAAACGTAAATTCGGCTCAAAGCAAAAAAAGCAAACCTTACTTTAAAAGAGTCACGTTTTTCTTTTACGTTGTAACCGAAGTTATTTGTGATTTCGTTTCACATAAATAGATCTAAATAAACATTCGGGGGCATCTGCCTTGTTTTAAAACTACATTTAAATATTTAATCTCGCAATTCGATTCATTTCGGTGTCGAACGCTTTCAGAGCTTACCAGAAAGGGCACGCGTTTAGCTAACTTAACTCCAACTAACTAAAAGGTGCTGTAAGTTTTGTTACCGATTAATCTACTTATTTTATTTTACTGGGAAGAGTGGGTGCTTGGTCTCGCTTTTCGTGGCCACACGTGGCATCGAAAATAAATTCTTTCTTGCCTTCGTTTTTTAAAAGAGAGCTACAGCACTTTCGTTTCCGTTCAGGAAAAACTCGGCATTCACAGCTCACAATTTTTTTTTTTAGATGTGAAAAATTGTTTAACTACATTTTACGCCGTCACAGTTCTGTTAAATAAAAACACAAAGCAGCAAGGATTTGCGAATTAATTAAAGTCGTACTACCATCTTCCTTCTTCCCGATGAGAAAATAAATAAAAGAAGACGACCAACAGATAGGTAGGATTTCACACGAGTTAATTCTTATGTATGTAGTTAAACGCATTAATAAACATTTTCTCACAATTATTAACGGTAATATTTATTCTATACCCGAGATAGGTATCTATCAGGGCATTGTGAGAGAATTTTTTCTACACGTCTGCAATACCATACGTCTGGTTTTAGAATTTGCAAGCGCGACCGGCAGCAGTAGACGGAAGAGGTTACGTAAAGCAGTGTTGTATTGCGTTTTCAAACTTTCACAGAGAGGTATACAATAGTAATTAGTCCAAGGCATTGTTCCATAACGTAGTACGTTATAAGTTGTATAATTGCTGTGAGTACGGAGATCATAATCTCCCCCCTGTCGAGTTCGTCGACTTTTATAACTATTTTTAAACACACGACTAAATAACGCTAACTGACGAAAGCCGCACCGTGTCGCAAAAATAACACGTATGTCATGCAAAATACGCTCATACGAAATGAAAAACAACAATAACGGAGCAACTTATTGAAAGGGTAAAGCGCAGGATGGCCCGAGACATACGTGAAAGGAGCAGACGATAGAACCTTGTAACCGAAAAACTTGTACAATTTTTGCTTGTGAAACGCGCTATTAAAATTTCGCACATTTCAACATCCCATCGCTTTGTATCTATGCAATTTTAACATTTTTGAAGCAATTGGGATAGAGAATTGTAACGCGGAAGTTTCTGGAATAGATAAGGTTATCGTACATCATAAAACACGATGGTTAGTCGACATTTCATATGGCATTAAGGATACCTTATTCGCAGTGGTGTAGCTATCGAACGGCAGTTCGATATGACCGACGTAGAACTCGGGACATAGTAAAATGTCAAATATGAAACGAAAGCATGCTTATCTCACCCCTAATTAATGAAGTAGCATTTCAATTCAATTAGAAGTGCTATACTGGTATTATTGTACTTTTGTTCAATTTCAAAAGAAGAAAGAGTAAGAGAGGTTCTTTTGTTTTCAGTTTCCTGTACTTTTAACTAGTTTCCTTCGTCGATTCCTAATTTTTTTCTAAAGTTCATAAAAATGCCTTGTACAAATATTTACCGATCTTTATACTTTTTATTACTGACATTACTATTCAGTTATCCAATTTTTTCCACAATTATTTTATTTGGTCTGCAAAGCAAGCAGAGATTTGGTTAGGACTTCTCTGAATCGAAGGAGGCGACGAAGTTTGCGTTCCTAAATCGTTCTCGTCCTCGTCTTGCAAGCTGAACTTATTTGCCTCATTACCATATTCGTTGATAAGTTCCTCGAATGTCCTGTATGTTGGTTGTTGCAGCAAATGTGCTCCAATTTTAATTTCATCTCCACGTTGCGAACCATTGTCTTGCTGAAGTCTAACAAGATCGAAACGTGCGCAAGATTTTTTTTTAATTCTTCATTTCATTCTTCTTGCGATACGATCACCATTATCCCCTAGTCATATTCTCACTCAAGGGAATCCTTTTTTCATACTTTTTATTCAGCATATCAATGTAATATTTTATCTGGTCGTTGTTTTCGGCGTGTAAACTAGGATTTCAAGGTATACAAACCGGCAGTAACACAAGTTGAAATGTTTAGCGTAAAGGGGTCAGGTGTGATGCACCTATAGCCGTAATAACGACGTGTTTGAACCCTGAAAGTGACAATAACCTCATGTGCAAATAAACCGGCATAGTCCGAGTTCGTGGGAACCTGGAGCCGCGTGGGCCATCTTCCTACGCTCGCCCACGGGCCCGCGCCCCAGGTTGTAACTCACAAACCGATATGCATGTACCGTACCTCGAAGCGCTCCATATTTGACCAATTTTGGTCTATATAAACGTCAGGTCTTTTGGGCTGTTGACAAGCCTCTCCTATGGTGGCGACTTGTTGATATAGTGTAAACTTCGTCTTTCGAAGACTTACGTGATGTTTTAGTTATTTTGAACAAGTCCGTTTTACATGTAGATATTTCTATTTTGCACAACTTTATACGTCACTAATTAATCTATATGAATATTTTGGAAGTATACAAATCAGCTAATGCGAAAAAGGACCAGATGGATCTAACCCGCGTTGTCTATATTACAAAATTCTTCATTTTTTCTAAATTCATTTCGTTTTAGGAATTCTGAAAATTAGTGCTGAATTTTCGAATCAATAAAAATTCTCCCAAATGATTTTGTAACTTTTGGTGAATAACGCGTAGGTGGAAAAACGCAAGAAATGAGGCAACGTGAATTTATTATAACTTGCAGGAGAGGCTCGCGTTTTAGCATCAATACGAAATTTAATTTTCCGTCGAGGAAAATAAAATAGAAACGCCTCGCAGAAAGCAATTTAGGGAGATGATGCAGCTAGCAAGAAATAAATCTGTCAATAATTTCAAGAAGGAAAGTACATCCTAGAGGATCCCCTTCCTGGAGCAGGAATGGGGACAAGCGGAGAAGTGAATCGTTATAAAACATCCTTCGTCAAGGGGGTAGGAAGCTACAGTGCTGTTTGTTGATCCTAAATTATTTGATTTTTGCAAACAACTCTTTTCGAGCTTTGCTGTCCACTTTTGTCCTAAAAAGTACCTTCGATATCCAGAAAAACGTCGAAAACTCGATTGGCAGTTGACATTACGTGATAGTTTCAAAAGGAGGGTGACAGCAATGACCCTGCCCATCCAGAATTATCCGATTTCCGCAGGCAATCAACAATGAGACATTTTCCTTACGAGTTTTGTTACCCATCTCTGCCTCACAGAAGGAGCTTTAATCTCCAGGAAGCTAAATAATGAAAGATCGCGAACTGAATTGATAGTTAACATTATAAGGCTTGTTTTAAGAGGGTACAAAGTTTTATAGAATAGTAGGTCCAAGCGACGACTTTGGTGGAAAGGAGGATTTTTTCCCTTAAATGTTTTGCCTTCGATTTAGTTTAGTCCAAAACCAGTGGTTTCTTCTGGATCGTTTCTAACCGCTGCGAGTGTTCAACCGTAACTAGTTTGGTATCCTGTTCGTCTGACTTACTGTTAGTTACGACAGATCATTTCGCATTCTCAAAACTTTTGGGGCTGGATTAAAATGGAGTCGAAGGTTGGACTGAGTTGTCTTACCTAATTTAGTATTGCACCATCTCCCTATTCACATGATTTAACTCCGATGCTTCATTTCGTATTACCAACTTAAAGTTAAATGGGTACTGAATATACAATATTGGACAATATTTATTGTCATTTTCGTGAAATTTAAATATTAAACAAAATATTTGAGCAAAAACTCGCCTAATTGATTTTCTTTTTATTTCTGATCAATGTCTACTGATTCACAGTTGCGACATGCCGTATACCTCGGCGCCTAAACGTTTTTGTGAGTGCGCACGTAGAGAGGTACCTTTCTGAATTGTACAACAGTAGGAAGAAGCCGTGAACAGGAGATACAATCTTGCGATGGCAAGGTGGTGCCGGCGATCCTGAGACTAGACACCCGCCCACGCGAACCGAGACACCTTCTAGTGGGCGGTCGCGGACCCTCTAATATTATACCCTCTACGATGACGTTCATTTCAAATATAAACGCACTCATAAATACCTACATATATTAGAAAGAAAGCTATACTTACGCATCTAGTACAGAGTACCTTACCATCCGTGCAGTTATACAGATTGAAAACTTTCAGTTTAGCCAATGGTGGTTTCTTGGGGAGTAACAAAGAGCATGCGATTCGCAAAATGCTAAAAAGATAAAATACTGCCCTTGTATTTTTAATATGAATGGTGGGCACATTTAGTGGGGATTATGTATTACAGCGAACACTATAGATGTGTGATTGCATCAATATATGCATACAATCACACTGCACTCGTCTCCTTCTACGCAAACACATTCGCTGCTTTTCATGAAATCGTATTGGCTAAAGTGAAAGTCTTTTTTTCTAAGAGAAAAGCAGGTATGATGATGAATTTGTTTTCTAAGATTAAAATAGTACATTACTTATAAAGAGTACTTACAGAAAAGTGTATCGTTTCGCCAGTGGTGTACAACACTTAACACTATTTTAGACTAACGGGCGCGTAGTAAAATCGATGCGCTCGAAAAATATGAGTATCTTAATAAATTATACGAAATCATACGAATTTTCTCATCGAGTTAAATGCAGCTTAAAATGAACAATATATCGAAGTCTGGAGACATGGCGGTCGCGTCGCGCAGCGTCGCCGTTGCGGCGAGACGCAAATAGCATTCACATCGATGATTAAGTCGCCGGGAACCGAGGCGATTTCAACGTCCCATACATGACGAGACTCGAACGAGTTGTATCCACACGTTTCAGATGGTCACATTTCACCTGAGTGTAACTCAATGAAACTTATCGATACTTCCTGCAATATTAACCTAACGTCTAAGATTATTGCAAAGTAACGTTTTCGATACAATAATGTTGTTCCGTCCAATTTGGAACCATCAAAAACACTTGCCCAACCACATAATGACCGATTTTAACAGTACCATGAATGAAGTGTTTAGCTTTGATGAGTTCAGCCTTTGAACGGTCAGAAACTACTGATGGAACAAACCTATTGTTTTCGCTTAGCTAAGCAAATACTTTAAAAATCCATTGCCCGAAACGGACATACAAAGAATATTGCGAAATATTTGGGAATTGCAAAAAGATTCATTGAACTAGTAGGCGAATACAGACTTATTTTTGAGGTGTTAAGGTGGAAGATGCTGAGACTTCTCAAACAAAGTGTCATCATTTTTTTCCTTTGGAGAGAGAGTGTAAAAATATCTGAAATCGTTTGGCAATTCCGTGGAATTTAATCTAAGAGTACCACTTATAATTGGATTCGTCGATTTAAAACTGGCAGATCGTCCTTAGAAGACAAGACACGTAGCGGGCGGCCGTAAAGATTGCCGTAAGGACGCTACTATCACTGCAGTGAAGAATTTACTAGTGAAAGATAGGTTAGTAACTATTCGTGAGATTAATACAAGTACAGACTTTGGAACACGACAAGTACATGAGATTCTGCACGATCGTTGTACCGGAGCAAAAACTGAACAGATTGGAAACTAATCAGAGGGTTATAACCCGGAAACAAAAATTAATGTCAGGAATGGCGCAGACCAGAGTAAAGCACGCGTAGTTCCGATTACCGTTTTTTGGGATTGCAGCAGAATAATTTTGATGGATTACTCACCAACGCCTTTACCATGGCAAGTGCTCATCGAGAATGGGCCCGGAAAGGAATCTTCCTTAGATAACTTTGCAAATCTCTGCATCTGAGTTAATTCGATAATCTAGGGTCCCCAAACATTTAAGTTCCGGCAATAAATTTATAACTTATTGATTCCGTTGATGGGGAATCAGGCATTGCCCAGGGATAACGCACCATTGAATGTTGAAATGTTTGTTCACGTCGGATGAAAAGTTTTAAAAAAGCGATTGTTTGGAGGAGATTTTTTTGTGACTTTTTGCTCGTAACTGGATATTTGTTGCTTTCCCACACTAAGCAATAAAGCGATGGATAATGCTCCCAGACAATATTATTCTGTAAAACGAGAGGAAAAGAAAAAGATTACGTTTAAAATGCGATGCCGTTAGAAAACAAAACGGAGCGAGACAAAAAATAAAACAAATCAAGCGATTTCACGGTCCGTAACAGTAAAATCAAAGTGTATAAGAAATGAATGCGAGAAATATCGTCGCAGAATAAGACACAATGCCGCCGCGAAGGTATGAGCGTGTCGGAACTGTTTGGAATTCTCGGTTGTGAGCCTGCGGCGAAGTGTAGAAAGTGAAATACACGTAGAGCTGCGGTCAGGAGCGTCCCAATATAATTGACATATTAAATAGACTGAATCTGTGCTTAATTTAGCGTAGAACAGAAAAACGTGTAACTCTACGAGATCGGTCCGTTCCAGCGGTGCATTTAGTGCGCTGTTAATTATTTACGGACGGGACGGAGGCGCAGAAGCAAAAAGACGGAGAGAATTTCAGAACCGGTACCAACGCTCGACGTACGCAGACAATTATGTCTGTCAAGGACACCACTTTTTTCTTCTGCTCTGGATTTATCGATGTTATGTTAATTTCCACTGATATTGCTGTTCAGTATCAGGATATTGCTGAAGCACCAGTTAACTCACCCAACACAGAAAGAATTGTACCTACCATTTGATGAAGGCCAAACATTCAAACCCTCTTTGATAAGAGCAAGCCAAGTGATTTTCACTTTCAATAAGAAGCTTTCACTGTCGAATGTTATTTGTGGAATGCGAAAAATGTATGGACACCAATTTAGAAAACACAATTTCCCGATTTTAATTGCATGTGTACTAAGGCCAAATGTCATATAAAAACCCATCTGCACGTCGTTGTTCGGTGACTGAGCAGTACATGGCTCAATAAAAGTCAAACTGCTTAACAACGTCGTTCCTCTACCCCAAAGGAATGTATTTACAAGCATATGAATTTGAACTTCCTGAATACAAAGATTTCATTTCCTGTCCCTTATTAAACAATTATGTAAATAGTCAATGTCTATATGCATATAATCTTACACCTACGAAAAGTGTGTATAATTAAAAAGAAATTAACACGATAGATTTAATTAGTGCAACTGCATTCGTTATTAAATAAATTGGAGGTAATTTCACATATCATTAATTTACGTAACCGTTACTTAGTCTGGGGCAAAATTAATTAAATGTTGCGTGGTGCTTGGCACCTAATTCATTTTTGATTAATTACGAATGTATTACGATCTTAGTTCCATTTCTGGTAATTGAAATCAGTTTTGAACTTATGAAAAATGAGGTATAAGGAATTACATATGAACATGGACGAAACCTGCAATAGCATGTGCATGATGTCAGTCTATACGATGAAAATACCTTCGCTGGTTATATAGGGGTGCTCCTTTTTAGTCCTGATCCCGAAGATTTTAGAATAGGCACCAAAAGCACGGAAATAGAATGTGTTGCCTATTTTCAAATTAATTTTAAGGGGTTACGATTTCAAATGGACACCTATATAATACAAAAACTGGGAAAGGGTTGTAGTTTTTGGCGACATTTTGAACCCGTATTTAAGACAAAAATTCGAAAAATGTTGGCATATGGTTGCAAATTGGTAAATAATAGAAGTATACAACGGAGCGTGAATATGTATTGTGAAGCAGAATGATAATAACAAAGGAAGACATCAATAAAGTAAATGAACATAATTTTGAGCGACAAACAATTGAAAAAATATTAACATTATCCCAAGTGTAGTCACCTGAAGAACCAGAACATGAAAAAGACAGCTGACCTTGTTAAGACATATGAAAAGGGTAAACGGTATGAGATAAAAAGAAGAGTAAGAACTGCCCAAACTCATATATTCCTTGCATATAAGTAACAAGGAGGTATAGAGTTTTCTAAAGTTACTTCACACAAATTCTCTTTTATTACTTAATTTTGGAACAGCCTGAAGTTGTACATACATGGTAGTTTGTTCTCACTGAAATTGGAACATGTAAAATTGCATTAAAAATTAGAAGATGCAACAGCTTTCCTTTGGTGATACCGGTGCAAGAAATGATACTAGCTTAACGTTCTCCAGAAATTTAAAGGTAGGGCCCCATCACACCACACAAGAAATATAGGCATTGTAGGTAGGTACCGCAGGGTCAATGCTTGAAACGGGCCTAATACGGGTTCTACCAACGCAACAGATTACCTCACCGGGAGAATTATTAGTCTAGCCGACGCAATGTCCATTCTTCTTGTCCAACTCCTAGTTCGATTCGATTTGCATACAACTAAGATTTAGAAATATCAATCGGATTGCCATTTAATATTTCACGTTTGTTATTTGGGCGAACTTCGAAACGAATGCGATCGTGTATTTCTGGTCTGAGGTGAAAAGTGAGGCTCGACTTACTATTAGACCGCCGCCTTTGTAAACGCAAGATAAGTTTACATTAAAGTTTAATGCCTTAGTAACAATTGTGCAAAAACAATTTTGTGATTGTATTAAATTAGGCATTCCACATTTTATTGTTAAGTATGCTGACAAGTGAAAAATTAATTAAGTAATTAAAAACTAGATTAAAGAAATTAATATAGTAGTGGGTTCGAATTATTAATTATTTGAAAGAATATTAAATTAAAAAAAAATCTTTTTTTCACTTGATGCACTTGTACACCTACAAAAATGGGTTTCCATCTAGTTGGCAATCGCATTTCGCAACGTTACGAGAATACTCAACACACTTTTCTTGTCCAGGCTTAATGAAAAGGTGACGTTTGGGCAGTAACATATAAATTACGGGTTTATGGATTCGAAATGTGTGTTAAATTCAATTAATTAAAAAAATAATAATAATTGCGGAACAACTTACAAACCAAATGCAGACGGACCATCTCGTACCGCGGATCTCTCTCCAAGAAAAACCGTCGATTTCACTTTCACGACGTGAATTTTGACAGCAGCCACGTACGACAATCGCCGACGTGATGTGACACGAATTCACATGGGACTGACTAGACTAGTGATGCAAATAGACCGCCGCACAAGTTCGCACAAGTCTGCCTGCTTTCGCAGAGCAGAGAAGCCACGGGCTGTTTAAATTCGGGTTTCCCCAAAGGCCGCGATACGCTTCTTTCTGTTCACGCACTTCGATTTCAATTTCTCATTAAACTTGCATTATTCGTTTAATCAAGAAAACTAGAGTTGGTCCAAGGAATTGAACAATAAATTTTTATGAACAAAATATTAGACATAAATAGGTATAACAATTAGCGGTTTAGAAAAATATCGATCTTTCATATTTTTCACCTTGCGCTGTACTACATGAATTTCTGCAAATAATATCTGTTCGATAGCTCTGCACTTTCCTACACTTTTTGCACTAACCGCACTTGAGGGAGTGAAATGTATATAATACACTGTAAGTAGGAGTGAAAAAATAGAGTAAAGGTATTAAACGTGTAGAAAGTGCAGAGCTATCAAACAGATCTATAATAGTTCGGTTTAAACGCGGTATCCACTTTAAATCGAGACGCCTTCAAATTTGAAAACAGGCAACCCATTCTACTTCTGATATGTTGGATCCATCGGTTAGCCTTGGATGTGACTGATGGCTTGCCTATTCCGAAAATTTCAGGACTCGGGATTAAAAATGAGTGGCATAGGGTCACTTGCTCTGCTTAACTTTATGTCACTTAGCATATAACTTACACGATGTTGTGTAACCTCAATCACATTAAATTTAAGTTCAGCTTAAGTGTTGGGTGCAACTGGCCATTATACACTTATAAGAAGGCTATCAAACAAAAAGTTAATACTTCAGGAGTTGCAGTTTAAGGTTTCGTTGATTTCCTATTAATTTTTAAAACGGCCACTGGCCAAGGCAATGGGAACTCTGAATTGGAATTGAAAAGATTTTCTAAATACGGGGTGATTAAAAACAGTCAAGGCTTATAGAGGCATATGAAAAGGAGCTTTGACAGATCTAGACCTCACATGTCCCGTGTTTTATGGTTGTAGGGTATCGTAAAGAAACGCGAGCTAGAATGAGGGGTAGTACTACAACCGATTCTCCGGAGTTTGGAAGTAGTGTTTGACGTTTATATTTTATATCGATTATGGTTTACACATAGAGTATTAAGTTGTTTTGAATCACTGTGTATTCAACTGTACATTAAAATCGTATCGTGTATCAAGAGTGTCTTGTCTTGAAAATAAACTTTGCAAATGACATTATTTCAGTAATGTTCGCCATAAACGACTTATTAATATTAATGTATTTAATTAACAACTGTTACAATAGACGCATATAATTCTTTAATTGTTTCTTAGAACCGGAACCGCTAGTTATGTGCACATATCCTACGGCGTTTCGTAATTCTTAAATAGCAAGATAATTATTCACACGCATTCTCTCACAAACGACATTCGAAGGTATGTAGTTCACAGTCTAGGTTCTGAACGAGAGAACCTTGTAGAACTGGATCAATAACTCGCAGCGCATGTATGACGAATACCAAACGGAAATTGTTGTCAAACACCTTTATCGACACAGGTAACATGGATAATGAACATTTTCTTACAGAAATACATTTGTCCGAGATTACCTATTTATAGAAGGAGAGTCATTCGGATCATTAAACTAAATTAAAAAGGAAAAAAAAAAGTTGTTAACTATACATATAATACGAGGGGCGTTCACGTCAAAACTGAAATATATGCCTCGTGTGCAAATACATGATGTTAAAAATAACAAAAAATTATTGTACATACAATGTATTAAGCATTACGTTAATTTGTCATTTGTTCAATAATTTTAAGATGAGACGTGCGCATTTAGGTTCATGGTCAAGTTTGATTAATTTTTTTTTCTTCCGTTTGTTTAATCTTCAAGGATGACTTACTTCATTTCGTCGTACGTTGAGGTTAACGATAAAGAAACCATTCGCAATGTTGTGTGATTTGAAGTAAGTAATTAAATAGTCGCCGCGTTGTGATATATGCTTTCGGAATGTCTTTGGCGTTTCACAAAATCCCAGACATTGGAATCGTCACCTCACACTACTATTCTGAAATCTGATTCATCCTTAGGAAAACATTTCGATGAACGCACGCTAATTTGAATCATCCCGCAGAGCACATGTAACTAGGTACGTACGTACCTACTAATTTTGCGAAAGATTGGAAAGCAATAACGTTTCCTGCGTTTTTCTCTCCTGCATATACAGGTTCGGTCAATTAGTACGAGGCCCCCCACACTGCGAAACAAAGCATTACGCATTCCAAGGCAAAAATTGCGTTTTTTGTCGGTTTTTAAATTATAAATTATGCCACTCCATGTGAGTGTTAAGTTTATGGTAATTAAAGATGGCTTTGAACAGATGTTCCGCACAAATGTACTCGAATCCCAAGTTCGCTTTTACGCTTGTGTTTACGACCTCTGAATGTGTGCGCTGACGTGATTGTTTTCTTGCTTAAACGCTTCTAAAATCTAGAAATAAATAAATTCCCGGCTGGACCTAACTTCATATTAACCAAGATTACACAACTAGTTCGCAAGTACAGAGTCTTTTTTTTTATACACTAGAAGTTCTTCAATCACTTCAATCAGAGGCGACTTGCCTGTAAGCGCTGCAGAACGCCAATAACAGTATTTTATTATTTACTAATAAAATAATACATAACTAAAATCCTTGTGATTTCAGTAGAAACTAACAAGTTCGGTTAGTTTCAGGTGCATTCGCGAGTACTCGGTTCAGTTGATCATAACCAGGGATGCGAATTCAGACCGCTTACTAAGCTACGTACTTCTATCTTAACTCTACTGGACTATCCTTGTCCTTGTCTAACACAGGAGTGCAATCGATGATTGCATTTTATTGCTATTCATTTTTCATCAGTTATAGTCATCGAAAACTTCTCGTCCACTCTTCGATCTATTTCATAACCGGAAATATGTGTGTCGGTGATGTGTACACTCTAAATTTTCGCATTTGTTCGCAAATGGTGGACCGAATTCGTATCGCTGAACATAACCATAGAATTATTCGCTATAAACTATGTTTCCTTTACTAATTACTGAGTTTCTTTTATTTATCTTCCATTATTATTTTCCTTGTTAGTTATATACGCACATTTCTTACGTAACAGTAAGTTAATCGGCGCGTTTCTCGTTTGGTTAATTTTTTTCTCTTTTTTTTCATGTATATGTAATCAATTCTACGTTTTTATGAACTTTCCTGCGTTCATTCTTACTTTTAATTGATCTAATTCGTCGTCTGTAATCAATGCTATTATTTCTCATTCTTCTACGTTTACTTCTCGTTTCATATTTTGACTTTTTAATTTGCTTCTGTTATTTCTTTGGAGCAATATTCCCTTTTTTTCCTGAAACATACTTCGTTCTTTGCATGTTTTATTATTTGCATTTTGTCTTTCAATGTTTCATAAAATAACTTTTAATTGCGTTTCTAGTTTTCAATCATTTCAAATAACCTTTTCTTCGTAACAATGGTTTTAAACGTTATCCCTTATTTTTCTAACGGTGTCCAACAATTAGCTATTGCAATCCTTGAGTGGCCGTGGAAGAAAACATTTTTAACTATTTATTGAATCAAATTGCAATAAAACTTAAAATACGTAAGCAAGAGTTTGTTTTGTTGTTTGACAGTCATTCAACGATGCGAAGAATTGTCATTCATGTTTGATTCCACAGCCACCCAGGACTACAATAATTGTTGGACACGTGTTACATTTTGTGTAGATAGTTTCAAATCAGTTAAAATTATTGACTTCGTTTTTGCATAACTTTGCATTGTTTGCGTCAACAAACACACGTTCATTCTGTTAGATCAACTTTTCTAAAACGGAAAATAGTTGTCCCTCCTTTCCCGAGAGGCCGCAATAGAAAAAAAGTCCACGTGATTTTTATTGTACTCTACGTTCATAATCTGGTTAATAGCAATGCTAACTTGTCATTAAGAGTAGGTCTTAAATTTGTGCAGTACTTGATTACAAGAAATTGCAAAAGAAAAAATATTCAAATCTTTCCTCCTCGTACTTATAACAAATTATTTTTTATAAGTATGAAATTAATGCAGCAAAATTACTTGTGAAATAATTATAATTGTTGAAGAAGACACAAGTTAGTTAATCCAAAATCTGGAAGTTTTTCATGGGAATTTAAAGAAAAAACGAAAATTGAAACGTATTAGCTACAAACGACCTAGTATTTGCATATTCGCTAATGAAAGAACTAAAATCGTGCGCTTTCTTTCGTTTACAAAACTAAACTAAAATTACTCACCCATAATGAAGAACACGTTTAATATGAGAAATCCTTTCTCTGAACATTCATAAGGCCCACACAGCAATAATTTTACACTTCGCAGATTCAATCAAAATTCAAGTATCGATTGTACGTGAAACTTATACACCTCCACCCTCATCGAACGTTAGTCGGCAACTGAGTTGGAAATTCAGTCGGCTTTGCCTTTAAGGATTCCCCTCTACGCAGTAGCAGTCGTTTGTTTTCTCTATCGAGCGGAACATACGGCGTGTTTGAAGTGCGCGCCGTTTCCCTTTGCGAGCTTCCGTGTTTGCCGCTCTCTTGATCGTACGTCTTTCTAGCTGGCCCAATGGAAGCGACGTCGACCGGCTAGAGGGCGGAGCTTGCGTACGTTTAAAGATTTGATTTGTTTCATCGATTTTGGGTAGAAATATCAATAGTACCCGGTGATTTTTTAAACTTTTCATCAACTCTTGCCATGAAATTAGCTTAACTGAAAAATTAGTTCATTGCACTCCTCGAGGTTATCCTACAGTAAAGCTAAGACACGCTGTCGAAATACGAAAAAAATTTAAAAAATCACCCGGTATAGTGATCGTATGTAATATAAAACCCAATAAATTCTCTCCCGTGTTATAAAGGAAGCGATTTGTTGTTAAAAATAATTAATTTTGGTTGGCTTATTATATCTATTTATTTAAATAATTTTTTTATTGGTTGTCACAGATGGCCAGGGTGGAATTTAGTACCTACGTGACACGATACTTATTTTAAGGAAATAATTAATTATTTATTTCTTTGAAATAAATAATTAAGAAAACAGTGCTTAAACGTTTTTAAATAAACATCTAATGTGATTGTTACGGTTTTAAAAACGTTTTGAACTAAGAAAGTTTTTAAAAATAGAAGAAGAATCCTTAATAAACACCTCATAACATAATAATGAAAGTGGATTGGATGTCAAAATAAAAACAAACGGATAGATTTAAATTAATTTAAATAAAATATGCTTGTTAGTTATCAAATCAATATCATAAGTGGTGTGGTGGTCGAATTTAGTACAGAGGGCTCCTAAAGGCACAAGTAATTAATATAATAATGCTTTCAAATACTTACAATTTGATTCAAGAAATAGTCTTGGAGAAAAGCTAAAATTTGGTTTAAATAATTCATCAGAATCAGAACTATTCACAGTGAAAAAAAAAAAGATCATTTGTAATAAATTTAGTCTAAATAATAAAGGCTCGATGTGAAATTTTAAAACAAAAAGGAAAATTTACTCAAACGTGGCACAGCTTTATAGTTCAATTAAAACTCATGTCAAACTTTTGTGCTACGAATTGATGCTGGCATGAAACAGAATGTAAATATAGCTTAATACAGAAAAAAAAATTGATAAGTTTACAATATTTAATAACTAAAATGTGTAAAAAGGAGCAAAATAATTGTTAGTGAAACGGAAGAGGCCGATTTGTACAAAAATATGAGAAATTAAATAATAAAAATAGAAAGCGTAGAACATGTATGATGATATCTGCAAAAAATAATTTGATAAAATCTTAATAATAAAAATATTTATAATAATAAAATAATTGTCAGATGAGGCTAACAGAAAAATAAAGAACCTAAAAAAGGACCGACGTAATACGAGAATTAATTCTACACGAAAAAAGATAATTAATAACAAAATACAGAATCATGTTAACAGTGATCAAAAGAAGATGGCTAAACAAAAATAGAACAATGCAGATATGAGAAATTAATTCCACAAAAAAAAAAAGAACTGAAGCAACAATGCGGAATACAGAATTACACGAAAATTAAAAAAAAACGTCGAAATATTAAGAACGGAATGAATGTTGAATATTCTCTGAAGGAGTGTTTTATTTAGTCCCGTCTGTCATTTTCTTTTCGCTAGTCGTTCATTTTGGAAATCTCTTCACCAGAAAGTTATCTTGCATTTCAATCAAATTTTCTTTTCTTTTTATTGTTTTTGTTGTCATCTCATTCTTGTTCTTATATTCTTTTTGATTATTCATATAAAATGGAGTGTAAATAAATTTCTCTTTCACTCAAATTAAAAATAAAAATAATTTACGTGCTTACGATTCTTCAAGAATTCCCTTGAAGCTACTAGATGACATCATGCTCATAAGCAGGTCATCTCTTTTATTGATAGACTCTTTATCCACCGGGATGTAACAAAATGGATTAGATTCAGTTCCCAAAATCTTTCTTGTACTTAAATAGGTGGAATAAGTTCTTCTTGCATGTACTTTTTTACATTCTATGGTGATCTCTGCAAAGAGTATGATCTTACACTTCTCATAAACCTCCAGCTTTTAGTTGTAACGCTGGTCTCGCTGTTTAGATTCACTGTTAAATTACTTCTAACCGATCACAAGGCAAACATTATTATTTTTTGATAATTCCTTTATAAAATCAAGTTTTCTTGCCAGATGAAAATATGAAAATTAATTAAAATTGTGTAACTGGCAAATAGAAAGTGTTAGGAAAGAGTTTATACATGTATTTCGGCCTTATTGGGCCTCATCAGAACTCTGTACCTTAAAAAAACTTGATTTTATAATTGTCAATTTGTTGCCTTAGTTACATCAAACAAAAATTGTCACTTTTGCGATTTTACTAGAGAATGCAATCGCTTCCTTGTATAATTTGCAAAAGATTTTCATATTTTTATCATTAATTTCTGTTCTTGTTTTTTGGGATTTTAGAAATTCAAAAAAGGGGTAAGTTTTTCTAAATTTTTCAATAAACCAAATTTTTTTTAAGGTACAGAGTTCTGATGAGGCCCAATAAGGCCGAAATATATGTATAAACTCTCTCCTAACACTTTCTATTTGCCAGTTACACAATTTTAATTAATTTTGATAATTCCTTTGTTCATTTCAATCATTAATTTTGATTTAAAAATAAGTTACTGAACTCTTATTTACGAAGTTATATAATCCATACACTATACCCTTCACTCAGAACGGTTTTGTAGAATTTCACGTTTGATATTCAGGGCGCAACACCTGCCAGACCCAAATATCGCATGCGGCCCATGCACGCCCGCCTATTATCATTCCTCCCGATTAACGAGCGACCAGCCGATATGGATTTATGGTTCGATTGTCCATAATCATCTTTGCTGTCTGCGTGCTTCTCTTGATCGAAAAGCCGCCAAAAGCTAAAAGTATAACTAGCTGCGGTTAACTTCTTTTCTCGTCAGCACTTGTAAACGTATCGAGGAGTTAAAAAGAATCGGCCATAAAAAGAAAAAAGCACTGAACGAATTAGTTCAATTCGTTCATTCTGAATACGTTAAATAATTATGAAAGGTAAAGGATTCTAAATGATCTTCCCGACACAAAAGTGGCATCGTAAAATCGCATAAAAATCTCTATGACATTCCCTATCTATCGAAATAGAACAGAGATCCCATGCATGCTGGGAATGTTCTCGAATGAAATAAATAAGTAATCATGTCATCATTTTTGTCGCCATTTTTTGTTTAATATTTAATTAAAAATTAATCTCTGCCCACAATAATTTTTATATCCATATTTAATCTATATTTTTACTTTTTCCGTTCAGATCAATAAAATATTGAAGATAAATACGTTTTATTAGAGTTATGTATTGTTTCTGCACTGCAGCGAATTTAAAACAATTCTAATATAAAAATGAAGTTCTTGGAAGAACGAAAATGAAAATGTAAAATTTGATCTTCTAGAAAAATCCTTTCAAATGGAATAAAATCTTGTATACATTGAATACGGCTAGATACAAAGCAATGTATACATACATATAATTATAAACAATGTTACTTTTCTAAAAATATCGAATAACTGTTTGTAAAATTGTATAACGTCACCACCGTGTTTACGACAGAACCAGGTAACCGGAACAAAACGAACGGACATCCGCTCAATAATGTAGTTACGATGATGAAACCGTAAAAAGGCGATACTTCTCTTTCAAATTATGAAAATAAATTTCCGCCCTTCGTGTAACCATGGGGTGTGCATCATCGCGTAACCATCTCTGTTACGTAAAGCGCGTTGGCTCGCCAGTATGGAATCATTTACCTTTGTCATCATGACTTATTGATTAAATTATTTGGTATATTTTAATATCGCAATAAACAAATCTATTTGATGTACTTTTAAAATTTATTTCATAATCTGCCCTTCTGTGAATTTTTATTATTCTTTTTCTTGCTTTGCGCTATTCCTGAGTATAACATTACTTCTAATGGTCTAACACCAGTTCGTAAGAGAAAACAACTAAAACGAATAAAAAAATTTAAGGTACAACTCGTTTGTTGATTGACGTAATGTCCTATAAATGATTAAATTATTTTGGACCCGAATTCATAATAACATGCATGAATTAAACACATAATACGATAAGTACTATCAAAAATAATGCAGGTGTATAATACGTGAAATAACGTATTCGGTCCATGTGCCGTTGTTAACTCAACAATTACAATATTACGTAAGCAAAAAATACAGTTGTTTTGGTATAAACGCGCGTTGTATGTTGTACTTACCTCCAGCGCTTGGTATTGGCATCACGTCAAGCAGTTTTTCTCATTGTTTTGTGCAGTTGCTCTTTAAAAATTCAAAATCTTCAACATAACTGCATAATATTACAGGAGCCTACACCTGAATATTACAACATCCCATTAAAAACCCAACTTGTTCGTGCTGCCCTTCTCTGTCTCTTTCTCGAGCACTCCAAACATGAGAGAGAATCGCACAACTCATGGATTAGAGACGTACAAAACAATTTGACAAGAATATAAGATTGATTTCGTTTGATCTATTGTATATTTTTTATGACTGTCTCTTTCCCTCTTAAATTCGCGCACCTAGAAAAGGAGAATCGAAAACACACAATCGCGAAGGGTTGCAAAAACGTCGGAATGTTTACAGTTACGTTTTAAAATTAAATCGTCTACTCTGAATTACAATCAGTGATTTCGATGCTTCTCTACGTACGTCCGATGATTTATTCATAAACAATGAAATTCCGAAGAAACTGCGCACAAAGTTTAAGTAGGATATAACGGAATCATATGAGTTTCTATGAAATACAGCGCGCGTTCTAATTGAAATAAGTTGATTTTAAACTCACAAATTTATTAATTACGATTTAATTGGGAATTCATCAGCAAAAGAGCACTTCGAGAATTTCTTCACAATTTCAACCATGCAAGTCAACGACAGCAATTTTTGCACCCAAGAATAATCAATAACGGATGTAATTCTAAAGTTTTTAAGATTTAATGTCATCTCACCGACGCGACGCACAGTGGTCAAAAATTGGAATTTAGGAGGGCGAAATTATGTGCGGCTAAATTTATATTTATTTTGTCCCAATTTACATAAATTGTACTATTTTAAATGAACGTTGCTTTTTATTGATGAAGGAATGAAAATTAAAGTTTACTATCCAAAAATGAACTTCTCTAGTAAATTTATTACTTCGCTTGGAATAGCACTTTTACGGTTACAAGCTTGCATAAGCGCGATCATTATTTTGGAACGAAAAAGAATGATTCTTTTAAAAGCCATGGGGGTGGCTTGAAAATAATGATATCGACGTTACATATAATAACTATAAATTCAGCCTGTCATATAGTTTTAACAATTTGAAAACAAAAGGATTAACAAAAGAAACAGCAGATAAATGAAGAAGTTTATGTACCTAAAATGTTTCCCTGGAACTAAAAATAGATGGCTGTTTTTCATGGTGTAATTAGCATAGAAAAGTCGTCTTAAAAAACTGATCTAATGTAGATACACTTTACAACACGTGCAAGTTGTGAACAGATGTCTTAACGAAAGGTACGTCTTGAATTTTAACTTGAAAATGATTGTATTATTCCATATTTCTATTCAGCATGGATCTGGCCGGCGCGGCGTGGGTTTGGACTGTCGGCGCGATGAGAGACGCGTATTTGTATTCATAACAAGGGAGCGTTGGGTGCAGCGCGTTTGTCACTTGTTATCGCCAGATCGGCGCCCGTGTCCAGACGAAATGAACCCTTGCACTGAATCCGAAGAACTGTTGTTCCTTACCGGACGAATCCAGCAATAGGTGCTCGATACAAAGGTTTTGTTTTTATACGTTAACCGCTCGGAGATATGTGGCGTGTGAAGAATGGTACTGGGAATCGAGAGGGACATGACTGAAGAATTTGGTCAAGACTTATGTTCAACGGGGGACATTTTTGTGTAGATTCCTTTTGAGTTCTTCCCACCATTTTCTTTCACTATACCGTTTACGTACATCTTTGGTAAGGCAAGACTTTAAGAAATTTTATGGTATACCATAATACACAAACAGTAAAATAAGAAGAAAAGAATAGGAAAAATTCGTACATTGTATCTGCCCCACGTTGGGCGCCAAAAATCGTTGTTGACACTTAATTTGGGTGCAAAACTCGACTTTCATTTCTCTGACAAATTCCCCAATCTACCTCAATACCTTCCTATATTGTTTCGCTATTGTTTAATCTTTCCTTATAAAATTGTAATGTTTAGAAGACATTGGCACAAAGCAATATTTAAAATTTGTTCGAAGACGCCGTATTGATGATATGGTTTCGTATGACAAATGTCACATATCTCTAGGGTCATCAAATTTCGAAAGATACTTGAACGATATTCAGAAACCAATTTTGGTTTTCGTAAACCATAATTCAAGAGGATATCTTAGATTTCGTTCTAGTGTGTTTGTCTTCTAGATCTTCAGATTGATCCCTACTTGAACACGTCAGGGTTCGATTAAAAAATTAGGCGACTATTCAAACTTTGAACGAATTAAGAGCCCAACTGAAGAAATCATGTAGATGTTATCAAGCATACATTTTGTACTTCGTTTACTCTTGCTCATGAGATGTTTTGCAAGTGCATTCCTCATGTGGCATTTAAAAATTTCTTTTTGGATACATCTATTAGTAAAAAGCAGGGGAGCTTATGATATAAATACAATACGATTACTTGATGCTTTTTGTGCATACGTACATAAACACGTCTGCTTGCAAGACTATTAAAGCCCAGCTGTGGAACCGGTATTTCACTGTAGTTAAACCCATCATACTGTATGTAGGTATCGGGATAATTATGATTATTAATATTCACCACAGAATAACTTAACAATCGCTGGACTCGTACGAGAGTTTTTTGTGCTTCTCTAATTGATTTAACGCAGCCGGCATTCGCACTAGAAGGACGCTTCAAAATTTCGTTATTATTTGAGGCGTATAATTGCGGGCTCAAATTTTAGACCAAATGTTCGGCGAACGATTACCTGAACGCAGTTTAAAAAACATTGGAGCTAGATTTCAGCAAATATTATACTTTTAGATGCAAAAACAACTTGATTTTATACAGTCTAGTCTGTAATACCAACTCGAAAAGTTTGATGGTTTTACATAAAACACCGCAAGTATTTAGACTGGAATCATTTGCCGGTGACATTACAATAGTAATAATTAACGAAAATAACGAGCCAATAATTTCGGTCGTCCAATACGAAAACAACTCGCTGTTTTTTTGAAAATCTCATTCGATTAGTACGCCCAAAACATTGCCGTAAATTACAGGAATTACGTGCACACACTTCGAGAAAAGTAAAAGCAACGATTAGATTCGGTGGCGTGACTTAGGTAGTAAATAGATCAAGTATAAGCTCAACACCACACGCACAGTCATGCTCGTGGTCAAGTTCGAACCACCATCAAATGGTGTTTCAGACTTTCACGCAAAATTGAGAGATGCGTTTCGAGCTTGCGTTACCTTGAGCTTAAGCATGTTCTTGCGTGTGTGTAGCCGGCCTTACATGCAAGTTATTATAAATGCCGCGCCAGCGGATCTCCATCTGCCATACTTTTCACCTACCACGGCGCGCTACCAGCCGTTAATCGGCGGGATAAGGATGCAAAGTTGTGGCGTTTTTGGTGCGTTCAAGTAAAATATGCCGCCGCCTTCCGTGGTGGTTCGTCCGGAACGCAGCACCTGCCACGTCTCGTGAGTAAACGCTTCATCCATCTCATTTTTAGGCGATTCGCAACTGGATAGAACTTTTTTAATTGCCGATTCGCACATCAAAATTACGTTCGGTGATCAAATAAGAAAAAAACAATTAGTCAAACTATCGATGCCTTTGATTTCTTCTTAACTGAAAACAGAGACGGATTTCTTTCAATCAAAAGAGCCACAGCATCGTCAAGAACTTCCATCCTCTGCTTCCTAGTTCTGTTGTAATTAATGAATCCACAAAAAAAATTTCGAAATGTCGTTAAAGACGAAAGTGAAAAGTTCAGTATCGAAGTCGTTGCCTTCATGTAACTAATTTTTCTTCTCGTCTCTTTCCCGAAATTAGAGACATCTGGGACTGCAATGTCCTCTAAGATTAAAGAAATATGCAACGTTGACAGAAAGACAAAGAGAACAAACGTGACACAAAATGAGATTGTAGAAGAATCATTTTAAGTCTAATTGAAGGTAATATGTTAATGGTGGAGGGTTCACAATGTCAGAGTTGGTAATTGGGGTATGCACCGGAGAGACAAAGTTTTAAAATCTCTATGTAAAACGGTGACGCAACTAGATACAAGAAAGGTGGGCACATAATAAAATGATAGATAGGATGGTGATGACGGAGGAAGACAGTCGTTTGCAAAAGCCTTAAGGAGGGAGTAAAACACCACAACTGATCTTGGTCTAATCAGTCTATTCCGTGAGTTGAGTTAATTGTTAAAAGAGAAATTAATTTCAATTCTTTCCCCAGTTTTCCTGTGGCACTGAATTGTTTATATTCTTCGACTAACTAGAAAATACTTTTTCACTGTGACTTGCTGAATTTCTTCCTTGGCTTTCACTCTTTTCACGTTGGGGTTGTTATAATTGCATGTATGTACTAACAGGCCATTCAAATTCAATGCTTGGTCATTTCCTTCCATTACTCCCTTGGCTATCTTTTTCTACCCTACTTTTTTCTTCACTCGCAAATCATCCGACACCTTCCGCCTTTTTCTTGGCCTGCTCTTTTTTCCTACCGTACAGTTTCTTCTGTAATTTTCACATCTCGACGTTTTCAACAATTTTTTTCATTTGTTCTTCTTCTGTAACCATAGATACTATCTTATAAATGTAATCGCATGTTTTATCTAACCATAGTAAAAGTAAAGAAAACGTTGAGATTGTGTTTTCACAGCGATCATCCCCTCTCTAAAAGAAACTTTTGCGTTTGAATGCTTTGGGTCGGCATCTGCGCTATAATCACCGATTAGAAAAACAAAAGTTTTAGGTAAACCAAAATTAAAAAAAAAAAAAGAAAAACGAAGGTGTTATGGATAACGCCAGGTAACATTGTCTCTTTATCTATTACAGTGGACAAAAAAACGTGTGTTTAAGACCTCGAAGGATAATATTACTTTACGTATATGTGGTTCACCATTAATATGGCATCCTGACCGAGAGCGTGCAAGATGCCGATGGAGCTTGACGGGACCAGAGGTTGAGCGGCTGCCACCTGTCATGGCACGCGCCACCACCTGGCCTCAGACGTTGTCTACTAGACGTACAGCAAACATCCGCCGACATCGTTCCTCCTAGGGTCTGCGTACACATTTGCAAACTTACAACAGATGAGCCCTGAGTTTTCCCTCTAATGCAAGACGAATTAGTATAAAATTTTGGTCCCTCTTGTTAAATGATGCTTAGATTTTGCCCCAAATCGAAAAAGAAACTAGAAACAAATATAAGGGAAAGAGAAAACGACATCAAGAACCATTAAGGAATTCGGAGTATAAAATTTTGCAACTAAAGGCTAAATGAAAAAAGCAAAAATAAAAATAAAAGATAAAGCTAAAAGGAATTGTAACGAAAAGGGAAAATGAAAGGTTCCATCTTCCCGTTGAAAGTATGTGGCGGATAACTGGATTTTTATAAATGGTTGATTGGTTTCTCTGAATTGTTTCCATGGTAGTTATCCGCCAGTTAGTTTATCAAGAGATGGAGAACCGGCCCTACTAAGTGAATAAAACCAAAAACAAGCAACTTCCAAACAAAACAATAATGGCTCATTGTGGGTTTACGTGCAGCGTTCACAATGTTCCCTCTCTGAGCGTTTTGTATGAACAATACCAGGCAAAAAGTTAGCCCGCTTCCGTCGGAAGTCCAGGTGACATCGACGTCTCCTATTAATTCCTTTGAGATACCGTTCGTTATGAAGGAGAAGGTCTCACGGACCTACTCTGGATTATTGTGATTACGCTCTGGATTTGCATTCAACTCCAGGTGTTCTTACCGACCACATGTTTTAGATTACCTAATAATTACCACATTTATGTTTTCGTTTTGTACGTAATTGTAAAGTTATTAGTTTTTAGATATACCGTAGGTACATAGTTTAGAACGTGTGTTTTTTTTATTTATTGTAATTTGCTTGAGCGTTCACAACTAAACGTTTTTAAGATCGGTCTGCTGATTTAAACCCCAAGTAAGTAAGTAGCTCAACTTTTTTCGCAGTCTTAGGTAGGCAACTTGTACTAAACGTACTGTAACAAAACAAAAAGAATATTGAATATATAAAATTATGAAGTACACAGTTCGGTGATTAACTCTGTATATCCGTAGTTTTATTGCTTTCATTAATACTAACAATAACATATTTTGAATAACAGTTTTAATCATGCAAATTAATTTGTGCAATTACGCATGAAAAGACAGAAAGATCAAAATGCATACAAAGATCGAAACGAAGAACATTTTAGACAAAAAAAGAAAGTCAAACCAGCTGGAAGTAAGAGATGCGTTGAATTATTATAGAGGAAAAACGGATCAAAATTTTTCTAGAGAAGTAAAGAGGGGGAAGCAAAAATAAAACCCAGCAATAAAGACAAGGGTGGAATTCTGATACGCGAAGAAGCACATGTAAAAGAAAGAAGGAAGGGTAGTTTCTAGATATGTTTAACGAAAATTCAAATTATTTGGACAGAAACTAAGAAATGGCACAAGTTAGAAGAGAACTACCTCTTTCCAATCCAATCCAACACAATATAAGCAAGTGTGGTTCAAAATGTCTGTGATTATTAGTTAATAAATATCTAAGTATTTTCACATGTCACAGCTTACATACCAATCCATTCATACACTCGCGACGCGTACGAAGATATTACTTACTATAAAGTAGCATCATAGCATGACGCTCATTGACAACTTCGGCGGAAACAATTCATTGAGCCTATTGGCTGGTATCCGGTCTCTCGATGCTTTTCTATTGTCTCCGACTGATTGTCATTCGCTACTTAACCCACGCGTGCTGTGCGATATGCATGACTTCAGTTTGCTTACTCGTTCAATATCCTTTTATTATACCTATTCACTACTATGTGAACACGTTACTTGTCCTAAATCATACACTCTGGGGTTTGTCGTTCCGGAATGTGGGTTTACGTGTTCATATACAGGGCGAGGCAAAATGAAATGGAGTAATGTAAATAAGTAAAATCAATTCAATAGCCTGCTTTGGCTAATTACCACTGGTATTTTGAAGATAACAGTAATTATTTTTTTAAATAAAGCCACAAAGAAAAGGATGGTATGATATCACGGGCAGAAAGTAAAACTTAGTCACTTACTACGTTAACACGATGCTTGTCATAAGTCACAGGCTAACCTATCGTTAGTCGTTATGGAATCACCTGTATAAGATTTTTACAATCACTTAAATAAATATGTTTGAAGCGTACGATCGGTTGAATAGCTTCACGGTCTTTGCATTCTCGACATGGTTGCACCTGATTCTGCGTTTTCGATTCTTTAAATTCTTACAGGTAATATTTTCAAAGTTTTGTCAAATATCAAGTCCTTTCCAGATACGTACGAAAGTTTGTTTATCTGGGGAGGATAATTGTAGAAATTCATTTTCTGAACTTTTGTATCTTTTGATACATACTCTATGGACGGTAATTTCAACTAAATCGAAAATTGGTGGCATGGCATGGAGAGGTATCGGTTTAGTTGATAGGGATTATACTTAAGTAAGTATATGAAATATTTCAAATACGAAAAAACCCAAAGGGCGATCACTTACTTTACGTCTGAGCGATTAAATGCTTCAATAATAATACTAATTAATTGCATAATGAAGTTCATGTCTGCTATAATCTCAGCCAACATTAATGTTCGAAAAATGTACTTAATGAGATAAAACTTTGCGTGGCGTAACTAAAGATCGACTCGTGGCAGGAAGCGTGGCTTCGTACATCCTCCTTTTGTTTCCGGTTCACTGCTACCAAGTAAATTACGAAATCACTGCACACAGTCATAATTACGGAGACAACGAACCTGAAAGGAAACGGCAGGTGAGCTTTGAGGTAAGTTTTTTTTTTTAATACCGCGAATATTCGCACCGTATCTTCATGGTTTTCTAATGGAAAAGAACTCTAAAATAGAAAATAATTTTGAGAAATTGGTGATAATCACTGATTTAAAGAAAGACAAAAAAAATGATCCGTTTCTTTTTTAATTTCTTAGCAATAATATTATCAAGTTACGATGACTATTATTATACTGTGCAACATAATGTTTGTTTATGTAGATTTTGTTTTATAAAACATAATAGGCAGTCAAAATAATCTTTGAAGTGTAGTAATTACGTCTATCAAACGAGCGTATAGTTTTCAAATGATAGTTTTTGCTATGTTTACGGTTATTACATACTTCCAAAATAATCACAAAAATCTAAACTACAGAGACCTTGTAGAGTAATTAATTGAAAAATATATGGAATTGGTATGTCGGATGTCTTTGAAAGTACATTTCTCCATTCACACATTCTTTCGAGAAAATTAGGTAATGTCAGTGAAGAACATGGTGAGAGGTTTTACCAGAACATTAAAAAATTCGAAAAACGTTATGGGGGATGGCAGACTACGTGTGGAGCTAATTCGTGAAAGTTATGGCAACCACAAGGGCAAAAATAGATCAAATTTACGTTTTTAATTAGAATAAGATTTTTTTTGAATTTATTTAAGTTAATATATTTGTTCTAATTGTTTTTTTATTGGTCTTACTCTTGTTTAAGTTTTCCTATGAGCCGAATAAGGCGCTTTAGTAGAATTTTGTAAAATTTCTTAAAAATTTTGCAGTGCTCTAATTCCTGACATTGTTGCACCGTGTTATCAACAGTTGAAGATGCATGATTTTATTTCTTTTCCAAAACTAAACTAACTTGAAGGCATTCTATTACTTGATCTAATTTATTAAACTAGCTAAAAAAAATCCAAACAAGTTTAAACCCAATTTGTAGCTTACCGGTTTCAAATTAATTTACAATTTCCTCTTGAGCATCACAAAGGCATCCCTTCACCCTGCACATAATCGTTAATAATAAGGTCAATTTAAGGTGGCGGGTTGTTTCTTTTTTTTTTTTTGCTGCCAGATAATTTGGTAGTATTATTCTAAAGTTTCCGAAGCCGAATTCTTTCCGAAAGATTAAGATCGGCGCTTCAGATTGAATTATCTAACAATTTAAAAACCAATAAACTAGCGGGGAACAGGGCCGAATAGGGTAACCGGCAGGCTTTATTATGCGCAAGGCGAACGGGGCTAAAAAGTGTTAATCAATATGTGTGTATTCGGTGGGCTTTTAAATCTTTCACGGCGTTTAGAAGGGCGGAACGATTTTTAAAATCATAATTACCAATTTGAATATTAATATCGGAATTTTAATTGTTACTACATTGAAAGATTATAAACTTTATTTCTGTAAGTTTATATTAAACATGTAATAATTAAATTTAATGTTTTTAAAGGAATGTGTGTTTCACTTAAAAATTCCTATACCGGGCGTTTCTGATCACCTTTCCCAGTGCTTTTTTTCGAATGCAAGACAATGGTAACAGAAGTTAAATATGTTATTGTTTTGTCACACATTGTGGTGAATTCATCTATTGAATACGGAACCAGGTTACTTAAAAAAAAATTTAAGTTTTACAAAATAGCTGATGATTCATAGATTTAACTGTGGGAGACAAATTATTATATAGTGAAAAGCTTACAGAGTAATTTTTTTTGTAGTTGTTAATCTATTGGGGATTATTCTGATCTCGTTGCCAAAGCGTATGGGGTAATTGTGACTGAAATTAACAGTCTCAATATAAGAAGGTTTTCAATAATCCCCGTTTAAATACACAGATAACACGGACTACCTGTTTTTGTAGTTTAAATAATTTTATTTATGTATACATGAGTATTCCATTTTAGTCGTTCATCTAACGTGATTCCTAATATATTTATGTTTGTATTTGTATATGTATGTTATAGTTCGAAGATATGATTATAAATTGGGTTTCAATGTCATTGAGTACTAAAGAAGTTGACATGAACCAAATATTGGCTTTAGATTTAAGTTGATATTTACTGTCAAGTTTTTGTAAGATGTTGCTACATGTTACCAAGTTTGAAGTCGTTTATGTACAGTAAAAACAGAAGAGGACCAAGTACGGATCCTTACGGAATTCCGTGCTTAATCCTACCAGGATTGGGTAAATTATTGTCCTGGTGCATTGCATGCGTGCCGATAGATAACTTTTGAACAATGCTAAAGGAATATCTCTTACACCATAATGATATAATTTAGACAGAAGAATCGGATGTTGGACACAATCAAAAGCCTTGGTCAAGTCACAGGCAATTACACCAAACATATTCACCGTTATCAAGACCTCCTACTATATCCTCAACTGCATGAATTGTGGAACTATAAGGTATTGTATTATTAGATTATATATAGATATATAATATAAGACAACCGTTTAATACATTAATTCCCCTAAAGAAAAACAAACAGTATTTCGTACATAGCATATGGTATACCTACCTACCTACCTATACGTACTTAATTATTTTTTATTGAAGTTGAAATCTGATATTTCTTCCCCCTCTAATGGCTATTCAAAAATTTGATCACCTTGTAATTCCTTTCATTATTTAAACGAGTGGATGTTGTTAGAAGCAGCTGTCGGAGCGCGTGCTCCGGTTTAGGTCCCCCATATCATCAGAACAGTTGGGCTATCAGATTGCAAACATCCAGTGGATCGTATCTACGGTGGTGGTGATGACTAAACTTCCTCATATGAATCATCGCGCCGCGTGTGAATTCGGCACGTTTTGTTATCACTACCTGGTCAAGAACGAATCCATTGTTTCTGTGAAAACGTAACGCGGGTACCCTCAGCTGATAAGCGCCGGCGCGCCAAGTCACAGTTTTGTTCTAGAAAAATGTGACGAGCAAATAAGTATTTAACGGCGTGTCAATATCAAATATTTGCCTAACATTCTCCGGGATGATTAATTGATTGTTTAAGGTTGATGTATTTACAGGTATTGCGTGAATAGAAATACTTATGTCAACTAAGGGGACGATTTTGCTTCTAATTATGGCCTGAGACTAATTTTTTTCGAAACGTTTTTAGCTTAATGTAATGGCTTCTTCTGATTCGATTAATTGCATCAAAGAAGGCACGTAACTGTACATGTAGAAGACGTACTCGTGGTGTCTCTGGTAGAAATCGCGAGTATCACCCTAGATTTGTTCCCTTGTCTAAGTGCGTATTTTTTCCAATTTGCAAGTAAATAAAATAAGTAGCCAGAATTTAGTGGTTTTTACACGTGGAGGCTGACCTAGAAGAAGAAACATGCAATTACATGCTGTGCAGGCTCGTATAGTATTTTGAAAAAAGCAAACAGCGTGTGTGCTGGGGACAAACCCAAAATAAGACGTCAAGAGTGAGCTACCGCACGGTCACTATCGGAAATTAATCCGACCCGGCATTTTTCAGTGTCAAGCCGACACACGGTAAAAATGCCGAAAACGCACCCTATCCCGAACATTTACCTACCACAAACACATTTAATCTAAATCTAAACAAAAAATAAATAAATAAAATCCAGTGTCTGCGTTCTCACGGCTCACTCCACATGAGTCAACCAGGCGCGGGCCGCAGACAATGAATATATAAAATAATCATTTAGTCTGTAACAATCGTGGGCGGCCATGTGTGTGTTCCCTTCTTCTCTTCTTCTTCTTCTTGGCCAAGCCCAGCAAAAAAAACCGAATGGTTAATTTATTCCAACACTCTGCTTTTTAACATACACGTCCACCAATAAATTACGCATCTGATAGATAAATGTTGTCTATTTGACGCTTTTTCCGTCAAACTAACAAACGATATTACAGCACAAATTATAACGAGCGTTTAACTGAAAAGCTCATCAAGTTGGTTTTGACTTTCCGATGAAAGAAATTAGAAGGAGAAACCGATTAGCACTTGACGGATGCCGGTTGGTAAATTGTCGTAACGTTTTGCTTATAAATAATAACCTAAAGTCTAAAGTGATATTTCACGTTAATCTAAATTAAGACCTCCTTCAAAGTTCTATGAAAAATTCAAACGCCGCTTGATTAACATATTTATTCTTTGATGAAAGAGCAATGCAATACGATATTATTTTTTGTTGATCTTGTATTATGACAAAATGCCTCATTTAAGTTTTAGCAACTTGAAGCAATGAGTGACACAAAGTTAAAGAAAACAAATTTTAAATTGAAAGTGCCAGCTTGACGGTATAACTTATAAGTGTTAGCTAAGACATTATACAGGGTGCCTACTTTACATCGTGACTCCTGCAGGTCTTACAATAGACAACCTATCAATCAAATTAGATTTCGTGTTTCCATAATGTACTAAAAGCACGGAAGTAGAATGTGTTGCCTATTTTCCTCATTTTAAGGGATCATAAATTTTATCAATTGTATGTTATTGTACAGCTTCATTCTACATACCAAAATTGTTTCATTGAAATTTGAATAGGTACGTTCTAAAATAAAGGATGCAAAACGCAAGTGGCCATTCAAATCATAATTCCTACTTGCTAATCACGATTTTATTGATCTGCAAATAGAAACAACGGCTATCATTTTCTATCGTCTGTCCACTCATTTTGCCGCTAAGGGTCACGTGTCATCCCAACGATTTAATTAGCCACAAGTGTGTCACTAAGTCGGCCATGTCTTCACTTTCTGGGTGCACAGTCGAGAGATTTTAAACAAACAGTGTATACATTTTGATTTACTTAATTAATTTTAATTGTTGTTCGAGGAAGAAGAAAATATGATAATTATTAATTCGCTTTTAGAGATTTTCAGGTAAACAGATTTTATTATTTTTTTTAACTAAAGTTCACAGTATAACATAATGTCTAAGGAATCCATTCAGCCCTATAAATAAAATGACAAAAGCAGTCATTGTAGGTAAACGTTTCAAAGCCGCCATTTACCGAAGGTATTTGTATTTGCAGAGGAAAAGAAATTGCTGGGACAGGAGCACCTTACGGAATATTAATTCCAGATTAGTCGGTGATTTTCTCAAAAACACAAATCGGAAATAAATGGACGTGAATTGTACTCGAAAATAGTTTACCTGCTCCGTACACCTGTACGCATAAAGGTGAGGGCTTAGGGGTGGACTGTTGTTGGTGCCGACAGAGGAGCGAGCAGGGATTTTCTCACGATTCTTCCACTCGTGCTCAACGACGAGGACACAAGATTAGTCAAAGCTAGACGAATTAATTGATCCGACAAATTATTTTGTGGATGCTTTTTAAAAGGCTCCCCAATATAAGTTTACGACGTTATCTCATTTTTTTTAATATTGAAACAATTTTAAAATATACAAATACAATAAAACATTTTTCATCGGCTAATTACAATTAACAATTGTCCAATCCCTTGGCGATCAAAATTCTAAGGTTGTAATTTAATTAAATTGAGTCAAGGATTTAGAGATGTTAAAGACAATTAGATAATTAAACCGAAATCTGAATTTAGATGTCTGAAAAGTAACTCCGACCTGTTAAACCAGATCCGTATCAGGCCGATACGTGTCAGGTATTTGCGTAGAGACCCAATAAAATACACAACTGACCAAGAGATTAGAAGGAGAGAATGGTCGACGTAGTACAGTGAGACGTATAAATCAACCGATCACACCAAAGGCGCTAGTGGCGCAACATGGCGCCTAAATAAATTTGTGATCGCCTCACCGGTCACGGTACAGGTCGAGTCAAGGATGGTTCATAAATTATTGCCTCGTCTCATAAGTCACGTTCCTATTTTGTCTTCATCGTTTGAGGGTGAACACAAATTTTAATCGATAAAGAAGAAGCTGTCGTTATCGCACGTACGGCGAAACGCCGATTTTTAAATCGAATTCACAACTGTCCGATAATTTTTTTTTAATTACACGTCGAACAAACGTATACGGCGACTCAACTTCTATCGAACAAAAATTTATTCTCACACTGACTAATAAATAATTAGCACTTTCGATGGTCAGAGGGCATAGTTAATTAAAGCGCCGCCATGAGGATCACGTAAACTATGAGAACGGGGAGATGAAGATTTAATAAGAAAAAAATATGTTCTTTCTTATATACGAAACTGTATACATTTTTTACTACTGTTACGAAAAGTATAAAATGTTAATTAGAGTTCATTTTCTTTTTGTTATGTCTCCGATCGATTGATGAGTTTAAGAACTTTCGTGAAATAGCTTTACCGTTTACAGTCAGAAGTCACTTTGTATTCTTAATTCAATACAGCAGAAGTGAAATAAACTCACTTTTTTGTACTAGTGCAAAAACAAGAAGAATCATTTCGGAAATAAAACGAGTCTCCAACTTTTCGAAACGTCATTAGAAAAAGAAACTTTGGAGTAGGTAGTTTTTCTCATAAATCTTAATGGCTATTTTATTTCAAAATGATACAAAAGGTCCCAAGTGTATTTGTCGGTGATAAAAAGAAAACTAAACACGTTGTAATTATAAATCCATCTCGAGCAAAATATTTCACAGTGTGAAGAAAACATTTTCGTTAATAACATTAGCGGAACTACCGTCCTTGATGCCTGTGAAAAAGGACGATGTAATGCAGGGTGTTCGGTGATGAGAAAGACTGCGTCATTCCTTGGACTTCTATATGATACGTAATTTGTTTTGTCGGAACAAAACGAGTAGTAGTCAGTCTTCTCCCACTGGATTTTGGGTGGTCATTTCTAAATTTGTGTGTGTTCTTTTTTCTACGCTGTCTTTTTATGAAGATGCCGTGTGAAATTGGGCATTAATTATGTGATTTTAAGTTGTTTATTTTCATTGACCTGCACAGCACTTCTCTCTCTCTCTCTCTCGCCAAGCTGCGTTTGATTTTTGTAGTGCATAGATGTTATTAAACTAGTTTGTTCGAATCGACTTGACAGAAACGACTCATTCCTCCACTGTCTTCATTATAGTATTTTATATATAATGATCGACAATAGTACTGTGACTTAAAAATGACTTCATTCTCGTGTTGTATTTATATATATTTGATTGTTTAACATATTATATTTCATAAAATTTCTAGTTTCACGAAGAAAATAGAACAAAATATGATAATACATACGCATAATCGCTGACACGCGCTGAATACTGACCTTTCTAACGAAGTTTTTATTGCCCAAATTATCACGTTTCGAGGTTAACCTAACTCACACCTTAATTTTGTCGTGAATCGAGTTGTACACTAATTAAAATGAACACATTGAACATAGGAATTAATGAAAAAAAGTCAAATAAAGTTCCGAGAAAGATTATATTTACATTTGTATCGTTGTATAAGTTCGCATTCTGCACGTTTCAAATTTTTTTCAGCTGTATAGTTACCAAAACTTACTCACCAAACTTATAACATATTAACTTCTTTTCTGAAAATTTACTGAAATTAAGAACGTAAATAACTTAATTTTAAGTTATTAAAATACTTTAAGTTAATTAGTTGCCCGCTGGCAACTTGGTGGAGCATATATTAGGTGTGGGTTCGAATCCCTTCCTAATACGTGTGATTTAGAATTCTCTTGACTCCAGAAATGGATTGTCTGCTCTCCTCAGTGCATAAGGCGAACGCCAAAAGAGATACAAACATTTGCAAATCGGTCACAGCCGATATTCAGGTAATATTCGTTAACCAGCCAGCACTTTCCCCGACAAGCTTAATAAAACTTGGGAAAAATATGGTGCACAAAAAAATGCCTTCCTTGAAATTCAGAAGAAAATGTTACTGATAAAGTAAAGGAAGGATTGCATCTCTTCTAATTTTTCTTTATATATATATATAATAAATAGAGCTCTTTTCTGACATAATGTCATCCTGATCCCTACCTTTTCGGGAAAAGATCTCGAGGAGTAGAAACTCGTCTAACGATCATTACGTCGGAATTGTAAAAACCAAGGATGGACTACATCTGAATTGAGGAGAGCACAAAAGCGATATACGCAGCTCAAACAAACACACCTCAAAAAAGAAGAAACATACATGAAGCAATGACGGCATAAACAGTACTTATAATATTGGTCCAAGCGAGAAGGCAATGACTTATTATAAATTTTGTTACCATGTTTAATTAAACCTTCTAAAATATACACTGTGGTGTAAATGAGAAAGTCCGAGCGTTTCGGATGAATTTGTCTTTTAATAAATGCCGCACCATGATTCTGAAATTTGTATCTGCGTCGGACAATATATGTTGTCAATTATCTCCGAATAATTTGTTCTCTGTTCTAATTGTTCATGAATTTTCTTTGTTACGCCTTAATGGTCTGCTGTGTTTGTTTGGGTAGCTCTGGGAAAATGCCCCGGCCGAATCCTTTCTACTAGATTTAGCGTACGCATTAAATACAGCTTAATTCTCGCCTCTCGACGCGCGTTAATTAGGCTATTTCGAGTGAAGTAATAGCAACCGAAGAATATTCGGGCAATTTCCTCTAGACCACCAACAAGGTGAGGACACACAAAAATGGCGTAGCGCAGGTCGTCAATTTCGATTTTGAATTATTTCACCGACCTCTCTCTACTTAGCAGTCGCCGCTGGTAACTCTCGACAGTTAATAACAAGAAGGCGGTGGGTCATCGCCGCCCCTGATTCAGTGCTGATTACGACTGCTTGTCAGTGCCTCCTTGGCAGCCCTCTATAATCAAGTTTTGCCGAAATATTATTATTTATCTTGGCTAAACAGTGAATGATTTGTCTTATTTGTTTGCTTGTTTTAGAGTTGCAGCCTCGGCAATCAAAGCCTCTTTAAAGTCGGTCACCTTCCCGAATAAATTTCCGCACCGTGAAATTATTCTAAAACAAGTTCTTACCTGACACAAATTGAAACAAGGCATTTAAAATAAATAATCAAAAAGCAAGAAAAGAACGTTTCTGTTGTGTGGTCACTCAGTAAAATAGAATAATGGGCATTCCAAACGTGATTAAAAATATATATATAAGCAAAATGAAAGTATTGTGCAGAGATATCGGGTATGAGAATGCACTTGTTTGACAATGAGTAAATAGTCGAAGTAATGAAACGACTTGTCAAAAGGTCTCAAAAGGAACCAATACCTTCCAAAAGGAGGTTTACAAATAGGTTCATAAACCGCATTGAAGCGATTTATTTGGCTACCTTTAAGATTAGGGCTAATCCCCTGGCCATTCGGTAAATTGTAACAGGATTAATATTTCAGAAGCAAAGTTTAATATGAAGTAGTCAATTAATTATATTTAAGAGTAATATAAATAACGTCAACAATAACAAATTAATTATCAATGATTATGAAGTGTCTCCAGAATGGCGAAGTCTGGGAGAATAATTTAAAAGGAAATTATCTTTCTGTGGGAAACAATCCCCCATTCTGAAATTATCGTAAGAAATTTAAATTTCTTAAAAATAAGTTTAATAGATATTTCAAGAATAAAATATTTACTTTTGTGCATTTTTTACACAATAATTTGTGTGTTTTCTTTTAATATTTCATTTACTTTTACCCACACAAATGTACTCTCTTTTTCAAAACGTATTAAAGCATCTAAATGAAACTTAAGAATTGGATAATTAGAGAAAATTACCACAGAAAAATTTTATTAAATAAAGTATGTACATATAATTACCTACACATATTGCAGTGTTAATTAATCAGCACCGAACGATTTTTTGTAAATAAAAACAAAAATACTTGAGTTTAAAAATAGTCATTGTAAATAAATTATTTAGATTTTTTAAGATATATAGACATAGAAATAGCGTTAGAAATGCAATAATTAACGAAATCATAATAAATTAGCATGTAGGTAAGGAAACTGTAAGTAGAGTAGTTGAGTTAGTAGGTTGGGACAACTGTCGAGAGAGGGCGGTGCGTGTGGCTTTCTCAAAGAGTTGCGGCCTATGTGCATATGACCTTACTCGCAGCTGACCCGGTCAGAAATAGATTAAATTAATTAATGCATATTTTTTATTTTGTATGAAATTTTTTTTTGTATTTTTATTTGTTTTTAAGAAATACTAATTCTTGGTGAAATTAGCTCTAAACAGTGCCAATAGTCACTGAAATGTTTATATTTACTTTTTACTCACATCAATTGAAAGAAAAATTACATTACAAAAATAAAAGAAATTCTTAATGAACAAATAAATTCGTTTTCGGTGAAAATTGCTGTTAAATATTTAATATTTATTTACCGATTTTTACTATTACTACACTGTGAGAAAAATTTAATAGTTAAGTCGACAACTTTTTGAATGTCAAACGATGTAAATGTTTTACCTTAAAATGAAAGTGTTTAATATGTTAAACCAAAAAGTTGAAATTGTATCCATGTATTTTTAATGGAGATCGGTAAAGTACCAAATTCCAATCATTGTGAAAAAAAAATAATCGAAGCTATTAGAACTGAAGTGGCCAAAATGAAGTAGAAAGTTTTCAATAAAAAATATGATGATTAGAACTCTAATACTAATTCCATTCTTCAACTATTAAAAAAAAAGAGTGAGTATTAATGTAAACTTAATAAGTTTGTGATATTTCAGGACTTTGGAGATGTTATTTAATCGAATTGATTTGTACCGTTCAATTAGCGATAAGGACGAGTGAGTACCATTCGTTCGATTTCGATCTCTCCGGAGGTCATTTGAAATCATCCAGTAGTGAAACGCCGTGCTCCCACTAATGACCATAATCTCGATGGGACAGGTGGTCCAGGTAGCAAAATGTGATAAATGACCTTGAACACGTCCATAGTCCCGTTGCTAGGAATTTGTTGACAAAATAGGGAAAAGAAAATTGGACAATTTCAGCAAGTAGAACGTAAAAACTTAGCAGTTTTTCAACCTTTGCTAAATGAATGTTAATGTCAGTTGACAATTCTTTATGAATTCATCGCTATAATTAGCACGTAGTTCAAATTAAACATGAAGACAGTATATTATTTTTAACATAGATACGTATTTCTACAGCAGAACTGTCATCCTCCGTGTTTAGTTTGTTTACTGAGAGTGATAGTCTAACTTTTCTACTATGTAACAGAATATTACGTCTTAGCACTTATTTCTTTCTTGTCTGAATAATTTCATGTTAGAAAGTAATAAGAAAATCATGGCTTACCACGTTGACGAAATCTTGGAATGTTATTGCCGGTGTGGTGGCAACGCGTGCTTTCTCCAGTAGTATTTCCCTTTTTCCAGATCCAACGCGGTGTCGAAATTCAGGTAGCGATAGAATATCAACAAACTCTGGCCATGGAATTTCTCCAAATCCTTCGGGATCGTACTGTAAATCAAAAATAAATAAAATCTTTAAATTGTGTAACAAAATTAAAAATTACTAATTTCGAAATTTGTGTTAAGCTAAATTCAAAAGTGAAATTTACCATTCATAATCTAACAAACTAACAGTAAGTCGAAGTAATCCTTACCTTGTCAAAGAATTGACGCCATTGCTGCAGAAAAAGTTCATATATAATTAATTAATTAAATATTAAACAAAGAGACAAGAAACAATAACACATGAGCCTCGTAGCGACGAGTGTTACATTTAAAAATACGTAATTCCTTTACATTATTAAAATTCATCGTTAATTCTCTTATTTCTTGTTTCAAATTTCAAACTTTTCGAGATGTGTATATGTATGTATATTTGAGTTAAAGAAAAATAAACGATTTGTGCAAATATGTTTTAGTAAAAAAATTGACACTAATTGGGGGAATACTTGTTCTTTTTATATATATAAAGAGAGTTGCATCAAACGAAAAATTTAAATTTTCCCCTACGCTAACATGAAAAGAACGATTCGATTTGATCCCTAAATAGCAAATGTTAAGATAACTTTACTTTCTGCGAGGTTATTCGTCATTATCGTTATTCTTGTTAGGTGAAAGAAAGTAATCATTAATATATCTGATTTTCGGGTATGTGTAAGAAGAATGTCCGTAGACAGATAATTTGAATGTTATTAAACGCCTAAATTCAAAAACGTAACTGATCATGAACTGATCCTACAATTTCTTGGCGCTTGAACAGCATTGGAAAGGTAGACCAGCGTTGTTGAGAATCAGTTCACTAGGAACGAAAAAAACGGTTACTGGTCAAGTGGATTAGATCTGTTCTACTTGGTGCTACTCAGCTGGTTGAAACGAAAACGGCTATCAGCTACTTTCTTTTGTTTTTCCATAAGTCCTGTTTTAAATGATGATAACACAACAGAATAACCCATGCTATCAAATCCCACATTGTGTTTGCTTCGTCACGTGGTTTGTGATTTTTATTGTTGCCTATGTTTAATATGAAAAAATGTTAATGATCAAAATTGTTCTCATAAAATAAAATTACATCATTAGGAGTGTCGAAATAAGTAAGAAATAGGGTTAGACTCATGATTCCTATAGGATTGCGTGAATTCGTGATTCTTAAATTCTTTTGTTTCCTCTTTTGAATAGCAATAAAAAATAAAAAATAAAATTCGAAAAATTTTCTTGTAACTTTTTTTAATTCACTCAACAATATCTAATAGATGGGGGCTCAATTAACAACAAAACAAGACAACAAAAAACTGTTGGTTCAATAACCACGTACCATTGCTAACAGGTAAACGAAAAATGTTGTTAACTGAATGCGTTTTTGGTTTACTGAACAGTTTATTTTTTTGAGTGTACCTATTATTATTGCTTAATTGTCCTCAATATTAAAGCACAAAAAAACATTTTTTTCCCGTAAATACATACAGTTGCTATCATTCTTTTTTTTTCTATTAATTAATACCTACATCTCTCATTAATTGTTGCCGAATCTCAGCTTCGTTAAGTTCACTGACCAAGTCGGTATGATCGGTGTCGTAATTATCTTGCTCGGGACCCAAATCTGACATGGAAGACCCACTGATGGTTGCGACTGGACCTGGTTCAATACCAGACTCGTCGGATTGTTCGCTTACAGTAGTTACTATAGATGTCGACAGGCGCTGGAGCCAAAACATTTGGAACGGACTCTGTATTTTCTGGGTTTACCACCCGGATGTTATTTATTTATGTAATAGTCCATTTCAGTACAATTATTATCCGTAGTAGCACTGTTCTACCGCACACGCACATAGATAAATGGTGTAAACGTTAGTTAGCTATTAATTTTTGTAATTTCACTTGCATTCAATTATTTTGAATTTATTAATTAAAAAATGTATTAGAGATTGCCAAAGCTAAAAATTTTCAAATTTAAAAGTTGCCCGGTCTCATTTGAACACTATTTTACTCTTACATATTAACAATATATTTATCTTTTGGTATTTGTACTTTTCAGTTCTGTTTACCTGAAAAAAGGAAAGAGTAGCACTAGTGCAGGCTTAATTAAATTAAATGAAAACTTACGCTTTCTGTATGCAGAAAACACATTTTACAGTTTCGCAATTATAAATGAAAATAATAAGTAAAATAGAAAATATTACTTCGAGGGCGTGGTGTAATTTGGTCAGGCAAATAATAACAAAATTAAGGAAAACAATAAAAAAAAGCCGCGGCACTATTCCACAGCGGGTTCACTACTGACATTGCCAAATTTCTTCTTATTCTAACTCTCAAGCATGAAATGCAGATGATTTCCGTGGAAAGTAAAAGCCGACTGGTGCACGTGTCACCTCTGTTGTATCGAAGTGTGAGCTCATCCTGATTGGTGAACCGCAGTGTTTCAGAAGAGCATCGATTTTCATTAAAGCCGCCCGCGTAAATGTTGCGGAGAGCCGTGCCCAGAATTGTAACCGTGAATTGTATCAGTGACTTTAGAAACGTGATTCATCTCTGAGCAGAATGCCTGTAGGGTTTCCTTCTTACACAGCAACTGTAATAATTTATTAAAAAAAAAAATAATTGACCTATGTTAATCGGTCATGAACTTATTTTCCGGTAAAACCGGAAATGATAAAAATTACGATGCAATATTTTTTCAATTTACAATCACTTAACCGTATGCTAAGTTTCTTATAAATCGAACGTACTTATGCAGGTTACATACGACTTAAAATGATTTAGTCGATGAGGAACTGAGAATATAGGGTATTTCAAAAAGGGTGAAGGACATTTTAAACGCATTTTCTTAAATTAAAGAACAATAACAATCGCACACTCACCCAACGTTTCGCCGTGGGTTGACAGCTTTCTTAGGAGTGAGAAATAAATAAACAAGTCGCCAAAGGAAACTAAAAAGAGTAATATAACCCTTTTTGCTTAAAATTTAACAAACATAAACATGACAAGATTTCCAGATTTTCACTCTACCATTAGACTGCTTAAAGTAATAAATGAATTTCTTTCTTGCTTTAAAGGAGTATCGTCACTGATGTGTTGCCGGCCTTATTAAATCAGACCACATTTAAATTAAGTCACACTATCATATGCAAAATAACATGCACTTTATCTCTGCATTACATAACTTTGCCCAACATTTAAAACCGATGTAATTTTATTGAAAGTTGATTGTGTACACGAGCGTACGGTTCATAGGTCGTAGGTCTCTGTTAAAGATTGACCACAGCGCAATGTATCGTCAGTCTCTTCAGTGTACTTTTCATGTGTGCACAAATTTCCGAGGTTAACGCGCAATTTTTCTGTTACCAAATCACGTCCAACACCCGAGATAACATCCCATTAGTAATATAATCAGTACGATGATAAATCTATTTACCTAGAGACGGGTTTTAAAGAAAGTTAGCGTTTTCAGCTCAACAATAACATCTTTTTTTTGGTTTGTCATGGAGGCGGATAAGGAATTTGATTTCTTTGATTTCCTCTTCACTTTGGTTTTATTTATATCTGCTCTCGTACTTTTACCTTGGATAATTTTTGGATATATTGGTAAGTAAAACTAGTATATTGGTTAATCGTTGACTGGAGTTTCAGTTTTGACGAAGAGACTATCAGTTTCGAAGACGAAATTGGTTGCATGAAATCTAAAGAAAACGTTCCTCAAAACAAAAATTCAAACTTTCATAAAATCAACTTAACAAAAGATTTGCTGGAACTTCAAGTGAGGGATTCTCTACGTGTTTTTTAAGTCTGCTTTTCATTAAATTAGATTTTTTGTTATATGTATAAAAGGGATTTCATCGATTAATTATTTAAATACAGAGTCCGAGAATGCTTGAACAACGTACGTCAACTACAGGGTTATTTCATTAATTAATTTCTGAGGGAGATGTGATTCCCCGGCTAACACACAGCGATGGGTGAGCAGCTCGAAAAGAGTAACCCCCCCTCTACATTGACATTAATGATGTCACACCTGCAAAAATACGTTCCCGTAAGTTTGTACTCGAAGAACATGGGTTTAAAACTCAACTGTGTTTAGTGCGTAAAATTCGGAGCTAACGGGAAAGCGCCTCATAATAGGTATTCTGAATTCTCTATACAATCGAAACTCGAACCTAGTTTCTACTCGAGTATTTTTAATTCGAATTAGGAAACTTGATAATCGAATTATACAGGTTATTTGAATAATGAAATTAATCACTAACTTCCATCCTTCAGACTTCAGGCAGTAGACATCGGCATTGCAAGGAACACGTGTATCAACAACATAAGAAAAATAGTTCCCAATCATTTAAAATGAAAGTGGAAAAAGAGGAAGCAGAGTTTTGAATGTACACAGTATTACACAATGGAGAGAAACCAAAAACAATGTAATTACGAAAAACATTGTCGCTCGGACAATGTCGTTCTCTTTGCCCATCGCTGGGCTAACATTTCAGTGAAGAGGGGTATTAGGAGTTCAATTAATTTTGAAATCACCAATTAATAAGATTTTCTAATTATTTAAAATTCCTTAAACTAGTAGTAAACAATTAAAAATCTTCAGGAACTAAGTAAAACTGATTACTCTCCGAATCATCAATGATCATGTGATATGAGCTTCTTTAGCTAAAAAATCTGAATCGAGACTCCAAGATCTCACCCCTTCTAAAAATCGGAGATGGGTCCATTTCGAATTTTACTATTCAATTATGATGATCGGTTCTATGATCTTAATTAAAATTTTTATTTTTTTTAGTGATCCAAATAACTCACACAATATGGTTGTTCGTGATCATGTTAATGTATCCAGAATTAGAATTCATAAAGTCATCGACCTTAAGAACACTGGTGGACACTCACAGAAACCAAGGAATCATAACAGTTTTGCTAACGATCCGCGGTCCGGCGAATCCCTCGTCCGTCCGAAGGCACTTGGAAGTAATATCCGTCCATCCTCTTGCCTCGAAGCTTTGACTCTTTCGCTCTTCGTTTACAGGAATTGGTAAGAAGGAAAGACAAAATGGGAAATTTAACTTTTCCGAGACTCAGAGACTGTTTAGTGAGTAGATGTGGCACATACGCTTGGCAAAAAAGGCATTTCGATCTTGAACAGAATCTGATATTTGCTTCGTACATCTTCCGCGGTCGAGCCGTGAACGAAGTGAATATACAAGTAAATTTAAGAATCTCTGAGTTTTCAAGTTTGATCGTATAAGTTTTAGGAATGTGTGAGCGACATAGTCTCCAAATATCTTCCTTCTGGAACTCCTCCTTGGCAAGTGGTTATAATCCCATCGGAAAAGAATCACTACATCTTAGTAAGGCTCCACCACCTCTTATTATCCGAAGGAGTAAATGTTGCGGATATGTTGCCTTTGGTTCCCCCCGTCCGCTCAATAGCTTCCGAGTAAGTAATTTTTCTGCTTTGCAAAAACTTGCTCCTTAAGTAGTTTTAGTATCCTTTACAGCTCTTCGATAACAAAAAGTGCCCTGACAGGTGTTATAAAAGCTCCCGAAGATATACCGGCTTTGAAGGAACGCTTTGCCGAAGAATTTTCAAATAGATGGAACGAGTTCATTTCAGTTCATGATCCCTTGGAACAACCTGACTTACACAAAAGGAGCAAAGGGATCTTTGAGTTTTTAGCCATAGCGCTGATAGTTGCGGTATCCACGTTCAAGGAATGCAAGAAAGGGTTTGGGATGATTGAAAACAAAACGCTTGCTAAGTTGAAATACGTCAAGGGTACTTTTGGTAAAGAGTGCGCAAAGAGAAACTTGAGCCTCTCGGTCTTCGTGAAATCATTCTTTATAAGTTCCGATCCGCGGAATATTTTTAGAATAACCATAAAAAATTTATGGTGTATATTTTTGAACGCGTTTACTTTACCTGTGAGAGTGTACACGGAGATTAAAGCACTTCACACTTGTTTCAACTTAGATTACTGCGCGTATCCTAATACTGTTGTCGGTCTTATATACAACTACGTCCCTTTGATTTATAAAGCAACTGTAGAAGTATTGTATTATTGCAATGTATTATTAAACACACCGAGAGCGATTTTCGATGAATTAACAAGCAATTATGAAGCGATTCAAACTATGACACTTTGCGGGAGGAAAGTAGTAGCTTGGTCGGAACCAGTCAAAACGGAGTTGATTAAAGACATCGCCAAATGCACTGGACTTTCTGAAACTGAAGTCATCTTGGCCACTGCCAGCGAGGCCCTTTCAAGATTTATAGTGCAAATGAATAACATTCCTCCGAAAGAAATCCCAATCATCGCCCGCCACGTGGGGTCGAATTACATTTTCCTGACGGGCAACAACGTAAAGGCCAAGGATTCCATAGGAGGCATACTATGCATCGTCTTGCCGATTCTCGACTCCAGAAAAGACGCTAATTTACTGGAGAATCTTCGCGATGTTAAGCAAAATTTCGCGTTGGCACGGAAAAATCAGCAGCTAACCTATTTGTTGAGTTTGCTACAAACGAAAACTGGATTCCTGTCGAAAATTTTTCCCGCTACTTTTATTAGCATAGCCTTGAAGTATCTCTCTTTGAAATATTCCGTTTCGTATACGGAAGTCACTAGCAAACAACCGCTGGTAATGCAGAAGACAATTTGGGGGCAGGAAGTTGTATCTGCGATATACTGGAGACCACCACAAGCTAACATAAGTAAGTGAAACTTCTTTTTCGAAATGTTTAAACTAATGACTCGAGCACAGCAAAAAATTAATTCTGTTGTCTATAGTCCCGATCCTTCTGGAATATTTGAAAAATCCGTTTAATCTATGTCGTTTTTGTAATCATGGTACGTCATTACACTGTAATGGAAAGTATCTTTATTATTAAGAAATCAATTTATAAGAAAAAATTTAACAATTGAAATATTTATTTGAAATATGGTACATAGTTCGTCCCCGATTAGTATGAACCCACTCGAATATCAATAGAAAACGACAAACCAGTCGTTGTAAAATCTCCTCCCCTATATTGACGGATGTCGACGTTGAGTTTAAACCGTATATGTTGTTTTATCCATAAGTACACATATACAGGACGAGGCATAAATAAACAGAGAATTATTTATTAAAATATAATAATCTTTCAGGTATATCTCTATGTGCCAACCAATACGGAAAAAATATTGTTTTTGCAACTATGTGCGATGCACAGCTTGCACCGAATCATCAACTCTTAGTAAGGGGTTTCTCCGGGTACCTGAAAGACCTCTCGAGTTCCACTGGTGTATAATAAGTTACCATAAACGTTTTATGTAATTCTATTATGTAATTATAGTAATAGTAATTTATGTTTGTAGGCCCAGTTTTAAGTTGTTGCTATAAGTTGTCATATACTAAGTTAATAAAGTTTTATTCAATTTCCGAGACACGACTCCTAACTTTTTATTCCGTCGAACCGATTATATAAGAACGGAAAATTCGTTGTTTTCTTGTCAAGACGAAATGTGGATAGAATAATGTATTTACAGTTGCATGTAAAATGAACTCGCTTTAAAGCCACAGAATTAATAGAGACACGCTTCTAAGTATTGTCTACAATTTAAAAACAAAGGAAAATTACTTGTATGGTTAACAAAAGTCTAACGTGGCACAAGGCCACTCCGCAGTAGGTATATTTTTTAAAACTGAGCAAAAATTTCATAGTCAAGGAAGAAAAGCTAGAAGAAGTAAAAGCATAGTATCAGAAAATGGAAAAATAACATGGATTCGTAACACGAAAGTTCGACATATGCTTTCTCATGATAACATTTATATTGGCCAACGTAAATGGTATGATGAGAAAGCACACGTCGTATTCAAAACAAATGGGATTTTTCTGTATTATTAACTTTTATTAAATTTTATTCGTGCAAAACGCTTCAGCTTTCCTTCAAATCAAATTGGGAAATCCAAATGTAAGTCTTTTATGGTGTACAGCGTGGACACCGAAAAATGAAGGCGGCTTAAGAGTAAAGTATCCTTATTTTAAAAGATACAGAAAAATGTTTTAGTGACAAGAAAATGTTGTTTAGAATTAAAAAAAAATAAAAAATTCACCCTTTATTACGAATCACTCTTTATACACATTGCACTAGCCACGGTGGGTGGGATTAAAATATTCGTCAGGATAACATGAACGGACTAATCTTATTCTTGTTTCTCAATTATTTCTTTTGGTTCTAAGTAACGATTTCCTTGCGTTCCGTTTTCTTGTTTTATCCATTGAAAAATTTTAACTCAACGTTGCCCTAATTATTTAGCCGACTTTGTATCTTATGCATTAAATAAAACGCTATTTGGAAATAAAGAGATAGACACTAACACAAAATTAAAAATATACGACAACACATTGGTCCTGCCAGTCACAACAACGTAAGTTATTCTAGGTATTGCAAAAAGGAAAATTAACGCTCCAAAAATGAAATTTCCGAGCAAGGAAAACAAAAAGGGTCAGAGAAAGGAACGGAGACATACGAAGAACGATAAAGCAAGACGAAATTACTCAGAGAATCCATAGAAAATAGAAACAGAAAATTAGTTTGAGCATAAAACAAGAATGATTACTGGTTGATCAAAGGACTAAAATGTAATTACAAAATACAAACTCAGATAATTTTCCGACCATTCCTAATCGTCATTTGTGCAGAAAAGAAAAAGAATGCCTTTGGAAATTCCATATTAAATGAATATTTCAAAGAAAAAAATGTTATTTATTTTCAACGCGGTTGCAAAACTATAATGTAATGTTTAGTTTAACTTTTAGGCCTACTTCGTATCATGTAAACAAGTTTGATACTGCTGGAAAATGAGACGCACGCGCGCTGTGGCTCCTTTCAGGAAAAATAGTCCAGTTTTCGGGAGCGCGGTGTTACGTTGGCCTTTTCAATAAATCCAGTAAAATTCCGATTTTCCACCAATCGATATCCAAGAGCCTTTTGCATTATTTACAACGGAAGGCGACGAGTCATCACATCGATCATTATCCCACAACCGAGCGTAAAGTGCACGGCTTCATTGTTTTGTGTTCGTCTTTGGTCACACAGTTGCCTACAAGTTCTGGTGGAAGATCGCGGTCAATACTTGAATATTTCAGTTGCGCGATATGCATTCAGTTTTTTAGCACTGATATTTTCCGATTCCTTTTCGGTAAGTGAATCCAATTTTCTTTTTCCGATCCTTTATTGCAATCACGAAAATTCGCAGGCCTTGAATTTTTGATTTTTCACAAATATAAAAATAGATCTGTTTGTAAATAATTGAAACCAGCCCAAAATAAATTCACTGAAATAGGAAAATTATTGAGGGTAATACGCAAGGTTTATCAATGTACGAGTTCCTTCACTTAAATTCACCAAAAACAAAACTTATCTTGTTTCGAGAGTTGAGAATTATTTTTCAAAAAATTGCACTTAAATACACAGAGTGAATTACCGAAACAGTTTTTAGAACTTGAGTTCAACGTATCAACAGCCGAAAATTATTTCAAAACAAATTGTACGAAAATATACAGGGTGAATCACGATAACACTTAAATAAAAACTAAAAACAATAATAATAATATGTATTTAAACTAAATATACAAAGTGAACCATGAACACACAAGTTGAATCTAAAAAAAGAATAAAATAAATACTTGAAGTAGTATGACAGGCTCGATGTTAACAAGGCCAAAGTTTAGTCTTTCAAGAGCTCAAAGTTATTTTAAAAAAGTGTGCGTAAATATACAGGATGCGTCCAAAAACAATTACATACGATATGAGCTAAAGCGAAGAAAAATAAACAAATAAAAATTAAAAACTAAAAATAATGGAATGACAATTACAATAGGATTACTACACACTCGAAACCGAATGACGTAAATATGTGTGGTAGTCTACAACGGAAATTATAATGCTTTTAAATTCGCCCAGAATTTCTTGTCATTTTTTAAGAGAAATTTATAACCAAAATTTTCACGTTTCTTTTTTAATTTAATTTTTTTAGCCTATGACCGAGGCGTTTAAACAATGAATTTTTAGTGCCTTATTCTCTGACATTAAATACTATTTTGGACTACTGTTTTCTATTACATATTTTAATCAAATATTTTTAAAAGAATTTTAACAATTGTTTTAAATACTCAATTCTTATATTTTTAATGTATATCGGTAATAATTTTCAGTGAAACTCTAAAACATACATGATTTCGCAAGATCACCAATAATTACTATTAGGACTATAGGCATGGTTACGTAATACGAAGACCAATGAATAGTGAGCATGCATCATCTAGGCAATACGAGGACCAATGAATAACGTGCATGAATTTTTCGCGTACACTAATAATACAGCATTGGTTCTTGGTCCACCAGAGCAAATTTTTTATATGAATATGCATATCCTTTAACTTATTGCCACAGTTATAGTTAATTGTAGTACTCAGCAACAGTAGATTTACGTACACTTGACAACATTCTTATTGAAAAACATAATCGTTCTTGTGCACGTCAACGACCACGTCTTGGGAAAGCAACATGTGAAACAATTTCAAATGCAAAGCCCCGACAATCATGGAAAATACCAGACAACACACGATTTCAACCCCCCTAGTTTGTTAGTATCGATTAGTAAGAGTCGCATGTACGAGGTCAGCAATGCAGATATATGAACTATATGTGTATTTTACATGGAGATATATAATATGAAAGATATACAATACATAAAAATGAAGATGTTAATTAATTTTTAAATAACTAACCTAACGGAAATTGTGTCTGTCATTAAGTCCGAAATATATCGTAGCTTAACGTTTTTTTGATCTGTACTTGTTTACGCTTGTAAAAGAAATAAAATTCTCACGAAACATTGTCCTTCGAGCCGGATATCTCTGAAAGAGTTTCCTTTTAAGTTGATTGCAAAAATGTAAAAACGTGATCTCTTTTCTTATAATTGAGTTATTCCCTGTGATGCATTAAAATCTTGATAATACTACCTCTTTGTACTGTCCATCAGTTCCATCAGTTATTACCAGTAATTGCTAATGTAGTGTACTGGGTTTTGGAAAATGTTTAAATTACACTCGAACAAATTAAAGAAAATTTATTTCCCGCAGATCGGCGATTATAAGATATTTTCTTACCACTAAAAAAAAAAGTAACTTGAATATAGCGTGCGTGTGTGGTTCGTATTATTGTACTCGCGACTTTTTCTAAATTTTATTTGTCGCTTTAATCATTACATAGAAATTTCTCAGTGTTAGTTTGGTTGCCTAATTTTGGTGATCACGTCTGAATCGGATATTATTGAAAACGTAATTCGTAATACCTAAAGGGTGAGTTTTTTTTAATTTTTGATATGGAGGTTGACATAGGAGGCTGTAATTTTGTATTTAAGTATGATTTGAAATAGCATTTTTTCTTATGAAAAAGATAAATTGCACCTGACATTTCTGAATTTGATCTGAAATTTAATAAAAATCGATAGTAAGGAAAAAACTCATTTGTTGCACAGTGTTTGAAATTGCATTAATAACATTGTCATTGGCATTTTGAAGGCAATGGACCCTCCATCCAGGGTTCACCTCAATAACGTTTACTCTAAAAGGAAATATTCCCAAGTCTTATCGTTGCATTTAACTCTTGCCTAACCGATAAAAATGAAAACCTGGAAGAATGATTTTTTGTTTATCAGGTGTGCTCGATTTTGCAAACCTTTGTAACTGTGTTAAGCTTGTTAAAAAATGTATTATGTTTGTAAGGTTTGAATAAAAAAAAAATAAAATCATTGACATTTCTTCATAATTAACTGGTAGTACATTGCCTTTTGGCCCGCTTGATACGCCAATGATAAGAGAGAAAACAAGATAGAGCATCATTTTAAATTTAGTTCTGTACTGTCGCCTCGGCTCCAACGTCCGTCCACAATTCTTCCAACTAACGTCGGGATGTTTTTACGCAACCTGCCTAAATTAAGTGTGTAATTACGACGAAGCCTCGACGGACGTGGAGAAAACCTGCAATAATCAAGCGTAAAGTAATTAATTATGTATGTGTATCTCGAGCGCGCGTTAAAGTGAGAAAGTGATCATTTTTAAGTTGGTTCGTCCGCGAAGCGCGTTATCGCAAATGTGCCGTATACACGCAAAATTTATGCGGGTTCGTTTTGTGATGATTATAACAATGGAATTGTGCTTGATAACGTAAAACCGTCGTGATTTGAGATTTACTGCAAATAGTATGTTTGTGATATTCCGACGAAATGACTGCCCGCTTATTTCAGTACCTGGATTCGTTGTGATTACCAAAAATAATTGATTCTATTGCAATGGTATGTTCTTGTGTGATATCTTTATCGAATTTGTCAAGTTTGATATGTACTACATAAACTTACGCGAGATTTTCTTAAGATACCCTCGATTTGGTTCAAAAATGCTAAAAATTCTTAATTAAATATCACGCTTTACCAGGTATAATTATTTTTTCTTCTCTTTGGGTGTTCTTAAATTGGACCTTTTTGTGTATCTAACATTTTTAATACAGAATATTTTACTCAAACAGAAAAGATGAAGTACAAAACTTATTTACATTAGCTGCTCTCTCCTCAGAACTGATAGAGAAAAGATTAAATAATGTGTAAATGTATTCTTAAATATCAATAGTTTACGATAAAATTATTCAAGGTCACCTTAATGATGCACGCTATTTAAAATATTATGAAATCAGGTGACCACAACAAACAAACCATTTGCCTCGGTAAAGAATGTTTACGTTGTTTGGCGTCCAGAAATTACTTTTGGCCGCTGGCCTGTTTACGAGGATCCATCGTGAAAAAAAGTTTATGACGTTCGTGTACCTATCTATAACAAGCCTTTATTGGATGAAAAATCGAAACGGACACTTAAAGGCAACAGCACTTTACGATCATTTTCAAATATCAACGTTTTAATTTAACATATTAAACGCTTTCATTTGAAGGTAAAACATTTACATCGTTCTGTCAAATGTAATAGTTTAACATTTTTTAGTGTTATTTCAACATTTTCGAAGATGTTCAGTTAAGAATATTACCGTTGAAAGAAGAAGTCAATGCACAAAATGTTGACATTCAAAAAGTTGTTGACTTAATTATTTCATTTTTCACAGTGTAGTTTTCAATCTGCAAGTCTTCACTTGGATTTAGTCCGCATTTGAGTTTTCTTTTCTTTTCCTTCGTCTTTGCATTAACTTATATTTTTTCTCAATTGTTGATTAATTTTTTTCATTTCTTCTGCCTTTTTTTCATCACCTTCGTTTCTTACATGAAAGTTTGTATTTTTTAACAACTTAAATTTGAATTTCGAGTTGAGTTTAAATTTTAACGTCATTTTTTTATGGGGGTTTTTTTATACCCTAAATTCTATTACCCATTTGAGTCTTCATGTCTTCTATTTAATTGTTATATTACGTGTTCTCTTATTTACCGAAGAGCTAATCGGATTCGCTGGAAAATCATCGAAGCGTATTTTTATTTAGCACATTCTTCCATTTGGCGTTAACTTTCTTCTTATATTTTTCATTAATTTTCTTCGTTTCTTTCACTCGTTTTTGAATTCTTCTTTCGTCTCTTTACATTCTCATTTCTTTGGTAATCTTCTCCATTTTTGCTTTCATTTCTCATTTCATTTCTTCATTTCTTCTTTTTTGTTTCACTTCGTAATTTCATTTCAGTTTAAAAGAAAATCAAGTTTCGAATTGCGACATTTTATTAAATTATTTCTCATTTAACAACTTTACAAAACGATTGCTATTTTGGAGACTTGTTCTCTAATTAGCAATAATTTAAAAAGATATTCGATTGCAATCCAATTAAAAGTTACAGACGAGGCACAAAAACTAAGAATTCTTGATTAGCTCCCGCAGACGACGATGATTTAATCTGAAGCAATACATATTCAAACTCATTTAATATTTTTGGATCACTAAAGATAATCTATTCGTTCTGAATTTTCGACTTTCGTTCCACTTCATTTTTCAATTATTGATTACTCTCCAAACATCGGCGTTTATCTCAAAGAAATCTTTCTGTTCTAGTTTTGCGATTGGATTTTGATACCCACTTATTTTTATCCTCTGATAAATAATTTTTTAATCAACTATACCTATTCGTACTTTAAAAAAGAAGTTAGCTTTTTGTAATTTACACGCTACTTTGCTATCACACATCAAATTTTGAAATTATTAAAAACAATAAATAACTTACATGGAATGTATCAAAAGAAATGGCAATAGAAAGAGAGTTAATTTATTTTATTGTGTTTTATTTATTCAACGACATAAATAATTTTGTTATCTTAATTTATTTTCAAATAAAAATTAGAAGTATCAATAACAACGTAAAATTTTGAAATTCTATAACGAAAAATAGTAATAAATACATTAGAAACAATAATGTATTTATTATTGTTTTTCGTTATAGAATTTCAAAATTTTACATTGTTACTGATACTTCTAATTTTTGTTTGATAATCAAATTAAGATAACAAAATTATTTATAGGGTCCAATGGTTTTCTCTTATTCGCGAACATAAAAAATAAATTTATAAAATAAATTAACTCTCTTTCTATTGCCATTTCTTTTGATACATTGCATGTTTTTATTAATGTAAGTTATTTGTTGTTTTTAGTAATTTCACAATTTGGCGTGTGATAGTGAACTCGATTATGTTTGCCTTAATTTCTCAAAGGCGCTGAAAATAGTCGACCAAAGTTTCATTCATCGATAAGAGATTTAAAAACGACAAATTACTCGTCCACACATCATGAGTTAAGAGCACCTTTTGTTAAACAATTAAACACTGAGGGCATTCACAATGCAAGCGTGTACAGATCATCAGATGGAGAAAATTAAGTTGGATTTAAAATATTCACCTATGTTACATACCTCCAACTCACAAAAAGGAAAAAAATTAATTGAATACATACATCATGGTTGTTCATCCAACATTTGTTGGCTCAGAAAATGTTTAGTAGGACGTTTACAAATTTTGCGAAATAAAAAATTCAGAAGATTTTTAAATAAGGAGGATTAATCACAGTTACATTACAGTTACCTAACCTGTTTATGTTATTTCAACTAAAAATACTATTAGGCTTTAGTTGTCTTACCAGCACCTTTCTCCACACATTTATATCGTTTGCAAACCGACTTCATTGTTCACTCTATGTAGACTGACAATAAATTAAATTTAACAGTTCGTCCAAGTCCAAAGAAATTGATCGTTTTGTTTTTCTTTTCTTTCCAGAACAAACTCAATTTTCAGTGGTCGGTGTGTCCCCCGCATGGCACGACACCTCACCTCAAGTAAATTCCGGCAGTTGCCGATTCTTGGCCGTATGATAGGCATCAACAGCACTCTACGTCTTGCGTCCTTACGCAGACAGTTTCGACGAGATCTACAAGAATGGCCGAACAGTCCGTGGACAGTACCACCTCAAAACCAACCGCCGTTAAATTTGCGTCAGTGAGAACAAAGGCGATTGAGAGTGAAGAAGATTTTGATAGCTCGGGTACGGTTAGTTTAATAAAGAGTGACAGTGATGTGGCGAAAGCAGGCGGCGACCAAAATAAAGAGGCACGCAAGAAACACAAAGAGTTCGATTCCAAAAAGTCAAATCCCCCTAGTCAAGCAGATGCAAATAACCGTTACAAATCTAATATTATAAACAACAACCAGGACCTGATACCAAATTCTTCTTCTCCCACAAAAAACTTTTCTCCAAAGAATAACGATGCACGTCCAAATTATTTGGAGCTTAAACTAAACGAGGCTAACAAAGTTAGTTATTACGACAGCCCCGTTAACTCATCTTCAAATGCACAAGAAACTGATCGTCTTTTAAATACTTTGACGCCATCATTGAAAGTTTCCAACGCAAATGTATTGGTGGGCAAGAGAAAACATGAATCTCCCGAGTGTGAAAAGCCTGCTTTGCACGTTCAGTTCAACCACGAACGAGCTAAATCAGACACGAGCACTGTTACTATCAAAGATCTTCCCAGTCCGACGGCAAGCTTGTCTTCTAGTGACAGTAATTCGAGCAGTTCCAGCAGTGAATCCATAGAAATATCTGAAGCACGTCCACCTGATGGAGGATGGGGATGGGTGGTAGTAGCTGCGTCTTTCGTAGTCAATTTGATCGCCGATGGAATCACGTTCAGTTTTGGAGTAATTTTTGTAGAATTTTTGACATACTTCGGGGAAAACCGTGGCAGGACTGCTTGGATTGGAAGCCTCTTTATGGCGATGCCTCTCTTATCAGGTCCGATTGCGAGCTTCCTCACAGACAGATATGGTTGCCGAGCTGTTACCATAGCCGGATCAATCCTAGCATCATCCGGATTTGTCATAAGTTCCATGGCGAATAGTATGGAGGTCTTGTGTTTTACCTTCGGCGTCTTGGCAGGTTTTGGATTAAGCTTGTGTTACGTAGCATCCGTCGTAATCGTCGCGTATTACTTCGATAGAAAAAGATCGTTCGCAACGGGATTGTCTGTATGCGGCAGCGGAATAGGTACTTTCATATTTCCTCCGTTAATCCAGATGCTGCTGGAATATTACGGATGGCGCGGAACTACGTTGATCCTGGCAGGATTGTTTCTAAACCTAGCAGTTTGTGGCAGCTTGATGAGGGACCTTCCTTGGACTCCCAGCAGCAAAAATTCCAAAGATCGCAAGCGCAACCGCAACGCAAGAAAAAAGAAAAATAGCTCATCAGTTGATACGTTTTCGGTAAGCAATAGCACTAACACTGCGAGTGTCTTGCAACCGATTTTAGAAAATAGCATCAAGGATTCAGAAGAAGAATCCAAATCCGATAGATTATGCAGTTCTCTAGTGAATTTACCTACGTTTGTAAGAAACGGCGAAAAAGTACCGATTGAAGTCATCGAGTTACTGTCCACTCATAAAAACGTGTACAACGTCCTCATGCAGAATTATCCAAATCTGTTAACACCATCTAGAAGTTTCAGCGATTCGGGACGACTTAACGAAATACACGTGAATAAATTTGTGCCTATACCATCGCCTTTGGTGTCGGAACCACCACCAATGCCATCACCGACGACGTCAGACGCAGCTTACCTTTGGTGGCTGAAGCGTAATGAAATCACTCCTCCAAAAATCCAACCAAAGAAACTCCACACGGCTTACCTAAAAGATTTACGCGTACATCGATTGTCTGTTACGTACAGAGGAGCGATGCTCAACATCAACAGATATCGATTAAGAGCTTCTTCTTGTCCGGATATCTATCGCAATTCAATGACGACCATTGCGAAAGAGAAAATCGACTGGTACGCCGGGCTCGTCGACTTCTGGCATTTACTAGTGGACATGTTCGACTTCTCCTACTTCTCCGACGTTAAGTTTCTCATATTTTCAGTTTCCAATTTCCTACTCTACACCTGGTACGATGTACCGTACGTTTATTTGTCGGACAACGCAAGGACGTTAAACTTTTCGGACAGCGATGGTTCTAAGCTCATCAGTATTATTGGTATCCTGAATATGTTTGGAGAGGTAAGAGTTTAAAAGTTCAAATTTAACGTATTAAAAAGCTTAGAATCATTTAAATTAAAATGATGCCCTTTGATTTTTTTCATCCATTTGATTAACTTTAATGTTTTTCCAAAATTTTTGCTGATAGCTAACCAAATTTATAATTAGAAGATGAAAAAGGAACTTTTAGTAGAGTTTCTTCGGGCAAGTCGTTTCAATCAGAACTCTTTTCTGGACATGTGTGAATTCAAAACTCCAAAAACCCATTCTGTTTTTATACTGAATTGTAAAGAAAATTTCAGGCTTACTTACATTTTTCTGTACGAAAGCCACGAATACTTCTTATAAATTGATTCGAATTAATTTGAAGGTTGTTACTAACGGTCGCTTATGGAAATGCCAAAGACACGTGACTCTCATCTATTTCTGAAGGCACTGTACCTTTCCTGTTTTAATATCGAGTCTTCAGCAAAAAAGTATCTCGAGTCAGCCTCGAGAGGGAGGGATTTAAGAAAATATATTTTTAAGGATAAAATTTTTAAACGAAAAAGAACGATACGTTGAAAATGTACTGTGCTGTGAATTATTGCCGGAACTATCAAAATTTGAAATTTAGTTATGCGAAGGAGCTGAAATCAGACAATTCATATTAATATGTATGTTCTTTTAAGAACGAAGATATGTGTTGTCCGACAAGTGAAATTAACTATTAAATGCTAGCTTTTGTCCACATACGAACATTTTGCGGTTAATCAACCTGCGACATACGATTTTTTCCAAGGCTACCTCGAGGTGCTTTCTTGTAGACCCGATACATAATTTATGAATAGAGTATTATGTTTTTAATATAGCCAAAATTTCAGGTACTTCTGGGCTGGGCCGGTGACAGACCTTGGATAAACGCGGGTATTATTTACGCAATCAGCATGGGATTTTGTGGAGCCGCAACTGCTTCAATTCCACTGCTCCGATCCTACTGGGCCCTCTGCGTGTCTTCCGGAGCTTTCGGCCTCTTCATAGCCGCCAACTATTCTCTGACGTGCATCATTTTAGTCGAACTGATCACCCTGGAACGTTTCACCAATGCCTACGGACTACTGTTACTTGTGCAAGGCATCGCCAACTTGATCGGGCCACCTCTCGCAGGTAAACAAGTATAAAACCATACTGTACGTCTAGAATGACCGAGTGACCGTATTATTTCAAGGTTGGCTTTTCGATATCACCGGTACCTACAATCTTTCCTTCTATTTGGCTGGACTTTTTATCGCGTTCTCGGGATTGTTACTCGTGATTTTGCCGGCGATGAGAACATACCGGCGTTTCCAGACGTTACAAAGGCAGGCGTCTTCGGAGTGTTCTATCAAAGGCAGCGAGTCGTCGCCTAAGGACCCGAGGTTTCACAATATTCTGCCGTCTTGTATTACAGGACATGCTGAAGAAGAGAAAACGGAAATAGAGAATCACGTCTAGCTTCTCTTAGTATGTATGCATCGAACACGCACGCTTACCAAAATTTTGTAAATTGTAAACGATCTGACGCCCAAGCAATAATTGCTCGCAAATAAATTTAGGGTTACAACATACGGATCACTTCTGGCAGTCGAAATCGATCACAAAAGTTATTTTCACAAATGTTCCCGAATGATAGTTACGACTGCTAAAAATGGTCCGTGTATTCTATCCCTAAATATTTATTTAATGTATTCTTAGACTCGGTATTTACAACATTTAAAATTGGAAATGTAATTGAATGACACTTTGAGCGTTTCATTACAAATTAATGTTAAACAAGAAAATGTCTTTGGTTTTGTACTTGTATTGCGTATTGTAGAAAAATAAGGGCCGGTCGGCTGTATAGTTGAAAAAAGGGAACGTGATTTTCAATTTGTGGATATTGTATACATTCAGCGTTATTCAGGCAAACGGTTCATTAAAGTTTTCAAGGAAGAAGTTTAAATAGACATTTAAAATTTACAGAGCAGATATTTTTCAAAAGGAACTTTTTAGTTTTTAAATAAAGTTAAATTGACTTCCCGTTATGCCGAAAGTCACCATCATCTCGCTTATTTTAAATGGGATGCTATATTTTTTTTGTTACGTTTTTGAATTCTACATTGAAAAATGTGTAAAACTGCAATATATTTCATTATCTCTAAATTGTACCTTTCTTAAGATATTTTGAGCTTTCTTAAAAATCTGGATTCTGCAATTTGATTTTCAAAAAATTTCAAAAAACAGCTTTATTGAAGCAATTTTTCTGTAATAGCTGATATTGTATTTGGAAATTTCAAGGTTTTTAAAAATTCCTTAATCTGTTAACCTATAGGGTGTCTAAAATATACCACTCCTCTCGAAGGTATTCAAACAGAGAAAAATACTTTTTCTCAAATGCACCATCGTATATGCAATTAAATGCTGCATCGATCTGTATTAGCATCTTTAACCCCATACCTTGCTTTTACAGTTTAGTCCGTTTTTCTTTTATAACTGACCAGTTACCAATTTTGTGTATATCTTGCGCAAAACCTTCCACAAGCGGATTTATTCGAAGTTTTCTTTAAGCTCCATTTACATTCAATATCATGCAAGCATGAATTGAGGTGTGCTTTCTTATGATAGCACATATATTGGCCAATATGAGAAAACATACGTCAAACTATCGTGCTACGAATTCATACTGGCAGGAAATTGAATGTAAATCTAGTTTTACAATAGCTAAATTTTGACGGTGGAATTATTTTTGTTTACGTGTGTGTATGTTTACGTCCAAGTATACAACGGCCATAGAACTATGCGACGCCGTTTCTTTTCGTAACAGTTTTATTGAATTCAATATTTCTTTGTTACAGATTAATTTGAATATTTTAGAAAAATTAAGTATCTAAATACTTACCCCTTGATGCTCAATCTTGTAACTAGTTGGATTACGTGACAAGATTACACATAAAATTACAACCCAGTTACGAAGTTATCGTAACAATTTATGATCGCAAACGACGATTTTCAAGATTATAAAATTATTTGCAGGTAACTAGCCCGTCGGCAATGCAACAGAATTTCTTCTGTTTCCTATTTCTTTTTGAAAAATCTTTGTTATAGTACTTGTTCCAAGTTAGATGTATAGAAAATCTTCTAACTGGAAAAGTTAGATGATAAGGTTATACATAAAATTATCGTAACAATATGATTGCATACGACGACTTTCAAGAACGTAAAACAGCTCGGAAGCGACTAGCCTTTCAGCTATCCAAAAAAATTACTTTCTTCTTTCTTTTGCTAGATTCTTAGTTATGAAAGCTCCAAAAAATGTATTGCTTACTGTTTTAGTTTTGATTTAGTATTTTGTAATGCATCCACAGTTGTAGAGAATATTTTGACGTCATCGACATACCAGAGGTACACCGGCAATTTAATGTTCGTTATTTTATATTTTCCTTTTCAGTCAGCAATTTGTCCATATGCTCTGCATATTCCATATTCCATACGGTTTTTTTTGTTAGAAAAAAGTTTCATCACGTAGAAAAATACAAATATATTTTAGTCGCTCTCTCTAATGATCATCCAGCAGCGTGTAGTTGTTGCTTTTTTTCTCCAGCAGTATTAACGATTCTGCTAATTCTGAAATAGCATGTCAGCTTATAATATCACCTCTGTAATGATTCGAGTTTTCGCATAACACCACTTACTCTCTTAGAACTTAAGATAATGGTATGCTACAAGAAATAGTTTTACATTTCGAATGTCTGGACTCAGATCGAACTTACTTTACTTGGCCCAGGCACTTGCCCTGGTACAATGCATTATGCATATTAAACTTAACAATGTGTACTAGGCCCAGACACTCATCTCGATCCAAAGCATATTCTCGAGTTTAAGCACAACTAATATTAGGGCTGTACACTAACTTGACTTCCTCTGAAGACGCGTTCTTAACTGAGGTTCTCAGTGCCTCCTTTGACTTTACAGTAGTCTCATAGCGTATTATATCGAATTACTGACAGGTTAGTTACTTCTCCTATAATTTACAAGCGATTCAAAAAAAAATTATCAAAACACCGGGTGATTAAAAAAAAAATTATTATCTCTCGCCATGAAATCTGGACGGCATGTGTTAGCTTAAGTAAAAAAAATACGTTTTTACACCCCTTATTTCCGTTTTAGAGTAAAGCTAAGACATGTCGTCTAGATTCCTTGGCAAGACTTGATAAAAAATTTACAAAAATCACTCGGTATAATCCTCCGCCCCGAACGTATCGCATTAATAGCAAGTAGCTTCCGGAATTTAATAATTAGTGCCGCACTCATTCATTTTGATGATCTTACTGAAATGCTACAGTTCTGCTTCGTGTAAAATTTTTATTCAACTTGACAAGTTGTTAAGGCTACTAGAACAGAATTATCTCTCTTTAACTTAATAAATATTCAAGTTTGTACGTAATTTCTAGAGTTGTATTCAAATAAACAAGATTTTTGACCTATATAGTAAGAGTTAACTATAAATACTATTAAGCACATCATTTCTAAAGCAACTGTAGCGCGTAAAAATTTATTTTAAAATTAATAATTACAGAACTGACTTTATTGTGAAAAGTATGTTATGTAGGTAATGGCTTATTTTTAATTATTATTCAATTTTCTCGTAATAATTAAAGAAATACGCAACAAAATTAATACAATAGATAGTTATAATACATTCGGGAATAGTAGAGTGGCACGTGACCTTTGAAGCACATAATTCGGTGATTTTATATTTTCTAAATTTTCAACAACTGTTGATCAAGACACATTTGCCACTCACGTGTGGCTATTTCTGAAGGTACGGTATAAAGTTTTTTGTTAATGTAAACTACTTGGACTATCTTATATGTTAAAATGACCAATTCTAATTTCTGTGCTAGTAAAATTTTTTATAAATGCCGAAAACTGTAGAACGCACTTGCTGTTTGAACAAATTTTGGAATGTTTTTCTTTTTGTGTACATACAGCGTACGTCGAGAACGTACTGCTCTCGTTACGTGAAAATGCAGATTCTTGCACTTTCTACTATGTAATTTCACGTAGAAGGCTGTGTAGGTGTTTGTCCCGTAAAGTATTTTAAGTAGACCACTAGAATAATAGAAATAATTTAAATAAAACAATCATACGAGACAAGTTGTCACGACAAGTCGAAGCAGCGAAACCGCGACGTTTCAGAGCCTCTCTTATTTAACTCTCGTCTTGTAATACAGACTGATCAAAGTCGAGACTGCCTCCACGAGTATTGTTTTTTTGTAAATATAAGTAAATCCTCTGAAGCGCGGCGATTCGCTGAAATTTCGTAAGCGTATCTGTGATTACACTGAACAAGTGTGAACTTTGTGTGTCAGTTTTTTATCCGACTCTTCCTTAACAGTATCATTATGAAATATATGTTGTTTTCTCAATTCTACGATATCTGTATATATATTATACATTGTGAACGACTCTCTTAGATTGTCTTTTTAGGTAAACTCAAAATGAATTCGAGTTATTAAATTCTGACTAGAAATTAATTTTGTTTTATTTACCCTAGTAAGAGAGATTTGTACGTACGTTGGACATGACAAAAACGTACCTACAAATGACGTACTAAAAAAAATTATACTAAAAACAAAAATTCCCAGTAATTCCTTTATTGATAAAATACATTAAATCTCTAAAAATGGCGAAGAGAAATTCGGCAGCATTGGCAATAAATATGCACAATGAAATAAAATCAAGATTGAAGAATCATCTTAAGTACATCTGTAGATTATAACAAATAATAAGTTTAGAGCTGAGTACAAGATTGCTTGGCTCGTTAAAAAACGTATATTTTCATTAATTAAGGCGGACAATGATCATAACAACAAAAATAGTTAATTTATTAAATCAAATAATGTGTATGGGGTTAACCGAAAAGTTAACACGAATTCGTTAAGTGGGATTACTTAGGCCCGGTATTTCAGTCATGGATTAACTTTAATCTTTAGTTTATTCCCATAGGAACATTTGCTTTTATAATTGTTACTATGGGAATAAATTGAAGATTAAAATTAAACCTAACCGGTATTTCAATAACAGTTCATTCCCATAAAAACAATTCTACCTATGGGAATAAACTAAATCGAACAAAATACCAAATTCAGTCCACTAATAATCACCATAATGAGCTGTAAATGCATTATTACAACAAGCAAACAACCTTTCACATTATTTAAAGCGATTTTAAGTACACCTAAATTAAGTTTATTGGTATCCTTAAACTAAGAATATATTGAATTATAATTGGATACAGCGTGTCCCTTTTACAACTACCCCCAAATAGTTTTTCAAAGTAGGAAAATTTAATTTCCTCTTGTGAAATGTAGAGGGGGTAGATGAAAAAAAAAGAAACTCTGCTTGGAAATATATTCTCTCTACGAGAGTGTATAAATTATAAAAGTATTGTACGTTGGTTTAAGCGACACTGTCTTTCTCGCTCGCTATATCTTTCTCCAACGGGCCTGTGCCCCAGATTTTCCTGTTCTCTGTGTACGGTATAAGCAAAATCAGCACACCGGAGATGGCAATCCAAAAACCAGCCTGTAAAAATGATTGTTCCCATTGTCCAGTCACATCAAACAACATACCTGAAAAAACACGACTTAGAAACTCAAATAATATACATATACCTATGGTTGGGTTGAGTTACGAGTAAAAGTAAAAACTATTAGAAATCTGAAAAACAAAAAATATTTGGCGAAGAATTAAGAACTGATATGATAAGTCAAACATCATTGATATAATAAATAATATCCAAAGAAATTTTGATATGGAGGAAGGAATAAGGTAAACAAAAGAAAGATGAAACATAGAAGTAATAGATAGTAAAAAAGTCTTTATACAGAGTGAGTTATTAAACGCCCCCCTTCTTCCATAGCTCATTTAGAGAACGAGATAGAATTTTTCCTTCCACAAGGAAATTCCACCTATTGAGCACTACAACCTAAAATTATTTTGACATATGCAGAGTATTCCATAAAATATTTTACGGATTTTTTTAATAGATCGCTTGTGTATTTTCTTATAGACTTGATCTTCTAAACAGCAGAACATAAAATTTTATATTTTTTTAACCAGTGAAGAGTAAATTAATATTTTGTTGAAAACACTCTGATTTTCTACTTCTCTTCATGTTCCTCTTCGATTCAATAGAATTATAGGTTTTCTTTATCTAATACTTACAGTTCCTTAGTTAATTATAAACTTTTTACATTTTTACTGTAAAATCAATATCCAAAAGTTATTAAAGAACCGTATTTTTTTAAATTTCTTTAACACGGCGCCCTCTATTTCATAAGGCAGATGGATAATATCAACGTTTACATTTCATTACAGATTTTAATACATTATAATCATCGTATTTTTGTTGTAATATAATTTTTGACTTTTTTAATTTTGATAAATATTTGTAAAAATAGAAAAACTCTTTCAGTCTATTAGTATACATAATTATGAATTATAAATGAACGAATTTTGAGTTAAAAAGTTAGACAAATCCGTGATGTAGAAAATAAAAAAATCTTCTATGGGTTTAACGACTTTATTTTCTTAGTTTTGTTCAAGATGTGAAGCAGTAAATGGGCGCTTGGTATTTAACTCTTACAAGTAATTAGCTTACTCAATTATATCCGGAAAAAATATTTAAAAGAATCAAATTTTCTCTTGGATTTTTAACTCTTGCTATTACAAGAAAACCCAGTCTCATCGGCTAATGAGAAGTAACTGCAATACCACCAGAAACAGAACACCGCCAGCAGCAGCAGCAGCCCTGAGGGAGTACTTCTGCAATGAAGAACGAAACGTCGGCAGTAGAAGCAGTCAACTGGAAGCCAATTCAATTATGGACAACGACCACGGAAGCCTCCAAGTTAAATTATTTAAAGAGAAGTAGATCAGACCGTTTTCAACAAAATATTAATATACTCTTAACGGGTTAAATAAATAGAAATATTTTATGTGCTGCTGTTTAAATGTGTTGTGCCTTCCTATAAGAAAATACACAAGTGCTCGTTTCATTTAAAAAAAATCCTGTTGCATACTGTCAAAATTTTACGGAACATTCTGTATGTCAAAATATTTTTAGGTTATGGTGCCCAATAGGCAGAATCTCCTTATGAGAGGAAAAAGTTTCTATTTCGTTTTCTAAATGAGCTTTGGAAGAAGGAGCGCTCAATAACTCTCCCTGTATAGGGGTCACGAAAGACTAAGACCAAGGTATGAAGAAAGTGTCAAGTTTTATCTAGAAATCGATATCTGTTATGTAATACAACGGTGGGCAACCTTCGACTCGCGGGCCATCTCAAATTAATTTTTATCCGTCCCGCACGACCTAAATCTGTTTTTTTTTTTTAATAAAAAATAGATGTCAAATACTAATAAAAACAAAAATGTGAAACAATTCACGAAACTCCCGACATGTCAAAGTGACATTCAGTTGGTTAATATAAAAATTCCTATCACGCTGTGAATAACTTTTACGTTTAATATTGGTAACCCTTGAAATTCAAATTGAAAGCTTTTGTTAATTTGTCATTTTGCCTTAATATCAAGTTGCAAATATTCATAAATTCCTTAATAATAGAAGCCATTTTTATTTGGTTCTGTTAAAATCGCGATTCGTCTAAAAATTTTCAAAAATGTTTAAAATATTTGACGCTAATGGCCGTTAAATACAGTCGGGTAAAATAGTAAGTAATTATGCACATCAACTACACTCAAAATTTTCAATCTGTCAGAGTAAACGTCACGGGAGTTCTGTGAACGGATCATAAGTATACATGCTCCTACTAGTAGCTATTATGTAACCATTAATCTTATTTACAAAAGATTGTCCACCGTTGATCTAGTAGCTCCAATTACTTGCGCTTGCAGAAATTGCCACCTGTTGTTTGAAATCTGCAGTTTTTTCGTATCGCCGGCTTATTCCAATTTGAGACCCCTACGTTTTTTTTACGAGATTTCGAGCGTCAGAACGACCACTAACTTTGAACACGTGATTTTATCAAAATTATTATCTACAATACCACCTTAATAAAAAAAAGGCTTACCAGCCAGTGGGGGTCCTAATAAATTTCCAATTCCCTGACAAAGCAAGCTTAAACCATAAGCAGTTGTGAACCTTTCCAAAGGTATAAGTTCAACCAAGATAACGGGAGTAAAAGAAAACGTACTAGCAAAGAACAAGCCAAAGAAGGCGCCAATAACTGCTAGCACATAAAACTGATTGATGAACACGTACAGTCCGGCACAGCATAGACCACATACAATTAGACACCATCCGTAAGTCTTGGTCACGTTGGTCCAAGGTTTATCTCCAGCCCAGCCCAAACCGATCTGTAACCAAAGATTTAAAATATGCAAGCAATTTGTTTGATGTTTTTCTTACCATTCCTAACGTGTTTGTAATACCTATAATTGAAATGATCTTAGAAGCATCAGCTTCGCTATAGTTCTCCATTAGCATAGCGTCGACTAAGTAGAAGTAAGGCACAATAAACCAAATAAATAGTAAAATAGTAGACAAGGACATTAACAGGAAATGAAATTCTAGAAACATGGAGAAATCAACCATGCCTTTAAACAAGTCTAATATTTCGTCGTACCAATGCTGAAAACGCAGTTTTCTTTTACGTTTGGTTTGGTGTAATCAAAATACTAACCTCTTCCTCTCTCACAATAGTCATCATTGAATTCCTGTATATATTGGGGCAACTTGAAGCCCTCAAGCGATACTTGTGTATGTTTAGCATAGCTCCTCGATACATCACAGAGTTTCTGTGCAACTTAATGTTTTTAAAATGATTGTGTGTGGTCATTCCCAGTTGCTTCATCAACCAAGGCACTGAATCTTGACGAGGGCGCGCGAAGGTATGATCAAAAGAAGTTTTTCTGACTGGTAACAGAGGCTCATGGTTTTCGCTCGGCAGTGACTTCTATAAACAAAAAAGATATTGATAATAAGATAAAATCAATGTGTAGCGGTAGTACTTGATGTATGATCTTCCTCTCCCTTGATGTACCTGCTGGCGCTCCGTCGGTCTTCTTCAGTTTCATACAGATAGTCGTCACAGGGACTCTAGTGTAAACTTCTTCGTTGGGCGCTATTTTGTTCAAACCCTTATCGGATGTACTGCGACAATAAAGCAAACTCGGATAATTTTCCAGTATGACATTGTATAAACGCGAATTGGCACTAAGCTTTTCTAAAACTTCTAAGGGGACCTGAGGATACACAAATATTTAAGTGCTAAAGTTGTAGGTAAGTCGGCGAGCATACTTTTTCATTTTGTTTTACAAAAGTTGGTAAATTGATGTCGGATCTGTTGAGGGCTTTGCGTACGGCCACGTTCTTTGGAGATTCAAACGAAGTGGCCAGCGTTTGCAGTAAGTACTCATGATTTTTCCCAGTTTTCAGAATTGTTCGTAGCTCTTCTATGTCGGGGAAATCTTCTGAGAAGCTTTTTCCGGACACTGATCCACTGATGGATGATTTTTTACTTAGTTTTCCCACGGAATTTTGTCTAAAATTGCTAGAGTTTTAGAATGTAGATAAAAATATATTAATACTAATTTATAAATCATAATATTTTATTCAAAATAGCAAAATTGGAGGAGCTAAGGTTTAACTAAATGGGCAAGTTTAGCGACGTTCATTTTTTCTTCCGCTGTACATATAAGTACCGGACACAGGCGTCTACATGCGAAAGCTACGCCTTTTCATGCCTAAAATGATGAGTGTTGTGCTACTTACTTGCTTTGTGTCTCTGTTAACCAATCTGGGTCACGCATAAGACATCCACAAACGCACATATTAAGAAATGTCCCAGCCAGTAATAAAACAGTTCCCCTCCATCCGTATTCAGAAATGAAATAATTTGTCATGGGTGAATAAACAAATGTTCCAATTCCCGTGCCACAAGCACCCCAACCAATGGCGAAGTTTCTCTTTTTATCGAACCAATATGCGATTGATACTACAGCCGTGACGTAACACAAGCCTAAACCAAGTCCGGCAATAAATCCAAACGTTAAATACATAACTGTAATTGAATTGGCATAGGTGCTCAAGAAGAATCCAAGTGCGGATATGAGGCCGCCCACGATGGTCATAAGACGACATCCGTATCGATCAACGAAGGCGCTCATAATAGGTCCCGTGAGCAAGGGCACGGCCATGAAAAGACTCCCAATCCAGGAAGTCACGGACTTGGATTCTCCGAATTCGTTTAGAAACTCCACGTATAACAGCCCAAATGAAAAACTTATACCATCGGCGATCATTGATATTACAAGTGAAGAAAACACGACGACCCAACCCCAACCACCATCCGGAATTTTGGGACCATGATCTTCCTCATCCTCTTCATCTTGGTTTTCATCAGACAGATTAATCTTCGATGTACTTGAATCTTCGTCGAAATTAACAAACTTACTATTTTCCATAATATATACTGTAACTTCCTCATTATTGGATTTGGTATTCGAGTTCTCATCGCCAGGTTTGATTTTGTTACCAGGTGATGAAATAGTCGTAGGTGATAAACTTGAAGAAGACCAACCGATCAAAGGCGCCTTGGAATTCACATGTTCGCAAATCTGCGGTTCCATTCCTTCTTACTTTAATACTCAGTGTATCACAGATGAAGTGAAAACAAATCTCTAAGTACTGAAGCTTTTTTTTTTCTTCGGAATATATTCCTTATTCGTACGAGTAATACTGATGACCTCACTTTCAAGTTGTGATAGATGAAAAATAAATATCCAATAAATTATCGAAATTTCTTTTGCTAACGGTTTCTTAATCTAAATGGATTTGCAGCTGCATCCAGCGTTTCGACCAACCCTGGAGTCTTAACCGGGGATCGCGTGAGAGCCTTGGGCAAGGAGATTTTATTAAGAGCGGGGGAGTGACGTACCAGGTCATCAATGACCGGTACTATTAAGTACGGCGATACACTTAAAAAAAACCTCTTGAAGAGGATGGAAGAAGTATGAATTCGTCTGTAGCTGCTGGATATCAGTGTTTGTTCCAAGTTATAAATAGCACTGACTTGTACACATGGCTAAACCTGAAACAAAAAAGAAACTACATATTAGTTTATTTTTGTTATCCTAAATTAATACTAGAATGAAAAAGGCGAATTTCTTTTAAGTACACTTAGAAACAAGTCCAAGTATGCACATACGTCAATTCTTAAAATAAAAACATTTTGGCACGTAATATTAAATATTTCTCAGAGGCCAACCTTAAATAGAAATGATCGATACTGACTGCGTGAATATTTTGCACGTGTACGATATATCACGTTGCAATCGATTTATAAATTCGTAGTTACAAGCGAAATCGTGGTAAACGTAAACAATTTTGAAATGAGGACGTTCTGACGCATTAGAGAACTTTTCTCGAAGGGCGTAAAAATAAAATCTCTGCACGCAGAACAATGCATTCGAATGTGATCTGAATTAACTTGAAGTAGAACAAGGAACAAACCGGCAATGTTAATCGTCGTTCACTTTAACAATATATGTATATACAGGGTGCCAATTTTAAATCGTGACGTCTTAAAAATTGAAAACGGGCAACCCATTCTACTTCCGTGCTTTTAGTACATTACGAAAACACGAAGTTATTTGTGATTTGATTGACGGATTGCCTACTCTAAATTCCTCGGGGGTTACGATTCAAAATGACACCCTATATGAAGAGCGACCAAGGATTAATGAAAATCGCGTGGTCTTCCAGAGCGACCAGGGATTAATGAAAATCGCGTGGTCTTCCATTATCCGCATAAAATAATATTATAAAGACGTGACTTTCAATCATTATTAATCACTTTTTGTAAATGGATATAATCAATAAAATAAATTAAATACTACTATCAGAATAAGAAATAAACTGCAAAGCGTTGTAATCTTAACTGAGATCACAAAAATCACAAATTCCATTCACTAGTTATGAGCAAGGAAGCGCCATGCTTCCGCAAGAGGCTAAACAGTGTTTTTCAACCTGTGGGTCTGTAGGGGAGTCGCGAGAGGTCGAGAGAACTCAGTAAAAAAATCAATAAATTTTAAAAAATTTTATATTAAAAAAAAGTTAACAAAATGATACTCGTTATGTTATTTATACAAACACATTAACAAAAAATAAAATCTTCGAGTACTCGTTCATTTTAATGTGAAGGTTGCGCTTGAGTTTGTTCAATCAATTTCTCCCATCGTGGATCCGTTTTTGCAACATTAAGTATTAAATCGTTTTCCAAATTTAAGCGATTTCTTAGTTTACTTTTTATTTGGGCCATTGATGAAAATGCCAACTCGCACAAGTACGAGGTAGAAAATGGAATCAAACACTTCAAAGCCTCGGTTGTTAATTCCGGGTATTCTGTTTTTCTTTTTAACCAAAAGGTATCCAAATTTTGAGATTTGAATTCCAAGTGTAACATCCCATCGGCAGATAATTCCAGCAGATTCTCTTTGAGCTTAGTTGCTAAATTTGCCTCATTTATAGTTGCATTTAAAAACGGATTTAAGATCCATCTTTGCCCGATATCTCTTGCACTGAGAAGTAATGACACAATTCTTTCTTCAAATTATCTAACACCATTTTCATACCAGTTATATATGAGTTGATGTTTATCTCGCTTCCGACTTCTTCAATGAAAGACTGTCAACGAAAATGAATCAAAATTGTTTTCATTTATAGATGATGACCACAATTCAATTTTTTTTATAAAGCCGTGGAGTTTGTCTTTTGCTGCAATGATATTTTCATCCCGCCCTTGAAGACTTTTATTCAAGTTATTTAAATGCTCAAATAAGTCAGAAAGAAAAGTCAATTTCAAAAGGAATTCCGGGTCAGAAATGAATTCAGAGTAATGGGATTTGGCTTGTTGTAAATATACTAATAGTTCAGCGCGAAGTTCCATAACTCTGGTCAGTACTTTGCCTTTTGATAACCACCTAACTTCTGTATGGTAAAGGAAATTGCGGTGTAGTGCCCCCATATCTTCACAAATGTTTCGAAACAATGGAGTCTGCAATGCTTTTCCTTTAATAGAATTTACAATGTTAATAATAATATTTAGAACTTGACTGTATTTTTGTGGCAAGATTTTGGCTGCAAGAGCTTGGCGATGGAGAAAGCAATGCATCCAACAAGCGTTTGGCATCTGTTCTTTCAGTCTAGCAATAAATCCACTCTTCGCACCAGTCATGGCTTTTGCTCCGTCACTACTAAATAGCAATGCATTTTTGCGCCCAATCGATATTCATATCTTGCGTAGCTTCAAGGAACATGTCATGCAAGCACTGACCTGTAGCCTTGCAAAATAGTATTTCTTCCATTAATATTTCATTGGATTTCGGCAATACTGTGAGGTTTTCCTGCTTTAGCCACACGAAAAGCTACTCGATAACTAGCCAGCAACGCTTTCTCATTTAGGTTGGACATTTGTCCTATAGCAGTTTTTTGATGTTCAAGAGCTTTTAATTTTCGCTCAAAAAATTCCACGGGTTTATTTTTTTTATTAGGATGTTTTGTGTTTAGGTGGCGTACCAACTTCGATGGCTTCATGCTTTCTCTTGACAAAATTTCAAAGCAAATTACGCACTTTTCAGGAATTTATCCATTTTCAATTATAACAAACAACTCAAATAAATACGTAAAACAAGTGATTCGCGCTCTTCAAACAACTAAACAGCAGGCGACACGACCACTTGCTTCGCGGTCTTGCACTCAACTGCCGTGGCCGCGGTCAGGGTTGCCAGCTTTGGAAGACTCGAGCGCGCCAAATTTAGTCCTCAATATCGCCCAAATCGCCCACTTTCTGTTTAAATTTCAAACAGAAAATTACATTTACAACAAAAATTACATAAAATTTGGTTTTGTATTTTTATTATAAAGAAAACTTAAACTTTATTATATGAAAGAAACAAAACAACATATTATAAAAAACCAATAGTGTAAAAATATACAAACTAAATCAACACAGGATAATACAATTTTTCTAATATAACTATAACTTAAGTTAGTTGTGTGTACAGCTAGACTTCAAATTTGGATTTTTCATTTATTACACAAAAGAAACCTTATTAAGAAAAAAAAGTTCAAACTAATACAAAAATATTAGTAATATTTTTAATTAAGACAACGTTTTAGAAATTTAGTACACTTCTTCCACATCGATATTACTATTTTTAAAATCATACCTGTTTACTGCAAATTTATTTAATATTTCTGCAGTCGGTTTAAAATTTTCACAACACAAATTGTTGCTATAAAAATAACACGTCGACTATGCTAACTGCTAAGCCACTCGGCGACCCTTATTTCCCTATTTTATTTTTAATAATGTTCATAGTAGAAAAAACTCTACGGAGACGTTACTGATAGGCAGTGTTGCCAATTTACTCGCCAAATAAATCACCAGATATCGTCCAATTTAAATTAACAAAGTATGCGGCATTTCTACGATGCAATTTTGAATTTACACGAGAAATGCAACTTGCAAGTTGTTGCACATACATGGAACCTATTCAATTTTACGCAATAAATTGCTGCAAGATATATTGCATAAGTAAAAATTCGGCAATATAAAAAGTACATTCCAATATTAAACTCTTTATTGCAACGTGAACAACATAAATGATAACATTAAATAAATTTTACAAAAATAACAATAACTTAACGAACTTAATTCTAAATATTCTCATTAATAATGTCAATTATCTCATTGACCATTTCATTTTCTTCACTATCATTCTGAGTTTGGGTAGTATTGTCTTTATAAATATCATATGTGAATAAATCATACATTTTATCAGTTGGCACAAAATTTTGACAGCAAAATCGTTCATTTAAAAAATTGATTCTAATTCTCAAAATGGCATTGAGAGTTTCCATTTTCATTTTATTTCTAATTTTGCATTTAACTAAATTCATTATTGAAAATACACGTTCCACCACTGCGTTGCTTAATGGTAATGAGAGCAATTTTAAAGCAAAATCAGAGATATGAGGGAACATGAGTTGACCATCTGCCCTTTTATATGTACTTACATAACTCCAAAATGTAACAGCATCACATGTAATATCACCATTAAACTCACAAGCCCAATTTATCGTTATTAAATTCCTCCATTCATTTTCTAAATCATCAATGGTAACATTAGGATTTCGTATGTCTAATGGAAATTCATGTAATTTTGGTCTAATTTGGTTTAAACAAATGTTTGGCGATAAATTTTTTAACATTTGCAAAGTATTCAAATTTTCTGGTAGTTTGTTAACTAACTTTATGGCAAGAGATTTAAGAAAATTGAAACATTTAAAATAAATAGTGTTTTTCTCTTCTACACCTAGTGACCGGTTATTTTTAATTTCCACAGTAAAAGTGAAGCCAAAATCAACATTTTCCGGTTTTAAAAACGCCAATTCATTTTCCAAAGCATTTTTAAGGTTTGACATTCTTTTATTAACATTTGTTTCACTGTTGCACAAAAACAGTGGCTTCAATATTCTTTGACAAATATTCGAAATTAGTGTTAACAAAGCTTCAAAAGCCTTGTAAATATCAGCATTTGTATGTTGGAAAACCATATTTACATTATAAAGTTCTTTTAAAACTGGCTTCAAAAAATTTAAATATAAAAACAGAGTATCATCTTTGTACATTGACTCTAGGGTTCGAGATGTATAACATTTTTCTTTGGTGTTATATGTTTCAAAATGAGTACGTAATTCTAACCATTGTTCTAATATAACACTTACAGATTTGTATCTAGAAAGCCAACGTGTTGTTGACAATTGCACCATGTTCTTTTGAAATTTATTTTCACCAATGTTTATTAAGTCAAATATGGCTTTGTATTCATATCGCCTAATTGTACTTACAGAAAACCAACTAAATGTTTCTTTAAGCAAATAATCAATGCTACAAGGAAGTTCTAATGCTGCACTTTGAGTACAAAGATGAATTGAATGGCAAATACATTTAATTAGTTGCAAATTAGGTACCTCTTGCTTTAACATTGTAAAAATTGATTTATTTTTTCCGCATAAGTTATTTGCACCATCAGTACCAATTCCCAAAAGCCTTTTTATGTTAATACCATTTTCTTTTAGAAAATTTGTAAGAGCTTCATATAAGTCTTCAGACCGTGTTCTTACAACTTCAACTAAACCTAAATATTCTGTAATCATCTTGTGCTTTGTTTTGCTGAAATATCTGATGCAAATACACATATATTTGTTTATGGTAATATCTGTTGATTCATCTATTATTAATGAGTAATACGAATCTTCAGAATTAATATCATTAATAAGGTCATGTAATATTGCCGGGGCTATAATGCGTTTAATAAGTGCTGTACATTTTGTACGATGCATTCGAAGATTTTCAAGTGGACTTCCACTACCAAGTTTCTTTAACAATTCTCCTAAATGATCCATGGACTTTAAGGAAGAGTGCATGGCAATATATATGGCCAGATTCAAATCTCCAGTTTTTTGCAGTTTTGATAATGATGAATTTACTACTATTCCCATGTTAGTTAACGTCTTGGTGGTAGTTGAGCCTGCCGATGCCTTACTCTTGTGTGATGATGTCTTTGAATGCCGAATCAGATCCGTTTTATGTGCTCTCAAGTCAACTTTGCATATTTTGCAATGTGCTTTATCTGAATTAAATATTCCTGTTGTTATCCATCCTGCATAAATTAACTACGTAACACAATGTATGTACATATTTTGCTAATTAATACTTGCCTTTGAAATGAGGATCATTCTCCCATTTTTTTTTATATTTTTTTTCATATTTGGAATATTTTCCCATTTTACTTGTAGCTTATAGCAGAAATTTAAGAATCACGCAGAAAACAAGTAAATATATATTATAATAATAAAGAGGTTAGAACTCCACCAGCGCGGGAAATGCACAATGAGCTACCGAGCAATAACCAATCAAAACACATCAAAAACCAGTAAATCAAGTTTGGAACATAAAGGTGAAATCTTAAAATTTTATACCAAGGTACTTAAAGATAATTCATGTTTTTATATACATATACACTATATACCAAGAATATCGCCCAAATCGCCTAAAATATCTTATATAAACGCCCAAATGGGAGCCTAACGCAAAACCTAAATTTTCATCGCATTCTTGCTTTTTTTATCGCCCAATTTGCGATAAATCGCCTATACTGGCAACACTGGCCGCGGTCGACCGCCCTATTTATAGGCCAGCGCATTCTAGCGAGAATCATCTCGAAGCGCAACGAAACGTGTCGAAACTTGTGGACCCTAACAATATGTTTGTATTCGTTTGTTAGTTATCAATTGGCGACGTATTCGATTTAAAATTTTAATGTTTTACGTACTTAATTATATATTTATATCCGAATCCTAATAACGGAAACGCCTAAAATTTTTGTATGGATTAAATATTTTGAACATACATGAAAAAAGAGGGTCGGGGGGTCGCGAAATATTTTTTGATACTAGGGGGGGTCGTGTCATAAAAAAAGTTGAAAAACACTGGGCTAGAGCGTACAAAGGCCTGCTCCATTTCTCTTGCGTGCCTGCATCGCTCGCTTGCTTTGTCTCCGTTGTATTTCCTACGTTCTCACATTACAACAATGACAGGTATAAACTTAATGAAATTCTGAAAATCTATAAAGAATGACCAACAAGACTTGAAAGTTACGTGGACTTCCATCCTTAGATATTCACAGTAACTAGAAAGACCATGTGACTGTCAATCATTATTGATCGTTCTTGTGAGTACATAAAACTCTGACCAGATGAATAAAGCAACACCAGCATACTCTATATCGCTAAAATCAGTGCGTTTTAAGAAGACTGACACAACCAAGTTGTTATTATTATTATCATCACAATTTTTATTTTGTTACTTTAATAATAATGCGATTCATTTTGCCAGATAATATTGAACGCAGTTGCATGTAAGTACTTACATAGGGTGATCAACAATCATTGAAATTCGTTGCCATGGAGAATACGAAGGAAAGCCACGTGGCCTTCAGTCATTTTTTTTATCGTACCGCCTGAAATTCATTCGGCATTGGCCTCTGGCTAAATTAATTGAACAATATTCTTGGAGTTAAAGTGCTTCTAAGAAAACAATTCAACTTTGAATGAAAAAATTATGAAACCTTTTTTTATTTCAATAATTAGAGCGATTTTTCACATTGCTAAGTGGAATCAATTAGCAGAAACGAAAGAGTTCGGATTTTTCTCCAGAATTTTGACTTGTTATTCGCTCGTCACTACCAAATAAATTAAGCGTTCATAAAAATTATGACTCACAGATTAACACACATAAAGTTGGAACGTTCGTTTTAAATTATCACATTTAAGGCTGGTTTTCACGATGATAGTACTCTCATGAAAGTTCTATCACGAAAGTGGGTGTGATAGTTCCGACAAGAGAGTTAAGTATCTACACGGAAAGGGATCATTGTGAAAGTAGCGATAGTAATAATATGGCCGACGATGAGTAAATTGCAGCGGTGGCAAAATTATTATTTTTGTCAAAACTTTTTAATGCTGGTGGGCTCTGAGAACGGTAACAAAACTTACTCTATTCTCGTTTTATCCTGTTTTTAAATTTTGGAAAATTTTTCTCCACAAACATGGAAATCTCAAACACTTTTCCGAAAATTTGAAGATATCAAACGGTTGCGCCATTTTAAAAATCATGAATGCAACACTCGCCATATGAATTCATCAAGTAAGATGAATCATTATCGCAATAACACTATCATCAACTATTAGTCGGACGAGATAGTACGATCGTTTTGTCGCAAAAAGGTGAAAGCGACTGTCAAGCTATTTATTTACACAATGATAGTTTCTGTGATAGTTGTTTTCATGACAGTAACTACCTTCGTGAAAACCAGCCTTCGATAATTATACTATTATAGAATTATTTTAAAAAAAATATAACGAAGGGTCTTAGGTCAAACGGGTTTATAACTGAAAATTGAATTTGTTACAACTATGAAACGAAACTGGTCTTACATAATATTTGTGTTTCCGCGTGAAAGTGTAGCTGAAATGATTGCTAATGAACGACAGTTTGTGCAGAATCAAGTCCTCATTATCCAGGTTATAAAGATAATAAAAAAATCGCATCATTTTTAACACCCTGTATAGTTAAATTATCATATCTTTGTGAGTTTGAGTTAGTTTGTTCAACAAAGTTTTCTAAGTGTTGTACAAGCTTGGTATTGCATAAGACATCATTATCCTTTGCTTTTTTTGTTATAAAATATGGATACTTTTCATGCTTCACAATTCTAACGCACATAAGTTCATTTGTAAAAAGCAGAGCCATATTCTCAATTGTTTTAGAAATTAATGAAAAAGTTCTAATAAATTAGCATAAAATAATTCAATGTTTTAATTATATTTCAATTAATAAGTATGTAGACTTTTTCATATAAAGTGTGATCAGTATATTTACTTTAACGACAAAGTTATGTAAAGTGTAACGTGCAAGCGATTTTCCTGTGAACTAGAAATAAAAATAATTAAACCAAAAATCAAAGAATCGCTTGCCCCGATGAATAATAATAAATTAATTTCTACGTAGAATGAACGGAAAATTCCGCTCACCTCGAAGTTTCGTGTTCGACAGTATTAACCGCATGTAGTATAAAACCGATGCAAACCCATTCTAACTAGTTTGTCTGTTTTTAATGCCGCAACGATGCCAAACAACGCAAGTCTTTCTTTCGCTTCAAAAAATAGCGTTTCGTTTCGTTCACATTGTTGAAACGGGTTTTCTAAATCTACATATTATGTATAACAAAGTAATTACGAAAAGTGCATTAAAACTGAATAATCGTAGTTTTATTCGAAAATATTTTTGTTTGGAATTATGTAGGTAAGGTGTTTTCTTGGCCTTACAAGTAGAAATAAAGAAGAATAGAATCTTAAAATTTCAATTCGTATTAAAAAAAAGTTACAAATAAAAATTCTTGTATTTAATTTAATGAAAATATCAATATATGACTAAAATCAATTAGAAGTGCATAAATACTACTAGCAACAACTGCAGCGAAATGCTAATTATAATTCGCAAAAATATTATACGTATAGTTGCGGTCAGTTAAAATGAAACGTTAGGAAATTTACTTAGCACTAATGTATCTGCATACTGTAAGAGTAATTTTTAGTCCAGTCAGTGAAAACCAAACGCTCTAATAAATTACGTAAGCATCATTTAGTTCGATACGTTGCAATACAGAGCGGCATTTCTAATTTAGTTTTGACTAACTGGAGTAAAATTACACGATCTTTATAATAAAAATAAAGAAATTTGACACAGACTTTGATAAATAATCGACCTATTATAAACGAGAGTCCATTACAAGGAAGTCCATTATAAAATTATAAGTCAACTATATTGCATTAATTGAAACCAAAACACTGTACATTCTGTAAATTTTCTATTCACAATTCTCATATGAAATCAAATCTTATCAGAAATAAATATAAAAATAGAGTATTGATAAATAAAAATCCTGGGGTCTCAGGTACATAGTTATACTTAATCGCCTAACTTGAACAATTTTGGAGAATACTTTGCGTCATCGTCAAACTAAACCGTGAAAGTGAAGGAATTAATACTAATTATGATAAACTAATTAATCCAAAGATTTGATATGGTATTAGTATTAGTTAATGCTCGACAGGTAAGTATATAGCAACGATTTGTTAATAACTAATAAATTTAATTAGTTTCAGCCTTTGTTTCTCTTTTCGTTTACTGCAATGTCATTCACTTATGCAGTTATTTATCCTTCTTCGTATTGCTCCTGTTTGGAGCATCAAGATTTTATTCAGTAAGAAGAAGGAATGACAATTGTTTATCGAATATCACATTTTGTTTACCAAGTTAAATTCATTGGCTTCTACCAATGCTTATTTGTGCACGTGAGTGGCATCAATTATTTATTATTGACGCTTATCATTTCCATGTTTTAGTACTCAATTTAGTACACATATGTATGTTAATACTTATTTACTTAAAACTTTTATCTTAACTGATTAGTGCCCCGTGAACTTGAAATTGGTAGTGAAGTTTCGTAAGCGCGAGAAGTCGTTTCTATTTCTGACCAGCGATAAGAACTCGAAGTGCCCATCGGTAATTCCCGGATAATACAAACAAAATCTGGTTTAAAACTGCAGTAATTAATCTAAAGACGTTATCAGTATTCCATCTTTCCCATTAAAGGCACTTCAAAAAAAAACATTTTACTAATTCCCGTTGCCCTTATCTACTCACTCCAATTTCATTAAAAGTGATGTGCAACAAAATAAAACAGAAACAGGCATTGATAACCTCGATGAAAAAGTAATTTCACAGAAAAACGGAAGGTTTTAATTATTTCTTAATTGAAATATAGGCGTAACTGGACATATTTTGCAGGTATTCTTCGTGCAATTGATCTATTTACGCACGCCATTATCAAACGACGCCAGTAAATATAATTTGTGTACGCAGTTAACACTCGTTCAGATTGGAAAAGAAAAGATTTTAAGTATGCGAATGACTTTAGAGTAAGGGCCGGCCTTTTCATCTCTCCGTTAAAGTTATCCGGCGAACAACTGGATTTTGATAATAGTTAATTGATTTTTATGAATTGTTCCATGCTAGTTAACCGTCAGTTAATTTTGAAACGTGACGTATATTTTAATATAAAATATGCACACTCATTGTCACACCATTATTATATAATCACACTTCGGAAATTTCAAATAAAAGAGAGAAAAGCAAGTGTCTTTTCATGAAGCTACGCTCTTTCATGCTCACCTGTTAAATGTTTGAATCTGGTGGATTAAATGCCCTATTAAAGCAACAATCGGGGTAAAGAATGGTTACTGTTTTGTCACTAAGTAATACATACTACTTAATTGAGTAAATAATTATACCAAACATTAAGACCATCACCCTTTCCGATTCTGAGTTATTTCTAAAAATAATTTTCAAAAATTAAAATTTGATGCCACCTTTCTTGAAAACAGAAAATTAAAGAGTCTCAAGTGAATCACCCTGTATACTTTTTTGAATATGCAGAAGAATTCCATCAATTTCTTAATTGTTTGATATGCACAGTATTAATTATTTAACAGTTAAAGTAATTTTTGTTTAACTTATACATGCCGTGAATTTCTCAGAATCAAAGATGGCCTTTGGTGGGACAAAATATACCTTTCTCGAGGTCAAGAGCACAGCAGGTAATTTGGCCTAACTGGTACACGCCAGAAAAATCAGGAATTTTTAATCTGCACAAATGCAGCAAACAAACAAACAAAGACAATAAATAGAAAATATATACGAAGGGTGATAAATAAAACGGCCGGTAGCAATTAATAGCTCATATAAAATCGCGTAATAATTTTCATAGATGTCAATAATTAGAAAAAAAAAACTCAAATTCGGCCTATTTCTTTTTTACTTTCATTTTCATTCCTCTTTGATGTTATTACATTCAATTTTTATATCACTACCACTCTTCCACTTATTGTTAAATTTTTCCTTAAGTGTTACTGACAGAAAGTACCTACATAGTTATTGCGAATAAGCTCAGAGTGTAAGAGTTTCAGACAAAATCATTTATGTATATGTACAGGGTGGGCCAAATTCGGGAAACACCTATTTTTAGAAGAGTTAGACAAAAACTGACCTCGGTCCCTGGAGCTTGATTTTTAAGACAAAGTTAATGGTGAAAACCGCATTTCGATATCTTGTACCGCTTAGGCGCTACAGGCCGTTTCTCAAAATTCTACGATTTCTAAAAACCTTCATAACTTTTTTGTTCATGAAAATTTTTGATTTTTGTAAAGACTTCTTTAAGGTACTTTTTCATGCAGAATTCATTGCTCCAAATTATTTTATTATCTCAATATTTGAGATATTAGCAAGAACTTTGATTTTTTATATAGAACACTCTATATATTTTTAAGTTTTTGAAAGGAGTATAAAATTTCATTCATATAAATATAAAACACTTGATATTTTATTCAAACAGTTTGTGAAATATAGAGGTTCAAAGTTTTCATCAAAAATTTAATTGTTTTTACAGCATTAAAGTAGGCTATGGATGACGATAGTTAAGCGATTTAAGTTTTTGTAACTTCCTGGTAGGCAACTGTCAAAATTTGACACAATCTCTTACAGTACTTGCATTTCTCTTGAATTTTACTATGTCTATAAAATAGACTTAGGGAGATAATTAAACTTGTACGAAAACTACGAGAAATACGACATATTATAATATTTACACCAACTGAAGACTTCATGAAATGCCTTTAACTTGTAAGTGTTTGTGTGTACTGAAGACGAGAGCGTAGCTGCCGAAATACGTATCTACGGTTACAATCTATTTTGATTTATATTTAAGGATATAAACTTTTTTGATTTATATTTACTTTTTTGATTTGTTATTTCTAAAGCACTGTCTTCTTTACTAATATTAAATGTTAAAGTGTTTTATAGAAATTGGCGAAAATTCAGAAGCAGCGATTAATCTTTACCATGAGTGAGTGATATTCTCAAAGATGACAATCCTTCAGAGATATATTCTTGAGATTTAAAAAAAATTTAATAAATTTTTAGTCATTTAAACTGATAAAAACTAAAAATTATGAATCTCAAAACTGAAATAAAGAATTAGTGGAGATCATAGTTTTGGGGGAAATTGAAAATGACCGACGCAACTTCTGCAATACGAATTTTAAAGAAACAAAGATTCTGACCTTATTGAATAAGAAAAATGCATCACTACCAGTCCTTGAATTGGTGATGTCAGCTCAAACCATAACAAAATGGAATCGTTTATGTACAAAATGGCCGACAATTTGATACTTTATGTAATTTTTGCGCAATTTCGATTACATTAGTATTTATTCGTTATAATTTCGTTATATTTATTAAAAATAAAGTAATATTTTTTATGGCTCATTGAAACTTCAAAAAATATTTAGCTATCATCATCCACAGTCTACTTGAACGCTGCAATAATCATCAAAATTTTAATTAAAACATGAAAGCGTTGCAACTCAAAAATCTTTTGAATAAAATATCAAGTGTTTTATATTTTTGTAAATAGAATTTTATGCTCTTTTCAGAAATGTAAAAATATATAGGGTGTTCCATATAAAAAATTAAAGTTCTAGCTAACATCTCAAGTATTGAGCACTTTGGAAAAAAATAACTTGGAGCAATGAATTCTGCGTGAAAAAGTGCCTTAAAGAAGTCTTTACAGAAATCAAAAATTTTCATAAACAAAAAAGTTATGAAGGTTTTTTATAAATCGCGGAATTTTGAGAAACGCCCTGTAGCTCCTAAGCGGTACAAGATATCGAAACGCGGTCTTCACCATTAATTTTGTCTTAAAAATCGAGCTCCAGGGATCGAGGTCAGTTTTTGTCTAACTCGTCTAAAATTAGGAGTTTCCTATTAAAAGTGTCGAATTTGGCCCACCCTGTACATACTTATAACGTACGTACAAAAAGTTTTCCCATCTAGTGTGTTGCTCTCATTTTTTCGCATGTTATTTTCAGTATTCATTACTTTCTGCTACTTCCAATAAATTATTCACTTACAATTAGTCACCATTACTTAATATGTAATAAGAAAGCATAACTATCGTATTCTGCGTAAGCGACATGTTTTTATGTAGCGTTTAATGCTGACGATCTATCCGTCACACTTTTTGAATTTTCTAAACCGTAAGAGATTCAAATTTGGTTAAATGGAAGAAAAGTTGAAAGTGTTAAAACGATGATTTTCTGAAACAACTTTCTCCAGGCACCTTTTTTCTACAGATGCAACAGAATTGCAATTGCAAAACTTATAAATTCAGTATACATTTTCATACAGAAAAATGTAATACTGAAATTAATTCGTTTTAAAGTCAAACGAAACATTAAACAGAATAAAAATGTTATCAAAGGCACTGATAAATAAACGCATATGGGTTGTGTGTTTAAAAAATCAAAGATAAATGGCTACGAAGAAATAAACGCTTGATTGCAATTCTACCGTATCGATCGATGCAGAAGTTAAAAATGCTTCTAGAAAGTTGAGTCATAATTTTAATATTATTCATAATTAAGGAGATAGAAAGGAGGTAAGAAAATCAACATTTTAACATTTTCCACACTAGTTCACGAACAAGCAAGAGAAAATCGTTTCAATTACAACCATCTTCTAATTCTGCGATTGCAAAACCTTTCTCTCCTTCAGAAAACACGTGATTTGACTTACAACTTCAATATTACATTTGAAATCTGACGTTTGAAATGCGTATTTTTGACAACCCGTTAAAGAAAGCCATATTTACAGCGGAAAATTAATAAAAAATAATAATTGATTCATTATATGTATTTTCATAAAGCAGTGTAAGGGGTTATCAGTTCTTATCACAGGTTTTCCGTTTCGTTTGAATAAGAATCAAAAAAGTGCGACATATCTCAATGTATAAATAGTTAAAAAAAATAAATAAAGTTACCCCATTTATTTACCCTTTGATATACCAACTGGAACCCGCATCCGTAACAATAGTTTTAATGCTTTTATTTTTTAGTTTAACAACACACCTAAAATATTCACCATTTTCCTATTTCTCACTATTTTAATTTAAATAATCATTTATAAATTGTTTAAAACTTTATGATGTGTGAATATTTCTTTCTCACTCAGATATATAGTTGTAAAATGCAAAAGGGAAACGTAATCATAACTTCATTCCGATGATGAATTATCACTGAGGGGAACCATTGAAAAATGTCAACAGGCAACACTGACACGATGACATTTTCTTTTTCCTCGGCAAATGGAAACTTCTAACCTTTCAGCACCTGTAAATTACAAGATGGATCGAAGTGGATGCGATATCCTGGACGTAAGTACAAAGGCTGATAAAGGCCTACATTCTCTCATCCTTTACAAATTCTAGAGCGAGGTGGCCACACGTAGTTTAAAAAAAAATATTAACAAAAAAAAAAACCTTTTAATTACCCAACCATGAAGAGTATTTAATACAACACACAGCAACCTAATAACGATTCTTAAATGTTTAATTTTTGTGAATTTTTTTAATTTTTTTTTTTTTTTCAGAAATATTATGAGATCTCTAATATGAAATCCTGGCTGCCGTTTTGTTATGGTTTGAGCTGACATCACCAATTCAAGGACTGGTAGCGGTGCATTTTTCTTATTCAATAAGGTCAGAATCTTTGTTTCTTTAAAATTCGTATTGCAGAAGTTCTTACTAAGATGTTTGCTCCAACTGGCGTCGGTCATTTTCAATTTCTTCCAAAACTATGATCTCTAATTCTTTATTTCCGTTTTCAGATTCATAATTTTTAGTTTTTATCAGTTTAAATGACTAAAAATTTATTAAATTGTTCTTAAATCTCAAGAATATATCTTTGAAGGATTGTCATCTTTCAGGATACCACTCATGGTAAAGATTAATCGCTGCTTCTGAATTTTCGCCAATTTCTAGAAAACACTTTAACATTTAATATTAGTAAAGAAGACAGTGCTTTAGGAATAACAAATCAAGAAAGTAAATATAAATCAAAAAAGTTTATATCCTTAAATATAAATCAAAATAGATTGTATCCGTAGATACGTATTTCGGCAGCTCCACTGTCATCTTCAGTACACACATACCCTTACAAGTTAAAGGCACTTCATGAAGTCTTGAGTTGGTATAAATATTATAACATGTCGTATTTCTCGTAGTGTTCGTACAAGTTTAATTATCTCCCTAAGTCTATTTTGTAGAGATAGTAAAACTTAAGAGAAATGCAAGTACTATAAGAGATTGTGTCAAATTTTGACAGCGGCCTACCAGGAAGTTACAAAAACTTAAATTGCTTAGTCATCCATAGCCTACTTCAATGCTGTAAAAACAATAAAATTTTTGATTAAAACTTTGAAACTCTATATTTCACAAACTGTTTGAATAAAATATCAAGTGTTTTATATTTATATGAATGAAATTTTATACTCCTTTCAAAAACTTAAAAATATATAGGGTGTTCCATATAAAAAATCAAAGTTCTTGCTAATATCTCAAATATTGAGCAGTTTAGAAAAAAATAATTTGGAGCAATGAATTCTGCATGAAAAAGTGTCTCAAAGAAGTTTTTACAGAAATCAAAAATTTTCATAAACAAAAAAGTTATGAAGGTTTTTAAAAATCGTAGAATTTTGAGAAACGGCCTGTAGCCATTAACTTTGTCTTAAAAATCAAGCTCCAGGGACCGAAGTCAGTTTTTGTCTAACTCCTCTAAAAAGAGGTGTTTCCTATTAAAAGTATCGAATTTGGCCCATCCTGTACCTTTCCAACGTTATATAAAAATTGAAAATTGGTTAAAAATGGTAGAGTTCCACATGTAAATGGTCTTTTGAAAAATATTATACATTTTGAGCGTTAATTCGTAAAATAGTGTTAGCCGTGAACTTAACGTCAAATAAAAACATCCGTTATAGATAATTTTAGTTCATAGTCAACTTAATGTTTATACATGTTTTATTGAAAATGTCGACAAAGTTTACTCAACAAAAACTATCGACGAACTAACTGATATATTCGCTTGACGTTAAGTTCATGGCTAACACTATTTGACGGATTCTCGCTCAGAATTTACAATATTTTTCAAAAGACCAAATGTAGGTATCCATTTAATGTGCTGTAAAGAACATTTTTTGTACAAAAATCTTGTACATCTTGTCTTTCTATTATGCAAAAAATTATTTTTATTTGTTAAAAAAATATTGCCAACATTAAAAAAAAAACTTTACTAGTCAAGATTCTGAAACAAGCAACCTCCTCACACAATATACCTTATAATACACATACAAGGTATCGATAAAAAAAATACACACACAAGGGTATCGATAAAAAAAATTCTGGCGAAAATTTTCTTTAAAAATACAATCTGCTTATTATTCTTTTACTTCATGTAGATAAATAAAATATCGTATTTTTAGACGTCGGCGTGTACGAAGCGAAAAAAAAACATTTTTAAATCGTAGCGAAGAACAATGCATTCGTTTACGTCACGACCGATTTGATGTTCTAATTGCAACATTTATGGCGTGCATACATGTAATACAAATTATTTATTTTTATTCTAAATTTTCACCAACTTTCTAAATCCAGGGATTAAATAAATTCTGAATAAACTAGATAACTTCCAGTAACTCACCTGGGTTATAGAGAATCATTTGTTTTCCTAATCGATTATACAAGCAAATGTTAGGCAAAATTTAATCACAGGAGGAATGTTGCCGATATGATACTTTATTGATCACTTGTTTTTGAACACTTGAGGTCTTGCCTGAAATACGTGTTGCCTGACATACAGGCTGAAACTCACTGAGTCTGAAAATGCTGGCGCCGGTTATAGATACATTTGTTACATGGTGGGGGAATTTCAGAGTTTCTCAAACAATTTTATTTATAATGTGATAGACTGTGGTCTTGCGCGTATCATTTTTACACTACACGTAAATAACGATATAATATAATGGTATACGGGTGTTTGAAAGTATTCGAATGAAAAGCTATAAAATCGTTCGAATTTGACCCTTATGGTAAACTTTCACAATGCCAGGGTCGTTGCAAACTTGTGTAGAGTTATAACAGACACATTTTTCAAAGTATGTAGATTCAGATACAGATACTTATCATAATTTCTAACTGGTTACAGTTACATTATTTAATAAGTTAAAGAATACATTTTATTTAAAATCAAGATATTCGCCTGTAAATGGTGTGCCTGAGATCCACGGCGGCGTATTGTAGTCCCGCTCCATGTAAGCGTTTGCCAAAAATACATTTATACCTTATATCTCTGAAATAAATGACGGTAGAAAATTGAAAAAATTTCAGATGATAGAATTTAAATAGTTCTAATTGTGTGCCAAATTTCAACGAGCTCTGATTATCCCTTCTGAAAATATTTAGCTGTATCCATACTTTTTAGCGACCTTGTATAATACCGCAAACTATGTCTAGTGGTACGAAAATAAATGCAACAAAATTCTGTGAATATGCACGTACTACAGCTGATTTGTACGAAGTAAATATAAGTCATACTATATGCCCTCTTCAGTGTAAAAGGTCCTCATGCACGGAGAAAGCATAATTAGATACAATGCCAATTTGTCTATCGGACAGCTCTCTGAAGATGCCCAAAAATCTCGAAATAGAGATTATAAAAAAGTTCGACTACAGCATTCTAGAAAAATGTTCCAAATCAGCTAATTACAAATGAAGATGTTTTTCATCATTTACTCTGCACATCCGATCCGTTTATAACAAGCATCAGAATACATCCTTGACAGAAACATATAGAACTCGATAATGAAGCATTAGATTTACTGGAAAATTAAAATTATTCTTCGGCATTTTTCCATTTTTTTTTTTTTTTAGTTTTTGTGCACATTTTTATTTTCTATTGTACAACTCATTACTGTAATTATTACATTATTAATTAATCCCCTTTTGCATCAGTTTTAATGATTTACATCTCCTGCATATAGTATTTATAACTATTTATATTTCAGCAAGACATTTTTTTTTCTTTTTTAATAAATTACTCACATTTCTGTAGTTTTTCATCGCATACATTAAACTTTAACTATTTTTCATCAAGAATACAAAATTTGATAAAAAAGTGTCAGTAAATGGCGAAGTTACAGATTTTTGACAAAATTCATTACGTTTAACATCATAATGCCCAGTAAGTCCTGATATTACCCATACCATAGTCCATCTAGAAACTATCCGAAAAAAAAGAAAGTAACACTGCAACTTCCACTTTTTGAATTTATGAACGAAACACAACAGAGGAAAACAATTCTAGTTATTTTTAATATTTATTTTATATTTTAACCAATTTCAGTATGAGCCACGCATGCGGTTTCTCCATGTTTTTCTAATTCTAATTATGTAATTCCTGTTTAATCCTGACATTACACTAAACATTCAGGGAACTTCAAATCAAATCAATTAATGAGGTTCTGTCCAAAACCTACTTAGTCCAAAAAATCGAAAACTGAGTTAAATTCAGATTCCGGTTGTGATTGTACTCGTCTATATACCAGTGAGATTATATTTTAAAAGCTAAACTAAGAACAGCTGAAAAAAATTTTAAATGTTTGAACAAAGTAGGTTTTGGTGAATTTCGATAAAAATGCACAAGTAAATTGACAAAATGTAATTATTCATTATGTAAAATTACAAGAAACATCCGTAAAACTTAGTGATTATATACTACAAAATATTGGAAAACCGTAATAATAAAAAATATTTAAAAATAAAAAGCAAAAGTAGTGGGAAATGACATAATTTTTAACATTTCCCTTTTGCTTTTTAATTATTTAATTTCTTCTTACCAGGCATTTACTAAGCTAATATTAATACAATAAAAATTAATTAATTCATGGTACTGAACACAAACAACGCTAGACCGTTTTTACACACTCAAAAAAATAATCTGTTCAGTCAACCAAAAACGCATTCAGTTAACTACAATCTAGACTGTCGCTTCGGGCAAAATCAATCAAATGTTCATCTCTTTGCGATACTGACATCGGTGAGGAGTTGAACAAGCCTCTCAACGAATTTTATAAACAAAGTTGGATAAGTTTTAAATATGAATATGTTTTAGCCGTTCAAGAAACGATATCGAACAAGTCTTGTTACATTAGCTGCTTTCCTTTTATCACAAATCTCACCTCACATCAGATGAGATTAGCATGAACAAGTAAGTTTGAACGGTTATTTCGAGCTACCAACTAGTGGCAGCGCTCGAGTTGCAAGGTGCGAGGTTGAAATGTGAAGTCAAACTCACTTGTTCCTGTTAATTTTATCTGATGTGAGGTGAGATTTGTGGCAAAGGGAAGCTCCTATTGAGTAAAGGCAGTAAATATGCATAAAGTTTAGCAAGCGCCATCTGGAAGTCAAAAGCAAGAATTTCAATAATTAATCCCCGTTTTTACTTGACTTAACATTTATTAATAAAAAATCGAAACAGACACTTAAAGGCAGCACTTTACGATCACTTTGAAATTTAAACTTTTTGATTTAACATATTAAACACTTTCATTTTAAGGTAAAACGTTTACATCGTTCTGTCAAATGTAATAGTTTAAGACTTTCTTAGTGTTATTTCAACGATTTCGAAGACGTTCAGTTAAGAAAATTACCGTTGAAATAAGTAAACTTTATTTAAGACAACGCACAAAAAGTTGACGTTTTCAAAAATTTGTTGACATAACTATTTCATTTTTCTCAGTGTGATGTATCTTTTTTACCGCGCAAATTTACATATATTTTCTGAAATGTAATTCATATTTTCTGAAATTTACTTCACTTTTCTGAACTACAATTAACACATTCTGAAATACTTTTACGTTTCTGAAATGCAATTGTCACTTTCTAAAATTAATTTTATTGCATCTGAAAAACATTTGAAACTGTCTGAAATTAAACTGTTAGTTTCTGAACTACGCTTGGAAAAGCTGTAGACCTAGAACCTAGGCGAATTTGCAGGCGCACAATTGTGTGGACATCAAAAATAAAATAAAATTCAATCAAATTAAAATATAAAAATGAATGGATATTATATTAACGAGTTATTAAAATTTAAAATCTCCTTCGTTTTCAATAGCACCTAATCAATATCTAATAGAGGCGCCAACCCTTCAGCGAAAAAAGACGGGCGAAAATCAATATAGTGGGCTATGAATAAGCCGGTTGTGAATACAACTCTTTGACAGAAATGTCAAAAACAGTGTCCTTTATAAACAATTCAAAATGTTAGTGCTCACGAACGTGATCCCGCACAACCTACTTTAGTAATTCGGCGGAATTCAATAAAATTATGTGATACAGAACGTTGAGAGCATTTAGTTTTTCTTTCTTCATCGTTGACAACGCGAGTTGAATTTGGAATAAATTGCTTAAATAAATTCGGAAAAAATGGTATGCGTGTAAGGGAATATGGCAACATCAAAAGAAACATCTAACGAGAGCAAAGAGAATGGCATGTCTTCTTGGCAGCTGGCAAGGGAAGGTATTAAATTATTAATCAACAATAAACAACAAGACGCCGAGGCTATTTTTAATCTTTACCCCGACGACTTACATTTAAGTGCGGGCTATGCGTACGCTATTGTAACGGTAAGTTGATGCACCATGCAGTTTCACTCCGTTTATTAACTTTTATTTGAAGGATGCTCTTATGACTTTCGAAGATGAAAAAATCCACGAGGCTTTCCAAAAATTGAGAGATCTAGAAAAAAAATGCTCCTCGTACAATTATTACAACAGCTGGATTAGTTCCGTGAAGTCGAAAGTATTTGGGGCCGAAGCGAGTTGCTCGCACGCGGAAAAATTGGAAAGTCAGATTATTTTGGCGGACGTGCTGGTTTTCTTCGCCACTTTAACATTCCTCCAGCAGGATATATCAGGGTATTTCAAAGGCGGCTGGATGTTGCGAAAATCTTACAAACACTATCAAAGTCTTTACAGTGAAATATTGGGACTGTACAATGAGATTGTTGGCGATGATAATGTACCAGGTAAGTTCAATATTTTTCTCATCATTACACGCAACTTGTAAAAAAATTAAACTATTTGCTTGTGTAAAGTGACTTGACTGACGTTAGATCCTCAAACTACTTTATTATTTATTCCATTCCATTCGCTCTACTTAGTCTTCGCACTTTTGTCTCATTCTTACTTGTACTAAAACTTATTCGCCCTCATTCTTTAGAGTAAATAGAGTGAACGGAGTTGAAGAAATAAACGCAACTAATGTCACGCAGTTGTTACCTACCCGATATTTAATTGGCTAGCTGCACGTGTGTTTTGCGGGTTGTTATCGATCTGTTTGCGCACGATTTTAGTATTGAAAGGCATAAAGCAATGATGATGCATAGGCAGTGGTTGCATAGACGGCCGAAATATGTTGTCACTAGTATGTTGACGATTTTAACTTTTAAGTATAGTCAGTCCCACGCCGTTCATAAGTGCAAAGTCGTGCAGTGTTACATAAGTAACACTTTTAAAATTGGCCCAGGAAGTACAAATCGTTGCAAAAAATTTCTACATAGTGGTATCTTTTGTATACTGACTTTAATTCCCCCATAAAACTCGAATACGCACTATATGAAATGAAACTGATTTGACGAAGGCAATAAACATTTAGTGAAAATGTAATCAATCCTCTTTGCTAACTGTGATTGTAATTTAATACATTACGTCTTTTTTTTTGCTTCAGGAGGATCCCATAACTCATCTTCCACCTACTCCACCAAGAGTAAGTCTTCTGAATCTTCAACAACTCATAATTCGCCAAACTCCACAGAATTCGAGACACACTTAAATGAAGGTACATTCTTCTTTTGGTCCATGAATGACATTATTAATTTTATCAATAGTTTGAATCGCGACACCCTACGATCACAAACTATTGATTATTATTACATCGCATTTGCGAATAACCTTGGACAGCTTGGCGCGAAAAGAATTTGTACCAAATTTTTACATCAAAGGTCCTCAACGGGATGGAATTAACGCTAGAAGAAATAAATTCGTAATTCTATTTTAATTCCAAGGATTTTGGAATTTGGTATACCTACCTAATTTTAAATGACAAACATTTTATTTTACTAAACTTTTCTCCTAAATTTACAAGGAAGATCACTTTATCTTACACACATTTATTTTTTTAAATTCATTCCACCCCCTTGAAATTTTTTGACGTCAAACCGGCACAAATTCACGTCGCGCCGAGCAGATCTGAACTGAAATCTGACTTCCAACATTTCTGTTCCATTATACGTAACGCGAACTCAATCTGGGGACACACTGATATAGTTGTAAGAATTTTTGGATTTGTCTCAGTGTTTCTGTTCACAATAGTTTATTCTTGAGTAACTACTAAGAAACTGCTGTCCTTCGACATTTAGAATATATTTAGAAAATTCGTATCTTAAAAGATATTACTGCTCGAGAAAACATTCTTTCTTGTAATATCATAATTTTATAAATAACTATTAATAGCCTCTTCTAATATTTTTTCATCATTAAGGCGATCTCCATACGTCCTTCGAGTTTTATGAAAAGATCCATAAAATTCAATGGTTCTATCTAATTAAACAAACATTTTTCTGTGTGGCTGTGGCGTCTTTGTAGATATTGTTAGAAATTTCGTACGCTATTACTGAATTGTTGTTATTTCTTAGATCCACAACATTCATATTTACACCTAAAAATTTAACTAAAATCACCTTTTGTGATAAACGAAATAACACTTCGAAGGTATATCAAAGCTCTTTTGTTTTTGTTTCTCTTCACTGTAATTTTCAACAATTTCTAACTATTTTTATTTATTAAATCAGGATATGTGATAGGGAAAATCCTTCGGAAAAAGGTTCTGTGTTATGGTATTAAAATCTAATGTGGCGGCCATAAGAAAATATGAAGTTGATGATGGTTATAACGAGACGAAACCAAAACACTCAACTGTTTGACAACTATCATCCGTTAAATGTAATTGGTTTAGTGAACTGTCTCCGTTTTGTTCTATCTTCTTTCAAATCAAAACCAACTTTTCATTTAAAAACTCATTAGTTACCACTTTGCTCTTGGTGACATAACTTGATCAAATCATTTAGAGCGGGCATATCCTTATGCCCACGATAACATAACACGACCAATGAAATTAAAGTGGGCGCATACTTCTATTAACTTCGAGGTGACTGGTTATTCGAAATTTATCTTGTATCTTGTATCTTGGTTACTAATCTGCTCTTGATGACATAATTCGACCAATGGCAATAGTTGTTTAAATTTTGTTTTCTTTAGCCTAATAGTGTTTTTAAGAAAGGGAATAGGGTAAGAAGTTTTTATAGATTAAAGAATTATGAAATTTAAAAACTTCTGTGCAGGTGTATCTCCTAAAAAATCTTCCGTGGCCAAGATTATTAACGTATCTGATACTGTTGGCTTTATCATTTTAGCAAAAGCAATAACAACTTACCTATGTAATTATGAACGAAATATTAGCAGAAAGAGAAGAGTATAAATTTTTCTTCAATATTTACCAATAAAAAAATTGTTACAGTTCAACCTAAAACAGAATGTTCTGTAACACAAGTAACATCAGAGAAAAAGGCAAACGACATGCAAGAATTAATAACTTCAGCAACTTTGAGTGAGCAACTAACACCCAATGCTATTAGTTCAGAAAACGTCGTAGACGAGGATACCGAAGTTAATATGGACACCAAAAATCCAGAAGAGACAACTTTCGAATCTATTGAAGCAGAAAACCTGAAAACTGATCTGCAAGATGATGATGACGACAAACTAAAGCACCAGCGTGATTTAGGTCCTCCTGTTGCTTCCTCATCCTGTCCTCGGAATGGGTACATATTAACACAATCCGATTTCCGTAAATACAGCATTTCGTGTCACACAAACCTCAACATGTATTCGTTCAATTCAAAACAAAATTCCAATAACAAACTTTACAAACAAAATGGATATGTTCGCAAGGATAATCAGTCAGGTACACGAAATGCTGACGTGCAAAACCTTTCCTATCTCAAGAAATCCTCGTCCGTAAATAATGCCTTGTCACTCCCGTTTAATGAAAATATATCGTTCTTTCCTTCGAGTTTTAATATTTTTTCATCATCTAAAGTCATGACGTAAGTTGGTTTTCAATGAAATTAAGACGGCCTTAATTGGAGCAATGCAAATTGACTTTTTTTTTATTTAGGAAAGAAATTGACAAAAGTACTATAGGTAGATTGTTGTGTGCGGTCTCATTTGGATACGGTTTACTACAATTAGGTATATCCTTACTACCACCATCCGTACTAAAACTTACCAGCTTCTTAGGATTTGGTGGAAATAGAAAGAACGGTTTGGAAAAATTAATGTACTCTCGTACTGGTACAGATATGAGAGCACCATTTGCGACGTAAGCACAAAAGCATTCCTATTCTCGAGATTCTAATTTAGTTCGTTTTAGCTTGGCATTGCTGTGGTATCACACGATAGTAAGACCCTTTTTTGCACTGGACGGCAACAACATACAGGCCGGAGTAAAAATTGCTTCCCGATTAATAGACGAGACAAAAGAAGAATTTGGACAGTCGGCGCTCTTCCTATTTTTTAAAGGAAGAGTTGAACGCTTGAATGTAAGTTTGAGTTTCGTTTTAATAAACAGCAGTATAATAAATTCTTTTAGTCTGATATTTCAGAAGCAACCCGAGCATTCGAGTCTTCAATCGAGAATGCAAGTCAACGTGAAATCAAAATGATCTCCATGCATGAAGTCGGTTGGTGCTACTTGATAACACTTAACCATGCTCAGTCCGAAAGCATATTCTTGCATTTGAAGCAATCAAGTCGATGGTCGAGACCATTTTATTCATATCTAGCAATGATTTCCGCCGGGGCAAATAATATGTTTCAAGAAATCAAAGATACGTTCGAACTCAGGCAGATCTTTCAGTCTGTTCCCAAAGGAACGCAGCTAGACGAGTTCCTCAACAGAAGAAACTCCATCAGTCCTATAACAGAGAACATTTTAAGGGAAACCAGTAATCTGTTTTGGAAGTTATTGATTTACGAGCTGCTTTATCTTTGGAATGCTCTACCTAGCTGCACGAAGGAAAATATTCTGACAATAATAGAGGATTGCTGCACGGCATCGGAAACTAACGCAGAGCCGATGAAAGGACTCTCGAAACTGATCGAAGGAAGCTGTCACTGCATCTTGAAAGATTATGGAAATGGTATTTATTGCTTTCAACGTTGTGTGGAAATTAGAAACGGCTTGCCTTATAACAGTGATACTGCTCACGTGTCTGCATTTGCTCAATATGAATTAGGGCTTTTGTTAGTCAAGAGAGAGAAGGTAAGTGATTTTAAAATAAATAAAATACATTAAAATCTCCCATCACTTAAAATTAATAAAATTATTTTACTTTCAGATGAAATTAGAAGGTAAAAGGATTCTCCAATCGATCTCTCGTTACAAGGGCTACGACTTTGAACAGCGTCTGTCCATTCGAGTACATGCCATTTTGAAAGACCTTTAATTGAAACAGTCTCGAATGTTTATTCTAAATATTTGTAGAAATCCGGCCACTAATTGTATCTGGCAGTTGAAAATAACAAGAGTCAATTTGTACGCAAACTCTACGTACAAATTGATTTTATTCATGTAGAAATGACCGCAGTATTTTTCCACACGGAAGCGATTCCTTGGTATTTATGAAATGTAACATATTTTTAAATACACTGTTGTTATGTGAATGTGTTGTATTTTTAAATTAAATTAACAAAGTTGAATTTTATTACAAACACTTTTTAATTAAATTAATACTTTCATCAAATTACATATATACATTAGATACGCGCAATTTAAGTGCTATATGAACTCAAAACCTTCATATTTTAAATCGGACACCAAAGTATCGTGTAATAAAACTTCTCCACTTACTGTAAACCCTGTGATGTAAGTGGATGTTTTCCCATCGATTTCTTCGGTTCTCAGAGCAACAATTACGTTATCTTCAGAGCTTGGGATGAATCTGAATGCAGAAAAACCTCTCTTGGGTGAGACATTTGGGATCTAAAACCACGTTTGAAATTAAAAAGAGGAAAATTGAAGACTACAACTTCTACTTTTGTTATTCTGATATCATAAACTTGCGGATCAGTGCTGATAAGAATTGAGCAACCTCTGTGTTCGTCCAGGGTTTCATTGTATGCCAATTTGCTACAGCGTCTTGGTAGAAAAAACCACCGCTGATGCACATTTGACCAGACCGCGCTTTCATGAATCATGTAACCGGGAAACTCAATCCCAATAATTTCTCTGATACGTTTGTATTCTTCGATCCAACTTACATGTCTAACCTAAAAGAAAATAGTTTCTGTTATAACAGAATCATAAAATCAATTAATAAATACTCACCTCACCATTGAGTGACACTATTTTTATATACTGTGGGTTGTTATTGATGAATGCTCCGGATGCGGACGTCCATTCCTTTCCCATTGAACCAATGTAAAGTGAACCATCGCGTACTGTTGCCCATTCTGATTTAAATCCCTTAGAACTCCTAAAACACATCTGTGCATCCTAATTATGAAGTTACATATAGATCTTAAACAAATAACACTGCAGAAAGAAAAATTACAAGTAATATCTAAAGTATCAGGCTTTTCTTTCTATAGTTAACGTTTAATCCTTACTGTCCATCACCGTCCATTAAGAGAACCCACGGGATAGCCTTATCTTTTACGATTTCATAAATCATTCCTGTTCTGTCATCAACCGTAAGCAATTTACCATTAAAAACTACCAATTCTGAGAGTTCCATACCTCTACCCTTAAGGGAAAAACTAGTAATTAAACGAACAGGTTCGTTCTTATCCCACGTAATTACAATTGAATTTCTTTGAGGGCTGTAACTCAAATAACCTTTTTTATAGTACGAGTACCACAAGTGTGGTTCCGTAAGACTCTTTGAATTAATGTCCAGGTCAGTTACAATACCTAGAAAGAATCGAATCATATTTCATCAACAAAAATGCATTGAGCTTACCTATTCGAAAAGTGTGCATGCCGTTGACTTTAATAGGTGCAGTTAAAGGATAAGTATTATTGTAATAGCTACCGTATAAAGTAGGTTCCACTTTATATTTGTTTGACAACATAAACCAAAAAATCAACACTATTATCCCAGTTATAAAAAGCCAAGTAACAAAATAGGTTTGATTTAGTAAAGTCCTATTGACTATTCTGTAAGCTGGAGGGCTACGTAGTGCCTTCCTCCAGTCTTTAATCACATCCATTTCTTCGATAAGTAAATAGATTCAGAATAAATAAATACATCCCGAATTATTATCTTAATTTACAATTTATCTAATCATTCTAAAAATCATGATGTTTAACTGTATCTTGTAAGATTAATCGTTTTAATACTGCAACTTCGAAAGTTAATGTAAAATACTCTTTAAACACATGTTTTTTTCTTCTTATGTCACCATAAGCGCACACACCAAAGAGTAGGACATTTGGACATTGAAAATTGCTCCATCTGAACGCCATGCATACTCACTATTTTCAAATTAATACTAAAGAAGTCCACCTGAGATCGCTGCGTCAAATTGCAACGCCAATTTTTAGTTTAATTTTTTTCTGTTTTCTATATTTCCATGGTTTCATAAAATATGATATATGACGCCTTGGGTAATTAATTGTGTCCGAACCCTTTAATGTTAGTTCCATTCTTTCGATGTGAGCCAAGTGAACGGGCGCGTTCAGCGGACGCAACTGTTGAGTAAAACGAGAAACGTGTTTAAATTATGTTACGTTTAAACAAGTTGGAGAAGTTGAACGCTATAACAATTTACTGTTATTTATCAATCAATACTTGACATCTGAAGTGAGGTTAGGTTTTCATACATAATTATTCTAGATTCTACAGTAAAAAATTAATTGTAGGTTATACTTCTTACATTATATTTATATATTTTATATATAATGAATATGATTGGTTGCTGGTTAGTTGGTTGCTAGATTTTATGGAGTGCTTTTAACTTGGTGGTGTGTGTACTGAAGATGACAGCTTATCTGCCGAAATACGTATCTACGGATATATCTAAAAATTATTGCGGGCGATCAATTCTTAATTACTCTACACCCGTTTAAATTTTTTTGTTTTTGACTAAACTATAACGGATATCAAAATTTATAAATAACTTCTTAAACCACAGTCTCCTTTACTATTTTTTTTTAATTTGCAGACACTGAAACGTTTACTAACGTTTATTTCTAAAAATAAATCAGTTATGCGCCTAAGAGGCATTTGTTCTTCATGTATTCCCAACTTTTTCTCAATAATCACTTAGATTCTTGTGACTAAACAACTGTAAGAATTTTCAACAATTACAAAGATACGAAAAAGTTTCTTAACAAATGCTCCTTTTTCAAAATTTATTAATTATAGCTATTTTCTTAACCTCAAAAAATTATTGCAAAATCTGTGTTGTGTTGGTAACCCTGTTTTTCACACTGGCTGTTCACTTCAGGAGATCCTAAGGGATGCGTTGACGCCCTTTAAAACCGCGAAACTTTTTTAGAAAGGTAAAATCCACAAAAGGGCTGCGCAATCGATTTTCGACAGATGGTAAAGCATGTCGGACAAAAAATTCTTCTTTCCAACGGTATCTTCAAATCGGCCCTGAGGGCTCAAATAAAGAAGTTGAGTTTTTTAGGACTCGCAGAAAAATCGTCTTTTCCAACGCATTTCGAAGACGAAGATGCCTCGTGACGTCATAAGTTATCGTGACGTCATCTAATTAAAAGTTGTTAACAATCCCCTTATTTATTGTCTGATTTCGATGTGCTCCTTTAGGGATGTTCAGGCGACCCTAAGGGATGCGTTCACACCCGTAGTGCAATTTGAGACTGGAGAAATGCACAAGAGGGCTGCGCAATACCTAATTCCGTTACCTAACGGAGGGTCGTAGGGCAGTCATAAAATTGAATTCAATATCTCCGCCGTCCCTTTAATTTTCCTGTTACATATTGTGCTTATTATCTATTCTCTCTGTTGTCTACACATATATTACCTTGTAATTGGACACGATCTGATGGGCAATAAAGCATATTATTATTATTATTACTATTATTGATTATAACTTTACCAAAAATCCTTTCGTGTCGTCTATCGATTAAATAATTCCTTTGCATAAGAAACAATTTATATTCCATTTATTTTAATACGATGATTTAATTAATCGCAGTAAATTTCGTATTAATTCTTTCGCGCCAGATTCGTATCCATTCGTCACCTCCTCGCGTCCATGTGATCCTGGTAGTAGATTCAAGAGTCGCAGTAAATTTCGCCGGTTAATTTTTGGTGGCTACGTATAGGATACGAAGCGCTCAAGCGACGTTGACCTCGATTCTGAACGCTTCTGAGGGTACCGTGCCATCTGTCGGTAATCGCTCAAAGCGTGAGCGTATTACAGGAATCTGTAATACCGGTCGAAGGATCAATCTAACCTAAATCACTCGACGATTTTCAAATCAAATTTGAAAACAATTTAATGTAAATGCGATGAAAGCAAAACGGGATTTCGTTCCACCTTGATGAAATACAAACTAAGCGAAGACGGTAGAAGTGGTAACAGTAGGTACTTGAATAAATTCTTTGTCCCTGAATTAAACGATGTTGACTGCTAAGAAATGGGGCAGTTATTTGAAAAAGCTGTTAGTTCCGTGCCTGGGGACGTCGAGAGGCTCGATGCTCGCACGGAAACCGTTCCACCTTCCCAATCTGAATCTGAGAACAGCTCAGAAGAGATTTCACTGTGGCACTCGATTGGGTATTCCGTTGGGCTTCCATCGAATAAAACGTTGTTCGAAGTCCAAGCGAAAAAAAACCAACGCGTCAAAGAAATTGCACGAGAGAAAACGAGCAGGAAAGGGCGAGTGGTTGGCAGGCAAGAACTATTTTTGCCTCGTTTCGATTTCAACGGACGCATACTTTTAGATGAGAAAGGTAAAATCGCCCTCCCACCAGAAGTAACAAAATTTGCAAAGGCAGTAAAGTTTACTAAGGAATAACTCTTTCTAAAAATAATTATGTTCTTCATGTATTTCTTATTCTTTTCAATAAGCACTTAGATTTTCCAGTCGTGACTAAACTAACTATAAGAATTATCAATAATTACAAAGATACGAAAAACGAATGCTCCTTTTTAAAAATTTATTAATTATAGTTATTTTCTCAACCTCAAAAAAGATATTGCAAAATCTAAAGTAAAATTTGTAATTTTTAATTTAAAAATATACTCATATACAGGGGTGGGGGAAATTTGACGCTTTTAATGGCAAACGCCTATATCTAGTGGATTTAGATAAAAACTGACTTCGGAGTTATTACAAAATTAATGGTGAAGACCGCATTTTTATATCTGGTACTGTTTTTCGAAATTCTGTAATTTCTAAAAACCATCGTAGCTCTCTTGTTTATAAAAATTTTAGATTTCTGCAAAATCTTTCTCGATGCACTTTTTGCCGTAGAATTCATTGATTTTAATTGCAATTTTCTGAAGCGCATAGTTATCGAGATATAAGCAAAACTTAGTAATTTTTATATGGAACACCCATAAATTTTTGCATTTTTAAAAAGAACATAAATTTTACCTTTACAAAAGTATAACACGCTCGATATATCAATCGAGGCATTGGGCGAGATATAAGCTTTTCAAGATTTACAAGATAAATTATGAAATACTCCTTTTTTAATGTATTACTGAAAGGCATGAACACCATCCAATACTAGTCGATAAATTATTTAGTTTTACTCAGAGTTTTGATCAGGTGTTCAATAATTTTTATTAATTCCTTGGCAAAATGCTTATTAGCGTTTTTTTTTCACGACTGCTCTTTATTTTGCTATTTTTACAAATGTTTCAAAAACATTTCTAAAAAGTGAGACATTTTCTTAAAAGTTCGTTAAAATATGTTACGTTGGAAAATTTCCCTAAATTCATTTTTAGTTTCTAATCTCTGTATATTGGCGGATACGTCGTCGCATCACCGTTTGACCTTCTCGAGCGGTGACCGCCAAAAGTCCGCGTACGTACACCCCCCGTCTGTGTTATAATGGATTTACCCCTGTCTGGCTTGTTCGAATTCGAGGCTTGCTATTCGCCTATTTGAAACATGTGATTTTCATAAGGAAATTATAATGCAATTATTTGGTGTATCTATATTTTTAAATTTTTTTTACAAATTCAAAAGAATTTATTTAATAAAATATTCTGATTTACTAGTATCTTGAGTAATAATTTTTGAAACAAATTTTAATAAAAAATGTAGAAAGTGTCACGCCTTAGTTAACTTTTCCGTGTCTTTGCAAATCTTGATATCTGTTATGGTTTAATCGAAAAATTGTTTGCGATAAACACTACAGCCATTTAATTTTTTCTGTTTTTTTTTTGACTAAACTATAACAGGTATCGAAATTTGCAAAGACAATAAAGTTTACTAAGGAAAGAATCTTTCTAAAAATAAATTAATTATGTTCTTCGTGTATTTCTTACTTTTTTCAATAAGCAGTTTGATTTTTCAATCGTGACTGAACTGTAAGAATTATCAATAATTACAGAGATACGAAAGTTTCTTAACGAATGCTCCTTTTTCAAAATTTATAGTTATCTTCTTAACCTCAAAAAAGGTATTACAAAATCTAAAATAAAATTTGCAATTTGTAATTTAAAAAAATACTCATACAGGTGTGGGGGAAATGTGACACTTTTAATGGGAAACGCCTATTTCTAGTGGATTTAGATAAAAACTGACAAAATTAACAAACAAACAAAATTAACGGTGAAGACCACATTCTTATATCTGGTACCGTTTATCGACATTCTGTAAAACATTTCTAAAAACCATCGTAGTTCTCTTGTTGATGAAAATCTTAGATTTCTGTAAAATCTTTCTCAATACACTTTTTGCCATTGAATTCATTGATCTTAATTGAAATTTTCTGAAGCGCGTAGTTATCGAGATCTAAGCAAAACTTAGTAATTTTTATACGGACATAAAAAGAACATAAAATTTACTTTTACAAAAATATAACATACTCGATATATTAATGGAAACATTGGTGAGATATAAGCTTTACGAGATTTACAAGATGAATTATGAAATAATTTTTTTAAATGTAATATTAATAATAATCGGTAAATTATTTAGTTTTACTCAGAGTCTTGATCAGATGTTTAATAAATCTTGCATTAATAATTCCTTGGCAATTGTTCATTAGCATTCTTTATTTTGCTATTTTTTTTAAGTATTTCTACAACGCAGATTCCTTAAAAGTTCGTTAAAATGCGAACCGTGTTCAAGATGGCCGCTGATTTCCCCTTCATTCTGTCGATCGATATTAGTTTCTTGTAGAAAATCAGCGTTTGGTCAGTTTTCGGCGCGTCACTCAAATCGACCAACCAACGAACATCTCCCCTGAAATCTCTACTTGCGCGCGCGTCCGTCCGTCCATTAGTGAAGCAAAGCACATTCCAACGCCAGAAGACCATCGTAATTGACGATTCAGATTTTGTGTATTCTATTGTGAAAAATATTAATTTAAAAGCACCTACTATCGGTTCGACGTAAATCACAGAGTTAGAAAATAGTTTTAAAGAAATATACGGTAAAATTGCTACAGAATCAATCATAGAACAGTGAAAAACTAACCAACGTCGGTTTTGAATTTGCGCGAAGTCGCCATAATTAATTTGGCCGGTAATAACATTTTTTTTTTCTTTTCGCTGAATGTAATACCTATACTTTTGTAGATGATCACGACAAGCAGCAACTCCGAATTATTTGAAGATTCAGTTCGAATTATTTGAAGATTCAGTTCGAATTATTTGAAGATTCAGTTCGAATTCTCGCCAGGCGTGTTCCAGCCTCCGACCGTCTAACCTTCACTCTACGGTAAGAAGTAACTTTGTCATTCCCGTATCACATAGCTTAATAAATTTTTCTTTCTCCAGGCTATTTTTCACGGTGGACTGCAAATTGTTCTAAGCATGCATTCAATCCGAGCTTGTTTGGTGAAGAGTATGATGTAACCTCCTCACCAGGTGAACGATTTCCTGGCAGTGACACAACTTGCAGCAGCACATGTTCGAATAATCTGGTCGGACACGCCAGCATACATGTGAGTCGAGACATTTGAATTATTTGGTAGAACGTACGAGTTGGATATATCGATCCAGTTTAGAGTTTGTATTGAAAAAATTTTAAATATTCATGAAACAATCTTTCATTAAAAATATAAACAAAATTTCATTCATTACAAAATGTTTCAATTAAACTAATTTTCATTGAAATTACAAATGTGCGAGAATTTATTTCATCAAAAAAAAAAAAAAGAAATTGATAGAGTAACAACATTCTAACTTGGGTTTAAATGAAAATATCACTTAAATCTTTGAAAATCCTTTCAAACCCAGCTTAAATGCCAAAAAAAAGAACAGTTCTTTATTAGAATTAATTCGATTATTATTGTAGTAATAGTTTTCACTTTATTTTGTGGTCTTGCCAAGAATTTAGATCAAGTAATTAATATTCTAGTTTTGTTGGCATTCCTTAACAGAGATCGATATTATTCCAACCCGTACGGTTTATCTTATTTTTGCTTCGCTTTTGTGTAACTAATTTTCAATAAAACTACATATGATTGATTTATTTTGATATGTGCGTATGTAATAATATACGATTCAGTAAATTAAAGGATCACAGGCGGCTGTGGAAAAAGAAAGGTCTTTACTTAGCGAACGTATGCATTCGGATTACGGCTCCGTTTCACCAAACGAAAATAAAATTCAGCAATGTAAACCTTCCGTTCGGTTGTAAAATATTTGTGCTTAATTAAACTAGCGGTTTAATATTTGAGTTAAGAAAGATTAGGTTCTAAATTGATAAATATCTATCGAAGACCAAGTTGATGGCAAGATTCGTATCAAGCTAAGACTCGAGATTTTATTTTACAGCCACCTGCGATCCGAAATTTATCGAATCATACCTTAATGTTGATTTATGTATCGATATAAAAATCTTAAAAATTGAAAAATGAGTTGCTAAGGAATTACATCTTAACTTCCAAGTCCTTTGCACAATTTCCTATATTTCAATTTTACAAAATTTATTTCATTTAAATTATTCCATTCTTAAAATTGTTCTGCGAGAAAAGGAAATTTTGAATATTTGGTTTTCCAAAATGATAATTTATGATTTTTTGTAATATTTGAATCAAGTCAAGTATTAGAAAATTGTCATTTTGGAAAAATATTAATAAATTTTTTTTTTTTTTTTAGAACAATTCAAGAATGGAATAATTTGAAATGAAATAAATTTTGTAAAGGAATTGAAAGTTAAGATGTAATTTTCCAAAAGCAAATTATTTTATCAATCATTAATAATTTAACGTATCTATTATTATAATAGTTTTCATTTTGTATTGTGGTCCTTTTTCGAATCTCTTTTTGATTCTGGAAAAGAATCACAACATTCAAATCGTATTTTACACATGAAGAGGCAGTTTTTTTTATTAAGTAATTTTCTAGTTTTGTTTGCGTTCATTAATTGAGGTCGATATTCCAACTTGTACGGTTTCTCTTCTTTTTTATGCACATTTTTCTTAAACTGATTTTAAGCGGTGACCGCCAAAAGTCCGCATCCGTACACCCCCCCGTCTATGTTATAATGGATTTACCCCTGTCTGGCTTATTCGATTCGAGGCCTGCTATTCGTAATTGGAAACATGTGATTTTTCTAAGGAAATTATAATGCAGTTATTTGGTGTATCTATATTTTTAAATTTGTTTCACAAATTCAAAAGAATTTTTTCTATAAAATATTCTGATTTACTCTAGTAACTTGAGTAATAATTTTTGAAACAAATTTTAATAAAATTATTGGTGTTAAGAAATCTTAAAAATAGAAAAATGAGTTGCAAAGAAATCCTCTCAATACATGGATATGTTTTAGAACATAAGAAAATAATAAATAAATTAAAAGTAAATGATTCAGTATTAAAAAAATTGATATTCCAACTCGTACGGTTTCTCTTATCTTTGCATCTAAATTTTTGTGTCGTTTTTGTCAACTGATTGATTGCTAATTTAATCAAGTAATTGATAGTATTTTGATTTTTAACATTTTTACAGCATTTGAAATTTTCATTGGGTCACAACTCATTATTTTAATGGAACCCTTCTCCTCATGTGTTTTCTCTTAGTCCCTACAGTTTAACCTTCGGATGATTATGTGAAATATGAAGCACAAAAAACGCTAGGTGAGGTTGCTCAGTGATGACCCCACGAAGTTTCAGTAAATAAATCGACATATTATTACAGATATAAAAAAAAATTTTTAAACGTAAAAAGTAAGAAATATATACATGCGTAACTAATTTATTTTTAGAAAGTGTAAAGAAATACTCTTTTTTTAATGTAATACTGAAAGGCATGAACACCGTCCAATACTAGTCGATAAATTATTTAGTTTTACTCCGAGTTTTGATCAGATGTTCAATAATTTTTATTAATAATTCCTTGGCAATTGCTCATTAGCGTTTTTTTTTCACGACTGCTCTTTATCTTGCTATTTTTATAAATATTTCTAAAACATTTCTAAAAAGTGAGACATTTTCTTAAAAGTTCGTTAAAATATGTTACGTTGGAAAATTTCCCTAAATTCACTTTTAGTTTCCAATCTCTGTATATTGGCGGATACGTCGTCGCATCACCGTTTGACCTTCTCGAGCGGTGACCGCCAAAAGTCCGCGTACGTACACCCCCCGTCTGTGTTATAATGGATTTACCCCTGTCTGGCTTATTCGAATTCGAGGCCTGCTATTCGCCTATTTGAAACATGTGATTTTTATAAGGAAATTATAATGCAATTATTTGGTGTATCTATATTTTTAAATTTTTTTTACAAATTCAAAAGAATTTATTTAATAAAATATTCTGATTTACTGTAACTTGAGTAATAATTTTTGAAACAAATTTTAATAAAAAATGTAGAAAGTGTCACGCCTTAGTTAACTTTTCCGTGTCTGCAAATCTTGATATCTGTTATGGTTTAATCGAAAAATTGTTTGCGATAAACACTCCACAGCCATTTAATTGTTTCTGTTTTTTTTGACTAAACTATAACAGGTATCAAAATTTGCAAAGACAGTAATGTTTACTAAGGAAAGAATCTTTCTAAAAATTAATTATGTTCTTCATGTATTTCTTACTTCTTTCAATAAGCACTTTGATTTTCCAATCGTGACTGAACTGTAAGAATTATCAATAATTACAAAGATACGAAAAAGTTTCTTAACCCTCCGTTAGTCGCGCGTGTATCCAGCAGATACATGCTTTAGAACAATGCTAGAATTCCGAGGTGCGATTTTAATAATAACAACCAGGTAAGCAGATTTTGCTTATACAATGTACCAGAAAATCATTTAGGCAAAAAATTATTAAAATTTCAATTGAATAACACATCATATATATACATGTACCTAGGAGGTACGGCACGACCAACCGCGTTATAGAAAATCGCGCGCCTAACGGAGGGTTAACGAATGCTCCTTTTTCAAAATTTATAGTTATCTTCTTAACCTCAAAAAGCAATTTTTAATTTTAAAAAATACTCATACAGGTGTGGGGGAAATGTGACACTTTTAATGGGAAACGCCTATTTCTAGTGGATTTAGATAAAAACTGACCTCTGAGTTAGTACAAAATTAACGGTGAAGACCACATTCTTATATCTGGTACCGTTTTTCGACATTCTGTAAAACATTTCTAAAAACCATCGTAGTTCTCTTGTTGATGAAAATTTTAGATTTCTGTAAAATCTTTCTCAATACACTTTTTGCCATTGAATTCATTGATCTTAATTGAAATTTTCTGAAGCGCGTAGTTATCGAGATCTAAGCAAAACTTAGTAATTTTTTATACGGAACACACCTTATATATTTTGCATTTTTAAAAAGAACATAAAGTTTACTTTTACAAAAATATAACATACTCGATATATTAATCGAAACATTAGTGAGATATAAGCTTTACGAGATTTACAAGATGAATTATGAAATAATTTTTTTAAATGTAATATTAAAAATTAAATTATTTAGTTTTACTTAGAGTCTTGATCAGATGTTTAATAAATCTTGCATTAATAATTCCTTGGCAATTGTTCATTAGCATTCTTTATTTTGCTATTTTTTTAAGTATTTCTACAACGCAGTTTCCTTAAAAGTTCCTTAAAATGCAAACCGTGTTCAAGATGGCCGCTGATTTCCCGTACATTTTGCCGATCGATATTAAAGTTTCTTGTAGAAAATCAGCGTTTGGTCAGTTTTCGGCGCGTCACTCAAATCGGCCAACCAACGAACATCTCCCCTGAAATTTCTGCTTGCGCGCGCGTCCGTTCGTCCATCAGTGAAGCACATTCCAACGCCAGAAGACCATCGTAATTGACGATTCAGATTTTGTGTATTCTATTGTGAAAAATATTAATTTAAAAGCACCTACTATCGGTTCGACGTAAATCACAGTGTTAGAAAATAGTTTTAAAGAAATGTACGGTAAAATTGCTACAGAATCAATCATAGAACAGTGAAAAACTAACTAACGTCGGTTTTGAATTTGCGCGAAGTCGCCATAATTAATTTGGCTGGTAATAACATTTTTTTTTTCTTTTCGCTGAATGTAATACCTATACTTTTGTAGATGATCACGACAAGTAGCAGCTCCGAATTATTTGAAGATTTAGTTCGAATTATTTGAAGATTCAGTTCGAATTATTTGAAGATTCAGTTCGAATTATTTGAAGATTCAGTTCGAATTCTCGCCAGGCGTGTTCCAGCCTCCGACCGTCTAACCATCACTCTACGGTAAGAAGTAACTTTGTCATTCCCGTATCACATAGGTTAATAAATTTTTCTTTCTCCAGGCTATTTTTCACGGTGGACTGCAAATTGTTCTAAGCATGCATTCAATCCGAGCTTGTTTGGTGAAGAGTATGATGTAACCTCCTCACCAGGTGAACGATTTCCTGGCAGTGACACAACTTGCAGCAGCACATGTTCGAATAATCTGGTCGGACACGCCAGCATACATGTGAGTCGAGACATTTGAATTATTTGGTAGAACGTACGAGTTGGATATATCGATCATCCAGTTTAGAGTTTGTATTGAAAAAATTTTAAATATTCATGAAACAATCTTTCTTTAAAAATATTAACAAAATTTCATTCATTACAAAATGTTTCAATTAAACTAATTTTCATTGAATTACAAATGTGCGCGAATTTATTTCATTAAAAAAAAAAAAAAGAAATTGATAGAGTAACAACATTCTAACTTAGGTTTAAATGAAAATATCACTTAAATCTTTGAAAATCCTTTCAAACCCAGCTTAAATGCCAAAAATAAAGAACAGTTCTTTATTAGAATTAATTCGATTATTATTATAATAATAGTTTTCACTTTATTTTGTGGTCTTGCCAAGAATTTTTTTTTTTTTATTCTGGAAGTGAATCGCAAAGTTCAAATTGAATTTCTCGCATGACGGGGCAGTTTTGGATCAAGTAATATTCTAGTTTTGTTTGCGTCCATTAATGGAGATCGATATTATTCCAACTCGTATGGTTTCTCTTATTTTTGCATATGATTTTCAATAAAACTACATATGATTGATTTATTCTGAAATGTGCGTGTACATAACAACATATGATTCAATAAATTAAAGAGTAACTGGCGGTCTTGGAAAGAAAAACTCGCGTTTTGAGTTGGAGAATATATGCATTCCGATTACAGTTCCGTTTTGCCAAACGATACCTTCGTTTCACGATGTAAACCCTCCGTTCCGTTGTAAAATCATTTTGTTTATTTAAACTGATAGTTTAATATTTTAGTTGAAAAAGATTAGGTTCTAAATTGATAAATATATCTCGAATGCCAAGTTAATGGCAAGATTCGTATCAAGTTCTAAGACACGAGATGTTATTCCACAGCCACCTGTGACCCATAATTTATCGAATCATTTTATTGAATGCATTATACCCTAAGGTAAATTATGAGAGTGTAAACGTGTGTACTCGTAATCAAGCAATTCTTTAAATTACCGACACGTTAAGGTACCGGTACCAAAAATAATTAAAAAATTTAATTTTTTAAAATTATTAATAGATTTTTTAAATAAAATTGACACAGGCCGGCAAAATTACGGTTTTTGTCTGGGTTTGGATTATTTTTTGTAAATTTGTTCAGCGTGTGTTTACACATTTTAGATGCCCACTTTCTTTTCCTGCCAAAAGTTTTATATTTTTCATACGAACAGGGCCCATAATGCTGTTAAAATTTTAGCAGCCAACGTATTCAAGTTCCAACGACCTTGATATCGTTCGTTTCATGTTTTCTGTACCTATCTTGATAGAACATTCAACCTTCTTTCTCTCTCACCACGTCAAGATTTTCCTTGAAATAATCCAAATGAATAGAATAGAAAATTAATTTCTAGGTTCAAAGTCGAGCTTCTTAAATTTTTGCAGCATATTTTCCACAAGGGTTTCATAATTGCGCTACCGTGGTTATCCAAGAAACCATCAGTAATCGCTTTAAATCCCAGCCATTTGTTTTTTTCAATCTGCAACATGATTCTCAAATTCTGAATCTGTCATCAACTTGCAAATGATTTTCTTGCAGGTTTTTTCAAAATCAAGAGATTTCTTTTGTCTACGAAACCCTTTCCTCAATTGCTCGACGCATATATGGCAAACTTGATGTAAAACCCAATATTTATCTGCGTGTTCTGTAATTAAAATTTTTTTTTTTATAGAACTTACGAGATTCCTTTTGGAATTGTGAATTTTCCTTCTAATGCGATCAACTGTAAATCACTATTTTAATTGTACTTTTTTTTTTAAACATTTCTACAGCATTTCAAAACTTCATTAAGTCGTAAATTATTATTTTTTTTTTTAATGGAGCCTTCTCATGTGCCGTTTCTTAGCATTAAATCAACAGAAAATTGATTATTGAATGAATTCTCTAATACCAAATATTTCAGACTTTCTTTCAAGATCATTTAAAACCTTCATAAATCATGCTTGTTTTAAATGTCTTTCAAAAAAAATATGAAGTATTTGGTAACAACGTATTTTTTTTTGTTCAAACCACCTAATTTATGCAAAATATTGTATTTATGTAGTAGTCACTGCAGGTTGTCCATTACGCTTAATTTTATTTGAGTGCATCGACTCCAGAAGAAAAAGGTTAAAAACTTTTTAATTATCGTAATTTTTTTATTTTCGAATATTTCTATTTTTCAAGTTTTCAGCCCAATTTTAAATGAGTGGTTGTATGGAAATGCGATGCATTTTATTTTGATTGATGCACCAATTACTAGTTAGTAAAATTTTTTCGCAAAATTCATCAAAGGCAGTCACCATATGTATCTACTTAAAAAACACGTTTTGTGCTACACCTTGCTACTAATATTTAAACAACATTTGTTGCTTGTCATTAACGAATTTCACGTAAAATTATTGCCTTATCTTGAAAAAATAATTTTTGCCGTCATACAATTTTCATAATTTGTGAAAATAAGAAAAAGCTCTCAATGAAAATATACAGGTGTTGCTAAATTCCGTGGACGTGCTTTAATAACAAATTCCTGGCATCAAACTAAGACGTTTGAACCCAACTTATCTATAACCAATAGTGTTTTGTTAAGCCAATATTACGCTTCAAAATTCTTTAATGTTTAGGGATGGGGGAAATTTGCCACTTTTAATGGGAGGAAACGTCTATTTCTACTGGATTCTGATAAAAACTGACGTCCGTGTTATTATAAAATTAATGTTGAAGACCGCATTTTGATATCTTGTACAGTTTTTCGAAATTCTGTAATTTCTGAAAACCAGCGCAGAGCTCTCTTGTTTATGAAAATTTTTGATTTCTGCAAAAATTTCTCAAGATGGAAATATGAAGCACAAAAGACTAGGGATAGGGATAGGGTTACTTGATGACAAACTATAACGAGTATCAAAATTTGCAAAGACAGTAAAGTTTACTAAGGAATAACTCTTTCTAAAAATAATTATGTTCTTTATGTATTTCTTACTCTTCAATAAGCACTTAGATTTTCCAATCGTGACTAAACTAACTGTAAGAATTATCAACAATTACAAAGATACGAAAAACGAATGCTCCTTTCTCAAAATTCATTAATTATAGTCATTTTCTCGACCTCATAAAAGGTATTGCAAAATCTAAAGTAAAATATGTAATTTTTAATTTAGAAAAATACTCATGTACAGGGGTGGGGGAAATTTGACGCTTTTAATGACAAACGCCTATTTCTAGTGGATTTAGATAAAAACACCTTGGAGTTATTACAAAATAAATGGTGAAGACCGCTTTCTATATCTGGTACAGTTTTTCGAAATTCTGTAATTTCTAAAAACCATCGTAGCTCTCTTGTTTATAAAAATTTTACATTTCTGCAAAATCTTTCTCAATGCACTTTTTGCCGTAGAATTCATTGATTTTAATTGCAATTTTCTAAAGCGCATAGTTATCAGGATATAAGCAAAACTTAGTAATTTTTATGTGGAACACCTGTATATTTTTGCATTTTTAAAAAGAATATAAATTTTACCTTTACAAAAATATAACACACCCGATATATCAATCGAGGCATTGGGGGAGATATAAGATATAACACCGTCCAATACCAGTTGATAAATTATTTAGTTTTACTCTGAGTTTTGATCAGATGTTCAATAATTTTCATTAATAATTACTTGGCAATTGCTCATTAGCGTTTTTTTTTCACGACTGCTCTTGATCTTGCTATTTTTATAAATATTTCTAAAACATTTCTAAAAAGTGAGACATTTTCTTAAAAGTTCGTTAAAATATGTTACGTTGGAAAATTTCCCTATATTCATTTTTAGTTTCTGATCTCTGTATGTAGGCGGATACGTCGTCGCATCATCGTTTGACCTTCTACAGCGGTGACCGCCAAAAGTCCGCATCCGTACACCCCCCGGTCTATGTTATAATGGATTTACCCCTGTCTGGCTTATTCGAATTCGAGGCCTGCTATTCGCTTATTCGAAACATGTGATTTTTTTAAGGAAATTATAATGCAGTTATTTGGTGTATCTATATTTTTAATTCTTTTTTTACAAATTCAAAAGAATTTTTTTATAAAATATTCTGATTTACTCTAGTAACTTGAGTAATAATTTTTGAAACAAATTTTAATAAAATTATTGGTCGAACACGTGTGTTAAGAAATCTCAAAAATAGAAAGATGAGTTGCAAAGAATCCTCTCAATACATGAATATGTTTCAGAACATAATAAAATAATAAATAAATTAAAAGTAAATGATTCAGGTATTAGAAAAATTGATGATATTCCAACTCGTACGGTTTCTTTTATCTTTGCAACTACTTTTTTGTGTCGTTTTTATCATCTGATTGCTAACTTGTAATTAGTAATTGATTGTATTTTCAAAATTTACAAGATAAATTATGAAATTGTTAATATTGAAAGGCACGAACACCCTCCAATATTATCCATAAATTATTATAAAGTATTTGTACAACGCAGATTCCTTAAAAGTTCGTTAAAATGCGAACCGTGTTTAAGATGGCCGCTGAATTCTGCGTACATTCTGTGCCGATCGATATAGTTTCTTGTAGAAAATCAGCGGTTGGTCAGTTTTCGGCGCGTCACTCAAATCGGCCAACCAACGAACATCTCCCCAGAAATTTCCGCTTGCGCGCGCCTCTCTCCATCCATTAGTGCACATTATTAGTGTCGTATATCGTAACGCGAGATGATCGTCGCAATTGACTTTGTGTATTCTATTGTGAAAAATATTAATTTAAAAGCACCTACTATCGGTTTGACATAAGCCACAGCGTTAGAAAATAGTTTTAAAGAAATATACGGTAAAATTGCTACAGAATCGATCATAGAACAGTGAAAAACTAACTAACGTTGGTTTTGATTTTGCGCGAAGTCGCCATATTTAATCTGGCTTGGTAACAATAATATTTTTTTCTTTTTGCTGAATGTAATACCTATACTTTTGTAGATGATCACGACAAGCAGCAGCTCCGAATTATTTCAATTCGAATTCTCGCCTGGGGTGTTTCAGCCTCCGACCGTCTAACCATCACTACGGTAAGAAGTAACTTTGTCATTCCCGTATCACATAGGTTAATAAATTTTTCTTTTTCCAGGCTATTTTTCATGGTGGACTGCAAACTTCTAAGCATGCATTCAATCCGAACTTGTGGAGCTTGTTTGATAAAGAATCTGACGTAACCTCCTCACCAGGTGAACGATTTCCTGCCAGTCACTCAACGTGCAGCAGCACATGGTCGGACACTCCAGCATACATGTAAGTCGAGGCATTTGAATTATTTGGCAGAACATACGAGTTGGATATATCGATCATCCAGTTTAGAGTTTGTATTGAAAAAATTTTAAATATTCATGAAATAATCTTTCGTTAAAAATATAAACAAAAATTCATTCATTACCAGATGTTTCAATTAAACTATTTTCATTGAAATTACAAATGTGCGCGAATTTATTCATTTAAAAAAAAAAAATTGAAATTTGATGTTCAACATTCTAACTTAGATTTAAATGAAATTATCGCTTAAATCTTTGAAAATTCTTTCAAGACCTACCTTAAATACAAAAAAAAAATTCTTTATTAGAATTCATTCGATTATTATTATAATAATAGTTTTCATTTTATTTCGTGATCTTGTAAAAGATTTTTTTTTTTTTTTTTGATTCTGGAAGCGAATCACAAAGATCAAATGGAATTTCACGCACGAAAGGGCAGTTTTAGATCAAGTATTCTAGTTTTGTTTTCGTTCATTAATCGAGGTCGATATTATTCCAACTCGTAAGGTTTCTCTTATTTTTGTATATAATTTTCAATAAAACTACATGTGATTGATTTAATCTGAAATGTGTGTGTACATAACATGATTCAATAAATTAAAGGTACTGGCGGTCTTGAAAAAAAAAAAAAAACTCGTTTTGACTTGGAGAACATATGCATTCCGATTACAGTTCCGTTTTCCCAAACGATACTTTGTTCCACGATGTAAACCCTTCGTTTAGTTGTAAAATAATTTTGTTTAATTAAACTGATGGTTTAATATTTGAGTTGAAAAAGATTAGGTTCTAAATTGATAAATATCTCGAATGCCAAGTTAACGGCAAGATTCGTATCAAGTTCTAAGACACGAGATGTTATTCCACAGTCACCTGTGATCCATAATTTATCGAATCGTGCGTTAATATTGATTTAGATATCAATATAAAAATCTTAAAAATTGAGAAATGAGTTGCTAATAAACTACACCTTAACTCAATTCCATTTGCACAATTTCCTATTTCAATTCTACAAAATGTGTTTCATTTAAATTATTCCATTCTTAAATTATTGTACAGAAAAAGGACACTTTTGAATATTTGATTTTCCATAATGATAATTTATACGTAACTTTAAGATTTGACTTGATTCAAGTATTAGAAACAAATCATAAATTTACACGTAAATTAACATTTTCATAAATTTTTTATTCCTAGAACAATTCAAGAATAGAATAATTTAAATGAAATAAATTTTGTAAAATTGAAATAGGAAATTGTACAAAGGAATTGAAAGTCAAATAATTTCCTAAGAGCAAATTATTTTCAATTGCTAATCATTTTATAAGTTCATTTAATGCCTCAGTCCGATTATTATTATAATAGTTTTCACTTTATTGTTGCCTTGCCAAGAATTTTTTTTTGATTCCGGAAGCGCAACGCAAAGTTCAAATTGAATTTTGCTCACGAAGAGGCAGTTTTAGATCAAATATTTTAGTTCTGCTTGCGTTGGTCAATCCAGATCGATAATATTCCAACTCCGTACCGTTTCTTATATTTTTGCATCGCCGTTGCTTATATAATTTTAAATAAAACGGCTGCGTTTTATTTTAAAAAAAATATCTAAAATAACATGTTCCTCCCCCCCCCCAATTCTTTATTTGTTTATTTATTTGCGATTAATTTTTTTTTGTGTGTACATGTGCATACGTAAACAATGATGAATCAGTAAATTTCAAGTTACAGGCAACCGTTAAAAAAAAAGTCACGCCTTGACTTAGAGAACAGATGGGGATTGGGGATACAGTTCTTTTTTGCTAAACGAGAATAAAATTCCAAGATGTAAACCTACCGTTCAGTTGTAAAATCCTTTTATTTTATTAAACTAGTGGTTAAATATTTGAGCTGAGAAAGTTGAAGGCAAGATTCGTATCAAGTTCTAAGATACAAACAAGTCTTTATTCTAACTGCCGCCTGCGACCCGAAATTTATCGAATCAAACGTTATATTGACATAAATATCTATAAAAAACTGAGCTGCACACAGGAAAAAAAATGCAGTAAATGTAGCTCTACAAACAAATTGTACGAGATATTCATACAATTGTAGTTTACATTAAATTAAATTACAAACGTTGAATTGAAATTTTACACAAGAATAGTGTCATGTCCAATCACGTGAATTTCTCGTACGATTTGTATCTGTCACTATGTTTACTACAAGTGTGGTACTCTTTACTACAATTTTTTTTCTGTGCAGGTGTTTTTCAAAATTCTGCGATTTCTGTAAACCCTCGTAACTTTTTTATTTATGAAAACTTTTGTCTTCTGTAAAAGCTTCTTTAAAGTACTTTTTCATACAGAATCAATGCTCCAAATGATTTTTTTTTCTAGAATGCTCAATATTCGAGATATAAGCAAGAACTTTAATTTTTTATATGGAACACCTATATATTTTGCATTTTTAAAAAGAACATAAAATGTACTCTTGCAAAAATATAACACTCAATATATTAATCGAATAATTATTTTAATGTAATACTTATAATAGTTGGTAAATTATTTAGTTTTACTCAGAGTTTTGATAAGATTGCAATTGTTCATTAGCATTCTTTATTTTGCTATTTTTTTTAAGTATTTGTACAACGCAGATTCCTTAAAAGTTCGTTAAAATGCGAACCGTGTTCAAGATGGCCGCTGATTTCCCGTTCATTCTGCCGATCGATATTAGAGTTTCTTGTAGAAAATCAGTGGTTGGTCAGTTTTCGGCGCGTCACTCAAATCGACCAACCAACGAACATCTCCCCAGAAATTTCTGCTTGCGCGCGCCTCCGTCCATCCATCAGTACGTATTAGTGTCGCATATCCTGACGCGAGATGTGTGTTCTACGTGAGACGTGTATTCTATTGTGAAAAATATTAATTTAAAAGCACCTACTATCGGTTCGACATAAACAGCAGCGTTAGAAAATAGTTTTAAAGAAATATACGGTAAAATTGCTACAGAATCGATCGCAGAACAGTGAAAAACTAACTAACGTCGGTTTTGAATTTGCGCGAAGTCGCCATATTTAATCTGGCTTGGTAATAATAATTTTTTTTTTCTTTTTGCTGAATGTAATACCTATACTTTTCGTAGATGATCACGACAAGCAGCAGCTCCGAATTATTTGAAGAAACGGTTCGAATTCTCGCCTGGCGTGTTCCAGCCTCCGACCGTCTCCAACTCATCACTCATCAGGTGAACGATTTCCTGGCAGTGACACAACCTGCAGCAGCACATGTTCGGATACTACAGCATACATGTGAGTCCAGGCATTTGAATTATTTGGTAGAACGTACGAGTTGGATATATCGATCATCCAGTTTAGAGTTTGTATTGAAAAAATTTTAAATATTCATGAAACAATCTTTCGTTAAAAATATAAACAAAATTCATTCATTACAAAATGTTTCAATTAAACTAATTTTCATTGAAATTACAAATGTGCACGAATTTATTTCATTAAAAAACAATTTTAAATTTGATGTTGAACATTCTAACCGAGGTTTAAATGAAATCATCGCTTAAATAATTGAGAATGCTCTCAAACCCAGCTTAAATGCCAAAAAAAAAGAACAATTCTCTATTAGAATTCATTCGATTATTATTATTATAGTTTTCACTTTATTTCGTGCTCTTGCAAAGGATTTTTTTTGATTCTGGAAGCGAATCGTAAAGTTCAAATGGAATTTCTCGCACGAAGGAGTAGTTTTAGATCAAGTATTCTAGTTTTGTTTTCGTTCATTAATCGAGATCGATATTAAGCACTTAGATTTTTCAATCGTGACTAAACTAATTGTAAGAATTATCAATAATTACAAAGATACGAAAAACGAATGCTCCTTTCTCAAAATTTATTAATTATAGTTATTTTGTCTACCTCGAAAAAGATATTGCAAAATCTAAAGTGAAATTTGTAATTTTGAATTTAAAAATATACTCACGTACATGTACTCCTTTTCTCTCTCGCCACTCTACGCAGAGGGTATCGCCTTCCGGCATTTCCTTCCTCTGCGTCTGTTGCCCCCTCTTCTTATCCTCTTCTTATACTCTTCTTATCCTCTTCTTATCCTCTTCTTATCCTCTTCTTATCCTCTTTTTCCTATCCTTTTCTCATTATCTTCCTTCGTCTTCTGCTATCACTCTCCTTTGCTGTCTCCCTTATCCTCTCCGTCTTCTCCTGCTCATCTCTCTTTCCTCTGTTTTAGTGCCTCAACTCATCCTCATCTCATCCTTCGCCTTACGCATCATTATCGTACGGAGCATTTGGGTCACCCCGTCCCAACTCTGCTCGTTCAGAATCAATATTTCCGTGATGTTTTCCATTGATACTTCCTCACCTATTACGGCCTCTGCTTCCCTTCGCATCTCCTCCCACTCAGGGCATAAAGTAGGGTATGCTCTGGGCTGTCCACCTCCTCCTCACAGTACTGATATTTGGCTGTCTGCGTGTTAGTTAACCCAGCCAAATCCACAATTTTTCGCGTCTTAACCCAATCCAATTAAAGAAAAGGGTTGGGATTGAGATTGGGTTAAGACGTGAAATAGTGGATTGGGTTGGGTCAAGACGTGAATTTTCCATTGATACTTCCTCACCTATTATGGCCTCTGCTTCCCTTCGCATTTCCTCCCATTCAGGGCATAAAGTAGGGTATGCTCTGGGCTGTCCACCTCCTCCTCACAGTACTGATATTTGGCTGTCTGCATGTTAGTTAACCCAGCCAAATCCACAATTTTTCGCGTCTTAACCCAATCCAATTAAAGTAAAGGGTTGGGATTGAGATTGGGTTAAGACGTGAAATAGTGGATTGGGTTGGGTCAAGACGTGAATTTTCCATTGATACTTCCTCACCTATTATGGCCTCTGCTTCCCTTCGCATTTCCTCCCATTCAGGGCATAAAGTAGGGTATGCTCTGGGCTGTCCACCTCCTCCTCACAGTACTGATATTTGGCTGTCTGCGTGTTAGTTAACCCAGCCAAATCCACAATTTTTCGCGTCTTAACCCAATCCAATTAAAGTAAAGGGTTGGGATTGAGATTGGGTTAAGACGTGAAATAGTGGATTGGGTTGGGTCAAGACGTGAATTTTCCATTGATACTTCCTCACCTATTATGGCCTCTGCTTCCCTTCGCAGCTCCTCCCATTCAGGGCATAAAGTAGGGTATGCTCTGGGCTGTCCACCTCCTCCTCACAGTACTGATATTTGGCTGTCTGCGTGTTAGTTAACCCAGCCAAATCCACAATTTTTCGCGTCTTAACCCAATCCAATTAAAGTAAAGGGTTGGGATTGAGATTGGGTTAAGACGTGAAATAGTGGATTGGGTTGGGTCAAGACGTGAATTTTCCATTGATACTTCCTCACCTATTATGGCCTCTGCTTCCCTTCGCAGCTCCTCCCATTCAGGGCATAAAGTAGGGTATGCTCTGGGCTGTCCACCTCCTCCTCACAGTACTGATATTTGGCTGTCTGCGTGTTAGTTAACCCAGCCAAATCCACAATTTTTCGCGTCTTAACCCAATCCAATTAAAGTAAAGGGTTGGGATTGAGATTGGGTTAAGACGTGAAATAGTGGATTGGGTTGGGTCAAGACGTGAATTTTCCATTGATACTTCCTCACCTATTATGGCCTCTGCTTCCCTTCGCAGCTCCTCCCATTCAGGGCATAAAGTAGGGTATGCTCTGGGCTGTCCACCTCCTCCTCACAGTACTGATATTTGGCTGTCTGCGTGTTAGTTAACCCAGCCAAATCCACAATTTTTCGCGTCTTAACCCAATCCAATTAAAGTAAAGGGTTGGGATTGAGATTGGGTTAAGACGTGAAATAGTGGATTGGGTTGGGTCAAGACGTGAATTTTCCATTGATACTTCCTCACCTATTATGGCCTCTGCTTCCCTTCGCAGCTCCTCCCATTCAGGGCATAAAGTAGGGTATGCTCTGGGCTGTCCACCTCCTCCTCACAGTACTGATATTTGGCTGTCTGCGTGTTAGTTAACCCAGCCAAATCCACAATTTTTCGCGTCTTAACCCAATCCAATTAAAGTAAAGGGTTGGGATTGAGATTGGGTTAAGACGTGAAATAGTGGATTGGGTTGGGTCAAGACGTAAAATTTCCATTGATACTTCTTCACCTAATATGGCCTCTGCTACCCTTCGCATCTCCTCCCATTCAGGGTATAAAGTAGGGTATGCTCTGGGCTGTCCACCTCCTCCTCACAGTACTGATATTTGGCTGTCTGCGTGTTAGTTAACCCAGCCAAATCCACAATTTTTCGCGTCTTAACCCAATCCAATTAAAGTAAAGGGTTGGGATTGAGATTGGGTTAAGACGTGAAATAGTGGATTGGGTTGGGTTAAGACGTAAAATTTCCATTGATACTTCTTCACCTAATATGGCCTCTGCTACCCTTCGCATCTCCTCCCATTCAGGGTATAAAGTAGGGTATGCTCTGGGCTGTCCACCTCCTCCTCACAGTACTGATATTTGGCTGTCTGCGTGTTAATTAACCCAGCCCAATCTACCATTTTTCGCGTCTTAACCCAATCCAATTAAAGTAAAGGGTTGGGATTGAGATTGGGTTAAAACGTGAAATAGTGGATATTTCTTATAACGGACAAGTTGGAAGTCTGGTTATTTATGAAATAATATTTCGTTGAAAAAAATATAAACAAATATTCATTCATTACAAAATGCTTTAATTACACTAACTTTCCTTGAAATTACAAATGTGCAGGAATTTATATCATTAAAAAATAAAATTAAAATTTGATGTTAGATTAACGTTCTAATTGAGGCTTCAATGCCGAAAAAAAAAGAAGACAAGTCTTTATTAGAATTTGAATTTATTAGATTATTATTGTTTTAGTTTTTACTTTATTTTGTGGTCTTGCCACGTATTTGTTTTTGATTGCGGAAGCGAATCGCAAAGTTTAAATGGAATTTCACGCACGAAAGGGCAGTTTTAGATCCAGTAATATTCTAATTTTGTTCGCATTGATTATCGAGATCGATTTTATTCCAACTCGTACAGCTTCTTATCTTTGCATCGTTTTCGTTTAATTAATTTTCAATAAAATTACTAAATTTGTTTTATATCCCCCCTCAAAAAAATAAAATAAAATAAAATTGTTATATTCTTTATTTGTTTATTTATTGTTTATTTATTTGTGTTTATGTTAATATATGTGTACGTAAAACAACGTAGAAATCAAAAAATTTCACGTCACAGGTAGTCATTAAAAAATACACGCCCTGATTTAGAAAACAGATAGGAATTGGGGATTGGGGCTACAGTTCCCTTGCGCTAAACGAGTGTAAAACTCCAAGATGTAAACCTAGCGTTCAGTTGCAAAATAGTTTTGTTTAATTAAACTAGCGGTTACATATTTGAGTTGAGAAAGATTACGTTCTAAATTGATAAATAAATAATCTCAAATGCCAAGTTGAAGGCAAGATTCGTATGAAGCCCTAAGACACGAGATCGTATTCTACGGTCGCCTGCGACCCGAAATTCACACGATACATTGACGTAAATATCAACATAAAAAACTTACAGATTGAAAAGTGAGTTGCAAAGAAACACATTATAAGTAATATATTAAATATAAAGCATTCAAATTTCGGAGAAAATCGTAAACTTACGTATAAGTGTTTCGGTGTCCAATTAAAGTTTTTTTTTTAGCTAATTGTAGTAGCGGTTTAAAAATATTTTCAGCATTAGAGGCCGGTTTAATTTTTGGTACGTCGAAAAGCAAACGTATGTAACGTGCGATTCGAGAAATTTCAGGTCACAGGCGGCCGTGAAAAAGAAAACTCTGATCTTAAGGCGGCCGTGAAAAAGAAAACTCTGATCTTAACTCAGAATAGATGCGGCATAGGGATTACAGCTCCGTTTTGCCAAACGAAAATAAAATTCAACGATGTAAACCGGAAGTTCAGTTGTTGAATCCTTTATTTTTTTTAAACTAGCGGGTTAATGTTTGAGTTAAGGAAGACGATTAGCTTCTCTAAATTGATATATCGATATATCTCCAATGCCAAATTGGCAGCAAAATTCGTATCAAGCAAAGACACGAGATTTTATTTCACGGTCGTCTTTAACGCGAGCTCTCTCGAATCATACGTGAATACTGATTTAGATGTCAACCTAAAAAAACCTTGAATTAAAAAAAAAATGAGTTGCAAATAATCCCTGTCAATACACAGTACGTTTCAGACCATAATATCGGGCGTTCTTTTAAATTTGGACTGGAAGTTGGCCGTAACAAGGTGCGCGTTCACCGTGAACATACTATTATTTTTTTTATTAAGATTTTTCGTTCGTTACATTAGATTTCATTCTCGGTGTCTATTTTTCGGTTATTACAATTGATAACATCTCGTGTCGTCCTCTCGCACCGTGACGAACTACGGGCGACGGTGAATCACGTACTCGCCTAGCCGGCGGCCGCCCGCGGAAGTGTCGGGAGCCGATTCACGATAATTCCGCCGACGAACTACTCCAGAAGCTTCCAGAACAGTCCGAAAATTTGAAGGACGTGTTTCTAGAGCAATCGAAACGATGCCGCCCGACGAACAAGAAGATTTCAACGAGCTGGCGAACAGTTGGAGATACGCCAGGCGCATCTGACGGAGGTATACCATGCGCAGCTGAGGAATCGTCGTCAAAAATCCGGAGAGAGTCTTCAGGAATTCGAGGTCGACGTAGCGCGCCCAGCCCAGTTGGCGTATCACGCAGCTCTCGTAGAATTCCCGCAACGTTTGACGATGCAGACTTTCACAGATGGAATTCGTGACCCGGATAACCAGCAGGCATCGAGAACGGCTCACCCAAAGACATCCAAGAACGCATCGGCCTACGTCTCGGAATACGAGCCGACGAAGCGAGCCTCAGGAGGGCACGTCAAGGTTCGATGTGCCACGGACTTTCAAGAAGAGGAACCCATCGACGTCAAAGTAGGACCTTCTGCAGAGGAGGGGCCCAAGAAGCGTGCCACGTCGAGGATATTCGCCGCATTGTGGAGCAGGTCTCAAGGCAGAAGAATCCGCTGGCGCGTCGGAATTGCCAGGAGGAGGGACACGTTCGCAAGCGGTGTCCCAAGCCCAGACAGGATCCTCCACGAAGGAAGCCACAGACGAAGACTATCTCGAGGCCCGACGTCATCAAATCATCAAAACGCACCGAGCCGAGTAAGCGGAGACGGAGGACAGCAACTGGAACATCGGCAACGGTCCACGTTGAAGGAGAGGTGATCATTAACAAGGGATCGATTTCCATCAAACATCGTGCGCCGGTAGCAGAAATAGAGGACGAGGTCATTCTGGGAACGGGCGTCACGGGTGCCCACGCCTTTCAATCGAATCTGAAGCGTGGCGGCGCGACGACCGCCAAGAACGAGGAGTTGATTCCGCATCAGCGAGGAGACGTGGCCGCCGCTCGAGTTATCCTCGACGCTAACCCGAACGGCGTTTTTCAAGACGGGCAACGGTTATTACGATCGAACCTCCTAATACCGACGATCTGAAGATCGGAAGAGACGAGTTCTCGTCGGAAAAACATCGTTAACGGCGAAAAAGGAAGTACCAGTCCGCCTGACGAACGTCAACAACATCAAGAAGGGGACAATCCCGGGAAGCTGCGCCGCGGCGTCCTTCATCTCCCACCAACTCGAAGTAAAGGTGCAAGAGACGAAGGTCCCAACGAAGTCGTCGGAAATGATCACGCCGTCAGCCCAGAAAGGGACTCCAGAACAGAAGACAAACCAAAGAACCCGATCGGTCGCTCTCAGGACGGTAAATCTATCACAGCACGTGGAGAGCTCTTCGTAGCCGGAAGAGACAGCCGGTAGAAGGCAAAGAGACTAAATTAGCCATCCCGAAGTGGGGCTGCGGATTCGACGAGCAGGACCGGAGGGGTAACGCGAAGCACGAGAGAAGTTATCTTCAACGGAACACGGGGCTCGAAGTCCCCGGTCTGCAGTCACCACTCGCAGGCAGCCGTTCGAAACGAGAAAACTGTGGACTGCTAGTTTTTCCAAACCGGAAGTTGCAGAAAGGGACCAGCAGCAGCAAGTCGTTTTCGACATCCTCAAGGCTATCACGAGGAGCGTTCCGAGAGGAAACGTTTTTAAGAGGGGGCAACATGACGAACTACGGGCGACGGTGAACGACGCACTCGTCTAGCCGGCGGCCGCCCGCGGAAGTGTCGAGAGCCGATTCGCGATAATTCCGCCGACGAACTACTCCAGAAGCTGCCGGAAAAGCCGCTCCCGTTTAAGTAGACGCGCACGGAGCAGACTCGGGTCAGTTCGACGTAGAGTTCAGTTACCGTATAATCGCTCGGCTCGTAAGAATAAATTATTCACAGTCCGTTGTAAATAAATCGGCGTTAAGTTTTCTTAATAAATTAGTATCAGTCTCATCGAGTATTTTATTTGAAAATAAATCAAGACGACCCCTAAAAAAACAGTACAGTACTTTCGAGTTCGCAATCTCGAAAACAATTGCGCAAGCGTATCACGTCGTTCACAAGCAACAATAGTAATTACTAAAAGCATACCATTCGGTTTTATTAAGATCACCACCTACACGTACACGTCAGGGGTGCCACACTCGTCTTTTTACTATCTACGTATCTTTCATTTATACTACAGCAAGTTCAAACGTCAAATTGACAACTCTCACCACGATGTTTCACAATTAAATATTCACGGCCAACTTCGACACCAGATTTAAAAAGAACGCTCCAGAGAAGAATAAATAAATGAAAAATAAATGATTCGAGTATCAGGAAAAAAAATATAAATAATAAAAAAATACAAAAAATATAAAAAAATACAAAAAATATAAAAAAATACAAAAAATATAAAAATACAAAAAATATAAAAATACAAAATATAAAAAAATACAAAAAATATAAAAAAATACAAAAAATAAAAAAAAATACAAAAAATAAAAAAAAATTTAAAAAATTTAAAAAATTTAAAAAATTTAAAAATAAAAAAAAAAATAAAATAAAAAAAATATAAAAAAAAATAAAAAATAAAATAAAAAAAATATAAAAAAAATAAATAAAAAAAAGAATAAATAAAGAATAAAGAATAAATAGAAAAAAATAAAAATATAAAAAAATTGAAAAAAAATAAAAATTAAAAAATATTTAAATAAAAATTAAAAAATATTTAAATAAAAATTAAAAAATATTAAAAATAAAAATAAAAAAAAAATTAAAAATAAAAAAAACAAATTTTAAAAATAGAAATTTAAAAATGAAAAAAAAATTAAATTAAAAAATTAGAATTGAAAATTAAAAATTATAAATTAAAATTAAAGATTAAATTTAAAGATTAAAATTAAAAACAAATTAAAACTAAAAATTAATATTGAAAATTACAATTAAAAATTTAAATTAAAAATTTAAATTAAAAATTTCAATTAAAAATTTAAATTAAAAATTTAAATTAAAAATTTCAATTAAAAATTTAAATTAAAAATTTAAATTTAAAATTTAAATTTAAAATTTAAATTAAAAATTTAAATTTAAAATTTAAATTAAAAATTTAAATTTAAAATTTAAATTTAAAATTGAAATTAAAATTGAAATTAAAGTTGAAATTAAAATTGAAATTAAAATTAAAATTACAATTTAAAATTATTATTTAATATTTAAAAATTTAAAATTAATATTTAATATTTAAAAATTTTAAATTAAATTTTTTTTTTAAATATTTAATAAAATTTAAATTAAAATTTAAAATTATAAAATAAAATTTAAAATTAGAAATTAAAATTTAAAATCAAAATTTAAAATTAATATTAAAATTTAAAATTAAAATTTAAAATTAAAATTTAAAATTGAAATTTAAAATTGAAATTTAAAATTGAAATTTAAAATTGAAATTTAAAATTGAAATTTAAAATTGAAATTTAAAATTGAAATTTAAAATTGAAATTTAAAATTGAAATTGAAAATTGAAATTGAAAATTGAAATTGAAAATTGAAATTGAAAATTGAAATTGAAAATTGAAATTGAAAATTGAAATTGAAAATTGAAATTGAAAATTGAAATTGAAAATTGAAATTGAAAATTGAAATTGAAAATTGAAATTGAAAATTGAAATTGAAAATTGAAATTGAAAATTGAAATTGAAAATTGAAATTGAAAATTGAAATTAAAATTAAAATTAAAAATAGTTTACGTAGAACGTTCGGGTTTCAATTAGTTCTCTTAAGCGGAGCGTTCGTTTTATCTCGCCGTGAAATATCGCATTTCTGCGTTGCATTTTAAAAAAGTTACGGAGGTTTGTATCAACACCCGGCGGCGAATCATCTGCCGGCGCTGCGAGGGACCGGAGCACACAAGGTTGGTCGTCAAACCATATGAATTATTTGCCATAACGAACGACGAGTTGGACATACGATCGATCGTCTAAATGCAGAAAATAAAAGAACAATTCTTTGTTAGAATTCGTTTAAAAAAAACTCGCAGTCACTTGCTAACTGAAGATTAATCTTCAATTATTTCTCAAACCACCACAGTCTCCCTTCACCACTTTTTTAATTCGAAAACGGAATAATCGAGACGAATAAATTTTGTAAAATTAGAAGAAGTTTTGCAAAGGAATGATCGAAGTTTAGGAGGTAATTTTCTAAAAGCAAAGCATTTCACATCAATCGTTATTAATAATATTAAAACTCGTTCATTTAATGCCGCATCAGTCCGATTATATTATAATTTTTATAAAAGAGTTTTAACTTTATTTAGCGGTCCGGCTCGGAATTTCTTTCGAATTCTGGAAAGGAATCGCAACGTTCAAGTAGAATTTCACGCACGAAAAGAAAGGCATTTTTTTAACGAAGTAATTCTGTAGTTTCGTTTGCGTTCAAGAATTGAGATCGATCATGTTCCAACTCGTACGGTTTCTCTCTTTTTTTTTTTTTTGAATTTACATTTTTGTGTCGGTTAGGGGTAGGATGGGGAAGGGTGCACGTGGGTTGAACGGGATAGATGAGGGTGGGAAGGGGATGATGAGGTTGGAAAGGGGATGATGAGGTTGGAAAGGGTGATGATGAGGGAGGGGAAGGGGAAGGGGAAGATGATGGTGAGGAAATTGGGGCGGGAAAGGTGGATGATGGGAGGTGTACGATGAGGATGGGTGTCGATGGGTGGCGAAGTATGTACGATGGGGGGGAAGTATGTACGATGGGGGAAGTGTGTACGATGGGGGAAGTGTGTACGATGACGGGGGAAGTATGTACGATGACGGGTGAGGTATGTACGATGACGGGTGAGGTATGTACGATGGGAGGGGAGTGTGTACGATGGTGGGGAAGTGTGTACGATGGTGGGGAAGTGTGTACGATGGTGGGGAAGTGTGTACGATGGTGGGGGAAGTGTGTACGATGGTGGGGGAAGTATGTACGATGACGGGGGAAGATTGTACGATAGGGAAGTGTGTACGATGGGGAAGTGTGTACGATGGGGGGGAAGTGTGTACGATGGTGGGGGAAGTGTGTACGATGGTGGGGGAAGTATGTACGATGACGGGGGAAGATTGTACGATAGGGAAGTGTGTACGATGGGGAAGTGTGTACGATGGGGGGGAAGTGTGTACGATGGTGGGGAAGTGTGTACGATGGTGGGGAAGTGTGTACGAAGGTGGGGGAAGAGTACGAAGGTGGGGGAAGAGTACGAAGGTGGGGGAAGAGTGTACGAAGGTGGGGGAAGAGTGTACGAAGGTGGGGGAAGAGTGTACGAAGGTGGGGAAGTGTGTACGATGGGGGGAAGTGTGTACGATGGGGGGGGGAGTGTGTACGATGGGGGGGCAAGTGTGTACGACGGTGGGGAAGTGTGTACGATGGTGGGGAAGTGTGTACGATGGGGGGGAAGTGTGTACGATGGGGGGGAAGAATGTACGATGGGGGGGAAGAATGTACGATGGGGGGGAAGAATGTACGAGGGGTGGAAGAGTGTACGAGGGGTGGAAGAGTGTACGATGGGAGAAGTGTGTACGATGAGGGGGAAGTGTGTAGGATGGTGGGGGAAGTGTGTACGATGGGGGGGAAAGTGTGTACGATGAGGGGGAAAGTGTGTACGATGAGGGGGAAGTATGTGCGATGGGGGGAAGAATGTACGATGGGGGGGAAGAATGTACGAGGGGTGGAAGAATATACGAGGCGTGGAAGAGTACGATGGGGGAAGTGTGTACGATGGTGGAGAAGTGTGTACGATGGTGGGGGAAGTGTGTACGATGGTGGGGGAAGTGTGTGCGATGGTGGGGGAAGTGTGTGCGATGGTGGGGGAAGTGTGTACGATGGTGGGGGAAGTGTGTACGATGGTGGGGGAAGTGTGTATGATGGTGGGGGAAGTGTGTACGATGGTGGGGGAAGTGTGTACGATGGTGGGGGAAGTGTGTACGATGGTGGGGGAAGTGTGTACGATGGTGGGGGAAGTGTGTACGATGGTGGGGGAAGTGTGTACGATGGGGGAGAAAGTGTGTACGATGGGGGGGAAAGTGTGTACGATGGGGGAGAAAGTGTGTACGATGGGGGGGAAAGTGTGTACGATGGGGGGAAAGTGTGTACGAGGTGGGGAAAGTGTGTACGAGGGGGGGAAAGTGTGTACGAGGGATGGAAGAGTGTACGAGGGATGGAAGAGTGTACGAGGGGTGGAGGAGTGTACGATGGTGGGGGAAGTGTGTAGGATGGTGGGGGAAGTGTGTACGATGGTGGGGGAAGTGTGTACGATGGGGGGAAGAATGTACGATGGGGGGGAAGAGTGTACGATGGGGGGGAAGAGTGTACGAGGGGTGGAGGAGTGTACGATGGTGGGGGAAGTGTGTACGATGGTGGGGGAAGTGTGTACGATGGTGGGGGAAGTGTGTACGATGGTGGGGGAAGTGTGTACGATGGTGGGGGAAGTGTACGATGGTGGGGGAAGTGTGTACGGTGGTGGGGGAAGTGTGTACGATGAGGGGGAAAGTGTGTACGATGAGGGGGCAAGTGTGTACGATGAGGGGGCAAGTGTGTACGATGGTGGGGAAAGTGTGTACGATGGTGGGGAAAGTGTGTACGATGGTGGGGGAAGTGTGTACGATGGGGGGGGAAGTGTGTACGATGGTGGGTGAAGTGTGTACGATGGTGGGTGAAGTGTGTACGATGGGGGGGAGTGTGTACGATGGGAGGGGAGTGTGTACGATGGTGGGGAGAGTGTACGATGGTGGGGGGAGTGTGTACGATGGGGGGGAGAGTGTGTACGATGGTGGGGGGAGTGTGTACGATGGTGGGGGGAGTGTGTACGATGGTGGGGGGAGTGTGTACGATGGTGGGGGGAGTGTGTACGATGGTGGGGGAAGTGTGTACGATGGTGGGGGAAGTGTGTACGATGGGGGGTATGTACGTTGGGGGGGAAGTGTGTACGTTGGGGGGGGAAGTGTGTACGATGGGGGGAAGTGTGTTCGATGGGGGGGTGTGTTTGATGGGGGGGGAGTGTGTTTGATGGGCGGGTGTGTTCGTCAGGGTGGGGGGGGGAGTGTGTTCGAGGGGGGGACTGTTAAGGGAGGGGGTGCGGTTAATGGTGGGGGGACCATTAAGGGTGGGAGTACCGTTAAGGGAGGGACAATTAAGGGGGTGACGGGTAAGGGGGGGTCGGAGAGGGGGGGCCGGTGAGGAGGGGGACCGTTAAGGGGGGCCGTTAAAGTGGGGGACTGTAAGGGGGGTAGTGTAAGGGGGGGTGGGACTGTTAAGGCGTGGGGGACCGTTAAGGGGGGAGTAGAGGGGGGGAGTAGAGTGGCGGGGGAGTAGAGTGGCGGGGGAGTAGAGTGGCGGGGGAGTAGAGTGGCGGGGGAGTAGTGGGGAGGGGGAGTAGTGGGGAGCTGGAGTAGAGGGGAGGGGGAGTAGTGGGGAGCTGGAGTAGAGGGGAGGGGGAGTAGTGGGGAGGGGGAGTAGTGGGGAGGGGGAGTAGTTGGGAGGGGAAGTAGAGGGGGGGAGTTGAGTTTGGGAGTTGGGGGGGAGTTGTGGGTGTTAGAGTTGAGTTGAGTTGGGGGGGGAGAGTTGAGCTGGGATTTTGGGAGGGGGAGTTGAGTGGGGGATGTTGAGAGGGGCACGTTGAGGGGGGGACGTTGAGGGGGGGACGTTGAGGGGGGGACGTTGAGGGGGGGACGTTGAGGGGGGGACGTTGAGGGGGGGACGTTGAGGGGGGGACGTTGAGGGGGGGACGTTGAG